>OV281345.1:7820226-17820226 GCA_923062675.1 Marasmarcha lunaedactyla
GATTTTCTGTAATTTTACTGACCTTATCAGTTAATGCTTCGAAAAAAGAAAGGGGTTGTAAATTAATATTTTGTGTGGATTCTGCGGAATGATATGTGGAATGTGTTGGTGATTTTTCCAAATTTTTAAAACGTGAGTCTAATTGAGTTAAATCATTCCAACATGAATTTATTAAATCTAACTGTTCTGAAGATAAATCTGATGTAATGTCAATAAGGCCTAATCTTGTTCTTATATGAGTTAAATAAGATGAAATTTTTTGTTTCCTAATAGGATAAGAGTTTATACAAGCTTCAACAAGTTTTAAATTTTTTTTAATGGCATTAATATCCTCTGAAAATTCTTCAGGGCTATTTTGTAAAATTTCTGTTTCAGAATCTACATTAATATTTAATAATAATGATCGTAGTTCGTCTACAGATTGCGTCGAAGAAAAATTTATATTTCTGATTTTTAATTCATAAATTATTTCAGGTTTATTAAGTTGTGAAAAATTCATTGCAAAATCCAAAAAAAAAAATGTTAAAGTGAAATAAATTTGTTAATAGTCGTTATGCAGAAAAGAGCCTTAAAAATATACGTATTTTCAAGTGATGAAAATGAATAGAAAATGTTATTTAAATAGTGAAATTACTGGGTTATAGAATAAATGTTGTGCCTTCAGAAAATTTCTTCAAAGATATTATAACGAAAGAAACTAAAGAAACTTAAATGTCTGAATAATTTAGCAGTAATTTGATATATTATAGTAGATATATAACCTAACTAGTGAATGTTAATGGTTGAAAATGGTAACAAATAAAGTTTTATGCCTGGCCTCAATAATAATTATAAAAAATTATTTTTAATGTTGCTATTCCTCTGTTGATATTGTTCCTCCTCTCTTCTCCATAAACTGCGTTTGAATGGTCGGCGCCAGTGTGTAACGCGTTGTTTGCGGAGTGGTAATTGAGGGTCCAGAAAGGAAATACCAAAGCTCTCTTCTATGTTTATTTTGCAGTAAAATTAAAAATATACAAAAATGCCAAAAATTTTGGCTACGCACACTCGTATACGTAAAAATAAATTATTGATTTCATGAAAACTTTGATTGTTGTGGGTGACTTACCACATATATGTACACTCCATTATTATATACCTATATCTATATTACAACCTATTACAAACCAACATATATATAAACTACAATATTCATACTAATATTCTATATTTACATTCAACACCTAATTTTATATACTTAAGTACGTCTATATATTATTTATTTATCATAAACCTAGTATTCAATTCACTGACATATAAATTACACGCATACATCACGCCACCACAACTTTTACATTTTCATACACATTAAATATAATAAAATTAATTCAGCAAGCAAATCCGAGCGCGATGCCAGTAAGGCATTCCTAGAACAAGACGCGCGAGCGCCGCGCGCCGGCAACTGCGGTTTGCATAGCTTCCAGTCGGAATTTACTTCTCACGCGCACAGCCTGTACCTCTCAGCGCTCCGTTTGTCGATCGATATCCGGCAACGCGTATTTACCTAAGCCTATATAGTAACTGCCTGCTATGTACATATGTGTCATATATTAGTGCTCGTATTATACCGTGTCTCTAAACTCTCCAAGACGATTAATTTATCTCCTTCTGTGTATCTTGTGGATTGTAAACATTGATTATATATTTCATATTTACTGTGCACCTGAGTTTATCTAAACCTAACCTAGACGTCTCACAACCTCAACTACAACTGGTGACCCCTAAGGACACGAATCAGAGAGAAAGCATGTCATCAAGTGGAACCGACACGGGTGAAACACGCGTAAACATGGAGCCACGTCCTAGGCACAAGATGGCCGTCCGTGTATCGGACCAAGGGATAGCAGCAAACACACAACCTAGCCAGCTGAAACTACCACCTTTCTGGCCTGAAAAGCCTGTAATATGGTTTGCACAAGTGGAAGGTCAGTTTTCCATTATGAAAATCGCGGATGATGCGACAAAATTCTACCACGTGTTGTCAAACTTAGACCGCCAATCATTAGCGGAAATAGAAGACGTCCTTACTGGTCCAGCAGATTACCAACGCCTGAAGGCCGAGTTGATAAAACGCCTTTCAGTTTCACGCGAAAACAAAGTTAAACAGTTACTCATGCACGAAGAATTAGGCAGTCGCAAACCATCTCAATTCTTACGTCATCTACAACACCTGGCCGGACCCAACATACCACAGGACTTTCTTAAAACTATATGGACGAGCAGACTACCTAGGGCAATGCAGCCGATCGTCGCGTCTCAGCCAACGTTGTCGCTGGATGACCTCGCCGAGCTTGCCGACAGGATCCAGGACATAGCGACGCCGGAACAACATGTCGCCGCAGCCACCACAGCGCATCCCATGGAAGAGCTAGTCCGACAAGTGACTCAACTAACAAAGCAAGTAAATGCGTTGTCGCTCCAGGTAAACCGTCAAGCTCGAGTTGCGCGGCCTACGGACCGAGGCCTTAGACAGCGCAGCCGATCTTCATCGCAGAGATCCCACTCAAATTATCGCCGCTTCCCGGTGTGCTGGTACCATAATAAGCACGGCGCTAATGCTAAGAAGTGCGTGAAACCGTGTGATTTTAAGGCGGGAAACGCAACTGGCAGTCTTTGATGGCGACCGATGACCGCCACAATAATACAACGGGTCGCCTCTTCATAAAAGATGTATCTACAAAAGTGCAGTTTCTTATAGATACCGGCAGCGATATTTGTGTCTTTCCAGTGTCCATGTTATGTGAACCACGTAATAAAACTGACTACCAGTTAAGCGCTGCTAATGGTTCCGTCATCGATACGTATGGTTTTATTCATTTAAAATTAAATTTAGGCCTACGCCGCGATTTTCCGTGGCGTTTTGTAGTAGCTGACGTCACAAAGCCTATAATTGGAGTCGACTTTCTTTCACATTATCGCCTAATAGTAAATATCGCAGAACAAAAACTTATCGATGACTTAACCAATATTAGTGCAATCACTATATATAAAAAATGTCTGTTTGTCACAAGTGTAAAAATTGCGACTGGAGGTAATAGTAGATATCACGAAATACTTGCTGAATATCCTGAAATTACTAGGCCTTCTGGCACCGTAGGTACAGTCAAACACAAAACAGTACACCACATTAAAACTACACCTGGGCAGCCTATATCTTGCTCGCCGCGACGTCTTGCCCCTGACAAATTAAAAATTGCGAAACAGGAGTTCGAGGCTATGATAGCTTCTGGTACCGCACGCCCGTCAGAAAGTCAGTGGGCATCACCACTTCACCTTGCACCTAAGAAAAACGACGGCTGGCGGCCGTGTGGTGACTACAGGCTACTCAACGCCAGAACTATACCTGATAAATACCCAATTCGTCACATACACGATTTTTCACATAGTTTATCTGGCTGTAAATTTTTTTCAGTAATAGATCTGGTAAAGGCCTACAATTTCATTCCAGTCGCTGAAGAGGATATACCGAAAACTGCGATTACTACGCCATTCGGGCTATATGAATTCCCCTTTATGACTTTTGGCTTGCGGAATGCGGGGCAGACTTTTCAGAGATTCGTCGATGAGATGACGCGAGGCCTGGATTTCTGCTATACATATTTGGATGACTATTTGATTTTCAGCCGCACAGCGGACGAGCACAAAGATCACTTACGCCAAGTGTTCACCCGCATGAAGAACTACGGTGTTCTTGTGAATCCCGCCAAATGTGTCTTCGGCGCTTCTCAGGTAACATTTTTAGGCTACCAAATCTCTGAAGAAGGTACAAAGCCGCTTGAAGGTAAGGTGCAGGCCATCTCCGATTTCCCCCTCCCAAAAACCGTCCGTGAACTCAGACGATTTTTGGGAATGATAAACTTTTACAGACGATTCCTGCCCAATGCCGCTCAAATTCAAGCCCCATTACACGCACTACTGACCGGATCCGTCAAAGCATCGCACCCAGTTGACATAAAGGGTAACGCACTCAAAGCTTTTGAAAATTGCAAAAGTAGCCTTTGCAACGCAGCACTGCTTGCCCATCCCAACCCACAGGCCAAGTTAGGACTCGTCACTGACGCCTCTGATACAGCGATAGGTGGAGTTCTGCAACAGCTGGTGGATGGAGATTGGCAACCTCTAGCATTTTTCTCCCGCAAATTGAGTCCATCGCAAATGAAATACTCTCCGTATGATCGGGAACTACTCGCGATATACGAGAGTATAAAATATTTCCGACATATGTTGGAAGCAACTCACTTTACGATCTATACTGACCACAAACCATTATGTTACGCTTTCCATCAAAGGAAAAGTAATTGCACACCGCGTCAGTATAGACACTTAGACCTAATATCCCAGTTCTCAACCGACATACAGCATATCGCGGGCAGGGACAACGTTGTAGCTGACACACTCTCCCGCGTTGAAGAACTGCAACTACCCGTGGACCTCAAACTGATGGCCAAGCTGCAATCTACAGACCCTGAGTTGAAGGATTACTTACAAAATCCAGGTTCGTTAAGCTTGTCAAAGGTGAATATATCTGATGGTCCTGAACTGTACTGCGATGTAAGTATGCAGAAACCCAGGCCCTTCGTCCCAAAGCAACTTCGCGAGCAAGTCTTCAAATCCTTGCATTCACTTAGCCACCCTGGCGCTAATACTTCAACCAAACTCGTTGCCCAACGTTTCGTCTGGCCTTTGATGCGAAAAAACTGCAGAGAGTGGTCTAAAGCATGTCTGACTTGCCAACGTGCAAAAGTAAACAGGCACGTCAGTTCACCTTTGGGGACGCTCGATTTACCTTTAGGCCGTTTTAAACATGTCCATATAGACCTGATCGGACCATTACCACCCGCTGGTGATTATCGGTATTGCCTAACGGCCGTCGACCGTTTTACGCGATGGCCGGAAGTTGTACCTATTACCAATATCACAGCTGAAACAGTGGCCAAAGCCTTAATATCCTGTTGGATCGCACGTTACGGCTGTCCTGCCGTAATTGTTACTGACCAAGGGAAACAGTTCGAGTCCTCATTATTCCAGCAGCTTTCTAAATCAATCGGTTTCGATCACCGTAGGACAACCGCTTACCACCCACAGTGCAATGGCCTGGTTGAGAGATTTCATCGGCAGTTAAAAGCCGCAATCACCTGCCATGCTAATGCCAACTGGGTCGAGACGCTGCCACTAGTACTTCTTGGTATAAGGAGTGCTCTCAAGGAAGATCTGGGAACTTCATCAGCTGAGCTTCTTTACGGTGAGCCACTTCGTCTCCCAGGAGAATTTTTCGGGCACGATGTTTCAAATTTCACAACAGATATCACTGATTTTGAGTCATAACAACTAGAATCTATTTATTTATTATTGTTTCCGAGTTTATTATTCAAAATTACATGTTTATCAATTTTTTATTATCTACAATTGTAGTTGAGGTTGTGAGACGTCTAGGTTAGGTTTAGATAAACTCAGGTGCACAGTAAATATGAAATATATAATCAATGTTTACAATCCACAAGATACACAGAAGGAGATAAATTAATCGTCTTGGAGAGTTTAGAGACACGGTATAATACGAGCACTAATATATGACACATATGTACATAGCAGGCAGTTACTATATAGGCTTAGGTAAATACGCGTTGCCGGATATCGATCGACAAACGGAGCGCTGAGAGGTACAGGCTGTGCGCGTGAGAAGTAAATTCCGACTGGAAGCTATGCAAACCGCAGTTGCCGGCGCGCGGCGCTCGCGCGTCTTGTTCTAGGAATGCCTTACTGGCATCGCGCTCGGATTTGCTTGCTGAATTAATTTTATTATATTTAATGTGTATGAAAATGTAAAAGTTGTGGTGGCGTGATGTATGCGTGTAATTTATATGTCAGTGAATTGAATACTAGGTTTATGATAAATAAATAATATATAGACGTACTTAAGTATATAAAATTAGGTGTTGAATGTAAATATAGAATATTAGTATGAATATTGTAGTTTATATATATGTTGGTTTGTAATAGGTTGTAATATAGATATAGGTATATAATAATGGAGTGTACATATATGTGGTAAGTCACCCACATCACTCCCCTCGAGAGACCGAGCTATGGAGGTCAATAATAATCTGGAAAGTGTACATGTCTGCCATAGCGCGTGGTCTTGCCCCGGGGGGGAATGTTCTGGTGGGGTTGTGTAGGCTGTGGTGAGGGCAAGTCGTGTGTTGGGTGTATGTGATCGTGAAGTAAATAGGCTGGCTTAAGGCGGTCTATACTTACTGTGACAACCTGCCCCTTGACTACAATTTTGAAGTACTTAGCACCTCTTTTGTGTACTTCGTGAGGTCCTGTGTAAGCAGGTTGGAATGCTCCACGTAGCGGGCCTTCTTTAAGGAATACGTGGCTACAAGTGTGGAGATCTTTATATACAAAGATTTTCTTCTTGGTGTGGTGCTGGGTTGGTACTGGTCGTATGTTCTCGGCAAAAGACTTCATTCGGGCGGAAAAATCAGTGATATCTGTTGTGAAATTTGAAACATCGTGCCCGAAAAATTCTCCTGGGAGACGAAGTGGCTCACCGTAAAGAAGCTCAGCTGATGAAGTTCCCAGATCTTCCTTGAGAGCACTCCTTATACCAAGAAGTACTAGTGGCAGCGTCTCGACCCAGTTGGCATTAGCATGGCAGGTGATTGCGGCTTTTAACTGCCGATGAAATCTCTCAACCAGGCCATTGCACTGTGGGTGGTAAGCGGTTGTCCTACGGTGATCGAAACCGATTGATTTAGAAAGCTGCTGGAATAATGAGGACTCGAACTGTTTCCCTTGGTCAGTAACAATTACGGCAGGACAGCCGTAACGTGCGATCCAACAGGATATTAAGGCTTTGGCCACTGTTTCAGCTGTGATATTGGTAATAGGTACAACTTCCGGCCATCGCGTAAAACGGTCGACGGCCGTTAGGCAATACCGATAATCACCAGCGGGTGGTAATGGTCCGATCAGGTCTATATGGACATGTTTAAAACGGCCTAAAGGTAAATCGAGCGTCCCCAAAGGTGAACTGACGTGCCTGTTTACTTTTGCACGTTGGCAAGTCAGACATGCTTTAGACCACTCTCTGCAGTTTTTTCGCATCAAAGGCCAGACGAAACGTTGGGCAACGAGTTTGGTTGAAGTATTAGCGCCAGGGTGGCTAAGTGAATGCAAGGATTTGAAGACTTGCTCGCGAAGTTGCTTTGGGACGAAGGGCCTGGGTTTCTGCATACTTACATCGCAGTACAGTTCAGGACCATCAGATATATTCACCTTTGACAAGCTTAACGAACCTGGATTTTGTAAGTAATCCTTCAACTCAGGGTCTGTAGATTGCAGCTTGGCCATCAGTTTGAGGTCCACGGGTAGTTGCAGTTCTTCAACGCGGGAGAGTGTGTCAGCTACAACGTTGTCCCTGCCCGCGATATGCTGTATGTCGGTTGAGAACTGGGATATTAGGTCTAAGTGTCTATACTGACGCGGTGTGCAATTACTTTTCCTTTGATGGAAAGCGTAACATAATGGTTTGTGGTCAGTATAGATCGTAAAGTGAGTTGCTTCCAACATATGTCGGAAATATTTTATACTCTCGTATATCGCGAGTAGTTCCCGATCATACGGAGAGTATTTCATTTGCGATGGACTCAATTTGCGGGAGAAAAATGCTAGAGGTTGCCAATCTCCATCCACCAGCTGTTGCAGAACTCCACCTATCGCTGTATCAGAGGCGTCAGTGACGAGTCCTAACTTGGCCTGTGGGTTGGGATGGGCAAGCAGTGCTGCGTTGCAAAGGCTACTTTTGCAATTTTCAAAAGCTTTGAGTGCGTTACCCTTTATGTCAACTGGGTGCGATGCTTTGACGGATCCGGTCAGTAGTGCGTGTAATGGGGCTTGAATTTGAGCGGCATTGGGCAGGAATCGTCTGTAAAAGTTTATCATTCCCAAAAATCGTCTGAGTTCACGGACGGTTTTTGGGAGGGGGAAATCGGAGATGGCCTGCACCTTACCTTCAAGCGGCTTTGTACCTTCTTCAGAGATTTGGTAGCCTAAAAATGTTACCTGAGAAGCGCCGAAGACACATTTGGCGGGATTCACAAGAACACCGTAGTTCTTCATGCGGGTGAACACTTGGCGTAAGTGATCTTTGTGCTCGTCCGCTGTGCGGCTGAAAATCAAATAGTCATCCAAATATGTATAGCAGAAATCCAGGCCTCGCGTCATCTCATCGACGAATCTCTGAAAAGTCTGCCCCGCATTCCGCAAGCCAAAAGTCATAAAGGGGAATTCATATAGCCCGAATGGCGTAGTAATCGCAGTTTTCGGTATATCCTCTTCAGCGACTGGAATGAAATTGTAGGCCTTTACCAGATCTATTACTGAAAAAAATTTACAGCCAGATAAACTATGTGAAAAATCGTGTATGTGACGAATTGGGTATTTATCAGGTATAGTTCTGGCGTTGAGTAGCCTGTAGTCACCACACGGCCGCCAGCCGTCGTTTTTCTTAGGTGCAAGGTGAAGTGGTGATGCCCACTGACTTTCTGACGGGCGTGCGGTACCAGAAGCTATCATAGCCTCGAACTCCTGTTTCGCAATTTTTAATTTGTCAGGGGCAAGACGTCGCGGCGAGCAAGATATAGGCTGCCCAGGTGTAGTTTTAATGTGGTGTACTGTTTTGTGTTTGACTGTACCTACGGTGCCAGAAGGCCTAGTAATTTCAGGATATTCAGCAAGTATTTCGTGATATCTACTATTACCTCCAGTCGCAATTTTTACACTTGTGACAAACAGACATTTTTTATATATAGTGATTGCACTAATATTGGTTAAGTCATCGATAAGTTTTTGTTCTGCGATATTTACTATTAGGCGATAATGTGAAAGAAAGTCGACTCCAATTATAGGCTTTGTGACGTCAGCTACTACAAAACGCCACGGAAAATCGCGGCGTAGGCCTAAATTTAATTTTAAATGAATAAAACCATACGTATCGATGACGGAACCATTAGCAGCGCTTAACTGGTAGTCAGTTTTATTACGTGGTTCACATAACATGGACACTGGAAAGACACAAATATCGCTGCCGGTATCTATAAGAAACTGCACTTTTGTAGATACATCTTTTATGAAGAGGCGACCCGTTGTATTATTGTGGCGGTCATCGGTCGCCATCAAAGACTGCCAGTTGCGTTTCCCGCCTTAAAATCACACGGTTTCACGCACTTCTTAGCATTAGCGCCGTGCTTATTATGGTACCAGCACACCGGGAAGCGGCGATAATTTGAGTGGGATCTCTGCGATGAAGATCGGCTGCGCTGTCTAAGGCCTCGGTCCGTAGGCCGCGCAACTCGAGCTTGACGGTTTACCTGGAGCGACAACGCATTTACTTGCTTTGTTAGTTGAGTCACTTGTCGGACTAGCTCTTCCATGGGATGCGCTGTGGTGGCTGCGGCGACATGTTGTTCCGGCGTCGCTATGTCCTGGATCCTGTCGGCAAGCTCGGCGAGGTCATCCAGCGACAACGTTGGCTGAGACGCGACGATCGGCTGCATTGCCCTAGGTAGTCTGCTCGTCCATATAGTTTTAAGAAAGTCCTGTGGTATGTTGGGTCCGGCCAGGTGTTGTAGATGACGTAAGAATTGAGATGGTTTGCGACTGCCTAATTCTTCGTGCATGAGTAACTGTTTAACTTTGTTTTCGCGTGAAACTGAAAGGCGTTTTATCAACTCGGCCTTCAGGCGTTGGTAATCTGCTGGACCAGTAAGGACGTCTTCTATTTCCGCTAATGATTGGCGGTCTAAGTTTGACAACACGTGGTAGAATTTTGTCGCATCATCCGCGATTTTCATAATGGAAAACTGACCTTCCACTTGTGCAAACCATATTACAGGCTTTTCAGGCCAGAAAGGTGGTAGTTTCAGCTGGCTAGGTTGTGTGTTTGCTGCTATCCCTTGGTCCGATACACGGACGGCCATCTTGTGCCTAGGACGTGGCTCCATGTTTACGCGTGTTTCACCCGTGTCGGTTCCACTTGATGACATGCTTTCTCTCTGATTCGTGTCCTTAGGGGTCACCAGTTGTAGTTGAGGTTGTGAGACGTCTAGGTTAGGTTTAGATAAACTCAGGTGCACAGTAAATATGAAATATATAATCAATGTTTACAATCCACAAGATACACAGAAGGAGATAAATTAATCGTCTTGGAGAGTTTAGAGACACGGTATAATACGAGCACTAATATATGACACATATGTACATAGCAGGCAGTTACTATATAGGCTTAGGTAAATACGCGTTGCCGGATATCGATCGACAAACGGAGCGCTGAGAGGTACAGGCTGTGCGCGTGAGAAGTAAATTCCGACTGGAAGCTATGCAAACCGCAGTTGCCGGCGCGCGGCGCTCGCGCGTCTTGTTCTAGGAATGCCTTACTGGCATCGCGCTCGGATTTGCTTGCTGAATTAATTTTATTATATTTAATGTGTATGAAAATGTAAAAGTTGTGGTGGCGTGATGTATGCGTGTAATTTATATGTCAGTGAATTGAATACTAGGTTTATGATAAATAAATAATATATAGACGTACTTAAGTATATAAAATTAGGTGTTGAATGTAAATATAGAATATTAGTATGAATATTGTAGTTTATATATATGTTGGTTTGTAATAGGTTGTAATATAGATATAGGTATATAATAATGGAGTGTACATATATGTGGTAAGTCACCCACAACAATCAAAGTTTTCATGAAATCAATAATTTATTTTTACGTATACGAGTGTGCGTAGCCAAAATTTTTGGCATTTTTGTATATTTTTAATTTTACTGCAAAATAAACATAGAAGAGAGCTTTGGTATTTCCTTTCTGGACCCTCAATTACCACTCCGCAAACAACGCGTTACACACTGGCGCCGACCATTCAAACGCAGTTTATGGAGAAGAGAGGAGGAACAATATCAACAGAGGAATAGCAACATTAAAAATAATTTTTTATAATTATTATTGAGGTCAGGCATAAAACTTTATTTGTTACCATTTTCAACCATTAACATTCACTAGTTAGGTTATATATCTACTATAATATATCAAATTACTGCTAAATTATTCAGACATTTAAGTTTCTTTAGTTTCTTTCGTTATAATATCTTTGAAGAAATTTTCTGAAGGCACAACATTTATTCTATAACCCAGTAATTTCACTATTTAAATAACATTTTCTATTCATTTTCATCACTTGAAAATACGTATATTTTTAAGGCTCTTTTCTGCATAACGACTATTAACAAATTTATTTCACTTTAACATTTTTTTTTTTGGATTTTGCAATGAATTTTTCACAACTTAATAAACCTGAAATAATTTATGAATTAAAAATCAGAAATATAAATTTTTCTTCGACGCAATCTGTAGACGAACTACGATCATTATTATTAAATATTAATGTAGATTCTGAAACAGAAATTTTACAAAATAGCCCTGAAGAATTTTCAGAGGATATTAATGCCATTAAAAAAAATTTAAAACTTGTTGAAGCTTGTATAAACTCTTATCCTATTAGGAAACAAAAAATTTCATCTTATTTAACTCATATAAGAACAAGATTAGGCCTTATTGACATTACATCAGATTTATCTTCAGAACAGTTAGATTTAATAAATTCATGTTGGAATGATTTAACTCAATTAGACTCACGTTTTAAAAATTTGGAAAAATCACCAACACATTCCACATATCATTCCGCAGAATCCACACAAAATATTAATTTACAACCCCTTTCTTTTTTCGAAGCATTAACTGATAAGGTCAGTAAAATTACAGAAAATCGAACTAACAATGATTTAAAAAGATTTATTTATAAAGGTGAAGGTTGTCCAAAGGATTTTATTCAAAAACTTGAAGAATTTTCACAAATAAAAAATATTTCTGAAAAATCTTTATTCTCACATATTTATGATATTTTATCTGGATCTGCTCTTGATTGGTTTAGAGCTAGAAAGTCGACTATTAATGACTGGTCATCTTTCCGATCGGCATTGTTGAATGATTTTGCAATTACCGATTACGATTATAAACTAAAAAAAGTAATCGATGCTCGTAAACAAAAACATAATGAGAGAATTATCATTTACTTTGCTACAATGGAATCTCTTTTTTCAAAACTCTTGGAACCAATGTCCGAAAAAGAAAAAATTAATACTCTTGTTAGAAATCTTAAACCTGAATTCACATTACGTCTTTCACCTACTGATTTACATACTGTAAATTCCCTCTTGGAATCATGCAAATTTACAGAAAGCATTCTCCAAGTTTCTAATAATACATCTTACTACTTTTCATCATCACCACCAGATCATTATCATTCTTTTCCTATTCCTTCTACATCGAATTCTAATAACAAATCGTATAATAATACTCTATTTTCACATAATCAACCATATATTCCTGAATTTCCTTTTAAAGCTTGTACATATAATTCCATAGCAGCTGTAGCTAATCCATTGCCTAATACTGTAGCTGCAATTAATAAAAATCAGAATTTTTATAAATTCACTTGCCCACGTTGTAGATCTAATACACATCTATTAAAAGACTGTACTAACACTAATATAGTGTGTTTTCGTTGTGGAAAAAAAGACTTTATTACTAGTAAATGTCCTAATTGTAATAAGTTAATTCCAAAAAAACTAATTTACGAGGAGTGTATAAATAAAAATAATAGTGTTAAATCATCAAATTTTGACAAAAAAGATTGGGATACATGGTTAAAAACTTTAACAATTTTTTTTAAATCTTATAACACTTGTGCTCTCCTCTTTAATAAAACATCAGATTTTGAACGTCCTTATTTACATATAAAAGTAAACGATTTAACTTTAAATGGTCTTTTAGATAGTGGTAGTGCTATCACTATATTGGGTAATAATTCTCATAAAATTTTATCACAACATGGTCTTTTTATGCAAAAAAGCTGTTTAATAAAAGGTAATGTTGCAAACGGACAAACTATTTCTTCTATCGGCATTATTACTCTTCCTACTTTTTATAACAATAAATTTGCGTTAATTACAGCTCATGTGATCCCAGAAATCACTGAATCACTTATTTTGGGTATTGATTTTTGGAAAACTTTTAATCTTGCTCCGGATATTCTTAGTAATATCACATTACAACCTTCAAATTTAAACTCATCTTTTCTCATTAATACAGATCCTAACTTTCATTTACATGAATACCATTCTTTAACAGATACACAAAAAATTATTGCAGATGCAATTATGGAAAAGTTTAGGTTGATTTCAACTGAATTTAAACCTTTAGGTCGTACTCATTTAGTCGAACATTTCATCGACACTGGAGACCATCCACCTATTCGTCAACGCTGTTACAGACTTTCTCCTGAGAAACAAAAAGCTCTTTGTAAAGAAGTTGATGATATGTTACAATTAGATGTCATTGAACCCAGTGACAGCCCATGGCTGAACCCAGTTATTATTACACCTAAAAAAGATGGTACTTGGCGATTTTGTATTGATAGTCGTAAATTAAACGATATCACAAAAAAAGATGCTTACAAACTTCCTTTCATTTCTGATATATTAGATAACCTTAAAGATGCTAAATTTATATCATCTATTGACATTGCTAAAGCGTTTTGGAATATTCCCTTAAAAAAAGAGGATAAACTCAAAACTGCATTCCATGTTCCAGGCCGAGGAATGTTTCAATTTAAAGTTATGCCATTTGGTTTAACTAATGCACCTGCTACCCAACAAAGGTTCATTGAAAATCTACTAAATGACCTTACAAATGATAATAATGTTTTCTATTTTATCGACGATATAGTCTGTATCTCTCAAACCTTTGAACAACATGTCGATATACTTACTAAAATTCTTAAAAAACTTTCAGATGCCAATCTCACAGTCAATTTTCCAAAATGTTCATTTTTCCGAAAAGAATTAAAGTACTTAGGCTATGTAGTTAATGAAAATGGTTTAAAAACGGATCCTAAAAAAGTTCAAGCTATTCTTGATATACAAACTCCAAAATCTGCTAAGGAGGTCAAACGTTTTTTGGGTACTGCCAGCTGGTACAGACGTTTTGTACCTAATTTAAGCACTCTTGCAGCACCGTTAACTAAATTAACTTCTACAAGCAAAAAATCACCTCCATTTAAGTGGTCTGATGAAGCTGAAATTGCTTTCAAGGCTATTAAGCAAGCTTTAATAAGTACACCAGTTCTGGCATGTCCAGATTTCTCTAAACCATTTGCTGTTCATTGTGATGCCTCTTCCTATGGCATTGGCGCAATGTTAACTCAGGAAGTCGATAATATAGATAAACCTATTGCTTATATGAGTAAATCACTTACAGGCGCTCAAAAGAATTATTCAGTCACTGAACGTGAACTTTTAAGTGTTATTACGGCACTAGAGCATTGGCGTTGTTATTTAGATAATGGATTACAATTTACAATTTATACTGATCACGCAGCCCTTCAGTGGTTTATGCATTTAAATAATCCTACTGGCAGATTAGCTCGATGGAGTATTCGTTTATCTATGTTTAATTTTGTAATTAAACACAAAAAAGGCTCAGATCATGTCGTACCAGATACTTTATCACGTATAAAACCAATTGATTTAATTAATTTTTCTACTTCTCAAACTAAAGACACTTGGTATTTAGCAATTTATAATAAATGTTTATCATTTCCTTCTAGTACTCCGGATTACATGATTCATAATAATAAATTGTTTAGATTTTGTAGATTTAACACATTATTTAACTCTGAATTTAATTGGAAACAAGTAATACCATTAGAATTTAGGGAATCTGTTATTACACAAAATCATTCTACTCCCCAAACGGCACATTTTGGTACTTTTAAAACATACCATAGAATTAAAAATCTCTATTTTTGGCCTGGCATGTATAAAGACGTAGCCATGTTTATTGCTAAGTGCGAGACTTGTTTAGCTACCAAGCACCAAAATCAAAACTTAATTGGTTTAATGGGCAAACCCAAACATTGTTCACGCCCTTTCCAATGTTTATCCATAGATTTGATAGGTCCACTTCCTACTTCACGTAAGCAGAATAGATTTCTATTTGTAGTTACTTGTTGTTTTTCCAAATATTGTTTGTTATTTCCAATAAAACATGCAACCGCTTCTATTATTCGCCATATATTGGACAATTTAGTTTTTATGGTTTATGGAGTTCCAGAAACTATTATATTAGATAATGGTCCTCAAATGATAAGTACAGAATTATCTGAATTATTTAAATTTTACAACATACCAAAAATACATTACACCCCACGTTACTGTCCACAGGTTAACACCGTTGAGCGTTACAATAAAACTATTGTAACGGCGATTGCAGCTTTTATAGATAAAGATCACAGAACTTGGGATACCTATATAAACAAAATACAGTTTGCTATTAATACTGCGGTTAATGAAACCACAAAATTCACTCCATCATTTTTAGTATTTGGTAGAGAAGCTGTTACATGTGGATCTATCTACAAAAATAAAGATTCCAGAGATGAACTAATTTTCAGTCCTAGGGATGTATATGCTGAAAACATAGGACAATTAATACCTATCTTTTCCGAAGTACAGAAACGGTTATTTAATGCACATCAATATAATGCAACTTATTATAACAAACATCATCAGAATTTAGAATTTAATAACGGTGATATTGTTTGGAGGCGAAACCATGTAATAAGTTCCTCTAAAAAACATTTTTGTGCTAAGTTTGCACCCAAATTTATTAAATGTAAAGTTTCAAATAAAGTTTCACCATTAATTTACGATTTAGTGGATATGAATAATAACCCATTAGGTCGTTGGCATATCAGAGACATTAAACCTCTACCGCGTTTAACTTCTTCTTTGAGTGACTAGATTGGTTGTTACCAATTACTTTATATGAATTCATATATAATTATTGTTAATTATCTCACGGCGAGCATAAGCCGATTCTTTTTGTCTTATTTTTTTTCTATGCACCTCATTATCGTTTGGCTATACCATTAACATTGACGTTGGTCAAAACTTATAATTAATTATCATCATCGTAGTATTAGGTTAACTTATTGTGTAATTTATTTAATATTTGCAATTCTAGGAGTGTAAACTCTTATTTTCAATATCTGTATTATACTTTATAGTATAATTTGTTAAATGTTATCAATTTTTTTTCTCAATTTTTTTTCAAGCGGTTTGCAACTTGTAAAATTAAGCCTTCTGCACGAGCGTTTATTAAGGTAACTCGTTAAACTAAACCATACCTATGTGTATTATTTATACGCTTGAATCACTTTCCCGTGAGAATTATTTTCATATGTTTATTACATAAGTATTTTAATTACTTCACAAAAGACCCTTGGATTTTATTTAAAAGTCAATGTTTCACGACTGGCTATGATTTTCTTTTCTTTCCGGCATATTTATTTCAGTCTTTAACTGAAACTTGTTTATAGTAATCACCGTGCGGGAGTTAGCGACACGTTAAAGAAGCCATAAGCTATTAATATTTTCAGCGGATGGCAACTATTAAAGCCTTTTGCCGTTGCGTTCAACTCTGTTGAGTTGACTTATTTAGGATACGATTCCTCATAAGCAACTCTAACTGCATGATGTTTTATTTCCAGTAGTTGGAATAAGACTAGTATGAAAGAGAATGTATGTTGTAATTATAATGTACGTTGATGGAGTTGAACGATGTATATTAACATTGTATATTCCAGGAACATGTTTAAAATTTTATCATTCATGAACCATGTAATTTAAGATAATTATTTAGGATTTTTTTTTTCTCTCTCTCGTCTGTTTTGTTTTCTTTTTCTATTAAATAACTTGTTGATATGCAATATATCAGTATTATTTTTTTTTTTTTCATATATACAGGATGTTTTTTCAGAAAAATTCTTCTATAGGATGTTAATATTAATTTTCATTTTGCTTTAATTATTATTTTTTTTTTGATCGTTCTTTCATTTGGCAGATTAAATATTAAAATTCGATATGTATATGCGGTTTATTTTGATTTGGTTTGAATATTTTTTTTTAAAAACTATACTGAAAAAATCTTTCAGATTTTTTTTCCCGGCCCCCGGGGTATTGTGACGGTTGTCTATTTCGACCTCTTTTTGTCAGTAAATTTTATTTTTTTGTCGTTCCCGACGTAATTTTAAACTACGAATTACGTAGTGTCGGAGAACGGCAATGTTTTGATTTGACAAGCCAGTCACGAAAAATTATCCATCATAACAACTAGAATCTATTTATTTATTATTGTTTCCGAGTTTATTATTCAAAATTACATGTTTATCAATTTTTTATTATCTACAATCAAAGTTTTCATGAAATCAATAATTTATTTTTACGTATACGAGTGTGCGTAGCCAAAATTTTTGGCATTTTTGTATATTTTTAATTTTACTGCAAAATAAACATAGAAGAGAGCTTTGGTATTTCCTTTCTGGACCCTCAATTACCACTCCGCAAACAACGCGTTACAGGTTCTTTTTGAAGAAGAAGCAAATGAGCTTTCAACCGTTTCTTAAATGTATTTTTAGAAAAAACGTTTCTTGTAGGAGGCGGTATGTTATTCCAGCACTTGGTTGCTTGGTACTTTAATGATCCCTCAAAAGCCACAGTCCTATGCATGTGATGAGCCAAAGGCGCCCGCAATGCCCTCGCAACACCTTGTCCGTACCTATTATGAGAACTTGGAAATTTAAGTTTTTTATAAAGATATTCCGGGTTTTTGTATTTTAATAGATCGAACATAAGTGCCGCGAGGTGTAGTTGCCGGCGAGCTTCCATATTGATCATACCGGCATTATTCAGAAAAGGTGTGACATGGCTACGATACGGGACATCGAAGCAAAAACGACAACATGCATTTTGCACCCGTTGAACCATTGCTTTGGTTTTGTATAACAAACGAGGTCCATAAATCAAGTCCCCATAGTTAAGTTTTGATAAGATCAAAGATTCGCAGAGACTTATTCTAGATTTTTCTGATAGGTAATTTCGAATTTTATACAAGACTTTTAATCTAAAAAAACAGCTCCTTACCAGATTTGAGACATGACTCTCAAAACGCAAGTGGCTGTCGATAATAATGCCCAAATTTCTAGCCTCACTGACACAATCTAGATCGATACCGTCGATTTTGACCTTTGGGTTATATTTAAGAATAATTTCAGTTTGCGATTTACTTCCCAGCACCATTAACTTGGACTTGAATGGGTTGAGGGTTAGAGAATTATTTTTTGACCATAAAGTTATGTTTTCCAAATCCACGTTAAGTGCATTAGTTGCTTCGGACAAATTGTGGGGATTGTGCGAAATATATAACTGAATGTCGTCAGCGTAGCTATGATACCTACAATGCGTTAAAACGTTAGGGAGATCCGCGCTATAAATAATAAAAAGAAGTGGACCTAGTATGGATCCTTGAGGTACGCCTCGCAGAACTGGCTTAGGTTCTGATATTAGGTAAGTACCATCATGTTGACGGATCTTTACTGATTGGTAGCGCCCACTTAGGTAGCTGTGGAACCATGAGATTGAGTGATTATCAAAGCCGTAAAAAGAAAGTTTTGAAAGGAGCAACGGAATGCTCAAGTTGTCAAAAGCGCGGGAAAAATCAAGCAGTGCTAGCAATGTACCACGCCCTTGGTCCTGTTCAGTAAGAATGTTGTCAACTACATCCAATAACGCAGTGACAGTACCCCGACCCTTACGAAATCCCGATTGTAAAGATGGAAGCAGACCATTAGTCTCGACAAACTTGATAACTTGCTCGTATACCGCTTTCTCTAAGATTTTCGAAAGGAAAGGTAAGATACTTATCGGTCTAATATCACTAAAGTCAATGGGATTGTCAGTTTTGGGCAGGGGCGTGACTAAGGCCTTCTTCCACTGTGATGGTACGACGCCACTTGTGATGGACAGATTTACAATTCTCGTGATAACAGGCAAAGTTTCTGGAAGTGTAAGAAGCACCATGTCGCGATTTATCTGATCAGTACCAATCGCATTCGATTTAATCATTAAAATATACTTAGCTACTTCATTTTCAGTAACCGGACGTAGTGAAAATAGGGGCATTGAATAGTTGAACCGATGGTGCTCAAAGTATGTCAGCTGTGAAATGTCGATTTGTTCTGGTCCCGGCAAAGTCAAAAACTGGTTATTGATTTGCTGAGGGTCATTAAGGCTATCTGGAAGACATTTATTAGGGCTACATTGGGGTAATATTTTTGCTTTAATGTTTTTCCAAAATGCCTTACTGTCCCCAATATTACAATTGACCAAGTTATCAAAATAAACACGTTTTTCGCAATTGATACTGACATGAACTAACTTTTTTAGGTCTGCATAATATTTTTTATGTATTTCTGATTTAGAGCTTCGATAGCGATCATGTGCCTTATTTCTTAATTTAATCATGAATTTTATATTGTCGGTAATCCACGGCAGTGACCGATTCTGTTTTAATTTCATGTACATAACTGGAGCATGTTTATTTAATATATCCAAAATAGATTTATTAAACCTTTCCACCATGTTTTCAACGTTGGTTAATTTTGAAATGTAGTTGAAGTCAAGCGCTGACAAATCTTTATTCAAATTCAACAAATTAATTTGCTTGATGGGTCTAAATTCTACTAATTTCTGTGGTGGTTTTGTTTTTTTTAAAACAAGACAGATATTAACCATGGCATGTCCAAGTTTTCCAGTTATATCAGAAACCGTATACAATACGCACAACGGGAATCTGTCCTCTGCGCCGCGACTACATTATACACACGTGGTGGGTGGGAACGGCGTGGGGAACGCGGTGCTGGCGGTGCAGGCGGTGCCGGCCGAACCTGCCGCGCACCGACGTCTCCGCTACCGGGGGCCGTGACGTTGTCCACACGACGACACTCATCCTCTAAGAACGACACTAAATTTTTAAATAGTGGGAGATGAGTGGCGGAGTCCCCACCATACTCCTGCTCGAATCTGTTCCGCAAATCAACAGACAGCTTACCTAAAACAATATGCAATAATATGAATGACCAATGATCAACCGGTAAGTCCAACCCTCTTAACCCGTTAACTGCGACCAACAAAGGGTTAATTAAACCAGTCCGTAAATTATGCGGTCCAGGATTCCTAGGTAAACCTAAAATATTAAAAACATGATTATCCGCTAATCTCCGAACGTTTTGATACCTACGCATAAGTAGGTCACGAGCGATTTCATAATTGTTATCGTCAAGTTGTAAATGTTGGACCAAACCTCTAGCCTCCCCTGTGAGGCTAGAGGTTTGGTCAAACAAATAGGCTAGTTTCTGGGCCGGAGTCAAATCTCGCCGCGAGTGGACCAAACTATCAAATAAATTACTTAAAGCTACCCAATGTCCTAAATCACCATTAAAATGAGGCAAATCTAATTTCGGCAACCTACCTATTAACTCAGGCGAAGTACCTAAATCCAGTTTTGGCCGAGTCTCACACTGAGAAGACAAGTTTAAAATTCCTACAGCTTGCCGGATCTGGTCTGCCAAATCATCCGCCTGATCAATATCCGAATTGACCCTTTCCATCACCTCTGCTTCTGGACTCAATTCAAGTACGGCCTGATATGCATCATACAATTCCGACATTTTACTATTTAAAGATTCATATCGCGATAATAAAGCTTGAACCCGATCCTTTCGCGAAACATTCAAAACGGCCGAACCCAACCATCGCAGAACTGTCTTACCGAAAGTCGAAAGCAAAATCAATTTCAACTCAAAAGTTAAACCGAAAATTAATTTTAAACTAAAGGTTTAAACCAAACACTATTCAAAACCATAGTTTAAACAAAACTGTTTCTGAAGCAAAATGCCCTTACTTACGCAAATATCATACAAAAAAAACGAAAGATCGAACAAGCACGCCGCTTACGTAACGAAACACGCCGAATGAAACCAAAATATTTTAAAATAACGTTCACTTTAAGTCCGGTTAACTAAACAAATAGAATTTAACTAATAAGATTTGAGTAAATTTACACACACACGTTAAATTAACCAGCTATTTAAACCGAGATAAAAACGAACAGCAGTACAATCATCGACCAATCAGCCCAAGAAGGGCGACCATTACCAACCTTACTAACCGATATTTAACTTCAACGGAGTGAACCACGCTCTGCTACCAAAATTTTGTATCGTACAAGTCGGGAATCGGTAAACCGCGACACAAACCCACTAAGTTGACAATGGTCACTCACTCCTTATAACTAATTAATCAATAATGATGTACTGACCTGTAACTTCCCGTAGGTATTTCCTCTTAGTACATAGGTGTTAGTCCGTCAGTTAATGTAAGGGCGTGGGGGCTCCCCTTGGAGGACAAAAATCTTACTATTTGACTACAATCGATGGTTATTACGAGATTAGAATATATGGTCCACGTTACACCTAGCTTCCCGAAGCTTCTCACACTCAATGTCAAAACACAAATGTTTTTCACTTACGTTTAAGCACAACTATAACTCGCGTTTTAAAATCACTTAAAAACCAGCGCGGGCGCTATAGATATTAACTATCAAATTATAACAAGGCGTCCTACCACGCGGCGATCCTAGCTCAGTCTCTAGAACTATCTAAACATTATTTCATGGAAAAATTCCTCACGGCAGCGAAGCAGGCGACAGCCCGGCCGTTCCAACATTTCGCGACAAGTGCGGGTAGGTCCTAACATTTTTGTGTTCAATTTATAAATTACCTACATAAAACCTATGGATGCGTTCTATTCCGAACACTTGTTATACAAAGTACTTTATGACCCCCGCACGCCCTGTTACCTTAAAGAGCGCTTCAGGTTTCTTGGTGTTGACACAACCGCGACCTACGATCTGATGCTGATAACCTTATTGAGTCACCACTAACTCGATCAGGATATTTTCACGAATCCTTCGCAGTCAGGTCCGCTCATCTGTGGAACAAGCTACCGGCTGTTGTACGGCACTCGAAGTCCATAACCATTTTTAAATCAAAACTCCATAAACATCTTTTGGGAAAGTTGTGATCTACGATTACAATTATTTATTATAAGTCTATTATTAATTATTTATTAGTGTTATGTAACCATATTTGTGTATTTTGAATTTATTCCTTATGTATTTATTTATTTATTGCACCATATATTTTTTTCTCTTATAGCGCACTACCTCTCTTTCTGTTTGTAGTTTTCCGTCGACACAAAGGTTGTCTGGAAGAGACCGCTGCTAGCGATAAGGCCGCCTTTGCCCACTTTAGTTTTAAGTTGTCTTGTAAAAATGTACTATGTTTTTGTGAGCAATCAAGTGTTCTTATTATTATTATTGCACTGCAATGCACACAATCTTTCACATATTTTGGGCTTCATTTATTTATAACAAAATTCATAATATGAAACCATATCGCGTGTTAAATGAAATGAACATAAACTAAAATAAAGCTAATATTTAAAAACAGATGATGGTGAAGGGAATCGAACTCTAGAACCCGATCAAGAAGAAGGGAACGATTTCGAGGCCAGTTGGGAAGATGATGCATCACAAAACGATCACGATAGCGATACCATCGATAACGAAAGCAAAGTTCTCAATTATTTCAATATTTCGACTTTTTTATTAATGGTTTCATATCATGAATTTTGTTATAAATAAATGAAGACCAAAATATTATGTGAAAGATTCTGTGCATTGCTCGAATAATCTGCATCTTCACTGCGTCAGCTGACGGACTGTCCACCGCTGTATGCGCAACTGACTGTTGTTTTCGTATTCTTAATATTTAAAGAATCACGTAGTTAAATTTCATTCGGCGTAATATAACTTTATTTTACGTTTTTTTTTACAAGTTCATGCGAGCAGCTGACGCAGAATCTCCCCTCCACTAAGCAGCTGACGATTTTTTTTTCAGGTCAGTATGATAACAACTATTTATGGAAAAAGTTTCAGCCGGCGTACTATCACTTAAATTTTTTAATTTTTTGCCACTTTCGCAACCTCGCAATTCCACACCCACCGCGACTTGAGCAGCTGACGGTCGGTTCACTTATTAGTCATATAAGATCAACTATAACTGTTTATCAGCCGGCTTACTATGACTTTTGTATTTGCAACGCTACCTCCCGGACTATATGTATCGTTATAAAAATGACAGAAGGTAAAACAAACTGATCAAGTCAAATCAAGTTTATAAATCAACTATTTTATGGACACTTCTACACATGAAGCTAATTTTATGGAAATTCACATTTAAAAAAATAAACAACAGTAAGTACTGGTTACTTTTCTAAACTCTCACTGTTTCCTTAAACTCGCCAATATTCTTTCACTTGAAAATTATGGTCCGCAAAGAAAACTTTTTTGCATAAAAATAACGATTTATTTTACTTTATTTATCAGAGTGTTATATTGATAATATTTTTTTCAAAATAACTGTCTTGAAATAAGAACTGTATGAGTTAATAAAAAGGCACAAAAATAGCATTTTCAACTCTCACGGTTTTGAAAGAGTTAGGAGTTCTCGCTTAAATAAATTCTATTTAAAAAAATCATTTTTTGCTCACGCTACCTAACTGGTTCGAATTGACGGCTTTGACGTCACAATATGGCGCTAAGTCGGCCCTATTGCTACTTGAAACGCATAGTATTTTTATTTACGTGAGCTAAAAAATTTTAATAATGAATCTGAGACACAAGATCACGCAATGCTCCAGTGAACATAGAAATCTATGAATTTTATGTATTTTTGTTAATTTCTACTGTTATAACGTAGTCCACATCAGTAACATGAAATAAAACTCAAACCAATTCTAATAATAGATTTTATTCAATCAAAAAAAATAAGAAATAATATATTCTTACTATCCAAATATGTTTTACTTTTGAAATCACTTAACAATTCAAAGAATTCTTACATTATGCGTTAGTGTAATAAAGGTACGGAATATAAATTTACAAGTTAGAACTAGATTTGAATTACCTACTAAAACGAACCTAACCTGAAATTTAACATTAAAATTATACACTTGGTATAAAGTGTCATAGTATAGCTAAAAACAAATAACAAATTGAAATGCTTAAACGTTTATAAACAATCAAGAAAACATACAATTAAAGATACAGAATCAGCTGAGAATCTCTCTACAGCCTAATTAACTACTGCACTAAAACACGTGCGTAGCCGCCATTGTAAAACAAATGTCAATGGCGGGTCATAAAGCCGTGTGTGGCAAGCTAATAAATAGAATCCTAAAGAAGCTACAAAATAGTTCACTTATTTAATATAGCCGTCATGAGAGCGTCTTTCAGCCGTTTAGTCATGTCCTCCAGGACGTCGGCTCTGATTTTTAGTTTTTTGTTTCTTTCTTCTAGCTCGATGGCGTGTTGTTCCATCTGCAGCTCCTTTAGTTTTCTATTCATTCTGGAGCGCTTGGAGGCTTCATTGTTTTTGTCTCTAAGCTCTCTGTATCGCACCTCGTGGTTGGAGCTGGTGGAGGCATTCTCGTCCACGCTACAGTTGGATGAAACTGCGCTTTCTCTCCTCTTCGGAGGGCGCCCTCTTCGAGCTTTGTTCAGCTGCTGGGAACCCTCCAACGCTAGAATCATATCCTTTATGGGTAGTCGCGGCTTTCTTCTCTTGTACTTCCGTGGTGTGTACTCAGTAAATGGTGTGTACGTCTCGTCCGAATCTTCACTGTCGGTGCGCTTGCGTTTCCTGGGAGGTTCTTCATCGGAAGCTATGTGAGATTCACTTTTTGGTGTGAGGGGAGACGCGACACTTGATACTGTTGGACACATGTCCACATCAGTGAAGCCGGTGTCGGGGATGTGTGGTTTTGGTGGTACCTATAAAAAAGAAACAGCGAATTAGTACCTTGTACTTCTCGTAGCATGTCTGTTTAAATTTCTTACTAATATAAATAAGGTTACGTTTCAAACATTTTGAATACTTACCAGAATTGGCAGAGGCAGCTTTTCTTTCTCCAACTGCTCGACGTAGGTGAGAACTTCAGGCGTGCTAATGAGGTCAGGCGTCGCCAGCGCACTGACGTTGAGCGCGAGCGGCGCGCGCGACGCCTGCTGTACTTTGTTCAAAACAAATTCCGAAACCACCACGTCGTTGCTCTCTACCTGGCGCGGGATCACCGACACCATCTTCATATCCAACGAGTCCTCTTGATCGATGAAGGGCATAATATTATGTTTGTTTTCCTGTATTTTATTGTAGTAACCGGGCCACTCGTAAGGCACTGGCTGGGCCCACGCCTCCGAGCTTACCGGCTTTTCCGACGCGAAATCTTCTATTACCACCGGCAGGCTGTTTATATCCAAAAATTGATCTTTAAACCGATTTCTCTTTTCATCTGAATTATTAACGAAATCGGCATCAAATTGCATGAAACCCTCCAAGTTAGGCGAGAGGGGATCGTTAGGGGTGTTAGGCAAAGTGCCCGCCGGAGTGGTCGGAGAGTTTGCGTCGAAAACTTCCCAACCTTGCGGTGAGAATGGTGTGAAGTGTGGATCTATGTTTAATGCCCTTGTCTCAGTTTCTTTTTGTGAATCTAAAAAAACAGAAGAACAAAAATGTTTTATTTTTCATCAATATTACGAAAAACATGCTCTTATCACGTATAAAATAAGTTTTGTATGTTGATGAAGGATTAAAATGGCAGCTCAGAATTAAACCTCACCGACGCCACAAAAACGCGGCGTTTCAATATGGTTGGTCTAGGTTCCGGTCGATTATCTTGGAAGAGATTGCGTTGCAAAAGCTGATATAAAGGCGATTAGCCGTCACATCTGACAGTATAAGCCTACTTCATTCTGGGTCATTTCAATAAAAGGGTCAGGCAGTCTGAGGTACTAAAATATTCTTACCAATGATCTGTATTTGTTCGTCCTTGGCGGGAGCGGAGCACCACTGCACCAGATCTTGGAAGAACTCGCAATCCGTCTCGTGAAGCATTGTGCTCGATTCCAGTGTTTCCTGTTTCAAAAATTCCTGAAAAGCAGATAAAAGTATGTGAGCACACGTTCTCTCAGTGGATCGGCCTAAAAGTAACTTAAATGTTGAAAAATTTTACAAAAGAACATAAATATACTCACGGTTTACGCAACACTCTTACCTCGGAAAAGCTGGTGCTTGGCGAAGGAGACGGCGGTAATGCTTCCATATTTCCGCCGGCCATTACTCCGTGCGACCCGTTCGCCTGTTTCTTTTTTAGGTTTAAATGATCTATGTGTAGCACTTTCAAGAGTGGCTGAGTCGCGAGACTCGCTTGCGAAAAAACCACGTCCTTGGTCTGTGCTGTCAGTGAGAACTCCGGTATCGTCTCCCCGACTCTGACAGATGATCTTTTGAGCAACCATTTTGAATAGAACTACAAACAAAAATGAGACGACGTAACATAATGCGCACAATCATATAAAGCGTGATGGAATAGGAAAGTTTTTAAGAGATTCTTATTGAATTAGCATGTAAATTGAACGTATATATAAATACTGCATACATAAATATAAGTATACAAAAAGCCGAGTTCAATGGAAAGTTCGTATTAACTTCACGATTCAGCTGCATAGATAACTTGACTCGTGGCACCTGCCCACGGCCATTACAAATGGGCAATGGGCATGTTTAGAACACATGGAGAAGAATATAAAATTCGACGTGTGAGATGTCAATTTTTGAAACTTTTGTAAAGCCTCACAAAGCCGACGAGATGAAATGGTCACGGCCATGAATAAGACGCAGAAAATACGCAATAAATTTATAAGATCATCTAGACTAGCTAGAAAAAAACTCGTAAGTAAATATAATATTTGCCATTAAGGAAGTGATAGATACTTATGGATCTGTACAAAATTAACGTTCTTAATGGATTTTGAATTATGTATGTCTCAAAAATTTCATTAGGTAATTTTAGAGAAAACGACACAATTTTAAATATATTTAATGTATGCAAGGCTTTTTATCTATTAACTGTGGACAGATGGGCACTTCATAGATTAAAAAGATAGGCATATTATAACCATCAAAACGGCTTTAAAACTAAAAATGTTAATTCGTTGTAAATAAAATGTATGGGTAGTGCGTGCAAATAGATATTTTAGATAAATGCATCAGAAGAATTATGTAGATTTACGAATATAGCTTTGTTTAAAGGTGACATTATTTTTGATCGATGAATTCAAACATCTAATTTGTATTATAATCGCATTAACCGTGCACGTGGGATGATTGCCACGGCAAAACTGGAGTTAGACTAGTTTTTAAATATTTGCTAAACTATTTTTTTTTCTTTTTAGTGATTCTTGAAGATTTCTTATTAGGCGGAGGGTTCTTGATGTCCTGCGAAAGAATCATCGTTAAGGGGTAATTGGTGCTGCTCAGCAGCCTTACTAACCTGATTGAACTCTTCGCGAGCTCCTACTGAAATCTTAAGCCTTTAAGGCACCAATCCAAACAATCTTGTTAAAAGTAGACCTGGAACAACAGAAAAAAATCTGTTAAATAATCTGATTCAGAGTAAAATCCAATGACAACCTGTAATTCTACAGTAAATAAGTTTAGCAAGAACATAGCAATATTTAAATGATTTGGACATTCTGTTTTTATTACTAGCACCACAGTAGGTATAGGATTGTAAGAAAGAATAAGTAGTAATTAACAATACTTATTCTAATGAAGGTCGCCATTGTCAGTAGTTTAAAATTATTATTTTAACTTCTATGATACATTTTGATAAAGACATGTGTACTTAACATATAACATTATGAAGGTCACATATATGGTAAAACATGCATATACGAAATTAAAAGTCTGGGTTATAGGTGGTGTTACTTTTATTACAAATTGTTATTCTTTTTTTAATTATTTTTATTTTCAGTGGTTAGATAATGAGACAAATACTAAATGAGTATTAACATAGTATTAATTTCCAATATTCTTGACCTATTCAATAATAATTCGTAATATCAATCCAACATGTCAATATAAAAGAAGTTTGACCTTTTAGTAGAAAGTCCACCTAGTAGACCAGGGCTGAAGCCTTTAAAAATGGTAAAAAGTGAAAAAAAAATAATAGTAGGATGAAACCCATTGGAAAAGGAGGGGAATATAAAAAAAGGCAAAAAAGTTAAAAGTTGTAGGTAGTAAAAAGATCTACAACCTTTGTATTTACAATTTTTTCACATAAACTCAAAATTTATGTGAAAAATTCAAATAACCAAGTTCTTGGTTTTTTTTTCTTTCAAAAAAATTTTTTTCCCACGAAATTTGGTGAAAGCTTACCTTTTTATGTCCCAAATGTACTGTAATTTATTTGATGGTATAATATTAATTTTTCACCACCCACTTCCCGAACTCAGATGGCCTGTAATTAATTTTTCCCTTCATTTTTATTATATTCTCCTGCTTTTCCAATGAGTTTCATCCTACTGTTATTTTTTTTGGTTTCAAAAGTTATCGACCCTGGTCTATCGTACCTATTAGTAAAATGACTTTGGTCTACGTCACCTAAATAATTGATTTCTTTGAGGACAAACAAATTAAATATCCATGAATATACAATAGAAATCCCACGCTGTGTATAATGCCAGCAAGCCACCCACGCTGTTTCTTGTTCTAAGCGGGGAACTACGTAGCAGAAATCACGGCAATGCACAACGGACAACGATAGACCGTCCCTTGCGTCAACTACTCATGACATCCCGTGCGCTTGCTATAGAATCGTGCGTTGTACAGAAGCAATAACTCAGCTCCTACTCTTATTGTCTTAAGTAATAGGTGCCCAGATATTGATTTTATAATAGGTTTGTCAATCATTTATGCGGCCATTACGACCGGTCTGTTGTATAATTCCGCCACTATGACGCCGATTCCCGTCATAAGAGTTAATGACAAAATTCCAAGATGTTGAAATAGAGAACACAAGGTTACATATTTTAAAAACCAATCCTGTTGACCCTGACTTAGATTGATTTGATACTTAAGTCCCTAGTAATATTTTCCATAAATCGGTGATAAGTAATTACGTAGATATCTAAATACTAAACCGAGCTTATAAGATGGGTAGGTATGGTAGAACACATCATAATGAAGCTTGAAAAATACTTTATCGAAAATGTTACTCATAAAATATTCAAATACTAATGGCCGATATCCAGGGTCAAGGATTCTACAGTCATTTCAATTCAAAAGATGGTATACATTCAACTCAAATTGACACGCAATTCGGCCAAACAGGGGACATCCGGACTCCTCTCAGCTATTACAAAATCAATCTTCTTACAAAAAGATGTAGGGCGGAACAGGTTCCCACCCGCGCACATTCGAGAAAGGCGCCGAACTCGCTACTACGTCACAGACATGTGCCCGACAAGTTCAAACACGTTTACTTTCTTCGATTTAGGTCAAAGAGAAACTTAGTCCTGATCTATTAGCCGTAGTAATTTTGATTCCGTTTAAGCAAGGATTATAAGAAAACTGGATTAAAAAACAAAAAAATGTTTTTCGAAATAAAAAGTAGAGTCGATATTCGATTAAACTTAACATTTTATCAAAAACTAATTATATTGGTACTTTAGAACATTACTCGATAACAAATTCAAGAAAAAAAATCATTGTGCAATAAATACTTATAATAATGATAGAAGATAAGGCTTGAAAAAAAATAAAGATTACTGACCTTGTTACTAACAAGTTCTAACAGGCCCACTGCTGTTTTGGAAAGTTCCAGATACTGTTCCAAAAGTAATAGATGTCGAGAAAACTTCTAGAAGCTGGAAATAAAGCTATTTAGTTGTACCAGACGCGGTAAACTTTATCACAATGATTATCGACACGCGCACGTCGTGCAAAATCGTAAAATATTGTGCAAGAATTGCACCGCGGTCCGCTCATACAGTTTTCTTCGATCCCCACTCTTTGTCGTAATACGTTCTAAAAATAAAGTAAAAGCTTTGCTATTGGCCAGCGTCTAATGACGTCAGTGGAGAAGCCAATAGGCGCAGTTTAATTTAGCGAGTCACGGGACGGTAGAGTGGGCTATTTCGACTCGTTTGAAGTATGATAACTAGATAGAGCGTCGCACATTGCCGGTTATTCTCTACGTGTTATCGTTGTTACGAAATGTAAACCTTACTGCTCGCACATAAGAGTCGTTATGATAATTGATGGATAGAGGTGAACGTACAAGTTTCTCGGAAAATGCCAAAGGGTTTCACGCGACTGATTGCTCACATTTGTAACACCGGAGCACTGTAGAGTTATTTTACTTCCATATATTTGTGTGTGCATGTATACTAGGCACTTATAAAAGTTTGTTTTTTTGACGAATGTAGAGTGACTCATTCTTGTTTTCATCGATTTGGACTGATGTCTAATTCAGTACAAATTGAGTTGTTCAAAAGGGAAACGGAGAGTATGTTATCTTCAATTCTTAAAACTCCTTATACTTATAAATAAGGTACATGAAGGGCAACGGCTCGGCAAATCAGGAAAATAGTTTATTTTTAAGAAAATAATAGTGAACAATCACATCAGAAGCGAAAATGTTTGATTTTGCCGTAAATATTTCTGGCGCCATTGCTAATACCTCACATTAAGCTATTCGTTCAATTACTAACGCTACAAAATTGTATGGAATTTTTTCGAATAATCTCATTATTTATATTACAAATTACTTATTGCATAAGTCGAAGTTTTATCGAAATATAGAGCTTCCAATCCAGTTATTGTGTAGCCGAAGAGATAGGATTTTTTTTCTTGGTATATGGTATAACTAACTGTTATTCAGACTGTTAGTTATTTGTGAATTTGAAATGATTTTGTGCCTTCATGCGTAACTCCTATTAGACCTGGCCAAAACATAATAACACCTACATGACAACTCCTGTACTTAAAAATCGTTTTTTTACGAAAAGCCACTCAGAACTTTTAGATTTACGGATATGGCGTGAGATAGAGTTGTTAGTAACTTATGCAAAACGAATTACACCGGTAGCCTATAAAAACATTCCGTCCTCCACCGGTTTCTAGCCAAGTTGATCCGCTCGAGAATAAATTAAAGCAACAAATATTTGAAGCAGCAAAACTCAAGCATACTATTCAAATTAATCGCAGCACCTGCGGTATTAAGACTGGTTTTATTTGCTCCACTTTCTGTTTCTTTTATCTTAAAATACGAATGAAAGAAGCAATGTGCAGTCATTTAAATTCCTATATACAAAAATATAATAACTTTAAGAACGAGTAAAATATAAAATGATTTGACGTTTTGGCATTTCAACAAAGATTTTTTTGTCCCAAAACTTCGCTCCGAATTGATCCTGTTCATTTTATCGTCAGTCTTGCCTTATATGTATATATAAAGTTACTTTACAATTTTGGAGGCTAACCTTTATTTTTATTTACAATACCTCGAAAAACGAACTAATTCACAGGTCACCTGCTTAATTAGTTTAAATTCCGTTTCATTTACAGATTGATAGTATCTTTCCTAAAGAGAGCATTCGCACATTATGCAACACCGCTCGATATTTTGTAGCTTTTTGGTTGGGAACACAACAACGTTGATACCTTTACGGACTCTAGGGCGTTAGACTAATGCGCGGCTTACACTTGTGGTTAAGTCGCACAGTCGCAGGCCCGAGTTTCATGTGAGTTCCAATAGGTGTCGATCTAGAAGAACGAGAAAGCGGGCAGACCGATTCGTCTGTCCAGAGGCAGTGCCTACAACTGTCATCGTCAACTACCTACACGAACCAAGCTCCGTGATAATGACGCTTACAACGGTGCCTAAATATCGGAAACTCGAAAATCAAAATCATAGAAAAATCCCGTTCATTCCATAATTAATACTTTATATAACCGCTATAGTAGACTATTGCGGTAATTTAAATAATTGTTTTATATTGTTGAATTGTTTTTAGACTTAATTTATCAGATCCCATTTCAGTTTTTAATACCATAAGGTACTAAATAAAATAATACATACAAAAAATGTTTAATACCGATTCTAGAATGTTATCGGCCCCTTGCAACAGAAAACACGAAAATGCGAGAAGCATTCAGCTTTCTCTTTGGCTTCCTTATAGAAACTGTAACAATGGACTTACTTACTTAAGTATTCATTCAATTGGGTTTTGTTTTAATAAAGAACCCAAACAAACGCTTGTTAAGAAAAAAGTATTTATTTTTTTCTAAGTTCCAAAAGCGAAAAATGTACGATAATGGTGTGTAGACAAACAGCAAACTTAATGTGTAAAACAACCCTTCTCTCTACCGGAAATATTCATTAATTATCTTACCTACGTTAATAACCTTAACGTCCCCTCCCCTTCGGTATGATGTCTTACATCTATTTATAAATTTATTATGTAAAAATGGAAATATTAAGAATGATAAGTCCTGACTCAGCGGCCTGTGCTTGACTAACCCTTGGACTAATGAAACTTTTACGTAGTTTAATTTTATTATATAAATAAGATAGGATATTTAAAAACTCCATCCCCGAATTAATGAAATGGGATATTTCGATGGAACAGAAAGATCTATTGGGTAAATTCAGTATCAAATATCCATTATACATATTAATTATAAATCCTTACTCCTAACATGATAAATCTAGTGCTGGATCTTAGGGTTGTATATAAATTAAATGGCAGAGCAATAATAAAATAATGACAAGTTTTGTTTTAACTTGGTACTATTTATTTGGATACTTGCGAGTAGATATACATGTTCATAAGAGGGCTTTACAAAAAAATTCGTTATATTTATGTATGCAAATACATTATGAAAGTGTGTAATGAATTAAATTTTATTTAATCGAATGTAGATTGATAACTTCTTATCTTATAAGATTTGCGATAGCGGTAGGAGGTTTATGTGTTTCCTTTAATATTTAGGATGTTTGGCTAGAAAGGTAATACAGCTATAGGGACTTCCAAGTAAAATGGCAAAGTAACAAATGACAGTGTCTATAGATGACCTATGAAGCTAAGTATCCATACTCGTATGAACGGTAAATAACTTATTTCTGACTCGCGGTCCGGTTTCGACAGCGCGGCGTTTGTCTGTTCCAAGGTATTTATTTCATAAATCATAGCCGTTATGTATACCTTCCGTATGAACTGAGGGAATTGCCTCCAAAAACTACTTCTTTAAAATTCTGTCACTTAGAAACATAATTCGGTATACAATTCGCAAGTAACAAAGTAAATTTTATCCCGAAGTCCCCAAATAAATCAGCAGGCTTAGAAATCAACTAGTCCCAGTCTTTTAATGGGTATTAAGTGGTAAAACGGGTCAACCACTAAATTTAACCTCTCGTTGTGACTTATTTGTCTTCGCGTAATATAAAATGGAACGAATAAATGCAAAATGGTGTAAACCACGGAAGTGTCTGAGTGCTAGTATCTAGTCCAGAAGCTTGCAGCACTAATCTAAGTTTAGTAGCGTTGATTTTTGAATCATGGGCGGCAAGAAGTCTGGTGTAGCGCTTCTTAACATCACTACCCAACTAGCACAAATGGTTGCGAATAAGCTTTAGAGCGTATCATATTGCAACTTAAGGTGCTAACGATAAGGTCTTTATCCTGCTCTAGACCCCTTACGCAACGGATATGGCCCTAAGTGGGCACATCGCATAGCAGGTCTAGAGCGTATCATATTGTGACTAAAGGTGCCAATTGCAGCGCCTGCGCCCCTGATTTGCCATTTTGATTTAACTGTTGATTGAACGGTTGAGTGAACGATTAGATTCTGTTCATTCATACGTACGTTTCGTTTCTGTAGTTGCAATGTTGAGAATATTAATGGCGTGTGACAGTTTTTAAGTGACAACTACAAAACATAATTGTAAGTACCAAATAATTTTATTCAACTATTTGCTATATCTGTACTGAAAAATCAAGTGGGATCTTAACTTTACAGCAAAATGCGTATATGTTTATTAAGTAAATTTACACACCATATTTATTTCATGAGAATTTCAACAAAAAACAGTGTAAATAAAATATGGTTATAGTAGTTTTAATAAAAATTACCAAGAATATAATTGGTATAACAAGTATTTATAGTGAATTTACGTAGTATAGTTGTAAAATCACTTCTTTTGTTATAACAAAAACATGTTTAGTAAAAATAATGTAAATTAGAGGTTAGATTTTCATAACAACATTCCATTAAAGATGGCGAATCGTTTTGTTACTATAGGTAATAATTTTCACCCGCTTACTTCAATTTTTGCTGTTCAAAGTGCTAAAAATCACCTTTCTTATGACTAAGTGGTCCAGAGAAGGGCCAGGAGTGAATTTTATTTACTTTTTATATGATTATTTTGTTTTAGTAGGGAAAATAGTTTAGGGCTCAACTGACAATACAAAAACCTTTTTTTGGATAAACATAATGTAATACACTCAATATTGGTTAAGTATTATATATTTTAATACAATTATATTTTCATTTCAGCTCTTGAACGGAACTACAGATGCAGCATACAATACTTTGCCATGAAAACCAAACACTGTCACAGAGCCAAGCACCGAAAATTTTATAATAATTCGTTAAAATCCAAAAGGCACAAAAACTACAGAAGCACTTTTCTTTTAAGAATTTTATAAGTGAAATATTATTTTAGATCAACATTATACAAATATGGTTGTAAAGGACAGCCACTGGTGGCCACTAAAAGGTCGATCAGCCAGGTTACCCAAGCTTCAGTGCCTTGGCTTCGGCTACCCTGCAGGGTAGTAAAAACGGAGGTTTGAGAAACGGACGCTCTGGCTGCGATTTGCCTTGTATTATATCCTTCTTCGCGCAATATTCTTTTCTTAAACGCAAGACTTCAGACAGTGCACCTAGCAATTTTCAAAAGAACAGTTTTAGAGAAATTGATTGAAACAGCGTTCACGCAGAAACAAGAATGAGGGTTATCTATCACTGAAATCGTTTTCATATAAAAAAAACAAAAGAAGATTTTATGATATCTATATTTAAATGATGTATTTTTAAATAAAGAACACATACGTAATAATTCATTTTTAAATATTTTAAGCAACAAAAAAATATTACACCATTTTCCGTGAACCCGGACTTTTTTGATGTTGTGTATACAATCAATCAACACTATTAAATTTCTATTACAACCACTATTTAATTGTCAATTTAAAATGAATAGGTACTGAACATGTTTTGATGCTTTACAGAATATTGAAACTTTGCATTCCAATGTAATAAATGAACACCTTGAATAAATAACAATGCTATCATTAATAAAATCTGCATTACAAGCACGTTTGGTTGAGTTCGTAAGTTCTTCAATTAAAGAAAACTTTGCAACCAAGCGATACCAAGAAAATGTATTCTTTTATACAGGTTGCACCATCATACCTAAAGAAAACTCTAATTTTGTTGTGCACATTAGATTGCAAATATCACAACAATATGTTCTTATTATAATTTGGAAGGTCTAAGGAAAATCTTCCTAATATCTTTATTTTTTTTATTGTTCATGGGCGATTTGTGCGATGAGCTAAATACAATTCGAATATAAATTAAAACGCTACATTAATGTCAAGTCAAGGCCGCTCACTACCACTTCGACCTCTACATGTAATATTGAATTTAGTTAATAATAGAAGAACAACTATGAGTTTTGAAATACCGACACGCTGCATAAACTACGATTCGTGTTAGTGAAGCAATAATATATTGCTTATACCGCGGTTTTTTGCTTTTTTGATTACATATTTATTTTCTTTCAAGAACTAAGTGTATAAAATTACCTTTTCAATAAAATGCTCGTGAACGAAACTTTCATTAACTCCAAACTTCACAAGCTGAAAAGTTTTTATAAGTACAACGCAACTGGGATTTTCCGTTTGGGAATGATGCGATTGAGCTTGATAATAAGAGTCTAAATGGCAATAAGTAAAATACTTTTTTTAATATTCTGTTTGAATATGTTAATCGAGACATAAATTGGTGAAATGCAATAATGAATTTTGGACATCCTAGGGTAGGGCTACAATGTGAAATATTTTTTTATAACGTTAACAATCATTTTTGGTAATATGATAATATAGGATTTTTCGGAAAATGATCAGCTGCGATCATCGAGTGATCATAGAATTTTATTACTATCGCGCCGCTATCGCTGGTCCGTTATAAAGTTTTTTGACAATTAACTATTGAAGAACAAAATTCACTCGATTTTTTCCTATAGCAAGTCACGTAGTAATCCTTCGGATTCGATTCCCGGGCAGCGACCTAGTATTTTTGAAAATCCTTGAACGCAGCTATCCTTAACCCTACACGACATGGTTCCTAAGAAGAAATATCTCTATCTCTTATAGATTCGGACTTTCCCATACTGAAACGATGAATTACCCTGTATATTCTATTACCAAAAATAATCCGAATCGTCTCCTTAATACTTTAAGACGTATTTTTACACCAAGACGCTCTGTTAAAAATTATAAAGACGCTGAAGTTGCTAGTTGCATCCGCGTCCGCGACCGAGCCGGGGGTAGGCTGCATCCTCTAATCTGCAAGAAGACTAAATGTCGCATAGAAATAAGCTTACACTTTATAAAACTTGTATCCGCCCCATCATGACATATGCTAGTGTGGCTTTTGCTCACGCCAGCAAGTCGAACCTCAATCACTTGCAGGATATTCAAAATAGGATCTTGCGCAGATTGCGTCGGGGCTCCGCCCTATGTCCGCAACTTAGATCTGCATAAGGATAGAGCTGCCTTCCATTGCCACATTTATGAGGTTGGCGTCTAGACGCCACTTCGACAATGCTCACACAACTGGCTGGTCAACAACTCAGCTGACTACACAGCCAACCCAGACACGGCGGTTCGATAGACGCTAAATATTACAAGGAACGCCAGCGTTCCAGTTAGAAATGCCGGCATTCGAACCGCCTAACCCACCGGTGGCAAGGCTAACGCGTCGTACACATTCCTACTCAGTTTCTTGCTGGTTCTTGGGCAGTACATAGATGACCCTTCCGTACCAGTGGTAGTTTCAATATACGACGTCCTAAGCCGAGGTCCGTACCCTCTCGGATGCCCTTAGGCCTTTCGTATGTAGGAATAGTTTAGATTCCGGCTAAGCGCCGTCAGCGCATAAATGCAAAGTCCGGTGAAATTTAAAAGGCCCATAGGGCAATAAACATACAGTCCATTTTGAAAAAGAAAAAAATTCCTTTTGTTTTTCAGCAATCAAAACGTTCAGCGATAATCGTTGTTCATTTTTTTAGTGATTCCGCAACCCGTCAGATCGAACTTAGAATAACCTAAACTTATCGTTTTATACACTATCACGTGACTGGCATCACCGGCCATTCAAGTTTAAAGTAGATATGTATTTCAATACGTTTTTGGTTTATTGTGATAAGTAAAGCATCCAAATTGTACAATGTTAAATTAATGTTCTGCGCAGAATAGTGTTGGTAATATTAGGTCTTTACCTATGAAATTGCCGTTTTTCACGAAATAAATGAAGCGTAATTTTTTTATATATTTTTTATTTCTATTAATCAAAATAATCACCCATGCAATCAATGCATCTTTGCCAACGCATTGGTAGCTTATTGATGCCTTTCTTGAAGAAATCAGCTGGACGGGAGGCAACAAATTCTTCAAAGGCATTTTGTACTGCCTCTCGGGTATTGAATTTTTTTTCCCGCCAAGAAGTTATCCAAATTCTGGAAAAAGTAGAAATCTGTAGGCGCAAGGTCTGGTGAGTACGGCGGATGACGGAGAACTTCCAACCCCAACTCTTGTAGCTTGGAGACCGTCTGCTGTGCAGTATGAGGTCGCGCGTTGTCGTGCAGGAGCAGTGGAGCCGAACGATTGACCAAAGCTGGTCGGAGACGTGCGAGCTTCTCCATCATTGTGTTCAGTTCTTCACAGTACACATCTGCAGTAATGCTTGTCCCGTTTGGCAAGAAGCTGTGATGAATTACACCCGCGTTAGGCCACCAAACAGTGACCATCACTTTTCTAGGGGGTAAGTTTTCGTTTAGGGCATTGTTTGGGTGCTGAACCAGGGTCCAACCAACTTGCTGAGTCAAACAGGATCCATTTCTCGTCACAAGTAACAATGCAGTTCAGAATTTGAAATGGCCAGTACGGCAAAACGGCAGTTTCATAGGTAAAGACCTATTATTTTACAAGACTTTTCTATTATAATGTGAGGTTAACTTAATAATTACTCAGGTATTTTTATCTCTATCTTAGCTTTTAAAACGTCAAACCAAACCAATATGCTCAAAAGGGGCTGAAGACGTTGTTAGTAACCATTGGCCCGGCTTGGGGCAGAAAATATTAATTTATTAATCGACAAACTAACTAAATTAATAATTAATTAACTAAAATTTAAATTGTGACGGTTAAAGATTCATGTGTAAGTATTTATATTATCTGATAATAATTGGTCAAGGATGACTGCGGTGCACTAAGCTGTTAAAATTCATGGACACCCAACTAATGTCCGATCACTAGTGTACCGATTTCAATATAATTTGACTGTGTAATATGGTATCTCTTCACTTACACAAAATGTAACAAACAAGTATTAAACATTTTCACAAAGTAATTGACCACCTCAATACAGACACAAATAATTACAGAATGAAGCCAATGCTGAGACCTCATCATGATTCACGCAGGCCTTGAACTCGGGCATACTCTGTGTGAACTGCGAACACAATAGCAGTCGGAAACTCGTAAGTACAGTCCGACCAAATTACGTTAAGCAGAGGGTGGCGCTGCGTTCTACACATAAATTAATTTTTTTTGGGTCCATAATCTGCAACTGAACGATAAGTTTGTGTTGTTCCAATGCACGAGTAAGTTCAGAGATACTACCTGTCATGGCATGACTTGTCCAACGACCCATCTCTCGTCAAGCTAAGTAGTAAACGCTACAATTATTCGCAAGGCCGCCGAGTCGTTTTCAAGTTTCATGCGGTAACCGATTTACAATGCTGAATGTTCTAGAAAGGCGCAGTGTCGAGGTTAGTTTAGCGAGTACAAAATTGAACTAAACTTGTTTGATATAATAATTAATTCCAAAAAACACATATGAACAATTTGTCACAAGGAGTATTTTAGACTATTTGATAATATTTGACAAAGCAGTAACAGGTAGGTATTGCTATAACCACAAGCTAACTAGTGATGCTACGCATCAGACGAACGTCTTCCCTAACTACAACACTAGGAACGAACTTTTTCAATTTGACAACTATTTTTTTTTAATTTTTTTTTTTTTCAAAAGTAAATAGTTACATTTTATTTATTAAAATATATATATATATATATATTATATTACTATCAGTTATACAAACAAGACTTATAAACTATAGCCAGCTATTTACTTGAACTATTGTAGTTTTGTTTTAAGCCTGTTTTCAGTGATGACTCCCTGTTCCCTAAACTAGGTTTATATCTCTAGATATAATACAGTTGATATTATTATTTTATTTTTGTTAAAAATCAACTACAAGTGTTTTTATATTGTAGCATATTGTTAACGTATATGTGTGTGCGTGTGTGTGTGTGTTTGTGTGTGTGTGTGTGTGTGTGTGTGTGTGTGTGTGTAGCATTAATAATTATGTTGTGTTACGTTATCATTTTTAAAATATTTTCTGTTTTGTAATAATCCTGTTCTTTTAACCATGAAATTACTTTTTTCTTTATTTCCTATGAATTTAGATTTATGATTTTTAGAACTTTATCGATTTTCTTATAGATAATTGTAGATATAATATAAAACTGGTGGTAAGCAAATACGGTATAATGTTTATTGGTGGGTATAAAAGTTCTACGTGTTTCAGGTTTTGGCTGAGGAATATTTTGGTGGGTTTTTAATATGACTTTTAGTATGTAAATTTGTCTGACTGAAAGCACGTCAGCTTCGATGTAAAGTTGCTTTGTGGGATACCTAAATTGTTTACGTAGCATAACCTTTAGTATACATCTTTGTGCTCTCTCAATATCAAGCATTGCTGTTTTATATGTTCCACCCCAGACGGTGATGCAGTAGGAAATAATAGATTCACACAATGCTTGGTACGTCATCTTTATCACTCGGAGTGTAGCATAGTGCCTCAAATGTTTGAATATATAAACTAGTCGAGTAATTCTTGTTGAGAGTGCATTTAATTGTTTGTTCCAATTTAGTTTATCATCGAAATAAATACCCAAATATCTAGTTTCATGAACCCTCTCTATAGATTGACAAGTACAGTTGAAGTCCTACCTTACTGCGTCAGGCCCGGTGCAGGTATGAGCTAAAATTGAGTAACTCGAAGGTGGGTGGGAATTGCTACGTATTGCAAATGGAATAAAATTCGTTTTATTTATATTCAGAGTGAGCAAATTAAACTTTAACCATTCCATTACACTTTTCATTGCAACTTCCGCATTACTTTTAACTTGACCCCAGGTTCGACCTTTGACTAAAATAGTTGTATCATCCGCGTAAGTATATATTTTGCAATAGTTTAAATTAATTGTACATAAATCGTTAATATATACTAAAAATAAGGTTGGACCTAGGATGCTTCCTTGTGGGACACCATACTCAACCGTTTCCTCCCTGCTGCTGAGAGCACCAATTTTAACTTTTTGCTTACGGTCTTTAAGATAGTTGCTAAAAATTTTTAACGCTATTCCTCTTACTCCCAACCGCTCCAATTTAGCCAATAGAATGGGAACAGAGACCGTGTCAAAAGCCTTAGAGCGATCTAAAAAAATTCCAAGGCACCTAGTTCTTTTATCCAGATTTCTAGCTATCTCCTGTGTTAAATCCATTAGGGCGTCCTCGGTAGATACCCCCTGTCGAAAACCGTATTGATTGTTTGCTAATAATTTTTCTTTGCACAAAAATTCAGTTAGTGTTTTATTTAAAAATTTTTCAAGTATCTTAGACAGAGCAGGCAGGACTGGATGCACAATAGCTAGTTTGAATGCATTGGGAAATACTCCTGATGAGATGGATAAGTTACAAATGTGGACTATAATTGAAATTATAAAACGGCTACAATCTTTCAGCAGCAAGCAGGAGATACCGTCCCATCCCGCAGAGACATTGCTACGCATGCCCAAAACAATGGACTCAATCTCTTTCTCGTTAGTACCAGCAATGACCAGTGATCTACTTGGGGAGCGAGGGATTAAACTGTTTAGTGTCTGAATAAATTTGGAATAATTGTTATTTGGGGTTTGTTTTATTATTTCGTTTGCCAGCTTTTTACCTATGGTGCTAAAATGGTGACTAACTTCATTTATAGATGAATCATGAGAGTCCTTTATATTTAACAATTCAATAGGTGAATTTAACGTCTTTTTAGTATTTGTAATATCTTTAACGCTATTCCATAAGGCCTTAGAGTTTTTGCCTGCTTTTGTTAGTTCTGATTCATAATGGAGCCGTTTTAGTTTCGATAGTAATTGGTTACAAAAGTTGCGGTATCTTACATAAGTACTTTTTATAATTAGGTTATCTGGGAATTTTTTACTTTGCATATGTAGGTTATCACGATTTTTAATACATTTTAATACTCCGGGGGTAACCCATGGTTTCAAACATCGTTTTTTTCTTGGAACCGTGTGTGTCTTAGTATGTTTATTGATTACCGACTGTAGAGTAAATATAAACTCGTCGGTAGCAATATTAGTGTCATTAATTTGTAATATTTTTGAAAAATTTACACACTCAAGTTCCTTTTTAATAGCTGCATAATCAACAGATTTAACAATGTTATTAATTTTTTGAAATGTTTTATTATTTATTAATAAGAGCAAGGTAGCTGCATGATCCGTAATCGACGTACTTATAACCAAAGTTTTATTTGTGCTGTTTGTTTTTAGCATAACATGATCCAAGCATTTGTTTTCTCTGGTAGGATATAGATGTGTGGGTAAAAGACCATGAGAAGCACATAAAGATAAATATTCCAGATAATTGTTGTCCTTACTATCACGTGTGATATCGATATTAATATCGCCTGTAAGGACAATATTGCGAATTTTAGAATGCCTGGTAAAAACCTCGTCCAAACTACAAAAAAAGTTTTCGTAATCATGCTTACTGTTTAATGATGGAGATCTATAGATTGCAACAATGCTAGTTGTATCGTTAATAATGATTGTCAGACAGTTTCCTCCCATAAAAGTAGGTTAATCCAATTTACATTTGAGTCCTACTTTGTAATAAACCACTATGCCATCATTTTGGTTAATATTATACTTAGTGAAATGTGAGTAATATCCGGGAATATGCGGGGGATTCAGAACTTTACTATGCCAGCATTCTGTTAAAATAATCAAATCAATATCCGTATTTAAATCCTTCAATACAATTTCCAGATCGTCAAAATTTTTGTTAATACTTCGAATATTCATGTGAAAAATGGTTAAAGATTCATTTTGTAGTCTTTAAATATTTAGAAATCTCGCTTGGATTACAATACAACGAATTATCCAAGTTAAGCATATCTATTTCATTATTTATTTCTTTTATCGTCGCCATTTAAAATAAATATTTAACGAGACCGTTAGAAGAAGGCGCTGAGTGTTTACGAAAGAATCAAAAGTTTGAATATTGATAAAGTAGTAGATTTTAGGAATAGGATTATGTTTATTTTTCTTAAATGATTTTAATGTATTTTTGTGTATCTGTTGTGTATTAGTGTAATAATTTGTGTTTGTGTAAGTATGTGTGTATTGTTTAGTAATCATAAATATCTGAAGCTTAAGTATAACTATAAGTATATAAGGAATAATGTATACATTTTTATAAAATAGGTAAATGTTTGGTTTAGTCGATAGTCATTGTTTTAACGCGTTTAACAACTCACGTAAATTTTTTTCTGATTTTAGCAGAATCGGCTTACCATCTTGGTCCTTTTTAATAAAAATGTTACCATTAGACACCCAACAAAACATGTATTGGTTCTCTTTTGCAAATTCTCGCGCTGATCTGAACAATTTCTTGAGACTTCCCGGAAGCTGTTCCGAGACGTAGACAGCTCGACGTATGCCAGGAATTCCAATTTGCTCAGTGGTCTTGCTTAACTTATTATGCTGTTTCACTGCGGTAAGTACTTTATTCATTTTCTGAATAGAAGCAAATTCCGTCACAATCGGTCGTATAGTATCAGAGGCTCCCGGCAGTCTGTAGGTGTCTCGAATGTCTGACGCATCTATTTTGTGACCTACTACGTTACCAATAGTAATAATAGTCTTCACCAATCCATCCACGGTTTCTTTTTCTTGTTTTGGGATGTTCCTAATCTCAATTCCGGACAAACGCGTGTTTAATTGAAGATCTTTAATCTTGGTTTCTAGTTCTTCTATGTATTTCATTTGTTCTTTTCGCTCCTTTTTCAGAAGATTGATCTCTTTTTTCATGTCTTCGAATTGGGAATTTATGAAGTTTACAGATCGTTCAATGTCATCGTTGGTTTGTTGAATTTGCTTGTTTTGAGTTTTAATGTCAGCAATGTCCGCAGCCAGTTTGGTAATCAAAGATGTGTGTTTAGATTGTCGTCCATTTCTTTTAAAATGACGGCATTGGATTTTAGCTTAGTGCCATTGTGGCAGCGCGAAAGCCCCTCTTCTATTCTACAAGATATTTTGACAATCTAAAAGATAAAGAAGTTAAAATAAATAAAAGACTTGTATATTTATGAATTTTTTTATTTCTAAACTTTATTTTATATTTTTATATGGAAGGACTATGCTATAGACCGTCAAACCCTATTCCCCTCGTATACTTGTGTGTCATGTTGATCAGTATTTTTAAAACGTAGCGATTTTGGGAAAAAATTATAATTGTGTTTTAACCGCACACATTTTTTGTGTGCCGTTTATAATGTGCTTAGATGGCGCAGTGCATAATCTGACGAGGGTTCGATCCCGGTAATCGCGAAGTGTATCTTCCTACTGATAAATTTTTACATCTTACATCTATGTTCAGTCCACTGTTGTGTGTTTGACGGGAAAGGAAACCCACAGTATGCATATAACTGCATAGCACAGTATTTTATATTATCTGAAAATGACCACTTGCCTGATTGTTAGTTTATCAGATAGTCCTTTTTAGGGTTCCGTAGCCAAATGGCAAAAAACGGAACCTTTAAAGATTCGTCATGTCTGTCTGTCTGTCCGTCCATATGTCACAGCCACTTCTTTCCGAAATTTTAAGAACAATACTGTTGAAACTTAGTAAGTAGATGTATTATGTGAACCGCATTAAGATTTTACATAAAAATAGAAAAGAAAAACAATAAATTTTGGGGGTTCCCCATACATAGAACTGAAACTCAATTTTTTTTTCCATCAAACTCATACGTGTTTACTATGAATAGGTCTTCAAAAATGGTATTTAGGTTTCTAATACCATTTTTTTCTAAAACGGAATAGTTTGCGCGAGAGACAATTCCAAAGTGGTAAAATCTGTGTCACCCCCCCTGTAACTTCTAAAATAAGAGAATGATAAAACTAAAATGTACATTACCATGTAAACTTCCACCGAAAATTGGTTTGAACGAGATCTAGTAAGTATGTAGTTTCTTTTAATACGTCATAAATCGTAAACCGCAATTTACCTTTCACACAATCCTCAAATCGTATACATAAACCCATTATTAAAAACATGATTAAACCATAATATTAAACCATTATTTTCTAATAATAAATCTGTAATCGGTGCCTACATAAAAAATAACTATGATTCGCGCGGGGCGCGGCTTGATCGGTAGCGGGTGCGGAGCGCGCGGGGGGCAGGTTCCCGAATGCGCTTACCCGAACGGGCAGACACGTGAAGGCACACGTCGTTGACACTCGTGCGCGCGGAGTTAATTTATCAAAAAACAAAAGAAATACAGAACCAAATTAAAGAGAGAATGAGTCTATTGGTAAACGTTGTCAAACCGAATTCGGGAACGACAAATGATGGTAATACGGCTCGGCGAGTATTTAAAAGTGAACAAAGCCGCCAAACGTTCGCCGATATACTTAGCATTGAAAAATGGCTTGTCGATGACATAAATGTAATTTTAATAGCCATCAATTCAGGACTACCAAAAGGTTCAAAGAAATTCGGATCATTTTGTAAAAATGTTGCTTATCAATACGTAGAAAAATACAACTGGCACCCAATGTCTACTAGGATACATAAAATCCTTATTCATGGGGAAAAATTATAGAGAGTTCGGCGCCACCCATAGGTCTACTCTCTAAACAGGGAACATCATAGCCCGAAAGATTCTAGGGTGCATACCATGACAGACTTATTTCACAGGGCGCTCGAATCATCCGACCCTGTAATATTAGCTATACGGCTTAAAAACCGCCAAAGTAACCGAAAGAAAATGCCACTACCAGAAGCAGTTATAGAAATGTTGCAATCGGACAATCCGAATGTTCACACGAAGACAACAGTGATGTAGACATAGAAATTGTATGTACCGAGAGTGAAGAAAATGAATTTACAACAATTCTTTACAACGAAGATAGTGTATTATAATAACGCAGATGATGTTTAAACACAATTATTTTTACTATGCCAAAAACATTGTGTACTGTATTAAAAAATATATGTTATGAAAATTATAAGTCTTAACATTTCTAGGTATTATTTTGGTAAAATCTTAATAATTCCGAAATTTCACGGTGTTAAAGGTTGTTTATTTTTGTGTTGGTAGTCTGCATCATTAAATTTATTTTAAAGCATATTGCAGATTCTAATACTGAATAACATAGGCAAAAAAAATAACAATCGCTATTTTTTCGGTTCCTATAGGCTCTAGAGCAGCCTTAGAGGACTTGTAATGTGGATACAAATAAGATGTTTTAAAAAGTAGCTCAAAAAATAAAGTAACTCTAAAAGTTAAGAAGAAATAATTTTTTAATTAAAAAAAAATATTTTTTCCAAATATGGGTAAAAAAATTTAACCTCGGATATCTCCTGAACTATTTAAGTTAGACTCATAGGAGTTTTACTCTCGCATTAAGAATAATAAAAAGCGGTCAAGTGCGAGTTGGATTCGCCCATGAAGGGTTTCGTAGCAGCAAGTAACATAACAAAAAGATTTACGGGCGGACGACCACGTCAAAAAAATAAACAAAAAAAAAGATATTATAATTAACACAATTAGGCTGTTTAGTGTAAAGCTTGTGTTGTATGTATGTATGTGTGTGTGTCAGTGTGCGTGTGTGTCTGTGCGTGCGTGCGTGTGTGTGTATGTGTGTGTCTGTGCGTGCGTGCGTGCGTGCGTGTGTGTGTGTGTGTGTGTGTGTGTGTGTGTGTGTGTGTGTGTGTGTGTGTTTACGACTGTTTGTCACTTTCCAGTAGGGAACTTAGTATCTCGTACCTTAAATTAGTTTTGCTGTCATTAAATATATCCGAGAAATGTGAGAACTGCTTATTTTAAGTATTGTGCATTATGTTTATGGGTGAGTTTTGGTTGTAGTTTGTTTCTGCGAGGTTGTGTGTTGAATAGTTGAGTGTGCCTTGTTCTGGTGGAGGGAGTGTGTAGATTAAGGGTAAGTTGTGTCAAGTCAGTACAATCCACAGAACTATTACATATATTGTATAAGAATGAAGCATGTCAAGTAAGCTACGTCCACTTTCCAAGTCCAACATTTGGTTATGTTTACAGGTTTCAGGATAAGGCATGTGAGACTGTGTTGTTGTCTATAGTTGAGATGTTTTAAGAAATTTTTTGGAGAGATTCGATGGCCTGTTAATAGACAACATACTGGGCATTCTATATTATACTACAATACTCCAGTATGCTACGAACATACGAGTAATATAGAACTTTTAGACACGCTAAACTGGTGCAGCTATCCTTAATACAAAGCCCAGTGTCGTCAGCATACAATATAAAATTAGAGTGTTGAATGGATTGCCCAATGTCATAAAGGTAAATAGAGTATAATAATGGCCCCAAGATTGAGCCCTGAGGCACGCCTGAGGGTACAGATATATAGTCTGAACGAAAGCCACCCACCTCAACAGCCTGACTTCGATTACGCATATACGATTCTAGCCATCTTAATAGGTTATCGCATATTCCTACCTCTTGAAGTTTACGCAGCAGTATAACGTGATCCACACGATCAAAAGATTTTGCGAAGTCTGTGTAGATCACGTCAACTTGTCCTCCCCCCTCCATATCATGAAGGACTCTACTGATAAACATGGCAAGGTTTGAAGCCATGCTGTTGAGTAGGGATCATTTTATAGACAAGGGGGTAAATATGATCATATACAATTTCAGCAACTTTACTTAGAATATTCAGTTTTGAGATAGGACGATAATTTTCAATCGACGTTTTAGGTCCTTTTTTGTGCACTGGTGTAACATGCGCTATTATCTAAAGTGTTGGAAAATAGCCTTCTGCGAAACATCGATTAAAAATTTAAGTAACGGGGTAAGATAGGGCATTAGAACAGTTCACAAATAGAATATGCGGCAAACTATCATTACCTGGGCCCTTAGATCCAATCCTCTTAATAATTTATCACAATATTCTGTGTAATTATTAAGAGTACCCAGACTATCAGTTTGAAGAAAACTTGACAATATATGTGAGTCATTATATGTGTCAAGAGGCACGCTAATTTTTTTTAAAAGAAATCATTAAACGCTGAGCAAATATGTGAACCACCACTGCTAGGTTCTGATGTCAACTTAAAATGTTAAATCATGATTGCAAAGTAGTGTAAGTCATCGAGTCATGTACTAGTTGTTGTTTGCTTTGCAATTTTGAGGTCGAATGATTGCAATATTGATTGAACTATTTTTCACTGTTATTAACACTTTCACGTTTCCCACTACAAGAATAACATTTGGCCAGCTGAAAGATGTGCCAATAAACATGTATATTCACTTTAAATATGTAATTTGCAACAATAGCTATTTTTTTTAAATTAAATAACACGGAGCTCGATGTTTACCGAGGCACTAACGCCATCTTTCATCTACGACGTATTCGTAAAACTAGTAGTCTTTCTTTTTCCACGTCTTTCTTTGGCTTTCCACATTTTCTAAAACTACACTAGACTAACCTGCGTAAGTTCAATTATTCAGCCCAAGACGGAATCGAGGCCTAATCGTGAACGTATTTTCAGTGATTCGCTGTTACGTAACTGTACAAAAGTTCACTTTGAGTTATTTCTTGGCCAAGATAAATGCTGATATACGAGCGTAAGTAAATTAACATCCAATTAAGAGTGTAAAACTTAATACATATACAGAATTAAGCAATAAATCTTTGTAAAATCATACTACTAATTAACTGTTTAAATTATTTTTTTAAACCAATTAAATCCCACAGGCGGCTCGATTAACTCTGACCCCAGAGGCTGCCACTCCCTCACACGATAAGAAGAAGCACTAATAAATGACTGGACTAAACTGGACTAAACTTGTCTCATTTTTTAACAGCATATGCGGCAGAGCCAAGCCTTTTCGCTAAACCATCAACATGCGGACCCCACTGGAGTTTAGCGTCTAAGGTTATGCCCAAAAATACAGTTCGAGGAGTCAGTTCCAGGCTCTTAACTACAATGTTTGTGTTTACCTGTTTGACATTTGGCAATGTAAACTTAACACATTTAGTTTTGTTTTCACTGAGGAGCATATTATTAGCTGAGAACCACTTCTCTGTGTAGGATATGCATTTGTTTATTGCTCGATAGTCAGTTTCTAGTCTTTTGATTTTTAATAAGAAGGAAGTATCGTCAGCAAGCAATATGACCTCGCATTGATTCTTAACAACCGATGTCAGATCATTGACATATACTAAAAATAGGAAAAGACCAAGAACTGAGCCTTGGGGCATACCCATTGTCACTGACGATTCTGATGATTTTTCTCCATTTCTTGCAACTTTCTGTTTTCTTTTAGAAATATACGATTTAATCAAGCCAAGCGCTCGTTTTTTTATGGCGTAATGGTGCAGTTTCATGAGTAGAGTAGTATGATCCACACAGTCGAACGCAAAAAACACCAATAGCGTCACATGACTCCTCCAAGGCGCTGAATACGTGTTTTATAAGCTCAATACCGGCATCGGTTGTTGAGTGACACCGCGTCAAACCAAATTGCTTAAAAGTCATTAAACTATCACAATAAAAATGAGAAAGTAATTTATTTAAAATTAATTTCTTTTTAATCTTACTGGGCGTTGGTAGTATAGACATAGGTCTAAAATTATTAGACATAGGTCTAAAATTATTAGACATAGTATGTGCTTTGAATATTGGAATGACCTTACTCAATTTCATTAAATCAGAAAATACACCATTATCAACACAGTCATTAAATATACTGGCTAAGTGCGGGGCTATACCATCAATGACATGTTGAATAATTTTAACAGAAATTCCATCTAATTCGGCAGTATTTTTTACTTTAATGCTTTTAAGTGCGTTTAAAACTTGTAGTACAGTAACATGTTTAAAGGTGAAATCAATATCGCATGAATTTACATTTTCCATTAGCAGTGAGTGTGCAAGAGTGGAATATGAATTAATACTCAAAGTAGTTGACACAGGGATGGCAGTAAAAAATGTTCTAATGCTTCAGGAACTTTTTGTCAGTTTATCATTAATTTTTAAATTATATTTGGTGTAGGGGATTTTTGCTTTCCCAGTTTCCTGATTAATTATATTCCATGCAGTTTTTGAAATGTTAGTACTATATTTAATTTTATTACTAATGTAATTAGATTTAGCTACACTGCATACTCGTTTAAATAATTTTGAATACTTTTTTACATATTCATAAAATGTCTTATTATGATTATAAGTTGAGTATGAGTATACACTGACTTCATATATTCACAAGGCAAGGTATTATACTGTGGCAATTGGGTATTTGACTAAACTTTTTTTTTATACATATTTAAATAGTTTATCAGCAGTAAAGAAACATTGCAGAAGTAACATTGTGTTTCCAATCAATATGTTTATCAAAATTGTTATATTTAATGTCAGTAACCCAATAATATTTTAAAAATTTACACATTTAATACTTAAGTACATAAATAAAATAAAATAATAAGTTTTTTGCTTCTTTTTAAAGTTTTCTAATCTATATAATTTTGAAAACTTTATTCTTCAAAACATTTTTATGGTCAAAATACTTGACTTATATTTTCTAAATAATTGATAAAAACTTGCATTTTTATATGTTATCAACTACCCAGTTCTGTTTAGATGAACGTGACTGCAACAATCTGTGCGGTCAAACATTGAACATCACCCTGATCATTGGAGAACCCTGTAGAGACTGCGGTGAGAACCCCATTCAACTCTGTGTCTACAGCTGAAGGCTTTTAGTTTTAATCTTCGGAAAAAAAGTCTATAAAAAGATGTTAGTGTTATTGGTCAGACCAAATGTGATAGCTAGACCTAACTTGTTGATAGGGTGCAGGTGTAAACACTGGCACGAAATGCTTCCTAATAGCTGTGGAGATCGTCATCGTGAAACTGCCGAATGTCATCTTGGTGTAAAAGGTAAACTATGTACTCTGACTTCCCATAATTTTCTAAGTACTTTGTAGAGTACTCTGGAAATTTGAATATTTGATACTTTCCGATTTGTGACTCCGAAGATTTGGAAGATGAGTCGCTGATTGTTTCAGGTGCAGCATTAGATGTATCCTTTTTTCTATTCTTCGCCTTGCCCATTTTCAAGATTCACATTGCAAAATTTTATTAACTACTACATACAATACATAAATACAAATTTAGCCATTTCCACATGAAAAAAACAAGAGTATAGATTTTTTTAAATATTTTTTACAGAAGGTGCCTTTCCCTTTCAAAGATCCTGCGCAAATCTACGTTTTGCTATTTAAAAAACAGTGATTTTAATTTTACCTTTAGTTATCCAAAACATTTTAACATGACTGTAGAAACATTTTACATTTTATAAACGAATATCATAATTTTAATGATAAAATATAAACAAAGTAAGGGTTTCAATTTATTAAAAACAAATCAACAATTTGGATAAATAGATGCAACAAAACGCAGTTTATGCTCTATAGCATTCCATAGAAAATCCATTCCCTAAGCAATTTCAATTATTAAAATTAGACAATATTCTATTGATAACTATTGCAATAAGTATACCTTTGAAAGGTTGGGCGATAGATGTTGAAGTTATACAATAATTAGCTAGCCCACAGGTAGTTTTATCTACCGTATTATCAATGAACAGCATATTAAGTTTTGTGACCACACTAAATTCCTAACTAAGTAATGCTGTTCTCCGCATTTCGATTTTGATAAACCAACTATGAAATATGAACACGTATAAGTACCGACATAAAACCACGGGCTCTACTTATTCATCATTTCTATGGAGCGTAATTGGGCATTATTTCAGAAACTTAACATTAAGAAAGTTCAAAGTAAAAACAATGCATAAACCACTTCCTGCGCGGCGAATTTGAATCTTTATAAAATATATCCGAAACCAAGTTGTAACTTTCCCATTTACCCTATTGATATATCATTCGAAGAACTTAACCATATAATACTTACATTTTGACGTGTCTTCTCAAAAATATTGACTTCAACTTATTCTTCTCCTTTCTCATACACTGATTATGGACACCGAATGTCTTAGTGTTTTCAACGTAACCTATAGAAACTTTGGTTGTGGTGTTTTTGTCACAGTATGTATAGAACATGTTAAGAGTTTCCACTAGATTTCTTTGGAAAATTCTTCTTATTTTCCGTCTCTGTCAAAAGTATATATTTAGGTGGTCTTAATTAGTTATAAAACCAAAGTAATCTAAAACTACGAATACGACCACTATATCGTAAAATCACTTTCGAAATTAAGAATAAAGTCGCGTTATTGAATAACAAATCTTATCAACAAACAATAAGAAAACTACGCAAAATACCACTTTTACACTTTTAAAACGTCTCCAGAATGCTGACTTGTCTGGTAAGTATACGCTGAACTGAAATTATCTCAACACAAGCAAGGAAGATTTAGCTAGTCAGTACTCGGGATGACGTCATCTTTACGTTCCGTTTTAATATATTGTTGATCTCATTAAGAGTTAACTCTAATCAATAACAGTTCCATGAATGCTTTCCACATACTCATACATTATTTAGAACTCGGGATCGTGATAGTGAACTATTTTTATTTCAATTTTGATTATATTTTTTAAATTCCGGTATGTTTTGCATATAATGGAGTAGATTTTGATCGAAAACGTAAATAACAGTCAAGTGCAGAACTTCTAAAATTATAAATAACAATCGATGCAATATCTACACTGTAGAACTAATAATTAAAAAAATAATACTGTTAAATTATTTTCCATTAACTTGCTACTTAAATAATAAAATATAAATTATTAAGTTTTTCAAATGATTCGCACTATTGGTCCAGGCAAAGATGATGCAATTTTTCCGAACATTAAGCGATACTTTAAAAATTTATATGTAAACTTCGCTCGCACTTAAGTATGTTTGTTTGTTGCAGTTAAATATCTCGATGAAGCGTTTGTCTTCTTTTTTAGCTTAACTTCAGATAAACCATAAAATGTAATTTCATAGTTTTATTACCTAAATGAAATGCGTAAATATTATATAAGTACTAGTGCTTATACAGGGTGACTGGTTAGGTCAATTCCAGTCGATTTCACAATATAATGTATTATCCAAAAGTGATAAGTTTCCAAGATATTTCAAATGTTATGTTTTTTTTTAATTAGTAGAGTCATATTAAAAAATTTATATTAAAAAAATTAAATCTATTTGGAATTTTTTTATTGGTTCTGCAATAAAAACATTCTTTTTAATACATATTATCAATTAGGTCGACATAATTAACATGAACTTAGGCACTGTGCTCGAAAACCTTTGGAAATTCACATTTTCTTCTAAGTTATTTACACAAAAGAGTGATTTTAAAACAAAAACTCACATATAAATTTTGCTGCAGATTTTTTAAAAACATCTGTGTTTTATTAGCTTTCGAAAGAGGTATTAAAATCCCAAATCGGCAAAATAATTATAATAAAAACTTAAAAGTATGAGTTACAAAATTCGTTTTTACACTAAAAATAACAAATTAATTGTTCTTAAGACTAAATACCTACCCATAACTATGTAACAAGTTTTTAGTAAAACAAAAATAAAGTTACAATACAATTGTTATATCAAAATTTTATAAACTCGACATTTTGACGATAGAATTAAGTAACCCGAGTTGGAAAAAAATTACTTCCCGTACTATTCGCAAATGTGTGACGGCAAAGTAAGTTCGTTCACTCAAAGCAAATCAGATCTAATATCTATGACATAAGGGACCTTTTTCTTATCCATTTAGCACAAACAAAGGACAGAGAATGGTAAGTGACCAGTATGTCTCTTGTCTAAAAACGTAGTATAGTCCAAAAATACAGATGAAAAAGTTATACGAAAACAGAGATTTATTTTTATTTTTTTAGTATACACCAAATTAGAAAATAATACAGGTCAATTTTCTACACAAGTATATTAATATTACTTACTATTATTACACTTTGTTTAACCTTTTATATATATATATTTTTTTTTTCTTGTCAACTCAGTATTAATGATCTATAATATTTACTTTATATTCATATTATACATATATCTTTATGGAAGCTAGTTTATTTATAAATAAGTATGTTTAAATATAGTTTATAAAATATACAGGGTGGCCCAAAAGTCGTGGATCAAACTTTTTGGGTGCTCAGATGAGATCATTCCCAGCAAAATTATGTTCTACGGCAGGTCTCTACGATCAACCCCTGAAGAATTATGATTGATTTTGTGTTATTTTTGAAAAATAGGCTTTTTTTATCAAAAGATACAAACATTTCAAGAAAGTGATACCCTGTAGATGTTTTTTTTTATTTTTTCTGATAAATAGCAATGAGTCCTTGCTAAGAAACTTGCTTTTTGTCGTTCTGAATGATGTGTGTTAAAGTTAATAAGCAACTTTGAGAATATTTATTTTCGGCATGAAAAAAAACTCCTTACATTTTACTTCACTGTGAAAAAAAAAATGTTCTACCGAAAAGTGACCATGTATCAGAAAAAATAGTGCATTTAATGAGGATTTCAAAATGGTATAACACATGGCTATGGGTAGCTTGTAAATTTTTTTAGGGCTATAATTCTTAGTAAACGTCAAAGCCCAAACTATTGTTTTGTTGTATGAAAAAATAAAAACTTGTTTGTGGCGAACGACACTTTACCTCTCTTTCGAACCAATTGGCTAATCCTTTGTTAAAAAAAGGTCAGATTAGTTTAAGTAGCGCAATCCTTTCCAGGAAACAAAAGGCCAAGCATTGCGAGGGTCTAGTTGATAAGCGCATGCATCCTTTTCAGTGACTCGCTCCTTGCTTGTAACTACACACGTGTTCCTCCTATCCTTTGCCTTATTTGCGAGACGTGACGGTTTCTGGACTTTTGATCGATTGCCATTTTGTGACCTACGCCTTGCTATCCGGACTTGTGATTGATTGCCTACTGTGGCCCGTGCGATTGTGATTTGGACTTGGTGATCGCTACTGATCTGGATAAAGATGGCTGCTGCGAGGAGAGAATACACCCAACAAGAGTATGCTGATATGCATTACCTGTATGGGTTTTGTAACGGTAACGCTCGGGCTGCTGCTAGAGAATATCGTCAACGGTACCCTAACCGTGAGCGGTTTCCGGACTACAGGGTTATCATGCGCGTACATAACGCGTACATGGAGGGTATCTTGCCTGGTCAACATGCCCCGAGATCTGGTAGGCCATTGATACGGGTTCATGAAGATGAGGATCAAGTACTAAGAGAGCTACGAATGGACCCGACTATTAGCCAACGCCAAATATCTCGCAACCTAGGAATTTCAAGATCGACGGTGCAACGTATTATTAAAAAAAAGAAACTCCATCCATATCACATACAAAGAGTGCAAGCTTTGCTGCCGTCGGATTACGAGCCGAGGGTACGATTTTGTCGAGAAATGCTAAGACGCCACCAAGAGGATCCACAATTTTTCAATAAAGTGTTGTGGACGGACGAGTCAAGTTTTAGACGGATGGGAGTTTTTAATATCCACAACCTACATTTCTTCTCAAGAGTAAACCCACATATCATTCAAAATGATCGATTCCAGCATCAGTTTGGCCTCAACATGTGGGCTGGAATAATTGCCCAAAAATTGGTGGTGCATGAAATGCCAACAAGGCTTAATGGCATCCAGTACCTAAATTTTTTACAAAATAATTTAAATGTGCTACTGAACGAAGCCGAGATTCCGGAAGAAATAATAGAAGAAACGTGGCTGCAACATGACGGTGCCCCACCTCACTACACACGCGTAGTTCGAGAACATCTAGACGAAAGATTTCCCAGTAGGTGGATTGGACGAGGCGGTCCTATCCAATGGCCACCCCGTTCACCCGACCTGAACCCGGTAGATTTTTTTCTCTGGGGCTATTTTAAAGAATTAATCTATGAAAAAGAAAATATCACGGAGCAAGAACTACGCCGTAAACTAGAGTTTGCAAAAATACAAATTAGCAGAAACAGGGGTGCATTCCGCAGGATGCGCCGAAATTTTATAAGGCGTTGCAGAGTATCATGGCCAGAGGCAGAAATTTCGAACAATTTTTGTAAACTGTTTGCATTAAAATGGTCACAAAGCAATAAGTTTTGATTCTTACATCCTATTTTTTATTGAACTTTTGTAATTTATTATTTATGAAAGCTTAAAAAAAATTTTTTTTTGAACCTGTAATAAATTTCAATTCCTGTTATGTAAAACAGTCATAGAAAGATGTGCAAGCTACCAATAGCCCTATATTATACCTTTCTGGAATCCTCATTAAATGCACTATTATTTCTAATACAGGGTCACTTTTCGGTAGAACATTTTTTTATCACAGTGAGGTAAAATGTAAGGAGGTGTTTTCATACCGAAAAAAAACATTCTCAAAGTTGCTCATCAACTTTAACAGACGTCATTCAGAACGACAAAAAGCAAGTTTCTTAGCAAGGACTCATTGCTATTTATCAGAAAAAATTAAAAAAAAACATCTACAGGGTATCACTTTCTTGAAATGTTTGTACCTTTTGGCAAAAAACCCTATTTTTCAAAAATAACACAAAATCAATCATAATTCTTCAGGGGTTGATCGTAGAGACCTGCCGTAGAACATAATTTTGCTGGAAATGATCTCATCTGAGCACCCAAAAAGTTTGATCCACGACTTTTGGGCCACCCTGTATATAAATATACATACTGTTATATTTTTACGTAATAAAATATATAGTAAAAGTAAAAAGATTACGCCATAATTAACGTTTCAGTGGATAAATAGTCCAGAGTGTGGAGATATGATGTGATTATTTTTTTACAATTATTATAAGTCTCATTTCTCAGAGGCACTTTAATAGCCTTGCAAATTTTATTGTATAACCAAGGTCCTAGGTAAGTAATAGAATTACGCGCAAAAAAGGTTCTAAATGTTGGCACTTAATAAACCGTAGCATATCGTCTTTTGGAAATTATATTTTGTGGTTTTATTTTGGGTTGTCTTAACACAATAAGCTTGATAAATAATTAAGACTGCTCTTTGTGCGCGTTCTAGTTTTAGTAAATTTGTTTTTTTTGCACTACCCCAAGCTGTTATTCCGTACGTTAAAAGAGATTGACATAAAGCGAAGTAAACGGTTTTATTCGTATTTCCATCCTTAATGTGTCTTATTTTTTTGAATGTACATGTTAATTTTCTGAGTCTATTACTAAGGGCTTCAACATGGCACTTCCAGTTTAAGTTACGATCTATAGTTATACCTAAATATTTAATTGATGTCACCGAACTAAGAGAAAAACAGGCACATGCCGAGTCCCTATAGCAATTGTTGAAATGTATTTTGATACCTAAATAAGATGGCTGTTTGTTATCGTAAATACTAAATGTCATAAATTTTGTTTTCTCAATGTTAAGTGTAAGGAGATTTTTGTCAAGCCAATCTAAAACAATTTTTAATCCACTTTCACTAATTTTGTGGACTTCTTTCCACGATGAGGCGTGAAATACAAGTACGGTGTCGTCGGCGAAAGATATTATTTTCGTATTTTTTATTGTTGTTTCATTCAAATCATTCAAGTAAATCAAAAAAAGGGTCGGGCCGAGTACCGGTCCCTGCGGAATTCCAAAATCGACGATAACTGGGTCACTGATCACCCCATTAATGCTGACAGACTGAGTACGATCACTAAGATACGATTGAAAAAGCTGCAATGGAATCCCTCTCACCCGGGCACCTTCCAGTTTACTTATCAGTATGGGAATAGAGACAGTATCAAATGCTTTTGTTAAGTCTAAAAATATAGCTAAGCACTTATCGGAGCGATCTATTTTTTGAGTAACGTGTTGAACTAAGTCTTCTATAGCATCTGAAGTTGATAAATTATGTCTGAAGCCATATTGACTACAAGAAAAGAAGTTATTCGAGTTAAGGTAGTGTATTAGTCTTGAATTAATTACTTTCTCCAATATCTTAGCAAGTGTTGGCAATAGTGAAATTGGCCTATAATTATTGATACTATCTTTATTTCCAGACTTAAGGATGGGTAATATAATGGATCGCTTTAATGAATTAGGAAAAATACCAGTTGCGAGACAAAGATTACGTATGTAGGTGATTGGACCAGTCAGGCAATCAACAGCCCGTTTAATAAATATTGAGGATATTCCGTCCCATCCCTTAGACGTAGACGCCTTCAAAGAGATTATAATTTTTCTAATCTCATACTCGTCAGTGGGCAGAATGGTAAATGAGTTAATAGGAGTTGAGGTTGGCTTAAAGTTTGTAGCTAAATTAGTTTCTGTTGTATTTAATTTGTATAAAATATTGTTAGCTAGAGATTTCCCTACATTTGTGAAAAAATTGTTTACAGAATTAACAGATTCTTTGGGTGTACCTTTTATATTTAATAAAACTTTGTCATGTGGTTTTTTAAAGTCAAGGTTACATATTTGGTGTATCGTCTTCCAAGTATCTTTAGTACAGTTTTTATGTTTATCAATCTCAGATTTCTTATATGTTATTTTCAGAGAACGGATAAGTTGATTACAAAAAAGTCTGTATCGTTTATAAGTTATTTGTAATATAAAATTATTAGGGTCTTTTCTTAGTTTAGCGTGCAATTTATCTCTCCACCTTATACATCTTAATAAAGAGGGTGTTATCCAAGGCTTAATAGTTGTTTTCCTATTGCTCACCTTTTTTGTTACAGTGCAGTTTTCTAGTGTGTTGGATAAGATACTAAGAAACTCGTTAGTAGCTTGTTCAGGATCAGTACTATTGTAAATTACCGACCAGTCTAAGTCATTCAGCTGACTAAGTGATTTATCATAATCAACTCTAGTTACTGTCTTACCAGGATAACTGTTACTACCACGTTTTTGACCGTCAATAGAAACAATGAGCGAACTATGATCTGTGATAGAAGAGTTACAAATAAGAGTAGTAGAGGTATAACCTATCTTCAAAAAACAATGGTCAATGCAGCTTGGTCCACGGGTAGGATAGCAATGAGTAGGTAATAGCCCTAGCATAGACATCTTGGTCAAGTAGTCTGAGGCTCTTGTGTCTTTGTTGCAATCTTTTATATCCAAGTTTATATCTCCAGTAACAGCTACGATTTTTGAATTGTTTAATTTATTCAAGATATTATTTAGGGAATTTTGAAAACGATCTATCGCATACACAGAAGGCGATCTATAAATTGCCAAAACAGAATACTGATTATCAATTTCAATTAGTAGACAATCTGCTTTTTTGTGCAAAGATAATTGCCAATTAGCGCATTCGAGCACAGTGCCTAAGTTTATGTTAATCATGTCGAACTAATTGATAATAATATGTATTAATGGGAATGTTTTTATTGCAGAACCAATAAAACAAATTTCCAAATAGATTTAATTTTTTTTTTATGATGACCCTACTGATTTAAAAGAAGAAACATAAGATTTGAAATATCTTGGAAACTATTCACTTTTGGATAATACATTATATTGTGAAATCGACCTCTTCTATACCCCCTTAAAATATCCGCCACTAATAACCAGTCACCCTGTATATTGCCGAAAATTAAAAATTACAAATGTATGCAAACCTAACCAAGAATATAAGGGTAATGGGGCATTACAAGAAACTGTGAATGATGAAGAGAATAAATCAAATGATTGTGCAACGCGCTTCAAAGTAGCCACAAAAAATAGTTCAACATGCACGGAATAGATAATGGAAAAGAATAACAAGTTCCGCAGGTTTTGGATATTCATGGGTGCAAATATTTATCATAAATTTATTTATAAATAATATACAGTGATGTAATATAGCCTGCCTTGAGAACCTCACAAAATCTCTAACATACACATTACTTAATTCTAAGTCAAATTATTTCTTAATAGCTATATAATAAAATTATTTGGTATCCGTATTAATAATAATAATGTTTCTATTGAAAAGGTTTACAACTCCTGAAGTGTGCGTTTTCATGCAATATCCCGAAGCTAATACTGGGACCGTAATCTGCGTGACAAATTAAGATAACTTTTATTTACGGGTAATCTTTGAAATATGTAATTTTATCCGAGTTTTACAGGTTAACATTTTGGCACCTCTCGGTTGCCATGCGCCATACATAAAAAATACTCACGGCACCTCTACGGCGCCATCCGCGTACAAGGTCAAACCCGCGATACTATGCGTTTCAAATAACAATAGGACCGACTTAGCGCCATATTGTGACGTCATAGCTGTCAATCGAACCTAACCGGTAGCGTGAGCAAAAAAATGATTTTTTTTAAATAGAACTTATTTAAACAAGCCATTGCTTCTAGCGTCAAACTCTCAATTTGGCTTTCTAACTTTAGACGTTTTTGTCATGCTATTGGATTTAAATTAGCATTGTAAGGTGGCTACCTCAAAATTTCAAAACCGTGAGAGTTGAAAATGTTATTTTTGACATAGTTTTTTGGTGGTTTGTGCCAGTACAGTTTTATTCTGAAAAATTTATTTTCGATATTATAAATATATTATAAATAAAGTAAAATAAATCATTATTTGTATGCAAAAAAATTTTCTTTGCAGACCATAACTTTCAAGTGAAATTTGACAGATAGAGGTCATTGACGTTCCTATTCTCATTTGAATCGCATGGTACATCTATTTATTTCCTAAGGTTAATTTTCATGTCAAAATGTCAATGTCGAATCATTTCTATTTGCATTTTATAATTTCTATTGAAAAAATTATGTAATTTTGTTTAATAATTGTCGATTCTAATAAAATTCACACTCAATTTCACAGAAAGCTACTGAAACGTCCAATAAAAGTTAACCACGAATATCTCCATAACGACATTGGGAACAGTGGTTCTTTTTCCGCTAAAAAATAAAAGATATGAGTTTCCGAAAATCATTTTTTTGGCAGTGCGTTGACTACGTTACATTTTTTATCTTTTAGTTCGATTTCGTCAACTTCCGATACGAATAACACGGATTTATATGAGACTTTTATTCTTAAATATTTCTTTCAATAAATCATCGGCTAAGTGCCTTTTTCTTTTATCCAATCGATCCAGCGTGATTAACTCTATCATATATTCCAAATGTATGGAAAAGTAGATATATTTTACATACATCCTTAAACAAGAGTAACATAGGCATATTTCATTATTTATTACATCAATTTATATCATCGATATTATTTTATTGCATTAAATAATATTTATTTATTTATTTAATTAGGCAAACACACAGATTTCAATCGTAGTTAATTTAGAAGGGATTAAATAAACAATTTTGAGCAAGATTGCAACAACAGAAAACAAGCAGTTATAGAAAATGATGTTAGTCATATTTACAGCTTAAAGTTAGTGTTAGTTAAGATTACAAGTAAGAAAACAGAAAACAAGTGAGAATAATTACAATAATTCAAGTGATACATATCAAATAGCAAAATTATACATAAGATAAACCATTTCATTCAAACTAATTAATTTACAATTATTCACGTCAGCACATGGCAGGTGCCAATGCGGAGATCGCGCAAGAGTGTTTTAAAATGTCCAAAGCGGTTGTTAAATAGGTCAAGAGCATTGCACTGTTTGCTATAAACCTCGTAAAGGTGGCATATGCGGTACAGAGGCTGGTGGTAGGAAACGTTGTTGATGCAAAGTGGGACAAAAAATGTTTTTGGTCGCCGAATGTTAATTTTGGTGTTAAATTTTAACGCTTCTAACAACTCTGGGCTATCTATTACAGAATGTGTAATTTTGTGGAGCAATATCAGATCCAGAAGTTTGCGACGGTTGCTTAGCGACATAATTTTGTACGTATTTAATCTGTCTTGATACGTGCGCCTTCGACCACCACAATGATAACTCAGCAAACGAGTAAACTTGGATTGCACAGACTCCACTCGATTCGAATGCGCAGCGTAAAAGGGGTTCCATATTATTGAAGCATACTCCAACAGACTTCGTACTAGAGTGTTGTATAATGTTATTAGAGTGTATGCTTTCCTAAAAGGTCTACTGTGGCGAGAGATAAAACCTAACATTTTATGCGACCTATATACAATGGAGCCATAATGTTGCCGAAAACTTAACTTTTCATCAAAGAGGATACCGAGATCACATATTGTGTTGGTTCGCAGCAAAGAGACATCATTTAGGTAGTAATCTTTGACGGTTTTACTTTTTTAAGGGTGAAGGTTATGACGAAGCACTTTTTGACGTTTAGAAACATACGATTTTACTTACACCAATCCGAGATTTTGTTCAGATCCCTTTGTAAAGCGTTGGTATCATCTACACCTGTTATGCTTCTGAATAGTTTTAGGTCGTCCGCATAGAGAAGGCATGGAGATTCAATTTGGTCAACAAGATCATTTATGAATAATAGGAAAAGTAAGGGTCCCAAGTTGGAACCCTGCGGTACTCCAGATTGACGCAGATTGGTTCAGATTTAAAACCTTTGACCGTGACAAGTTGAGTTCTGTTTTTGAGGTATGATTCTAGCCAACGAAGCAGATTACCGTGGATTCAACAAGACTCTAACTTTCTATTTAAAATTATGTGATTGACTTTATCAAAGGCTTTTTTAAAGTCTGTCTATACAGCATCTTCTTGTCCTTTCCTATCAAAAAACGTTGCACAGATATTTTTTGAAATTGAGGAGGTTACTAGTGGTAGACTTATTTCTGACAAAGCCATGTTGTTTGGTAGATATAACTGGTTTTAAGTGGAAATATAGATGCTTGTAAACCACACTTTCAAAAAGTTTAGGTATAGCTGAAATAATGCTGATAGGTCGGCAGTTTTCACAGTTGGACTGATCACACTTTTAAAAATTGATACGTGAGCCATCTTCCAGCTAGATGGAAATACGCCACTCTGTAGGGAAGCATTGAAAATAATTGTTAAAGGCATGACTAACTCGTGTGCGCACTCTTTTAAAAATTTGGATGGAATGCCGTCTGGCCCCGGGCCCTTATTAGTATCTAATCGTAAGAGTTTTGCTAATACTTCCTTTTCAGCAAGGACAATCGTTGATAAATTGCAGATGTTTTGAGTGCTCGTACTTGAATGAGCAGGAACGAAGTTGTCATCTTCAAATACCGATCCGAAGTATTTTGAGAAAAGCTCACAAATATTTCTACCCCTGCTAGCTTTTTCACCGTCATAAATCATTGATTGGGGTATACTGGACCGATTGCGTTTAGTGTTGTTCACGAAGGACCAAAAAGCTTTGACGTTACCGGGGAGAGAGTTTTCTGTAGACTTAACGTACTCAGAGTAACAGTCGTGCAACAGTTTTTTGCATCTGGTGCGTAATAGAGAGAATGTATTTTTTAAAGCATATTGCGCACGTTACACTAATTCTTTTCCAGCCTTTCATTAATTACCATTATGGATTATTAATAAATTTTGACAATATTTTGACCTCTTTTTTTAATATCTCGTAAGTTGTAAATAATTGATGTATATAAAATGAATAATAAATATCATATCGTTGCTTTTTCAATATACAAGTAAGTATTACTAGAAATGCAATTTTCCTTTGCTTAGGAAGAATTCCTTCGTATACATATACTTAAAAAAACATTTAATGTCAAGAAGCTGTTGTCATTGTCAAAGAAAGATGGAAGATTTTTTTCAATCCATTACCAGTTTTACTAGAAAAAAAACGACTTTGTTTTTGAAAACTTTTCGATGTATTGCTCGTGAACGTCATGAGAACTAGTCAAAACGTATTTATTATAATACAATTGTTGCGAATGCGAATTGATTTGTTGTGTTTGAAATTATCATATTACAATCTAAAAATATATTCTAACCACCAAGGTTTCCAATATATTTATTAGGTCTAAGGAGTTCTCATTAATAGTAAGTTAATTTCCAGTACTATTTCAATGTTTCCCTTTCTTGACCTTGCCTAGTAGGATTTAGCCTGTCTAGAATGGATGAAGTACGAATGTGTTAGGTAAGTTGACGTAATGTGTATGTAAATAATTGTATTGAGAGAAATTTCCATGATTTCAGTGCAAAATGTCACTGATAGAAGGAGTGGGTGACGAGGTGGTTCAGTTTGTGGGCGTGCTTGTGGTGTTTGCAGTGGCTGCCGTAGCTTGGTGGTCAACAAATGCCCGTCCAGATCGGTACCGTACTGTCTTATTGATGCGATCACGGCCACATCACCCAGTTACAGTCAGCATAAGGACTAGTGAGTGTTTCACATTCTATTATCCATTAGAACTTAACCATATAAATGCTTTGCTTAGTCTGCTTACCGTAATTCCTGTTCTTTGTAGATCTTTAAATTATATTTTTTTTTAACAAGACATATTTATTCCTTAAATAATTTTCCAGGGCCTAATGCAATAACAGTGGACACACAGACAAATCATTCTTCACAGATAGACACAGCAGGTAAGTAAGCTCTTTATGTAATCTCCTCACTATTTTAACACAGAAATCAAAGAGCTCTTACTAAATAATTAATAAAGTTAACCATGAATATTGTAATCAACATTTTTTCTAAAGCTAGATTAAATAATTATGATTTTATCTATCTTTACAGATAGTCCCACAATGAGTGAACCCAATGAACTGGCTCATCAGTCAAGAGCAATCCCTCTTCAAGAGATGGATAGCATAATTGATGCAGATATGGCCATGCTTGACAACAATAGGTTGCATTTTTACCGCAGAATGGATTGTAAGTCTAAAATAATCAATTATTTCACATTCATTTTAAAATAATCCTTAATTTTGTATGTTTTTTACAATCACTACTAAATTAATTAATATTTTAATTTACTCGCCTTTCACAAATTCATCAATGATATTGCCTTGAATTGAAGAACATATAATTATTTTCTCGTAATTTTTTTTAAAATATTACTCAACTGTATTATTGTATATTTGTTGCACAGAGTTATTATTTATTTCCTAAGCAATTCCTCACACCTTGTATTTGATAATTTTGACATAAAGTTGTTTGTAAAAAAAACTGCTGAAATAGTCAATTCTGTACTAGTAAAACTGTAAGACTTAAGTAAGGACCAATAATAAGAGATCCAGGATTTTAGTTCAGGAGGGCTTGACCCCTCATAAACTGACCTCCAGGTTTTATAGTAAAATACCTTTTAAAATAATGGTACATTGATGCCTATTGACACTAGATAGCAAGTTACTAAAAAGTTAGTATGTATGTTAAACAGTATACTTGTGCACCTTGGTCAGAGTTAGTCCTTGAAATCTTACATTCCATATTTGTAAATTTAAAATAAGAAAAATAATGGGAGATTGTCATTAACAATTAATGTAAAATTCAATTGCATATAATATTATATCATACCTGAATTTTGAAACAGTAAAACTGAGCTACCTTCATTTGAATTTTTGGCAATTCTTTGGCAAAACTATAAAATGTTTAATAAGTACAACTACCTTAAATATGATATAAACGTTGCTAAATATTTGATAATATATTCCAGCTCCCAGCACAACAAACTTGATTGAATCAAGAAATTCAGAACTAAGTGATTCCCTTGAAAATGTGGAGCCCGCAAGCACTGAGCAGATACGAGAAATGGACAGCATAGTCAATGCAATGGAGGCAGATGTTACTACGGGCTGTGACTTCTTTACTAGAAGTCAAGGTAATAAAATATTTTTAAACAAGCGAAGGATCCACCAAAGAGATTTGTCTCACGACATTTATGAAATTATTGTAAAATCTGATTTGGGTGCTTCTAAGTTAAACTAATCACTTATAATGAACTTTCATTCTTATTAATGCAAAATTCAAGGGTTTGATACATTAATTTGGGTTAATATCCATTTTTCCCTACATTTGTTTCATATCCTAACCATACTAATCTTATGTAAATCATTACTAACTTATTGGTCAGAACAATAACAGAGTAATTACAGTACAGTGCATAAATCAAATTAAGAGCCTTTATACAAATCAACATTCTCCCGAATCGGTAAACTGCAACACGCACATGTATCCATTACATGCACACATCTGCAGTGCTGTATGATAGTCACTGATCATTAATTACCGTGTCTACAATGGTTTTGAAACTTTTTCAAATATGTTTGACTTATTTTACTTTATTATATTTTACTTTTGATTTATAGAAATATACATTTATGTAATTTATTACTTGAGTTATGTTTTGCATAGTAAGATATTTAAATTCCTGGTTAGGATAATATGGGACGAGATAAAATTGGGGTACAATAAGGGCTTAATGAAGAGATTTATGTCATTAATATTAGGTCTTTACCTATGAAATTGCCGTTTTTCACGAAATAAATGAAGCATAATTTTTTTATATATTTTTTATTTCCATTAATCAAAATAATCACCCATGCAATCAATGCATCTTTGCCAACGCATTGGTAGCTTATTGATGCCTTTCTTGAAGAAATCAGCTGGACGGGAGGCAACAAATTCTTCAAAGGCATTTTGTACTGCCTCTCGAGTAATGAATTTTTTTCCTGCCAAGAAGTTATCCAAATTCTGGAAAAAGTAGAAGTCTGTAGGCGCAAGGTCTGGTGAGTACGGCGGATGACGGAGAACTTCCAACCCCAACTCTTGTAGCTTGGAGACCGTCTGCTGTGCAGTATGAGGTCGCGCGTTGTCATGCAGGAGCAGTGGAGCCGAACGATTGACCAAAGCTGGTTGGAGACGTGCGAGCTTCTCCATCATTGTGTTCAGTTCTTCACATTACACATCTGCAGTAATGCTTGTCCCGTTTGGCAAGAAGCTTTGATGAATTACACCCGCGTTAGACCACCAAACAGTGACCATCACTTTTCTAGGGGTAAGTTTTCGTTTAGGGCATTGTTTGGGTGCTGAACCAGGGTCCAACCAACTTGCTGAGCGCTTATGATTGTCAAACAGGATCCATTTCTCGTCACAAGTAACAACGCGGTTCAGAATTCCTTCATTTGTATGCCTGCTGAGCAGTGCAAGGCACGTCTCCACGCGTACTTCGCGCTGGCGGTCATTGAGTTCGTGGGGTACCCATTTGTCAAGCTTTTTTACCTTGCTAATTTGACGCAAATGGACCAATATTGTTTTGATGCTAACGTCGAAAGCTGCTGCTAATTCAGCCGTGGATTGAGTTTCATCAGCTTCCACAATTGCCTTTAATTCGTCATTGTCGACCGAAGTTTTCGGACGACCACGGGGTTCATTTTTCAGGTCAAAATTTCCAGAACGGAAGCGGGTAAACCAATAACGGGTGGTGCGTTCGTTTGTAGTTTTCGCTCCGTAAACGTCGTTGATGTTGCGTGCCGCTTGTGCCGCTTTGCTGCCACGACGGTACTCATACTCCATAATTACTCGAATTTTTAACTTATCCATGATGACGAAAAATGTTCGAATGCGTTGAAAATAAAACACTAACTATTAAACAAATGACGATTTTAGAAAAAGAATTCCATGTTTGTCAAATAAAATTAATTTGAAATTAGAATTATCAGTCAATAAAAAAAATATTTTCATTTGAAATGGCCAGTACGGCAAAACGGCAGTTTCATAGGTAAAGACCTATTATATAGATGTTTGTTATGGTAGTTATGATTTAATAAATAAAATTAGGTGAAAAAAATATTATTTATTATCATACAATACAGTGACAAACTTTAATTTGGGACCCATTTAAGGTGCAATATCATATAGTAAATCTAAAATGACTAGAGCTATGATATTTACTGATTATATTGACATATTTTTTTACACTGACAAAAAATTGGGATAAGTACCCTGCAAGTGGGTCGACAATGAGCTGATGATGATTAATTTTTTACTGGGTGCTTAAAAGTTAAGACCTTTAATTAATATAACTATGTGCTAAAATCGGAATATATACACCTTCTTCACCTTACGCTCATTATGTTCTATTCTATTCTTGTAATATATGGCAATCACCCGTCGTTACGACTCCACAGACTATTACTGCCAGTGTCAGGTATTGGAAAAGCCATGGTTATTGAATGACGATGGGTTCCTCAGAGCAGGACACAACAGACTCACTAAAACAAAAACCAAAACCTGTTAGTTCACTTAAAAACTATTAATACAAAGGACTTATGGTTAGTGGAAACTACAACATGTACTAATTTACTGTGTTTACAAGTATATTTTATACTTGAGGATATAATTAGTAAGGGATTTCAAGATTTGGGGGTTGAGAGTAGATACTAATGTTTTAGCATTAGTGGGCCTGGGAATATGTGGTGGAAAGATATCATATAATGAGGTGGGATGGAGGGGACAGTTGAAAAAGATGTGGTCTATTGTACCAATTTCTAGACCACAGTCACAGAGTGGGGAGTTTCAGACACCTATCCTACACAGAAATTCAGGACTACAGCAATGACCCAGTCTGAGCCTACAAATAGTTGATGTTGATCTTTTATCTAGGTTTTCATATTTGGAGAACCAAGGTTTGTTGGTAGCTGCAGGTTGGACATCCCCATAGCGTTTACCTACCAGTTTTCTGGTCTGGTGCCAATCAAAATTCCATGTCACATTCAGACGTTCTTTAGCCAGAGTACCAAGGTCTTGGGTATAACACTTATATTGGTCTAATAAACCGATTTGAATGGAATCTTTGGCAAAGTTGTCAACCATGCAGATTCCTGTAATGCCTACATGGCCAGGTATCCAAGCTATTGCAACATTTATATTGTGGGTGTAACATTGGTAGAGTATATACCTGATCTGTAGAATGATCGGCAGTTTCGAGCCAGTTTTAAAAGGATTGGAGTTTAGGGCAAACACACCGCTAAGGCAGTCCTTTATATGAGAGAAGAACTGAGTATTTTGAAATCCACACAGCTGACCCAACACACCCTACACTGGAGAGCTTTTAGGCTTCTGTGTAGATCTGAGTCAAATCCATCCATTTTTCTTCCACAATGCTTATAAAGGTGGTATTGGCTTGTGGGTCATTTTTGGTCACCCCAAAATCACGGACTATATTAGGAGTAAATATAAGTGATTCATAAGGGAAACTATATTAGGAGTAAATATAAGTGATTCATAAGGGAATAAATAATAGATTAAAAATCACTATGAACAAGGAGCAACCAGCGACTACTATAGTTGAATGTAACGAAGATCTTCCCAGTAGCTCCAAGGCTTTAGGGTTAATTATCTTGTAAGTTAATTATTTATTTTAAAAATTTTAAATAAGAAGAACTATCTGTTACCCTCGAATCTAATAAAGCAGTGATTTGACTATATGACAAATCGTGACTTTCTCAGATTGACGTTTTGGCAAGGGAAAGTGAAAACGTTTAAATCGTAGATTACAGTGCATGCAGATTCCTTAGTAAGCCAGATTGTGACATCTGAAGTACTAAAAATTGTAGTCTAATTAATCTATTTTAACCAACACAATTGCCGAATCTTCAACGATATCCAGACTATAGGGTGTTCATCAATTTACATCAATCGTTTTCGGAAGGTCGTTTACCCAGCGCTCGGAGAAATGCAGGAAGACCTATGACAGAAAACGAAGAAGAGGTACTCCTAGAAATTGAAAATGATCCTACCACTTCAGTACGTGCCATACAGACTACTACGGGAGTCCCAAAAAGTACCGCACATCATATTTTAAAACGTCACAGATTTCATCCGTACCGCGTAAGACGTGTGCAGACTTTATTACCTCGTGACTACCCTGCGCGATTACAATTTTGCCATACAATGCTCAGGAAACATGCTGAGGATCCACAATTCTTAGATAGAGTTCTATGGTCCGATGAAACCACATGTAAAAAAGATGGGTTTTTAAACCTTCATAATCTGCATAGTTGGAGTATCGAGAACCCGCACCTAATGAGAGAGGACAAATGTCGGTACCAATTTAAAGTTAACTTGTGGACAGGCATGATAAACGGCAGAATTATCTGACCCTTTGAGTTGCCGGGGAATTTGACTGGTGAAATGTATTTAAATGTTCTGCAACTTCTAGATCTCTTAGAAGATGTGCCTTTAAATATTTTACGGGATATGTAGTATCAAAATGATGGATGTCCTGCTCATTACGCCCGTCCAGTGCGGAACTATTTACTCCAAGAGTATGAGGGACGGTGGATTGGCCGTCTTGGCCCAATTTTATGGCCGCCCCGCTCTCCTGATTTAAATCCGTTGCATTTTTTTTACTGGGGATGCCTAAAAGAAAAGGTTTATGCTAAAGCAATAGCAACAATAGGGGAGCTCCGACAAAGAAACATGGAGGCTGCAGAAAACATAACCATACGAGGATATGCGCGTCTGATTAAAAGATCATTTTTAAGGCGTTGTCGCGCATGTTTTAATACTGGTGGTAAACAATTTGAACATTTGATTTAATAAATACAAAAAACGTTTTGATATCAACTCCCTGTTTTATTTAAACAACTACATATTCCACTCTTGCAAACTAATGGCGTAATAACATTAATACAGTTTTCAAGGATTAATTACTAAATATTTCTGTTTGGTCCTTGTTCACAAAAAATAGGCATAATTTTTGTTTATGCTCAATGTGATTAAAGTATTTTACCATTTTAGAATCTTGATTAGTTGCGCCAAATTTTAGAAGAACTTGCCAATGTAGTTTTGATACATTTTTTTACACCATGCCATATCAAAGTTGGTTAAAACTTTAAATTTACTAAAATTGACAGAAATAAATGAAATTTATTTTATTTTTGTATTAAAACTACAGAAAAATTTGCTTAATTTGACATTGTGATTAACAGCTATGCTATTCAGGTCCCTAATACAAAAGAAATAACAGTATTATTGTTGGAAGTTTAGTCATAGTACCTAAACATAGTGTACAGGGTATCGAAATTCAAAGTTTAAAAAAAAGATATTATAACTTTAAAAATGGAAGAGACCGATTTTTTTTCTTATTTTTCCCTGGGTAGTCGTCGCCGTATGGACTACCTGGTACCGGCTTATCGTTGAATTTTGGGACACCTTGTATATTTCGATTTTAGCACATATAATTTACACTGTATATTAATTAAAAGTCTGAATTTTTAAGTACCCGGTAAAAAAGTAATCATCATTAGCCCAATGTCGACCCGCTGCAGGGTACAAGCCTCCTCCTAGAGGGACAATATTGCATTATATTAAGAAGGCATCGGTGCCTCCTCCGGATTGGCGAATGTCTTTTTAAAACTTTGGGTTCCTGTTTACCGGTCAGTGCAGGTTTTTATACGCTCATACATTTTTCAAAGATAAAAAGTTAGTGCGTGGCTGGATTCGTTCGAACAAATGACCCTAGGATTAAGAGGCCAGCCACTGCACCACCACAGCTCTGAATCATCGTCATCATCAACCCATTTTCAACCCACTGCAGGGTGCTCTGAATAATATGTGTAATGAATAAATTAATAAATAATAATACGGTAACGTGTCTTCTCTAGTCGTCGTTTTGCTTATTTCTTTTATGTGAAACATATATTCAAATATATTTTCTTTTTCATTTATATCGACCTCTTTACTGCAACATCGTAGCATTGTGACCTGCTTCCTAAGGCGTGACGGTACCTAAAAACAAAGACATTTATAGATTTGTGTATTACTTATTATTAGTAAAATAATACTTCGAAAAATGCATTACTTCAATATTAATTTTATTATTTAAAATAAAAATAAATATTTATACCACAAGTATCAAAATTGATCGCAAGCGTTCGATATTTACGACTGAGTTAGATAGCACTGGGCAAAAGCGCGGGAAAAAGAGCGATACGTCCACACTCTGGAAGGCCTCGGCCGGTACCATACACAGAGTACATTACTTATACTGAAATAGAGAGATCAGCAAGTTGAACTAAACACTGCCATCTAGCGTCTTATGTTCAAAACCTTTTTTTTAATTCTGCCCTGACCCTACTTCTTTTTTCTCTATAGTCTAATAATATAAAAAATAAAAGGAAGCTTTTAAAGCTTACTGAAATTTTACTAAAGAAACGAGTAAAATTAGTAAATTAATAAAACAACAATAAGGTTTATAAGATTTATTTCTTTTACTAAAATAATCGTGGCACATTTTCTTTACCAAATCGTTATAATTAAAATCCTGCCTGGTCCCGTTTAAAATTTTGTTTGCATGTCGGCACCAGTTAAAGATAAAAAACCGTGACCCCAAATCTATCATATTTTCAGCGATTTCAGCTTTATGCCTACAATTTATAAAATCAAAGTTTATTTGCACAGACATAATGGTTTTAAGATATTGTTTAATATTTGGCGCTTCTGGTTTTTTTTCTAGTATAAATATGCATATGTCTTGCATGTTAGATAAAATATTGATAACTTTTCGTTCTGGGTAAATGAGCCACTTCTTTCCAGTATTAAATTCTCTTCTATTTATATATTCATTATTTTGATTTTTGTCATAAAGTACATTTATGCAATTTTTACAGTTCTTAAATGTATTTTTTTTTACTGCTTTCAATAAGTAACCGGCAACATAGTTGAGTTCACCACAAATCCTAGGATCCCTTAGTTTTAAATTTAAATCTAAACATTTATAATTTAAGTCTTCAAAATCTACTTCTCTTATATCTTCTTCAATATTATCATTTTTTATTAAATAATTCATGGATTTAAAAACTTCACAATCATCTTCCTCACAATTCGACCCAGGTGAATGGTTTGAAGTTAAATTATTTATTAGCAGACTCGTAAAGGCTGTTTCGAAGCCAGCAGGTGTTGGAGATATGTTTCTGCACCCGTGGCTTCGTATGCAGCCGAAAAAATTTTCTAAGGGATCTTGATTGAAGTGCCTCATCCATAGTGACTTGATATCATACTTATTTTTTAATTTTTCAACAAGGTATTCCATATTTTCTATGGTATGTAACCAGTTACTTATTGTCGGAACAGAGGTAATTTTACCATCTTTTGTCACAAACTTCATTGTACCCAGAACTTTTTTAGCACTATGCCATATTCTTTTATGGTTAGATTTTGGGGTCACTGGCGCTAGTAAATCTTTACCACAGCGATTTTTTGAATTGTTAAAACTTCCATTTAATGAGTCGAACAAATCATCAAAAAACATAATTGCATCTGCGGTTTCCTTGCACTCTGAAGGCAAAATTCTTTTTTCTGAAAATAATAATAAAAAAGATTATTATCTACGTCAACATACTATTCAACCAAACCACTGGATTTAGAGATTTAAAAAATTCGTAATACAATATAGTTATAAAATGCTATCCCTAAGAGGCGAAATACAGAATGAAATAATACAACAAAGTTTGTTTATTTTTGAAGACTGTATCTTAATTTTAAAGCTTCCATTAGTGTTTTTTCTTATTAGTGGGAACAGCCGAATTTAACCTTAAGAGTAAGGGGTGATGATGTCGAAAAAGGCACACATTGATTTAGGAAGTATCTGGCTCAGCATGATATATTGCTAAAACACATCATGACTGTAGTGATTGGCATTTAGATAGGCCAGTCGATAGCCAACCAAGCCCAGGCATGGGATTAAACTACTTAAGTTAACTCACAACAATGAAAAGTGAAGAATTTATAAAACATAGATCCATGGGTAGTTTAAACTTACCTGCTAAGTACCCCATGTTAGTAGCAACGGTTTTACTGAAAACTTGAGTCGCATATTTGACTTTCATCTTTGAAATTTTTTTTGGGTTTATGTGGGCTTCTGTGAGGTTTTTTATTAACCTTATACCTTTATATTCTGGATTTTCCATATGTAAATTTAAAATATGATCCCATTTTGCAGTTTGCATTTTATTGTTAAGTTTATAGCAAAGGTTCTTTGTCAATAAATTGTTCCTTATACCTTTTATAAGGTGAGGTACATCAAAAAGAGGTATAATTTCTTCATTATTTACCATAATTGTTTTATGTTTAAATTCTTTATTGTTTCGTAAATGGGCTTGTCTATTTTCCTCAATTAACTTATTTATTGCACTTACATTTCCGCTGCCTTGGTCACATACAGTTGCCACTACAATAAACCCACATTTTTGGATTTCTGTTATCATAGTCACAATCAATTTCTTCAAATCTTCTTTTTGAGTGGAACCAGCACAAAATGTGTATGCTATTGGCTGTTTATAATTTTTTAAAACTCCTCGAATCATAAATACTAATGCATGATCAGCAATTTGTTTTTTTGTACATGTCCCATTATGTACAAAGCCTGAAATTATGTCCTTTCTCCTATTAAAATCAAAATGAGGAGAAATGGATACCTCATCAAACAATAATGTACACAATTTGTGTTGCATTTTCATTTTTTCCCCTCTTTTTTTTAATTGCTTAAAAATATTCTCATTAACACCTACATTGATTGAGGCCTTTGAAAGAAGTCTGCGTAGGGTTACAGGTGAAGGCAAAATGAAAACTTTTTTGAGCCATCTATATGCCTTCGGCCCTTGCTTGTATAAGCTTAATGCAAGTATTTTTTCCTCAGTAGTAAAACACCTTCCCATTTTAGTTTTGGTAACTTCTCTAAACTGCATTCTTGTAAATAATGCAGCTAAAGATGTAAATTTGTTCATACATCTTTGGAACGTTTTATTCTGCGATAAATGCATTGCCTTCTTAAGACGCATGGTATAGCTGTCACTCTTCTTTTCTAGGCCATTAATTATTTTTTTCAAATTTCTGACACTAATATCAGTTGGTATTGCTAAAAAAAAACAGTTGATTCAGGTATTTAAAAAAGTATAAATCTCAATACTAAATAGAAAGACTCATACACAAAATAGACTTGTTATTTGAGATATGAAATGTATTCAATATTTTTAAACCCACATACCTGTTTTAACTTCAGAATGATGTTTTGGAAATCTTGCTTTTAAATTTGGTTCATTAACACCTGAAAAAATTTTAAATTTACTATTCTTAAAATTATAACTACATAGTGACTATACGAGCTAATATTAATAACATGTTTAAAAAATTTTTGATCTGGAACAACCGGTCTTATTCATTTTTGAATTAAAATTTAAAACGATAATATATTATTGTTAATTACGTTTTGATGTAGATGCCTTCAGATAGCTTGTACTGCTAACATTTGTGAGTTCTGCCAGTGAATCACATATTGTGTGATAAGAGGATCCTGAAAATAAATTTTATGTATTTAATAGAACTCTCTTACATATGATGTGTAATTTACTAAGGGTCCACCTTAGATAACCTGTAAAGTGCAATCCCTACTTATATTATGAATGCAAATGTAACACTGTCTGTCTAGCGTAGGGAAAGGACATAGGTTACCTTTTATCGCGAAAAAAGGCTTGGAGGGGTTGAAATGGGGGATGACAGTTTGTATGAAAGTGTTGAAGCCTACATAAAATATGAAGCAATACCATTTACAAAGGCAATAAACAATTCCATGCAAAAAAAGTCATGGGCTAGTAATAAATAAATAAAATATTTTCCATATTAATTATGCAGCCTAAAGGAAGTTTCACTTAAAACTTGTGGTACAGATACTAAATCAAATATCTTGTTGTCTTTAACCCCCGATGCAAAAAGAGGGGCATTATAAGTTTGACCTCTATGTATGACTGTCTGTGGCACCACCACCAAAATACCAGCTTTCAACCAATTTGAAAGCTAGTTTTGGTGGTGGTTCTTAGACATGTTTCTTCAAATCGGTTTAGCTGTTCAAAAGTAATCAGTGTTGGGGCTTTTTTAAATTTTACATTTTATCCCAAGAGCTCGAGATTTAAAAAAACATTATTGATTACCTTTGGATGTAGATGGCTGCAGATAGCTTGTATTGCAAGCATTTGTGATTTCTGCCAGTGGTTCACGTGTAGGATAAGAGGATTCTGTAAATTAAAAATTTTCTGTATTCAATAGAAGTCTCTTAGATATAATGTGAAATTTAATAAGTGTCCTACTTAAATAGCCTGTAAAGTGAAACAATAAATAAATAAAATATTTTCCACATTATTTGGGCTACCCAAATGAAGTTTCCTAAGTAAGACTTGTGCTATGAATACTGAATTGATATCAATATATTTTAGTTTTCCTAAGTGTACACAAATTGAAAATTGTAATTACTAACACTGTAAAGGATTGTAATATGAATAATAGGAATGGTTATTAATAACAAAAAATGAAACTTGTAAATAGATATACTTCAATGCATATAGGGTATCCCTTTAAAATTAAAATTTCTTCTAGAAATAAGCTTACACCTTTGCTTTATTAGTGTCTAACAAAAATTGACAATAAATAATAATTAAAACTAGAAAGTATGAATGACTTACCATAGAGTTGCAATGTGGGCAATGCTATTGCACTGAGCCTTTTACTTGCCATCCAAAACTTTTGTTCAAAATGGAGATGACAGACTCTTCTATACTTAAATACATAGTTTTTATCCTTATTTACAATGTCACCTCCAATGGCTGTAATCCATTTATCAAAGTTTTTAGGATATTTTTCAGGATTTGGAAAAGAATGCAGTACAAGATTATCTGCCCCTGAAATAATCAACAAATCTTGTCTTATTCCTACCATGTTTGGTCAAGGTTTACTGAGAAACTGAGAAGATAAAAAATTTAGTTAAATTTCAAACTAAAAATCAATTAACACAAAAGATAAAACTATCTGATTGAAGTTGTTTAATTTGGATTAATACAAGACATATGCCGCATGAAAAAATTCATATCTGTAGATACCATATGGATTATTGGCATCGAGACATATGGATATAAATCTCGATTTTTTAACTGAACTTACTTTACCATTAGTAACTTTATATGATTTATGTTTGAATATTTCATTTTTGTAATATAAATGTCCCAAATATGTTATTTAAAAAAATATAAATAAAACTTTGGCATGTTTAATAGGGACCTACCTACTTTTCTTTAGAATTTAATCATAATGACATTTAATCATTTAAAAGATCCATTCAATATCTACCAAAACAGTAATGGATACAGATCTTTTTGTCCCCGCACAGATACCAGTACATCACTAATGAATACCATGTGTTCCACAAATCTATACCGATTTAATAAAGTTGAAGAGTTATATTGTTTAAACACACAAACTACTGGAAATAACAGTCGGATTTTAGAAACTCTTTTTGCACTTGATTGGAATTGTTGAGAAAAGCTACATTTTATCTTGAAATTCTCACGGGAACAAGAGATGAAATTGATTATTTAATAAAAAGAAAACACTTTTGAACTCAAGAAAAGCTAGATATATATGATTTCAAATGCCAATGGATCTGGATGAAATTTGGTATAGAGGTAGATTATATTCTGGAATAACACAGAGGATAGTTTTTTACCGAGATTCCCACGGGATTGGGAATAACGCGGGTGAAGCCGCGCCAACGCGAAACAGCTAGTCAACCATAAAACTAACACAGAATTATTTGCAATCGACCTACAATATTAATGTATATAGTGTCCTTAACTTATTAAATTATTATTGAAAGGTACTCACTTGTTTTTCCACAGCCAGGAACACAACATGTTTTTTCAGTAGCCATTTTTAGGTTGCAAAGACCAAACAAGAATTTTTGAGCGCCGGAGTCAATGTTAAAAAGCGGGTTCAGTGTCCAAAATGCGTAGCAGGGGTATTCAAGATTAAGCAGGAAGATCAATGTCAAGATTTCGTAGCCGGGGTCGATAAAAATTTTAAGAAAGCCGATAAACAGTCCGTAAGCGAGCATTCGTGTCACAAGATGTAAACAGAATGAATGGTGCTATTTTTCTGTCAATAACTGTCAATTATTGTAGCTGTCAGTACGTCATGTCAATGTCAATCAGTATTTTACTTTTTCAATGTCGTAGACTAGCTCTGACGTCAGAAAGTTTCAGAGCCATCTATTGATAAATGTTCTAACAAAATTTCCCATACAAAGTGTATAAGTATGTAGCTGAAAGTACCCTGGTACCATAGACGATACACTTATTATTACATAGCATAGATAGGCAACTCAGTTCGTTTTTGTCTGTTTTGGCTCTGTCTAATAGATGGCAGGCTTTTAGTTCAGTACAGAACCATTAGGTGGCAGTATTTCAATATTATTAATTTTGTTGGTTAGTGCAGGAAAATCGTAAAAGCTATCTTAAATTTTTGTATATCTATTTTATCATGGATCAATAGATAACTTGCATTATTTAAATATCGAGTATCGTTTAACTTGACTAGATTTTCGTCCTGCGATTCAAAGTAACAGTAAAAATCAAGCTAAACTACTATTCAGCAGTTTAACAGACGTTCACTTTACACCGGCCAAGTTATTTTGAGTGAACTGTAAGCCTTGGCCTACATATTCCCAGGGTTTGGACTGGCAACCTATTTGTAATAGTATGTCACATAATAACGATTTAAATGATTAGGTACTGCATACTCGGTCTTATTAAACATGACACCTGGTTCAAATGACGCTTGTTGAGTGTGCTAAAAAGTTTTTTAGTACTTACCTAATTTATTTTAATATACGAAAATTATATTTTTTACTGTTTAAAGTGATATTATTAAATCGGTAACATAATTGGTAGTTATTAAACCATTTTGTTAATTAAAATCCAATAGTTTGAAGAAAACCTCTAAATGTAACAATATAACAAGAACTCAAAAAAATCCAATAACGATAACAACAAGAGAAAGGTGTTACCACCCGATGCAATGCCGCGTTGCAGAGACTCACCGCAGCCGCCGCCATAGCCGCCGCCGCTGCGCCGCCGCAGCCGCCGCTTACAAATTCATGGGAGCTTTATGCATCGGCCGCGGTATTGTATCAAAACACCTTAACTCGAAAGTTTTAAAGCGCAGACACGCTATCGCTACTACGCAGGTGTCATGTTAATTTGACCAAGTAGTACTTTTGTAAAGAAACAAATGTTAACTTGTAATGAAAAAAAAATTACAGGTTGGCAAACAAGTTGGCGAATTTAAAAATTTTGAATCAAATTATTTACACTGATTGTTATGAACACTTATAACTACTTATTTACAAAATTAATTATTAGAAGTCCAATTTTGGCGGCTAGGTAAAAGTTGTTCAAAATGTCTACCACTTTGCTGCATGCACAGTCTCGCACGCTTTCTTTGGTGTCTTTTTAGTCTTTTAGCACTGAAGTGTCTGTTTTCACTATTTCAAAAGCACTCACAATGGCCTCGCGTATTTCACTAACGTTTCTGGCACTATGTCCACTGTCATAAACAATTGTTTTGACTCTACCCTACACAAAATAGTCTAGTGGAGTTAAATCCGGCGACCTGGCAGGCCACTGCACAGGTCCACCACGTCCGATCCAGTTTGCCCCGTATTCCGCGTCGAGGTACCTACGAACAGTCCACTGAATGTGCGCTGGAGCTCCGTCGTGCTGAAACATCAGGTCACGTAACATCTCGATACAGAGGCACGTCGTCAAGTAACTGACTCAATGTTTCTCTGAGGAAACTTAAGTACGTTTCTCCATTCAAACGTTCTGAGAATACGGGGCCGACTATGTATGGTCCCAAAACACCTGCCCATACATTTAGAGAAAACCTATGTTGGTAGGAATTTTCTACTGATGCGTAGGTGTTAACATGACCATATGTGCCTGTTATGTTGATTGAACATACCGGCGCGCGTAAACGTGCACTCATCAGTAAAAAGAATGTTCTTTTGTTCATTTGCTAAATACTACTCGCAGAATACAACACGTGGAGCCAGATCCTGAGAGTTCAATTCTTGACAGCGACGAAAGTGGTAAGGGTGCTGTCCGTCGTCTTGTAAAACTCTCCAAACGTAGGCGTGACTACAGCCGATAATTCTCGCTGCTTCACGTGTACTGGATTCTGGGTTCTCATGGAAATACTTCAATATCCTTTCTTGAATCCGTACGTCAAAGGGGTCGTCGCCTCTGTCCATTCCGGTAGGAGGAATAAAAGTTCCACTGTCTCTAAGCCTTTGAGTGGCTGCTAGCATCGTCTCGTTGGAGACGGAAACACCGAATTTCAGTGTGTTGCTCACTTGTGTACCGAAAAGGCATTGTGAAAGCGGTGGCGCCTGCAGCCGCGCTTCGATCGGAACCGAAAGGACGATACCTTCCAAGACAAAGTTCGGGCGGAGACAACCGGCGCCGGCGGCGCCTCGCTCTCGGAGGTGCGAACTAGGCATGGAAATGATTGCTATTTACAAATAACAATCATATGATAAAATGATTTTTTTTGTCACAGTGAAATCACCTGCTACTTTTCACACCTGCTATTTTTCACTCCTGCTATTTTTAATTGGGTATGATTTATCATGACATATCATGTGGGAGTGATTTTTCATTAGCCGTGATTTCTCACCGTAATTAATTTGAATGATTTTTATAGCAATTATTGTTGCTTTTACGTGCTTTTATTTAACTTGCAATGTATGTATTTAGCTACATAGTTCACTTTGTTCGGGTGTAATCTTGAATGAAACTAAATTTTTAAAGCTTGTTTTTTATAGAAATAACATGATAAAAAAATCTGAGACCTGTATTATTTATTTTTATTAAATAATGAAAAGTAAAATAATTTGCAGTAATTGATATCAACTCGCTCGCTAATTAGGTAATAAATCGCCATCTAGTTTACTTTACAAAAACTTTCTAGTGAAACTAATGCATCTTTAGCACCATAGCAGATCTTTGGAGTAAGCCTTTTTCTTATGGCCTTAAAGTTTAATTTAGAATGTAAACATTGACTGAAACGGCGAGCCATAGTGCGATCGAATGCGCTACTCGCACTCATAGCGCTGTAAGTAAGTGCGTCTCGCTCGATCCTGCCGCTCGCATTATCGCCGTGCTAATTCTCTCACCAAAATCACACCACCAACAGAAATCATTATCACTGTGATTCTAAAGCTGGATAGCAGATATGATATATGAAAAAAAAAATCATATGATTTTCACTGTTACTAATGATTTGTTCCATGTCTAGTGCGAACACAGGCGATAGGCGTGGGGTGCGCGGACGCGGGCGGCTGTTCTTTAACTTTATAATAATAAGGTTTATTTTTAGCATGGCGGTCGGTAATCACTCGGTGCGTGCCGGATTGTTTTGTCGGTCGGTGTCGTTCGTTCGATGCTAACTAGTTATGGGCGGCGGGCGGGCGCTCGCACGAAATATTGTAGTATAAATAGTTTAGACATGGGCCAATAAATATGGAAAAATATAACCTATATTAAAACACGGTGCGATCGATTCGCAATACGATTCTGAGCAAACTACTTTCTGGTTTTGGGTTAATTCATTTACACGTTGTATACTATAAGATTGACTTTTAATATAATAATAATGTATAAACGATATTTAAAAAATTACTAATAAATAATATATGTATATATATATATATATATATATATACATATATACATATATATATATATATATATATACATATATTATTTATCATGATTCCCTGAGTGAAAATCTCGAGTCTTTAGTCAGAACTTTACAGCAGTCAAGAGATTAGTGGTTACCATATTTATGAACAAATCTTTGATTTGTAACCTGATGTTCAAATTGCAAATCTATACTAACCAGATACTATGTTGAGATTTGAATCCTGGTTTACAGTTGGTTCTGCATGGAAGTCTGCACGTACTGTAATTTATAAAAAGATATAATGAAAATTGTAAAGTTGTCGAAAATTACACTGTTCTGTATCTATACTCTTTTGAATTCTACATTACAAGTTCTTACCAAAAGTAGGCACTTTTTTCGACAGACACTTTGGAAATTATGTATTTAGTTAAACTAAAGATTGATTGCAATGTTAAGTTTGGTAAGCATTCCACCAGTACCATTTTATATAAATGGTCTTTCAATACTTTAAGTTATACTGTAAAGTATTAGATAAAAATGAGAACTATTTTATGAGCACTGATAAGTCACTGCAAACGAAAGAAACATATGTTCAACCTGGGTTTAGCGGACTCTACACGCTGAGAGTCTGCAATACAGAAGAAGAAACGCTACTTCATCTCCTAGTACAGAAACGATCTGCCCTCATGCACAAATATGAACTAGGCACCAGGGATATTGTACGCCTCACCATCAAGAATGTACTTTGATATCGATTATTTTAAACTTTAAATTATGACAGTTGATATTGTTATTGAAATATTTATTTGAACATATGAGTGCGGGATTGGATCTATTAAGTGAAACAAGCAACATTTAAAATACAATTTGTAAGTTGTATAAATGTAATTGATTTTTAACTATTTCAATCTCTAAGTTATAGAAGTCGATAAGATTGAATAGCGAAAGATTGAGTATCCTTGATGCGTAATATCCCTTTTAGCTATCAAAATAAAAGCATATGTAATATCTTCATGTTGTATTGCATTTAAATACTTTTAAATGATCACTCACAGAATTGAGAGTATAAATTTTAAGACAGATACTTGGAATCCTGCCCACATTTAAAAATGTTGATATTTATTTATGCAATCACATACTCAACTTGAAGTTTTTGGGCTTGAATATTTTAGTGCTATATAAAATTTTAATTTTGTTTTTATATGTTGCCGTGTTATCACAGGTTTTCATGGTAGACAGCAATATTTCTATATGAAATTTTTGCACATACTCCAACCAACATGTAAACATTTGTATATTACAACTACATTATAGAGTGATGTTTCTTGTTTTTTCCTAACCTAACATTTAATTTTTAAAGAAGTACAGAAATTCAAGTAGAAGTGATAATTTTACTCACCCAGATTTAATGTAGGTACCACATTTCTGGTTAAAAAGTGACTGTCTAGTGTCTAGATATGAAGACTTCTTCAAAATGTCTAGAACACAGTCTTATAATAGGTCTTTACCTATGAAACTGCCGTTTTGCCGTACTGGCCATTTCAAATGAAAATATTTTTTTTTTTTGACTGATAATTCTAATTTCAAATTAATTTTATTTGACAAACATGGAATTCTTTTTCTAAAATCGTCATTTGTTTAATAGAGTGTTTTGTTTTCAACGCATTCGAACATTTTTCGTCATCATGGATAAGTTAAAAATTCGAGTAATTATGGAGTATGAGTACCGTCGTGGCAGCAAAGCGGCACAAGCGGCACGCAACATCAACGACGTTTACGGAGCGAACACTACAAACGAACGCACCACCCGTTATTGGTTTACCCGCTTCCGTTCTGGAAATTTTGACCTGAATAATGAACCCCATGGTCGTCCTAAAACTTTGGTCGACAATGACGAATTAAAGGCAATTGTGGAAGCTGATGAAACTCAATCCACGGCTGAATTAGCAGCAGCTTTCGACGTTAGCATCAAAACAATATTGGTCCATTTGCGTCAAATTGGCAAGGTAAAAAAGCTTGACAAATGGGTACCCCACGAACTCAATGACCGCCAGCGCGAAGGACGCGTGGAGACGTGCATTGCACTGCTCAGCAGGCATACAAATGAAAGAATTCTGAACCGCATTGTAACTTGTGACGAGAAATGGACCCTGTTTAACAATCGTAAGCGCTCAGCAAGTTGGTTGAACCCTGGTTCAGCACCCAAACAATGCCCTAAACGAAAACTTACCCCTAGAAAAGTGATGGTCACTGTTTGGTGGGCTAACGCGGGTGTAATTCATCACAGCTTCTTGCCAAACGGGACAAGCATTACTGCAGATGTGTACTGTGAAGAACTGAACACAATGATGGAGAAGCTCGCACGTCTCCAACCAGCTTTGGTCAATCGTTCGGCTCCACTGCTCCTGCACGACAACGCGCGACCTCATACTGCACAGCAGACGGTCTCCAAGCTACAAGAGTTGGGGTTGGAAGTTCTCCGTCATCCGCCGTACTCACCAGACCTTGCGCCTACAGACTTCTACTTTTTCCAGAATTTGGATAACTTCTTGGCGGGAAAAAAAATCAATACCCGAGTGGCAGTACAAAATGCCTTTGAAGAATTTGTTACCTCCCGTCCAGCTGATTTCTTCAAGAAAGGCATCAATAAGCTACCAATGCGTTGGCAAAGATGCATTGATTGCGTGGGTGATTATTTTGATTAATAGAAATAAAAAATATATAAAAAAATTACGCTTCATTTATTTCGTGAAAAACGGCAATTTCATAGGTAAAGATCTAATATTATTGTAAATGTAGGAATATCCTCTAACTTTTGTGGCCTTTTTCCAGCACATCTTTCCATTTACAAAATCTTTCCGTATGCGGAAAGGCAGGAGCTGGAATTTTGTGTATGGACCTAGAAATAACCATAATATGTTAAATAAAAATGCTCTGTCACAAGAACCTTTCGAGCTAAATAATTCTAAAAGTAAATTTCTGTTATATAATTGTTTAAGTGTAAAAGGATGAGACTATTTTCTTCATTGTCACCTGATGGAAAGTGACGATGAAAACAAAGGTGTTACACGTCTATCCACGAGATATCTATTCACTCGACGTTTGAAAGAACTGGGACTATACTTTTCTGGCAAGACAGACGCATGCAGTTCATTCCACACCTTGGCGATTCGCACCAATAAGGAACTATCGAAGCGTTTGGTTCGACTTCTTGGGATGTCTACTAGAAAAGGATGGAAGACCTGTCTGCGTCTTGTAGCTCGATGTTTGAAGGGTGTATTTAATATTTTATAACGCACCAATAACAAAGCATCTAAAATAACACTTTTCTGACATCTTAAGTCCGTTCAACGCGCCGGGTCACATGTTTAATATAATTACTCAATTTTACAGTTCTTTCGCTAAAAGTCCATTAAAGAATGCCGGGTCAATAATAAGATAATACACTAACAGCCGTAAAATAACACTAAGAGCACAAGGAAAAGGAAAACACACCAAAAACACCGAGACGCTTACGCAGAAAACAAAATGGCTGATACAGAAAACTGCTTGATTGTACTGTCAACCCTAAATCTCCCAACCTCCCATCTCCCACATAAAAAGAAAAAAAAATACATTTATACATTTTGCCGTCAAAAACCTAAAATTAATTAATTTATGTGGGAGACTGGTGTCTGTACTAGGAGGTATTGTGTGACAGATCACCAGCCTCCTCTCTGGATAGAATAAAATTGTATTCAAAGACAAATGGCATTGTTTTTCAAGTGAAACAATCAATATAATCACACATAAAGATCAAAACAATCAGATTTTCTTGCAAAAATAGATTAAAAGATTTAATAAAAAAAATAAAAAAATGATAATACAGTTATAACTAATGATGCTATATGTTTCTGTAGGTGAATTTGGGTGGGTATACAAATGAGCGTGAATGAGTGAGTGTGTATGTGTGTGTGTGTGTTTAAGTAATAACACACAAAAGATTTTCCGACTCCTCATAGTTAAGTTAATTCAAAGTTTATTCAATATATACCAGTCATCAATTCACTTGTACCTCAACAGTTTCTAAAATGGGGGTTTTATTTGTAATAAAAGGTATATAAAGTGTCTTTACACAATTTTTTAATCAATAGTTTAGAATGTTTATCTAGAGATATAATTATTTTATTTGACTTTTAATTATTTATCTATTTTAACTGAATCCAGGTACTAATTCCACCAGTGTGTCGACATCTACGGAAACAGATTCCGATAAAACGGAAATAAAGACTGAACAAACATCAGTGGGTACAGACAATGTTGCTAATGTTAACACAAATGCAGAGAACTTACAACAACTTCAAGTTACTCAGGATGAAAAGAAAATACTTATCAAGTTAAAATATTTAAATGATACCTTGAAAGAAGTTGATGGCAGTTTGGATGAGTTGCTAAAGGATTTCAAATGGTAAGTTGTACTATTAATACAAATGTGAACTATGTATAATTGTGCTTTATGAAAAAACAAAATAAACAAAATGTTCTTCGGAAATGACAGATATAATGTACTACATAACATACCACAAACTGGTTTTCTTGGTTGAAGACATAATCAGCAAAAATATAATGCTACCCTTATAGGCAATACTTGAATTTTAAACTTTAAAATAAAAAGAGCAGCTGCGGTGTAACATAAGAAATAACAATCTGCTAACAGTTAACAATGAAGAATGTTAATAGGTATACAAAGTTGCTTAAAACTATTGTCCCCGTAGAGCTGTGTTAACACACTCGTTTTTGTTTCATTGAAAAGTACCAAGATTTAATGAATTTACAGACATTTCAAATACTCGTAAATTTCGCGGTCCGTAGCAAGTACGCGTGGAGAGTGTGACGTCACGACACAACGCGTCGCCGCTCGCTGGCAATCCGCGCCCGCCGAGTTACCTACTAGCTATCTTGCTTGTGCTATTATTGCAGTGCTTTATATTGCTTCCTCCGTACTCTCCGTACATTAAGTAATGTTAAGTTTAATTAGTGTATGTTAGTAGTGTTTGGTATAATGGATGACGGATTTGAAAAAGGACAATCGGATAACCTACCCAGAATAGATGGACTTATGGTCGCCTACTATTAATAAAAATGCAGAGGTAAGAGTTTGTTTTTCTGTCTTCTTATACCTAATATAAACCTACCTACTTACCTACCTATTTGAAAATCGATAAAAATCGGCTTTGACCTATTTAACTAAATAAATTGATGTAGGTATGTACAGTTCTTTCAAAATACAAGCGCGCGTGGCCCTTCGTTGTGGTAACAGACAACGTATCTGTATATGTGTCATGTGTTTTCATACATATTTGTTGTTTGTTTTTTATTTCAGATCGGCAAGAGACAACTACGATGATGATGCTATTGGTTACGTTCAAGTCAAAAGAGTAGGTAATATTTGTACAGTCGAATGTAGGATAACACCGGAACATCCCGTACGTGCAATACCATATCATTGCAGTTTAGAATGCGATGAAAAAGACAATGAAATTTTAAACGTAATGTGCGATGATTATGCTGCTAGTAGTGTTGGTGGTAAGCACGCCGCGCCGTAGCCTTTTTGATGTAGCTGCATCGCCGGAGCGAGGAGCCTTCAACATCTGCTATAAAGTGTTATTGGAAAAAATCGAAGCTCTCGGGGATCGGGATTACACTCAAACTGATTAAGGCTAATCAAGACTTTTGTTTCACAACACATAATGAATGAGAGCAGGATAAAGGTTACTTTTTCGATAAAGTGGCACTTAATCTAAGAGAACTTCAAATAAAATGTTCGCTCTCACATTATGTATGTGAAAAAAAGACGTTGAAAAGATTTCTATTCATTACCTAATTAATAATTAAAAAAAATCTTGTGTGGAACTTGATGCCAATAGTTTTTTACATATTGTAAGAACGAAATGACAGAATCAAGATATTTACAAATAAAAAAGTATACAATGGCGCAATCCAATTCGAATTTGTGGTTTGAGATGCGCTATGGGCGCATAGCGGCTTCAAAATGCATGAAGCTGCGCAATGTACCACAAAGGATGGCTCTTAAGTTGAACAAATATTTGGTACCCTAAAATTTAAAGAAACTGCTACTATCAAGCGATGAAAAATCTTAGAAAAAGATGTTATAAGTGTGGTATCTCAAATAAAAGGTTTTAAAATAATGGGATCTGGTGTTTTTTTAAACAATGATTTTGCCTGTTGGGCTTACTAACGACTTCGTTGTCAAAGCTAAGTGTCCATACAAGGAAAATACATTTAGTTTGTACTATGACAAAGGAAAATTAGGCAAAAAGTACTATGCTCAGATACAGACACAAGTGCATATTTCCAGCAAAAAAAGTCCTGTTTTTTATTGCACATGTTGACTTCAAAACTTTGAAAAATGTTGATGTGCATGAGGTTGTACACCATAAAAAATACTGCAACCATCTTTTTGACAAGTGTGTTATGTTTTGGAAGGAATATATTTTTGACAAAGTCATAAAATAATGTTAAAAAATGTGATTATGTATTATAACGTCCCAGAAAATACTTCTAACACTCTTAGTCAGTGAAACATCAAATACCTATAATAAAGTATAAGTATCAAGCTATAGCTTCTATTCCACATTTTTTTATATTTGGTCTGTAGTAAAAAATAATAAACTATTTATGCAAAAATTGTTTGATTACTTTAAAGTTAGTAAAAAGGGAAGCATGTATTAATAGTAAAATGTACGGGCGCCGGCGGGACGGTACCGAAGCGCGCGAGTGGACTGAGCGAGTGTTGCGTTATGCTGCGACGTCATCGCGTCGAGCGCCGACCTGGCAGAACCCCTAATCGCGCTCTTACTTTGAAATTAAATATCTCGGAATCTACACGACGTAAATAATTTTTTCACTAATATTTTTTATTTGAACCCAGTTTACGCTCTGTTTGAGCTCAAAACAAAAAAAACATTCTTCATTATCATACTAAAAAGTTTGCTAAATTCTTGCTGTATGTTATCATGCACTTAATGCTAGCGCCAAAACCAATTAAGTAGCTGTTACTGGAACTAAAATAATAGTCCAAAATCTCAGCGTCAGCGTCTGTACTATGTACTCCCCGGCCCATGCTCCAACAGATTACCAGTTTTTTTGGAAATTTGGATAACTTGTAAGGTAAAATTCAACTCCGGTGGGGCAGCCCAAAGCGCCTTCAAAGATTTTATTGATTCTCGGCCGAATGGTTTTTTTTAGTAAAGGGATCAATGAACTACCTATGCGATGGCAGCATTGCATAGATAGCAATGGTACATATTTTGATTTTATAAAAATATAATATTAAAAAACAATTGACTATAGGTTCCTCCCTTACAAAATGCCAATTTCATTTGTAATGACCTAATATTAGATAATTTAGTCAAACAAAAAGTTGATTGACAAAATTATTGGCTATTTTTGGCCAGCTTAAATTTTAAAGCCTTTCCGAGTTTTAAATTTATTATGATCCTTGTGAATGTACAAAATATTTTCATAAACTTATTGTGATGCAAGGGTTAATATACCTATTTCTTAAAACTTTTCTCTTAAAAGTTCTCTATTTCCTAATTTATACAGGGTGTTTTTTTATTAGAGCATGATCCTTTAAGGGTACAGGTCGGTAGTTACAACATTTTCTTGTATGGACACCCATATGCGAAAGTGAACCATTATTGAGATATTTTAATTTTAGTGTTTATTTGAAAAGATCATAGGTAAATCTTAAAATCTAAAGATAAAAATAAAAATTCAAATTATATTTACTTAATATCTTAATTTTATTTATTTGTGACGATCTAGTGACATACAATTACAATGTTTTTTTAAACACAATACTCCCAAATTCAAGAACAAAAGAAAAATGTTATTACACGCTAATTTCTTTTTCATTTCTTGCCCCTTTAACATAAAAAGTCACTATGACATTTGTTGTGCATATTGTAAAAAAAAACATCTACATTTCCTAAGTTTTCTAATGAGGTATACAACTTTTACACAGGTGTTCAAAGCAGGGAGCAGGTAGAAAAAATAAAATAGTTGTAAGGTGCCTTTTAACCTAAATAAAAACCAACGTAGTCTTGTTGAAAATGAAAGTAAATATTTATTTAGAAAAAATAAATATCATAACTCATTTCAAAATGACTACCTTGAGACTTGGCGGCTGTAACGTGCTGGGCATCTATCGTGTCGGAATGTCATTGCTCGCAAGGTCGCCAATGGTATATCTTGTAATAAATCAAATAAAGTATTTCGTAAAAAATCCATCCAAAGTCTGGGGCAGGAAATGAGGACCAGTCAAATTATTATTAATGATTCCCATCCATACATTTACTAAAATCCTTCTCTGAGATCCTTTAGGCCGCTTTAATTTTGGGTTTTCAACTACTTTTTCTTCCCAATAGTGAGAATTATGGTAGTTGCTTATTCCATCTTGATCAAATTTAGACTCGTCCGTCCATAAAATATTTTTCAAATAATTTGGTTCTTCAATGTCACAATTTAGAAGAAATCTGCAAAATCGTACTCTTCTCATAGGAACGCCTTCCTCGAGTACTTGGACTTGGAGTGTAGTGGTAGAGATGATGTCCAGATTCATGTAAAACCTGCCCTACTTTAAAATGGGACACGCCAAGGGATTTAGCAACAATTCTTGTAGAGGTAGTGGGACTTCGTTGGATAAAAGAAGGATTTCTTCTTCGGCATCGGCGAGGTACAAACGCGGTGAGCCCACGTCGTCCAATGAAAAATAAAACATCTTATCTTAATAAATGATTCAAGAGCGAGCAGAAGTGTTATTATTGAAATAAGGAATATTCCTAGCTATACTTTAACAAACACAAAAATAATTTTCAAAAGTAATCTCTAATTTTCCTAAGTTTTTTAACCATAATTTTAAATGCTTTGTTATCCTTCAGCTATCAATTCTAGGATAAACTTTGACTTTTATTAAGCCTTACTGGGCTTATTACTTTTTGGTAATAATGTAGCATTTTAACAGTACGGCAGTTTATAAAACCCGTCCAGTTGAAATAAATTAAAGATGACATACCTCGTCGTCTTTGAAAGCTTCCAGTCTCACGTGCTCTTCGATAAACTGTAGAGAAGATGCTAACATCGGGTAAGTGATGATTGGGCTATTGCAAGTGATATTCACGCTGGGCAGCTAAAGCATTGCGTCTAGCTACGCCATACGTAAACAGAATATCAGCATATTCTCGTTCCAGCCATCGTCCTTAATACACGCCAAATCTTCGGATGAGCACACACGGCAACCAGATCAATAGTCGTCAGAAGGGCAATCGATCACAGAACAGTCACAAGCCGGATCGTCGTAAGAAGAAAAACCAAACTGTAGATAGCACCCAAGTAGCATCCGAACGCAACGAATTACAAGAACGGACTAAATTTACATGCATTATTAGATAAGGGTTTAGTAACCAAAGGTCAAACAATTCCAGATAGTATTTACCTACTTTGCTAGCTGACCCTTTTGTTGAGTGGCACACCATTGTCATTTCTTTTATTTTTTTCTACCTGCTTCGTGCTCCATTGTTTGCGTGATATCTTTGGTGTTTGAACACTTGTGTAAAAGTTGTATACCTCATTAGAAACCTTAGGAAATGTCGATGTGTTTTTTACAATATGCACAACAAATGTCATAGTGACTTTTTATGTTAAAGAGGCAAATTTGCATGAAATACTAGTAAATATTTTTGTTTAAAAACATTGTTATTGTACATTTCATTGCTCTGGATATGTAACTAGATCGTCATAAATAAATAAAATTAAGATATTAATTAAATATCATTTCTTTAAATATCATTTTCTTTAGATATTGAGTTACCACCTACGATTTTTTCAAATAAACACTAAAATTAAAATATCTCAATAATGGTTTACTTTCGCATATGAGTGTCCATACAAAAAAATGTTGCGAATGATCTGTACTATAACCCCTTAAAGAATTATGCTCTAATAAAAAAAACACCCTGTATACCTATTAGACGAATAGCTCTTTTCTGCAAAGTGAAGATCGTTTCAATATCTGTGGCATTTCCTCACAGTAAGATACCATAAGAAAATAACAAAAATATACTATCCTGGCTGTGTACTGCAATACACTGTGTAACGGCACTGCACAGACAGTAATTTCTGAACCGCGAACGCTGCAAAACAAAGCTACTCGCCAGTTATGAATCGGGAACCCCATTGAAGTTTTGAACCCATGCTGAGGCCAAGAAAACAGTATTATGTACACAACCGATAATCAGATCAATGCACATTGCAATGATAATCAGATCAATGTTTTATTGGGTGTTGATTGATCAATAGTATGCTATCACATGGTTATTGCAGGATGTGACATCTTAGAGTGCAAGGAAATAAACCCATTTTACATACTCTTTTGATAGACTCATACTTGACTAATACACATTCACACGCATATCTTGGAAATAATTTCCTAGTCCTGCTAATATTTTATGGGAATTCGATTTATTATTATCGCGGCCTCTAGAACTTTTTATACTAACACTCCCTAACTATGATTGCAGGCGTCACTTCTCAGCAGAACTGACGTCTGAATGCCGAGTGCGGCTGATATTCAACGGGCGCGTGTTGCTGGACGACGCGGCAACGTTACGTGCTTGCGGCCTGCACGACCGCGCTGTCGTGCATTGCTTGGTGCACCCTAACAGGATTAATGCACAGGTACTTATTGGGCTTTGACCGTTTTTGTAGAAAAGTTAGCGACGTTATCGGACATATTTGATCAAAATCCATTCAATTCAGTCATATTTGCGTGATTGAGTAATGAACGTTGAAAATTCGCAAAAATTTCTTCAGCCGACCAAGACAAGACTTATCCTTCGAGTTTTATCACAATTTTTCCGATATAATCGCATTTAGTCGTTTATTTTTATACAAGGCCAAGACAGCCTACGTTACAACATGAGATGGTCGCATTAGTCGCATGGTCGATCCGTTCTACCACTTAAGACTTCTTTAAAGACTGGGAGTCCATTTCTTGTCTTGGGATTCAAGTAATTATTTTGCAATGTCTTTTTTCTTTGTGAGCAATAACGATTTTTTTTTTATTATTATGTCGCCCCTGCTATGCCTGCAATATCTTGTATAAATCTCAAATCGCCACAATATTAAGTTTTTTAATATATCGATTTAAATTAAGTATTACATAGGACTGCACTAAGGAGAACCATAGCTGATTTCTATTTCTAAATATTTTCTGGAATTCCCACAGTTTGTTTGCATCCATCCACTTTTTCAGCTCTGCTTAGTTTAATTTAACTTATTATTGATAGTACATTTATGGTGATACATATTCTAATTATATCTATATATTCTGGACAATATTTATTTTATTAACGTTTTAATAATTAACTTACTTTTCAGCAACGAAGCACTACACCAGAAGATGCAAATATGAACGGTCCAGAAATAATGACAGAAAACACCCCCGCCGTGGACCGAACCTGGGACCTCGAGAACATACTAATGACGCTCGTTTCGGTTGCTCTCACTGTCGTTTGGTTCTTTAGGTAACGTATTGTTGTTTATTTATGTCAATTAACATTCTAAATACTATGAATAGATATTATTTTATCAAATAAAAGAGAACAAATAAATATTTAAAAAAAGATAATCTTTAATGCGGAGTGGCCACTATTCCCGTACGAATAAATAAGACTTATCTTAAATAGAAGAATAATTGTAAAAAACCCCAACTGCTTTAAAATTGTTAACTGATTGGAGTAAATACTCAAAAAATTTCTTCACAATCAGATAAATTGAATAGCTAAAGTCATTTACACAATCTTGATGAATCTTAAGATACAACACTTGTTTCAATTCATCCAGCTGTTTTGGCTCAGATTTTTAGACTTGTCACAGTGATTTATTCTGCGTTCTGCGTTTGATTTGACTGGACAGACCAATGGTCGACCTGGTCATTAACCATGTAGGTACCTTTCTGTAGCAAACGGGCATATTATTTCGATATGGGAAGTAAATTTGAGTTAAGTATATAGCTTTTAATTTTTTTTTTTGTAAGAATGAAGTATTCGAGAAAACAATTCGAATTTTTCTGGTTATTAGCAGTATTTATTGATAAACAATTTTTAAAGAAGTTTTTATCATGACGTCATAGTGTAGTTATTTTTTTTAACTCGCAGTACAAATTTTTAACTCTACAATGCATTCTTGATGACAGATACTTATTGCAAACGTTGACATGACAGTTTAACCAAAAAGAAGTTATAAAATAAAGCTACTTGATAACGTCGTATAGACGTTGAACGTGAGTCAAATCATGCTGCTGTTACTAACAAAATACACCGGGTGTTCAAAAAAGTATTTTGGAAAAGAATATTTTAGATTGAGTAAGTCTTCATCTGAAATATTTTTCTCCGATATACTTTTTTGAACGCCCTGTATATTTTATTAGTAACAGCAGCATATTATTAAGAAGTGTTATCTTGTAATGGTTTTTGAATTAAAATCAGATTTTTTCTTTACTTACCAGTTTGGGTTAGGTAAATATCAAATGCCAAATTAATAAATAAATAACGAGTGCATCGTAAAGTGTTTTTTTTGCTTCAGTTATAAAGTAGCTAATAATAAAATCTTTGGGTATGTAGTTGTCTTCCACATAACTTGTTTAGGTATATGTTGTGGCTTAGAATATAAGTATGTTTTGTAAACGCTGGTTAAGCTCAATTGTAACCAAAAAATGCGCTAAAACTTTTCTCTTCTACCAACTCCTACAAGAAATGGGGTAAAAAGTGAAGGCTGTTGGTGAACGCTGGTTTTGTTCAATTGTATCAGTTAGATGCCCCAAAATAAACGCTTTTTACTCGGTTCAGTATTGCTATTAGCGTTCTTCTTAAAAATGTTTCAATTGATACTATACAACGTGTTCCTTTTGATTTCCCATAACTCTATGGTATTAATGGGACCATTTAATAGAATCAAATAACATGTGAATATTTTTTCAATTTTATTATTTATTTTGTGTTTATTTTTAATACAAAATAATTCAATTAAGTCAAAACATCTTATTGTAAAACACCTTTATGCGAAGTATGACAACGTCGCATTTTTTATCCCTCCGAAAACATGAACGAAAATCATAAACAATATTTTATCAATCAAAGTAAGACTAGCCTTAAGTCATTGTACAGTTAACAAAATAAAATCAACTAAAGCGGTTAGTGTTTCGGATAAATTTATCCCTTAATAATATTTTGGGAATAAATTTATGTGTTTTACTCATTAAATTCAGCAGCTGACAATTAAAATGATATTCTAGGCATACATTATATGACTAATTTATTAAATATTGTTACAATTCGTACGAAAGAAGTCAACTGTTATGCTTTTGTCAATAGGTTTAAAGTTAGTATGTAATATTATCAAAAGTAAGAAATACTCGCACTGCTTATGCTCATATTATAATAAAATTATTAAAAAAACTTCAGCTGAAAGGACCCTTAAATATGATATAAACTAGCTTTTTTACTTAAACTAGTTTAAGTGAAGGGGTCCATAATGATAGTGACTGTAAATAAAAAACATGTTTTAAGACTCACGTTGATGAATGTTTGATTATCCGGAACAGTACGATTTGGAGATCGACGCCGATATTCTCTCACAGCTGCCATGGAGTTTTCATAACAGTATCCATACACAAAATGAATATCCGCTAGACGTTCAGGAGAATAGGTGTGCCGTGGCATGGTTACTTATGGTTTACACCGTAAAGTTTAAGAAACAACAAATCAACAAAAATTAACTATACAAATTAACAATAAAGATCAACGAAATAGTAACAGCTCTAGGACAGCGCAGACACTTGTAAGCAGGACGAAGGTCAAGAAACAAGTGATAAAGCAAAGCCCTATCAGTCAGTGTAAACATGGTTCACTTGGTCTAAATAAAATTAAATCTTTTAAAAAAGTAATACATTTTTATTACTGACGCTATCTTCAAAGTACACCGAACAATTTGCGAGTGGTTTTTCATTACACTAGCGTGCGTACATTGTCCTCGGTTGCAATTTGCCGGTGCTACTCAAACCAGGGCTGTCAAAACTTTTAGTCATAAACAAATTATGAAGGCTTTTTGATTTAATAGTAATGATAAATAAAATAAGAGGGTAAAATAAGAGGGATCAAAAAGTCATTCAATTTTAAAGTTTTATGAGTTTATTTAAAATAAATAGTTCAAATTATAAGTACTCCTGACAGGTACTTAAATTACGTTATCTTTTTTATAAATAAGGACGCGCAAGATTACATGAAAGGAATGATGAAAGAAAACAAAGAAAAATACACATGAAAATTGAATGAAAATTTTGTGCTTTTTGTGCACCTATTAGATTCAATAAAGATTTTCTGTGTCATTACTGGTGATATCTAATAAAATAAAAAAAATACCAAAGTGTTGGTAGGAATTTCAATGTTTAATTTTTACTAAGAAAATAAAATATCTATGGCCAAAACTGACACAGTACAAATTAAAAAACAATTCCTGATAAGTAAATTATTTCCTGAATATTGACAACCCGCGTTAAAAGAAGCGGACACAGAACTTCACGTGATTAGGCCGTGTTGTGACTTGTGTGTGCGTGCGCTATGCACAGGTACAGTTCACGACGTTTTGCGTTGTACATTATATGCAACATTCCTAAACGTATGAAATGTTTTTAATGTTTATTGTATGGCTTCAGTGGCTCGCGTCTATTGAATGATACTAATTTTTCAACGAATCCTATTCAATAGTATTTTTGCTACTTAGGGCATTTTTTACGATAAATAATTATCGATATTACTCGTTTTGATCGTGGAAAAAAACGTAAATCTGAAAGTTTGTTACAGAAAATATTTCAAACGCAATAAAACTTTTTTATAACGATTGCGTGTATTGCATCATGAGATGTCGTAAGAGGCGACTAAGGGACTCAGAGAACGGAGAATGGGAAGCAGTATCCTCCCGAAACCAGTATGACCACCTACTGCGATCGCTAACCCGCCTGCCAAGCGTGGCAATTACGGCAAACCCCCCCCCCCTTTTGGGGGAGGCCTTTGTCCAGCAGTGGACGTTTTTCGACTGATCTAGATAACGCCTTCAAAATAGGAGTTATCAGTTCGATACGTTTGTATGTAATTTTGTCAGAATTGCATGATATTCACGTATGTTGATGTACATAAGCTTCCTAGCAGGTATCCCAAATTTCACAAGTGTATGAATGTTTGACCGCGTATATCTACAAAACTACCGATCGGATTGCAATGATTAGTTGCATGTTTCATAATTTTTTTTCAACTCTTAGCTAGTTAACTAAAAATTACGAAATACAAAAGTAATTAAAAAAAATTAAACTGACGTCACATTTTAAGTTGAAGTTTGAAAACATCAGATTTAAAGTCGGTTCAATTTTTTTTAATTTTATATTTTTAGTAACAAAACTAAAAAATGAAACTGGTCAAGTTTGTAATGGCGAAATCGCAAAATATTCGATGTTATGAGTTATTGCATTTTTTATCACATTGACTTAGCTTCTTTTGGCACAAGTTTTTTGATATACGTTCTGTTCGATTTACTAATTATTTTTATAAGGTATGTATTTACATCAATATCTGTATTTTCCCTTAATTCGAACAAAATATATACACTTTATTAGAACAAAAATACTGAATTTCACACTAAATAAATCATATAAAAAAACATCCTTTTAATAATTAATTTCCCCACTTAAAATAATAAGTACTGATTATTTCATTTCATTTCCTAACCCATTGAAATAATCGACAAATTTAGAAGTGATATCCATCACTAGTCAACAGAGACGGGACGTCGAACACTCACCCAAATCTCACTCTTATTTCAAGTGATTCAGAGTTGTCATTTGGAGTATTATTGCAAAAATGGCATCTAGCGCGTAATAGCGGAACTGCAATAGTGAAAGTTTGGCAACGTTGCATAATTAAAGAGATTTTACAAGGGTGATCATTTATAAACTCATTATATTGAGATTGATTGATATCTCGGGACCTTTGCATTTTTGAACCACATATTCTTTGGCAAAAAGTATTATTTTTAACTAAAGAACAAAACCTCAAAGTTATGGGATATCAAAAAGAACACGTTGTATAAGTTTACAAAAAAATTGGGTTTTATTAGTCATATTTATATCTATTGTATATTAATATACATTTTCTATCCATTTCCAGGTGTGAATATTCCAACATGTTCACCGCAAGTGCAAGCGTGGCATTATTTGGACTAACCCTGTTCTACAGTGTTGCAATATTCGGGCTTTATCTATCCGATACATTCCACTTCGACAGAAGGCCCGACAGACCCGTTCCTACTAACTAACGTAGATCGAATCGTGCAACTGTATTTCTTACAAATATATCATATCAACTTTTAATAACAATAACGCTTAGATTCATTGTTTACAACTAGATCTAGGAATTGAAGTCAAACGTGAATGGCTGTCGCTTTTAATAACGCATTCTGTTTGTGTTTTGGAATCAATGGTTTTTACTTCAAATAAGTTGCTGTGTAACTACAATCGTTATCCGACAGAAGTAACCTGGTCTCTTTAGAACAACAGTATCGAGTTCAATTTTGTTTCTCGGATAATAGTTGTTTTTTCGTCATATATTTATTTTCGATTACCCCAATTACTTATATATTATTTAACTTTAATACAAGCTCTGGTTACTTTGTGAAACGAGCAGTTAGTGTGTACAGTCGAGAGCGTTGGCGCACGCGCATTCGCTTGAATTTGTGCACTACATTCGATTCATAACCCCTTATAGTGTCGTCGTCCTCTATTATAAGGAGTACCTACAAAAGACAGAGCAACGCGCAAGTGATTCTCGCCCTTCATGGCATGCACCATGTGTATGAGTCTGATGAGTGCGGTGTACACGGCTGTTTTTTTCGCAGGTATGTCTTTAAATGAATAAAGACTGCAATAGAACTTGTCGAATACTAAAACAGAAACTTTTAAATCAATATGAACATAAAGGGATTTGTCCATTTTATGAGTTTTCTGAATACATGCCATTTATTGTTTGACTTAGTACAAAATAAAGCAATCGACGTTGGATATGTGCCCTTACAGTAGTCTTAAACAAGTTGTATTAAATTAAATCAATATAGTTTTGGCTAGTTTTTGCATTTTAGTGGCGTTACTTAATATTCAAATTAAATTAATTCAAGAAAAGATTCATATTTAAAAATTATGTTAATAAACATTTTAGCTTTGTATTAGAGTGTTTTGTCGAGGTTACCGTATAAATAAATCGATAGTGTTCTGTATTCAGCACAATAAATAAATTATGTATTTTGGTCTAGTATATACATAAACAATAGACATGTACTACCGTCCGTATGTAAAAATCGTTCATAGAAAAAACACAACTTGATCGAGTGCAATTGTAACATTTTTTTTTGTAAATATTTTGTATATTGAAACTTATTATTATAGTACGTCGATCATAGTTATAAGTTTTTTTTACAGTTAAATAATGCTTAAACTCAGAGACGTCAAAAGGTGAATTCAGGCGCTCTTAAGTGCAGATTTTGCCAAGCAAATCTGGACTTAAACTGGGTAAAGATGTAATACAGATTCGCTTAGCAAAGTCTAGTTACCCTTAGTTAACCATTCGACGTCTCTGAGTGTGGGCGTTTAATCTAAAAAAAATTAACTTTTTTTTACAATAAATCGTAATATCTACTATGTCAAACACATCCTAAACGGAACTAAATGGAAGTAAATTACTTTTTATGAATTAGTAACAACTGCAATGATTGCATTGTATAACTTCGTTCACGCTGCAGCTGTTTACATTCATTGTTTTGAATTATCTTTGTCATACAAAATCTTAGTTTGCTCATGAATTTTAAGGTTCTACACTGGATGTATTAATTTTATTTTTTTGGTTTGGTCGAAAATATTTTAATCTATTGTGATATTCTATTTTTACGTAGTTTTACGTTGTAAATCAAACGTCATTACTTTTATTATGTTTCGTTTCAATTTGTAAATATTTCCTATCTTGGAATGATATCTATCACATTGTGCAACTAACTACATGTAATTAAAATGCTTAAAAAGTGTAATTTGTATTTTGCCAGGATTTATTACGCTAATTAATTATATTGTTAAATATTTTTAAGAATATACTCTTAAAACAAAATCATCAAGATTTTATTTCAAACTTGATCAACCATATTGGCTTTTAAGTTAAACTTGATGCTCTTAGCAATAAGTGAGCATATGTAAATATATAATTCATTACTTACGTCATCTTAGCTTCGATTTATATATTCCTAATAATAAATATTTTCGTTACCTCACATCAAATCTGTTACTGGATAGTAACTTAGTAAAAGAGACCGTTTATTGATTCCCAATGCTAGATCCATATCCTCCACTTTCAAATCCATTTGTAATTTTATAATACAACAAAAAAAACTTTTTTAAGTGTGTTTTAATATGAATATGCCTATTTAAGAAAAAACTATTAAATTATTGTCATGCCACAGGTCCAATACTCTCAATTTTTTTAAGATATGGGGGTATATTAAAATGAATCGCTACTAAATTGCTACAACTTAAAACAAAAGGAAGTTCTCAATTCGTCTGTTAAATTTTTCTCGTGCATGTGCACCGAGAATCGAATTTGAAGAATAGGTTACATAGTGTGCGTCTGGGTACCGGTCAAATAAAATCAGCGCCACCCTATATGAACGTTATCACCAGTATTGGCTTTTACCATTACTTAAAGAACTTATTTAGTTGAGATATAAATATTTCATTTCAATTCAACCTAGGGCTTCGCTGGTATAGGGAAACTAAACCTTTAATAGTCCGTGATAGTCAAATGAATATTTGTGATGACTAGGATGACAATGATAATTGTCAAAGACTTTTTAATGATAGTTTTCTTTGCTTATTTTCGATCATGGGATAAATAGTTGTACCGACTAGACTAGACTAAAATTCATCCTTCGCTAAGTGTCTCACGGTTACGATCAGCTCCGTATTAAATTAAACTCAAAAAATAATTAAGTTATTTTTATACTCAAAAAACTGTGAAATCAAGCTTTTTACCCTGTAAATATTGTGTGGTAGTGTAGGTTAAGATATCCGTGCTATCGATTCAAAATAAATACGACTTTTAACAAACAATGTGAAATCCATCAAAAACAATAACAATAATTCAGCAATTTGACGTTAACTTAAATACGATATTCTAAACTATTTGCAAAACACTTAGTGAAAAATGAAAGCGGTGAAGTGATAAAGTGAGAAACAAAGATACGACCAACGTCTTTGTTCCAAAAGCGATTGTGTTCTTTGAGCCTTAACGTATTTTGTCGCCGTATAACTCGTACGCAATGAAGCTATCAAGTATGTAACGTATTAAACCTATTTAACTATGTAACGGTGACCGTCATAGATCCTAGACTGAGCGACCGTGGTTCGAGTCTCGAATCGAGACATAGATTGGAGATGTTTTTTGGCATTACTGTTTTTGAGTATTTGATAGTAAGAAATAGATATAACTAAGGAATGTGCTAAATGTCAAAAAAAACATAATAAACAATGAGGTTTTAAGTTGTACGAAATGTTTATCCAAATATCATATTCCATGTGAGAATTCAAAGATTCTGCAATACATTAACTTCAGAACATAAAAAGAAATGGAGATGTAAGAAATGCATTCGTAAACTTACTCATCAAAAAAATTTCCACGATGAAGATAACATACAATGCTATGCTATGCTATAACTTATGCTGAGATGTGTCCTATTTGACAAACGCACTACAGCTCAAAAACCTGTTTAACCTAATTAATTTAAACTATTATTATCATCAATTTTTCCCCTTCTTATTGTTATTGTTTTTTGTTTTTGTAAATTGTACATTTTGTTTTTGTTTCTGTTTTGTAGTTGTTTTGTCAAATAAATGTTTGAAAATGATAAAGTTATGAACATTACCCTGAGAAAAAAGACAAAAATTAATTTACCCTCGGAAAAAAAGAGACAGACGAAAACACAATCATGTGAATCGCTTGAACATACTTTATCTTTATTTTTGATTTTATTTTGATTTAGACACATACTCAAAAAGCTTGGAAATACCTTCACCTTTATGGTGAACTTACGAATTTGAAAAAAACTAATTTTACAGGAGAACGTTTTGAAACATTATAATAAGGATAATTTTTTTCAAGAGACGCATGTAATAAACCTTGCCGTACATTTTATTTTCAAAATAGTGTTGATTTGATATGATATGAATAGATTTACAAATATTTACAAGTATCAAAAATAAATGCACATTCGTTACTTTACACCTTCATACATGACAGTTACTAGGTCTTTAATTACACTTCGGCAAATTTACGAAAGTGGTAGTTTCGTAAGTTACATAAGAAAAGGATCAAATCGTTTTTTGGTAAACTTACCAAAATGCCACTTTCGTAAATTTACCAATGTGTAAATCACATATTTTAGAGAAATTATAAGTTTAAACAGAAACTGTCAAAGAAATAAAAGCAAAATCACAAATTTACGATTGAAAACCGGGTACAAATATAATTAATAAAACACATTGTTTAAAAAAATGTTTTTATTTAAGAAAGCAAAATTATCATTACCAGTACAGGTTCACAGTATTTAAACTTAAGTGTTCCTACCCAGGCCATTAAATTGCGCGTTTCCGAGCAATACTCGTTAATTATGATGTTACGGGCAATGTGGGGCAACTTTTTGTATAACCCTTTACAACTCTATCAAAGGTCAAGCGATATTTTCAAAAAAATGCTGCAGATTGCTTAACTCAATTGCTCGATGTTGTCTTGACGTCATCGTTGACTAGTATTGCTTGGAATTGCGCAATGTCATTTTATTGCCAATGTAGGAACACCTTTACAAGTTTTTACAATCTCCAAAAACCTACAGATCCTCTTCGTCTTCGTTATCTGGTTCTGGCAAGCGGTCTTGAACTGTTTCCGAATCGGGCAGATTCTCATAAAAAGAATGGTAGTATTTTGGTATTTGGTTATCACTACATAGTTTTAATAAGTCTCTTTTTTTTGCTTTAGAAATCGGTATTCTTTCATTATAAATTTTATTTGGTACTATTGTCGAACTTTTTCCTCTTTTTGACTTTATTTTTAGTTCTATAAAGTTCTCGTCATCATAATTCATTTTGATAAAGATTGATTTAGGGTTTTCTTTTCGGTACTGAATCCATACAGCATCTTGAAAGTTTATTTTCACTTTTAATCGTGTGTCGTCTAGTTCTTCATTATCCTCTCCTTGTTCATTATTTTTTTAACTTTACGTGAATGTTTTTTTTTTGTAATTTGGTTTTCTTCCGTGAACTGACATTGATTGGGATTAAAATCTAAAAAATCGTCATGACATTCACATTAAATGGGCGACGATTTGTCCGTGCCATTCTCATAACTTGAATCCACCCGTCCGGGGTATACATTGGTGTATTTTTACATTTTTGCTCAATTTTGGAATGTATAGAATCACACTCCATGTGACTATGGCCAGTCTCAATGAAAACATGATCAATGATGTCAATTGTAGCATGATTAGTCACCAAGTGCAGCAACATACAACAAAAATTAAAATTCTTTTGTTGGCCACCACAATTGTCTGACATCATTCTCACATGTGTTATGCCTTGTTTGTAGCTACAAATATAAAACTTTACCTATGAAATTGCCGTTTTTCACGAAATAAATGAAGCGTAATTTTTTTATATATTTTTTTATTTCTATTAATCAAAATAATTACCCATGCAATCAATGCATCTTTGCCAACGCATTGGTAGCATATTGATGCCTTTCTTGAAGAAATCAGCTGGACGGGAGGCAACAAATTCTTCAAAGGCATTTTGTACTGCCTCTCGGGTATTGAATTTTTTTCCCGCCAAGAAGTTATCCAAATTCTGGAAAAAGTAGAAGTCTGTAGGCGCAAGGTCTGGTGAGTACGGCGGATGACGGAGAACTTCCAACCCCAACACTTGTAGCTTGGAGACCGTCTGCTGTGCAGTATGAGGTCGCGCGTTGTCGTGCAGGAGCAGTGGAGCCGAACGATTGACCAAAGCTGGTTGGAGACGTGCGAGCTTCTCCATCATTGTGTTCAGTTCTTCACAGTACACATCTGCAGTAATGCTTGTCCCGTTTGGCAAGAAGCTGTGATGAATTACACCCGCGTTAGACCACCAAACAGTGACCATCACTTTTCTAGGGGTAAGTTTTCGTTTAGAGCATTGTTTGGGTGCTGAACCAGGGTCCAACCAACTTGCTGAGCGCTTACGATTGTCAAACAGGATCCATTTCTCGTCACAAGTAACAATGCGGTTCAGAATTCCTTCATTTGTATGCCTGCTGAGCAGTGCAAGGCACGTCTCCACGCGTACTTCGCGCTGGCGGTCATTGAGTTCGTGGGGTACCCATTTGTCAAGTTTTTTTACCTTGCCAATTTGACGCAAATGGACCAATATTGTTTTGATGCTAATTCAGCCGTGTATTGAGTTTCATCAGCTTCCACAATTGCCTTTAATTCGTCATTGTCGACCAAAGTTTTCGGACGACCACGGGGTTCATTTTTCAGGTCAAAATTTCCAGAACGGAAGCGGGTAAACCAATAACGGGTGGTGCGTTCGTTTGTAGTGTTCGCTCCGTAAACGTCGTTGATGTTGCGTGCCGCTTGTGCCGCTTTGCTGCCACGACGGTACTCATACTCCATAATTACTCGAATTTTTAACTTATCCATGATGACGAAAAATGTTCGAATGCGTTGAAAACAAAACACTAACTATTAAACAAATGACGATTTTAGAAAAAGAATTCGATGTTTGTCAAAGTAAATTAATTTGAAATTAGAATTATAAGTCAAAAAAAAATATTTTCATTTGAAATGGCCAGTACGGCAAAACGGCAGTTTCATAGGTAAAGACCTATTATATTTGTAAACGCAAGTCGCAATTTCAGCACTACCCCGTTTACCTTCTGTTTCGTCCCACGTAAAACAGTCGACGTCTTGATCGCCAAATTTATAAAATGTCAAATTGTATATAGCCAATTTCCTAACATGGAATGAAGTGTTTGGAATGACTTTCATCTGTAGAATTTGTCGGTTCATTAACTTTTAGATCCTTATAAGCGACGCACTTTATGCATAAATCCTTTTTCGGCAAATGAAACCTCAATTTATACAATCTGAATACTTTCCGGTATGTTTCTATTCCTGCTGGGGTTGTGCCTTCGTCTTCACATTTTTTCTTGTATAAGGAATACATTATTGTAACATTTAGTCCAGAAGCTAGATATCTATATTCTGAGTTCTTCCTGCATTAGTGCGACTCCATGGCAGGAAATGAAAAGATATGTTTTTTTATTTGGTCAAGCCTTTCATTGGAAAGTTTATTAGATGGAGGTTTTTTGCCTCTTCTATCACTTAAGAGAACACCTTCATCAGAAATCTTTTTTAAAGCACCCCGTACTATAGCTTCCTTGATATTTAAAGTACCTATCTAAAAAGAAGTCTCTGCATACAGAAACCTTGTTATCTATTATAAAACAATATTGGTGTGTACTCACTTTCCGTGATGGGCCATTTGTAGTACATCTCTTCTTATTCTCTTTTGATACATGCTGGATTATAAAGTGACGCTGCGCTTCTAATGATTCCATAGCTCGAAATGTGTCATAAATATTTTTTCTCGCATCTTCAGGTACATTAGCGTTGCATTTGTGTTTTTCTTTTGCCAGACATTTAAGTTCCTTCAAAGATGCAGCCGCAACAAATTTCCCTTTTATTGTTTTATATGCTTCACCTCTCAAACGTTTGTTTCTTTCAATACGTCTTTTCCAATTGTTAGGATCAGAAACAATCTTTTTCTTCGGTGAGCTGGACTTGGGCTCAATTTGTGAAAATTTGATACCGGATATAGAGGCACGTCTTTTCATTATATTGGTTGGTAGTTTCTCTTGTTCTATGTCATTTTCAGAGCATCTTCTTTTTGGTAGTTTGGAAACAAATTGAAATTGTGGTTGTAAAAGACTTGCATTTACACTAACAATATCAATAACTAAACTATTGTCATCTTCGAGTTCAGGAATAAAATCAGGGTCTTTAACACTATCGTCATCATCACTAAAATTCAACGTTTTAAACAATTTTAGAGTTTCTGGTCACATAGCTCGAACTGGTGAAGAATTTTCTTGATTTTCAGGACTTTGCACACTACCCCCTTGTTTGGTAAGTTACTTCTCCTCCAGCTAGAAAAACATTACGGTCTAAAGGAGTTAAAGGTGAATATAATGGTGCTTCGGGCGTTAACACAATTTTTGGAGAGTCTATTGAATTAATATTTTGTGATGTTACGTCGTTGACCTTTGAAACGGATACTACAGAATGTAATTTAATAGTACTATGACTCTGTAGAAATATATCATTTTCAATTATATTTTGCTGATTTCGGCTGGTATTCATCGTATTGTTTACTTCTATTTGATCAGTTTTAAGTTGAGAAGAATTTGAGATTTCCATAGTTGTTAACTTCTTGTGTATTAATGTACCTTTTGTCACCTAACAATTATTCCCTAAATAACTAATTAGCTTAGAGACGTGCCATCCAATTAGTATAAATATCGAATAGCTAGAAATATCGATAGGCTATGGTAATTAATAATTATTATAAAATATCAAAAATATTCAAAGTCATTATTTAGTAACTGCTAACAGTAATCAAAATATATATCACAAAGATTGCTCGGTAAACGAGCACGGAATATAATAGAAAGTGCAATCTAAGCCTATACACATTATCAATCGAAGACGTGGGTGATCAATAATGCATTTTTTGATATAAGCTTTATTCAAATTCAAATTCAAAAGAGGTTCGAAATTCACGCTACTATATGAAATGGCTAAACGTTATGTAGCGGTGAGTGGTATCTAAAGAAGTCTTTTAACTATCGATACTATCGGTTTTATCTGAAACTACCTCTCAATAAATGTCAACTACCAATGTAAATTCACGACAATGCTTGATTCGTAAATATGCTATGGGATTTTTAATACCCTTTGACAAACATGCTACCAATATTAATATACGAAATCGCCAGATTCGTAAGTTTGCTTTGGGCTTCGAGCTCCTATGACAAATAAGCTACCAAAGTCAATTCACGAAACTGCCCGATTCGTTTATTTGATGTGGGTTGCTGAATTCCGTTGAAAAATATATTCTACCAATGTAAACTCACGAATATGACATATTCGTATTTTTGCTGTGATTTGCTATACCCATTAATCAAAAATGAGCTACAATGTAAATTCACGAATATGACAGAATCGTAAGTTGGCCGTGGCTCATAATTTTTGGATTTAAGATATTAAACTACGCCAAAACAACTTATATCAATTTCGTAAGTTTACTTTGGACGTACCAACAAAAAATGGAGATTCGAACTACTTGAATTCTTTAACCGTTAAAGATAGAAGTTTGAAAATTGTTGAGGTAATGTAGTATGGCATAAGGTGTCGTTTTTTAAAGAAATGTCAAATTCACGAAAACTGCAGATTCGTAAGTTTGCCGTAGAGGTGACATATTGAAATGGAAAATCTTATATTTGAGAATCTTGGATTAAAAAAAGGAAGTCTCACAGCTTTCTCGCCAAGTTTACTTACTAAAATCTGTGTGCAATAACTCACAAGAGATTACACAAAATAAGGTATTGAACAGTACCTTAAAAAAACATTCGCGGTGAATGTGTGCATTCTTTCTTCAAAAGAGTCCTCGTTATCTACAAATGAACCGCAGCCCTCGCCGCTCGTGACTTCAGCATCTAAACCAGCATCGGTGGTATCAAACACAGTCGATAATTGTTCACAAAACAACGAAGAGGTGAATAATTTCAGGACTCAAGAGATAAATAAAAGAATATAATATGTGATTGGTAGTAAGCAATGTAAAGGTTTACGTCATTTTTTAAACAAATCTAGATTGAATAGCCCTTATGTAAATTATGAAATAATGTCCTAGATTAATATCTAATGCTAAAACTGACGAAATTAAAAAAAATGCTTAAATGGATAGAAACAAAGCATGATGATAAAATTGTATTATCAATTGGTGAACATGACACTAATCCAACTAATATTATGGTAGAAGTTAGTGCAGCCCTTTGAATTGTGATGTTTTGTTGCTAAGTGTTCGTAAAAATATGTATTTAAATAAAAATAAATTGAATAACATGCTTAATATTATCTGCAAAATTTTTAAAATGCTCATTTGTTTATATTAATAATTATGACTCATGGAAATCTTTGTGTAGAAAACTTAACATTGTAATTGACCAAAGTGATTATAATAGCAAATTTTTGACATTTGCTAATAAAAAAAGAAAAGACGTACATACAATCGCTGAACAAATAAATATAGTGACGTCTACTTTTTGACATTTACTAATAAAAAAAGAAAAGACGTACCTACATACAACTGCTGAACAAATAAATATAGTGACTCCTTCAATTTTCCAATATTAAAAAATAAATTTGTAGACAGTGGTAATGAGTCAGATTTTTTTCGTAGTCTATCCTACAAGAAATAATAATAATGAAAATAATTTAATAATACTGCATCAAAATATAGCTGGATTATTGTCAAAAAGGATTTTTTTAAAGAAATAACATTGTCTGACTTACATAGCAAAAATAAAATTCCAGATATCTTATGTTTCTCAGAAACTTGTATAAACAAAAAAGATCGAAATAATATTCATATTACAGGATATATACTAGCATCGATGTATTGTAGAGAAGATGGTAAAAAAACGGGGGGATGTTTGTATTTTATTGAAAAGGGATATTCAATATAAAGAGAGTTTAAAGAGAGTTGGATAATACCGCGTGGCTGATAATTCCGCGGGGGAGGGTGTACTTTCGATAAGAGGTATTTATTTTGTAATTCATTGAACCCATACATTTTGAATACATTTTGAATACTAATATACTGCAGAATTGATGTCTGATTAAATTTTAACTTACAATTTACTGGTCTAAATTATTTTGCGGTTATAAATTAATGAAAAGATGAAGTTTGACAATTTCGCGCCAGAGGTACAATATTATCAGACGAGGGCGCGAAATTGTAAACTATAAAAATAATGTTTCATTTACATTAACTTGCTTTTAACCCCCGACAAAAAAGTTATGTTTGATGTTTCGGTCAGTGTGTCTGTCCGTAACATTGTAGCCCCTAGCCGAATGGACCTATTTTCATTCTATTATTTATTTAAAAGCTGATATTATAGTCAAATGATGCTAAAATTATATGTAAAATCGAGGTTAATTTTATTTAAATTTTAGTAATTTGTTGACTGAAATCATTGTATGTCTATGTCTTTGTATGACAAATTTTATTAAAATTAAATAAAATACCTACAAATCAACAAAATATATCTCAATTGGCATCTGTGCCAAAAAAAGAAGTGGAATCCAGAAAATATGAGCTGCACTTGACGCTATACGAAACGGAAGTAAAATAAAGACAGCTGTTACAAACTTCAATATCCCCGAATCAACAATTAGAGATTGACTTGAATTGGGAAAAAATTATGACCCTCCTATGGGGAGAAAGGCCACATTTTCAAAAGAGGAAGAGAAAGAAATTTATTAGTATGACTTTGCCGTTGCAAAAAATATCAAAAATATTTTTTCTTCTGAGAAAAGAATGGCTGGAAAATGTTGGGTATATTCCTTTTTTAAAAGAAATCCTGGAATTTCTTTAAGGCTCCCCGAACCAACAAGCTTTAACAGGGTTTTGGGATTTAATAAATCCGAAATAGCCTTTTTTTTGATAACCTAGAGACACTAATGACAAAGCATAATTTTTCAGCGAATCGAATCTTTGATGTCGATGAAACAGGCATCAGCAACGTTCAAAAGCCTGGTAAAATGTATGCTCCAACGGGCCTAAAGCAAGTCGGAAAGGCTACAAGTGCAGAACGCGGCCAGAACGTGACAGTGGTATGTGCATTTAGCGCAACAGGCATATACGTACCTCCAATGTTTATTTTTCCACGGCAGCGAATTAAATCTTCTGTCAAGATAGGTGGCCCACCGGGAGCAGTCTATGAATGCTCAAAATCTGGATGATAAATGAAGAGCTTTTCGCAAAATGGCTGCAGCATTTTACTACAAATATTGGTGCTCATGCGCAAAATCCAGCGCTACTTATTCTATATAATCATTGTAGCCATCAATCCCTCAATACATATGAGTTTTGGTGCGAAAATGGCGTTCATCTCCTATCTCTGCCTCCTCATACATCTCATAAAATGCAACCACTCGACGTTACATTTTATGGCCCATTAAAATCAGCATATTCTCGCGAGTGTGTTTTATTCATGAAAATGCATTCATTTGAAAAAATTACTCATGAGCATTTTAATAAAGTTTATACTCGAGTGGCTTCTATTGAAAAGGCCGTTAAAGGCTTTGAAGTGACTGGGATATATCCGTTGAATCCCCATGTTTTCGACGACGAAGATATTTTGACTTCTGATCCTATTATTGAAGAAGCGTCCAGACAAGTTGCTCAATCAGGTGTCGAAAATGAACTTTTAGAACCAGTAATTTGCCATGATGAAGCCACTCGTAGCCTATCGTCGTCACCATCTATTTTAACCAGGCCTCTTGAACATTGTACTTCGCGACGTATTTTAGAAGATTTGAGCCCTATCCCTCAAAAAGTAATAAAAATAAAGAAATGTGTTAAAAAAACAGCACTCTATTATTATAACATCAACTCCGTTAAAGCAGCAGTTAGAGGAAAAAGAGCGAAAGCGAAAAATAAAGCAAATGAAGATATAAAAAGAAAAGAATGTTGCAGAGAAGAAAGTCAAAGATAAGAAACGGGCTAAAGAAAATTCGGTCAAGAGGAAAGTTTTGAACAGTTAGTAGTGAGGATGAAGATTGTATAAAATAAGTATATTCATTGTGATAATAATAATAGTAATAATAATAATTGTAAAAAATAAGAAAAAACTGTCAAAGTCAAAGAAATGTATCAGCAGCAGTGATGACAGTATGGATGATGTGCCTCTTACTCATAAATGCAATGATGATGAATATGACGATATGGAGAATCATGATAACTGCGCCGTATGTCAAGAGTTTGGTCGTAACGGAGAAATGTGGTTCCGTTGTTGTAGATGCTCGAATTGAATGTAGCGGAAAAGACTGCGGAAAACTTCTTATGTGATTTTTATTGTGATTAATAGAAAGTCTGACATTAAATTGATTTTAGGTATTTTTGAGACTGACTAGTCTACATTTAATTCAAAGAGTTACTTAAACTTCTAATTATTAAGAAAAATATATTGCCCATGTTTTGTTATAAAGAATTTAAGTTTATGTTATTATTTCGCAATACTTTATATTGTGATGATATTGTGATCTCCTTATTTTCACGCACTTGTTTGTGAAAACTTAAAATTGTATTATTTTTTTTTTTTTATTGTTACGAGTTGTAAGTTATTAATGGTGGCACGATTTTATCAAACCTAGGCACGATATTATCCGAAAGGTTTGACAATACCACGGCTTTCACCTTATTTTGTAATTTTACAATAATTATTTTCTGTTTAAACTTTAGACTTTTCTGTTATACGGTATGCGTACCTTAATAAATTTCCTACTAATTACTGCATTTTTGTTTCTTTATTATCTAACATTGTCCTCATTCATCAAAATGTCATTTAGTAACATTTTATTATTATGTTTTTACCGTACTCCTCGCTCAGATAATAGGTCTTTACCTATGAAACTGCCGTTTTGCCGTACTGGCCATTTCAAATGAAAATATTTTTTTTTTGACTGATAATTCTAATTTCAAATAAATTTTATTTGACAAACATGGAATTCTTTTTCTAAAATCGTCATTGTTTAATAGTTAGTGTTTTGTTTTCAACGCATTCGAACAGTTTTCGTCATCATGGATATGTTAAAAATTCGAGTAATTATGGAGTATGAGTACCGTCGTGGCAGCAAAGCGGCACAAGCGGCACGCAACATCAACGACGTTTACGGAGCGAACACTACAAACGAACGCACCACCCGTTATTGGTTTACCCGCTTCCGTTCTGGAAATTTTGACCTGAAAAATGAACCCCGTGGTCGTCCGAAAACTTTGGTCGACAATGACGAATTAAAGACAATTGTGGAAGCTGATGAAACTCGGCTGAATTAGCAGCAGCTTTCGACGTTAGCATCAAAACAATATTGGTCCATTTGCGTCAAATTGGCAAGGTAAAAAAGCTTGACAAATGGGTACCCCACGAACTCAATGACCGCCAGCGCGAAGTACGCGTGGAGACGTGCCTTGCACTGCTCAGCAGGCATACAAATGAAGGAATTCTGAACCGCATTGTTACTTGTGACGAGAAATGGATCCTGTTTGACTCAGCAAGTTGGTTGGACCCTGGTTCAGCACCCAAACAATGCCCTAAACGAAAACTTACCCCTGGAAAAGTGATGGTCACTGTTTGGTGGTCTAACGCGGGTGTAATTCATCACAGCTTCTTGCCAAACGGGACAAGCATTACTGCAGATGTGTACTGTGAAGAACTGAATACAATGATGGAGAAGCTCGCACGTCTCCAACCAGCTTTGGTCAATCGTTCGGCTCCACTGCTCCTGCACGACAACGCGCGACCTCATACTGCACAGCAGACGGTCTCCAAGCTACAAGAGTTGGGGTTGGAAGTTCTCCGTCATCCGCCGTACTCACCAGACCTTGCGCCTACAGACTTCAACTTTTTCCAGAATTTGGATAACTTCTTGGCGGGAAAAAAATTCAATACCCGAGAGGCAGTACAAAATGCCTTTGAAGAATTTGTTGCCTCCCGTGCAGCTGATTTCTTCAAGAAAGGCATCAATAAGCTACCAATGCGTTGGCAAAGATGCATTGATTGCATCTTTGCCAACACAGGGTGATTATTTTGATTAATAGAAATAAAAAATATATAAAAAAATTACGCTTCATTTATTTCGTGAAAAACGGCAATTTCATAGACCTAATATTAATGCCTTTCTTCTACTACTCGACAAACTTTTATATGATCTTAGTAAAACATCTAAATATAAAATAATCCTTGCTGGAGACTTTAATATTGATACATTACAATCATCAAAGGGTAGTATGGCTTTAAAAAAATTAATGGAAATTTATAATTTAACAATAGGTACACGTTAAAGTACCGACCAGACGAAATACGTGCATTGATAATTTTATTAGCAATATTAAAGAGGCTAAGGAAGAAGTGCTAAATCTAGAATTTTCGGAGCATAACACAGCTCAACTTTTACACATACCTCAAGAAATAAAAATAACTAAACTGACTTGTCATAAATATATTAGGGATTCGACATTTCTATTCTTATGGTAGCGTCGGGTGACGGGTCGTTCACTTCCCTCTAATATGGTTGAGGAGGGCGATGGCTGGATCCCGCGTTAACTCGTGAACGGGTGCCGTTTGAGGGTGTTCGTCGTTTGGATACTTGGGGGGAGGGAGACTTGCCGAGCTAACAGATGCAGAAAAGAATAATTTTGTATAGACATAAAGAGACTGTAAATTTATTTTGAAAAAAAAAAATATACCCGTGAAGTTTCTTGCCAGTTCTTCTTCACGAAGGTTTTTTTTCGAACTGGTGGTAGAATCATGTTTTATTTGACGTCAATAAGAACAAGTAATTGTCAATGTTGAGAAATAAATATTTGAATTTGAATTTGAATTTATTAAACATTTAATGAAGCAATTTATCAACAATCTGACATACAGTTATTACATTATTTTATGACATTATTGATATATTTATTTAATAAACTATGCTTTCATTGAAACATATAAAGATAACGGATAAGTATAAAAAACTCAAATGGATAAATGCAGGATTTAAAAAATGTTGCAGAATAAGACGATTTTGAGGTAACATTTCTACAAAAATAGGTCTAGATTATGATAATGATGAATGAAATTACTATGAGGCATATCCAAAAATATTACGTCAATTTATGTATAGAGCACAAAAAATTCACAATGATAAACTAATGTATCATTCAAGTAATAAGGGTAAAACTTCCTGGAATTTAATAAATGAGAAATGCGTGGATTTCTTTGAAGGTCACATTCAAGAAATTAACAAAGACGGCAAGGTTTTTAAAGACCCTAAAGAAATAGCCGAAGAATATAACCATTATTTAACGAACCGCAATATAAACAACTGTATTAACACAAATAAGACAAATATAGAAATGTCTATATTCTTATAACCGATCACTAAAAATGAAGTTATCACTCTTATTAACTCTCTAGAAAATACAAATACTGTTGGATATGACGATATCAACACTAAGGCAATAAACTTTTGCAAGTCTGAATTAGCAGCGCCTAGTCAAGCTTATATATAAAAACCTGCTCTTTATCAACAATAATTTGTGCTTACTACTTTGGGTACATAACATCAACCTTAAAATGTGGGGTTATTTATTTGGGGAAATTCCACTGATACTCAAAAATGTTTTAGAGCTCAAAAAAGATGTATTAGGACCACACTTGGAAAGGAGCCTTATGAAAAGGAGGCTATATTTAAATCTTTAAAGTTGTTGACGATGCCTTGCATGTACATCTTGGAGGCAGCCACTTTTGTAAAAACTAATCCTCAGGTCTTTGTGCAAGCTGGCAGTTTAGGTAGACCAACTCGCCATGCACAGAGGTTGGTTTATAATGATATGCCACATCTAGAGATATATCATAGGCAGTGCTATGCGATGTGCATAAAAATATTCAATGCGTTACTCAAAGAAATCCAATGTGTACAGAAAAGTAAATTTAAACGAGATCTGTCAAAATGGTTGAAAGAGAAGTGTTTTTACTCTGTTAATGACTTTCTTAGATATAAAAAATAAATAATTTTGTGTAAGGGCGGTGGTATATTTAGTAAATAAATATTGTAACTGCAAACATTAATTTATAAATCATATTACATGCTGTTGTACAGCAATAATATGTAGAACTTTTTTTATGTATAAACCCATATTGTACACCATATTATGTTGCAATAAATGATTTGATTTGAAATGAAGACATATAGTTACTTAAATTTTTGTGTCGCGTCACGAAATCACATTTGAAACAAATACGTCACTTGCTCAGTTTAAAGATAACTGAGATAAGCTTAGTAAACAAGAATTATTTTTGGGTGCAAACTCGGTCATAAAGTCAGCGCAAGACAGGGATTATTGCCATCTCCCTCCCAACTGAGCGCAGGATACAACTCGCTATACCTGGCCTATAGATGCGTCGTCGTGAGAACATTGAGTTAAAAGGTCCCGACAAATAACATATCTAAGAATTTTAAAACTGCAGACAAACTTACACAAAACAGAACAATAGAACATAAGAAGTAGATGCCGAAAGGCAGCGACATACGACTATAACAGGTAAGGTATTCTCAAGGTCACTAAAACTAAATATTTTAAGTAAATAATTAAATATTACTCATATATTTTTAGTTTATTTCGTTAACATAATAATATGTAATAAGTATCATGATATTAAACGTTATGTGTCCTTCAAGCTGTAATCCTCATATTTGAAAACACAATGTAAACGAATTTTGACAATGCAAAAAAATAGTCATGAAATAGTCATAAATATTCATGCATGTAAAAAAATTGTCGTATTATAGTTTCGCCGTTATAGCTATAGGTTGGTGAGGATTATGGCTTGAACGTCAAGCTGTAATCCTCATCTCTCGTGCTAGCAAACGGTAAGGTCTATCGACTTGTTTTAGGTTCCAAAGAATAGTCATGAAATAGTCGTAACGACATACCAAATCTCAGAAATAGTCGATGAAAGATTCCAGAGATATAAAGGTTCCCTGGTGAGGATTATGGCTTGAACATTTGAAAACTTCAAATTTCTTCGGAACGCCTACGACTTTCAGTTTACAGTTTGTGCCAAAAAATAGTCGTATGAAACTAAAATAATTTTGAGCTGATTTCATTTGAAAATAAAAATTTCTTATGTTCCCTACATTTCTATGGATGTACAGTCGCGTACAAAATCATTATTTCTTTTTACTTAGTAAAAAAATTGCGCTGTTTTGGTTTGTTACTCATTTCCATTACTGTAAACAAACTTTGTAGACAGGGTTTAAATAAAACACTTTTTACCGGATATTATCGCGTATATTTTAGTTAATTTTAAAATTATTTCGACGTTTCGGCATCTTTGCAGTTGCCGTGGTCACGATAGACTAAGGTGTTGTTCATCTAAATCCAATTTTCATCCAATCCAAATTTCAATAGAGAAGATGGTTGGAAACTTTCATCAACATGGGATCCAATACTTAAAAACATCAAAATGAAAAACCAGCAAACTGTTAGACGGCAAACTCAGGACACAGTCAGTGCCTTTTGTGTCAATCCGGGACGTTATGCGAGAAGACTGAGAAACAGATGGCGTTAATATATATTGACAATCATGTAGTTTTTATTACTGGCAATAGATGAACAACACCTTAGTCTATCGTGACCACGGCAACTGCAAAGATGCCGAAACGTCGAAATAATTTTAAAATTAACTAAAATATACGCGATAATATCCGGTAAAAAGTGTTTTATTTAAAGCATGTATCGTGAAAACTTAAGAAAAGATTTGTAGACAGGGCTCTGCAATCGGTTTTGTAATAGGTACCTGGAAGTAGTACTTATCAACCCTAATTCACCGGTTAAAACCGGAAATGAAAAGGGCATTTGTTGTAGGTACGCGACAACGATTTGGACTTTTAGAACGGGTTTCCGTGCCCTGGTTGTAAGTATGAATAAATGTGTCGTTCTACGGGTAAAGGAAAGTAAGTACCTTACGGTTGGTCGATTTTAAGTTAACGTTTTTTTTTAAATCAGCAGCGAATGTGGAAATCATTGGTGTAATAATAGTCGTTAATACCTTAGGTACGTAACTATTAAGTTAACGCTACTATTAAGTAAATACCTTAGGTACCTTTACCCGTAAAATAACACAAATATAGTAGGCACTACAAAGTATTTAAACAAAAAGAAAAACGATTAGAATTTGTATCCAAATTTATTACAATTGAAAGCTTGCAAATACGTTCCTAACTTGTTTCAACACTGAAACAAACCCCGGCCCATCGCACCACGTTCGATGCATTTGAGTGCATCTCTCTCAACCTGCTCTACGACAACCTCTAGGAAACCCTCCAAAAGATTAGGTCAGATCACCCTGTTTGGTACTACGATCCCATGGGCTAAAAAAGTCAAATATTTAAGAGTCACTTTAGACAGTGGACTAACATTCGCGGATCACATAAAACGCGTCCGGGACCGAGCCGGATCATGGGTAGGCTGCACCCTCTAATTTGCAAGAAGAGTAAAATGTCGCTCGTCCTAAGCTGAGGTCCGTGCCCTCTCGGGTGCCCTTAGGCGTGTAGTATGTAGGAGTAGTTTAAGTTCCAGCTAGGCGCCGTCAGCGCTAGGCTACAAAGTCCGGTGAAATTTAAAAGGCCTATGGGCCATTAATAAACTGTCCATTTCGAAAAAAAAAACTGCTATAATAAACTCTAAAAAAAGTATCGTCACATTTAAAGGAACTAACGAGCTACCAATTGCAATAATTAGACGGACTATTAAAGGTTTAGTTTCCCTATACCAGCGAGGACCTAGGTTCATAATACTGCCCTGCTTACGAAGAGTGCAGTAACTAGGATTTTTGACGAAATTGAGTTAAATATATATTCGGTATCACGAAAAAACACTCTTCTTTTTGCTCTTACTCACGTATCGAAATTCCCCTGGGAACCACGAAATTTAGAAACCTAAACTGCAGTAACTTGGTTTTCAATTAATAAGTGTCTTATCATCAATGCACTAACTTGAGTTAGGTACTGCACATTTCCTGAATTATATATTTGATTATACTAAAAATTAATGCAGTATACGTTTCACTAGCTTATAACTAATTGTAAGTGCAGTATCTAATAGTATCGTCGATTTTTACATTATGAAGACGAAAGTTCGCAACACAAAATTCAAGAATGAAGGATTCAGCATACGAATTACTGCTATAAGGAGTGATTTTTCACTTATTTTAGAAATCATCCTATAGCTACTAAACGATTTTTTTATATTTTATTTTTTACTCTTTGGACCATGGCGCGTTAACCCCTTCCCCCCTGGACGTTTACCTTCTGGACATCCTGTATATAAACATTCTAATTTCACACTTCCATTCAACTCTAAGCTTTTACCTTTCGTTTGATCTAAGGGATATACAATAAACTACAAGATAATGAAAATTATAATTTTTTGCCGCGTTTTCCTTACAATTATGTCTCGGTGAGTTACTACACTCTTCGTAAAGAGGGCAGAATAGGCATTTGTTTAAGTTAGTAAATTGTTCAAATGACAATTACGAAGTCAAAATGATTTCGCGTAATTTCTTCGTCACTTATGTTTAATCAAAGTTCGGAGCTCCTAGGACCATCCGTTGCCAAGATACAGAGAAGAGGACTATAATTATGAACCAACGGCTTCTCTGTATTTCGGTGATGTCTCGCGTCACGAGATTCACACCTGCGTCATTAATTAGTGACGACTTACATCAAACCGAAATGCAATAATTTAAGAGTAATTTGATGAAAGCTGTGCAAGCCCTAGGTTCATGGTCAGTTCCATTCAACCACCAATACCTCCGAAACCAAAGCGTCACAAATTTCAAGTAAGGCCGTAATGAGCGTCACATTTGAAGTACTAAAAGATGAGATCTTTGAAGTCAGTCACAAATAAGGCCCTAGGTTCTGATGTTACCCAGCCAGCCTGACCCCTACCCAATTGAGAGGTTTTCCGCTCAGTACTAATTATGCCATACATAGTGCAAGTATGTAAGCAAGAAATTTTGGATAAGTCTCATATGTATAAGAGGTAGCATGGAAAATAAATTGTATTAGCAAGAAAATAATTAAAGTGCAGAGCTGTACATCTGAAACTATATCCAATGTTTTGAGATCCAAACTAGGCATTTACATAGAATAAATAAAATTCAAAATTTTTGCTAATATTTTATTAAAATTTATAAATATCAGAAGAACAGTTGAAAACAGACATCTTTAATTATTCTGTACCTGAAAAGGAAAAATAATTAAGTTTTAACAGCTGCATTATTTAAAATGTTTACACCAATTAGGAATATTGGAAGAAAATAAATGTATCTTGTTTGATTGTGGTTATATGAAAATAATATCAACAACCTCACCTTAACAAGAATCACTATTTCCAAATTCTTTTCTCAATTCAACAAGTAAGTAAAACTAAGACCAAAAAGAATTTGGAACTACCAATAATTTTTTTTCAATAATTACCTTAAAAACTGTTCTGTATACTTGAATAGGCGACAGCTTATTATCTGTAAACAAAAATAACATACTTATAACTTCACTCACACTTATTTCATATCACTAAGAAATATATTTAAAAATATCAGCCATCCAAGGAAGTTTAATGTGTGGTAATCATGGTTACACATTCATAAAGCACTGTATCATCATAACTTTGGTTCCTTTCCATATATTTAAGAATAAAATTTTATATTATATATATTAATAATAAAAAATATTTAAATGAAAATCACCTTCGAAAAATTTGCAGTCCAGGAGCCTACAATAAAAAAAAAAATATCAATTACGTAATAAATGTAACATTTATAAAATTTATTAAGCGTTTTAGATACTTACAGATGAACACTACTTGGGTATGTAATAATTTACAAATGATAAAACTAATACGGTTTTTAAATTTATTGAAACCATTGTCTTTCTATTTGTTAGTATTATATCAACTAGAAAGACAATGACTGTATTTTGTAGTTTCTTAACGCTTGCGTCTAAGTTGAAGAGTGTTGCGTCTGATCCAGGCAGCACGGCGTGAACCTCCCTTAGTCTGAGAGAAGCGATGTCCTTTGCCAAGACCTCTTGAGCTACGGCCAGCAGATGTAAGTCCACGCATCTCACGATGTTTGTGGACAGCATTTACTATCCAGTTTATCTTAGGATCCCGACGGATAGCCTGAAAGTTATGTACAACAATAATATCCTTGCTACAATCAGTAAAAAAATCCAATTTCATTGTGTAAATCAGAAAAAAACGGTAGGTGAGTTTTCAGCAAAACCTTTCAGATTGGTGCATGACAAAGTTATTCATCATAATATGAATCCAAGAAAATAGTTTCCGAGACTATGATGTATTTACCTTGTGTGATGGATCAACTAAAATTACTTCGAAGTATTTGTAGGATGAGTCCTGCGCAACCCAGTAGGAGTTAAGTACCCTCAGACCACCACAACGACGACCAACGCGCTCCTAAAAACCAAAAAGTTAAAATTAATGCACACGAAAACACTCTCACATTGATTAGAAATTTATAATGGCAATATCAATATTTCACCTCGGCAATTGATTGTAGGTTGCGTGTTGGCTTCAATTGATTAACTCCATGGCTCTTAGGTTTGCCATAAGTTGCTCCCTTGGGCACTGGGCGTTTACGACCACCACGGCGCACACGAATTCTGAAGATAACATAACCTGGAAATAGAGGAACACAGTAGTTTCACTAATTTATATACAGATGAGTATTTGATTATACTGAAAAGACGTAATTAAAATTACCTTGCTTAGCACGGAAGCCTAGTCTTCTGGCCTTGTCAGGCCTGGTAGGCCTAGGAGCACGATGCATACGAGTCAACTGCCGGTACTGCCATACTCTGACACGCAGCAGGAATCGCATAACATCACTCAGCTTTTTTCTGTACAGTTCCTGAATGTATCTGTACGCACCCATCTTGGTAAGTCTGTGGCAGACCTAGCAACAAAATCAACATGATTGATCAGAAGTCACATCATCGGTCTGGCCACAAGAGCGATTCGAGACACGACATTTCAAATAATGATATCTAAACTGAAATCAGAGATATGCTGTAAATACACATTTAGATAACTGATGAACACAATAAGGAATGAACTTGAGGGAATTATTGCATAAAACCACGTTCGAATTAAATAGATTCACAAAGATTGAAATCCACGTACGTCTCGCACACTCCACAGGCAAACTGGAAAAGAATATTATGGCTCTGTGTTGCCACATGGTCTCGGTGACGTACCCCTAGACTAATTTGATTTCTCCCTAGAAATCCCCTAGAATACCCTCACCAAGTGGATGGTGGCACGCCGCGAATAATTAAAGAGGCGGTCATGTTGAAAAATTATAGGCATATTACAAAAATATTTATAATAGGAAATTAATTGACAGGTGTAAGATTAATTCGCTGTTTGGTTAGAGAAGACTTTGGTTATAGAGTAGTTTCGACATACATTCTACATCACATAATAACAAACGTCGGGAACGTGGATATATGGCAAAAAAACTGAACTTAACGTGTTTTTTAAAATTACCCTAAAAAGTCCCCCAAATATTTTTTCCCCTAATTTGCCCCTAACTCGGTTGAAAACCCCTAAATCTAGGGAGAAATCCCCTGATCTGGCAACACTGTATTGGCCGTCTTATCAATGGTTACCAAGTTTAAGTTTTTATCCTACTAGAAAGAAACTTGTATAAAAACTACTAAAATGTACCAAACCGTTTGTCAAACAAATCTACTACACGTATTAAAAATAAATAACGTGCATGGGATCATAAAATAGCGTTTGTCGTGTCCTTAAAAAGACAGATACTGTATAATATATAGATGGGCAACAGTACAAAATTTTGGTGTATTAAACAGTGTGTTCTAAAAAATCTAAATATTTTATTTCATCATAGGTGAAAATTTTACACTTCTTGATAATCTTCTTTTTCTTAATTCTTCTTTGAGATGCAAATGAAAATGCAACTTAACTTAGATATGTATAAGTAATATGTAGTATAAAGTATTATGGGTAGACTGAGAGGGAAAAAAAACCCGCGGAAAAAAAATCTTCTCGGCACACTTTTATAAAAATGTCTTTTAAAAAATACATGTGGTAGAAGATTGAAATTTGACGATGACTTTATCCGAAACTGTCCGTGTTAAAATAGATAGGAGTATTACTTACTACGGTCCCAAATGTACAAGATCATAATATGAGAAACTTGACTGCTAAGATTGCTCGTTTGAAGGAGAAACGGGAACTAGGAAACTTTGCAGCTTAAATTGTTGATTACAAAGCGTTGTTGAAACCAATATTACAAACAGTACTTAACAGTTTAAACAATTTTGAAGACGTTGGTAGACTAAACAGCAGTAGCTTAAAAATATGTTACATATTCTACAGTGTTTTCGTTATTACTACTCGTGGCGCCATATACTTAATGTCCTGACTTTTAGACGCCCTGTAGGTCTATAGGTAATTTTTGTTAACTATCTCATAACTTAAAGGTAACTTAAAAAACTTAAAGATACTCATTACTCAAGAATAGTTAACCTTCATGCGAATTCTTTTCCCCATGTTACATATGGGTCAAATGAAGAAAAAAGTTTACAGAAGTAAATACGTGGATTCTTTCGACTATTAAATTTTTTTTAGTACGATAAAGGCATTTACAGAGCTGGGAGCAAGAAACATCTGTCACGGTCAACTAAAGTTTTTGATGCCTCTGTTTAATTGTATAGTACATTCTTTATCATCATCATCTTCTTCATGCATAAAAATACTTTCCCAGTTTCCTCTTATCATACAAACTATATATAAAATAAAAATGTTATTGTACAAGCATTTTATCCCATTTATGATAAGTTATATTTTGTGTGTACATAAATTGTAAAATAAATAAATAAATACAAATACTTTAGTTAGCGCCATCCACGAAGACTTACCTATTCTTTTTCCTAATCGCTTAAAGTATAAGTGTGCAGGAGAGCGTGAACTCGATCAAAACATTGCGGGTCGCGTCTGCGTGGATACAAGGAAGTGTTTGAGCAAATTTTAACTCTAAATTTCTTAACAAATATCATTATATTTTTTTGATATATGTAATTCTATCAATAAAAAAATAAAATATATTCCATTCAATTAAAAAAAAAGAAGGTCGACCTTCAACTTTGTATTTAAATCTGTATTTATTGAAATAAAACACATTAGTCTCTGATAGAAGACTATTTTGCAATGTTTCTATCCTGTCTAAACTGTAAATAGATGTAGATGATAGTAGTTATAAACATAAAAAAGTGTAGTTACTTGTCAAAGTTACAATTAACAAACACACGTCTACTTAACAATTTAAAATTATGGGACAACACTAGGAAAGATTTTTTTTTTATTAAAGTATTTTATTATTTGTTTTATACTTAGGGATACCATATATAGTGCGACCAAAAAGTCTTGACCATAATTGAGGGCGCCACTTCAAATTCCTATAGGGAATATGGTAACACCGTTTAGTATGCCTTAAATGGTATTTGATGGTATTTGAATTTTGATATTTGAGTCATTATTTAGAAAGCAAAATTAAGAGCTGTCTTGCATTATCATGGATCCAAATATATTTTTCCCAAAATCTTAAATTTTTAAATCGCTTTAAATTAAACCAACCGAATGAATATGTATTGGTTACTCCAACAGCTTTATCGAATGATATTCGTTTGTCCAAATGGCATCTACAATAAGAGGCACGAGTATTGTATTTTGTACTAGCTTTTGTACTAACCTTTAGCTCGTAAGAGTTTAGAGTATGCATCTTTTTAAAATAGCAAATGTGATTAAACACGTACTGCTTACTTAACATATCAAAGAACTATATATACTAGAAAATATAATTAAGTAATAACCTGCAGGAAGTATGAATGGATAAAAAGTAACCTCTATAATATTTTAATTGTATAGCCGAAACTAAAATATATTATTCAATGAACTACTCTTTAAAACTTGTTTCCCTTAACAATTTTGAGTTGCAAAAACTTAGACTCTACAACAGGATCATCGTACATACAACACTCATGTAAAGACTATTTTAATTCAGCCAGAGTGCATTTGAATAATTTTAAATAAAACAACTAAAGTATTTCTTACATATTTATTCATCACATACATCTAGATATTTAATACCCAACAAGCCGTTATTGGGCTAAAATCTATTCTAGCTCTGTTTTAGCTATAGCCAGAATTTTTTTCAGGGTAGGAATTTATTTTTGAACAGTATAAAAAATGCAATTTTTTGACGCATTGCACAAATATTTAAATCATCAATTTCCTTTTTCGGACGTCCACTTCCATGTTTACCAGGACTTCTATAATTATACTTTATTGTATTGAAAGCCTTCATCTAGATCCCTTTGCCTTCATCTACAATTCGTCTGAAGGTACTTTCTGATTTTCCTGAAAATAACATGAATACTTTTAGTAATCATATACCTTTATTAATAAACAATAGGTATCTAAACCAACAAACAATAATTAATATGAAATGGTAAAGTATCAAATTGTGTCGACCAATCTACAAATAACTCCTTGTCAATTCTTACATAACCTCTAAATAAAGCAATGTAAACAAATCCAGAAATTAAAAAAACGGTAATCATACCATGTTATTATATACCTTTTCGTCTTAAATATTCACCATATCCCTGTTACATATCTGTAATTAATTCTGTACGGGTACGGGCATCATAACAATGACGTCAATGATATGTCAATTGACAGTTGCCATAATCAGATTTATTTTAGTTCCTCAAACATTCTTTTAAGACATTTTTATCGGCCTGTACTTTCTTCATCTACTATCTTTTCGCCTCTACAAACGCAACGCAATATTATATTTGACAAAATTTGTTATGACTTAAGAACCAATATTTTTGATGATTTTTTTATAAATGTTTACTGTACGTTATGAAAAGCGAATGTATTTCTTTGATTTAACAACTCTTGTTGCATAATTTGATAAGTTGATTTAATTTTTACTATTACTTCTATTCTACCAATAGGTATCGTATCATATTAATAACATCAAAATTCTATTTTCTCTAAATTTGATGTGGCATCACTGGTCCCCGCCATCTTGAAAGCGTAACGTAATTGTTGTCATGTTTACGTTGTGTTCTCATAGTGAAAAAAAAGTGTGTTTTATAGTGTTTGGGTGCATTTTATAGTCATTTTAGACCTTATAATGTAATATATACATTTATTACATTTTATTAAATAGCTAGAATTGTCATTTTCATGACTATATTAACTTTCGGGCACGCAACAGAATAGGCGCCAAACTGGTGTTCTGATTTTACCGTTTACACTTTCTTTCTTATTAATTTGATATATTTTTGATCACAAGTTTTTACTACTTTGTAATGCTTTAATGACTTTTTATTCCAGAACAACCTATTGATGATTTTGCTGTTCAGCTGAGATAAATATTCATAATGTTTTATGCACACTTTGTGCTGGCCAAGAAAGGCCCTTTGGCCAAGATTTGGTTAGCAGCTCATTGGGACAAAAAATTGACGAAGGCTCATGTTTTTGAAACAAATATTGAAAAATCTGTTGATGGTATTCTGAAACCTAAAGTGAAAATGGCCTTGCGGACATCTGGTCATTTATTACTGGGGGTTGTGAGAATTTATTCTAGAAAAGCCAAATACTTACTTCAAGATTGTAATGAAGCTTTTGTCAAAATCAAGGTAACACTTTTTCAGCTCTCTTCTATTTCAAATAAATAACTACATATTCCTTATTATTTTATCATTATTATCTACCTAACAACAATATTTATGTTTCAACAACAAAAAACTAAAATAAGACCTAACAATTCATTACACATGAAGATTTTTAAACTCAGCATTTCATAACCTTTACAGATGGCATTTAGGCCAGGAATGGTAGACCTTCCAGAAGAACATAGAGAAGCGGCTATGAATGCGATTACATTGCCAGAAGTGTTTCATGATTTTGACACAGCAATGCCAGAGCTCAAGTATTACATTTTATTCTTTTTAACACGTTGAAGTGAACAACGTGATTACCCGTCTTATTCTGTAAAATATAATGTGACACAACGTATATACACGTCAATTTTATATTATTCACCCCTGCGAACAACGTGATTCCACGTCTTTTCTTTTAGGCATAACCTAATAGCTATGTCCTTCCGCCGTAATGTATCAAGACGACAATTAGACAATTTTATGACTAAATCACGTATATTGCAACAACGGATATAGACGTCTCTTTCTTTAGTATGTAAAAATTTTGTGTCACAACACAACTTGTAGCCATATGGGATGCTCACTTCAACGTGTTAAACTAATGACATATGCTATCTATGCTAAAGAGTAGCTTCTATTAAAGTAACTTTAATAGAATAAACATGCTAAAAATTACATAAACATATAATATTGGTCTTTATAATTTAAGTCACAGTCAAGCTTAGTACATTATTTGGCTATTTTTATAATCTTTTTAAATTTAAGAGTTCAATTTACAACCTAATTTATGTGTTGTAAACACCCAGTGCAATTTAGCTACTTGAAATAATATATGGGTAAATCTTAAACCTTTTTATTTTAACTTTGAAGATTTTATATTAAGTTATACTAGTATGGCTTGCTATATACTTTGAATTCATGAGTCAATTCAAGAATTCAAAAGTGAAATTATTGACGTTAAAGTGTCAAATTATAATAATTTTATTTGTTTTTACCTTTTATTATTTTTTATAAATTTCGTATTGATTTGATATCATCAGCTGCCCATGCCTAATATTTTCCATTAAACAATTTCAGTGAAGTGGACATTGAGGCTCAGTTCTCCCTTAATCAGTCTCGCGCTGAAGAGATCACAATGCGTGAAGATTACGGCTCTCTAAATCTTGTTACTCATGATGATGGGTTCGGTGACATGGGTTTTGACACAGACAACCCAGATATTATGAGAGAGGCTATTGGGACTGATGCAGGGTTGGAACAGGTAATATATAGCTTGTAATTTAAAAATTAAATTTAATTACAGTAGGATTTATTAAGACTTATACTTAATACTAAAAATTTATTTTATATTACCTTTTTATGATAAATTCTATCAATTACTATACAGTCCCTTGTTGATCATTCAAATAACTTGTTAAATACAGAGTAATCTCCTCTTTGCTGATGGATCATCATTAGAACTGGGCAAAGATCCTGGAGTTCCCAGCACCAGCACTGGTGTTCCATCACTTGTGCCATCACATGACAGAAGAATGGAGGCTGCACCTGGACCTATGGATGATGGATTTGGTGGTACCATTGGAGATGTTGCAGACTTTGGTCGTAAGTGCTCTCCACTGTCTTTGAACCCATGATATATTATATTTGGATATTCTATTTGGAAACCCTAGGTTGCACCATCCACCAAAAAATTATATGTACACAAATATTTTTTAAGCTTGATAAATAGTTGCATTAAAATTACTATGCCTGTCCATATAGTAGTATAATATACTACATATATATATTATGTAGTTTATAATTAATTATAACTAGTATATATAAGTTATATAGGAACTTACATATACTATCTATGAGACCCATTTTAAGGCTTTAAAGTAGAAAACAAAAACAAACATATTTTGTATTTTATGAAAAAAAAGGGAATGTGTTTTATTTCATCTTAAAATATTCAAGAGGGTTCTTTTTAGGATACTTACACAATAAGCATGTTATCATAAAGTTAATTACAAAGTGGTATTACAAAATATTTTTTCTTAATCTGCTTAAATTTGGCTAATGTGTATAGTTACTTGAGTGTATATCAGTGAAATCCGCCAAATAACAAGTTTACTCTATTTCTTATACTTTTTTTTTTGTGTTTTCTCTTCAAACAACTCCAGTAGAACTATATTTTTATTCTTGTCTGCTAATATCAATTCATACTAAATTAATTGGAAAGTGATTGTAGAAATATATTTAAATATAGAAAGCTTAAAATGAAACATAATTTAAATAATTAATTAAATTATAATTTTCAATAATGTGAATAACCATTGTGTATTATGACTATATTATAGACATAAATTCACATACAATGAAAAATATTTTTGAATGAATAAATTAGACATTTTATTAGCTGTTATGACTTAATAGCAAAAACTTAACACAACATCTATTTCAGATGCTGGTGGGCTATTTGAAGGTGACTTGTTTGGTGATGTCACTGCCGGAAGCGGAACAGCTGGTGCCTCTTCAGGAATTCCCGGTACATCAGCACAACCACAGTCTCTACAGGTACAAAATAAAATACTGAACTTTCAAATGTAGATGCAATAGGGCTCCAAGTTTTTCTTGTTTCTGTTCATAGCAGTCCTGTAGTTTACAGTAGAGTTGTAAATGCTTGTGGGTTTACAGGTTGACAGGGTGACAGGTTACAGACAGTTATGTGTTGCGTTCTAACCAAACAAGCTAATTTGTGTGTTAGGTGTATTTGGGGATTTTTAAAATTTAATACAGTTAAGTATTGATTTAGAAATTGGTTATTCATCATCAAGATCTCAATTAATTTAAACCTTTGCAATTTATATCTTTTAATTAAAAATTCTAATATTTTAAAGAAACTTGTCTTTATTTTATTTATAATTAAATTACACTTCCAGGCTGAGATCGAGGCAGCGAATGTCGTGGGTCAAGCAGACGCGGCGGCTGATGCGCCAGATTCTGACGATGACATGGATCATTATGACGCTGGTCATTCTCCGCAACATAGGTCTGTGGTTGTCCATGATTTGATTGTGGATTTTATGCAATGCAAAATTCTATTCAGTATGTACAATATTTGTAAAAATGCACCATTTGGGTAGAACATATCGGTCTTATTATGAGTAGCAGATTGTGTAAGAGACATTCTTTTATTGACTTGTATTTGTCTAGCTAGACTATCATTATGCATAACTATGATTACAAAAAATTATGATCATAATAAATTACTGATTGTAAAGATGATGAATAATTATTGCAAAGATTATCCTCCAATTCTTGATATAATTATAAAATTTTAATTTCAACGTACAAGAAAGTGGTCATAGTGCATGTAGAATGTAAAAAGATCTTGTTAATAATTTTCTTATCCAGATAGTTATTACTCCATAATTCATAATAGTTTAACGCAATTCTAATATGTATACCATATTTTACATTCTATATCCTATATCAAAACACCTCAAAATAAAATTCCAGCTGGGGTGGGTCTCCAATAGCGACGCGCGACGCCGACATCCCCGCCAGCGACTTAATGCCGCCGCCGCCCGCGCCCGGACCGCATTCCCCCGCTCCCATGGTGAGTTATTTAGAAGTTGATTGTTAAACCTCAGTCGAATTTAAAGTACCTAGATTAAAAGAAATAATTTGCTCTCCCGTTTATAAATATCAAAAAATATTCCTTAATCTCTACTATGCTCACCCCAGGAGCTAGAGCCTCCGCTGAACCCGCCAGAGGAATCCCAGCCGGCAGAAGAGCCACCCGCGCCGGCCGTCGACCACGACAACACCACGCTACTACACAACGACGAGGAATCTTTCGCACTGGCACCAGTTGATGCTACCGTTCTTAAAGGTTGGTTGGAATTTACGACTTTTATTTTCAAAGCTTAGGCCAGGGTTTGGCTGTGTGGCCTTAAAAATCGAAATGAAATTGCATATAAAACATTCATACCAACCTCCTTTCATAAATCTCCTTGGAGTTTACCAAATTTAATATTAATTATAATTCACCACCAACTATTAGGACGTGCACCCGGATACAGTAGCCAAGCAGCGTTTTTACTTCCAAATTGATTAACAACTTGAAAGACAATAACCTGATATGAGTTAAATTTAATAATCTGGAATGATGCCCGCCGAACACTAGAAAAGGACTTCGCGCGGAGTCTGGTTGTTCATCTTTCGACCAAGATAAACGACGTTTAGAAATCACCCATTCCACCCACTCTTCGGTAGAAGTTCTCATCATCAAAAAGCTCTAAATAAAGCTCATTGATGAGAAAACATCAATTTTCTTTGAGAAGCCCTTTTGAAATATACAACGGATATTTTTTTTTGAGACTATCTATTTACTAACTTTGTATTGTATTTCTATTAGTATACTTAAAAAAGTATTTTTTTTAAATAACTCATTGCATGGCTTTCCTGGAAGCCGCCAGAAATGGGAACTTCTGCCATTATATATTTTTCGTTTAATATTTCAGGAATAACCAAAGCCAAAAGAAAACGCAAACTTATCGTAGATGAAGTGAAGAATATCTCAGGTGAAGAAATGAAGAATCAACTTAGTAATACATCAGATATTGTAACAACATTAGACTTAGCACCTCCAACTAGAAGACTAATGCATTGGAAAGAAACCGGTGGTGTGGAGAAATTGTTCACTTTACCTGCAAGACAGATCCCATCTAGAGTACTGTTCAAGGTAATAAATATTTTTGGGGATTTTATATAATAATAATTTTAATAGGTATAGGCAAAAGCACATCATTTGACTCATAGTAATTTATACTTCTTTACATAAAACTTTTTATAACTAACTTTAGGTTATTAAAATTTTTTTGCAGGTCCATTTATGTTTTGGCAAAAATCAAATAAGTTGCGTAGTTTATACATGCAATGATGAAATAACTTCCTTGAATTTCCCATTAGCTTTATTGTCACAATGACATTAAATTCAATATTTGCAGAAATACCAACGCAACATGATCCAACGCAACGAAGGTGAAGAGGAAAGAGAAGCTGCTGCCAAGTCACCTGAGCCCGAACCTGTTCGTAGAACTACCAGGAAACGAAAGCATGATGACGTAAGTGATACAGTATTGTTAATAAATTCATTAAATAGAAAAGACTATTATTTGGAAATAATAAATTAGGTATTTGGACGGTTTATACTAATCTACGTACGTTTATTACTAAACTTGTTTTAAATTAAGATTTCTTATACAGTTTGGATACCACTTATGGGCAATAAATAAAACCACAAGTAATAATAGTCCACAGAAGTATAACACAATCGAATATTAAACGAAAAACCGCAAATTAAATAACGAAAAAAAATTAAATAAATAAATAAGACATTTTCAAACAAAATAAATCTCGAAATAAATGCAGTAAAAGTATAACACTCTGTTTAGACAACGTGCCTTAAGTTCAGCAGAAGAGCGGCAACGATGAACACGAATGGCGCGATTAGGCAGCACGGCGCGGCGCCCCATCTTTGATTGTTTGACGGTTTGCGACGTAATGAAAAAAAATCACTTACTGTTCATTTTTTTATCGCACTTTTTATTTCGTCACGATTTAACTGAACTGAAAATAAACCCAATCATGGCGCACTATCCTCTATTGTAGGGCAGGTGCGAGTTGCCCCAAGTCTCTCCCGATATGTACGTAAAAACACTACATACTGGCAACATTCGCCATACATTAAAATCATGTCTGTATACTCTACAGCACTGTAAAAATGATGTCGCGGCATTTTGTTAAAAAAAAAACATGCACACAAAAGTCAAGTAGTGTCAATTTCACCGTAAAAAATAAACACCAACAAATAGAATAAAATAGCGCTATTTACAAACAAACAAAAGTCAAGTACTTAGTGTCAATTTCACCATAAAAAATAAATACTGAATAAATTAAACTACGTAATAACCACAGTTTACAATAATTACTGATCAATGCGCGAGCGCGAGTATCAAAATCTCTGCAATAAGCACATGCGCAGTGACCCGGAAGTCTAGCGGTGAACTGACGAGTGACGAAACATAACTTCCCAGTTGGCAAAAAACAAGTCATAAATAGTGCAAACGGTGCAATTGTCGGTATTCACATTTTATTTACAATTACGTACCTAAGAAAAGGATGAACTATGATAATCATCGATGCATTAAAATTAGAATATGTTTGCGTTATTAGAGGTTTTTTTTTATTATTATTAACAATTAACAAATTATTTTAAGGAATGGACTATTAGATATAATAGTACCTATTATAATAAATGTTTACTTTTTGTTTTTACGATTGAATTTATGAATTTTAACAGGAGCCATTCGACTCGTCCAGTCTAGGCGTAACACGTAAAAACAATTCGTAGGATTTTACTGTCTACTTATTTTTTTATTTCATCTCTAACTACACTTAATAATTTTAAATAAGAAGGCTTTTAAGTACCATTATGATAATTTTAAAAACACTATGTCCTAAGTGATTAAAGCTAAACATTATAAACATAATCTCGAATCATTTTCTCTTTCAACTTATTAATTTATTAACTGATTATTATTCTATTTACAAAACAGTGGTAACTAACTGATTATAACTTTATCTTACATAGAACTCTAGAAAACAAGTTTGGCGGGTTTTTGTCATTTTTCTCAAAAATATGAATTTGCACTTAGCGGCCTTTTACGGTAGGACGGCAGAACCCTGCACTTAGCGATGGACGGTTATTACTAAAAACAATCGAATTAATCGATTGTTCAGTTCAGTTGATAAAAGTCGATAACTATGGATGTCGGTCGATTGTTAGCCACACGCAGCGCAGTGCGCGCTGGCCGCAGAACGCACTTATACTACTAACTCTTTCTTCTGAATCAGTAGTCAAAAAGACGATGCGTGCGTGCGCTGCGCTTAAAATCAACTTACTTATGGCCGTAGTTGTTTATGCGATTGCCATCGATTAAGGAAAACATCCATTCGTATATGTGTTCACACTTACCTCCATTATGAATAGATGGATAATTGCGGAGTTTCTAAGTAAAACAAAAGACTAGAAAACAAAAATTGTAAAATAATATAATAATGCGAATTATGTTATAACTCTAAAAGAGTTCAATTAGTGACTTCTCATAGTTAAATGAACAAAAAAAAAACCGTATAAAAGTAGTTGGTCAAACAAAAAACAAATGGTCTAGATACTCTTATTAATTTAGTTAAAAAATATAATGTTTTCCTATTATATGTTACGAGTCTAGAAAATATCAATGACTTGAGTTACTCTTAACTTACTCTAATTGCTTTACTAAACAAAAATATTATTTTTGCAAAACAAAAAAAATCCATTGGAACCAGGAAAATATACCTATTAATTCCTTGAAAACAATCGACACTCCGACTCGCACTAAGCGTAGTGTAACACCGCGCGCTCACTACGCAGAGTAGTACAATACGCGCAAAATAACTTGACCGGTGTGAAGTGAGCTTCTCCGGTTGTATGCGCACGTACAAGCAATTACAAAATAGTTTCGTGCAACTTTTATTTTGGAATGATTTTCGACTTTTTCGGGCCCGCCGATGCGACGCCGGATGATGCTTCAGCATGATGAATCCGAACAATAAGAAAAATCTTTAAGTTATAACAACAACGAAACTTGACAGTGAAATCAACAACTAAAAAATGCAATAACAATTTTCCAACCGTAAGTACGAGCAAGAGAGATAGCGACAAGAACAAAAGAGAAGCACTTATGAGTGACTGAATCAATCACTCATTCACTCAGTGTTGTCACATCTAATATTTCCCATGTCTGTAGTCTGGGTAGTGTTTATAAAACCTTTTGCTTTATTTTGACTCAATTTTCAACGAAATAAAACATTTCGTAGTGTTTTATTACAAAAAAAGGATTTCAAAGTGTTACCATAAACGAAAAGCAAAGAATTCACAGTTAAAATATTTTTAGCTAAATATTACGGGTAATTCTTACCCAACATTTCGGGTAATCCGATAAAGTAGCAACATTCTGGTAAATTCATTCCCTTCCCCCGCTCTTCATACCACCAATGAGATCTAAAATATGACTACTGCGACGGTTCCCACGCTAACTTCACACCGGTCAAGTTATTTTGCGCGTACTGTACATTCGCACGCAATTTGCTTTCGAACAATATTAGTATTTAGTTGTTCAGTTAGTAGTTTGTCGATTGTTATTCGAATAATCATGGCGCGGAACTACTGAATCGACAATCGAATACTCAACTGCACAATTTCCGATTCAGTCGATTGTTTTTTTGGAACAATCGCCCATCGCTACCCTGCACGCGCCCCGCTCAGGGGAATTCCCGCGCTCGCGGAACTCCATCTCCACCGCCTAGCGAAGCGCTCAGGCAAATAACGCACTACGTGGTAACGTCGCATTTCTCCAACTAAGTTCCTAAATAATGTTAATTCAAGTTCATTGACTCATTGACCTAGTGATGCAAATCTACAGAGTGTGTCTCTACGAATATGCTGAAAATGAAAACTCTAGTTTTTAACCTAATTACTGGACCGATTTCTTTCATTTTTTGCATACTGTTAGAAAAGGCGATAACAAATATGAGGTTTCATTTATTGCCCATAAGTGGTATCCATAGTGTATAATTAACTCTCAGGTTTAAGTATGAAATTTATTATTTATTGCCATCATCTGTAGTTACAACAAAAAAAGTAAGCTGGTTACAGTATAAAAAAATGTATAGCTTTTTAAAAAACATCTTTCCTATTAAATCAACAACTTTTATACCTGTTTTGTAGACTCTACAGAATCAACCAGAAGTTTTGCCCCTGTCAGAATTGGAACCACCAACGCCAGTACCACACGAATATGAACCATCTATTGGTATGTATGAACATTATAAAGTTTTATTTATATGCATAATGAACATCTCACGTGGTTTTGGTGATTTCTACCACATTGTGGTATTAAAGTAATTGTTACTAATCTGTTAGTTTATTTATATAATTTGTATCATCGCGGTTTCACGTGGATTTGAGTTTACCGATAACTTTGGCATAAACATATTAAGACTCCTAATAAACTGTGGAAAAAGTTCAAGTCTATGGTCTACTACTTCTCTGGACACAAACACAAGAAAACTCATTTGTTATTTATTTTTATTTATTTATTTATTTCAACTTTATCGCACAAAAAAAAGAAATGTACAAAGGGCGGTCTTAATGCTACAAGGCATTCTTTACCAGTCAACCATCGATCAATTGGAGAGGTCAGTAGTGTGGTGTAAAGAAATAAATAAAACTAGATAATTGAAAATAACAACATATATAAAAATAAATATATAAACATAAATTTGCTCGATAAAAAATACATAATATATGTATATTCACACATTTATATCTTAAAGATACATATTATAAAAATATAATAAAATAATTTGTAAAGGAATAATAAAATTAATATAATTCATTAACCCTTGACAAAAAATGAGCTTTTACGCGGAGCTTAAATGAAAGTTTACTAGGAGCTTTCCTTAATTCTACCGGCAAGCCATCCCAAAGCCTTATGGCCTGAACCACAAAAGAATAGGACATAAAACCAGAGTTTCGTGATGGAGTATGCAGGCTCAGATTGTACGTAGAACGCAAACACCTGTCGTGCGAGGAACCAAGATTCTGGGGCACAAGGATCATTGAGAACTGAATATAGCATGCAAAGTATTCTGACATATTTACGTTGTCGGATCGGCAGCCATCGTAACTGTCTACTATAGTGAGACACATGGTCATATTTACGCAAGCCGTAGATGAAGCGAATACAGTTATTAAACGCAAAAGCAAACGATCTATTTTGTTAAGGTGTACTTCGTTGAGGTCCGAACAACATACGTCAGAATAATCGATGATTGGCAGTATCAGAGAATTAATAAGAAGTAATTTAGTACGTACTGGTAGAACATTTTGGAATCGGTATAACATGCGTAATCCAGCTGACACTTTTCTACTCATCTCCTCTACGTGTCTATCCCATTTAAGAGCAGTGTCTATATGTAGACCAAGGTCTCTGACAGATGAATAGAATGAAAGCCTAGAATTATTGAAATATAACGATGGCACGGAAGTAATATTCATCTCATTCAGCTGCCGCGGACTACCCACAATAATCGCCTGACATTTAGCGGGATTGACACTGATTCCGAACTGCTGTGACCACAGGCTGATGTTAGTAAGATCGGCGTTTAGCGAATCAATAACAGTACCAATATCTAGAGTGTGAGCTTGTGTGTATATTTGGAGGTCGTCCATGTAAAGGTGAAATGAACATCTTAGTTTGGAGGTTATTAATAATTAATAAAAATTTAAAACAAGAGTGGACAAAGTATACTACCTTGTGGGACGCCAGAATCCAGACATATCCAATCCGAAGTGGCATGACCATCAGGGCAAACTTTTATGGCTTGAGTTCGTCCAGGAGGAAAACCAATTAAGAACAAGAGAACAAAAGTTCAGCAAGTTGAGAGCGGCAAGAAGAAGGTCATAATCAACAGCGTTAATGTTATTGAAAAAATTAACCAATACTAAAACAGTTAGTCTCGTTTCCTCCAACAGTTACTCTCGTTTCATCCAACAGTTACTCTCGTTTCATCCATGCCTTCTCTTATATCGTCAAGAATTTTAACAAGCGCTGTACAGGTACTGTGCCCCGGTCGAAATCCGAACTGAAATGGACTTAACAAATTACGGGATATTATGAAGTCAGACAACTGCTTGTGCACCACAGCCTCGATAACTTTAGAGAGATAAGGTAGAATTGATATTGGTCTAAAATGCCATTAAAGTGTAGGATTACTTATTTTAGGAAGAGGAATAATAAGGGCTTTACTTACTCCACAATGAAGGAAACTTGCCAGAGGAAAGTGAGAAATTCACAGCTCATTAGTGTGAAGATTGGTATAATATTTTCCAGCATTAGTATAACCATTTCTCGACCAATTCCATCCATACCCACTGCTTTCGATTTTAAAGAAGTAAAAATTTTACGAACTGATTCAAAGATTTCGCATGTAAGTTTACCAAGAGAAGAGATAGTTGATAAGGTTTTGGATTTGCATGGTTATTGAGTGGCGAGGAAGAAGCAAAACGTTTATTCAAATAATTGGGGGAGAATTTTGAGCAATTCACACTAGAGGATATGTGTACCCAGCCCAATAGACCTAAGAAATTTCCATATATTTGTTGGAGATGAATCTGCGACATTATCATGGAAGTGGCGGCGCTTTGCATTTCGAATTATTTGAATACATCGATTTCTTGCTGATTTAAAACAGGACCGGTTTTCTTCTGTTTTATTAGATTAAAATTAAAAAAATGCTCTATTACGAGTTTTCATCGCCTTCCGTACGTCTTGTTTGAGCCAAGGCGCTGGAGGTCTTTTTACTTTAATTTTGCGAATTGGTGCGAATTTATCAAACATCGCTGTTACTTTTTTACAGAAGAAACTAAGTTTGTCATTAATCGACTCGGCTGCAATCACTAATGGCTAATGAACTTTAGTGCATTCTTTGTTAAAGAGTTCGTAATCGATTTGTTTATAACTTCTAATTTTAACAAATTTGGGTGGTTGCTTGAACATTTTTGATTTTATTGTTGTATAGAGAAGGTCATGTCTTGAAAAACCTGGAGCTACCACCTGACCGTGAAATTTGAAATTGAAATCAGCCGGAGAAGCTATTATCACATCTAACCAGGTATCTGGAGAGCCGCAGTTATGATGAGTTGCATTGAGTGGGAGGATTTCCAAGCTGCTAAATGCTTTAATTATGCTTTGTAAACGAAGTGCTCGAGAATTGTTCACAAATCACCCATTATAACGTGATATGAATGCTCAATGGCTACTCTCTCCAGCACAGACTCCATATCACAGAAATAATCAGCAGACGGTGGACAATAAATTATTCCAACGCAACAAGTTAATCTCTTTAAGCAAATGTCAATTAAGATATATTCCGCGGTGCGTGCGTATTGACCAGATGACATAGAAATAATATTATGTTTAATAGTGGAGTTGAGATAGATTGCTACGCCACCGCCACCTTTCCCCAGTCTATCATTACGAATGAGAGTGTATCCTATTTATATAAATCACTACTAAGATTAGGTTTGAGCCAAGATTCAGTTGTTAATAGAACGTGAACAATGTCAGGATTGAAATTGCTTAGGTCAGTGAAATGTTGAGGAATGCTTTGCGCGTTCAAATGACAAATATTGATGTTATCTAATGATAAAAAGTTATTAAGGTTCAGCGGAGAAAGGGAATCGGTTTCAGTATCACTCAGGGAGCAGACGGTGACTTCACTACCAGAAGTACTAATAGAATGAAATGAATCATCTGACATCATAAAATAATAATGATAATGTGATAAAATACACAATAAAATAATTGAAAAAGAAATATATAAAATTAAGTAATTACTATAAATAAGGGTTTATATTTAAAAATACAAATCTATAAAGTAGGAAGTAAGGATAATAATAATATTAAGATAAAAACTATTAATAAATAGATAGTCTACACGCCGGCAATTCGAAAGATAATCACATAAGTATTAAAGATTACACAAAGTGTCCATAACAACAAACAAAACAGAAAATCATATAGAAAAATTAAATTATATAAAAATAAAAATTGCAGTCTAAAATCATAATTCACAATACACGCAACAATATACAACTACTAAATATTGCAATAAAAAAAGTCAAAAATCGAAATCATAAATTTTACAAAAGTAAATTCAAACAATTAATACGAAAGTCGGTAGACATACAGCGTATTGGATAGAATCAAGTAAACAATATAAAAATGCAAACTGGTTATGTTACGGCGATGCGCCAGCGGATCAGTCTAAATAGACCTTACTGATATTGTTTGTTATACATAAGTACTCCTTTTTAAATTAGTAACAATTACTAATATAAGACTTTAGACATACATTTTGTTTACAATTGACGTAAATATTAAAAAAATCAATCTTATGGTACCTGCCAAAATGCACACAAATTCTACTGTTCTTGCTTTAGAATCTATGCACGATTTAACCAAAAGCTGCTTTTCTATTATTATGGTACATCTATCTGAGTTACTTCTTACCTGCCTACGTCACTTTAATTAGAAAACATATTTAAAACTAATTGTTTATACGGCTCTAATCGACTATTAAATATATTATTTACCTAAGAAAACACTTACATATTAATTTTCTTTTTCCAATACTTTTTACCCAAATGAATTCAGTCTTTGTCACATCATTCGATATTTTCGATCTTTCACAGTTATTTGTAACTTTTTTTTGGACATAGAAGTTTTCCACTGTTAAGAATTTTTATGACAAAATATTTCCCCGTCATACTGCAATACTGGCATAAAATTCAGGGTTAAGTACGTAATAATGTTAAAGCAGCTTCTAAAGAACCACAATCTTAAAAAATCCATTTTATAAAAGAGATTGCACATCATTTTATATCATTCACATTTTCAGTGGTTAAGGTACCAACAAAGATAAGTTATGATGCCACTTATATATCTAATTTAACCTAATACGTGAATTGTATGTAATAATTTTCATGAAAAAGCTATAAAAATATGATTATATTGATTTACTACATAAAATGGCATTCTAACTTTTCTTCAACTTTCGAACTATCAAAATTAATCGTCATAACACATTCACTACTAACATAATGTAAATATATAAATAGAAACTCAGCCGCGACCAGAATCACCGGGATATCCGGAAACACCAAGACCGGAAACGGACGTGGAACCACCAGGAACACCAGGTAACATTTTGACTAAAAATATGTTAGGTCATTTTAATTTGAAGATATATAGCCATCTAGATTCATTGTGTCTATAAACAAGTATTTAAAAGTACACTGTAATGCTGCGTTCCGTTTGCCGATTACAGCGCTCACAGCGCTAAAAGTGCTCAAAACCGTTCCGATTCGTTTGAGCGCGCTAAAAGTGTTATTAGTGATATTGCAATCGGAACGGTAAATAGCGCGCTAACATTCTGATTGTTCGTCGATTAAGTCTAAAGTTTTAATTTCATTAAGATCTTTGACCCTGAATGAAGCAGGAGCCATTTTTTTACATTATTACGAAAGAAAAGTTTAAGCAAGCTTTTAAAATCTTTAATCGACTAATAAAAACATCAACAAAGTAACGTCATGTGTCAGTTTTGACAGGCCGTTCACAGCGACCATGCTCCGTAGCGTTGGCACTGTGAGCGGTAAGATGGCGGCGTTTATGACGTCATTGATGACGTATCGATATCGCTGTGAGCGCGCTCACGGGCAAACGGAACGGGTATATGAGCGCTGTAATCGGCAAACGGAACGCAGCATAAATAATTTCTGTATAATTATTTAAAAGTAAAATGTAAATATGTGGATTTAAAGTTTTTAACTGCATATTTGCGTATTTATACTTCACATCTTGCATTGATGGGTTAATTGAATCTTCATTTTGTGTGTTTTATTTCTATATTTTTAATATTTTGTAAGGTCAAATTAATCAAAAGTTTTTTCAACTTAATGATTTACTTATACATATATGTCGTTCCAAATTGTTTAAAATTGTTATAGAAAAAAATATTTTGTTTTATTGATTGTTTTCAAATGTTTCTCTCAGCCTCGTTTTAATATGAACTTAACTAGTTTCAAATCATTTAACATTTGTTCATAAGAATTGGCACTTATGTCCTGTGTTAGAGATATTTAAAAGTGCACGCCCCTCCATTAATTGTGATCACTTAAATGTGTGAAGAGAAATAACTATTGCAGCGTTTCACTAGCGTGCGTTTAGCGTGACTTTGTTGTAAACTTGGACTCTTCGGCTCAACCGAAAAACCGAGCTCATCGGCCAACAAGTTGTTTGCAAGACCAATGATGTTGACGTTTCCTCGCGTGTGCGTCTATAAACTACTTTGTATGTTTAAGCTAGGAGCTAAGTACTTGGAGGGACGTGCACTTTTATAGTGAAAGATCTCTACCTATGTACCTATAACTATAACCTACCGTTTTATAACTATAATGGATATTCTATTTTCTAGGAATACTAAGTTCGTTGGGTGCTCCTTTAACTCCGGGACTTGGGTCGTTGACTCCTGGTGGACTACTGCAGGGAGGACTTACGCCGGGACCGATGACTCCAGGTTTGAGCCATTAATTTTCATTTAATTAAAGTAATCATGATTACTGTAATTTGCTGTTTTTTTTGTAAATTAAAGAAATGTAACAATATTATTGAAAAATGGCCATATATCAATTGCGTATAAAAGCTAACAGTTTGTATTGGTAGTATATCTTCATACATCAAACTTGTTAAAATAATAAATTATGTCTTGTGTTACTTATTTTGATTTTGACATAAATTTCAGATGAACTTCTAAATATTGGTTGTTTTATGGCTTAGCCTACTAAGTGATACATCCATTTATTTTATACAAACCTGTCTGAATTTAAATAAATATTTATGATCTCCGTTTGACGTTTTAGGAGGCTTACAACACGGAGGAATGACGCCTGGCGGGTTACAACACGGAGATGCTGGTCAATTAAATATCCCAGGAGGTAAGATATTGATTTTGTTGATATTGTGAGATTGATATGGTTTCCTTTATTATTCTGGTTTCTGTTGTATATAGAAGTTTGCTAGTATTCTGTAGCCTGTGTATAAAATTTATTCAGTCGTATTAAACTTCTTCAGTCATATGTACAGTAGCGGAAGAAGTCTCAGATATAAAATTAGTCATATAGATGCAAAGGCAGCATCATCCAATTTTTTTATGATAGCAACTTTGAATGCATACGGGTAGTGTAAAATCAACTTTATCGGTTGTTGTAGTATCGGTAGTTTGTAGCAAAAGAAGCAATATCCCGTATAAAATCACTGTTAAAAACTTACGTTTGTAGCAAAAATAGCATTATCCACTTGAGTAATGCCAAAGACAGCAACATCCGATTCGGCCAATCAGGTGTCTGCATTTGGCCACCATGACACTTTATTTAGTATGGAGATTACCGTTTTGTTGTTCTTTGATGTGATATTTATTATCATGAAATAAACAGGATTAGGTATATTTTTACCAATAAAAGGTGAAAAACAACACAATGGAGTGTTTTCCTACCCCATGTGATAAAAAGTCTAGTAGAAAAAAGCAAGCTGACCCCGATAAATAGAAGAGAAATGTGGCTAAAAAAATGCGGTAAGTTTTGGTGTTATTCAACGATTTTGATCCTATATTTTTTTAAATGACACAAAAGAAGAGCTTAATTTGATTGTGTTTTAAGTGTATGTTATTGTGATGTCTTCGCTGAATAGGAAAATAATTAACATCTAATTATTTTTAAAATAAATAAATAGACATTATTGTATTTAGAAAATATATTTTTTAAATCAGTAGAATAAAAGTAGATATTTAACATATTTGTATTATTATGTAATTTGTTTTAGGTCTTCTCTTCCAAAAAGGTTGCTATGTTTGCACAAGAAAGGTTTTGGCTGTATGGCACTAACGATGTCTGATTTGAAGCGATTTTTTGATAATTTTTATGCAGACCCAAACAAAGGAAAACAGGATGCGTATATTTTAAAACATTGCACACCTTGCAAGGTATCGCGTCGCCGTCCTACTACATCAAAATATGCAAATAAAGATTTTCAAACAAAATTTTACATATACAGCAAAATGCTAAAGAAAAAGTTGAAAGTGTGTCAAACATATTTTTTAACAGTATTACAAATCACAGAGTACAGAGTTCAATCTGTAATGAAAGAATATTATAAAAATGGAAAGCTATTAGCTGAAAAAAGAGGAGGCGATCGTATTTCAATGAAATATGCGGCGAAAAGAGAAGCTATCATGAATTTTATCAACACGATACCATGCCAAGAACCACATTACAGCAGAGGAAACACTAAAAAGTTGTATTTGCCGTCAGAGTTATCAATAAATAAGTTACACAAAGAATATAATTTGAAAGTTAATGATGACTTGAAAGTGAAGAAGTCTTATTTCAGGCATGTATTCAATACAAAATATAATCTTTCATTTGGTACTCCGCTTACCGAAGTTTGTGCGACTTGTATAAAATTCAACGAACAAATGAAAAGTGAGAAGAACACTAGTAAAAAAAAATGATTTGATGGTAGCCCAAAGGCTTCATAAGTTAAGAGCGAAAGCTTTTTTCGAAATAGTTAAAGAAGAAAAAGAAACGCTAAAAACCTTTTCGTATGACTGCCAAAAAAATCTTAACCTGCTAAAAGTGCCCGATCAGGTGGCGTATTACCTAAGAAATGTGTATTTATACAATTTTACGATAGTAGAGGGATCTTCAAAAAGCAGATTGCTTCCCGAAAATGTGTTCGCTTACTGTTGGGCCGAAAATTTGTACCCCAAAGCTGCAAATGAGATTGCATCAGCCCTTTACCACAGACTAAAAAAATCAGACCTGTCGTCCATAGAAACAATAAAACTTGTTGCAGATGGATGCGCAGGTCAAAATAAAATTACAATAATGTTGGGAATGTTGTCGAAATGGTTGACTGAAGCTCCGCAAAACGTCAAGAAAGTTGAGCTTTTATTTCCTGTTGTCGGACATTCGTATATACCGCCTGACAGGGTATTTGCCCAGATTGAAAAAGAAGTTCGAAAACAGGAAGTAATTAGCGGTCCTCAAAAATATTTCGAAATAATTTCTAAATTTAGTACCGTTAACGACTTAGGAACTGACTTTGAAATATTCGATTGGAAAACAGCTTTGCAGGAAGTCTTTAAGCCGGTCGGTAGCTGGCATTTTCGATTCAAGCATTGCAAACGTTATATTTTAAAGCGTTCTAAAAGACCTGGAAATATTTTGATTCAGGGACATCTACACTATAAAACAGATGATGGAGTTTTAAAAAACGTTTGTAAAAGGAATAAAACAACGTCCATGATAAATCCAAGAAAGATTAATGCTTCCAATAACATAACGGACAGTAAGAAAAAAGATTTATTGACATTGCTAAGAAGCCATTGGGGAGATGATTGGAGGCAAAATGGAGACTTGTCATTCTTTGTAGCTTTACTAGAAAGTAATAACCAAGATGAAGATCACGAAAATGATGACAGAGAATGTGATTTAGAGTGTGAAGAATATCAGGAAATAGACGATTTGCATGTTTGATTACATAATTGTAATAAATTTATTTATAGGTCATACGCTAAAAAAGAAAATATTTTCAATTAAAGTATTTTTATTTTATTCCTTACCTCTTCTCAATATATATGTGGGTTTAAAGTTGTGGATTCCGTCAATTATTCTAAGTATTAGTTAGAAACCCAAAAATAAGTTACCTATTATTATAAATCTACTTTACTTTACCAATATTTTTTAAATAACAATTTGTTTTCCTGCCCGATGAAATATCCACTGATTTTTAATTCAGATTAATGGTTAAGTTTATAATTTCATTTATCGGTATGGTTTCCCTTAGATACGGTAAATTCCTGACGCAGACACCTGTTGTGTGTAACTTACACCAAAAGTATCAAGATTATTCAGTCTAGGTATGATCTAAAATCTGTGGTTGCAAATGCAGCAACATCCTAGAGATTTGGCTGCAAAAGTAGCAATATCCACGAGTTGGGCGCAGAAACAGCAACATCCAAACCAAACGTCTAGTTTAAAAAAAAATTATATTACTATAAAATCCTGAATTTTTCTTATATTATTCAAATGATTCTCTAAATAGTTGAGTTCATTCCAGGCCCTCAATAAGCTTTTTATTTCAGTACTTTACGCAAAAAATGACTATACCTTAATTTTTATAACATTTTATAATAATTACTAAAAAGAAAGTCAGAACTAAATTTTATGTAAATAAATATATAAAAGACATTAAAGCAAACCAAGGCTTACGTAACTGCGTGCAGCTTTACCGATACAGACAAGGTTCTCGAACCATAGGTTAATCATTATGCAAAAAGAAATACTGGAGGTAATCTTTATGATTTAAAATAGATGACAAAGATATTAAGTTAAATAAATTACTTTAAAAAATGTCGAAATCATAACATATTAAATAATATCACTAAAAATATATTTATGTCAGCTTTATAGTCAAATATTTTATTTTTGTGCTTTTTATTTGCTTGGGTTTGTGTGCGAAATTATTCTCTTTGATCGGCAACCCTCAATAAAAAAAAACATTTGCACTCTTTTTGTACAACAAGGGAATGCAGCCTGATTACTAATGAGATAGCAAACTAACACAATAAATAATTAATAAGTAGTTAATTGTTTATTTTTTCTATTTTTCCCTATTAAATGAAGTAACAAATATTTTTAGATTAAAGAATTTGTGGTGCAATACAGTATAGTTATTATAAGTTTACTCTAATGGTGGCTATTTTAACACTAAAAAATAAAAAAAACTAATTAGTATTTAGCTCAAGTGATTATAAAATATGCTATTAACCTTAATGATTATTATAATAAAAATAATTATAACTATATATTTTACTGAAATATAAGTGGCCGACGACACGAACATTTTGAACTTAACCCTTTGTGTATTAAAAATATTACCATAGAGTTATGTTACTGCTTTAAAACTAAAAATCTTGTTTACTGCCATTTTGGTAAAACTGGATGATGCTACCTTTGCATCTTTATGACTCAATGTTTATTTGTCTGATGATTAAAATACACAGCTTTTTACATACAATTTTTACAATCCGATCTAATAGTCCCACCAATTACCCGTCATTAACAAGCAAATCTTTATCTCCTACAATACATAAAGATTTACCATAACAAACCTACAATTTCAGGCATGACTCCCGGTTTGCTGGACAGCGGCATGACGCCGGGCGGACTCGGCCACGGCGGTCTCACGCCTGCAGGCCTGCAGCACGGCGGCATGACGCCTGGTATGTTATATTTATAAGTTAATAAGATATATAAAAATATTCACTATAAAGATCCTTTGGCAAAGATTTTATTAAAATACAGAAATCTTAGTTTTCTGAAACTAAGCGTACTGTGCGTATAACTTCAGTTTTAATATTAGAGCCTGATTCTACAACCAAAATTTTGTCGAAACATGAATACCTTACCCTTATATTCTTTCATGTTTTAAATTTTGATCTTAAACAGGTGGCTTAGACCATGGTGGTATGACTCCAGGCGGTTTTGGTCACGGCGGCATGACCCCAGCAGGCTTGGGGCACGGAGGCATGACCCCGGCAGGGTTAGTGCATGGAGGCATGACACCTGCGGGGCTGGGTCACGGCGGCTTGACACCTGCAGGACTAGGTCACGGAGGAATGACTCCTGCGGGACTGGGTCATGGTGGGATGACACCGGCTGGCTTGCAGCATGGTGGTATGACGCCTTCAGGTATGATGTGGGTTATAAAAATTTGTTTTGTGTTAGGGCTATTAAGGTGTATTATGACATATTAGGGAAGAGCTGGTTAGGGCACATTAGTTCGCAAGCAATAAATAAATGAAAGAAAAATACTTTTTCAAATTATTATTCATTTGAGACATCTATTTTTATAATTTATTTTGAATAATCCAATATTATTCACATGTTCTTTTTTCTTACACATTCCATAAATAATTCTTCAAATTCCATTCACTATTTTCCTTATAACCAGTATCAATAAATACCAAATATGAAATGTGATCATGAATCGACATTTTAGGCTTACAACACGGTGGTTTACTCCAACATTCCATGGAGCAAATGCCAATGATGCCGCAAATGGGTGGTGAACAGAACTTGCTGACCAGATCAGTGGACAGCTCACAACCAACTGATATGCCATTGGAACCTTTGATGGAAGGGCACTCAGATTATCAGGTGGGTGATTTGTAAAATAAATTATTAAACGCAATTTCTTGTCTATTAATATTTAATATACAAATTTTCAACTTGAAATATTCTATGTAAATGCACTCACGGCTAACGTCAAACGTTAAACATTCCTCATTTCCTGTTAGTTTAATCGCGTAAATTTGGGTTCTTTGTACTAAATAGCCTGTAAAATAAAAAATGTACTAAGTGTATAGAAAAAAGACATCCATCTACAAACCTAATTCTTTCTTAGCCTTGTTGTGGCCAACAGACAACAACTTAGTTATTTTAAACTACTGTTGAAAACCAAATTCAGCTGTAATAGTGATAAGAAATAAAAAAAGTAAAATTTTTATTTTGTCACTAGAATATTTTTCCATATTTTTTCAGGCCATGCAGATGACGAACTTAGGCTATGACGATCAACACGGCCATCAAAGTCCACAGCATGATTACGATTTACCTCTTAGTGAAGAAAATGTAAGTAAATTTTAGTCTATTTCTAAAGTTAATGGTGAAAGCCCATGAGTTGGTAGGATTTGTTTTGAATTTAGATCGTTCGAGCACTTGTTCGACGGCAGAGTATTGTCAGTGGTAGTAATCTTGACATATACGAGGCATGCATGTGTATGATGAAGGATGTTTGCTCTTGGGTCACGGGTTATGGGATTTCCCCCTATCTTTATGAATGGTCATGCCATTGGTATTTTTGTCTGGGTATTTATCATTATTGTTAAACATTTGACTAATTTTCATAATATCCATAGTATGTTGTTTTCTGGGTTAGAAGCTTGAGGTGAATATAGTTAACATGTTGGTAAAATTAATTATTACACAATAATTGATCTGCGTTAATAGTAGGTTAAGAAAACAGTTATACTCGAACATTTCTAGATATAATATAGCAAATGTTACATCTGGATAATGTAGTTTTTCAATTGCAAAAAAATTATAAAATCAATTCAAACAAAAAATAAGCAACCATTCTTGTTTTTTTTTTTCAGTTTAGAAGTAAAGGTTATCATTCACCATTATATATTATGTTGTAATTTCTCATAATAGTTAGGTAACTAACTGGTATATTATTCTTAATGAATCTCATTCAGCTCAGGATGAAAATATTGTCGTAGGATAAGGTTCGATATTTTCTTAATCTATTTGCAAAGCAACTAAATTTGTACATTTATAAAAGAATTATTTGTACTTCCAGCACGAAGAGGGCGAACGTGAAGCAGGCGAGACAGACGAGCAGTTTGAGGAGCGCGTCCTCAACAGGCGAGCAGCGCAGCTGTTCTCTGTTATGAAACCTAAACTCGAAGCAGGACTGGTCCTGAGCTTCACCGATCTTGCACCCAGGCACAATAATAGAAAACAGGTGAGATTAGTACTATAAAGTAGAAGCATATTTAGGCTTATTATAATTTGTATTTCTACATATATGCAGAATGTAGCTATCAAATAATTCATAACAAAATAAATTAATGTCAGGCAGTGAACTGTAGTTAAGACACAATGTTGTCAATTTGTGTTTCCATTTTATTAGCATTTTACTTTTAACTTAAGCCAATTTTGTATGCAAGCACTGATGCAGACAATTCTTTAGAGTGGTAAAGTGTGGGATATAGGTTTAATTAATGTTCCAATTTGGTTTATTTTTGACCTAGAAAGACATGAAACAGTATGTTAGGTTTATGTTAAACCTTAAATAAAATATCAAGTACTATCATACATCCTTAGTCATGATACTCACTTCATATTTTCATCTTAAATGTATGTTCTACTGCTTAAAGAATTAGTAACAGCATTACTGTTATATGATTGGATGAGTTTTTTTTAAATATGGCAATGTGAATTTCTTTTTTACAGGTCGCACAGAAATTCTACAGTTTACTAGTACTCAAGAAATATCAAATTTTGAAGTTAGAGCAAACAGAAACCTACGGACCTATTTCTATACAAAGGGGCTGTCAGTTTGAAACGGAAGCTATTTAAATATAAATTATGTTTTTTTTTTTATTGTAAATTAAAACAAATGATATCATTATAATAGCTGTAAAAACGAGGATGTGTTATGGTAATGAAGATCTTTAGTTTAATAGATCTAATAGTGGGATTCGTTTGAGCCAAAAATGTGTTAAAAGTTGACTCGAGTTCGTGAAACCTCTCTATATTTAAATAATTGGACCAAATTCGCGTATGATACAATATTGATCTCAAAGAATCAAAATTAAACCTTTGAAATTAATAATGCTAAATTATGTAAGTACTCTATTTTTTCTGGACTCGAATCATGGTATGTATTTAAGTGTATTGGTAAAATCATGTTTGTTAGACAATGTAGGAAATGCCTTATTTTGTGTTGCTGTTAGGTTAAGTAAAGTTATTATAGAGTTGATGATTGTCTTAGCTTTCCTGTAATTGAATGAATAGTGAATTAACTTTATATTGTTAACTTTTTCGTAAATCCCAAAATAGTTTGAGCCTGTATTTTCTTATTGTTGTAATATTAAGTTATGACTTTCTAATATATTGCTAAAGATAAGGGTATTCTCAAGGAAGTGTAGACAATTTATTAAGTTGTGCCTTGATTTATTTTAGAGTGACGCGCGCGCACATCTTGTTCTTTTTGTGATAGATTGTTGCTATCTAAAGTACCTAAACAATAAATTACTATATTCTGTTAGCATAGAGTATGAAAACATTTGTAAAATTTTTGTACAAGTAAAATCTAATGATAACTTAAAACACCAAATTAAACTTACATATAATTATTATGTAAAGTAGTTTAGTACATATTGTTTTAATGTGTGTGATGTGAGAGTGAATGAAATATTATTTACTTTTACATTTCTTTGAGAATTTTGGATTTGATTTATTTTATGCACAAATTGAATGCTTATGAATTACTTTGTTTGTATTCATTTTGTTTATACATCTTATTTCACTTGGTTAAAATTCGTAAGCATTGAAAATGCCCCACCCAGTCCAAAAGAAAAAAGATTTATAATTATGATCTAAGGTAATATCTCCTGACATTTATACAAAAATTATGTTCTTTGTAATATTATTTATAATTTAAGTGTGCTTGGAGGTATTTACTTGGGTTCCCTCATATATTTGCAATAAATTGTTGATAAAATGTTTGTTTTTTATTAAAATTTACGTTAAACGTCAGTTTGGCATTTACAGTGTTAAAATTTTGATGAAATATATTCTTAACAATTAATATCTATATGAGGATAATAAGACCTTGAAGCTTTTATAATTACAAACAGAAAGTCTCATGCCACAGCCATTCTTATGTCAGGTTGGTAGGTGTATTAGTATAATTACAGCCTCAACCACCGAGCTTCTCTGTGATTCCACATTGTTCCACACTCTATTGCATTACCTCGCGCTCTAATAAATTTAAATCACTACATATCACCCACACATTTACAAGCACATTTTCTAATGAGTAATAATGTTACATTGGCATAGCATTGAAAACCGCCAGTCTTGAACCATAGTCACACAGGGTGTCCCAAAAATCGACGATTAACCGTAAGCAGGAGATACAACAAGTCTTAATAGCTATCAGAAACATAAAAATTCTTTACCCTGTGGTTATAAAACTATAGATACAAAAAATCAACACCCCATGATGATAATTTCAACCTATTTGTAACTTTTGCTTGGTTTTATTTTTAGAGTATAGCCGAGAAAAAAAAGCCTTGTTTCTGCCAACCAAAAGTTTTAAAATTTTTTAAAAATTATTATTTTTTTTTTTGAAATGGGCTGTTTATTTATGGCTCTATTGGCGTTTTAAACACCTTACTTTGTGGCCTAGCGCTGAGGGCGCTTAGCCGGAACTTAAACGACTCCTGCATACGATACGGCTAAGGGCACCCGAGAGGGCACGGACCTCTGCTTAGCACGTCGTATATTGAAACTTCCACTGGTTCGAAAGGGTCATCTACTGCCAAAGAACCAGCAAGGAACTGAGGAATGCGAACGACGCGTTAGCCTGGCCGACACGTTAGGCGATTTGAATGCCGTGTTGCCCTTTTTCTAATTGGAACGCCGGCGTTTCTTGCCGGGCCATCGGCTAGGGTTTCAATTTTTTCGGAGTAATCGAAAGCGGGGACTTAAGGAGCGGAGGCATGGATGACGCGGTAGACTTCACCAAGCTCCAGTAAGCCAGATGTGTTTAGTAAGACAGTTTTCTTTTTGTGGTCTAATAATTGTTGACAAGTAATTATATAGTGCAAAAACATATTGTACGACTTATACTAGGTATTTAACTAGACACTTGCTAATGTTACTTGAGGGCAAACTCAAACAAAAAAACCGAGCCAGTAAAATTGACCCTATCTATAACTTGGAACCAAAGCAGCTATGTGTAATACAATCAAGATTAACTGTTGCTGTCGTATCTTACAAGGTTTTCGCTAGATTTGATTATCGCCTACATTAGTGAATACAGTGAAAGTGAGTCTATTGATGGCGTGCAGTGTTCAGTGTGCCAGGAGCGCTTTGACTTTGCCTGTTACGGCATTGCCGAGGTGGGCTATAGAAAACTGGGAGATAGGAAAAGCACATGGAAATGCACTTCCTGTAAAAATACGGCCAGCCCAATGTTACTTAGCACCAAAACTCAAGGACCAAAATCCCCTACACCTGCTAACTTTGACGCTGTAGTTTTGGAACTGAAACGGCTATCAACCCAGACGTCTCCAGATCCTGCCTAATTAAGTTGAAAGTATAAAAACAACCTTACAGAGGGATCTGGCCGAGTTGAATCTCATCATGGCTGACATATCAGACCTCAAAGGCTTTATTGTGTTTGTTCACAGCACTGTTGGTGATTTTACAGAATACACAACAAAAATGTACAAAGAAATACAGTTTCTTCTAGACACAAAACAGGAAGTCGCTATCTTGCAACATCGAGTACAAAAGCTCAAACTCCGTATCCAAGAAAATTACCAAAAAAACACGTCTGAACAAAATTGAAATAAAAGGTGTTGTGGTTTCTGATTCAGAAATCTTGTTCAATATCCTTGCAAAAATAGTAGATCATATTAAGTATCCAATACCTAAAGATCAGATAAATTATGTAGCTTGAGTGCCAATGAGAAATGACAAGTCAAACAAATCTATTATCGCCTGTATTCATAATAGCTGATATGTAAAAGATAACTTTATTGGCGCTGCCAAGAAGTGCCGCGTCACTCCATCAGACATTGGACTACGCGGAGATGGTTAAATATTTATTAATGATCATCTTACCATCGACAATAAAATATTGTTAATTCGATCGAGGCTACGAATACATATGCGTGAAAGTATGTAAAATATTTGCTAGAAAAAACTTCATCTCCTGTAGTGTTAGTAAAATCAGAGTCAGATTTAAAAAAGTTATACTTTACAGGCTGTTTAACTTAATCGTATAATTTGTGGTTTTTTTTTTACTATACTTACTTATCAACCTTTTGTTTGCTTACTCAACAATATTCGTATCACCACTAATGTTGCTAATCATGTCGCTACTTAGGGTGTTACCACACCAATCGATCGACGTTGATCGATAGTAGCATGGAACAGGCAACGTCGATCTATTGGTGTGGTAACACCCTTACATAATAACCATTAATACTTACCATTCATCTTAAGTTTATTCGGTTGCTGTAGCACCGAGCAACGGATCATTTGCTGCGTTCCGTTTGCCGATTACAGCGCTCATATACCCGTTCCGTTTGCTCGTGAGCGCGCTCACAGCGATATCGATACGTCATCAATGACGTCATAAACGCCGCCATCTTCCCGCTCACAGTGCCAACGCTACGGAGCATGGTCGCTGTGAACGGCCTGTCAAAACTGACATGACGTTACTTTGTTGATGTTTTTATTAGACAATTAAAGATTTTAAAAGCTTGCTTATTCATTTTCTTTTGTAATAATGTTAAAAAATGGCTCCTGCTTCATTCAGGGTCAAAGATCTTAATGAAATTGTAACTTTAGACTTAATCGACGAACAATCAGAATGTTAGCGCGATATTTACCGTTCCGATTGCAATAGCACTAATAACACTTTTAGCGCGCTCAAACGAAACGGAACGGTTTTGAGCACTTTTAACGCTGTAATCTGCAAACGGAACGCACCAATTCAGTAAGTCTCGCTTTATCATGCCTGTGTGTAAAAATAATGTCACTATTCGCGTCACATTTGTATAATCTAATCTATCCAATGGTGATGCATTCAAGCATATAAATTACTCTGTTGTTAATTTTATATTTAACTACTGATTTGCTTTATTTTGTTCACTGCAAGACAAAATTCACAGCTCCGACATTACTAACCTAGATCTTAATGATACTTTTTTGGCTAAACAGTGATTAATTGATTACCCAACCAAAGATGATGCCGATTAGTATTTATTACCAAAATGTACATGGATTACGGACTAAAACTACGACATTTTATAGGAATATCTGCATGAGTTCATATGTATAACGACGGCCGAGTGTCGTTATCAGTGTTTTCCGCCATATAGCTTGTCATCAGTGGGCGTGCTTATTTAAACTGCAGTTGTAGCTTCTTAATAATCTTAATTACACACTTTTAAGTAACAATCACGTAACAGATTATAAAAATAGTACTAATTAATTAATTTACAATAAACACTTGAAACGCGCGACAGTTCTAGGCGTGTCTGACCGTTTGCTCGATTGTAAGTGATCGTCCCCTTCGCACCGCTACCAGGTCTAAACGCTGTCGAGCACCGCAGAGGGCGCTGGTGTCCCAAGGTGGCCACCATAAGCCGACACGGCCATCCTGCTGAAACACGTCCTCGTGTGTTATTCTGTAACCAACGTACAACAATACGATAGCTTTTACTTGATCGGCCAATTCTGACTTCATAAGAATTTAATAAACAACAAATTCATAATTAAAACCATCGTTTAATTAATTTTACACCTATTTAGCATTATTGTAATAATATCCAATCCACAATTGACATGAATTTTAATTCAATACACTTTATTTATAAAAGATATGTCCCAAAATGCAAGGAGTCTGGGCCAGAAGGCCTACTATGAACTATTATTGCGATTCAATTGACGACCTAAAATAAACTGCTCTGCTATTTCATACCACGACGTCATTAAAGCGATCCAGTTTAGGTTGACGCCAAATCAAGTCGGCAATTGGATTGCAAACTGTTTTAGTTCGTTCATTTTTCGTACCATGAGGTGATATTTCAACCTATATTGGATGACTTAAATGTCAAAGTAAGCGATTCAAAAAAAGTTGCTACTTTCTTGGCGTGAAGTGAATCATTTCGGTTTATCTTTAAAAAAATTGGTTGAAAATATACGTATTTTAAGATATTTCAGTTGGATATTTAGTGTTTCTTATGTGTTAATGTGAAAAAGTGATTTCTAGAGCTATTTTTATTGTAGATGTCTGACGAATTAGTCTTTTTTATTTTCTTGGAAAATGATAATGAAATAAACACAACACGGAAACAATCGGACCCCTTTTATTTGTTTATGTTATTATTTGGAAAATGAAGAATATACAATAAGGATATCGGTTGTGTAAACGATTGGTATTAGAAATTTGTGATGAGCTGAGCCCATTGTTGAAAAATCCAACAAAATCAACTGATTTATCAGTAGAGACAAAGGTAGAAGTCAAATTGGGTGCGTTCTAAACTCGTCATAATCAATTTATTTTTACGACAACACTAAGGAAACCTTTAATTATTTGTAATTTAAAGAATTTTATAAATTTCTATTATTTAATGAGTACTAAAACGGGCTTATGGTATATAATTTGACACTAAAAAGCGCAATTTCAAAATATATTTGTTGTTATTTTTACACAAAAAACACCGCTAAAATCATATCAACTAGATTTCGAAACGCAATGCATATGGTTCGAGTAAAAGAGACAGACTTATGCAACGAGTGTACAGCGTCATCTCTTTCTCACACGCGGACCACAGACAAATTTCGATCTTTCATTCCTCCGTGAGCGATTCAAACGCCAGTTAGCTAAAGGCACTTCATGGAACGAATCTTAGCGATTCAGTTTAGGTACCTAAACTGGATTGCATCGGAATTGAATGGCAAACTAAAAGTTGATGGTAGGCCTTCAGGTCTTTGTACACTTTATCAAAAAATAGTTTAAGATGCTTAGAACACTTTTTGATTGTTAAATTGTTATTATAACACTTTGTTTACTGGTAGGAAATGAAATTGTTCATTTTTAGTGTACAACACAAACAAAAAACATCATGGCGGAAAAAAAGTCATTTTGACAGCTAAGGTTTACTTACATCTTTTTGTTTTGTTTATCGAGAGTAGTATCGATTATGGCATCAAGTCCAAAGAATTGAATTGCATTGTTTTGTGTATTTTTAGCTTATTTAATAGTTGTAAAGTTATAAAGAAACCGAAAAACAAACTCAAGCGCAATGAACAATCAAACACACAGACAACTATCAATGTGATATGAATGAAGTGTGTGAGTGAGGTGGCTGTCCCCTCTGCTTAGTGGACTAACTTTACTTTACAACTTCCGTCATAGAAAAGACTCATTGTCAATGTTGCCCGCTAAAACGAACACAAATAATGTTGACTTTTTTATTTTCTTACCATCTAACTACTAATTAAATCAAATTATTTGTATTTTTCTTATAATTACCATTTATTTGTCAATTTTTTTAGATGGTGTACAAAGACCTAGCCTAGGTTGTGACATTTTCTTTTATACATTAATTTAATTAAATCAATTCACGCTTAAAATACTTAAATTAATCAACCCTGGATAATGTACCGTCCGTAAGTAATAAGGTTTGAATAGTTTAACTCTACACAATAGACAACATAGATCACACAGATCTCGACATGAGTCACTATCACCACGGCCACCAAGCCGAACAGCAAACACAATTGCTCTACATCACAAACGCGCCCCCACCACCTGTGGAACGCCTGCCATGTGCATCACCCACTGACTGAGACAAGAGACACCGATTTCTACCAGGCTACGACTACGTATAGCAACTAGTACGGTCGTCTTCATTACGGCTGATAGAGTACTCATTCGATTTCCAACCAAACTAATTCACTTCATCACCACTATCTTCATTGTCTAAATCAAAGTTGACTGGTACATGACCCTCAGGCATCTTTCTCAACCTATTGTGAGCGTATTTGTACGTACGTTTCGAATCTAAAGATTTTAACGTCTAACGGTCATCATTCAATACCTCAATGACTTTAAATGGACCTTTGCACTTTGCATCTAGTTTGGTTTGGTTTCTTGCCTCATTTTCTAATAGAAGCAAGTCACCCACCGCAAAATTATTAACCTTCGTCCATTCGCGCGAGAAGAACCCGTAGCTATAAGGTGCATGCGGATTTGGCAGAAGGTTTTCAGTAGATGTGTATTCAAACAGGTTCAAGGTGGAAATTGTGTTTTAATATAAAAAGGTGCTCTTTATATACAAAATATTTACAGTACATTTACAATAATTACAAGCCAGAAGGCAAATTAATGCTGTGCGTGCAAATCAAGAACGCATCCGAAACAATAGAACGCAGCGAACGCGCGCGCGGCCGGTGTCGTCGTTTATCAAAACTCCTTGCCTCGCCGGCGCGCGCCCCCTCATTATATCCCACCAATTCGGCTTTCGAGCCAGGAACTCGTGCCCTCAGCAAGTCCACCGAATCGTCGAGTACATACTCGACGGCTTCTACCCCAGGCGACTAAAAACAGTCGCTGTATTCTTTGACGTAGCCAAGGCTTTCGACAAAGTCTGGCACTCGGGCCTCATTTACAAGCTGTACAACAAAGGCTTGCCCGACCGACTAGTCAAACTAGTCGGCTCCTACCTTAAAGATCGCACCTTTCGTTTTAGACACAAAGGTACGCTCTCCACCCCCCGCCCCCTCAGGACCAATGACATACCTATCCCGCCAAAAGGTGTTCAACTCTCCCTCTTTGCCAATGATACCGCCCCGTACGTCAAGGGCTTGTACGTCGACTCCCTCATCACCAAACTCCAGAAGGCCGTAAACGACCTCGGAGCTTGGTTCAAAAAATGAATCGATGTGAATCCAGAGAAAAGCTCTGCGTTGCGCTTCGATCATAAACGCCGTCGCCCCTGCGTCCCCCATATCCGAATGCTAGGTACGCCCATCCCGTGGGCACAAACCACCAAGTACCTAGGCGTAACACTCGATCGTACGCTTTCATTCCGACCTCACATATTCAGAGTTACCAAACTCGCCCGTATGTACATGGGCCGCCTAAACAGTATGTTCGGCAGGCTCAGTAAAATGTCTTTTAGGAACAAGCGAACGCTTTTTAAGGTTTGCGTCAGACCGGTCATGACGTATGCCGCCCCAATCTTTGCCCATGCCAAACCCTCCGATTTGTATAATCTGTAGGTATAATTCAGAATCTCTTCTGCCGCCGGGCCACGAATGCTCCGTGGTACGTGCAAAAACCAAACCTGCACAGAGATCTCGACTTCCGCTCTCCACCGCTTATTTCAAGCGATCCGAAGAGCATCCTAACCCCCTCATACGCGAGTCAGTAGCTTATACTGCTCCGTCCATGCCGTCGAGGTACAAAGTCCGTAGACCGAGAAATGCACTCTCAGATGCCCCCGATCAACTTTCTAAGCTAATCTAGATCAGCTTAAGGCTGCCCAGGCCGACTAATCATCATCCAAACTGTCACTTGCACCTTATGTGATTATTACGGCGTACGCACCGTGAGACAGCTGCGTGCATCGAGTCTTCGCTTCGCTTCGTGTTTGATACTAATTAATTTCACAGGCGTAACCGTTACATGCTTGACATGAAAGTTCTTTTCAGAGCTGCTTATTATTCCATAGGTATTTGTGTTTTATTTACCTCCTGTTCCTCCTTGCAGCCACACGGATGTTATTTGTATCGCAAAATTCCTTAAATTCCGTTCCACCTTAACTAACGGGGCAAATGAATTGATGATTTCTAAAACAACATAGCTAACAAAAATTCAAATATTCAGGAGACACAAAAAACTGAATAATATTCATAAATCAAATAAAAAATATAAAGTTGATAAAGTTTATTTGAATATTACTTGAGTTAGCACATAATAATGAATTTTATTGCAATCTACGCTTTTCAGAATAATATTAAATGAGGTTTAAAATTTTTGCAGTTGTACACTAAACCTGTGACTTATGTTGTTTTGATGCTCAGGCTATCAATTGACTAGGAAAATGAATAAAACTAAATATTTTCTGCAATATTCATCATTTATTATTAAATTAAAAATATTACATTAATATTAGGTCATTACATATGAATTTAGCGTTTTATAGGGGAGGAACATGAAGTTAATTTTTTTTAAATACAATATATTTATTTAATCAAAGTAAAGGTAGTTAATTGCTCCCTTTACTAAAAAAACTATTTGGACGGGAATCAATAAAATCTTTGAAGGCACTTTGGACTGCCCCATCGGTGTCGAACTTTTTCACTTGCAAGAAGTTATCCAATATTCGAAAAAGAAATTGTAATCTGTTGGAGCAAGGTCCGGGGAGTACTGTGGATGTCTTAGAAATTCCAATTGAAGCGCCTCTAATTTGGTAGCCGTCTGTTGTGCATTGTGTAGTCTAGCGTTGCCCTGAAGCAGCAGTGGCCTAGAGCGATTGACCAGCCTCGGTTGTGTAGCAGCTAGCTTTTCCATCATTGTTTGTAGTTGCTGACAATAGACATCTGCCGTAATCGTCTGGCCAGATTTAAGAAAGCTGTAGTGAACGACACCGGCACTAGTCCACCAAACGCTCACAAGTAACTTTTTTAAAGTAAATTTTCGCTTGGGGCAGGATTTGGCTGGTTCGCCAGGGTTCAACCATTGCGATGAGCGTTTCCGATTGTCGTACACGATCTACTTTTCATCACAGGAAATGATTCGATTTAAAATCCTTTCATTATTGTGCCGGTTGAGTAATGTCCCAATGTCCCAATGTAAAACCCACCAGTCGGAGCGCGTTTGTCGGTTTGCTGCACTCAATTCATGAGGTGCCTACCTCTCAAGTTTTTTCACCTTCTCAATTTGATTAAAGTGGATAAAAACAGTTTTGTCACTAACACCGCAGCCTACAGCTAACTCGGACGTGGTTTGCGATGGATCCGCTTCCACAATAACCTTCAATTCTGCATTATCAACTTTGGTCTTCGACCGTCCATGGGGCTTGTTCTGCAGATCGAAATTTCCAGAACGAACCCGAACCAAAAACGTACTGTGTTTTCTTGTGCGACACCGCTGCATTAATTCAGCTTCGAGCCGTTTCTGCACCACTGGTGCCACGTTGAAATATCGTACTTAAATAGCGGGATATTTCAAGTTTTTCATTTTGTAAACTAAATGACGCAAAGAATAAACCAAAAGAGGAAAAAAGCAAATGAATTACGGTTTTCGAAACACAAATACGTGAGTAAATATCTGTAAAAATTTGAAATTGGAATTCTTAACCTAAGAGGAAATAATACAGATCAAAATACGACAAAACGCCAATTTCATATGTAAGGACCTAATTCTTTCCTTCATTTATGCACCGTCTCCCACTTCATCCACACTCTCAACACATTCTAAAATGTCATTATAAAGAGATTGATGTTTGTCTGGTAGGTCACAAATTAACTTATTGATATCCCCAATCCTTTTTTTTATATTTGTATATTTAAAAAAAATAACTTATGTCAATTCTGTAGGAAAAACTATAACTGAGCTACTTTGCTTTAAAATTCGAACATTGAAAAATATCTGTGTACTTCATTATCAATGAACTCGCCAGCCTGTACCTTTCCAATATCTTCAGCAGAGTGGATGAAATGTGAGTATATGGGAATAAGAAAAATATATTTTGTGGTTTCATAACACATCTGCCAGACCTGAATTATAGTAACAGGCCTTGCAATATTTTTCAAAATTAATTATGTGATGTGGTTGTACAATTTCAACAAAAATTTAGGCGACAACTTATTTATAATTTTACATAATCCCAAATGGAATATAACCGGTCCTCCTTCTTTAACTGCCTTTTAAAGAAGCAAGTTCTGTCGCCAGGTAAGAATGAATAGACTGGTGTTGCCAGCGTTGGGTGTAAAAACAACACAATTTTGTGAATTTATGTTGTTTTAACAATAATCGAAAAAAAAGTAGAAAGTCACGTTGTTCTTACACTAAACGTTATTTTCTACATTCTATTTGTGCAAGAAAAAGCGAAGCAATTAAGTTGTTTTAATGCACGCCCAATTTGTTGCCATAAACTATGCCCAAAACCACTTAAAACCCAATTTCTATAAAAATGTTAGTTACCTTGTTTTAGAAATCATCGATTCTAATATGGTAAGTATTTATCTCTACTGTTACGTTGAAAATTTCTGTTAGATTCCCAGACCGTAATTCATAAGTATTTGCTATTTGTTCATTTAACCGGTCACATTAGATAACATTTGCTCTGTGCTGAATACTCGAGTTTGTCCAATACCCGTGATAGCAACAACATTATTGTAACGTTTACCAATAAGTTTACCCCAGAAACATTCTTTAATTAATGAACATTCAGCGCCAGAATAGTACGAAAAACAACAGCTCACCCACATATTGTAAAGTACCCGTCGGCGACTTTACTGTGCAGGCTTCGACCCGATGCTCCCCGTGCACTACTGCTGCGCTGCTATCCTGCACGCGCTTGCCACTCGTGCACTGAGCTGCGAAATGCCCAGAATTGCCACATCTAAAACAAATCAACGTTTTTGAAGCAGTTGACGAATTACACGAGTGACCTAGGCTGGCTTCCCGCAGTTAAAACATTTAATTATTTGGACTTGCTTGGTAACTGGGGCTGACGATGGTTCACTCGAAGCTATTTTTCGTTTTAAATACATTTAAGTAGTTATTGCTGCAGCTCGTCTCTCGACGCAATATCCGTCGTAAACGCAAGGCGTTGTAATGGTGGGTCAAATTGTACTGTTGCCGCGGCAATTTCTTCTTTATTCATGTCCTTCCAGCGATTACCTAATGACGTTATCAGTCGGCATGCGTAAGCAGGTAACGTTTCTTTGTCTCCGGGGCAATCATTGTTTAAATTTACTAAACTGCCCGCTAAAGTTTCTGTAAAAACAAATCGTGTTGAAAAAGTAACTTGAATTCGCTCCACGTCATGCCTTGGTAAATTTGCGAAAGCCACGACGATGCGGTGCCCTAAGCGCTTTACTAACTGCCACCACAAGTTGATTTCCGGTTCATGGATTCTCAGCGAAGCACAGGTCTACTGTCGCGCACCACGATCTTGCATCCGTGTTCAACTTATCTGGGTCGAACTCGGGTAACTCCACCAGGCTCATAGTCTTCTGCGTCTGCAAGGCAGCAATAAGCGCTTGCATTTTGAGGTTTTGTATTTCAAACATGGTGCGCCAACGTTATTTTCTGCTGGTAAGAAAAGATATAATAATTAATAAATAAATTTGAAATTATGTGTGTGGCTTAGACTTTTTTGGTGTGTATTATCTGGCTCGTCCTACTCTTTTTCGAGTTAGTGGAATTGCTATTCTCACTCTATACCTACTATGTACTTTTTCTCCATAAGGACTTTTTGTATGTTCATCTTTATCGAGAGTGCCTTATATGTAAGTTTGACATACGTACGACCGCACTTAGAGACGTAAAATGGTTAACTTAGGCGATCTAAGTACAGTGTCGCTCGAGTGTGGTCGATAAAAGAATAAAAGTGCTTCTGGAACCAAAAATATTTAATAGCTTGCGAAAATTAGTTTTCTTAAACTTGTCATGAATAACCACAGCAGATATTCAAAATATGTGGTCGCATTATTTAATAAATTTTAGAGAAGTTGGCAAAAGCTCGTACTTATTTCGCAATTCCTTCTTTTTTTTAAAGTGTCGGAGTGGAGTTTAGACTCAGCTTTAAAATTGTACTAAATAATGTACGAAGTAAAAACTTCAGAAAGAAAAGCAGTCTTCTAGTTGTTTAATTGCCGAAACAAATTCTGTTCTGAATTTGTTAAAAATCCTGCTTATCTTAAATCTTAAACTAATGCGCTTAACTACTTAATACGTGAAAACCGCGCATTAAGGTTAGTTTTAACGAAAAATCTAGTTACCAATTACTTAACGCGTGTAAACCAGCCATTTGTAAACGGTACAAGCGATTCTCGCCTTAGCCTCCGCTGAGGTCCCCGACGGTACCTGAAAAGTGGTTCTAAGACTACCAGATACATTTTATCAAATAAATTCAATTATATTGCTTCTCGACACAAACCATGAGCTTGCGAGCAAAACAAACTATTTCGTGTCCGTCACAGTATAATATAAAGTATAGATGTGTTACCGGTTTCTGTTCTGTGGGAACGCAAAAGTCAGGTAATTGCCCAAATTGACTTCAGTGACATATTACGGCACTTCATGCATGATGCTTGTCCTACCTTTTACTCAAACGCAGACTATTGGGTCCCCATAGTATAAAAATTACATTGCCGCCACTAAGGAACCAAAAAATATTTCATTATAATCCGACTCCGCAGTTCAACGTTTAATAAAATTTGTAGGGAGACTGGGCAGTTAGCAGCCAGTTTATGTATACTTGGTATATAAATGCACATGTTGAAGGATTTAGAAAAAAGTAGAAATAATAAATAAACGAATTTCAAATACTTTTGTTGATTGTTCTGATCTCTTCCATGCATTAGCTGCCCATTCCTTGAAGTAATTTGGGATTGAGAATTTTATAGACAATACTTATCAATGTTCAAACTACATCGGAAAAATAAGCTGAAATAAACTTGATTTATTTGAAGGCATTTACATTTTTAACAGGCTGGAACTTATTTTACACAAGATTATATCTTGATATAAATTTTATCGTAAGCGATTTAAGATGGCCATTCTGCTAAAATTGGAAATATATATCTAAATCATTAAAGCGATCGAATTAATTACTATTACATAAATTACATTGACAATTAAAATATAATCAAATTCAATAAGTTATGTCGCAAGGTAAAACGAATAAAAATAACAAACAACAATAAATATGTCCAAATTAAAGTTAAAAGACGTCAACGGATATCAAAAATATAAAAATGTCAAAAGTAAACAATAATTAAAATTAAGTCAAATTTTCAATTAAATAAAAGAAATAAATATTCAGCCAGCAGCTTACAATTCATATTTTGTCATTTAAATAAAGATGCATGTCATAGTACATTTTGTCTAATAATAAATTACATAATACTGTTTTAAATTTTTTTTCAGGAACATCTGTATATGTCCCAGGTAATTTATTATACAGTCTGACAGCCATACAGTGTACATTTCTACTATACAGAGTCAGCTTTTGGTGTGGTACATAAAGTTTATGTTTGTCTCTACCACGCCGTCCAATCACTTCCTCATTTTTCTCAAATAAATATTTATTCCGATTGACGAAACAACATACTTCATATATGTATAGTGACGGAAGTGGCAATATTTTTGGTTTCGCGAATAACGGTTTACAGCTGTCTATTAAATTTGCCCTACAAATGGCCCGTATACATTTTTTTTGTAGAATAAATACTCTGTCAGCCTCAACCGAGTTTCCCCATAAAATTAAGCCATATCTGATGACGGACGAAATATACCCGTGATAGGCAGTAGTTAGAAGTGCCGCTTGAAATGATACTACTCGCACTATTTGCCTTAGAACGTAAATAAATCTATCGATTCTCATACAAACGTTATTGACACGGTCTTTCCAATTTAAGTGTTGGTCAATTGTAACGCCTAAAAATTTCGTAGATTCTACAATGTCTAGGCGAATGTCATTATATTTTATGTCATATTTATTAAATTTTGAATTATAAGTTTGGAATTGAATTAATTTAGTCTTGTCAATATTTATTAATAGATCATTAATGTCTAACCATAAAGTAATGTCACGCAATGTTTTATTTATTTCTATCTCAGCGTCATTAATTTTTTTGTCATAATTTATAGTTATAGTTGTATCATCCGCAAATAATATACAATTATGATCGATATGGTTTGGTAGGTCATTTATATAAATTAAAAATAATAAGGGACCCAGAACACTTCCATGAGGAACGCCGCGATTGTTAGGATAGTAGGGGGATTGATAATGTTTTAATGTATTACCATATAATCGGCTAACTTATACACTTTGTATCCTATCAAATAAATAGCTTCGCAGCCATTTTAATGCTACCCCTCTTACGCCGTAACACTGCATTTTTTTTTAAATTATGTCATGCGAAACGCGATCGAAGGCCTTATAGGAATCCTATTAATAATAGCCTTATCTAGGAATACTGACACAGGGTGTATGCCACGATTTAGAGCTTCAGTCACTTCTTTCACTAAGTTATAGCAAGCCAACGTTGTAGAGCTGTTTTTTCTAAAACCAAATTGCTGTACCGTTAACGTATTTTGGTGGGTGAAGAAGCAATACAGTTTGTCGTACACTGCCCTTTCAAAAGTCTTCGATAGGACTGATACTAATGTAACCGGTCTAAAGTTATTGATATAACCCTTAAATGCATCGTGATGGAAATTTCCATCAACCGATTCAATGCCATTTTTTCGTTTCTACAGAGGTCGGTAGTCACATATTTTATACATGGCAACTTTTATGATACATTAACAATGTTTCTGAACGAAAAAAAAAAGTTTATCCCTCAATGTCAGCTGACAAATGTCATTCGAAAATGTGAAGAGCCGCTATGGTGATTTCGAAATTTTCGATATATGTAAATGTGAAAAAGTTAAATAAATGCTCAATGTTTACATTCTATTTTATTCCTAATTGATAGATTTGAGGTAAGTTTAGCGATTTATATCTTTATTTTTGTTCGTCAAGAAAGAAATAGGTAAAATAAAACTCAAAATAGTGTTGATGTAAATTTACATCATCATGTCATTACGGCTATTTAGTTTGTATGAAAAGCTAGTAACTAGTGTTTTTTATTGGTTTCTTGTTATTTTCTGTTTTAGGTGTTGATATTTTACGAAATGAATAACAGAGATATTGAACGATATTTAGCATCCTTGGAAGATGGATTGCTGTCGGAAGATGACATGGAGGCGTCCGACCAAGAGGAGGAACAAGTTCCTGATTATAATGATAAAGAACAGATGCTGAATATGTTAGAAAGTGATGAAGAAGACACAGAAAACCCACAAAGCGCTGAAGATGACCCTCCATTAATTGAAAATGAGATAATAGACATCCAGGTTGAAAACATTAGTGTTCCTACAGGAGATACATTTTCAGGATTACTAGATAAAAGAAAATTGATCTGGAAAAAAAGGAATATGGAGTTTGATGATTCTAAAATCAAATTTCTAGGAAGTTCTGATTTAGGACCTGAGATATTAGAATTAGATACCCCATATACTTGTTTCAACTACTTTTTTACAGAACATTTCATGAAAAGTATAGTGGAACAAACAAACCTCTATGCCACACAACAAAATCCTGAAAATTCTACTGCATACAATTTATCGGACTTGCGGAAGTTTTTTGGAGTACTAATATATATGTCGGTGCAGCATTTCCCTAGTATAAGGTCATATTGGTCTCCAAAATATGGTTATGAACCAATATATTCAGTGATTACCAATAACAGGTTTGAACAGATAAAAAAGTCATTACATTTTAATAATAATGACCTCCACAAGGCAGTTGGTGAGCCAGGCCATGATCGTTTATTCAAAATACGTCCTGTTATTGATGAATTGAATAATAAATTTTCATCAGTTACTATGGAACAACGACTTTCCATAGACGAGCAGATGTGTGCAACCAAAGTTGCCCACTTCCTCAAACAGTACTTACCTAATAAGCCCCATAAATGGGGCTTTAAACTGTTTGTTTTGTGTAGTCTCCAAGGATTTGCATATAAATTTGAAGTATATGCTGGCCAGGACCTTACTAATAAACCTGAAAATGAGCCAGATTTGGGCCCCACCAGCAATATTGTACTCCGTTTAGCTCGAGGTATACCAAGATTTGTAAATCATATTGTCTATTTTGACAATTTTTATACGTCTGTACCATTGGTGTACTATTTGGCAAATCAAGGAATCCTGTCAGTAGGTACAGTTCAACAAAATAGAATACCGAATGTAAAGTTACCTGATAAAAAACAATTTATGAGTAAATCTACTCCAAGAGGTTCATATGAAGAAAGAGTGACTACGTTTCAGAATGTGGATATGAGTGTAGTTGCATGGAAGGACAACAAAATTGTCACATTACTTTCGTCATATGTTGGAGCTTTGCCTTTGAATAATGTGTCTAGATATGACAAGAAAATAAAAGAGAAGGTACAGATCCCATGCCCTAAGATTATAAGTGAATACAACGCCCATATGGGTGGTGTAGACCTAATGGATAGTTTCCTGGGAAGATACAGAATAAGGGCCAAGTCAAGAAAATGGTATATTCGTATTTTTTTTCACCTTTTAGGTGAATTTTTTTTTTTTTTGAAGGTTATTTACCGAAGAAAGATATCCTTAATTTAGGTGCATTTAGAAATGAATTGGCCTTCACTCTCTGTAACTTAGGACTAGTGCAAGAAAATAAAAGGGGTCGTCCAAGTTCTAGTGCTCTAGAGCATGAAATACAATCAAAGAAGAAAAGAAGTGCTGTTGCAGTTGCCCCACCAAAAGAAGTTAGAAGAGATGGGCAGGGTCATTGGCCTCTGGTTGGGGGATCTCTGCGGTGTAAATACCCTAACTGTAAGGGATATTCAACATTACATTGTTCAAAATGCAATGTAAACCTTTGTTTGAATAAAAACAATAATTGTTTCTTTAAATATCACAATGAGTAAAATTATTAACCCAGTGCTCTTTTGTTCCTGATAGGTTACTGCTAATAACATAATGATGTAAACTTCCACCAACCCATTTTTTTTAAATATAGTATTGTCATTAATGAATATATTTTTTTTATTATTTTTCCCTTGTTATAGAGCTAATCCTACATCCAAAAAAAAAATGTTTGCTCAGAAAGCAAAAATCATGCATTTAAGGGATAATCTATTTCCCCCTTTTTTAAGAGTGGCTTGACAATAGATTTTTTTTTCAACCTACTAGGATAAACTCCTTCGGACAGCGATAAATTTATAATATGTGTCAATGGGCCTGCAACAAACTTAGCACTAGCCTTTAGTATTTGAGTTGTTATGGAATCATACCCTACTGATCGAGTGTTTTTCAGATCCATAATTATTTTAATTATATCTTTTTCAGTTACAGGTGTCAAGAATATTGAATTCAAATTATTTTTAACTTTTGGCCCAAATTTGTCATTTTTTTTCTTTTTTGTAGAGTTTATCTTATCAAAATTAATAAAATGTTCATTAAATTTCACACAAATGTCTGTAGGGTCTGTATAAACTTTACCGTCATTTGTAATTTTTTCAATTGATTTTGCGTGACTATTCGTTCCTCAAGTATGTTTTATTAATGTCCAACAGACTTTACATTTATTTTTTGCATTACTTAAATATTAAACATCCTCTGACTTTTGTGCGCTGTCAAAACTTTTTTTTTTTCATATTTTGGTGTATGTTTTGTATTTGTTCTTATTTAATAGCTTATTGTTACTACACAGACGGTATTTTAAATATAATCTTCGTTTCGTGATAAGTACATGATTTTTTTAAGTCCTTTAGAAATTAAAACTTTTCTTATAGGTTGATTATTTATTTTGACTTTTATCATGGGAAAGCATAAATTAAAAAAGAGGATTAGGTAGTCATGAAACATATTAAACGCATTTTCAGTATTAGTCGCACTATAAACGTCATTAAATGATAAGCTTGAAATATATTCAACATATTTTATTATATTTTCTTGACTAAAATCTCTTTTTATGTCAAAATAATAAGATTGGTACTGACATAATTGTTGTTTAGTGACTTTTATTGTGAATGTCATAGTTTGCGCAGTCTCGTGGTCAGATAAACATAATAGATGTACGTCACTTGTGGAGCACACAGGACAATTACTTGTTCTTATTGACGTCAAGTAAAACATGATTCTACCACCAGTTCGAAATGGGATGTCTGGGATGTCTAAGACATCCACCGTACTCCCTGGGGCTTGCTCAACAGATTACCATTTTTTTTTTCGAAATTTGGATAACTATAACTTGCAAGGGAAAAATTCAACTCCGATAGGGCAGTCTAAAGCGCCTTCAAAGATTTTATTGATTCCTGTCCGAATGGTTTTTTTAGTAAAGGGATCAATGAACTACCTATGAGATGGCAAAAGTGCATAGATAGCAATGGTACATGCTTTATATATATTTTTTATATTTAAACTGACTATGTTTCTCCCTTATAAAACGCAAATTTCATATGTATTGACCTAATATTTGCGATTTTTCTTATTGAGATGCAACGAAGATGTAAAATAGAAGAAATTTTGCGTTACATCCCATTCTCCAATCAGCAGGGGTCGCGCCACTCCCGCTATCTTAACGTTCACTAAGAAGTCCTTTTTTTTGTTCCCTCCACGGGTAGGGCAGGAGGATAAAAAATGCTCTGACGCATACACTAGCGCGCGAGATCCAGCTTATGTGGGACTCGTTCCGAGCCTACCAGAACCCCAACCACTAAAAAACCCACTGTCGGCTCGTGCAATTTTTTGCCACTCAGCTTCTTTCTTCTTCTGAGCGACGGCCAATTGGAGAAAGAGGCCGCGCTAGCGGGATTCAAGCAGAAGGGGTCACCCGCTGGGATTTACATAGCATTGAAGGTGCTCAAAGCACTGAAGGTGCTCAAAATTGCAAAGAGAATTTAAATTAAATTACATTTAAAAAAGACATTAAAAGAAGTTAAGTTAATTCGGATTTACATTAGAATTTACGTTAGAATTAGAATTTGCGGCCAGAAGGGCTTCGAGATCGGCTGACAGTCTGGTGGAAGAGTACGCTTGTGAATTCCTAGGCCTAGCGACTTAAGAAGTTCTTTATAGAGTATAAAGAATGAGAACAAAAATTCCTTTTACTCTCACTAGACGTACCTACATTAGGCCGTCCGGTCCGTTTTTTGAAATGACCCTGAATTCAGTAGGAAGGAGAAACTTGTGTATATCTGTAAAACTATGCAAGGCCAACGCCTGATGTAACGATTCGATACATTAACAGGTTACGTTTATCGAGACTGTCACTATACGTTGAAGTACTTTTGGAGCTAGCACACCATAAATCAAACTTTATGACAGTTACAAGTTCATTTACTACACGTAAGGTGCGTTTTTCAAAAAGTAGCCTTTAACCGAAATTGCCAGCCAGAATACTTTGTACTCATGCGTGGTGGTTTACACGTATTAAGTTTGTCCAAATTGTTTAGTTTCAACTTTAAGATTTGTTGAAAAATATTTAAGATATGAATGCTTGTGGAATAAACGAGGTAAAAAATTTTGAAAAAATACTTCAAGAAATATTAATTTCCGAAACAAATTCTTCCCCGAGAATTTGTTTCTCAGGGAAGCTTTTTTGTTTTGTTTTCAATTTGACTATTGATTTGTCCAAAATCTCACTTACCACATACTTAAATACAGAATTGATGAATTTCTTGACATTACTCACATTGACCTTATGAGCTAAACACGTTTATTACCATTATGAATTTCAAGATGTTTTCTGGGGTGCCGCATACATTATACGATGGAATGTCAGCTGGACAGTCGGCGGCACTGCAATAACATTTGAATCGGCGGAGTTCACTGGCACTACATGAGAGTAAATTCTTTGTTTTTTTTTAGTTTTTCAGCCGTCACAGTGTATGTAACGTGTTTAACGCAATTAAGAGCCTTTATACAAATCAACGGTCTCCCGAATCGGTAAACTGCAACACACACTGTTCAATACAGAACATAAAATATATGTAAAAACCCTAATTAGTTCTAATATATTTTTATATTGGTAACATTTAATTGTTTATAATAAATTCTCTAGCCACTTCCGGCTGTCTGTCAACTATCTTCTATTCTATCTAGAACATTCATTTCATTCGTTCATTCCATTGTAACGTGCAAGCGTGGTTCAATAAATCACAATTTAAAAATTTCTAGCCTTTTATTCAACAGGCTAAATGGTCCTTTTAACGCCGGTAAAAAGTGTTCGTTTGTTTTCGCGGTGTGTTCGTCAGGCGCGGGCTGTTTCGCGCGATTTGCTATATCAAGTTGCGGCGTCGTCCATTACGACCGGCCGGCGGGGCGTTAAGCGGCAGGACATTTTTCTCGCATATTCGTACTATTTACGCTGGCGAGGCCCTATTTCGACGCCATATCGTCGATGCGGAGCTGATCGGTCTATTCCTGAAGCTGAAAATCATCAATACTCATCTTTGAAAGAGGTTAAAATTGCAGTATCAGCGGTGTGAACATCGTACATTTCATGCAGTTTTTCACTGAGGTTGGCACTACTGTGAGGCGGCCATATCCGACTCACTCAAAGCAACTTCACGTCGGAGAAACGTCAAAGTCAAATTCATCTGTCACTCACTACGAGTGGTTTGTAAATCAAAACATAAACAAAGTTTCGGATTAAGTTTGCCGGTTAACAAAAGTGAAAGTGCAGCTTCAAATAATATCAGTGTTAGAATTAAGTTGTGTTTACGGTTTTATAGCTTAGAGAAAAGCACGGTAAGAGTGTTTTATAACAATGCCAACTCCGGAGGACGATCTCAAGCGGTTACGCAAGCAGCGTGCCAACTGTAAGTCGACTATAACACGTCTTGAAAATTTCATTAATGATCCCATAAACTTAGCGTCGTCTACTATAGACACGTTAGAGGCGCGAAAGGATAAACTTATCAATACACTTAAGGAGTATGAAAGTGTCCAATTAGATATCCTCAGCTGTGATGATAAAGACAAAGAGGATATTGGCATTATAGAAGAAAAATATTTTCATGTGCTAGGCAGAATAAATGGAGCCATAAGACAGATGGTAACTAGAGTGGACTCTGAAAAGCATTCTATTTCTACTTGCAAATTACCTAGTATTGAATTAACCACGTATGATGGCAAAGATTTCACACAATATAAACCATTTATAGACTTATTTAATGCTGTTATTGACAAAAATAGTTCATTATCTAATGTACAAAAGCTGTTTTATCTTAGAAAATATTTAACTGGTGATGCATTGTCCGTTATCATTAATTTACCACTTGTCAATGATTCTTATCCTGAAGCTATAAAGTTATTAGAAAAGCGGTTTGATAATAAAGCACGGATAATCTCCAACCATATCGCTTGTCTCTTGGACTTGCCTCAAATGCAAAAGGGTACAGCGGCAAGTATAAGGTCATTCATATCAGACGTGCGGCAACAACTTTATGCTTTAAAAAATCTTGGGCAACCTGTTCAGTCATGGGATATGCTATTAATATCCATGTTATCACGTAAGCTTGATGCCTATACTAATCGAGCCTACTACCTTGACAGGTCTCCTGAAAATTTACCAACATTAGATGAATTTCTATCATTTTTAGAAAAAAGAGCCTTAGCCTTAGAAGATAGTTCTCCTCTTAAAAATGCCTGCTATGAAGGCAAAATAAAACAAAACTATAACAACAATAGAGTTACTAGTGTAGTAACCAAGCTAAAAAAAAAAGAATATTAATTGTTTATTCTGCAGTAGCAACAATCACCCAATATACTCATGTCCCAAGTTTAAAATGGCTTCAATTTCAGATCGCATTCAATTTGTGGCTGACAAAAAACTATGTACCACTTGTCTAGGAAGTCACTCTGACAAATGTAAGTATACTTTTAAATGTAAAATTTGTAAAAACAGTCACAATACTCTTTTGCATTTGGTGAAGCCAAAGGAAGATGAAGTCACTTTGCATTCTAATATTTCTATCAATCAAGGGAATATTCTATTGCCTACTATAAAGGTAAAACTCATTGACAAACTAGGTAGAGAAATTCAAGTTAAAGCTCTGCTCGATTGTGGTAGCCAAGTTTGTATTATTAAACATTCACTTGTCAATCAATTAAACTTGATCCCCATGGCTCAAGATTCCAACATTATAGGTTTGGGTAATACACCAAACAAAGTTAATGAATATGCTAATATATTATTGCAATCTTCAATATATGATGTAAAGTTTTCAATCAAATGTCATATTGTACAAAATATAACCACAAACTTACCACAAAACTATTTCAATATAAAAATGTGTGAAATTCCAAAAAATATAAAACTTGCAGATGATGATTTCAATAAACCATCAGAAATATCCTTGTTGTTAGGGGTAGATTTCTATTCTAAAGTTATAATAAATGGCATTGTCAAGTTAAACAATGGTCTTGTGCTACAAAATACATTATTTGGCCATGTTGTCACTGGTAGTATTGAAACTAAAAGTGAAATATATTCATCAAATGTGAGCTTAGTCTCAAATTTCATTATTCAAGATGGTGTTAATGACAGCTTAGAAAACATTATGAAAAACTTCTGGTTATCAGAAAAAATTCCAGAAGAATCAAATATTAAAAATCTTGAATTTAAAAAGGCTGAACAATGTTTCAAAAACTCAGTCAAATTAAATAACAATAAATTTTCAGTTGATATTCCATTGAAATATCCTTTACAGGAATTAAATATAGGTGATTCGTTTTCATCTGCTTTACAAAGATTTCATGCCCTTGAAAGGAAATTTGAGGTTAATTCAGAATATTTTCAAAAATACAAAATTTTTATTGATGAGTTTATTAAGCTAGGACATGCCAAGGAGGTTGACATAAGTAACTATGATGTCTATAATGATCCTGTATATTTTCTGTCACACCATGCAGTGTTTAACAATAGCAGCAAAACAACAAAGTTGCGTGTTGTCTTTGGAGGTAACATGAAGTCTAAAAGTGGTGTCTCTGTCAATGATGTTATGCTAAATGGACCCATAGTCCAGAATGATCTATTTAATATTCTTATACTTTTCCGTACCTACCTGTACACTCTCATGTGTGATATAGAAAAAATGTTTCGGATGTGTTCAATAAATGAAAAGTTTAGGCAATTGCAAAATATCCTCTGGAGAGACCATCCTAGCAAACCTGTTGTATGCTTACAATTACAAACTGTTACCTATGGTCTTAAAGCATCAACATTTCTAAGCACAAGATGTCTAATAGAGCTTGCTCATCTATTCCATGATAAGTATCCTTTGGCAGCAGAAGCTCTAAAGCTTAATACCTATGTCGATGATGTCCTCTGTGGAGCTGACAGCATAGAGCTACTCCAAGAACTCAAAAGGCAGCTTATAGAGCTGATGAAGTTAGGCAGTTTCAATTTACATAAATGGTGTTCTAACTATCCTGAGTGTCTCAATGACATCCCTGATAATGTTAAATATTTTGAACAAATTCATCTCAATAAAGATAATATTATAAAAACTTTAGGCTTAAAGTATGACATTCTTGTAGATAAGTTTCTGTTTTCATGTCCTATGACTGAACACAATCTCCAATCTAAAAGAGAAATTTTAAGCTTTATTGGGAAAATCTTTGACCCTCTTGGCCTAATAGGTCCAATAGTAGTAAAAGCCAAGTTGTTTATGCAGGAGCTATGGAAATCAGACATCAACTGGGACTCTCCCTTACCTAGTAATTTGTTATGTGATTGGAGAGAGTTTTCAAAAAACTTAAATGATATGGGTTCTATTCAAACGCCTAGATATGTTTCTGACATTAATAATGTAGCATCAGTAGAACTTGTAGGTTACTGTGACGCATCTCTACATGCTATAGGTTGCTGTCTCTACCTAAGAATTATATCTAAAGATAGTCAAGTTAAAGTCAACTTACTGTGCTCTAAGTCTCGTGTCGCTCCTCTAAACAGAAAACTTACTATTCCAAATCTTGAGCTAAATGGTGCACTACTTCTAGCGGAACTCTCTTCTAGAGTCTATAAAACTCTTATAATTAGATACCCTAACTTAAAGGTTGTGTTATACACCGATTCTCAGGTAGTTTTAGCCTGGCTTAATGCGCAAAATTTGAAAGGAGTTTATGTTTCCAATAGAGTTAGAGATATCAAGGCCCTAACCAAAGATTATAAATGGTCACATGTTAAAGGGATAGAAAATCCTGCTGATCTTCTGTCAAGAGGTATTGCTCCTCATAAATTACAGGCCAACCAGCTATGGTGGTATGGTCCACATTCATTATCTGATATTAAATTCCAGCACAATATTGCTGCTTCAATTCTTGTAAATTTACAGTCCACATTAATTTCTGAAAATGTATGCAATTTTCAACAAAATGAATCTATAATTTCAAATGATATATTTGATAAATATTCAGACTATAATAAGCTACAAAGAGTTATTGCTCTAATTCTACGGTTCAAACACAACTGTTTAAATCCAAAAAACAAGTTAATTGGTTCTATTTCCCCACAAGAGCTACAATCTTCTAATCTTGTCATTATAAGACACATTCAGCATCTTTCATTTTCAAAAGAAATAGAGTCATTAGGCAAGGGAAAACAAATAAAGTCCCACATTAGCAATTTGCACCCCTTCTTAGATAACAACTCTGTGCTAAGAGTAGGTGGTCGCTTACAAAATGCTTCAAACTTGTCCTATGACAAAAAGCATCCAATCATTCTTCCAAAGTCCAATAACATTACTTCTATGCTTATAAAAAAGGAACATTTGAGACTATTACATGCTGGGGCCAAATTAGTCTTGAGCTCTCTCTCCCAAAAATATTGGCTTTTAAATGGCATCAGGGAAGTAAAAAAAATTGTTCACAAATGTGTTAAGTGTTTTCGTATGAAAGCAGTTGCTGCTAAACAGCTGATGGGTTCTCTGCCGACAACAAGAACCTCGGTGTCCAGACCCTTTCAAGTTACTGGAGTTGATTTCTGTGGTCCATTTGACGTTAGAGTAGCACGGATAAGGAAACCCATTATAACAAAAGGGTATGTAGCACTTTTTGTTTGTTTTGCTACTAAAGCCATACATGTAGAACTTGTTAGTGATATGACAACGGCAGCATTCTTGGCATGTCTTCAGCGTTTCATTGCTAGGAGAGGACTGCCATCTTATGTATACTGTGATAATGCTAAGACCTTTAAAGGAGCTTCTAATAAATTAAAAGAATTGTATGAATTGCATTCTTTAAAATGTCATATAAATGAGGTAGAAAAATTTTGTTGTACCAATCTTATAAAATTCAAATACATTCCTAGCTACTCTCCTGAATTTGGTGGTCTGTGGGAGGCTGGAGTAAAAAGTGTAAAATACCACATCAAGAGAGTGATTGGCAATGTATCACTAACCTTTGAAGAATTCCAGACTGTACTTACACAGATAGAGTCTATTTTGAACTCCAGGCCATTGCTTCCTATGAGTAGTGACATTTCAGATTTAAAGTACCTAACACCGGGTCATTTTTTAATTGGTGTCCCTTTAACAAGCTACCCTGAGTTGGATCTTACAGAAAATAATATTAATAGAATAAAATTTTGGGATTTATGTTCTAAATTGAAACAAGATTTTTGGAAACTCTGGTCTAGAGACTATTTAACTTCACTTCAGAGTAGACCAAAATGGAAATATGATAATGTGAACATCAAAGAAGGTGACCTAGTTATTGTTAAACAAAAGGATATATCACCTTTCCATTGGCCTATGGGTCGTATTGTCAAAACATTTCCCGGACCAGACGGCAAAGTAAGAGTGGCAGAGGTAAAAATGGGACCTAATAATAAAGTATTTGTAAGGTCTTATTCCAAATTGTGTCCTCTTCCTTTAAATGAAAATTAATATTAAATTTTTAATGATACCTATAAATGAAAATTAAATTTAAGTTGTTATTTCAAGATTTGTAAAAGTTATGCTACAATATATTTCTTATATTGCTATATAAAAAGTAATTGTGGTAAAGCCTTAAACTATTTCTGTATAGTAAAACTGAAAAAAAAAGTTTAAAACACTAAATATTAAGTTACAAGTAGAGTTGTATTGCAAATAAAATTGTAAAATTTGTTTGTTCTTTAAAGTACTATAGTTTTTTATTGTATTCTTGCTCGCCCCAACTTATGTTCAATACAGAACATAAAATATATGTAAAAACCCTAATTAGTTCTAATATATTTTTATATTGGTAACATTTAATTGTTTATAATAAATTCTCTAGCCACTTCCGGCTGTCTGTCAACTATCTTCTATTCTATCTAGAACATTCATTTCATTCGTTCATTCCATTGTAACGTGCAAGCGTGGTTCAATAAATCACAATTTAAAAATTTCTAGCCTTTTATTCAACACACACACGTATCCGTTACACGCACACATCTGCAGTGCTGTATGATACAGTCGTTGGCTGTCATGTAGCGCGTCCGCATAGGTTTTGATACTTTTTCAAATATGTTTGACTTATTTTACGTTATTATATTTTACTTTTCATTTATAGAAATATAAATTTATGTAATTTATTACTTGAGTTATGTTTTGCAAAGTAAGATATTTAAATACCTGGTTAGGATAATATGGGACAATATAAAATTTGGGTACAATAAGGGCTTAACGAAGAGATTGATGTTATTAATATATAGGCGTTTGTTATGGTAGTTACGATTTAAGATAAGAGTGATTACTTATATACTACATAATACAGTGACAAACTTTAATTTGGGCCCCAGTTAGGGTGCAATATCGTATAGCAAATTGAAAATAACTAGAGCTATTAAATTGACTGATTACGTTGACATATTTTTTACACTGACAAAAAATAGGGATAAATACCCTGCAGTGGATCGACAATGAGCTGATGATGATTACTTTTTTACTAGGTACTTAAAGTTCAGACTTTTAATTAATATACAGTGTAAATATGTGCTAAAATCGGAATATATACATACACCTTCTTCATCTTAGGTCATTATGTTAACTGAAGGTATGCAATTTGTGACTTTCTCAGATTGACGTTTTAGCAAGGGAAAGTGAATACCTTTAGATTGTAGATTACAGCGCATGTAGAGCCCTTAGTAAGCCAGATTGTGACTTACCGTCACATAGTCTAATCACTGCTTTATTAGATTTAAGGGCAAAAGATAGATTTTTTATTTTAAATTTTTTTTTTATAAAAATTAACTTATCAAGATAATTAACAGCCTTGGAGCTGGGAAATACTTCTTTTGATTTTTAATCTATAAAACAATACCGAAAATGACACGATTGACATATCTTCAGTTAACGTAATGAGCGTAAGGTGAAGAACGCGTATATATTCCGATTTTAGTACATGTACTTTACACTGTATATTGCCACTGCGCCACCACACCTTTGAATCATCATCATCACCAACCCATTTTCAATCCACTGCAGGGTGGGAGCCTTCTCGCGGCTCTGAGTAACATGTGTTATGAATGAATGAATAAATAATAATAAGGTAACGTGCCTTTTTGCTTCTCCAGCCTTCGTGATATTATTATTTTGGCCACATCTTCGATTTTTTATTTTCAAATTATATTGTTTCCTACCTTTATTACCCACTTTAAAAGTTGGTGGTAAGTACACTCGTGTTTAAAATAAAACGTTGGTCTTGGTATAACTTTATCTTTGTATTTTATATATAACTGTGATTTAATACATCTTACTCCGATGATGGAGCAAGTCAGAATGTCTTGATTTTTTTATTTATTTTATGTGAAACATATATTCAAATATATTTTCTTCTTCATTTATATCGACCTCTTTACTTATTATTAGTAAAATAATAATTGGAAAAATGCATTACTTCAATATTATATTTATACCAAAAGTATCAAAATTGACGGCAAGCGTTCGATATTTACAACGGAGTGGGAGGCCTCGGCCGGTAGTAAATACAAGCAGTTTTTTTATGCCGCCTAAGCAACACCCTCACGGGAGGGAGGTGGAAGATGCGTCATGCATACCGCCGCAGGAAAATACCGACCTCTGCGGGGGTTATGTGGGAATCACCAGAGTGGCACCTACCCACTAAAAACCACCTTGCCGGTTGTAGCATGGGAATGCTGTCAGCCTTCATCGGAGCGACACCCGGTAGGGAGGTGGGTGCGATACAAGCAGTGCGTGCATTAGATTTTATATCGATTGTAGACTGATGATTTTTTGAAGTATTTTTAAATGGACTTGAATAATATTTCTGTTTTATTTCATTAGTTACATCGTTGTTAGTAATAAGAAATAAAAATTATTACTTTTGTAACAATACAAGTGTATCGAAAACTGCGACAAACTAACTGAAATCCAACTTTTTCACGCTCCGATTTTTATGTTTTAGCCTTTGAAAAAATAATATTTTGTACTATTTTCTCTATAGACTCTTTTGAAGACAAAACAGAGACCACAGCAATATTTTCTTTTTCTGTTTGTATCAGTTACTTTAATACTTATCGAACGGCAAAGTATGCACGTTTCGTCGGATTACAAGAAAAGGCGCATGAACAATGAATTCCTACTAAAAAACTATCTGAAGAAATGAACATCTTCTTAATACACGTTTTAGACGAGGAAATTTCGAATAATTTGAACTCATATTTCGATGCATACGTGTAATATTTTGATCGTAAACAAACACTGAAAACTCCAAAAATGCACGATTTTGTTACACGCTCTTACGAGGTATACGTATACCATACTTCCGTAAATACAAAATCATAACATTTCCGGCTCACATAGGCGAAACATTAACGAAATCGTAAATTTTGTAAGGAGTTTTATAATATTACTTCGAGAAAAAATCTATACTTAGGCACCCGCCGTGAGGGCACTTTAAAACGTATAATTATGCGCAAAATCCTTCATCAAAGGATTAGCATTGATAGCATGGCATGAGCTGAATGGTTTTCTTGCTGAAAATGCATATTATAATATAAAAGACTTTTTTGATGCCATGACCCCATACATAATTTTTATTCTCTCTTCATTCCAAATAACGACATTGTATTACATTTGAAAACCATAATAAGTTGACTGTTTGTTCAGTTACGTAATGAATTTGCCCATGATTTATTTAACATTAATGATCTCATTTTTTGACATGACTTATATATTAATTGTTATTGTCCTTTATTTATTCTAATTCATTAATTATATTGTAAAACATAATTTTTTTTATGAACTATTATAATTCATATGCCATTAAGGCGAATCATGGCTGTATAAATAATATCATCTCACCACCTGTAAAATCTTCCTGTGATTATGATTTGAATTATTTATTGGCTCTCGAAACATACAATCGTCGTTGATCCCACGTCATAAAAGAACACTCCTGGCGAGAACTCTTTCACCAGTAGTTTTGTCGCAACAATAAGGGCACCTGCTTGGCGTTCAGAACATGTCATAAAACCGTTAGGTTGGCCATTGCATTTCAATGCTTTCCCCGTTGAAATAGAACTTAGTTTTGTTTAGAAAAGCAAAAACTTAAATTCGGGGCAAGTGAAACATATGTAAAAAGCCTCAGGAGGTTCACAACATTCTTGTGTTTGCGTAAACCAGTAAATAAGGGTCAAAAAACACCATCCCCCTGGCTGGTTGTAATGAAACAGGTGTAAACCAGATATATTACGAAATTAATTTATTTATGTATTCGATCAGATAATCAGTTAGCATTCGTAACATAAGTATTATTGCTATAATATAACAAAAACAGAGAACAATATTTAAAAATTAAGTCCCAACAAACGTATAGCTGGTATCAATTTTTCTTTAGAATATGATGCTTTGTCATTTTTTCGTTTGTAATTTCGCACCAATTTCCAGGACTGTAAAAAAACACTTTAGAGGAAAATCTGTTAAATGGTTTAGAACCACTGACCTGAGGTAAGAGAAACATATGTTTCACTTGCCTCCCACTGTATAGTTTCACTTGCCTACTTCATCATTTTAAGATTACGTTATTTCAATACCGAATAATAATTAAATTCGTTTCTTTTACACAAAACAAATAAGCACAGATGATAAAATAGTTAAAAATCAAATTAATCACATTCAGTACAGCTCCAAAACACGATTTTTACTACTAAAAACAATTATTTTAAAAAATACCTGCCACTCGTCTTTTTCGTTTCCACACACTAATATTTTTTTACGGATATATTTTTTGAAATATTAGTAGCAGATACATCTTCATAGCTGACCCGGGACTTTTAGAACAAGCACTACATTACGTTATCTGTAGGCCTTAATTAAAACTCTAATACCGAACATATAAGGGAGTGTTTCCTTTGCCTCGGTGTTTCACTTACCCTGCTCGACCTTATATTTACTTCTTAATTTATATCGACATCTTTATTGAAACTATTGAATTGATTGAAACGATAAAATCATTAAAACATAAAAAAAATAAGTTATGATGCCTTTATTATCAAGTCATCACCCAGTCATAACCCATTTGAGCGGGTGATAACTAAATATTGAAAACTAACTTAACGAGATTTTGAAATAAATGTTTATTGAAATTTATACATACATTAAAAAAATAATTAATAATAAGAAAGAAAAAAAAGAAAAGTAATTAATGATACACTACGTTTATAATGTTACTATGTTTGACGAAATCACGTGGTGTCAGTGATATGGCTAAGTTACGCGGGTGAGGGTGACGAAGGACGCTTTTTTTTCAAAATGGACAGTTTATTTATGGCCTTTGTAGCTTTGTAGCGCTGACGGCGCTTAGCCGGAACTTAAACTACTCCTACATACGATATGCTTAAGGGCAACCAAGAGAGCACGGACCTCGGCTTAGGGCGTCGTGTGTTGAAACTACCACTGGTTTGGAAGGGTCATCTACTGCCAAAGAACCAGCAAGAAATTCAGTAGGAATCCGTACGCCCTGTTACCTGGCCCACCTCCGATGCGAATGCCGTGTTGCCCTATTTCCAACTGGAACACTGGCGTTCCTTGTTGTTATAACGTCGTCGGGATCTGTTAAGACGTTACGCGGACGCCTGTAACGAACCACCGCGTCGGGGTTGGCTGTGTATTCAGCTGACTTATTGATCAGCGGCTTGGGATGGTGGGGAGCATTGTCGAAGTGGCGTCTAGACGCCAACTTCATGAATGCGGCAATGGTGGGCAGCTGGAGATCATTGTGCAAATCTAGGTTGTGGACATAGGGCAGGGCCCGACGCATTTGCTTAACAACCTATTTTGAATAACCTGCAAGTGACTGAAGTTCGACTTGCTGGCCTGAGCTACACTGGCATATGTCATGATGGGGCGGATGCAAGTTTTGTAAAGTGTAAGCTTATTTCTTAGCGATATTTTACTCTTCTTACAAATTAGAGGGTGCAGTCTACCCATGACGAAGGCGGCACGATCCCGGACGCGTTTTATGTGATCCGCAAATGTTAGTCCACTATCTAAAGTGACTCCTAAATATTTGACTTTTTTAGCTCATGGGATCGGAGTACCAAACAGGGTGATCTAACCTAATCTTTCGGTGGGTTTCCTAGAGGTTGTCCTAGAGCAGGTTGAGAGAGAGAAGTACACTGCTGCACTTCTATTCTCCATTTCCTAAACCAAGCGCCTAATGCGTTGGCTGTGGATTGAAGTATTATAGTTAACCTACGTAGGTTCCTATCAGATGTTTATAGCGCGGTGTCGTCTGCAAAGAGCGCTAGCTAGGTCTACTTTCTCCGTCCTTGGTATGTTACTAGTGTATAGTGAAAGCTTCGACAGTGGAGAAAGTCTCGTATGATGTGCACGAGGCTGTCTGGCACGCCTAGTTTAAAGAGCTTATATAACAAGCCGTTGTGCCAGACTTTGTCGAAGGCTTTAGCCACGTCAAAGAAAAGCGCACCAGTGCCTATCGGTTTTCGACCTATGTTCCTTTGCTCCAAGATATGCTCCGTGATGCGGTGCACTTGAGAGACTTAGCCAAGCTCCAGTAAGTCAGATGTGAAGGCAAAATCTCTTCAAGAAGCGCGTCCCAGTTGTTAGACCGCAGTTCGCGTATGCGAGATTTAACATCTCGTTGTAGGGCCCTCATACGGATGCGGTTTGCCTCGGTCGGAGCATAGTCCTACGCCCGAATAGCGGCGTTCTTTGCTCTCAACAACTCCCTCACATCCTCAGGCAGGATCCAGCGGCGATTGTTCGCCACCGGAACCTGCCTGGAAGATGCCCTGATAGCACTTCGAAGGTGGTTGGTGAAAGCACCGATAGCAGCATAAGTCTCCTCGATGGATGACAACGAATCGCCTACCCACCCACCCTCATTGGTAACTAACTCGAGAACTCTAGTGAGCTTCAACTCTAACTTACTTCGTCTGTTAGCGTACACGGATGATGACACTTCTGAGGCTTATGTGTCACATTTTAATTTTCCCTTTATTTAATAGTTTTTTAAGATAAATATTTACTTATATAGAATCCCCATTTTAATCCAGTTGGAAAAATAAAATATATTACCTAATTGTTTACCTTAGCGAGACCAAAAATATACAAAAAAAAAATTAATTCAAAAGAAGCATTTCTATATCAATCCGGACTAAAAAGTAAATAAATTATACCTTATATTTAGATTTTAATTCTTTTTTTTAAAGTTTGTTTTGCTGTTAAACAGTGTGTTTAGTTATAAATAAGCCGTTTTATTAGATTTTTTATTTAATTTGCCTTTATGAGACCAAAAATACAAAAACATAATTAAAAAAACATTAATCAAATGAACGTTATATTCAACGTGATTTTCACCATTATAGCACAAAAAAATTTACTATGTCCATCCACCATCTCTCTACTTAATATGTTTTTGCAAGGCTAAGCCTCAGTAATTCTACTTGTCTCTCTTGCTCACCCATATACAACTGCTACTTTTCGTTGTGTTGCCGTACTGTGCAATTGAAACGCCATTTTTAGCAAAGTATGGGAGACAGAGTACAGAGACAAGTATAGTATCGAGTCAAAGTAAATTATTAATATTGCTCTGTTTTAAACGTTCTAATTAACATTTTATAGATTTTAATCCTTTTTATTGCTGATTCCTATTAATTCGTTATAAAAAACTATGTTATAATACAATTTTCATTATCACCCAGCAAAATGGGTGTTTATGGGTTATAACCCAAATCACCCACTGTTAACCCGATTGGAATGATTGGGTTTTAACCCACTACCCATCTCTAGTTGTGGGGGAGTGCTGCCGACATCAATACTATATTTATTCTGCAGAAAAGGGCTGTTCGCGCAATCTATCAGCTCGGTCCAAGGGTGTCACTTAAAAGTAAATTTAAGGAAATAAATATTCTTACTTTCCATTCACAATATATGTTAGAAAATTTAATGTATGTAAAAAGAACATAACCTTGTTCAAAAGAAAAAAATATTTTTTTTTATTGAAAAAGGATTAGACGTTTGTCTTCTATCTCACCTGATGGAAAGTGACGATGAAGACGAAGGTGTTACACGTCTATCCACGAGATACCTATTCACTCGATGCTTGAAAGAACTAAGACTAGTTATCTGGAAAAACAGACGCAGGCAGTTCATTCCACACCTTGGCGACCCGCACCAAAAAGGAACTATCGAAGCGTTTGGTTCGACTTCTTGGGATATCTAACATGTAGGGATGGAAGGTCTGTCTGCGTCTAGTAGTCCGATGCAAGAAGGGTGTGGGTTGTTAACGATCTGCACAATGTTAACACAAGAGGAAGAAATATGCTGGCAGCTCATAATAGTAGGCTTCATAGTCACTAACTCATTCATGGGTCAATTTATACGCTTTTATAATAAGGTTCCTGAGGATATCCAAGGTCTTGCTATTGACAAATTCAAAGAAACTATAAAGCAGAAGTTGTGTGCTAAAGCATATTATAAACTATCCGATTATTTGGATGATAAAAGGCCTTGGGTAAAATCCCCTCATTAACAGGATTGTACTAGTATTTGTAACAAAACATGTGATTTGTCTGTATGTTCGTCGAGTTCCTCGTTCCGATGAATATCTAAAGCGTCATTGTCACTAAAGTACGTCTTCTTATGGTAGCGTCGGGTGACGGGTCGCTCACTTCCCTCTAATATGGTTGAGGAGAGCGATGGCTGGATCCCGCGTTAACTCGTGAACGGTTCGTTGTTTGGATACTTGGGGGGAGGGAGACTTGCCGAACTAACAGATGCAGATAAGTATTTGTATAGAAATAAAGACTCTGTAAATTTATTTTGAAAAAAAAAATACCCGTGAAGTTTCTTGCCAGTTCTTCACGAAGGTTTTTTCGAACTGGTGGTAGAATCATGTTTTATTTGACGTCAATAAGAACAAATAATTGTCAATGTTAAAAATAAATAAATATTTCATTTCATTTCGGTACTAAAAAATACAAGCATCGCGTGCATTAGATTTTACATCAATTTTAGACATTTTAGGAGTATTTTTAAATGGACTTGAATAATATTTCTGTTTTATTTCATTAGTCACATCTTTGTAAGTAATAAGAAGTAAAAATTATTACTTTTGTAACAATACTAGTGTATCGAAAACTGCGACGAACTAGACTGACATCCAACTTTTTCAGGCTTTGATTTCTATGTTTTAGCCTTTAAAAAGTAATATTTTGTACTATCTTCTCTATAGACTCTCTTGACGACAGTGCAGAGACCATAGCAAACTTTTCTTTTACTGTTTGTATCAGTTACTTTTATACCTACTCATCAAACGGCAAAGTACCCATGTTACGTCGGATTACAAGAAAAGACGTATGAACAATGAATTTCTACTAAAAAACTGTCTGAAGAAATGAAAATGTTCTCAAAACATGTTTTAGACGATGAAATTTCTAATAATCTGAACTCATATTTCGATGCATACGTCGGAAACGAACACTGAAAACTCCTAAAATTGCACGATTTTGTATAAACGTTCTTAAATAATGTTTTACGACTGTTTTGAGAGTATTTGAAGTGATAATAATGTCAAGAAATTCTATGGATAAAAAAGGTAAGTTTGTTTCGTAATTTAAATAGTGGTTGTCAATCTTTAAGTAGTTATTATTGTTAAGGATATAGTATAAATTTCTGATATAATGAATAACAGTTAAAAAAAATTGTTTAATAGCTTTCACATTTTATAATTAACGATTGTTCCGGGGTGAACATTTGTGTCAGAGTGTAGGTAATTATTTATTCAAGTATAAATTTGTAATACCACTGCTAATTCTGATATCCGTAACACAAGTGCTTTAGTGAATTATCTCAGAATCAGATCAATATTTGTGATGTCTGATGATACTTCTTTTACTATTTACATCAATATTAGTATACATTTTAATTTTGCGATTTTATTTCAGATAGTCTTGAATTTTTTACAGAAGTTTACTTAATGAAGGTGCTGTTTGAAAATAATTCTCAAAACTGGGATGACGACAACATTATCAGAAACGTGACAGTTCAACATCTAGTTCAGTATCTCAATAAATATCACACAGGTGGGTCAATTTTTCGTTTGCGGTGTACACACGGTTTTCGTCATTTGTCGGTTTTTTTGGTGATTTTGTTTTCAACATTGAGTTATTTTAAGTGTTTCTGCTTTTCTCTTCCTCGCCTGGTAAGTGGTTGTATGAATTATCTAGCTCTTAATGAGCATGGATTTTGTTCAAATCCCTCCTAAGCCCCCAGACCCAATCCCGTTTCCTGATGTCAACAACTCCCCTGACCCTTTCTCTCAACATGTGCAAACAAGAAAACGTCCGAGTATAAATCGGGATTCGTCCCCTACTCCTAAAAAATCTGTTTCGAATGCTCTTCCATCTCAAGCCAATAACCTTATTTACACTCATCCAAGTCTTTTAGAAGAAAAATCTTACCATCCTTCTGACAAAGGTCCTTTCATTGTTCATGTGTCCAGGTCAGAAAATCACCCTAAGTCAGGCAGTACATTTAATCATCTAAATTTTGGAAAATTTTTATTCACATCAAACATTAAAAATATTAAAAATGATGGTATAAAGAGTGTTGGCAGAAATCGGGTCTCTGTGGAATTCTCATCTGCATGTGCAGCAAACGAGTTTCTCAGAAACCCAAGTCTTAAATCCCATAACTATATAGCTTTAATTCCTACATATAATATAACAAGAATGGGGCTGATTCGCGGGATCCCAACTTCTTGGTCAATGGAGGAAGTTGTATCAGCAATCTCCACAAGCCAAGGTGATATAATAATCTTGAAGGCTCGTCGCTTAAACAGAAAAGTGTCCATGGAGTCTGGTTCCACTTGGACCCCCACGGGTTCTGTAGTGATCACTTTCTCTGGACAATGCTTACCTGATAAAGTGTTTATATTTAATTCATCAATAACCGTTGACCCATACATTTTACCTTCCATACAATGCTTAAACTGTTGTAGATTTGGCCATGTGAAAGCCCAATGCCGATCCAGTGCTCGTTGCTTCAAATGTGCACAGTCTCACTCAGGTGACTCTTGCCCTGCATCCTCTGAAGTTTCCTGCCTGCAATGCTCAGGCCCTCATTTAGCAACTGACAAATCTTGCCCGGAACATTCCCGGCAAAAGAATATTAAAATCACCATGTCCCAAAAGAACATATCATTCAAGGAAGCATCATCCCTCTTCCCTTCAGTTAAAAAATCGTATGCAGACGCTTCTAAAAGTTCTCCTTCACTAAATCTTTCTTACAAAAAAACAATATATAAACACTCAAAACCCAGTCCGTCTTTATCTCCAGGACATGACAAAATTGCCCATAATGCTATTATTTCTAATCCTCCATCTTCTAAATCGGGTAACGCCTTCCTCCCTACCTCTTCCTGCTCCCCTAATGACAATTTTTTAGAACTCCTGATTTCCCTAGTTTTGAACATTCTTTCAAAATTTGAAGACATCCCACTACCGTCCTCCGTTGCTAAAAAGTTATCCCCTATTGCTAATCTTCTTCTTAACAATGGCCAGACTCCTGCAATGGAATAGTAGAAGCATCCGAAATAAACAGCATGAAATTTCTCATTTGGCTCATCAGCATGACCCTTTGGCTATTGCTGTCTCTGAGACTTGGCTATCCCCAGGCAGTCGATTCAAATTGCCTGGGTTTGTCTGTCTTAGAGATGACAGAGCAGATGGGCATGGTGGTGCAGCTCTCTTCGTGAAGGTTTCTCTTCCATACTCAACTATCCAAATTCCCCCCCACTCATTTGAAATTAGTATACTTGCTGTCAAAATTCTTCAATTTGTTCTTGTTTCAGTCTATATATCTGACCCCACTATTTCACTTATAGATGAATTTCATTCACTCATTTCCCGTTTGCCGAGTAACCCTATTATTCTAGGTGACTTCAACTGTCACCATGTCCTATGGGGTAGCCAATGTTCACAGGCTTGTGACGGTCCTGGTCAGCGTTTAGCAGACATAATTGATGAGCAAAATTTATATGTCCTGAATGATGGTTGTCCTACTCGTTTTTCTGGCCCTCATCAGAACCCTAGTGCTGTGGACATTTCCATGTGCTCTGCTGCTGATGGTGCGTCGATTAGTTGGAGAAGGCTTAATTCCCTATATGGCAGTGACCACTACCCTATAATTATAACCATACCTTCTTCTTGTCATATTCCTCCTAAGTTACCACCCCTTCTGCAACATAAAATTGATAAGGCCGACTGGCACAACTACACTAAAGCTACTAATGACTTGTCCTCCCACATTCTCTCCCCGTCCTTGTATAATATCCAAGAGTGCTATGAGAGCCTAATCTCTTGCATTCAATCTGCGGCAGACTTACATATTCCAAAGAAGAACCCAGATAAAAGACTTCGATCATCTCCCCCATGGTGGGACTCAGACTGCTCTGACATGATCAGAATGCGTAGGTCTGCTATCCGCAAATATGTAGCCACTATGTCAATGTTTAATTACATTCAAGTTAAAAAAGTGTCAGCCCAGACCAGGCGACTATTTAAAAAAAAGAAGAAAGAGGCGTGGCGTAAGTTCTGCGAGAATTTGGCTCCTCGTTCCCCCTCTTCTCATGTCTGGAGCGCTATTCGACGCTTCCGCGGCTCCATGTCATACACTCCACCGGGGCTCTCTTACAACCCATCCCTTTGGCTTGATAAATTTCTGGATAAAATTGCTCCCCCTTATGTCCCGTTTTCTGTTTTACAATCTTGCAATTATTCTACTCTCACCTCATCTAGTCCCCTCGATGCTCCCTTCACCATGGACGAATTAAATCTTGTCCTCAATAACCTTCATGACTCAACCCCGGGGCATGATAGTATTCCTTATTCTTTCTTATCCAGGGCTGGTATCCTCCTTAAGGAATCCTTACTTAAAATTATTAACATCATTTTCATATCTGGTGAGATACCAGCTCCCTGGAAACTCTATTTAGTAATTCCCATCCTAAAACCAGGCAAAGACCCAGATGTTCATAATTCCTATCGGCCAGTTGCGCTAGCTCCAACTCCATTAAAAGTCACTGAACACCTTATTAAGAATCGCCTTGAATGGTATGTTGAGAGTCATAATCTGCTAAGTTCAACACAATTTGGTTTTCGGAAAGGCATGAGCACCATGGACAGCCTGAGCATCTTCACCACTGATTTAAGGTTAGCTTTGTCTAATAAAGAATCAGTGATGGCGGTGTTCTTGGATGTCTGTTCTGCTTATGACAACGTTCAACTTCCCATACTTAAACAGAAAATGCTGCGATTAGGTTTACCAGTGAGGTTGACCTACTTCATCTACAATCTTCTTGTGTCTAGATCTGTCCAAATCAGACATCAGCACTCTAATCTATCTCCTCGTTTAGTTTGGCAGGGTCTTCCTCAAGGTTCTGTCTTAAGCCCACTGCTATATAACATCTATACTTCTGATTTGGACACATCTGTGTCTTCCTTTTGTAATATCCTGCAATATGCAGATGATATCACTCTCTACTCCAAGGTAGCCACAGCAGAGATTACTGCAGGTTGCCTCAACACTGCTCTTTTCTACCTAGGCAACTGGCTGGAATCCCATGGCCTCTCTCTCTCTCCCTCTAAGAGTAAGGCTCTTATCTTTACGAGGAAGAGACAATTTCCCCCAATAGCTATCTCTTTTCAAGGTGTTCCCATTCCAATGTACAATGAGGTGAAATTTTTAGGTATTATACTAAATTCTAGTCTGTCTTTCTCATCCCACATAAATTATATAGTTCAAAAGTGTGAAAAAAATATCAATTTGTTGCGCTCACTCTCTGGGGTTTGGTGGGGATCTCACCCTTACACTCAGAGACTATTATATAATGCATTAATCAGGAGCATTATGGATTATGGCTCTTTTTGCCTTATCCCATGTAACAAATCGGTGTTACATTTACTGGATAAGATACAAAGTAAGGCCCTTCGGATCATCTTAGGTGCCATGAAATCCTCGCCCATTAATGCTATGCAGGTGGAATGTGCAGAACCCCCTTTACATCTTCGAAGACAATTTCTGGCAGATAGATTCCTTGCCAACATCCAACAGGTTCATTCTCATCCTCTTCACACTAAACTTAACTATTTAAAATTTTTAACTTCTTCCTCTACATTCTGGTCCAATAAGGATATTCCTTGTTTGGTTAACAGTCTCTCTAATTTAGACTCTTCCCCTATTCCTATGTTCAGGATGGATCGTCAAATTCTCTATACCATTCCTTATGAAGCCCTTGTATATTCCCCCAATGTTATATTGAGCCTAGGTTTAGCTAAAAACATGCCAATTGCTAATACTGAATTTCTAAGGACTGTCAATAAAAAATGGAGGGATTGGACCTTAATCTTCACTGATGCCTCAAAAATTTCTCCCTCGGGGTGTGTCGGGGTGGCAGTATGGATCCCTAAGTACTCCATCTTGCTATCCTACAAATGTCCACCGCAAACAACTGTATTTACTGGTGAAGCCATAGCCATCCTTGAGGCCATAAAATACGTTTCGGATAATAATTTGTCTAACTCCCTTATTTTGACAGATTGCCTTAGCTCCTTACAGGCCTTAAAGGGTAACCCTTTCAAATTAGGCTCTAAATTCCCAGTTATCTTACAAATTAGAAATATTCTGTTCTCTTGTTATCTTAAATCCCTAAACATTACACTAGCTTGGATACCGGGGCACTCTGGTATTGCAGATAATTGTACAGTGGATAGTTTTGCTAAAGCATCTATCAATATGGGTACGCTAGAACACTTTATGTGTTTTGGCCAAGATTTGAAGCTTCTGGCGCAGACACGCCTAAGTATGGCATGGGCCTCTATATGGTGCAATTCAAGGCTAACAACAGGAAAGTACTATGGAGACATCCAACCATCCATCCCAACTAAACCTTGGTTCTGTAAATTTAAATATATGGATAAGAAAACAACATCTGTCATCTGCAGGCTCAGATTGGGTCATTGTTGTACTCCAGTATTTCTTCATAAACTTGGCATAAGAAGGACTTCAGTCTGTGATTGTGGTTTGGGGGATGGAACCACTGACCATCTCCTCTTTAATTGCCCTCTCTCACCAGCTTCCTTATATGACCATCTCCCACTCCAGTTCCCTAAACCTACAAGTATCAAAACTCTGCTCTCCTCTCAAAATCCTCTTATCTTTAAGGTTCTTGGAAGATTTATCCATTTGTTTAATATCAAATTATAAATATGTAATTATACTCTTCTAAAGATCTGTAAAAACTTATATCATCCCCCTGTTTTTGTATTGTTCAAGGTAACTCAATGTTCGAGATACTGCAAGCTCTACTCAGCTGTTCGCTACAAAATTATTAACCTCGTGTAGTACGTGTGTATACTAATACTTGAAATTGGCAGAAATAGTTATTGTGTAGTAACAACAGCTGATTGCCATTATACACAAAATAATAATAATAATATCACACAAAATCACATACAATTACTTGATTCCGAGATAAGTAGGCAAAGCACTTGTACGGATATCAGAATAATCGGTGGAATTACAAATATATCCTACTCGTACTAATATTATAAACGTGAAAGTTTGTGAGGAAGTATGGATTTTTTTTTATGATTTTATGGAAGACCGATTTTATTGAAATTAGGTATGGTTAATAACATTTTATCAGAATATTCCCTCGGGATCGAGATTTACCGGGTAAATAAGCATACAAAAGCTAGTACTCAAATAGATACCTACTACACCTAGACACAACATAGGGCAGGGCGACTACCAATGCGCCACCAAGCCTATCTTACTAAAAATCATAAATAAAAGTTAATTATTATTTGGCATTGGTGGTGATGGTGATTATCATAAGTGTCTATAACATAATGTAATATTTAGCGAACCAGACCTGAGAAACTGTGATTAAATAGATTTTTATATTTGAGGTCACGTTTTTTGGAAACTGGTTCTAACTCACACTTGCATGTCTAGATCAAAATAAATATTTATTAATTTACTAAGACATATAAAAATTATACCAACAAATAAAAATTATAATACATTTTGTAATAAACAAACACCAACTTTTTTTTTCTAAAGCTTGTTTTTGACTCTAATTTAACCAATTTGTTGTGTATTAGTTCGATATCATAAGTACTTCTGTAGGTTGTTGACATCATTGTCTAATATGTACCAAGGTTGAGAACCTATGTAAGTGAACTCGCCTGACAAGTTCAAGGAATAGTTAAAAAAATATATATACAAACGTGATCCCCACATCTGGGCCACCATGTAAATCTATAGCGTACATTTGGACTATATTATTTTAAACAGGAAATATAGGTAGATGAATTTCTGAAACACTGGACTCGCCAGGCGAGTTGGTGGCACAGAACACTACTTAACCCGTTTGGACACACAATTGACATGTAGTAACCTAAAATTTAGTTACCGTAATCTAGTTGCCTTTACAATCTTATGTGACAATGTTTAACATACAAGACGTCAAGAACGCTTCTGTTGCAGAGATTGAAACACGAATAAAAACGGCGATTCAAGCTGGTTGGTCTCGGGTCATACCAATGATTATCATAGAATACTTACAAAAAACGAGATAAAGGCCGTCACAAACGTAGTATTAGAATACTGAGTCATTTTCAAAAAATTGGCCAGAAATCTTGAGGTACATGTCAATAGATAGAATAGTAACAACACAAAAATAGAATTTAATGCCAAAGTATGTTGTGAACACTCAATAAATTCAACTGCAGTAACAGATCAATGAATCTTCAAATAATCAGCAAAGATAAACACCTACCACCAGCTAAATCAATTGAAACTTTACGAAATAAGAGCTGGGATCATGGGTAATATCAGTAATAAGATGACGAAAGTAGGTTTGTATCATTATGTTTATTGCCCTAAAATAAAATACATTGCCGACATTCTCAACCACGATATAAGGCAAAGTCGATGACAATACTACACGCAAATTTATCAACTATTTACTGGCAACTTTAATATTATCACCGGCTTGTGTCAATATCATCAGACTATTGATAACATGATTCAAAAAGTTACAGTCTACAACAAGGAATCGAAATAACTTTAGCATTTGTGTGGTTTTTTACATACAATATTTTATTTTGCTTTTATACTACATAATTAAATAAATTGCTTTCCTGATGACGCACACTTTACACTCGAGTTCTTGCATCACTATGATGAGGTTTCCACACAATTGATTCCATGGCCGCCCTTCTCCATATGGTATTATTATTCACTGAAACCCCATTATATGAGATGGCAGTAGTAGTGTTCTTAAAAGTAATTAGTTTAGAAAGCGAACAGCAACAGGAAGGCCATCATAAGACAGAACAGACCCATAGCTTCAGACAGGGCAAAACCCAAGATGGCATATGAGAACAGTTGCTGTTTTAGGGAGGGGTTCCTGGCATAACCGATGATCAAAGATCCGAACACCGATCCGATACCCGCTCCTGAAAAAGAAATGCAATTTGTGAGTACAAAGTTAGAAAATTTTAAATTATAGTGATTGAAATACAATTTCAGTATAATACTACATTGTAATACTACAGTGATTAACTTAATACTTCTTCTAACTACAACAATATAACAAAACTCACTTTAAAGCGTCCAAAAGAAAATGTTACATTCCAAACATGCAACATATATACACAATGTACAAATGATTCTTTGAAAAAAAAAAAAAAAACTCTAGAAAGCAAACAGCATCATAAAGGCAATCATGAGGCAAAATAGACCCATAGCTTCTGATAGGGCAAATCCAAGAATAGCATATGAAAATATTTGCTGCTTTAGTGAAGGGTTGCGTGCATAACCAATAATCAAGCATCCAAAGACCACACCAATACCAATACCTGTTAAAATTTTATATTATTAGGAAGGTTAAAGAGTTAAGGAAAATGTAATTGAAACTATTTAAAGATAATTTGTCTTGTGTTATTAAGGTTCATTGAATAGTAATCAGTTTGCAACTTTAAATTACATAATATTTCACAAATTTATAACCTGCATAAAATAAATTGTTAGTTCATGTTTAAAATCACAGTGACAGCATGCAGAGTAATCAGCAACACAGAAACATGAAGATACTAACCAGATCCAGCTACTCCTACTGTTGCCGCACCAGCACCAATGAACTTGGCAGCAGAGTCTATGTCCTTTGAAACTGCAGTGGTCTGGAAGGAGCGCACAGCTGAGAGCTGGCTGGGTACTGCTGGCACAATTTGTGTGTGTTGGGTGGGGACAGCAGCTAGTGGCCTCACTAAAGCTACATTGTTGAAGATCTGAAATTAACATAGAATCTGTATTTAAAAAAAAAATCCAGCTTAATACAGTGAAAGTTATTGAATCTTGAGTTAAACTGTTAAGGTGATAACTTCCAATGTTATCTAATTCATGAAAACAGCTGATTATGTAATGGGACTGTTCAACATTTATAGGTTACAAGGGGCGTTATGTCATATACCACGATATTAGTAGGTATAGTGCTAAATTTTAGAGAATATAGTTTGAAGAATTAACAAGGTCGAACTGACCCATCAAAACAATATAAGTCAAGATTTTAAGACTGTACAAATCTTGAAGCGTTTCAGTGAAAAATCAGATAATACTTACGGCAGACCGGGCTGCAGGGGCGATCAATCTAGCGGCAGACAGCATTTTTAATGATTTTAGGTGCGGCGAGCGACAACTGAAAATTTATATCAAAAGTTAAATAACACAAAGCCGTCTAAATTTCCGTATTTCCAAAGCACAATAAGTAGAAACAACTAAGTAAAAAACTATTCTAATTCGCTTGGCAGTTTGACCGGAGAGCGAACGAACTGCATAGTTACGTAATTTGTGTAGTACGTAACGGAGGCTGCGATTAACCGGAATCCGCATTAAATTATAATTATGAAAATTTAAGCCACCAGACGTAGATATTCACCGATAAATCCACAAATCTACTACGAATTAACTATTGAACTAGTCGGAGACGAAAAATGGCCGAATCACTAACTATCTAATGACTTTTCCTTGACATTTCAAGAACTCACTTTAAAATATTCACAGAATCACCCACTTTATTTCTTTTTATATTTATATAAGCACTTTGTATTACGTGATGGCATGAATTGCAGACACTTTCTCACGATTACTTTTATTCACTATTCTTGCGGCACAAGACTTACCAAGAACACCGAGAAGCAGGAGACCGGCTTTTGGAATGTTCAATTTCGGAGTGCCAAAATGAAGCAGATTATAAATCCGAGGCAGCCATTGGTAGATACAGTTGACATTCAGGTTGATGGAACCAACTATTGATTACTGCGTCACTTTACTGACTGATAAATAACTTTTTATTTAAAAATGTAGAAAAACGTAAACTAACTCGTAGATTTATATTGTTCATAAAATTAAAATAATATTCAAATACTAGTTTATAAATTATTTTTAATTGGCGAGGCTTTGCAGGTTTTTGTGTAATACTCACACAGGAAGTAATAAGTTGTTTTATTGACTAGCTAAGCTAGTGCAATACCCTTTGGACGACATGGCCGTCTTCATGATAAACATCTGTAAATTTAATGGCTGTGGCATAACATTTCCTAGACTTCCGGATTTAATTGAACACATAGAAGATGTCCACATCGGTAAGCATTGTACGATATTCTTTTTGATCTTGGTAAATTGATATTTTATGGCACTAAAATTTCCTTATCCCTTCGTCATGTCTTATCAATTTCTTTATGTTGTCATCATTGTGATTGATGAAAATATTGCGGGAATTTTTGTAATTTTATTTATTAAAATAGTATGTCATTATTTTTATTTAGAGAATAGGTATTTGCTTAAATTCTTGTCCTATTTTTTATTAAAAGTTCCTTGTTTGTATGTTTTCGTTCATTTCATCGCGATCAGCTGATCGCTCAGCTGCATGTTCTACAAGTTGTCAACTTTCTGATAATAATTAATATAATACATTTTCAGATTATGATCCAGCTGTGGTAGAACAAAAAGAAGCATCTCAGCCAGCATGTATTCCTTTAAGTTATGTATTGAAATTTTTTACGGAAGCTTCACGGCGGGAGTTTCAAAATATGCCTCCACTACCCGACCCACGAAAACGTTTGATGAGTGCTCCAAAAACTCCTTCGGTACGCAGCAGTACACCTACTGGTAAGTTTGATCGTTTGGAGGTTTTATTATTTCTTCATAAGTACATATTGCTACACTCAGTGCAGTGGGATGTGAAGTTTAAAAGAAATTCCGGAATTCTGCCAATTGATGGTTAAGTGAAAATAAATCCTTAATTTGTCATAAAAACTATTGTAAATCCCTACTCATAAGTCTAGTTCTAGCAGGTTTTCGTAAAGAGCCAATTACAGCAACATAAAATTCAATATATTTAATTTTTTTTAACTTTTAAAGTGCATAAGTTATACAGTTTACTCCAATTATGAATTCAGCAGTTTATTAAACATACATTCTTACATAAGTAAATTATGGATACCCTAGCGTTACTTGATTCATTTTATGAAATATATTACTTTGTTAGAACAGGGGAAGCTCAAAGAATAGATGTATATTGGAGTAAATGTATCCTCACTTAATTCCCCTGTCTCAATAAAATGATAAATCTCACTAATATGCAGAAGATTTCTAACTCCAATTATTCCACACCTCTCATGTGTGGATCTTGTTTAATTAAAGAGGTATTGCTAAAACTATCAATTATGGAAAAATAATACTCAAATGTACCAATAAAGCAGTCAAAATTTCTTAGTTGTAATGTAATTAATATTTTTATAAAGTGTAGCAAAATTTAAAAGTTGAATATTAGTAATTGTAACTTTCAATAAAAAAAAATTATATCTTAATTTTAAGCAATACTTAACAGAACTTAGTTTTTTTTACCATTCTGAACATATTTTTTTCACAATAAATCATACCTTTATTTTTTTTAAAACTACATTCAATACACACATGAAGGTCTTAATTTGGCAATGACCTTCCTGACGTCGTATGACGTTGTTTCCTTCCAATTTGTTATATCGAGGTTGCACTGTATTTATATATGAAGACAATACTGTTAACTCGTCATACTTGTGCACTTTAATTTATACTTTCTGTAATATATTTCAGGCAGTGAAATGGATGATGATGAGTTAATGAGTCCTTCTGAAGACAGCAATGACTCGTGGACTACTGTTGAGGAGTACAGCTCTGAGTATATCCTGCGATATGGCATCAAGTAAGTTTCTACTTGTAGTTAAGGCATATAGCATATTTGAAACAGCTTTTGAAAACGAAGATTTTCATGTTCATTTTTAAAATAATAGTTATTGTAATTTAACTCATGGATTTTTATATAGCTCAAAACATATCGAAATGAAACTTGTTATAATAATGTTAATATATATATAGTCATATATAATATATATATATCTATATATATATATTGTAATAATAATGTTTTTAAAATAATTGGTGAAGAAGCTTTATCTATTTACAAAAGTTTACTATGTAAACTGTATGTTTGTATGTTTTGACTATGTAAAAGAAGGATAGTATTTTGTGTTGCATTTTAAATGTGGAACTTAACTGTGCAGATTTCCCTTTATAATACTTATGTAAAACATGACTGGATTCAAGTTTTAACACTGGAATGCTTTTCTTAGATAAATAATTTGTTTGTTTCCTGGTATTTTTATATACAATAAAAACGTAAATATAATTTTCTTCTTTCACAAACCAGATTGAATCCAAATGCAGCTTCAGGTGCACTTGGACCGGCTGCCAAAGAAAAACCTTTTGCCTGCCCTGTACCTGGTTGCAAGAAACGCTATAAAAATGTTAACGGCATTAAATACCACTCTAAGAATGGCCATAAGAAGGATGGGAAGTAAGTAGCCATTTGTTTTAATAAGCTTGTTTCATTTGATGTAGGTTTGGTTAACTGTGATAGCCTCGTGCTGTCTGTGGTACTGGCTCTGTCTTTTGCACCCTTAGACCTGGATTTGAATGTCCCCAGGTTGGTGTACAAGTGTCTATTACAAAGGTTTCATACTTATAATCATATGTTGGCTATCAATATGTAATTCAGTTTCTGAAAGATAGAACAAAATTTAAACTTAGATGAATGGGCTGCGTAATTAGATCTTGACTCACGGTCTTACTGAGTAACATGATAATAATTATAACTTATGTGTGTGTTTCAAAGGACAAATAAATATGACATTTAGGAAAGCATTACTATAGTGTAGGTATTCTTTTTGCACTCCATGCCATTGCAATAAACATGTTTTTGATTTGTATTATGTTTTAAAAAATAACACTACAGTGGTTGATATAATGTTCATATAGACATAACATATAATTGTCTGACATATATTTATATCAAGTGATAATGTATGGTAGGCATTATTATCAGAAGCTGCCAACTGATCATACAGACAATTTTACTATAAGCTATGTTAGCCCATGTAGAAGTGGTAATTAGAGTATGTAATAGAAGCCACACGTAATAAAATCAATAAGTACTTGGAAACACATATTTACATCTCTAAAATGTGTTGATCCCAAACTAGATTAACTCGTACGTCGAGATTAATTATATTTATTTACTAGCTTTTATTTATTTAAGGCGGCTTCGATCGCGTTAAATTAAAGGACTGTAAATCTTATTTTGTCGTGTATAAGTGATTACCAAGTAAAGTAAAATACAATGAAAACGAAAAGAAACTTCGTTAACATAAATAGGTAATAATAATCAAAATAAAAAATAAAAACAAGTGATAATAGATTTTTTTTAGAAAATAATTTGATACACTAAAATGTGCATTGAAAATAAAGTATAACATGGTTCATTAAGGAAAGGAATTGAAAATGGTGGTGCTTATCATGTTCTCTCGCTCGCACATTAGTGCCGTCTATACTCACTCTCGCGCGTACGGTAAGTAAAAAAATATTAGTCTTGATTTAAATAATATTCGTGTTTTATTTTAACCAACATCATAATAAGGATTCTCCTGAAATTTTGTTAGTTACTTTGTCAGGTGTACAAAAATGGACATAAGGTCCTTTCATCCCCAAAGCACTGTTTCCGATGAAAACAACAAAAACGTTCTAATGGTAATGGATGGCGCCACGTGTCTTTCATACTTTCACGCCGACGAAGCCGCTGTCAGAAGCAAAAAAAACCCGATCTTTTTTTATTATTTTTGAATTGAAAAAAATCTTTTGCAAAATTTGTATGCTAACTGTACTACTTGTCAATGCAAGTACAAGCCGCCATTTATGATTCCTTTCTTTAATGAACCATGTTATATCAAACTTTATTGTATTTATGGTTCACTATTTTGGAAATAATGACTTACACATAAAATTTTGATAAATGCTGTCGTCACTGACTTTTTTGTATAATTATTTAAGAGAAATATTTCCACCATATTCGTGTTACTCTTACGGTTTTTGCAGCGCACGCCAAAGTTTTTTCCCGATATACATGACATCGTTATTTTTTGGCCAATTTACACAATATCTTTAAAAAATATAGCTTATGTTACTCGCTGATAACTAAGCTTTCTATAGATGAAATAATTTTGAAATTTGTGAAAGAAGAAAAAACCAGTTAAGTAGTTTTTTGTTTATCCATTACAAACAAACATACAAAAAACTGATTTTTCTTCTTTATAAGTAATATTGAAGTAAATTATACGAACATTTTTTTATTAATCAACAAAGTTCTAAGTTACTTCCATGCTAGAACTACCTGCGTGAAATTCAAGTTGTTAGTGAACTTTTTATAGTAAATTTTAGCATCGACCTTTGATTAAAATCAAATGGCGGTAGATAGATGACAAGATCCCGACGCGTGGACCTCATCAATTAGTCCTCGACGCCTAATTTAACTTAGTCCCATCCGACTGTTACTACGCGCAAGAACCGAAGCGTATCATGTAGTTTGTGTGAAATCCACATCTATTTCTTAAGGATGTGCACGGACTTGCATGATTAATAAGGTCGCCTAACTTCCGCCATTTTACTTTTATCTAAGACCTACACAAATTTTGGCAATCAACTATAGATACATAATTCATTAACTTTAGAAATATATTCTGGGATAGAAAATTGCCCATGCTGACTCCACCGCATGATATCACCAAAAAACCACTACCACTGCCAAAAAAACGGATGACTGCTCAGGAATATTTCTGGAAAAAATGGGTATCTTGTACTTTGAAATATATACTATTTCATTGTAATTTAGTTCGTTTGTACAGTACCAATAATTCGTTCTTATTAGGTTCACCATCAGAATTTGTTGTAAATATGGACATAATTTAATAGCATAATGTAGCATTCATAGCTTGAAACACCTGTGTAATTCATATAATTAGATGTAAAATGTGTATGGTATTTAAATTACTGGTGGAGGGCCGAAATCTATTGATTTATGTTTGATAAGAAATGTATTCCTATTAATTCAGGTTTATAATAGTAATAATTTTATTTTTCTGTCCTCCACCAGTACTGTATTCTTTACATCATCATTTGAATATATTTTAAAAGTTATATCCTTCTTTCAGGGTAAAAAAGGCTTACAAATGCCATTGCGGCAAAAGTTATAAATCAGCCCAAGGGTTGAAGAGCCATTCGATCTCACAACACATAGCTGTCTGCCAGAACTCGAACCCAGGGGCCCCGGAGGCCCCGCGCGTGGCCAAGACCCCGGGGCTCGTGGTCACAGCCGCCCCAGCTAGTCGTCCCCTCAACATTGACAACATCGACACCAATAAACTAGTCCGGATATACGACAGCATCAAAACTAAAGACTTACCCTCCTTCACCATCCCCAAACACACCTTCACCAACATTACAATATCAAACAAATTAGCCCATGGATTCCTCACCCCGAACTCCACCCCCGGCTCTAGCCCCGTAGACAAAATGAAATTCGAACGTTCCCCTAAAGTGACCGTTCAGAATACTCAACCCGTTACCGCGTACGCCAAAGAAATGTCAAATTAAACGCTAGAACCAAAACGCGACTGCTTATAAAGTGAAACGAATTTAGATTTAAGTAAGAACGCAGTTCCTAAACAAGCCAGAAGTTGCTGCAGTGAGCAACAATTATGTGAGTGTTCGACAAATACCTATATTTTCGATTCTGTCTGCGCTAGTCAAGCTGCTGAATAAGGCTGTCTACAGGTGTTGCACTTATCAATGTCTATTTTTGATGCATGCCTCCTTTCATTGTACAGTTATTGTGAGTGCACAAGAGAGTGACATCACTTATTTGTTTTGTAACTAAGAAGTTATTTATTTGTTTTTGTTGAAGATTTCTGTATATCATTTGTTATTGCCTCCATATAGTATAGCTGTGATTGATTGTTAATTATTTAACTGGATAGTAATAGGGAATAGATTTAAATTTAAAAGTGTTCTACCAAAAGTGTAGTTTCTTTGATAGTTTTGATCATTTTTCTTTTTGTATTACTGAATATTTAAAGTTTGGGTGTTAGACATAGTTATAATTATCGTATTATTTTTATCGTTGATTGTGCCATGTCTCTTATTTTTATATTTCTTAGTTTCACTCAAACGCATTATCCGCTTAATTTAAAATAAATATATTATGTAAAGTAAATTTTCAAGAAAAAAGTAAAACAAAAAAACAGCATTTGCTCTTCATGTATCATTTAAAGCTAGGTTATAAAATATACTCGTAAATGTGATAATAAATATAGAAAAAGTTAAAAAAAAATGCTTGTAAGCATAAACGTATTTGATAATAGATAGTGAGTAAGGCTGATTTTAAAGGTAATTTAATTTGTACGTTCGTTAGGATGTTAGCTTAGGTGTGTTCGGTGCCTTTGATTTGATTTGTATATCACAGTGATATCTACTAGCATAGCTCAGGTGGTACTGATTTATTAAATAATATGGTAATCTCCTGGGAAGTAATCTTAAAAAGATACTCATTGACTAACTTCCATAAAAACCTCATCGATGTTTATAGTTTGTGTTGAAATTTTATGTGTTAGATGTGTAAGATAAAAAAAAATGAACAAAATAATAAATTGCATATAATTCTAGTCCAGATCACGGGTTCTTGGCGGTAAACAAAAAAAAAAAGCAAAAAATATGTTCTTCGCTAAAATGCACGTAACCGCTTAAACAATTCCTTAAAAATTGTTCATGTTGTTGGGCTAGAAAAAAAATACCTGAATGGGTTTGGACCTTAGCGTAGGTTCTAGAATGTGGTTTCTTTAAGTCTTAATTTAAAGTTCAAAGTGGTAATTTATTTAGATAAAGATTTTTAACTGTAAGCTGATTGCAAAATATGTTTTTTTTATTATGATTGTATCTATTTATACCAAAGATGGAACGACATTCTATAGCAGGTGTCATTGGTTAATTATTTTCGAAATCGTAAAATTTAATGCCCGTGGTAAGCCCGGTATACGAAACAATCGTTTATTTAAGAATATGTTATTTACCACGATTTGTTTTACTCTAGTTTTATTCATTACTAAGTTGATTGTGAGTGATTTTACAAGATTTTCAAACTAAGCTTTAGATGTTAACATAAGTTATTGGTTTTAGTTCTGAAAATCTAATAAAATTACAGATTGATCTTAACTCCGTCCTCTGAACAAAGTTAATTCATGTTAATGGGATTTGTTATGTAAGGTTTTATAAATATGTTAATATCACCATACACACACGTATTTTAGTAACCCTTAAGGTTCTTTATTCAAAATAGCGGCTTGCCATGAACTTGAATTTTCGATGTAAGTAAGAAGTACTTGACGGAACATCATTCAACAAACTGATGTTGAAAAGGCCAGTGCTATGTTACAGTTTGCTTCTACATTGTCATTCAAACATCACATCCTTACCAGTGCGGCTTTAAGCTATTCCGTGTATCTTTGAATATCCTAAGATAAAATATGGAACTTCGTCTCTGACGCTTTACTAATATGTTCTCAAATTTACAAATGGAAAAACTATGTTAATGGATAAAGCTCTGATTAAAAAAGTAATTGACCACATTTCGAAGTAAATCTTTTTGCATACATTACTTAGATTGCTTCATTTAAGACTGATAGTATGAGTTACGGATGCTCTGTAGGTTAATTATTTTATACTTCGAAAGACATTAATGAGCTCATATGATTTGTTGACATAATTATTTATTTAATTTGTTGTTGATTGTAAACGCTGACTTTTAATTTAAACATTACAATCTATATTGTGACTTATGAATATAAAAAGTCAATATATTAGTATACTATATATATAGACTATTATTCTATGACAGGTATTGTAATATACATGTCATGATATTTAGGTACAGTCGTACGACTAATGTCGTATTTGTAATATTCGTTCAGGTTCACGTGTTAGAGAATTTTGACTATGTATCTGTCGCAGGCGGACAGTTGAGTTAGGCGTTCATGTCGCCGTTTGGTCGAACGTTTTGTGCTTTATATTCAATTTTCATAATGGCGCCTTGCCGGTTGCTGCCGCACCAAGGTCACTTCGTTCGCTCAGCTTTCGCAAATCGCAGGATATCAACAAGTTTCTAAAAAAAATAACAAGCAAATCCCATATTCCTTGCTTAGTAATCAACCATTCAGCATGATGGCTAGCCGGTTAGTTGTTTAGTTGAATGTCTAATTCAACTATCTGCCTGCGACATATCATCCAAGTAAGAGAAATATAAATAAAATATAATATTACCAACAAAGTATCTTTCCAGTAATCACAAGTTTAAAAGTCAGCGTATTTTTTTATTTAATTCCTCGAACATGTTGGTTAACAATTTTGAGGTATAAAGATTTTTCGGAATATTTATATACTTATGTATATTTTTTGTAGATATTATCTTCATCTTGCTTTATGAAAATTAATTGTGAGAAATTAGCGAGTCTGATCTTGAATTTAAAAGCGTTCTCTACTTAAGCAATGTTTAGATTCTTGTATGTTTTTTAAAAGCAAGGAAAAAAAAATTTATATTGCAATGGTTGCCAGTTAGCAGTTGAGAACCTCAATCACATCTTCATAGACTATTTCTTTGAAATCTGTTAATCCTATATCCCACCCACTTTCTGATTTGTGCGTACATTTGTTTTATTAATCGAAATATTTGTATTTAAATTTTAATTAAAATTACATGCTGAACTGTCGCTCCAAATTTAGATGGACAACGTTGCAGGTGCGTCACAAAAAAAACATCGTAACCACGAACGTTCTTCATTGTTACAAATCAATTTTATTATTATTGGATCTATTAGAGGACGCTTTTAAAAGGTTTCTTTGTTGTCTTGTTTACTTTCGACATTTTAGTGCATTGTATAATATTTTTGTATTTTGTCAGAGATTGACCAATTTGAAGCGAACGGGAGCAAGAAAATTGTATGTGGACGAAGTAACGCGTTGACTAAAAATCTAATTTACTTGATTTAAATGAATTTTTATTACACGGTTGTGACACATATTCTTATAATTGTACTCCATTATCAAATTGGTTTTTATCGAGCTTTTTTTTATAACAAATTTTAAATATTTTACTGAATTCAAACAAAATTTTAAAAGTGTTACCCAAAATTTTATTTACTTCTATGTGTTTTTAAAATATTCACAAGTTGCCTGATGATGTTAAATTGTAAATATGTCCCACAGTTCAATATATGTGTAACGTATATTTGTTTCAAAGTCTGGATTGATTAAAAAATAAAGTTAAATAGATGGGCATTGTTAACGCAAATCTTGATACTTCAACAGTTTCTTGGAAAATATAACGGTTTTTCTTCAAAATACTAGTCTTTTAAACATTTGTGTCGCAAATGTTTAAAACACGCTAAAGGGCTCGGTTGTTAGTTCTTGCATCTCAGGCGTACAGACTACTCGCTAACTATATTAGAGTTAAATACCAAAAATCCAAAATACCAAAAATACTATGAATAATCTGATGTACTACAAGAGGACCTGTCAATTCAATAATTTCTCCAGTATACACAAAATATTTTTTTAACCAATTCAGAGTTATTGTGATACTTACTTGTATTATAACTGATATATAAATTTTCGTTTGTACTTATTCCATATCCAATATAAGTCTCTTTCATAACCAGAAAAATTGTCATATTTTATGTCAACAATAAAACAATAATCTGAATATGAAATACTAGTTTTATTTACTTATTAACATATACATTATTAATTTACAAGCAATAATTAGATCTAAATTCTATAAAAATTGTTTTATATTATAAAGTTACATTTACTAAAGTTGAGCCATTACAAACGTGCGAACTGAGTCATAAATCATTTTTATCAGATCTCTCACTCACACTTTTATAGGCATATCGGAACTCTCGCTCGCACTTCTAGTTTTGTGTGTAACAACAAAGAAGGGATTTGACGTAATGTTTTATGACTCAGTTCACACGTTTGTAACGGCTCAACTATAAATAAATAGCACGCATATTTAGCGTCAAAATGATCACAGAGTTAAAACTAAATGAACTGTCTACACAAAAGTTCTGTTATTAAATACATTTCGTAAAAATTATTTCCCCTTAAAGATACACAACCACACTCGGAGACTTTTAATGGTGGTTAAAGCACGCCTTGATACAGATTTTGCTGAGAAAATCTATACTAAGGAGCGCCTGCAACGATTAAACATCTCTGAGCGCGGACGATAATGAGCTCTGGAAAAAAATATTGCCGTCAAGAGTTCGTGTGTCGTAATTTACAAATGGCTTGTTATGATTATCCATAAGAATCGTCCATGGTTGTACTGGCAGGGGTTGTCGCAGCTGGCTATTGCAGGAGATTTGTTAAGACAATGCTAAATATGGATAGCCGATTATCTATTACAATTATTAAACATTATTACTTTATTGGCTTACGTATCATCCTTTTTAAAGCTTTGGCCTTATTGGTAAAGACTAGTTGAATAAAAATATATGATACAAGAATGAGGATGATTGTAATACAATAAAATAGCTAATTAATCGTTCCAACGAAGCCGCATTTTTTTCATGATTTTCTCACATTTAGTTGAGTGTTGGACAAATGATCAAAATTGATAGTTCTTAGATTATAATATAAAATTCTCATTTAGTAATCTCTCCTATCTAGATACTACTTTAACGTATGTTTATAAACAATTCAGTTCATTCCCTGTGCTTTAAATAGTTGAAGCAAATAGGTAAATAATATAATGATTGTTATAACTCATCGTTTCGGACATAGTGATGCAATTATTTAAACCTACTCATTTTCTAGATTGAAGCTGTTGCAAATAAGTGGCAATTCGTTCGTGTATTACTGATTCTCGTATAGGACATTTATTTTGTATGAAGATTATAGCACTTTCGTCTTTTTGTTCGAATGCTACTTGAGCTGCTTCTTCGTAGAATCTGAAAGAAAAAATAAAGAAAGACTTAATGGCTTTCAAAAAAAAAAAAAAAAAACTAATTGGCGGTACTGGGTGTCCTTGTACCGTGGGAGTACGTGGGAGGTACGGTGGGAGCTGTAATCCTCATATTTGAAAACTCAATGAAAACGAATTTTGACAATGCTAAAAAGTAGTCATGAAATAGTGATAAATAGTCATGCACGTAAAAAAAATAGTCGTATTATAGTTTCGCCGTTATAGCTATAGGTTGGTGAGGATTATGGCTTAACGTCAAGCTGTAATCATCTCTCGTGCAAGTGAACGGTAAGGTCTATCGACTTGGTTTTTGTTCCAAAAAATAGTCATGAAATAGTCATAACGACATGCCAAATCTCAGAAATAGTCGATGAAAAATTCCAGAGATACAAAGGTACCCTGGTGAGGATTATGGCTTGAACATTTGAAAACAACAAATTTCTCCGAAACGCCTACGACTTTCAGTTTAAAGTTTGTGCCAAAAAATAGTCATGAAATAGTCGTACGAAACGAAAATAATTTTGAGCAGATTTCATTTGAACATAAAAACTTCTTATGTTCCTAACATTTCTATGGATGTACAGTCGCGTACAAAATTTGCTGTACACACGTGCTGCAGAAGTGCCGGGCGGCGCTTAAGGCAAAAAGGTTGTTTGCTTTATTGAGCGTGGTGTATTCACGACTATGATATTGTTAGAAAATTACCAAGTAAGTATTTCACTTCATTTCTGTATTTTGTCAAGTTATATTGTTGATTGTGCTTAAAACCAAAATACGCTACGTTGCAATTACTTACATAAACAAACAGAATAAATAAATTCATGCTTCCCTTGTTAAACTTTTATCATTTGTAATATAAATTTAAGTGTGATACAGTATCGTGGACGTGCCTATTCATTATTTATTCGAAAGTAAATATTATAATTGTCGCAGATAATACGACGCAAATGATGCGTCGTAAATGAGAATGAGATTTTTTTTGCCGCCGAAGCAACACCTTCACGGGAGGGAGGTGGCAGATGCGTCATGCATACCACCGCAGGAAAATACCGACCTCTGCGGGGGTGATGTGGGACTCACCAGAATGGCACCTACCCACTAAAAACCACCTTGTTGGCTGTGGCAATATTTTACCGTTAGCCTTCATCGCAAGCGACACCCATTGGGAAGTGGGTGCGCTGGCGCAGACCCGCTAGCGGGTCGTCCGCCGGATGTGAAAGTTGCACTGAAGGTGCTCAAAGGGACATGAGTTGGGGTGAAGCCGGGGCTGCGCAGAGGTCGCCAGAAGCTTGACTGAGGGATCAATTCATTTAAATGAACCTATAATGAATTGAGAAGGGAACTATGCTCCGTCAGAGCTAGTAATCGCTCTGTAGGAGAACGTGAAGCCTTAAGTTTACAGGCTAAAACTGAAATTTCCCTAACATCGACATGATTTGATAGCTTTGCAGACGATACGCATATCGTCTGCTAAGGAGGGTTGAGGAGTGGAATTGAATGGGCGAGGAGCCGGGATGGGATTCGGGTGTGTAGCAGGGCGCTGCCTCCAGTTCTCTGGAGCAGGCTTGGGCTGTGTAGCCTTTGCAGCCGGAGGAACCCGGCTACGCAGCGGCGGAAAGTTTGCCTGAAAAAGGGGCGTGGCCTGTTTGGGTGCCGCACTCTTAGAATTGGAACGTATGGAACGGGGTGTACGAAGGCAGCCCCTGTAATTTGCGGTGTGGCCGGACTGGCCACAAAGCACACAATAGGGAGGAGAGGGAGTTTCAGGAGAGCGATTGCACTCCTTGGTGAAATGAGGCACGAGGCACTTTACGGCGATTAGGCGCCTCGATCGAGATCCCAGAGAGGCCGTATATGTAGGACGTTGGCGAGAACCACCAAAGCGAGAGGGTGACGCCTTCCGTACTTGCTGTGCATTTTATGCATCGCGATTGCCGGGAAGCCTTGGTACTGCAGACCCTCTAGGATAGCCTCGTTCGATAATTCGCACGGGACTCCCCCGAGTACCACTCTGAACTTACGCTCTTCCGGGAGAGCGTAGGTGTAGTAAGCATATTGCTTACCAGTGAGGAACTTTGTCAAAGCGCAGAATTCGTCTATCGATGAGACTGGGATTTTAATAGATTCACCCGAGTTAGTCGCTCGGGTGTAGAGGATCTTGTGCTCTCTGCACAAGTTCGAAACCTCAGTACATTTTTCCTTATTCCGAAGGAATACGGGTGGTGGGACCTGAGGCTTGACTGAAGCCTGGGTAGGGAGTGAAGTCACTTTGAGTGACATCAATGGGGGGCTGGTGTTGCAGGAACCGGGCTAGCTGGCGTTGAAGCCGTAGCGGAGGGTGTTGAAGACACCGGAGCGGGCGTTGAGGACGCCGGGGCTCGTTTCGAGCGCTTCCTAACAAGGGTGAGAGTGGGTGGCTCTGAGCCAGTAAGGGTTGCGTCCGAGGATGAGTCGAGGATGAGGAGCGGTGCGCTTACGCGATGTGGAGTCGGATTCACACTCCCTGTCACTGGAAGTGGGGGACGCGGGAGGGCCTAGGACCAGAGGGGCCCGAGGGACGGGGGTGGCCTGAGGGGGCCAGTGGGGCCAATATAGTGGCGAGTTGAGGGAAAAATTTAAATTGTAATAAATATGGATACAAATTCTAAACGTTTTTCTTTTTGTTTAAATATTTTGTAGTGCCTACTACATTAGTGTTATTTTACGGGTAAAGGTACCTAAGGTATTTACTTAATAGTAACGTACCTAAGGTATTTACTTAATAGTAACGTACCTAAGGTATTAACGACTATTATTACACCAATGATTTCCACATTCCTGCTGATTACAAAAAAAACGTTAACTCAAAATCGACCGTAAAGTACTTACTTTCCTTTACCCGTAGAATGACACATATATTCATACTTACAACCAGGGCACGGAAACCCGTTCTAAAAGCCCAGATCGTTGTCGCGTACCTACAACAAATGCCCTTTTCATTTCCGGTTTTTAACCGGTGAATTAGGGTTGATAAGTACTACTTCCAGGTACCTATTACAAAACCGATTTCAGAGCCCTATCTACAAAGTTTGTTTACAGTAATTAATGGGAATGAGTAACAAACCAAAAGAGCGCAATTTTTTACTAAGCAAAAAGAAATAATGATTTTGTACGCGACTGTACATCCATAGAAATGTAAGGAACATAAGAAGTTTTTATGTTCAAATGAAATCAGCTCAAAATTATTTACGTTTCATACGACTATTTCATGACTATTTTTTGTCACAAACTTTAAACTGCAAGTCGTAGGCGTTCCGGAGAAATTTGAAGTTTTCAAATGTTCAAGCCATAATCCTCACCAGGAGGGTACCTTTAATCTCTGGAATCTTTCATCGACTATTTCTGAGATTTGGCATGTCGTTATGACTATTTCATGACTATTTTTTGGAACCTAAACCAAGTCGATAGACCTTACCGTTCATTTGCACGAGAGATGAGGATTACAGCTTGACGTTCAAGCCATAATCCTCACCAACCTATAGCTATAACGGCGAAACTATAATACGACTATTTTTTTTACGTGCATGACTATTTTTTAGCATTGTCAAATTTTGTTTTCATTGAGTTTTCAAATATGAGGATTACAGCTTGAAGGACACGGTACTGGCTGAAAACCTTAATTAAGTCCTTCAAAACAGTTGTGAACGAGCAGGTTTCAAGCAATTTGCGATAAATATTATAATATATAACTGTATATAAATATTCCAAAATAGATTTGTATAAGACTTATCACTCCGCCCTCGTCTTAACCTTCATTTATAAAATAATGTAGGAATGAGGACCCTAAGGGTTACTCTACAATACTTGATCCGAAAAGAATTTAGAAAGAGAATGGACTTTTAGTTTAATCAGTTCTTTTAAAATCATAACGATGTAAGCTATTTACTGATTTATATACTGATTTTTTGCGCGCTACAATACTTTCATTACTTAACCCTTTCAATGCTGACGTCGAGATATCTCGTTCGCCATAAACTGTAATCATATACTAGTGACGAGTTATCTCGTTGAACTAAATCTACTCTCTCATACTGACGCCATAAAACAAAATGTGTTCCGTCATGCTGGGGTGGTCCGAACGGTGCCTTACTTTTGCCAAATACCTACCAATACTTATATATGTATATATATCACGTGTTGCCAGTAATAATATTTCGTTTTAGATGTACGTATCTCATATATTTTTGACGAGAGAACTCGACACTTCAGTGCTGGTGACGAGTTAACCCGTAGTTATATTTTAAAAGTAGGCGTCTATGTTTATGAAGGAAACAGCCTGCGAAATTATTTTATTCTTCGTACGACCTTGGTAGTTAAATTAATAATTGTTTATTAGTTTTGAGTTAATTACATGGCTAATCGTTTGACACGAGAGTACTATCAAGAAACTTGGCGGTCGATATTCGCTTGCGCATTACTCGATCTATTTATAGACGAACAACTCCTAGTCGTCACTAAGCCACGCCCACTGGTCTCAATGAACTAAGAATTTATAGATTTTTAAGTTTTCATTTTATGATGGTATTTATAAATCAGTACACTTAGACTTTTCTGTGATATTTTGCGCGCCTAGGAAATAACTTTACGCTGAAACTGAAACTTAATGCCAAAAAAAAAAAACATGATAAATTTTGTGCATCAGAAATGTTCTGAAAGGGCTCTCCTTTGTAAAGTAGACGAAACTTTTAACAGTCTATATGTCATATTAAAACAAAATGAAATGAATTCAAAAGTAATTTATAGATACTAGAAACATAAACGACTTGTTTATTTGCAATATAAGCATGTAAAATACAAAAGAAGCAATGTGGTTTTTTAGTAACAATGCTATATACAGGGTGTCCCAGAAATGACACGTAAGGGTGACACTCGAGGTAGATGGACTTTAGGCCTATCAGATAAAACCAAAATGCCTCCAGTAATAGTTTTCTGGTTTTTTTTTTTTTTTTTTTTTTTTTATTAATAATTAGCAGGCGTTTGTCTTCCATCTCACCCGATGGAAAGTGACGATGAAGACGAGGATCGTACACGCCTGTCTAAGAGGTACCTATTCACTCTACACTTGAAAGCTCCAGGGTTATATTTGTCTGGAAAAACAGACGCAGGCAAATCGTTCCACTCTTTGGCAACACGAACCAAAAATGAGCTATCGAATCGTTTAGTTCGGCTCATCGGCACGCTAACCACAAACGGGTGAAACTTCTGTCTGCGCCTGGTTGACCGGTGGAGAAAGGGGGAAGGTTCGATCAACTGAAAAAGAGCATTCGCACACTCTCCAAAGTGCAATCTGTAAAAAACCGATAGACTAGCAACTTTTCGACGATGCTTGAGACTTTGCAGTCTCGAAGAAGTAAGTTTGTCGTCACTTATGAGTCTACGGGCCCTTCGGTCGACAGAATCCAACGCTTCAAGATGGTATTTTGCGGAATCATGCCAAAGATGGCTGCAGTACTCCATACAAGATCGAACCTGGGCTGTGTACAGGTTGAGCAGCTGTTCGGAGTTGAAGTACCGCCGGACCTTTGCGATGACTCCCAATTTTTTGGAAGCTGACTGTGCCATGGTTTCAATCTGTTGACCGAAATTAAGTTTCGACGTGATGGTCATGCCTAGAAGCCCTAGTTGGTTTGTGATCGGTACAGATACACTTTGGAAAGTGGGCGTCAAGTTGAATGTGCTCTTTTTAGCGGAGAAGAGACACGCCTGGGTTTTGGAAGGGTTGAATTTGACAAGATTGGCTTCACCCCAATCGGAAACCCTACAAAGTGTCAAATCAACCCGTTCGATCATCGACTCTCTCTGAAATTGGATCTGGTTTGGACTCGCTCGCGCATTGGAGACATATCTCTCTACAACAGTGCTGTCATCGGCGTAACCAATAATGCCATCCGATAAAAGAAGGTCATTAATGTGCAGCAGGAATAATGTTGCAGAGAGAACAGATCCCTGAGGTACGCCGGCGTTGATCGCCATTAGGTCCGATGAGAAGCCGAGATATTGCCACTTTTGTGATTTTTTATGAAATTTCCACTTTTTGGTTATTTTTTGCCTACAGCTGCAATAAATATCTCTTAACTCAAGGTTTTTTTACCAATTCAAAAAAACAATTTTTGAACAGATGTAGATTATGTGTAAGAGTCGGAGGCAGGCACTTTGAAAATCGTTTGTCGAGATTAAATAAAAAATTTGAAAAACCCCTACGTTTGTGCTGGCGACCATCTTGGATTTGAAATTTATCATAGTATTTCACTAGTCAAGCCCTTTCATTTGGTACCAATATTGACGGAGTTCTGAAAAAATATGTATTCCGCCATTTTGTGGCGGCAGCCATCTTGGATTGATTTTCATCAAACATAGCTGAAAACACTCCCCACTAATTATGTCATACAAGAAAAAATAAAATCAAAATCATTTCATCCATTCGACACACACACACTAACACACACACACACACGTAGACACCTCAAACTTATAACACTCCGCTGTTTTTGCGTCGTAGGTTAAAATATTAATAGTAAAAATAAACATTTTAAGTTACAACTTACCAACCTACTGAAAACAATTACTTCACTTCTAAAAGGTACCTCACTTCAAAAAACAATAAAAGAGAGAAAAAGATAGATTAGTTAGTTATGTGTTTCTGCGATTTTATTTATTATTAATTTTGCCACAAAAGACACCTGGACCTGTTATTAAGCATTATCATGCAGTTGTACTATTTTCCAAGTAGCACGCCTATCACGAATAAATTAAATTTTCTAAGATTTGGTTTAAAAAAAATGGCTATTGTGATGCTACTTTGAAAAGGTCATTAAACAAGTATTTTTTTTAAATGATGTCACTATCATCGTCAGGTTTTTCGCAATGAAATAAAATAAAACAATTCAACTCTTTTTCTTAGCATAGTGTGCTAGTTTCCGTCAAAATTATTACTAGGTTGTCTTAAATAACTAATAACCATAGGCTTGGTAAAAAAATCCATGAGTTAAAAGATATTTATTGCAGCTGTATGCAAAAAAGAAGCAAAAAGTGGAAATCTCATAAAAAGTCACAAAAGTGGCAATATCTCGAAAACCAGAAAACTTTTACTGGAAGCACGTTGGTGTTATCTGATAGGCCTAAAGTCCATCTACCTCCAGTTTCACCCTTACGTGTCATTTCTGGGACACCCTGTATATGAGTTAAGTAAGTAGGACAAAAATAAAAGCACCCAATATCAAACAGCAGTCTTGAATAAAATCAACAAATAACAACACTAAAAATATACACTAATGTTGGTAAATATAAAACAATAAATCCATCCAATAATAAATATAATAGATTTGTCGGTTGTAATTTTTATCATTAGATAAAAGAAATAATTTACAAAAATTAACAACTCTGAAATTATATATTAACTAGCTTTTGCCCGCGGTTGCACCCGCGAAATTCTTAAACCCGTGTGAATATCGGGATCAAATGTAGCCTATGACACTCTCAGATAACGTGGATTTTTATTCCTTCAGCACCATCACGCGGATTTCTATTTACTTAAGAAAATAATTTATTTTAAACCTATTTGTTATCATAAATAACAAAAGTAATAATAGAGAAAGTTGAAGTGCATCATTTATTTTACAATCCACCTCCGCAAACTTGAAATTGTAGTAAACAAAAAGCAACCAAAAAAATATTCCCACGCAATGGCATGCGCAGCCGCCATATATTAGATCTTTACCTATGAAATAGCCGTATTTCACGAAATAAATGAAGCGTAATTTTTTAAATTTTTTTTTATTTCTATTAATCAAAATAATCACCCATGCAATCAATGCATCTTTGCCAACGCATTGGTAGCTTATTGATGCCTTTCTTGAAGAAATCAGCTGGACGGGAGGCAACAAATTCTTCAAAGGCATTTTGTACTGCCTCTCGGGTATTGAATTTTTTTACCGCCAAGAAGTTATCCAAATTCTGGAAAAAGTAGAAGTCTGTAGGCGCAAGGTCTGGTGAGTACGGCGGATGACGGAGAACTTCCAACCCCAACTCTTGTAGCTTGGAGACCTTCTGCTGTGCAGTATGAGGTCGCGCGTTGTCGTGCAGGAGCAGTGGAGCCGAACGATTGACCAAAGCTGGTTAGAGACGTGCGAGCTTCTCCATCATTGTGTTCAGTTCTTCACAGTACACATCTGCAGTAATGCTTGTCCCGTTTGGCAAGAAGCTGTGATGAATTACACCCGCGTTAGACCACCAAACAGTGACCATCACTTTTCTAGGGGTAAGTTTTCGTTTAGGGCATTGTTTGGGTGCTGAACCAGGGTCCAACCAACTTGCTGAGCGCTTACGATTGTCAAACAGGATCCATTTATCGTCACAAGTAACAATGCGGTTCAGAATTCCTTCATTTGTATGCCTGCTGAGCAGTGCAAGGCACGTCTCCAGGCGTACTTCGCGCTGGCGGTCATTGAGTTCGTGGGGTACCCATTTGTCAAGCTTTTTTACTTTGCCAATTTGACGCAAATGGATCAATATTGTTTTGATGCTAACGTCGAAAGCTGCTGCTAATTCAGCCGTGGATTGAGTTTCATCAGCTTCCACAATTGCCTTTAATTCGTCATTGTCGACCAAAGTTTTCGGACGACCACGGGGTTCATTTTTCAGGTCAAAATTTCCAGAACGGAAGCGGGTAAACCAATAACGGGTGGTGCGTTCGTTTATAGTGTTCGCTCCGTAAACGTCGTTGATGTTTCGTGCCGCTTGTGCCGCTTTGCTGCCACGACGGTACTCATACTCCATAATTACTCGAATTTTTAACTTATCCATGATGACGAAAAATGTTCGAATCCGTTGAAAACAAAACACTAACTATTAAACAAATGACGATTTTAGAAAAAGAATTCCATGTTTGTCAAATAAAATTAATTTGAAATTAGAATTATCAGTCAAAAAAAAAAAATATTTTCATTTGAAATGGCCAGTACGGCAAAACGGCAGTTTCATAGGTAAAGACCTATTATTATACCAATCATATTGGAAGTTGCTGGCAGTCTAACTTCAAAACACCTCGCCGCGCCGCTCGCTGCACGCACCATGCACGTGTGTGCGATAAAACTCATCTTACGCTAAATTGAATAAAAAAACTTGTTTTCTCCTAGCGAATTTTTAACCTACCCGTTCATGAGCGCGGAAGTGAAATGTTGTTCTCGAGAGGCGAAGTTTTTGCTACACAGAAAATTCCGCGCCATTGTTTATTTTGGTTGTTTTGGTGGTTTTGAAACAGTTTTGTTAAGTTTTAATGTTCTACTCTGTACCTGTTGTACTGTTGTTGTGTGTATATGTTGTACTCTGACCTAAGCATGCAACTGTAAGATTTGTCCAATTTGGATTAAAACCTTTATACTTTTGTTAATAAAGACAAAAAAAGAAATGTCCCTGTTAAATTTCACTGGACTTTGTAGCCTAGTGCTGACGGCGCCTAGCTGAAACTTAAACTACTCCTACATACGATATGCCTAAGGGCACCCGAGAGGGCACGGACCTCGGCTTAGGACGTCGAATATTGAAACTACCACTGGTTCGGAAGGATCATCTGCTGCCAAAGAACCAGCAAGAAACTCAGTAGGAATGCGTACGACGCGTTAGCCTGGCCCACCGGTGGGTTAGGCGATTCGAATGCCGTGTTACCCTATTTCTAACTGGAACACCGGCGCTCCTTGTTGTAATATCATCGTCGGGATCTGTTAAGACGTTACGCGGACGCCTATAACGAACCGCCGCGTCTGGGTTGGCTGTGTATTCAGATGACTTATTGATCAGCGGGTTGGGATGGTGGGAAGCATTATCGAAGTGGCGTCTAGACGCCAACTTCATGAATGCGGCAATGGTGGGCAGCTCGAGATCCTTGTGTAGATCTAAGTTGCGGACATAGGGTGGGGCCCCGACGCATTTGCGTAAAAACCTATTCTGAATAACCTGCAAGTGATTGAGGTTCGACTTGCTGGCGTGAGCGAAAGCCACACTGGCATATGTCAAGATGCAAGTTTTGTAAAGTGTAAACTTATTTCTAAGCAACATTTTATTCTTCTTGCAAATTAGAGGGTGCAGTCTACCCATGACGAAGGCGGCTCGGTTCCGGACGCGTTTTATGTGATCCGCCAATGTTAGTCCACTATCTAAAGTGACTCCTAAATATTTGACTTTTTTAGCTCATGGGATCGGAGTACCAAACAGGGTGATCTAACCTAATCTTTCGGAGGGTTTCCTAGAGGTTGTCCTAGAGCAGGTTGAGGAGAGAAGTACACTGCTGCACTTTTTTCTGGGTTGACTTCTATTCTCCATTTCCTAAACCAAGCGCCTAATGCGTTGGCTGCGGATTGAAGTATTATAGTTAACCTACGTAGATTCCTATCAGATGTGTATAGCGCGGTGTCGTCCGCAAAGAGCGCTAGGTCTACTTTCTCCGTCCTTGGTATGTCACTAGTGTACAGTGAAAACAAAGTTGGTGAAAGTACCGAGCCTTGTGGGACACCGGCTAATACAGGACGGGGATTAGAGAGTGCACCTTCCAATCTGTAGCGAAAGGTTCGACAGTGGAGAAAGTCACGTATGATGTGCACGAGGCTGTCTGGCACGCCTAGTTCAAAGAGCTTATATAATAAGCCGTAGTGCCAGACCTTGTCGAAGGCTTTAGCCACGTCAAAGAAAAGCGCACCCGTGCCTATCGGTTTTCGACCTACGTTTCTTTGCTCCAAGATGTGCTCCGTGATGCGGTGCACCTGTTGGACGCAGGAGTGGATGGCAGGAGGGACCTAAAGCCGAGCTGTTCATCCGGTAACAGGTGCTTCGAATGGATGACCTCTCGGAGCCTGTTCAAAATGATCCTTTCGTATAATTTGCCTATCGCGCTAAGCAAGTTAATAGGACGGTAGCTTGTAGGTAGATTAGCCGGTTTTCCGGGTTTCCTAATACCTATGACAATCGCTTCCTTCCACGTTTGCGGAAAAGAGCAGTTTGTTAGTAAGTTATTGAAAATAACTACTAACAGTTGTATGAGTGCGAGTGGGAGACCTGGAGCTTTCCGCGGTTTTAAGTTTTTAATTATTGTCTGTACCTCTTCCACCGTTACCGGTTGCAGGGTGTCTGTCGGTGGGTTGCCGCATTTAATATCAGCTATACATTTTTATGACTAGTTAACTCGACAGTAGCTTCATAAGAGCGATTTTGTCCAACGAATTAACTCGTCAGCAGTTTGTAGAGTAAGATTTTTTTTGACGAGTTATCTCGGCGGCAGTACATGGATGTAGATTTTGTTTCGATGAGCCAGTATGTGAGAGCGTATTGAGTTTCTAATTTTTCGCATTGAAAGGGTTAAACTTTTCGCTGCGGGCTCAGCGTAGCTAAATCATCCCTATAGACGGGCCAACAAAAAAAATTTTGCTGCCTCGTACGGGTGGCAAGATAGCTCGTTTTAATTAAATCGCTTTGACACATGGATGACGAAATAAGCCGTTTGAAAAAATCTGTCGGGATGTGCGGTCGGCGAGACAACTCGACCCAAAAATGTATAGTCAATATCATCAAAATGCGGGTAGTACATATACAAATCTGTCAAGCGAGAGTAAGAATTAGCTACGCGGTTCCGTAATTTATAAACGACTAGCTGATGCTCGCGATTTCGTACGCGTAGAGTTCATATTTATGGTGAAACAGATGGTGTCAATACACAATATCTTTATAAGTTTAGCCTATGTGTGGCTCAATTAAGGTATACTGGCGCGGAAGCGGACCGCAACGGTTGCTCGCGCGCTTTCAGAGGGCGACTCAAGGAGGATCGGCACGCACGCGCTAGTATAAATTGAGCCTTGTTGCTGTAAGCTATATTTGTATAAAATATTCAGTAGTTTTTAAGCAACAAGTTGGTCTAATGAGCTATGTCCTTAATACGTTCACTTCCCTCTAATATGGTTGAGGAGGGCGATGACTGGATCCCGCGTTAATTCGTGAACGGGTGCCGTTTGAGGGTGTTCGTCGTCTGGACGTCGATGCAGATAAGAATAATTTTGTATAGACATAAAGAGACTGTAAATTTATTTTGAAAAAATATACCCGTGAAGTTTTTTTGCCAGTTCTTCTTCTAATAATAGTAATAGTGTAGGAGTGAAGAAATGTCGAAGTAACGTTTGTCTAAGTTCCGTTTGAGTCGTACTTAAGCTAGACAAGTAAATTCTAGATAATCTGAATAAAAATACATATTCTCATTATTATACAAAGGTAATCAAATAATAAATAGGTATATTTACTGCTTAACTTTAGAGATATCCATTTCTTCAAAGTTCTCGTAGACTACTGTTCTGACGTTGCAAATAAAAGGGCTATATTTTGAAACGATTTATTTAGAACGAATTAATTTGCCTACCGTTTATAGTCCTGATCTATCCATTTTACAGAACGAGTTAACTCGCCAACCGCAGCGAAAGGGTAAAATCCACATACGAGGTAAGTAATATATTTATAAACCCAATTTCATTTTAGGAATAAAACATTCAAATTATGCAGAATTTGTATAAAAAAAGAAACAAACAGTTTCACTCACCCAGCTTTCACATAATACTTGACTTTGATTTCATCTCTACACCTCGGTAGGTATTTCATTGCTTCATCACTTTTACTGAACTTAAGGCAAGCGTCTACAAAAGGTTCATAGCCGACGGGCGATTTCTTGGCTTTAGAGAATCGCTCTAATTCACCCCACTCAGCTTTTTCAGCGAGTTTTAGTATGCGGAGCCACCAATATCTGCAATGATAAGAATTGGTTTATTTGGAATAATAAGTGTCAATGATCATGGCTTTTGCAATAATGCCGAAATATCTAGAAATAAAATTTAAAATAAAATGTTGTGTTCAATAAGTTAAAGGATAAGTTTTTTTGAGTAATTTGGTTTTGATAATACATTACAGATAAAAAGTGTCAGAATAATTATTAGCTAACCTAACCTATTGTATTGTTATTCATTTACGAGTAAAAGCGAAGGTCGAGGTCAACAAAGAAATTGTTTAAATATAATATATTAATTAATATGTTGTTTGGTCAATTATGTACACCAATAGCCATGTAAAATATGTGTTTGCAAGGATGCGTACTTCGCCTATTGTTCGTATTAACGCTTCACGCCCACGTAGTTCGCCAAGTAAGAGGGAGACGACGAGTACTTACTCACTACAAAAATTATAATACAGGCGACGAGGCCAAGATGCATGAGGGCCGTGCCTAAGCTTGCCACCTTACACTATTTTACTTAAATCAAAGATCTTAGGGCATTTTTTATATTAACCCGTCCCGTGTCCTAGGCACAGCATTTGTGCCTAACGATTTCGTACCTACAATGTCCTAGTGCCAAGGTTTGGCACTAACGCATTCATTGAAAATGAATGACGAATATGGCCATAATTCTTTTTCCAAAGACAAAAAAAAGCATTCACTCTGAAGCTCTCATCTATGTACTCTTTGTTTTAAACGATTGTAGCTTTTGTATTGACCTTATACCCTTTTAGTTTTAAGTCTTTTTCTCGGTGTTCATAAAAAAGACCATTCCGCCATTTTGCATTCGCGAGTGAAAATAGTTAGTGAATAAAAATGTCCTGGAATTTGAAACAGTAAGTATTTGTGATTTGTTTTCTATACCAATTTACTAAGAATATAATATAGATTGTGTGAATTGTATTCATTTTACCTTTTTATAGTTGTATTACAGTGAAAAAAGTGTCTAACTTTGATATTGCTATGAAATAATGCAAGCAGACGCCATTGATTTGCGTTAAAATATCACTTTATTATGTTCATACATTGAGAAAAATAGACAAGTTAGTGGGAAATTTATCCAGCAATTTAAGTTCGACTTCATATTTACGTAATATTGAATACTTTTAGCAATATTACGATTTCTAGTAAAAACAACCTAAAAATTAATGCAAAGTACTAACAGCAAAAAAAGATATGTTTGATTGATAGATTGAATGAAAGTAGTACTGAACAGAAATATTATATTGCAATGCATATTTTTTAAATTATAAAATAGGAAATTTTATATTTTACGTTTCGAATTGTTTTCACGAAATAATGGCATATAAATTAATAAAATAAAAAATGACTTGAATCTAAAAATAGTTTAAAAAATGTATTTCTTCAATAGAATTCAGAAGAAGCATCAACGGTGTCGCGGTCTCGGCCACGTGACCTCTGGCCCATCAGGGGAACGAGCAGGCTTGAGAATGCCAGCATTTCCGCCATAGAAAGAGCCGCTGCCCGTGGAATTGACGAGGAAGAGCGATGTTTCGATTTGGAAGAGGACTCCAACCACATAATAAATTATTTTTATATATGTATATAACTTAGAAAATTTCCAGCTCAGCTGTTGGTTAATACGTTCTTGTAACACATACTATACTTTATACAGGGTGAAAGGCAATTCAATACATTCCTTTGAAGGGGTTGTAGTAGAGCTTATTTCCAATAGATTTGGATAGATAACATGTGGTCGGAAATTATTATTTACTAAGTCTTGCCAATTGTAGACAAAAAAATTGTTTCTTAGAAACTAGTTTATTGGTATTATGCCTTTTAGGGGCATAATACTTTTTTTAGTACCATTCGTAACTAGATTTGTGATTTAAATAAGTTTCTTGTTTATTTACTTTTAAAAAAAACATAAAGTCTTATTGTTTATATATTTCTAGAAAATACATCAATTTGGAGTTTGAAATCGGACATTTTTCTCAAAAAACACAAAAATACGTAGGTACAACTTGATAAATAATAATTTCCACCGCATGTTGTCTATCCAAATTTATTGGAAGTAAGAACTACAACTCCTTAAACGGTATGTCTCGCATTTCCTTTCACCCTGTGTAATAAAAAGAGAAACAGGCTCTTTAAATGTTACTCAAGTGAAAATATTGTAAATAAATATATTGTTTTGTTTTTCTTTTTGTGTGTTTCTCTTATAAATAATATATATATATATATATATATATATATATATGAATATAGACCAGCAAATAAATGCCGTTCAGGCTTCTAAAAGTTATGAGCAATATTAGATAATTTGGTCAGTATTTATTTTAGAAACGACAAAGTTATAAATAAATTTATTAGATACAATAAAAGCACTCTAATATTAAATCTCTTTGCAAAACTAATAGCTGAAAACAACATTAAAGTCCTTTGTATAATTTTGGCATGCAATCCAGCACAATCTACAGTTCAGCAAAAGGATCGCTATTTATCGCATTTCCGTAAAACTATTGGGCTATATTTCATAATATTGAACGTAAAAATTACTATTATCTCAATAGGATAAGGATTAATTTTGTAGTAAACGTAACTAAAGTATCTAATAGTATGTTTTTTTAAAATCAATTTATAATTTTTATCAATCAAAATTAAAATATATTAATTTCTTTTTTGTCAACGGTTCTTCGCAATCAACCACGGCAGCTAGCGCGCAACGCGTTGTGATACTCCGTGAATAAATTAATATTGTGAAGTTATTTTTTGGTCTAGATAATAACTAATTTATGAAATAGACTAAGTAAATAGTAGAGTTTCAAATAATGTGTAACAAAAGTGATGGGTGATTAACAGTATTCTGTAATAAATCAAAGTATTTCAAAAAATGTAAACAAAAATTGCTAACTTCACGAAAACCACGTATTTTCGGAAACATAACGCATATATTTAAATAACATTATTAAACGTTCATATAGCTTGGAATCTAAGCTTTTTAACGATGTATATAATGTGGCACATACTTGTAAGAATCAAGGAATTATTTCAAGTTTTCTAACCTAAGTCGCAACAAAAAATTTTTGTCGAAAATCCCTGGACACTACCGGCGTTTGAGCTAATTTGGCCCTCGACACGGGACGGGTTAAACTGCCGCATGTCATTCGGACCCTTTGTATAATTTGTATGTGCTAATGACTGTCTTCCGTTTTCGCATGGAAAGTAACAATGTTTCTTGTTTTTCAAGAAACTCACTCTACTTTTATAGATACGAGACTATTTTTTATCTAAAATAATAAAGAGAACCCGTTCTACAAATACACTCTTACCTCTAATACTCTCTCAGAATTATCTAATCTATCTATGTAAATCTATCTTACCTAATACAATGGTAGTACTTCTTGTAACACCACAATCACGCCTATTTTATACCCTTTACTATTTATGCACAATTTTTAAATATTTTATTTAATTATTGTTGCTTCTTCTAATTAAAGTCAGCGTACACTATTATTGTCCCAAAACGTAGTTTTTTTACGGCAAGGCTCACAAGGATTGTGACACAGACGAAATACTCACAATAATAAAAAAATAGCTCACCTTCGATCCGGCATCTTATATTCAGTCCTCAATTTATCGGCCAGCTTGACCTCCCCTAGGTCGAGCAACTTCTTCACGGTGTCATGCAAGGACAGCCCTACGAAACTTTTCCCGTAAGTTTCCTGTAAACTTGACTGCTGCTTGCAAAGCTTGCGAGCGTCTTCGCATATTGATGCACCTGGAATTTTCATTTGTTGGTTTTAGGTTTTGCGAAATGGATTATTTTGAAGTGGTTTTTATCTTAATACTTACTGCAAAATGTCACAAAATATTAAAAAGAATAGTAACAAATATGTAAGTTAACAACGTAACTTTAACGTGCTGACTGTTTCAAGAATAGTTGAAAACTTCTGTATCTGAAATTTCCGGGGTGCTCCTTCTCTGCATTTTATTTTGAACACATCATTACTGTATTAAAAATTTTTGAATACTTATACTAGATCAGGCGCTCTTTTCATTTACAACATTGACAATTACTTGTTCTTATTGAAGTCAAATAAAACATGAATCTACCACCAGTTCGGAAAAACCTTCGTGAAGAAGAACTGGCAAGAAACTTCACGGGTATATTTTTAAACATGGCAGGTAGACGGCTAGCTTCTTAGTTGAATGTCTATCTCAACCATGCGCCTGCGACATGTGCATGTTTATTCCGGGTTCCCCCCCCCCCCCCAGTTGTATGATCATCCACAACACACGCTCTGCTTACTTTGGGGCCTTAAAGTTAAGTGTGTTTGTGCGGGGCTTCATTATTACAATTTATCGCAAAAAAATTTTAAAAATGAAATTTCTGTTAAAATGGACGAGAGCAACAGCACGGTGATATTACATAACTATAATACGCAACGTTACATTCAATGCCAACCAAATCAATCAAACATAACATTTAATATTTGTTAACACTTACCTAATTCATTCTTTCCTTTCCTGTAACACTCTCTCGCCGATATAAGACTAGCTTCAATACTGCCCGGGTTCGTTTGTTCAATAGCGTCTTTAATGTGCGTAGCGGCTTGTCCCGCAAAGTCGTCTTCTTGTTCGTACACCTTGCGTAGCGCTTCCCGGTTGTGACTCGCGCAGTACTTGATGTACAGCGCGTGTGCCAGCGGGAACGATCGGATTGTTAGCTGGAAGGCAAAAAAAAAAGAGTAGTTAGCCATAAATTATAATATCGTTAATCATTGGTGTTTTATTTATTAATATTGATTGTGATTTATCCTTAATTTTCAATATTGATAACATTTTTAATATACATACTGACGTCACATCTACAACCAGTTCGGGATGAATTTCGTGAAGAAGAACTGGTAAGAAACCTCACGGCAGTAATTTTTTCAAAATAAATGATTTAATGAATAAAATTACTTTATCGACTAATGGTGCGTTGTCGATCGCAGGTTTCAGTTGAAACTACCTTCATCCCAGTAATCGCTCTGGCTGTTCCTTCCCGTGAATCACGTTACTTGGTTGTGCCAAGTAAATGATGATGACGGTCGAAGTAGGCAAGACTGTACAGACGGCCCAGACGAGGTTTTAACAAAAGAAACTCTGCTACCGTTACGATACGTTATAGATAATTTGTTATAGTGGGATAAACAGTGTATGCAACGATATTTAATGCTCAAAACGCGAACTCTTAAGATCGGCCAGTTTCTGAGCATCTGCCAGACGCGGAAAAAATGTCGGCCGCCAGAAACTGGCTTCTTGGAAGTCAAGGGGAACATTTCCGTTTTGGTTGATTTTACAAGGGTCTAGGCGGCTTCACCAGTTGTTTGAACTTTGTATCCTGATAGGTAAATATTTTTACGATAGAAACTTATAAATCTTTTTTCACTATTCATTGATGAATGTATGCATAGCTACATGTTGTTAATTATAGTGCAACCTCATTGTAGCGTACCTCAATATAAAGACTTCCTCGATTTAACAAATTCTTCGTAATCCCCTTGAATTGTCCACACGAGTCAATGTAAAATATTCCTTTACATCGCGAACATTTTTTGCGAACAACCTCTTATAACGAATTTTCGACTATCAGGAAACGTATAAATACCAATGACATATTACATATAGACAAGTCATACCCAAACATTACCGCAAAAAAAAACGGCGTCAACATAACTATTGATACCTACCCGATATATAGAGTAATATAATTTGTGGGAGAAGGAAAGAATAATACGGTTCACTTGTTGTAAGAGAGAGATACCTATGTACTTCGTGACGTTGCTTCGCACTAATAGGTCGCGAGCGTACGTGACGTAGTGCGTAAATTGTCAAAACTCTATAGCGTTGTCTCCTTCACTCCCACATACAAAATCATATCACATCTCGCTCTTCGAGTTTGTTGAAACGAATAGCCATGTCAATTTTAAACAGCAAAATAAAATAATAAATAAGATAGTTATAAAAAATTGTACTTACGCATGAAAAGAAACGTTTATTCTATTTTTAACAGTAACAGAGTAATCAGTACACTGTCTAAACACACAAAAGGGCATTGTACGGTACATTGTACGGAGTCAAATAGCCGGCAACTGCCTTGCATTTGCGTTGTAATTTTTGAGAGGATAACCTGTCTATATATATGTCATTGATAAATACGTCTAATTAACGTACTTTGTCAACTCAAAACCTTTTATATAAAGTTCCCATCAATGTATGACTTTTAATCTCATAGTATGTGATTCATGTCGCGACAGGTTTCGACACGCTTCTGTTCGTAAAACAATCATTATTGTTTGATGGAAAGTAATGTGAACACTGCTGCTCGTCACTATGGTGTTGAGGTGAATAAAACTATTTTTTTACCTCTTTATAACGAATTTTAGACCAACCTAACCTCAATGTAACAAGCCTCAGTTCAACGAATTACTAGATATAACGAATATTTATTTGTTCCCTTCCGATTTGTTATATCAAAGTTGCACTGTATTACAACAATAGTATAAATTACTTTAACTATTTAGGGTGATTATAATGAGTATTTTCGTAGATTGCTATTCCTTTTTCCCATACCTCAAACTCATGTTTGCCCATCTTTTCCTTCAGATGCAGCAGTACTATATACACCAGATCGGTGTCACAACTAGCAGCTGCTTTTAGCAACGCGGTCGCTCCTTCCCCCAGAGTAAGAAGCAGCGGCACTTGAAGCTTACTGCGACTTTCATATTCTAGGATCTGAAATGTAATTGGTATTTTAAAATATTAGTTTCACAATTTCAGAACTTTAAGAAGTAGTAACTATCTTATGTTGACCTCAGGAAAAACGAATTTACGAGACTTGACTTTACGCGGTAAACTTGAGTCGAAATAGTTAAATATTTTCAGGTTAGGTTAGTTTTGCATAAAACTCGGCTTTATCTTCAAGGAAAAAATTGCATTGACCCTCGTCATATTTATAATCCAATAGGACCACCGGGTTTTAAAGTCATAATAATATATTATGAATATTACGACATATTATTTAAACTGCTATAAGAAAATATTAAACTATTTCATACAGATCTTTCTTCTTATCAGTCAGTTGCGAGGTCGATATAAAAAATGTAACAGAAAATAATAGCTATAAGCAGCTAGAACTTTTTTAAACAAACCTTAATAGCCAGCGCCTTGCGTCCCTTCTCCGCGGCCTTGATAGCTATAGTAGAGTAGGATATTCCGGGCACATTCCTGAGCTTCTCGCCGATCTCGCGAGCCGCGCTCTCGTTGTCCAGGTGGGGTTGAGTTACCTACAAGTTTCCATGTTAAATCGATTTTATCTATTGAATTTTATTTTAAGAATTCAGTAGAACAACTTGTATTGTCACTTTCTTCGATTTCGATACTAAGGTATGTTGTTCTTTCATTTAAACTGATAAATTAATACTGTCATTCAGGAAATTTAGCCAAGAAAAGCAACCCTTCAATTTTATTAAACCTAAAAATTGTGCATCAGTGAGCTTTTGTAAACATTTGCGGCCTTACCACAAAAACGTTATACACCTGTTTGTCTTTAAACACTGTCTAAATGTATAACACAGACAAATAAAAAAAAGATGTCAAACTTACCGTAACTATTTCGTAGTAAGACTGTTGTTGGTCTCGCAAGCTTTTTTGATACTATATTTATTTATTTGAAACTTTATTGCACAATGTAAAATCAGTGTACAAACGGCGGACTTAATGCCATTTGGCATTCTCTGCCAGTCTACCGCAACAGAGGAGAGGTTTTCAAAGGATTATGGCGTGCATACAAAAATACGTAAAGGTGCGTACTTAATAAAAACTTTATAACACTTATATACTGTATGGTTGACTTTATAATAATGTACGATATTTATAAAAATAAAAATGCTTATTTCAAAAATTATGAAGTCAAACTTATAAAAGCTTTTTATTATTCTATAGTAATTAATATTCAGACTTAACCTGTAAGAACTCACCTTATAACAAGCCCAATGCGACAGCACTCTAGTCTGACCATCTTTCAACTGGAGATATGACGCGATGTGGCCCGCTAAGCAATGCAGGCGTCTCCAAATTAGACGGTCTAGTAGAATTCGTTCACCTAAGTTGTGTACTCTGAAGATTTAGCTAAGGAAGGTACATTTTATTGTAAAGTTTTTTTTTGGATATGTTGAAAAGTCAAAGATTTGTATTTGTCATCAAAACAATGTACTCAAATGCTCTTTATATATGTGTAGAAGATGAGATCATAAAAAGTTTGGATCATCAAACTGGATCTTGCTCATTAGTCTACTCAAGTTGGAGCATATTTTATTACAGACTGCATATATTAGGTCGGGGGTTATTTGGTATTTTCACGACTACCAGTATTAGTTTTCATACACGGTGCCTACGGAAGAAACCTACGGCTGTAAGCACATCGCTACTCGATATTCAATAAAAAAAACATAAGTTATAAATAACATCCATAATTATGTCATGGGCGAGGATACCACTTACCATCAGATGGATCGCGTGCTCATTTACCGACTATGACAAAGTAAAAAATAAATTAAACGAAAAAAGGATACTGTATATAAGTCAAGGGTATCGCTACTTTCGGGTCCCGGACCGCATTCAGGACCCTCAGCCATCGGCAGGTCTTCACGTAATGTTCCGTCAAAGCGGGATCCATTAGGAAACACTTTCCGAACTGAGCAGCGCGTATTAACATCTTCTGGACTGACGGGTTGAATTCGAAAGCGGCCGCGTCTATGCAATCTTGGACAGCGGTTGATAATTCCGGTCTTACTAGACGGATGTATTCGTCGGCTCGGTGGCTGCGTTTCTGAAAAATGTTTTAACTCTTTTTTTAAAAGAAATTTGGAATGAAAAAGAGCAATCAACAATATTTTTAATATGGCCTCATGAATTTAGTTGAACTTTGAATTAAAAATCGACTATTTGAATTCACTCAATAATTTTCATTTATCACTTTGTTCTCGCTTTGGTATGAATAATTTATTGTTTTGGGTTCTAGTATAATTGGCCTTTATTTTGTTTTTAAATGTTACAAATACCATTTGTATATTTTGATAAGTATATAAATAATCAGTAAGACATAGCTTTTGCATTTAAATAACTACAATCACCTGTCTCGCCTCGCTGTACTCAACTGCGACTGTACTCAGCCCTGATGATGGACTCCATACGAGTCCGATAGGAGTCGGATCTTTCCGACAATAACGCGTGAGTAAAAAACATTATTATTTTTTTTCTCAAAACTTTCTGAGTGTCTCACTTATAAAATTATTTTTTGTTACCACCTGTACTTAAAGAAAAGAATACCTGTCAAATTAGTTTTTTAACATTGTGAATAAAAATAAATATTTACCTGAAATTGCTTTGAAGCTTCAACCAAATATGACCCCGGCGCGGTGCTATTAATTCTAAATATCTTTTCGACCACCAATGGAACTTTCTGTATGAGTTCGTGCGTATATTCTGATATAACGCGAACGCAGTCCATTTCTGGGATGATGTGGAACGGTCCATCATATGGATAGGTGACTGTGCTGCCGTTGAAGCCGTAAATACACATCATGTCGTCCCAATGGCCTATTACAGCTTGGGTGCCGCACCTGAAAAATATTATTATTAACAAGATATAGAATGTTATTATAGTTTAAGTTCGAGCATTTTTTTTCTAACACTTAATAAAGCCTAATATAATCGTTCATAATCATTCTTAATAAAGTTATTTTTTAAGTTATTTGAATAAGTGGACCAGATTTTCACATACAGCTTTATAAAGTACACTAAAAACTTAATTGAAAAACAAAGAGCCAATAACAGGTCCTCGCAGGTGGTAACACATTAAAAGTAAGCGTGGTGTGGTATCGCAGCACAGCGTACAGCATAAAATTTTACAAAAAATAAAATAATGAAACAAAAACTTGAGACTAAAGTAAGAAAACAATATAAAAAAGGTGAAAAAACTAAAATGGTTACTAAAACAATGAAATTCTAATGATCAAAATTTGGCATTCATGGCTTTTCATGGCTTTAAATTAAACCAGAGTAATATACACATAAGTAACATACAATTTATTTTTTCAACCATTAACAATTCAATCATTTAGGATATTCATCAAAAAAATGCTGGCTTGATCTTTTGCATGTTGCTTTGTACATATAATTCTGTTTTTTCTTCTTTATTTTATTGTAATTGTTAAATAAATTAATAAATTATTTGAAAGTTTATTAGTTGAAAGAACTAACTTATTTTGTTTTGGTGTTATTGTTTGTTGACAGAAGTGTTTGTGGCCTATATTTCCGTAGAAGGACTAACAACAGAAAATTGACTGGCCATCAAGTTTCACTAGTTGTATATATTTGTGGTACCTGACTTATAGTTACGAATTTAAAGACAGAGAAAGTTATAATAATTATGAATGCTTACCAAACCAACTCCTTCGGCTGCTTAATATATCCAGTGTCAATTTCACAATACTTATTCTTGAAGTCAGAAGAACCGATCCAGAGGAAACCAGAGTCAGTGAACATAGCTACGTGGCGGCCATTTTGTGATGGCACTATTGATAGTATTTGTGTGTATGGATTCATTATTTCGGGCCTCTGAAAAATCAAATTGGGTAAAATTAGTTGACTGTTAGTTTTATGTCTTATGGTTGCATAAAAGTGACTTAACTTTTTTATTAAAAGCTTTCATTTTCAAACAGCTTCTAATTGCTATAATTTAAATGACTTGACATAAGTAATAAAAATTTATTTGATGCTTAGAAAATAAACATATGTTTTTCAAATGATGTTTCAACTTGCTCGGATTTTTATTCAAAGATCCAATTACTATTATTGTTGTACGGAAAAACTAAATATATTAATATAGATATTCTAGAAAATGTTAAAATCCTCATTTAGTAGACTCTATAATACATTTTGTTGACTTGAAGAAAATCTGTAACCATAACTACTCACCATTAAAATAGGTCTAGTTTCGCCTATCTGGCACCGATATATCTCTTTGTCTCTACATACTAGGAATGCGATGGTGGTCGAAGATGGAACTTGCCCCGAGCTGATCACACACCAAGAGATTATAGGTTCATTCGCACCTGTAATAGTAAGCATTGTTTTAATGTAAAGATTATTATAAAAGTACTTAAATCAGAGACTTTGATGCTATCAAGGTTTATCACTTTACAACTTATTGTCACTACATGGTTTTTTTTATTTATTTTTATTGACACCTAACAGGATGAGACATCGCCTTATGGACATTCATTGCTTTGAAAGTAGTTAATTTTATTTATCAGTAGTTTCGGATTTTCATCCACATAAGACTTGTGTCAGTCTTGTCATAAATGTAAATTGAACAAAAGGAGAATAATATAAATCTGAATTCAAGTAAGTACCTTATATAGTGTTAAAACCAAACCAAACTCTTTAATTTTACAATATTCATACAGCTTTTTACAAAACTTACGTGGTAAATCTGGCACATTTCTAACTTTAGGTTCTAAAACATTGCTGACTAGAAACATTCGATTTGTTGTAGTAATGGCAGCGATGCCAACACCATGAGCATTCGGGAAGAAACGAGCTCGACACACCTGGAATTTAATTAAAGTTACAATTAATATTATTATTTTATATTTCTATCCTTCAACAATGCTACATTAATTCCTACAAATAGTTAGGGTCTAATAAATACTGCTTTTAAACTCAAAGACTAAGAGTGAGAATCACAGTGTAGTTTAAGCTAGAGACCCCTTGACCCCCCCTGGATTTTGAATTATATGATCTGGTTGTGGTGGATCCAGTATATGGCAAAGAGGCTGAGAGGCTCATGCTCCACAAAAATGTGTCTAAGCGCAGATAATCCTATTCTATTTATTTTTTTTGGCATCAGTCCATTTTCTATATTATGACAGTCATCTTGAATTTAATAAAAATGTACTTGTTTCATATTTTCTTTGTGTCTATTCTTTCAGTTTTTCATATTATCCATTACATACACTTTGTTTGCTTTGGCTTCAAATAATTCAAATAATCTTAGTGTAAAAAATGTAAAGGCTCTTAGCATTCAAATTTTTATGTAGTCAACAAAAGTACCAAGATAATTAAAAAAAATTGCATTTTGATGTATTACTTATGAATATACAGCATTTAATTGATGGCAATCGTAAACATTACCTTTGTATCTCTAGCTTCTTGACCCAAACTAAATGTTTTTTGATATGTACCAAATATATCATAAAACAGGACATCACCACTCTCTTGGATACACAGCAATTGTTCAGCATCGGACCAACCCATTTGGACAAAAATGCCACTGTTCCACTGAAATTTTAGACAAAAATATTATAAATAAAGGTGAGGTGATACAGTTGAGTTGGTAAGAAGATCAATTCCAGAAATGTAATGTTCTGCATGTACCCTTAGTGCAAAAAGTATATGGAACAATTAAAGCAAGTCTCAGTGACTTTAAATAATAGATAATTATTATATTTAGTAACAAAAGTAGTAAACTCAATTTTTATTTCAATGTGTTAGCAACTATTGTCAGATGTATTTAATAAAGAGGATGGCCTTTACATATTATATACAAGTTTTTACTAACCAATATTTTTGATATAACAGTCCCAACACAGTTGTATATTGTAATAACAGGTTTAGCATTTGATACCACTTTGACGAACTGCTTCCTATCTCGAACTGTAGCAATAGGGCCTCCATATGGTGCTCCGCTTACAATTAAGTTGCTAAGGCCTTCATCCATTGCCCATGCCATCGTGTAGATGTCAAATTTCCTGCAATTAAAGGAGACAGACACCAAACATTGAGAAGGTAACTCATATACTTAAAGAACAATACAGTTTAGGACATTACTTCGATTTGTTTGTAATAAATAAGTCGTACCTATAGTAGGAATCTAGTTGAAACCAATCTGCGGTTAATAATGCTGACATATTTATGTTTTCAAAGAACTTTTAAACTTTTTATTGTATTGAAATATAACTTCAATTTACTCAGTATTTCCAGATGTTTGATCCCAAAACGTAAGAAGTTATAACAATTACATATTCAACACTACTCTGATATCATTGTATGTGTAACACATAATAATACAGAAGAATAAAACAAAAAAATAATTTTAGTACTCCTGTTTGTTGTTGATGATGTTTTTGGTTTTTCCTTATTTTTTTATTTTTTTTATTCTTTACCCTTAGGGAAGGCAAGGGATCTAGCCCATGCAGCCTGTTCTTATGTTGTCTTTAATGAATTTTCTTGTAGTATAAAGAAGGCAAAGAGCCTAGTCTTATGTTTGTAAATGGGCGTTTTTTTATTATTTTTTGTACCATCCAAAAAGGTGATTCGAAAATTTTTTGTGCGCTTAATAAGGGTTTTGTAGCTAAATTTAGCTTTGCAAACATCTATTACTTCTAATAAAACTACAGAATGGGCAATATATAAAATATTTAAATACAAAATAAGCATTTAAAATAAAAACATACGAAAAAAAGGTCCCTTTAGTGACGAAATTAAAGTACCTGCAAATAATCAATTAAACAAAAGATAATGTCTGATTTTTGTTTATTCAAACTAAATTACACAGTTTTGTTAGAAACAATTCGAAATAGGAAAAGATACCCTTTATACTTAAAACTATTTCGAATATTTTGTCCATTAAGTTACATATTCTTCAAAATCGATACTAATCTTTTCACTCAGCCTTGATTCTCATGTTTGTAAGGTTTAAATGTTAGCTTTAATAGCAAATTTGAATAAAAATTGTAATTCTAAAAGTATTTGTACATATCTTTTTTTTAGGAAAACAATCAAGACTAAATACTTATTTTTAGACAAGACAATTTCTCAGAGGAAAATCAAAATTTCTCACTAGAAAAGTAAAGGTTTGTGCATATTTAACAATTTTAAAATCGAATTCTAGTAAAAAAGCAAAATAGAGCCAGATTAACACAGTTACTGTGAAGATTGAAATATCTATTATATTTAACATATTTCTTTACCCTGATAAGTTTCTAATACCTAATAATATTAATCTTATCTATTTATTTTACACAGGGTGTCAAAAAAGAAGATCCTATCCAACCGCAAAAGATCGATAGTATTAGTCATTACAAGAAACATTTTGTATGGGCACTTTAATGTAATCTCAAAAAAATATATATCATTTTTCGGATCCATACAAAAAATTATTTGTATTGACGAGTAGGTACAGGTATTTTCCTAGGAAATGGGGCCCCATTTACAGCAATACTAGAACATTCATAATCTCAAATAACATAACAAAAATAATTATCTCAAAAACAAATCAACTCAAAATAGTTAATAAAATATTTCTTTTAAAATTACAGCTACTACTTATATATAAAACTAGTGGAGATCGTTTCTTAAAATCTAGTCTCATAGCAAGTATCACAGATGTAGTCTAGATTATATTGACCCTTACTACATGTTGAACAAAATTAAAGGCTGTTTCTAGATCCTGGCTCTTCTTCTTTCCTTTTAAATTTAAGTTATGTTTTCTCTAATGTATTGTACTTCATCACACATAATTTGAACGAATAATTTAATTAATGATGTTTATTGTGTTATTTTTATGGTGCAATTTGTACATGCCCATAATTGGTGTGCACATAGGTTGTTATACCTTAATTATTATCTAGTAAAGTGAAATTCATATGTGTACACTGTTGGTGTGTCTTTATAAATAAATAAATAAACAAATAAAATTTTTGCATACCATGCATTTGGCCATTTTTATTTGAAAAGGTATTTGGATTTTGCATCTGTCACATGCAAAACCGCGGCTCACAATCACTCTCAATGATTTGTTTTTTATTTCTTTAGTCAGTTTCTTTGGCTCATTGTCATCGGGTTTCAGTCTTGATTCAAAGGATCTTTCAGGCTTTGCCGTATAATTTCGCATTACTGATGTACTCTTATTAGGCGTAGTTTCAACCTCTATTTCAGTTGCGACCTCCCCTAGGTCATAATCTTCAAATAATGTCAGATCTGTTTCTTTTAAATGTCTACCTAAGAACATACGTTCCGAGTTATTAAGTTTGTGTGATACAGTGGAATCCATTGTAGGCGATGTATTCATGACCGTGTCTTTTATAATTTCAGGACATTCTAAATCAATCATAACAGAATCAATCATCGGCATCGGATCTATATTTTCGTCACAATCAATTTGAATGATTTTGTCGAAATCTGAATCTAGCGTCTTCGATAGTACTTTATAACTTGCAACATTATCTGATGATGACAGACACTGTGGCTTGGTATCGGGGTGAATTTCAGCAATGGTTTTATGTGAAATAATATTGGACACCTCTGAAAACGGCGAAGCTAGTCTTGTCGTAGGAGACGCTTGTGGAGACTGTGTAAGCGACGACTGTAATGGTAGTAATTTATGATATTTTCGCTCTACAATAAGCGCATTCTTTTGAAAACTGTGTTCTTGAGGTAAAAAAACAATCGCACAAGCCATTTTTCTCCACAAAAACATGAATACTTTCTATATTTTATTATGCCTTTGGTCACGGACACTATCTGATGAATAGACATCGTTCCTTTGATAGCTGTCAAATCATTAGGAATTAATTTTTCAAAATTATTAATATCAGAATCGCTTATATAAAAACATTTCACGGCTTTCATGCATTTCGATAAAAGTTCATAAGCTTGGTTTCCGTTGGTGATGTCCTTGCCATATGTAACTTGGCGATCCAAAGCTCTTTTCACTGCACCCCCAATCCCATCGGCAGCACCTTTTCCGTGACCGCTTGCTGTGAATGACCAAGTTGAATAGTCAATATCCAATTTAGACGTGAATAGTTATGGAGATAGAAATTTTTTTTTGCTTGTATTGGGTACTGGGCCCGTCAGCTAGGTCAAAATTAGGTATACTTTTTCTTAATTGTAAAGTAAACGAAGCAACACCGGTGAATACTACACATTCGTAAAGTTTTATTTATGTATATGCGACAATTTCTCTAATACGTATACAATGCAGTTTCAAACCAATGAATATAACCAATAGTTTCTTTTCAATAATAAGTTCTGCAGCAGTTTTACAATTTTGATATGTATCATTTCAAAAATATGTATTCAATATGGTTTGCAATTAAATGTAAACATTCATATTTGTGTGTTTAATAATGTTTTAATGTTGAGAAATAGATTTAAGAAATATATAAATAATAACTAGTAAATATATTAGAAATAAACATATGAGCATCCGTTAACCATTCATCACACAAATATTCACCCCAACCGGGACACGAACCCAGGACCTCTGGCATGGAAGGCAACGTTGTTACCGCTACACCAGCCAGCCATCCAAATTGATGATGACTTTAAAAATATATTTTCATAATGTATTCCTGTTTTCAGGGAAAGACCGTATATCTTTGGCTCAAGCGGTGGGATGAGGAAGGGCCCTTAAAACTTCCGAAGTGCAGGATAGGGAGATCGTAAGCCGAATCCAAAGGCAAGGATTCGTTCGAGTACAGGATTTATCAGCTTCTTTTCAAGTGTCATCTTCAACAATTAGAGGTCGCCTACACTCAGCTGGGTTAGATCACACAACTCCGGCGCGTTGACCATTCTTATCTCATCGCCATAAACAGCAGCGACAGCAGTTTGCGCGGCATTATACAAACTGCGTTTTTTCTGACGAAAAAGTGTTCGTTTTTTCTGCTGATAGACGTTTATTTTTTTGGAAATCTGATAAAACCCGGTATTTAGAATAAAATATATTACCATCGAGAAGAAGTAGTCGAATAAGTTTTGGTGTTTGGGAATGGATGGCAGCCAGGAGTGGCCCCGGTGAATTGTCAGAAATAACTGAAAGTATGAACAATATAATTGTATTTTAGAAGAGGTTTTGCTGCCTAGTCTGGAGGTATATTGTCCTGATTCCGGTGTTGTTGCTTTCATGCACGATAATTCTGGGGTTCATATTTGTCGGTTGAGCTAAGCTTGGTTCAATCGTCACCGCAGTGAAGTTGATTAGTTTTTTTGGCCAAAAGCTTTTTTTATTATGATTTGGCATCAAATAAATCTTAAAACCCTAAATTTTCACCCTTTTACCACCAACCATTACCAAAATATTTTCAAGGTTGTTAAGGATTTTTCACAAAAATAATTTATAAGCCAAAACCACTTTTGCCGAGTCAACTAAAATAAATATAAATATCACATATTGTGTTATATATTGCATTAATTATTATGTTAATAAGTGGTTGTAAAATAATTATTTATAATATTGTTTATAATAAGACGTTTGTATATTATGAATATTTTTATTCATTGGCAAATAAAAATTACATACTACTTAGGATATTTTAAGACAAAATAACATATTAGCGTCGGTTTTTTTAACTTAAAATTTTGCGTTTTGATATTAATCATAATATTTATTAAACATAACAAATGACAAAATAAATTAACATTTATGACATAATTTTACATTTATTTAACACATATAAGTGTAATATAATATGGCACTAATATCTTGGTTTATTGATGTAAATAAGAAAGTCATACTGCATTAAAAAATATGAAATAACGTAGGTATTATTTTCTATATTCCAATCTTATCTATCTAAAAAGGTGCGTTCGGATACCTACATACCTACTACTGATTAGACAAATAAATGACACTATGATTCTGTAAAATCTTTTACTACATACTAACCAATCCCTGAGAAATGGTAAAATCTAAAATATTTCGTATACGTTGCTTTGAAACTGCATTATATACATGTTATAGAAATTGTCGTAATATTAATGAAACATATGACCGAACAAAAACATAACATTATTAAAAACACACAAAAATGAATGTTTACATTTAATTGCAAACTACATTGTGTACATAATTTTGAAATGATATGTATTGTCGAAATAGTAAATACTGCTGCAGAACTTATTATTGAAAAGAAACTATTGGGTATATTCATTGCTTTGAAACTGCACTGTATACAAGTTATAGAAATTGTCGCATATATATAAATAAAACTTTACGAATGTGTAGTATTCACTGGTGTTGCTTCGTTTACTTTGCAATGAAGAAAAAGTACATCTAATTTTGACCTAGTTTGTTGATTACATTATAATAACAAAATAGCGGCAAATAACTACTCTCCTGGCTGTATGCACTTCAGTCAGCTAGCGATTTATCTTAACCGCGAACGCTGCAGAGCAAAGTCTACTCGCAAGTTGTGAAATATGTTCTTCCTAATGAAGTTAAGAATCTATAGTTATGGTACGAAAAACAGTATTATCTACTAGGTTTAACTTGTTACCATGCATATGCAAGTTTAATTCAATTGGTTTTACATTTGGTCCAGAAACTTTTATATACTTTATTTTAATATTGTATAATGCTAGATTATTTACATTAACTCAGTGTGTCTCAAAGTGGGGTACGCGAACCCCTAGGGGTTCGCCATTCGAAGGTACAGGGTCCACGACAAGATTTACATAATGGCGGCTTGATGATGTCTTTGATACATTTTTGGGCTACTAGACACGAAGAGTATCCAGAACTCTCACGCAAAGCGGTGAATTTCCTTTTACCCTCTGCTACAGCATACTTATGTGAGAGTGGGTTTTCACACCTGGTCATGATAAAAACGAAATATAGAAATCGACTTGATACCGAGTCAGAATACAGGTTAAAATTGTCCAAAATTACTCCTAAAATAGACTCAATTTCGCCAGGAAACAAACCCACCCATCTAAATTAAAACCTTATTTTCTTCAATAGTCATTTTATTAGCTTATATAGATTATTCATGTTTGTTAGCTTAATTATTTTAATTGTTTTGCTGTTGGATATCCAAATAAATAAATAAATTATTTTCTGGGAGGGGGGGATTTAATTAGTTAGTTATGGGGTTCGCTGTCATCTGGGAAATTTAAAACGCATTCCCGGAGCCAAAAGTTTGAAAAACCCTGCTTAACCCATTGCAAAAAATTAGAAAGAGCATTGTTTACTTTTTCTATTAATTTTAAAAACTATTGATGTATCATCAGTGAACAATACAGTCTCGTGATTTTGGCTACCACATAGGGCAGATTATTTATATTATTGCCGTTTTTCACGAAATAAATGAAGCGTAATTTTTTTATACATTTTTTATTTATATTAATCAAAATAATCACCCATGCAATCAATGCATCTTTGCCAACGCATTGGTAGCTTATTGATGCCTTTCTTGAAGAAATCAGCTGGACGGGAGGCAACAAATTCTTCAAAGGCATTTTGTACTGCCTCTCGGGTATTGAATTTTTTTCCCGCCAAGAAGTTATCCAAATTCTGGAAAAAGTAGAAGTCTGTAGGCGCAAGGTCTGGTGAGTACGGCGGATGACGGAGAACTTCCAACCCCAACTCTTGTAGCTTGGAGACCGTCTGCTGTGCCGTATGAGGTCGCGCGTTGTCGTGCAGGAGCAGTGGAGCCGAAAGATTGACCAAAGCTGGTTGGAGACGTGCGAGCTTCTCCATCATTGTGTTCAGTTCTTCACAGTACACATCTGCAGTAATGCTTGTCCCGTTTGGCAAGAAGCTGTGATGAATTACACCCGCGTTAGAGCACCAAACAGTGACCATCACTTTTCTAGGGGTAAGTTTTCGTTTAGGGCATTGTTTGGGTGCTGAACCAGGGTCCAACCAACTTGCTGAGCGCTTACGATTGTCAAACAGGATCCATTTCTCGTCACAAGTAACAATGCGGTTCAGAATTCCTTCATTTGTATGCCTGCTGAGCAGTGCAAGGCACGTCTCCACGCGTACTTCGCGCTGGCGGTCATTGAGTTCGTGGGGTACCCATTTGTCAAGCTTTTTTACCTTGCCAATTTGACTCAAATGGACCAATATTGTTTTGATGCTAACGTCGAAAGCTGCTGCTTATTCAGCCGTGGATTGAGTTTCATCAGCTTCCACAATTGCCTTTAATTCGTCATTGTCGACCAAAGTTTTCGGACGACCACGGGGTTCATTTTTCAGGTAAAAATTTCCAGAACGGAAGCGGGTAAACCAATAACGGGTGGTGCGTTCGTTTGTAGTGTTCGCTCCGTAAACGTCGTTGATGTTGCGTGCCGCTTGTGCCGCTTTGCTGCCACGACGGTACTCATACTCCATAATTACTCGAATTTTCAACTTATCCATGATGACGAAAAATGTTCGAATGCGTTTAAAACAAAACACTAACTATTAAACAAATGACGATTTTAGAAAAAGAATTCTATGTTTGTCAAATAAAATTAATTTGAAATTAGAATTATCAGTCAAAAAAAAAAAAAATTTTTCATTTGAAATGGCCAGTACGGCAAAACGGCAGTTTCATAGGTAAAGACCTATTATATCCTATAACAGAAATGGGCCCTGGATTGAAACTTGAGGGAGACCCATTCCCACAACCGAGTCAGAGGACCTTTTGTGGTTAACCTCAACCTTTTGAGTTTTACTACTCAAGTATGAAATCAAAAGCTGAAGATCAGTGCCCTTTATTTCGTAGTGACGGAGTTTCCTGGTGAAAGTTTCATGCTGAATGCAATGAAACGCCTCAGATAAGTCACAAAAAATACGTAGAGCATCCTGTGGCCTTTCACAGGCACTAACAATTACTTCAAATAGTTGAACACCTGAGTATGTTGTTGAACGACCCCGCGTAAATCCATATTGTTTTTCATGAAGAAAGTTATTGTTTGTGAAGTGAGCCAAAAGCTAATTTTAAATTTGTTTTTCAGTAGTTAGTAATGAAGATAATATTTTAATAGATATACCCTACAGATCAGTTGTGTTTTTAATATCAACAGTCTTAAATGTTTTAATAATGTCCCACGTGTCTGTTAGAATTTTGAATTTAGGGTTAGAATTTGAAGTTCAACTTGCACTCACTTAAACAGCTTTTTGACTATGATTCGGCTGCCACGGGTGGTGAGTTTAACAATTCTTTAGTCAAAACTGAAATATCAACGAAATAGTTCTCAAACGCTTTTGTAATATTTCGTCTTATTACTACTTTTTATCTTATTACTGAGATACAATTTTTTTACATAATTTTAAAAACTGACGTTGATGATTCATCATAAAGATCATACTAAGGCTTTCTACTGATATTGTGTAACGATGGTAGCCCAATTACTTAAAGTTTTATCCACCAAAAAACTTTAAAGCCTCGACCATCGTCGGAAAGTAAAGAAAGGAAACCTGTTTAACAGTCTTCTACAGATTACATTTTGGAGAGAGCGCGAATGATCTTTTTGATCAGGTTGAACCCACATCCTTCTTACATCGTACTACTAGACGCAGACAGGCCTTCCATCCCTTTATAGTAGATATCCCAAGAAGTCGAACCAAGCGCTTCGATAGTTCCTTTTTGGTGCGGGTCGCCAAGGTGTGGAATGAACTGCCTGCGTCTGTTTTTCCAGAAAACTATAGTCCTAGTTCTTTCAAGCGTCGAGTGAATAGGTATCTCGTGGATAGACGTGTAAAACCTTCGTCTTCACACTTCCATCACGTCAGATAAAAGACAAATGTCTTATCCTTTTTCAATTAAAAAATTTCAAAACTTTGTAAATCATAAAAAACTTTATGATTTACAAGAGTTTGAAGAGGTTTTTCTTGGCATGAATACTATCTTACGTTGATCATTTATTAAAGTACTTACTTAAGGTAAAATATTGCTCATATACAGTATTATTACGGGGTATATTGGGCATATTATTAATGATACCATCCCTAAACCTCTCCAACGTTAAATATTAAATAGAACGACCGTTATGTCATTATTAACCTGCTTATCCCTCTTGTATTTAAATGAAACGAACTGGCCACTACGACCAGAGCTTAATTTATTTATTATTGATGAACTCACTGGAGTTACATAGCAGTACATATTATCTGGGCATGTTGCACTGGTCGTTGTTATTGTAGTGGGTTCTAAAAACAGGTTAGTAAGATGAAAAATTTAAATAAATTTTTTAACATTTTATGTGAACTTGACTCTTTTAATAAGTCAGTATTAAAATCCCCACACACAAATATTTTTTTATTTTTTCTACATAATGTATCTAATGTTTCTTACAAAACTATCTCAAAACAATGAAACGGAAATTTAGGGGGCCCTTAAACACAAACTCTAATACAGTATACCAACTCTAAACAAGCTATGTCTTTTCATTTATTAAATTTGAAGGATATGTGTACAATAAATACAATCAAATATATGTCGCAGATGAAATTAGACATTCAACGAAACAATTAGCTGTTAAGTTTAGCCTTCATGCTGTATTTATAGCATGAACGTTTTGAAAATAGCGCTTCGCCGGGATTACCGCGCCACGCTCACTTCGTTCGCTTGGCTTAAGCAAATCGCAGGATATCAACAAGTTTATAAGAAAGTAATCAACAAATCACGTATACTTAGATTTACTAATTAAGTATTCTCCATTACTTTTAGCCGGTTAGCTGAACAATCCATACAATCTAATGCCTAGCTCTTTAGTGGAAAGACTGGTTTAAGATGATTAACGCACACATAGGGTCACGCGCACAAATTACTTGAATTATATACACCTACCGAAACTACTTTTTTTAAATTAAGGCACTCACGACTTTTAGACAAAAATAATTATCAAACATCCAATGTCTGACCATTCTGTAGAAAATTTTGCAGAGTAACGCCTTATGATATAAAACTTCAAATTGAAAATCTCCGTTATTTGTCAATTAAGCAGCATACTCGTAAGAGTAAACTCATGCCGCGTCCGACGGATGTCATAGCTATTTAAATAACAAAGTTAAATAACGTCAGACAGAACTAAAGGAATGCAGTTCGCCGATTTCACTCACATAAATTACTACAAGAAAATCTTGCCAAACAACCGACAGGAACGCAGAAATAAAATTAAAGTTTTCACTACCAAAGAAATTACAACTAGTTTAACTTTAATTCTAGAAAAACAGCTTTCGGCAAGGATAATTTTCTAGTATTGATCATTTCAACTCTTGTTTAAGATTAGAAATCTTACTACAGGATTAATAAGCGGCTCTGTGGTCTTGCTACCTAGAATAATTGTTTAGATAGGTATGAGCCTGTTTATATATATATATAAGAGCCGTTGAAGATATTCCGAGGTTTTTACATATACTAAGGTTTGTCCGGGGCTTTGCTCGTGTATCCCTCTGAAACAGTGCGTTTCTTCAAGAACTATTTAAATTTTGAGATAAAAGTTAGCAAATATTTATTTTCAACATTGACAATTGATTGTTCTTGTTGACGTTAATATAAAGCATGGATTTGCCACCAGTTTGAAAGACCTTCGTTAAGAGGTAAGAGTAAGTGATAAGAAACTTCGCGGATGTTATTATTTAAAAATAAAGTTACAAACTATCCTAACGACGAATCTCCGTGAACTGCACTCGTTGCCATGGTCATTATGTGGGAACATTATGCCCATGGCATCGCCCACCTCAACCATATTTTTATTTTATTTGTTTATTCATCACATATCACAATCCACAGATCTTAAATAAAAATACATGAATATTTTTATTTTCAACTTACAGCCAATTATGGACTAACAAATTCAAGATTAAAATAGACTTATGCATATTAAAGATTTTTATAAAAAAAGAAAAACAAGTATGGACGTCATGGGGTACCAGGTTATTTACACTGACTTTGAGAAGGCTTTTGTACCGGGTAGATCATGTCATATTAATGCACAAGCTCAAAGCAATTGAAATCAGTAGAGATTTACATAGATGGTTGACTTCTTATCTCTCTACTTTGTCTCTATTGACTCCGGTGTGCCACAGGGATCACACCTAGGACCACTTTTATATAATGCTTATATATTTGACATCAAACATTGTTTTCATCATTGTAATTTTATACTGTACGCGGACGATAAAACATTTTTACTTATATTTCTAATTTTAGTGACTGCTTAAAACTTCAGGATGATTTAAATATTTTATCTAATTATTACGAAAAAAACAGAATTGCAATTAACATTAACAAATGTCAGTTTATTACTTTTACAAGAAAACACAAATAAGTCCAGTTTATGTATAAATTTGGTGATATTGCAATTAATAAGGTGGACGTGGTTCGAGACCTCGGCATAACTCTCGATTCCAAACTTATCTATGACAAACATACCGATATTATAAGCAATCGAGAATATCAACTCCTTGTTTTATAAAGAGAGTATCCAATAAGTTTGATCGAATCGACTGTATCAGGACTCTGTATGTAGCTTATGTAAGAAGTATACTGGAGTACGGAAGTAGCATCTGGAATCCTCAGTATACTATCTACATTCATAGGCTAGAGCAGATACAGAGAAAGTTTTTTAAATACGTAAGATTTAAAGAGTATCGCCAAGACTACACTTATGAAGAGGATCTAGTACACTACCGGCTAGAATCGCTAGAGTCGCGCCGTCGGCCGGCAGATATGGTGCTGTTGCACGACGTGCTGAGAGGTGCCCGCGACTGTCCACAACTGCTGCACGCCATACAGCTGCGTGCACCCAGCTGCCGCACGCGCCACACCGCCCTACTAAACGTTCCTCAATGCAACACCAGTATCTATAAGAATTCTGTCATCTGTCGAATACTGCGTCTCTACAATAAATTCTATTCCTCCGCTGATCTTTTCTATCTGTCTCGGCAGTCTTTTAGGAATGAGGTGGTTAAAATGAACCGTGCATAAAACACTTACTTACCCCAAATGCAGACACACAAACACAAACACTCACTCACACGCACACTCACAATATCAAAAACCAACCAATCGCGTTTTAATTTAGTTCGAGTTTACTATGTTTATTATTAAGCACATTGATTTATTTAAATTCATTATTTCGTTACTTACTTATATATTACTATTTTAAATTAAATTTTGTATTTTTATTTTTTAGTTTTTCGATATGATTTTGTGTTTGTAATCAGCATCGTCTTTTATACTGTTGTTCAATTTTCTTTTCTTAATTAATATGAATTGTATTTAGATATTTTACTTTTAAGTTAATGTATTTCTATAATTTGGCTTCTTGTTTTTGTTCGAATGTAATGTGTCGTACTATTTAGTTAGCTGTTGGAATACCTACGAAAAAATATATAAATGAATAAAATGTGTAATGTGTTTGTGTGAAAGAGTGAGTGTGAGCGGGTTTATGTTTGTGTGTGAATGTAGCTTGTTGGGGCTTCCATGTTATCTTGTCATAAGTACATATTAGAGAGAAGTAAGCCGACGCTACAGTAAAAAACGTATTTTAGTGACAATTACGGTTTAGACTTTAAACGGGCCGAAGAACTCAACGAACAACCCGACCTACATGGTTTATTACAAATACTAGCAATGGCCTCTACTTGAAGGGATTGTACCCCAAGGGCTTTTATCGTCTAAATATTTGAACAATTTGTAATAAGCGTTAGCGCAGAAATTTTGCTTTATAGTTTCTTTGAATTTGTCAGTATAAAGACCTTGGATATCCTCAGGAACCCTATCATAAAGGCAAAATTTTATTTTGGGCCGAGGCATATGTTATTCTAGGATATATTTAAAACAGTATGCCAAATTTCATTCAGATCCTTTCACCGGTTTTACGTGATTGAGTAACCAACATTCAAGCTTACAAATTATCATAAATATAATATTATTAGGACAAATAGGAAATAGGATTTTGGCAAGGTTTTGGTCCACCCACACAGCCTTTTGTCACGTCGGAATATTTTGATAGGGTTAAAGACATTTTACTTCTAGATAAAATAGCCAGGTCTCTGATGGTAAATGCGATTTAAAATCGGAATTTTAGTTTCAGAGTGTATCAGTTACCTGTACAGAAATAAATACTTATTCCTTCTTTATCAAATCAGTAAGTATAGATACGAGTATCACTAGGGAGAGTGGACAATCTACTTTTATGCCACTCCGTAGTATTAAATGCTACACATTTTGTTTACAAAGTGTTTTTTGTAAAGAGTGCAGTAGCTTACTTGGCCTCTTTGCTATAATAACATATTATTCAATTAAGTATTTTAATTAAAAAAAAGTATTTCCTCATTGACTTCATCAGAGAGGGGATAATTACAAAAGTAATAATTTACGTTGCCAGATTTTTATTTGCTTGGTATCTGATACATAAACCTGCAAATATTTATCAGTAATGAAGTAAAATATAACTATGAACAAAACAAGTCTTTTTCTCTTGAAAAAACTAACTAAAACAATTTATTAAAGTCCTCTGTGTTTATATTTGGGAACATAATTAATTATTTAAACAACCATTATTTTTGGTGAATCATAATATCTAATAGGCACCTACGAGATCATCATTGACAAGATAGTACAACACGCAAAGTGTAGAAATAACAAAAAGCTACCAACTATCGTTAATTAATAAAATTTGAATGCAACTAATAAAATTAAAACATATTAATCTTCATGGTGATGGATTAAATCGACAGTGTTGTTGTTTACTGCAAAGTTTTCCCAAAAATGCAGTCTATTGACTGGCATGAGAGGGCCGAGTTTATTAATAATATTCATTTTTCTCTCGGAAGTTATACCTCTTGGAACAGATTTCTGCCGAGGCGGTGGGATACCCATCTTGATAATTTTTTGCTTTAGGAAATCTACTTCATAACAACCACTTTCACTAGAGTGATTATTTTTGTATGACATTATAATGAACCATTTTTAAAAACAGCTTCAGTTATGTCACTCATGTATACTCGACATGAATGTTGAAGTTTATGTACAGATAAACAGTTTTCAAAATCATGAAAATCTTGTACAGCCATTTTCTTAACAACTACTCACATCTGAAACGGCTTTACAGAAGTCTTCAAAATCGAAGATTCACTTTTTACTTTTCATAGAGTTTTCTACTCTATGATGAAACTCATCAGCTGCCATAAACGTATGGCCACTTTCTAAATACCTCAAAGTGATTTTATCCAAGTTCACTTCATTAGTATTTACCAGATATATCAAAAATGAGAACAATGCCAAGTTTTTATTCTGAGCTGCGCTGTTGGCTAACCACAAAATAATATGTTTAAGATCTCGATACCCCATGAAGAAAGCTCTGAAACGTACAGTGCATCTTTTTATTGCCTAAGGGAACAAAACTTTCAAACGTGGGCAAAACATGAGCGTTTTGAATTCCTGCATTCGTGGTAAGATTATAACTTTTTGGAGATCAACGGCTCATTTTGATTACCTATTACTTTGTTTATCTGCATCTGCTTTATACTTTGCGGGAAATGTATCGTTCGTGGTGAGCTTCATAATCTTTGCAATTCTTACAATTTTTGTCTTATCTCGGAATTTGGGTTATGTATTAGAAACTTTTCACACGATTCGCACTCTTCGTGTCCTAATTTCGCGAAAGAAATGTTTAACCTTTTAAGAACTTTTCTATAAAAATCGTATGACTACTCAATCTCGCAGTTATTTTCACAAAAATCGTCGTACATTTTTTAACACTTAGGTCTGACGGTAAATACCTTTTGTTCGGTGCGTGAACACGGCGATAATGCGAAACTGTGGGATGGAAAGACATAATGTGTGTTGTGACTGCTTTAGTATCTATTTTGCGAGGGTTAGGGTTAGCGCCACTAAATTGTCTATCGGATTCGTGTGATCATCACTATTGAAATAAGCATCCAAGGCATTGCGAACTGATTTAGAATTATTACCCTTAAATCCAAGAGTACTAAGGAAAAAAGTCCTGCATACTTGAACTTGTGTGCCATTCTCATCTTGTAAGTAATATGTGACAGTTTTTGATCTATTATAACGTCTTATATCGTCAGTATCATTTGTTCTATCTTTAGGTCTCTTTGGAGTTGTTTGTGATGTAGAAGAAATGAAAAAAATTTTTTGCTCCCTCCAGGTCATACCTCTGAAATTATTATTTATTATCTTTCTTTGTTCTTCGGATATAAATGTTGTGTACTTTCGCTTACAAGTCTCAGGATTGCAACCCGTTTTCACTGAATATTTGTTACGCTTTTTAATTTCCAGTTTTTTTAATTTGCGTTTTTTCTATGTATTTATATGTATCCGTATTTTCTATACATTTTACGTATTCTGATTGTACTCTTTTTGGTCAACACGATTTCGTTTTCCGATTCTGATTTATTCTCGTTGCTACTGGTGGGTGATTCTGGTATAATTATGTTATAGTGATAACTTTGTGAGTCCGGTATGCTATCTAAATCTGAGCTATCTGGTGCAAAAATGTTAGTATTCTTTTCTTGTTGTTTACTCGCCAGACTAGTAAAAGAAATTGAATTAGGAGAATAATTTTGCAGAGTGCAGTTATTCATAATTTCTGAACTGTTTTCTTCAAAAATATTATGAATAGAATCAGTCGAATCATCTGAGCAGAAATTAATTCTGGGTCCTCTCTTCGGAAGTTCGTAGTCAGCACCATTATGAGAGTCATCAGAATCAAAATCAGAGAAACTAATTGTCGGCATATTTAAACGGAACCCGCTAGTCGATGGTAATTGAGGCTCACTATCTGAATTGATTATAGCGTTAACAATTCGTTTACTCCGAGAGCGTTATGAAGCGCCATTACCTAAAAAATAGGTAACGTATTGAATCATGACTCACTTCTTCTGTTTTATTTGCCTACTAGACTTGCCGACTCAATCAGCAAGTATCGGTGATTATAACAATTAATATAATAACAATAAGTAATTATAATTTCCTAATGACTAACAAGTATGTACGTTTGTGACGACCTCCGTGGCGCAGTGGTGTAAGACGCTACTACGTAATTCATGAGGTCGCAGTTTCGTCCCCGCACGGAGCAAGAAAAAATATGGATCTGGGTGTAATTATCTATGTACGTATTTATATTCTAGGTTCCCCCTTAGTTTGCTACATGGTATCCCTTTGCTCAGTTTGGGTCCATGTAGTTGGTGTGATTGTCCGGGGATTTTATTTATTATTTATTCATACATTTTTGAAATAGTATTTTTGAACCCATTAATTTGATACCTCACACGATGGGATGCGAATTTTTTTAACTACTTTTTGATTTACTACAGCAGCCACTTTATTTTTATTTTGATGTCACATAGCCTCTGTGTCCTCGGTCAACATAAGGATTGCAACGACACCTCATTCATCAAAATTGGTTAAGACGTAAGTGGTGGTTAAGGAGTTTTGGTGGAAAACTTACACATGAACCCTGAAAACAATACACACTTTTTTGGGACGTTGTGTAAAATTATCTAGTATGAAGTAATAGAAAACATTCAATCTATATATCATATCTATGTATCTATCAAAATCTTCTTATATCCTATATAATATCCTTCTATAAACCCAACATTAACCAAGACCTAACCTCAAAATATGTACCTTCTCTACTATAATTACATTTTATAATTGTTATTTTAAAGATTTCATAGTAATCGTTTTATAATATATTTATGTATAAAATAATAGAAATAAGTACCTATGCGTTTGAAAAAACAATAGGTAAGTTTCAAATTTTACGTCCTCATACTAATGTATTGTCACAATCAGGTACCTATGTAACTGATTGTGTAAACAGGAAAACATTCCATACATACCAATTATAAAGCTTAATTACAATTAAATACTATGTCACTTTCTGCATAAATGAATCAAAAATAAACAATAATCACTTACCCTAATGCGCGGTTTACATGTATTAAGTAGTTAAGTTGGTAACTAAATTTTAAGTTACTACAAGTCACTTGTGTGTCCAAATGGATTAAGTAGTTAAGTTCATAAGTTCAGTGAAGATGAGCAGTGATGAATGTCAAGGAATTCGTCAATTCTGTACTTAGATATGAAGTAAACGTGATTTTGGACAAATTCAAAGAAATATTTCATTCGGAAATTAAAATCTTTGCAAGAATATGTATTTTTCTAAATTTTTTACGTCGACGGGTCGACGTCGATCGACCAGCGATCGATTCGTGTGGTACCTTCACTGATTAGGTACTCTTAATAATCACTGGAGGGATATCAGCCTCTCCCAACTCAGGGGTGGCGTCCGACAATTGTAGGCATCACGCCTATTGTGGGTTGGCAGACTTACCAACTCAGGGGTGGCGTCAGACAATTGTAGGCCATCACGCCTACTGCGGGTTGGCAGACTTACCAACTCAGGGGTGGCGTCAGACAATTGTAGGCCATCACGCCTACTGCGACGTCAACTGTTCTATTCTGCCATTGATCGACGTCGACCGGTCGACCCTTAAATATTATACCACAAATTTTTAAGTTGAAATTAAACTCCACTCCGACATTTAAAAAAAAGAGAAAATCCGACATAAATACGAACTCTTGCCTCCACCCGCTTTGTCAACTTATGCACTTAACCTGACTTAACTAAAAAATTACGTCCAAACGTGTTAAGTGAGAAGCCCCGCGCACCTACTTATACGAAAAATAGAACGAATCCTAATCTACTTAATCACTTGCGTACTAAATTTTATGTTACCACTTGTCACTTAACTGACTCTTTACACGCAACTTTTAACTTAAAATTTAATTAAAATTTTGTTACCAACTTAACCACTTAACGCGTGTCAACCAGCCATAACGTGCGCAAGACGCGCAGCGTCTTTTGACCTTTAATTCACCGGCACAAACTGTCAAACGTGACGCTCACGCATTAACCCCCTCGTCCCCGCAACGTATCGAATGCTTAATAGAACAGGTGCAACTGGCAAGTGTATCTTTTCTGCGTAGTGATATAAGATGATCTATCCACAATATGTGAAAATGAAACGGTGTATTTGGAAGTTGTTCCCATTATTTTTAGTACATTACCGATGTTACCTTTTAATGTCAAAAATGAGATCTTTTTTTCCTGACCAATGGTCAGATGTGAGCAAATGTGTATATTCAACTGAGTAGAAGGTAAATGTGCCGTTTCTTCGATTAACTTTTTGTTTTCCTGTCAATTGTGCCTAATCTACTTATTGTATCTACGAAACGAATAAAGCTAAAAATATGAAAAAAATAGAAACTAGATTTCGACCAAAATGTCAGATGTGTCTTTTTTCTTTAGGATGGCAGAGTAGTAAGGTTGTGTATGTTTTTTGGTTAAGGAACTGGTTAAGGAATTGTCAATGATGAGAAATAATTTTAAATTCAAATATTTGAATTTGAAATAGTTGAGTTCATTACCGGCCCTCCATAAGCTTTTGATTTCAGTACTTTACGCAAAAAATGACTATACCTTAATTTTTATAACATTTTATAATAATTACTAAAAAGAAAGTCAGAACCAAATTATGTATATAAATATATAAAGGACATAAAAGCAAATCAAAGAACATGTAACTGCGTGCATCTTTACCGACAGACAAGGTTCTCGAACTATAGGTTAATCATTATGCAATAAGAAATACTTGAGGTAATCTTTATGACTTAAAATAGATGACCTAGATATTCAGTTGAATTAATTAATTTGAAAAATGTCGAAATCATAACATATTAAATAATATCACAAAAAATATATTTATGTCAGTTTTATAGTCAAATATTTTATTTTTGTGCTTTTTATTTGCTTGGCTTTATGTGCGAAATTATTTTCTTTGATCGGCAACCCTCAATAAAAAAAAATTTGCTCTGTTTTTGTGCAACAAGTGAATGCAGCATACTTACTAATGAGATATCAAACTAACAAAATAAATAATTAATTAGTAGTTAATTGTTTCTTTTTCCTTTTTTCCCTTTTAAATGAAGTAAAAATATTTTTAGATTAAAGAATTTGTGGCGCAATACAGTATAGTTATTATATGTTTACTCTAACAATGGCTATTTGAACACTAAAAATAAAAAAAACTAATTAGTATTTAGCTCATGTGATTATAAAATATGGTATTAACCTTATTGATTATTTAATAAAAATAATTATAACTGTATATTTTACTGAAACATAAGTGGCCGACGGCACGAACATTTTGAACTCAACCCTTTATGTATTTTGTTTTTCCAACATTAAGCGTCAGGGCACTATCAAGAAGCCAGGAGTGTACTGTACTAAAGCTGGATTTTAACCCAAAGCCGGTATTACTGTAAACTTGGTCCCAAGTATTACCGTGGAACATCAGGGTGGTATCATCTGTGGATATACATAAAGGTTATGATTTTGGCAAAAGGTAGCAAGATAATTATACAACATCTCGCTAACTTTTGGCAACATGAGAAAAAGTGTTGCACCGAGCATATGGCCTTGCCCGGCTCACCGTACATGATAGGGAGATCATCACTTCTGGATTATCAACCCAAGCCCTCTGCTTTCTGTTTATCAAGTAATTTCTGAAAAGTTCAGGCTAAGAACTCCTAGTGCCTCAAGTTCTTCAAGAAGGATTGGTACAAAATTTAGAGAATGGTAAACCAAAATATTATTTCATAAATAAGTTATACATTTACAAATTTGCGTGTTTGCATTTTGTGAATGTGTTTATAAATAAATAATACTATGAGTAGAATATATCTATATCCTTATATGAGAAAACAGAGATATAATATCATATAGGTAACTCTAGGCTCTCTTTATGCATAGGTTGATTTAGGTGATTTAGATTTTTGACAATATCCTATCCCTATTTTATAATATTTGTAACAGTTAATTTAGATTGAAATAGAATCCTGCAATTGGTTCATTTTGTAGGTTTTAACCAAGGATTATTCTGCTTTTAATTAAGGTCATGTAGACTTGAGTTCCTAACTTATATAGATACTGAACAACCAAAATTACATAGAATTAAGATAAGTTTTCTGCTTTAAGATACAACTTTTATCTTACACTATCGCTCAGCATGGACCGTCTATTCGTAAGTAAGTGCCAGGTAGGGAATCACATATTATGTTTCAAATCTTAACAATCCTAAGAGCGTTTATACAAAATCGTTTAGTTTAAGGAGTTTTTAGTGTTCGTTTTCGATCAAAATATTACGCCTAAGCAACGAAATATGAGTTCAAATTATTTGAAATTTTATCGTCTATAACATGTATTGAGAAAATTTTCATTTCTTCAGATAGTTTTTTAGTAGGAATTCATTGTTCATACGCCTTTTCTTGTAATCCGACGAAACATGCATACTTTGCCGTTCGATAAGTATAAAAGTAACTGATACCAACGGAAAAAGAAAAGTTTGCTATGGTCTTGTCTTGTCTTGTCGTCAAAAGAGTCTATAGAGAAAATAGCACGAAATATTTTTTTTTTAAAGGCACATAAAAATCAAAGCGTGAAAAAGTTGGATTTCAGTCTAGTTTGTCGCAGTTTTAGATACACTTGTATTGTTACAAAAGTAATAATTTTTACTTCTTATTACTAACAAAGGTGTAACTAATGAAATAAAACAGAAATATTACTCAAGTCCATTAAAAAATTCTTCTAAAAATCATTTTTAAAATGTCTAAAATTGATATAAAATCTAATGCAAGCGCTGCTTGTATTTTTTTTCAGTCTCGGTCTGCGTGCGTTCTCGAGCGCACGTCGATCGCAGACGCATTCCCGCTCTATTAGCCCCCGCGCTAATTGAGCACCCAAATTTCACTGGTTGTTGTCGTAATATATAATTTCATAGTTGTATACCGTATTAAGTTTCTAACGCCGTTTTCACGGCGGACAGTGGCTCGTTAACCGTACTTCTAATAAGTTTCTAACGCCGTTTTCACGGCGGAAAGTGGGTTTTAACCGTACATCTAATAAGTTTCTCACGCCGTTTTCACTACGGACAGTGGGCTGTTAACCGTACTTCGTGGAACGTGAGCTTCGTCGACGGAATTTCGTCGTTCCAGGTGCCTCGAGTCTTCGTGTTCGAGTAAGTTATCCGCGTCGTCCTCAACCACCCTACTGTGTGTAGGGTGGTTTTTAGGAAGTTAGTCATCGTTGATAGGTTCATAGTATATATATTTATATATTGTTGTCCCTCCCCAACCCCTCCGCAATGGCTTCTCTAAGCTCTGATGAGTTTATGAGGAAGTTACTTGATAGTACCGGTGCTGAAGGCATGTCTATAAATGCTGATAAGTATCGTTTCTTGGACTCTCTCATCCCGCATATCATGGCGTTAATTCCCTCAATGGCCCCTCAGGCCACCCCAGTCCCCCAGACCCCTCAGGTCTTAGGCCCTCCCGCGTCCCCTTCCTCCAGTGACATGGAGTGCGAAGTAGACGCCCCTCCGCGCCGCAAGCGCGCACCCGCGACCGAGTCATCCTCGGATGCCACCCCAACTGGCCCTGATGAGCCTCCCTCTTTCACCCTTGTTAAGAAGCGCTCTAAGAAGCGCTCGAAACAAGACCCGGCGCCCGTCCCTACACCCCCTGCGGCGTCTTCAACGCCAGCTGCCCCGGTGTCTTCAACACCCGCTCCGGCCCCAACTTCTGTCAAGGCCAAGGTCCCACCACCCGTTTTCCTTCGGGAAAAGGGTAAATGGACTGAGGTCTCGACATTGTGCAATGAGCACAAAATCCATTACACCCGAGCAGCCAACTCGGGTGAATCTATTAAAATCTTAGTCTCGTCGATAGACGACTTTCGTGCTTTAACAAAGCTCCTCACCGATAAGCAATATGCTTATCACACTTATGCTCTGTCAGAAGAGCGTAAGATCAGAGCGGTACTCAGGGGAGTCCCGTTCGAATTATCGAACGAGGCTATCCTGGAGGATCTGCAGTCCCAAGGCTTCCCGGCACTCGCGGTGCATAAAATGCACAGCAAGTACGGGAGACAACACCCTCTCGCTTTGGTGGTTCTCGCCAACGTCCCCAAGTCCAGGGAGATCCTCAAAGGGGTTAGCACTATATGCGGCCTCTCTGGGATCTCGATCGAGGCGCCTCATCGCCGCGGTCATCCCGGCCAGTGCCATCGGTGCCAGTTGTACGGGCACGCGGCGGCCAACTGCCGCGCACCGCCCAGGTGCGTCAAGTGCCTGGTCCCGCACTTCACTAAGGAGTGCAATCGCACTCCTGAAACTCCCTCTCCTCCCGATTGCGTTCTTTGTGGCCAGTCTGGCCACACCGGAAATTACAGGGGCTGCCCTCGTGCACCCCGTTGTATGCGCTCCAATTTCAAAAGGGCGGCACCCAAACAGGCCCCGCGCCTTTCTCAAGAAAACTTTCCGCCGCTGCGTAGCCGGGTTCCTCCGGCTGCAAAGCCTACACAGTCTAGGCCTGCCCCAGAAAACTGGAGGCAGCGCCCCGCATCGAATCCCATCCCGGCTCCTCGCCCATACAAACCCACTCCTCAATCCTCCGTAGCAGACGATATGCGTATCGTCTGCGACGCTATAAAAAATATCGATGTTAGTGAAATCGCAGTCTTAGCCCGTAAACTTAGGGCTTCACGTACTCCGACAGAGCGTTTGCTAGCTCTGGCGGAGCATAGTTCCCTTCTCAATTCATTATAGGTTCATTTAAATGAATTGATCCCTAAATCATGCTTCGGCCGACCTCTGCCCAGCCCCGGCTTCACCGGAGGCTGCCCAGAACGGCCACCAACTCATGTCCCTTTGAGCACCTTCAGTGCAACTTTCACTACAGGCGGAAGACCCGCTAGCGGGTCTCCGCCAGCGCGCCCAACTTCCCGACGGGTGTCGCTTCCGATGAAGGCTAACGGTAATAACTACAGCCAACAGGTGGTTTTTAGTGGGTAGGTGCCATTCTGGTGAGTCCCACATAACCCCCCGCAGAAGAATTTACCTGCGGGCGGTATGCATGACGGATCTTCCACCTCCCTCCTGCGAGGGTGCCTCGGCAGAAAAAAAAAAAATGCTTGTATTTAGTACCGGCCGAGGCCTTGCAGAGTGTGGACGTATCGTTTTTTTTTCCCGCGCTTTCGACAGTGTTATCGTACTCCGACGTAAATATCGAATGCTTGCCATCAATTTTGATACTTTTGGTATAAATATTTATTTTATTATAAATAATAAATTTAATATTGAAGTACTGCATTTTTCCAAGTATTATTTTACTAATAAGTACAAATCTATAAAAGTCTTTGTTTTTAGGTACCGTCACGGCTCAGCCTTAGGAAGTACGTCAGAATGCTACGATGTTTCAGTAAAGAGGTCGATGTAAATTAAGAAGAAAATATATTTAAATATATGTTTCACATATAAGAAATAAAAAAATCAAGACATTTTGACTTGCTCCATCATCGGAGTAAGATGTATTAAATTACAGTTATATATAAAATAAAAAGATAAAGTTATACCGAGACCAACATTTTGTTTTAAACACGAGTGTTGTTACCACCAACTTTTAAAATGGGTAATAAAGGAAACAATATAATTTAAAAAGAAAAAATTGAAGCGGTGGCCAAAATAATAATATCACGAAGGCTAGAGAAGCAAAGAGGCACGGTACCTTATTATTATTTATTCATTCATTCATTACACATATTATTCAGAGCCGCGAGAAGGTTCGCACCCTGCAGTGGGTTGAAAATGGGTTGATGATGATGATGATGATTCAGAGCTGTGGTGGCGCAGTGGCTCGCTTCTTAATCTTAGGGTCGTTTGATCGAACGAACCCAGCCTCACAATAATGGTTTTTTATCTTTGAAAAATGTATGAGCGTATAAAAACCTGCACTGACCGGTAAACAAATAACCTCATGAGGATACCGACATGTCTTAGAACCCAAAGTTCAAAAAGACATTCGCCAATCCGGAGGAGGCACCGATGCCTTCTTAATATAAAGCGGTATTGTCCATCTGGGAGGAGGCTGTTACCCTATAGCGGGTCGACAATGAGCTGACACTGGGCAAAGATAGTGTTTTTTTAATTTAAAATTTTTACAATAAATAATTAACTTACAAGATAATTTACAGCCTTGGAGCTACTGGGAAGATCTTCGTTACCATCGACTATAGTAGTCGCTCCTTGTTCATAGTGATTGTTAATCTATAAAACAATACCGAAAATGACACGATTGACATAAGTGCATACCTTCAAGGTAGGGAAAGGTAAGGAACTTTAAGTCAACATAATGAGCTTAAGGTGAAGAAGGTGTATATATTCCGATTTTAGCACATATAAAAGGTGGTCCAACCATAATGCACCATATTATGACATTTAGACATTTATGTGTTTCTATGTTTGACAAATTCAACCGTGGAGAGGTACACAATTGAGCAGCGCGTTAATATTGTTACAGCCTTTTACGAAAACGGGAGTTTAAATCAAAATGCATTTCGTGCACTTCGTGATTTATTTGGTCCGCATAATCAACCAAATGTGTCTACAATCGGCCGTAAGGTGCGCAAATTTCAGTAAACCGGGTCTGTAGGAAATGTGAAAACACCTCTGCATGCTCGCCTAGTTCGCTCTGCGGAAAACATTGCTGTTGTTCGCGATAGTGTGGCAGAAAAGCCGTCAACGTCGACTCGTCGTAGTGCCCAACAATTGAACATCTCACGAACATCATTAATGCAAATTTTGAATAAAGATTTGAATTTACACGCTTACAAGGTTCATTTGACTCAAGAGCTGAAGTCTGCTGACCATTTCAAGCGTCTTCAATACGCCGAATGATTGGTTGAACAGACAGAAGTAAATGGTGACTTTACAAAGAAAATCGTCTTCGGTACGAGGCACAATTTCACCTCAGTGGATTCGTTAACAAGCAGAATTGCCGCATTTGGGCAAATGAGAATCCATGAGTGATTGTTGAAATGCCGATGTATCCACAAACAGTAAGTATTTGGGTTGGCGGGGTCATCGGGCCGTACTTCTTCGAAAATGAGGTCGGCCAAGCAGTTACCGTGAACGAATCTTGTGGCCAAAAATTGAGGATATGGACCTGGACGATATGTGGTTCCAACAGGATGGTGCCACTTGCCACACAGCCAACAACACAATGGCTTTTTTGCGCGAGAAATTCAATGGCCGTGTTATTTCACGTCGTGGCGACGTTAATTGGCCGCCACGATCATGTGATTTGACACCGTTGGACTTCTTTCTTTGGGGATTTTTAAAAGCAAAAGTGTACGTCAATAAGCCAAGAACAATTCAAGAGCTAAAGGATGAGTTAATTCGGCTCAATAACGACATTGAACCTCAATTATGTCTCCAAGTCATTGAAAATATGGACCATCGGATAGAGGTATGCCACCGAAGCCGTTGGGAGCATTTGACCGATATTTTGTTTCACACATAATTGTCATAGATTGTTCTATCATAATTCACTGAAAACTTTTTGTTTTATTTACAATTAACATCGTGCATTTTTGTTGGACCATCCTTTAGTTTACACTGTATATTAATTAAAAGTCTGAACTTTTAAGTACCCAGTATAAAAGTAATCTCATTGTCGACCCACTACAGGGTATTTATCCCTATTTTTTGTCAGTGTAAAAAATATGTCAAAGTAATCAGTCAATTTAATAGCTCTACTCATTTACAATTTGCTATACATTGCACCTTAAGTGGGTCCCAAATCAAAGTTTGTCACTGCATTGTATAGTTATAAATAATATTTTTTTCACCTAATTTTATTTATTTTTATTAAGTAATCACTCTTATCTTAAATCATTACTACCATAACAAACGTCTATATATTAATAACATCAATATCTTCGTTAAGCCCTTATTGTACCTCAATTATATTTCGTCCCATATTATCCTAACTAGGTATTTAAATATCTTACTTTGCAAAACATAACTCAAGTAATAAATTACATAAATTTATATTTCCGTAAATCAAAAGTATATTATAATAACGTAAAATAAGTCAAACATATTTGAAAAAGTATCAAAACCTATGCGGACGCGCTACTTGACGGCCAACGACTGTATCATACAGTACTGCAGATGTGTGCGTGTTGCAGTTTACCGATTCGGGAGAACGTTGGTTTGTATAAAGGCTCTTAAGGCAGTTGTCCCACCGGCAACGATGAACGAGTAGCGAGTAGAGCTAGTATGTAGAAACGAGTTGGCGAGCCGCGGGGAGCGACTGCCTAGTTCCGATAGTTGTGTAGCTCGGTTATAAGCAGATGCCGGATATGTATCAAAGAAAAAAAAAGTTGTTTCATTTGGCCGAAGAAAATATTGTCAATACAAACTATTCATATTCCGGTTACTACTCAAACCATTATGCTTATACATCTCAAGACATTATAAATGAGACAAATTATTCTTCTGAACACGCTTCTGCCTCAACTGAACCTAGCGGTTCTGGTTTGCAAATTGGAATGGGAGAGCAGATTACTCGTAGCCGAAACGAAGAGACCCAAGATTCAATGCCTGCCATTGAAATCACTCCAAGCGATGGAGTCTGAGGTCAAGTCTTACCTTAATGTAATGACGAGACGCTCTCTCTCTTCTCCATAATTTGTATATTTTTTAAAAATGTCATATTCTATTAAATTATGCAAATATTCAAATTAATCTCTTGTCATTCTAAAATATGTGCGAAAATGATCATTTGTTAGTTCATAGAATAGTTTGAACTCACTGTATTCTTTTCTGAAATATTTTCCATCCATATTATTCTTATTGACCCCCTTATTTTCTTCCCTTTTTTCAAAATTGCCGGTGCCACTACACCAAGCCTATCATATAATTCATCATCATCGTCATCTGAACTAGATAACTATGATAATTCAAATGATTGTTCGATATTTATAAAAAATAAAAATATGTGTACTTTCAGATTCACACTGTAAAGAAATGACTGCTGTAGCAACCGCTCTCTCGGCATGAGTTCTGATCGAGTATCGCTGAGCGAGTATTATCTTTCACGGCTCTTGTCGCTCAGCGTCGAACTATTGAAGCGAGTCCTCGCCGGCAATGTGAACAGTCAGTGATCAACTATTTGTATATGCATCTTTTTTGTTTACACGGAATGTATATCTTTTGTACGTTTCTTGAGCGAGAAAATAGCCGATAGTTAGTCGTTTTCTCGCCGGCGGTGGGACAACTGCCTAACAAAAAAATCTTAACAGAACTACTACTTTCTCAAAGTAAACAGAATTTTCCAAAATTTTACTCTCACATCATCAATCTTGAGAAAACCCTTTCTTTTATAAGAAATAAGTAAGTTTCAGCAACCTGGGTATTGAATAGAGCGAGCGATGTCAGCAGCATTTGCGCTACAATATCCATCATTTTGAACGGTACAAATAGTTGAAAACTTGCGAAGAGAAGCGAAAGCAAGATTTATGAGGTTTGTACATAATCTTGGCTTTTAACATGGGTTTCGGTGTCATTTTGTAATCATTATGTTCTTTTCACGGTTTTGGATTTTGCAGTAAACAGCTTGAACATTCTCGCGATAGAAATGGAATTTAGGATCGCTCTCATACAAATGCTGAAATGCTTTCTGTACTTATTTATTAGTCGAGTTTGTTATGCCAACAATATACTATACAGTTTATGTTCTTACTAGCTACTTGAAGTTTTTAAGCTTATATAAATAAGCTAGATCGCAGTATCTTTGATGCGTTGTACGGAAAACAACTTTTGATGACTGTAGGACCGGCTGTGACGATGCAAACACACATTTTAAGAAGAACTGTAGGTTTCAAAGTTATTGTATTAAATAAACAAAAATGTACCTACACACCAATTTTTCGCTTCCTAGAACTATTACTGTAAACTTGGTCCAATTATTAACATCCAACTATATAGCAGTTTTGCAAATAAAAAGCTTTTTACGATTGTCGATAAAAATAAGCAGATTTTACAGTTCAAAAACGTGTTTTTTTCTAATGTTCTAGTATACCTTTTGTAAAATAAGTAAGAATAAGTAAAAACGTGTAATATTATGTTTTACAAAGTAGTTAATAATTATGCACTATTTTCGCATTCAAGAATGATATATGAATATGCTAGATCGCAGTATTTTTGATGTTATGCAAACAACAGCTTTGGTCGATTAAGACCAACTTTGACAATGCAAACAGACCTTTCAAGAAGTTAGTCGTAGGAGGCATTGAGCCGCCTATACCCATATCTAAAGTTTTAAGCATGCTATTCTGTAATCGTCAAAAAGCTAGAATTTCTTTGGATCCCTTCAAAATCGCAGAGTAAGTTTAACACACCATTAAAACAAATGAGGTAAGCTTACTTGTCTATTAATATGCTCCCCACTGACTATGGACATTACACCAGCAATCAATGCAAGGTAAGGTACATAGGTCAGCGGATGTTGACACTTCCACATCATTTGCATAATGAGGTCTAGGATCTAAGCCTCATAAGACAAGGAAGAACACCCCTCATATACCCAGAATATATTCATGATAATGAATCCTTCTGGTTTACGCAAATGTCTTCTCTTAAGGCTTGGTTATCCTTGATTTACAATTTTTAAAACAAATTTTATTTTCTGGGTCCAAAAAATTATATAACAAAGCCTAGGATATCCTATCTTAACGAAACTGCCGTTGGAAAGAAGATGGATTAAACTTTCCTCGCTAGAAAATTTATCACAGAACTCAGGTCTTTTCACACATTTTTTCAGTTCTTTTTTGACCGTAATGCATAGATTATAATCAAAAGTGTGTACTAAATCAAGTGTATCAATGTGAAGTGTAATAACTAAATCAAGTTTGTTTTTCTTTAAATTGTTCACTACGGTTAATTATGTAATAGTTTTAGCAAACGCAAAATATTTCATAATTAACTCTTAAAAACTTCTAAAATTAAAGTAGCGCTTCAATATTGTAAAATAGAAAAATCAATATTGTTTCCTTCTTCCAGACTAGCCAGATAATAATTCATATCTTCCTAAAAAAACGAGAAATTCAACTGATTGTTTAAACTGATTTTTTAAAAGAAAAAAGGTACCTGTGTACATTCACAGAAAACTCCACATTATCCTCATTTACAGAGATATCATAAAATCATAAAATCAATTATCAATCAAAGTTCATAAGACCTTCTAATCCAAGTCATTCACTATTTTTATTTTAATGTTGACAGATTGATAATTGTTGCAACAGATTATAAGTTTATTATGAATCGTAGACTTTTAGTACTGTGAACAACGTTTTATAATTACAATTTCATCTTCCTGAGTCCGTATTACATTACAATAAAGAATAAATCGAAGAAAATAATTACAAAATCACAGCTAAAACAATTTTCTTGAGGAAATCGAAATCGTATTTGATGACAGTGATGGTTACGAAAATTATATTTGTAAATTATAAATTATCTCGTAGCGTAAAAAATTTTAAGTATTCTAAGTTTAATATTTTATCGCAAAAGATATCTAGTGTTACATAGCGGATTACAATGTTAGTATTATATTTATAAATGTTTTTGGTATAATATTAACGACCTCCTTAATATTTTAAATTATATTGAAAAGCTTTACTTAAATATTGTCGCAACCACTAAAAGCCCGGTCGAAAGAGATATTTCAACTTGTATTAATTTACGAAGAGCTGAATTATGGTACAGATCTATAGGCATTATTGCAAATAAAATACTTAAATTCCGAATCGATCTCACATAATATCCTAAAAATATAATATAAATATATGAATATAAATAGTTTGAATAAAATTTTTGATCATTAAATTCATACAAATAATGTTCCTGCACTTTTTTCTTAGGAACCGAAGAAAGTTCTGAGAAAAAGCGATTTTACAAAGAAGACAAATGATAGTTATCAAAAATTTCAAGGTTCTTGGCACTCTGGAAAAATAATTGCATTGCATGTCCATATCCAAAATACTTATTTTTGCAAGTTGTTTTTATACAGAATGATTTGCAGTTTAAGTTTAAGCAAAAAATACTGATATTTTTGATATGTGACCTTTGGATGGACATGTTCGATAGGATTTTAGTATTTTAATAATGTCCCAAATGTCTTTATATACAAAAACATAGCTCTCTGCGAATTGCCGCAATAGTTTTTATTGGACTATGAAATTCTTGCGTTTGGCATCGGCTATTCTCATTTTGAGGAATTAAGTATTTTGTGCAAAAATGATTGCAAAGACGGAATAATATTACAAACACTTCCGTGGCAGCAGCTGCTGTTAAAACAAAGGAGAAAATAAAATGGCTATCGCAGAACGCTGAATAAAGTATGGTTCCCTTTTATTGATGTTCACGTAGACCACTCATGGTGTTCTCGATCATGTTGCTGGAACTATACAGCTTCGTCTCCTTGAATCAGTTCTGGTTCAAATTACACGCGTCCACCACTAAAAAGCAAATTAGTTAACAAATACATTTGTAAACATGCAATATCCTCCTTTGTTGAAGTCGAATCAATATTCTTCTTAGATAGTACTTTTATTTTGAGTAAGATTTAAAAGCTACGCATTTTGCCGTAACTCGTTTTTACAAATAATTCCACCTAAAAATAACATCTACAACTTAGAAGATCTATAAAAAAAATTTTATAAATGCCAAAAGTTATCAAAGAGAAATAACAATATCTTTGTCCGTATGATTAAGACAACATGAAAGTAGATGGTATAATGTATTACTAATGCCCTAACTACATTATGTAATAATCTTTTCTAAGGGCAATATAAAACAAAAATAATACGATATGCTCGTTATTTACTAACCAATAAGTGTACTAACTTTTTAACTCCTACCTACTAGTGTTGTGATCCTTTTGCAAATAATTTTTATAATGTGGTTCGTCAAAGGTTTATGCGAGTTTACTTTCTTAGGACTTTTGTGATGTTTGTTAGGCGCGCTGAGGAGGCACTAAACACTGGAAAAGGTTCCATTTGTCAGGACAGAAAAAATATAAATACACCTAAAGCAAATTATTTATACCAGTAAACAAAACTGAAAAATATAGAAGAGTAAGTGAATTATTTGGACGTCCTTAATTATACAAATTTTTTTTAATTATTAAAACAAATATATTTATAAAAATTATTTAAAAATAATAATTATTTATTTATTTATTATTTATTTACTGCACATTTGTAATCTACTAATACCTAGGACTTACCTATCTTATAATGACTATTCGTTTATTGAATAAAATAAAATGAAATACTTAAAGAATACTTTATGCTACCATATTTTTATACGGAGAAAGTAATCTAAATGAAGTTAAAGAAACCTGGTAGGTGGAACTATTCCTACAGTCCTAAAATACATATTGAAAATGGAAATGAATAAAACTGGAACCTTGGCTTTCCAAATTTTGTTGTAAGTAGGTCTATGATTAATTATTTAAATCAAAATAAGTTTTTAATGCGTTAAAATTCGACGTTTATGTCAAACATTGTGGTTTATATGTTCGATTGTATCTAAATATAGGGCTCTAGGCTGGAAGAGAACCTACAATTCATCAACCTACACCTGTTTTTTTTTTATTCTAACCAACGCGTTCACTTTCAGATTATACACTACGTTCCTATATGCGATAAAACATAGATGATAGACGTGGGAGAGGCCTAAATAAATTTAACAATTGATTGTAATAATGGCTGCTCATGCACGCTATGTAATTTATGGTAAGTAGGTAAGTGCCTCAAACAATGGAGCCAACCAAATCGTAAATACATTTTACCATAATCCGTAAACCATTTTACCGTCAAACGTAAAGAACTTTTTACTCGAACAAAAACCGAGGCTCTCTGTTTTTTCGCTCGCAAATTGACAAGCATTATTGATATCCTGAAATTCATATTTGGAAAACAGATAGGAAAACCGTTAAGAAAGAGAAAGATGTATGTGTTTTTGTAGGTTTGTCTCTTTCGAAGAAGATTGTATGAGAAACAACCTTTGCTAGTTACGTAAATTTAGTCTTTATTGAACTAAACGAATTTGTTTCGAGTTCACGTCAAAACGAGAGGATTCGGCGTGTGACTGATTTATTTTCTTTTGTTTTCATTATTTTGTTTTTGACCGGGGAAATGTGAAACTCGATTAGAACGTTGGAACTCGTAGACCAGCGATTCGTTTGCGTTTTGTTTTATGGTTGTCTACTCAGCCTAGATTTATTGACGGCGAAATGTTTTTGATGTGTTTGTTTAAGCTTTGTACTGGACCGGAGCTTGTTCTTTCTTTTAGTAGAAAATACAATAAGTCATTCATATTTCATAAATTGTTTCAGAATTTTATAAATTTCTTTGTTTGAAATCGTATTTTTATACACATATGAGTAGGGTTCGTAAATTTCTGTGTTTGCTTTGTTACCTAATATAAATTTTTGTGTGTATTTTTTATATAGGTATTGTTACTTTGTTCTCTTTCTTATTTTCTGTGACGTACATAAAAATAGTTGGAATAAATAATTTTTATTAGTGAGTTTTTGGATTCTCTGTTATTTAACATTTGATAGCTTAACACTTTAATTCGGTTTCTTATCTTTTCTATATAAAGTAGATAATTAGATAGATATCTACCATTGCCCCTCGGAACTAGTTTTGCTTAAATGAATGAAAACCTGATTTTAGAATGACAGACATAAAATTATTTTACAGTTTTTAACGGTTTACGGCTAAAACTTGATTCTATATTATTTATTATCTGTTCAGAAATAACATTTTATGAAACGGAAATTAAATTTATGCTTCGAAGAGACAAAATAAAATGATTCTGCGAATAATATTCGGGAACTTATCCATCCAACTTATCCAAGTAAGCGTTTTCTTCAAATAATATCATAGTTTGCATTAACTTACAAGTATTGAAATAACTAGTAAAGTGTCAGAAAAGACTAGAAGTTCAATTAAACAGTTTGCAAGAGAGAGATAAATTAATCTGAACTTAGAAGGCTGTTCTTTTTACTCTTAAGGTGAAATAGTAGCGGCAGTGGAGTAGTGCGTGCTCGCTCCCACTCTTGCAGCAACGGTATCGTGGCTCGAGTCTAGGGGCGCCTCTTTGCGAGAGGTCTCTGCCCTCCATGTGAGCCTCTTGCGCCGCTGCGTACGCGCGTTCCAGATACAAACTTACACAGAGATTTTTAAAACAACTTAAAAAAATAGAACAACTGAGTTTGATAAACTCTTTTCATCTTGTGATTCGAACGCCTATATTCGATCGCGTTTGACGTTTCCCGCTGACGAGCTTAATATTCTAAATGCCGTAATTCGGAATGTGGTTCTGTGAAATGTGAGGAATTATGTCAATTTGTGTTTTTATATCAACGAAGTGATTATTTGAAAATTGCCAAGTGGATTTTTGTGTGTTTTTTCCACTTGCAGTCAGAGTTTTACTGGTAAGTCTTGAAATTTAATTGTTTAAGCTTTTTTTAACAATTAAATTTCTTTTTTTTAGAAAATTTTATACATAATATTTTCCCAATGCTTTGTTTAATATATTTTTTTTGTAGTAACCGGCCGTCGATAAGTTTGACCAACATACCTATTTACAAAAATTAATTAATTATACAATGAGTGATAATATTAGTATCGAAATTGTGTAACTGGTTCTATAATCTAGAGTATGTCTGTAATAAACCAAATTCCACTTTTTCACAATTACAAAATTTTGTAATTTTATGAACGCGATGATGTAATGCACAAAGCGTGCAGTCATTCAAAATCCTTTTAAAGTTTCCACCCGCCATCTTAAACTTAAACTATGTTTTTGCGCATAGCAACCAAATAATTCTAATTCATCGTTCTATATAATGAACTATAAGGTTTAATATATGCTTTAACTTATATCAGCCTAGGTATATAATTAGGTATAGAAAAATTGTATACCTATATGCCACATGCTTGCCACTAACTGAACATTACTTCCTGAGATATATTATTCGTGAAAATTTTTTAGTACAACATGGCCACGTAACAACTGATAACGATTGTTCTCAACAAGTAAGAACAAAAATGTGCGATGAAGCTTAGGGAGGACCAAACAACACCCTAAAACGACCAAGGTCTTAACCATAAATATCTGTGAATACACTGTTCAGCAAGTCTGACCAAATCGTCTGTCCATCATAGGCCTTTATTGAATTCACTGTTTGATTTGTACAGTATGGATGTATAAAAAATAATGATCAACACGGAAAATTTCCTGATTCTTATTTAAATTATATTGTATTGTATTGTTTAAAATTAGATAGGTTTTATAGTCCATAATAGAAAAGTATACATCTGTCATAATCTTAATGTTCTCGGTAAACATTGAAACCATTATAATTCTAGTTCTTTTTTAAAGCTTTATTATCTTATATCATTAAATAAACGAACAGGTTTTATTGTAGAGAAGGGCATAAAACCTTCGACATAACCTGAGACACGTAATTACTTTTTACGGAATGCAGAAAGAAAAAAAACAAAATGTCGGTGGATGCTTCATTTAATACGCGATAGCCTTTTATTAGAATCTACAATATATTAAAAGAAGAAACTATTGAAATATGGATAAAAATACATACATAATTCAAAATATTTTAGTTTGGATAAATTTTACAAACGTTATTGGATTAGTTTGTTCCAAAAATATGTTCATTGAAGTTGGGGTGCCGGTGTTGGTGATGAAACCGCCTTAACCCTTTAGGATTTGCCTCGAACTTAAAGATCATAGTTCATTGTTTTGACAACATAAAATACACAATTGCCTATGTATTGTTTAATCATTGTGTAATTTATCTATATTATGAATAAGAAAATTTTGTTTTTTTTGTCATCGATGATCTTTGAAACTATAAAACAATTTATTTACATATTTATTTACTTTACGATTAGAAAGGTACGTTGTTATCTGGATAACAACGTACCTTACAGATAACAGTAATAAATCTACAGTTTTTTCTCAAAATTCTCAAGGGACTAGAAGTTGTGTGAAGCCACGCAGAAGCCTCTAGAACTAATTAAATATACTTTTGAGGTTATAGGCATGTTGTAGGCGGATGGTTGAATTAGATTTCCAACTAAACAGCCAGCCGTTTGGTTGAATGGGTTTCTTCAGCTAGCCGGCTAGCACATTTAATAGATAATTGTTTAACAGAGAATATGCGAGCGTGATGCGGTAGAATTCCGCGAAACGCCCTTAAGAAAATTATTGACTATAAATAAATAAAACGTTTAATCAAACGGGCAGCTGTTTGGTTGAATATCAAATTTAACCATCCGCCTTTGACAGACACATTTATTGGTAGGTACAGTCGCAAAACAAACTTCCTGTGTATCTAAAATAGCTGTAAGGATGAGTCTTTAACAGTCATGATATTATTGCAAGGGAAAATCAACCTCGTTGTTTTATGACCTGCAAATAAACTTCACCAGTAAGGCAATAAAAATCATTTTCGGCTGACTGTACTTCAAGTATGAATCGTAGGGAAAAAAATGAAATGAAGCTATTTATGAATGTTACGTGATATCACGTATATTCTGTGACATTCGATTCAAGGATTCAAAACAATGCTTTTTTGCATTGCTCAAAATGCCAAGCAAGATAGGTACAATGAATGCCTCTTAAACATATTTATGCATACTTACATATATTTTTAGGCATGTATGTATATATGTTCTTTAATATAAATTGTAATTGTGGATTTTTTGAGCTATTCACAGAATACTGTGTATAATATAAATTGACATATTTGACAAAGTTAGTTTTTGATAAACTTCAAATGTATTTAATTATTTATATTTTGTATCGTCAGTAGTATATTATACAAACATAATATAGGCTTTATATTATCAAGCAATTGCCAGTGGATTAGACGCTGCAAGGGTGGAACTGGGTAAAATTGTAAAGTCAATAAATTTCCGTTGATAACTTTCGGTTAAGCTTAAAAATTAAATTAAATTAATAATTCATTTGAATAATTTATTTTACTTGAGAAGAAGCGTTTTAATATTTTAAGACTGTGAAGCTCATAGCACCGGACTATTATCACGCGGTATCTAGATATAGCTGAATACAATTTGTAAGAAAAATACTAAGTCCAGTGGTTTTTTAAGTGTATCGACAGCAAAATATTAATTTCTTTTAATTTTTATAACAATTTTCTTATCATGCAGCTAGTAATTGACCGTCAATAAAATGTAAACAGTTCTGCGGCCACTTTATTAATAACAATCATAGCATTGTATAGCATAGTACAGAGTAGTTGTAACTCGTGTAGTAGGTAATAGTACAGATGCGTGGGAACAGCTAACTTTTAACTTTTTTATATTTAAGTAAAAGCAAATCAAACTACGTGGTTGAGAGTATACTGCTGGGTTTCGTCTGTTGTGTCACGATTTTAGAAAAAAAAATCAAACGGTAGCATTGGACAAGTATATTATTGTATAAAAGATAACTTAATATGTATGCAAAAAGAATAGTTTAGGTACAGAATTAAGAGCCTTTAATTATCTGACATTGATTAAAAATATGTATGCAATACTTTTTGCAAGCCAGAATGCATTAGTACCTCTTAAGATTAAAAATAAATTTCAATGACGATTCCTAGTAATGATTACACTTTCTCTCCGAATTAAAATTTATCTCATTTAGTCACTGTTCTACATATATTATATGAACACTGGACAGGCTTTGCCTTACAAATGCCAGCTTTAGCACGAACAGCAAAGCGCCTTTAGCGGGTACTCTCAGAAAGTTTTGAATGAATGACTTACTCACAAAAAATCGTTAAAGTTAGTTGGTTTACTCTTAACCTACCTAACTGGCTAAGAACAGGATATTTAGGATATTTCAATACTGTAAATTGTTTAGAATCCTTGCTTAGTAAGCAATATTTTATTAAAATACAAAATTTCTTGAATATTCTTTAATTATTTAATTAAAATAAAATTATAATTTATCTGAAATAAATCGTAATATCTAAAGTACACAGATGATAAAATCTATATTTTCAGTCCTAAAAATAAAATGGGTGGTTGTAACGCGCTCTCTGCGAGATTATTTGAATTTATACATATTTGTTTTTATCGACTTTTTTGTTTGTCTGTCCGCGCCTAAAACCGTCATCACGGACTTATAAATGTTTAAATTAATTGCCGAATTCAGGCTCTGTAATGCCAGGTCCAAAGATTAACGAAGACTGGGTACGTCCCTTTGTGTATTTTGATTTGTCAATTACAGTTCGAGAGGATCTACCAACAGCGCCAAAATGGCGAAAATCAATAAGGCACAAACAATACTTGACAATAGCCAGTCTGGTGATAATAATAAATACAAGTTGCATAACTAAAATATTTCAAAATAAATTGACTGATGTACAGGAGAAAGCACAAACAGCTCATAGAAACACTTTAAAAAACGTTTGTGTTAATAGTCAAATAAATACCAACGCTACTACAGTAAAAATATAACTTTGCAAGTAAAAGTACGCGGCGGGCGACTTTAAATGACGTCATATTTTTAATAGCTCTTTAAGTAAAGTAGTTTGGAGAAAAACGGAGATGCTGTAAATTCATTGATTCTGTTTTTATGTTCAGTTTTTTCGTAGTTAATTACGTTCGCTGCGGTTTTAGAAAATACATTACATTTACATACATTTTTCAAGTTACCGTACAGTTACACAATAATTTAGAAGCTAATAGCATCTCAGTTGTGTAGGTAATTTGCAGCTATTTGATAATACTTAATTTTCTTTAAATAATAAGATCAAAGATGTAATAAAAAATTGATAAAGACGAATATTAATGTAGCTTCAAGTGACTCAGTCCTTATGAAATGTCACATACTTACTAAATATTTTAATACAACATAAATGTAAGGAACCTGTTTTTGGTCTTTGACATATTATAATGGCAACAAAACTCCTACGCTACCCTTGAGAAAAGTATTAATTAGCATAGTGATTGTCAATAGCCGGTACGAGTATAGAACAGTGTCACATGCCAGTCATTCTGTCAGGATGTTTTGTTTTTTTTAAACTAATTAATCGTGGCTTGTCAAACGGTGACTGATTAAACAATTCGCTTGTAAGACATGTTTCTTCTAATTTGAATGAAACCTGTAATGGACTAATAAAATTAAGTAAAAAAGATATTATACCGTATTTGGCAATAAAGTTTGTAGGGTAAGCCTTCCGGGTCAGTAAGAAAATTGCACACATTTTTTAAAATACTTACAGGAATTAACAAAGTTCATTGAGTATTAAAATAATGTACAGTTCAAATAATATAATTTTTTATATTATTATATTATAATTTATATCCAATCAAACTTGAAACACATATATCCTGAGACATACACTCAAGTTTATACTAAAATTCATTAGCTTGGTTAGTACTAGTTTCAAAGTATGAGTAAAATTAGTAAACTGTATTCTAGACTAAAACATCACTCGAGAACTGCAAAGTAAAGACGTAATCGCTTACTTTTCACAAAATCTACAATTGTTTTTACTCAAGCAAGTTTACACAACCGCTTCGAACCGCTTAGCTAACAAGTGGGTATAACATAAGTTAACATTACGTACAATCATATGATATCTACCGTAGTAAGTAATACGATAAATTCAGTTATTTCCCTGGTGGTAAGAGTTTGAAATATTATACGTATGAAGAAAGTTTATGCACATTTTTTATGGCTACGTAGGTAGGTATGTATTGCTGTGGGCAGCTTTCTATGAGTATTGTTTCCTTGCCTAATGATTATACGGTAATGCGTTTATTTTATATCGCTTGGGGCTCCGGTGTAAGTGCGAACGTAGTTATAGGCGTTACATACGAGATTTATTTATTTATTTAAAACTACCAACAGCGTTACAAATAAATCTTACAAAATGTTATTTACAGGAAGTAGGGCTTTTATTTTTTATTTTTGTTAATTTTTTACATACAATGGTATTAAATATTTTACAAGCTTAAAATACACTTTTTATAAATATATAAATACACCTGAAACGCCTGTTAAAGAACTCTTCCGAGGTGCATGACAGATTTGTCTGTTAATAAGCTGCATCTATAAAAAGTTCCAAAGCCTCAAGTAAAGCCTTCTTTCCACGGGATTACCAACTATGGCGAAATAAAGACATTTAGTTATTTTGACATTTAAGGACATCGGAAAAAAGTGTTTCACTCCGAATAATGTATGGCCTGATACTCAAACAAAAAACAAATTCGAATAATAAACCAATCGGATATCGTATTCAAACCCTGTCAAAGACACATACCTACTGTAATTTGTCGCGTTGTCTAACCTTATCGATTATATCTGCTCGCTTCATATTATCCGAGTACATTTTCCTCCGAATTCAGCCAAATTAGTAATATAGTTTCTCGGAGTATTGTACTTAAATAAACTTAATGGAACCAAATCCTTTTTTTTTCCTAATAAAACTAAATAAAAACTGTAACAATTTTTTTTTATTTAATTTTTTTATATTCAATTCAAAACACCTATTTTAAACTACACTTTACGTTGTACGCTCAGAAAGTATTAAAAAAAAATTCTATAGATTATATTTGTTTTAGATAAAAGAACTCTCTACCAGCGCCAATACAAAGTTTCATGCGTATGTACCAATTTTCAAAGCACATTTTCCAGTGTGCAGCACTTTCTCTAAGGACTTTTCGAACGCAGTGAGCGCATCTTCTGGCGAAAACTATATAACCTTGAGCTGGTTTTAAATTTTAGGAAACAAGAAGAACTCATACGGTGCAAATCAGGGCTGCAAGGCGGATGACCCAAAAGTTTTACTGATGTGGTGCTTAGGAAGTCCCTCGTTTTGATCGAGGATTGCGCGGGCGCGCTGTCGAGGTGGAGCAAAAGGCCTTGGAGTCCCGTGTTCGACCCTTGTTGTTCGCAGCAGCAAGCAGTTCTCGTTCGTTATGTACCAGTCCTATTGTTGATTGGCGCTTTGTTTCTGGATTATATTGATAAATCCAAGATTCGTCATCCCTTATGATATCGTAAACATGGCGGGAAGAATGCGCTTTGAGTTTAATGATTTATCAATCATATCATGGCACCAGTCCAAGCGCGCCTGTTTCTAAGCAAAGGTGAGGTTGTGGGGTACCCAGCGCGAAACAATACTCCTTACGCAAAGGTGGCTCTGCAGAATATCATGGATACGTCCCGATCCAATCTACAGATTGTGCTGAATCTCCTCGTATGTGAGTCACCGGTTTTGTTCAATGACACACAATAGTTTCATAATGCTGGTAAAAGAGTTTATAGGGACATTAAAATTGGGAACAAATATACTTTTACTTTTAAGTAATCGATTTTTCAAAATAATTTATAACTTACCAGCGTTCCATACACAAAAACTTTTTCCATAAAACTTTCTGAGTGGCCACCAGGCCACTAAAGAATCTAAAGCCGAAAGTACTTCTGAATGTCATTGCAGATACCCTTGTTAGGTATATAGTTACACATAATATGGTTCACTTAATTAGTTTTTACTGTCACGATTTTGTATGAATTTTCATGAAGAGATTAGCATCAGTCACGCAGATTCCGCTTTTTAATTATTGTCATTATGCTAGGTTTCTACGACGAGAAAGTCGAGTAAAGGTTTAATGTTCTCAAGTTACAAATGTATTGGTTTGCTTTTTAATACTTAAATTTCTGTGTTGTTAAACCTTACTATAAATAAAATGCGTCTGTGTGTCGTATTCGCAAGTAAACATTTTAGGTATTGAAAATGTTATCGAACCAGGTAGACAGAAAACTCATTAGGTAAATATGAGTCTAATTCAATACCTTTTGTTCTATACTAGAACAAAACAAATAATACTTTTATTTATATACCCATTAAATATTTTGTTCAATTCAGGATCTCACAACCCAGTAGCTATATCAAAAAAGAGAAAATAAAGCTTTATTTACTGAGTACTCACATCTACATAAGTTTGACAAAACCATTCAAAAACGTCTAAATTCAAAAAAGGCGAATCTTTAAAGAAAATATCTGCTTCATTGTATAAAGTACACGATTCAGATCTTCCGAATAGAGAATTCCAAAGAAATAAATTTCTTTGCTGGCTACACAGTACAGTCAAAAGCAAATCAGGCTTCCACAAAGAGCATTTTTTTTTTTGGTTTCCCTCCACGGGAAGGGCAGGAGGACATAAAAAATGCTCTGACGCATACTCCGCGCGCGCGATCGAAGTTATGTGGGACTCGTCCCGACGCCTACCAGAACCATACCCACTAAAAAACCCCCTGTCGGCTCGTGCATTTTTGCCACTCAGCCTTCATCTGAGCGACGGCCAATTGGAGAAAGAGGCCGCGCTAGCGGGGCCCTTAAGGGGTCACCCGCTGAGATTTACATAGCACTGAAGTTGCTCAAACATGAAAAGTAAATAAAAACATTAAAAATGAAAAGTAAATAAAAACATTAAAAATGAAAAGTAAAATTGCATTAATTCGGATTTACGTTAGAATTAGAATTTACGTTCCAGGCTTTTGGAAAGTAGCTATGGTCGAAGCAGGCATTGAAGATGATAGCTAACAAGGTAAGCACCTGCTGTGGCAGGTGCTTAAGTGCGTGGTTGGAAATTCCATCCGCACCCGGAGCCTTTTTGGACTTTTGCTTTCTAATGAGAAGCAAGATTTCATCATTAGAGACTGTGACGGGGTCGTCGGTGATAGGGAGAGATTCTCTGCGGAGAACTTCGTCCTCCACCGCCTGGATGTGGGAGGGATCCGCGGGTTGCGTGCTGGGCGAACATTGTGCCGCTATGCTGTCGGCGAAGCATTCGGCTTTCTCTTCAACTTCGAAGGCAATAGTGCCGTCGGGACGATTGAGAGGAGGAACGTGAGAGGCGGAGTCTACGCGTAAGGCTCGGGCCATTCGATAATACGCTTTGTGGGACGGGGAGATATTCTCCATGAGATCGTTAAACTGAGTGTCTCGGAGTTCCGCGAGGCAAGACCTAACTTTACGTTGAAGCTGATTCGCAGCTGTTCTATATGCGGGCGTGGGATATTTCTTGGCTCTCCGGAGAGCCGCGTTTTTAGCTTTAATGAGATTGCTAACGGCTAAGGGAAGCGCGGGTTTGCCTTGCTTAGCAATGATTACGTTGTCACTGATGGCTGAGTTGATAGCATCAGTGAGAGTATCGACTACTGAATCTATTTTAATCGGGCTACCTAATTGGTCGGGCGAAATCGCGAGCGGAGAGTTCGGTGCCTCTAAGGCTGAAACTAACGTATTTTTAAAGCCTTTCCAGTTGGTAAAGGTCTTAGGAGATGTGACGTTATCGCTAGGCGCGCCTAGCACGAGGGAGACGGGGCGATGGTCGGAGCCTAGGTCATCAAGCGGTTCGATGGACCTGAGATCAAGATTGATTCGCTTGATAATTGCAAAGTCGAGGATGTCAGGAGAATAGGTCGGGTTGTTGGGATAGTGAGTGGGAGTGATGGGGGATATGACGTCTAAGTCAAGGGAGTTAGTGATGTCGAGGAGAGCGATACCGCTGGTGTTGGTCGATAGGCACGTCCAGTCAGTATGTTTGGAGTTAAAGTCTCCGAACATAATGACTGAATGGCCGAGGGCGAGAATGGCCTCAAAGTCGCTGCGGATTGGTCTGGAGCCGCACGGTATGTAGACTGAAGCTTTGATGATGGTCGGATGACCAGTCATAGCCAATCTACACACAGTGGCCTCCATGTTGAGGAGAGGAGGGGTAGGGAGAGGAAGCCTTTTTTGTAATATATAGCGGTGCTGCCGTAACCGTCGGAGTTGGGCCTATCGTTGCGAGTAAACGCGTACTTAGGAATAGCGTATCCCCTGGAGCGGTTTGGAGTAAGCCATGTCTCCTGGAGAAGGAATAAGTCAGGTTCTTTGTTCTGAAGGAACAGTTTAATCTCAGGAAGGTTGGTGCTAAGGCTACGAGCGTTAAAAGATACTAGGGAAAAGCTCTTGGGTTTGATACGACTGGACGCGGGATTCGCGGGTCTAGACATTATAATTTATTATTTACGAATTTATACAAAAGTAAAAGAATTTACAACAAACTTAGGAGCGAGTGATGCTCGGCTAACGCGAATAAACGCTCTTGAGTACGGAAATTTCGTTAATGTCGACGTTTTGGATGTCAGAGCAAACGCTCTGTCGGAGTACGTGAAGCCCTAAGTTTACGGGCTAAGACTGCGATTTCACTTACATCGATATTTTTCATAGCGTCGCAGACGATACGCATATCGTCTGCTACGGAGGATTGAGGAGAGGGTTTGTATGGGCGAGGAGCCGGGATGGGATTCGATGCGGGGCGCTGCCTCCAGTTTTCTGGAGCAGGCCTGGACTGTGTAGGCTTTGCAGCCGGAGGAACCCGACTACGCAGCGGCGGAAAGTTTTCCTGAGAAAGGGGCGGGGCCTTATTTGGGTGCCGACCTCTTGGGATTGGAACGCATACAACGGGGTGCACAAGGGCAGCCCCTGTAATTTGCGGTATGGCCGGACTGGCCACAAAGCACGCAATCGGGAGGAGAGGGAGTTTCAAGAGTGCGATTGCACTCCTTAGTGAAATGAGGGACCAGGCACTTGACGCACCTGGGCGGTGCGCGGCAGTTGGCCGCCGCGTGCCCGTACAACTGGCACCGATGGCACTGGCCGGGATGACCGCGGCGATGAGGCGCCTCGATCGAGATCCCAGAGAGGCCGCATATAGTGCTAACCCCTTTGAGGATCTCCCTGGACTTGGGGACGTTGGCGAGAACCACCAAAGCGAGAGGGTGTTGCCTCCCGTACTTGCTGTGCATTTTATGTGCTCATTGCACAATGTCGAAACCTCAGTCCTTTTACCCTTTTCCCGAAGGAAAACAGGTGGTGAGAGCTTGGCCTTGACAGAAGTTGGGGCCGGAGCGGGTGTTGAAGACACCGGGGCAGCTGGCGTTGAAGACGCCGCAGGGGGTGTAGGGACGGGCGTCGAGGGCGCCGGGTCTTGTTTCGAACGCTTCTTAGAGCGCTTCTTAACAAGCGTAAAAGAGGGAGACTCAGGGCCAGTTGGGGTGGCGTCCGAGGATGACTCGGTCGCGGGTGCGCGCTTGCGTCGCGGAGGGGCGTCTACTTCGCACTCCATGTCACTGGAGGAAGGGGACGCGGGAGGGCCTAAGACCTGAGGGGTCTGGGGAACTGGGGTGGCTTGAGGGGCCATTATGGACATTATCGTCATGAGATGAGGGATAAGAGAATCTAAGAAACGGTACTTATCAGCATTTATAGACATGCCTTCATTACTTTCAAGTAACTTCTTCCTAAACTCGTCAAAGCTTAGGGAAGCCATTGCGGAGGGGTTGGGGAGGGACAATATATGAATATATATACTATGAACCTAACCACGATGACTAACTTCCTAAAACCACCCTACACGCAGTAGGGCGGTTGAGGACGACGCGGAAAACTTACTCGAACACGAAGACTCGAGGCACCTGGAACGACGAATTCCCGTCGACGAAGCTCACGTTCCACGAAGTACGGTTAACAACCCACTAGCCGCCGTGAAAACGGCGTTAGAAACTTATTAGAAGTACGGTAAACAACCCACTATCCGCCGTGAAAACGGCGTTAGAAACTTATTACGGTATACAAATATGAAATTATTTGTTACGACAACAACCAGTGAAATTTGGGTGCTCAATTAGCGCGGGGGCTAATGGAGCAGGAAGGCGTCTGCGATCGACGTGCGCTCGAGAACGCACGCAGACCGAGACTCCCGCTTTTTGGTTGAACTTTTTGGTTGAACTTGCACTTGCAATGAATAGTGGACCGCGTGTTCGTAGATGACACTCACTGTACTAGCTATATCAAGGTTCTCTCGGCTTTACTCAAGTTGCTTCAGAATGAATCTTCAGTCATAGGTTAGTAAGTTTCAAATGCCAAGTACATAACTGTTATATTTTATTTTTTCCGTTCTCTTTCATCAAATATCGTAAATATTATTATCAAATATATTAAATACTAAAAACTAGATAATCGTGACCTTCTAATACAGAGAAATATTTAAATAATAAATAAGGAAGTAATGTAGCATGAGTGGTACTGCAAGTAAATTTAAATAAACGTATGTAACCCGTTTCTTTCTAATATAAGCTCTGTGCCTTCTACAATAAATGTTAGTCACAACAACTCAAGTATGAATGTGTGATGGTTTATTTATTTATTTCTTTCGGGAAGTAACACCTCAGTTGACAATTGATTTCCTACATTACACGGTTCTGAACGCGTGCGCAAGAGAACTACTGTTTTATGTAACTTGTATAATCAATCATTACCTACTTATATAACTTATTACATGTTTAAGTACTTTTCTGTTCAATTATGTAATCGCTAAATATGTGTCGAGTATACGGATTTAATTATTATAAAAGAATAGTATATGCCTGCGAGTTTAAGAGTATCACCTTGAATTCTCATTCTGTTCAAAATTAAGGAGTGAAATTTAGCCTAAATGTCATTCAAGGTCATCATATATCTTTGAAATAGATTTGGTATAAATGTCTTCAGGCCTTTTAGTATGTCTGGGTAGTGATAATCCAAATGTTTAAAGATACAAACTTTCAAATTTGATATATTGCATAAATTTATACAATGTTATATATTAAGCCTCTCGTGACAACACGTCTAATTTAAGTTGATTTTCTCTACTATTCAGACTTATTGATAATTAACGTAATATTTTTGAGTAATAAAAATATTTCTCAGCTCGTACAGATCACTTTTTTAAGTAATTATCAAATTCACTTTTAAATACTTAGAATGAAACGGTGCTTGAAATATCTTGTATAGTATGAAAAATATATATAAAATTCGAATATGATTTTACCATGTATTTTTAGTGGTGAGAGCCCTGGCTTTAACCTTAGGTATCAGATTCGAATCTCAATCAAGACTAAATTTAATGTTAAACACGGACATTACTTTTGTAAGCTTATATTTTTTGAATTTTTTATTTGATTTGAGAAGGCGCTCCATTAGGAGGCTTGTGTCATGGTCCAGGGAGTTAAACTAGATGTGGTTTTAGTTAAGTTGGTATCGTGAATCTTATATCCTGTTCATCACTAAGATCGTCTTCGCAATCAGGCGATCAGTTGTTTGTACATTACTGCGGCTATTGATGAACACAGATGTTTATTATCGGGTCGTGGTGCTTGATTTGATGTATGTTTTCCGGGTTCCCCCCAGTTCGGTGTATGGTCCTCCATAACACAGCCTCTGCTTACTTTGGAGCCATACAGTTGGTGTGTTCGTACAGTTGGCCATACGGTTCTGGGAATTTATTATTCTTATTATGTAGATATTATTAATATTCAGTTGGCTACCTACCTTTATTTAAATCAAAATAAAACGGCTAAAACTTTAAGAATTTGGTACAAGTAACCTTCAAAATATATTTCAGCGAATTTTATTATTTCAAAACTCAGCGTAGTAATAAATTTCATCATAATGCTGCGTGTTCACATTATTTGATATTTCAATTTATAATTATGCCGGTTTTAATTGTAAAATGTAATATGCAAATTTATGCGCCTACAGAAGTTAAGACGATTGGCATATGTGGTTGTTATTCAATGTTAATCAACTGAACGAAGGATGTTCCTGTTTCGAAAATATTTGCAGGTTTAGAAAATCAACAGAGTGGATTTTGAAGCTGCTTTGCTATTCATTTAAGTTCTTTTGGTTTATAAAGAAGAAGAAGTATACAAATATATTATAATTTGGTCAATAAAAAGGGTAAACACGATAGCCATCAACTATGTAAGAAAAAAAACTGGCGCGGAGATATATTAACAAAGTAATGAATCTGGACTATCTAAGAATGTATGAAAAATAAAGTAAATTTTTCCATCTATCAATAAATACTTGATTAGTACTAAATTCTATTAGTTATAGTTCCGACGTTAGCTTGATATAAGGATGCATTGATTATTGCTTAGTAAGTTAATTTTCTTAACATTATTCGACCGGAAATAAGATCGAGGGTTAGGAACTCGCTTAAAAAAAAAACACCATGGAATACAAAAACCCTTTCCAACAAATTAGCTGTTTATGCTATCAATAGCGCTTTAGTACCATTTCTAAAATTGTGTTTCGCGTGTTCCATTTTCGAGAGTGACAATACCGGCCAAGGTTTTTAAAACAAGATTTTCCTCACATCCACCGTTAATGGTAGATCCTACGTTATTTATTAGTATCCTTCGCCCAACCTTAAAAGAATGTCCTACCCAGGTGTCACTTAAGTTTTCGTTGAAGTCACTGTAATAAAGCCCAATAAATTTTATTTTTTATTTTTTTTACATTAGTGATCTTTACATAAATAAAACCGGTTAAAAAACCGGTTGTGTCTTTGTCAGAAGACGCAACTAGTAATAAAAGAAACGCGAAAGACGGAACGCGGGACGTGGTATGAACGTGTTGTTTAGAAACTATATTATCAATAATGATCTCTTTAAAAAGATCTGCAGCCTGAGTACGTAGAGCCTTTAAGTTAAACTTAAAAACAATTTTAAAGTAAAGTTTTATAGATACGTCAATTTTTAAGATACGCCATATACCTACCTATCGAACTTATTCAAATGATAGCTAATCATTAATTTACGTCCTATCGCGGTTGTACGAAGACTTAATCGTCGAATTAGAAGCCTTCATAAGCATATCAAGCATAGTTCAAATTAATACTCTACTGACTGAGATAAATACTTACCAATACGCTTAATACATTAATCCTGTAGAATTATTCCGCTAATTTCAGCTTTCATCAGTCTATGGACGATTAAACATAATATTTTGAGCCACTTGGTTTTCTCTTTGAAGATTGGCTTCAGGTATTATTCTGACATCATACAAAGAAAATAAATGTGACAATGGTACGGAAAGCTAGTCCCAAGAGATCAAGAGTGAATCGAAATAAACACACATATTATTAAAAAAATACGCGTTTGTCCATTCTAGAATTTGGGAAAAATTATTCATTCAATCATCAATTCAGGTTATTCTATGTATATTGTAAATATTTTGTTGTGCCGGCTCTCCTTACGAAAAGTACAAAAATAATTTTCGGTTTAACGTAATTTTCCAAAAAAATCTTTGAGCAATAGTCATTACCATTTAATTTTCATATAACGCGTTCCTTCTGAAACGCATATCTTTCGTGGCGTTAATGCCTATTTTCATGTCTTGCCTAGAGCTGTCACCGAAATATATCGATAATATTAAGATTATTATTTTTGTTCTGCGGATTGATTTATTGAATGCTTTATTCAAATTCAAATATTTATTTCTCAACATTGACAATAACTTGTTCAAATACAGCATTATGATAAAGCGTCATGATAAAGCTCTACCACCATTTCGGCGAAACCTTACCTCCGTGAAGAAGAACTGGCAAGAAACTTCATGGACATAATTTTCTTTTAAATAAATGTACAATGTCTATTCATGTCTATACCAAATTATTCTTATCTGCATCTGTTAGCTCGGCAAGTCTCCCTCTTCCCAAGTATCCAAACGACGAACACCCTCAAACGGCACCCATTAATGAGTTAACGTGGGTTCCAGCAATCGCCCTCCTCAACCATAATTTGGTTAGCTTGGTTAGCTTTGGTTAGCAACCATAGCTTGTTATTAATTGCAATAATGTGAAACTAAATGGAAATAAGAATACAAATTGATAACTTTATTAAGGATGAACAATGTTACGGCGATGAAATTAAAGTTTAAAATATATTATAATTATGTACAAATTAATTCTTAGACAAATTGTACATGGTTATATTCTAAATGCGTTTGCATCTACTCTTCATAGATGAAGACAATTGAGGCTCCTCGCTGCCGCTGCTGTATCGATGAAGTTTCTTCCAGGAATTTTATGTAACATCACTATTAAAGCTGAATTGAATGTTGAGGCACGTTGGTTTACGCAAAGTGGTATTTTCGATAATTTGCCCTTTCCCGAAGTGAACTGATCGGTCATTATTGGATTTTCGCGTGCAAAGCTCCCGATTTTCCCATTCAGAGACAAAATGTACGAGCATTTTCCCCTAATTTTGTGTTTCGCCCGTAAAATATTCTCGGAATAAAGGATTATTTGCTTTATATTTGAAACAGATATTGGTACATAAATAAGAGCAGAATGCGATATCCCAGTAGCGGGATGAGCATTTACATTTTTACAGTAGAAAAACTCCGCCCTAGTCAATTTGACTTTTGTAAGAACTCGCACAATAAAGGGCATGACGGCGTTTCAAAATAGACAAGTCTGTATTAAAAAGCGAATACAAATGTCAATCGTGATTGCCTCTTTCGGCATTGCTTCTAAGCCAATAGTCATCCTCCTCCATAACTTCCAGTTTAATACGGTTTTTACTTCCCCCTCGTCAAATTACATTGCTATAAAGAAAACCGTGACAATCTCACTACGTATCACGTCTATTACGAGTATTTAAGATAAACTCATATAATTTACTTCAGAACCGCAATGTTTTTTCGACTCCTTATTTAATATGAGAATATTTGAATAAAGTTTTGTTCGTTGTGCAGAAAATTTGTTGATAACTGTATTAAAATCTGATGGTTCTTAACGGTTGACAGTTCGTTTTTTACTGAAAATGACAAGAAATTGTAAATGAGCTGAAATTTGTGATGAAACTTCTGCTTTATACTCAAGATTGGAAATCACAAAAGACAATTTTAAATAGCGAAACTCGTTTTTCATATGATATTTCAATTAATTAAGCGAATGTTTTGCCCTAGCTTACTTAATTGATTGAGGCATATCAAATTTTCTGTTCCACAGAAATATAGTACACAGCTCAGATAGCATGAGTCGGAGAGATTGTTTGCGAAGTGTATGAGAATGCTGGGATTTACAATTGTGCTGCGTACAGAAACTTACGATTTACAACGTAGGTATACTAGGGGTACCTCTGAACACCAGACAGTGATATGAATGTACTTGAGAATTCAATTAACACTTCGACATGTAAGTAAATTAGTTTGGATATGGAATTACAGAAATCAATTTGGAAACATGATGGTGCTGATTCAAAGAACATTTCACTCGCTTCAGTATCAAATTTTCCGAGTAATTGAATATCTGATTCCAAATTATTATATGTAAATAAGTGTATTTACCTTAAATTATAAACATTTCTTTAAATTGCCAGCATTAGATAACAGATCCTGATCAATATCCATATTAAATATTTTTAATTATAGAACTACCAGGTTCTTTCTCTAAACAAAAGTACTAGACTTATCAATCGTAACAAAATCTAGTCGTCCTTATAACAGTCTAGTTTTTAACCTTCACCAGACCAAGTAGACTTCAACAATTCAACATCCTTATGCGTATAGAGAACGTTGTTTTCTTGTAAGATTTCTTCGAAGTGAACGCTTGGTTGCGGCGACCGTTCGACCGTACGGTGAAGCTGCATTCCAAACAAGTACGTACGCACAATTAGTACCTGTTCCACAGACAAAATACCGCGTATTACCACCGCTCTCGTTAAATCATACTACTTTCGAAGCATCCGCTGTTACACTTTTAAGTAACAATTACGTAGAAGAAAAATTTAATAACTCATAATAAAGTTTATCCAACTTTTTTATCAGTTCCATAGGCTTTCGCCTTAAATCCCAAACGGTAAATCGGAATAACTCACGAAATAGCGGCGTAATTTTTGGCGATATTTTTTTCAAATTTTCCTTATCTCGACACTAAGTTACGGGATATCTTGGAAAATTATGATGTTCACTTAGGAAAGTGCCTTATCGGATTCGTTCGGTTGCCATTTTTAACGTTCCGATTCAGTTGTAAAATGTAAATTATTTCGAAGGCAGTGGCGCGTGGTGCGCCGTATGCGTTTCTGCTGGTTTCTTAGTGAATTAGCCGACTGCAATAAAGATTATGCGACTTCATTTCCCCAGGCAGCGCGAGATGGTCTCGGTGATGATTACAAATCGCTTATCAAGGAATTCCTGGCGGAGTATGCTTACCAATATTGGAAAAGTTTCGGCAAATTCCCCGCTATCTGTAAATGTCTGTTCAGATATCAGTCACGAGTATTATTCTAGTTGACAAGCATTCTTTGACGAGTTTTCGCTTGTAACTGTTTGGATTGGGTTTTATTAGCACTGATTTGAAAACTCGATTACGTTAGATGTTTAAATTGGATTCGAATTTATTTTTCAATGTAGAGTAGGGAAAGAAAAAAAGGAAAAGAGGCGATTATGCACAATGATGTTGGCGGAGTAAACAAGCTCCGGGGTCGCGGGCTCCAATCTTTGCTCGACAAACACGACGCTCGGTCCTGTAGAATTGAGGTTAGCATTCGCAACCTACATTTGGATACGCTCAAACAGTGTTATTCAACAATACACGCGCGAGGTTTTGTTGCTGTTTATTCTGCTGGTAAATTGTACTTCCCGGAAATAAATTAGAAAAGAAGAGATCGTGGTAAAGAAACAAAAAAGTTTTATATTACGTCTTTACCTATGAAATTGCCGTTTTTCACGAAATAAATGAAGCGTATTTTTTTTATATATTTTTTATTTCTATTAATCAAAATAATCACCCATGCAATCAATGCATCTTTGCCAACGCATTGGTAGCTTATTGATGCCTTTCTTGAAGAAATCAGCTGGAAATTCTTCAAAGGCATTTTGTACTGCCTCTCGGGTATTGAATTTTTTTCCCGCCAAGAAGTTATCCAAATTCTGGAAAAAGTAGAAGTCTGTAGGCGCAAGGTCTGGTGAGTACGGCGGATGACGGAGAACTTCCAACCCCAACTCTTGTAGCTTGGAGACCGTCTGCTGTGCAGTATGAGGTCGCGTGTTGTCGTGCAGGAGCAGTGGAGCCGAACGATTGACCAAAGCTGGTTGGAGACGTGCGAGCTTCTCCATCATTGTGTTCAGTTCTTGCAGTAATGCTTGTCCCGTTTGGCAAGAAGCTGTGATGAATTACACCCGCGTTAGACCACCAAACAGTGACCATCACTTTTCTAGGGGTAAGTTTTCGTTTAGGGCATTGTTTGGGTGCTGAACCAGGGTCCAACCAACTTGCTGAGCGCTTACGATTGTCAAACAGGATCCATTTCTCGTCACAAGTAACAATTCGCTTCAGAATTCTATCATTTACATGCCTGCTGAGCAGTGCAAGGCACGTCTCCACGCGTACTCGCGCTGGCGGTCATTGAGTTCGTGGGGTACCCATTTGTCAAGCTTTTTTACCTTGCCAATTTGACGCAAATGGACCAATATTGTTTTGATGCTAACGTCGAAAGCTGCTGCTAATTCAGCCGTGGATTGAGTTTCATCAGCTTCCACAATTGCCTTTAATTCGTCATTGTCGACCAAAGTTTTCGGACGACCACGGGGTTCATTTTTCAGGTCAAAATTTCCAGAACGGAAGCGGGTAAACCAATAACGGGTGGTGCGTCCGTTTGTAGTGTTCGCTCCGTAAACGTCGTTGATGTTGCGTGCCGCTTGTGCCGCTTTGCTGCCACGACGGTACTCATACTCCATAATTACTCGAATTTTTAACTTATCCATGATGACGAAAAATGTTCGAATGCGTTGAAAACAAAACACTAACTATTAAACAAATGACGATTTTAGAAAAAGAATTCCATGTTTGTCAAATAAAATTAATTTGAAATTAGAATTATCAGTCAAAAAAAAAATATTTTCATTTGAAATGGCCAGTACGGCAAAACGGTAGTTTCATAGGTAAAGACCTATTATATATCTATATATTTTTTTTTAGTTCCGATGTTTTTGACAGATAAATTGCTGTACGACTGCGTGATCGATCGTGTGCCGTAGACGGATGTATATCTTTTGATATTTTTTTTTGATGAAAAGTATTTTTTCCGATACGACGTTCTGATGTTTTTTTTCATTTATGAAAATTGTTCTATAGCCAGGAGCTCCGTATTCTTAACTATAAATTGATCGGTACATTGCATAGCAATTCAATGCAAAAAAGCAATAAAACTAGCCATATATATATAAAATATATATTTTTTTCAAAAAAGATATCAAAAGATATACATCCGTCTACGGCATACAATCGATCACGCAGTCGTACAGCAATTTATCTGTCAAAAACATCGGAACTAAAAAATGGCGCATCATCGCTGTGTTCTGGAACAATCAAGTATCTTATGTATTGCAAGTTCCATTCTGACAGCTACTGAGCAAATTTCATATCGAATCTTGTCTTTTACAGATGATCGGGTCGAGTGGAAATGAAAAGAAAATTTGGTTTTTTACGTGAAAGCTTCTAAGCTTATGATAAAATTTTACAAAAATGACGAAATCTTTAGCTGATATGGTAGAATTTTGTTAGATCTTCAATTTTAAAAGATATGTATTAAATCGGTCTTCATTCTTAATGATATCAATGTAGTGTAAAGTAAATGAAAACTCGAAGGGGTTTTTATACCTTAAGCATATCAAGTTTATGGTGTGGAGAACAAGTTGCACATTTTCCTAGTCTCTTCGTGCGATATGTACGAAGAATTTGTGGATTTTATAGAAAGTCACCAACTAAACTATAGTAATTGTTGAATACAATATTTATCCATTTACTATAAAATCTAACATTCTATTCATTTGACAAATTTCACATTGTGTCATAAATAACATACAATTATTATAACACAGATTAATTTTACTTGAATGAAATTGAAATTTTGTTTTCAATCCCTCAATTATTTAGCAAGTGATTAATTTGAAACATGAAATGAATTTCATCAGTTTGTTTGCCTTTAGGCTTTAGATGACATTTTAATAACAGTAGGCACATTATGTTTTAATAATCAGTTGCGGCCATTTTGTTGAATTCCCGTAAATGATAATTATATTTTTAATTATTGTTTTGCTGGTTGTAAACTGTGTGTAGTCAATTCGAATTTGTACTAATATAAACAAGACTTCTTGGTGGTAACTCTACTTAATGTTCATCCTAATTATAGATCGATAAACAAAAGAAGGCTATCTAGCAAAGAATAAATCAGAACAAGTGATTGGTACTATTATTTTTCATAAGAACAAAGATCAAATCCGGCTCTGACAAGCTGCTTAATTGCTATTTAACTAACTATCTAATGAAAACGACTACGTTTTTATTTCCAGAAAGTTGTTACGGTACGTGTAATGGACGCAAGTCAAGGATTGAACCGTCAAAAAAACTCCGTAGGTTCAGCACTATTGATACATTGAATTTTCTGTAAAAGTAACTTATAAAAAAATTCAATGAATATTCATGCGTTTTGCTTACTAACGATTGTAAAACTACAACTTATTATTATATACCCTAACACAAACAGAAGTTAAATTACTTATCTTAATCAAACTTTAACCTATTTAACTCCATGCCAACAATGTCTAAACCCCTGACAACTGTTACGTTACCAATAACTGTTATTTCAAGCCATTTACCGATAAACTTAACGTCAGCTGAACGACCTGAGTTCAACTGCAGACTAAAAAACGGCTATAAAAATGCGGGTACGTGTCCGGTCAAACTAACGGTCCGGGGTTTTAGCAATCAATTCATGGAAAACATAGAACACGCTAATACAGCTTTATCCCTGATTATACCATTCCATGGTTTGTTGTTATGAAGAAATCTTGAACTAAAAAGAGAAGATATACATGGTGTTTCATTTGTGGGTTTTTTTACACGGTAAAGATACGTATAATAGGGTATGGGCCATTTTTTTATTTATAAGAGCGTTTTATAAGAAAAACGTCTTTTACGAGTATCTCGAGTTCTTTTGATTAATTGGTCTTAAAGGTATCTTTAGTTATAAGCTTGGTGCATACACAATTGTAATAAATAAAACAAAAGCGAAATAAAAGACAAAACAATGTAAGTAATATGAACTTCTAATTTTAATACTTCTAAGTAGGCAGTTTCCGCCGTTGTAAATTCCTCTAAACTCAGTCAATATAAGTAATGTTGCAGTACATAAAAACAATACATAAAGTTCGAAAAAAAAAGGATAATCGGTTCCATTAATGCTTTGTAGTCAAGTATTTCAGTTATTACCCTTAAGCGATTTTTTAAATGTTCAAGTGCCAACGAAAATGTTGACACTAGACGGCTATGGAACTAAAATCAAGTACGACATACTTATCAAAGTTTTGACATGGATAAAAACCGACATTCCAGTTACAAAATTGCCCCTGTGATAGTAAAGTTTTCACACAGTTTTGCTATAACCAATTTAGTAAAACCCGGTTAAACAGTGGGCTATTACGTAATTTGCCGCACGATCAATCGCGTCTTCGCTAAATTAAAATAACAGTCTATCTTTTAATGTATTATACAAAATAATAATTAGATTTCAGATTTTGATTAAATTTTATTGAATCAGTACTCAACAACGCGCACAGCTTTTAATCTAGCTTTCAGCAGAACTTTTAACTTGGTCGTAGCTGGGCGCGCTGGGCAGAACAAAATGTGAGCCATAGCTTGTGGAGGCAGTTGCGTGGTGTTTGATCCTATGGTCTTTTTATGATTCCTATCTTACTTCTGGAAAATGTAGTCTTATTGAGATTCGGTGGTTACAATGAAGCAAACAAAGGGATGTTTCTGATTAATCATGTGAATACACCATAATGAAACCTAAACATTATCTGCATCTCAAGATCAGAGAAGATGGTGACAATTTTTATGCGTGAAAGATAATACCTAATAAGAAATGCTCTTCACCAAGAAAACAAAAAATATAATAAAACATTTCGAAAAATAAATTAGCGTTACTAAGTAATAGTATTTACTTGGTAACGCTCGGTAATGCAGTCAAATTACGCGCAAATTTCGTCGTTTCAGAATTTACGCCATTACTTCGTTTCCGTTATCGAGTGGTGTGACACAGAGGATGAAGCAACTTGCTTAACAGCATTAGAAAAAATGAACGGTCTTTTGAACTTTGAGAATAATCATTTTACAACCGTGACAATGATCTTATACACTAACCACTTCTGGCATGTATACTAGATATAAAATACGTATACGTAACAGAAATAAAACCATTTTACAAATATCTATTAGACGTTAACAAGCATTTCGTCACACCAACATTTGATAATACTTTTACTCTGGTTTTTACGGCTCTGCCCTTGCTCCGTGTTCCTCAGTATATTTGCGGTAATGCAGTCGGAATGTCGTCGAGGTCGCATCATAGCCGAGTTAAGGCAAATTTTACTCGTACTTGGTTTAAAATAATGCTTGTAAGATTATTATTTGTTTACTACAATAGTAAAAGTATATGGAAACAAAGATTTAAAAAAAAATTTTTTTTTTTAAAACGTTTGTAAAATTGTTGTTGGGCCTGGCGATCCCATAGCACGGGGAAACTTGTTCGTGCACTAGTCTCCCACCTACATAAACGTTGTTTCTTTTTGTTTTGCTCATAGTTGTTAGTTATTAAGTACTTTGTTAGCTTAGAAATATTATACTTATATATTTTATTTTTATCATTTTACAAATGTAGGTGAACGAAATGCCGGACCTGTAATTACATTCCACTGATTATGCTGAACGAATTCACTCCTATAAGGGTGTCCCGGGCGTTACCGGGCGTTCGTTACTCATACATATTCAAAAGGACTTTCTTGTTACCAGATTTTTCCTCACTTTGTTCGATAGCATTCTTTCCTAGGCTGTTTTCTTACTTCAGCTCCTCTTTCAACGTTGATTGGATTTCTCATGTAGTTTCTGTTATCATGTTATCTTTTTTAAGTAGGAACGGGAAATTAAGCGTTTTGCAATAATATGAAGTACAATTTTGATAGTAAGGAATTTTTTAATTAGTTCAAGGTGAAAAAAGAAACAAAATTTGAAAATTTGTTATAATTAGCTTTTATAACTGCTTTTAAAATATAAAGAAGCATTTTAAAAAGAGAACTATGTTTTTCAAAGCAGTATCAGACAAGTTACGTCTTTGATTCTTCGATATTACATGATGCTTTTGTAATCCTTGGCTCAATTTAGTATGACACTCTCAACAGTCACGATGTCACTAAGAGGCCGAAAATCGTTTATCTAGTACCGAAACAAAAGCCAAAAATATACAGTAAAAAAATATGAAGCAATGTAAGCCGAATTACTACTATCCCGTTGTGTATAGAATAGCTACAAGTACTCTCTGTATGTATGTCGATTAGTAAACTTCGTAAATGGTCGAATTTGAAATCCCCTGGACGTTGAATTATCTCGGCTGATAATTTATAGATTCTGCTTTAATTTCGAATCTGCATTGAAAAATTAGAACTGCCGATATGATACAATAATATTTACCTTTTCCATTTATATACACTTTATAGCAAAGATTGAAAGCTAACGAATAAAAGCTAATACATGATGAAATAAATAACGAAAAATTCACACAATCACGATGATACTTTTGTAAATTGCATACTTTATGAATCTTTGCAGACTACGGCGATTACCAAATAGCATTTAAGGTTCTTTGCTTTATCTGATAGTGGTTCAAGGCAAAGTGTTCAAATGTGCTCGCATTTACTGAGCGAGAGAATGTAAAGTTAATTTTACACACACAACACATTTTTGACTAGCAGTTTATGACAAGATTCATTTAAGAAAATCACATACTTAAAAGCACAAAAATTTGTCGCGGTAATATCAAATCTTCATTCCAGTCAAATTACTGCGCCATAGATGGGCAGCTTTCCTTAGTTGTACCTGTCGCTTGGTTTTATCAATAGTCAATAAATCTATAAGCTAAGGAGACAAATTAATCTCAAAACATACTCTTTAATCAAAGGAAGAGGAAATATCTTTCATACTTGATGTTGGGCTAAATAATATAAACTGTTCAAACAAATAGAAAAACAAATTATCATACAAAAATTGTATTTGATTCTCATTAAAATTCTAAATTTGGATTTCTTAGCATACTTTTGAGCTATATAAAATATTTGATAACTGTCGGGAAACCCTCTTCTGGAAAATCTGACATTGTAAAGTCGCTTTTATCGCTCGCTCTTTCGATATCGCTCAGGTGGCGGCGCTGCAAAGAAAACCGGCTTGACAGTAACATTGAACTCAGAGTTCCAATCGAATTTGTTACTGTCATAAATATAAATACCAGCTACAGATACTTAAGTTGCTATCGAACAATTTAAACTTGGGTTTATTTGAAATTGTGTAAAAATAAGTTTCGTGCTCTTCTATCTAATACAAATATTGTTGTTTTTTGACATTTCAGTATAGAAAGACGTCGCATAAATTTATTTATTCTTTCCGATTAACGCTGAGCCTTATCATTAATCTACCAGTTCCTTATGTCATAACTGCCAAGTTACAACAAATATTGATCCTTAAAACCCCCTCTATTTCTGATATCAGGAAATAAAACCTTCCTCTATATAAATTAAATAAATATAACCTTATCTAAAAAATAAATAATTTACTATATATTTTTCACAGTAAGATGGATAAAGCCGATAGATAATTATATACCTAGGGATATAGTTATGCGCCGGAACATAGTTATACGACAGCGGTTCTTTACTATCGTACTATCGCAATCTAGTAACATGATTATCTAACTAAACTAATCTGGTTGAATAGTTCTAAAGTTCACTGTAGCGATATTCAATTAGGTAAGGTTAGGTTTGTATGTAGTTATAACAGGCGCGAGCTAAGCGAGCACCCGACGAAGCAATCTACACGACAGTTATTTCACTAAACTATATCTAGTAATATGATCATATAACTAAACTGGAGCCGTGTTATAATTATATTCATAGTATAAGATAGTAATGAACCACTTTCGTATAACTATGTTCCGGCACATAACTATATCCCTGGGGATATAATTATATCACGGCTTTATCTATCTTAGTGCGACATAAAATTGGAACCAGATGTGACTGGTTTACCCCTTACCTTATTTAGTTGGAAATTTCGTTTAATTTACTTACGACAGGATGATATTACGTAGCATCCCATGGGCGCACAGCCGGGCAGCAAAATCGAAAATGTGTACATGAATGTTCGGAGAAAATTATTCAGCGTTTGCCAGTCGGCCTTTGACGCTTAACAAATATTGCCGAACCGAATGTGGCCCAAATATGTGTGTAGTGCCCCTAACACTGCCTAACCGAGATAAAAGAATAGCTTTTCAACATTAAAAACATATAAAACACCTTTTCAAAGGACCACCTTTATGGAGAACATATTTTTGATTTATGATATGTTGGGATATTGCTTATGGCCTTCATAACTCTATGGAGTTGGTTGTTTTAGCACTGTTAGTAAAACTTCTTCGTTCCTGTTTCTTTAGTAAATATTCTTTAATTTGAAAACGTACCTATACAAATTGATTTTAGTCAAGCGGTAATATAATAAAGCTTAGTTTGATTACAATAAGTAGAGAGAGTAAATTAGCAATACGACTTTGGTCAAACACTATTTTTGACCTTGATATGGCACCAAAAACTTAAATATTTGCAATAAAGAAATAGCTATTATCATAAAGCACTATTCACTACTAAAATAGTAAAGCAAGTATAGAAAACGCTATTTGCTGAGCATTTTAGTTCTTTTTGTTTAACAAATTATAATATTGATAAACTAATATTACAAATGTGAAAGCGAGTTTGATTGTTTGTTACGACTGAACTACAAGTCATTTTCCTGATATGTTGTAGGAGACCTGAAAAATACAGAAGATATTTTTTCACCTCGAAGAAAAGTACTGCTTCTTAGGGACAAGCAGGTAAAGTCGCGGCCAAATCCTAGTGTACTTATCCATATTTCAAATGAAATCAAAATTAAATCAGATTATTTGCTATTGATTATTAACATGTACAATATTTTTAATATCTAACAATAACATATAAAAAGCTAAGGGGTCATAATTTTTATGGGTTTTTTAAAGTGCAGGTTTATTTAAGTTAAAAAAAAGCAATTTACTAACGGGAACTTAAATGTCACACTTTTAGTCCATTAAAATCAAAAAATTACCGGTCATTACCATTTAAGTGATCTAACTAGGTGAGTGGGTAACTGCTCTCGTACTGTAGGCAATTATACCATTGGTACCTGGGCCGTGGACCACAAACCGGTTTTGGGACCTTGGCACGTCCCGTCAAGAAGAAAGTAACGCGATATATTTAAGAAGACCATGACGAGGTTACTTTTTATCCGTTACTAACTGTATATTTAATGTTGATGGATTATAGCCTGTAGATTTAGTTTATTTGGATTTTACGTTTATAGATTAGAGTCTTTAAAGACGGACAAGCACGGTATTTAAAAGATATTACAAAGTAGATGCTTTTTCCGTACTCTCGTATTACTAGTACTTTGAAACAATGTTAAGTATTAGTTTAACGTCGTGTTCGTATAAGCAGTGCAATGCAACACTTATCACAGATTAGCCGATTCAAGCGCTTCCATATATAATGCAATTTAGGGAAGCGTTTGTATTTGGAACATTTGAATATGTGTATTAATGCCAATGTAAAGCGGATGAAACCACAGGTGTTAGCTAGAGAAGGTATATATTATGTTAAACTCATATTATGACTATGTTAGACCTTAGCCACGTACGATACATAAACAGGGCTTGCCTATAACTTGTTAACTGTTTAAAAAGTATGGCCTAAAATAACTTTTATTTATAATCGGCTTATTCAATTTTGATATAACTTTGGCTTACTAACTTAAGCCGTTGTATATATCCAAATTGCTAAATTTACTAACATAAATGTTGAGTATTGGCAATTTCAGCGCACAGACACTGGTTAACCCATATGACCATACTCAGCAATACGACATTCAAGACATACTCAAGCGTGTACAGTTATACTAACAGAGGCATAGGCCTTCCCAGTTAGGTACATAGCGGTAATTGCTCTGACCGCAGCGCAACATCCAGCCAGGTGATGACGAGTGAGCATGATAATGCCACCACCTGTGAATACTTTTGTGATGCTGTCCCTTTCACTCGTCTGCTTAAGAACGGATGGTACAGAGATAAGAGGTCGTGACAACTTAGACGCTATTTGTGCCCTAGTTTTGAACTGATTGCCAGTCGGTCTAGTTCTGTAAATTGGTTCTGACCTTTCGTGCTTGTGGCTTGTTGATCGAAAGTGTGGCTATTGTTTGTTTTTATTGTTAGAAGTAGTAACGTGTACATTAATACTAGAGAAAATAAATTTGCTGTGTTTGAAATAAAATTGAATACCTTTGGAGTTGAGATTAAGTGCTTCTAGATTTAAACGAAAAGTAAAAAAATCTAGGTCTTTATCAGCCTTGGCCACATATATAAGATGTCTTACAAAACGCTAGTGCGTACGTTCGGTCATTTGCTAAATAAAAAAGGTGTTTGATTTCTTAAGCAACTGCACAACTTTGATTGCTGATTGCAAAAAGACAAATACACCGAAACCAAAGTGGTCAAATAAGAGATACAGACGCGAGGACGGCGAAAACTTTGATTCAAAATATTATAGCTTTATACTGCAGCTTGCAAGAGCGTGCAAGTAAAGTTTAGGTCTTCTACGGTAAAGGCGGATATAGAAATATAGGAACAAACGTAAAGGAAATAAAAACTTTTCTCTTTCATTCAGAGATCCAACTTTTTCTTTGTAAAAAAAAAATAACTATCCAAAAAGATTTGCATTTATTAGGTCCTTACATATGAAAATGGCGTTTTGTGGTACTGGCCACTTTGATCTGTATTATCTCCTCTTTGGTTAAGAATTCCAATTTCAAATTTATACAGCTACTTACTCACGCATTTGTGTTTCGAAAACCGTAATTCATTTGAAATATCACGTTATTTACGAGTACGAGTTCCACCATGGCACCAGTGCTGCAGAAACGGCTCGAAGTATTAAAGCTGTGTATGGCGGCGGTGTCGCAAAAGAAAACACAGGGTGGTTTTGGTTCGGTTTCGTTCTGGAAATTTCGACCTGCAGAACAAGCCCCGTGGCCAGCCGGAGACCAAAGTTGATAATGAAGAATTAAAGACTATTGTGGAAGCGGATCCTTCGCAAACCACGTCCAAGTTAGCTGTAGGCTGCGGTGTTAGTGACAAAACTGTTTTAATCCACTTGAAGCAAATTGGGAAGGTTAAAAAGCTTAAGAAATGGGTACCTCATGAATTGAGTGCAGGAAACCGGCAAACGCGCGTAGACTGCTGCGTTACATTACTCAACCGGCACAATAATGAAAGGATTTTAAACTGAATCATTACCTGTGATGAAATGTGGATCCTGTATGACAATCGGAAACGCTCATCGCAATGGTTGACCCCTGACGAAACAGCCGAATCCGGGCCGGATTGACTCAAAAAAAGTTGAGCGTTTGGTGGATTAGTGCCAGTTTCGTTCACTGGAGCTTTCTTAAATCTGGCCAGACGATTACGGCAGATGTCTATTGTCAGCAACTGCAAGCCATGATGGAAAAGCTAGCTGTTAAACAACCGAGTCTGCTCAATCGCTCTAGGCCTCCTGCTTTAGGACAACACTAGACCACACACTGCACAACAGACGCGCTACCAAATTAGAGGAGCCTCAACTGGAATGTCTAAGACATCCACCGTACTCCCCGGACCTTGTTCAAACAGATTACCATTTTTTTCAAAATTTAAATAACTTCTTGCAAGGGAAAAAATTCAACTCTGATGGGGCAGTCCAAAGCGCCTTCAAAGATTTTATTGATTCCCGTCCGAATAGTTTTTTTAGTAAAGGGATCAATGAACTACCTTTGAGATGGCAAAAGTTCATAGATAGCAATGGTACATACTTTAATTAAATAAATATATTATATTTCTAAAAATTGACTTTATGTCCTTCCCTTACAAAACGCCAATTTCATCATGACCTGAAATCGTAATGACCTAATATTTTCTGTATTTGTAAAGCTTTCAAAGCAAGGCCAAACGGCACAAAATGCTACGATTTGTTATGTTACGTTTTAGAGTATAGAGAGAAAAGCTTATAGAGAGAATTTAAGAAAAACATCTTTGAAAAAGAGAAGCTGAGTCTAACGTGGTATGAGAAAAACTATTTTACGGTTTAAATGTCGGCGACACTTCAATAAAGGCTTACTTCGTATCATATAATAAATAAATAAATAAATAATCTTGGAAAAGTACGCTTAAAGTTGTATTTAGCAAAGAATTACATCTACATTTTCACGGCAATACAAAGAACGTAAAATTCATAAAAATAATAAAAAAGATCTAACATGAAATTGTTGAAATCCTTTTATGATATTAAATGAAGCACTTCAGTGAGCTATTGTTGCGCGCCCTCGTGGTTGGCGATCAGGGTTTTCTTGTCAAAATGTCGGCTTTTAAAATATATTGTATCTATTTTAATACCATTCTGTCATAAATTGTATTGCTTTATTTTCATAGGATTTGATCAAAATATATTATTTTGTTATGGTTTCTTTTGTAACTTTGTTATTAGGTAAATTTGTTGTATGCACGAGTATTTGAGTCACAGATTTTTATTTAAAACCTACCTAAGGTGCAATGACGGAAATTTTGTTAAATAACTAGAAACACACGTCTAATATGTGCAAAAATACAACATTGATTGTCCAAATAATAATTCATAGTTTTATAAGACATGGGCAGGTGACATTAAGGTAAGGCTTTATTTATAGGCTAAGGCGAATATAGGCTAAGAAAGCTAGTAAAACCCAAAAATGACGGTGAAACAATATGAGTTAAACTTTTTATAATGTGGCGTAGTTTTAAAGTGGGACTTATGAACGAAGCCATACTCTATAAAATAAAAGAGAATTTGAAAGTTGAGTTTAATCTTTAAAAATAACAAAAACACATAACTATGATCGACTTTAATTTATTGTTGATTAAATAAAAAAATAAACTACTTTTTATTAACTCAAATTATATTTAATTCTACGTTACAGGAAATGATTGAAAATAATATTTAACGATTAAATCACAAACTCGCATACCATGTATCAGTGTTATCACAAAAATTATCGCAGTTTTATCGACATCAAGTATCAACGTTCTCCTTGATGGTCGGTTTGTTTGACACAATAAAATTTATCGACGCTTTCAATTGAGGCAACGACGACGCGCATATTTCCACCAAATATTTCAAAGGGTCGCGGATTGTTAAGTATTTGATAATTTTTGTCACAAAACTTCTCATTTTCTTTTCTTGAGTATTAACTCGAAGTATTGGAATGTTATTCTTGTATTTTGTATTCAACAAACAAACTCGTGTTCTTTTTTTAAATAATGTGTTACATAAAGAAGTTGTTAGAACATAATTTATAAACGGTGTGTTCCGACTTCAACTGGTTTGACAGTTAAAAGTACAAATGTTGAACAGTTTGCCTAAAACTGGACATCTGTGAATCCCCCACAAGTATGTTACACAAAGTCAAGCTTGCCATTCCCGTAGCAACTTACGCTATGGAATTCAAACAATGTGCTTCAAGTCCTTTGTGTGTGTTAGAAACAGAAACATTCTCAAGATTATACACACGATTTAGTATCTTACCTTTCTAGGGAATTGTTTGTAGATTTATGGGACAATTTATTTTAAGGTTTAAAGCTATATAGGCGTATAAAACTTTATACTTAAAGCAAGTAGAGCTACCTTTCTTCGTTACATACCGTTATAAATAAAATCTTTATGTTTATGCAAGGTTTCTATCAATATACAATATATGTGCTTAATGCTTGTTGGCGGTTTCTGCTGTTTAAAGTCACTGGAAAAAAGTGGATGCGGGCCGTCAAGATCGATCGCTGTGGAGGTGCTTGGGGGTGGCCTTTGTCCTTCAGTATCTTTCGAAAATAAAAAGAATGAGAAGATAATAATAAGTCAATTGGGAAACATTAAGATCAAAGAAACAATAAGAAATTGTATGTTTAGGTTAATCCGTGCTAGATCAGATAATCAGCTTTCGAAAGTACCTTATACTTTATATGTAGATTAATAACCCAACTAATCACGCACCAACTGTCGAGAATCAAATAAAATGAATTCTACAACTTTTATTATTAACGATTGCGGTCGTCAGCGTGCACACTGCGTTTAATTACATTTTATTGACAACATTTTGTTTAATGTGCATTAACACATTACGGGCCATTCTGAACTTAGCGTTAACGTGCCATTGCGTGTGAATTTATTGCGGCTGAAATTGGTTTCGAAATGAGCGGATAAATAATTCATTTTTGCAGTCTACGGGTTCATACGACGCGTTATATAGAATGGAAATTAAAATAAATAAATTTTGTTACATATAACCCAAGTTTCATTTGCGTAAAAACTGAGAATATTGCAGGTCTAGGCTGTGTTAGTGTTAAAAGGATCGCGTAAGTAGAACATACACACATGCATTACACGTACGAGTATCTCCTATAAACTTTACTTTTCTCTTTTTTTTTTGACAAGCTAACAAATACCATGTGAAACTCTAATTATTATTTATTTGATTATTTCTAAGCGTTGACCAAATTTCTTAAATGAAAAAAAACGGTGTAAGTACCAATGGTAGGCAAGGGCTCAACAAGGCTCAGTGGATGATGACTAAATATTCAAAACTAATTAAGATTTATATAAAATAACCTACCAAGAATATATAAATAAACGCCCGTAATGTTATAAAAAAATGTGATATATTAAGGGTGACCCGCTTATTATTATTGCAAGTTACCTTGCGACCACGAAGGTAATTATGGGTTTAGTGGCCCGTTGACATTCTCACGAAACCATTAAATCATATTTCTCATCAAAAATGTAGAAAAAGATTAGCTTAAACTTTTGTATTTTTTTATTCTTTTGTTTTTATTGGTTTAGAATTTACTTAAGTATTTTTGCTATGGGTTTGCTGTTCTTGTTTGTAAATTGATTATATACTTTGCGTTTTTCTAAGCTCATAAACAGGGTGTTCTTATTGCGGGGAGGTGTTCGTTATAATGTGAACTAGGCATTATTTTCCAGTAAGAACTCCTTGTCTATTTATAACTTCTATGCAAGTGTTGAAATCTAACATTTGTCAATCCTCTAAGTACTTCTACCTATCGTTTTGTCGTGCTGCTATTTTTACATTCTATTCTTATTAGCACTTCTTTGCCAATATATAACCACTGTTCCAAGCTAAACTCTGTATTGGTATTATTCTTCAAGATTAGGAGTAATAGGAATTTCGAGTTCACATTGACTGCTTCTTCGAAAGCCGACTCCTCGTTCAATTTATTCAATCTGAGGAGGTATCTAATTGGTACTTGGAATACATGTTAGTTGTCTGTGATAATTAATTACGTATACTGTGATATTTGGTTTCCTTGTAATGGTTAAAACCTGAAGGCTAACCTAACGCTCCTTCTACCTATACTAATGTTAATATGATACAGCTTAAAGTCTTTTATTTAATTATTTTATAGTTATTTTTTATAAGAAGAAGAATTAGCATATTTGTAGTGCATCCATTGTCACGGATTTGTCGGTTTACATGAACAACAAATAAATTAGGTAAATAAAGTACAATATTCTCAGTCCTGTGAAGTGGAATGAATTATTTTTGGTAGGTTGAATTTTGGAAATCCGAATCTCGATATTGCATTAACGAGGAATGTATGTTACGAATTATTAATCAAGTACCTTTTACGTTCGTCGGTCAATGGTCATCGGTAGACTTAGTGGGACAGACAACTTCAAATGGCAAGTATCATTTATCGAAGAACTGAGGGTCGTTGGAGGAACTTGACCTTGAATTTACTACTTTGTTAAGAGCTAGAACAACGTCCAGACGACTTGAAGACGACGGGATTTATCTAATTACATCCATGTGCGATAGGTTCTATCGTTGGCAAAATTGGGCTGATTTATAAAGCGATATAAATTGTGAATACTCATTCATAGGCTTCAAAGTTTAATTTCATGTTGATTACAATTTGTCTACGAGTCACAAATTTTTAAAGATTTTGTAGCAATTTAAATGCCTTTTCATATGCTCACCGGAACTTGCCACAGTGTAACTTAAGTTGTTCGAATTTCAGTACATGGAAATGCCAGACCTTAGTATTGTCCAAATAAGCTTAAATAAGTTTTGATTATTAATTTTTTATACATTTAGCTAAATGAGATGAATAACCGACAGATTTTTTTTGCCCAGTATATCCTAGACTGTGCAGATTTTTAAACAAGAGCATTTCTTATATGATTTATAAAAATACAGTCTTTTCTTACAAATAAACTGCAAATACTACTTTTCTTTCATATTTCGTAGAAAATTACTCAAAAGCTCACTGAAATATGAACTGAAGGCTGAAATGACACAAGACGACTAACCAAAACTCTTTGGATTTGAAAAGGATCTCAAATTTTCAGTTTCGCAGCTGACTGCTAATCCTCGGCTAATCCAAATGAAGTGAGGGACCTCTCATGAAGGGCTGGAACACGTAGGTAGCGCGGTACTCACGGGTGGTTCAAAGAAGACGAGATTATTCTTTGAGCTCTAGTGTATGTTAGAAATGATTCTTTATTCAAAAGGCAAGATTAAAATTTAATTTTCATAATAAAACCTTTGTTTGCTACTTTACTTTTAATAAAATTGTTTCAAATGCAAACACAAAGAAACGAAGACATTATTTATAGCACTTTAACAAGACGTGTCCATATCAGAAGTATTTGTTAAAGTTAGTCATTGTAATATTTTTTACCAAAGTCACATCATTTGAATCGTTACTTTTCTTATGGCCTGCTTTTCTAAGTTTAAGTTAAATAGATCAAAGCCAAAAGCTGTAACGAAAAACATAGTCGCCTGCATACGCTACTTAGTGCTATGTTGTGAGCCAAACTGCTATTATGATACCCCGTAGTAGAACAACTAAATACAACTAAATATCGGGTTATTCAAACAAAGAATTACATAATACTCTTTCTTGTTTGCCATTATCAATTACAATAATATTTTCACCTGGCCACATTCCATATTCGGTGTTCAGAGGACGCCTCGTTGGTTCGTCATACGTTTTCTTAGATTAGTTAAAATGCGTAACCAGGCTAAATTACGCATTTTTTACAAAAAAAAGAATTTGCGCATATTAATATACGTTCTATAATTTTATCTTAAACCTGAGCTATAAATTTAGTTAAAATCATTGCGTGGAAACTATTCTTGATGGATCAGCAGCTTGTCTTTTAAAATTAAATTAATTTCTTTTATATACAGTAAGCATTAGTATAATGCTTACATAGAGTTCTTATAAAAAGGAAAAGTATCCAATAAATATCACTCCAGCAAAGCTATTAAGGAAAATATATTTTATTTTAGAGCAAGACTCTGCTACGAACAAGGGCTGTATATTGCTGAGCTGATAGATTGAACACAACGCATCATTACCATGCATTTTACGAGCACCACTTCTTTTACAATAAAACTCAAATACTCTATTATATGATTTGTTTTACCGATATTAAGGGTGAAACCAGCAAAGGAGCCACATGTTAGTAGTACGAGACTTTTATTACATAGTATTTTAAGCATTACTCTTATTTTACATTTTCGGATAATCTAAGAAGAAAACCTTTAGTTCTAAAAAAGACATCATTTAACGTATGAATCGGTGTATTTTATTTTAAACAAAATTAAATAGTCTTGAAACTGTTACCTTACGGCGGGACTCCATTAAGACTACGCAGTGCATTTAAATAAGCCAACAAAAGCCCTTTTTGTAGAAAAGCGGGAAAGACATGTGATTGGGTAATGCTATTTGCACTTTGCACATAGCTTTATCAATTAAAATAGTCAGGAATAAGTATTATTACTTATTATTTAATGTAAAATACTCATGGTACATGAACGTCTTGATAACCGGTAACCACTTGAGAAGTGTATAATACTAATTTGATTAAAGCTTACGATGTTGCGCAATTAAATAACTTTTTATTTGCATAAAATTATTCATAATAAAATTATACAAGACAAGATTGTACGACATAATCACCGAACAAATATGCAAAAATTCATATCTTGATTGCTTTAGCCAAGGTGTGGCGGGAGGAAAAAGTATATGGGTATTTAGGGGCAAATCAGGGGGATGCTTAAACTATACGCTAGGTGCTATTGTTCCTTTTGACTCTTCGGAGAATTAATTAAGTAGCGAAAACAAATAAAAGTCGTTTTCCTTTTCTTTGTGTATAGGTACATTTTGTGATAGATTTCTTTTCAACTCGAAAATTTCTAGTAGCGAGAATGAAGATTTGTTGACGACCGAGTGGTGTAGTGGTAAATAGTGTGCCTCATACGCCGAAGGTTGGAGGCCTGGCCGGGGCATTCATTGTGTGATGAACATAAATGTTTGTTCTCGGGTCATGGTTGTTTGTATTTATATATGTATGTTTATTCTGGGTTCCCCCCCGTTCTCTGTTTGGTCATCCATAACACAAGCTCTGCTTACTTTGGGCCCATACAGTTGGTGTGTTTGTCTGGGGATTTATTATTATTATTTATTTATTACTGACACCGCCTGAATTAAATGAAACTGCCAAAATTTTCTAATTATCGAAATGGTTTTGCCTGAAAATTCCAGGCAAAACTTTAGCAAGTAATAATATTTTTTTTCTCGTACGTTTTGTATAAAAGCACTACGTATCAAAACTAATTTCGATTCCCAACTGGTGTGTAATATAATGAGTGTGTACTCAAACTACACCCTCGTTCTCACCGATACTTTCTCCCCTGGATTAACTCTTTATTAAATAATTTATGTACACACAAAATGAGTAAGAAGCTTAAATAATAGTCAGAATGGTACATAGGTGCAGCTTATTTCTTTTAGAAATTTCTTACAGCCTACTTGTGATGACTCCAGATGACTTGAGATGCCTATAAACTCTCCTTTAATTGCATGAGAAGATCTAATGAAGGAAATGTAGGTAGGTGGTAAGCATGCTTTGGACTGTAACAATCCTGGTTTTTAGGTTGAGTTCTCGTAGGAATGTGTATTTCTGCGTTTGATATTTGTATTTCTATATAAGATATCTACAAGTTGCCTTTATCGTTTTTATGCTGGTAATTTGGGATCATCATGGGATCAGTTGTGTGTTAGTGTAGTAGTAACAGAATACCAGAACAAAAAGCTATTGATGCTAGAAATGAAAAAATAAAATATATATAATGATTATAATATATAATAACCTTAACCTGCTCACAAACACAAAATTCACTGTCGTTAAGTGTAATATCTTGAATGAAAGGTTTTTAGTTTTAAAGTTTACATAAGTTCAGATAAACGTAAGTTATCATAAGTTTATGCAATGCACTATGTACCATTATTGTATATAAACAGAAGCGCAAACTGTGTTCTGAGAATCCATGTAAAGATTAAACTGGTTCAATTGATAACATTAATACGTAGAAACGGGTATCAATTGAAATTGTGGGCGATTTGTGGACGGGCCAAAATATATGTTGATAATTTATCATGAAAACATTGAAACGAAAATTAATTAATTTATTTCAAGTGTACTAATATCGGTGCTATACAATTTGACTGCAAATCGCACGTAGTACCGATTAGATTTTTACTTGCACGGGCACAATTTTGTTTTTACGTTCATTTAAAACCGATGGCATGTTTGTAGATTACATGGTCACGGTTTACTAAAATTTCGAATGATTTTTTTTAGAACCTCCGACAAACACATCAAATGTTTGGTCCCAAAGTAAGCAGTGCTTGTGTTTTGGGATGACCGTACAGCGAACTGGGGAGGGGGCTTCGAAACCCAGAATATATTATTAAATAAAGAGTTAATCCAGGGGAGAAAGTAACGGTGAGAACGAGGGTGTAGTTTGAGTACACAAACCGAAAATCGAAATTAGTTTCGAGTGATACGTAGTGCTTTATACAAAACCTACGAGCTTACGCCGTTTGGATTTTGTTGAAACAAGCTAAATGAGCTCACCTACATTTAGCCGAATGGACTTCTTGATCGGTACCAGCTGAACATGCGTTGACAGACATTGATTCGGGCTGGACTTGACGTTTAACAAATACTACCGAACCGAATGTGCCGCTGTTTCCAAGTTTCCGCAGTTTAAAAGGGATATTATACAATAATTTCTTGATTTCATGAAACATATATTCCATTTTTTCAAGACTACAGAGATACAATTTCATTAAGAGTTCCTGATGGGATCCGAAATATTTTTAGTGAAACCGCGCTAAATTGCTTGCCATTAACATGCAAATTTTAAAACGACAAAATACACGAAAAAAAAAAATACTCGGAGACAAATCTATTACTTATTGAGTAATAAAGTGGGAAATATTCACAATCACGAAAACAAAGCTATCAATCGTATGGACAGTGTAAACCTATTCATCACGACGTGACGTACAGCAGGGCATATTGCTCGTCTATATTTATTTATTCACATTTATTTTGTAAAATCTATTAACAAAAGTGATAAACTGGCTGACTCATTCACTGAAATATAATGTTCGTAATTAATGTAAGTAAACAAATATTTATTTTATAATGTACGTGAGGCAAAAACAGGCTTTCTCTCTTGTGAGGGTATACAGGTATCTATAAAGATGCATACACATTATAAAAAATGTAGTTTGCTAGCGGGGTTACAGGAAAAGTGTAGTATTCCATTATAAGTGATATAGGTTTCAAACAAAAGTAGACTTTATCACTTATTCGAGAGCATATTTGAGAATTTTTGTATACAATAAAAACATTGTATACAAATATTACACTTGTCTTTCCAAAATTTACTTCCCAAAACATGATGATTCCAGCAATAGATTGTAAGTATCGCTACTGTAAAATAGCACCATTTACAACAAGTTTCTGTTAAGTATAGTATTGGAAGAGTATTAAGCTTAGTTTGTTGAGTACCACATTTTATGAATAGATGTTAAACCCTAAACTTAACACAGTTCAGACATTGCTTAGTTACTTAAGATAACATGATTTAGTAGTTACAAAGTCACGAAGCCTCACAAAGGCTGTTTTGAAACCGTTTCATGAAATTTCCGCGGCTTTGTAGCGCCGGGTCTCTTTTGTCACCGGCAATATGACGGCTAATTCGCCGCATGGTGCAATATTTTCTTTTTCGAAAACATATTTTCCACACGCTTTCAATGGCACGTGCAATGAATCACTTTGATGCAATATTCAAAACCGAGAAATAACAACATAAGACCTTTATTTTGTAAATGTTATATTGAAAATTATTGGGTTAACTGCTGAAGTTGTGTTATGAATATATTCTATGCATGGTTTGGTGGTTTGATTGCGTTTTAACCAAAAATATTTTGTTGTTACTTTTGATAATATTACATACAATATATTTTATTCAACTTATCAAAATAAAGTTCTCAAGTCTATTTATGTCGTAGAAATATTGTGTATTTAATGGATTTATTCAATTGATTTCTTTATGAAATTATTTTAAGAAAGAAAGTAAGATAGAATAGATTATATTAGGTAGTCTTAATGCTAACCTGAAAACACAGTGCAGGTTTTTGTACAGCAACTGCATTCTTCGTAATGAAAAGGTAATTACAACCATTTTCCACAAGCGGTAACCCACACAGTTTTGTATGAAGTAGCGGCCGTGGTCGTGTGGTTGTATCAGGTATATACTTCTTAAAATTGTACATTGTTACGAAATAGGTGAAACATAACTAAAACTACATCTCGGACGAAACGGCTTTGCTTCAGTAACTAGGTTTCTCAACGTGTCTGATCTCCGAACTAAGCATTTATCTAACTCTTGGCCATTGTTTCTCAGTTGTACGTACGTAGGTAACGAACCTTGTAATATGAAGTAAAATATATACTTTGTGGGTAAAATAGCTATAAAAAAGTTGATTTATATCAACGTTAAATATTATATTGAACTTTATACCCTGTTTCCCGTTCCGTTTTGTACAACTTTAATGTTTCTTACAAAAATATAAACCATTTTCGTCCAACAATAGTGCCTTATACAGCATGCTCCAAAAGTCGAGCTTTTCTACGTCGTCGGTGTCATTAAACGTCGTACGGAGCGGGGATTGCACAGTACGCCGATACGTCTGGATATGTCTGGATGCGGTTAGCAACGATGCGAAACGTAGCGATACCCGTGATTGGCTACACGAGGTCAGCGTAAAATGGACGGGATTTTTTAAAACGTGACATAATCGTAATGCGGAAGAGTCCGTTGCATTTTTTGTATCAGCGTGCTTTCGATTGTTCTATTTTAAAAAAAGCTTAGGAGTTTCAGGAATGTTATTAACTATAATTCATAAAAACCTTTTTGTTGGTGTATGGGAAACACAGAAAAAACACAGTCAAATTAAAAGTTATTTGTTACGCAATGTTTACAGTATAGCGGGTTTCAACTAACCGGACTCGTATAAAAACGTTTTAGGTTTCATTTATTTATTTTTCAAAGGATAACCACAAATTATTATGTTCAGAAAAATCTGTGAAATTTTAAAAGTACCCTCATCTGACGCAACATATGGAAAATCAAAACCTAACGGACTCCATTCCCCTGTCTGTACCACTCTGTGACATCATTTATTCATTCCAATATTCTTAGCTTAGCATTTTCATCGAAGTATCTCTGGATTTCAATTTATTTGCACTAACTCTTTGGACGGAAACCGGTGAAAATGTTTTGAAATATCTTTCACCTCGGGAACTATGGTCTCTGGAGAATGTTTCGATAGCTATTCCAGAATATTCCGAACTCAGATTCAAGCATATATCTGTAGATAAATCTGGTAAATAGCTTCGATTGTGGTTACCAGGACATTTTACAGCCAAAGGATTTAGACTATTTTATCGGACTTATTATTTTCAAATGTTTACAAAGAAATTTGTAATTACGTATACGTTTTTCCGATTTAAATCATAGCTATACCTGAAATTTTTGGTATTTTATTAGTAGGCCATAAATCAATCAAGTATATTGGAATAAAAATATTATAAAAACGTAGTCGACCTATTAAAAATAAGTTACAATTTAAACATTTAGGATTTCCTTTTTTTAAGCCTCCATATACTGTAACTACAAAACGTTGTATGTACAACAAATAGCTCGTTGAATATCCTAGATAACACCTACTATGGTTTCCAATAAGTAGAGGCTGAAATTGAAAAGAGGATACATTGCGAGATATCGGTAGAGATACGAGATTGCCCCGGTGGTGATATCGTGAGCGACAAATAGGCGCACTAAATCGCGCTCGTAGGTGTCGCTGGGACATTTTAACACAATTTCTTGAGTTCGGATAGTTAGTTTGTTATTTTAAGTTGTAATATCGTAGTAGTTTAAAATAGATTTGTTAGCCCATGGTGAGAATGCGGAGAGGAATTTATTTGGAATTCATTTTAGTATTTATACACATTATTGGATACATACTTCAATCACTTGTCTTACGCACTAATTCAAACTTTTGCAACAAACCTAATAACCCTCCTCCAGGCTTACCCTGTGAGTCTGGCGGTTGGCATACTTTGTTACATAATTTTGTTAGTAACCAAACTTGACTACTGCAAAAGTATACAAAATGGCACAAAAATACATTGGCATTTTCTAAAAGCCAACTATTTAAAATGAACAATCATGTTCAAAACAAATTGTTAAAGACATAATCTCGTAGCTTTTGCATTAATTTATGCTCCTGCAACACTTTGACTCGGTTGGAATTAATTTAATTAAGAAACAGTTTAAACAGTGTTTAATAAAAGAGTAGACATTATAAGTTATCTTAAGTCAAGGGAAGTTCATAAAAGTTTGTTACATTAATTTGGCTAGGCGGAACCGGTAGAGAGGTAATTGTAGCTTAATTGTAGCTTAATGGCAGCTTGTAACTTGTGTTTTTAAAAAAGGATTGGTGTTTTGGATTGGTCGAGCTTTTAATTCAGGTTGATCTGCTGAGTTAAATGCTTTGTGCAAACCACGTAAATGCGAGTATAATGAGATGACGTAAGCTGTACATACAACTTGTTATAAAGGATGCTATTGCATACAAATTGAGTTTTAGAACGATTGTTAACTATGTTAATTTTTCAAGTTATAGTTATAGTGACATAAATAATTATCTTTAAATCAATTTGACCCGTCCTTTTTCCACGGACGCCTAGCAATAACGTACACGGCTACTTCAAGTCTATATGAGATAAACGATTTAGGAATGAATTACGCAACTGCACACGTGATGTGACTGCTGTGCAGTGTTCAACTAAATACTGCGTTTTTTACATTTTGATCACTGACTGAATGCTACCTAGTAAACTATTTTGTCATTGACAAGGTCGTGACGGCCTTACACTTCACAGACTTAAACTAAACCTAGAAGGGACACACTTTATTATGATAACCGTACATCCATTGTAAATAAAAGTCGCGGATTCATTCATACAAGCTTTAGTTATTTTGAGTTCTTATTTCAAGGGTTTGTCAAGGGTCTGGCAAATATACCTAAAATAGATATGCTCTCATATGTCTGTCATCAATATAAAAATAATACAAGATTAAACAGGATTGGAAATTACTGTCTACTACAAATAAAACATTGTGAAATATTGAAGAGACCTATTTAAGATAATTTAAATTAAATATAGAATTCACCTGAAATGTTCATTACGTTTTATTACTTTTTCTCGTGGTTATCTTTACAAAAAGTCCACAAAGCAATTTCATATTTAGACTACGTCGTAAAGAACTCTTCATATTTTTTTCTTCTTATGTCTTTGCAAGGAGGTAAAACACGCCAGAGGTCGTAATATGAAAATGAGTTTCCACAAAGTTTGATTATGTTTCACTGGATTCGGATTCATGGCTGTGCTGATGATATTCGGATTGTCTGCATAGGTTAGTTCTGTATTATTTACAGCTCATGAAGTGGGCGTAACGAGAATTTGACGATTTTATTATGAAAACGGTATAGTTATGAGGTACTCCTGGTATTACAGTTTGGATTAATCTTTTATTATTAATAAACTTCGGTTTTTAGTTTCGTTATTCTGTTTGCAGATGATTAAAGAAGGTACTAAATATTTGAATTAGCAATTTCGACTTTTTTAAATATATGCGTCGATATGAAATTATTATATAACTAGCATTTTGAACTGACTTTCATCTAGTAATTCGAAATATTTCTTAGCGAATCAATTCAAGTTTCTCAGACAAAATCATAAAAACATTTCAAGGCACTCTAAATATTTTAGAGAAAAAAAGATGGGAATATGAACACTCATGAATAGTGGGTCACTTCATAGCCGTTCCTAGAGCAATCATATCCCTTACAGTTTAATTATATAGCGGGGGCATATTGAGGAATAATATGTTCATACGTCCCAAGCGTGGGTATTGCCATGCACTCCATACAGCCGTAAAGAATGTACGTCCCGTGACCGTGAAGTGTTGGCTCACACCAAATAAAAGTAAACGAACGCTCTTAATAAACATACCTCTCTAATCTTCTCGACATATTGTACAACATCCTTTTTTCCCCAGGAAAAACAAAGTAATTAAATATAACGTCCCGCTTTTAATGTAGCAAAAATGTTTATGAGCCCCATGTTTGACTCGTTTCGAAAACGAAATTGTTATATTTATATATATATTTTGCGTTGTTTCATTTTTTTGACGTGAATTGTCTGTGATCCTATTTTATGTTGTCTAATTATTATGATATATCTTTGTTATGTTTTCTATATTTCGGCTTTCAATATTGACTCTGTTTTCCGGATGTTCTGTGGATTTTTTGCTATTATGCATTTTACGTGATATAAAAGTGCTTTAGTAAAAATGGTTACGATTTGGCCTGATGAATTAATAAAAAGTAGTAAAAGCAGATATTTTAGCTTTTGCTTACTTTTCACTTTTTGCAATCAAGAAATTTATTCGTAGCATTTTATCCATAGTTAACGTATTTATTGTTAAATACCTAACTAATACTATTTTTGTAAAGAGAAAAGAGTTGCTTTTTCATTGGTTTTTAATCGATAAATTTGAGGACCACTCAGTTTTAATGATTTTTTTCAATATTTAATCCATTGACTATATTTTAGCTTTAAATTCTCACTGACGATTAAAATAGCTGTAAAGAATCTCAAATAACTTCGAATAACTTGCTACAAAACAACTTTAAGTTACCTTTCATTATAATAGTTGACTGTATCAAAATGAGTAGTTTGATGCCAAATAATACAAGTTAGATACAAATAAGTACTTACTGTAAGTTCAAATATGTAACAGGAACATGCCCCAAGCTTGCATTACAGAACTCCGTAAATACTATCATATTAGTTTCACATCTACCCTGCGACTGATATTGTAGATACTGCGGCTTAGCAGAGATCCAAATAGAACAAATATGAGCGACTATTATCACCGTCTTTGCAAAGAACGCTATCATTTAATTGTTCACAATATTCCATCGTTCATTTATTTATCTGTTTGTTCCATTGTTCGTTGGATCGCGTCTCTGTGGAACCCTTTCAATCCATTTACTTATCCTTCCTTTACGAGATCTAGGATTTGGACTTGAACAAATTGTATTTTGCTGTGAGTGGTTATTTTTAGTATTATTTTTTACATTTTGTCACTTGGAACTTGGCAAAAATATTTTTGTCAATATCCTTTTCGAATAAAATATTTGTTTATTTATTTATGAGGCTTTGAAGATAATTTTTTTCCGAAAATAAATATATTTAGGTACATAAAAATCTATGAAATGTTTTATGTGCAATACAAATAATTTAGAAATCATGACTATCAATCGTTCTATTATAAATTTAGATAATACAATTTTTATGTTATTTGTACCTATTGTACTTCTTCTTGACGAATGTTGCCAAATTAAGCTGAAGGAAGGTATATTTAACTCAATTTTATCATCTGTGCGAAACTGACAAATTATTTCTGGTGCTATCACTTTACTCGGTTGCTTATATTATTTATATGGCTCCTATCGAACCATCTTTCAAAGTTTGTACGGTCAGCATTATGTGAGAGTGGCCCAGGCTGCGATCGATCCCTTCAACAGCTTATCGCTCCTAAGAATAATGTAGAAGTAAACAATAGAGGTCCTAGAAAATTAGTACCGGTAATGCATCCCTCTAGCATTCCAAAATATGGAAAATACAGCAAAGTACTCCTTAGATAAGCAAAGAAAATTTAAATTTTCATGACGTATAAAGTTTGTCTTCATCGTCATATTCTCTCTTTTGAGACGAAAAGCAGGCATGCAATACCAAGAAGTATCCCGTATTTTACAGCTAATATAAGAGTGCCAAAATCTTTCACAGAATCGTACTCAGAAATATATATTTAAAAGAAACGCTATCTGCAAAACTTCAAACTCTCAACTCCGTTACATAAAAAAGTAATTATGAAGCGGAAACACTCAATCAAACTTCAAAATAAAATTATCACAAACGTTAATTTATTCAAAATCTTTATAACTGTGTTATCTCCAAACTCCGACAATTTATGAATGCAAAACAAAATATTTCTTATTTTCTTTTGAGGCTGATGGAGGCAAGCACAGAAATTAATTTATATTCCAATATTCTGAGCCAATGTTTGACTATAGCACAGTTGTGCCTATATGCCTGAGGCACCGAAAATTTAAGGGTTTCGTACAACTTAATTTGAATAAACTTATAAAGTCTTGTGGCTTCAACCGTGAGTGTAGGCTTTTCACTATGTACATTAATAACCATTACTTAAACTTAATCTGTGGGGCGGAAAAGCCGTGATTTATCTCATCAAAAAATAACCAAAATATGGCCTAACTTACACTGGTGGTCGTGGTTTCAAATCGTAGTAGATACAAACCTTTATTTAGTAATTTATTAAGGCATATGTAAGTTTTTAATAAGTTCGAAGCTTTATTGCTTGCTCCTTCAACCTGATAGCCCGTTGACCTTGCAGGGTTACTATGGGATTTATATTATTTAGTGGCAGCGCCTTAATGCGTCAGCGCATGAAAAACATGTTTTACATGACTTGGGACACAAAAAACAGCATAAAAAATAATTTTATCGCGTACCTCGTATAGAAGCATGGTAACTTAATGAAACTAATTTGAACCTCGACCATTCCAAGATTTCCTGCACAATGTGATATTTTTCGTTTACTATACTTTGTTGGTTGATCACTGGTTAAACTATAATTAAAGGGCACCCCGTAGCGTTATATAGCGTTATATAGCTATAAATAGCGTTTTCCACCACCCTTATATGAATTGTAAAGCATGGAAACCTAAAAGATTTCAAGTACATGTAGAATACGCCTATGTTATTATTTAGGTAGGATAATGCAGCAAAAAAGGCTTTATATAGTAATCAAGAGTAACACTCACCGACCAGTACTAACATTCAAAACATAAATTGCCATGTAGGTACAAGTATTGTACATAAAAACACACACACAAAAATTCAATATAAAAACGTAAGCCCAACTTTTCGAAGCCCCTTCATCGATCGATGTGAGAAATGCTTGTTTACATCTTCAATAGCTTTTCTATATTCATATCACAAGGCAGGAATATGAGGGTTCAAAACTATTTCATCGCCTATCCCTATTTATGACGCGCCACATCGGGCCCGACTAAACCGGTTCTGAGTTATTCGTTTTCCGGATAAATACCTAATGGCCGGTCGAATGTCATGTTGCAGTCATGTTTACGCTGACGAGGGTCCAACACTGACCACTTAGAGGTGAAGGAGCAGCAATTTCATATACAGGTTCTAAACAAACTGCTGACTTAACGAGAACTGAAAAAGGCTTGAGCGGAACTCGAAAAATTTTTTTGAGACTAGAGAGACAAATCAAAATGTATTTTATTGTGTCATGTTTTGTAACATGGTACTTTTTTCAACATTTCTTGCAGATTTTCAAACGTTCTGTTGGAATTTTTAAAGCTTGCAAACAATGATAACAGTATTTCTGGTATGAAAGTAAAAAAAACAAATTGAATCTATTGTATATCGACATGATGTGTTAAAAAGGCTTTGTTATTAAAATTTTTGTAAGAAATTCACTCGTAAACTTAACATAAAATGGTAAAAGTTACATTATATGTGGTACTTATCTTTTTTGACGGCGTAATAATTTTTTTAATGCTTAGTACCTAATTATTTTTGGGATCTAAGAGCCGACTTCCTTAAAACAGGCTGCTCATTGTAACCTAGCTAGAAAATTAGTGTTCATTATTAAATATATGAAAAGTTTTTTTGTTTTATGAATAAATGAATCAAACTAGAATAATTTTGTAATAATACTCTCTGAAAACGGAGTTTGTACGCCTGGTGCGTGCCAGCGTTGGTACTCTTAATTTTTCAAACTGACCGGTTAGGCAAGACAGACAATCAAATAATAGTAACAAAAGACACGGATGTTCCTATGCAGTAGGTCCATTTTCAAACGTAGGGCCGTCATAGTTTGTAATTCACGCGTATCCCGTGACGTGTCAAACCCCGCTGTTGTCACCCTGACAGATATGCTGTTACACGCATTTGGCGTTCTAATGGATTCCCAAAGCCATTTGAATTTGGAAATCATGCCGCAATCGAATCCCGACGTTTGTTGCGACGAAAAGGACGTTTCTATTTAGCTTTTAGTGTGAAATAATTTCTTTTTAATTTGTAGTATTTTAAACATTAATAGTGTTTGAATGCTGCAGGTTTAAGTGGAGACATTAATTCTTTATCATTTGTTGTCGTATTTAAGGAGAGTTACATTCCTGAAGAACATCAAGAATAGATAAAATATGAAAACCTCTCATTTCTTGACGGTTTAAGACTGACTTAATTTAAATAAGGTTTTCCATAACAAGGCAAAGTTGCCAAGTTTTTTTGAAGAAAATAGACTACGGTACTTAAATTTTATGGCAACAAAAATAAAAATCTACACGCTAAACCTAAACAAACAACAAGTGTAAATTTCCTAATGCAATAACCGACTCGTCAGGGCATCAAGGCACGTCTATTTATTGGCTCTAATGTGATTCAGCCAATACGTGAATCGGAGACTGAAAATACCTATCCTGTGGTTCTACCCAGATTCAGAACTCATGTTATATGCATGTAAAATTTCAACAGATTGTACTTGATGGCATTCATATTAAAAATAAGATATTTGCTTGTAAGGTGTTTTGGATGTTGAATTGTAATTTGAAAACGAGAAAGAGTTGAGATCATGTTGTTTAGCCACGTTTTCATTGTTGAACTTGTTTTTTTTTTGTTCCCCTTCACGGAGAGTGCAGGAGGATCTAAAAAATGCTCTTACGCATACTCCACGCGCGCGATCGGAGTTATGTGGGACTCGTCACTCCGAGCCAGTCACCAGAGCCTATACCCACTGAAAAACCCCTGAATGACTCGGGCAATTTTTTGCCACACAGTCTTCATCTGAGCGACGACCAATTGGAGAAAGAGGCCGCGCTAGCGGGCCCAGAAGGGGTCCCCCTCTGGGAATTACATAGCACTGAAGCTGCTCAAAGCACTGAAGGTGAATTCATAGCACTGAAGGTGCTCAAAATGAGAAATAAAAATTGAATTAATTCGAATTTACATTAGAATTAGAAGTTGCGGCCTGAAGGGCTTCGAGATCTAGCGTTAGCTGCGTCGCTACGTTCGTGTGCACGTTTCTCGGTCTAGTGATTTTGAACTTCGAATCTAAGACATGAGTAGTATATGAGACTGACTTTCGAACTAGAGGATTGGGATGGGGTTCGGAGCGTTTGAAGAACGCTTCAGAGAGTGTTTTGAGGTGTTGTTGCGCTGTAGGCAGTTCAAGATCTCTGTGCAGGTCCGCGTTACGCACGTACCACGGTGCGTTTGTGGCCGTGCGGCAAAAGAGATTTTGAACTACCTGCAGTTTGTGCAGGACGGAGGGTTTGGCATGGGCAAAGATTGGCGAGGCATATGTCATGACGGGTCTAACGCAGACCTTATAAGGCGTACGTTTGTTTCTGAGGGACATTTTACTTTTTCTACCTAGCATACTATATAGGCTCTATCGACTTGTGGCTTGAAAGAAAGCGTCTGGTCTAAGTATTTGGTAGTGCGGTTCCAGGGGATGGGAGTACTTAACATACGAACGTGTTTACGGCTTTTTGGAGTCTGGTGGTGAGATCCGGGACACTGAGGCCTTTGGTGTAAAGGGCGGTATCTTCGGCAAAGAAGGCAAGTTCGACGTCTTTCGGCGGAATGGGAATGTCGTTAGTGTACACGGTGTACAATAGAGGGGCGAGGAATGAGCCTTGAGGGACTCCAGCCTTTATGGGACGAGGCGCGGAAAGCGTGCCTTCATGTTTAAAACGATACGTACGGTCTTTGGGAACGACGCGATTATCCTAACTAGGCGATCCGGTAAGCCTATTTTGTAGAGTTTATCGACGAGATCGCTGTGCCAGGCTTTATTGAAAGCCTTGGTTACGTCAAAGAAAACTGCGACCGTTTTCTTACGTCGCAGATAGAAGCCATCGAGAATGTACTCGACGATTCGATGGACTTGCTGAGGGCAGGAGTGCTTAGCGCGAAAGCCGAACTGGGGGGGAATGATGAGGGGATCACCATCTGTTGGAAAGAGATGGTTCCGCATTCGAGAGAGTATGACTCTCTCGACAAGTTTTAAGCATGGCCTTTAGGAGGCTGATGGGTCTGTGATTAGCCGGGATATTCAGAGGTTTACCCGGTTTGGGAATGCCTATGACTGTCGCTTCTTTCAAGCTTTTGGAAAGTAGCTATGGTCAAAGCAGGTATTGAAGATGATTGCTAACAAGGTAAGCACCTGTTGAGGCAGGTGCATAAGTGCGTGGTTAGAAATACCATCCGCACCCGGAGCCTTTCTGGACTTTTGACTTTTGATGAGAAGCGAGATTTCATCATTAGAGACTGTGACGGGGTCGGCGGTGATGGGGAGTCTCTACGGAGAACTTCGTCCTCCACCGCTTTGATGTGAGTGAGATTCGCGGGTTGCGTGCTGGGCGAGCATTGACACGCAACGCTGTCAGCGAAGCATTCGGCTTTCTCTTCGTCTTCGAAGGCGATAGAGCCATCGGGACGAGTGAGAGGAGGGACGTGAGAGGCGGCGTCTACGCGTAAGGCTCGGGCCATACTATAATACGCTTGGTGGGACGGAGAGATATTCGCCATGAGATCGTTCATCTGGGCGTCTCGGAGTTCCGCGAGGCGAGATCTAAGTTTGCGTTGTAGCTGATTCGCAGCTGTTCTATAGGCGGGCGTGGGATATTTCTTGGCTCTCCGGAGAGCCGCGTTCTTAGCTTAAATAAGATTGCTAATGGCTAAGGGAAGCGTGGGTTTGCCTTTCTTAGCAACCTTTTCGTTTACACTGATGGCTGAGTTGATAGCATCAGTGAGGGATTTTTATGAATGAATCTATTTTATCCGGGCTATCTAATTGGTCGGGCGAGATGTGGAGCGCGAGTGGAGAGTGTGGGGCCTCTAGGGCTAAAACTAATGTATTTTTAAAGCCTTTTCAGTTGGTAAAGGTCTTAGGAGAGGTGACGTTATCGTTAGGCGGACCTAGCACGAGGGAGACGGGGCGGTGATCAGAGCCTAGGTCTTCGAGCGGTTCGATAGACCTGAGGTCAAGGTTGATATGCTTTACTACTGCAAAGTCGAGGATGTCGGGAGAGTAGTTCGGGTTGTTGGGATAGTGAGTGGGAGTGATGGGAGAGATGACATCTCAGTCGAGATGTTCAGTGATGCCAAGGAGAGCGATGCCGCTGGTGTTGGTCGACAGACACGTCCAGCCAGTATGTTTGGAGTTAAAGTTTCCGAACATAATGAAGGAACGGCCGAGGGCGAGAATGGCCTCAAAGTCACTACGGATAGGTCTGGTGCCACTAGGTATGTAGATTGACGCTATGATGATGGTCGGATGACCAGTCATGGCCACAGTGGCTTCCGTGTTGAGGAGAGGAAGGGTAGGGAGAGGAGTGCAATGGAAACCTCTTTTGTAGTAGATAGCTGTGCCGCCGTAACCGTCGGAGTTGGGCCTATCGTTACGAGTGAACGCGTATTCAGGAATAGCGAGTCCCCTGGTGCGGTTTGGAGTGAGCCACGTCTTTTGGAGAAGCAATAAGTCTGGCTCGTTGTTCTTAAGGAATAGTTTGAGCTCAGGGAGGTTTGTACTAAGGCTGCGAGCGTTAAATGAAACTAGGGAGTCCTTGGGTTTTATACGACAGGACGCGGGATTTACAGGTCTAGACATTTTATATACTATTTATCGAAATTATACGAATTATTGAATTTATATAGAACTTAGTAGCGAGTGATGCTCGGCTAACGCGAAGAGACGCTCTTGAGGAGAGCGGGTGGCTCGCAGTTTGCGTGCGAGTACGGCGATTTCCCTAATATCGACGTTTTGGATAACGTCGAACACGGTCTTCATGTCCTCAGCCAACGACGGAGCGGGACGGGAAGTTGGCGGGAGTGAGCGGCGGCGCGACTTGGATTTTAATGGATTCGCCTGCGTTAGCTGCATAATTGATTTTGTGCTCTTTGCACAAGTTAGAAACCGCGGTCCAACGCGCTTTTTCGCGGAGGAAGACGGGCGGAGGGAGCTGGGGCTTAGGTGGGACGGGAGCGCAGCGCGTCGCTGGCTTCGACGGGACCGACGGAGACGCGGTCACTTCCAGTGACATAAGCGCTGCGGGGTCGGGTGTTGAGGACACCAGGGGGGGCTCGGGTGTTGAAGACACCGCTGCTTTTTTCGATCGCTTCTTAGAGCGTTTGGCGACTAATTGGAATGGGGGCTCAGGAGAGCCGGTTAAAGTGGTGGCGACCGACGAAGCTTCGGACGCGGCGGAGTCTGAATCGCTCCCGGGAGCAGTACGCTTCCTACGTGATGTGCGCGAGGACGTGTCCGACACACAGTCCATGTCGGAGGGCGCGGGCGACGCGGGAGAGGAGCTAAAGACTTGATGGGTCTGGGCGTGGGTGGCTTGAGGGTACCGAGGTTGGGGCCTGAAGGGCCGAGGACGCGACTGTTGCCTGTAAGGCCTGCGTTAGAACATCGTCAGATATGTTGGCGCCGGACGCTACGAGCGCCTGGGCAAAGGCTTTCGCAAAGTTTACTAAATTCTGCGAATCCATACTGGAGGGTTGGGACTATAAATATATAATTATATAAAGTATGCCTAGAATTTCTAGTAACCTAGCGAACCCTAGCGGCTAACCTCCCTACCAGCGGTAGGGGGGCTGGGGAAAATAACTTTAAACTAACCGTAGTTCGCCGAAGGCCGCTACCTAGAATCCTAAAAAGGGTACGCAGGTAAAGAGTTGACCGCGTTAGGGTCAACCTTTACCGACAGAAAGGGCGAATGCACACGAAAACACACAGATGTGATAAAAAAATAAATATGAAAATATAGGAAAAATAAATAAAATAGAAGAAAGGAAAAAAGAAAGGAAAAAAAGGACTGGATCAGTACAAATTCGTTGTCACCTTTAAGTATCATTTGTACTGAAACCAGACTACTTACGCTGGGCACTACACAGCACTCAGCACAAGCACAACACAATACTGCACAGCACTTTGAAGACTAAGGGGCTTAGTCGCAAAGAAATTAATCACTTAGACAGCGCTCGGAGGGAGTAAGAAAACACAGAAAGTCAGGGAACCAACACGCTATACTGTGACGTCAGGAGCCTGACCGCCACTGAATAACGGGAAGAGACCGATCAATCGTAGTCGTCTTGCACGTCCGTACCGGGCGGCGATCGGAGCGAGAATGATGTGTTGAACTTGTTGTCAGATGACTGTTTTAAAGTTTGCTTTCTCTTCAGTTTGCTGGCGAATGTTTCGTGAAAAAAGTTGTAAAAAGTTTTATATAGAGTAATTCGTTTTTTGTTTACATATTCATGAAATGTGAACTGTATCCAAACAAACAACGCCATGTTATTGCCGCAACAATAATTACATATTTTTACTCGTTACGTTACAATACATGCTACTCTCACTAGTAAGGTTAGGAATTACGCTTTATTTATTTGTAAAACGTTAAAGCGTGTTTTAAAATAAAAGTTAAATAAAACTCGAATGAACTAACTAGAACTTTGGACGATACCTATATTTAGCTCTTTTTGTAAGAGATCATTTCATACTTATTTTTTAATTATAAATAGAAAAACAAGTTATAATACATAAACAGTTAAAACTTATTGTGTTACTTTTTGTCAATTAATACTTTTATTAATTATTTTATATCCATATACTACAAAACAAGAATAAAAAATTACAGAAAGTTAAAAAAAGAAGTCTCAGGGTGCAACGAAGCTTTACACTAATACTGTGGAACGAAAAATAAAGAAAAAAGCCTCTTGTGTTTCCCGCGTATTTTATCTGCGGCCTGTTCAATAATCCATTATTTTGTGGAAACAAGCGAAATCTCATTTGAAAAGAAAACACCACTAGAGTTCTAGCGCCATCTTTGATAAGGCACGTTCTTACTTCCTGTACATTTTCTAAACGACTTTTATTAAGCCCTTAAATCGAATCTTTAGAATTGATTTCAAATTTTTTTTTAAAAGGTAGTTAAAAAATTTCTTTTATAACCCACATCTATTACTCAAAGATATTATAAGAATTTAAAGACATATTAACTAGCGGTTTGGATATCACACATGCTTTGTTTGTTTAATAACGGTGTTTCTAATATGGAAGAAAGTGCAGACGTAATAATTTGTAAGTAATTATAAAATATTTTAATTTTAAGTTTTTTTTTAGTTAAAAGAGAAAGTTTTTTGATAGTTAGCTAGTATAGTCACGATTAAATAATTGTTCCATTGAAAGATTTCCTTGTTAAGAACAGAGACTTGATTGGCAGTCTGGCCAAGGTCATTCGAAGGCTATGGGGCTTTAAGGGAAGTGGACTGTACGCGCCGGGTGATGTGGAATGTATTGTATATGTACTGCTTAAAAGGTCCTTTGGTTGATGAGAAGGGTTTCAATTATAAACAAGCTACTATGATTAACGACAATTTTGTTCCAAAAATGTTGAATTAAACCTAACGAATAAACTGAGTTTTCGATATCATTCTGTAGAGCTTGCAATTTTAATAGTACACGCAGTATTAATAAAATTTAGGTTCGACGCAATGTAATGTGTTGTGTTCCATTTCCAGTTCCATTTATGACTTCCACAAAATAATAACGTATTTTTACGACCACACGTGCTTGTATTTTTATAATATAACTATATATATAATAGACGAACAATATTTTGAAAATGTGAAATAACTAGTTACCTAACTTTAAACAAAAGTTGCGCTTAGTAAAGTGAAAAATGCAAATCTCGTTACGAAAATGCTACTGCACTAGATACACTTTACGACACAAAACGCATTGTATTTTTTATTTAATTATTATTATTTTTTATTTATATAAAGAAATTTTAAAAACAAACGCAGGGTCCACTGATTTAGACCATAGATATAATTTAATTTAATATGGAATAATTGAAAAATCTTAATAAGGTTGTCAAAACATCGTTCTCTACTGATCCCAAGTTTTATTAATTGTAATGGCAGCGTAAAGACTTCACCAAATTCTACTCCAAAATGCTTTGCACTATATGACTCGCTTTACCTTACTTTTATGCATTTATCGTTTTATTTCCAAGTAATCATAAATTAAATAAAATAACCCTTATATAACAAGAACGAAAATACCAAAGTTAAATCTTTCTTGAATGCACAGTGAGTTCTTGTGCGCGTCGGTCGAGTCGCCGCTTATCGAGCAGAGTGCACCGCCGATTGCGCCGCAGCTGAGACCCCGAGCAAGATGATTTATAGCACTAAGTAGACAGGTCTAAAGACTTTTGAAGTACAATACGAGTATAAGAGGCGGATATTTTTAAGTTCTCTTCTAGAGGAAATTGTTTCTTATTGGATCTTTTCAGTTTCGTATTAATGTAGCTCTTGTATTAAATTGAAATGCGATGTTGAAAATTAAAATCTATCTGCCAGTTTTTAAACATTGCAAAGTCGGGAAAATAGTTGTTACCATAAAATCCTTACTTTATACTATCAACAGTGTATATAATTGCGTGCATGTTTGCCTACATGCTCAATGGGAAGGAACCACAAACAGTTACGCGTTAATTATCTATCTATTGAATCCGGAGCCGGCGACTGTGAAGTCATGCATCTCCGCCGATGTACCTCCTCTTTCTTAAAAGTATAAACTAAAACTGGTATTAACAGAAATAAACATTGGGTTTACAAAACGGTAAGTATTATATTCCCACTGATTAGTTATTATGCCAATTAGTTGTTGTAAGACTACTCGCCTACTATCATAATATTTCATTGTTTTTAAATATTGTCAACTGTACTAGCTCCACTAATAGGTAGGCCTTTTTTGAGTTTACGCTGCCGCTGTAAAATTTAATGGTCCTAGTTTAAATATACTTTTGTGAACAATAAAATAATTAATTGTTTCGAAACACTATATTGAAAAGTATTGTTTGATAAAATATAGGTTGGGAAATAATTTTAAGTGCTTGTAATAAGGTAATATGTAATCGGATAATAGTGAAGTTAACGCGACGTAAATGGTTAAACAGTCCAGTAAGTACATTCAATATTTTCAATGAGCGCGTAAAATTACAATATATCTCTACTACTATGTCTTATCACCAGTAGCCTTTTTGCCAAAAAAATAACTCATTTTTATTCACATTTACCGTTCTCTGACAGCAATTGCAAACCACAAATTGTATTCGCAATCTCTTGATGGAAATATCTCCGTTACCTAGCTAGTTCCACGACAAAAACTCCTAAATTTTACATTAACAAAGTTTGTTTGAAGGGCGTCGAAATTGTATACGAAGATATCAGATACAAGCATAGAAAAGATGAGAACTCGATGATGGGATTTGGCGGTTTACGTTGGCAACCAATTTAGCTAGTTGGAAGCTATCGGCCAACTTTTTACATAAATCGAGGTTGGTTAATGATTTGCCCGTTCCGACCCTGTGAAATGAAATGTTGGCGTTCTTTATTTGAACGTTGTTGTACTGTATTGTTATAATGGAATTGTTTTTTGATTTGTTACAAAACACAAACATAAAACCGTTATAATAGTGTTATTTTTTTAAAGATACATATCATAGATAGAACATTCTCAGGTTGTGGAGGTTGGGTCCGTATTGGGATACATAAATTTAATTGGCATATTATAAGGCTGCATAACGTTTTTTGGCATACTTTTTGTTTCGCATAACGTTCATATAGAATAAATTATAAGGCATACTTTATTTCCCCATAACTTCATTTATAATAATAGTATATTAGCATAAAATCTTCATGCATAAATGGTTTTTATTGGCATCTCACGCTATGGCATAAAGTATACAAGTCTTGCATATAGAATACCATAATTTGACAAAAATAAATGGACTGTAAAATTAATAACCTAAACATTTTTACACTTCTTTGGTTGTAACAGACGATATAGCAACGCGGTTTAGTCACTATTACGTATGGGGAAATGCAACATCGCAACCTATTTTCACCTTAAATGAAGAAAACCCTAACATCGCATAAAGCCAAACGAAACCACTCGAAAATGACAACTTCTCAGAATGCCATCTTCTCAGAATGCCAACTTTTCAGAAAGCCAACTTCTCACAATGACAACTTCTGAAGGGACAGTCGTGATGTTTGTTTGAATCAAATTGAACCGAAGGCGCTTTTCGCGAAAGTCGCTTTTCGTGAAAAGCTGGAAATGGTACTTAATTTGGTCTTGGCGCTTCGCCGGCTACTATCGCACCGCGCTCGCTACGCTCGCTCGGCTTGCGCATGTGTTAACTACATACTAACCTAACCCAATTGAACGGGTGCGTCTCATTTCGTAGTTTCCCTCCCTCCGCGCCTCTTTATAAAAACGCGTTTATAAAAACACTCTAGGGCGGGACAGAATAGTCACGTGGTTTCGGGGTTGGCCAATTCGGTTCTGTATTACTGTGTGATATATTTTGATTACAGTGAGATGATTATTTACAATTCATCATCATCATTTCTTAAATAATCTTGGTTAAATGTTATTATTTATTATTCACGTGCAAGTCGCTTTTTGGCATGACCTACATACTGACTAACCTGCTCGTCCTCGCTGCGCTCGACGTCTCACCTAATATTATTTATTGTTACATTCAAGACTCAACATAAAGTAGGTACACATGATCTGTACTTGATAAGTTAGGCACCAAAAGTTTTTTTATTATATTACATTTATGACTTTAGAGGTTATGGATACTTCTATTATGAGTTTTGTATTTTATGATAATTTATCTTTAGACGTACAACAGTTATGTCCTTTACATTTATGCTGTATAAAATTATGATAAAGAAAATTAGAGTAAGTGAAACTTATGGCTATGAAACCATTCTGCGTGTATAATAATCTGCTTATCTTAATTTATGCGAAAAAACTTTATGCTGAAACTCTTATGCCAAACTACGTTATGATAAAAAAAATTATGTGTCCGGAAGGGCTCCCGTGGAGGTTTGCAAACATAAGCAAATTGATTTATCAGTTTTGTAATATTCAAAACATAAGCATTCATAAATTAATTTACTTTTTACTTTTTGTTTTCAAAAATTTCCAAATTTAAATGTTCGTTAGTCGTATGAATTTTTCTAATCACCTATTCATATTATCTATGATGCTAATACTTGGAAGATATTTGAGTCAGTTGCTAATTAAAAGAGCTATTCAAAATGAAAAAGCAACAATTTCCATAATAACTGTGAGTTATCTGAGATTTAAAATAATTTTTAGTATTCGAATATTGCTAAAATAACTATTCCGTAATAAGGTGTTTCGATGTGTTTTAGTTGGTTGGTCTTTCACACGTACAAGAAATTTGTAAAATTAATGTTTAGCTTGAAGAACAATAAACGAGCATAATTAAATTCAATCAATTACAATATAAAATTTGACACACACACAGCTAAAGATAACTATACGAGTATTCCTAAATATATTGTGAATAACTAGTATGAAAATTTTATCGTTAACCATGTATCTAAATGTATCAAGTACACTTATTACTGAAATGTTTGTTATTCAAAAATATTTTTCGGTATCTTTAAAGTCAGCAGACAACGTCGGTACCTACCTAAATCCTTATTTTAAAACAAAAGACCACATTTTCTCCAAGTTATCCTCGACTTAGTGTGGGGTTGCAGGATTTTTACAGCCGATCTTGTTTTTACGATTTCTTCTTTCATATAATATTTTAATATATAAACCTTATTTTTGAGAAAAATGCGCTAAGCTAGAAAATGTAAGTTATAAAAGCTAGAAAAGCAGAGATAAAATATCCTAAATAATTCAGTTAAATTCTCCAGATGACTGTCTATATTAAGATAACGTTAAAGAGAATTTTTATTCTGGGTTTTAATGACATGTCATTTTAGAAACTTCATAATTCTTATTCTTGAAATATAGAATATACTTACTTTTTCAGGATCCATTTTTGAAAGACCGTAAGATATTGCGTATTTTTTGGACAGAGACGATATGGTATGATACGGAACGGTACTACCATTTACTGACTTTTGATTTCCTACTCGTCGCCTCAATTTGATCCAAGATATATACTTATACCTTTAAACAACAGCCCTCTCAGAGCTCTTTTGAAAATTAAAAAGGTTAAAGTAGTCCAATAAGGCTTCTGAGGAAAATTTAATCGGATTCTATCACTTTAACGACGTCATTGTCTTGGAAAGGCTCTGCTGGGTCTGAAACCGTACAAGATTTCTTTTTTCTAATTCTGTTAATTCTTAGGACTTGATAATCTCAAAATTTAACCATTTCCAAACAAATTGAAGGCGTCTCGTAATTTCTTGGAATTTCGCCGTTTATTGGGAATCTGTCAGGCGGCTTAAATTGTTCTGTCACAATTTGGTTCTATTGAACTAAAGGATCAGCAGAAATAATTTGTGTTATCAGTTACGATAGAATTTGAAAATATATGAATGCTAGCAGCAATTTAATATTGTAATTGAAAATTTTACAAAATTTATTTTAATAACAACAATTTTAATAAAACTGTCATTCCAGTACTTTAATGTATTGTTAATATGAAATTGAAATAAACCACAAAAAACCACAAACTTTGACTTACTATGTTTGAGTGGCAGATTTTTATTTTAGACAATGATTAAAAGTTCTAACAATAGTATATTATCAAGATTACAAAATACAAAATTTAACTACTTTCTCGGGTCAAATTATTTAAAACACACTCTGAGATTTAATTAGAGGGTGGTTTTCATTTACGCGGGTGGACCTTTTTGTAGCCATGTGTTGCTTACAAATGCGAGCTTTGAGAAAATATCCAGTTAGTTTAAATAAAACACTTTTTACCGGATATTATCGCGTATATTTTAGTTAATTTTAAAATTATTTCGACGTTTCGGCATCTTTGCAGTTGCCGTGGTCACGATAGACTAAGGTGTTGTTCATCTATTGCCAGTAATAAAAACTGCTAGACACACCAACTTACAAGCTGGCCCAGCACTTAGCAATTGTGCTCTCACAACTGCGAGGAAAGACAAGTGCATATGTAAAGGATTCTTACCATTTTGTTAGTGACCTTAAAAATCTCAAGTTAACTAACAATGAAACTATGGTTAGCTTTGATGTGTCGTCTCTATTCACCTCACTACCTGTTAGAGACTGCATTGATATAGTAAAAAGGAAGCTAAGTGAGTCAAACTTGCCCGAGGAATATGCAGAACTATTAGAGCCATGTTTAACATCTGGCTACTTCATGTGGAATAACAATTACTACATTCAAATTGATGGTGTTGCCATGGGGTCTCCGGTGTCACCTGTTGTAGCTGACATTTACATGGAGAACTTCGAGGAGCAAGCGCTCCGAATGGCACCTGTTGTGCCGAAGATATACAAGAGGTACGTTGACGACACCTACACTATATTACCTAAGCATGAAGTGACTGCATTCCTAAACCACCTCAATTCCCTTAATTCTAAAATTAAATTCACTATGGAATTGGAGCAGGAGAACAAATTAGCTTTCTTAGATGTCTTAATACAAAGAAATCCTGATGGTACACTTAGCCATACTGTTTATAGGAAACCCACCCACACTGACCGATATCTAAATGGGAAATCCCATCACCACCCGAGCCAATTATCTGCCGTAGGCAACTCTTTGTTTCAGAGAGCACATGGAATCTGCGATCCCCAACACATTAATGAGGAACTCAACCACCTGGTTAAAGTGCTGCGGGATAACGATTTAAAAACACCGCGTCGCCGTCGCAGAAACCGCGTAAAGCCACTCACAGTTGAACGAAGACCAGCATTCCTGCCTTATATAAAGGGTGTTACTGACAAGATAGGAGGCATTCTTCGGCGAGCTTCAATCAAAACTATCTACAAGCCGCACTCAAAGATAAGCCAGCATCTTCGTTCAATAAAATCAAGCATCCCTTTACAAGATCCAGGCGTTTATAAAATCGACTGTGACTGCGGGCTCTCTTATATCGGTCAAACCAAACGAAATGTGTCAACTCGCATTAAAGAACACATCTCTGATGTTAAAAATAAACGAACCTCAAAATCTGCAGTTTGTGAACATTCCATAGACAAGCCCAACCATTATTTAAGATTTGATACCGTGAAGATCCTAGCAAAAGAGAAACATTTTATACCTAGGATGATCAGAGAAACTATTGAAATTAAAAAACATCCAAATTTCAATAGAGAAGATGGTTGGAAACTTTCATCAACATGGGATCCAATACTTAAAAACATCAAAATGAAAAACCAGCAAACTGTTAGACTGCAAACTCAGGACACAGTCAGTGCCTTTTGTGTCAATCCGGGACGTTATGCGAGAAGACTGAGAAACAGATGGCGTTAATATGTATTGACAATCATGTAGTTTTTATTACTGGCAATAGATGAACAACACCTTAGTCTATCGTGACCACGGCAACTGCAAAGATGCCGAAACGTCGAAATAATTTTAAAATTAACTAAAATATACGCGATAATATCCGGTAAAAAGTGTTTTATTTAAAGTATGTATCGTGAAAACTTAAGAAAAGAATCCAGTTAGTTTTTATGATATGTGTTCTGATTCATTTCGTGTTAATAGTGAAAAGGGTTTTACTGATATTAGAATGAAATATTTCCCGAAATTTCGTTTTCAACTCCCAAAGAAGACTAAGGTGGGTTAGCCCTAAATTATTGCAATTAATTAAGCGATTTGTGTTTATTAAATAACTGTACATGGTTTCGACGTATGTCACGCCTGAATTTTCCCAACTTAGTGAAAAAATTTGTTCTAATCTAGCAACATGGCTTTGCTTTCCTACTTGTTGAACGGTGGCGTTTTTCTTACTTATCTACCATTATTTTTCACCTAGGAACGGGCTGTTATCGGAAGAGTTATCGGCTGATATTTCAAACAGTGTCGAGCATAACCATTCTGTGCTCGTACTAGATGCGTACCGTTGCCGTTGGCTTATACATTTTTTGTTTTTTTTTTAATTTATTTAATTAAACACATAAATTTTACATATGAAGTGCTTACTATCTAAAAACCTTGGAGGTTTGTCCAGACAGAGCATGGTTAGGTCGAGCTTACAATGTTATACATTTAATGAAATTAAAACATATTAGGTAACAATTAAATCAGTTGCATTTTAGGCACTTTTAGTTGTACGATTATAAACAGTATCAATTACTTGTATAATAAGTATTACTTTAATGATCCTTCGCCACGAATATCATCACTAAATTATGCTTTTTCGAACCAACTATATAATATTACAATAAGGATAAAAAGTATTTTTTGAGTTGTAATTAAATATTTATAGTTGATAACTTAAATTTTATTGAGTTGTCAAGGTTATTAGTCATTCTAGGGATAAGATATACACAGGTACGTTGGCCATACATGTTTCGAGCGCGGATGGTTTCTAGTTGGTTGTTTGTTATTGACCTAGTTGAGTAAGAGTGAGAAACTTTTGTTTGAAATTTAGTGTTAAAATAATGTTTAAAAAGTTGATTAATATCAAGAGAGAATTGTTTCTTGAGTTTTAGACATACACGTTTTTTTATTATTCTAATTTGTAGTTGCAATATATTATCTAGGTACGATTTGTATGTGTGACATAGCTACTTAGTCCGTAAGATATGATAGAATCCGCAAAGGCGTTGTATAACATAACTTTTGTCTTAAACGGTATACGATTTAGCTAAGAATGCTCGGAGTTTGCCACATACATAAGTAATATGAGTTAGCCAATTTGACCTGTGGTCAATAACAAGTCGCAAGTAGGTATGTGTATCGACAAGTGCTGATGCTGGGACAGATCCATTCGCGGATTTAAAAGAACTAAATGAGCAAGGTACAAGTGCTGAGGTTGTTCATGGTCTTGGTTACAAGTTATACAAACCATATTCTCTTTTCTTAGTTTTAAATTTACTAAAATTACATTAAATTAAAAAAAAAAGATATTAATCAGTAGCAAATGTATTACTCTTAAAAGGTTTGTACGATGTACATCTTTCCTACAGATAAGACATTAATGATGTTATATAAAGTTTCTGTAGGAAATTGTATTATTTCGAAAAGCATGACCTTCAACAATGCACGCTGGGCACGTTCCACCTGTATAAACTTTGATTTCGCAGCCCCACCCCAAGACAGCTATGCAGGTATCTATTACCGAATTTACCAAGGCGGGGTTAATAGGGTCACGAGGCTCTTGGTAGGGCTGGAACCATTTGCCACTATGTGTCTCAGCGTTCTAAATAGCCGTATCAATTTTCTCACATTGTTTGTCATTGTTTAATTTGATGGCACCATGCTAGGTTGTTAACGGGTATATCAGGTACTGCCTAGATAATTGAATTGTGAACACAATTTAATGCAGTACATTTACATTTTTGTAAGGAATGTTGTGACAGGAGTGTTCAAAATTTCAAAAGCTTTCTGTGGCTGTGTACTACTATTATTTGTGAAGCATATGTAGTTGGTTTTTGACGTATAGAGAGTGAGAAGATAGGATGCCAGCTACTCAGACACAATTCCATTCCTGTCTCCATCTCAGTTTTAAGAGTCTTCCAAGAAGCAGCAGTAAACAGTACAGCGGTCTCACCGGCATACGAGAAAATGTGAACATTGTTAATACTTAAATCACATAAATCATTTATATAAATCAAGATTAAAGTCAGCCCCGCAGGCTGCCTTGTGGGATTCCGCTCAGAATTTTAGCATCAACTCTAACGTTTGATACTAACGTTTTACCCCTTGTCGTGTTAGTAAGATAAGACGTTAACAAGTTTTGTGGGATGCCTCTAATACTAATAATAAACCTCTAAATCTAATAATAATGTTTTGTGTATGAGGACTGGGACAGAGACGGTGTCAAAGGCTTTTTTAGGGCAAGGAATACAGTCATGCATTTCTCACCTCCATCAAGTTTATTAGGAATGAGTGATTTAAAGCAGTCACAGTATCTTCCGTGGAACAGCGTTAGAACAGCACTAGACAATCTAAAGCCAAACTCCGAACAAGAAATAATATTGAAATCATAGGGTATTTAGTAACACGTAAATAAATAACTTTTTCCTTTATTTTTGACTCAGCTGGTAGTACTGAAATAGGCTAGTTGCTGACATCCTCTCTATCGCCATCCTTATAAATTGGTGTAACAATTGATTTTTTAGAGGTTCCGGAAATATGCCGTCGAGGAAACAAAGATTGGGTAAACGCGTTATTGTAGGCACTACTACCTTTCGCACTATCTTGAGGTATTCTACGGATATGTTATCCCAGCCTAGTAACTAGTAACATTCTTCATGTAAAAAATCATTAATATTTTATCAATTTCTTCAATGTCTGTGTCAAAAGAAGTTAGCTGTAAGTTTTTACTGGTTTAATTTTTTATGCTGGTGTTTTTATGAATGCTTATACAAAGTAATCATTCACTAAATTTGCAGAATCAGTTGGGAACGGCTTGCTATTAGTCAGTTCGGTAATTTTGTTTTTGTATTTGCTAGTGTAAGTTATTCTTTTTAAATTACTCCATAATTGTTTTAGTGTTTTGCAGTGATGAAGCTAATAACCCTCTTTCGTATTTATGAGTAGGCAGAACATGACCTGGAGGGATACCTAATGTAGAGAGCATAGCCAAGTAGTTAGTCCGATTACAATATTCAATGGATTCCGTTTCTTTAGTTTTGATGTTTTTATTAATGTCTCCAGCAATAATAACGATTTATTTGTGTTAAGACCTCTATGTTTATATACATAAGGATTAAAAAAAGTATCTGTATTTAAGATTGACGGAGGGCGATATACGCATAACAATAAGTTCTTCGAAGTATTAATTTGCAGACACGAAGCGAACAAGTTTTACTTCCTTTACTTTTAAAATTAGTTTTTACGAATACCACAACGGTTTGATTTATATATACCACCATGGTTTTGATTTATCTGACGTGTGGTTTTAAACAACTGATAATTTTGAAGCTGTGGAATATGTGTTTATTGGGGTTTAGCTGACACTCCGTTTAAATTAAAACATCTACTTCAAAATTTAAATGAGCTAGATTTACTATGAAATCTTCAAAAAATCTTGGCAATAGAGCCTTGAAATTGCGATTATTGCAAATGATGGTTTTTATGTAATATTTCCTTATGTTTTTACGATGTTTTATTTAATATAATTATACTAAATGTAACACTTTTTAACGGGATTTAATCATGTTTCATTCTATTTTTACAATTTGACTATCAAGACGCCTGTCATCTTAGTCACTCGTGACTACGGTGTTTGTAGTTGTACCAAAACGTCGAGTTCCAATTTAAAAATATAATTTAGCGCGATAAAATCCGGTCAAAAGGTGTTTTATTTAACCTTTTTATGGTTCTAAGAATCATTTTATATTTTGCAATATTCTGTGAGGTCCATTTTGTATTAAACATAACATTCAAAAATCTTACGTTAGTAAACCTAAGTACGGAATCTATAAAGACAATTTTCTATTAAAAAAATAGCACTTAGAAGGAATTCAAAGGTATAAAAAAAATACAGTGCTTTAAATTTCAAAGAATATCTGATTTGAGAAGCTATAAGCTATAATAATATATAATAATTTACTAAAAGTTGTTTATTACTATGTAATTTATACCTCAATGAAACTTTATTTTTGTTTAAAAATAATAATGGGCATATTATGTTGAGTGAAATAAAAGTCAATTTGAAATCTGACAACTATTTACCTAACACGAGTTTTTTAGCCTTTTACAAATATCGAAGTATGTTCTTTCATCTGCAGTTTAAGAAGATTGAGATAATGATAAATACCAGACCAATAATTAGATACTTAGGTGCTTGGCCTAAACAAGAACATGGCATTTTTACTTAGTTTCTCACTAACTTTTATTTTCATTAGGTAGGTTTATTTTTCACATATATTTAAAATATGAAAGTCTGTGAGCTTGTTTTCCAATCACACTTTAGAAATTCCCTGGAATATTACATAGGGTTACTCGTATCTCTACATGTTAACGTTCGTTCACACTGAACCATTCAATTCTAAAGTCACCAACAACAGCAATTCCTCAGCAAATAATGACTACCTTTTGTTTCAGACGATGTGGCTACTCCTCTTCCTGATACCCTTGGCTACGGCTCAGCGCTGGGTGCCTTGTTCGGAGCTGAACGACGACCTGCGGTACCCTTGCCGATGCCGGGTACAGGTGGATAGAGCTCTGCAGCTCAGGATATTGATGAACTGTGACCGAGTGGTCTTCCCAGGAGACTTCCCCGCGCTGCCCTATGGAGCACCCATTGTGGCGTTCAGTCAACGCTGGGCGGGACAACAGACGTTGCCTACGCAGGTACGTTCCTAAATTATAAATAAAATTATAAATGGGAAAGGGAGTTTGATTTTCGTAACAAACAAATTATCAGTTACGTCGAGATACTACGATATAATTGTATATAACAGTTTTGATAATTACGGAATAAGGTGTAAAGGGATAATGTACATTTATGGTTTGATGTTTAGATTTATTCAGATAGATTGAATATTATAAATAGATTGAAAGAAAAAACGTTATCAGATTTATTTATAGTATACGCTGAAAGAGAATTCTGAGAGAGTCTGATTAATTTTACAGCTAAACACAAAAAAAAAACAAAACATGCAGACAACGTCAATGAGCGCAGATCCAAATAAAAATTGAACAAAGAAGCTTTGCAGGTAATCGAATTGCGAGCTTGTTAAGCTGGCGCAATAACTGTAACAAAAGTCAATATCAGTGAGCCAAAAAAACCTTGTTTTAATCCACATCGCTGTTCTGGCAGCAATTAGAATTCTGTATTCAACAAACTGAAGCCCGTTCAATGATACGTAATATTATTTGTAGCAGTTTTCACTATTTGGAACGCTGCCACCGTATCGCGGACATGCAATGTTTCGAAGCGTTTTCCGATTATCAGATCATGAATCATCGCGTGCTGCCCAAATAGAAATTGATCCGTAGTCCACTGACACACTGGTATTATGATCTAGTAGCAAACACTGGCCGCCAACAATGTTGTGATTGTAATGGTATTAGGTAAGAACCTCCACGAATATCGCGTTCCAATTTCAAATATACCAATTTTGCATTCATTGTCTGTGAAATGTGAATTTTGAATTACATCGGTTTCTGTTTCAGAATTAAACTTCAGTGTTTTAAAAACTACAGCAAATTGAATCAGTTTGCTTTTGATTTGCTCTAACCTTATGTAGAAACATAAATGGGTGCACGTATGTTTACATTTCTACTGTTTTAGTTCGATTGGTTCGAATATTGCCTAGAAAATTTTAAATTAGGGTGTTTTCAGGCTTCATTGAAACGAAAAATGTCTTTCATTTGGGAGATTTTACTGCGGGAATTACAACTTTATTAATGAAGTTATTTAAATAAATTACTAAACTAAATGTAAATGGTAATGAAACCTTCATTCTTTTAAAATTTACGTATTTATTCATGAACAATTTGTTCACAAGGTCTGAAACATTTTGATTAAAGTTTTTAGATTTTTCCATCAGACAATTGGTTTCCAGCAAACAACTTTGTTGTACGTATCTCATAAAGCGAATAAGCTTTTAACAGGCATCTGATTACGGGCAGATCTTTGTCTATCAAAGTTTCTTAAGCCCCATCTTACTGTATGACTATGCACCATTGCCGAGCCACAGATCAACACACGATTCATTGAAAACTTGCTCATTTTGCCGCCACCCGCAACTGCCATTCAGCGTCCTCTATGTGTATTCGACCAAACAACTTTCTGGATAGTTTTACACTAATAATAAAAATGAATATAATTTATCTGTTCCAGATAAACGTTGATAAGTTTATTGTTTGTGAATATAATTGTTGATTTGGTCTGTGTTTATTGTTAAAAGAGATTTTAAGATCAATTTTTGATTTCACGAATGGAGAATCCGTTAAAGAAGTATACCAGAATATTTTTTGTCTCATTCTACAGCAATGTCAGTGCAGCTAGTTTTTTTTCTCGTCAATTTACAGTGCGTCTAACTTATAAAGTTAAATTTATTTTGCCGCATTCGTCACGGTTAGGTTTCATTATCTCATCTGCAAGAAGAGTAAAATATCGCTTCTAAATAATTTTACACTTCACAAAACTTTTATCCATCACATCATGACATAACAGCGAGGTTTCCGCTCACACCTGCAAGTTGAATCTCAATCAATTGCATGTAATCCAAAATAAATCCAGCCGGCATGGACGTCCCCGTAACGTCTTAATTGATCCCTAATTGTCTTAATGTTAAACTTTTCACACAATTTGAGTTTCATAGCTAGTTGTTGCGGCTATAAAAATGTAATAAAAATCGACGATCTGTTAAATAATTTGAAAGATATGCGTTGTGTTTGCCAACTAAAAAAAGTTTTGGCGTCTCTTTAAAATAGTGAAACAAATAGAACTTTCATTGTTTTGAATGAATGACAAACTCTTGATTAAATAGGAAAATTACTTTGTTTTACTATTTTTTATCGTTAATCATTTTAAACTAACATTTATGGGATTAATTGCAAACCACTATTGTTGTCCTGATTATCTACAGTATGGCAACTCTACGTTTTCCTTACTCTAGAGCTTCATTTCACAATTTGACAACTACTATTGTCAATGGTCGCAGCACAGAAACTTATTAGGGCTTAGAACTGAACTTTGAGTCTTGCTCGAGATTGCAGTTGATGAAGCAAAGCAATTGTTTTGCAAAGTTGCAAGAGATTTGTGTTTAAGCTGGTCTAGCACTAGCTTATCCATAATAAATCTAAAAATGAATTGTTTTTTGCGAGTAAGTTTGTAACTTGATTGTTCGTTTATAATGCTTTCACATCGTATGAAAAATTCCAAGAAGGTCAGTTGACTATATCATAGAAAGCTCCATACATAAATATATAAAGAGTACAAAAACATATTTCGGACGCCTTAATCAAGTAAAAATTACCAAGAGACACGGCGTGAAGCCGCGATACTGTTTCAAACAATCTGTAAACCGATTTCTTTTCTACCCACGACACAAAAAGGGTGATGTATTTGTATATCTATCTGTCTCATCACATCTGCCATACGAATAAACTAATTTTGATGTTGATTTCAAATGGACCTATACCATTGAACTAGGCAATGTTCAATGTTATTATCTCAAAGTCCTGTAATACAGTTTTTGTATTTCATCTTTTAATATCTCACCCATATTATTCATAAGGAGATATATAGTATGATTAATTATGAATAATAATAATAATATTTTTTAAGCAAAAGTATTTCTCTATCGCCAGGTTAGGTATTTTAGGACTTACAGTTCCTAATTATAAATATAATATACCTAAATAGTAGTACTTAGAAGAGGGGAAAATGGACATGAGTCACAAAATATACAAAACTACTTACACCAATATAACAATTGATTGATGTGCCCGATAGTCTCGAATACATGCATATGTTTTCAAGTTCCAGCAAAATTAATTCCTACTCATTGGTTTTAATATCTCATCGCGGCATTCAAATAAAACGCTCGCATGATTCATTGAGTTCCCGGTGAATCGAATGCTGAAATATTAAGTGAGCTTCCTAAATATGTCGGCTTATATTTCACAGCCGTACATGTTTTATAAATGGTTCGTTTATTTGAATATTTCGTTGCGATTTGCTTGAATTTCGTTTTGGATATAGACTTTGACAAAATATGATGAAGTATAGTTATAAAAAAATACAGTAGATAGAGTTTATATGATACTGAATTTAAATAAGGAGTGTTCGAAATAACACTCGGTTTTTCTATGTATCTGTGAATTTAGCATTTTATTTATTTATTTGCTTTTATAATATTAAGGGATTTTAATTAATTATTTCAGCTATTCGCATCATACGGCCTCCCGCTAAAAGAGCTGGACTTTTCCCACAACAACCTAAGACGTCTACCTGATCGCCTTCTAGCCGGAGTTAAAGGGAACATCACGCGCTTGACCCTGGCTGACAACCTTCTTGGAGACAACCTGAACCCAATCTTCTCGACAGCAGAGTTCCATAATTTGCCAGCTCTTGAAGAGTTAGATTTGAGCGGAAATAGTATAAGGGGGCTTGAAGAAGGACTGCTAATTGGCTGTGATGTTTTGAAGGTAAATAATATTTTATGTTAGTTCATGAGTAGGCCTAGTGGTCATTTTATGCAATTATCTATCTATTGACAGAGAGAAAATAAAATGATTGTAGTCCTACCGCATATGTGTATTCTTTCAATATCATTCAAATTTATTTCAACAGGAACAAATATGTCTATTATTCCTTTTGCTAGGAATGTTATGTAAAGTTGTCTAACCTAACCTAACTTTTCAAAGATTACAAAGGAGAAAACTCGTGATTTGAATTAAATGTGTGACATATTTTTGATATGATTCATATTTATTTTTGATACGACGACCGAGGTGTGTGGTGGTTAGTAGCCCTGCCTCATACGCCGGAGGCCCCAGGTTCTAGTCCTGGCCGGGTCTTTCATTTGTGCGATGAACATAGATGTTTGTTTTCGGGTCAGGGTTGTTTGTATTGATATATGTATGCTTATTCTGGGTTCCTCCCAGTTCGCTGTATGGTCATCCATAACACAACCTCTGCTTACTTTGTAGCCATACAGTGTGTCTGTCTGGGGATTAACAAAAAATTAAAATTAATCTTGGTCTTCTCTTTTGTAAGTCAGTACTTTATTTTGAATACAAATTAATAGTAAATATGTTTCTGAGTTGTTATTAAATTGATATGTCATAATGTTATAAAGTAACAGAGATTAGTTTGTATATATAAATATTGTTTCCATTTTTAGACAATCTCTTTTACTCAAGTTGTGTGTCTAACTGTAAACCAAGGAAAGCGTCCTTAGGGTTTATAGTTAGACACACAAAATACTAAAACGTTTTGCCCCATTCATAACTTATCAAGATAAACAAATAAAACTTAGAAAAAGAAATAGTTCGTTAATGTGAGCGAGCCCTTACTTAGGATTTATTTGCCCCGTGAAAGACAAGCAACCGCGTGCCGAAAAGAAACCTCAGTTAAGAAAAGTCCTCATTTAACAGACAAGTTTAATCATTTTGTTAAAGTTATATTAAACCTTAAGTAATGCTTTACTTTATCATAGTTACATAGGGATAATAGATTCCAATGTTCCCTATGTTATAAGTGTTATTAACTAACAACATTTATGTTAAAGGGTGGATTTCAAAATAAACAATTTCGGTGCCTAAAAAAAACTGACATATTTGTCCATGAGTATCATTTATCGTAGAAGTAATTAGTTAATCAATTGTACCGACCATAGGCTTCAATTGGATTCACTATTCCACATTTTGATGAACAAAAATGTGAATTTACTTGTTATGCAGTGAAAACTGGAAATACGGTTTATATTCCCCAGAAAAGTATCTGAATTTTGAAGAAAGGAAACTACCACCAACTTGCAAAATCGTAGCTACCCACCAAGGACGCTATTATAACTGTTCTCATTGTAAAAATAAGCTCATACACGGGTCTTTCGTTCGTGAGTTACAACGTCTGTAGTAGATATGATGGTAACGACAAAGTCAACCCGTAAACCTCCGTGAATCAGTAAAAGCAGCATAACATAAACATTAGCAGCATTTTAAAACTAACCAAATTACAGGAATACCAGTCTTGATTAATATCAAATATATGCATAATGTTCTATCTAATTCACAGGTCTTGCGACTGGACAGAAATAATATAAATTTAGTGCCGTCGACTTCTCTGAATGGACCTCAATCCCTCAAAGTGCTTTCTCTGAGAGAAAACAGGATCGGTGAGTATTCAATATTATTTTTGAAGGTATCTTTGATTTACTAAAAAAAGTTCTTGGAGTTCAAAGAAATCAACATCGTCATTTTAAGAAGACGTCTCATTTAATTGACTTGACAAATGCTCTACAGTTAAAGAGATTCTACTGAATTTTCCTATAAGTTTATTTTTACGAATTAAATAAAAAAGATATTTACTCAGCAAACATGTGCAAAAGAGCTTCAGAGCAACCCATGTAATTAAAGCCTTAGTACGTACGTATTACTACTGCGTTACTGCGCGAGAAGGTTTCGCTGTTATGTACTTATAAATTAATAGTGTAGTACGAATGATAAACTATTATTCCTACATCGCATAGCACAAGTGATGTTGAAAGCTCTTCAGACAGACTTGTCGAACTTGTTGCCAACTCCTTGAAGAACTACCCGTTATCATAGCGATCCCACATTTAGATTTTCCATTTAACAGAATATTCTATCCTTTATTTTTCTTTTACATAGTAAGTACTAGAGTGAACATAATCTGCTGTGTACGATTACTCAGCAATTTTATTTGCATAGAAATTTTGTTACAAAAGCTTTCTCCGTAGTTCTTTTTTATGTAACTCGTTCTCTGAAAAGTATTTTCATTTCGGTTTTTACTTTGCAGGTCTTCTGAGACAAGGTTCGTTTTCATCTCAAAAGTCATTAGAAGATATCAATTTACACGGAAACATGATATCGACCATCGAAGGGGGTGCTTTTATCGGAATGGGGAACCTATTTAATCTTGACTTGGGTCGAAATAGACTTTCGAAGTTCAATAGCGACGTCTTTCAAGGCGCGGAAAACTTAGAAAAGTTAGATCTATCCGAGAATTTCATCGCAGATTTTCCGGTTGTCGCTTTTAAATCATTCGTCGCTCTGAAGTACCTCAACCTGTCCAGCAACATGATCACGGTGAGTACCAACCCTCTTACTCAAAAAAGTTGAAAGTACAGCTCCATTTAGGACAAATGAGTCTGCCAACAAAATAATATTGAAACAATAACAAATTCGAGTTTGGTTAATTCGCTGGAATTGTGTGGGCAAAGCAATTTGACAAATTCAACAGTCATTTGAATAATCTAGTCAACATTTGATTGTTTTGGGATTTGAAAGAGCTTTGAGTGTGTTTAATGTACGCGAGGAAAAACATTTTTGTAGGAGTTCTTTTCAGAGATAAATGTAGTTCGAAGTTGTTTTTAATTAATTGTTCCTTTTTTATATTTTTCAGAATATCGATAACAGCCATTTGAGTTCGTTTATTTCTCTTCAAGTGTTGGACTTGAGTCGCAATAATTTGGTGAAATTGGCTCCAGGAACGTTTGTCGGCTTGGCAGATATACGCTACTTGGACGTCGGCGTCAACTCTCTGCGGACCGTAAGTGTAGATAACATATTGCCTTATAATTATACAAGGTAGCTTTTTTGGAAGTTTTCAGGTTTTGTATTATTTTATTCAAATTTGCATTAATATTTATTTATTGAGTAACAGTAAGTGAAATAATAAGTTCACGATTGTAATTACAAAAAATCCTAAATAAAATTTAGAAAATATAGTATATATATATTAACATATTGTTTAGGTATAGTTTCTCTCAGTCAAATTATCATTGTTTTTTTTAAAGAGATATGTCTTAAACCGAATATTAGTAACATAAAATCGCAAATAATATACACAAAAAATAGTACTATTTTACTAGCGTGGTCACCGAACCTTCGCTCCGACAAGTTATGTTTCTTTTGATGTCTTTGCGACATCAAATACTTTTTAAGGTTAGGTAGTTTTGAATATCTGTTTATTTATTTTTAGTTGATTCCTGAAGTTAAAATAAAAATAGGTATTTTTAAATTTGCTAGTTCACATAATAGTGAATGTTTTTTCAACCCAACAATAATTACACAATTATATTATAATTACAACAATAATATAGGCATATCTACTTATGAAATATATAACTAAGTTATATCTGTTTCAGGTCGATGATGACGCTTTTGACGGACTGACGAGCCTCCAAACACTACTACTGCGTGACAACAACATCCTGCTGATTCCTGCTACTGCCCTATCTCGCTTGCCGAATTTGGTTTCTGTACATCTTGGCTATAACCGAGTCACAGCGTTATCGAGCGAAATCCTCAGAGCCGTTTCTGATAGAATAACCTCTTTGGTACTTTCTAGAAATGTCATTAGGGAATTACCTGTTGCAGCATTCAATCATTTCAAAACGTTAAAACATCTGGATTTATCTGGTAATCTTCTCAATTCCATTAACGCTGAAGTTTTCAGTGGCTTAGAAACAACGCTTGAATTCTTATCCTTGAATCAGAACAGGATTCTAGGATTCACCGGGCAACAGCTCAAGTTTGTAAATCTTTGGTTTTTGGATATCTCTGATAACCAGTTGTCAGAAATTCCAGCTAATGCTTTTGAGTATCTCCCTAGTTTGACGCATCTAAATATTAGTAGAAATATGCACATTAGTGTTCTACCTCAAAATGTATTCATGAAAAATTATGCTTTAGTTTCTATTGATATGAGCTACATTGGTTTGAAAGTACTTTCCATTAATCTTTTTTTGAAAAATCCGAATATTGAAAAAATAAATTTATCGAACAACTACATACAAGAAATTTCGGAAAACTCCTTTAAAAATCTTAAAAATTTAACGCATTTGGATCTGTCCTACAACAATATTGTTAATATTAGAACTCCAGCATTCGTTAATGTTATGGCCATTCAGTTCCTATCTCTTAAGGGAAATCAACTGAATGCTTTCAAAGGTGAATTCTTCAACACCGGTACTAGTTTAGAGGAAATTGATATTTCTGAGAATCAACTAAGTTATTTGTTCCCTTCCTCATTTAAAATTCATCCACGTTTACGGAAAATTATTCTCAGTAATAACAAGTTCAATTTCTTCCCGTCAGAACTCATTAGTACTTTGCAGTATCTGGAGCTTATCGACTTGTCTGGCAATGTTTTGAAAAATGTTGATGAGCTCGATTTTGCCAGACTCCCGAAACTACGCACTATTTTATTAGCAAGGAATGAACTTGATACCGTCAGTGAAATGGCTTTCCATAATTCATCTCAGATACAAAATCTTGATTTCTCAAATAACAAAATTGACCGTTTAGGCGATCGTCTCTTTGAAGGAGTCATTAGACTAGAATCATTGAATTTGGCGGGTAACTTACTAACTGAACTACCTGACAGTATCTTCGATCGATCCCGTTTGAATATGTTAGAAAACATCAATCTAAGTAATAATTTGTTTGAATATGCCCCTTTGAAAGCTTTACAAAAACAGTATTTCTTTATTTCATCAGTAGATTTGTCTCATAATGAGATAGTTGACATTCCTTCTGACGACAGTGTCATGGTCAATATTAAGAAACTAGACCTATCTTTCAATCCATTATCTGAAAAATCAATTAAAAGTATTTTAACCGAGCCCAAGACGGTTCGAGATTTGAACTTGGCTGGAACTGGAATGACCACAGTAAGTCAGCTAGAAACCCCGTTCCTACAAAATCTTAATTTTTCTTATAATAACATTACAAAGTTATCTGACAAGACTTTTACAAGAACCACTCTGTTAGAGTCGCTTGATTTATCTAATAATCAAATTGTTGACGTTTCCGGCGGGCTTGCTATCGCCTGGCCTAAATTGAAAAATTTACAGCGTTTGAATATATCGAATAATCCAATTGCTATAATTATGGAAAGCAATTTTGAAGGGCTCTCATCTTTGCGAGTGCTAGACATGAGGTTACTCGACCAGTGCACAAGAATAGAGAAAAATGCGTTCAAAAATCTACCTAATCTGGTGGAACTTCGTTCTTACGGATTTCCAAGGTTAGGATATTTTGATATTCAAGGTACTTTGCAGTATTTATTGGCTCTTGAAAAGTTGGATGTTGAAATAAAAGATACAAATATTGGTGCTGACCAATTACATACAACTCTACATCCACGTCTTGAAGAACTAGGATTGAGAGGTTCGCGACTCCGAACTGTATCATCCGGTGTGCTAGCTGGCTTAAAGTCTCCTGCAATTACTGTACGTTTCCGTAATACTTCAATCACTAGTTTACCCCCGGCGATACTTTTTCCTCTTCCACGATCCTCACAAATAACTATAGATGTAGCTGGAAGTCAACTTTCTTCTGTACAACCTCAGTTGTTAGTTGCACTCGACGATCGTCGGGCCGATTTATCAATGTTTGGACTTGATACAAACCCCATAAAATGTGATTGTAATGCAAGAGCGCTTCGTCGCTGGTTACCAAGCGTGGGCATTGAAGATGTTCGGTGCGAGTCACCAGAGCATTTGTCAGGGTTTCTTTTGGTAGAAATTGGCGACGATGAGCTTTCATGTGACCCGAAACGAAGGACAACCCTCACGTCCTCGACAAGCGTTTCAACGGCATCGACCCCCAGATTGGTGCACAGAACATCGTTGGAACCTGATATTATTTGGTCAGTAGCACCCTCTCATGATCGGCCTAAAATGCCCGGGGAGCCAAAAGGAGCTCCTGTTGTAGGCGTTATGACTTCAAGCAATGATGACAACTTGATAATTGGTATTGTAGGAGGCGTGGTTGCGTTTATAGCTATATTGATAATAGCGATATGTATAGTGCGTTTGAAAATGACGTCGACGTCGTATAGGGGTGGTGCAGTGACTAGTAGTCCTGGAGGAGGGGCTCCGTTGTGGGGTGCTCCTTGGCCTGGTTATGCTGCTACATTACCACCGGCGTCTCTTTCTAACGCCACATTACCCCACAAAATGCAGTCAGGCCCTGGTTCTGTCAGATACTTGGCAGCTCCTCCACCTGCTCCATACTTCATTAGTATGCCACCTCACGATGACAAAATCTATAGATAAGAAAAAGGTTGATAGATATAATGAGTAATATTAAGTAATGCTGCCGTCCATTATGTAAATATTATCGAATAATTATACTTAGATTATAGTTTTAGTGACTTTATCATAATAATTTTGTAAAGTAAATATTTTAATATCGTTGTAGATATCTTTTGCCTTATTCTGTAGTTATTATTTTATCGCTTTAAGTTAACGCTTTAAGACTGGAAATGCTTTGGCTAGGTTAATGTCATCTAGTCACCAGTGACAGAAATCTAATATAATTTAATCTTATATTTTCCTCATCGGGCGTCCCGGGGCTCCCAGGAGAAATATAACCAGAATACGCGTCATATCATAACATACAAAATCTAATATTTTACCTACATTGTGCGAAACAAATTCTCAACGAACGGAAAATGTATGTTTAGGAACATAAATCATTAAATGTAATTGTGAAATATTTATTTGAGTAAGTAGATTTATATTTACGTTATTTAAGAAATTAAAATAAATGTATTATTTCAATGCTTGTATTTTTGGTTTGTACCCCTAAACAATCCCACTTTAACACAGAATAAGCCTTAAAGAATTGCTAGACTACAATATAAACTAGAAACATTTTGCTAATTTCTCATTTCTTACAATATAGCATTAAAGACGCTGTGGGTTAGAAAATAACACCTTGACTGCTTATACATCAATCGTTTATTCTTAACACGCTTATAAAAGTTTCACATGTAACTAATGTTATAAACAAATACTGGAAGTGAAATTTAATTTCATTCATTATTACATATAAAATAACTCATTCTTCACGTCACACCGCGGCAGGTACCTAGATCTGGCCGCGTTACCTCGACCAACTTCTAATTGATTCCTCCGTGTTAAAATTTTAAACATTGGAAATAAATGTAACACTGATCACAATGGAACTAGGAGGTGGAAAATTACTTTTTAATTTATATTATGGTAGCGTCGGGTGACGGGTCGCTCACTTTCCTCTAATATGGTTGAGGAGGGCGATGGCTGGATCCCGCGTTAACTCCTATTTTGACACTGTTATTTTGAAAAAAATAAACCCTTGAAGTTTCCGGATAACTATCGGTAGAGTCATGTTTTATTTGACGTCAATAAGACAAATAATTGTCTATATTGAAAAATAAATATTTAAATTTGAATGTTTTCTAGATAAATTGACTTTGGACTCATTTTATTCGTTTGATTAAGTCGAATATATTATGATTGTTGATGCTAACTAGGATCTGGCGAGGAGTCTTCAGTGATACAAGCGTATAAAACTAAACAATGTATAAAATTATTTAATTTTTGAATCTTAATTCCTTAAATTTAGAGCAGTTTTCTTGATATAAATCTTGTTATTTTAACGCAATCGGCTTACTGGTATCAAATATTAGTGCCCCTTTTTAATACGAATACCACAGAACATGTACATACTGAGTAGTTGCATCAAATTTTCTAGGACAACTTACAAAATGCGTTTGATTCGATTACTAACATTCTATACCTCTGGCTCTCTATTAACTGAATTTACATTTTGAACGATCACAATTAACGCTTGGTTCACGGTTATGTCCGGCCAATTGCAGCTGAAATAAAATTTTATTTTCCTATAACAGCATGTGAGAGAAATTTATATGGAAATAAATGCGATTTGTAATGTTGCTGTGTTTAGTTAATGTGATAACAGGTAGGGATTGCTTTCTTTAGCGTGGGTGCAGATTCTACGGTCTTTAGTTCCCTTTCTTACAAACACAGTTCGTTCGAATAGAGGAAAAAGATTGTTGGACATGTGAGCTTCTTTTTTAATTAAACGTTTCTTTATTTGGCACATAGATAATGTTATTTTCAAAGTAACAAACATTTAATTTTTATTTAATGTAATATAAAATTAATTTAATTTAATGAAATACATACCAATTACAGGTTTGATCAATATTAACTTTGCAGTGCCTTGTACTAAATGGGAAAAGTAAGAGTTTTCCCGTTTCGTATGAGGCAGTACACGAGGATCCCCTTAAGCCAATCCCCATAAGCGAATCAAGAAGTTGTATGACAGATTTGGGTACACACGACAAATATACAAACATTAAGCCTATTTGTAGATACTAAATATAAAATAATCTTTTATTTTATTCTGACATCGATCTATTGTATTTTAGTAAACTCAGTAATCGATTGATCTCAAAAGGGGTTCCAAAATTACTCCTAAAATTACAGTCTACTTATTTGCGGTAGCTGATATCCAAAACAATTTTAGAACGAATTTCTTTATAAATTGAACACGAGAATTCAAGTTAAAAAAAGAACTAGAAATCATCTATATTTTTATGCTGCAGGATCAGTTATTTAGTTTACTAGTCTCGAAGGAAGCATCGTAAGCGATCGTAGGTATGTGTCGGATTCCCATTTTTAAATAAATATACACTTATGTACAGTTTTCTGGTCACAGTTCCGTCTACTTATTCTAGCCTCCCTCCCAGCTCACTCCATCGTTTATAAAGGAGACCTGGAGCTGGAGTACTTCGAAGCACCACAAATTTAAGAACCTCTTATAAATTATAATTTAATTTATTTATTTATTTTAAATAATGAATAGTTTGTTTGCCAGAACGTGTACGTGAAGTGGTAGTAACGTAAACAAAGGAATTCCGATATACAGTCGGCCGGACAATGGCATGCGAATGTTAGTTAAAAGTAACGCTCCAGTGAATACAGATCCAGATTTGGGTAATTTGGGCCAGCTTAATTGTGGCTTAGAAGCAGAACTTTTTATAGAAAATCGCCAAAAATATTCTTAAAATCAGAAATCAGTAATCAGTTTCAATTAAATTGCGTTTAATTAAAAATTTCAAGCCCAAAAATTCAAAAAGTTGATCATCACCTAATTGTCCATCCAAATTATACCGAGATACTTCTTTGAGATTTTTTACCAGAAAATATTATTCTCTCATCGGTTATATTATATATTATATTATATCATTAAACGTGATTTATATTTGATACAACCACATAACATACTGTCGCCAGACCCATGTCACTAAAACCCAGTGAATATGATTTACCCTTGGGAGTAATAACCACAGGTACTTGTGATAGAATTTGTGAGACAAAAACATTTAAGGACTCGCCTGAGGTGGTACCACAGACAACAAACCATATTGTAAGTGGAGTAATATCATGAGACGCTATAAACTTTACATGGTACAATGACATTTTTGGTAAGTGAGTAGCGTCTTTAGCGGAATAGCGGAGTGGGCTACAGAACAAATGTTTGAATAATTGAACGGTCTTGTAAATATAAATATCATTAAAACCTATACTTTTGACGAACCTATGCATTGGGACTACTACATGCAGCGTCTTAGTATTTAACATTCTGGTACTTGTGTAGCTGTTCTTGATTTAATTAAGTTGTCTCTTTATACCAGTGATAAAATAGAAATAATTTAAATTCGAATAGTTAAGTGCTTTTGATAAAAATATTACCTATTTATTTTTGTGTTAAGGTGAACCTAGAGCGAAAATAACATAAACAGATCAACGCATTGCTTGGTGTATTAGTTAAAAGGACCTGTTTAAACTATTAAAATTGACAAGTGAATGTCGAAATGTGCCATCTTTAGATTGATCTTCGTGACCTTGGCTTGCTGTTCTAGGCATGATAAGATTTTTCCGAATCGTTTTTGCTCTGCTCAAAACAAGGTAATCACATAGTTTTAATGTCGAGGTCACATAGATATATTACAAAGTGTTTTTATTTATTTAAGTTGGTTACCAAGACATAAAGAAACATCTTGGACGTGGGCCGAGTGAGATTGATGTTCGATGACAATGCCATATGACGGCATGATGAACATCATAATGTTAAGAGGATCTGGCTGGATGTTTGGACATTTCAAAATTCCAAACGATGAAAGAGAGCATACTTTAGACGAGACGGCAAAGTGACCCAATCGCAGGTTCGAGTGTTGGCCGGGACATTCATTTGTGTGTTTGTTCTCGGGTAATGTTTGTTTGTATTTATATATGTATGTTTATTCTGGATTCCTTCCGGTTCACTGTGTAGTCATCCATAACATAAGCTCTGCCTACTTTGAGGCCACACATTTGGTGTGTTTTTCTGGGGGTTTATCATTATTATTATTAATATTCTGCATTCCGCCATTCCTTTAGAATTTTAATCAAGTAATATAGTGTTTAAAATAATACTGCAAGTTACATGAAAAACGAGAACCTTCAGTATTTTAGGTCATATAACGACGTAAACTTCCGGTTAGAGGAAATAATTGATATAAAATCAAGGTAATTAAAAATACCCAGTATGTCGAAGAAGTGGTGTAGGGAAAGTTCGTTTGTTTTTATTCATAATGCTAATTGTCGAGGCCAAAAACCCTTTTCGAATTGAATTGAATTTTTTTCCTTAGTTGTAGAATAGAATGAATAAACCCGATTTTTACACACGCCTCATCCAACGAACACAATAAAATAGCAGGTTTGTAGTTAAAAATAATATTTTAATTGATTCCGGAAAATATTAGTAGTGAAATACAAAAGAACCATTCGAATACAGAAATCACAGCGAGTCAAGTTGAAAACGAATTTTCAGCAGGTGGCACAAACAACTAAAACAATAATTACAATATTACTTGAAGTCATGAAGAAAATCAATTATTGTTTCTCATTTCAACATCGTTGCATTTTCTTAACGAAGTATGAAAGCAGCAAATTATTTAAATTTTAACTACAAGTGCAACAAAGATAATAACGAACCGTACACGAGGAAAATAACCTTGTATTTAAAGCTTCGCCACCGAGCTTACGAAGCTCGACTTTAGGGTACCTATTTACATGTTCAGTAATAGCTTTTATGCTACGTTGTAGAGAAGGCGTGTACTTTTTAAAGAAGTAAACTTTTTACGTGCGGGTTTATTATAATTGGTTTATTGTAATAGGGTATTACATGCATTTTTGAAATGTATCTTAAATAAATTCTATAGTCCTAATATACCTCTAAAAAATTAAAAATATTGTTTTTTCTCGCGTTATGTACTAATAAAAATTAATTATTTTATCATAATTTCAAATTTCGCGCGTATATCGCGAAAACGCGGCAAACAGCGGACGCCATGATTGTTTTGTAGTCGTGACGTAATTACGTGAGTAAACTACAGCTGTCAGTAATACATATTTTGACAGCTGACACTTTTGTTTACTACCGTAATGACGTCATTAGCATGGCGGCGACATTTCGTAGTGTTCAAAGACAGATAAAAAAACCTAAAAACTTTAAACTGCAATAAAAATATATTTAAGTACCTTAATGAAGTGAAACTAACATTTCCCGATTGCTTTTCCTCTAAACAATCATTGTAACACACTTTTTAATTTTTTCTCATCTAGACTAAAATACCCTATTGGTGGCTCTAAGGTAAAAGGCGTATTCCTGTGATTCTGCTAAATTCATTACACGTTTTGACTGAAAACATTATCATGATAGATATCGGAAGTCATGATAGATATCCTTAAAGCGGCATATCATGCTAAAGACATGCTGGAATTTTTAAATTTTTTCATGTATATTTATATATAAATTATTAAAGTAAACTATTGAGACATAAATAAATATTTTCCTTTTTGTGCTTATGCTCCTTTTTACTGATGATGCTTATACATACATATGATGAAGTTATTATTTACACGTGGCACTTGATATTAACAGAATAAAGAAAATGCGAAGCTGATGCTGTAGATTTGCTAAGATTACGTAAAAATTACGTAAAAATATTAAATTTTAGTTATCAAAATATGTGCACGATCTGCTTGGATATTTATTTTCCCGCTCAATTATCATTCACCGAAAAAGGATGGAAGCTACAAGCTTAATCGCTGTTTCGCGATTCGCGAAACCCTATGTAGCTGTTTCGTTACAGGACATTGCTCATCAAGGGGGAAAAGTGACCAATTACCAACGAGGGTGTGATTTGAGAGATTCCGAATACTAGTTGGGAATCGCACTTTCTTATGAGTGATACATAGTGCTTTATTACTACACCTACGAGGAAAAAAGCACTATATTGAAAATTTTATTAGTAATCTAATTTAATTCGGGCATCGTCAATAAATCTTTACTCTCGCTACTAGACGTATCGATTTCCGAGTTGAAAAGAAAACTATTACAAAATTTCAGACACAAAGAAAAGGAGATTCTCTCGTTTCTACTCGGTTTCCACTGGTGTTTGCTACTTAATTACGGAAAAGGCAAAAGGAACAAAGCTGGTTCTGCCAAGTCTTAGTTAAAACATGTGCCCCGCATTATTTTCTGACTTCGGATACAAACATTTCGCAAAAAAGCTCGGTAGGAATGGACTTCCATATACTTTATTCTCGCTTTAAAGCAGAAATTACTTTTCATACATTTTATCAGCCCTTAATTAAATAAGTATTGTATAAATTAAATTAAACTGTTATTTTAAAGCTAGTGGGAAGTACAAGTAACTAACTCATTATGGACCTTTTACTGCGCTTTAAGCTCAGAATGATTTTAGCTAAACTTTATGTTTGCGACTTAAAAATATTGTTAATTTTGTCACCTAATATAATAATAATAATAATAAATAATAATGAATATTTCTAACAATTTCACCGCCTTATCTAGCCCAAATTAAGTATCATTAAGAACTTGTGTTATGGATACTAGATAACGGATAAATAAACTTAAGAAATGTATAAACACACATAGATATTTTTTTTTCATATATAAATATTAGAAATAAACTTAAATAAACATACATGACATCCATGACTAGAAAGCAAATATGATAAAATATCCGCCTCTACCAGGATTCGAACCCGGGACCTCTGGCATGAAAGGCAAGGGTACTTACCGCCATCACACCAAACAGGCCGTCATATTGCTGTCACGTAGGTTGAGGTCGGATTATATTGTTTTGATAACGTTTTGAAAAAGCTTGGCTCTGCGTTCATTGGTGAATCATTGGAGTTATTCTAAGAGATGCTCTTTCTCTGACTGTATTTATGAACAACTGCGTTGAGTAGGTTTAATGAAGGCGTAGTCAAAACTATAGCTTGTGCTCTGCGTTCAATCTTTTTCTTTCAAAAAACTTCTTTTATAAGAATACAGACGAAAGAGACTTTGTAATGCCAACGGTTAATATCTTCACAAAAATCGTGACACAGTTCACGTCTTATTCGATTGTCAACATCCACAACTCTATAATTATTTGTGTACAATGTAACTATGGAATTCACATAAAAGTATTTTTTGTATCTTAGGGGTCCTAAGATACCTTTTTTTTGATATCCTTTTTTATTCATAAAAGGTCGTTTCATGAAGGTGATTCTATATCTATGTTTCTCTTTGACATTTTGAATTGGGCTGTGAAACTAGATCTGGTAATGGCAGAATTCGAGTCCATCAAATGATTATCCTGCAGAAACTACATATACCGGATCAGAATGTCAGAATCGGATGTCAGAATTCTACAATGAATATCCAAGTTACAATAAAGGCATTATCAGATGTCAAAAGTAAAAAACAATTTTAAAATAAGTATCATGTGACAAAATAAGATGAGATGTAAATATTATTCAAATACAAATACAAATCTATCGTTAAACCTGTCTCATTTACCTACGAGTTTACGGCTGAGGAATGGTCGACTTGCAGCTGAACTCAGTGTCTTAAAATAACGCATACCTTCAGAATGCTGTTGGTACCGCCGCGAGTTCTGTGCATCAGTGACGCAGTCCGTTTTCTCATGAAACATGTCTGATGCACTACAGTAACCGGGGAAACCCCAACAGCAGCCTGAAAGCATTATTGCACTAAACTCTGAGGGCGTAGACAAAGACTGTACAAAGACTGACATTTGTACACCGTGAGCAGCAGGATATCGGCCGATAGTTTGATACATCATGTGTCTTGTTCTTCAAAATAGAAACCACAACCGTCTTCATCTGCTCACCCGGCAGGTAAGAGTGCCTAATGCACAGGAAACAGAAGTGCCAGCAGCCGCGGAAGGTGCGGTTAAGCGTACTGAAAATGTTCAATGCTTATCCTATCGTGACCAGGTGTCCTTCCTCCTGACATACCTTTCATTATCGTTTCAATATCTCTGGTGATAATGCGTTCAGGCACGGGATTCAGCACACTAGCACTAACAGCCGGTTGAACAGGTGACTTTTCTCGGAATTTATCATTTCACCCTCAATGTTGACCGGGACACTCGGCCTTTGGCTTAGCTGCTTCGTATGTTTCTAAAACCCACGGAAGTCCTTATTTCTATGTTTAAAAGTTAAAATATTCATTTATATATTTGTTCTTGATTATTTTAATAATATGCATGTTTTTGTTTAAATAACCTTCTAGCGTCAACCATATCATTTTATACGATACCATTGCACGCACGCATATCTTTGCACGAAAATGTTCCCGATGCAGATCCATTTTTCTATGACACACAATAGTTGCATAATGCTGGTAAAATAATTTAGAGGGTAAATATCGAACAAACATATTTTTACTGATAAATGATAGAATTTTCAAAATAGTTCCATACATAAAAACTTTTTTTCGCAAAAACTTCTTAGTGGCCTGGTATTTATATTATTATTTTTATTTTATTACTAAATTAATGTCTTTGATAATTTATATCCTTGATGCTTAGCACTTCTCTTATATAATAATAAATTGAAATAAAAAAAAAATATTTTTCTATACACTAAACTTATCCTACTTTTCGTATACAATAAATGCTTGACACTAATTTCAAAAACTGAAATATTGCTCTGTATCAAATGCTTACTTTCGAAGTGTGTAAAATGTGTTATTTATAATTCTTATGCCCTTCTCTTTCAACTTAATTACCATTTAGTTTAGGGGATCAAATGCCAGATATCTAAACAAATCTATGAATGTTGTATGTTTGTAACTTTTACAATTTTTTATCATTTTCTCCAAAAATAATTAATTTCATGGTGTTTCTGTAAAATTGTTCCTGTACAAGATTTTTCCTTTTTTTCCTGAGGAAACTTACAAAATAGCAATCTTGTTTAAAAGTTTTTATTACTTGAAAGAAGAAGAAAAAACTAAAATCTAGCTGGGGAGTTTCTACGTCTAAGTTGGATGAAAAAACCAGCCAACATTGAGTAGAATTGCATGCTGAGGTTTTTTGTACAGAAATCTTATGTTTTCTGAATTGCAGTTTCATAGGCAGTCATTCAATATGTTTTACTCAAACAAAAACCTTGTATACATTACTGTTGACAAACCGCTAGTGGTGGAAATCATATTAACTTCAGAATTTTTGCTAATAGTGGCGTAAATTTGGTAAATTAGTTGGCGTAATTATCTGTCTTTGCGGTAAGAAACACAAACACAACATTTCAGTGAATCTTTTAACTGCTGCCAACAGCAAGCTTCTACTTTATTAATACTAAAATTGAGTGGCTTTTAGGTGCATCAGAAATATGCTGTTTAAAATAATGGAAATAATATTGAATCGCTGAAAAACAATTGAAGCTCCGGCTGCTCAGAGCAACAGCATTTTACATTGGTGGAATGCCATATTTCACCCTTACGACATGAGAGGAATTTTTGCCTTATGAGCTACAAGCTCTTTCTCAAAACTTAAGTGATTGTTCTATAAAATGTAGCAAAGAAGATGGGATTGGAAACATGCTAAAATATTAAACAGCAATTTAATATTTCTTATTCTTTTATTATAAAAAACATTTAACTAATATTACTTTTACGAGGTAGTATCTACAACACGTTGAGTTTTCCACTAAATTTCTGACATCTCTTACGTGTATGCAGTATATCTGTAAAGGTAGCAACTCCCGCCTGTCTCGAGTGTCCAGTCGTAATGTCGACTTTGATTTCACCTCAGACTTGTTACAGAACTAACGAGAGTAAGGTCCTGCCCGGCGAATGTGTGCTTTGTGACCTTGTAGCTGGTAGAGCTATGGTAGAGCTAATGCTGAGCTTTTAACGTAGGTTGTAAGTTTTCTTAAAGTATATCATGTTAGTTGCTGTTAGGATGTGCCAAAATTTTGTTTTAAAAATTGTAAAACTTGTAAATATGAGTCATTTCACCGTGCCTATCGATGACTTCGTATTTCGACCGAAAGACGAAGTTGAATAAAATCTTGACGTGCCATCAGGATTACGAAAATAAACTGACTTGCCAGTGAAATGACAAAAAAAAAATAGTATTCGTTTTACATTTTATGTCTTAATATTTAAAATATATTTGAAAAAGCCGAAGAGGAATAAAAACATACTGATCGGTAAAAGTCACATTGAACTGACTGATTTAAGATAGAGACTAAAACGCGATAGAAAAAGTAATTTTTTAAAATATTTTATCGATTATCGATTATAATTATCGATTTACTAAAATAAGTTAGTCATTTCTCTGGATCATTAAAAAAAAAATAATGCCTCAGACGCACTCTACAAGCTCGCTCTTGGCAGTATACTTAACAAAAGACCGTTTAGTGTTGTTGTAAGCTTTCAGTTGTTTTAATGCGTTGCAAAATGCAGGTTGAATTTCACACAGTTTATAAAGTTGAGGTGCATTGAATTTATATTATTTATACTTGTTTTAAACAGTAAAAAAGGAGTTATATGGCTATTTTGAAATTAGGATCGTTGAATTCCCGGAGTTAAGTGAAGTCAGTGAAAAATATATCTTAACAGTTCGATTTATACAATGAAAATATTTATTGTGATGGTTAGTTCTTTAAAGTGTTAAGTTGCTTACATATTGGATTATTGAGCTCATTTGGTAGCATGCTTCTGCTTAAAAAAAAATTACGAGATTTTCAAACATTTGGTTAATGAACCTCTTGGACGGAATGTACAATACTCATATTTATCGTCACTTTAATCCAGAAGAGATGCAAAACAGAATCCTCTTGGTGGTAAATGAATAAGGCCTACAGAACTTTTGTGTTCAAGTGTTGTGACAAACTACAAGTATTACAAAGTATAAATTGCTTAGGCTAAGATTAGACAAATTAAATTAGGTCCGGCACTGAGGGCTTGGAAAAGTGATATGAAAATGATAAAATCAGTATTAGCAAAGTCTACTCAAATCATGGAAATATTTGAAAAAACAAACTTTTAGGAATATCTCATAAAAGCAATAGAACTACAACTAGAACTTACGCCTATTTGGTTTTAAACATTAATGCCATAATACATATTTTGTAATTTTTTTTTCAAAAAATGTTGCATAGAACTTACATTGATTGTTTGGTGTCGTTGATAATATATGTATATTATACGTTATGGTGTACAATATTAATAGATAGAATAAATAATGATTAATGTATCATCTAAGTCAATAAAAGCACATTTTTTTTAAAATATTTCATGTCCGAAAGAATAAATGAAGAAATCTTAAGTACCTATTTCTTAGTTTCTTTCTTAGTAGGTACCTATTAGTCATAGGTTTTTATTTGATTGTTTATCAAATTCACAACATTCTCAAACAGTATTAAGAATGTGGATTAATCTTCATTTCAATTCACCAAATACACTGTCTCGAAAATATGCGCCTTTAAGAATATACGGTATATTTGCCACATTTGAATTTGAGCTTTAAGTAAATAGGATGTAGATCGTAATTATACTGGTATTTATGTTTTTTATTCACAAATTTGTGTCCCAACGAGATATCGAATGATTATTGAAGTTAAGTACCTTTTTTAAGTCGTTTAGATGGATCATTTACAAATGCATAAATCCGCTTTTGACAGAAGAATGGGGTAAAGAGGAGGTAAAGAGGCTTCTGCTATCGGACCCGCAGATATTACGCTGAAGCCATCTGTGACCATCTACAAAATCCAATTTAATGCTTCGTGAAATCTGTACAACGTAAATTGGTATAAATGTACGGCTTTCATAACTTAAACACTTTTATCACAAAGGCTGTGTAATATTTAAGATGAGGTTTGTAATCAAGATTTTCTTTATGGACGGCCATTTGAGTTCTGAACAGTTTTTTTTAAGAAATAAACTTACGAAAACGGTTCTGTGAAAGTTAAAGAAACTCAAGTTAGTAAATAAATTTCATGAGGATTATCTTTTATATCTTTGTGTAATATGAAGTTTTTGTTTTGCTAAATTTTTGTAAGAAAAATAATTAAGGTTTAAGACTGATAAGAAATTTTGGTGTACCGGTAAAGATATTTCAGATTTTAAGGAATTTCAAAAAGACAAGCTTCAAGTTATTTTTATATTGTAATAATTATAAATGGAAGCTTTAAAATACAGAGAAGGAAGAACCATAAGCCTTGTTTACAAAGAAACGGATTACAAAAATTCTATTTCTGGAGTTAAAATTTAATACAATCTTTATAAACTAGAAAGTTAGACATCGAAATATCCCATAATTTACCTATACTCCCACAAAGGTTAGTTTTGCGCTACTTGTATTTGTCATTTTCAAGATTCGCAAAGTCAGATATAGAATAATTACTGCACCGTTCTTGTTCAGAAAAACACTATTTAGTAAAATAAAAAAAGTGGCGGTCCCAAGCAATAAAATGTACCTTGTATTTTATGAAGTTCAACGTTTAAACTTCAGAAAAGTCAGTTCTATAAAAATACCGCAATATCTCGATCACGGAAAGTTCCAGAAGCCGTAGATATGTTGCACTCTTTTTTTAAGCCCTAAACGTAAACAATATTCTTTTCAACTGTAGTAAAATTACAACAGAGCTGTATTCAGAACTGTTTTATTGTTTATGCTACTACTCATAATTAATTCGCATATTCACTTACAAAGGAGGTATGGAAATGAGAACAACCTCTTTTCTAGTCTGGCTGGAAAATAAATAAACTAAATTATGACCGCGGAAACTTAACTGAGTGAGGAAGGCACTGGGAAATATTAGAGACCAAATCTTTTTTATACTTTTATTCGATTTGAAATGAGGCATTTTGCGAAGGCATGAAGTTAATTGGGATATAAAACATTTAAAACCGTCATGTTATATTTTGTAAATGTTTGCTTGTGACAGTTACGGACTAATTAGTGAACGAGACAATCGCGATATTTTGCCTGACGTTTCGTAAAAGTGCGTTATGACAAGTTTGTTGATCGTCACGTTTCGGCTGCCAAAATTAATAACAAAAATTTTTTTTTTAAAAGGAGTATTATAATATTGCAAGAACCACACATTTAGCCTATCCTATCTGCATTCTCGATTAAAAAGAGTATTTTCTCCAAAAATAAGGCAAGAAACTTTACGTGATATAGTTAGGGCACTCTATCAAAATATCATCCGCCTCATGTGATTCGAGCATGCAAGCGGGAATCCAGCGCTTTCAGAGATTCCCCGCCGCTTTACTTTCTCAACAAGGCATAAATTTGGGCAAAATCGGAATACCTTCTGTAGAATAACTAGTGCAAGTTAACTAACCCTCTTAGAATTTTTAAATAAGATATTTGGGAACAACAGACATTATAATCGATTTCAAATTAGATTGCACAAAGATATTAAAATGTTTCATGATAGGCTTAGTGTAAAGTTTGATATAATAAGTGAACCCAATAGTAAGTATGGTGTATAAAAATATAAAATAAAATAGGCTAGGCTAGGCCTATAAAATAGGCTTACCGGTTCACCTAGTCAGATTAATCGCGTCGTTTCTTAAAGACCGTACGTTTCGATTCAAACATGAAGGCACGCTCTCCGCGCCTCGTCCCATAAAGGCTGGAGTCCCGCAAGGCTCAGTCCTCGCCCCTCTGCTGTACACCGTGTACACTAATGACATGCCCATCCCGCCGAAAGGGGTCGAACTCGCCCTCTTTGCCGACGATACCGCCCTTTACACTAAAGGTCAAAGGATCCCGTATAACATCACCAGACTCCAAAAGGCCGTAAACGCCCTCGGTGTTTGGTTACGAAAATGGCGTATTGATGTCAACCCAGAAAAGAGTTCTGCCATTCTATTCGACCACAAACGTCGTAATCGCCGCAACGATCCCCACATTCGAATGTTAGGTATTCCCATCCCCTGGAAGCGCAGTATCAGATACTTAGGCGTCACCTTAGATCAGACGCTGTCTTTCAAGCCACACGTCGATAGAGTAACGAAACTCGCGCGTTTCTACTTAAGCCGCTTAAATAGTATGATAGGTAGAAAAAGTAAAATGTCTTTTAGAAATAAACGTACGCTTTATAAGGTCTGCGTTAGACCCGTCATGTCATATGCTTCGCCAGTCTTTGCCCACGCCAATCCCTCCGTCCTGTATAAGCTGCAGGTAGTTCAAAATCTCTTCTGCCGCAGGGCCACAGACGCACCTTGGTATGTGCGCAACGCGGACCTGCACAGAGATCTTGAACTACCTACAGTGCAACAGCACCTCAAAACACTCTCAGAATCGTTTTTCAAACGCGCCGAATCCCATCCCAATCATCTTGTTCGAGATTCAGTCTCATATACTGCTCCTGTGTTAGATTCGAAATTCAAAGTCGCTAGGCCGAGAAACGCGCACACGGGCGAACCTACGCAGTTAACTTTAGCTCTCGAGGCCCTTCAGGCCGCAAATCCTAATTCTAACGTAAATTCTAATTCTAACGTAAATCCGAATTAATGCAACTTTACTTTTCATTTTTAATGTTTTTATTTACTTTTCATTTTTAATGTTTTTATTTACTTTTAATTTTTGAGCACCTTCAGTGCTATGTAAATCCCAGCGGGTGACCCCTTAAGGGCCCCGCTAGCGCGGCCTCTTTCTCCGATTGGCCGTCGCTCAGATGAAGGCTGAGTGGCAAAAATGCACGAGCCGACATGGGGTTTTTTAGTGGATATGGTTCTGTTAGGCGTCGGGACGAGTCCCACATAACTCCGATCGCGCGCGCGGAGTATGCGTCAGAGCATTTTTTATGTCCTCCTGCCCTTCCCGTGGAGGGGAACCAAAAAAAAAAAAAACAAATCAATGAACATATGTATTTTAACAATTACATAAACGCGTCATCAAGTTTACAAACATTCAAGATTGCTGCTAAAAACAGCGCAACCTCGTTATTTCCTCCGGTGAATATTTATAAGATTGACCGCGTTGTTGCCAGTCATGATGGATGGACAGTCCATTAATCATTGTTCAGATCTATTCTTAATTTCCTTAAACAATGTTGATTAAAATTTTAATTTTATGTTGCGATGGTGTCAGGAACGCAATTTGTGTTTAGGCATATGCCGCGAACCTTACGTTGGTGGCTTCGAGTACTTCTTCAGACTGACTGATGTCTTAAAAGGATTTTTAGCCAATTTTGCTTAAGTTTTCACGTGTACCTTTTGGTCTATTAGACAAAAAAACTTTATCATAAATATATTTTATTGACATGATCTTAAAACTAAAAATTATAAGAGCCTGACCCAAACTAAATGTGTATGCCATTACCACCTACCTAGTGAGACTTGACAGAATTTTACTTACAAATAATTATGACTTAGTTAAGTTACAAATTGTTTTACTCAATTATAGAAACATCTGTCTTACTACTTTAATGTGTATTTATCGAAAATTCTAATAAATTGTAAATCATTTCCTAAAGTAAAATTATAAAGCAGGGCTTTGGGTATTTGGCAGCGACTTAATTAAGTTTTAATAACAAAATAGCAATAAAGTGTATGTATCTCTAAAATTTCACAATATTTTCTACTAACAGAACAAATATTATTACTTTTAGAAAATCTCATCGTTAAGAATTTAACTACAATTATAACAGAGTAACATAAATCATTCATTGCCTAACAATTTCTCAAATATTAGTAAAATTCAACAACCACCAGGCCAATCGGACAGTTTTGCAAAAATTAAGTTTTTATGTATGAAACGCTGGCGAGTTATAATTTATTTTGAAAATTTGCTTATCGAAAAGTAAAAATATATGTTTCAAATTGAAATTTCCCTTTAAGTTTTTTCCACTAAAACTATTGTCAATCATAGAAAAATGGATTTGCATCTGGAATATTTTCGTGCAACTGTTATTTACGACTTCAAGTCCAACTTGAAGCCTGATGAATTGTTTAATCGACTTCAATTAGCTTTTATGACCAAGGCGCCTTCTAAAGCAACTGGGTACTGCTGGTATAACAAATGTAAGTGCGGTCGCTAAAATTTGAAGGACGAAGAAAGAAGCGATCGTCCTCTGGCTGCTGTTACGGAGGAAAACGTGCGACAAGTGAAAAATTTGAATAAACAAAACCAGCAAATCACATACGAAGAGGTTCAGCACAATCTGCAGATTTGGGGACTGGAACTGCTCGCCTCCGCAAGGTTTAGCCCTCGATGCCTTGTACGTGGTCCCTGGGTGGTGCTAAACGAGCAGTATCTTCTGGTGGTAGGCTTCGGCCGTGGCTTGTCACCACCCACTAAACATAGCCATGCCACCAAGTGACATGGCCGCGTTCCGGCATGAGGTTTAGTGTAGCCATCGAGGAGGGTAGGTCTGAGTAATCGTGCTGCATCAGAGAACTGTCTTCAGCTCGTAATTTATTGACTCGCCGGGTAACTGGTTTTGGAGGGTAGCGGGATTCGAAGAAACGGTGCACCGCTGACCGACCGCAGGTAGTAGGGGCCCAAGTAGTGTGCTAGCCACGTGCGAAAGGCTGCCCCGCCACCTCGTGAAAAATCCCGGGAGGCTTCATCGTGCCAGCTGGCGACTGGTTAGAGAGGACCCGATGACAATCCCCGGGGGGGTTCGGGCGTCCCCGCAGTCTTCAAGCCAGTTCCCCATCGGTGCGTTGTTTATTGCGAGCTGCTTGGTTCCATTTGTAGCGCTTCACTCTACTTCTGTCCTCCTCCCTATTCACTCACACATCCAATATGAAAAGTCACAAGAAGAGTAAGGTTCTACAGCGGTTGCACTTCCTCTCTCTTAAAGTGCACTTCTGCAACATCAGAGGAATGCACTCAAATATCAACGATGTCCACCACCATCTTGAGACAGAGAGGTCTCACCTACTCTTCTTAACGGAGACGCAGATCTGTAATCCGTCAGACTCGGCATACCTTTGTTACCCAGGGTACATCCTGGAGTCCAATTTCCGCCCGAACGCCGGGGTGTACATGCATGCCAGTGACGAGATCTGTTGTCAGCGTCTCCGTTACTTGGAAGATCTGGACTTTTCCGTTATGTGGGTTCACATTGATACCGGCCTTGACCAATTGGTCTACAGCAGTATATACTGGTCACATAGCGGAGATCGGGAGACAACGAGGCTCATGGAGTATCTCAGCGATGCAGCAGATACGGTTCGGCAACGTTTTCCCTCAGCGCAGTTGGTGTTCCTGAGGGATTTTAACGCTCATCACGGGCAATGGCTATACCCGTATCAGGACACTGACCACGCTTGTAGAGAGGCTTTTATGTTTTCCGTGACTCAAGGCCTCTCACAGCTTGTGCATGAGTCCACGCGCATCCCCGACGTTGCCGACCACAATGCATATAGCTTAGACCTTCTGCTGACAACTGAACCTGACAGGTGCTCAGTGTCCGTAACTGCACCTCCAACCGAACGGGACATCCGACCACTGCGTGGTGAAATCTGTGTCGCAGTACTCGCCGCCTGACACCAGCTCAAAAAGCGCAAGGCGAGTATGGCGATACAAGTCAGAAGATTGGGATGAGATGCGGCACTTTTTCGCGTCTTATCCTTGGCTGCAGACTTGTTTTACATCAACCGATCCATCGTGCTGCGCTGATGCTGTATCAAGTGTGATAGGCCAAGCAATGGAGTATTTTATCCCTTACGCTGGGATAGCCTTGACACCAAAGGTCGCCCATGGTTTAATGCTGCTTGCCTCACAGCTGAAAAGCTTAAGCAAGAAGCGTACAAAGCCTGGGCTGACGCTCACAGAAGCAAAGCCGTGGATTCGCATGAACTGAAGAAAAAATACAATGCTGCCGCCAAGTCTTGCAAAAAGGTAATCAAAAAAGTTCACTTTGATTACATTGGCCACAACGGAGACATTATAGCGTCATATCCTTCAGGAAGCAAAGCTTTCTGGTCTTTGGCCAAGTCGGTTGAGTCGAACTTCTGTCGCCCATCGCTGCCACCTCTGAGGAAGCCTGACGGTTCACTGGCCCACTCTGCAAAAGAGAAAGCAGACCTCTTTGCTTATCTTTTTGCAGACTATTCTACGTCTAAATAGTCAAGGTAATGTCCCACCCCAGTTACCTCAGTTCGGACCCAAAATGGGTACCGTTCATATTCGCCAAAAGGAGGTTCTTAAATGCTTGCAGAATTTAGACGTGAACAAGGCCAGCGGCCCCGATGGCATACCTGCAGTTGTGTTAAAACACTGCGCAGCCGAGTTGTCTCCCATGCTAACGCGCCTGTATCAACTCTCTTTGGAATCTGGAAAGGAAGCTGGCTAACGTGCAACCAGTACCAAAGAAAGGAAGCCATGCAGATGTCATCAACTATCGACCTATTTCAATCACCTCCATACTTTGCAAAGTTATGGAGCGTTTATTGAACAATAGTCTCCTGGCATACCTTGAGTCCAACGAGCTCCTTAGTGATAACCAATATGGTTTTCGCAGTGGACGCTCGACTGGAGATCTTCTTGTGTATGCCACTCACTTATGGAGCGAAGCCTTGGAAGGTCACGGTGAAGCTATAGCTGTATCATTAGACACTTCCAAGGCTTTTGATAGGGTCTGGCATGATGGTCTCTTGAGTAAGCTTCAAGCATACGGAATACCTAAATGGCTCTGTGACTGGATATCTGATTTTCTGAGGGAACGGTCAATTCGAGTAGTCTTAGACGGCTGCTCTTCTGACTTAATGGCAATTAATGCCGGGGTACTTCAGGAATCTGTTCTCTCTGCAACGTTATTCTTGCTGCAAATTAACGACCTGCTAACCCCAGGCATTATTGGTTACGCTGATGACAGAGTTGTAGAAAGATACATGTCCAATGCGCGAGCGAGTCCTCAAGAAATCCGCTTTTGAGCTGAGAGAGTCCATGATAGAGCGGGTGGATTTGGCCTTAAAGAAAGTGTCTGATTGGGGCGAGTCCCACTTGGTCAAATTTAACCCGTCGAAAACACAGGCGTGTTTATTCTCCGCCGAAAAGAGCAGTTTCGACCTAACGCCCACTTTCCAAAATGTTTCTGTACCCTTAACCGACCACCTAGGGTTTCTGGGCGTAACTATATCGTCCCAACTAAACTACGGGCAACAAATTGTGTCCATGGCTCAAACTGCTTCAAAGAAGTTGGGAATCATCTCGAAGGTACGACGGTACTTCAGCCCTAAACAGCTACTTAATTTGTATACAGCTCAAGTTCGATCTTGTATGGAGTACTGTAGCCACCTTTGGGATGGTTCTGCAAAGTCCCAACTAGAAGCGATGGACGCAGTTGACCGAAGAGCCCGAAAAATTATTAACAACTTTGACCTCACCACCAAAAAATTGCAAAGCCTCGACCATCGTCGGAAAGTTGCCAGTTTTGGAGAGTGCGTGAATGCTCTTTTCGAGTAGGTTGAACCCGCATCCTTCTTGCATCGGACTACTAGACGCAGACAGACGTTCCATCCCTTCATGGTAGGTATCCCAAGAAGTCGAACCAAACGCTTCGATAGTTCCTTTTTGGTGCGGGTCGCCAAGGTGTGGAATGAACTGCCTGCGTCTGTTTTTCCAGAAAACTATAGTCCTAGTTCTTTCAAGCGTCGAGTGAATAGGTATCTCGTGGATAGACGTGTAACACCTTCGTTTTCATCGTCACTTTCCATCAGGTGAGAGAGAAAAGAAACGTCTTATCCTTTTGCAATAAAAAAAAAAAGATTGGTTCTGAACTGAGAGTGTCCATGATATTCTACACAGCAGCTTTGCTTAAGGATGATTGTTTCTCACTGGGTACCTCTCAACCTTACCAATGCTCAGAAACAGGCGAGCGTGGAATGGTGCCATGATGTGACCGATAAATTCAAAGCAGGTTGTTCCCGTCATATTTACGATATCGTAACAGGTCAAGAATCTTGGATTTATCTGGAAAATAAATGTTTTTTTTATTATGGGTATGATGGTAATGATTTATATACTATGTTGTATTTAACTTATTCGACACAACGAGGGTTCATGATTAAAAATTATTTCAAGTATTGTCATTTTTACACCAATAAACAAACATTGTTCGAAATATATAATATTAGGTCTTTACCTATGAAATTGCCGTTTTTCACGAAATAAATGAAGCGTAATTTTTTTATATATTTTTTATTTCTATTAATCAAAATAATCACCCATGCAATCAATGCATCTTTGCCAACGCATTGGTAGCTTATTGATGCCTTTCTTGAAGAAATCAGCTGGACGGGAGGCAACAAATTCTTCAAAGGCATTTTGTACTGCCTCTCGGGTATTGAATTTTTTTCCTGCCAAGAAGTTATCCAAATTCTGGAAAAAGTAGAAGTCTGTAGGCGCAAGGTGTGGTGAGTACGGCGGATGACGGAGAACTTCCAACCCCGACTCTTGTAGCTTGGAGACCGTCTGCTGTGCAGTATGAAGTCGCGCGTTGTCGTGCAGGAGCAGTGGAGCCGAACGATTGACCAAAGCTGGTTGGAGACGTGCGAGCTTCTTCATCATTGTGTTCAGTTCTTCACAGTACACATCTGCAGTAATGCTTGTCGCGTTTGGCAAGAAGCTGTGATGAATTAACCACCAAACAGTGACCATCACTTTTCTAGGGGTAAGTTTTCGTTTAGGGCATTGTTTGGGTGCTGAACCAGGGTCCAACCAACTTGCTGAGCGCTTACGATTGTCAAACAGGATCCATTTCTCGTCACAAGTAACGATGCGGTTCAGAATTCCTTTATTTGTATGCCTGCTGAGCAGTGCAAGGCACGTCTCCACGCGTACTTCGCGCTGGCGGTCATTAAGTTCGTGGGGTACCCATTTGTCAAGCTTTTTTACCTTGCCAATTTGACGCAAATGGACCAATATTGTTTTGATGCTAACGTCGAAAGCTGCTGCTAATTCAGCCGTGGATTGAGTTTCATCAGCTTCCACAATTGCCTTTAATTCGTCATTGTCGACCAAAGTTTTCGGACGACCACGGGGTTAATTTTTCAGGTCAAAATTACCAGAATGGAAGCGGGTAAACCAATAACGGGTGGTGCGTTCGTTTGTAGTGTTCGCTCCGTAAACGTCGTTGATGTTGCGTGCCGCTTGTGCCGCTTTGCTGCCACGACGGTACTCATACTCCATAATTGCTCGAATTTTTAACTTATCAATGATGACGAAAAATGTTCGAATGCGTTGAAAACAAAACACTAACTATTAAACAAATGACGATTTTAGAAAAAGAATTCCATGTTTGTCAAATAAAATTAATTTGAAATTAGATTTATCATCAAAAAAAAAATATTTTCATTTGAAATGGCCAGTACGGCAAAACGGCAGTTTCATAGGTAAAGACCTATTATATATATAAAAGTAAATAAAGTGTACTTCAGAAGTTCTAGGTAAAAATAATAAATGCAAATCATAAATAATGTAACATTTTAAAATTCTTGACGTAACTTCAATACTCCGATGTCATAAATCTGATATGCTTTCGAGAGTTAGCTCCAGCTTCTTGAGTTCTCAAGGGCATGCAGTATGATTCTTCAAGATATCAAATGCATGCCCAGGAGACTGTCGCATTGCAGAAGGTTCGACTCTTTATGACGAAATTTTAATTAACACAACTCAAATATCATAATTTTACGCAAAACGTAATATTTTAAATAGTTTTTTGCATTGACAATTGGCAGGCGTTTGTCTTCCATATCAACTGATGGAAAGTGAAGGTGAAGATGAGGACTTTAGTTAGAACCAGACGAGCTCCTGCGCGTGACCGGGGATGTGACTTGGAGAGATTAAGACAACATATTAAATGGTAATTTCTATTGTACCTGAAGAGAGCAGATACCATATTAAGTTTAGATTTTGGATCCAGTACGTAATGCTTTACTTATTTATTAGATATTCAAAAAGGTTAAAAAATTATTGGAAAACCAGTAAGACCTAATAATATCTAGTAAACCTTCAATGTAGATTAGAATTTACAGTAAAAATCATATTTTTAACCTGCTTGAGCCACGCGCAAAGAAAATAAAATTATTTATATACATCATGGCATTATTAAATTTATAAATCATTATACTATTTGTATTTAAAATATAATTAAAAAACGAGGGTTTATGATTATAAAGAAATTAAAGTATTGTAATTTTCACTGTTATTGTGTCACTCCAATGTTAAAACTAAAAATGAAAATCGTAAATAAAGGATCATGTTAAAAATAGTTGACGTAACTTGAATACTCCGATGTCATAAATCTGTAGAGAGTTCGCTCCAGCTTCTAGAGTTCACAAGGACATGCAGTAAGATACTTCAAGATATCAAATGCATGCCCAGGAGACTGTCGCATTGCAGTAGGTTCAACTCTTTATGACGATGTTTCTATAAGCACAACTCTTTGCAAACTCATGAATGAAGAGGAAAAGTTTTAGCGAGAAGCTCTTGAACAGAGCTTTAGCCGCTTATCGTTTACGTTAGTTCGAAATAAGTTTTAGATTTTAAGTAAACGTATGTTATTTAAAGTAGAATGAGAAGTTACTTGGCATCGCTTTGCAAACTATTTTACTTTGTTAGAAATTTTTATGTGTGGTTTAAACATTTTGAAACTGATTTTAAAAATGCCATTGTTTTTTTACTGTTTTGTTACGATTTGAAAGCCCGTTTTAGGTGATATGGTTTGTTTGAAGACGGACGAAGCCTAGAGAGCTCTTTACGACTAATAGTCCTTGATCAGGCACAGTTGGAATCTATTTTCGTGCTGTTTGAGAAGTTAAGAGTGCATCGAAATAGTATTCTTGTGTAAGCTTCTACACCTTTCTTTGTTTAAGTTATGACAAGTACACGCAGAGATTGTTTTATCACCTTTACAAACACATTACAGTCTTTGAACTGTTAAAAATAAATCATTTATTTATCAGGCTCGCATTCATCCCAGTTTATTGCCCGTGGACATTTTGGCTTGTGTGATATTCTATGAAAATAAATTAATTTATAGAGGATAGTAAAACTTTTACGATCATGTTCTTTTTATTAAAGACTACAACGTCAGTTCTGAAGATCTTGTTGTGAAGATGAACCAGCAAGAAACTATGCGGGAATCACCAGAAACTTGCTCACGTTACAATATCGATACCAACTAACAACACGTTTTTTTTATTAAGGAGATTAATCTCAAGAAACAAATGAAGGCACAGTAAGGAGATATGACGTTTCTGGCGCCACTCATGGACAATGTGAAGAAGGTGGTCAAGAGAAGTTAAACAACATAAGCTCAAGCCAGGGAAAGTTGGCGTGCTCTAAAAACTCTATTCTTCAGCAGTGGATTGTGGATTGTGGATTGCAATATGAAATACATTGTATAAATGTATTATTTATGTGTTTTTATAATTTACAGCAAATCTTATTTATTTCAGCGTTTGATTGCTATTTTTGGTAAAGTTCTAATTTTACTAGATATTAATTTACAAGGATAATTCGTTTTTATATTTTCGGTTAAGAGTCCATGTTGAATACGATTCTGAATGTCAATGTGACAGTTTCTTTCTACGTCCGTTTAATGACAAGTTATTTGATTCATATCGTCACTCACATATAAAAACTAGATACAAAATCAGAGTCAGAAAAACGTCTTCACAGAAAGAGTTCCCAAATGAGTATTTGGGTTTGCTTCACAATAGACATGTCATTAAACTGTGAACATGTCACGAACATGTCTAACTCTTAAAGAAAGAATGAATTATCATATATTCGGAAAGCAAATTTTCAATTTAGTAATTTAGTATCATTAAAAAACTTCTGAATTTAGTAAAAAATTCATGTGTTAATTAAATCATCACAAAGGCCCGGCATTACTTCAAATCTCAACAGCTGCTTTATCTGTATAAGCGCAGACACTTGTATTCATATTCAGAATACTGCAGTAATCTTTGGGATGATTTCCGAAGTACCAACTAGAAGCGTTGAACTTTGTCGACCCAAGAGCCTCTAGCCGAAGAAATACTCTAGATATCTTCGAAGATACATAATCTCAAACATCATCGCAAAGTTGCAAGTCTATTGGTTTTTTACAAATTATACTTTGTCTGTTTATGCACATTACACATAGTTAAACTATATAACTAAGCCATATTGAACCTAAAAGCGATATTTTGGTTTATTTAGTAATTTATAAATGTTCCAATGAATTGCCGAATTTAGCCAGGCCCAAAGATCTATGAAGACTGGGTAAGTTCCTTTGTGTACTTTGATTTGCCAATTTTAGTTCAAAATGGTGGAATTGCAGTATGCAAAATAAATATTTGACGATAGCCAGTCTAGTGTTAGTAATAAAATAATAAAAGGAAATTGACAGATGTACAGGAGAAAGCACAAACAGCTCATAGAACAATTTAAAAACATTTGTGTTAATAGCAATACCAACGCTACTACAGTAAAAATATAACTTTGCAAGTAAAAGTACGCGGCGGGCGACTTTAAATGACATCATATTTTTAATAGCTCTTTAAGTAAAGTAGTTTGGAGAAAAACGGAGATGCTGTAAATTCATTGAATCTGTTTTTATGTCCAGTTTATTCATGGTTGAAAGTGTATTACGTTCCCTGCGGTTTAAGAAGATACATTTTCTGTTTTGCAATTTACCGTACAAAGAAAGTGTTACACAATAAATTAGAAATAAATAAAATCTCGATTAGGGAGTAGTAGTAGGTAGAGTAGGTAGTATGCAGAATAACTTAAATACAATTTTTTAAAAAATAATAGGTACAAAGATGTTATAAAGAAATCTCCGAACGTATCAATGAACTGAAATGTCAAATACAGACATAATGGAACCGAGTTGTGACGTCACAAATAATGGCATGGGCGTTTGGATAAAATATATAATAGCTGCGTAGATAATGCGCTGTTAAAATTGTGACATTGAAGTCAGTAAGTTTTTTTATAATAAAATATGTGTAAAAATTTAACATATTTTATTTTAAGTTTTGTGCCTTTTTTAAATAGTTTTCTAGGCTACGTAATTTCGATATTTTATTTGAAACTTTATTTTTCAAAACATTTTTTGAGTCAAAATTTTAAAAATAAATCTGTAAAAACTTTTATTTCAAATGATGTCAAAATCACAATCGTTTTAGCGATAATTAACGTTATGCTTTTGTTGATGAATGTTTTTCCGGGTTCCCCCCAGTTCGCTGTATCTGTGTCATCTATAACATAAGCTTTGCTTTCTTTGGGGCCATAGAGCTGGTGTGTTTGATTGGTGATTTATTATTATTACTATACCTACTGAAACGTTCCGTGAGTTTAAGAGCCTCAGCTTTTATTGAAATCATAACCAAACAAAATGCTTGATACTTATAAAATTATCTGCAAGTCACCTTCAAAATAAATTTTAGCGAAATTATATTATTTCAAAGCTCGGCGCAGTAGTTAATTGCATCAACATGCTGCGAGTTCACATTATTTGATATTTTAATTAGTGATTGTGCCGGTTCTGATTGTATAATGTAATATGCAAAGTTATGTGCCTAAAGAAGGTAAGACGATTTGTTTATTTGCTTCTTATTCAATGTTAATGAAGAGAAAGAAGGATGTTCCTTTTTCGAAAATGTTTACAGGTTTAGGAAATAAATAAAGTTGATTTTTAAGCTGTTTTCCTTTTATTTAAATTCATTTGATTCATCGTTTTTTTTTTTGCAAAGTTATGTGGGACTCGTCCCGACGCCTACCAGGACCATACCCACTAAAAACCCCCTGTCGGCTCGTGCATTTTTGCCACTCAGCCTTGATCTGAGCGACGGCCAATTGGAGAAAGAGGCCGCGCCCAGAAGGGGTCACCCGCTGGGATTACATAGCACTGAAGGTGCTCAAAGCACTGAAGGTTAATACATAGCACTGAAGGTGCTATATATATGCTATATATAGAAAACAAATAATAGAAAATAAAATAATAAAAATTAAAAATTGCAAAATAAAATTGAATTAATTCGCATTTACGTTAGAATTAGGATTTACGTTAGAATTAGAATTTACGTTAGAATTAGAATTTGCGGCCAGAAGGGCCTCGAGATCGGCGGACAGTCTGGTGGATGAGTACGCTTGCGCATTCCTAGGCCTAGCGACTTTGAACTTCGAGTCTAACACAGGAGTAGTATATGAGACTGAATCACGAACTAGAGGATTGGGATGGGTTTCGGAGCGTTTGAAAAACGCTTCAGAGAGTGGTTTGAGATGTTGTTGTACTGTAGGCAGTTCAAGATCTCTATGCAAGTCCGCGTTACGCACGTACCACGGTGCGTTTGTGGCCCGGCGGCAAAAGAGGTTTTGAACTACCTGCAGTTTGTGCAGGAGGGAGGGTTTGGCGTGGGCAAATATTGGCGAAGCATACGTCATGACGGGTCTAACGCAGACCTTGTAAAGTGTACGTTTGTTTCTGAAGGACATTTTACTTTTTCTACCTAACATGCTATTTAGGCGGCCTAAATAGTGACGAGCGAGTTTCGAAACTCTTTCGACGTATGGCTTGAAAGAAAGCGTCGGATCTAATGTGACGCCTAAGTATTTAGTACTGCGCTTCCAGGGGATGGGAATGCCTAACATTCGGACGTGGGGATCGCCATCGGGACGACGGCGTTTGTGGTCGAAGCGCATCGCAAAACTCTTTTCAGGGTTCACATCGATGCGCCATTTTTGAAACCATACACCAAGGGCGTTTACGGCCTTTTGGAGTCTGGTTACAAAGTGCCGAACACTGTGGCCTTTGGTATAGAGTGCGGTGTCGTCAGCAAAGAGGGCGAGTTCGACGCCTTTCGGCGGGATGGGAATGTCGTTGGTGTACACGGTGTACAGCAGAGGGGCGAGGACTGAGCCTTGAGGGACTCCAGCCTTTATGGGACGAGGCGCAGAAAGCGTGCCCTCGTGTTTAAATCGAAATGTACGGTCTTTGAGAAACGACGCTATTAACCTGACTAGGCGATCCGGTAAGCCTATCTTGTAGAGTTTATAAACGAGACCGCTGTGCCAGACTTTATCGAAAGCCTTGGCTACGTCAAAGAAAACCGCGACTGTTTTATAACGACGCGGATAGAAACCGTCAAGTATATACTCGACGATTCGGTGGACTTGCTGAGGGCAGGAGTGTTTAGCACGAAAGCCGAACTGATGGGGAATAATGAGAGGATCGCCATCCGTTGGAAACAGATGGTTCCGCATTCGAGAGAGTATGACTCTCTCGAGAAGTTTAGACATTGCCTTGAGGAGGCTGATGGGTCTGTGATTAGCCGGGACGTTCAGAGGTTTGCCCGGCTTGGGAATGTCTATGACTGTCGCTTCCTTCCAAGCTTTTGGAAAGTAGCTATGGTCGAAGCAGGCATTGAAAATGATAGCTAACAAGGTAAGCATCTGTTGAGGTAGGTGCTTAAGTGCGTGGTTGGAAATTCCATCCGCACCCGGAGCCTTTTTGGACTTTTGATTTCTAATGAAAAGCAAGATTTCATCATTAGAGACTGTGACAGGGTCGGCGGTGATGGGGAGAGAGTCTCTGCGAAGGACTTCGTCCTCCACTGCCTGGATGTGTGAGGGATCAGCAGGTTGCGTGCTGGGCGAGCATTGTGCGGCAATGCTGTCAGCGAAGCATTCGGCTTTCTCTTCGACTTCAAAGGCAGTAGTGCCATCGGGACGAGTGAGAGGAGGAACGTGAGAGGCGGTGTCTACGCGTAAGGCTCGGGCCATGCTATAGTACGCTTGGTGGGACGGAGAGATATTCGCTATGAGATCGTTCATCTGAGTGTCTCGGAGTTCCGCGAGGCAAGACCTAACTTTACGTTGAAGCTGATTCGCAGCTGTTCTATATGCGGGCGTGGGATATTTCTTGGCTCTCCGGAGAGCCGCGTTCTTAGCTTTAATAAGATTGCTAACGGCTAAGGGAAGCGTGGGTTTGCCTTGCTTAGCAACCTTTTCGTTGTCACTGATGGCTGAGTTGATAGCATCAGTGAGAGAATTTACTAATGAATCGATTTTATCCGGGCTATCTAATTGTTCGGGAGAGATCGCGAGTGGAGAGTTCGGAGCCTCTAAGGCTGAAACTAACGTATTTTTAAAACCTTTCCAGTTGGTAAAGGTCTTAGGAGATGAGACGTTATCGTTCGGCGGTCCTAGCACGAGGGAAACGGGGCGATGGTCGGAGCCTAGGTCATCGAGCGGTTCGATAGACCTTAGATCAAGATTGATACGCTTGATAATTGCAAAGTCGAGGATGTCAGGAGAGTAGGACGGGTTGTTTGGATAGTGAGTGGGAGTGATGGGTGATATGACGTCTAGGTCAAGGGAGTTAGTGATGTCGAGGAGAGCGATACCACTGGTGTTAGTCGATAGGCACGTCCAGTCAGTATGTTTGGAGTTAAAGTCTCCGAACATAATGACTGAATGGCCGAGGGCGAGAATGGCCTCAAAGTCGCTGCGGATTGGTCTGGTACCACTAGGTATGTAGATTGAAGCTATGATGATGTTCGGATGACCAGTGATAGCCAATCTAGACACAGTGGCTTCCATGTTGAGGAGAGGAGGGGTAGGGAGAGGACAGCAATGGAAGCCTCTTTTGTAATATATAGCGGTGCCGCCAAAACCGTCGGAGTTGGGCCTATCGTTACGAATAAACGCGTACTTTGGTATAGCGAATCCCCTGGAGCGGTTTGGAGTAAGCCATGTCTCCTGGAGAAGGAATAAGTCAGGTTCTTTGTTCTGAAGGAACAGTTTAATCTCGGGAAGGTTGGTGTTAAGGCTACGAGCGTTAAAAGATATTAGGGATAAGCCCTTGGGTTTAATACGACTGGACATTATAATTTACTTATTTATGATTTTATACAAAAATAAAAAAATAAATTTATAACGAACTTAGAAGCGAGTGATGTTCAGCTAACACAAATAAACGCTCTTGAGGAGAGCGGGCGGCTCGCAGTTTGCGTGCGAGAACAGAAATTTCTGTAATGTCGACGTTTTGAATGACGTCGAACACGGTCTTCATGTCCTCAGCCAGCGACGACTGAGGTGAAAATGGCAAATCAGGACGCGGCCCTACGGAAGCTACGGGAGCTGGGATGGGTTGGGAAGGTGCAGGCGGAACGGCCGGACGCTGCCTCCAAGACAGAGCCTGAGTAGGCGTCGGCTGAACGGGCTTTGCTTCCGGGGGACCCCGGTTACGCAGCGGCGGGAAGTTAGCGGGAGTGAACGGCGGCGCCGGTTTAGGCGCGACCCTCTTGGCGGTGGAGCGCGGAGCGCGCGGGCAGCCCCTGTAGTTAGCTGTGTGACCGGACTGGCCGCACAGCACACAGGCAGGGGGGGAAGTGGATTCGGGAGTGCGAGTGCACTCCTTCGTTATATGTGGATCCAGGCACTTAACGCACCTGGGGGGAGCTGAGCAGTTCGCTGCTGCGAGCTGGCAGCGGTGGCACTGCCCAGGGTGACCACGGGGGTTGGGACGCTCGACGGAGATATTTGAGAGTCCGCAAATTGTGCGAGCCTCTGTAAAGATCTCCCTCGAGTTGGGAGTATTGGACAAGATAACTAAAGCTAGCGGAAAGCGCCTACCGCGGTTAGAGTGCATCTTGTGCACTGCTACAGCCGGGAAGCCCTGAGACTTAAGGTCCTCGAGAATGTCTTCATTACTGAGCTCAAACGGGACGCCCCGTAGTACTGCGCGGATCTTACGCTCCTCAGGGAGGGCGTAGGTGTGGTACGCGATTTGATTGATCGACAGAAGCCTAGTGAAAGACCGGAAGTCGTCGACGGTCGCAACCTGAATTTTGATTGTTTCGCCAGCGTTGGCGGCTTTTAAGTAATTAATTTTGTGCACTTTGCACAAGTTAGAAACCGCGGTCCAGCGCGCTTTTTCACGCAGGAAGACGTGCGGAGGGAGCTGAGGCTTCGGTGGGACGGGAGCGCAGCGCGACGCTGGCTTCGAAGGGACCGACGGAGACGCGGTTACTTCAAGCGATTTTAATGGCGCGGGGGCTGGTGTAGAAGACACCGGGGAGGGCTCGGGTATTGATGATACCGAAGCTTTCTTTGAGCGCTTCTTGGAGCGCTTGGCGACTAATTGAAACGCGGGCTCAGGAGAGCCGGTTAAGGTGACGGCATCTGACGACGTATCAGACGCGGGTTCGGAGTCGCTCCCGGGAGCGGTACGCTTGCGACGCGACGCGTGAGAGGATGCGACCGATTCGCAGTCCATCTCGGACGAGGCGGGAGACGCGGGAGAGCTGTGGACCTGAGGAGTCTGGACGTTGGAGGCCTGAGGGGCCGGGGTTGAGGCCTGAGGGGCCGGGGACGCGATAGTTGCCTGTAAGGCCTGCGTTAGTACGTCATCTGGGATGGGGCAACCGGACGCCGCGAGCGCCTGGGCGAACGACTTAAGAACGCTTACAAGGTCCATTGGAGGGCTTGAATATGTAATATATAAATATATAATGTATGCCTAGGTTCCCTAGCAAACCTAGCACCTATTTATATAAAAAATGCCTAGAGTTCCTAAATAAAAACCTAGCGAACCCTAGTGGCTAACCTCCCTACCAGCGGTAGGGGGGCTGGGGAGAATAACTTAAAACTAACCGTAGTACGCCGAAGGCCGCTACCTAGAAACCTAAAAAAAGGGTACGCAGGTAAAGAGTTGACCGCGTTAGGGTCAACCTTTACCGACAGAAAGGACAAATACACACGAAGAACACACAGATATGATAAAAATAAATATGAAAATAGGAGAAAAATAAATAAAATAGAGAAGAGAAATAAAATAAAAATAAAAGGAATGGTTCAGTACAAATTCGTTGTCACCGTTAAGTATCCTTTGCACTAAAACCAGACTACTTACGCTGGGCACAACACTGCACTCAGCACAAGCACAACACAACTTAGCACAGCACTTTGAAGACTAAGGGGCTTAGTCGCAAAGAAAAATTGCACTTCGAAAGCACTCAGACGGAGTAGAAAAACCTTGAAAACCGTAGCACGGAACCAACACGCTATACTGTGACGTCAGTAGACTGAGCGCCACGGAATATCGGGAGGGAACCGATCAACGGAGAACTGGGTCTTGCACGTCCGCACCGCGTGGCGATCGGAGCGAGAATGTTGATTCATCAAGGAGCAGGAGTATTCAACTAACGTAATCACGATAGCCGTCAACTTTATAAGGTAGGAGACTGGAACGGAGATATATTACCAAAGAATAGAATCTTAGAATATATGAAAAACAAATCAAATTTTTTCTATTTATAAATATTTGATGAGAATAAAAATGTTATAGTTTTAATTTCGACGTTAGCTTAATATAAATAGAATTGAGTTTTTCACACAGTGACGGTCTATGCTCATGGAAGCGGCAATTTACACAACTCGGTACTGGTTCTACTGCTCCTTTATTCTTTATTTTTCAAACAGCTAATACAACCATGGTCCGACGACGGTGCAAAGCCAACGATGTGTCAACTTTATTTCGCAATCTTTTAACCGGCGTGTTCCTTTCCAGACATTTAAATTTGAACTTAATTTCTCTTAAAAACTTCAACAAATTGTTTGATATAAATAAATTCGTGACATTCGGATTCGCTCCTAAGGCTCAACCAACACGATACTGAGCTAGTTTTCTTGGTAACAAGCTGTATTTCACCGAAAATAAGAACGAGGTTTAGGGACTCAAATAAGTTAAAAAACCTCGAATAGTACAAAAATCTTTTCAACGCATAAGCTGGTTATGTTATCAACAAACCTTCAGTACCAATTTTAAATTGTCTTTCACGTATTCCATTTTCGAGAGGGACATTACCGGCGAAGTGTTTTAAAAACATTTCCCTCATATCCGCCGTAAACGGCTGCTGAATTATTTATATGGATCCGTCACAGACCCTTGAAAGAATGTCCCATCTGGGTGTCACTTAAGTTTTCAATGAACTAACTATAATAAAACTTATCGATCAAGTTTTCAATAAAATTATAGATGAATAAAATTTTGGGCATTGATTTTTTTTACGTAAGTATATATTTACATAAATGAACCCGTTAAAAAAAATGCATCTTAGTCAGGACGCCCAACCAGAAATCAAAAGAGAACAGAAAAGCGAAACTCAGAAGGCGGGACGTGGTATGAACGTGTTGTTTAAAAACTATGTTATTAATAGTGCTTAGATACTAAATTAAAGTTCAGTAACACAGTCTTTACAAAGATCTAAAGCCTAACATTGTAGTTTCTGTAATTTGTGCTTAGAATCAACTTTAGAGTAAAGTCTGATAGGCAAGTAGGCTAAGTTCGCCACATAGCTTCTGATCGAACTTATTCAAGTGATAGCTTGTAATTAATTTACGACCCAACGCGGTTGTACAAAGACTTTCTCGTAGAATTAGAAGCCAAGCGGCGGGCAAAAGTTAGTTCAAATTAATACTCTACTGACTGAGATAAATACCTAACAATACGCTTAATACATTAATCCTGTAGAATTATTTCGCGAATTTTGGGAATTATAGTGTTCCCGAAATATTATAGTATTATAGTGGGTATTATAGTGACATTACACAAAGAATAATATCGACCATATGGTGGTGCGAGGAAGAGCAAATCGAAATAAACACACTTAATGTGGGTTTGTCTCTATGAGAATTTGGGAAAATTATTTATTCAATCACGATGGTCCTACGACTATTGAAAATATTTTAATGTACCCACTAACTACTCTCATAACGAACAGTATAAAAATAATACTTAAAGCAATAAAGTATACATTCGTAAGTTTTATAAAACGTGATTCATTTTATAAATAATTTGTAAAAATAATACAATAAACTATTTCCACATGAAATTAATCTTGACTTTCCGCCATCACTTGCAGAATCAGTATAAAATTGCTTGCACGACATCACAATTAACCTAATTCGTAATATTCCAAAAATCCTTGAGCAATAGTCATTAAACTTTCATATCACGCGTTCTTTCTGAAACGCATATCTCTCTTGGCATTAATGCCTTTTTTCATGTCTTGCCTAGAGATGTCACAGGAATATATCGATAATTTTAAGATCATTATTTTTGTTCTGTGGATCAAGACATTGATTGAACGTGAGTGAACAACGTTACGACGATGAAATTAAAGTTGATATTATAATTTGTTATGAATGAGTTCTTATATAAATTGTACATGGCTCTATCCCAGTCTTCACAGATGACCGCAATCGAAACGCTGCCGCCACTTTTTCGATGAAGTTTCTTTCAGGAATTTTAAAGATACATTTCTAAGGCACGTAGATGTATGTAAAGCAGTATTATCGATAATTTGTCCTTTCCCAATGTGAACTGATCGGTCATTATTGGATTTCCGGGTGCAGTTCTCCTGATTTTCCAATTCGGAGAAGAAATGTACGAGCATTTTTAAACTATTCCCGTAAACTATTCCCGGAATAAAGGATTAACTGCTTTGAATTTATACCAGATATTGATAAATAAATAAAAACAGCATGTAATAGCTCAGTAGCGGGATAAATTGTGTGGTACGTTGAGCATTTACAGTTTTTACCACAGAAAAGCTCCATCCCTCAGCCTTATTTAATTTGACTTTTGTAAGAACTCACACAATAAATGAACGACGGCTCTTCAACACAGTCAAGTTTGTCTTTAAAAAAGCGAAAGAAAATGTAAATCGTGATTGCCTCCCTCCCCGCTACTTCTAAGCCAATGGTCACCCCCATATCCTCCAGCCTAGTACGGTTTTTACTTCCCCCTCATCAAATTAAGAGTTTTATAAAGAAAAACATGGCAATCTCTCCAAGTATCATGGTTCTTACGAGTATTTCAGAGAGAATCTAATATAATTTACTTCAGAAACGAAATGTTTTTTTAAGGCTCCTTATTTAATATGAGAATATTTGAATGAAGTTCCAATTTGTTGAAAATGTTATTACAATCAGAATCTAAAATTTCTTAACGGTTGACAATATTATTCTAAGTATTTTGCTGAAAATTAATTTATTTCACAACCAGAAGTTTTAAATGATCTGAAATATGTAATGATATTTCTGCTATAACCTTTGGATTGGGAATCACAAAAGAAAATTCGAAATAGTGAAGCTCTCGCTTCATATGATATTTCAATTACTTTACCGAATGTTTTGCCCTAGTTTCCTTAATTTATTACGGCATATTAAATTATCTGTTCCACAGAAATCAACTACACAGCCCAGGTGGAGTTAGTCGGTTATTGTTAGCGAAGTGTATAGGAACGTTGGGGTTTACAATTGTGCTGCTTACATACACCTACGATTGAATAACGTTTACTTGGTGTACCTCTGAGCAGTAGTGATGCGAATGTACTTGAGAATTCAATTAACTTCGACATGTAAGTAAATTAGTTTGGAAATGATATTGCAGAAACAGTTCAAGAAACATGTTGGTACTGATTCAACAAATATTTCACTCACTTCACTAACAATTTTCCGACTAACTGAATATTTGATTATACATTAATATATGTAGGTGTTTTTCGTTTGGTTTACCTTAATTAATATACATTTAGTCTATAAGTGGTTTACCTTTGATAATAATGGTTTTTTTACGTTTCTAGCGCCAGGATACTTAGATATTAGACCTCAACCAATGTATCGTTTTAATAATTTCGTAACCATTCTCGCAGCTTAAAAACAGATCGCATTCATTCTACATTTACGAACAAAATTACGTTTTTCTGCGGCAACTTGAACGTAGGATGTATTACTTCAATTTGTTTTTTAATTATAGAACTAGCAAGTTCTATCTCTAAAAAAAAAACATACTATACTTTTCGAACGTAATAAAAACAAAATAGTCCTTATAACAGTCTAGTTTTTAAACTTTAGCAGACCAAATAACGGCGAAACTGCATTCCAAACAAGTCGTACGCACAATTGGTACCTGTTCCACAGACAAAAAGCCACGTTTACCCCTCTCATTAAGTCATACTCGTTTCGAAGGATCCGCTGTTATAGTTTTAAGTAACAATTATATGTATAAGATAAATTTAATAACTCATAAGAAAATTTATCAATTTTTTATCAGTTCCAGAGGCTTTCGTCTTAACTCCCAAACTGGAACGGTAAACTGAAATAATTTCCAAATTAGTGATGTAATTTGTGGAGATTTTTTTTTAGATCTTTTCGTATCTCGACAGAATAGTTATGGGATATCTCGGAAAATAATCATGTTCACTTACGAAGGTGCCTTATCGGACCCGTTCGGTAACCATTTTTAACGTTCCGATTCAGTTGTGAAATGTAAATTATACCAAAGGCTGTGGCGCGTGGTGCGCCGTAGGCGTTTCTCAGTGAATTAGCCGACTGCAATAAAGATTACGATGTTTTATTTCCCCAGGCAGCGCGAGATGGTCTCGGTGATGATTACAAATCGGTTATCAAGGAATTCCTGGCGGAGTTTGCTTACCGATATTGGGTAAGTTTCGGCAAATTCACCGCTATCTGTAAATGTCTGTTCCGATATCAGTCACGAGTATTCCAGTTAACGAGCATTCTTTGAGGAGTTTTCGCTTGCAACTATCTGGATTTGGTTTTATTAGCGCCGGATTTGAAAACTTGATTATGTTCGATGTTTAAATTGGATCTGGATTTGTTATTGAGTGTAAGTAGAAAAAAAAGGAAAAAAAGCGATTACGCATTACGTATGATGTTGGCGGAGTAAACAAGCTCTGGGGGAATAATTGTTACTTGTCAAACACGGAGCTCCTGTGCTCCTGTGGAATGGAGGTTTGCGTAAAAACCTACATTTGGATGCGTCCAGATGGTGTTATTTAACAAAACGCTAGGTTTTGTTGCCGTTTATGCTGTTGTTAAATTATTGTACTTTCAGGAAACATATTGGATAGGAAGAGATCGTAGATTTATTTACTATACTGAGATATATTTTCGAATAATTGTATTTCATATTATTTGCACTGTTTTTAATTGCTACGCAACGCTTCGTACCTAAATTTATTGACCCTTTAGCCTTTAGCCTTAATTGTAAGACTTTAAATTTTATTAAGTTTAGTTTTACAATTGCTTAAGAGCTTTAAGATATATTGATAGTTTGACATACAGAACCTAGTATAAACTAGTTCTTTTTTTGGATTTGTTTTGATGATTGCTGATTGAACAAGGCCTTTTGATAGAAAATTATTAGGATTTATCTCCTTTTGTTTGTATTTGTAATGTTTTAGGTATCTTGCGGGGTAGTCGTAATTTAACAATTATATTCTTGTCAAAAACGGATTTGTCCCTTTCTTATTTGTTTAGTTCAACCACAAAAGTAAATAAAAACAAGGTTTTAATATTATTTTGGTCTTAACGAATTTCAAAAAGCAAAATGTAAAGTAATAATAATAATAATAATAAATCCCCAGATAAACACACCAACTGGCCCCAAAGTAAGCAGAGCTTGTGTTATGGATTACCATAAAGCGAACTGGGAGGGAACCCAGACTAAACATACATATATAAATACAAACAAGCATGACCTGAGAACAAACATCTGTGTTCATCACACAAATAAATGCCCCGGTCAGGACTCGAACCGGGGACCTTCGGCGTATGAGGCAGGGCCTGAAACACCCGCCCCGGCCCCACTGATGTCACTCAAAGTGACTCTACCCCCTAACTCAGCTCCAATCAAGCCTCAGGTCCCACCACCCGTATTCCTTCGGGAAAAGGGAAAATGGTCCGAGGTTTCGACATTGTGCAGAGAGCACAACATCCAGTACACCCAAGCGGCCAACTCGGGTGAATCCATTAAAATCACTATTTCGTCGTTAGACGATTTTCGTGCAAAGCTTCTCACCGGTAAACAATATGCTTACCATACTTACACTCTCCCAGAAGAGCGTAAGGTTAGAGTGGTACTCCACGAGGCCATACTCGGGGACCTGCAGTCCCAAGGCTTTTCAGCACTCGGAAGGCGTCACAGGTACGGAAGGCGTCACCCTCTCGCTTTGGTGGTCCTCACCAACGTCCCTAAATCCAGGAAGATTTTCAGAGGTGTCAGCACTACATGCGGCCTCTCTGGAATCTCGATCGAGGCGCCTCATTGCCACGGTCACCCCGGCCAGTGCCACCGATGCCAGCTATACGGGCATGCGGCGGCCATCTGCGCCGCCCCGCCAAGGTGCGTAAAGTGCTTTGTCCCCCATTTCACCAAGGAGTGCAATCGCACTCCTGAAACTCCCTTCCCTCCTGAATGCGTGCTTTGTGGCCAGTCCAGCCACACCGCACGTAGCCGGGTATCTCCGGCTGCAAAGCCTACGCAGCCCAAGCATGCTCCAGAGAACTGGAGACAGCGCCTCGCTGAACGCCCGAATCCACTCCTCAACCCTCCCTAGCAGACGATATGCGAATCGTTTACGACGCCATCAAACATATTGATGTTAGGGAAATTTCAATACTAGCTCGTAAACTCAAGGATTCACGTTCGCCTACAGAGCGACTCATAGCGTTAACAGAGCATAGTTCCCTTTTCTGTTCAGTTCAGTTCATTATAGGTTCATTTAAACTAATTGATCCATCAGAGGCTGCCCAGACCGGCCCTACCTCATGACCCTTTGATCACCTTCAGTGCAACTTTCACATCCGGCGGACGACCCGTTAGCGGGTCTCCGCTAACGCACCCACCTCCCTATCGGGTGTCGCTTCCGATGAAGGCTAACGACAAAATCTTGCTACAGCCAACGAGGCTGTTTTTAGTGGGTAGGTGCCACTCTGGTGTGTCCCACATCACCCCGCAGAAGTGGCTCTTGCGGAGGTATGCATGACGCGTCTTCCGCCTGCCTCCCCGCGGAGGCAATAATTTATAAAAAATTAATAAAAAAATTCTATTTTCGTCTAAAAACACCTTTAAAAAGTATTCCCAGTCTTTCACTTTCCACACATTGGCCATTGTTGCGAAAATAAGACCTCATTTAAACACAGAACATTCTTTAAAAATTCCAGCTTACCTCATTTTCACCTAATAATCTTTTTTACAAATGTACGTAAACGAAATCCAGGCCCAGTAATCACATTCCATAGATTATGCTGAATGAATTCACGCCGATAAGGGTACCCGGGCGTTACCCCTCGTGCTTTCCTCATACATATTCAAAAGTACTTTCTTGTTACCAGATTTTTTCCTTATCTTATTAGATAGCATTCTTTCCTATGCTGTTTTCTTACTTCAGCTCCTATTTCAATATTAATTGGATTTCTTATGTAGTTTCGCACATGTTATCTTTTTTAAGTATGAACAGGAAATTATGGGTTTTTGTAAAAATATGTAGTACAGTTTTGATAGTAAAGAAATGTTTATTATTTAAAGGTGAAAATATAAATTGAATTTAAATGCTTGGCTTTGTACGTATAATTGTATAATTTATATTATAATTGTAAAGTGTAAAATTGGTGTCTTCACTGATGTCCGGTAAAACAATGTTAATTATCTTGTAAGTTAATTATTTATATCAATAATTTTAAATTTTAAATGAAAAATCTATCTGTTGCCCTCACATCTAATAAAGCAGTGATTAGACTATATGACAAATTGTGACATTCTCAGATAGACGTTTTAGCAAGGGAAAGTGAAAACCTTTAGATCGTAGATTACAGTGCATGCAGAGCCCTTAGTAAGCCAGATTGTGACAATCTAGAGTACTACAAATTGTAGGCTAATAACTATTTTAGCCGCCTTGGACAGCCTTGGAGCTACTGGGAAGACCTTCGTTACATTCGACTATAGTAGTCGCTGGTTGCTCCTAGTTCATGGTGATTTTTAATCTATAAAATAAAACCGAAAATGACACGATTGACATAATTGCATACCTTCAGTTAACATAATGAGCTTAAGGTGAAGAAGGTGTATATATTCTGATTTTAACACATATTGTTTACACTGTATAGTAATTTGAAATCTGAACTTTTAAGTACCCGGTAAAAAAGTAATCATTATAAACTCATTGCGACCCGCTGCAGGGTAAAAGCCTCCCCCCAGCCAAACCATTATTGCGCGGCTGGGTTAGTTCGTACAAACGACCCTAGGATTCAGAGGCCAGCCACTGCGCCACCACAGCTCTGAATCATCATCCTCATCATCAACCCATTTTCAACCCACTGCAGGGTGTGAGCCTTCTCGCGGCTCTGAATAATATGTGTAATGAATGAATAATAATAATAAGGTAACTTGCCTTTTTGCTTCTCTAGCCTTCGTGATATTATTATTTTGGCCAGCGCTTCGATTTTTTCTTTTTAAATTATATTGTTTCCTACCTTTATTATCCATTTTAAAAGTTGGTGGTAACTACACTCGTGTTTTAAAATAAAATGTTGGTCTTGGTATAACTTTATCTTTTTATTTTATATATAACTAATCTAATTCATCTTACTCCGATGATGGAGTAAGTCAGAATGTCTTGATTGTTTTATGTAAAGCATGTATTCAAATATATTTTCTTCTTAATTTATATCGACCTCTTTACTGAAACGTCGTAGCATTCTGACGTGCTTCCTAAAGGTGTTAACCACACCAATCGATCGACGTCGATCGACGGACGATCGATTGGTGTGGTAATACCCTTAATAATCACTAGAGGGATATCAGCCTCTTCCAACTCAGGGGTGGTGTCAGACAATTATAGGCCATCACGCCTACTGCGACGACGACTATCGACGGTCGATCGATTGGTGTGGTCACACCTTAAGGCTTAGCCATGACGGTAACTTAAAACAAAGACTTTTATAGATTTGTGTATTACTTATTAGTAAAATAATACTTGGAAAAATGCAGTTCCTCAATATAAATTTTTTTATTTATAATAAAAATAAATATTTATACCAAAAGTATCAAAATTGATGGCAAGCGTTCGAAATTTACGACGGAGTACGATAGCACTGGGCGAAAGCGCGGGAAAAAAAGCGATACGCCCACATTATGGAAGGCCTCGGCCGGTACTAAATACAAGCAGTGCGTGCATTATGGCCGGTTTACACGCGTTAAGTAGTTAAGTTGGTAACTAAATATTAACTTGAAAAATTACGTAAAATAATAAATGACAAGTGGTAACTTAAAATTTAGTACGCAAGTGATTAAGTAGATTAGGATTCATTCTATTTTTCGTATAAGTAGGTGGGCGGGGCTTCTCACTTAACACGTTTGGACGTGATTTTTTAGTTAAGTGCATAAGTTGACAAAGCGGGTGGCGGCAAGAGCTCGTATTTATTTCGAATTTTCTCTTTTTTTCATTAATGTTGGAGTGGAGTTTAGTTTCAAATTTAAAATTTGTTGAAGAATATTTCAAATAGTTATGCTTGTAGAAAAAACGTGGTAAAAAATTTAGAAAAATACATATTCTCGTAAAGATTTTAATTTCCGAATAAAATTATTTTTTTAATTTGGCCAAAATTACGTTTACCACATATCTAAGTATAGAATTGACGAATTCCTTGACATTCATCACTGCTCATCTTCACTGAACTTATGAACTTAACTACTTAATCCGTTTGGACACACAAGTAACATGTAGTAACTTAAAATTTAGTTACCAACTTAACTACTTAATACATGTAAACCGCACATTAGATTTTATATAAATTTTAGACATTTTTTAAATGATTTTTTAGAACTATATTTAAATGGACTTGAATAATATTTCTGTTTCATTTCGTTAGTTAAATCTTTGTAAGTAATAAGAAGTAAAAATTATTACTTTTGTAACAATACAAGTCTATCGAAAACTGCAACAAACTAGACTGAAACCCAACTTATTTCACGCTTTGTTTTTTATGTTTTAGCCTTTAAAAAAAATATTTTGTACTATTTTCTCTACAGACTCTTTTGACAACAAAACAGAGACTATAGTAAACTTTTCTTTTTCTGTTTGTATCATTTTGTAGTTTGTAGCATAGTACGCATGTTTCATCGGATTACAAGAAAAGGCGTATGAACAATGAATTCCTACTAAAAAACTATCTAAAGAAATGAAAATTTCTCAATAAATGTTTTAAAAGATAAAATTTCGAATAATTTGAACATATTTTGATGCATACGTGTAATATTTTGATCGGAAACGAACACTGAAAACTCCTGAAATTGCACGATTTTGTAAAAAAAACGCTCTTATTAAGTATTACATTTTAAGATACTGATTAATAAATAATAATAATATTACCTAAATATAACGCATGTTTAAGAGAGAACTTTTGTTTTTAAAAATAGTGTAAGCGCTTCTTCAATATTTTAAAATCAATAGACCTTTTTTTTGAGTTCTTGTAATCCTTGGATCAACTTAGCATGTCACTCTCTACATTCACGATGTCAGTCTCACGTACCAATAGTCATTAACATACAGTCACGAGAATATTGTGCCATTTCAGACAAATTATTGTTATTCAGCTTAAAAACAATATCAGTTCTTCAGTTCAGTCCATTCAGTAAGTCAATAGAAATTTTCATCTGTACCGTTTACAAGCACTCGCAGCATATCGATCGGTAAACTTCGTAAAGTGTCAAGTTTGACATGAGTTTCAAATCCCCAGAATATCGAATTATCTCGATTGAAAAATGTGTAGACTTGTGATCTTTCTCTAACTTTGACATTATAATAATATATTAATAATAATCTTTATTGTAAATAGATTGTACAATTTTTTGTAAAATTATTTAGGCTACACAATATTACCATACAAGCAAAAGCTGTTGCCGCCGAACTAAGTCCTAGGACTTGTATTTCAGCATGCAGTGCTCTTCCTATTACATTAATTTAACAATTAGCCTATGTGCCATTTTATATAAATGTTCATAGTCTTGAAAAATGAGTATTGCCCTAATACGAAAATATATGTATCAAACAAGATGGAAATCTAAGCTATATGTACCACGATGAAATATAAAACTCTTAATCAATAAAAACTTCACCGATTCACCATGTCACTTTTTGAAAATATATACTTGATGGTTCTTTGCAGACTACCGCGATTACAAAATAACATAACAAATTCAAGGCAAAGTGTTGACCGAGAGAATGTAATGTTCCTTTTACGTTTATCTTTAAGCAGACTGCATATTATACGCAGCCCATTTTTGGTAAGCAGTGTATGACAAAATGAATTTAAAGTAATAAACACATTTGAAAGCACAAAACATTTTGTGCTAACGTCGTCCATCTTTAAACCAGTCATCCTTAATAGGCATTCGTCATTCATTGCACATCTCGGTTGGTTTTGTACGCTATGTTATACAATTGTATACAAACTATAATCTATTACGTAATGATAAGTATACTCAGTAATAGTAATATATGCAATCTCATAACATATTCAAGTAATAAATGAAGAGGAAATATCTTTCACATATTTTGCTGTTGGGTTAAATTATATTATAAACCATTCAAACAAATCTTATTAAAACTCAATAACTCTAAATCAGGATTTTTCGCGTTCCTTTTGAATATAATGCTCCATCATATTTAGCGCGAACATGTAACGATGATATTGAAGGACATTTTAACTTAGACTAGCGGGAGCCAGTACCTAAAAATTACTTTAAAAAACGCAAAATAAATAATTACTATAGTGAAACCTCATACCTCCAGCATATTAATGAGCCAGTATGATAGACTTATTTTGTAGATATCGGTCGGGGAGGTGACGGTGCGGCAAAGAAATCCAGCTTGTAGCATTGCACATACAGTTCCAATCGAATTTTTTAATGTGCTTTACCTTAGTTAATTCTATATTGATATTAGTTTACTTTTGACAGGATCATTTTATGTAGCATCCGTAGGGGCACAGCCGGGCAGCAAAATCTAAAATGGGGAGGTGAATTTTCGGGAAAAATCCAGTCGGGTATTGACCCTTTTCTGTTTTTCCAGAAAACTATAGTCCTAGTTCTTTCAAGCGTCGAGTGAATAGGTATCTTGTGGATAGACGTGTAATACCTTCATCTTCATCGTAAGTTTCCATTAGGTGAGATAGAAGACAAACGTCTAATCTTTTTTAAATTAAAAAAAACTCTTTATATGAGCTGCGAATGGACTGCCCGATCGGCACTAACCAAATAATCAAAATATTTTGAAAAATAGGATATAAAATTGTTAAATGCCTTAATGATATTAAACAAAACACTTCAGTGAGCAAATTTTCGTTCGCCTTTCTATATAATAATTGTAAATGGTAATGGTAACATATACAATTATGTTATGTTTCCTTTTTCTTACTTCGTTGATTTGTTTGAGGATGTTATTATGTGATTTCGGGTCATCGTCAATCGGGGTAGTAGTAATCAACAGAAAACACACGTCTTATATACGCAATGATCCTTTATGATTGTCTAATTTAAAAATATTATTGTCTTATGTCTATTGTAAAAATATTGTGTCTTACATCTGCAAGTGAGGTACGCACAGACTGATAGGTAATGAAAAAGGCTTGTGAAACCCTATGACACGTAGACTAACTTGAGAAAATAAGTTTTTATAATGTGAAGTAGCTTTAAAGCGGAAACTATGTAACAAAATTTAAAATTTGAGTATTTTTTTTTCTTATAAACATACGAAAAGTTTAAACATACGTAATTGTTGATTATCAATAAAAAAGCAGGGTTTTTTTCAACTCAAATACCATTTAATTTAACAATGAAAATAATAATAACGATTATCTCACAAACTAGTATTCTATATATCTTTCAAAAAACTCCGCAGTGTTATCGGCATTAAATTATCAGAGTTCTTCTTAATGGTCGTTTTGTTTGACCCAATAAACTTTTTCTTATAAGGCGCTGCGAAGATTTTCGCTAATTATTTCAAAAGATCGCCTTTCTGACCTTCATGATATTTTATGTAACTCGGGATCGAGACCTGAAATTGAAATAAGATGGAATAAAGGATTTTTCATGTTTGAAAACTTTTTCCTTACTTTTCTTGAGTAGAACTCGAAATAAGGTTTTTTTATAGAAGTTTCCTACAAAACATTTACAGTAATCTAAAAGCAGTGTGTTTCAACTTCAGCTGGTTTATCAGTTAAAACTAAGTAATGTTAGCTATTTGAAGGAAAAAATCTTTTATTCTCATACAGCTACAGAATTCTAAAATAACTCAAACAAAAATTTTCCAAATTGACGGATTGCCAAAAGCTGAATCCTAAGTATCAGAGTGTGAGTATGTTACACAAACATAAGCTTGATTTTCTTTCAACAACTTAGTCTTCAGAATTCAAACAATATGCTTTGTTCCCTTGCGTGCTTAGGAGCGTATCAGAAATAGTCAAATTCTCATATTTAAAGGTTGGCTTGATAAAATTTATCAATAGCGTAGAAACACTATACACCAAACATAAATAGAGGTACCGCAACGTTTGGTTGTGCTTTATTTTATATAATAGAAGACATTATCGCACAAACAAATTTGGCAACTCAGAATTCTGACGTAATTTGCCTCAAGGATAAAACATAAAGAATGTAATGTCGATACTATTATTACAATTAAAAGATGTCTTTTTTCGGTGTAGTCCACGAAGAGCACCGATTTGAATAGAACCTTTTTGAATAGCACCTTACCTAGTCCACGAACAGCACCGATCGACATTTTTCACAGGTGCTATTCGTGGACTCATGTTTATTATTATACTTTAGTCCACGAACAGCACCAACGAATAAGCGGCCTTGTGATGGCTTTGTTTTTTAGAAAGTTATTAAATAAAAGATATCGATGAACATTAATAAGAACTGGTGATACTATAGTTTTACTGCACAGATACACGGATAAAGAGTATGACGGTTGGTGTTTTTTAGTGGAAATAAGTACCTAAAATATTTTGAAAATGAAATGGCGTCTAATACTAAAGTCTGAGACCGGCATTTTTCGCTATTTCGATAATTTAAATATTATTTATAGCCTTTTTCCCTTGTGTAAGCGTGTGATGTCGAGTTGAGGTTCCTGCTCCTCCGTCTACTTGCTGTGCAAGTGTATTTCGAGAAAGTGACTAACCTATTCCAACATTATACAATAGAAAACTAAATTAATTACTCGATCTAGGACTCAATTTTGTAGCCGGGTGCCCAAACTATAAAAACATTAAATCGACTCTTTACAATAAACGAAATAGGACATGTGGAGTTTGCCGGCTATGTGCAAAATGCGCGGGAGATGTAGAAGTAAGTTGGTAACTGTTACAATTTATAAACTAAATCAAGTAAAAAAAAAATCTTAATATTTTCTATAGTGAATACATTTAAACACGAGCGTGAAAAGTACGAAAAAAGTGCTTGACGGCTGTACTTTAAAAAAAGAATTTCTTTTAGGTTCCCAAACAATACTTGAACTTCCTGTTAGCTGACTTTTACGATGGGACAATCCGAATCCTTCTTTTGCCACAACAACAAGCAAAGACGAACTTACCAGAACACGCCATCGGTATTGTGATGGGACATTCAAATCTGCGCCGAAACCTTTTATTCAGATCTATACCATTCACGGTGATGTCGATGGCATATGCTTTTCAACATAACAAACAAATGGATACATATAAAATTCTTTTTCAATTATCGAAATCTTCCGTACCAGAAATCAATATATTTTTTTTACCAGTGATTTATAAACATTCTATCGAATCAATACAAAAAAAAATCGTTAAGCATTTTAATCTTAGGCACAGTGAAAATTATTTGCTGTACTCAGACAGTTGCAAACACCACCATCTTCTTCCTTTAGAGAGTCGACGTCGCTTACTAGACATACTTTTTCTGCATAATTTGTGCAATAATTCAATAGATTCCATTGTTCTAACTTGCTTGACCCTTAATTTCCATACTACTTCATCAAGAACTAGACACCCACTTATTTTATCCTATCCATGCAAAATCTAACTATACACAGAACTCAGTTATTTCTAGTATTCAGAACACTTACAACAAAACTTACGCTCAAATCACGGACATATTCAACGATAGCAAGGCAAAATTCAAATACACTATAATCAAGCACGAACTGGCGATCATTACATAAATTAGATTACTCACACACACCCATACACATACATACACACACACATACACACAAACACGCACACACATTAAATTATACAACTAAGCCTGATAGCGTTGCCCCGGTTTGCTTCCAAGGCCCTTTAGGCTAAGGAGAAACCGGCTGACCCGATCCCATTGCACTTGGGCCTTTCCCAGGGTGACGCTACACTGCTGTCCAAATTAGGGGCACTACCTCGCGTCGTCCCCAGCCCCCCTACCGCGGGTAGGGAGGTTTAGGTGCTAGGTTCGCTAGGGAACCTAGGCATTATTATATATTTATATATTATATATTGTAGTACCAAGCCCTCCAAGGGACCAGCAAAGCTTGGTAAACTTTGCTAGGTAAACTAGCCCAGGCGCTCGTTGCGTCCGGCGTCCCCATCTCAGATGACGTATTAACGCAGGCCTTACAGGCAACTATCGCGTCCCCGGCCCCTCAGGCCTCAACCCCGGCCCCTCAGGCCTCCAACGTCCAGACCCATCAGGTCTACTGCTCTCTCGCGTCTCCCGTCCCGTCCGAGTTGGACTGTGAATCGGTCACATCCTCTCGCACGTCGCGTCGCAAGCGTACCGCTCCCGGGAACGACTCCGAACCCGCGACTGATACGTCGTCAGATGCCGTCACCTTGACCGGCTCTGCTGAGCCCGCGTTTCAACTAGTCGCCAAACGCTCCAAGAAGCGCTCGAAGAAAGCCTCGGTATCCTCAATACCCGAGCCCTCCGCGGTGCCTTCAACATCCCCCCCAGCGCCATTAAAATCGCTCGAAGTAACCACGTCTCCGTCGGTCCCATCGAAGCCAGCGACGCGGTGCCAGTCCGGCCACACAGCTAACTACAGGAGTTGCCCGCGCGCTCCGCGCTCTTCAACTAAGAGGGCTGCGCCTAAACCGGCGCCGCAACTCATTCCCACTAACTACCCGCCGCTGCGTAACCGGGGTCCCCCGGAAGCAAAGCCCGTTCAGCCGACGCCTCCTCCGGCTCTGTCTTGGAGGCAGCGTCCGGCCGTTCCGCCTGCACCTTCCCGTCCTATCCCAGCTCCCGTAGCTTCCGTAGGGCCGCGTCCTGCTCCGTTATCTTCACCTCAGTCGTCGTTGGCTGAGGACATGAAGACCGTGTTCGACGTCATTCAAAACGTCGACATTAACGAAATTTCCGTACTCGCACGCAAACTGCGAGCCGCCCGCTCTCCTCAAGAGCGTTTATTTGCGTTAGCCGAGCATCACTCGCTACTAAGCTCTTTATAAATTCCATTTTTCGTATAAACTTAATAAATAATTATAATGTCTAGACCCGCAAATCCCGCGTCCTGTCGTATCAAACCCAAGGGCTTATCCCTAGTTTCTTTTAACGTTCGTAGCCTTAATACTAACCTTCCTGAGCTCAAACTGTTCCTTCAGAACAACGAGCCAGACTTACTGCTTCTTCAAGAGACATGTCTTACTCCAAACCGCACCAGGGGATTCGCTATTCCTAAGTACGCGTTTACTCGCAACGAAAGGCCCAACTCGGATGGTTTCGGCGGCACCGCTATATATTACAAAAGAGGCTTTCATTGCTGTCTTCTCCCTACCCTTACTCTCAACATGGAAGCCACTGTGTGTAGATTGGCTATGACTGGTCATCCGACCATCATAGCTTCAATCTACATACCTAGTGGCTCCAGACCAACCCGCAGCGACTTTGAGGCCATTCTCGCCCTCGGCCATTCAGTCATTATGTTCGGAGACTTTAACTCCAAACATACTGACTGGACGTGCCTATCGAACAACACCAGCGGTATCATTGTCCTCGACATCACTAACTCACTTGACTTAGACGTCATATCTCCCATCACTCCCACTCACTATCCCAACAATCCGAACTACTCTCCTGACATCCTCGACTTTGCAATTATCAAGCGAATCAATCTCGATCTCAGGTCCATCGAATCGCTCGATGACCTAGGCTCTGACCACCGCCCCGTCTCCCTCGTGCTAGGTGCGCCTAACGATTACGTTACCTCTCCTAAGACCTTTACCAACTGGAAAAGCTTTAAAAATACGCCTTAGAGGCCCCGAACTCTCCGCTCGCGATTTCGCCTGACCAATTAGATAGCCCGGATAAAATAGATTCATTAGTCAACACTCTCACTGATGCTATCAACTCAGCCATCAGCGATAACGAAAAGGTTGCTAAGCAAGGCAAACCCACGCGTCCCCTAGCCGTTAGCAATCTCATTAAAGCCAAGAACGCGGCTCTCCGGAGAGCCAAGAAATATCCCACGCCCGCCTATAGATTAGCTGCGAATCAGCTACAACGTAAAGTTAGGTCTTGCCTCGCAGAACTCCGAGACGCTCAGATGAACGATCTCATGGCGAATATCTCTCCGTCCCACCAAGCGTACTATAGTATGGCCCGAGCCTTACGCGTAGACACCGCCTCTCACGTTCCTCCTCTCACTCGTCCCGACGGCACTATTGCCTTTGAAGCCGAAGAGAAAGCCGAATGCTTCGCTGACAGCATAGCGGCACAATGTTCGCCCAGCACACAACCCGCGGATCCCTCCGATGTTCTCCGCAGAGAATCTCTTCCCATCACCGACGACCCCGTCACAGTCTCTAATGATGAAATCTTGCTTCTCATTAGAAGTCAAAAGTCCAAAAAGGCTCCGGGTGCGGATGGAATTTCCAAACACGCACTTAAGCACCTGCCTCAACAGGTGCTTACCTTGTTAGCTATCATTTTCAATGTCTGCTTCGACCATAGCTACTTTCCAAAATCTTGGAAAGAAGCAACAGTCATAGGCATTCCCAAGCCGGGTAAACCTCTGAATATCCCGGCTAATCACAGACCCATCAGCCTCCTCAAGGCAATGTCTAAACTTCTCGAGAGAGTCATACTCTCTCGAATGCGGAACCATCTGTTTCCAACGGATGGCTATCCTCTCATTATTCCCCATCAGTTCTACTTTCGCGCAAAGCACTCCTATCCTCAGCAAGTCCATCGAATCGTCGAGTACATACTCGAAGGATTCTATCCGCGTCGTAATAAAACAGTCGTGGTTCTCTTTGACGTAGCCAAGGCTTTCGACAAAGTCTGGCACAGCGGTCTCGTTTATAAACTCTACAAAATAGGCTTACCGGTTCACCTAGTCAGATTAATCGCGTCGTTTCTCAAAGACCATACGTTTCGATTCAAACATGAAGGCACGCTCTCCGCGCCTCGTCCCATAAAGGCTGGAGTCCCGCAAGGCTCAGTCTTCGCCCCTCTGTTGTACACTGTGTACAATAACGACATCCCCATCCCGCCGAAAGGCATCGAACTCGCCCTCTTTGCAGACGACACCGCCCTTTACACTAAAGGTCACGCGGTCCCGTATAACATCACCAGACTCTAAAAGACCGTAAACGCCCTCGGTGTTTGGTTTTCAAAAATGGCGTATCGATGTCAACCCAGAAAAGAGTTCTGCTATTCAATTCGACTACAAACTCCGTAATCGCTACAACGGACACAAATTCGCATATTTCACTGGGTTTCCGCTGGCCGATTTTCGAGATTTTTGCATAGTAATTTTTGTCTTGTTGACGCCCACCTGTTTATAAGGTTCGGGTGAATTTTTCATTTTGGAAATTCGAGAAAATCCCGGAAAACCCCAAATTTTATAGTAATTTAATAGACACAATACCGTTTTGACCGGTTGTGATTGGTATTAATTTGTCATTGTTAGTATTTAGGTTTTTGTTGATCCGAGGTCGTTAAATAACACCTTTTGGTACATCTTTGCTGACGGAAAATTCAATTCTCAATTGTTTTTCATATAAAATAGTAAATTTTTGGTAGTCTTATTTTCAAAATTTCATAAAACACTCTGTTTTGCAAATTTTCTTCAAATTTCTTATACCATCGTCTGCGCCGTGTTCCTGCGCGTCTTTTGAGTCATTAAGGACCACTCCGCGGGAAATAGGTGTTGGAAAATTTGCAATACTTAGCAAATTCGTTTAAAATTAGTGTTTTTCATAAATATTTTCAAAATTTTTCATTGAACCTTCACTTTTTATAGTTTAAATAGATTCCTTTTTACCGTCCGCATCGATTGAGACGTCAACCGCCCCGATCGGACGACGAAAACTTGGAAAATTTGAACTAAGCGCCTGCCCTCCCTCCCTTTAGTCTCGAGGTAAGGGAGAGGACATTTGTTGACAATAGTGTGTGCGCGGTACCGGTAGCGCCATCTCTATTTTAAAGTGTTAACTAACTTCGAATACTAAGGTATATTGATTATTTATTTTATTTTTGTTGCAAATCGTTGAGTGCGAGTTCCTTGGCGCTTATGGCTCCGATAAGGTCTAAAGCGCCTAGTGTCAAGGAGCTGGCTAAGAATTATGTTAAGACATCTCAAATGAGTATTCCGGTAACCGAGAAACGGAAACCTGATGATATCCCTGGATTTTCCTCATTGCGTTCGCAGGAGTCCATGTTGGTTTTGACACAGCCCTCTCCCTCTCTCTTCAGCCTACAGGCCGCCTCTGATAGTGAAGATGAGGCAATCGTGGTGGCGAGAAAAAGCCTAGCCGTTGATCTACAGGTTATCCAGATTACGGAAATTCCAGCCCATGCCAACAGAATTTTCCAATCGGCTAAAAAGGCTTTGGAGAGTGCCCGAAATTTAAAAAAAGAAATAAGGTTGTAGCCTCGGGCCTTAACGAGCTTACCAATATGATACTGCGTCTCTCAGAGTCGAGGGCCCAAACTGAGATTACTTTGGAGAGGGAAAGGGTGGACAGGGCTAAACAGGTGGCGTTCCTAGAGAGCAAGCACTCTGCAGCCCTTGAGGCCCAAATAGATAAGATCTCACAAGTTGCAACCCAAAATGAGAAGATTCAAAAAGACCTGGAGGGACTCAGGGGCCTTATATCATTTGAAATCCCATCGGATTTAGGTCCACTTGCGAGGAACGTCACTACTGCCTCAAAGGAACTTTCAAAGATAGCGACGACCTTCGGTGACAAGTTCCCCTTAAAAGAATTCGAGGAAAAGGTGGGTAACTTGGCTGAAGCAGTGCAGGCGACAAAAACTTACGCCGGTGCTGCCTGCCTGACTCAGGCTCCAATACCGCCTCCCTCTCTCACTCTAATAATAGGATCCACGGACAAGACCACCACAAGCCAGGAGATCGTGGATAGTGTTGTGAGGCTGGTTGACGCTCGAAAAATTGGAGTCAGGGTGGACCGACTCAGGAAGGCCAAAAACCAGAAAGTCATCCTGAGCTGCCCTACTAAAGATGAAGCTCAAAAGGTCGAGCGAGCAATAGGAGGATCTGGAGGGCTTCTTGTCGAAGACGCTGTAAAGAGATATCCAAGAATCATCATGTGGGATGTAATGGCTTCTGTCACGGACGGGGAGCTCCTTGAATCCCTAAAAACACAGAATCCCAGGTTGTTTGAGGGCCTCGACAAGGAGTGGGCGAAGGTGCGGTACCGCCTTCGAGCTTGGAATGCTTTGCAGTGCCACGTGGTCCTGGAGATGACTCCTGTGCTTTGGCGACGCATGATTGAGGCGGGGAGGGTTTATATTGGATTGCAGCGCTGCAGGCTGCAGGAGCGCTCCCCATTACTACAATGTAGCCGGTGCTTGGGCTTTGCGCATGGCAGGTCCATGTGTCGGGCAGACGTCCCCGAAGCGGGTATGTGTGCGTTCTGCACCCAGAAGGGACATGCCATGCGTGATTGCCCAGTGCGCAAAGCGGCGGAGACCCCTCCATCCTGCTTTAACTGCCAGAAATCCGGAACTGACAAACACGACCACCATGCATTCAGTGACGACTGCCCTGTACGCAGAAAATGGGATGCTATAGCAAGAGCCACTATTTCGTATTGCTGAGGTCCCCAATGGGGCCAATAGCCGCAGAGATCCCGCGTCCTTGTCAATCGTGCAGAGCAATCTTCAGAGAAGCCAAAACGCAACAGATGAATTGCTTGGTGTAGCTGTTCAGCGTAAGTTCGACATTCTCTTATTGCAGGAGCCCTATGTTGGAGGTAAAGGAGAAATGTTGAGCCGGAACAGTCTCCAAATTGTCCAAAAAATTTCTCGAAGGACGAAGAATGTCAAAGCTGCGATTGTTATCCTAAACAGAAATTTGGACCTCAAAGTTGACTCGCAAGTTGTCACGGAAAACATGGTGGTCGTTCGTATAGCTCGCCCTGGTAGAAATGATCTTCTCCTGGTATCGGTATACTATGAAGGCACTGAACCTTTGGAACCCTACCTTGATGCACTTAGTGACGTAATTCGTCGTTACCCAACTGATCAGATAGTCATCGGTGGTGACGTTAACGCGAAGAGTGCATGGTAGTTCAGTGGACGACGCAAGAGGTGAAACTGTCATAGCCTTTGCGTCGTCTATGGGGCTTCATGTTGCTAACGAAGGCACGACCCCTACCTTTGAGGTGTATCGAGGAGGCCGTCACTTCAAGAGTAGGGTTGATGTAACGTTGGTGTCGGATGCCTTAATTACTGGAGTGATCGATTGGAGGGTGGATCGAACTCTGGTTCAACTATCAGACCACAATCCAATCACCTTCCAGCTTGATCTAAATGGCACTGTAGGATTGCGACCGGACTCTTCAACAAGAAAGTACAATACCAGGAAGGCTGACTGGTCCCTTTTTAAAACTACCCTCAGTGCAAAAATTGATAGTTTGCAAGTATCTGTTCAAGGTTTATCCCAAATGGATGCTGCTGAACTGGACGCGTACATAGAACGACTCATGAGTGTGGTTGAGCAGGTGTGCGATGAGATTATTCCCATACATAAACCACGATCAAAGAGACTGAACCCCTGGTGGACAAAGCAACTATCGGAAATGAAGAGTGAGGTAGCGAGGCGGCGTCGCCGCATTAAGCTAACTCTGCTCGTAAACAATTGGCAATCGATGAATACCTTGAGGCCAAGGACTTGTATAAAAGAACCATATAGGAGACTCGTATTGCCAGTTGGAAAAACTTCTGCACGGGTATGTTACGTGACAATGTGTGGGATGGTGCCTGGAGGGTCATTAGGCGCAATCAAACGACGTCTCTTAAAGAGGTGTCGCTGAGTACATCGGATGGGAACACGTTAACGCCACAAGAATCGGCCATGCTTCTGGCACAAACACTGTTCCCTGATGACACCCCAGACTCAGATTCGGAGCTACAAGCTGAACTGTGCGAAAGTATTAAATTAAATTTTTTTTCTTTTCAATATATGTCGTGTTATTGGTATAAAAATCGTCAAGGACTCCGAAAAATTAATATCGAGGATTTAATTTAAAAAAAAAATCGCTACAACGATCCCCACATTCGAATGTTAGGTATTCCCATCCCCTGGAAGCACAGTATTAAATACTTAGGCGTCACCTTAGATCAGACGCTTTCTTTCAAGCCACACGTCGATAGAGTAACGAAACTCGCGCGTTTTTACTTAAGCCGCCTATATAGTATGATAGGAAGAAAAAGTAAAATGTCTTTCAGAAATAAACGTACGCTTTATAAGGTCTGCATTAGACCCGTCATGTCTTATGCTTCGCCAGTCTTTGCCCACGCCCAACCCTCCGTCCTGTATAAACTGCAGGTAGTTCAAAATCTCTTCTGCCGCAGGGCCACAAACGCACCTTGGTACGTGCGTAACGCGGACCTGCACAGAGATCTTGAACTACCTACAGTGGAACAGCACCTCAAAACACTCTCAGAATCGTTCTTCAAACGCGCCGAAACCCATCCCAATCATCTTGTTTGAGATTCAGTCTCATATACTGCTCCTGTCTTAGATTCGAAATTCAAAGTCGCTAGACCGAGAAACGAGCGCACTGGCGAACCCACGCAATTAACTTTAGATCTCGAAGCCCTTCAGGCCGAAAATTCTTATTCTAACGTAAATCCGAATTAATGCAATTTTATTTTTCAATTTTTTATGTTTTTAATTATTTACTTTTTATTTTGAGCACCTTCAGTGCTATGTATTCACCTTCAGTGCTTTGAGCACCTTCAGGGCTATGTTAATCCCAGCGGGTGACCCCTTAAGAGCCCCGCTAGCGCGGCCTTTTTTTCCAATTGGCCGTCGCTCAGATGAAGGCTGTGTGGCAAAAAAATTGCACGAGCCGACACGGGGTTTTTTAATGGGTAGAGGTTCTGGTAGGGGACGGAACGATACCCACATAACTCTGGATCGCGCGCGCCAGAGTATGCTTCAGAGCATTTTTTATCCTCCTGCCCTTCCTGTGGAGGGGAACAAAAAAAAAATTATATTATGAGCGAGAGTCCTCGCGATGACAGTGTTATGCAATTTAATGACTACATGGTCACACAGTGGATTGACCACAGTTTGCGGTCCAACAAGTGGAATTGTTTCGGCCAGGCTCATAAAACAAACAATTATGCTGAGAGTCATTATTCAGAACTTAATAAAGGGATTAATAAATACAATAAAAATATTGCAAATGTTTTAGGAATTCTCCAAGAGAATTGTAAGAATTTCTCAGCAACTCGAAAAAAAATAGGAAAATCCAAAGGCCAAGAGCTTTTCAAAAATAGAAACCTATTGATAGAGACTACAATACAGGAATATAAAAGTGGCTCTATTACCCATGGTCACTGCACGGAAAAGTTAAGATTTTAAGATTTTTTTTATGCAAATCTTTAAAATTAATAAATGTTTTATTCTTGTACAGCGATATCTTTTATTTAATAACTTTCTAAAAAACAAAGCCATCAATAGGCCGCTTATTCGTTGGTGCTGTTCGTGGACTAAAGTATTATAATAAACATGAGTCCACGAATAGCATCTTCGAAAAATGTTGATCGGTGCTGTTCGTGGACAGGTGCTTTCAAAAAGGTTCTATTCAAATCGGTGATCTTCGTGGACTGAACCCTTTTTTATAAATATAACTGAAGAAGAAATAAAGAGTTATCATTCCATAATTAGAAGTCCTTGTACAACGTTGATAAAAGCGAGAAGCATTAAATGAAACCACATATTTTGTTTATCATTATCAGGATACACAACAAAAATCAGATCAATGTAAGCAACAGTTTAGTCACAGGAATGTTTTTTAGTTTTTACTTAGTTTCATTTAAGCACTCTGTATCTTCCCGATCACCTGATCGTAAGTTTGTACTATAGGCATGCGTAGTTATCTAAACGACAAAATTCACGCGAGCGATGCGACGTTGCCAGTTCGCATAGAAGTACACTGTTACTAAATCTTTCCTTAAACGAAAGTACAGATCACGGTTATCTCACTCTAATGTAATAAGCGTAACAGAAATAGAAATAGATCACTATGTTGCTATGGCGGCGGTTCGGCTAATTAGGTCAAGGGCACAATTTTTACTTTGTTTAGTGCGAAGACGCGTTGCATCCGGGGTGCACGTTGCGCAATTTAGCACAGATTATTGTCGCTCACGCGTCCCATTTACTAATGTTAAGTTTTTATTGGATAGGACACGTAACTGAGTATTTTCGGTTTAGTTTTGCGAGTAGTTTTTAATTATTATTATTTATTATATAAATATTATTAGTTTATAATTATTATTAGTAGTTATTAATTGTAAGTACGTATGATTGCGCAACGACCTGGATAAATGAATAAAATGCGATTTATTAAATACACACGTTTATTTAGAATAGGGTACGCCGCTACAATTCCTTTTGTTTATGGGGTCACAATTATTATTATATGGAAAGATTCACACAAATCTAGAATATAAACAAAGCTTTATAGTTTACGTTAATACTGATAAGTTACATGATAATTAAATAAGTAATAAGTGAGCGACACGGTCTTCGAAGTGTTGCTCACTGCAGTAACCGCCGAGGAAAGAGGACGAGCGCGCCGGCGCTCGTGGTTTTATTGAAATGATGCGTGGGGCGCGGGGCGGACGCGGCGTCCAAGGCGATGGAATGTTCCCGATGAGGAGAAACGGCGTGAACAGACTCCGGGGCCTTGAAAGGCTGCCTTGACTTTCAACTTTCTTCCTGCTCCAGTAGGGGGGCATTTGTTTCATTTGTTCGATGAGCTTGAAGTGGTTGAGTCTTCCTGGGTTTTCTGGGAGTAGATCTGGTCCCGAAAGCGACCTGCCAAGGAGAAAGTGTCCCGGGGTGAGTACTGCAACGTTTGCTTGTGCCGTATTTATTAAAAGAGGTTATTGCACAAACAAACTTGCCGACATTTATGACTGGCAACTTATAAGTCTGTCATTATTTGATTTTATTTGTAAAATGTAAAATATATATAATATGGAGGATTGTTCCATGGCATCCCTTGAGGGGATTCCTTGGCGGAATTCCTTACGGAATTCTATTGCGGGCTTCGTCCCCAAAATAGTCTAATAATTATCATTGTATTTTCTTTTAAAATAGATTCATCTTAAATAAAAGTTACTTAAAATAAAATTGTGTTATATTTCCTTTGTGGATTAGGAAGACCTCCCTAGGTTAGATTAGGTCCATCCCGGGTACCGACCCCAGATGGTGGAGGCGCCGGGTACAGTGTAGTGTTTTGTGTTTTATTTCAGCTATATACCCCACTGAGTATGGCGGAAGGAAAATTTTAGAAGGCAAGAGCCATCTGAATACCAGGAGTAAAGGAAAGACTCTAAAAATTGACGACGCTTTACGGCAAATAAAAGAATTATAAAACTTTTATATATATAAGAAGATTATAAAATTAGCCATGAATTTAAATAAGTACTCTGGCATTTCGACAGTTTTGGTGAGTGAATTTTTAGCCCAGTTCGAGGTAATTGCGGCATTACATAAATACAACGATGAAAACAAGAGGCTAATTATACAAACATATTTAGAAGGACCTGCGTTGTATTTTTACAAAACGATAATTGATACATGCGAAACGTTCGACGAAATTAGAAAAAGATTTATAGAAGAATTTGGCAGAGAAATAGATCATGTGGCTAATTTTTATTCACGGAAGCAACAAGCCAATGAAGAGCTAATATACTACTATTACGCATTGGACATGTGTGCAAACAAAGCTGGTACAATAACAGATAATATTTTCATAAATCATTTTTTGAAAAATTGCAAATACACGTATAAATGCCGACTAGCGTCTCAAATCTATACAAATAAAAAAATGTTAAAAGAAACGATCATGCAGATGCACGAAATGTTCACTGGAAAGCAGGAAGAAAATTTATATCTTCAAGACAACGTACAGATGTCACAAGAAATACCAGTAAATTCTACAACACCACCGAGGAGTGAGAAGGAAGATTCTCAAAGGTTAACTAACATGGACTACGGGAACGCGAGAGGAAAATTCTTAAATAATAACAATCGATCTCCATATAATTTAAGAAGAACACAGGATCGAGGTGATTCATCCAACGGGCGAGGAAGGAATTTCAAACTTCAACCGGCGTCAGTAAGACAGCTTGGGACATTATTGATGCCGATTAATCAAGACAATATTATATGTAAGTGTAGTCCCAATATTAAAGTTAAAATTAGAGAAAGATTTATCTCAGCTTTACTTGATACAGGCGCTTCAGTGTCTGTAATATCTCAACTATTATGTAATCAATTAAATATTACAATACATAAGGTTGAAGATATAAAAATACGAGCCGTTAATGGTAATCGAATGAATATAATTGGTAAAATACAAATATGTTTGGAGATTGAACATGTTGTGTATATACAGAATTGTTATGTAGTTGACAAAATTGAAAGAAATTTAATTCTCGGACAAGACTTTCTTCAGAAGTCTGGTGCAATATTAGATTTTAAAAAAGGTCATGTTCAATTTGTAAATAATATTTGTAAATTTATTAGAAATAATGAAATTAATGATTTTAATGTTAAAGATATGAACCAAAATACCCTTCAGGTAATACAGGTTTCACGTGAATTGAGTAAGGATGAATATATTTATTTTTCTGATTTAGTAGATAAAAATGATTGTAGATTGTGGGAAGTAGTGGTAGCTAAACCAAGTGAAAAAGAATTTAATTTATCTTCGAATTTGTCGGTAAAAGAACGAATTGAATTATTAAAAATATTAACAAAATATCGGTCGACGTTCGCGTTCGAAAAAAAAGAGTTAGGAAAGTGTAATATTGTCGAAGTCACAATCGATACAATAGATGAAACTCCAGTTCATAGAGCACCTTATAGAATATCTAATGAACAACATAAAATTATACGTGAGCAAGTTAAGGATATGCTTGAAAATAATGTGATTAGAAAATCTAGAAGTGCGTATGCATCACCGGTAGTACTAGTTAAAAAACCAGACAATACATGGAGATTTTGTGTGGATTATAGAAAGTTGAATAAGAAAGTAATAACAGATTCATATCCTTTGCCTATCATCGAAGATATGATAACACAGCTGAATGGGGCGAAATTCTATGCAGATTTAGATTTAAACTCCGCCTATTGGCAATTATCGATAGCGGAGAAAGATAAACACAAGACAGCATTCATCACACCATCTGGATTATACGAGTTTAACGTATTACCTTTTGGATTAAAAACTAGTGGAGTTTTTTTTCAAAGGACAATGGATGAAGTGTTAGCAGGTCTTAAGTATAAAAATGTGATAGTTTTTATTGACAAAGTGATCGTGTATGGTGATACGTTTAATGAATTTATAAGTGCTTTAGAAGAAGTGTTTCAACGGTTGAGTGCGGCAAACTTGACACTCAAACCATCAAAGTGTAATTTTGGATTCAAAGAAATAACTGTGTTAGGACACAATATTTCTGGAGAAGGTATTTTACCAGACCCAAAAAATATTGAGAAAATAAAAAAAGTAAAAATACCAAGAAATATTAAAGAATTAAAATCGGTATTGGGTTTATTTTCATATTATAGAAAATTTATAAAGAATTTCTCTTCATTAACTCTTCCTTTAACAGATCTATTAAAGAAGAATACGAAATTCATTTGGTCACAAGTACAACAAGAGGTATTCGATAAAATGATATCGTTAATGGTTGAACCACCATTGTTACGACATTTTGTTACTGACAAAAAAATATGTACAAGATTATATGTAGATGCGAGTGATTTAGCTCTGGGAGCATGTTTGATGCAAGGTCAACAAGAGAAATTGTTACCGATATGCTTCGCATCACGAAAATTAACAGAAGCAGAAAAAAAATATTCAATAACTGAAAAGGAGTGTTTAAGTTTAGTGTGGGCATTAAACTATTTTAAACATTATTTATGGGGATTACAATTCCAGTTAGTAACAGACCATAAGGCATTATGTTGGTTAAGGACAAGACGAGACATGTCTGGAAGACTAGCCAGATGGGCCTTGGCGATTCAAGCACACGACTTTGAGATTGTACATTGTTCCGGAAGACAGAACGTTGTAGCGGATTTCTTAAGTCGAAACCCTCTAATAGAAGATGAAACTAGTACAGGAAAAGAAATAGAGGATGGTTTACAAGTGTTCTCGATTGAGGTGGAGAATTTATCACGACATCAAGAGGAAGATAGTTTTTGCCGAAGGTGGCGTGAAAATGTATCGATCAGTCGACGAAGTGTATATAAAGGTTTTATGATATCAAATAATGTGTTATATAAATGTATTAGAAGTGGAAATATAATAAAAAATTTAATTGTTTTACCTAAGTCGTTATTTAGTGAAATCATGAGACAATTACATGATGACGCACGTACGGGAGGCCATTTCGGGATGATGAAAACTTTAGCAAAGTTCAGGGCAAAATATTTTATGCCGAACGCATCTAATGAAATCGAGAAATATATTAAGAGTTGTATACCTTGTCAAGAAAGCAAAATATATAATAAGATAGTGCCATTACGCCCTATAGTAACGGATCGTTTATTTCAAAAGATAGAGATTGATGTACTAGGTCCTTTTAATCGTTCAGTAGATGGTAATAAATATATAATAACATGTATAGATTGTTTTTCAAAATATGCTATTTGCAAAGCAGTCCCACGAGTAACAGCTCAAATAGTATATAATTTCTTTATTAATGAAATTTTAACAAAGTTCGGGACGGTATGTGAAGTATTGTCAGATAAAGGTTCCATGTTTACGTCAAGGTTAATTGAGTCTTTATTAAGGCAATATAATATAAAACATTCCTTAGCTACCACTATGCACCATCAAACATTAGGTTTAGTAGAAAAATTGAATCAAACCATTTCATATTCATTAGCTAAATATGTAAACCAAAGTCAAAGGGATTGGTGCCAAATTTTACCTTTTATAATATATGCTTATAACTGTTCAAAACAAGCTTCAACTAAATTTTCTCCTTATTATTTAATGTTTAGTAGAGAACCTGAAGTTCCGTTTGATGAAAGGTTGAATCCTAACTGTAATATGACCGTTCAACAAAAAAAGATACTTATATAAGTGCAGTGAATCAAGCCAGAGAAAATTTAAGGAAAGCTCGTTTAGTACAAAAAAGATCGTATGATAAAAAAGCTTCTAATATTAAACTTCGTGTAGGACAATTAGTTTTGTTACATTGTCCAAAAAGAATATCAGGTAAAAGTCGAAAACTTAGTCGACCATATAAAGGTTTATTTCGAGTATTACGATATATAGGATGTGACAATTATCTTGTAAAAAAAATACAAAATAACCAAGAACTAATTGTACATGTGAATAGATTGAAACCATATAATATTCGATAAAGTAAAATTAATGATAAAACTATGTCTATATTTATATATATAAAACAAAGTTTTTGTATATACATTTATTTCTTGAAATATTACAATAATATTATAATTTCGTTATTCTTAGAATTAATAGAGTAAAAGTACACATTTAGGTATACAAATATGTATATCGTTCATTTGTAGATATACAACGGTTAGAATTTCGTTGGGGTTTTAGAATAATATAAGAAACTAATATTTTTTTTTTTCAAATTCTATGTACACTTCACAACGCAATGTTCCGAGATGATATATCCTGCAAAGCCGATCCAAACACCATCACCAAAAAGGAGATGCAATGGATGGACGATGCAGATAAAAGAAAATAAGGAAAAGGTTTTTATATATTATATATTGAGATAAGATTTAATAAATTAATTTTAAATACCCGAAGAGAAACCTCTAAGGGGCGGCAGGTACACACGGCACGTATTTACCGCGTTACATTTTATTTACGAATCATAAATATACGTGTGGTGCCAATGCTCTAAAGAAGTCAATTTTCAAAGACTAAAATAACACTATAGATAATGTGCACGTTTAATTTGAGCCACGCCTAATAATCTCCATAAGAGAGAAGGTGATAGCCGATTTAGCTATGCGGCCAAAGTTTACGAGTATATATAATATTGTGATATTGATGTCTGTGGGTCAACACGCGGATGTAGAATAGGATCCTCAGTGGGTTAAATAATAAAAGGGTTGTGATAGAATAGGTAATGTATTTTAAACGTTATTGGTATAGAATTTTGTCAGGTGTATTACGGTGCATTTTGAAAAAGTTCTCTACATTGCGTTGTGAAATATAAATTCATTAATTTATAGATATCATTCTGGGTTAAGTAAAATACTTTGGATCCAATTTTATGATCTATTCATAGGTAAGTTTGTCCGGTAATAGTTAGGCAGGTAAAATCTTAATATTTAGGTAGGTAATATTTAAAGTTTCGAAAGTTACAAACTTTCAAATAAACTTTTAATCATTCAGAAAAGTTTAAAGTTAATATGACAGTTCATGTCAAACGTGTTTGTTTTGCCAACTGAATGATAGTGTTTGATAATATAATTTGATTAATTTAGTATTAATTTTAATATAAATGGGATTAATTAAATTTACTTTTATTGGGATATTAATGTATTTATTACTTATCAATTAATTATAATTATAATTTGATTATATTCAATGGGTTATTTTAACAATTGTTGATTAATTTAATAATAAATATTGGTTATTTGAATTTGCGTATGATTGTGTAACGTAAATGATTTATATGGGGTTGTTGATTATTAATGAATTGTATGAGAAATTATAATAACTTACATTGTTTTATTTAGATATAAGTTAACCAGCCGGGATCTTGGCTGATTTTCATCAGGTTTTGTGGCTAAGGCTCTATTGATGGAGAATAAATACAATAAGATCATTTTTGGTGTAATAAGATGTTGTAATTTAAACATGATCAAGTATATATATTCCTATCAGTAGGGGGCTCATCTGAGAGTAATCCCGATTAATGTATATGGTCCTGATTTAAGTAGGGTCGTTATTTAAGAATGAAATGTATATAGGAATTTATTTAATCAGCTTCACTAATTAAATAAATTAAACAAGAGGGGCGATTGCAACGTTTGCTTGTGCCGTATTTATTAAAAGAGGTTATTGCACAAACAAACTTGCCGACATTTATGACTGGCAACTTATAAGTCTGTCATTATTTGATTTTATTTGTAAAATGTAAAATATATATAATATGGAGGATTGTTCCATGGCATCCCTTGAGGGGATTCCTTGGCGGAATTCCTTACGGAATTCTATTGCGGGCTTCGTCCCCAAAATAGTCTAATAATTATCATTGTATTTTCTTTTAAAATAGATTCATCTTAAATAAAAGTTACTTAAAATAAAATTGTGTTATATTTCCATTGTGGATTAGGAAGACCTCCCTAGGTTAGATTAGGTCCATCCCGGGTACCGACCCCAGAGTACCAAACAATCACCAGGAGATGAGGAAAGGGGTAGGAATGGACGGCTGTTAAGGATGGCCTCTACCTGAGCGAACAGCGAGGAGAGTTCCTCAAAAGTTAAGTGGGTGTTACCCATAATTCTCTTAATGTGAAATTTGGCAGACTTAATGCCAGCCTCTGCAAAGCCGTTAAAGTGAAGGGGCGTAAGCGGGAGAGATTTAAAGTTTATGTCTTGATCAGATGCAAACTCCAATATTGGTGCAGAGTATTTAGTAAAGAAAGTATTTATTTCCTTAGCAGCGGATACAAAGTTTTTGCCATTATCACAAAACACATCTCTAGGCTTACCCCTTCTAGAAATATATCTTTTGAAAGTTAGGAACAAAGGAATCTTTAGATAGTTCACTTACAGCCTCCAAGTGAACACATTTGTATCGAAGACATAAAAATAGACAAATAGCATTCAGTGAATTTACAACCTCTGCCTCTACGATCAGTAATTAGAAATGGTCCAGCAAAATCCAATGAAATACTAAGAAATGGAAAATCTAATATCAGCCTTTGTGGTGGCAGATCACCCATAATGTTAGACATAGTTTTAGCATTGTATCTGCGACTAGTGGTGCAAGCGCGGGCCGTACGTCGAGTCAAGTTGCGAGCTCCTGGTACCCAAAATTGCTAGCGCACAGATGACAATAGCAATTGTGGACCTGCATGTAAGAGGTGAGTGTGTTCATGTGTGAATATGAGTTTTGAAAGATAATGTTTTGATGAAAGTAGAGCTGGATGCTTTTTATCGTAATCGAAATTACACTTACGTAACCTCCCCCCTACTCTCAGGATTCCCTGAGAGTCAATAAATGGTGTCAAAGAAGCTAGAGAAGACTGTAGACTTATGACTTTATAACTACTTAGCAAATTTATTTGATTATGAACTGTTTCTGATTTCATTATGAACTGCTGGGCGCAACGTCACAAAAAATTCCAAATAAGAAACATACAATAGTACACAACACGAGAGATGTTTAAATATTTAAGACAAAAACATTATTAACAAATGGCCCCAGATCCCAAGAATATCTGTGGGCAATGGGTCATCCCATTCAGATTGGAGAATCGAGAAGAGGAAAACGAACACAAAATCTACAATTGGCAAGACGATAAGTATTATTAACAAAATGGGTTTCAGCTTCAGTGATAACATTAGGTTTACAGCAGTGAGGAAATCTTTGTAATCCCAAAATTTTGTTATGCTATTCTGAAGTTCTATATCTTAATTTGAACGAGTAATTTCTGAACTATCTGAATTTGTGGAAAAATTACATTAAATTGTATTTAGGGGTTGGTTGCATGGAACAGAACCAGCAATCAACCAACCTAGCTTAGTATTTTGCAATAACATTTGTGAAAATTTGGATCCGCTAATTTGAATGAAGGCGGAACTATAAAAGAACTAGTATTTATATGAGACTTGGGAATTTTACTTGATATATTAGGTAATACTAAGAAGTTTACTTTACGACTATAATTGCTATTCTTCGATTGAATAATGGCAGAGCATCGCTCTGGTATGAGGTCAAGCTTTGTATCTCCTATACCCATTATTTTAGAGGCACCTGAATGCTGAGAAGTCAGTTGAAGACGCGATTTTAGCTCTTCGGTAATAAAAGAAGACGTACTTCCGCTGTCTAGCAGTGCCCTGACTGAAAATGCTTTGTTAATCTTAGGATCCACAATGTCTATCACTGCGGTGGACAGAAGTGTCTCGCTATCAGACAGTGACGATATCGCTGTGGTTGAAGGTCCCTCTGCACCGTCCCTGTGGTCAGTTGACTCAAAGAAGAGGGAGGCGGGGGTGTGTTTGTGGTGTTGGTGTGTACTGAGGTGTTGTGTCGCCTCTTACATACCTTGCAGCTGCCGAACAGACGGCATTTTGATGTGATGTGACCTGTGCGCAGGCAATTATGGCACAGCTTATGTTTATGAACTTGAGCCCATCGCTCCTCGGTACTCAGTGCTCCAAATGCCTTGCACCGGAATATTGGGCGATGGCCTTGGCAAACCACGCAAGGCCCGCAGTTTTGTACTGAAACTGAGAATGATTTAATTTGACTTGAGGTTCCAGGTTGACTGGTATAATTAGAATTGTTTTTTACAAAGGAGTTACTACCCTTGGATGGTAATTGATTATGCCACTTAGATTTGAAATTTTCATTAGTTCTGGGTGGCGATAGCCTATCCCATTTTGACCTGCAAATTACTTCTAAAACATCAGCGTGTGAACTTAAAAACTTTCTAAATTCAACAAGCGAGGGCAGCTCAGGCAAAATATTAAGATGTTCTTCCCACTTAACACGGGTGGATTGATCAAGCCTTTGAGCTGCAATGTGAATTATGAGACTATCCCAGTGCTCAGTAGGCTGGCCTAAAGTCTTGAGCGCTCTTAAGTTTTTAGAGATATGGTCACTCAGGTGTCTCAATGATTTATCAGATTCACGCTGCATGGGTGCTATGTTTAGCAAAGAGTTCAGGTGATAAATGGTTAATTGACGCTTATTGTTGTAGCGTTCACAGAGAAGCTGCCACGCACCTGCATAATTATTTTCAGAAACTTCAAGATTTTGAATTATGTGGGCAGACTCACCCTCCAAATAAGAATTTAAATAGTAAAACTTATGCACTGGCTTTATGTTAGGATTATTGTGAATAAAAGTGAAATTCCAACCATTTGAAATATGAACCATCAAATTTATTAATTTTAATTTGGGGCAATTTGAATCCCATTAAATTGTGGTCACTTCCACTACAATAATTTGACCTGTCTAGCTCCTCACAGGCTTGACTGACAGGCTTAGATAATTCTAGAATCTGCTGAGCTGTCGCTATAGCAGTGTGAAGAGAGTCCTCTGTAAATTCCCTCTCCTGAAGTTCATCGGAGAGTGAATCTTCATTGAGCCCTCTATTTGAGTCTGCAGCTGTTCAAATGTAGTTGTCAGTTCCAAGAACTTTGTAAGCTTCAAATTTAATTTATTAATTTCAACTTGATCTGTTAATTTAGCACTCAGGCGTCTCAAATAGTTTTTAAAATTTGTCACTTGGCCTTTAATTGAGCTACGCTTAGCTCTTAATGCAAGAAATTCTTCACTATCAGATCCAATTTTACTCATATTAAAGGTTACAAAGTTTAAGTTAATAGAAATTTGCAATTTACTACTGTTTGTTTATTGTTCAAAATTTAAAGGTAACACTTAAAAAGTCTTGGAATTAACACCTTGCAAATCACAACACTGTTTCACTTAGTAAAATAAAAACTCTTACGCCCCTTGTATAGGATGTTGCAGCTTGTAGCTAGAAGCAGGCTGTGCAGAAGACTCAAGCAGAATTCAAACTTATTTATATTATTTAAATTAGACAAGAAGCACAGTGCAAATTAACTTAATTGAATAGAAATTAGGGCAAACAAAAAACTTAAATGCAACAGTGGAACCAAAGAAAACAAATTTATATTGTTAGATTGTTTGAAACAGTAAAATTCTTGAATGAAAATTGAATATTAAGTACTAGAAACCTTGTAAACAGAAGAGGCTTCTACGAGTGTACAACATAAATAACTTTGCTATGATAACCAATTAAAATGAAGAGTTGCCTATAAAACACAATAATTGAATATTTAGTACTGGAACCTTGTAAACAGAAGAGAATTCCACGAGTGTACAACATAAATAACTTTGCTAGGACAACCAATTAAAGAAGTGTTGCCTATAAAACACAATAATTGAATATTTAGTACTGGAACCTTGTAAACAGAAGAGGCTTCCACGAGTGTACAACATAAATAACTTTGCTAGGACAGCCAATTAAAGAAGAGTTGCCTAGAATATTGCAATTAGAGGGCACCTTATAAGCGAAGAGGTGTCCTAATGTTTGAGTAATTAAATACGATTATTGTTAGAACAGCCTAATAAAGAAGAGGCTGCCTAAAAAACTAGTTTAACACATGAAACCTTATAAACAGAAGAGGTTTAACGAAATTGAATTAAACTAGGCTTCTCCCCGACGGCAGTTATTAAGTACGATTAGCACATTTGATTGTATTAGAATTAGAAATTAGAAATTGAATAGAATGCAATTAGAAATAAGAATTTGAAAACGTAGTTGAATGAGGTAGGCCCCGTGGGAACGCACTGATAAGGCGGGAAATGATTTGGAATAATAGGAATATGGAAAACGACACTCCCCTTGGCAAGCGAGACACGTGCAAGTAGCGGTGCAAAAGGCGGCGGCTTAAGCCACGGCGGCGGCGGCTCAGCAAGGCCACGCGGCGTGGTGGATCACGCGCATGGACGGCACGTGGTGGCGTGGTGGCACGCGCATGGATGGCAAGTGGCGGCGTGGTGGCACCGGCGAGGGAGCACGCCAATGCATGCAAGGCACGCCGCTGGCGCAGCGTGGCAGGAGGCAAGCGTGTCTAGGGCGGCGGCGCCAGCGCACTTCCGGTGATGGCGGCGGAGACGCGCACCCAGTGCACGTGGTCTCGACGGCGTATTCGGCGAGGTGGGGCCCACCCGGGGGCGCCAGATGATTGCGCAACGCTACAATTCCTTTTGTTTATGGGTTCACAATTATTATTATATGGAAAGATTCACACAAATCTAGAATATAAACAAAGCTTTATAGTTTACGTTAATACTGATAAGTTACATGATAATTAAATAAGTAATAAGTGAGCGACACGGTCTTCGAAGTGTTGCTCACTGCAGTAACCGCCGAGGAAAGAGGACGAGCGCGTTTCGTTTTTGTTCCCCGTTTGGGCAGGAGGCAAAAAATGCATTTCCGCACGCCTCTCGCGCGCGTTATAAGGCATGCGGGACTAGCTCCTCATGAGCACTACCCACTAAAAAACCCCCTGTGGGCTCGTGCAATTTTTTGCCACTCAGCCTTCATCTGAGCGACTGCCAATTGGAGAAAGAGGCCGCGCTAGCGGGGCCCAGACGGGGTCACCCGCTGGGATTACATAGCACTGAAGGCGCTCAAAATGAAAAGTAAATAATTAAAAAAAAAATTAAAAATTGCAAAATAAAATTGAATTAATTTGCATTTACGTTTGAATTAGGATGTACGTTAGAATTAGAATTTACGTTAGAATAAGAATTTGCGGCCAGAAGGGCTTCGAGATCGGCTGACAGTCTGGTGGAAGAGTACGCTTGCGCATTCCTAGGCCTAGCGACTTTGAACTTCGAATCTAAGACAGGAGTAGTATATGAGACTGAATCACGAACTAGAGGATTGGGATGGGTTTCGGAGCGTTTGAAGAACGCTTCAGAGAGTGATTTGAGGTGTTGTTGTACTGTAGGCAGTTCAAGATCTCTATGCAAGTCCGCGTTACGCACGTACCACTGTGCGTTTGTGGCCCTGCGGCAAAAGAGGTTTTGAACTACCTGCAGTTTGTGCAGGAGGGAGGGTTTGGCGTGGGCAAAGATTGGCGAAGCATACGTCATGACGGGTCTAACGCAGACCTTGTAAAATGTACGTTTGTTTCTAAAAGACATTTTACTTTTTCCACCTAACATGCTATTTAGGCGGCCTAAGTAGTGACGAGCGAGTTTCGAAACTCTTTCGACGTGTGGCTTGAAAGAAAGCGTCGGATCTAATGTGACGCCTAAGTATTTAGTACTGCGCTTCCAGGGGATGGGAATGCCTAACATTCTAGGTAAGCCTATTTTGTAGAGTTTATAAACGAGACCGCTGTGCCAGACTTTGTCGAAAGCCTTGGCTACGTCAAAAAAACTGCGATCATTTTATAACGACGCGGATAGAAACCGTCAAGTATGTACTCGACGATTCGATGGACTTGCTGAGGGCAGGAGTGCTTAGCGCGGAAGCCGAACTGATGGGGAATAATGAGAGGATCGCCTTCCGTTGGAAACAGATGGTTCCGCATTCGAGAGAGTATGACTCTCTCGAGAAGTTATAGACATTGCCTTGAGGAGGCTGATGGGTCTGTGACTAGCCGGGATATTCAGAGGTTTACCCGGCTTGGGAATGCCTATGACTGTTGCTTCTTTCCAAGCTTTTGGGAAGTAGCTATGGTCAAAGCAGGCATTGAAAATGATAGCTAACAAGGTAAGCACCTGTTGAGGCAGGTGCTTAAGTGCGTGGTTGGAAATTCCATCCGCACCCGGAGCCTTTTTGGACTTTTTGATTTCTAATGAGAAGCGAGATTTCATCATTAGAGACTGTGACGGGGTCGGTGGTGATGGGAAGAGAGTCTCTGCGAAGGACTTCGTCCTCCACCGCCTGGATGTGTGAGGGTACAGCAGGTTGCGTGCTGGGCGAGCATTGTGCGGCAATGCTGTCATCGAAGCATTCGGCTTTCTCTTCGACTTTGAAGGCAGTAGTGCCATCGGGACGAGTGAGAGGAGGAACGTGAGAGGCGGTGTCTACGCGTAAGGCTCGGGCCATAATATTCCCCCCGTTCTGAATCCCAACCTGATCTGTCGAAATTACGTGAGGAAACAACAAATAACATATCTTTGCGAAAAAGAAAAACGGCTGATTGCTGTAATTTAAAAAGCGAGTTCTCGGAACTACAAACTTTGTTAATAAACACCATTAATTCAACCCTCGAGACTCAGAATAAGAATACAAATACTCTTATTAACGCCTTACGTGACGATATCGGTGTGTTTAGGCAAGAGATGCGCGTAATAAATGAGAAGCTTCTAAATGTTTCAACCGATCAACTTCAACTTAAAAATGAGTTAAGTGAGTTAAAGTGTTCTAATAAAACGATGTCTGCTAAAGTCAACTCACTCACCAAAGAACTTTCAGAAGTACAAATCTCAATGAGAGACCTAAGTAAACAAGTACAAGACAAAGAGCAGCAGGGGCGCGTAAACAACCTCGAAATAGCGGGTATACCGTTTACTAAAGGCGAAAATCTACTCAACGTCGTCAACAACATAGCAACCAAGATAGGTTTTCCCTTAAACAGTTCGGACATAGATTACTTTCACCGTGTGCGTCGATTTACTTCAAGAAATAATACAAGCGATGAATCATCCCAAAATAGCATACCTAATATTATTGTTAGATTCACACAAAGAAGACGAAAGAGTGAGATGTTAGCAGCAGTGCGCATGCGACGCGGATTAACCACAGCTGATGCGGGCCTGAACGGTCCATCGAAGCCTATATTTGTCAACGACCATCTTACACCGCAAAATAAACTCTTATACAAGCAGGCCCGTCTCCTTGCAAAAGAAAAGAACTTTAAATACGTTTGGCTATCTGAGTGTAAAATTCTATTGCGTAAAAGTGAAAACTCAAAAGTGTTATTAATATCTAATGAACAAGACCTTTCCAAAATACAATGACTATGCAACAACTGTTCCATAAATAAATTTAATAGATTACAATTACACCCTAACAATTTAAATACGCAAGCGCAACACTTCTTTTTAATTCGTAAAAATTTAAATTTATTTTTATTTATCAGTTTTCTGGAGTTATCCTTGTTTTATGTTGGTGGAACAACTTGTAAGTTCGTAAAGTATAACTTTAAAATTCGATAGCACTGGTCTTTCTATTTATTATCAAAACGTGAGGGGATTGCGCACAAAATCACATAAGTTTCTTGAAGCCGTGTTATGTAATGACTACGACATAATCTGTATCACGGAATCCTGGCTCAATAACAGTTTTTATAACTCAGAATATGTTGATAGCCGTTACGATTTATTTAGATGTGATCGCTGTACTGATTGTAATCGAGATAAAGGCGGGGGCGTAATGATCGCCGCGCTTCGGGAGCTCCGGCCGTGGCACCGTGTGGACATGCGCGCGCCGCCGCCGGCCGACGAGGTATGGGTGTCGATCCCACTCGGGCTGCGTGCTGGCACTGTCGCCACCGCAGGCGCGGGTCCTGCGCCTGCGCCTCGTTACCTACACGTTATTTGTACCTATATAGCACACGGTAATACACATGAATCATTATTGAGCTCCTTTTACGATAGAGTTTGTCAGTTTATGATGTTAAATTGTAATGATATATTCATAGTACTCGGTGATTTTAACGTTTCCCAAGCTACTTGGACTTCTAATAGTTATAATTCAATGGATTTATTAACTAATAGCAATAATTTAGTTTGTCTTACGGCTGATTTTATGAATTTTTCTTCTTTATCACAATATAATAATCAATTTAATATTAACAATAGACTTTTGGACCTTGTATTTTGTAATTGGAATTTACTTATTTCTTTATGTGAAAACCCTCTTGTGCCCGAGGACGCACATCATAAATCCATAAAAGTAGCGATTAAATTAAACTTACCTGTACCATTGCTGCCATTAACATCTTCAAAACCCCAATTCTACAAAGCCGACTTTGTGTCAATTAAGGCAGCTTTGTCATCAATCCGATGGGATGAAGTTTTAGGCAGCATGGGGGACGTTGAATGTATGATAAACTACTTTTATACTGTTATAGATAATCTAATAGATGAATTTGTACCAAAATGTAATTCAAATTTAAAAAATAAATACCCATCGTGGTACACAATTCCCCTTATTAAATTAAAAAAAGAAAAAGACAAATTCCATAAGAAATGGAAACGCTATGGTAGCCATAGTGATTACATTATTTTTGCAACATTAAGGTCACGTTTTAAAAAAAAGTCTGCGGAGTGCTATGCTCGTTTTATAACTCTGTCGGAAGAAAATATTAGAAAAAATCCGAAGCTTTTTTGGTCTTACGTTAAGTCAAAAAAGGCTACCGATGACATTCCTGCCAAGATGACGTATAACGATCAGACATTCTCGACTGGCCCTGAAATCTGTGACAGATTTAATGAATATTTTCATTCCGTATTTCTTTACTCTAATGATACTTTAATTTTACCCGAATATAGTAACCATAATTCTATTTTGGACTTAAGCAGCATTTTTATAAACATTAATCGTGTAGTAAATGAACTTAACCGTATAAATGTGCATAAAGGGGCCGGATCCGATAATCTCCATCCTATTTTTATTCGCCGGTGTGCCACAGAACTTGCTATACCCTTAACTATAATTTTCAGAGCTTCCTTGGAGACGGGAGTGTTTCCTTCTAAATGGAAGGCGGCTTTGGTAACTCCTATTCCTAAAAATAGCCTCAAACATCTCATTACTGAATACAGGCCTATCTCTAAACTTTGTGTTCTAGGCAAAGTTCTTGAAAAAATTGTTACTTCTGATATTGAACTAGCGGCCCGTGGCTATATCTCCCAACAACAACACGGTTTCTTCAAACACCGGAGTGTAGAGAGTAATATGATCACGTTTACTGAATTCCTGGCTGAAGCAATGAATGAAAACGCACAAATAGATGCCGTATACACCGACTTCTCGCGCGCTTTCGATAAAATTAATCACAATACATTAATCAACAAGTTAGCGGCAGCCGGTGTGCACGGCAGCCTTCTCAGATGGATAAAATCCTACATCAAAAATAGAAGTCAAGCAGTATGCGTAAAAGGATACTGTTCTCGATTCCTTCCAGTGCCTTCTGGAATACCTCAAGGCTCACACCTCGGACCCCTTCTGTTTTCGTTTTACATCAATGACATAGGCAATATCTTTCTACACAGTCAGCACTTACAGTACGCTGACGATACAAAACTGTACAGAATTATTAATTCGCGGGCTGATTGTGTTAAACTTCAGAATGATCTAGATGCGCTTAGCACTTACTGTGTTACCAACCAATTGATTATCAACACTGATAAATGTTACTCTATATCATATACTCGCAAAAAAAAACCAATAAAATTCGATTATCACATCAATGATAGACCTCTGAAAAAAGTAACACAAATTAGGGATTTAGGAGTTATTATGGACTCAAAGCTGTCATTTATTAACCATATAGATCATATAGTATCCTCAGCTTTTCGTAGATTAGGATTCATTCTTAGAATTAGCAAACCGTTCAAAAATGAAAATACCTTAAAAGTACTTTATTTTACATTTGTACGCTCCATCTTAGACTTTTGTAGTTCCGTCTGGAACCCCAGTTACAATAGACACATCAACAGAATTGAAAAAATCCAAAAGAAGTTTATAAAGTCACTTAATTATCGCTGTTACACTGTTAATGGAGATTATAATGAAACACTGAATAGATTAAAATTCCTCACTCTTGAAAACCGGCGAAAAATGTTTGATATTACCTTCTTGTTCAAAATACTTAATTCAGGTATAGATTCATCAGAACTACTCGGCCGGCTTCAGTTCTCCGGCCGTGCTCGTCTCCCTGTGCGCCCCTCACGTTGTCTACCACTGTTTGTACCTCCTCGACGTAATAAGAATTATACTCGTAATTCCTATTTTTATCGTTCCACCAATACTTACAATAGGGAATTCTCAGAAATTGATCTTTTCTGTACATCTCTTATATGTTTTAAGGAAAAGTTGAAACTGACGTTACTCTAAACCTTAGTTATAAAATATGAATTATTGTATTTTTCGTTTGTTAAATGACCCGTTTTTTCTTGGTCTCTCTCTTTCTGTATTTTTCATTACTTTTCTTATTAATTTGTTGACCACTTTTGAACTCAATTCTTTGATTATTTTTGGGCACTGTTGGTCTTTTATTGTGAACCTTTTTTATTATTATTTTTGTAAAACTGTAGTTTAAGCATGACTGTTTGTTGCCAAAATAAAAATAAATAAAATAAAATAAAAAAATATAGTACGCTTGGTGGGACGGAGAGATATTCGCCATGAGATCGTTCATCTGAGCGTCTCGGAGTTCTGCGAGGCAAGACCTAACTTTACGTTGTAGCTGATTCGCAGCTAATCTATAGGCGGGCGTGGGATATTTCTTGGCTCTCCGGAGAGCCGCGTTCTTAGCTTTGATAAGATTGCTAATGGCTAAGGGAAGCGTGGGTTTACCTTGCTTAGCAACCTTTTCGTTGTCACTGATGGCTGAGTTGATGGCATCAGTGAGAGAATTGACTAATGAATCTATTTTATCCGGACTATCTATTTGATCGTGCGAGATCGCGAGCGGAGAGTTTGGGGCCTCTAAGGCTGAAACTAACGTACTTTTAAAGCCTTTCCACTCGGTAAAGGTCTTAGGAGAGGTGACGTTATCGTTAGGCGGTCCTAGCACGAGGGAGACGGGGCGGTGGTCAGAGCCTAGGTCATCGAGCGGTTCGATAGACCTGAGGTCGAGGTTGATTCGCTTGACAATTGCAATATTGAGGATGTCAGGAGAGTGGTTTGGGTTGTCGGGATAGTGAGTGGGAGTGATGGGAGAGATGACATCTGAGTCGAGTGAGTTTGTGATGTCGAGGAGAGCGATACCGCTGTTGTTGGTTGATAGGCACGTCCAGTCAGTATGTTTGGAGTTAAGTCTCCGAACATAATGACTGAATGGCCGAGGGCGAGAATGGCCTCAAAGTCCCTGCGGATTGGTCTGGTGCCACTAGGTATGCAGATTGAAGCTATGATGATGGTCGGATGACCAGTCATAGCCAATCTACACACAGTGGCTTCTATGTTGAGGTGAGGAGGGGTAGGGAGAGGGCAGCAATGGAATCCTCTTTTGTAATAAATAGCAGTGCCGCCGAAACCTGTCGTTACGAATAAACGCGTACTTGGAAATAGCGAATCCCCTAGAGTGGTTTGGAGTTAGCCACGTCTCTTGAAGAAGCAATAAGTCTGGCTCGTTGTTCTGAAGGAACAGTTTGAGCTCAGGAAGGTTAGTATTAAGGCTACGAACGTTAAAAGAAACTAGGGATAAGCCCTTGGGTTTGATACGACAGGACGCGGGATTTGCGGGTCTAGACATTATAATTATTTATTAAGTTTATACGAAAAATGGAATTTATAAAGAGCTTAGTAGCGAGTGATGCTCGGCTAACGCAAATAGACGCTCTTGAGGAGAGCGGGCGGCTCGCCGTTTGCGTGCGAGTACGGAAATTTCCTTAATATCGACGTTTTGAATGACGTCAAACACGGTCTTCATGTCCTCAGCCAACGACGACTGAGGTGGAGACGACGGAGCGGGACGCGGGCCTACGGGAGCTACGGGAGCTGGGATAGGACGGGAAGGTGCAGGTGGAGCGGCCGGACGCTGTCTCCAGGACAGAGCCGGCGTAGGTGTCGGCTGCACGGGCTTTGCTTCCGGGGGACCCCGGTTGTGCAGCGGCGGGAAGTTGGCAGGAGTGAGCGGCGGCACCGGTTTAGGCGCGACCAGGACGAGCGCGGGGTGGACGCGGCGTCCGCGGCGATGGAATGTTCCCGATGAGGAGAAACGGCGTGAACAACGTAAGATATCCACAATGCCTCGTGCTACATACACGGCGTCAGAATACACTGACATGATTTTAATCTACGGGAATCCCACGGAAACGCAGCTCTAGCTCTGCGAACTTACCGAGAAAGGTATGGAGACAGCCGCGCATGCCCTAGGAACGCTCGCACCATAGTGTTGGCAATACAACGGGCACGGGAAAACAAACCAATAGCAGCGCATCAGGAGGGAGTCCACCGCAGCAGATACCTACTGCGCGCGAGCAACAGATTCTTGACTATTTTGACCGCAACCCCACATCGAGTCTGCATAGAGCCGCTCGCCAGTTTAGAGATTGCCATAGAACCGTGCATAACATTTTAAAAAGGAATAAACGCAAACTGTACAAATTTAAAAAAGTTCAAGCCCTTTTAAGAAGGGATTTGCCAGTCAGGCGTACTCACTGCCAGTGGATACTTGACAAAGTTACTGACGACCCGAATTTTTTATTAAATGTCATGTGGACCGATGAGAGCACATTTACGCGCAATGGCATGTGGAACCAACAAAATCTCAGATACTGGAGTATTGAAAATCCACGCATGATTCGGGAGTCAGAGCATCAGTACCGCTTCTCTGTTAATGTGTGGGCTGGTATACACAGGGACCAGATTATTGGCCCTGTTTTTATTGACGGCACCCTTAACGCGGCAAATTTTTGGAGATATTATCCGGTCCCGTTGCTGAATATACCGAAGAACTACCCTTAGCCAATTATGGTACCAATTGGACGAAGCTCCTCCATATTAAGTGATGTCTTCCAGAGAGCTACTCACCGAAATATTTGAACAGCAGTGGATTGGTCGATTTGGACCAGTACGATGGCCACCACGGTCCCCGGATCTCACTCCGATGGACTTTTTTATCTGGGGGTTTGTGAAAAGTGAAGTGTACGCGACAGACGTGAATACCGTAGAGGAACTTAAAATCCGGATTATTTTAGCGTTTAATAAATTAAAAAGTTTTAGAACAAACAGTGACCTTATTGCACGATTAAATAACAATATTATAGGTCGTTATAATTTGTGTACCATTGCAAACGGCGGACATTTTGAACAATTGAACATTTAATGAGTAAGTGTTACAATTAATTATTTATGTTTATTATTTTCATTGATCATACCTTCCAACGTTACCTACAACACATGTTTCATTATCATCCACATCAAACCCGGGCGCTCCGCTGTGTAGGTAGGTGTGCGACCCGGTGAGCCCGCTGCCGCACGCGCTATGCTATTCAAATGCTACGTTGCCAATGTTACGCAGGTGGCGGCAGGCTACTCAACAAAGGATGTTTACATTTTAACTTAATCATTAAGCTATTAAAGTTCTTTGAAAAACGTTTTTTCGTATACTTCTCGTAAACTTTTTTTAATAGTTTCGGATTAACAGTAGGCACTTATAGTATATGTGGTTTTATTCAATGCCTCTCGCTTTTATCAACGTTGTATAAGTAAAAAATAAACGCAATAGTCCCGGTACATTGCGGTATCTAGACTTTTGTCGCAAGTTTGTTTACACAAGGTTTATGAAAAATAAAAATCAAGGAAGAATAAGAAATTACCAGGTCTCAACAGAGTTAATCCAAGATCAGATCTCAATTTCATTTTAAAATTTACCTTCTAAATGTATACCTGTACTGCCGGCATTTTCTTACACATTAAATGTAGATTAATAACGCAACCAATCACGCACCTATTGCCCTAGAATTAAATAATTAGTATGCTACAACTTATATTAATAAACGTGTGTGGTCCTCGTTGTCCACACTGATATTTAATTACATTTTATTGACAAAATTTATTTTAATGTGCATTAAAACATTACAGAGCATTATGAACTTTGCGTTAACGTGCCATTGCGTGCGAATTGATTGCGGCTGAAAATGTTATTGGTTTCGAAATGAGCTGATTTTTGAGTTTATAACGGGTTCGTATGATATATTATGTAGACTAGTGAAAAGATGTTGTTACAATTAACCTAACTTACATTACAAACCAATACAAAACTCTACAAATTAATGTTTAAAAACATCGCGTTGTCCGATGTTTCACTTTCAAAAATCAGTTGGTTGTAAATTACAATTAAAAAATAAACTTTGTTGTACCCCGTATATTGCAAGTATACAAAGAAAATAATTTAAAAATTAATCTGATTATCCATATTTGAGTATCAATGATGTTTAGTTAAATAAAGCTGTCGAAATGTTTCTGTTTCGAGTTCACATTGATTGCTTCTCAGAAGGGTGAATTCTGCTTGACTTTGATCAAGAGTCAGACATCTATAAAGTTTTCTACCTAATTGTCTCGTCTAAAAAAATTACTTCTTATCTTGTATACATTTTACTTACCTGTGACCATTAATTACCTATACTGCACAATTTGATTTTCTTATAAAGCTAAAATCCCTAAGGCTTAGGTACGGAGCGCGCCTTCTGATAGAGCTTAATAAATAGTCTTAACTGCGTAAATAAATTTAAAGATGACTTATACATAGTAAGCACAAAACACATTTGACTTCATGAAAGTCATAAAATTACAAACATATTTAGATACTTCTCACATCAAAAGCTTTCTCCAAACAACCTATAAAGTTTGTGAAGTTGTTCAACGTACTCGTATTTTCGACAGGAACTTCTGCCAGCTTGTTATTTTGTTTCAGTTCACTAGGTGCACACGTGCAATCGCCACGGATTTCTCGATTTACTGTATTTTGAAATGAACAACAAATAAATGAGGTTAAATAAACTGCAACATTGTCAGTCCTGTTAATTGGAATTAATTATTTTATGATAGGTTGACTTCTGGAATGTTCGCCCAAGCCGATATTGCTAACGAGTACTATATTCTACAAGTTATAAATCAACTTACTTTTACGTTAATCTGTTATCAGAACATTCAGTCAAAGATCATCGGTACAGTTAGCGGGGTACCCAAATTCAAGAGGCAGGTATCATTTATCGAAGGACTGAGGGTCGTTGGAGGAACTTGACCTAGATTTGAGACTGCTTGCTATAGAGGAAGAACCTTCTTCAGATGGCTTGAAGAAAGTGACTGGGACACATCTTAATACGATTGGCTACTTTATCTCAGCAAATAAATTCAGGTAATGTTGTTTCATGTACGAGATAATTTGAGTTTTAAGGCAGAAATACATTTGTCAGCGTTAAAATCTAATTTATTATAACTACAGTATTCTTCGAATTTGTTTAGTTCTAGTTGCAAGAGTTAACATTCTTTTTCACTATGAATAGGTTTAAAATATTCATATCATCGGCATAGATACATAAGAAAGGTGGAGTGTTTAAAACAAGATGAGATGTCATTTGTGAAGATATTGAACAAAAGAGGGGCGAGAAAACTTCAGAGACAGAGAGCCAAGTGAACAGTATCACAGCAATGGCTTGAGTTCAGTTTTCTACATAGGCACAAACCACCTAAACAGGCTCCCATATCTGTTGCCTGGAGCTTCTGCAGCAACACCAGCGATCAATCCGGTCAAAAGTTGTAGTCAGTGTAGATGGATCTAATTGACCACCAGCATTCACACAGGCAGAAACGTGATATGTAAATATTTTAACAGATTTGAGGTTGTTGATCGGTTTTTCAGAATTCCTTGTAGCTCTTCTATGAAGTTGAAAAGAGTGTTGTCAACTTGGTTATACACAATTCATTCCAATGTCTGAGTAAAAATACATAGTTTGGAGATGGGTCTGTAATTCTTTATATCCGTTTTCTTTCCATTTCTATAGACGGGCGTAACTAATGCAGACTTCCATAAATAAGGCATTACTCCTTCTTCAAACGATAGTCTATAGATGATTGTCAGAGGTACGGAAAAAAATTTTGCGCATTTAGTTTACATTGGACGTATAAACTTTAAACATAGGTATAAACCGCCCTTTTAGTTATGTCAAGTGGCTTCAGCAGTTTGATTACAATGTCAGTTGTTAATTCTAAGTCGCCAATCGCGTGGGTGGTGGCGGTATCATGTAGATAACTAGCACTGGTAGAAGATGAACGGTATGTTGATTATATTAGGCAAAGAGATTACAAATACAATCTCCTGAGTCCGCTCGTCTTATGTGACAGTAGATAGAAGTGCGCTTTGCCCATTTTTAGTAAATTTTATACTAGACCAAAATAGTCTAGGGTTTTTAAAAATGGAGTGCTCCATTGTTTTTATAAAGTCACTGCAAAATGTGGCGTAATCCTTCTGATTGCCGTAAGTACGAAACTTTTTGAGGTAGTTTCGTTTCTCTTTTAGTGCCTTTATTCAGGCTTGAGTTAAGCCATGATGAATAAGTAAACTGTCTTACAAGGTATGCGTTTATCTCTTATATTACAAATAAAATAATACTAAATACTAAGAGCGTCGTCAAATGTACATACTGGCACATAATGGGACTTACTACATTACATAAAAGTTATTATTTAGTTTTGTATAGTCTGCATTTCCAAATAAAACTGTATGTATAATATGAAAATCCATATGAAGTCATGGATAATTTTTTTTATTTATTTGGATAATTAAAGATTTACTATGTACCTCTGTTAAGTTATTCTGCCTGAGTAATTTGTGCTAATGGATCATTTATTATTTCGTAGTTTGCCGAATGATGCTCAACAGCAGTGCCCTCTAATTTGTCAAAAAAAAAGCTATATTTTCTGGAATAAACATGGAGTAAAATACTCAACACCACATAATTGTTGTTTAATGTGTAATGTATATTAATTAAACAAGAATAAAAAAAACTTTCTATGAAAGATGTTTTCAGAATTTTATTCTATAATTTATTACTTATTACAAATAATAATCGAATAAACGATCATGAAAAGAAGAAGTAGGTCACGAACTAAGTGTCCGTGAATATAGATAGTTCTGCAGCCGACAGTTGGGAAGATAGGTTTGCATACCAACTACTCACATAATTGTATTGCGTTGAGCCGGGACAATGCGCTGACCTATTGTAGCTAAACATCGCGGCGAACACATCGTCTTTGTCTAGGGTTGACACCTAGTTCAGACTATGTATAATCAAAAAACTATTACTGTAGTTCTAGCATTTAAGCAATTGTTCGTCGTGAAACATTAATTCTGTTTTGTATCGAAAATATGTGTGATTCCCAACTCGTGTGTAACGTAATGAGCGTGTACTCCAACTACACTCTCTTTGTTAATCGGTTTCTATCTCCCTTCGATGAATTATATTTAACATTGTGTCTAAGTTTTACTACAAATTTCGCTTGCCTTATAACACTTATTTTTGATTTTAATCCAAATTATTGGTGTAATTTTCTGACGTAGCAAGCTCGTTTAGCTGTAAACAGAAAAATATATGAAAGGTACAAATAATCAAATTAAAAATAAATTAACCTTTAATCGTGACGAAAGAAAGGTATCAGGACAACCCTGCTGTATCATGTGTATTGAGTAGCACGTGAGGCGGAATGTCTTTGACATCTGTAAACGATCCGGTCTCACTGTAAATGAGACTGCCACTGTAAATGAGAGGATCACCCGGTCCTGAGACAGTTTACCATTTTATTTACAATACGATTTGTATGATCAATATATCTAATGTAGTACTCTAGTCTTGAGTATGTAGACTTGGGTACCAAAGGTTCAAAAATTACTGATTACATATCTCATTGTATGAGAAGGTCTAATGAATGTAGTCTAGGTGGTGGTAAGCCTTCTTGGGACACTTAAAATCTTATACATGTTCATTTTTGTGTTATTTCTTTTCATGTTTTGTCTGGTACGGCATGGTGTGCATTAAACGGTAATAATTCTAAGGAGCTAACTATTGATTCTGAGGAGCATGGGGTCAGGATAGACATTTCTGCGCATAATTCATGTATTTTTTATTGGAAATCTTCCGGTTGTCTATATGGTTTTTCATGCAGGGTATTTGGGATCCTTAGTTAAAAGTAAAGTGAAATGGTTATTTACGATAGTTCAGATGAACGTATGTTATCATAAGTTTAAATAATGCACGCATTCACCCTTTAATGATTGTTGATGAAATATGCTACCAATTTACATTAAAACGAAGAATTGGGTATCAATTGAAATTGTGGGGATATATATAATATTGTGATTGTCAACCAAAACGTTGATAATTTATCGTCACATTTTCATTGGAATGAAAATAAATTAATGTATTTCGAGTGCAATGTATTTGGTGTCGGTGTTATTCAATCTGACTGTAAACCGGAGCGTAGGAGCGATTTGATTTTTACATGTAACGGGCATCATTAAGTTTATACGTATCTAGCTTAGTTAAAACCTTATTACTAAATATCCAAGTTGCTGTATCTTAGAAAATCTAATCTATTTCGATAAGTTATTCTGGACTAACTGGATGTTATTCGGGATGCCATTAATCGGCTACGCCAAGCGGCTTTATTGAATATGTGTAGGTGAATAATCGGGCAAAAGCCGCCAGTTTATGCCGTTCGGGTCTAAGCGAGACGAAAATGCGCTGACTTACAGATAGGTACTAGCTGAATATGCGTAATCATTGATTCGGGCGGGCCCTAAATTTTAGCAAATACTGCCATACCGAATATGCCGGGTCGAAGATCGCATGCTGGTAGGGACGAATATTACTGATTAGGTTTTTTTCTATAGATCTCTGTTAGTAACTTCAGGATTCCATCAAGTATCCTGTTTTCGCTGTTTGTGTCTGTAATGTCAACAGAAAAATTGACCAGTACATGACTAAACTTCGCGATTAGTCTTAATAAATTAAATTAAAGTTTTTTCAACTTTCGCTTTGAACAATATATATCATACTTAGGTTATTTGTGGAGCTAACTATTTTTAATTATTCCATTTTTAAAGACTATATTTTAATCAATGCTAATGTAATAAATAAAGCTACATAATTTTTTGCTGTTTGTTTACTTTCGTTTCTAAAAACTGAAATTTCACTGAGGATTTCCGATGGGAACCGGAATACAAGCAAATATTTGAAAAACAAAGAGATAAATCGGAAACAAATCTATTACTTATTGAGTTACAAATAGGTATTATTTACATTCACGTAAACAAAGCTATCAATCGCATGGGCAGTGTAAACCTATTCATCACGACGTGATGTACAGCAGGACATATCGCTGATCTATATTTATTTATTCATTTTTATTAGTAATTGATAAATTCCCTGACTCATTGAATGAAATATATTTAAGACAAGACTCGGTGATATGATATTGCTAATTTCAGAAATGTTTGTTTTATAGTGTAAGATGTAATAAAAATAGGATTTTTAAAAACATCCTCACATACATACACATAATAAAAAAATGTACCTACTTTTCTTGCAAGGTTAAGGTTAATCCTAGTAATATCCTACTTTCCATGGAAAACTATCTTATTCCACTGATTGCGAAGCGCTTGCAGAAGCTAAGCTTTCATTTATCATCCGAACATTGTTACTTATATTCACTAAGGACATTGCTTTCAAACTTGTCTTTTCAATTTCTGGCAGTAGATCGTAAACAATTAACTGTGTAATAGCACCATTAACAATGAGTTTCTTGCTCAAAGGCGTTTGTTTGCTCGTCGCTCCCAGCTCTCGCCGCTGCCGGTCAGTCACTGTGAAATACAAACGTACTGGGATAATGTTGCGGTGTTCCTTGTGTTCAGATATGAACTGCAATTATTTTATTTATGAGGATGAAATTGCGTTCGTGATAGTGGAGGTGTTTAAATTTTTTTGAGACTGTGATGAATGTTGCTATAGATCATATGTTTACATTTTGTTTAGTAGTTCATGTTATCGATTTAAACTTTTTCTGACTCAAATTGTCGTATATAGAAATCGATAATGATTTTTAGTTATTCTTATGAAATATAGTTATTTTTGATAATTGGTTAATTAATTTACAAACACTTAATTCAAACTAGATATATTAAACATGAAGAAAAATTTGCCAATATGTTTGCAAAATTTCCATTATTTTTGACTTATAAAAAATAAATTTTGAAGTTACAAATGGATCGCTCGGATGGATGGACTCCAGTTATTTCGGAAAATAAAACTTACAATAAAAGTATCTACGTATTGCGAATTATTTATGAAGTAACAATAGAATATAGTGTTTCAATGTCAGTAACGTGTAACATGAATATCGTCGCTGAGATTTTCTCGTTCGATGTCACCGGTCGGGAGGTACGATAGACGTAGTTCCGATTGTAGAGGCGATTTCTATTTGATCATTTCATTTTTGTTAATAAATAATTCATGTTTACATTTTTCCAGCTTTCATTTTTGAATAAAAGTACCCTTCATCAATAAATACATTTCATATATTCAATACATACGTAGAAAAGAGATTCCTGAATAGAAATGAGCCAATCAATTAATTGAATTAATTATTTGAAATGAGAATAAGTCTCAGACATCAATCAAATTTAAATTATTTATGTGAAAAATTAGTTAGTGCTAAAAAGTTGGATGGCGGTGGGAAGCCATCATCATCACCAAGTCACTTCGAAATATCTTCTCTAATGTGTAAACCTTTGTAAAAGTTTGCATATTTATATTTTTTTTTGCGTGAGTGGTACTTTGAAGGCAACATTGTACCTAAATCGTATTTAAAACTTTGATGTTTGCTTGACGACTTACTGACCGCTGTAAAGTCGTCGTTGTATCCTTTAGTCCAATGCGTAATTTTTACTTTTGAAGTACTAAGTGACAAGTTTTCACTTTCTGTAGATAAGATCACAAACGTTTAAGCTAAGATGATTGCAATCTCTAAAAAGTCACAGTTTTAAGCAGTTTTGGTTGCGACCATGCTAAAAAGGCAGAAAATATTACGATAAACTAACTAGGTATAAATAAAATAATTATATATAATAAAAACTTTATTTTCAGACAGTTAGTCCATAGATGTGTTAGTAACAATGATCTGTCTGATGATAACTACGAGTTAATAAACTTAAAACTAATACATAACAATTATAAAAACGGTTTAACCGCGTGAAGCTGTATCCATCGGCGCGACATTGGCGAGTCCCACCTTGCAGCGAACACGCTGAGGATGGTGTTGGAGCTGCGGCGGAGGCGATCGAGTAGGGAGGCACAGCGTTTGCGCATGATGGCCGTGAAACTGTCAGTCTGCTCCTCCGCAAACATTCCCGACGCGCTACACCGCCACGGCAGTCCCAACAGCACCCTGAATGCTTTGTTATATTGCACGCGCAGGTCGCTGTATTCACTTTTCCTGAAGTTGACCCACAGACTGCACGTATAAAAAGATTGCAGTAAGCCTTAAAAAGCATTATTTTTACCTGTTTGGAACATCTGGAAAATCTGCGGGCAAGCATATTAGCTCGTGTAGCAAGCGACCTGCGCTCCCTCTGAATATCACATCCATCCTTCAGATCAGTGGCAACCCAGTGGCCCAAGTACTTCAATTTATTAACTGTGCACAACGGTGTATCGCACAACAAAACCGGTGGCACTGTGTCATAGGTTTTAGTACCTGCATTAAATACCATAAGTTGGCTTTTTGTAGAATTGTACTTGAGCCCATGAGCCTCCGAATATGACTCACAGATAGCCACCAGCCTTCTCAGTCCGCCGATAGAGGGACTCAGAAGCACCATGTCATCAGCATAGGAGATGTTGTTCATATAAACGCCATCAACATGACATCCGACGTTCGCCTCGCTGAGCTCCTCCACCAGCCTATTCATGTACAGGTTGAATAAACGTGGCGAGCTCAGCCACCTTGCCTCACCCCGCAATTCAGCCAGTACGCTTCAGAGTACTCCCCTGCCCACCGCACAGTGTTAGTTTGGTTGCCATACCAATATTTAAACTAATTTCTATATTCAGAAGGCAGGGTAGTTTCAGACTGTAGCTTTCGCCATAGCACATCGTAAGACACCAGGTCGAATGCCCTCGACAAGTCCAAATAACAAGCAAATATAGGCGTTTTTCTACTTGTACAGTTATTCTACTTTCTACTTTCTAATTGTACAGTCTGCTTGAGACACAGGATAGCACCCTCAGTCGACAGCCTAAGTCTGAAACCAAACTGAGCATCCTGCAACTGAATGTGCCGCTCCAAGTGTTTATCAAGCAGACTGTCAACTAAATTAATTTATAAAATGTATGTAATATTTGAATGATTTAAATTGAAATTAATTTTACACATGCGATACATTTTATTTCGGCGAATCAATTAGTTATTTGTTTATATTTAGTTAATAAACAAAAAAGAAAACCTAAGGTCTTCTCTAAGAGCAAACCCAACTCTAGCTCCAGAGCTGTGTAAATTGAAAACCGAGCGCCTTAGGGAGGAAATTGCACCGGTAGTAGAGACATCCACATTATGACATCGTTGAACATTGATCTTAGACAGCGAATATGTGTGTTGTCATCGTTGGTTTAAGTAATAAAATTTTATTTAAAGATCTTGTTAACTTACTTTCGTAGATTAATGAGAGCCTAGAATGTTGATTCTATTGGTAAGTAATGCCAATAATGTTTGATATCACTGGTCAACCCAAAGTCGATGCACATTTCTGTTTTCCCCAAAACGCTTTGGTTGGATATTTTATTCAGTAATACAGACATATGCGTTTGCTGCTGATTGCCTTACACACTTTATTCTTTTAAAATGTCTTTTGCTACGAGTGTAAAGTAAAAGTAGTTTTAGTTTCAAATAACGTAAAAAAGGATGTTCCAACGCAATGCACGCTGTATGTATGTACACTACGTTGAGTGTTTTTTACTGGTCTATTTTAACTGGTCCACAGTCCAACTTGTTAACAATCCAAACAGTAGTTTCGTATTAAAACTTTTGAATAAACTGGCTGAATATAAAAATACAATAGCAAACTAAGTAATGAAAAAAGTAAGTAACTAAAAACTTGCTTTCAATCTTCAACCAAACATAATTCTCATGAAGTTATACAGATTCCAAATTTCAAAACAGCTCTAGTACCGTAAACACGGTTTAGACATTGCTAAATTACTTTAAATAATATGATTTAGTAGTTACAAAGTCACGAAGCCTTACAAAGGGTGTTTTGAAACCGTTTCATGAAGTTTCCGCGGCTATGTCAGCGCCGGGTCTCTTTTGTCATCGGCAAAATGGCGGCTAACACGCCGCATGTTGCGATATTTTTCTTTCGAAAACATATTTTTATACGTTTTCAATGGCACGTGCAATGAATCACTTTGAGGTTTGACTTTGACATCAAAAACCGAAGTCTAACAATATAAGGCCATCATTTTGAAAATCTTATTGTAAAAATTGTTGGGTTAACTCCTGAAATTGTGTTATGAATAAATTAAATGCATGATTTAATATTGTGAGTGCATTTTGACATTATTACTTAGACAGATATTATTTGCTGCTTTTTAAGTAATTTTTTGGATACATCATTTTTGAGTTCGAAATATGTTATGAAAAATTCTCATTTCTGTTTTCATCGTAGCAATAGGATTATAGAATGAATTTAATCAATAGATTCAAGAAAAAACGTAAGATAGAATAGTACATTAGTTAGGTTTAACGCCAATCTCAATACCCATTGCTGTTTTTTATATTGAATAATTTAGTAGTACATATGCTGACCCCAGCAAACACCTACCTTTAAAAAAAATTGTAACTGCATTTTACGCAACGATAGGGTAATTTACACCCATTTTCCACAAAGCGGTAAGCCATAAAGTTTTGTATGAAGTAGCGGCCGAGGTCGCGTGGTTGTGGCAGGTATATACTTTGATTATACAGTATAAAATATTTATATTTGGTGGTTTCTATAGTTTCAAAATAGAACATATATATCACCAAGCACCTATATATTGCAAGAAACCAATTTATAACCACAACATTAAATGTCATATTGAATCTCTGTTTCTTACAATAATTTAAGCCATTCCCGTCCAAGAATAGTACCTGAAATGAAATGAAATGAAATGAAATATTTATTTTTAAACATTGACAATTACTTGTTCTTATTGACGTCAAATAAAACATGATTCTACCACCAGTTCGAAAAAACCTTCGTGAACAAGAACTGGCAAGAAACTTCACGGGTATATTTTTTTCAAAATAAATTTACAGAGTCTCTATATGTCTATACAAAATTATTCTTTTCTGCATCTGTTAGCTCGGCAAGTCTTCCTCCCCCCAAGTATCCAAACGACGAACACCCTTAAACCTTATACAGCATGCTCCAAAAGCCGAGCTTATCTGCGTCGGTGTCATTATTCGTACGGAGCGGATATTCCAGTAGTCGATACAGCTGGCTACGTCTGCATACGGTTAGCAACGATGCGATACGAAGCGATACCCGCGATTGGATAGACGGGGTCAGGGTAAAATTGTACTGGATTTTAAAACGTGACATAATCGCAATGCGAAATAGTCTTTTCCGTGGGAAATGTTTTATGCTTAGAATGCTTTTAGTTGTTTGTTTTGTTTTTAAAAGGCTTCCAGTGTTCGATTGTTAGATGGTTTTTCAATATCCAACAGGTATATGATTGTTTATTCGTTATTGTGTATTATGATGAAATAAAATTAAAAAAAAAATAAATATTTCTAACACACCACATTATCTAGCCCAAATTCAGTAACAAGAACTTGTGTTATGGATACTAGATAACGGATAAATAAACTTAAGAAATATATAAATACACATAGATATGTTTTTTATTTTTTATGCGTAAGCCGCGCGAGCATGTGTTCCACGATCAGGTGGAACACATGCTCGTTTGTCAGCAACGAGAAAAGTAACAAAACTATTTATAAATTTTTGGTGGTAGGAAGCTTTCGTGTCCGTTATGTTTCCATGAAGTGTGGATTGCTTTCCTATACAGGAAGAATTTCATGAATTTCTTCAAGTATATTTCATGAAATAACTTTATCGTAGCATCGGTTTTTATCATAATAATACCTAGTAATAATAATAATCCTCATACAAACACACCAACTGTACGGCCGCAAAGTAAGCAGAGCTTCTGCTATGAATGACCATACAGTGAACTGGGGGCGAACCCAGAATACCCACCTTTATAAATATCAACAACCATAACCCGAGAATAAACATCTGCGTTCATCACACAAATGAATGCCCCGGCCGGGATTCGAACCTGAACCCTCCGGCGTATGAGACAGGGCTTCTGATCACTACGCTACTTGGCCGTCAAATTAAAATATAAGATGTACAGATATAGCACCGCTAAATTAAAAATTATTAGGCATAAAATCATTACACTATCGCGTGTTTCAGTTGACCAGACGATTTTATGTTTATTTGTCATATTATAACCACAATTTATTATGTCAAGATACAATACAAAATATTAAAATTATGTTATGAAATTACTTCGCTGCTTCCATAAAATCAAAACCAAACGGACACATTTCCCCTGTCCGAACCATTCCGTAGACATCATTTATTCATTCCAATGTTCAAAACTTAGTATTTTCAGCGAAGTATTCCGGGTTTATTTGCACTCAGTGCACGGAAACCTGTGAAAATGTACCTCGGGAACTATGGGCTCTGGAGAATGTTTCCTATTCCAGAATATTATTCCAGGAAGGACGGCGGCGGCGTGCTGGTGGCGGTGCGCCGCGAGCTGGGAGCGACGCCGCACCGTGCGGCGGCCGCCGCAGCTTGCCTCTCGCCGCTGGTGGACTGTGTCCTTGTCGAAATACGTGCGCGTAATTACTGTTGTGTCATAGGTGCCACCTACATTCCACCAAATTTAAATTCTGAGGACTATGCATCGTACCTTAATTTCATATCCGATAAACTACTGTTACCTGACGTTAATGATTTTATACTGGCAGGTGATTATAACCTGCCAACTATTGAGTGGCAAAGCAGAGGTAAATATTCGGAGCCTATTGTGTGTGCAACTAACTCAACAGCTGTTAAGCATTTAATTAACTTTATGTCACTGTCAAACTGTTTTCAATTTAATCAATTTAAAAATAAAAATAAACGTATACTTGATTTGTTTTTCAGTAATAAATATAACTGTGATGCTTTTCCTACGCCACTATCGCTTGTACCAATAGATGAGCATCATCCGCCTTTCTTTGTGCTCGTTAATATAGACACAAATGTTAAACCTACCTGTAGCAGGCCACGCATACAATATAACTTTAAAAAAGCTGACTACACAGTTATAAATGCAGAGTTGAATAAAGTAGAATGGGATCCATTATTTAAGAAAAAAACAGCGAATCAAGCTGTTGTGGCTTTATACGAGGTGATTTCATCCATTATAAAAAATCATGTACCAACAAAATTAGTTAAGGAATCCTCTTTTCCTGTTTGGTTCTCACCTGCTTTGATTCATATATTTAAGAATAAAAATCTAGCTTGGATAAAATGGAAGAAACATAGGAATCAGAGTGATTATGAAACATTCAGCATTTATAGAAATAGGTTCAAAGTTGAGTCTAAAAAGTGTTTTAAACAATACATTCAGTCAGTAGAATGTAGTATTAAGGACAATATTAAACATTTTTGGACATATGTTGAAAACCGCAAAAAGAACACCAATATACCTAATAGTGTTTCATATAAGAATGTAATTGCAAGCGATACAACAAGCATATGTGACTTATTTTCTAATTTTTTTCATTCGGTTTATGAACCTTCCAACATAGATGAGAAATTTGATATAGCTGACATACCAGACACAAATACTAATAATAATCTGAATATCAGTGACTTATACATTACTAAAGAATCGATTATCAAAGAGTTGCTCGCACTAGATATATCTAAGGGCTCAGGCGTTGACAACATTCCACCTCTCTTTTTTAGATCTACTGCTCATTCTCTAGGTTACCCACTGCATCATGTCTTTAATATCTGCCTTTGCGAAGGTGTTTTTCCTACCATTTGGAAAACCGCAAGAATAGTGCCAGTACATAAAGGAGGTTCGGTTAGCAATGTGGAAAATTATCGCCCTATTTCTGTACTACCGGTATTGTCAAAACTTTTTGAAAGATTGGTGCACAACATTATTTATCCTATATTGCACAACACTATTATTGAAGAACAACATGGTTTTGTAAAACGGCGCTCGACAATCACTAATTTACTAGTTTATACAACTTACCTTTTTGAAGGATTAGACAAAAATAAGCAAACCGATAGTGTGTATACAGATTTTCGTAAAGCTTTTGACCGCGTAGACCATAGATTACTTTTAGAAAAACTTGCCTTTAATGGTATTCGTGGTAATCTGTGGCGTTGGTTTAAATCCTACGTCTCAAACCGAACACAGAAGGTGGTTATCAATGGTTATGAGTCCGATTATGTCTCTGTTAGTTCTGGTGTTCCACAGGGCTCCATATTAGGTCCCTTGTTGTTTATCATCTTCATCAACGACGTCCGCAATTGTTTTAAATTTTGTAACTATATATTATACGCCGATGATCTTAAAATTTATCACACTATCAACAACACTGAAGACTATGAAAGATTTCAAAGAGACTTAGATACTTTTAGTAACTATTGCAAACTGAATAAACTTAGTCTAAGCATAAACAAATGTAAAACTATAAGCTTTACAAAAAAAAACAAAGTTAGTCAGTATTCATACAAGTTATGTGGTGTTCAGATCGATATTGTTGATGAAATTAAGGATCTTGGAGTCACTTTGGATCGGAAATTGCACCTAGACACGCATGTAGATAATGTCATTAATAAAGCCTATAAAATGTATGGGTTCACAATGCGCTCCAGTAATGATTTCAGACAACCATCTACTTATTTGTGTTTATATAAATCACTGATCCGCTCGCAGCTTGAATATGCCGTGCCCGTGTGGAACCTCTTTTATAATAAATATGTTAATGCACTTGAATCCGTCCAAAAACGATTTTTAAAAACCATGCATTATAAATGTTTTCATATGAAGTTAACATATGACCAATTACTTGTTAAATACAAACTGTTTAACCTAAAATCTAGACGTCTTCAACTTGAAACAATGTTCCTATATGACTTGTGTCATAACCGATATGACTGTATTGATCTAAACAATAAATTATGTTACCGAGTCCCTTACAGGACTCACTCTCGTAATAGGTCTAGATTATTTGCTACTAGTCTTTGTCGCACTAATGCTGGCAAACGTTCACCTTTACATAGAATTACTGATTCGTATAACACTCACTTTAATTCAGTGGATATATTTGATAAGCATGTTGTTACTTATAAAAAACAGATAAATAAATTGCTCAATAGTTAGTTATAATTTGATCATTTTTTTAAAACGCTAAATAGCTTGAATTGTTAAAATATGTTAAACTTTTCTTTAAATTTAATACTAGTTAACAACACCTTATTAGTACGTAAAGCAAATTTAATTATTTGTTACATTTTCTTAAAACATTAATGTAGTTAGTATCATCATCTCTTAACTCATTATTATATAAAATGCTGTGGTTAATGTTATGGGTGGCACAATGAGTAATTGTTTTGTATACTACTTTAATAGCAAATATATATTGTGTTCACTGTTTGTTAACCCAAATAAAGTAAAAAAAAAAAAAAAATATTCCGAGTTCAGATTCAAGCAGATATTGATAAATTGATCTTGTTAACAGCTTAGATTGAGTTTACCAGGGCTTTACCAGGACTAAACTTTATTAACGGACTTTTTATTTTCAAATGTTTACGAAGAAATTTTTAATTAAGTACATGTTTTTACGATTTAAATTAAAGCTTGTGAGCTATACATTTTTTGATATTCTATTAGTAGGACCTACTTAAATCAATGAAGTGTATTGTAATCAAAACATTATGTAAATGAGGTTAACCTATTAAAAATAGTTAATAATTTAAACATTCTGGATTCATTAAGTTTTTAAGCCTCCATATCCTGTAACTACAAAACATTGTATGTACAACCAATAGCTCGTTTAATACCCTAGATAACACCTACTATGGTTTCCAATAAGTAGAGGCTGGAATTGAAAAGAGGATACATTGCGAGATATCGGTAGAGAGACGTGATCGCCCCCGTGATATCGCGAGCTACAAATAGGCCCAATAAATCGCACTCGTAGCTGTCACTGGGACATTTTTAATACAAACTCTCAAGTTTGAATCTAACATACAAATAGCTATTTTAAAATAATATTTGTACCTTTACGCTGTAGTATCGTTTATAGTTTAACATAGACTTGTTAGCCCCGTGTGAGAATACGGGGAGGAATTTATTAGGCATTCATTTTTGTATTAATTTACATCTCAATCACTAGGTGTATGCACCAATTCAAACTTTTGTAACTTTAATAACTCTACCCAAGGTTCTTGGAAATGTCAATCTAGCGGTTGGCATATTTGTGACATAATTTTTTTGTTACCAAATTTGACTGTTACAAAAGCATACAAAAATGGCACAATTTTATAAAAGCACAGCTATTTATAAGAACAGTAATCTTTAAAACAAATTGTTTAAGACATAATCTCGTGGCTTTTGATTTGACTATGATTATGCTCCTGTAATACTTAGACTCTGATGGAATTGATTTAATTAACGAACAGTTTAAACAGTGCTTAATAAAAGAGTAGACATTATAAGTTATCCTAAGTCAATGGAAGTTCATAAAAGTTTGTTACATTAATTTAACTAGGCGGAACCGGTAGAAAGGTAATTGTAGCTTAATTGTAGCTTAATGGCAGCTTGTAACTTGTGTCTTTCAAAGGGATGGTGTTTTAAATTGATCGCGCTTTTATTCAAATCTCAGATTTAACTGCTGGGTTTAATGCTTTGTGCAAACCAAGTACATGCGAGTACAAGTAGGTGATGTAAGATGTGGAAGCAGCTTGTTATAAAGGTAGCTGTTATGTACTAACAGAGTTTTAGAACAATGTTTTCTATGTTAAGTATTTCTTGTTACATAATACTGTCATAAATAATTATCTTGAAATCAATTTTACCTTTTTTTATGTTTCAAGTCTGTTGGAGGTATACGATTAGGAATATGCATAGACGTGCCTGCTGTGTAGTGATCAACTAAATACAGGCCTTTATACATGTTAGTTATCAAACGTTGATAAAACCAAAGAACGTATACTTAGTGGAGTAAAAAATATTTGATCTTTTACTGAATGTTACTTCGTAAGTTTTTTGGTCGTTGTATGGTCGTGACGGTCATATATTTCAGAGCTACAAACTAACCTTTGTTTATAAGTCGTGCATTCATGTATGTAGCTGTAGTTACTTTGATTCGTATGATAAGAGCGTGTCAAAGGTTTTCAAGGGGCTGGCAAATATACCTAAATTTATTATCCTCTTATATGTGTATCATCATTCAATATTAAATAAGACTGGAAAATACTATGTCCTACAAATTAATAATGAAAATGTGTTTAGGCCTATTAGAGATGAGTTAAACCAAATTTAGAAACCACGTGAAATATGTGAATCCATTACATTTTCTTACTTTTGTCTCATGGATATCTAAACAAAAATTTTAAAAGCAATTTCTTATTTAGAACACGCCGTAAGGAACATTTCATTTTTTTCTACTACGTCAAGGAGGTAAAACACCTCAGAGGTCGTAAATTGAAAATGAGTTTCTACAAAGTTTGATTATTTTTTACTTGATTCGGATGCATGGCTGTTCTGATAATATTCAGATTGCCTGCTTAGGTTAGTTGTGTATATTTTACAGCTCGTGAAGTGGCCGTAATGAGAACTGAAATGTAAATGAAAGAGTTGTGACGTACTCCTAATATTAAAGTTTAGATTTATCTTTTAAATTAAATTAAGTGCGGTTGTAAGTTTCGTTATTCTGTGTGTAGATGATTTAAGAAAGTATTAAATATTTTGATTAGCAATTTTGACCTATTTAAATATATGCGTCGATATAAAATTAGTATTTAACTAGCATTATGAAATGATCTCATCTAGTAGTCCGAAATATTTCTTAAACAAATCAATTCCAGTTTCTCGCAACAAAATCATAAAATGACTTCAAGGCGCTCTGAAATATTTACAAAAGCAGGGAAAATGAGCACTCGTAAATAGCGGGATCACTTCATAGCCATTCCTAGAGCAATCATGTCACCACTCCGTTTGTAAATGTAGTGCCGGGGGCACATAAAGGCGTATGTTAGTACGTCCCAAGCGCGGGAAATTGCTGCAGACCGCACTCCATACAGCCTTAAAGACTTTTCGTCCCGTGAAGTGTCTAGAAATACCCCACCCACATAAAAATAAACGGACGCTCTCAATAAACATTCCATTATATAATAAACATTCTAATCTTCTCAATATTCTCAATTTGTACGAAAGCCCTATTTCACCAGGAACGACAAAGGCTTTATTACGAGTATAAATAACGTTTCGCCTTTAATGCAGGAAAAATATTTTTAATTGCCCCATTGACTGTTCGACTCGTTTCGGAAACTAAATTGTTATATTTACTGCCGACGTTGCGTTGTTTCATTTTTTTAGCCTGGCTTATGTCTGTGATCCTGTTTTATGTTGTCTAATTATTAAGATATGGCCTTGTTATGTATTCTATATTTAAATATTAACTTTTTTGCGAGCATTTTATGTATATTTGTTGCTATGTTGGCATTTTACGTAATTATTAGCTTTTGGTTAAGTTGGTCACGATTTGACCTATTGAAAAAGTGAAACGGATCATTTGTTTCGTAATGTAATCGCAAGTTCGGACTAGTAAAATTGGTTTTGCTAAGTTTTTCTTAGCAATGAACAAATGTATGCGTAGCATTTTTTTTCACAGTTTATGTGTTTGCCGTTAAATGACCGAAATAGTAATATTTTTATAAAAAAATGAGAAAAACGAATTCTGTTTCATTTGTTTCTAATACGAGCAGATTAACTTTGAGGATCACAAAAGCTTTTTATTTTATTTTCAAATTCTACCGGGAATTGCAGAAGTTTTAAATGATCTATATTATGATGGTAACACTATTCAGAGAGCTTTAAAGAAACTCAAATTACATCTAGTAGCTGGCTACATAACATCTTAAATTTTTGTTACTTTTCATTATGAATGTCATCATAATAGTTTGAAGCAAAACAACATAAACAAGACACAAATAAGACTTGAGTTCAAATATGGAACAGCAACTTGCCCCAAAAGCTTGCATAAATATTATACAGAACTTCATAAATATTATCATATTAGTTTCACATTTACCCTGCGACTGATGTTATTTTCTCTAGACTTGGCAGAGATCCAATAGAACAAATATGAGCCACTATGAACACCGTATGTACAATGAGCGCTAGCATCTATATGCTTAAAAAATGACATCATTCATTTGTTTCACTGTTCCTTGGATCGCGTCTCCATGGAACCTTTTGTAACTTTGTAGTTATCCTTTGCCGAATAAAATGTTTTATTTGTTTATGAGGCTTTGATTATAATTTTTAGTAAAAAAACATTTTATGTATAAAATGTTTTATGTCATATATTAAATATACCACAATTTCTATATTTATAAACATCTCCGGCTATTGTACTCCTGCAGCAATAATCCCTTTACTTAATAATAAATTCTCAAACAAATCGAACACCAACATATTAGGGGTCAATTTCAAACGTGGTAAAAAAAAACAAAAGCTATTTCTAAGACCGAATCTTACGTTTGCAAGACCCTTAAAGAATTCTTCCAGAAATAGATGAAGAAAAGTCTATTTAACTCAATTGCATCAACTGTGAGAAGAATTCTTTCCGTTGCTACCACATAACTCGGCTGCTGAAATCATTTATATAGTTCCTGTCAAACCATCTTCCAACGTCTGTGTACGGTTAGCATTCTGTGAGAGTGACCCAGATTACACGCTGCGATCGATCCCTTGAAAAGGTTATTTTATAGCTGCTAAGATAGATTTAGAAATATACAATAGCGAAAAAATTTCTTAGCAGTAATGTATCCCTCAAAAAGGTTTAAGAACAGTGATTAGCCACTCCGAAATATGAAATATAGGTACAGCAAAGTACTTCTTAGATAAGCATAGACAATTACAATTTTCATGACATGAAAAACTTTGTCTTCATGGTCATATTCTATTATATATATTGGTATGATACACAATCAAACTTGAAAATAAAATTATCACAAACCTTAGTTTATTCAAAATCTTTATAACTGTTTTACATAAAAGCTTCGAAGTACAAAATTATTAACAAACTGTGAGGCTGATAAATGCAATTTATATTTGAATATTCTGAGGCAATGTTTGACTATAGCACAGCAGTGCCTATACGCCTGAGGTAACGAGATATTTAGGGATGGTAGATATTAGGATGGTAAATGCAAACCTTTGATTGCTAATTTGTTGAGGCATTTTCACGTTTTAAATAAGTTCGAAGCTTATTGCCTGCTCCATCGGCTACAGTTCTTCTGCAGGAGTTTTTTTTTTTTTTGTTCCCCTCCGCGGGAAGGGCAGGAGGATAAAAATGCTCTGACGCATACTCTGGCGCGATTCCAAAGTTATGTGGGACTCGTCCCGACGCCTACCAGAACCATACCCACTAAAAACCCCCTGTCGGCTCGTGCATTTTTGCCACTCAGCCTTCATCTGAGCGACGGCCAATTGGAGAAAGAGGCCGCGCTAGCGGGGCCCTTAAGGGGTCACCCGCTGGGATTTACATAGCACTGAAGGTGCTCAAAAAATGAAAAGTAAATAATAAACATTAAAAATTGACAATTAAATTAAATTTGCATTAATTCAGATTTACGTTAGAATTAGAATTTACGTTAGAATTAGAATTTGCGGCCTGAAGGGCCTCGAGATCTAAAGTTAATTGCGTACGTTCGCTTGTGTGCGCGTTTCTCGGTCTAGCGACTTTGTATACCGAATCTAAGACAGGAGCAGTATATGAGACTGAATTTCGAACTAGAGGATTGGGATGGGATTCGGCGCGTTTGAAGAACGATTCTGAGAGTGTTTTTAGGTACTGTTGTACTGTAGGCAGTTCAAGATCTCTGTGCAGGTCCGCGTTGCGCACGTACCAAGGTGCGTTTGTGGCCCTGCGGCAGAAGAGGTTTTGAACTACCTGCAGTTTGTGCAGGACGGAGGGTTTGGCGTGGGCAAAGACTGGCGAGGCATATGACATGACTGGTCTAACGCAGACCTTATAAAGCGTACGTTTGTTTCTGAAGGACATTTTACTTTTTCTACCTAACATACTGTAAAGCCGGCCTAGGTAAAAACGTGCGAGTTTCGTTACTCTATCGACGTGAGGATTGAATGAAAGCGTCTGGTCTAATATGACGCCTAAATATTTGGTACTGCGCTTCCAGAGGATGGGAGTGCCTTGCATTCTCACTTGGAGATTGTCGGGGATACGACTGCGTCTGTAGTCGAAGTAAGCCGCAGAGTTCTTCTCTGGGTTCACATCGATACGCCATTTTTTAAACCAAGCACCGAGGGCGTTTACAGCCTTTTGAAGTCTGGTGACGAGACCCGAGGCTCTGCGGCCTTTGGTGTAAAGGGCGGTGTCGTCGGCAAAGAGAGCGAGTTCGACGACTTTCGATGGAATGGGAATGTCGTTAGTGTATACGGAATACAAAAGAGGGGCGAGGACTGAGTCTTGAGGGACTCCAGCCTTTATGGGGCGAGGCGCGGAGAGCGTGCCTTCATGTTTGAAACGAAACGTGCGGTCTTTGAGAAACGACGCGATTATCCTAACTAGGCGAGCCGGTAAGCCTATTTTATAGAGTTTATAAACGAGACCGCTGTGCCAGACTTTGTCGAAAGCCTTGGCTAGGTCAAAGAAAACTGCGATCGTTTTCTTTCGTTTCGGATAGAAGCCATCGAGTATGTACTCGACGATTCGATGGACTTGCTGAGGGCAGGAGTGCTTAGCGCGAAAGCCGAACTGGTGGGGAATTATGAGAGGATCGCCATCCGTTGGAAACAGATGGTTCCGCATTCGAGAGAGTATGACTCTCTCGAGAAGTTTAGACATTGCCTTGAGGAGGCTGATGGGTCTGTGATTAGCCGGGATATTAAGCGGTTTACCCAGCTTGGGTATGCCTATGACTGTCGCTTCTTTCCAAGCTTTTGGAAAGTAGCTAAGGTCGAAGCAGGCATTGAAAATGATAGCTAACAAGGTAAGCACCTGTTGAGGCAGGTGCTTAAGTGCGTGGTTGGGAATACCATCCGCACCCGGAGCCTTTCTGGACTTTTGACTTTTGATGAGAAGCGAGATTTTATCATTAGAGACTGTGACGGGGTCGGCGGTGATGGGGAGAGAGTTTCTACGGAGAACTTCGTCCTCCACCGCTTTGATGTGAGTGGGATTCGCGGGTTGCGTGCTGGGCGAGCATTGAGACGCAACGCTGTCAGCGAAGCATTCGGCTTTCTCTTCGTCTTCGAAGGCGATAGAGCCATCGGGACGAGTGAGAGGAGGGACGTGAGAGGCGGCGTCTACGCGAGGGGCTCGGGCCATTCGATAATACGCTTGGTGGGACGGGGAGATATTCGCCATGAGATCGTTCATCTGGGCGTCTCGGAGTTCCGCGAGGCGAGATCTAACTTTGCGTTGTAGCTGATTCGCAGCTGTTCTATAGGCGGGCGTGGGATATTTCTTGGCTCTCCGGAGAGCCGCGTTCTTAGCTTTAATAAGATTACTAATGGCTAAGGGAAGCGTGGGTTTGCCTTTCTTAGCAACCTTTTCGTTTACATTGATGGCTGAGTTGATAGCATCAGTGAGAGAATTTACTAACGAATCTATTTTATCCGGGCTATCTAATTGATCGGGCGAGATCGCGAGCGGAGAGTTTGGGGCCTCTAAGGCAGAAACTATCGTATTTTTAAAACCTTTCCAGTCGGTAAAGGTCTTAGGAGAAGTGACGTTAACGTTAGGCGGTCCTAGCACGAGGGAGACGGGGCGGTGGTCAGAGCCTAGGTCATCGAGCGGTTCGATAGTCCTGAGGTCGAGGTTGATATGCTTGACGATTGCAAAGTCGAGGATGTCAGGAGAGTGTTTCGGGTTGTCGGGATAGTGAGTGGGAGTGATAGGGGAGACGACGTCTAAGTCGAGTAAGTTGGTGATGTCGAGGAGAGCTATACCGCTTTGGTTGGTTGATAGGCACGTCCAGTCAGTATGTTTGGAGTTAAAGTCTCCGAACATAATGACTGAACGGCCGAGGGCGAGAATGGTCTCAAAGTCGCTGCGGATAGGTTTGGTGCCACAAGGTATGTAGACTGAAGCTATGATGATGGTCGGATGACCAGTCATAGCCAATCTACATACGGTGGCTTCCATGTTGAGGAGAGGAGGGGTAGGGACAGGACAGCAATGGAATCCTCTTTTGTAGTAGATAGCGGTGCCGCCGAAACCGTCGCAGTTAGGCCTATCGTTACGTGTAAACGCGTACTTAGGAATAGCGAATCCCCTGGAGCGATTAGGAGTGAGCCATATCTCCTGGAGAAGTAAAAGATCTGGGTCGTTGTTCTGAAGGAACAGTTTGAGCTCGGGAAGGTTGGTGCTTAGGCTACGAACGTTAAAAGATATTAGGGATAAGCCCTTGGGTTTGATACGACAGGACGCGGGATTCGCGGGTCTAGACATTATAATTTACTTATTTACGAATTTATACAAAAATAAAGAATTTACAACGAACTTAGGAGCGAGTGATGCTCGGCTAACGCGAATAAACGCTCTTGAGGAGAGCGGGCGGCTCGCAGTTTGCGTGCGAGTATGGAAATTTCATTAATGTCTACGTTTTGGATGACGTCGAACACGGTCTTCATGTCCTCAGCCAACGATGACTGAGGTGCGGATGGCGGAGCGGGACGCGGCCCTACGGAAGCTACGGGAGCTGGAATGGGTCGGGAAGGTGCAGGCGGGACGGCCGGACGCTGCCTCCAAGACAGAGCCGGAGTAGGCGTCGGCTCAACGGGCTTTGCTTCCGGGGGACCCCGGTTGCGCAGCGGCGGAAAGTTAGCAGGAGTGAGCGGCGGCGCCGGTTTAGGCGCGACCCTCTTGGTGGTGGAGCGCGGAGCGCGCGGGCAACCCCTGTAGTTAGCTGTGTGGCCGGACTGGCCGCACAGCACACAGGCAGGGGGGGAAGTGGATTCGGGAGTGCGAGTGCACTCCTTAGTGATGTGAGGATCCAGGCACTTTACGCACCTGGGGGGAGCTGAACAGTTAGCCGCTGCGTGGCCATATAGCTGGCAGCGGTGGCACTGCCCAGGGTGACCGCGGGGGTTGGGACGCTCGACGGAGATGTTCGAGAGTCCGCAGATTGTGCGAGCCTCTTTGAAAATCTCCTTCGAGTTGGGAGTATTTGACAGGATTACTAAAGCTAAAGGAAAACGCCTACCGCGGTTGGAGTGAATCTTGTGCATTGCTGTGACCGGGAAACCCTGAGACTTAAGGTCCTCGAGAATGTCTTCGTTACTGAGTTCGAACGGGACGCCCCGTAGTACTGCGCGGATCTTACGCTCCTCCGGGAGGGCGTAGGTGTGATACGCGATTTGATTTACCGAGAGTAACCTGGTAAACGCGCGGAAGTCGTCGACGGTCGCTATTTGAATTTTGATTGTATCGCCAGCGTTGGCGGCTTTTAAGTAATTAATTTTGTGCTCTTTGCACAAGTTTGAAACCGCGGTCCAGCGCGCTTTTTCACGCAGGAATACGGGCGGAGGGAGCTGAGGCTTCGGCGGGACGGGAGCGCAGCGCGTCGCTGGCTTCGATGTGACCGACGGAGACGCGGTTACTACGAGCGATTTTAACGGCGCGGGGGCTGGTGTTGAAGACACCGGGGAGGGCTCGGGTATTGAAGATACCGAAGCTTTCTTCGAGCGCTTCTTGGAGCGCTTGGCGACAAGTGGAAACGCGGGCTCAGGAGAGCCGGTTAAGGTGACGGCATCTGACGAAGTATCAGACGCGGGCTTCTGCAGGACCGAATAGCCCCAATAAATAGTTTAGGTCAATCCTAAACAAAACTATTGTATCGCCTATCCCTATTTATGACGCGCCACATCAGACCAGACTAAACCGGTTTTGAGTTATTCGTTTTCGGGATAAATACCTAATGGCCGGTCGAATGTCATGTTGCAGTCATGTGTACGCTGACGAGGTTCCAACAAGGTGGTTCCAAAGAGGTGCAGGAGCAGCAGTTTTAAATATGCACTGGTTGTAAACGCTCTGCTGACTTTACGAGAACTGAAAAAGGCTTGAGCGGAATTCTAAAAATGCCTGTTTTTTGAGACTTGAGAGATAAATCTAAATATATTCTATTCTGTCATGTTCTGTAGCATGGTACTTTTTATTCAACTTTTCTTGCTGGTTTTTTTTCGTGCTCGAATTTAGAAGCTGCAATCATAACAGTATTTCTAGTATAAAACTCAAAATAAAACAAAGTGGATCTATTGTATATTAACATGTGGAGTTAAAAAGGCTTTGTTATTCAAATTTTGATATGAAATTTACTAGTAAATCTTACACAAAACGGTAAAAGTGACGTTGTATGTGGTAGAAACTCAAATTCAAATTCAAATACAAGGATATTCCTATATAGTAGTTCCATTTTCAAACGTGGGGTCGTCATAGTTTGCAATTCGCGCGCTTGCATCCCTGGGCGAGTGAGATCCCGCTGTTGTCACTCTAACAGATATGCTGTTCCACGCATTTGGCGTTTTGATGGATTCCCAGGGCAATTTGAATCTAGAATTCACGCCGCAATCGAATCCCGACGTTTATTGCACCGAAAAGGCCGTTTCTATTTAGCTTTTTGTGTGAAAGAAAGTTTAGAAATACGATTTTATATCTAGTTTTATGTGCTTCAAATTGCTAATAGAAAAAGGTTTTTTAATATTAATAGTGTTTGACTGCTGCGCGGAAACATTAATGTATTAACATCTTTAAACTTTATCAAAGCGAATAACATTTATGAAGAACAGCAAGATAAGAATAAAAATGGGCCAAATCTTACGGGCTACAGGTAAATCCATGCAAGTCTCAAGCAATGATTTTAGGCAGTCGGCACATGCGCGTGTCCTTGATCTTTCAAATCTACCCTGGATAATGTACCTATTGCTTTCACAGAGTCAGCAAAGAATTTAGGTGTAATCTTCGACGCAAATCTTACATGGCGAGCTAACATCTGTGAAATCAGCCGTAATGTGTACTACTCGTTGCATAAATTAAAGGTCCTCCAGACTTTTCTGCCCTTACAAACCAATATCTGTTTGGCACAAACACTGATTATACCTATCATCGACTACGCTGATGTATCTTACCTAGATGTCACTGAAGAGCTTCTGGATAAATTGGAACGCCTACAAAATCTCCGTATCCGCTTCGTTTTCGCGCTTAAAAAATTCGATCCTGTTTCAGAATACCGCAAAAAGCTTCAGTGGCTCCCCATTCGCTTGCGTAGAAACACCCGTATCCTTTGTACCCTTTTCAATGTCCTTTTTAACCCATCCTCTCCAGTTTACCTATGTGAGCGGTTCGCGTTTACCCATTCTAATGATGCGTTTTGTAGAGCACATAAACGTACTTACCTTCAAATTAAATCTCATAAAACTGATTTCTATTCCTACTCGCTCACTGTTCGTGCTGTCAGATTGTGGAATTCTTTACCTTACCATATACGCGAGTCAAAATCATTGCCTATCTTTAAAAATAGAGTTAAAGAACACTATAATTTGTCTCAAACCTAAGACTTACTATACTTTGATCATTTTATTTTTTACTTGTTAACATGTACCTTCCTTGATAATCACAGTTGTCCAACAACTTAAGTTTGTATTTCAGTATCAACGAAAATGTTTTTCTATTCATTGATATTTTGTATGTATTATATAATATATACGTATGTTTAAGTATGTTTGAATGTATTTATATTTTTATTTTGTCATAATTGTAATAATTAAATTCTACAAGTAAATAATCGCACTATGTTTGTTAATAATAGGTCTTTACCTATGAAATTGCCGTTTTTCACGAAATAAATGAAGCGTAATTTTTTTATATATTTTTTATTTCTATTAATCAAAATAATCACCCATGCAATCAATGCATCTATGCCAATGCATTGGTAGCTTATTGATGCCTTTCTTAGTATGCAGACGCACTAAATTTGTTAATTTGTCACACTTTCCAGCCTCAGGCTAGCTGGAAGAAATTTCTTTTAGAAATAGGCTGTGCCTTTGTACATTATCTTTCATTTATTTTTAGTTTATTTTTCATATTTTCTAATGTGTGTACTTAATCTGTTAAATAAATCCTGAAAAAATGAAAACCTTGCAGTTCTTGACGGTTTAACATTGAGTAAATTAAAAAAACATTCATAAGAAGACAAAATTACCACGTTTTATTCATTTTTATTACCATAGCAATGACCACAGAAAAAATGTGACTACGATAAAAAAATTTAAATAAAAACAATTTTATGGGACAAAATAAAAAACTTAACGTTAAACCGTGAGTGTACATTTTGTAGTGCAAATACTGGCTCGTCAGGGCATTGAGGCACAGTACTAGTACCATAGTATCGTTATTTTCTCGCTACAGACTCGGTCATAAATTATCCGCGAGGGTCCGGTCCGCTAGGGTTGTGAGCTAGCGGCGCGTGCGCAAGGCCGTTATCGATAAAACCTTATTATGAATTTCAAAGATGTATGTATTTAGTTCTATTCATACACTATATTTCGATTTGTACTTATAAAAGTTGCTTTGTACTTATAAATATTGTCTCTAGGCTTTATAAAGATGAAACAATATGGTCAAATAAATTTTTAGAATCTAAAGCTATTGGATTTATGTATTGTTTATTGTAACCTTGGATGACTGGTAAGAATGGGAAAAGTCATTGTAAACATTTATTTAATAATAAGTTAGTCATTGTTCAATTAAATATTGTGTTATCATTAAAAAAAAATTAATAATTTATATAAAAATTATTATTTTTAAAATTTTTAATTACTTAATAAACATATTAAATTACACATGTTTTAATTTCTAACAGCCACCTATTAAAATACACTGTCGATATTACTAATCGACAGCAATAATACACAGCACTACGCGGCGTCTACGTCATACTGTATGGCCCGTGAGTAGGAAAGAGAGAGAAACACTCACGGCACCACTCCCACTTTTTATGACCGAATCTGCAGCGAGAAAATAACGATACTATAGTTTACTGTAATACATTGGCTCTAATGTGATTTAGCTAATATAAGAAGCTAAGCGCGGCTCTATTTCAATATCGGAGAGAGAAACTACCCAGCCCGAATCAGAACTCATGTTATATGCATGTGAAACTACAACAGATTGTACTTGATAGCATTCATATTATGAAAAAGATGTTTACTATCAAAGTGTTCTGAATTTAGTTCCGTAATTTGAAAGGGAGAAAGACTGAAATTGTTTGGCCAGGTTTTTATTGTTGAACTTGTTGTATGATGACTAAAGTTTCAAAGCTTGCTATTCAGTTTGTTGGCGATTGCTTTCTTCTGTGTTTCTGTGTTTACGTATTTATAGATTTTGAACTGTGTCTAGACAAACAACTGCAAGTAATAGCCACTGAAATAATTACATTTCTTTACTCGTAACGTTATAAAGCATGTAACTGGTAAAGTTAGTCGTCTATAATTACGTTTAAGGCGCATAATTTAGTTTACTCGTATTATTATAACAATACTATAATATACATTCTTCAGAAAATATATATCTCTTATGTAGGTTAACACAAAATTATAATAACAATTACATTAAAATCATGACAATTGATTACTATACTATAGCAATGTATATTGTTAACAATTATTTTTACCCTTATACATAATGTTGACGCACTTATGTTGTAACTGATTCTTTGGCCAGGCTATGAAGTACAAAGCTTTTAACATTTTTGTAATGCTTCATTTTTATTGAGTACCTTTACTTTAACAAAAAAGAAAGGTATTTTCAAAAATGTGATATTTACAACTTTAACAAGAGAAACAAATGAGTTGAAACAATATTCTTATTTATGAAGGAAATACAAAAGCACCTTTATGGAGATTAAGCTTCGGGCGCAATGAACCTTTACAGGAATATTGTGCAGCGAAAAATAAAGAAAGCACCTCGTATTTTATCTGTGGTCTTTCGATAATCCAGTATTTGGTGGAAACAAGCGAAATCTCATTTTCAAAGAAAACACCACTAGAATTGTACTGCCATCTTTGATAAGGCACGTTCTTGTTTCCTGTAAATTTTATAAACGACTTTTATTAAGAATCTTTCAAATTGACTTCGCTATAAAATAACTTTTCTTAAGACAAATACGATCGCCGATAAATTGAGGCAAAAGCAAATAAAATGTTTTTAAATGTTCTGTAAGTAAATGTATCTATTTAACTTATTTTGACGACCGAGTAGAGTAGTGGTAAGTAGCCTTGCCTCATACGCCTAAGGTCCCAGGTTCGAGTCCTGGCCGGGGCAATCATTTTTGTAATGAACACAGATGTTTGTTCTCGGGTCATGGTTGTTGGTATTTATATATGTGTGTTTATTCTGGGTTCCCCCCCAGTCCGCTGTATGGTCATCCATAACACAAGCTCGGCTGACTTTGGGGCCACACAGTTAGTGTGTTTTTCGGGGGATTTATTATTATTATTATTTAACTTAATAACTGTTTTAATCTATCGCGGTGAAAATAACCGCGATAGATTAATGAATTAATATAATTTAATGAATTGACGGGATTCTTACCACGATTTTCGATTTTTATTTCGCGCTTCCGATATTTCGATGCTGTTGCTGGTGCTTGCAACATTATATTATAATATTAATATTATATTATTTAACTTATCTTATTTGCAACCGTTGCACTTTAACCGTGTTTTTATATTTGAGTTTGATGCTTTGATTTAATATGCTATTAATTAATCTTATTGAAAGAAGGAATAATATGGAAAGACGTAGATTTCAGACGTATTTTGTAACTGACGTTGTTTGTATTTGTAAGTATTCACCAAATATTGTAATTTTGAAAAGTTAAAAGAGAAAAATGAGTTGATAGTAAGCAAAATGTAATTTGTAATGCACTGTTTGGATTGTTGATTGGTTTCTGGTGTGTTGTGGTGGATCTATACTTCATATACTGTTATATGACCAAGCAAAGATTTTGTTATATCCTGTTGCAACAACGCCAAACCTGCGTCGGAAGTGGTCACACGCATTGATGATCAAAAGTCGGTAAACGCGACACCGATTGCCGGATAGCTTCTGCGTATCTAAATATTGGTGAAAGATATTCATTCGTCTGAGATCAGACGAACGTGTAGGCAATATCTTCTTCTCAACACGTTATTCTCAATATCTAGATAGTCGAGATACTAGGCATCTGCCTAACTAGGCGTCCTGGACGTTTACTGGGTGTGCTTGTACGACCACACAGAAAATTTGTAGACCACTTATGGATCATTTTTTGACGATGCAGAGTCCCCATAATATTTATTAAATCTTTGTTTTGTTTCCGTAATAGATTTTTGGCGCCAAAGAGAAATGCGCAATCAACATGAGAAATTCACTTTTCTCACAATCATAAATAATCACTATTAATAAATAAACTACCTTCAACAGCTGGTAAGTGGTATCAGCCTGCTCGTTTACTGGTTATGAATAAAGCAAAAAAAAGAGTGTTTCAAATCATTTTATTCCAAAAGAGATTTTTACTTGTCACTCCCCCAGGTATATTTGAAATGTAATAATGTATTAATTTAGTACACGTTTAAGGAAAATACCCAAAGTGCTGTGAGGTTGATCTAAAAAATTTGAGTCTAATATTTCAATCTGTGTATTTTTAACCTGATGGTACGTAGCATTCGTACCCATGTATATTATTAATTATAGGTGTTTTATTTATTAATAGTAATTGTGATTATTATATTGACTAATGATGTGTTGCCGACTGTCAGATTTAGTCAAATTGCCTTTGTTCCAGTGATTGCACTGACTGTACCTTCTCTTCAACCAGAACACAACCAAGCAAACGTTATTATGCAGGCAAAATAAGAAGGACTTTGGTACAACACTAGTGAAAATCTTAACAAAGAAACTATACTACTACCAACATATGCCAGCTTTTAAACATTGCAACATTGGGAAAATACATTTTACTTTAAATTATTTACTATCAGCAGTGTCCATAATTGCTTACATGTTTCCCTAAATGCTCAATGGGAAGAAAAACGATACACAGTTACGTGTTAATTATATATCTATTAAAACAGGAGCCATCGGCTGTGAGGTCATGCATTTCGGCAGATGTACCTACTCTCTCGAAAAAAAAATAAAACTTTGATAAAATGAATAAACAATTGGATAACAATTCGTTTCGAATATCAGACAAAAATTACTTATTCAATTATTACAGTTGACATGTTTACACACATACTTCTTACAGTTTATGCAAATATTATTAATGCATTTTGTAGATACTAGTAACTTAGGGCCTGGAATGGCGCTTAAGACCTAGAACACCGTATCTTACAGCACTTTAAGTCTCCATTATTATGGAGATGAGCTGAATAAACTTATAAAATTAATATGTCTCTCAAGAAAGAAAATTAAATAACATTAAACAGAAAACGCCTCGGACCCGTAAAAAAATTTCTGTCTCCCAGTTGGCAATCTATATTAGAATTCTACCAGTGTAGACAACAGCGATACGACCAACTGCCTATACATTTGAAGAGTGCTGTTAAATACTATACCGCGAGGAAAACACGTGTTTATGCTTGCTTCCTTGACCTTTCGAAGGCATTTGACCTGGTGTCGTATGACATCCTTTGGAAGAAGATGCGCGAATCCCATTTACTAGTTGAACTTATAAATATTTTCAAGTATTGGTATGGGAATCAAATTAATAGCGTGAGATGGGCGGGCACGATGTCTGATCCATACAGGTTGAATATGGAGTGACGCAGGGTGGTTTGAGATCCCCTTATCTTTTCCATCTCTATATTAATGCACTTGTTGGGGTGCTCAGCAAGCAGCATGTCGGCCTTTACATAGATGACATTTGTTTTAATTTCAATAATATAAGCTACGCGGATGATATGGTGTTGCTGAGCACCTCAGTCTGTGGGTTGAGAAGGCTACTAAAAACTTGTGAGAGGTATGCAACTAATCATGGTTTAATACATATATAACTGCAAAAAGTCAATGTATGGTTTTTCAGGGAGGTGCAAGAAAAATTACAGACATACAACTTCTTTTACCTAATGGTACTCTGTTGGCAATAGTTCATGAATTTAAATATTTGGTCATATTGTCACGCCCATCCTGAGTGACGATGCTGACATTGAGTGGGAGCGGAGAGCGCTATCGGTCAGAGCAAATAAAAGTAGTCCGAAGGCACTTTTTAGAGCATATTGCACCGATTTTTACACGTGCAGTCTGTGGGATAGCTTACACAAAAATCATACAGCGCCCTTCGCGTCCAGTTTAATAACGCGTTGAGGATGTTGTTGGGGCTCACCCGCTGGTGTAGTGCGTCGACAATGTTCGCCTGCGCACATGAAGACTGTTTCTACAGCACAATGCGCAGACGAGCGGCGTCGCTGGTGCGGCGTGTGCGGGGGTGCGCCAACTCCATGCCGGCCGCGATCGCTAACAAGTTCGACTCTCCGTACATCTCTCACTGCTGTCACCTACATGTACAGGGGCAAATTAAATTAATTATTAATTATTATTGATTATAATGACTATGTACGATCTATTATTACTATGTATTATTGACATTGTTTGCTGACATTCTTGTTGATATTTTTATATTTAATTTTTATTTCTGTAAAGTGACCGATTCTAATTCTAATTATTTTATATTGATATAAAATAATAAATGTTTATTAATATTATTATTGTCTTTTATAATTTGTATAATTAAAATACAGTTTATGTATTAGTTATCTTCGTTAAACTTGTTATCTTGATATTGAAAACTAATTTTGGCTCTTAACCACAAATTATATTTTTTATAACTGTACAGTAACATTAAGTAAATATTTGCTACCAATTAATATAATACAAATTAATTATGAGGTCAAGCATTTTATTCCTACTGATAAGTTATTATGCCAACTTGATGTTGTTAGACTACCTAGTATCATTATAATTTATGATTTTTAAAACTCAACAAACTAACTCCAGCTTACATTTTAAGGTTCTTTGAGTTATATAACGTCGGTGCTGTGAAATTTAATATTCCAAGTTTAAATTTATGAAATATGAGATTACTAACTAACTCGACACACTTTACTGAAAAAGTATTGTTTGACAAAATATAAGATGCGAAATTATGTTAGCTGCTTGTAAGTACGAGGTAATATCTAATCAGATAATGTAAAAATGTAAGAGGTAAACGGTGCAATTTTTTTTCCGCGCTAAAAATGCACCAAGTAATTAAATGCTTTGCAGTAAGTAGAGTCCATAGCTTTTTAATAAGTGCATAAAATGCATCTCTACTCTTTCGTAGCAAATATCAATCGTCAATGTGATTTAAAATGTCAATTTTTATTCACTGAAATTACATTTTAAATCACATTTACCGTTCTCCAGTAGCAATTACAAACCACAAAATGTATTCGCAATCTCTTGATGGAAATATCCCCGTAATTTTGGTTCCACGACCAAATCTTGTGAATTTTACATTCGCGAGTAACGAGCAATATAAACTTGCTGTTTTATTTATCAAAGCAATCAACAAAGTTTGTTTGAAGGGCGTTGAAATTTTATGCGAAGATATCAGAAACAAGCGTAGAAAAGATGAGAACTTGATGATGGGAGTTGGAAAAAATTTAGCTAGTTGGAAGCTATCGGCCAAACTTTTTCATAAATCGAGGTTCGAAAATAATTTGCCCGTTACAACGTTCTGTCTGAATGTTGGCATGAAGGTTGCATTTTAATAGGGTTTTTTTTGTTTTGTCGTTGAAATGCTTGTCTTTTTATAGATGTATATCAATTGGAACTCAGGTTTGCTAATACGACGGTATGTTATTGGTATTGGTAAGCAAACATAAGCAAATTGTTTATCATATTTGAATTTAACATCAACATTTATGAATGATTTTGTTTTTCGAAGTAAAAATGTAACGGCGAATAATAAATGATATATTTTATGTTTAAACTACATTCCCTATGGGACCACTACATTTTCTGAACTACAAGTAACTTTTCCACTTAAATGGAAATTAAAATATGTTAACTTTCAAGTATACTTTAAGTAAGAGCTCGCTCTACTGAAATGTATGACAGTTATAATTCTTTATTTTCTCTTATTTCGCTATACAGTCTAAGAGAAACCAAGTCACAAAATACAAATGGCCATTTTTTGTTTAAAATAGTTTCCAAACTGACAAACTCGTTCGTAAGTAGAATTAATTTGCGTGTTCAAACTTTACCTATTAGTTATATTTAATCATATTCAGTACTTGGAATGGGCTTTTGATTCAGATTCCAATAATATGAACAGGCAATAGGTAATAACCGAAAGTTATGTGATAATAATATTTTTTAATATTCAACTATGGTAGAAAGAAAACCCAATAATACATTAATAGAAAAGATAGCTTTTTAACAGAATATCTTACGTGTAAAAAATAATTTTTATGTTTTATTATAACCGTGACAAGGGATAAACAATAATATAATAACTTTCAGGTATAATATAATAACCTACTTAGACAAGGGTTCAATAAATTGGTAAATTTTATCAACTCCTAGAAGAAGTTTTAAACTGCACATCATTAAAATCTTTCAATAATAAAAATATTAAATTTAAAAGCAACGACGGACAGCTGGCAACGTCAGTACCTACCTAAATCCTTTTTTAAATCAAAACACAAAATATTTTCCAAGTAAACTTTGACTGAGTGTCGGACTGCAGGATTTTTACAGCCGATCTTGTTTTTACGATATCTTCTTCCTAACACTGTTTTAGAAAATAAACCATATTTTTCAGAATAGCACGCTAAAACCAGAAAATGTTACGAAACCTAAAAATAGCAGGGGCAAAATATAATCCAGGTTATTTGTCAGATGAAAAAATAGTTTAAGAAAATGTGAAAGAGGATTTTTTTTCTTATTTTTCATGATATAAAAATTATGGTATTGTATTTGCGCCTCCATGTTTTGTTTCTTAACACTTTATTAAAAAAAAAGGTTAATCATTATATAACGATCATATGGCTCGTCAATGGGTATTTGTTTAAGTGACTTGTATTGTTATTTTGGAAACCTCATAAGTCTTATTCCTTAAAAATAGAATAAACTTGGTATAAAAATGGTGTTCGGTTGCTTTACGTGGGTCAAATCTGAATGGGCGCTGCTCTACTTCGTTAAATATCTTGAAAAATACTTTGAACTGAGATTTTCCTGCATTGTGAGCTGTGTTTTGTTTACACTGTGCTGTTTGTGAAGTGCTGGACTATCAAAACGTTTCTGAGCGGTAAGCTGGCTGCCTAGAAGACGCCCTTTACCTACGTGCATGAAAGTCGAGACTACTGCTCGGAGACTGGCACTGGAAACTCGAGGTTTGTGCAATCTTTTCTTCCTTATATTGGGGTCCGTAATTCTCCTCATTTAAATCAATACTTTGAGTGTTTACTTGATACCTTACTTTAGTACTTTCATAAACTTAAGATCTTTTGAACCAGCGCGTTGGACTGCCCCATCGGAGTTGAATTGTTTCCCTTGCAAGAAGCTATACAAATTTCAAAAAAAATGGTAATCTGTTGGATCGAGGTCCGGGGATTACGGTGGAAGTCTAAGACATTTCAATTGAAGCTCCTCTAATTTGGTAGCCGTCTGTTGTGCAGTGTGTGGTCTAGCGTTGTCCTGAAGCAGCAGTGGCCTAGGGCGATTGACCAGCCTTGGTTGTTTAGCAGCTAGCTTTTCCATCATGGTTTCCAGTTGCTGACAAAAGACATCTGCCGTAATCGTCTAGACACCGGCACTAGTCGACCAAACGCTCACAACTAACTTTTTTTGAATCAATTTTCGCTTAAGGCAGGATTTGGCTGGTTCGCCAGGGTTCAACCATTGTGATGAGCGTTTCTCATCACAATCGTACGATTGTCGTACAGAATCCACTTTTCATCACAGCTAATGCTTCGATTTAAAATCCTTTCATTACTGTGCCGGTTGAGTTATGTAACGCAACAGTCAACGCGCGTTTGTCGGTTTGCTGCACTCAATTCATGAGGTACCCACCTCTCAAGCTTTTTCGCCTTCCCAATTTGCTTAAATCCACTTGAGGTTTAAAACAGTTTTGTCATTAACACCACAGCCTACAGCTAACTCAGACGTGCAATACCTTTTGCACTATAACTCCACAATAGCCTTTCTTCATTATCAACTTAGGTCTCCTTCCGTCCACGGGGCTTGTTCTGCGGGTCGACATTTCCAGAACGAAAACGTTGGAACCAAAAACGGACTGTGTTTTCTTTTGTGACCGTTTCTGCCGTTTCTGCAGCACGGTGGAACTCGTACTCGTAAATAACGCGATATTTCAAGTTTTCCATTTTGTAAACTAAGGTACGCAAAAAAACCAGAGGAAAAGTTTTGTCTAAATTTGAAGAGGAGATAATACAGATCGAAGTGGCCAGTACGACAAAACGCCAATTTCATATGTAAGGACCTAATTTCATGAACAACTTTAATTATTTTTTATTTATTAACTAACTACTAAAATTTTATGAAAAAGCAAACAGTCGTTAAATGTATATTTTGACAACGTTGAAAAAATTTATGATTTTTGTAGGTATACATTTATTTTGACTTAATCACAAATCATCACCCTGAAGAATTCTTATAGCAAATGGCTTTCAACTGATTTCTTTGAAACTTTGTAAAATTATAGTCCTGAAGTAGTTCACCTACAGCCCGTCAAAGTTCAACTTTTTTACCCATATGCTATATGCGTTAGCACGGGTGTGATGTTTTATCTGAGATATTATGTATATGTTTAAACTCATTATAGTTGTTTATACTCAGTTGTTTACACATTATATTATATTTATATGTGTATGTATGTGTGTGAGTGTATGTGCATTCAACTGCACACACTTTGATCGCCCTAAACCATTTCATGTGCTGTAAATCCACGCATGGTTTAATCACAGCAGCAATTCATAATATCGACAAAAGGAACCACAAATATTTTATAGAATAAATTTAAATCTAACAGGATATTTCTCAAAGCTCGGATTTGTAACAACGCATGGCTGCACAAAGATCCACCCACGTCAATTAAAACTACCCTGTAATTAAAGGTCAGAAGTTTGTTATCCATTATTCGACCCGAGAAAGTAGTTTATTGTGTATTTTGTAATCTGGATAATGTAAAAAATAAAGAAATTAATGGAAGTTTTAGTCTTAGTTTTAAATAAAAAAAATTTGAATAAAAATGTAACGACGCTTTTCTCAATAATGTAATCACTTAAAATCCGTATTTTCTTATTAACGATAATATTATATGAATACTATTGACTACCAATTTCAAGTGGTTTTATCCGCTAAGCTTCTGACTATGATAGGAGTTCTTGAGTTAGAAATAAGAATGTAATTAGTTAATTCTGGATAATTCAGCTTTTTGGCATGGCAAAATAATTCCTAAAACTGTTTCGGTGTTTTTCTTAGCTTAGAGTTAGCAATAACATATTTTCTAATTCTATCGGAACTTATCACAAGAGACAACTTTTAAGCCGCCTGACAGATTCCTAAATATACGGGAAATTCCATGAAGGGACGTTACGCCTACAATTTATTTGGGAATGGTTATATTTAGGGTAACATCAAATCTGTTATATTATTAGTAGAATTTCCATGGAAATTAAATCAAGTTACCTAGAAAATAAATCTTGTAGGGTTTCAAACCCAGCAGGGCCTTTCCAAGACAATGACGTCGTCGTCGAAGTGATGAAATCAAGTTTGAATTTCTCTAATAATCAAATCCTTTTATATTAATTAACCTTGAATGAGGCACGCGGGGTCTTTGCGACCGCAAGTGATCTTTAATATGAAATATTTTATTAGCATGTTCGCTAGCAAGCCGAACTGTCGGCTAGATTCCTAACTCGTTGGCCACTCTCACCTCAGCGGTGTACGGTGCTGTGTACTGCAATCCAACGTGATTAATACTGTAGTTCAAATTAAGGAAAGTATATATCTAGTACAAGCAGCTAAGCACAAGTGGACCGGTAAGAAATTCTAGGAGCAAAACTGAGTGTTTTTTGTTATTTTTTGATAAAAGTATTGTAGCAAAATTGTTTACCTGAACAGGAAGTTCCAGGTCTTTCAACATTTAATGACTTAAAAACAAGAAAACGAGGAAGAAGTTAAAAATGCCCGAAAATTTCCCAACAATAGGAAAACAACTATGAGATGTCACAAATGTGCCAAATTTATCTGTGGTGACCATTCAAATTTTCTTTGAATAAAAACAAGGAAGGACAACGAGCACAACAATGATTTAAGACTCCTTCTTATATTCGAAATATGGAAGCCTGTACTCTTGTTTTATAATCACATTTTTGAAATTCCCTGAAATGATACATAGGTTAACTTGTATCTCAAAATGTTAAAGTCCGTACACACCAAACACACCGTTCGTTCCTAAAGTCACCAACAACAGAATTCCTCAGTAAATAACAACTACCCGCGAAGTCAGTTCTTCTTCGCGAAGATTTTTCCCAACCAGTGGTAGTCATGTCTCATAGTGGGCAGTGGGCCACTTTTGATATTGGGCTAAAAAAGACTCTAAAAAGAGAAATTACCTTTATACCCATGAATGAGAGACGGCTTGAAACATTTAGGAAAAATGTATTTGAAAAAACATTTAAATTAGATTACTGTGGATATCCTATTTCTCAATATAACTCTATTCATAATATAATTAAAAATGAATATGACTCTGTTTTTAAGAAAAGAAAATATGTGTAAATAATTATTTATTTAGGTTTAGTGACTGGGCAACAGTGGGAATATGCAGAAGTAGAAATAGATTATGTGAATTGTACAGTGAAAGAACTTATAATCATAATAAGACATTTTATGAATATGTTAAAAAGTATTCAACATTATTTGAACGAGTATGCAGTGAAGCTAAATCTAATTACATTCGTAATACAATTAAATATATTACTAACATTTCAAAAACTGCATGGAATATAATTAATCAGGAAACTGGGAAAGCAAAAGAACCGCACACCAAATATAATTTAAAAATTAATGATAAAGTGTTGTCAACTGACAGAGAAGTTGCTGAAGCATTTGAAAAATTTTTTACTGCCGTCCCTGTGTAAACTACTTCGATTATTAATTCATGTTCCACTCTTGCACAGTCACTGCTAATGGAAAATGTAAATTCATGCGATATTGATTTTATTTTTAAACATGTTATTGTTCCACAAGTTTTAAATGCAATTAAAAGCATAAAAGTAAAAAATACTGCCAATTTAGATGGAATTTCTGTTTAAATTATTGAATCTGTCATTGATCGTATAGCCCCGTACTTAGCCAGTATATTTGATGACTGTGTTGATAATGGTGTTTTTCCTGATTTAATGAAATTGAGTAAGGTCATTCCAATATTCAAAGCAGGTAGTATGTCTGACCCTAATAATTTTAGACCTATATCTATACTACCAACGCTCAGTAAGATTTTTGAAAAATTAATTTTAAATCAATTACTTTCTCATTTTTACGGTAATAGTTTAATGAATTTTAAGCAGTTTGGTTTCACGCGGGGTCGCTCAACAACCGATGCCGGTGTTGAGCTCATAAAACACGTATTAAGCGCCTGGGAGGAGTCGTGTGATGCTATTGGTGTCTTTTGTGACTTGTCCAAGGCGTTCGACTGTGTGGATCATACTACTCTACTCATGAAACTGCACCATTACGGCATTAAAAACCGAGCGCTTGCCTTGATTAAATCATATATTTCTAATAGAAAACAGAAAGTTGCAATAAATGGAAAAAAATCATCAGGATCGGCAGTGACAATGGGTGTACCCCAGGGCTCAGTTCTTGGTCCTTTCCTATTTTTAGTATATATCAATGATCTGCCATCGGTCGTTAAGAATCAATGCGAGGTCATATTGTTTGCTGACGATACTTCCTTCTTATTTAAAATCAAAAGACAAGAAACTGACTACCGAGCAGTAAACAAATGTATCTCCAACACAGAGCAGTGGTTCTCAGCTAATAAATTGCTCTTCATTGAAAAAAGAAATGAAATGTGTTAAGTTTACATTGCCAAATGTCAAACAGGTAAACACAAACATTGTAGTTAAGAGGAACTGACTCCTGTAAACTCAACTGTATTTCTGGGCATAACCTTAGACACCAAACTCCAGTGGGGACCGCATGTTGATGGTTTAGCAAAAAGGCTTGGCTCTGCCGCATATTTTGTTAAAAAAAAATGAGACAAATTTCAAATGAAAGAACTGCTCGACTAGTCTATTTTGGTTACTTCCACAGCCTCATGGCATATGGTATTCTGTTGTGGGGGAGTGCTGCCGACATCAATACTATATTTATTCTGCAGAAAAGGGCTATTCGCGCAATCTATCAGCTTGGTCTAAGGGTGTCACTTAGAAGTAAATTTAAGGAAATAAATATTCTTACCTTCCATTCACAATATATTTTAGAAAATTTATTATATGTAAAAAAGAACATAACTTTGTTCAAAAGAAAAAAAGATCTGCACAATGTTAACACAAGAGGAAGAAATATGCTGGCAGCTCATAATAGTAGGCTTCATAAAGTCACTAACTCATTCATGGGTCAATGTATACGCTTTTATAATAAGGTTCCTGAGGATATCCAAGGTCTTCCTATTGACAAATTCAAAGAAACTATAAAGCAGAAGTTGTGTGCTAGAGCATATTATAAACATTCCGACTATTTGGATGATAAAAGCCCTTGGGTATAATCCCCTCATTAACAGGATTGTACTAGTATTTGTAACAAAGCATGTGTAATGTGTCTGTTTGTGCGATGAGTTCTTCGTCCCGATGAATATCTAAAGCGTTATTGTCACTAAAGTACGTCTTCCTATGGTAGCGTCGGGTGACAGGTCGCTCACTTCCCTCTAATATGGTTGAGGAGGGCGATGGCTGGATCCCGCGTTAACTCGTGGACGGGTGCCGTTTAAGGGTGTTCGTCGCTTGGATACTTGGGGGGAGGGAGACTTGCCGAGCTAACAGATGCAGAAAAGAATAATTTTGTATAGGCATAAAGAGACTCTGTAAATTTATTTTGAAAAAAATATACCTGTGAAGTTTCTTGCCAGTTCTTCTTCACGAAGGTTTTTTCAAAATGGTGGTAGAATCATGTTTTATTTGACGTCAATAAGTAATTGTCAATGTTAAGAAATAAATATTTCATTTCATTTCATTATTTGACGTCAATAAGAACAAGTAATTGTCAATGTTGAGAAATAAATATCTGAATTTGAATACCTTTTGTTTCAGATGATACGGCAGCTACTCTTTCTGATTTCTTTGGCTGCGGCTAAGCACTGGGTGCCCTGTTCAGAGCTGAATGACGACCTGCGGTACTCTTGCCGATGCCGGGTACAGGTGGATAGAGATCTGCAGCTCACGAAATTTATGAACTGGACCGAGTGCTCTTCCCAGGAGACTTCCCGTCGCTGCCCTGTGGAGCACCCATTGTGGCGTTCAGTCAACGCTGGGCTGGACAACATACGTTGCCTACGCAGGTACGTTCCTATATCAAAATTAAAACTATAAATGGGAATGGGAGATTGTTGATAATATTTTTTCAGACATATAGAAAGCGTCGTACGCATTCTTACTGAGTTTCTTGCTAGTTCTTTGGCAGTAGGTGGCCCTTCCGAACCAGAGTAGTAGTTTCAATATAGGACGTCCTAAGCCGAGGTCTGTGCCCTCTCGGGTGCCCTTAGGCGTATCGTATGTAGGAGTAGTTTAAGATCCAGCTAAGCGCCGTCAGCGCTAAGCTGCAAAGTCCAGTGAAATTTAAAAACGCCCACAGGGCCATAAATAAACAGTCAATTTTGAAAAAAAAAAACATTGAATAATATAATATATAACTTGCGATATTGTTAAGCTAGCGCACTAACACTAAAAGCCAATATCAATGAGCCAAAAAACCTTGTTTAAATCCACAGCGCTATTGTGGCAGCAAGTCGAATTCTGTTTTTTACAATTTATAGCGCGTTCTGCACTCAATGATACGTTATATTATTTGTACCAGTTTACACTGTTTAGAACGCTGCCACCATAACGCGGACAAGTAATGTTTTAAGCGCTTTCCGATTATCAAATCATGAATCATCGCGTGCTGGCCAAATAGAAATTGATCAGTAGTGTATTGATACACTGGTATTATGAACTAGTAGCAAACACTGGCCGCCAACAATAATGTGATTGTAATGTTATTCTGTAACAACCTCCACGAGTATCTCGTTCCAATTTCAAATATACAATATTGCATTCATTGTCTGTGAAATCTGAATTTTGAATAACTTCGGTTTCGATTTCCGAATTTAAAACCTCAATTTGTTCAAAACCACAGCAAATTGAATCGGTGTAAACAAAATTATGCGAGCACTATTTGCTTTTATTTTAATTAGATACATAAATGGGTGCACGTATGTTTGCATTGCTTTTGTTTTATTTTGATAAAATCGAATATTGCCTGGAACAATTGCATTGTTCATCTTTCGCTGCTTAATTTTTAAGTATTTTCAGGCATCATTGAAATGAAAAATTTCTCTCATTTGGAAGACTGTTTGTAGAAATATTTGCTTACCCCGATGTAAGCGAACATTTCTACTGATTAGATAAAGATTACTTTTCAAAAGAAATTATTAAAATACATTACTAAACTTTATGTTAATGTACATGAAGCTTTCATGCATTTTTAATTTACACATTTATTCATAAAGAATTTACAAGTATTTAAACATTTTCAATAAAGTTACTAGATGTTTTACCTCCGGATAATTTGTTTACGAAAGGCAATTTATATTACTTAACTCATCTAAGCTTTTATCAATCATTCCATTACGGGCTGACATTTATCTGTCAAAGTTTTCTAACCCAGCTTATGACTATGTGCCATTGCCGAGTCAAAGATTTAATGCCGTTCAGCGTCCTCTACGTGTACTCAACTATACAGATTTTTGAATAATTTTTTAATATAAATTTTAGATTGATAATAAAACTGTCGATACGAATGTGGTTTATCTGCTACAGTTAAACGTTGTTAAGTTTATTGTTTGAAAGTATAATCTTTCATTTGGTTTGCGTTTAATGAAAAAAGTGGTTTTGCAATGATTTTCTGATTTGATTTCATGAATGGAGAATCCAGTGAAGAAGTTTGAATATTTTTTGTCTCATTCAACGGCAATGTTAGTGCAGCTCGTTTTTGTTCTCGTTAATTTACAGTACTAATTTTGTTATGTAATGCAGTACCACAATCTAGACCTGCATTAAGATCTTGAGCTGCCCACCATTGCCGTGTTCATGAAGTTCGCTTCTAGACGCAACATATCGCAACACTTCGACAACATTCTTCGTAATCCCGATGCGGTGGTGAATAAGTCAGCTGACTACGTAGCGAACCTTGATGTGAAGATCTTAATAGATCCCGGTGAAATCAAAATACTTGGCCAAACGCCTCCAGCGCTAAGCCACAAACAAGGTCTGGTGAAAATTAAGAGACCAAATAAATAGACGATCCATTTGGAAAAAAATGTATAAAATGTTTAACTTTTCACACTATTTGAGATTTAGAAGTAGTTGCTGTACAAAAAACCGATGACCTGTCAAATAATTTAAAAGATGTGTGTTGAGTTTGCCAACTCAAAAGCGTCTGTTATAAATCAACTTCCCTTTTCATTTTTGATCAAACATTTGTACAAGGAAAATTTAGTTATATTGAATTAATATTATGGGATGTATTTAAAACCATTATTATTGTCCTGATGACCTTCAGCATGGCACCTATGTTTTCTGTTAGAGCTTCATTGAAAATGTTAATAACTAGTATTGACAATGGTCGCAGTGCATAACAGAAACTTATTAGGATTTAGAACTGAAATTTGAGTCTTGGCTGAGATTGCAGTTCATGAGCACAGCAATTGTTTTGCAGGAAACCAAAAGAAAAACAGTTTTTTGGATTGTAATAACCTAAAAACTTGTTAGCATTGGCTTATCCTTATTTTTATAATAAACGTGAAATTATGTTTTTTTGCGAGTTAGTTTGTTGTTTGATTGTTCGTTTATTATTCTTTCACATAGTATGAAAAATTCCATGAAAATCAGTTGAATTAACCATGGAACGTTCCATACCTGCATACATCAAGAGTACAAAAACAAACCTAGGACGCCTTAATTAAGTAAAAATTTCTCAAAACACACGGCGTGAACCCACGATAGTGTATCGGTTGAGAGATTCGTTTACAGATTTCTTTTCTACCCACGAAAAGAAAAGGGGTTGTAATAAGTTTGACGAGTGTATTTGTACATCGATCTATATATCGCATCACATCCGCCATATGCATTAATCAATTTTGATGCAAATGAATCTAATCCATTGAAGTAGGTAGATATGTAACAATAAAGTTTTAATGTATCATCTTTCCCTTTTAATTATATTTATATTTTCTTAATCTTCACATTTCCTAAATATTTTTGCTTTATGTTTACTTTCATTGACAATCCATAATCCATAGAAGCTGCCTAACAGACTAAGCCACACACGATTCTCTCAACTATATTTTATGAAAATATGATTCCTGGCTGGCAAGACTTATTTTGAAACTCCAAATTGCGGGTCCAATAGAATGCGCCCAGCTATATAAGCTGAGGGCTTGCCTTAGAACGGCGATTCTCGCTCCGATCGCCGCCCGGTACGGACGTGCAAGACCCCGTTCTCCGTTGATCGGTCCCTTCCCGATATTCCGTGGCGCTCAGTCTACTGACGTCACAGTTTAGCGTGTTGGTTCCGTGCTACGGTTTTCAAAGTTTTTCTACTCCCTCTGATTGCTATCGAAGTGTGATTTTTCTTTGTGACTAAGCCCCTTAGTCTTCAAAGTGCTGTGCTAAGTTGTGTTGTGCTTGTGCTGAGTGCAGTGTTGTGCCCAGCGTAAGTAGTCTGGTTTCAGTACAAAGGATACTTAACGGTGACAACGAATTTGTACTGAACCAGTCCTTTTATTTTTATTTTATTTCTCTTCTCTATTTTAATTTATTGTTCTCCTATTTTCATATTTATTTTTATCATATCTGTGTATTTTGGTGTGTATTTGTCGTTTCTGTCGGTAAAGGTTGACCCTAACGCGGTCAACTCTTTACTTGCGTACCCTTTTTTTTTAGGTTTCTAGGCCTTCGGCGAACAACGGTTAGATTTAGTTATTTTCCCCAGCCCCCCTACCGCAGGTAGGGAGGTTAGCCACTAGGGTTCGCTCGGTTTATTTTAGACAACTCTAGGCATCTTTTATATACTAAAATACACATTCCTTAGTATTCATACCAACCCCTCCCATGGATTCGCAAAGCGAAATTAACTTCGCGAAAGCGTTCGCCCACGCGCTAGCCGCGTCGGGCGTCTCAATCTCTGACGAGGTATTCACGCAGGCCTTATCTGCGCTTAACGCGTCCCGGGCCCCTCAGGCCACCCACTCCCAGACCCCTCAGGTCTTTCCAGCCCTCCCGCGTCTCCCGTTCCATCCGATATGGACTACGCGTCGGTCACGTCATCTCGCGCGTCGCGGCGTAAGCGTACCGCTCCCGGGAGCGACTCCGATTCCGACTCCGCGTCCGAAACGTCGTCGGGCGCCGCCACATTAAAGGGCTCGCCTGAGCCCGCGTTTCAATTAGTCGCCAAACGCTCTAAGAAGCGTTCGAAGAAAGCAACGGTGTCTTCAACACTCGAGCCCACCCCGGTGTCTTCAACACCCGCCCCCGCGCCGTTAATGTCACTACAAGTGACCGCGAATACGTCGGCTCCGTCGAAGCCAGCGTCGCGCTGCGCTCCCATCCCACCGAAGCCTCAGCTCCCTCCGCCCGTCTTCCTCTGCGAAAAAGCGCACTGGACCGCGGTTTCCAACTTGTGCAAAGAGCACAAAATTAATTACTTAAAAGCCGCCAACGCTGGCGAATCAATTAAAATTCAGGTCGCGACCATCGACGATTTCCGGTCTTTTACTAGGCTTCTATCGATCAAATAAATCGCGTATCACACCTACGCCCTCCCGGAGGAGCGTAAATCCGCACAGTACTACGGGGCGTCCCGTTTGAACTCAGCAATGACGACATTCTCGAGGACCTTAAGTCTCAGGGCTTCCCGGCTGAAGCAGTGCACAAGATGCACTCTTACCGCAGTAGGCGTTTTCCACTAGCTGTAGTTATCCTCACAAACACTCCCAACTCGAGAGAGATCTTCAGAGAGGCTCGCACAATCTGCGGACTTTCGAATATATCCGTCGAGCGTCCCAACCCCCGTGGCCACCCTGGGCAGTGCCACCGCTGCCAGCTCTATGGCCACGCAGCGGCTAACTGCTCAGCTCCCCCCAGGTGCGTTAAGTGCCTGGACCCACACATCACAAAAGAGTGCACTCGCACTCCCGAATCCACTTCCTCCCCTGCCTGTGTGCTGTGCGGCCAGTCTGGCCACACAGCTTACTACAGGGGTTGCCCGCGCGCTCCGCGCTCTTCAGCTAAGAGAGCTGCGCCTAAACCGGCGCCACCGCTCAATCCCGCTAACTTCCCGCCGCTGCGCTACCGGGGTCCTCCGGAAGCAAAGCCCGTGCAGCTGACCCCTACTCCGGCTCTGTCCTGGAGAAAGCGTCCGGCCGCTCCATCTGCACCTTCCCGTCCTATCCCAGCTCCCGTAGCTCCCGTAGGCCCGCGTCCCGCTCCGTCGTCTCCACCTCAGTCGTCGTTGGCTGAAGACATGAAGACCGTAATTGACGTCATTCAAAACGTCGACATTAAGGAAATCTCCGTACTCGCACGCACACTGCAAGCCGCCCGCTCTCCTCAAGAGCGCCTTTTTGCGTTAGCTGAGCATCACTCGCTACTAAGCTCTTTATAAATTCCATTTTTCGTAAAAACTTAATAAATAATTATAATGTCTAGACCCGCAAATCCCGCGTCCTGTCGTATCAAACCAAAGGGCTTATCCCTAGTTTCCTTTAACGTTCGTAGCCTTAATACTTACCTTCCTGAGCTCAAACTGTTCCTTAAGAACAACGAGCCAGACTTATTGCTTCTTCAAGAGACGTGGCTAACTCCAAACCGCTCCAGGGGATTCGCTATTCCCAAGTACGCGTTTATTCGTAACGACAGGCCCAACTCCGACGGTTTCGGCGGCACTGCTATTTATTACAAAAGAGGATTCCATTGCTGTCCTCTCCCTACCCCTCCTCTTCTCAACATGGAAGCCACTGTGTGTAGATTGGCTATGACTGGTCATCCGACCATCATCATAGCTTCAATCTACATACCTAGTGGCACCAGACCAACCTGCATTGACTTTGAGGCCATTCTCGCCCTCGGCCATTCAGTCATTATGTTCGGAGACTTAAACTCCAAACATACTGACTGGACGTGCCTATCAACCAACAACAGCGGTATCGCTCTCCTCGACATCACAAATTCACTCGACTTAGATGTCATCTCTCCCATCATTCCCAGTCACTATCCCGACAACCCAAACCACTCTCCTGACATCCTCGATTTTGCAATTGTCAAGCGAATCAACCTGACCTAGGCTCTGACCACCGCCCCGTCTCCCTCGTGCTAGGTGCGCCTAACAATAACGTCACTTCTCCTAAGACCTTTACCGATTGGAAAGGCTTTAAAAATACGTTAGTTTCAGCCTTAGAGGCCCCAAACTCTCCACTCGTGATCTCGCCCGATCAAATAGATAGTCCGGATAAAAAAGATTTATTAGTCAATTCTCTCACTGATGCTATCAACTCAGCTATCAGTGACAACGAAAAGGTTGCTAAGCAAGGTAAACCCACGCTTCCCTTAGCCATTAGCAATCTTATTAAAGCTAAGAACGCGGTTCTCCGGAGAGCCAAGAAATATCCCACGCCCGCCTATAGATTAGCTGCGAATCAGCTACAACGTAAAGTTAGGTCTTGCCTCGCGGAACTCCGAGACGCTCAGATGAACGATCTCATGGCAAATATCTGTCCGTCCCACCAAGCGTACTATAGTATGGCCCGACCCTTACGCGTAGACACCGCCTCTCAAGTTCCTCCTCTCACTCGTCCCGATGGCACTACTGCCTTCGAAGTCGAAGAGAAAGCCGAATGCTTCGCTGACAGCATTGCCGCACAATGCTCGCCCAGCACGCAACCTGCTGATCCCTCACACATCCAGGCGGTGGAGGACGAAGTCCTTCGCAGAGACTCTCTCCCCATCACCGCCGACCCCGTCACAGTCTCTAATGACGAAATCTCGCTTCTCAATAGAAATCAAAAGTCCAAAAAGGCTCCGGGTGCGGATGGAATTTCCAACCACGCACTTAAGCACCTGCCTCAACAGGTGCTTACCTTGTTAGCTATCATTTTCAATGCCTGCTTCGACCGTAGCTACTTTCCAAAAGCTTGGAAAGAAGCAACAGTCATAGGCATTCCCAAGCCGGGTAAACCTCTGAATATCCCAAGTAATCACAGACCCGTCAGCCTCCTCAAGGCCATGTCTAAACTTCTCGAGAGAGTCATACTCTCTCGAATGCGGAACCATCTGTTTCCAACGGATGGCGATCCCCTTATTATTCCCCATCAGTTCGGCTTTCACGCTAAGCACTCCTGCCCTCAGCGAGTCCATCGAATCGTCGAGTACATACTTGACGGTTTCTATCCGCGTCGTTATAAAACAGTCGCGGTTTTCTTTGACGTGGCCAAGGCTTTCGACAAAGTCTGGCACAGTGGTCTCGTTTATAAACTCTACAAAATAGGCTTTTCGGATCGCCTAGTCAGGTTAATCGCGTCGTTTCTCAAAGACCGTACGTTTCGATTTAAACATGAAGGCACGCTTTCCGCGCCTCGTCCCATAAAGGCTGGAGTCCCTCAAGGCTCAGTCCTCGCCCCTCTGTTGTACACCGTGTACACCAACGAATTCCCATCCCGCCGAAAGGCGTCGAACTCGCCCTCTTTGCCGACGACACCGCACTCTTTACCAAAGGACACAGTGTTCCGCACCTTGTAACCAGACTCCAAAAGGCCGTAAACGCCCTTGGTGTATGGTTTCAAAATGGCGCATCGATGTGAACCCTGAAAAGAGTTCTGCGATGCGCTTTGACCACAAACGCCGTCGTCCCGTTGGCGATCCCCACGTTCGAATGTTAGGCATTCCCTTCCCTTGGAAGCGCAGTACTAAATACTTAGGCGTCACATTAGATTCGACGCTTTCTTTCAAGCCACACGTCGAAAGAGTTTCGAAACTCGCTCGTCACTACTTAGGCCGCCTATATAGTATGATAGGAAGAAAAAGTAAAATGTCTTTCAGAAACAAACGTACACTTTACAAGGTCTACGTTAGACCCGTCATGACATATACCTCGCCAATCTTTGCCCACGCCAATCCCTCCCTCCTGCACAAACTGCAGGTAGTTCAAAACCTCTTTTGCCACAGGGCCACAAACGCACCGTGGTACGTGCGTAACGCGGACTTGCACAGAGATCTTGAACTGCCTACAGTACAACAACACCTCAAAACATTATCTGAAGCGTTCTTTAAACGCTCCGAAACCCATCCCAATCCTCTAGTTCGTGATTCAGTCTCATATACTACTCCTGTCTCAGGTTCGAAGTTCAAATAGGCCTAGGAATGCGCAAGCGTACTCATCCACCAGACTGTCAGCCGACCTCGAAGCCCTTCTGGCCGCAAATTCTAATTCTAACGTAAATCCTTATTCTAATGTAAATCATAATTCTAACGTAAATCCGAATTAATTCAATTTTATTTTGCAATTTTTAATTTTTTTTATTATATTCTTTTCGTTTTGAGCACCTTCAGTGCTATGTAATCCCAGCGGGTGACCCCTTCTGGGCCCCGCTAGCGCAGCCTCTTTCTCCAATTGGCCATCGATCAGATAAAGGCTGAGTGGCAAAAAAATTGCACGAGCCGACAGGGTTTTTTTTAGTGGGTAGTGCTCATTAGGAGCTAGTCCCGGATGCCTTGTAACGCGCGCGAGAGGCATGCGGAAACGCATTTTTTGCCTCCTGCCCAAACTGCAAAAAACTTAGAACGGCAGTCAATTGCAAGCAAGTCTACTAAACACATCTAATCAAGAAAGAAAGTCTACTACAAGAGTCAAGTTACAACATCAGTCTACTGCAAGGAGTCTAGTAATGAAGCTGCTGATACTGATGCTGCCTGCTACCGATGTTGCTTACTCCTGATGCTACCTGCTATCGATGCTGCTAGCAACGGATGTTGCCTGTAACTGATGCTGCCTGCGCCAGAGCACCAACCGGCGCCTGAGCGTTCTCGTTAATAAACTATTTCGTGACAGATGTGCTTAAATTCAAAATATGGACTTTAATATTTCGTCTAACTTTTTGAGGCTCTGAAAATTCTGTGATAAAAAAAAACAATCATAAATTATTTATTATCTTACACATGTAAATACTCATAACTAGTCCTAGGAGATAATTTTAAATGAAAAGTTATAATTAAAATATATATGTACAGTATAAATAATAATAATTCTTATAGCCCAATTAGGTCTCATTATCTATCTATCAGTATTTAAGGACACCAGGTGCCTCATTATGAATAAAATAAATATGATTCAAAATACGATAAAAATACTATTAACGGAAAATTTTAACTTCGAGTGCAAACATTAAAAAATATTTTAAGGTAGAAACAGTGAACATTGGTTAACAGACGAATCACATCAAACTTCCTGCAAGCAGTTTTCGTCACCCAAATACGCACCAAGCTTGATTACGCTAATACACTAAATGTAAAAATTTATGAATTCTCCCGAAGTCCTCGAATACATTCACATAGATGTACGTTTACAGTGTTTCAATGAAAAGAATTCCTACTCGTTTTAATATCTCATCGCGGCATTCGAATAAAACGCTCACATGATTCATTGAGTTCCCGGTGAATCGAGAGCTGAAATATTGAGTGAGCTTCCTAAATATGTCGGATTATATTTTACAGTTGTACATGTAGCGTGTGTTTATTTGAATATTTTGGGGCTTGGCTTTCGTTTTGTCAATGGCCTTTGTGAAAATATGTTGAAATTTTAACTACGCCATATATAGTAATAAAGAAATATAGTACGTAGAGCTTGTGTGATACTGAAATTAAATTCTGAATGTTTGAAATAACACTCTGTGTTTGTATATATCTGTGTACTTTGATTTCCGTTTATAATATTTGCTTTAAATAAAATTACAGATTACTAGTATCGGTAAACAACAGTTAATAATAATAATAAATTATTTCAAAAACAACTCTTACATTTTCAGTAAGTGATCGAAGTCACCTATTTCTTTACTTTCCTTTACACCCATTTCTTTATTTTCTCGATGACAGCCCTGTGAAAATTTGTGCGAGCATTTTTTTTTACATTATGTATGCATAATTTTATAAAAATATAACGTTTACACACGTACCAGGTTATATAATACTAGATTCGGAGGAACTGATAGGGATGGAGCTATATCGATAAACGTAATACGATAACAGACCCGATGTTTTTTTACAAAATGTAAGAAACTAAACTACTGCCGGGTACTTTTGTACAAATTTATTAACTAATATTATATTTCATTACAAGATGTTACACGTATTAATTCTTGATTGATAATGCCAACTTCTTTAAAATTTTCGAAGCTGTTGTAAAATAAGTAGATATAGGTAGGTACTCGACAATGAAACGAAATAATTATAACGCGAGGTAATCTTTATTTGTTTATTTTAATCAAAATCTGATGAATCGTCACTGTCACTCGATGAGCTCGCCCCAACATTTATTATTAAGTTCCTGTACTTGTATATTATCGAATGCCACATGAATTTCCCAATCCGACGCTATAATGCTTTGTGTTCTTCTCACATTGACATTGAATAATGACGATTTTTGGCCATGGAACAAACCACATTCACGTAAAGAAACAACAAGTGTTTTAAGTGTTGGAATTTCTTTGCGCAAGTAATAGTCATATATATGACGGCGAATAGCATCAGCGTTGAAGTTGTCAACCGATGTCACACGACATGGTTGGCGTTTTTTCTTCGGCGTACGAAGCTTATTTTCCTGCATGCCGCTTGTACCGTAAGCTTCGGTAGTACTTTTTGAAACAGTAGGTTCACTAATTCCTAATGCGCCCGCAACACTTACGTACAGCAAAGTAATTACGAACCTTGATCACCAGTTCTCTCGCCTGCCTTTTCAGAACAGATCCTTTCGGCATTTTGATATTTGACAGCTGGGCAGCAATCAACACGGAGGAACACAAAATACACAACGTAACGTATGGATAATGTGAAAAAACTCAGCGAACAGAAATGTAGTGACTAGCACGACCGTCTTGTTGCGAGTGACAGATTAAAACAAACACAAAATGGCGGTAAGCCATTGAATGTTCCCACCTTGAAAAAATATATTTGAATGTATTTGATGTATTTGTCTTTGTTCAATAATAAATATATGCGATCGATATCATTACTTACTTTGTCACAGCACTACATTATATCAAATTAGAACTTTCGTCGAGAAAATAAAGAAATGGAGATAGTATAGTAAGCAAATAATGCCTGTGACAGGTGACAACGCTCTTCCGTAGCTACTAAGAGTACTATTTAGTTACAATTATTTTTGATTACATTTTTTTGTATACACGTTATCGCAACTATTTCTTTATGATACTAATGCCTCATTTTGAAATTAGCACAATAAAATATATTTTTAAATAGTTTAATTTTAAGCAGTTACTTGTTAAGACTGAATTAAGAATAGTTTTAAAATGAGTAGCATTTCGTACTTAACATTATTGTTAACATTGTTAAGAAATAAATTATATACTATTTTATCCTTAACAATGCGTTCACCAAGACCTAACAATAAGTTTTGATGATATTTAAAATATTAAAGTTTTTCATTTTTTTCTCAATAAAAAAGACAAATGTCTGAACTCTCTTCTAGAAAATAACGACTTTGGTCACATGCACCTATGATAGCGGCAGTACATGTTACTTTTATGCCCGTCTGCACTAAACTTTGACAGCGCCTAAGTTGATACTTAAGTCTTGCGTTAAGAATTGCGTTGCACTAAACTTAAGTCAATGCCTAAATGTTTAAGACATTCCTAACTTTAGGACATCAATTTCCCATGTCATAAAATTAAGCAAGAACTTAAGCATAGGTACCACGTCGTTCAAAACACAACAGATCCGATCTGCGTCCGGCCCCATTCGGACATGTTGACGGTCGCTCCCGGCTGCCGAGTGCTTCTCTCGTAGCAATACTCAAACGCCACTCTCAGATCCGTTCTGCGTCCGGCCCCGCTCAGACGTATTCGCGGTCGCACCAGCCGTTGAGTCACGATTGTTGTCTCACGACGACAACTCGTATCAATACTCATAGGCTGAGATTCGTACAATATCTCGCTTCATCCTCGACGACTTAAGATAAGCCTCTGTAGGACTTACGCTGCGGCTGGTTTCGATCGGCTGTAACTAAATCAGTCTTGCAGCAACAACAGAGTTGAGCTTACTACGGTCGATTAAATTCGATAGTAGTTCGCAAGGCTTGGGCTGTTTTTCTGGCTACGTAATTGACGCTGGGCGCTTGTTACGTTAGTTAGAGACTCGCGCTGCGGCCGGCTTCGGCCGGTCGTTACGTAGTCAATCCCGCACTTTCAGTGCAACCCAACCTCGTCAGGTCTACGGCTGGTTTTTGTTGTCAATTTATTGATAACACATTCCGTAGTAGACTCGCGTTTGATCAGGTGGATACTTAACGGTGACAACTAAGCCTGATAGCGTTGCCCCGGTGCGCTTCCAAGGCCCTTCAGGCTAAGGAGAAACCGGCTGACCCGATCCCATTGCACTTGGGCCTTTCCCAGGGTGATGGTACACTGCTGTCCGAATTAGGGGTACCACTTCGCGTCGTCCTCGGCCCCCCTACCGCGGGTAGGGAGATTTAGGTGCTAGATTTGTTAGGGAACCTATGCCTATATTATATATTTATATATTGTAGTCCCAAGCCCTCCAATGGACCAGCAAAGCTTGGTAAACTTTGCTAGGTCGTTCGCCCAGGCGCTCGTTGCGTCCGGCGCCAACATATCCAATGAAGTACTAACGCAGGCCTTACAGGCAACTATCGCGTCCCCGGCCCCTCAGGCCTCAACCCCTCTATAGCTCTCCCATTTCTCCTGTACCATCCGAGATGGACTGTGTATCGGTCACATCCTCTCGTGCGTCGCGTCGCAAGCGTACCGCTCCCGGGAGCGACTCCGAACCGCGTCTGATGCGTCGTCAGATGCCGCCACTTTAACCGGCTCTCCTGAGCCCGCGTTTCAGTTAGTTACCAAACGCTCTAAGAAGCGCTCGAAGAAAGCCTCGGTATCCTCAATATCCGAGCCCTCCCCGGTGTCTTCAACACCTGCCCCCGCCCCGTTAATGTCACAGCAAGTGACCGCGACCACGTCGGCTTCGTTCAAGCCAGCAACGCGCTGCGCTCCCATCCCACCTAAGCCTCAGCTTCCTCCGCCCGTCTTCCTCCGCGAAAAAGCGCGATGGACCGCGGTATCTAATCTTTGCAAAGAGCATAAAATTAATTATAAATTAATCATATTAATAACCAACGCAGGCGATTCAATTAAAATCCAGGTCGCGACTATCGACGACTTTCGCGCGTTCACTAGGTTACTTTCACTAAAACAAATCGCGTACCACACCTACGCCCTCCCGGAGGAGCGTAAGTTCCGCGCAGTATTACGGGGCGTCCCGTTCGAGCTCGCGAACGATTAAATCCTCGAGGACCTCGAGGATTATATTTGAAGACCTATCCTCAATGTATGGGTTCGATGAAAAAAAAAATTTGTAAGTATGTAACCCCCAAAATTTTTTGTTTTTTTTTCTATTTTTGTGTAAAATCTTAATGCGGTAAACAGAATACACCTACCTACCAAGTTTCAACAGTATAGTTCTTAAAATTTCGGAAAAAAGTGGCTGTGACATACGGACGGACAGACAGACAGACATGACGAATCTAATCCGTTGCCAAATGGCAAAAAACGGAACCCTAAAAACTCGTGATTTGTATGAAATTTTTATATGATTGATAGTTATTTTTGATGTCTTCTTTTGTTTGGTCAATATTTTTTTTTAATACAAAGGAATAGTTAATGCCTTTCTTGGTTGATTATTAGCTATTAATATTAAAATGCAAGAACTTTATATAGAAACAAAGATTAGGTTGTATATTTGATTATTGTTTTATACTCTAAGATACCATTACATCTTACACGTTTTGAAATTCCACTCGAGTTGTGGGCAAACGCACTTTCCTAAGTGTTTATTGTTAGATACACAAAATACTAAAATACTTTTCCCCATTCATATTCCTATGTTCACTATGTTCAAACTATATGTTAAAAAATGAATTTTAACTAACTATGTAGACGCTTCAACGCGCAGAAATATTTGTCCATGGATATCATTAATCCTAGTAATTCAGTAAATAAATCCGAGTAATTTAGTATAATTAGGAATTACCATTTCACATATTAATCGTACTCTTTATACCGACCATATAATTTAACTGTTATGGCAGTAAAAATAGGAAATACGGATGTACTCCTCCGAAATGTATCTTAACTTTGAACAAGGGAAACTACCACCAACTATCTTAATCACAGTTCCTATCCGGTACTACTCTATAGTAACGGATAGGAATTAGTAGAGTAGTACTATACAGGAATATAGGACTCTACTGAGTGTATTATTGTTCTCCTTTCAAAAATAAAGTTCAAATATGGTATTTTCCTTCGTGAGCTGATAGATATGCTGGTAACGGCATAGTTACCTTTAATACAATAATAGCTTTATACGAGTAACATGAAACATTAACATAAGCAGTATTTTATAACATACTACATTACAGGAATAGTCTTGAACTGATTAATATCAAAATGATGCATTATTTTCTGTGTAATTCCCAGTTTCTGCGACTGGACAGAAATAAAATAAATCTTGTGCCATCCTCTTCTCTGAATGGCCCTCAATCGTTCAAAGTACTTTCTCGTAGAGAAAACAGGATCGGTGAGTTTTCAATTTTATTTTTAAATGTCCTTTGATTTACATGTACAAGTTCTTGGAGTTCCAAGAAATCAACGGGTCCATGTTTATTGATTCAAGAATACGTCTTATTAAATTGACTTGACAAATGATCTCAAATAGGTGTTTGATGGTTTTACAAAATATAATAAAAAGCTGCGCAAAACGTGATAGGTTCAATGTCGAAATTTAGAATATGAAATAACTATTCATTTGAAATAAGTACTTTAGTCACAGGAATAAAACCTAAAAACCTTTATACTAAATATTTTTCTTGAAAAGGTCAAACATAATTTTTGCAAATACTCATTAAGCGTTTAGTTCATTACGATAATAACTATGAAGACGGTTAACTTAGCCGGTGTTCTTAAACTCATTCTTCTACAGTTAAAGGGATTCAAAGCACAGTTGTCTTGACTTTAAAGATAGTGGTTTTATAATGACACTACCCGTGTAATTAATTTTACAGACATAAGTATGTAAGTCTACTGAGTAAAATAGTGAGTGTCATTCACGAATTCGCCCCCACAAATTTTTTGGCCTGTACTTCTTTGTTTGCGTCCGTAGAATAAAAAAGTAGGCGGGTGACTTTTAGTAAGGCACAATACTTGAAGAAACCTGAGCAGATTGCACTGTTATGTACTTATAAATGAATAGTTTAGTACGAACAATAAGTCCTACGCAGAGTTATACAAGGCCCAGAAACTTTTATTCCTACATCGCAAACAACAACTTTACAATCTTGTTGCCAACTCGCTGAAGAACAACTAGCTATTATCACGAACCCATGTTATGATGTTCCATTAAACAAAACTTTTCTTTCTGTTGTTTTTCAATTGCATACTATTGCGACTAGACTGAAAGATTTCTCTGTGGTTAGTTATGTAACTCGTTCTCCAAAAAGTTATCTTTTTAGTTTATACTTTTCAGGTCTTCGGAGAGAAGGTTCGTTTTTAAGAAAGTTATTTTACCAGATTGGAGAACCTATTTAATCTCGATTTGGGTCGAAATAGACTTTCAAAGTTCAAAAGCGATGTCTTTCAAGGCGCGGAAAGCTTAGAAAAGTTAGATCTATCCGAGATATCCATCGCGGATTTTCCGGTTGTTGCTTTTAAATCATTTGTCGCTCTGAAGTATTGAGCAACATGATTACGGTAAGTGTAACCTTTAAACTTTATTTGAGTTAGAGGGTTGCTCTAACTCAAATAAAGTTTAAAGGACAGCCTCCATTTAAGGCAAATAAATCTGCAAACAAAATAACATTAAAACAATAACAAATTCGAATTTGGTTAATTCATTGGAATTGTGTGGGCAAAGCAATTTGGCAAATTCAATAGTCATTTAAATCATCTAGCCAACTTTTGGTTGTTTTGGGATTTTATAGAGCTTTGGGTGTGTATATGTACGCTAAGAAAACATTTTTGTAAGAGTTATTTTAAGAGATAAATCTTGTAAATCTCTTAATCGAATTTTCGGTAGAATTTTGTTTGGGATGCAGGCTTGAAGTTTTACAAAATTAATGGTCACTTTTATATTATTTTCAGAATATCGATGATAGGCATTTCAGTACATTTATTTCTCTTCAAGTGTTGGACTTGCGTCGTAATAATATTATCTAGGCAGGAGTAACAGAAATCTAATATTATTTAATGTAATACTTTCCTCAACGGATGTCCCGGGGCTCCCAGGAGAAATATAACCAGAACATGCGTCATATCATAACACACAAAATCTAATTTTTCCCTTCTAAAATTGTTTCAAAAAGATGCTCAAGGAATAGAAAATTTATGTTTAGGAACATAAATCATTAAGGGCTGATTGTTCAATGCTCAGATAACTTTTATCAGCAGAATAATTTTGAAATGAGACATAATTTCTTTGGATATCCTAGTCAAGTGTCAAATTTTCAAAACTCTTCTAAAAAAGTACAGCCCTAAATATACCTATATCTACATGTCTGTAAATAAAGAAATTAAAATAAATATATTATTTAAACGGCTGTACTTTTTTGTGTACCATTAAACAAACCCAATGTATCACAAAATATGTATTCAAGAACTACTATATTAACTCAACGCACTTTGTCAATAACTATATAAACAAATAACTTTTATATATAATAATTCATCTATCGCGTCACGACGAGGCAGTTTGTCCTGTTAGGGACTCGCCGCAATAACTTCTAATGGATACGTAAATTAAAATTAAAAAATTTTGATATAATTATAATACTGAACACAATCGAACCAGGAGGAGGACAATGGAACTTTTTAGTGCCTTCGAGATCACTGAATTTTGGACTCATTTTATTTACTTCCAAGTTGAATACAGTATATTGGTTTGTTAATGTCTGACGATGATCTGATGAAGCATCTTAGGTAATAAGCTTATTTTTGGTTTCTAAAACCGTTTTTAATCTATTTATTTTTACCTTATTTAATTAATAAAATAATTTACAGAATTTTACTCGACAGCAGTTTTTTTTTATTTTCACGCAACCGGCTTACTGGCATCAAACATTAGTACCCCTTGTTTAATACGAGTTTTTTTTTTTTTTTTTGCTGCCGAGGCACCCTCGCGGGAGGGAGGTGGAAGATGCGTCATGCATACCCGCCCGCAGGTAAATTCCTCTGCGGGGGGGTTATGTGGGACTCACCAGAATGGCACCTACCCACTAAAAACCACCTGTTGGCTGTAGTTATTACCGTTAGCCTTAATCGGAAGCGACACCCGTCGGGAAGACGGGCGCGCTGGCGGAGACCCACTAGCGGGTCTTCCGCCTGTAGTGAAAGTTGCACTGAAGGTGCTCAAAGGGACATGAGTTGGTGGCCGTTCTGGGCAGCCTCCGGTGAAGCCGGGGCTGGGCAGAGGTCGGCCGAAGCATGATTTAGGGATCAATTCATTTAAATGAACCTACAATGAATTGAGAAGGGAACTATGCTCCGCCAGAGCCAGCAAACGCTCTGTCGGAGTACGTGAAGCCCTAAGTTTACGGGCTAAGACTGCGATTTCACTAACATCGACATTTTTCATAGCGTCGCAGACGATACGCATATCGTCTGCTACGGAGGATTGAGGAGTGGGTTTGTATGGGCGAGGAGCCGGGATGGGATTCGATGCGGGGCGCTGCCTCCAGTTTTCTGGGGCAGGCCTGGACTGTGTAGGCTTTGCAGCCGGAGGAACCCGGCTACGCAGCGGCGGAAAGTTTTCTTGAGAAAGGCGCGGGGCCTGTTTGGGTGCCGCCCTTTTGAAATTGGAGCGCATACAACGGGGTGCACGAGGGCAGCCCCTGTAATTTGCGGTGTGGCCGGACTGGCCACAAAGCACGCAATCGGGAGGAGAGGGAGTTTCAGGAGTGCGATTGCACTCCTTAGTGAAGTGCGGGACCAGGCACTTGACGCACCTGGGCGGTGCGCGGCAGTTGGCCGCCGCGTGCCCGTACAACTGGCACCGATGGCACTGGCCGGGATGACCGTGGCGATGAGGCGCCTCGATTGAGATCCCAGAGAGGCCGCAAATAGAGCTAACCCCTTTCAGGATCTCTCTGGACTTGGGGACGTTGGCGAGAATCACCAAAGCGAGAGGGTGTTGCCTCCCGTACTTGCTGTGCATTTTATGCACCGCGAGTGCCAGGAAGCCTTGGGACTGCAGATCCTCCAGGATAGCCTCGTTCGATAATTCGAACGGGACTCCCCTGAGTACCGCGCTGATCTTACGCTCTTCTGACAGAGCATAAGTGTGATAAGCATATTGCTTATCGGTGAGGAGCTTAGTCAAAGCTCGGAAATCGTCTATCGACGAGACAGTGATTTTAATAGATTCACCCGAGTTTACCGCTCGGGTGTAATGGATCTTGTGCTCATTGCACAGTGTCGAGACCTCAGTCCATTTACCCTTTTCCCGAAGGAAAACGGGGGTGGGACCTTGGCCTTGACAGAAGTTGGGGCCGGAGCGGGTGTTGAAGACACCGGGGCAGCTGGCGTTGAAGACGCCGCAGGAAGTGTAGGGACGGGCGTTGAGGGCGCCGGGTCTTGTTTTGAACGCTTCTTAGAGCGCTTCTTAACAAGCGTAAAGGAGGGAGACTCAGGGCCAGTTGGGGTGGCGTCCGAGGATGACTCGGTCGCGGGTGCGCGCTTGTGTCGCGGAGGGGCGTCTACTTCGCACTCCATGTCACTGGAGGAAGGGGACGCTGGAGAGCCTAAGACCAGAGGGGTCTGGGGGACTGGGGTGGCCTGAGGGGCCATTGGTGGAATTAACGCCATGATATGCGGGATAAGATAATCAAGGAAACGAAACTTATCAGCATTTATAAACATGCCTTTAGCATCGGTACTTTCAAGTAGCTTCTTCCTAATCTCATCAGAGCTTAGGGAAGCCATTGCGGAGGGGTTGGGGAGGGACAATATATGAACCTAACAACGATGACTAACTTCCTAAAAACCACCCTACACGCAGTAGGGCGGTTGAGGACGACGCGGATAACTTACTCGAACACGAAGACTCGAGGCACCTGGAACGACGAAATTCCGTCGACGAAGCTCACGTTCCACGAAGTACGGTTAACTGTCCGCCGTGAAAACGGCGTTAGAAACTTATTAGATGTACGGTTAACGAGCCACTGTCCGCCGTGAAAACGGCGTTAGAAACTTAATACGGTATACAACTATGGAATTATATATTACGACAACAACCAGTGAAATTTGGGTGCTCAATTAGCGCGGGGGCTAATAGAGCGGGAAGGCGTCTGCGATCGACGTGCGCTCGAGAACGCACGCAGACCGAGACTGTTAATACGAGTACCACAGACAATTTACATATAATCTAAGTGGGTCGTATCTATGGCCGAAATTTAAGGACGTAATATTTTTTTTGTTTTTGTCACAAGCTCTTATTTATATTAGTATTCTGTAATACTTAAAAGGCAAACACAGTTTGCACACTAAAGATTATTTAAATAGAAATTGAATGTAGCAAAAAATATATAGCGAATCATATCCATCCCCTCAAAGTAAACAGAGTTTGCATAAACTTATTATGACCATACAGCGTACTTGCAAAATTCTAATTAAATGTACCTCTTTATTTATTTATTTAAAATTTGCAAACATTCAACTGCAACAATCGGTGTTATGAGGTTTAAGGCAAAGAATAATGCGCTTGCGAGTTCTTCTCTTCGGAAGAAAAAAGACAAACGCTCACTAAGTATCGCGGAGAGGATGGATTGTAAAGAACTTTATTTAAAAGAGAGAGAATGCATGTTGTGTTCCTGTGAAGTTCCGTTCTATCGTTAGCTATCGGAGCAGTTTTTGATATTCTGTCGGAACACAGACCGAGTGCATAAGTTCTGCAGACGCTCCAGCTTATTTAAAAGTTCTTCTGTAGCATCTAAGTAGCACACATCTGCATTATCTTATATTAAGATGTACAAATGTGATCATAATAATATACACTTAAGATGTATGATAGGAATAATGGACTTTACTACTGAATTTACGGACATTAGCTCACCACGTAAGGTTTGAGTCGATCATCTCGCCTAAGATTTTTACAGTATCGGTAAAAGCAATCCAAGTACCATTTAGTACCACAGTTGCAAGAGCAGCTATATCAAGGCAACCCTTCATATATCGGCTACCGCAAATAATTATTGCTTGCGACTTGCTAGAATTTACACGGATTCCAGGGCTTCTCATTTACTGATAGGGCCAAGAGCTTAACTATTTGCGGCAATAGCAGAGCCAACATCGCTAAAGGTGAACTGGCGGTAAATCTGCAAGTCGTCCGCATAGATGTGGTTTGTGGTAGAGTGGTTATTACTTAAGATCACGTTTTCTTCACACTCGCAGCGGAACCGCTGAGACTTAAGGCAAGCAACAATTTTAATTAATTCAAGTAATTATTATTACTTTAACTAAATAATATCAGTAAATGCACATGCCTCATCCAACAACCTCTAAAAAAAAGCTGGTGTATAGTTCAAAATTATATTTTGATTGATTCCTGCAAATAACAATACTGAAATACAAAAAAACAATCATAAACAGTCATTAGCGAACAAATTGCGTATTCATTTCAAAAATTTAAACCGCTCGTTTTTGCGTCAAGTTGAAAACAAAATTTGCGCAGGTGGCACAAACAACTGAAAGCAATCATTTAAATGTTGCTTTTAAATTTAAGTCATGATCAAAATCAATTGTTGTTCCTCATTTCAACAAATGTGCAATTTGTTAACGAAGTATGAATGGAGCAGATTATTTTAATTTTGACTACTACTGCACAAAGGTAATAATGAACCGTACACGAGGAAAATAAGTTTGTATTTAAACCATCGCCAACGAGCTTCCAAGCCTTGAATTAAGGGTACCTATTTACATGTACGACAACAGCTTTTGTGGTACTTTAGCGCATGTTTTTTTTTAAAAAATCACTTTTTTTCACTTGTATTCTAATTGCATACAGTGTGATTGGAGCCTCTGAGGAAAAAGGGGAATTCCTCTGCTTGTGTTGAATCATTGACATATTTTGACTAAAAATCATGGATATCAAAAGTATTTAATAATAATAAATTTCTTTATTATAGCAACTTAAAAACTAAAAAAAAGTCCGCTGAGGACGCGCTTGGAGGTGGACCGCAGGAGAAGAGGAGTGCCGGTATTACGGTGCGCCGTTCTCCCTATCTTCTGCGGCCGTGGAGGGATCGCAGGGGGAGAGGCGTGTTCGGTCGCAGGGGGAGAGGTGCGATACGGTGCGCCACTCTCCCTACCCCCTGCGAGCTAGCGGGGCCATTCCGTCGAAACGGCACTGGTGGGGCCGCAGAGGAAGAGGCATGTCGGTATTGCGGTGCGCCGCTTTTCCTATCCTCTGCGGTCGAGGTGTGGTCGGTGGCAGAACCACAGACCTGATCTGCACCGGGTACCAGCTATCTGATATCCATGGCCTCCTAGTAGCAAACTCGGGGGAGTCTGCTACAGTACTACCCCTGTACCACAGTACCCCTGCGCCCGGGTGGTATGCGTAATGCATTTTCCTCCCCGAAAAAAAGAAAGTTATAATAATAGAATTAGTACTGGATCGTAGCTGCACATAAGTGATATTTGTTTCTTTCTCGTGATACCGTAGTAGTCATGGACTTCTGCTAACGCCAACACGGCTGATGCACTACAGCTTCGAGGCAACCCCGGCAGCATTTTCTTCTTTTACTGTTGTCTATTTGTTGTACTGAACTCTAAGATATTGCAAAGCTTACTTTGAGCCGCAACCATGTGAACCCAGACCCACCGTGATTGGCAAAAAGCCTTAAACAGTCAAATCTTAGCATCCATACTACATCGTGCGAATCTGTGTGCCAGCATGTTGCGTCTCGCCGCCATTGCTTTACGCTCTTTATCATGATCGGCGCTATCACTTAGGTCCTCCATAAAGTAGTGTTCTTGGTATAAAAAATTTGCAACTCTAATAATTAACGGCAAACCATTAAGTAAGATTTTGGGTTCGTAATTGACTGGATTACCAGGCACCTCAGAGATCGTGTATTTTCATTGAGATCGTTTTTTTGGTGTTGTACAAGAGGCCATGAGACCTTACATACTCCTCAGACGCACTTAATAGGGCCCTTATCGAACCGGCCATTGGACCCAGCAGCACCATGGCTTCAGCGTAACTCAGGTTATTTATGCTAACTTTATCTATTTTTACAGATAATTTAATAATGTAGAGGTTAAATAGAAATAGATGAGTCTTGTCTAGATGTAGAAATTTAACTTTCTTAGCACCCTTAATTTTGGAAAACAAAAAATTGTGACAGATTCAACTGCAGCAATATAAACTTATTTTAGCAAAACTTCCGTTTCTCATTTTGGAGTATTGGAGGTACCAAGAAAGGCTTGATCTAAAACAAAAATTATGGTAGTTTCAGGTACAAAAAGATGATTTGTATTGTTAACTTTATCAGTATATGCACGGCAACTGTTACAAGTGTTGTTGCAATGGTGAATTTTTATAGCAAAAAATACGACACATCATAATATAATATCAGGTAGAACATTATATTTGTCATGAAACAGGAGTGGAACAAAATAGGAGCGTATCTTTCGAGGAGGTTCCTCTCTCAGTCGTGAATTACGAAAGTTTGTCCGTTGACTTCCACTATTTGTCTGGTTATTTTAACAGTAATAAAAATGTAAAATAATCATATTGTTGCATTAATCCTTTAGTATCTACTTTGTAAATATTTCTGTTTCAAAATTAAATGTTCTAGTGCTTCAAAGAAGGATTTGTAAACTTTCTACCTAACTGTACGTTTGAAATACAACTTGGGCATGCCTTTAACAAAAATTTTTTTTTTCAAAGTAGCAGTTGTAATGTTTTTATACTCTACATAAATTGAGTCGCCTCTTGTGTTGCGAAGGCTAGCATGTCGGTTGCTAATCTCTCGAGTTCCCCGTCAGCCTACGTCAGTCTTGCCGTTTTATGTGGAGCTGTTTTATAGAAAATTGTAGCTTTATCACGTTTTTATATACGAGCCTAAAATATTATTAATTTAAAACCAAATTTATATTTGTAAACAGATTAAATACTGCGACGTACATTGCAGCTCCAAAAAATTAGGCTCATTGATAAATAAATAAATCTAAACTTTGTTGGTTTGAAGAAAAAATCGCTGGTTTAAAGGAAAAAAAAAAGATAAAAAAATAATATCTACGCATATTATTGTTAACAGCAAAGACGTGTTTAATCGTAAAACTTTGAAACCATATTACCATTTTGAAGATTAAATTTACTATCTGAAACTTTTATCTAGAAGTGTTAATCATAACATGACTGAAACCACGAAAAACTTCTAATCTAAGACCTTTAATAAATATCAGCTCATATATGCTGACCTTTCATAAATATCCATTCTATTTTTATACAAAAACGCGATATCCCGCCAAAATTCGATACTAGCGAATTTCCTTTTGCTTTCACAGTTTGAAAGCAAAAACTGAACTAACTACTGGAACTAACTAACTTCAGGAGCAATATACAGTGAATCTATGGTAGATGTCGTTACTGTGCCTCTACTGTGAGATGCAGCGTGTACATTAACACTTATGTTCGTTCAGTTCTGCTTAAAATCTTAGCGCAACTACACAAGGTAATGGTATAATGTTTTCGATGGATGAAATGGTTTTTCATTATAAGTAATGTCCCAAAGCTAGTAATTAAGATGTTTAATTTCGAATATTGAATTCAATTATATTCTGTACGCGGAAAAATAAATCACTCTTGACCACCGCAGATGATTAAAAATCTTTCGGTTTTCAGCCAGCTGTGGGTAATGTCATAAATTGAAGTTCTATATATTATTCTGTACATCTTTTCCCTGATTAAAAGTTGAAATTGCCCCACTATTTTATTACCTCCTGCTTAACCTGTACAAGCTAATAATACCAAAGTTTCAGAAACAAATCCAACAGGTCAGAATGTTCTCACTAGTGGTAGCCATTTTTTTTAACTCAACTCAACTCAACTAATTTTTAGAAACAACTGTTTTGTATGATTGGAATCGAATCGGTCCTTTGATATCTGAAAGATCTCGGGCTTTATCATCAATTCTCCCCTACATCCGACGTTAGCTCCGACGTTTATTCACAGGGTATGTTTTCCTAAACCCATCGTCATACACACCGACATACAAAGCTCCATATAATTTGCTCACAATAACACCTATCATTCACGCACTAAACACATTGATGCCAAACATAATTTTATTATAGACACGCTCTAAAGCCATGAAATAAAACTTCAATTTATACCGACACACGCCATGATTGTCGATAAACTCACTTGCTTTTGCCGAAACTTAAGCATTATAAATGTACCCACATTATAGGTTTAGGTTTAGTTTATATACTCTTGTATATCGTGTTTTGGTATTACTTTATTTTTGAATTTTTAAGCTTGTTAAGGTTTGTGTAATAGTAAGTTTCAGGCATATACATATATAATATAAATAAAAAATAAAAAAAGTTATAATTAACCTAAAATAGCTTGCCATGAGTAAAAACTGTAATGATATATTCTTAAATCTAAGTTTATAATGCCTTTAATATTTTTTTCTTAAATTATTAATTCAATTATAGCTTTTTTTATTACAGGATTATATTTATACATAAAAATTTGCTAAAGAAGAGCAATCTCCAAGATCTTCTAGAGTGAAGGCACGTAATTAAATAATAATTTTAACACATTTACAAACATTAACTTTATAAGTCTAGCTTTTATCTTATGTGTGCATAAATTGAATAATTAAATAAATTTAATGTTAAATCTTTTCCTCAAATATTTGGGCCAAATTACGTCCTGACGTTCTATTTCAGAAAGCAAGTTTTATAAGCATAGCGCTGTAATTTTTGGTGCTTGAGATAAAGCCGCTACTTAATTAGTGCTATACGATGTATATTATAATAAAATAATAAATAATAAAATCACTTTGAACGCTTAACAAGTGCCGTGGATAAACAAGACAATAGGCGGAGAAATCAATATATTGAGAAACTACTTAATGGCAGCCATTTTATGCGAATGGAGTCATAAAATCTAGTAAAAGACAATTGTCACGTCTACGGTCGTGAGAATACTACATATTAACTCGTTGGTCATTGACACCGAAGTACTCTTAAATAAAGATTACCGGTGAAGGCGGGCAATTTATAATTGAGTCACGGAATTCTATTTATTCATCCTGATCTTAGTAGTTCTTTGTTTAAGGTAACATATTATATACTTGTCTATAAGTTTACGCTACTATAAGTTTTCACTTAAAGGTTCTCGAGGTCGCGCATACTCGTATACTTCTCCATTTACTATTATATATGTGTTAACAGAATCTTATGAATAATTTTATTTCGTAAAAAATAGCGTGTTATGTTGTTGATGGTTGATGAGTTTGTTGAACAAGGATGAGTAAGAGTAAGAAGTCTTTTATTAAGTACTAAAGAATTGTATTGAAATTGAGGCTTAAACAATATGGCTCTAATAAAAAAGATTGGAAGATTTAACATAACTATGAAAATAAATCATGTTCCTAACAAATAAACGTCACACTTTTATCAAATAAATATTTCGAAATATAAAAAAAATATTTTCCATTTGTGCCCCAAAAAAGGTCTTTTCAATTTCCCAAAACGCGTCTACTTTTTTTTCTATTAAAGTAGTATAGAAGAAAAATCGCAGCCATACTTCAGGAGCTTATCGAGTGCTCCAACTTTATTAGTGACATTCTTGTGTCCATGGATGTGAAATGGTGGAAGAGCTTTACAAAATGGCCGATTCTGGATTCCCTGTTCCTGACCCAACTCAATAACGGCATTTGGAACTATGCACCAAAATAAAATGTTGTGTAGCACAGAACCAGGTGCTATTAAGAAATTGATGTGGGTTGATCGAAACTATGTCGTATCGGTTTATATTATTTGGAACTTTAAACCAAACATCAAACATCAAAAGATAATAGTAATATTCAAGGTAGAGTGAATAAGTATCACTTATATAGATCTGTGGATGACCTGTGTTGCGTATAAAATCTTGTATGATTTTTGCAACATTGTAAATGAAATGTACCTAAACGTTTTTATTTTAATAGTGAATAAAAATTTAAAAAGAATTGTACCAAACCTGTATGTATAAAAAAATTAAAAAGCGTTTTGTTTCTCTACAATAAAAAAAACTTAAATCTAATAATTCGAATTTTCCTTTGTGGCTTTTTTCTGATCGTTGAAAGAAAAGAAAAAAGCGAAAGATTCTGATGCCGTGAATGAATGTTGCATGAAATATTCTGAATAGAAGATACCAATAATTACCAGAAACGTGTAACATACATTATTAAAATTTTAATATACTTTTACCGTTATTCAAAAGAAGTTTCAGGAACGTGCCAGGTAAGGTTATAGGAGGCAACAGGAGTTTTTCCGTGGCATGATATGGCACATAATATCCAAGAATATCGAGTACTACTTCCATATTATTATGTAAGTTGGAATTTCAACTCTTATTTTCTTTTCATCCAACAAAGGTAAAAAAAACGAACTCCTAAATTTCTACCTAAGCAAGAACCAGAGATGGCATAAATTGTGTATAAAGTAGGGTAGAGCTGTATCCGAAATCCCAAAAATGTTAATATTTTTGAAACATTAAAGTCTTTGAGAAGCGAGTGGCATAGTGGGTAGTAGCCCTGAATCATAAGCCGGTAGTTCAAGTTTCAAGCCCTGGTCGGGGCATTAATTTGTGTGAGGTACACAAATGTTGGTTTTGGTTTCTCTGGGGATTTAAAAAAAGTCAAGCGCTACCGGACTATAAACTGAAGTACCTACGACAAGACCCAACTACAGTGCGTCTAAAAAGTCATTACATTAAATGAGGCGCCACTAGTAATAAATAATAAAACAATGGCAACACTGTAGATACTGTAGATACTATAAAAATGTAGTAGTATTACAAAGTATTATAATGTGCATTATTCATTAGGTACACACATATTACATACATACTTATTCACAAAACACAAACCACACATACATACATTCTAAATTAAAACTGTACATACTTTCAAGAAATTAAAATGGGAGAGGGCGCTGACCCCTCAAATACAAACTTTGTTTAGTTTAGGGGTCAGAGACTTCACATAAGCTTGTAACACTTTTCTTTGTTAATAAAAAAGTTATTATTGTTATAACACTTTCATAGGAACTATATTCCAAGATATAATTATTAATGGCTGTATATTTAAATGCTATGTACTATTTACAGACAAGGGTTAGAAGGTTACTTGCAATATAATTTAGACGACTCTTAAGTAAGCTAGGCTTGTTTCACTAAGCCGGATTTAACTTAAAACATAATATTTTAAAGTGTTACCAGTTATGTAGCTACATTTTTATAGTCTCTACAGTGTTGCCACTGCTTTATTATTTATTACTAGTGGCACCTCATTTAATGTAATGACTTTTTAGACGCACTGTAGTTGGGTCTTGTCGTAGGTACTTCAGTTTATAGTCCGGTAGCGCTTGACTTTGTTTAAATCCCCAGAGAAACCAAAACCAATATTTGTGTACATCACACAAATTAATGCCCCGACCAGGGCTCGAAACTGGAACCACCGGCGTATGATTCAGGGCCACTACCCACTATGCCACTCGGCTCAAAGTTTCAAAAATATTAACATTTTTGGGATTTCGGATACAGCTCTGCCCTCTAAGTGTTAGTGGGTAAAGTATGTTTGGCTGGGTTACGTAATTGATTATGAAACACACGTAACTTATCTTCGATTGGTTTTAATATAGTCAGTTATTTAAAAGCTAATTTTGCCATACTGGAATCGACTTATTCTTTAAGTTTAAACCATAATAAGCCAGAGAAAACTATTGCTGTCTAAATACAAAAACCTTCGCCTTTCCCTTTGAATAACATACATTAACTCAAAATCTAAAACTTATTTCAAACTAACATAAACTATAAATGGCCAAAGCTCTGTTCAAGAGCTTCATACTAAAAACTTTTCTTCTTTGTTCATAACTTAAAATAGTTGTGCTTTTAGAAATTTGATAGTAAAGAGTTGAACCTACTGCAGTGCGCTAGTCTCCTGGGCGTGTATTTGATATCTTTGAAGCATGTATGCATGTCTTCGTGAACTCTCTAAAGTGTATCAGATTTATGACATCGGGGTGTTCAAGTAACATCAAGTATTTTTAACATGATACTTTGATACTTTATTCATGATTTGCATTTATACTTTTAACATTGAAATTTTGGAGTATATATCAGCTATACCTTTTTTACCTATCGCAAATACATGTCTAACAATTTTGTTTATTGATGTGAAATTAACAATACTTGAAATAATTTTTTATCTTGAACTTATTTATATAATAATTCATATTTGTACATATCAATGATGTTTATTAATCAACAATCATTTCCCTTTGCCTACGGCTGAAATAGTTTAAAAGATTTATTTTTATTGTAAATTGAAATCTACATTTAAGGTTCACTATACGTTCTTAGCTTATATATTTTATTATATTGTACTGTAATTAATTGTAAACCTTCAATAAATAAGTATGAAGCTTGCAAACTGACTCAGAGTAAAGCATTATTTGATCCAAAATCGTAACGAAATATGTCAACATCTCCGTTCAGTTACATTACTGTTCAGTTCAATTTAATTTGTTAAATAAAAATAAAATTTGTTTTAATATCTGCATAACACACCCTCGGTCACTTGCAGTTTCTCGTCTGATTCTAATGAAGCGGTATTTGGGAATAAACCCTAACTTAATGGTGCAGATATCGCATATTATAATTATAATTTCAATTAAATTTTTTTACAATTATTAGTACATTTGAAATGATAAAACCGAATAGTTTAACTCTCCAAACTCGCCCTGACACTGTTTACCTAAGTTACGACAACAAGGCAACAAATAAGAAAGAATACACAAAAATATTTTACCCGAAGGAAATAGTATTAAAAATGCAAGATCTTCCGTAAAATTATAACTTTCATCCGAACGCTCCTGGCAACACATCGCGTTTTAACTTTTGTGACAAAAAGGTAATAATAATAATAATCATCATCATCATTTATTCATAATCCACACAAATAATTAAATCAGTTATACAAAGTAAGCTTAAAGCTACACAATTAACAATTTTGGGCTGCATCATAAGTTACGAACACATGAATACTAGACCCCTGACTCCGAAACAGAGCCAGTGATTCCTCCGGGAATATTGCATTGTTTTCTTTTTTTGATGAGGGAAGTAACTTATATAAGCGGTTAGGTACAGCAAGAGAGACCAAAACTGAATGTGGTTACAAATAAAATAAAATAAAAAGGTCCCACCAAAGTGGTAGCAGAGTTTTATTGTGTTAAGACCTCGTTTGTGGTGTACTAAAGTCCTTCCCAATGACCCGCCATCATCATACGATTAATCAATATATTTTACGAATAATAAAGTCTATATGCACGGATACCACATAGTATCAGGTGAAGTTAAATAAAAAAAAATTGTTCTAGTACTGGTTTAACTTAATTTATCTCCCTCCAGTCTAAAACATTGCCAATTTCCGGGTATTGCTGCGTTGTTATCTGCGTCGTACTCCATTTCAGGGCATTTTGAAGAAACCTGTTGATTTTACCAGGGAGTTCAGAGTGGTCATCAATATGGCCTCTGCTCGGTTAAGGTGCGTTATTTACATATTAGGGCTGGATCCTGCATTCGGTTCGGCAGCATTTTAATGAACAACAAGACCGTTCTGAACTAATTAACAATATGTAGATAGCGTTTTTGCGTGTCCCCCGGCAGGATCCAGCAATGTTCGTGGGACGTACTGTTCCGAAGATATAATTGATTTATTAAGTTGAAATATGACGTTTTAATGGTTTGAAGAAACTTTCTCCGTTTAAGTAGATGTATTTATATTAAAGAATTATTTACAAACTTAAAAAAATATTCATAATTCCATAATTATATTAAATCATTGAATTTTACTCATTTTTGAGAAATTTTTATGTAACCGTTCAATCAACTATTTATGAGACACTGTTTTAATTTTAGTTTAATTCCCAACTTTATAACTTTTATTATTAAAACTTAAGTTAAATTAAAAATAGATTAAATTAAAATTATGTTATAAATTATGTTACATCATCTTTGCATCTTACTTTATGACTATTTACAATGTGTTCAATTTGGTTTTCATGAATTATCCGACTACACATCGCAGTAGTGGGACCGATGTTTTTACGATTGAGTTTGCCAGGACAAACAGTTATTTAACCTAGTTATAATGATTTTGACGCCAAGTTCTGCCAGTTCTCGCCAGATAGGTGGTAATGGTCTACTGTCATCTAATTCGGGTCGGACTTAATTCATTTTTAGTTTTACGATTTAAATATTATTAAATATATTTTTGATGGAGTTTTGATGTATTTAAGACTAAAATATTCATATGATAAATATTATTTTCACAAACCCGTTACGATTAACTCCCTTTGATGTGAAGTGAAGAAGAGTTCCGTCAATGTGAGCGGCTCCGCCTTTTTGTCAGCGGGATGTGTCGCTTGAACCGTTAATAGTTAAAATATACCCTTCTAAATAATATAATAATCAAATGATGCCCTCTGTATGCAAGTCTAACTAGCATTGAACAGCTTTCCAATTTCAAGGATCTTTCAAATGCTAAAACATCAGACAATGAATAAGTACTCACGGCATATGCGAAAACACAAATCGTAGCGCTCCTGACGCAATCGCAACATTAAATTAAAAATATTAATCAACATTGTTTAAGGAAATTGAGAATAGATCTGAGCAATGATTAATGGACTGTCCATCCATCATGACTGGCATCAACGCGGTCAATCTTATGAATATTCTCTGGAAAAAAATAACTAGGTTGCGCTGTTCTTAGCAACAATCTTTGGTATTTGTAATTTTGGTCATGCGATTATGAAACTGTAATAAAAGGTTAACAATATTTTATATTGTTTTGATTGCTAATGCTCAATAATAAAATGCATTAAGTTTATCGTAGTGGTATATTCGGAGGATGGAAATTTACACGATCAATTCACTTCGTAGACTTACTGTTATGCGCTGCAAATAAATTTGCATCCAGCTCAATATGGAAAATAAAGTTAACTTGAAACAAATTGGTTAAAATAATAAGGTGTTGGTCTTGGTAAGGTGCAACATACAAAATAACTTTAATTTAGTTATTGCTTACAACTACAATTTTAAACAGTCTTACTTTTAGGTGAAATATGAAAAAAATTGTCTGAGCCAATTAAGGATACTTTTTTAATAAATCGGCCTTCTAAAGTGCCTAAACAACAATCTCTGTTTCCTGGAAAAATATTATACAGGCAAATGCCTACCTTTGCCAAATAGTATCGAAACATAAACGGAATTCGTCCTCTGGGAGTTAAAGAACCTTTCACAACTGTTATTAGCTATAGGATTTTGTAAATTATTTTACGTCTTCAAGGTGAAAACAACAAAAAATGTCTCGTTTCAATAAACTTGTATAATTTTTTCAAGGATTATCAACAGCACTCCTGCCACATTAAAGTAGGTACGATTAGTTTGAATTAAGTTTAATAGGTAGCTTTAGTAAAATACGATTGTAGGAAAATCTATAACCAAGACTCCCCCTCCTTAACCCTCCTAGAAAGGGTCGTGGTTAAGTTTACTACACCATTCGGACACCTTATTCCAACTACAAAGAATGAATGTACACTGCGAAATTGAACAACTCGAAAAACGTGTAAAAAATCTCTGTTATTTTGACTTTTAATATGGTTAGTAAGCTTGCAATAGTCATTCTAATAGTTTATACCAACAGACACGGGCTAAAATAACAAATTCTTCTAGAAATATTTTTTAAATTAAATTTTTCCTGAGTTTAAGCCCCGGTGAGAAGGCAAGCGGCGGGAAATCCCTGAGAGCGCTGAATTCTCGCTTGCATGCTCGCATGACATGAAGCGAACAATCATTTGATAGAGTACCGTAACTAAGTCACGTAAAACTTCTTGCCTCATTTTCGGAGAAAATGGTCTTCTTCTTAGATACGTAAGATAGAATAGCTATAATAGTACATCGTAGTGGCTAAACTTTAAATATGAATAAGCTCTGCTATTTAAAAGAACTTGGAAATATCTAATTGTAATATTTTAAATTTAGTTTTGGATAGTTGAAAAGTGGCGATCAACGAACCTGTTCTAACACTCTGAAGCGATTGTTTCGCTTAATAATTAGTCAGTGTAAAAATTTGACGTATCCAAAGATTTACAAAATATAGCAATGCAAGTTCATGCCTCATTTCAAAACGAAGAAAATTATTATAAAACATTTGGTCTCTATTACTTGTCCAAGTGCCTTCCTCACTCAGTTACTCAGTTACGCGGTCGTAATTTATTTTGTTTTACTTTCCAGCCAGACTTAAAAAGAGGGCGCGCTCATTTCCATACCTCTTTTGAGTGTGAATATGCGAATGAATAAAATTATAAGTGGTAGCATAAACAATAAAATAGCTCTGAATACAGCTCAGTTTTCATTTTATTACATTTGAAAATAATACTTTTTACTTTTGGGGTTGAAAAGAAAATTATGCAACATATCATTTTCGTTGACCTGACTTAACTGATGTTTAACGTTCAATTTCATATTGTATGAGGTATCTTTTGTTGCTTGCCACTTTTAAATTATACTAAGTATTGGTTTCTGACTCGCTACTTAGTTACCTTGTAAATTATATATTTAGCATAAATTCTTTGAATAAATAGTTGATAAAATGTCTAGACCTGCAAATCCCGCGTCAGGTCGTATCAAACCCAAGGGCTTATCCCTCGTTTCATTTAACATTCGTAGCCTTAGTACGAATCTTCCTGAGCTCAAACTGTTCCTTAAGAACAAGGAGCCAGACTTATTGCTTCTCCAAGAGACTTGGCTCACTCCAAACCGCTCCAGGGGATTCGCTATTCCCAAGAACGCGTTCACTCGTAACGATAGGCCCAACTCCGACGGTTCCGGTGGCACAGCTATCTACTACAAAAGAGGTTTCCACTGTATTCCTCTCCCTACCTCTCCTCTCCTCAACATAGAAGCCACTGTGTGTAGATTGGCTATGACTGGTCATCCGACCATCATCATAGCTTCAATCTACATACCTAGTGGCACCAGACCTATCCACAGCGACTTTGAGGCCATTCTCGCTCTCGGCCATTCGGTCTTTATGTTCGGAGACTTCAATTCCAAACATACTGACTGGACGTGCCTATCGACCAACACCATCGCACTCCTTGGCATCACTGAGTCACTCGACTTAGATGTCATCTGTCCCGTCACTCCCACTCACTATCCCAATAACCCGAACCACTCTCCTGACATCCTCGAGTTTGTGGTAGTAAAACATATCAACTTTGATTTCAGGTCTATCGAACTGCTCGATGACCTAGGCTCTGATCACCACCACCTTACGATAACGTCACCTTTCCAAAGACCTTTACTAACTGGAAAGGCTTTAAAAATACGTTAGTTTCAGCTTTAGAGGGCCCGAACTCTCCGCTCGCAATCTCGCCCTAAACAGCCCGGGCAAAATAGATTCATTAGTCGATTCCCTCACTGATGCTATCAACTCAGCCATCAGTGTTAACGAAAAGGTTGCTAAGCAAGGCAAACCCACGCTTCCCTTAGCCGTTAGCAATTTTATTTTACGCAGTGCCAGTACCAAATACTTAGGCGTCACCTTAGACCAGACGCTTTCTTTCAAGCCACACGTCGATAGACTAACGAAACTCGCCCGTTTTTACTCAGGGCGCCTACATAGTATGTTGGTAGGAAAAGTAAAATGTCTTTCAGAAATAAACCTACGTTTTATAAGACCTGCGTCAGACCCGTCATGACGTATGCCTCGCCAATCTTTGCCCACGCCAAACCCTCCGTCCTGCACAAACTGGAGGTAGTTCAAAATCTCTTCTGCCGCAGGGCCACAAACGCACCTTGGTACGTGCTTAACGCGGACCTGAACAGAGATCTGGAACTAACCTACAGTGCAACAGCATCTCAAAACACTCTCTGAAGCGTTCTTCAAACGCTCCGAAACCCACCCCAATCCTCTAGTTCGAGATTCAGTCTCATATACTACTCCTGTCATAGATTCGAAGTACAAAGTAGCTAGACCGAGAAACGCGCACACGAACGTAGCCACGCAACTAACACTAGATCTCGAAGCCCTTCAGGTCGCAACTTCTAATTCTAATGTAAATTTGAATTAATTCAATTTTTATTTTCATTTTGAGCACCTTCAGTAGTATTTATTCACCTTCAGTGTTATGTATTCACCTTGAGTGATATGTAATTCCCAGCGGGTGACCCCTTCTAGGCCCCGCTAGCGCGGCCTCTTTCTCCAATTGGTCGTCGCTCAGATGAAGGCTGCATGGCAAAAAAAAAATTAGTGAGTAGATGATCGCGTATGCTCGGAGCGACTAGTCCCACATAAGCTCGATCGCGCGCGTCGAGGTATGCGTAGGAGCCCCCTAATCTGCAAGAAAAGTAAAATGTCGCTAAGAAATAAGCTTACACTTTACAAAACTTGCTTCCGCCCCAAAATGTCATATGCCAGTGTGGTTTTCGCTTACGCCAGCAAGTCGATCGATATCAAGATTATCTGAATAGAATAGAAAGAAAAATTGAATATTTGTTACGTATTCTACACAAGGCTTTAGGTTTTTCCTACTCTCTATTTTAAAGCTTGTGTTCGTAGCTTATCTTTTTTAAATCCCTTAAAATGACCTCGAATTTCTGTACCGCTACACCAACATTTCTTATCAGTCTTATACTTTAGTCATGCTGCTTACGAAAAGTAAACAAAACAACAGCATCGTCTAGCACAAAGATATTAAAGATAATCCCCATGAAATTTATTTACTAACTTGAGTTTCCTTTACTTTCACAGAAATGTTTTCGTAAGTTAATTACTTTAAAAACTGTTCAGAACTGTAACGACCGTCCATAAATAAAATCGTGATATCAAGCCTTATCTAAAATAATACAGCCTTTATGATAAAAGTGTATAATTTATTAAAGCTGTACATTTATCCCAATTTAGGTTGTACAGATTTCCCGAAACATTCTATTGGGTTTTGTAGATGGTCGCAGCTGGCTTTGGCATAATATCTGCGGCTCAGGCAGCAGAAGCCGGCCTTCTCAAGGATTTAAACATACCGCCCTTCTGCGTCTTTGCCCCATCCTTCTGGCAAAGGAGGTTTTAACGTTTGTAAATCGTCCATCTAAACGACTTACAACAAAAGGTGGAGATTTGAATAATAATTTTCCGGCTCGCTGGGATCCAGTTATATGAAAAAAAAAACTTAAACACCAGTATTATAATGATCTTCGTTCTGTTTACTTAAGGTTCAAATTCAAACGTATGCCATCGTATATTCTCCAAATTGCTACTTTTCGTTACACATTTGGTGAATTGAAATGAAGATTAATCTGCGTTCTTAATACTGTTTGAGAATGCTAATAAATTGAAATTGAAACAAGTACTAATAAATATAAGATAAAAGTACTATTGCATTGTTGCTTAAGAATACATGTTTTTTTTTTAATTTATTTATTTACTGACATCGATTGACATCAATCGATGTCAATAGGGTTGGAGGTTGAAGAATTGAAGTGATAGCTTCGTATACAGTAGTACACTTTCTTTCAAGACTGAGTTCGAATTTTGGCACGCAAAGACATTTATTTGATGTACTCTAAAAACTCCATTACGGATCTGTTTTTTTTGGGGCCATGTTTTTGGTTTGTTAGTTTGGAAATAACATTCTTTAATTTATTCTTTCATGATAAAAAAACATGTGCTTTGATTGACTTTATATGATACTGATTGAGATGATTAACTGTTATTAATAATTCAATTTATATATACTTATATAATGATACCATAACATATAATAACGATATAAAGGATAACGAATAAAAACAAGTTTAACAACCCGTTTAACCAGGCTAAAGTTTTTAAAGTTTTATCGAAAGAAATGATGTTTGGAAAATAAATACTAAAAATACTTTAATGAAGTGTTTGAAAAGGAGTTTCAATCTCGTTAAAAAAAACTAGAACTTAAAAAGTCAAATGTCAAACATTCACTTGTAAAGTTGGGCACACACTTTAAGTTAAATGCGTTTTAATTCGAAATGTCATCCACCAGTATTCACGCACTGTTGCATACGACAATGTTTATTTTCATGAACATGTTGACCCAAATTCAAAAAAAAGTACTTCTATGTCACTGTATAATAAGTTGTGTGGTCGCAAAATTTGCATAAATGAAACCTTATGCCAAAAAAGAAAAGTTCTGTAAGCCCTTTTTATTTATCATGCGTCTGCCTTGCATATCTTCTGAATTAAAGTGAAGATAAATGCGACTATTGCATACGCCTGTCCAAGTGGTTCATTGACCATACTTTTTAAAACCTCGGGCAACATTACGAAAAAGAAGCCTGCAGCCCAATGTGCAGAGCTGTTAATGAACTAAAAAAAGAAAAAAAATCTGTACTGTTTAAAACAAGTTTAAAGTAATAAAAATTTAAGACATTTCCGCTTTAAAGCTAACGTGTGAAATTCCACCTGCAAATTGCAACGGATTTGGAACATATGAAAGCTAACAACAACACCAAACGTTCTGTTGTTAAGTAACAAAACAAAATACTGCCGAGAACGAGCTAGTAGAGTAAGTCTAGGGCATTATTTTCTTTCTAATGATCCAAATAAAGGACTAACTTATAATAGTTTTGATATTTTACTATTTTGTACAAGGATGTTCTTTTTCCATCGTTATTTATCCTCGATCTTAAATCGGTTAGTTCAATGTGACTTTTACTGAGCAGTTTGTCTTTATTATCTTCGGTTTTTCCAAAACAAATTTTAAATATTAATACGTAAATTGTAAAGCGAACACCATTTTTTTTATCATTACAATGGCAAGTTAATTTATTTTTAATGTCTTGATGACTAATCTAAATTTTATTCAACTTCGAAATATGAAGCCATCCAAAGGCATGGTGAAATTGTATGACCGCTCTATTGATATTTACAAGTTTTCCAATTTTTTTGCTAGCAATGTTGGCACATCATAACAGCAACTAACATATAATTCAAAATTATTTGCAACGTTCGTTGCTCAGTATTACATATTTCAGTAACTATACTCTACCAGCTACAAGCTCACCTGGCACGTATTCGTCGGGCGGGATCTACTCTCGTAAGTTCTGTAACAAGTCCGAGGAGGAATCAAAGTCAACATTACTACTGGATACTCCGGAAAATACTAGCTGCACAGAAATGCTGTGTACTGGTGGCTCAAATGGCTCAAATGGCGAGATGGCAGTACTTTAGAGGGAACACTACAAGTTTGTAATCCTAGTCCTAGAAAACCGAGTCAGGTGTTTATCAGTAAATTTTCAAACGTGCTTTCAATGCATTTTCTGTCAATTAAAAATGAATAATTAATAAAAAAAGGAAAATTTATGAACAGCTGCACATTATGCAAACACTTCTTTCATGTCGTTCGTTTAAAATATGGCTGTCCACTTTCTGAGGTGCCGAAGTTCCAATTATTTTTCAGCGCTTCAATATTAGTTCATAGTATTACATGGCCTATTACTTAGGTGGATATTTCTGATGTATTCGTGAACGAAAATACAACAATGTTAACATAAGTGGGCAAGAAGCTTGCTGTTGGCAGAAGATACAAGCTTCACTGAATTGTTGTGTGTTTGTTTCTAACAAAAATAGACAAAATATTCTCCAGCAGTTTTCGCCAAAATGAACAAAAATTCTATTTTCACCTCTAGAGGTTTTTTTTACAATAAAACATATACAGTTAGATTTTGACCATTATTAAATAGCTGCTTTGAAAGCGTATTAAAACATTTTCTACTGACTGTACTCATTGAATTTCAAGATGCGCTTCTCACGTGGGTTCCGGCACGTGCTCGAACACTCTACACCAGAACAAATATCTCCGATGTTTGAACTAAAACCTAGCTGCGCACTGCACACCTCGTGGATGTGGAACGAATCGAGCCAGAAAGTCTTTTACACCCTTCGTAGGTAAGCTTTTGAACAGGAAGGTATGTCAGTTGAAAAAGTTTGTGTCGAAAATAGATCGTGTACGAAAAGTAGGATTAGTTTTGTATCTATACATTACTTTTTAATTAAAATTTGATAAGAGAACTAACAAATATAGAGCAGAAAATATAATTCACTGTATGTATATAATGCGATTCTTAGCTTCTAGCAACACTTTCATGCATTTAGTAATAATAGCATATAAATAATAAAGTATTTATTTACAATAGTATCAAAACATTAGATTTAGGCGATGGACGCGGGCCACACAATACTCAGCGGCGAGAGATCCTTGGCTCTTGTCCTTCAGTGAACGTCCTATGACTAAAGAAATCAAAGAATTCAATATAAAAAGTAAAAGCCATGCAAATGTTTGAAAATGATCTAAAATTGCCATATATTACATTCAAGTAAATTCATTGCATCTCTCAGGTCAGTTAACCAGACCGAATCTCTAGTTTTCCGGCTATCCTGTATAGTTAATTACACAACACTTTCGTTAAACAAAACTGTTATTCAAGCTGATGTTGAAGTTAGTTATGCAAATTTGACTTTAATTTGCTGGAGTTGCTGTAATCCGCTCCTAAGTTAAGAGATGGAGTTTTGACGTTTATTGGACGTTGTTCACTTACGATAGTCATGTATTATTTTTATTTTCTGTAAGATAATACGTATGATGCACTTTAAAAAATATTTAACATTAAAGAAACATGAATCCACAAGAATATTTAACGGAATGTTAGGTCTACTGATCGTATTTTTAATTTCAATTTTGAGGAATATAATTCTCATTCAAAATATATATTTAATATACAGAACTTTAGATTCGTTAAATAATACTGACAAGAACTATAAAATAAAGGAAATTGGTACAAAATTAAGCAAACCCTAAAAGTATTTAGGAAATTATTTAAAATGAAATAACGAAATGAAATAAACATTTGATCAAATTACTACTATTATTAAATTTAATTATATAAATTAGTTTTTAGTACGTTATTCTTTGCAACTTAGAACTTCGTAGTCACATATATTCTATGAGCATATCTCTAAAGCTATAGCTAGCTCTAAATTACGCAAAATCTCTGTCATGGAAAACCAACCACCAAATTGAGGGGAACTAGGTATTAAATACACATACATAACTAAATAAAAAACTCACCTATACTAGAAAGCGACAACAAAATTATAATGGTGGATAAGGGACCACCAGACCTTCCATTATACCTTACTTGTAATCCACTTACAACACAGTAATTACAATTTTTATAGAAAAATTCCTCTACTTACGAACAGTTACAAAAAAAAAAAAGATTTTTTCAAAAACACCTCATGATGTTTCTGTGGCCACATCAGGACACAACTTATCGCAGCTTTCCGCTCGCAACAGTTTTAGAGAGCCATTATTTTCACAGGTGCGAGCGACTTTGCATCGTTTTAAGTGTTTCAGCTGACTCTGTAGTTTTAATTTAAATTAGTTATATGAGAGCGTTGCTGCATGCTTTCCGATTTATCTTTGAATAAATAAATGAATTCAGTTTCTGTTTATTAACACGTGCTTTTGTGTTTTTATGGCATATTTGATGTGTGTTTTTTATTGGGGTCACTAGTTTTATTTCATAAAAAATTTGGTGAGCACCTTGGACCCAGGTGCTCAAGGTAGATAGTCTGAAAACCGAAATCCTCAAAATAAAACCATTACCTAAATATTGATGTTTCGTATGCTTTTACACTTTGAGAAACGTTGCCGGCCGAGTCAGCTTGAAGACTTTCGTAAGAAGATGCGTGCCCGTGAGGGTGTCTACGCAGGTTGTATCCACCCTTTTTTCAAGGTACTAGAGACAGGCCACTTGCCATCGTCACGTGATAGTCCAAGGTCCAAGGTCCAAGGTCCAAGGTGATAAGCGGCCGGCGGATGTTGTTGTTTAAACTGGCATGACGAGATAGGACTACAAAAATTATTTGAAGAATTTGCAATTTCAGATAATTTGCAAAATCATAATAATACCACCTATAAACCTAATTTATATAAATAACAAATAAAATCCCTAGATAAACACATCAACTGCATGGCTCCAAATTAAGCACAGCTTGCGTTATGGATGAAAATACAGCGTACTGGGTATGAAACCAGAATACACACATATATATATATATATATATATATATATATAAATTTAAACCTGGGACCTCCTAAGTATGACGCAGGGCTACTACCCACTACGCCACTTAATCATTAGAATTATAATGATATACAATGAGTTAATTTGCGAATTTTTTTAAACTAAGATATAAAATAAAAGAAAAAAGTATGTAATTGTAGATATCACAATTGAAGGCCGATTTCAACAAAAACAAAATTTAAGTAGGTTTTTTTCTCTTTTACTATTGGAAGTAGATTTGTGCACAGTTTATAAAATTAAAAGTTACACTTTTATTGTTAAGTTTGTTAAGTTTTTTCTTTCCGAACCCAAATTACTTGGTTTCAATTAATTTTCATGTAATTTTTTTTAGTATTATACCTAGTGACCTAAAAGTCACTGAACATATATTGGGGTTCAATAGATGGGTATGGTAGTCTTCTATCATCCGGCTTGACAAGTTATGGGAAACACCGTGTATAATATTCTTATATTGTCTTGTTAAGTGTAGCTTCAATGATTATTGTACACAGAATCAATTTTATAAACAGCTAAAAAGATAAGAAAATTTTGTATAAATTAACTTAAAATATCATCACTGTCTAAAATTATATTCACTTAATCTTATTAAGACAAATTAAAAAACCAAAAACGATGAAATAGTCACAGTAGTTGTATACAGGCTTACGTGAGTATGGAATTTCTTCGATGTTGCAGGTAGTAATTAAGTAACGTTTCTTAAGCTTTAAAGAAAATGATGGCACTTTCTTGAAATTCTACCATTGGCAGTTCTTACTTCTACCAATTTTTAAACCATGAAACAAAACTCATTGCTTAAATCATTACATTTACTTCAGTATGAATACGCGTAAGTTTACATCGGCAACTTTGACCACTTACTTAAATAAAGTTTTGAGACAGTTCATGTTCAAAATAAATCCACTCAGGAAATGAAAACTAGCTGACTCATCCAATACAGGCACCTACAATCCCAAAAGACCTTCGACGACTGCCTAGCAAATAGTCACAAAGCTTATCTCTTGCAACGACGATTCCAATGTGGCCTATACAGACAAAGTGTGAAACTCTATTTTAATTATACGGGTTTTATGATTATCTTTATACACCTAAGAATTTTCCTAGAGTCTGTAAGAATAAGCCTTTAACAGTATGCTTAATTAAGGTATTCATTAATTTACAATGTTTTAGGTCAACGCAGCGGGACTAATGTTGTATCTGTAACTTTGAAATACTTTTCTGGCTTTTGTCAGAAACGTCGATTCTAATAATGGCCACGACATATCAAAAAACAAACCCTCTTCTCGTGAAAATGTGTTCCTACCTGAATACAAACGTCAAACCTAATACCTATAAATAATTCAAGCCACATAGTTGACTCATTATGAGACAATATGTAGCTACTAGTTATATTTTTGAATATTAAAACTAAGGGTTCTTAAATTCAGGTTTGTCATCTTTGTTTTGTGTGTGTCGTTATGAGACATCTTATCTTATGTGTAATTATAGTGAATTCCCTCTTATAAAGTTATGTAGGGAAAATGATTGGCTTTTTGGAAAAAAGAAGGTTTCCGTGAAATTTCTTGCTAGTTCTTCTCGAAGGTCTTTCCGAACTGGTGGTGGATGTGACGTCATAGGTGGAAAATATTGTCAAAGTCAAAAAAAATATTTTTGAATTTGAACTTGTCTTTTCTTGTTTTTTTTTTAGTTAATTTGTTGGATCATAGATTAATTAATTAATAAAGAATCATTATTTTGGATGGTTTTGTTTCGTGTCGATAACAATAAAACGACCATGACAGAAACAGGTTTTAGTCAACTCTTACGGAATAAAAAAATCTGTACGATTATTCTTTTGAATTGTAGAAAACTTATTTATATTACATTGTGATACTTCAGTTTACTTAACCTGAGTCAATAAAATTCAAAACTATCTCTTTCAATACAAAAAAAGGACTTCAACCCCTTACTGGAACAACATATTTTCTTTCGAAATAGAGTTTATTATTTTTACGAAAATGGGTTGGCACAGTACGACTAGTATCACTTTTTGTAGTATAATATATTTATATTATAGCCAGGCCATCGTCTTTCATCGCGTCTGACGATAAGTACTTATAAGAATAAGTTTATCACAGACTCTTATAACTTTATATTTCTAACAATCACACCACATTATCTAGCCCAAATTAAGTATCATTAAGAACTTGTGTTATGGATACTAAATAACGGATAAATAAACTTAAGAAATATATAAGTACACATAGATATATTTTTTTTCATGTATAAATATTAGAAATAAACTTGAATAAACATACATACACATCCATGACTAGAAAGCAAATATAATAAAATATCTGCCTCTACCAGGATTCGAACCCGGGACCTCTGGCATGGAAGGCAAGTGTACTTACCTCCACAACAATCAGGCCATCTTTGGTACTTAAGGGCCATACTTTGATTATTACTAATAGTACCTTAAGTTCTCGGTAGTACATTTAAGAATATAATTTGTCTAGCTAGGAAAACAATCGCTTAACCCACTAGACCAACGCAAACATTTGTTGCAGTAACCAGGTAATTCTTTGACATCAAAATTTATTCAGCATTATCTTTTGATGCTTGGTTTGAAAAAGACCGAAAGCTACAGATGTGTCGATCCAATTCAACGTACCTCCGTTCAACCTTCATCACCCCGTGAATGGCTCACTGCTATGTGCTACCACACACAACGTCGACGTTTATTTTGGTGCGTCGTTTCAAATGCCATTATTGAGTTCGATAATACGGTCCGGCCCCTGGAATGTCCAGAATGGGCCATTTTCTAAAGCTCTCCCTCTATTTCATGTCCATGGACACACAAGAATGTCACTAATAAAGCTGAAGCACTCGATAAGCTCTTAAAGTATGGGCGAGATTTTTTTTATGTACTTCTTTGATAGAAAAAGATTTGGAAGTGATTCAGGAAATTGAAATTGCTGTTTTTCGAGCTACAAGTGAAAATATTTTATTAAGTATATTTTTTTAGTTTTTATAATTATTTGACGATTTATTTGATACATGTGTGACGTTTAACTGTTAGGCACAGGATTTATACTCACGAACATTATTGATTAAATTAGAACCACTCGCTTGATTTAACTTTACATAGAGTTATAATTTGACATATTGTATAAGTCTCGATTACAATACAATTCTTTAGTACTTCCTTTTTAATGACCTTCTTATACTTACTCATCTCATCACAAAATACTCATCTACCATCAACAACAAAGCACGTTATTGTGTACGTAATAAAAATATTCATATGATTCTGTTAAATCATGAATAAAAGTAAATGAAGACGAATGAAATTTCCTTGAGAATATTTATGTGAAGAAAAAGAGACGTATATTGTTGCATGTTACGTAAATCAAAGATTATTACAACACGTTACTGTAACTACAAAACAAGCTTCAATAAATTGAGTTCTGTCACTAAATTATAAATGACATTCACCATCTTTATTTACGAGTATTTCGTTGTCAATAACCAACATATTAATATTTTTGTCATCAATAGCTTTTTGTTCAGCAACTTTAATGAAGAGTATGTTAGTATTTTTTTTCTTATTCCCCAATCCCAAATGAAACTTAATGAGAGATTAAATTGGTGATTATAACATTATTCAAACTTGGTGATAGTAAAAATAATCATAACAACTTTCAATGACGAAAAGCTTTTTATTTATAATATACATTTCAAAGTAGAGCGTAAAAGTATTTACAAAATTAGGTAAATTAATGTATAAACAACTGGACTAATTTGGGTTTGATTGTTTGTTATGTTTAAGTATCTCGATAACTATTTGGTCAGTAAGTATTTTCCTAATGTTTATTGTATCGTTTACAAGCTACACCTGGCTTTAATATGACCCTGGGATATCCTGAGGAACAGTATTGATAACTTCATTACTATATTAATGATCACCATTCAAGTTCAAATTAAAATTTTAATTTTCCAACATTGTAAATTGCTTATTTTTGCTGACGGCAAAGTCTATCAAATAACTCTTATATGCATCAGTGTGCATGGCAAGTCTCATTAACTATCCAAACGACGAACATATGATCAGCTCCTGTTCACAAAGTTAACGTTGGATCCAGCCATCTCCCTCCTCAACCTTATAAGAGAGAAGTGCGCGAGCCGTCACGCCGTAAGAAGACGTATTTTAGTGACAATGACGGTTTAGACATCAATCGGGACGAAGAACTCGACAAACAAACAGACACATTACACTTGTTTAATTACAAATACTAGCAAAAGCCTGTAAATGAAGGTATTATATCCAAGGGCTTATTATACACGCTTATATATTGATTGACCCATGAATGAGTTAGTGACTTGAAGTTGATATGAAGCCTTCTTTTTTGAGCTGCCAGTTTCTTTTTCTTCTTGTATTAACATTTCGCAGATGACTTTTTTACAAACCTCACATTTTTTACGATATATTGGGAATGAAAAGTAGAAATATTTATTTCCTTATATTTCACAGATGGCGCGATCGGCCCTTTTCTGTAGAACAAGTCTATTATTGATGTCGGTGGCATTCCCCACATCAGAATGCCATATGTTATTATGCTGTGAACGTAACTGAAATACACGAATCGAGCAGTTGGTTCATTTGAAATCTGTCGCACTTTTTTAACAGCATATGCTGCAGAGTCTTTGGCATCTAAGGTTATGCCTAGGAATACAACTGAGTTTACATTTAGATCTCAGACATACTACCTCTTTTGAATATCGGAATGGACGTACTCAATGTTATTAAATCAACACAGTCGTTTAATATACTAGCTAAGTGCTGGGCTATACTTGCTATGACAGATTGAATAATTTTAACGGATATTCCATCAATAATGGCAGTATTTTTTACCTTTATGTTTTTAAATACATTTAAAAAAAACATGTTAAAAATTGAAATCGCAATATCGCATGAATTAACATTCTCCTTGAGTGTGCAAGAGAGGAACATGAATTAAGGCTCAAAAATAGTTAACACGAGGAGCTGTAAAAAAAAAATCAAATGCATCTTATATGTCGGTTGACAGCCGATGGAAATATTAGTAGTATATTTAATTTTATTATGAGTGTATTTAAATATAGCTATACTGCATACAAATTTTAATAATTTTAATTACTTTTTAACGTGTTCATAAAATGTCGTATTATGATTAGAAGTTCTTTCATTGTTCCAACCTTGCGTCCTGCACTGATTTTCTGTCAGAACACATGTCCAAACCAGCTCAAGTAGACGTAGTCTATACTGACTAGAGCAAATGCTTTGACAGAATCGACCATTGCATCCTGTTGCTACAGCTTCAATGTGCAGGAATACGGGGTAATTTACTTCGGTGGTTCTCTTCGTATGTCAGTAATAGGTGTCAGACTGTAGTATTAAATGGATTCACATCTTTAGGAATGCCCATACCCTCTGGAGTCCCTCAGGGTTCCTTACTGGGACCACTGCTATTCGCAGTTTTCATAAATGACGTAGGTACGTGTTTCCAACATTGTAAGATCATCCTATATGCCGACGACATGAAGATCCTTTGTCCTATCTACGGCACTGCAAAAACAACTAAATTACAGGATGATTTGGAGCGGTTTGAGAATTACCGTATTATTAACAAACTTGAATTATATTGAATGAACATATCAAAATGCTACATTTGCTTATATACGCGGAAATCAAATGTAATAAAATTCAATTATGTAATGTCTAATATGAAAATAACGAGAGTGGAGTCCATTAGGGATCTAGGAGTGGTTTTTGACTGCAAGCTTCTGTTTGACAGACACATCGATAGTATTGTTGCAAAGCTTTAGGTTTTGTGATTAGGACCTCATCTGACTTCCAAAACATTAAAACTCTGAAAATTCTGTATTGCTCCTATATTCGCAGCCTTTTAGAGTACGCCTCTGCAGTCTGGAACCCCATATACAATGTATATATCGATCGCATTGAGAAAATACAAAAGCGCTTCTTAAGCTATCTTCAATTCAAATCAAAAATATATGACCAGGATTATGTAAAGCGCTGCAGGCGACACCATATTTTGCTCTTGCATCTCAGAAGGCAAATGTTTGACTTATCTCTGCTGTTGAAGATTGCGCAGAATGCGGTGGACGCGCCGGAGTTTCCTAGTAAAATATCAATTCGTACGCATAATAAATCCTTCAGGCAACCTAAACTCCTATTTGTTCCCACTATCATATTAATTGCAAAATTCATATTAATTGAGAGCATGTGAAACTTTTAACAACGTTAGTGGAGAGTTGGGCATCGATTTGTTTTGTACCAGTTCGGAAAAGACAAAGAAGTTGGTTTGTGAAAACTTTTTCTAAAATATATTTTTTTGGTGTGTTTTCTTTTTTTTAAGAAGCTGTTGGCATTGATAAAAAGTAATTTATTATTATACAATTTATTCGTGAAAACTTTTTTTAGCCCTAATACCTGCTATGTTAATTTAAAAAAAAAGCCCTATTGTACCAAATAAGCTGTAAGTTTTCCTATATAAAATATAAATAATAAAATAAAATGAAAATACAATTTATATACTCTATTGCTTATTGCCCACAACTGCCCAGTCAGTAAACGTAAATAAATTATTAATTACCCAAATTTTCTTTATTGTAAAAGCAAAACCATATTCATTTCTAATTATATTAATGATAAAGTTATACTGAGTAATAGGATCACTACAGAAATCTTGTTTAAACTTTCATTCAAATACATTATTTCTAAACGTTGCAAGGTGATTCTCATTCATGGGTTTTAAGGTAATTTTATTTATTATACTTTGTAGATATTATATTATAATTTGTAGATAAATGTTTGATATTTTTCAAGTTCAAAGATATTAATTTTCCATTAAATGAATTGTGAACAATAATTAGCCAAAGGTTTATAATTTCAGCTGAGCGTGTCAAATAAAATTTACGTTACCTACATCATTTTGAAATCACTTACGTCATACAAATTATTTAGTGTGAAGAGTGTGATCAAATTATATATTTTGCACATTCTATACATTACTGACGTCATCACAATAAATATTTGATGAAATGGAAAACTTTGTTGGACTAGGTTATACATTATAAAGAGTTAAATAGTGAAGGCATTACAATGTGGTCTCTCAAAATTTTAATAGCAGTTTTAGCCAGCGAAAAAAGTACAGGATAAAATATATAAGATCTAAAACTAAAATATAAAAAAATGGCTGAAAACCGAAAGCTTTTTATTTACCTGCATCGGTCGAGAGTGATTTATGTTTTCCATATACAGAATATAGTTTAAATTAAATTCAATATTCTGAAATTTATTATAATAGAACTTTATTTTTCTTGAATGATTTATTCATACATAGTTTACATTTTATTTATTCATCTGTGAGTCTATCCTAATTCACTGGAGCTATCCAATTCACGAAGCAGTAAATTTATTTACAAATTTGTGAATTTTTTAACAAATATTGATATTTTAGGCTTGTCTAACCCAACTTGTGCTATCCAAACATGATACGAAGTTATAATTTTCTACAAAAAGGCAACTTGAATATATGTGGGCTGAGGGAACTCGAGGGGTTTACCTTTTCATTTCAGTTAAAATAACCAGATAATAGTGGAAGCAAAACTTCAGCAGTTCACGACTCAGAGTTCTGTGAAGAAATCTCTATCAAAGACACTCTCCTATATTTTTGAATTGCTGTTTGATGACATATATAACTTGTTTAATCTTATATTTTACTCCAATGTGTTGCAGTTCTATGCGAACAGATTTTTGCAAATAACTATTTTTGTGTAGATATTAGGAACTTATTACTACAGAAATTCATACTTTTTTCATTTTCATGTCTTTTAAAACATCAAATGAAAAGTAAAAGGGATAATAGTGTTTGGAAAAGTTAATATATCATAAAACATTTGTAAAAACGTAAGTCAAACTACCATTTTTTTTATTGGTTCGTATTTATAAAGTGCAAAAAAACTTCCTGTTCAAGTTAACAAGTGGGAAGATTTTTTTAATTTTATATTACTACTCATCAGCCTAATTGTAAAAATTACATCCGCGAAACATTTTAAAAGAAACAGTAGCAAATAAGATGGAACAAAATAAAAAATAATGACTAATGATTAACAGCCACGCTCAGAGAAGTCAAACGGTTACTTATGGTTATCCTAACTTTGAAATTATATTGAAATTATTAACAAGTTAAAAACACAGGCAAAAAGTTTTTTTATGACAGCTTGGACAGTTTCTTTTAATTCAGGCGGTGCCGATCTTCACTCTAGCCACAAGATATTTTGACTTTCGAGTTCATAAAAAACTTATCCTGATATTATATTATATTAGTAATTATTCATTATTTTTTTAATATTATTTAAAATTCAAAGTTTGTAACTTTGAAAATAACAATATTCATGTGCCAAATAAGGAAACATATAATTAAAGAAAGAGTTCTTACTAACAATCTTTTTCCTCGATTCGAACGACGAAGTTTTCTATGGAAGCGCAGCCATATTTAACAAAGAAATCCCTATTACCTATTCCATATCGTTTATTTATTAAACTTTTTCGTACATGCAATTTCAACACACAATAGGAAAATAAATTTTATTTCAGCTACAATTGACAGGGCATAACCGTGAACCGGGCGTTAACTGCAATCATTCAAAGTGTAAATTCAGTTAATAGAGAGGCAAATACAGTGCCGGCAGTATAGAATGTTGGTAATCGAATCAAAATCATTTCTTGTAACTTTATTTAAAAGTTGTTTTAGACAATTTTAAATTTATTCAAAATTGGAATAAAATGATACAAAATAGGTAAAAATAAGTCATTTTAACATCAATATTTTGAAAAATTATGTACACTTGGTACAAGCTGCACATCGCATACGATTCCGCCCTAGAAGTTACTGTTACAGATAAATCTAAAAAAGTAATAATTAAGCAAAAAGTAGTATTAAATATTAATTTCAATAATATTCATAATAAATGCCGCATGATGGGGATAAAACATACATCCATTGATCGGTACAATCCTTAATAAAACTAAGACATATATTTAAGAAATAAACTTTAATATAAACTACGTGTATAACTGTTCATTCATTACCTTCTTTATTAAAACTTTTTTTTTTATTGAAAAAGGATAAGACGTTTGTCTTCTATCCTACCTGATGGAAAGTGACGATGAAGACGAAGGTGTTACACGTCTATCCACGAGATACCTATTCACTCGACTCTTGAAAGAACTAGGACTATAGTTTTCTGGAAAAACAGACGCAGGCAGTTCATTCCACACCTTGGCGACCCGCACCAAAAAGGAACTATCTAAGCGCTTGGTTTGACTTCTTGGGATACCTACCATGAAGGGATGGAAGGTCTGTCTGCGTCTAGAAGTCCGATGCAAGAAGGGTGTGGGTTCAACCTGATCAAAAAGAGCATTCGCGCACTCTCCAAAATGTAATCTGTAGAAGACTGCTAAACTGGCAACTTTCCGACGATGGTCGAGGTTTTGCAGTTTTTTGGTGGTGAGGTCAAAGTTGTTAATAATTTTTCGGGCTCTTCGGTCAACTGCGTCCATCGCTTCTAGTTGGTGCTTTGCAGAACCATCCCAAAGGTGGCTACAGTACTCCATACAAGATCGAACTTGAGCTGTATACAAATTAAGTAGCTGTTCAAGGCTGAAGTACCGTCGGACCTTCGAGATGATTCTCAACTTCTTTGAAACAGTTTGAGAAGTTTAGTTGTTTATATCGTCATATAATTACGCCCAGAAGCCCTAGGCGACCCGGTTAAGGGAACAGAAAATTTTGGAAAGTGGGCGTTAGGTCGAAACTGCTCTTTTTCGCGGAGAATAAACACCCCTGTGTTTTCGACGGGTTAAATTTGACCAAGTTGGACTCGTCCCAATCGGACACTTTCTTTAAGGCCAAATTCACCCGCTCAATCATCGACTCTCTCAAAGCTCGGATTTTTTGAGGCCTCGCTCGCGCATGTGACTTGTATTTCTCTACAACGGTGCCTGGGGTTAGCAGGTCATTAATGTGCAGCAAGAATAACGTTGCAGAGAGAACAGATCACTGAGGTACCCCAGCATTAATTGCCATTAGGTCAGAAGACCAGCTGTCTAAGAATACTCGAATTGACCGTTCCCTCAGAAAATCTGACATCCAGTCGCAGAGCCCTTTAGGTATTCCGTACGCTGGAAGCTTACTCAAAAGACCATCATGCCAAACTCTATCAAAAGCCTTGGAAATGTCTAAGGATACAGCTACAGCTTCACCGTGACCGTCCAAGGCTTCGCTCCATAAGTCAGTGGCTTACACAAGAAGATCTCCAGTCGAGCGTCCATTGCGAAAACCATATTGGTTATCACTAAGAAGCTCGTTGGACTCAAGGTATGCTAGGAGACGATTGTTCAATACACGCTCCATAACTTTGCAAAGTTAACGGTAACGGTACCCATTTTGGGTCCGAACTGAGGTAACTGGGGTGGGACTTTACCTTGACTATGTAGACGTGAATAGTCTACTAAAAGATTAGCAAAGAGGTCTGCTTTCTCTTTTGCAGTGTGGGCCAGTGAACCGTCAGGCTTCCTCAGAGACTGGGGAGGGAGGCAAGCAGCATTAAACCATGGGCAACCTTTGGTTTCAAGGGATAGGTCAGCGTAAGGGATGAAATACTCCATTGCTTGGCTATCACTCTTGATACAGTATCAGCGCAGCACGATGGATCGGTTGATGTAAGACAAGTCTGCCGCCAAGGATAAGACGCGAAAAAGTGCCGCATCTCATCCCAATCTGCTGACTTGTATCGCCATACTCGCCTAGCGCCCTTTGGGCGGGTGTCAGGCGGCGAGTATTGCGACACAGATTTCACCACGCAGTGGTCGGATGTCACTAAAGGTGCAGTTACGGACACCAAGCACCTGTCAGGATCAGTTGTCAGTAGAAAGTCTAAGCAATATGCAGTGTGGCTGGCAACGTCGGGGATGCGCGTGGACTCATGCACAAACTGTGAGAGGCCTTGAGTCACGGAAAACTTAAAAGCCTCTCTTCCAGCGTGGTCAGTGTCCTGATACGGGGATAGCCATTGCCCGTGATGAGCGTTAAAATCCCCCAGGAACACCAACTGCGCTGAGGGAAAACGTTGCCGAACCTTATCTGCTGCATCGCTGAGATACTCCATGAGCCTCGTTGTCTCCCGATCTCCGCTATGTGACCGGTATGTACTGGCGTAGATCAATTGGTCAAGACCGGTATCAATGTGAACCCACATAACGGAAAATTCAAGATCTTCCAAGTAACGGAGATGCTGACAACAGATATCGTCACTGGCATACATGCACACCCCGGCGTTCGGGCGGAAAATGGACTCCAGGATGTACCCTGGGTAACAAAGGTATGCCGAGTCTGACGGATTACAGATCTGCGTCTCCGTTAAGAAGAGTAGGTGAGGCCTCTCTGTCTCAAGATGGTGGTGGACATCGTTGATATTTGAGTGCATTCCTCTGATGTTGCAGAAGTAAAAGTGTACTTCTGCAGAAGAAGAGAGAGGAAGTGCAACCGCTGTAGAACCTTACTCTTCTTGTGACTTTTCATATTGGATGTGTGAGTGAATAGGGAGGAGGACAGAAGTTGAGTGAAGCGCTTCAAATGGAACCAAGCAGCTCGCAATAAACAACGCACCGATGGGGAACTGGCTTGGAAACTGCGGGGACGCCCGAATCCCCCCGGGGATTGTCATCGGGTCCTCTCTAACCAGTCACCAGCTGGCACGATGAAGCCTCCCAGAATTTTTCGTGAGGTGGCGGGGCAGCCTTTCGCATGTGGCTAGCACACTACCTGGGCCCCATACTACCTGTGGTTGGCCAGCGGTGCACCGTTTCTTTGGATCCCGCTACCCTCCAAAACCAGTTAACCGGCGAGTCAATAAATTATGAGCTGAAGACAGTTCTCTGATGCAGCACGATTACTCAGACCTACCCTCCTCGATGGCAACACTAACATGCCGGAGCGCGACCATGTCACTTGGCGGCATGGCTTTGTTTAATGGGTGGTGACGAGCCACGGCCGAAGCCTACCACCAGAAGATACTGCTCGTTTAGCACCACCCAGGGACCAGTACAAGGCATCGAGGGCTAAACCTTGCGGACGCGAGCAGTTCCAGTTTTCAGTTTTCGACTGCCCTTATTCAACAGATACTTTCACCTATTATGAACTATTTCATTTAGGACTCTAGAACCTTTTTCCATTCTCTACTTGTTTTGTTCATTTCAAAAGATTTGTTGGATTCCAAGGTCGACAATGTAGTCTTTGTCACTGAATTTATATCACAGGAGCGAGTCTATCTGCCTTCATGGAGTTGGCAAGTTTTAATGATAAAAATTCGAAAGTATGTTTGTTTGAAAGTTTTGTATTTCAGAATGGCGCTCATATTTTTTCACTTTGCACATAAATTTTGTTTTATATTTACGAGTTTCATGATAACTTGGAAATCTTGTAGCGTAAATGGCTTGAATCCAGCGGTTCGTAAACCGATTGTAGCTATTTGGGATGTTAATACTTTTTTGTTTCCGATGGTAGTCTGCTTGTTTTGAGTTTCTAAAACTTTGCTGATTATTAATAATATCAGCTAAACGTATTTTTAAGGTTGATTTGTGACCCCACGGTGAAATTAAAATCTCAGTTACCTGCATCTGAAGCTGTAGGTTCGAATTTTAGCACGAATCCCGGGAAAAGCATTGTTTGAAGAAAGCATAGCTTTTATTTTCAAAGTATGACTGTTTTCTTATTATATAGGTCTATTTATTTTTTAATTTCAAGTACTCTCTATGGTCATAAAAGATCATAAAAAGTCTAATGCAAGCTCTGTTTATCTTGATTGAAAAGATAGAATTCGTGTAATATTCGTGTTTGTCGCTTTAACTTTCAGTTTAAATTATAATTATACCAGTCTGAGTGCCTTTTAAGTTTTTAAGCAAAATCCTTATATAAAAAAAGGAAAATCTAAAAAAAGAAACCCTGATTACGGCCTAAAAGTCCAGCCACAGAAGCAACCTAATCAGATTTTTTGTAAATTTTCTGTGGAATTCGTGGTGAAAGATGTGGTTTTTAGTGGGTAGGTGCCATTCTGGTGAGTCCCACATAACCCCCTGCAGAGGACTGTATTTTCCTGCGGGCGGTATGCATGACGCATCATCCACCTCCTTCTCGTGAGAGTGTTGCTTTGGCGGCATAAAAAAAATGCGTATCTAGATTAAGACATTTTCCGACAAGCCTGCAAGTGTTAAGAATGATTGCTTTTTGCCCAAAATGTGTGGATCTGTTGTGGATGGATTTTAGGAAGACGCCAGACGAGGATAACACAATGGGCACTATAATTATTATTACATTACCAATTATGAGGTATTCATGATTGCTTAATGTCATATCGTTCATGAGAGGGTGCTACCGATTAAATGATATAAGGTTCCAGCAAAGTTCTAAATGCATCAATCTGGGGGTCAATGTCGTTGAAACACTTGTCCATGACGCAAGAGTCTTTCTTCTTTTCGGATCACATCAAAGCTTAACATCACAAATTTCTACTAAAAGAAACCTAGACATATACTCTGATGACTCGCACCGAACATCATCAATGCCCACGCTACAAGTACTCTTGCATTAAAATCACAATTTATGAAATTCATATCAAGTCCAAACTTTGATAAATCGGCTCGATCGTCAAGTGCAACTAACAACTGAGGTTGTAGAGAAGAAAATTGACTTCCAGCTACATTTACGGTTATTGGTGAGGACCATTGAAGAGGAAAACGTGTAGCTGGGAGTAAACTAGTTATTAAAGTATTACGGAACCGTACAGCAACTGAGAAAGACTTTAAGCCAGCCAGCACACCGGATGATACAGCTCAGAGCCGTGAAGCTCTCATTCCTTGATGGGGTTGTAAAGTTCTATGTAATTGATCAGCACCGCTATTTGTAATTTTTATGTCTTTCTTTTATTCTTTACATTCCACTTCTCAAGAGCCAAAAAGTATATCAAGTTACCTTGAAGATCAAAATATATATATATATCATATATACCTTGGATATCCGTAAGAACGAAGTTCAACCGGATTAGGTAGATTTTTAAAAGTATTTTTCTCTATTCTTAAACGTTGGTCAAGTAGTCTCACGTCAAGCACTCGCAAAGATGACAGTTCTTCAAAATTGCTTTTCATAATTATAGTAATTAGATTATTGGATATATTCAAACGCAGTGAAAATTTAAATTTAATTTAGGCGATAGCAAACCCGCTGGATACTTCAACAACTTGGTAATTGGATACATCGAGTGACTCAAATAGAGTTGTCCTTGTAAAAGTTTTGTCGGAGAACTTTGTAATGTTATTATGAGAAGCATAAATTTTTTCTAGGATGTGGGTTTCTAGCTGGTCTTCTGTGGTCATTTCAGTTCCAGCCAAGCTCAAATCTTGAACTGTCTTGGGCTCGGTCAAAGTCCTTTACTTTAATTTTACGCATAATGGATTAAAATATAGGACAGATTTCTTAATATTGACCATACTGTTTTTGTAAAACTTCGAAGGGGCATATCCAAACAAATTATTACTTAAATTGATGTTTTCTTAAATATTTAAATGAGATCGGTCAAATACACTGTCAGCAAGTAAGGTACTCACGAAATTTAATTACGAGTCTATTAATTTTGTTATTTGTGAAATCAAGATTTTGTGTTTCAGATAAACTATGAAAAGCCTTTTCTCTCACGGCATTAAGTTTTAACCTTGCTAATACAATAGTTTGGGGAGTTTAGCAAAATCGAGCTCATCAACATTTTTCAAAATATTGCCAGACAAGTCTGTATGGACTCTATGAGGCTCTATCTAAAATAGACTGGGCTGAATTACATAAAATTAAGGATGTAGATCAGGTTTGTGAAATATTCTATAGTAAGTTGTATGCCTGTATTGACTTCTTGTATCTTCTACTATTGTATTGACCATCTTGATCTAGCCAAAGTGTTATACAATGCTTATGTTCGTGGCAAACTAGAATACGGATCTTTAATTTGGGACCCTTTCGAGAATAAATATCGTGTTTTGATTGAAAACATTCAACGGAAATTTGCACGTTGGATCTATAAACGTGGGTTTGGTTATTAGCCATACGTTTATTCTTCAGTACTCGTTATTGGGATGGTTGAAATGGATACCCTCGCACTGAGAAGGCTAATGTTCCTTATTGTGCATTATTTAAAAATACTGCACAATCTTCTATCTCATTAAAAGCGAATGTATTACCGACATTCCGCATTATTATTATTATTTTACTGTATTTTTATTTTGACATATCTATAATATTCGCTGTAATAACTCCAATTGACTTTATATGTACCTTTTCCTTAATTTGCTATATTATTAATTTGTTTTATTAGTTTTGTAAACCTTGAATGTAAAATTTATCATGTTGACGATTTGGATTGTTATCTGTAAGTTGACCATGGATTGAATAAATAAATAAATAAGCTCCAGATACTACAAAGTACTATGAGTTCTGACGGGAAAAAGTTGAACTTGTTTTAACCGAGAACAATTTTCCGTTAAAGTAGATGAATTTTAAATGAGGAAGGGAACAAGTAACTCAGTTAATTCTCAGAAATATCAATTTTATTTTAACTAATACTGGTGTCGAAGAATTTACCTTTGAAAGCATTTAGTTGATTTTTTTTTATAAAGAGCTGAATTGCCATAATGTCGCCTTATCATAATTAACGAATGTTGGAGTTAAAATACTAACAATAATGTTGAGGATAGATCCAAAATTGTAAAATTTTTCAGATTTTTAAAAGAGTTTTCTGAAAGTTCCTGCATTTGCTTGTTTATTAAGTTTATTTTTTCAATGTTAAAATTTTTTTTTAAATTTTTTTATTGGAAAGTACTTTCAAACCACTAAAATTCATATTAATAGATTACAAATTATAATATTTGATAAATTAATTTTGAGGTAGACCACTAATATGCATTTCTTGCCAATAAAAATTTTGCATTAATAGAATTGAGAAGAGTTTTCTGAAAGTTCCTGCATTTGCTTGTTTAATAAGTTTATTTTTTCAATGTTAAAATTTTTTAAGAATAAATTATTGGAAAGTACTTTCAAACCACTAAAACTCATATTAATAGATACCAAATTATAATATTTGATAAATTAATTTTGAGGTAGAACACTAATATGCATTTCTTGCCAATAAAAATTTTGCATTAATAGTATTGAGAAGATTTCCAGACGTTTAAACGTTTTAAAATGATTGGACCCTACGACAGGTAGAAATCCCTGACGACATTTCTAGAATGTGCCAAAGAGGTTATTCTATCGGAAACATCGTACATGTACAAACACTACATTTGGAAAGCGAGATAACGCCGAGGAAAGAATCAACAGGATGTAGACGTCACGCAGCAGTAGTGTTTGTAGGCTCACTCCGTCAAATTCACCTGTCAATCAATGGTCGTCATCATCATAACATAGGTATTAATGTCACAGGTAAAAGTATTGATAAATATTATTGTAGGTTGAAAAATCATCCACTTATATGTCAACCGTGAACTTCATATCAAATTTAAAAACTCATTCCTATTTAAACTACTATTTTGTTTTGTTCCCCTCCACGGAGAGGGCAGGAGGATATAAAAAAAGCTCTAACGCATACCCCGCCGCGCGCGATCGAGGTTATGTGGGACTCGCTCCGAGCCTACCAGAGCCTCTACCCATTAAAAACCCCCTGAATGACTCGTGCAATTTTTTGCCACACAGCCTTCATCTGAGTGACGACCAAATGGAGAAATTTCCCTAATGTCGACGTTCTGAATAACGTTGAACACGGTCTTCATGTCCTCAGCCAAAGACGACTGAGGTGAAGACGACGGGGTGGGACGCGGGCCTACGGGAGCTACAGGAGCTTGGATAGGACGGGAAGGTGGAGCGGCCGGACGCTGTCTCCAGGAGGGAGCCGGAGTCGGTGTCAGCTGCACGGACTTTGCTTTCGGGCGAGCCCGATTGCGCAGCGGCGGGAAGTTAGCGGGAGTGAGCGGCGGCGCCGGTTTAGGCGCGACCCTCTTAGCAGCGTAGCGCGGAGCACGTGGACAACCCCTGTAGTCCCGCACAGCACACATGCAGGTGGGGAAGTGGAGTTGTAATAAATTCGTAATGTGCGAATCTAGGCACTTCACTCACCTGGGAGGGGCTGAGCAATTAGCCGCTGCGTGGCCGTAAAGCTGGCAACGGTGGCATTGCCCAGGGTGCCCGCGAGGGTTGGGACGCTCGACGGAGATATTTGAGAGTACGCAGATTGTGCAGTGCAGTTGGGAGTGTTGGATAGGATGACAAGGGCAAGAGGAAAACGTCTACCGCGGTTAGAGTGCATCTTGTGTACTGCTTCAGCCGGGAAGCTCTGGGACTTAAGGTCTTCCAAGATATCGCCGTTCGCGAGCTCGAACGGGACGCCCCGTAATACGGCGCGGATCTTACGCTCCTCCGGGAGGGCGTAGGTATGATACGCGATTTGTTTGACCGATAGAAGCCTAGTGAAAAACTGGAAGTCGTTGATGGTCGCGACCTGAATTTAGATTGTATCGCCTGCGTTGGAAGCTTTTACGTAGTAAATTTTTTGCTCTTTGCAAAGATTAGAAACTGCGGTCCATCGCGCTTTTTTGCGGAAGAAGACGGGAGGAGGGACTTGGGCCTCAGCCGGGACGGGCGCGCAGCGCGTTGCTGGCTTCGACGGAACCGACGGAGTCGCGGTCACTTGCAGTGACATAAAAAAAAGTAAAAATCAATTTATTGTTACAACAGGACACAAAACTCGAAATAAAAATAGAAAACATAAACTTAACTAAGGGAGCCGGTGCTGCCAAAACAAAGGCACACACAAACTCAGCTTTGCTACGCAGCTTAAGGCTACAAAGCGCCGATTTTCAGTTGCAGCCAAGAAGTAGCGCCACTACTGTACACTCTTATTAATACATAATTATTCATTTAAACCATGACGAAACAAAATAACACAGAAAAACAAACAATAATAACTAGGAATACACAGATAAAAACGAAATGAATATATAAAACAAATCACTAAACATAATTTGCAATAAATATGACATTAATAAAATAAAATACATAAACAATAAACTAAGTAATTTTTCCAGAATACCGCTATAACGCTCCTAATGAGGCCCTTCCTGTTTTTTAAATAATAATAAATAAATAATAAATAAATGCAGACGTTTGGTGTTTGTATGTCTGCAATAGGTACTTAGAGGCTCTCGTGACATATGGATTTATGGAGCTGGACCATCGCAATTTTGAATACAAGTATCTAGGAACTTGAGCTGTCACAACTTGGTGAACAATGCCAGCAAAATGAAGTTCTCGGCGTGACTCAATCGATAACATGTTATTTTTATGCAAATACGGTGTAAGGTGGGTGCGAGGAGGGATATTGAAAGAAAATCGGTAACAAGCATGCTGGACCTGTTCCAGAAGTCTCTTGGACGAAAATGTAGCCATAGAACTATACACCGAATCAGCGTAATTTATCCTAGATAACACCAGAGCTTCACACAACAGCACACGTATATCCGTTGTAAGTAGCTCCCTGATGTTACATTTAATTTAAGACGGAAAAAACCAGACTTGACAAGGTTCTCTATGTGTTTTTCGAACTTTAACCTACTATCGAATAGAATGCCCAAGTTACGTGCTTCAGCTACTCTTTGTATTCTTTGATATTTAATCTTTACACAGGGATTATTATTACCGGGGTGGGCTCGGGTGTTGAAGACACCGCGGCTTGCTTTGTGCGTTTCCTAGAGCGCTTGGACGAGACAAGTGTCACAGCGGGCTCAGGAGAGCCGGTTAAGGGGGCGGCGTCCGATGACGCATCGGACGCGGATTCCGGGTCGCTCCCGGGATCGGTATGCCTACGGCGCGACGTGCAAGAGGATGTGTCCAATACACAGACCATCTCGGTTGGCACGGGAGACGCGGGAGGGCCGTAGACCTGAGGGGCCGGGGAGCGATTGTTGCCTGTAAGGCCTGCATTAGAGCGTCGTCTGAGATGGGGACGCCCGACGCAACGAGCGCCAAGCTTGCCAAGTTTACCAAGTTTTGCTGGTCCATTTGGAGGGCTTGGGACTAAAATATATAAATATATAATAATGCCTAGGTTACTATACAACCCCAGCAAACTTAGCGGCTAACCTCCCTACCAGCGGTAGGGGGTTTGGGGACGAACGTGATTTGTTGCCTCTATTGGACAAGCACTGTACCTTCACCCTGGGAAGAAAGGCCCCTGTACCGGGATCCAGTCTGCCGGTTTCTCCAAAGCCTGAAGGGCCTTGGAAGCGCACCGGGTCAACGCTATCAGGCTTCGTTGGCACCGTTATACGTATCCACCTGATCAACGCGGGGGTCTACCACGGAGTGTGTTGTCAATAAATTGGCAACAAAAACCAGCCGTAGACCTGACGGCTTTGCGACGAAAACCAGTCGCAAACTTGGGTTGCACTGAAAGTGCGGGATTGACTACGTTACGGCCGGCCGAAACCGGCCACAGAGCGAGTCTCTAACTAACGTAACAAGCGCCAGCGTCAAGTACGTAGCCAGAAAATCAGCGGATTTTCTGGCTACGTATACCGACGTAAGCTCAGCCTTGTGGTTGCTGCTTCCCACCGAAGTGAGGGAACTTTTCGAGGGTGCACGGAAGTGCGAGACTGACTTAGTTACAACCGGTCGAAACCAGCCGCAGCGTAAGTCCTAAAGAGGCTTATCTCAAGTCGTTAGGGACGAAGCGAGATATTGATTCGATGTCAGCGTATAAGTATTGTTACGAGTTGTCGTCGTGAGACGACAATCGTGACTCAACGGCTGGTGCGACCGCGAACTCGTCGCGAAGTCGAAATCGTGACTCGGCAGCTGCGAGCGACCGTCAACACGTCCGAACGGGGCCGGACGCAGATCGGGTCCGGATTTAAACTACATAAACCAAGTGTCCTCCGTATATAAGTTTTAGGAAAGAATAACTTAAAACGATGTTTATTAACCAAAGTTTAGTTTATGTATTACGTGACATATATTATTTGCGATGATTGGTAACTATTATTCGGTTTTAAGACATTGCTCCACAAAAAAAACGAATGATAAATTAACTTAGACGAGAATTTAAATCGAAGCATTTAAAAAAAAGAAAGAGGGGACGTCACGAAAAAAGATTGAATGCTTTATATTAACTTAAGTATGCGAAAACGAAATGATATGAATTTGTCTGCTATTACATTTTTTATATCATCTTAGTTTTAATAACAATAATAAAACTTAGTAAAATAAGTTCACTAAGGTAAGTAAATAATAAAAAATTATAATATATAACCAGTACCCCACACTTACAGTCCACAGAGAGTTAACGTAGGTATATCAGACAAACCGACCTACGTTCCCGCCAATTTATTAAATTGTTACTACTCAAGTCCAACACTCGAAGAGATATAAACGAACTCAAATGGCTTTTGTCAATATACTAAAACAAATGAACCATTTATTTTGAACAAATTCGAACCTGCGTACCAAACCAAATTGAACTAACATCCGATTAAGAAATTAAAAAAACTAAATCTCTTAAAAGAACTCCTACAAAAATGTTTTTCTTTACGTACATTAAACACATTCAAAGTTTTTACATTATTCAAAAGACTATGGAATTTGCCAAATTTGCTTTCCCACACAATTCCAACACATTAGCCAAACTCGAGATTGTTAATTGTAATTGTTTCAATATTATTTTGTTGGCAGAATCATTTGTCCTAAATGGGGCTATCCTTAAAACTTTACTGAGTAAGAGGGTTGGTACTCACCGTGATCATGTTGCTCGACAAATTGAGGAACTTCAGAGCGACAAATGATTCAAAGCCGACAGCCGGAAAATTCACGATGAAATTCTCGAGTAGATCTAACTTCTCTAGCGCCTTCTAAGCCGTCGCTGTTGAACTTCGAAAGTCTATTTCGAAACAAATTAAGATTAAATAGATTCCCCAATCCGGTAACAGCTCCTCTTTCGATGGTCGATATCACGTAAATCGAAATCTTCTAATGATTTTTGAGATGAAAACAATCCATGTCATATATGACCAGCTAAGTGAACAAAAGAAAAAAAAATCTTGGAGAAACCGTTTGTACCAAATTTCTATGCAAATCAAATTACAGAGTTAACATACACAACAGATTATTTTTAGTATAATAACGTACTACAATTCAATTCAACGTATCAAACATTTACTTATAAAAAAGCGCCGACTGAAATTTTTCCGTCTCTGTTTACCTAATTATACCTATATTATGTATATTATACCTATTATGTCACCTTTTAAAAGCTGAGTTCTGAGTTGTACGTGTTCAACTGACCTTCATTAAGCGTTTCTAATGTAAGCCAATAAGGATTTAATTTATGTACAAGTTTAATATGTCTGTCTGAAGAGCTCACAACCCCAGTATATGTCTATTACTTGTCTTATTTGTAACTGATATTCCTACAATGTAGTTGAAAAATGCTGCTTATGCACCTATTATTCTGTATTTGATTCTTAAGGATTACCTTGCCGCAAACAAAAACTTTATTGAATTTTTACTTCGTGGTTATTATTTTTTTTTTGATCCAACTGAGTACCAAGCAAATGCGAATTCAAAACCTATATTTTATAATTGAAAAATATTGGTTTTTTAGCTATGTTTATCTTAGTTTAATAAAAACAAATAAAAAAACGGCCAAGAGCGAGTCAGACTCGCTCATGAAGGGTTCCATAGCTGCAAGTAACATAACAAAAAGATTTTGCAAAGATGCGTCCCAGAGTATAAGCAAGAGAAATTAGTTAGCACGGTCATACAATTAGGAAAAGTGATCAAGTGCCCCATTAACGATAGCGACATACACTTTTGTTCTAGAGTAGCTAAGTTAAACGTTAATAATCCGTGACCACGGTCCATACTAGTAAAATTTAAAAACCCACGATTTAGAGATACTTTTCTAGCAGCAACATCAACGTTCAACAAAAATCACCCTACTGACAAGTCACCTCGGCTTAGGTAGCGAAAAAAAGAAACCAGTATTCGTAATGTAGCATTTAACCCTACAAAATAACGAACTTCACGCTGCTGCTCGTCGTAAATCAAAAGAACAACATTATAAATTCGTATGGGTTAGGGATGGTACAATTTTTATGAGAAAAAATGAAGAATCGAACTACATTTTTATATGTAGGTTGGAAACTCTTAACAAACTAAATTGATATACTAGGTAACTTTTCTTAAAAGGAGTTGGAATATCTTTCTTCAAAATTCAATAATCTTAAAATATATTATCAAAATGTAAGAGGTTTAAGATATAAGACCGTGGATTTGTTTAATAATGTAGTCTGTAACAATTATGACGTTGTAATTTTCACCGAAACTTGGTTGAACTCTAGTGTCTATGATTCCGAGCTCTTCGATGATCGTTATATAGTGCATAGGAGAGACCGAGAAAGCACTGGTTTCCACTCTCATAAAGACGGTGGTGGAGTTCTCATAGTAGTCTCCGTCCAATTGAAATCTATGAGACTGGATAACTTAGAGTCGAAGTGCGAGGATAGACAGCAAACAGGATAGACAAGCACAATAGCAACGGCTGTGGATATGAAATAGTCTAAACGTTCAAGAACCGGTATCGGTATCATAATAAAGGTCAGAAAAGGTAGTACCGTAGTAGTCCTCTCGTACTCATTGTGTTTGTCGTTATTAGTATAAATTAAATTAAACGCATGTTAATTTCATGTCATTTATCAATTTACCATGGCCAGGGATCGGTAAAAATGTGTATTTAAATTTAAAAGTCGGATTTAATATGAATTAGCCCCTTTGGCACTAAACTGGCAATTACTTTTTTTTTCTAAAATAACATCGCCAGTATTATACATTTCTGAAGTTTTTATTAAATACGTAATTTATTTGTTAAATGTGCAGTGACAGTCCGGTACATTTTTTTTTCACCACTGAATGCCAAAGCTGAGGTAAATCATTTTTGTAGAAAAAAATAATGGGAGTAATACGTTTTTTCTCAATGATACCTTATAATATTAAAAAAAATGATATTTGTTTATGGTATATCTACTATTCTTGAATATTTACAAAAAAAAATACAAAAGTATCTGCGTGTTTGTACACACACCAACAAAAAAACTGACCAAAAGTGGCATTTTGCGAAAAAAATCAAAAGTCGGGAATATCTCGAAAACGGTAACACTTTTACAAAGGTAATTTTTTTTATCTGGTAGGGCACGCCTCAATTTTTCTTTCATTTCCGTTTGTCGTACAAGTTACGGGACACCCTGTATAATTTCCTAAGAACAATCCATAACTAGTAAACCCAAACTTTTATGGTCTTTTATAAAACGTAAACGAAAAAACAAAGTACTTTCCCCGCGGGAATGACTCTCGGAGAAAGGGTTGCTTCGAATGGCTCTGATATTTGTAATTTCTTCGCATCTTATTTTTCATCCGTGCATTATAACGATTTTCCAGAACGTATCAATGACTTACCCACTGATGCCGGAAATGACGAATGACAGGACGAATCTTTAAGGGTTCCGTTTTTGCCATTTGGCTACGGAACCCTAAAAACATAGCTGTTATAATATGAATATTTTTACTGTAGACTTTAGTATTTTCGGTTCCTTTGGCCTTTAAAAAAAATTGAAGGGATACTTCGGATTTAAAAAAAGGATGGTTCTATAAATTTTTCATAACTGAATTGAAGATTAGATACAGTTAAATAATATATCCATTTTGTAGCAGATCTGTGTTTATTTAGAGACCCAAACAAGTGTATGTTCTCAGAGTTTTCTGATTAAAGTAGGACAAAAAACCATAATAGCGAGTTCATTCGAGAGCACCTGCGATTAAACAAGTTGCTATTACCTAAATGCTTTATTTTATTGAGATTCTTTAGTAATATAGATAGAGAGAGATTCTATAGATAAAAATAATCGATGGTAACTCCAACTAAAGCCTACAGTGGACACAAATTATTCTTTATTGATATCTACGATTTATGAAATCCTTGCACACGGATACGACTTACCTGTATGAAAGTTTTGAAAAAAAAATTTTGCCATACTTTTCAATTATTAAAACGGTTTCTCGTTAAAATCTTCTATAAGCGTAAAAGTTTATATCAAGATATGCAGGTATCTTTCTTGTAATTATTCTGACCAGTACGTAAACAATACTTAAATATTTAATAAATATATATCATCTTGTTAATTTTGAAAAGTTTGTGTAAGTTGTTCCATAAAAGAATATCATTGAAGAAACTTTTAACGAACTGTGCGAAAGTTGGAAACCACATTTAACTAGTCCACAACTAAGATTGCAGACTATGCTATGTAAGATATTCCACTTTACAGTTTTCTAGTACAAGAAACCTTTACGCTGCTGTGAGTGAGTAATAAATTAAAGCATAACTTAAACTTTAATATAACTTTAACAAGATGGTTAAACTTGTCTATAAGTAAAGTGAGGTTTTATTATGAAGTAGGTAAGGCTTCTTTTTCGAGCGCAGTCGCGTACGTTTGACGGAGCAAATTAATTGTCGGTAAGAGCTCGCTTAGTTTTAAGACATGTTATAACTTTTTTTTCTATGTCCTAAGTATTCTTAGTTTATTTTCATAAGTTTCCAATAGAGGCAAAGTATTTTTGTATCTAACTATAAACCCTAAGAAAAGCGCATTTACCCACAACTCCAGTGTAATTTCAAAACGTGTAAGATGAATTGTATCTTAGAATATAATACAATAATCAAATATTCAAATTAATCTCAGTTACTGTATAATGTTATAGCATTTCAAAATGAATTGCTCAAAATATTTTTTTTTTTTGTATTTACTATTGCTTTGTTATGTAATATATTATATAATAATTAACTATCAATCATATTAATAATATGTAATATATTTCGTTCAAATAACGAGTTTTTTTTTTGTCATTGAATAGTTAGTGCTGAAAATCAGGAAAACAGCCCTAGCAAAAGAAATAATAATATGTAAAAGCATAAACGGTGAATAGAATGGAAAAACATTTGCAATCGATACATACATACATACTGGTAACTGCTGGTCTAGAAACAACCCAGAAGAGTCACGTAAACGAATTTACAAATAAAGACTAGATAACAGACAATATTCTTTTACTCCAACAATACCGAGCTAATATCAAAAATTGTTTACCTTTAAAACGTCTCAGCCAATAGGCAGTCCCTCTTCCAGGTTCCAGTTGTCAGCCAGGGACAAACAAGGGATGCCTTTAACTCCGGCTAAGTGGCGGGCAGGCAGTTGTTGCGGTGTTGAAAAGTCCAGCTCTTTTAGCGGGAGGCCGTTTGATGCGAATATCTGAAAAAGAAGGTGGTTTATCGCAAAAACTACTCTAAGACAAAGATACTATAAACATTTACAGACGCTATCAAGGCACGTGTGACCAAACTCATTATTTTCTAGACGAAAGTTTTGACATTTGTCTTTCTTATTAACGGATGAAAGTTTTAAATTCTTTCGCTATCGTCATGACTAAATATTGTTAAGTTTTCGGTAACGTTGAGTTCGTTTAACATTTCGAGTATTAAGTATTAAACGTTAATTTAAAAAAAATAATCATAATTCAATATTACTTAGTTTTTATTTACTAACACTTTAATAAATACCTACGTTTGTTGAAATTACGCTATTTATTATCGAAGGATTTATTTTGCAGTTTTGCAAATCAAACACATATTTCAAACATGCATAGTTTAAATTCTAAATACCATAAACCCTATCCACTATATTTCTTTATTACTATATATTACGTAGTTAAAATTTCAACATTTTTTCTCAAACTCCATAGCCAAAACGAAATCCAAGCAAATCGCACCGCAATATTCAAATAAACAAACCCTATACGTGCGGCTGTAAAATATAATCCGACATATTTAGGAAGCTCACTTAATATTTCAGCATTCGATTCACCGGGAACTCAATGAATCATGCGAGCGTTTTATTCGAATGCCGCAATGAGATATTAAAACCAACGAGTAGGAATTAATTTCGCTGAAACACGGGTACATCTGTCAGGGGAACGTATTTAAGGCTATCGGGAAGATTAATAAATATGTTGTTACATGGGTTGCGGTATGTACCGTATGTATGTAGATATGTATAGTCACTCAAATAGAGAAATGTTTTTATTTGAGTGACTTAACGAGTGTGATAAATGTTTGTTGTAATTTGTCTCTAAAGCGATGTTATTTATTTTCATCTTTAAACCTAATATCGTACCATTTTTTGAAATATTCACCGATAGTTTTTATTCTAAATGCATTGTAAAGAATTTGTTAGTCTTTTTCTTTTTTTACCAGTACTTAAATTTACTACTGAGTTTATGGAATTGTACTTAGGGTAAAGTCCTGGTGTCTTGAAATACCGACTCTGGGCTTAGTTGGAACTTGAAAGTTTAGTAAATATAGTATATTGTACTCAGCTTTTGTTTTATTTAGATTTTTTTGCCTCCCCTGTAGCCTATGAAACGAAGTTTTTTCAAAATTTTTTTCATAAATCCCTAGATTGTTCTACTTCGTTGAATAGCTGATGAAACTTTAATATTTTACGCACATCTACAAAACAGGCGCCATAATATTTCTTTTTGAGATCATTTAATGAAAAATAAACCTTATACATTTTTATTATTTTTTTAAGTTTGAATTGTCTACATCGAGTTATTTATTAATTTTACGTACAATTTTGGTTATTGGGGTCATAAGGCATCTTATTTTATACGTAAAAATCAAATAATACTAATAACAAGACTTATACATTTCAAAATATCTAAGCTGATAGCCGCAAATCTGCAAATTTTTAATAAAAAAACACTTGAATTCAAACCAGTTGGATTTCATAGTCAAATCAGTCAGAAACGATGTAATCTTGACGCTCTTAACGGTAATAGGTCGACTTCACCTGTAACTCTGTATAACTGATTGCCAAGGAAAGTAAAATATGATTTATATAAAAACAAATACATCTTAAACACAAATGGGAAATAATCAGAAATAAAATAATCTAACTAATATATATGGCTTAATAAAGTTATTGTCAGTCGTTTTTTTTTTTTTTTTTGGTTCCCCTCCACGGGAAGGGCAGGAGGACATAAAAAATGCTCTGACGCATACTCCGCGCGCGCGATCGAAGTTATGTGGGACTCGTCCCGACGCCTACCAGAACCATACCCACTAAAAAACCCCCTGTCGGCTCGTGCATTTTTGCCACTCAGCCTTCATCTGAGCGACGGCCAATCGGAGAAAGAGGCCGCGCTAGCGGGGCCCTTAAGGGGTCACCCGCTGAGATTCACATAGCACTGAAGGTGCTCAAAAATGAAAAGTAAATAATAAAAAACATTAAAAATTGAAAAATAAAATTGCATTAATTCGGATTTACGTTAGAATTAGAATTTACGTTAGAATTAGAATTTGCGGCCTGAAGGGCCTCGAGATCTAAAGTTAATTGCGTGCGTTCGCTCGTGTGCGCGTTTCTCGGTCTAGCGATTTTGTATATCGAATCTAACACAGGAGCAGTATATGAGACTGAATCTCGAACAAGATGATTGGGATGGGATTCGGCGCGTTTGAAGAACGATTCTGAGAGTGTTTTGAGGTGCTGTTGCACTGTAGGTAGTTCAAGATCTCTGTGCAGGTCCGCGTTACGCACGTACCAAGGTGCGTTTGTGACCCTGCGGCAGAAGAGATTTTGAACTACCTGCAGTTTATACAGGACGGAGGGTTTGGCGTGGGCAAAGACTGGCGAAGCATATGACATGACGGGTCTAACGCAGACCTTATAAATCGTACGTTTATTTCTAAAAGATATTTTACTTTTCCTACCAACATGCTATGTAGGCGCCCTGAGTAAAAACGGGCGAGTTTCGTTAGTCTATCGACGTGTGGCTTGAAAGAAAGCGTCTGGTCTAAGGTGACGCCTAAGTATTTGATACTGCGCTTCCAGGGGATGGGAATACCTAACATACAAATGTGCGGATCGTTGTGGCGATTACGACGTTTGTGGTCGAATTGAATAGCAGAACTCTTTTCTGGGTTGACATCGATACGCCATTTTTGAAACCAAACACCGAGGACGTTTACGGCCTTTTGGAGTCTGGTGATGTTATACGGGATCGCTTGACTTTTAGTGTAAAGGTATCGTCTGCAAAGAGGGCTAGTTCGACGCCTTTCGGCGGGATGGGGATGTCATTAGTGTACACAGTGTACAGCAGAGGGGCGAGGACTGAGCCTTGCGGGACTCCAGCCTTTATGGGACGAGGCGCGGAGAGCGCGCCTTCATGTTTGAATCGAAAAGCACGGTCTTTAAAAAACGACGCTATTAATCTGACTAGGCGAGCCGGTAAGCCTATTTTATAGAGTTTAATAACGAGACCGCTGTGCCAGACTTTGTCGAAAGCCTTGGCTACGTCAAAGAGAACCGCGATTGTTTTTTTACGACGCTGAGAGAATCCTTCGAGTATGTATTCGACGATTCGATGGACTTGCTGAGGGCAGGAGTGCTTAGCGCGAAAGCCGAACTGGTGGGGAATGATGAGAGGCTCGCCATCCGTTGGAAACAGATGGTTCCGCATTCGAGAGAGTATGACTCTTTCGAGAAGTTTAGACTTTGCCTTGAGGAGGCTGATGGGTCTGTGATTAGCCGGGACATTCAGAGGTTTACCCGGCTTGGGAATGCCTATGACTGTCGCTTCTTTCCAGGCTTTTGGAAAGTAGCTATGGTCGAAGCAGGCATTGAAGATTATAGCTAACAAGGTAAGCACCTGCTGAGGCAGGTGCTTAAGTGCGTGGTTGGAAATTCCATCCGCACCTGGAGCCTTTTTGGACTTTTGCTTTCTAATGAGAAGCAAGATTTCATCATTAGAGACTGTGACGGGGTCGTCGGTGATAGGGAGAGATTCTCTGCGGAGAACTTCGTCCTCCACCGCCTGGATGTGGGAGGGATCCGCGGATTGCGTGCTGGGCGAACATTGTGCCGCTATGCTGTCGGCGAAGCATTCGGCTTTCTCTTCGACTTCAAAGGCAATAGTGCCGTCGGGACGAGTGAGAGGAGGAACGTGAGAGGCGGTGTCTACGCGTAAGGCTCGGGCCATTCGATAATACGCTTGGTGGGACGGGGAGATATTCTCCATGAGATCGTTAAACTGAGTGTCACGGAGTTCCGCGAGGCGAGACCTCACTTTACGTTGAAGCTGATCTCAGCTGTTCTGTATGCTGGCGTGGGATATTTCTTTGCTCTCCGGAGAGCCGCGTTCTTGGCTTTAATGAGATTGCTAACGGCTAGGGGAAGCGCGGGTTTGCTTTGCTTAGCAACCTTTTCATTGTCGCTGATGGCTGAGTTAATAGCATCGGTTAGAGAGTTGACTAATGAATCTATTTTATCCGGGCTATCTAATTGGTCGGGCGAAATCGCGAGCGGAGAGTTAGGGGCCTCTAAGGCTGAAACTAACGTATTTTTAAAGCCTTTCCAGTTGGAAAAGGTCTTAGGAGGTGTGACGTTAACGTTGGGCGTACCTAGCACAAAGGAGACGGGGCGATGGTCGGAGCCTAGGTCATCGAGCGGTTCGATAGACCTTAGGTCAAGATTTATTCGCTTGATAATTGCAAAGTCGAGGATGTCAGGAGAGTAGGTCGGGTTGTTGGGATAGTGAGTGGAAGTGATGGGGGATATGACGTCTAAGTCAAGGGAGTTAGTGATGTCGAGGAGAGCGATACCGCTGGTGTTGGTCGATAGGCACGTCCAGTCAGTATGTTTGGAGTTAAAGTCTCCGAACATAATGACTGAACGACCGAGGGCGAGAATGGCCTCAAAGTCACTGCGGATTGGAGTGGAGCCACATGGTATGTAGACTGAAGCTATGATGATGGTCGGATGACCAGTCATAGCCAATCTACACACAGCGGCTTCCATGTTGAGGAGAGGAGGGGTAGGGAGAGGACAGCAATGGAAGCCTCTTTTGTAATATATAGCGGTGCCGCCGTAACCGTCGGAGTTGGGCCTATCGTTGCGAGTAAACGCGTACTTAGGAATAGCGTATCCCCTGGAGCGTTTTGGAGTAAGCCATGTCTCCTGGAGAAGGAATAAGTCAGGTTCTTTGTTCTGAAGGAACAGTTTAATCTCGGGAAGGTTAGTGCTAAGGCTACGAGCGTTAAAAGATACTAGGGATAAGCCCTTAGGTTTAATACGACTGGACGCGGGATTCGCGGGTCTAGACATTAAAATAATTTATTTACGAATTTATACAAAAACAAAAGAATTTACAACAAACTTAGGAGCGAGTGATGCTCGAATAACGCGAATAAACGCTCTTGAGGAGAGCGGGCGGCTCGCAGTTTGCGTGCGAGTACGGAAATTTCGTTAATGTCGACGTTTTGGATGACGGCGAACACGGTTTTCATGTCCTCAGCCAACGACGACTGAGGTGAACGGAAGCTACGGGAGCTGGGATAGTTCGGGAAGGTGCAGGCGGGACGGCCGGACGCTGTCTCCAAGACAGAACCGGAGTAGGCGTCGGCTGAACGGGCTTTGCTTCCGGGGGACCCCGGTTGCGCAGCGGCGGGAAGTTAGCGGGAGTGAGCGGACGCGCCGGTTTAGGCGCGACCCTCTTGACGGTGGAGCGGGAGACGCGGGAGAGCTGTGGACCTGAGGGGTCTGAACGTTGGAGGCCTGAAGGGCCGGGGTTGTGGCCTGAGGGGCCGGGGACGCGATAGTTGCCTATAAGGCCTGCGTTAGTACGTCATCTGGGATGGGGATGCCGGAGGCAGCCAGCGAGTGCCTGGACGAGCGACCTAGCAAAGTTTACCAAGCTTTGCTGGTCCATTGGAGGGCTTGGTCCTACGATATATGATATATAAATAAATAAAAATGCCTAGGTTCCCTAGCAAACCTAGCACCTAAACCTCCCTACCCGCGGTAGGGGGGCTGGGGACGACGCGAAGTGGTGCCCCTAATTCGGACAGCACTGTACCGTCACCCTGGGAAAGGCCCAAGTGCAATGGGATCGGGTCAGCCGGTTTCTCCTTGGCCTGAAGGGCCTTGGAAGCGCACCGGGGCAACGCTATCAGGCTTAGTTGTCACCGTTAAGTATCCACCTGATCAAACGCGAGGCTACTACGGAGTGTGTTGCCAATAAATTGACAACAAAAACCGGCTGTAGACCTGACGAAGTTGGGTTGCACTAAAAGTGCGGGATTGACTGCGTTACGACCGGCCGGAGCCGGCCGCAGAGCGAGTCTCTGACTACGTACAGGCGCCAAGCGTCAAGTACGCAGCCAGAAAGACAGCCCGAGTCTTGCGAACCACTATCGAATTTAATCGACCGTGGTAAGCTCAACCCTGTTGTTGCTGCACTCACCGAGGTGAGGTTTTTAATGCGAGGGGTGCACAGAGTGCGGGATTGACTACGTTACGACCGGCCGGAGCCGGCCGCAGAGCGAGTCTCTGACTACGTAAAGGCGCCAAGCGTCAAGTACGCAGCCAGAAAATCAGCCCGAGCTTCGCGAACCACTATCGAATTTAATCGACTGCGGTAAGCTCAGCTCTGTTGTTGCTGTGCAAGAGACCGACTTACTTGCAGCCGATCGAAACCGGCCGCAGCGTAAGCCCTAAAGAGGCTAACAGCGTATGAGTATTGCGAACGAGTTGTCGTCGTGAGACGACAATCGTGACTCAACTGCTGGAGCGACCGCGAACACGTCCGAGCGGGGCCGGACGCAGAACGGATCTGAGAGTGGCGTTTGAGTATTGATACGAGAGAAGTCGTGAGACAACAATCGTGACTCGGCAGCCGGGAGCGACCTTCAACACGTCCGAACGGGTCCGGACGCAGATCGGGTCTGTTGATGTCAGTCGTCATAGTATCAGCGTAAATATGCCCCGGCGAGATATGCCCCGGGGATGTGTGTAGTAGCGGAAGTATGCGTGGGATGCGGATTGCAGCGCTCGGCACTGTTCGGTGCCGATACCTCGCTCCGCGAGCGTGGTTCGCGCTACGGCCCAGAGTGAGAGATCAAGGCAGGGAAAGCGAACCTTCTATGAGGCCGTAGTACTTGCGAAGGAGGTGACGGAGAGGGAGAGGGAAGATGCTGTATCCTCCCTTCCGCTTCGTCGCCGTCGCAAAGGACACTGGACGGCGGCTTTCATCGCTGAGACATTCCAGCAGTCCCATTAGCCTTCGGTGGCGGTTTAGGGCTTTAGTTCCTGCGCACCATCTCCTGTGGGACAACTAGAGAGAGACTTCTCCCTCTCGGGACGTCGCCGGTACTGGAGCACCAGCTAACGCTGTCGGGCCGTGAACGGAATGCGCAAGCTCATCGGGACCCGGCTCCGTGCATCCAGATGGAAGCCGCAGGTTTGTAGCCGGTAAGAGTCCGGCATCATCCGACCGCGGTCCCCAAAGGGTCGGATAGCCATGAGGATTTTCCTGCGTTAAAAAAAAAATTCAGCGTAAAACCTACTAATTTTGTATGAGTTATGATCGACAAAGTTTATCTTTTTTGAATATCGGAAGCGTTGTAAGGAATTTATTTTGCTCGGAATTAATTTGTTAAGTACTTCAAAAAGGTGCATTGGATATAAACTACAAAATTTTATTGCATGGTAATGGTTTACTACTTTTACAATAATGGCTTAGACATGAAAGATAGATAAATGCTGTTGCGAATATTTTTGTAGAACTATTCTTGAGCAATATTTCCACAATACTATATTCGTGTAACTGTGTAGTTTTTTGCAGCGCACTCCAAAATGTTTAACTACAGCAGATAAACCATATTCATATTGCTAGTCAATAATCTGAAACCATTCAGAAAGCATTGCACTTGAGTACACTAAAGGGACGCTGAATGGGGTTAGGACGGCAAATCGGCATATTTTCCAGTAAATCTTTGGCTCGGCAATGGCGTATGGTCATAAGCTTGGATAGTGGGTTAGGATACTTTGACACATAAAGGTCAGCCCGTAATGGAATGATTCATACAAGCTTATAAGTCGTATGAGTTAAATAAAGCAAACAATCATGCCCATGTTTCATATATGCAATGACCTGTCAGCCTGTTTTTTATTGATCTAATGTATAAATATAAAAACGATGCGGAAAAAATAGTGTTATATTCCTAAACTTAAGGTAACAATTTAATGCAATTTAGCAATCCAGAAAAAAAGTTACATTGAAAAATATATTTTGAGGTTATATGTCAAATTCAATCATCTTTCATAGCACATCTTGGCAATTTTTAACTTGGAAAAATGTAAGTGCAGCTCATTTCAGGATTTTGGTTTCAGATTATCACGGATATGTTATTTTTTTCAAGCAAAAGAAGTAAAAAGCCTTTCAAAACCTCAAATTACTGAGTATTCTCAATAATTATGTTGAAATTCATGCATGAAAACTCATATTTGGTTAAAATGTAGACATACCTTCTATCGCTGTAATGAAATGACATGAAAGACGTCAATTTCAAATGAGTTCATTGATGTTTAGTAAGCCTTGGCATTGTAATGTAGATAAACACCTGTTCATTTTATCCAGTTAGATTATAGATTTTTACACAGATAGGTAGGTATGTGTGGATTTTAAAATAAAGGTCCTCACACAACATGGCCCCAAAGTAAGCAAAGGCTTGTGTTATGGCTTACCATGTAGCGAACTAAGACGATCCTAGAATATACATACAAATCCGGATTCGGAACATTTTTTTGTTCTGTTCTGTGCTGTATTAGTAGGATCAATCTTGCAACCTCACGAGTCACATAGCTGGCGTCTTAGTCACCGCGTTTAATTTTAAATTCTCAGAATTACACAGGCCTCTATGTAGATTTCTACTTGTATGCATGATTGTGCTTTCAATACAGGAAAAATGTACTTAAAATACAAACTTGGGATTAGCAATATTGCATGTACTCCACTCAAAACATAATTATTTCTTCAAACTAATTTAAAAACTCAAAATAATGTGCATAACAAAAGCTTTAATTTATATCAATAAAGACATGTTAATCTTTCATTCCATCCAACTGTTGCTCCAATTGAAGATAAAAATAAAATAACAGGATTATTTTTTATTATTTATTAAACTTCTCTAACTACAACATCATCTAAAAAGGCTGCTGGAGGAGTTATGCTAGGCTGGTGCCTGGCCCATCCCAGAAACCATACCAGCATCATGGTATGAGCACAACACCCAACTGTTCGTCGTCCTACAAGGCAACTGCAGCAATACTCCACAATGGCTTCTCGTCCATTTATATTATTATTAATTAAAATGTAGACATAATACTGGCGTCTGCTTACATGTCTAGATTTAATTTTGCCTCGAATTAACGAATCTCCTCTACCCATCAGATTAAATTCATTCAAGTTATTTTCACTACACACTTCGATTATGTATCCGCCATGGAACCGTACATGCTCACCATAATAAAAGCGTGCTTGGCGTATTTGGTACGTTCCCACAGCAAATAAAATAAAATTATTGTATTCAAGACGAGGAAACAGTATATTATTATTGTTTGCAGTAATGCTTCTGAAAAAGGATGTCCGTCTATTAAGATTAAGGTGAGTCACTGTTATGGACAAATTATTTTCTAAAGACATCCTTTCTCTCATTATATTGACTATTTCATTTGCCTCCCTTCTATCACGAAGGCGAACACCGAACTTGTTAATTAATGCCGCAGCTATCTGGAAATAAACCATCATCTTAGGGATGGATTTATTACATTGATTAAATCTTAACAACCTAAAATCCCTTTTAAAATAGCCATTTACAACTTCTATAACCCATCTGCATGCTGTTACACCTCTACTTCTGTTAGCTTGGGCAGAAGTTAATTGGTGTTCACCTTGTAAAAGTGATTCTGGCATACAAGCTTTACAATTGCATTTTTCTAAGAGGCTAATACTGTCCCTGAAACCTCTGTCTAGAATAAATATATCATTTTCTTGAAAATATCTTCTGATAGGTGCATTTTCATCATGAAAGAGGGAATTCATTATTTCAGCATCTGATGTAGTTGCCTTGTATGGACCGAAACAATCTAATATGTACCCATCAGTTAAAACAATCAGAAAAGGTTTTAACAAATTCCTATATTTGTGTAAGGAATAAGAGTCCTTTTGGAACACATAATTGCTGCTTTTGTTTGAATACACATATGTTCCATCACATATTACAATAGCTTGATTATTATTTTGATTATATAATCCATTAGGTATTGTTAAATTGTGCTCATATATTTCCTCCCTTCTTTGTCTATATTTGTCTATCAAATTGTGCGGAGGTAAAATATGTAGATACTTTATTGAAATGTTTAATACTTATAAACAAATCGTTCTTGAATAAGTGGGTTCCGGAAATTTGGAATGAGTGAAGGCTTCATATACATTAACATAAAGTTTAATAATATATTTCAACCGTAACTTATTTAATAGTAAAATAATATAAGTAATTATATAACAGTTAATAATATAATAATAATAATTTTTTTTACAAATAAAACTTCCAAATGAAAGCAATTTTTCAATTAAGTCTGAAAATATCACAAAATAAAGCAGCGCAAAATGAACAATGCAGGCAATATTCGAATTAAGACAATAGAAAGGCAAGTATACTATCAACCATTTTATGTATCTATATAAGTTTAAAGCATATTAAAGGAAAACTAATTAAATTTGCTGGAGTTTATAAAATACTGAGTTACAATTCTAAAATAGAGAACGACATAATTTAAATTTCCCATTTCACAGTCACAATACTTACATATTTGAAATTGGGACGCGATACTCTTGAAGGTTGATTACCTAATACCATAAAAATCACATTTTTGGCGGCCATTGTTTTGTACTAGATCATAACACCAGTGTATCAGTAGACTACGGATCAAATTGTTTTCGGCCAGCACGGGAATGATTCATGATTGATAATCGGAAAGCGCTTCAAAACATTGCATGTCCGCGGTGTGCAGTCCAGTGGCAGCGTTCCAAATAGCGAAAACTGCTAGAAATAATATTACGTATCATTGACTACTGAACGCGCTTCAGGTTGTTGAATACAGAATTCGAATGGCTGCCAGAATCTCGATGCGAATTTAAACAAGGTTTTTTTGGCTCACTGATATTGGCTTCGTGTTACAGTTAGTGCGCCAGCTTAACAAGCTCGCAATTTGATTACTGACAGGGCTTTTTTGTACGATTTCAATTTGATTTATTTGAATCTGCGTTCTTTGATGTTACCTGGTGTAAATTTTTTTTTAAATATTCTATCGAATATACCTCATAATTGCTTGGATAGAATAGATAAAGTTTTATTTTGTGTTTAGCTATAATATTGATTCGTCTTTTTTGTTACTGTATAATATCTCATAAAGTTTATTTTTTGATCCATCTATATTATTCAGTCTATCTTTGTATATGTTTGTAGAAATCTAAGCATTAAAACTAAAAAAGTTCTTCATCCCACATATATATATAATATATATCCCTGATTAAAATGTTCAGGCACTACCACCGAAAAGTTATTTTTTGGACAAGAAAATCAAGAAATGCAATTGAACGCGTCTTTGCAAAGATGAAGTGCGTTGATTAAAACATAATTTTTTGCGCAATGATACTTTTACGGAAACGAATTAAAGACTTGGTTAATATTAAAGGGACTCTGCTCCAACGATTAATATGAATCATAATTGGCTTACTGATATTTGATGTAGTCGTATAAGTACAAGTGATGTTGAACGTCCAGGATCGCTAAAATCCATAACTTATAATCGAATGACTGAAAAGTGAAAGTGAGCAAGATAGTAGGCATCTCAAACGACCGTTTGCGCCATACTTTACACCAACATTAAGATATGAAGAAGCTCTTCGTGCGTTAGGTACCACGTTTACTGACTGTTGATCAAAAACTCATGCGTGTGACCACTTTGGAGGCACCATGCACAGTCATATTTTATCAGGACAGGAACGCTGGATGAACTTCATTAAGTGAGAAGGGAACTTTCCTGGGAAGACTACTCGGTGACAGTTCATTAAACTGGCATCGGTAAGGGTACCGAAGTCGTATTCAACTCCAAACCAGCGCTGAGCTACGGCCAACTGAATCATTAAAAGGAGTCTCCGCATCGTCTGAAACAAAAGGTAGTGGTTATTGGCAAAGGAATTCCTGTTACTGCTACCAATTCATCCATACACAGTTAACCTTTGTTATGTTCAAGAGAATTTATTTAATGTGATTGATAACAAAAGTACAGACTTAAAAAGTTCAAATTTGAGTAAGATAGTGAAAATAAAAGTCAGTTAAAAGTTAAGTCAAAAATGTAATGTTCTTGTTAAGTCCAAGTACTTTTTATTTTACTAGTATTATTTTGATAGTATTTCTTATTTTATCAAAAAGTTTCTAAAAGCAGGCGATCGAATTCTTTGAAATTTAAAACATTGTATTTTTTAAACATCTTTTAATCCCTTCAAAGTGCTATTGTTCTATAGAAAATTGCCTTAAATTGATCCTCTTCCTTTTATTATTTTTACTTTGAAACAAAAGCTTTGTCGGTAAAGTAGCATGAAATGTAACTTTTCATATAAAATGGACCTCACAGAATAGTACAAAACATAACATGATTATTTGAATGATAAAAAGTTGTTCTGTTTAGGTATACATATCTGATGGCATCATCAACAATTATAATTGCGAACTCAAGATTCTATTGGGACAGACACAACATCTTGGATTGGGCTATTTTAGTAAATAAATCTGGTATAAAGGGTGTTTTTGAGTGTAAAAACCTTCAGAAAGCAGAGAAAAAAACCTTAATACTTGGATCTTGCTTATCCTAAAATCGTTTCAGTTGTTTAAAATCCGCGAATGGTTTTTACCAAGAACACATAGGCGGTGGTGAAGGGCGCTTCTGATACAAGTACAGAATAGTTTGCCTCGACATTGTTTGAATTGTCAGCCGATAACTCATCACCCCAGCCGACTTAGTTTTGTTCCTCTAAGGGCCCATTTCCAAGTAAAAAATAATAGTAATCAAGCGAACACAACCGTTCAGCTCGAAAATAACCAAACCTGAGGTAAGGACAAAGTGAAAATGAACTGAGAAAACTGAGACATAATTCAAATAAAATATTTATTTCTTAACATTGGCAATGCATCTGTTAGCTCGGCAAATCTCCCTCCCTCCAAACGACGAACACCCATAAACGGCACCCGTTTACGAGTTAACGTAGGATCCAGCCATAACATACCAAAAACCATATACAGATTTTTAATCAACAAAATCAACAATAAGGTCAACAATAATTAAATTAATAAAATATAAATAATAATTAAATAATAAAATTAAAGGTCTCATATATTATGAGCCATACTTGTGTGTGTTAATGTACATGCACATTGTCTCTGTGTGCGTAAGCCCGGAAGCGCTCACGTCACCGTACCGTCAAAAGTCAGTAGCGCTACTTCATTCGCGCCAAAATTATTCCCGAATACCGTCAGCATGAAAGGTACGAGTAAACGGAGAAAAGTTGTTCGTAGTGAGGTAGGGGATTTTAATGTTTATGTTTGGCGTTTATAATTAATTAATGTATTGAATTCATTTAATAATCAAATGTTAAGCTTGATTTTTGTTTATTTTAGGGTCGTGAAATGATTGCAAATGTCTTTAATATTCTCAAAGAAGAAAATGAATTACGTATCTTCATAGAGAGCCAAAGAGCGATATTTCATACACTAACACACTAATATTACAAAGCGCACTGCAAAAGCTACCGGAGTAAATTAAAGCAGAAAGAGACATATCAAATGAAAGAGAAGCCGCAAACACATCTTCGAATTTTATTTTACCGATAAAAAACCGAAGAGAAAGAAAAAATAAAGTAGATATTGATGGATTAACAGCTGACTTCGTTCGGAATCCAATACAAGACTTTCATATTATACAAAAACAAATTCCAACACTGGCAAAACTAAAATCAGTCTTAAATGCAAAAATTGGGTTTGACGGATGTCTCGCAACGCTGCGTAAATTATTGTATAAATTGGGCTTCAAATGGCGTACAACCGGCAACAATAAGAAAGTTTTAGTTGAACGACAAGATATTCAGATGTGGAGACAAAACTAATTGAAAAAAATAACCGAATACCAAATAGCTGGGCCCAAAAGGATAAATCACCACCATAAACCATAACCATAAAAAAAACCATAAAAATATTTTGCTCAAATAAATGTTGAGCAAAATATGACCAACAGAGAGCATCTCATTCAAGAGGATATTACAACTTGCAACTTGCAATAGTGTGATAAAAAAAGCAACTAATTGTATGAAATATTTTGGCACTGATTTTGAATCAATTATAATCTACAAGACGACAGAGACGACGAAACTGACATGGAAGAATCTAGTTAAAATTATAAATTAAAATCCTAACTTTAATAATGCATAAATTTTTATTCAAATTAATGTTGTAAAATAAAATTATTTCTTAAATTACATTTGTATTTTATTGCACCTGTTTTATCTATAAGTAGCAAAAATAAAATAACTTTATTATTTTGTTTTTAGCGATGAACTTACTAACGCTACTTGTAATTACGCTCACAATATTATAGTGCGTGTATGCACGCATACTTGTAGTATGGCTCATCCGCCCTCGTGAAATATAACATCTGTACCAATATTTTTAAGGCTATACTTTTTTGAAAAGAATTGGAATTTAAAACAAAATATCGGGAAATACGTACATAATAACGATAAAGTCCTTTTAATTGTTTACAGGAAATGAACCAGGATTAACATTTTAAAAAATAATTAAAAACCTAAAATGATAAGTTCTCAAAGCTTTCATTTGTAACAAATAACGCATGGCTACACAAAGCCCACCCAAGTATACGAAAACTACCCTCTAGTTAAAGTTAAACCTTTTTACAAACTGTTTGACCCGACAACGTAGTTATGTAATTTTGATTATGTACCTTAAATAGAACTTGAACCTTAATGTTAAATCTATATTATAAAGTTTTTACGCCGCTTTTCTCAATAAAAGTAAAGTTTGAAATACTTATTCAATTACTAAATAAAAGAAATGTAAAAAAATAATAATATAGACAACCAGTTCCACGCGGTTTTATCCGTTTAGCCAATAATGAATTCTTAATAAACGTAAATAAATTCTGAGTAATGAAGCTTTGGCATAAGGTGTCTTAAAATCCTTTTGAGTGGTTTTCCTCAAACGTTAGTTTTGGATAAGATGATAGTTTATTTACTATTTTATTTCAATTTTATATTGCAAAAGAACATAAGATAATTGTACCATAGTTTTATCAAAACTGCAAAAGATTGTTGTTATTACAATTCATTTTGTATTAATTACAATGACGTTAATAAATCGGAGCTATCAATAATATATTTTCAAGTTCTATCGCAACTTATTTTAAAAATAAAAAAATTACACTATTTTCTACTGATCTCATAATTTAATAAAACAACCTTGTGGCAAAACAAGCCGCGCGATTTATGTACACCAGGTGTACGTAAGGAAAAACGCTCCAAGCGCGTTACGTACACATGGTGTACATAGGTAACGAGTCAGTTCCAATTGGTCGCTCTTTTCATCAATATTTTTGCACTAGCAATACGAACTAAGTAATGGAATCGATTCATTCATTCATAATTAAACATTTTGGAGTATTATTTTAATGGTAATACTGATATATCGAACGATAGAACGAAAAAAAAAACTAATGCCGACGCCGAGACGCCATTACTGTTTTGTATGATGGTTTGGAACTATTCTGAAGTGCTTTGTTGTAATTGAAATATGAATTCAAGAAGAAATCGGTAAGTAACTTGTTATATCATGTATATAGAATTACTAAGAAATAACTGTAGAATCTGTTTTTAGTAATTGTTATATTGGAATTGATTTTAATTACAATGATAAAGTAGCAAAACTTTTGTAATGCACTAAACTTCGACGCCGTGTCCGCCATATTTTACAATATTTATTGTATTAATTTTCTTAAATGTGGTTTAAAATATATATTAGTTGGTAGTTCATTTATGTAAGAATATAATTTAACAAACAGATATTGATAATATTGTGTAATTTCATCGCAATGATATTTCAAATATGAATTTCTGAACAATCAATGCAAAATGATGAAAAGAGTACGAAGTGCAAAAACGGCAGTAAAAGTATTATCTATCAATCAATTTTTTTATATTTTCTTGTCGTTGGAGGTGTCATATCCTAATATTAATACCTATATTTTATTCCATATAAAGTTTGTTCTCCGACTGGAACTAAAAATTGTAGACTTTTTCAACAAGAATAAATTACTATTGTTATATTATGTATTTTAGTTTTAATTTGTACGTAATTTTAGATTTGAACATGCATAATATAAGTTGTTATTTTCTTGTTAGTCAAGTCTAAAATTTATATAATGAATTTTATGATAGGTAATAAAAAGATGCGCCCCACTCTTGCATCCGTTTATTTTATTGTAGTGTATTATTCTGTGAAAACTTATAAATATATAATAAGAGATGGTGTTGAGTACTCAAATAGTTAATTTTGTGATATTTTTAGTATGGAGAGATAGCTGAGGTCGCGTAGTGAAAATGGACCACACGGACCATCGCGGGAGTGCGTTGCCAGGCGAGCCATTATTATGGGGCTCTGGTCCCTTCGCCTCCGCGGTATGTATTTTTGTACAGCGTACAGCTATATTTGTAAATATATAATAAATATAAATTCGGTGCAATTATTTGTATTTCTTTTTCTAGCCTCCACGCGTTCCTTGTCCAGGGGACTCCAGGCGGTTCTCTACATGTTGAACATACTAGAAGTATTATACCAATAAGTTGAAGAGAGAACGGGTGCCGTTTGAGGGTGTTCGTCGTTCGGACACTTAGATTTGCCGAGCTAACAGATGGAGATAAGAATAATTTTCTATAGGCATAAAGAGACTTGCATGTCAATACTCTTTCATGTTGTATTTGCTTAACACACATTTTTTACAGCTTTTTTTACTGTAAAATATAATTCTTAATAAAATATATTGTTTTATTTTTATTTTGAACCTTTCACAGTTTTCTCTTAGAACAAACAGTATTGCTTTTCACACCAAGAATATCACGCAACGGGTCAAACGCAAAGTTGAGTTGTCCTGTCCGCTCGTGCCTCCAAATTAACCCGCAAGTGAAAACAATAATGCAGGATATATCAATAAAATTATCTTTATGATCTACTTAACAATTCCAGAGAACACCACGATATTATTCAACTAACCTACAATTACGTTTTATTAAAATAAAATTCTATTTTAATCACTCAGTGTGCAAGAGAAACAATATTTAAAAAAGTAAGATTTCTAAAATATCTGTCTGGGCTTACCTCAAGGTCCCTTGTTAAATATGATGTTGTATTTCTTGTTGTTATATTTATTTAGATATTATTGAGACAATCGTTCTATATAGCTGTCCACAATATGATAATAACGATGATTGAAACAGTTTTTTATCTTGAGTTGAAAAAAAAAACAATATCTACCTATATTATTAGAACAATATAATCGAAAAAGTATCAATTAATTTAAAGTAATAATAATTTAAGATTAAAATTACAATAACATTTATCACTATGATTAAGAATTAATTAATTGATTGAAAAGAATTATTGCAATCAATGCATTTTTGTGTTAACGGTACATATAGACAATTATGTTGAGCCGACGGCATTCGCACGCGGCAGCCACTTCGCGTAATTTTTTCTTAGTTTAGATAAACAAGTTTTTAGTGTGTAAACAGATGGATTTGAAGTGAAGTTATTATTGTTTTGTCTACTTAGACATACAAAGTATAATAATTAAGTGTTGTTTTGGTGAATATGTGCGTAAATTTGATATATTAAGTTTCAAGGTTATGTGTAACAAAATCATAAAATATGGTAAAATAACGCATATTTATGTAACGAGGTCAGTTTTATTGCTTTATTGAATGTTATAATCAGAAAGATAAACTCATAACGAATCCAAAAAGGTATCATTTAAACCGTATATATATCTTATTGTTAACAAATTCTTCGTTTTTCTAAAGGCCCTCCAAGACAAAAAATTTGTTTATAAAACCTGACGCATTTAGGGCATTTTAAGGTTTTCCGAGTCGTCGCGGGGTTAAGTCGCCTGACAGATTCCTCGATAAACGGCGAAATTCCAAGAAATTATGTGACTCCTTAATTTTATTTGGGGATGATTAATATTTTTGATAGCAAGAAATCCATTTTATTATTTATCGAATTTAAATAAGTTTGAAGTATTTACCTGAGAGGGTTTCCGCGGAAATTAAATGAAGTTCCATAAAAAAGCGTTTGTCCAAGATATTGTGACATCGTTGAAGTGATAAAAGCTGATTTCATTTTTCTCAGAAGTCTTTTAGAATAACCAAACCTTTTTAATTTTAAAAAAGAGCTTTGAGATGGAAATCAACAATCAGTAAATGGTTGGCTCATTCCAAACGATATCATTACCGTTTTAAAAACACGCACAATGTTTTAGTATTTCTAAAATGAATACTAAAAAGTATTTATATTTTAATATTCCAAAATAACATTTCACCCAAAAAAAATTACGTCTACGTTCCGGGTTCGTCAGGAACTCTTATTATTTTACTTCTGCTTTTCTAGATTTTGTAACTTACATTTCCTGATTTAGCGCGCTATTCTCAAAAGTACGATTTACTTTTTTAAAACATCGAAAGCATGAAGAAATCGTATATACCAGATCGGCTGTAAAAATCCTGGTAAGCAATCTAATGTTCAGTTATTAACAAAATAGAGCTACGAAATAAAACTGTCATAGCTATAAATCTTGAGCTGTGTGTGTAAAACTGTATATTGTATTTAAAAGGTTTAAATTCTGTGCGTTTAAACCTCCTCGAGAAATTCGCAAAATTAATCTAGTGATTAAATCTAGTAATTAATTTTGAGAACTTAAGAAAAGAGCAACCACGTTAAAATCGTCTAAACTCACCATCTTTAGTCAAAGAAAATAATATTTAGAAGGCTTTCTGTGTACTTACGAATACTTACGAATTCTGTTGGGTTTTTCTCCCATCATTCATATTCATATTCAACTGACTACTAAAAAATACTTTTATTCTGAAATAAATCCCATTCTATATGAAATAAGGTGCCTTTTCATTTTTAAATACCTTCCTACTATTAAGAGTGCTGCATAAATAAAATTAATAGGTACATTTTGAAAAATTTATACGACTAATGAACTAGTGTTTCAATTTCGAAACTTTTGGATACCAAAAGTTGCCATTTGCATTCTGTGATGTGGCTTTTCCTATAGTGTAAAGCAGAAAATAAAGAATTTACGAGTAACCTCGAGTAAAGAGTTTCTTTGAATAAACTCGTATTGAGAAATGAATTACGTTTTCTCTTTTTGGCAAAGTTGCTTTTAAAATTCAGATGCTAATTTGAAGATATATTGTAGTAATTTTATGGAATATTTCGTCCACAACATGTACATAAAATAACACTGAACAATAAATATTATAAACCATAGGAATAAACCACAAATAAAATCGATTCGTTCATTTTTTTACTAAAACCATATAGTCAGACCTCATAACAAGTACTAATGTTTATAAATACCATTATTATTTGTTTCACATTCACCATTGACTTTTAATTGTCAATATATTTTATTTTTCAAAATGTAACGAACCTCCTTTTTCTGACTGTACAAGGAAATTTAAAATCCAAGTTCAGAACTCCTGTAAGTACGTATGTAATATATTCCCAGGTCAGAGACTTGTGAATATACAGGTCTCGAAAGTAATTTACCTGTATCTCTTTGTAAAATGAAATGTATTCTTTCTTATGCGCCATTACTTTACTTATAACCAAACTCAGTCATAAATTAAATTAAAAAAAAATTAAATCAAAATTATGCGTAAATGCTTATGTAATTAATATTACAAATAACGATAAATCAATTTGTATAGTTTGCTGACCGCTTACATATATCAAACCTTCACAACGTGAGTTCCGATTCATGTTTGTCTTTAAAAATAACACTACATTTCTATTATAGCACTCAACGACAAAAAAAAAACCGATTCCATTAAATCAATACAGTTCAACAAGGTTAAAATAAAGAACGCAAACATTTCAGACCGATCCTCGCACGGGCAAATTATTAACCAAATGTAAAAAGTTAGCCAATAGCTTCCCACTAGCTAAATTTGTTGCAAACTCGAACCGCTCACTCCCATCATCGAGTACTCATCTTTTCTACGCTTGTTTCTGATATCTTTGAATAAATTTCAACGCCCTTCAAACTTTGTTGATTGCTTTGATAAATAAAACAGCAAGTTTGTATTGCTCGTTACTCGCGAATGTAAAATTCAGAAGTTTTCGCCGTGGAACCCGAATTACGGATATATTTCCATCAAGAGATTGCGAATACAACTTGTAGTTTTTAATTGGCGTCAGATAACGGCAAGTGTGATTTAAAAGATGTTATTTTTAAATTAAAATGTACAATTTATAAAATAATTTTTATTTTATAAAGATTATTTTGTAGATTTGTAGCCAATATTTACCTGATGATAGTGTGCTGACAAAAAATTAATTAGAAGTTCAGATCCAAACTATTTTTCAGTGTCAACTTAAATAGAAAATTAGACCCTACAAAAAAACAGTATTTTAATTATATAAAAGCAATTAAAATAAATTTTAATGACAAATTTTCAGGCAGAAGGGGTAGTTTTTCTTAGTGCAAATATTTAGTTTTGAGTTCTGTGCAGAACTCGATGAAGGCAAGCGAGGCACGAACGCATATTTAGTCAATATTTAGGCCTGCGCCATTTAAGAAACAACTCAGAACAACTCATAATTTATTTCTTGGTAGTCGGGTCTTCCTTTCTAAAGTAGCTGCTGGCACCAAAAAATGGTTAGTAAGCTACTTGGAGAGAGAGGGTGCCACTTGCTTTTGTTAGCATAGGCTCCCGTGTTTTAATTAAAAATAAATAGAAAAAGTGCTAGTTACGCAAAAAAAAATTCATTGTTAGTGTAAACCAACTTAAAAAAACGGAGTAAATAAAGAAAAAAGGAAAGGAAAAAATTAAAGAGGATATAATGAAGAAAACCTCTACCTTAGTTAAAGAAAATTATAATAGAAAAGAGGAGGTAAATCAAATTAATATTAAAATAGAAAAACTTACTCATGAAAATAAAAAAATTATATTGGAATTGCAAGAAATAAAAGAAATGACAAATAAATGTTCTTCCACAAAACCAGCAAAATCAACTATAATAGATAGAAACTGCAAAAAATAGTTCTTTATGGATTACCTAATAAGTTTCGAGAAAATGAAAATGAATTATCCTATAAAGTTACGGAAACGATTGACATTTCGTAAGGGAGGAACATAAAGTGAATTAAAAAAAATATAATATATTTATTCAATCAAAGTATGTACCATTGCTGTCTATCCACTTTTGCCATCTCATAGGCAGTTCATTGATCCCTTTACTATATAACCATTCGGACGGGAATCAATAAAATCTTTGATCTATTTTTTACAAAAGAATGTCGAAGAATAAACGACCTTTGAAAACAATCCTCAAAGGTAGTTCATTGATCCCTTTATTTAAAAAAACCACGACGGTTCAGAATCAATAAAATTCGGAATCAATAAAATCTTTGATGGCGCTTTGGACTGCCCCATCGTAGTTGAATTTTTTCCCTTGCAAGAAGTTATCCAAATTTCGAAAAAAATGGTAAATTATTGGAGCAAGGTCCGGTGAGTACGGTGGATGTCTTAGACATTCCCATTGAAGCTCCTCTAATTTGGTAACCGTCTGTTGTGCAGTTTGTGGTCTAGCGTTGTCCTGAAGCGGCAGTCGCCTAAAGCGATTGACCAGCCTCGGTTGTTTAGCAGCTAGCTTTTCCATCATGGTTTGCAGTTGCTGACAATAGACATCTGCCGTAATCGTTTGGCCACATTTAAGAGAGCTGTGTAGTGAACGACACCAGCACTAGTCTTCCAAAGGCTCACAAGTAACCTTTTTGAGTAAATTTTCGCTTGGGGCAGGATTTCGCTGGTTGGCCAGGGTTCAACCATTGCCATGAGCGTTTCCAATTTTCGTACAGGATCCACTTTTTATCACAGGAAATGATTCGATTAAAAATCCTCTCATTATAGTGCCGGTTGAGTAATGTAACGCAGCAGTCGATGCGCGTTTGTCGTTTTGGTGCACTCAAATCATGAGGTACCGCCCTTTCAAGCATTGTCACCTTCCCAATTTGCTTCAACTGGATTAAAACAGTTTTGTCACTAATACCGCAGCCTACAGCTAACTCAGACGTGGTTTGCGGTGGATCCGCTTACACAATAGCCTTCAATTCTTCATTATCAACTTTGGTCTTCGGCCGTCCACGGGGCTTGTTCTGCAGGTCGAAATTTTCAGAACGAAAACGTTGGAACCAAAAACGCACTGTGTTTTCTTTTGCGACACCGCCGCCATACACAGCATTTCTGCAGCACTGGTTCCACGGTGGAACTCGTAAATAACGCGATACTCCAAGTTTCCGTTTTGTAAACTAAGTGACGCAAAAAAAAAGAGGAAAATCAAATGGATTACGGTTTTCGAAACACAAATGCGTGAGCAAATAGCTGTATAAATTTGAAATTGTAATTCTTAACCAAAGAGGAGATAATACAGATCAAATTGGCCAGTACGACAAAACGCCAGTTTCATATGTAAGGACCTTATTATGACATTCCACCCTAATCAAAAAATCTCTATTGGTATTGAATTCAAATACAAAAATATAAGTCAGTAAATTTAATCTATTATGAATTAACATCGGTTCTCACGTTAATTGGAAACATCACGCTAATAGAACTAGGCTAAAACTAGCGAGATTGGCATACGCACTCCGGGAGATTAAAAAAGCCACAGACCTAAAAACGGCTGTTACCACCTACTACTCCTATGCACACTCCTGGCTAAACTATGGTGTTGTCTTGTGGGGAAACTGTGTAGAGTTTCTAGCATTTTCACTGCTGAAAAATTTTGGCAAACATCCAAAATGATGACAGCTGTTTACCATATTTTTCAAATAACAAAATTCGCAGCCCACCGTGCATTTACATACTCGAAGCATGTAAGGTTGTGCGAAAACATCCCGACTTTTATACAAAACGCGGAGAAGTAGCTGGTAAATACGTCATTAGACCTTCCCGGAAAAATATCTTAATACAACCTATGCCCCACCTAAAGATTCACTCATCTGGTCCTCTGGCTATGACCATCAAATTATATAATCATTTTCCGGAATATATCAAACATGAAAAAAACCGTCGTTAATGTACACCGTGTACACTAAGACCTGGGGCAGGTGCTTAAGTGCGTGGTTGGAAATTCCATCCGCACCCGGAGCCTTTTTGGACTTTTGACTTCTAATGAGAAGCAAGATTTCATCGTTAGAGACTGTGACGGGGTCGTCGGTGATGGGGAGAGATTCTCTGCGGAGAACTTCGTCCTCCACCGCCTGGATGTGGGAGGGATCCGTGGGTTGCGTGCTAGGCGAACATTGTGCCGCTATGCTGTCGGTGAAGCATTCGGCTTTCTCTTCGACTTCAAAGGCAATAGTGCCGTCGGGACGAGTGAGAGGAGGAACGTGAGAGGCGGTGTCTACGCGTAAGGCTCGGGCCATTCGATAATACGCTTCGTGGGACGGGGAGATATTCAACGATTCTCGCTCCGATCGCCACGCGGTGCGGACGTGCAAGCCCCGTTCTCCGTTGATCGGTCCTTTCCCGCTATTCCGTGGCGCTCAGTCTACTGACGTCACAGTCTAGCGTGTTGGTTCCGTGCTACGGTTTTCAAGGTTTTCTACTCCCTCTGAGTGCTATCGAAGTGCGTTTTTTTCTTTGCGACTAAGCCCCTTAGTCTTCAAAGTGCTGTGCTAAGTTGTGTTGTGCTTGTGCTGAGTGCAGTGTTGTGCCCAGCGTAAGTAGTCTGGTTTCAGTGCAAAGGATACTTAACGGTGACAACGAATTTGTACTGAACCAGTCCTTTTATTTTTATTTTATTTCTCTTCTATATTATCATATCTGTGTGTTTTCGTGTGTATTTGTCCTTTCTGTAAGTAAAGGTTGACCCTAACGCGGTCAACTCTTTACCTGCGTACCCTTTTTTAGGTTTCTAGGTAGCGGCCTTCGGCGTACTACTGTTAGTTTTAAGTTTTCCTGCCCAGCCCCCCTACCGCTGGTAGGGAGGTTAGCCGCTAGGATTTTGCTAGGTTTTTAGGAACGAGGCATCTTTTATTATACTTATATTTATTAATATTACTGTCCCAACCCTCCCTAATGGATCCGCTAAGCGTTATTAACGCGTTCACCCAGGTGCTTGCTGCGGTAGGCGTCTACATCCCGAAAGACATCATAACGCAGGCCTTGCAGGCATCAATCGCGTCCCCGGCCCCTCAGGCCTCAACCCCGGCCCCTCAGGCCTCAACCCCGGCCCCTCAGGCCTCCAACGTCGAGACCCCTTAGGTCTACAGCTCTTCCTCGTCTCCCGCCTTGTCCGAGATGGACTGCGAATCGGTCGCATCCTCTCACACGTCGCGTCGCAAGCGTACCGCTCCCCGGAGCGACTCCGAACCCGCGTCTGATACGTCGTCAGATGCCGCCACCTTAACCGGCTCTCCTGAGCCCGCGTTTCAACTTGTCGCCAAGCGCTCCAAGAAGCGCTCGAAGAAAGCTTCGGTATCATCAATACCCGAGCCCTCCCCGGTGTCTTCAACACCAGCCCCCGCGCCGTTAAAATCGCTCGAAGTAACCGCGCCTCCGTCGGTCCCATCGAAGCCAGCGACGCGCTGCGCTCCCGTCCCGCCGAAACCTCAGCTCCCTCCGCCCGTATTCCTGCGTGAAAAAGCGCGCTGGACCGCGGTTTCTAACTTGTGCAAAGAGCACAAAATTAATTACTTAAAAGCAACCAATGCAGGCGACACAATTAAAATCCAGGTCGCGACCGTCGACGACTTCCGCGCGTTCACTCGGTTACTTTCTTTAAAACAAATAGCTTATCACACCTACGCCCTCCCGGAGCGGCCAGTCCGGCCACACAGCAAACTACAGGGGTTGCCCGCGCGCTCCGCGCTCCACCGACAAGAGGGTCGCGCCTAAACTGGCGCCACCGCTCACCTCCGCTAACTTCCCGCCGCTGCGCAACCGGGGTCCCCCGGAAGCAAAGCCCGTTCAGCCGACGCCTACTTAGGCTCTGTCTTGGAGGCAGCGTCCGGCCGTTCCGCCTGCACCTTCCCGACCCATCCTAGCTTCCGTAGCTTCCGTAGGGCCGCGTCCCGCTCCGTTATCCGTACCTCAGTCGTCGTTGGCTGAGGACATGAAGACCGTGTTCGATGTCATCCAAAACGTCGACATTAACGAAATTTCCGTACTCGCACGCAAACTGCGCGCCGCCCGCTCTCCTCAAGAGCGTTTATTCGCGTTAGCCGAGCATCACTCGCTCGTAAGTTCGATGTAAATTCTTTTACTTTTGTATAAATTCGTAAATAATAAATTATAATGTCTAGACCCGCGAATCCCGCGTCCAGTCGTATTAAACCCAAGGGCTTATCCCTAGTATCTTTTAACGCTCGTAGCCTTAGCACTAACCTTCCCGAGATTAAACTGTTCCTTCAGAACAAAGAACCTGACTTATTCCTTCTCCAGGAGACATGGCTTACTCCAAAACGCTCCAGGGGATACGCTATTCCTAAGTACGCGTTTACTCGCAACGATAGGCCCAACTCCGACGGTTACGGCGGCACCGCTATATATTACAAAAGAGGCTTCCATTGCTGTCCTCTCCCTACCCCTCCTCTCCTCAACATGGAAGCCACCGTGTGTAGATTGGCTATGACTGGTCATCCGACCATCATCATAGCTTCAGTCTACATACCATGTGGCTCCAGTCCAATCCGCAGCGACTTTGAGGCCATTCTCGCCCTCGGCCATTCAGTCATTATGTTCGGAGACTTTAACTCCAAACATACTGACTGGACGTGCCTATCGACCAACACCAGCGGCATCGCTCTCCTCGACATCACTAACTCCCTTGACTTAGACGTCATATCCCCCATCACTCCCACTCACTATCCCAACAACCCGACCTATTCTCCTGACATCCTCGACTTTGCAATTATCAAGCGAATCAATCTTGATCTAAGGTCCATCGAACCGTTCGATGACCTAGGCTCCGACCATCGCCCCGTCTCCCTCGTGCTAGGCGCGCCTAACGATAACGTCACACCTCCTAAGATCTTTACCAACTGGAAAGGCTTTAAAAATACGTTAGTTTCAGCCTTAGAGGCACCGAACTCTCCGCTCGCGATTTCGCCCGACCAATTAGACAGCCCGATTAAAATAGATTCGATAGTCGATAATCTCACTGATGCTATCAACTCAGCCATCAGCGACAACGTAATCATTGCTAAGCAAGGCAAACCCGCGCTTCCCTTAGCCGTTAGCAATCTCATTAAAGCTAAGAACGCGGCTCTCCGGAGAGCCAAGAAATATCCCACGCCCGCATATAGAACAGCTGCGAATCAGCTTCAACGTAAAGTTAGGTCTCGCCTCGCGGAACTCCGTGACACTCAGTTTAACGATCTCATGGAGAATATCTCCCCGTCCCACCAAGCGTATTATCGAATGGCCCGAGCTTTACGCGTAGACACCGCCTCTCACGTTCCTCCTCTCACTCGTCCCGACGGCACCATTGCCTTCGAAGTCGAAGAGAAAGCCGAATGCTTCGCCGACAGCATAGCGGCATAATGTTCGCCCAGCACGCAACCCGCGGATCCCTCCCACATCCAGGCGGTGGAGGACGAAGTTCTCCGCAGAGAATCTCTCCCTATCACCGACGACCCCGTCACAGTCTCTAATGATGAAATCTTGCTTCTCATTAGAAAGAAAAAGTCCAAAAAGGCTCCGGGTGCGGACGGAATTTCCAACCACGCACTTAAGCACCTGCCACAGCAGGTGCTTACCTTGTTAGCTATCATCTTCAGTGCCTGCTTCGACCATAGCTACTTTCCAAAAGCCTGGAAAGAAGCGACAGTCATAGGCATTCCCAAGCCGGGTAAACCTCTGAACATCCCGGCTAATCACAGACCCATCAGCCTCCTCAAGGCAATGTCTAAACTTCTCGAAAGAGTCATACTCTCTCGAATGCGGAACCATCTGTTTCCAACGGATGGCGACCCTCTCATTATTCCCCACCAGATCGGCTTTCGCGCTAAGCACTCCTGCCCTCAGCAAGTCCATCGAATCGTCGAGTACATTCTCGAAGGATTCTATCCGCATCGTAAAAAATCAATCGCGGTTTTCTTTGACGTGGCCAAGGCTTTCGACAAAGTCTGGCACAGTGGTCTCGTTTATAAACTCTACAAAATAGGCTTACCGGATCGCCTAGTCAGGTTAATCGCGTCGTTTCTCAAAGACCGTACGTTTCGATTTAAACATGAAGGCACGCTCTCCGCGCCTCGTCCCATAAAGGCTGGAGTCCCGCAAGGCTCAGTCCTCGCCCCTCTGCTGTACACCGTGTATACTAATGACATGCCCATCCCGCCGAAAGGCGTCGAACTCGCCCTCTTTGCAGTCGATACCGCCCTTTACACTAAAGGTAAAAGGATCCCGTATAACATCACCAGACTCCAAAAGGCCGTAAACGCCCTCGGTGTTTGGTTTCAAAAATGGCGTATCGATGTCAACCCAGATAAGAGTTCTGCCATTCTATTCGACCACAAACGTCGTAATCGCCGCAACGATCCCCACATTCGAATGTTAGGTATTCCCATTCCCTGGAAGCGCAGTATCAAATACTTAAGCGTCACCTTAGATCAGACGCTTTCTTTTAAGCCACACGTCGATAGAGTAACGAAACTCGCGCGTTTCTACTTAAGCCGCTTAAATAGTATGATAGGTAGAAAAAGTAAAATGTCTTTTAGAAATAAACGTACGCTTTATAAGGTCTGCGTTAGACCCGTCATGTCATATGCTTCGCCAGTCTTTGCCCACGCCAATCCCTCCGTCCTGTATAAGCTGCAGGTAGTTCAAAATCTCTTCTGCCGCAGGGCCACAGACGCACCTTGGTATGTGCGCAACGCGGACCTGCACAGAGATCTTGAACTACCTACAGTGCAACAGCACCTCAAAACACTCTCAGAATCGTTCTTCAAACGTGCCGAATCCCATCCCAATCATCTTGTTCGAGATTCAGTCTCATATACTGCTCCTGTGTTAGATTCGAAATTCAAAGTCGCTAGGCCGAGAAACGCGCACACGGGCGAACCTACGCAGTTAACTTTAGCTCTCGAGGCCCTTCAGGCCGCAAATCCTAATTCTAACGTAAATTCTAATTGTAACATAAATCCGAATTAATGCAATTTTTATTTTTCATTTTTAATGTTTTTATTTTTACTTTTCATTTTTGAGCACCTTCAGTGCTATGTGAATCTCAGCGGGTGACCCCTTAAGGGCCCCGCTGGCGCGGCCTCTTTCTCCAATTGGCCGTCGCTCAGATGAAGGCTGAGTGGCAAAAATGCACGAGCCGACAGGGGGTTTTTTAGTGGGTATGGTTCTGGTAGGCATCGGGACGAGTCCCACATAACTCAAATCGCGCGCGCGGAGTATGCGTCAGAGCATTTTTTATGTCCTCCTGCCCTTCCCGTGGAGGGGAACCAAAAAAAGAAAAAAAAAAGGGAGATATTCTCCATGAGATCGTTAAACTGAGTGTCACGGAGTTCCGCGAGGCGAAACCTAACTTTACGTTGAAGCTGATTCGCAGCTGTTGTGGAAGCTGGCGTGGGATATTTCTTGGCTCTCCGGAGAGCCGCGTTCTTGGCTTTAATGAGATTGCTAACAGCTAGGTGAAGCGCGGGTTTGCTTTGCTTAGCAACCTTTTCGTTGTCGCTGATGGCTGAGTTAATAGCATCAGTAAGAGACTTGACTAATGAATCTATTTTATCCGGGCTATCTAATTGGTTTCCAGTTGGTAAAGGTCTTAGGAGATGTGACGTTAACGTTACGCGTACCTAGCACGAGGGAGACGGGGCGATGGTCAGAGCCTAGGTCATCGAGCGGTTCGATAGACCTTAGATCAAGATTGATTCGCTTGATAATTGCAAAGTCGAGGATGTCAGTAGAGTAGGTCGGGTTGTTGGGATAGTGAGTGGGAGTGATGGGGGATATTACGTCTAAGTCAAGGGAGTTAGTGATGTCGAGGAGAGCGATACCGCTGGTGTTGGTCGATAGGCACGTCCAGTCAGTATGTTTGGAGTTAAAGTCTCCGAACATAATGACTGAATGGCCGAGGGCGAGAATGGCCTCAAAGTCGCTGCGGATTGGTCTGGTACCACTAGGTATGTAGATTGAAGCTATGATGATGGTCGGATGACCAGTCATAGCCAATCTACACACAGTGGCTTCCATGTTGAGGAGGGGAGGAATAGGGAGAGGACAGCAATGGAAGCTTCTTTTGTAATATATAGCGGTGCCGCCGAAACCGTCGGAGTTGGGCCTATCGTTGCGAGTAAACGCGTACTTAGGAATAGCGTATCCCCTGGAGCGGTTTGGAGTAAGCCATGTCTCCTGGAGAAGGAATAAGTCAGGTTCTTTGTTCTGAAGGAACAGTTTAATCTCGGGAAGGTTGGTGCTAAGGCTGCGAGCGTTAAAAGATACTAGGGATAAGCCCTTGGGTTTAATACGACTGGACGCGGGATTCGCGGATCTAGACATTATAATTTACTAATTTACGAATTTATACAAAAAATAAAATTTATAACGAACTTAAAAGCGAGTGATGCTCGGCTAACGCAAATAAACGCTCTTGAGGAGAGCGGGCGGCTCGCAGTTTGCGTGCGAGTACGGAAATTTCGTTAATGTCGACGTTTTGGATGACGTCGAACACGGTCTTCATGTCCTCAGCCAACGACGACTGAGGTGAAGATGACAAAACGGGACGCGGCCCTACAGAAGCTACGGGAGCTGGGATAGGTCGGGAAGGTGCAGGCGGGACGGCCGGACGCTGCCTGCAAGACAGAGCCGGAGTAGGCGTCGGCTGAACGGGCTTTGCTTCCGGGGGACCCCGGTTGCGCAGCAGCGGGAAGTTAGCGGGAGTGAGTGGCGGCGCCGGTTTAGGCACGACCCTCTTGACAGTGGAGCGCGGAGCGCGCGGGCAACTTCTGTAGTTAGCTGTGTTGCCGGACTGGCCGCACAGCGCACAGGCAGGGGGGGAAGTGGATTCGGGAGTGCGAGTGCACTCCTTCGTTATGTGTGGATCCGGGCACTTAACGCACCTGGGGGGAGCTGAGTGGCACTGCCCAGGGTGACCGCGGGGGTTGGGACGCTCGACGGAGATGTTCGAGAGTCCGCAAATTGTGCGAGCCTCTCTGAAAATCTCCTTCGAGTTGGGAGTTTTGGACAGGATTACTAGCGCTAACGGAAAACACCTACCGCGGTTGGAGTGCATCTTGTGCACTGCTTCGACCGGGAAACCCTGGGACTAAAGGTCCTCGAGGATTTCTTCGTTCACGAGCTCGAACGGGACGCCCCGTAGTATTGCGCGGATCTTACGCTCCTCCGGGAGGGCGTAGGTGTGATAAGCAATTTGTTTTAAAGAAAGTAACCGGGTGAACGCGCGAAAGTCGTCGATGGTCGCGACCTGGATTTTAATTGTATCGCCTGCGTTGGTTGCTTTTAGGTAATTGATTTTTTGCTCTTTGCAAAGATTTGATACTACGGTCCATCGCGCTTTTTCGCGGAGAAAGACGGGCGGAGGGAGCTGAGGCTTCGGCGGGACGGGAGCGCAGCGCATCGCTGGCTTCGATGGGACCGACGGAGACGCGGTTACTTCGAGCGATTTTAACGGCGCGGGGGCTGGTGTTGAAGACACCGGGGAGGGCTCGGGTATTGAGGATACCGAGGCTTTCTTAGAGCGCTTCTTGGAGCGCTTGGCGACTAGCTGGAACGCGAGCTCAGGAGAGCCGGTTAAGGTGACGACATCTGACGAAGTATCAGACGCGGGTTCGGAGTCGCTCCCGGGAGCGGTACGCTTGCGACGCGACGCGTGAGAGGATGCGACCGATTCGCAGTCCATCTTGGACGAGGTGGGAGACGCGGGAGCGCTGTAGACCTGAGGGGTCTGGACGTTGGAGGCCTGAGGGGCCGGGGTTGAGGCCTGAGGGGCCGGGGACGCGATAGATGCCTGTAAGGCTTTCGTTATTACGTCATCTGATAAGTTGGCGCCGGACGCAACGAGCGCCTGGGCGAATGACCTAAGAATGTTAACAAGGTCCATTGGAGGGCTTGGAACTACAATATGTATTAAATAAACATATGATGTATGCCTAGGTTCCCTAGCAAACCTAGCACCTAAACCTCCCTACCCGCGGTAGGGGGGCTGGGGACGACGCGAAGTGGGGCCCCTAATTCGGACAGCACTGTACCGTCACCCTGGGAATGGCCCAAGTGCAATGGGATCGGGTCAGCCGGTTTCTCCTTGGCCTGAAGGGCCTTGGAAGCGCACCGGGGCAACGCTATCAGGCTTAGTTGTCACCGTTAAGTATCCACCTGATCAAACGCGAGTCTACTACGGAGTGTGTTGCCAATAAATTGACAACAAAAACCGGCCGTAGACCTGACGAAGTTGGGTTGCACTAAAAGTGCGGGATTGACTACGTTACGACCGGCCGGAGCCGGCCGCAGAGCGAGTCTCTGACTACGTACAGGCGCCAAGCGTCAAGTACGCAGCCAGAAAGACAGCCCGAGTCTTGCGAACCACTATCGAATTTAATCAACCGTGGTAAGCTCAACCCTGTTGTTGCTGCACTCACCGAGGTGAGGTTTTTTATTCGAGGGGTGCACAGAGTGCGGGATTGACTACGTTATGACCGGCCGGGGCCGGCCGCAGAGCGAGTCTCTGACTGCGTAGCAGGCGCCAAGCGTCAAGTACGCAGCCAGAAAAACAGCCCGAGCCTCGCGAACCACTATCGAATTTAATCGTTGTGATCCAAATAAATTGCAGCATTTTATACGTATTTCAAATATATTCAACCAATCAGAGTTTGCTTTTAGACAATGTACTTAAGAGGGAGTTTTGAAGGCTATAAAAAGTATAAGTGCGTCAGGTTATGATAACATTACTAAACAAATGATTAAGTTAACGATTTATGTAAATCTGCTAATCATTATTTTTTATCATAACAGTCAATCCAGACATCTATATTTCCCGATGCTGGGAAATTGGCTAAAATAAGACCTTTGCCCAAATCTAATAAAGTGTAACAAATCTAATAAAGACCGTTAAAGTCCTACGCCCTCTAAGTATACTACCAGCTTTGTCAAAATTCATAGAAAGAGTAATCAGTAAACATTTAAAAAGAGAAAAAGTTATACCAGAAATCCAATCAGGCTTCTGAAGGAAACCACAGCAGCGCAACAGCTCTGCTTAAAGCTACATTAGTTCTACTCGTTTTTAGTAGAGCCTTCGGCTGTATATATCTTAATACTATGAAACAATTATTATCTATAATGAAATATTACAGCTTGAATGATTTGATGGCTTTACATATAAGAGGTTTAAATATTTTCTCATAAGTCGCCGTTCGTTTGTTTCTGTGGACACTAATAACCTAGTATCTGAGGTAATGTAACTACGTAAAAACTAATGTAAAAACGGGGTACCCCGCAGGTCTATATACACAGCCCGATAATGTGTATAATAGCCACAATTGATGTTAAACATAGAGTTCAGAATTGTAAAATGCACTTATGCGCAGACGATACTAACTTTACTATTCTTTTCACCCCGATTCAATCGGAAACGCTGTCACGCCACAAGTTGTAAGCATGCCTGATCAAGTGGAGGCAGTCACCAGGGTGAAAGGAGGCTGTACACGTTATTAAAACGTAAAATTTTTACCAGTGAAAAATTATAGCGTAAATTCCTGAGTTATGCGTTGTTAAAGAATAAAATTAATAATAAGGACTTTAAGTGTAGAAATACATGGAAACTCTCTATATCTTAAAATATCTATGATTTTTCATCTTCGAGTTGATAAAAAAACTATTGACGAAAAACTTCGCTAAAGACCACCAATAAACATGTTTTTTTTTCGATTGCAAGTTTTGTATGAATTTCGACAATACTTGTTTTTAGCTGTTCGTTTAGCTTTGAATGATTTCTGCGGCACCGTAAACTACAAAATGAATTCAAAAACAATGGATTTCTATACCGCCCCTCAGTGACTTAAGTTTCTAATGAATTTATTTAAGCTCATTTTACAAGTGTATAGGTATATATCTTTTTATCCCCTGATATTGCAAGACTACTCTCTTATTTAACTAATTATGTTAAATGTATAGCTTGTAACTTGGTTCCGATAAATCAGCGCTGATGAAAAATAAATTCAGCATCATCATGGTGGGTCTGGGTCTTTTATCACAGAAAATTTATGTAAAATAAAAATGTATATGTCTCCTAAACTTATTTCTTTTTGGAGGTGTATTTTTGTGATGATAAACTTATTCATTTCTTTTTTTCAGTTTTTGAGATCAGCCAAATGCGAGCGATCGTAGTCTATTAATATAAAAAAAAGGTTGGGTTTAAAATATTACGTGGGGTCTGATTAGGCATTGTGATTAAATATTTTATGAAAATGAAATATATTTTTTAAGTTAATTTTGAAGCTTTGAGTTAAATAGATAACATATTTCTGAACGGCACACGAGTACGAATAAGAGATGGAATTAAAATTCACTTCGTGAATATTTGTATTCTTTCAATTGATTATTGTAGTAGCGGATAAAACTTATTATTAGCATACTTATTTTTATTTCAATGGAAGCATCTTAAATCAAAGCACCAAACTCGTAAAATATAAAAACACGATTACAACTAAGTTATTATCTTTCAAGTTTATCAGTTGCAAATAAGATAAGTTAAACTTATAAATTTTCTTACAGAATATATCTAAAATATTCTATTAAATAAATAAAATGTAAAACAGTTTATTGTGGTATCAATGTCAAAGATTCGTATAAAAGTCCTTTATAAAACATAGGAAGCAAGAACATGCCTTATCAAAGATGGCGGTAGAATTCTAGGCTTGTTTTCTTTTCAAATGGGATTTCGCTTGTTTCCACAAAATAATGGATTATCGAAAAGGCCGCAGATAAAATACGCGGAAAGCACAAAAGGCTTTTGCTTTATTATTTCTTTACACAATGTTTGTGTAAAGGTTCGTTGCGGCTCGAGCTTAATCTCCCTACAGGTGCGTATTATAATATTTCTTTATAAAAGATAATAAATTACTATTTTTTATAAATTTTAATATCATATGAACTGATTTATTACTAATGTTAATAATGCAAATTTCAAATTCTCGAAAATACAAATCGTTTTTTTAAGTGAAAGCACTCATAAAACAAAGCATTGGAATTACACATATCAAAAGTGTCTAGGGATCAAATACGTTTTAGAGTATTTCTGCAAATGAGATGACTGACACTGGCTTTTTTGGAACGCTATAGATTCTATTTAGCGAATTTTACTAATTAAATATGGATTTTTGTTAAAGTTTTCTAATTTAAAAAAAATATAGGGGTATGATTTTAATTTGAACATAGGAATTAAAGGAAAAAGCCATTCTGGTAGACTAGATTTGGTAAATATTAATTGGAATTTTTTTTTGATAACATTTTACATGATCCCTAGACACTTTTGTTGTGTGTATGTTTAAAAACTTTATATTTCATATAGCATGGATCACGCACGTTCGTGTTAGAACCGCGTCCGTGGGTGAGAACATCGCCACTTTCTCCCGACAAGGCCCGACAGTCATGTTGGTTGCCCTCGCAACAAGCCAATGCACGTTGATATTTATTAATAAATTCTGTGAAATTTAATCAAAACTTGTAACAATAATATATCATTTTGCAAAGTATTTAATTAAATTTTAATTCAAAATATTAGTTTTGAACCTATTGGCAAGCGAGGATGTAACAGACACAGACGCAAGGGACGAGGCTTAATAAGCAGTCTTTTCTTATACGATAAATACGTAATTACACATATTAATATCGTATTTTCAGATTATTTCATTAAACTAGGGCAAAACTGAGCTATATTTCTAATGATAATGAAAATATCGTAGAATATTAGAAATGTGTAATAGAACATCTAGCTGATTTGCCCCTTTTATAATGTTATGTGTAAAAAAAATTATGTTTATAAGTTGTTATTTTAATTTGTAATTATGTTATTTATTATCGAACAAATTGAAAAATTATTGTTTTATTGACAACAGAAGTTGACAAAAAACTATTCTCTTACAAGAAACTAAAGCATGAATTTCTTTGTAAGTGTTTGATATTGAGTGACTTAAGATTTGATAAGTGTTTCTTTTTATTGGAACCAATATAGTTCATCTTCATCATTTCGTCGTGTTAAACCTAAAACGTTGGCTTAATGTGCCTAGCTCTTAAAAAAAGGATCCATGACTAATATGATCCTGTCAATACATATATTTCCGTTGCAATAGCGGTCACTCTGATAAAGACTAAGCTTGTTTTCAACGAACCTGGGGACAGACATGCTGACATATTTACTAGTAGCTGAATAACTTTATTGTACTTTTTACTATTAATGAGGATTCACTTAGATAACACGAAGCTAAAAACTTGATATAAGTATTTTTTTTCATATTCAAACATATTTAAGAGTAGTCTAAGTCTAATTTGTCATGTCACAGCTTTTATTACTGCTGCGTCAATGCTAAGAATAGAGTCACGCAGAAAATTACACCCAGCAGCCTTTTGTTTGATTTAGTCAAATTTAAACATCCTAAATACCTATATGAAAAGCTCAAATTTCCCAGCTCTCATAATAGATATGGGCCAGGCATTCCAAGGGCTTTACGAGCACCGCTAGCACTACATGCTCATACAAGAGTGGCTTTTAGCGTTAGTTTTAGGTACCAAGCAACCAAATTTTGGAATAATATATCACCTCCAATTGTAAATATTACCTCCTCTTTATAAAAAATATTACTCTTACTCCTTTGTTGAATTAATTTAATTTTCTTGTTTGTTTACATATGAATTTAACTTAAAATGTTAGATACTGTTATGTTTATTTATTTTTATGTTTGTTTTGTAGTCAATTTGTGTGTATGTTTTTATTGTTGAAATATTATTAAGTAGTATTTAATTTTATGACGAGTGCGTCCAGAATGCTTCCGTATTGTTGCACGTGTCTCTGCGCAGACCCCTCTGACGGTAACTGTAAATCAGTGGTTTGCTTTATGGCAAACGTTTCACTGAGGTATCGCCATTTTGCATCGGCATACATGGTATTAGACAGATTAGTCGTTTTTTATAGCATATTTTTGTAGCATATTGTTATTTGTTATTTTGTACCTACTGTTTATTTCTATGTTTCTTATTTTCGTTTTTTTTTTCTATTTTTGTAGTTTCTTTTGTAACGTGTTCCTGGTGCAAATAAAATGATTATCTATCTATCTATTTTTTTTTCAAATTTTCAAAATGCCGATTAATGTAACGCAGTACTCATAATAAACACTCGAAAGCTGAGTTTTTAAATGATAATAAACATTTAGTTAGGTATAATTAGGGTAATTTCACAAGGATAAAGTACTGACTGATTGGGAAAAACCTATTCGTCAAACATTTGTCATTAGATCCACCTGGCTACACTGTACATTATGTACCTAGAGTGTCATGCACGCTCTTAACCTAAGTAATTTAAACTCATGGGTACATCATAAGTATGACAACATTATGTATATGGGTTTATAATAATTTTTGAAAGAATTAATTAGACTTCATTTTACTTTAATTTTGAGACCTGCTAACGTTTAACAAATGAGTAAAACGTTATTTTAGGCTACTTTATTCACCGCTGACATGTTTTGAAACGTAACGAGTAAAAAATGGCAATTACAGTTCCACTTGTTTGTTTGGATACAGTTCAAAATACTATAAATATGTTAACAAAAGAAGTACTTTGTGTACAATATTTTATAAAAAATTTTCAAGAAAGCATTCGCCAGCAAGTTTTGAACCATTAGAACAGTCATCTCATAACAAGTTCAACAATAAACCCTTGCTAAACAGTTTCAGTCTTTTTCCCTTTCAAATTACAATACAATATTCAAAACACTTGAAAGCAAATATCTTATTTTTAATATGAATACCATCAAGTACAATCTGTTGAAGTTTTACATGCATATAACATGAGTTTTGAATCTGGCTGAGCCACAGGGTGGGTAGATTCAGTCTCCAATATTGAAATAGAGCCCCGCTTAGCTAGGCCTGCCTTATACAGCCAATAATGCACATCACGTTAGAGCCAATAAGTAGGTGTACTGTGCCTCGACGGCCTGGTGGGTCGGCTATTGCATGATAGAACATGAAGACTGTGGTTTGTTCGGGTTTAAAGTTTGGGGTTTTATTTTGTTGTGAATTTTTGTAATTACTATTTTCTATGAGTAATCGTAGTGAATTTTCTACAGTACTAATAGTGTTTAATATAAAAGTGTTAAATCAAAATCAAAACTTTCCCTTGTAATGAAAATCATTATTTAAAATATATTTCAATCTTGTGAATTCAATCTTAAACAGTCGATAATTGTAAGGTGTTCATTTTTATTCTTATCGTCTTGTACGTACATTTTATTCTCCTTGATGAGAAAAGAAACTACAATGTAATTTTTAAAAATTGATGTTTTGCGAATAAACAATATCACAAGTTTGAAAAAGCTTAACACTCCAATTAGTAACTGAAAGGATATCGAACTACATATAAAATCGTGGTTCTAAAATGTCCTCGCCACAGAAAGGTAAATAGAAACATCCTTTCGGCGCAACAGACGTCGGGATTCGATCGCGGCGTGAATTCCAGATTTAAATTGCCTTGGGAATCCATCAGAACGCCAAATTCGTGTAACAGCAAATCTGTCAGAGTGACAACAGCGGGATCTCATACGTCACGAGATGGAAGCGAGCGAATTGCAAACTATAACGGCCTTACGCTTTAAAATAGAACTTCTGTAAAGGAATATCCTTGTCTTTTGTTATTTTGTTGTTGCCAGTCTGGCCTAGCCAGAGAGTAATTTTAGCAAAATCATTACTAAGACGCCGTCCAAAAAGACAAATGTAACATACAAGTTTTACCTTTTTGTGTTAAGTTTAAGAGTGAATTTCATACAAAAAGCCTTTTTAACTCATTGCAATAGATATATCAAATTTTTTCGTTTTAAGTCTCACACTAAGAAACACTGTTATTTGTTTGCAAAATTGAAATTCGAACACGTAAGTTGAAATTCAGCAAACCAAGTTGAAAAAGTGTACCATGTTACAGATCATGACAGTATAAAATACGTTTAGATTTATCTCTCGAGTCTCAACGAAAAAGGCATTTTTAGAATTCCGCTCGAGCCCTTTTGCAGTTCTCGTAAAGTCAGCAGTTCGTTTACAACCCGTTTATATAATATTTAAAATTCCTGCTCTTTCACCTCTGAGTGGTCAGTGTTGGACCCTCGTCAGCGTAAACATGACTGCAACATGACATTCGACTGGCCATTAGGTATTTGTCCCAAAAAAGAATAACTCAAAACCGGTTTATTCGGGCCCGATATGGCGTGTCATAAATAGTGATAGGCGATGAAATAGTTTTGAACCCTCACATTCCTGCCTTGTGATATGAATATAGAAAAGCTATTGAAGATATAAACAAGCGTTGCTCACATCGATCGAGGGCTTCTACAGTTTTTGCAATCAGTTTTTGAAGGGGCTTCAAAAAGTTGGGCTTACTTTTTATATTTAATTTTAGTAGATTATTTTTATACAAAAGACTTGTACATGGACAAAGCAATTAACGTTTTTATTCATTCGAACTGGTCTGTTACATTTGTCTACGTAATAATTGGTGCATTGCATCAATGCTACCATCAATATTAACTTGATTAAATGCGTTGAAAGGGCTGCTTCGACATGAAGTACATTTTGTTGTCAGATTTACTGTAATGTTTTTTGGTTACCCAAGTGTCTAGAAAATACGAAAGAAAGAAGCACGTTTTTCCTGCAGTGAAGCAACTAGTTGCTGCCAATAAATATTCGGGTTATGTAATTACTAAAGTCACCCTGGAAGGTCAATGCCCTGATTATGTCTGCACAAAAACTGTAGCCGCTGGAGCAGGCAATAAACCTTCAAATTAATTATAAAATTATATTTTTATTCACATTAAGATATTCTTAATTTATCGAATAATTAGGTATGTTTAAGCCTTTATAAATTAGTTCAAAAAGGTATACATCTACTTGTAACAGCTATCTTAATTTTTATTACTTATTTATTTAATGTTGTTAAAAGTGTAAAACCACAGTCGAAGTCACAGAACGTCTTCGTAAGTTTATTGAAATTAAGTTTTATGAAATCCTCTAAGTCTTGTCACATCAGGCATATTGGCACTGCAGGGGTATAGTCAAACATCGGCTCAGAATATTAAAATATAAATTAATGTATGTTTGCTTTAATCTGCCTCAAAAGGAAAAAAATAATTATCTTGATTTACATTTATAGATCGTCAAGAATTTTGTTCGTCGGAGTTTGTAGATAAGCCAGTTTTAAAGATTTGGAATAAATTAACGTTTGTGAAAATTATATTTTGAATTTTGATTAAGTGTTTCCCTTCGTAAGAGGTAGGTATTGTAAATTTATTTTGAAATCATATCTTTTTTTATTGCCAGTTCTAAATTTACAAAGTATTTTTTTTAACTTGAATTCGGATTAAATTTAAATTGAATTAAATTTTAATTAATGATTGATTTCGTTCAGCGGAACTGGGACCTTGAAATGTTGGGGGCGTTTGCAATGAAGATATAGATATCTATCTGAAATTGGTTTTGTAAAATATGTTGATATGTTGTATTAGCTGTGTGTTAAGTGATAATTCTTGCATATTGCATGTTTGTGTTTAGCCTCAACCGAGAGGGTATGACAAGGAAGACGGATTGTTTCATGTCATCAAGATGAACGTGTTTCATGCTTATCTAAGAAGTAACTATACTTCATATTTTCGAATGGATCTATCGTCATCTTTTTGAGGAACTCTTTACCACTACGAAACTTTTTAGGACCTATATTGTTTATTTTCATATTTTTCTTAGCAGCGATAAAATAACTGTTTAAATGGATTGCAGCGAAGGCACTCTTACAGAATTACGAGTACCACACAGACGTTGGAAGATGTTTTAGTAGGAACTATATTAATGATTTAGCAGCCGCGTAATGTTACAACAGAACTAATAGAAAAATAATTTAAACCACAAACAAAAATTATTTGACGGCTTTCCACAATCGATGAAATTTATTTAAATAGACTTTTCAGCTATTTCTAGAAATATTTCTCAAGGGTTTTGCAACCGTAAGGTTCGACCTTTACAAATAATATTTGGATATTTTTCCTCATTTTAAATCGCTGTCGAATACGATGGCATTTGGTTTGTGTGACAAATTATTAATGAAAAAAAGAGACCATTGCTCAAAGAATACAAAATCGAGTTGAACGTTTAGAATTATAGAAATTTTATTATATAAAAGATATAATAAATTCTTTTTATTGCCTATAAAATGCACATAAAATATTTCATATTATTTTTAAAATGTACCAAAACATATAAATTTTTGGTAAAATTAGATGACAAAGCCTCTCTCACATATACAGACATTTTATTCGGTAAGGATATTGAAAAAAATATTTTTGGTAAGCGCCAAACGACCACATGTTAAAAAGTACATGAAAAAGCTTCTCATAAAAATAACGACAAAATACCCACTCAAAGCAAAATATAATTTATTATCTCCAAATCCTAAATCTCGTATTGGAAAGAAAAGTAAATGAAGGAGGCAATTTTCTGAACAGATTCTAGCGCTCATTGTAAATACGGTGTTCATACTGGCTAATATTTGTTCTGTTGGACCTCAGCCAAGTCTAGAGAAAACAATATCAGTCCCAGGGTAAATGTGAAACTAATATGATAGTATTTATGGAGTTCGGTAATGCAAGCTGCCGTTCCATATTTGAACTCGGGTCTCATTTGTGTCGTGCTTATGTTGTTTGGTATCAAACTATTTTGATGACAATCCTAATGAATGCGAATATAAATAAAAGTTGCTGTGTCGCTACTATTAGTTGTTTGAGTTTCTTTACAATTTTCTAAATAGTACAATCGTCAGAAATATAAGAAATATAATCTTTCTCCCATTTGCAGGAGAATTTGAAAATACAATATAGCATCTGTCTCTTTGGACTAAATAGTGTAAACAAAAATTGAAACAGTTTTGGTGGTCTTCAAAGTTAATATAATACATACAAATACATATTTAATGATAATTTAAATGTAATTAAGCACAATGTGTTCAAAGGATACATTTCATTTTCGGCTAGCGCGATGTACCATAGTTCGAAATGTATGAAAAAATGTGGTAGACGCACTAAAAATATTTAAAAAATTATACCCTGCATAATATTCTACTTATTGTTACTGAAAGGTACTGAAACAAAAAACAAAACATCATATGGCCACACCGAGGTGACGTTTCCATACTCCGCATTTTTGAACGAAAATGAGAAACGTCATGCATGAACCACTGAGTCTGTGACTACTTCTTGTCTTCTATTCTGTGGTATATTCAGGTTCTTTGCCGAACTAGAGCTGACTGTAAAAATCGACATACACTGTGAGTTACGACTTACAAAATATTAAAACTAAGGTAGAACTAACATTTGAATGACTTTGGAGGTGTTTAATGTTTGATTATAATAATCGTAATCGTTTTGGCAACCTGAAATAATCAAAATATCCCCTTACTCACAACAATTAATTAATTACCCGATTATAAATCAAGGTGTTTGCTGTTGTTATATCAATGGTAAAGTATAATAACGGTTATAGTACAATAATTAAATCAAATAAAAACTCCAAAGGATAAGGGTAAATCGGATAAGCTAATTGGAAAATAAAAGTAACAACAGAATTAATAGAACATCAACATGATAGATAGCGCCATGTTTTTGTAATGTAGCGTGGCTGATTTACGGATGAAAATGTTTTTCTAAGACAAAACTTATTGAAATTATGAAATATTGGCATATAATACTCGTCCTATTTATTTAATGCAACCCTAGGAACACCCGTACAAAAGCTAGCCAAGTGCCTCTTAAATATTAAAATATCTCCTTTATTAATAATGTTTAAGGTTATTCGTATGTTGATTTTAATATCTATAACTATTTTTGTTTATTGACTTGACTCTGACTTATAGAAGTAAATATTACTTAAAGAAGCTAAATATTCCTTAGACTATAGAGTCTAAGGAATATTTAGCTCAGAAAATTTATGTTTACTGCTGTAATAATTGTATACTAAAATGTAGCAAACAAACTGTCATGGGAGTAGTACTCATAATGTAGCTATGTGGGACCTTTTTATTTAAATTGTTTCAGTTTAATAACTGTTTTAAACTATCGCGGTTATTTTTACTATAATTTAATGAGTTTACGGGATTCTTACCACGATTTTCGATTTTTATTTCGCGCGTCCGATATTTCGATGCTGTTGCAAGCACCATGATCGCTGACTGGCAGATGTAGGTAGGTGGCGATGAGAGTTAGAGGCAGATAAATCGATCTACCCTCCTTCTCGTTCGTTTCGATCTGCTACTACCGGAACTCACATTTTTGTCGTTTTCGCAATACATTTTTTTTGCAATGCGCGAAATAAAAATCGAAAATCGTGTTAAGAATCCCGTAAATTTATTAAATTATGTTTCAGTTTATATTTCATTTAATCATAAATTTGTTGAGGGTTAAATAAATAAATGAAAAAGACTTATCTTTTCTCTTCTTAAAAATAAATAATAAATCCCCAGATTTCTGTAAGTCACGTCTGGGGACGCCACACACCAACTCTATGGTACCAAAGAAAGCAAAGCTTGTATGAATGATGACCAAACAGCGAACTGGGGCGAACCCAGAATAAACATCTGTGTTCATAACGTAAATGGTGCCCCGACCAGGGCTCGAACCTGAGACCACCGGCGCATGAGGCAGGGCTATTACCCATTAAATAAAACTCTTTAAAATCACTGAGCAACTCCACTTAGACGTCATCTCTCCCGTCACTCCCACTCACTATCCCGGCAACCCTAACTACTCTCCTGACATCCTCGATTTTGCGATCGTCAAACAAATCAACCTCGATCTCAGGTCTATCGAACCGCTCGATGACCTTGGCTCTGATCACCGACCCGTCTCCCTCGTGCTAGGACCGCCTAACAATCACGTCACTCCTCCTAACACCTTTACCAACTGGAAAGATTTTAAAAATACGTTAGCTTCAGCCCTAGAGGCCCCAAACTCTCCGCTCGCGATCTCGCCCGACCAATTAGATAGCCCGGACAAAATGGATTCATTTGTCGACTCCCTCACTGATGCTATCAACTCAGCCATCAGTGTAAACGAAAAGGTTGCTAAGCGAAGTATACCCAATCTACCCTTAGCCGTTAGCAATCTCATTAAAACTAAAAACGCGGCTCTCCGGAGAGCCAAGAAATATCCCACGCCCGCCTATAGATCAGCTGCGAACAAACTACAACGTAAAGTTAGGTCTTGCCTCGCGGAACTCCGAGACAATCAGTTTAACGATCTCATGGAGACTATCTCCCCGTCCCACCAAGCCTAACGCGTGGACGCCGCCTCTCACATTCCTCCTCTCACTCGTCCCGACGGCACTATTGCCTTTGAAGCCGAAGAGAAAGCCGAATGCTTCGCCGACAGCATAGCGGCACAATGTTCACCCAGCACGCAACCCGCGGATCCCTCCCACATCCAGGCGGTGGAGGACGAAGTTTTCCGCAGAGACTCTCTCCCCATCACCGCCGACCCCGTCACAGTTTCTAATGATGAAATCTTGCTTCTCATTAGAAGTCAAAATTCCAAAAAGGCTCCGGGTGCGGATGGTATTTCTAACCACGCACTCAAACACCTGCCTCAACAGGTTCTTACCTTGTTAGCCATCATCTTCAATGCCTGCTTCGACCACAGCTACTTTCCAAAAGCCTGGAAAGAAGCGACAGTCATAGGCATTCCCAAGCCGGGCAAACCTCTGAATATCCCGGCTGATCACAGACCCATCAGCCTCCACAAGGCCATGTCTAAACTTCTCGAGAGAATCATACTCTCTCGAATGCGGAACCATCTGTTTCCAACGGATGGCGATCCTCTCATTATACCCCACCAGTTCGGCTTCCGCGCTAAGAACTCCTGCCCTCAGCAAGTCCATCGAATCGTCGAGTACATACTCGACGGTTTCTATCCGAAACGAAAGAAAACGATCGCAGTTTTCTTTGACGTAGCCAAGGCTTTCGACAAAGTCTGGCACAGCGATCTCGTTTATAAACTCTACAAAATAGGCTTACCGGCTCGCCTAGTTAGGATAATCGCCTCGTTTCTCAAAGACCGCACGTTTCGTTTCAAACATGAAGGCACGCTTTCCGCGCCTCGTCCCATAAAGGCTGGAGTCCCTCAAGGCTCAGTCCTCGCCCCTCTGTTGTATACCGTGTTCACTAACGACATTCCCATTCCGCTGAAAGACGTAGAACTCGCCCTCTTTGCCGACGACACAGCCCTTTACACCAAAGGCCAAAGTGTCCCGGGTCTCACCACCAGAATCTAAAAAGCTGTAGACGCCCTCGGTTCATGGTTTCAAAAATGGCGTATCGATGTGAACCCAGAAAAGAGTTCTGCGGTTTACTTCGACTGCAAACAACGTCATGTCGCTGACAATCTGCACGTTCGAATGTCAGGTACTCCCATCCCCTGGAAGCGCACTACCAAATACTTAGGCGTCACCTTAGACCAGACGATTTCTTTCAAACCACACGTCGATAGAGTAACGAAACTCGCCCGTTTTTACTTAGGCCGCTTGTATTGTATGTTAGGTAGATAAAGTAAAATGTCGTTCAGAAACAAACGTACGCTTTATAAGGTCTGCGTTAGGCCAGTCATGACATATGCCTCGCCAGTCTTTGCCCACGCCAAACACTCCGTCCTGCAAAAACTGCAGGTAGTTCAAAATCTCTTCTGCCGCAGGGCCACAGACGCACCGTGGTACGTGCGTAACGCGGACCTGCACAGAGATCTTGAACTATCTACAGTGCAACAGCACCTCAAAACACTCTCAGAATCGTTTTTCAAACGCGCCGAATCGCATCCCAATCCTCTAGTTCGAGATTCAGTCTCATATACTGCTCCTGTGTTAGATTCGAAATTCAAAGTCGCTAGACCGAGAAACGTGCACACGAACGTAGCGACGCAGCTGACGCTAGATCTCTTAGCCCTTCAGGCCGCAACTTCTAATTCTAACGTAAATTCTAATTCTAACGTAAATCCGAATTAATGCAATTTTATTTTTCAATTTTTAATGTTTTAATTATTTACTTTTCATTTTGAGCACCTTCAGTGGTGTCTATTCACCTTCAGTGCTTTGAGCACCTTCAGTGCTATGTAAATCCCAGCGGGTGACCCCTTCTGGGCCCCGCTAGCGCGGCCTCTTTCTCCAATTGGCCGTCACTCAGATGAAGGCTGAGTAGCAAAAAATTGCACGAGCCGACAGGGGGTTTTCTAGTGGGTATGGTTCTGGTAGGCGTCGGGACGAGTCCCACATAAATTCGATCGCGCGCGCGGAGTATGCGTGAGAGCTATTGAACTATTGAGAAAATGTAACGCATAAATTTATTCACTGCAAAACTTATACGCCTACTTTGCAGGTCCAAATTTGCGAATTCTTTACGCAATAAATAATTAATTTATTTACTTCATCAGGCCAAACCGTAACAAACTTAATCATTCGCACATTCATAAAATTACTTAATATGCCAAAATAACAATAAATGAAATGACAATGTCATAACAGAGTTGAGTTTGAGAGCCGAAATATAAAAAGCATTACTAAGCCATATCAAATTAATTAGACAAGATAAAACAGAATCACAAACATAAGCCACGTTAAAAAACAAAAACAACGCAACGATGACAGTAAAAATTACAATTTCATATCCGAAACGAGTCAAACATGGAGCACATAAAAACATTTTTGCTGCATTAAAGAAGGAACGTTATATTTTATTACTGCCTTTTGTTTTTCCTGGTGAAAAAGGGCTTTTGTACAAAGGGGTCACCCGCTGGGATTTACATAGCACTGAAGGTGCTCAAAAAAAATGAAAGTAAATAATAAAACATTAAAAATTGACAATTAAATTAAGTTTGCATTAATTCGGATTTACGTTAGAATAAGAATTTACGTTAGAATTAGAATTTGCGGCCTGAAGGGCCTCGAGATCTAAGGTTAATTGCGAGGGTTTGGCGTGGGCAAAGACTGGCGAGGCATATGACATGACTGGTCTAACGCAGACCTTATAAAGCGTACGTTTGTTTCTGAAGGACATTTTACTTTTTCTACCTAACATACTGTAAAGCCGGCCTAGGTAAAAACGTGCGAGTTTCGTTACTCTATCGACGTGAGGATTGAATGAAAGCATCTGGTCTAATATGACGCCTAAATATTTGGTACTGCACTTCCAGGGGATGGGAGTGCCTTGCATTCCCACTTGTAGATTGTCGGGGATACGACTGCGTCTGTAGTCGAAGTAAACCGCAGAGCTCTTCTCTGGGTTCACATCGATACGCCATTTTTTGAACCAAGCACCGAGGGCGTTTACAGCCTTTTGAAGTCTGGTGACGAGACCCGAGGCTCTGCGGCCTTTGGTGTAAAGGGCGGTGTCGTCGGCAAAGAGAGCGAGTTCGACGACTTTCGATGGAATGGGAATGTCGTTAGTGTATACGGTATACAAAAGAGGGGCGAGGACTGAGCCTTGAGGGACTCCAGCCTTTATGGGACGAGGCGCGGAGAGCGTGCCTTCATGTTTGAAACGAAACGTGCGGTCTTTGAGAAACGACGCGATTATCCTAACTAGGCGAGCCGGTAAGCCTATTTTATAGAGTTTATAAACGAGACCGCTGTGCCAGACTTTGTCGAAAGCCTTGGCTACGTCAAAGAAAACTGCGATCGTTTTCTTTCGTTTTGGATAGAAGCCGTCGAGTATGTACTCGACGATTCGATGGATTTGCTGAGGGCAGGAGTGCTTAGCGCGAAAGCCGAATTGGTGGGGAATTATGAGAGGATTGCCGTCCGTTGGAAACAGATGGTTCCGCATTCGAGAGAGTATGACTCTCTCGAGAAGTTTAGACATTGCCTTGAGGAGGCTGATGGGTCTGTGATTAGCCGGGATATTAAGAGGTTTACCCGGCTTGGGTATGCCTATGACTGTCGCTTCTTTCCAAGCTTTTGGAAAGTAGCTAAGGTCGAAGCAGGCATTAAAAATGATAGCTTACAAGGTAAGCACCTGTTGAGGCAGGTGCTTTAGTGCGTGGTTGGAAATACCATCCGCACTCGGAGCCTTTCTGGACTTTTGACTTTTGATGAGAAGCGATATTTCATCATAAGAGACTGTGACGGGGTCGGCGGTGATGGGGAGAGAGTTTCTACGGAGAACTTCGTCCTCCACCGCTTTGATGTGAGTGGGATTCGCGGGTTGCGTGCTGGGCGAGCATTGAGACGCAACGCTGTCAGCGAAGCATTCGGCTTTCTCTTCGTCTTCGAAGGCGATAGAGCCATCGGGACGAGTGAGAGGAGGGACGTGAGAGGCGGCGTCTACGCGTAAGGCTCGGGCCATTCGATAATACGCTTGGTGGGACGGGGAGATATTCGCCATGAGATCGATCATCTGGGCGTCTCGGAGTTCCGCGAGGCGAGATCTAACTTTGCGTTGTAGCTGATTTGCAGCTGTTCTATAGGCGGGCGTGGGATATTTCTTGGCTCTCCGGAGAGCCGCGTTCTTAGCTTTAATAAGATTGCTAATGGCTAAGGGAAGCGTGGGTTTGCCTTTCTTAGCAACCTTTTCGTTTACACTGATGGCTGAGTTGATAGCATCAGTGAGAGAATTTACTAACGAATCTATTTTATCCGGGCTATCTAATTGATCGGGCGAGATCGCGAGCGGAGAGTTTGGGGCCTCTAAGGCAGAAACTTTCGTATTTTTAAAACCTTTCCGGTCGGTAAAGGTCTTAGGAGAAGTGACGTTAACGTTAGGCGGTCCTAGCACGAGGGAGACGGGGCGGTGGTCAGAACCTAGGTCATCGAGCGGTTCGATAGACCTGAGGTCGAGGTTGATATGCTTGACGATTGCAAAGTCGAGGATGTCAGGAGAGTGGTTCGGGTTGTCGGGATAGTGAGTGGGAGTGATGGTAGAGACGACGTCTAAGTCGAGTAAGTTGGTGATGTCGAGGAGAGCTATACCGCTTTGGTTGGTTGATAGGCACGTCCAGTCAGTATGTTTGGAGTTAAAGTCTCCGAACATAATGACTGAACGGCCGAGGGCGAGAATGGTCTCAAAGTCGCTGCGGATAGGTTTGGTGCCACAAGGTATGTAGACTGAAGCTATGATGATGGTCGGATGACCAGTCATAGCCAATCTACATACATTGGCTTCCATGTTGAGGAGAGGAGGGGTAGGGAGAGGACAGCAATGGAATCCTCTTTTGTAGTAGATAGCAGTGCCGCCGAAACCGTCGCAGTTAGGCCTATCGTTACGTGTAAACGCGTACTTAGGAATAGCGAATCCCCTGGAGCGATTAGGAGTGAGCCATGTCTCCTGGAGAAGTAAAAGATCTGGGTCGTTGTTCTGAAGGAACAGTTTGAGCTCGGGAAGGTTGGTGCTAAGGCTACGAACGTTAAAAGATATTAGGGATAAGCCCTTGGGTTTAATACGACTGGACGCGGGATTCGCGGGTCTAGACATTATAATTTACTTTTTACGAATTTATACAAAAATAAAGAATTTACAACGAACTTAGGAGCGAGTGATGCTCGGCTAACGCGAATAAACGCTCTTGAGGAGAGCGGGCGGCTCGCAGTTTGCGTGCGAGTACGGAAATTTCGTTAATGTCGACGTTTTGGATGACGTCGAACACGGTCTTCATGTCCTCAGCCAACGACGACTGAGGTGAAGATGACAAAGTGGGACGCGGCCCTACGGGAGCTACGGGAGCTGGGATGGGTCGGGAAGGTGCAGGCGGGACGGCCGGACGCTGCCTCCAAGACAGAGCCGGAGTAGGCGTCGGCTGAACGGGCTTTGCTTCCGGGAGACCCCGGTTGCGCAGCGGCGGGAAGTTAGCAGGAATGAGCGGCGGCGCCGGTTTAGGTGCGACCCTCTTGGTGGTGGAGCGCGTAGCGCGCGGGCAACCCCTGTAGTTAGCTGTGTGGCCGGACTGGCCGCACAGCACACAGGCAGGGGGGGAAGTGGATTCGGGAGTGCGAGTGCACTCCTTAGTGATGTGAGGATCCAGGCACTTTACGCACCTGGGGGGAGCTGAACAGTTAGCCGCTGCGTGGCCATATAGCTGGCAGCGGTGGCACTGCCCAGGGTGACCGCGGGGGTTGGGACGCTCGACGGAGATGTTCGAGAGTCCGCAGATTGTGCGAGCCTCTTTGAAAATCTCCTTCGAGTTGGGAGTATTTGACAGGATTACTAAAGCTAAAGGAAAACGCCTACCGCGGTTGGAGTGCATCTTGTGCACTGCTGTGACCGGGAAACCCTGAGACTTAAGGTCCTCGAGAATGTCTTCGTTACTGAGTTCGTCCCGCCCCGTAGTACTGCGCGGATCTTACGCTCCTCCGGGAGGGCGTAGGTGTGATACGCGATTTGATTTAACGAGAGTAACCTGGTAAACGCGCGGAAGTCGTCGACGGTCGCTTCTTGAATTTTGATTGTATCGCCAGCGTTGGCGGCTTTTAAGTAATTAATTTTGTGCTCTTTGCACAAGTTAGAAACCGCGGTCCAGCGCGCTTTTTCACGCAGGAATACGGGCGGAGGGAGCTGAGGCTTCGGCGGGACGGGAGCGCAGCGCGTCGCTGGCTTCGATGTGACCAACAGAGACGCGGTTGCTACGATCGATTTTAACGGCGCGGGGGCTGGTGTTGAAGACACCGGGGAGGGCTCGGGTATTGAAGATACCGAAGCTTTCTTAGAGCGCTTCTTGGAGCGCTTGGCGACAAGTTGAAACGCGGGCTCAGGAGAGCCGGTTAAGGTGACGGCATCTGACGACGTATCAGATGCGGGTTCGGAGTCGCTCCCGGGAGCGGTACGCTTACGACGCGACGCGTGAGAGGATGCGATCGATTCGCAGTCCATCTCGGACGAGGCGGGAGACGCGGGAGAGCTGTGGACCTGAGGAGTCTGAACGTTGGTGGCCTGAAGGGCCAGGGTTGAAGCCTGAGGGGCCGGGGACGCGATAATTGCCTGTAAGGCCTGCGTTAGTATGTCATCTGATATGCTGACGCCGGACGCAACGAGCGCCTGGGCGAACGACCTAGCAAAGTTTACCAAGCTTTGCTGGTCCATTGGAGGGCTTGGTCCTACGATATATAATATATAAATATATAAGAATGCCTAGGTTCCCTAGCAAACCTAGCACCTAAACCTCCCTACCCGCGGTAGTGGGCTGGGGACGACGCGAAGTGGTGCCCCTAGCTCGGACAGCACTGTACCGTCACCCTGGGAAAGGCCCAAGTGCAATGGGATCGGGGAGCCGGTTTCTCCTTAGCCTGAAGGGCCTTGGAAGCGCACTGGGGCAACGCTATCAGGCTTAGTTGTCACCGTTAAGTATCCACCTGATCAAACGCGAGTCTACTACGGAGTGTGTCGCCAATAAATTGACAACAAAAACCGGCCGTAGACCTGACGAAGTTGGGTTGCACTAAAAGTGCGGGATTGACTACGTTACGACCGGCCGGAGCCGGCCGCAGAGCGAGTCTCTAACTACGTACAGGCGCCAAGCGTCAAGTACGCAGCCAGAAAGACAGCCCGAGTCTTGCAAACCACTATCGAATTTAATCGACCGCGGTAAGCTCAACCCTGTTGTTGCTGCACTCACCGAGGTGAGGTTTTTACTTCGAGGGGTGCACAGAGTGCGGGATTGACTACGTTACGACCGGCCTGGGGCCGGCCGCAGAGCGAGTCTCTGACTACGTAGCAAGTGCCAAGCGTCAAGTACGCAGCCAGAAAAACAGCCCGAGCTTCGCGAACCACTATCGAATTTAATCGACCGCGGTAAGCTCAGCTCTGTTGTTGCTGTGCAAGAGACCGACTTACTTGCAGCCGATCGAAACCGGCCGCAGAGTAAGCCCTAAAGAGGCTAACAGCGTATGAGTATTGCTACGAGTTGACGTCGTGAGACGACAATCGTGACTCAACGGCTGGAGCGACCGCGAACACGTCCGAGTGGCGCCGGACGCAGAACGGATCTGAGAGTGGCGTTTGAGTATTGATACGAGAGAAGTCGTGAGACAACAATCGTGACTCGGCAGCCGGGAGCGACCTTCAATACGTCCGAACGGGTCCGGACGCAGATCGGGTCTATTGAGAAGATTAGAGCGTTACGTTTATTAAGAGCGTCCGTTTATTTTTATGTGGGTGGGATATTTCCCGACACTTCACGGGACATAAATTCTTTATGACTGTACTACAATTTACAATTTTTTAAAAATAATACTTAAAAAAATTGTCACACAGACATTACCATTTAGGTGATTATAATAAATACAAAAAAGAAATTGCATGAAAACTTTTTGATCGCTATAATTACAACATTGATTGGAAACCAAACGTAAAATCACTAAATTAAACATTTTCTTGGTAAACTTTTTTTTTTTTTTTCATAATGTATATTTATTTATTATTTACAAACTATTAAAAATACTTAAAATTCTAGAATTTACATACAATTTATAAATAAATTATAAAAATACAAAAATATGCTACAAATTGAAAACAAAATCTAAACTAGAATCCATTAAAGTCAACGTAGCCAAAAGGCTGGCCGAATTACCACATTGAATCGCAATAGCAATTCCTGGTGCGAGGTGGGTGCCAGCCTTAGGGTCACAAGTTTTTCTCGCAAATCGCCTCGTAAGGTCCGAATAAAGGCGATGAGCCCCTTGACCCCAGGACCCCATGGTTTCAACGCCAAAAGCCTCAAAATATATCCACTACCAAAATCCTGATTTTTTTCTACTCTTAAGGCTTTCCGCGTTATTAGCAGCCTAACCAGATTTTACACTAGTTGTAGGAAGATGGAAAGCCGCGAGAGTGTCTACGCAGGTCCAAAGTCACACCATCAGGCCGCTTGCCATCATCACGCAACAGACCCAACGATTCAAGAACCGAGGGAGTGTTGGAGGTAACAAGAGCCCGACGGATGATGTCATTCAAACTGGCATGGCGGGATATTCTGCCAGCGCTGTGAGAATATAAACGCCCATGGCACCCGAGGTTTTTAACCAACACGCCACAGGGGCAGTGGTGTTCAGCACACAATTTTATTCCTAAACGCAAACTACAGGCAAGCCTGAAGATATGGTTGTCAAAAAGGATCTTCGAGTTAGTTGCTTGAAGTAAAAAATCAAATAAAAATTAAATACAGAATTTGCTCCATCGAAGCAAGGCCTGGCAATACAATACTATAAGAAAATGTATTTAAAATCAATCCATATATATAGTTCCCTTCATTCATAAATGAATCAAAATGGAAATAAAATACTCAAACCGTCTAACACAGAAAGCTCTTAAATAACAAAACAAAGAAATAATAGCGTGCTAAGAATAAATTATTTCCAATGGAACAGATTATTTTGCAATGCGAATATTTATTACAACATCCAGTACATTTTTACAATGACCCCGTCTATCCTATCCTGGGTATCGCTACGTATCGCAACGTTGCCAGAGGTATCGAGATGTAGCCAGACGTATCTACTACTGTAATATCTAAGCTAAGCGAAGTATACCCAATCTACCCTTAGCCGTTAGCAATCTCATTAAAACTAAGAACGCGGCTCTCCGAAGAGCCAAGAAATATCCCACGCCCGCCTATAGATCAGCTGCGAACAAACTACAACGTAAAGTTAGGTCTTGCCTCGCGGAACTCCGAGACAATCAGTTTAGCGATCTCATGGAGACTATCTCCCCGTCCCACCAAGCCTTACGCGTGGACGCCGCCTCTCACATTCCTCTCACTCGTCCCGACGGCACTATTGCCTTTGAAGCCGAAGAGAAAGCCGAATGCTTCGCCGACAGCATAGCGGCACAATGTTCACCCAGCACGCAACCCGCGGATCCCTCCCACATCCAGGCGGTGGAGGACGAAGTTTTCCGCAGAGACTCTCTCCCCATCACCGCCGACCCCGTCACAGTTTCTAATGATGAAATCTTGCTTCTCATTAGAAGTCAAAATTCCAAAAAGGCTCCGGGTGCGGATGGTATTTCTAACCACGCACTCAAACACCTGCCTCAACAGGTTCTTGTTAGCCATCATCTTCAATGCCTGCTTCGACCACAGCTACTTTCCAAAAGCCTGGAAAGAAGCGACAGTCATAGGCATTCCCAAGCCGGGCAAACCTCTGAATATCCCGGCTGATCACAGACCCATCAGCCTCCACAAGGCCATGTCTAAACTTCTCGAGAGAATCATACTCTCTCGAATGCGGAACCATCTGTTTCCAACGGATGGCGATCCTCTCATTATACCCCACCAGTTCGGCTTCCGCGCTAAACACTCCTGCCCTCAGCAAGTCCATCGAATCGTCGAGTACATACTCGACGGTTTCTATCCGAAACGAAAGAAAACCATCGCAGTTTTCTTTGACGTAGCCAAGGCTTTCGACAAAGTCTGGCACAGCGATCTCGTTTATAAACTCTACAAAATAGGCTTACCGGCTCGCCTAGTTAGGATAATCGCCTCGTTTCTCAAAGACCGCACGTTTCGTTTCAAACATGAAGGCACGCTTTCCGCGCCTCGTCCCATAAAGGCTGGAGTCCCTCAAGGCTCAGTCCTCGCCCCTCTGTTGTATACCGTGTTCACTAACGACATTCCCATTCCGCTGAAAGACGTAGAACTCGCCCTCTTTGCCGACGACACAGCCCTTTACACCAAAGGCCAAAGTGTCCCGGGTCTCACCACCAGAATCTAAAAAGCTGTAGACGCCCTCGGTTCATGGTTTCAAAAATGGCGTATCGAAGTGAACCCAGAAAAGAGTTCTGCGGTTTACTTCGACTGCAAACAACGTCATGTCGCTGACAATCTGCACGTTCGAATGTCAGGTACTCCCATCCCCTGGAAGCGCACTACCAAATACTTAGGCGTCACCAGACGATTTCTTTCAAGCCACACGTCGATAGAGTAACGAAACTCGCCCGTTTTTACTTAGGCCGCTTGTATTGTATGTTAGGTAGATAAAGTAAAATGTCGTTCAGAAACAAACGTACGCTTTATAAGGTCTGCGTTAGGCCAGTCATGACATATGCCTCGCCAGTCTTTGCCCACGCCAAACACTCCGTCCTGCAAAAACTGCAGGTAGTTCAAAATCTCTTCTGCCGCAGGGCCACAGACGCACCGTGGTACGTGCGTAACGCGGACCTGCACAGAGATCTTGAACTATCTACAGTGCAACAGCACCTCAAAACACTCTCAGAATCGTTTTTCAAACGCGCCGAATCGCATCCCAATCCTCTAGTTCGAGATTCAGTCTCATATACTGCTCCTGTGTTAGATTCGAAATTCAAAGTCGCTAGACCGAGAAACGTGCACACGAACGTAGCGACGCAGCTGACGCTAGATCTCTTAGCCCTTCAGGCCGCAACTTCTAATTCTAACGTAAATTCTAATTCTAACGTAAATCCGAATTAATGCAATTTTATTTTTCAATTTTTAATGTTTTAATTATTTACTTTTAATTTTGAGCACCTTCAGTGGTGTGTATTCACCTTCAGTGCTTTGAGCACCTTCAGTGCTATGTAAATCCCAGCGGGTGACCCCTTCTGGGCCCCGCTAGCGCGGCCTCTTTCTCCAATTGGCCGTCGCTCAGATGAAGGCTGAGTAGCAAAAAATTGCACGAGCCGACAGGGGGTTTTTAGTGGGTATGGTTCTGGTAGTCGTCGGGACGAGTCCCACATAAATTCGATCGCGTGCGCGGATTATGCGTGAGAGCATTTTTTATCCTCCTGCCCTTCCCGTGGAGGAGAACAAAAAAAAAATAAACTATTGAGAAAATGTAACGCATAAATTTATTCACTGCAAAACATATACGCCTACTTTGCAGGTCCAAATTTGCGAATTCTTTACGCAATAAATAATTAATTTAATTACTTCATCAGGCCAAACCGTAACAAATTTAATCATTCGCACATTCATAAAACTACTTAATATGCCAAAATAACAATAAATGAAATGAAAACCTCATAACAAAGTTGAGTTTGAGAGCCGAAATATAAAAAGCATTACTAAGCCATATCAAATTAATTAGACAAGATAAAACAGAATCACAAATATAAGCCACGTTAAAAAACAAAAGCAACGCAACGATGACAGTAAAAATTACAATTTCATATCCGAAACGAGTCAAACATGGAGCACATAAAAACATTTTTGCTGCATTAAAGAAGGAACGTTATATTTTATTACTGCCTTTGTTTTTCCTGGTGAAAAAGGGCTTTTGTACAAATTGAGAATATTGAAAAGATTAGAGCGTTACGTTTATTAAGAGCGTCCGTTTATTTTTATGTGGGTGGGATATTTCCCGACACTTCACGGGACATAAATTCTTTATGGCTGTACGGAGTGCGGTCTGCAGCAATTTCTCGCACTCGGGACGCGCGAACATATGTCTCAATGGGCACTGTATTTTCAAACTGTGTGGGGACATGATTGCTTTAGCAATAGCTATGAAGTTATCCCGCTGTTCTAGGGTGCATTGAAATATTTTTATGATTTTGTCTAAGAAACATGAATTGATTTGCTAAGAAATATTTCGGATTACAAAATGAGATCAGTTTAAAATGCTAATTAAATAAAAGTTTAATATCGACACACATATTTAAAACATTCAAAATTGCATACTAAAATATGTGGTACTTCTTTAATCATCTACATACCCAATAACGAAACTAACAACCGTACTTTTTTGAATCTAAAAGATAAATCTGAACTGTAAAATCAGGAAAACTTCATAACTAAGTCTGTTTCATTCAATATTGTCAATTTCTCATTACGGTCACTTCATGAGCTGTAAAATAGACATAACTAACTTACGCAGGGAATTCCAATGTCATCAGAAGAGTCATGAATCTGAACAATTCTTTAGGATTCTTTCTCTATTCTGAATTAAGTGAAACATAACCAAACTTTGTGAAGACTCTCTTTCATATTACGACTTCTGGCGTGTTTTACCTCCTTGCAGACGTAGAAGAAATGAATACAAAGAGTTCTTTACGACGTATTCTAAATATGAAATTGCTTTGTGGACTCTTTGTTTCGACAGCGAGGAAAAAATAATAACTAAAGGTAATGATGTGATTTCTATATTTGAATTAAATTATCTCAAATATGCCTTAAATTTTTTCACGATGTTTTATGTATAGTAGAAAGAAATTTCTATTTAATCTTGTTTTATTTTTATACTGATGAGAGACATGTGAGAGCATATTTATTTTAGGTACATTTTCCAGACCCTTGAAAACCCTTCACAAACACGTTTATTATGCGACTTATATAAAGCTTGCATAAATGAATCTATGACTTGTAAGCAAAACACTTAAGTTTATCATAAAAATTTGTATCCCTGCAATTATTTTGTAACTCTGAAATATATGGCCATCACGACTTGACCGAATAGTTCCTAGGTAACATTCAACCAAATATCAAATTATTTATAACGTCTCTAAGTATACGTTTAAATCAAATTTCGACGATTAAATTATATAACAAGCATTATTTGATTTCATATTTGCACCCAATAAACCTGATGACATGTGGAATGAAATGAATGAACTCGACAATTTAAAACATTACTCCTTTTTAAAACACAAGTTACAAGCTTCCATTAAGCCACAATTACCTTTCTCCCGATTCCGCCTTACCAAATTAATCTTACCAACTTTTATGAGCCCTCTGACTTAGGATAAGTTATAATGTCTACTCTTTTATTAAACACGGTTTAAACTGTTCGTTAATTAACTCCAATTAATTTAATTCCAACCAAGTCAAAGTATTACAGGAGCATAATTTAATGAAAAAGCTACGAGATTATGTCTTTAACAATTTGTTTTGCATATTACTGTTCATTTTAAACTGATGCTCTTAGAATTCTTGTGTATTTTTGTGCATTTTTTAAATATTTTTGTAGAAATCAAATCTGGTTGCTATGAAGCATAATTATGTAATAAATATGCTAACAGCCAGATTCACCACTTCGACAGCCTTGGTAACGTTTTAATTTTTAAATGGTTCGTCAAGATTGAACTGTCGACGGTTTTATATGGAAAACCTAACAATGCTTGCCCGCTTTCCTCCCGTGCGCTTACAAGTATATTTAAATCTATTAAAATATTACAGCGTAAAAGTACAAATAAATTATTTAGAAATGACTACTTATAATATGTTAGATCCAAACTCGTGAATTTTTGTTAAAAATTTCGCAGCGATACTTACAAAGACGGCACCTACGAGCGCGATTTATTGCACCTATTTGTCGCTCGCGATATCAGAGGGGCGATCACGTATCTCTACCGATATCTCGCAATGTATCCTCTTTTCAATTCCAACCTTCGTAAATTTATGACTTAGTGGCTGAATCAAGAATCTTATTGGAAACAGTAGATAGATATTATCTAGGATATTATTATATATAAAATGTATGAAGACTTTGGAAAAAAAACATGAGCATTAAAATTGCTTACTCTTTTAAATAGGCAATTCTTTTTTTCCACAATATGTGATTACATAAAAGGTATTTCTTTCAGCTGACACTTAAATGATTGAGGTTGATTGATGACTAGAGTACACGTGTGGCCTACAATAGGTAACAAAAACTGTTATTGCTTATAATTTTCATGCATAAACTATGCCCCAGTCAAGATAAGCCTCGTTTAATAAATATAGGAAGAGATTAGTTATATGTCCTGGAGTTGAACGTTCGCTTGTGTCCACATTTTGGTACCAAAACCTACTTTGTACAGCGAATAGCAGTAAGTCTGTAAGAAAAAGTTTGAGAAATCTTCAAAAAGCATCTACATTTGTCCCAACCATAAGTCTTTCGTGAGTCCGGATTGTTACGATTTTATCCACATTGCACAATCTGAATAATAGACAAAGCTATTGTTGATGTGAAGATTGATCTTTGACGTGCCACTGTTATTTTTTTAGATATTGATTTTTTTAAAATAGTTTTACTAAGATATCTTTAGAAGTCTTTGAAAGAGTTTCTAATAATACTTAAAAAAATTGTCACACAGACATTACCATTTAGGTGAATATAATAAATACAAAAAAGAAATTGCATGAAAACTTTTTGATCGCTATAATTACAACATTGGTTGGAAACCAAACGTAAAATCACTAAATTAAACATTTTCTTGGTAAATTTTTTTTCAAAATGTATATTTATTTATTATTTACAAACTATTAAAAATACTTAAAATTCTAGAATTTACATACAATTTATAAATAAATTATAAAAATACAAAAATATGCTACAAATTGAAAACAAAATCTAAACTAGAATCCATTAAAGTCAACGTAGCCAAAAGGCTGGCCGAATTACCACATTGAATCGCAATAGCAATTCGTGGTGCGAGGTGGGTGCCAGCCTTAGGGTCACAAGTTTTTCTCGCAAATCGCCTCGTAAGGTCCGAATAAAGGCGATGAGCCCCTTGACCCCAGGACCCCATGGTTTCAACGCCAAAAGCCTCAAAATATATCCACTACCAAAATCCTGATTTTTTTCTACTCTTAAGGCTTTCCGCGTTATTAGCAGCCTAACCAGATTTTACACTAGTTGTAGGAAGATGGAAAGCCGCGAGAGTGTCTACGCAGGTCCAGAGTCACACCATCAGGCCGCTTGCCATCGTCACACAACAGACCCGACGATTCAAGAACCGAGGGAGTGTTGGAGGTAACAAGAGCCCGACGGATGATGTCATTTAAACTGGCATGGCGGGATATTCTGCCAGCGCTGTGAGAATATAAACGCCCATGGCACCCGAGGTTTTTAACCAACACGCCACAGGGGCAGTGGTGTTCAGCACACAATTTTATTCCTAAACGCAAACTACAGGCAAGCCTGAAGATATGGTTGTCAAAAAGGATCTCCGAGTTAGTTGCTTGAAGTAAAAAATCAAATAAAAATTAAATACAGAATTTGCTCCATCGAAGCAAGGCCTGGCAATACAATACTATAAGAAAATGTATTTAAAATCAATCCATATATATAATTCCCTTCATTCATAAATGAATCAAAATGGAAATAAAATACTCAAACCGTCTAACACAGAAAGCTCTTAAATAACAAAACAAAGAAATAATAGCGTGCTAAGAATAAATTATTTCCAATGGAACAGATTATTTTGCAATGCGAATATTTATTACAACATCCAGTACATTTTTACAATGACCCCGTCTATCCTATCCTGGGTATCGCTACGTATCGCAACGTTGCCAGAGGTATCGAGATGTAGCCAGACGTATCTACTACTGTAATATCCGCTCCGTACGATGTTAATTTAAGTATATACCCACCATAACCACGCAACCACGGCCACTACTTCATATAAAACGGTGTGGCTTATCGCTTTGGTGTAATCTTACTTTGTGTCACATTATAAATTCATAAGGAAATCTATTAAATAAATCCGTTTACTAATCCTATTACTATGACATAAATAACCTTAAGAACTTTATTAAGTTTTAGCTACAAAAAAAAGATACGCAGAAAAATAATTAAACAGTAGATAAATAATTTACCTTAATATCTATTTGGAAAAACGCAATCATCACACCACTAACCCATGCATGGAATATATTCATAACACAATTTCAGCAGTTAAAACTAAAAAAAATCACTATAATATTTGCAAAATAAAGGTCTTACACTATTGTATTTCAGTTTTGAATATTACCTCAAAGTGAGTCAAAGCACGTGCCTTTGAAAGTGTATGAAAAATATGTTTTCGAAAAAGAAAATAACGCACCATGCGGCGAGTTAGCCGCCATATTGCCTATGACAAAGCCGCGGAAATTTCATGAAACGGTTTCAAAACACCCTTTGTAAGGCTTCATGACTTTGTAACTACTAAATCATTTTATCTTGAGTAATTCAGCAATTTCCAAACTGCGTTTAGGGTAATAGAGCTAGTTTGAAATTTGGAATTAGTATAACTTTATGAGAATTATGTTTGGTCTAAGATTGAAAGCAAGTTTTTAGTTATTTTCATTACTATTGTTTACTTCCATCTATATTGAGCCAGTTTATTCAAAAGCGTTATGAAATACTACTGTTTGATTCATTACCAAAGGGTAAGGATTAAGCACGCATTACAAAAAAATCTTTTGGTATCCAAATATAATCCGAATTCATATCAAATTACTGACTACACAGCAAAATGCTCAAGTCAAAATAATACTAAATAAACAAGAATTTTTCGCGGCGTACCGCTATTTATCCTTTTATTTCACGTTTAAGTCTACCGTAATGAGATCGTATTATTGTACCTAAAGGAATTTATTTGTCTCGCATTAAAGAAAAAAGTAAATTACAAAGTCGTATATTTTAAAATTATCTGCAGTACTAGTTTTGTTAAACATTTAGTTTATTTGTAATGAAATAATTTATTTTATGTAAAACATCAGTACAATAATAAAAATCAATTGATGAGTGATTATTTGTTTGATGTGCAATTAATAATATCCCATTACTAAATAACTTGTACCTAAGCAAGTAAAATAAAATGTTGTTTTGAGTTCGTGCAGTTCTGGTCTCATAAAATGTGATATCAACAAGACTAAGCAACAAGTTAACAAACTAACACGTATTCAACGTAGTATATATCACTACAATTTGCGATATGACGGAGCGTACTTATTAGGTATCTTGTCTAAATATTGAACTACTTTAACTTTACATGCCTTCTAAAAAACAACACAACATATAAAGATAAGAAAAGATGTAAAGCAATCAGCCAAATACGCACATTTCGGCAATCTTCAAAAAGCAAACCCAGAAATTCATATTCAAATTTAATATCTGAAAGTTGACAAGAACTCGTTCTTGTTGGCGTTATATTAAATTATGACTCTTACACATCATAAAGAAGAACTGGCAAAAAAATTCACGGCTATCATTATTTCAAATAAAATTTACAGTAAAAAAAAAAAGTACTGAATCAGCTAGCTCAACTTCTTTTCCATAGACTATCCACACGACAAAAATCTTCAGACAGCACCCACTCACGGTGTTAATGCGGGAGCCAGGCATCGGCCTCCTCAACCATATTACAATACTTTTTGAGGAAGACTGAAATGTGCGTTGATTCCGGATTGACAAGTGATGTCAAAGATGATAGCCGTACTTATTTATAGAATCACTATTCTGGGCTCATATATTCAGACCTGATCTGCGTCCGGACCCGTTCGGACGTGTTGAAGGTCGCTCCCGGCTGCCGAGTCACGATTGTTGTCTCACGACTTCTCTCGTATCAATACTCAAACGCCACTCTCAGATCCGTTCTGCGTCCGGCCCCGCTCGGACGTGTTCGCGGTCGCTCCAGCCGTTGAGTCACGATTGTCGACACACGACGTCAACTCGTAGCAATACTCATACGCTGTTAGCCTCTTTAGGGCTTACTCTGTGGCCGGTTTCGATCGGCTGCAAGTAAGTCGGTCTCTTGCACAGCAACAACAGAGCTGAGCTTACCGCGGTCGATTAGATTCGATAGTGGTTCGCGAAGCTCGGGCTGTTTTTCTGGCTGCGTACTTGACGCTTGGCGCTTGCTACGTAGTCAAAGACTCGCTCTGCGGCCGGCCCCTGGCCGGTCGTAACGTAGTCAAACCCGCACTCTTAATCATTTACTTAGTAATGTTATCATAACCTGACGCGCTTATACTTTTTATAGCCTTCAAAACTCCCTCTTAAGTACATTGTCTAAAAGCAAACTCTGATTGGTTGAATATATTTGAAATACGTATAAAATGCTGCAATTAATTTGGATCACAACGATTAAATTCTATAGTGGTTCGCGAGGCTCGGGCTGTTTTTCTGGCTGCGTACTTGACGCTTGGCGCCTGCTACGCTGTCAGAGACTCGCTCTGCGGCCGGCCCCGGCCGGTCGTAACGTAGTCAATCCCGCACTCTGTGCACCCCTCGAATTAAAAACCTCACCTCGGTGAGTGCAGCAACAACAGGGTTGAGCTTACCACGGTCGATTAAATTCGATAGTGGTTCGCAAGACTCGGGCTGTCTTTCTGACTGCGTACTTGTCGCTTGGCGCCTGTACATAGTCAGAGACTCACTCTGCGGCCGGCTCCGGCCGGTCGTAACGTAGTCAATCCCGCACTTTTAGTGCAACCCAACTCCGTCAGGTCTACGGCCGGTTTTTGTTGTCAATTTATTGACGACACACTCCGTAGTAGACTCGCGTTTGATCAGGTGGATACTTAACGGTGACAACTAAGCCTGATAGCGTTGCCCCGGTGCGCTTCCAAGGCCCTTCAGGCCAAGGAGAAACTGGCTGACCCGATCCCATTGCACTTGGGCCTTTCCCAGGGTGACGGTACAGTGCTGTCCGAGCTAGGGGCACCACTTCGCGTCGTCCCCAGCCCCCCTACCGCGGGTAGGGAGGTTTAGGTGCTAGGTTTGCTAGGGAACCTAGGCATTCTTATATATTTATATATATTATATATCGTAGAACCAAGCCCTCCCAATAGACCAGCAAAGCTTGGTAAACTTTGCTAGGTCGTTCGCCCAGGCGCTCGTTGCGTCCGGCGCCAGCATATCGAATGACGTACTAACGCAGGCCTTACAGGCAACTATCGCGTCCCCGGCCCCTCAGGCCTCAACCCCGGCCCCTCAGGCCTCCGACGTCCAGACCCCTCAGGTTTTCAGCTCTCCCGCGTCTCCCGCCTCGTCCGAGATGGACTGCGAATCGGTCGCATCCTCTCACGCTTCGCGTCGTAAGCGTACCGCTCCCGGGAGCGACTCCGAACCCGCGTCTGATACGTCGTCAGATGCCGTCACCTTAACCGGATCTCCTGAGCCCGCGTTTCAACTTGTCGCCAAGCGCTCCAAGAAGCGCTCTAAGAAAGCTTCGGTATCTTCAATACCCGAGCCCTCCCCGGTGTCTTCAACACCAGCCCCCGCGCCGTTAAAATCGATCGTAGTAACCGCGTCTCCGTCGGTCACATCGAAGCCAGCGACGCGCTGCGCTCCCGTTCCGCCGAAGCCTCAGCTCCCTCCGCCCGTATTCCTGCGTCAAAAAGCGCGCTGGACCGCGGTTTCTTACTTGTGCAAAAAGCACAAAATTAATTACTTAAAAGCCGCCAACGCTGGCGATACAATCAAAATTCAAGTAGCGACCGTCGACGACTTCCGCGCGTTTACCAGGTTACTCTCGGTCTCGATCTCATGGCGAATATCTCCCCGTCCCACCAAGCGTATTATCGAATGGCCCGAGCCTTACGCGTAGACGCCGCCTCTCACGTCCCTCCTCTCACTCGCCCGATGGCCCTATCGCCTTCCAAGACGAAGAGAAAGCCGAATGCTTCGCTGACAGCGTTGCGTCTCAATGCTCGCCCAGCACGCAACCCGCGAATCCCACTCACATCAAAGCGGTGGAGGACGAAGTTCTCCGTAGAAACTCTCTCCCCATCACCGCCGACCCCGTCACAGTCTCTAATGATGAAATCTCGCTTCTCATCAAAAGTCAAAAGTCCAGAAAGGCTCCGGGTGTGGATGGTATTTCCAACCACTCACTTAAGCACCTGCCTCAACAGGTGCTTACCTTGTTAGCTATCATTTTCAATGCCTGCTTCGACCTTAGCTACTTTTCAAAAGCTTGGAAAGAAGCGACAGTCATAGGCATACCCAAGCCGGGTAAACCTCTTAATATCCCGGCTAATCACAGACCCATCAGCCTCCTCAAGGCAATGTCTAAACTTCTCGAGAGAGTCATACTCTCTCGAATGCGGAACCAGCTGTTTCCAACGGACGGCGATCCTCTCATAATTCCCCACCAATTCGGCTTTCGCGCTAAGCACTCCTGCCCTCAGCAAGTCCATCGAATCGTCGAGTACATACTCGACGGCTTCTATCCGAAACGAAAGAAAACGATCGCAGTTTTCTTTGACGTAGCCACTCATGCATGCATGATTGGAGTGTGTGCTGCTACTGTGCATACGTATTGTGAAGTGCTCTTGCCAATTAAATTTATAACAGTGGAAACATCACCTGATTACTTACATTCTTATTGTTAATCAAACTGGACCTATATTTGGTTTGTGTGAGTAAACCAAACAGTAAAATATTACATTATTATTTGAAACGGTATCAAAACTATTTAATATATATCGTGGACTAACAAATTAACAAGTGGGTACGTTGCGAACGGTTGATACGAACAGTGGCTAATATTTTAAGAATATACCTACAGACTGCGTTCAAGTTTGTTTCTTGTTGAATAAAAAGTAACAGTGATTTAGTTGACTACCTAATCGTTAGTCTCAAAATCTTTTAGATTTGACTTTGTGTATAAAAGTAAAATATCTATAACATAGTATAACTTTTTTCGTGTTCGTTTTTTGTGCTGGTACATATACAGTTTTAATAAAAATGGCTCCTAAAACTAATTGTGGAGCCTGCGGACGTTTCCTAAATGCTGCCGAGTCAGCTAAGTGCAATAAATGTTCGGGTCTATACCATCGGTCCTGTGTTGGGATTCCCGATTCGGCAAAAACAGTTTCGTCGTGGTCGTGCCCCAGCTGCAAGTTAAAGGCACCTAAAGCTAAAGACAACGCTGAAACTCCAGTTAAATCAATAGCTGAGGATTTCATTACTGAAACTGAAGCATCTCCTTCAGGCTCGCAGGATCTGGTCGATCAATTACGTCTGCTTAGACTTGAGGTTTCTTCAATGAGGAAAGAAATGTATGAATTCCGAATAGAAATATCGGAGTCAATTAAGTCGTGCAACTCACGAATAAATGACTTATCGTCAAGGGTTGAACTACTAGAAAATAGCAGAAATAATTCTTCACCGGAGGTAGCGGAGCTTCAAAAGACCATTATTGGGCTGCAGGATGATTTGAACGAACGTAAACAGGCTGAACTTGCAAACGATATTGAGATATCCAACATTCCTGAGAGTCGGTCTGAAAGTTTGCACCAATTAGTGAAACTCATTGGCAATAAAATAGGCATCACGATAGAAGATCATGATGTGGTGAGTGTGACCCGCGTGGGGCCTCCGCGCGCCCACATCGCTGTCAACGGAGACGCCGGCGCCGGCGCGGGGGTGCTAGCGCCGCAGCCGCGCGCGTTTGCCGTGCGCCTTGTGCGGCGCTGATACCTCTGACCTTGGAGTACTTACACCTGTACGAAGGTTTTATATCAACGAGAGGCTATCTAAAGAAAACAGACACCTTTTCTATAAGACTCGCGAATCAGGTCGGCGTGCAGAATGGAAGTATGTTTGGTCTAAGGAAGGCCGTATTTTTGCACGAAAAACTTCTGACAGCGAAGCCCATCGCATACGATCTGTGAATGACTTAAAACGAGTTTTTGGTATTGTGTCGGTTGGATCAGATAAATAAAAATAGGATTTTGTTTCATAATTTAATAACTAAATTTAAGTTCAGGCTTTTACATTGCTTATATACCAATTTTAATTACCTAGTGAACTTTCATGTAATACAGTGCGTACATAATCTTTCTTATATTACAATTAGCTTATTAAAAAAAACTCAAACCAAATTTTTATTCTTATTTTTGGCGAGATAGCAGCGCTATTTTTAATGTTTTTCATGATAAAACTACCTTTTTTTATTAAATTGTTTTTTGTAGCTCAGATTTTTAAGGTACTTGGTTTGCAGTTTAAATTATTGTCATGGTTTCTACTTCTTTTAATATTCTGCTATTGTTTTGAAATGGCAATCCAATTTTTATTCTTTAAACTGATTTCATGTTTTGTAAAACATATGGTTATGGTTTCAATATATTGTGAGTATAAGGTGTATGGTAAACCTGCACATAAAAATACACATGAGTTTGCTTCTAATGTTCGTGCTGCAGTAACAAAAGAATTATTTGCCCTTGAAGATTTTTTATTTACACTGAGGTTGACTTTTTTAATTAACAGTTTTAATTACATAATCATATTAATAAGGATAGTATCTGTGATATGTTATACATTTATTTTTTATCCATCAATATTTTTTTATGAAATTTGTGTGATGTTTTATTTATTTGAATGCATTTTATTATACAGTTATTATATTGAATATTTAGAATTTTTATTTTTACTTTTAATTGCGAAGGAATCCTACACAAATATTTTAATAAGTATTTTACAAATCAAAAATGGCTAATAAGAATAAATTTTTAAAATTAGCACTTTATAATGCCGGTTCCTTACGAACATTCCAAGATGATTTGGTTTTGGCTGTTGACTCGCACAGCCCAGACATACTTGCCATTAATGAATCCTGGATGAGGCCAGGAGAGGATGCATTAGCTCCATCAATTCCTGGGTACAGATTACGTCACCTTCCTCGACCAAGTACCATGTGCAATGGCAGGGGTGGTGGAGTGGGATTCTATATAAACAATAATTTAAAAGTTCGAGTCTTGTCCCATCCGCCAGCTTCTGTTGAGCAAATGTGGCTGTCCTTATCTATTAACGGCACGAAGGTTCTAATTGGAACTGCGTATAGGCCGCAATGGGTAAATGTAGATGTATTTCTGGATGCTCTTACAGATTCTATTTTGGCTTTTGGTAGTTATAAACATATAGTATTGATGGGTGATTTCAATATCAATATTATGGATGCAAATTGTTGTTCTACAAAAAAAATTATACAATTTATTACTTCACTAGCTTTAAATCAAATAATTACTGAGCCAACTCATTTTACAAGCAGTGGCAGTGAAACTCTTATCGATTTAGTTTGCACAAATGTGAAGGTTAGGGATATTTCACTAGACAATATTTCATCATCCTTGAGTCATGTTATGATAAACTTCACTCTAGCATTTAAAAAGGAAAAACCTATACCAAGAACAATCACTTACAGACCAATCAAAGATATTAATTTAGAATTTTTTGAAAATGACTTAATTTCTTTACCGTGGGAGTCAATTTTAAATCTTGAAAATGTCAATGATATGGTTGAGTCTTACAACTTTTATACCCTTGAACTATTTAACAAACATGCGCCAGTCAAATCATTTGTTTTAAAGTAAAGGTCATTGCCTTGGATTACACAGACTATTAAGTCAATGATTAAATTGCGTAAAGTAGCATTCAATAGGTATCGCAAGTTTAGAGGAGAACAGCAATTAGAACATTACAAGGAAATAAAAAAAACTGTAGCTGCAGCCATTAAAAATGAGAAAAAAGCATATTTTAATCAAAAAGTAAACTGTTATATAACTAATTCAAAGATGTTATGGAGGAATTTGAAAAATAATATTAGTTTCGAAAGTAAAAATATTACTTTACCAGATAATTTAAAAGATCCTAACATCATTAATCGACATTTTCTAGATATTCCTGGCCCCATTAACGTACCTTTGTCACAAATCTCATATTTTGAGTTTCACCGTTTTACTAATTCTGTGTTTGAGCTAAAACCAGTGTTAGAACACGAAATTGCTAAAGTTATACTGTCCATAAAGTCGAACTGCCTTGGTTATGATGGAATAAACAGAGATATGATTCTTTTAACTTTACCTCACAATTTAAAAATAATAACAAATATCATTAATCAATCTATAGTCTCTTCCACGTTTCCTACAGCATGGAAAACCTCAATAATTACACCAATCCCTAAAATTAGTAATCCTCTGCTTCCAAAAGATATTAGACCTATAAGTATCTTGACTTACATGTCCAAACTGTTGGAAAGAGTGGTTTATGTTCAACTTAGAGAATATCTCGAATCTAATAACATTTTGCCCGATAAGCAGTCAGGTTTTATAAGTGGCCGTAGTACAACCACTGCTATGTTGGACATTATTGATAACATTTTGGCTGAACAGGACTTGGGTCGTGGTACTTTGCTTACGCTTCTGGACTTTTCGCGAGCTTTTGATACAATTAATTTACCTCTTCTTCTTTCCAAACTATCATATTATGGCTTAAGCCACCGAACCGTTGCATGGTTTAACAGTTATCTTTCTGAGCGATTTCAGTGTGTTAAGATTCACAACGAATTTGGACCACCCTTCTTTTCTGATATACTTCCAGTCCAAAGAGGCGTGCCACAAGGATCTATTTGGGTCCTTTACTTTTTATAATATACACGTCTGACATCACCTCTCAAATACAGTATTGTAATTACCACCTTTATGCGGACGACACTCAAATTTACACACCTTGTCATCCAAATGACACTGATTTTGCCGCCAATCTTTTAAATGATGATCTCGCTCGGATTGCTTCGTGGGCTGAACGAAATTCTTTGGTACTAAATCCAAGTAAATCAAAATTATTAGTTTTAGGCTCCAAAATACAAATTGATGAAATCAGTCGTAGAGATCCTAAAATTTTTATTTCAGACCAAATAGTACCAAAAGTAAGTGAAGCACGCAATTTAGGCATCTTATTTGACGGCAGATTAAAATTTGAAAAGCATATTCAGGACCTTGTTAAATCTTGTTTCTTCCGTTTGAAGGTACTATATAACATTAGAGACCTGCTCAGTATGGAAACACGTGTTCTCCTGTGTGAAGCTCTGGTTTTGTCCAGACTGAATTATGCAGACTCAGTATACGTGCCCTTGGCAACATCAGCGTCTAGGAGGCGTCTCCAAAGAGTACAGAATGCTTGTTGCAGATACAGTTTTAATATTCCTCCTCGCGCCCACATAACACCTTACTTACATACATCCAAAATGCTAAATACTGAGTCACGGCGAGAACTCCATTTTGCCGTTCTTGTACACCATATTGTGACAACTGAGATGCCTAAGTACTTATTTGATAAATTGCGCTGGTCTTCCTCTGACAATCGATATAATACCAGGGCTTCCAAATATTTACTGCAAAACTATAAATACCACACAGCTGCATTTAAGGGTAGTTTTCGTTATCGAGCTACTTTTTGTTGGAACAACCTACCCCCTCCTTTACAACGGCAATTATTAAAAGTCACATTTATAAAACGATATAAATTTTTTTGTTTGGTAAAAAAGACATTCTGTAGCTCAACAAGTAGTTTTAGAACTAAATTGTCAAAATATTAAGAATTACTTTCTCAATATCATTTTTTTAATTTTTTGTTTATTTGCTATACTTTTATTTCAATAGCATGTATTTCATATTATACTATTTACTTGTTTTTATTTATATAATATGTATTTCCTTATCTTAAGTACCTTCATATTAATGAAGTAGCACCAAAATAATATTGTGTGCATAGTTTCAGCGCACTTTGTTTAGGCCACAACTGAAAATCAGCGCTTTGTTGCCCCTAGCTACAAAGCACTAGCTGAGTTGTGTGACCTTTTGTTACTGCAGTGCACATTGGATTTTAAATACATAATGTTCTTTTAGTTTTTTTCTATTTAACTTGTTTTTTTTTAATGTAATTTTAACTATGTGTCATAGTGTGTACTGTGTGAGAACAATAAATTTGTTTTTACTTTACTTTTACTTTACGTAGCCAAGGCTTTCGACAAAGTCTGGCACAGCGGTCTCGTTTATAAACTCTATAAAATAGGCTTACCGGCTCGCCTAGTTAGGATAGTCGCGTCGTTTCTCAAAGACCGCACGTTTCGTTTCAAACATGAAGGCACGCTCTCCGCGCCTCGTCCCATAAAGGCTGGAGTCCCTCAAGGCTCAGTCCTCGCCCCTCTTTTGTATTCCGTATACACTAACGACATTCCCATTCCATCGAAAGTCGTCGAACTCGCTCTCTTTGCCGACGACACTGCCCTTTACACCAAAGGCCACAGTGTTCGGCACCTTGTAAGCAGACTCCAAAAGGCCGTAAACGCCCTTGGTGTATGGTTTCAAAAATGGCGCATCGATGTGAACCCTGATAAGAGTTCTGCGATGCGCTTCGACCACAAACGCCGTCGTCCCGCTGGCGATCCCCACGTTCGAATGTTAGGCATTCCCATCCCCTGGAAGCGCAGTACTAAATACTTAGGCGTCATATTAGACCAGACGCTTTCATTCAATCCTCACGTCGATAGAGTAACGAAACTCGCACGTTTTTACCTAGGCCGGCTTTACAGTATGTTAGGTAGAAAAAGTAAAATGTCCTTCAGAAACAAACGTACGCTTTATAAGGTCTGCGTTAGACCAGTCATGTCATATGCCTCGCCAGTCTTTGCCCACGCCAAACCCTCCGTCCTGCACAAACTGCAGGTAGTTCAAAACCTCTTCTGCCGCAGGGCCACAAACGCACCTTGGTACGTGCGCAACGCGGACCTGCACAGAGATCTTGAACTGCCTACAGTACAACAGTATCTAAAAACACTCTCAGAATCGTTCTTCAAACGCGCCGAATCCCATCCCAATCCCCTAGTTCGAAATTCAGTCTCATATACTGCTCCTGTCTTAGATTCGGTATACAAAGTCGCTAGACCGAGAAACGCGCACACAAGCGAACGTACGAAATTAACCTTAGATCTCGAGGCCCTTCAGGCCGCAAATTCTAATTCTAACGTAAATTCTAATTCTAACGTAAATTCGAATTAATGCAAATTTAATTTTTCTATTTTTAATGTTTTTATTATTTACTTTTCATTTTTGAGCACCTTCAGTGCTATGTAAATCCCAGCGGGTGACCCCTTAAGGGCCCCGCTAGCGCGGCCTCTTTCTCCAATTGGCCGTCGCTCAGATGAAGGCTGAGTGGCAAAAATGCGCGAGCCGACAGGGGGTTTTTAGTGGGTATGGTTCTGGTAGGCGTCGGGACGAGTCCCACATAACTTTGGAATCGCGCCAGAGTATGCGTCAGAGCATTTTTATCCTCCATCCCTTCCCGCGGAGGGGAATTAAAAAAAAAAAAAGGGCTCATATTAAGCTGTTGAAGAAAGTTCACATCTATTAATAAAATCTGATTATTTAAACACGACAACACGCAAATTCGCTATTTTAAAACAATGTTCAACGATGTCAGATATCGACGCCTCTGCTACCGGTGCAATTTCCTCCCAAGGGCGTTCAGTTTTCAATTTACACAGCTCTGGACCTAGAGGTATAGTAAAGACACGGCTTGGTTTTTATTTAGTTTATCCTATATTATTATAGTTAATCAGATGATCTTGTTTTCTTTTATGTTTTGAACCAAAGTCACTTTTTGTGAAAAATTGGAAATGGTAATTTGGTCCTGCCTGGCGCTTCGCCGGGTACTGCTACACCGCGCTCGCTTCGCTCGTTCGTCTCGCGCATGTTCTAACCTCATGCAAACCTTATCTAACCCAATTGAACGTCGCTACAGTGAACTTTCGAACTAATGTAGGTACATCGTAGTTCTATACTTTTGAACTTACATAAATCGCGATTTCGTAATTTGACGTTCAGTAGCGGAGTGTAACCTAACATTTTGTGACCATTTATCCATTTTGAGTAGCAAAAATAATATTTGTACAAATAGTGCAATTATTCTGTTGTGTGTTTATTTCTTTTGCACCAAAAGGTCATATACTTTATGACCCTCTTTAAAAAGTCCTTTTATTATTTTTGTAGTAATTTATTTTATTTGGTACTTAGGCTTAGGGTGTCTTAAAAATATTTCTGGTGACCGTTTCAAATATACTCTTAAAGTTTGAGGCGTCATATCAATAAAGGGTTGAATCAATATCAAAGATAACTTACATGAAAAAGTCAACAAAACTAACATTTAATCTATCGTTACATACGCAATAATAATAAAAATATCCTAAAAACCACCCCTACCACGAATGCAATTCCATCCTCATAAATATAATAATTGCAGTTCATATCTGAACATAAGGAACACCGCAACATTATCCCAGTACGTTTGTATTTCACAGTGACTGACCGGCAGCGGCGAGAGCTAGGAGCGACGAGCAAACAAACGCCTTTGAGCAAGAAACTTATTGTTAATGGTGCTATTACACAGTAGTTTGTTTACGATCTACTGCCAGAAATTGGAAAGACAAGTTTGAAAGCAATGTCTTTAGTCAAAACAAAATGGTTTTAAACATGCTTAACCTAAAGGTGATGAATAAAACTTAGCATATGCACGCGCTTCGCTATCATATCAGTAGAATATGAAAATACTAGAAATATTGTCCGTAACTTTTCAAGAAAAGTAGATTTTCATGATTGAACAACTTTAGCTCAGGTTCCCGAGAGGAGGCGAAATGAAAGCCACAAAAACCAAGCGATGTAGTGTATTGCTCCAATAGCAAATAATCAGGATATTTCCCAAATTACTACACAAATATAAAATATCACTGACAGAACAACATTTGAGCATTTAAAACTTTACATGTGCGATTTAATCTACTAGTGGCTCCATCTAGTTTACACTGATAGAACTACACCTTACAATACATGTAATAATAACAATCCTTCAACTAAATTATACATAACCGCCCGCTAAAGACAAACTAAGCGTTTGACTTTACATTTAACAAAACATACAAAAAACAAATTGTTTAAACCACATTTCCAACAATTTACAATGTGCGTTGTGAAAGACACAATATACAATAAAAGTTGCCAACAATCTACAAATAAATCTTATTTAGTAATAGGTAATTTACATAATTTATGAACTGGCCTTTTAATTTCACCTATCTTAGTCTTAAGGTTTACGACTCTTACAACACCATCTGAGCCTGCATGTGTAGAGACAACTCTACCAAATAACCATCGACTAGGTGGCAACCCATCCTCTTTTATAACAACGATATCGTTAACCGTAAAGGGAGGTTCCTGCTTAGACCACCGGTATCGATGAAAAAACTTGTTTAAATATTCCTGCGACCACTTGCGCCAAAAATCTTGTAACATTCGTTGAGTATACTGCCATCTTCGTAACGAACTAAGATTGTGATCGTCATAATTGGTGTCAGGTACAGTTAATAGAGGTTCACCTATAAGGAAATGTCCCGGAGTCAACACTGTCAGTTCTTCTGTGTCATTTGGCAGCACCGATAATGGCCTTGAATTAAGGCATGCCTCAATTTGACAGAGCACCGTCGCTAATTCCTCATACGTGAGTGTAGAGGTGCCTATTACGCGTCGCAAATGCCATTTCACCGATTTAACCCCAGACTCCCAAAGTCCGCCAAAGTGTGGAGAGCGAGGAGGTATGAAATGCCATGTACATCCGTAAACTCCCAAAGCTTCTCCGATTTCTTGAGGTACCGATCTTCTTTCAGACTTGGTCATGCGCTGAAGCTCTTTGGACGCACCGACAAAATTGGTACCGTTATCGCTCCATATCTCAGCACATGCACCTCGTCGAGCAACAAACCGTTTGAAAGTTTGTAGAAAACTTTCTGTAGAGAGATCGGACACTACCTCTAAGTGTATAGCACGCGTTACCATACAAACAAATAAACATATATATCCTTTATAGGATTTATTTCCGCGACCTTTAGTGGTCCTAATTTGAATCGGTCCAGCATAATCGACTCCCGCCCGCTTGAAAGCTCTCATAGGAGTAACTCTCGCCGCAGGAAGCTGGCCCATCAGTTGACTTCGAGTGATCGCTGCATGCCTAGCACAAATGACACATTTCCTATAGGCCGATTTGACTAACGGTTTCGCACTTACGATCCAGTATTTCGATTGAAGGTAATTTAACATTAATTGAGGGCCACCGTGAAGAGTTACTTTATGAGCGTCCGAAACGATTAATTCCGCAAGATGTGACTTTGGAATAATTATAGGATGTTTCCTACTAGAGTCAAGCAGCGAATACTCTAGCCTACCTCCTACTCGCAAAATGTTATCGTCATCAAGGATGGGATTAAGCGACTTTATTTTACTACATTTTGGTAAGTTTTCACTTTGTTTTATTAACATTATATCTTCTGCAAATTCTTTACTTTGATACATTTTAATTACAATTTTTAATGCTTTACTTAACTCATTTGCTGTAAGATAATTTTCAGAGTATTTTTCCGTTGAACATTTCTTTGAATTATTAATAAAACGTCTACAATACGCGACAACCCTAATCAACCGACTAAGTGAAGAAAACTTTTCCAAAATCAAATCATTTTCAATTTTCGTTACATGACAAACAACCTTCAACTTTTCCAAATCCGTTAAACATTCTCTAGGTTTTTTATAAAATATTTCTCTTTCTAATAGAAACTCCGGTCCGTTGTAATATAATGCACAATTAACTAATTCCGATGGGCGCGCTCCCCGAGATGCTACGTCTGCCGGGTTTTGTTTCGACGCAACGTGCGACCAACAGGATGTATCTAAGTTTGTTAAGATCTCCGAGACTCGGTTTGCAACGAAAACCTTCCATCGACTAGGATGATCGTTGAGCCAAGCAATTACCACTGTAGAGTCAGTGTACGCATGTAAGTTTGTTTTATCAATTTTTAAAACATGAGCTACTTCTACCATAAGCCTACTCAATAAAACTGCCCCACAAAGCTCTAACCTAGGTATGGAAACTTGCTTGACAGGTGCAACTTTGGTTTTTCCTGCGATTAAAGCAACCCTTATTTCACCGTTCGATTTCACGACACGCAAATAAACTACTGCAGCGTACGCATACTTAGAAGCGTCCGAAAACCCATGAAGTTCTAGAGTATCACCTTTGCGAGCGCCCATCCACCGAGGTATTCGAATGTCAGATAATAACGGTAACTCCGCTCTATAATCTAACCATTCTTGCTGCAAATGCTTTGGGACTTCCTCATCCCAATTAATCCCTGCTAACCATAGCTTCTGAATCATTATTTTTGCCACTATAGTGCATGGCCCTACCCAACCCAATGGGTCATACAACCTAGATATGTCAGATATAATCTTTCGTTTCGTTACAGGTTCTTCGACGGGTGTTAGAGTCACAACGTACTGATAAGTATCATCACTTCTATTCCAGGTAAGTCCCACTATTTTAATTATTTCATCTGTTTTTATGGTAAGTTCTTCTTTAATCTTGTTATCTTTGTTTTCTTCTATCATTTCCCTTAGTAAGTCACTGTCGTTACTTGACCATTTTTGTAGTTCGAAATTTCCTTTCTGTAGAATTTTCTTCATACCCCTGTAAATTTCCATCCCTTCCGCTTTGGTTTCACATCCCGTTAATAAATCATCCATGTAGAAATCAGCCTTTATTTTTTCAGATATTACAGGAGATATGTGCCCTTCATCTAAAGCCACTTGCTGCAAAGCCTTGACTGCGAGGTAAGGTGCAGAAGCAGTCCCAAATGTGACGGTAAGTAATTTGAAATGCCTTATATTTTCGTCTTCATTCTCTCGCCAAAGAATCCTTTGAAAATCTACGTCCTGCTTATTGACCCACACTTTTCTATACATCTTAACGATGTCCGCTGCTACACATATAGGGTAAGTTCGCCAACGAATCATAAGATGACGCAGATCGGATTGCAAAACTGGTCCAACTAATAATTGATCGTTTAACGAAAGGTCGTTAGTTCCCTTACAAGACGCATCAAAAACAATCCTCACCTTGGTAGTGTCCTTATCATTTCTGATAACCGCGTGATGAGGTAAATAAATGGCTCTACTTTTATGTATTTCAGAAGCTGGTACTTCCTCAAGATGCCTCAGCTGTAAGTACTCGTCCATTACTTCGTAATATTTTAATTTGAACTCTGGATTCTTTCTGAATCTCCTTTCTAATAGCTTTAGCCGTTTTTCAGCGATTTCCTGTGAACTTTTCACCTCGGGATTTTTCACTTTAAAAGGAAGACGAACGACATAACTACCATCATCATTTCTTGTAGTATTTTCAGCAAAATGCTTTTCACAAAGGGATTCTTCTTCAGTTAACAATTTTTGTTGAACGCAATCTGACTCTAACTCCCAAAATTTTTTCAAGATATCATTTTCGTTCTGAAGACAATGAAAAACCTTCACATTAACATGGTTATTTTTCACACTTCCTAAAGCTCCTGACACAATCCAACCCAAACTAGTTAGTTGAGCAATGGAAGTACCTGATGGACTTCTTTTTAGACCATCGTGCAATATTTTAGCGTACACTTCCGCGCCTAACAAAATGTCTGTTTTACTTGGTACGTTAAATTGCGGATTCGCTAATTTCAAATACTTTAATTCCTTCCAATCTATATTCGTAACCTGCCTGGAAGGAATTAACGAAGTTATAGATTTTAAAACGAGTGCTTTTACCTTGAAAGTCACTTGCGGGTCAACCAACGAGGCTAATTCAATATCTACCATAGAGTTACAAGATATATTTCTATTTCCACCGATACCTGAAATCTCACCGTTTATAGAGATTCTTTTCAAACCCAACTGTTGCACAATATTTTCCGTAACAAACGATGACTGGGAACCTTGGTCTAGCAAAGCACGTATTACTGTACCTGACCCAATCTTATTCGTGGCTCTCACTAACGCCGTGGCCAACAAAACCCGCTCTACACGATCACCACTATCTGATGACATACAAGAAACCACCGAAGTTTCTTGACTTGTAGAGTCGCTGGCCTCAACAGTAACCTCCCCGCGGGGATGCAACAAAGTATGGTGTTTTCGATTGCAAATAGAACAATACTTATTCGAACTGCATTTTTTAGCCGAATGGTTGCCACCCAGGCAAATGAAACATAATTTATTTTCTAACACAAACTTTCGACGTTTTTCAACCTCCGTATGCAAAAACGATTTACAATTTAACATATCATGATTTTGAGAACAATAGCGACAAGAAAGATTATTTTTAACGTGGAAGGATTTGTACTTATTCTTAGAGTATACTTTACCTTTCACATTAGTACTCAAAAACTCAATAGCACGATACCTATTCGTTAAAAAATCCTTAAATTGTTCATAAGAAGGCAATTCATCCGGAGAGTTACAACTTGTAAAGTTAAATTCCCACTGCCTTCTACTCTCCGGATCCAACTTTGACGTTAGAATATGGATTACAATAATATCCCAACTAGTAACATCTATGTCTAAATTAGACAATGCCGACAAACAATCATTAGAGCAATCAATTAATTCTTTTAAGGCAGACGCGGATTCACATACAAGATTTTTTTGATTAAGGAACCTTGTCAAAATATGATGTGACAGGTATTTTTTATTATTATACCTTTTTTCCAATATATCCCAACACCTAGCATAATTGATTGCACTAACTGGAATATGCCTAAGAAGCTGCTCAGCTTCTCCCGTTAAATACCCTTTTAAATATTGCAATTTTTGGATGTTATCTAAAGTTTCATTATTGTCAATTAATGCCTTAAATAAATCCCTAAAAGTAGCCCATTCATCATATTTTCCCGAAAATATTGGAATATTTATTTTTGGTAACTTAACTGACAAACATTTTTTAACATTAATTTCACTATTATTATTAGTTTTAGATTCAATTATCTTAGATAAAATAATTTTTAATTCACATTTATGTTCACTATACAACTCCTCAGCTTTGTCATATATTTCAGTTTTACTATAAGAAGTTGATGATAAATCTGATGCCGAATATTTTTTCATCAACTCTTTATGTCCTGCCAAGAATTCAAACCACAATTGATCTAAACTTTCTATACGGCCTTCTAAATATTCTTTAGTTATTCTCTCTTTCGGAGATTTTTTAAAGTTAACTCTAGCTTTATTCAATCTGGAATAAATATCCATTTGAAAATTAATTGTTGACTCCATATTCTTTAAAAATTATATTAACTGAATGAAACTTTAAACTAAAATACAATTCAATACTTTTCATCCAAAATTTCAAAGTTTTTAAGTAATCAACCAATCTATCACCAAAATACACAAATACCAAGTCTTAAAACATTCAGAAGCGCAAAATTTTCTAAGTGTTTATTACTTAAAATTCTAAACGAAATCGGGCATAGGTTCCCCGTCTCAACCAAATTTATAAAATTATTCTAAGTCCTAAATCTATGTTAAAATCTTAAAGTTAATAAAGTCTTTTAAATAAGGTTCAAATTCCGATGTCAATTGCACACATTTATTGAAATTAAACTGATGCCTTTAACGTTCAAATTCTCAAAGATAAATAAAAAAGTACTCACAATTTTCCACTGCACTTACACTTGACGCTTATATGGTAATTTCCGGGAAAACCGTTTTCTTTCCCGCCTTTCACTGCGCCAACTTGCCACCCGCCTTGCAACAAGCAGGCTCGTTCGTGCCGTCTGCCTTGCAGCCAACTGCTCCTGCCGCCCGCCTTTCAGCGTACTGCTCCTGCCGCCCGCCTTTCAGCGCACTGCTCCTGCCGCCCGCCTTTCAGCAGACTGCTTTCCTGTAGACTCGGTTCGTAACAGCATTACTCTGTCCCGAGTCTACCTTTCAGGAGAATGTTTTCCAGAAAGTCTTTCAACACATGCGATCCGGCTCGAAGGACCATGAACAACTTTAGCTCAGGTTCCCGAGAGGAGGCGAAATGAAAGCCACAAAAACCAAGCGATGTAGTGTATTGCTCCAATAGCAAATAATCAGGATATTTCCCAAATTACTACACAAATATAAAATATCACTGACAGAACAACATTTGAGCATTTAAAACTTTACATGTGCGATTTAATCTACTAGTGGCTCCATCTAGTTTACACTGATAGAACTACACCTTACAATACATGTAATAATAACAATCCTTCAACTAAATTATACAATGATGTTCTTAGATACCCTTTTACCTCCTAAGAAGATGCCTTTGAAATAGCCTGTTTGTGTTTCTCCTACATAACATATATGTAAATAAATATTTGTGCAACATTTTTAATTACCAACATTATACCGAGGTTTGTAATAAATATTTCACTCAATAAATTTGATACATATTAACAAAACAATTATGAATAAAAAAATACAGATCAGCGATATGTCGTTGGGGTCTAGCCACGTTACAATCCACAATCGCTGCCGCTGTCGAAAACGCGTAAACTTACACTCTTCACTTGTATTTTTTATTAAATATAAAGAACTCCGTGGTATTTATAAAATGGAATAAATGTTTCGTCATATCAGTAAGTTATTTTTAAAGGAATTAGCTATTTATCAATCAAGTCAATTTATCTTCTATTTATTATAAAGGTGCACCAACGAACTCAACACTAATACTTAGACAATACAGAAAGAATACATAACAAAATAAAAATCTAAGTGTTGGCTCACGTATATCAAACAGCATGCAAACACTTACAATAACATCGATAGAATAAAAAGTAAAAAAATAATAATAATAAAATAAAACAAATATTAAACCTAAATATTAAAATTGAATTAACAACGAATGTAAACAAGTCATTTGAATTTAAAATCATATTATAATTACATTAAATAAACACAATAATATGAATATCAATTCCATAAATCAAAATATATTATATCAAGTAATAACAAAATAAATTGAACAAAATTGAAAATTAAAATCAGAATTTGAAATCAATTTAAATTAAAATTTTTATAATAAAATTTTCAGTGGAATCGCTTACTTTTAAAAATAGGTAGCTCCACAAATAACCTATATACGATGTTGCATGTAGGCTAAGCTACATGTTCACAGCTATTCTTAAAAAAAAATACAATTTAATTTATTAACACTAAATCATACAGCTCCTTGATATTCTGGAAAATTTTATCTGTTTAAATCGTTAGGCTTTCAGCTGAACTAAAACGATCTTTGCCGACATTATGGACATACACAACGGATACAGGAAACTTAATGAAATCCTGAATAAACGAACAAATCATAGAAAACAACCTGATTAAAATTCCGTGTCTCCATCGGCCTACGAACTTGGGATCCGTCGCGTGGTACCTAAGCAAGGAAGGCTAACAAGTTTATACTACCTTCCCACCGCTATTTATTTATTAAATTTATAATAACTACCTGAAAGAACTCATTGTTTCATATAAATTATAATTTCTAATAACAAAAACACTAATAATCAGTAATCCTACGTTGTACCTATTCATTTCCGTTTGCTAGGATTGAATCAATGCATATTAATTAGAAGAAAACATATTTTTTTAAACCAATTAGAAATGAATACAAAATTTTGTGCTTACGTTAATGAATGATTTTCCACAATCAAATTAAGAAAAAAAAATTAATTACCTCAATAGATGCCGCTAAGAAAAACTGGTGCGGGGGGTTGTGTTGTTGTTACTTCAATAACACAATACACTTCAAATAATTCAATAAATGTAAAGAAGACTAAACTAGGCTGTATGGCGTAGTCTTTTTCCAAGGTATATAAGGATAATCCCTCATTAGTTCGATCGCATAGAGCCGAACTGTAAAGAAGGCGGCTGTTATGAAGCAGACAACGTTCACAGCTTGACTGAAAAAGAAAAACAATAAAATGAATTTTTTTTTTGTTCCCTTCCACGGAAAGGGCAGGAGGATAAAAAATGCTCTGACGCATACTCTGGCGCGCGCGATCCAGAGTTATGTGGGACTGGTCCCGTCGCCTACCAGAACCACTAACCACTAAAAAAACCCCCTGTTGGCTCGTGCATTTTTGCCAGTCAGCCTTCATCTGAGCGACGGCCAATTGGAGAAAGAGGCCACGCTAGATGGGCCCAGAAGGGGTCACCCGCTGTGATTTACATAGCACTGAAGGTGCTCAAAATGAAAAGTAAATAATAAAAACATTAAAAATTGAAAATAAAGTTGCATTAATTCGGATTTACGTTAGAATTAGAATTTGCGGCCTGAAGGGCTTCGAGATCTAAAGTTAATTGCGTGGGTTCGCCAGTGTGCGCGTTTCTCGGTCTAGCGACCTTGAATTTCGAATCTAACACAGGAGCAGTATATGAGACTGAATCTCGAACAAGATGATTGGGATGAGTTTCGGCGCGTTTGAAGAACGATTCTGAGAGTGTTTTTAGGTGCTGTTGCACTGTAGGTAGTTCAAGGTGCGTTTGTGGCCCTGCGGCAGAAGAGATTTTGAACTACCTGCAGTTTGTGCAGGACGGAGGGTTTGGTGTGGGCAAAGACTGGCGAGGCATATGTCATGACTGGTCTTACGCAGACCTTATAAAGCGTACGTTTGTTTCTGAAGGACATTTTACTTTTTCTACCTAACATACTGTAAAGCCGGCCTAGGTAAAAACGTGCGAGTTTCGTTACTCTATTGACGTGAGGGTTGAAAGAAAGCGTCTGGTCTAAGGTGATACCTAAATATTTGGTAGTGCGCTTCCAGGCGATGGGAATGCCTTGCATTCTAACTTGGAGATTGTCGGCGATACGACTGCGTTTGTAGTCGAAGTAAACCGCAGAGCTCTTCTCTGGGTTCACATCGATACGCCATTTTTGAAATCATGCACCGAGGGCATATACAGCCTTTTGGAGTCTGGTGGTGAGACCCGGGACTCTGCGGCCTTTGGTGTAAAGGGCAGTGTCGTCGGCAAAGAGGGCGTTTTCGACGCCTTTCGACGGGACGGTTATATCGTTAGTGTACATGGTGTACAACAGAGGGGCGAGGACTGAGCCTTGAGGGACTCCAGCCTTTATGAGACAAGGCGCGGAAATCGGGCCTTCGTGTTTAAATCGAAACGTACGGTCTTTAAGAAACGACGAGATTATTCTAACTAGTCGATCCGGTAAGCCTATTTTGTAGAGTTTATAAACGAGGCTGCTGTGCCACACTTTATCGAAAGCCTTGGCTACGTCAAAGAAAACTGCGATCGTTTTAAATCGCCGCGGGTAGAAGCCGTCGAGTATGTACTCGACGATTCGATGTACTTGCTGAGGGCAGGAGAGCTTAGCTCGAAAGCTGAACTAATGGGGAATTATGAGAGGATCACCATCCGTTGGAATCAGATGGTTCCGCATTTGAGAGAGTATGGCTCTCTCGAGAAGTTTAGACATTGCCTTGAGGAGGCTGACGGGTCTGTGGTTAGCCGGGATATTCAGAGGTTAACCCGGCTTGGGAATACCTATGACTTTCGCTTCTTTCCAAGCTTTTGGAAAGTAGCTAAGGTCGAAGCAGGCATTGAAAATGATAGCTAACAAGGTAAGCACCTGTTGAGGCAGGTGCTTAAGTGCGTGGTTGGATATACCATCCGCACCCGGAGCCTTTTTGGACTTTTGACTTTTGATGAGAAGCGAGATTTCATCATTAGAGACTGTGACGGGGTTGGCGGTGATGGGGACAGATTCTCTACGGAGAACTTCGTCCTCCATTGATGTGAGAGGGATTCGCGGGTTGCGTGCTGGGCGAGCATTGTGACGCAACGCTGTCAGCGAAGCATTCGGCTTTCTCTTCGTCTTCAAAGGCGATAGAGCCATCGGGACGAGTGAGAGGAGGGACGTGAGAGGCGGCGTCTACGCGTAAGGCTCGGGCCATACTATAATTCGCTTGGTGGGACGGGGAGATATTCGCCATGAGATCGTTCATCTGAGCGTCTCGGAGTTCCGCGAGGCAAGATCTAACTTTGCGTCGTAGCTGATTCGCAGCTGTTCTATAGGCGGGCGTGGGATATTTCTTGGCTCGCCGCGTTCTTAGCTTTGATAAGATTGCTAACAGCTAAGGAAAGCGCGGGTTTGCCTTTCTTAGCAACCTTTTCGTTTTCACTGATGGCTGAGTTGATAGCATCAGTGAGAGAATTTACTAGGATCTATTTTATCCGGGCTATCTAATTGATCGGGCGAGATCGCGAGCGGAGAGTTCGGGGCCTCTAAGGCTCAAACTATCTTATTTTTAAAACCTTTCCAGTTGGTAAAGGTCTTACGAGAAGTGGCGTTATCGTTAGATGGTCCTAGCACGAGGGAGACGGTGGTGGTCAGAACCTAGGTCATCGAGCGGTTCGATAGACCTGAGATCAAGGTTGATTTGCTTGATAATTGCAAAGTCGAAGATGTCAGGAGAGTGGTTCGGGTTGTCGGGATAGTGAGTGGGAGTCATGGGAGAGATGACTTTTAAGTCGAGTGAGTTGGTGATGTCAAGGTGAGCGATACCGCTGGTGTTGGTTGATAGGCACGTCCAGTCAGTATGTTTGGAGTTAAAGTCTCCGAACATAATGACCGAATGGCCGAGGGCGAGAATGGCCTCAAAGTCGCTGCGGATTGGTCTGGTACCACTAGGTTTGTAGACTGAAGCTATGATGATGGTCGGATGACCAGTTATAGCCAATCTACACACAGTGGCTTCCATGTTGAGGAGAGGAGGGGTAGGGAGAGGGCAGCAATGGAATCCTCTTTTGTAATAGATAGCAGTGCCACCGAAACCGTCGGAGTTGGGCCTGTCGTTACGAATAAACGCGTACTTAGGTATAGCGAATCCCCTGGAGCGGTTTGGAGTTAGCCACGTCTCTTGAAGAAGCAATAAGTCTGGCTCGTTGTTCTGAAGGAACAGTTTGAGCTCAGGAAGGTTAGTATTAAGGCTACGAACGTTAAAAGATACAAGGGATAAGCCCTTGGGTTTGATACGACTGGACGCGGGATTTGCGGGTCTAGACATTAAATTTACTTATTTAACAAATTTATATAAAAAAAAGGAAAAAAGAAATTTATAACGAATTTAATAGCGAGTGATGCTCAGCTAACGCAAATAAACGCTCTTGAGCGGGCGGCTCGCAGTTTGCGTGCGAGTACGGAAATTTCGTTAATGTCGACGTTTTGAATGACGTGGAACACGGTCTTCATGTCCTCAGCCAACGACGACTGAGGTGAAGATGACGGAGCAGGACGTGGCCCTACGGGAGCTACGGGAGCTGGGGTAGGACGGGAAGGTGTCCGCAAATTGTGCGAGCCTCTCTAAAGATCTCCTTCGAGTTGGATGTATTGGATTGGATAACTAGTGCTAAAGGAAAACGCCTACTGCGGTTGGAGTGCATCTTGTGCACTGCTTCGGCCGGGAAACCCTGGGACTTAAGGTCCTCGAGGATTTCTTCGTTCGCGAGCTCGAATGGGACACCCCGTAGTACTGCGCGGATCTTACGCTCCTCCGGGAGGGCGTAGGTGTGATATGCAATTTGTTTTAGTGAAAGTAACCTAATAAACGCGTGAAAGTCGTCGATGGTCGAGACCTGGATTTTAATTGAATCGCCTGCGTTGGTTGCTTTGAGATAGTTAATTTTTTGCTCTTTGCAAAGATTAGATACCGCGGTCCATCGCGCTGGCTTCAATGGGACCGACGGAGACGCGGTTGCTTCGAGCGATTTTAATGGCGCGGGGGCGGGTGTTGAAGACACCGTTGAGGGCTCGGGTATTGAGGATACCGAGGCTTTCTTCGAGCGCTTCTTGGAGCGTTTGGCGACTAGCCGGTTTAGGCGACGGCATCTGACGACGTATCAGACGCGGGTTCGGAGTCGCTCCCGGGAGCGATACGCTTGCGACGCGACGCGTGAGAGGATGCGACCGATTCGCAGTCCATCTCGGACGAGACCGGAGACGCGGGAGAGCTGTAGACCTGAGTGTTCGTGGCCTGAGGGGCCGGGGACGCGATAGTTGCCTGTAAGGCCTGCGTTAGATTATCATCGGAAATGGCGACGCCGGACGCAACGAGCGCCTGGGCGAACGACCTAGCAAAGTTTACCAGGCTTTGCTGGTCCATTGGAGGGCTTGAAACTAAAATATATAATATATAAATATATAATAATGCCTAGGTTCCCTAGCAAACCTAGCACCTAAACCTCCCTACCCGCGGTAGGGGGGCTGGGGACGACGCGAAGTGGTGCCCCTAATTCGGACAGCACTGTACCGTCACCCTGGGAAAGGCCCAAGTGCAATGGGATCGGGTCAGCCGGTTTCTCCTTGGCCTGAAGGGCCTTGGAAGCGCACCGGGGCAACGCTATCAGGCTTAGTTGTCACCGTTAAGTATCCACCTGATCAAACGCGAGTCTACTACGGAGTGTGTTGTCAATAAATTGACAACAAAACCCGGCCGTAGACCTGACGAAGTTGGGTTGCACTAAAAGTGCGGGATTGACTACGTTACGACTGGCCGAAGCCGGCCGCAGAGCGAGTCTCTGACTACGTAACAGGCGCCAAGCGTCAAGTACGCAGCCAGAAAAACAGCCCGAGCCTTGCGAACCACTATCGAATTTAATCGACCGTAGTAAGCTCAATTCTGTTGTTGCTGCTCCCACAGAGATGAGATATTAATTCGAGGGGTGCACAGAGTGCGGGATTGACTACGGTATAGCGAGTCTCTGACTACGTAACAGGCGCCAAGCGTCAAGTACGCAGCCAGAAAAACAGCCCGAGCCTCGCGAACCAGTATCGGATTTAATCGACCGTAGTAAGCTCAGCTCTGTTGTTGCTGCGAGACCGACTTAGTTGCAGCCGATCGAAACCGGCCGCAGCATAAATCCTACAGAGGCTTATCTCAAGTCGTCGAGGACGAAGCGAGATATTGTACGAATCACAGCGTATGAGTATTGCTACGAGTTGTCGTCGTGAGACGACAATCGTGACTCAACAGCTGGAGTGACCGCGAACACGTCCGAGCGAGGCCGGACGCAGAACGGATCTGAGAGTGGCGTTTGAGTATTGCTACGAGAGAAGTCGTGAGAAAACAATCGTGACTCGGCAGCCGGGAGCGACCTTCAACACGTCCGAACGGGTCCGGACGCAGATCGGGTATGGCTTTTTGATTAGGAAAATGCCATATTTCTATTAGTGAAAGCTTATTGCCGAGCTACTCGCAGGTTTATGCGATACGCGCCTTAAGGTCCCGGTTTTGTTTGTAAATAAAATCCGTGGACTGTATAAAAGGTCTTGATGTATTCGACGAAGAATGTTGTTATAATACGATGCGTCGCAGTGGCGATCGACGGTAGACTGGTTTTTTGACGCGGTGCCAAAAAAACCAATCAGGACTAGTCAGCCAGGAATCAAACCTGGGACCTCTGGTTTATGTAGTTGGGCTAGTAACCACTACGCCAGTCAGCCGTGTATATTTATTTTCTATAGTTTTTCTAAGATGCAACATCTTGTACATAAAGTTATAGAGACTACTTATACAATATATGTTAGATTGCACTCACAAAGTACTTACCTAACTATAGTGCAATATTTATGTTTTATCCATTTTACAAGCTTAAGGTTAGGTTTTTAGGTATCGTAAAGAAAATCCATAAATTTTTTTTTGTATACTGTGACCATAATATCTACCAAAATGCCTGAACGTCGGTTACTAGCAATCTGTATATTTCAGGTTGTTTTGTTTACAAAACCTAGGAAATGTATAGATTACCAATGTATAGATTTCATAAATTATTACGAAATTACTGTCGGTTGCATACAGTATTGTATTGTACAGAGAACCTGTTGGTGTACGGGAAAATATATATATTTGGGTTTTTATCGATATATTTTAAGTAAGAAAACCTTTAAATCATCATACAAATAAAAAACTTATGTTTACTCCAAATCAATTCAAAACAAACAATTATGGTACACATTTAAAACATATTTATAAAAAAAATAGGTTATAGCTATTTTTTAGGCTGTTGCTCTGGCTGCCTACTGGGCAGTGTAGCCAGGTGATTATTATTATGTGCTTGTATGGGTTTATACGGGTACTCTGTGTTACGCCCTGTCACTTGTCTATAATTCGCCGCTTACTTCGATCGAGTTTCAGAAGCGAAGTACTTTCCTGACGGCGATTTGTCCGATCTCCCCGGCTTCCGGTTCATATTTTTCAATGTTAGCGGATCGTTTCTGTACTAGTGGTAGCACTGGCACAGTAGATGAAGAGGCGTTTCCTCTTTCATATTGCAGAATCTGCTGGTCGTAGATTCCGCCAGTCGGTTCGTTATCGATAAAAATATTCCCCACAACAATTAAAAATATTACTACATAACTCAACTACTTAGTGTTTATAACTGTACATTACTCCGTTTTGTAATTGAAGAGGTGAGTGGATAAAGGTGATAAGTCGCATTTTTGGATTTTGGTGTTTTTTTGCGTAGATGAAGGTCATATGTCGATATAAACCACCACAAACCTTTAAAGTCATGGTTTTAAGGTACCTTCTAGGAATAAAATTTTTATAAAGGTGTTATATACACAAAATTTTATAAATAATAGCGGATGAAAGTGATATAGAACCATAACTCTTTTTCAAACATAACAGAAAGTAAAACTTTTGCTTTTTTGTAAAGGAAGAAGGTGTTATGTTTGTACTTATCACCTAATTAATGTCGCTCGAATTAAACTATATAACTTTTCAGTGAATGAAGGTGTTATGTGATACGAATATATCACCTTCATTCAGTCAATACGTTCAATTGTTTTGATTTACACTGCGTCCACTTCTCGCGCACTTTCGAATTTATGCATACCTACGGTGGTTTGATTATTTCAGAATATCGATAATTTTATGAGTCGATTTTAAACTGAACTTGAATCGGTTCATAAAAATATCGATATTCTGGTCTTATTTATGCATATAATTAATTTTAAAAATACAATTTGTGTTATTATTGTTAACTTAACACCCAGTATATTTGTACCTCGGATTACAGAAAACTATAAAACTGTCAATGGAAGAAGGAGTTATGTACAGTTTTTTCTAATTACAATAAAAAGAACAACCAAAAGTGTTTAATTTCTATCATATTCTTGTTACTACAGGTTATATAAATAAATTTAAAACATACGTTTGTTGACATATTATTTCAAAAGCTACTAAATTTCAAAAATTATAAGTAAAACTTTAACCTTGATTTACTCCAAATTACAGTTATGCGACACTTATTACCTTCATCCACTTATGTTTTTAATTGTTAAAAATGAGTAGTTTCGTACTATTATTAACTATGTTTTAATAGGGTTACTAATGGTTTTTTAATATGGTATGCGAACGTAGGAATGCTCTATCTTAAGTAAACAAATTCAAGTTCATTGAAAGAGTACAAAGAAGTAGCCATAGAGTCACTAGTAAATATGAGCGCGTTTGTTTTCTTGTTAGTTGAGAACAATTTTTTAAGGAAATTTATCAATGTATTTGATAAATGGTTGGCAACGGAAAAACATACGTACAGGGTGTTTCCTATAACTAGTTAAGTCAAAAGCGCATTTGAAATAAATTATCAATTTTTATTGTAGTTATGGTTCACTATTTTGGCTATAATGGCTTACACATATATACTGTGGCTGGCTTTTTATAAAAAGATATATATTTCCGTCATACATTACATATGTGTAACTATAGCGGTTTTGACCGCGCATGCCAGAATAGCTCACAGATGGTAGATTTTACCCTGCTTATAAATTGTAGCCTATATATTATTCTGATGTATAAGCTATATTATTGTAAAATTTCAATAAAATCCATTCAGAACTTTTTACGTGAAAGAGTAACAAACATCCATCCATACTTACAAACTTTCGCGTTTATAATATTAGTAGGATAAACACCTCGTGTTGAACCAAATTTACTTTTCGTGAAAGCTGGAAATGGTACTTAATTTGGTTCTGGCGCATCGCCGGGTGCACTCGCTTCGCTCGCTCGGCTCGCGCGTGTATTAACTACATACAAACCTAACCTAACCCGATCGAACCTGTGTGACCAGGCAGAAAGCAAGCGGACCGAGCGTCAAATGCATGCATGTAGTTTCAGAATGTTATCAATTTGTGAAATGATGTTTTGACACAATGAAATGTTTTCTAGTAGATATTGTGACCAATGAGTAGTTTATTAAACAATAGTTTGCAAATTAATAAATTTATCAAGTATAATTTTGTCAAACGTTGTTTTTCAAATAAAAAATTGTTTTTTTTGTTTTTTGTCAAATGATTGGATACCGAGAATCCATGTAAACTTTGTATGATGGTTAAATTGATATCAATAATTCGTAGAATCAGGGTATCAGTTGAATATTGTTGTTGTATTGTTATATTGTCATTGTGAACATATATGTTTGTAATTTGCCTTCATATATTAATTGCTATGAAAATCAATTAATGTATTTTGAATAAAATGAATATATTTTGAAAATATTGGTGTTATTTAATCTGACTGTGTACCGCACGTAGTTACTGACTTTATTTTTACCTATAATGGATGTAATTTAGTTTATATGTTACCAGTAAACTGTATAAGCCGGTATTTTATACAATTCGCAGCAATTCATATTCTGTACCTCAGTATTCTATATAATTTTGCGTTAAAAATTGTGCAGCCGGCAATGTGTTTAAAAGACGAGACTATTCCTCACTCGAGAGCAACACGAGCCGAAGTGCTAGCATACAGTAAAATTGAGTGCATTTTATGCAATACATTTTAATAATTGTATCTAATTAACATTTACAACGTTCTAATAGAATTAAATGAAAACGTACGGCATAAAAGGAGAAAATTCTAATTTAAAACCCAATAATCAGCTTTCAATTTCAGCGAATTGCTCTAAAATGCATTGCACAGTTCTTATTTAAATGTAACAAAACAAATACTTTGATGTATTTTTTGCTCTGAGGTTTGGCTTAACCGCCTTAGTCCAGAAGAATAACAGTAATTTCAATTTGATTTTACTAAACTTAAAGATAGGTTCAAAACTTTTTTTTAGATTATTATTTATTCAATAAGAAACTTGTTTTTTAAAAAAATGGACCATCGGTGGCGTAGAAGTTCAGCGATCGCTTCTCGATCTTAAGGTCCGGGTCTAGTACAGGTGACTGCCAAAGGTACAGATGAGGTTCACAATTTAACTAAAAGGCCGACTTTTTTGATTTGGAAGGTATGTGTAAAGCGTACAACCCGCACTAGGCAAGGGTTGAAGACTATAAATTGCCTGAAACCTCCTTTCTGTAGTCTCCTCAGTTGATGTAAGGCCGATACTCGATGGAAGGATGAAAATTCCGAAAAAAAAGACACATTTTTGAGTGTAATAATCCTTCTTCTTCTTCAACTTCAGCACTTTCTGCTGACAAGGCCCGAAGGTAATTTTCGGTTACCCCTTGCAACATTTAATTACGTTTTGTTATTTATTAATAAACAACAAAATGGTAAAAATTACATACACTATATTTTAAAAATTACATATACTATATATGTAAATACAAGACTTGTATCATGTAAATAATACATGAAACAATATTGTCTATATAAGGGGCTTGACTAGTTATAACACCCTGTACGTATGTTTGTCCGTTGCCAACCATTTATCAAATACATTGATAAATTTCCTTAAAAATTGTTCTCAACTAACAATAAAACAAACGCGCTCATATTTACTAGTGACTCTATGGCTACTTCTTTGTACTTTTTCAATGAACTTGAATTTGTTTACATAAGATAGAGCATTCCTAGGTTCGCATACCATATTAAAAAACCATTAGTAACCCTATTAAAACATAGTTAATAATAGTACGAAACTACTCATTTTTAACAATTAAAGACATAAGTGGATGAAGGTAATAAGTGTCGCATAACTGTAATTTGGAGTAAATCAAGCTTAAAGTTTTACTTATAATTTTTGAAATTTAGTAGCTTTTGAAATAATATGTCAACAAACGTATGTTTTAAATTTATTTATATAACCTGTAGCAACAAGAATATGATAGAAATTAAACACTTTTGGTTGTTCTTTTTATTTTAATTTGAAAAAAACTGTACATAACTCCTTCTTCCATTGACAGTTTTATAGTTTTCTGTAATCCGAGGTACAAATATACTGGGTGTTAAGTTAACAATGTTTAATTTTTGTGTCAATAATAACACAAATTGTATTTTTAAAATTAATTATATGCATAAATAAGACCAGAATATTGATATTTTTATGAACCGATTCAAGTTCAGTTTAAAATCGACTCATAAAATTATCGATATTCTGAAATAATCAAACCACCGTAGGTATGCATAAATTCGAAAGCGCGATATGTGCGTATCACATTACACCTTCATTCGCTGAAAAGTTATACAGTTTAATTCGAGCGACATTGATTAGGTGATAAGTACAAACAAAACACTTTTTTGGTTGTTTTGGTTCATTTATAATAATGTGAATAACATAACATATTTTATACAATAAATTTCATTTATATAAGTTTATACAATAATTAAACATAGTATTATTGGTCTAAGCAGAGTTCGAATGAACGCATTACATAAACTTATGAAAACTTACGTTTATCTGAACGAATGTAAACTGTAAAAAAACTTTGAAAAATGTTCTATCATGCCAGATATTATATACAGATATTATAAATAAACACACTCACAATATTCGCAGTCTCTTTTGATAAAATATGTTTAGTCTTAATTTTTAACATCAGTATCATTTTGCTTTAATATTCAGATCTTAAATAAAATTTTATTTTTTATGATATAAAGTACATGTTAAACACAACCGTATTAATTGGTTGATCCCAAATATCCGGCCTAAAATAATAGTAATTATAATAATAAATGTCTTTATTTTTGCTACTTGGCACGAATGCTAGTATTTGAATTAATAATTAAGCTATGTTGTGTACAAACCATAAAGATTACTGGTAGATGTCCGATATAAACATGCATATATTATGTACTCGTATAATGAATCGCAGAAATGTCTATATCTACGAAAAATCAATCTCAAACCCCGGAGTTTTAGTGTCCAAAGCAGGCCTGCCACCGCCTACAATACCTCCATCTTTTCAGGCAGTGAGATATGTAATTAGTAATTTTTGAACCAATAAGCAATAAGTTGCGACTATCTTAAAACTATTGATGATACAGATAATATTATAAATAAAACATTTACTTGTGATCACAGGCGCACTCGATCAGCCTCATTTACAGTAAGACCGGATCGAATACAGAAGTCAAAGGCTTTCCGCCTCACGTGCGGCTCAATATACTTGCTTCTGTAGGGCTGCCCGTTCTATCATCTATAATAAAGGTGATTTTATTTTTAATTTAATTCTTTGTACCTTGGATATGTTTTTATGTTTACAGCTAAACAAGCTGGTAATGACGAAAAATTACACCAACACTTTGAATTAAATCAAAAAAAGGTTACTATTTTGTAGTTTGTAGTAAAACTCAGACACAAGGTAAAATAAATAATTTATTAAGTAATATAAAAATGTAAAGGCTTATTTTACAATCATGCAACAAACTGTAAGAAAAGAATCATGCTAAAAATCTTATGCTATAAAAGTCTCCTATTACTAACAGGTGGCTCCTTTGCCACTTCCTTCCTTAATATCGTTAAAACATAATAGCCTTGGGGGTTTTTGGGATAAAAATTCATATAAGGATACGGGCCTTTTATTTTATCGTAAAAAGAAGTGGTACTCGTAAGAGGCATAGTAATGATGCGTTATTTTAAATCTATGAGCAATATAGAGCCTGCGTTTGTTACAGAGTTCCTTTTGTAAATGAAATTTTTCTTAATGCTCATCTAAAGTGGATAGTAAGGGAAATGTATATGCTACATACATTTTCCTTTTTATAACCACTGTATGTAAGCAATGTACTAATGCGCACGAGTAAAAATGAAAGAATGACTAATTAAATTTTAAACGACAAACTGATGATCCAAAAGGTATCATTTCACTGGAATGATATTGAACCTAAGCTGTTTTAGATAAAAGCATCCAATGTATAAGATGAAGAGATTCATTTGTTTGTAAAATATGCGTATGTTAGCCTTGTTACGGATTTTTTACTAACCTAAGAAAAGTATGACGAACTAAGGAGGCGTACTTTGAAAACTGAATTGTAGAATGTGACCAGGTGAAAATATTATTGTGATTGATGATGGCGAACAAGCATAGTCATTATGTGATTCTTCGTTTGAATAACCCGATGAATAACTTCATATTTAATTGTTATACTGCGCGTGATCAAGATAGCCGTTTGAATAATGAACGACATCGCATTAAGTAACAATTGCAAGCGATTGTGTTTTTTGGTATAGCTTTAGGCGTTGATTTTGCTTCGATTCTTTATCGTTCTGGTTTATGAGATATCATTATTAAGCTAAAACACTAGTGCATTGTCGAAGTTAAACGGCTGATACAGCTGGCCGTGCATGTTTTCCGTCTATGCATACTTTCGATATAACACAGAATTATTGTTTCGTGACGAATAATTTCTCAAAAGCTAAAACTACTGTAACAGTTTTTTGTATTATACATTGTCTGAACTAGGTGTCAACCCTAGACAAAGAGGATGTGTTCGCCGCGACGTTTAGCTGCAATAGGTCAGCGCGTTGTCCCGGCTCAACTTATCTTACCATCTGTCGGCCGCAGCTAAATATGTGTACGGACACTTAGTTTGTTACATACTTCTTCTTTACATGATTGGTTATTCTGTAACACTTTATAATAGTTAGTAATGATAGAATAGAAATCTTCTAAAACATTTTTTCGAAAGATCTTTATTTAAAAAAAAAACTCATAGTCAAATTTCTAATACTTATTTATTCAGCATAAATTCGTTTATTCCTATGGTTAATCGCTTAGTTAGCATTGAAAGAATTTTTGTGCAGTTTAAAAATGACAAATGAGTAGGGGGCAGCTGTTGAGCCTGTGAATAATATTTATCCAAGTTAGCGTTTACTCAATATTTAGATTATATAAATTACCAGTCCTCAAGAAAAGTAATATTATTAAGGTTGCGAGTTACTGGAACAATGTACTTCTTATACGACGATTTAATAGTAGATTATTTGTCTTTCATCCGTATTTTACACGAATAGACTTCCACTTAATACTTCTGATTCGTACACATCCTGCAAAATTGCTCTAAATACCATTTGCGTTTCATTATTTTTGCGATAACATTATAAATATGATGGTAGTAAACAAAGGCTATAATAGTATAATTCATTAATCATACTTTTTAAATAAAGAATCGTTCCTAACGTTCACAGAGCTCAAAGAATAATCTCAACCCCTTTGAACCGTCCGTGAGGACCTCACTACCTACGTCCAGCCCTTCATGACAGAGCCCACACTTCATTTGGATTAGCCGAGGATTAGCAGTGAGGTGCAAAACTGAAAATTTGTGACCCAACTGAAATCCAAAAGGTTTATTTAAGTAATTTTGTTTTATTTTAGTCTTTATTTAACATTTTAATGAGATTTTGGCCATTGCATAAAAAAGTTTATACATGTAATTTAATTTAAACAAATTACGTTTTTTAGGTACAAGTAAAACTACTTTAATCTAAGTTATCAAAAATATGCACGGAATATTTAATATGAGTACTCTACAAAAAATTACTTTCAGTCATTGAAATGTTCATTACATGAAAATAAACTACCATTTTACACATTAACTTTACTGTCAAAATTAATGCTACCTTAGTTATATTATACATATGGTCGGTAATAATCAATTACTCTATCTGTGATTAAATTCGAACTTAGTTTGAAATCTATTTCGGTAATAGATAAGTTCTTTTGAGGAGCTGAAATCCATGGCATTTTTAATCAGATTTTTGCGTGAAAATTCAATGTTATGAAGACTTTTCAAATTGTTTCGTAAACTTTTGTAATGGCTTTCAGTTATTTATTAGGAATAATTAACATTCAATCATAAACCATTAAAAAAAATCTGCCTTAAGGATTTTACGCTCCTGGAGATATAGTTAATTTATAGTGAGAATTTCTCAGCTGCAGCCTCCAACCTTATCATGAAGGTACAATCACTATTACGAATCATGTTTTTGATGAGCATAATGTAGTTCTCGAAATAAAATTTAGTAAAAAAATTCTGGCACGGTCCAGTGAGAAACTTAAAGAAAAGTTTGTGTGCCATAAAATCTTAAAATTCTTTTTTTTTAGATACATACATAATCACGTCATTAATAAATTAAACTTTTTAAAGTTATGGAGCCTATGGATGAGTGTTCATATACAGTCACCTTCTTCACGTTGTCTGAAGGTTGTTGTACCTCCAAACAAAGTAGTCTCGATTCTAGTTCAAGTTCTTCCAACGATCCACAGTCCTTCGATGAATGATACCTCCACTTGAATATGGATACCCCGCTAACTTTACCGACGACCTTTGACCGATGAACATACAGTACTCGTTACTGCAATATAGAGTTTTGGCGCGCATTCCAGAATTCAATCTACTATAAAATTATTCATTCCAGTTTACAGGACTGACAATATTATAATTAATTCATCCTTATTTATTTGTTGTTTATTTCAACATACAGTAAATCTACAAATCCATGGCACTCGCTGCAAATAGTGAGAAGGTGAAATAAGGCAGAAATTCCTGTCAAAAATACGCTGAAAATCTTCACAAACTTGGTAGATTGTTTGGAAAAATCATTTGATGTGCGAAATATTCAAATATTTCTGTTATTTGATGTCTTTGAAGAAGGCAAATTGTGTTTATCATCACGACAGCTTTTATAATCCCACTGCAGGGTAAGCAGCCTCACCTAACTGGGCTGGCGTCAATTTTGGCGGCAATTTATAAGTAGCTACTATACATAGGTCATCAGTTCACATGCTTACATAGTTAAGAATACCTCTTAAACTGTATTACATTAACATTAGTATAGGTAAAAGGCGCGTTACGAGAGCCTTCAGGCTTATACCATTATAAGAAAATCAAATATTACTGTATACATAAGCAGCTGTCACAGACAACTAAAATTTATTGCAATTATCAATTGGGTTGGTACCTACTTGATATTTGGTTCTTGATCAAAGTGAACGAGGAGTCAGCCTTCTGAGAAGCAATCAATGTGAAACCGAAATAAGTCTGCAAGAGTAGGCAGTTAGTTTCATTTCGACAGCTTTAGCTAACTAAACATAATAGAAACTCTCATAAGGATAATTAGATCGATTTGTGAATGATTTCCTTTGAATCGTAGTAATTCCTACAAAAGGTAGAAAAAAGATACCAGAAGATATTTTTACTCCTTATTTGCTACTTACAACGAACTGACTGATATGAAATGAAACAAAATCTAATAATGAGACATTTTTCAATGAAAAATATTGCAAAGTTTTGTAATAGTCATTAAGTTACTGCTTAATTTTAAAAGATACATTTTGTATGGAATTGGTAAGAAGAATATACTTATTTCATGTTCTAGGAAGTATTTCATACTTGTTTCACTCTATTCATGAGTTGTTTAGGAAGTCGTGCATTTATAATCCGTGAAATCTTACGTTATAAAAAACAATCTAACCCATGATTATTTTTTTGCCCTTTCATAACGCCTGATACTTTCAATATAGTAAAAACACATGTTATTCACATGCCATTTCAGCTGAACCCTCGGGAACAGTTAAAGTATCTAACTGTTCTGTTTCTGATAAAGTAATCTTTTGGCCTTTTGTAAACCCAAAACAACCTACATGCAAACTATACCATGATATTCAATTAATACTATTAAGTGTGAAAATGAAACTAATTCATTGTTGAATTTAGAATAGGTATTAGCCATTAATAAGTTGGGATATTTACTATGTCCATCATGTTGCACCGCTTCTTTTTCGTTTTATTGGTTCATCGAGTGTTTGTACACACATACGTTTGTAACAGTATTATGTGTCTAATTTCGCAGAAGTTTTTGTTCCATCAAATGTTTATCAAAAGTTTGACCTGGATTCTAACATTTTTATGAATATTGAGGTTTACTTATTATGTACCGATGTCCCTGGTGAGACACATTTTTTGCACAATATGTGATATAAAATTAACCTGTTATACTTGCCAATAAATATGTATATAATCTATAAGTCACTGATGTCGTGAAACTAGTTATGTGTATTTATAGCCATAGTTGCCCAAATAAGCCAATCGTGAGTCTGATCTCGCAATTCAAATAAGCGTGTCAATCCAAATCACATGGGAGACAACATGAGAGGTTCATTATTTTATGAACGTATATTTTTCATCTTCTTGGTAGTTTTTTCTTATAAATGTTAATTAATTTGTTTTCTTAGATAAAAAAAATTCTGGGTCTTCCCAGTAAGTAATCAGAGGATACTCGTATGGAATGATTGGGAATCATGCGCTTCTTCCCTTAAGGATAACATTAAAATTACAAAACAAAAGAAAAAATAAAAACTAATACAATAGCCTTTAAGAGTCTTGAAGAATTGAAAGAATCAAGAAGATTTACATTTCAAAATACCTTAAATGTGATAATACGTTAAATTTTATATCTATATATATATATTTATTTATGCATGTATGTAACATATTTTTAGTACATATAATATGATTATCTATTTCATTATGTTCACATTAGAGATACGAGATACTAACGCCAACGAAGAGGTTTTCTACTTCGTCATAAGTAGTTTAAGTTTTCTTGCACATAAATTCAAGGATATCTTTTAAGTATTTTATTTAATTTAACATACATAAAAGCAGAATGGCATGGGTCCGTACTAGAGGTCTAGGGGCTACAATTTCATTTCTCCTCTTTTTGTGAAGTGTTTATGACAATTTGGTAAAAGGTTAAGAACATAGAGTAATATAATGCACTGCCCTACAGTAGAGTCACTATTTTCAAATTATGAATTTCAAGGTAGCCTGGAAGAGATAACTCCTTTAGTGATAAAGCCATTTATATTGTCTTTTTCTTTTTATTGGCAAATTGAAATTTTTTTTGTGTATTTAATTTTTTGTAACTGGTTTGGCAATAAAGTATATTTTCATTTCATTTAGCTTTCTTACCGTCAGGAGTTTACTAATCTGATATTACGTGTTTTTAGAGAATCTATAGGGATCAAATTCAAATATTTATTTCTTAACATTGAAAATTACTTGTTCTCATTGACGTCAAATTAAACATGACTCTACCACGAGCTCGGAAAAACCTTCGTGAAGAAGAACTGGCAAGAAACTTCACGGGTATATTTTTTTCAAAATCAATTTACAGTGTCTCTTTGGACGAACGCCCCCAAACGGCACCAGTTCACGAGTTAACGCGGGATCCTGCCATCGCCCTCCTTCACGATATTACAGGGAAGTGAGCGACCCGCCACCCGACGCTACCATACATTTTTTGAATGTTTTGAAGTACATGACCTTTATCAGAGATCTCTGTGCCCTTTCCAGATTCAAAAAGTGACTCTTAGTGGCTCCTTCCAGGATGCAATAAAGAAAGAATCGATTGCGCTAATGATATATAAATTTGATTTACAGAATTTATCTCACGAGCGCGGATAAGCCATACTTTTGTGTGTAAATGTATATGCACATTGTCTCTGTGTGCTTAAGCCCGGGAGTGCAGTCTCAACCGCGTCACCGGCTTAGTCAGCAGTGCTACTTCGTTTGCGCCAAAATTATTCCCAAATACCGTCAGCATGGAAGGTAAACGGAGAAAAGTTGTTCGTAGTGAGGTAAGGCAAATTAATGTTTAGGTTTGGCGTTTATAATTAATTAATGTATTGACGTTATTTAAGTATAATATGCTCAACTTGATTTTTGTTTATTTTAGAATCGTGAAATGATATCAAATGTCTTTCATTTTCTTAAAGAAGAATGTGAATTTACGGATCTTCATATAAAACCAAAGTGCAATATTTCACACTTGCGTAACATTACGGAGCGCACTGCAGAAGCGGAGTAAGTGAAAAAACAGTCCAGTAACTATTAAAAAAAGAAAGAAACATATCAAAAGAAGAAGATGTCGCAAGTAAATCTTCGAATTTTATTTCAGCGATGAAAAACTGAAGAAAAGGAGAAAATAAAGTAGAAATTGATGGATTAACAGCAGACGTTGTTCGGAACACAATACAAGACTTTCATATTATACAAAAACAAATTCCAACACTAGCAAAACTAAGATCAGTTTTAAATGAATAAATTGAATTGGACGAATATCTCGCAACGCTGCGTAAATTATTACATAAATTGGATGTTTGTTTCTTTTAAAATACTTGAAAAAAATAACGGAACACTGCTCTCAAGGTCGGCCTACTGTCTATACTGAAGAAAGTTACGTTACAACACATGTTAGAAATAATAGCTGGGCCCAATAAGATAAACCATCACCATAAAAAAAAAACTTAGTACAGGTTCTTGGTTTATTTTAGTACACGCTGGAACCGATACCGGATTTATCAAGAACGCTGAGTTAATTTACAAAGCTAATTCCACAGTTAGAGACTACCAGTCAAACATGAGTTTTGAAAACTACGTTAAATGGCTGAATGAAAAGTTGCTTCCAAAGAATATTGGCAAACTCACATACATTGTCAGTACCGTTTTTATTTTCGCAGAGCATTCACGTATCTCAAATTGAATATGTGGGTTTGACTGTTTGAATGATGGATAATCGAAATACAATCATAAGATTTATATAGGAGTTGGGAATAAAAAGTCGAAATTATAATCTAACCTCAAAAAACACGTGAAAGAGACGTGAAAACGTTGTTTACTTAATAGGAAGAGTAAGGTTAGAGGGTTAAAACGTTCATAGGATGATCGGATGAAGCTATTGAAATTAAGAAACACCCTAATATCAATTTTTGTAGATACAACAGCCAAAAGACAATTGACATAAAGGCTCATTGAAATGGCGGCTCAATACCTTTGAAGTTTGACAGATTGACAGTTAATAAATTTTCTAGATGTCAATGAAAAAATAAATGGCGTTGTTACGGGAATAATTGAATTTTATAATATTTCTAAGTATCCCCAACAACTATCTCAATATTTGAGCTTGGTAAATACGTGTCTAATATTGACCTATAAACTATACATAGCCCGGTTTTGATATGATTACAATTTATAAATATTACATGGTACCCAGTCAGCCATTCTGTTTTGCCCGACCGATCCGTTATATTACTAGACTACAGTCTCAAAAAAGATGCAAGAATAGCACACGTCTAAGGTCAAATTTGCGCAAAGCTGAGTTATATGATGTAATAAAAAAACATAAAAGTGATTTCATCACCTACAAAATCGACGGCTTCATAAAATGTAAAGGGCTTACCATCCTGAGCTTAATGCCATAGAGAACATCTGAGGGGCCTTGCAATAGTGTAATAAAAAAAGAAACTGATGATATTAAATATTTTGATTCTGTTTTTGAATTAATTATGAACTTTCAAGATAACAGTGATGACGAAAATGACTCGGAAGAGTAGTTAGAATTATAAATTAAAATCCTCACTTTCATAACGTATAAATATATTGGTAATAAATAATATTGGCTTTAGAAAAAACATATTCAGTTGTTAAATAAAATTAATTCTTGTATTTGTATTTTATTGCACCTTTTTTATTTAGAAGGAGCAAAATATAATAACTTTATTATTTTGTTTGTATCGATGAACTTGCTAACGCTCCTTGTAATTACGCTACAAGTATGGCTTACCCGCGCTCGTGAAATAAAACATCTGTACTAGAGTGATAAGCATGAATGCTTACCTTGACTGGACATGGAATGGAACAGCTACTCAGGAGGAATTTTGAAGTATGGCTGTAGTTTGAAGATTGTTTGTTTATGATATCTTCTAATGATATCTACACCTAACTCATACCGATGCCTAAGCTTGTCCGAATCTGCTGATAGGTCATTCTTTTGTCAGTGTCTATCATAGGCCGCACAACACAGACGTTATCTTCAGCCGTCGCCGTAGAAGGCCGTCCCTCAAGCAAATCATCGGTGAGATTAGTGCGACCTCGTTTAAACTCATTAAACCAGTTGTAAACAGTGGCACAAGATAGGGCTTTATCGTGAAATGCCAATCGTAGTCTATCATAACTTTCTTGTTGACTTATATGACATCAAAAGTCATAAAAATCAAAAAATTAATTAAATACGGCCACGTCCCCCGTCCGCCCGGGTGGCGCACGCGCGGCGGTGGTGTCGGCTTCTACGTCAAGCGGTGCGTCAGGGCGCGCACCCTCGCGCATCCAGGCTCCCAGATAGTCGAGCAAATGTGGGTATCCCTAACCGTGAACTCTACTACCTTATTGATCGGTACAGCCTATAGACCACCCTGGCTTAGTGTCGATATATTCTTTGATGCTCTGACTGAGTCAATTACTTCCTTTTCTGATTATAAATATGTAATACTCCTCGGTGACTTTAATATTGATTGCTTGACTGGTAATGATGGAAAGTACCTGCACCTTGAACAGTTCTTACACTGCTTTAACCTGCTGAATCACATTAAAGACCCTACGCATTGCACTTCACACAGCCAAACCCTAATCGATATTATAGCCACAAATGCCCCCGTAACTGATGTTGACTCACACCACACTCCCGAACTAGGCAAACACGCCTTTGTCTCCGTTAATCTAAAATTAAAGAAAGAGAAACCGCTTCCCAGATACGTTACGTACAGACCACTCAAAAGTATCAACAGGCAAGAGTTTGACAGTGAACTCAAGTCAATCAATTTTGATTTTATTACTGAACTGAATAATGTTGACGCAATGGTCCTAGAATTTAACAAAATTATTCTTAATCTTATGGATGGCCATGCACCGCTGCGGTCAGCCATTGTTCGTGATCAATACAAACCTTGGCTTACCAGCAACGTTCGCTATATCATGCATCTTCGTGATAAAGCCTACTCTAAATACAGAAGGTCAAAGTTGGAAAGTGACAAGACCAATTATAAAACACTTAAAAGTTTGGCGAAAGCTTCTTTGCATGCTGAAAAAAAAGCCTATTTTAATACACACATAAATAAGAACTTGAACAAACCAAAATCATTATGGAAACATCTTAAAGAATCTGTCATACCCAACACAAAACACAAAACTTACGAGCTACCGTCGCATCTTAATGATCCGAACTTAATTAACGCACATTTCTTAAAATTACCGCGCAATTCACCCGTTAAGATCTCTCAACTCACCTATTTTGAGCACCATCGCAAAGGAAACTGTTATTTTAAATTTGAACCAGTCAACTGCATGCAAGTGGGCCGTGCAATCCTATCTATAAAATCAAATGCTGAAGGATCAGACAAAATCACCCATGACATGATCTTAATGACTTTGCCGCAAACTCTTGAAGTCATAACAGCCATAATAAATAAATCGCTTGAAACAGCCATTTTTCCTTATCAATGGAAAACCGCTTTGGTACGTCCCATTCCTAAAAATAGTTCTCCTTCAACTTTGAAAGATATTCGTCCGATTAGCATACTTTGTTTCTTGTCTAAAGTTCTCGAAAGAATCGTATTTCTTCAGATTATTAAATATTGCGAATTGAACAAATTATTGCCAGAACTTCAATCTGGTTTCAGGCGGGGACGCAGCACTGCTACCGCGCTTCTCGATGTAGTGGATTGTGTGCTCTCTGCCCAAGACTCTGGTAATGTGACAATCATGTCTTTGCTTGACTATTCCCGGGCGTTTGATTCCATTGATATTGGTCTACTTATTTCAAAGTTAACCTTTTACGGTTTAACCACGCATCAGTTGATTGGTTTAATAGCTACTTAAGTGGAAGATTACAAAAGGTCGTGACAATCAACCCTGATGGAAAGCGATCAGAATCCAAGTTCAGCCCTGTATGTCGTGGAGTACCACAGGGTTCGATCCTAGGACCTCTCTTATTTATAATGTACACTGCCGACCTTACTGAACATATTCTTAGCTGTAAATACCACCTATATGCTGATGATCTACAGATCTACACTCATGCAAATATAAAAACAGTGTTCTCCTCCATCGCAGAGCTTAATGATGACCTTGATAGAATTGCTGCATGGTCTGCTGATAACTCATTAACGTTAAATCCGTCCAAAACGAAATACATTGTTCTCGGCTCAAAGAATAAACTTAAAACCATGGGTGATATTAATCTCAAAGTGGAACTTTTGGGAACCGAAGTATCCAGAGTGTCTGAGGCACGGAATCTGGGCATTGTGTTTGATGAGTTGCTTCACTTTGAAAAATATGTTTTGGAATGTGTTCGGACATGTTTCTATCGACTGAAGATTCTCTACGCGATGCGGGATTATATTTCTATAGACTTACGAGTAAAGCTCTGCGACAGTCTCGTGTTGTCAAAACTGAATTACTGCATCCCTGTATATGGTCCCTGCATCCTGGAAAGATCTCATAGGCTTATTCAGCGTATCCAGAATGCATGTGCCCGTTATTGTTTTCGTATTCCATCTAGGGCACATATAACGCCTTACCTGAACCACCATAACATTCTACGTATGAAGGAACGTCAGAAATATATGACTGCATGCCTTCTCTTTGACATAGTATGGAAACAGGCCCCTTCCTACTTATATCATAGGCTATCCTGGCGTTCTACCGGAAATCGCAATGCTGTCAGATCCTGCACAAACCCCCTCGCAATTCCCGAACATCATACTGCTGCATTTCGTGGAAGTTTTAGATATAACTCCACAAAATGCTGGAACAATATCCCTCCGCCCATCCGTCAAATCAAGAACAAGACGGAATTTAAAACAAAACTGAAAAAATACCTTTTGGATAAACAGAGGGTACAACAATGACGAATTATCTTTCCAATTTCTATAATTTTACTTATTCAATGGCCTACTTCTAAAATCTAATTAACGATACCTATTTATTCATTTATATTGTCCTCAATATAATAATTAATTATTTATTTATTATTTACCATTACGTTTAAGTACTAATATACAAGCACTACCTTATTTATCTTGAAAAATATTAACTCGGCTGCGATAAACTGACGCTCTGCTAGTCGCTGATTCCGTGCGTCTCTGTTTGGGTCGCCGGCAGAATACCAGCGTTGCAATTTTATTGCAACACTATGCTGAGCCGGAGCCTTTTGACGGGCACGGCAGAAAAATGGAAAATTTGTAACTATTACTTGTATATAATATCTCTTCTTTGTAAATCTATTTTGTAAATTTCTATTTTTTTGTTGTGTGTTTATGTCAATAAATTATTCATTCATTCATTCATTCATTCATTTATTCATTCATTCATACATTCATTCAAATACATACTCAATAATTTTGGCAATGAGTTCAATTTTCAAAATTAAATATTTTTTCTTATTATATTGTTTACAAGCGGCCAAGAATTTTCAGTCTGTCCCTCGTATAATGTATAAGAAATGCATTCAGTATAACTAGAAGTATATTTTATCATGTTACTTATCGTTTCTAAATTGATTTAGGAATACTAATACTCTTCTTGTGTATAGTATTTAGTTTGCTATGCTATTGATCAACTATATCAAGCCAAGTAATCACAGCTTAGCCTTATAATAAATTGTTCAATAAATCTACAAACATTTTGCCAGAAGCGTAAGACACAAAACCATATGTGTCTCACGCTTCTAGCGAAAATCTTGAAAATGTTACTGTTTCTATAACGCTGCTAAGCATGCAAGGGAACTTAAAGCACATTGTTTGAATTCCGTAGAGCAAAATGATAAAAGAATAGCAAGCTTAAGTTTGTGAAACATACTTATTCTTGTGAATCTTGGGATTCAGTTTTTGTCAATACGGCCAAACTTTTTATTTGACTCAGTTTAAAGTGGGATTCTGCTACTTTATGTGAAAGATGTTTTTCTCCAAATAGCTAACATTTCTTAGCTTTAACTGTCAATCCAAGTGAAGTTGGAACAAACTTCCATCAGCGGTCTTTCGACACAATAACGATGTTTCACACAAACAGGCCTTCAAGAAAAAAGGTACACTTCAAAAGGTCGGTAACGTATCAGTACCCACCTCGGTGTTAATGATCCAGCCCTATGGGCGCTGGTGATTACTTGACAACTCACATGCTCGCTTGCCACTTATGACATCAAACAAAAACAAATCTCTACCTAAGAAAAGAGGAAGTTTTGAAACATAACAAACAATTAAATCCTTAATCTCATCTAATTTAAATATAAGGTCTCGACCCACAGTTACGTAAAATATTATGGAGGTCAGGAAAGCGATCTTTTGAAATAATTAGTGAAAATCTGCACGTCGTCGCCTTAATTGAAAGCGTTGATAAATTTTATTGGGTCAAACAAAATGACCGTTACGGAGAACTTTGATAATTTGTTGCCGATAAAACTGCGGTTATTTCGTCTGATGACTTTGATACGTAGTATGCGCATACGTAATATACTATTAATCCGTTATATTTAATAATTGTATATACACATGATACACAATCTGAGTTAGGAAAACGCCATCACCAAAACAATTTGCGTATTTGGGTTATTTTGCAATTTAGTAATATTCGGTCAGTTTAACAGCAAATATATCAAAAATGTTAATAATTACGCGTCTTGGTCTCTCAGAAAGTCTCTCAAAAAGAATAAATTATCGTATATTCGGAAAATGTCTTTGTAATTATTATCAATGTATAAAAATGCTCGTGCTGTAAAGTTAATTGCCACCTCAAAATCTACAGCTGAGTTTCATTCATATAAAATTGCAATTTTTGTCATCGGCTTTCTTAATTCTATATTAAATCATGCACGTCAGTTAAATGTATAATAAAATTGGTTGTTATGTACTAATTGTCATTTTTCGAATGATTTTTGAACCTTTGTGGATAGTGTAATGTATCTAGGTTTTATTTATGATCAAAGTGTTAAATAGAATTAAATGATATGTTGCAATTATTGTGTCCAGGGAGCTGTTTATTTATCGATTTAACCAACGATAAAATAAAATCAATCACAGTTATTTATAGCTTTTATGTCTGTTAACAGAGCAAACAATCTATTTTATTTAATAAGCTTTTTCATTTCACTAAGTATGACATATTGGTTCATAAGTTAAACTAATCTATGCGGTCAATTTTATTTAGAATAAAAATCTGTGACTTGAAGTTAAACATTCACACATCAAACAAATGTACCTAGCAACAAGGCTTCAAATGAAACCAAAACAAATGGCATATTTCTATGATACCCTTTTTGAGTAACGCAACGCAATTTATGACAAAATGGGATTTAAATAGTTAAAATATATTTTAAAAGCCGACATTTTGACATCAAAATGCTGATCGCCAATCAGGGCGCGCAGCAATAGCTCACTGAAGTGCTTTATTTAATATATGACAAGGATTTTAAAAGTTTAATTTTGTTGATTTTTGAATATTTTATAAATTTGACGTTAGATACAAGAGTATTGCCGTCAAAATATAGATGTTATACTTTGATAAATAAAGCCTTAAGTGACAGTGTATTTAATGTTAAAACATTAAAACGCTTAAAACGCGCTGTCACTTAAGATTTTATTTATATAGCCTATTTTAATATGTTGCCTACATTGAAAATTAAATATATAATAAATAAATAAATCCCTAGACTAAAACACCAACTGGTTGGCCCCAAAGTAAACAGAGCATGTTTTATTGAGGACCTCACAGCAAACTGGGGGAACCCAGAATAAACATACAAATATAAATGCAAACAACCATTACCCTAATGATGTACAAATGTATGTCCCGACCTGGAATCGAACCTTGGCGCGGCGTATGGGGCAGGGCTACTACAACACTACTCCTACAATAGTACTCAACACGACCGACTTAAAAATAGTTTTTCTCATACCATATTACTCTTAGTAAATCTGGAAAGTTCTTTTTCTCACACTCTTTATGAAATTTGAACAAAAATCCTTTTTTTTTTAGACGACACTTTGCTAAAAATCTTAGAATTTTGTGTAGTTTGTCCGTTTGAAACCTTGAAATGTACAGAAAAAAATATTTTTTACGTATCTTTCGATAGTTTTTTTTGTTAACTTTAAAAAAAGTTTGATCTCGTAAGTGAAGAGAAAAGTTTAAAAAATTTCCGATACGTATTTAATTTGATACGTATACATACCTACATTTATTGTAAGACACAAAGTAATGGCGTAAATTCTGAAATGACGAATTTCGCACCTAATTTGACTGTATTACCAAGTAAATACTGTGACATGCCATGGAAAAACCGCCAGATTGAATTTCAAACATGGTTTATTAACTTTTTTGTTTTTTTTTTTCGAAGAAAATTTGTTATTCGGTATTTTCTTTCGTGCTTGTCACCATCTTCTTGCCGAACTTGAGATTAGATAATTTAGGTTAATAATGTATTTACAAGATTAATTTGAATTCCTTAGTTTGTTTCATATCATCATCATGTTTGTTTTGTAATTTAGAGAATTTGTTCGTGCGGCAAATTATGTGTAAAAATTCTTAGATTGAAGTGACAATATTGCAACTCTAGTATAAATTTCTGTCCATCCCAAAACTTTTGTCGTATACTTTGCTTGATTAAGTTACATGGAGGTCTAGTTACCACATTTTTGGTGGTTTTTTTCTGAACGTAAAGGCAAAATTTACAACTACAGCTACAAAGCATGAATACTACTGGCTATAAAATCACATATTATACTAAAAACTAAATTACATTTTTTTTTTCCAGACTTAATGTTCTTTTTGTATGTACAAATATTTTACACAGTCTGTGAGTTTACAGTAATCTACAGCGTCGGCACCTGTGTACTTAAATGTAGATACTAAAATTGTTAGTTAATAGAACCATTTTTTTTATATCGCTTTGTTTTATTTATTACTTTTCATTGCAATTGTATATGCGCCATGCTTATAACTAAAGATATCTTCGAGCCCATTCAATAAAAAGACGTTTCTCGTATAAAAATATCTCTCGAAAAAATAAAAGGCCAAGGCAAACCCTATTATATTTTCTTCTAGGAAAAAAAAACAACTAATGAAACCCCATTAATATCTTCTTTAGAAGTACAAGAGTTCTTCATAACAACAATCCATGGAATGGTATAATCAGGTATAAAGTTGTATTAGCTTGTTCTATGTGTATTTTTTCCCAGAAATTTATTGCAGAAATCCCGGGATTTACTACTTTGGCCGAAATCGTACCCGCATTTTTATTATAGCCATTTTGTTGTTATATGTACTTTTTCTAGTCTGCAGTTTGAACCGTATTGGTAACGTAAACAGTTTTCAGGTGGTTAAGCCTTGTTGGAATGGTGTGTAATAAGGTGTAATAGTTCTATTAAGCTTTGTTGTTGACTAGTAATTTAACTTGTGTTTGTCTATTAGGGTAAATAATAAAAAACTATAGTTTTCAATAGCAGCAATATTTATTGGATATTTGGCTGTACGGAGTTTTTTGACTGTTCACACTAAAATCCTTGAGTTTCGTTTCTATTTCACGTATTATGACAAATTTGAGGAAATAAAACCGATATGATTTTCATTTAGTTAGTTAGATATAGTTATACCATATTAGAATGGATTCGATATTTGTTCTATATAAAAAAAATATATATATAAATATAAAAATATTAATAATTCAATTCACATGCACAGATTTATTATTTGCTATGTGTATTATTAGTATTTATTATTTGCTTGTGGTTCTAAAGTTAGGATGGATATTTAGTAGAATTTCCTCCAAGCAGCGTCGTTTTATTACACTCTCAAATTGATTACGCACAAAATAATAATTTAAAAAAAATGTTATATTCGGGAATTGTTCGCAACTGATTATTGAAATACTATTATATAATATAAATAAAAATATAATAATACTATTATGTAAATAATATAACTATTATTAAAATGTCCTTTAAAGCCTAAATGCAAACAAGCTGGCTTAAATTCATTTCATGTTTCACATTAAACACTTGCTAAGTAGTTTAGTGATTGTTAAAAAAAATTCAAATTAATTAAAGTAAAATTAATATGTGTTATAGTTATTGTATGTTATTATAAAAAAGGAGAAATTTGTCATCCAAATAGACTATTAGAATTCTTAGTAATTGAATAAATGCATTTTCGATTTCTGTCAAATAACATTGTTAGGGGTAATAATTATTACCGCCTTACAGGTAATTTCTGTGGAATAGTTAAATTACATTTTAAAGTTTTGTTTCTACTTATTCTTTGCAAATCGTCACCACTTATTTCTCCGTATTTACAAGAAGAAACGAAAATATACAAGTAATTCTCTACATCATATATCCCGACATTGTAATGTTAAAAACCTATTCTGTAAGCTGTCATGAAGTTTTCATCCCCTATCATCACAAACGAATACACGTTTATTTACTTACTACTTAAAAAAGGGGATCTTACCTAAATTATAACTTTTACATAATGTAAGGATTTCATCACAATAGTATAATTTTATCATAATACAAAAGCTTTTACGTAAAAAATCAAGTTTTCCATTCACATCCATTTGATCTAATCACCCGTAGCAGACAGAGATTCGGTATAAAATTCGCTGAGTAGCTGTCAGATCGGAACATGCAATTCATATGAAAATATAGATTGTTCCAGAACACAGATATGATGCGCCATTTTTCAGTTCGATGTTCGTGACAGATAAATTGCTTTACGAGTGCGGGATCGATTGAATGCAGTGGAAAAAAAAGTGGAAGATAGGTGACAAGCTACTCAAATATGGACCTCAAAAATCTTGTCCCGGTCGCCTTATATTACTGGACAAATCGTTTAGTCCATCTGAACCGACAAAATACGAAACTATATGAATATAAATGAAATTTGTATTATAATTTCTCTTGTACATCGGAGAGCAATATATAAATTATGTCAGAACTTTATTTTAATCACATATAACTTAAAATATAGTTAGAATAAATCCCCAGACAAACACACCAAATGTTTGGCCCCAAAGTAAGCTTAGCTTATGTTATGGATGACCATACAGTTAACTTAGGGGAAACCCAGAATAAACATACATATATAAATATCAACAATCATGACCCGAGAACAAACATCTGTGTTCATCACGCAAATGAATGCCCCAGCCAGGACTCGATCCTGGATCCTCCAGCGTATGCTACGCTTCTTTTGATATCTTATGATTCCGATACGAAGGTCTGATTTTTTTAAGTCTTTTACGACAATAGTTCAGTAGCTAGGACCTAGGTGTTCTCAAACTATATTGTACATGATCGATTAAAACTATCCAAAATTATAATTCATTATTAGATTGCATTCCGCGATATCTTCTGATGCATTTTTTTCCTTAGTGCAATTTACCGGCAAAATAAACCGCAACAAAACAACAAACAACTTCACAAGCGTATCGTTAAATAAGACTATCCAAGTATCCAAATGTAGGTATCCAGGTGAATGTTAACCCCAATTGTACACGAACCAGCGTTGTGATTGCCGAGCAAAGATTGGAGCGCCTCCAGAGATTGTTTACAATGCCAACGAGTCTTTTCGATCCTTTTAATCGAGTTTTTGCATTTTTTCGTTCTTTCCTACCCACACTCAAAAAAAATTTGATTCCAACATAATCAAGATTTCAAATCAGCGCAAATAAAAGTAACTCCAAATAGTTTCAACCAAAAACTCGTCAAAGAATGCTCGTCAACTGGGATAGTCGTGACTGGTATCGGAACGAACATTTACAGATAGCAGGGAATTTGACGAAACTTTTCCAATATCGGTAAGCAAACTATGCAGGAATTCCTTGATAAGCGATTTGTAATCATCACGAGACCATCTCGCGCTGCCTCGGGAAATAAAGTCTCGTAATCTTTATTGCAGTCGGCTAATTCACTGAGAAACCAGCAAAAACGCCTACGGCGCACCATGCGCCACTGCCTTCGGTATAATTTAGATTTTACAACTGAACCAATATCGATAAGGCACTTTCTTAAGTGAACGTCACAATTTTCCCAGTTATCCGATAAGTAAAAATTAAAAAATCTTACGTCATTCCGTCAGCACCGAAAAACATCAAAATATTATAACATAAAAACAAATATTTTTGAATCGTTGATAGTGAAGCGAGTGAAATATTCGTTGACCAACATATTTCTTGATCTATTTCTGTAATTTTATATCCAAACTAGTTCACTTACATGTTGAAGTGTTAATTGAATTTCGAATATATTCGCATCATTGCCCGGTGCTCAGAGGTACACCGTATACGTTGTTCAATCGTAGCTGTACGTAGGTACGCAGCACAATTGTAAACCCCAGCGTTCACAATAATTCTGTGAAACAGAACTTTTAATATGCCGTTATCAATTGGGCTAGCTTACTAGGGTAAAACATTTGCTTTATTAATTGAAATATCATATGATTCGTGAGTTTGCTTTTTTATTTCAATTTTCCTTTGTAATTTCCAATCTTGAGTTGAAAGCAGAAGTTTCATCACAAATTTCAACTCATTTACAATTTATTGTTAATTTAATAAATCCGTCGTCAGTAAAATATTTGCAGTTTGTCAACCGTCTAGAAGTTTTAGATTCCGTTTGTAAAAAAATTTACAAAAAATTAGACCTTCATTCAAATATTCTCATATTAAATAACGACTCCAAAATACATTGCGCTTCTGAAGAAATATTATATAAGATTCTTTCCGAAATACTCGGAAAAACCATGACACTTAGTGAGATTGCTACGTTTTTCTTTATAGAAACGTTTAATTTGACGAGGGGGGAAGAATAACCGTGTTAGGCTTTAGGATATGGGGGGTGACTATTGGCTCAGAAGTAATGGTGAGGGTGGCAATCACGATTTACATTTCTTTTCACTTTTTTAAAGACAGACTTGTCTATGTTGAACAGCCGTCATTCCTTTCATTATACGAGTTCTTACAAAATTCAAAATCACATTCAAATCTAGGGCAGTGGGACGGAACTTTTCTTTTGTATGAACTGTAAATGCTCAACATAAAACCCAATTAACTACGCTACTAGGCGCACATTCTCTTTTCATTTATTTACCAATGTCCATTTCAATTGCAAAGTAGTTAATCCTTTATTCCGGGAATATTTTAAGGGCAAAACACAAAATAGAAAAAATGCTCGTACATTTTGTCTCTGGAAGGGAAATTCGGGGAAAATTGCACGCCAAAATCCATTTATGACCGATCAATTCACACTGGGAAGGGGAAAAATTATCGAAAATACCGCTTTGTGTATACTAACGTGCCTTAGTGATGTCACTTTAAAACTCCTGGATGAAACTTAATCGATTCAGTGGCGGCGGAGTTTGCTTCGATCCTTTTTTATCTGTGAAGAGTATTTATCTATGGAATAAATTTCATTCGTAAAAACTAAATATATATTTTAGAGTTTAGTTTCATCGTCGAAACATTGTTAATTTTTAATAAAATTATCAATTTAAAATTCATATTTTTCTTTGCGTTTCACATTACTGCAATTAATAGCAAGCAAACTAAGAACAAAAATAAAAATCTTACAATTATCTACACATTTCTGTGACATCTCTACGAAAAACATGAAAAAAGGCATTGATGCCAAGAAATATATGCGTTTCAGAATGAACGCATGATATGAAATGGTAATTTCTATTGCTCAAAGATTTTTTCGGAAAATTAAGAAGGTATAATGCTTATTGTGATTTCGTTCAAGCAATTTTATGCTGATTCTGCAAATGATGACGGAAATTCAAGATGCCTTCATCTGTGAATAATGTACTGTATGATTTTTACAATTCATTACGCTTTACAAAATGTATGAATGAGTACTTTATAGCTTTAAGCGTTCTTTTGTACTGTTTCTTTTTTTTTTTTGTTCCCCACCACGGGAAGGGCAGGAGGATAAAAAATGCTCTGACGCATACTCCGCGCGCGCGATGTGAGTTATGTGGGACTCGCTCCGAGCCTACCAGAACCTCTAACCACTAAAAAAACAACCTGTCGGCTCGCGCAATTTTTTGCCCCTTAGCTTTCATCTAAGCGACGGCCAATTGGAGAAAGAGGCCACGCTAGCGGGGCCCAGAAGGGGTCACCGCTGGGATTTACATAGCACTGAAGGTGATCAAAGCACTGAAGGTGAATACATAGCACTGAAGGTGCTCAAAATGAAAATTAAATAATTAACTATTAAAAATTGAAAAATATAATTGAATTAATTCGGATTTACGTAAGAATTGGGATTAACGTTAGAATTAGAATTTACGTTAGAATTAGAAATTGCGGCCAGAAGGGCTTCGAGATCGGCTGACAGTCTGGTGGAAGAGTACGCTTGCGCATTCCTAGGCCTACTACCTAGCGACTTTGAATTTCGAATCTAAGACAGGAGTAGTATATGAGACTGAATCACGAACTAGAGGATTTGGATGGGTTTCGGAGCGTTTGAAGAACGATTCTGAGAGTGTTTTTAGGTGCTGTTGCACTGTAGGTAGTTCAAGGTGCGTTTGTGGCCCTGCGGCAGAAGAGATTTTCAACTACATGCAGTTTGTGCAGGACGGAGGGTTTGGCGTGGGCAAAGACTGGCGAGGCATATGTGACCTCTATCGTGACCACGGCAACTGCAAAGATGCCGAAACGTCGAAATAATTTTAAAATTAACTAAAATATACGCGATAATATCCGGTAAAAAGTGTTTTATTTAAAGTATGTATCGTGAAAACTTAAGAAAAGCATATGTCATGACTGGTCTAACGCAAACCTTATAAAGCGTACGTTTGTTTCTGAAAGACATTTTACTTTTTCTACCTAACATGCTATTTAGGCGGCCTAGGTAGTGACGGGCGAGTTTCGAAACTCTTTCGACGTGTGGCTTGAAAGAAAGCGTCGGACCTAACGTGACGCCTAAATATTTAGTACTGCGCTTCGAAGGGATGGAAATGCCTAACATTCGAACGCGGGGATCGCCAGCGGGACGACGGCGTTTATGGTCGAAGCGCATCGCAGAACTCTTTTCAGGGTTCACATCGATGCGCCATTTTTGAAACCAAACACCAAGGGCATTTACGGCCTTTTGGAGTCTGGTTAAAACACTGTGGCCTTTGGTATAGAGTGCGGTGTCGTCGGCAAAGAGGGCGAGTTCGACGCCTTTCGTCGGGATGGGAATGTCGTTGGTGTACACGGTGTACAGCAGAGGGGCGAGGACTGAGCCTTGAGGGACTCCAGCCTTTAAAGAACGAGGCGCGGAAAGTGTGCCTTCATGTTTAAATCGAAACGTACGGTCTTTGAGAAACGACGCTATTAACCTGACTAGGCGATCCGGTTAGCCTATCTTCTAGAGTTTATAAACGAGACCGCTGTGCCAGACTTTGTCGAAAGCCTTGGCTACGTTAAAGAAAACCGCGACTGTTTTATAACGACGCGGATAGAAACCGTCAAGTATGAACTCGACGATACGATGGACTTGCTGAGGGCAGGAGTGCTTAGCGCGAAAGCCGAACTGATGGGGAATAATGAGAGGATCGCCATCCATTGGAAACAGATGGTTCCGCATTCGAGAGAGTATGACTCTCTCGAGAAGTTTAGACACTGCCTTGAGGAGGCTGATGGGTCTGTGATTAGCCGGGATGTTCAGAGGTTTACCCGGCTTGGGAATGCCAATGACTGTTGCTTTTTTCCAAGCTTTTGGAAAGTAGCTAAGGTCGAGCAGGCATTGAAAATGATAGTTAACAAGGTAAGCACCTGTTGAGGCAGGTGCTTCAGTCCGTGGTTGGAAATACCATCCGCACCGGGAGCTTTTGTGGAATTTGACTTTTGATGAGAAGCAAGATTTCATCATTAGAGACTTTGACAGGGTCGGCGGTGATGGGTAGAGAGTCTCTGCGAAGCCCTTCGTCCTCCACCGCCTGGATATGTGAGGGATCAGCAGGTTGCGTGCTGGGCGAGCATTGTGCGGCAATGCTGTCAGCGAAGCATTCGGCTTTCTCTTCGACTTCAAAGGCAGTAGTGCCATCGGGACGAGTGAGAGGAGGAACGTGAGAAGCGGTGTCTACGCGTAAGGCTCGGGCCATACTATAGTACGCTTGGTGGGACGAAGAGATATTTGCCATTAGATCATTCATCTGAGGCAAAACCTAACTTTACGTTTTAGCTGATTATAGGCAGGCGTGGGATATTTCTTAGCTCTCCGGAGAGCCGCGTTCTTGGCTTTAATAAGATTGCTAACAGCTAAGGGAAGCGTGGGTTTTCTTTGCTTGGCAACCTTTTCGTTAACACTGATGGCTGAGTTGATAGCATCAGTGAGAGAATTGACTAATGAATCTATTTTATCGCGAGCGGAGAGTTCGGGGCCTCTAAGGCTGAAACTAACGTATTTTTAAAGCCTTTCTAATTGGTAAAGGTCTTAGGAGAGGTGACGTTATCGTCAGGCGGTCCTAGTACGAAGTAGACGGGGCGGTGGTCAGAGCCTAGGTCATCGAGCGGTTCGATAGACCTGAGGTCAAGGTTGATTCGCTTGACTATTGCAAAATCGAGGATATCAGGAGAGTGGTTCGGGTTGTCGGGATAGTGAGTGGGAGTGATGGGAGAGATGACATCTAAGTCAAGTGAGTTTGTGATGTTGAGAAGAGCGATAACGCTGGTGTTGGTTGATAGGCACGTCCAGTCAGTATGTTTGGAGTTAAAGTCTCCGAACATAATGACTGAATGGCCGAGGGCGAGAATGGCCTCAAAGTCGCTGCGGATTGGTCTGGTGCCACTAGGTATGTTGACTGAAGCTATGATGATAGCCAGTCATAGCCAATCTACACACAGTGGCTTCCATGTTGAGGAGAGGAGGGGTAGGGAGAGGACAGCAATAGAATCCTCTTCTGTAAAAAATAGCAGTGCCGCCGAAACCGTTGGAGTTGGGCCTGTTGTTACGAATAAAGGCGTACTTGGGAATAGCGAATCCACCGGAGCGGTTTGGAGTTAGCCACGTCTCTTGAAGAAGTAATAAGTCTGGCTCGTTGTTCTGAAGGAACAGTTTGAGCTCAGGAAGGTTAGTATTAAGGCTACGAACGTTAAAAGAAACTAGGGATAAGCCCTTGGGTTTGATACGACCGGACGCGGGATTTGCGGGTCTAGACATTATATTGCTTATTTACAAATTTAAACAAAAAATAAAATTTGTAACGAACTTAGAAGCGAGTGATGCTCGGCTAACGCAAATAAACGCTCTTGAGGAGAGCGGGCGGCTCGCAGTTTGCGTGCGAGTACGGAGATTTCCTTAATGTCGACGTTTTGAATGACGTCGAACACGGTCTTCATGTCCTCAGCCAACGACGACTGAGGTGAAGACGACGGAGTGGGACGCGGGCCTACGGGAGCTACGGGAGCTGGGATAGGACGGGAAGGTGCAGGTTGAGAGGCCGGACGCTGTCTCCAGGACAGAGCCGGAGTAGGCGTCAGCTACACGGGCTTTGCTTCCGGGGGACCCCGGTTGCGCAGCGGCGGGAAGTTAGCGGGAGTGAGTGGCGGCGCCGGCTTAGGCGCAGCCCTCTTAGCTGAAGAGCGCGGAGCGCGCGGGCAAGCCCTGTAGTTAGCTTTATGGAGGCAGGGGGGGAAGTGGATTCGGGAGTGCGAGTGCACTCCTTGGTAATTATGAGGGTCCAGGTACTTAACGCACCTGGGGGGAGCTGAACAATTAGCCGCTGCGTGGCCATAGAGCTGGCAGCGGTGGCACTGCCCAGGGTGGCCGCGAGGTTTGGGACGCTCGACGGAGATATTCGAAAGTCCGCAGATTGTGCGAGCCTCTCTGAAGATCTCCCTCGAGTTGGGAGTGTTTGTGAGGATAACTAAAGCTAGTGGAAAACGCCTACCGTGGTTAGAGTGCATCTTGTGCACTGCTTCAGCCAGGAAGCCCTGAGACTTAAGGTCCTCGAGAATGTCGTCATTACTGAGTTCAATCGGGACGCACCTTAGTACTGCGCGGATATTACGGTCCTCCGGGAGGGCGTAGGTGTGATACGCGATTTGTTTGATCGACAGAAGCCTAGTAAAAGACCGGAAGTCGTCGATGGTCGCGACCTGAATTTTAATTGATTCGCCAGCGTCGGCGGCTTTTAAGTAATTTTATGCTCTTTGCACACGTTAGAAACCGCAGTCCAGCGCGCTTTTTCACGGAGAAAGACGGGCGGAGGGAGCTGAGGCTTCGGTGGGACGGGAGCGCAACGCGACGCTGGCTTCGAAGGGACCGACGGAGACGCGGTCACTTCGAGTGACATTAACGGCGCGGGGGCGGGTGTTGAAGACACCGGGGTGGGCTCGGGTGTTGAAGACACCGCGGTTTTTTTCGAACGCTTCTTAGAGCGTTTGGCAACTAACCGGAACGCGGGCTCAGAAGAGCCGGTTAAAGTGGCGGCGACCGACGAAGCTTCGGACGCGGCGGAGTCTGAATCGCTCCCGGGAGTGTTACGCTTCCTACGAGATGAGCGCAAGGATGAGACCGACGCGCAGTCCATATCGGAAGGAATGGGAAATGCGGGAGAGCTTTAGACCTGAGGGGTCTGGACGTTGGAGGCCTGAGGGGCTGGGGTTGGGGCCTGAGGGGCCGAGGACGCGATTGATGCCTGCAAGGCCTGCGTTAGAGTGTCTTTCGGAATGGAGACGCCTGCCGCAGCAAGCGCCTGGGTGATCGCGTTCGCGAAGTTAATATCGCTTAGCGAATCCATTAGGGAGGGTTGGGACAATTATATGTATAAATAAGTATATCAAAAGATGCCTAGTTCCTAAAAACCTAGCAAATCCTAGCGGCCAACCTCCCTACCAGCGGTAGGGGGGCTTGGGAGAATTACTTAAAACTAACCGTACTACGCCAAAGGCCGCTACCTAGAAACCTAAAAAAGGGTACGCAGGTAAAGAGTTGACCGCGTCAACCTTTACCGACAGAAAGGACAAATACACACGAAAACACACAGATATGATAAAAATAAATATGAAAATAGGAGAAAAATAAATAAAATAGAGAAGAGAAATAAAATAAAAATAAAAGGACTGGTTCAGTACAAATTCGTTGTCACCGTTAAGTATCCTTTGTACTGAAACCAGACTACTTACGCTGGGCACAACACTGCACTCAGCACAAGCACAACACAACTTAGCACAGCACTTTGAAGACTAAGGGGCTTAGTCACAAAGAAAAATCGCACTTCGATAGCACTCCGAGGGAGTAGAAAAACCTTGAAAACCGTAGCACGGAACCAACACGCTAAACTGTGACGTCAGTAGACTGAGCGCCACGGAATATCGGAAAGAATACCGATCAACGGAGAACGGGGTCTTGCACGTCCGTACCGGGCGGCGATCGGAGCGAGAATCACTGTTTCTTATGAAAGTAGCTGAATTTATATATGAATATTTGTATGTTGATGTCTCTGTAGGGGTTTTATTAAGGCTCTAGTGAATTTTTGGAAATAAATGATTTATTTAGTTTTTAACCCCTGTTTTTAATGAAATAAGTGGCAAGCAGAGCATTTAGGTTATCTGATGTTAAGTACCTAATGTAACCTAAAGTAAGTCAAATGGAGACATTAGGTATTGAGATACCCTAGCCTGAGATACCCTAGCCTGGAGGGCCAGCATTACTCCAAGCCGAACCTATGGTTTATAAAGCTGAAGATGATGGTCCAGACGGAAGAAGTTGACAAGCCGATGAGAAACTTGGTCGACTCCAAGAATTCCGATATTTGGCCTGATGGCATTTTCTTAGTGGTAAACTAAGCTAATCTCATAAGTTGACAAAGTGGTTGGCGCCAACAGCTCTTACGAATTTCACATTTTTCTCTTTTTTCCTAATGTCAAGAGTGGAGTTTTGACTCTACTTTAATATTTGTTGAAGATATTTATTAAAGTAAGAATGCTTGTGGAATATAGGAAATAAAAACTACAGAAACATATATAATCTTCTAGAGATATGAAATCTATGTACAAGATTGACGAAATCGTTAGGTTTATCTGGAATGAACTTATGGGCTTAACTACTTAATTCATTTGGACATACATTTGAATTGTGGAGACTTAAAATTTAGTTACAATTTAACTACTTAATACGTGTAGACCAAGCATTACTCTTCACAGCTTAAGCCCTTCGGTGTGTTAAGAACGCAAGGAGATGGCCAGTCGAGCGGCCACGGCGAAGGTCTTATTGTCCATTATTAATTTGCTGGCGATCCTCGAGGTTATTCAACAATCGGCAGTTAATGACCGAAAGATAAAAAAAAAATTTAAAATAAAAACTTAAGTTTCTGCTAAATAAACCTTGATCCTAAACACCAGTCAAAAAATATTTATTAAATTATGTTATAACAAAGCTTGTGCCCTCGGTCGGTGTTTCTACAAAAGGCGCATATGAAAAAATAAGCATTGTTTTGAAGAGTTTTTTACTTTTGGTTTCGTACTGCTACGTAATAGTTTTTATTGAGGAACTGTCACGGGCTTAAACAGTCGCCGCGAAGTTTCAATGGCGAGAGCGTTCAGGCGCCGGCTGGCGGCCTGGCGCAGGCAGGGTCTGCAGCAGGCAGGGTCAGGAGCAGGCTACGTCAGTAGTAGGCTCCATCAGTTGCAGGCTCCATCGGTTGCAGGCTCCATCAGTATCGGGCAGCATCAGTATCTGGCAGCTTCATCATCAGTATCAGCATGAGAACCAGGCACTTCAGTATCAGGTAGCATCAGTATGAGTTTGAGGACTTCGGCTTCAGCATCAGTTTGAGGACTTTGCTTCAGCATCAGTTTGAGGACTTCGGCTTCAGCATCAGTTTGTTGTAGACTTTTAGATGTTTTCACTAGACTTGCTTGGAATAGACTCGCTCGTAATAGACTTTAGATGTTTTCTGTAGACTTGCTTTCAATAGACTGGCTTGTTATAGACTGCCGTTCTAAGGCCAGCAATCGGCATAAATAGCCGGGCTCGCATTCTACTTGAACCGCAATTTGAAATTTTAAAATTGTTATTGCTAGCCAGGAATCATATATATTTTCATAAAATATATTTGAGATAATTGTGTGTAACAGGCTTAGTTTTTGTGGCAGCTTCCATTGCTGTCATAAAAAAATGCGTTGACATGATTGCCAATGAAAGTAAACAATATAAATATTTAACAAAATGAAGAAAACTTTACAAAATATAAATAAAGCTCAGAAATAAGGATCATACGTAAAACATAAGTGTTACAGTACCTGTTACCCCTTTGGCCGACAGGAGCTCCAGCAATGGGAGCTTCACTGCTTATTTGTCAGCAGCTTGTATTCCTTGAACCGTAAGTAGTTAAAATATAACCTACTAAATAACGTATTTAAATGGTTCCCTCCACATTCAGTCTGAGAAGGACTTGCAAAGACTTTTTAAAACTCGTCAGTCCGAATGAGTTTCGAAGCCACCATGTACCAAAATTCAAACCATTGCACTATGAGGCCATCACAACAAAAAAGTAAAAACAACACTCACAATTATGTAAGAAAATTAAGGATAGATCTGATAAACAATGATAAATGGACTGTCCATCCATCATGACTGGCATCAACGCGGTCAATCTTATAAATATTCTCTGGAAAAAAATAACTAGGTTGCGCTGTTCTTAGCAACAATATTATGTATCTGTAAACAAACAAGTTTCTTTCTTAAAATGGTAAAAGCTTAGTAATTTGGTGATGCGATTATGAAACTGTAATAATAAATTAACGATATCTTTATTGAGCTCGTTCTCAAATATAAAATGCATTAAGTTTATCGTAATGGTATTAGCGGAGGATGGAAATATACAAACCATTCCCTTCCCTTTTTTGCTTTACAGTAGTGGCTTCAGGACTTTGTAATTTTTTTTACGTTTTTGAGATGGATATAAAAAATTATGTCATCTTTGAATAAAATATTGAAGGGTAACCACAGCACTCTTGCTATATTAAAGGTCGTGCTGTTTGAATCAAGTTTTATTTGTAGCTAAAGTAAAATAAGATTGTAGGAAAATGTACAACTAAGGCTCCTCCTCCTTAACTTTCCCTCTCAGAAAGGGTCGTGGTTTACTACACCATTTGGCTACCTAATTTGCGCTACAAAAAATACAGGCCTTTAACCGTACGAAAAAATTTGTTATTTTAACTATTTATTAAGGTTAGTTAGTTTGCGCTACTAATTTCACAGGAGGTATTCGGCTAGTGTGTATCGACAAACGGGGGCCGAAAACGAATTCTTTTGGAAATATTTTAAATTAACTTTTTTTTCGGATTGAAGCTCTGAATCGGCAAGCGTGTAACGTAGTACCAGTAAAACACCAAAACTCTCTTCTATGTTTATTTTTTCGGTAAAATTAAAAATATACAAAAATGCCTGTAAATACAAACAGAAAAATATAAACAAAATTGAAATAAAAAAATAGTCACACAAAATAGAACAGAAATATTAATACAATTAAATTTGATCTGAAAAGAAAAAATAACAATAAAATAAAATTTTAATGAATGAGAATCCTTACCAAAAATTTTGGCTACGCACACTCGTGAACGTAAAAATAAATTATAGGTTTCTTAAAAAAAACTTTGATTGTAGATAATAAAATATCTTAACTATGTAATTTTGAATAATAAACTCGGAAACAATAATAAATAAATAGATTCAAGTTGCTTTGATGGATAATATTTCGTGACTGACTTGTCAAATCAAAACATTGCCGTTCTCCGACACTACGTAATTCCTAGTTTAAAATTACGTCGGGAACGACAAAAAAAATAAAATTTACTGACAAAAAGAGGTCGAAATAGACAACCGTCACAAGCGTCAGGAAATCCCTGAAAGCGCTGGATTTTCAAACAATCATTTGCTAGAGTATCCTGACTAAGTGACGTAAAACTTCTTAAATCATTTTGGAGAAAATATTCTTCTTAGTCAGAATGCAAATAGGACAGGTATATAGTAGCAGCTAAGTGTGCTCTCTTTAAATATAAATATATTAATATATTATATAATTTTAATATTTGAAATTTAGTTTTGGACTGTTTAAAAGTGAGGTTTAACAAACTTGTATTATCACTCTTACGAAATGTCAGGCAGAATATCGCGATTGTCTCGTTCAATAATTAGTCATATTAAAATGAATTAATTAATTAAAATGTCATAGGCAAAAATTTTTACATGTATATACAGAGTGTCCCATAACTTGCACGACAAACTGAAATGAAAGAAAGAAAGATTGAAGTTGTGCTCTACCAGATAAAAAAAAATTACCTCAGTAAAAGTCTCACCGTTTTCAAAATATTATATTAGAACTGACCCAGATATATTGGTCAGTTTTTTGTGGCTGTGTGTAGAATCAAGCAGATACTTTTGTATTTATTTTTATCTACTACATGAAAATATCATTTTGTTAAATATCATTAGGTATCTTCGAGAAAAAACAAATTATTCTCATTATTTTTTTCTACAAAAATTATTTTACTCAGCTAAGGCATTCGGTGATGAAAAAAGATGTACTGGACTGTCACTGCACATTTTACAAATAAATAGGTATAATACTGTCCATATTTTGGTAGAAAAAAAAAGAAATTGCCAGTTTATCATAAATTTAAACTTCATATTATACGAGGTATCGTTTATTCCTTGTATGGGAACGTTTTATGACCAGTTTCATTATTATATTAAATAGTTGTTTCTGAACGAGAACGGTGCAGTAATTATTCAATAGTTACTCGGCTTATGCAACTAAAGTTGTAACTTATTAATCTTAGAGCACCAGTACGACATGTAATTTTGGTTTTCTCATTGTTGAAATATACTGACAAGCAATACGTTAACTTAGCAGTGATTCATTTATTTAAATCTGACTTAATTAATCTTCAAAATGACTTAGAGGAAATAAGAGTGCCGCAACCTGTATGGGAGTTTTTTAAAGGTAAATTATGGAATATCTTCGATGTCCTATAACTTCCCAATTTGCCAAGATTTTATATATTTTAGCCTTGGAAAAAGAACATATTCAACCTGATTATAAAAATGGCTTTTCGTCCTTCCTTCTCTAAATATAAAAGCTTTTATTCATAATTATTACAAGAAGAAAATAGCTTGAAAGTTGTGTTTTAGAAATCCCTTAAAATGACCTGGGTAACTTTTTACCGCTTTACCAAAAGTTCTTATCAGTCTTATAACTTAATTATGTTTCTCGCGAAAAGTAAACAAAACAACAGCATCGTCTAACAAAAAAATATAAAAGATAATCCCCATGAAATTTATTTACTAACTTGAGTTTCCTTTACTTTTACAGAAACGTTTTCGTAAGTTAGTTATTTTAAGAAAACTGTGCAGAACTCTAATGATAGTCTATAAAGAAAATCATGATATCAAATCGCATCTTAAATACAGCTTTTGTAATAAAACTGTATGTTATGAAAGCTGTACATTTATCCTAATTTATTTTGTACAGGTTTCGCGAAGCATTAAATTGGGTTTTGTGGATGGTCGCAGCTGGCTTCGGCGTAATATCTGCGGGTCCGGAAGCATAAACCGGCCTTCTCAGGGATTTAAATATGCCAGCGCACCCTTCTGCCTCTTTACCCAATTCTTCTGCCAAAGGTTACATTTGCAAATCGTCCATCTAAACGACTTACCACAAATGGTGGAGATTTGAATAACCCTTTTGACGGCTCGAAGGGACCCAATTTTATGAAAAAAAAAACTTATTACTACAGTATTATTATTGTCTTATAACGATCGTCGTTGTATTTATTTAAGGTTCAAATTCCATTGGCCTTTGAATCATTTATACTATCAAAATGTGCTCAAATGTACGTGCGTGTATTTTTATGATAGTAGTTTGAACACAAATAATGTAATGTAGGTACGTGAAATGAAATGAAATGAAATATTTATTTCTCAACATTGACAAATTCCAGTTCGATTACCAGTTCGAAAAAACTTTCGTGAAGAAGAACTGGCAAGAAACTTCACAGGTATATTTTTTTCAAAATAAATTTACAGAGTCTTTTTATGTCTATACAAAATTATTCTTTTATGCATCTGTTAGCTCGGCAAGTCTCCCTCCTCCCAAGTATCCAAACGACGAACACCCTCAAACGGCACCCGTTCACGAGTTAACGCGGGATCCAGCCATCGCCCTCCTCAACCATATAAGAGGGAAGTGAGCGACCCGTCACCCGACGCTACCATAATAAGACGTACTTTAGTGACAATGGCGCTTTAGATATTCATCGGGACGAAGAACTCTTGTTACCACAGTCTCGGTCTGCGTGCGTTCTCGAGCGCACGTCGATCGCAGACGCCTTCCCGCTCTTTTAGCCCCCGCGCTAATTGAGCACCCAAATTTCATAGTTGTTTACCGTATTAAGTTTCTAACGCCGTTTTCACGGCGGACAGTGGCTCGTTAACCGTACTTCTAATGAGTTTCTAACGCCGTTTTCACGGCGAATAGTGGCTTGTTAACCGTACTTCGTGGAACGAGAGCTTCGTCGACGGGAATTCGTTGTTCCAGGACTTCAAGTGCCGTGTTCGAGTAAGTTATCCGCGTCGTTCTCAACCGCCCTACTGCGTGTAGGGTGGTTTTAGGAAGTTAGTCATCGTTGTTAGTCATCGTTGTTAGGTTCATATATTGTCCCTCCCCAACCCCTCCGCAATGGCTTCCCTAAGCTCTGATGAGATTAGGAAGAAGTTAGTTGATAGTACCGGTGCTGAAGGCATACATATAAATGCTGACAAGTTCCGTTTCTTAGATTCTCTCATCCCTCATTTCATGACGATAATGTCCACAATGGCCCCTCAGGCCACCCCAGTTCCCCAGACCCCTCAGGTCTTAGGCCCTCCCGCGTCCCCTTCCTCCAGTGACATGGAGTGCGAAGTAAACGCCCCTCTGCGCCGCAAGCGCGCACCCGCGACTGAGTCTTCCTCGGACGCCACCCCAACTGGCCCTGAGCCTCCCTCTTTCACCCTTGTTAAGAAGCGCTCTAAGAAGCGCTCGAAACAAGACCCGGCGCCCTCCACGCCCGTCCCTACACCCCCTGCGGCGTCCTCAACGCCAGCTGCCCCGGTGTCTTCAACACCCACTCCGGCCCCAACTTCTGTCAAGGCCAAGGTCCCACCACCCGTTTTCCTTCGGGAAAAGGGTAAATGGACTGAGGTCTCGACACTGTGCAATGAGCACAAGATCCTTTACACCCGAGCGGTAAACTCGGGTGAATCTATTAAAATCACTGTCTCGTCGATAGACGATTTCCGAGCTTTGACTAAGCTCCTCACCGATAAGCAATATGCTTATCACACTTATGCTCTGTCAGAAGAGCGTAAGATCAGAGCGGTACTCAGGGGAATCCCGTTCGAATTATCGAACGAGGCCATCCTGGAGGATCTGCAGTCCCAAGGCTTCCCGGCACTCGCGGTGCATAAAATGCACAGCAAGTACGGGAGGCAACACCCTCTCGCTTTGGTGATTCTCGCCAACGTCCCCAAGTCCAGAGAGATCCTGAAAGGGATTAGCTCTATTTGCGGCCTCTCTGGGATCTCAATCGAGGCGCCTCATCGCCGCGGTCATCCCGGCCAGTGCCATCGGTGCCAGTTGTACGGGCACGCGGCAGCCAACTGCCGCGCACCGCCCAGGTGCGTCAAGTGCCTGGTCCCGCACTTCACTAAGGAGTGCAATCGCACTCCTGAAACTCCCTCTCCTCCCGATTGCGTGCTTTGTGGCCAGTCCGGCCACACCGCAAACTACAGGGGCTGCCCTCGTGCACCCCGTTGTATGCGCTCCAATTTCAAAAGGGCGGCTCCCAAACAGGCCCCGCGCCTTTCTCAAGAAAACTTTCCGCCGCTGCGTAGCCGGGTTCCTCCGGCTGCAAAGCCTACTCAGCCCAAGCCTGCTCCAGAAAACTGGAGGCAGCATCCCGCATCGAATCCCATCCCGGCTCCTCGCCCATACAAACCCACTCCTCAATCCTCCGTAGCAGACGATATGCGTATCGTCTGCGACGCTATTAAAAATGTCGATGTTAGTGAAATCGCAGTCTTAGCCCGTAAACTTAGGGCTTCACGTACTCCGGCGGAGCATAGTTCCCTTCTCAATTCATTGTAGGTTCATTTAAATGAATTGATCCCTAAATCATGCTTCGGCCGACCTCTGCCCAGCCCCGGCTTCACCGGAGGCTGCTCAGAACGGCCACCAACTCATGTCCCTTTGAGCACCTTCAGTGCAACTTTCACTACAGGCGGAAGACCCGCTAGCGAAATTAGCAAAGAACACAGAAAGAGGTCCGTTTTTTTTTGTTCCCCTCCACGGGAAGGGCAGGAGGATAAAAAATGCTCTGCGATCCAAAGTTATGTGGGACTCGTACCTTCGCCTACCAGAACCACTACCCACTAAAAAACCCCCTGTCGGCTCGTGCATTTTTGCCACTCAGCCTTCATCTGAGCGACGGCCAATTCGAGAAAGAGGCCGCGCTAGCGGGGCCCTTAAGGGGTCACCCGCTGGGATTTACATAGCACTGAAGGTGCTCAAAAATGAAAAGTAAATAATAAATAACAATAAAAATTGAAAAATAAAATTACATTAATTCGAATTTACGTTAGAATTAAAATTTGCGTTAGAATTAGAATTTGCGGCCTGAAGGGCCTCGAGATCTAAAGTTAATTGCGTGAGTTCGCTCGTGTGCGCGTTTCTCGGTCTAGCGATTTTGTATACCGAATCTAAGACAGGAGCAGTGTATGAGGCTGAATCTCGAACTAGTGGATTGGAATGGGATTCGGCGCGTTTAAAGAACGATTTTGAGAGTGTTTTTAGGTGCTGTTGTACTGTAGGTAGGTCAAGATCTCTGAGCAGGTCCGCGTTGTGCACGTACCAAGGTGCGTTTGTGGCCCTGCGGCAGAAGAGGTTTTGAACTACCTGCAGTTTGTGCAGGACGGAGGGATTGGCGTGGGCAAAGACTGGCGAGGCATATGTCATGACTGGTCTAACGCAGACCTTATAAAGATTACGTTTGTTTCTGAACGACATTTTACTTTTTCTACCTAACATACTGTAGAGCCGGCCTAGGTAAAAACGTGCGAGTTTCGTTACTCTATCGACGTGAGGGTTGAAAGAAAGCGTCTGGTCTAAGATGACGCCTAAATATTTGGTAGTGCGCTTCCAGGGGATGGGAGTGTCTTGCATTCTCACTTGGAGATTGTCGGCGATACGACTGCGTCTGTGGTCGAAGTAAACCGCAGAGCTCTTCTCTGGGTTCACATCGATACGCCATTTTTGAAACTATGCACCGAGGGCATTTACAGCCTTTTGGAGTCTGGTGGTGAGACCCGGGACTCTGCGGCCTTTGGTGTAAAGGGCAGTGTCGTCGGCAAAGAGGGCGAGTTCGACGCTTTTCGACGGGACGGGGATATCGTTAGTGTACACGGTGTACAATAGAGGGGCAAGGACTGAGCCTTGAGGGACTCCAGCCTTTATGTGACGGGGCGTGGAAATCGTGCCTTCGTGTTTATATCGAAACGTCCGGTCTTTAAGAGAGGGCGCGATTATTCTAACTAGTCGATCCGGTAAGCCTATTTTGTATAGTTTATAAACGAGGCCGCTGTGCCAGACTTTATCGAAAGCCTTGGCTACGTCAAAGAAAACTGCGATCGTTTTAAAACGCCGCGGGTAGAAACCTTCGAGTATGTACTCGACGATTCGATGGACTTGCTGAGGGCAGGAGTGCTTAGCGTGAAAGCCGAACTGATGGGGAATTATGAGAGGATCGCCATCCGTTGGATAGAGATGGTTCCGCATTCGAGAGTATGACTCTCTCGAGAAGTTTAGACATTGCCTTGAGGAGGCTGATGGGTCTGTGATTAGCCGGGATATTAAGAGGTTTACCCGGCTTGGGAATGCCTATGACTGTCGCTTTTTTCCAAACTTTAGGAAGGGTAGCTAAGGTCGAAACAGGCATTGAAAATGATAGCTAACAAGGTAAGCACCTGTTGAGGCAGGTGCTTAAATGCGTGGTTGGAAATACCATCCGCACCCGGAGCCTTTTTGGACTTTTGACTTTTGATGAGAAGCGAGATTTCATCATTAGAGACTGTGACGGGGTCGGCGGTGATGGGGAGTCTCTACGAAGAACTTCGTCCTCGAGATTCGCGGGTTGCGTGCTGGGCGAGCATTGAGACGCAACGCTGTCAGCGAAGCATTCGGCTTTCTCTTCGTCTTCGAAGGCGATAGAGCCATCGGGACGAGTGAGAGGAGGGACGTGAGAGGCGGCGTCTACGCGTAAGGCTCGGGCCATACTATAATACGCTTGGTGGGACGGGGAGATATTCGCCATGAGATCGTTCATCTGGGCGTCTTGGAGTTTCGTGAGGCGAGATCTAACTTTGCGTTGTAGCTGATTCGCAGCTGTTCTATAGGCGGGCGTGGGATATTTCTTGGCTCTCCGGAGAGCCGCGTTCTTAGCTTTAATAAGATTGCTAATGGCTAAGGGAAGCGTGGGTTTGCCTTTCTTAGCAACCTTTTCGTTTACACTGATGGCTGAGTTGATAGCATCAGTGAGAGAATTTACTAACGTATCTATTTTATCCGGGCTATCTAATTGATCGGGCGATTTCGCGAGCGGAGAGTTCGGGGCCTCTAAGGCAGAAACTATCGTATTTTTAAAACCTTTCCAGTTGGTAAAGGTCTTAGGGGAAGTGACGTTAACGTTAGGCGGTCTTAGCAGGAGGGAGACGGGGCGGTGGTCAGAACCTAGGTCATCGAGCGGTTCGATAGACCTGAGGTCGAGGTTGATTTGCTTGACGATTGCAAAGTCGAGGATGTCAGGAGAGTGGTTCGGGTTGTCGGGATAGTGAGTGGGAGTGATGGGGGAGACAACGTCTAAGTCGAGTGAGTTGGTGATGTCGAGGAGAGCGATACCGCTTTGGTTGGTTGATAGGCACGTCCAGTCAGTATGTTTGGAGTTAAAGTCTCCGAAGATAATGACTGAACGGCCGAGGGCGAGAATGGTCTCAAAGTCGCTGCGGATAGGTTTGGTGCCACAAGGTATATAGACTGAAGCTATGATGATGGTCGGATGACCAGTCATAGCCAATCTACATACAGTGGCTTCCATGTTGAGGAGAGGAGGGGTAGGGAGAGGACAGCAATGGAATCCTCTTTTGTAGTATATAGCAGTGCCGCCGAAACCGTCGGAGTTATGCCTATCATTACGTGTAAACGCGTATTTAGGAATAGCGAATCCCCTGGAGCGATTAGGAGTGAGCCATGTCTCCTGGAGAAGTAATAAGTCTGGGTCGTTGTTCTGAAGGAACAGTTTGAGTTCGAGAAGATTGGTGCTAAGGCTACGAATATTAAAAGATACTAGGGATAAGCCCTTGGGTTTGATACGACCGAACGCGGGATTTGCGGGTCTAGACATTATAATTTACTTATTTACGAATTTATACAAAAAATAAAATTTATAACGAACTTAAAAGCGAGTGATGCTCGACTAACGCAAATAAACGCTCTTGAGGAGAGCGGGCGGCTTGCAGTTTGCGTGCGAGTACGGAAATTTCGTTAATGTCGACGTTTTGGATGACGTCGAACACGGTCTTCATGTCCTCAGCCAACGACGACTGAGGTCAAGATGACAAAGCGGGACGCGGCCCTACGGAAGCTACGGGAGCTGGGATAGGTCGGGAAGGTGCAGGCGGGACGGCCGGACGCTGCCTCCAAGACAGAGCCGGAGAAGGCGTCGGCTAAACGGGCTTTGCTACCGGGGGACCCCGGTTGCGCAGCGGCGGGAAGTTAGCGGGAGTGAGCGGCGGCGCCGGTTTAGGCGCGACCCTCTTGACGGTGGAGCGCGGAGTGCGCGGGCAACCCCTGTAGTTAGCTGTGTGGCCGGACTTGCCGCACAGCACACAGGCAGGGGGGGAAGTGTATTAGGGAGTGCGAGTGCACTCCTTCGTTATGTGTGGATCCAGGCACTTAACGCACCTGGGGGGAGCTGAGCAGTTAGCCACTGCGTGGCCATAGAGCTAGCAGCGGTGGCACTGCCCAGGGTGACCGCGGGGGTTGGGACGCTCGACGAAGATGTTCGAGAGTCCGCAAATTGTGCGAGCCTCTCTGAAAATCTCCTTCGAGTTGGGAGTATTGGACAGGATTACTAAAGCTAAGGGAAAGCGCCTACCGCGGTTGGAGTGCGTCTTGTGCACTGCTACAGCCGGGAAGCCCTGGGACTTAAGGTCCTCGAGAATGTCTTCATTACTGAGTTCAAACGGGACGCCCCGTAGTACTGCGCGGATCTTACGCTCCTCCGTTAGGGCGTAGGTGTGATACGCAATTTGATTGATCGACAGAAGCTTAGTGAAAGACCGGAAGTCGTCGACGTTCGCTACCTGAATTTTGATTGATTCGCCAGCGTTGGCGGCTTTTAAGTAATTAATTTTGTGCTCTTTGAACAAGTTAGAAACCGCGGTCCAGCGCGCTTTTTCACGCAGGAAGACGGGTGGAGGGAGCAGAGGCTTCGGCGGGACGGGAGCGCAGCGCGTCACTGGCTTCGATGGGACCGACGGAGGCGCGGTAACTTCGAGTGATTTTAACGGCGCGGGTGCTGGTGTTAAGGACACCGGGGAGGGCTCGGGTATTGATGATACCGAAGCTTTCTTCGAGCGCTTCTTGGAGTGCTTGGCGACAAGTTGAAACGCGGGCTCAGGAGAGCCGGTTAAGGTGACGGCATCTGACGACGTATCAGACGCGGGTTCGGAGTCGCTCCCGGGAGCGGTACGCTTGCGACGCGACGCGTGAGAGGATACGACCGATTCGCAGTCCATCTCGGACGAGGCGGGAGACGAGGAAGAGCTGTAGACTTGAGGGGTCTCGACGTTGGAGGCCTGAGGGGCCGGGGTTGAGGTCTGAGGGGCCGGGGTTGAGGCCTGAGGGTCCGGGGACGCGATAGATGCCTGTAAGGCCTGCGTTAGTACGTCAGCGGGTATGCTTACGCCGGACGCAGCGAGCGCCTGGGCGAACGACCTAAGGATGTTAACAAGGTCCATTGGAGGGTTTGGTCCTACGATATATGATATATAAAAATGCCTAGGTTCCCTAGCAAACTTAGCACCTAAACCTAGGGAGAATAACTAAGAACTAACCGTAGTACGCCGAAGGCCGCTACCTAGAAACCTAAAAAGGGTGCGCAGGTAAAGAGTTGACCGCGTTAGGGTCAACCTTTACCGACAGAAAGGACAAATACACACATAAACACACAGATATGATAAAAATAAATATGAGAATTGGAGAAAATAAATAAAATGTAGAAGAGAAACAAAATAAAAATATTAGGACTGGTTCAGTACAAATTCGTAGTCACCGCTACCTACAAATCTAAAAAAGGGTACGCAGGTAAAGAGTTGACCGCGTTAGGGTCAACCTTTACCGACAGAAAGGACAAATACACACGTAAACACACAGATATGATAGAAATAAATATGAAAATAGGAGAAAATAAATAAAATAGAGAAGAGAAATAAAATAAAAATAAAAGGACTGGTTCAGTACAAATTCGTTGTCACCGTTAAGTATCCTTTGTACTGAAACCAGACTACTTACGCTGGGCACAACACTGCACTCAGCACAAGTACAACACAACTTAGCACAGCACTTTGAAGACTAAGGGGCTTAGTCACAAAGAAATATCGCACTTCGATAGCACTCAGAGGGAGTAGAAAAACCTTGAAAACCGTAGCACGGAACCAACACGCTAATCTGTGACGTCAGTAGACTGAGCGCCACGGAATATCGGGAAGGGACCAAACAACGGAGAACGGGGTCTTGCACGTCCGTACTGGGCGGCGATTGGAGCGAGAATGTCGACTCGGTCCGAATTTTTTTTTTTTTTTTGGTTCCCCTCCACGGGAAGGGCAGGAGGACATAAAAAATGCTCTGACGCATACTCCGCGCGCGCGATCGGAGTTATGTGGGACTCGTCCCGACGCCTACCAGAACCATACCCAGGTTCAAAAACGAGACCGCTGTGCCAGACTTTGTCGAATGCCTTGGCTACTTCAAAGAGAACCGCGATTGATTTTTTACGATGCGGATAGAATCCTTCGAGAATGTACTCGACGATTCGATGGACTTGCTGAGGGCAGGAGTGCTTAGCGCAAAAGCCGAACTGGTGGGGAATAATGAGAGGGTCGCCATCCGTTGGAAACAGATGGTTCCGCATTCGAGAGAGTATGACTCTTTCGAAAAGTTTAGAAATTGCCTTGAGGAGGCTGATGGGTCTGTGATTAGCCGGGATGTTCAGAGGTTTACCCGGCTTGGGAATGCCTATGACTGTCGCTTCTTTCCAGGCTTTTGGAAAGTAGCTATGGTCGAAGCAGGCATTGAAGATGATAGCTAACAAGGTAAGCACCTGCTGTGGCAGGTGCTTAAGGGCGTGGTTGGAAATTCCATCCGCACCCGGAGCCTTTTTGGACTTTTGATTTCTAATGAGAAGCAAGATTTCATCATTAGAGACTGTGACGGGGTCGTCGGTGATAGGGAGAGATTCTCTGCGGAGAACTTCGTCCTCCACCGCCTGGATGTGGGAGGGATCCGCGGGTTGCGTGCTGGGCGAACATTGTGCCGCTATGCTGTCGGCGAAGCATTCGGCTTTCTCTTCGACTTCGAAGGCAATGGTGCCGTCGGGACGAGTGAGAGGAGGAACGTGAGAGGCGGTGTCTACGCGTAAAGCTCGGGCCATTCGATAATACGCTTGGTGGGACGGGGAGATATTCTCCATGAGATCGTTAAACTGAGTGTCACGGAGTTCCGCGAGGCGAGACCTAACTCTACGTTGAAGCTGATTCGCAGTTGTTCTATATGCGGGCGTGGGATATTTCTTGGCTCTCCGGAGAGCCGCGTTCTTAGCTTTAATGAGATTGCTAACGGCTAAGGGAAGCGCGGGTTTGCCTTGCTTAGCAATGATTACGTTGTCGCTGATGGCTGAGTTGATAGCATCAGTGAGATTATCGACTATCGAATCTATTAGGTCTTTACCTATGAAATTGCCGTTTTTCACGAAATAAATGAAGCGTAATTTTTTTATATATTTTTTATTTCTATTAATCAAAATAATCACCCATGCAATCAATGCATCTTTGCCAACGCATTGGTAGCTTATTGATGCCTTTCTTGAAGAAATCAGCTGGACGGGAGGCAACAAATTCTTCAAAGGCATTTTGTACTGCCTCTCGGGTATGGAATTTTTTTCCCGCCTAGAAGTTATCCGAATTCTGGAAAAAGTAGAAGTCTGTAGGCGCAAGGTCTGGTGAGTACGGTGGATGACGGAGAACTTCCAACCCCAACTCTTGTAGCTTGGAGACCGTCTGCTGTGCAGTATGAGGTCGCGCGTTGTCGTGCAGGAGCAGTGGAGCCGAACGATTGACCAAAGCTGGTTGGAGACGTGCGAGCTTCTCCATCATTGTGTTCAGTTCTTCACAGTACACATCTGCAGTAATGCTTGTCCCGTTTGGCAAGAAGCTGTGATGAATTACAACCGCGTTAGACCACCAAACAGTGACCATCACTTTTCTAGGGGTAAGTTTTCGTTTAGGGCATTGTTTGGGTGCTGAACCAGGGTCCAACCAACTTGCTGAGCGCTTACGATTGTCAAACAGGATCCATTTCTCGTCACAAGTAACAATGCGGTTCAGAATTCCTTTATTTGTATGCCTGCTGAGCAGTGCAAGGCACGTCTCTACGCGTACTTCGCGCTGGCGGTCATTGAGTTCGTGGGGTACCCATTTGTCAAGCTTTTTTACCTTGCCAATTTGACGCAAATGGACCAATATTGTTTTGATGCTAACGTTGAAAGCTGCTGCTAATTCAGCCGTGGATTGCGTTTCATCAGCTTCCACAATTGCCTTTAATTCGTCATTGTCGACCAAAGTTTTCGGACGACCACGGGGTTCATTTTTCAGGTCAAAATTTCCAGAACGGAAGCGGGTAAACCAATAACGGGTGGTGCGTTCGTTTGTAGTGTTCGCTCCGTAAACGTCGTTGATGTTGCGTGCCGCTTGTGCCGCTTTGCTGCCACGACGGTACTCATACTCCATAATTACTCGAATTTTAAACTTATCCATGATGACGAAAAATGTTCGAATGCGTTGAAAACAAAACACTAACTATTAAACAAATGACGATTTTAGAAAAAGAATTCCATGTTTGTCAAATAAAATTAATTTGAAATAAGAATTATCAGTCAAAAAAAAAATATTTTCATTTGAAATGGCCAGTACGGCAAAACGGCAGTTTCATAGGTAAAGACCTATTATTTTAATCGGGCTGTCTAATTGGTCGGGCGAAATCGCGAGCGGAGAGTTCGGTGCCTCTAAGGCTGAAACTAACGTATTTTTAAAGCCTTTCCAGTTGGTAAAGGTCTTAGGAGATGTGATGTTATCGTTAGGCGCGCCTAGCACGAGGGAGACGGGGCGATGGTCGGAGCCTAGGTCATCGAGCGGTTCGATGGACCTGAGATCAAGATTGATTCGCTTGATAATTGCAAAGTCGAGGATGTCAGGAGAATAGGTCGGGTTGTTGGGATAGTGAGTGGGAGTGATGGGGGATATGACGTCTAAGTCAAGGGAGTTAGTGATGTCGAGGAGAGCGATACCGCTGGTATTGGTCGATAGGCACGTCCAGTCAGTATGTTTGGAGTTAAAGTCTCCGAACATAATGACTGAATGGCCGAGGGCGAGAATGGCCTCAAAGTCGCTGCGGATTGGTCTGGTACCACTAGGTATGTAGATTGAAGCTATGATGATGGTCGGATGACCAGTCATAGCCAATTTACACACAGTGGCCTCCATGTTGAGGAGAGGAGGGGTAGGGAGAGGACAGCAATGGAAGCCTCTTTTGTAATATATAGCGGTGCCGCCGTAACCGTCGGAGTTGGGCCTATCGTTGCGAGTAAACGCGTACTTAGGAATAGCGTATCCCCTGGAGCAGTTTGGAGTAAGCCATGTCTCCTGGAGAAGGAATAAGTCAGGTTCTTTGTTCTGAAGGAACAGTTTAATCTCGGGAAGGTTAGTGCTAAGGCTACGAGCGTTAAAAGATACTAGGGATAAGCCCTTGGGTTTAATACGACTGGACGCGGGATTCGCGGGTCTAGACATTATAATTTACTTATTTACGATTTTATACGAAAATAAAAAATAAAAAAAAATAAAAAAATAAAATAAATTTACAACGAACTTAGGAGCGAGTGATGCTCGGCTAACGCGAATAAACGCTCTTGAGGAGAGCGGGCGGCTCGCAGTTTGCGTGCGAGTACGGAAATTTCGTTAATATCGACGTTTTGAATAACGTCGAACACGGTCTTCATATCCTCAGCCAACGACGACTGAGGTACGGATAACGGAGCGGGACGCGGCCCTACGGAAGCTACGGGAGCTGGGATGGGTCGGGAAGGTGCAGGCGGGACGGCCGGACGCTGCCTCCAAGACAGAGCCGGAGTAGGCGTCGGCTGAACGGGCTTTGCTTCCGGGGGACCCCGGTTGCGCAGCGGCGGGAAGTTAGCAGGAGTGAGCGGCGGCGCCGGTTTAGGCGCGACCCTCTTGGTGGTGGAGCGCGGAGCGCGCGGGCAACCCCTGTAGTTAGCTGTGTGGCCGGACTGGCCGCACAGCACACAGGCAGGGGGGGAAGTGGATTCAGGAGTGCGAGTGCACTCCTTTGTGAAATGTTGATCCAGGCACTTAACGCACCTGGGGGGAGCTGAGCAGTTAGCCGCTGCGTGGCCATATAGCTGGCAGCGGTGGCACTGCCCAGGGTGACCGCGGGGGTTGGGACGCTCGACGGAGATGTTCGAGAGTCCGCAGATTGTGCGAGCCTCTTTGAAAATCTCCTTCGAGTTGGGAGTATTTGACAGGATTACTAAAGCTAAAGGAAAACGCCTACCGCGGTTGGAGTGCATCTTGTGCACTGCTGTGACCGGGAAACCCTGAGACTTAAGGTCCTCGAGGATGTCTTCGTTACTGAGTTCGAACGGGACGCCCCGTAGTACTGCACGGATCTTACGCTCCTCCGGGAGGGCGTACGTGTGATACGCGATTTTATTTAACGAGAGTAACCTGGTAAACGCGCGGAAGTCGTCGACGGTCGCTACTTGAATTTTGATTGTATCGCCAGCGTTGGCGGCTTTTAAGTAATTAATTTTGTGCTCTTTGCACAAGTTAGAAACCGCGGTCCAGCGCGCTTTTTCACGCAGGAAGATGGGCGGAGGGAGCTGAGGTTTCGGCGGGACGGGAGCGCAGCGCGTCGCTGGCTTCGATGGGACCGACGGAGGCGCGGTAACTTCGAGTGATTTTAACGGCGCGGGGGCTGGTGTTGAAGACACCGGGGAGGGCTCGGGTATTGATGATACCGAAGCTTTCTTCGAGCGCTTCTTGGAGCGCTTGGCGACAAGTTGAAACGCGGGCTCAGGAGAGCCGGTTAAGGTGACGGCATCTGATGACGTATCAGACGCGGGTTCGGAGTCGCTCCCGGGATCGGTACGCTTACGATGCGACGCGTGAGAGGATGCGACCGATTCGCAGTCCATCTCGGACGAGGCGGGAGACGAGGAAGAGCTGTAGACCTGAGGGGTCTCGACGTTGGAGGCCTGAGGGGCCGGGTTTGAGGCCTGAGGAGCCGGGTTTGAGGCCTGAGGGGCCGGGGTTGAGGCCTGAGGTGCCGGGGACGCGATTGATGCCTGCAAGGCCTGCGTTATGATGTCATTCGGGATGTAGACGCCTACCGCAGCAAGTGCCTGGGTGAAAGCGTTAATAACGCTTAGCGGATCCATAAGGGAGAGTTGGGACAGTAATATTAATAAATATAAGTATAATAAAAGATGCTTAATTCCTAAAACCTAGCAAAATCCTAGCGGCTAACCTCCCTACCAGCGGTAGGGGGGCTGGGGAGGAAAACTTAAAACTAACAGTAGTACGCCGAAGGCCGCTACCTAGAAACCTAAAAAAGGGTACGCAGGTAAAGAGTTGACCGCGTTAGGGTCAACCTTTACCGACAGAAAGGACAAATACACACGACAACACACAGATATGATAAAAATAAATATAAAAAATAGAAGAAAAATAAAAAAAAATAGAGAAGAGAAATAAAATAAAAATAAAAGGACTGGTTCAGTACAAATTCGTTGTCACCGTTAAGTATCCTTTGCACTGAAACCAGACTACTTACGCTGGGCACAACACTGCACTCAGCACAAGCACAACACAACTTAGCACAGCACTTTGAAGACTAAGGGGCTTAGTCGCAAAGAAAAATACGCACTTCGATAGCACTCAGATGGAGTAGAAAACCTTGAAAACCGTAGCACGGAACCAACACGCTAGACTGTGACGTCAGTAGACTGAGCGCCACGGAATAGCGGGAAAGGACCGATCAACGGAGAACGGGGCTTGCACGTCCGCACCGCGTGGCGATCGGAGCGAGAATGTGACTCGGTCCGAAGTGCTATCAATGCATTTATTTTACGGGAACCAATCTGGCCGGTGCTCTCCCACTTTTTATCACCTACCATACCACAAATACAAGCTTTCGGCTTATGTAGCAACAGTTAGCGTATTTATTTCGTCGCGTGATAGTTTAATTTGGCGATTACTACTAAGGTATGTTTTCAAAATTGTTTGGTGTACAAGGCAATTATGATGAGCATGAAATGCTTAAGGTAACTAACGTATATAATATGATAAAGATTAATAGCGTATCCGTCCAGAAATTTTTTCAATTACCATATTGTATATGACTATTTTTATAAACATTAAAGTTGATGTAATTTTTTAGTTTATCGCAAGGCAGACTGATAGCAGACGCGGCCAGGGGACTTTGTTATTTAATTATGTAGTGAATATTCTCACATTTCATAAATTAATTTTTTGTTGATAAAATTATACAAGATTTGTTTTATCAAAGTTGTTCATTATTTACATTCTGTTTTACTTCACATGCTTGCCAAGAGGCTAACGGCCTATTCACATGTTCGGATTTTCGAGTTTTTCGAGAATGTAAAGCCAGCTCTCACTCTCTTTCGGCTCGCGTTCCAAGCAGAAGTGGCCTTTTAATACGTATTAATTCCAAGATGCATACATGTAAAACAATTTCTTGGAAAAATTGTAAAACAATTTGTACATGCTTTTACTGTAAATATGCACACGTACCCTGACATCAAGCTTTGTAAGTTCGTTGGTGGAGCTTTAAATAAAAGCTTATTTTCTTCGTGTAAGGTTCATTTGTTATTATCTTTGTTGCAGTTGTAGCTTGAATTTAAATAATTTGCTACACTGATACTCTGTCCATGCTTCGGAGTTATATTTAACTGCTGAGCAAAATTATGCTTTTGGTTGTTGTTTAGAGTCTAGGTTCCTAGAATAATTAAAAGTTCATTTATATGTCTTTACTAGGTACATATCCGTATTAAGGTTGTTTAATTTCTTGAACAATATTTTGTTATTGATTTAAGAAATGCAGAGTCGTTGAAATGATGAGAAAAATTAATTTTGTACATAAATTCATTTTAAAAGCAATATTTTAATTATTATTTTCAGTTGTTCCAGTCGCTTTCCTATAATTTGTTTTCAATTGGACCAGAAAATGATTATCATTTATATTTTTGAAATGAATACTCAATTTGTTCACTAATTACTGTCTTGAATTGTTTTTTTTTTTCATTATTTTCCGGAATTCATTACAATAGGATTACATAGAATGAACCTGCTATTATTATTTTTTGTTTTCGTTGGATAAGGCCCGTGTATTAATTGATATATTATATGTTATTATTATAACTAAAGTGTACGGGTCACTTTAATTCCATTATCCGACTAAATAAGCAATTAAATCCCAGAAGGGTTTTTGGGCCTCCTCTATTAACATTTAAAAAAATTGGGGCGAATTATTACTTTCCCTAGGCTTATTATCCCCTTGAATAGTGCGAACTTATAATTTCAATGTTAATAATAGATTGAATTAAGAATCATAAAAATTATGCTCTATTACATCGTTTGGAATATTAAAATGTCAAAACATCCAAACCCTCTTGAAATTACAATGTTCTTCATGTCTTAATGTGGTAATCTTACATGTTTTTTAAAAAGATTAACATTTTATTTCATTATTAGTACAAAAACAAATAAAATTTAGGGTGTGAAGTTAGGGTGATTAACGTGTGAAGGGCAAAGCAAGGGGGCGTAAATCCAAGATAAGTATCATTCTGGCAAATATATTCTTTATTATTATTCTATCAAATATCTTTATTTGTTCTATTTAATATTTTTAAAGTACTTTTTTTAATTTGGTTGTGCTATGACAGTGTCACCGCTTTCACGGTCCCGGGTGGCCGCTAGGAAACGGATATATTAGTTTCGCGGAAAAATTTAGGACGCTCTTGTGGGAAATTATAACACAGAATCAAGTAAAAATAAAACAGTCTATTTATACAAAGAAGTCAAGATGCTTCGAAAATATTTGGTAAAAGAAAAATTTTTTTTATGTATAATTGAAAGAACCCATAGAAAAATTACAAAATGTGAACAATCCTACGGTCTGGTGGATGAGTACGCTTGCGCATTCCTAGGCCTAGCGACTTTGAACTTGGAATCTAAGACAGGATATGGAATAGGGAAAAAAAGGAATATGAGACTGAATCACGAACTAGAGGATTGGGATGGGTTTCGGAGCGTTTGAAGAACGCTTCAGAGAGTGTTTTGAGATGTTGTTGTACTGTAGGCAGTTCAAGATCTCTATGCAAGTCCGCATTACGCACGTACCACGGTGCGTTTGTGGCCCTGCGGCAAAAGAGGTTTTGAACTACCTGCAGTTTGTGCAGGAGGGAGGGTTTGGCGTGGGCAAAGATTGGCGAGGCATACGTCATGATGGGTCTAACGCAGACCTTGTAAAGTGTACGTTTGTTTCTGAAAGACATTTTACTTTTTCTACCTAACATGCTATTTAGGCGGCCTAAGTAGTGACGAGCGAGTTTCGAAACTCTTTCGACGTGTGGCTTGAAAGAAAGCGTCGGATCTAATGTGACGCCTAAGTATTTAGTACTGCGCTTCCAGGGGATGGGAATGCCTAACATTCGAACGTGGGGATCGCCAGCGGGACGACGGCGTTTGTGGTCGAAGCGCATCGCAGAACTCTTATCAGGGTTCACATCGATGCGCCATTTTTGAAACCATACACCAAGGGCGTTTACGGCCTTTTGGAGTCTGCTTACAAGGTGCCGAACACTGTGGCCTTTGCTATAGAGTGCGGTGTCGTCGGCAAAGAGGGCGAGTTCGACGCCTTTCGGCGGGATGGGAATGTCGTTGGTGTACACGGTGTACAGCAGAGGGGCGAGGACTGAGCCTTGAGGGACTCCAGCCTTTATGGGACGAGGCGCAGAAAGCGTGCCTTCGTGTTTAAATCGAAACGTACGGTCTTTGAGAAACGACGCTATTAACCTGACTAGGCGATCCGGTAAGCCTATTTTGTAGAGTTTATAAACGAGACCGCTGTGCCAGACTTTATCGAAAGCCTTGGCTACGTCAAAGAAAACCGCGACTGTTTTATAACGACGCGGATAGAAACCGTCAAGTATATACTCAACGATTCGATGGACTTGCTGAGGGCAGGAGTGTTTAGCGCGGAAGCCGAACTAATGGGGAATAATGAGAGGATCGCCATCCGTTGGAAACAGATGGTTCCGCATTCGAGAGAGTATGACTCTCTCGAGAAGTTTAGACATTGCCTTGAGGAGGCTGATGGGTCTGTGATTAGCCGGGACATTCAGAGGTTTGCCCGGCTTGGGAATGCCTATGACTGTCGCTTCTTTCCAAGCTTTTGGAAAGTAGCTATGGTCGAAGCAGGCATTGAAAATGATAGCTAACAAGGTAAGCATCTGTTGAGGTAGGTGCTTAAGTGCGTGGTTGGAAATTCCATCCGCACCCGGAGCCTTTTTGGACTTTTGATTTCTAATGAGAAGCAAGATTTCGTCATTAGAGACTGTGACAGGGTCGGCGGTGATGGGGAGAGAGTCTCTGCGAAGGACTTCGTCCTCCACCGCCTGGATGTGTGAGGGATCAGCAGGTTACGTGCTGGGCGAGCATTGTGCGGCAATGCTGTCAGCGAAGCATTCGGCTTTCTCTTCGACTTCAAAGGCAGTAGTGCCATCGGGACGAGTGAGAGGAGGAACGTAAGAGGCGGTGTCTACGCGTAAGGCTCGGGCCATGCTATAGTACGCTTGGTGGGATGGAGAGATATTCGCCATGAGATCGTTCATCTGAGCGTCTCGGAGTTCCGCGAGGCAAGACCTAACTTTACGTTGAAGCTGATTCGCAGCTGTTCTATAGGCGGGTGTGGGATATTTCTTGGCTCTCCGGAGAGCCGCGTTCTTAGCTTTAATAAGATTGGTAACGGCTAAGGGAAGCGTGGGTTTGCTTTGCTTAGCAACCTTTTCGTTGTCACTGATGTCTGACGATTAGGAAACTTTGTCAGTTTTATACTTCTTTGTTATCCTGATACTCATCCAGTATTTTCTATCAATAAAATTGAAATTGTTATGAAACCCCTAAAGAAAATAAACTAAGATGGATCAATATAAAACATGAGTTTATTAAAAGTTATGACATTAAAGTAATGTTAAATGTTTCAAATTTAACCTCCTTCAGATTTGTTTGTTACATTTTTTTTTTATTTGTATGCACATTTCAATTTTTATTGAAGAAAGTGAGCTCTTAACCACATTACAACTACACACTTGGTTTTTTATATACAAATATTTTATTCCTTAATAAATACACTTCAAAAAATTATTAATGTTAAGCATTACCACATTATAAGAAAGTAATTTGTGAAAAAAAATCACAGAATTAATTATTTATTAAAATTAACGTGGAATTTCGTATTGTTTTAGGCGCGATCAATTAGGTTAAAAATTAACTAGAGAAGTTCTTGGGTGTCTTATATTTCGACTTTAATGTTTCATATTTACCCCATAGTAACGGAAAAAATATGAGTGGTATATTTTGTATCTTAAAATCTATATTTTTTGCAATTACTAGCATACCAAGTATTTTATAACATTAACACTTTGATATTGTTATAGTTATAGACGAAATAACAAATTGTTTCAAAGATATCTTAGGGCTTATTCACACATGGATGATTCATGTTTTTTTGCGTATCGTCATTTTTCACTACACAATCATGATCTGTAAAAAATGACGGACACGCCCTAAATGTCCTGCCGTCTTTTAAAAACCACGTCCGGCAATAATCACGAATCTTTATTTATGTAACGGGTCCGCAGATGTGCTAGCCCTGTAGTGCTAAGTAGTTCATCCAAGAATGAGTTCTGAATTACAAACCTAGTGTGAACATCGCATCTATTCGGATATTTCGACGCATCGTCGATAACAGTACCCGTGAGAATAAACTCTTAAAATGACGTTGACAGCTGAAAAACCTAAAAAGTCAATTTTTTTTTACAATTACCCAGAGAGTTTACAATTTGTCCAGGGCATGATGGAATGGAAGAAGTATACAAACATAAATGACTCCATCCACTGTTTAATATCAAAAACAATCTCACTCAGTCCGTTCCTTAGAAGTTTCTTTATTTCATGGGTGCAAACTATAACTAATAAATATACTTTACGAAACAGAGAAAACTAAAACAAGAATTTTGTTATAATTGATTGACTTATTTCGAACAAAACGAGGTGGAAAAAATCTTAACATCCCTAGAAATGTAAGCCTAGGACAAAAAAAATCACTTTTTAGGTTTCAGATATAGTTATTCAATAGTAATTTTTCACCTTTGACCAGTGTAAAAATATACTTAATACAACATTAAAACATATACCTAATCCACCAAGCAATGCGATGATATTTTTTTGTATCTTTTAATTTTTTTTACTATTGGTTCATCATACAAAAAAATAAGTAGATTAAATTTTATTAAAAAAACTTAACTAATCACAAATTTGTGTATATATTACCGGCGGGCAATGAAGGTTTGATTTACATTTATACGAGTATTTACAAGACGGTTTAAAATATGAAACCATTAGTTGTGTAGCCCGCTCCGTTATCAAAACACGGTACTCGCTTACAAAACCTGTCATTGTACCATGTGAAGTTTATAGCGTCCCATGACATTACTCCACTTAAAATAAGGTTTGTTATCTGAACTGCCACCGCAGGCGAGTCCATAAATGTTTTTGTTTCGAAATTCTATCACAACTACGGCTTTTACACCTTGGGGAATATTATATTCGCTGGTTTAGTGATATGGGCTCGGCGACACTTTATTTTGTTTTTTTTTCATATTAATGGCCATCACGTTAAACAATTGTTATTTGTATGAGGATATCGGTTAAGAGAATAAGATTTTCGGACAAAAAAAATTACAAAGTAGTATTTTGGTTCAAAAGGTGATAAAAGGGCATTGCCATTTTCGATTCACCGCTTGATGTTAAGAATATTTTTGAGTTTTTTTTAATGAATGGTTTTGCTGCTTTGTTTAAATTATTTGAACAACCCAAATTTACTCAAATTTGTATTTGTATTCACTGCATCATGATATTAACTACGAAGGTCTTCTTGCTCTGCACGTACAGCTTACCTAGAAATAAAATTATCCGCAATGAGTTACAGTCGTGACCTATCTTAATCATTATGATTAGGGCCGTATAAATTAACCAAACCTTAATGTTTGGTGGCTTTGACTTAAGCAAACTAAACAAAAAAATGCCTTTAGAATAAATGCTAATATTCTCAAATTAGAAAAAAAGAACAAATGGTGTTGACTATAGAGATTTTTATATTGACATATAAAAATTAATGTACAGAGGTCGGCACTCAAAGTGTTACCAATTAAAAATGCTGTAATTTTGACAATTTTTTATTTTTTACTCCAGTATATAAAAAAAAAATTATATTAAAAAGAAAAAGTTATTGCTCGATGTGGCTACCTTTAGCGCGGATAACAGCATCGAGTCTGTCCTAGAAGGCTTCATTCACACGCTGCACGCTTTGTTCCATTCTAGGCGAAGAGCAATGTTTATGGCATCGACCGTCTTATATTTTTTTACTGACACTTTGGACTCCAGGATTGACCATATGGAAAAATCCATTGGGTTTAAGTCCGGGGAATATGGTGGCCATTGTTGCGAAGAATGAAGCTCGGAAATTTTCTTGCAAAAAAATTTGAGTTTCACGGGCTTTGTGGGATGGTGCCGAGTCTTGTTGAAACGTCCAATGATTTCTACCGAATTGCTTACGTACCCAAGGTAACAAACCATCGTTTAAAATCTTTTCACGGTAGATTTACTGGTTTATCTTTGCACCCTGTTCTATGAAAACGAGAGGTGAACGTCATTCTCAGAGCAATTCCTTGATCTAAATTGTCGTTTGATATACACTTTAACCATACGCGATCGTTTAGCTTTTTCACATATTGCTTAATCGTAAAAAAATTTCTACTAACGTGCAAGTGCTTTACCTCCTTAGCTCTTTCTAGGCGAACTGCCTTTTGTGCAAGTGTCAAGTCTTGCACTTTTTGTATTTTGTAGGGTTTCAGTTGTAGTTTATTTTTTAATATGCACCCTTTGCTCCGGGCAGATACATTAAGACTTTTCGCCAATTTATCTGCGCTTTTTCGTGGATTTCGTTCAATTCTAGCCTTATTCTACCTTTCGAACCATTTCTGACGATGCTGCTGTTGTGGGATGTCCTTCTCCATGGCCTTTTTTGATGCTAACCGTATTATTGTATCGCGTGATGGTCCGATACACAAACATTTTGTTTTTATGCAAATGTCGTAGCTCAATCAATGGCTGGTTGCGATTTTCCAGCCAAATACAAAGCAATGACACAGTTGCCTTTGAATTCCATCTGGATAACTTTTTTAACAGCGACGAAAAAAAAATAAGCTTCTGTAAGTTTATAAACAATATAATAGACTTACGACTGTGGAAAAACGGGCGCCATATTTTAAATTTTAAAGTGACGACCCTATAATGTGATTTGTAGTGGAAATGATACAGAAGACTATAAAATATTATTAACATTTGCATGTCAATATCCGGCCGGTTGTAAATTGAATTACTTTTTTTATTATATTACTACTTTTTGCACACATTCTGATAAATAAACTATTAATTATTATTTAATAAAAGGCCAAGATTCAACAACAAACAACCTGCAGCAAAAAATATACGTAATTCCAAGTTAGTTCTTTTTCAATCTATTAAACACGACATAGTTTTTCAATATTACTCAGCACCCGTGTCCTTTACTAAACAAACGCGTCGTTTGTCAGTTTGCTAGTTACAATTCAGCTTAAACCATGGAGTACAAAGTCAAACTTTACAGTTGAAAGTATTTCTTGTTTCAGAACAGTTTGTCAAATTGACGAACATTAACCCGAGTTCCAACGATGGAAATTATCATGATTCTAACAAAACCACCAGGTCTTGTACACTTGTACACATATACAAATCTATGACTCATAAAAAACATCTATTTTCAATTCCACTATATTTTTTTTTATAACAGAATTTATATATATATTTTTTTTAAACTGAGAACTCTGTAATGCTGACTAAAAATAGTAGGTATAAGAAAATTTTACCATAAAAATTTTATACGGATTGTAACTGTCCTTTTCGTTTCGTAATTATTTGTTTGGTTCGCCAAAAACAGTTCAACCTTATTCCACATAAGGATTTATTTTTATTTTTGGTTTATCAAAAGCACATCTATCTTTATAGTGAGTGCCATTCGTGTAGACGCGCCCTAATTACTTTTTTGGTCTATTAATCGTGTTGTGCGACCATAGTGAAAAGAGTAGTACACTATGCCAGAACTCAACGGAAGGTAATGTTAAAATTACTACTCTATTTTCTCCTACTTCATGTAAGTCGCTTCAAGCGCAGATCAGAGATTTACATGTGAGGTGTGGAAATTGAATTCTCGTGTTCAATTCATACAGAACTTCGTTCCAGCTGTTTAATAAATTGGTTACACAGATTTTTTATTTGGCAGCTACCGAAAATAAGTAAAACGATATTTTTGGTACCCATTTTTCAATTAATAGGGTGCTGATTTTACTGTATTCTATATATATCGATGTCAAATTAAAACAAGTGATCCTTTGTTAATCAGTATAAATAAAATTAACATTTGTATACTTGTCCTGCGCACCGAAACCTTTCAACCGAATTCTTGACCCGGTTAAGCAGATTGTTCGTTCAAAACTCTTAATTTTCGCTGTAGGGCGCAACAGAAAACTTGAAATATTTTAGCATGGGTACTACAACATAAATAATCATCAAACCTGTAATTGATAATATACCTAGTATCAAAAAAGTTTGTTACTTTGAAAATAATTTTACCAATCTGCCAAATAAGTAAACATATAATTTCTAAAAAAGCTCCAACAATCCTTTTCCTCTTTTCAAACGAATTGGTTCCTAAGAAAGGGCACTAGGGACCGCAGAATCGGCAGTCTTGAACATTTAACAAAGCGATCCCTACTTCCATTATTACAACAACAATAACATTACAAACATTGTTCATTTTTATTTACCTTTCTCACACACGCAATTATTTTAAAAGACTATAGGTAATTGAAATTTTTTTTTCAACTGCAATTGACAGGACATTACTGGCGTTAATAGGTATTTGACATTTTTTTAATTACATATATAAATAGTTTATCAGCATTTGCACTATATACTTTCAATTTATTTATTCTTCACAATAGGAAAGTTTATCACAAATGTTCCTATGTGTGAGAGTCTGGTGCCTATGACAGGTTTATAAAACCTGTGTTCCAGGTCACCAGGCCCCCCTCCACGTATAAAGGTACATCGATCATATCGACATTAAAAAAATATTGCATAAGTAACAATATGTTCACAATCAATAGTATTCTAGATACAGCGATAAGTTTGAGGAGCTGCTGCGAGTCGTCGAAAAACGCTCCATAAAAAATGGTACCGAGCTGTGATGTCATACACCTGTAAATATTTTATGGGCGTCTGGACAAATTATATAATACCTAATTAGATAATGCGTTTACATGCAAACTATCATAATAACAATGTTTGCATTGAATGTCAGTAAGCTAACAATGTTAAAAAATGTACATATTTTATAATAAGTTTTATGCTTCTTTTTAAAGTTTTTTAATCTATATTATTTTTATATTATATTCAAAACTTAATTTTTCTAAACATATTTTGGGTCAAAATAACTTATATCTTCTTAATAAATGATAAATTAGTTATTAATTGAAAAATGGCAATCAGCCGCGATTGGTGTGGCCATTTCTGCCAGTATCGCGTATTGGTTTTTGCGCGTTTTCAAATGTTATCAAATACCCAATAGTGAAGTTCAAAATGTTGGTAATCGAATCAAATTTGTAAGTTGTTTTAGAAAGTTTTTTAATTGAATAAATTGGAATCAGAACAAAACAATATGAGATAAGCACAAAAAATATATTATACAAACCACTATTGAAAAACGTTATTTATACGAGTATGTGTGCTAGCTACTAGCATACTCTACCGCCCTAGCAACGAGTCTATATCAAACAACAAACCAAGTATTCATATTAAGAGAAAAGTTTTCATATATATTCATATTAGATAGAGATAGAGAAAATAGATAGAGAAAAAACACACTTTCTTTCATCCGTACAATGCTTAATAAAATTAAGACGAAGGTATGTCCCTACATTTAAGTAATAAACTAAGATAAACTACGTGTATAATTTTGTTTCCTTATCCTATGTCTTTAAACAGATTGAACAATTATTTCAATCTTTAACCGCCGAGATTAAGTTCTCTTCCCTATTTAGAACTTTTTCCAAAATAAATTCGATGACAAAGTTTTGATGAATTCCAAAGTTCACAATCTAGTCTTTCTAACTAAAAATATATCACAGGAACGAGTCTTCATGAACTTTAGCGAGTTTTAATGATAATAATTCTATAATATATTTGTTTAAAATTTCAGTTTGTATTTGAGAATTGCGCTCTTGTAAATACGTTTTGATTTTTATTTACGAATCTTGGAGCGTAAGGTAAGCTAAGAAAAAAACAAATGCAGTAGGTTTGAGTCCTTTATATTTAAGTAATGACGAATTCCACAAGTGTACGCTGTATAAACAAGCTAATAAATTATTGGTTTACCTTGAGGGGTGGATAGAATTGGTTTCATATTTTTTGCAGTATTCAATTTATTTAGTCCCAGTTCAATTAATTATTATTATAAGTCTGTTTGCCACTTAAATTTTTAAACGAATCCTAATATAAAACAGACCCTGAAGGAAAAACTCAAAAAAAAAAACCCTTATTACCGCCCTTAAGTCCAGCTACAGATGCGACCTACTCAGATTTTATGTAAATTTTTTGTGGTATTAAAAACGGGTACTAATATTCGATGCCAGTGAGCCAAATGTGTAAAATAAGAAGTAACAAGGAAAATGCTGTACATTCTTAGAAATTAGGGTAAAATTAATAATTGAAAGTCGTCAAAAAATCTTTAAATCACCCTTACATCATAAGATCCAGACAAAAATTAACCAAAAGGTGTATTGTATTTAACTTGTACAAACAAATTAAACTGCTCTATTCCGATATAGAGGTCCGCGAGTTATCTGGATAGGTGTATGGCCGCACGCTTGAAGTCTAAATGTTTAGAATTTTTTTATGGAAAGACCATAAGTCCAAATGAAAAACGGTTTTTCGTAGTCGAATGGTGGAGACTTACTCAATCTGAATTAGTTTTTTGTAAAATTATTATTTGAACACCCTGTATATTTATAGGACCGAGAACAGTAAGTTTATTGTGAATGTTACATTTCAGGGTAAAATTGACTTAAAATTATGTTTATTTACTAACTTTTAGTTTATGGATTAAGTGACAAATATTATTGCGGGTATTGCTTGTGGTCTGAGCCCATGGTCTTATTTTTTTAACGGTAAAAATTGACTCGGTATATATTTAAACCTCATAATGTTCGTATCCCCAAAACTCATATTAGACAAATTAACTTACATTAGAATCGTTCTAAACATAAAAAGATAAGGGTCACTCGCACAACTACAATTAAAATGGTAATTATACTTGTAGTTGTAATAATTGCGTTCATATAAGGTGTGAACGCAAAATAAACATACTAATAGTTAATTACTCTAATGATATATTAGTGACAAGGCGGCAATTGACAATAATCTGTTACTGATTTGACTGTTTTTCATTCGTGATGAAATCAAATTTAATTTTATCAAATCTAATACAAAATGTAGTCCCGACGGCGTGGCCGGGCGATACTTAGTGAATACTAAGTGAAGTGTGATAAAATAAAAAATAAATTGGTAATTACCAATATAATAGTAACCCAATAAACGTTCCCGGGGCCAATTTCCCCAAAACATTGCGACTCAGATCCAATACATGAAGATAAATAATCGAACTAAAACTTAGCTATTACCGAATTTCCGAAAAAAATAACAACCATTCGTTGTGAACAACTTCGAACCTACATCCCAAATTCATCGTCATTCCGAATATAGAACTTCAACAAAAACGTTTATTCTTGAGTACATCAAACACAATCAAAGCTCTATAGAATCCCAAAACAATCAAAGTTGACTACATTATTAAAAATACTATTGAATTTGCTAAATCTATGCCCACACAATTCCAACGAATTAACCAGACTCGAATTTGTAATTTGTATTGTTCAATATTATTATGTTGGCAGCATAAATTGTCCTAAACGGGGCTGTCATTTAAATTTTATTGAGTTAGAGGGTTGGCACTCACCATGGTCATGTTGCTCGACAGGTTGAGGTAATTTAAAGCGACGAATGATTTAAAGGCGACAACTGAAAAATCCACTATGAAATGCTCGGACAAATCTTACTTTTATAAGTTTGCCTCGCCTTAAAAGGCCTTTGAACTTCGAAGGTCTATTTTGACCTAAACTACGATTAAATCGATTCTGCAATTCGATGGTATATATTATGTTTTCTTGTAAATCGATATCATCTCATGACTTTTGAGTTGAAAACGTCTTAGAAAAGATGTCTTAGATCACCTGCAATGAAAATTTACAAACAAATTACGTAATAAACTACAGTGAACACTTTTGTAAAAAATGTCTTGTTTTGTAAATGTACACAGCAGATTATTTTCTATCTTGTACGTTCTATATCAAAGGAAAACAAAATAAAGGCTTGTGTGTTCAATGGAAAATCTAAATATGGGATCGTTATCATAATTGTTGTTCAGGGAGTTGGCAACAAGTATGATAATATGTCTTTCTAAAGAGCTTACAACACCAGTTGTGGTTTGCGATGTCGGAATAATAGTTTCTGGGCCTTGTATAACTTGTCTAGGACTTAGTGTTCCCACTGTATTATTCATTTCTAAATATATAATGCCGAAACCTGGTCTGTTCTCATCACGTAATACGCAGTGGAATGTAGTACTTAGGTCTGTGAAATTAGTTAATTAATTAAAATAAATATGAAATTATAAATAATTACTTACCATTACATTAATTTAATTAATGGTTGTACTTAAGTTCTTCAGATCTTTTGCGCTCGTTTGCTGAGTTAAGAACTTTTTTATTAAGTGCGTAGAAGTAAATTTCTATCAAAGATCAGTTGTAGTGTTATTATACAACTACTATCTTTAAAGTCTATTCCTTAACTGCATAGTAATGGGTTTAAATGAAGCATGCTACGTTAACTGAATTCAGCATTAGCATCGTAATTAACCCAAATATGTAAGGAAAAGGTTGTAGAATTATATTTGAATATCTGCAAATACAGGATCATTGAATTCTACCTAGTATAAGTTGTTTAGTAGTGTGACTAACCAACTAATGAAAAGTCAAATATTATTTTATATTACTAGTTTCTACATAAATTACCTGTTATATTTTTGGACAATTGGAGCATTGAAATACATACTGTATATCATTTGTGAAGACAATTTACGTCATTGATTTCTTCAAAGTCCAAGTACTTAGCAAATCAAAGGTCCTTTGAAAAATGTTATTGAAAACTCACCGATCCTGTTTTCTCTATGAGAAAGCACTTTGAAGGAATGAGGGCCATTCAGAGAAGTCGACGGCACCAGATTCATATTATTTCTGTCCAGTCGCAGAACCTGTAAACGGTAAAAAGAAAAGTCTTAGTTTAAAACTGGTTTGAAGTCAATAATAGTCTGGTAGCAAAGAATTCGTTTGAGGTTTTTAAAATGTTATTTGATTAGTGAAAATTAGTTTTTTTTTCTAACACTTTCTAGACCATATTTGTGTGTCCTCACAAGTACTTGCTTAATTAAAAATTGAGGTTTTTTTTTATTTATATTGGATGAAAATAAGGGTTGAAAATTTTACTTATATCATAATAAGGAAGGAGTAATGGATATTCTTGGGCATCTCTTCTCATATCAGTCCACGGGAACACCTATATTTAACCTTGCCTGGCACGTGCCTAACACTTCTATTGAATAACAGTAAAAAGTATAATATTAATTTTATTGTTTTTTGTTACACGTTTAAGACGATTGGTTCTCATATCATTCAGAATGTATTGTGCTAATTCATCCATGGCATTTTAAGATTTTCGATTATGTTTTCTTTCAACACCCTATTAATGCCACAAAAGAAAATTCAAGTTATTAAAGTTAATGTTCAAATTATTTTAAAAACAACAAAATACTTTTAAACTTTTGTGTCATTTTTGTTAGTAGCATATTAATGATTTGAATAAAAGAGAGGAAAAAATAGCGGTACGTTTACGGACCTTACTTTGCACTGGACGCGGATAACACATACTAGGTTTGACCATTGTTTAAGCTTTCTAAGATACAATAAAACCTTATTTCAACAAATTTATTAATTTTTTTCAGTTTTGACTTTTCCCAAAGTAAAATTTAAAGTAAGCAATCATTCCAATCATTAAATTGCATAAAACGCAAGCAAAGGACAAAGAATACAAGATGAAATAAAAGGCTCCGTAGGTACATTTTTATCCACTGGCAACAAATCTGCAGTTCCAAAATTTCAAGAATTTTTGTAGGTTACGACCCCAAAATAGCTTAGCGCTACCGATAGCCTTATCTCACACTTACCTCAGCAAAGTGGTCAAAAAACGACTTTGTTTTATACTGTATAGTAAAAATGAAAATGTGGTAAAAAATCATTTTGAAAAGATTGATTCAAAATATTCGTAATAAATATTATAAAAGTCACCTTCCTTAACTTCGTTTAGGTTAAAATATGACACAAAACTTAATCGTGAGCACTTGACGTTAAACAAATTGATCGTAGTTGGGTGGTGTTTTCGATTTTCAGTGCCGTAACAACGTTAACATTTTTATTCCGTATAAGAGGAACGATCAAAATGTGCAACGGTGAATTCAGCTGAAGTCTACGGTCGGTGCAATTTATAAACTGATTTTAATAAACAAATTTCCAGACAAATACACCAACTGTATGGCTCCAAAGTAAGCAGAGCTTGTGTTATTAGACAAAATGTTATATAACTTTGTTTTTCAACATTTGACAAGAGGTAAGTTGCTATGTTTTATTGGTGAATTTAGCCTAGCCTTCCGTTATATTTTATAAATTTAGTATTAGAAATTTAAGTTCGGTATTTTAAAGTCCCAATAAAGCAAATAAAAACTAACATTTATCCAAATAATTGTGACGATATGACTCGTAAAACAGATGTTAGAAATATGGGATTCCATGCAGTTGTAGAAAAAATGGTGTGCCAGTTGTGACTTTTTATGCAGTATGCGGAAAAAACACCATTTAGCATATTTGGCATATTATGCAAAAGTGCTCAAATTTCTATCGAATTATTTTTTTAATAATAATAAATAGCTGTTCCCGCGGTTCCACCCGCGAAAATTTAAAATTTTATCAAAATCGGCCCAGTTGTAAATCTTAATCATTCTCGAATCCACGTATAAACACAAAAACAATCACTGCAGCCGTTTACAAGGTGTTCAATTACAAACACACGCACAGCAGGATTATATATGTAAAGATTATTTTGTGTGCAAATAAAATTTCTGTAATTTAGGGAGGAGTTAAGGAATTTGCAGTCATTGGGCCCCATTTATATTTTATTTTTGTTCCAACCATCCGCAAGTCTGTAATAACTAGTAAATTAATATGATTCATATAGTAATAATAATAATAAATCCCCAGACAATCACACCAACTGTATGGCCCCAAAGTAAGCAGAGCTTGTGTTATGGATGACCATATAGCGAACTCGGGGGAACCCAGAATAAATATACATATTATATAAATATAAACAACCATGACCCGAGAACAAACATCTGTGTTCGCCACACAAATGAATGCCCCGGCCAGGATTCGAACCATGAACCTCCGGCGTATGAGACAGGGCTACTAACCGCACTACGCCGCTCGGCCGTCATATAATCAAAAAAATATCGTATGTATTTTTTTCAACCCCATTATGACTTAATTTGTACTTCCTGTAGTTTTCCCTTATAATAAATAGATAAATTCATAAATAAATGAATGTAACCAGTTGCAACTGCATATAATGGCATATTTGGTAAAGTCTATTATACAACCATCACTGCATATGATGCCATATATGAAATTTTTATGTTTTTTTTAATATATCTGTAAATGTTGTAGATACATTTTTTCACAAATTTTTTTAAGGGCTCTATTTAGATAAAGCTACAGCATATCCAAATTTCATGCAAATCGGAGGTTCCATGCAGTAATGGGTTCAAAAGTTAAAATATTTTTGTTCCAAATTAAAATTTCCCTCAAAAATTTTCTACCAGCGTTATGAAAATATTGTGTGTCAAAGAATAATAGATCTGCGTTGGGAACATTTTCGTGTAATGGTTTTTTACGATTTCAAATCCAAATTGAAAGCTGATAAACCGTTTCGTTAACTTCAATTAGCTTTTACAAAAAAGGCGCCTTTTAAAGCACCTTTGTACCGCGCTTTTTGGTATTTTAAGTTTAAGTGCGGTCGCTTCAATTTAAAAGATGAAGAAACGTGTGGTCGTCCTTGGGTTGCTATTACGGAAGAAAACGAATGCTCCGAGGCCCACGTGGAATGATGCCATGAAATGATTCCAAGCAGGTTCTTCTCGTCTACGAAAGCGAAACAATCGGGAAGCGCTGGAATTTTTTTAATCTCCATAATTTTTCCTCTACGGGATATTTGGTGTCAATTTCCTTAAGAAACCAAATTATCATCAATACAGAGTGACACACCAAATGCTTGCCAGAAGCTGCCAAACAGGACCAGGACAACGCGCCCGTGCAATCCGTGATCATTACGAGGGACTTCCTTAACACCACACTGGTAAAACTTTTGGGCCATCCGCTTTACAGCCCTGGTTTGGCACTGTGTCACCTCTTCTTGTTCCCTTAAACAAAAAAACTAGCTCAAAGGGATTCAGTTTTCATCGCCAGAAGTTGCGCTCACTGCGTTCGAGAAGGCCGTTGACCTGTTGAGGCCAGTTGCAAACTGGAAAATGTGCTTTAAAAATTGGTTCAGACGCATGAACATTTGTATAGACGCTGCTGGAGAGTTCTTTGAAACAATGTAAAAAAAATATATAACTTATTTTTTTGAAAGCTTTTTGAGTGTAATAAGATCGATTGCAAGTTGATATCTGCTATTAAAAGTCATATGTATAGTATTTGAGATATGTTTATTAACTTAGTCGCTACTGGCATCCGTATCAATAGACATCATTAACCGTAGATGATGAAGATGAAGTAAAAAAACGTATAAACCACTTTCGTCAATCGTAAAAAATGTTTTAAATGTCCTCATTACAAGAAAATCTAAAGGCTTGAGGTTTTATTATATCGCCATCCAATTATGCCATAAGCACCGGCCCGGGTATTGAAATGGTTAGTCAAGTAGGCTGTGGAACGTCAGCTGTTATGAGCACTATCTTTGCAAACGTGACTTTTCGTGGGCTTTAGGAGTTCTCGTGTCTCACGCAGTTACGGCGCTTTTGATAAAAAGTTTGTATGAACATGTTGTGCAGATAAATGTAATTTTGTGCTTCTCGTGATAAAAAAAAATACTTCAAAGATGACATTAACTGTCATCTTTGAAGTATTTTTTTTTATCACGAGTGTTAATAATTAACTTATTAAACAATACACCCTCGAGTACAGGTGTTTTATCTTGTTCTTGTCATTGAATGAAGAGATAAGATTTTATAGTTTTTATATCGTTTAAATCACCATCTTTGTTACATAGACTTAATCCTTATGTTTGAATTTGTAGACTGATGGCATAAAAATAAAGGGTATTATTATTTTTTTAATTTAGTCGGTACAATTCCCGGGCCTTTTTACAAATTACTATGAATGCAGTTTTACTTCTTTTTAAAAATAAATGAATGTTTCCACAGGGCAATACTTTTTGTCTGCAGTATTTTCCTTCCAGGTGTCAGCGCAATATTCCATTCTGTATATTTTTTAATTTCATTTAGATGGCATTTGTCTTTTCTCTCCTTTCCACGAGAATCCTATCCACCTTACGTTTGAAATCCTCGGATTGTATTAAACGCGAACCAAAAATTAACAAAAAATGCGTAGTTTGGCTTTCCTGCGAATACTTTTGCTTTAACAATAAAATACAACCCTGGGATTTTCAACATGTCACTCGCAAACATCCCCTGTTAAGGAAAAAGGCGATGCCAATTTCTTAAAAAGTAAAGCGAGATCGGCATATATATAGTTACGACATAGCTGAAAAATTTTGGCAATTAACCATATATATACCATTATTTATGGTAAATCTGGATATTTGGGTACCACACAGGTTCTGAGAAAGAAACATTATAAACCGTGTATTACATTTCTCATTTGCAATTCTCTCGTAAAACGGAATGAAACTGAACTATTTTCGAAGAAAATGATGGCTAATGATTACTACGACAAAAAGCCAAAATGTGGTCAAGCACTACTGACTGAGGAAAAACTTGGATTAACCTGCAATAAGATGATGTTGAGTGGTGGGATTGACATCGTCAGTTATGGGCTTTTGCCGACGGGTAATCCATCGATTCCAAACTTTTCTGCCAATAGCTGATGAGGCTCAAGCAAGGAAATGGAGGGCAAGGCCAGGGGATAGAAATAGCTTATAAACTTCTTCGCGCTGATATGTAATAAACGGCTTCACACGGATTTGTAATATGATATAATTAATAAATATTATTAATGATACGACCATCCTAAACATCATAAACTTTTCTAAATTATTATTGACTGAAAAGACTTAGTAACTCCATCTTCAATATGACCTAACTAGCTTTTATGATAACTGTGAAAAAAAGATTCGACTTATAAATAAATTATATAAATGTTCTTTTACCAGGAAAAAAAATATTGCATCTTTGTTATTATGCCGAAGCTCTGCAGGAGGACTTGGTTCGGTCAGAACAATACTGCGCCATAAACTACTTGGATTTGAATCCTGAAAAATGTAGCTATGTATCGTACAGTCGTAAACGCAACCCCGTGGTTTTTGTTATTATAAATTGGGATGTACTTCTTTGAAAAATGAACAGGCTATAAAAGATCTTGGCGATATTCACGACTGCAAGTTTTTGTTTGACACTCACTTAGACAGCGTAATAACCAAGGCTTCGAGGGCCCTTGGATTTCTGATGCGTAGTTCTCAAGAATTTACAAAAGCTAAAACTCTTAAAATATTATATTGTCCACTCGTAAGAAGTCACTTGGATTACGCATCACAAATCTGGAACCCTACATACATAACGCATGTTGCCCGTCTTATTGCAAAAAAAGTTCATAACGTATCTTGTCGATAGATTATAATTATACATCTGACGACTACATAGATTATTGCAGAAAGCACCACCTTCTCCCTCTTGCTAACGGAAGAGACGGGAAATTGCTGACCTTATTTTCCTGCTGAAGATAGCCTCTGGTTATATTGATAGCCCTGAACTCCTCGGCAAACTTCACCTTAGTTGTCCTGCCAAACCTCTTAGAAATAATTCACTTTTGTATTTACCCTTAGCATCTACGAATGTTAGGCAAAACACCTTTATTTGGCGAGTGAGCAATAATTCTAATAAATTGACTTTAACATTTTATTTTGATTGATTTAATACCAACGTTGCATCAGCAAGACGTGTAATGAGCAATGTTTTTTTTTTCTAATAATATAGTGGGTTTATATAGTGAAGGAAATGTTAGGTTATCGTAGTTACTGTAAATAGTTTTTAAGGAGTAGATTTAAGTGTGATTTAAAGAACGTGAGTGAACGATAAAAAAAAGTGAGTAATGTGGTAAATTTGGACTTTTTTATATTGGTGAGCATTTATAATTGGCCCAGTATTGCTGTGATGTAGGCTGTTAGTCTTCCTTTAATAAATAAATAAAACTTACATAATCTCAATAGAATATACTCATTGTAGATCTGAGAGTCACATTTGGTTCGAAGCTAGAGATAAGATATTAGATAAGCACATTAATAATATCATAATGAAGGTTCATAGAGCTTTAGGTTTTGTCCTAAGATTTTAGTCTGAGTTCAGCAATATTAAGACCATTAAGATACTGCGCTGTATGATGTATGATGGATCATGTATGATGCTGTCAGGTGATGTGTACACACATGAAGAAATGCCCTCTGTCTCCAAATATAGGCTATGGTTGGTATTTGCACGCAGATACATCGTGCAGGAATCCTAACCTACTCCTCCTACTTACCAAATGTAGATAGAATTCTTTTATAGCAAGATCATGCAATCAAGTGAACAGATTAAATCGCGTTATTGATAGCTTCGATATCCTCGGCACCATTTTCATGAGTGTAAAAGCAGCTTTGACTACTAAATTCGTTTGTAATTGGGTATTTGACACCATTTGATGCAGGTTTTATCATTTATTATGAAAATATAAGTTATTTTGACCCAAAAATGTTATGAAAAGTAGAGTTTTAAATATATTGTCCAAATAGTATAGTTAGGTTTGAAAACTTAAAAAAGAAGCAGTGCATTTTTAATACGTATGTACATTTTTTAAATATTATTAGCTTGCTGACATTAAATATGACAATTTATTAATATGAAAGTAAACACATTATCTACGTAGCTATTATATATTTTATCGAAACGCCCATACAACTTTTAATTTTTTTTGTTGTTACGTCATAGCCCGGCACCGTTTTGTATGAAGCGTTTTTCGGTGACTCGCAGCCAGCTTATATATGTCGCTGTATCTAAAACAAGTATTGATTGTAAACATACTGTTACATCTCCAATATTTCTTTATTGTTTATAAATTATTTAAAAAATCTTTAAAATTATTGACGATGCCTTGCATGTACATCTTGGAGGCTGCCACTTTTGTAAAAACTAATCCTCAGGTCTTTGTGCAAGCTGGCAGTATAGGTAGATCAACTCGCCATGCACAGAGGTTGGTTTATAATTATATGCCACGTCTAGAGATATATCATAGGAAGTGCTATGCAATGTGCATAAAAATGTACAATGCGTTACCCAAAGAAATCCAATGTGTACAGAAAAGTAAATTTAAACGAGATCTGTCAAAATGGTTGAAAGAGAAGTGTTTTTGCTCTGTTAATGACTCTCTTAAATATAAAAAATAAATAATTTTGTATAATAGTGGTGGTATATTTAGTAAATAAATATTGTTACTGCAAACATTAATTTATAAATAATATTGCATGCTGTTGTACAGCAATAATATGTAGAACTTTTTTAATGTACGACACCATATTATGTTGCAATAAATGATATGATTTGATTTGATTTAAATATGTCATAAAAAAATTGTCAATACCCAATTAAACATTTTTGAGGATATATATATTTCTCTTTAATTGGTTTCCATTCTATATATTGTTTGCTAAGTTTATTTTAATGTCTTTTTACTTTGTTATGTTTTTAAGTTTTTGTGACTGTATCTTGGTATGCCTTTTCATCATAGGGCCATTTGTCAAAATTGTATTTGGCGTTCCTGTATCATAAATGTATTTTATTAACAAACTATCTGTAAGTACTCCTCTTATCTATAGAAATAAAAATGAAGCGCTAAATGTGTTGCTAAGCGCAAAACTCCAGAACGGCTAAAAAAATCAGGATAGTTCCTTTTTTGTAATATTGGCAAAATTCTGAGGAAGGTAAAACCTTAATCTTAACCTGAAGCGAGAAACTGCAGAAATATCTGAGATTGTTTGTATTAAATCTACAAAATTGTTATTAAGTTATTAAAAAATCCAGAAGCTAAATTAAATCCTAAAACAATATTTACAAGGTACTTAGAGCTATATAGATCAATTGTTTTGCTACATCGACTATAATCTAATGCCGTACTCAAACTTTTCAAACCCTAGTTGTGCACTGCGACCTTTGTCAATTCGTTGTTGTCATAGCAGGTAGTCTTCATACAAAAAGAAACTAGGAATTATGTCTATGGTTAGAACCTTCTGATAATTACCGCTCCATTGCTACTTTTCCAGCGAACAATTGTCGTATGTCACTTCAAAGTGAATGATGAACGATAACACTATGTTCAATCAATAATGTACGGCTTTAGGTTATTTTTCAAAGTTTAAATTATGCTAAACTACTTTTATAAATTAATACTTGAAATTGGCAGAAATAGTTATTGTGTAGTAACTACAGCTGATTGCCATAAAAGGCAAAATTTAATTTAATTTTCAATCAATCAGCTCAACCATTACGGTTTCAATGTTTGACGAGTGAAGAGTTTGCGTTGATCAATTTCCGTAACATAACCTTTCAATTCCCAAATATAGTAATTAATTTGCGTTTATGGTGCTTCACAATGTACAAGTGATTGTAGTGTATGAGAAAGTAGGCGAAAGGACGTCATTTTCCAAGAACTGAGATCGGACTTAACATTGGTTACAGTGTCTTTGTGCTAATAGTGTTGACTTACAATAGTGTAAACATTTTCAAAAGAAATGTTTTCTGGGTTGCTCAATAAGAATAACGGTGTTAAATTGGTGTAACATAATTAACAGAATATTAAAAGGTACCAATGTCTCGCGTCTTGAAAATAAAAATATAAAACACAGTTTAGAAATAAAAAAATTCATAAATGACAAGTCTTTTATTTATTTTTATTTTGAAGGACAAACTAATTAAAAAAAAAAGGTGTCACATTGAAAAAGTGAGTTCCTAGTGTTGTAGTTAGGAAGTCGTTCGTCTGATGCGTAGCATCACTAGTTAGTTTGTGGTTGTTGTCAACGCTTTGAATAAAGCCACAGCTCTAACAGAAAACGTTGGGCTGCCATGCTCTTAATCACTGGGACAATATTGGTTTCGTTAACGCAAAGCGAAGGAAACCGCTAATTGCCGTCGTCTTCTATTAAAAATAAGTTTGAACAAGTTACAATTAAACATGTAGATTTTACTAAGTAAACTATAACTAACTGAAATATTTTAATAAGAATAGCTAGTATAACTACCGTATTCATTTCTTCACGGTAAACGTAATTATCTAGTTAAATCAGATTTTGAATCCAAAAGTATGGTGACTATTTTATACATAGCTTTTGTTCGCGGTTTCGCTCGTGTCAGTTCAAAGTTATGAACTAGACACCTTCATGGAGTTATTTAAACAACTTCAACAAAGTTTCATCTAAAAGAAATTAAATGTTTGGAAACGTATATTGGAAAATCATACAAAAATTTCAATCAACATATTTTATTTATTTATGGCCATTTAATGAACGTTTGTCAATAATATATTTATGTCATCATAAAAATAATAAATTTTACTTCAAATTACTATATTACTGTAGGGCTGGGACCTAACTAGTAGGTGAATGTTCAGACTAGATTTTCTAAATAACGCCCCAGGGCTTTTAGCTTTGATCGAAGTCCGCTGTTTCTGACGAAAGATAATTGGGTCATTCTTGTTGACTGCTAAAAGCACGTTGGATTGAAATATAACTAAATAATATTAGAAATAAATTAAACAAAAAATATGTAGGATTGAAATATAGTGAAATAAAATGATCTCCTAAACAAACCCGCTTGATTTCCTTAAAAAAATATTACTAAAAGATATGATTTTACTTTGATTGTCTCCTTCCGTGGTCTGTTGGATTTCACTTTCATAAGTTTGACGGGGCTAGAAAAATAATAAATATTTTCTTTATATACTCCTACAATTACATAAATCCTCGTGTACAACATACCATCAAAAAGAAAAATTTGGCATTGTTTTACTGATAATAATCTTATGTTCTCAAAAAGACCGCAAGTTCGCATAGCCTTCCGTGGTCATACATAAAATGGGGATTTATTTTGTAAAAAACTGACAACACTGTAATATTTTTTATTTCTACCCACATTGAAGATGACATTTAAACATTAGTGCATCGTTTTACCGGTTGAATGCAAAGGCAGTATCACAAAAAAACATTATCACTGTGAATAATTTTGTGTAAAAGGTCAAAGTTCCCTTCTGTTACTGTTGTATGCAGCTACGTATTTAAATTAAAAATATAATTTGATGTTGGCCTTCTAGATAATAGGATTTTGAATTGAAAACATAAACTGTTTTGTCATAAACTCAAAACTCAAACAAAGCAGACAGTTTTTTGATTAGGAACATCTCTGCCGTGGTCATCTTTCCCGTGGTACACGGTGACCACGAAAGATATAATGACCACAGAACATATAAACTTCTATAGTACGATTTTAATTTATATTTATGAATTGTGTTTATATTTATGAAGAATGTTTCTTTTATTGTTAATTCATTTAAATAGCTTTTTTAAATTAATGAATACTTAAATTTTTTAATTGAAATAAATAATGGCTTGCATTTGTCGTCTCACCTGATGGAAAGTGACGATAAACATAAACACCTATCCATAAGGTACCTATTTATTGTTATTTTGAAAATTCCCGAACTCTCTTTGATAATATTCTATTAATAGTTTTGAACAAACCAGGAAGGATTTGTTGAACCATTCAGTTCGTGTTTTAGGTGTTTCAACTACATAAGGATGTAAATTGTTTATTTTTAAGTTAAAAATGCTTAATGATATAAAAAAAAATAGAATTAGGGTGTAGCAAAAGATTATGATGCGAAGGCTACGAAAAAAAATTACCGTTGCCCTGGAGGAACGTCGAAGAAAAGATCGGGAAAGTCACTAAAGAAAAACGGAAGAAAAAAAATTAAATCTATAAATGAATATACAGCACGTGAATGCTTCTACATCTTCAGCCATCAGACGAAAAATTGTTTTGAATTTTAGTTCAGAGAACTGTTTACTCTGAAGGCAATGCTGTTCCTAGGAACTCACTTTTGGATGATTCTGATAATTATTTGTCTACAGAGTATGATAAAATACTTAACAAAAGCCAAACTAAACGAACACGAAAAATTATATATGTACCGCATGATATATGCCACTGATAGTGCTTCCATTGAAATAGAACGTAATGTTACAGAAGATAATTACATTAACAAGTTATGAACCATTCAAATGATCTCAGTAACAAATACATTTGATCGTTCTTTGATTTGACAGTATTTTATAAATTGGATCCGTGTCATTTCCAATGCCTTTAACCACAGAAATGACTATCCCTTCTATGGTCAATTTGATTATATTTTTTATTTGCTTTCTGTTGATGATCATTTGAATGATGAAAATTAAATTAAGAAAATAGATTTATTTACTTTTTTCTAAGAAGACTCTTAGTTTAGTTACTTCGTTATCGTTGATTATATTACAAATTACAGTATCTTCTCTCAGTATCTGTTACCATTAACTTAAGTTTTTTTACAATATCTTCCGTAAAAGTGATAAACGATCTCATTTCGTAATGTTTAATTTAAAGCTATTGTATTTCGCATTTAATAAATGAATAAGAACGTAATTAAATTATTTTTATTTTCTTTAAATTTAAATTGGCCTTTGGTATTTGGGCAAACTATCTTGATAATAATTATTCATGAGACAAAACGTTTGAGACGTTTTTAATTAACCTGTGTATAGTTTGTTACTGGTCGTCGAATACCTGATACAGTATACCTTGAACTTAATCGATTTATTCACTTCATACAATTTGTAATGAATGGTTTAAATTTGTATAAAATATTTTTTTAAATAAAGTTTCAAGGTAATTTTGTGCTTCTTGTTATGATAAACTAGAATTTGGTTAGCAATTTAGCTTTCGTAATTCGTAAATTTTGAAGTCTACCAATTTGTAAAGTCTTCAATATTTCTGATAGGAGAAAGCAATATTCGAATTAAATTGAACTAAAACTAACATACGTGCACCTATTTATATATCTACATAAATTGAAAGCAAATAGTGGTTTATAATTTTGTTTAGTCGTACTGATTACAATTTCTGTGGTTTTCAAAACATTGAGATTTCAATTTAAAAAAAATTTAAAATTTACCTTTCACAGAAAATGGATACAAAGTTGGTATATTATAAATTGGAACGCGATACTCGTTGAGGTTGTTACCTAATACCATTATGAACACAACATTATAAGCGGCCAGTGTTTGCTACTAGATCATTATACCAGTGTGTCAGCGGATCAATTTCTATTTAGACAGCACGCGATGATTCATGATCTAATAATCGGAAAACGCTTCGAAACATTGCATGTCCGCGATACGGTGGCAGCGTTCCAAATAGCGAAACCTGCAACAAATAATATTACATATCATTGACTGAATTCGAACAGCGAATCAAGAAAACGTACTGAACAAATTCCAATTTGCATTTATTGTTTGAAATATATTTCTTTACTAATTTATTTCCTATATTCATAGCCAGCAAACTCTTCTATCACTAGAATGTAGAAATTAACCTATGTAGGTGAAGTCTGTTGTCCTGTTCAGGGTCCACGTCAGGTATTCCATAGGACAGGGTGGGAGAATTCTCCTGGAAAGGCGACTCAGTCACAATTAATCACTGTCCTGAGCTGAAGAGTTCTAACCACCTGCACCCGGTGCCGGTAGGGGTACCGCATGTCATTGTTTAGCTCCGATAAGGCACTCATCGTTAGGCCACGGCGATGGATATGAGGAAAACAAGTAGCCATTTCGTGTGAAAAAAAAAATTGTGGTTATTTGTAGACAAATCGATGGTTGGTCTCCGTCATTAACGTGAATTGGTATGTACGAGCGTCAACATTTTAAAGTAAAAATTAAACCATGGATAGTTCAAGGGAATTAAAAAGATGTAATTCAAAAAAGAGGCGATTTTCACTTTTTGAATAGTAGAAAGACATTAATTTTTGTCAAATCTTGTTATGAAAACAAAGTTACGTAAAAAGCCATATAAAAGTGTCATGATTTTGTTCTCTTAGTCAGTAAAGTATCAAAACTTTGCTGGTTTTATTATTTTTAAAAGTTTTCAAATAAAGTGCCTCTAAAACTCAGGCAAATGATCGACCATAATTTAATTCAAAAGCCTATAAAATTCAGATAATAATTGTCATTTTTCCAATAGCTTTTATTGCACTAAACAGATTAAGCAGATTAATATTTTATACAAAGGAAAAGTTTCATTTAGGTATAACTTTAAAAAATAATGAGCTTCTTATTGTTAAAACTTGCTTACGTCTGATAATCTTTTCTTTCAACTTCACGCCTTCACGAACGTTTTTCTGAACTGGTGGTAGAGTAATGTTTTGTTTGACGTAAGAATAAGTATTTGTTAATGTTGGGAAATAAATATTTGAATTTGAATCTTTGAAATGTATAACTTAAATAGAAATCGCTTTTAAGTACAAAATTTTTTTTCTTCTTTTTTGTCCTCTTGCCTACATATTCTATAAACATATTATGTAAAATCCGTTATTTGCTGTATGTCTTTTGAACATAAGTTAGTTAATCTAGATTAAGAGCTGTGGATTTTGAAATAAAATAAAATAAAATAAATAACTTAAAAACATAATATCTTAAAGAAGTTGACGTGATTTTTAGAATGATACAAAAAGCTGTTTAATATGCCTATGTATGGTGGCATCTCAGCAACTATAAGCTTCAACTCGGTTCCATGCGGAAGGTAAATAAAGATTACACCAGAATGGGAGCTCGGACAAGATATATACTTAGATATAAGACTAGACAAATATACTTATTGCCAAAAATATAATAAATTTTGCTTTGAATTTTAAATTCCTCGTGCCCTTGTACAATTTGGTAATGTACCTATAAGATCAACAATCAACTAGGTAGTTAGGCTATACCTAACTTTTTCGACTTTTAAAAACGAAATTTTGTTGAAAAGGAAATCTCGTGAAATAACCTAAAATAAATTGAAAAAGTAGCTTTATTTTGTATATTGTAATCTTGATTATATACTTTCAATAGAACCTATATTATAAGTATTAAAACTAGTATAATAGTAATAGTAAGTATAAAATAAGAAGCAATACTTTGGAGGATAAAGGGTCATTTTCTCTCAATAATATAATCATTTCAAACCTTTATTCATATTAAATAAGTGAGCTTTTAGTTGTATAATAAAGACTAGCAGTTCCACTCAAACTCATCCGCTTGATATAAGAATACAATACCACTACATACTACACTTCCCAAGCTAAATCTAAGTCTATTTTAGATAAGGCAGGTTTTAGTGTCAAAAGAGTTTTAAAATAATTTCAATGGTTTTAGAATTGATCGATTAGCAATAAACGAACAAATCTTTCCTGATTGCAATGGTACCTACAGGTACCAGGATTGTTTACTTCCTACTTTACTACATTGTATATACAAATGTTGAATCAAGGTATTGGGATTTTACTACCTGTACTGACCTTACAACATTTACTCCATGATTACAACAACATTATAAAATATTATATTTATTAAAATAGATTTTGTACATGAAAATAATTAAGTCGGCGCTAGAGTTTGTCTTTTTTCATATTTTCCGAATGGCAACTTTTGATTCTTTCTACTGATCCCTAAATTTAGAACCAACTTGAAGCAAAACAATTTAAGCCTTCGGACAGACACCTTAATAAACGGCACCATTCCAAGAAATAATGTGACGCCTTCATTTTGATAACATCAAATCCATTATATTATTAATAGAATTTGAAATAAGTTTATTGGAACCCGAGAGGGTTTCAAAGGAAATGAAATCAAGTTTCGTACAAAAGAAATTGTGTAGGGTTTCAGATCCAGGAGGGCCTTTCCAAGACAATGACGACATTCAAGTGATAGAATCCGATTTCATTTTTTTGCAGAAGCCTTATGGAAGAATCAAAACTTTTATATTAAAAAAGAGCTCTGAAATATTGTTATTTGAAACCATAAGTATCAGTAAAATCGAAGCGACTCATCATGACATCAGCCACAGGACGTCCACTGCTGAACATAGGCCTCCCTCACCCAAAGACTTCCAGAGCGACCGGTTGCACGCGCTCTGCATCCAACGACTTCCTGCGACCTTTATTATGTCGTTGCGACCATCTAGCCGGAGGCCGTCCCACGCTGCGTTTTCCGGTACGTGGTCTCCAGTCCAAAACTTTTCGGCCCCATCGGCCGTCAGTTCGACGCGCCACGTGCCCCGCCCACTGCCACTTCAGCTTACTAATCCTTCGGGCTATGTCGGTAACTTTAGTTCGTCTACAGATCTCCTCATTCCCGATTCGATCTCGTAGCGAAATTCCGAGCATAGCCCTCTTCATAGCACGCTGGGTGACCTTGAGCTTTCTTATGAAGCCCATGGCAAGAGACCACGTTGGAGAGATTGCAGCACCGCCCAGATTTCAATCGAATCGAAGGCCTTCTTATAGTCCACGAAAGCTAAACATAGTGGCAGATCCTATGTCTTTTGTATAATCTGCCGCAGCGTGTGTATGTGGTCTATGGTACTGAAGCCTCGTCGGAAACCGGCTTGTTCGGGTGGTTGGAAGTCATCGAGCCTGCGTTCGAGACGATTTGTGATGACTTTTGAGAATAGCTTATAAACATGGCTCAGGAGCGAGATGGGCCGATAATTTTTCAAGAGGGTTTTACCGCCCTTCTTGAAAAATAGTACCACCACGCTCCATTCCATGCTTCGGGCGTAGTTCCTTCGAGCAAGACGGAATTGAACAGCCTCTGAAGTGCTTTAAGTACCGGTGTTCCACCCGCTTTCAGAAGCTCCGTACTAATTCCGTCTCCCCCGGTGCCTTCTTGTTCTTAAGCTGTTTCAGAGCCATCCTAATCTAGTACAGGCTGATGTCCGGGATATCTTCGGTGAAGTGTCGGGTAAGTTTGGCTCTAGGGTCTTTAGCCCGACCAGTAACAGGCTGCGCTACCGAGGTGTTCAACCGAGCAAAGAACCTCTCGACCTCCTTCAGCACCTCTGGCTTGGTCGACATAACGCTCCCGTCCTCCGTCTTCAGCTTCGTCAACTGGCTTTGCCCAATAGACATGTCTCTTGCAAACACTTTGGAGCATTTGTTCTGCTCTATCGTATCCTTAATACCGTTGGTATTAAAGGCATGGATATTTCTTTCTCGTGGATATTCTGAGTATAAGGTACGCTACCCTACTCGACGCACTCTCGATGGCCATTATGTTGTTTATGAGGGACTTGTGGACGATGAACCCGACACCACCTTGGGACTGTTGATCGCCCTCCCGGTAGAAGAACAAGTTGCCAGACTTCAGGACTATCACATCCTCACCGTTTCTTCGGACTTCAGACAGCCCTATGATGTCCCAGTGCAACTTGCTCAGTTCTTCTTCCAACTATAGATAAGATATACAAAAAAGATATACTCTTCTCGTCGGTCCTCGAAGTGCGCGTATTGTGTGTTACCAGGGCCAGTCGTCGGTTGTGGTAGCCGGATCTCTGCCGGGGATTTTTCGCACACCCTGCCCTACCGTTACCATGACCGTTACCGGAGCGAGGAATAGCAGGGCTGCCAGGTTGGCGAGCGCAGTATGGTTGAGTGAGATGGAATAACACAGGAACGCTGCTGCCCATCCCTGTTCATATCCCTTAGACGCCTCTTACGTCACTCACAGGAGGAGATGGGGTGGTGTTATTCTAAGCCGGCACCACATCCGTTAGAACTACGAGTATAGTTATAGAATGTTTAAATGACCTTTTAAAATAAATTAATTCAGACCTTTTAAAATAATTTATATACAATAATATAACTTTTTTGTATTATGCAAAAACAACAGGAATAAATTTCCTCTAGTAAGTTTTCTTAAAATAGATTTCATGTGGAAAATTTAACAGGATTATATTTATCTCACTTATTTTAGCATTAAAAACGAAATTTTCAAAAATACGGTTTTTATTTATTAAAACATCGTAAGAGAGAATAAATTGTAAAAACAAGATCGGCTGTAAAAACCTTGCAATATGAGACTTGGTCAAGGTGCATTTGGGCAAAATGTTGTCTGTTGTTTTAAAAAACAATTTAGGTGTCGACCCTAGGACTCTAACAAAGTTTTTAAAGATACCGAAGGAGAATTTTAGATTAACACACACTTAGTTGACATATTGATACACTTGATATGCGACCAAACATTAATATGAATGATGAACAATATAGGTTGTTGGGCCACAATTTGTTAAATAGTTTTTTTTTCGCGACTACTACTATCATTCAGTATTTCAGGGTTTCTCAATTTTTTGGTTCCACGAACCCCTGTTAAAGTTTTCAGATGACAGCAAACCCCATAACTAACTAATTAAACCCCCTTCCCCAATAATAGAATATAGATGGGTGGGTTTGTTTCCTGTCGCAAATTGAGTCTATTTTAAGAGTAATTTTGGACAATTTTAACCTTAATTCTGACTCGATATCAAGTCGATTTCTATATTTCGTTTTTACCATGGCCAGGTGTGAAAACCCACTCTCGCATAAGTATGTTGTAGCAAAGGGTAAAAGTAAAATCACCGCTTTGCGTGACAGTTCTGGATACTTTTCCTGTCTAGAAGCCCAAAAACCTATCAAAGACATAATCAAGCCGCCATTACGTAAATCTTGTCGCGAACCCCTACCTTCGAATGGGGAACCCCTAGGGATTTGTGTACCCCACTTTGAGAAACACTGCAATATTTGACATAAGTTCAATTTGCTAGGTCCTTCCGCATCCTAGAGGCATATTAAACTAAATTAATACATTTATTTCAATAACTTATTCCTTTCATTTTATTTCTTTTAATCTAACACATTTACTCCGATGATGGAGCAAGTCAGAATGTATTGTTTCTTTTATATGTTGTATTTCAAACATATACTTAAATATATTTTTTGTATTTTACTTTAATCGACATTGTAAATTGTCAAAATCGTCGCGCGGCATTCTAACGTGCTTCGTCACGGTATGGAACCGAGGGGCGTACTCGTACTCGTACGGGCGTATTCGTAATCACGCGGTCACCATCACCATGAATTCTCTTATAGAATAGGTGGCATGTTTTGCTGGCTGCTGGTGACAAGCTGGGTGTCAATGCACGCAATAACGTGAAATTATCAGCCAGGGACGTGATATAATGTCTCTATAACGGTTCTGGCTCACATCTCAACATTCCGTTAAGAATACTTGACATTGGGAAACATTGTATTGAAAGTAGTTTAGGCGACGCTTGCTTGAAATACTTTCGAGGAACAACTGCTCGCTCTCGAAGCAGTTGTTCCTTGGACCGTTGTGAAGCCATAGCTAATGTAGTATTATATTTACTCTTTGTACGTAAAGTATTCACACCAACCACCAAGAATGACCTAATCAACAGTTATAATCTACTGAGGCCGTCGTACAAATATATCCTCGCTCAGGTAGGTTTTAAGATTACTTTTGTAAGAAACTTATCCACCCAACATTGTTTGTGTGAATAAATTTCATACGGGCGGCCGATCGTCACGGCTCGGCTTTACGAAGTGTGTCAGAATGCCGCGATGTTTCAGGCGATGTTTAAGTAAAGAGGTCGATATAAATTAAGCAAACAAATATATCGAATGACATAAAAGAAATTAGAGAAACAATACAGTCTGACTTGCACCATCATCGGAGTAAGATGTATTAGATAAAAAAAAGGAATAAGTTATTAATAGGTAAAGTTTGAAAAATTCATACTAGTAATGAACGAGTTTTTCAGTTTTAAAACATTTTGCAATAAAAAGTGGCTACTTGAAATTTTAGACCTGGATTCTTCTATGATGTATAGCAGATAACACAGAGTAAAGATTTTAAATTTTCATGAATTACGAAAGTTTGGTTTAGGACGAGAATCAAGTAAAAAGGTTTTGTATTTTATATATGTGGAAAAGTTGCATTTAAAATTCAGATGCTGATAATTTAATAAAAATTAAGGTGGTTCCATGTAAAATGTGAGTCTTTTGTCAAATATAAATCGTATTCTATCTGTTTCGTCATTACCAAAACGATATACAAAACCATTTACGTTTATATGGTTGAATCATAACACTAATGATTAATCAATTTGCTTATATCTACCACTTACATTTAATGATCGTACAAGCCGGAAGTCTAATCCATCTAATTTCCAATTCATATTTATCTACAAAAATAATACTGTACGTGTCTATTTTAGCACTTACAACGACAAAAAGCCTCAATACAGAAAAACAATGTGTTAATAAAGAACTCACAACATTTCAATAGATCTTCGGAACTGGAAAATTATTCACGAACCTCGATTTATGTTAAAAGTTAGTTTAGCTGCGAACTAGCTAAATTTGTTGCCAACTCAAACCGCCAACTCTCATCATCGACTCATCTTTCCTACGCTTGTTTCTGATATCTTCGTATAAAATTTCAACGCCCTTCAAACAAACTTTGTTGATTGATTTGATAAATAAAACAGCAAGTTTGTATTGCTCGTTACTCGCGAATGTCAAATTCTGGAGTTTTCGTCGTGAAACGAAATATTTCCATCAAGAGATTGTGAATACAATTCGTGGTTTGTAATTGCTGACAGAGAACGGCAAATGTGAATCAAAATGTGTTTTTGTGTGTGTGCAATAAAATGTAAACCTGAAAGGAAATATCTTACGCTTTAATTGAAAGTCTGTTGACTCTATGTTCTGATAAAGCCATAGGGTGTATTATTCTTCAAGCTTGGCGAGAATAAATTTATTTTTCACGTCATACACTTTATACATACACTTTGCACAACCCAAGCAAAATGGTCCACTTTTGACAAAACTTCCAATGTAACCAAAATAGCTGTGAGGTTTACTTTATATCTGTCAGAATATTATTACAAGAGAAAATCAATCTATTCATTATAACCATGCAAAAGAATTTCACCTGCAGGGAACCACATATTTTATATATTTTTAATTATAATTAAGAGAAAATCAGTCTACTCTATCAAGATAAAAATATTATTACTATAAAAGAGAACGGATTGTGTTTTCTGAACGGATTCGAATTTAAATATGCATGGACAAATGTGTCCTTAATGTTTACGTATATTACGGGTCTGGGCGTTTTCTATTTCATTTTAGTAGAATAATTGTTAAGATATTTAATTTTAATAAGAATAACAGTTTGATCAGTTTATATTCACATGAATGGAGGACATGGAGGCCTGAGATATAAGTACTTCTCAGGGTTTAATCTCAGTCCAGCCATTTCTTTTATAAAATGCAGCAATAATATTTGTATAAAATGTAACTTCGCCTTGGCCAGGTTATTTTTAGAAGGTACAATGAGTTTTTTTTACAGCTCTTTTTCTATCACAACGATATCTGATTTCTATATGTATCGATGCCATAACCTGTTTTAACGTTTTTGGCATCGGTATAGATGCTTGAATTCAGTCGCTAGCTCCGGGTTCAATAGATAGATAACTAACACTGTTTGTGGTGTTTCTTCCCATTGAGCATAATTATAGGCAAACATGCAAGCAATTATGTACACTGTTGATAGTAGAAAGTAAGGAATTTTATGATAAAAACTATTCTCCCAGCATTTATATATTTAATAATGTTATAAGCGTAGGTAAATTTTTCAATTAAATAAACTTTCTTTATAAATAAACCTTACACTATTTTTAGCACTTTCGTCAGCACAAAATATTTGTAAACACAAAAAAAACCCCGCTTGACGGCAAAAATCGCGCATGAGTTTTGAACGGCTGAACCGATTTTCTTCAAACATGGCTTAGAACACTTTTAATTCATTCAACTTTAAAACTTTAAAATTCATTCAACAAATAGAACCACGTCAAAATCAGATCTTTTTATGGAAGGTACAATACACAAATACACGCATACAACACCCCTGCGTTTGCATCAGAACTTAATAAATGAAAAACAGTTGGCCAAAGAACAAGGTAGATTTTCCCACTTGCTGGCTACTTAGCGGTATAAATCATCTTGCTCTGTGTCTTGGCTGCAGTAAGGGCGGTGCACCCTGTAGATAAGCGGTGAATTGAGAGACTCGCACAAGAACACACTCTGTACATTTAAGTAAGATTTTACTGTCTGTGTGTCTGGAGACTAAGGTTTTTTGAGAGTACATTCATTTTTTTATACAAGGGAGCTAAAAATTTTTTTTATATGATTGGGTAATAAAAATGATGAACATACAAAAGTAAGGAAAAACAAGTCTACGTAGGTAGACAAAAGACTGGTGATAAGTAATTGTACGATGCCAATTCAATTGAAAAAAAGAAATAGGTTTAGAACACTAAGCTATTTTGATAATCTTTGGTTTGATATTGTTAATTATTTTATTTAGGATAACATAGATAAGGTCAAAAATGTCACTAGCCGCGTTGTCTAGTGGATCCAGCGCTTGTTTTAAATTTCTTTACTTTAGACGCTAAACTCCAGTGGGGACCGCATTTTGATGGTTTAGCGAAAAGGCTTGGCTCTGCCGCATATGCTGTTAAAAAATGAGACAAATTTCAAATGAAACAACTGCTCGTTTAGTCTATTTCGGTTACTTCCACAGCCTCATGACTTATCGCATTCTGTTGTGGGGGTGTGCTGCCGACATCAATACTATATTTATTCTGCAGAAAAGGGCTGTTCGCGAAATCTATCAGCTCAATCCAAGGGTGTCACTTTGAAGTAAATTTAAGGAAATAAATATTCTTACTTTCCATTCACAGTATATTTTAGAAAATTAATAGCATGTAAAAAGGAACATAAAAAGAAAAAAGATCTGCACAATGTTGCAAGCTCACAATAATAGGCTTCATAAAGTCACTAACTCATTCATGGGTCAATGTATACGCTTTTGTAATAAGATTCCTGAGGATATCCAAGGTCTTCCTATTGATAAATTCAAAGAAACTATAAAGCAGAAGTTGTGTGCTAAATCATATTATAAACTATCCGATCATTTGGATGATAAGAGCCCTTGGATTTTACTAGTATTTGTAACAAAACATGTGTAATGTGTCTGTTTGCTCGTTGAGTTCTTCGTCCCGATGAATATCTAAAGCGTCATTGTCACTAAAGTACGTCTTCTTATGGTAGCGTCGGGTGAAGGGTCGCTCACTTCCCTATAATATGGTTGAGGAGGGCGATGGCTGGATCCCGCGTTAACTCGTGGAACGGGTGCCGTTGTTTGGATACTTTGGGGGATGGGGGCTTTGCTGGGCTAAGAACTGCAGATAAGAATAACTTTGTATAGACAAAAGGAGACTCTGTAAATTTATTTTGAAAATATACCCGTGAAGTTTCTTGCCAGTTCTTCTTCACGAAGGTTTTTCCGAACTGGTGGTAGAGTCATGTTTTATTTGACGTCAATAAGAACAATTAATTGTCTATGTTGAGAAATAAATATTTCGTTTCCTTTCATTACCTTCATACTAAAATAAAAGATAATTTAGGGTAAGGTTACAAATTTTTGACAACCTCCTCCAATATTAGTTGACAACTCCATCGATTACCAAAAATAAATTGATATTGTTTTGCTGAATGGTGAGATCAATATTGGTGAGTTCATTTATTAATAAATGACAATAATAACTTTACAAAATCAAAGTAGCGATAGGAAAATAATAAAGAGAAGAATGATAAAATTTTTAATTTTGTCAAGGTGCATTAAAAAGTACGAAATACAGTTTTACAATTGAATTTTAATGGTTTTATTACTAGGTAAGTACAAAGTATGAAATCCCATTTTTTGAACACATTAATTGGCTCCTCCTATATGTTTTGCGGTTTGTGATTTTACGCTCAATTCAGCAACATACAAAATTTCTAAGGTGATTGAAAACCAAAGATATCATCTTTGTATTGTTCTGCCAAATGGTGTCAACTGCTTTTAGCTACTTATTATGAACGTTTTTATTTATTTATTTTTTAGAAACAAACGGTTATACAAGATTTTTGACAACTCATACTTAAGATTAAAATAAAAACCTATAGTTTCCTTATTTTTACATACTTAACTACATTTGCATTACATAGTACTCCAAACAAAAAGCAATATTCAATATAAAAATGAAATAGTACAATCAAATATATATAAAGAGAGAGAAAATAAAAAAGACATAATTCGATCATAACATTAAATTAACAAATTAAGAAAAAATCTATTTGAAACATTTTTTTAGTTCGACAATTTGTCAAAGAATATATCTGCGTCAAGTAATGTTTCGTTAACATTAAAAAAAAACGTTTTGTTAATAAGTCAATAAACTGTTATTATTTGTTTTCAGTCTCCAAAAATGAAACTAAAGCACAAAGGGAACAAAAAGATATAACAGCACAAACTGAAGGGCAGAAAAATGTCAAGATTGGTCCTTTCGTATTAACATCTGCCCAATGAAAGCTCAAGAAAACAAAAATATTAAGAAAGAAAAGAAAAGAGGAGAAACAGAAGAAGCTGCTAGAAAAACCACTATGACAAATGAAAAAATGTTCAGTTGAAAAACCTAAAACAAAGGCAAAAACTAAAAAAATGAAGAGGATTTTGAAAAGGTTTTATTGTTATAAAGAAGTTACAAGCTTGACATCGACACAAAAATATTAAGCTTTGATACAGAGCAAAAGAATGAAACGAAAATAGACGAAATATTACAAATTACGATAATACTAAAATAAAAAGGTTGATTTGTGTGTGGGAATTGTGTAGGAAGCAATTGAGGATTTTTTTAATAATTTAAAAGACTTAATACATATACGTGGTACCAGTTTCTATGATATAAAACTGAATGTTCCTAATACATTCCTAAACGTCATCAAAAACATGTAAAACTGTCTGGTTTCTTTTTCCAACCCTGTTCAGATGAGGTGTCAATTAATGAATACCTTACCCTATTTCGTGTCATAAAGTGTATCTAGGCGTTTTCGAAATCAGGTTTTTATTTTCACTGTAATATTACACCAAACTTTTGTTTCGGAACTAGTAGCATAACATTTTTAAAACAATGTCTGTCGTTATTCATTACAAAGAACATTAAAATCCAAGTACATGCTGTCGTCAGAATACGATGTAGCTTCAAAAATGTCTTGGAAGTCATTCGAAACTCAAAAAGTGGATTCGGTTACGGTTACGGATAGAATCGTATATCGGATAGATTGGATTATGGTATTGGAGCTCCACAACATCCCTGGTATAAGGTAAATTTATTAAAATATTTTGAAATTATTTTGTTTTATCTTTATGTTGTAGCTTTAGATTTAATACGTAAAATACTTATTTTCGTCAAACGAGTCCGAATAAAATAAAAAATAATCATAATCTACAAGACTATTATTAAACATCCAATTCATTTTTTATTACAGTAACATAGAGAATATACGCAATAGTTACTAATACATCGATTAATATAAGCATAAAAAATCAAATCGTCTAGCTCATAAACTATAAAAACGCTAATTGAAATAAACTATTTTCCTTTAAGTTCGTCGATTACAAATAAGTTAAATTGATTTAGAGAGAGGTTTTCATACAAACTCTGTAATAAAGACATTTGATAACAGAGTTTTTAAAAACATTTTTATTGAGGACATTTTTATAGAAAAAAATATTTTATAGAGAGTCAAATAATTTTTTTAATATGCTCTTTTATTAATCTTATTACATAGTACCTACATAGCTATGCAGACTTTGTGTAGATCTGTGTGTCTTGTCTTTGTCGGTTTTCTTAATTTTCTGAAAAAATGATAAGATGTAGATATCCCCTTTTGTAAAGTCACTCCTCAATTGCTGATGTCTCTATTTAAATAAAACGCCGTGCAATTTCTTCTCATGGAAACATTTATTTAATAGCGAAATTAATTTGAAAGATTTAAAAAAAAGTAGTTTATAAAATTTACAGGAAGCAAGAACGTGCCATATCAAAGATGGCAGTAGAATTGTAGTATCTTTTTCTTTTAAAATGACATATCGCTTGTTTCCACAAAATAATGGATTATCGAAAAGGCCGCAGATTATAAACGTGGGAAACAAGAAGTTTTTCTTTATTTTGCGTTAAACAATGTTTGTGTTAGGGTTTCAGTGTTCCATTCCATTCACAAGAAAAACTTGTCGAATGGAGTTATTTGCATTTATGTATTGTTATTGATAAATAAGTATATTGAGTTTTCCTTTACAAGAATACCTTTTTTTATATATTTTAAAAAGCCTACCTAAATAATTAGGTACAACATAAGTATGTCAAAATCATTGTACTTTTCGTAGTCTATATAAATGATCTATCCTACATTGAGAGAGATACACAGAGATTGTACTATATGCTGATGATACATCATCAATTTTTTTTAATTAATAGACCAAAAAATCTGCTTTGACGACGCAAATAACAATGATTTTTATATTTTATGCAATGGTTTTGGAACACTAGGCTGTCTTGATATTAATTAAAACTTAAACTTTTGTTATGACTTTTTTTTCAATACTGCTGTCAGATCTGTTTATATATTCGGAGTCTTGTATTTTTTTGATATTTACAAATATGTGCAAATTTCAACTGTTTTATTTTGAAGTCGTCGTATAAAAAATATATCTTTGAAAAGGCTCTAATTTGTTTACAATATGGTAACGATGTACGTTACCATATTGTGAACCCTGACCATAGTGATGTTTACATCCAATTAGAAATGAAGCAGGCTGAAGCTATTCTAGTGATGGATGATCCTTAGAGAACTTAATCAATCTTTTTTTTTTGGAATAAAGTACTTCTAAATAGAATTTAATAAGACCGAATCAGATTACAACCAACATTCCAGAAGTATTTTATGAAACTCGTCTGACTATGAAGCGGAATCAGTGCGGATAATGCTGAACAAGAACTTTTTGGAAACCCGATAATGGCTTCCTATATATAATAATAATAGTATAATATAATAATGTTTTTCCTGGCACAATTATTGATTTTAAACTACAATTCTACAACTTGCGCAATCTACACTTCATACTGCACCATGCCCCGCTCATTGCCTGATGAGCATTCAGGATGGTATATTTTAGTTATTTTCATAGTTGTTTCTATGAAATGTAGAACATGTCAACATTCCACTGTTACCTTGAAACGATTTTTACTTTGCAGAAACGGGGCTATTCGTGGATTCAATAAACTTTAAACATATTAACCCTTGCATTGCAATATACTCATGAAAGTATTTTGTAACTTCACAAGAATATTAATAAATCAAAAACTAAGTAATATAATCTTGATAATGATTACTCCGTAAGGACCAGAATAGACCATGTTTAGCGTTTCCAAAATTTAGGCTGGTTAAAAGCTGCATATCCTTTATCGGCATGTCATTACTCTATTATAATAAAATACTGAAATCAGTTAAATAAATTTAAAGAAAACTATTGAGGAAACATATCAAAAAGCTTATTATAAGATTTGGATGATTATTTGGATGACAAAGGGGCACTGGATTGAGTTGTCTATATTGTTGATAATAGTAATAATACTCTCAGACATACACACACCAACAATTGTATGGCCCCAAAGTAAGCAGAGCCTGTGTTATGGATTATCGTACAACGAATCGGGGGGCAGGGGGAACCCAGAAAAAATATACATAAATAAATATCAACAACCATGACTCGAGAGCAAACATCTATGTTCATCACACAAATGAATGCCCCGACCAGCACTCGAAGCTGGGACTAACTACTAACCACTACGCTACTCGATCATTTCTGTTTTTGTATATGAAAAGTAAAATATAAATACTATGTACACGTGACATCACATTAGCACACACAATTTATTAGCTCTCTTGTGTTTGGTTCACTCATGTCGTAGTCAAATTATACTCTTAGTATTTAATGAATGTAAAAATTTTATTTTGGCAAAAGAGTGTTCAAAATTTTTACTGAAATGAAACAAATGAAAAAATATTTTGAATTTTAAGGTAACTAGATTTGGCTATCTAGGTGAAAGGGCAAATCCTGCGTTGCAATAATTGCTTTTTAAATAAATTTTAAGGCAAATTTCGCATTTTAAGCTTCTTGATTTCATTAAATTGCAACGAAAAATACACATTTAAGTTTTGTTAATCGAGTGCAATGCGTGGAGTTTCCAGTTTACTCGCAGGTCTCATTTTTCCTCGCTCTTGTCGTTTACTTTACTAGTAACTTGTTTTGAAGAAAAACGAGCGCAATAAAGAGATTAATCAAAACATACCAATAATTTTTATCGAGAGTTCCTTTACTGCTTTAAGGTAAAGTTCAAAGTTCTATAAAAACTTAACCAACCTTTTCCAAGATAGCATTCGCCACCAAACTGAAAAGCAAGCTTTGAAACTTTAAAAAAGTCATCTCATAACAAGTTTAACAATTAAAACTTAACCAAACAATATTAGAAAGAAAAGAATTCATTTTCTCCCATGATGAACAAAAACTTTGAACATTGCTATGAAAAATTTAAATTTAAATAACATTAACAAATTAAAAATGTCCATACTATATTCATAGCAGTGAAACAGCAGCAAAAAAAGTCTCCGGCTTATGAGTCAGGACACCGCCGAGGCAGTGCTGGTGTGCTGATTTTCAGACGGAGACACAGTTACTTGCTATGTTATATATTTATGAAGTTCATATGTCTCCCTTTCAAATTACAATACAAAATTCAAAATACTGTGGAAGTGAATATCATATCTGTAATATGAATGCTATTATGTACAATCTATAAAAGTATTTCATGCATATAACATGAGTTCTGAATCTGGTTGAGCCCCAGGGTGGGTAGTTTCAGTCTCCGATATTGAAATAGAGCTGCGCTTATCTAGGGCTGCCTTATTGGCTGAATCACATTAGAGCCAATAAATAGATGTACTGTGCTTCTATGCCCCGATGGGTTGGTTATTGCTTTAGAATATGAAGACTGTGGTTTGTTTGGGTTCAGAGCTTAGGGACTCATTTGGTGGTCAGTCAAAGTAATTATGGTCAATCCTCTTCAGTGGTAATCGCGTAGTAATATGAAACCCTATTGACAAATTTTTCAGGGTAAAAAGACCCTTCGTGATTTACCGATAGTTTGTGGAGCGGAGTTCATTAACTCTATACTCCTATACTTGATTTAAACTCCAATTTTTGGCTGAAAACAAATCAAAAATATATAACATTTGTATTGAAAGATAGCCGAAGAATCAATACATATAAATCTGGCTTCGCCGGGGGTTGTCATTCATAATAATGTATTGCATTCAAATGTATTCAAATAACGAAAAACATTACGTGGATTTTCGCACCGTAACGCATGGTATGATACTATAAATTGGAGTTAGAGTAGTGTTGGGAAATAAAATTGTCGATAAAGGTTTTAGTATTTATTCAGTGAGTTTCGATAAAACATGCAGCGCACAAAGCTTGATTACTTTTGCGACAAAGGGTCATAAATTTTTTAACAATATTATTTGCAACATGGCTAGATTTTGTAAGTCAAATTTTTCTGTAGCATTTTCTTGCACCGTTTATTGTTATACCTATATTATAGTAATTGAAAACATCATATTGGAAACAGAACTATTTTATACAATTTTGGATAACAAATTTAATAAACTGATTGGTTAGAGTTACTGTCACTTTGCGGGTCATAAATAAAACTAAGTGTCCTTAGATCCAATTGCGCTTGTATGATTAAATTCATGTCCGTATTTTACTAATAAAAGTTATATAAAATAAATATAATATAAACAAATATGCACTATAATGATAAATAAAATAAGTTAATTTAATGTGGTCGCATGGGCATTCAACTCGACTAACTGCACATCACTGGTTGCTCCGGTGCTTCAACACAGAGCGGAAAGGGTCGAAGTGTGGGGTGCCGACCACTCACCGCACTGGATAAAAATTTTGACTGTTCAGTGCGATGAGGGGCACGTGTGGCTACACCACAAAATAGAGTATTTAAAGCTGAACCTAAAAATGTAGATATCTCTTTCTAGCTTCAAAAAATGCCATAGATATGGCCATCGCAAATTAGGGAATCTCGCTCTTTTTGCTCCCGCACAGATGGCAAGTACGAGGTGGGGTATATTTACATCATCCCGCAGAGAAAATGTTAAATCAACATTAAAACGACTAAGTTTATTTCCTTTACAAAAAAATTGTATTTATAAATGTTGTTTCAAACAAAAAGTTAAATGGAAATGTAATTTTCGTCGCAACAACAAGTCGGGATTTGATTGCGGCGTGTATTCCAGATTCAAATTTCCCTAGGAATCCATCAGAACGCCAAACGTATGTAACAGCAAATCTTTCAAAGTGACAACAGCGGGTATATCATACGTCACGCGATGGAAGCACGCGAATTGCAAGTTATGACGGTCTATGTGCTTTCGAAAATGGAACTACTGTAAAGGAATATCTTTCTTTTTTTCTTTCCTACCTTTTCTCTTGTTATCTGTCTGGCCTGACCGACAAAATATTGTTGTTTTAAAAATATGAAAGTTGGTGTCCGTGTTGGATCCTCATCAGTATAAATGTGACTTCAACATGACATTCAACCGGCCATCACAAATTTATCCGGAAAACGAATTACTCAAAACCGGTTCAGTTGGGCCCGATGTGGCGCATCATAAATAGGGTTACGCGATGAATTAGCCATACTTCTAAACACGTCTTCTTATAAATTTGATTTTTACGCTGTGCTTATATCATTTGCAAAATATAAATTTAATGCTATTTTATTTCTGGTAGCTTAACCCCCAAAGTTGCTTACAAAGGAACGGTAGTTATTAAAGAAGCAGGTGATGCATATGAATAGTAGGTGTAATTAATGCTGAAGGGTCAATGGGCTGGTCGTGTATGCAGAAGGACTGACAGCCGATGGATCAGACATTTAGAACCAACAAGGTCAGAGGATGCGCTTAAAAAAACTTATCACAGGACACCCTGTAGTACGATCTGAAAAATTGGCTGGTTGTGGTTGGAAACTGGCCACTTTTGGCCGGGGCAGGCTCACATATAGGTAAGTAAGTACGTCTACACACTTTGATCATAATTCGTACAGGCTTGTTGAGTATCAAATATAGCTTCGTACTTAATACTCGTAATAACTTATTTATTATAAAAAATTTCCTTCGTAGAGATTAATAAATTAGTAAATAAAGTTTTTTTAAACCAGAAACGCACCAGTGCAAAGGATTGTAAATAACCAAACATTGTTTTTTATTCGGACAACTCCCGCAATTTTAACTAAATAAATTGTATAAATTATTTTGATTTATTTAAAAGTAAAAAGTCAGCCTCTTTTAATTACAGCTGAAGCCTCAAAACGTCTAGCTAATTAAAATTAAGTTGTATGAAACCATGATGAAACTCTTAAAGTATATATATATATATATATATATATATATATATATATATATATATATATAAATATTAACCTTCATTCGACTACACATCCATACACAATCCCACACATATAAAGGGTGAATCTTTATAATATGCACATATTAAAATGGGGGAAACTAGACCGAATTTCATCGACAGAAAAGTGGCGTATACACGCATTGCATTGTATGTAGTTACGAACGTAGCCTTAAGTTACAACTGTCAAAAGGAATCAATCAGAATGATCAACAAGAATAAAAGAGAATTGTGACGAGGATGAAAATTGTAAATGTATTTTGTACTGTCCAACTTAGTGATTAAAGTTTATGTATCAATGTGCACCTACGTTTAATTTACCTGCAGCCAACACTATCATGTTGTCACCAACCAGTCCCCGAGTTTCCTCGTCCAAAAATTCTTCTATAAGTCTCTTAAATACTATTATATTAGATTTTATGTTTTATTTTATTTTGTAATTTAAAGTTATCCTTAAGGGTTGTAGCGGGTCATTCTCAATACGAGTATCCTCTGGTTACTCACTGGGAAGTCCTAGAAACATGTTGTAACCAAGATTACTGAAATAAACGCAATTTTTATTTATTTATTTTTATTTAAAGTCTCATTACATCAGGCATGCAAGCACTGCTGTGCTATAGTCAAACATTGGCTCAAAATATTGAAATACAAATTAATTTCTGCACTTGCCTTCATCAGCCTCAAAAGACAATAAGATTTATTTTGTTTTACATTCATAGATTGTTTATAATTTTGTTTTTTGGAGCTTAGAGATAACCGAGTTGTAAAGATTTTGAATAAATTAATGTTTGTGAAAATTTTGTTTTGAAGTTTGATTAACTGTTTTCGCTACGTAATTACTTTTTTCTTTCCTGTGCAGCGGAGTTCGGAACTTCAAGTTTTTGACGGGTGTATATTTATACTATAAACTTCGTTGCTGCGTCCTCTGGCATTTATCAACCATGTAGATAGTCCACTTCCTGTACATCATCACTCGATTTTTAGATCAGATTAATAAGAAAATGTCAAATTAAAAAGTAAGTTTATTGTCATCAGAGTAATCTTCCGTTTGCGCTCCTACCATTCGTTTTCCACGTGTTGCATTATCCACATTGTGCTGTTTAAAATTAAGTTTTACTGATTGTGCAAATACGAATTGGTAAAATAAAATGATCACACACATACAAAGTGAACGGGGACATGCTTGCTGTAGGAATCACTATTGAATGATCCCGGTATTTATGAGTGCTTGTATTCTGCTGTACTTTTGCATATTATAGAGTGCCTTGAAATATTTTAATACGAAACTTATGTTGATTCCCTAAGAAATACTTCGGATTACTTTATAAAATTAGTTTAAATTACTTACTTATTAAAAATTCCGTTTAAAAGCGGAATTGAATTCTAAAATATGTTTTATTCTCTTTATTCATCTACTGGGTAACCAAATAAACAATCGTACTTTATTGAATAGCAGGTAATATCAGGAGTACTCATAACTAAGTCTCTTACATAAAAAACTCGTCAAGTTCTCATTACGCCCACTTCTCGCTGTAAATAATACAGAACTAACCTATGCAGGCAATCGAATGTCATCAGAACAGCCATGAATCCGAATCAAGTGAAACATAATCAAACTTTGTGAAAACTCATTTTCATATAACGACCTCTGGCGTGTTTTACTTCGTTGCAGAGACGTAAAAAAAATATGAACAATTCTTTAGGACGTATTTTTAATATGAAATTGCTTTGTGGAAGACATGTTTAGATAACGATGGGAAGAAAGTAGCAAAACGTAGGATAGGTTGCCCATATTTCATGAGATGTCGATATTTGTTTTAAACTATCTCAAGGTGGCAATAAGAAATTTTCACATTGCTTTGCTGCATTTGTACAACACAGTATTTTCCAATCCTACTTAATCTTGCTTCATGTTAATCTTGATTATCTATAGCTATTATTTTAGGTATATATGCCAAACCCTTGAAAACCCCCACAAACACACTTATTTTAGGGCTCTAAAGTAAATAAATCTTGTATTAATTAATCCACGATTTGTACAAAACACCTATGTTTATCGTATAAATATATATGTTTTCAAATCAGGTCTCAAATAAACTATGTATCCAGAGTTCCAGTCTTCAATTCTAAGGACAAGAATTTAGTTATTAACTTTGTGAATAGTTTCGTCAAAGAAGACTTTTTAGGAGCGGCTAGATCTGCGAAGTAATAAGACGTTGGATTTATTAACTGCTCGCAACAAATATTTGTTAATGCTCACCTAGGCCCTGAATCGAAGCAGCTGTTAAATGAAGCAAAAACGATAGCCAAAGGAAATAAATATTCGTATGTATGGGTTAAGTATGGAAAAATACACGTGCGTAAAAATGATACATCGAGTGTCATTATTATTGGTAAACAGGAGGATTTAAACAAAATTGTATAAACTATTTTATTACTAGAGAATCTTACAATCTTTATAAATCTCAAATACATCATTTTATAATTCATATAAAATCAATCATGATCTTTCATGTAAAAAAATATCAACTTTCCTTGTAAAAAAATCAATCGCGAGTATCAAATGGTTTACGTTCCCTGACCAACTATTTTTTGTAGGCACAATGCTTGCGGTGGCCGCAGTCCATTAGCGCACCGCAGTGATCACGTGACGCTCGGATGCAAAGTATGTCTGTGAATTGGTACCGGTTCAAGGTCAATCTCTCCTTTATTACTTTTTCTTTGTTGAAGTTTTAGTTATAAATAATCGTAATATCTGTGTAGGTAATTGTGATAATTTTCGATGTTTCTTTTACATTTGTTGAAGTGGCGTTTTTGTGTTCTCTAGACGCATTGAAAATATTAATACTTTATATGTTACAACAAAATCATTTGAAGATAGTTATATGCTGTTATTGTAAAATAAATTGCGATGGCTTTCAATAGACATAGACTATGCAAACTAGAATATCTTAGTGTATAGACACTAAGATATTCGTTTTGATAAATAGTATCAAAACGTTAGAGGATTGAGATCAAGAACGTCGACGTTTTTCCGTAATCTTGCACTTAAAAATTATGATATAATTATTCTAACTGAGACGTGGCTCTGTGACGGAATCAATAGTAATCAGTTATTTGACGGCCGGTATTTAGTTTGGCGCAGAGATATTCCCCCAGAATATTCCCCAGACGGCCGGTACGTAGTTTGGCGCAGAGATAGGGTTACAAATTTACCAAACAGAAACTAGGAGGTGGTGTCTTGATCGCAACGCGAAGGGACTTTGCTGTAGTACTGCAACGTTTGCTTGTGCCGTATTTATTAAAAGAGGTTATTGCACAAACAAACTTGCCGACATGTATGACTGGCAACTTATAAGTCTGTCATTATTTGATTTTATTTGTGAAATGTAAAATAAATATAATATGGAGGATTGTTCCATGGCATCCCTTGATGGGATTCCTTGGCGGAATTCCTTACGGAATTCTATTGCGGGCTTCGTCCCCAAAATAGTCTAATAATTATCATTGTATTTTCTTTTAAAATAGATTCATCTTAAATAAAAGTTACTTAAAATAAAATTGTGTTATATTTCCTTTGTGGATTAGGAAGACCTCCCTAGGTTAGATTAGGTCCATCCCGGGTACCGACCCCGGATGGTGGAGGCGCCGCGTACAGTGTAGTGTTTTGTGTTTTATTTCAGCTATATACGCCACTGAGTATGGCGGAAGGAAAATTTTAGAAGGCAAGAGCCGTCTGAATACCAAGAATAAAGGAAAGACTAGAAGGTGATTCATCCAACGGGCGAGGAAGGAATTTCCCAAAATTCAACCGGCGTCAGTGGGACAGCTTGAGATATTGTTGATGCCGATTGATCAAGACAATGTTATAAGAAGGTAATTAAAGATTTCTATCATTTGCTTATCATCGAAGGTATGATAGTGCAGCTGAATGGGGCGAAATTCTGCGCTGATTTGGATTTAAACTGTGCCTATTGGTAATTATCGATAGCGGAGAAGGATAGACACGAAATAGCAATCATCGCACCGTCTGGATTATACGAGTTTAACGTATTATCATTTGGATTTAAATCGTGTAGGACAATTGGTTTCGTTACATTGTCCAGAAAGAATATTGGGTGGAAGTCGAAAACTTGGTCGACCATATGAAGGTTTATTTCGAGTATTGCGATATATAGGATGTGACAATTATCTTGTAAAAAAATACAAAATAACCAAGAATTGATTGTGCATGTGAATAGATTGGAACCATATAATGTTCGATAGAATAGAATTAATGATGAAATTGTGTCTGTATTTATATATGTAAAATGGGGTTTTTGTATATACATTTATTTCTTGAAATATTACAATAATATTATAATTTCTTTATTCTTAGAATTAATAGAGTAAAAGTACACATTTAGGTGTACAAATATGTATATCGTTCATTTGTAGATATGCAACGGTTAGAATTTCGTTGGGGTTTTAGAATAATATAAGAAACTAATACTTTTTTTTTCTCAAATTCTATGTACACTTCACAACGCAATGTTCCGAGATGATATATCCTGCAAAGCCGATCCAAACAGCATCACCAAAAAGGAGATGCAATGGATGGACGATGCAGATAAAAGAAAATAAGGAAAAGGTTTTTATATATTATATATTGAGATAAGAGGGTATTTTATTTAATGATTTAATAAATTAATTTTAGATACCCGAAGAGACACCTCAAAGGAGCGGCAGGTACACGCGGCACGTATTTACCGCGTTGCATTTTATTTACGAATCATAAATATACGTGTGGTGCCAATGCTCTGAAGAAGTCAATTTTCAAAGACTAAAATAACACTATAGATAATGTGCACGTTTAATTTGAGCCACGCCTAATAATCTCCATAAGAGAGAAGGTGATAGCCGATTTAGCTATGCGGCCAAAGTTTACGAGTATATATAATATTGTGATATTGATGTCTGTGGGTCAACACGCGGATGTAGAATAGGATCCTCAGTGGGTTAAATAATAAAAGGGTTGTGATGGAATAGGTAATGTATTTTAAACGTTATTGGTATAGAATTTTGTCAGGTGTATTACGGTGCATTTTGAAAAAGTTCTCTACATTGTGTTGTGAAATATTAATTTTAATTTATAGATATCATTCTGGGTTAAGTAAAATACTTTGGATCCGATTTTATGATCTATTCATAGGTAAGTTTGTCCGGTAATAGTTAGGCAGGTAAAATCTTAATATTTAGGTAGGTAATGTTTAAATTTTCGAAAGTTACAAACTTTCAAATAAACTTTTAATCATTCAGAAAAGTTTAAAGTTAATATGACAGTTCATGTCAAACGTGTTTGTTTTGCCAACTGAATGATAATGTTTGATAATATAATTTGATTAATTTAGTATTAATTTTAATATAAATGGGATTAATTAAATTTACTTTTATTGGGATATTAATGTATTTATTACTTATCAATTAATTATAATTATAATTTGATTGTATTCAATGGGTTATTTTAACAATTGTTGATTAATTTAATAATAAATATTGGTTATTTGAACTTGCGTATGATTGTGTAACGTAAATGATTAATATGGGGTTGTTGATTATTCATGAATTGTATGAGAAATTAAAATAATTTACACTGTTTTATTTAGATATTAATTAACCAGCCGGGATCTTGGCTGATTTTCATCAGGTTTTGTGGCTAAGGCTCTATTGATGGAGAATAAATACAATAAGATCATTTTTGGTGTAATAAGATGTTATAATTTAAACATGATCAAGTATATATATTCCTATCGGTAGGGGGCTCATCTGAGAGTAATCCCGATTAATGTATATGGTCCTGATTTAAGTAGGGTCGTTATTTAAGAATGAAATGTATATAGGAATTTATTTAATCAGCTTCACTAATTAAATAAATTAAACAAGAGGGGCGATTGCAACGTTTGCTTGTGCCGTATTTATTAAAAGAGGTTATTGCACAAACAAACTTGCCGACATTTATGACTGGCAACTTATAAGTCTGTCATTATTTGATTTTATTTGTGAAATGTAAAATAAATATAATATGGAGGATTGTTCCATGGCATCCCTTGATGGGATTCCTTGGCGGAATTCCTTACGGAATTCTATTGCGGGCTTCGTCCCCAAAATAGTCTAATAATTATCATTGTATTTTCTTTTAAAATAGATTCATCTTAAATAAAAGTTACTTAAAATAAAATTGTGTTATATTTCCTTTGTGGATTAGGAAGACCTCCCTAGGTTAGATTAGGTCCATCCCGGGTACCGACCCTAGAGTACCTAAACCATCATAATATGAAGCATCGACTAAATATAGATGTACAAAATATGACATGTCGTCATAGTGAAAAATTTCAGTTTATTGATTTAAATACATTTATTAACAAGCCATATATGACCAATGATAGGTACAATTTGTACAGTAATGACCTACGACATATAGCATACTCGCTATCATATATTTTATTCATAACAGTCAATTCGTTGACTACAACCGCTGCTTCTATTGAGCAGTCACTTTATACTTTTGACCCGTTGGAATGTAATATTCCAAAACATAGTATTAGAAATAATTTAAACATAAGTTAGTGACAATAGATAATACATCTAGCACCAGTATTCTAAGTAGTAATTTAAGCAATAAAAATGTAAAAAATAATTTTCTGAACATAGTCCATCAAAATATGCAGGGCATTGATGGTAAGGAATTACAGATCGAACTATTCATAAACTGTGAAAATATTCATATACTATGTATCACAGAGCACTGGCTCACACAGTGTCAAATTATGTCTTCTTATAAGAATCATGTAATTGCTAGTTCATTCAACAGAGAACAAACAACTTGCGGCGGCTCAATGATCATCACTCATAAGAGCCTAACATTTAAAGAACGCACTGATATTGTAAGTCTGTCTGTTGAGCGATCAGTTGAAATAGCCTGTATTGAGATAGGGAATATTGTTATAATAAGTGTATACAGACCCCCATCCTCACCATTTGAAGTATTTGAGAGCACTATGGATGAGGTATTACATAGAGTAAATAACAAAAACAAAGAAATAATTATTTGTGGCGATTTTAATATTGATTTATTAGTAGAGACATCACTAAGTAAACGATTCTTGAATCTTTTTAATTGTTACAACCTAAAAAATCTCTTCTTAGAGCCTACGCGAATCACAGCGACCTCAGCCACATGTCTTGATAACATTTTTACAAATTAAATGCCATGTACAAAGTCAGTAATTAATAAACTACAATCAGATCATAGTGGGCAGTTGGCCACTTTTGATATTGGGCTAAAAAAGACTTTAAAAAGAGAAATTACCTTTATACCCTTGAATGAGAGACGGCTTGAAACATTTAGGAAAAATGTATTTGAAAAAACATTTAAATTAGATTACTGTGCAGATCCTATTACTCAATATAACTCTATTCATAATATAATTAGAAATGAATATGACTCTGTTTTTAAAAAAAAGAAAATATGTATAAATAATAATTTATTTAGGTTTAGTGACTGGGCAACAGTGGGAATATGCAGAAGTAGAAATAGATTATATGAATTGTACAGTGAAAGAACTTATAATCATAATAAGACATTTTATGAATATGTTAAAAAGTATTCAAAATTATTTAAACGAGTTTGCAGTGTAGCTAAATCTAATTACATTAATAATAAAATTAAATATAGTACTAACATTTCAAAAACTGCATGGAATATAATTAATCAGGAAACTGGGAAAGCAAAAGAACCACACACCAAATATAATTTTAAAATTAATGATAAAGTGTTGTCAACTGACAAAGAAGTTGCTGAAGCATTTGAAAATTTTTTTACTGCCATCCCTGTGTCAACTACTTCGAGTATTAATTCATGTTCCACTCTTGCACAGTCACTGCTAACGGAAAATGTAAATTCATGCAATATTGATTTTATTTTTAAACATGTTACTGTTCCACAAGTTTTAAATGCATTTAAAAGCATTAAAGTAAAAAATACTGCCGATTTAGATGGGATTTCTGTTAAAATTATTGAATCTGTCATTGATGGTATAGCCCCGTACTTAGCCAGTATATTTAATGACTGTGTTGATAATGGTGTTTTTCCTGATTTAATGAAATTGAGTAAGGTCATTCCAATATTCAAAGCAGGTAGTATGTCTGACCCTAATAATTTTAGACCTATATCTATACTACCAACGCTCAGTAAGATTTTTGAAAAATTAATTTTAAATCAATTACTTTCTCATTTTTACGGTAATAGTTTAATGAATTTTAAGCAGTTTGGTTTCACGCGGGGTCGCTCAACAACCGATGCCGGTGTTGAGCTCATAAAACACGTATTCAGCGCCTGGGAGGAGTCGTGTGATGCTATTGGTGTCTTTTGTGACTTGTCCAAGGCGTTCGACTGTGTGGATCATACTACTCTACTCATGAAACTGCACCATTACGGCATTAAAAAACGAGCGCTTGCCTTGATTAAATCATATATTTCTAATAGAAAACAGAAAGTTGCAATAAATGGAGAAAAATTATCAGGATCGGCAGTGACAATGGGTGTGCCCCAGGGCTCAGTTCTTGGTCCTTTCCTATTTTTAGTTTATATTAATGATCTGCCATCGGTCGTTAAGAATCAATGCGAGGTCATATTGTTTGCTGACGATACTTCCTTCTTGTTTAAAATCAAAAGACAAGAAATTGACTATCGAGCGGTGAACAAATGCATCTCCAACACAGAGCAGTGGTTCTCAGCTAATAATTTGCTCCTCAATGAAAAAAAAACGAAATGTGTTAAATTTACATTGCCAAATGTCAAACAGGTAAACACAAACATTGTAGTTAAGAGCCAGGAACTGACTCCTGTAAACTCAACTGTATTTCTGGGCATAACCTTAGACGCCAAACTGCAGTGGGGACCGCATGTTGATGGTTTAGCGAAAAGGCTTGGCTCTGCCGCATATGCTGTTAAAAAATTAGACAAATTTCAAATGAAACAACTGCTCGATTAGTCTATTTTGGTTACTTCCACAGCCTTATGACATATGGTATTCTGCTGTGGGGGAGTGCTGCCGACATCGATGCTATATTTATTCTGCAGAAAAGGGCTGTTCGCGCAATCTATCAGCTCGGTCCAAGGGTGTCACTTAGAAGTAAATTTAAGGAAATAAATATTCTTACCTTCCATTCACAATATATTTTAGAAAATTTAATGTATGTTAAAAAGAACATAACCTTGTTCAAAAGAAAAAAAGATCTGCACAATGTTAACACAAGAGGAAGAAATATGCTGGCAGCTCATAATAGCAGGCTTCATAAAGTCACTAACTCATTCATGGGTCAATGTATACGCTTTTATAATAAGGTTCCTGAGGATATCCACGATCTTCCTACTGACAAATTCAAAGAAACTATAAAGGAGAAGTTGTGTGCTAGAGCATATTATAAACTATCCGATTATTTGGATGATAAAAGCCCTTGGGTATAATCCCCTCATAAACAGGATTGTACTAGTATTTGTAACAAAGCATGTGTAATGTGTCTGTTTGTGCGATGAGTTCTTCGTCCCTATGAATATCTAAAGCGTCATTGTCACTAAAGTACGTCTTCTTATGGTAGCGTCGGGTGACGGGTCGTTCACTTCCCTCTAATATCGTTGAGGAGGGCGATGGCTGGATCCCGCGTTAACTCGTGAACGGGTGCCGTTTGAGGGTGTTCGTCGTTTGGATACTTGGGGGGAGGGAGACTTGCCGAGCTAACAGATGCAGAAAAGAATAATTTTGTACAGACATAAAGAGACTCTGTAAATTTATTTTGAAAAAAAAAAAAATATACCCGTGAAGTTTCTTGCCAGTTCTTCTTCACGAAGGTTTTTTTTCGAACTGGTGGTAGAATCATGTTTTATTTGACGTCAATAAGAACAAGTAATTGTCAATGTTGAGAAATAAATATTTGAATTTGAATTTGAATTCATTTAACTCAGTGGCGGAGAATTTCTCGCTGTGTTTAAGTTTAAAAAATCCACACACAAACAGAACCGAGATAGTTAATATTTGTGCACATTTTTAAAGCAAATTATCTGACATTACCTCTGATAATACATGTAGCAAATACTTAATACTGGGCGATTTTAATTTAAGTAGAATTTCATGGCTTGATTGCAAGTTTTTGGCACCGTCGAAACATTCTACGGAAATGCAAACAAACAATTTAAGCCAATTTAATAATATGTTGAATATTCATGGTCCAGTATTCGGACCTGGGTGTTGAGCGATGATGTAGTCATAGTTAAAGAATGTATGGAACCGCTTGTACCTTCCTATTGACTTACACCACCCAGCTCTAACTATTAAACTAACCTTTGCTGAATCTAAATTATTACAAACTGCACCCAGATTAAGGATTTGCTATCATAAAGGAAATTGTACATTAATTAATAATGGACCCTCGTTAATTGGCTGGCCTCTTAAATTTTATTGTAGAAATATTGAAGATGCCATTGATTTTGTCTATTCTACTTTACAAGCTTTAATTAAAAAATACATTCCTACAAAATGTGTAAAACTAACATGTATTCAAGATGGTTTATAGCCGGGCTTATAAAATGAGAAAAGTCTAAATTTTTGAAGAAATTTAAGAAATATGGTAATTTTAGTGATAAGTAGCTTATCGTTTAAGATACTTAGGGAACGGTTAAAAAAGTAGAAAATAAATGTTATATGAACTATTTGAATTATGTTGAAAACGCAATTGAAAAAGTCCAAAGGTATTCTACGTCTAATTATAATATGAATTCTAAGTCTAATTACATTCCTAGCTATGTAACTTATCCTGACAGGTCAGCAAATGATGGAGAGACAATTTGTAAATTTTCTCTGATTATTTTTTGTCATCATTTTCTAACACAAGCCAATCCTTGCCCTGCATACCTAACACTGAACAATTGAAATAAATTATGATGTTTTATTTTTGTTAGAAAAGCTAGACCCAAATAAATCTGCAGGGCCTGATAAAATACCACTTATGTTCCTAATTAATTGCTGTTCAAAACTAGTTCTACCTTTGACACTATGTTTAAAAAATCTTTACAAGAAGGAGTTGTGCCTGGAGTATGGAAATCAGCCTTCTTTTCTTCAATACATAACAAGGGCTCTAAAACTGACATAATTAACTATCGGCCAATTTCCAAATTGTGTTTCTTAGCTAAAGTGTTTGAACGCTTAATATACAACCAAATGATTGCAACTTTTAAAGGAACCTTCAGCATATGTCAACTTAGCTTTATTAAAGGGCGCTCCACTGTTTCAATTAATTATTTTTTGACCAATGAAATGCAGAGAGGGGGGGAAGTACACGTAGTTTTTACAGATTACAGTAAAGCATTTGATAGAATAGACCACAATTTACATATTAATCGACTTAAAAAAGCAGGAATCGCCGGGGACCACCTAAGATGGTTCACATCGTATTTCACTAATAGGGGCAGGCTGTGGTAGTCCATAACTACATTTCTCGTTGGATTACGGTACCTCAGCGGTGTGCCTCAGGGTTCGTTGCTGGGACCTCTCTTGTTCACGATCTTCATAGATGAAATTCATAAAACACTGAATACTTGCAAGATATTATATTTTGCAGACGATATGAAAATTTTTAGAACGATTAAGACGAAAAATGACGTTGTCAACATACAAGAGGACTTAACAAGATTAGTTTCATATTGTGACTCAATCAAGATGGACCTTAATCCTCCAAAATGTTGTGCAATGAATTATACTCGTAGGCCAACACCAATTGTCAATGTTGAGAAATAAATATTTCATTTCATTTCATTTCAATTTGTCCTCAAACTCTATGAAAGGGCGCATTCTTAATAGGGTTAAACTAGTCAGAGATCTAGGAGTTCTACATGATGATGGCTTACATTGTAATTCCCACATTGACACTATAATTGCTAAAGCGTCGAAATCCTTAGGTTTTATTATGAGAAGTTCTTCCAATTTCTGTCATGTAAAAACACTGAAAATACTGTACTGCACGTACGTCCGTAGTCATCTTGAGTATATTTACATAAAACGTTGAAAATATCCAGAAACGATTTTTTAAATATTTATGCTATCGCCTCAAAATGCCATACAGTTTTAAAAACTATCTGGCTTTATATAAAAAATGTCACCTTCTTCTACTTCAATTACGTCGAGATATCGCGGACATAACGTACCTTATGAGCATTGCCCACAATATCGTGGACTGTTCCGAGTTACTCCAAAAAATCCACTTGAATGTGCCAAACAACCAAACAAGCTTTGTCAAATTATAGGTAGAATTCATTTTTGTTGCATAGCGCTAGTAACTTTAATAAAGTGAGCAGGGAGATTGACCTTGCACTGTTCAATACAAGTATTAAAACCGCACGACGCTTACTAAGCAATGAGTTTTTTGACAAGTATATGGGAAGGTTTTTTTTTTAAGTTTTTTATTGCGTTACATGTATTAACTCTACAAATTGTGCTAATTGTTTGTTAATAATGAAAAAAAATTGTTTTTAAATTAGTTTTGGATGCTGCTACTTTGGGATGGGATGGAAAGAAAATATGTAAAAGGTAGGTATATGCTGTAATAAATGTTGTAACAAAAAAATGTATGTTGTCATTTCTTAGTTTAAATTCTGTGGTTTTAATTATTAGTTGTTATAAGTGAATACCTGTAATTGGTTTACTGTTATTTTTTAATATTAATTTATTGTGTTATAATTTAACTGTTGGTGTTCCAAAGATAAATAAATAAAATAAATGAATAAATTTGATTTTAATAATTAATTTTATAGCCAAAATTAATTAATCAAAACAAATCTATCTTGAATCTTTTGTTTATTCCTGTACATTTGAATCATGAATGTCATAGGTACCTATTTGTTCACCAGTAAAAAGTTACCTGTGTGAACGCATCTTTGTGAGAAATTTTAGAAACGTTTTTGATTTTTGTGAGAAATGTGAGAAATGTTTCTCATGAGAGTCATGTGAGAAATGGCTCTATTTGGAAGGCTCCTTTTGAGAATTTTTTTGGCTCAAACTCGTTTATTATATCTATAAGTATATTTCTAAATCAACGACTGACAATTAAAATGTATAAAAGGCAGTATTTAATTGAACACTACGCAACATGTACATCATGTGTGCATGTTGTAAAACACTGACTTAGAATGAAACATCCCTAAATCATGTAAGAGGTACAAATAGACTTTTTATTTAATCATTAATTAGAGTATTGCTAGGCACCCGTATCCAAAAAGATGGATAAAATTTAATCTATGACAAATAATTTGACACATTAAGTAACAAGTAACAAAAATTGGTTCTAAAATTCTATTTGTACGTAACAGCATATTTACCTAGTTTGCACAAAGGGTAAATCCAGCTGATAAACCTTAAATTTACTTAAAAGCCCGACCATTTTGAAAACCTCTCCTTTTTAAAATCACAAGTTACAAGCTGTCATTAAGGTACAATTACTTTTCTACCGGTACCACCTAACCAGACTAATCTAACTTACTTTTATGAACTTCTCCTGACTAAGGATAACTTGTAATGTTTACTCTTTTATTAAACACTGTTTAAACTGTTCGTTAATTAACTCCAATTAAATTACTTTTAACCGAGTCAAAGTATTGCAGGAGATAATTTAATGCAATAGTTACGAGATGAGGCCTTTAACAATTTGTTTCGGAAATCACAGTTTATTTTAAGTAAATTAAGAAAATTCTGGTATATTTTTGTGTCATGTCTGGTAATTTTTGTTGCAGCCAAATTTAATTCCTACCAAAATTATGCAATAAATATGCCATCAGCTAGACTCACATCTCTGAGAGATTAGCCTGGGTTATTAAGTTTATAACATAATTTTGAATTGGTGCGTACGACAAGTGTTCAAAGTGTTTGTCTAATAAGGTGAATACAGCGTAAAAGTACAAAAAAAATGATTTTGAAATAACTAACCGTGTTTAGACCACAACTTGAATTTATTTTAAAATGTCGCAGCAACTCCTACGAAGCCGGCACCTATGTCTCCACAATTTATTGCGCTTATTTGTCGCCCGTGTTATCGCAGGGGCAATTAGGTATCTCTAGAGATATCTCGTAATATGTTCACTTTTCAATTCCAACCTTTTAAAATTGATGGCGTAGTGGCTGGAGCAAGGATTTTGGTTCATTGGAAATAATAGATATGAGATAAATAATGGAAATAGATAAGTTGATGTTATCTAGTATATTAAACGACCTATTTGTTCTATGTATCGTATGTACAACCCTTGCTGCTTCGCAATATATATTTATGTAGGTTTTGAAAAAATAAATTAAAAACTGTTTACAGATTTACAATGTTTAATTGCTTGTATCTAAACCCGGTTTATTCTGGAATAGTTATTAAAACATTCTCCAGAGCCCAAAGTTCCCATGGTTTAAAAGTCTCTAAAACGTTTTACATTGAAATCCAGAGATAATGTGGAAAAAGAAAAGCTGAGCTTTGAATATTGGAATGAATAATTGATGTCCACGATGTTGTTCTGAAAGGGCAAATGTGTACATTTGGTTTTGTTATTCTGTTTTACAAATTTTATTCAAGCATAATAGTTTTTAAATATTTTAGTACTATCTATCTAATATTTATCCGACATAACTTTTTATTCATTTGTACGTTAACTGTACTTACTTGTTTTTAAACATAATTTTTACGAATGTTTACTCAATATGTATGTGTAATATTTTATTTTTATTCAAAATAGTACACCAACTTTATACACATAATCATAAAATAATAATAAAAAAAATAAAATAAAATTTAGAAATCGCTTTAAGCGATAAGGCCACCCACATTGTCAATTTCTTTAATTAATTGTATTTTGTTTTGCAAAAAGGCAGTAAAGAGTTTTGTTATTATTATTTTATTTTAAACATAAATGAAACAAATAATAAAAAAATACCTAAAATGTTCTTTATGAATGTCTTGTAAACCCGTGATAATGTAAACTTTTGATTTGACTGCATTTTTTAATATTTCTGAGATTTTTAATAAGAATGAAAGCCTACTAAATATGTGTATTTATAATAATATAAATATTATAACATTTATTATAATTTATTAAATCTTTTAGGAAAACTTACAGCTTTGTAAAAATACTATATAATTGATATTAGTAATTTACTTAATGAATAACATTCTTGAGACTCTTGTGAATATAAAACTACAAGGTAACCAGTCCAAGCTTTTTGGATATGTACAGATATACAGAAGCTACCACACCATCCAAAATATACAATTATTAAAATAATTTTATTTAATCATACAACATAATATCCTGTAAAAATATCCAGTATCTGAATTGATAAATTAATCAAACTGACCATAAATACCCAAACTAGCGAACATAGGGAAGCTTTTTTAGAAACCAAAACAAGCAATTGAATCCACGCGAACCGTTTCCAATGGAACAGGCTATTTCGCATTGCGATTATGTCAGTAAAAATCTAGTACATTTTTACGCCAATCGCGGGCATCGCTACGTATCGCAACATATCCAGACGTATCGACGTACTGTGCAATATCCGCTCTGTACGTATAGTGACACCGACACCGCTAAGCTCGGCTTTTGGAGCAACGTATTGCTAGACTACGCTGTAAGGAACTATTGCTGGACGAAAATGGTTTACTTTATTGTCAGAAACATTGAACTTGTACGAAATGGAACGGTAAAACGGAGTATAAAGTTCAATATGAAATTTAATGCTGTATGTCGCACAAAAGGACCTTAACGTAAGATAAATAGGTGCTTGAAAGCTTTGATATAAAGGTACTGTTATTTTTCAGCTAAACATTTTTGTACTTCATATACAGAGTGTTCAAAAAAGTATTTTACTAAAAATATTCCAGATTGAGTAAGTCTCCACCATTCGACTACAAAAAATCGTTTTTCATTTGGACTTATGGTCTTTCCACAAAAAAATTCTAAACATTTAGACTTAAAGCGCGCGGCCACACACCTATCCAGATAGCGCGCGGACCTTGCGATCAGCTGGTAGGTCGTTGCACAATCAAAAAAAACGCATACGTAGGTAATTATATACCTTCCTACTTACTTGCGTACACAGTTTTTCCATCCAATTTGCAATCAAGCACTATGCGATCAACAAACAGTCGCGTATTACACATTCAATACAATAGATAATAATAAACAAAGGTAAGTACTTACTTCAATTCCATCAAACTGCCTGCCGCTCTCTTGAGACACTTCCTGGGCCTGACATTACTTTATAGCTTTCTCAAAGTTAAGATCATCACTTCGTAACCATCTGTCTCTCACTGTAGGGTTTGAAATCCCGCAGAGTATGTGATCTTTGATCAAGTCTTCGTTAAGGTTACCAAAATCGCAATTTTTACAAAGTAGCCTCAATGCCGTCACGTAAGTTTGTATAGATTCACCATCTTCCTGGTTACGTGTAAAAAACTTGTACCTTAACAATGTTTTATTCACTTTTGCCCGAAGAAGGTGTCGAATTTTTTGAATATAACATTGACATCGTCTTGTTCTTTATCGTCCTCGAAAGGAAAGGTTTGATACACATCAAAGCCCTTAGAGCCGATCAGATTGACGAGAAGACTAGACTGCACAAGGGATGACTCCGTATGAACCCCGGATGCCTTCACCGAAGAGTAAAAATTGTTGCCTCCATCTTATCCAAGCGTCGGCCCAGCTAACAGGACCGCCATCCATACTGGTTTCGGCTGGTGGTCTAGCGTGTTCCATTTCGACTAGCACTTTTATCGGCTAAATTAGCATAATACTAGACTGTACTTTTAGGAATATGTAAGATATAACAATTTTCTACTATTTATTCGTTATTTAACACTTAAATTATTAATTCAGCTGCCATATTTATAAGTGAAACCACCAAATGTCGGACAACAACTGTTTTATTCAAAACTGCGGTTTATAATCTGTTACAATTTAAAACTATCTACTACAATAACCTTCGTCTTGTCCATAAGACCTACACTACAAACTCATGTACCATGTACCATATACAGGGTGTACAATGTACAATCCAAATGGGTCAGTATGAAGAAGTCAGAAACTATGAGTGTTAGCAAAATCTGTTCTTAGGAACCATGGCGCCGATTTTAGATTTAATAATAATCACATTCAAACTTTTTTCTTAACTCTCATACATAATCGGGAATCGAACCTGGTCAGAATCTCTGTAAACAATGTGGTATAGGTAAATTCTGCAAGTCGTAAGAAGCAAAAATTCAATCGAATCTTGTTCAAATAATTGAAAGAAAAACCCAACAATAACATAACTATTTTATTTTAGTAATTGTTCAAAGTCGTATCCGTTCTGCTGAATGCAAAGATTAATTCTTTTGGGTAACGAATGTAAAATTGCGTTTCGTATTTCCATGGGGTGCATATGTGTTAAAATGTTTTCTAAGGCTGTAGTTAAATCCTCGTTGAAATGTAGATTTCATCTTTTACATAACCCCATAAGAAAAATCAAGAGGCGTGATATCAGGCGATCTTGCGGGCCATTTAATGGGGCCGTTTGTACCAATCCAGTTATTTTGAAAGTGATTATTAAGAAAGTCTGTGGCAATTAAACTATTATGTGCTCCATCTTGTTGAAAATACATAAATAATCCTCGTATGATTTCAACAACGTCTTCTAATTTCGATGTATTTAAATCTGTCTAATCGCCCTTCATAAATTTTAAACATAAAAACTCTGTTTTGTATAAGCCCAACCGAACAGTTAAATGAAAATCTTATTTGGCGTCGCCCTTCGTGGATCTGCAAGGGGTTTTGTCGTGACCAAAAATGATAATTTTTGCGATTGTACATACCATTAATTGAAAACTGAGTTTCGTCCGAAAAAATTATAAACTCTAAAAAGTGTTGATCCGAATTTATTTTCTCCTTTAACCAGTTACAAAATGCGAGCCATTCGATGTTATAACCTTGATGCAAGGCTTGAGCCAAATATGCATTACGGTAACACTTGTACTTGTATTTTTTCAAAACATTTTGGATTGTACCGAGAGGTTCGCCTGGGATATCGCGTACAGCGTCACGAATTGAAGCATCAGGAGTTCCCTCAAAGTAAGTCAAAATGTTGTGATTTTAACATCTATATCACATTTTTGTGGTTTCTTCTGCTTTTTCCTTCTGAAACTACCGCAAGTCCTCAAATTGTAAATAAGTTTATAAAATATTTTGCGTATGGGTACATTTTGTAACGGATCCTATTTCGGCACCAATCTGAAGCTCGTGTGCAATTTTTATCACTTTTAAAATAGGCTTCCAATAGATCTAACTGTTCTTCCTTCGTTAAACGCATTATACAAACAGTACAACACACATAACACAATAATAGTATATCTAAAATCAAAACGAAGAGGTTATGAAAAGGCTCGTTTTATTTAAAATATGACATTCATTCCGAAAGAAGTATTCCATTTTCAAATTTTAAATGATTCGGCACGCCCGCTGAACCAATGCTTTTTAATTTTAAATAAATGCTATTTGTAATGCATAATATCGATACAGATAAGATACGCATAAATGGTCTCTTCAGATAATTGAATAAAAGTAAAAGAATATACCTTATATTTTGCCTTGTATTTTTTTATTATTTTTTTATTTTTTATTTAAATGGTTCACCAACAATTGTTTACACAATACAAATGCGTATAAATATAAAAAAAAAGGTAACCAAGCTCGGTGCAACAATCACTTATAGGTAAACACTACATAAGCAAATAAAGTTCACAACAGTATATTAATTGGACTTAACAGTAATTAGAGTTTCTATTGACATATGAACATTAAGTCTATATGATGAGTGTACAATTGTAAGATAATAATTATAACATCGAAAAGGTGACAAAACAATAATTGAGATTACAAAGCAATCGCACTGGTCTTTAAAGGCTCATTTTTCTGAACCACACAAACAAAAATCAAAGATTTGTAAATCTTTGATTTTAGTGATGGTATTGTATCAAAATGTAAATCAATTTGAACGCTACAGCTATTTATTACATTGCAGAGTCTGGCATAGGGAGAATTGGCACCTAGAACGGTTCGTCTAAACGGGTTCGAAGTGGAGTGATTGCGTGTCGTGGAATTCTAGATGGTACGCGGAAGTTAAAAAGGGCCAATAGTATTGGACAATAAATTTTATGTCTAAATATTTTGCAAACAAAAAGAGCGTCATTAAAGCGTCTTCGAGTTTCAAGGGTATGCATGTGAAAATAATTTAGACGCAAAGCGTAGGTGGGGACTTGCTTAGCAATACCCGTTGAATATGCAACATGCCAAAGAAAACGCTTTTGAACTCGTTCAATTCGCAATGTGTGTATAGCATAGTGTGGACGCCACACCACACTACAATATTCCAGAAAGCTTCTTACCAGACTGTTGTAAAGTTGTATTTTGGTTTTACTTTTGCGAAAAGATCTACAGTTTCTAATAACAAACCCTAGCATTTTGGAAGATTTCTTAATAATGTTATCTACATGTGGAATAAAAGTAAGTTTTTTATCATCAAGGACTCCAAGATCGCGAATTTGCTCTACTTCTTGAATGGTTTCATTGTTAATTTTATATTTTGACTCTAATATGTGATGTTTTCTAGAATATTTGGCATGATAACATTTTTTTAAATTCAAAACTATTTCATTATTATGGCACCATTGCACTAAATTATCTATATCCTGCTGAAGATAGATTGTGTCTTCTATGGTCTTAATCACTCTAACAAATTTGAGATCATCCGCATACATAAAAATTTCAGAGTACTGAAAACTAGTTGGTAAGTCATTGATGAAATAATTAAATAAAACTGGACCCAAGTGGGACCTTTGCGGTACTCCGGAAGATATATTATACGTAGTTGACTGAAAACCATTCACAACAACAAAGAACGATCTATTTTTTAAATATGATGTCAGCCATTGCAGCAGTTTACGCGTAATACCATAAGCATCCAATTTCTTTATTAAGATATTGTTAGAAACTTTATGAAAGGCTTTGCTAAAGTCGGCATACATTACGTCTGCTTAGCAACCCATATCGATCGCCTTTGGTAACAATTCAGTAAAAGGCACTAAATTCGTGGTTGTAGACCGAGCGTGGACAAACCCATGTTGATATTCGCTTAAGTAGAGTTTTTGATGATTTTCAACAAGAGGACAGATCAAACACTCAAAAATTTTAGCAATTGTGCTCATAATACAAATTGGTCTATGATTAGATACTATGTCGTCATTACCTGATTTAAGGATCGGAACTACCTTTGCTATTTTCCACTTTGACGGAAATATACCAGTCTTTAGAGATCTGTTAAAAATTAAAGAAAGGGGGAACGCAAGTTCTGAAGAACATTTTTTGAGGAAAACTGGTGGTATTCCGTCAGGACCAGCACCTTTATTAATATCCAACCCTTCAAGCTTATTAAAAATTTCCTTAGAGGTTATTTCTGGTTCCACCAAACATTGACTATTAGTACGCATAAAATTTAAAAACTCCATGTCATCGCTAAGTTTATCACCACTATCTCCGTTCTTACTGTAGACAGACGAAAAATATCTAGCAAACAATTTACACACCTCTGTGCCGTCAGATGTAGTTGTTGTACCGTCTGTCATTGGGTAAGAACTCGATCCACCTCGCTTCGACTTTACAAAGTTCCAAAAGAGTTTAGGATTTTTTTCGAGATCATTTTAGATTTTATATAAATAATCATTATAACAAGTAGTGGCCAACTTATCGCAGCGCTTGTTGATTATTTTTATTTTATGCTATCTAGCGGATTGTTGTATTTTTTATATCGATTTCTAATTTAATATTTTTCATTTAGTATTTTAATTAAATCTCTTCTAAACCACGGTGGATACTTTTTAATCTTTAATGTTCTTATTATGTAGGAACGCAGACACGAGTGAAACGCTTGTTGGTTGACTACGCACTCGTTTATTTGACATCTTACAACTACCTACATACATAACATTCCTCACCCCTAGTCAAACAATACAAAATCAATTAACAACAAAACTAATTTACAATATTAAAAGAAGCGTCTATAGTCTATGATTGGTCGGTGACGAAGGTTATGGCCATTAGTTGATATGGCAGAAGCCTCGTTATCATGCGAAGCTTCTTCCTCAGCATCATAAAACTCTTCTCGTCAAGGGTGAGGGCGCGCGGGCAGCTCCGCCGGCGATTCCACCTCGCGGCCCGGGCGCAGCGAGTCCGGTGGAGACTCGGTGCTGTGTTCCGCGGTCGGCTGAGTAGCCTGTGTGGCTGACTCTTGTGTCGACTGCTGGCTCCCGTTCTCCTCCTCCCCCTCGCTGACGACGCTCGCCCTGGACTCCTCTGCCTGGAGAGGGCTGTAGTCCCCCACCACATCAGTAAAGCTGGTAGGAGTAACGGTGGCTGCTTCGCTTTTATTTAAAAACAGTTGATTTTTATGTTTTTTAACTACTTGTGAGGTTTCATTGTCTTTCACTAAGTACACAACTTTACCTAGTTTTTTCATAACTGTCCCATTAATCCACAAGAAGTTATTATTACTTAAGTTTTACTTATATATCACTTGCTGGCCAATTGAAAAACATTGTTTATTTCCACCGCCATAGGACTCACACTGCAAAGACTGTTTATTTTTAACAAATGAGTCAATGGGCACGGGCGATGACGGTGAAGGGTTTATTAAATCCAAATGAGATCGAAGTTTCCTCCCGAAAACTAATTCCGCCGGTGATAAACCTGTGGTAGAATGTACTGAGTTACGATAATCGAACAGATACTTTGCTAGTTTTGTTTTAAAATACTTTGAATTTCCCCCTGATATAATAATTGATTTCAGACCCTTTTTAGCAATTTTTACATAACTCTCCGCTTGACCATTACTCGCTGGATAGTAGGCCGGACTAGTCACATGGTCTATGCCATTAATTCTACAAAAATTAGTAAATTCAAGCGAAGTAAAGGATGTGCCATTGTCGCTTACCAATATTTTTGGTAGACCAAAACGTGAAAAATACTCACACAGTTTGTTTATTACACACAGTGTTGTTATAGTATTGTTCATGTCGTATACCTCTAACCATTTACTGTATGCATGTACTATAACTAAATACATGTGATTGTTAAGTGGGCCAAGGAAATCTATGTGAATTCTCAGAAATGGTTGAGCTGGGTACGGCCAGGGCGCGAGCGGGGCGCGGGCGGGGGCGGCGCGTAGTTTACTACACACGACCCAGCTACCTATCAGTAATTCTAACTGTTTGTCTAGCCCGGGAAACCAAAAACGCGAACGTGCCTCAGCTTTCGTTTTTACTATGCCTAAATGAGACTTATGTAAATCATTTAGTAACCTATTTCTCAAACATGTTGGTATTATTACTTTGTGGCCTCTCATTAAACACCCATTTTCATAAAATAATTGATTGCGGCAATAAAAGTAGGGGATTAACAATACATCGTTTACCCTTTTAGGCCAACCGTGCAGTACAAAATATACTACTTTATTAAGATTTGTATCGTTGCAAGTTTCCTGCTTAATTTGTTGAGCGGTGATAGGCAGATCACCGTCCGCGACAAATCTAACGTAAGTGGCGTGGTCGTGCAGCGCGGCAGCCGCGTCCGCGCAGCGCTGCGTGTCGGCGCCGAGTGCGCAGGTGCAGGCCGGCTCCCGGCCGCCGCCGTCGCTCGCGGCCGGCAGGCTCGCGCGTGATAAGAAGTCAGCCGTGTTATCACTACTTTTTATGTACACTATTTTGTAGTTGTATGCGCTTAGATACAATGCATACCTTTGCAACCGGTTGGCTGAGACTTCCGGAATGCCTTTGTGTGGGCCAAATATTGCTAAGAGGGGCTTGTGATCTGTTTTTAGTATAAACGGAGATGACCTACCGTATAAATATTGGTGGAACCTACGGACTCCGAAAAAAATTGTCGTTGCTTCTTTCTGTATTTGTGAATAACGTTTTTCGGCTGCATTTAACGTTCTAGAGGCGAAAGAAATAGGCCGTTCTAACCCTGTTTTATCGATTTGTGATAAAATCGCTCCCAGCCCAGTGGGAGATGCGTCGACGGTTAACACTAAATTAGCATTCGGATTAAAATGTGCCAAAACGAGATCCGATGCTAAATGTTTTTTTATTAAATTAAATGATTCTAAGTGCTCTTTTGTCCATTGCCACTTATTGTTTTTCTTTAAAAAGCCATATAATGGACTCAAAATTGCCGAAGCGTTCGGAACAAAATTCCTGTAATAATTTACTAAACCCAAAAAAGATTGAAGCTGACTAACATTATGTGGTACTCCCGCATCGAGGATAGCTTTGACCTTTTCTGGGGATTTCTTCAATCCATTCTTATTTATAACATAACCTAGATAGCTTATTTCATCCATGAAAAATTTACACTTATCTTTCTGCAGTGTGAGTCCAGCTTCCTGTAGCCTATTTAAAACTGTACATAATCTGGTAAAATGTTCCTGAGGGTTACTTCCCGTTATCAGGACATCGTCCAACAGGCACAACACGCCATCTAGCCCAGAGAGCACGCAGTCCATCGCGCGCTGGAATATTGCGGGCGCACTGGCCAATCCGAACACCATACGTGTATATTTAAATAACCCACGACATGTGTTAATACAAGTTATGTTTTGCGAAACGTTATTTAAAAAAAAATTGATTATAAGCTATGGATAAATCTAATTTAGAAAACTGGACTCCCCCGTGTAACTTGGAAAATAATTCTTTGACAGTAGGCAATGGATAATGTTCAATTACTAATTGCTTATTAATAGAAACTGAGTATGTAGAAATTATTTAGTATGTATAGTGTACTTGTAACTTTAGTAATACATTTTGTTACTGATGGCGCCACAAATAGATTAAAGCGTGCATGTAACTTTTTAAATGTTTTTATTCCGCAACCTTGGTTGATTTCTATTGTCAATAAGCTTTCACCATATGTTTTTGTGACTTTCATTATACCTGCCTCTGGTATCTGAGCTGTCTTTGTTCATGGTCCTTCGAGCCGGATATTTCTGGCAGGACTTCGTGGCGTTAAGTTTGTTCATTTTTGGAAGATCCTTTTTGGAGTAGGGAAATCCTGAAAGGCACAATACGGACAGTGGATTGCTGTCGTAAACGTTTTTGAAGTAGCGGTCTGCTGAAAGGCGGGCGGCAGGAACGAGCAGTTTGCTGAACAGCGGGCGGCAGGAACGTGCAGTTTGCTGAAGGGCAGGCGGCAGGAAACGGATAGCTGCACTGGAGGATTCTGGATTGGAGAAATCGAGGAGCTATCTGTGATGACACGAAGTGTCAGGTGTGAGTGACAAATAAATATTGTGAGTACTTTGGTTGTTTTTACACGAACTTGAGCCTTATTGGCAGTTAATTTATTTGCAAATCTAAGTGAAGATTTATTGAAGTTTGAACCTTATTATAAAGACTTTCTTAACTTTTAAAGATTAAGATACCGTTGTTTTCAGGAAAAAGTTTTCACAATAAGTCTCATCTTCCGTCAGCATTTTATTTTTAACCATATTAGAATCAGATTCTAACTCCCAAAACTTTCTTAAAATTTCATTTTCATTTTCCAGACAATGAAAAACCTTTGTACATATCTGGCCATGATTGTTTGTCTCTATAGCTCCAGATATAATCCAACCTAAACTTGTTAGTTGCGCGATTGACAAACCTGACGGACTTCTTTTAAGACCGTCTTGTAATATTTTTGCGTAAACCTCGGCTCCTAATAATAAATCAATTTTATTAGGAACGTTAAAATGTGGATCCGCTAATTTTAAATCATTCAATTCCTCCCAACCTAAATAACTAGCTCGTCTTGAGGGAATTAACGACGTTATTGATTTTAAAATTAGTGCTTTAACTATAAAATGTACCTTCGGATCAACCATTGAAGTTATTTTGATAGTCGCCATCGCCCTGCATGAAATATTTGTGTTACCTCCAACACCTGAAATTTCACCATGAATTCGTGTTCTTTTTAAACCCAAATTTTGAACCATTTGAAGCTTTACACGTATTTTTTGCCTTATTAATATATTCTGTGTTACATGACTTTAATGATGCGACCATGCACTTTTTTAAAACCTTGTTGTAATTATTGTAAACTGTTTTATTCTGTTTCTTATTACTATTACATAAAACATATTTTAGGTATAGACGTCTTTTATTTATACAACTTTTTTTTATACCTTTGGTCAACCATTTTTCTTTCAGAGCATTATTATTCTTGATTTTAGCTTTTATAATGGGAAAACATAGATTAAAAAATAAAATTAAATAATCATGAAAGATATTGAATGACTTATTAGTATCACTTTCAGAGTAGACGTCTTGAAACGATAGTGCCGAAATACATTCTATATATTTCCGTACGTTGTCTTCTGAAAAGTCTCTGTTTTCTTCAAACCAATATTTAGGATTCTGCTTTATACCTATGTTTTCTCTGTTTAACTTTAATCGATGCAGTTTGTCCCGTTTCGAGGTCCGATAGAGCTAGATAATGTATTTCCGCGTGCACATTTTCAAAATCACTACATATAAGGTCTATACAAGATTTTTTTCTGGTCGGATTTATGATATGTGATATTATATTATAATTTAGTAACAAAGCTTCAAAATCTTTTGTTATGGAGTTATTTTTTAAAATAATAATATTAAAATCACCACTGAGTATAATATTTTTGTTTGATTTATTACATAATTTATGTAGCAATTTTTCAAGCTCGTTCAAGAATATATCCACTGAAGAGGATGGTGTTCTATAAATGCAAACTAAGATTATATTGTAATTAATCATTTCAATAGCACAACATTCAAACACATCTCTTAAAGGTTGAATGGTTTGAATGACTTTATATTGTAAATGTTTTTTAATTAAAATACAAGAACCCCCTCTGCGTTGTTGTGTACGTGAGTAATACGCTGCTAGTTCATCGCCCTCCAACATAAGATTTGATTCGGATCCTCTTTTTATAAAAGTCTCTGTAAGACATACTACATCTATGGCGCCTATAGTTTTGCTAAGTTCCTTTAATGTTGCTTGAAGTATATCGCGCTTCCCCAGTACGCCAGCTATATTTTGGTGAAATACATTAAAGTTATGTGTACTAATATCAAGGAAAAAACTGATCCGGTGAGAATTGTACTTGTAGATTCCTACCGTTGTATGTGTCTGTTTGAGTAGCTTGGTCAAAGGTTTTTACAAATTTGTAATGTGGAATCATTCTGTTCACAAAAGTAGAATTGTATTGCAGAATATCTATTTCTATATTTAATTTAAAACAGATATAATTTTTAAAGCCAGGTTTTCCTTTAGTCAAATTAAATTTCTTCATATGATTAATCATGTCAATAAAATTACAATTATGATAATTATGTGATAACATTCTAATATTATAGTTTAGCAATTTTTCATTTAAATATTTGTTATATAATATCCCTAATAAAAATACCTGTTTACATTTTTTTAACGATTGCAGGCTGTTGCTAATTTCACAAAACAAAGTGTATGGATTTTTATCATTTTTACCAACACTTAATATCACTATGTCCTCTTCTCTTATTGTTTTCTGCAATGACGCACAGCTGCTGAGTATTTCTGAGCTACTTGCATAGGGTTTGACCATTGAAGACACGTCACATTTATCGTTCCAGGTACCTATTCTGCTCTTCAGTATTTTAAGTGACAGCCCTCGCACTTGTTCATCTCCTAAGATAAAAATAGTCGGTTTTCTCTCGTTGTATATATATGATGTTCTATTACTATTGCTGTTTGTCAACTCGCTTGTTTGTATAAGCTTATTTGAATTTGAGGATGTTTGAGTACATTCATTGACTTCTTTACATTTCGGTATTTGTTCGAATGAGTTGTTAAGACATTTTTGTAAGTTTAAACAAACACTTTTATCCTGAACTAATGGTGATAATCTTGGGGTATTTATTGTTTTGAAGATTAGTTTTATGTCTATAATAGGTGAAGATGACGACTGTATTTTTTTCATAGAACTCTTATTTAAACTTTTACTCGGTGAGGGTGTTTGTGTCACTTTTTTTAGTAGTTCTATTTTTCTAATTCTATCTTCTAAATGCTTTTTTAATTGGCTATTTTCTATGTTTAATATTTCAATTTCGTTATGCGCCGATTTTAGTTCCCGGTATAATTCTTCGTTTTTTCCCTTCAGATCTTGTATCATAGAAGACTCGAGAATGGGACTAGATGTTAAACTTCTATTTATAGCTTGTAAAGACATTTCTGAGTCATCGGTTATGTAGTGGGATAAGTTTATATTAGAATCTGATAAGGTCCTTCGTCTTTTTGTATTTTGTTTATTTCTGTACGTTATGTTCTGATTCATTCTTATTTCTTTAGCGAAAGAAAGAGAAAAAAAAATATACAAAACAAAAAAAATCCATTTATCTAAACTGGATTTGAACTCGTGTCTCTTCAGTGTGAACCGCATTCACTACCGTTTGGCTACCGTGGCTTTGATGTAGGAAGTTGAAATTGTGATTTATTTTATAGTTTGATGACTCATTCGTTTCGGCGACCGTTACTGTTTCTTTGTTGTGGTACAGTAACTATTTCACTTCACAATTTCTTTTTTCTCGCTGTATTTAATCACTTAGTTTATAATTTTGGTTTGTGGTCGTTTCACTGCCTAGTATTTTGAATATTTGATGTTGCGAACACAGTAAATGTAAGTTTTTAGATAAAAAAAATTCTGTACACTTAAAAGAGTTTTATGTTTTGTTTTACTGGTTCAAATAACTTGCAAACACTTTCACTGCGTTATTATATGCTATTATTCGTAAATATAATGTTCATTCGATTTTTCTTTCACTAATACTATTTAAGTAATTAATTTAATACGGAATCGAAGTGATCGTGCGCCACCTAACGGTATATATCTATATATTTCTCAACTTACACAACAATAAAACCGTATATATTCATACTACACTACATAATAAACTTTTACACAAATAGCAGAGCTTTCCTAAATTATAACGCTACATTTGACCCATTTGAGCGGCTTATTTTATCATAACTACTTACTAAGCTTGTTTTCGTGCATTCTCGTGAGTTGGTAAGCTTACATAATTATTCGATAGGTTTTTGTTATTTACTTTCATACCATACCATTTTAACAAACACAACCTGTTCGGCTACCGAGTTACGTTTGAAAATTGCAGATCTCACAATGTTATCGAATGGTAGTAAATTTCAGTTATATTACCAGAATGTACGAGGTTTAAGAACAAAAATCAATACTTTCTTTAACAATATCTTAACACACGAATTGAATATCGCACTAATCACGAAAACTTGGTTATGTCATGGAATTTTGAACACCGAGATCTGCAATGCTAAGCATCCTGGCGCTCTATGACATACGGCTGCATGTGCGCGCCCCGTCCGAATGGCAGCGCGCAGGGCTTGAGTGCGTGGGAGTCACAGTCCCCGGACGCAGCCTGGCGCACACAGCCCCTGCCGCCCCTGCCACCCCCTCCGGCCCCGCCGACGACCCCGCGTCCAGCTTGCGGCAAAACCTTGCATATCGCTGTGGTTTACATTCCGCCGGATCATAATATTGTTGAACTAAATAAAAAAAAAAATACGTTGTTTTGTTAATTTGTTTGGTCATATTATTAGGGAACGTCCTAACGACCACTATTTGATAGCTGGCGATTTTAATTTACCCTGTTTGAAGTGGAGCTCGTGAGAACTAATAATATTACGTAAAGGTTCTGTAGAAGTTCAGACTGTGGCATCTGAATTAATTAATTTAATGTCTTTTCATGGCTTAAAACAATCAAAAATACTTATAAATAATAAGGGAAATACTTAAGACTTCATTTTTCTAACTTTGAAATTAACTGTTGGCGTTCCCTTACTCTACTTGTTCAAATTCAAAATTCAAATTCAAATATTTATTTCCCAACATTGACAATAACTTGTTCTTATTGACGTCAAATAAAACATGATTCTACCACCAGTTCGAAAAAAACCTTCGTGAAGAAGAACTGGCAAGAAACTTCACGGGTATATTTTTTTTTCAAAATAAATTTACAGAGTCTCTTTATGTCTATACAAAAATTATTCTTTTCTGCATCTGTAAGCTCGGCAAGTCTCCCTCCCCCCAAGTATCCAAACGACGAACACCCTCAAACGGCACCCGTTCACGAGTTAACGCGGGATCCAGCCATCGCCCTCCTTAACCATATTAGAGGGAAGTGAGCGACCCGTCACCCGACGCTACCATAAGAAGACGTACTTTTGTGACAATGACGCTTTAGATATTCATCGGGACGAAGAACTCATCGCACATACAGACACATTACACATGCTTTGTTACAAATACTAGTACAATCCTGTTAATGAGGGGATTATACCCAAGGGCTTTTATCATCCAAATAATCGGATAGTTTATAATATGCTCTAGCACACAACTTCTCCTTTATAGTTTCTTTGAATTTGTCAATAGGAAGACCTTGGATATCCTCAGGAACCTTATTATAAAAGCGTATACATTGACCCATGAATGAGTTAGTGACTTTATGAAGCCTGCTATTATGACCTGCCAGCATATTTCTTCCTCTTGTGTGAACATTGTGCAGATCTTTTTTTCTTTTGAACAAGGTTATGTTCTTCTTAACATACATTAAATTTTCTAAAATATATTGTGAATGGAAGGTAAGAATATTTATTTCCTTAAATTTACTTCTAAGTGACACCCTTGGACCGAGCTGATAGATTGCGCGAACAGCCCTTTTCTGCAGAATAAATATAGCATCGATGTCGGCAGCACTCCCCCACAAAAGAATACCATATGTCATGAGGCTGTGGAAGTAACCAAAATAGACTAATCGAGCAGTTGTTTCATTTGAAATTTCTCTAATTTTTTTAACAGCATATGCTGCAGAGTCAAGCCTTTTCGCTAAACCATCAACATGCGGTCCCCACTGGAGTTTGGCGTCTAATGTTATGCCCAGAAATACAGTTGAGTTTACAGGAATCAGTTCCTGGCTCTTAACTACAATGTTTGTGTTTACCTGTTTGACATTTGGCAATGTTAATTTTAACACATTTCGTTTTTTTTTCATTGAGGAGCAAATTATTAGCTGAGAACCACTGCTCTGTGTTGGAGATGCATTTGTTCACCGCTCGATAGTCAATTTCTTGTCTTATGGTTTTAAACAAGAAGGAAGTATCGTCAGCAAACAATATGACCTCGCATTGATTCTTAACGACCGATGGCAGATCATTATTATAAACTAAAAATAGGAAAGGACCGAGAACTGAGCCCTGGGGCACACCCATTGTCACTGCCGATCCTGATGTTTTTTCTCCATTTATTGCAACTTTCTGTTTTCTATTAGAAATATATGATTTAATCAAGGCAAGCGCTCGGTTTTTAATGCCGTAATGGTGCAGTTTTATGAGTAGAGTAGTATGATCCACACAGTCGAACGCCTTGGACAAGTCACAAAAGACAACAATAGCATCACGCGACTCCTCCCAGGCACTGAATACGTGTTTTATGAGCTCAACAGCGGCATCGGTTGTTGAGCGACCCCGCGTGAAACCAAACTGCTTAAAAATCATTAAACTATTACCGTAAAAATGAGAGAGTAATTGATTTAAAATTAATTTTTCAAAAATCTTACTGAGCGTTGGTAGTATAGATATAGGTCTAAAATTATTAGGGTCAGACATACTACCTGCTTTGAATATTGGAATGACCTTACTCAATTTCATCAAATCAGGAAAAACACCATTGTCAACACAGTCATAAAATATATTGGCTAAGTACGGGGCTATACCATCAATGACAGATTTAATAATTTTAACAGAAATCCCATCTAAATCGGCAGTATTTTTTACTTTAATGCTTTTAAATGCATTTAAAAGAACCTTGTACCTGAGGATGCTCTGCATCCATCAATAGAATTAGAGGTATCAAACATCGTGGTTTCCTTTATGAAACTACGTCCGGTTAATAGTTATATTTTATAAAAGCTAACTTTGATGCCAAAAGTTCTGACCTACATGAATATGACTGTTCAAATCTTTTAAAGGATTTGGATATTGAATCTGATATTAAAGAATTCTGTAACTTGTTATATGAACTAATTGATAGGTTTGTCCCTAAGTTTAAGGTTTCTGGAAACCACAATTATATCCAGTTTGGTACAGTCAGGCGCTTATTAGTTTAACGAAGGAAAAGGCAAAGTTTCACAATTTATGGAAACGATATGAAAATCCTAATTATTGTAACTCTTTTTCATTATTACGAGCACGGCAGAAAAAACTTCAAACTGAGTGTTATAATTACTACATCAAATGGTCACGAAATGTAATAAAAACATACACTAAGTATTTTGGAAATACGTTAGATCGAGAATGAAATCAGACTCGGTTTATCCAGGTCAGATGGACTACGGTGGTACTAATATTATTGGAGGAGCGGATATTTGTCTAGCATTTAATGATTTCTTTTTTTAATATTTCAGTTTACCACTTGCTAATTATAATGATAACCAAACTAATCCATGTTCCTCCTCAGTTGAATCTGTAAGTGTTCTTACAGTAAACCATGCATACTGTGCGAAAATTCTCAAAGGTCTTGATATCAGTAAATGTCCAGGCAGTGACAAACTATATTTAAGGCTTTATCTTTTCCTTTGAGTTATATTTTAAATTTTCTCACTATATGGAAAACGGCTCATGTTGTTCCTGTACATAAAAAGGGACCTAAGACTTCTATTAAAAATTACCGCCCTTTATCAAAGCTTAACATTTTTAAGTTGCAGAAAAAATATTTTACGATCATATTTATCCTTACGTGAGTCATATGATTCCAACATAGCAGCATGGTTTTATGCTCGTGCTCTACAAATCTAACTTTATTTACAAACAGAATTCTTAATGACATGAAAAGTGGTGGTCTGGTAGACGTGATCTACATGGATTTCGAAAAAGCTTTCGATCGCGTGGATCACGTCATCTTGTTATGTAAATTTCAAGAATTAGGAATATCTGGGTATTTATTGAGATGGATTGAGTCTTACCTGCGCAATCGCAGTCAAGCAGTTGAGGTTGGTGGTTATCGGTCTGACTACATAACTATTCCTTCCAGTGTCCCTCAAGGCTCAATCCTAGGGCCCTTGCTATATTCAGTGTACTTTTATGACAAAGGTCAGACTATTAAATACGCAAACTTCATAATGTACGCTGACGACACAAAATCTTTATGAAGATCAAGACTCTTTCTGATAGCTTTTTACTACAGGATGATTTGAACCATTTGTCTGAATATTAAAAACTTAACCGTATCAATATCAATGTAGAAAAATGCTTACACATAACTTTCACTCGCAAAAATAAAATATTAACTACTACATACTTTTTAATGGTTTTAATGGTTTGGAATTAAATAAATCTAACATCGTTAAGGATCTAGGGCTGCTTTTGAACTCAAAACTCATATTTAGTGAGCACATTGGCAGTATTATTAATTTGGCATATAAAAAGTTAGGTTTCATCTTGAGAACTACAGCTCCTTTTTCTGATTCTTTTTTGAATTAATTTATTATATTTTACATTTGTCCGTAGCACATTGGAGTATTGCATATATAGAGAGTCGACGTCGCTTACTAGACATATTTTTCTGCTTAATTTTAGCAATAATTCAATAGATTCCATTGATCTAACTTGCTTGACTAAATCTAAATTTCCATACACCTTCTTCAAGAACTAGACAAACTCACTTATTTTATCCTATCCATGCAAAATCTAACTATACATAGAACTCAGTTATTTCTAGGATTCAAAACACTTACAACAAAACTTACGCTCAAATCACGGACATATTCAACGATAGCAAGGCAAAATTCAAATACACTATAATCAAGCACGAACAGCTGTCGATCATTACATAAATTAGATGACTAACACACACCCATACACATACATACATACACACACACAACCGCTTAAACACGTACACACATTCAAATTTCATAAGGCAATTTTTAATCGATATATAATTATTTCTTGTCACTAACAGATTTTAACATTTGTCGCATAAATGCCCAAAATATCCCACGACATCACACGGATTTAATAAATACTTTTTCACCTGATATGGTACAAGCTCTCTTGGTGTCTGAAAATTTGCTTACGCCTAATATAAGTGATAATTTATAAAATATTCCAGGATATACTCTGATTAGGAATGACAGAATTGGATTGCGTGGTGGTGCCTAAATTCAGCTTACAAGTACAAAGATTTTTCTATTTCACCGGGTCTCTATTTCGGTTCGGCAAAATATATTTTTATCGAGCTGTATCTGAATAGCTTAAAATATTGTCTTAGAGTTATCTATTGTCCACAGTCCATTCCTTATGTCCGCGCTTTGGAATCCGTACTCGACGCAGTTGCGACCGAATACACACATCACGTGATTATGGGTGACTTAAATACGGATCTCCTCACAGATGACTGACGAGCTCGTAAACTATACAGTTTGATTAGTGTGTTTAACATCCAAATACTGCCACTTAATGCTACTCATCATAACGTAGGATCTCCTGATACTTGGCTTGATGTAATCATTACGTCAGCTGATTTATCACCTAATTACGGTCAAATGGCTGCTCCGGATTTTTCACGGCATGACCTTATTTACGTATCTCTTAATACTTATTGTCAAAAGCAGCCATCTAAATTTATTGACGCCCGAAACTATAAGTGCATCGACTTCAATTTGTTTAATACGCAATTTGCTGATACTAGTTGGTCACCAGTCTTTGAAGCAAGTACTATTTTATTTATTGACGATAAATTAAAAACATTTTGCGATATCGTTACCGCCATATTTGATCGCCATGCACCGATTCACAAAGTGAAAATCAAAAGGCCTCCTGCACTTTGGATCAACCAAGATGTTCGGATGGCCATGAAAAACCGTAATCGAGCCCTTATAAAATTTAGGAAAAGTAAGACTGAGAAAAACTGGTGCAGGTTTAAGCTACTTCGAAATCGGTGCAATCAGATCACACGTAACGTCAAAGGTCGGTATTTTATTTTTTTATTTATTTTTATTTATTTATTTCATTATTACATAATTCACAGCTCTTAGCTAAATATAAACATTATATTATTTTGCACTGACAGCCAATTAAGGACTAACAATTTATAGATGAAACATATATAAGCTTAAGAATAGGGAGAGATATATCACTAAGTTACAAAATCAACATCATGGATTAATATCAAAACAAAACTTAATTATGCAATAAAAAAGTAAGTATATAATTATTATAAAAACAGAAAAACTAATTGATTTTTTTTCTTTTTTTTTTTTTTGTGCCAAATTACATTAAAATCTTACTCGTTTTTTTATTTTTATTTTTTAGTCTTGTGTGATTTGTGTATATTATATGTGTGTGTGTTTGTGTATGTATGTGTGTGTATGGATGTTGAAGATGGTATGTGTTTATAAGTTGTTTATCCTGTCGTTAGTATTTTTATTATATTATGTCTAAAGTTCTCTTTGCTGTCATGGAACAGATCCAAATCCAAATTATGTGAAAAGTTCTTATTATAGGTGTTTTGTATTCTATTGATTATTGAGTTTTCTGTGTAGTTTGTTTTTGAGTGCTGTGAGTAAAATAACTGGGTGTGGCGGGTTCTTGTGGAGGGTGTGTGGAAACTTAGAACAAGGTGCGTTAACTCAGGACAGTCAATATAACCATTACAAGTGTTGTATAAAAATAGCATATCTAATAAGCAACGTCGGTGTTCCAAACTTAGAAGATGGTGATTTTTGCAGGCTTCTGGGTATCGGGCATGGGTCTGTTGTCTATAGTTTAAATGTTTTAAAAACTTTCGCTGAATAGACTCTATATTTTGTTTATATACAACATACTGAGTATTCCAGATTGAACTACAGTACTCTAGTGTACTGCGAACAAAAGAGTAGTATAGAACTTTCAAACAAATTGAATCAGTGAATGGTGCAATAGTCCTTAAAACAAAACCTAAATTCTTATAGGACCTTGTTGTGATGTGTGATATGTGTTCCCTGAAATTCAATTTTGCATCAAGGAGCACACCTAAATCCCGAACGATATTACATTTCAAAATTTCGACACCATTAAAAGAATAATGGGTCAGTAATGGTCTAAGCTTGCGAGTGAACGCTACACGTGTACACTTATTAACATTAATAGTGATGCGGTTGTCAAGGTAATAATTATTTAATCTGTGCAAGTCATCTTGTAACCTGAGGCTATCCGATGGGCTTCTCATTTTCATATAAATTTTAGTGTCGTCCACATACATTAAAAACTTTGCATAATGTATGTGTTTATCCTATGTCATATACGTATACACAGTAGAGTAAAGGTCCCAAGATTGAGCCCTGAGGGACTCCAGATGGTATGGAGACATAATCAGAGCGAAACCCACCCAGTTCAACTGCCTGACTACGATTACGAAGATGTGATTCATGCCATCGCAACAAATCTCCACAAATCCCTACTTCCTGAAGCTTGCGCAAGAGAATGACGTGATCAACACGATCGAATGCTTTTTCGAAGTCAGTGTAGATCACGTCAACCTGTCCCCCACATTCTCTATACAATAATACCACTATAATACAATAACATATAATGAAGTGTTTGTATATTAGTGTGTTGCATTTGCAGGGCTGCGTGAATTCTATATAACATGACGAATAAAAAGTAAGATAAAACAGGCTCAGATAACAAAGGGTGTGTGTACGCATTCTCGCTCCGATCGCCGCCCAGTGCGGACGTGCAAGACCCCGTTCTCCGTTGTTTGGTCCCTCCCCGATATTCCGTGGCGCTCAGTCTACTGACGTCACGGTTTAGCGAGTTGGTTCCGTGCTACGGTTTCCAGGGTTTTACTACTCCCTCTGAGTGCTATCGAAGTGCGTTTTTTCTTTGCGACTAAGCCCCTTAGTCTTCAAAGTGCTGTGCTAAGTTGTGTTGTGCTTGTGCTGAGTGCAGTGTTGTGCCCAGCGTAAGTAGTCTGGTTTCAGTGCAAAGGATACTTAACGGTGACAACGAATTTGTACTGAACCAGTCCTTTTTATTTTTATTTTATTTCTCTTCTCTATTTTATTTATTTTTTCTATTTTTCATATTTATTTTTATCATATCTGTGTGTTTCGTGTGTATTTGTCCTTTCTGTCGGTAAAGGTTGACCCTAACGCGGTCAACTCTTTACCTGCGCACCTTTTTTAGCTTTCTAGGTAGTGGCCTTCCGCATACTACGGTTAGTTTTAAGTTATTCTCCCCAGCCCCCCTACCGCGGGTAGGGAGGTTTAGGTGCTAGGTTTGCTAGGGAACCTAGGCATTTTTATATATTTATATATTATATATCGTAGGACCAAGCCCTCCAATGGACCTTGTCCACGTACTTAGGTCGTTCGCCCAGGTACTCGCCGCGTCTGGCTACAGCATACCCGATGACATACTAACGCAGGCCTTACAGGTATCTATCGCGTCCCCGGCCCCTCAGGCCTCAACCCCGGCCCCTCAGGCCTCCAACGTCGAGACCCCTCAGGTCTTAAGCTCTCCCGCGTCTCCCGCCTCGTCCGAGATGGACTGCGAATCGGTCGCATCCTCTCACGCGTCGCGTCGTAAGCGTACCGCTCCCGCGACTCCGAACCCGCGTCTGATACGTCGTCAGATGCCGTCACCTTAACCGGCTCTCCTGAGCCCGCGTTCCAACTTGTCGCCAAGCGCTCCAAGAAGCGCTCTAAGAAAGCTTCGGTATCTTCAATACCCGAGCCCTCCCCGGTGTCTTCAACACCAGCCCCCACGCCGTTAAAATCGCTCGTAGTAACCGCGTCTCCGTCGGTCACATCGAAGCCAGCGACGCGCTGCGCTCCCGTCCCGCCGAAGCCTCTGCTCCCTCCGCCCGTATTCCTGCTTGAAAAGGCGCGCTGGACCGCGGTTTCTAACTTGTGCAAAGAGCACAAAATCAATTACTTAAAAGCCGCCAACGCCGGCGACACAATCAAAATTCAAGTAGCGACCGTCGACGACTTCCGCTCGTTTACCAGGATACTCGGATTAAACCAAATCGCGTATCACACCTACGCCCTCCCGGAGGAGCGTAAGATCCGCGCAGTACTACGGGGCGTCCCGTTCGAACTCAGCAACGAAGGTATTCTCGAGGACCTTAAGTCCCAGGGTTTCCCGGTCACAGCAGTGCACAAGATGCACTCCAACCGCGGTAGGCGTTTTCCTTTAGCTTTAGTAATCCTTTCAAATACTCCCAACTCGAGGGAGATCTTTAGAGAGGCTCACACAATTTGCGGACTCTCAAATATCTCCGTCGAGCGTCCCAACCCCCGTGGTCACCCTAGGCAGTGCCACCGCTGCCAGCTCTATGGCCACGCAGCGGCTAACTGTTCAGCTCCCCCCAGGTGCGTAAAGTGCCTGGATCCTCACTTCACTAAGGAGTGCACTCGCACTCCCGAATCCACTTCCCCCCCTGCCTGTGTGCTGTGCGGCCAGTCCGGCCACACAGCTAACTACAGGGGCTGCCCGCGCGCTCCGCGCTCCACCACCAAGAGGGTCGCGCCTAAACCGGCGCCGCCGCTCACTCACGCTAACTTCCCGCCGCTGCTCAACCGGGGTCCCCCGGAAGCAAAGCCCGCTCAGCCGACGCCTACTCCGGCTCTGTCTTGGAGGCAGCGTCCGGCCGTTCCGCCTGCACCTTCCCGACCCATCCCAGCTCCCGTAGCTTCCGTAGGGCCGCGTCCTTCTCCGTCATCCGCACCTCAGTCGTCGTTGGCTGAGGACATGAAGACCGTGTTCGACGTTATTCAAAACGTCGATATTAACGAAATTTCCGTGCTCGCACGCAAACTGCGAGCCGCCCGCTCTCCTCAAGAGCGTTTATTTGCTTTAGCCGAGCATCACTCGCTCCTAAGTTCGTTGTAAATTCTTTTATAAATTCGTAAATAATAAATTATAATGTCTAGACCCGCGAATCCCGCGTCCAGTCGTATTAAACCCAAGGGCTTATCCCTAGTATCTTTTAACGCTCGTAGCCTTAACACCAACCTTCCCGAGATTAAACTGTTCCTTCAGAACAAAGAACCTGACTTATTCCTTCTCCAGGAGACATGGCTTACTCCAAACCGCTCCAGGGGATTCGCTATACCTAAGTACGCGTTTATTCGTAACGATAGGCCCAACTCCGACGGTTTCGGCGGCACCGCTATATATTACAAAAGAGGCTTCCACTGCTGTCCTCTCCCTACTCCTCCTCTCCTCAACATGGAAGCCACTGTGTGTAGATTGGCTATGTCTGGTCATCCGACCATCATCATAGCTTCAATCTACATACCTAGTGGTACCAGACCAATCCGCAGCGACTTTGAGGCCATTCTCGCCCTCGGCCATTCAGTCATTATGTTCGGAGACTTTAACTCCAAACATACTGACTGGACGTGCCTATCGACTAACACCAGCGGTATCGCTCTCCTCGACATCACTAACTCCCTTGACCTAGACGTCATATCCCCCATCACTCCCACTCACTATCCCAACAACCCGTCCTACTCTCCTGACATCCTCGACTTTGCAATTATCAAGCGAATCAATCTTGATCTAAGGTCTATCGAACCGCTCGATGACCTAGGCTCCGACCATCGCCCCGTTTCCCTCGTGCTAGGACCGCCGAACGATAACGCCTCATCTTCTAAGACCTTTACCAACTGGAAAGGTTTTAAAAATACGTTAGTTTCAGCCTTAGAGGCTCCGAACTCTCCACTCGCGATCTCTCCCGAACAATTAGATAGCCCGGATAAAATCGATTCATTAGTAAATTCTCTCACTGATGCTATCAACTCAGCCATCAGTGACAACGAAAAGGTTGCTAAGCAAGGCAAACCCACGCTTCCCTTAGCCGTTAGCAATCTTATTAAAGCTAAAAACGCGGCTCTCCGGAGAGCCAAGAAATATCCCACGCCCGCCTATAGAACAGCTGCGAATCAGCTTCAACGTAAAGTTAGGTCTTGCCTCGCGGAACTCCGAGACGCTCAGATGAACGATCTCATGGCGAATATCTCTCCGTCCCACCAAGCGTACTATAGCATGGCCCGAGCCTTACGCGTAGACACCGCCTCTCACGTTCCTCCTCTCACTCGTCCCGATGGCACTACTGCCTTCGAAGTCGAAGAGAAAGCCGAATGCTTCGCCGACAGCATTGCCGCACAATGCTCGCCCAGCACGCAACCTGCTTATCCCTCACACATCCAGGCGGTGGAGGACGAAGTCCTTCGCAGAGACTCTCTCCCCATCACCGCCGACCCTGTCACAGTCTCTAATGACGAAATCTTGCTTCTCATTAGAAATCAAAAGTCCAAAAAGGCTCCGGGTGCGGATGGAATTTCCAACCACGCACTTAAGCACCTACCTCAACAGATGCTTACCTTGTTAGCTATCATTTTCAATGCCTGCTTTGACCATAGCTACTTTCCAAAAGCTTAGAAAGAAGCGACAGTCATAGGCATTCCCAAGCCGGGCAAACCTCTGAACGTTCCGGCTAATCACAGACCCATCAGCCTCCTCAAGGCAATGTCTAAACTTCTCGAGAGAGTCATACTCTCTCGAATGCGGAACCATCTGTTTCCAACGGATGGCGATCCTCTCATTATTCCCCATTAGTTCGGCTTTCGCGCTAAACACTCCTGCCCTCAGCAAGTCCACCGAATCGTCGAGTATATACTTGACAGTTTCTATCCGCGTCGTTATAAAACAGTCGCGGTTTTCTTTGATGTAGCCAAGGCTTTCGATAAAGTCTGGCACAGCGGTCTCGTTTATAAACTCTACAAGATAGGCTTACAGGATCGCCTAGTCAGGTTAATAGCGTCGTTTCTCAAAGACCGTACGTTTCGATTTAAACACGAAGGCACGCTTTCTGCACCTCGTCCCATAAAGGCTGGAGTCCCTCAAGGCTCAGTCCTCGCCCCTCTGCTGTACACCGTGTACACCAACGACATTCCCATCCCGCCGAAAGGCGTCGAACTCGCCCTATTTGCTGACGACACCGCACTCTATACCAGGGGCCACAGTGTTCGGCACCTTGTAACCAGACTCCAAAGGGCCGTAAACGCCCTTGGTGCATGGTTTCAAGAATGGCGCATCGATGTGAACCCTGAAAAAAGTTCTGCGATGCGCTTCGACCACAAACGCCGTCGTCCCGATGGCGATCCCCACGTTCGAATGTTAGGCATTCCCATCCCCTGGAAGCGCAGTACTAAATACTTAGGGGTCACATTAGATCCGACGCTTTCTTTCAAGCCACACGTCGAAAGAGTTTCGAAACTCGCTCGTCACTATTTAGTCCGCCTAAATAGCATGTTAGGTAGAAAAAGTAAAATGTCCTTCAGAAACAAACGTACACTTTACAAGGTCTGCGTTAGACCCGTCATGACGTATGCCTCGCCAATCTTTGCCCACGCCAAACCCTCCCTCCTGCACAAACTGCAGGTAGTTCAAAACCTCTTTTGCCGCCGGGCCACAAACGCACCGTGGTACGTGCGTAACGCGGACTTGCATAGAGATCTTGAACTGCCTACAGTACAACAATATCTCAAAACACTCTCTGAAGCGTTCTTCAAACGCTCCGAAACCCATCCCAATCCTCTAGTTCGTGATTCTGTCTCATATACTACTCCTGTGTTAGACTCGAAGTTCAAAGTCGCTAGGCCTAGAAATGCGCAAACGTACTCATCCACCAGACTGTCACGCGATCTCGAGGCCCTTCTGGCCGCAAATTCTAATTCTAACGTAAATTCTAATCCTAACGTAAATCCTAATTCTAACGTAAATGCGAGTTAATTCAATTTTATTTTGCAATTTTTTAATTTTTGTTTTAATTTTTTTTTCATTTTGAGCACCTTCAGTGCTACGTATTCACCTTCAGTGCTTTGAGCACCTTCAGTGCTATGTAATCCCAGCGGGTGACCCCTTCTGGGCCCCACTAGCGCGGCCTCTTTCTCCAATTGGCCGTCGCTCAGATGAAGGCTGAGTGGCAAAAATGCACGAGCCGACAGGGGGTTTTTAGTGGGTATGGTCCTGGTAGGTGTCGGGACGAGTCCCACATAACTTTGGAATCGCGCCAGAGTATGCGTCAGGGCATTTTTATCCTCCTGCCCTTCCCGCGGAGGGGAACAAAAAAAAAAAAAAAAGGGTGTGTGTATGTGTATGGTGCAGTGTAAATATGTTGCGTGTACGTAGTAGTATGATAGTTTGAATTATTATAGATAATTGTGAATGGATTTTGTGTATGCAAATTGGCAGCAAAGAATGGACAAAAATGTGAATGATTTGAAACATAACTTTTAAGCGAGTTTTTTTTTAAATCGTTGTTTGTTAAAATGGGTATAGGTGGAGACGTTTCGTTTTTTCTAGCGTAAATGGTACAATTTTTGGTCCATATGAATTTATAATTAAGCTCACTTGCCCTAGTTTTACAGTCTTTTAATAACTTTTTATTGGAGATAGTTAAGTGTTCATTAATAAAAACTTTTTTGACGTTAAGGTCACCACCTAGGCCCATGTCTTTGGTACTTAAACCACGCTTTCTCTTTGCTGCTGCAACGACGGCGTCCTTGGTGGAACGGTTTTTGAAGCGTGCTACGATGACCCTGGCATTCTTGGTAACGGCGGAGGCTCGTCGTGGCTGCACTCTGTGTGCAAACTCAACCTCATCTCGAGTCAGGGACAATCCCAGGTGTTCGGCGATCTTCATTACGACATCTAAGGTATTCTCGGTTTTGGACTCGGGGACGCCGATGATTTCGACGTTCTGTAGTCGAGCCCACTGTTGCTGACGCGCAATATCCACTTCAATGGTGCTAATACGAGTCTCACAAGTCACCAGTTCACGTCGGAGAGTGCTATTTTCTTCCCGTAGGGACTTAATTTCTGCGGTGCTTTTGTTGAATCGCTTCAGCATGTCATCATATTGAGCGCTTACAAACTTGATTGACGATTCCAGGCTGCCTATTTGCTCTTTTACTGGCTGAAGTTCTGCAGCTAAAGCCTCTTTTATTAGTGTAGGAAGTTGCGTTATGAGAGACTCCAAAGTAGGTGATGGTAAGGGGAGTACCTATGGTTCATTGCTCGGTGATTTTGTTTTTCTTAGCGTTACATTTGCGTTAGCGGTTTCTTGTGTTGATATATGAGAGCTGTGGGTTGCATGTTCATGCTGCTGTTTGATTGGCGTGTTGCTGTTGTCGCCTTTTGGTAGTTTAGAAGCACATACAGGACAAACCCACCTTGTTTGCTTTTTAACGCTAACACATAGATAGTGAAAAGTCTTACAGCATACAGAGTTGCTGCAGATGATTTTGTCGTTTGAGTTAACGGTAAGTTTGCAGCCAGCACAAACGGTCATTTTGACGTTTCGGTTATTTTCGTGCACGGAGTTGGAGGGAGAAGGCTATGACACCAGTGCGAATGACAAGGACACAGATGTTTTGCAGGCTAGCTCCGATTGGTCTGAGTAGTTTGAGGCAGAACACTTTTGTTATTGCACACCACACAAGAAAGACACTTATTTACGATGCAACTTGTAGTATTATAAATCAAATTAGCTTGTATAAGATCTTTACTTTACTTTACTTTTAAAGAGAAAAATGTGTACGCGTCTACTTTTAATGATATCAGAGCTGAGAATGATGATTTTAATTCATAATAATAATATTGTGAATAACTCCTCGGCCAACTTGTGGAAATTCCTCAAGTCACTTGGCTTAGGTTCGCAATCTGTTAATTTAAGTTTTTCTAACATTTTGTTCCAACCCCCTTTCTCGATATTGGCACCAAATCAAGTACTGTATCTAAATTGGCATCTTCACCGAAATTAACACAAGATACCTTTGAATTTACGCCAGTTACCATAGATGATGTTAAAAAAAATTCTTTGAAGTTTAAAGCAGTCGGTATAGACGGAATAGGACGTACAATGATATTTCTAATGCTTGAATGGATTCTCCCAATCTATACGCACATCGTCAATTTCTCATTTACATCAGGTACCTCTCTTACCATGTGGAGTAAAACTCTGGTAATACCTTTACCTAAAACCTATAGTCCCTCTTTGATGAGTCACTTTAGACCAATATCTATTCTGCCATATCTTTCTAAAGTTGTTGAAGCAGTAGTGCACAAGCAACTATCAGACTTTACATTAGCACACAACTTATGGAACCAGTATAAATCCGGATTTCGGCCCGGACACAGTACTTGTACAGCTCTTCCGAAAGTTCTAGAAGACGTAAGAGCAGTAATGGACAAATCAAAGATTACAGTGCTGTTTAATTGACTTCTCAAATGCATTTAATGCTGTGAACCATGACATTCCTCTTGCTGCTCTTGAGAAACTCAATATTTCCCCAGAGGTATCGAAGCGGTTTTCCTCCTACCTCCATGGTCGTCAACAAGCTATAAAAATAAGTCTGACTGGCTGAATCTTGATGCTGGCGTTCTCCAAGGTGGTATACTTTCTCCACTGTTATTCTCTATTTTTATAAACCTTATCACCCTTAATCTCAAATGATCGTATCATCTTTATGCCGATGATTTACAACTGTACACGCAAACCAGTACATATGATACTGATATTGCTGTTGACTTGCTTAACGCCGCACATATCAACGAGTGGTCGCAGCAGTTCGGTATCAGAGTTAATCCCGCAATATTATCAGGCCATAATATTAGGTAGCTCACGACAGATTAATAAAATTGATATTTCCTGTGCGCCGTTTCTTCTTCTAAACTCATCCGTTATTGCCTACTATTCCTCCGTCAAAGATCTCGGCTTACACATTGATGCTACTCTCAGCTGGAACCAGCATATAGAGGAAGTTAGTTGAAAGGTAACAGCTTCACTGCGTTCTTTGTATCGTTTAAAACATTTTCTTCCTAGATAGACTAAGATACTACTTGTGAACGCGTTGGTATTACGAATAATAGATTACGCAGATATGTGCTACACAGATCTCAACGAAGATCACCTCAACAAGTTGGACCGTCTTTTGAACAACGTCATTTGGTTCATCTATGGACTGCGCAAATATGATCACACATCCAACTTTCGCAAACAACTTGGTTGGCTGCCTATCAGACAACGTAGGCACGTTAGGATACTTTGTACACTTTTTTCAATCCTCAACGATCCTCACGCTCCGGAATATTTAAAGGGTAAATTCCAGTTTTTAGGCTCCACACATGATAGATGTCTCAGGTCTGCCTATAATCTGAGCCCTCATATTCCTATGCATCGATTCAGATTTATTTCTTATTGTTTTGTTATCCAGGCTACACGTTTATGGAATACTCTAACGGTGGAGTTAAGGAAAGCTTCCAGTACACTCTCTTTTAAGCAGTGAATTAGAGTTCATTTTTTAGTCACTCAGGGAATCATGATAAACAATATATGTGTATTTATGAATAATGTAATAAGTTATAATATAATGTCTGTTTACTTATCTATTTTATTTTAATTTATAAAGATATATTTATGATAATTTTTAAATATCGTTTCTGACATTTATATATTATTATATTAAAAATCAATCTTATAGTATATAAGTATTTATTTTTTTATTTAGTATTACAAAGTGCTTTTTTTATGTTTGTAGTACGCATATGTATTTTTGTATGCACCCCTTAATTTGAAAACCTCTCCTTTGCTGCGGTAGACTGGTAGAGAATGCCAAATGGCATTAAGTCCGCCGTTTGTAATCTAATGTTATATTGTGCAATAAAGTTTTATGTAAATAATAAAAATAAAAGTAAGGAAAATATTAGAAATTACAAGAAAACATTATAATAATAATAATAAAACATACTTAACAAGATTAGCATTAATTAAGAATACAAAACGGAAAAACATTTAAGAATCGTCAATAAAAAGTACGATTATATTGTATAAGAAAACAATTATTATAATAAAGAAATAAGAATGATTTAAGGAAATAATTAAAAGTGATTACAATTAAAATTAAAATTAATATACAATTGAAATTTAATAGAAACAATAATTTTTATAATACTGATACTAAAATAAATATAAAATTGAAAAGACAAAATTGTATTTACATTAAAAATATATTAATTTTTAAAATATTTTAAAAATTAATAAATAATTTTCCTATCAATCAAATTTTACATATTTTCGTTTGAACTTAATCTTAAAGGAATAAACGTCCACGGAATCACTCTCTTCATTCATTAATTTACACATTCAAAGCACATGAGTAGATAAACGGAACAGTGACAAAGCTACATAAGAACGTGAAAAATTGTTATCTATTTTGTAGGGTTGTCACAATAGGTTAAGGCAAATTAAACAAAACATTTTTTAAATACTTTCATTATTCAGTATGATAGAATACTTTACAAATTACTTACTCTAATAATTTTCTTTTATAATTTTTGTTTTAAATAATTTATTGTTTCTTTTGATGTTATGGTAAATTCCGAATTTAACATATAGTTTTTTCAAGTAATCTAACGGGAAACACTCACATGGCATATCAAATTTACAATCTTTATTACGCTTCAGTATTTCATTGCCAGTATAGAAAATATTTATTTCAAGATCGAAATATTCGCAAAACTTTGGCTCGAGCAATTTAATTTAATTTTTTATAGTATTATTCATACAATATTTATTTCAAGATCGAAATATTCGCGAAACTTTGGCTCGAGCAATTCAATTTAATTTTTTATAGTATTATTCATACATGTAGTACAAAAACAACCATTATTAATAAAAAATACAACGTTTTAACATTAAAATAATCAAACTTGCAACTAACAAAACAAACAATGTGCGTCGCAAAGACCCTGAGATTGTCAACTGGCTGTGCCTGCCTTTTGACAATGTCTTTTGACCTGTCTCGCCGCGTACGTGAAAAGCGGCCAGTGGTCACGCACACATGCCCCGCGTGCTTGTAGTAGTGCATCCGGTTCGTGCGGTTGTATGGAGCTTTGTCTCTGTTCTGTTTATCTACTGATGTGTTCAAAGCACAGGGGAGTTACAACCGTGTACTGTTCGATGAAAAAACATATAAAGAGGTTTTGCTTGCTGTCGTGGATAGTGGTAGGGCCATTTATTTTAATTTTTTCGAGCACATCTCGAAAAAATAAAATGTATCTTATTGTTAATTATTTTGTATTAAAAGCAGATAACAGCCACGTCCCTGCAATTATAAGACATTGTATTTTAAAGTGCTCTAACCTGTTCTGGTAAGATCATAATCTTCTATGTTGTCCGGTCGAAAAATCAAGATGCCACAGGAAACGCTTTTGTACCCTTTTCAGTCGAAAATACTACTACAATAGTCAATCACGCTGCAAACATATGTGTTATAAACTAGTTCCTTAGTGTTAGTTTTACGAAAAATTTTGCCATCGCGTATGACAAACCCTAACACATGTGATTCTTTTTTACAATGGCGCCGATGTGTGAGGTAAAGATAAGTTTTTTGTCAAATATTACCCCATGATCTTTTACGCAGTCAACGGTACACAGATTATTATTTTCAATGATATGTTTGGTAACGAATAGCCATAGCTTGCAAGTAAAAGGTACGTGCATGCATTTCGAGTAATGTAGGCTCATAAAATTTGTTTTGCACCATTCGGTTAGACTATCAAGATCAACTTGAACTAGTTTTGCATCCTTCAACATTTTAATGACTCTTCAAAATTTAAGGTCGTCCATCTTGTATGGTTTGCATGGATTTGGACAGTCAGGAAGATCGTTATATGTTGAATAGTAGAGGGCAAAGGTGTGAGCCTTGTGGTACTCCAGAAACGACTTAAAACATGGCGGATTCGTACCCGCGCAACACAACCTCCCTATTATCTAGGTACAATTTGAACTTCTGCAGTATTTGTCCACTAAGTCGACGGATGTCGATAAGATGACGGTTTTTTCAACAGCAAAGAATAGGCAACCGTGTCAGACGCCTTGCTGAAGTCTGCGTAAATAACATCCACATGTTGTTTGGCAACCATTCCAGTAGACAAAGTGTAGATATAGTAAGCTACTAGGTTATCACAATAAAAAGGGGTACGAAAAAAAAACTACGATTAGCTTAAAAAAAATATTTGTTATAGTATAGTTACTAAATGGTAAATTTTGTATTCAAAATAATATGGCCTAAATGACCACCGTCTCGACTTCTATATTCCTCAAAATGCACATAAAATTGACGAAGACTCTTAGGCATAGAAATTGTGGTTTAGCAAACATCTTTCTGTATTATTTGATTAACTTTGAAGCAGTGTCCATAGTTTCTGTGTATACATTCGATTCTTTAAATATCCTTATAAAAAATCTACAAGGTTCATATGGAGACTCCGGCGTTGCCGTGGAATATCACCTCTCTTACTAATGGGTTTTTTGGGGAACAACTCTTTAGCCACCATCAGGGACTCGTTAGAGATGTGGTAGATGGCTGCATCTTACTGCAACCATCTATTCCGATTGTAGCCAATACATTCCTGTGTTTCTGGTACAAGAAACTTTCGTAAAGTTCTTACACATTCAGCAGAGTTAACTGTTACCGTGCGGCCTCGAGAATCTTATGATTCCTTTAGCTGAAATTGCTGCCCATACAGTGCCCTGTAAACATAGAGATAGTTTATTTGCCCGACATTACATAAAGAATAATAAATGTTAAGATGGTAAGAAATCTAGTGTTGACATTCATTAATTAAATATGCACACATATAATATTTTTTATAACGTGTCTCTACCAGAATTTGGAAAACATAAATAATTCACTTTTTAATGGCATTAGACTGACAGTTTACGTTGTTCTACGAATACTGTAAATATTTTATTGAGCTGGCGTGACTAAAAGTACAAAAATAAACACCATGTCTATAAATTATATATTCATACTTTTCATCAAGCATAATTTATTGTAAAATTATATTATAATAAATTATTTCCACGTGTAAATCTTGAATTTTCACAAACATTTGCAGAATCAACACAATATCAATTGAAGGAAGTCACAATAAGCATAAGACCTTCGTAATTTTCCAAAAAAAATCTTTGAGGAATAATCATTACAATTTCGTATCACGCGTTCTTTGAAACGCATATCTTGACATTAATGCCTTTTTATGTCTTGTAGAAATGTATCGATAATTTTTCGATTATTATTTGTCTACAGATTAATTTACTGATTGATTGATATATTGTATTGTGTAGCTCAAAGGATAATAAATGTCATGTGTTATATAATAATGTTTGCGGATGAATTTTTAGACATGTTTTACATAATTCGTTTCCAAATATAGGTCCGATCGAAGCAAAATCCACCGCCGTATCGATTAAGTTTCTTTTGGGTAATGTAAAGTGACATCACTATTCAAGCTGAGTTGAATGTTGGGGCACGTAGGTGTACGTAAAGCGGTGTTTTCCATAAATTGCCCTTTTTCAATGTGAACTGATCGGTCATTATCTGATATTCTAGTGCAATTTTAGCGATTTTTCAATTGGGTGCCTGAGTGTACGGTAAAGTACACTCAGAGTGTACGGTGTGTAAAGGATTAACTAATCAACATTTGAAACGGATATTGGTAAATTATTAAAAAAAGGAATGTGATTCTTCAGTAGCGAGGTAAATTGTGACAATGAGCATTTACAGTTTTTACAAAACAAAAACTCCGTCGTACTGCCCTAGTTAATTTGACTTTTGCAAGAACTCGCACAATAAAGGGAATGACGGCTCTTCAATAAAGACAAGTCTGTCTTTAAAAAGGCAAAAAGAAATGTAAATCGTGATTGCCTCCCTCGCGCCATTACTTCTAAGCCAATAGTCACCCCCATATCCTCCATCCTAATATGGTTTCTACTTTCCCCCTCGTCAAATTAAGAGTTGCTATAAAAAAACGTAGCAATCTCACTAAGTATCATGATGCACTCAAGTATTTCAGAGAGAATGTAATATAATTTTTCTACAAAAAGCTATGTTTTTGGACTCGTTATTTAATATGAGAATACTTAAATGAAGTTCAAAGTTGTTGAATATTTTATTACAATCAGTATCAAAATTTTCTTTAGTTGATAAAGAGTTAGTATTTTATTTAAAATTTATGTATAAAAACAATTTGTGATAAAACTTTGCTTTCAACTCAAGATTGAAAATCACAAAAGAAAATATTAAAATAGCGAAGCTCAAGCTTTATTTGTATATTTCAATTAAATAAGCCTATGTTTTGCTCTATGTCTAGCTTACTTAATTGATAACGGCATATAAAATTTTCTGTTCCACAGAAATCAAGTACACAGCCCAAATGGGATTACTCGTTTAGTTTTACGAAGTGTATGGGATACTGGTGTTTATAATTATTGTGCTGCGTTTAGACACCTACGATTGAACAACGTAAAGTAGGTATACCTCGGAGCACGAAGCAGAGATGCGAATGTACTTGAGAATTCAATTAATACTTCTACATGTAAGTAAATTAGTTTCGATATGAAATTACAGAAATCAATTAAGAAACATGCTGGGCTGAATTAAAGATTATTTTACTCGCTTCACTATCAGAATATATCCGAGTAATCGAATATTTGATTTCATATTATGACAGGTAGGCGTTTTTCATTTGGTGTGAAATAAATATACATACGTAGCCTATAAGTGTTTAGTTATAATGATTTTGTTTTGGTTTCCAGCATCCATGTCCCAACAAATGTATTATTTTGATCATTACGTAACAATGTTTGTAGTTTTATAAATATAAATAACATGAATGTCCATGTTACATAAATGAATAAATATAGACTGTTATTCTATTTTTCTACGGCAACCTGAACGTAGGATGTATTGAATTAATGTTTTATTAACGAACTGCCGGTTAATAACTTTATTATAAACAAACGTTTAAGACTTATCGAATGTAATGGAACCTAGTTATCCTTATAACAGACTAGTTTTTCACCTTAACCAGGCCAAAAAGAGTGCAAAAACATCCTTATGCGGATACAGAACTTTGTTTTTTCGAAGTGAACACTCAGTTGCGGCAAACGTTCGAGCATACTACCATATGAGTAGATATCGAAGTTACATTTCAAACGTACACCGTATTCCGCCTTTCGAAACATCTGCTGTTACAGTTTTCAGTGACAATTTAATAAATCATAATAAATTTTATCCAACTTTTTTATCAACTCAATAGGCTTTTACTTGGCCTTATCTTCCAAACTCGAACGGTAAATCGGAGTAGTTGACGAAATAGTGACGTAGGTTTTAGAGATTTTTTTCCACAAATTCCTTATCTCGACAAAAAGTAACGGGAATTCTTACAAAATTTGATGTGCACTTGGGAAGGTGCCTTACCGGATTCGTTTTGTTACCATTTTTCAACGTTTCTATTCGGTTGTAATGTATGTAAATTATTTCAAAGGCAGTGGCGCGTGGAGCACCTTGGGCTTTTCTGTTTGTTTCTCAGTAAATTAGCCGACTGCTATAAAGATTACGATACTTTATTTCCCCAGGCAACGCGAGATGGTCTCGCTGACGATTACAAATCACTTATCAAGGAATTCCTGATCTTGCCAATGCTTACTAATATTGGAAAAGTTTCAGCAAATTCCCCGCTATCTGTAAATATCTGTTGAGATATCAGTCACAAGTATTCCAGCTTCTTCTTCTTCTTCTTTGACGGCTTTCGCTTGAAAATATTTGGAGTTGGTTTTATTGGCACTGATTTGAAAATTGATTATGTAGGAGTTTAAATTGGATTCAAATTTATTTTTATTTTTAGGAAGGTAAAGAAAGAATTAAAAAAAAAGACGATTATGCACAATGATGTTTACATTGTAAACAAGCTCCGGGGCGCGGGGTCAAATCTTTGCTCGGCAAACAAAGCGCTCGTTCCTGTAGAATGTAGGTTGACATTCGCATAAAAACCGACATTTGGATACGCCTAGACAGTGTTATGTAACAATAAATGCGCGAGTTTTTGTTGCTGTTTATTCTGCCGTTAAATTGTACTTTCATAAAACGGATTGGACAGAAGGAAATGGTGGAATGGAATCAAAATAATGAGAAATATTTTTTCGAATAGTTTTATTTTCTTTTACTTTGTAGTGTAATTAATTGCTACGCAAAGTAAAAATTTTAGATATAAAACACCAAATTCCTAACTGTAGAATAATTGTTTAATGACAAAACTGTATAGAGCTATGGCTATTTAGTTTATGGCAACTGAATTGACTATAGAACTGAAAAATGGCACATCGTAGCTGTGTTCTTGAAAAATCAAGGTTTTCTTATATATCGCATTTTTCGTTCTGAGAGCTACTGAGTGAATCTTTTATATAGAATCTCAATTATTTACGGGTGATCGCGGAAATAAATGGAAATTTTAATTTTTTAAGAAATAATTTGATTTTATGATTTAATTTTACAATAGTTATCAAATCTTTAGACGAGGTACATGTTAGAATTTAGGTCTTATGTTTTGAAGGATGCCTACCGACCAGAGGGATGAAAAGTTAATGACAACTTACACAATGGGTTTCTGAACTGGTGAAATACTCCTAGTTACATACTCCTACCAATATGATTATCACTAGCAACAAAAATTTATTTTTTCATTTATTACAAATTCTAAAATTATATTCGTTTTATTATAAACACTATAACACAAATAAATTTTACTTGAACCATATTGAAATTTTGTTTTTAATTACTCAATTACTAAGCAAGTGATTAATTTGAAACATTTAAGCCAGCTAACTCTAGTTGAAAATTTGAGAGTAGAGTATTATTATATTTATATAGTCAGTTGCGGTCCTTATTTTGCGGGGTGTATAAAGCATAATTTGGAATCATTTACTCGTATAAATTTGGCTTCCTAACAATAACTCTACTAAGTGTTCCACATACTTTTTTTCATAAAAAATACAAGGAATAGATCAAATAAGAACACAAATCTGATCCAGCTGCAGGAAGTTGTTGAATACTAGTCGAGTGCTCTTTAATTGCTGCTTGATTGTTGCATACCAAATTGAAACGTGCACACTTATAGTAAAACTAAGCAAAGGATTTTTCCAGCAGTTGTAGAGTTTATTTATTCTGAATCAAAACCACCATAATCCCTTTATAATAGAAATATTCATCATTTAAAACCTACGCAGTATGATGGTAATGTGTTAGGTTGCCACTCATCGTCGTGTCTTAATAGCTGAAAATCTTCACGCTGATTTCAGTAACAATATCTCTACGATTATACTCGTAACTTGATCGTTTATTAAATAACCTAATCGTAGGTAAGCAAAATAAAATGAATATTTTGCTTACCAACAATGTCAAAGCTACAATTACTTATTATTTACCGCGATAAACAAACACAAAATAAACTAAATCTAATTCAAAGCTTAATCTACCTAAACGTATTTAACTCCATTGCAACAAGGTTTAATCTCCTGACAACTGTTTACGTAACCAAACATTGTTAATTCAAGCCATTTACCGATGAATTTAACGTCAGCTGAACGATCTGGGTTCAAACTGCAGACTAAAAACAGGTATATACAACAACAAAATGACTATAAAAATGCGGGTACGATTCTGGTCAAAGTAGCAAATTCCGGGGGTTTCACAATAAATTTCTGGGACTAAATACATATAGAACACGCTAATAAAGCTTTAACCCTGATTATACCATTTATTCCAGTTATGAAGAAATATTGTACTCCTCAAAGAAAATATAAATGGAGTTTCACGTGTTATTTTTTTGGAGATAATCGTTACACAACGCAACAAAATGCGTTAAAAAATGTAGTAGAGTTTGTAATGGCCTTTTATTTACTTGAAAAATATTTTGTTTGGGAACTTTTCTTATATTGAGGTCTATTTATAAAATGGTCTCGAAGTTATCTTGTTGCGTAAAAGTATCTTTAAAAAAGGATTAAAGAAAAAACTAACATAAAAAAGATCTTTTTACTTATCCTCAGTGTTCTTAAATTTTAAATAACTATTTAAATTTATACATTTTAAATTATTTATACCAAATGGTATAAAAACATTTATTTTATCTTGTGTTCAATATATTTTTTAGTATAGTAACTATGTTAACATTTAAGAAAACTGAGGGAAAGTAAAATAATCTTTTTTGTTTTTTTTTTTTATAATTTTCAACGCGTTGACGTTGAGTCGGCTCCTTTTTCCTCCATTTTACTTTTAGTCGCTCTTTTAATAAAAAACCTGTAGGCGCCAACCTTCAACATAAAACATGATTGCATAACTAGTTCCATTCATGTTTTGTAGTTGCATATTTCGATATCTGTAGTAGTAGATTTTGCCTCGCATCTAGACGCAAAAAGATACTTACAAAGGCCAACAGTATTGTAGTCACTGGACGGATATAGAACAAAAATCAAGCAAAGATACTGAATTCAGTTCTAACAAGGACAAAAGCTTACAATTTTCACTTCGATCAAAGAAATTTCTAATTTAGTAAAATCCGGTTAAATAGCAATCCAGCCGTAAGATAATTTGCCTGAACAAAATATAAGTATATCTGTTTCAATATTTCACACAACCTATACATATATTTTGATTAATAAGGGTTTTTATGATAAATTATAAGCATTTTTTTTTGACGCAGGGAAATCCTCACGGATACCCGACCCCAGCGGAGGCCGAAGTTGGATTAGTCGGGACTAAAAACCTGCGGCTTCCGTCTTCCATCACGAGGAGCTTGCGCATTCGTTCGCGGCCCGACAGCGTTGGCCAGCAGCGCCGGCGACGTCCCGACAGGGAGGGGTCCCTCTCTAGTCGTCCCTCATGAGATGGTACGCAGGAAACGCACGCGCCATCCCGAGCCCTGGACCGAAGGCTAATGGGACTGCGGGAGAGGGGCTTTCGGCAATGAAAGCCACCCTCAGGGGTCCCGTGCAACGGCGACGAAGTGGAAGGGAGGATGCTTCATCTTCCCTGGCCTGTTCGCCGCCTCCTTCAAGAGCATTACGGCCTCGCAGAAGGTTTGCACCGCCTGCCACAATCTCTCACTCCCGACCATAGCGCGAACCACGGTCGGGAGCGAGATGACGGCATCAAATATAGAGCTGAGCGCGCTGCGCTCCGCATCTCACGCCGGGCATACCTCCAGCGTGTGCTGGGCCGTCTCGTCGAGGCAATCATCGCATTGGTGGCTGGCAGTCGGTTCTCGACCGATCCGAAACAGGTAACTCCCGAAACAACCATGTCCTGAGAGCACCTTAGTCAGACGGTAGGTCAGGAAACCGTGTCGCCTACCCAACCACTGCTGGAAGACCGGACGAATTACCTCGAAAGTCCAGAGTTCGGCGCTCGAAAACGCCAGCCTGGACTCCCACGCTTCGGTAGCTCGTTGGCGCATCTCAGCTCTGTGCCCCTCCAGTTCCTGCAGAGCAAGCGGGTGACCACTGGCCCCCCGTACCTGGAATTGCGTCAAGCAGGCAATATTGCTGCGAGTCAGGGTGCCGGCCCACACAGGGGAGCCATACAGGACCATCGATCTCACGATTCCCGCGTAGAGACGCTGACACGACGTCTCAGTTCCGCCGAGATCCAGCAGCACCTCAACAGCCGAAGCGCAAGGCACTCGAAGTGGGGGCCGAAGTTCCACGCACTATCCAGGACGAGTCCCAGATAGCGCATCGACGGCCTCACGTCGATGCGGACTCCGGATACTACGATATGATCACCCTAGGGTGGTGCGTTCCGCGGGCCATGGAAAACCACGGCCTCGGACTTTTCAAGCGCCACCCGCAAACCCAATCGCCGTATGCGGCCCACCACGAATGCCGCGCCGGCGGTGGCGTGCAAGGAAGCATCCCTGTGGCTTTTGCCTCGGGCAGTGACCAAGGTGTCGTCCGCGTAACAGACTACGCCGACACCCGTCACTGTGGTTCCTTGCAGCACCCAGTCGTAGCCGATGTTCCAGAAGAGTGGGCCTAGTATCGACCCCTGAGGAACTCCGCATGACATCTCCCGCTAACACCACCGGTCTCGACCGGGGTCTTCCACCGCACGCCCAGACAGGTAGTCCCCGACGACCCAGCGCAGGTACGGAGGAACTCCGTGGTATCGGAGCCCCCCCTCTGATGCAGCTCCAGGGGAGGGAGTTAACGACGAGGGAACGGTCAATTCGAGTAGTCTTAGAGGGCTATTCTTCTGACCTAATGGCAATTAATGCCGGGGTACCTCAGGGATCTGTTCTCTCTGCAACGTTATTCTTGGTTAATGACCTGCTAACCCCAGGTATTATTGGTTACGCTGATGACAGCACCGTTAACACTTACGTTTCACGTTTGATCCTTTCTTTTTCATTGGATTTATTTTTTCTTTATTTTTGCTAAATATTTACACTTTATTGTTTATTTGCATTGACAATCATGTCAACGAATTATTGTAATGACAGCCATGCCAAACAGACTAAGCCTGCTTCTCTCAACTATATTTTATGAAAATATGATTCCTGGCTGAGCAGACTAATCTTAAAACTTCAAATTGCGGTTCCAATAGAATGCGAGTTCTGCCATATAAGATGAGGGCTGGCCTTAGAACGTCAGTCTATTGCAAGGAAGTCTACTAAAACATCTAATCAAGAAAGAGAGTCTATCACAGAGTCCAGTAATATCACCAACTCCTCATGCTGATGCTGCCTGCGACTGATGAAGCCTGCAACTGATGAAGCCTGCAACTGATGAAGCCTGCAACTGATAAAACCTTCAACTGATGAAACCTGCAATTGATGAAGCCTGCAACTGATGAAACCTGCAACTGATGAAACCTGCAACTGATGAAGCCTACTACCGACGTAGCCTTCTACCGATGTCACCTACCACCGACGTTGCCTACTCCCGATGCTGTCTGCGCCAGAGCGCCAGCCCGCGCCGGAGCGTTCTCTCCGTTGAAACCTTCGGGGTGACTCGTGAAAATCCGGAATAAAAACTATTATGGGTATATACATACAGGGTGAAATATATTTTTTTCATTAATACGGCTAAGTTGCTATAATAAATTTTTATCATAATATACAGAGCTAAGGCCAACAAGAAATTTTCACGTTTAGATAAATAAACATGACAATATTAAGTCGCTAATTAATAATGTCTTGTGTTAGAGATTTCTTAACTCTATTTTTACTAGTACAAAACAAATTATACAGGATTTAGTTGTTACAATGAAACAAACGGATCTTTCCAATGAATCATGTTAGTAGATGCAATGATACACATACATAGTATCATCTAGTCATACCTTCATCTCAAGTACAGAGAGCGGATGTTGACAAGTTCTGTAACTGAAATAAAATACCTAACAACCTATCCCCTCCAAAAAGAAAACAAAAAAGTCTGTCAAAAATTCAATCTGGCGTATTTTCCATGGGACGTAACAGTATTTACTTCGTAATGCTCGGTAAAAGAGTCAAATTATGCGCGAAATTCAGGATTTAAACCATTTCGTTGTTTCCGTTATCGAGTGGTTTAACCCAGAAGATGGAATTAAAGTAACTTTAGAGGAGAAATATCCTAAGGGTATATAATTCTCAGGTTTGAAAAATATATTCTCATTACACGCCGTATTTGAATTAGGACCTTGTGTTATGTGTTAAATAAATATACGTGACAGAACTTAAACAATTATCCAAACATTGACAATCCGTGAATAAATAAATTGTCATACAAAAATTTGCTTACTGGAATTGGTACTGGCCAATACTTCTGGTGTTAAAACAAAACTGCTGCTCTGTATTACTCAGGTTTGTGGTAATATCATGATCAGAATGTCATCGGGGTCGCGTCATAACCGTGTTAAGTTATATTTTACTTGCAATATGTTTTGTTACTGAATTTTTTTCAATTTTCATAGCTGGCAAAATGGCGCCCGACCCACCCGATGGTAAGTGTCATCTGCACCCATGGACATCATCATCAGTCAATCGCAGGTGATTTATTAATTAATAGTGATTGTGATTATTATATCAACTAATGATGCGTCGCCGACGGTGGAATAGCGAAATGGTTTTAAGTTAATATTAACTTAAAGCAGGTTTGAAATTTACTATAATCGCATAACTTGCCGAATTTGATTAGCAACTTGTGTTATGTCTAAAATACACATTATATGTGACAGAACTTAAAAAAATCATCCAAACATTTTAATATCAAAATATATTTTAACAAATAAAACTGTGACTACATGATTTATTTATATTTTTATAATGTTTAACTTTTTAAAGCCAAACAATCCTGCCCCGTAAGTTCATAGAGAACATTTTTTTCGTTTATTAAGGCCGATTGGTGTACAAATCTTGTATAGATAATAATTTTTTTTAAAGTATCCTAATAATCGATTTGTTCTATTCAAATTGGACGTTCTCGACAGATTGGTCGTGGCACCGAAACTATTACAAAATAATAACCATATGGCTTTCATAATCAACCGACTGTTTCTTTTTTCTTAAAAAATTTCCTTGATACCTCATTTTTACATAATAAACTTTTTTTTTATATGTAGGTAAACGAAATCCAGGCCCAGTAACTACATTCCGTAGATTATGCTGAATTCATTCACTCCGATAAGGGTGTCCCTGGCGTTACTATTCGTTATTTCCTCATACATATTCAAAAGGATTTTCTTGTTACCAGATTTTTTCCTCACCTTATTAGATTGCATTCTACACTATGCTAATTTTCATTCTTTAGCTCCTTTTTACATGTTAATTGGTTTTTTATGTAGTTTCGCACATGCAATCTTTTTTATGTGGAAAGAGAAAATTATAAGTTTGGTAAATTAGGAATCGTTTGATGAAAAAAGAAATAAAATTTAAATAATATAGTTTTATTGGCATTATATATAAAAAAAAACAGTTCTTTGCTATCGAAGCAGTGTCAGTCGCCATTAAATGTGCTTGTTTCTTCAATATTTTAAAACCAGTTTTATGCAAGCCTTGGGTCAATTTGGCATGGCTCTCTCATTTTGTGACATTGTATCTCGAATTTGAGAATACAAGTCTTCAGAGATTTTATCTTTACTGCTTACATCTCTAGATTCGAGGTTTGGAAGATTGGACGCAAATCCATCTCACCCAAAAACACGTTAAAGTGTTATACACTAATGCCCGTCTGCACTTAACTTTGACAACTCCTAAGTTGATACGTAAGTCTCTACGACGTGCTAAGCATAATCTCGTTGCTTTAAACTTAAGTCAATGCCTTAATGCTTAAGACATTCCTAACTTTAGGACACCGATTTCCCATGTCATAACATTAAGCAAGAAGTTAAGCGTAGGTACCATGGCGTTCAAAAAGTTATGCGAATACATAAGTTAGAAAAATTTTACGTTTATTATATTAATATTTTTCCAAGGAGTCTAAAGCCTTTTAGAAAAAAAAACGTGAAACATCATAACTCCAACGTGAATTTTCCTTTCTCCTTCAGTGTTCATGTTGGTTTATTGAAAAAACCTGAGCTACACAAGTTTCCTAAATACTTTATACTATTTTCGTTACTTTTCGAACGGCCCTAAATTGTACGTTGTAAATATTGACATTTTTGTTCATTGATTTAAGATTGACATAAATAACCTCGCATTATGCACTATAACTAGCAGCTGCATTATGTATTGATATAGGTAATAAAATATATTGATTTGAAAAAAAAATTATTTACGTTTTGTTTGAACTTTTGATTGAAGGGACATTCAGTTAACCTTCCTATTACCCGCGTCAATTTGTGTATTACCTTAAACCGCGCATGGTCTTACAGACCGAAAATTCAGGAGACAATTTAATTGTTTTTTTTCAAGAACACCTATAGTAGTATTATTATATAATGAAAATAGGGGATATAATAAATGAAAGAAGTAAATCATATTAAACATATATGTTTTATTGAATAACTAACAGTCTTTCAATACAGCCTCTGAAATATTGGAACTGTTTCATACGTGCTACGAAAATGATAACAAAAATAAATTTCTTCTTCTAAAAAACAAAAATAAACTATCAAATCTTATAGACTATTAGTTGGCAAAGAATAAAATAATAAATAATCTTGGGCATAAGTCTCACTAAAACGAGCAGAGCATACCATAATAGCATGCTCCATACAAAAGTACACTTTGCATTTAGCGCAGATGTACCGCGTCTTACGGTTCTTTTTTGATGGGCAGTATGCACAACGGCCAATAGTAATATTAGCAGCTGTAACTGAGGGTTCTGGACCATCTAATATTCATATTTCAGATGACTTAGCTTTATCAGTCTTGGCATAGAGGAATTGACAGGTCATCTTCTTAAAATCCTCCACCTCGCTGTCGTTTTGATCTTAATAGTCAGTATCAACAACTTATTTGATGATCATCCATCTTGTTAATAAAAAATAATTAAATTTTGCTAAATAACATAATATGATATCAAAATCAATAAAACAGAAATTATTACTTACACAAAAAGTTTCAACTGTACCCGCGTCGTCGGTCTCACAGACCAATTGGCGCCGTATACGATCGCGGCAACAAATCACGCAGCTAACAAAAAGCTGCAAATTTTCATATTTATTTCTTCTTTCGTATATGCTAGAGATATACGAAAGAAGAAATAAATATGAAAATTTACTTCGTCGGTCTCACGGACCAACGCGCGGGTATAGAAAGGTTAAATAAACCGTCAGGACAAGTGACAAGGAAAATCAAATCATAGATCAAAGTCAGAGACGAAATAGACTTTTTCGTTCCTTCGTCCGCTTTGTTAGGCAACGATCGTTCTAGGAGTCACTTAACGTAAACTGGTTAGTGCAAAGCAACGCAGAGTAAGTCGATGCTTATGTGTGACTTAGTTTAGTCATGACCTAACTAAGTCTATGCTTTGTAGAGTTTAGTGCAGACGGGCATATAGCTTTCAGAATCTATTTTTATGTCCATGAAAAAGAAAACCATGGAATAGAGTCGAAAAAGATATCTGCAATAAGCGATTTTCACAGTTTCCATTGTGCTTGAATTTCTACCCAAAATTTGGAAATCGGCATTTCATCATTTGTAACTACAATCGGGTTTTGTCATTTCAGGTAGAATTCTTAGCAATTCGACAATAGAGCCATTCTTACTTGTTGTTAGTACGAGGGAAAACATGTTCCGTAACAATAAATCTACTTATATGTGCACGTATGTAAGTAGGTTTGATAACATAAATACTTTGAAAATTTAGTTTATATTTATTAAGCTAGCCACTAAGCTTCATATAAATAAAATATATTTTCAAAAACATAATAGTATTTTTGCATAAAAATTTTAATTGTGCAATACATTAAACAAAGACATACCTTATATTAAAAACTCGCATGTCAATCTATCATCCATGCATGGTATAATATTTTGAAAAAGCAAATTTTATTATATTTGAAACTTAGCCTTTTTTGGTGGTTTACTTAAGACCGATATGGCTATATCGCTTTTAAATAAAACCGTGTAAAATATTTACTAAAACAGTCCACTTTTCTGGAGAACATATTTTTGTCCTATTATATATACACATAAATATTTATTGTTTATGACCTTCATAAATCCACTTCATTGGGGGTTGGCTGTTTTAGCGCTGTTAGTAAAACTTGTTCCTTCCTGTTTCTTTAGTAACTATTTTTATAGGAAATTACTAAACGTATACAATCAATTGTTATTGCAATTTTTTTAATCAAACTGTAATATAAAGCTTAGTTCGATTAAAATCAGTCGACAGATAAATAGCAATACAACTTTTGTTAAGGAATATTTTTGACTCTGATATTGTGCCAAAAATGCAAATATTTGTTATCCACTATTGTAAAGTACAATTTACTATACAAAAGAAAATAACAACTATAGAAAACACTATTTGCTGTGCATAAAATTTTTCTTTTTATTCGACAGATTATAATATTGATATACAAATATTATAAATATGAATGCGAGTTTGTTTGTTTGTTACGACTGAACTAAGCAAGCGATTTTCTTGATATTTTGTAGAAAACAAGAAAAATACACAGCACATTTTTATCTTAAAGAAGAGTACTGCGTTCGAAAGAAACGCATGTGAAGTCGTGGCTAAATTCTAGTGAACTTTGACATAGATTTATTTGCTAAGATTTATTATCATTTGCAATATTTTTGATTATTAACAATGAAAAAATTAACTCAACCAGAGTGACATTTTCTAATCCTATTTTTTTCTAGTAAAAGTTTATTTTAGTACAAATTTATAGAAATTTACTAACAGGAACTTAAATCTGGCACTTTCGGTCGATTATAATTATCAAAAATACCAGTGATTACTATACAATAAATCTAAGTAGGTAAATAGGTAACAGCTCTTGTACCACAAACCGGTTGTGGGGCCTAGGCACGTCCCGTCCAGTAGAAAGTAACCTGATATGTTTTTTAAGACCAATATGAGGTTAGTTTTTTATGTATTACTGACTGTATATTTAATGTTGATGGACCAAAACTTTTATAGATTTAGTTTATTTGAATTTGACGTTTGTAGGGTTGTATTAAAGCCAATGTATAAGTAATCAAACCATGGGTATTAGGTAGAATAGGTAGCTAAAGCTAAGTAAAGTATACTGTTAGGCTTAATAGTTATGTTATTACCATAACCACGTAATTGTCATAAACATGTCTTGCCTATAATCCGTTTCAATTAAGGTCTTAAACGGCCTTTATTTGTAATGGGCTTGGTAAATTTTAATACAATATGGTCTCACATGACCAAATATAAATCGTTATATAGATTGTTTGTGCGACGACTGTAAGGGCTAGTGTAAAAACTGTCTTTGGTAAAAAACATCGTAGTCATGGCTCATGTGTTTCTGTCTCTCTCAAGCTCAATATTAAGTAATTATCTACCTTTAAACTAAGGAATGTAGGTTGGTTATTTCAAATTGAAGAGCTAAGTTCGACCATTCATGAAATACTATGTCCTGCGATGAACTTCAACTGGACAGCTCAGTACCAGCCTCAAGCTTGCTCGGTACCAGCACCTTCCTGCTCACTGCACATCAGAAGGCTTCGGAGACTAGCACCACCACATACGAACAATTTGGTCTTATCTTCGAAAACACACTAGACGTACTAAGATCTTGAATTATGAAAGATATAAATAGATTGATAAGAAAATAAATTACCTTAAAAAACAATCTTAAAGCGGATTTCGCTGACACCACTGAATTTCTCGTGGCTGAGCAAAAAGATTTCAACTCAAAGCTCAAAAATGTTAATTCTAAAATACAATCTTTTAAAACTGAAATTTTCAAAATGAGAAATGAAATGAAAGTGCTCAGAAATAAATTGTTACCACTGGAGAAATGATCGCGTACTTACGCTTTGAAATACGTGTGGTACCTGAAAATCAACATGAAAATCTTTTATCGATACTTAATAAACTTTGTGATGTGTTGCCAAACTCATCCCGCAGTATAAACGTCCACGAAGTATCCTCGTGACCCTGTCATCGGAGTGCCAGCGATCACGTGCTGTCAGCATACAAACAACATCATAAAAATAATTAACCTCAACACTTAAGCTCCATGGACGTAGGTATTAGTGGCGATACATTGTACTTTTTAGAACACCTAGCGCCGGAGTGCAAAGCTTTACACAGGAACGCAACTACAAGTACGTGTAGGTTGAAGAACGGCCGAAACTGAGTTTTTAAGGATGAGTCATCATCAGCTTTAACAATCAAGGAAACTAGTTGTTTGGAAAAAAATTTAATTATAATTGTTTATTTCCTTTTTTGTCTTTTTGCTCAATGGCTCAAATAGAAGGTTGAATATATGTCGTGTATATCAACCCTCTGATATCAGTGGAAATTATTGAATGGTATATACCATTCAATAGTTTAATTAATTTCTACGACAATGCACTTGCAATGATGCATTTATTCTACATTAACATGTTTTTCAGTAAATATGCTGTTATGTATTTGTAATCAATAAGTTTATAAATTATATTTTAATATTAGTAGCAGTTTGTCTGTCGTTGGAGTAACATCTCAAAAAAATATTTGGCAGAGAAAAAAAATGTTTTTTTTAAAGGACAGCCATTCTAACGGAACGTAACTTAGCGTTTCCGAAATTTAGGCTGGCCTAAAGCTTCAAGTCATTTATTGGAATGTCAGTACGATGTTACAATAAAATACCGAAATCAGTTCAATTCCTGCTCCTCATCAAGCTCAAGAAAAGCAAAGCTTACTAATCAAAGACTATTTGATAAGATATAAAAGACCGTGGGTTTCTTTTTGTGGAAAATAAAATATAAATACTACTTGAACTGCTTAGCTGCGGCATGCCACTAGCACGCACAATTAGCTACGTAGTGTGTGTTTCTTTTTCGTCGTCGTCAAATTGTATTTCTTCTGTCCTATGTATTAAATTTTTTTTTCTTTAAAGAACGCCGAGAGTTTTTTTTTTGTTGGCTCTTTTTCCTCTCATACCTATAATATCTTTTAAAGTCAAGGTTTAGGTGTATTTACGCAATCTCGACAAAAATTAAGGAAATTTTTTAATTCGTAATTTTTTACTAATGTTGAAATAAAATGTATAAGTTTGAATTTTATCAAATGATTTTTTAGGGCGTGGTGTGAAAGGTTAATAAACTAAACAAACTCAATTTCGCGTTTTGAAAATGATTTAATAATTAATTAGTTACGCTCATTTTGTTGCAAGGCCGTAAATAAGCGGAATCAAACAAGTGAGCCTGTTCTCTTTCCTTTTACACAGTTTTTCGTACGCAACTGTGTAAAAATAATATGCGAAACCATTTTTTTTTATAAAATCGTTTACTATAAAAACTTTACGATAAAATATTTCTAAGTACAATTAGCTACATATAGCTTTTATCATTACATAAAATACAATGATAAAAGAGTTTAATTTATTCGTAGCGCAAATTTTTGTCTATTTATTAGCCTTGTAATAATGCTAGAAGCTGTAGACTATTGCAACATCATTCTATTTAAATAATTTGGTACAGTATCCAAATTCGTCAATATATTTCATATCAGTGTACTAGTAGACTGATCAATGGAAGTAAACAATATAGTATATAATATAAAAAGACTAATAGCACATTTGCTATCTGTCTTAAAACTAAATTAAGTAGGTTAACCTATCCTTTTTTTATTTATTTACAACGTGAATATACATCTACATTCAATCAAAGAGCTGGGGCATTATTCAAAAAAATATTATAACCAGCAAAATAACCAATACAAAACTCTACAAATTAATATTTTTCGTTCAAAAACTTTGCATTATCAGATATTTTACTGGTTTTACTTTTATTATTAGAAATATGTAACTGTTTCCGAGGATTAAGCTGAAATGGCATGTTAATAGTTCCGGTTTTGAAATAATTGTATTAGTCGTAATTTAAGGGCTAAAAAAATAATCAAAATTCACTGTTATTATTAAAATTGCTATTCAAATAACGTAAGATTTTAATCACTAATATTTTATACACGACATTCAAGCCGATAGGTCACTACCTTGTAACAAAGTAATATTATTAAACACGAAACGTTACTTACTAATAACATTATATAATGCTTAGCTTACAAAAATATATAATTTTAAAATATTTAATATAAAATAATGATATAATAATGTAAAAATAAGAAAATTAGGTAAAAATAGAAATTATTATTGTGTAAGCTTTAAAAGAAATATGTATAGTATTTGTATTTTAGTAACTAGTAATAAGCTTAATGTAATGTCTCTCACTCATTGCAGTGCCCCTACGGGGTATCCAAGAACTACAACTGTACTTAATTAAGATCTTAAATGTTATGTCATAAGCAATAAAGAAATTTGAATTTGAACTTGCGATCACTTTATCCATATACGAGTTTTCATAATGTTTAGTTAAATAAAGCTGTAGAAATATTACTAGCTACCTGCTCTTGCAGGCTTATACCGAAATCGCATTGATTGCTTCTCAGAAGGCTGACTCCCCGTTCACTTTGATCAAGTGTCAGATATCTAATAGAAATCAATTATCAATAATACCTTATTGATAATTGGTATACAATTTTCTAATTTGTGATAATTATTTAGAAATAGTTCTTTTTAAAAAGGAAAAACAGTTCTAACATAAACATACTTCTGCGAAGGCCCTACAAAATTCGTGAAATTGTTCAACGTACTTGTATTATCAACAGGAACTTTGCCAGCTTGTTATTTTATTTCAGTTCACTAGGTGCTTTGATTGGCACGGATTTGTTGACTTCCTGTATTTCGAAAAAACAAAACAAATAAATAAGGATAATATATCAACTACAATATTGTTCTCGTCCAATATTGATTATCCTGTGAACTGGAATTAATTGTTTTATGGTAGGTTGAATTCTGGAATGCACGCACAAACTGAATATTGCACGTTATGAGTCAACTTATTTTTACGGAATTGCTGTGATTTACAAGTGGATAACTTCACATATATCTCCATCCATGGAAAATCCTTAAGGTATAAATTCGTAAATAAACTGAAGAATAACTAAATGTTCTTATAAATTACTGCGAAATATTATTAAAGTTTACAAAACAAATTTCAAAAGTCTGGATAATTTTGAAATTCCACGCAAATAATTGTTTAAAAGGATTTTGGCTTTTTAGAAGCACTTCATAGTTGGCGGCCGAGTGGTGTAGTGGATAATAGCCCTGCTTCTTACGCTGGTGGTCCCAGGTTTGAGTCCTGGTCGGGGCATTCATTTGTGGTAAGAATACAGATATTTTTGATATTCAATTATTGATAAGTAAAGGGTTTTTCAACAAGAACTTTGTTTCTCAATATGGTCACACCGGAACCGCATGACAGTTTTGACATTTAGTTTTTGACATATCTGTAGTAGAAGCTTGGACAATTATTACAATGAATTACAATTTCACTTGAAAATCGCAAAAAAATTATAAAAATTCACTATAAAATGGTGGATCTGTAAAAGTTACATTTCGTAAAATTTGGCATATTTTCGGTAAACACAATCGTTCTTCTGAGACCGCTATTAAGAATTTGGTGAATAAATTTGAGTCGACAGGTTTTGTACTTAATGTGCCAATACCAACACGTGTTCGATCGGGTCGATCAAGTGAAAACATCGCAGCTGTGAGTCATAGTGTTGAAAAGTCATAGTCTTTGTGTCATAATTTGTCAATTCCTCGACGTTTGCTACAACAATTGAGATTATCCACAACAACCACATGGCGAATTCTGCCTAAAGATTTGGCTTTAAAGCCTTACAAGGTGCAACTCGTGCAACTATAGAAGCCGGCCATTTACATCGTCGTAGATTCACTCTATTCATTCAAGTACAACAAGTAGGTTTTTAGAAAAAAAAAATTTTTAGACGCAGGCCATTGTCATTTGTCTGGGTACGTGACGAAGCAAAATTGCCGCATTAGTGTTTCTCGAAATTCAAAAAAGATTGTTGAGAAACCTTTATATGCTGAACGTGTCACTGTTTGGTGCGCTATGTGATCTGGAGGCGTGGTTGGGCCGTTTTTTTTTTCGAAAACTCGGCTGGAAATACGGTTCGGGTCAATAGATTATGGTATCGAGAGATGACAACAAAATTTTTGCCTATTATTGATGATATGGAAATCACATGTGGTTTAAACAAGATGGTGCCACAAGTCACACTGCCATAGAAGCAATGGCAAAGAAATATTGCAAACCAAATTTTCCGATCGCATAATTTCACAAAATGCAGCTGTTAAGTGGCGGGCTCGATCATTTAATACCGCTTGATTATTTTTTGTGGGGTTATGGTATATGGAGAGTCTAAACGAAGCCAATCGAATCGATTTCAACCTTCAAATTATAAACTCATGATGTGATTAACGAAATATAACATCCATTTCGCCACATGTGATTAAAAACTGAGTGCCAAAACTTACTGTACAATACAATATATACAATACTTCTTTCTAATACAATAACAATTCAAATCATTGTCATCTTAATTATTTGTTTAATTCAGATTTAAAAAACAAAGTTCTTGATAAAAAACCCAGGTGTGTTTATTCTGGGTTCTTTCCCCCAGTTTACTGTATGGTCACACAATTTATGGTTACTTTGCGGCCTAACAGTTGGTGTGTTGCCCTGGGAATTTATTTGTTTATTATTATATACTTTTTAATCTAAATCCAACAGAAAAAAAGCTTAAATTAGTTTTGAACATTATATATGTTAATTTTAATATGATCGTTAATTTTCATGAGATAAATAATTGAATGACAAAAAATATTTTTTTGTAGTTTATTCTAGACCGTGCAGATTTTTTTGGAAGATCATTTCATAAAAGCTTCGTAAATAGCATAGTTTATTCTTACAAATATATAACAAATAACAACTTTCCTTCCATAATAATATTCCCAAGAAAATTACTCAAAACTCATTGAAATGTGGACAAAAGACTGAAACAACATAAAATGACTATGTAAAAGATTTCAGATTTCTTTGGATTTCAATTAACTCTTAGTTTCGCACCTGACTGGTAATCTTCGTGTAATCCAAATAAAATAAGAGACCTCTCATTAAGGGCTGGAACTGAAACTATATTATTTTTTGAGCTCAGTAAATGTAAGGCGTTTTCCTGAATCAGCGATTAGTGCGATACGACGGGACACGACGCGATGATACACACCACGAGTGTCCTACGTAAAGTGAATCAGTTGTGCTCGAATTACGGGATGGACCAATGCATTTTTGCTCGAAAGTTCATATTAAGTATGTCAGTAGAACGTTCAAAGTTTTGGCGCCGCACTAACAAACAGGTACGCCTCGGATTGCATGGCACCGCATAATGGCCCGTAAGCTGCAAGCAAGGGATGCCATTGGTTTGTTCATGCAAGTCGCGCTTGCCGCGTTGCGTCGTGTCGCGTTTGTCGCTGACTAAGGACACCGCGTTACGAGCTATTCATTATTTAAAAGATATGATGAAAGTTTTATCTTAGTAAAGCCTTTGTTTGATACTTATATTTAGAGTATTTTTGCAGGATGTGTACAATCAGAAGTATTTGTAAAATTTTATCCGTGCTAAAATTATATCAAAGACACATCACACAATACAATATCTCAGTTGCACATAATGATCAAATATTTATTGTTTACTATATAAAGTATTTATTATCCTCCTAGAACGTTCGTGTTTTTTTTTAATTAAAATTTTGAACTTTTCTGCACACATTTCACAAGGTGATACCCTATATAATGGTGAACGTAAATTTATAACGTTCCAGTCAACGAAAATTTTATAAACCATTGTGTGTGTTTGAATAAATCTTAATGTTTTTAACAAGTAAAGCGGTTTGAAACAAACAAAGAACGTTAGCTCGACGAAACGAAGCTCCTACGTGTTTCCGAAAAACCTTTCTGTGAAAGCTATTCACCGGTGAACGATACTTTGAACGCTTGATAGTGTATGAAAGATGTCTTGATAGTGCGACACATTGTTTTTTCAAATTAATCTTAGGGTGGGGCGTTTGAATAGTGCTTTATTTTTAGTTGATATTCTTATGAAATTATCAGAGGTACAATCATTTCCTTTTTCGAAACCGGCAAACGAGAACGCGATCCACCTCTTGGTATCCGTGCTCATGGACACTATTAATCTAGAGATTAATAATATAATTATATGGTTGTTAATGCATAATTTATTAATGATAGTTTCGGGTTAAGTTAAAAGAAATAAGATTAATGTAAGTCTTCTTTTTCTCTGTTATCATTGTGATTGCATAAATACACTTTAACTTCGGCTTTTAAAATGTATTTTAGGTAACCCGAGACGAAAAACAGCCGACGGAATAAAAATTTCTTTTCTTTTGGATTTTATTTTCCAGTTACAGAAACAGAAACAGCCTGTGGAGACCTCAATCCCACGCCCTTTTGTCATCCGAACAATCTTTGATTTAATAATTAGCTTTTTAACATAACGTTTCGTTGATAGTTTTTTTTATTTACTAACGAGCACGGATTAACCTGATTTTGTAATTTTATTAATAGTAATATATATATATATATATATATATATATATGTATATATATACATATATATATATATATATATATATATATATATACATTAGGCGATGGAAATAAACTAAAATACCATTCTGGTTGTATACACATCCGTCAATGAGAAATTTTTTAAAATCCAATTGAGAAATGTGGATAAAATTAAAATTATTTTTTAAATTCATTTCAATATTTTTCAAGTTTTTGTTTATTTAGTGCCAAATAGTAAACTTTTTTTATTTGACCAAAAAATCTACGAGTGTTCTCCAACAATGAAATATAATATGAATAATAAATGTTGAAAAAGCGACCTGTAAATGTAGGATGTGTTATTAGTATTAGATTTCTTATAAGTCAAAGTTTGTTGAATACATATTGACAAACAATAAAATACAATAATATTTTTTCCCTTTATAATAATAGTATAGATATGTGTAAGGTAACTTGAATGAAAATCATTTTTTTTACAAACGATTACCTAAAAGTTTGTAGAGATTCAATTTTTTTTTCACTTTTTATTATCCACAATATAAAAAATTAATGAAACGTTTTCAAGCGAAAAACAAACATACAGCTTTACATGTCACAAAGTGCAATGATTATACATCATGTACCAGGGCAGGAGCCGAAAGATCATATAACCAAATCAACTATAATGAAGTCGTCCAATAAGAGCTTCATTATTCGAGTAACTCGCAACCTTAATACTATTACTTTCCTCACGGTCTGGAGATATCTATTGTCTATAGATTCAGCAAAGTTGTATAAATAGTAGTCGTAGGATCAACAGCAGATGGGTCCCTACCCATTTGTCAATTTTAAACGGCATGAACATTAGGCCGTCATCATTATACTCACTAAGCGATTACTTACGGGCATCCATGACTTAACGCTAGACAAATGTTACCAATATTTCAAGAATTTGTGTTTGTTATGTGCTAAGTGACATGATAAATTTAAAAATCTTTTGAGATTTTTTTTTCTGAAATATAAAATTTCTAAGATTTACCGATCATGCGAAGAAGAAGTAACAAACTGAGAGAAACACATAATTGTATCGCATTGAGCCGAGACAAAATGCAGACTTATTGTAGCTAATTATGAATTTGAACCAATCATAACAGTCAGTCTGTGTCTAGGGTTGACATGACTAGGGTTGAATTATATTTTACATAACATAAAAGACATTGTCGGAATAAAAAAGAGAATTGGATAGGTTATAAGAAATGTGCATAACCCACAAAAATGATATACTGTCATACCACTAGGGGCATAATTTGATTTGTCGCTTCAATAAAATAAAACAAAATAATTGTTGTGAAATGATTATTTTGTTTCATCAGAAAAAAAATTTAATTAAAAATGGTACTTATTCCTTATTCTTAAACGATTAGTGGGGTACATTACTTATATACAAGAAAGTTATGCAGCATATATGCCCAGCGCCACATGAGCCTTTAACAAAATAAATTTATTTAACAGAAGGAACTCTGCTACATAAGAAAGCTCTACATTGCTTATAGTGTTTAAATAACGAATCATTACCATGCCTTTACGAGCATCGCTTCTTTTTATGAAAGGCCTGTATCCTTATATGAATTTGCATCCCTAAAAAAACCTAAGGGTATGATTTTTTAACGATATTAAGGATGAAAGCGGCAAACGAGCCACCTGTAAGTAACAGGAGACTTTTATAACACATAATTTTTAGCATGATAACTATGTTACATTTTGAGAAAATCTTTGAATAATCGCTGTTCTAAAATAGAACTCCTTAAATGGATATTGGTCTGCTGTATTGTGTTGATATATATATTTTTTGTTTAATACTTGTGGTGGTAGATAGTATATATTTCTAAAGAAGCGTATAAAATACAAATTTCTGTATGCTTATTATTTTTTTATACGGATTTAAATTTGCAATACAATATGTTTATTTTACTTTTGTATATAAATGAGCTTTAATACAAAACTCTCTTGCTCTATTATACTTCTCCTGGTAACTTATTTTAGTTATCCAAATAGGTGGTGTGATTTTGTAACATTACTTTTAAGCTTCTTTAGCTAAAAACATAAAACTCATAACATATCTCAGGTACAAAAAGAATTTTACCTATAATCTAGCTAGATGATAGAACAACCAGCCCTAAACAAGCATGTGTATTGAGTAGCACGTGAGGCGGAATGCCTTTGACATCTGTCAACGATCCGGTCCCACTGTAAATGGAACTGTCCGAGTGGTACTGTGATGAGTGATCAATGATTTATTTACAATACAAACTGTACTGTTAATTAGTTCTAATAAAGAAGTGATTGATTACTTATTTTACTATTGCTTCATTAGTTTTACATGAGAAGATTAGGTGGGTAGTGTTGAAGTAGTAGGTACCAAAAAGCCTAGGTTTTAAAAAACATGTATTTTTATACCAGATAACTAATGCTTATTGATGCAGATTATTTGTGTTCGTGCAGTAAATGTAGCTGTGTTAGTACGTAATTAATTTTATACCTAAATTGAATGGTATTTAAAAATTGGTCAAGATTCATTAAGATTTGATATATCACATTTGTAGTAATGTAAGGCCGGGTAGCGTAGTGGGTAGTTTCGAGTTAGGTTCGAGTCTTAGCCGGGACTGAATGTCCTTCTTAAATGGCCAAATTTAAAAGTAATTGGAAAATTGTCTGGAAATTAATTTTTCCTAAAATAACTATGTGAAACTTGAGTTACTGAAACATTGTACATGTTATAACAGTGCACATTTTGTTAGTTTCATTGCAGGAACACCTGTACGAGGTGTTTTTGAAGTTATTCAGTTAATATAAATCACGTACTTACATTAATTTTGCAAAATCTTACTTATTAAAAGATAATTAGTATATTAGGGAGAGTATCTAAACATGAATTTATTTAAATATGGTTTTAAATGTTCTCGTTTACATGAAACTTGTTCAACGTTTCCATGTCTCGTTCACACGATTCATGGTTTCAGATGTCACTCATTGTCTTCTATGAATCAGACCTACTGCCTTGTATAGAAGACGTACTCGTAGATACAATTTTTTGTGAAATTTATATGTCTTTTAGACCAGGTGTTTAGTAGAAATAGTTAAAGGGTCAGACAACACAAAAAACTTTGCTTCACTGTAATGCATATTGCATTATATAATGGTCACTATGATGAAAGTTCGTTAGTTCGCTAATTCATTACAGTACCGAAATGTACAGGACATTGACAACCAAACTAAAACTTAAGGTCCCTCGTGTCGTGGTTCACCCGAGTCACGAATGTTTTCAGAATTTTTTAAAAGTTTTCAACTTGCCATTTACATTTTTTTTTGCAAATGAATCTTCATGAGTTATACTTTTATGCAAAAAACGAAACTAACTACGAAGAAACTGAAAAATTAACGTTCAGTGCATTCTGACTTATTTCAAATTTAAATGAAAAATAGCAGGTAACATCGTGGTTCTTCAGTAGACTTCAAGAATGCGCCAGAATTTCAGCTCTAAAAATCATAAAAAGTAGTAATTGTCTAAAATCGGCCTTCAAAGACAGCGAGAAGCAAAATTCTTAATATTTGTCGTCTGATCAGAAAAAATATTTTTGGCTATTTTATCATTCGTAAGGTATATTCATGATAGTAAATGCTGTAAGTTAAACAATTTGATTCAGACTTTGGATATTTTTTTTTTTTTTGTTCCCCTCCGCGGGAAGGGCAGGAGGATAAAAATGCCCTGACGCATACTCTGGCGCGATTCCAAAGTTATGTGGGACTCGTCCCGACGCCTACCAGGACCATACCCACTAAAAACCCCCTGTCGGCTCGTGCATTTTTGCCACTCAGCCTTCATCGGAGCGACGGCCAATTGGAGAAAGAGGCCGCGCTAGCGGGGCCCAGAAGGGGTCACCCGCTGGGATTACATAGCACTGAAGGTGCTCAAAGCACTGAAGGTGAATACGTAGCACTGAAGGTGCTCAAAATGAAATCAAAAATTAAAACAAAAATTAAAAAATTGCAAAATAAAATTGAATTAACTCGCATTTACGTTAGAATTAGGATTTACGTTAGGATTAGAATTTACGTTAGAATTAGAATTTGCGGCCAGAAGGGCCTCGAGATCGCGTGACAGTCTGGTGGATGAGTACGTTTGCGCATTTCTAGGCCTAGCGACTTTGAACTTCGAGTCTAACACAGGAGTAGTATATGAGACAGAATCACGAACTAGAGGATTGGGATGGGTTTCGGAGCGTTTGAAGAACGCTTCAGAGAGTGTTTTGAGATATTGTTGTACTGTAGGCAGTTCAAGATCTCTATGCAAGTCCGCGTTACGCACGTACCACGGTGCGTTTGTGGCCCGGCGGCAAAAGAGGTTTTGAACTACCTGCAGTTTGTGCAGGAGGGAGGGTTTGGCGTGGGCAAAGATTGGCGAGGCATACGTCATGACGGGTCTAACGCAGACCTTGTAAAGTGTACGTTTGTTTCTGAAGGACATTTTAGTTTTTCTACCTAACATGCTATTTAGGCGGACTAAATAGTGACGAGCGAGTTTCGAAACTCTTTCGACGTGTGGCTTGAAAGAAAGCGTCGGATCTAATGTGACGCCTAAGTATTTAGTACTGCGCTTCCAGGGGATGGGAATGCTTAACATTCGAACGTGGGGATCGCCATCGGGACGACGGCGTTTGTGGTCGAAGCGCATCGCAGAACTCTTTTCAGGGTTCACATCGATGCGCCATTTTTGAAACCATACACCAAGGGCGTTTACGGCCTTTTTTGAGTCTGGTTACAAGGCGCCGAACACCGTGGCCTTTGGTATAGAGTGCGGTGTCGTCAGCGAAGAGGGCGAGTTCAACGCCTTTCGGCGGGATGGGAATGTCGTTGGTGTACACGGTGTACAGCAGAGGGGCGAGGACTGAGCCTTGAGGGACTCCAGCCTTTATGGGACGAGGTGCAGAAAGCGTGCCTTCGTGTTTAAATCGAAACGTACGGTCTTTGAGAAACGACGCTATTAACCTGACTAGGCGATCCGGTAAGCCTATCTTGTAGAGTTTATAAACGAGACCGCTGTGCCAGACTTTATCGAAAGCCTTGGCTACGTCAAAGAAAACCGCGACTGATTTATAACGACGCGGATAGAAACCGTCAAGTATATACTCGACGATTCGGTGGACTTGCTGAGGGCAGGAGTGTTTAGCGCGAAAGCCGAACTGATGGGGAATAATGAGAGGATCGCCATCCGTTGGAAACAGATGGTTCCGCATTCGAGAGAGTATGACTCTCTCGAGAAGTTTAGACATTGCCTTGAGGAGGCTGATGGGTCTGTGATTAGCCGGGACGTTCAGAGGTTTGCCCGGCTTGGGAATGCCTATGACTGTCGCTTCTTTCCAAGCTTTTGGAAAGTAGCTATGGTCGAAGCAGGCATTGAAAATGATAGCTAATAAGGTAAGCATCTGTTGAGGTAGGTGCTTAAGTGCGTGGTTGGAAATTCCATCCGCACCCGGAGCCTTTTTGGACTTTTGATTTCTAATGAGAAGCAAGATTTCATCATTAGAGACTGTGACAGGGTCGGCGGTGATGGGAAGAGAGTCTCTGCGAAGGACTTCGTCCTCCACCGCCTGGATGTGTGAGGGATCAGCAGGTTGCGTGCTGGGCGAGCATTGTGCGGCAATGCTGTCGGCGAAGCATTCGGCTTTCTCTTCGACTTCGAAGGCAGTAGTGCCGTCGGGACGAGTGAGAGGAGGAACGTGAGAAACGGTGTCTACGCGTAAGGCTCGGGCCATGCTATAGTACGCTTGGTGGGACGGAGAGATATTCGCCATGAGATCGTTCATCTGAGCGTCTCGGAGTTCCGCGAGGCAAGACCTAACTTTACGTTGAAGCTGATTCGCAGCTGTTCTATAGGCGGGCGTGGGATACTTCTTGGCTCTCCGGAGAGCCGCGTTTTTAGCTTTAATAAGATTGCTAACGGCTAAGGGAAGCGTGGGTTTGCCTTGCTTAGCAACCTTTTCGTTGTCACTGATGGCTGAGTTGATAGCATCAGTGAGAGAATTTACTAATGAATCGATTTTATCCGGGCTATCTAATTGTTCGGGAGAGATCGCGAGTGGAGAGTTCGGAGCCTCTAAGGCTGAAACTAATGTATTTTTAAAACCTTTCCAGTTGGTAAAGGTCTTAGGAGATGAGGCGTTATCGTTCGGCAGTCCTAGCACGAGGGAAACGGGGCGATGGTCGGAGCCTAGGTCATCGAGCGGTTCGATAGACCTTAGATCAAGATTGATTCGCTTGATAATTGCAAAGTCGAGGATGTCAGGAGAGTAGGACGGGTTGTTGGGATAGTGAGTGGGAGTGATGGGGGATATGACATCTAGGTCAAGGGAGTTAGTGATGTCGAGGAGAGCGATACCGCTGGTGTTAGTCGATAGGCACGTCCAGTCAGTATGTTTGGAGTTAAAGTCTCCGAACATAATGACTGAATGGCCGAGGGCGAGAATGGCCTCAAAGTCGCTGCGGATTGGTCTGGTACCACTAGGTATGTAGATTGAAGCTATGATGATGGTCGGATGACCAGTCATAGCCAATCTACACACAGTGGCTTCCATGTTGAGGAGAGGAGGGGTAGGGAGAGGACAGCAATGGAAACCTCTTTTGTAATATAAAGCGGTGCCGCCGAAACCGTCGGAGTTGGGCCTATCGTTACGAATAAACGCGTACTTAGGTATAGCGAATCCCCTGGAGCGGTTTGGAGTAAGCCATGTCTCCTGGAGAAGGAATAAGTCAGGTTCTTTGTTCTGAAGGAACAGTTTAATCTCGGGAAGGTTGGTGTTCAGGCTACGAGCGTTAAAAGATATTAGGGATAAGCCCTTGGGTTTGATACGACAGGACGCGGGATTCGCGGGTCTAGACATTATAATTTATTATATACGAATTTATACAAATATAAAAGAATTTACAACGAACTTAGGAGCGAGTGATGCTCGGCTAAAGCAAATAAACGCTCTTGAGGAGAGCGGGCGGCTCGCAGTTTGCGTGCGAGCACGGAAATTTCGTTAATATCGACGTTTTGGATAACGTCAAACACGGTCTTCATGTCCTCAGCCAACGACGACTGAGGTGCGGATGACGGAGAAGGACGCGGCCCTACGGAAGCTACGGGAGCTGGGATGGGTCGGGAAGGTGCAGGCGGAACGGCCGGACGCTGCCTCCAAGACAGAGCCGGAGTAGGCGTCGGCTGAACGGGCTTTGCTTCCGGGGGACCCCGGTTGCGCAGCGGCGGGAAGTTAGCGTGAGTGAGCGGCGGCGCCGGTTTAGGCGCGACCCTCTTGGCGGTGGAACGCGGAGCACGCGGGCAGCCCCTGTAGTTAGCTGTGTGACCAGACTGGCCGCACAGCACACAGGCAGGGGGGGAAGTGGATTCGGGAGTGCGAGTGCACTCCTTTGTGAAATGTGGATCCAGGCACTTAACGCACCTGGGGGGAGCTGAGCAGTTAGCCGCTGCGTGGCCGTAGAGCTGGCAGCGGTGGCACTGCCCAGGGTGACCGCGGGGGTTGGGACGCTCGACGGAGATATTTGAGAGACCGCAAATTGTGCGAGCCTCTCTAAAGATCTCCCTCGAGTTGGGAGTATTCGACAAGATTACCAACGCTAAGGGAAAACGCCTACCGCGGTTGGAGTGCATCTTGTGCACTGCTGTGACCGGGAAACCCTGAGACTTAAGGTCATCGAGAATGTCCTCGTTACTGAGTTCGAACGGGACGCCCCGTAGTACAGCGCGGATCTTACGCTCCTCCGGGAGGGCGTAGGTGTGATACGCGATTTGGTTTAATCCGAGTAACTTGGTAAACGCGCGGAAATCGTCGACGGTCGCTATTTGAATCTTGATTGTATCGCCAGCGTTGGCGGCTTTTAAGTAATTAATTTTGTGCACTTTGCACAAGTTTGAAACCGCGGTCCAGCGCGCTTTTTCACCCAGGAAGACGGGCGGAGGGAGCTGAGGCTTCGGCGGGACGGGAGCGCAGCGCGTCGCTGGCTTCGATGTGACCGACGGAATCGCGGTCACTTCGAGTGACATGAGCGGCGCGGGGGCGGGTGTAGAAGACACCGGGGTTGGCTCGGGTGTTGAAGACACCGCGGCCTTTTTCGAACGCTTCTTAGAGCGTTTGGCAACTAATTGGAACTCGGGCTCTGGAGAGCCGGTTAGGGTGGCGGCGACCGACGAAGCTACGGACGCGGCGGAGTCTGAATCGCTCCCGGAAGCGGTACGCTTCCTACGAGAAGAGCGCGAGGATGAGACCGACGCGCAGTCCATATCGGATGGAACGGGAGACGCGGGAGAGCTATAGACCTGAGGGGTCTGGATGATGGAGGCCTGAGGGGCCGGGGACGCGATTGATGCCTGCAAGGCCTGCGTTAGGATGTCTTTTGGGATGGAGACGCCTGCCGCAGCAAGCGCCTGGGTGAACGCGTTAATAATGATTAGCGGATCCATTAGGGAGGGTTGGGACAATAATATGTAAAAATATAAGTATAATAAAAGATGCCTAGTTCCTAAAAACCTAGCAAAATCAAAGCGGCAAACCTCCCTACCAGCGGTAGGGGGGCTGGGGAGAAAAACTTAAAACTAACAATAGTACGCCGAAGGCCGCTACCTAGAAACCTAAAAAAGGGTACGCAGGTAAAGAGTTGACCGCGTTAGGGTCAACCTTTACCGACAGAAAGGACAAATACACACGAATACACACAAATATGATAAAAATAAATATGAAAATAGGAGAAAATAAATAAAATAGAGAAGAGAAATAAATAAAAATAAAAAGGACTGGTTCAGTACAAATTCGTTGTCACCGTTAAGTATCCTTTGCACTGAAACCAGACTACTTACGCCGGGCACAACACTGCACTCAGCACAAGCACAACACAACTAGCACAGCACTTTGAAGACTAAGAGGCTTAGTCGCAAAGAAAAATCGCACTTCGAAAGCACTCAGACGGAGTAGAAAGACTTAGAAACCCGTAGCACGGAGCCAACACGCTAGACTGTGACGTCAGTAAACTGAGCGCCACGGAATGGCGGGAAGGGACCGATCAACGGAGAGCTGGGTCTTGCACGTCCGCACTGGGCGGCGATCGGAGCGAGAATGTTCCGACTTTGGATAAGAAAAGTTTGAAGTAATAAATGGACCCATGTTCAGGCCACCCTGTATTTAGTACCACATTTCATGAATGGGTACTAAACTAAAACCCTACTAACTAGCAAAGAGTAGTTTACAATTTTCGTATAAAAGATACATGAACTAGCTGGATATATATAGTAGTAATCAATATACCCTTAAGTTCCGAAGAAGATTAATTAGAATGAAAAAATTTCTTTTAGAAAAGCAAAATAAAAATTGTGACATAATTATCTTAATCCTAAATATGAAGCTAGCTCTACAACCTAAACGAAGTTTAGACATTGCTAAATTACGTAAGATAATAATATGATTTAGTAGTTACGAAGTCACGAAGCCTTACAAAGGTTGTTTTGAAACCGTAAACATTTGCGCGGCTTTGTTAGCGCCGGTTCTCTTTTGTCACCGGCATATTGCGGCTAACTCGCCGCATGGTGCATTATTTAATCTTTACAAAACATATTTTTCATACGCCTTCAAAGGCACGTGCTTCAAATCACTTTGAGGCAATATTGAAAACCGAAATAAAACGAAATACGACCTGTAGTTTGTAAATATGATAGTGAAAATTGGTGGATTAACAGCTGAAATTGTGTTATGAATATATTCCACGCATGGGTTGGTAGTGTGATTACGTTTTGACCAAAAATATTATGCTATAAAGTTATTTATCTGCTTTTTATTGATGTTTTTGCAGTTAGAGCTTATTTTAATAAATTACGGAAAGTTCTCAAGTCAATTAAATAAATAAGTAACATGGGGTAAGACTACCTCCAGGGCAAGACTAACACTTTCAATTATCTCCTTAAGTAAAGCTTTCTTTTTCTATTTACTATGTTGGTAAAATTGTAAAGATGTGATAGTTCTCGGCTGAAGATAAAGATGTCACTGTTAGTAATTAGTGTCACGAACATAACGAAATGAAATCTATCCGTGTTACAACAAAAACGGTTGGTTGTTTGGTCGCTGTATTTGGTTAATAAAAAAATATAAAAGTGGTTAAATTTGAGAGCTCTGAATTTAAGTAGCGTTTCACTAATACTAGCTTTCAATTAATTATATCAATATAAAGTAAAATACACAATTTTCGATAATATTCAACTACACAGAGTATCACCTACAGATATCAAAGTGGGGTAATACTATCAGTTTTTTCGGGGCAAGACTACCGTATGTTATTCTTTCCTCAAGTCAGATGTTATAAACATTTTTCTGTTGTTTATTTACTTACTATGCATATAAGAGAGATAAATGGAAATTTAGCACGTATATTTTGCCTTGATGCTTGATGAAAAATGTTTAATTTATAAAACTTAAATGAAATATATAAGTCATAATTTTAAGTAAGTTTAATAAAGTTTCCTGCAACATTTTGTTTATTCTGGTTTTTATTTTAATCTTAAGATGTAACGTAAAATTACCTACATTGTATTATCAATATATCAATATTAAATTTGAATTCTATTCCGCAGCAGTAAGGATAATTTTTTGGTTATTTTTAAATGTAATGATTTGGGGCTAAACTAACTAAAAGTGTTATGAAAGGTTCTAAACCTCTGAAAACGATTGTATGTTAGTGCTGCCCCAAATTATTACATATGCAAATAACAACAACAATGAACTTTATTCCTCTGGGATAGAGTTCAAATAACATTTGAATAAACGCTTAAGTTTATTATTTTTATTCAAAAACTAAAAAAAGTCTATGTTTTACTTTAAAATTCGTTACTGTTAGTCTTACCTCGCTTGGTGGGGGAAGACTAGCAGTTTTACTAGTCTACTACTTTATTTAATATAACCGCCCTGAATACATTTACGGAAGTATCGTCATAATTTTACACATATTTATAATTTCTGTGTATCAGGGTCATTGCTAACTCAAACGTAGGACAAACAACATAGTCATAAAATTCAATCTTAATATCTTAACAGTGATATATGTTAGTCTTACCCCATCTCACCTGTCAATAAAAGTAAGCAATGATAGAATTTTGTAGTAGTCTTAATGCTACCCTCAATACCCCTTGCAGCTTTTTATAATAGTAACTGCATTTTACGTAATTAAAGGGCAATTATACCCAGTATCCACAAAACGGTTAGCCATTAAGTTTTTATTTTTTTATTCAACATTTGTTTAGGGGCTTTTGTTAAACATGCCAGCCCCATGAGACAAAACTAAATCTATTACACTCGACTATATTATAAGTACTTAAATTAATTAATATTCAAAACATAGAGCTATAACCATCTTAGCTTCCTGCGATAAAGGCTGTGACAAAATACATTGTTATGCACCTACATTACTTTTGCTTATTTGAAGGCTGTGGAAGAAATGGTACCTTTCAGACTCATTTCGGACACATTCCATTAGCAAGTGATGCACATCCTCTATCTTATGTAGACATAGGTTACAATTGGGCGAATCTATTTTTTTCATCTGGTAGTCAAACATGTTTAATGGAACGTGCCCGGAACGCAGTCTGTGCATCAGGATTACATATTGTCTGTTTAGGTCACAATTTGAAAACCAGGGTACTCGAGGAGGCTGACAGACTATGGTTCTATACCAAATTCTTTTAGTTCTCGACCTACTGTCAAAATATTATTTCCAGTCCATATAACAAATGTTGCGACAATTATGCAGCAGTTCTGAAAAATTTGGTAGTATCCAATATGGAGTACCTTCAGTAACGGCAAGTTTTGCTAGTATGTCTGCCTCCTCTCCCTCTTAGCCCGATATGTGACGGTACACATTGTATCTTGACGGTTTTGCCACTTTCACCGATGCAGCCATTAAGTTATGTAGGAAGAAGCGGCCGCGGTCGCGTGCTTACTGTTGGAATATGTCTTCTGCTCAGCCGAAAGACGTCTACTGTAGGCAAAGCCCAAACTGCGTCTTCCGGATCGTGATTGGCACTGAAGAACTTTACTGCCCCAACGGCCATCTGTTCTTCGAGCACTCTGCCCAATGCCACTTCAATATCGCAATCCTTAGGGCTACGTCAGTAACTTTGGTTCGCTTGAGGATTTCCACATTTTTGATTCAATCTCGCAGCGAAACTCCAAGCATAGTCTTCCCCATTGCTCTCTGGGTGACTCTGACCTTGCTTATTAGTCCCTTTGTCAGCAACCGTGTCTTTGTACCGTATGTCATCGCTAGCAACACACATTGGTTGAAAACCTTTGTCTTTAAACACTGCGTTATTTGGGATGAGAAGATGTTTCGTAGCTTCTTCGGTCTGCCGCTGCCCAACTGAGTCAGATTCGACAATTGACCTCCTTTTCAAAGGTGGCCCTACCTAACTGGATCCATTGTCCTAGGTATACATACTCGTCATCAATTTCGAGAGTGGAGACCCCAACTTTTACGGGAAGAAATGCGACATGGATGTTAGACATAACTGTTATATTATAAGTGAAACCACCAAATGTCAGACAACAACTGTTTTATTCAAAACTGCGGTGTATAATCTGTTACAATCATTCTCACTCCGATCGCCGCCCGGTACGGACGTACAAGACCCCGTTCTCCGTTGATCAGTCCCTTCCCGATATCCCGTGGCGCTCAGTCTACTGACGTCACAGTTTAGCGTGTTGGTCCCGTGCTACGATTTTCAAGGTTTTTCTACTCCCTCTGAGTGCTATCGAAGTGTGATTTTTCTTTGTGACTAAGCCCCTTAGTCTTCAAAAAGCTATGCTAAGTTGTGTTGTGCTTGTGCTGAGTGCTGTGTAGTGCCCAGCGTAAGTAGTCTGGTCTCAGTACAAAGGATACTTAACGGTGACAACGAATTTGTACTGAACCAGTCCTTTTATTTTTATTTTATTTCTCTTCTCTATTTTATTTATTTTTCTCCTATTTTCATATTTATTTTTATCATATCTGTGTGTTTTCGTGTGTATTTGTCCTTTCTGTCGGTAAAGGTTGACCCTAACGCGGTCAACTCTTTACCTGCGTACCCTTTTTTAGGTTTCTAGGTAGCGGCCTTCGGCGAACAACGGTTAGTTTTTAAGTTATTTTTCCCAGCCCCCCTACCGCAGGTAGGGAGGTTAGCCACTAGGGTTCGCTAGGTTTATTTTAGGGAACTCTAGGCATCTTTTATATATTTAAATATACATTCCTTAGTATTCATACCAACCCCTCCCATGGATTCGCAAAGTGTAATTAACTTAGCGAAAGCGTTCGCCCAGGCGCTAGCCGCGTCGGGCGTCTCAATCTCTGACGAGGTATTCACGCAGGCCTTATCTGCGCTTAACGCGTCCCCGGCTCCTCAGGCCCCTTCTCCGGCCCCTCAGGCCACCAACTCCCAGACCCCTCAGGTCTTTACCAGCCCTCCCGCGTCTCCCGTTCCATCCGATACGGACTGCACGTCGGTCACGTCATCTCGCGCGTCGCGGCGTAAGCGTATCGCTCCCAGGAGCGACTCCGATTCCGACTCCGCGTCCGAACCGTCGTCGGGTACCGCTACTTTACCCGGCTCTCCTGAGCCCACGTTTCAATTAGTCGCCAAACGCTCTAAGAAGCGTTCGAAGAAAGCAACGGTATCATCAACACCCGAGCCCACCCCGGTGTCTTCAACACCCGCCCCCGCGCCGTTAATGTCACTACAAGTGACCGCGAATACGTCGGCTCCGTCCAAGCCAGCATTGCGCTGCGCTCCCGTCCCACCTAAGCCTCAGCTTCCTCCGCCCTTCTTCCTCCGTGAAAAAGCGCGCTGGACCGCGGTTTCTAACTTGTGCAAAGAGCACAAAATTAATTACTTAAAAGCCGCCAACGCTGGCGAATCAATTAAAATTCAGGTTGCGACCATCGACGACTTCCGGTCTTTTACCAGGCTTCTGTCGATCAAACAAATCGCGTATCACACCTACGCCCTCCTGGAGGAGCGAAAGATCCGCGCAGTACTACGGGGCGTCCCGTTTGAACTCAGTAATGACGACATTCTCGGGGACCTTAAGTCTCAGGGCTTCCCGGCTGAAGCAGTCTAACCAAGTCTAAACAAGATGCACTCTAACCGCGGTAGGCGTTTTTCACTAGCTTTAGTTATTCTATCCAATACTCCCAACTCGAGGGAGATCTTCAGAGGGGCTCGCTCAATCTGCGGAGTTTCAAATATCTCCGTTGAGCGTCCCAACCCTCGTGGCCACCCTGGGCAGTGCCACCGCCGCCAGCTCTATGGCCACGCAGCGGCTAATTGTTCAGCTCCCCCAGGTGCGTTAAGTGCCTGAACCCACATATTACCAAGGAGTGCACTCGCACTCCCGAATCCACTTCCCCCCCTGCCTGTGTGCTGTGCGGCCAGTCTGGCCACACAGCTAACTACAGGGGTTGCCCGCGCGCTTCGCACTCTTCAGCTAAGAGGGCTGCGCCTAAACCAGCGCCGCCGCTCACTCCTGCTAACTTCCCGCCGCTGCGCAACCGGGGTCCCCCGGAAGCAAAGCCCGTGTAGCCGACGCCTACTCCGGCTCGGTCCTGGAGACAGCGTTCGACCGCTCCACCTGCACCTTCCCGGCCTTTCCCCGCTCCCGTAGCTCCCGTAGGCCCGCGTCCCGCTCCGTCGTCTTCACCTCAGTCATCGTTGTCTGAGGACATGAAGACCGTGTTCGACGTCATTCAACACGTTGACATTAAGGAAATTTCCGTACTCGCACGCAAACTGCGAGCCGCCCGCTCTGCTCAAGAGCGTTTATTTGCGTTAGCCGAGCATCACTTGCTTCTAAGTTCGTTATAAATTTTATTTTTTGTTAAAATTCGTAAATGAGCAATATAATGCCTAGCGGGTGCAAATCCCGCGTCCGGTCGTATCAAACCCAAGGGCTTATCCCTAGTTTCTTTTAACGTTCGTAGCCTTAATACTAACCTTCTTGAGCTCAAACTGTTCCTTCAGAACAACGAGCCAGACTTATTGCTTCTTCAAGAGACATGGCTAACTCCAAAACGCTCCAGGGGATTCGCTATACCCAAGTACGCGTTTATTCGTAACGACAGGCCCAACTCCGACGGTTTCGGCGGCACTGCTATTTATTACAAAAGAGGATTCCATTGCTGTCCCCTCCCTACCCGACCTCTCCTCAACATGGAAGCCACTGTGTGTAGATCGGCTATGACTGGTCATCCGACCATCATCATAGCTTCAATCTACATACCTTGTGGCACCAGACCAATCCGCAGCGACTTTGAGGCCATTCTCGCCCTCGGGCATTCAGTCATTGTGTTCGGAGACTTTCACTCCAAACATACTGACTGGACGTACCTATCAACCAACACCAGCGGTATCGCTCTCCTCGACATAACAAACTCAATTGACTTAGATGTCATCTCTCCCATCACTCCCACTCACTATCCCGACAACCCAAACCACTCTCCTGATATCCTCGATTTTGCAATAGTCAAGCGAATCAACCTCGACCTCAGGTCTTTCGAACCGCTCGATGACCTAGGCTCTGACCACCAACCCGTCTCCCTCGTGCTAGGACCACCTGACGATAACGTCACCTCTCCTAAGACCTGTACCAGTTGGAAAGGCTTTAAAAATACGTTAGTTTCAGCCTTAGAGGCCCCGAACTCTCCGCTTGCGATCTCGCCCGATCAAATAGATAGTCCGGATAAAATAGATTCATTAGTCAATTCTCTCTCTGATGCTATCAACTCAGCCATCAGTGACAAAAAAAAAGGTTGCTGAGCAAGGTAAACCCACGCTTCCCTTAGCCGTTAGCAATCTTATTAAAGCTAAGAACGTGGCTCTCCGGAGAGCCAAGAAATATCCCACACCGTTAGGTCTTGCCTCGCAGAACTCCGAGACGCTCATATAAACGATCTCATGGCAAATATCTCGCCGTCCTACCAAGCGTACTATAGTATGGCCCAATCCTTACGCGTAGACACCGCCTCTCACGTTCCTTCCCTCACTCGTCCCGTTGGCACTACTGCCTTCGAAGTCGAAGAGAAAGCCGAATGCTTCGCTGACAGCATTGCCCCACAATGCTCGCCCAGCACGCAGCCTGCTGATCCCTCACACAGCCAGGCGGTGGAGGGCGAAGTCCTTCGCAGAGACTCTCTCCCCATCACCGCCGAACCCGTCACAGTCTCTAATGACGAAATCTCGCTTCTCATCATCAAGCTTAAGAGTACGCTTGCGCATACTCTTCCACCAGATTGTCAGCCGATCTCGAAGCCCTTCTGGCCGCAAATTCTAATTCTAACGTAAATCCTAATTCTAACGTAAATCCGAATTTATTCAATTTTATTTTTCAATTTTTAGTTTTTTAATTATTTACTTTTCATTTTGAGCACCTTCAGTGCTATGTATTCACCCTCAGTGCTTTGAACACCTTCAGTGCTATGTAAATCCCAGCGGATGACCCCTTCTGGGCCCCGCTAGCGCGGCTTCTTTCTCTAATTGGCCGTCGCTCAGATGCAGGCTGAGTGGCAAAAAATTGCACGAGCCGACAGGGGGTTTTTAGTGGGTAGAGGTTCTGGTAGGCTCGTAGCGACTCCCACATAACTCCGATCGGGTGCGCGGAGTATGCGTCAGAGCATTTTTTATCCACCTGCCCTTCCCGTGGAGGGGAACAAAAAAAAATCTGTTACAATATAGAACTACCTACAACATCTTCTCGTTTTAAGATTACACATGTACCTATATACTTTCCCCCCTTTAAAGATAGCGATTTAAACATAATAATAAGTACTTATAGCTATTTATCAAAAGCAACCTTGTGCAATTGAATAACTAAATACTTAATTTTAAATATACTTATTTATAGGAATTTTAAATTTTTAAGTGTTTGTGCCATCTTTTGTCTTCATCGCCTTTTTATATATTAATATTGTCTATGTATTATATATTTCACAAGTAATTCGTAATCACTAAAAAATTATTGTAAATAATGTTGTATAAAGAGAGACTTAGATTTCTAATATTAGAAGTATTACATTTTTATTTAGTTTCAGAAGAAATCTACATTACAATTCTTTAAAACTTACTTAAACACTAACATTTTCATTTGTTTACTACAAGTAGTACAAGTTAATTACTCTGTTCTTATCTGATAACAACTTCGCCTGGCGGCGCGTGAGCATAGAGCACGCCGCGGGAATTGGTGATGTAATGTTTACATTTTTTTCACTATTTTTAATGTTTTACTTGTCACTGAATGACTCGTATTTTTGCACGCGTCCTTGAACACGCCGTTATTAGATGTTGGATAACCAGGTGATAAAGTGACTTGTTCATATTTAATGAGATGGCTCTTATTTCGCCTAAATTTCGGTCCAATATTGTTTTAAGCAATGTAGGAACGAGGAGTATCGGCGGTATTTACAACTGTGGCTCGGGTTCGGGTTTTACCTTCGATGCAAACAACTTCATCGCCTACACTAAGAGTGGGTAAGGACTTGGAATGCCTGTCATTATAATCCTTGTACCTAGATTGGTTTTTCAGCATTTTTTGTCTACTTGCGCTCAATGCAATGTTGTTAAGAGCACAAACCCGTTATGCAGTGCTGGTTTACTGCACCCACCACTGGATATTATAGTTGAGTTTAGGAATAACATAAGATTACCATATAACAATATGAAATGTAAAATCAATTTTTACGCTGCAGACTACGACCCTATTAAAACTTTTTTTAAACAAATAAATTAGACTGAACTATTCGGAGGGCTGAATGAAGTAGATGAAATGTTGAGTGTTTTTATGAAAAACTAAATGACGCTATAAAAAAAATTTTACCAATGAGAACTGTTATGTATGTAGGTAGTTGTAAGATGTCAAATAAACGAGTGCGTAGTCAACCAACAAGCGTTTCACTCGTGTCTGCGTTCCTACATAATATTGGCGACGAAAGTACCCACGCAATCAAGAAAAAAAAAATGGCTTGCAATTTCGGAATCCTAACGTCTTTTGATCACGAAACGCAATCTTGGAAGACTTATAAGAATCGTATTTCCCAATGGTATATCGCAAATGATATAAATACGACGAGTGATCCACAGGGAACAAAGAAGAAAGCGATTCTTTTGAGTGCACTCACCGACGGTACCTATAAGTTAGCCGCCGATTTAGTTTTACCAAAAGAACTAAATGAGGTGCCGTACGAAGTTATTTTGGATGTTCTGGATGGACATTTCACTCCGAAAACTGTTGGTTTCGGTTGCCGTCACAATTTCTACACGGCAACGCAACAACCGGGAGAGACGTTTCCACAATGGGCGGCGAGACTTCGTGGTCTTACAGCCGACTGCGGCTTCTCAAACGTCGAGGAAGCATTGCGAGACCGCTTCGTGATGGGCATGCTGCCAGGCCTCGAAGGGGAGAAGCTGTACGCGCAGGACATGCAGCTGCTGACGCTGAGCCGCGCCGTGGAGCTAGCGGAGGGGCTGCGCTGCGCGCGCGCCGCCGCCGCCATCACCGCTCCCGCGCCTGCGCTGGCGGTGTCGCCAGAACAACCAGTGCTCAAGATTACCCTGCGTGAAAGTGCTAAGCCTAGTGTTAGTCAATCACAGTGTATGGTGTGCGGCAGATACAATCATTATTCATCTCAGTGTCGTTTTGCTAAATACACATGTAAAAAGTGTAACCTTAAAGGTCACTTACAAAAAATGTGTAGGAAAATTAAAAATATAAAAATAAGTGAAATGGACGTGGGCGCTGATGACGGGGATGATGATGACGGTAAGCTAATGCTTTTCAACATTCGCTCCTCTAACGGTGAACCTATGGTAGAAACTGTGTTTATTCGCGGATTAGGGATTCAGTTTGAAGTTGATAGCGGATCGGCCGTTACAGTGATACCCGCACGAATATATAAAAACAAGTTAGTAGTAGGGATTGGCGGATTCCCGCTCACTTATTAGGTATGGTATCAAACGCGAATTAATTTCATAAGGTCGTTGGTGATCGAATCAAACCGCGATGCTCGCTAAGTTAGCGAACGTTCATCAAACTAATCCGCGATATTATTTTGATGAAACCGCGGATCAAAGTAATTCGCGATATTATTTTGATTAATTCGCGCCTAGTAGGACGCGAAGTCCAACTTTGCCAAAAAACCAAAAATGCCCTGGTTTCAGGTAGTAGTAGGGATTGGCGGATTCCCGCTCACTTATTAGGTATGGTATCAAACGCGAATTAATTTCATAAGGTCGCGGGTAATATTATATCTTAGTATACCTATTTCACCCGCAAGGTATTGCAAATATGTTACGAAAGGGTGGTTAAGTAGCGTCTTATTGTTCATATTATTTAAACGTTATGCAGCATGTTTTAACTTGTTACATAAGGCTAAACAGAGGCTTGTCATAACAATGTGACGACGGTAACTTTTTGTGTTTCTTCGATTACTTTAATCCACGTGTCTAAATTAGTTCACGGCCGCGAATAGTAGGCGGTGAAGTCCAAATTTCTTCACAAATCCAAAATGTCCTGTTTCTGGGTAGCAGTAAGCAACTACAATTATATTTAAACAATGCTGGTTTTTATATTAAAACCTTGGACGGTTTGCAGATCAAAGTAGGTATTTCAATCATTTGATACCAACTACCACAGGTAGAGTACCATCCATGTTATTTGATTTTTATGGTTTAAACAATTTTTTCATTCATACTATCACAGTAACAGTACCTTTAATGTAATATTAACGATAACCTTTTTTGCGTTGAAACTGTAGGAGATTTCTCGAACATTTGATTGCTATAGTTATTATATAAATAAAAATAATAATAATCTTTATTTGTTCTTCACATACAAGGCACATAATTAGATGTTACATGTATTTACTTGATGAGATGAGATTTGTCGAAGCATGTGTTTCAGGAGTTAGAATTTTAAAAAGAGAAAACGTATGTGTAACTAGAAGTGTAGACATTTCAAAATTATATAATAGGGAATATTACATCTAAACATCACATATGTATTTGTGAAAGAGAGAGGGAGTGGGATTGTTTATACAGGTGCGTGAGTGTGTATGTGTGTTTCAGGAGTTAGAATTTTAAAAAGAGAAAGAGTATGTGTAACTAGAACTGTAGACATTTCCAGATTATATAATAGGGAATATTACATCTAATCATCAGGTATGTATTTGTTAAATAGAGAGGGAGTGGGATTGTGTATACGGGTGTGTGAGTGTGTATGTGTGTTTCAGGAGTTAGAATTTTAAAAAGAGAAAAAGTATGTGTAACTAGAACTGTAGACGTTTCAAGATTATATAATTGGTAATATTACATCTAATCATCAGGTATGTATTTGTGAAAGAGAGAGGGAGTGGGATTGTTTATACGGGTGCGTGAGTGTGTATGTGTGTTTCAGGAGTTAGAATTTTAAAAAGAGAAAAAGTATGTGTAACTAGAACTGTAGACGTTTCAAGATTATATAATTGGTAATATTACATCTAATCATCAGGTATGTATTTGTGAAAGAGAGAGGGAGTGGGATTGTTTATACGGGTGCGTGAGTGTGTATGTGTGTTTCAGGAGTTAGAATTTTAAAAAGAGAAAAAGTATGTGTAACTAGAACTGTAGACGTTTCAAGATTATATAATTGGTAATATTACATCTAATCATCAGGTATGTATTTGTGAAAGAGAGAGGGAGTGGGATTGTTTATACGGGTGCGTGAGTGTGTATGTGTGTTTCAGGAGTTAGAATTTTAAAAAGAGAAAAAGTATGTGTAACTAGAACTGTAGACGTTTCAAGATTATATAATTGGTAATATTACATCTAATCATCAGGTATGTATTTGTGAAAGAGAGAGGGAGTGGGATTGTTTATACGGGTGCGTGAGTGTGTATGTGTGTTTCAGGAGTTAGAATTTTAAAAAGAGAAAAAGTATGTGTAACTAGAACTGTAGACATTTTATGATTATATAATAGGGAATATTACATCTAATCATCAGGTATGTATTTGTTAAATAGAGAGGGAGTGTGTGTACGGGTGCGTGAGTGTGTGGGAAAGAGTATCTGTTTGTATGTATATGTATGGTGAGTCTGTGCGAGACTGAGTGGTATAATTAGTGTAATGGTTTTAGCAGGGATTCGGTGTCGGAGTACGACTTTTCTTTAAGCCATGTAACAACTTTATTTTTGCAGTTAAATGTAATTTAGTGGTATATGTATGGTTCAAGAAAGTAGAAAAATCTTTGGCTAAAGGAGGTTTTCGGAAAGGTGTAGGAGAAAACTAGGTGATTTCTTTTAGATTGAATCTCAAAACAGAAGGGTGTAATTTTATGCTGGAGGAGTGTAGTTTGTAAAATAAACAATGTCCTTTATATTTAAGGGTGCTAATTAAAAATCTATATTTCTTTCTTAATTACTAAGCCAGCCACAATTTGCAGGCGTCTGAACGATACTGTCTTAGCCACTATAAATTTGTTGTTGCGGGGTGTTTTTGTTAAAAAATTTTGAATTATCATCCAATTTCGATTATGGCGCTTCGCCGGGTGCTCCCGCACCACGCTCACTGCGTTCGCTCGGCTCACGCATTCGATAATTACAGTCTAACCTAACCTAACCCAAATTTAATTGCTACGCTTTCTATAGAGTATTTAGCGGGCGTTGCAAAAAAAAAAAATTAATTAATGTATTAGAGGCTATCTCATTTTCCCGTGGTTTAGTTATAAAATTAAAAGTTTGATCACGTAACCAATAAAGAAATTTGTGACTTGGCTTTTAATTTCCTTATATTTATATCTAGTTTACACAATTTACATTTCAAACATTATTTCGAATCCACCCATCCGCATATCAAAGCTGTTAATGCCTTCCAACGAACACGGTTATTAACTACTGCACAGACAAATGTTATTGACATAGTATTCAGTTTTCTTAAATAGTATTTTATGTTAGTGTACATATTGCGATTATAATCATTTCACAAATGTATAGAAATATTTAATCTTCTTAAAGCATGTTAAATTTTTTGTTAACCTTTATATTAAAGAATATCTCTGAAAGAAAAGAGTGATATATATCTTTTCAAACAAAGATATATGTATATCTATTATATCTCGTTCTGAGCGAGATTTAGATATTAATGTTAAATTTCGGCCGATTGAAACAACTGAAGCAAGTATACGTACTGACACTGATTATACTTACTGATCTTATACTGCAATAATTATTTTTCTGTAGTGTTATTTCCAAATAACTGTTATCGAAATCTGTTAGTGTTATCGTTGTATTGAAATGTGAAATGTGTCCTTTAATAATAAAATATTTAGGTTTCAGTGTCTACAACCGTGGTCCGTCGAATTAAAGTTGATTTTCTATTAGCGTGCGAAAGCAGTATAATGATTATCATTGTGAAACGGTAATTCGGATGTTAGTAAAATTAGACTTAACTGCTACGAAATAAAGTGTAAATTTGTTTGGTTATCGAAATTAAGATCTATAATGTAAATGTTATTTTCACAAAACATTTATTTACCATCCACTTTTTATTATTTACAAAATAAAATACATGAAACTCATAATCAGTGTCGTAGCCTAATTATTAAGGTACTCGTACTATTATTACTGCGTTTAATCGGCACGAGTCAAACCAAGAACGCGCGGGGCATCCAACTGACTTATTTCAAAAAAAGTAATTAAATTACAAAATATCATTTCTTTGAAAATACCTTCAATCTAATAGGTACTGCACTTGTAATGAAACTTGATTTAGTCGCACAATAATATACCTTTTTACAATGCAGTAACGCATGGTTTGCGCGGCAGGTAGCTATGAAAGTGAACGAGAAGGCGTTGTACCTTTGTTTCGCTCACGCGGTCACAGCCATACATTCAACTTTATCAAATTTCTTTTAGATGAAAGATCTAACTTTTTGATAAAAAAATTATTTTAATATGAAAACACAGTCTTGAATAGATTTCTTTCAAATTAAATCGTTACATAAAGTATCCTCAGTAAACCTTTTTTTTAAATCAAACGTTGGTATTTTGTTACATCTAAAGTGTACAAACAAAAGACTAGACTTCCACAGACCGAAGTCAGATAGTTTTACAGAACTGATCCATTAAAAATTGAAACATAAATCAGGCATACAAAATTTTACATAAACAATACAAGTTGTTTGAGCAACGCATAGTGACCACATCAATTTTTCTTTATATTCTTTAGGAATTCTAACTGTCATGAAAATAAAAATGCAAATACTGTTCAGTTTAAATACACAATTTATCTATAATATAAAGATTAACCCTGGACAAGTGGAAATAAAACTAAAACGAATTAAAAATTTTTAAGATGGCTACATAAAAACTAAAACTCAAAACAAATTTTTTTAAATCTTACATAAAAATTTTCGCAATTTTCAAGATGGTTACAAAAAAAGTAAAACTTAAAACAATTTTTTTTTAAATCGTGTATAAAAATTTTAACAATTTTCAAGATATTTACAACAAAAACTAAAACTTAAAACAATTTTTTTTTAAATCGTACATAAAAATTTTAACAATTTTCAAGATGGTTATAAAAAAAAGTAAAACTTAAAAAAAGTCGGCCGATGATGTTTCAGCATATAATACCGTCATGATTATTTTTGATAGATTGACTATATAGTCATAAACCATATTTAAAAGGTTATTGAACTAACTTTTTTGTTTTTGGTATTTAAATTAAATAATGAAGTCAAAGGAAATCTTACGTACAACACTAGAGTCACGTGTCCAAAATCTTAATTAGAATATAGAAAGAAGACACATTTATACATAAGACTAACCTAAAGGCTTTTAAAGGAAGAGGTCTGTACCCGCGACAATTCGAGGAGGTCTCAAAATGCGAGAAACTGACGCTACTGAGCCACATTATCTCTCGACCCGCAGCGAGTGTTTGTCGCGCTTAAACTTCACACAAGGAAAATCAAAAAGGAAATAACATGGGAAGTAAAAACCTAAAAAAAAAGGAAAACCGAAAGAGCACATCCACTTGTTGCAAAATAACAGAGCGAATATATTATATTGGATTGACGTATTTGAATTTTGAAGTTTGGTGGTAGGGATCCCGAACTAAAAAAAAATAAAACTCACAAAAAGTTATAGTTGCAATCGAAATAATGCTTTGCAAGATTATACAATTAACATAATTAATTTTGTAATAAGTTTTTGATTTTATTTATTTAGTTTTAAATGTATACTTTACGTTTACTTTACTGTTTATGAAACATACTTTACTATGTCTTTAGAATAATAGGCCACCAGCAAAACTTCTTTTGCATGGAATCGGTAACCCCAACGTTGCGCAGGTATTGTATGGAGACTCCTCACGTTTCGTTTCTTATTAATTGAGATAATTTTATTGGAAAATATTTTAGTTCTGATATTTTTTTTAATAATCATTTACATAAATGATACGAATTATCGTGCATTCCATTCGTCCATTAAGTGCTGAAACATAAAGCTTACTGACGGCCTAAAATGGACTTAACCCTTTGATCGCAATTTACTGAATCAACACGTCGAATCGTTTAACCCATTAGAACCACACTACAGGCGTAAACATGCACCTTTGCGTAGGTACCTACCAAGTGACATTAGCATAACTCAGATGCATAAACATTTTTGTGAGTTTTACCCCGATAAACATATTTCGTACAGCTTATACAGATGACATGTTAAAAAAATGAACATATCTTTCACAAATCTTGGCAATGAAGAATGTGAATTATGCGCAGCATATAATTTGCACCAAAAAGAAACATCACATAATGCCACTAGCCCGCTAATAGAAGGGTGTACAGATTGCGTGAATTGGATTCAACATCACCAAAGATATACAAAGGCAAGAGCGCTCTACAAAGCACATAAAGAGGAAGCTCAAAACAGTTCACAGGTATTCTATAGTTCTGCCCTGGAAAAGGAGATCATGTTGCCAAGATTGGAAACGTTTAAAGCTGCAATTTTCTGTCAGCGTCTTATTGCATACAACCAAACATTTACACCACTTGGCAAGATCACCACAGAATGTAAGCCCCTTACGGTTATCTGGCATGATGGCATTGCGGGCAGAAAACAAGAAGACATAATGTCTGCCTTTTATCATTTTCTTATGCGTACTAGGGACATTGAGCAAGTACATATCTGGCTAGACAATTGCAGTGCGCAGAAATTTTTTTTTATACTATTTCATTAATAAATTTGTACTTTTTTATTATAAATTAATAATAAAATAAAAGAGGCTTATTACGTAAGTACGGTCCTGTGAAAGATTTTGGTGAGTTATATTGGCTGTAAAATAATAATAATAATTCTTGCATATTGGATGCTTGTTTTGTCACTAAGAACACATTTTTCGAGGTAATAATACTGCCTACGTAACTCTTTCGGAAATAATCTATTGGTACCTCATTATTGTTCTTACGAGCGATAAAAACCCTCCTCAATGACTCGATCGCAGCTTGAAATCGACGTCAGTTCTACAAAATTGACCACACAGACGTTAAAAGAAGGCTGGGGCCATATAAGAGATATAAGCAGTTGAGTAATGTGATAGGAACGGAAATAAAATCGATTGATTTTGTCGCAGAGTTGACAAAATTGAAATAGACCTTTTTCAACTATTTCTAGAAATATTACTCAAGGAACTTGCAGACGAAAGATCTTACAAAAATGTAGATATTTTTTTGTTCGAAATTATTCCCAGATACGTTGGCGTTGGGCTTAAACTACCACCAAAGGCTCATAAATAAATAAATACATTTTTTTTAAATGTATATTTCAGTAAACGTATGCATGAAAAGGTCTTTAAACAAAATAACAAAAAAAAACCCACACAAAGCAAAATATAATTTGTTTAAAACATTAATCTCGTATAGGAAGGATAAGTAAATGGATTGTAAAGGTTCACAAACCGTGAGTCAAGAAACAACGGAACAAACAGATAAACAAATGAACAATGGAATTTTGTGTACAATTGGATTCTAGCGCTCATCATATAAACGGTGTTCATAGTGGGTCATATTAGTTTTCTTGTACCTACCAAGTCTAGAGAAAAAATATCAGTGGCAGGGTTAAGGTAAAACTAATATAATAGTATTTAAGGAGTTTGATTATACAAGCGTTCAAGACATGCTGCTGTTTCATATTTACATTAAAGTCTTGTTTGTGACATGCTTATATTATTCGCCGGCAAACTATTTTAATGGCACTGATAATAAGAAGGCTTTTTTTTATTCAAAAAGGATTAGATGTTTGTCTTCTACTCTATCACATTGTCACTTTCTATCAGGTGAGATATCACCTGATAGAAAGTGACGATGAAGACGAAGGTGTTACACGTCTATCCACGAGATACCTATTCACTCGACGCTTGAAATAACTAGGACTATAGTTTTCTGGAAAAACAGACGCAGGCAGTTCATTCCACACCTTGGCGACCCGTACCAAAAAGGAACTATCGAAGCGTTTGGTTCGACTTCTTGGGATGTCTACTATGAAAGGATGGAAGGTCTGTCTGCTTCTAGTAGTCCAAGCAGTCATTTGATTTTTTAAATCAACTCAATAATGAATGCTATCATTGTAAACTAGATCCGGAGAAACGGATCCCAAGTATATCAAATACCGAAATTCCTTCAGTGTTCAGTTAAGATATCGAAAATAAATAAATAAAATATTATTTTGTCTGTATTAAAAATACTATGAATATTAGTATCTTATCAGTAGGCAGATATACAGGGTTACAGGTTAAGTCGACCTAGATCCTTTAAGAGGTTGTAGTTTCCATCATTTCTGACTAATTTCACTATGAAACACCATACCCCAAACCTAACCGTTTCCGAGATAATGGACTTTCAAGGTTTTTAAAAAAAAACCAGTCTTTTTTTCTTTAGACGTATTTTTTTTGGGTTTCTATTATCTAAAGTGGAATTATTAGAAGACATACCACTCAACCTTATTCGAGATATGTGGTATCAACACGACGGGTGCCCTGCACACTACAGGAGAAGTGTCAGAGAATGGTTAGATACTAATTTCCCTAACAAGTGGATCGGAAGAGGTGGACCCATACCGTGGCCAGCAAGAAGTCCAGACCTGACCCCCATGGATTTTTATGTTTGGGGGCATATGAAGACTTTAGTCTACAGTGAACCAAACCCAATCACCTCTGTTGATGTTTTAAGACAAAGAATTATCGACGCAGCCAATAAAATGAGAAGCACTTTAACAACTGGCGTAGTAAAGACTGGATTAAGACGCAGAATGAGAGTATATGTGCGAAACAGAGGTGGATATGTGGAACATGAACTGTAGACAGTAAACATGTTGGCAATTGATGTAAAATAGCAATAAACATGATTTTTTTACCATTTCATTATTTTATTTTATTGTGTGACCCAAGTAATGAATTTGACTTTATTCCTTAGTTCTCTACCTGGGAGCCTTTCATCAATGTTTTTTCCAAGAATTTTGATAAAACCCTAGCTTGTTATAACTTGTTGGATAGCTAATGAAACGTAGATATTTTTAAACACATCTGCCGATTATCTTTCATCGATATTATTTGCAATATTTTAGAGAGAAAAATAAACTTTTTACAGATTTAATAAATTTTATTACAACCAATCGTCTACTACAACCCAGTCGGTTCCTGTACCTGAAATTTTAGTGTTGATAATAATAACACAACTTATCTTCTACACAACAATAGCAAACACACGTAAATTAGATAATAGAAACCCAAAAAAAAACGTCTAAAGAAAAAGGACTGGTTTTTTTTAAAAACCTTGAAAGTCCAATATCTAGGAAACGGTTAGGTTTGTGGTATGGTGTTTCATAGTGAAATTAGTCAGAAATGATGGAAACTACAACCTCTTAAAGGATCTAGGTCGACTTAACCTGTAACCCTGTATAAACTATCGGTTACATGATATACAAAAAGTTATTAATTAAATGTTGTTAAAATGATATCAAATGCACATTTATACAATTACGTAAAATGCCAAAACAACAGCAGATGTGCTTAAAATGCTCATAACAAAGTTAATTTTGAAAGCAAAAATATGAAATATATAACAAAGCCATATAATAATAATTAGACAACATAAAACAGAATCACAGACATAAGCCACGTTAAAAAAGAAAAACAACGTAATATTGGCAGTAAAAATTTACAATTTCGTTTCCAGAACGAGTCAAACATGGGGTACATAAAACATTTTTGCTACATTAAAGGCGGAACGTTATATTTTATTACTGCCTTTGTTCTTCCTGGTGGAAAAGAGCTTTTGTACAAATTGAGAATATTGAGGAGATTAGAGCGGTATGTGTGTTAAGAGCGTCCGTTCATTTTTATTTGGTGCGGGCCGACACTTCACGGGACATAAAGTTTTTATGGCTGTATGGAGTGCGGTCTGCGGCAATTTCCCGCTCTTGGGATTTACAAACATAGGCCTCGATGTGCCCCCGGCACTATGTAGCTTGATCCCGCTATTTATGATTATTAATATTCTGTCCTTTTGTAAATATATGGAAGTGTTTTGAAATATTCATATGATTTTATTAGAGAAACTTAAATTGATGCAGAGAGAAATCTTGTCAAATATTATTAAACGCGATTGACTTAAAAATTCAATATCAATTTCATATCGACGAATTTCTAACATATTAACTCAAATTTGAAAACCTAAACTTTTATTACTTCCCTTACGAACATTTGTATTGAACTCTACAAAGCATAAACTTAGTTAGGTCATGCCTAAACTAAGTCACACACAAGCATCGACTTACTGCGGCAGAAGAGATTTTGAACCACTTGCATTTTGTGCAGGACGGAGGGTTGGGTGTGGGAAAAGATTGGCGAAGCATAAGTCAAGACGGGTCTAACGCGGGTCTTATAAAGCGTACGTTTGTTTCTAAAAGACATTTTACTTTATCTACCTAACATACAATAAACGCGGCCTAAGTAAAAACGGGCGAGTTTCGTTACTCTTTCGACGTGTGGTTTGAAAGAAAGCGTCTGGTCTAAGGTGACGCCTAAGTATTTGGTACTTGGGAATGCCTAACATTTAAACGTGGAGATTATCGGCGATACGACGGTGATTGCAGTCGAAGTAAACCGCAGAATTCTTTTCTGGGTTCACAAAGATACGCCATTTTTTAAATCATGCATCGAGAATGGGAATCGGGAATGGCAGGGACACCGAGGGCGCTGACGAACGCGTCGGCAAACGACCTTTGCTGGTCCATTGGAGGGCTTGGTAGTGAAATATAAAATATATAAATGTATAAAAATGCCTAGGTTCCCTAGCAAACCAAGCACCTAAACCTCTAGGGAGGCTGGGGACGACGCGAAGTGGTGCCCCTAATTCGGCCAAGCATTGTACCGTCACCCTGGGAAAGGCCCAAGCGCAATGGGATCGGGTCTGCCGTTATCTTCTTAGCCTGAAGGGCCTTGGAAGCGCACCGGGGCAACGCTAGCAGGCTTCGTTGCCACCGTTATACGTATCCAGCTTAACGCGGGGGTATAGAACGGAGTGTGTTGCCAAAATAAATTGACAACAAAAACCGTGCTAGCCCGGAAGGCTTCGCAACGTGAACCAGTCGCGAAGTTTCTTCGAAGATCGCCAAGTATCGCAGCATGGAGCACGGAGCTCGAAGCACGAAGAACGGAGTTCTGAAATATGTGCTCTATTAGCGCGGGGGCTAAGGGAGCGGAAGGCAGTCACCGTGCGAACGGGTCCGCACGCAAACCGAGACTGTGTGTGTCACTTGTCTTTTTTTTTTTTTTTTTTGTTCCCCTCCGCGGGAAGGGCAGGAGGATAAAAATGCTCTGACGCATACTCTGGCGCGATTCCAAAGTTATGTGGGACTCGTCCCGACGCCTACCAGAACCATACCCACTAAAAACCCCCTGTCGGCTCGTGCATTTTTGCCACTCAGCCTTCATCGGAGCGACGGCCAATTGGAGAAAGAGGCCGCGCTAGCGGGGCCCTTAAGGGGTCACCCGCTGGGATTTACATAGCACTGAAGGTGCTCAAAAATTAAAAGTAAAATAAAAAATAAAAACATTAAAAATGAAAAGTAAATAATGAAAACATTAAAAATTGAAAATTAAATTTGCATTAATTCGGATTTACGTTAGAATTAGAATTTGCGGCCTGAAGGGCCTCGAGATCTACGGTTATCTTCGAACGTTCGCTTGTGTGCACGTTTCTCGGTCTAGCGATTTTGTATGCCGAATCTAGGACAGGAGCAGTATATGAGACTGATTTTCGAACAAGAGGATTGGGATGGGATTCGGCGCGTTTGAAGAACGATTCTGAGAGTGTTTTTAGATACTGTTGTACTGTAGGCAGTTCAAGATCTCTGTGCAGGTCCGCGTTGCGCACGTACCAAGGTGCGTTTGTGGCCCTGCGGCAGAAGAGGTTTTGAACTACCTGCAGTTTGTGCAGGACGGAGGGTTTGGCGTGAGCAAAGACTGGCGAAGCATATGACATGACTGGTCTAACGCAGACCTTATAAAGCGTACGTTTGTTTCTGAAGGACATTTTACTTTTTCTACCTAACATACTGTAAAGCCGGCCTAGGTAAAAACGTGCGAGTTTCGTTACTCTATCGACGTGAGGATTGAATGAAAGCGTCTGGTCTAATATGACGCCTAAATATTTGGTACTGCGCTTCCAGGGGATGGGAGTGCCTTGCATTCTCAATTGGAGATTGTCGGGGATACGACTGCGTCTGTAGTCGAAGTAAACCGCAGAGCTTTTCTCTGGGTTCACATCGATACGCCATTTTTTAAACCAAGCACCGAGGGTGTTAATAGCCTTTTGAAGTCTGGTGACGAGACCCGAGGCTCTGCGGCCTTTGGTGTAAAGGGCAGTGTCGTCGGCAAAGAGAGCGAGTTCGACGATTTTAGCTGGGATGGGAATGTCGTTAGTGTATACGGTATACAAAAGAGGGGCGAGGACTGAGCCTTGAGGGACTCCAGCCTTTATGGGACGAGGCGCGGAGAGCGTGCCTTCATGTTTGAAACGAAACGTGCGGTCTTTGAGAAACGACGCGATTATCCTAACTAGGCGAGCCGGTAAGCCTATTTTATAGAGTTTATAAACGAGACCGCTGTGCCAGACTTTGTCGAAAGCCTTGGCTACGTCAAAGAAAACTGCGATCGTTTTCTTTCGTTTAGGATAGAAGCCGTCGAGTATGTACTCGACGATTCGATGGACTTGCTGAGGGCAGGAGTGCTTAGCGCGAAAGCCGAACTGGTGGGGAATTATGAGAGGATCGCCGTCCGTTGGAAACAGATGGTTCCGCATTCGAGAGAGTATGACTCTCTCGAGAAGTTTAGACATTGCCTTGAGGAGGTTGATGGGTCTGTGATTAGCCGGGACATTAAGAGGTTTACCCGGCTTGGGTATGCCTATGACTGTCGCTTCTTTCCAAGCTTTTGGAAAGTAGCTAAGGTCGAAGCAGGCATTGAAAATGATAGCTAACAAGGTAAGCACCTGTTGAGGCAGGTGCTTAAGTGCGTGGTTGGAAATACCATCCGCACCCGGAGCCTTTCTGGACTTTTGACTTTTGATGAATTGCGAGATTTCATCATTAGAGACTGTGACGGGGTCGGCGGTGATGGGGAGAGAGTTTCTACGGAGGACTTCGGCCTCCACCGCTTTGATGTGATTGGAATTCGCGGGTTGCGTGCTGGGCGAGCATTGAGACGCAACGCTGTCAGCGAAGCATTCGGCTTTCTCTTCGTCTTCGAAGGCGATAGAGCCATCGGGACGAGTAAGAGGAGGGACGTGAGAGGCGGCGTCTACGCGTAAGGCTCGGGCCATCCGATAATACGCTTGGTGGGACGGGGAGATATTCGCCATGAGATCGTTCATCTGGGCGTCTCGGAGTTCCGCGAGGCGAGATCTAACTTTGCGTTGTAGCTGATTCGCAGCTGTTCTATAGGCGGGCGTGGGATATTTCTTGGCTCTCCGGAGAGCCGCGTTCTTAGCTTTAATAAGATTGCTAATGGCTAAGGGAAGCGTGGGTTTGCCTTTCTTAGCAACCTTTTCGTTTACACTGATGGCTGAGTTGATAGCATCAGTGAGAGAATTTACTAACGAATCTATTTTATCCGGGCTATCTAATTGATCGGGCGAGATCGCGAGCGGAGAGTTTGGGGCCTCTAAGGCAGAAACTATCGTATTTTTAAACCCTTTCCAGTCGGTAAAGGTCTTAGGAGAAGTGACGTTAACGTTAGGCGGTCCTAGCACGAGGGAGACGGGGCGGTGGTCAGAACCTAGGTCATCGAGCGGTTCGATAGACCTGAGTTCGAGGTTGATATGCTTGACGATTGCAAAGTCGAGGATGTCCGGAGAGTGGTTCGGGTTGTCGGGATAGTGAGTGGGAGTGATAGGGGAGACGACGTCTAAGTCGAGTAAGTTGGTGATGTCGAGGAGAGCTATACCGCTTTGGTTGGTTGATAGGCACGTCCAGTCAGTATGTTTGGAGTTAAAGTCTCCGAACATAATGACTGAACGGCCGAGGGCGAGAATGGTCTCAAAGTCGCTGCGGATAGGTTTGGAGCCACAAGGTATGTAGACTGAAGCTATGATGATGGTCGGATGACCAGTCATAGCCAATCTACACACGGTGGCTTCCATGTTAAGAAGAGGAGGGGTAGGGAGAGGACAGCAATGGAATCCTCTTTTGTAGTAGATAGCAGTGCCGCCGAAACCGTCGCAGTTAGGCCTATCGTTACGTGTAAACGCGTACTTAGGAATCGCGAATCTCCTGGAGCGATTAGGAGTGAGCCATGTCTCCTGGAGAAGAAAAAGATCTGAGTCGTTGTTCTGAAGGAACAGTTTAATCTCGGAAAGGTTAGAGCTAAGGCTACGAGCGTTAAAAGATACTAGGGATAAGCCCTTAGGTTTAATACGACTGGACGCGAGGTTCGCGGGTCTAGACATTAAAATTTATTTATTTAGAATTTACAAAAATAAAAGAATTTACAACGAACTAAGGAGCGAGTGATGCTCGTCTAACGCGAATAAACGCTCTTGAGGAGAGCGGGCGGCTCGCAGTTTGCGTGCGAGTACGGAAATTTCGTTAATGTCGACGTTTTGGATGACGTCGAACACGGTCTTCATGTCCTCAGCCAACGACGACTGAGGGGAAGATGACAGCGCGGGACGCGGCCCTACGGGAGCTGGGATGGGTCGGGAAGGTGCAGGCGGGACGGCCGGACGCTGCCTCCAAGACAGAGCCGGAGTAGGCGTCGGCTGAACAGGCTTTGCTTCCGGGGGACCCCGGTTGCGCAGTGGCGGGAAGTTAGCAGGAGTGAGTGGCGGCGCCGGTTTAGGCGCGACCTTCTTGGTGGTGGAGCGCGGAGCGCGCGGGCAACCCCTGTAGTTTGCTGTGTGGCCGGACTGGCCGCACAGCACACAGGCAGGGGGGGAAGTGGATTCGGGAGTGCGAGTGCACTCCTTAGTGAAGTGAGGATCCAGGCACTTTACGCACCTGGGGGGAGCTGAACAGTTAGCCGCTGCGTGGCCATATAGCTGGCAGCGGTGGCACTGCCCAGGGTGACCACGGGGGTTGGGACGCTCGACGGAGATGTTCGAGAGTCCGCAGATTGTGCGAGTCTCTTTGAAAATCTCCTTCGAGTTGGGAGTATTGGACAGGATTACTAGCGCTAACGGAAAACGCCTACCGCGGTTGGAGTGCATCTTGTGCACTGCTGTGACCGGGAAACCCTGAGACTTAAGGTCATCGAGAATGTCTTCGTTGCTGAGTTCGAACGGGACGCCCCGTAGTACTGCGCGGATCTTACGCTCCTCCGGGAGGGCGTAGGTGTGATACGCGATTTGGTTTAATCCGAGTAACCTGGTAAACGCGCGGAAGTCGTCGACGGTCGCTAATTGGATTTTGATTGTATCGCCAGCGTTGGCGGCTTTTAAGTAATTAATTTTGTGCACTTTGCACAAGTTGGAAACCGCGGTCCAGCGCGCTTTTTCACGCAGGAATACGGGCGGAGGGAGCTGAGGCTTCGGCGGGACGGGAGCGCAGCGCGTCGCTGGCTTTGATGTGACCGACGGAGACGCGGTTACTACGACCGATTTTAACGGCGCGGGGGCTGGTGTTGAAGACACCGGGGAGGGCTCGGGTATTGAAGATACCGAAGCTTTCTTAGAGCGCTTCTTGGAGCGCTTGGCGACGAGTTGAAACGCGGGCTCAGGAGAGCCGGTTAGGGTGACGGCATCTGACGACGTATCAGACGCGGGTTCGGAGTCGCTCCCGGGAGCGATACGCTTACGACGCGACGCGTGAGAGGATGCGACCGATTCGCAGTCCATCTCGGACGAGGCGGGAGACGCGGGAAAGCTTAAGACCTGAGGGGTCTCGACGTTGGAGGCCTGAGGGGCCGGGGTTGAGGCCTGAGGGGCCGGGGACGCGATAGATGCCTGTAAGGCCTGCGTTAGTATGTCATCGGGTATGCTGTAGCCAGTCGCGGCGAGTACCTGGGCGAACGACCTAAGTACGTTGACAAGGTCCATTGGAGGGCTTGGTCCTACGATATATAATATATAAATATATAAAAATGCCTAGGTTCCCTAGCAAACCTAGCACCTAAACCTCCCTACCCGCGGTAGGGGGGCTGGGGAGAATAACTTAAAACTAACCGTAGTATGCGGAAGGCCACTACCTAGAAAGCTAAAAGGGTGCGCAGGTAAAGAGTTGACCGCGTTAGGGTCAACCTTTACCGACAGAAAGGACAAATACACACGAAAACACACAGATATGATAAAAATAAATATGAAAAATAGAAAAAATAAATAAAATAGAGAAGAGAAATAAATAAAAATAAAAAGGACTGGTTCAGTACAAATTCGTTGTCACCGTTAAGTATCCTTTGCACTGAAACCAGACTACTTACGCTGGGCACAACACTGCACTCAGCACAAGCACAACACTACTTAGCACAGCACTTTGAAGACTAAGGGGCTTAGTCGCAAAGAAAAATACGCACTTCGATAGCACTCAGGGGGAGTAGAAAGAACCTTGAAAACCGTAGCACGGAACCAACACGCTAAACCGTGACGTCAGTAGACTGAGCGCCACGGAGTATCGGGAAGGGACCAAACAACGGAGAACGGGGTCTTGCACGTCCGCACTGGGCGGCGATCGGAGCGAGAATGTCACTTGTCTTGCCTGATGGTTTATTTAACCTTCCTATACCCGGACGTTGGTCTGTGAGACCGAAATTTTCGTATTTATTTCTTCTTTCGTATTTGCTAGAGGTTTGCACTTTTTGCTAGCTGCATGATTTGTTGCCATGATCGTATACAGCGCCAATTGGTCTGTGAGACCGACGCCGGTACAGTTGAAACTTTTTATGTAAGTAATAATTTCTGTTTTATTGATTTTGATATCATGTTGTGTAAATTTAATTATTCTTGGCGATGGTAGGTAAGTAGGTAAAGTAAAAACTACTCGGCCCGCCTGACCTTATCTTAAACTGGGTTAAAAGGTGTACCTACCTAGTAGTTTTAAGCCGGTGTATTATATGTGGTTCATATTTATGTTTATAATACGTGTAGTTATAAGAATTGTTGTGTACCTATGTGTTTTTTATTGAATTTTCATTAAAAAATATGGATTTCCGTGGAGCTGTCACTGACGTACGCATTTTGATTTACCTACCCACATGAGTGAGCCGCGAGCGGCGAGAGCGACACCGCTACGCGGACCTTTTCGGGTAGTTTTAAAAATTCTCGGACAATTTGAAAGACAGTCGTTACTACGCCGCAAAGGTGAACACGCGCGCGCACAAGTACCTAGTGACAGCTACCGAGAAAATCTAATTTTTGCAAATCCTCGTATTTTCTTTTACTCGCTCCGTACCTACCAGTTTGATAAAGGAATCTGTCCTCTACAATTATCTTTTATTATTTTAAGGTCTTAGTTTACGACAAGGTGGATGCTTATCAAATAAGTCTGTTGTTGGATGACGATATTTCGGATTCTGACTATGAAGATCAAAACGACAGCGAGATGGAGGATTTTAAGAAGACGAGCTGTCCATTCCTTTTTGCCAAGACTGATAAAGCTAAGTCTTCTGAAATATGTATATAAGATGGCCCAGAATCCTCAGTAACAGCTGCCAAGAGTACACAATTGGCCGTTGTGCATACTGCCCGTATGAAAGAAATAACCTTAAGACGCGCTAAATGCAAAATTTAATTTTGTATGTATGAACATGCTATTATGGTATGCTCTGCTTGTATTAGTGAGATTTGTGTCCAAGATTATATATTATTTTATTCTTTTCCAACTAATAGTCTATAAGATTTGACAGTTTATTGCTGTTTTTAGAAGAAAAAATATATTTTTATTAACAGGAAGTCGTTGGATGCAGAGCGCGTGCGACCGGTCACTCTGGAAGTCTTTGGGGGAGGCCTATGTTTAGCAGTGGACGTCCTCTGGCTGATATGATGATGATGATAACATTTTCGTAGCACGTACGAAAAAATTTGTATATTTCAGAGGCTGTATTGAAGGACTGTTAGTTATTAAAACATATGTAAACATATGTTTTTTATTTGCTGTGCTGAAAGGTGGGTTTCTCCTTAAGTTTTCATTTCCAGACGCTATCATAGTTATAAAATTTGTGCGGAGAGCCTGCGATTAGCACAACAAAAAACGCACGCAAACCAGCACGACGAGCATAAAACAATTACAACGTAACCTATTTATTTCTCATTGCGATTACGTCAGTTTTTATAAACCCAATACATTTTTACGCTGACGTGTAATCGCAAGTATCGTGTCGTAGCAATTGTAAAAAATATTGGAATTGTACGAAATGGACGGGAATCAGAGTATTAAGTACAATATAAGATTAAATATTGTATGTTACTCACAATAGCAGCTTAAAGTAAAATCAAGAGGTGCTTGAAAACTTCAGTATAAATTTAGGTTTATTTTCAGCTATTTAGATTTATGCTTATTTAAGAAATATAATAAAAATTTGATATAATACATTGAATAGGTATAATCCTTATACCTATCTACCTTATACCTAAATCCTATAATATTCGCCATAATTTCAAGTCTTATTACCAATAAGGTTTAACCAATGAACAGTACCTTCTTCTTATGTAGGCGCTATTGTTTATTAGTGCACGGAGAAGATTGGGATAGTGCTAAAGCGTCCGCTACCAAGGCCGTTGAATGTGTCGGCGAATGGCTTTCAAAAAATTTTTTGACTTTAAATTGTAAAAAAACTCAGATTATACCTTTCTTTTTAACTTTAACAAGTGCTCCCCCATTTGATGACCATAACTTGACAATTCACACATGTAATTCTGTCTCTAGTGCCTTTGACTGTATCTCTGTTAGTTTTGTAAGCAGTGTCAAATATCTTGGCATTATTATGGATTCTAACCTAAAGTGGCACCTGCACATTAAATCCCTAAAAACACGAACTCGAAAACTAATCTACGTTTTTAAAATCCTAAGACACATTGCAGATTACAGAACGGTTAAGAATGTTTACCTGGCACTGTCTCAGTCAATCATTTCTTATTGCATCCCCGTATGGGGTGGCGCTGGTAAAGTCATTATGCTGGAATTGGAAAGAGCACAACGTGCAATACTCAAGATCATGACGTTCAAACCCATTCGCTACTCTACTTCATCCTTATATAATGAGTGTCAAGTATTAACTGTGCGTCAATTATTTATTCTCAGATCTATTGTCAGAAAGCACAAAGATTTGCCACTTGAGCCTTGTCTCTTGACTAAACGTTCGAGAGTAAAAGTCTGTCACATAAATAGTCACAGAACTTCTGCTGCCGCTAACCATTTTGACATCCTATCCTCAAAAATATATAATAATATTCATAAAAGCACCTCAATTTATGCATTAAATATTTTTGAAATTAAGAAAAAATTGACTAACTACCTCTTAAACTTAGATTATGAAGAAACCGAAAATATTCTTATTTAGGTCCTTTAACAAATTTAACTAAATTATATACTCATAAAATAACTCAAAAAATACACTCATACACTTGTCATCCAACAAATACACTCCTCACTCACACACACACACACCCACACCCTTTCACATACTCCTCCTCATATTTACAAAAATGTTTTATGTTTATTTTTAAATTGATTTTTTCTACTTTTGTATCAGTTTATTTGTAGCTTTTGAATTCTGGTCTGTGACACAACTCCCAATAAATTTTTTCAGTTGCCTTTCATTAGGAATCACTGGCTCTGATAGCACACCTACAGTAGTTTCGGAGTCAGGGGTATTCTCTCATTGTGACCTCTATATGTAACCTCTAGATTTAAGTTTAAATTGTCATAAGCCTTAAACTATGTACTGTATTTTGTAAATTGTTTGGTTACAAATAAATTATTATTATTATTATATTATTATTATTATTAAATGTTGTTGTAACTTATTAATTAATGATTTTCCGTGGCAATATTTCCGCATCCTGGCGTAATCAAATGAGTACCAGATTTATTTATGGCCTGAGCAGACGACGGAATTTTCTCCGTGGCGGAGAAAAAAGTACGCTCCGCAAATAACAAGTCCTCCGTGAATTTACCGCGAACTCAACGCACACGGCGTGCTATCATTTGTTGCCCGGAAAAGTAGAAATAAACGACTAAAGTCCGTCATGTGCGTTGCTTCGCCTAGTCACACGAGTTCTATTTTTTTCGGGGACTCCCCCGTACTTTTGTCCGGTCCGCTCCCTGCATGTCCTCGGATTTTCGGAGGACTTTTTGTACGCGGTACTTTTAATCCCTAGTTTGCGTCTATTTTAGCGGACAAAAAAGTCCGTGGACAGAAGTCCGTCGTCTGCGCAGGCCATTAATGTTACTTTCCATAAGCTTTTGCGGTGCTTTTTCAACTGTATCATGTATTTTTTTTTTTGTATTAACTATTCGCAGGAGCTTCTCTTTCATCTCACCTGAGCGAAAGTGAAGATGAAAACAAGGATGTTACATGCCTGTCCAAGAAAATTCACACACTACTTATGAAATCCTCAGGATTGTATTTATCTGAAAAAACAAACGGAGGGAGTTCATTCCATGTTTACCGGTTCGAACTAAAAGTGAACGATATATGCGTTATGTTCTTATTTGTGACACCTCAACTTGGTGGAAACTTTGTCTCTGTCTAGTTGATCGATGGAGAAATTGTGAGAAATTTACAAATTGATAAAGAGCGTTTGCAAGCCGTCCAAAATGTATTCTGGAAAAGACCGATAGTCTTGTGAATTTTCGATTGTGATTGAGACGGAGTAATCTTGCATGCGTAAGTTTACTATCATTGATGAGTCTTCCGGCTCTTTAGCCGGTAGAGTCAACCGCTTTTTATTGATTTGGGCAAAATCATCCCAAAGAATTAGCGCCTTTTCAGAGCTGAAATACCACTGGACCTTCGAGATGTAGTAGGTACGGTCTCTCTCACCTTATACAGAGTGACCAAAGTATAGGGAGGGTCATTAAGTTGAGCAGAAAAAAACTGCAAAGCTTTGGGAAGATAATTTATATTTTATAATAAAGTAAACACATGACATTTTTTTTTGAATAACATTACCGAGATTTGAGCCATTTGAACGTAAACGCAGTGTGCCTTTCTAGAACCCAAATTCGTGAAAACTTTTTGGCACATCCCTCGTGGGATAGCGGATGGATAGCGGTCCTCGCGAATTCATGTTGTTTTTGAGCTGGGTAATCGTCATTGGTTTACTGGCGTAAACGCGGCTCTTAAGGTACCCTCAGTGAAAAAATCCAATGTCGTAAGGTCTGGGCTCCGTGGAGACAACGGAATGTCCCCTCGGATGTTCCTCCACCTTGTTGAAACAGTTCCTGTCATTGTAGGCTTCAAAATTGTGCAGTTGTGTAAATAAAAAAATACGTAACATTGCTGTGTAGCGATTTGAATATTCAGGTACAGTCTAGCTTGAAATGAGCTTCATCAGAAAAGAGAATATTGTTCAAACTTTGAAAACGTTATAACAACAACCGGCCAACAAAAGAATTTTTATTAAAACAAAAAAATTTGGGTCGCAGGGTCGAATCCCAACTTTTGTTTGCTTCTACAGTCCCGTACTTCCCTGAGGCGGCCGAGGATGGAAGGTGGCAGCGGTCAGCAGCAGGACACAGGTTTTATGTCAAACCAAGACAGGGGTGCTTCAACTTCGTCGTAGCTCCAACTTAGTCGTAGCTCCAACTTAGTTACCTGGAATGACGTTCCACTTAATTAGACCACAAAAAACGTCAGTTAAGTCCGCTGACTGCGATCGCAAACATTCCTAAAGAAGACGGGTAGGTAAAGAAAGTAGATGGTGAGGTGGCTGATAAGATCACAAACAGAACGGTTACAAAAACTTTTAAAATAAACAATTTATGAGTTACACAAAAAAAAAGGGAACAGACATTTATTTTCAATAAAAAAAACTATGCTATAAAAAGCTTTAGTAAAAAGAAAAGCTGAGAAAAAATCTATTTTGTTTAATTTAGGAGCACTTAAAACAAAAAGGAAAAAAGGCAAAACCCTCCTTTGCGTTGCGCAGTCGAGCAATACTGGGTCGGAAAATAACTTGCAATATAAATAAAGGGCAAAAGCCAATACAAGTACCTAGGTAGGTAGGTACACAAAATAGAAACTAGTTCCATACACAACACAACATTATTAATACTTATAACTAAGGTGCACTATTTAAAATACAACTTTCGGTTGCCAAACAAAGGCGCAAATTTATACAATACGTGTACTTTTTCTTTAAAATCAAAAAATACGCTCCGCACAAAAAAAGACGTCGTACGACAGCCAATTAATTTTCAAATTTTAATTTTTTTTCCATCAAGTCTAGTTTCAACTAGAATTTTACTAAAAAAAGTACGTGTTTAGCACCCAACTCGGACGAGGTCTGCGTCATGTAGGCCAGCGATAATATAGAATATTTTTGATTTATTTTTATTTCTTTACTAATATACTAATTAATTATTAGAAAAAGAACGCGTAACGTTACAACGGGTAAGTATATACAGTTTATATTTAGGATCTTTTACCAAAATACGACTTAATGATGTTCTTGATATGGCGAGCTCAGCTGATCTCTTTCGGGATGATAACTGGGGATCACGCCGTAAGGACGTCGCGACTTCGCTTACAGTTTCCTCCGTTCGTATCGACGCCCTTGGACCTGGGACGTCCCGCAGTTTTCTGATTCAGTGTCGAACCCATAGACTCGAACTTTTTGACCTTCGACCTGATCACACTTTCCCTAGGACATTGGTTTAGATCATGTAAACTAAACTCAGAATGAAATAGATGCCACGGAATAGTAATGAATAGCCATTTTTGTAATAAGCCTTTACACAGAACGTACGCTGCTCACCGGTGAAACGCTCCATGGCTGAATTTCCGAGAACCAAGCTACCTATCCCTACTACCCGCGCCCCGCTCCCGCGTGCCTGTCACGGGCAATGTGACTTTAAATTAGCACGTCTATCTGGCCCACCTGGTCATTCTCGCTCCGATCGCCACGCGGTGCGGACGTGCAAGACCCCTTTCTCCGTTGATCGGTCCCTGCCCGATATTCCGTGGCGCTCAGTCTACTGACATCACAGTTTAGCGTGTTGGTTCCGTGCTACGGTTTTCAAGGTTTTTCTACTCCCTCTGAGTGCTATCGAAGTGCGATTTTTTCTTTGCGACTAAGCCCCTTAGTCTTCAAAGTGCTGTGCTAAGTTGTGTTGTGCTTGTGCTGAGTGCAGTGTTGTGCCCAGCGTAAGTAGTCTGGTTTCAGTACAAAGGATACTTAACGGTGACAACGAATTTGTACTGAACCAGTCCTTTTATTTTAATTTTATTTCTCTTCTTTATTTTATTTATTTATTTAACAATTTATGCACACATATAAGTAACAATAAAAGAAAGAAGAAAAAAGTAGAATTATATGTACAAAGGTACTGCTTATTTCCTAGGAAATTTCTTCCAGCAGACCTGTGACTGGAGAGTTTCGTATAAAGCAAATAAGTGTGCCATTATGTATTATAAATACAAAACATTACATAAGTACAATTTATACATATTTACTTATATAAAAATACATATATACATACATATACATAAAACAATTCATACGTATAGTATTACTTACATAGATTACAACGATGAACTCTTGAGCAAAGTGATAAATAGTGCTCTCTTACTCTTCTCTTAAAAATAGACAGCGTTTTAGCGTCGCGTATCTGGTGAGGCAGCTTGTTCCACAGCCTGGCCGCATGGACGGTGAACGAAAAAGAAAAGAAGTCAGTTTTGTGGCGAGGAGTCACTAGTAAGTTTCTTTTAAGTGGTCTGCAGATCTCATCACCTGTGTGGGTGTAGGTAAAACGGTTACGTAAATATGGTGGAGAGAGAGGGTTGCTAAGCACATTAAACAAAAGATACAAGATACGAGTATTCCTACGGATTTTATTTATTTTTTCTCCTACTTTCATATTTATTTTTATCATATCTGTGTGTTTTCGTGTGTACTTGTCCTTTCTGTCGGTAAAGGTTGACCCTGACGCGGTCAAATCTTTACCTGCGTACCCTTTTTTAGGTTTCTAGATAGCGGCCTTCGGCGTACTACGGTTAGTTTTAAGTTATTCTCCCCAGCCCCCCTACCGCTGGTAGGGGGGTTTGCCGCTAGGGTTCGCTAGGTTTTTTATTTAGGAATCCTAGGCATTTGTTATATAAATAGGTGCTAGGTCTGCTAGGGAACCTAGGGAACCTAGGCATACATTATATATTTATATATTACATATTGTAATTCCAAGCCCTCCAATGGACCTTGTTAATATTCTTAGGTCATTCGCCCAGGCGCTCGCTGCGTCTGGCGTAAGCATACCCGCTGACGTACTAACGCAGGCCTTACAGGCATCTTTTGCGTCCCCGGCCCTCAGGCCTCAACCCCGGCCCCTCAGGCCTTTAATGTCCAGACCCCTCAGGTGTATAGCTCTCCCGCGTCTCCCGTTCCATCCGATATGGACTGCGCGTCGGTCTCATCCTCGCGCTCATCTCGCAGGAAGCGTACCGCTCCCGGGAGCGATTCAGACTCCGCCGCGTCCGAAGCTTCGTCGGTCGCCGCCACCCTAACCGGTTCTCCTGAGCCCGCGTTCCAGTTAGTTGCCAAACGCTCTAAGAAGCGTTCGAAAAAAGCCGCGGTGTCTTCAACACCCGAGCCAACCCCGGTGTCTTCTACACCCGCCCCCGCACCGCTCATGTCACTCGAAGTGACCGCGTCTCCGTCGGTCCCTTCGAAGCCAGCGTCGCGCTGCGCTCCCGTCCCACCGAAGCCTAAGCTCCCTCCGCCCGTCTTCCTCCGTGAAAAAGCGCGCTGGACAGCGGTTTCTAACTTGTGCAAAGAGCACAAAATTAATTACTTAAAAGCCGCCAACGCTGGCGAAACAATCAAAATCCAGGTCGCGACCGTCGACGACTTCCGCGCGTTCACCAGGTTACTTTCTTTAAAACAAATCTCGTATCACACCTACGCCCTCCCGGAGGAGCGTAAGATCCGCGCAGTACTACGGGGCGTCCCGTTCGAACTGTCTAAATATAATCATGACCGCTTTGAGTCCCTTACCAATTATTATGAAAGTAATTCAAATAATACTACATCAGATTGCCCTCTGCCAATATCCAGTCATCCTGAGGAGCCATATGTCACTAAGCATGTAGTATCAAACTCAGGTAGTAGCTTAGATAAGAAGTCAAATAAAAGTGAATTAAATATAATTATGTATAGCGATGAACTTGGTAAGAACATGGGATTGCAACTTACTCGGTGTGTTGGGGGGCCAATAACTAATTATTGTTACCCCGGTGCTTCATATTATGACATAGTTGATAAAATTACATCCCGTACATTTAACCCTAATACAATATTGATTATATTAGTAGGCAGATGTAAGCAACTAAGTAGGAAAACAATGACAGCATTTTTTGCTAGATTGAATTGCAGGCAGAATATTAGTAAAATTATTTTGTTTGCATTTCCATTTACCCAGAGCCCCTCAGAAAATAATATGAAACATCGACTAAATATAGATGTACAAAATATGACATGTCGTCATAGTGAAAAATTTCAGTTTATTGATTTAAATACATTTATTAACAAGCCATATATGACCAATGATAGGTACAATTTGTACAGTAATGACCTACGACATATAGCATACTCGCTATCATATATTTTATTCATAACAGTCAATTCGTTGACTACAACCGCTGCTTCTATTGAGCAGTCACTTTATACTTTTGACCCGTTGGAATGCTATATTCCAAAACTTAGTATTAGAAATAATTTAAACATAAGTTAGTGACAATAGATAATACATCTAGCACCAGTATTCTAAGTAGTAATTTAAGCAATAAAAATGTAAAAATTATTTTCTGAACATAGTCCATCAAAATATGCAGGGCATTGATGGTAAGGAATTACAGATCGAACTATTCATAAACTGTGAAAATATTCATATACTATGTATCACAGAGCACTGGCTCACACAGTGTCAAATTATGTCTTCTTATAAGAATCATGTAATTGCTAGTTCATTCAACAGAGAACAAACAACTTGCGGCGGCTCAATGATCATCACTCATAAGAGCCTAACATTTAAAGAACGCACTGATATTGTAAGTCTGTCTGTTGAGCGATCAGTTGAAATAGCCTGTATTGAGATAGGGAATATTGTTATAATAAGTGTATACAGACCCCCATCCTCACCATTTGAAGTATTTGAGAGCACTTTGGATGAGGTATTACATAGATTAAATAACAAAAACAAAGAAATAATTATTTGTGGTGATTTTAATATTGATTTATTAGTAGAGACATCACAAAGTAAACGATTCTTGAATCTTTTTAATTGTTACAACCTAAAAAATCTCTTCTTAGAGCCTACGCGAATCACAGCGACCTCAGCCACATGTCTTGATAACATTTTTACAAATTTAATGCCATGTACAAAGTCAGTAATTAATAAACTACAATCAGATCATAGTGGGCAGTTGGCCACTTTTGATATTGGGCAAAAAAAGACTTTAAAAAGAGAAATTACCTTTATACCCATGAATGAGAGACGGCTTGAAACATTTAGGAAAAATGTATTTGAAAAAACATTTAAATTAGATTACTGTGCAGATCCTATTACTCAATATAACTCTATTCATAATATAATTAGAAATGAATATGACTCTGTTTTTAAAAAAAAGAAAATATGTATAAATAATAATTTATTTAGGTTTAGTGACTGGGCAACAGTGGGAATATGCAGAAGTAGAAATAGATTATATGAATTGTACAGTGAAAGAACTTATAATCATAATAAGACATTTTATGAATATGTTAAAAAGTATTCAAAATTATTTAAACGAGTTTGCAGTGTAGCTAAATCTAATTACATTAATAATAAAATTAAATATAGTACTAACATTTCAAAAACTGCATGGAATATAATTAATCAGGAAACTGGGAAAGCAAAAGAACCACACACCAAATATAATTTAAAAATTAATGATAAAGTGTTGTCAACTGACAAAGAAGTTGCTGAAGCATTTGAAAATTTTTTTACTGCCATCCCTGTGTCAACTACTTCGAGTATTAATTCATGTTCCACTCTTGCACAGTCACTGCTAACGGAAAATGTAAATTCATGCAATATTGATTTTATTTTTAAACATGTTACTGTTCCACAAGTTTTAAATGCATTTAAAAGCATTAAAGTAAAAAATAGTGCCGATTTAGATGGGATTTCTGTTAAAATTATTGAATCTGTCATTGATGGTATAGCCCCGTACTTAGCCAGTATATTTAATGACTGTGTTGATAATGGTGTTTTTCCTGATTTAATGAAATTGAGTAAGGTCATTCCAATATTCAAAGCAGGTAGTATGTCTGACCCTAATAATTTTAGACCTATATCTATACTACCAACGCTCAGTAAGATTTTTGAAAAATTAATTTTAAATCAATTACTTTCTCATTTTTACGGTAATAGTTTAATGAATTTTAAGCAGTTTGGTTTCACGCGGGGTCGCTCAACAACCGATGCCGGTGTTGAGCTCATAAAACACGTATTCAGCGCCTGGGAGGAGTCGTGTGATGCTATTGGTGTCTTTTGTGACTTGTCCAAGGCGTTCGACTGTGTGGATCATACTACTCTACTCATGAAACTACACCATTACGGCATTAAAAACCGAGCGCTTGCCTTGATTAAATCATATATTTCTAATAGAAAACAGAAAGTTGCAATAAATGGAGAAAAATCATCAGGATCGGCAGTGACAATGGGTGTGCCCCAGGGCTCAGTTCTTGGTCCTTTCCTATTTTTAGTTTATATTAATGATCTGCCATCGGTCGTTAAGAATCAATGCGAGGTCATATTGTTTGCTGACGATACTTCCTTCTTGTTTAAAATCAAAAGACATGAAATTGACTATCGAGCGGTGCACAAATGCATCTCCAACACAGAGCAGTGGTTCTCAGCTAATAATTTGCTCCTCAATGAAAAAAAAACGAAATGTGTTAAATTTACATTGCCAAATGTCAAACAGGTAAACACAAACATTGTAGTTAAGAGCCAGGAACTGACTCCTGTAAACTCAACTGTATTTCTGGGCATAACCTTAGACGCCAAACTGCAGTGGGGACCGCATGTTGATGGTTTAGCGAAAAGGCTTGGCTCTGCCGCATATGCTGTTAAAAAAATTAGACAAATTTCAAATGAAACAACTGCTCGATTAGTCTATTTTGGTTACTTCCACAGCCTCATGACATATGGTATTCTGCTGTGGGGGGAGTGCTGCCGACATCGATGCTATATTTATTCTGCAGAAAAGGGCTGTTCGCGCAATCTATCAGCTCGGTCCAAGGGTGTCACTTAGAAGTAAATTTAAGGAAATAAATATTCTTACCTTAAATATTCTAATATTCTTAAGAAATATGCTGGCAGCTCATAATAGCAGGCTTCATAAAGTCACTAACTCATTCATGGGTCAATGTATACGCTTTTATAATAAGGTTCCTGAGGATATCCAAGGTCTTCCTATTGACAAATTCAAAGAAACTATAAAGGAGAAGTTGTGTGCTAGAACATATTATAAACTATCCGATTATTTGGATGATAAAAGCCCTTGGGTATAATCCCCTCATTAACAGGATTGTACTAGTATTTGTAACAAAGCATGTGTAATGTGTCTGTTTGTGCGATGAGTTCTTCGTCCCGATGAATATCTAAAGCGTCATTGTCACAAAAGTACGTCTTCTTATGGTAGCGTCGGGTGACGGGTCGCTCACTTCCCTCTAATATGGTTGAGGAGGGCGATGGCTGGATCCCGCGTTAACTCGTGAACGGGTGCCGTTTGAGGGTGTTCGTCGTTTGGATACTTGGGGGGAGGGAGACTTGCCGAGCTAACAGATGCAGATAAGAATAATTTTATATAGACATAAAGAGACTCTGTAAATTTATTTTAAAAAAAAATAATCCCGTTAAGTTTCTTGCCAGTTCTTCTTCACGAAGGTTTTTTTTCGAACTGGTGGTAGAATCATGTTTTATTTGACGTCAATAAAAACAAGTAATTGTCAATTTTGAGAAATAAATATTTGAATTTGAATTTGAATTTGAATTCGAGCTCGCGAATGAAAAAATCCTCGAGGACCTTAAGTCCCAGGGTTTCCCGGCCGAAGCAGTGCACAAGATGCACTCTAACCGCGGTAAGCGCTTTCCATTAGCTTTAGTTATCTTGTCGAATACTCCAGGGAGATCTTTAGAGAGGCTCGCACAATTTGCGGACTCTCAAATATCTCCGTCGACCGTCCTAACCCCCGTGGTCACCCTGGGCAGTGCCACCGCTGCCAGCTCTATGGCCACGCAGCGGCTAACTGCTCAGCTCCCCCCAGGTGCGTTAAGTGCCTGGATCCGCACATAACGAAGGAGTGCACTCGCACTCCCGAATCCACTTCCCCCCTTGCCTGTGTGCTGTGCGGTCAGTCCGGCCACACAGCTAACTACAGGGGTTGCCCGCGCGCTCCGCGCTCCATCGCTAAGAGGGCCGCGCCTAAACCGGCGCCGCCGCTCACTCCCGCTGACTTCCCGCCGCTGCGCAACCAGGGCCCCCGGAAGCAAAGCCCGTTCAGCCGATGCCTACTCAGGATCTGTCTTGGAGGCAGCGTCCGGCCGTTCCACCTGCACCTTCCCGACTCATCCCAGCTCCCGTAGCTTCCGTAGGGCCGCGTCCTGCTCCGTCATCCGCACCTCAGTCGTCGTTGGCTGAGTACATGAAGACCGTGTTCGACGTTATTCAAAACGTCGATATTAACGAAATTTCCGTGCTCGCACGCAAACTGCGAGCCGCCCGCTCTCCTCAAGAGCGTTTATTTGCGTTAGCCGAGCATCACTCGCTTCTAAGTTCGTTATAAATTTATTTTTTTATTTTTGTATAAAATCGTAAATAAGTAAATTATAATGTCTAGACCCGCGAATCCCGCGTCCAGTCGTATTAAACCCAAGGGCTTATCCCTAGTATCTTTTAACGCTCGTAGCCTTAACACCAACCTTCCCGAGATTAAACTGTTCCTTCAGAACAAAGAACCTGACTTATTCCTTCTCCAGGAGACATGGCTTACTCCAAACCGCTCCAGGGGATACGCTATTCCTAAGTACGCGTTTACACGTAACGATAGGCCCAACGCCGACGGTTTCGGCGGCACCGCTATATATTACAAAAGAGGCTTCCATTGCTGTCCTCTCCCTACCCCTCCTCTCCTCAACATGGAAGCCACTGTGTGTAGATTGGCTATGACTGGTCATCCGACTATCATCATAGCTTCAATCTACATACCTAGTGGTACCAGACCAATCCGCAGCGACTTTGAGGCCATTCTCGCCCTCGGCCATTCAGTCATTATGTTCGGAGACTTTAACTCCAAACATACTGACTGGACGTGCCTATCGACTAACACCAGCGGTATCGCTCTCATCGACATCACAAATTCACTTGACTTAGATGTCATCTCCCCCATCACTCCCACTCACTATCCCGACAACCCGAACCACTCTCTTGATATCCTCGATTTTGCAATAGTCAAGCGAATCAACCTCGACCTCAGGTCTATCGAACCTCTCGATGACCTAGGTTCTGACCACCGCCCCGTCTCCCTCGTGCTAGGACTGTCTAACGATAACGCTACCTCTCCTAAGACCTTTACCAACTGGAAAGGCTTTAAAAATACGTTAGTTTCAGCCTAAGAGGCCCCGAACTCTCCACTCGCGATCTCTCCCGAACAATTAGATAGCCCGGATAAAATTGATTCACAAATAAATTCTCTCACTGATGCTATCAACTCAGCCATCAGTGACAACGAAAAGGTTGCTAAGCACGGCAAACGCACGCTTCCCTTAGCCGTTAGCAATCTTATTAAAGCTAAAAACGCGGCTCTCCGGAGAGCCAAGAAATATCCCACGCCCGCCTATAGAACAGCTGCGAATCAGCTTCAACGTAAAGTCAGGTCTTGCCTCGCGGAACTCCGAGACGCTCAGATGAACGATCTCATGGCGAATATCTCTCCGTCCCACCAAGCGTACTATAGCATGTCCCGAGCCTTACGCGTAGACACCGCCTCTCACGTTCCTCCTCTCACTCGTCCCGATGGCACTACTGCCTTTGAAATCGAAGAGAAAGCCGAATGCTTCGCTGACAGCATTGCCGCACAATGCTCGCCCAGCACGCAACCTGCTGATCCCTCACACATCCAGGCGGTGGAGGACGAAGTCCTTCGCAGAGACTCTCTCCCCATCACCGCCGACCCTGTCACAGTCTCTAATGACGAAATCTTGCTTCTCATTAGAAATCAAAAGTCCAAAAAGGCTCCGGGTGCGGATGGAATTTCCAACCACGCACTTAAGCACCTACCTCAACAGATGCTTACCTTGTTAGCTATCATTTTCAATGCCTGCTTCGACCATAGCTACTTTCCAAAAGCTTGGAAAGAAGCGACAGTCATAGGCATTCCCAAGCCGGGCAAACCTCTGAACGTCCCGGCTAATCACAGACCCATCAGCCTCCTCAAGGCATTGTCTAAACTTCTCGAGAGAGTCATACTCTCTCGAATGCGGAACCATCTGTTTCCAACGGATGGCGATCCTCTCATTATTCCCTATCAGTTCAGCTTTCGCGCTAAACACTCCTGCCCTCAGCAAGTCCATCGAATCGTCGAGTATATACTTGACGGTTTCTATCCGCGTCGTTATAAAACAATCGCGGTTTTCTTTGACGTAGCCAAGGCTTTCGATAAAGTCTGGCACAGCGGTCTCGTTTATAAACTCTACAAAATAGGCTTACCGGATCGCCTAGTCAGGTTAATAGCGTCGTTTCTCAAAGACCGTACGTTTCGATTTAAACACGAAGGCACGCTTTCTGCGCCTCGTCCCATAAAGGCTGGAGTCCCTTAAGGTTCAGTCCTCGCCCCTCTGCTGTACACCGTGTACACCAACGACATTCCCATCCCGCCGAAAGGCGTCGAACTCGCCCTCTTTGCCGACGACACCGCACTCTATACCAAAGGCCACAGTGTTCGGCTCCTTGTAACCAGACTCCAAAAGGCCGTAAACGCCCTTGGTGTATGGTTTCAAAAATGGCCCATCGATGTGAACCCTGAAAAGAGTTCTGCGATGCGCTTCGACCACAAACGCCGTCGTCCCGCTGGCGATCCCCACGTTCGAATGTTAGGCATTCCCATCCCCTGGAAGCGCAGTACTAAATACTTAGGCGTCACATTAGATCCGACGCTTTCTTTCAAGCCACACGTCGAAAGAGTTTCGAAACTCGCTCGTCACTACTTAGGCCGCCTAAATAGCATGTTAGGTAGAAAAAGTAAAATGTCTTTCAGAAACAAACGTACACTTTACAAGGTCTGCGTTAGACCCGTCATGACATATGCCTCGCCAATCTTTGCCCATGCCAAACCCTCCCTCCTGCACAAACTGCAGGTACTTCAAAACCTCTTTTGCCGCAGGGCCACAAACGCACCGTAGTACGTACGTAACGCGGACTTGCATAGAGATCTTGAACTGCCTACAGTACAACAACACCTCAAAACACTCTCTGAAGCGTTCTTCAAACGCTCTGAAACCCATCCCAATCCTCTAGTTCGTGATTCAGTCTCATATACTACTCCTGTCTTAGATTCGAAGTTCAAAGTCGCTAGGCCTAGGAATGCGCAAGCGTACTCATCCACCAGACTGTCAGCCGATCTCGAAGCCCTTCTGGCCGCAAATTTTAATTCTAACGTAAATTCTAATTCTAACGTAAATCCTAATTCTAACGTAAATGCGAATTAATTCAATTTTATTTTGCAATTTTTAATTTTTTAATTTTTTTTTATTATTTGATTTTCATTTTGAGCACCTTCAGTGCTATGTATTCACCTTCAGTGCTTTGAGCACCTTCAGTGCTATGTAATCCCAGCGGGTGACCCCTTCTGGGCCCCGCTAGCGCGGCCTCTTTCTCCAATTGGCCGTCGCTCAGATGAAGGCTGAGTGGCAAAAATGCACGAGCCGACAGGGGGTTTTTAGTGGGTATGGTTCTGGTAGGCATCGTGACGAGTCCCACATAACTCTGGAATCGCGCCAGAGTATGCGTCAGGGCATTTTCATCCTCCTGCCCTTCCCGCGGAGGGGAACAAAAAAAAAAAAGGCCCACCTGGTTTAAACAAAATAAATGTTTGGTATTTTTGTCACTGTATACAATTTTTGCGATGTTACGGAAGAAATCATCTGAATTCGGTAAAATAACAGGCTTATATGAAGATTTCGAAAGGTTGGCATGTTGCTACCGACTATTTTGAAATATTGGAAAGTCTACTTTAAATGATGTTAAGCAACGCAATTCGAAGTTCTCTTAAGTTAGTTGGTTCTATTGAAATATCCTAAGGAAAAAATTAAATTCAAATAGAATATTTTTTAATAAGAAATATGAAATTTTGTTTAACATTGCTAGCATTTTAATAAAACTTATCTGTTAAAAAAATTATATTTGCATATTTTTCGCCACGTAGTACTTGGCGACAGATGTGGGACCCTCTAGAGGTAGCGGATGCGCATTTTATTGTGTGACGCGTTTGTTCTATTGCGAGTAAAAAGATGAAAATATGTAAGTATTGGCAAAAAGCAACAGGTTTTAATTAACTCCTACTCCTCTCTAAATAATCTCCACAAGCTGTAACAACACCAATTTATATTAGCCATATTCCAGGAATCTCGGTCAGATTAAGCTCGACAGTGACAGTAGTCGAGCTTTCAAATTATGAACTTCCCGAGGCAAACCTTTATAATAAGCTTTTCGAGCACAATGTTTAAGACAAGCGTGTTAACATTTTATAAAGTGCGCAGTGACGTGCATAAAGTTTTATTTCGTGAGGAGAAAGGAGTCTTTTTTTTGTAAATAATAAGCTCCGAAACAATACGTAGCACTCGTATAGACAACAACTACTGCAGACCTGGTGATTTTAGTGAGTGAGTCACAAAGTATAAGGTATTTATTATATTTGATAAAACATTTATTTGTCTCGCGAGTTCATAGTTTTATATCTTTACTTACACTTTTGCATTTCTTGTTCTTCATAACAATTTTTATCAATAAATTCAGATAACAAATATTTTATTTTTAAGGTAAATACTAAACAATGAATATTTCAGCTCTTTTTTTAAACGGGGTGGAAGCAAAAACCAAATTGTAAAGTACATTAAGTAACTGAGCAAATAGTAAATACCAAAATTAACTGCTATCCTTATTTGATGCAGCTGAAAAAATCGTTCTTTAAATCGAGTTTTATGTATGTGCGATAATATAATAATAAAAACAATCGAACATAAAACATTTTAATACCAAATATAATGCTTTTTATTTAATTTTAAAACCTTGAATTAACTTTTTATTTAAAAACAAGAGTTCTTCTTTTGCTCTTACATACTACATACAGATATTCAATACCGAGTTCTCTTTGTAGGTGCGTGACATGATTGTTAGACTAAAGATATCGCGGGTTGTATGTTTGCCCAATAAATAAAATTAATATGAAAGCCTTCGACCGATACACCGGATATCCATCAAAGACTATCAAGTCTTATTTTTCATTTCATCTCAAAATTTCCATACATCCATCTGTATACATGTGTATGATTGTTGCAATATTCAAAGTTCGTGTATCCGGTCCTACGCATACTATCCTATACAAATACCTCAGCAGAGAAACCTCAAAGGAAAATGTTAAACTCAATCACACATCTTGACATCTATACGTGCTGAAGTAGCTCTAACACAAGCTGATCCCTCGCCTTGATAACGCCTTGAAGGAGCCTCATGACGAGTTAAGAGCAATATACAGTGGTACTATACAAACTGACAAATCATTCTAAAGCTAGAACGGAATGAACTGATAGGGTTACATGTTGTCATCCCTTTCCTTTTTAAAATGTTGGATTTGTCACTAGGCAACGTTTTTAAAACAAAAGATCACTTGTGCTTTTGAGGTTAGTTTCCCATTTTCATTTTGCTATTGCGAAAATTGATATTACATTTTTTGATATTTTACCACATACCAATTCTATCTAATAAAATTAATTGAATATGCCTAAAAAAAACTTATAATTTAAAGTGGACGTGCGTCATCACGTTGATTCTAATCTTTTATACCTATATACCTATATCTCATTACCTTTATATGGTGCAAAAATAGTATTAATTTCTTGACTGTGTTACCAAAGCATTGCATGACACTTTTTTCTCCGGCGCTATATTTTTTGTTCAAACTGATTAAAGTAAAGGACTGAAAGGGTAGGGCACTTTCCACACGTTAGTTAATCTGGATAGGGCAATAGGACTGTGAAACAATTATGAAAGCTTTTTATTGTTCGCTCTGATAATATAAACAGCCACGTGCAGAGCAATAATTTAACGCTGGATTACACTGCTTCGTATGAACTTAATGAGATGCAGCTTCATGAACCCAGGGACTGGAAAGCTTGGGTTTAAATTTGGCTACTTTAATATGTATTTGAAATGATGTTATGTTTAGGGTAAATAGATGAGAATTTTTTACTTTGAGGTTTGGTAAGTTTCTGAGCTATGTTTTAAGTGATTTAAACTAGGGTCAACGATTGTGTTATAGAAAAAAATGATCGAGACTATCTAGGTTTAATGTATATAAAATTAAGACGTTTTAGTATTGATATGAAACTTTGAACTTTTTTTAAATTTAGATAGGTTCTCTGAAAATTATAGTGAAATAGTGTTGAAATTCTATAAACAGACTTGTGATAAAAAGGTGACCTTGGTTGGTTGTGTATATGTATATATATATATATATATATATATATATCGAATCATCACAAAAAGTTCCTGATATGTATTTATCAATTAAAGGTTACAGTCTAATTGAAAACACGATTCATTTGATAAATCGTATACACATAGTTTACACCATAATTTCTTTATTGGTGGTATTACCTTGGTGACATTTTCAAAGCAGGTAAAGCTTAAAAATTCTAAATAACATAACTTTCTACAGAAATACATGTTTCAAATGTGCTATAAATTCCTTGACCTAATTCCAAAAATTTTAAGCGTTTACACTTAGGGAAAGCTAGCTTTTGCTTGGTGCATTAGCACAAAATACCAATATTGGGCAAGTGTTAAAATGACATAATATACTATAAGACTAATGAACCACAAGACACCTTCCCTAATAGAAATATATTCTAACAAAGCATCCTGTACTTTCATTGCAGTGTACAGAAATACAATTGTTATTCACCAATTGTACATTCATAACTACTTAGTTAATGAAGTTTTTTCGATGTTATGTCTAAGTCTGCAGTTGGCAAGTAGTTGATGTCAATTAATGTTAATTAATAAAAACCTGAATTATTAAAGTTGTTTTGGATCTGGAAAATAGGTGTCACACATTCCAGTTTGAACGACATATTGATAATATAATTATACACCTAAAAAAGCAACAACATCAATAACACAACTTCAATAACATCCAACAAAGCAAGCTAACGGCGCCACGGCGCCTAGTGTTTCTATAGTCATAGATCAAGGGACAGCTTGTAGCTAAAGCTAACTCGTTCGCTAAACAGCTAGAGTAAACAGTTTCTAAAGCTTTGTGGAGTTTATAACTTCTCTTTAAAGAAGCTTAAGCGTGGTTTTTGATTATAGTGGACTTGGTAATAGTGGAGTTATGCAGTTAGGTACCTAGTAGTATTTAATATATTTTTGTTTAAATAAGCTAATATTATGAAAGTAACTGGATGTAACCATGTATTATCTCTGGAAACTTGCGTAAAATTGCATTAGAAAAGTACATATACTTAATTTGGGACAAAAAATAAATTGAAATTACGAGTCAAGTCCGAGTCTGTGTCCTTTAAGTTGTAATCATATTTGAAGTCTCAATGAAAACGAATTTTGACTATGCTAAAAAATAGTCATGAAATAGTGATAAATAGACATGTAAAAAAAAATAGTCGTATTACAGTTACGGCGTTTTAGCTATAGGTTGCTGAGGATTATGGTTTGAACGTCGAGCTGTAATACTCTCCTCGTGCAAGCAAACTAAGGCCTATTGACTTGGTTTAGTTTCCAAAAAATAGCCATGAAATAGTGACAACGACATGCCGAATCTCAGAAATAGTCGATGAAAGATTTCAGAGATATAAAGGTGGTGAGGATTATGTCTTGAAAACTTCAAATTTCTCCGGAACGCCTACGACTTTCAGTTGAAAGTTTGTGCCAAAAAATAGTGATGAAATAGTCGTACTCAACCAAAATAATTTTGAACTGATTTCATTTAAAAATAAAAACTTTTTATTTGCCTTACATTTCTATGGATGTACAGTCGCGTGCATCCATAGAAACTAATAATAAAGCAAAAGCAAAATTAATATTAAACAGCAGGTACATCGGGAATTTTACCTATTCTTTTTTTCTAAAGTTCTCTATTATAAATCAGATATTGAAGAGAAAAACCAAAAGAGTTGTAAAAAATCAGCATGACTATGTATAATGATCACTGAACACTAAACTATATGAAATGAATTGAAATCCAAAAACAGAAGCAAAGTTAATCTTAATTTACTAACAGCCTGGTTTTGAAAAAAAAGATACTGTTTAACGGATTGCTTAAAAATAAACAATAAAGAGTATGAATAATTTATTGTTTTGTGTAAACTCCCTTGATCATGCATAAATTCCCGACCCTCTTAAATTTCTGTATAAAAGTTATCCTATATAATAATAATAATATATAAATAATAAATCCCCAGACAAACACACCAATGTTCAAAGATCATTTTGCATAGTCATGCTGATTTTTTAAATAGTCTTTTGGTTTTTTCTGGGATTTAACTGCTTTCAATATTCTAATTTCAATCATGTTTTACCTATTAGATTTCAAAGTAATACGTTTTATTTGTTTTCAACACTAAATAGATACTCAGTTCTATATTGCTATCATATTTTACATGTGGTAGTTTTAAAAATAAAAGAGAAGTTATGCAATAAAAAGTAAATTTATAGTTAAGGTATTGCAATGCAGGAGAGGACATTTTGTCATTTTAAATTAAATAAATTATTTGGATAATATTCGTTATACCCTTTTTATGTCTAATTCATTTAAAATTTATTTATTAAGTATTCGTAAGTAGTATAATAACATTTTTTTTATAGGATTTGTTTTAGCAAGAGGGTGAATCTTTTGTCATTTTTTTCATGTTTGATATATCCCGATGATAATATAATTGGATTGTCATAGCCAGAAGAACAGATGAGTGAATCTTTAGGTGGGACATAGGATGTATTAAGATATTTTTCCGGGAGGGTCTAAGGACGTATTTACCAGCCGTTTCTTCGCGTTTTGTATACAGCTCGGGATGTTTTTGCTCGCATTTACAAGTTTCGAGTATGTAAATGTATGGCAGCCTGAGAATTTTGTTTTAGAATACTCGAAAACTCGGTCTCTTGATGGTCTCTTGAGTAAGCTTCCAACATACGGAATACCTAAAGGGCTCTGCGACTGGATATCTGATTTTCTGAGGGAACGGTCAATTCGAGTAGTCTTAGACGGCTGCTCTTCTGACCTAATGGCAATCAATGCCGGGGTACCTCAGGGATCTGTTCTCTCTGCAACGTTATTCTTGCTGCACATTAACGACCTGCTAACCCCAGGCATTATTGGTTACGCTGATGACAGCACCGTTGTAGAGAGATACATGTCCAATGCGCGAGCGAGTCCTCAAGAAATCGGGGCTTTTAGAGAGTCCATGATTAATCGGGTGGATTTGGCATTACAGAAAGTGTCCGATTAGGGTGAGTCCAACTTGGTCAAATTTAACCCGTCTAAAACCCAGGCGTGTTTATTCTCCGCAAAAAAGAGCAATTTCGACCTAACGCCCACTTTCCAAAATGTTTCAGTACCCTTAAGCGACCACCTAGGGCTTCTGGGCGTAACTATATCGTCCCAACTAAACTTCAGGCAACAAATTGTGTCCATGGCTCAAACAGCTTCAAAGAAGTTGGGAATCATCTCGAAGGTCCGACGGTACTTCAGCCCTGAACAGCTACTTAATTTGTATACAGCTCAAGTTCGATCTTGTATGGAGTACTGTAGCCACCTTTGGGATGGTTCTGCAAACCAACTAGAAGCGATGGACGCAGTTGACCGAAGAGCCCGAAAAATTATTAACAACTTTGACCTTACCACCAAAAAACTGCAAAGCCAGTTTAGCAGTCTTCTACAGATTACATTTTTCTTTTTGATCAGGTTGAACCCACACCCTTCTTGCATCGGACTACTAGACGCAGACAGACCTTCCGTCCCTTCATGGTAGATATCCCAAGAAGTCGAACCAAACGCTTCGATAGTTCCTTTTTGGTGCGGGTCGCCAAGGTGTGGAATGAACTGCCTGCTACTGTTTTTCCAGAAAACTATAGTCCTAGTTCTTTCAAGCGTGAATACTCGATTCACTCGGTATCTCGTGGATAGACGCCTTCGTCTTCATCGTCACTTTCCATCAGGTGTTATAGAAGACAAACGTCTAATCCTTTTTCAATAAAAAAAAAAGTTACGGTTACTGGGCTATATTTTACAGTCGTTTGAAACTTTTTTATTGAATGATACAGGGGTGGGGGTAAACAAAGGGCGGTGATTTAATAGGGTGTAGGTCTTCTGTTTCTTATGCATTCACGAAGCCTATTTGGAACACTCTCAATGAGGTTAATCACGTTTTCATCAGGAATCTGTTCCCAGCAGAGTTTCAGTGCGTTGAACAGTTCCTGACGACTGTTCACAGCAGTAAAATTTTGTTTGAGTCTTCGTTTTAGTTTATCCCATAAATGCTCAATAGGGTTTAAGTCGGGAGTCATGGCAGGCCACGGCAAGACATTGATACTGGCTTCTGATAGTGCTCTTTGGGTCAAACGGGCAGTATGTGGACGGGCATTATCCTGCATAAGAATAAAATCCCGACCTACTCGCTGTGCATATGGGATCACATGAGGCTGGATAATATCCCTGATATACCTGATATTACCCTCGTCCAAGAATACCAGCTCTGTTTTACCCATGATGCTGATACCGCCCCACACCATAATACTGTGGCCACCAAAACGATCAGTTTCTTTTATGCATGGATCAATAAAACGTTCTCCAAGTCTTTGCCACACACGTACTCGCCTGTCGTCACTTAGAAATTTTATTTTACACTCATCTGTAAAGAGAACACTACTCCAATTTTCCATGGTCTAATCACTGTGTTCACGCGCAAACCTTGATCGCGTTGCACGATGTGCCCTTGTTAATTTTATTTTATACAGCGCGCATTCTTGAGCGTTGTTGGTCTTCATGGAGTCTGTTACGAATAGTTTGATCGCTTACTTGGGTGCCGGTAGCATCACGTAAACGATTTTGTAAGGTCCGCGCGGTCATAGTGCGCTCACGGCGTGCCGTAAGTAGCAAATATCGATCTTCATAATGCGTAGTAGCTCGATTTCTGCCACCAACACTTCTCCGGAGAACACATTTCGAATCGCATTTCGAGCCACACCCAAGCTTGAAGCTACTGTTCTTTGCGAATTGCCTTCTTGAAGCAGAACAACGGCCCTGGAGGCGGTTTCCGTGTCCATATGACGTCTTAATCCCGACATTATGATTAATAATAATGTGGTAACACGATAACAAACATTAAACAAGCGCACAATATCAACCAGTGTATGCAAAAGGAAGCTGAACACAACTGATTTAAATAGTGCGGAATACGCTGTTTTGGGTTGCTTAGCTTATTATTACACACTTAAAATCTACCCTTAATTAATCATTTCAATGGTTAAAACCATCTGTTGATTTATCCACTTAAGGTTTACAAACAACACTCTGATAACTAGCGAACGAAATCCAAAAAAAAAACACATTCTTGAAAAATTTCACAGTCAGCCTTAAGTTGTTTTGAGTAGTTTAAATTAGTTTTTAATTATTTTTAAGATTTTCTTCGTACATTCTCTTACAACCAGAAAGTTTATTGTTCTTATAGAATACCCGAGCGAAGCCGTGGGCGAAATCTAGTAGATATATAATGAGGACTTTTAATTATTTGCGTACATAACCGCATATTATAAAAAAAAAAACTTTAAGTTATTTAGAAATTACTGATACGATTTCAGCATTAATAAATAAAAGTTTTAAGAAATTACTGTTCGAGCTACAAACGCATCAATCAGAAATAACGGGTTTACCGGCTGGCCCCGCCGAGCAAGCGAAACCGGTCGCCGCGCCGAGTCAGTCGGGCAACGAACGTCCTACGTAATACCGCGTCGCTGCGCGGACGTTTGCGCATAAATACATAATATATTTTGACCATCGATTCAATACATTAAAAGCTGTAATTTATTGCTCTTAATAAATTCCTTTGAAAGTGATAATAAGAATACAGTCCACTCATTTGAAGAACCTACCATTTTGCAACATTACCATTGGTTGACTCTGGTTGTATATTTTTTTCATATCGTCGTGCCGATGCTCCTCTTTCTGAGACTAGTAGACAAAGTTCTGTGAAAAATGTACCATTAATTACCAAACAAGATAAATGATTACAAACATAGAAATATAATATTTAAAGAAAGTGTGCATTACATTTCAACTACTAAGGCACGAACAAGTATTTCACCTGCATTTTGGCAAAAAAAACTAATGCAAATTAAAGCGTAATAAGGATATTGATGACATTCAAATTTGTTATAAAACTGAAATTTATTTTGCACATCGTTTGTCGTAAGCGATCTTACGTGGCAATTCTGTTAGTCAATATTGGCCACTGCATCCTACGTACAATTTCATTTGTTTAAATGTTTAGTCATATGCTATCTTCAACGATTTTCTTTTGTTGTTTTTCATTTTCCTATTGTAAATATTATTTTTGTACATAAATTAAACACTTTTAATTAATTTTTAGATTATTACAATTGTATAGTGTTGTATTGATAACATTGTTCCCGAGTCTTCTCTTGAACTATCGAATTTTACAAATGATAAAGATTAATTGTCAAATCAAACATTTTTAAACCATTAACCATAAAGGAATTTAATATTATAGAACCTCGTTAGTTACAAATATTAAATTAAATTGTCTGACATAGCTGACACGTCACATTTCTGACGAAAATACGGACGGATATTTGTTGGACAGTGTATACTATAAATACTTACGATTTTGAGTAAGCTCATTTTCTACTGTCATGGCATTCCCAGGTAAATCTATGAAGTGTTCCTCATTAAGAAAATCAACGCCCTATGTCATGCCTATGTCAGATAGCAGCAATGAAGGTGGTCACCTAGACAATTGCTGTGGTTATAATTTTTTATAAACAAAAAGTGACCTTGATTTTCCTCCAGTGGTAGTACATTTCAGTCATATATGCTCTATAACCTATCCGTACTTAATGTTATTTTTTCTAGTACATTATCGAACAGGTCGAACGCTCAAAAATGTCCCTCTCGTGCAAAGAAAATTTTACTCTTCTGTGTTCACAATTTTTTCAATACGATTTCAATTAGAATTACAAACAAACACATATCAATAACATTTGACTGGTGGTATTTGACGTAACATTAAACGATTAAAGTGTATGTGCTTCGTCACATCGTTCAAATAACCAATAACTCGAAACTATATTTTAGTTTGTGAAATTGACAAAATTTTCATAGAACTTTTAATTAACAGTTAACGCTTATTGGAAAATTGCTACTCAACATTTTACTTAAAGGTGGTAAAAGAGGGACTATAATTAATATTAATATTATCATAATGAATATAAAATAACACTTTTAAATTGTTTCAATGTAAGAGAGAACGATGTTGATGCACTTGCCATTATTATATTTTTTCATCTTGATACTACTTTTTACTGTTCAATACCAAATGAAATTAGTATTAGAGTGACCAGATGTCAGTTGGAAATTTTAACACGCATTAATTTGTACAGTTCAACCTCTACGTTATCACAAAACCCACATTGGACTCATATTTTTAGTTCAACAATGAAAGGTTGAATGGTTGATCATAAAAAAATAATTAAAGTACAAAATAGTCACAAAAATATAACACTTAAATTATATGTAAAGAAAGTCTTTAATAATATAGTGCAAACAAAACTTCACAACTCACAAAATTCAAAATAAGAATCCCATTGAGATTTTCATAAAGCATCCACCTCAAAACTTTTGCACTACACTCGAAATACTCAGACCACTGACTTTTCCACCGTCCCACGTAACCTCTCTGTTGTTAATAACTAAGTGCATTATCCACAAAATCAAGTTTTTAACTTCCATCAAAGTTGCTGTTGAAGACAAATATTTTTAAAAAGAAGCTAACTTTTAAAACACGTTCGGCGCGCCGAGTATACTTCTAAAGTGGGGATACATAAGAACTCCATTACGCGCTTGCTTTTCACCACTTTTCTTTATTATTTGCTATTTTTAAATTATTTTAAGTGGTACACATTTAAAACCTACCGACGATGGTCAAAGTCACAAGAAGACAATAGATCGGGTTCAACAGGATCAGTGATTTTTTACCATAGCGACTAAAATTTATTGTATGTTTACTGTTAACGTTTATAATTTGTATAAAGAGTGCCTTTTTTAACGTAGACTCCTAAAATACATCATAATTTTAAGGGTGGGCTAGTAGTCTTAAAATAATATTCTGATTTAGTTCGATTAAAGAAAGAGCGGTGTGGGGCTCTTCGGAGGAGGCCCTTGTCCTGCAGTGGATGTCTCATAATACTATCCCTAATTCTTAAACTGTTTTCAAAATGCCTAAAAAGGATGTCAAAAGGGCGTCTAGGCCCGTACTAAGAATAATCCGTAATATATAATAGAAAATGCACCTAAAGGGATAAAGAATGAATTTACTTGTATAAAAAAGGAAATATAATGTGATCTAAGTATTTGATGTTGGCATAGGGGAAGCTAGCCTGAAAAATAAAAGCTAACAAATGACTAGTTGCAAAAATCATAAATTGGTTAAGAAACAAAAAGTTATGACCAAACATACCATAAAATAAATTAAAAATGGAAGTAGAAAAATTGTATTCAGAACTTATTTTTTGAAGTCGGTTAAAAATAAACAAAATGCATGTAATGATAAGTTAACTAAGCCTAAACACGCCTAGGTTACAGTGCATTGGACTATTCTAGCGTATTTTGATGAAATTCATGAGTTACTATAAAATAATACCCAAAGCACCGTACGTGTATATTTGGATAAACGGATCTGAATCCTGAAATGAACGCAATTCGTCCAAATTGAAAGTAACCACTATCCAATTGAAAAATAATTTATCAAATCGGTTCATAACGATATTCTGAGGTAACATAAAAAACAACTAAATTGAAAACCTCAATATGTACTAAAAAAAAAAATATTCCTTATACCATGACTTGGCGTCACGCGAATAACGAGGCGATGAAAATTTCAATATTAATTGAAGATTTTGCGAAAACAGCCTTTTTAGCGGAATTTATTTTATAAATTTGTGGATCTTCTTATTTATAATACTTTTACATTAATTAATTAAAATTTTATTAATATAGTAATAATAATACAAATACGAAATTCTTTATTTCTTTAACAAACCAGTTTAACAACTTCTGTAACATTCCTTTAAAGTAGTATAGAAATACCTGTTTATAGGAAGTTATCGCCTTCCGTTTTATTTGTATAAATTCATAAAACTACTTTATGTGTAAAAAGAAGTAAAAATAATTAAACTGAAACTTTACTATTTCTCATTATGATTGCCCATAAGTCTCACTTATATAACGGAAAATAGGATGTAAATTAGCAAAATAAAGTGTTGTATAAAAAAAATTGTTTAATAGTAGTTTAATAGTAACCGCAGTAATGTATGAGATAAATTTAAAATCAATAAATAACACTGTATATTTTAAGTAGGCACCAAATCCTTATTTGTATTACTTACGTTTAATCAATTGTAAAAGTTGTTCAATTTTATTTGCATTTTTGGATCCTTTGCATTGGACTTTATAATTTATAACATTTCTTTATCCCACTTAGCGCCTTTCTCTTCTCTTGTCTTCTCTTCTGTTCAGTCCTCTGCTCTTTTCTTTTCTTCTATTTTCTATTCTTCTGTTCAACTGAGCAGATAAAGAGCAGATAACTATCTGCTCTTTTCTTCTCTTCTATTCTTTTTAACTTTTTATTACAATGAATTATAACCCACAATAACTGTAAAAAAATAAATGAATAATTAGACAAAACTTTCTTAATTAAGTTTATAGGTTCACCAGGGTCTCTTGTAGTTGGTGACAATGGAATTAGAGCAGGATAAAAAGTTAGATTTCTTAACTATTCTTATTGGACACTTTCAGCCACACTTTGTATAGAAAACCCACCCACACAGTCAACTCTGCTTTGTTTCAGAGAGCACAAGGATTCTGTGACCCCATCACATTGATGATGAACTAAAGCAAATCGTCAAGGCGCTTCGTGAAAAGCCTCATTCATACAGTTCAACGTAGACCAAATTTGTCAACATTTTATTCCAGTAAAATCAAGCATACTTTTACATGATCCAGGTATTTCAAAATAAGCAGGAATTTTCTAAAGAATCTCATGAGGTTGAATTTTCCGATCCTATCAATTTGCTTCATACAGAGAGCACTAACTTTGAAGAAGAGGAATGCTAGCTCGCAGAACCTGAAGAAATTTCTGATCCACTGGGATAAAACATCGATCGTTAAGACCTCATTCCAATCCGCAACAAGCTTTCTGTCAAAAACAACCTTCTCAGAACTACAATACAACCTAAAGTTTTCTTTATGAACAAGTGTTATTCAAAAGTTCAGTCTCTTAAACTATTTGCCACTGTCTTATATACTCGTAAAATGTGAAAAATAAATTCAATGCACTATTTGATGCAAACGTCTCTGTTGTTTATACAACAATTTTTATAGGGTTTAATTTGCAAATTTACATCTTGCAATACATATTAATTTATATTGCAATGCTAGAAATCTGCAATTAATATTGAAATTTTCAACGCCACGTTACTCGCGGGGCGGCAACTCACAGCATAAGGGATAATTTTTTTAGTACACAATTACGCGGGTTATCACTGTATGAACCCCGAACCCGCACCAAATAAAATATATTTTGTTCAAAAAAAAATATTTACACTAATTTGTTTTCTCGAAAACTATCAAACTAGTTTTTTTGTATAACACAAAAGTTGTTAGTCCTACTTCCTAACATTTTATTTCAATGAAGTTTTACAAATATGTCCACATTATTTTTATTCTGATTTGTTTGACACCATAAAAATCTACTTTTCTGTCTACTTTTCAATCATGTTACAATATATTCCTTTTCATTTTTGCCGTACAAACACCAAATTTTTAAATGAAACCGAGTGGCCCTGTGAGCCGGCCTGACGGGCATATTCCTTCCCGAGAGTTCGCATTTTTTAGGAAGTGGGTACACTCAACCGCTTCTGATAATAATTTAACAATTATTCAATTCATATTTATTTATAAATGATGTATAGTCAACTTTATTACACATCCCATCACAACAATCACCTAGCTCATGAAGAAAATAAAAGTTAAACTTTTACCTTCTAAATTTTAAAGATTCCTTGTACAAGGAATATTCTGTTAAAAAATACAAAAAAAGTATGAAACTGAAGGATTACAAATATGGCAATATCCACGTTATCTGCACTTTCCTTTGAAGCTACAATATGAGCACTTACGTATTATGTGAGAGATTAGAGATTACTGGCGAGGTTCTTATAAATTGCTATACCTTTGAAGCATTGGGACAAAGTGTTATGATTTTTTGTTAACGCAAAACAAATATTTCTGTGCACATAAAATTGTATTTGATGTCGTGAACCTACACGATATTCTTGGTCTTTATTTTCCATAACAGATAATTATTTAGAAATGTAACTTGAAGATGGTCGGGACTCTACTCGTACATCGTTAACACAGTAATGTATGACACAGGTTGAAAATGTTTTGAAATGTGAATAAAAATGCAATAGGGTAATTTTATAGTCAGAAAAAGAAATCTAAATTGAAACAAAATTTTGGCCATAAAGCTAAATAAGTTGACAATAAACATGTATTTTTGTCAACAAATTATAATTAAGGTTTCTCTTATTTTATCACAATATTTTTTTGTGTCCCTTCAATCAAGGTTTATTTATGTGTAATAAAATGGAAATAAACCGGCCGCTTACATAGAACGAGGTTTAAATCTTTATGGGAAGAGCCTATTAATGCCTGAAATATCAAAAAGGGTGTTAGTTTCAAGAGGTTAGAGTTGGTGGGGGCCTACTTGGTTCATCAATTACTAGTACCTGTAGTGAAAAAAATATTCCAATAACTATGTATTAACTTCACAAAAACCTTCCAACAAATAAACCTAGCGATGTTTACGAGTTGCTGAACCATGGGGCTCTTGTCTTTCAACCTTATTACACCGTTGTAACCAATTAAACCTTGGTTGGGTCATTTTTTTTGTTCCCCTCCACGGGAAGGGCAGGAGGATAAAAAATGCGCTGACGCATACAATGGCGCTCGCGATCCAGGTTATGTGGGACTCGTTCCGAGCCTACCAGAACCCTACCCACTTAAAAACTCCCTGTCGGCTCGTGCAATTTTTTGCCACTCAGCCGAGCGACAGGCAATTAGAGAAAGAGGCCACGCTAGCGGGGCCCAGAAGGGGTCACCCGCTGGGATTTACATAGCACTGAAGGTGAATACATAGCACTGAAGGTGCTCAAAATTAAAATTAATAGTTGAATTAATTCGAATTTACGTTAGAATTAGAAGTTGCGGCCTGAAGGGCTTCGAGATCTAGTGTTTATTGCGTGGGTTCGCCATTTCTCGGTTTAGTGACTTTAAATTTCGAATCTTAGACAGGAGCAGTATATGAGACTGAATCTCGAACAAGAGGATTGGGATGGGTTACGGCGCGTTTGAAGAACGATTCTGAGAGTGTTTTGAGGTGCTGTTGCACTGTAGGCAGTTCAAGAGCTCTGTGCAGGTCCGCGTTACACACGTACCAAGGTGCGTTTGTGGCCCTGCGGCAGAAGAAATTTCGAACTACCTGCAGTTTGCGCAGGACGGAGGGTGTGTCGTGGGCAAAGATTGGCGAGGCATATGCCATGACGGTTCTAACGCAAACCTTATAAAGCGTACGTTTATTTCTGAAAGACATTTTACTTTCTCTACCTAACATACTATATAGGCGGCTTAAGTAGAAACGGGTGAGTTTCGTTACTCTACCGACGTGTGGCTTGAAAGAAAGCGTCTGGTCTAAGGTAACGACTAAGTATTTAATACTGCGCTTCCAGGGGATGGGAATACCTAACATTCAAAAGTGGGGATCGTTGTAGCGATTACGGGGTTTGTAGTCTAATTGAATAGCAGAACTCTTTTCTGGGTTGACGTCGATACGCCATTTTTGAAACCAAACACCGAGGGCGTTTACGGCCTTTTGGAGTCTGGTGATGTTATTCGGGACTACGTGACCTTTGGTGTAAAGGGCGGTGTCGTCTGCAAAGAGGGCGAGTTTGATGCGTTTCGGCGGGATGGGGATGTCGTTAGTGTACACGGTGTACAACAGAGGGGCGAGGACTGGGCCTTGAGGGACTCCAGCCTTTATGGGACAAGGTGCGGAAAGCGTGCCTTCATGTTTGAAGCGAAACGTGCGATCTTTGAGGAATGACGCGATAAACCTGATGAGTCGATCCGGTAAACCTGTTTTATAAAGTTTATAAACGAAGCCGCTGTGCCAGACTTTATCGAAAGCCTTGGCTACGTCAAAGAAAACTGCGACCGTTTTATTGCGCCGCGGATAGAAACCGGCGAGTATGTACTCGACGATTCGATGGACTTGCTGAGGGCAGGAGTGTTTAGCGCAAAAGCCGAATTGATGGGGAATAATGAGAGGATCGCCATCCGTTGGAAACAGATGATTCCGCATTTGAGAGCGTATGACTCTTTCGAGAAGTTTAGACATGGCCTTGAGGAGGCTGATGGGTCTGTAATTAGCCGGAATATTCAGAGGTTTACCCGGCTTGGGAATACCTACGACAATCGCTTCTTTCCAAGCTTTTGGAAAGTAGCTATGGTCAAAGCAGGTATTGAAGATAATAGCTAACAAGGTAAGCATCTGCTGAGGCAGGTGCTTAAGTGCGTGGTTGGAAGGTCCATCCGCACCTGGAGCCTTTTTGGATCTTTGACTTGTAATGAGAAGCAAGATTTCATCATTAGAGACTGTGACGGGGTAAGCGGTGATGGGGAGAGAGTCTCTGCGGAGAACTTCGTCCTCCACCACCTGGATGTGAGAGGGATTCGCGGGTTGCGTGCTGGGCGAGCATTGGGAGGCAATACTGTCTGCGAAGCATTCGGCTTTCTCTTCGACGAGTGAGAGGAGGGACGTGAGAGGCGGCGTCTACGCGTAAGGCTCGGGCCATACTATAATACGCTTGGTGGGACGGGGAGATATTTGCCATGAGATCGTTCATATGAGCGTCTCGGAGTTCAGCAAAGCAAGACCTAACTTTACGTTGAAGCTGATTCGCAGCTGATCTATAGGCGGGCGTGGGATATTTTTTGGCAATCCGGACGGCCGCGTTCTTAGCTTTAATAAGATTGCTAACGGCTAGGGGAAGCGTGGGTTTGCCTTGCTTAGCAACCTTTTCGTTATCGCTGATGGCTGAGTTGAAAGCATCAGTGAGAGAGTTGACTAATGAATCTATTTTATCCGGGCTACCTAATTGTTCGGGCAAGATCGCGAGCGGAGAGTTCGGGGCCTCTGAGGCTAAAACTAACGTATTTTTAAAGCCTTTCCAGTTGGTAAAGGTCTTAGAAGAGGTGACGTTATCGTTAGGCGCACCTAGCACGAGGGAGACGGGGTGGTGGACAGAACCTAGGTCATCGAGCGATTCGATAGACCTGAGATCGAGGTTGATTCGCTTGACAATTGCAAAATCGAGGATGTCAGGAGAGTAGTTCGGGTTGTTTGAATAATGAGTTGGAGTGATGAGAGAGATGACGTCTAATTCGAGTGAGTTAGTGATGTCGAGGAGAGCGATACCGCTGGTGTTGGTTGATAGGCACGTCCAGTCAGTCTGTTTGGAGTTAAAGTCTCCGAACATTATGACTGAATGACCTAGGGCGAGAATGGCCTCAAAGTCGCTGTGGATTGGTCTGGAGCCACTGGATATGTAGATTGAAGCTATGATGATGGTCGGATGACCAGTCATAGCCAATCTACACACATTGGCTTCCATGTTGAGGAGAGTAGGAGTAGGGAGAGGACAGCAATGAAAACCTCGTTTTTAATATATAGCAGTACTGCCGAAACCGTCGGAGTTGGGCCTATCGTTACGAGTAAGCGCGTACTTGGGAATAGCGAATCCCCTGGAGCGGTTTGGAGTGAGCCACGTCTCTTGAAGAAGCAATAAGTCTGGCTCGTTGTTCTGAAGGAACAGGAAGGTTAGTACTGAGACTACGAACGTTAAAAGAAACTAGGGCTAAGCCCTTGGGTTTGATACGACCGGACGCGGGATTTGCGGGTCTAAACATAATATTTGCTTTTTTACGAATTTATACAATAAAAATAAAATTTATAACGAACTTAGAAGCGAGTGATGCTCGGCTAACGCAAATAAACGCTCTTGAGGTGAGCGGGCGGCTCGCAGTTTGCGTGCGAGTACGGAAATTTCGTTAATGTCGACGTTTTGAATGACGTTGAACACGTTCTTTATGTCCTCAGCCAACGACGACTGTGGTGAAGACGACGGAGAGGGACGCGGGCCTGCGGGAGCTGGGATAGGACGGGAAGGTACTGGTGGGGCGGCCGGACACTGCCTCCAGGACACAGCCGGAGTAGGCGTCGGCTGCTCGGGCTTTGCTTCCGGGGGACCCCGGTTGCGCGGTGGTGGGAAGTTGGCGAGAGTGAGCGGTGGCGCCGGTTTAGGCGCAGCCCTCTTAGCTAAAGAGCGCGAAGCGCGCGGGCAACCCTTGTAGTTAGCTGTGTGGCCGGACTGGCCGCACAGCACACAGGCAGGGGGGGGAGGTGGATTCAGGAAAGCGAGTGCACTCCTTTGTGATGTGTGGGTCCAGGCACTTAACGCACCTGGAGGGAGCTGAGCAGTTAGCCGCTGCGTGGCCATAGAGCTGGCAGCGGTGGCACTGCCCAGGGTGGCCGCGGGGGTTGGGACGCTCGACGGAGATATTCAAAAGTCCGCAAATTGTGCGAGCTTCTCTGAAGATCTGCCTCGAGTTGGGCGTGTTGGTGAGGACCTTTCGCTCCTCCGGGAGGGCGTAGGTGTGTTACGCGATTTGTTTTATTGAAAGTAACCTAGTGAACGCGCGGAAGTCGTCGATGGTAGCGACCTGGATTTTAATTGAATTGCCTGCGTTGATTGCTTTGATATAATTAATTTTTTGCTCTTTGCAAAGTTTAGATACCGCGGTCCATCGCGTTTTTTCGCGGAGAAAGACGGGCGGAGAAAGCTGAGGCTTAGGTGGCACGGGAGCGCAGCGCGTTGCTGGCTTGGACGGAGTCGATGTAGTCGCGGTCAGTTGTAGTGACATTAACGGCACGGGGGCGGGTGTTGAAGACACCTGGGTGGGCTCAGGTGTTGAAGACACCGAGTTTTTCTTTGAGCGCTTTTTAGTGCGTTTGGCAACTAATTGAAATGGAGGCTCAGGAGAGCCGGTTACGGTGGTGGCGTCCGATGACGCATCAGACGCGGATTTCAAGTCGCTCCCGGGAGCGGTACGCTTACGGCGCGACGTTTGAGACCGACGCGCAGTCCATATCGGATGGAACGGGAGACGCGGGAGAGCTATAGACCTGAGGGGTCTGGACGTTGGAGGCCTGAGGGGCTGGGGTTGGGGCCTGAGGGGCCGGGGACGCGATTGATGCCTGCAAGGCCTACGTTAGGATGTCGTTCGGAATGACGCCGGCCGCAGCAAGCGCCTGGGTGAACGCTTTCGCGAAGTTATTAACGCTTAGCGAATACATTAGGGACGGGTTGGGATAATTATATGTATATATAAGTATATAAAAGATGGCTAGTTCCTAAAAACCTAGCGAACCCTACCGGCTAACCTCCCTACCCACGGTAGGGGGCTGGGGAGAATAACTTAAAACTAACCGTAGTACGCCGAAGGCCGCTACCTAGAAACCTAAAAAAGGGTACGCAGGTAAAGAGTTGACCGCGTTAGGGTCAACCTTTACCGAAAAAAAGGACAATTGTACACGAAAAGACACAAATATGATAAAAATAATTATGAAAATAGAAGATAAAATGTAAAATGGTAGAAGGAAATAATAAATAAAATAAAAAGAAGTGGATCAGTGCAAATTCGTTGTCACCGTTAAGTATCCTTTGTACTGAAACCAGACTACTTACGCTGGGCACTACACAGCACTCAGCACAAGCACAACACAATACTGCACAGCACTTTGAAGACTAAGAGGCTCAGTCGCAAAGAACACTCACACTTCGATAGCACTCAGAGGGAGTAGAAAAACCTTGAAAACCGTAGCACGGAACCAACACGCTAAACTGTGACGACAGTAGACTAAGCGCCACGGAATATCGGGAAGGGACCGATCAACGGAGAACGGGGTCTTGCACGTCTGTACCGGGCGGCGATCGGAGCGAGACTGTGTGTCGTGGTTGGGTCAGTTAAGCATGGGATATTTCAATAAGATGTATGACTGCAAAGTATGTATTTTTAAGTTCTTTTTAAAGATGGAATTGGTATTATTATATTTTATGAAACTGAACTAATTAGATGCTTTGAGTTCGAATGTGCATTTTGAGCTGAGTTTGAGTACTTACACTTTGATAAAAGTTCAAGAACATTTTAGTTGTCCGGTTGTATGCAAACCTCTTTCTAAAAACCACAATGTGTCAAATATAATTTTAATAATAAAATGAAGTATTAAAATGTAAAGTATCAATTATTGTATTTCAAGATATTTTCGGGAATTGTTATATTTTTTTGATTAGAGACTGTGAAGCTAGCATATACCAACTGATTCTCTTATATTGCCGACACAAAGGCGTTACAGTAAATAAATAAGCCTACGGACGTAGTAAATTACATAATATCTTAGAAATTTTTATTCATAACCTTTTTTAGTTATAATAAGACGATGAAAAACGAAGGAATAAAAAATAAAAAATCTAATTACAGCAGTGTTTTATGAGTAAAAGTAGTGACCTTATTTTCAAAATTACCTAATCTCAAAATGAAATATGTGCGAAATGAAAGCCGGGTTGTCGTTTTATCACTTTTTTTCATCTACTCGCCGGAGTACTGAAGTGGCTGTAATTAGTGCTACAAGAGATAATTTAGATAGAGACGTGATGTCGTTAATCAGAGGAAGGAAACAAATACGGTGATCATGGTTGACTTACTCAGTAGACGGCCGCTGTGAGAATATATAGTTGCTTTTTCATAAAGCTTATTAATCTCACAGAATAATAAAAATCAAATAATACTGGAATGTCTGTTTAAACGTAAACTGTGAAAATCACAAGATAAGACATTCTACAACATTTTCTTAGATTGGAACCAAGGACGAATAGCGTCGTTGAAAAAATTAAGATACAGGTTTATAAGCTATAATTGCTGTTGAGATAGTGGCTATTGAATAATGAAAACCCCATTCTTATAGGTTTAGCGTATTTTAAGTGATGCTCTGACAAACAAACAGACAAACTTTGCGTTTTTAAAATAGTATAGATAGATGATATGTTTTAGAGGCAGTAAAGTTTCGTTTGTTAAGGTCTTGTCCAGGGTGATACTACTGTCTTTCCTATTTTGATCCATAACAATGAGGTTTGTTTGGTTGTGTAAAGATGTAAGGTTGATGTAAATATAAGGAACAGCCAGTGAAATTACTGGAAAAAGGCAATACCAACTACAGCCTATGGTTGATATAACCTAATTAAAATGTGTATGTCTTTGTCTATATATTATGTTTATGTCTAATAAAATAGGTGTTTTACCTATTATTATAACCAATAGTAGGTAAAACACCTACGACTAATGATGCCCATGGGTGCAGGTGCCACTTACCATCAAGTGTGTCTTGTGCTAATTTTTTTAGTCTGTGAAAATAGTAAAAAAAATATTTTTGACTGGAGAAACAAACATCAAAACACTTTTATCCCTAAAAAGATTAAGCAACTCCGGCTCTTCAAAATTTTAAACTATTCAAAAGGTTATATCAAAACAGCTTTTAAAATTTTTACTATACACTAAAGCGAAAGATGAAGCTTACTCAAAATACCCGCTTTTTTGCGTTTCAATCGAGGAGACATGCCATTTATAATTTTTGGTTGATGGAATTTGAATTCTTTCGAAAATGTGATGGATGACAACGTCGTGCGCTTATGAAAAATTATAGATTTTTTCAAACATATGATGCTCTGTAACCGTTAATGCTTTGTACCATAATCATTTATTGAAATAATTTTTAATTATATTGGGATAGCAATGTTGTAATAGTGCACTCTTATGATATTTAATTGTGCATTTGTCATAAGTACTTAAAAAAAACATATAAATATATACGTAAGTTCACACAGGGTGGAAGATTTTTTTCAAAGTTTAGGTTAACATATAAACCTTTAACATATAAATCTTTACAGGCTTTCCTCGTTGAAGTTAATATCTATATCCAGCAATCGCTGTTCATGTAAATTGTTCTTTTAGATACTATGAGACACTCTGTTGCTTAACTCACCATTGACGAACTGATTGTGATAAGTTATTCAATAGCTACGATAGCATAATTTTACCTTTTTAGAGGTACGTTATGTACAATATTAACGTTATGACGCTAAGGCTGCGGTTCCACTGAGGCGGAGCGGAGCAGAGCGGAAACGAGCTGTGCGATTCACCAATCACATGGCTTGAAATCCACATCTCTTCTCCACTCCGCTACAAAGGAAACAGCATTGGCGGAGAGGAGCGGAATTGTTTAAAATATAGGGAAAACAGGCTATATTAGGCTAGCGCCGAGAGAGGAGCTACGTGGAGCGGAGAGGGGCGGGGCGGGGCAGTGCGGAGCGGGGCGGCTCACTCACGTGCATTTCATTTTAGTTAGCGTCTTGACGTCATCAACAGTTCACGCGATTACAGTAAAAAATGGATGAACAATTTATTGAATGTGTTAAGAAATTTCCATGTTTGTGGGATACAAAATATCTACCTATATACAATAATATACAAGATATCTACCTACAAATGCCACCAGGCTATGCGAATAGGCAAAGCAGCTCAGCTCGACCCCGCTCCGCTCCACCCTGCCCCGCTCCGCTTCAGTGGAAACACCCACCTCTTTTCACAACTCAGCCACCGCTCCACTCCGCCTCAGTGGAACCGCAGCCTTACGGTTAACTAACCCGGCACGGTATTAATTCTGCGTATCGACTTTCAAACAAACTTATATTATTATATTATTAATTAGTCGCATAATAAAATTCAAAAATGTTCTGATTGATGTAGTTTTTTAAATCTTTGGACGTTTTATTAATTACAGTCGTCGACGGTCTGTGAAGTATATTTTTACGTTGTTATAAGGTTTAATGGATTTTAAATATGTTTTAAGAGGAAAAGTTTGATTCGTTGTTTGCTAAATTATATTCTCATTGCTATTACTGTACCGATTTTAGAAACTCTTTCACCGTAAATCATTCAGAAGTAACATAGACTATATTTAATCTAAAAATCCGATAATCGAGGAAACCCCTATGGGGACCCGTAGTATTTAATTAAATTTGAAACTAAATTCAAGTCACTCCTTTTTGTTTTAAAAATATCAAAATATTTATCACAAAATATCTCACTTTTAGAGTAACGAAAAAAAAACGCTGCTTGTCAATTTTAATTTTATACTATCAATCCACCAGTTTTAAGCAAATTTAACAACAAACAACCTGTCCCTAAAACTTTAATCAGAACTAAACTGTGAACCGCAAATGCGTATTTAAGGCCAACAGTGACATTCAAATGCAAAACTAAGTCCAATGCACAGTAATATCTAACTCACAAGAACAAGGTTCCCTAATGCTGACCTGTGTCCAAACTGAACTAAGTTAGGTCCAGAAACTAGTTTAACGAGAACGCGAAGGCTTACCAGTTTATTTTACTTTAAAAGCTAAAGTACTATTACTTATAATCTACTGACTCTTTTACAACGCATCAACTTCTGTGGGACCCATTACTTTAACTTAAGTAGTAAGTTCAACTTCTTGTTATTAAGCTAGATTCACTTTAAAACTTTGTTTATTTTATATGATACTAACTGACCCGACAGACGTTATTGTGCTTAATTTCCCTTTAATTTAATTCGTGATTTTTTTTTTTTTTTTTTTTTTTTTGGTTCCCCTCCACGGGAAGGGCAGGAGGACATAAAAATGCTCTGACGCATACTCCGCGCGCGCGATCGGAGTTATGTGGGACTCGTCCCGACGCCTAGAATTTACGTTAGAATTAGGATTTGCGGCCTGAAGGGCCTCGAGAGCTAAAGTTAACTGCGAAGGTTCGCCCGTGTGCGCGTTTCTCGGCCTAGCGACTTTGAATTTCGAATCTAACACAGGAGCAGTATATGAGACTGAATCTCGAACAAGATGATTGGGATGGGATTCGGCGCGTTTGAAGAACGATTCTGAGAGTGTTTTGAAGTGCTGTTGCACTGTAGGCAGTTCAAGATCTCTGTGCAGGTCCGCGTTGCGCACATACCAAGGTGCGTCTGTGGCCCTGCGGCAGAAGAGATTTTGAACTACCTGCAGCTTATACAGGACGGAGGGATTGGCGTGGGCAAAGACTGGCGAAGCATATGACATGACGGGTCTAACGCAGACCTTATAAAGCGTATGTTTATTTCTAAAAGACATTTTACTTTTTCTACCTATCATACTATTTAAGCGGCTTAAGTAGAAACGCGCGAGTTTCGTTACTCTATCGACGTGTGGCTTAAAAGAAAGCGTCTGATCTAAGGTGACGCCTAAGTATTTGATACTGCGCTTCCAGGGGATGGGAATACCTAACATTCAAATGTGGGGATCGTTGCGGCGATTACGACGTTTGTGGTCGAATAGAATGGCAGAACTCTTTTCTGGGTTGACATCGATACGCCATTTTTGAAACCAAACACCGAGGGCGTTTACGGCCTTTTGGAGTCTGGTGATGTTATACGGGATTATTTTACCTTTAGTGTAAAGGGCGGTATCGTCTGCAAAGAGGGCGAGTTCGACGCCTTTCGGCGGGATGGGCATGTCATTAGTGTACACGGTGTACAGCAGAGGGGCGAGGACTGAGCCTTGCGGGACTCCAGCCTTTATGGGACGAGGCGCGGAGAGCGTGCCTTCATGTTTGAATCGAAACGTACGGTCTTTAAGAAACGACGCGATTAATCTGACTAGGCGAACCGGTAAGCCTATTTTATAGAGTTTAAAAACGAGACCGCTGTGCCAGACTTTGTCGAAAGCCTTGGCTACGTCAAAGAGAACCGCGATTGATTTTTTACGATGCGGATAGAATCCTTCGAGAATGTACTCGACGATTCGATGGACTTGCTGAGGGCAGGAGTGCTTAGCGCGAAAGCCGAACTGGTGGGGAATAATGAGAGGGTCGCCATCCGTTGGAAACAGATGGTTCCGCATTCGAGAGAGTATGACTCTTTCGAGAAGTTTAGACATTGCCTTGAGGAGGCTGATGGGTCTGTGATTAGCCGGGATGTTCAGAGGTTTACCCGGCTTGGGAATGCCTATGACTGTCGCTTCTTTCCAGGCTTTTGGAAAGTAGCTATGGTCGAAGCAGGCATTGAAGATGATAGCTAACAAGGTAAGCACCTGCTGTGGCAGGTGCTTGAGTGCGTGGTTGGAAATTCCATCCGCACCCGGAGCCTTTTTGGACTTTTGTTTTCTAATGAGAAGCAAGATTTCATCATTAGAGACTGTGACGGGGTCGTCGGTGATAGGGAGAGATTCTCTGCGGAGAACTTCGTCCTCCACCGCCTGGATGTGGGAGGGATCCGCGGGTTGCGTGCTGGGCGAACATTGTGCCGCTATGCTGTCGGCGAAGCATTCGGCTTTCTCTTCGACTTCGAAGGCAATGGTGCCGTCGGGGCGAGTGAGAGGAGGAACGTGAGAGGCGGTGTCTACGCGTAAAGCTCGGGCCATTCGATAATACGCTTGGTGGGACGGGGAGATATTCTCCATGAGATCGGTAAACTGAGTGTCACGGAGTTCCGCGAGGCGAGACCTAACTTTACGTTGAAGCTGATTCGCAGCTGTTCTATATGCGGGCGTGGGATATTTCTTGGCTCTCCGGAGAGCCGCGTTCTTAGCTTTAATGAGATTGCTAACGGCTAAGGGAAGCGCGGGTTTGCCTTGCTTAGCAATGATTACGTTGTCGCTGATGGCTGAGTTGATAGCATCAGTGAGATTATCGACTATCGAATCTATTTTAATCGGGCTGTCTAAATGGTCGGGCGAAATCGCGAGCGGAGAGTTCGGTGCCTCTAAGGCTGAAACTAACGTATTTTTAAAGCCTTTCCAGTTGGTAAAGGTCTTTGGCGGTGTGACGTTAACGTTAGGCGCGCCTAGCACGAGGGAGACGGGGCGATGGTCGGAGCCTAGGTCATCGAGCGGTTCGATGGACCTGAGATCAAGATTGATTCGCTTGATAATTGCAAAGTCGAGGATGTCAGGAGAATAGGTCGGGTTGTTGAGATAGTGAGTGGGAGTGATGGGGGATATGACGTCTAAGTCAAGGGAGTTGGTGATGTCGAGGAGAGCGATACCGCTGGTGTTGGTCGATAGGCACGTCCAGTCAGTATGTTTGGAGTTAACGTCTCCGAACATAATGACTGAATGGCCGAGGGCGAGAATGGCCTCAAAGTCGCTGCGGATTGGTCTGGTACCACTAGGTATGTAGACTGAAGCTATGATGATGGTCGGATGACCAGTCATAGCCAATCTACACACAGTGGCCTCCATGTTGAGGAGAGGAGGGGTAGGGAGAGGACAGCAATGGAAGCCTCTTTTGTAATATATAGCGGTGCCGCCGTAACCGTCGGAGTTGGGCCTATCGTTGCGAGTAAACGCGTACTTAGGTATAGCGAATCCCCTGGAGCGGTTTGGAGTAAGCCATGTCTCCTGGAGAAGGAATGTCAGGTTCTTTGTTCTGAAGGAACAGTTTAATCTCGGGAAGGTTGGTATTAAGGCTACGAGCGTTAAAAGATACTAGGGATAAGCCCTTAGGTTTAATACGACTGGACGCGGGATTCGCGGGTCTAGACATTAAATTAATTTATTTACGAATTTATACAAAAATAAAAGAATTTACAACGAACTTAGGAGCGAGTGATGCTCGGCTAACGCGAATAAACGCTCTTGAGGAGAGCGGGCGGCTCGCAGTTTGCGTGCGAGTACGGAAATTTCGTTAATGTCGACGTTTTGGATGACGTCGAACACGGTCTTCATGTCCTCAGCCAACGACGACTGAGGGGAAGATGACAACGCGGGACGCGGCCCTACGGGAGCTACGGGAGCTGGGATGGGTCGGGAAGGTGCAGGCGGGACGGCCGGACGCTGCCTCCAAGACAGAGCCGGAGTAGGCGTCGGCTGAACGGGCTTTGCTTCCGGGGGACCCCGGTTGCGCAGCGGCGGGAAGTTAGCGGAGGTGAGCGGCGGCGCCGGTTTAGGCGCGACCCTCTTGACGGTGGAGCGCGGAGCGCTCGGGCAACCCCTGTAGTTTGCTGTGTGGCCGGACTGGCCGCACAGCACACAGGCAGGGGGGGAAGTGGATTCGGGAGTGCGAGTGCACTCCTTAGTGAAGTGAGGATCCAGGCACTTTACGCACCTGGGGGGAGCTGAACAGTTGGCCGCTGCGTGGCCATATAGCTGGCAGCGGTGGCACTGTCCAGGGTGACCACGGGGGTTGGGACGCTCGACGGAGATGTTCGAGAGTCCGCAGATCGTGCGAGCCTCTTTGAAAATCTCCTTCGAGTTGGGAGTATTGGAGAGGATTACTAGCGCTAACGGAAAACGCCTACCGCGGTTGGAGTGCATCTTGTGCACTGCTGTGACCGGGAAACCCTGAGACTTAAGGTCATCGAGAATGTCATCGTTGCTGAGTTCGAACGGGACGCCCCGTAGTACTGCGCGGATCTTACGCTCCTCCGGGAGGGCGTAGGTGTGATACGCGATTTGGTTTAATCCGAGTAACCTGGTAAACTCGCGGAAGTCGACGACGGTCGCTAATTGGATTTTGATTGTATCGCCAGCGTTGGCGGCTTTTAAGTAATTGATTTTGTGCAATTTGCACAAGTTGGAAACCGCGGTCCAGCGCGCTTTTTCACGCAGGAATACGGGCGGAGGGAGCTGAGGCTTCGGCGGGACGGGAGCGCAGCGCGTCGCTGGCTTCGATGTGACCGACGGAGACGCGGTTACTACGAGCGATTTTAACGGCGCGGGGGCTGGTGTTGAAGACACCGGGGAGGGCTCGGGTATTGAAGATACCGAAGCTTTCTTAGAGCGCTTCTTGGAGCGCTTGGCGACGAGTTGAAACGCGGGCTCAGGAGAGCCGGTTAAGGTGACGGCATCTGACGACGTATCAGACGCGGGTTCGGAGTCGCTCCCGGGAGCGGTACGCTTACGACGCGACGCGTGAGAGGATGCGACCGATTCGCAGTCCATCTCGGACGAGGCGGGAGAAGCGGGAGAGCTTAGGACCTGAGGGGTCTCGACGTTGGAGGCCTGAGGGGCCGGGGACGCGATAGATGCCTGTAAGGCCTGCGTTAGTATGTCATCGGGTATGCTGTAGCCAGACGCGGCGAGTACCTGGGCGAACGACCTAAGTACCTTGACAAGGTCCATTGGAGGGCTTGGTCCTACGATATGTAATATATAAATATATAAAAATGCCTAGGTTCCCTAGCAATAATTCGTGATAATTTTGTTAAGTTTATATACATTGTTACAGAATATGTAAAGTATCGTTATGTCTTACTCCGTCGCAGTCAACCTAAGCAAAGATAAGTATTTTATAGGTATTTCACTTTCTTAATGGTATTTTGAGATTGGTATACTTAACTACACAATTTTTAAACGGGTTCCTTACTGAGATATGTCTGGAGATAAGCGTGTAACTATGTAACGACCACCTCTCCCTCAACACCATGTAATATAAGGGAATGCTATAAATATAAATTTGAAATAAATACATAAACATAATATAAAACCTAGCATATAAGTGTCAAACTTTATTATAATACTTTTTATCCAAAATATATATAAAACCTTCAGCTAATAGAATGAGCACCTATAATTGGCATGAAATAAAACATGATCAATAAAAATACAATATTTATATGGCGTAATCGTCAAAGATTGGGTAGGACTCTACGTTGTGTTGTATAGTAGCCAAGTTCTTTTCCGAGGTATGTGACAAAGATAAGAAACAAATAATGTACCTAAGAATGAAAGAAAGAATGAAAATGCTATTGTAACAAAAATATATAATAAATATAATATAATAAGTACATATAATATAATATATAATAAAAGATTTATAAGGTAATAAAGGACTGTTGAAATAGGTTTGATGAATTAAAATGTATTGGGAATTTATAACAAATGGGGTGTGAGTAGTAACCTCCTCGCCCTGTTCATGTGAGAAACATCCTTTCATTTTTTGATTTTCTCCCTCCAGGATTCACCAATCCAACAGCCGAGTGTTAGTACTGTATAATAATACTTTGTAAGAAGATAGATTTATAGGAATTAATAGAGGATGCTATATGGTGAGATTGTGAAAATAAATAAAGCTTACAATAAATTCCACAATCTTGAATAAAGCTTATCTCACAAAACCAAACCTTGCAGATATTTTAATTTAAACTGAGTATTGTGATCTCCAAGTTGGCTCATCTTCCGCAGATGTCACTAATTACACAGAAGTGTAATTTTAATATCTATTTCATGATAATTGTTATTTATTTAGCCAAGAATTTCTAAATCCAATTTTCTTCTGAGTCTGATGAGCCGGAACTCGTCCTTGTCACAACAACAGGTAGTCAGACCAATGAAAATGGTTACAAGAAACTTCATGACTGCGTGGTTGTGAGCCAATTGACATAAATATAAAGAAAGAAAATAAAGAGATAGATATTCTAAAGTATCACCTCTGCAAACTTCACCAAGTTGGAGATTATCACGCTCAGTATACAAATGTATGTTAAATAAGTTATTTTGACTCATTCAAATAACCTTTTCAAATATCTCACCATTGCAATGCATAAATACATTATATTTAGGCAACTATAAAACACGTCACAAATGGCAGCATTTTAGTATGTATGTATTGTGTTCTGTGTGTGTGGATAATTACTTTTAACACAAATAAAATCAAATATAAAATGAAAGTATATATACATATAAATAAACATATAAATAAATAAATATATATATTAATAAATGTATAAAGAATAAAATACACAAAATATTAATAATTATATCAAGACCTAAGTTAAATAAATATAATATAAAGCTAATTTCCCTATTAAATCGCCCTACAGCGTGAAATAAAATAAACACTCACTAAAACAGGATTCACTACCAAACACAATAATCTGAGCTAATATGTATGTAATCTAAGATAAACTCGAAAATTAAGCTTTTATCTACGAACTGGCAGAACTTTCCTAATACCTAAATTCCCTTTTGACTTGTCCTACAGTATTAAATAAAATAAACACTCACCCAAAGACAGGACCCACTTTCAAACACAACACTGTATTCTAATTGTAAACAATTGAAAAATTAATACTTTACTATGTACGAACCGACAGCAAACCCGAAGTGCGTCCGGCCCCGCTCGGACGTGTTCGCGGTCGCACCAGCTGTTAAGTCACGATTGTCGTCTCACGACGACAACTCGTAGAAATACTCATACGCTGAGATTCGTACAAATCTCGCTTCGTCCTCGACGACTTGAGATAAGCCTCTGTAGGACTAACGCTGCGGCCGGTTTCGATCGGCTGCAACTAAGTCAGTCTTGCAGCAACAACAGAGCTGAGCGTACTACGGTCGATTAAATTCGATAGTAGTTCGCAAGGCTCGGGCTGTTTTTCTGGCTGCGTACTTGACGCTGGGTGCCTGTTACGTAGACAGAGACTCGCTCTGCGGCCGGCCCCGGCCGGTCGTGACGAAGTCAATCCCGAACTTTCAGTGCAACCCAACCGCGTCAGGTCTACGGCCGGTTTTTGTTGTCAATTTATTTATTTATTTATTTAATAATTAATGTACACACAGGTTTTATTACCAGTATAAAAAGAAGTTACCAAATCATGTACAAAGGTACTGCTTATTTCTAAGAGAAATCTCTTCTAACAGACCTGAGACTGGAGAGTGTGAATAATAGCAAATTTAGTGTGTACTAAATTATATATTGTTATACATAAGATAAATACTATAAACAAACGCGAATATACTTACATATTGTATTAAATATAAATATAAACTACTTATCTACTTATAAATAGAATATCCATGATATATAAATAAATGCAAACTAATATATACACAGTATACTTGACCTTTACAAATGATTCAAAGAAATGAACAATAAGACAATAATAATACTACGGGGTTACAAAAACAAGAACGCAAGCTAATAGACTCGAGAAAGGTAATGTTCTCTTACTCGCTTTTTAAATAAGGATAACGTTTTCGATTCACGGATTATGCAAGGAAGTGCATTCCACAACCTAACTGCGTGTATGGTGAAGGAATAAGAAAAAAAGTCAGTTTTATGCGGTTTCATTTTGAGAAGAGTACGCTTATTCCTTCTACAGTGAGCATCATCGGTGTGCGTGAAGGAAAAACGCTTACTAAGGTAACGAGGGGAGGATGGGTTAAACAGTACGTTAAATAGCTGGGATAAGATACGAGAATCTCTACGTTACCGAATAGGAAGCCATCGGAGTTTACCGCGGTATTCAGAAACATAATTAAACTTTTTAAGACTAAAGATGAATCGAATACACAGATTCTGTAATCGTTCCAGTTTATTTAATAGCTCTTCAGTTATGTCCAAGTAACAGACATCTGCGTATTCGATTATTGGTTGAATGAGTGTTTGAGCAAGAGTGATCCTGGTCCGAAAGGGCAGGAAACTCCGAAGACTTTTTAGTTGATGGATGGAATTGTGCACCTTCCTACTAATTTCGCTGACGTTAGCATTCCACGTAAGATAAGAATCTATAATTACTCCTAGGTTTTTGACAGTATCAGAGAAATTAATAGGAACACCATCCTGGACGACAGAGGGCAAATTGGCAAAATCGATGCAGCCGCGCATATGCCGACTACCAATTATGATAGCTTGAGACTTGCTAGGATTCACACAAAAACCAAATGATTTAGCCCAGTCACTTATACGACTGAGGTCCTCATTGATTGCAGCAATAGCAATTACTGTATCTGAAAGTGTGAAATGGCGATAGACCTGCAAGTCATCAGCGTAAAGGTGAAAATTACAAGGAAGGACTGTAGTAACGGAGTCAATAAAAATTGAAAAAAGCAATGGGGAGAGGACGCCACCCTGAGGCACGCCCGCAATAAGATTGCACCAATCGGAGTGAGACTCACCATAGCGGACCCGCTGTGACCGGCCCCGAAGATAGGAGCTGAACCAGGCCACTGCAGAAGAGGACAAGTTGAGTGAAGTTAAAACTCCGAGAAGGATGTCGAAATCGACTGAGGTAAACGCGCTACTGAAGTCCAGAAGTACCATTATAGTCAGAGATTGATTCTCCATCGCCCATCGAATATCATCAGTGATATTTATAAGAGCCGAAGTGGTACTGTGGCCAGGGTGGAAGCCAGATTGAAAACTGCTGAGGAGGCCATTGTGTGCAAGAAACTTGGAGAGTTGCTCATAAACAATATGTTCGAGCACTTTGGAAAGGAAAGGTAAGATGGATATGGGGCGAAAATGAGCGAGTGAATTAGGGTTTGGTATTTTGGGTAATGGGATAACATGAACAAGTTTCCAGGACGTAGGAAAGGTACGAGTTGTGAGGGAAAAATTGAAAATGTGGGTGAGTATTGGTAATAACGTAGGCAAAATCAAAATTATCATTCTTGAACACAATTTGTCCTCACCAACAGCAGGAGATTTAATAGCAAGAATGGCTCTCTTCACAATGTCTTCTGAAACAGTTTTCAGTGAAAATGGAGAATGAGCATAGGGGGCATATGATAAGGACTTCAAAGTTTCATCTTTAACAGCGCGGCAAACAACAATAGGAGGTTCGGAAAATTGTTTATTAAGAGAGTCTAAATTTAAGATGTTGTGATCAGTGGGAGGAGACTTACTAATTCCAACGGACTTAAGAAATTTTCATACTTCTGTAGGGCTCCGATTAGTAAGGGAATCATGAAAGTGGCGCCTTTTGGCATCACGACATAGACGGCTGCAGCGATTACGCAAATGTTTGTAGTGGTTCAAGTGTTGCTCGGTGGGGGAGCGTTTGTACCTGTGTTTTGCCTTATTTCGAAGAGACACGGCTTCTCTAATAGAGTCTGATAACTACGGAGCTGGGTTGTGTCTGATTTTCACTCTTCTTAAAGGAGCGTCTCGGTCATACAAATCTAATAGCAAGGAGTTGAAATTTTCGACCTTACAATCGATGTCGTCACAAGATATCACAGATGACCAGTTTATGATGTTGGCATCGTGCCGCAGTGACTCAATGTCTATGTTATTATAATTGCGACAAAGCATAGATGGTGGTTTTTGTTTAGGAAGACGTATACGAAAAGATAAATATATAGGGTCGTGGTAAGAGAAGGGTGCAGTGAGTTGCCCGTGTTTTTCTACATAGTTAGGTGATGACACTATCATAAGATCTATAAGAGAAGGATCACAGCCAGGGAAATGATGGGTAGGAGAAAGGGGTAACATAGACAGGTTGTAGCAGGATAGGATCGACTGGAGAGCGCGGGATCTGGAGTTGTTTTTGATCATACATGTGTTAAAATCTCCCAACATTAAAAATGATCATAGGTTGAACAAAATTTATGAAAGTAACTGTCGAGATCATGAAAATAATTGATATTCATGTTAGCACTGTAAAAAACAGTAAGCAAAATTATAGTGTGACGTACAATTATTTCAATGCCAAGATGTTCAGCTGATCCAGAGTAAAGAGAGGGAGAGGTACTAACAATTGTGTGAGATATGTCTGCTCGAAGGTATATGGCCACCCCACCACCACCCTTTCCCGTACGATCATTCCAAATCAGTTTAAACCCAGAAATAGGATATTGAGTGGATGGAAGAGAGGGTTTTAGAAAAGTTTCCGATATGAGTATAGCATCAGCGTTGCTAATAGTAAAAGTAGCCAAAAGATCGGAGTAGTGACTTGGAACGCTTTGTGCATTTATGTGAATTATTTTAAAATTATATGGATTACTAAAAAAATAAGAAGACAGTTCATCGTGCAATGTCAGAGGCGAGGATGAAAAATTATCAGCACTTTCGAAACTGCAGGAAGAAGATGAGCAAGAAAAGAAACCGTTGCCGAATGCATCACCTACGTTCATGGTAAAAAAAAAGAAATTATATATATAAATAATAATATATAAATAAATACTATAAATAAACTTTCAAATAGAGTAAACCTAACTAAATATGATTTCTATTATTGATCTAACGAGTATCACCACTCAACACTCACAAGTTGAAGGAAAAAATACCACTAATATTAACATGTAGATGAATCAAGACTACTTGATTTATGAACGAAACAGAAATTGTAACATTCATATATCAGTCCTTCACATAATGAAGCTGATTGACATATTTAACAAAAAAAAAAAAAGAAAATACACTAACTTCACAATTTGAACTGTCAATGCTATCAATTGTCAGTCATACACAAAAACAAGCAAAATATAACCTAAAAATTAAACATTTATAAATTATGCAAGTATTATTTAAAAGTACCGATTTAAAAAGGAAATGTAAAATCTATAAGTGAGTACATACAGAATATAAGTCGGCCAAATTAAGAAGAAGGTCTTGCTTTCTTTCAATGGACAATTGTACTGGATTTAAATGAAAAGTAAAACAATAAAGAAACTCAAGTTCAGTGACGCCTGCGCGTTTTCCTGGGCGATTTATCAGCAAATTTGGGTGCAGAATCTTGAATAGAAACTTCAGAGATGCCTTTACTTGTTGGGTACTGAGAGATAAGTTGATCTAATTCAAACTGAGTTTCGATCTTTTTACGTGACTTATCAGGTAAATTGATTATAATTTTACCTTCAGCCGTCCAGCAGTTCTTGATTCCAAAGTGTTGACGTCCAGAAACAAAAATCCGCTGCCGTGCCTTCGTCAAGAACTCGGAGACTGCGATTCCAGTGCCCTTCAGACTAGTCTTGGCATCCCATACAATGTGACGAGACTCCATGTCTTTGAAACGTACCAAAATAGGTCTAGGGTTAGTCAATAGACTTCCTAGGCGATGACAGACTAGTAAGTTTCTTGCATGAGTATTGTCAATCTTCATTTGCTCACATAATATATTCTGAACCACTTCATGCAGCTTTTCATTTTGTTTTTCAGACACTTGATTTTTTGACACATTTATTGGCAACACACTCCGTAGTAGACTCGCGTTTGATCAGGTGGATACTAAACGGTGACAACTAAGCCTGATTGCGTTGCCCCGGTGCGCTTCCAAGGCCCTTCAGGCCAAGGAGAAACCGGCTGACCATCCCATTGCACTTGGGCCTTTCCCAGGATGACGGTATAGTGCTGTCCAAATTAGGGGCACCACTTCGCGTCGTCCCCAGCCCCCCTACCGCTGGAGACGCGGTTACTTCGAGCGACGTTAATGGCGCGGGGGCGGGTGTTGAAGACACCGGGGATGGCTCGGGTATTGAGGATACCGAGGCTTTCTTCGAGCGCTTCTTGGGGCGTTTGGCGACTAGTTCCAGGTGCCTCGAGTCTTCGTGTTCGAGTAAGTTATCCGTGCTACCGGTGCTGAAGGCATGTTTATAAATGCTGACAAGTACCGTTTCTTAGATTCTCTCATCCCTCATTTCATGACGATAATGTCCACAATGGCCCCTCAGGCCACCCCAGTTCCCCAGACCCCTCAGGTCTTAGGCCCTCCCGCGTCCCCTTCCTCCAGTGACATGGAGTGCGAAGTAGACGCCCCTCTGCGCCGCAAGCGCGCACCCGCGACTGAGTCTTCCTCGGACGCCACCCCAACTGGCCCTGAGTCTCCCTCTTTTACGCTTGTTAAGAAGCGCTCTAAGAAGCGTTCGAAACAAGACCCGCCGCCCTCGACGCCCGTCCCTACACCCCCTGCGACGTCTTCAACGCCAGCTGCCCCGGTGTCTTCAACACCCGCTCCGGCCCCAACTTCTGTCAAGGCCAAGGTCCCACCACCCGTTTTCCTTCGGGAAAAGGGTAAATGGACTGAGGTCTCGACATTGTGCAATGAGCACAAGATCCATTACACCCGAGCGGTAAACTCGGGTGAATCTATTAAAATCACTGTCTCGTCGATAGACGATTTCCGAGCTTTGACTAAGCTCCTCACCGATAAGCAATATGCTTATCACACTTATGCTCTGTCAGAAGAGCGTAAGATCAGAGCGGTACTCAGGAGAGTCCCGTTCGAATTATCGAACGAGGCTATCCTGGAGGATCTGCAGTCCCAAGGCTTCCCGGCACTCGCGGTGCATAAAATGCACAGCAAGTACGGGAGGCAACACCCTCTCGCTTTGGTGATTCTCGCCAACGTCCCCAAGTCCAGAGAGATCCTGAAAGGGGTTAGCTCTATTTGCGGCCTCTCTGGGATCTCAATCGAGGCGCCTCATCGCCGCGGCCATCCCGGCCAGTGCCATTGGTGCCAGTTGTACGGGCACGCGGCGGCCAACTGCCACGCACCGCCCAGGTGCGTCAAGTGCCTGGTCCTTCACTTCACTAAGGAGTGCAATCGCACTCCTGAAACTCCCTCTCCTCCCGATTGCGTGCTTTGTGGCCAGTCCGGCCACACCGCAAATTACAGGGGCTGCCCTCGTGCACCCTGTTGTATGCGCTCCAATTCCAAGAGGGCGGCACCCAAACAGGCGCCGCGCCTTTCTCAAGAAAACTTTCCGCCGCTGCGTAGCCGGGTTCCTCCGGCTGCAAAGCCTACATACGATATGCGTATCGTCTGCGACGCTATGAAAAATGTCGATGTTAGTGAAATCGCAGTCTTAGCCCGTAAACTTAGGGCTTCACGTACTCCGACAGAGCGTTTGCTAGCTCTGGCGGAGCATAGTTCCCTTCTCAATTCATTATAGGTTCATTTAAATGAATTGATCCCTAAATCATGCTTCGGCCGACCTCTGCCCAGCCCCGGCTTCACCGGAGGCTGCCCAGAACGGCCACCAACTCATGTCCCTTTGAGCACCTTCAGTGCAACTTTCACTACAGGCGGAAGACCCGCTAGCGGGTCTCCGCCAGCGCGCCCAACTTCCCGACGGGTGTCGCTTCCGATGAAGGCTAACGGTAATAACTACAGCCAACAGGTGGTTTTTAGTGGGTAGGTGCCATTCTGGTGAGTCCCACATAGCCCCCCGCAGAGGAATTTACCTGCGGGCGGTATGCATGACGCATCTTCCACCTCCCTCCAGTGAGGGTGCCTCGGCAGCAAAAAAAAAAAAAAAAAAACGTTATAATTAATGTGTAGATGCGAAAGCATTTATTTTATTATTTTTCCTGTAAATAATTACGTCACCAATAAGACCGTACTTACCAATGGAAGAGAAAGTCTAAAATAACAAAGTAGGTTGCCCAATGGCTATACCTTCTAACCTTAAGTTATACTTATTAGATGTATTTATGTTAATTAGTAGGTATGTAGATTCTGAGAAATATACACTAATTCTAAATTAATATATACCACTTTTATTCTAAGTAAGATAAGTTAATAGAATTTAATTGAACATCCTTTTATATGCCATTTTAATCAATGAATTGTAGGTATTCAGATCACAAATAATTTTAAACTTCCTTTTCGTTATCTAATCTTTACCTCATTTATCATTATCTACAATTATGTCTATCAATATAAACAGGTACGCAGTATGTCAATAGGTATTTTTAAAGTTACTTTTGAAAATAAATATTTCCAAATCCTAATAGTAGGTATATTGAGATTATATTCCCATTTTATATACAAAGTTCGAGTTTGTTCCGTCACAGCTAGGCACTATCAGTTTTCCTGTTTAACCAAAGGTTTTTTTTTATTCAAAATTTGAATTTGCTTTTTAACAAAAAAATGAACTATAAGCTAAACCTGTTCAAATCAACATAAATAAAATAGAACCATTTATTATTTCAAGCAAAACATATCGATCACAGGTTAGATGTAATCGAATGTTGGGAAAAATAATATTTTGTATAAATATTTTGTTAATAAGTTCGGTAACGATTACAATGTAAGGAATATGAGCCTTTAGTACAAAGATTTTGCCTGTTAATTAAATAAAGGGTAGCAATTTATCATTATCGAAGGTACGCATGCAACTGATTAATTAATCCAGTCACTCATTTAAAGATCGACAGCTTGTCGCATCGCAGGGGGCTCCTAGTATAAGGCTTCTCTTGATATTGATGACAATGATGTCATCCTTCTGTCTACTCAATAAAATTTCAGTGTACTACGTTTATATGTTGATGAACTTTACCACATCATACGCCTCTTCTATTCCTAAGTTTAAAGCTGTTGTTCATAATAATACAGCAGTGTTCACAATGCTGAATTTTTTTTTATTGAAAAAGAATTAGACGTTTGTCTTCTATCTCATCTGATGGAAAGAGACGATGAAGACGAAGGTGTTACACGTCTATCCACGAGATACCTATTCACTCGACGCTTGAAAGAACTAGGACTATTTTTACTATGCTGCATACTTACTATGCTAAGTGCAGCTATAACGATATAATTCATAGCATTCATGCATAGAAATTTAAAGTTACGAATCTAAAGTCAATAAATAATATTGTTATAAAATAATATCACAACTTTAGTTTATCACTTGACTAAATTTTGTGTAAATAGTATGTTTGTGTAGGGGCTAGTTAGTTAGATAGTTAATTGAAAAATGGCTCTCAGCCGCGATTGGTGTGGCGGGCTATTTCAAGGCTGTTTTAAGGCTTGCTTGTGAAGAAAAATTGCCAAGAAACTGCGCGGGAGTAAATAATACGTGTAACTGCTGTGTAATCAGCAAGACTTTTCCCCATAATTTGTCTGAATAACGGACGTCTTCAGACAGCACTCGACCGCGCTTGTGTAACGTGAGTGACAGGCATCGCCCGCCTCAACCTATAGGAGGGAACCGAGTGACCACGCTTTTTTAAAAAAGAGCTCTTTTAGTAATGATTTAGATATTAAATGATGATTTTGTGATATTATTTGTTAGTAAAACAAATGAAACCATTGCTCTTGGGGTTCCACTGAGGCAGACTTAGGAATTAGTTACTTTTAGTAACATTTTACTGCAAGTCAAAGATGTATTAAATTAGTTTATGCCTTATTTTAAACTCTTGAATCTTGAAACCTATTGATAGGTGATTAAGTTTAACAATCAATAAATCATTTCATAATATGTATCTACGAACGAGACTGTTTTATACTGTAGTATTATGAAAGGAAACTGTATTTTAAGGGGCATATAAAGTACGTTATTTGACATTTTTCTGGATAAAATCCGCTTCGTAAGTTAATCGCCTTCAAATAATGTATTCAAATAAGGCGCCTGAGGTTTTTACTTACCTACGTCAATCAAAACAATTGTTCAACAAAACAAATGCGCTTTAATCCTAAAAAAAATAATTACACTTGACAAAGAAACAGGCGACACAAAGTGAATCACAAATAACTCAAAATAAATCACATATTAATAGAAATAAAAAATATATAAAAAAATTACGCTTCATTTATTTCGTGAAAAACGGCAATTTCATAGGTAAAGACCTAATATAACGTCTTTCCTTATGGGTTGAAGATTAGTCGGGCGATTTTCGACAGGTTTTTAACCAGAAAACTCTTATCGATTCCGTCACACTTTTACAAAACCTGTTACCGAGTCATCACTTAATACCGGGATTTATAGTTAGGTCCTACCTAGGTAGGGTATATTTAATAAATTTGGCCGATTGTGATGTTTTAACCTTACAAGCGCATTTAAACGTGGCAGATGATCTACTAAAAAGGTTGGCTATAATTAAAGAGAAATAAGTAAATCACATATAAAATTTAAAATGTAGAACAAGTCAGTAAAACTAATTAGTACTACGGTTGACACATGCCAGTGAGCTATTGATGGAGGCAAGCATACATTTCTTTTTGTCGCAAAAAACTAAAAGGAACCAAATTGTTAGGCCTTAACAGTTCCGACCTTGAGTCTTTGAGATGTAAAATATATGCAGCATAGCGGGATACGTATACATCTTACGTGCTCCGGCACCATAAGTTGGGGTAGCGTGCGCAGCCAAGGGAAGGGTGAAAGGGGTAATGGGTTGCGCTTGCATGACGGTCAAAAAATACATACGAGAAGGTATGGTATCGGTGAGACGTCACTACGGTACTTAAAGGAAAGGCTAAGATATATTATTATGAATATGAATATGAAGTAATTAAAAAAAAGAGTATTTAGGTTCTTATAAAAGTTACAATTGTGAAGTAAAAAACTTGTTTAAAACAGTGTATTTTTTATTACACAGCAGCATAGAAAATAAATCTTTATCTATTTTATGTATTTATCAAAAAACATAAATAATTACAAGATGAAAAATCTTTGAAGTCTACAATTCGATGTCCTATCGCTGTCGTCGACGAAAGCTTTATCCTCTTCACATGAGCAAATAAAAATATATTAATTCCGCACGCAAACAAATTGTACTCCCAACAAGAATCGAACTCGCGCCTTCTGGGTCAGCAGGAAGGTCACTTACTACCAACGGAGTCAGGCGATGTATTAATGGAAATATATAGTTTTTAAATTATTAATTACGCGACGCCGAGCATTACTTATTATACATATACGTGAATAATGCCGAATATACATAGCAAAATACATTTGAAATCGTCATTTTACGAATGTAACATTCGAGGAGCCAAACGAAAGATCTCGTTTTATTTTAAAATATTTCTTTTGAATAATTTAAAAACCGTCATATAAAAAACTAAGATTTTACTTGTCATTTTCAACCCTACCGCAACTGACAGGAAGGACTGCAAGGTCCGCTTAGGGCTTTTACTAAGGCTTTTGTGAGGCGTAATTACATCAAATCGAGCATTAAGAACTTGTGTTATGGATACTAGATAACGGATAAATAAACTTAAGAAATATATAAACACACATAGATTTTGTTTTTAACATATAAATATTAGAAATAAACTTAAATAAAAATCCATGACTAGAGAGCAAATGTAATGTAATATCTGCTCCTACCAGGATTCGAACCCGGGACCTCTGGCATGGAAGGCAAGGCTCCTTACCTCCATACCAAACAGGCCGTCAAAAGCATGTGTATGAAGTTACACCACTGCTCCTAAATATTTACTGTGACTCCTGTAACTGAGGCTTAGTGAACTTAACTGAAAATGTTATATCAATATCAAATAAACGGTAAAGTTCGTTTTAAAATAGCGAAAATTTGCGTTTCTTTGTTGTTCTTTAAAAACAATCTCGTTTTTAATTAAAGCAACCGTTTTGAAGGCTAACCGCGACACTTGGCCTAGTGAATTTTCATTATTAAAAATGGATTCCTCAAATTTTTTATTTATTTTAGACTTGTGTTAATTCAGCATCCAAAAAAGGTTTACATAGAAATGTGGCACGTGCCTCACTCGACGTGCCTCAAAAGGCAGAAACCTATGCGGACACAAGCGTTAACAAAAACTTGTCTGAATTTATAAAAACATAAACGTGACCGACTGACGTGACGAACAGTTTAGTCCACAACTTGAATTTTGGCAAATACGAAGTATGATGGTTAAATTTGCAAACTTTGAATACAGCATTTGTTATGATGTTTTTGAAGATTAAATAGTTTATTCTAATTTAAAAGTAAATGAATCAACCAAACACGCAACAAAGACAATATTTCAAATGATTTCAAATGTAGATAAAATGTGAAAAATAATAATATTACATTTTAAGATTATATTGAAATGAATTTAAAGAAGTTATATTTCAAGCAATCACTTTGAAATAACATTTTTGAAGTACCGTTAACTTTTACAAAACTAAGCATTTGGTCGTAAAAGCATTAGCGTAGTAACTAAAGATGTTTAAGTATGGCAGACATGTGTAGCAACCGTGAGGTCGTCAACGTTAACCATATTATAACAACATTCATGCAAAAAAAACTTTTTTCATTTAAATTGAAAGATTTGACAGTAAAGTAAAAGCCAATCAATAAAAGTAAGAATAGCATAATTTCTGAGTTGACCCTTTATGGACATGCTATCTGCATGAACATATATCATGTATTGTTACAAAAGAATCTCACTCACTGATAAGGAGGTATAACAATTTTATATCAATAATAATATAATAGTTTCATTCGCGTGCCCCTCGAAACAAGTACTTTTTTGGGCGAAATTAGTCATAAAGTTTCTTTGAAACTAATATTTTTATCTAACTAGCTTTTGCTAGCCGTATGGCTTCACTCACATAATCGAGAAAAGGAAATTTTATATTTTTCCCTGTAGCCTTTTTTGACTGGCAAATTGTATGCAAAATTTCAAGCTGATCGGTTGAGTAGTGAAAGCGATTGAAACGAACAAACAGAGCAGACATGCAAAAGTCTTTCACAAAAATTATTCGCAAATTTAATTAGTATATTATTAATTGAACCCAGTCGTTGTGTCTTTTGTAATTACCTTTTTTGTACTGTACCCATTCCCAGTCAAACACCTGTATTCTTCTATCTCTCTTGAAATCGGTATTCTTAATTGTTTACTCAACTTTTCCTCCAGTGTGGCTAAGTGGAAAGTGATTTAATTTTTTTGTTATATAGCTGTACTTTGTATAATGTCCGTCCAAGCTCTTCCAAAAGAGTGGTAGTTTCAAAGTACGACCTCCTAAGCCGAGGTCCGTACTGCAACGTTTGCTTGTGCCGTATCTAATAAAATAGGTTATCGCACAAACAAACTTGCCGATATTTATGACTGGCAAGTTATAAGCCTGTCATTATTTCAATTTATTTGTAAATTGTAAAATAGATAGAATATGGAAGATTGTTCCATGGCATTCCCATCACGGGTTTCAGCCCAAAAATAGTCTAAGAATTATCAATTGTTTTATTATAAATAGATTCATCTTTAATAAAAGTGGTTTAATTTTATAAGTGTGTTTCCCTTGTTAGCTAGGAAGACCTCCCTAGGGTAGACTTAGTCCATCAAGGGTCCCGGACCGCTCCTTCGGGTGCCCTTAGACGTATCGTATGTAGTAGTACCTAGTTTAAGTACTGGTTTAGCTTCTTCAGCGCTAGGCCACAAAGTTCGATAAAATTTAAAAGTCGAAAAGGGCCATAATAAACTGTTAATTAAAAAAAAATCTAAGGTTAGGTTTTTATGTCAAATAATCGATCAGTTTGGCTGGAAAAACAATCAAAACAACTTTATCAAAAAACAACTTATATTCTGGTTCCTATCTATATTTCACTGTTCCAATCCTCATTTAGACATGTACCCAAATATTTGTACCAAACTATTTTCAGACTGATGATACCTTTATGTTATCAGCAAAATCAGCTTTCGAAGATATGATCATAAATTTTATTTTATTGATGTTCATTTTGAGATCGGCTCTGTGACTAGACTCTTTTAATCTCTCCACCACAAGTTTTAGGTCAGCCGCAGTAGATGCTATGAAGACTGTGTCATCGGCGTATTGAAGATTTTGTGCGATTCGGTCATTTATCTTTACACCACAGTCGAGGTTATGTAGAGCTTCAGTTACTATATCCTCTGAGTATAATTGAAGAAAATAGGTAACAGAATGCAGTCGTGTCTCACTCCTTTTTGGATAACGACAGTTTGGGTTTCCTCTCCATCTACCCTAACGGATTAGTGTATTAATTCCAATAAAGGCTCTAGATAAAACGAAGATGTTTATCGCCGAGACCTATGTCTTTTAGTAGCAGTCGATCATGCAACACAAGATCAATAGTCTTCTCGTAATCGAAGAAGCACTTTTGGAATAGAACCTGTATAGCAAATGGTGCCTCTGTTGTGCCCACTCCGAATTGAAAACCAAACTGACTGTTTCCAAGCTGTTCAACACATGGATGACTAAGAAAAGTATTTTCAATACTTGTTTTATCACGGTAATAGTCCTAAACTCCTCCTGCAGGCAGATTTTAGCCTTTCCTCAAGAATCTGGCCTGTGTCAAATAGTCCTTCCATGTTCTTTTCTTCAACCGATTTCAGTACCTCCCTAGATATATATTTTTGAAAACTATTGAGGATTAGGGTGTGATAAAAGACAAAAAGATTACCTGCTGTCATGTGCTAAAGAAAAACAGATTTGAAGAAAAAGAGCTAGTAGTAATGTCCCTAAAATATCATATGATTTATTTTACAGGTTACAATGGACATTATATTAAAGTATGTCAACAACTTTGCTTAAGACCTTAAATATATCTCAAATGTCTTTGAGTTCGAAACCATCGAAAATGTTAAAAGCATTCTGAATACCTATATAAAAATTCTATATACTCGAGAAGGCAGAAAAACTCTTCGTCCTCATAATAAATCTGATGAAATAAAAGTCGCACGGTTGAAATCTTTCATTGAGATGTCGCCAGCTGTTCCTTCCCACTATTGTCACAATATGAGCACAAGTAGTATTTGACGACCGAGTGGTCTGGTGGTAAGTAGCCTTGCTTCAAACAGCGAAGGTTCCAGGTTCGAGTCCTGGCTGGGGCATTCATTCATGTAATGAACACAGATGTTTGTTCTCGGGTCATGGTTGTTTGTTGTTTATATAAATGTTTATTCTGGGTTCTCCCCAGTTCGCTGAATGGTAATCCATAACACAAGTTCTGCTTACTTTGGGGCCATACAGTTGTGTGTTTGTCTGGGGATTTATAATTATTTATTTTTTTATAGTATATTTACCTCAAGAATTTCAGAACATATCGTTTTTGTATACACAGTATGTGGATTATTTAAATGAAAAGAATCTAGTCATCAGTATTATCAAAAAGAGTATTTCGTAATATTTTCAAAACAGATTTTAATACTGGATTCCAATTGCCTTCAGAAGATAAATAGTGCTTTTTGTGAGAAGTGCGAAAATATACCTACTCAGAATAAACATAATTTGACCAAACCACTGATTATAAAAATCACATTCTGGATAAATAAAAATGCAAACAACTGTTTTGAGAAAACCTAAAAATTTGCAAAGTACCTGCTTCTAATTCCTTATGCGTGAACTTTGATTTAGAAAAGGTCCTCAATACTCCACATGGTAAAAGTGTGATCTTATCTTACTCTATATCTCTCTATATTTAAAAATGACACAAGGTATGGAAATTGTTACGTATGGGGCGGATGGCTAGGAAAAAGGGGTTGGAATGAATTTGTTACAGTTCTTTTTAAGTATTTTAATATGTTAGACCAAAAGGGTACCCAACTGTTGTTAATCTTTATTCTGATAGCTACGCTGGGCAAAATAGAAACCGTGCATGATATCAATATTAATTCATTTCTTGTAAACCGCATTAACAATTACACAAATAAAGGTAAATTATCTTTTACCTGGTCACACCATGATGCCTGTTGACTCTATACATAGCACTATTGAAAGTTTTGTTCGTAATAAAACAGTGTGGGCTCCTTCTGAGTGGTCAACTCTGATTACGCATGCTAGATACGATCCTCAAAACTCCATTGTTATAAAGTGTGAGGGACTTCATGGACAGGAAGTGCTTTTTACAAGCTGTATTGCCTCCTAAATTTCAAAATAATTTTAATTCATTAAGTGGTGCAACTTCATAAAAATAATTCTATAGTTAAATTTAAATACGACATTTTTTTAAGATAGTTACAATGACGAAATTAATATGGATTTTATCATCAGATCGAGAGCTAACAGTGCTACTTGTAGAAGCTGTGCAACAAAAATATAATACTAAGCAGATACTATCAAGAATATTCAAGTGTGAGGCATGATGGAACCATACGTGATGCTTTAACTAAAACGGACGAAGATAAGGGGAATTAAAAATACTTTGCGCTATTTAAAATTAGTACCTAGTAAGTAATCTGATTGATCTTGTTACCCCAAATGTTTACCGTGTAAATATATATTTTTTTATGTTACATATTTTGTTTAAAAACCATGACGGAACAATATGTGGTGCTAAGCTAAAACGAACCAAGATGATTCTCCAGAAGGAATATGTACTTTATTTCCTTTTTTATATACCTAGTTTACTTTTCATTAGCTGATTGATCTCAATATTACAAGTAACTAATATAAAAAAATAAAGTAAACGCCAAAATAATCTTAGATTATGATAGCAAAATAAATTAAGCGCCATAAATAGCATATATACTTATTACTTTTGTTTTTTTTTTTAATATTTATATGTAAATGTCAAAAAATCATTAATATATGGAAATTTTTAATTTACTAATTTACTAAACTTATTTTTAAAACTATTTAAAAAAAATTGGTTTTTGTTAGTTGCGCTAAAACGGCGGTAAAAGCTCGATATTATGACGTTTTCAATGCAACACCTTTTTTTTCTTTGATCTTTCTGGAGTAAAATGATTCAGAATATTCTATTTAAAAAGTGTCTGTTTGTAAGTATTTGCTTCTTTTGTAGACGACTGCCGAAATTAATGTTTGAAGAGGTCCAGATCTTTTGTTTATTAAAACTACATATCAAAATGCAGTAATATGAATATCCATGATTGTTTCTTAGTTATATTTAATTATTATTTCTCACAAATTACAGTTGTTAAATATTAGTAACTACTCCTTTTTGTATTTGTTGATTGAATTTCAATTTTGTTAACACCATTATGAAGAAAACTATAATCATAAGAAAGACAATTTATTATTATTTTTGACGTACTTATTAGTTCAGGGACAAAACTATAAAATAAACCTCGTTTTATTTTATTAATTTGATTTTTTAAACGATGGAAGTAATCTCAAATTGGCAATCACATTGAAATCACAGTTGGTTTCAAACTCATTAAATTATTGAACAAAGAAATCGAATAATTAGAATTCGTTTGTGCAAAGTCAACTCGATTTAGATAATTTTTCCATTCAGCGATAGAGTTTGTGGTCCTGACAGATTCCGCACAGGTCTTGTCTTTCCATTTTCTTAGATCCGCTCCCCGGATGTGAGCGCATGGTATTTCCGAGTTTCTGTAAAACAAAATGAATCTATCTTTAGATAAGGAAATTGTAGGTAACAAGTTTAAGTGATTGTTGTCATTCTTGACTGATAAGTATGATTTAATGAAAATACGTTATTATTCGTTTGGTTTAATATTTGCAAACTTGTAGATCATCTACTATATCCAAAAATGTAATGTTTATGCCAAATACTTTAATAGATTAAGCTTTATATTATTTTTTAAGATGACTATCTTAAATCCAGGTCATTACTGATGACTGCATCTTTAATTATGGATGGAATAATAAAATAATTATCTTTAACAAAGGTAAAAGTTTCCCATAAAAAATTCCGGTCAGAATAAAACTTAACATAACAGAATGGTGGAAATAAAAAGCCATTATCAGTTATAACATACCCTTTGGCAACATTGAGAAAAGCCCGAGGTTGTATAAACCGAATTCCCGTAGCTTGTGCATTGTCGCAGACAAAGCGCGCCATGTTGGTTTTCCGGATTTCCTGTAACTGGCCTGAAACGTCACGTATGGTTTATAATTAGTGGGAGGAGGAAACTTGAAAACTTGAAAGTAAACATTTTATTTGATATTTAAGATTACGAACAAGGACAAAAATGAATCGTTGGAATGGGTAAGAAAGGTCACTGAGTATCTGTACTAACAGAAAATATACGTAGCTTGACGACTACATGAATAAAATTTTATCATTTACTTTTTTTTTAAATCCTCGTAATATTTTACGCCAAAACATATTATTTATTTAGCCTTTATTGAAGGCTAAATTCATTCTCAATCTAGATTCCTATTAAAAACATACTTAAATTTAATCGATCCAATCGTAAGAGAGAGCGACGTCAGATACACAGAGATGTCAAACTTTTTGTAATATGCCTTCTGTTAGCATGACGATTAATAAATTATGTCAACTTACTCAAAGTAAAGCTATGGACTTGGTCTCCTCGTTCAAACCAAAACCTGTCTGTGAATCTCAATGACTGCAGTTGTTTCGCCATCACGCAAAGTAGCGTTGGTCCAACATTGGTGCCAGTGACGAAACTCTCACTCAGGATGCCGGGGAGAAATTCTATATCTTCTACGTTGCCATAGAGTATCTTTAAAGCTTCAATTTTCTGTAAAGACATAAAAGAAACCAAACTAAATTGTACATAACATTTACCCGCAACAAAATTTGCCGGTAAAGCTCATGCGTGGTGATGATTATTTATTACTAAATATTAGAAAAATTCATCTTACTTTGCCTAATTTTAAACTAGCTTTCAATTAAATATTCACTTTTCACCTTGATATTTATACTAACTTCTTTAAAAAAAGAATAGCTTAATTAATAACGCAAATGTTAAATAAGATTCGTAAGTTTACATTGCCAAATGTCAAACAGGTAAACACAAACATTGTAGTTAAGAGCCAGGAACTGACTCCTGTAAACTCAACTGTATTTCTGGGCATAACCTTAGACTCCAAACTCCAGTGGGGACCGCATGTTGATGGTTTAGCGAAAAGGTTTGGCTCTGTCGCATATGCTGTTAAAAAAATGAGACAACTTTCAAATGAAACAACTGCTCGATTAGTCTATTTTGGTTACTTCCACAGCCTCATGACATATAGCGTTCTGTTGCGGGGGAGTGCTGCCGACATCGATACTATATTTATTCTGCAGAAAAGGGCTGTTCGCGCAATCTATCAGCTTGGTCCAAGGGTGTCACTTAGAAGTAAATATAAGGAAATAAATATTCTTACTTTCCATTCACAATATATTTCAGAAAATTTAATGTATGTAAAAAAGAACATTACCTTGTTCAAAAGAAAAAACGATCTGCACAATGTTAACACAAGAGGAAGAAATATGCTGGCAGCTCAAAATAGTAGGCTTCATAAAGTCACTACTAACTCATTCATGGGTCAATGTATACGCTTTTATAATAAGGTTCCTGAGGATATCCAAGGTCTTCCTATTGACAAATTCAAAGAAACTATAAAGGAGAAGTTGTGTGCTAGAGCATATTACAAACTATCCGATTATTTGGATGATAAAAGCCCTTGGGTATAATCCCCTCATTAACAGGATTGTACTAGTATTTGTAACAAAGCATGTGTAATGTGTCTGTTTGTGCGATGAGTTCTTCGTCCCGATGAATATCTAAAGCGTCATTGTCACTAAAGTACGTCTCCTTATGGTAGCGTCGGGTGACGGGTCGCTCACTTCCCTCTAATATGGTTGAGGAGGGCGATGGCTGGATCCCGCGTTAACTCGTGAACGGGTGCCGTTTGAGGGTGTTCGTCGTTTGGATACTTGGGGGGAAGGAGACTTGCCGAGCTAACAGATGCAGAAAAGAATAATTTTGTATAGACATAAAGAGACTCTGTAAATTTATTTTGAAAAAATATACCCGTGAAGTTTCTTGCCAGTTCTTCTTCAAGAAGGTTTTTTCGTACTGGTGGTAGAGTCATGTTTTATTTGACGACAATAATAAAAAGTAATTTTCAATGTTGAGAAATAAATATTTCATGTAATTTCATTTCAGTAAAAATTTTTTACGTAATTATTTAACTGATAAATGCATGAGCAAATGAATGCTTAGCAAATTTTAATGAAAGAAAAGCAATAGTAAAATTTATTCCAATATAGTAAATGCGGAAGTGAGTTCATCGATTCGTTTGTTTGTTACTTTTGGATACATGCATATTTTCATCGGATATCTTCGTAGGACTCCTATGTGTCTAGAAAAAATACTGTTCCCAGGGTATATACGAGTGGGTAAAACCAGCGTGTATACACTGCAATCAATGCTTGTATTTGAACTATAATAATTTTTTGTTGAGGAGTTTTTTTTTAAATAAGATCTACTATTAATTTTACTTTTGATTACAATCATATGTGAAATAGAAAACTTTTTTATTTTTACGCTGGAAATTTGATACGGTTTTGAAACTGACGAGTTTTATTTAGAAGCTAGACTACCAATTCAACCACTAGGTTGAATACGAGGCACCCGAGGCCAGGATATTTGGTGCAGTTTACGGAAGGATGGAAGTCTGAAGGATTGAGGTATTTCATAATTTAAATAGCAATAAAATACAAAAAAAAAACTCCAACATTGTGTTACATATAGACCTGAGGAGAGGGATCAAGAATAAATAATGAAGTTACGATACTTAAATAAAAAATAACCATAACTGGAAAAACATATAATATTTTTTTCCGGCAAGGATTTGAACTTGTAACCCACAGTCACAAGTCGGTGCAAGTGCGATTATTTTACTTGGTTGTACCTAAATAAGCACTTCTTTACCTGCAATTTTTCCGAAGGCTGCCTATTAAACAATTTTGACTTGAAAATTTTCTCACCTCTTCATCTATAACATCACGTAACTCTTCAAAAGCCTTAACAGATTTCAAGCCGCATATCTTCCTGTATTCTACATAAGGTTGAATGCCTAGGTCTCTGCCTAATTGGATATCATCCGCGATGAGGTCATGAGCCTTCTGTAACTTTCCGTAAAATCTTTCGGAAATCTGTTAACAAAATTATTGTAATTGTATTTCATTGATAAGAATATAATTCGCTTTTATTGTTTATTGCTCCGTACTATTTAAATTTAAATTGTTAAAATACTAAAAAAAAATACTTTGCCCATGACTCTACAAACAAAGGATTCCATCGTTTTGTCTTCTGACCAATTATTAAGCTATGATTTTGGAAATACCTAAAAACTCAGTTGTTTTTATTATTAATGATAAGTTACTTGATTGAGATATTTTATTTATTTTATTATATTTGGAAAACAAACAGTTACAATGAAACTTATTTCAAGCTCTAAATAAGTTCTCTATTTTATTTAAACTGCATTTATTAATGAAGTTCTAACACATACAAGTGAAGATTACATTTACATTTCCAGAGGTGTATGTAACATTCTAACATTGATAAATATAAGCCAAAGCAAATTGTGATAAAATTCCAAATTTATTCTTAAATTCTGAATTCGTTATATTTTGTCAATTGAAAAAGATTCTAGGGATATTATTTGCTTGCGTTATTTCCGACTGTTTCTACTGTTTGCATTGTATAGTATATTTGAAATTACTTACTTCAGGATCTTGGATATCATCAATGTTGCCAGCATGTTGAAGGAAAACACCACGTGTGATTTGTTCAAAGTTCCGATCCTGTTCTAATAACTCTTGTCTAAACATTGTGTCACTTAAAGATAGCTCACCGCTGTAGTGAAAATTTTCATCGTATTTTCTGGAATTTGATCGATATAATTATTCTATTGTGTACCAGTAACATTAAAAATAATTATATCACAGTAGTAAAAAAATAAACAGGTATATGATATAAAAATAAGCACTTTAGTGCTTGTCCTTTAGGACAAGTAAAACTGTAGCATAAAATAAAAGCTTAAAGAAGAACCTATTGAAAGACTCTCTTTAACTTTTTAAACATTTAAAAGATTATACGATTGTTTTTCTCGCAATGGTATCAAATGCACAAATATTCAAAGGCGTAAAGAGAATATTTTTGCTGATACCCATCTTTTATCCGACGTTGTTGAGCCGATTTGTTTCTTTGAAAATTGCACTTACGCTGGAGTATACACATCTCGATCAATAGAAAATTAAGTAACAATCAGATTCCAGTTTCTTAAAACGGAAGATCAACAGACAAACGTATAAAGCTATGCTGAAATTTAGGATTTTTGGTCAGAAGTTCATCCAATCCGATATTTGTACATATTTTGAACAAATCTAACAGTACCTAGTACTCTTGTACAAATTAAAAATAAATCTCTTTTTTGATGAAATTCCATGTATTAAAAATATTAAACGTTCTAATCAGTGTAAATATAGTTTCAGTGATAGTAGTCCATTTTGTTTAGAGCTCGGCGTTGGCAGTACTGGAGTTCTCTTTATTTTGCTCCCCATAATAACGACGTTAACTTAAAAAGGAAGGAACATTCAGAACAATCACAAGCATGAAGGAACTTCTTCATTAACTAGTAGGTGTCTACTAATAAAGATGTCCATGTATATGGCTCTTCATTACTCAATTACAATAAATTAAATTGCATATACGTTTGTAAGCTATGAAGACATTTGAAATATACTAACTTGATTCTCCCGTCCAACATAGTGTGAAAGAACTTTGATGCAATTTCATACTCGGCAAATATCAAGGGCACGGCATCCTCGTCATACGCTGTAATATACGTCACATCTCGAGATATCAGCCCAAAGTTTACCATGTTCTGGTAACCTAATAAATATACAAGATTTGGATAACGGAACATCTATGCGCATACAGCTCACGCTAGTTCGGAAACTAGTAAGTTAATCCTAACTGTAATGATGTATGTTTAAGTTTCCAATAAATTATTATTATTATATTGTGAAAATAATCCTTATAATGGTGCGAATTGCTGTTGATCTACCTGCCAGAAATAGAAACCTGGTAAGGATGAAAGTTTATATGACGAAAACATATGTATTCGAAGTATTTATGGAGTAGAAGAAGAGTTATCCTAGTTTGCTGTTTCACCAGCCATACGTGGTTTGCGAGCTATGGAACCATTAAAGTAGGTTAAGTTGTCTGAAAATTCATGTATTCTTTGAAGGTAATTATGTAGGCACATTATTCATTAAGCAAGTCTTTGATTTTTTAACTACATAAAAAAAACACACTTGTACTACGTAATAGTTTTATCAAAGTAAGATAAGCGTTAAGGTATTTCATTTTACAACGTGAAAAATATTCAACCCCGTTGTACATTTTTATTTTGCAGCTAAACATTTGAAACCGCCTTAAAAAGTTGTACGTATTAAAAAGCGACTAAAATGTTTTAGGTCTTAAACTAAAACTAATCCATGCTGTTTTTAGATGCATATTGAATAACTAAATTACGTAGATAAAAAACCTAAATTCTCAATTTAAAAGTTAAGCCACACAGTGTTTTCCAATAAAACATGTTAAACTCGTTACACTTTCGCGGTTTCAATTGATCGCTTCATTGATTGTGATGAAATCTGATATGTGGGCTGAATATGAAACATTATTGTTTACTTAATGAAGTGGAAAAATGAATAATGCATGTAGATACGTTATTATATGTATAAGTTTTGTAATTCTTGTACTGCAAAACGTAATTAGCTGCACCCATTATCTTCTTACAGCAACCCATTCAAATTGTTACTTAAATATGAGTTACTTATTTTACTCGTATTTTTTTAACATATCTTAACAGTTTCAATCATCAGACTGATTTGTAGGATTCATAAGTATATCTACTTCACGCACCCGAGGTTACGAGTTCTAAACTTTATTTGTTGTGCGTTATGCATTAATATGGATCAGTAGAAACTATTAGAGATAGTGACATTTGTTCCAGGAAATCTCGTATATCTCTCAGGAATTGAACGTACTTATATTCTAAAATAAACTTTGTATTATTATAAAAAATTCTAGAAAAATATATGACTAAGGACATAGGATGTGTCTAAAATCAAAAGATAATAATATTAAAAATTGCTTAATTAAACGCTGAACACCAAAATATTACAAGTATTTATTCCTTGCTTGGTTAAAAGCCTTGGTGAATTGGTAAATATTGTAAAATAATTATGTATCATAACGATACAAATAATAAATCCCAAATAAATAAACAACCATGAGCCGAAAATAAACATCTGTGTTCATCACACGAAATGAATGCCCCGACCAGGATTTGAACCTGGGACCTCCGGCGTATGAGGCAGGCCTGCCAACTACGCCACTTGGCCAATAATAAAGGGTGGTCCAACAAAAACACACGATGTTAATTGCAAATAAAAAGAAAAGTTTTCAGTTAATTATCTTAATATCTTTTATTATGATAGAGTAATCTACGACAATTATGTGTGAAACAAAAAATGGGCCAAATGCTCCCCACGGCTTCGGTGGCATACCTCTATCCGATGATCCATATTTTCAATGACTCGGAGACATAATTGAGGCTCAATGTTGTTAATGAGCCGAATTAATTCATCCTTTAGCTCTTGAATTGTTCTTGGCTTATTGACGTACACTTTTCTTTTGAAAATCCCCAAAGAAAGAAGTCCAACATGATCGTGGCGGCCAATTAACATCGCCACGACGTGAAATAACACGGGCATTGAATTTCTCGCGCAAAAGAGCCATTGATTCGTTGGCTGTATGGCAAGTGGCACCATCCTGTTGGAACCACATATCCTCTACGTCCATATCCTCAATTTTTGGCCACAAAAAGTGCGTTATCATCTCGCGATAGCGAGCACCATTCACGGTAACTGCTTGGCCGACCTCATTTTCAAAGAAGTACGGCCCGATGACCCCGCCAGCCCATAAACCGCACCAAACACTTACTCTTTGTGGATACATCGGCTTTTCAACAATCACTCGTGGATTCTCATTTGCCCAAATGCGGCAATTCTGCTTGTTAACGAATCCACTGAAGTGAAAGTGTGCCTCGTCGCCGAAGATGATTTTCTTTGTAAAGTCACCATTTACTTCGTCTGTTCAACCAACCATTCGGCGTATAGAAGACGCTTGAAATGGTCAGTACGTTCAGCTCTTGAGTCAATTGAACCTTGCTAGCGTGCAAATTCAAATCTTTATTCAAAATTCGCATAAGTGATGTTCGTGAGATGTTCAATTGTTGGGGCACGACGACGAGTCGAGGTTGAGAGCTCTTCTGCTACACTATCGCGAAATACAGCAATGTTTTCCGCAGAATGAACTGGGCGACAATGCAGAGGTATTTTCACATTTCCTACAGACCCGGTTTGCTGAAATTTGCGCACGATACGCCCGATTGTGGACACATTTGGTCGATTATGCGTACCAAATAAATCACGAAGTGCACGAAATGCATTTTGATTTGGTCTCCCATTTTCATAAAACAATATTAACGCTTTAACAATATTAACGCGCTGCTCAATTGTGTACCTCTCCATGGTTGAATTTGTCAAACATTGAAACAAAGAAATGTCAAATTAAGTTTGACAAAAAACTTGACGTTAAGGTGTGACTCACAATTAATATCGTGCATTATGGTTGGACCAACCTTTACTTAATTTTACTTCCAGAAAAGTCTCATTAACCAACCCCACAGCAAGAACAAGACCATTTCTTGATCTTAACTTTAAACATTTATTTATAAAAATGAATGTTAGAGCGTCGTCAGCGCAGTAGTTCTGGCGTCTCTCGACTCATGTTCCTGGGGTATATTTTTTTTTGTTCCCCTCCGCGGGAAGGGCAGGAGGATAAAAATGCCCTGACGCATACTCTGGCGCGATTCCAGAGTTATGTGGGACTCGTCCCGACGCCTACCAGAACCATACCCACTAAAAGCCCCTGTCGGCTCGTGCATTTTTGCCACTCAGCCTTCATCTGAGCGACGGCCAATTGGAGAAAGAGGCCACGCTAGCGGGGCCAAGAAGGGGTCACCCGCTGGGATTACATAGCACTGAAGGTGCTCAAAGCACTGAAGGTGAATACATAGCACTGAAGGTGCTCAAAATGAAAATCAAATAATTTAAAAAAAAAATTAAAAATTGCAAAATAAAATTGAATTAATTCGCATTTACGTTAGAATTAGGATTTACGTTAGAATTAGAATTTACGTTAGAATTAGAATTTGCGGCCAGAAGGGCTTCGAGATCAGCTGACAGTCTGGTGGAAGAGTACGCTTGCGCATTCCTAGGCCTAGCGACTTTGAACTTCGAATCTAAGACAGGAGTAGTATATGAGACTGAATCACGAACTAGAGGATTGGGATGGGTTTCGGAGCGTTTGAAGAACGCTTCAGAGAGTGTTTTGAGGTGTTGTTGTACTGTAGGCAGTTCAAGATCTCTATGCAAGTCCGCGTTACGCACGTACCACGGTGCGTTTGTGGCCCTGCGGCAAAAGAGGTTTTGAACTACCTGCAGTTTGTGCAGGAGGGAGGGTTTGGCGTGGGCAAAGATTGGCGAGGCATATGTCATGACGGGTCTAACGCAGACCTTGTAAAGTGTACGTTTGTTTCTGAAAGACATTTTACTTTTTCTACCTAACATGCTATTTAGGCGGCATAATTAGTGACGAGCGAGTTTCGAAACTCTTTCGACGTGTGGCTTGAAAGAAAGCGTCGGATCTAATGTGACGCCTAAGTATTTAGTACTGCGTTTCCAGGGGATGGGAATGCCTAACATTCGAACGTAGGGATCGCCAGCAGGACGACGGCGTTTGTGGTCGAAGTGCATCGCAGAACTCTTTTCAGGGTTCACATCGATGCGCCATTTTTGAAACCATACAACAAGGGCGTTTACGGCCTTTTGGAGTCTGGTTACAAGGTGCGGAACACTGTGGCGTTTGGTATAGAGTGCGGTGTCGTCGGCAAAGAGGGCGAGTTCGACGCCTTTCGGCGGGATGGTAATGTCGTTGGTGTACACGGTGTACAGCAGAGGGGCAAGGACTGAGCCTTGAGGGACTCCAGCCTTTATGGCACGAGGCGCAAAAAGCATGCCTACGTGTTTAAATCGAAACGTACGGTCTTTGAGAAACGACGCTATTAACCTGACTAGGCGATCCGGTAAGCCTATTTTGTAGAGTTTATAAACGAGACCGCTGTGCCAGACTTTATCGAAAGCCTTGGCTACGTCAAAGAAAACCGCGACTGTTTTATAACGACGCGGATAGAAACCGTCAAGTATATACTCAAAGATTCGATGGACTTGCTGAGGGCAGGAGTGTTTAGCGCGAAAGCCAAACTGATGGGGAATAATGAGAGGATCGCCGTCCGTTGGAAACAGATGATTCCGCATTCGAGAGAGTATGACTCTCTCGAGAAGTTTAGACATTGCCTTGAGGAGGCTGATGGGTCTGTGATTAGCCGGGACGTTCAGAGGTTTGCCCGGCTTGGGAATGCCTATGACTGTCGCTTCTTTCCAAGCTTTTGGAAAGTAGCTATGGTCGAAGCAGGCATTGAAAATGATAGCTAACAAGGTAAGCATCTGTTGAGGTAGGTGCTTAAGTGCGTGGTTGGAAATACCATCCGCACCCGGAGCCTTTTTGGACTTTTGATTTCTAATGAGAAGCAAGATTTCGTCATTAGAGACTGTGACAGGGTCGGCGGTGATGGGGAGAGAGTCTCTGCGAAGGACTTCGTCCTCCACCGCCTGGATGTGTGAGGGATCAGCAGGTTGCGTGCTGGGCGAGCATTGTGCGGCAATGCTGTCAGCGAAGCATTCGGCTTTCTCTTCGACTTCAAAGGCAGTAGTGCCATCGGGACGAGTGAGAGGAGGAACGTGAGAGTCGGTGTCTACGCGTAAGGCTCGGGCCATGCTATAGTACGCTTGGTGGGACGGAGAGATATTCGCCATGAGATCGTTCATCTGAGCGTCTCGGAGTTCCGCGAGGCAAGACCTAACTTTACGTTGAAGCTGATTCGCAGCTGTTCTATAGGCGGGCGTGGGATATTTCTTGGCTCTCCGGAGAGCCGCGTTTTTAGCTTTGATAAGATTGCTAACGGCTAAGGGAAGCGTGGGTTTGCCTTGCTTAGCAACCTTTTCGTTGTTACTGATGGCTGAGTTGAAAGCATCAGTTAGAGAAATTACTAATGAATCAATTTTATCCGGGCTATCTAATTGTTCGGGAGAGATCGCGAGTAGAGAGTTCGGGGCCACTAAGGCTGAAACTAACGTATTTTTAAAGCCTTTCCAGTTGGTAAAAGTCTTAGGAGAGGTAACGTTATCGTCAGGCGGTCCTAGCACGAGGGAGACGGGGCGGTGGTCAGAACCTAGGTCATCGAGAGGTTCGATAGACCTGAGGTCGAGGTTGATTCGCTTGAATATTGCAAAATCGAGGATAGTGGGAGTGATGTGGGAGATGACATCTAAGTCAAGTGAATTAGTGATGTCGAGGAGAGCGATACCGCTGGTGTTGGTTGATGGGCACGTCCAGTCAGTATGTTTGGAGTTAAAGTCTCCGAACATAATGACTGAATGGCCGAGGGCGAGAATGGCCTCAAAGTCGCTGCGGATTGGTCTGATACCACTAGGTATGTAGACTGAAGCTATGATGATGGTCGGATGACCAGTCATAGCCAATCTACACACAGTGGCTTCCATGTTGAGGAGAGGAGGGTTAGGGAGAGGGCAGCAATGGAATCCTCTTTTGTAATAAATAGCAGTGCCGCCGAAACCGTCGGAGTTGGGCCTGTCGTTACGAATAAACGCGTACTTAGGTATAGCGAATCCCCTGGAGCGGTTTGGAGTTAGCCGCGTCTCTTGAAGAAGCAATAAGTCTGGCTCGTTGTTCTGAAGAAACAGTTTGAGATCAGGAAGGTTGGTGTTAAGGCTACGAACGTTAAAAGAAACTAGGGATAAGCCCTTGGGTTTGATACGACCGGACGCGGGATTTGCGGGTCTAGACATTATAATTTACTTATTTACGAATTTATACAAAAATAAAATTATAAAATTTATAACGAACTTAGAAGCGAGTGATGCTCGGCTAACGCAAATAAACGCTCTTGAGGAGAGCGGGCGGCTCGCAGTTTGCATGCGAGAACAGAAATTTCCGTAATGTCGACGTTTTGAATGACGTCGAACACGGTCTTCATGTTTTCTTAAATTTTCACGATACATACTTTAAATAAAACACTTTTTACCGGATATTATCGCGTATATTTTAGTTAATTTTAAAATTATTTCGACGTTTCGGCATCTTTGCAGTTGCCGGCAGACCACGGCAACTGCAAAGATGCCGAAACGTCGAAATAATTTTAAAATTAACTAAAATATACGCGATAATATCCGGTAAAAAGTGTTTTATTTAACGGTCTTCATGTCCTCAGCCAGCGACGACTGAGGTGAAGATGACAAAGCAGGACGCGGCCCTACGGAAGCTGGGATGGGTCAGGAAGGTGCAGGCGGGACAGCCAGACGCTGCCTCCAAGACAGAGCCGGAGTAGGCGTCGGCTGAACGGGCTTTGCTTCCGGGGGACCCCGGTTGCGCAGCGGCGGGAAGTTAGCGGGAGTAAGCGGCGGCGCCGGTTTAGGCGCCACCCTCTTGGCGGTAGAGCGCGGAGCGCGCGGGCAACCCCTGTAGTTAGCTGTATGGCCGGACTGGCCGCACAGCACACAGGCAGGGGGGGAAGTGGATTCGGGAGTGCGAGTGCACTCCTTCGTTATATGTGGATCCAGGCACTTAACGCACCTGGGGGGAGCTGAGCAGTTAGCCGCTGCGTGGCCGTAGAGCTGGCAGCGGTGGCACTGCCCAGGGTGACCGTGGGGGTTGGGACGCTCGATGGAGATATTTGAGAGTCCGCAAATTGTGCGAGCCTCTCTAAAGATCTCCCTCGAGTTGGGAGTATTAGACAAGATAACTAAAGCTAACGGAAAGCGCCTACCGCGGTTAGAGTGCATCTTCTGCACTGCTTCAGCCGGGAAGCCCTGAGACTTAAGGTCCTCGAGAATGTCTTCATTACTGAGTTCAAACGGGACGCCCCGTAGTACTGCGCGGATCTTACGCTCCTCCAGGAGGGCGTAGGTGTGATACGCGGTTTGATTGATCGACAGAAGCCTAGTGAAAGACCGGAAGTGGTCGATGGTCACAACCTGAATTTTGATTGATTCGCCAGCGTTGGCGGCTTTTAAGTAATTAATTTTGTGCTCTTTGCACAAGTTAGAAACCGCGGTCCAGCGCGCTTTTTCACGGAGGGAGACGGGCGGAGGGAGCTGAGGCTTCGGTGGGACGGGAGCGCAGCGCGACGCTGGCTTCGAAGGGACCGACGGAGACGCGGTCACTTCGAGTGACATGAGCGGCGCGGGGGCGGGTGTAGAAGACATCGCGGCTTTTTTCGAACGCTTCTTAGAGCGTTTGGCAACTAACTGGAACGCGGGCTCAGGAGAGCCGGTTAGGGTGGCGGCGACCGACGAAGCTTCGGACTCGGCGGAGTCTGAATCGCTCCCGGGAGCGGTACGCTTCCTTCGAGATGAGCGCGAGGTTGAGACCGACGCGCAGTCCATATCGGATGGAACGGGAGACGCGGGAGAGCTATACACCTGAGGGGTCTGGACGTTGGAGGCCTGAGGGGCTGGGGTTGGGGCCTGAGGGGCCGGGGACGCGTTAATCGCTAGTACAGCCTGCGTAAATATGTCGTCAGAAATTGAAACACCCGACGCGGCGAGTGCTTGGGCGAACGCCTTCGCAATGTTTATGACGCTTTGCTTATCCATTTGGAAAGGGGTTGGGACTATGATAAGTATATATAATTATATAACAAATGCCTAGAGTTCCTAAACAAAGATCTAGCGAACCCTAGCGGCTAACCTGCCTACCAGCGGTAGGGGGGCTGGGGAGAATAACTTAAAACTAACCGTAGTACGCCGAAGACCGCTACCTAGAAACCTAAAAAAGGGTACGCAGGTAAAGAGTTGACCGCGTTAGGGTCAACCTTTACCGACAGAAAGGACAAATACACACGAAAACACACAGATATGATACAAATAAATATGAAAATAGGAGAAAATTAAATAAAATAAAGAAGAGAAATAAAATTAAAATAAAAGGACTGGTTCAGTACAAATTCGTTGTCACCGCTACCTAGAAACCTAAAAAGGGTACGCAGGTAAAGAGTTGACCGCGTTAGGGTCAACCTTTACCGACAGAAAGGACAAATACACACGAAAACACACAGATATGATAAAAATAAATATGAAAATAGGAGAAAAATAAATAAAATAGAGAAGAGAAATAAAATAAAAATAAAAGGACTGGTTCAGTACAAATTCGTTGTCACCGTTAAGTATCCTTTGTACTGAAACCAGGCTACTTACGCTGGGCAAAACACTGCACTCAGCACAAGCACAACACAACTTAGCACAGCACTTTGAAGACTAAGGGGCTTAGTCGCAAAGAAAAAATCGCACTTCGATAGCACTCAGAGGGAGTAGAAAAACCTTGAAAACCGTAGTACGGAACGAACACGCTAAACTGTGACGTCAGTAGACTGAGCGCCACGGAATATCGGGCAGGGACCGATCAACGGAGAACGGGGTCTTGCACGTCCGCACCGCGTGGCGATCGGAGCGAGAATGTCCCGGGGTATATGCCGGCTACCGCCAAATATACCAATGAGCTTTTACATCACATGTTTACAAAGCCGACTGCTCTGATGGTGAAGAACCTATATACCTAAGAATTAATTACGAAGTTACATATAAAGTCTGCAAACCCGCAGGTACCAATCGAGATGGACTATAAATTGCCTTATGGGGCGAGGCTTGCGTTACGGTTGTCGCTTCCAATAAAGGCTAACTGCAAAATTGCTACAGCCATCAAGGTGGTTTTTAGTGGGTAGGTGCCACTCTGGTGAGTCCCACATCACACCCGCAGAGGTCAGTTGCCTGCGGAGGTATGCATGACGCATCTTCCACCTCCCCCCTGTGAGGGTGTTGCTTCGGCGACAAAAAAAAGAGGCTTTAGTTTCTGTAGTGAGGAATTAAAGAGAGTAGTGAGACTGTTTTGAATGAAATACCAAAATACAGCAATATCTTTTAATTTAAGACTTAATGTTCCATAGTAATATTTTTCTTATTACGTACATCATTGTTTTTTGTACCAAAATAACATTCAATGTTTTCCCGGGTGAAGACCGCATTTTATGAAAATCTTTGAATGCAGTAAAGTCTTAAAATAATGACAAGAACATTATCTCTATCTCTTATATTTTCATACTTTCCAATACTCACCCTTATGGAGATTTACTATGTACAATTTATATCTAAAAATGCATACAAATATAATATGTCAACTTTAATTATTTTAGTTTTTTTATTAATAGACTTACCAAGTAAATAAGGTAGGAGTTCATACATGAAGATACTTGCAGCCGTGGCGACATTTATCTGTCGCGCTACTTTGAACAATCTGTCATCTTTCCAGCAAGGGTTCAGTTCATGAAGGATTTTAGCTATTCGATTGTGCTCTCTTGTGAATAAAATCTTAAATACTGCTGTTTTAAGGTCGGAAATTTTTTCTGTAAATCCCACAAATACACGTTTTGTTGCTATGCCGACGACTTATTTTCAAATGAATCTATTTAATTGGAGTTTTCATAAAATGGACAAGCCTATAACTTAAATGAAATAACTTTGACTATTTTACCACATTTTTTTGGTTTATTTATTTAATTATTAAAATTTTTGATATCTCCATGAAGATGAATTGAAAAAAGTTATCTTGAATTACATAAGAAACATATTTTTTTAAATTTTTTTCTGATGCATCTATCTATCTAACTGATCTATAAAATATGGCTTTTAATCATAAAATGCATTGATAAAAGTATATGTCAAAACTTAATTCAGCTTCGTTTTTAGAAGATCAACTTTTGTTACAAAACTTTCTACAGGTAAAGAAATAAGTACGTCAAAAAAGGCGTCAGCCAAGAAAAAGTGGCGGTAATAAATTATGATGGCTCTTTTTCTTGTCGGGTAAAGAGAACTTTTAAGTTAGTTTGAAAACTTTCTATTTGCAACTTACCAAAATTATAACAAACTTTTCCACCGTTGTCGTCCTGAAAGCAAGTGCTTTCAGTTAAATTAGAAGAAGGAAAATATTGTCCGTCTTTTTCTTTCATTTTTAAAAGGCCATTTTCTTTCTCTCTTACTAAGTTCAGCTCTTTGTCATCAACACCGTATATTGACGATAAATCCAACAATGGTGTTTGGTAGTTGATCTATGAACCATAAATTAGTTAAGTAAGGTAGTAGTAACGTCTCAATCTAGAAGCCTTACTTATATTTTATTTTTGTGATTGTTGATGCAGATTTATACATTTTCGGGTCGTATACTGTACATAGGTAAAAAAATGGGTGTTCTAAAAGATGTACAGTTTTTTACATCTTTTAGAACACCCATTTTGGCATGCCAGACAGTTGGCATGATCGTTGAATTGTGGAGCCGCAACCAAATACGCATATTTAATAATAAGTTGTGAACATATACCTGCTCTGGCTGCATTATTTCAGCAATGCAGCCAATATCTTGAAAAGTTTCAGCTCTAGAAAAGTTTAAGCACCGAACATCACTCAGTCTGAGATACATGTCTTCTTGCGGAACCTCGACCGACCTACATCTGGGATTTGATTTTTCTTGGGTTGAACAGCAATGGCTTTTGTGCTTCAAGAAGTCAACTGTAAATTGTACAGTTTGTTTTTATTATTGTCATTATTGATAACAATAATACAGATACAATAATACCGTTATTATCTGTGTATATAGATACAGCTATAAACATAACAAAATTAATTATAACGATTTGACGTAGTTATAATACATTTACTTTGTTTCGGAAAAAACGGACTGTTTGAATAGCTGTATAAATTCTTTACTATTTTGAAAATACTACCTATTCTTTGTATAAAAATTTCCAAACAAAACCTGTTCAAAAAAATCCAATACTTACGGAGTCCATTGAGGGCGCTCAAATCTCCGTCAATAAATTGTAAATAATGTATGGCAGCGGTGTTAAAGGTTATCTTATCAGAAACCCTGCCCGTGGTGTGAAGCGCGGTCCGGACCTTCCTGGCTGAAGGGTAGGCTTTGTTGTCGATAATGTTGCCTGAAAAGAAAAATATTTGTAGGCTGGTAACATTCATTCAGTTTGACAGGTTGGGAGTCCCGAGTGCGTCTAAAAATAATAACATGTCTGTTCAGATTCTGATAAAAATTCCAAAGGTCTTTGTAAAGGTATTTTTAGTATTGCATTTTTGTGGTTTCCTGGTCAGTAAAAAGGTTTGTCCAGAGCAATTAATTAAAATTTACTATATACAAGTGTCCATTAACGAAATTCCCATTTGTGAGTGTATTTATGTATTGACTTAGGTACATGTATTTACGTGAATCGTAAACGTCAATATAAAATATTTACGACGAGTAGGCAAACAATCACGCAATCCACCTGATCTAATTTTTAATTGATTGATTAGGTACGAGTATATAGTTATTTATTGATCACATCATGATGATGATGAATAATTGTAGGCATTGTTTGATTCCGTGATTGTGAGTGATATTATGGAGGTTGGTACCTAGGCTTTATAATTTTCTATTAATAGACAAATAACCAAAATTAAATAAGCTAACATAAATTTATATGTTTCATATAAGTAAAACATGAAAGGTGAACAGTTTCAGTTCATTTCCAGTTTATTAATGATTGGTATTTTTTCGTTAGTTTATTATTATTAGTACTTCATAGACATAGGCACTCTGACTGGCAAATTAACACTTTTTTAATGGCCTTGTTACAAATTTTTTCTTCCTAACATGAGACCCCAAGACATAGCCCTTATCTCTATATCAACCAATTTTGAAAGAGGAAATAAGATTTTATGTCTTATTTGCAATACACAGCGAAAATAATTTTAAATTCTTCGAAGACTTTAATTTTTTGCTCAAAATTGATTGAGACATACTAAAGACATTAATATGTTAAGCCTGTTTCTTAAGATTTATTTTGTTTATTGAACTTTAATAGAGTCACATGTAAGTTTGAATACACATGTTGTGCTATAGAAACTTAAATTAACCGCTTAAAAAAATGGTCACATAGATAGTTGATTGATTGCCTAGTTCTAAGTATATTAGTTCATAGTATACATCGTGAATAGCGTTGAAAATAGCAGGAAAAAAACCTTTCTTTTTTCCAATTCTGATGTTTTTTTTCATGTTCTATTCTAAAGTTTCAAAGAATTTTGTTCGGAAAATTTCATGTTATTTTAACAAATTATTGGCATTTTGCTTTCTTTCATAATACTAAGTGATTCTTTTTCAGATAGTGATATGTCCTTTGTGGAGCAGCCGCAGGAGTGATATTTTTTCCAAATATTAAAGCATGTCAATAAAACCTGTTTTTATCAATTGCTTTTTTCAATATTTCCGTGCAAAATTCGAAAAATACATTTTGTCTCCATTTTTTTCCAATCAAATCTTCCTTGTTTCTTTCAATGTTAAGTTGGAAAAATACGGCAAAAAAAACAGCTTTTAGTTCTTTTTTTGAAAAAAAAAAAAATATTGTTTTTTTCGGAATTTTAAGCGCTAATTGTGAAAAAGCAGATTTATAGATTAATTACAAGAATTTAATAAAATATTCAAATGGGGTCTCGGAAAAAATCTGTCAAATATTAACAAGAAATACTTTCATGAACACAGGCATTGTCGTAATTTGTTTTTTAAATAACAAATAATAAATGCAATGATACCGCAATAAATCAACTGGAAATAAATTTTTATAGTTATATTGAAAAAATAGAATAAAAAGAAATCTAAAGTATTATAAAAAGTTCTTACTGAATTTGGATGCGTAATTGACGTAAGTGTCAAGTTGAGCATCAATCAAACTTATACTGCTCACCATACTAACTAATAGTACTAAACTGTGTTTGATAAAACACATTTATTGTTGTTTTCCTAAAGTAACCTCTAAGTATATGTCCTTTAATAAAAAGTTGTCTAAAACGAATTATAGAATATTGATAATGTATTTGAATATGTGAGAAAAACAAGCAAATTTGATTGACAGGTTTTTCAATGTATAGCAAGTGGCCTTTCTTCTTTATTTTAATAATTATTATTACGTCGTTGTAGAAAATCTACATCTTATGATCTAAAATTTAAATATTTTATGAATGATTTGAAAAATGTTGTAAATATTAAATGGCAACAATTTAATATTATTTTGTTCTTTAGAAAATAGTTCAAAATGGTTGCCTTAATTTGTTTTGTTTTTTCACCGTATTCGTGAGTAGAAGCTTTTGTCTTCTTTTCTTACATTCATTCAATCTTTGCGTCTCATGCTAATATTTACTTTCTTTCCTACATGGAAATTGTTATATCTCGTGAAGAACAGACAACGTAAAGAATTCTCACGTGAGACTTACTGAAGCTAGGTTACTAACCATCAGTATGATTGATCACGTCTCGAGGAAGAAGCCTCATGTAGGGGCCTCTAGACGAGCCCATGTAAGGGTACTTGTAGTTGTTACAAGTTCCGTCCACGCGGCTGCCCTCGTGTGGAGTACATTGTTTCACTTCTATTGCACATTTCCTGAAAACATATTTATTATTTTTACCATTTTTTTATATGTCGCAATGTGATTAAATAATGCGTACTATAATTTGCAAACGTACCGGAATCATTGCGAACAGTCCATGATTGATGATACAGTACACACACAACTAAGATTTCACAATCATTCTAAAGTTCTTTTCGGTATTTAATTGGATACAAAATAAGCCAGCTGATTGATTTGTTAATGACATTAAAATCTATTTAACTGTGTCGACTGATTGAAGTTAGTAATTAAAGTGCGTATCTGATTTGTTGAGTTTAAAATAAAGCAGAAAGGTCTACGTTATAATATTTGCTGAATATTCAAATTGAGCAAATTATTTATAGAATAATTTCAATTAATTTTACTGTATTTAATAATAACAGATGGTTTTTCAAGTTTGTTTAATACAGAATATGTCAAAGCACTATATCAACCTTGATCGGTTGTCTATTTTTACTCATAAAACTAATCCTAACTATTTATTTCATAAACATTTTCATGACAAGCTACGCTTTGGTTTCACGTGCTTGTACCTCTCAGGACTTTCTTCAACTTTGCAGGTCTTCGCTTGCGTTCAACTCACGCACGGCTCCTTTTTTTTATTTATTTTTTTTTGTTCCCCTCCACGGATACTCCGCGCGCGGGATCGGAGTTGTTGGGGACTCGTCACTCCGAGCCTACCAGAGCCTATACCCACTAAAAACCCTCTGAATGACTCGTGCAATTTTTTGCCACACAGCCTTCATCTGAACGAAGGCCAATTGGAGAAAGAGGCCGCGGCCCAGAAGGGTTTTTTTTTTTTTTGGTTCCCCTCCACGGGAAGGGCAGGAGGACATAAAAAATGCTCTGACGCATACTCGCGCGATCGAAGTTATGTGGGACTCGTCCCGACGCCTACCAGGACCATACCCACTAAAAAACCCCTGTCGGCTCCTGCATTTTTGCCACTCAGCCTTCATCTGAGCGACGGCCAATTGGAGAAAGAGGCCGCGCTAGCGGGGCCCTTAAGGGGTCACCCGCTGGGATTTACATAGCACTGAAGGTGCTCAAAAATGAAAAGTAAAATAAAAAACATTAAAAATGAAAAATAAAATTGCATTAATTCGGATTTACGTTAGAATTAGAATTTACGTTAGAATTAGGATTTGCGGCCTGAAGGGCCTCGAGATCTAAAGTTAACTGCGTTGGTTTGCCAGTGTGCGCGTTTCTCGGCCTAGCGACTTTGAATTTCGAATCTAACACAGGAGCAGTATATGAGACTGAATCTCGAACAAGATTATTGGGATGGGATTCGGCGCGATTGAAGAACGATTCTGAGAGTGTTTTGAAGTGCTGTTGCACTGTAGGTAGTTCAAGATCTCTGTGCAGGTCCGCGTTGCGCACGTACCAACCTGCGGCAGAAGAGATTTTGAACTACCTGCAGCTTATACAGGACGGAGGGATTGGCGTGGCCAAAGACTGGCGAAGCATATGATAGACGGGTCTAACGCAGACCTTATAAAGCGTACGTTTATTTCTAAAAGTCATTTTACTTTTTCTACCTATCATACTATTTAAGCGGCTTAAGTAGAAACGCGCGAGTTTCGTTACTCTATCGACGTGTGGCTTGAAATAAAGCGTCTGATCTAAGGTGACGCCTAATTATTTAATACTGCGCTTCCAGGGGATAGGAGTACCTAACATTCGAATATGGGGATCGTTGCGGCGATTACGACGTTTGTGGTCGAATTGAATAGCAGAACTCTTTTCCGGGTTGACATCGATAAGCCATTTTTGAAACCAAACACCGAGGGCGTTTACGGCCTTTTGGAGTCTGGTGATGTTATACGGTATCGCTTGACTTTTAGTGTAAAGGGCGGTATCGTCTGCAAAGAGGGCGAGTTCAACGTCTTTCGGCGGGATGGGGATGTCGTTAGTGTACACGGTGTACAGCAAAGGGGCGAGGACTGAGCCTTGCGGGACTCCAGCCTTTATGGGACGAGGCGCGGAGAGCGTGCCTTCATGTTTGAATCGGAAAGTACGGTCTTTAAGAAACGACGCTATTAATCTGACTAGGTGAGCCGGTAAGCCTATTTTATAGAGTTTAAAAACGAGACCGCTGTGCCAGACTTTGTCGAAAGCCTTGGCTACGTCAAAGAGAACCGCGATTGTTTTTTTACGACGCTGAGAGAATCCTTCGAGTATGTACTCGACGATTCGATGGACTTGCTGAGGGCAGGAGTGCTTAGCGCGAAAGCCGAACTGGTGGGGAATAATGAGAGGGTCGCCATCCGTTGGAAACAGATGGTTCCGCATTCGAGAGAGTATGACTCTTTCGAGAAGTTTAACATTGCCTTGAGGAGGCTGATGGGTCTGTGATTAGCCGGGACGTTCAGAGGTTTACCCGACTTGGGAATGCCTATGACTGTCGCTTCTTTCCAGGCTTTTGGAAAGTAGCTATGGTCGAAGCAGGCATTGAAGATGATAGCTAACAAGGTAAGCACCTGCTGTGGCAGGTGCTTAAGTGCGTGGTTGGAAATTCCATCCGCACCCGGAGCCTTTTTGGACTTTTGCTTTCTAATGAGAAGCAAGATTTCATCATTAGAGACTGTGATGGGGTCGTCGGTGATAGGGAGAGATTGTCTGCGGAGGACTTCGTCCTCCACCGCCTGGATGTGGGAGGGATCCGCGGTTTGCGTGCTGGGTGAACATTGTGCCGCTATGCTGTCGGCGAAGCATTTGGCTTTCTCTTCGACTTCGAAGGAAATGGTGCCGTCGGGACGAGTGAGAGGAGGAACGTGAGAGGCGGTGTCTACGCGTAAGGCTCGGGCCATTCGATAATACGCTTGGTAGTACGGGGAGATATTCTCCATGAGATCGTTAAACTGAGTGTCACGGAGTTCCGCGGGGCGAGACCTAACTTTACGTTGAAGCTGATTCGCAGCTGTTCTATATGCGGGCGTGGAATATTCCGGGGAAGCCCGGTTGCGCAGCGGTGGGAAGTTGGCGGGAGTGAGCGGTGGCGCCGGTTTAGGCGCGGCCCTCTTTACGGAAGAGCGCGGAGCGCGCGGCCACCCCCTGTAGTTTGCTGTATGGCCGGACTGGCCGCACAGGACACATGCAGGGGGGGAAGTGGAGTCGGGAGTCCGATTGCACTCCTTCGTAATGTGCGGATCTAAGCACTTTACGCACCTGGGAGGGGCTGAGCATTTAGCCGCTGCGTGGCCGTAAAGCTGGCAACGGTGGCTTTGCTCAGGGTGCCCACGACGGTTGGGACGCTCGACGGAGATGTTCGAGAGTCCGCAGATTGTGTGAGCCTCTCTGAAGATTTACCTCGAGTTGGATGTGTTTGGCAGGATGACTAACGCTAACGGAAAACGTTTACCGCGGTTGGAGTGCATCTTGTGCACTGCTTCTTCCCGGAAGCCCTGGGACTTTGAGTCCTTCGGGTCCTCGAGGTTTTCATCGTTTGCGAGCTCGAACGGGACGCCCCGTAAAACTGCACGGATTTTACGCTCCTCCGGGAGGGCGTAGGTGTGATAAGCGATTTGCCTAACTGATGGGAGCCTAGTGAACACGCGGAAGTCGTCGATAGTCGCGACCTGAATCTTGATACTATCGCCTGCGTTGGTGGCTATAAGATAATTGATCTTGTGATCTTTGCAGAAGTTAGAAACCGCGGTTCAGCGCACTTTTTTGCGGAGGAAGACGGGCGGAGGGAGCTGAGGCTTCGGTGGGACGGGAGCGCAGCGCGCCGCTGGCTTCGACGGGACCGACGGAGACGCGGTCATTTCGAGTGACATAAGCGGCGCGGGGGCGGGTGTAGAAGACACCGGGGTTGGCTCGGGTGTTGAAGACACTGCGGTTTTCTTCGAACGCTTCTTGGAGCGTTTAGCGACTAGTTCAAATGGGGGCTCAGAAGAGCCGGTTAAGTTGGCGGCGTCCGATGATGCATCAGACGCGGATTCCGAGTCGCTCCCGGGAGCGGAGCGCTTACGCCGCAATGCATGAGAGGACGTGTCCGACACACAGTCCATCTCGGATGGAACGGGGGACGCGGGAGGAGAGCTGTAGACCTGATGGGTCTGGGCGTGGGTGGCCTGAGGAGCCGGAGTTTGGAACTGAGGGGCCGGGGACACGATTGTTGCTTGTAAGGCCTGAGTTATGACGTCATTAGAAACGGGGACGCCCGCCGCAACGAGCGCCTGGGCGAAGGCCTTAGCAAAGTTTATAAGGCTTTGCGAATCAATTAGGACAAGTTTTGGACTAATAATATGTATATATAAGATAGCCCCGATATAAAAGATGCCTAGAGTTCCTGAAAAAAACCTAGCGAACCCTAGCGAACCCTAGCGGCTTACCTCCCTACCAGCGGTAGGGGTCTGGGGAGAATGACTTAAAACTAACCGTAGTTCGCCGAAGGCCGCTACCTAGAAACCCAGAAAAAGGGTACGCAGGTAAAGAGTTGACCGCGTTAGGTTCAACCTTTACCGACAGAAAGGGCGAATACACACAGATATGATAAAAAATAAATATGTAAATATAGGAAAAATAAATAAAATAGAAGAAGGGAATAAAATAAAAATAAAAGGACTGGATCAGAACAAATTCGTTGTCACCGTTAAGTATCCTTTGTACAGAAACCAGACTACTCACGCTGGGCACAACACAAGCGTTACCTTCTCACTTTAATCATTCTTTCAAACACCCCCAAATCAAAGGAGTACTTAAGACATTCGTGGACCACCTGCGGTCTCTCAAAGATCTCACTCGAGGACCCCCATCGCCGCAGTCAGCCAGGGCAATGTCACCGCTGCCAACTATGGTCGCGCTGTGGGTATTTACTCATTTAAATTCATATTTGAATTTGACTTTTGCCTCCATCAGGTTCGCGAAGTGCTTAGATCACAATCACGAGACCACACGATCAAGGAGTGCAAACGTACTCCTGAATCAACTTCTCCCCACTCGTGTTTCCCGCATTTCCCTGATCCGTGCTCTTCTGAACATCCTGGCTATCTACAGATGCATCAGCCTCCTCAAGACCTTGGCTAAACTTCTGGAGAGATATACTCTCTCAAATGAGGAATACTCCCCGCATCATTTCCCATCAATTCAGTCTTTGTGCAAAGTACTCTTGCCCTCTTTTATCCAAGGTGATCTAAGACGATCGTGGTATTCTTCGATGTAGCCAAGGCTTTCGATAAAGTCTGGCATAAGGATCTCATTTACAACCTTTACATTATAGGCTTAACGGATCGCCTAGTCAGGATAGTCGGATCATATTTCTAAGATCTCATAATATTTCGTTGTAGACACAAAGATACGCCAAGGCTGGAGTCCCTCAGGGCTCAGGCCTTGCTATTCTTTTAAACACCATCTACACCAATGACATAACCATCCCGTAAAATGCTAAGCTATCTCTTAGCGGGTGACCCGTTTGCGGGCGACCCGTTAGCGGGTTCCCACTTGCGTTTCAATTCAACCAATTACAACAAAGGTTTTAAGTTTGTTTGTGGGAAGCCAAAATAAATCGTTGTCAGATTTTTCGCAAAAATATTTAAATACTTAAATATTTAAATAGTTTGCTTGTGTGCTATCTATGTCTACAGTGTACACAGTGCGTTTGCATACGCATTTTTCGATTATACGACAAATACACAAAATTGTAGACAGACACAAAATTAAGGATTGTGACGATGTACGAAGGCAATAATTAGTTTATATTATATTAGTTTATATTATATATATTATATTATAAATTAAATTATTTATTAAATTGAAATGAGATTCGTTTTGTAATTTTTCTCAAATACATATTCTAATGACAATATCGCGAATTCATCAAAAAAGAATTATGTCTAATATACAGTTTATTTTATTATGTGTTAGTAATAAAAAAATAGTATCGGACCTTATTTGTAAATATATTTTATTCAAGTACTGTTGAATAAAAAGTCCCTGAAAGTATACTTCTTTGCCCTAATAGTACTTTTTATTTCAAGTAGAGCAAATTGATAACCGTTTTTTTAGAAACAATATAAGATTAATCATAAAAAACCTAAACCTTTAAATTTCAAACAATTTATTCGTACCAAAAATAGGGTGAAAGCTCGTGGGTTTATCAAACGCCAAAGTTACCTAATTATAATAAATAACAAATCTACTTACTCTAATTTACCAGCTTTAGAAAAATTTTTTACTTCAGTCGCGTTCAGTTTCCTTCCACTGTATCTATCAAAGAGATCCCCATCCACAAAGATAAATATTGAAAAAAATATTAAAGCATGAAATAAATTATTCATTTTTGTACACTTCTTCACTGGCTCACTCGTAACTGTATTATGTTCCTTCGTTTAATTTCATGTTTCGACTGAAGGGAGTTGTTGAGAAATTAAATGTGGTTTCAGGGTAGCTAATTGAGAAACATTATTAGTGTTGCCTAAGGTTTTATGTTAATTTTAATGTAAAAATATTGAAATGAATACTGAACTTGTGATGTTAATGATAATTACAAAAACATTTCTGTTTGTTGAAATTATGACTCTTGGTGTTTTTTTATTCGACTCTTTTTTTTGTCTTCGAATGGTAGATTGTTTATGGTAGGTATTCAGATAAGACGGAATTTAACAATGTAATTTTTTTTTTTTCGAAATCGTAGCGCTTGGTTTAACTTACAAATATCTATTGGGGATACGCTTAGAAACACGAGAAAAATAACCACTTTACTCAGAAGTGTCACATTTCAGAGTTTTTCACAGAAAAAGATAGTAACATAGAAACCTTATACATAGCTAAAAAAGTTATTTAAAGATTTTCTACGTGCTGTAGTGGGCCTAAATGGCAGTCCATGTCCTTATTTTACATTTATCTATAAAATAAGCTTACTTTAAACTTAGTTTTAATATAAAAGGCTCCATAGCAAATGTAACATGCAGTCGGTACATTTTATAAATTTTAACAAGAATTAAAATCACAGCGCACGATTTGACCTATTTTTACGGATTGGGAATACTCTCAGGAATTTAAATATAAGCCACTTTGTTCTAAAGTGTCACATTTCAGAGGTATGCGCAGAAAAATATCGTAACAGTAAAACTTTACATACGGCTTCAAAAGCAATTTGAAGTTTGGTTTAATGCCGTAGTGCATCTAAATGGCAGTTTTTGACCGTATGCAACATTAAACTATTAAAGAAGCATAAATTTAACTCAGATTTAATATGAAAGGCTCCATAGAAAATATTATATGCAGACAGTACGTTTTATTGCTTTCATTCTTGGTTAACTTTAACAAAGAATGAAAATCGCATTGCAAGATAAAACTCATTGCAAAAACTCTAATGAACAAGTCAAAATGTCACATTTCAGTAATATGAGTTGATAAAATTAATAGAGAAAAACTTATAGCCTTTTTACAATAACACCTTGTATTAAAAGTTAGTTTAAAATATGGTAAAGGTTTAAAATAATGTAATAGTTAACTGATCAAGCCAAGAATTGTCATTCATTACTACTACAAAGAAAGGCTTAAATTAATTTTATAGGGCTATATTACAGTCTTTTTCGTCGCATGACTCTGATATTTAACACTTTAGAGCAAGGTGGATTATGTTTTTGTGTTACCTAGAGTATTCTTAATTGTAATACATAAGTTGCAGTGATTTTGAAAAGAAAAAAATACTAAAGACGATCGGTGATGATGCTGAGCTCCATACAAAAATCTCTAAACTACTTTATTTACAATTTTATACATAATTGAATCATAATCAAGGATTATGAGTCCAAAAAATATTCTCAAAAGTTTTGTATACCAGCATGATTAAAATCTAAATTAATTAGAGAAAACGCTTTTTGAAAGGCCAAAGTAAATAAGTAACCGATTGTTAGTCAGCACACAGCATAACACTCAATCATGTCCATAGCAGAACTATTTACTTATGAAGTAGGTGTAATTTCTCAGATCTTTTTGTTTTTTTACTTCTACCAATGTTGTGCTATTTAACAGATACATTTACTTTATGATAGAGACATATTTTAATAAGGTATGAAGTTAAAAAAATTAAACCTGTTCTGATTCTTAAAAAAGGACAAGTTTCCTTATTCGTAAAATTTCCTGAGCGTAGTGAAGGTAATGAAAAAAATGTTCATATTTAAACTAAGGCCAAAGCAATGAAAGTTATAAAAAAAATATTTATTTATTTAAGAACCACCAGTTGAGACAGTATATTATTTCTGAAATTAAACATAATTTATTGTAAAAAAATATCAAACAAAGAATTAACTAACAGATAAAATCAAAAGGCATTTACTAATAGGATACGTCTAATATAATTAAATTGAAATCAAGATTGTTCTAAAGTGAATTTTGGAGTATATGAAAGCTAAGAAAGCATTATATACTGTGTAATGCATCACTTGAAAACTCCACAAATTTATTTCATAATTCATTGAATCATAAATATATCGAAATCATTAAAAAGTCTATTGTAGACATCAGGCAGGTGGGAAGAAACAGCACGCTGAGGGGTATAAGTTTAAGCAACAATATATTTATTCTAAGAAATAAGTTGAAACTAAAACTAGTACACTATATGTGATGTTTCCAGGTAAGATACTTCCATCGAAATCACTTTAGCTACAAAGAATCAATACAGTCTTACCTGCTCCAGCAATATCTAAGTAAAAGTTAAATGTATCGATAACTCATACTATGACTAATATTTACGCTTTCAATAAGTAAATTGTAAAGTATTCAAGAATAATAAAATACTACGTCAAACAAACAACACAAAATATCCTGAAATCTCGCATGTTATGCTTCATTAGGCCCTAAATTGGGCATCATTAAATTGAAAGTGTCCCTACGATAACATGAGCTTGTTACGCAACTAAAATTACAGAGTAACCCTTAATCAGCGATAATACTGTTTCATCCCACTAATCCATTTATTGATTCCGGACGGGAGCGATAAAAATACCCTCCGAACCATTAAAATTTCAGCTTCAGAGAATTCCATTAATAAGGACGCGAAAACTGTGAGGCGTGAACATCGAATCTGATGAGGGAACTCACTCATCCTCCTTTAATTATATATTCAGAAAGGTTAGGATTAGTAAGAGAAACTCTTAAAAACAAACTAAATATGAGAAGGAGCTTATGATGCTCAAAATATCAGCTTAAAAAAAGCCACGTTTTTTTTTTGAAATTAAAAATTCTTCATTTATGAGCATAAATCTTTTATCATTTAGTAAGTCATTAAAGTAATTAATATTGAAGAACTCCGATTAAACATGATTACAAGTAAACACTTATAAAAACTAAACATAAAAATCTTCAATGTACAATATTTAAATCTGTAAAAAACCCGTAATCTAAAATATGAAATAAACTGTGCCTATGTTTTCAATGAGAACAAAAGAGAATTAAAATTATTAGGCATATTGTCAGTAGCAGCACAAAACAGGAATTAATTCTTTACGTACCCGCATAAACAGGAAAGCCCGGGTTTGAAAGTAACACCCACTCATCTGGCGATTTTTCAACAAAGAATCTACATACTGAGTCCTATTTTCGTATACTTTATTTTTTAGAACATAGAGCGAGAAAATGTCGTTTTTAATCTTCGTTATTTATTCAAGTCGTTGTTTGTTAAGTGTGTGATGTGATGACTGTGTAATTTTTTTTTGTTATTTAGCCAAATGGCCACATATAAAAAACTTTTGAATTTCTTCTTTTGAAATTAACAATTTTTAATAAACAAGCAATTAACTCACTGATACGTGTTATCTTTTCCTTAGTCTGTGACTAACTCATTTGTTGAATTCATGCCAGAAGAACGACATTTATCTTGTAAATATTTGGCAAATGTCAAAAGGTTATGATTAATAGGAGACATTTTTCTTAGAGATATAGATAAGTGAATAATTTATTTTAAACTAGCAACTCGGCCGGGTTTCGCACGGGTAAAAGTACATAAAACCGCGCATAGTGCAGTAAGGTGTGCCTAAATTTATTTTCCATCGTAGTGTCGCATCAGATTTTTACGTTGAGCATTAAGTTTTTTATTTCCTATCCCGAAAGAAAAAGTAAAGAATTGCTACATAAAAACAAATAACTAATTTGATGAAAATGACTTTGGATTTAATTTAATCAATTAAAGGTATTTTCACTTTCCATACTCTAAATTTTATAATTTTATAATTTGAATAAACACAAAGCAAAAATGCGACAAAAGTGAAAAAGTGACAATTCTTTACAGTGATCGAAAAAAAAATTTTAGGTAAGAAGCGCTTGTGTGGTAATGTAAAGTAAAAAACACGAATGTACAATATTTATGAACCGTAATGCGTTGCCGTAAGAGTGTGTTTAAAAGTCGATTTACTAAATTTCATTTTCATTTTCACAATAATGAATTAGAGAGGACTTGACTGATAGTCACCAAAATACACAAACGTCCATACATAATACGTTTCCCTCTTGATTAACTTTCAGAAATTGGTGCGCTGCGAACCTTCATAAAATAAGATTAACCTCTAATCAATACACTAAGTTCAATGAGCCAGATGAAACAGAGGGTATAGTAATTTTACTTGTTTGTTGTGTTTTATTCAACATTTTACATTTTTTCATTAATAATTACTGAGATGTTAGACCTAATAGAACAATTTTCTAAGAGAGCGCAAATAGTTATATTGAATCACCGTAACAATATCAATATCAGAATGATCTTTTAAAATATCACTTTTCACTATGACATTATAATTGATTTTATTAAATAATGAAGAGAATTATTAGTCTTTACTCTTTTAAGCAAGGTAATAATAATTTATCTCTAAGATTACCTTTAACATTATAAAGATACTTGGCAGTTATTTCATTTAGTAATTTTTTTTTTGCGGGTGATAATCATTAGTCGCAGATGACTACCCCGAGTTATGAAACTTCTTATCTCGGATAAAAGGATCTTTTGTCGACGTCACATTTGGTACCTATTCGGACTGTTAAAATTTTGTAAAAAGGAGGATAATAACTTGCTACTCGGGTAAAAATAAAATTTTATAAACAACAATTTTAGAAAAATACTGAGTTAAATTATCTAATATCAATACAATTCATCGTCACTCAATTTAAATAGTTCAATATTTTATCAAAGATCAGAAATCACACATAAGAAAAATAATTTAGATTATTTTCAAATGCCTTTGTTGATATTAAGTGATGTCCATTTGCTCAGATTGCATTTACAAGTTTATCTTATGTTCGTTTACAGGTTTGATACATCAATAATGCTCCGAAATGCATTCCAATCATTTAATTCGCGAGTCACTCTCGTATACTGCTCCTATCATAAACTCGAAGTTCAGAGTCGCCAGACCTAGGAATGCACTCTCGAACCCCCCTAACCAGCTTTCGGCCCAGCCTTCAGCCGTGACTAACTCTAATTCTCCTTGAGAACCTTCAGTGCTATGATATTTCCCAGCAGATGACCCGATAGCGCGTCCTCGCGGCATTTTGCTCCAACTGGCCGTCGCATCAGATAAAGGCTATGAGACAATAGATTGCCAAAGTCATACAGGTTGTTTTTTAGTGGGTAGTGGCTCTGGTAGGCTCGGAGCGAGTCCTGCATCACCCCACAATCGCGGGTATGTGTCAGAGCATGTTTGTCCACCTGGTCTATTTAAAACTATATTAATTTTCCTTTTATTGTTCAGCATAAATTAAAACTGCATGCAAATTCTCAGAAATTAATAACACTTTCTTATAAACCTTTTTTTCTTACTTATCACTAAAAACGAACTTTCCTGTCCATATATTTTTAGGTTACAGTTCCCTTTTTAATTTTTAAGTGATCTGAAATCAGCTTCCATTTATATAGACTTACTGGATTATCGGGCTATCATACAATGATATAAGTTCATGATTTATTCAATGATTTATGATTAAGATTTAAGCACATTTCCTATCGTCTCAACTGAAATAACACTTGGTGATAAGCTCGATGATTGGGTATAACAATTCCCTACAGATAGATTTCGATATAAGGACTAAATGTCCAACAATCACCTACGGCCAGGAATGTGCCAATTAATATAATTACGATTTTTCCATAGTATATTTGCATATACAGCTAGTCAAGGAACCTGAAGATTCTGAATAATTCTGGTTCCATTTTTAAAACAGATCGTCTGGTGTAAACAATTACTACTTTTGATTTGATTAAAGCTCATTATAACCAGGAATCCTTAAGAAGTATTCAAAGTCAAATTAACATATTTATTTCTCAACATTGACAAAGTTAAATAAAGTATATCTCCTTTATAATTTTTTCCTGTTAATGTCTCTTTCTGTCTATACAAAATTATTTTTATCTGCATCTTTTAGCTCGGGAAGTCTCCCTCTCCCCAATCCAAATGACGAACAGTCCCAAACGGTACCGTTCACGAGGTTAACGCGGGATCCAGCCATCGTTCAGATGCAGTCAATGTTTTTATATCTTTTTAAGGATTCTTATATGGATTTAATCAAATAAAATGATTATATTATTTAACTACAGCTTGTAATAAACAGAAATAATATGTATTTAAACAAAACATTGATTATTATTAATTATATGGAGAGATGTTAGACAACTGTGATTGTTTGTATACAATGACTCTAATTTCCGATGTTTGATGATGCTTTTGTCTCTATTGTCTTGTTGTTCTGCTGAACGTCCTTGCCATGGTATTACTAAACTACTACGAGTATATTGATCGAAACACTTTCAAATCTGACCCTTATATCGAACCATTAAGTAGACCCGACAGAGATCCTAAACAAAAAATATTTTTCTTAAAATTGAATGTATATCCAAACCATCACACCCACCTGCCAAAAAATAGAAATATCCACAAAAGGTTATGAAAGTAGATTGAATTTTGTAGATATTACGTCACATAAAATCCTATATAAAATTGAAGTGAGTCCATAAAGTATATTTTATAACCTTTTGAGAGCTACCTATTCTTCGCATACCAATGCAGAAAAGATGCGCTCAAAATTTACTTATAACGGACCGATTCGAGCGAACGATTCTATTTGCAATGTAAGTCTGCTCTGCCAAAATATGTAACTTTTCTACCTTGAGTTTCATTTATACTTTTTGGCGGTATTTATAGCATATCGTATTTTGAACAAATTTTAATGTAAGCAGTGTAGAAAAAAAATTCGTTTCTACTATTAACTTTGTTTGTAGTGATATATCTTATCTTTTTTACCCACAAACCAATCAAAAGCAAATCTAAACAAGCTTATATAATCTTTTATAATTGCTCTTATATTAAAGTGCCACAAAGCTACTGATCATATTTTTTACCTTTATTATTTAGAAAAATAAAGGAATATTATTTATACTAAAGTAAAGAATTTTACGAATTTCAATTTCACAACAGTTTGGTTATAAATCTGCTCCAACTCCATTGCAGCTTTGTAACGTGGTTCCCATTCATATAATATTATAAACCACCGATATATGACCGAAATTTATTGCAGTTTTCAATAAAATTCTCCTCAATAGAGGGAATAAAGTTATTGAAAATTAAAGACAGTTTTACCCCGTATAAGTGATATATGACTGCAAAAATATCATTATTTTATTTTGACCTATAAAACCAGTTATTTATAGCTTTAGCACGTTTTGCTTCAATTTAACTATATTTTAAATTGAACCAGTTTGATACAATATTATAAATTGCAGATATGTTGATGAAATTGTAAGTTAAATTAAAGTTTACTTCAATAATCTTTTTCGTATTTTGTCTTACATTTTAAATGTTATTTATTCCATTAGCCCCTGATTGCCTATATTTTTGAATATATATTAAAATTGCTTTTAGTGCTAACACACAAAAACATGTTACTGAAAATGTTGGACCCACATAGACTAATTTACTATTACTGCATTATAAATATAACCGTTTTAGTAACTTGATACGATCCTCGTAGCCTGCAAATGTATCAACAATTTTTACAACGTACGGAAGCACTTGTAGAAAATAGAATAAAGAAAAGAATATCTTAGATATGTGGGCTTCACATATTTAAGATATTCTTAAGTATGCGTGGTTAAACTCAAAATTGCCAGAGTTTAATATACAGAATAGCTTCCATATTTGGGCAGGCAACAACCAGTTCCCTGCAACATTCAGTAATCACGGTTAAAACAATTAAGGTCAAGAATATGTTGAAAATTTGTGAAATAAAAAAAAATGATAATAATCAATGTAACCTTGAAAAAATTAAAAGTTGCTTCTACCTTTCAATTATATTGTCGATGCAGTTTTGCACGATTTAAAACCACGTTTTACCTGTTTTTTTTTCCACACACTTTTCATGCTGATCTTAAAAAATTAAAATTAGTTTAGAAGCTATAGAGTTTATCGCTACAAATATACAAGTCTCATCTCTTTTTTTTAAATATTACTTAAAATAATTTACCCAAAATAAAACAATAGTTGTGATAGGTTTCAAAGCAAATGACCAAACCGATTATAAAATGAACTTCATCGAAACCTACTTATGTACACTCATACAAATAACTTTACTTTTTTGTAATCGGACTTGGCACATCTCTTAAGCGATGTGCTAACGCTGCGGCCTAAAACTCACGGAGCCGTTTTCACCGTTTTCTCGCAGTTGTAGGGCCCGGTTTCTGTAGTATACGACGCGTAATACACCCGTAGCGAAGCCGTTTGTTCGTGGTGATCGCTGCTTTCACAGGCGACTATTAGGCTGAAACCTATTAAACTAATTTCAGACATAGCCTATGAGCTTAGACAGTAACTTCGTAATCATAGAGATTACTTTAACATTGTCTAAGCTCAAGCATAAGCTTAGTGCACCTATCGGTCAACTTAGTAAAAAAAGTAATGACAGGTTTCCTTAAATGATTTTAGTTGTGATACTTCTGTAGCGTTTAATTTCTAAAAACATAATGTAGAAATTAAACGCTACAGAAGTATCTCATAAGAAAAAGAAAGCTCAATGAAAATATTTGGTAAATTACATTTTTAGATGTTATGTCTTCGTATGCCATTTTAAACGTATCAAGTACCTGTCACACATGTAGTTCAACTTCTTGAAATGTTCAATGTTCAAAACGACTATTTAAAGTAGTTTTGATATTGCAATACAATAAGTCAACACCATTACCTTTACAAGAAGACGTTTATCAGTATATTGTTGTTTCTAGGGATTAAAAACATGAGGAGGCTAACCTATATATTTATAAATACTGTGTAAATAATGCCTTTATAATATTGTTAGGAGAAGGTAGTGTTGCCTACCTACACCCCGGCTGGTGCCTATAAAAGGAAATACGCGACGAGGCCTCGGTCCTCCGATCGCCGCCCGGTACGGACGTGCAAGACCCCGTTCTCCGTTGATCGGTCCCTTCCCGATATTCCGTGGCGCTCAGTCTACTGACGTCACAGTTAAGCGTGTTAGTTCCGTGCTACGGTTTTCAAGGCTTTTCTACTCCCTCTGAGTGCTATCGAAGTGTGATTTGTCTTTGTGACTAAGCCCCTTAGTCTTCAAAGAGCTGTGCTAAGTTGTGTTGTGCTTGTGCTGAGTGCAGTGTTGTGCCCAGCGTAAGTAGTCTGGTTTCAGTACAAAGGATACTTAACGGTGACAACGAATTTGTACTGAACCAGTCCTTTTACTTTTATTTTATTTCTCTTCTCTATTTTAATTTATTTTTCTCCTATTTTCATATTTATTTTTATCATATCTGTGTATTTTCGTGTGTATTTGTCCTTTTTGTCGGTAAAGGTTGACCCTTACGCGGTCAACTCTTTACCTGCGTACCCTTTTTTTTAGGTTTCTAGGTAACATTCCTAGGTAACCTTCGGCGAACAACGGTTAGTTTTAAGTTATTTTCCCCATTTCTAACTTGTGCAAAGAGCACAAAATTAGTAACTTAAAAGCCGCCAACGCTGGCGAATCAATTAAAATTCAGGTCGCGACCATCGACGACTTCCGGTCTTTTACTAGGCTTCTATCGATCAAACAAATCGCGTATCACACGTACGCCCTCCCGGAGGAGCGTAAGATCCGCGCAACACTACGGGGCATCCCGTTTGAACTCAGTAATGACGACATTCTCGAGGACCTTAAGTCTCAGGGCTTCCCGGCTGAAGCAGTGCACAAAATGCACTCTAACCGCGGTAGGCGTTTTCCACTAGCTTTAGTTATCCTCACCAACCTCCCAACTCGAGGGAGATCTTCAGATTGGCTCGCACAATCTGCGGACTTTCAAATATCTCCGTCGAGCGTCCCAACCCTCGCGGCCACCCTGGGCAGTGCCACCGCTGCCAGCTCTATGGCCACGCAGCGGCTAACTGCTCAGCTCCCCCCAGGTGCGTTAAGTGCCTGACACATCACAAAAGAGTGCACTCGCACTCCCGAATCCACTTCTCCCCTGCCTGTGTGCTGTGCGGCCAGTCTGGCCACACAGCTAACTACAGGGGTTGCCCGCGCACTCCGCGCTCTTCAGCTAGGAGTGCTGCGCCTAAACCGGCGCCGCCGCTCACTCCCGCTAACTTCCCGCTGCTGCGCAACCGGGGTCCCCCGGAAGCAAAGCCCGTTCAGCCGACGCCTACTCCGGCTCTGTCTTGGAGGCAGCGTCCGGCCGTTCCGCCTGCACCTTCCCGTCCTATCCCAGCTCCCGTAGCTTCCGTAGGGCCGCGTCCTGCTTTGTCATCTTCACCTCAGTCGTCGTTGGCTGAGGACATGAAGACCGTGTTCGACGTCATCCAAAACGTCGACATTAAGGAAATTTCCGTACTCGCACGCAAACTGCGAGCCGCCCGCTCTCCTCAAGAGCGTCTATTTGCTTTAGCCGAGCATCACTCGCTACTAAGCTCTTTATGAATTCCATTTTTCGTATAAGCTTATAAATAATTATAATGTCTAGACCCGCAAATCCCGCGTCCTGTCGTATCAAACCAAAGGGCTTATCCCTAGTATCTTTTAACGCTCGTAGCCTTAACACCAACCTTCCTGAGCTCAAACTGTTCCTTCAGAAAAATGAGCCAGACTTATTGCTTCTCCAGGAGACATGGCTTACTCCAAACTGCTCCAGGGGATTCGCTATTCCTAAGTACGCGTTTACTCGCAACGATAGGCCCAACTCCGACGGTTTCGGCGGCTCCGCTATATATTACAAAAGAGGCTTCCATTGCTGTCCTCTCCCTACCCCTCCTCTCCTCAACATGGAAGCAACTGTGTGTAGACTGGCTATGACTGGTCATCCGACCATTATCATAGCTTCAGTCTGCATACCATGTGGCTCCAGACCAACCCGCAGCGTCATTATGTTCGGAGACTTTAACTCCAAACATACTGACTGGACGGGCCTATCAACCAACACCAGCGGTATCGCTCTCCTCGACATCACAAACTAACTTGACTTAGATGTCATCTCTCCCATCACTCCCACTCACTATCCCGACAACCCAAATCACTCTCCTGACATCCTCGATTATGCAATCGTCAAGCGAATCAACATCGACCTCAGGTCTATCGAACCGCTCGATGACCTAGGCTCTGACCACCACCCCGTCTCCCTCGTGCTAGGACCGCCTAACAATATCGTCACCTTTTCTAAGACCTTTACCGATTGGAAAGGCTTTAAAAATACGTTAGTTTCAGCCTTAGAGGCCCCAAACTCTCCGCTCGCGATCTCACCCGATCAAATAGATAGTCCGGATAAAATGGATTCATTAGTCAATTCTCTAACTGATGCTATCAACTCAGCCATAAGTGACAACGAAAAGGTTGCTAAGCAAGGTAAACCCACGCTTCCCTTAGCCGTTAGCAATCTTTTTAAAGCTAAGAACGCGGCTCTCCGGAGAGCCAAGAAATATCCCACGCCCGCCTATAGATAAGCTGCGAATCAGCTACAACGTAAAGTTAAGTCTTGCCTCGCAGAACTCCGAGACGCTCAGATGAACGATCTCATGGCGAATATCTCTCCATCCCACCAAGCGTACTATAGTGTGGCCCGAGCCTAACGCGTAGACACCGCCTCTCACGTTCCTCCTCTCACTCGTCCCGATGGCACTACTGCCTTCGAAGTCGAAGAGAAACCCGAATGCTTCGCTGACAGCATTGCGTCTCAATGCTCGCCCAGCACGCAAACTTTTGATCCCTCACAAATCCAGGCAGTGGAGGACGAAGTCCTTCGCAGAGACTCTCTCCCCATCACCCCCAAATCTCGCTTCTCATTAGAAATCAAAAGTCCAAAAAGGCTCCGGGTGCGGATGGAATTTCCAACCACGCACTTAAGCACCTGCCTCAACAGGTGCTTACCTTGTTAGCTATCATTTTCAATGCCTGCTTCGACCATAGCTACTTTCCAAAAGCTTGGAAAGAAGCAACAGTCATAAACATTCCCAAGCCGGGTTAACCTCTGAATATCCCGGCTAATCACAGACCCATCAGCCTCCTCAAGGCAATGTCTAAACTTCTCGAGAGAGTCATACTCTCTCGAATGTGGAACCATCTGTTTCCTACGGATGGAGATCATCTCATTATTCCCCATCAGTTCGGCTTTCGCGCTAAGCACTACTGCCCTCAGCAAGTCCATCGAATCGTCGAGTACATACTTGACGGGTTCTATCCGCGTCGTTATAAAACAGTCGCGGTTTTCTTTGACGTAGCCAAGGCTTTCGATAAAGTCTGGCACAGCGGTCTCGTTTATAAACTCTAAAAAATAGGCTTACCGGATCGCCTAGTCAGTTAAATAGCGTCGTTTCTCAAAGACCGTACGTTTCGATTTAAACATGAAGGCACGCTTTCTGCGCCTCGTCCCATAAAGGCTGGAGTCCCTCAAGGCTCAGTCCTTGCCCCTCTGTTGTACACCGTGTACACCAACGACATTCCCATTCCCCCGAAAGGCGTCGGACTCGCCCTCTTTGCCGACGACACCGCACTCTATACCAAAGGCCACAGTGTTCCGCACCTTGTAACCAGACTCCAAAAGGCCGTAAACGCCCTTGGTGTATGGTTTCAAAAACGGCGCATCGATGTGAACTCTGAAAAGAGTTCTGCGATGCGCTTCGACCACAAACGCCGTCGTACCGCTGGCGTTCCCCACGTTCGAATATTAGGCATTCCCATCCCCTGGAAGCGCTGTACTAAATACTTAGGCGTCACACTAGATCCGACGTAGAAAAAGTAAAATGTCTTTCAGAAACAAACGTATACTTTACAAGGTCTGCGTTAGACCCGTCATGACATATGCCTCGCCAATCTTTGCCCATGCCAAACCCTCCCTCCTACACAAACTGCAGGTAGTTTAAAACCTCTTTTGCCACAGAGCCACAAACGCACCGTGGTACGAGCGTAACGCGGACTTGCATAGAGATCTTGAACTGCCTACAGTACAACAGCACCTCAAAACACTCTTTGAAGCGTTCTTCAAACGCTCCGAAACCCATCCCAAACATCTAGTTCGTGATTCAGTCTCATATACTACTCCTGTCTTAGATTCAAAGTTCAAAGTCGCTTGGCCTAGGAATGCGCAAGCGTACTCTTCCACCAGACTGTCAGCCGATCTCGAAGCCCTTCTGGCCGCAAATTCTAATTCTAACGTCAATTCAAATTCTAACGTAAATCCTAATTCTAACGTAAATCCGAATTAATTCAATTTTATTTTGCAATTTTTAATTTAATTTTATTTTTAAATTATATACTTTTCATTTTGAGCACCTTCAGTGCTATGTATTCACCTTCATTGCTACGTAATTCCAGCGGGTGATCCCTTCTGGGCCCCGTTAGCGCGGCCTCTTTCTCCAATTGGCCGTCGCTCAGATGAAGGCTGTGTGGCAAAAAATTGCACGAGCCGACAGGGGGTGTTTTAGTGGGTAGTCCCGGATGCCTTGTAACGCGCGCGAGAGGCATGCGGAAATGCATTTTTTGCCTCCTGCCCAAACGGTGAACAAAAAAAAAGAGGCCTTGGCCATTTTCTATTTGCTGTCATTCGTGCAATTTCGTTTCTAATTAAAATCGTTTGTTTAAATTTATATCTTGATATTTGTATCTTGATTCGTGAAATTGAGTTTCGTCGGAGTCGTCGGCAACCTCGGAGGCATGCTTGGGGCTTAGCCGGGCTGTGGTATGCCCTAGTACCACACCACCGCCAAGTATGCCGCAAAGAGAAGAGGAGCCTTTAGTGACGAACGCTGCAGAGCGCCTGCTGGCCACCATAAATTGTATCCTGATGAGATCAAACCATTATTTTGTGTCTGTTTTTAATCCCATGATGTTGAAACGTGGCTTAGCGAAGTGGATAAAGCGCGAAGTGTAAACAGTTGGGACGACATGGAGTGCCTTGCCCGCGTCGGAAGTTGCTTAAAAGGTGAAGCTCGCACCTGGCTGAGTCAGACCCGATCTGCGTCCGGACCCGTTCGGACGTGTTGAAGGTCGCTCCCGGCTGCCGAGTCACGATTGTTGTCTCACGGCTTCTCTCGTATCAATACTCAAACGCCACTCTCAGATCCGTTCTGCGTCCGGCCCCGCTCGGACGCGTTCGCGGTCGCTCCAGCTGTTGAGTCACGATTGTCGTCTCACGAAGACAACTCGTTCGCAATACTCATACGCTGTGAGCCTCTTCAGGGCTTACGCTGCGGCCGGTTTCGATCGGCTGCAACTAAAGTCGGTCTCTTGCACAGCAACAACAGAGCTGAGCTTACCACGGTCGATTAAATTCGATAGTGGATCGCAAGACTCGGGCTGTCTTTCTGGCTGCGTACTTGACGCTTGGCGCCTGTACGTAGTCAGAGACTCGCTCTGCGGCCGGCTCTGGCCGGTCGTAACGTAGTCAATCCCGCACTTTTGGGGAACCCAACTTCGTCAGGTCTACGGCCGGTTTTTGTTGTCAATTTATTGACAACACACTCCGTAGTAGACTCGCAATTGGTCAGGTGGATACTTAACGGTGACAACTAAGCCTGATAGCGTTGCCCCGGTGCGCTTCCAAGGCCCTTCAGGCCAAGGAAAAACCGGCTGACCCGATCCCATTGCACTTGGGCCTTTCCCAGGGTGACGGTACAGTGCTGTCAGAATTAGGGGCACCACTTCGCGTTGTCCCCAGCCCCCCTACCGCGGGTAGGGAGGTTTAGGTATTAGGTGCTAGGTTAGCTAGGGAACCTAGCCATTTTTATATATTTATATATACTTATATTGTAGCCAAGCCCTCCAATGGACCCAACCGTTGTAAGCTTTCTTAGGTCATTCGCCCGGATGCTCATTGCGTCCGGCGTCGCCATTTCCGAAGATATAATAACGCAGGCCTTACAGGCAACTATCGTGTCCCCGGCCCCTCAGGCCTCCAACGTCCAGACCCCTCAGGTCTACAGCTCTCCCGCGTCTCCCGTCCCGTCCGAGATGGACTGCGAATCGGTCGCATCCTCTCACGCGTCGCGTCGCAAGCGTACCGCTCCTGGGAGCGACTCCGAACCCACGTCTGACCCGGGGTCGTCAGATACCGTCACCTTAACCGGCTCTCCTGAGCCCGCGTTCCAGTTAGTCGCCAAACGCTCCAAAAAGCGCTCGAAGAAAGCCTCGGTATCCTCAATACCCAAGCCCTCCCCGGTGTCCTCAACACCCACCCCCGCGTCACCAAAATCGATCGAATTAACCGCGTCTCCGTCGGTCCCATCGAAGCCAGCGACGCGCTACGTCCCACCAAAGCCTCAGCTCCCTCCGCCCGTCTTTCTCCGTGAAAAAGCGCGATGGACCGTAGTATCTTATCTTTGCAAAGAGCAAAAAATTAACTATCTCAAAGCAACCAACGCAGGCGATTCAATTAAAATCCAGGTCGCGACTATCGACGACTTTCGCGCGTTTACTCGGTTACTTTCACTAAAACAAATCGCATTTCACACGTACGCCGTCCCGGAGGAGCGTAAGATCCGCGCAGTACTACGGGGCGTCCCGATCGATCTCGCGAACGATGAAATCCTCGAGGACCTTAAGTCCCAGGGTTTTCCGGCCGAAGCAGTGCACAAGATGCACTCCAACCGCGGTAGGCGCTTTCCTCTAGCATTAGTTATCCTATCCAATACTCCCAACTCGAAGGAGATCTTCAGAGGGGCTCGCACAATTTGCGGACTCTCGAATATCTCCGTCGAGCGTCCCAACCCCCGTGGTCACCCTGGGCAGTGCCACCGCTGCCAGCTCTATGGCCACGCAGCGGCTAACTGCTCAGCTCCCCCCAGGTGCGTTAAGTGCCTGGTTCCTCATATCACTAAGGAGTGCACTCGCACTCCCGAATCCACTTCCCCCCCTGCCTGTGTGCTTTGCGGCCAGTCCAGCCACACAGCTAACTACGGGGGCTGTCCGCGCGCTCCGCGCTCCACCGCTAAGAGGGCCGCGCCTAAACCGGCGCCGCCGCTCACTCCCGCTAACTTCCCGCCGCTGCGCAACCGGGGTCCCCCGGAAGCAAAGCCCGTTCAGCCGACGCCTACTCAGGCTCTGTCTTGGAGGCAGCGTCCGGCCGTTCCACCTGCACCTTCCCGACCCATCCCAGCTCCCGTAGCTTCCGTAGGGCCGCGTCCCGCTCCGTTATCCGCACCTCAGTCGTCGTTGGCTGAGGACATGAAGACCGTGTTCGACGTTATTCAAAACGTCGATATTAACGAAATTTCCACACTCGCACGCAAACTGCGAGCCGCCCGCTCTCCTCAAGAGCGTTTATTTGCGTTAGCCGAGCATCACTCGCTCCTAAGTTCGTTATAAATTCTATTTTTAAATCCCGCGTCCGTTAGATTCGAAATTTCAAAGTCGAGAAACGTGCACACTGGCGAACCTACGCAATTAGCTTTAGATCTCGAGGCCCTTCAGGCCGCTATTTCTAACTTAAACGTAAATTCTATTTCTAACGTTAATCCGAATTAATGCAATTTTATTTTTCATTTTTAATGTTTTCAATTATTTACTTTTCATTTTTGAGCACCTTCAGTGCTATGTAAATCCCAGCGGGTGACCCCTTAAGGGCCCCGCTAGCGCGGCCTCTTTCTCCAATTGGCCGTCGCTCAGATGAAGGCTGAGTGGCAAAAATGCACGAGCCGACAGGGGGTTTTTAGTGGGTATGGTTCTGGTAGGCGTCGGGACGAGTCCCACATAACTTTGGAATCGCGCCAGAGTATGCGTCAGAGCATTTTTATCCTCCTGCCCTTCCCGCGGAGGGGAACAAAAAAAAAAAAAAAACCTGGCTGAGCCAATGTACAAGTACCCTCCGTACTTGGTCTGCGTTCAAATTAGAACTCAAAGCGTTGTGCCCACGTAATATCGACGTCGCGAACATTTTATATGATGTGATGTATACAGAGTCTGATAAATACTCCACTTATGCAGAATACGCGCGTAAATCACTTTTAAGGCTCAGAATAGTGACAGGGCTCAGTAACGAATTACTTACAGCTATTATTTTACGAGGTATTACTGATCCTCAAATTCGGGCTATTGCTATGAATTTTAAACTGACGCCTGACAACATTGTGGAGTTTTTTTATCAAAATTTGTTAAACCAAATTTTAACCCTGCAAAAAAATTAATTTCTTATGCTAATAGTCGCTTTAATAAACCTAGTAGTGGACCTTATCCGTGTAAACGAAATTTTGATTCGAATAGCTCAAAACTAAAGTGCTATCAGTGTTGTCAGTTCGGTCATAAAAGTGTTAATTGTCCCAAGCGCTCGCGGACAATCAATAGTCATAACAACTCATCATCGTCGGGACCGCAAGTAAAAAGATGTACCTTTTGTAAAAAAGTGAGTAATTTAGAAGGTGAATGTTTTGCTTAGGAACGTTCGAATCTTAGGAACACTACAGGTGTTAATTTTTGTCGTGAAATTATGAACCTTAAAACAGTGACGTAATAACAGGTTATTTCCGGAATTCCTGTCGATGTTTTGATAGATAGTGGGTCTTGTATTTCATTACTGTCTTCCGATTTATTAAAACACTTTCCGTGCAAATTAAAACCTACACACCGATTGCTGCGTGGATTAGGCGTTATGGAAATACAAAGTAAATTTTTCGTTACATTGCATATTGAGTTGAGTGATATCACTTTAGAAGTTGACTTTTTTATTGCGGCAGTAAATGTTTAATAGGTACCGATGTTTTAAACAGAAAAGGTGTAACTTATGTTCGAACTGGTGATTCGCAGCGTATTATTCATAGCGATACTATAGTATGTAACGTAATATAGTGTGTAATCTGGGATATGTGTATTCCCCGGAAAAAGGCCGGTTGTTCAAATTGTAAATATGTCTAACCAGAGTGGTACACTGCTAACATCATTCAAAGCATAACATCATCGATTGCACAAAAAGTACAAAACTACTAAATCACAGAACGACTATGAGAAGTTTGCGCAGTGTAGGAGGAGGGTTAAAGCTGAGATAATACGAGCACACGATCGGTACAGAAACTTAGTACAGAGTAACTTCGCGAGACCCGCGAGCATTTTGGTACTTCCTGCGTTCTAAGACAGCCATTTCAAACAAACGCAGGATCATAAAAGAAGGGCGAGTATTATCCGATCATGAAAGCGCCAACGAGTTCGCAAGGTTTTTTCAGTCTACAATCCAGATCCCCCCTTGTTGAATGTGGCGGCGGCGAGTGCCGCAGCTTTGGGGGCGCCGGGGGCACGCGTGCACCTTGCGTGTGGGCAACTCGCAGATGTGTGGCGCGCGCTGGCTCGCTTGCCACCCAAGCGCTCAACAGGATCTGATGGAATCCCAGTCTTCATTTTCAGAGATTGTCGTGCAGTTTTTGTAAAGCCTCTCCTATACATATTCAACGTCTGTATTGAGACCGAGACGTTTCCCGATCGCTGGAAACTAACCAGGGTTGTTCCTGTTCCTAAGGGGACTGGTGGCACCTCACCCTGTGACTATCGACCTGTAGCAGTCCTTTGCACTCCAGCTAAAGACTTTGAGATGACCATCCGCAGCTGCATTTTCCCATAGATAAGCGCTCAGCTGTCTGAAGCACAACATGGTTTTCGGTCTGGGCGCAGTACGACGGGGAAATTGCTGGATCTTATGACACACCTGGTTTCGGCAGTGGATGCTGGCTTGCAAGTGGATGTAGCTTATTTTGATATTAAGAAGGCGTTCGACACCGTGGATAATGACGTCCTCTTGTATAAACTGGCTAGCGTAGGGTGCTTCCCGCACACTTGAAGTTTCTTCGCTAGTTATCTACGGGATAGGCGTCAATATGTTGATTGTGGAGGATGTCTTTCTGAATCCTATGCGACAAGATCCGGTGTGAATCAAGGAAGTAACTTAGGGCCACTCCTCTTCATTTTGCATTGCAGCAGAACATACGTAGTGTCGTAAAGTGGAGCCGTGACAATAATTTAACATTTATTGTCGCTAAGTGCTCAGTGTTATCATTTAGGCGTGCTCACTTTCCGAACCATCACCAATATAGTATGGAGGGGACGCCGATGCAGAGAGTTTTAAAGGAAAAAGATCTGGGAGTGCTCTTTTCGGCAGATATGAAATTCAGGCAACATATTGAAGGAATATTTAAAAAGGCTTACCGCAATCTGGGTCTGGTTTTGCGCCATGCAAACAAATTCACGAACATGCAGGCGTTAAGAGCTTTGTTCGAAGCACTTGTAAAAAGGAACTTACAATGCACCAATTTGGTCCCCACATGAGGAGAAGTATAAGTTAATGATGGAACGGATACAAAACAAATTTTGCAAATTAATTTTTAGGAAAATGTACGGAGTGTACCCTGGGTATCCACTGCTGTACCCTAGCCTATTCATACTGGGTATGTTAGGTTATTACAGGCTTGAGGTTAGGAGGGAAGTAGATCTTGCCACATATTTATTTAAGATTATTCGTGGCAAAATACAAAACCCGAGCGTATTAGCATCCATACAGCTTTGTGTGCCGGACGGATACGTGGGTAGGCGGCGGAGACCACCGTTGTTTCTAGTACCGCGTGCGCGCACCGCTTTGCTGCACAGCGCGCCGCTCACGCGTGCGCTTCGGACGCTCAACACGACGTCGGACCGCGTAGATTTGTTTTCCTGTTCACTGAATGAATTCACTCGGGCCGCATATAATGTATGTAGTGTTAATATGTAAAGGTTTATTGTTAATGTTACCTAGTATGTGTGTTTGTAATTGTACTTGGTGTATGTAAATGTTTATTGGATTTCTTTTTCTTTGTTTAAATTTGTGTCTTAATAGTATTTCTTAATATTGAGTGTCGGTGGTAACGCATTAGAATTAAGTTTCTGTAACGATAGCTGTTTGTTTAGAATTAATAAAATAAAATAAATAAAAGTAATGTAAGCAAGTTCTTTTTCATTGTTAGATAAATTAAATACCTCAGTTACCGGTGATTGTAAAGAACAGTTGTTAAGTGTACTATCAAAATATTCTCAATACTTGCTGAGTGGTACAGCAACCACAACCGTTAAAAATAGTGAAATGGAAATTAATTTAACGACTAATATCCCCATTTATTATCGACCCTATAAATTATCTTACGACGAGAAATTACGAGTACGCGCAATTGCGGATGATTTATAAGAAAAGGGTATTTATTCGAGAGTCGGAGTCAGATTATGCCAGTCCAATCTTGCTTGTAAAAAAGAAAGATGGGTCTGATAGATTGGTACTTGACTATAGAGTGCTAAATAAAATTACTGTCAAAATGCGTTTCCCTTTACCTTTGATTAACGATCATGTAGACAGACTTGGGAAAGCTAGGTGCTTCACTGCGTTAGATATGATATCAGGGTTCCAGCAATTACGAGTCAGTGAGAGTAAGACCGCGTTCGTTACACCAGAAGGGCACTATGAATATTGTAAAATGCCGTACGGTTTAGCTAATGCGCCCATTTTTTATCACAAAATTACCTCTAAAACCTTAAAATTCTTCATAGAAGCTGAAAAAGTTCTAGTCTATATTGATGACGTGCTCTTATTAACGGATAGTGCTGAAGAAAACCTGATTTTACTCGATTCTGTGCTAAAAACCTTAACTCAGGCAGGGTTTTCAATAAATTTAAAGAAATGCACGTTTCTAACTGATAAAATAGAATACCTCGGTAGAATCATTAGCCAGGGTCAGGTTAGACCGAGCGCATACAAAATTGAAGCTCTAGTTAAGTCCCCACAACCTAGCACAGTTAAACAAGTCCACCAATTCCTCGGTCTGGCCGGCTATTTTCGTAGGTACATCCCTAATTACGCAATAAAAACTGCTTGCATTGCGTCACTAACTAAAAAGACCGTCACGTTTCACTGGACTGAGGAACATGAAAAGGCACGCCAAGATCTCAATATCCCACTTAACTACGGTCTTGGCAATATAAGACCCTAATTAAGACACCGAGTTACACCGGAGGCTAGTTCTATTGAGTAGGGCGGCATATTGATGCAATTACATAAAGATGGTCGAAGGCGGGTAGTTGCATATTTCAGTAGTTGACAATGGGTGCTGAACCAAAGTACCAAAGTAACGAATTAGAAACCCTTGCAGTCGTCAGATCATTTCAACATTTTCGGCAATATCTTATTGGTAAAACGTTTAAAGTAATAACTGACTGTAATGCGTTAAAAATGACTCAAAATAAAAAATATTTACAGCCTAGGGTAGCACGGTGGTGGATGTACATGCAAGATTTTGATTTCATTTTAGAATATCGTAAGGATGTTTTAATGTCACATGTAGATTACCTTAGTAGGAACCCTGTTAATTTTATTAACGTTGTAAATAAACCTCTAAATTGGGCACAAGTGGCGTAGTCAGGTGACGAGGAAACTTTAATTTTAATTGAAAAATTAAATAACACTTCAGATAGCTACTTGATTTATTGCAGGAAGCACCACCTTCTTCCCCTTGCTATGCGGCGTGAGATTGCTGACGTCACTTTTTTGCTAAAGATAGCTTCTGGCTATCTAGATTGCCCCGAGCTCCTACAAAAACTTCATCTTAATTATCCTATCAAGCCCATTAGAAATAATGCACTATTACATCTCCCGTTAGCTACCACAAACTACAGACAAAATACTTTTGTATGGCGCGCGTGTAGCAATTTTGATAAATTATTAATCAAAATTGATTTAGATCTATTATTCAATTCTAGCGTTGCTTCTGTGAGGCGTGCTCTAAGTAACGATTTCTTTAATAACTCATAATAACCTATTAATAACCTTGGTGAACACTAGAATTCCCGAGCGCTTATTCAAAAAATTTGTACTAATAAATTTTAAAACTACAGTTTTTACTTACGCGATATTGTCGGAAAGGTCCGACTCGTATGGAGTCCATCATCAGGGCCGAGTACAGTTGTGGCTGTGCCTCGCCTCGCACTGCCGCCGCTCTGCGCGCGCGCTGGGAGGGAACGGGGGCGGGCCGTGGTTGCAGGGGCTGCGCAAGCGCGGCGGGTGGAGTAGGCACTGACGGTGGTGCGGACGATGCCGTTATGTAGCGGCATGCTGAGCTCACGGTGCCATTGGAAAGCGGTGTCCGGTTCTTCACGTGTCCGTGTTTGTGAAGTATAGGCTTCCACGCAGCGGGCACAGACCAGCCTTATCAAAATGACTCACTCAACATTTTTAAAATTAAATTTGTACTAAATAATAATAGGTCTTTACCTATGAAACTGCCGTTTTGCCGTACTGGCCATTTCAAATGAAAATATTTTTTTTTGACTGATAATTCTAATTACAAATTAATTTTATTTGACAAACATGGAATTCTTTTTCTAAAATCGTCATTTGTTTAATAGTTAGTGTTTTGTTTTCAACGCATTCGAACATTTTTCGTCATCATGGATAAGTTAAAATTCGAGTAATTATGGAGTATGAGTACCGTCGTGGCAGCAAAGCAGCACAAGCGGCACGCAACATCAACGACGTTTACGGAGCGAACACTACAAACGAACGCACCACCCGTTATTGGTTTACCCGCTTCCGTTCTGGAAATTTTGACCTGAAAAATGAACCCCGTGGTCGTCCGAAAACTTTGGTCGACAATGACGAATTAAAGGCAATTGTGGAAGCTGATGAAACTCAATCCACGGCTGAATTAGCAGCAGCTTTCGACGTTAGCATCAAAACAATATTGGTCCATTTGCGTCAAATTGGCAAGGTAAAAAAGCTTGACAAATGGGTACCCCACGAACTCAATGACCGCCAGCGCGAAGTACGCGTGGAGACGTGCCTTGCACTGCTCAGCAGGCATACAAATGAAGGAATTCTGAACCGCATTGTTACTTGTGACGAGAAATGGATCCTGTTTGACAATCGTAAGAGCTCAGCAAGTTGGTTGGACCCTGGTTCAGCACCCAAACAATGCCCTAAACAAAAACTTACCCCTAGAAAAGTGATGGTCACTGTTTGGTGGTCTAACGCGGGTGTAATTCATCACAGCTTCTTGCCAAACGGGACAAGCATTACTGCAGATGTGTACTGTGAAGAACTGAACACAATGATGGAGAAGCTCGCACGTCTCCAACCAGCTTTGGTCAATCGTTCGGCTCCACTGCTCCTGCACGACAACGCGCGACCTCATACTGCACAGCAGACGGTCTCCAAGCTACAAGAGTTGGGGTTGGAAGTTCTCCGTCATCCGCCGTACTCACCAGACCTTGCGCCTACAGACTTCTACTTTTTCCAGAATTTGGATAACTTCTTGGCGGGAAAAAAATTCAATACCCGAGAGGCAGTACAAAATGCCTTTGAAGAATTTGTTGTCCCGTCCAGCTGATTTCTTCAAGAAAGGTATCAATAAGCTACCAATGCGTTGGCAAAGATGCATTGATTGCATGGGTGATTATTTTGATTAATAGAAATAAAAAATATATAAAAAAATTACGCTTCATTTATTTCGTGAAAAACGGCAATTTCATAGGTAAAGTTCTAATAATAATGTTAACAATTTAAATCACATTGTACTTAGTTATAGTTACAGTATGAGATAGTAAGTTATAGTAACAGAGTGTCGGATTCAATCGCGTATTTGTTAATCGCCGTAGTTAGTTTCTAATTTGTTTTTTATTGGTGAGGATCTTTAATGGTAAAGTAATAAAGTACTAAAGTAATTTGTGTTATCTATTTTTATTAATTTCTCTGTTGATCTTCCTGTTATAATAAAATAAAATAAAATAAAAAAATAAAAATCCTCAGTAACCTTTTCACTAAAACCTTTCAGAAGAGAGTACACGAGACGTAAAATCTATGAACAGGGTGTCAGCTGGAACCTGCCTGGAGCGAACAGGGCCGTCCACTGCGAGCAAGCGGCTTGTATATTAGCTATTTTTAGCCATTTAGGGCCGTGAATTAAACTTCGGCGGTGTCGTTGATGGAAAAATGCAATACATTTTAAGGTGACGAAATTAGTTTTAATTGAGGAAGTTAGGTGGAATTTTCATTATATATATGCACTGAGCATAAATAATCAATGATGAATCTTAGGTTTGAGAAATAGTTTTAAGTGCCACATTTTTTTGAGCACGTTAAAGTAAAGATATTTATATTTATTTAGAAAGTAGAGGTGGAAAATATATAGTGGCATTACTTATATGTACCTTTTATTTTCCGGACATATACAGAGGTAGGCAGTGATTGTTAATAGAATCAAATGCGCAAACTAAGTAAATTGACAATAAAGTAATCATCTTGTATTTATGTATGTAAATAAAGACAGAAATAATTTATTTTTTTACAAAATTGCAAACTTCATTTAAAATATATATAATTTTGTTTAATTCCAATTTACGATTCATTAGATGTAATGTGTTTACTGTTCAAAACATTTGATAACAGCAAACATGCCATATATATGCTTTTAATTATAAGAGTACTGCGATTTATGTCTTATGATTAATTTATGTCCCAAGAATCACAACTAGCTGATTTTCTCTGCTTCCGAGATATAAGCTTTTATACATGGTTAATGATTAACCATTAAAATATTTTTATTTTCCTATCTGTCTATTTGTGTATTATATATGGCGCTTTACTCTGAAATAAACAAATGTCTTTAATTTAAACAGAACCTCTTATGTTTATAGGAGTAATAAATACGTAACTTAAGAACAAAGTTATACGTCCGACGCGCAAAAAAAATTACCAAATTTGGGGTTCTGATACAAACAATTTATGCAAGGTAGAGTTTATTAAATAATAACATAGTATATCTCCTTGATTATTATTTTGTCAACATAATGTTTTAGAAGTTATATGTGGAAATTGTAGGAACTTTGGTAGACTATTGCAAGGCGTAATTATTTTTTTTTATGTCCCATAGCTCTATATAATGCTATTTTATGCTACATGAAACTAGTTTAGTTTTTATAAAATCTCATTACTTTTCAAAGAACTCTTTGACAAACTCAGACGAAGTGATTATACAAAAGAATGCGAAATCTTTTAAAAATAAATAACATTTAAAATATATTCAGCACAAAGACTATTTTACTTAGCTGCTTGGAATCGAATCATTATATATTCTAGAAAGGAGTAAGCACCGTTGTTATAAAATACCCACAGGGCGAATTGAAACAACCAAAAACGAAAAAATCTAGACGGTTTACACATCGTTAGATGTAGTATTTTTCTGACTTTCAAAGCACTCTTTGAAAAAATTTGATATTGTGAAAATGTAGAAACAATTTATATTTATATAATTAAAATTTTCAATTAATTGTACCCTCCGTTGTGAGTTGAAAATACATTTTTGATAATACTACTACTAACTTTTGTCTTTTATTTATTATGTCATCAAACAGTCATACAATGAAAATCAAAATAAATAAAAAGGTATGACATATTAGAAAGACAACGAATGCTGAAAGTACTTTATATAAAGTTATGTCATTTGTAACACTTATTGTGCACAATAATATGATTTTATTCATCATTTCTATTCGTCCAATAGTGTATATTTTTTTAAAGATTTTAAATTATCAAAAAGTTTATCAAATTTTTTGTCTCAAACACATGAAGAAAATTCCATAAAAGGTCAAATTCAAATTCAAATTCAAATATTTATTTCTTAACATTGACAATTACTTGTTCTTATTGACGTCAAATAAAACATGATTCTACCACCAGTTCGAAAAAAAACCTTCGTGAAGAAGAACTGGCCAGAAACTTCACGGGTATATTTTTTTTTTTCAAAATAAATTTACAGAGTCTCTTTATGTCTATACAAAATTATTCTTTTCTGCATCTGTTAGCTCGGCAAGTCTCCCTCCCCCCAAGTATCCAAACGACGAACACCCTCAAACGGCACCCGTTCACGAGTTAACGCGGGATCCAGCCATCGCCCTCCTCAACCATATTAGAGGGAAGTGAGCGACCCGTCACCCGACGCTACCATAAGAAGACGTACTTTAGTGACAATGACGCTTTAGATATTCATCGGGAAGAAGAACTCATCGCACAAACAGACACATTACACATGCTTTGTTACAAATACTAGTACAATCCTGTTAATGAGGGGATTATACCCAAGGGCTTTTATCATCCAAATAATCGGATAGTTTATAATATGCTCTAGCACACAACTTCTCCTTTATAGTTTCTTTGAATTTGTCAATAGGAAGACCTTGGATATCCTCAGGAACCTTATTATAAAAGCGTATACATTGATCCATGAATGAGTTAGTGACTTTATGAAGCCTGCTATTATGAGCTGCCAGCATATTTCTTCCTCTTGTGTTAACATTGTGCAGATCTTTTTTTTTTTTTGAACAAGGTTATGTTCTTTTTAACATACATTAAATTTTCTAAAATATATTGTGAATGGAAGGTAAGAATATTTATTTCCTTAAATTTACTTCTAAGTGACACCCTTGTACCGAGCTGATAGATTGCGCGAACAGCCCTTTTCTGCAGAATAAATATAGCATCGATGTCGGCAGCACTCCCCCACAGCAGAATACCATATGTCATGAGGCTGTGGAAGTAACCAAAATAGACTAATCGAGCAGTTGTTTCATTTGAAATTTGTCTAATTTTTTTAACAGCATATGCGGCAGAGCCAAGCCTTTTCGCTAAACCATCAACATGCGGTCCCCACTGCAGTTTGGCGTCTAAGGTTATGCCCAGAAATACAGTTGAGTTTACAGGAGTCAGTTCCTGGCTCTTAACTACAATGTTTGTGTTTACCTGTTTGACATTTGGCAATGTAAATTTAACACATTTCGTTTTTTTTTTCATTGAGGAGCAAATTATTAGCTGAGAACCACTGCTCTGTGTTGGAGATGCATTTGTTCACCGCTCGATAGTCAATTTCTTGTCTTTTGATTTTAAAGTCGATTTTAAAGTCGATAACAAGTGTAATTTTTACGAATTGGAGTGCGAGTTTTAAATATAAAATTAGGTTTGCACAGTTTTGTTGGGAAATTGGTTACTTAGTATTTTAAACAGAAAACAAGTAACAAATTGAGTTCGACGATGTTGCAACAAAAGAACGAAAGAAGTTTAAATTTTTTAAGAGAGTCTATGTAGGATATATTCGTTGTATGATTACGTAAGTATTTAATTTGTAAGTAAGGATCTCTGAAAAATTGCTTCAAGATGATAGTTGCCGGGAACCTGACTATCCCTGGTGATACGTAAGTCATATTGTTTTTAAGACTTTTATGAAACGAAACAGGGATATTTGCGTATTAAAAGTTTTTATGTGACATTTTTCATTATTAAGATAAAATTTGTAATTTGGACAGTAATCAACAAGAGCAACCAGGTCTTGTTGTAATTTAAACCATTCGGTGGTACCAGTACCCTCCCTGAACATGTTGGTATCATCAGCATATAAAAGATCATCTGAATTACAAAAAACATCACCTATATCGTCAACGTACAATGTAAATAGTACGGGGTCCAAATGCGACCCCTGTGGGACTTTGTAGGTATGAAAAACACACAGATAGCCTGAGAGTGATTCCGTATATATGATTCAATACACCGTAGGAAGCTGCCATGCTCACCGATACTCCGAAGATTAATCAGAAGCGAGTTTTGGCTAATTTTATCGAAAGCTTTGGAAAAATCGGTGTACACAACGTCTACTTGAGTGTTTTTATCCATAGCGTTAAGAAGGTAATCAACAAAATCCACCAAATTTGTTTCCACACTTCGTTATTTGACAAACCCATGCTGATTTATGCTTATTTGATTTTTTATAGAAAAAGAAAGCTGAGAACAGACAATTTTTTCCAATATTTTACCAAATAAAAACAATTTTGGTTTATATATATATATTTTTTTAAATTATTAATTAGCAGGCGTTTGTCTTCCATCTCACCTGATGGAAAGTGACGATGAAGACGAGGATCATACACGTCTGTCTAAGAGGTACCTATTCACTCTACACTTTAAAGCTCTAGAGTTATATTTGTCTGGAAAAACAGACGCAGGCAAATCGTTCCACTTTTGGCAACACGAACCAAAAATGAGCTATCGAACCGTTTAGTTCGGCTCTTCGGCACGCTAACCACAAACGGGTGAAACTTCTGTCTGCGTCTGGTTGACCGGTGGAGAAAGGGGGAAGGTTCGATCAGCTGAAAAAGAGCATTTGCACAATCTCCAAAGTGCAATCTGTAAAAAAACCGATAGACTAGCAACTTTTCAACGATGTTCGAGACTTTGCAGTAAGTTTCGAAGAGTTTCGAGTTTCGAAGAAGTAAGTTTGTCGTCACTTATGAGTCTACGAGCTCTTCGGTCGACAGAATCCAACGCTTTAAGATGGTACTTAGCGGAATCAAGCCAAAGATTCCATACAGGATCGAACCTGGGCTGTGTACAGGTTGAGCAACTGTTCGGAGTTGAAGTACCGCCGGACCTTTGCGATGACTCCCAATTTTTTGGAAGCTGACTGTGCCATGGTTTCAATCTGTTGACCGAAATTAAGTTTCGACGTGATGGTCATGCCTAGAAGCCCTAGATGGTTTGTGGAAAGTGGGCACCTTGGAAAGTGGGCACCTTGGAAAGTGGGCGTCAAGTTGAATGTGCCCTTTTTACCGGAGAAGAGACACGCCTGGGTTTTGGAAGGGTTGAACTTGACAAGGTTGGCTTCACCCCAATCGTAAACCCTACATAGTGTCAAATCAACCCGTTCGATCATCGACTCTCTCTGAAATTGGATCTGGTTTGGACTCGCTCGCGCATTGGACACATATCTCTCTACAACAGTGCTGTCATCGGCGTAACCAATAATGCCTTCCGATAAAAGAAGGTAATTAATGTGCAGCAGAAATAATGTTGCAGAGAGAACAGATCCCTGAGGTACGCCGGCGTTGATCGCCAATAGGTCGGATGAGAAGCCATCGATGACAACTAGAATTGACCGTTCCCTCTGTAAATCAGAAATCCAGTCGCAGAGTCCAGATGGTATGCCATACACAGGAAGCTTGCTCAAGAGGGCTTCGTGCCATACCCGGTCAAAGGCCTTGGAGATATCTAAGGATACGGCTATTGAAGGATACGACCAAATTGAGGAAGCAAAGATAAGTTCAAAAAATCAGCTTTATTTGATGTTAATAAATCATTACATATTGATTTGACAGATTTGCAAGAACGAATGGGAGCACCTGTTTGTAGAAATAGAGGCACCAGGGACACTATATGCGAGGGTGCCAGCTGCCGGGGTGCGCAACACCACACTAAGCCATAGCTCGTCGGCCGCCGGCCTGCGCCGGCCAAACTGTACCACCGTGCACAGTTCACGTCACCCTGCCACCGCCACGTCCCCGTTGCAATCGTGTCCAGTCTCTTCGACTAATTTTATTTATTAAAATATGAGTTTTTGTACCCCCTCAGGTTCTGGTTAATAAACCTCAATGCATGTTTATTATTCATGGCAATTATAATAAACTAAAGCAATTGTAAAGAACATATTAAGTACCCACTCAAGCGATAACGTTATAATTATAACAATAACAAAATAAAATTTGTATCAATTGTAATTCTTCAAACACTTATAAAATGAGAAAATATTAAAATGATTTGCAGAAAAAGTATTACAAGCTTACAATGGTTTTATGCAAGAAAATTTCACGCAGATAAAACATCATGTTTTTTTCTGACGCTGAATGAATGATTTGTGTGTGGTAGGTAATCTTAATCGATTTTTTTTGTTTTGAAAATTACGAACTCGGTTAACATGTCCTATATCGGTCGGTCAAAAATTGAAGTCCCTAGTTTAATACATAACTTGTACAATAACTTGAAAAGATTCTCGGACTTTGTTTGTGGAACACTTGACATTCCAAAAACAAAACAAACAAAAGATTGAGGTGAAAAATCAAATACTGTATTTTTAGGTAATTTTCTAGGGTTAATAGTTTTGAATTTACAACACATTTATCCTTCCTCAGATCATCTATTTCAGAACTTAGTTTACTTGTTTTTGTAACAAATTTTGATTAGAAAACTGTAATTTATTTATTTCAGATTTAATGTCCACTTTACTGATAAATTCTTAATAATAGTATTCTGTGTATCAAGCAACTCTTTACACATTGATGTTATATTCAGCCGAAATTCACCTAGTGATTCATTTTTATCCAAACATAGGTAAGATTATCCATCATTTAGCTCCTGCTGAACTCAGGAGAGTCAGAGTTTGGTATTAGGATTTTTTCTTTTTGTTAAGGTCACAACATTCTGCACGTCCTCATCAACTAATCGCTATAGATCAGGGTACGAACCAGTAGGGGGAGAACGTTGTGCACTCATCTTTTAGTAAGTATATAAGAGGCAATATTCCTATTACAATGCAAACAAACACACTTCAACAGTTTGAATCATTTGACAAACACAATGCTGACCGATCTTAGTATAATCATTTAGTTTGTTTCACTTCATTTCGAAAAAACCAAACACTTCGATAACAAAGTGATAACAAAGCTAATCGAGGCCTCGAGAATAAGGTCGTAAGCGCCGCTGATTCGGCCTCGCTTACGCGTTCTATCAACGACTTTGCCTTGGGTAGATTGCAATTGAAGATTTGGTTATTTCTATATTTATACATTATTAATATTTATTAATTATGAATATTAAATAATTTATAAAAAATTACATTTCTTTATAAATGAATAAAATACATTTTTTAATACTGTAATTAACATTACTGTAGATAAAGTAGAAAACGTAAAAACTAATTACTGACAATATTAATTTACTAAACAACAATATTAAGAAAAATCAAAACAACTACAGATTGACTAAAAATAAATTATCATACGAACAACTACTATTAATATTCAACCTAAATAAATTACAAGACAGAAGAAAAGCTGTTGATGCAACGATCCTTTTCAAATTATGCAACGGCGAATTTAATTGCCCTGATTTGCTGCAACAAATAAATTTTAATATTCCTGGTCGAAGAACAAGACATTCGCTTCTCTTTGCTCTACCGCCACCTAGATCCAACCAAGGAACAACAACACACTACACTCAGTCAATATTTTCAATAACACAAGAATCAAATACAAAAACTAAATGCAAGATCTTTTGTCAGGGTTGACTGATGATGAATGATAAATCATTCATAAAAAGTATTATTTCTTTTCCTTTCTCGATTACTTTTTTTTGCACATTTTTGTATAGTAACCAAACTTTTTTTAAATATAGCGTACGTATGTACCTCTGTTTGAGATTTCTTTATGTTAAAGTCTTGATGTTTCACTTCATTTATAGTTATATATATTTAGTCGCTCAAGAATATAACTAAGCACACATATCTTAGCGAGAACTCTTTAAGAATGTATACTAAATCTATATCTATTTAAGCTTATTGTTAATATATCTTTAATGTATATATCTGTTTGTTCTCCAATTAATAAATAAAAAAACATATTTTAATAAATTTATCCATTTCTGACTGTCCCTGGAGCAACGATATCCATAACGCTGGCAGCATTGCCTCTTTGAATGGCTATGGCTATTCTTTGCTCTAGGAACATGCCAGAAGGCGGATCACCATTCTTTTCTCTAATCCGGCGTCCCAGTTTGTCGATAAATTCTTTAGCAGAGACTCGCGAACAGCCCACGGTTTCCACAGCGGTTGGAGCGAAAAAATACTGTGGCTCTGTATAATACTCATTAAATATGGCATATTTAACGCGTTTCTTAGTGGTGACATCTTCCGCTACGGCTGCCGGTTCTAAGCTGATAAATTCACTGTTAGATGATTGTTTTTGATAAAACAAATTGTTGTGGTTCCCTTGGCACTATATGCATTGTCCATGTTTTACTTTATTTAGCACGAAATCACAGACTTAACACTAAAAGGATTCTATTTTAGAGAGAGTTCACGAAGCGTACGAGAATACGAATCTGATGTCAGCCTTACACTGTAATGCAATTAAGCAATCAAGAACTTGGTCACGACGAAACAATTGATTGTCTATTTACATTCAGGTACATTCAAACATCACCAAAATAATTTTGAATAACACCATAATGTCTGTCTTCCAAATAAAAAAAATACATGAATCTAAATGTATACGAGTTACCTACATGTAAACGAATGGTCACTGTAAGATGAATTCATAAGTGATTTTTTTTGCAATCCGTTATTAAAGAAACACGAAAGCTTTTTGACGTAAGGGTTATTTGTATAGCGTTGCTTATTTTTGGGGCCATGTGGTTGAAATGCATGTAAAATTAAATTAAACATAGCTATTATTTAAATGAATTTGTATCTCTTTATTGACTAATTATATTGGAGTAAACTAAAGTCTTTCTTGAGATAAACTTTAAGACTTGTTGCTTACATAAATTTAAAGGCTCACAAAACACAATCTATCGACAACAATAACCAAGACCGAAGCTATAAAGTGGAACTAATCTGGTTTCCCCTGAACCTTTCATTTTGCTTCGCGATAAAGGGACACCCCAGTTAATCTGCCCAGACGTTCAAATCTTGTTAAAAGGAAAACAACTCTGCCTCCTTTGTTAAGGCTCCTTTGGGATCAAAAAATATCGCTACGCTTAATTGATCATTATGATATTGCTTTCATAAGGATATAATGAAGTTTTTGATCCAATTATATTCCTTCTAATGGTTTCATGGTTTCCATGGGATTAGACCTGCTCTCGAACTCTGAAGATCCTGCGTTCAAATCCCTGCAAAACCAAATACCGTGAGGTGAAATAAGCTTTCGGTTTTTTAAATAGATTTATTCTGTAGGTCAGAACAATTTTGCTCGAAATTCGGCCGTATAGTTGATGCATTATTCTTATTTTGTATTTTAGTGAATAATCACTGAGCAAGAGTTTTCCATTCATTTATTTTATGTAATATAACCTATCTTCAAGTTAAAAGCATGCCGCATGTACCTGTAGTGATGATGTATAAAAGTTGTTGATGAATGTTTTCTATTTTCTGTTTATTTTTATTTCAAAGATTCCCTTAGCCAGTAATGTATTTGTCATGTATAAGATGGCCAACCTAGCATATTTGGATGTCAATTACTAATTATATATTTTTGTTTCAGAAGTACTGAGGTACTCATTCAACATTTTTTTAAAGAAGTCATCTTAAAAATGACTCAGCTCATGTAGTGTCATCATTCTTGAATATAAATTTTATGCTATTTATGTTCCAAATAACATAGAATGCACAAAAACTTGATCCTAAACAGATGCATTAGTATAGAACGGTACTGCTGCTGCTGCTGCAGCTGTAAACACTCACTTTGGTGTTGGCGTTTTGTAAAAAAAAGCAACGCCAGAATAAAAATGTATGACTAAATCAAACACTACAAATTAAAACACAAACATTTAGACTTACATAATAATAAATAACAAACTAAAATCTCTATACTCCTAAAATCAAAACTATCAAAATAGCAAAAACCGCAAAAATATAACCTATTCAATATAACCTATATCACTCGTATTAACACAAACATCAATTGAGTTGTTGTATCAAAAATAGAAAGAGTTACTTCTATGCCTCCAAACAAACAAAGCATATTCATTTTATTAACTACAACTACATAGATACATTGACATTATCTTTGAAAAAAACAGTTCATTTTGCAAGCTTCAACAAAATGTCAGTCAAAACGAAGATTCGTATAATATAAGGATTTATATTACGCAACATTCAAATGATTACGACATAAAAGTAATCTAAGCAAATGCTTTTTCAATCCATTTGCCGAATTGAATAAAAGCAGATCTCTCCTCAGTGGAAGTTGTGGATCGATTATACTTATAAAATTTATCCCGTCTTTAGGGAAGATTTGTATAAAATCTCTGAATCGGGGGATCCTAGGCAACACAATCCTCTTATACGACGAAAACTAGTTGGAGTTTATTTAGTCTGCAACGAACCGCACTAACATCCGAATTCGAATGGTGTTATTCTAGTAAAATATACACCAATCACTTTATTCCAAAATAATTTAATAAAGAAAACATTTTGAATGATAATCCTTTATGTTACTGTTTTTTGCTTTTTCCAGGAACTAGTTAGGGATATTACTTTAAAGTCAGCACAGACTTAATATTTTCAAAAATCAAAAACAGTGATGAAACAATGCTTCAGCGCTACGCCAATATGATCGCTAAGCTGATGTTGAACTCCGTTCTCAAGAGATCATTAATTTATTAAATGTAAACTGTAAATGTAAAATCTAATGAATATACACAAAGTTGATATCTTAGGGTGTTACCACACCAATCGGACTGGTCGACGTCGATCGACGTTTCTTGTTCCATCCTACCATCGATCGATTGGTGTGGTAGCACCCTAAATAAAGCGTTTTAGAGATTAAATTAAAATGGCTAAACCAAATTTTGTTAAAAATATTAATTATGAAATTGTATTAAGCTGCTTTTATTTTTATAAGCAAAATAAAAAAAGATGCTTGTTAAAACAATTCGGTTCATGAAAATTTAAAATAATTCATAAATATTACTGGCAATTTATCTTTTATAACATATATTTTTAACAAAATCAACGATGAGTCACTTTCGCGTTTTGTGATATAAAAAACCAGTGGAATTTATATGAAATAGTTTTGTTTAATAAACCACAATGAGGTGCCTGCAAAGATTTAGTGCTCGAAATCTTTGAATTCGGTTGCACTGAGCCTCTTCATTGTAATGGTCAGTCTCCATTACATATAGTCTCGGATGGAGAGTTCATATACTTATCCTTTAGAAAAGCTTTTATGACGACAATGCTAGACTGCTTTGACTAAACCCATGTTCACGGTATATTGGAAGACATATTTTGATAGGTTTCACGATATGATTGTGGCAATGTAAATCTCTAACCACTGTGTAACGCATGTGTTTCAATGCGTTACACAGAGATTAGAGATTATTTTTAGTGCAAATAATTACTGTTTGCTTTCTAAATAAAATAATTTAAAATATAAAATATATATTAAAGTGCGATCATGACACACTTTGATTAGTTCCTTATTCTGCATTTTAATCGTTGTGAATGCTACTTATGAATAATATTTTTTTTTAATGTTCTACTGCCAAATAATCATGAACCCCTCGACATTATAAACAATTGATTCCGTACAATATAAAAAAACTAGTATACAAGGATTTAGAAGCTAGACTTTCTTACTTTCTCGCGTTGGCCCCTCTTCTGATGCTGATATTAAATATAACGTCCTTACATATACAATGTAATGGTTATACATATGTAATGGTTAGAGATCTGGGTGTATTTTTAAACAGCAAGTTGGATTTTGGTCCTCACATACAATATATGACGGACAAAGCCTTCAAAATGTTAGGATTCATACTTAGGGTCGGAAAAGAGTTCAAACACATATCCACACTTATCTTGTTGTACAATACTTTCGTGCGATCAATATTAGAATATGCAACTACAATATGGAATCCGCAGTACAAAATATACGTGAATAAAGTAGATAGAATTCAAAATAAATTTATGAAGTTTTTAATATGTAAATCTAGGTATAATGAAGATATCGAGAAAACGTCTTATCTGACTTCACTCTCTAATAGGCGCTCTATACGGGATATAACATTTTTGTGTAAAATTGTAAATGGTAATATTGATTCTCCATATTTACTTAGTAAAATTGGTTTTGCTTGTCTTCGCGTAAATGCTCGTTACACGCATACTTTTCATTTATAATTTTCTCGTACTAATTATGCCGCTAACTCTTTTATTAATAGTTCACGCAAGGAATTCAACAAACTTAATAATAACATCGACATCTTTCATCTCCCTCTCCCTAAATTGAAATTATTATTGCACGAGTACAATTTCAATTTTATTTAATCTATATTTTAGTTTACAATGAGCTTCTCTCCTCAATTTGTTTTATATATATTTATTATTACTTTTTTCTGAGTTGTATACCGTAGTGATTTAAATTAATGGAAACTTCACTGGTCTTTGTACAATCTTATATGTTTACTTTAGTAACATTAAGATTACTGTTTGTTTTCCTGAAAAATAAATAAATAAACAATTTGCGTTTTGCCGTAGTGGCCACAAATTAAAGGATCTTTGGCCAGTATTATCTCTTCTTTGGTTAAGACTTAGAATTTCAAAGTTATACAGCTATTTACTCACGCATTTGTGTTTCGGACACCGTAATTCATTTGTTTTTTCTCTATTGGTTTTTTCTTTGCGTCACTTAGTTTACAAAATGGAAAACTTAAATATCGCATTATTTAAGAGTACGAGTTCCAGCGTGGCATCCGTGCTGCAGAAACGGCTCGAAGTATTAATGCTGTGTGTTGGTGGCAGTGTCGCAAAAGAAAACACAGGGGGTTTTGGGTTCAATGTTTTCGTTCTGAAAATTTCGAGTTGCAGAACAAGCTCCGTGGACGGCCGGAGACCAAAGTTGATACTGAAGAATTGAAGTGGATCCATTGCAAACCACGTCCGAGTTAGCTGTAGGCTGCGATGTTAGAGACAAAACTGTTTTAATCCACTTGAAGCAAATTGGGAAGGTGAAAAAGCTCGATAGGTGGGCACCTCATGAATTGAGTGCAGCAAACCGACAAACGCGCGTCGGCTACGGCGTTATATTACTCATCCGGCACAAAATAAAGGATTTTAAATCGAATCATTGCCTAACATGAAACGTGGATCCTGTACGACAATCGAAAACGCTCATCGCAATGGTTAAATCCTGGCGAACCAGCCAAATCGTGCCCCAAGCGAAAGTTTACTCAAAAAAGTTACTTGTGAGCGTTTGGTAGTCCACCAAACGCTCACTAGTGCCGGTGTCGTTCACTATATTTTTCTTAAATCTGGCCAGAAGATTACGGCGAATGTCTTTTGTCAGCAACTGCAAACCATGACGGAAATACTAGCTGCTAAACAACCGAGACTGGTCAATCGCTTTAGGCCACTGCTGCTTCAAGAAAACGCTAGACCACACTGCACAACAGACGGCTACCAAATTAGAGGAGCTTCAATTGGAATGTTTAAGACATCCATCGTACTCCCCGGCCTTCCTCTAACAGATTACCATTTTTTTCGAAATTTTGATAACTTCTTGCGAGGGGAAAAATTCAACTCCGATGGGGCAGTCCAAGCGCCGTCAAAGATTTTATTGGTTCCCGTCCGAATGGTTTTTTTAGTAAAGGGATCAATGAACTACCTATGAGATGGCAAAAGTGCATACTTGGTACATACTGGTACATACGTGGTACATACTTTGATAAAATAAATTTATAATATTTTTTAAAAATTGACTTTATGTTCCTCCTTTACAAAACGCCAATTTCATACGTAATGAACTAATATTTGAAAACTATTATTATATGTACAAAGTAGTATATAATATATAGACTTCTTTGTCATATATTAAAAGACCTATTCATATATTTTAACATTATTCGAAATTACTCAATTCCTTGGCCAGCTCGCTTGTCGGATGAAAAAATTAAATTACGCATTATTTAAGCATTTTCATTTTTTAAGAGACGTTTCTGAGAAGACGAGATAATAACCATTGTCGTTCGCAAAGATGCGTGGATAATGGCGGTTTATTTTGACTTTATTAATTCAAGTTTTAAAAACTGTAAAAAAGTAATTTTGGTTTACTTTACGATTTAAAGTAAATTCAGTTTTATTATTTTCAAAAATCTTTAAGATTTATGAAACTTTAAATAGTATTAAAATTGTATCCTGAGTTTCTTTCCAACCTAAACATTGCCTGGTTTAACAGAATGCCCTTAATTAGTTTACATACTGTTCAATAAAATATACCTATGACTTGCTTCCTAGTTCTGTAATTTAATTGGCGACTTCACTATTCGCTTTTTTAGAATACGAATATAAAGTTTTATATCAAAAATTATTTAGAAATTCTTGAGTTTTCTTTTTCTTGCAAAGGAGAAAATAGTAAACTTAGTTAAAGTAATCTTCAATTTTCATAATGGCGCTTTGCCGGGGGGATATCAACAGTTTGTAGGAAAATAATTACAAATCGCATACTCCATACTTTACAATTACCTATTTAGCTTTATGGCCGCTTAGCTTAACAATTCAATTCAAAGTCAACCATGTCAAATTGAACCATCCGCTTGAGACATATATGTTTATAAGAATTGAGAACAATGGCATGTGCTTTCCTTTCGTTCTGCCTTAAAAAGTTAATTTTCAAATATGCAATTTTTGGCATGTTTTCTTTAAAATTTATTTTTTACCCTCAAAGAGACCCCTAATGCTTATTTATAGTACTTCTTTTTTAATTTGAAGCAGCAAATAGAACTTGGGAAGTGTTTTTTTAGATGGAAACCTATAGTTGTTAAATACAATGTTAGTCACCCCACTGTTTATATTAGTCACCATGTCATTAATTATAGTACCTCACCTGTGATAGCTACCATAATTTAATTTCTTTAAAAAATATAATTTCCAGAAAATTTAATCGCTGACAAGTTTTTTTTAGTTTCAAATACCTAGCCACCCTTTAAATTGTTAGACTAGAGTTGTTAGAGTGTTACTTTTTAAATATGAAAACACTTATAAAAATGCCGATTAATGTGTTCCCCGAGTATAAAAATAACATTGGAACCACTATGGAACGAAAATATATTTAATTTCAATCCGGAGTCCGTATGTTTATGTCCGTATGTAAAATGAGGTAAATATCAGGGAGAGGAGACTGGGTAGTTCGGTGTCATTTTATGTATTCTTGTTTTTAAGTTGACTTTAGTATAATTATGTTTCTGTTACGCTACATTTCCAGGGGATTTATTATTTAGAGCAAGTGAATTTAAATTATAGAACCCAAACACGAAGACTATATTCCTCGGTTTGCTAGATAAACTATGAAAAAGTTAGCAGTTATAGAGAACAGAAAATAAAAACTTTTTTGATTGTTGTGATCTTGTCTGTCATGCATTGATTGCCCATTCCTTAGAATTTATACCGGGTGTACAATCCAAATTAGTCAGTGTGGAAAAGTCAGAAACTATGAGAGATAGCGAAATCTGTTCTAAGGAACCATGGCGTCGATTTTATATTGAATAATAATCACATTCAAACTTTTTTCATCATTCTCATACATAAAAAAGAAAGAAAGAAAGAAAGAAATATATTTATTTTAAAAAATTGTCGAAATTACAAATAATATTCACACATTATAAGACAAATTTATAAAAAATCGTAAACAGTAATTCGACAATAAATAAAATGGGAACTCGACTCAGCAAAATGTCGAAGATTCAGTTAAATCCCCGACGCTGGTTTTCAGTCGAACCCTGAATCCCATAGATGTTCTGGGAGAGGGAAAAATGCACTTGGATAGTTCCACAATAACATTTAAACATAAGACAAAGAAGAATATATTTACTATGGTAAGTTACTTTACAAAATTAGGAGCAATTTTATATATATTTATATGTATATGTGGCACGGTAAAAATAGAAAAAAAAATAATAAAATAAAAAAAATAATATAAATACAATATAATAAAATATAAAAATTTGCGATAATATTGAACTGTAAAAATAGTTCTGCAGATGAATTGTACTTTCGAAATAATAATAATAATATAAATGATAAATTAGTTCATGTCTATACTTATACATATATAACACATTACTACCAAACTAGCTATGTTGTTGTTGTGACTTAAGTAAATACTTATGAACATTATTTTTGAAAACTTGACGAGATTTTGAACGTCTTAATGGAGGTGGCAAGTTATTCCAAAATTTGCTAGCTTGGTAACGGTAACTACCTCTGAACGCCATGGTCCTATGGTTTGGTGTAGCTAATCTATACAGATATGCTCTTGTGTTAAAACGGGTGACGGGTCGCTCACTTCCCTCTAATATGGTTGAGGAGGGCGATGGCTGGATCCCGCGTTAACTCGTGAACGGGTGCCGTTTGAGGGTGTTCGTCGTTTGGATACTTGGGGGGAGGGAGACTTGCCGAGCTAACAGATGCAGAAAAGAATAATTTTGTATAGACATAAAGAGACTCTGTAAATTTATTTTGAAAAAAAAAATATACCCGTGAAGTTTCTTGCCAGTTCTTCTTCACAAAGGTTTTTTTTCGAACTGGTGGTAGAATCATGTTTTATTTGACGTCAATAAGAACAAGTAATTGTCAATGTTGAGAAATAAATATTTGAATTTGAATTTGAATTTGAATTTGAATTGATGTGTGACCGGAGCCACTCCAATTTTAAAACTGGGAGCCTGGCGATTCTGGTGCTTGGCGATTCACAACATCAAATAAAAGACAGGTGAGATGTAACAATTGCCGGTTTTTTATGCGTAGTGCTCCTGCTTGGTTTATGAAAGGTGTGACTCGTGCCCGTGCTGGTATTTTATAGCAGAACCGAGCACACGCATTCTGCACTCGTTGTAGTATTTTTTGAGTTTTACGTAATAGACACAACATAATAGACACAACCCTGTAACAACATCAGCGTAGATAAGTTTAGATAATATAAGCGCTTCACCAAGACTTTCTCGCAGCTTGACGCTTAAGAGGTCACGAACTTTATAAAGTATCTTTAGACGAAAAAAGCAGTTTTTTGCGATATCAGAAACATGTTTCTCAAACCTGAGGCGTGATTCAAGTCTTACTCCCAGATTTCTAGCTTTTTCTACTATTCCCGTGAACTAATACAAGTGACTTACAATCGTGAATCTCGCTGATTTGTTTTTTAGATCCTAATATCATTCGTTTTGATTTTGATGGGTTTAAAACTAGACAATTTCTCTGCGCCCAATAACTGATATTCGAAAGGTCAATATTCAGATAATTGACCTTTTCAAGTATATTGCTAGCATTGCAGGAAGTATAAATTTGGATGTCATCGGCATACATGTGGTATTTACTAAATTGTATTTCATTTATGTTGTCAGAACTATATAAAATAAACAAGACTGGGCCAAGAATTTAGCCCTGAGGAACGCCGCGTTCTACATTCTTCTTCTCTGACCTACTTGCGAAACCACCCTCACACGATACTTCAACCAGCTGAGATCGGCCAGTTAGGTAACTAGCGAACCATTTGCAAGATTTGTTATCGAATCCGGAATACGCTAACTTTGATATTAGTAAGTCAATATTGATGGAGTCAAAAGCTCGTGAAAAATCTAAGAAAGTAAGTAAGGTTCCCGATCCATGATCCTGTGCAGTTAATATGTAATCTACGACATCCAAAAAAGCAGTAGTTGTACCTCGTCCCTTCCGAAAACCAGACTGTAAACAGTTTGGTATCGCGCTGCGCTCTAGGTGAGCTATAAGTTGCAGATAAATTACTTTTTCGAGTACCTTGGATAGAAAACATAGAAGGCTAATAGGTCTTATGTCTTTCAAGCTAGAAGGATTGGGAACCTTCGGCAGTGGTCTGACTTTTGCGGTTTTCCAAGGTAATGGAAATGTACCACTTTCTATGGATAGGTTTATGATTTTAGTGATTATGCCTAGGGTTTGAGGTAGCGTGAATAGAATCATGTCCCTAGATATTTCATCTATCCCTTGGGCATTAGAAGCAATTTGAATAATGATTTTACCGACTAACCTCTTTGTTACAGCATCGAAAATGATGAGGAGCTATACCGATGAAATTCATAATACGTTAACTGTGACAGGGACACCTCGGTATTACCAGGAATATCGAGAAAGTGGCTGTTCAACAATTCGGGATCATTAAGACCTGCAGGCAAATAGTCATTATGATTTTGAGTTTGTAAGACAGTATTTTGCAGACCCGTCCGTAGGGTTTTAGAGTTACTAATATTTTTATTAAGTTTAGCGTCAAAATATGCCTGCTTTTCACTCAACAGTGAGGACGAAACTAAATGTTTTAATTCTTTGTAGTAAGATCTATGAGAGTCGCTTCCAGTTCTGCGAAACTTAGTAAGTGCCTTGTGTCGAAGCTTCATCGTGTAGCAAATATTGCTGGTTATCCATGGGTTGGATAACTTTTTCAGGTACACAAATTTTTTAGGGGCAATTGTATCAAATATATCATTAATTAAAAAATAAAATTATTAACCGTGACCCAGATATAAAAGTATTTTGAATGTCAGAAATACTTGCATCTGTACATATAACGTCAATTAATGACTCACTGTGGTCAGTATAGTGGATATAGTCTTTAACTATTTGTTTAAGACTAAAGCAACCCAAAAAAAGGTCGAGTTTCTTTACAGCACTGCTTTTTCGATTAAGAAAATTAATGTTAAAGTCCCCCAGTGTTATCATATTAGGATGTATTATCAGTTTAGGATGTGAGACTCGCGAGGATTGTGAATTAATTTATAATCGGGTAAGTGTGGAGCTAAATCATCTTCACCGGGTCTCAGCCACGTCTCATTCAATGCCATAACATCAGTTTTGATTGAACCGCAATTCATGAAACAAACATTTAAAAAATTCATTTTACCTATCATTTTAGATGAATTCGCACTATTTTGAAAAACTACCAAACAAAGACTGAATAAGTATGAAAAATAAGCGTATAAATAGACTGTCAATATATGTTTCAATAGAACAAAAAATAAATATATAAAAAATGTGTGGATAAATACTTATTGCTGATTGTAATTGAAAATAAACATTATAGTAAACTAATAAACATATAAATAAAGAATTATATAAATATATAGACTGTCGTGCCACAAAACTTTCATAAAATAATAGGTCTTTACCAATGAAACTGCCGTTTTGCCGTACTGGCCATTTCAAATGAAAATATTTTTTTTTTGACTGATAATACTAATTTCAAATTAATTTTATTTGAAAAACATGGAATTCTTTTTCTAAAATCGTCATTTGTTTAATAGTTAGTGTTTTGTTTTCAACGCATTCGAACATTTTTCGTCATCATGGATAAGTTAAAAATTCGAGTAATTATGGAGTATGAGTACCGTCGTGGCAGCAAAGCGGCACAAGCGGCACAAGCGGCACGCAACATCAACGACGTTTACGAAGCGAACACTACAAACGAACGCACCACCCGTTATTGGTTTACCCGCTTCCGTTCTGGAAATTTTGACCTGAAAAATGAACCCCGTGGTCGTCCGAAAACTTTGGTCGACAATGACGAATTAAAGGCAATTGTGGAAGCTGATGAAACTCAATCCACGGCTGAATTAGCTGCAGCTTTCGACGTTAGCATCAAAACAATATTGGTCCATTTGCGTCAAATTGGCAAGGTAAAAAAGCTTGACAAATGGGTACCCCACGAACTCAATGACCGCCAGCGCGAAGTACGCGTGGAGACGAGCCTTGCACTGCTCAGCAGGCATACAAATGAAGGAATTCTGAACCGCATTGTTACTTGTGACGAGAAATGGATCCTGTTTGACAATCGTAAGCACTCAGCAAGTTGGTTGGACCCTGGTTCAGTACCCAAACAATGCCTTAAACGAAAACTTACCCCTAGAAAAGTGATGGTCACTGTTTGGTGGTCTAACGCGGGTGTAATTCATCACAGCTTCTTGCCAAACGGGACAAGCATTACTGCAGATGTGTACTGTGAAGAACTGAACACAATGATGGAGAAGCTCGCACGTCTCCAACCAGCTTTGGTCAATCGTTCGGCTTCACTGCTCCTGCACGACAACGCGCGACCTCATACTGCACAGCAGACGGTCTCCAAGCTTCAAGAGTTGGGGTTGGAAGTTCTCCGTCTTCCGCCGTACTCACCAGACCTTGCGCCTACAGACTTCTACTTTTTCCAGAATTTGGATAACTTCTTGGCGGGAAAAAAATTCAATACCCGAGAGGCAGTACAAAATGCCTTTGAAGAATGTGTTGCCTCCCGTCCAGCTGATATCTTCAAGAAAGGCATCAATAAGCTACCAATGCGTTGGCAAAGATGCATTGATTGCATGGGTGATTATTTTGATTAATAGAAATAAAAAATATATAAAAAAATTACGCTTCATTTATTTCGTGAAAAACGGCAATTTCATAGGTAAAGACCTAATATTTCCAAGTGTATAATATGGTAACAAGAACATGACATAAATATTGATAACAGAGACATTAAATTTAAAAAAACAAATAAGCTCCAATATAAATAATAATAAGTAATCCAGACAGAAAAGTACATGAACTTAGGTACCAGAGCAATCCGTGTTAACTCCACCAAAGACACGCTCTATGTCTTGTTCGTTTCTAATTCGAAATAATGAAAATATGGCATTTGATTCCGCTTTCCTAGTAAAAATCGAGCCATCCCGAGACCAAACGAATTTCCATTTTGTTGCTCTTGCTTGCTCCCTAGTTCTTTGGAATAGTTTCCGATTAAAAGAAGTGAGCCTTTCATTGACGAAAATTGTTTTGGGTTCGCCATGTAACTCGATATCCTTTGTCGTTATATTACGGCGAACACGGGTGTTTTTAGGATTTCATCTCGTGAAACTTTTCTTAGCGACCGTACGGAAATGACACGAGGTATCTTTTCCCCTTCTTGCTGATTTCGACGAGGTACGCCGCATCGTTTAATAGAAACAACATCCTGATCGCTAATATTTCAGCCCAATTTTTTGGTTAGGGTTAAAAATACATGACTGATATTTTCACCCTTAGTTTCAGGGATTCCTGTGACGTCTAGATCATTTGCCAATGTCTCTTGCTCTCTGTAGTTAATCTCGGACTTTAAATCTATAATTGTATTCTCTAATGATGTTAGATTCTTAGTGTTAGCATCACTGCCCTCTGATTCCAATTTTAAAACCTTTTCTTCTATGACATCTGTCCTATAATAACATTTTGATAAACTATTTTTTTAGATCTGTTTATTCTGACTTAAAACCTCTAATGATTTCCTTTGTTTCTATAAGTTCATTTTTAAACAATTGCAATTCCGCTATAAGGCTTTAGAGGTCTTCACTTTTAAAAGACGGTGGACTAGTCTCGCTTTCCGTACACACATCAACATTTACAATACCTTTTACCTGTGTCTCAGCGTTCGTGCCCTGGCGAGGTATCTTAACCCTGCATGCGGGACACATCCAATCCTTCGCTACAGCGCTTGAGTTCAAATTAACTCAAATGAGATGATTGTTAATTTTGCACTTAGCAAAGCTAGCGCTACCTGTCGCTGCAGACAGGAACTTTCCGCATGCTCCGCATTTATTTGCAGGTGCCATGATAATTTTTTCTCAGAGTACTATTAGGATAAACCAATCTTAAAATGCTAAAAAATCGCACCCGTTGTGGGGTTGGAACTTGGATCGCTCGGAAAGAAACGGATTAGACACCCAATCGTCCGCCAGGTAACTGTTAAATACTGCAAAATAGTACTTCCAATCCTGCCGGGGATGACGTATGACACAAGCAGTTATTATGGTCGGGTTGATATGAGCGGGTGACACTGATTTTAGAACACTGTTTTATTGCAATTCGAGGACACTGTATCTTTTAAGATGGTAACACTTGTATTGTTCACTATGTAAACTGTGATTATTTGACTTTTAACAATGGAATGTTTTATTATTTCCGCTATTACTGAATTAAAATACGATGAGGCAAAATAAACATGTCTGTTGTCAACAATGTGGAACTACTCTCTCCCTACATAACCGGGAATCGCACCTGGTCAATACTCTTGTGATCGCGTCAAGTATTGGTCCGTAAGTATAAGGATCAAATTTTGCTATGAAATCTTGTGTAAACAAGATTGACAGTAAATTAGACTGAAATGGCCACAATTCAGTTAATTTGCAAAATGTTGTGAATAATATGAATCAATCATCAATTATCTGAAAAGAACACTTATGCATATCTTATCTGTATCGATATTATGCATTACAAATAGCATTTATTTAAAATTAGAACGCATTTGTTCAGCGGGCGTGCCGAATCATTTAAAATTTGAAAATGGAATACTTTTTTTGGAATGAATGTCGTATTTTATTATTATTATTTAGATTAGATTATTATTGTGTTATGTGTTGTGTATTGTTTGTATAATGCGTTTAAGGAATGAAGGACAGTTAGATCTATTGGAAGCCTATTTTAAAGGTGATAAAAATTGCACACGAGCTTTAGATTGGTACCGAAATAGGCATCCGTTACGTAATGTACCCACACGAAAAATATTTAACAAAATTATTTACAATTTGATGACATGCGGTAGTTTCAGAAGGAAAAAGCAGAAGAAACCACGAAAATGTCATATTGATGTTGACATCACTATTTTGACTTACTTCAAAGGGAACTCCTGATGCTTCAATTCGTGACGCTGTACGCGATATCTCAGACGTTTCTCACGGTACAATCCAAAATGTTTTGAAAAAATACAAGTACAAGTGTTACCGTAAATGATGATGCACATTTGCCTCAAGCCTTGCATCAAGGTAATAACATCAGACGGCTCGAATTTTGTAACTGGTTAAAGGAGAAAATAAATTCGGATCGACACTTTTTTACAGTTTATAATTTTTTCAGACGAAACTCAGTTTTCAAACAATGTTATGTACAATCGCAAAAATTATCATTTTTGGTCACAACAAAACCCCTTGCGGATCCACGAAGGGCGACGCCTTTTTTTTTTTTTTTGTTCCCCTCCGCGGGAAGGGCAGGAGGATAAAAATGCCCTGACGCATACTCTGGCGCGATTCTAAAGTTATGTGGGACTCGTCCCGACGCCTACCAGGACCATACCCACTAAAAACCCCCTGTCGGCTCGTGCATTTTTGCCACTCAGCCTTCATCTGAGCGACGGCCAATTGGAGAAAGAGGCCGCGCTAGCGGGGCCCAGAAGGGGTCACCCGCTGGGATTACATAGCACTGAAGGTGCTCAAAGCACTGAAGGTGAATACGTAGCACTGAAGGTGCTCAAAATGAAAACAAAAATTAAAACAAAAATTAAAAAATTGCAAAATAAAATTGAATTAACTCGCATTTACGTTAGAATTAGGATTTACGTTAGGATTAGAATTTACGTTAGAATTAGAATTTGCGGCCAGAAGGGCCTCGAGATCGCGTGACAGTCTGGTGGATGAGTACGCTTGCGCATTTCTAGGCCTAGCGACTTTGAACTTCGAATCTAAAACAGCATAAAACCTATAATGAATTAAGAAGGGAACTGTGCTCCGCCAGAGCTAGCACACGCTCTGTCGGAGTACGTGAAGCCCTAAGTTTACGGGCTAAGACTGCGATTTCACTAATATCGATATTTTTCATAGCGTCGCAGACGATACGCATATCGTCTGCTACGGAGGATTGAGGAGTGGGTTTGTATGGGCGAGGAGCCGGGATGGGATTCGATGCGGGGCGCTGCCTCCAGTTTTCTGGAGCAGGCCTGGCCTGTGTAGGCTTAGCAGCCGGAGGAACCCGACTATTCAGCGGCGGTGCCGCCCTCTTGGAATTGGAACGCATACAACGAGGTGCACGAGGGCAGCCCCTGTAATTTGCGGTGTGGCCGGACTGGCCACAAAGCACGCAATCGGGAGGAGAAGGAGTTTCAGGAGTGCGATTGCACTCCTTAGTGAGGTGAGGGACCAGGCACTTGACGCACCTGGGCGGTGCGCGGCAGTTGGCCGCCGCGTGCCCGTACAACTGGCACCGATGGCACTGGCCGGGATGACCGCGGTGATGAGGCGCCTCGATCGAGATCCCAGAGAGGCCGCATATAGTGCTAACCCCTTTCAGGATCTCCCTGGACTTGGGGACGTTGGCAAGAACCACCAAAGCGAGAGGGTGACGCCTCCCGTACTTGCTGTGCATTTTATGCACCGCGAGTGCTGGAAAGCCTTGGGACTGCAGATCCTCCAGGATAGCCTCGTTCGATAATTCGAACGGGACTCCCCTGAGTACCGCTCTGATCTTACGCTCTTCTGGCAGAGCATAAGTGTGATAAGCATATTGCTTATCGGTGAGGAGCTTTGTTAAAGCACGGAAGTCGTCTATCGACGAGACTAAGATTTTAATAGATTCACCCGAGTTGGTTGCTCGGGTGTAATGGATCTTGTGCTCATTGCACAAAGTCGAAACCTCAGTCCATTTACCCTTTTCCCGAAGGAAAACGGGTGGTGGGACCTTGGCCTTGACACAAGCTGGGGCCGGAGCGGGTGTTGAAGACTCCTGGGCAGCTGGCGTTGAAGACGCCGCAGGGGGTGTAGGGACGGGCATCGAGGGCGCCGGGGCTTGTTTCGAGCGCTTCTTAGAGCGCTTCTTAACAAGCGTAAAAAGGGGAGACTCAGGGCCTGTTGGGGTGGCGTCCGAGGACGACTCGGTCGCGGGTGCGCGCTTGCGGCTCGGAGGGGCGTCTACTTCGCACTCCATGTCACTGGAGGAAGGGGGCCTAAGACCAGAGTGGTCTGAGGGACGGAGGTGGCCTGAGGGGCCGGTGTGATCAGTGCCATGATTAGAGGGAGAAAGGATTGCAGAGTGCGAATCATATGAGGAGGGCAATAAGTGCCTTGGGCGTCGTAATCAGCGATCAGCTTATTGAGAACCTCCTCGGGGTTCAGGGAAGCCATTGCGGAGGGGTTGGGGAAGGACAATATATATATGCCTAGAGTTCCTAAATAACCTAGCGAACCCTAGCGGCTAACCTCCCTACCAGCGGTAGGGGGGCTGGGGAAAATAAATTAAAACTAACCGTAGTACGCCAAAGGCCGCTACCTAGAAACCTAAGGGCGACGCCAAATAAGATTTTCATTTAACTGTTGGGTTGGACTTATACATAACAGAGTTTTGATGTTTAAAATTTATGACGGGCGATTAGATAGATTTAAATACATCGAAATTTTAGAAGACGTTGTTGAAATCATACGAGGAATGCCACAGGATTTCATAAAAATATGTATTTTCAACAAGATGGAGCCCCCGCACATAATAGTCTAATTGCCACAGACTTTCTTAATAATCACTTTCAAGATAACTGGATTGGTACAAACGGCCCCATTAAATAGCCCGCAAGATCGCCTGATATCACGCCTCTTGACTTTTTCTTATGGGGTTATGTAAAAGATGAAATCTACATTTCAACGAGGATTTAACTACAGCCTTAGAAAACATTTTAACACATATGCACCCCATGGAAATACGAAACGCAATAGTACATTCGTTACCCAAAAGAATTAATCTTTGCATTCAGCAGAACGGCTACGACTTTGAATAATTACTAAAATAAAATAGTTATGTTATTGTTGGGTTTTTCTTTCAATTATTTGAACAAGATTCGATTGAATTTTTGCTTCTTACGAGTTGCAGAATTTACCTATACCACATTGTTTACAGAGATTTTAACCAGGTTCGATTCCCGGTTATGTATGAGAGTTAAGAAAAAAGTTTGAATGTGATTATTATTAAATCTAAAATTAACCCCATGATTCCTAAAAACAGATTTCGCTATCTCTCATAGTCTCTGACTTCTCCAAACTGCCATTTGGATTGTACACCCTGTATAACCTAGGATTTAGAACCACTCGCTTCAACAAATTTATTTAATTATTAAATGCAATTTACTAAAAGCGTGTTATAATCTAGATAATATAATACTAGCTGTAGCCGGCTAATGACATCACATGCCGTTTGAGGGTGTTCGTCGTTTGGATACTTGGGGGGAGGGAGACTTGCCGAGCTAACAGATGCAGAAAAGAATAATTTTGTATAGACATAAAGAGACTCTGTAAATTTATTTTGAAAAAAAAAATATACCCGTGAAGTTTCTTGCCAGTTCTTCTTCACGAAGGTTTTTTTTCGAACTGGTGGTAGAATCATGTTTTATTTGACGTCAATAAGAACAAGTAATTGTCAATGTTGAGAAATAAATATTTGAATTTGAATTTGAAAACTACATCCAATCAAGTTGAAGGGCCTGTGAATTTTATTAGCATGTAAATTTGCACATCAATTAAAGCTTTGTTTCCATATATTTCATATTGTATTTGCATAATGAAATTGGTCGGACGCGCGCGCCGTATGTGTTACTTTAAAATTCAGCACGGTCGTAATATGCATGTGCGAATAATTTTGGTGAGAGATGAAGATTATATAACGGACGATACGTTGTATGCGTTCTGCTAAACTGAATAATCATATTTGAGATCAATTCCAACAAGATAACATAGACAAATAAAACCTCGCAGCTCCGTTGATTACAATCTATAATTCCGGTAAAAGTGAAAGATTCCTAAAGTTATACAAATATGAAAAGCGTACATTGCAAGCTTTAAAATGGATGTAGAAACTTGTATAGTTCACAAGCGACACGTGAGTCTTCAAGATTTATAATTTCAAATTTTCTTCGCGGCCGTTTGCGAGCATCCGGTGGCGCGAAACGACGCGCACGACACTCGCAACTCTGCACGGACCAACGCATCGAGGGCATTGAACCCAAGCGTACCAATACGCCTACCGCCAAGGAAGTGACCTAGGCGTAACATCCAATGCATCATCGAACAAAGCTCAGACATCTACAATGCACACAAAAACCTTTTTCTCCCATAACAACTGTGAGATTACGCCTGCGTCACGCACCTAGTCTTAGGCTCCAACAACTTGAAATTGGTTATGTTTTTTTTTGTTATAAAAAATGGGAAAAAAAATAAACGCCCTACTAATTTAATTAAAGTGAAAATATACAGTGTGCGTCTTTTTCGTCATAATAGTTACCACTCTTTGTTGTGTTTGTGTGATATCAAAAATACAAAATATTCAATTTCATAGTTTGTAACAGATATCTAGGTAGAAATACTATCCGTTATTTCCTAATGCTGGTAATTTAAAGATGTGGCTTAGCGGTTGAGTGTATAACTGCCAAGCACAGGGAACCTGGTTCAAGCCGACTTGGAACTAGTACATTCGCTATTAATTTGTTTGTTTTCTGTTGACTATGTCGTTATGTCACAATTTTCTTGTTTTCAAAACGTTATAACTGAAAGGCTACAGTGTATTTACTTTCAATTTTAACTACGTAATGTGATTGCATAAAACCATATTTTTAATACATTTTGTAACAGTAACTTCGCTGCAATAAGTATAAGAAAACTGAACTAGTAGGTTTTTTGTGTATTTATATTAAATTAGAGTAAAGTATTATATATTACTTTGTAATAATTAAGAATAAATTAGTATTGTTCCTATTAGCTACTTCCTGCAGCTAGTTTTTCTTTATTTTCAAGGAGAGTTTAACCATAACTAGGAATGACATTGGTTTTGTATATTTCGTGATAGTGAATAGTGATTAGTTAGTAATTAGATGTTTGGGACAAAGTTTATTTATAGGTATAGGTAGGGTTCATTTCTTCTCTTCATTGAGGTCATTTGGCACAAATTGTATAAAGTGGAATATTCGAGTTGCTATTTGTATGGACTTTTCTTTTTTAATTTATATTGCAGTTTCTCTCGACTATAACGTACATTTCACAGATTATTTTTCTTATCTCATTAAGTTTAAAATTTTAAATAGTTAACAATTTGGTACATTGTAACATAAATAATAACTGTTTATTTTCGTTTTCAGCATTGTACCATTCTAAAAGATATTTTTTTTTATTTTAACCAGTCTGATTCTAATTTATATGTTGTTGGTCTTGGGTAGGCAGTCATTTAGTACTTACTCCTATATTAAAGTAATTTTTGTATCTCGATGGTCTGGTTTTTCAAAATACCTACGAAATTTTCAATTTGTGTATAGTTTTGTAAATTTTATTTTTGCAGTAAAAAATGATATTCGTTTAGTGATAACGTTTTTTAATAATTTTCCAAATCGTTTTTGCATGTTTGTTACTGTTTAATTTTCAATTATGCATTGCCTTATTTACCAATTTATGTATTTTCTTTACACCTCGTTTTAGAATAATTTATTGTTTTTTCAATAGTTTTGTATAATTAATTACTGATTTTTCCCTTTTTTGTTTTCAAAGATTATGAATACCTCTTGCCCTATGTTGTCGTGCCCATATTGCCCAAACCTTTCACGTACGTTCAATCCTCACGGCCTTAGAGTACACATAGGAATCAAACTCAAGGATTCAGGCAAAACTCAGTCAGTGCCCAAGTTGGTACTTTCTCACCCTACTCAGCCCAAAGGCAGTCAAACTTTACTATCTGGAGACTCTCTGCAGAGCAACATCACCTTTAATAGCCTTGCGAATCTTAGAAAAACCGTTCGTGTACTTTGTCACGTTCCCAGGGGAGCGAGAAATCCGGCAGTGGGAAGATTGTGTGAAATTATCAACACTTGTGTTAAACCAACGACTACGCAGACTGGTACGCCTTGCTGACTTTTACATATTCAGCACTGAGAGCGCCAGACTCTCAGAGTCTCGGAAACCTTACATCTAAAGTAAAGACCAATATAGATTCCACCTTGCACAACGGTCTCTACGATATTAGGGACACGTCGGGGCATGCTTCGCCCCCCTCGACCCGTAAGATTTGAGATTGAGACAAAAGTTTTTGAAGGCGATCTGAGAGGTGCTGTTAGGATATTGATGTCAGAGGACAAAATATCACCCTCGGGCCCCGAAACCTTAGCATCTTTACAAGAGAAGCATCCACCTCCGTCCCGGCCTCTATTTTCTCAAACGGCGCTGAATCGGTCCACTCCGGGGTTAAGGATCAAGGTGGAAGATGTGGGGCAGGCACTAGGCAGTTTCCACAATGGGTCAGCAGCGGGTTTAGATGGCTTTCGTCCAGCACACTTAAAAGAACTGACTTCCATCTCTGCAGGCGATAACAGGCCACGATTGCTTGACACTTTGGTGAGACTTTGTAATTTTTTGCTTAGCGGGCAACTAAACCCTGAGGTATGCCCATACATGTATGCTACCAGTCTTTGCGCATTGTCCAAGAAAGATGGGGGCGTACGACCAATTGCACTTGGAAGTATCTTTCGACGGCTGGTTAGCAAACTGGGATGCAAAGCCGTCAGAGAACAGATGGCCACATACCTACAACCTCACCAATTGTGGTTTGAAACACCGAAGGGTTGCGAAGCGGCAATCCACGCAACACGTTTGTTTGTTTCTGATCCCAGTAATATAGATGCCGTCGTTATCAAACTAGATGTCAAAAACGCTTTCAACACAGTGGAGAGAGACGTTTTACTGCTGGAGGTCAGCAAACACATTCCATCCTTATAGGCGACACCTCTTCTTCCTTGCTCGTGAACGTCTGAGTGTTTTGTCTCCTCACGTGGCACTTATATTGTTAAGTAAATTTTTCGCGGTACCAAGATTGACCTTAGAACGTCCCCAATTTGGTTGTTTCCCGCGGAAATATCCACCTTGGACACTGCAATAAAAGTCACAATCGAGCACATTTTAAACGTTGTCATTAATGAAATCCAGTGGGATCAGGCTTCTTTACCTATTCGCCACGGGGGTTTAGGCGTGCGGCGCAAAAAAGACGTATGTTTGCCTGCTTTTTTAGCATCGTCACATGGGGTCGTCAATTTTGTATCGGATATTTTAACGTCTCACAAGGGTAACACGAACATTCCCTATGCTACCGGAGCCTTGAGGGAATGGACCGCTTTGTTCCCAAAAGGGCCCTTTCCTACGCACCCAAAGAGACAACGGGGCTGGGACGAGGTGGGATCGAAGTCCACCATCAACCAGCTCTTTGCACAGGCTACTGGCGTTGACTTGGCAAGACTTAAATCTGTTTCGAGAAGAATTAAGAAGAAAATATATATTTATTGAATGACATAAAAGAATTGAAGAAACAGTACAGTCTGACTTGCTCCATCATCGGAGTAAGATATAAATAGATTGAGTACTTAAATGAAAATAAAAAGAACTTAGTAGTGCATTCAATTCAGTCGACTTTGACATTCTCCTTGGCACTTTAACATCTTTAAACGTCTCTCCTTCTGCAGTGGCCTGGTTCAACTCTTATCTTCGAGGCCGATTCCAGCGGGTTCGCCATGGTGAGTCTCACTCTAACTGGTGTTATCTTGTAGTCGGCGTGCCTCAGGGTGGCGTTCTCTCCCCTCTGCTCTTCTCAGTATTTATTGACTCTATTACCACAGTTCTTTCGTGTAATTTCCACCTTTACGCTGATGATTTGCAGATTTACCGCCATTTTGCTATCCCAGATTATTCAGCAAGTATTGCTGCTATAAATAAATATCTTAGTTGCATCAGTAACTGGGCTAAGTCATACGGCTTGTGTGTAAATCCGAGCAAATCAAAAGCCATGATTATTGGCAGTCAGCATATGCGTGGCTGCATCGATTTGACCAACTTGCCCTCTGTTGTCCTTGATAGTACTCCTATTGATTTCACTGACACGGCCAAAAACTTAGGGGTTACATTTGATTCTTGTCTCACTTGGAATGCAAATGTCAGTGAAATCAGTAGAAAAGTATATTATTCTTATCACAAGCTCAAGTGCCTTCGCAGTTTTCTGCCATTTTAGACCAAGATTTCTCTTGCTCAAACCCTCATCCAATCAATTATCGAATACGCAGACGTCTGTTACTTGGATATTACTGAGGATCTCTTAAATAAACTAGAACGATTACAGAATCTATGTATTCGATTTATTTTTGGTCTCAAGAAATTTGATCATGCCTCTGAATACCGTAGAAAACTCCGATGACTTAAGACATCGTAGAAACGCCGGCATCCTAAATGTACTCTTTAACGTCCTGTACAACCCAAGCTCTCCGCGTTACCTGAGTAACCGTTTTTCCTTTGCGCACAATGAAGATGAGCATTGCAGAGTGAATAAGCGAACTTTATTAAATTTAAAATTACATAAAACAGACTATTTTTCCTACTCTTTCACAATACATGCAGTAAGGTTGTGGAACTCATTACCCTACGAAATTCGGGAATCTAAAACTCTATCCTCATTCAAGAAACGAGTAAGAGAACATTACTTGTCGAATATTTAAGTTTCTGTCACTATGTCACTAGTTTATTTACAAGTTATCGATTTATATTTATGTAGGTATGTATATATTTATGTATGTTTATATTTATGTATGTGTGCATGTATGTTTATTGTATTTTATATGGATTTATTTCTTATGTGTATGTATTTATTGTTTTTGTTTTACATGTGTATTTTTATTAAGTACTACTAGTACACTAAATTTGCTCTTTTTACACACTCTCCAGTCTCAGGTCTGCTGGAAGAGATTTCTGTTAGAAATAAGCTGTACCTTTGTACAATATCTATAAGTTTTATTATGTATTTTATATTGTAGTTACAAAAACGATAAAATAAATAAATAAATAAAATAAATAAGTTATTAAAATAAATATTTTAATTATGCTAGATCTTTACTGTACCTTCTAATGCTATGCGAAATAGATCGCTTAAAAACATTCAAGAAATTGCGTATATAAGTTTGACTACCACCAGATTACAGATTAGTAATTTTACAACTTACTAAACAAAACTAATATATGTATACAACTTACACTCAACCATCAGTTTGGACACTACACACAATCCATAAACAGAACGTAACCATTAAATTCCGCTTTAAAAACCAAATACGCACTTTTATTCGAACAATGATCATAAAAACGCTTCGATAACAAAAAGGGAATGGCTAGGATTAACGTTCTGCGTTAACATGAAATAAAATAAACACCAGAGAAATAAAATAAAATGGCAACACATTAAATTGGTACCAGGGGAGCAATATATAACCAACGCCAAGCTATGGCTGGTTAACATTTATCCAGCCGAATAATTAGATACTATATCCCAAATATAACGAATGATGAGATTTCTTAAGATTCCTAACTTAGTTTTTCTATTTTATTCTACTTTGAAGACCATCGTTTTAATATTCTACTATATCATTTTATTACTTTAGTAGGTACATTTATTTAGGTTACTAGTAGCAAATATAATTTACTATTAATTGATTCTTATTCAAATAATTTATCTACGAGTAAGTGCAGGATGAAAAATAAATTACTTTTGGAAATTCCATTACAAATATTTTGACAAATTCATTAGTAATCCCCATATCATTGTTTTGTCTTTTATCATTTTTTACGTAAAACAAATGTTGATTCCGAATTGAACATTAATGAGCGAAAGTTTCCACTTATAATTTAAATCGATATTGTATAATAATTACTAGTACAAAGGGTAGGTTTTAAAAAGGTAGGTTTTAATGCTTCTTATTTGAAATCAAAGAATTCTTTTTTTTGTTTACGGTCCATTTTCATAGTTCGATTGTTGCCCTAACCATTCACAATTTGACTTGCATTTCAATGTTTTTATTAACTTGAAAAAAACTTAGTATATATTAAAAGTATACTGATCGAAAACATGTAATTTTCAATTTTTAAAACCACAATTATAATATAGTCCGGTACCGCTGTGCTATTTTTGCGTCTTACCTTATAAACATTCTTAACTCTCTTATTTTGTGTCAGTGGGTACAGATGTACCTAAAGAGCTTATTATTTTTAAGCCAAAAATTTCAAAATAAAGTCCTATTATATCTCAAATAGCTTACTTAATATTTGTGATATTTGATGATGTGATAATTTTACATGTATGTTTATTCTGGGTCCCCCCCTCAGTTCGCTGTATCCATAACACAAGCTCTGCTTACTTTGGGGCAATATAGTTGGTGTGTTTGTCTGGGGAGTATTAATGGTAAAACCAAGTTTTTGTCAATCATTGTCCAGTGCAGAGTGAGATTGAGCCCATAAACTTACTACTGCTATTTTTGGTGTAATCAACTGAACTGCTATTTTTGGCACAAAATATTCTTAATAAGAGATACCAACGATCTGAAAAGTTTAATATTCATCTTAAAAAAATTGACAGTCTTAAACTATTATTTGATATTGGTGTTAAGTGCCACTGTTACTGCGCACATTCAATCTCGAAATTAGAAGTTGCACTTTATACAATAATACTAATAATAATGGCTGGATCCCGCGTTAACTCGTGAACGGGTGCCGTTTGAGGGTGTTCGTCATTTGGATACTTGGGGGGAGGGAGACTTGCCGAGCTGACATATGCAGATAAGAATAATTTTGTATAGACACAAAGAGACTGTAAATTTATTTAAAAAATAATTTACCCGTGAAGTGTCTTGCCAGTTCTTCTTCGCGAAGGTATTTCCGAACTAGTGGTAGAGTCATGTTTTATTAGGTCTTTACCTATGAAATTGCCGTTTTTCACGAAATAAATGAAGCGTAATTTTTTTATATATTTTTTATTTCTATTAATCAAAATAATCACCCATGCAATCAATGCATCTTTGCCAACGCATTGGTAGCTTATTGATGCCTTTCTTGAAGAAATCAGCTGGACGGGAGGCAACAAATTCTTCAAAGGCATTTTGTACTGCCTCTCGGGTATTGAATTTTGTTCCCGCCAAGAAGTTATCCAAATTCTGGAAAAAGTAGAAGTCTGTAGGCGCAAGGTCTGGTGAGTACGGCGGATGACGGAGAACTTCCAACCCCAACTCTTGTAGCTTGGAGACCGTCTGCTGTGCAGTATGAGGTCGCGCGTTGTCGTGCAGGAGCAGTGGAGCCGAACGATTAACCAAAGCTGGTTGGAGACGTGCGAGCTTCTCCATCATTGTGTTCAGTTTTTCACAGTACACATCTGCAGTAATGCTTGTCCCGTTTGGCAAAAAACTGTGATGAATTACACCCGCGTAAGACCACCAAACAGTGACCATCACTTTTCTAGGGGGAAGTTTTCGTTAAGGGCATTGTTTGGGTGCTGAACCAGGGTCCAACCAACTTGCTGAGCGCTTACGATTGTCAAACGGGATCCATTTCTCGTCACAAGTAACAATGCGGTTCAGAATTCCTTCATTTGTATGCCTGCTGAGCAGTGCAAGGCACGTCTCCACGCGTACTTCGCGCTGGCGGTCATTGAGTTCGTGGGGTACCCATTTGTCAAGCTTTTTTACCTTGCCAATTTGACGCAAATGGACCAATATCGTTTTGATGCTAACGTCGAAAGCTGCTGCTAATTCAGCCGTGGATTGAGTTTCATCAGCTTCCACAATTGGCTTTAATTCGTCATTGTCGACCAAAGTTTTCGGACGACCACGGGGTTCATTTTTCAGGTCAAAATTTCCAGAACGGAAACGGGTAAACCAATAACGGGTGGTGCGTTCGTTTGTAGTGTTCGCTCCGTAAACGCCGTTGATGTTGCGTGCCGCTTGTGCCGCTTTGCTGCCACGACGGTACTCATACTCCATAATTACTCGAATTTTTAACTTATCCATGATGACGAAAAATGTTCGAATGCGTTGAAAACAAAACACTAACTATTAAACAAATGACGATTTTAGAAAAAGAATTCCATGTTTGTCAAATAAAGTTAATTTGAAATTAGAATTATCAGTCAAAAAAAAATATTTTCATTTGAAATGGCCAGTACGGCAAAACGGCAGTTTCATAGGTAAAGACCTATTATTTGACGTCAATAAGAACAAGTAATTTTCAATGTTTAGAAATAAATATTTCATTTAATTTCATTTCAATAATAATATTAAAATATTTATTTATTCTTGAAATGTGATTTAGCACTCTTATATTACAAAAGTTGTATTGAAATATATGTTAGGTACAGAAAAACAAAGTTTTTATAAATTAACTTCTGCTGCTGAACTAAGCTTGTGGCCTTTATTTCAGCAGACAGCCCCTCCAACCATCGGAATTAACCGATTTACATATTTACAATTTATTAATAAAAAATCTTTATTCAAAATGTTTATAAATAATACCTTTTCCTTTTTTAATAAAATAGGGGAAAAAAGTACAACCATGATACAATACATGTTTTGTGTGTTTTGTGTCCTCTCTGTGTGTAAAGTGAAACTGTGAGTGTGTGTTTGAGAGAGGGTGTGTGGGTATTTATTGAGTGTTCCGTGAAGCTAGCTAATTGAAGTAAGTTTATTTTTATAGGAGCTTATATCAAATTTACTTAACATATGCACGTCTTTTATAATTTATTGCGTTAAATGATTCTTAAATAAATATCTATACTATATATTATTTAGAATAATACATAACTATATTAGTAAGAAACCATTAATAGATGTTCCGTTTCATCATATGTCAGGGAGTTAAGCTAACGAGTTAAACATTTCTTTACCTTGTAATGATTATATGCATAAATTCTAATAATTTTATTAATTCTATTATAAAGGTAGACGCCGGGGAATCGGAGAAATCTATACATGAACGATGTTTTAGGATCGATTTTATTTTTACACACTGCGTAATTCCTGCGCTTGTTCATTACGGTGGGTTTATATTCCAATAAAGAGTGCTGTTTTAAACCAACTTTAAAAATAAACCGTTGACGTGCTATTAGCACCTGGCAGTCTTGATAAAGCTGTGTAGTAGGATAGCGGAAGGGCTTGAATGTGCAAACTTTAATAACGGTTCTTTGAGACACTTCCAATATTTAGAAATTATGCAGTATGTGATAAGAAACTTACATAGAGCAAGATATATTTGTTTGAGTGTTACAGGGACATGTCTCAGGGTTTTAAATATGTACTTTCGTAGCCGCTTTTGTAAAAGATGTTATTTCATCTATACAATTATTTATATACAAGACCGCTAACAAAGTTTTTCGAAAATAAGGTTGTGTGTATGGAACGCTGGCGAGTTATAAATTTATTTTGAAAATTCGAAAAAGTAAAAATATTGTTCCAAATTTAAATTTCCCTCTAAACTTTTTACCAGCGTTATGAAACAATTGTATGTTATAGGATAATGGATCTGCATCGGAAGCATTTTCGTGCAATAATTTTATACAACTTTTGACTCTAACTTGTAACCCGATAAATCGTTTAATCAAATTCAACTAGTTTTTTTGAATAAGGCGCCTTCTAAAATTACTGTGCCTGCTGGGATTACGAATTGAAGACTGTCGCTTAAATTTAAAGGATGAAGAAAGAAGTAGTCGTCCTTTGACTGCTGTTACGGAAGAAAACGTGCTACGTGTGACAAACGTGTGACGTAATACGTGTTTGATTGAACAAAACCGGCGAATCACAGACGAGGAGATTCAAAACCATCTGAAGATTGATATTGGAAGTTCTATGATATCCTACAAAACCACCTTTTCGTAATTAGGATTGTTTTGCGCTAGGCTAGGTTTTTGATATCATAACAAATGACGAATCTTGGATTTAATATGTACTAAGTAAGACCTTTTATTTCGTCAAAAACGTCGTAAAGTTTACATTTTGAGATCCTTTGTCAGAATACCATAGAATTTGTTTGACTTAAGCCATCCTGTTTTCGACGCATTGTTGTTTCTATATATACCACCTGGAAGGTTTTATACTAAGACCTTTGGATTTAAGAGCAGTTTCAAGTGTTGTCCAATTTATGACCCAAAAGTATGAATCCTGGACACGCTTTCCTGATTAATAGATATTTATAATAAAAGTTATCTTTATGTGTTCCATCGATTCCCTTCTTGGTCACCATGGATTTTAAAATGGTTGGTTTTTCAGATCGTATTTATCAATTCACTTTATATTTAATTGAGCTTTTATCATCCCAAAAGATTTAAGTAGCTCTCAAATACATAAATATAAAAATGAATTTACAATTTAAAACAATAATAGTGTATTTTTAGTAAGAAGCAAGAAAGAACATGATTTCATTTATGTTATCTTTTTATTCCGCCCTTCGTCCTTAGTAAACTGTGATCGTGTATTGGATACCTACTCTTTATCCTATTTGGGTCTGTTATAATTGCATTTTATTAAGTGGTTTTTATCTTTTATAAAGAACGATCACAGTATCACTAAAAATAAAAAGGGTTTTTAATGGTGGATAATAGATAAATACGTCCATATATTATTTATTCAAAACTAAAGAATACGAGCTACCCGATATAATCAGACCAGACAGGCATATTTGATTTTATTTATCGAATTACTCATGCATGAAAGGAACTAAAATAAAAACAAAATATAAACAAAAATGTATATTTACATTAGTTAATAAATAAAAGATGATCTACTCACGAGGCTTGGAAAATGCAGTACTTCGTAAGACAGAGCAATGATTTGTAATGTGTCAAATTGAAAACGCCTCTTAAATCCGCTAAAGCAAAAGAAGCACTTTAATAACCAAAAAAATTGGTGTCAATATTTGAATCTATAAAATCTATCGAGATAAAAGCCGTCGAGGCTTGCGTGTAAGGCCCCCTCAGAATTTGCATAGAACTCGCATCAATCGTGTCACAATCTGGGAAAAAAGATCCCTCATAAATCATTTGATCTTGGTTTTAAAGAGTGAATAATGAACTTTTACAAAATATACTAGACTTAGAAAATGGTTTTATATACATATTCCTTATTTCTATAATATAGAATAATATATCTTAGTGATTATAAGACCGAAGATGTTTGTACAAGTGACAAAGAAAACCTCTAGTATATTACAATTGACCATTTATTACGGATTTTCGGTTCCAAATATATGTGTTTAATAAAAAGGTTGTCGTATGTACATTGCGCGTGTACCTACGCTTATTTATTTTCACAAAAGACTACGATTAGAAGGTTGGCGATGGTCCATACTCCTACTGAAGCACGAAACATATAGAAAATTAAATAAAAACCTATACAAAATATCTGCAATACAAAAGCAAAATTTCAAATTTTAAATAAGTAAATATTACCAGTTCTGTAGTATAGTGAAATTACCTAAAATCAATCCCAATATTAAAAAAAAATTTATATCAAAAATCTGAAATGTTAAATTACTCTGAAACAAGAAAGAAAAACTAGAATATGCACTGTTATTTTAAAATTTAAACTGCATTTAAATTTTATCAGTGCTTTTTTGCGAGGAATGCCACGCCACTATTACCTGTGTTGCAGCTTAATTTACCCGAGACGAGTCCAAAAATATGTTTTGAGTCTCGAGAGTCATATGTGAATTGGCATTTTTCCATCGCCGCCATTCTGCTATTCTGTAGTTTATTTATTTATTTATTACAAAGACACAAATAACAGAGTATAAACTGAAACAATTTAAATAACAAATCACACATAGCTACATTATGAGTCTATACTCCAATGACAGTTTGTGTACAGCATTTTGGTATAAAATTATTGCATTAGTAAACGTAAATATTACATCAGTCAAAGTCAGGGTCAAGGTCAATAAACAATAACAGTTAAAGATATGAAATTAAACATAAAAATAACCTTAAACCTTATTAATAATTTCGAACACATTTGAAATTATCATTAAATATGTCAATTTGACAGCAGATATTATTGTATCCTAGTTAGTGATCATGATCTGCAAATCTAAACTCATATACAAAAACACAAGTTAAAGGACCGTAATTATTTAATGAAACCCCAGACAGATGGCGTCGGCTTCAAGCAATTCTAAAATAACTATTATTTTTGAATTGTAATGGATCCCAACAGATCCATGTAGATGAGAGATGTAAAAACTTATCGTATGCGTAATACAGTTGCGCGTTGAATGTAATTTTTAAAATATACATAAAATTTATTTAGATTTGTTTAATTAAGTATACTGCTTTTTGTGTAAATGGATTACTTCGACTATTGCTTTTAAAAAGATGTATTAGGTATACATGAATACATTCAAATAATATTTATAGTAATACAAAATGGATGATAAAAATTTATTAATACTTTGCGTGAATAAACTACACAAGAATCTGTTGTTCTGTACAGGATTACTAAGACTACCTTCAATTAACGTAGCAAGGACTAAGAAATGGTCATAAATTTTGGTTTGTTTACGTATTTATAAAAACTTCCAACTTCCAATAGATTAGGATAAAATAAAAAAATATCAAAATATTCATAGGTAAAAATCTAATACGTTTGACGAAGGTCATTTTATACTTTACCTTCATCATAGTGTCAATACGTCTTTATCTGCGGTTTTAAGGTAAAAAACCGGACAAAAAAGCCTCCCGCGCTACTTTGTCTTTGTTAAATACATGAAATGGTATAACAATTTGACTTCAGTCGAAAACCAGACTAAATTCCACGATTAAATTGAAAGTAATCTCGAAAACAATTTTCCGATATCCAATTTTAACATTTCGTACTCTTGGATGCTACTCTAGCGCCAATAGTTCATTATTGTACGCCCATTTAATGAAGTATTTAAAATCGTTCCTTTAGCTACCGATAGAGGCACTGGAAACGCTTTGTTTATGTATCAATGTCACACCTGATTTATCAAAAACATGTCGTTTTATTCAACATTTTTTTGCTTGTTTTGTATTATTTTCTTTATTAATTTAGTTTTGTACTCTTTATTAATTAAGTTTTCATTATATCGCTATATGTTTAAAAAATAAAGTTGCCTATTATTATTTGTATAAATAAAAGCCCGAAATGCATAGAATATGCATAATTTTCTGTATTTTTAATGACAAGGCATTTTGACATTCATGTCTAACATAGAAACACCATTAACACATATTATATTAAAAAGTCGGCCGAGTAGCGTAGTGGCCCTGCCTCATTGGCCGGAGGTCCCTGGTTCGAGTCCTAGTCGGGACATTCATTTGTTTGCTGAACACAAATATTTGTTTTCGGGTCATGGATGTATGTATTTATATATGTATGTTTATTCTGGGTTCCTCCCCAGTTCACCCTTTGCTCGTCCATGACATAAGCTTTGCTTACTTAGGGGCCATAAATTTTGTGTTTTTGTCCGGGGATTTATTCTTATTATAGCAAGTTAGAAAAGAGGTTTGCCTCCGCAACAAAAGTAAAATTTAAAATTTTTCGCAAAACAATACAGTTTTTTTACATCCCTTGTGCATTTTTCCTATTTTTAAATATTTGAAACATATATTGTGCATATATTTTCCAGTAAGAAATATAAGCCCAATAATAAAACTTAATTTATTTTTACTACAACAAAATTTACCATGTTCCTAAAGGTACAACATTGTTTTAATACGTAATTCCGTCCATCTGGTCACCCGCTCGTAGGGTGGAGCACGTCGCTCCCATCTTGCTGCGAGTGCACAGCCTGCGATTTATTGACATCCGAGGTTGGCACTAAAGAGGAGTTTATATGGGTGAACATTAAATTATGTTAGACGAGACCCGATCTGCGTCCGGACCCGTTCGGACGTGTTGAAGGTCGCTCCCGGCTGCCGAGTCACGATTGTTGTCTCACGACTTCTCTCGTATCAATACTCAAACGCCACTCTCAGATCCGTTCTGCGTCCGGCCCTGCTCGGACGCGTTCGCGGTCGCTCCAGCTGTTGAGTCACGATTGTCGTCTCACGAAGACAACTCGTTCGCAATACTCATACGCTGTGAGCCTCTTCAGGGCTTACGCTGCGGCCGGTTTCGATCGGCTGCAACTAAGTCGGTCTCGCACAGCAACAACAGAGCTGAGCTTACCACGGTCGATTAAATTCGATAGTGGTTTGCAAGACTCGGGCTGTCTTTCTGGCTGCGTACTTGACGTTTGGCGCTTGTACGTAGTCAGAGACTCGCTCTGCGGCCGGCTCCGGCCGGTCGTAACGTAGTCAATCCCGCACTTTTAGTGCAACCCAACTTCGTCAGGTCTACGGCCGGTTTTTGTTGTCAATTTATTGGCAACACACTCCGTAGTAGACTCGCGTTTGATCAGGTGGATACTTAATGGTGACAACTAAGCCTGATAGCGTTGCCCCGGTGCGCTTCCAAGGCCCTTCAAGCCAAGGAGAAACCGGCTGACCCGATCTCATTGCACTTGGGCCTTTCCCAGGGTGACGGTACAGTGCTGTCCGAATTAGGGGCACCACTTCGCGTCGTCCCCAGCCCCCCTACCGCGGGTAGGGAGGTTTAGGTGCTAGGTTTGCTTTAGGTGCTAGGTTTGCTAGGGTACCTAGGCATTTTTATATATTATATATTGTAGGACCAAGCCCTCCAATGGACCAGCAAAGCTTGGTAAACTTTGCTAGGTCGCTCGTCCAGGCACTCGCTGCCTCCGGCATCCCCATCCCAGATGACGTACTAACGCAGGCCTTACAGGCATCTATCGCGTCCCCGGCCCCTCAGGCCTCAACCCCGGCCCCTCAGGCCTCCAACGTCGAGACCCCTCAGGTCTACAGCTCTTCCTCGTCTCCCGCCTCGTCCGAGATGGACTGCGAATCGGTCGCATCCTCTCACGCGTCGCGTCGCAAGCGTACCGCTCCCGGGAGCGACTCCGAACCCGCGTCTGATACTTCGTCAGATGCCGTCACCTTAAGCGGCTCTCCTGAGCCCGCGTTCCAGCTAGTCGCCAAGCGCTCCAAGAAGCGCTCTAAGAAAGCCTCGGTATCCTCAATACCCGAGCCCTCCCCGGTGTCTTCAACACCAGCCCCCGCGCCGTTAAAATCGCTCGAAGTAACCGCGTCTCCGTCGGTCCCATCGAAGCCAGCGACGCGCTGCGCTCCCGTCCCGCCGAAGCCTCAGCTCCCTCCGCCCGTCTTTTTCCGCGAAAAAGCGCGATGGACCGTAGTATCAAATCTTTGCAAAGAGCAAAAAATCAATTACCTAAAAGCAATCAACGCAGGCGATACAATTAAATTCCAGGTCGCAACCGTCGACGACTTCCGCGCGTTCACCAGGTTACTTTCTTTAAAACAAATCGCTTATCACACCTACGCCCTCCCGGAGGAGCGTAAGATCCGCGCAGTACTACGGGGCGTCCCGTTCGAGCTCGCGAACGAAGAAATACTCGAGGACCATAAGTCCCAGGGTTTCCCGGCCGAAGCAGTGCACAAGATGCACTCCAACCGCGGTAGGCGTTTTCCGTTAGCGCTAGTAATCCTATCCAATACTCCCAACTCGAAGGAGATCTTCAGAGAGGCTCGCACAATTTGCGGACTCTCAAACAGCTCCGTGGAGCGTCCCAACCCCCGCGGTCACCCTGGGCAGTGCCACCGCTGCCAGCTATATGGCCACGCAGCGGCTAACTGTTCAGCTCCCCCCAGGTGCGTTAAGTGCCTGGATCCCCACATCACTAAGGAGTGCACTCGCACTCCCGAATCCACTTCCCCCCCTGCATGTGTGCTGTGCGGCCAGTCCGGCCACACAGCTAACTACAGGGTTTGCCCGCGCGCTCCGCGCTCCACCGTCAAGAGGGTCGCGCCTAAACCGGCGCCGCCACTCACTCCCGCTCACTTCCCGCCGCTGCGCAACCGGGGTCCCCCGGAAGCAAAGCCCGTTCAGCCGACGCCTACTCAGGCTCTGTGCCGGAGTGCAAGGATGTGATGCCGTTGACATCGTGAAGAATAATCATTTTCGTTGATTCTACACCTAAATTGTATGTATTTCAAAAAATTTCTGTGAATTTATGAAAGATAATTTATTCTCAAATAACCACGAATATAGAATGTAAGCCTCGATACTATAAATCTTCGATATCGACGTTGAAATAATTTAAAGATATTATGTAACACCATAATGTCGTTTAAATAAGTTAGATATACCTACCGCTAAATGTGTAGCATAAGTTATTTCTAAGATAAGATCTAACATATTTATTTCTTTACATTTTCTTATTATTTATATTTGGTAGTCATCGTTCACATACTTTTTTTTTATTTATTAATTCTATATCTAAATCATGAAGATTTACCATTCAGGATTTATCGTTCCGGTCCATCCTACACCATCTTTCTACGTTGTCATTTGAATACATTCAAATAGTTATTTCTCAACATTGACAATGACTTGTTCTTATTGATGTCAAATAAAGCATGACTCTACTGACAGTTCGAAAAAACCTTCGTGAATAAAAACTGGTAATAAACTTCACAGGTATAATTTTTTTTAAATAAATTTACAATGTCTCTTTATGTCTATACAAAATTATTCTTATATCCATTAGTTAGCTTGGCAAGGCTCCTCTCCCCCAAGTATCCCAACGACGAACACTCAAACGGCACCCGTTCACGAGTTAACGTGGGATCCAGACAAGAGTTACCATTGACAATAAAAAGAGTTACCCAGTCAATTAGTAAGAATCTTGATGTTCCTTTCTTTGGTTCTATGTACGTTTATGATATGAATTTAGCTTATTGTTAGTTTTGGTGTTATCGAGTTAATGACATCCAAACTTTCTCAACTTCAATATCAAGTGCATTAATACTTATAAAGTTCAAAATATGTAATTAGCTTCTTGTGAGCTATAATCAACTAACCGTATTCTAGAGAATGACAAGCTTTACAATTTTTTCTCGGACCTATTCCATTTCATTTATTTTTTGTCAAAGGGAGTTAAGAAAAATAATTTTAACTGTGTAATTTTGGATTTTGTTTAATCTTACCATAGTTTAATTACTACCAAAAGTTACGCAGTAAAGACAACGAACTTAATAAAAACTCGACTGTCAGACGTTCATAATTTAATGAAGGAAAATTTTTATGGAAAAATGTTGTCAAAAAACGTCGGTTATTAATATTCTACCTATTCTTACTTTAAGATGATGCATTAATTAATTTTACTAAGTCATTATATATTTTTTTAATTTACAATTTTATAAATCGAACTCGCGCAGGCACAATATATCCAACAAATTTTATCTACTTCTGGTTCAAATATAAGTTTTCAATCGAAAGATACGAAGTAGATGGAGCAGACTGGTGTTATAGTAAAGGTTTTGTCTAGGGAAATATAACGAAAAATATAGCTCGTGTAAATAATACGAAGCGAATCGTTAAAAAAACTTTCTTTATGGAAAGAAAAGAAAAGTATTACAAATCTTTCGCACATAATTAAAGCCATCGAAAAATTTTAATATTATCAGCTTGCTGCTTTTTATTTAAATAAAATGTGGATACTGAACGTATTTACCTTCATTAATAACATTATCACATAAAATAAAATACATGAAAGATGATAATGGGTTTTCAAGTTTCAAACAAGCGTCACAAACCTCGTGAGAGCTATACATTTTTAACTGAAGAATCAAGTTTATTTCATAGCTCTTTCTTGAAAAAGTTAATTACTTTGCATCCGGCTCTGACATAATGGTCCACCACAAAAGAGGTTTAATTGAAAATGCTACGCTTTTCATCGTTTGCTAGCATTCGTATTGCCTTTTTGTGACCCAATTTTTTACAGCTCCCTTGCCTTCATTTTCGTTGGCATCCTTCGATTTAATATTCCTCTTTTATGGTGGAAAATGATTTATTAACGCGAATGAATGGCGTGTCAAGCTGATACGGCGCTGGGAACTTGGGAGTCAAATGACGACCAATGTTCCTCCAATTGATTCTCTTATTTTGGATTTAAAATATTAAGACATACTTTGTGATGCAGCCCTATTAACCCTTTTTACAATTTGGTGTAATAAGCTCCATATAAAATGCGGCAACTACTAGTTGTGTGGTCTTCAAGCTAATCACACCTGTGTTAGTTACTTTTATGCACAATTTTTGAGAAATCCCAATTAAAGTCTTAATTAAAGTCCCAATTAAATTGAGAAAAAAGTATAGGGTAGAAATAGAACAAAATGACATATATCTTTTTGTTTCAAAAATATATAAAATTTTCTATGAGGCTAAATTTTATAAGTCTTGGTTCGATAACGTTTGTCTCACATAGGCTCGTACAGTCTCAATATTCTTATTGAGACTCTTATTTTCTCTTATTCAATATCGTACCGTCTCGTACGCTCTCTCCCTTGATGACTGAATTTGCCAAGATTACCAGCTTTCACAGATGGACGAGATTTGACGGCCGAGTGGCGTAGTGGTTAGTAGCCTTGTCTCATAGGCCGGAGGTCCCAGGTTCAAATCCTGGCCGGGGCAGTCATTTGTGTTATCAACACACATGTTTGCTCTCGGGTCATGGTTGTTTATATTCCTACATGTATGTTTATTCTGGATCCCCCCCCCAGTTCTCTGTAGCATAACACAAGCTTTGCTTACTTTGGGGCTATACAGTTTTTTTTTTTTTTTTTTTTTTTTTTATTAATAATTAGCAGGCGTTTGTCTTCCATCTCACCTGATGGAAAGTGACGATGAAGACGAGGATCGTACACGCCTGTCTAAGAGGTACCTATTCACTCTACACTTGAAAGCTCCAGGGTTATATTTGTCTGGAAAAACAGACGCAGGCAAATCGTTCCACTCTTTGGCAACACGAACCAAAAATGAGCTATCGAACCGTTTAGTTCGGCTCATCGGCACGCTAACCACAAACGGGTGAAACTTCTGTCTGCGCCTGGTTGACCGGTGGAGAAAGGGGGAAGGTTCGATCAACTGAAAAAGAGCATTCGCACACTCTCCAAAGTGCAATCTGTAAAAAACCGATAGACTAGCAACTTTTCGACGATGCTCGAGACTTTGCAGTCTCGAAGAAGTAAGTTTGTCGTCACTTATGAGTCTACGGGCCCTTCGGTCGACAGAATCCAACGCTTCAAGATGGTATTTTGCGGAATCATGCCAAAGTTGATGTGTTTGTCTGGGGATTTATTATAATTATTATTATTACAGATAAATGCCTAACGATAATGTGAGCAGGTCTCTCTTACTTTATACTTTGAACGGAAGACATACCCGATAAATAATATGCAGACAAAGTGAGAACTACTTTCAGCCCAGCTAGAAAAACATTTTTTTAAATATAAGTTGAGATTTTTAACTTGATGTCGTCGTGTATTCGTCTGGTGCTGCAGAACAAATTATGATTTTTTCTAGAGGTTACACAATAAAAAAACAAAGAAAGATTGGAATTTAAGTGCACCTGTCAGTTAAAGCACATTCATTTCACTGAATTTTTGAGTTGAAAAAGAGAAACCGATTAAATAAATACAAACCATGTCTGCTTTTTGATAATACCTCCAATCTCTATAGAAAGAGTTATATTAGAACTTAGTATTAGAAATGCTTCTTAATAATAGAAAATACCAATAGAAACCTTCAAAATCTTGTTTTTGGCAAGATTATGTTTAATATTTCTACATTTTACATATTCAGAAGGATATTAATATATAAAACTCACGCCAGCTTTTCCTTTTAGCCTGGCGTTTTTTCTTGATTTTTTCTTAGAGAAAGCGATAGTTGATAGGAGTCGTTCTGAAAGTCGACAGAGCTAACCTGCGTTCTGCTACAGCTTTCGATAATGTTTCGTTCGATAAAGGTTTTGGTTTGAATAGATGAATTGGCGGCATGATTTATGACTTGTATAAAGGAATCATAGGCGTATTGTAAGTTTTCTGGTAGTAATGTAGTTGAAAGCGTGTTGTTTATGATTTCCGCATACCAGTGCCAACCGGATTTTCTGAAGTTTCTTAGTTTCTTTAGATTAATTGGTTGCAGAAGCATAGTCTTAATTTTAATTATTAGGTGATCACTTCCGAGACATCTTTTTGTTACAGTCCAACTAAATCTCAAAGAAATATCTAAAGTTATCATAGTTACATCTGGGGGTGTTTTCTGTACTCTACCAGCTGCTAGTTTAATCCGAGTGGCGTTACCGTCGTTTAAGGTTCTAATGTTATTTTCACACAGTGAGTCTAATATTTGTGTCCGTTTAGTATCAGTCTTTGTGGACCAATTGGTGTGGTAGCATTAAAGTCTCCAGTGGTTATAGTTTTCGTGCCAAAAGAAGAAAAGATATGGTCCCAGTCATTCGATGTTGTTCGAACCGTAGATGAACAGTATATCGTAAATATATTTTGTATATGCTCACAACTAAATTATTTATATGAAGTACTTGTATACCTGGGTTCAAGCTTGTGAACTGAGTGATTTGGGATTTAATTGAAGAATTTATTAGGACAGCGATTCCCCTATAGGCATCATCTCGGTCTTGTCTATATACGTTGTATCCTGATATGTTTAACTATCGGGGGCCAGCCAAGTTTCACATATGGTCACAATGTGGATTTTTCCTAGCGATAACAGTTGTTCAAATTCTAGGAGCTTAGGACGAAGACTTTGGGAGTTCCGCTGCATGATATTAAGTTTTTGGTGAGAGCTAGCCATTAAAAAGGTTTCTGATAACATGCTATTCTGATATTATTCCAATAACTGTAGATATTGCACAATCAAGGACATGTTTAAAGCTTATATGTATATTTTCTTCGAAACTGCAATTTTTTTAAAATATATATTTATTATATATAATTATAAATAAATATTAATATAAATATTCAGTTGTTTTATTTTAGTTAGTAAATCTATAAACGATTGAGACTTTGATTTTTCAGGTTCATGCACACTACTGTCTATGTCCGATGGTATCGGTCCTTTTGTTTCGTGGTTATGATTTATTTTTTGTGGCAAAAAGTAGATGTTTTTTTTTCGACTTTCTATTTCTCTCTTGCGTAGTGCCACCTCTGGAGCGTATTTCAGCGGTGGTCGTCAGAACTTCAGCATAGATTTATTATTATTATTATTATAGGTACGTTTACTGTGTATGAGAGGGGCGTAGACATTAGTTTTCGGTAATGGATTTTCTTCTCTTTCTTAAATTTCTTAAATGTCTTCTTCGCATAATTCCATATCAATTTATTTTATTACCCGTTTGATAAGCCAATTTCAAACGTTTTCTGAAACCTATTGCCATTTTATTTTAAGTATAAACAGTTTATAAATCTTTCAGCAAATTCTTCATTTTCAAACAGAACTATTCTTGTGTGAGTTATCTTGTGTGTTATCTTGAGTTATCTTGTGTGAGTTAATGTACCTAATACGAACAATACCAATGTTTTGCGATTGCAAATAATCTAGCCAGTTCGATTTGTTTGAGTATTTTTTCAGCACTTGTCATACAAAGTTCTATTTTGTATTCAGGTATTCTAGACTTTTCCTGTATTTCTGTGCTCCTAATAAATTTCTTGACTCCTCTAGCTACATTTATCCACTGTTCTTCTTTATCAATGTCCCGATATCTTTTCTCTCTTTGTTCTAATATCGTAAAACTTTCGCTTTCATAATTAACCGATACATTTTGTAAAACATGTCCATCGCATTCCTCTCCGCTGCTCTCAATTGAAACATCTAAATTGCACTTATTGTTACTCGATACTTATGATCGACAAAAACAGTCATTATCACTATAATAATAAACGTTTTAAGCATCGCGCGGCTGCACAGAACCGGTTTTTGAGCGAACAAGCGAACGTGCTCCCACACTCAGTAAAAAAATACCTAATTTTGTTTCGTTGAAATGAACTAAAGTGAAGTTAATAAAAAATTGAATGAAATACTCATAATTTTTACATGTAAATTTTATCTAATTTTATTTTTTTATCTGGAGATCTAATACATTTAAATCCCGATTATGAATTTACTTTTCCATTGAAATTTTATTTGAAATTCGATAAATACCAGGCCCCTCAGAGAGTTTTGCAAAGAAAAGATTTTATGTATGGAACGTTGGAACGTTATAATTGATTTTGAAAATTCGATTATGTAAAAGTAAAATATATTTGTTCCAAATTTAAAATTCTCTACAAATTTTTATTTGCAATATGAACTATTACGTGTCATAGAAAAATGAAAATGCGTCGGGAACTTTTACGAATTCAAGTCCAACTTGAAACCTGATGAATCTTTTAATCGAATTCAATGAACTTTAATGAACAAGGTGCCTTCTTAAGCAGCTGTGTACTGCTATATACACTATACATTAATTATCTAATTTATGTATTATGTATTAGAGATAAGACAACTCTGATGAATCTTCTTTTGTTACGAGTATCAAAACATTGCTGCCGGCGATCTGCGGAATTTGAGCCACGCAGTCGATTCCTATCACGTATATTAAATTATTATGAGCTTACACTGTGGATATAACTTATTTTTATTTTAGTAGTATTTTATGGTCAAACTCAGCTCAACTTGTATTTTTTTTTTCGTGGCATTGCCAAAAAACTGTCTTGGGCAAAACTTATCACGAATTTAATTGAAATATCGAAATGAAAAAATGAATAAATGCGTGCCTATATCTCCCTTAAATATAATTTATGTAAGTCAATAATTATCCATTATTTTTATGTTAATATTATGTATCCGTAGGAAAAATAAAGATATTTTATTGACGTCAATAAGATTTTTGTTATTAAATCGGTTCGTTACTAAATTTAGCAAAGTATGACTCTATCACCAGTTCGCAAAAACTTTCGTGAAGAAGAACTGGCAAGAGTTTCACGGGTATAATTACGGCACGTGTATAATTTTTTCAAAATAAATTTACCATGTCTCTTAATTTCTTTGCAAAATGATTCTTATATGCATCTGTTGGCGTGGAAAGTCTCATTCTCGATCCGATCACCACGCGGTGCGGACGTGCAAGACCCCGTTCTCCGTTGATCGGTCCCTTCCCGATATTCCGTGGCGCTCAGTCTACTGACGTCACAGTTTAGCGTGTTGGTTCCGTGCTACGGTTTTCAAGGTTTTTCTACCCCCTCTGAGTGCTATCGAAGTGCGATTTTTCTTTGTGACTAAGCCCCTTAGTCTTCAAAGTGCTGTGCTAAGTTGTGTTGTGCTTGTGCTGAGTGCAGTGTTGTGCCCAGCGTAAGTAGTCTGGTCTCAGTACAAAGGATACTTAACGGTGACAACTAATTTGTATTGAACCAGTCCTTTTATTTTTATTTTATTTCTCTTCGCCATTTTATTTATTTTTCTCCTATTTTTATATTTATTTTTACCATATCTGTGTGTTTTCGTGTGTATTTGTCCTTTCTGCCGGTAAAGGTTGACCCTAACGCGGTCAACCCTTAACCTGCTTACCCTTTTTAGGTTTCCAGGTAGCGGTGACAACAAATTTGTTCTTAACCAGTCCTTTTATTATTTTTATTTTATTTCTCTTCTCTATTTTATTTATTTTCTACCTTTTACATATTTATTTTTATAATATCTGTGTGTTTTCGTGTGTATTTGTCCTTTCTGTCGGTAAAGGTTGACCCTAACGCGGTCAACTCTTTACCTGCGTACCCTTTTTAGGTTTCTAGGTAGCGGTCTTTGGCGTTACGGTTAGTCTTAAGTTATGCTCCCCAGCGCCCCTACCGCTGGTAGGGAGGTTAGCCGCTAGGGTTCGCTAGGTTTTTATTTAGGAACTCTAGGCATTGTTATATAATTATATATACTATCATAGTCCCAACCCCTTCCCAAATGGATTAGCAAAGCGTCATTAACATTGCGAAGGCGTTCGCCCAAGCACTCGCCGCGTCGGGTGTTTCAATTTCTGACGACATATTAACGCAAGCTGTACTAGAGCTTAACGCGTCCCCGGCCCCTCAGGCCCCAACGCCAGCCTCTCAGGCCTCTAACGTCCAGACCCCTCAGGTCTATAGCTCTCCTGCGTCTCCCGTTCCATCCGATATGGACTGCGCGTCGGTCTCATCCTCGCGCTCATCTCGTAGGAAGCGTACCGCTCCCGGGAGCGATTCAGACTCCGCCGCGTCCGAAGCTTCGTCGGTCGCCGCCACCATAACCGGCTCTCCTGAGCCCGCGTTCCGATTAGTTGCCAAACGCTTTAAGAAGCGTTCGAAAAAAGCCGCGGCATCTTCAACACCCGAGCCAACCCCGGTGTCTTCTACACCCGCCCCCGCGCCGCTCATGTCACTCGAAGTGACCGCGTCTCCGTCGGTCGCGTCTAAGCCAGCGACGCGCTGCGCTCCCGTCCCATTGAAGCCTCAGCTCCCTCCGCCCGTCTTCCTCCGCGAAAAAGCGCGCTGGACCGCGGTTTCTAACCTGTGCAGAGAGCACAAAATTAATTTTCTAAAAGCAACCAATGCAGGCGACACAATTAAAATTCAGGTCGCGACCATCGACGACTTCCGCGTGTTCACCAGGTTACTTTCTCTAAAACAAATCGCTTATCATACCTACGCCCTCCTGGAGGAGCGTAAGATCCGCGCAGTACTACGGGGCGTCCCGTTCGAGCTCGCGAACGAAGATATCCTCGAGGACCTTAAGTCCCAGGGTTTCCCGGCCGTAGCAGTGCACAAGATGCACTCAAACCGCGGTAGGCGGTTTCCGTTAGCGCTAGTAATCCTGTCCAATACTCCCAACTCGAAGGAGATTTTCAGAGAGGCTCGCACAATTTGCGGACTCTCAAACAGCTCCGTCGAGCGTCCCAACCCCCGCGGTCACCCTGGGCAGTGCCACCGCTGCCAGCTCTATGGCCACGCAGCGGCTAACTGCTCAGCTCCCCCCAGGTGCGTTAAGTGCCTGGATCCGCACATAACGAAGGAGGGCACTCGCACTCCCGAATCCACTTCCCCCCCTGCCTGTGTGCTGTGCGGTCAGTCCGGCCACACAGCTAACTACAGGGGTTGTCCGCGCGCACCACGCTCCACGGCTTAGAGGGCCGCGCCTAAACCGGCGCCGCCGCTCCCTCCCGCTCACTTCCCGCCGCTGCGCAACCGGGGTCCCCCGGAAGCAAAGCCCGTTCAGCCGACGCCTACTCAGGCTCTGTCTTGGAGGCAGCGTCCGGCCGTTCCGCCTGCACCTTCCCGACCCATCCCAGCTCCCGTAGCTTCCGTAGGGCCGCGTCCTGCTCCGTCATCCGCACCTCAGTCGTCGTTGGCTGAGGACATGAAGACCGTGTTCGACGTTATTCAAAACGTCGATATTAACGAAATTTCCGTGCTCGCACGCAAACTGCGAGCCACCCGCTCTCCTCAAGAGCGTTTATTTGCGTTAGCCGAGCATCACTCGCTTCTAAGTTCGTTATTAATTTATTTTTTATTTTTGTATAAAATCGTAAATAAGTAAATTATAATGTCTAGACCCGCGAATCCCGCGTCCAGTCGTATTAAACCCAAGGGCTTATCCCTAGTATCTTTTAACGTTCGTAGCCTTAACACTTAACACCATGAGACATGGCTTACTCCAAACCGCTCCAGGGGATTCGCTATTCCTAAGTACGCGTTTATTCGTAACGATAGGCCCAACTCCGACGGTTTCGGCGGCACCGCTATATATTACAAAAGAGGCTTCCATTGCTGTCCTCTGCCTACCCCTCCTCTCCTCAACATGGAAGCCACTGTGTGTAGATTGGCTATGACTGGTCATCCGACCATCATCATAGCTTCAATCTACATACCTAGTGGTACCAGACCAATCCGCAGCGACTTTGAGGCCATTCTCGCCCTCGGCCATTCAGTCATTATGTTCGGAGACTTTAACTGCAAACATACTGACTAGACGTGCCTATCAAACAACATCAGCGGTATCGCTCTCCTCGGCATCACAAATTCACTTGACTTAGATGTCATCTCCCCCATCACTCCCACCCACTATCCCGACAACCCGAACCACTCTCCTGATATCCTCGATTTTGCAATAGCCAAGCGAATCAACCTCGACCTCAGGTCTATCGAACCTCTCGATGACCTAGGCTCCGACCATCGCCCCGTCTCCCTTGTGCTAGGACCGCCGAACGATAACGTCTCATTTCCTAAGACCTTTACCAACTGGAAAGGCTTTAAAAATACGTTAGTTTCAGCCTTAGAGGCTCCGAACTCTCCACTCGCAATCTCTCCCGAACAATTAGATAGCCCGGATAAAATTGATTCATTAGTAAATTCTCTCACTGATGCTATCAACTCAGCCATCAGTGACAACGAAAAGGTTGCTAAGCAAGGCAAACCCACGCTTCCCTTAGCCGTTAGCAATCTTATTAAAGCTAAGAACGCGGCTCTCCGGAGAGCCAAGAAATATCCCACGCCCGCCTATAGAACAGCTGCGAATCAGCTTCAACGTAAAGTTAGATCTTGCCTCGCGGAACTCCGAGACGCTCAGATGAACGATCTCATGGCGAATATCTCTCCGTCCCACCAAGCGTACTATAGCATGGCCCGAGCCTTACGCGTAGACACCGCCTCTCACGTTCCTCCTCTCACTCGTCCCGATGGCACTACTGCCTTTGAAGTCGAAGAGAAAGCCGAATGCTTCGCTGACAGCATTGCCGCACAATGCTCGCCCAGCACGCAACCTGCTGATCCCTCACACATCCAGGAGGTGGAGGACGAAGTCCTTCGCAGAGACTCTCTCCCCATCACCACCGACCCTGTCACAGTCTCTAATGACGAAATCTTGCTTCTCATTAGAAAGCAAAAGTCCAAAAAGGCTCCGGGTGCGGATGGAATTTCCAACCATGCACTTAAGCACCTACCTCAACAGATGCTTACCTTGTTAGCTATCATTTTCAATGCCTGCTTCGACCACAGCTACTTTCCAAAAGCTTGGAAAGAAGCGACAGTCATAGGCATTCCCAAGCCGGGCAAACCTCTGAACGTCCCAGCTAATCACAGACCCATCAGCCGCCTCAAGGCAATGTCTAAACTTCTCGAGAGAGTCATACTCTCTCGAATGCGGGACCATCTGTTTCCAACGGATGGCGATCCTCTCATTATTCCCCATCAGTTCGGCTTTCGCGCTAAACACTTCTGCCCTCAGCAAGTCCATCGAATCGTCGAGTATATACTTGACGGTTTCTATCCGCGTCGTTATAAAACAGTCGCGGTTTTCTTTGACGTAGCCAAGGCTTTCGATAAAGTCTGGCACAGCGGTCTCGTTTATAAACTCTACAAGATAGGCTTACCGGATCGCCTAGTCAGGTTAATAGCGTTGTTTCTCAAAGACCGTACGTTTCGATTTAAACACGAAGGCACGTTTTCTGCGCCTCGTCCCATAAAGGCTGGAGTCCTTCAAGGCTCAGTCCTCGCCCCTCTGCTGTACACCGTGTACACCAACGACATTCCCATCCCGCCGAAAGGCGTCGAACTCGCCCTCTTTGCAGACGACACCGCACTCTATACCAAAGGCCACAGTGTTCGGCACCTTGTAACCAGACTCCAAAAGGCCGTAAACGCCCTTGGTGTATGGTTTCAAAAATGGCGCATGGATGTGAACCCTGAAAAGAGTTCTGCGTTGCGCTTCGACCACAAACGCCGTCGTCCCGCTGGCAATCCCCACGTTCGAATGTTAGGCATTCCCATCCCCTGGAAGCGCAGTACTAAATACTTAGGCGTCACATTAAATCCGACGCTTTCTTTCAAGCCACACGTCGAAAGAGTTTCGAAACTCGCTCGTCACTACTTAGGCCGCCTAAATAGCATGTTAGGTAGAAAAAGTAAAATGTCTTTCAGAAACAAACGCACACTTTACAAGGTCTGCGTTAGACCCGTCATGACGTATGCCTCGCCAATCTTTGCCCACGCCAAACCCTCCCTCCTGCACAAACTGCAGGTAGTTCAAAACCTCTTTTGCCGCAGGGCCACAAACGCACCGTGGTACGTGCGTAGCGCGGACTTGCATAGAGATCTTGAACTGCCTACAGTACAACAACACCTCAAAACACTCTCTGAAGCGTTCTTCAAACGCTCCGAAACCCATCCCAATCCTCTAGTTCGTGATTCAGTCTCATATACTACTCCTGTCTTAGATTCGAAGTTCAAAGTCGCTAGACCTAGGAATGCGCAAGCGTACTCATCCACCAGACTGTCAGCCGATCTCGAAGCCCTTCTGGCCGCAAATTCTAATTCTAACGTAAATTCTAATTCTAACGTGAATCCTAATTCTAACGTAAATGCGAATTAATTCAATTTTATTTTTCAATTTTTTATTTTTATTTTTTTATATTTTACTATTTGATTTTAATTTTGAGCACCTTCAGTGCTATGTAATCCCAGCGGGTGACCCCTTCTGGGCCCCGCTAGCGCAGCCTCTTTCTCCAATTGGCCGTCGCTCAGATGAAGGCTGAGTGGCAAAAATGCACGAGCCGACAGGGGGTTTTTAGTGGGTATGGTTCTGGTAGGCGTCGGGACGAGTCCCACATAACTCTGGAATCGCGCCAGAGTATGCGTCAGGGCATTTTTATCCTCCTGCCCTTCCCGCGGAGGGGAACAAAAAAAAAACGTTGAAAGTCTCCCTCCCCCTAACTATCCAAACTACGAACACCATCAAACGCCATCCGTTCACGAGTTAACGCGGGATCCATCGCCCTCCTCAACTACTTTAGATGATATGTGGATAGACGTGTAACACCTTCGTCTTTATCATCACTTTTCATCAGGTGAGACAGAAAACAAACGGCTAATCTTTTTTCAATAAAAAAAAAACACCCTACTAAACTTTAAACATGAAAATATTTATGTTTAATAATTATTTTATATCGAAGTTTGATTCACATTATGTGAAATCTTCCTTTTCATTTTCCACTGCGGGGCTTGCAATCAAAGAACATTTATATTAGCAAACTCAGCAATCTTTGGATGTTAATGAGACTCCAACAAACAAAGCTAAAGTAGGGCACTAATATTCTTTGCCTCGCATTATCAATGACTAGTCTAGAATAATTAATTTAATATTGATATTTCTAAGAAAACTGTTTCGGATTTCATCGGGAAACTAATCAAACAACCTAGTTTAAACTAAACATTTAAACTACATTACAATTTAACATTAATTATTATTCTAAAGAAATGCGAAATAATATTTAGATATTTAACTTAACTGTGTAACGAGAAAATACATTTAAAATAACTATTGTTTTCCTATTAACTTCCCGCCGCTGCGCAACCGGGGTCCCCCGGAAGCAAAGCCCCTAGCAGCCGACGCCTACTCCGGCTCTGTCCTGGAGGCAGCGTCCGGCTTCTCCACCTTCCCGTCCTATCCCAGCTCCCGTAGGCCTGCGTCCCGCTCCGTCGTCTTCACCTCAGTCGTCGTTGGCTGAAGACATGAAGACCGTGTTCGACGTCATTCAAAACGTCGACATTAAGGAAGTCTCCGTACTCGCACGCAAACTGCGATCCACCCGCTCTCCTCAAGAGCGCCTATTTGCCTAAGCCGAGCATCACTCGCTACTTAGCTCTTTATAAATTCTATTTTTCGTATAAATTCGTTAATAAATAAATATAACGTCTAGACCCGCAAATCCCGCGTCCTATCGTATCATACCCAAGGGCTCATCCCTAGTTTCTTTTAACGTTCGTAGCCTTAGTACTAAACTTCCTGAGCTCAAACTGTTCCTTCAGAACAACGAGCCAGACTTATTGCTTCTTCAAGAGACATGGCTAACTCCAAACCACTCCAGGGGATTCGCTATTCCCAAGTACGCGTTCACTCGTAACGACAGGCCCTACTCCGACGGTTTCGGCGAAACTGCTATTTATTACAAAAGAGGTTTCCCTTTGCTGTCCTCTCCCTATATCTCACAAGCGGTATTGCTCTCCTCGACATCACTAACTCACTCGACTTAGACGTCATCTCTCCCATCACTCCCACTCACTATCCCAACAACCCGAACTACTCTCCTGACATCCTCGATTTTACAATTGTCAAGCGAATCAACCTCGATCTCAGGTCTATCGAACCGCTCGATGACCTAGGTTCTGACCACTACCCCATCTCCTTCGTGCTAGGTCAACCTAACGATAACGCCACTCTCCTAAGAACTTTACCAACTGGAAAGGCTTTAAAAATACGTTATTTTCAGCCTTAGAGGCCCCAACTCTCCGTTCGCGATCTCGCCCGATCAATCTGATAGTTTGGATAAAATAGATTCATTATTAAATTCTCTCACTGATGCTATCAACTCAGCCATCAGCGATTACTAGAACTATGGTCGTGCGGCCAGTCTGGCCACACAGCTAACTACAGGGGTTGTCCGCGCACTCCGCGCTCCTTATGTTGACCGCGCTTAAACCGGTGCCGCCGCTCACTCCCGCCAACTTCCCGCCGCTGTGCAACTGGGGTTCCTCGGTAGCAAAGCCCAAGCCGCCGAAGCCGTCTCCAGTTAAAAACTGAAGACAGCGTCCGGCCGCTTTACCTTCCCGTCTTATCCCAGCTCACGCAGATCCTGTAGGCCCGCGTCCCGCTCCGTCGTCTTCACTTCAGTCGTCATTGGTTGAGGACATGAAGACCGTGTCCGACGTTATACAAAACGTTGACATTAGGGAAATCGCCGTACTAGCACGCAAACTGCGAGCCGCCCGCTCTCCTCAAGAGCATCTATTTGCGTTAACCGAGCATTACTCGCTACTTAGTTCCTTATAAATTCTATATTTAGTACAAATTCTATATTTAGTATAAATTCTATATTTATTATAAATTTTCTGAATAGTAAATATCATGTCTAGACCTGCAAGTCCCGCGCCCGGTCATATCAAACCCAAGGGCTTATCCCTAGTTTCATTTAACGCTCGTAGCCTTAGACCGTCACCTCGCCTAAGACCTTTACCAACTGGAAAGGCTTTAAAAATACGTTAGTTTCAGCTTTAGAGGGCCTGAACTCTCCGCTCGCGATCTCGCCAGACCAATGAGATAGCCCGGTTAAAAAAACTCGTTCGTCAATTCCCTCATGCTATCAAATCATCCATCAGTGATAACGAAAAGGTTGCTCAACAAGGCAAACCCACGCTTCCCTTAGCCGTCCGCAATCTCATTAAAGCTAAGAACGCGGCTCTCCGGAGAGCCAAGCTCCATCCCACGACTGCCTATAGATTAGCTGCAAATCAGCTACAACGGAAATTTAGGTCTTGCCTCGCGCAACTCCGAGACACTCAGATGATCTCATGGAGAATATCTCCCCGTCCCATCAAGCGTATTACAGAATGGCGCAAGCCTTACGCATAGACGCCGCCTCTCACGTTCCTCCTCTCAGTCGTCCCGACAGCACTACCGCCTTCGAAGATGAAGAGGAAGCCGAATGGTTCACTGACAGCATTGCCTCACAATGCTCGCTGGACGACAGCTAGCGGTGGAGGACGAAGTCCTCCACAGGGACTCTCTCCCCGTCACCGCTTACCCCGTTACAGTATCTAATGATGAAATCTTGCTTCTCATTAGACGTCAAAAATCCGAAAAGGCTCCGAGTTCAGATGGAATTACCAAGCATGCACGTAATTATCTGCCTCATCATGCCTTGCTTGGTATCATCTTCAATGCCTGTTTCGACCTTAGCTGCTTTCCAAAAGCTTGAAAAAAGCGACAGTCATAAGCATTCCCAAACCGGTTAACCCTATGAATAATTCGGATGGCGATCCCCTCATACTTCCCCATCAGTACGGCTTTCGTGCTAAGCTTTCTTGCCCTCAGCAATTACATCGTATAGTCAAGTACATACTCGACGGCTTCTATCCGCGGCATAACAAAACGGGCGCAATTTTTCGACGTAGCCAAGGCTTTCGATAAAGTCTGGCACAGTGGCTCGTTTATAAACTTTGCAAAATAGGCATACCGGATCGGTTTCTCAAAGATCGTCCGTTTCGTTTTAAACATGAAGTTACGCTTCAGTTAAGTTACGCCTCGTCCCATAAAGGCTGGAGTCCCTCAAGGCTCAGTCCTCGCCCCTCTGTTGTACACCGTGTACACCAACGACATTCCCATCCCGCCAAAAGGCGTTGAACTTGCCCTCTTTGCCGACGACACTGACCTTTACCAAAGGTCACAGCAGCTCGTCGCCAGACTGCAAAATATTGTAAACACCCTCGGCGTATGGTTTCAAAAATGGCGCATCGATGTTAATACAAACATGGGTTCTGCGATTCGCTTCGACCCCAATCGCCGTCGTCCTGCTGACTATTCGGATTTCAGTTTATTCTGATCTCTCAGTAATCATTTACAAGGAAAAAGCTTCGATGATGAACATCAGGTGCAACAATACATAGATGAATGCTTCAAAGCGAAACCGGCGAAGTTTAACAGGGATGCCATACACTCTTTGCCGAATTGTTGGCGGATAGTAGTAGATAACGACGGTGATTATATTGTTAACGATTAATAGTAAATTATTAAATAAATAAATACAAACATAAAGTCATGTATGTCACTCATTATTTATTAGCCAACCGGATATATATTTTTTGATTTTTGTTAAACTCTTTATTAAACGACTGCCTTCATCATAAATGATGCGAGTTATACTTTCTATCAAATATACTGTCTGAATTAATTCATTTGCTGACTTACTAATGGCTATTTTAATACATTAAAATATCGTAGAAAGTGTTTGATTAGGTTCCAAAACAAAATTATGATTTTTATAACTTTTTACACAACTCTTCTAACGGGATTTATTTTGGTTAAACAAACAAAAGCTGCAATGAAAATTTTGCAGTTATAATTTATTTTGTTTTAAACGACTTTCTGATACTAACAGAAAAAATGAAACATTTTCTTTCTTATTTTTGTCCTAGACTTATAAATTCCTTAATATTTTACAAGTCGAGGGAGATATCTTACCTCTCGGTCAGTGAAAATTTGTTCTCATTAGTCAGGTAAAATATAAAAAAAATATCCCTTGCTGATATGTAATAAAAAGACTCCTTTTAATACACCTATCACACGGATACTTAAAATAACATTTGAAAGTTTTATGAAAATGAAGTACTCAATTCACTTGTTACTTATTTAATAATTCAACCGCTGCTTTTACAAAATGGAAATACAAAATTACGTATAACTTATTAACTTAATCATTAATACAACTGCTCGAACTGACAACTAAAACAGCAATGTCTGTCTCCACGCCACGCCGTATTTTTTTGTACCATGTGCCATGACCGGATGTCGAAAAGGCCGGCATCAGTTGTGCCACCATACAAAACTAAAATAAAAACTCAACTTCCTTCCTGTTGTTTTTATCAATCATAACATTCGGCCATCCGGCAAACGTGCAGCCTCCCGGCGCACGCTAAGAGAGAACCAGTCATGACATTCGGTATAAAATCTTAGTATCAATCATGACATTCGGTATACAAACTTAGCTAAATATTTACAGCTTTAGTTCAGAATAACGGTGATATAACCTCAACTAGTCACGTCTTATGCTTTAATTATAATTAGACAAATATGTATCAAAATAATTACATCACATTTAAAAAAAAATAATAACAATAAATTAATCAATTTTTACTGGCATAACAAACTAAAATTTAAATTAATTAGATTCATGTATACTACATTAGTTCTTAATCACTAAGTACATGTATTATTATTATTACTTATTTTATAAATTACATTGTATACAATTTAAAACACTCAATCATCAGAATTACTATCTACATCTAATGCTTTGGTATTAATCCAAGGTCGGCTCCTATCTGCCGCTATGACTGAATCGTATGGTTTTCGTTTCTTCGGAAAGCTAGGTATATCGGCTACCCTATAACGATCATTCCCTAATATTTCAGTGATTTTGTATGGTCCGACGAACTTGGATAAAAGTTTTTTACTTCTCCCACTATTGTCATAATTGTTACGAGTAATTTTGACGAGGTCACCGATTCCATTAATTATTTTCGTCATATCTTATCCGTTATTTGCGTCATATCTCTTTTTTTGCTTTTCTTGTTCATTTTCTATGTTTTTACTTATGTGTTGTCGTAATGTTTGTATGTTATCATTGATATCGTCGTCCATCCCAAGTTTGTTTGATAAATTATCCTGCATTCTCAACCCAAATAGAGCCTCTGTCGCTGTTTTTTGGGTGGTAGCATGAACAGTATTATTTATTCCCCATTGAATCTTACCCAGGCACTTGCCCCAGTCACGTTCAGAGCCAGTAGAATTTTGCGTCGCTAATGCACTTATAATTGTTTGATTAAAACGTTCTGCCTGACCATTTGCCTTGGGACAAGCGACTGCGTTAAGAATATGTTTAATTCCGTATTTATCACAGAAGGTTTCGAAAGTGGTAGACGTAAAGGAGGTACCCTGGTCAGATATTATCCTAGCAGGTAAACCAAAATCATAAAATATGTTTTTTAGGATTTTTATCGTAGTCTTGCTTTTAGTAGCTTTTACAGCTTTAACGAACACGTACTTGGTAAAACCATCAACAACGGTAAGAATGTACAGGTTTCCATTTTTACTCCGCACGAAAGGCCCTAAATGGTCTACATGGACCGTATGAAATGGTATAGCTATCTTTTCAATAGGGTGAAGAAACCCGGCTGGTCTCTTTGCCACTTATTATATGCACACTCGATACAAGCATCAACATATTTTTTTACAAATTGCCTTAGTTTAGGGAACCAGTATTGATTTTGCACCCTATCAAGAGTCTTTGCGAAGCCTAGATGACCTATATCATCATGATTGGCCCTACACACCTGCCACCTTGCAGTGCGCGGAACTACTAAACGTAAACCTTCATCAATTTTTCTATACACTGTATGGTTTTTTATAACCTAGTTTTTTCCGTATTTCGCGACATTCCTCATTATCTTCTGGCTTAAGAATATTAAAAATTCGTGGAACGTGAGGGTCTGCTAGTTGCAATGAAAGAAGCCAGTTATCAGTACTAATGGTATATATGTTGACGAAAGAGTTTTCTTCAACGCCTGCCGGTAGCATTGTGTTACGACTCAAAGCGTCAACATGAGACATCTGTACCCCAGGACGGTATTCAATATCAAAATCGAATTCGCTAATCTGTAGCCACCATCTCGCGATTCGTGGTATAAGGTCGCGTTTCGTTAAAGTTGTTCTTAAAGTGGCACAATCTGTGAGGACCTTAAAATGGACACCTAATAGATACACCCTAAATTTCTTTAGAGAACATACGACTGCCAGTGTCTCTAGCTCATAAGAGTGTAGATGTTTTTCCTCTGGAGTAGTCTGCCTGCTAAAATAAGCAACTGGTTTTAGGACGCTATTTTCTTTTTGCCACTGCATTAAAATGCCTCCCACGCCAGAGGCACTGGCATCTGTGTGAAGCTCAGTCTCAAGTTGAGGGTCGTATAAAGCCAAAACGGTTCTGGAGATAAGACGGTGTCTTAATTCTGCAAAAACTTTGTATTCCTCATCTCCCCACTTCCAAACGCTGTCTTTCTTCAAGAGAGCGGTGAGAGGTTTAGCTATCTCTTCATATCCCTTAATAACAGTAGCCCGATTAGCCGAGAAATTGGTGGATCTCGTGGACGTTTCGGGGTATTGGAAACTTCTTAAATGCAAGGGTTTTAGTTAAACTGGTTTGAATACCCTCAGACGAAATCTTATAGCCCAAGTATTCTACGTTAGTGTTCATAAAACGACATTTTGATAATTTTAACGTAAGCCCATTTTCTTTTAATAATTTTAATATACCTTCCAAGCGTTCAAACATTTCTTCAATGTTTTTCGCAGGAATTAGGATATCATCTAGATAAGCCAACGCATATTCAAAGCGCCTGTGTCCAAGAATTTTATTTATCATTCTTTGGAACACGGCGGGTGCATTAGCCAACCCAAAAGGCATTATTTTGAACTCATAATGCCCATCAGGCGTTACAAATCCTTTAAGTTGTTGGCTATCGTTGGCCATTGGTATCTGGTAATAGCCAGCTGCCAAATCTAGGGTAGTGAAAAACCGATTACCACAACGATTATTTATTTGATCATCGATCAAGGGTAATGGGAAACGATCTTTTACAGTTTTGTTACTAAGCGCTCGGAAATCCACGCAAAGACGTCGCTCTCCTGTCTTCTTCCTAACCACCAAAATAGGGCTTGCGTAATCAGAGTTAGATTCTTGAATTATGTCATTGCGTAATTATTCATAAACAGCATCTCGTACTTCTCCGCGTTCTATATGTGATAAACGGTAAGGCCGATACACCACGGGACTAGCATCAGTGAGGTCGATTTTCATCTCAACGCCTGCCGCATTACCAATTTCTGACAACGAAGTAGCAAAACAACCTCGATAAGACTGCAGTAATGTATGTAACCTATTTAATTGATCGTCAGTTAACTCCTTACCCACACTAATGTCGGTTTTAGATATCGGTTCAACGGCGGTATCAACGGAAATTTTATTAACTTGGTAGCTAATTTGCTCTTTAAATGGAATAAATAGCCCGTGCTACCAGCGAATCTGCCTTGAAATTGGTTTAACGTGGCGCTAAGCTTGAGATAATTAAATACCCTTTTCCTTCTAATATATTCAAAAAGCTTAATTTATCATAAAATTATTCCCGTAAACTTTCGTTCCCACGTGACGTACGAGCTAACATTTCTTCTAACAATCGTCCGTAATTGTCTTCGCTGGGAAACGCCCACTTTAACTTCACCTGCCACTCATCCCATGAATACACTACGCTAGGCAGAGCTTCAAACCATCGTTTCGCTAACTCAACTAGTTTTTGTAACGAGAAATGTATAATTTGCCTTTCGTTCCAAGAGTAAATTACCGCGCACTCGTTGAGCGCGCTCTGTTGGCAGGGTCGAACTCCGGTATGACATTGTCCGAATTGCTGTTACTTATTACTTTGTTCAAGTTACTACCCTTATCACTACGCTTACTTGCATCGTCTTTGTAAAAAGTCAATAACTTCAAAACATCCTCCGCGCAAAAGCGACTCGAAGCCCTCCGCTGCTTCCTCACATATTCACCACTGGAGGAAGACGACGTTGACCTACGTCTCTTCCTTCTTCCTTTAGACTTTTTCTGCCTCGGAGGTGTCGACGTAGGTGTCAGGCTCTGCCTGTCATCACCATCCGGATCAATGTCCCTGAAATATTCAATTTAATCCGACTGAATCTATTCCACTGTAAACAATAGTTCAATGATTTTTTTTTAAATATATCTACCCCTTTTATATGTGAAATCATATTAATGATTAATAAAGGCTCCTAATTTCAAAATAACATTTCTTTCATTATATTTGTAGTATTTACTTTTCAAGACTCTAAGTTTGTATAAATTACTGTAAGATAACTAAAAGTATATATTTCTTTCTTTTTCTTATTACATCAATGATGTTTTCAATTCTATTATTAGAATATAAAACTATAAAGTATCATGAGTTAATTACTTATAATTTATATTCATTCGATAAATAGATAGGAAGCAAATAAAAGGAAAAAAAAGATAAGAAAACAAATTGATTTAAAAGATACCTCCTTTAATATTTTATTATATATCATTACTAATTTCATTATTCACTTGGTACCCACATATATAATTCCACTGAATCTCATACTCATCTTTTAAAATGAATAAAATTCCAGTCCCAGTAGTATATGCAACTCAACCAATGAATAAACCAGCGAACCATGTGGTCCTGGCAAGTTATGTAAGTTTACTCAATTACAATTCCAGCGGGATAAGACCCGCTCAAAATCCGGTGATTCTAATTACAAAAGTCACCCATTCTAATTACAATTCCAGCGGGGTAAGACCCACTCAAAATCTGGTGATTCTAATTACAGAAGTCACCCATACTACCTACAAAATCGCGCGGGATAAGGCTCACTCAAAATCCGGTGATTCTAATTACAGAATTCACCCATAATAACTACAATTCCAGCGGGATAAGACCCACTCAAAATCCGGTGGTTCTAATAACAAAAGTCACCCATTCTAATTACAATTCCAGCGGGGTAAGACCCACTCAAAAACCGGTGATTCTAATTACAGAAGTCACCCATACTAAAATAATTTATTAACAGTGTACTTATATTCATCCCAATAAAATGAAAACTTGAACTTGATTTTTTATCAAAGAATTTGGAATGTAAAAAGAGTGTAATAGCAGATAAATTCGTATGCGAACTCTAAAATCAAGATACAGTGGGCGCAAAAGAGTCATGAAATTCAGGTACGAAATAAAAATGTCATGAGTTACTTACGATTTTTCGTTTCTTTGTCTGGTCTATCCCACTTCTGAATTTTTATGAAAATGAAGTACTCAATTCACTTGTTACTTATTTAATAATTCAACCGCTGCTTTTACAAAATGGAAATACAAAATTACTTATAACTTATTAACTTAATCATTAATACAACTGCTCGAACTGACAACTAAAACAGCAATGCCTGTCTCCATTGCCACGCCGTATTTTTTTGTACCATGTGCCATGACCGGATGTCGAAAAGGCCGGCATCAGTTGTGCCACCATACAAAACTAAAATTAAAACTCAACTTCCTTCCTGTTGTTTTTACCAATCATGACAAAAGTATTCAATAAAAATGAACTTTTGCACAACAACTGAAGGTGTAAAATATTTATATTTGTGAAGGGCCCGCTCAAGGCGTTATTTCCATTAACTACTAGAAATCCCGTTTCAAGCACTCACAAAAAAGGTTCATTTTAACTTAAATTAATAGTTTTCCTCACCCTAAAGTTAAACTATCCTATAAACTGAGAAGTACCCAATTATGCTGACTGAATAAATAGTATACCAACTAACAACGCAATACACAATAAAATTGTCCCAGGAGAGGGCGAAAATTACATATTTCATGCTTTTATGGCCGTAAAGATAGGAACGATATAAAGTTGATAAACAAAACTGTACCCTAGTAAAATTGATGTATGGACAATCTGTATACAAAATATATTTAACTGCGTAAAAAAATAACAAATTTGAACCCTATTTCCTTGTCGTAGGATTGGTCTATACAGATTATTTGTCAAACTATTGTGAGCACATAAAAACCTTGCCCGAGGTGCGGACGTTACGCATAATTTGTTCTTGTTGATACATAAGAAGTTTAAAGTAATAATAGGTCTTTACCTATGAAACTGCCGTTTTGCCGTACTGGCCATTTCAAATGAAAATATTTTTTTTAGACTGATAATTCTAATTTCAAATTAATTTTATTTGACAAACATGGAATTCTTTTTCTAAAATCGTCATTTGTTTAATAGTTAGTGTTTTGTTTTCAACGCATTCGAACATTTTTCGTCATCATGGATAAGTTAAAAATTCGAGTCATTATGGAGTATGAGTACCGTCGTGGCAGCAAAGCGGCACATGCGGCACGCAACATCAACGACGTTTACGGAGCGAACACTACAAACGAACGCACCACCCGTTATTGGTTTACCCGCTTCCGTTCGGGACATTTTGACCTGAAAAATGAACCCCGTGGTCGTCCGAAAACTTTGGTCGACAATGACGAATTAAAGGCAATTGTGGAAGCTGATGAAACTCAATCCACGGCTGAATTAGCAGCAGCTTTCGACGTTAGCATCAAAACAATATTGGTCCATTTGCGTCCAATTGGCAAGGTAAAAAAGCTTGACAAATGGGTACCCCACGAACTCAATGACCGCCAGCGCGAAGTACGCGTGGAGACGTGCCTTGCACTGCTCAGCAGGCATACAAATGAAGGAATTCTGAACCGCATTGTTACTTGTGACAAGAAATAGATCCTGTTTGAGAATCGTAAGCGCTCAGCAAGTTGGTTGGACCCTGGTTCAGCACCCAAACAATGCCCTAAACGAAAACTTACCCCTAGAAAAGTGATGGTCACTGTTTGGTGGTCTAACGCGGGTGTAATTCATCACAGCTTCTTGCCAAACGGGACAAGCATTACTGCAGATGTGTACTGTGAAGAACTGAACACAATGATGGAGAAGCTCGCACGTCTCCAACCAGCTTTGGTCAATCGTTCGGCTCCACTGCTCCTGCACGACAATGCGCGACCTCATACTGCACAGCAGACAGTCTCTAAGCTACAAGAGTTGGGTTTGGAAGTTCTCCGTTACCGCCGTACTCACCAGACCTTGCGCCTACAGACTTCTACTTTTTCCAGAATTTGGATAACTTCTTGGCGGGAAAAAAATTCAATACCCGAGAGGCGGTACAAAATGCCTTTGAAGAATTTGTTGCCTCCCGTCCAGCTGATTTCTTCAAGAAAGGCATCAATAAGCTACCAATGCGTTGGCAAAGATGCATTGATTGCATGGGTGATTATTTTGATTATAGAAATAAAAAATATATAAAAAAATTACGCTTCATTTATTTCGTGAAAAACGGCAATTTCATAGGTAAAGACCTAATATTTGTTAGAGTCGTTTATAAATAATGAATAATAGGGCCTTCTGACGAAACCTAGTGTAGTTTATTGAGCGTTTCGAAAAAGTCGTGTTTGACGTTATCATAGTGTACTAAGCAGCCTTACATAAAATCATCGTACGTTTATTCCCCTAATTTCCTACAAGCACATTCTTTTATCCGTACAACCTGCACGTAATTTGACCTGACTTTTCACTTTTCCTCAATTTTCATGTAGTACAACTATACTCTCTTATTTATTTCGTTTTATTTTATAAGCGTACAAGATCAGGATATATACATCAAAAGATGTGTGAATAGCTAAGGCGGACGTTGAATAAAAGTTTTGCAACTTGTGCATCTACATGACCATCCCTTCACAAAGTAAAGTACAATATTTCCTTTTATTGAAGTTTTATTAATTTACACAGAATTTGTTGGCTTTATTCAGTCCCTGCTTAGTCATATAAGCTTAGGTCTAAGCTAAGAAACTTGTAAGCTAAGAAACTAACATTGTTTCGTTAGAAACCAACGGTTGTGTAATTTGTAATCATAGCTATTAGCTATTAGCTATAGCATAGCTATATATCCTATACCTATATATCCTATACCTAACCTATATATCCACGTAAAAATATTTTAATATTTTGTAAACAAATTAGTTCTCAACCAACCCGTTACTAGTTTATTCAGAGATTATCATTGCTAGGGCAAGTTTAAGTTTTTTTTCAAATTACTTGATTAATTCCATTGAACAAGGCAGCAAACATTTTTTGTTATAGTATCTAAGTAAAAATACGAGAAAATAAGAGAATCCATTTCTTTTCAACCTAAAATTTTTTATAGTCTAATGAATCGCCTTTTTGTCTTTCTTATCACGTCTTTAAATGTGGATCCATTGTCAAAAATTGAGAAATCCTCTTTTGAGCAAAGAAACAGTATCCTTTATTGTACAACAGACAAGTGAATGACGAAAGTTTCATTAAATTAATAAATATTTTTATTGAATTTGATTTGAAAGTGATTTTGTTAGAACTGTAATGCACTGGTTTGTTTACGTTATTTTTCTAAAAAAAAATTATGCGTCCGAAAGGGCTCCCTGTTCAAACATATTTTGCTAAGTTAACTTTTACACTACCATTAAAAAAATGTAAAACATTGAGTTTTAAGCTACTATTTACATATTTCTTAATTAAATTTTTCATTTCTACAATCATTTAGAATAATTTAAAGATAAAGGAATTATTTAAAAATATCATTATTTAAAAATACAGAATACAATATATAAATGGATATACTACAATAACTTACGTATTTAACTTACTTAGATAGACACACAAGTATATTATACACACACATACATATATATACATAACTATAACATATAAATGAGTATATAGGTTTCAAAATAAACATGTGTTTATTCGTCCATAAGCCTTTGAAAATTATTAGAACAGTTATGCCTAATACAAATAAGCACTTCCTTTATAAAGCTACTTATTAAGGCAATTACTAAATTGGAGATTTTATTACCTTTGTATTATTAACCAATACTTATATTAGCTTAGGAAGACCAAGATTTAGAAAGAGAAATATACTTTTTGTTAGTAGTTTTAATAATTTAAATACAATTAAATTAAGTAGATTCTGTTTTTCTACTTTCAAGAAATCTGTGTTATTCTAATATAAAATAATAAAAAGTAAGTTATAATATAAGTTTCCACGTTCATTAAAAATCATGTCTCATCTTCTCATAAAAAATGTACATCTCTTGTTTAAGTTATAAATCACTATATTAGAAAACGGGGCGCACTTATGTCGTTTATAAAGTTGGTACGTCGATAATACACGTAAATTTACACTAAAGTTTGGAAAGTAAGCATTGTCAAAACAAACAAGATTTAATGGAAAACAGATTGCTTGTTCCTGAATGCTGTAATTTAGTGTTAATTGAATTATTTACAGAGATACTAAACGGCAATGAGTTAAAAACACGTTGTTTACATATTACATTAATTACAACATTTTTTATTGATAATCATTAAAATAAAGTATTTCTGTGTACAACGTGAAGTGTATAAAGTGAACCTATAAATAAAATTGAACCTATAAACGAAAGTCCGACAAAAACACACGTATTGCACATGCTTTAAAGAGAGCAAAGCTGGAGATTTTGACGGATTGGGTGAAAGAAACATCTTAAACATACACTTCAATCAACTTAATATTTATTGTAATAATGACTTCCTTATTTAAAAATCTTGGGACTACAAAAAACTTTTGTTGTTAACCAACTTAAAGCAGAGCTGTTCAATTTCAAAGCATAAATTGATGCATGAGAACCTTTTTTATGAAGGTCTATCACAAAACCAACTGTTATCGACCACCATAACAAACCGCGGTGGTTTGTCCAAAATTCCTGGTAGTCTTCTACCTGATGTTTATTATTATAAGCTCAAATTTTGCTTTGTCGAATGAAGATGCAAGAAATACGTGCAATCTACAACAGATATATCACGTTATCCACATAAATTATTGGTAGCTACTGATGAGAAAAACATCGGAATAAGAAACATCAGGTAGATGTTATATAATTTCGCTTAGTCGAAAAGATGCCGAAAATACGTGTAATGTATAATATATATATCACGTTATTTGCATAAATTACTGATAGTCTTCTACTTGATGTTTCCTATTCCGATTAATGCTGATTAGTACTCGTATTGTTATTTTTGACTTTTTTTTTCAATAATATTTAAAAGTTTTAATACGAATACAGATAAAGCGTGTAGTCTGAAAGGGATTTAACAAGATATCTGTATTACGTAATATTCTATTATTTCTATTTTTTTTTCAATCTCCCTAATCTGGAACCATCGACCTCCTAGAATGAACCGGGCCAGTCGGAAGAATTATTTCCGACATGAGTCCAGAGATTATTTCTAACCTCGGGGCTTAAGGGGCTCCAGTTATGGAATAACCACTATAAAAAAAGTAATAATAATAATAATTAAGTACACCGAAGCTATCTAATTACTTCCCAAACATCGACAGGTAACCGGTCAATCCAGTCGGGAAACTGGATGGGACCTCCTCGTTACCCGTCAAGCAGGGGGAGCGACGTCAATGGAAAGTGCCAGTGCCTCCACTTCGGCGTCCACGTTTGAATTCGGAATTCAACGCAAAATTCAACCACTCCGGGATTTGCGCACCAAATCAACCATAATTCAGGTACACGCAGGTCGAATCCATTACTTTTACGATTATTGGCCTAAAATAACAAATAATGAAACGATTTTAAAATGGATAAAATTCTGTTTCTCAATTCCGTTTCATGATAAAATTACACCAGTATTACTCCCAAACATATTTTGTCGCATAGTGAAAAATGAAATATGATAATAGCAATGAATAAATTGTTAGACTTGGAGGCTTTAAAACCTTGTAATACCTCAAGCAACCAGTTTATATCAAACAAATAAAATAAATAAATATTTTTAGCGCCGAAACTCAACTGCGAAAAATGGTTCGTACCTACTAAACAAAAAAATAAAATTAATAAATAATACTATACAATTTTGTAGAAAAATTACACTTCAAAATGGAAGCTTATAAAACAGCTTCTAAATTAATTCCCCATAATGGTTTCTAAGCTAACATAGATAAGAAGGATCATACCTACCCGTACCTATATTTGTTAATACAAAAAAATTTGAATTTCAAGAATACGATATATGTTCAAGGTGCCGATGGGATTAACCGTTGCAAAATTTATGCGCGAAGTTATGAGTCACTTGTTGTGAATTTGGACAAAAATCGACTTTACTATTTCCATTTCTTTATTTTCTCGTTGACAGCTCCTGTGTAACCTTGTGCGAGCGTTTTTTTACATTAAGCATTATTTTATATATAATATGACGTTTACATACGTACAAGGTTATATAATACCAGAGTCGGAGAAACTGATAGGGATGGAGCTAATGGATGGAGCTAGAGAGCATTATATCAAATTAGAACTGTCATCGGGAACATAAAGAAATGGAAATAGTATAGTACCGACAAAGTCAGTAACATTTTTAGGCTTTATGTTTAACATCAAACAGATGTATATTTCTTTACCTGACTATAAGCGTTATTATAATAAATAAATTTATGAAACTTCAAATATGCTCGATACGAGATTTTGCCAAACATACAGGTGTACTGGTCGCAGCATGTCTAGCTAAAAAATAAGTGCAACTTTGAGGCATAAATCAAACTTCTTAAATTACTGTTAGAAGATTTAATCTGGTAGAAAAGTATAAGTAAATATACCATTTCCTTTTCAATTACTTCACAAATTTGGAAGATGTATACAGATGCATTCAGAACTGTCTGGGGCGCAGTATTCCAAAACAATAAATTTTATGGAAATTGTGCAATATTATTACGTATTGAAAATACCACCCCTATTAATTACATCAATAGGATGTGTGGTATTCGATTTCCACATTTAAATACTCTAACTAGACACATTTGGTTGTGACATTTGGCGAGAAACGTATTTTGAGGATTTTTGTTTTAATGTTTGTTTGCAAATATGACGCATTTGTTACTAGGTATCCTGAACCGGATGCAGTCGCAGTCGATGCGTTTACGATTAATCGGACCTCTGCGTAATTTTAACCATTTCCTCCATTTTACCTTGTCCTGAATGTGTAAGAAAAATAATTGATTTGAATTAAAACAAAAAATTTTATTAACTCCCATAACAGCACCAAAGCAAAGAACTCCAGCCTTACCCTGGGTGCTGCGAGAAGCTCTGGGCGGCGGCGTTTGCGCGGCGCGACTGTCCGCCAGAGACAGAGACCCTGACGTTGATGCTCGCTTCTCTGACATCCATGACTATTTGTCAATACAACATCACGTTGAGGTCATGGTGGGAGTTTTGTACGTTACGTAATACTAATATGTTCAAAAACCTCTTTTATACGTTATTTGTTTTTTTAATAAGCAATTTAATAAGGGTTGTTTTTTCGGTTCATTAAATTCAAACCGTTCAGCCTTGTCTTTATTGTAAGGCAATAATAGGAAATTTTACAAGAAGCTTTTATAATGAAATCAACTAAATCGAAGTACACATTTTCTTGGGATCCAAATTAGTTCTTAATCAGCTTTCTCTGTGATATCCTATTATTACTTTAACTTTTAAAAAAATTACCCAAAAGTTACCGTTACATCGTTAGCCGTATGCACCGACATAGGGTCCAGACATTAAATTACAAAATATAGTTTTGCATCCGTATATATATATATATATATATATATATATTAAAACCGCCGCCTAAAATCGTAAACAACCTATGTTATCCTTGCCAATCTTTAAAAATAGCATAATGATTTGTCCTCTATCGACTCTAAAAAATTAAATTTTTTGTGACAAAAAATATTAAAGCCTCCAACTCGGGATTCTTGTTTTTAACATGAAAGGCCTCTCACAGGGCTGCGTCGAGTCAGACGCTAAGTCGGTGGATAAAGCAGACGCTAGGTACGAGCGGCGTTGACATGAGTGTGTTCAGCGCACACAGCACGCGGCACGTGCTCAGTGTAGGTTATCCGAGAAACGGCTGGGTGGACCTAAAACTCTTAGGCCTTTACAAAACCTTACCATAAACCTATATTAGACCCACTTAACAATAAAGGTAGTTCCTTCCTTGTCCGTACTCAATAAAGGTACAAACCACCCAATATCTTCCGATAAAGAGATTAATTAAAATTAAATTATTCTGTTTATTGATTTCATTAATTTGGCAATCACCAAGTGTATAATAAATGCCTAAAGGTTACTGGATTCTTAAATTATGTACTGAAGTAAGAAATTTAATGAATAAACGTATTTAAATAAATTATAATTTACTATAATTTAATGAATTTACGGGATTCTTACCACGATTTTCGATTTTTATTTCTTATATATTTTTATTTTAATTTCGCGAGAAGCGACTCATATAATAGCGAAGTGGAAAATGGTCGTTTAATAAATAAATAAATAATATTTATAAAAAACACACATTATCTAGCCCAAATTGGGTATCATTATGAACTTATGTTATAGATACTAGATAACGGATAAATAAACTTATTAAATATATAAGCACACATATATATTTTTCTTCATGTATAAATATTAGAAATAAATTTAAATAAACATACATACACATCCATGACTAGTAATCAAATGTAACAAAATATCTGCCTCCACCAGGATTCGAACCTGGGACCTCTGGCATGGAAGGCAAGGGTACTTACCTCCACACCAAACAGGCCCTCAAATCATCTTTGAATCATTCTAAGGATAAGATATGCACAGGTACGTTGGCCGTACATGTTATGAGCGTGGATGGTTTCTAGTTTGTTTGTTATTGACCTATTTGAGTAAGAGTGAGAAACTTTTGTTTTAAATTTATTGTTAAAATAATTTCCTTTTAATAAATTTAGTGTTACTCTATTATGAACTGGAAGAATACTGCAATGTTTAAAAATTTATTAATATCATGAGAGACCAATTCCCTCATGATACTAATCACAGTTTTAGACAAACAAGTTTTTCTATTATTCAAATTTTTTGTTGCAATATATTATCTAGGTAAGTGTGTTTGTGCGTCCATAGCTACTTAGTCCGTATGATATGATAGAATTCGCTATATAACATAACTTTTGTCTTAAACGGCATACGATTTTTGACAATAATAAGTGTAGCTAAGAATGCTCGGAGTTTGAATTAATATGAGCTACCCAATTTAACCTGTGGTTAATAACAGGTCCCAAGTAGGTATGTGTATCGACAAGTTCTATGTTTGGGCATTTACAGCTTGATTTTTTGTGTACCTATTTTGTGTATGAAATCATGACAGTGAGCAGTAAGATGTTTTGTTAAGGGGGTGATTTTGTATGGAGAGTGAATATGCATAAGTTTAGTTTTCTTTTAGTTCAGAACAAGCCCCGCATCGTGACACCACATGCTTAGGTTGTTAAAGTCCTGCTGCAGGTGTGTGAGTGCTGTGTGGACGTCTTCATTGGCAATCAGAAGGCAAGGTAAAGTCTGCGAACTGGTAAAGTTTGCAATTAGTAACAGAGTTTTTGATGTCATTAACAAATGTTTGAAAGTGTAAGGGCCCGAGAACTGATACCTACGCCGTGCCTTCTGTTACGTGTTTGGTGTCACTTAAGCTATTTTCGACTTTGACATTGTAAGTGCGGCTTTGTAAATAACCAGTGCACCATCGAAGTAATGGTCCACGGACTCCGCTGTTGTCCAGCTTCTTTACAAACGTATTTTAATTTGGCGTTTCGAAAGCTCGCGATAAATCAATGAATAAAGCAAGAACATTTTTCTTTTCATTTAAATACCTATTTACCTTTTAGTTACTCTATTTACATTTAGTTACTTTTAAGGCTTTCGTATCGACCTATTTTTAGAGCCCACTCAATATTTACTTATGAAGCCTCATGAAAATAGGCAATTAATTGATCACCAAGCTAGCGAATTGGTGGTTTTTAGACTTTACTTATGCCGTCGTAATGATTTCTTAGCTATGTGAGTTTTCTCAATTGTTTTGTCAATGTCAGAGCTTCATTTATTTAATTTATAAAAACTCATATAAAGGTGGTGCATGAAGTTTTTCTTAATCATAAAATTCAGTTATGAACTCTAAAATCGTTCATTAAAACCAATACCTGTATTTCCGATAGTTTCAATCTTCCCATATTGATCCATATCGATAAATCAGCCTTTATAATATTTTGAAAATATCGTAATACAATAGATCTGCATTACTATATGCAATATTTGTTACACACTAATATATTAACATATGCTGCCTGTATAAGTCCACACAGGCAACGTGAGCTAGAAGTTGTAAAACTTAATTCGGGAGTATTAATGACGAGTTCAAAATTTGCGTTTAAGTTTATCACTTCTCTCCCACTTAGTTACACAGCTGCTTTAAGTTGTGTCTTAGTAGCGGCCATGAATTTTATAAAAGTCAAGTTTTAAATTATAATAATTTATGAATTTAAAAGCACATTTAAAAAAAAATATTTTTCTGCGATGAAATTCATTTTTTCTTAAAGAGATATTATTCGTTTTAATTTTAGTCATGCTAGTGTAATATATAAATATTAGGTCATCACATATGAAATTGGCGTTTTGTAAGGAAGAAACATAAAGTCAATTAAAAAAAAATAATTATATATTTATTTAATCAAAGTATGTACCATTGTTATCTATGCACTTTTGCCATCCCAAAGGTAGTTCATTTATCTGTTTACTAAAATAAACCATTCGGAGGGGGATCAATAAAATCTTTGAAGGCGCTTTGGACTGCCCCATCAGAGTTGAATTTTTCCCTTGCAAGAAGTTATCCAAATTTTGAAAAAAGTGGTATGGAGCAAGGTCCGGGGAGTTTCACGGATGACTTAGACATTCCAATTGATGCTCCTCTAATTTGATAGCCGTCTGTTTTGCAGTGTGTAGTCTAGCATTGTTCTGAAGCAGCAGTGGCCCGGAGCTTTTGAACAGCCTCGGTTGTTTAGTTGCTGACCATAGACATCTGCCTTACGATTCCTCGTCTGGCCAGATTTAAGAAAGCTGTAGTGAATGACACCGGCACAAGTAACTTTTTTTGAGTCAATTTTCGCTATTGGCAGGATTTGGCTGGTTTGCCAGGGTTCAACTATTGCGATGACCGTTCCGATTGACGTACAGAATCCACTTTTCATTACAGGTAATGATTCGATTAAAATCCTTTCATTATTGTGCCAGTTAAGTAATGAAACACAGCAGTCGACGCGTGTTTGTCGGTTTGCTGCACTCAATTCATGAGGTACCCACCTCATTGGGAGGTCTCAAGCTTAGCTTTTTCACCTTCCCAATTTGCTTCAAGTGAATTAAAACAGTTTTGTAACTAACACCGCAGCTTACAGGTAACTCGGACGTGGTTTGCATGGATTCGTTTCCACAATAGCCTTCAATTCTTCATTATCGATTTTGGTCTCCGGCCGTCCACAGGGCTTGTTCTGCAGGTCGAAATTTCCAGAACGAATTCGTTGGAACCAAAAACGCACTGTGTTTTCTTTTGCGAAACCGCCACCATATACAGCATTAACACTTCGAGCCGTTTCTGCAGCACTGGTGCCACGGTGGAACTCGTACTCGTAAATGACGCAATGTTTCAAGTTTTCCATTTTGTAAACTAAGTGACGCAAAGAAAAAACCAAAAGAGGAAATACTATTGAATTACGGCTTTCGAAACAAAAATGCGTGAGTAAATAGCTGTATAAATTTGAAATTGGAATTCTTTACCAAAGAGGAGATAATACAGATCAAAGTGGCCAGTACGACAAAACGCCAATTTCAAATGTAAGGACCTAATATTTTCTGAAGTTGGGTTTGTTTAATAACGGAGTAATAAAACCTTCAGAGATTCAAGAATTAAACTATTAACTACTATTACTATTTGTTATACTATTAAACATATTGTTCATGAAATACTTTTTAAAATAATTTTATCGCGTCTATTTATTATTTTACATTTTAACTCGACGTTTCGTAATCTTTAGAGACACCAATCGAGACCGTGTTTTATTTAATTCAATGAATCGTGAAAAAAATCAATCATATTTTTTTAATTTATTTAGCTTGCACTGTCATTATTGATTTTCATAAGTGTTAAAAGAAGTGGGAACGAAATATTTTAGTTTTTCTATTTTTTTTTTGTTGCGGGATTATAATTAATAATAATAACAAAATTTCCAGATAAACACACAGACTGTATGGCCCCAAAGTAAGCAGAACTTGTGTTTTAGATGGCCATACAGCGACCGGGGGGAAACCCAGGATAAAAAAACATATATAAATATCAACAACCATGACCCGAGGACAACCATTTGTATTTATTACTCAAATGAAAGCCCCTGCTAGGAATCGGACTTGGGATGACCGCTGTAGGAGGCAGGGCTACTACACCACCAGACCGGATAATTTGAAATTACCACTAAAGCCGAAATTGCAGACCAAATAACAACGCATAATTGTTTATAAGCGATATCAGTTCAATACAATATAGTCTATTTTGCTACAAAAAGCCAATAGCATAGCGTCTTATTTACTTACCTTTTCATTATCGCTAGGATCAAATATTTTCAGAACATTAACTTAATACTTTAATTATTATTATTATAAGCGGTGGTTAAATTCACGCTGTGGATTGTGCTGCGTGTGCTTAGTAGACATAATGCTCAACTGGATCCAGAGCACATGAGTTCGAATAAACCCTGAATCAAAATACATTCTAGTAATACAAGAATAGTTCGAAAACTAGTAAATATGATACCATTTCAAAAGATTATACAAATTAAAATGTAAGTACGCTGGCACTAAGTACTCTATATCTCAGTTACAAAACCTTGAGACTTCCTTTGCCAAGGTTCTTTATGAAACAAAATGTCACGATTGCCGAGAAGACGAGCTTCGGTCCAAGACAATGTGCCTTTGGACGGAACTGAGAACTAAGTCGTCTTGTCTGCAAGATTGTGTTGCATTATTGCTGTTGCAGTCCTAGTTGGTACATCTATACTTCTGACACAGTAGATAAAGGACTGGTGTAAAGTAGTTCCATAAGCGTCTAGATCTACTCGAATCTAAACAAGGAAAATGATTTTGAATTAAAAAAAGGCTCTTCCAAGATTAACTATTTGATTAGTACACTAGCCTATTTCTTTGAAACTAATTCAAAACGTAGATACGTGATCTGCTCAGAGCAGCGTAAGATAAACATTTGTGGAACTAGCAGGTACCTTATCCAAATAAAAATAAGAACTGCAATATTCATGATAGTCAGCACAATAATAAAGTATTAAACATGATTTATTGCAAAATTATAAACAAAATCTGTAAAAATATTTTATAAATTTGTTATAATAGTTGTTTTTCCCGCAGACATAAAATACAATGAGATATCCTCCGTGAAACTGTCTAGTTCAAATTGCAATTGTTCTTGAAATAGGTTTGACCTTATTAACTGAGGCAGAAGTAGTAATAAAAATATGGTCCCAAGTGTAACTACGAAATGAAGTTTTTATGACTAAAGAGACATATGCTTCTGATTTACCTAGCATAAAATGCGTTTTACGACTTTACAATAAAGCCCTTAATGCATGTTTTATGTTTTATTACTACCGTCATATTGAACGGAACTTTTTATAAATGGAAATTATGCCTATTTGAAATATGATAAAATATTTGCCGTCATTTATAATACAATTATAGTAATCTCTTACAAAAGAATAAGACTTTTCTATACAAAATTGTGCAAAGCCATTGAAGCTATCACAAACGATACTTAAGTGACCTTGGTTACGGTATAGTCACTTCAAAGCAATGGAACAGTATCTTGATCTACCAGCGCAGTAGCAAGAGATGCTAGGCTCTATGGTCCTTTTTAATAAGCCTGTGAAAATTGGCTAATTCCTAAAAATTGCGATACTCCACTACGAGTTTGCACTATACACTTTCGTATTTGTTTGTACGATCTACCTGCGTGGTAATTGAGAGGTTTCTCCTGTTACTACTGTTAAAATGTCTTAAAAAGTTCTCTTTATGAGAGCAATTCAGTAATTTCACTAAAATTTAAAACAGAAACTTGAACAGGCGTAACTAAAAGTAATTACTATTATGTAATAGCCTTTGTTACCCTTGATTGATGGTTCCTAAACCTATTTTTAAATAATAACTGCAAATTTATCGATTTTAGGATATGGTTTTACTGATTGGCTGGTGTGTAACGATTATAACGCAAAAGAAATAATTTTTGATCTTAGTAGTATGTAAGCAACCATTATTTTTCCATGAGAATTTTATAAATTACACAAGCTTTTCTCCGCGGCTTCGCTCGCATAAAATAATTGGTGTGGTAAATATGGTTTTTTTTTATTTCTCATATAAGATCAACGTATAAGATCTATGGTTAATTCACGTTTACTTGCTGTGTAGGTCTAAACTAAATTCCCAGTTTTAACCAGCATAGGCCGCTTGAAATGAAGGTAATTTTCCATCTATCTCTCTGTATGGTATTGAAGTATTTCTTACAATGTTCTTTCTTTTTTGTTTCTTTAAGTTTCTTTAATGTAAATGATGTCTTCTCTAGACGATTCGGATTGTTCTGATCATTTTTTAGACTTTGCTACGCTTTCGTCGAGTGAAGCGGCTATCCAAAATAACAAGTTTCAATAATCAACATCGTTTTTGTATACCTTTTTCAATTCAGAGTAATCTCTAGAATCGAAATAATATTAATGTATAAAATTAAAATGATGTGTGTGTTGCCATATTGAATCTAAAATAAATATAATGACCACATAACCCTAGAATTCCTGTGAATGGCATCGATTTGGCTATGAATAAATGATGTATCAAAAATTATTTATTATTGCTTCTCAACAGGTATACAAGAAATGTTTAACATAGGTAGTATCTCTTGGTTATATCAAGAGTATTCTAGGATATTAGTCGTAGTAACATTCGTAGACAGTCGTTACAACACTACACACACAACAGTCGTAGAACACTAACCTAACCTAACATAACCTAACTTAACCTCCTAGTAAAGAAGTCTCAGATGCGAACCCCTGTACAGAGTTCCACGTTTCACGTCTCACAGTCAATTAGTCAGCGTTAACTTTTTTTGGAAGTAGAAGATTACCTATCGTATTTTAAGCTTTGTTTTAACCAATTAATTAGTAATTTACAAAGGTAAGACCGTTTATTCCTGCAAATTATCGGTAAAGTTCTATGTAGTGGGCCACATTTAGAATCAATTTGATTCGGGCCCTTGAGCTTCCCATGCATTACTATTTCATCCAGTTGGATAGGATTAACTAAGACCTTCGGCGGAGTGGCGTCAACGGTGGTAGCCCTGCATCTTATGCGGACGTCCCAGGTTCGAGTCCTGGTCGGGCAATTCATTTGTGTGATGAACACGGATGTTTGTTTCCGGGTCATGTTTGTTTATTCTGGGTTCCCCCAGTTTACTGTATCATTCATAACATAATCTCTATCACAAATGCTGCTAATTCTCAATGTAATCGCTTGTTTTAGGGGCGATTTCAACAAATTTTTGAACCAACCTATGAAGCGCGTATATTCCCAATACAAAAAACAACTAAATTTAACATAGGAAGGTTTCTAAAAAGCTCTAGGATATTAGTCGTGGTATGTTTCACTACCTAGTTCCTCTTCAGGTTAGAATCCTTAACAAACAGAAAATCTGATCAAAACATATGTATAATATTAATTTCTGTATTCTACGTACGTGTATTGACTTCTTGGGCACATTGGATCTTACAATGGTTTGTTTATCAGATCGTATTTATCTTTTCATTATTTTTTTGATTGAGGTTCTATAATCTTAAAACTTTTCAGTACTTCTCAAAAACAAAAAAAGGGAAAAATAACTTTACAATCGAAAAGACAAAATAATAGAAGTGGGTTTTCAATTAGATTCAAGGATGCAGAGGGTCTCATTGATATTATCCTTTCATTTACCCTTGGTCCTAAGCAAACTGTGATAGTGTACTCGGTACTGACTATCTTGTCTTCGATCTGTTCCAATTGCGGTATATTTGGTGATCTTTATCGTTTGTAAACAATGATTAAAAAGTCAATTATCTGATGAAAGATACAGTACTTATTGTCAGTAAGGATATTTGTTAAATATAAGGACATATTCTTAGAATGCTAGACGTACACATTTGCTTTGATTGGTCTATATACTTATTGCACTGTGACGTAATAAAAAAATTTTGAAAATCGGGTCACCAAAAAAAACAATCAGATTATTACTCTCCCAAGTGAACTATGTTAAATAACCTAAACAAGTAACAATCTAGTTTAGGTCCACAAATTACAATAGCAGAAGTTTTATAAGCCTGAACAGTGAGGAAATACTTAAAGATGAAAGAGGAATAAAAAGGTATAGGTACGCGGAGCACTCAGAAAGTTTTGAGAAAAAGAATGTTCTATAGGTTTTTTTTATTGAAAAAGAATTAGACGTTTGTCTTCTATCTCACCTGATGGAAAGTGACGATGAAGACGAAAGTGTTACACGTCTATCCACGAGATACCTACTCACTTGACGCTTGAAAGAACTAGGACTATAGTTTTCTGGAAAGACAGACGCAGGCAGTTCATTCCACGCCTTGGCGATCCGCACCAAAAAGGAACTTTCTAAGCGTTAGGTTCGACTTCTTGGAATATCTACTATAAAGGGATGGAAGGCCTGTTATATATTTTTTTACTATATCTTTTCAAAGCATTCTCCACCAGTGCCTATACAAAGATTTACCGATGTAGTCTGTAGGAAGTCCCTCGTGTAGATTGCAGAGAGCACGGGCATGTTGTTGTGGTGGAGGAAAAGGCCTCGGAGTCCCGTGTTAGGTGGCTTGTTGCTCGTAGCAACAAAAAGTTCTGCCAAGCATTTGGTAGTGTGCCACTCTGCATTGTTGCATCTTTGGTTTCATCAGTTATAAATATGTAAGTTTAAACACTCTGACACATAGCACACACAAACACACCTATACACGCAAACACACTCTTGTTTCAGTTTCAGTTTATATAAAACTAAAGTTTTTAAAGGACATCCCATATGTGCATAGGCTAGTTGCTGACATTTTTTGTATGGTTTTGCTTTTTTTTGTAAGGTAATATTTTATAGCCTGAATTTACAAATATATAATTAAACAATTTACAAAAAAACGTAAGTACAATCTATTTAAATAAAGATTTTTATTGTTATTATAACTCCGTTAAGGAGAACAAATTGCCGATCAAAAATTTTCCAGCGCTTCTGGATCGTTTCAATTACGAAGGCGTTGTTTCGTTATGAAACAGCTATACATATGCATATGTTGAGATGCGCTTTGTTTCTGTCCAGAACGACTTGAAGTCGTAAAAAATCATTGCACGAAAATGTTCCCGACGCTGATAAATTTTTCTATGACTCACAATAATGCTGGTAAAAAAATTTAGAGGGAAATTTAAATTTAGTAGAAATATATTTTTACTTTTAAATAATCGTAAAAAAATAAATTATTACACGCCAGCGTTCCATACATTTAAAACTTGCCTGGTTTTCATGGTACATGGCTATTATATTTATAGGTTCAGCACTTTGCATAGTAATATTACGCCAAAACAATAAAATCTAAACAGGAAAAATACTGTGGGTACTGTTACGATAGCGTCAACCCTACAGTCTCATGCATACAAACCCGCTTACCTTGCATCCTGTTTCTAGTAAATAGGATGCAGGTGCGGTTATTTGATAGCTTTGTTTTTCGAATTAGATTTCTTTAGTAATTTATGACGATTATTATTTTAGTCTCGATCAGTCGCCATCCTGAAAACATCTTTCTCTGTGTCTACACTGTATCTATCGTAATTTTTTCAAAGTCTTAATAAACTAGTATTAGTGAAAAGTAAAATAGTCTTTTTAAAAAACTCTCACCTGACCCGCCCCGTAACAGTGGTGTCAGAAGTGGGATGTCTGCATAAAACGTATAGCAGGCATCTCATACAGTTAAAATAAAAAACCAAGTTAAAGTGAAATAAAGTTGTGAGAGAAATTACTTCTTACAAAATTGCGTTTATGCTGTGTGTGAAATATTACCATAGCTACACTCGGAGTTCCTGACCTAAGTCTAGAAGAATATCTACTCCATAAGCTCTGAAAGGGCCAAACTTCTCGCTGCTGTCTCGTTGATGGTGAAGCCATCACCCTCAATATCGCTGCTGGACTGAAGCTGCTAAGCAGAGCCTACAAAATCCTGCCACTACCGCTCTGCCGCCTGTCGCTATCTTTGCCGCTGTCTCTATCGCCGCCCGAGCGCTGTTGCTGCCGCTGTCTCCAGGCCACCAGGTTCAGTAGGACCTGCCACAGGCCTGCCAACTAGCTGCCACTGATCCGAACCTAAAACCAGAGGAGTTCTAGGATGTTCCTGCCAAGTCTCGCCGTGTTGCTGTGAGTGAATTCACTATTTCGCTGTTGCCATATACCTGTTTTCTTTTTTATTTTGCCAATTTTACAATTACAATCAGTTTATTCCTATATCAAATTCGTAAGGACATAAGTTGGTTCGTGGAGTTATTGAACTCTTATAATATTTTTACTAATTCCTTTTTGTTTAAATTCTCAAGTTATCTATAAGTTACGATAGCAAAATGTCGAAGCCAGAAAATAGAGTCCCCGTCTTATCCGAACAGTTTCCTATTCAAGTTCTGTGTAGTTTCATTGGAACTTATAAAGGTGACCATGAGGTCTTAGCTGCCTTTCTAACAAATTGCCAAAACGCATTGGAATTAGCATCCGAAAGTCAAAAACCGTTGTTACTAAAATTTATGATTTCTCGACTCGAAGGCAAAGCTCAAATCGCATGTGCCAATCGAATATTTGAACGTTTTGATGAATTCAAATTTTTTTTAAAACAAAATTTTGGTCAGAAGAAACACTATAATCATTTACTATTAGAACTTCAAAGCTGTAGACAACAACCTCGTGAATCAGTCACAGAATATGCTCTCAGAGTCGAAGCTTGTCTAACAGATTTACAGGCTGAAATTCACAATTCGGACAGTCTAAAAAAGGAAATAACGGGACGAATTGCCATGACCGAAGATCTCGCGTTGTATACTTTTTGTATGGGGCTTAATCCAAGATTAAAAACTATCGTGCGCTGTAAAGATCCTAAAAACTTAAATTCGGCAGTTAACATCGCAGTAGAAGAAGAAAAGATTTTAAATATTGACTCCGAAATAAGTTGCAAAATTTGTAAAAACTATGGGCATTCTACATCCGAATGTGCACAAAGGAGATTTCGGTTAGAGCGAAGCCAACCGACTCCAATCAAATTTAATAATTTTCAGCCCCGAACTCCTGTCCAGTTTCCTTCTACGTCACAAAATAATCGTACCGGACCAATCGTATGCCGTTACTGTAAAAACATCGGTCATGACATTTCACAGTGTAGGAAAAGGCAATATAATAATAATAATAAGTTTAAACAGAGACAAATCATGGGTAACAAACCCCAGTATCTCGTACAAACAGATGATAGTTCAAGCTCGAGTAATGATAACGCCTGTGAAATTAATCATTTAAACTAAACAAACGGTTGCTTAGTAAGTGCCGTTCGCAACCAGAAATGAAAGGCACTCCCGCTGAATCGGTAGGTATATCATAAGAATAATTATAAGCATACAATTTCCAATTTCCCCGCTGATTCTACTTTCGACGTAAGCTCTATTTCGTTTTATAATTCTAAGTTTAAAAATTTTAATTTTAAGAAACCTACTTATGCTAGTGTTACTAAAATGAACCCTAATTTTAAACCTATCATTGAGCCGTTCGATAAGGCTCTCTATTTTACTAGTTCATGTTTTGATGATAAGTTTGATTGTAACTCTAAGTTTTTTTATACCAAGTCTAGTGATAAAGTTATTCCCCTAAAGCCTAAAAGGCTAACAAACTCTTTCTCTGGGGTCAATAATAAAAATAAGTCAATTTCTACTATTTCCACTGAATCAAAGAGGCTAACACAGCCCGTTACTATGTCGAAAATTACAAAGTCTAATGGTTTAACAAATCTTACTAAATCTAACAATGCTATTGAGCCTACTATTTCCACTGAATCTACTATTTCAAAGAAAAATACTATTTCCACTGAATCTACTGTTTCAAAGAAAAATACTATTCCCACTGAATCTACTATTTCAAAGAAAAATACTATTTCTACTGAATCTACTATTCCAAAGAAAAATGCTATTTCCATTGAACCTTCTACTGCCAAAGAATTTCCAATTCCCACGGGTTCTAAACAATTGAAAAGAAAAAAAAAAGAACCTAATACTAAATCAAACAACGTAACAATACAAATACCTGATTTTAATATTTCTAAATCTCTTTCTAATTCTTACGAAAACTTGCAATGTTCTGAACATTTTTCTACAGGTCTAAATATTTCTTCTGTGCCGCGTAATAACTCTGAATCATTTATTTCCCAGTTTAATTCAGTTAACCAGTCTCTTAAACAATCTCCTGAAATTCAAAAAGACATACCTGAAAGTCTATCGAAAGAAGCAATCGAATTTCCAACGATCTATGACGTTTCACAATGTAAAAAGTCGCCTCTTCCTTATATAGAAGTCATTACATCACACTCGGAAAAGCCTCTCAAACTTTTAGTCGACTCAGGAAGCTCGATTTGCCTTGTAAAGGAAACAAGCTTATCGTTCGTTCCAAAATTACAAAATAAAACTATTAAATTCAAAGGCATTAACGATGTAAATTCATTTTCCGAAACTAAAGGCAATTTTCTAATGACAATATCTAACACAGACTCCATTTCCTTTCCTTTTACTTTCCACGTCGTAAACGGTGTAAATCTAGATTACGACGGCATAATCGGGTCGAATTTATTGACCGTCTATAAAGCCGAAATTTCTTATTCTACCTTAAAGCTAAAACTTTCACATGATATAGATGCGTTATTTAACTTAAAAATTGCAGATGAAGCCTATCTTATTCCCGCACGTAGCGAAATGTTTATCGAGTGTCTAGTTACAAACCCCGAGATTAATGAAGGCCTTATGTTAACTACTACTTTAGAACAATATCCTAAATTATATTTTTCAAAATGCCTTACCAAAGTGGGAAAAAATGGAAAAATCACCGTATCTGTTCTAAATACGTCAAACTACGAGGTCCTACTACAGCCAGTGAAATTTACTCTTGAATCCTTCGCTTTCATTCACGATATCTCCTCCAGCCCCTCGAGTCCTACTAATCCTTGCGAAATTATTAACTCAGTAAGCCATCGGTCTAATTTAGATAGAGATCGGTTAGTTCAAAATATTTTAAGATGCGATCATTTAAATAACGAAGAAGAAGATATCCTCCGAAAACTCTGTTCCGAATACAATGACATATTCTACCTTGAAGGAGACCGGTTAACTGCAACAAACACTATCCAACACCAAATCCGTACTACTTCCGAGACTCCAGTTCAAGCGAAAACGTATAGGTTTCCTGAATGCCACAAAGATGAAGTCAACAAACAAGTCCAAGACATGCTAGACCAAGGCATCATTTCCCCTTCTATTTCACCATGGTCAGCTCCCATATGGGTTGTTCCTAAGAAACTCGATGCTTCTGGAAAACCCAAATGGCGCATTGTCATAGATTATAGGAAACTGAACGAAATTACAATCGGCGATGCCTATCCCATTCCTAACATCACAGACATCCTAGATCAGCTGGGCCACAGCAAATACTTCACTACCCTGGACCTGGCTTCCTCTTTTCACCAAATTTCAATGTCGAAAGATGACGCCGAAAAGACAGCTTTCAGTATCCCTGGTCCTTCCAACCTCTCAGGTCATTACCAATTTAACAGAATGCCTTTTGGACTTAAAAACGCGCCTTCCACGTTCCAAAGGCTTATGAATATTGTACTTTCTGGTGTCCAAGGTCTCCATGCTTGTACTTATATGGATGACGTAATCATATTCGGGCATGACCTCAACAGCCATATGTCCAAATTGAAACTCGTGTTCCAAAAACTCCGCGAACACAACCTCAAACTCCAACCAGACAAGAGCGAGTTTCTTAGAAAAGAAGTACAGTATTTAGGTCACATAATATCCGACCAAGGAGTGAAACCTGACCCCAAAAAAGTAGCTTGCGTACAAAAATTCCCAGTTCCCCAAAATCCTCGTGACATCAAATCCTTCCTAGGCCTCGTAGGTTATTATCGCCGATTCATCGATAATTTCTCACATATCACAAAACCTCTTACTAGTTTGCTGAAAAAGGATACAAAATTCAAATGGCTTATTGAACAACAAAATGCATTCGATCTACTAAAAACTAAAATTACTACAGCACCAATCCTACAATTTCCAAATTTCACAAAACCTTTCGTACTAACCACCGACGCATCTAACTACGCTGTTTCCGCGATCCTATCCCAAGGGGAAATCGGAAAAGATCTCCCCATAGCTTTTGCCTCAAGAACACTTAATAAGGCCGAAGGCAATTACTCCACGACTGAAAAAGAGTGTCTTGCGATTATTTTTGGTACAAAAGTTTTCCGACCTTACTTATATGGACATAAATTTACGATAGTGACTGACCATAAACCGCTCCAGTGGCTGTTTAATTGCAAAGACCCTAGTTCGAAGTTAGTCCGCTGGAGACTAAAACTTGAAGAATTTGACTATGACATTACTTACAAAAAGGGCAAACTAAACTGTAACGCCGACTCCTTATCTCGAAATCCTGTGCTCGCGGTTGACGACGACTCACCTTCCATTTCCGAAACTTATGACAAATTCTTACAAATTAGTCAACAACAGACCTTCACTCCTGACACGATTATCGAAGAACATAACGACTCCCTGTTAAAAGCTAAATGTAAAATGATTGTTTATCCGACCGCCATTGACCTTGATGACTCAATCCCGTATTGCTCAGAAATAATTGACCTGTCTGACAAACAAAACAACCTCAACGATATCCGGAACATAGAACGCGAACTTTATACTTACTATAATACCTCAAATGACAAACACTTTTACACCCACCTGTTTTTAAAAGTTCACCACTACGACTCTGTTAACTATAAGGACATTTTCAACCTATTAAAAAACTATCGTGACATGTTAACGACATTATATATGGAGGAAAAGGAATTCGCTATATCCGATTTTCAAGATCCTTTTAATAAGCTCTCTTTTACAAAAATCTACAATATTTTATCTTTCCTATTTCATAACACAGGTATTAAAATACATATTTATCATAATAATATTTTGTTTCCTACTCCAACCGAAATACCTACTATTCTTAAAGATAATCATGACTCACCGACCGCAGGACATCCCGGAATTACTAGGATGTATGACCGACTTAAAACTATGTACTGGTGGAAAAATATGCGATCAGACATTGAAACTTACGTTAAAAACTGCAAATCCTGCCAAGTTAACAAACCTCTGCGCCAAATTAACAAAGCTCCAATGATAATAACTTCGACTGCTACTAGACCCAATGAAAAACTATTTCTCGACATTGTAGGACCGTTACCAGAAACCGCGAACAACGGTTACAAATTTATTTTGACCCTCCAAGACGACTTGACGAAGTACTCACAAGCCTATCCTATGCAAACTTGCTCCGCACAGGAAACTGCACAGAATCTTGTGCATTTTATCTCTCACATAAGTATACCTAAGACTATAGTAACTGACCAAGGGACTAACTTCTGCTCTGACGTTTTCAAACAACTCGAAAGTCTTTTCGGCATCAAACATATTTTCGCTGCTCCATACCATCCGCAAACTTGTGGCGCCTTAGAACGGAGCCACTCAACCTTAAAAGAATACTTAAGGTCATACGTTGACGAGAACTCCCATACTTGGTCGTTTTACTTAGAAACAGCAATGCTAGCTTATAATACTAACATCCATTCAACCACTGGTTTTTCTCCGTTCGAACTCCTATTCGGTTTTAAGCCTTATATTCCAAGCTCCATAGACCACCTCGAAAATAACACTTATACCGATTACATAAGGGCTTTAAATCACAGATTATATTATAGTAGGCAAAAGGCCTTACAAAATATTCAAAATTCAAAAGAAAGGTCGAAAAAATACTACGATGTTCATACTAAACCCGTGACGTACAAAGCCGGTGATATGGTGTTTGTCCGATGTCACCATAAACAAAACAAAGCCTTATCACCTACGTGGAAGGGCCCATTCAAAATTATAAAAATAAACGGCAACCATACGCTTACTATTTTAATGAACCGAAAACACGTGCGTTATCATTACGACGAGGTCAAACTCGACACTTCAAACTAATAAATTATTTACTAGTTCAACTTATCTTTACAGATTACCAACATCAATATTCGCCAGTCAATTCATACAACAGATTACCGATAGTCCCGGCATTCATTTCGAACAACTTTTAGATGTCAAGTTTACGCACGATACTTGGGACGTTGTTACCTACATAGATTTAAGCCATATACAACCCCATTTGGATAATTTAGAGTTGCTATTTTCAAGAGTTTCTAAGTACTGTAATTCCAATTTGTCGTCGAAGGTTAAAGAAGAATGCTTAAACTCCCTTAATTCGTTACAATCTCAACACGAAAGTAATTTACGAAAGTTTTCTTCCCTTTCTTATTTAGTTAAAATTCAATCACAAAATCGTGTCAAGAGAGGCTTATTCAATGCAGGTGGTTCCTTATTAAAAAGTCTCTTTGGCACTTTAGACGATGATGACGCAATCCAATATGACGAAGCTATAAACAAAGTACAGTCAGACGAAAAACAGTTATCAAATCTAATGCGGGAAAATATTCACGTAGTTAAATCGACTATCTCCAATTTTAATAATACTATTTCTAAGGTAAAACAAAATGAATTAAAACTTAATTATAATAAATATAAATTTGAATTTAATTGAAAAAGCGTTCGGAAATTTAATTAATTCCAATGACAAACTAGAAATTCGTTCACAGCTTTCCTTGTTATTGAATACTATTCAAAGTATAATTATGACTCTATCTTTTGACATAGACGATATAAATAATGCCATTTTATTTTGTAAAATAAATGTGTTGCACCCGACTGTACTGGGGCCACACCAGTTGTTTACAGAACTCCAGTTACATATTAATAACATGCCGAGACATTCTGAGTTACCTTTATCTTTATCTTTATTTAATGTTCATGACTTAATAAATATATCTGAATTGTTATGCTATTATTGTAATAATAAACTTGTAATCGTTCTAAAGATTCCGCTCGTATTATCTCAAGTATATAACTTATATCACAATATACCTTTGCCAGTTCCTTACGATGTTACGACTCCTAACACTTATGTTCTTATCGCTCCTAATAAACCATATATGGCAATAACGACGGATCGTTTATTCTACTCTCCGCTCGAAAGTGTAAATGGTTGCAAAGTGCTACAAAACCAGTGTTATGTGTGTCCGTTGACAAACGTTTATTCGTCAATTGCGAACCCAACGTGTGAAACTGTGCTTCTTACAGAGATAGTAAATAGAATACCTAGTTCATGTCAAACTAAGTTTATTCGTGGAACTATTGACTTTTTTCAAAAACTTAGGCATAACCGCTGGCTTTTCGTACAATCCGAGGCGGGAAAATGCCACATTACTTGTGACTCTGATTCGTCGAACAATGATGAAGTTTTATCCGGCACAGGCATTTTATTTTTACCAAAATCTTGTACAGCTTTCTATAAAACTCTTACTTTTACTGCCGCCGATAATTATGTTTCAAATGTTTCTATTTCTGTTTCTAATTTCAATATACTAAAGGATGATTGTTGTGATCACGAAAAAATTAATAAGTCTCTGTCCAATTTGCCATTTGTAAAGCTTAACGAAGTAAATAATTTAGACTCCTTAATTCATGCCAGTTCACACTTAGATATGTTGGAAAAAGAGTTAAACAAAATAGGCGAAGAACCTTCTCATTTACATAAATATAGCATTCATTATCTTTCCATTACCTATGTTTTATCAGTTCTTGCTCTGTGTTACATCCTTTTCAAAAGTAAGAAATATATATTTTCAAAAGAATCTGGATGTTGTATTAATGTTTATAACAATTGTCACAACAGAAAACTAAAGAGACATAAGTCAACATATGTAATTTCACAGCATAATGCTAATATTACCTCAGACTCTTCTGATAAAGAAGATATGTCAATTAAGTCATTACCTGTACCTCAAAAGAGAAATTTTATACTCTAGCTAACCTATTTCAACGTAATGTTTGAATGCTACTAGTTCATACGTATATATAATTTAATTTTGATAAGATATGTTTCTAGGACTAAAATGAAGTAAATGATAATAATAAAAAAAAAATATAAAAATAAAAATAAATAAATAAATAAAAAAAATATGTATATAAAATAATGTTTACTACTCTAATTCTCCCTGTATAATGTATTTTTGTTTTTGAACAAACTTTGTGAAGTCTTGTACTTTGGATTTGGACAATATAGATTTACAATTTCACATGAGATTTAATGTCATGTTTCTGTATTTAAAATAGAAATAAACGCTGATTTATTCTAAGTCTATTGTTTATATAAACCTCTGAATAAGTTAATAATTAAATTTAAGATTGTATAAATAAGTAAATGTATTAGTTGTACCGCTGTTTCGTGAATGTTTGTCGAATATATTTTAACAATATTTCAAATGTTTTCAATACCAATTTAGATTAGTTTTGTCAAAAGCTGTAATGAAATAGAAGCTTTTAGAAATTTTGTAGAAACAAGAGATTTTATAATTCTCAATCTCTTTTATGTAACAAATGCTAAAATAACATTGACGCAATTGAGTTATTGTCATATTTTTAGAGTGTTATAATTCATATTCAAATCCTTTGTTTAGTTAATTTTGGTTCTTGTTGAAAGTTACTAGTACATGTAATTAAATATAATTATCATTAAGTATCTCTTAAACTTTACTCTAATGTTATTGTAAATGTTGACAGGATGCGGTTTTTTCTGATTTCTCATTACTTCCTTCCGTAATGCTCAATCTTAAAGGGGGAGGTGTTACGATAGCGTCAACCCTACAGTCTCATGCATACAAACCCGCTTACCTTGCATCCTGTTTCTAGTAAATAGGATGCAGGTGCGGTTATTTGATAGCTTTGTTTTTCGAATTAGATTTCTTTAGTAATTTATGACGATTATTATTTTAGTCTCGATCAGTCGCCATCCTGAAAACATCTTTCTCTGTGTCTACACTGTATCTATCGTAATTTTTTCAAAGTCTTAATAAACTAGTATTAGTGAAAAGTAAAATAGTCTTTTTAAAAAACTCTCACCTGACCCGCCCCGTAACAGTGGTGTCAGAAGTGGGATGTCTGCATAAAACGTATAGCAGGCATCTCATACAGTTAAAATAAAAAACCAAGTTAAAGTGAAATAAAGTTGTGAGAGAAATTACTTCTTACAAAATTGCGTTTATGCTGTGTGTGAAATATTACCATAGCTACACTCGGAGTTCCTGACCTAAGTCTAGAAGAATATCTACTCCATAAGCTCTGAAAGGGCCAAACTTCTCGCTGCTGTCTCGTTGATGGTGAAGCCATCACCCTCAATATCGCTGCTGGACTGAAGCTGCTAAGCAGAGCCTACAAAATCCTGCCACTACCGCTCTGCCGCCTGTCGCTATCTTTGCCGCTGTCTCTATCGCCGCCCGAGCGCTGTTGCTGCCGCTGTCTCCAGGCCACCAGGTTCAGTAGGACCTGCCACAGGCCTGCCAACTAGCTGCCACTGATCCGAACCTAAAACCAGAGGAGTTCTAGGATGTTCCTGCCAAGTCTCGCCGTGTTGCTGTGAGTGAATTCACTATTTCGCTGTTGCCATATACCTGTTTTCTTTTTTATTTTGCCAATTTTACAATTACAATCAGTTTATTCCTATATCAAATTCGTAAGGACATAAGTTGGTTCGTGGAGTTATTGAACTCTTATAATATTTTTACTAATTCCTTTTTGTTTAAATTCTCAAGTTATCTATAAGTTACGATAGCAAAATGTCGAAGCCAGAAAATAGAGTCCCCGTCTTATCCGAACAGTTTCCTATTCAAGTTCTGTGTAGTTTCATTGGAACTTATAAAGGTGACCATGAGGTCTTAGCTGCCTTTCTAACAAATTGCCAAAACGCATTGGAATTAGCATCCGAAAGTCAAAAACCGTTGTTACTAAAATTTATGATTTCTCGACTCGAAGGCAAAGCTCAAATCGCATGTGCCAATCGAATATTTGAACGTTTTGATGAATTCAAATTTTTTTTAAAACAAAATTTTGGTCAGAAGAAACACTATAATCATTTACTATTAGAACTTCAAAGCTGTAGACAACAACCTCGTGAATCAGTCACAGAATATGCTCTCAGAGTCGAAGCTTGTCTAACAGATTTACAGGCTGAAATTCACAATTCGGACAGTCTAAAAAAGGAAATAACGGGACGAATTGCCATGACCGAAGATCTCGCGTTGTATACTTTTTGTATGGGGCTTAATCCAAGATTAAAAACTATCGTGCGCTGTAAAGATCCTAAAAACTTAAATTCGGCAGTTAACATCGCAGTAGAAGAAGAAAAGATTTTAAATATTGACTCCGAAATAAGTTGCAAAATTTGTAAAAACTATGGGCATTCTACATCCGAATGTGCACAAAGGAGATTTCGGTTAGAGCGAAGCCAACCGACTCCAATCAAATTTAATAATTTTCAGCCCCGAACTCCTGTCCAGTTTCCTTCTACGTCACAAAATAATCGTACCGGACCAATCGTATGCCGTTACTGTAAAAACATCGGTCATGACATTTCACAGTGTAGGAAAAGGCAATATAATAATAATAATAAGTTTAAACAGAGACAAATCATGGGTAACAAACCCCAGTATCTCGTACAAACAGATGATAGTTCAAGCTCGAGTAATGATAACGCCTGTGAAATTAATCATTTAAACTAAACAAACGGTTGCTTAGTAAGTGCCGTTCGCAACCAGAAATGAAAGGCACTCCCGCTGAATCGGTATATCATAAGAATAATTATAAGCATACAATTTCCAATTTCCCCGCTGATTCTACTTTCGACGTAAGCTCTATTTCGTTTTATAATTCTAAGTTTAAAAATTTTAATTTTAAGAAACCTACTTATGCTAGTGTTACTAAAATGAACCCTAATTTTAAACCTATCATTGAGCCGTTCGATAAGGCTCTCTATTTTACTAGTTCATGTTTTGATGATAAGTTTGATTGTAACTCTAAGTTTTTTTATACCAAGTCTAGTGATAAAGTTATTCCCCTAAAGCCTAAAAGGCTAACAAACTCTTTCTCTGGGGTCAATAATAAAAATAAGTCAATTTCTACTATTTCCACTGAATCAAAGAGGCTAACACAGCCCGTTACTATGTCGAAAATTACAAAGTCTAATGGTTTAACAAATCTTACTAAATCTAACAATGCTATTGAGCCTACTATTTCCACTGAATCTACTATTTCAAAGAAAAATACTATTTCCACTGAATCTACTGTTTCAAAGAAAAATACTATTCCCACTGAATCTACTATTTCAAAGAAAAATACTATTTCTACTGAATCTACTATTCCAAAGAAAAATGCTATTTCCATTGAACCTTCTACTGCCAAAGAATTTCCAATTCCCACGGGTTCTAAACAATTGAAAAGAAAAAAAAAAGAACCTAATACTAAATCAAACAACGTAACAATACAAATACCTGATTTTAATATTTCTAAATCTCTTTCTAATTCTTACGAAAACTTGCAATGTTCTGAACATTTTTCTACAGGTCTAAATATTTCTTCTGTGCCGCGTAATAACTCTGAATCATTTATTTCCCAGTTTAATTCAGTTAACCAGTCTCTTAAACAATCTCCTGAAATTCAAAAAGACATACCTGAAAGTCTATCGAAAGAAGCAATCGAATTTCCAACGATCTATGACGTTTCACAATGTAAAAAGTCGCCTCTTCCTTATATAGAAGTCATTACATCACACTCGGAAAAGCCTCTCAAACTTTTAGTCGACTCAGGAAGCTCGATTTGCCTTGTAAAGGAAACAAGCTTATCGTTCGTTCCAAAATTACAAAATAAAACTATTAAATTCAAAGGCATTAACGATGTAAATTCATTTTCCGAAACTAAAGGCAATTTTCTAATGACAATATCTAACACAGACTCCATTTCCTTTCCTTTTACTTTCCACGTCGTAAACGGTGTAAATCTAGATTACGACGGCATAATCGGGTCGAATTTATTGACCGTCTATAAAGCCGAAATTTCTTATTCTACCTTAAAGCTAAAACTTTCACATGATATAGATGCGTCATTTAACTTAAAAATTGCAGATGAAGCCTATCTTATTCCCGCACGTAGCGAAATGTTTATCGAGTGTCTAGTTACAAACCCCGAGATTAATGAAGGCCTTATGTTAACTACTACTTTAGAACAATATCCTAAATTATATTTTTCAAAATGCCTTACCAAAGTGGGAAAAAATGGAAAAATCACCGTATCTGTTCTAAATACGTCAAACTACGAGGTCCTACTACAGCCAGTGAAATTTACTCTTGAATCCTTCGCTTTCATTCACGATATCTCCTCCAGCCCCTCGAGTCCTACTAATCCTTGCGAAATTATTAACTCAGTAAGCCATCGGTCTAATTTAGATAGCGATCGGTTAGTTCAAAATATTTTAAGATGCGATCATTTAAATAACGAAGAAGAAGATATCCTCCGAAAACTCTGTTCCGAATACAATGACATATTCTACCTTGAAGGAGACCGGTTAACTGCAACAAACACTATCCAACACCAAATCCGTACTACTTCCGAGACTCCAGTTCAAGCGAAAACGTATAGGTTTCCTGAATGCCACAAAGATGAAGTCAACAAACAAGTCCAAGACATGCTAGACCAAGGCATCATTTCCCCTTCTATTTCACCATGGTCAGCTCCCATATGGGTTGTTCCTAAGAAACTCGATGCTTCTGGAAAACCCAAATGGCGCATTGTCATAGATTATAGGAAACTGAACGAAATTACAATCGGCGATGCCTATCCCATTCCTAACATCACAGACATCCTAGATCAGCTGGGCCACAGCAAATACTTCACTACCCTGGACCTGGCTTCCTCTTTTCACCAAATTTCAATGTCGAAAGATGACGCCGAAAAGACAGCTTTCAGTATCCCTGGTCCTTCCAACCTCTCAGGTCATTACCAATTTAACAGAATGCCTTTTGGACTTAAAAACGCGCCTTCCACGTTCCAAAGGCTTATGAATATTGTACTTTCTGGTGTCCAAGGTCTCCATGCTTGTACTTATATGGATGACGTAATCATATTCGGGCATGACCTCAACAGCCATATGTCCAAATTGAAACTCGTGTTCCAAAAACTCCGCGAACACAACCTCAAACTCCAACCAGACAAGAGCGAGTTTCTTAGAAAAGAAGTACAGTATTTAGGTCACATAATATCCGACCAAGGAGTGAAACCTGACCCCAAAAAAGTAGCTTGCGTACAAAAATTCCCAGTTCCCCAAAATCCTCGTGACATCAAATCCTTCCTAGGCCTCGTAGGTTATTATCGCCGATTCATCGATAATTTCTCACATATCACAAAACCTCTTACTAGTTTGCTGAAAAAGGATACAAAATTCAAATGGCTTATTGAACAACAAAATGCATTCGATCTACTAAAAACTAAAATTACTACAGCACCAATCCTACAATTTCCAAATTTCACAAAACCTTTCGTACTAACCACCGACGCATCTAACTACGCTGTTTCCGCGATCCTATCCCAAGGGGAAATCGGAAAAGATCTCCCCATAGCTTTTGCCTCAAGAACACTTAATAAGGCCGAAGGCAATTACTCCACGACTGAAAAAGAGTGTCTTGCGATTATTTTTGGTACAAAAGTTTTCCGACCTTACTTATATGGACATAAATTTACGATAGTGACTGACCATAAACCGCTCCAGTGGCTGTTTAATTGCAAAGACCCTAGTTCGAAGTTAGTCCGCTGGAGACTAAAACTTGAAGAATTTGACTATGACATTACTTACAAAAAGGGCAAACTAAACTGTAACGCCGACTCCTTATCTCGAAATCCTGTGCTCGCGGTTGACGACGACTCACCTTCCATTTCCGAAACTTATGACAAATTCTTACAAATTAGTCAACAACAGACCTTCACTCCTGACACGATTATCGAAGAACATAACGACTCCCTGTTAAAAGCTAAATGTAAAATGATTGTTTATCCGACCGCCATTGACCTTGATGACTCAATCCCGTATTGCTCAGAAATAATTGACCTGTCTGACAAACAAAACAACCTCAACGATATCCGGAACATAGAACGCGAACTTTATACTTACTATAATACCTCAAATGACAAACACTTTTACACCCACCTGTTTTTAAAAGTTCACCACTACGACTCTGTTAACTATAAGGACATTTTCAACCTATTAAAAAACTATCGTGACATGTTAACGACATTATATATGGAGGAAAAGGAATTCGCTATATCCGATTTTCAAGATCCTTTTAATAAGCTCTCTTTTACAAAAATCTACAATATTTTATCTTTCCTATTTCATAACACAGGTATTAAAATACATATTTATCATAATAATATTTTGTTTCCTACTCCAACCGAAATACCTACTATTCTTAAAGATAATCATGACTCACCGACCGCAGGACATCCCGGAATTACTAGGATGTATGACCGACTTAAAACTATGTACTGGTGGAAAAATATGCGATCAGACATTGAAACTTACGTTAAAAACTGCAAATCCTGCCAAGTTAACAAACCTCTGCGCCAAATTAACAAAGCTCCAATGATAATAACTTCGACTGCTACTAGACCCAATGAAAAACTATTTCTCGACATTGTAGGACCGTTACCAGAAACCGCGAACAACGGTTACAAATTTATTTTGACCCTCCAAGACGACTTGACGAAGTACTCACAAGCCTATCCTATGCAAACTTGCTCCGCACAGGAAACTGCACAGAATCTTGTGCATTTTATCTCTCACATAGGTATACCTAAGACTATAGTAACTGACCAAGGGACTAACTTCTGCTCTGACGTTTTCAAACAACTCGAAAGTCTTTTCGGCATCAAACATATTTTCGCTGCTCCATACCATCCGCAAACTTGTGGCGCCTTAGAACGGAGCCACTCAACCTTAAAAGAATACTTAAGGTCATACGTTGACGAGAACTCCCATACTTGGTCGTTTTACTTAGAAACAGCAATGCTAGCTTATAATACTAACATCCATTCAACCACTGGTTTTTCTCCGTTCGAACTCCTATTCGGTTTTAAGCCTTATATTCCAAGCTCCATAGACCACCTCGAAAATAACACTTATACCGATTACATAAGGGCTTTAAATCACAGATTATATTATAGTAGGCAAAAGGCCTTACAAAATATTCAAAATTCAAAAGAAAGGTCGAAAAAATACTACGATGTTCATACTAAACCCGTGACGTACAAAGCCGGTGATATGGTGTTTGTCCGATGTCACCATAAACAAAACAAAGCCTTATCACCTACGTGGAAGGGCCCATTCAAAATTATAAAAATAAACGGCAACCATACGCTTACTATTTTAATGAACCGAAAACACGTGCGTTATCATTACGACGAGGTCAAACTCGACACTTCAAACTAATAAATTATTTACTAGTTCAACTTATCTTTACAGATTACCAACATCAATATTCGCCAGTCAATTCATACAACAGATTACCGATAGTCCCGGCATTCATTTCGAACAACTTTTAGATGTCAAGTTTACGCACGATACTTGGGACGTTGTTACCTACATAGATTTAAGCCATATACAACCCCATTTGGATAATTTAGAGTTGCTATTTTCAAGAGTTTCTAAGTACTGTAATTCCAATTTGTCGTCGAAGGTTAAAGAAGAATGCTTAAACTCCCTTAATTCGTTACAATCTCAACACGAAAGTAATTTACGAAAGTTTTCTTCCCTTTCTTATTTAGTTAAAATTCAATCACAAAATCGTGTCAAGAGAGGCTTATTCAATGCAGGTGGTTCCTTATTAAAAAGTCTCTTTGGCACTTTAGACGATGATGACGCAATCCAATATGACGAAGCTATAAACAAAGTACAGTCAGACGAAAAACAGTTATCAAATCTAATGCGGGAAAATATTCACGTAGTTAAATCGACTATCTCCAATTTTAATAATACTATTTCTAAGGTAAAACAAAATGAATTAAAACTTAATTATAATTTGAATTTAATTGAAAAAGCGTTCGGAAATTTAATTAATTCCAATGACAAACTAGAAATTCGTTCACAGCTTTCCTTGTTATTGAATACTATTCAAAGTATAATTATGACTCTATCTTTTGACATAGACGATATAAATAATGCCATTTTATTTTGTAAAATAAATGTGTTGCACCCGACTGTACTGGGGCCACACCAGTTGTTTACAGAACTCCAGTTACATATTAATAACATGCCGAGACATTCTGAGTTACCTTTATCTTTATCTTTATTTAATGTTCATGACTTAATAAATATATCTGAATTGTTATGCTATTATTGTAATAATAAACTTGTAATCGTTCTAAAGATTCCGCTCGTATTATCTCAAGTATATAACTTATATCACAATATACCTTTGCCAGTTCCTTACGATGTTACGACTCCTAACACTTATGTTCTTATCGCTCCTAATAAACCATATATGGCAATAACGACGGATCGTTTATTCTACTCTCCGCTCGAAAGTGTAAATGGTTGCAAAGTGCTACAAAACCAGTGTTATGTGTGTCCGTTGACAAACGTTTATTCGTCAATTGCGAACCCAACGTGTGAAACTGTGCTTCTTACAGAGATAGTAAATAGAATACCTAGTTCATGTCAAACTAAGTTTATTCGTGGAACTATTGACTTTTTTCAAAAACTTAGGCATAACCGCTGGCTTTTCGTACAATCCGAGGCGGGAAAATGCCACATTACTTGTGACTCTGATTCGTCGAACAATGATGAAGTTTTATCCGGCACAGGCATTTTATTTTTACCAAAATCTTGTACAGCTTTCTATAAAACTCTTACTTTTACTGCCGCCGATAATTATGTTTCAAATGTTTCTATTTCTGTTTCTAATTTCAATATACTAAAGGATGATTGTTGTGATCACGAAAAAATTAATAAGTCTCTGTCCAATTTGCCATTTGTAAAGCTTAACGAAGTAAATAATTTAGACTCCTTAATTCATGCCAGTTCACACTTAGATATGTTGGAAAAAGAGTTAAACAAAATAGGCGAAGAACCTTCTCATTTACATAAATATAGCATTCATTATCTTTCCATTACCTATGTTTTATCAGTTCTTGCTCTGTGTTACATCCTTTTCAAAAGTAAGAAATATATATTTTCAAAAGAATCTGGATGTTGTATTAATGTTTATAACAATTGTCACAACAGAAAACTAAAGAGACATAAGTCAACATATGTAATTTCACAGCATAATGCTAATATTACCTCAGACTCTTCTGATAAAGAAGATATGTCAATTAAGTCATTACCTGTACCTCAAAAGAGAAATTTTATACTCTAGCTAACCTATTTCAACGTAATGTTTGAATGCTACTAGTTCATACGTATATATAATTTAATTTTGATAAGATATGTTTCTAGGACTAAAATGAAGTAAATGATAATAATAAAAAAAAAATATAAAAATAAAAATAAATAAATAAATAAAAAAAATATGTATATAAAATAATGTTTACTACTCTAATTCTCCCTGTATAATGTATTTTTGTTTTTGAACAAACTTTGTGAAGTCTTGTACTTTGGATTTGGACAATATAGATTTACAATTTCACATGAGATTTAATGTCATGTTTCTGTATTTAAAATAGAAATAAACGCTGATTTATTCTAAGTCTATTGTTTATATAAACCTCTGAATAAGTTAATAATTAAATTTAAGATTGTATAAATAAGTAAATGTATTAGTTGTACCGCTGTTTCGTGAATGTTTGTCGAATATATTTTAACAATATTTCAAATGTTTTCAATACCAATTTAGATTAGTTTTGTCAAAAGCTGTAATGAAATAGAAGCTTTTAGAAATTTTGTAGAAACAAGAGATTTTATAATTCTCAATCTCTTTTATGTAACAAATGCTAAAATAACATTGACGCAATTGAGTTATTGTCATATTTTTAGAGTGTTATAATTCATATTCAAATCCTTTGTTTAGTTAATTTTGGTTCTTGTTGAAAGTTACTAGTACATGTAATTAAATATAATTATCATTAAGTATCTCTTAAACTTTACTCTAATGTTATTGTAAATGTTGACAGGATGCGGTTTTTTCTGATTTCTCATTACTTCCTTCCGTAATGCTCAATCTTAAAGGGGGAGGTGTTACGATAGCGTCAACCCTACAGTCTCATGCATACAAACCCGCTTACCTTGCATCCTGTTTCTAGTAAATAGGATGCAGGTGCGGTTATTTGATAGCTTTGTTTTTCGAATTAGATTTCTTTAGTAATTTATGACGATTATTTTTTTAGTCTCGATCAGTCGCCATCCTGAAAACATCTTTCTCTGTGTCTACACTGTATCTATCGTAATTTTTTCAAAGTCTTAATAAACTAGTATTAGTGAAAAGTAAAATAGTCTTTTTAAAAAACTCTCACCTGACCCGCCCCGTAACAGTGGTGTCAGAAGTGGGATGTCTGCATAAAACGTATAGCAGGCATCTCATACAGTTAAAATAAAAAACCAAGTTAAAGTGAAATAAAGTTGTGAGAGAAATTACTTCTTACAAAATTGCGTTTATGCTGTGTGTGAAATATTACCATAGCTACACTCGGAGTTCCTGACCTAAGTCTAGAAGAATATCTACTCCATAAGCTCTGAAAGGGCCAAACTTCTCGCTGCTGTCTCGTTGATGGTGAAGCCATCACCCTCAATATCGCTGCTGGACTGAAGCTGCTAAGCAGAGCCTACAAAATCCTGCCACTACCGCTCTGCCGCCTGTCGCTATCTTTGCCGCTGTCTCTATCGCCGCCCGAGCGCTGTTGCTGTATTGCGTGTATTAACATTAATTAAATTTCCGAACGCTTTTTCAATTAAATTCAAATTATAATTAAGTTTTAATTCATTTTGTTTTACCTTAGAAATAGTATTATTAAAATTGGAGATAGTCGATTTAACTACGTGAATATTTTCCCGCATTAGATTTGATAACTGTTTTTCGTCTGACTGTACTTTGTTTATAGCTTCGTCATATTGGATTGCGTCATCATCGTCTAAAGTGCCAAAGAGACTTTTTAATAAGGAACCACCTGCATTGAATAAGCCTCTCTTGACACGATTTTGTGATTGAATTTTAACTAAATAAGAAAGGGAAGAAAACTTTCGTAAATTACTTTCGTGTTGAGATTGTAACGAATTAAGGGAGTTTAAGCATTCTTCTTTAACCTTCGACGACAAATTGGAATTACAGTACTTAGAAACTCTTGAAAATAGCAACTCTAAATTATCCAAATGGGGTTGTATATGGCTTAAATCTATGTAGGTAACAACGTCCCAAGTATCGTGCGTAAACTTGACATCTAAAAGTTGTTCGAAATGAATGCCGGGACTATCGGTAATCTGTTGTATGAATTGACTGGCGAATATTGATGTTGGTAATCTGTAAAGATAAGTTGAACTAGTAAATAATTTATTAGTTTGAAGTGTCGAGTTTGACCTCGTCGTAATGATAACGCACGTGTTTTCGGTTCATTAAAATAGTAAGCGTATGGTTGCCGTTTATTTTTATAATTTTGAATGGGCCCTTCCACGTAGGTGATAAGGCTTTGTTTTGTTTATGGTGACATCGGACAAACACCATATCACCGGCTTTGTACGTCACGGGTTTAGTATGAACATCGTAGTATTTTTTCGACCTTTCTTTTGAATTTTGAATATTTTGTAAGGCCTTTTGCCTACTATAATATAATCTGTGATTTAAAGCCCTTATGTAATCGGTATAAGTGTTATTTTCGAGGTGGTCTATGGAGCTTGGAATATAAGGCTTAAAACCGAATAGGAGTTCGAACGGAGAAAAACCAGTGGTTGAATGGATGTTAGTATTATAAGCTAGCATTGCTGTTTCTAAGTAAAACGACCAAGTATGGGAGTTCTCGTCAACGTATGACCTTAAGTATTCTTTTAAGGTTGAGTGGCTCCGTTCTAAGGCGCCACAAGTTTGCGGATGGTATGGAGCAGCGAAAATATGTTTGATGCCGAAAAGACTTTCGAGTTGTTTGAAAACGTCAGAGCAGAAGTTAGTCCCTTGGTCAGTTACTATAGTCTTAGGTATACTTATGTGAGAGATAAAATGCACAAGATTCTGTGCAGTTTCCTGTGCGGAGCAAGTTTGCATAGGATAGGCTTGTGAGTACTTCGTCAAGTCGTCTTGGAGGGTCAAAATAAATTTGTAACCGTTGTTCGCGGTTTCTGGTAACGGTCCTACAATGTCGAGAAATAGTTTTTCATTGGGTCTAGTAGCAGTCGAAGTTATTATCATTGGAGCTTTGTTAATTTGGCGCAGAGGTTTGTTAACTTGGCAGGATTTGCAGTTTTTAACGTAAGTTTCAATGTCTGATCGCATATTTTTCCACCAGTACATAGTTTTAAGTCGGTCATACATCCTAGTAATTCCGGGATGTCCTGCGGTCGGTGAGTCATGATTATCTTTAAGAATAGTAGGTATTTCGGTTGGAGTAGGAAACAAAATATTATTATGATAAATATGTATTTTAATACCTGTGTTATGAAATAGGAAAGATAAAATATTGTAGATTTTTGTAAAAGAGAGCTTATTAAAAGGATCTTGAAAATCGGATATAGCGAATTCCTTTTCCTCCATATATAATGTCGTTAACATGTCACGATAGTTTTTTAATAGGTTGAAAATGTCCTTATAGTTAACAGAGTCGTAGTGGTGAACTTTTAAAAACAGGTGGGTGTAAAAGTGTTTGTCATTTGAGGTATTATAGTAAGTATAAAGTTCGCGTTCTATGTTCCGGATATCGTTGAGGTTGTTTTGTTTGTCAGACAGGTCAATTATTTCTGAGCAATACGGGATTGAGTCATCAAGGTCAATGGCGGTCGGATAAACAATCATTTTACATTTAGCTTTTAACAGGGAGTCGTTATGTTCTTCGATAATCGTGTCAGGAGTGAAGGTCTGTTGTTGACTAATTTGTAAGAATTTGTCATAAGTTTCGGAAATGGAAGGTGAGTCGTCGTCAACCGCGAGCACAGGATTTCGAGATAAGGAGTCGGCGTTACAGTTTAGTTTGCCCTTTTTGTAAGTAATGTCATAGTCAAATTCTTCAAGTTTTAGTCTCCAGCGGACTAACTTCGAACTAGGGTCTTTGCAATTAAACAGCCACTGGAGCGGTTTATGGTCAGTCACTATCGTAAATTTATGTCCATATAAGTAAGGTCGGAAAACTTTTGTACCAAAAATAATCGCAAGACACTCTTTTTCAGTCGTGGAGTAATTGCCTTCGGCCTTATTAAGTGTTCTTGAGGCAAAAGCTATGGGGAGATCTTTTCCGATTTCCCCTTGGGATAGGATCGCGGAAACAGCGTAGTTAGATGCGTCGGTGGTTAGTACGAAAGGTTTTGTGAAATTTGGAAATTGTAGGATTGGTGCTGTAGTAATTTTAGTTTTTAGTAGATCGAATGCATTTTGTTGTTCAATAAGCCATTTGAATTTTGTATCCTTTTTCAGCAAACTAGTAAGAGGTTTTGTGATATGTGAGAAATTATCGATGAATCGGCGATAATAACCTACGAGGCCTAGGAAGGATTTGATGTCACGAGGATTTTGGGGAACTGGGAATTTTTGTACGCAAGCTACTTTTTTGGGGTCAGGTTTCACTCCTTGGTCGGATATTATGTGACCTAAATACTGTACTTCTTTTCTAAGAAACTCGCTCTTGTCTGGTTGGAGTTTGAGGTTGTGTTCGCGGAGTTTTTGGAACACGAGTTTCAATTTGGACATATGGCTGTTGAGGTCATGCCCGAATATGATTACGTCATCCATATAAGTACAAGCATGGAGACCTTGGACACCAGAAAGTACAATATTCATAAGCCTTTGGAACGTGGAAGGCGCGTTTTTAAGTCCAAAAGGCATTCTGTTAAATTGGTAATGACCTGAGAGGTTGGAAGGACCAGGGATACTGAAAGCTGTCTTTTCGGCGTCATCTTTCGACATTGAAATTTGGTGAAAAGAGGAAGCCAGGTCCAGGGTAGTGAAGTATTTGCTGTGGCCCAGCTGATCTAGGATGTCTGTGATGTTAGGAATGGGATAGGCATCGCCGATTGTAATTTCGTTCAGTTTCCTATAATCTATGACAATGCGCCATTTGGGTTTTCCAGAAGCATCGAGTTTCTTAGGAACAACCCATATGGGAGCTGACCATGGTGAAATAGAAGGGGAAATGATGCCTTGGTCTAGCATGTCTTGGACTTGTTTGTTGACTTCATCTTTGTGGCATTCAGGAAACCTATACGTTTTCGCTTGAACTGGAGTCTCGGAAGTAGTACGGATTTGGTGTTGGATAGTGTTTGTTGCAGTTAACCGGTCTCCTTCAAGGTAGAATATGTCATTGTATTCGGAACAGAGTTTTCGGAGGATATCTTCTTCTTCGTTATTTAAATGATCGCATCTTAAAATATTTTGAACTAACCGATCTCTATCTAAATTAGACCGATGGCTTACTGAGTTAATAATTTCGCAAGGATTAGTAGGACTCGAGGGGCTGGAGGAGATATCGTGAATGAAAGCGAAGGATTCAAGAGTAAATTTCACTGGCTGTAGTAGGACCTCGTAGTTTGACGTATTTAGAACAGATACGGTGATTTTTCCATTTTTTCCCACTTTGGTAAGGCATTTTGAAAAATATAATTTAGGATATTGTTCTAAAGTAGTAGTTAACATAAGGCCTTCATTAATCTCGGGGTTTGTAACTAGACACTCGATAAACATTTCGCTACGTGCGGGAATAAGATAGGCTTCATCTGCAATTTTTAAGTTAAATAACGCATCTATATCATGTGAAAGTTTTAGCTTTAAGGTAGAATAAGAAATTTCGGCTTTATAGACGGTCAATAAATTCGACCCGATTATGCCGTCGTAATCTAGATTTACACCGTTTACGACGTGGAAAGTAAAAGGAAAGGAAATGGAGTCTGTGTTAGATATTGTCATTAGAAAATTGCCTTTAGTTTCGGAAAATGAATTTACATCGTTAATGCCTTTGAATTTAATAGTTTTATTTTGTAATTTTGGAACGAACGATAAGCTTGTTTCCTTTACAAGGCAAATCGAGCTTCCTGAGTCGACTAAAAGTTTGAGAGGCTTTTCCGAGTGTGATGTAATGACTTCTATATAAGGAAGAGGCGACTTTTTACATTGTGAAACGTCATAGATCGTTGGAAATTCGATTGCTTCTTTCGATAGACTTTCAGGTATGTCTTTTTGAATTTCAGGAGATTGTTTAAGAGACTGGTTAACTGAATTAAACTGGGAAATAAATGATTCAGAGTTATTACGCGGCACAGAAGAAATATTTAGACCTGTAGAAAAATGTTCAGAACATTGCAAGTTTTCGTAAGAATTAGAAAGAGATTTAGAAATATTAAAATCAGGTATTTGTATTGTTACGTTGTTTGATTTAGTATTAGGTTCTTTTTTTTTTCTTTTCAATTGTTTAGAACCCGTGGGAATTGGAAATTCTTTGGCAGTAGAAGGTTCAATGGAAATAGCATTTTTCTTTGGAATAGTAGATTCAGTAGAAATAGTATTTTTCTTTGAAATAGTAGATTCAGTGGGAATAGTATTTTTCTTTGAAACAGTAGATTCAGTGGAAATAGTATTTTTCTTTGAAATAGTAGATTCAGTGGAAATAGTAGGCTCAATAGCATTGTTAGATTTAGTAAGATTTGTTAAACCATTAGACTTTGTAATTTTCGACATAGTAACGGGCTGTGTTAGCCTCTTTGATTCAGTGGAAATAGTAGAAATTGACTTATTTTTATTATTGACCCCAGAGAAAGAGTTTGTTAGCCTTTTAGGCTTTAGGGGAATAACTTTATCACTAGACTTGGTATAAAAAAACTTAGAGTTACAATCAAACTTATCATCAAAACATGAACTAGTAAAATAGAGAGCCTTATCGAACGGCTCAATGATAGGTTTAAAATTAGGGTTCATTTTAGTAACACTAGCATAAGTAGGTTTCTTAAAATTAAAATTTTTAAACTTAGAATTATAAAACGAAATAGAGCTTACGTCGAAAGTAGAATCAGCGGGGAAATTGGAAATTGTATGCTTATAATTATTCTTATGATATACCGATTCAGCGGGAGTGCCTTTCATTTCTGGTTGCGAACGGCACTTACTAAGCAACCGTTTGTTTAGTTTAAATGATTAATTTCACAGGCGTTATCATTACTCGAGCTTGAACTATCATCTGTTTGTACGAGATACTGGGGTTTGTTACCCATGATTTGTCTCTGTTTAAACTTATTATTATTATTATATTGCCTTTTCCTACACTGTGAAATGTCATGACCGATGTTTTTACAGTAACGGCATACGATTGGTCCGGTACGATTATTTTGTGACGTAGAAGGAAACTGGACAGGAGTTCGGGGCTGAAAATTATTAAATTTGATTGGAGTCGGTTGGCTTCGCTCTAACCGAAATCTCCTTTGTGCACATTCGGATGTAGAATGCCCATAGTTTTTACAAATTTTGCAACTTATTTCGGAGTCAATATTTAAAATCTTTTCTTCTTCTACTGCGATGTTAACTGCCGAATTTAAGTTTTTAGGATCTTTACAGCGCACGATAGTTTTTAATCTTGGATTAAGCCCCATACAAAAAGTATACAACGCGAGATCTTCGGTCATGGCAATTCGTCCCGTTATTTCCTTTTTTAGACTGTCCGAATTGTGAATTTCAGCCTGTAAATCTGTTAGACAAGCTTCGACTCTGAGAGCATATTCTGTGACTGATTCACGAGGTTGTTGTCTACAGCTTTGAAGTTCTAATAGTAAATGATTATAGTGTTTCTTCTGACCAAAATTTTGTTTTAAAAAAAATTTGAATTCATCAAAACGTTCAAATATTCGATTGGCACATGCGATTTGAGCTTTGCCTTCGAGTCGAGAAATCATAAATTTTAGTAACAACGGTTTTTGACTTTCGGATGCTAATTCCAATGCGTTTTGGCAATTTGTTAGAAAGGCAGCTAAGACCTCATGGTCACCTTTATAAGTTCCAATGAAACTACACAGAACTTGAATAGGAAACTGTTCGGATAAGACGGGGACTCTATTTTCTGGCTTCGACATTTTGCTATCGTAACTTATAGATAACTTGAGAATTTAAACAAAAAGGAATTAGTAAAAATATTATAAGAGTTCAATAACTCCACGAACCAACTTATGTCCTTACGAATTTGATATAGGAATAAACTGATTGTAATTGTAAAATTGGCAAAATAAAAAAGAAAACAGGTATATGGCAACAGCGAAATAGTGAATTCACTCACAGCAACACGGCGAGACTTGGCAGGAACATCCTAGAACTCCTCTGGTTTTAGGTTCGGATCAGTGGCAGCTAGTTGGCAGGCCTGTGGCAGGTCCTACTGAACCTGGTGGCCTGGAGACAGCGGCAGCAACAGCGCTCGGGCGGCGATAGAGACAGCGGCAAAGATAGCGACAGGCGGCAGAGCGGTAGTGGCAGGATTTTGTAGGCTCTGCTTAGCAGCTTCAGTCCAGCAGCGATATTGAGGGTGATGGCTTCACCATCAACGAGACAGCAGCGAGAAGTTTGGCCCTTTCAGAGCTTATGGAGTAGATATTCTTCTAGACTTAGGTCAGGAACTCCGAGTGTAGCTATGGTAATATTTCACACACAGCATAAACGCAATTTTGTAAGAAGTAATTTCTCTCACAACTTTATTTCACTTTAACTTGGTTTTTTATTTTAACTGTATGAGATGCCTGCTATACGTTTTATGCAGACATCCCACTTCTGACACCACTGTTACGGGGCGGGTCAGGTGAGAGTTTTTTAAAAAGACTATTTTACTTTTCACTAATACTAGTTTATTAAGACTTTGAAAAAATTACGATAGATACAGTGTAGACACAGAGAAAGATGTTTTCAGGATGGCGACTGATCGAGACTAAAATAATAATCGTCATAAATTACTAAAGAAATCTAATTCGAAAAACAAAGCTATCAAATAACCGCACCTGCATCCTATTTACTAGAAACAGGATGCAAGGTAAGCGGGTTTGTATGCATGAGACTGTAGGGTTGACGCTATCGTAACATACGTAACACGCCGTAATACGCGTAACACGTAACCCTTGCTCGGTGGGAAAGTTTAAATAGATACATTTAAAAAGATAAAATGGTTTTAAAAATGTCCAGCTTTATAACGTGTTTTTATTAGAATTTGACTTCAAATCATAAACCACCAAGAAGAAAGAAAATGTTGACGATAAATTACGACTTCTTGCCGCTCGCATTCGAAACTTCAGGCTGTTGGGGGGTCCGAAGCTTTGAGCTTCTGTAAAGAACTCGGCTTTCGTCTTATGGAGAGGGGTAAAGATGCGCGTTCCCGGTCTTACCTGCCAAGGCTATCCATAGCTGTCCAACGAGGTAACGCGGCCAATGTAATGAGCACATTTGCGTCTGGTAGGGCACGGGGTGAGCTTTTTGAATCTTAAAATAATTGGTTGTATTTGAAAAATTTTTCTTTTTAATTTAAATTGTTTATAATAATAGGAGCAGCAATAAAAATAATCAGAAATCCAGTTTCTGATTGTAAAAAAAAATTATATATATAAATATATATCTCTCTACAACAATTATTTCCTGGAATTTTAGAAATGGATCAAACTAGAACTCGCCTCAATCGTATTACAAACGGAAAAAAAGATCCCGCGTTTCACAAATCATTTAATCTTGAGTTAAAAAAATAAATAATTAACATTTAGAAAACCGAGAAACGTAGACTAATAATGTAACTTTATATGCATTAGGAGCTTGAAGTTATAATACTTTTTAGTGATTAATGAAACATTTAACTATAAGTTTGTTTCAATATTCAAAAATAAATAATTAACATTTAGAAAACCGAGAAGCGTAGACTAATAATGTAACTTTATATGCATTAGGAGCTTGAAGTTATAATACTTTTTAGTGATTAATGAAACATTTAACTATAAGTTTGTTTCAATATTTAATGTGAATACCATAACTTTTGTATTCGTGTGCTCTTGGTGACTACAATTCGAAGATCGAGGGTCTACACTCCACGTGAAACACAAAACATAAAGAAAATAAAATAAAAATCTGCACAAAACGAAGTTAAAATTTAATTGAATACTCAGTTTTGTAGCAAAGTTCCATCACAATATAGGATTTAATTCAAAACTTTACAAGCTGTTAAAAAGAAAACAAAAATGTTACTGCTTCTCTGAAACCAAAACGAAAATCTAGAATATTTAATCCATTAAAATATTTGTTCTTACTTTCGGTGATTTTTATGCAAGATACGTCGTTATTACTTCTGCTGCAGCATAATATAGCCAAAATGATAGCAGAGCTACATTTTGAAATAAACTAGAGAGCCAGAGAAATAAAAACAGAAGGTCTGCTTAGACGCAACTCATATTTGAATAACTTCTTCAACCACAGAGATTAAGTTTCTAACTTAGCAAATATTGTTGTATAAAATAAAATTACTATATTATTAAAGGTTTTCATCATTTTAATTTTAATACGACATTCCGTCCTTCTGGTCACTCGGTCGCTGACCGAAACACGTCACGGCCATCTTGTCACGAGTTCACCGTGACACAGTCGCGATTGATTGACAACTGAGGGATACACTGAGAGGATGTTATAGAAGTGTTATCTACGAATTTGCACCCAAATAAAATGGGCGACGTCGTGGACGACGCTTTCTATATCTGGGTAAATGTTAAATTAAGCAATTAAACGTAAAAATTGTGAAAAATTTATCAGATGAAATACAAATACCGTATTCTGTTATAATTGAATTGTTAAAAGGTTATTTGAATGTGTCACAGAATCACTGATCGAAGTTCAGGTTATCTACAACCACAGTAACATTAATAAAAATATATCAAAAACAACGGTTAATTTAACTGTTGACATTTTTTAAATTAATTTTGAATAACAATCACTTAATCATTAAATATCTTGCGAGAATAAATACTTTAAATGCCACATTAAATTAATATGTATTCGGTAAAAAGATTATTTGAGTTAACATCAATTTTCAGACGGTCATTTATGTCGGAAATAATGTAGCAATATTGGTTCATTACAATAAATTTAATCGGTCACTTCACTTTGCATTTATGAATTTTAATCTTTGACCCAAAATGTTATTAGTCTTGCGGAATACATTACGTAAATGAACCATTTATACAATTTTTATTTTATTTTCTAAATGAAAAAGTTCTAGTACATATCCTAAAATTCCTTAAAATGTCTCCTCCCTAATATGTAAAATGAAGAAGTATTATTAAATTGAAACTTACTAGAAACAACATTTTAAATTACTTGAAATTGTATCAAAAATTTTATGACGTAACAGTCATGTTTTGTAATCGCTAAATTTGGATTTACTTTTTTAACTCTAACATTAAATGAAAAAAGATGGCTTCAGGCTGACTAGTAGACTAATATGCAATAATTTTTTTGTTCTTTTATTGGCAAGCTTCTAGTTTAAATTCTAGTAAACAAAACTGTTTGACATTGCGATATACAACAGCATAGTTTGATCCTAGCACTTTATGAAGCACTCGAAGTATACTGTGGTGCATATACACGCAGATCTGGTACCTAAGTTTAGTTTCACGCATGAATGTAAAAAAAAAACGAGTTTTAAGCCGGGTTCAGTCTCGGTCTGCGTGCGTTCTCGAGCGCACGTCGATCGCAGACGCCTTCCCGCTCTATTAGCCCCCGCGCTAATTGAGCACCCAAATTTCACTGGTTGTTGTCGTAATTTATAATTTCATAGTTGTATACCGTAATAAGTTTCTAACGCCGTTTTCACGGCGGACAGTGGGTCGTTAACCGTACTTCTAATAAGTTTCTAACGCCGTTTTCACGGCGGATAGTGGGTCGTTAACCGTACTTCTAATAAGTTTCTAACGCCGTTTTCACGGCGGATAGTGGGTTGTTAACCGTACTTCGTGGAACGTGAGCTTGGTCGACGGGAATTCGTCGTTCCAGGACTTCAAGTTCCGTGTTCGAGTAAGTTATCCGCGTCGTCCTCAACCGCCCTACTGCGTGTAGGGTGGTTTTAGGAAGTTAGTCATCGTTGATAGGTTCATAGTATATATATTTATATATTGTTGTCCCTCCCCAACCCCTCCGCAATGGCTTCCCTAAGCTTTGACGAGTTTAGGAAGAAGTTACTTGAAAGTACTGAAGGCATGTCTATAAATTCTCTTATCCCTCATCTCATGACGTTAAAGTCCACAATGGCCCCTCAGGCCACCCCAGTTCCCCAGACACCTCAGGTCTTAGGCCCTCCCGCGTCCTCTTCCTCCAGTGACATGGAGTGCGAAGTAGACGCCCCTCCGCGACGCAAGGGCGCACCCACGACCGAGTCATCCTCGGACGCCACCCCAACTGGCCCTGAGTCTCCCTCTTTTACGCTTGTTAAGAAGCGCTCTAAGAAGCGTTCGAAACAAGACCCGGCCCCCTCGACGCCCGTCCCCACACCCCCTGCGGCGTCTTCAACGCCAGCTGCCCCGGTGTCTTCAACACCCGCTCCGGCCCCAACTTCTGTCAAGGCCAAGGTCCCACCACCCGTTTTCCTTCGGGAAAAGAGTAAATGGACTGAGGTTTCGACATTGTGCAATGAGCACAAGATTCATTACACCCGAGCGGCCAACTCGGGTGAATCTATTAAAATCTTAGTCTCGTCGATAGACGACTTTCGTGCTTTAACAAAGCTCCTCACCGATAAGCAATATGCTTATCACACTTATGCTCTGTCAGAAGAGCGTAAGATCAGAGCGGTACTCAGGGGAGTCCCGTTCGAATTATCGAACGAGGCTATCCTGGAGGATCTGCAGTCCCAAGGCTTCCCGGCACTCGCGGTGCATAAAATGCACAGCAAGTACGGGAGGCAACACCCTCTCGCCTTGGTGGTTCTCGCCAACGTCCCCAAGTCCAGGGAGATCCTCAAAGGGGTTAGCACTATATGCGGCCTCTCTGGGATCTCGATCGAGGCGCCTCATTGCCGCGGTCATCCCGGCCAGTGCCATCGGTGCCAGTTGTACGGGCACGCGGCGGCCAACTGCCGCGCACCGCCCAGGTGCGTCAAGTGCCTGGTCCCTCATTTCACTAAGGAGTGCAATCGCACTCCTGAAACTCCCTCTCCTCCCGATTGCGTGCTTTGTGGCCAGTCCGGCCACACCGCAAATTACAGGGGCTGCCCTCGTGCACCCCGTTGTATGCGCTCCAATTCCAAGAGGGCGGCACCCAAACAGGCCCCGCGCCTTTCTCAAGAAAACTTTCCGCCGCTGCGTAGCCGGGTTCCTCCGGCTGCTAAGCCTACACAGTCCAGGCCTGCCCCAGAAAACTGGAGGCAGCGCCCCGCATCGAATCCCATCCCGGCTCCTCGCCCATACAAACCCACTCCTCAATCCTGCGTAGCAGACGATATGCGTATCGTCTGCGACGCTATAAAAAATGTCGATGTTAGTGAAATCGCAGTCTTAGCCCGTAAACTTAGGGCTTCACGTACTCCGACAGAGCGTTTGCTAGCTCTGGCGGAGCATAGTTCCCTTCTCAATTCATTATAGGTTCATTTAAATGAATTGATCCCTAAATCATGCTTCGGCCGACCTCTGCCCAGCCCCGGCTTCACCGGAGGCTGCCCAGAACGGCCACCAACTCATGTCCCTTTGAGCACCTTCAGTGCAACTTTCACTACAGGCGGAAGACCCGCTAGCGGGTCTCCGCCAGCGCGCCCAACTTCCCGACGGGTGTCGCTTCCGATGAAGGCTAACGGTAATAACTACAGCCAACAGGTGGTTTTTAGTGGGTAGGTGCCATTCTGGTGAGTCCCACATAACCCCCGCAGAGGACTTTACCTGCGGGCGGTATGCATGACGCATCTTCCACCTCCCACCCGCGAGGGTGTCTCGGCAGCAAAAAAAAAAAAAAGCCGGGTTCGAGAATTGTTTCTCACTTCATCTGCATATTGATAGTTTCTTTTGATAAGGTTAGATTTGGTTCCAAATCAGTCTATACTCTCGTACTCGTTCAGTACACTAAATACATACCTTTCTTTTACAATACCAAACAAGTATTAAAATAATGGGGTCACTCTCCTTCCACCTCTTTATAACACCAACAAAGTTTATTTAAACATGAAATTTTTATTTTCTACAAAATAATTAATTGTAATACACGCTTCAAAGTTTCTTGCATGTCTGTCAGTGGATTTATGTGAATTTGCGTAATGGAACATTATTGTTCCGGAAGCTAAGTATACACCTGCGTTTTATGATTTTAATATTCCTTTCCTTTATCTGAGATCTGAGCCGTATTTTTATTGTTAATCAAAGAACAATTTTATACACGCTGAAAACAATTTACTTGGCATATTTCGATAATCTTGTTGAGACTCATAAAATATTGCCATAATTTAAAAAAATGTTTTTGAGACAAAACATTATAATATTATGTCATGAGCTTCTAAATAAACCCAATTCTTGTTTTTACAATTATACTGGTGTTAAACTGGAAAACAAAGTAACTAAATCAGGTGTTTAGTTTAGTTTACTAACTACCCTGAAGCCACACAACTAGTAGTTGCCGAAATTCATACGGCATTCGTTATGCAAAATTGTAAAAAAAAAATAAATCAAAACGCATTTTTATATTACTACTTAGATTACATTACATTGATTAACACACATTTTTATGGCAGAGATTTGATTATCGCAGAAGGTTGGCCTTGTCTTTTTGTGATTATAACAATATAATATACCTTCCTGGTACATTATATTATTATACATACTAGATGATTAAACGAACTTCCAAGTGAAGTTCTATCGCTATTATATGAGTCGCTTCATTCGAAGATAGTATATAATTAAACAGGTAGTCCTTTTAAGGTACGAGGTAACTTTGCACAGTTTTAGAGTATGTCATTTGACTTATTCAAAAAACTTTACGTCTTTTACTTGATCAACTCCGGTCCCGGCAAGTCTTCATTTTTTAGAGATCAAAACAAAACCTATGTATGGGTTCCGGGAGGGACGGGTCCTTTATTATCTTCGAATGACGTAATAGTCGATTTTTGATGATTCACTTGTTGTGAACTTCGCGCATAATTTTTGTAAACACCCCCGGAGCAACGGATAATACGGCATCGCCGTAAACACGTATGTGATTAACTCAAACATATCGTCTTCTTGAAATTGAAAACGTAGGTATTTTTTGTAATCAAAAAATATAAGTACCGGTATCATGATGTTTCTTATCTATGTTAGCTAAGAAACCATTATGGGGAATTAATTTTGAAGCTGTTTTATAAGATTCCATTTTAAAGTGTTCTTTTTCTACAAAATTGTAAAATATTATTTATTAATTTTTTTGTTTTGTTTAGTACGAACCGTTTTTCGCCGTTGAGATTCGGCGCCAAAAATAGTTATTTATTATATTTGTTTGATATAAACTGGTCTTGAGGTATTACGAGGTTTTATAGCCTCTTAGTGTAACAATTTATTAATTGCTATTATCATATTTCGTTTTTCACTATGCGACAAAATATATTTGGGAGTATTTTTAAATTAAAATTATCATCATAATTATTTATTCTTTTTAAAATCGTTTCATTATTTGTTATTTTAGGCCAATAATCGTTTAAGTAATAGATTCGACCTGCGTGTACCTGAATTATGGTTTATTCGGTGCACGAGTCCCGGACTGGTTGAATTTTGCGTTGAACGCCGAATTCAAATCTGGACGCCAAAGTGGAGGCACTGGCACTTTCCATTGACGTCATCCCCCCTGTTTGACGGGTATCGAGGAGGTCCCGTCCAGTTTCCCGACTGGGTTGACCGGTTGCCTGTCGTTGTTCGGGAAGTACTTAGATAGCTTCGCTTTACTTTTTTTATTATTAATATTATTACATTTTTTTAACACTTTATTATCTCCTTTTTCAAGAAGTAAGTTCACCCTCCTATTTATAGTGAATTTTCCATAACTGGGGCCCCTTAAGCCCCGAGGTTAGAAAGAATCTCTGGATCCATGTCTGAAATAATTCTCCCGACTGGCTCGGTTCATTCTCGGAGGTCGACGTTTCCAGATAAGGGAGCGTCTACATAGAGGACTCAGGTATTGCGGTAACCGAAATGGCTAGCCAGAGATTCGTCCACTGGGTTCATCGTTGTATTTAAATAATTTTAATGACGACTTAAGGATTAGAAAAAAAAAGGAATAATAGAATATTACGTAATACAGATATAGTGTTAAATCTCTTCCAGACTACACGCATTTTCTGTATTGGTATTAAAATGTTTGAAAATTATTGAAAAAAAAAAGTCAAAAATAACAATACGAGTACTATACACTATTAATCGGAATAGAAAACATCAGGTAGAAGACTATCAGTAATTTATGCGAATAACGTGATATATCTATTATACATTACACGTATTTTTGGAATCTTTTCGACTAAGCGAAATTATAGTTTATAATAACAAACATCAGGTAGAAGACTACCAGAAGTTTTTTGCAGATAGCGTGATATATCTATCGTAGATTACACGTATTTTCTGCATCTTTTCGACAAAGCGAAATTTTAGTTTTTAATAATATACATCACGTAGAAGACTACCAGGATATTTTGCAGATAGCGTGATATATCTATCGTAGATTACACGTATTTTCTGCATCTTTTCGACAAAGCGAAATTTTAGTTTTTAATAATATACATCACGTAGAAGACTACCAGGATATTTTGCAGATAGCGTGATATATCTATCGTAGATTACACGTATTTTCTGCATCTTTTCGACAAAGTGAAGTTATAGTTTATATTAATTAACATCAGGTAGAAGACTACCAGGAATTTTAGCAGATAGCGTGATATATTTATTATAAATTACACGTATTTTCTGCATCTTTTCGACAAAGCGAAATTTTAGTTTTTAATAATATACATCACGTAGAAGACTACCAGGATATTTTGCAGATAGCGTGATATATCTATTATGGATTACACGTATTTTTGGCATCTTTTCGACTAAGCGAAATCATAGTTTATAATAACAAACATCAGGTAGAAGACTAACAGGAATTTTTTGCAGATAGCGTGATATATCTATTATAGATTACACGTATTTTCTGCATCTTTTCGACAAAGCGAAATTATGGTTTATAGATACCCGCTATTACTTATGAAAAAAAAAATGGCTTACATCATCAAAAGATATAACGAGTCACTTTTGTTTATTCTGAATTGTTTGTTCTAATTTTCTTTTAGTAAAACTTTTATTAAATAGTAAATATTAACTTACTGGTTGGTATAAGACGTGTGCTTGTTACCACGCACGAAAAAAAAAATGCAGACTTGCCGGGACCGGGGTTGATCAAGTAAAAGACGTAAAGTTTTTTGAATAAGTCAAATGATATACTCTTTAACTGTGCGAAGTACCTTAAAAGGACTACCTATTTAATTATGTACTATCTGAAGAATTTTATTTTGTTCCCCTCCACGGGAAGGGCAGGAGGATGAAAAATGCTCTGACGCATACTCCGAGCGCGCGATCGAAGTTATGTGGGACTCGTCCCGACGCCTACCAGAACCATACCCACTAAAAAACCCCCTGTAGGCTCGTGCAATATTTTGCTACTCAGCCTTCATCTGAGCGACGGCCAATTGGAGAAAGAGGCCGCGCTAGCGGGGCCCAGAAGGGGTCACCCGCTGGGATTTACATAGCACTGAAGGTGATTACACAGCACTGAAGGTGCTCAAAATGAAAATAAAAATTTAATAAATTTGAATTAACATTTGAATCAGAAATTGCGGCCTAGAGATCTAGCGTCAGCTGCGTCGCTACGTTCGTGTGCACGTTTCTCGGTCTAGCGACTTTGAATTTAGAATCTAAGACAGGAGCAGTATATGAAACTGAATCTCGAACTAGAAGATTAGGATGGGATTCGGCGCGTTTGAAGAACGATTCTGAGAGTGTTTTGAGGTGCTGTTGCCCTGTAGGTAGTTCAAGATCTCTGTGCAGGTCCGCGTTACGCACGTACCACGGTGCGTCTGTGGCCCTGCGGCAGAAGAAATTTTGAACTACCTGCAGTTTTTGCAGGACGGAGGGTTTGGCGTGGGCAAAGACTGGCGAGGCATATGTCATGACTGGCCTAACGCAGACCTTATAAAGCGTACGTTTGTTTCTGAACGACATTTTACTTTTTCTACCTAACATACTATATAAGCGGCCCAAGTAAAAGCGGACGAGTTTCGTTATTCTATCGACGTGTGGCTTGAAATAAAGCGTCTGGTCTAAGGTGACGCCTAAGTATTTGGTAGTGCGCTTCCAGGGGATGGGAGTACCTAACATTCGAACGTGAAGATTGTCAGCGACATGACGTTGTTTGCAATCGAAGTAAACCGCAGAACTCTTGTCTGGGTTCACATCGATACGCCATTTTTGAAACCATGCACCGAGGGCGTCTACAGCTTTTTGGAGTCTGGTGGTGAGACCCGGAACACTTTGGCCTTTGGTGTAAAGGGCTGTGTCGTCAGCAAAGAGGGCGAGTTCGACGTCTTTCGGCGGAATGGGAATGTCGTTAGTGTACATGGTATACAACAGATGGGCGACGACTGAGCCATGAGGGACTCCAGCCTTTATGGAACGAGGCGCAGAAAGCGTGCCTTCATGTTTGAAACGAAACGTGCAGTCTTTGAGAAATGACGCGATTATCCTAACTAGGCGAGCCGGTAAGCCTATTTCGTAGAGTTTATAAACGAGACCGCTGTGCAAGACTTTGTCGAAAGCCTTCGCTACGTCAAAGAAAACTGCGATCGTTTTCTTACGTTTCGGATAGAAACCGTCGAGTATGTACTCGACGATTCGATGGACTTGCTGAGGGCAGGAGTACTTAGCGCGGGAGCCGAACTGGTGGGGAATGATGAGGGGATCGCCATCCGTTGGAAACAGATGGTTCCGCATTCGGTGGTTCGGCTGATGGGTCTGTGATTAGCCGGGATATTCAGAGGCTTACCCGGCTTGGGAATGCCTATGACTGTCGCTTCTTTCCAGGCTTTTGGAAAGTAGCTGTGGTCGAAGCAGGCATTGAAGATTATCGCTAACAAGGTAAGAACGTAGTTAGCTGTGTGACCGGACTGGCCGCAGAGCACACAGGCAGGGGGGGAATTAGATTCAGGAGTGCGAGTGCACTCCTTCGTTATGTGGGGATCCAGGCACTTAACGCACCTGGGGGGAGCTTAGCAGTTAGCCGCTGCGTGGCCATAGAACTGGTAGCGGTGGCACTGCCCAGGGTGACCGTGGGGTTTGGGACGCTCGACGGAGATATTCAAGAGTCCGCAAATTGTGCGAGCCTCTCTGAAGATCTCCTTCGAGTTGGGAGTATTGGACAGGATAACTAGAGCTAAAAAGAAATGGCTACCGCGGTTGGAGTGCATCTTGTGCACTGCTTCGGCCGGGAAACCCTGGAACTTAAGGTCCTCGAGGATTTCATCGTTCGCGGATTCGAACGGGACGCCCCGTAGTACTGCGCAGATCTTACGTTCCTCCGGGAGGGCGTAGGTGTGATATGCGATTTTTTTAATGAAAGCAACCTTAAGAACGCGCGAAAGTCGTCGATGGTCGCGACCTGGATTTTAATTGAATCGCCTGCGTTGGTTGCTTTGAGATAGTTGATTTTTTGCGTTTTGCAAAGATTATATACTACGGTCCATCGCGCTTTTTCGCGGAGAAAGACGGGCGGAGGGAGCTGAGGCTTCGGCGGGACGGGAGCGCAGTGTGTCGCTGGCTTCGATGGGACCGACGGAGACGCGGTTACTTCGAGCGATTTTAATGGCGCGGGGGCTGGTGTTGAAGACACCGGGGAGGACTCGAATATTGAGGATACCGAGGCTTCTTGGAGCGCTTGGCGACTAGTTGAAACGCGGGTTCAAGAGAGCCGGTTAAGGTGACGGCATTTGACGACGTATCAGACGCGGGTTCGGAGTCGCTCCCGGGAGCGGTACGCTTGCGACGCGACGCGTGAAAGGATGCAACCGATTCGCAGTCCATCTCGGACGAGACTGGAGACTCGGAAGAGCTGTAGACCTGAGTGGTCTGGACGTTGGAGGCCTGAGGGGCTGGGGTTGGGGCCTGAGGGGCCAGGGACGCAATTGATGCCTGCAAGGCCTGCGTTAGGATGTTTTTCGGGATGGAGACGCCTGCCGCAGCAAGCGCCTGGGTGAACGCGTTTGCGAAGTTAATAACTTCGCGAATCCATTAGGGAGGGTTGGGACAATAATATGTATAAATAAGTATATTAAAAGATGCCTAGTTCCTAAAAACCTAGCAAAACCCTAGCGGCTAACCTCCCTACCAGCGGTAGAGGGGTTTTTTTTTTGTTCCCCTCCGCGGGAAGGGCAGGAGGATAAAAATGCCCTGACGCATACTCTGGCGCGATTCCAGAGTTATGTGGGACTCGTCCCGACGCCTACCAGAACCATACCCACTAAAAACCCCCTGTCGGCTCGTGCATTTTTGCCACTCAGCCTTCATCTGAGCGAAGGCCAATTGGAGAAAGAGGCCGCGCTAGCGGGGCCCAGAAGAGGTCACCCGCCGGGATTACATAGCACTGAAGGTGCTCAAAGCACTGAAGGTGAATACATAGCACTGAAGGTGCTCAAAATGAAAATCAAATAATTTAAAAACAAAAAAAAATTAAAAATTGCAAAATAAAATTGAATTAGTTCGCATTTACGTTAGAATTAGGATTTACGTTAGAATTAGAATTTTCGTTAGAATTAGAATTTGCGGCCAGAAGGGCTTCCAGATCGGCTGACAGTCTGGTGGATGAGTACGGTTGCGCATTCCTAGGCCTAGCGACTTTGAACTTCGAATCTAACACAGGAGCAGTATATGAGACTGAATCACGAACTAGAGGATTGGGATGGGTTTCGGAGCGTTTGAAGAACGCTTCAGAGAGTGTTTTGAGATGTTGTTGTACTGTAGGCAGTTCAAGATCTCTATGCAAGTCCGCGTTACGCACGTACCACGGTGCGTTTGTGGCCCTGCGGCAAAAGAGATTTTGAACTACTTGCAGTTTTGCGCAGGGCAAAGATTGGCGAGGCATACGTCATGACGGGTCTAACGCAGACCTTGTAAAGTGTACGTTTGTTTCTGAAAGACATTTTACTTTTTCTACCTAACATGCTATTTAGGCGGCCTAACTAGTGACGAGCTAGTTTCGAAAGTCTTTCGACGTGTGGCTTGAAAGAAAGCGTCGGATCTAATGTGACGCCTAAGTATTCAGTACTGCGCTTCCAGGGGATGGGAATGCCTAACATTCGAACGTGGGGATCGCCAGCGGGACGACGGCGTTTGTGGTCGAAGCGCATCGCAGAACTCTTTTCAGGGTTCACATCGATGCGCCATTTTTGAAACCATACACCAAGGGCGTTTACGGCCTTTTGGAGTCTGGTTACAAGGTGCCGAACACTGTGGCCTTTGGTATAGAGTGTGGTGTCGTCGGCAAAGAGGGCGAGTTCGACGCCTTTCGGCGGGATGAGAATGTCGTTGGTGTACACGGTGTACAGCAGAGGGGCGAGGACTGAGCCTTGAGGGACTCCAGCCTTTATGGGACGAGGCGCATAAAGCGTGCCTTCGTGTTTAAATCGAAACGTACGGTCTTTGAGAAACGACGCTATTAACCTGATTAGGCGATCCGGTAAGCCTATCTTGTAGAGTTTATAAACGAGACAGCTGTGCCAGACTTTATCGAAAGCCTTGGCTACGTCAAAGAAAACAGCGACTGTTTTATAACGACGCGGATAGAAACCGTCAAGTATATACTCGACGATTCGATGGACTTGCTGAGGGCAGGAGTGTTTAGCGCGAAAGCCGAACTGATGGGGAATAATGAGAGGATCGCCATCCGTTGGAAACAGATGGTTCCGCATTCGAGAGAGTATGACTCTCTCGAGAAGTTTAGACATTGCCTTGAGGAGGCTGATGGGTCTGTGATTAGAGGTTTGCCCGGCTTGGGAATGCCTATGACTGTTGCTTCTTTCCAAGCTTTTGGAAAGTAGCTATGGTCGAAGCAGGCATTGAAAATGATAGCTAACAAGGTAAGCATCTGGTGAGGTAGGTGCTTAAGTGCGTGGTTGGAAATTCCATCCGCACCCGGAGCCTTTTTGGACTTTTGATTTCTAATGAGAAGCAAGATTTCGTCATTAGAGACTGTGACAGGGTCGGCGGTGATGGGGAGAGAGTCTCTGCGAAGGACTTCGTCCTCCACCGCCTGGACGTGTGAGGGATCAGCAGGTTGCGTGCTGGGCGAGCATTGTGCGGCAATGCTGTCAGCGAAGCATTCGGCTTTCTCTTCGACTTCAAAGGCAGTAGTGCCATCGGGACGAATGAGAGGAGGAACGTGAGAGACGGTGTCTACGCGTAAGGCTCGGGCCATGCTATAGTACGCTTGGTGGGACGGAGAGATATTCGCCATGAGATCGTTCATCTGAGCGTCTCGGAGTTCCGCGAGGCAAGACCTAACTTTACGTTGAAGCTGATTCGCAGCTGTTCTATAGGCGGGCGTGGGATATTTCTTGGCTCTCCGGAGAGCCGCGTTCTTAGCTTTAATAAGATTGCTAACGGCTAAGGGAAGCGTGGGTTTGCCTTGCATAGCAACCTTTTCGTTGTCACTGATGGCTGAGTTGATAGCATCACTGAGAGAATGTACTAATGAATCAATTTTATCCGGGCTATCTAATTATTCGGGAGAGATCGCGAGTGGAGAGTTCGGAGCCTCTAAGGCTGAAACTAACGTATTTTTAAAGCCTTTCCAGTTGGTAAAGGTCTTAGGAGATGAGACGTCATCGTTCGGCGGTCCTAGCACGAGGGAGACGGGGCAATGGTCAGAACGTAGGTCATCGAGAGGTTCGATAGACCTGAGGTCGAGGTTGATTCGCTTGATTATTGCAAAATCGAGGATATCAGGAGAGTGGTTCGGGTTGTCGGGATAGTGGGTGGGAGTGAGGGGGAGATGACATCTAAGTCAAGTGAATTTGTGATGGCGAGGAGAGCGATACCGCTGGTGTTGGTTGATAGGCACGTCCAGTCCGTATGTTTGGAGTTAAAGTCTCCGAACATAATGACTGAATGGCCGAGGGCGAGAATGGCCTCAAGGTCGCTGCGGATTGGTCTGGTACCACTAGGTATGTAGACTGAAGCTATGATGATGGTTGGATGACCTGTCATAGCCAATCTACACACAGTGGCTTCCATGTTGAGGAGAGGAGGGGTAGGGAGAGGGCAGCAATGGAATCCCCTTTTGTAATAGATAGCAGTGCCGCCGAAACCGTCGGAGTTGGGCCTGTCGTTACGAATAAACGCGTACTTAGGTAAAGCGAATCCCCTGGAGCGGTTTGGAGTTAGCCACGTCTCTTGAAGAAGCAATAAGTCTGGCTCGTTATTCTGAAGGAACAGTTTGAGCTCAGGAAGGTTAGTATTAAGGCTACGAACGTTAAAAGAAACTAGGGATAAGCCCTTGGGTTTGATACGACCGGACGCGGGATTTGCGGGTCTAGACATTATATTGCTTATTTACAAATTTATAAAAAAAAAGAAAATACAATTTATAACGAACTTAGAAGCGAGTGGTGTTCGGCTAACGCAAATAAACGCTCTTTAGGAGAGCGGGCGGCTCGCAATTTGCGTGCGAGAACAGAAATTTCCGTTATGTCGACGTTTTGAATGACGTCGAACACGGTCTTCATGTCCTCAGCCAGCGACGACTGAGGTGAAGATGGCAAAGCAGGACGCGGCCCTACGGAAGCTACGGGAGCTGGGATGGGTTGGGAAGGTGCAGGCGGGACAGCCGGACGCTGCCTCCAAGACAGAGCCGGAGTAGGCGTCGGCTAGACGGGCTTTGCTTCCGGGGGACCCCTGTTGCGCAGCGGCGGGAAGTTAGCGGGAGTGAGCGGCGGCGCCGGTTTAGGCGCGACCCTCTTGGCGGTGGAGCGCGGAGCGCGCGGGCAACCCCTGTAGTTAGCTGTGTGACCGGACTGGCCGTACAGCACACAGGCAGGGGGGGAAGTGGATTCGGGAGTGCGAGTGCACTCCTTCGTAATATGTGGATCCAGGCACTTAACGCACCTGGGGGGAGCTGAGCAGTTAGCCGCTGCGTGGCCGTAGAGCTGGCAGCGGTGGCACTGCCCAGGGTGACCGCGGGGGTTGGGACGCTCGACAGAGATATTTGAGAGTCCGCAAATTGTGCAAGCCTCTCTAAAGATCTCCCTCGAGTTCGGAGTATTTGACAAGATAACTAAAGCTAACGGAAAGCGCCTACCGCGGTTAGAGTGCATCTTGTGCACTGCTACAGCCGGGAAGCCCTGGGACTTAAGGTCCTCGAGAATGTCTTCATTACTGAGTTCAAACGGGACGCCCCGTAGTACTGCGCGGATCTTACGCTCCTCCGAGAGGGCGTAAGTGTGGTACGCGATTTGTTTAAGCGAAAGTAAACAAGTGATCGCGCGGAAGTCGTCGATAGTAGCGACTTGGATTTTTATAGTGTCGCCTGCGTTATTTGCCTTGAGGTAATTGATTTTGTGCTCTTTGCACAGGTTAGAAACCGCGGTCCAGCGCGCTTTATCGCGGAGGAAGACGGGCGGAGGGAGCTGAGGCTTCGATGGGACGGGAGCGCAGCACGTCGCTGGCTTAGACGGGCCCGACGGAGACGCGGTCACTTCGAGTGACATGAGCGGCGCGGGGGCGGGTGTAGAAGACACCGGGGTTGGCTCGGGTGTTGAAGACACCGCGGCTTTTTTTGAACGATTCTTAGAGCGTTTGGTAACTAATTGGAACGCGGGCTCAGGAAAGCCGGTTAATGTGGCGGCGACCGTCGAAGCTTCGGACGCGGCGGAGTCTGAATCGCTCCCGGGAGCGGTACGCTTCCTACGAGTTGAGCGCGAGGATGAGACCGACGCGCAGTCCATATCGGATGGAACGGGAGACGCGGGAGAGCTGTAGACCTGAGGGGTCTGGGCGTTGGAGGCCTGAGGGGCTGGGGTTGGGGCCTGAGGGGCCGGGGACGCGATTGATGCCTGCAAGGCCTGCGTTATGATGTCTTTCGGGATGGAGACCCCTGCCGCAGCAAGCGCCTGGGTGAACACGTTAATAACGCTTAGCGGATCCATTAGGGAGGGTTGGGACAATAATATGTATAAATGTAAGTATAATAAAAGATGCCTAGTTCCTAAAAACCTAGCAAAATCCTAGCGGCTAACCTCCCTACCAGCAGTAGGGAGGTTAGCCGCGGTAGGGAGGTAGGTAAATAAAATACAGAAGAGAAATAAAATGATCAACGGAGAACGGGGTCTTGCACGTCCGTACCGGGCGGCGATCGGAGCGAGAATGATCTGAAGAATGAAACGACGAAATACAAATACATTTGAAGAGTCTAACTAACCAAGCTTTGTCCCTGGGACTTCTTTTGCTTAACTAGAGCAGAATCTCCATTTGTACTTTTGTGGTTCGAAGTTAGATTTGTGGTTATGAAATTAATTCAAGGTACCTGAAAACTGAAAATTAATCGTAAAAAAAAGTAGTGTTTATATTTAGTCGATGTAGGTATCTACGAATACCTAGAAAAGGGGAAGATTGGTTTGTTTATAAATATTTCAATTTAGTTTTTGTTAAGTACGTTCTTGATTCTATAATGATTAGGATTTTTAAAACTGTGAAATGAAATAAATAAAATGAAAAATTTAATTCTCAACATTGACAATTACTTGTTCTTTTTGACGTCAAATAAAACATGACTCTACCACCAGTACGAAAAAACCTTCGTGAAGAAGAACTGGCAAAAAAACTTCACGGGTATATTTTTTTCAAAATAAATTTACAGAGTCTCTTTATGTCGATACAAAGTTATTCTTATCTGCATCTGTTAGCTCGGCAAGTCTCCCTCCCCCCAAGTATCCAAACGACGAACGCCCTCAAACGGCACCCGTGCAAACAGCAATCCTCCGGTTTGAATGTAAGTCTTAGCGTACCCTTTTTTTTTACCCTTTTTTGATGCACTTTTTAACCAAGGAAAACATTTTTTAAAACAAGAATTTATTTTATTTTATTAATATGATTGTATTTTTGAGGTAACGCTTTTGAGAAAGTTTATTGTTGGAATACTTGAATATCTAATTTTACTTTAATAGAGTGAACCACTTAAATATATATCTTTTCATCAATCTTGAGCTAGTACAATTCCTTTTTTATATACAAAAAACCCTAAACAATTAAAACCAAAAAACTAATACGACAAGCCTTTGTCGCTCGATCTTTGTTACCAACAAAACTAAAAAAAATGTTCGATTTTCAAAGTGCCATAAACTTTGGCAGGATTAAAAATATTCAGTTTTGGTATAATTTTCTTTTGTAAAATAGGTTTTAGAAAAAATTATTAACAATAGGAAAAAGGTTTTATATGCACTTGTTTAAGTTCTTTACGGGTTTTTAGATGGACTATGTATAAATATAAATTTTTGAGATGAGAATCGAGTACTGCATACTCTCCTTGAATAAGTATTTTGACCAAGTAACCACACTGTATACAGCCTAACAAATAACACCTTATTGTTCATTCCTCTGATATCCTTATAAAGAGTGGAATAATACCCAGTCTTCTCCATACAACCACATGCACGAAATTCGACAGAATACCGTTAAAAACTGGGCGATGAGTCATCATAATGTACCATTTAGTTTCATAATATTCATACTTTTAATAATTTACTATAATACATCATAAAATTTTTACTTTTGCAGAATTGACATGTAGTACAACTAGACTTTCTTTCTATTTTGTTAAATTTTATAAGGTCAACGTTTATTGATCGAAAAATATATTAAAAAATGTGTGAACGGCTAAAGCAGACGTTCAGTAAAAGTTATGCTACTTGTGCATATACGTGAACCTTCGCAAAGAAAAGGAGACTGTATCTTCTTTATGTTTTCTCTATTTCCACAGAATTTCATGAATTTTTAGAGGATTTACCCTTATCATCGTTCAAAAAAATAGTAACTTTATTTTATACATTGAATAAAATCATTTAATTCAGATACATGTTTCTGCAAAAACAAAGGTTAATAAAGTAACATTTCTCAAAGAATGTAAATCTTAAGAAAAACAAAATAATGAACACGTCGTTTCGCGAAATGTTTTTAAACAAAAGTAAGAAACAAACATTGTTTCGTTAAGAAACATAAATCGTGTAACTTGTAGAGTGATCATAGCATTTAAGCTGAATGCTTGATTCTCTACATATAGGTGTAGTCCGTGTGAATACATTATATTATTTTCTTAACAAACTGGTTGTCAACCAACCCGTCGAAAGTTCACTTAGTGTTGGACAATGCTTTCACTAATTAATGTTGAATTACTTGTGCATCTTCTTAAATAAGTAATAGCGCGATAGTATCGAAATGGATAGCGCAATTTATTGCGCCCGTAACAATTGTGTGTACCTGAAAATACGGGTACTGATTTTTTTACAACCGTTTTTTGCTTAACAGACAAATAAATACAAAACATACATATTTCACCGGATCCATTTTTAAAGATACGATTAGATAGTTTCATTAGTGTCAACTATAATTTATTTGAATTAACTGAATGAAACTTTTCGCCAACAACTGATATAATGACAAGGTATCAAGTTGAATTCTTTGAAATATATGCGAAAGTGTTTTTGATTTCAATGATGGACTGTGTTAGAATTTTATGACAATTGTTTTGTTTACTATTCACTATCGATATACAACTATCCTAACAGAGAGTTGATAGACTCGTAGTGAAGCCAGAACAACCCGCATTATTTAGTAAGTTTGATTCAATGGTGACCAGCATTTGTGTACAAATATAATAATTATTCTGAGTTCCCCCTCAATTTTTTTCGTCGGAATGTTGTCAGTTTAGCAGTTTTCTACAGATTACATTTTGGAAGGTGCGCGAATGCTCTTCTTGATCAGGCACACCCTTCTTACATCTGACTACTAGACGCAGACAGGCCTTTTATCCCTTTATAGTAGATATCCCAAGAAGTCGAACCAAACGCTTCGAAAGTTCCTTTTTGGTGCAGATCGCCAAGGCGTGGAATGAACTGCCTGCGTCTGTTTTTCCAGAAAACTATCCTAGTCCTAGTTCTTTCAAGCGTCGAGTGAATAGGTATCTCGTGTATTGACGTGAGTGAAGACCTTCATCTTTATCGTCACTTTCCATCAGGTGTGATAGAAGACAAACGTCTAATCCTTTTTCAATAAAAAAAATTGGTATTTACCATTATATGTAGGGACTGTGACAAGGTAACTACAGTGAAAATCAAATGTAAATTTTTAATGCGGATCGCCATAATGTGAAAAATGATGAAATTTCAGTACAAATCGTTTTTGTAATTTGAGATATCAAAATAAATTCGTCCATTCGTACATAACAACTTAAGAGAGCAGGTTAAAAACTGCTACAAGTTGGCGCTTTGTAATATAAATAATACCTACGTTTTGCATAATATTATCCTTCGTTTTGCACTTACTTTTTCTTCATTTCTTTGCTGAATATTTCTTTTATTTTCTTATGAGTTATTCTTCTTCATTTTTATTTTTTTGTTTACTTTTTGACAAATCGTGTCAACTCAATTTTTTATGACAGCAATGGAGGCTGCCAAGCAAACTAAGCCTCTGACACACGGATTCTTACATAACTATTGTAAGAAAATATACTTGATTGCTGGCTAATAAGATTAAATTCAAAATTTCAAATTGCGGTTCCAAAGGAATACGATCCCGGCTATATAAGCCGATTGCTGGCCTTAGAACAACAACAGTTGTCTCACGACTTCTCTCGTAGCAATCGTAGTAGACTCGCGTTTGATCAGGTGGATACTTAACGGTGACAACTAAGCCTGATAGCGTTGCCCCGGTGCGCTTCCAAGGCCCTTCAGGCCAAGGAAAAACCGGCTGACCCGATCCCATTGCACTTGAGCCTTTCCCAGGGTGACGGTACAGTGCCGTCCGAATTAAGGGCACCACTTCGCGTCGTCGCCAGCCCCCCTACCGCGGGTAGGGAGGTTTAGGTGCTAGGTTTGCTAGGGAACCTGGGCATTTTTATATATTTATATATCATATATAGTAGTACCAAGCCCTCCAATGGACCAGCAAAGCCTGGTAAACTTTGGTAGGTCGTTCGCCCAGGCGCTCGTTGCGTCCGGCGCCAGCATATCAGATGACTTAATAACGCAGGCCTTACAGGCAACTATCGCGTCCCCGGCCCCTCAGGCCTCAACCCCGGCCCCTCAGGCCTCCAACGTCCAGACCCCTCAGGTCTACAGCTACTACTACTTACTTTTAATACTGTCACGTAATAATAATACTTTTATTACGTGACAGCTTCTGTTATAAAATTGTTAGCGCTAATTAAATTGGTAATTTTCGGTAACTTTGTAATAATAACCAACACTCGTGTTAGCTTAGGAATACCGCAAATTATGTCTTATAATCTTACTAAATTATAATCTTAATGATCTGTTAAAATTAACTAAAAGCTGTTTTTCTACTTTTCACGAAATTATTGTTATCTTTATATAAAAGAATAAAACCTTATGTCTCTAATTTTATATATTTATTACAAATCGTGTAAGTGTAAGTTAGTGTAGCAAACGATTTTGATTTATTGCTACTCTACAAAATATAGTGTTCGTGTTTAAGTGATAGAGCGTTATGTTACAAAACGAGACGTTCTTTTGTTGTTTTCGAAGTTGGTAAGTAGGTACTATTAGATTAACATTATATTTGAGTAAAGTAAACAATTTTAAGACAAACAAGATTTATTGGAAAACAGACCATGTTTTGTTATATTCTTTATTTTAATTATATATGAAATTCTTGGCAGCAATGAGTTGAAAGCAAGTTATTCACATAATGCATTAAATTGAACCTTTTCTATTGCTAGTCATTAAAAAGAATATTTCTGATTTTAATTGAAACATACACCCATAAACAGCGACCATAAAGCGACCAAAACTGAAGTTTTTGGTGCATTGGGTGAGAGACACTAGAATATACACAGTAACTTAGATCTAGGGATTTAGTAATAATTAATTATTAAATTTTAGGTCTACTGAAAAGTAATGTTGTTGACCAACCAAACGCAGAATTGTTTTTTAAGCTTGATTTTACAATCATAATATTAAATCAATTCTGAAGCATTAATTAATACTTCAGAACATTTATTACGAAGGTCTATCACAAAACCGACTGTTATATACCTTCTATAACAAAGGTAACTTTCTAATTCAGAACTCACCTCTTGATTTCTACGAAGAAAAAGAGGCATAAATAGGTCTCTTTAAACAAGTGCTATTATTTATGAAATTTTTAGCTATATTTAGCTTAAGAATCAACTTCAGCTTTAGTAACTTTAGTGTAAACATATAAAGGCTTTATTGACCTATTTTTAGGGCCCATCTTATGTTGACATGCGACCCACTAGTTGCGGTAGCGGAACATGATGGCAGCCTCATCAAACTAGGTAATTTATTGTTCACCAAGCTTGCCAAGTGCGGGTTTTTAGACTTGAATTATACCGTCTTAATGATTTCTTAAGTATGTGAGGTTCTTTACATGTTTCGTAACTGTCAAGTCGGTTAAATTAATTAATTTTAGTTCTAAAAACGCATTGGTACATTTGCCAGTCATGGACATAGAATCCGCGAACATCAAGATCGCGAGTCCAGTGCCTTAATAACACCACTTCCGACATCCCTTACCTTTTTTTGTAATATATTTTCACATTTTTACATTGATTGCCACTTTCTTGAATACAATAATTTTCTCTTTATTTTAAATTTTCAAGAGGTGAATTTGCCGTACAATATTCTCAATAACAACACTCTAAGAAATGAGTTAAATAGAGAGAAAGTTCCTGATGCAGGGTAGGTAGTAAGAGAAGGCTGTGCTGGAGTAAAATAATAAAATACAGGAGATTTTTTTTTATTTTGTATTTAGTTATTGTTTAGTTTCAGATGAAATATAGTGTATATAGTGAAATTTGCATTTTATAACGCCAACGATCATTTTATTTGTAATAAAACGTGATACCTTATTAATGATATGAATATGACCGGGTTCTAGTAAAGAGTGGAGCATGAGTGTTTTTTTAAAACTTAGAATGCAGTATTTCTGAATTCTAAAATCGATGACATGGTTCCTGAAAATAAAATATCTGGTTTCAAACCTATACTTATCCATCTCGATGAATACATTTGCATAAATATTTAAATAGTACAGAGTAGCAATAATATATGTAGTATTCTTTAACACACTTACATATTCTGCCTAAGCCCACAGAGACAAGCTGAGCTAGAAGTTGAGAAACTTAATTGGGGAATATTAATAACGAGTTCAAAGTTCGCGTTTAAGTTTAATCTTCTCTCCCACTTTGTTACACAGTTCTATAAGTTGGTTCTTTGTAGCGGGCATGAGTCTTATATAAGAGTTCGTTTAAATTATAAGTAGTTGTGACATTAAAAGTGCGTAAGAGAAAAAAAATTTTTTAAGGATGAAATACGTGAATCTTATCCATTAAAAATCCAATTTAACGACTTTTATACATTATAGGTACTGTTTCAGAAAAATAAAGCCTTACCTGTTAAAAATGTGTTTTAAAATGAAAATGTCTATTTTTTTCTGAACGGACACAAAAAGTCTCTTATTGATCGGACAAATACCTTACAACAAAAAGAACAACCTACATCAAAATACCTGACAGTTGACAAGAATGTCGTTATCCTATTAGCAACCCACACTAAGTCGTGAAATTCCGGAAGGGGAACTCTAAATCAGGTCAGCTGGTTTCTGGGAAAATAAGGAAAGGCCAGCTGATATCAACGGGTTTTTCTTTTAAAGAATTGTTCACATCTTTTATCATCTTAGAAAAGACAAACAAAATATTATCTGAGGTTGGGCCGGATATAATAACTGAGCGGTAAAACTTTCAGCAGGTCACGAGTTAAACTATTAAACAGATTGAAGATAGTTTTTTTACAAGAAAAATATTTTGAATGAATATTTTTTTATTTGCTTGTATTACAAGTATAGACTTTCAGCTTTTATATATTAGCACCGACTGCAAATAGTTTAATAATAATTACTTTAGCCAAACTTGCAGACCAAAAAGCAATGCATAATTTGTTTTCTGTTTGCTTCGATATAGGTTAGTAATGACTTACAAAATAATCCTGAATTAAAAAAAAAAGCTTTTATCATAATATCTTTCCTGCTTACCATCATATTATCTCTAGGATCAAATATTTCAGAACTTTTACTTAATAGCTTAATAATAATTATTATAAGCGTTGGTTGAGTTCTCACTGTGCTTTGTGCTTCTCTCTCAACTCGATCTAAGAACGTAAATTCGAATAATCCCTGAATCGGACGATCTTTTGTGGCGTGAAAGACGTGGTAGTGTGGAAAGATACACCCAGAATTGCCTTTACTGTAAAAATTCGATGAGAATATAAACCAAACACGATATTTATAATATATTTGTAAACATATTAAATAAACTTAAAAATAATTCATACAATGCAACTTGTGGCACAGCTTCCTGTAAAATAATTTTTTAAATCTTTTTTTATTAATAATTAGCAGGCGTTTGTCTTCCATCTCACCTGATGGAAAGTGACTATGAAGACGAGGATCATACACGCCTGTCCAAGAGGTACCTATTCACTCTACACTTAAAAGCTCTAGGGTTAAGTATATTTGTCTGGAAAATTTCGTAGTGCGTACATTAAAAACTTTAATAAAATATCATATTTATAACAACATATTTAAATTAACGTCAATTTAACTTTAGTTCAATATAATAACATTCTTAAAGTAACATTATAACGTGTAAAATTTCACAAAAATAATTTACATATAATATTTTCTCCAAACCGTAAATAAAATTGTACTTTCTGATCAATGCGTCTGAACCGACATTGTCGTATTGCGTTTACGCAGCCGATGCGTAATCCTTCGTTGGACTTGCGCGTTACTTAACAAGATAGCTCATACTCGAGGAGCCAGTCGGAAGCTAACTTCGGACCACAAACTAACTAGTGATGCTGCGCATCAGACGAACGACTTCCTAACTACAACACTAGGAATCCACTTTTTCAATTTGACAACTTTTTTTAAATTAGATTGTCCTTCATTTCTAAATTTTAAAATGACTGCGTTGGATTTTAGCGTAGTGCCACTGTGGCAGCGTGAAAATGTCTATTGTACAAGATATTCTAAAAGATAAACAAGGTAAAATAAATAAAAGACTTGTGTATTTATGAATTTTTTATTTCTAAACTTTGTTTTATTATTTTATATCCTTTGTATGTATTGCATGGGAGGCAAATTTTTATTTTCTAGACGCGAGACATTGGTACCTATTAGTAATCTGGTTTTTATGTTACACCAAATAAACACCGTTATTCTTATTGAGTAACCCAGAAAATATTTCTTCTCAAAATGTTTGTGGCTTACAAACAATTTACGAAGTTCCACCACACTCAAACCTTGTAAGTTAACACTATTAGCACAAAGACACGGTAACCAATGTTAAGTCCGATCTCAGTTCTTGGAAAATGACGTCCTTTCGCCTACTTTCCCATTCACACCAAGCACTTGTAAATTTAGAAGCACCATAAACGCAAATTAACTACTATATTTGGGAATTGAGAGGTTTGCGGAAATTGATCAACGCAAACTCTTCACTCGTCAAACATTGAAACCGTAATGGCAGATCGAGCTGATTGATTGAAAATTAATTTAAACTTTGCGTTTAATGGCAATCAGCTGTAGTTACTACATAATAACTATTTCTGCCAATTTCAAGTATTAATATAATAAAAGTAGTTTTAACATAATTAAAAGATTGAAAGAAAACCTAAAACCGTACAGCATTGATTGAACATAGTATTATCATTCATCATTCACATTGAAGTGACATATGACAATTGTTCGCTGGAAAAGTAGCAACGGAGCTATCAAAATCAAAAATTCTAACAATAGACATAATTCCTAGTTTTTTTTTGGTATGAAGATTACCTGCTACGCTGATTTACGCAAAGTCGATTCCGTGTGTGCAGTTTCAATAGTGAAATAGGTATAACTATTAGTGTATAAATTAATGCGATTGACTGGACATAAATATGTCTAAGTAGATTAATTGTTGTGCGTAAAAACATAGGTTATGTGGCTCTTGCCGAATCGAAAATATAGCTTATTTATTGTGTATTTTACTTGTTTCATTTTGAAGAATATTAAATTCCACTTTTTATACTGATACGTGAAATATGATTTGCAGAATTTACCCATACATTGTAAAACACTTTACACGCACACAATTTCTACACTCTCATATAAACGTTTTGTCTTGACCAAAATCTTAATAATTTCTAGCAACAGCTGAACATTTGTTTTTTGTGACATTCTACGTCTCGTGTACGAAGCGTATTACTAATAAAGAAGGCATACGTTACAATTCTAGTTAGGGCACTCCAGTTCGAGGACTAGTAAATACAAAGAACAAGGAAAAAGTTGGAAGGGCTATCAATGCAGTATGGTATGGGACACAATTACTATTGCTTATTATACATACAAGCTTACACACATAAAAAAGCCAATCAAAGCCCGTCGATATCATGGAACCGCTTTAATGATGATATTCATGTGTCACCTTAAAGGCTTTGGATTGGCCTTAAAAGGTAATAATAATAATAACCTTTATTGCTTGAACAGACACATCCATCATTTATAATGTCAATATTTAGGACAACGTTACAATTACACAAACATGGTATGTGTGCTTTACCAGTGCAAAAGACCTCAGCTCAGCGTCGGTATTCGCTCAGGGAGCAAATAGCTGATTTTCAGCTGCAGCCTACGGGGATACATATATAAAATAGTAATAAAACAAAGCACTGAATAAATCTAATTGTATAAAAAATAAAATTACTTTTACACAGAAATTAATATGAATTTAATAATAGAAAATATTATAACAATAAATAAATATATTGAAATATAATAGTATTCAATTGAAATGCTAATAATAATAGGTCTTTACCTATGAAACTGCCGTTTTGCCGTACTGGCCATTTCAAATGAAAATATTTTTTTTTTTACTGATAATTCTAATTTCAAATTAATTTTATTTGACAAACATGGAATTCTTTTTCTTAAATCGTCATTTGTTTATTAGTTAGTGTTTTGTTTTCACGCCATTCGAACATTTTTCGTCATCATGGATAAGTTAAAAATTCGAGTAATTATGGAGTATGAGTACCGTCGTGGCAGCAAAGCGGCACAAGCGGCACGCAACATCAACGACGTTTACGGAGCGAACACTACAAACGAACGCACCAGCCGTTATTGGTTTACCCGCTTCCGTTCTGGAAATTTTGACCTGAAAAATGAACCCCGTGGTCGTCCGAAAACTTTGGTCGACAATGACGAATTAAAGGCAATTGTGGAAGCTAATGTAACTCAATCCACGGCTGAATTAGCAGCAGCTTTCGACGTTAGCATCAAAACAATATTGGTCCATTTGCGTCAAATTGGCAAGTTAAAAAAGCTTGACAAATGGGTACCCCACGAACTCAATGACCGCCAGCGCGAAGTACGCGTGGAGACGTGCCTTGCACTGCTCAGCAGACATACAAATGAAGGAATTCTGAACCGCATTGTTACTTGTGACGAGAAATGGATCCTGCTTGACAATCGTAAGCGCTCAGCAAGTTGGTTGGACCCTGGTTCAGCAGCCAAACAATGCCCTAAACGAAAATTTACCCCTAGAAAAGTGATGGTCACTGTTTGGTGGTCTAACGCGGGTGTAATTCATCACAGCTTCTTGCCAAACGGGACAAGCATTACTGCAGATGTGTACTGTGAAGAACTGAACACAATGATGGAGAAGCTCGCACGTCTCCAACCAGCTTTGGTCAATCGTTCGGCTCCACTGCTCCTGCACGACAACGCGCGACCTCATACTGCACAGCAGACGGTCTCCAAGCTACAAGAGTTGGGGTTGGAAGTTCTTCGTCATCCGCCGTACTCACCAGACCTTGCGCCTACAGACTTCTACTTTTTCCAGAATTTGGATAACTTCTTGGCGGGAAAAAAATTCAATACCCGAGAGGCAGTACAAAATCCCTTTGAAGAATTTGTTGCCTCCCGTCCAGCTGATTTCTTCAAGAAAGGCATCAATAAGCTACCAATGCGTTGGCAAAGATGCATTGATTGCATGGGTTATTATTTTGATTAATAGAAATAAAAAATATATAAAGAAATTACGCTTCATTTATTTCGTAAAAAACGGCAATTTCATAGGTAAAGACCTAATAATAAAAAATTTAATTAAAAATGTCACTGAGTATATTCTTGTCTTGTGTTATCATTATTAGTATCCATTATTGATTATTATTATGTCCAACTAGATCACAAACCCTTTTCTCTTAACTTTTGTGTTTCTAAAAGCAATGTCTTTAATTTATCTTTGAAATTAAATTTACATTTTATGTTTCTTATAGGTGGTGGGATGTTGTTCCAACACTTTGATGCACTGTAGCGAAAACTACCAGTAAACGCTACAGTACGTTGGTGTTGCGTACTTAAAGGAGGTCGTAAAAATCGAGGTCCGTGATCACGTAATGTGTTAATGAGGTGGAACTTTAATTTACTAAATAAATAATCTGGATTTTTAAAATAAATAATGTCAAACATTAGCGAGGCAAGATGCAACTTTTTGCGCGACTCCATATTCAGTATTGACGCGTTGTTAAGAAATGGGGTAATGTGACCTCTGTATGGGACGTCATATACAAATCTGCAACACGCATTCTGTACTCTCTGAATAAGTCTACTAGTTTTGTACAATAACCTCGGTCCATAGAGGAGGTCAGCGTAATTGAGCTTGGACAGAACCAGCGATTCACACACTGTGGTTCTTGCTTCTACAGTGAGCAGATGTCGGATTTTGTATAGAACCTTTAATCTATAAAAGCAATTTCTGACAAGATTCTCAACATGGGCCTCGAATCGCATTTGGCCGTCCAGCAAGACACCCAGATTCTTAGCTTGCTCAACTCGGTCTATATTTTGCCCAAGAATGCTGACTGCTGGAGATTTGTTCTTTATTCTCTGAGCCTGCGACTTCGCGCCCAACACCATGAATTTGGATTTTTATGGATTCAAATTTAGTGCGTTCCTGTAAAACCATTCAGCTATTCTGTCAAGATCCTTATTAAGCAACTTCACTGAGTCAGATATATTTTTGGTTGTCCCAGAGACGTATAACTGAACGTCATCGGCATAAATATGAAATTTGCTATTTTTAATTTCATTGACCAAATCAGCACTATAATATATATTATAAACAAAAGCGGACCCACAATTGACCCCTGAGGTACCCCACGTTGTACTAATTTAGGTGCGGAAATCAAGCAGGAACCATCTGACCTTCTAAGCCTCACTGCTTGATAACGGTCACTCAAATAGCTTTTGAACCAATGCACAGATTGAGTGTGAAGTCCGTAGAAGCTCAGCTTAGACAGCAACAGAGCATGTCAAGGCTATCAAAAGCGCGGGAAAAATCAAAAAGTGTAAGAATCGTTCCACGGCCAACGTCTTGTTCTGCCAATATTGTGTCTACTACGTCCAATAAAGCTGTGACCGTACCTCGCCCCTTCCGAAAGCCTGATTGTAGAGAATGCAAGATATTATTTCTCTCTACGTGGCTTATAATCTGATATTAAACTGCCTTCTCTAAAACTTTAGACAAAAACGACAAAATACTGATGGGCCTTATATCCTTTAGGTCACTGGGATTATCAATCTTAGGTAACGGGGTAACCAGAGCTTCCTTCCACTGCTTGGGGACGACTGTGGTGTGAATAGACTTGTTAATTATAGTAGTAATAACTACAAATGTTTTAAGAAGAGTCAACAAGATCATATCTTTGGTAATATTGTCACAACCTGCAGCGTTTGATTTTACAGACATGATGTATTTTGAAACCTGTACCTCTGATACTGGTTGCAAAGAAAAAGGTAGAGCCCCAAACGAAGTATTTTCAAATTTTATACTTTCCAAACTTGTAGCCGCAGCATCGAATTTTGAAAGTTATTATTTATTTCATCTGGATCTTGGAAACGATCTGGAAGGTCGTCTCGTTTGCTGGGATCAACTAATACCTTATTTTTCAAATTCTTCCAAAATGTGTGTTGTGGTATTTTTAATGTTACAATTAATGCAATAATCAAAGTAAGCACGCTTCTCTAAACGAATACTGCATTCAACAAGCTTTTTTAAATCTTTGTAGTATTGTAGATTCGTTTCTGTATTGGTACACTTTTTCCTTTCATGTGCTTCATTCCGCAACCCCATCATAAACTTAATCGTATCAGTCACCCATGGTAACGAACTGTGGTTTTTGATACGAACGGTTTTCACTGGAGCATGTCGGTCATATAGCTCTAAGATAAGAGAATTAAATTTGCAAACCATATTGTCCACTGAAGATTCATTTAACACTGCATCCCAATCTAAACAATTTAGATCCTTGTTGAAACTGTCCAAATCAATATGTCTTAAAGGTCTGAAGATAATAGTTTCAGCGGGCAGTTTTGGTTTCTTTAGAGGTAACGTGCCGTGGATCATTGAATGTCCGTACGTGCCAGTGACATTGTTGACTGTTACCCCTCGAACCGAGCAGTTAGTACATACCACGTCAATCAACGTCTCTGACTCAGCTGTGAAATGCGTGGCCTCGGTCACAACCTGTCGCAGATCCAGGCAATTTAGGAACTGGTTCAGCTTAACGGTTGTGCTATCTTTGGTTTCAAGTATATTGATATTAAAGTCACCCATGAGCACAATAAAATCATTATGGGAATATCTAGTCACCGAGTCAGTGTCAGCGCATCAATAAATGTATCGATATTCATCCATTGTGGCCTGTATGCCGTATCTATTACAATTTTATAACCATTTATTTTTGTAGTTAGTTACATTTGTTCAATGGTAGCGTCAGGGCTTTTTAGAAAACGGACCGACGCACCCTTCCTTACATAAAAGCCGACGCCGCCGCCTCGGCCGCGGCGCATGTGCTGCGATCGCGGCGAGCATCGCAGGGTGTAACCCGGTGGCGCGGGCGCAAAAGCCTCCTGGTCCGCGCCAAGCCAAGTTTCATTAATAGCGATTATGTCAGCCTTGTAACGGTCCATTGCAACCAAAAAATCATTATGACCAGTATTTAGGGAACCTGCGTTAAATAAACCTAATTTAACAAATTTTAATTTAGAAGCCATCAATGATGGATTTATAAATACTAATTATATCTCTATAACTGTGTAGAAATGAGGTATTTCTGTTCAGGATGAATAATGTAATAAAAGAAATGTAAAATAGAAATAATAGGTCTTTACCTATGAAACTGCCGTTTTGCCGTACTGGCCATTTCAAATGAAAATATTTTTTTTTTTGACTGATAATTCTAATTTCAAATTAATTTTATTTGACAAACATGGAATTCTCTTTCTAAAATCGTCATTTGTTTAATAGTTAGTGTTTTGTTTTCAACGCATTCGAACATTTTTCGTCATCATGGATAAGTAAAAAATTCGAGTAATAATGGAGTATGAGTACTGTCGTGGCAGCAAAGCGGCACAAGCGGCACGCAACATCAACGACGTTTACGGAGTGAACACTACAAACGAACGCACCACCCGTTATTGGTTTACCCGCTTCCGTTCTGGAAATTTTGACCTGAAAAATGAACCCCGTGGTCGTCCGAAAACTTTGGTCGACAATGACGAATTAAAGGCAATTGTGGAAGCTAATGTAACTCAATCCACGGCTGAATTAGCAGCAGCTTTCGACGTTAGCATCAAAACAATATTGGTCCATTTGCGTCCAATTGGCAAGGTAAAAAAGCTTGACAAATGGGTACCCCACGAACTCAATGACCGCCAGCGCGAAGTACGCGTGGAGACGTGCCTTGCACTGCTCAGCAGGCATACAAATGAAGGAATTCTAAACCGCATTGTTACTTGTGACGAGAAATGGATCCTGTTTAACAATCGTAAGCGCTCAGCAAGTTGGTTGGACCCTGGTTCAGCACCCAAACAATGCCCTAAACGAAAACTTACCCCTAGAAAAGTGATGGTCACTGTTTGGTGGTCTAACGCGGGTGTAATTCATCACAGCTTCTTGCCAAACGGGGCAAGCATTACTGCAGATGTGTACTGTGAAGAACTGAACACAATGATGGAGAAGCTCGCACTTCTCCTACCAGCTTTGGTCAATCGTTCGGCTCCACTGCTCCTGCACGACAACGCGCGACCTCATACTGCACAGCAGACGGTCTCCAAGCTACAAGAGTTGGGGTTGGAAGTTCTCCGTCATCCGCCGTACTCAACAGACCTTGCGCCTACAGACTTCTACTTTTTCCAGAATTTGGATAACTTCTTGGCGGGAAAAAAATTCAATACCCGAGAGGCAGTACAAAATGCCTTTGAAGAATTTGTTGCCTCCCGTCCAGCTGATTTCTTCAAGAAAGGCATCAATAAGCTACCAATGCGTTGGCAAAGATGCATTGGTTGCATGGGTGATTATTTTGATTAATAGAAATAAAAAATATATAAAAAAATTACGCTTCATTTATTTCGTGAAAAACGGCAATTTCATAGGTAAAGACCTAATATATAGTCACAACAAAATACAAAAAATGAATGTAAATGTTAATGTAAATGATATATTGATACATATTTAAAACTTGAGATCAAATTAATATGCAAAGAGAAATTTAGAGGCTCAGCTGGGGGTTCTGCACTGACACAACAAACACTACAATGAAAAGGATCAACATAATGGCATTTGGTTAAAACATTTTCACATATTACACACAAGTCACAGTATGAAGCATAATTCCATTCTAAATACACAACAGACATGAGAGACTGAGTGAATACTAAAGAGAATGACAAGAAACAGAATGGACATAGAATCAAGTTCAAAGCCTTTACGTAAAAATACTCATGTAAAATGATATATAAAAAAGATAGAAAGCAGGCATTTTTTATAACACCTGTATAAAATCTATATAAAAGGTGGTAATCATTATAAGTTAAACAATAAAAATCATTTATCAATACATTAAAAAAAATATATCTTAGGTCACTAATAAAAAATGTACTTAAAAATAAACTTTTAGGGATTTCAATACCATAAATTGCAAGAAATGAACTATTTATGACAATTCTGTAAGATAAAATATCATAGTAATAGGAAAATAGTATTAAATAGTTCTAGATTACAATTTAAAAAAAATTATAGAAAACATGCACCTGTTTAAGACGTAGAAAAAAAATGAAAATTATATCATTGCACAAATTATTAAGATACTGAGTTAAAAAGGTATCAGATTTTAAACTGTGATTGATAATATAAAATAAAAGGCAATGTAGATGCCATAGAAAACATGATACAAATTTAAATTCACAGTTATAAGTGCCTTTAAGTGTTTTTAATACATGCAAAATTAATATTATAAGTATATACAAAATTAGGAAAATTTCATGAGTTAATTTTAACAGAATGTTATTTATTTTGTTTAATTTCACTAACTGAGTCAAATCCAAAAACACGACAGACGTCTTATTCAGTGCGCAGACGATGACGCGGCGCGTCAGGCCCCGGGTGCTGGCGCACGTACACGCGGCCGTCGCGCGACCACACGTAACGCCAGTTGAGTCGACCGGCATTATCATATACATCAATCTCGGTTTGCGTGCGTTTCCGAGCGCACGTCGATCGCAGACGCATTTTTCGCTCCATTAGCCCCCGCGCTAATCGAGCATTCAATTTTCACTGGTCGTTACCGTATTAAGTAATTTCATAGTCGTTACCGTAATAAGTTTCAAACGCCGTTTTCACGGCTATTAGTGGGCTGTTAACCGTACTTCGTGTTTCGTCGAACGTGAGCTACGTCGGCGGGCTTCGACGTTCCAGGTGTTCTTCGTGGAGTAAGTTCGCCGTGTTCAAGACTTCGAGGACTGGTGGATACGCGTAACGGTGCCAACGAATCCAGTCGGCGTTGCCCCGGTGCGCATAGTTCTGCCCTTCAGGCAAACAACAAACCGGAAGTCCCGATCCCATTTGCACTGGGCCTTACCCAGGGTGACGGAACCAGCGCTGTCCGAATTAGGGGCACCGCTGCGGCCGTCACGATCCCCCCTACCACCGGTAGGTTTTTGTATCTAGGTCGTTCATATATTATATATTTATAATATTATATATATATATATATATATATATATATATATAATCGTTAGCTCCCCTTCTCTCCCCCGCCGTACACAATGGCTGCGCAAATCCTAGTGGATATTGCGAAGCAATTGGCGGATGGCTACGCCGCTTCAGGCTCCCTCCCCGACGCTAATGTGATTCTTCAATCGCTTAGCAGTCTACTGCTTCCCCTGCTCGCCAACTTGGCTCCACAGGCCCCTCAGGCCCAGGCTTTTCAGGCCTCGACAACGCTGCCTCACAGCGCTGCCCCTTCCTCCGCCTCCAGTGAAATGGAGTGCGACTACTCGGACGCCACCTCGACGGCTACCTCAACCTCGGCCTCATCCGCCGCCCGCCCCTCCAAGCGCACTGCGTCTAGCAGCAGCGCCGAGTCCGCTTCCCAAGCGGACACCCTCACCGGCTCCCCTGAGCCTACCGACACTTTTACGCTCGTAGAGCGCCGCTCCAAGCGGACAAAGAAATCCCGGGTGTCTCCGACACCCAACTCCAGGCCGGTGTCTCCGACACCAACCGCCTGCCCGGCGACACAGTCGCCCCCCTCCCCCATCCCCCTGATGTCACTCAACGTGACTCTCCCAGCCGGCTCAACCGCCTCCCCCACCAAGCCAGCTTCGCGCTGCGAGCCGGTCTTAGCCAAGGCGAAGACCCCTCCCCCCGTGTTCCTACGGGAAAAGGCCAAATGGCCTTTGGTCTCGAAATTATGCTCAGAAATGAAAATTAATTACACTAAAGCCACGAATTTAACCGACTCGGTTAAAATCACTGTCCCCACTGTCGAAGATTTCAGAATCTTGACAAGACTCCTTACCCAAAGGCAACACGCCTATCACACCTACGCTCTCCCTGAAGACCGTAAGATTAAAGCCATCATCAGAGGAGTCCCGTTCGAGTTCTCGAACGAGATTATCCTGGATGACATTAAATCTCAGGGCTTTCCAGCCGAGGCTGTGCACAAGATGCACAGCAAAAACGGCCGCCGTTTTCCCTTGGCCTTGGTCATACTGACCAACACACCAAAGTCGCGAGATTTCTTCCGCGAGGCCCGCACTATCTGCGGCCTCTCCGGAATCTCCGTAGAGACGCCACATCGCCGTGGCTATCCCACGCAATGCCACAGGTGCCAATTGTACGGGCACGCAGTGCGTCAATGTTCCGCCAGCCCCAGGTGCGTAAAGTGCCTGGAGACGCACTTCACGACGGAGTGCAACCGCACTCCAGAGTGGACAACTCCACCCTCATGTGTGCTGTGCGGCCAGTCCGGCCACACAGCTAATTACAGGGTCTGCCCTCGTGCACCCAGGACCATCAACTATTAAGAGGGCGGCACCCAGACAGGCCCCGCCCCTCAATAGTAACTCTAACTTCCCGCCACTGCGCCACCGGGATTCCCCGGCAGTAAAGCCCGCCCAGCCCACGCCCACTCCAGTGCTTGCCTGGAGACAGCGTCCGGCTGCTCAAACCCGCCCTGCTCCATCAGCAGGCCCAAAATCCTCTCCTCAGCCTTCGATGGTTCAATGGTTCTTCAATTAATATTTGACACTATGCAGGGCGTAGATATGTCACAAATTTCACAGTGCGCAGGTAAACTGCGCGCCGCTCGCACTCCTAGAGATCGTCTGATGGTAATCATCCAGTACGAATCTCTCTTAAAAACATTATAAATAATCTTATAATGAGTACAATAAATACTCCATTCAGCGACACGACTGGTCGCACCAAACCCAGAGGTTTATCCCTGATCTCTTTTAACACCCGAGGTCTAATCAACCATCTTCCGGAGCTCAAACTGTTCATTAAGAACATACAGCCCGAGTTAATCCTTGTTCAAGAGACATTTTTAAAACCCCAGCACACCAGGGGTCTTAACATTCCTAGATACTCTCTTGTGCGTGGTGACAGGCCCGCCTCGGTCCAACGAGGCGGCACTGCCATTTACTACAAGAGAAGTATCCACTGTTCTCCAATTCCCACGCCTCCACCCACCAACATGGAGGCCACAGTATGTAGGCTGGCTATGACAGGTCACAGGACCATAGTCGTGGCCTCAGTCTATATACCTAGTGGTACACCGCCCCTTCGTTGTGACTTCGAGGCCTTACTCGAACTGGGGCAATCCGTCATTATGTTCGGCGATTTTAATTGCAAACATACTGACTGGACATGCTTGTCGACCACACCCACTGGTGTTAAATTACTAGACATCACGAAGTCACTCGATCTGGACGTCATTTCTCCGGTCACACCAACTCACTATCCGGATAACCCGCTTCATTCCCCTGATATCCTTGACTTTGCCATCGTCAAGGGTATCAATCTAGACCTTAAGACCATACAGCCGCTAGACGACTTAGGCTCAGACCACCGTCCGGTGTCTCTAATATTAGGACCCCAGAACGACCCTCCTGCTCCGAAAACCTATACCAATTGGGAAGGTTTCAAACACACCCTGTCTTCGGCCTTGGAAGCCCCAGACTGCCCACTCGCGATTTCATCCGACTATCTCGATAGCACGGATAAAATCGACTCGATAGTCGATTCGCTCACTACCGCCATCAACTCGGCCATCAGTGTGAATCTAAAGGTTGCTAAGCATGGCAAGCCCAAGCTTCCCTTGGACATTAGCAACCTAATTAAAGCTAAAAACGCCGCTCTCCGCAGAGCCAGAAAATACCCTACACCCGCCTACAGGCAAATCGCTAACCGGCTTCAACGTAAAGTAAAATGTACCGTCGCGGAATACAGAGACGTTCAAAGGAACGATCTTATGATTAATATTTCCCCGTCCCACACGGCGTACTATAGGATGGCGAAAGCCCTCCGACTAGACGCCCGTACTTACACCCCTCCGTTATCTCGTCCCGATGGCACTACCGCCTTCGAGGACAACGAGAAAGCTGAATGCTTCGCCGATAGCATTGCTTCACAATGCTCACCGAGTACCCAACCCACAGACCCATCTCACATCCAGGCGGTGGAAGACGAAGTCGATTGCAAAGACTCCAGTCACCGCTGACCCCATCACAATTTCGAATGATGAGATCCTATTCATCATTAGAAGACAGGAATCCAAGAAGGCCCCGGGTGCGGATGGAATTTCCAACCAAGCACTTAAGCAGCTGCCTCGGCAGGTGCTTACCTTACTTGCGATTATTTTCAATGCTTGCTTCGACCTAAGCTACTTTCCAAAAGCTTGGAAAGAAGCTATAGTCATAGGCATTCCCAAGCCGGGTAAACCTTTGAATAACCCGGCTAATCACAGACCCATCAGTCTACTCAAGGCAATGGCCAAACTTCTCGAGAGAGTCATACTAGCTCGAATGAAGGACCACCTGTTCCCAGCTGACGGTGACCCCCTCATTATCCCCCACCAATTCGGCTTTCGAGCCAAACACTCGTGCCCTCAGCAAGTCCATCGAATCGGCGAGTACATACTCAACGGCTTCTACCCCAGACGACTGAAAACAGTCGCGGTCTCCTTTGACGTAGCCAAGGCTTTTGACAAAGTCTGGCACGCAGGGCTCATTTACAAGCTTCACAACACAGGCTTGCCCGACCGACTAGTCAAACTAGTCGGCTCCTACCTTAAAGATCGCACCTTTCGATTCAAACACGAAGGTGCGCTTTCTACCCCCCGCCCCCTCAAGGCGGGCGTCCCTCAGGGATCGGTACTCGCCCCGTTACTATACACAATATACACCAATGACATACCTATTCCGTCTAAAGGTGTTTAACTCTCCCTCTTTGCCGACGACACTGCCCTATACGTCAAGGGCGTGCAAGTCGACACACTCATCACCAAGCTCCAGAAGGCCGTAAATGACCTCGGAGCCTGGTTTAAAAAATGGCGTATCGATGTAAATCCAGAGAAAAGCTCTGCGATGCGCTTCGATTATAAACGCCGTCGTCCCTACGACCCCCACATCCGAATGCTAGGTACGCCCATCCCGTGGGCACAAACCACCAAGTACCTAGGCGTAACGTTCGATGGTACGCTTTCATTCCGACCTCACATACATCGAGTTACCAAACTCGCCCGCCTGTTCATGGGTCGCCTTAACAGTATGTTAGGCCGGCACAGTAAAATGTCTCTTAGGAACAAGCGAACGCTTTTAAGGTTTGCGTGAGACCAGTCATGACGTACGCCTCCCCAATCTTTGCACATGCTAAACCCTCCGATATGTATAAACTACAGGTAGTTCAGAATCTCTTCTGCCGCCGGGCCACGGATGCTCCGTGGTACGTGCGAAACGCAGACCTGCACAGAGATCTCGAACTGCCTACTATACAACAACACCTTAGGACGCTCTCCACCGCTTTTTTCAAGCGATCCGAAGAGCACCCTAACCCCCTTATACGAGAGTCGGTAGCTTATACTGCTCCGTCCATGCCGTCGAGGTACAAAGTCCGTAGACCGAGAAATGCACTCTCGGATCCCCCCGATCAACTTTCGGCTAATCTGGACCAGCTTAAGGCTGCCCAGGCCGTATAATCACCAATATATAAATGTCATTTGCACCTTAAGTGATTAAATATTCTCAGCGGATGACCCGCTAGCGGGTCCCTGCTTGCGCGCCCACCTCCCTACCCGGGTGTCGCTCCGATGAAGGCTGACAGCATTCCCATGCTACAGCCAATTAGGTGGTTTTTAGTGGGTAGGTGCCACTTTGGTGAGTCCCACATAACCCCGCAGACGGCTGCGGTGGTATTCATGACGAATCTTCCACCTCCCTCCCGAGAGAGGGTGCTTCGGCAGCAAAAAAAAAAAAAAAGTCGACCGGCCGCAACGCGAGCGTGACAAAATATCGCCCTGTTGGTACGAGTGAGCCGCTCGTTGACGTAGAACCGGCGCGGCAGGTCGGGCAAACCTGTGCCTTCTGTGGTAGCGCCGCGACGCACGTGCGCCGCACGCAGCAGGTCATCCCGCATGGCGCGCCGCGCCAGTCGCACCGCGATGAGTCACGGCCGAGCATTCGATGACGCCTCCTCAGGGGGTCGCCCTACACGAGTAGCACTCACAATCTCATGATCATCGAGTTTAATACGAAGCTTACTGGCCAATGTCATTGTGATATGAGAAAGGTTTTCACCTTTCTGCTCAGTAACACACGAGATCTCGATATCGTTATGTAGCAGCTCTTGATCGCGATCGTTCAACTCCACTTTTAGTTGCTCTATCGTAGTAAGCAACGAGGAGTCAGCACTACCAGAGTGACCAACGGTGCGACGTTCCAGAGCTGCAATGCGCTCGTCTATCTTGTTAACACGACCTTCACAGGCATCCATCCTCACATCCAGTTTACTTATAGTTTCATTCAGGGCAGCTAATAGGTGTCTTGTGGCGCCTAATTCCTCTCTAAAGAGCCGCATCTCCGGTACCAAAGCGCTTATGTTTATCCTTTCGAAAGTATTTTCAAGCCCCGTGTTGTTCATAGTCGTATCTAACACAGAGACATCCATCAGGTCGGACGGGCTAGCTACAAATTCCCTTGCACGTCGCATTGTGACCGAGTCTGTCCGACCGAATCGGCGTGCCATCTGTATTTGGCTTTCTGCCTACATAACTGGGGCACTTCCATGTAGCTCTGTGTTCTACGGTTAGTGTGTTATAAAAGCGTTTCTCGGACACATTAGCACAACCAAGTCATATGCTTGCCGGCATACATTGCAGCATAGAAAGCATTCATCTTTAATAGGTTGTCGGCATCCTGCGCAACTCTCAATATTCGACATAGTGGAGATAGATTGAATTAAGATCGATAAAAGAAAATAGTAAAAAATAGATACGATAAAAGAAAAAACAGATAAAATAAAAACCGTAGTAAACACTGGTCAGGCTCGAACTCTAGACTTCATGTGCCTCACGCAACGCTTGTACCACTAGGGCACAGTGCCTTGCGTCAGTGATTTCAAAATTAAAGAAAGCTAGCCAATTGTTGTTATTTATGTCCTGTTCACGGGTAAATGACCGTGCCGGACCGTTACATTTGAGTCAGTTGAAATAGTCTGAACGTTTTTAATACGTTTGTATTCGACAGATAATTGCAAATTAATCACAGTATCACTTCACTTTATGTCACTTGTTATATATCGTTTAAACGGGCGGATCACAACATATACATTGGTAGATAAATCGATTCTCACAGCAAAGAAATCACAATTAAATGAATTAACATATGGGGACTACGTAAAAACACGTCAGGCACCGTTGATGCGCCGCGAGTCTCAAGGTAGATGCTTTTGTCTCCATAAGCGGCTGAAGAATTTGTTCGCTCTCCCAGAACCAACTCATGGGCAGATTGAGGTCTTCAGTGCAAGCCATCGAGACAGGACAGGCAATGTGACTCGATGTTGCTGGAGCCTTGCCCAAGATTATCCATCTAAAGAATGAAGAATAGGCAGTCACCCAAACTCACACGTGGGACATCAAAAATTTGTTCTTATAAACTGATACCTAAAAGCAAATCAGTTCAACCAGGAGCATGGAAATGTTTATCAGCTAGAAGCTTACTAACTTATGAAAAACTGAGTTATAAAGAGTGGCTGATGGCAGGTTTCCAGTAATTTTCTCAAAATTATAAATTTTATGATAATACAATTACAAAATAAAATAAAAAACTGTAATATAATAAAATTAAAATTTTTTATAGGTTATATGGGTCTTTCCATAGCGATATTCGAACTTTGCAAGAGTCCAGCAGTTATCTTAGAGAAAAAAATTATTATATATTTTCCAGACAGTCCATCTCGCGTCGTTCGAAAGACTGGGTCTTTTGCGACATGAACTTGGTGAATTACAGTTAGCACCGTCTAATGCTATCGGAAAAGAAAGTCATATTTTGTGATAATCAGCTTATTTCTGGTAATGTTTAGTTAATTAATTCATAGAGAATTTGTTCAAATGACTATTAAAACAAAAAAAATATGGCAATATCCCTCGGAAAGGTTGTTTTATTTCAATTAAAAAAAAGGGTGCTCTTAATGAAAATACTTTAAGTACTGTATACGTTAGTATGAAAAGCATGAACTTCAAAACCATAGTTACAATGTACATAGGACATTTCCTTTATATCCTATATAACATATCATGCAAGGTGTTTGGTGCATCGAAAGCCAAATAAAAATGTCACATAAGAGGGGTCTTTTACTATCTCGTCAGGCCCTTCAAAGCATTCTTGCCCACATGCCATTTCTACATGAACTACTAGTTATTGAATAAAATTAATAATATGTAGATATTATACTCAAATATACTATTTAAAAAATGGGCTTCATTTTCGATGCAGTGTCACTGCGTAGTGACTAGTGGCTGCGTCAGTCAGGAGAGAAGTGAAGTAGATCAGCCGAAAGTGTAGGTGCTGTGCACAGTCGCAGATGGAGGCTGAGGGGTGGAAAGCAATCTTACGGGGTTTGCAAGGCCGTGGTCACATGATGCCTATTTGGTCCTCTGGAAGCTTACTCTGGTGTGAAATCTTCGCTGCTGGTCCGGAGAGTCATGATGACGATGCTAGCTCATGTTCTGCTCAGGATCAGCACTTTAGGGAACTAAACTATGCGTTCCCACCAATGAAAAAGGTTGAGGAGGCAGCGGGCCACGGCCTGACAGTAGATTTTGATTAAAGAATTATGTATACTAATCGCTTAATGTAAGTTAATATTGCGATGAAGATCACACGTTGTGATTGGTCGGTTGATTAGCGTGTCACAACTACAATACGAAGAGATTTATTCACTGACCTAATAATTAAAGTTCTATAAAACGACCCATTGTAAAAATACGTAAGAATCAATAAGCCTCCAAGCTTCCGAGGCATTACTATTCCTGCCAGTAAGAAAGGATTATACTTAAGCGATTCGATTTCTAGTTTTATAGGTAGTTTTAAACAATGTATGACTCAACAGAATGAAGCGAGTATATTCACAATCCGGAATTCTTTTCTTTAAACATATGTAGATATTTATAAGGGTCTCTAGGTTGGTAGTCGTAAAATGTTTCACCTCCTAGTGAAGAGGTCTAAGATTGGAATCCTGGACGTACTTTTATGATCAATATATTCACTTCTTAGTCCCCTTGGATCTCACAATGATTTGTTTATCAGATCGTTTTATCTATTCGTGCTATATTTAATTGAGTGATTATTATTGAAAAGATTTAAATACTGGTCAAAAACCAAATCCAAGTACTGATGAATTTATTAGTTTGAAAGAAAAAACAATAGAAGTAATATACGATACAGAAAAATAAGAAACCAGGATGCAAACTGTTTCATTGTTGTTATCCTTTCATTCTGACAGTCGTCCTAAGTAAATTGTGATTGTGTTCGGTACCTACTTACATCGCGCTTGGATTTGTTACGATGGCGGGACATAAAGTGCTCTTTATCGTTTGTAAATCACGATTAAAGTTTCAATTAATTAATAAAAGATACAACTACTTACTGTCAGTGATGATATTTGATAAATAACAGCTCATGTAATACATTCACATCTGACTGCATAAAATGGAAAATTTTATTTTAAATTGCACTATTAGAGAAGCATCTAATTAATTTTTCATGCTTTTCCAGGTGAATCTACGATCTAGCCAAAGTCCGTAAAATGCAATGGCAGAGGCCTAATAACATTGAACAGTATATAAATCTTAATTAAATTAAACAGAATGAAAAAAGTACATACATTCATGGTACACGGGTGTCATATTAATTCGTGAGGCATCATAAGGTTCACTTTAACTACATTAGTAAATATTTCGCATATATAAGAAAAAAAATAACACTGTTGAGGCGTCACGACAGTCTCTTAGCTTGGTGGGAAAGTTTTAATAGGTACGTTTAAATTTAGCATATAAATCGCATCAATTTAGTCACAAACTGGGAAAAAAGATCCCTCCCATCATAAATTATGATCTTAGAAGCTTTTTTAATAATCTTTCTTAGTAATTTATGCAATACTACTGTAGCGAATTTAGTAGCGGATCGGTTTCTTTTGGGGAGACAAGTAAAACAGTAATTGCAGATGTAATGTCACGAATATTTATTTTTTTTTGTTCCCCTCCACGGGAAGGGCAGGAGGTTAAAAAATTCTCTGACGCATCATCCGCGTCCCGACGCCGACCAGAACCATACCCACTAAAAAACCCCCTGTCAGCTCGTGCAATTTTTTGCTACTCAGCCTTCATCTGAGCGACGGCCAATTGGAGAAAGAGGCCGCGCTAGCGGGGCCCAGAAGGGGTCACCCGCTGGGATTTACATAGCACTGAAGGTGCTCAAAGCACTGAAGGAAAATACACAGCACTGAAAGTGCTCAAAATGAAAAGTAAATAATTAAAAACATTAAAAATTTAAAAATAAAATTGCATTAATTCGGATATACGTTATAATTAGAATTTACGTTAGAATTAGAAGTTGCGGCCTGAAGGGCTAAGAGATCTTGCGTCAGCTGCGTCGCTACGTTCGTGTGCACGTTTCTCGGTCTAGCGACTTTGAATTTCGAATCTAAGACAGGAGCAGTATATGAGACTGAATCTCGAACTAGAGGATTGGGATGGGATTCGACGCGTTTGAAGAACGATTCTGAGAGTGTTTTGAGGTGCTGTTGCACTGTAGGTAGTTCAAGATCTCTGTGCAGGTCCGCGTTACGCACGTACCACGGTGCGTCTGTGGCCCTGCGGCAGAAGGCTGAAGCTAACGTATTTTTAAAACCTTTCCAGTTGGTAAAGGTCTTAGGAGGAGTGACGTGATTGTTAGGCGGTCCTAGCACGAGGGAGACGGGGAGGTGATCAGAGCCAAGGTCATCGAGCGGTTCGATAGACCTGAGATCGAGGTTGATTTGTTTGACGATCGCAAAATCGAGGATGTCAGGAGAGTAGTTAGGGTTGCCGGGATAGTGAGTGGGAGTGACGGGAGAGATGACATCTAAGTCGAGTTGCTGAGTGATTTTAAGGAGTTCTCTACCGCTATGGTTGGTCGAATGGCCGAGGGCGAGAATGGCCTCGAAGTCGCTATGGATAGGTCTGGAATTATGGATGTCACTAGGTATGTAGACTGAAGCTATGATGACGGTCGGATGACCAGTCATAGCCAATCTACACACAGTGGCCTCCATGTTGAGGAGAGGAGGGGTAGGGAGAGGAGTACAGTGGAAACCTCTTTTGTGATAAATAGCTGTGCCGCCATAACCGTCGGGCCTATCGTTACGAATAAACACGTAATTGGGAACAGCGAATCCCCTGGTGCGGTTCGGAGTGAGTCACGTCTCTTGAAGAAGCAATAAGTCTGGCTCGTTGTTCTGAAGGAACAGTTTCAGCTCAGGAAGGTTAGTGCTGAGACTACGAGCGTTAAAAGAAACTAGGGATAAGCCCTTGGGTTTGATACGGCCGGACGCGGGATTTGCGGGTCTAGACATTATATTTGCTTATTTACGAATTTATACAAAAATAAAAAAATTTAAATTAAAAATAAAATTTATAACGAACTTAGAAGCGAGTCATGCTCGGCTAACGCAAATAAACGCCCTTGAGGAGAGCGGGCGGCTCGCAGTTTGCGTGCGAGAACGGAAATTTCATTAATGTCGACGTTTTGAATGACGTCGAACACGGTCATCATGTCCTCAGCCAACGATGACTGAGGTGAAGATGACGGAACAGGACGCGGCCCTACGGGAGCTGGGATAGGTAGGGAAGGTGCAGGTGGAACGGCCGAACGCTGCCTCCAAGACCGAGCCGAAGTAGGCGTCGGTTGAACGGGCTTTGCTTCCGGGGGACCCCGGTTGCGCAGCGGCGGGAAATTAGCGGGGTGAGCGGCGGCGCCGGTTTAGGCGCGGCTCTTTTGGCTGAGGAGCGCGGAGCGCGCGGGCAACCCATGTAGTTAGCTGAGCAGTTAGCCGCTGCGTGGCCGTAGAGCTGGCAGTGGTGGCACTGCCCAGGGTGACCATGGGGGTTGGGACGCTTGACGGAGGTATTCGAGAGTCCGCAGATTGTGCAAGTCTCTCTGAAGATCTCCCTCGAGTTGGGAGTATTAGATAAGATAACTAAAGCCACCGGAAAACGCCTACCGCGGTTTGAGTGCATCTTGTGCACTGCTTCAGCCGGGAAGCCCTGAGACTTGAGGTCCTCGAGAATGTCGTCATTACTGAGTTCAAACGGGACGCCCCGTAATACTGCGCGGATTTTACGCTCCTCCGGGAGGGCGTAAGTGTGGTACGCGATTTGTTTAAGCGAAAGTAAACGAGTGATCGCGCGGAAGTCGTCGATAGTCGTGACTTGGATTTTTATAGTATCGCCTGCGTTATTGGCCTTGAGATAATTGATTTTGTGCTCTTTGCACAGGTTAGAAACCGCTGTCTAGCGCGCTTTTTCGCGGAGGAAGACGGGCGGAGGAAGCTGAGGCTTTGATGGGACGGGAGCGCAGCGTGTCGTTGGCTTAGACGAGACCGACGGAGACGCGGTCACTTCGAGTGACATGAGTGGCGCGGGGGAGGGTGTAGAAGACACCCGGGTTGGCTCGGGTGTTGAAGACACCGCGGCTTTTTTCGAACGCTTCTTAGAGCGTTTGGCAACTAATTGGAACGCGGGCTCAGGAGAGCCGGTTAATGTGGCGGCGACCGTCGAAGCTTCGGACGCGGCGGAGTCTGAATCGCTCCCGGGAGCGGTACGCTTCCTACGAGATGAGTGCGAGGATGAGACCGACGCGCAGTCCATATCGGATGGAACGGGAGACGCGGGAGAGCTATAAACCTGAGGGGTCTGCGTTAGGATGGAGACGCCTGCCGCAGCAAGCGCCTGGGTGAACGCGTTCGCGAAGTTAATAACGCTTTGCGAATCCATTAGGGAGGGTTGGGACAATTATAAGTATAAAGTTAGTATGTCACAGGATGCCTAGTTCCTAAAAACCTAACGAACCCTAGCGGCTAATCTCCCTAACAGCGGGCTGGGGAGAATAACTTAAAACTAACCGTAGTACGCAGAAGGCCGCTACCTAGAAACCTAAAAAAGGGTAGGCAGGTAAAGAGTTGACCACGTTAGGGTCAACCTTTACCGACAAAAAGGACAAATACACACGAAAACACACAGATATGATAAAAATAAATATGAAAATGGTAGAAAATAAATAAAATAGAGAAGAGAAATAAAATAAAAATAATAAAAGGACTGGTTCAGTACAAATTCGTTGTCACCGCTACCTGGAAACCTAAAAAGGGTACGCAGGTAAAGAGTTGACCGCGTTAGGGTCAACCTTTACCGACAGAAAGGACAAATACACACGAAAACGCACAGATATGATAAAAATAAATATGAAAATAGGAGAAAAATAAATAAAATGGAGAAGAGAAATAAAATAAAAATACAAGGACTGGTTCAGTACTAATTCGTTGTCACCGTTAAGTATCCTTTGTACTGAAACCAGACTACTTACGCTGAGCACAAAACTGCACTCAGCACAAGCACAACACAACTTAGCACAGCACTTTGAAGACTAAGGGGCTTAGTCGCAAAGAAAAATCGCACTTCGATAGCACTCAGAGGGAGTAAAAAACCTTGAAAACCATAGCACGGAACCAACACGCTAAACTGTGACGTCAGTAGACTGAGCGCCACGGAATATCGGGAAGGGACCGATCAACTGAGAACGGGGTCTTGCACGGCCGTACCGGGCGGCGATCGGAGCGAGAATGTTATCGTATTTCATACGTTTATATCTAGCATAGAAATGCCAACCACCATATGCCTGGAAAAACCAGATCAAGCAAACGGAAGTATCAGGGAAGCTACAATTAGCGCGAACCAGGGCGAAACTTTGTGCTATTCAACCCTATGACTGCCTTATCTTAGCCGATCGAAAAAGTGGCAAGAGTTTTTTAGTCTTCACCGCGGCAAATATATTTATGAGAAGAAACTCATTCAAACACAAGCATGTTACAAGTCATTGTGTACACGCCGCGAACGGTAGCCTCATTAGAACATACGGTTTTACATTAGTACATTAGAGCATACTTGGTGCTGATTTTTTATAGTACAACAAATTACTCGTCGATTTAGACGAAAAAAAGCTTGCTGGGAAAGTTACTGCGCCGACAACGCCTGCAACAATTATCAGACCAAATCAACCTAGCGTTGAAACTATTTCACAAGAAAGCTTACTGAGAAAGTTACTGAGCTGACAACGCCTGCAACAATTATCAGAGGAAGTCAACCTAGCATTGAAACTAATTCACAAGAAATAAGCATAACAAAATTACTGGCAAAATACGAAGATATAACTAAGCCAGCTAACAATACACCCAACTCCAGATGTCAAGTGCAACATCATATTGAAACAAAAGGAGCGTCCGTTTCAGCGTGCCCGAGGCCGTTACCGCCAGACAAATATAAGATCGCAAATGATAAACACCTACAATACCTGGAAATAATTTTATAAACGCCCGCATGAGCATGGAATAACAATTAACTTAGAAAAGTGCGAACTTCTCAAGACCGGACCATTACGTATCATATAACGAGCCAAGGAATCACTCCAACTGATGAGAAAGCAATCACATGTTTCCATTGACCGTGCTTAACCAGTATTTTTGGTGTGGAGGTAAGTAGCCTTGCCTTCCACGCCAGAGGTCCCGGGTTCGAATCCTGGTAGGGGCAGATATATTATTATATTTGATTTCTAGTCATAGATGTGTTTTTACGTTTATTTAAGTTTATTTCTAATATTTATATATAAAAAAATATCTATGTGTGTTTATATATTTCTTAAATTTATTAATCCGTTTTTAGTATCCATAACACAAGTTCTTTAATGATACTTAATTTGGGCTAGATAATGTGGTATGATTGTTAGAAATATTATTATTATTATACTGACGATAGCTCAAACAATTTTAAAGCACGCAGCGGGAGAAGATATGACTCATCACGATCACGTAGACTACGTAAACAACAAGTCAGATTTGCTTGCGCTAGCATAATATGGCCTTAATTGTTATTTAGTATTTAATTTTCGAGTAAGAATGTTGAAATGTCTTTTTTGTGTTTACATTTTTTTTAAGGGAGGAGTATCTGTGGCGTCCCTAGGCGTGACTTACAGAGATGAGTTTATCTATTCAGTGAACATACGTGATAATAAAATAATGAGATGGTTAAATATTACTGTTTTTCACACGTTTATATCTAGTATATAAGCTCATTATTTTAACAAATAAATTGTCACTCAACATGTTATCATTACTCAATTTACAAGCCTTTTCCTGGTCGTAATACAATTCCTTTGTAATATGAGGAATCAGGCACTTAACGCACCTGGTGGAAGCTGAGCAGTTAGCCGCTGCGTGACCATAGAGCTAGTAACGATGGCACTGCCCAGGGTGACCGCTGGGGTTTGGACGCTCGACGGAGATATTTGAAAGCCCGCAGATTGTGTGAGCCTCTCTGAAGATCTCCCTCGAGTTGGGAGTGTTAGGATTACTCATGCGAGTGGGTAGCCGCGGTTGGAGTACATCTTGTGCGCAGCGCAGTTTCAGCCGGGAAACCCTTGGACTTAAGGTCCTCGAGGATTTCGTCGTTCGTGAGCTCGAACGGGACGCCTTATAATACTGCGCGGATATTACGCTCCTCCGGGAGGTCGTAGGTATGCTACGCGATTTGTTTTACCGAGAGTAATCTAGTAAACGCGCGGAAATCATCGATAGTCGTGACCTGGATTTTGATTGTATCGCCTGCGTTGGAGGCTTTAACCTAGTAAATTTTTTTCTCTTTGCAAAGATTAGATACAACGGCCCATCGCGCTTTTTCGTGGAGGAAGACGGGAGGAGGGAGTTGAGCCTTAGCTGGGACGGGAGCGCAGTGCGTTGCTGGTTTCGACGGAACTGACGGGGTCGCGGACACTTGTAGTGACATTTACGGCGCGGAGGTGGGTGTTGAAGACACCGGAGTGGGCTCGGGTGTTGAAAACACCGCGATTTTCTTTGAGCGCTTTGAAGATAATAGAGTGAACGCAGGCTCAGGAGAGCTGGCAGCAGCCAACGACGCATCAGACGCGGATTTTCGACGCGACGCGCTAGAGGATGTGACCGCTTCACAGTTCATCTCGGATGGCACGGGAGACGCGCGAGAGCTAAAGACCTGAGGGGCCTGGGCATTGGTGGCCTGAGGGGCCGAGCTTGAGGCCTGAGGGGCCGGGGATGCGTTAAGTGCTACAAAGACCTGCGTGAAGACCTCGTCAGGAATTATCATGCCCGACGCGGCGAGCGCTTGGGCGAACGCCTTCGCAAAGTTTACCACGCTTGCGAAGGATCCATGGTGGGGAGAGAAATACCTAAATTCCTAACAAACCTAGCAAACCCTAGCGGCTAACCTTCCTACCCGTGGTAGCGGGGTTGGGGACGAACGCGAAGTGTTGCCCCTATTGGACAAGCACTGTACCTTCACCCTGGGAAGAAAGGCCCCTGTACCGGGATCCTGAAAGCCTGAAGGGCTTTGGAAGCGCACCGGGTCAACGTTGACAGGCTTAGTTGTCAACGTTGACAGGCTTAGTTGTCACCGTTAAGTATCCACCTGATCAAACGTGGGGGTCTACTACGGAGTATGTTGTCAATAAATTGGCAACAAAACTGGCCGTAGACCTGACGGCTTCGCGACGTGAACCAGTCGCGAAGTTGGGTTGCACTGAATGTGAGGGATCGACTACGTTACGACCGGCAGAAGCCGCCCGCAGAGCGAGTCTCTGACTACGTAACAAGCGCCCAGCGTCAAGTACGTAGCCAGAAGTCAGCCAGAGCCTTGCGAACTATCGTCGAATTTAACCGACGTAAGTAAGCTCAACTCTGTTGTTGCTGCTCCCACCGAGGTGGGGTATCAATTCGAGGGGTGCACGGAGTGCGGAATTAACTACGTTACGACCGGCTGAAGCCGGCCGCAAAGCGAGTTCCTAACTAACGTTACAAGCGCCCAGCTTCAAGTACGTAGCCAGAAAATCAACCCGAGCCTTGCGAACGAACGTCGAATTTAACCGACGTAAGTAAGCTCAACTCTGTTGTTGCTGCGAGACTGTCTTAGTTACAGCCGGTCGAAACCGGCCGCAGCGTAAGTCCTAAAGAGGCTTATCTCAAGTCTTCGGGGATGAAGCGAGATATTGTACGAATCTCAACGTATGAGTATTGCTACGAGTTGTACTGTTGTAATCTTGACTCAACGGCTGGTGCGACCGCTAACACGTCCGAGCGGGGTCGGACGCAGAACGGATCTGGGAGTGGCGTTTGAGTATTGATACGAGAGAAGTCGTGAGACAACAATCGTGACTCGGCAGCCGGGAGCGACTTTCAACACGTCCGAACGGGTCCGGGCGCAGATCGGGTCTGTTGAATCAATTCCCCGACAAACACACAAACTATATGGTCCCAAAGTAAGCGCTCTGCTTACTTTGGGACCATATATATTATAGATATATATAACATATTTGTTATAGATGACCTCGCGTATAACACCTACGCCCTCCCGGAGGAGCGTAAGATCCGCGCTGTACTACGGGGCGTCCCGTTCGAACTCAGTAACGAAGACATTCTCGATGACCTTAAGTCTCAGGGTTTCCCGGTCACAGCAGTGCACAAGATGCACTCCAACCGCGGTAGGCGTTTTCCCTTAGCTTTAGTAATCCTGTCGAACACTCCCAACTCGAGGGAGATCTTTAGAGAGGCTCGCACAATTTGCGGACTCTCAAATATCTCCGTCGAGCGTTCCAACCCCCGTGGTCACCCTGGGCAGTGCCACCGCTGCCAGCTCTATGGCCACGCAGCGGCTAACTGTTCAGCTCCCCCCAGGTGCGTAAAGTGCCTGGATCCTCACTTCACTAAGGAGTGCACTCGCACTTCCGAATCCACTTCCCCCCCTGCCTGTGTGGGGGTGTGCCTAACTACAGGGGTTGCCCGCGCGCTACGCGCTCCACCACCAAGAGGGTCGCGCCTAAACCGGCGCCGCCGCTCACTCCTGCCAACTTCCCGCCGCTGCGCAACCGGGGTCCCCCGGAAGCAAAGCCCGTTCAGCCGACACCTACTCCGGCTCTGTCTTGGAGGCAGCGTCCGGCCGTCCCGCCTGCACCTTCCCGACCCATCCCAGCTCCCGTAGCTCCCGTAGGGCCGCGTCCCGCTCCGTCTTCTGCACCTCAGTCGTCGTTGGCTGAGGACATGAAGACCGTATTCGACGTTATCCAAAACGTAGACATTAATGAAATTTCCATACTCGCACGCAAACTGCGAGCCGCCCGCTCTCCTCAAGAGCGTTTATTCGCGTTAGCCGAGCATCACTTGCTCCTAAGTTCGTTGTAAATTCTTTATTTTTGTATAAATTCGTAAAAAAGTAAATTATAATGTCTAGACCCGCGAATCCCGCGTCCTGTCGTATCAAACCCAAGGGCTTATCCCTAATATCTTTTAACGTTCGTAGCCTAAGCACCAACCTTCCCGAGCTCAAACTGTTCCTTCAGAACAACGACCCAGATCTTTTACTTCTCCAGGAGACATGGCTCACTCCTAATCGCTCCAGGGGATTCGCTATTCCTAAATACGCGTTTACACGTAACGATAGGCCTAACTGCGACGGTTTCGGCGGCACTGCTATCTACTACAAAAGAGGATTCCATTGCTGTCCTCTCCCTACCCCTCCTCTCCTCAACATGGAAGCCACCGTATGTAGATTGGCTCTGACTGGTCATCCGACCATCATCATAGCTTCAGTCTACATACCCTCTGGCACCAAACCTATCCGCAGCGACTTTGAGACCATTCTCGCCCTCGGCCGTTCAGTCATTATGTTCGGAGACTTTAACTCCAAACATACTGACTGGACGTGCCTATCAACCAACCAAAGCGGTATAGCTCTCCTCGACATCACCAACTTACTCGACTTAGACGTCGTCTCCCCTATCACTCCCACTCACTATCCCGACAACCCGAAACACTCTCCTGACATCCTCGGCTTTGCAATCGTCAAACATATCAACCTCGACCTCAGGTCTATCGAACCGCTCGATGACCTAGGCTCTGACCACCGCCCCGTCTCCCTCGTGCTAGGACCGCCTAACGTTAACGTCACTTCTCCTAAGACCTTTACCGACTGGAAAGGTTTTAAAAATACGATAGTTTCTGCCTTAGAGGCCCAAAACTCTCCGCTCGCGATCTCGCCCGATCAATTAGATAGCCCGGATAAAATAGATTCGTTAGTAAATTCTCTCACTGATGCTATCAACTCAGCCATCAGTGTAAACGAAAAGGTTGCTAAGAAAGGCAAATCCACGCTTCCCTTAGCCATTAGCAATCTTATTAAAGCTAAGAACGCGGCTCTCCGGAGAGCCAAGAAATATCCCACGCCCGCCTATAGAACAGCTGCGAATCAGCTACAACGTAAAGTTAGATCTCGCCTCGCGGAACTCCGAGACGCCCAGATGAACGATCTCATGGCGAATATCTCCCCGTCCCACCAAGCGTATTATCGAATGGCCCGAGCCTTACGCGTAGACACCGCCTCTCACGTCCCTCCTCTCACTCGTCCCGATGGCTCTATCGCCTTCGAAGACGAAGAGAAAGCCGAATGCTTCGCTGACAGCGTTGCGTCTCAATGCTCGCCCAGCACGCAACCCGCGAATCCCACTCACATCAAAGCGGTGGAGGACGAAGTTCTCCGTAGAAACTCTCTCCCCATCACCGCCGACCCCGTCACAGTCTCCAATGATGAAATCTCGCTTCTCATCAAAAATCTAAAGTCTAGAAAGGCTCCGGGTGCGGATGGTATTTCCAACCACGCACTTAAGCACCTGCCTCAACAGGTGCTTACCTTGTTAGCTATCATTTTCAATGCCTGCTTCGACCTTAGCTACTTTCCAAAAGCTTGGAAAGAAGCGACAGTCATAGGCATACCCAAGCCGGGCAAACCTCTTAATATTCCGGCTAATCACAGACCCATCAGCCTCCTCAAGGCAATGTCTAAACTTCTCGAGAGAGTCATACTCTCTCGAATGCGGAACCATCTGTTTCCAACGGACGGTGATCCTCTCATAATTCCCCACCAGTTCGGCTTTCGCGCTAAGCACTCCTGCCCTCAGCAAGTCCATCGAATCGTCGAGTACATACTCGACGGCTTCTATCCGAAACGAAAGAAAACGATCGCAGTTTTCTTTGACGTAGCCAAGGCTTTCGACAAAGTCTCCCACAGCGGTCTCGTTTATAAACTCTATAAAATAGGCTTACCGGCTCGCCTAGTTAGGATAATCGCGTCGTTTCTCAAAGACCGCACGTTTCGTTTCAAACATGAAGGCACGCTCTCCGCGCCTCGTCCCATAAAGGCTGGAGTCCCTCAAGGCTCAGTCCTCGCCCCTCTTTTGTATTCCGTATACACTAACGACATTCCCATTCCATCGAAAGTCGTCGAACTCGCTCTCATTGCCGACGACACCGCCCTTTACACCAAAGGCCGCAGAGCCTCGGGTCTCGTCACCAGACTTCAAAAGGCTGTAAACACCCTCGTTGCTTGGTTCAAAAAATGGCGTATCGATGTGAACCCAGAGAAGAGCGCTGCGGTTTACTTCGACTACAGACGCAGTCGTATCCCCGACAATCTCCAATTGAGAATGCAAGGCACTCCCATCCCCTGGAAGCGCAGTACTAAATATTTAGGCGTCATCTTAGACCAGACGCTTTCTTTCAACCCTCACGTCGATAGAGTAACGAAACTCGCACGTTTTTACCTAGGCCGGCTTTACAGTATGTTAGGTAGAAAAAGTAAAATGTCCTTCAGAAATAAACGTACGCTTTACAAGGTCTGCGTTAGACCAGTCATGTCATATGCTTCGCCAGTCTTTGCCCACGCCAAACCCTCCGTCCTGCACAAGCTGCAGGTGGTTCAAAACCTCTTCTGTCGCAGGGCCACAAACGCACCTTGGTACGTGCGCAATGCGGACCTGCACAGAGATCTTGAACTACCTACAGTTCAACAGTACCTAAAAACACTCTCAGAATCGTTCTTCAAACGCGCCGAATCCCATCCCAATCCACTAGTTCGAAATTCAGTCTCTTATACTGCTCCTGTCTTAGATTCGGTATACAAAGTCGCTAGACCGAGAAACGCGCACACAAGCGAACGTACGCAATTAACTTTAGATCTAGAGGCCCTTCAGGCCGCAAATTCTAATTCTAACGTAAATTCTAATTCTAACGTAAATCTGAATTAATGCAAATTTAATTTTATTGTCAATTTTTAATGTTTATTATTTACTTTTCATTTGTTTTGAGCACCTTCAGTGCTATGTAAAACCCAGCGGATGACCCCTTAAGGGCCCCGCTAGCGCGGCCTCTTTCTCCAATTTGCCGTCGCTCAGATGAAGGCTGAGTGGCAAAAATGCACGAGCCGACAGGGGGTTTTTAGTGGGTATGGTCCTGGTAGGCGTCGGGACGAGTCGCACATAACTTTGGAATCGCGCCAGAGTATGCGTCAGAGCATTTTTATCCTCCTGCCCTTCCCGCGGAGGGGAACAAAAAAAAAAATATAGCTGACCATTCACCGAACTGGCGGGGAACCTAGAATAAAGATAGATGTATACATATCAACAAACATGACCCGAGAACAAACTTCTATGTTCATCACACAAGTGAATGCCTCGACCAGGACACGAACCTGGGACCTCCGGTGCATAAGGTAGGGCTAATAACTAGTACGCTACTCGGCCGTCAAATGAAACAATAAATATTACAAAAAATATATTTCATAGAAAAGTTTGTAAAAAATTACCTAAGTGACTTTTTAAAATTTTGTAATAAAGTAAAATTTTGTAAAATCGATGCCGATGTCGAAGAGAATTTAATTAAAAACATTGTAAGCTATTGAAGAGTAAACAAAATTGTTTCTCTGCTGCTCTGAAACAGGAAATAAAAACTAGAATAACTATTTTATTAAAAATGTTGTTTCACAACAATTTTCTCACCTTCAGTGCTTTTGTGCTGAGAATGCCGCTATTACCTGTTCTGTAGCATAAAAGAGCTAAGGGTGCAAATTTACATTTTGAATCAAACTCTCGAAATAGGAGCAGAAAGTCCGCTTTAAGGCAAGTCATATTTTGAATAGCCAGTTTTAATCATAGAGATTTAGTTTCTAACTAAGCAAATATTGTTGATATTATTATTTGAATTTTAAACAATGAGTGGTTTTCAGTAAAGAATAAAGAAGCTGCGAATTAATTACAACAGTGGGCGCTGTACTGAACCTGTAATAAACTAATATGTCATTGTCATGTGAATGACAACTGTTTCTCATTGAACTTGAATAAATCTTGAATAAAAAGCAAGAGTTTGTAACTTATATATTATCATAGATTCTTTATATGCTTATTTGAAGTGTTTTGGTTTAGATCTATATACGCTACCATTCAATGACGTTTTATGTTTTAATTTTAGTTTTTAAGTTTTAAGTTAATTTTAGTTTCAAGTAGAGCCATCTATTGTGATAGTTGGTATTAGTTTTTGACATCCTGAATATCTTTCTTTTCACATCGTAAATCGGCCTTTCATAGTTAGTTTTTATTATGTCCTGAAAAACTAAATTCATAAAACAAGAACCAAAGTTAAAGGGTCGCAATCATTCTGTTAAAACCCCGACAGATGGCGTCTTCTTTAGGGAATCCTGAAATAACTATTGTTTTAGTATAGGAATGGATCCCAACAGATCTTTATAGGTGAAAGATATTAAAAACTTTAAATAGTACTGATAAATACATGAATTATTATACACATGTGTGGTTGTATGTTATTGTGTTCCTATATTAGTGTAAATTTATTAACAATCTTTTGATTATAGAAATTAATATCCCTACTTTTATGTCTATACTTTTACGAAAATAAACAAGTTTTGGCACAAGTGAGTATTTATTAATACATGCTAATAAACACACGTCTCTTCAAATTAACACAAACTATATCTTACGATAAAAGTGATATATAAAAATCCCCACAAAATACAGTGTTTGTAAGTCTTTTATTTTACCTTTTCACTTTTGAAACATTATAATTTTATTCTGTGCTTATATTTTCGAGTTCTGTGAGAAATGTTTAATTGGTAATAAAATTCCTTATATTTCAGTACAACAAAATTTACACTATTATTAGAGGTAAGACATCATATTAATTCGTAATTCTGGTGACTTGGTCGCAGGCCGGAGCACGTCGCGGCCATTTTGCTACAAGTACACAGTGACACAGCCTGCGATTTATTGACAACTGAGGGTTATACTGGGAAGAGTTTGAATGGGTGAATATATAAAATTTGGTAACAAAACGTTAAAATGCAAAAAATTAATAAGATAATACACATGTTATGTTTCGTAATTATTTAATTTTTAATAAGATACTTGAAACTTCCACAGAATCAGTGATCTATAATTCTCTCAAGGATCTCAAGAATCTGAATAATTTTTTCCTAGTTTTTAGGTATTCTAAGCTCATATTAAGATTTTAGACTGGAACAAATTTCAAGTAAGATGTCAAACAGATTGGTGGTACAAACTTTTTTCTTAGGATCTTGTCCTCAATCGCCAAATTTACCAATGGAAAGTACAATCAATGTCAGAAACAAAAACGGTTTTGACTATTTATATATACGGGTATATATATACGGTTTTGGAAATAATTATAAGAATCTCGCCATCAGAATTGCGAGCTCGTTTGCCGGTTAAAACGATATTATTCCGATAATTCTATATAAAACAGGTACAATATTAGCAATAGCTCTTCCAAGTTACGACGTGCAGGCTTCTCGTTGTTACTCGCTACTACAACATTAATCATACTATAAAACAAATTGACTATGTCATAAACTTTAATTACTAATCGTTAAATATCCTACAATAACAAAACCTCACATACTTTAAATACTACATTAAATAAAAATGTATATTTTTAGTAGTCGCATTCCAGTCGAGGTAATAAAGAGCATTTGATTTTACTTACATCAATTATCAGAAGATCGTTTGTGTCGGATTGAATGTAGAAATGTTGGTTCATTACAATAAATTTAATTAGTCACTTCACTTTGCAGTTATAATTTTTATCAGTCGTCTGGAATACAATGGTTTAAGGAAATAAACTGTTTATATCAATTTAATTGTATGTTTACTTTTAAGTGTACAAGTTCTATTAACATTTTAAATAACACTAGAATTTTGGTTAAGTGCGTTCTGAATTAGGGTACAATGTATACGTCAATGTATACGTTCGAGCATTCATGGAAATGAGAAAGTTTATTAAGTTTTTTGTACCGAGTAATTTTTTTTTGTTCCCCTCCACGGAGAGGGCAGGAGAATAAAAACTGCTCTGACGCAAATGGCCGCGCGCGCGATCGGGTTTATGTGGGTCTCGCTCCGAGCCTACCAGAGCCAGTAGCCACTAAAAAACCCCCTGAATGACTCGTGCAATTTTTGCCACACAGCCTTCATCTGAGCGACGAACAATTGGAGAAAGAGGCCGCGCTAGCGGGGCCTAGAAGGGGTCACCCGCTGGGAATAACATAGCACTGAAAGTGCTTAAAATAAAAATTAAAAGTTGAATTAATTCGAATTTAAATTAGAAATCGAATTTGCGGCCAGAAAAGCTTCGAGATCTAGCGTCAGCTGCGTCGCTACGTTCGTGTGTGCTTTTCTCGGTCTAGCGACTTTGAACTACGAATCAAAGACAGGGGTAGTATACGAGACTGAATCTCGAAAGAGGATTGGGGTGGGTTTCGGAGCGTGTGAAGAACGCTTCAGAGAGTGTTTTGAGGTGCTGTTGCACTATAGGTAGTTCAAGATCTCTGTGCAGGTCCGCGTTATGCACGTACTAAGGTGCGTTTGTGGCCCTGCGGCAGAAGAGATTTTGAACTACCTGTAATTTGTGCAGGACGGAGGTTTTCGCGTGGGTAAAGATTGGCGAGGCATATGTCATGACGGGGCTAACGCAGGTCTTATAAAGCGTACGTTTGTTTCTAAAAGACATTTTACTTTTTCTACCTAACATACTATATAGGCGGCCTAAGTAAAAATGGGCGAGTTTCGTTACTCTATCGACGTGTGGCTTGAAAGAAAGCGTCTGGTCTAAGGTGACGCCTAAGTATTTGGTACTGCGCTTCGAGGGGATGGGAATGCCTAACATTTGAACGTGGAGATTGCCGGCGACACGACGGTGTTTGCAGTCGAAATAAACTGCAGAACCTTGTCTGGGTTCACATCGATGCGCCATTTTTGAAACCATGCACCGAGGTCGTTTACGGCCTTTTGGAGTCTGACAACGAGACCCGGGACACTTAGGCCTTTGGTGTTAAGGGCGGTGTCGTCGGCAAAGAGGGCGAGTTCGACGCCTTTCAGCGGAATGGGAATGTCGTTTGTGTACACGGTGTACAATAGAGGTGCGAAGACTGAGCCTTGGGGGACTCCAACCTTTATGGGAGGAGGCGCGGAAAGCGCGCCTTCATGTCTAAAACGAAACGTACGATCTTTGAGAAAGGACGCTATTATTCTAACTAGGCGATCCGGTAAACCTATTTTATAGAGTTTATAAATGAGACCGCTGTGCCAGACTTTATCGAAAGCCTTGGCTACATCAAAGAAAACTTCGACCATTTTCTTACGCCGCGGATAAAAGCCGTCGAGTATGTACTCGATGATTCGATGGACTTGCTGAGGGCAGGAGTACTTAGCGCGAAAGTCGAACGGGGAATGATGAGGGGATCGACATCCGTTGGAAACAGATGATTCCGCATTCGAGAGAGTATGAATCTCGAAAAGTTTAGACATGGCCTTGAGGAGGCTGATAGGTCTGTGATTAGCCGGGATATTAAAAGTTTTACCCGGTTTGGGAATGCCTATGACTGTCGCTTCTTTCCAAGCTTTTGGAAAGTATCTATGGTCGAAGCAGGCATTGAAAATGATAACTAACAAGGTAAGCACCTGTTAAGGCAGATGCTTAAGTGCGTGGTTGGAAATTCCATCCGCACTCAGAGCCTTTTTCGAATTTTGACTTCTAATGAGAAGCGTGATTTCATCATTAGAGACTGTGACGGGGTTGGCGGTGATGTGGAGAGAGTCTCTGCAGAGGACTTCGTCCTCCACCACCTGGATAAAGTAGGGATTTGCGGGTTGCGTGCTGGGCGAGCATTGTGAGGCAATGCTGTCAGCGAAGCATTCGGCTTTCTCTTCGACTTCGAAGGCAATAGTGCCATCGGGACGAGTGAGAGGAGGAACGTGAGAGGCGGCGTCTACGCGTAAGGCTCGGGCCATACTATAATATGCTTGGTGGGACGGGGAGATATTTTCCATGAGATCGTTCATCTGAGCGTCTTGGAGTTCCGCGAGGCAAGACCTAACTTTGCGTTGAAGCTGATTCGCAGGCGGGCATGGGATATTTCTTGGCTCTCCGGAGAGCCACGTTCTTAGCTTTAATAAGAAAAGCTTAGCTTTAAAAAGAGCATTCGCGCACTCTCCAAAATGAAATCTGTAGAAGACTGCTAAACTGGCAACTTTCCGACGATGGTCGAGGCTTTGCAGTTTTTTGGTGGTGAGGGCAAAGTTGTTAATAATTTTTCGCTCTTTGGTCTGCCTCTGCTGCGTCAAAGTCGCTGCGGATAGGTCTGGTGCCACTAGGTATGTAGATTGAAGCTGTGATAACGGTCGGATGTTTAGTCATAGCTAATTTACACACAGTGGCCTCCATGTTGAGTTGATGTTGGGAGAGGAGAACAATGGAAACCTCATTTACAGTAAATAGCTGTGACGCCGTGACCGTTGGCGTTGGGCCTATCGTTATGAGTGAGCGCGTAATTGGGAATAGTGAATCCCCTGGAGTGGTTTGGAGTGAGCCACGTCTCTTGGAGAAGCAGTAAGTCTGGCTTAAACGAGTCTGGCTGAACGAATAATTTGAGCTCAGGAAGGTTAGAACTAAGGTTACGAGCATTAAATGAAACTAGGGATAAGCCCTTGGGTTTGATGCGACTGGACGCTGGATTTGCAGGTCTTGACATTATATTTACTATTTAAGAATTTATACTAAATATATAATTTACAAGGAACTAAGTACTGAGTGATGCTCGGCTAACGTACGTAGACGGTCTTGAGGAGAGTATGCGGCTCGCTATTTGCGTGCGAGTACGGGGATTTCCCTTATATCGACGGTTTGGATAACGTCGAACACGGTCTTCATGTCCTCAGCCAACGACGACTGAGGTGAAGACGACGGGAGCTGGAATAGGACTGGAAGGTGGAGCGGCCGGACGCTCTCTCCAGGATAGAGTGAGCGGCGGCGCCGGTTTTGGCACGGTCCTCTTAACGGAGGAGTGCGGAGCGCGTGGACAATCCCTGTAGTTATCCGTGTGGCTGGACTGGCCGCACAGCACACATGCAGAGAGGGAAGTGGATTCGGGAGTGCGAGTGCACTCCTTTGTAATGTGAGGATTCAGGCACTTAACGCACCGGGGGGAGCTGAGCAGTTAGCCGCTGCGTGGCCGTAAAGCTGGCAACGGTGGCATTGCCCGGGGTGCTCGCGAAGGTTGGGACGCTCGACGGAGATGTTCGAGAGGGCGCAGATTGTGCGAGCCTCTGTGAAGATCTCCCTCGAGTTGGGAGTGTTGGATAGGATGACGAGGGCGAGAGGAAAACGAGTTATTTCTTGAGTATGTAGTTTATGTATTAACATGCAAATCCCTTTAAGACGCTTCACCGGCCGCTGCCGTGGCACGCTCGCTGCGCTCGTTTGGTTCGCGCTGCATTGTCTAAATACACACTAACTGCTCCTTCTTGCTTCACTTGTCGTCACGCCTAATTTGTATAGTTACAAAATGTGCCTTATTAATTTTAATTTGTTTCACAGGAGATTTAGATTATACATTTTAATATATACCCGTTTTAGATACAAAATCTGAATGTTTGCATTGAATTTTCGGAAAATTAAAATTCGGAATACCGCATTTCGGACTAGTAACACAGCGGGTTTTTAATTCTTCGTACTAATGAAAATTGGAAAATTTAAATTTCGTATTTATGAATTTCGGTAAAATATGAATCGTGTTTTTGAATAGTCGGAATTAAGACTCTTCGGTAAGTTTTGGTATAAATACTTCCAAGATACCGACATGACGATATGTTGAAACTAAGTTTTGTAAATATTTTATTCAACTTGAATATTTATTGTAAGAACATTGGTATTTATCAAAACATAAACCACTTCGGAATTTATATAAAATTCATAAGTAGTTTAGAATTATATATAAATAAAAGGAAATCTGCCGAAATTATACTTATTGCAAACAAAGCACAGTTTACGTTTTTAATGCATCAGAAGAGAGAAAACAGAAAATTATATATGTTTACATTGACATAGACCAGGGATTTTGTGTCACTGACTTCCTAATTAAAAAACTTGGGTCAATAGAAAAGTAACGTTGCTGACCTACTTAATATTAGGGTGTTTTTATGATTAACAAAAATCAATTCTAAAGCATAAACGAATGCTTGCAAACTTTAAATTTGAAGGTCTGGCACAACAAAATTTTTAGTATCGACTGTCCGATGAGTTAACTTGCAATGGTATTTAAAATTTAAGATTAATAACTACTTCAACTTATCAAATAATCCCGTGCTTATATACAGGGTATTACTCGAACTACGTGCCATAGCTCAGTGTCCGGGAAAGACCCCGCAAAAAATAAAAGTGTAAGATGTAATTTTTTTAATGAAAACAAAGAATTTAAGCTAGTTAAATTATTAGTTTGCAACATAAAAGGCATTCTTGGTAATTTCTTTACTACTAGATCAGTAGTAAAGAAATTAGGCTATGGTACGTTGAATATCCTGCACAAAATTCTAGAAAATATTTATGCATGAGTGTGTTATGTTCAAGTGTGTTTTTTAAATAGGTAAATACACTTAAATATAACATAACCTGCCTAAGCTTTCAGAAATATCTTTAGCTACAAGTTGAGAAACTTAAACGAGTTCAAAGTTCGCGGTTAAGTTTAATCATTTCACTCCCTCTAAGTTACATAGCTGGTAATAAGTTCTTTATTAGTAGCGGGCATTCTATATAAGACTTGGTTCAAATTAATTAGTCATAAAATTTAATTCCCAAGAAATAAAAATTTAGGACGTTTTATTTCTAGCGTTTTAAGATAATTTTATGTGTGACATTTTAAAGTGACATAGCTGATTATAAAATTAATTTATTTTGGAGATGAAACTTGGTTTATTGTATTAGGATGTAAGTGATGAAAACACAATATAAAACAAACAAAATATTTAATTTCTTTACTGAATTAAAGCCTTTAAAAAATGCACACATTGGTTAACCTAAAGTAAAATTATAACGAGTCTACGTATTAACTGCAGCTATTGGGAAGTTAGAACTCAAATTTCTTATATAAAAATTACCTGCATTTAAAAAATAACATAGGTAATTTTGACCTCACCTGACACACGCTGAGCTAAAACCGATTTAACGATTTCTTGTTACATCCCCTGTTTCTAATAAAACAGTTTCTATTGTTTGTACGAAAAATTTATTAACACTTTTGATGCATGCCCGTAGAGGCTAACAGCTTTGAAGGTATTTTTCAAAAAAATAAATGCTTTACTTTTTTTTTCTGAATGTAAACAAAAAGACCTTTCATTCTTCGAACAAATACTTAACCTCAATAAATCTACGTCAAAACACCTGGCAGTTGACCAAAATATCTTAACTCTATTATTGACATGCTTGTTATGTACCGACCCGTAGTACATCCCATATAAAATATATTAATTTATTAATTGTCGAGCCTACTATACAAATTGGAAACTGCAAGTCTGTGAATTCGGTGGAAACAGTGATGTAACGACTTGGGTGGCCAACAGGTGGTGGGAACCACTCGGCAGACCGGATTTAAGAAGACACTTTTTGATTCCCACTTCGAACAATTAGTCGTCATATAGAATTAAGTAATTGTATCAATTTTATTGTAAAACTTTAATTAAATTAAGTTTAAAATAAATTCGGTTTTTTTTGCATCCTCCGGCTGAGGCCTTCGTAATTGGCGCAGTCGGTAGGATATTCGAGTCAGTGCGTGTGCGATCTTCTAAAAATCGAAGACAGTTTCGTCGTGCTGGCCTGTGCTTCTTTAAGCACCTTGCGAATATCCGAACAAAGAAGAAGACCTCGTTCCGGTAAAGCATAAAACCGAAAAATGTTAATGTAAGTAGGTACACTAAGAATCGTTCTCGTGTTGCCTCCCTTTTCCTATTATTGTTTGTTATCCTTATCCAAAATTTTTCACCCACGTCAATTGGGACGAAGTGGGACACACGAACATAAAAAGTGTCGCCACAGTAATTTTGATTATAGTAGAAACTTAGAATTAGATAAAATGTGTGATCCAGATATAATTTTCAAAGCAATGCGCGTGTTACCCGAATTTGACGGGAACCCGCATGTATTGACTAGATTTATAAGATTGTGCGATAAGCTAGTGTTAACTTTTATTAAAGATGACCCGGAATATGAATTAAGTAATTTAACATTATTAAATGGAATTCTAAATAAAATAACTGGCCCCGCGGCTAGAACAATTAACTCTAACGGTATACCAGAGAACTGGAATGGCATTCGTACAGCTTTAATAAATAACTTTTCCGATCAAAGGGACGAAACGGCTCTCTACAATGACCTCTCTCTTTTAAGCCAAGGGAGCAACACACCACAAGAATTTTATGAACAATGTCAAACTTTATTCAGTACGATCATGACTTATGTCACCTTACACGAAAACCTAGTGACTACAATAGAGGCCAAAAGAACTCTTTATAAAAAATTAACTTTACAATCTTTTATTAGAGGCCTAAAAGAACCCCTAGGTTCTAGAATAAGGTGCATGAGACCTGATTCAATAGAAAAAGCACTTGAATTTGTACAGGAGGAGCTGAATATTATTTACTTACAGCAGCGCAACGATTCCTTACATACTAGTAATAAGAAACCTATTTCGGACACAAGAGTGCAGTCTTTAGGTGCAGATGCAACCCCAGCAATGCATGTACCTAAACCATTTAGTTTTAATAATTTTGTACCTCATTTTAAACCTAATTCTCAGCCAGTGCCTTTTAGACCTCCGATGCCTTTCAGGCCTCCAGGTCCATATCGTATGCCTACCCGCACGCAGATGATGTTCAGGGCACCGCCGCCTAATTATAACCCAAATAGCAATGTTTTTAAAATTTCTCATAATCAAGGCCCTAAGCCTATGAGCGGAGTTGTTCCGTATCATACTAGAGTTTTACCGCCATCAGGTCATGATTGGCGTAAGTTTGGCAACCCACCTCCGTCGAATTACTTTAAGACACGAGAGACAAATTTTAATGAACTTACTGACTATGATTATAATGACTATTACTATAACTACAATTATGGTGACTTTCATGACTCTTACAACTATGAATTTCAGACCCATAATGAATATTGTATTAATGATTATACTGATCAAAATCATGACACAGATAATAATGACTCACAACAGGGCCATTCTGGCCCATCTGAAAATGAAAATTTTTTGAAAGATCCCAAATCAAAGAAGTCAGGATAGAGCTTAATTTACAAACGCAACGTCAACTTCCTTATGTCAAAATTCTCAATCCACCAATAAAACTTTTGATAGACACCGGAGCCAACCAATCGTTTGTAAGTCCCCAAATAGTAGAGAAATATTTTTCCCATATTCCGTTAAAGTACGATCCGTTTGAAGTAACTAACGTTCATGCGACCACCCGCAATGATCATTCAATTAACTTACCATGTTTCTCAGAATTTAATGACGGTGACGAAATGAAGTTTTTCGTTTATGAATTTCACAACTACTTCGATGGTCTGTTAGGACTTGATTTGTTAAGTAAGTGGCAAGCTAAAATAAACCTTAAAGATTTCGTTTTGGAGACACGTTTTGCGACTAATCCAATTCATTTATATAACTCCGCTAATGTGAATCTTTATGAGGAAATAATACCAGCCCACTCTTCTAAATTAATTAGGTTACCGATTAATTCGCAGGATGGGGAAGTTTTTATTAATGAACAAATTTGTTGTAACTGTACTATACATGAATGTCTTTCACATGTTGAAAATATTCGAGCTATTGTTGAAATTGAAAATCCCACAGATAATGATATAATTTTTTCTTTAGACAGACCAATTGAAGCTGAAATTTTAAATTTTGAAAGTTCAAATAAAAATAATTTTACTAGTCGTATTAAAAATGTTTTGTCCAAATTACGCACCGACCACCTTAATCCGGAAGAAAAGGCCAACTTAACTTCACTTTGCTCTCGCTATTCTGATGTATTTTATATAGAAGGAGAACCTCTTACCTTTACTAATAAAATTAAACACAATATTAAAACCACAGACGATAGTCCCGTATACACCAAAAGTTACCGATACCCGTTCATTCACCGTCAGGCAGTAAAAGACCAAATCTCAAAAATGTTACAGCAGGGGATAATTAGACCATCAGATTCCGCATGGAGCTCGCCTATTTGGGTAGTGCCAAAAAAGGCTGATGCTTCTGGAAAACAAAAGTGGCGTTTAGTTGTAGATTTCCGTAAACTAAACGAGAAAACTATCGATGATAAATATCCGATCCCAAATATAACAGATGTTTTAGATAAATTAGGCAAGTGCAACTATTTTACTACGCTAGATTTGGCTAGTGGCTTCTACCAAGTCGAAATGAATCCAGATGACATTTCCAAAACTGCATTTAATGTCGAACATGGACATTTTGAATTTCTCAGAATGCCCATGGGATTAAAAAATTCCCCTTCGACATTCCAAAGGGTCATGGATAACGTGTTACAAGGCTTAAAGAATAGAATTTGTCTAGTCTATTTAGATGATATTATAGTTTTTAGTACTTCTTTGCAAGAACATATGGAAAATTTAGAAAAAGTATTTGTTAGACTTCGAGACTCCAATTTTAAGATACAAATGGATAAATCCGAATTTTTAAAATTAGAGACCGCGTATCTAGGACATATAATCAGTGGTGAAGGCATAAAACCTAACCCTGATAAAATAAAAGCTGTTCAGAAATATCCCATACCCAAAACCACAAAAGAAATCAAACAATTTTTAGGATTGTTAGGATATTATAGGAAATTTATACCGGACTTTGCCCGTATCACTAAGCCCATGACTAATTGCCTAAAAAGGGCAACAAGATAACTTTGGATTCCAATTACATAAATTGCTTCGAAAGATGTAAAACGTTATTAACCAATGATCCGATACTTCAATACCCAGATTTTAATAAAGAATTTCTACTTACCACAGACGCATCTAATTTTGCAATAGGCGCTGTTCTTTCCCAAGGACCTGTAGGTTCAGACAAGCCAATTTCTTACGCTTCACGTACTCTAAATTCTTCCGAACAAAATTACAGTACCATTGAAAAAGAGCTGTTAGCCATAGTCTGGGCTACGAAGTATTTTAGACCGTATCTTTTTGGCCGACATTTTAAAATACTCACCGATCATAAACCGCTTCAATGGATAATGAACCTTAAAGAACCCAATTCTCGTTTAACACGGTGGCGATTAAAGCTAAGCGAGTATAATTTTACAGTTATTTATAAGAAAGGAACATTTAACACTAATGCTGATGCATTATCCAGAGTAGAAATTAATATTGGAGATACCGAATCTTTAGATGTAAATGTAAGTGTAAGACCACCCATGAGTATTTCGTCTTCAACTGAATCAGCACATTCAAGCTCCACTGTTACAGTTCACACCAGTAATGAGAATCCGTTATTAGAAATACCAATAAGTGATTATCCTTTAAATAAATTTAGTAAGCAACTATGTTTTACCATTGTAGGAGATCTGAAAAGATAACCAGTCATAACCAAACCATTCGAAACTCATACCCGTATTTCAATTCAATTATCCGAATCAAATTTAGAAGAAGATTTAATTAATGCAATTAAGGAATTTGTTAACTCCGCCTACAGATATGTATAAAATTGTTCCAATCCTTCAAAACACATTCCATAGTTCCGCAATGGATCTCATTCTTGTAAAATCTGAAATAGAGAACATAAGAGATTATATGCGACAACAAGACCTAATTAGGCATTATCATGACGGAAAGACTAATCATCGTGGGATAAATGAGTGTTACTTATCATTATCGAAGAGATATTATTGGCCTAAAATGCGCGAACATATAACTAAATTTATTAATAACTGTACAATATGCGGACAAGCTAAATACGACCGAAATCCCATTAGGCAAGAGTTTCATATTGTTCCACCTGCCACTAAACCGTTCGAAATTGTTCATATGGATTTGTTCACTGCGCAAAATGAAAAGTACATTACATTTGTAGACGTGTTCTCTAAATATGGTCAAGCATACCTTTTACGGGATGGTACAGCATTAAGTATTATTCAAGCATTACTTACCTTTTCTACTCACCACAGTTTACCATTAACGATAGTTACCGATCAGGGAACAGAGTTTACTAATCAAATATTTTCCGAATTTGTTAAAGTTCATAAAATTACTCACCATAAAACGCTCGCACATTCTCCTAATGATAATGGAAATATTGAAAGGTTCCATTCTACTATCCTAGAACATTTACGTATTTTAAGATTACATCAAAAAGATGAACAAGTAATAAACTTAATGCCTTATGCAATATTGGGATACAACAGTTCAATTCACAGTTTTACAAAATGCAGACCATACGATTTAGTCCGCGGCCACCTGGATCCCAGAGATCCGCTGAATATTGATATTTCGCAACATCTGTTACAACAGTACATTATTACTCATCGCGACCAAATGAAAAAAGTTTACGAAATCATTAATGAGTCGTCGCTACAAGACCGTACCGCAATAATGGAGAATCGTAATCGTAATCGAGAACCGGAAGCAGAATACCAACCTCAGCAACAAATCTTTATTCGAAACCCGGTAGCCAGCCGCCAAAAATTAGCCTCCAGATACACTCACGATACTGTTATAGCCGATTTGCCAATTCATATTTATACCTCAAAAAAACGCGGTCCCATTGCAAAATCTAGATTAAAACGTGTCCCTAAATCAGCACGCTTGTTACAGGATCCCCTTGACAATGATTCTTCTCCATCTGGCCCAACCTCAGGAGATAAAACTTGAAAGATTGGACGAAGGACCTGGATTACTCCCATTCAAACTAGGACCTGCAAACTTTGTGACTCATTACCACTCCTTTGTACAATATATTGACTTAAATGACATTGACGAAAAAATAATACTAATTTTGACTCAACTTCAGAATACTAAAAACTTATTGGACAACGATACTTACTCTTTATACGAGATTCAGATAAGATACCTATTTGAGAAAGTTAACACAACGCAGTATCAGTTGAAAAGTCTCGAGCCTAGTCGCTTTAAAAGAGGTCTTGTGGATGGTCTAGGTTCAATCATTAAAAGCATTTCCGGAAACCTCGATTATACTGATGCAATCAGATATAATAATGCCATAAAGGTTCTAACAAATAACCAAAAAAGGTTCGCCACGGAATTCAATAATCATATTACTCTTAGTAAAGAATGGATGGATCAGCATACCAATTTAATTACAGAATTAGTACAAAATCAAGTAAAGTTTAATGAAACCTTACAGATAATCATAAACAGCAACGCGTACAGAGAAAATAGCCTGTTGAAATACGCAAAGTTTGCCCAATTATTAGTAATTATAAGTGAAAATATAGATAAGTTATCATATGAGATACGTAGAATAGAAGATATTTTAGCTTTTACTCGTACCTTTACTGTACACCATTCTATGTTAGGTATAAATATTATTAAATCTATGATTGATACTTTAAGGAAATTATATCCAAAAGTGAATTTGCTAGAATTAGATATTAGAGATTACTATGATATTATAAAGCCTGGGTCTTATTATAGTGAAAAACAGATAGTTTTAATCTTCAAGTTCCCAATTATATCTACTAAAATCTTTGACATGTACAAATTAGCCATACTCCCTAACAAACATCGTAACATCCTTATTCCATCATATCCTTTCCTTGCAATTAACGAGGACGAATATGTGTACATAGAGACAGAATGTCCGAAGGTAAAATCACGGTTTTTATGCGAAGAAAAGTTGAATCATCAAATAACCAGACAACCGGACTGCATCCACAAGCTAATTATAAGCCAGATGTTAGATCGAATCTGCCACTCGAAGACTGTGGACGTGACCAGGGAAGCCATTGAGAAATTGGACGATCGGCACTATGCACTTGTACTTCCTAACGCAACGCAAGTTCAGCTATCCTGCGAACGACAAGAACACTGCATACTGAATGGAAGCTATCTCGCAACCATCCCTCGTGACTGTTATTTACGCACCAAAGAACTCACAATCAAAAATGCATACGACCACATAGAAGGACAACCTGTAAAGATCACCAAAATTTCCAGTTATGAAGACATAAGCACACTTACTCTTCAGCCAGTAATCAAGTTTAACTCGATGAATTTAAAGAAACTACATGAAATCCAGAATAAAATATCTCTACAATCACATATGAATATCGAAGATCCAAGTACAGATGTCATCTATCATACTACCATACCTATCTACGGGATACTGTTCGTCACCATCATATCATGTTTAATATTTGCTATCTTGAAGATCCTCAGACGTCGTCGGCTCAAGATAGTTAGAAACCCAGAAATTGAAAACGAAGAGACAGATAAGTCGCCAGCAACATTTCACTTGAAAGTTTTGAAATAGTTGCTGATTTGAGGCGGGGGGTGTTATGTACCGACCCGTAGTACATCCCATATAAAATATATTAATTTATTAATTGTCGAGCCTACTATACAAATTGGAAACTGCAAGTCTGTGAATTCGGTGGAAACAGTGATGTAACGACTTGGGTGGTCAACAGGTGGTGGGAACCACTCGGCAGACCGGATTTAAGAAGACACTTTTTGATTCCCACTTCGAACAATTAGTCGTCATATAGAATTAAGTAATTGTATCAATTTTATTGTAAAACTTTAATTAAATTAAGTTTAAAGTAAATTCGGTTTTTTTTGCATCCTCCGGCTGAGGCCTTCGTAATTTGCTCTTAGTCGTGAAAGTCCGGTTAGTTGGTTTCTGAAAACATTAGAGAAGTATATTATTAGTTGTATCTGCTAAAAGAAAAGGGCTTTAATATTTCAGCAATATAGGCTTTCCAATTTTGTTCGTGCCGGAATGTTTTTGAATAACCCAAACTTGCAAACCAAAGAGCAATGCATAATTAAACATATTATCTTAGAACGAGCGGTGGTCTCAGTAGGTTTTGGTTTCTGTTTAAATTGATATAGCTCAATTTTCATTCATAATGTATGATTTATAAATTAGCATACATTTGACACCTTTTTACAATGTATTGAGTTTGCAAAGTAGATAAAGCGCTTAACTGTTACTGAACCGACGGGAATTTTTATATCGCAATAATTTCAAAATTTCATTACCGCTTACTTTAAATATATATCTGGTAAGTATCGCATTCAAACATACGACTTCAAGAAAATTCCACATAAATATTATATCCTAGAAACAGAACACTAGTTGGAAGCCTAGTTAATTCGATAGCATTGCAAAAGGCGACACAAATTAAAATCAAAGTATTGATACAACATCGTCTCGGTTGCAAAGCTCTCAAATTTCCTTTGACAAGGCTCTTTATGAAACAGAATGTCACGATTGCCGAAAAGACGAACTTCGGTTCAAGGCAATATACCTTTGAACACAGCCGAGAACTTAATCGTCTTGTCTGCAATTTTGCGTTACATTATTACTGCTGCTGTCCTATTTTTACTTTTTATAGCATTATTTATGTAAAGAACTCCTGTAGAACAATTCTTAACTAGTTTTGTAAACTATTTGGAATTTCAAAACAAAGCTCTTCCATTATCATACTTTGGGTTCCTTAAAAACCATTATTGTAATATACTAGTTGATAAGTGCTCTAGCCTAATGTTTTAAGATTTTATTCGAAATGTGGGTACGTGATCTGCTATAGTAGTATAAAGATCCTTAAAGTAGCGTATGATAATGATCACTGTATTAGCAACTACCTTATGATTCAAATAATTCTTCCTTTTTTATGAATTTTAATTGCTATGTTTCTTAAGAAATTTCTTCAGTTTTGGATTTTTAACAAGCCAGAAATGAAAACTAAAAAACATATTTTTTCTATTTTGAATTTGAGTTTGCCTTGACAAAACTTATTCAACAACTCTTTCCCATGGTTTTAGATTAGCAGTACTTTTTTTACACCCTGTATAGCCAATGCTACTTTTAAATAAAATTGTTAAACAAAATAAGCGGCAAACGAGAATGTGTGTTACCTGATGTTAAGTAATCACCACCGCCCATGGACACCAGCAACACCGAGATGATAACTGCTGCTTTTTCGACCTTTTATGAGGTGCGGCAAGATCGCTGATGAAAATTTGTTCTAGAGCTTCCAATCAGCCACATAGTGGTAGCGGTAGCGGCTGACAACTCTCCCAACAACTTTTCTGAGCTTATCTTATAATACAGTAAGTAAAGGTTGCTTGGCAACGATAAAATCTTTTTTGAAACTGTATCAGCGTTTTCAAAATTTTTGATTACATAAAATATTTATAAACTACCTTCTTAATGATGATATTTTTGGTTATATTCATGTTTCTGGCTTATTTTATTATAGTGGAAAAGGTTACATTACAGAAAGAAATAACCCTTTTCGGTTCGCTAAATAAGCTAAAAAAGTAAAAGTAAAAAAAGTAATTCAATACATTCTGAAAGTTTATATAAAAAAAATTACACAGGAGCTCCTGCCAGTTAAAACCATCGATTCGAATCTTTACTTCCAACATCTGATGAAGCTCAAGCAATAAATTAGGAAAAAACGGCCAGATTTAACAACCAGACCACTCATTTATATAGCCAGTCGGAAAAATATTTATTAACTGTTTGACGGGTAAGTGTTTATGTATCTACTATACATCCCGGACTAAGCTTAAAATGAGATTTCCATTTATTTCGGTCTTTTCAAAATTTTTTAGGTAGTGAAAGGTTGACATCAAGAGAGGACCGTCAAAACTCTTTACCGTAGTTTTTTATCAGAATGGCATCATGCCAGTAACTATAAAATGGGAACAAGTTATTAAACAAAATGGTTCATATATATTATTATTAAATTCAAATGTACTATGAAAAAGTTGTCTCCATTTTGTAATTAAACTAATAAGAAACTTTTTCTCTGACCTTACATAAAACATGATTAATTGCAAATTAATTGCATTTGCTAAACGTAATACGTAAAACTATTTCATACATTTATGAAATACCTTCCACCAGTAGACATTCTTCTCTATAATCTCAGGTTCAAATTGCAGTTGTCGAAATAGGTATGGCCTTTCCAACCAAGACAGAGGCAGCGATAAAAATAGTATCCTATGACTTCCTACAAAATAATGTATATAACATGTCTAAGAAGGCTCTTTCTTTCGGTATGTAAAAAATGAGTACATTATAAGCTGATACAATTTTCTGTTTAACTCTTGTATGTGTGAGAGTTGATGTGTATGTGAATGTTTGTGTTGAGTATGTGTGAGTTTGTGTGTGTGTGTGAGAGATATAGAGAGAGAAAAGGGAGAAACAATGATCACTTCTGTCTGAACTCTCGTGTTGAAAGCACGGTTTTAACAATGAATTACTTTGACAATTTAAATATTGATTTTTAAATATAAGGAAATATGTCGTTCCGTGTTATGTTTTCTAATAGTAAGCTCTGCAGTATATATACCTTTGTATTTATACAATAAATAACATTATTTATAAATCAGAGTTTTATTTCAAAAGTAGTAGTATATGTAAGTTTTTTAATTCATATATTATTATTGAATGTGTTCTTTAAATCTTTCAGCTGGGATTGCATTAAAAGGTGTCTGCGGATATTAAAACATCTAATAAAGTTTTCTGCTAGGAACAACCTAGTAAATTCACTAAAATTTTGAACTATAACCAGAACAGTAATAACGTAAGATAATCATTATCATGTACTAACATCTGTTAGCATCGATTGATGGTTAGTAACCAAACCTATCAGAATTTCATTACTAACAATATCTAACCAGATAGTTTGAAAACGTTAATTAAATTATTCGGTAAATCTGGTTTTATTTATTGGCTTATGTGAGATCAATGGAACACAAAAGGTTTGTTGCCTGTATCCGTTAACGTATCTTAATATATTAAGGGTGTTAGAGTTCTATCCTTATCTTAAATGTTATTTTAAATAATCAAAAAGAAAGGAAAATAACTAGTTTGGTTACGAAATATAATAATAATAATAAATTCGCAGACAATCACACCAACTGTATGGTACACAGTAAAAAGTACACAGAGCTTTTGTTATGGATGACCATACATTTTCGAGGGATAATGAAGATTTTTAATAGCAAGAGAATTTTAAAATCGGTCCAAAAGGTTTGGTGCTTATCGATTTCATATCGTTTACGGTATATATGTATGACGTATAGTATCAATTAAAGAAGTTGTTGACCCAAATATGTTGGGACATTACATATGAAATTGGCGTTTTGTCGTAGTGGCCACTTTGATCTGTATTATCTCCTCTTTGGTTGAGAATTCCAATTTTAAATTTATACAGCTTTTTACATACGCATTTGTGTTTTGAAAACCGTAACTCATTTGTTTTTCCTCTTTTGGTTTGCTTTTCATTCTGGGAATTTCGACCTGCAGAACAAGCCCCGTGAACGGCCGGAGACCAAAGTTGATAATTAAGAATTCGGATCCATCGCAAACCACGTCCAAGTCAGCTGTAGACTGCGGTGTTAGTGACAAAACTGTTTTAATGCACTAGAAGCAATTTGGCGAAAAAAAGGCGAACAAGCTTGAGTGCGGCAAACCGACAAACGCGCGTTGACTGCTGCGTTACATTACTCAACCGGCACAATAATGAAAGGATTTTAAATCGAATCATTACCTGTGATGAAAAGTGGATCCTGTACGAAACTCGGAAACGCTCATCGCAATGGTTGAACCCTGGCGAACCAGCCAAATCCTGCCCTAAGCGAAAATTGACTCAAAAAGGTACCTTGTGAGCGTTTGTTGGACTAGTGCCGGTGTCGTTCATGACAGCTTTCTTAAATCTGGCTAGACGATTACGGCAGATGTCTATTGTCAGCAACTGCAAATCATGACAGAAAAGCAAGCTGCTAAACGACCAAGACTGGTCAATCACTCTGCTGCTTCAGGACAACGCTACACCACACTGTGCACAACAGATGACTACAAAATTAGAGGAGCTCAATTGGAATGTCTAAGATATCCACCGTACTTCCCGGACCTTGTTCCAACAGATTAGTAAACCTACATCTAAGTGCAGTGTGTTAGATCCTTAATATTTGAGTGAAATTGGATGTGCTTTGAATTAAATCAATATCCCAAATCGAGGCACACAAATTCAATATCCTACACTGTGATACAAATGCAATCTACATACACCATCGGAATAATAAACATTATTATCTACTCTCAGTTAACGGTACTTATGATGGAATAATATCTTTAGAATTTCATAAAATTAACGTTGATTTTACAACCTAAAATAGAGTTTGAAATTATTTAAAATTTGAAGGGCAGATGTTTGATTGAGTAATTTGCTTCTTGACTAAAAACCACGCCAAGGCATACATAAGTATTTGACGACTGGAAAGGTCGGACTTTGACCTGGATCAGGTTGAGGATAGTTAGGGTGCTCGAGGAAAGGCTTCGTCCAACAGAGGGTTAGTATTAGACTTATAACGTCATGTTCGCTATAATCTAAAACAATTAATTAAATCAAGAAGTCATTGTCACCTATACAGTGAAGTTGTTGTTATTTATGTTATTAAGTTCAGTAAATGTTAATTTTTGTTTAAATAAAGACTTTCTATGACAAAACCTTTACATTTTTGATTAATGCCTTCTTTTAGTCTACAGTAGTAACTTACCAACACCAATAATATCTTTGAACGTAAATTATGGATAAATCATTATGAGTTGATGGATGGATGGAAAACATTTTTCATAATTATGTATGACTAAAGTAGGAAAAAATCATATTCATATAAATAGCACTCAGTAATCGCAATAGGGAATCCCAATAAACGGTAATTTAAGTCATACTAATACGATTATATAGTCTAAAGCCAAGTAAATGAACCAAATTGCACTATAATAAGAATTAGCTAAATTACTGTTTACATTCAATAGTATACTAATTACAGTCCACACGAGAATTATCTGCAATGGTTATAATTAGGCACATAATGACCACAGGCCTTCAAACCCTGTGGTTCACACAACGCTGACCACAGTCGAAATCCTTGCAGTTTGAATATCAAAGAGAACAATTAGCATATCTTGATTACTCCATAGCCGAACAATAAACGTTAGTAACGATTGGGGAACTCTATGGAGTTGACCTAAGCAGTGTAACTACAGGCTGAAAGATTTAAAGATTATAATATATACATTAAAAGACTTACTTATACTACTAATTTTATATATAAATACATAGATATATTAGAAAACATAACACGGTTCAACATATTTACTTATATTTAAAAATCAGTATTTAAATTGTCGAAGTAATTCATTGTTAAAACCGTGCTTTTAACACGAGGGTTCAGACAGAAGTAATCATTAAGTCTCCCTTTTCTCTCTCTCTATATCTCTCACACACACACACAAACTCACACATACTCAATAAAAACATTCACATACACATCAACTCTCACACATACAAGAGTTAAACAGAAAATTGTATCAGCTAATAATGTATACTTATTGTATATTAATACTAAGTTTGTAAGATAAATAATACTTACGTTTTGCATAACATTATCCTTTAAGCTACTTGACGCTGAAGCTGCCTCATGCAGAAGCTACCTGAAGCTGCCTCATGTTGAAAACCTCGATATTGATGCCTGATCCTGCTTCTGCTGCTGATCCTGTCTACCACCTCCTCCTGCTGCTGATTCAACCTGCTCTCGCTGATCCTGCACGCGCCAGAGCACCAGTCGTTGCCTGAGCTCTCCTCAAGAGCGTCTATTTGCGTTAGCCAAGCATCGCTCCCTACAAAGCTCTTTATAAATTTTATTTTTCGTATAAATTCGTTGAAACCCGCAAATCCCGCGTCCTGTCGTATCAAACCCAAGGGCTTATCCCTAGTTTCTTTTAACGTTCGTAGCCTCAGTACTTACCTTCCTGAGCTCAAACTGTTCCTTCAGAACAACGAGCCAGACTTATTGCTTCTTGAAGAGACGTGGCTAACTTCAAACCGCTCCAGGGGATTCGCGTTCACTCGTAACCACAGGCCCAACTCCGACGGTTTCGGCGGCACTGCTATTTATTACAAAAGAGGTTTCCATTGCTGTCCCCTCCCTACCCCTCCTCTCCTCAACATGGAAGCCACTGTGTGTAGATTGGCTATGACTGGTCATCCGACCATTATCATAGCTTCAATCTACATACCTAGTGGCACCAGACCAATCCGCAGCGACTTTGAGGCCATTCTCGCCCTCGGCCATTCAGTCATTATGTTCGGAGACTTTAACTCCAAACATACTGACTGGACGTGCCTATCAACCAACACCAGCGGTATCGCTCTCCTCGACATCACTAACTCACTTGACTTAGACGTCATCTCTCCCATCACTCCCACTCACTATCCCAACAACCCGAACTACTCTCCTGGGATGGGATTGGGATGAGATGCAGCACTTTTATGCGTCCTATCCTTGGCGGCAGACTTGTTTTACATCAACCGATCCATCGTGCTGCGCTGATGCTGTATCAAGTGTGATAGGACAAGCAATGGAGAATTTCATCCCTTACGCTGACCTATCCCTTGAAACCAAAGGTCGCCCATGGTTTAATGCTGCTTGCCTCACAGCTGAAAAGCTTAAGCAAGAAGCGTACAAAGCCTGGGCTGACGCTCGCAGAGGCAAACCCGTGGATTCGCATGAACTGAAGAAAAGATACAATGGTGCCGCCAAGTCTTGCAAAAAGGTGATCAGGAAAGCTCGCTTTGACCACATTGGCCACATCGGAGACACGATAGCGTCATATCCTTCAGGAAGCAAAGCTTTCTGGTCTTTGGCCAAGTCGGTTGAGTCGAACTTCTGTCGCCCATCGCTGCCACCTCTGAGGAAGCCTGACGGTTCACTGGCCCACACTGCAAAAGAGAAAGCAGACCTCTTTGCTAATCTTTTTGCAGACTATTCACGTCTAAATAGTCAAGGTAAAGTCCCACCCTAGTTAACTCAGTTCAGATCCAAAATGGGTACCGTTCATATTCGCCAAAAGGCGGTTCTTAAATGCTTGCAGAATTTAGACGTGAACAAGGCCAGCAGCACCGATGGCATACCTGCAGTTGTGTTAAAACACTGCGCAGCCGAGTTGTCTCCCATACTAACGCGCCTGTATCGACTCTCTTTGGAATCTGGAAAGGGCCCTAAATCCTGGAAGCTGGCTAACGTGCAACCAGTACCAAAGATCCCTTCTTCAAAGAGCCGTGCAACTTGGTCAAATTTAACCCGTCGAAAACACAGGCGTGTTTATTCTCCGCGAAAAAAAGCAATTTCGACCTAACGCCCACTTTCCAAAATGTTTCTGTACCCTTAACCGACCACCTACGGCTTCTGGGCGTAACTATATCGTCCCAACTAAACTTCGGGCAACAAATTGTGTCCATGGCTCAAACAGCTTGAAAGAAGTTGGGAATCATCTCGAAGGTCCGACGGTACTTCAGCCCTGAACAGCTACTCAATATGTTTGATCTTGTATGGAGTACAGTAGCCACTTTTGGGATGATTCTGCAAAGCATCAACTAGAAGCGATGGACGCATTTGACCGAAGATCCCGAAAAATTATTAACAACTTTGACCTCACCACCAAAAAACTGCAAAGCCGGAAAGTTGCCAGTTTAGCAGTCTTCTACAGATTACATTTTGGAGAGTGCGCGAATGCTCTTTTTGATCAGGTTGAACCCACACCCTTCTTGCATCGGACTACTAGACGCAGACAGACCTTCCATCCCTTCATAGTAGATATCCCAAGAAGTCTAACCAAACGCTTCGATAGTTCCTTTTTGGTGCGGGTCACCAAGGTGTGGAATGAACTGCCTGCGTCTGTTTTTCAGAAAACTATAGTCCTAGTTCTTTCAAGCGTCGAGTGAATAGGTATCTCGTGGATAGACGTGTAACACCTTCGTCTTCATCGTCACTTTCCATCAGGTAAGATAGAAGACAAACGTCTAATCCTTTTTCAATACCGTCACCTCTCCAAAGACCTTTACCAACTGGAAAGGCTTCAAAAATACGATAGTTTCAGCCTTAGAGGCCCCGAACTCTCCGCTCGCGATCTCGCTCGATAAATTAGATAGCCCGGATAAAATAGATTCATTAGTCAATTCTCTCACTTGGCACTTGGCTGTAAGATTCTCCGATATGAATATTTGTGACGAGGAGCCCAAAATTCCCAGTGATTTTAATGTCAAAGTTAATTTTTTGTTATGTCTGTATTTCTTAATAGCATTGATAACTTTTCCTTTATAATTACTGAGCCGAATTTAATCTGTAACGGTGTGCGTTAGCCATCTGTCAACGTAAATATTTTTGGCAAATGGTCATTCTTTTAGAATTAAATGAAACACTAATAATGTCACTTCTGTATGCCAAAATTAGGACATATTTATACTTACAAAATATTTACGAAAATATAAATACTTACAGAGGTCCGTATTTGGGATCTTTTACTATAATAAGGGTTTATTATTGTAAAATATGTCCTAATTTTGGCATTCAGAAGTGACATTATTAGTGTTTCATTTAACTCTAAAAGAAAAACCCAAATACACTTTCTTGGTGGTATATTTATAAAAAAAAACAGCAGGACGTTGGACACTAATTTGCAAATCAGCTTTTTTGCAAACTTTTGTCAGCTATGTTCTTGTTCTTACTACGAGTACATTTTTGGAGAAAACAAGGGTATATTTATAATACTGTATAGAATACTAATTTTATAGATTTACCGAATAGATTTTAAATTTATAGGATAGATATTAGACGATGAACAGTAGAGATGTAATATTTATTTGAGGCGATTTAGTTTGAGTTATTTTAATAACTCCATAGTTACATTTTCGTATTTGGTTGTTTATATTTCTACCGTTTATGTATTATGTTTTATAATGATTGTTTACTCATAAATTAAGATTTACCGGCATCTATTATGTTTCCTGTACAACTACACCCCTAACATCTTACTTTTAACATATCCTGTACATTATTTTGTAGATTCGACATTAAAAGAGCATATCCCAAATTTTCAACAAGCTTACGTAGGTACATGTTTTTCTCACCATGAACCATGTACATCTTGCGTAGCTATACACTAGAAGCTGTTTCATTTCGCTCTAATAAGTCGATTTATGTTTGTAGATTTGCGTCCGTCACTTCAATTTAAACTAAAAAATGTAATTTTTAAATGTAAATTTTATGAAAAAAGGGGTCTCTTAAGGCTGGCTTGTCATAAGGTTCACTAGGAGATCTTCATGTGTTGTAAGTGAGATGACTGTTAGTTTGAATGAAATAAACTGTTTTTCATTTTTGAATTGGTACAGTGTGTAACAAGCTGATTTAACAGCCTGTCAGGAGCCTATGAACTGCACATGAACGCAAGGGCGACTTACGACACGTTTCTGTATGGTAGTACTGATATTATATATCCTGTGCCATAACCAAGCTACAAACTTAGATTTTTTCCTCATACAAAGATTGAAAAAGAAATTGATTTGTCAACATCCGTGCCTACAAACCGCCTTGTACATTCATATTTCCGATACAGTTCCACAGTCCCTTAACAAACTACGGAAAAATAATGCAGTGTTGTTCTTCTCATAACTTTATGGTATAAAGAAATATTTTCACAAACTGACTTTTTTACATCGTTATCGTTATAGTTTGATGGAATATTTTTCCAACTGCGCTTTACAATTTTTAAATTTCAATATTAAATTTTGTTAATTAATCTTTATTTTTCAGAATTTAAGTATAGAGAAAGAAAATATAAGTACTAAAGATTAAAACATCAAAACAATTTGACCCCTGGATTGGATTGGCACGGATTCTTTTCCTCCTTCGCGGGGAGAGCAGGTGGATAAAAATTCTCTGAAGCATACCCTGCCACGATTGCGGGATGATGTAGGACTAGCTCCGAGCCTACTTGAGCCACTAACCATTAAAAATCACCCGTATGACTCTGGCAATCTATGCCTCACAGCCTTCATCTGATGCGACGGTCAATTAGAGCAAAAGGCCGCGCAAGTGGGGACCGCTCTCGGGTCATCCGTTGGGAAATATCATAGCACTGAAGGTTCTCAAGGAGAATTAGTCACGGCCTGGGCAGCAAGATAAGCTACAAGGTCAGCCAAAAGCTGATTAGGGGAGTTCGAGAGTGCATTCCTAGGTCTGTCAACATTGAATTTGAGTTAAGGTTTGGGGCAGTTTACGAAACTGAGTCGCAAATTGAGATGCGGAGCGTTTGAAGAACTCTTCCGAGAATTTTTTGAGATGTTGTTGAATCATAGGTAGTTCAAGAACTTTTGCAGGTCTGCGTTACGCATTTACCAGGGTGCATTTAAGGCCGTATAGAGCGTTTGCTTGTTCCTAAGAGACATTTTCTGTGTCTACCACATTGTTAACTGTTTAGGCAGCCTGGGTTAGCCACGGGCGAGTTTCGACATTCTGTGGATGTAAGGCCTGAAAGAGAGCGTTAGGTCCAAGGTGAAGCCTAAGTATTTATTATTGCGCTTCCAGGGGATGGAGATATCTAGCATTCAGACATGGGGTCGTTGGGACGGCGATGTTTATTTGTCTGAATTCTCATCGATACGCCATTTTTGCCACCATTCACTAAGTTTTGTGATGAGACCTGGGACACTGGGGCTTTTAGTTTAAAGGGCGGTGTCAATGTAAAGAGCCACGTTCTTTGCTTTGTTAAAATTGCTAACGGCTAAGGCAAGCGTGGATTTACCTTGCTTAGTTACCTTTTTGTTGCCACTGATAGCTGAGTTGATAGCATCAGTGAGGGAATCGACTATCGAGTCTATTTAGTCCGGGTTATCGAGAAAGTCGGATAAGATCGCGAGTGGTGAATTTGGGGCTTCAATGGCCGAAGTTACGGTATCCTCAAAGGCTTGCTAGTTGGTATAGGTCTTAGGAGAGGTGGCGATGTTATTTTGAGGCCCTAGTACAAGGGAGACTGGACGGTGATCCAAGCCTAGGTCATCAAGCTGTTCGATAAGCCTGAGATTGAGGGTGATTCCCTTGACTGGGGCAAAGTCGAGGTTGTCTGAATAATGAGTGGGAGTGACAGGGGATATGATCTGTGAGTCAAGTGACTCTAAGACGTTAAGGAGTACGACTCCGCTGGTGTTGGTGGATGGGCACGTCCAGTTAGTATGTTTTATGTATAAAAGGGTCTTTACTACTTTATAAAAACACAAATTAAAGCTTTTATAATTTTGAAGTTGTAATGCTACTAATTATTGGAATCATGTATATGAGATTTATTTAATTCATTTATCATTGAGGTTCTACTAACATCGAGCTTTATAACGTGTTATAAGGTGCTTATGTATTATTATAGTAACTGCACCACGTAAACCTGGTCCTCATTATTTTGGTTGGTAGAGCATAACGCACACCGTTCTATGTTTTGCAATATACTTCATTGTTATTATTAATAATAATTATAATTATTTATTTCGCACACTTGATTTCTATAAAGAGTAACAATTTGAAAATTATAAATTACTGTTAGTAATCACAAATTTATTTTATTTTACATTACATTGTAGGTGGCAACTATTCCAATGTTTTAATAAAGATCTATCTTCTTTTTCCTTTAATACTAGTAGAATACTGTTAAAGCTGTCGCAGGTCCGGCGCATCAGTGAGGCGACCATTTTCCTTGTAATCGCAAAAATATTGTCTACTCGTCCCACCGCGAACTTGCCTGACGCATATTATTATTATTATTATATAAACACTCAGAGTATTTCTGCTCATCATATAGATATGCTTAATTTGGTTGATATTAAAAATATCCACGCCCTTCTTGTTTTGCAAACTGAGTGCAAACCGTGCTTCTCGTCAAGATCCTACTCGCTACCGGGTTTCTAACTTATTCGTAATGACCGTTTAGGTAGAACAGGTGGTGGTGTAGGTATTTACTTACGATTCAATATTATATTTTATTGCATAATAGCTCAATCCGCCACTGATCTTTATTCAGACATGGGTATTTATTCATTAAACATGTCAAAGTTCTCTTGGGAGTTGTTTAGGTACCATCAATGCATGTTAATTATTTCTTAGAATTTGAGAAACTTCTTGAAGATCTCCCCATGCGCGTTCACTCCATCTTAATGAGTGATTTTAATATGTGTCTTCTCAAAGAAGATCATTGCTCGATAAAACTTAAATGTATCGTATGTAGAGTCCAGTAATTTGCACACAATTTCAATAAATGCTATTCATTTCATACCCGACTATGACCCTTCACTTTAAGACTTAACATTTGTCTCAGCTTCAAGTCACATTAATGACCATGGCCGGTTCAGTGCAGACGCTTTTTCATTTTTTTATCATATAGAGTCCCTCCTCCAAAATTCAAACCTGAAATTCTTCTGCGACGCAACTCTGCCTCTATAAACGAGGATAAATTTTGGAGTGATACTGTTGAAGTAGATTGGTCCACCATATGGGATCAAGTTGGCATAAATCACCAAGTTATTGTATTCAACAACCGGCTGACTAAATTATTTGACCAGCACGCACCTTTAAGTTCTGTAAAACTAATAAACTAACCCACACCATGGCTCAATAAATCAAACAAATACTGAACAAAAAGAACCATGCTAAGGCCAAACTGAAAAGAAAGCCATCTGAATCCAATGTAGAGCAATACAGACTACATAGAAATCACTGCAACTAAGTGTGTAGTGATGCACAAACGAAGAGTTGAAAACGGTAACCCAGCTTAAGTTTGGATATTCTTTAAAACTTTGGGTATTGGCAAAGAATGTAATCCAATTCTTCTAATGTCGACGTGAACTTTTTAAATAGACACTTCTCTCAATCTGATCAAATGGATGGCTCTCTTAAAGACCATATCTTGAGAATTCTTTCATTCCTGCCACACCCTAATACGGATCCTTTTTATTTTCGTCAATGTACTGTCTGTGATGCTAAGCAGTGCATTTTAAAAATCACGTAAAATGCCACAGGGTGTGATAACATTTGCCGCAACGTGATCATGCCTATTACAGACATTGTACTACCAATTATCACTAAGATCTTTAACAACTCATTATCGAAAATAGCGAATATAATCCCAATTCCTTAAAAGTCCCATTATGGTGTTTTATGCCTGTAGGTATTATTTACCTGACTAAATTACCAAAGTATTGTTCGGCAATTCTATCGCAGCGCAACTTGTTATGTTGAGTAGTAGTAAAGAATTGAAAAGGAAACCGCATTCCACCCGTTTTTGGTAGGCACGGTTGAGTAGTATTTTTTTATTTTATAATTTATGTATACACAAAATGCACACAGAAGAAATACAGCACAGAAACAATGTTATAAAATCGAAGAAATGCAAGTGTTATAAAACGTCACATTACCAAATTATTTGATGTAGATTCGATTAATTATAAATATTTGTCGTTTTTCGACAAACCCGGCGATTTTCTTATAACAAAAAATTTTTTTTTCCCTTTCACACGAAAAAGCTATTATGAAATAAACAAACACTAATATTTGCAATAATTTTGATTGTAAGGCATGTTGACACAATTTTGCATTTCTTTTTCTTACCTTCATTTTTGTGTTTCCTATTGTTAATATTCTTGTTTTGTAAATAACTATATGTTTTCGGGAGCCTTGTTTGTTTTTATTACTTAATTATTCATAGACCAGTTTATAACAAACAAAAAATAACAACTCTTAAGCATGTCCTTTTCTAAGCTTGAGTGGTTAGCATTGCAAACATCTTAGTTGCGGTAAGATTTCTATCTCCTGATGGCCTGGTACCATTTGCCTAATGGCCGTTTTCAAGATGTATCTAACGAAATGTATTTGGTATGTAGTATACTTTAAACAATACGTTGTTATGTCATTAAGAGTACTGATCATTTGTAGGGTTTCATTTTATGAGGATGGAAATCAGAGGATTTTTGGTAAGTCGCTCACAGCGAAATATTGCCGAAATATTAAACGGTTGTTCGTACTTTGTTTAATTTTATACTGGCGTAAGATGAAATTATAAAACACGTAGATAAGGATCTTCATAAATGCTTTTTATGACGCTGTGATATAGGTACAGTAGTATATAGGTATAGTAGTATTTAGTTTAAGTATTTATTTTTATTCCAAATTTTTTGAAATAATAACACTTGTTGTTGACCTCCGCGGCGTTAAGGTTTTTGCCGTATTTCTTACAGACAGAGGTTCCGAATTCAAATATTTTTGTGATGCACAAGATCATTTTTGAGGGCCTTGGTCGTTAAAATTTTTACGTTTATTTATTATCGGTCCCCCACAGTTTATGATATAACGCTGTTTGCTTACATCGGGGTAATTTTGTTGATTTTATTTAAACAGGAAAAAACATTTGAGACTCTTAAATTAATCTCCCCAGTAATTTCTTCAAAATAATTGATTTATAGGTTATAACTAAACAACATTGCATGCATTGCATCAATCTATATAAGTCGCAGCTCCAGTTTTTATAACTAAATTGTTTTTAACGTATTTTTAAAAAAATTAAGCAATTTCATTACAAACAAACTAGTATATGTGCAGTACTATGCATAAACATCTATTTCAACCTAACTGAATTTAAATTTGAAGTACAATTAAGTTTTCAATAAACAAACAGAGACTGGTTAAATGTTTGCACTTCTATCAGTCGCGTGTGTAACGTTACACTAGATAAGATAGTTTCATTGCTTTACCGCTGCTGGGGGGTTCGAATACGCACTGTGTCATTTTGTCATTCCGATAAAACGAGAGCGTTTAATATTTCAACTTGTTATAATGCTGGATAGACAATAAGATTTTCGGAGACAAGAGTTTGTCACTTTCATTCTGGTCAGATGGATACGGAATGCATATTTAATAGTCTGATAATACATATTTTATACAAGGTCATTTAACCCATTTACGAGCAGAATTTTTATAAAAACCATTCTGAGTGCTCCCCTTTACTATATTACGAAACTCTTGCGCCAAGTTTCACTTTACTAGGTCCACTGGTTCAGTCAATCTGGTTAGTTGGACGGTCAGTTTAGTAATCTTCTCTTGTTGATATAAAAGCTTTAATAAAATAACATTTCATCGGGACACTTTATAATTTTTATCTTTTAAAATACGAAAACCGCGATATCTTTATTTCCTTGTGAGTAACAACTTTTAGTAGCGACATTATTCTAATAGTAAGTTTCTACTGCATTCACTCAATAACTCAAGATCACTGAGCGTTTATTACTGACGTTGATTTGATGACGTTAGGTTTGATATGAAATTAGACTTCAAACACAAAACAAATAATCACTAGGTTTAAATGATCTATTAACAAGTTAACCAAACTGTTGTCCGCTATCTATAACATCACTAAGCCTCAAAACCAAGTTTTGAGATATAAGCGAAAAAGGGAGGTAAAAATTTAATATGTTGCTACTTCAAAACTATGAATCGTACTGGTACGTCTAATATCTCTAAAGATACGTCCTTTAAGTACCTTCCAATTTGAATAAGTTTCAAGACCAAAGCCTTCTTTATTGTTAAATAGGATGAATTGAAGGGGTTGTAGTTATGTCATAAACTTTTATTTAATTGGAAAAACTTTACTAAAACATCATTATACATACTTTGGTGATGTTATTGCTGTGTATTTTGGAATAAAATATTTGCTTATTTTACACATCGCAAAATAATCATTCAGTACTACACTATAACACCATTAAGGAACTTAATGATTTTATAGATGAAGAACAGATATTTTTAAGTAAATATAAACCTTAGTTAAAACATCACTAAAGGTGTTTTACGATTTTTCGGCTAAATTTATCACATAAGTTTTCAATTTGCTAGCCTCATACTTCACTAAAAAAACACTTTTTTCAAAACCGTTCTTTCGTAGCGATGTTATAGCAAAGTAATCAGGTCTTAAAATTGATGTTATAAAATAAAATGGCGTTATCCAATAATACAAAACAAGCAATTTGCTATATTAAATCTTTAATAAAAAATTAAAAGTTTTCAAATGTATCCAAATTAGGTAATTTTAAAACGCAAGACTTTATAAAAAAGAAAAAGTTTGTAAAGTGTTAAATTCTTTAAAAAAAGGATAGGTACAATTTTTTTGAAAAAAAGATATTAAAAAAAATTTTAAGACTTTAATTCTGTCGAAAACATACTTTTATGTACCAAACACAAAACAGCTTTCCAGTTCCACAATTTATATGGCGGTACTATAGGTGTCAATTTATCGAGTAACGTTGCTTTTCAATCTGGTTACCTTTTGGAGATGTACGTTATGTAAAAATAAAGCTTCTTGGATTTTTTAAATAACGATCAATCATGAATTGTAAAGATGTAAAATCTTCATTGAAATTATTTTTATAGACCAATCCAAATGAATTTCTCCTGAAACATACATATAACATAGTTTTTAGGATTTTATTTTTGGATGCGCCTTTCACTAATTAACTTTGAGATGTGGAGGAAACTTTTTGGTGACATCGATTTAACGACAAGCCCTGAAGTGACAATAACGGTTTTTACAGCATTTTTCGCAGCATCTTAGTATATTGTTGTCCAGTGTAGAATCCTTGTTAGCAAGTGCATATAAATAATCTCGAACGTATTCAAAAAAAGTTCTTATTCCATTGGGCATATTCGGACAGCAAATGTAGGAAGTTGTGCTCTTATAAGGGAAGATGCGACTAATACAGGGAGATGCCGCTAGCTAGCGAAGAAAAAATTAGACATAGTTAATATTTTTTAAAAGTTGATTCAGGGTCAAACAGATTCTCACGAATTGCTCGTTCAGCTGGAATTCTGTGTTCCACGCCCCGGAAGCCGCTTGACAAATCTAAGATTTTAGTGTCGGCTCCAATAAAGACTACCGTTGGTAGACATGCTCCAATTTAAAGAATGATTTGTTTCGCAAATAACACAAGAAATGACTTTAATATATTATCTGATTATTATAGTGCTGCTTTGCTTTGCTTGCATATGTTAAAGTTTTGGGCGTCACGATTTTGCGTTTAAAATATAAAAAAGTATATTTACTACTGTTTTCGTCCAGCTATTCCGTCATGCTACAGAGCGGTCAATGGTTTTTGATTAGACGTTATTCTACCAAGAAGGGCAAAAGTTTGATTATAAGCAATTAAACGTTGGCAGAAAATAATACTTTTAAAAGTGTCTAATCTTGGCAGCATTATGATTTTTTCTAAATCTGACTAAAAGTAAATTACGTCATCATTTTTAGGCATAGCTTTATGCTAATTATACAACTCTCTAGCTTGTGTATAATTTAGGTAATGTTTACTAAATTCGGTGAAAATCATTTACGGTGGGATGGCTGTGCAGCGGCGGGCGAGGTTCGCATAGTGATATTTTAGCGTAGTATTGTGGCTCTCCGTTGTTTTTGTTAAGGAACGTCTGGTAAATTACTTGTTACAAAACTCTTTAAACTCGTTTAGTGATATTTAAGTTAAGTACATCGTATAGAAACATTTAATATTCCTTAGCTAAAATACTGTTATGAGGTTTTTACGTGTTTTTAGTGTAGCAATTGTGTATAATGGGATTTTAGTTAAGGATTGTAATGCGATAGAATGCATTAAACCTTATCTAAAAAAAATAAAGTTTCATTAAGATTTTATAGTATAGTATTAATGGTGTAACGTGATTTTAGTCAGGTAGCAGTTGGGAAAAAAATGTTGAAATATATCCTTCAAAAGCGGCAAATGATTTTTTATTTAAGTATTGTGGGTGAACGATGTTTAAGCTGTGCAAACAAGATATTTTGCATTGGATAATGATGTTTAGGCCTAGGCTATCTTCTGAACGATTAACGTTAAAAATACGAGACCTAGAGAGATCGACAGAGATTTATTTTTCTTATCTATCTTAGCGATGTTTTAGTTAGCGGACGGCAGCAATGTCAACCAGAGACAGCCTCACTGGTTCACAACCGGTTAAGGTTGTGTGATATACTTTCTACCTGCATCGCTACTAGTTTTATCAACCAAATTTTCTATGTTTTCGTCTTTAAATTTTGGAGTAAAAATAGCAATTATGTCAAACTACAGCTTAGCCACATGACGTGGTGGTAGTTATGATTGCCCATGGAAGAAAGTATGGCTTTGTTTCTATCACTTTTTGATAATGTATATATAGTGTATATATTTCAGAAAACTATATTCCTAGATATTGCAAGCGTCGAGTGAATAGGTATCTCGTGGATAGTGATAGTGTAACACCTTCGTCTTCATCGTCACTTTACATCAGGTGAAATAGAAGACAAACGTCTAATCATTTTTCAATAAAAAAAATTGTTCTTTTGTCGTACTGGCTGGCCACTTTGATCTGTATTATCTCCTCTTTGATTAAGAATTCCAATTTCAAATTTATACAGCTATTTTCTCACTCATTTGTGTTTCGAAACCGTAATTCATTTGTTTTTCCCTTTTTGGTTTTTTGTTTGCGTCCCTAAGTGTACAAAATGGAAAACTTGAAATATCGCGTTATTTACGAGGACGAGTTCCACCGTGGCACCAGTGCTGCAGAAACGGCTTGAAGTATTAATACTGTTATGGCGGCGGTGTCGTAAGAGAAATGAACTACCTATGAGATGGCAAAAGTGCATAGATAGCAATGGTACATACTTTGATTAAATAAATATATCATATTTTAAAAAAAATTACTTTATGTTCCTCCCTTACAAAACGCCATTGTCATACGTAATGATCTGATATTTTATTTAAAAATATTATTTAAAAACTCGTTGACCAATAAAATACGAAAAAATCATCAGAATACAAACCTTTTTAACGATTAGGTAAAAAGCCAATTTTGTTTAATATCAACCACTCGCGCAGAAATCGGTGACCCTGTTAAAAATAAAAATGGGGACCACAATGTTATTTGTCGAACATGTCATGCCTTCGATGTTTGTGTAAATTGTACACGGGTCTATTTATATCGGGTCAACTATTTGTCGAAAACAAAGCACTTTGTACTGACTGGCTGAACGTTAAAAGTAATTCTTTAACAAAATTACTATTTTTAGCATCGCACGATTGTGTTACATTTAATTTATTTAAGCCAAAGGTATCTATTTAAAATGCATTTTTTCCCGGTAAGCACTGAATTTTTAATCAGATACTAATAAGTAATATAATTTATTGATTTACTTCTATTTGGGGGGTTATACTAACAGAAAATAACACCCATTACCTTTTAAAGCTAGGCACACATGGAGATCCGGTCTAGTTATAAATTGGTACAGAAAAAGTAATATGGCTTATAAAAATATTCAAGCTACTTTTTGATTCGGATTTCTAGTTTGAAGTCTTAAAATGCTTGTAATTACTAAAAACAAAAACTTGTTAAAACATAAAAGAAGCCAGAATTATTCGCTTGTAAATTGAAAGCGACGTTATCTAGAAAATTAATCAAAGTAATGGAAGTTTTTGCTGTTTGATCAAATTTCGTATAAGAGGTTTCATATTATTACAACGATGCCTGTTAACACACACAAAACTTTTTTGGTTTGGGGTATTTATACTATAAAAAAACATATTTTTAAATGATTTGCTTTGGATTAAGGTATTTTGAGTCTTCAGTGGAGCCCAGATTCCAATCCAAATTTTGACATCTATACAGTGTGTCCGGCCACTAACCAGCAATATTCTAGATAACTATATAACAACTTTTTTTATACATAAATCCCCAATTCACCTTTCTGGTGGCCATTTTTTTACTCCTTAAATATTGGCTACATGTGTAAAAAACCGTATCTCTGAAAATTTTGTTCCGATTGATATAAAAAAAGGCTTATTCGAAGGAGTACAATAGTGTCCATCGCTTTACAAACAAATGTACTGAACATTTAAAAAACAGGTTAAAACTCAAAAATAATGCAAAATTTGCAATTATGGAGCACAAAGACAGAGAGTATAAAAATTAATTACTGGCTTGTGATTATTAAGAGAATTTTTACATTTTCAATTTTGAGTACTAATTAGGAATTCAAAAATAAAGAAAAATGTTCAGGTTAAATTTACAGTAAGTAACCCAAACCTTTATTTTAATTATTTAATTGTTATTAAATTTCTACGTTTTGTACTGCTAAAGTTATATATTTATGAACAATGTGAATGATTTTTAAACGTAACAATATAAACTGCAACGATTTCATGATATTTTCTTTGGTTACTATGTCTTTCTGAGAAAAGGTTTTTTATTAGAAACTTTGACTTCTCTTCATTTATTAATTCACTCTTCGCGTCACATGCTTGTTAGAAAAAGAAACGTTTCTACTTAATACTGAGATCTGTTATATATCTTGAAGAAAAATCATAGCGAAGAATTCTCACTAAGAATATGTACCCGTTTGGCGCAGTAAGGAGAGTGTTTATACTAATAACGTTTAATTATTTGGACTGGGATTCAGATTTTAAACATATTAACTCTTTTTATTAAGTAAAAGTCAAAATACGTTATTGCAACAATGTTTTTAGTTAGTTTTGGTTTTGCCTTTGTATTTATATTGCCTTGTATTAAAATTTTATGATTTTAATAGATAAAATTTAAGCATTATGAAACTGTTCATTTAAGATATTACTAATGTACCTAATATTTTCAGTGGCAAAATTGTATTTTTCTCGAAAAGACTGGAGCATAGATATACCTACTCAAATAAAGACTTCGGCAAGCCAGTCAAATGTTGAGGACGACCTGCAATAGAAAAAACTGACGATCTCGAAAAGCGCCTGGAAGTGTTTATCTTTATTGAGAACGTGTGGACATCAACAATGATGCCTAACGCCTGTTATTCTTCTTTAACTGGGTAACTTGAAAAATGCCTGAAAATGTTAATCTTTATTGAGAACGTTATAATACTTAATTGATTTGCCTGTTTGCTTTTAATTTGTTAATACGGTGTAAATTTTGAAAAGTTGTTATGAATATTTAAAAATGTACTTTATATTTAATGACCACCATTCGCGAGATTACGATCGCGCCCGACTTTAAAATATACCTTTGATGGCCGAGTGGCGTAGTAGTTAGTAGCCCTGTCTCATACGCCGGAGGTCCCAGGTTAGAGTTAGAACCAGACTACTTACGCTGGGCACAACACTGCACTCAGCACAAGCACAACACTACTTAGCACAGCACTTTGAAGACTAAGGGGCTTAGTCGCAAAGAAAAATCGCACTTCGAAAGCACTCAGACGGAGTAGAAAAACCTTGAAAACCGTAGTGTGCCTAAAGAATCAATATAAAGAAATCTTTGATATCTTTACCCCTCGTTTCAATTTGCTGACTTTTTCACCCTTCTTTGCTTGTAATTTTATTATATTGTTTTGTTTATAATTTAACTAAATTGTAACTTCTTAAACATTGGCACACTAGTTGAAGTAAATATTATCACCTGATTTTGCTTCCTTTTATTATTTTATTTTGTCTATTTGTTTGTTTTATTATTTTAGTTTTGTTTTATTTTTTATTGTCTTTCATTTGCATCGTTCTGTAATACCATTTTGTAACAGAACGGGATTTTTCTGTGGTTTTTTTTTCTGTTGGTTCTTTTGTTTGTGTTTTTTTTTCGTTTCATTGTGATAAGTTACTACTAAAGCACAACAACCGAGTTTACGTTTAAATAATATTACAGTACCCAGAACTTGAAATGTCACACCCTATAAAATTTCTCCTTTTACAAAAGTCAGAGTTAATGTATGAAGTAGGTATCCGTGGTGAAACACCCTCCGATAATGTGGCAGGATTACGTCGCCAAGTTACCAAGCTTACACAATTGTATCCATCAGAAGAAATTTTGGAATCAATTTATGATTATTCAGACGACATTAAAGGTTCCGAAGAAACCCTAGATAAAATCAAAGTTAATATCGAGTCCTTAGTATGTACTTTTAGTGAACCGATTTTTAATAAGACGAAATCCCTTGTTAGTCATGTTTATTATCGGCTCCATAGAACTCAAAAACCTAGTAAATCTGACGATCCAGTTTTGCTTTCGAAACTTAAAATAATATTAGACTCATATGATGCAACACTGACAAGCCTGCATAAATCATTTCCCAGTGAATCCAAGAGTACATCATCACTGCAGGCTTCAAACGATGAATGTGCCGATAAGAATATCCAGTCAGGTCTAAACATAGCAGTTTCTTGCGATCGTGGTCTTGTGAGTGAACTCACTAAACTAAAATATGACGGAAAGTCCTGTGTTCGTTCTTTCATACTTAAGCTAGAAGAATTTAGGATCTCGAAAGCTATTTCAGAGAGCAGAATGTTTCTGTCAGCATTCGATATATTTGTAGGTGATGCTTTGCACTGGTTCAGAAATATTAAAAATAAAATTACGGATTGGCAGGGTCTATGCAGTGCCTTAAAGATGACTTCGATATTCCTGACTATGATTATCGTATGTCGCTTGAGATTCGACAAAGAACTCAAGGCGATAATGAGAGTATAACTATTTATTTGTCTATTCTAGAAGGCATGTTCTCACGCTTAAGCAAGCCTCCCTCTGAGGAAGATAAATTAGACATAATCTTGCATAATATTCGTCCATGTTACTCTGCCATCATCGCTTCAAGTCCAAATATAAAAACTATCGATGAACTTAGAATAATATGCAAAAATTACGAGCGTATTATGGTTCGCACGGAAAACTTTAAAGAACCCCCGTCGGCTAGCTCCATTACTTTAGCTCCTGAATTTAGTTATCACGCACATAAACGCGCACATAATTTAAATTATAATTCGTTTAGACCTAAGGTTTCTGAAATTAAAGCTCCTGAGAATAGCCGTATTAAAGTATACTGCCATCGCTGCCGCGTGGATACCCACTCAATGAGAGATTGTCCAGCTGAACGAACTTTTTTTTGTTTTCGCTGCGGAAAGAAGGAAGTACGCACTCCTGAATGTCCCAATTGTAATCCAAAAAACTGAGATACGTAAATGGTGTTAAGCAAACTGTCAATTATACCAGTGACTCGGAATGGAATAATTGGCTGTTGACTATTAAAAGGTTTTTTTCTAATAACCCTGCTTCACCTATTTACAACTCTCAACCGAGCAACGATCCTCGCCCATACGTAAAAGTGAAAATACATCCAACCAGTGACATTCATTTGTTTGGATTGCTAGATTCTGGTTCCGCTGTGTCCATCCTCGGGAATAATAGTCATACAATCTTAACTGAATTCGACTTACATCTCTGTACCGACGAAACGATTATCGTCACTGCCGCTGGAGGTCAAAAGATATCATCCCTTGGTTATGTTCTGCTTCCAATAACTTTTGAAAGTAAATTTTTAGTAATTAAGGCGCACGTTATTCCTCAGATAGAAACTAACTTAATATTAGGCATCGATTTCTGGACCGGATTTAGGTTGTGTCCGAAATATTTATCTAACTCAAATAACTTATTTATCAATGACCCTGGATTATCGGATATAAAAAAGGCTGAAATTCATTTACACGCATATGAAAACCTCGATGACAACGAAAAATTAATCGCTGACCAAATTGTAAGAGAATTCAAGGATATATCCTTTGAGGAGAAAGGCTTGGGACGGACACACTTGATTAGACATCGCATCGATACTGGAAATGCTGAACCGATCCGACAGAGATATTATCGTATGTCACCGGTAAAACAGCAAATAATATCGGAACAGGTTGATGAAATGCTTGCGATGGATGTTATAGAAGCATGTGAAAGTCCTTGGTCTTCTCCTGTCTTAGTTGTTAATAAAAAAGATGGTAAACCTCGTTTTTGTCTCGACAGTCGGAAGCTAAATTCGATTACCAGAAAAGATGCATACAGTCTTCCGTATGTGTCTGAGATTCTAGATGATCTAAAAGACGCGAAATACCTAAGTAGTCTTGATCTGTCTAAGGCGTTCTGGCAAACTTTAATAGAAGATTCTGACCGTGAAAAGACAGCTTTTTATGATCCGGGCCGTAGTACTTTTATGTTTAAAGTTACACCATTTGGCCTGACTAATGCACCTGCTACTCAGCAGAGATTAGTGGATTTGTTATTTGGCCCTGAGTTTGAACTTAAAGTCTTTGCTTATTTGGATGATATTATTATTATTAGTCAAACCTTCACAGAACATGTGACTCTACTCCAAAAAGTTCTAGATAAACTACGATATGCAAACCTTACAATTAACCTTGATAAATGCAAATTTTTCAGAAGCAAACTTAGATACCTTGGGTATATTGTCGACGGTCAGGGCCTTAGAACTGACCCAGAGAAAGTAGAAGCTATTTTAAACTATCCTACACCAACGAATCGTAAAGAAGTCAAACGTTTTCTTGGTACCGCTTCATGGTACAGACGTTTCATCTCACAATTCAGTACCATTGCAGGCCCCCTTAACAAACTTACATCTTCAAAAAAGAATGCTACTCCATTCCAGTGGACTCCTGATGCTGACAAGGCTTTTCTCGAACTAAAGTCCCGTTTGGTACAATCTCCTGTTCTAGCTTGTCCCAACTTTGATTTTCCTTTTGAGGTCCACGCTGATGCCAGTAACTTTGGGATAGGTGCAATGTTGTCTCAGACGATCGATGGAGTGGAACATCCCGTCGCTTTCATGAGCCGCTCTCTTACGAAACCTGAGCAAAACTATAACACCAACGAAAGGGAGGCCTTAGCAGTCCTGATAGCACTTGAACATTGGCGATGTTACCTTGAGAGCACGAAAAAGTTTACAGTCTTCACTGATCACTCCTCACTTAAGTGGTTTCTCTCACTAACTAATCCTACAGGTCGCCTAGCCCGATGGCGAGTACGATTATCGGCTTTCAACTTTGAGATGAAACACCGAAAAGGAAAGGAAAATGTCGTCCCGGACGCACTCTCCAGGAGTGTACCAGTAGATGCAATTCTCGATACTCTCCTTACACCGGCTCATGTTGTCAGGAATCTCCGATTAAATATCCTAACTATAAAGTTGAGAATGGCGCATTATATAGAAATATGAAAAACGCAAACACCCTCATATCCGAATTCGCTTGGAAGAACGTCATTCCACAAGAAGGGCGCACAAAAACACTTAAACGGTGTCACTCAGAACCTACCGCGGGTCATTTTGGTGTGTTCAAGACATACAAGCGCTTGGCACTTCGATTTTATTGGCCTGGTATGTATTCGGACGTAGTAAGTTTTGTTACTCAATGCGAGGTTTGTTTAGCATATAAACAACCAACTCACGGAACTCTTGGGAAATTGGGTAGACCAAAGGATATTTGTAGACCATTTCAGGCTCTTTCGATAGATTTAGTCGGACCTTTACCAAACAGAAGAAAGCAGAACCAATATATTGTTTTCTGTTTCCTCTGCGTAGAGCAACATCAGACTTGATTTGTAAACATTTTGAAAATGGTGTATTTTTGATCCATGGTATCCCACAGACCATTATCCTTGATAATGGTAGCCAATTTATAAGTCACGAATTAGACAGACTGTTTAAAAAATATAAAGTACCTAATGTACATTTTACTCCAAAATACACACCTCAAGTAAATACAGCTGAGAGGTACAATAAAACTATAATAACTGCTGTATCAACCTTCGTCAATAATGATCATAGGAACTGGGATCTTAATATTCCACAAATTCAATTTGCCATAAACAGTTCAGTAAATGAGAGTACAGGCTACACTCCAGCATTTCTAGTACACGGAAGAGAATTGGTCACTTGTGGCTCACATTACTTAGAAAATACTGAAATCAATAATCTTGTTTATCTACCACATGATAGTTACGCTGAAAACTTAGGGAGTTTAGCTATAATTTTTGACAAGGTACAAGCTTCCCTCTGGAATGCCCATGTGAAAAATACACAACACTATAATTTGCGTTGAAAAGAAGCTGAGTTTGAAGTTGGTAATGTGGTTTGGAAGCGCTGTTATTTCCAAAGCGACAAGGACGCATATTTTAGCAAAAAGTTAGCTCCTTCAAAAATGTCGAGTAAAAATGAAGCGTTCCCCATTAGTTTATGTATTGGAGGATCTCAAGGGTAACGAACTTGGTGTTTGGCATATAAAAGATCTTAAAATCGTAACAGTAAAAAAAAATCAGTACTTAAATAAATAAATTTGGTCGTTTTAGTTATGAATAAAAAAAAGTTTCACATATAATTTCACTTGCTTATTTACCGAATTTTTACGAAGTAAAAATCCCTTTTTGGGGAGGGGATAATGTAACGTAGGTTACCTAGGTAGTACCTAAATTGATATATTTATTTTATAATAATATATTTATTACTTAATGATATAATAATAATTCAACAAATAACTAAATTCTAAGTACATACCTTTTTACATTTACTATATAAATATGACTTAAAATAAACATAACGATTTTATTACGTTCAATAAACGGAAGGCCAAACACATCCTTATTCATATTAGCTTGCAGTGGCGCGCTCCGAACAGCTTAGGAATGTGGTTTAGGACCGGTTTCGACTTGGAAGTGGCCACGCAGCGGAGCGGCGGGCCTGCGTGATTGAGGAGACAGCGATTTGCTTTTCTACTGTGAGGACGATCTTTGATCACTAAGAACGTTATCTCTATACTTAACTATAAACTAATATATCAAGTCAAAAAGTACCGTGGTAATAACATATGTTTTGAATGGAATTAAAAGTTAAAAACTATTATATTATCTACTTGTAACATTATTTTCCCGTACTGGGAACTCCGGCTGGACTGAAATAAAAATATATACCTACATATATACTGGAATGTACAAAGCCCTGGACTACGCTGACATATATATGAAGCAAGGCTACTTACTCACATGCAGCGGAGGACAACGCAAGGAGAAGGAGAGTGTGGTACCATAACCAGCGTGCCATTGTCACGCTTTAAAGCTTAAACAAATAAAAATAGAATAGAACAAATAGAATAAATAAAGCGATAAGTAAATTTAAAGTTTGTTTATTTAAAAAAAAAAAGATAAGGGTACCCCCCTTATCTTTTTTTTAGGCCGGTCTTTCAGTCGTCCCTCCTGGCTGGTTATGGTACCACACTCTCCTTCTCCTTGCGTTGTCCTCCGCTGCATGTGAGTAAGTAGCCTTGCTTCATATATATGTCAGCGTAGTCCAGGGCTTTGTATATTCCAGTATATATGTAGGTATATATTTTTATTTCAGTCCAGCCGGAGTTCCTGAAAGGCAGCGAAGTGACGCAAATTAAATTGGTGGCTTAGGTACATAATCCAGGTACCAATGTTGGCAAGCAGATAGGATAATGAGGAATTATAGGATTATAGGATTCTTTAGGAACCAACACGCTAAACTGTGACGTCAGTAGACTGAGCGCCACGGAATATCGGGAAGGGACCAAACAACGGAGAACGGGGTCTTGCACGTCCGCACTGGGCGGTGGTCGGAGCGAGAATGCGGATTCATCACGCATCACGAGATCACGGGTTGAGTACGGATGTTATTAAAATAACGAAATATTCTTTCCACACAAAAAGTAATAATTCTGGACCAGAGCATCCAATACAACTTTCATGAGTCGGCGTGTCGATGGCCTTATGCTTTTTTTAATGTGAGGAGTCGAAATTATATTTTCCGGAGACACAGGATTCATAGGTGAATTTGAAAATGTTTGTCCTCCAGTAGATCATCCTGCTTGAGGAGATGGAGTTCTTTCTCTATGCAATATATCTTGGCGTAAATACTATTTCTGTTGTCTGTGATGGAGCGAAATCTGCCATCTGCGATTCAACACGGCCAAGAGGCCAGGGGTTCGAAGCCATAATTGTACTTCTTGGGAGTAAAACGTGCTTAAAGGGGACCCATAAAACCCACAATGAGGGTTTGTATGGCTTTCAAGTTCTTGGTGTGAGTGGCATGACCATCCAAAATTAAAAGAACTTGATTTTCTTTACTTGTAAGACACACAGCTAATAAAGTGACGCATCTATAAAAATATGTTTCTGTAAAAATATGTTATTGCATCCAACCACTGGGATGACAAACAGCCACTGTACCTGCTGGAGCACCATCTAGAAGCTCACTCTTCATCCTGACTCGAGGCAAAATCATAAGTGGTGGAAGATAATGTCCGGCTGCAGACAAGAAAGCACTGCCGTTACCAGCTGCCCTAGTTTAGCTGAAGCGAGGGCACCATCTTGCTTCTTATCTCTGACCGATATGACCATTTTTTTTGGTATAGATGTCAATCTGGTTTCGTCCATGTTATACACTTGAGTAGGACTCAGTTCATGCTTCGCATAAAGTGATAATTATTGACCATAAACAGCCAAAACCATAGTTCTGTTAAAGCCCATTGCCCTTGCTGCTGATGTTGCCTCTGGTAATGTTAATGACAGCTCAGTATGCTTCTTCAAAAATCCACCAACCCAGTCTAAGCAAGCAAGTCCCGTTGCCTTGTTAAAAGGATGCTTTAAATTATTTATTTCAGTTAATTGGAACAGTTAAATGCTAGACGTCGGAGATCCATTTTGTCCAATCCGAAGACGGGATTCCATTGTTTGAATGTGTTTGACTGACAAACCTTCCAGTTAATCAGAGAATACGCATTTTTCAGTAGCAGGACACTTTCTACTCATTCTCATTACTCATTCTTTGATTTTTCTTTTCGGATTTTGTTTAAACGGTCTTCCAACGATGGATTACATTACGGTTATATCGGATGTACGGCTTAAGGGTACATTGTATGTTTGAGCTGCTAAAAGAAATCCCATTCTCCCTTCTATGACCGAATATATGAGCACCCTGTAACAAAAGTGGTTTATTAAAATATAAACGAAACTAACATAATAAACTCTGAAAATACATAGAAATCGATTGGGGGAAATCCGGATACCGGGGATCACCCCGTCTGATCGTACCCCACAGGTACCATAAATGATATATTATTTATTAACACTTCATGTTTGGACTCACAGCAATATTGAATACAGCTTTATTACTTTTAATATCTACTAATTTATAAAAATAAATAACACTATAATAGTCTATGCGCAAAACAAATGAGAACATGTCAAAAATTACAAAATATTAGATAACTTACCTCTGTTTTCTTTTTTCTCGTTTAGACGCACGCGCTGAAATGTTATCGTTTGCGCCATTTGCAACTGCATTGCGCGTGTATTCGCGAGTATCTTCCGATCACCCAGACCAAGACAGCAATATGCGAACTAATGAAATAACACCCATCTGCTTTTACCCCCTATCCGATTTCCCCCTACCTTCCCCTACTTATGTTATTGATATATATATTTTTGCTTTATTAAATTTGTTTGATGATGTTTAATTGTCTCAATAAACCCCGATCTTTTGTACGTTAATTATAAACCTAAAGTAAAGCTTTAAGTGTGACCTTGCTACCCCTGTATTTTTAGTTTCTGCACCAGCCACCTAAAAAAAACAAAAAAAAAACGCCTCATTCACACAAAATATATGTACGTGCAGTTGATAAAATACCTCCAAGAAAGTAAAATAACTAATATTTCAAAATTTTTGGTTTACTGCAACGGAAAAAGACAAAACATACCCAACATCTTTTAAAACGATTCCTATACATAGATTTTTAAAAAATTCACGAAATAAAGAATTCTGCAGAACATTATCTGGTTACCTAGAAGAAAATAAAAAAAAAAACGATACCTTATAGCCTAATCTTATAAAGTATCTAGTTTACTACATGATAAAAAGTTAATTATATTATAATGTTAATAGAGAAAATTGTTGGTAAAAGCCGTCGTCATTATCTATATAGATAGAAATCGATTAGGTACCACAGGACAGGGTAGACCGTTTCACATATATAGCATTTGCATAAAAGTAAGGAACCCCAGCAGTGGCGCAGATAGATTTAACCTACATACTTTTACTATATTATTACGTTAGGTTAAAAATGTCTAGAGTTAATTTAAAGCATATACCCTGAGTGTCACTAGAATCTCGGTTTTCCTTATTATAACCGTGGTACCAACTTATAACCAAAAAAGGCTTGGTAAATCCAAGAATTAAGTAAAATTTTCTAAACTTTTTTCACGCTTCTCATAGCTGCTTTCAGATCAACTTCAGATTCAAAAGTCAAAACATTTTATTCATAATTGATCCATTAAGTACTCTGAATGACGTCACCGTTAAACACAACAGTGTATTTAAACGAAATAAACCGAAAACTTTCCAAATAAAATGTGAAATCCCGAAAAGAGAAATATCAAATCCGGACGAATCAAATCAGAATGGGTAGCGAGAACGCTACCCATTCTGATTTGCAAGTAAAGCTATTCATTTCAAATTGAAGAAGTTAAAATTGATTCCATGGTTGAAACAAGCAGAAGTTATAAGCTACAAAAGAACAGCAGGATATTGTTAAATAAGAACTCGACGCGAATCACAGAAAAAGTTATAATTAAAACTTATTCTTATTACGCTCATGGGATGTTCAGTTGAAAATATGTACCTCGAGGTTTTTTTTTCGAAATGGACAGTTTATTTATGGCCCTACGGGCCTTTAAGTTTTACCGGACTTTGTAGCTTAGTGCTGACGGCACTTAGCTGGAACTTAAACTACTCCTACCTACGATATGCCTAAGGGCACCCGAGAGGGCATGTACCTCGGCTTAGGGAGTCGTATATTGAGACTACCACTGGTTCGGAAAGGTCATCTACTGCCAAAGAACAAGCAATAAACTCAGTAGGAATGCGTACGACGCATTAGCCTGGCCCACCGGTCGGTCAGGCGATTCAAATGACGTGTTGCCCTAACTCTAACTGGAACACCGGCGTTCACTGTTGTAATAGCATCGTCGAGATCTGTTACGTGGAAGCCTATAACGAACTGCCGCATCTTGGGTTGGCTGTGTATTCAGATGACTTATTGACCAGCGGGTTGGGATGGTGGGGAGCATTTTCGAAGTGGCGTCTAAACGCCAACTTCATGAATGCGGCAATAGTGGGCAGCTCGAGATCCTTGTGTAGATCTAAGTTGCGGACATAGGGTGCGGCCCGACGCATTTGCGGAAGAACCTATTTTGAATAACCTGCAAATGATTGAGGTTCGATTTGCTGGCGTGAGCGAAAGCCACACTGGCATATATCATGATGGGGGGGATGCAAGTTTTGTAAAGTGTAAGCTTATTTCTAAGCCATATTTTACTCTTCTTGCAAATTAGAGGGTGCAGCTTACGACGTCGAAGACTTTCGAAGTCCCCTACGCGTTTTATGTGATTAGCGAATGTAAGTCGACTATCTAAAGTGTCTCCTAAATATTTGACTTTTTCAGCACATGGGATCGGGGTACTAAAAAAGGTGATCTGACCTAATCTTTTGGAGGGTTTCCTAGAGGTTGGCCTAGAGCAGGATGAAAGGTAGAAGTGCACTACTGCACTTTTTTCTGGGTTGACTTCTATTCTTCATTTCCTGAACCAAGCGCCTAATGCGTTGGCTGCGGATTGAAGTATTCTAGTTAACCTACGTAGATGTCTATCAAATGTGTATAGTGCAGTGTCCTCTGCGAAGATCGCTAGGTCTACTTTCTCCGTCCTTGGTATGTCACTAGTGTATAGTGAAAACAAAGTTGGAGAAAGCGCCGAGCCTTGTGAGACACCGGCTAATACAGGACGGGGATTGTAGAGTGCATCTTCCAAACTGTAGCGAAAGGTTCGATAGTGGAGAAAGTCTCGTATGAACTACACAAGGCTGTCTGGCACGCCTAGTTCAAAGAGCTAATATAATGCTGGCTTTAAGCCACGTCAAAGAAAAGCGCACCCGTGCCTATCGGTTTTCGTTCCATTGCTCCAAGATGTGCTCCATGATGCGCTGCACCTGTTAGACGCAGGAGTGACAGGACCTTAAGCCAAACTGTTCATCCGGTATTAGGTGCTTCGAATGGATGACCACTCGGAGCCTGTTCAATATGATCCTTTCGTATAACTTGCCTATCGAGCTAAGCAAGCTAATAGGACGGTAGCTTGTAGGTAGATTAAATTAGATTTTTTTATTGAAGAAGGATAAGACGTTTATCTTCTATCTCACCTGATGGAAAGTGACGATGAAGACGAAGGTGTTACACGCCTATCCACGAGATACTTATTCACTCGACGCTTGAAAGAACTAGGACTATAGTTTTCTGAAAAACAGACGCAGGCAGTTCATTCCAAACCTTGGCGACCCGCACCAAAAAGGAACTATCAAAGCGTATGGTTCGATTTCATAGGATATCTATCATGAAAGGATGGAAGGTCTGTCTGCGTCTAGTAGTCCGATGCAAGAAGGGTGTGGGTTCAACCTGATCAAAAAGAGCATTCGCGCACTCTCCAAAATGTAATCTGTAGAAAACTGCTAAATTAGCAACTTTCCGACGATGGTCGAGGTTTTGCAGTTTTTTGGTGGTGTGGTCAAAGTTGTTAATAATTTTTCGGGCTCTTCGATCAACTGCATCCATCGCTTCTAGTTGGTGCTTTGTAGAACCATCCCAAAGGTGGCTACAGTACTTTATACAAGATCGAACTTGAGCTGTGTACAAATTAAGTAGCTGTTCAGGGCTAAAGTACCGTCGGACCTTCGAGATGATTCCCAACTTCTTTGAAGCTGTTTGAGCCATGGACACAATTTGTTGCCCAAAGTTTAGTTGGGACGATATAGTTACGCCCAGAAACCCTAGGTGGTCGGTTAAGGGTACAGAAACATTTTGGAAAGTGGGCGTTAGGTCGTAATTGCTCTTTTTCGCGGAGAATAAACACGCCTGTGTTTTCGACGGGTTAAATTTGACCAAGTTGGACTCGCCCCAATCGGACACTTTCTTTAAGGCCAAATCCACCCGCTTAATCATGGACTCTCTCAAGGCCCGGATTTCTTGAGGACTCGTTCGCGCATTGGACATGTATCTCTTTACAACGGTGCTGTCATCAGCGTAACCAATAATGCCTGGGGTTAGCAGGTCGTTTATGTGCAGCAAGTATAACGTTGCAGAGAGAACAGATCCCTGAGGTACCTCGGCATTAATTGCCATTAGGTCAGAAGAGCAGCCGTCTAAGACTACTCGAATTGACCGTTCCCTCAGTAAATCAGATATCCATCTTACTCAAGAGATCATCATGCCAGACCCTATCAAAAGCTTTGGAAATGTCTAAGGATACAGCTATAGCTTCACAGTGACCTTCCAAGTCTTCGCTCCATAAGTAAGTGGCATAACTTTGCAAAGTATGGAGGTGATTGCAATAGGTACTTTGGTACTGGTTGCACGTTAGCCAGCTTCCAGGATTTAGGAACCTTTCCAGATTCCAAAGAGAGTCGATACAGGCGCGTTAGTATGGGAGACAACTCGGCTGCGCAGTGTTTTAACACAACTGCAGGTATGCCATCCGGGTCGCTGGCCTTGTTCACGTCTAAATTTTGCAAGCATTTAAGAACCGCCTTTTGGCGAATATGAACGGTACCCATTTTGGATCCGAACTGAGGTAACTGGGGTGGGACTTTACCTTGTCTATTTAGACGTGAATAGTCTGCAAAAAGATTAGCAAAGAGATCTGCTTTCTCTTTTGCGGTGTGGGCCAGTGAACCGTCAGGCTTCCTCAGAGGTGGCAGTGATGAGCGACAGAAGTTCGACTCAAACGACTTGGCCAGAGACCAGAAAGCTTTGCTTTCTGAAGGATATGACGCTATCTTGTCTCCGATGTGGCCAATGTGGTCGAAGCGAGCTTTCTTGATCACCTTTTTGCAAGACTTGGCGGCAGCATTGTATTTTTTCTTCATTTCACGCGAATCCACGGCTTTGCTTCTGCGAGCGTCAGCCCAGGCTTTGTACGCTTCTTGCTTTAGCTTTTCAGCTGTGAGGCAAGCAGCATCAAACCATGGGCGACCTTTGGTTTCAAGGGATAGTTCAGCGTAAGGGATGAAGTACTCCATTGCTTGGCCTATTACACTTGATACAGCATCAGCGCAGCACGATGGATCAGTTGATGTAAAACAAGTCTCCCGCCAAGGATAAGACGTGAAAAAATGCCGTATTTCATCCCAATCTGCTGACTTGTATCGCCTATGACAATCGCTTCCTTCCACGTTTGTGGAAAGGAGCAGTTTGTTAGTAAGTTATTGAAAATAACTACTTACAGTTCTATGAGTGCGAATGGGAGAGCTTTCAGAACTCTGTTTGGTATTTCGTCTGAACCTGGAGCTTTCCGCGGTTTAAAGTTTTTAATTATTGTCTGTACCTCTTCCACCGTTATCGGTTGGAGGGTGTCTGTCGGTGGGTTGCCGCATTTAGTTTCAACTGTGCTATTCACAGTTTCTATGTTGAGGGCATTGGTGCTCTCTGTATGTACTTAGAGGAAATTTTGCTGAATGTACTCTATTTGGCGCCATTATGGCGTCATTTACCGATCTTAGAATTATGCTACATAGAAAATTGGCTTACTACTCTTTATAATGATTATATTTTAAATATGAATTAGATAAAAATAAGACTTTTTTATAAGCCTGACATGCAACATTGGCTAACAAAGTTCTACTAATAGCAACCTAATACATCATCATATCCTATATCTACCATCATATCCACAAAACTGGAGGAAAAATGCAAATGTGCATTTACAAATCTATGTATTTCACACTATCTTCAATCACACCGCTTGCCACGACCTCTCACTCACGAACCATGGTTAGTGGCGAGATATCGGCACCCAAAACGCACTGCGCTCCGCATCCCGCATCCCAGAGTCCACACAGGGACCATACAGTGCCATCGATCTCACTATAACCGCGTAGAGACGCCGAAATGACGTCTCAGGTTCTCCGAGATTTGGCAGCACCCGTCCCAATGCCGCAGCCACCCTCAGCAGCGGAGGCGCAAGGAAGTCGAAGTGGGGAACGAAGTTCCTCTGGCTATCCAGGACGAGCCCCAGATAGCGCATCGATGGCCTCACGTCTATGCGGACTCCAGATACGACGATATCGGCGTCCTGGGGTGGCGAGTTCCATGGGCTATGGAAAATCACGGCCTCGGACTTTTCTAGTGCCACCCGCCATCCCAATCGCCATACAGGGCCCACCACAAATACCGCGCCGGTGGTGGCGCGCAAGAAAAGCATCCTCATGGCTTTTGCCTCAGACAGAGATCGAGTGTCGTCCGCTCAGCAGACTCATCGAGACCTGGCGCTGGGGCTCCACGCAGCACCCAGTCGTAGCCGATATTCTAAAGGAGTGGGCTACCGGGGTACCGGAGAGGGGTACCGACCCCTGAGGAACGCTGCACGGCATCTCCCGCTAGCACCACCGATATCGACCGGAGTACTCCATAGCACGCCCAGACATGTAGTCCCTGACAACCCGGCGCAGGAACGGAGGAACTCCATGGTAAAAGAACCCCTACCTGATACAGCTTCAGGGGAGAGAGTTAAATGCGTTGGTGATGTCCCGAGACACTGCCAACACGATCTCAACCCAGGCGATCGCGTCCCGCGCCAAGGACTTAACCCGCTCTATTGCGTCAACGGTAGATCTACCCCTGCGGATTCCAAACTGGCAGTCTGCTAAGTCCGGTCCGACATCCTCTAGGTGCCCAACGATCCGAGCGGCAACAACTCTCTTAAAGAGTTTTGCGTCCTCGTCGAGCAACACTATCGGGCAGTACCTACAATCATAATCCAACAAGTGCAAAGTCTGAATAACACTTAAAAAGTTTATAAAATTCAATTCATTTTTATTAATGTATAAAATCAAAACAGGTTTACAAGCTATTGCATTTCGTTTCGATTTAATCCGATGTTCTTGCGGAATTTACCCTATTTGATGAAAATCATTCGTCAAAAATAATTTTATAATAATTTCTATTACTCCCGAAGTCTATAATAAAGACTAGTACTCCCGTAGGTACACTGTGTAAGGAATAAAGTTAACAAAGTGTCACGTTCCTACATCTACTCTATCAGTCAGTCAGTGTAAAATTGCATTCCACCTAACCAAAGCAGGGAAGCTCGGCAGTGCACTGATGTAAATTCACCGATAGGATTCCTAATTAAAAAAGGTAAAAATAAATGACGCAATCCTATTGATCAATTTGTACCTCGCACACCGCCAAGCTTCTCAGCACAGCTATGGTGGATATGCCTTAGTATTAAATAAATAAGTATTAAATAAATTAAATTAGCGTTTTGTAAGGGTGGAATATAAAGTAAATTTAAAAAAAATATAAAATATTTATTTTATCAAAGTATGTATTATTGCTATCTTTGCACTTTTGCCATCTGTTATCACAGTGCAGAGGTGCTGCACACAGTATTGAATAATTTCACTTACTTTTATTAAGTATAATATTATTGTTAAGTATTATTAAGTATAAATTTTAAGTAATAAGACCATACGGATGTAAGAAGGCATTTTATATAAGAATACTCATAAACTTGTAGATTTTATTTTACTTTCTACCTTAGTAACTTTAAAATAAATATAATTAACCGAATTTTATGACTTCATAACCTTCATTCACGGAAGTACGTGAAATTGTACACCATTTTTACATTATACTTGAAAAAGATTTACTCTTTTTCCGGCCGCGCGGCCGGATTAATACAATAACGGTCAGGAAATGCAAAACTGAAAGAAAATGTTCTGTGGATAAATAATAAAAAAACTGATAATAATATGAACCAAGCTTTTTTGGCATATCGATGCATTGTGGGAGTCAGGTTTACAACATATTTTCAAAGTGTTTTGTTAAATATCCACATGGGTCCCTACATAAGGACGTTATAAAAAACAAAGATGGAAAGTGTTACTCCAGAGAGCCTCGCATTTGACAATACGGTGTAACATTTTATTTCTAAAGGTTCTTCAAGCGTAGTATCTTTCGGTCCTTTCATTGTTGATTAATCAAGCCCTATACGGTGAAGATTTCTGAGGTTTTGAATGAATAGCCTCTACAGATTATTAAACATGATCTTAGGACTTTCAAGAATTGCGTCTGCAACCACATCGTGTTTGTACCTAAAATTAATAAACTTACTGTTCATGTGGTGACATGGAAGACCAAAGATCAAGGAAATATATTTAAAAAGGATTACGTCAAGTTTTTGAATAAATGAATTAACATATTTCAATTCATAAATGAATTTGTGTTAAAACAAAAGTGGCTAATTTCTAGAAAGAAAACTGTTCTGAAATGTTCTGCAACTTCTATAAGTCTCCCACTATTTGAGTATTAGGCGCAAATGTATTAAGCCACTTATGCACTAAAACTAACTCAATAAAAAAAATATTTCTATATATTTTAGAAAGTTATAAGTTTTTACAGATATTAAACCTGACCTAGCTTTTCAATATTTTTCTGCTTTTTAGCTTATAGGTCATCCACACTGGCCGTCCAGTTAGAATACGGAAGTTATTCAGTGATGAGTTACATTTTTAACCCGAGACAAAAAGAGGGGTTTTATTTATTTAAATATCTGTGTATCTGTCTTCGGCATCGTATCTCATTAGAATGGACCAACTTTTATCGTGTTTCTTTCTGGTTAAATCTGAATTAATTAAAATCTGTTTTCATTTCATGTTTGAAGCAAATCGGTGCAGCCATCGAAAAATGTCCTACTTTTTATAAATTATGTGGAAATAATTTTTTTTTATGAGAATTAAATTTTTTAAGTTTATTATTAAATTCGTATTACAGCAATTATCCTTTTCACTTACCTTCAGTTTAAATAGAAAGCAGACGAATTTCAAATAAAGGATCATTCTCTTAAATAAGGTGTTCAGTGAGTAAGCATTCTTTGCCGTTATTCTGTTACGTAGGTAAACAATTTTCTTAACTCATATTAATTATTGCAGAGAGCATTCTATTACCAAAAGTAATAGTCCTGTTTCTTTTATTTTGATCAACAACTTAGTTATTTTATCACGGCCACAAGTGTAATTATTACTTTTCGTAAAGTTTAATCTTTTATGTTGTATTAATGTGAAAGACTCTCTGTACTCACAAAATCATCTGTACGCCAGAATACATTTAAAAGCAACGAGAATTCAGATCCTATCATTAGATAGGTTAGATAGTTATTTTTAGGAAAAATAATTACAATCTTTTAATAAACATTGAAAAACAATATGATTATTCTGTTAACAACAAGGACGAATTAGTAAAATATTAAGTCTTATTTAAATTTTTACAACGAGAGCAACCCTTGGTAAAATATATAAGCCTAATTGAAATCATACAACGAAAGCAACCCTTGGAAAATTTTCCAATAAATATATAAATATCTGGCATTGGTTCAAATTTTTAATTTTTCATTATTTTGATGAGAATATTTTAATTTAAGAAAATTTTATTTTAACTATTCTAAGTTTTCGTAATCTCACGTTCTTAAAAAAACTCACGTCACATATTTTTTTATCGCGAGATGTACAGCTTAATAACAGTTGAAAAAATACGTGAGTTTTCAACGAAATGTTTGCTTTTCGATAAATTTCTGCTTTTGATATTTAGTCTATCTATATCTCATAACATGAAGTATTGAAACATAAAATATGCTTACGTAAAAAGCTATGAAAAAGCAAACTTAGTAATTAAAGCTACATAACGTCAAATATGGCCATTTCAATTTGTTATACAACTATTTTCCAACTAGTGTATTTTAGGCACGGCCTAGCCCAGTGGACCTTAATACGTTAAACTTTTGTTTTGTTCCCCTCCAAGGGGAGGGCAGGGGGACATAAAAAATGCTCTTATGCTTACCCCGCCGCGCGCGATACGGAGGTATGTGAGACTCGATCTGAGCCTACCAGAGCCCCTACCCATTAAAAAAACCCCTGAATGACTCTGGCAATCTTTTGCCTCAAAGCCTTCATCTGACGCGACGACCAATTAGAGGAAAAGGCCGCGCAAGCAAGACCCATGAGGGGTCACCCGCTGGGAATTATATAGCACTGAAGGTGAATTCATAGCACTGATTTGCTCAAACATTTTTTTTTTATTTATTTATTATTTATTTATTTACTATGTTACAACATTCGTTATCTGAAGGTTTTAAAACCCTATTAGAGTTTGTCTAGACCAAAGTTCTCGAACTATTAAAACTAACAATAGAGACAACAAAAATCTCAATTATCTAGAAGCAACAGTTTACAAATTAAAAACAAAAAAAAATTAATAATAATATATTAACTATTCATCAATCATTCGCTCGTTCATACAGTGGTTCGCGCGAGCATTCCACATGCTAAACTGGTTTGGTGAGTTACAATACAGTACAAAAAAAAGAAAGATAAATGATGCTCCATAGTATATTTTGATTTATTATAAAGTATTTAAGTAATGTTTTTTTTAAATGTATCTTTATATATATTTTGGTTTATTTTAGGTACTGAGAAGTCCTTTTATCGTACTCGTTACTGAATTTAGGTTTTGATAGTTTTTTATTTGTTATACTTCTTGTTCCTATTGGATGATTTTTTTAAATCTGAATATCATAGCGGAAGTATTGTTCGGTAATTAAATTATATTCAACTTATTTAAATATAGGCTTAACACCACAGAAAATGAAAAAGTAGGGTTGGTTTCGGATCGTTTGAACAACGCTTTTGAGAGTGTTTTGAGGTGCTGTTGCACTGTTGGTAGTTCAAGATCTCTGTGCAGATCCGCGTAACACACGTACTAAAGTGCGTTTGTGGCCCTGCGGCAAAACATTCTCGCTCCGATCGCCGCCCAGTGCAGACGTGCAAGACCCCGCTCTCCGTCGTTTGGTCCCTTCCCGATACTCCGTGGCGCTCAGTCTACTGACGTCACGGTTTAGCGTGTTGGTTCCGTGCTACGGATTTCAAGGTTCTTTCTACTCCCTCTGAGTGCTATCGAAGTGCGTATTTTGCTTTGCGACTAAGCCCTTTAGTCTTCAAAGTGCTGTGCTAAGTTGTGTTGTGCTTGTGCTGAGTGCAGTGTTGTGCCCAGCGTAAGTAGTCTGGTTTCAGTGCAAAGGATACTTAACGGTGACAACGAATTTGTACTGAACCAGTCCTTTTTATTTTTATTTATTTCTCTTCTCTATTTTATTTATTTCTCTCCTATTTTCATATTTATTTTTATCATATTTGTGTGTTTTCGTGTGTATTTGTCCTTTCTGTCGGTAAAGGTTGACCCTAACGCGGTCAACTCTTTACCTGCGCACCCTTTTTTAGGTTTCTAGGTAGCGGCCTTCGGCGTACTATTGTTAGTTTTAATTTATTCTCCCCAGCCCCCCTACCGCTGGTAGGGAGGTTTGCCGCTAGGGTTGCTAGGTTTTTATTTAGGAACTCTAGGTATTTGTTATTTAATTAGGTGCTAGGTTTGCTAGGGGACCTAGGCATACATTATATATTTACATATTACATATTCAAGCCCTCCAATGGACCTTGTAAGCGTTCTTAGGTCGTTCGCCCAGGCGCTCGTTGCGTCCGGCGCCAACTTATCAGATGATGTTATAACGCAGGCCTTACAGGCATCTATCGCGTCCCCGGCCCCTCAGGCCTCAATCTCGGCCCCTCAGGCCTCAACCCCGGCCCCTCAGGCCTCCAACGTCGAGACCCCTCAGGTCTTAAGCTCTCCCGCGTCTCCCGCCTCGTCCGAGATGGACTGCGAATCGGTCGCATCCTCTCACGCGTCGCGTCGTAAGCGTACCGCTCCCGGGAGCGACTCCGAACCCGCGTCTGATTCGTCGTCAGATGCCGTCACCCTAACCGGCTCTCCTGAGCCCGCGTTTCAACTCGTCGCCAAGCGCTCCAAGAAGCGCTCTAAGAAAGCTTCGGTATCTTCAATACCCGAGCCCTCCCAGGTGTCTTCAACACCAGCCCCCGCGCCGTTAAAATCGCTCGTAGTAACCGCGTCTCCGTCAGTCACATCGAAGCCAGCGACGCGCTGCGCTCCCGTCCCGCCGAAGCCTCAGCTCCCTCCGCCCGTATTCCTGCGTGAAAAAGCGCGCTGGACCGCGGTTTCCAACTTGTGCAAAGTGCACAAAATTAATTACTTGAAAGCCGCCAACGCTGGCGATACAATCAAAATCCAATTAGCGACCGTCGTCGACTTCCGCGAGTTTACCAGGTTACTCGGATTAAACCAAATCGCGTATCACACCTACGCCCTCCCGGAGGAGCGTAAGATCCGCGCAGTATTACGGGGCGTCCCGTTCGAACTCAGCAACGAAGACATTCTCGATGACCTTAAGTCTCAGGGTTTCCCGGTCACAGCAGTGCACAAGATGCACTCCAACCGCGGTAGGCGTTTTCCCTTAGCGTTGGTAATCTTGTCGAATACTCCCAACTCGAGGGAGATCTTTAGAGAGGCTCGCACAATTTGCGGACTCTCAAATATCTCCGTCGAGCGTCCCAACCCCCGCGGTCACCCTGGGCAGTGCCACCGCTGCCAGCTATATGGCCACGCAGCGGCTAACTGTTCAGCTCCCCCCAGGTGCGTTAAGTGCCTGGATCCCCACTTCACTAAGGAGTGCACTCGCACTCCCGAATCCACTTCCCCCCCTGCCTGTGTGCTGTGCGGCCAGTCCGGCCACACAGCAAACTACAGGGGTTGCCCGCGCGCTCCGCGCTCCACCGTCAAGAGGGTCGCGCCTAAACCGGCGCCGCCGCTCACCTCCGCTAACTTCCCGCCGCTGCGCAACCGGGGTCCCCCGGAAGCAAAGCCCGTTCAGCCGACGCCTACTCCGGCTCTGTCTTGGAGGCAGCGTCCGGCCGTCCCGCCTGCACCTTCCCGACCCATCCCAGCTCCCGTAGGGCCGCGTCCCGCGTTGTCATCTTCCCCTCAGTCGTCGTTGGCTGAGGACATGAAGACCGTGTTCGACGTCATCCAAAACGTCGACATTAACGAAATTTCCGTACTCGCACGCAAACTGCGAGCCGCCCGCTCTCCTCAAGAGCGTTTATTCGCGTTAGCCGAGCATCACTCGCTCTTAAGTTCGTTGTAAATTCTTTTATTTTTGTATAAATTCGTAAATAAATTAATTTAATGTCTAGACCCGCGAATCCCGCGTCCAGTCGTATTAAACCTAAGGGCTTATCCCTAGTATCTTTTAACGCTCGTAGCCTTAATACCAACCTTCCCGAGATTAAACTGTTCCTTCAGAACAAAGAACCTGACTTATTCCTTCTCCAGGAGACATGGCTTACTCCAAACCGCTCCAGGGGATTCGCTATACCTAAGTACGCGTTTACTCGCAACGATAGGCCCAACTCCGACGGTTACGGCGGCACCGCTATATATTACAAAAGAGGCTTCCATTGCTGTCCTCTCCCTACCCCTCCTCTCCTCAACATGGAGGCCACTGTGTGTAAATTGGCTATGACTGGTCATCCGACCATCATCATAGCTTCAGTCTACATACCCAGTGGTACCAGACCAATCCGCAGCGACTTTGAGGCCATTCTCGCCCTCGGCCATTCAGTCATTTTGTTCGGAGACTTTAACTCCAAACATACTGACTGGACGTGCCTATCGACCAACACCAGCGGTATCGCTCTCCTCGACATCACTAACTCCCTTGACCTAGACGTCATATCCCCCATCACTCCCACTCACTATCCCAACAACCCGACCTATTCTCCTGACATCCTCGACTTTGCAATTATCAAGCGAATCAATCTTGATCTCAGGTCCATCGAACCGCTCGATGACCTAGGCTCCGACCATCGCCCCGTCTCCCTCGTGCTAGGCGCGCCTAACGTTAACGTCACACCGCCAAAGACCTTTACCAACTGGAAAGGCTTTAAAAATACGTTAGTTTCAGCCTTAGAGGCACCGAACTCTCCGCTCGCGATTTCGCCCGACCAATTAGACAGCCCGATTAAAATAGATTCAGTAGTTGATACTCTCACTGATGCTATCAACTCAGCCATCAGCGACAACGTAATCATTGCTAAGCAAGGCCAACCCGCGCTTCCCTTAGCCGTTAGCAATCTCATTAAAGCTAAGAACGCGGCTCTCCGGAGAGCCAAGAAATATCCCACGCCCGCATATAGAACAGCTGCGAATCAGCTTCAACGTAAAGTTAGGTCTCTTCTCGCGGAACTCCGTGACACTCAGTTTAACGATCTCATGGAGAATATCTCCCCGTCCCACCAAGCGTATTATCGAATGGCCCGAGCTTTACGCGTAGACACCGCCTCTCACGTTCCTCCTCTCACTCGTCCCGACGGCACCATTGCCTTCGAAGTCGAAGAGAAAGCCGAATGCTTCGCCGACAGCATAGCGGCACAATGTTCGCCCAGCACGCAAACCGCGGATCCCTCCCACATCCAGGCGGTGGAGGATGAAGTACTCCGCAGAGAATCTCTCCCTATCACCGACGACCCCGTCACAGTCTCTAATGATGAAATCTTGCTTCTCATTAGAAAACAAAAGTCCAAAAAGGCTCCGGGTGCGGATGGAATTTCCAACCACGCACTTAAGCACCTGCCTCAGCAGGTTCATACCTTGTTAGCTATCATCTTCAATGCCTGCTTCGACCATAGCTACTTTCCAAAAGCCTGGAAAGAAGCGACAGTCATAGGCATTCCCAAGCCGGGTAAACCTCTGAACATCCCGGCTAATCACAGACCCATCAGCCTCCTCAAGGCAATGTCTAAACTTCTCGAAAGAGTCATACTCTCTCGAATGCGGAACCATCTGTTTCCAACGGATGGCGACCCTCTCATTATTCCCCACCAGTTCGGCTTTCGCGCTAAGCACTCCTGCCCTCAGCAAGTCCATCGAATCGTCGAGTACATTCTCGAAGGATTCTATCCGCATCGTAAAAAATCAATCGCGGTTCTCTTTGACGTAGCCAAGGCTTTCGACAAAGTCTGGCACAGCGGTCTCGTTTTTAAACTCTATAAAATAGGCTTACCGGTTCGCCTAGTCAAATTAATCGCGTCGTTTCTTAAAGACCGTACGTTTCGATTCAAACATGAAGGCACGCTCTCCGCGCCTCGTCCCATAAAGGCTGGAGTCCCGCAAGGCTCAGTCCTCGCCCCTCTGCTGTACACCGTGTACACTAATGACATGCCCATCCCGCCGAAAGGCGTCGAACTCGCCCTCTTTGCAGACGATACCGCCCTTTACACTAAAGGTAAAATAATCCCGTATAACATCACCAGACTCCAAAAGGCCGTAAACGCCCTCGGTGTTTGGTTTCAAAAATGGCGTATCGATGTCAACCCAGAAAAGAGTTCTGCCATTCTATTCGACCACAAACGTCGTAATCGCCGCAACGATCCCCACATTCGAATGTTAGGTTTTCCCATCCCCTGGAAGCGCAGTATCAAATACTTAGGCGTCACCTTAGATCAGACGCTTTCTTTTAAGCCACACGTTGATAGAGTAGCGAAACTCGCGCGTTTCTATTTAAGCCGCTTAAATAGTATGATAGGTAGAAAAAGTAAAATGTCCTTTAGAAATAAACGTACGCTTTACAAGGTCTGCGTTAGACCCGTCATGTCATATGCTTCGCCAGTCTTTGCCCACGCCAATCCCTCCGTCCTGTATAAGCTGCAGGTAGTTCAAAATCTCTTCTGCCGCAGGGCCACAGACGCACCTTGGTACGTGCGCAACGCGGACCTGCACAGAGATCTTGAACTACCTACAGTGCAACAGCACTTCAAAACACTCTCAGAATCGTTCTTCAAACGCGCCGAATCCCATCCCAATCATCTTGTTCGAGATTCAGTCTCATATACTGCTCCTGTGTTAGATTCGAAATTCAAAGTCGCTAGGCCGAGAAACGCGCACACGGGCGAACCTTCGCAGTTAACTTTAGCTCTCGAGGCCCTTCAGGCCGCAAATCCTAATTCTAACGTAAATTCTAATTCTAACGTAAATCCGAATTAATGCAATTTTTATTTTTCATTTTTAATGTTTTTATTTTTACTTTTCATTTTTGAGCACCTTCAGTGCTATGTGAATCTCAGCGGGTGACCCCTTAAGGGCCCCGCTAGCGCGGCCTCTTTCTCCAATTGGCCGTCGTTCAGATGAAGGCTGAGTGGCAAAAATGCACGAGCCGACAGGGGGTTTTTTAGTGGGTATGGTTCTGGTAGGCGTCGGGACGAGTCCCACATAACTCCGATCGCGCGCGCGGAGTATGCGTCAGAGCATTTTTTATGTCCTCCTGCCCTTCCCGTGGAGGGGAACCAAAAAAAAAAAAAAAAAAAAAAAAAAAACTGCGGCAAAAAAGATTTTGAACTACCTGCAGTTTGTGCAGGAGGGAGGCTTGGGCGTGGGCAAAGATTGGCGAGGCATACGTCATGAAGGGTCCAACGCAGGTCTTAAACAGCGTACGTTTGTTTCTATAAGACATTTTACTATGTATTATAGACTTTTACTAACATACTATGTAGGTGGCCTAAGTAAAGATGGGCGAGTTTCGTTAATCTATCAACGTGTGGCGTGAAAGCAACCGCAGAACTTTAGTCTAGGTTCACATCGACACGCCATTTTTTAAACCATGTACCGATGGCGTTTACGGCCTTTTGAAGTATGGTGATGAGACACGGTACACTGAGGGTTTTGTGTAAAGGGCGGTGTCGTTGGCAAAGAGGGCGAGTTCGACGCCTTTTGGCGGGACGGGAATATCATTAGTGTACACGGTGTACAACAGAGGGGTGAGGACTGCGCCTTGAGGGACTCCAGCCTTTATGTGCCTTCATGTTTGAAACGAAACGTGCGGTCTTTGAGATAGGACGCGATTATCCTGACTAGGCGATTGGGTAAGCCTATTATAGAGTTTATATACGAGGCCGCTGTGCTAGACTATATCGAAAGCCTTAGCTACGTCTAAGAAAACTGCGACCATTTTAAAATGCCGCGGATAGAAGCCGTTGAGTATGTACTCGACGATGCGATGTACTTGCTGAGGGGAGGAGTGTGTAGCGCGAAAGCCGACCTGATAGGGAATGATGCGAGGATTGCCATCCGTTGGAAACAGATGGTTCCGCATTTGACAGAGTATGAGTCTCTCGAGAAGTTTAGCCATTGCCTTGAGGCGGCTGATGGGTCTGTGATTAGCCGGGATATTCAGAGGTTTACCCGGCTTGGGAATGTCTATGACTTTAGCTTCTTTTCAAGTTTTTGGAAAGTAGCTAATGTCGAAGCAGGCATTGAAAATAATAGCTAACAAGGTAAGCACCTGTTGAGGCAGATGTTTAAGTGCATGGTTGGAAATTCCATCCGCACCCGGAGCTTTTTTGGAGTTTTGATTTCTAATGAGAAGTGAGATTTCATCATTAGAGACTGTGACGGGGTGGGCGGTGATGGGGAGAGAGCCTCTGCGGAGGACTTCGTCCTCTACCCCCTGGATGTGGGAGAGATCCGCGGGTTTAGTGCTGAGCGAGCATTGTGAAGCAATGCTGTAAGCAAAGCATTCGGCTTTCTCTTCGTCTTCAAAGGCAGTAGTGCCATCGGGACGAGTGAGAGGAGGAAGGTGAGAGCCGGGCCAGTCTATAATACGCTTGGTGATACGGGGAGATATTCTCCATGAGATCGTTCATCTGAGCTTCTCGAAGTTCCGCGAGGCAAGACCTAACTTTAGGTTGTAGCTGAATTGCAGCTAATCTATAGGCAGGCGTGGGATAGAGCTTGGCTCTCCAAAGAACCGCTTTCTTAACTTTAATAAGATTGCTAATGGCTAGAGGAAGCGTGGGTTTGCCTTGCTTAGTAACCTTTTCGTTATCACTGATGGCGAAGTTGATAGCAACAGTGAGGGAATCGACTAACGAGTCTATTTTGTCCGGGCTATCTAGATAGTCAGAAAGAACGCAATTGGGGAGTTCGAGGCCTCTAAGGCTGAAACTAGCGTATTTTTTAAGCCTTTCCAGTTGGCCTAAGTAAAGGTCTTAGGAGACGTAACGTTCTCGTTAGGCGGTCCTATTGTGAGGTCGAGAAACGAGGACGTTTTAGATGACGTCGAATACGGTCTTTATGTCCTCAGCTAACGACCACTGAGGACGACGGAGCGGGGCGCGGGCCTACGGTAGCTACAGGAGCTGGGAGAAAACGAAAAGATGGAGCGGCCGGACGCTGTCTCCAAGCGTTAGCTGGAGTCGGATTCGGCTGCTCGGGCTTTGCTTTTGGGGCAACTCGGTTGCGCAGCGGCGGGAAGTTGGCGGGTGTGAGCGGCGGCGCCGGTTTAGGCGCGGTTCTCTTAGTGGACGAGCGCGGAGCGCGAGGACAACCACTGTAGTTAGCTGTGTGGCCGGACTCGACGGAGGACTCGAGAGGCTGCAGATTGTGCGAGCCTTTCTGAAGATCTCCCTCGATTCGGGAGTGTTGGACAGGATAACTAACGTGAGTGGGAAAATTCTGCCACGATTTGAATGCATCTTACGCACAGTTTCAGCTGAAATGCCCTGTGACTTAAGGTCCTCGAAAATGTCGTCGATTGCTAATTCGAACGGGACACCCTGTAACACGCCGCGGATCTTACGCTCCACCGGGAAGGCGTAAGTATGATACGCGATTTGTTTAATCGAAAGTAATCTAGTAAAAGCGCGGAAGTCATCGATAGTCGCGACTTGAATTTTGATGGACGTTAGACGCTTTAACGTTATTCATTTTGTGCTCTTTGTACAATTTAGAGACCGTGGTCCATCGCGCTTTTTCGTGGAGGAAGACGGGAGGAGCCTGAGGCTGAGGCTTAGCCGGGATGGTAGCGCAGCGCGTTGCTGGCTTACGAAACCAACGGGGTTGCGGTGAAATTAACGGTGCGGGAGCGGGTGTTGAAGATACCGAGATGGGATCGGGTGTTGAAGACACTTGGCTTGCTTTGTGCGCTTCTTAGAGCGCTTAGACGAGACTAACTTAAAAGGGGGCTCCGGTTAAAGTAGCGGCGTCTGACAACGCTTCGGACAAGGATTCCGAGTCGCTCCCGGGAGCCATCTCGGATGGCATGGAAGACGCTGGAGAGCTAAAGACCTGAGGAGTCATAGCGTTGGTGGCCTGGGGGCCCGGGGATGGGGCCTGAGGGGCCGGGGACTCGTTAAACGTTAAGCAGGCCTGCGTGAAGACCTCGTCAGAGATTAAAACGCCCGACGCGGTGGGCGCCTTCGCAAAGTTTACCACGCTTTGTGAAGGATCCTTGATGGGGAGGGAAATGCCTAAGTTTCTAACAAACCCAGCAACCCCAGCGGCTAACCTCCTTATCAGCGGCAGGAAGGCTGGGGACGACGCGAAGTGTGGCCTCTATTGGACAAGCACTGTACTTTCACCCTGGGAATTTAGGCCTCTGTACTGGGATCTGGTCTTCCGGTATCTCCAAGGCCTGAAGGGTTCCAGGTCAACGCTAGCAGGCTTAGTTGTAAATTATCCACCTTCTCAACGCGGACATCTAATACGGAGTGTGTTGTCAATAAATTGACAACAAACACCGGCCATAGATCTGATGGCTTCGCGACGTAAATTAGTCGCGGAATTGACTACATTACGACCGGACGAAACCGGCTGCAGAGCGAGTCTCTGACTAACGTAGCTAGCGCCAAGCATCAAGTACATAGCCAGAAAATCAGCCCGAGCCTTGTGAACGAACGTCGGATACCGACGTAAGTAAACTTAACTCTGTTGTTTCTGCTCCCACCTAGGTGAGGTATTTGTTCGAGGGGTGCACGGAAGTGCGGAATTAACTACGTTACGTCCGGTTGAGACCGGCCGCAGAGCGAGTCACAGAGAGGCTCATCTCAAACCATCGGGGACGAAGCGAATTATTGTACGAGGGTCAGCGTTTGAGTATTGCTACGAGTTGTCGTCGTGAAACGACAAACGTGACTCAGCGGCTGGGAGTGACCGTCAACACGTCCGAACGGTGCCGGACGCAGATCGGGTCTTTGACGTGAAACTTTGTTCAGAGATTCTTTATACAGTACGGAGAAACACTATGAAAGAATTTTTAAAATTCCGTGCCATACAAAGTTGAAATCGGCTTGTCAAATATCAACCATTTTAAGAATCAGATTTTTTCATTAAAATGTCCATAAATAAGTATTTCCAATTACATTCACGTTCCTGACAATACAGCGAGGAAACGCATCAAGGGGGAGATTTTTTTTAATAATGTTTGTAAATATATAATAATAACCTTTTTTTTTTAACTTTACCACAGCCGACAAACAAATACGTGATCCACCGGATGGTAAGTGACACAATTTAATAGTAGAGGTTCCATTAAAGATGCAGTGCCTATCGTATGCTTAATTTGGAAATACCTTTGTTTTAGTACACAAGCCTTTATCCTTATTATTCCTTTATCCGGAACAACGTAAGCGGGGTTACTATGGAGGTTAAAATACGAGGAGGAGTACCGCCTCAGATACTTTATTGAGTTATTTAATTTTTCTGAAGAAATAAAAGTCCTATCTTAAAATAAAATGAAAACTGCTTTAAATCTAGAATATTTTATTATAAGTTCAATTTTATTAAACATTTATTAGTTGTATTTTAGGATAATAAATTAGTAGTATTACATTATTAATCTTAAAGAACAAAACATGATTTTACTAAATGCCAGTTTAAATGACGAATTTAAAGGGCCATTTTTAGACAATACTCCTTTTGTTCAGAACTTTGTCTACAGAGTCCGCTGAGACAACACCGTACTAATAAAATAATAGAGATAAGCAACCTTCACGAAACTTGTACAAGCGTTGCCAAGGGATTAATTAATGTTAAGCTGTCGAGATATATTTTCAGCAAAATTTCTATCAAATTAGTATTTTTTAAAACAATGGGATTAGGGAGAAAATTGGCTTTGAAATCGTTAAGTATTTGAATTATTTAGCCTTTGTTTGTTTGGCGATAATTTCAAGTTCTCGGGTCATGGTTGTTTATATTTGTATATGAATGTTTCTCCCAGTTCATTGTTCATCTATAACACAAGCTCTGCTCATTTTGGGGCCACACAGTTTGTGCGTTTGGCTGGGGATTGATTTATTTATTATTTCTTGTGTCGTAAGTATTACTTTTATTTTAACCATGTGTAAAATATACAATTTTATATATAAAGTCCACATAAGTGTTAAATAAGGTATTGATTACATCCGCACACTCAAATTATGTCTTCTTAAATAAAGATGGATAACATTGAATATTTACTTATTGTGAACTATTAGTATACTATGCCTCTCTAGCTTAAAGAGCGCGAACCTAGCAAGAAATCGAGAAAGTTTGCGAATGAATAATTACTTTTTCATTTTTTACTAATTAATTTAATTAACCATTAAATAAATTTGCAAAATCGGAATTCGTAAATTCTTAAAATCTTTATCGTAAAAACAAAACTCAATACGAAGTATGAGTAAAATTTTAACTTAAATAATTATTCTCTTACGAATAAATTTAGCTTCGAATCGAGGATCCTCTAAAAAGTTCGTGACAAAATAGGAAAGGAGAACCTTGCTAATCAATTAGAGTCCTCTATAGAGATTTAGTTCCAATGACCTCAACATGTTGATTGGAACTAACTGTTCCCAAGACTTGGTAACTCTACTATCAGCTGAAAACATTTAGAATGTTGTATAAACTTTTACATTTATGTTAATATTTTGACTCTTTTAATATATAGACTAAAGGGTTTATAACTCTTGAAATAAAAATAATTTGTTCTGGTTTTATTTTTACATTCGAATGGCTGGAAAACTTCTGATGATCCAATTTGTAATAAATGGGGTCCAAGCTAACGGGGTCAAACATAAGCATCTTAGATTACTGGTTTTGGTGATAATTACAAAAACAAACTAATCAAGATACGAAGTACTCCTTCAAAATTTTAATCAACAAAAAACTTCAATTTGAGTCTCCATGCTTAAAAAGTTGAACTTCCTTTTTTTTTAAATTTGTAGATAGTACAGATCTTCTCGATATTTTCAATAAAGACGATTTTGCATTATAAGACAACTGTTTAAAAGTTAGAGGTTGACTATTAGAAAGCACAGCGTGCTAGATACTGGTTTTTTCACTTATGCAGAATTTATTACGTACTCAGGTGGGTGTCTAAGACATCCACCGTACTCCCCGGACCTTGTTCCAAGAGATTACCATTTTTTTCGAAATTTGGATAACTTCCTGCAAGGGAAAAAAATCAAGGGTAGTCAGAAGTGCCTTGAAAGATTTTATTGATTCCCTTCCAAAATGTTATTTTAGTAAAGGGATCAATGAACTACCTATGAGATGCCAAAAGTGCATAGATAGCAATGGTATTTATATATATATATAAAATATTTTTAAAAACTTGACTTTATGTTCCTCCCTTACAAAACGCCAATTTCATATGTAAGGACCTAATATTATAGTAAATAAACATTAACACATCAAATTTTGTAACATAAAGTTATTCACAAAGTTATTTTAAGCACAGCCATATTTAAATAAATAGTTTACAACCGAATATCTTTATATGAAACAAACTTCACGCCACCTGAAGCGCTATCTTCCTATTTACAGAAAAAATATACAGAAAAAATATATTTTTCCGAGTTGCCTTTCACAACGATTACATAAATTATTTTTAATCAGTAAAATACCTGGCTTAAGCCCAAAAAAGCCTCTTGTTTTGTGATAAGGCGTGACTTCCTTCCGATGTTGTGGATTTACCGCCAGGACGGACACCGTCTTACAAAATAAAAAGGTACGCAGGTACGCAGTTTGCTATCGTGCTTTTGAAGCAAAATTCATTTTTGATCGTATAGTTTTCATGTAAAATCGTAAGTTTTTAAACCTCGGACAACTATGCCTATCATTAATAGCGAATGTTTTAAAAACGTTTATAAATTTTATAATTTTTTTTTTGTTTTGTTTCTTTTATTTTATTGTGATACAGAACATATTTTCCGTTATTATATATGTTATAGTATTTTCCGTTTACATTTTAATATTTAAAGACGAGTAAATTTTAATTTTAATTTTAATTTCTATCTTTCCTTGATATATGATGTCTAAATACAATTACGAATATACATATGGTCATCCATATGTATATTTCATTGCCAGAAAACCTTATGTAGTACTATTTATAAAATAATTATAATTGCTTTTTTTTTTTTGCTGCCGAGGTACCCTCGCGGGAGGGAGGTGGAAGATGCGTCATGCATACCGCCCGCAGGTAAAGTCCTCTGCGGGGGGTTATGTGGGACTCACCAGAATGGCACCTACCCACTAAAAACCACCTGTTGGCTGTAGTAAATTTTACCGTTAGCCTTCATCGGAAGCGACACCCGTCGGGAAGTTGGGCGCGCTGGAGTGAAAGTTGCACTGAAGGTGCTCAAAGGGACATGAGTTGGTGGCCGTTCTGGGCAGCTTCCGGTGAAGCTGGGGCTGCGCAGAGGTCGGCCGAAGCTTGACTTAGGGATCAATTCATTTAAATGAACTTATAATGAATTGAGAAGGGAACTATGCTCCGCCAGAGCGAGCAGTCGCTCTGTCGGAGAACGTGAAGCCCTAAGTTTACGGGCTAAGACTGCGATTTCACTAACATCGATATTTTTCATAGCGTCGCAGACGATACGCATATCGTCTGCTACGGAGGATTGTTGAGGAGTGGGTTTGTATGGGCGAGGAGCCGGGATGGGATTTGATGCGGGGCGCTGCCTCCAGTTTTCTGGGGAGGCCTGGACTGTGTAGGCTTTGCAGCCGGAGGAACCCGGCTACGCAACGGCGGAAAGTTTTCTTGAGAAAGGCGCGGGGCCTGTTTGGGTGCCGCCCTCTTGGAATTGGAGCGCATACAACGGGGTGCACGAGGGCAGCCCCTGTAATTTGCGGTGTGGCCGGACTGGCCACAAAGCACGCAATCGGGAGGAGAGGGAGTTTCAGGAGTGCGATTGCACTCCTTAGTGAAATGAGGGACCAGGCACTTGACGCACCTGGGCGGGGCGGCGCAGTTGGCCGCCGCGTGCCCGTACAACTGGCACCGATGCAGCACTGGCCGGGATGACCGCGGCAATGAGGCGCCTCGATCGAGATCCCAGAGAGGCCGCATATAGTGCTAACCCCTTTCAGGATCTCCCTGGACTTGGGGACGTTGGCGAGAACCACCAAAGCGAGAGGGTGACGCCTCCCGTACTTGCTGTGCATTTTATGCACCGCGAGTGCCGGGAAGCCTTGGGACTAGATCCTCCAGGATAGCCTCGTTCGATAATTCGAACGGGACTCCCCTGAGTACCGCTCTGATCTTACGCTCTTCTGACAGAGCATAAGTATGATAAGCATATTGCTTATCGGTGAGGAGCTTTGTTAAAGCACGAAAGTCGTCTATCGACGAGACAGTGATTTTAATAGATTCACCCGAGTTTACCGCTTGGGTGTAATGGATCTTGTGCTCATTGCACAATGTCGAGACCTCAGTCCATTTACCCTTTTCCCGAAGGAAAACGGGTAGTGGGACCTTGGCCTTGACAGAAGTTGGGGCCGGAGCGGGTGTTGAAGACACCGGGGCAGCTGGCGTTGAAGACGCCGCAGGGGGTGTAGGGACGGGCGTCGAGGGCGCCGGGTTTTGTTTCGAGCGCTTCTTAGAGCGCTTCTTAACAAGGGTGAAAGAGGGAGGCTCAGGGCCAGTTGGGGTGGCGTCCGAAGATGACTCGGTCGCGGGTGCGCGCTTGCGTCGCGGAGGGGCGTCTACTCCATGTCACTGGAGGAAGGGGACGCGGGAGGGCCTAAGACCAGAGGGGTCTGGGGTACTGGGGTGGCCTGAGGGGCCATTGAGGGAATTAACGCCATGATATGCGGGATAAGAGCGTCCAAGAAACGATACTTATCAGCATTTATAGACATGCCTTCAGCACCGGTACTATCAAGTAACTTCTTCCTAAACTCATCAGAGCTTAGGGAAGCCATTGCGGAGGGGTTGGGGAGGGACAACAATATATAAATATATATACTATGAACCTATCAGCGATGACTAACTTCCTAAAACCACCCTACACGCAGTAGGGCGGTTGAGGACGACGCGGATAACTTACTCGAACACGAAGACTCGAGGCACCTGGAACGACGAATTCCCGTCGACGAAGCTCACGTTCCACGAAGTTCGGTTAACAACCCACTGTCCGCCGTGAAAACGGCGTTAGAAACTTATTAGATGTACGGTTAAAACCCACTTTCCGCCGTGAAAACGGCGTTAGAAACTTATTACGGTATACAACTATGAAATTATTTATTACGGCAACAACCAGTGAAATTTGGGTGCTCGATTAGCGCGGGGGCTAAGGGAGCGGGAAGGCGTAGGCGATCGACGTGCGCTCGAGAACGCACGCAGACCGAGACTCGATGGAACCGAGCTTGATTCGTGTTTTAATTAAAACAATAATGCTGACTGGCTGACAGAAAATTCACAGCCGAAGCCAGTGGATCTAGAAACATAAAACTTTGAACGAGGGCTTCTTATGTAGTTTTAGGGAGCGTTAAGATAGGATTTTTGAAAGTCATCCTACGAAGATTGTAACTTGTAAATGCAAAGTAGTCTCTTTTAAAGATTGCTTAACTAGCTCAGGCGCCCTTTGATTGGACTATCACCGCAAAATCAAACCTACGATCCACCTGATGATGTGTTGTATATTTTATGCTAATTATTATAAATAATTATGATTATGATAAATTATTCATTGCTGACCTTGAAATTTTATTCATATTTAAAATCAATGAATTTATGTTTAAGAAACAAGTTTAGTATGTAAAAAAAAAGACTTTAGTAGCACAACAGACTAATACGAAGCATTTAAGATAAACTTATTTTACAGACGTTTGTTGTTCACACATTTCTAGTATACATCTTTCACTTGTTTCCATCATCGCTCTTTATTACGGCGAATAACTATATTTATCTTGATTAAAAAGTTACAACAACTAACCTACTACAACTCAAATTCAAATTCAAATTGAAATATTTATTTAGTTTTTAATATTTATGCTCTAAACAAAGTTTAGACGTTTAGGCAGTAGGTTTCAATAATTACTTACATCAGCTATACATATAATATTAATACTTTGTCTGAATTGACTCTGGTTCTTTTGAAAAATGTTTTATTATGTATTAAAATTAAAAAGAAATATCCTTCTAAACTTTCTTTATTTTTGTGTGTCACCACAAACATCGTTTCTAGGTTATAGCAACCATCCAGGTCATCAGATATTAAAACAGTTTGTATCCTATTTTAATTACGAACAGTTATGCTTTTTTCTTCAAAAAATATGAGTTTGTCGTTGTTTGTTTGTTTCATGGCAAGTTTTATTCATATAAACGCAGAATAAAGACCATAGATTTTGTAAAACATATATAAGCAGGCAACTTTGGTGAACACCAGATCCATACCATTACAAAATACTCCTAATTTACATAGCATATGATACAGAACGAAAAACATGGCTAAATTTATAAAAGTAGTAATCAAATTTTGCCTTCACCTTCAAAAAATCACCTTTACTTCGGCTTTTAAAAGGTATTATTGGTAGACCGAGGAGGAGTAAAAGTGGGCATAAAAATCTCTTGGTATGCTTTTTTCAACATTTTAAAATACATAAAATAGCTAATTAGGTAAACAGCTTGACTACGACACAAAGAAACAAACGCAAGACAGCTAATTGCGTGTGGCAAAGCTTCGGTTGTTACGCCTTAGCGTTTAATTTACCTCGAACAGCAATTGTCCTTTAAGCTAGCTAATTGGGTTAGCAGAGGGATCCATCGCATTGAGTTAATTTACGACTAGACTGCTTATTCTACTAGTTGGAGAGGAGTAAACAAAAGTTTCTAGATATTCAACTTTATAGTTCCAGAGAATCAAATAAGAGATCAGAAATTATTGAAATTCCTAGACAGGACTTGATCTGAAATAAAAATCTGCTTTGTCAAACCTATAATTTCTTCTCATACTTGTGATCGTGGTACTTTATGAAGTGGTGATAATAAATGAAACATGCATGACGGAAGAAAACTTTATATCGAGTATTCCAATCAAATTGGTACTCACTAAAACATACATTTTAAATTATAATTTTTGATAATAAAACCTTGACCAACTTTTACAGTTTTTTCTATAATTTTCTTTGCGTTTCTTTAAGTCCAGTGATATTTTTTCGAAATCCCGTAAATCCGGGTACAGGTAAGCGCAGGTTTTCGCAAAATAATTACAAAACTTGATGTAAAATCGGTTTCCAATAACAGTATGTACCCTTTTGTTATTTATAATGTGATATATTAGAGTTGCCAACGTTCAGCAAGTGAACATGATTGATGAACCTGAGACACCAAAAGCAAATTTGTAAAGGTGAAGGTGTTCTTGTTACCTCGTTCATCGTGTAAGGAAGACGTTCCTTTGTCAATAAATAACGGTTTTATAGCAGTTTTAGGTGAACAAAATGAATAAGGATATTGATACAGTCACTACAATAAATCTAAAGCATAAAATAAATATTGTGACGTTTATTTATTTCAAAGAACTTAGTACCCGATTACTATCGTTTCTTATAAAAAAGGCAGCAAATAATTTTCGAAAGATTTTTTTTAGTACAGACACTAGCTTTCCTGTCTTAAGAATACGTATTAAAAATAAAACAGAGAGCCCCTCTTTCGACGATATCAGTGTACGTTATATTTCTAAACGATCTACATGCGTAGACTCTATCCGCCCTTTCATTGTTGACTAAACTACACTAAATAAAGTCCTTCATGGTGCAGGTTTCTGAGGCTTTGAATGAATAGCTTTGCTCAGATTTAATAATATTTATACTTTCATTAATTGTGTATGAAACCTCGTCGTGTTTGTATCATAAATTAATCAACTTCCTGTTTATATAGATTAATTAATAAATAGAATCTAACAATTACTAAACGTCTGAACGGCTCTAGTAAAACTACGTATAATTATGTCAGTTGTTTACCGTTTTGAAGCTTAAATCACTCTTCCACTATTTTAGAACAAGGCGCAAATGTATTAAGTCAATTACGCATTCTTAACTTTCTGGTATATCTTTATGCTCACTGTGAGTAGATTTTAACCTACACATTCATTTTATGTCAACATGTCTGAAAGCCTAAATTAATTAATAAAATATTGTAACAGCCCATACTTTAATTAGTTATAAGCTAAATCGATAGATGGCGCTAGTAGTAGAATAAATCACGCATGCATTTGTATAATTGAATTATAGACACTCCAAGGCTAACTTTTGTTTTGTATCGAGTCTTAGTATTCATACTCTAAACGTACTGGTCTTCTGCTCTCCATAGGGAGACGTTGACTTGTCGTGTACTATTATACTATATAGTTCACCTAGTACTTACCTACTCATTTAAATTGGTACGCGCACTGGCCATCCCAGATTTGGGTTCTCTTTTCCGGTCCACTTAAGGCCTGTTATTGTACTGAAACTGTTCGTAATAAACGAATTACTCCGGTATCTCCGTGTTTTGATCACCATCCTCATCTGACGACTTCGAAAGAAACCTGGCCTACTAAAACTGGCGACCAACGGTGGCATAAAGAACTGACCCCTGCATTGATGTTACGAAGTCAAGACAGAGAACTAACTAAACAGGAGAAACCAGAGAACATGACAGTCCACTTAACGGCAGAGCAGTTCGAGCGTCTTTTAACGGGAAGCGGCCGACGAACTACCTTTTGTTCCTGCAATGCTGTCTACAATGGTGAGAAGGATCCGGAGACCGTTGAAGTATTCTTAGCAGCAGTCCGTACCTTCAAGAATCTGGAGGGGATTCCAGACAGCGAAGCCCTGGATGGTCTGCATCTTCTTCTTCGTGGTCAAGCCTCAAAATGGTGGATGGGGATTAAGAACCAGGTGAAAACTTGGTCAGATTTTGAATGCCAACTACGCATTGCCTACGCACCAAAGAAACTCCCACAAGAAGTCCAGCCCAATACTAGTAGGAGAAGAAGAGGGAGACCAAAGAAATCTACCTAGATAGTAATATTTGTATGGATTCTCGCCGGGTCGTCTATCGAATCCATAGGGGAAGATTGTAACAGCCCATACTTTAATTAGTTATAAGCTAAATCGATAGATGGCGCTAGTAGTAGAATAAATCACGCATGCATTTGTATCATTGAATTATAGACACTCCAAGGCTAACTTTTGTTTTGTATCGAGTCTTAGTATTCATACTCTATACGTACTGGTCTTCTGCTCTCCATAGGGAGACGTTGACTTGTCGTGTACTATTATACTATATAGATCACCTAGTACTTACCTACTCATTTAAATTGGTACAAGCACTGGCCATCCTAGATTTGGGTTCTCTTTTCCGGTCCACTTAAGGCCTATTATTGTACTGAAACTGTTCGTAATAAACGAATTACTCCGGTATCTCCGTGTTTTGATCACCATCCTCATCTGACGACTTCGAAAGAAACCTGGCCTACTAAAATATTTAATTAAAAAAAAGCTAAATTACAGAGGTTGGTGTTCGAAGTGTTACCAATTAAAAATGGTGTAATTTTGCCAAACGGTTTTTTATTTTTATTTATAAACTTCAGTATATAAAAAATACATTTAAAATTGGCCACCTTTAGCGCGGATAACAGTCGAGTCCGAGAAGGCTTCACACGCTGCACGAACGTGGTCTGCTGGTATTTTGTTTCATTCTCGGCGAAGAGCAATCTTTAAGGCGTCGACCGTCTCATATTTTTTTACTGACACTTTGGCCTCCAGGATTGACCATATGGAAAAATCCATTGGGTATAGTCCGGGGAATATGGTGGCCATTGTTGCGAAGAAATGAAGCTCGGAACGTTTTCTTCTTACTTTTTCGAAGATTTATTTATTCGAACCATTTTTGATGATGTTGCTGTTGTAGGATATCAACCTCCATGGCGTTTTTTGATGCTACCCGTATTATTGTAACGCGCGATGTTCCGATACACAAACATTTTGTTTAGATGTAAATGTCGTAGCTCATTAACAATGGCTGTTTGCGATTTTCCAGGTAATTCCATCTGAATAACTTTTTTAATAGCGACGAAAAACAATAAGCTTCTCTAAGTTTATATACAATAGACTTACGACTGTGAAAAAATGGGCGCCATATTTTGAACAGTTTGGTTGCTATAACAACTAAAAGTTGGTAGCACTTCGAGTGCCGACCCTGTATTAAACAGTTAAAAGTGTAATTATTATTTTTCGACTAATTCTCAGAAAATGGCTTGAAGATCATTTCATGCAAGATTTTATTGGAATTACAATTACTCTCTGAATACATAATCGTATAAGCGCCAGAATACATTTCAAAGCAGCAAGACTTCTAAAATCATTCATAAACATTTAATAAAACAAGCATTGTAAATTTTTTTTTCGAATATAACTTATTTAACAAAAATATTATTATTTTGTTATCATCAAGGACGAATTCGTAAAATATTATGCTTAATTAAAAATCTTCACAACGTTAGAAACCCTCCGCAAATAGTTGAGTTCATTCCAGGCCCTCAATAAGCTTTTTATTTCAGTACTTTACGCAAAAAATGACTATACCTTAATTTTTATAACATTTTATAATAAATACTAAAAAGAAAGTCAGAACCAAAAGTAGTAGGGATTGGCGGATTCCCGCTCACTTATTAGGTATGGTATCAAACGCGAATTAATTTGATAAGGTCGCGGGTGATCGAATCAAACCGCGATGCTCGCTAAGTTAGCGAACGTTCATCAAACTAATCCGCGATATTATTTTGATTAAACCGCGGATCAAAGTAATTCGCGATATTATTTTGATTAATCCGCGTATCAAATTAATTCGCGCCTTGTAGAACGCGAAGTCCAACTTTCCCAAAAAAACAAAAATGCCCTGGTTTCTGGTAGTAGTAGGGATTGGCGGATTCCCGCTCACTTATTAGGTATGGTATCAAACGCGAATTAATTTGATAAGGTCGCGGGTGGTCGAATCAAACCGCGATGCTCGCTAAGTTAGCGAACGTTCATCAAACTAATCCGCGATATTATTTTGATTAAACCGCGGATCAAAGTAATTCGCGATATTATTTTGATTAATCCGCGTATCAAATTAATTCGCGCCTTGTAGAACGCGAAGTCCAACTTTCCCAAAAAAACAAAAATGCCCTGGTTTCTGGTAGTAGTAGGGATTGGCGGATTCCCGCTCACTTATTAGGTATGGTATCAAACGCGAATTAATTTGATAAGGTCGCGGGTGGTCGAATCAAACCGCGATGCTCGCTAAGTTAGCGAACGTTCATCAAACTAATCCGCGATATTATTTTGATTAAACCGCGGATCAAAGTAATTCGCGATATTATTTTGATTAATCCGCGTATCAAATTAATTCGCGCCTTGTAGAACGCGAAGTCCAACTTTCCCAAAAAAACAAAAATGCCCTGGTTTCTGGTAGTAGTAGGGATTGGCGGATTCCCGCTCACTTATTAGGTATGGTATCAAACGCGAATTAATTTGATAAGGTCGCGGGTGGTCAAATCAAACCGCAAATGTTATTGACTATTTACTTTTCTTCAATAATAATTTATCTTACTATACCTACTGTGAATTATAATCATTTCACCCGCCAGGTATTGCAAATATGTTACGAAAGGGTGGTTCAGTAGCGTCTTATTGTTCATATTATTTAAACGTTATGCAGCATGTTTTTACTTGTTACATATGACTAACCAAATTCTTGTGATAACAATGTAGCCTCATGATGACGGTTACTTTTTGTGTTTCTTGGAAAATTACAAAGTTAAAATGAGTTTTTTATCAAAAACCAAATTCTTGTGATAACAATAAAGGGAGAGAATTTGCTGCTTCCTCAATTGTTTCTATTGTTCCTTTATCGGTTTGTAGTCTCATGACGACGACGGTTAATTGTTTACGCCTCCAACCACCTCCTTCTTCTTACTTTTTTTTTAATCTATTTTGGATGGATATAAACCGAAGGGAGCTCATACATCTGTACATTTCAAATCTACCAGTGCGAGTGAAAACTTGAAACTTATTACCCAGTAAGAAGTTCCTGCATCGCTGCTATACAAAATGTCTGTGAGTATTGCTTTTAATTTTTTTTATTTCTTTCTATTTGTGTAATCAAAATGTGTTTTTACTACTCATACTTTGGTCGCTAGATTTGTAATATTGTCTTATGATTTTAACAAAGTTTAGTTATTTTTCTGAGGCTTTTTATTCGATTCACTACTTTCTTCATTTCGCAGTTTGTTTTTTCAAACATTGTATGTTTTCATGGAACCATTTAATATTTAAATTCTTTGATAGAGATACATGTCCGTTTTATTTCAATGTAACTTAACAAACTTATTAATTTTGTTCTTTACTTTTGTTTCAGAATCAAGATACTTTTACATTAAAAAACTACTACTTTCCTGATACTCCCGACGAAGACGAAGAAATCACTCTACCGTCGTTCAGGATAAATACCCAAAACGTCGGTTGCAAAAGAGTGGCAAACAACATCGAAAAGTTTTTTGAAAAACCGAAAAGGAAGAAGAAGGGTGCTAAGTTATCATCGTGCGTCGGACATTGTAGTGAGGGTGGTGTAAGCTACATATCAACTAATGACGATGACGGTTCAAATGCGAGTCATCTTGTGAAAATCGAAATATATGACATGAACAAAATTCGCAACGTTTCCAATACGGAGCTTTGGAAACATACAGACGTGCGTGTGAAATATTACGCTCACAGCGGAGACGACCAACACTATCAGAGCACCCGAGATATCATCTACGAAATAACACAGAAAATAGCAACAAAAGAAGATTGTGCTAAGTTCTTTGTGGAGACTAAGGACAAAAAACCGTGAGATAACTCTTAAAGGTGTGATGTGATTCAGTGACAATACTAACTTTAACAATAAAACCAAGTGAGAGACACATAAAACTGTGAGTGCACGCAACTACCTGCTCAGTGTCTACAGTCTACTCGTCATAAAGATATACAATGCTTACAGAACAAGTAATTGAAAAGATGGGTAAAACAATAATTTTACGTGACTTCAAAAGATACATTCGATTTTGGTACCTTCAGAATGAATTACCACAATGGATGATGGAGGATACGGATATCAGTCCATTCTTTACACCTTGTCAAGGACATAAAGTACCATATGTTTACAATGAAACGGAAGAATGTAGTGAAATCGACGGAGTGCTTCCCATGGCAGGGTTTTGTTCAACATGCACTCAAAAAAGTGCAGGTTAATAAATAAATTTTACCTTATCTTTGTTGTTTAATTTACTAAGGGTATTTCATTTTTTGAATGCTCTTTCCGAAGACATTTTAAATACAAATCTACCACAATATTCTATGTAAATGAGTCTTCAGATAGTTTTTCCTTAAATGAAATATCTTTATCAAATTTCTTTTAAATGAAAGATCCAAGTTTGTTACAAAAAATTTATTTTAATATAAAAATACAGACATGAATAGATTTCTTAAAATTAAATCGTTACATAAAGTATTTTCAGTAAACATGTTTATAAAATCAAACATCGGTATTTTGTTAAATCTAAAGTAAACAAACAAAAGACTATACATTCCACATACCGAAGTCATGTAGTTTTGTAGAACTGACCAATTACAAAAGTATTGCTTAGAGTTTCTCTTCAAAAAGTTTTCCAACATTAGTGTAGGCTTCCGACCAAACGAATCAAAATATTCCCCAATTCCATTACCATTAATGAAAATTGCTACCCAGTGAGATCCAGGTCTTGTGTCAAGATCTAAATTGCTTATTAAATAGACAGGTAATGTAACTTTAACAGGTAAACGATTAGCAGCAAAAACATTCAATGTTAAGTCGGGGTGTATTTTCCACAAACATTTTTGTATGTCGATGGTGTTCATCTTAAACAAATTGATTTAACTATTGTAATCTAAAGTAATTTCACGGTTTTTATTAATTTCTAATATGTTGTCAAACTCTGCATATACTACGCAATTGATCGTGTCTTCAAGCGGAGATTCGAAACCTACTTCCAGTCGAACACATCCACGTTTTATGAGACTCCAATGTGAACTAGAGTTCGCAGACAAGTCAGGAGTCATATCAAATGCCAAAAGACAACAACCACGTGAGAAATCATATTCTGTTATTGCATTACCATCATTTGAAAAGTGAATACCAGTTCCCGAGAAAAGAGTGTGATAGGCACTTGTAATTACGTTTTCAGAAAACGAAGGTTGCAAAGTTTTGGATGGTATTTGTTTACCATCCACATATATACTAAATGAATTCAGACCAAAGTTATCAAAGTTATAGGGATTAGAGGTAAAACTACCATTAAAAGCAGAATTTTTTACAAAACCGACTATACACCGTTTAGGTATCTGACCAAGGAATACATTATCCAATGTCTTAGTTTGAACTCCAGAAGAAATTGTTAAAATTTTAACTTCTGCTCGGGTAAGGGGGTATTTAGCAGTAGTTTTTAACAATACTTTTTCGTGAGCTAATAAAACCGAAGGATTTATTCGTACTTTTCGTACAAGCAACTGCGCAGCACTAATTTTAACTTTAAACTTGTGATCGTTGTTTGGACACATAAGATTGAATGATTCCTTTGTGCGAACTAACTTTAATCTCATTTCTACACCATTTAAAAGAAACTTTTCTTGATTGAATATATCCCCATGTACGTGACCAATCATTTCAACAGTACGACTTCCCTTCACGAGTCTTCTTCTTGTAACGAAACCTCGATTTGATTCGTCACAATTATCCATGTTGCTTGCTGTATCCTGGTACCACATGGCACATGTGAGGTGATTAGTTTTAGCCGCAGATCCATAGTTTAGTAAATTTTCTATATATGCACGGTAAGCATATGTATTATTCGGTGGTGATATCAATTTTTGGTTTAAATAAACTTCAAGTTGATTAAACCTGGATGTAACCAGTTATTGATTGGAGCTACATTTGCATCCGCCGTAATCGATGTTGAATCCTGGTTAGTTACTTGAGCTTTGATGTTAAGTAATGTATGAGACAAATCTATGTATTCATCTCCAGCACCGGGTATAACGAATTCAATCGGTCCTTCATCACTTAGAGAAGAAATAGGACTATAATGCATCCAAGCTCCACTTTCAATGCTTGCTTGTGTTGATGGTAAAGCAAATAAATCCAACTCCGATTTCACACACTCACGAGAATGATGATGTAAAAATGACATTTTTTAATTTGAGAATATATCTGGCATACGTTGTGTGCTCTTACGTGCTTTTGAAACACCTTTCCTCTTAGACGCTTTCGAAGAAGTGAGTGCCTTTTTACTGGTTCTTTTGATTTTATACCCGGATCCTAACATTAAAGAATCAATTTTTTCATCTGCCTTTCGTTTTAAATTGTTGCTGACAGCCTTCAAACGAGTTTTGACACTTTCGTTTAAAGGTCGAGTACTAATCATATCTGAAAGGAGGCCTACACCGGCATTGAGCGCTTCCTTACCTACTGTTTTTGCTCCACTAGTCAGCAAAGGCAAAACTGTCCTAAACAAGCCTCCTAAAAAACTCCCAATACCATGACCACGTTGAAAAGCAGCTCCTTTGTACACAATTCCTACACCTGAACCCGCTTGATGGGTATAATATTGCTCATAAGGACAGGCCATAATAAAAAAAAAGTAGAATGCTATTTAACTCGTTTGAAATGGAGTTTAATACACGCAGTCCCAAACTGGAATGGTACTTTTTCCCCAGTGTTCGTTTTTATATCTATTTCTAAAACATCAAATTCTCTTCGCAATACGGAAATATAATGTGCAGGAGAAAATACGTTCATTTTATAAGCACCATAAACATACTTTGCTGGATCCAAGGGAACTATTCTAAGCAAAGATGTCATCACATCTCCAACCATTTGTGGTTGAACGATATCAGAATAAACAAACAATTGCGATGGTAACCCTAGTAGCAAGTCAACAGGATATTTTCCCATAGTATTTTTGGTTTTTATAAAATTAGACCTTGGTTCAAACCCAAGCTGTAATCCAAGCGTAGTAGATGTTGTAACGGATGTTATGGAATCATTATTTGATGTAAGCGATACACGTTTTGATATCTCATCGTAACGAAACTGAACACTGTCTTTTAGTAAAGGATTTTGATTAAAAGCCATTAAAAGATGATCAACAGAGTCATAGTTTGTTGCTGGTATATGTGATTTGTATTCCACTTTGGCCAAAGCAGGTTCACTCAATAAACGTTTATTTTTGCTTATATAAACCACGTTTTCATGTTCCCGAACATTTATTATGGTACATGGATAGTGATATTCCACTAACCCAACTTCCCACTCTCCTTCAAGCTTGATTGTTTTTGGTAATTTCGTAAAAAAGTTTGTTGTTTTATTATCCGGAAAATATGAAAGTGAGCTATTGCTCAGTAACGTTAGATAAAAACTTTCATCACTCATATTTGTTCTAACGTTTGAGCTGGTATCCAACTATTAAATTTATTCGGGTAACCTTTCCACTTAACCAACACTTCCTTTCTGTTACCAGAATACCTAATACCTATGATTTTATCTATTTTGTATTTAGTGGTGGGGTCATAAGTAACTTTTTGCAGCTCCTTACCATAAAAAGTACCTACAATTGGTTCATTTTGCAAATCTTTTAAAGTATAAACCAATAGTGGTTTTCGTTTGACAATAGAAGTAATAATAAATATTTCATCACTCCAGTTAGTCTCATAACCTTTTTGAAATACGTGTTTATGTTTTGTTATTCTCACAAAATCACCAACTTGCAATGAGGATGTGTAATGGGTCTTAGAATTACTTTTTCGTTCATATAAATTACACCAAACCGTCATGATGTTACTTGAATTAACATCACATGGTCGCATTTTAATACTAGAATGATAACTCATATTATAAGACTTTAATAAATTTTTTAAAATATCGATATACTTATATGTATGTTTGTGAGTAAAGTATCGCCACATTTTCATCTTCAATGTTCTTTGGAATCGTTCTACGATACTAGCTTTAATATCTGGATTATTTGTGGTATAGTAATTTACATTGTTACTTTTTAAAAATGAAATTACATCTCTTAGATGCAAATTCCGTACCTTTATCAGATTGTATATGGGTTGGTGTAGCATTTGCTTCGTTAAATATACTTTGAAAGCACTTTTTGATGGACTCAGAATTTTTCTTTTTGATTGCTCTTGCAAAAGCATATTTACTAAAAACATCAATAACACAAAGTATGTATTTATAACCATCATTATATTGACTATAAGATCGCATATCACTTAAATCTGCTTGCCATAAAACATTAAAATTTGACAAAATGTATTTATTTCTTACAAACTTTTTATGAACTGGTTTATGTAATGTATATGTTTCTTGTTTTTGTAACCATTGTTGAACTTGTTTTTTATTCATTTTACCCCTTAAGGCACTTGACAACTTATTAACGCTACTGTACCCCACTGGATGTGAAACATCATAATAAATTTGATCTATATCTAGTACGGGTTCCATCTCTCCCAATCAAGTTTCTTCCGAGCTTTTTTCAATGGTTCTGATGACAATGATCTTTTGTTTGATGTTGATGGTGTCTCATGAGGTTGTAGCGTATCTTTAATTTCTATTATGCTATTTTGCAGGTACTCGTATATATCAGGATTACCGATACATCTGATCGGTACTTGTATAATTGATAATACTTTAAGGTAAGGGTCGCTTCCAATTGGTGTAGGACGTTTTAATTTCCTTAGTGTGTTATTAACTAATTCGGTGATATTACTGAATGGAATAGCTTTATCTTGGATTATTACAGTACCATTTTCATCCCATCGTATTTTTTCCTTATTTTTTTGTAAACAATCCAGTAATGTTTCAGCTCTCTTTTGATAACTTTTTGGTATAGATTGAAGGATTTCTGGAACCGAATACGCGTCTTTCCGCGGAATATCACTCTCAACGACTGATGGTGGTGTTATACTAGGATTAAGTTTCTCATATTCATTTTTTAAGTATATTGGGTTGGTGGACACTTGAATGTGTGGTTCAGTTTGAACTTGAGCGTCGCTTCTGTTTTCTTTTTCACTATGGAGTGAAATAATTCTTAAAGAGTTTTTTTTCTCATCGTTGAAATGCAAATATCTTTGCAACGTCTGAAGGTATAAAGTCCATTTTTCACGATCATCTACTTTACTTTTCATAATTTTTTGCATTTCACCATCCAAACGAGATAAAGTTTCTTCAGTTGGGTTTTCCCTTTCCTTGAGTCTTTCGAGTGCACTCGATTCAATCAAAACCATTTTTTTTACGTTAGACATAATGTTTTTACTTTAAGAACGAGTTATTGTATTCAAAATAGTACTTAAAACAGCACCCGAGATTAAAGGTAAAAATGCACCACCTTTTTGTATAATAATTTGCTTTTTAGATTAAGTATTCCCTTTGGATATTAATTTTCTTAATATTTTTCTGTACTTCTTTAATTTGCTCTTATCTTTATCTTTTAGTGGCACTTTTCCTTTTAATACATTAAAAATACATTCAATAAGACAATGTATTTCTGTATCCCCACAGGTTTTGAGTAGCGCTGCTCTGTACTTTGGTTTTAGTGAATGTAATGATCGTAATAAGTCCTTATGGGAAGTTACTCGACCAAGCATCATTTTAAGACTAAATAAATTTTATTGTGTTATAAAATATATATATCGTGATTCAAATGACATCAGTTGAAAAAAAACAGTTCAATTTACAAATATTGAAAGTTGATTCACTTGTATCTTTTAAATCAATTTTTTCTTTAAGAAAATTTAAAAGAAAGTCACAAAGATTCTTTATTTCATCATCATCACACTTTTCAAACAATTGTTCACGATATTTAGCTTTGATTATTTTTAATACTCTAAACAAATGATTAAGGTTTGTAGATTCTGCTTGAGTCATTATTTAGAACTGATAAGAGTCGATCGCTACGTGTTCTATTTATACCCTTTTTTAGGAATGTAAACAACACAGTTATTATCAGATGGAAATATTTTGCTTTTGAAGCGATGCATGTCATTGGTGTTTTGTTTCAGATCAATTAATAAATATCCGTGAGCTTCGGTGGTTGCATCTTTGTATGCTTCTTCAACAAACTTCGAATTATCTGGATAAACTTGTCTAGCCAAATGTCGTATCTGTGTTCTGTCTCTTGGATTTTTAAAATAAATTATGTAACTAGAGTTTAATGAAATATCACGTTGTCCTTTTCCTTGATGGAATATGTTTTGTGTAATATAAAACACACTCAGATTTCTGTGGTGACTGCCTTTCGTAAAAATATCAACAATCCTTCCATCTGATTCCCTCATGAGATCATCAATTATAAGTAGTCTTGGAGATTTACCGTCAATCATGCTAAGATCTGGGATCCCTTGATAGTAAGTAACATTTTTTAAATTATACAAGGGTTGCATTTCATCAAAACACCAAAAAATTTCAGAAAAGCTAATGTTACAAATTTCATTACAGTATTTCAAAAAGTTTGTAACAAAATTTGATTTTCCACAACCACTAGGACCTGCAACAATTGCAGTGAATGGATGAAAAAAGTGGACCATGATTATGATTATTAAATGGAGTTCAGAACGTGTTACTCTAGTGAAAATAAAAATGCAAATACTGTTCAAGTTTAATGCACAATTTATTTATAATATAAAAATTAACCCTAAACAAAGTGGAGATAAAACTTAAACTAATTAATAATTTAAAAGATGGTTGCAAAAACTAAACTTAAAACTATGTTTTTAAAAAAAGTACATAAAATTTTTTATTATGTTTGACATACAAAATTTTACACAAACAATACAAGTTGTATGAACAACACATAGTGATCACATCAATTTTTCTTTTTATTCTTTAGGAATTCTAAAATGCCCCCAAGCTAGTGTATTTGTTGAATTTGGTAAAATATATCGTTTAGTATCAGAGTAACTCAAACTGATTTTATGAATTTTTTGTGTAAATAATACATGTTTTATGGATCTAAATCGCAACATTTTACTTATTTTATTGCATTTTTTGAATAAACAAGTTTTGTAATCTTCTAAATTGAATGTTTTTGTAACGCATTTATTAACACCCTTTGCTTTTGTTGTTAAGTTATCTTCTACATCAATCGCATACATTTTCGCACGAAGACCAACGAATTCTTTACATATTTTACCATTATTTTCGTCTTTGAAGAACCCTAACTTTTTTTTATTAATTAATGGAAAACCATATTCATTATTAGTTGCATAATCGGATGTATCAAAGTATAAATGTAAGTCTGATTTAATATCTTTATATAAATCATCTGTGAATACTTGATAAACTAAGCTGTCGGTGTCGGTATACAATAATTTAAGATTGTTTTGAAACTTTTGTTTCATGTGATTATAATGGAAATTATACATTAATGTTTTTGATATATCTAAAATGCAAAACCCTAAATAAATGGGTTTGTTAAAAAATAATTTTGTCTTATTTAATTGTATTGCAACTAAACTTTCCGAAAATATTGACAAACTGTGGAATTCAGGTTTCGCAACAAGCGATTGTGCACCTTGAACTTTACCACGATTTTCCCAATGATTTAATAATTTAACGTCCACTCTCTTCGCAATGTTTTCCATAGTCTTTCCAAACACTGAATTGTTCATAAGTTTAAAAAAATCTTTTTCGAAATCGTTTGAAGACTGTGCTCGTAATTGAGTATTCAAATCAATGTATGTTTTTAACCAAGCGCTTTGTTTAAACTTAAGTATTCTGTGTATTTTACGTAAAATTAAACCGTTCTCTAAACATTGTTTTAAATTTCTATAATGTATGATATATCTTGATTTGTTATTTAGGTTTGGAATTAATTTTTTTTCTCTGCAATTAGCAACAGTAATGCTTTCAGGACAAAAAGGTAAATCTGATTGAGAATCGTGTAAGCTATGAGGGTAATCTAAATCAACTTCCAATATATAACCATATTCCGCCTCATCCGAAATGTTAAAGTCAGTATTGATATCAACCCATTGAAATTCACCTGTAGGTAGGTATTGGGACATAGCCCATCCATATAGGTTATTAGCATCAAGGTAAATGAGGAAGGAAGACTCGATCTCTCTGTTATATTCATTCATGAACTTATTATTTGCCTTTGCATATCTGTTACTACATTGGGATATTCCACCTCTTATACCTTTTTGTATAAAAGCAATTATATCAAAATCTGTAAGCAACTCCAATTTAACTTTTGTATGAATTAGCATAGCATCCCAACTTAATCCGGGTGCAGTGAAGTAATGGGTTGGATCTAATTCATAAGTTTTGAGACAGACTTGTCGAAAATTTTCGAAAATATCAGCTAATAATAAAACATCAGTTTTTAAGTAAAGATCAGAATAATCATTCATGTTTTTACATTTAAAATGATTCCAAACATCTTTTGCATGTTCGTAATCGTTCTCAGAAATGTTGCTATCGTTTATTGAACTATAAAATTGATCTCGAGTTGGAAGACAAGTCATTTCTAACGACTTAAATGAAGTCATGATTTCATAGGGGTACACACCCTTTCGGAGTAAACGTTTGAAGTCATTTTTGTCAGGAAAGTTTAAACCGAGTTCATGGAATTGTTCAGGCTTTAAATTATGAGCAAGTTTTTCCAGACTACACGACATAAATTTTATAGAATCTACAAATCGTAATTTAAAAGGAGTTCCGGCAATATTTAAGTTTTTGGTAAAAGAAATATATTTTTCTTTATTCTGTGGAATTATCTCTATTTCACCTTCCTGAATATTTAAAGCATGTACAAGAAAATGAGCGTCGTAATTACTTAAATTGTGGAAAAATATTGGAATGAATTTTTGCGGTTTATATTGTTGTGCACATAATTTATGGGCTACGCCAGCGTATTTACCACTATACCAGTCAAAGTTCACAAATTTTTCAACATTTAATTTTTTTTCACAAATGTAGCAAACTTCACTATTCGAAATGTTAAGCTTTTGTGTATCGGTCAATTCTTTTGCGGGAGATTTTATAACAATTTTCGGAACTAACGATTCTAAATCTTCTTTCACGGAACGAATAAAAAGTTGGGCACAATTTGGACCTGTATATGTTTTGTAGCGTGAAAGTCTATCATTAAAGGAACATTTTATATAATATCCAAAACTGTACACTTCATGTTTTTGTATTTCAATAGTAGACGATTGATTGGGATCGTTTTCACAAGTATTGATTGGATTAAGAAACGCTTCGAAATCAGCATACACAACAAATGGTACTTTCAGTTTACGGTCGTATCTATCAAACGTAATTTGGTTATTTGAAACGTTTTCGCCAAACCAATTTTTCTTTTTAGAAATCTGATCACTAGGTAAGTCTACTTTAATTTGACCGCAGTCACGTTGTTGGTGTTCTAGCAACTTTGATTTGATAGAAAAATTAAGCAAACAACCATCGCAAATATGAGCGGAAGACTTGTGTGAGTTTAATTGCCTACTCACTAATCTAGATAAGTTTTTAATGTAACAATAGTGACCAGAAATCCCTCTGGCAAGGTAAAGAAGGTTAATGTGAACAGTTTTACGAGATTTGGTGTGATACAGAGGACCTATAATTTGATTGAGTTTACTTTTCGTATCGTATTCTAATCCAAAAACGTTGATACTAATATTGTTAAGTTTTTCAAACTTATGTATATCCTTAATTTTAATGGGAAACGGAATGTTTTCAAACTTCAGTTTATTCATATGCTTTACGTATGAAGTCATCCTATCTGAATTACTATTGGTAGGAAATAATGCAGATAAAATTGCCCACATAAAACATTGATGGTCATTATTTTTAACATTTATAACCGCTTTTTTTAACTTAATATCAATTGGTAAATCAATAAATGAAGAGCCACGTAAAGGATTGAATTGATTGACATTCATATCTTAATGTTTTATCTTTTCTAAAGACCAACCACTATCTTTTTTTTCATAATTGCTAACTTTATTTGTAATTTCGTTATATATTGAAGCAAAAATCATTTTTAAATCGTCACCATGGCAGACAGTCCAATTTAACGTTTGGAAATCAAATGTATTCTTTTGCTGTTTAGTTTCTTGTGTGAAATCAGCTTTTAAAATAAAGTTCACTTTGATTATTGTTCGTTTTTGAATGCATTCTTCTAACAATAAAAATATGGTTTCCTTAATATTTGTGAGGAACGATTCTGGTGTTTCAAAGTAATTATTTATTTCGTCATTGGACTCAGAAGTGATTCTAAAAGTAAGAAGGCGGTTGCCGAACGCGGAATCGATTAGATCAACGTTTTTAAGTTTTTTATGCGATGATAGCACATGACTTTTATGACTTTCACTTTTCAAATGGCTAGCAAAGTATTTTTTTGAAACAATTTTTTTACAAATCATACATTCAATGCGATCACTATGTTTTGAACTTACGTTTGATCCATGTTTTACTTCTTCTGAACTTGTTGACGGCAGACATAACCTCTTACTACTTGGATTTTCTTCAGGAAACACATCCGCAGAAGTTCGCTTCGCTCCTCCTTTTCCATGTTGAATGATATTTGCATCCTCAACTTCTTGACATAGTTGATTCAACTCATAATCTTCACACAAATTGAACAAATCGATATCGTATGAAGTATCCACATTGAAGTTCATTTGGTACTGCTGCTACACAAAATGTCACAAGAACAACAAATTGTTTGGATGAAAAATTTGAATTTTATTAACCACCACTGAGCAGGTAGTTGCGTGCACTCACAGTTTTATGTGTCTCTCACTTGGTTTTATTGTTAAAGTTAGTATTGTCACTGAATCACATCACACCTTTAAGAGTTATCTCACGGTTTTTTGTCCTTAGTCTCCACAAAGAACTTAGCACAATCTTCTTTTGTTGCTATTTTCTGTGTTATTTCGTAGATGATATCTCGGGTGCTCTGATAGTGTTGGTCGTCTCCGCTGTGAGCGTAATATTTCACACGCACGTCTGTATGTTTCCAAAGCTCCGTATTGGAAACGTTGCGAATTTTGTTCATGTCATATATTTCGATTTTCACAAGATGACTCGCATTTGAACCGTCATCGTCATTAGTTGATATGTAGCTTACACCACCCTCACTACAATGTCCGACGCACGATGATAACTTAGCACCCTTCTTCTTCCTTTTCGGTTTTTCAAAAAACTTTTCGATGTTGTTTGCCACTCTTTTGCAACCGACGTTTTGGGTATTTATCCTGAACGACGGTAGAGTGATTTCTTCGTCTTCGTCGGGAGTATCAGGAAAGTAGTAGTTTTTTAATGTAAAAGTATCTTGATTCTGAAACAAAAGTAAAGAACAAAATTAATAAGTTTGTTAAGTTACATTGAAATAAAACGGACATGTATCTCTATCAAAGAATTTAAATATTAAATGGTTCCATGAAAACATACAATGTTTGAAAAAACAAACTGCGAAATGAAGAAAGTAGTGAATCGAATAAAAAGCCTCAGAAAAATAACTAAACTTTGTTAAAATCATAAGACAATATTACAAATCTAGCGACCAAAGTATGAGTAGTAAAAACACATTTTGATTACACAAATAGAAAGAAATAAAAAAAATTAAAAGCAATACTCACAGACATTTTGTATAGCAGCGATGCAGGAACTTCTTACTGGGTAATAAGTTTCAAGTTTTCACTCGCACTGGTAGATTTGAAATGTACAGATGTATGAGCTCCCTTCGGTTTATATCCATCCAAAATAGATTAAAAAAAAAGTAAGAAGAAGGAGGTGGTTGGAGGCGTAAACAATTAACCGTCGTCGTCATGAGACTACAAACCGATAAAGGAACAATAGAAACAATTGAGGAAGCAGCAAATTCTCTCACTTTATTGTTATCACAAGAATTTGGTTTTTGATAAAAAACTCATTTTAACTTTGTAATTTTCCAAGAAACACAAAAAGTAACCGTCATCATGAGGCTACATTGTTATCACAAGAATTTGGTTAGTCATATGTAACAAGTAAAAACATGCTGCATAACGTTTAAATAATATGAACAATAAGACGCTACTGAACCACCCTTTCGTAACATATTTGCAATACCTGGCGGATGAAATGATTATAATTCACAGTAGGTATAGTAAGATAAATTATTATTGAAGAAAAGCAAATAGTCAATAACATTTGCGGTTTGATTCGACCACCCGCGACCTTATTAAATAAATTCGCGTTTGATACCATACCTAATAAGTGAGCGGGAATCCGCCAATCCCTACTACTACCAAATTATGTATATAAATATATAAAAGACATGAAAGCAAACCAAGGCATACCTAACTGCGTGCAGCTTTACCGATACAGACAAGGTTCTCGAACCATAGGTTAATCATTATGCAAAAAGAAATACTTGAGGTAATCTTTATGATTTGATATAGATGACAAAGATATTCAGTTGAATAAATTACTTTAAAAAATGTCGAAATCATAACATATTAAATAATATCACTAAAAATATATTTATGTCAGCTTTATATTCAAATATTTTATTTTTGTGCTTTTTGTTTGCTTGGGTTCATGTGCGAAATTATTTTCTTTGATCGGCAACCCTCAATAAAAAAAACATTCGCTCTGTTTTTGTGCAACAAGGGAATGCAGCATGCTTACTAATGAGATAGCAAACTAACACAATAAATAATTAATTAGTAGTTAATTGTTTATTTTTCCTATTTTTCCCTATTAAATGAAGTAACAAATATTTTTAGATTAAAGAATTTGTGGTGCAATACAGTATAGTTATTACAAGTTTACTCTAATGGTGGCTATTTTAACACTAAAAAATAAAAAATCTAATTAGTATTTAGCTCAAGTGATTATAAAATATGGTATTAACCTTATTGATTATTATAATAAAAATAATTATAACTATATATTTTACTGAAACATAAGTGGCCGACGGCACGAACATTTTGAACTCAACTCTTTCCAATTAATATTTTCTGGAACTCTCATTGGTACAAATCCTTACAGCTTCATTTTTCATTGGTTTGGTAGAAATGTTTTGATATAAGGATATAGCTTGATTGTATTATATTTTAAGTTTTTTTATTATTTTTTTTTAACAGAAGCTGCGAATTTATTACATTTTATCTCGTCGTCTATAAGATCTAAGTATCATAATAAATTATAATAAACCCGCGGACAAACACACCAACTGCAAGGCCCCAGACCCAGAATAAACAAACATAATATATAAATATAACAACATCATATTAAAACTTTATATTCCCGTTTAAAGCGGATATTTTAATATACCTTTAGTGAGATGTACAATTTTATAATCGGAAATGCATTTAACTGGATTGATTACACGTTTACTGGGAATTTATTTGTAACTCACTAGAATTTAGTTGTCTTCCTTTGTGTGAATATATGTGATTTTTTAACGAAGCTTTTGCTTTTTGAAGTTTCTTGCCTTTGACTTTTGAACTACCTATAACTTTTTACACCAAGTATTGAAAAAAATAAATGTATTTACCTAAAAAGCTGTGAAATTTAGTGATTTAGTAACCAAGATCATTATTGAAAATACCACTAAAATGTGAGTTTCAAAATTTATATTTTTTTAGGTTCTCTACTATTTGCACCAAAATTTTGATAGGTATGATGTAATATAATACTCAGTATTTTACGGTTAAAACCTTATGTAGTAGGATTCTTTATGTAGTGAGGGGGATCACTAGAAAAGGGTGAAATCGTCTTGTAAAAATAATTATTATCAAAAATACCTATTAATTTCGCCAAGTGGTACAGTCCCAGGTTTCAGCCCTGGTCAGGGCATTCATTTGTGTGATTTATTTAGATGTTTTTTCTCGGGTCATGGTTGTTTACGTTCTAGATTCCGCCCCAGTTCCCCGTATAGTCATCCATAACAAAATTTCTGCTTACTTTGGGGCCATACAGTTGGCGTGTTTGTTTGGGGATTTATTGTATTATTATTTCTTGAAATAACCATTAATATGTATTCTGAAATACATGTTATTTCAATCCAATTTAATATAATATTTATTATTTGAAGTTTCCTTTTAATTAAACTTTGTGAATGGTTTTAAGGACAGTAAAGTAATATTATTATGGACTAATAAATTTATTTAAAATAACAAAACATTAACTAAATGCCGGCATGAATTGCGAATTTTTGAGACAATAATCCTTTTGTTCAATACTTTGTCTACAGATTCCGTTAAGACAACACCGTACTAATAAAAGTATAAAGATAAGCAGCCTTTACGAAACTTGTACAAGCGTTGTCAGGGGATTAATAAATGTTTTGCAGTCGAGTTTTCTTTTTAGAAAATAACTATAAAGAAAGTTTTTTTTCTCAACAATGTGATAAATGACAGCCTAGTGACTCAGTGGGTAGTAGTCCTGCCTCATGCACCAGAGGTCCCAGGTGCGTGTCCTGGTCAGGGCATTCATTTGTGTGATGAATGCATTTTTTTCTTGGATCATAGTTGATATTTATATTTGTATATTTATTTTGTTCTTATCATACCCAGTTTTCTGTATACCAAGATTATGGCTCTGCTTACTTTGGGGTAATACAGTTGGTGTGCCCAGTCGGGGATTTATTTATTATAAGTATAATGAGAAAATTAAGTATGAAATAGTTAGGTATTTAAAATATTGCTTGCCTTTAAGCTCTTATTTGTTTAGTAATAATGGTATTTTTAAAAAGTGCCGTAAATATCTACAATGTAGAGTCGCCTAAAAAAGGGTCAACTACTTTTGACAAATCTTCATGTGAAACCAAAAAGAAAAAGAAGAATAAATCTTCTTTAGAATTACGGCACAATGAGAATATTTTACAATGCAAAATCACAGGTTTTCGACAAAAATGATAGAAAATATTTTGGCCTATTAATACCAGTTTATTTATTTTTGATCTGTTGTAAAACATTTTTATTTTCTTTATCACTCATGGGTATTAACAAGCGTTTTGCCCACATCCGGGAACATTCTACCACATTAGGGAACTCTAGGCATCTTTTATATACTTAAATATACATTCCTTAGTATTCATACCAACCCCTCCCATGGATTCGCAAAGCGTAATTAACTTCGCGAAAGCGTTCGCCCAAGCGCTCACCGCGTCGGGCGTCTCAATCTCTGACAAGGTATTCACGCAGGCCTTATCTGCGCTTAACGCGTCCCCGGCCTCTCAGGCCCCAACCCCGGCCCCCCAGGCCACCAACTCCCAAACCCCTCAGGTCTTTACCAGCTCTCCCGCGTCTCCCGTTCCATCCGATATAAACTGCGCGTCGGTCACGTCATCTCGCGCGTCGCGGCGTAAGCGTACCGCTCCCGGAAGCGACTCCGATTCCGATTCCGCGCCGCTACTTTAACCGGCTCTCCTGAGCCCCCATTCACATTGGTCTCTAAACCCTCCAAGAAGCGCTCAAAGAAAATCGTGGTGTCATCAACACCCGATACCACCCCGGTGCCTTCAGCACCCGTCCCCGCGCCGCTTATGTCACTCGAAGTGACTGCGTCTTCGTAGAAGCCAGCGACGCGCTGCGCTCCCGTCCCACCGAAGCCTCAGCTCCCTCCGCCCGTCTACCTCCGCGAAAAAGCGCGCTGGACCGCGGTTTCTAACTTGTGCAAAGAGCACAAAATTAATTATCTTAAAGCCGCCAACGCAGGCGATACTATCAAGATTCAGGTCGCGACTATCGACAACTTCCCCGCGTTTACACGCTTACTCTCGTTTAACCAAATCGCGTACCATACTTACGCCCTCCCGGAAGAGCGTAAGATCCACGCAGTATTACGGGGCGTCCCTTTTGAGCTCGCTAGCGAAGAAATCCTCGAAGACCTTAAGTCCCAGGGTTTCCCGGCTGAAGCAGTGCACAAGATGCACTCCAACCGCGGTAGGCGTTTTCCACTCGCTTTAGTTATTTTTACCAACACTCCCAACTAGAGGGAGATTTTCAGAGAGGCTCGCACTATCTGCGGACTCTCGAACATCGCTGTCGAGCGTCCCAATCCCCGCGGTCACCCTGGGCGGTGCCACCGCTGCCAGCTCTACGGCCACGCAGCAGCTAACTGCTCAGTTAATCGTTGCTCGTTAATTATAATATTCAAAAAATTTGTTTAGCAACAATTTTTATTTACAAGTTATTTATTAAGTAAATACAGCAAATTCTAGGTAAAATTCTTTAACTTGTGAACGGGTGCAGTTTGAGGATGTTCGTCGTTTGGTTATTAAGGGGGAGGGAGACTTGCTGAGCTAACAGATCCAGATAAGAATAATTTAGTATAGACATAAAGAGACATTGTTAATTTATTTGAAAAGAAACCCGTAAAGTTTCTTACCAGTTCTTCTTAACGAAGTTTTCTCCGAACTGATGGTAGAGTGTTGCTTAATTTGACGTCAATAAAAACAAAAATATTTAAATTTGAATTTGGTAAAATTACTTACGCTCATACTAACTCCATTTCTTATCATGCAAAGATACCAAAAGTTACTTACAGATCGAATTTAAAAGTAAAATAATCCATCTTATTATTGGTAATTGAGAACTCCTAATGAATGTTACTGTTAATCACAACAGAACATCAAAATGAAAAAAACCAAAAACTTTTAAAATAAAGTATCAAATCGCGAAAAGAGACATCTCAAATCCGAATTCCTTGCAACCAATTCTGATTCGCAAGTAAAGCTATTCATTTCAAATGAATGAAGTAAAAATTGATCCCATGATTGAAACAAGCTGAAGTTATACGCTACAAAAGAGTTGCAGAATAAAAGAGAACTAAAATAAAACTTGAAAAAGTTAAAATTAAAACTAATTCTGATTACGCTGAAGGGGATGTTCAGTTGAGAATTTGTACAGTCAAGGAAACTTTGTGAAATTTACTGTACTTTGTTAGAGAATGAACTTTACCATTATGGCGTTATGTATTGAAATTGAATTTAAATATAAAATATGAATATGATATTAATTTTTTTTATAAGCCTAGAAAAGCTAAATGAACCTCCAATATGTCCGACTACTACAACCTACTTAAGTTATATACATCATAATATCTACAAACATATCGGAAAAATATTTAAAAGCAACTCTGCGTTTTTAAATCTGTGTATTTCATAGTACAATCCAGTGCCAGTTCTGAATGGGTTCAAGAGAGTTTTAAAATTTGGATTCAAGTCAAAGCGTGCTTAGACGCGACTGGATTGAGTTTCGATTTAATGGTAGGTATCTTCAATCCATAATGTGACGAGTTGTCAAAAATCCCTTTGTTGGTTTCCCGTAAATAAAGAACCTCTGTACAGAATTTGACGTATTTACATCTGATTTGTCAGTCAGTCAGCCTATCTATGTGTTTCCACCAAAACTATCCAAAGAAGCTCGGTGGTATAATAATAAAAATCCATCAATATTAATTAAAAAGAACAAAATAAAGGAAGTAAATGAAGTCGATTTCTACCTCGCACTCTTCGCACAAGCAAAAACTTCTTCGCAAAAAAAATTCAAAATATTTTATTTGATCATAGGTAAAAAAATACACGTGATGAATGTCTTAATTTTCTTCATCTTTATCGTGATTGCGTAAATACACCTTAACTTCGGCTATTAAAAGGTATTATTGGTAGACCGAGAGGAGTAAAAGTGAGCAAAAAAATCTCTTTGCATTCTTTTTTCAGCTATTTAAAATACATAAAATAGCTAATTAGGTAAACAGCTTGACTACGACACAAAGAAACAAACGCAAGACAGCTAATTGCGTGTGGCAAAGCTTCGGTTGTTACGCCTTAGCGTTTAGTTTACCTCGAACAGCAATTGTCCTTTAAGCTAGCTAATTGGGTTAGCAGAGGGATCCATCGCATTGAGTTAATTTACGACTAGACTGCTTATTCTACTAGTTGGAGAGGAGTAAACAAAAGTTTCTAGATATTCAACTTTATAGTCCCAGAGAATCAAATAAGAGATCAGAAGTTATTGAAATTCCTGAACAGCACTTGATCAGATATACAAAATCTGCTTTGTCAAACCTATAATTTCTTCTCATACTTGTGATCGTGGTATTTTATGAAGTGGTGATAATAAATGAAACATGCATGACGGTAGAAAACTTTGTATCGATTATTCAAATCAAACTGGTACTCACCAAAACATGCATTTTTAAAGTATATTTTTTGATACAAAAACCTCGACCAACAATACTTTTTTACAGTTTTTTCTATCATTTTCTTTGCGTTTCTTTCCTGCGTGTCTTTAGTAAAAAAAAAAAATCTTTCGTAAATTATTTGCTGCCTTTTTTATAAGAAACGATAGTAATCGGGTACTAAGGTCTTTGAAATAAATAAACGTCACAATATTTATTTTATGCTTCAGATTTATTGTAGTGACTGTATCAATATCCTTATTAATTTTGTTTACCTAAAACTGCTATAAATTCCTATTATTGTCGAAAGGCTAATTACGTAAGTTGGGGTAGTGATGTTATTCCAAACGGTGTTGTCTGGGGTTGTCTGTATGTTATTTTCTTTGTTAAAAACTTTGTAAAACCTGTTCTTTAGAAATATTAGTATAATTACTATACTAAGGTTTAAAACTAGACAAGTTCAGTATAATTTAATGAATTTACGGGATTTGTTATTGTCTTTATAATGCAATTTCCAGATATTTGTATGATTCCAACATCTTGTAAAGAGACTTCGTCTCTTTCTCCGTCGCACACAATAGACACAGTTTCTTTGTGTTTAGTCAGAAATAGCCAAGTATTTGCCATCTCCAATCTATTCCCTATAATATTGTAGGATTGTTTTTTATAGTATTGTTTTTTGCTGTTATATACTTAATTATACAATTGGGATTTAATTGCATGTTCTTCACCGCCACAGGAAAACATATGAAGTTGTTATACTTGTGAAGGCATTCTTTAAACTCCTCATGCGTGAGTTCAAAATAACGTTCATTATTGTAGTCGATGCCTATGAATATTTGTTGTATATCTATCACGTCAAAGGAACCATCATGGTTTTTTATAGGTATAGGTGTAGCGTGTACTATTGTATATTTAGATTTGTCTGCTATCGGAAAGTAGGCGTACACTATAATGTGAGTCTCATTTTCTAATATTCTTGTATCAATTAGCTTCGATTGAATGATGTGTAAGTTGCACGGTAATAATTCATTTCCTTTTTGAATTAATTCCGCTACATTTATTGATGATAATACACTGTATATACTAGATTTCGATACGTATATGTCCATCAATCCCGAATAATGATCTATTACTTCTATGATATATTTGTTAGTTAATTGATATGATTGTAGAACGTTAATTTTCAAGTAATTTTGATCTATTCATTTATAGCATCTGTTGTTATCATTAATGTATGTTATAGCTTGATTAAGTTTTATTTAAAATTATTCTAATTTTTTTCGTATTCTTTTTTCTGTCTGGTTTACTGTTGAAATTGTTGATATCATAAACTTTGTTTGTTAATTAGCTGAATCAAAGCCGTTAATTTTTCTGTAATGCGTCTAGGTCTTTAAATACTTCGTCGTTTACTCCAAATATTGAAGTCACAAATTGTCCAATTAAACCTCTCTTTTTTGTGTTCTGATTAATTTGTGTAAAATATTCATGTATTCTCTTAACTTCCTGTTCTTTCTCTTGTACATGGTTATTATATTGTTTACAATGGGTCTCTGTATTGTCGATGACTAAGTTGTTGTTGTAACATAGGTCTTGAAATTGTTTGAATGTTTTTAAAACTTTTTCTTAGTCATTTTTCAACATATATCTTTGGTGATATTTTCCAATTTGAAATATTCCTCTGTCTATGGTAACGTTTCCCATTTGTTCCACATATACCCCTGGATCCAGTTGTTTGACCACATAACTGGCTCCAGCTGCCGATAAAAGTTGCACAATCATCATTATCATTAGCAACCAATAACTTAATTTGCCTGTCGATTGTTCGACAATTCGTCGATTCTTCAAATTTGCTATGTTTATATTTTCATCTTTAATTAAGACGACTGTTCCGACTTTTAAATTTTCTTCGTTTGAATTTCACTTATAGTGGTGTTGTAATTGGTGTAAATATTCTTTTGTCCACGACTTCTTTTGTCCAAATTTCCATCTTTGTAGGAGGTCTGTGCTAACGTTTGTCTGGATGGGGTCTGGTACTCCGACAGCTTCGCGTCCTATGAGAAAGTGGCTGGGAGTAAGTACTATAGTGTCATTAATGTCTTCGGTTTGAACACACAATGGCCATGAGTTCAAACAAGTCTCTATGTCGTGAGCTCTTCGTAAGTAAAGGTACTTTCACCTATAATTCTTTTTTAATGGTACTTCATAGATTTTACGCCAGCTTCCCATATTCCGCCGAAGTGTGGCGCTGCGGGCGGTATAAAATGCCAATGAGTACCTAAGTTTGTCAACGTGTTTTGAAATTGTGCCGATTGCATAATCTCTAATATTTCTTTATGTAAAAGAATTGTTGTTCCCACAAAGTTCGTCGCATTGTCACTATACATGTGCGACACATGACCTCGTCTAGCCATAAGACGCCTCAGCGCAGCCAAGAAGGACTCCGTTGATAATTCTCCAACCAACTCTAAATGTATTGATTTTGTTGCGAGACAAATACATACAGCGATATATCCTTTATAGAATTTGTAACCTCTTGCTTTCATAGCGCGCCCCTGCATGGGCCCTAATGGGTGTGCTTGCGTCACACGCGGCCTGGGCAAAACTCCCATTTTCTGTTTAGCTGTCTCAGTTTTATAGCGAATACATTTAACACATTTTTTAATGTGACTTTTTATTTCGTTTTCCTCCCAAAAGCCAATATTTTTGTCGAATGTATGCTAGCGTGTGTCGATTTCCGCCATGTAATGTTTGCATGTGAGCGTCGTGTATGATTGTTGACGTTAGGTGATGTTCGTGTGGCAATAATACAGGGTGCTTTTGTTCGTATGGCAAATCTGAACGTTGTAATCATCCTCCAACTCTAATCAAACCTTCTTCGTCTATGAAGGGGTCTAAACTAGAAAGTGGATTCCCTTTTTTCAATGATTTTGCGCTTTTTAATGTCTTATATTCTTCTTCGAATGAGTCCTTTTGTACTTGTAATAATATTTGTTTTTTAGTCTTGTCTATTTCGTTGCAACTTAATAGTTCAGGTGATTTTTCTCGTCTTAAAAATCGCAAACAGTATGATAATACACGTAGCTCGAAAAAAAAAGCTCGAAAATCTTTTTGTGACGGCTCTGGGATTGTTTGCTCCGTGAATGTTAACTTGTTTGTTTGTAGCCAGTTTGGCCCACTCCACCATATTTCATGGTTTTTTTAGTTTGCCTCAAGTTATTACGTTGTCCGCGGAAACTACATGATTCCACGTCACTTGGGGTAAATTTCTCTGTATTTCCGACCTCTATTGGCTACGAATGCCTGCCATCTGTCTGCTTCACCCTTTATCCATCCGAGTGTAATCATAGAATCGGTCTAACAATATAATGTAGCTATGTTACAGTTTATTCCTTCAAGCAAGCGCAAGCGTACTCTTCCACCAGACAGTCAGCCGATTTCGAAGCCCTTCTGGCCGCAAATTCAAATTCTAACGTAAATTCAAATTCTAACGTGTAGGTATATAAATGCGAATGTTAGTAGATAGGTAGGGACCTTAGTGATTGAAGCAATCCTTGAATTTTAACGACACTGTTTATTCACACACTAACACAGTTATAATATACGTTTACAACACAATACAGAAGGAGTACAGTTTTCCTATACAACACGAAGAATAACAATGAGTAAGCAAATCGCTGAGAGAGCAAGTTAGGTATCGAGCGGAAGCGATAAGCGACACAGGTGCGCGGGAGAGGTCCGTGGCTCGACTGACTACTGAATCCACGAATTCGAAGGCTGCCGCGCCGCGCCGATGATCACGCGCAAGGTGTGTGGTGCGCGCGTGACACCGTTGTGTGTGTTTCCATAGCACAGCAAAATAATTTATTAAATAAATATTATAATAATAATCATACGTTATTACATATGAATAATTGATAGGTATTTTTATACTGAAATAACTTTGAGTCAATATGTAGTATTCGGTAAATGAATAGAAGTACCTATATTAATAATTTAAATAGATTATATTATGTATATATATATATATACTATTAGATTAAATATGATTATATAAGATAAGAAATAATATAAGTAAATCTGTAAGTACATAATTATATAATAGTAGGTAAAATAAGTAGCCTACATCACTCCCTCTCAAAGACCGTTACTACGGGCGATAAAAATTTGTGAAATGAACTCTTCGGCCTACACGCGTTGTTTTAACATTATCCCGAACAGGTACGTCGCGCTGAGGAGGTGGCGCGTCAGTTGGGGTGCAATCAGGTGTAGGTAGGGGGGTGGGGGCGGAGTCAACTCTTATGTAGGCTGGTTTAACACGGTCCATCGATACCGCGACAGGTTTGCCCTTAACCAAAATCCTGAGTGTTTTGTCGCCCCGTTCGAGCACTTGGTATGGGCCAGTGTACGGAGGCTGTAACGCCCCTCATAGTGCATCTTGCCTTAAAAATACATGACTCGAAGTCGCTAGGTCTTTAAAGACGAAAATTTTATCTTTATTCTTCCGCGTCTGTGGCGACGGTTGTAACTTGTTTACAAAATGATGCAACCGCGTGGAAAAATCGGTTATGTCGGTGGAGCTTGGCGTTGTGGCGTCAAAAAATTCACCAGGGAGCCGAAGTGGCTCACCATATACCGTTTCAGCCGAGGAAGTTTTTAGGCTGTCTTTGTAGGCCGATCTTATGCCTAATAGGACAAAGGGTAATTTATCCACCCAATCGGCATCAGCGTGACACATAATGGCCGCTTTGAGTTGGCAGTGGAAGCGCTCGACAAGACATGCAACGGGCATGCTGGGTGATACGCGGTAGTTTTGCGATGCTTGAATCCGATCACTTTTCCAAGGTATTGGAAAAGTGCGCATTCAAACTGTCGCCCGCGGTCCGTGACGATATCGGTTGGGCATCTAAATCTGGAGACCCATGATATCAGTGCCTTCCCAACGGCTTCAGTGGTCATATCAAACATAGGTGTACACTCAGGCCAACGTGTGAACCGATCGACTATGGTAAGACAGTACCTGTATCCTTGGGTGATTGGTAACGGGCCAACTATATCCACATGGGTAAAAGCGAAACGGGCTCGGGGTAAATCGAAAGTGCCTATAGGATTTGATACGTGGCGGTTTACCTTCGAGCGTTGACACGCTAGACAATTTCTTGACCATTCTCGACAGTCCTTGCGCATTCTAGGCCAAACGAATCTTTCCGCAATCAGTTTGGTACTAGCGTTTGGGCCTGGATGACTGACGCTGTGGAGGCTATCAAAAAGTGGTTTACGATAGTCTTTGGTGACGAATGTTCTAGGTGGGTTTGTGCTTGCATCGCAGTAAAGTTCCAAATCGCTGAGTGGAGTTTTCAATTTCTGCAGGCGTAGTGAATATTTATCACCTAGAAATTGCAGTAGTTCCTGATCAGTAGCTTGTGATTTTGCAAGGTCTTCTAGATTGATTGGCATCTGCAATTCATCGACGCGGGACAATGTATCGGCGACGACATTGCTTTTGCCCGAGATATGTCTAATGTCAGTCGTGAATTGCGAGATGTAATCAAGATGTCGGTGTTGTCGGGGAGAACAATTAACTTTGTGCTCATGGAAGGCAAAGCAAAGTGGCTTGTGATCTGTGTAGATCACGAAATGTCGGGCTTCCAACATATGCCGGAAGTATCTGACACTTTCGTAGATTGCCAAGAGTTCTCGATCATATGGTGCGTACTTTTGTTGAGTGGGACTCAGCTTGCGCGAGAAGAACGCGAGAGGCTGCCAGAAACCATCCTTGAGCTGCTGCAATACTGCACCCATAGCCAGATCGGATGCGTCAGTAACTAATGCAATTTGTGATTCGCTTTCGGGATGAGCGAGTAATGCAGCACGGGATAGGCTTTCTTTGCAGCGATCGAAAGATTTGAGTGTCTCTCCAGTAAGGTTGACGGGGTGGGATCCCTTCACAGAACCGACAAGCAAAGCGTTCAAAGGGGCTTGCATTTGGGCCGCATGAGGCAAAAATCGCCTGTAAAAATTTATCATGCTTAAAAAGCGCCTTGATTGCTTGACGGTTTTTGGTGGGGGAATTCCTGGATAGCCTGGACCTTGGACTAAAGTGGCTTTGTCCCTGCTTGGGATATATGGTATCCTAGGAACTCAACTTCCTTAGCACCGAAAACGCACTTGGCTGTATTGACAAGTATGCCGTATTCCTTCATGCTGGTGAAGAGCTGATGAAGGTGATCTTCATGCTGTGCGGCGTCCTTTGAGAATACCAGGTAGTCGTCAAGATAGGCATAAATAAAATCGAGGCCCCTCGTCACTTCGTCAACAAAACGTTGGAAGGTCTGGCCAGCGTTACGAAGGCCGAAAGTCATCACCGGGAATTCGAATAAGCCGAACGGTGTGATGATGGCTGTCTTCTGGATGTCGTCATCATGGACTGGGATCTGGTTGTACGCTTTTACCAAATCTATGGTAGAGATGACCGTGCAACCAGCAATACTATGAGAGAAGTCATCAATGTGCCTAATAGGATAACGGTCGGGTATGGTGCGAGAATTAAGTAACCTTTAGTCACCACAAGGTCACCAACCGTTATCTTTTTTAGGCACGACGTGCAGCGGGGATGCCCAGGGGCTTTGGGATGGACGCGCTGTACCATTGTTCAACATAAGTTCAAATTCTACCTTCGCGATCTTCAGTTTGTCTGGAGCAAGTCTGCGGGGGGTACAAGATTTAGGCGGGCCTAGTGTAGTTCGAATAAAATGGACAGTGTTGTGCTTTGAAAATGATGGCTTACCTGATGGGCGAGTGATTTCTGGGAACCGGTTCAATATTTCGTGGTACCTAGTGTCGCCTGTCATTATTTTAACTGAATGAACATCGGTATTAGCAAGAGAAGCATTAGCAGTCAAAGTCGTTAAATTATCGATAAGGCGTTGGTTACGGCAATCAAAAATTAAATTAAGATATTTGCTATATCTGGAATTAGACCTGGTTCTGCTGCGTGAAAGCGAGCGACGGCTTTGGGGTCTGGAACGATCTCTACGGCAGTTGGGCGAGCGACTACGATTCAGCTTCGTGGCGAGGCGTTCCACCATCCTACGCAACTCTGCAATCTCGCTGGAAGATCCACTGCTGGTGGTTGGCATTGACGTAGCTGCCACGGCGCGGGTTGTAGTTATCTCATGGATCCTGTCTGCAAGGTCAGATATCTGTTCAAAGGTCTGACTTTTCTGCGATGCCAGTACAGTTTGTAGGTCCTTGCGTAGACGGTTACTCCAAATTGATCTTAGAAATTCTTCGGGTACTGCAGGTCCAGCCAAATCTTGCAGGTGCCTTAGGAACTGAGACGGTTTACGATCTCCAAGTTCCTCATGAGTCAGGAGTTGATTGACCTTGAGTTCGTGAGAGGCTGAAAGTCGTCGAATCAGTTCGGTCTTAATTTTCTCGTACCGGTTTCTGGCCGTGGGGTTAACGATAATGTCTTTAACGGCTTTTGCGTCATGAATTTCTAGGTTTGTGATAGCATTATTAAATTTTATATTGTCATCAGTTATGTCAAAATTTTCGAACTGACCTTCGAGGAGCGCAAAGCAAATATCAGGATCATCCGGTGAAAACTTCGGAACCTTAAATTCACGTGCCGAGTATCTGATGACGTATTTCCGCGGTCAGTGGAAACACGCACTTTCTTCGTTCGGCGCGTGGCAACGTTCCCAGCTCTTGAATCCGCGGTCTTCGCTGAATCGCTACTGTCGCACATCTTGCTTTCGTTCACGATCGGGGTCACCAATTTGTAAGTATATAAATGCGAATGTTAGTAGATAGGTAGGTACCTTAGTGATTGAAGCAATCCTTGAATCTTAACGAAAGTGTATATTCACACACTAACACAGTTATAATATACGTTTACAACACAATACAGAAGGAGTACAGTTTTCATATACAACACGAAGAATAACAATGAGTAAGCAAATCGCTGAGAGAGCAAGTTAGGTATCGAACGGAAGCGACAAGCGACACAGGTGCGCGGGAGAGGTCCGTGACTCGCCTGACTACTGAATCCACGAATTCGTCGGCTGCCGCGCCGCGCCGATGATCACGCGCAAGGTGTGTGGTGCGCGCGTGACATCGTCGTGTGTGTTTCCATAGCACAGCAAAATAATTTATTAAATAAATATTGTAATATTAATCATACGTTATTACATATGATTAATTGATAGGTATTTTTATACTGAAATAACTTTGAGTCAATATGTAGTATTCGGTAAATGAATAGAAGTACCTATATTAATAAATTAAATAGATTATATTATGTATAAATATGTATGTACTATTAGATTAAATATGATTATATAAGATAAGAAATGATATAAGTAAATCTGTAAGTACATAATTATAGTAGGTAAAATAAGTAGCCTACAAACGTGAATCCTAATTCTAACGTAAATCCGAATAAATTCAATTTTATTTTTCAATGTTTAATTTTTTAATTTTTCACTTTTCATTTGAGCAACTTCAGTGCTATGTATTCACCCTCAGTGCTTTGAGCACCTTCAGTGCTATGTAAATCCCAGCGGGTGACCCCTGCTGGGCCCCGCTAGCGCGGCCTCTTTCTCCAATTGGCCGTCGCTCAGATGAAGGCTGAGTGGCAAAAAATTGCACGTGCCGACAGGGGGTGTTTTAGTGGGTAGTGGTTCTGGTAGGCGTCGGAACGAGCCCCACATAACCATGGTTGTATCCAACCAAGAGGGTCGAATAATTTGGCTACTTCCGAGAAAATAAACCTTTTGGTCGGTTTGTCATTTGTCGTAACTTCAACTTTGTAGTTAAAAGTGTCGTTTTTTGGGGACCAATGTACTCCCAATGATTTTCTTGTTTCTTCCATGGATAGTTTTGTCATATAATCGTCTTGATTTTCAGTAAGAAGGTTTTCTAATAATTCGACGCTATTTGACGACCATTTTCTTAAATTAAATCCACCAGCTCGCAACATTTTATTAGTTGTGTTTGTAGTATTTTTGCCGATTCCTGTTCGACATCCCTTTCCCCTGAGAGTATATCGTCAACAAAAAAATCTTGTAGGGTGGTTTTACTGGCAATAGGGTAGTTTTGTTGTTCATCTTTTGCCAGCTGTTGCAGCGTTCTTACGGCCAAATATGGCGCTGCAGTCGTACCTAATGTAACGGTTGTCAATTCATATACTTCAATGGTTTCAGTTGGGGAAAATCGCCATAATATTCGTTGGTATTTTTGGTCCTCTGTGTGAATTTTTATGAATTGGTACATTTTTTCAATATCTGCCATAAATGTAATTTTATGTTTGCGCCACCTAAGTAAAATCGTCACCATATCTTGTTGTAAACGCGGGCCTTTATACATATTGTCATTAAGGCTCACTTTTGTATTTGGCTTGTCGCTTGCGTCGAATACTGTACGTAATTTTGTAGTCAACGCGTCTTCTTGAATTACCGGCTGGTGCGGTATATAGTATTTTCCCGCGTAATTGTCTTAATTATTTACTTTTTTCATATGATTCATATCTAAATATTCTTGCATAAATGCATTGTATTGCTGTCGTAAATCTGGTTTTTTACAAATGTCTTTTCTATTTGTATGAGTCTGGCGGCGGCTTTTTGTCGTGAATTTCCTTATTCTATGGAAGGGTCTTTTAATGGAATCCTGACAGTATAGGTCCCAATCCTGTGGTTCTCTTGTCGTTGTCTCGCTATAAATTTTCTTGCATATGAGGTCGTCTTTATTTTGTAGTTTCTCGTCAGTAATTTCTTCTAATTCCCAGAATCTGCTGAGTTGTAATTCGTCGGTGCGCGTAATTAAACTTATTATTTTCATTTCTCTGCATATCTCTGCTTGGCAAAACCTGGACAAAATCCAGCCCAATTCTGTATTTTGCGCTATGACGCCATTTTCAAATTTTTTGAAACCTTGCAATATCATGTTACTATAGTCTTCTGCTCCCAAAATGATATCTACAGGGCCTCGTTTATAGTAGGTAGGGTCGGCTTTAATTTTATTTTCCAACATTTCATTTTCCAGCGGTTCCAGGTCTTGTTAAGGTACGGCGCCAGTAACCTTGGGTAAAATAATAAGCGATGTTGATAGTAAATAATTTCAGCGTGACGTCAATCATATAGTTTGAGGTCTTCGGGTTTTCGTCTGCGATGCCCTTTATTTCCGCCTTTATTCTTCGCCTGGGATGTCCTAGTAATTGTGCTACTTCCTCAGTACACAAGGATGTTTCGGATCCTTGGTCGCATAATACACGCAATAGTTGTGATGTACCGTCGAACGTAGATGTCTGTACTAAGGCCGTAGCCAGAAGTACTATTTTTTTGTGTATCCGAATTCTGTGTAACCACATTAGTTTTGTAAGTTTGTTTCTCATTTTGTTGTGGCTTAGCCATGAATGGTTTTGATGTTTCAGGTTTCATACTTATCGGTGGATAATTTTTGTATTTTATAGGCTGTTTTAATGATTTATATTCTTCATAATTTCTATGCAACAGTGAAAAATGCGCCTTATTACATATTTCACATTTATTGTATTTTTGGCTGATGCACTCCTTTTTTGCGTCGTGCATGAGGCATTTTTAACACATTTGCTTTTCTTGCACATTCCTAAGGCGGTCATTAACACTCAGTGTTTTGAATAATGGGCACTGGTGTATATTATGTTCGTTATTGCACAACCAGCAAATACCTTTTTTACTCGACTGCGAGTATAATAAAGGAGTGTTATGATTATGTCCATGGGAAATTTTTTATAGATATTGATTATTTGACCGAATATATGGTTGAGTGTTTACTTGCGATATTTTACTGGACTCTAGGCTTTTACTGCGTATTTCCAAAAATTTCATTAATTTTAAAAATTCTTGCAATTTGTTTGGTCTTCATATTTCATATTTGTGTCTTGATCCCACTTTCGTGTAACTATTCTTTTTAAAATCGGATCCCAGTTTGATATCTCAATATTTTGATTTCTCAGGGCTTCAAAACTTTCGTTTATTGTATCGTGCATTTCACGCAAATTCTTTGCGATTGGACTTTGTAACGGCAAATCCAATAATTTGTCTACGAACGTTTGTAAAATGAGTCGTTCAGCTTTATATCTATTAATTAATAACGTTAGCGCTGTATTGTAGTTGACCTCATTAACGGACAAATGCTTTATTAATTTTTCAGCGTCACCGCGGGCATGGGTTTTAAGGTATTGCATCTTTTCAGTCGTAGAAATAGTACAGTCGTCATCAATAATTTTTTTTAATAAGTTGGAAAATTAATTCCGGGATTCATAACTTCCTGTGAATACTGGCAAGGTTATTCTTGGCAACTTAGACGATGAAGTCTTCAAACTTTGATTGTTTAATTCGTTAATTTTGTCTTGTAGTTTTTCTATAATAGTGTCGAATTGCATTTGCGCGTCTATGTGCAGGTCTTGTCGGAAATACTCGTGGCTGAGTGTACTTTGTTCTAATAATAGTTGTATATGTGCGTAGTCGATTTCTTGCCATAATTTTTCAAGTTGTTTTGTAATAGATTGTAGTTGCCATGACGTTTTATTTTCACAAATAGCTTTCTCTGCTGTCTTTAGTTTGCGTCGTGGCTGTCTTAATCTGTACGTTTGAATGAACAGTTGGGGGGTCGTTTGTTGGTCGCTGTCTGAGTCGGTCTCTAGAGGGAAATTGATGTCGACGAGCTCTTCGACATGTCGTAATTTTTCCTCTACTTGGTCAAGGTGTTCCGTTGCTTGGTCGTAGATTTTTTGTATAGTTACTTCAAAGTATTTTTGAGTCATATACCTGTGGGTCATTACTAATTCTTGTTCTTTTAATAGATGGTGGTTTTGTCGTGCTCTCTGGTAAATGCTGTTCAACAGGCCATTTCTGTCATTAACATACTTCTGTGTCTTCCTGGTCGGTGAATCTTTTTTGATGTTATCCCATATTCTTTTGATTTCTAGATGGTCGTTTTCTTGGCCCTTGATTAATTCATTGATCTCTGTTACGTCCATTATGTCTTCTTTCTTCGCTCTTGAATGCCCTAATGGTCCCTACCCTACTCCTATCCAGCTACCCTATCGTCAGTGCCCACCGCACCTACACCCTCGGTTCGGTATTATGTGGGTTTTATGTGGTATTATTAGGCTACAGTGAAACACTAGGTCTGTCTTGATATGCAACAAACTGATGCGTTGTGGGTATACCAGCCCGTCGCACACGAAACGTTCAGTTAGTCTTTGCCATTTAGTCCCTTGGGGGGAAAAAGAGGGCCGCGGTTTTGATTTAAAATTAAAATCGAAGGACTATATGTACGGTCAGCTAACTACTTTCACGTGTCTATTGTATAGTGTTATGTGTATGTCGTGTGATCAATAAAAACCGTATAAATTATTAACTTTAGTGTGACTGTATAGAACTGAAATGTGCTGTAATAGTTAGCCGACTGTACAAGAAATGGTGAGGTTTAAATCTTTAACCTACAAATAACCCTAATTTCCTACCTAACCACCTAACCTATCCATACACTACGTATATATAAATAGATGCGGGATACCTATTGCCGTGAAACCTAAGGCAATAGGCGAAAGCGAAAGGGATGAAAGGTTTGGAAAGGTTTTCTCACTGCCGCTCAAGCAGACTCACAAGACCGATCATTAGATGGCTAAAGGTGTCTTGGCCACAGTGAGAGGAAGCTGCAAGTCATAGACGGAACGATTTCGTCCAGGTCTCGTCCAGTAGTCCTCCAGTAAACCTAGTCATGTCGTAGTACTTCTTTAGGGCGTAGTCGTGGCTAGCTCAGCTTGGTAGTCGTCTTGTCAAGGGATGCCCAATTGAAACAGCGTTGAGTCCCAATCCAAAGAGAGTTTATTTATCAAAATTAAAGCTATATATACCAAATCTATCTACAATAGTGTTTGCACAATGTAAAATACGTCAATTGATTTACAAATGTTGCATAAAAATTGCTACGATTTTGCTATGTCAACGCTCTGCTGACTAAGATGCCTGTTCACTCGTGTGAAAAAGCACCTTGAGAATAACGCAAACATAATTTTAATGCGAAGAAAATTAGCTTTATAACACTGTTATTAAGATTAATGGAATGAAAACAGTTATGATAACATTTAAACGTCTTTTAGACGGTACTTTATGTTAGTTAGACAACGTTACTTAGGGCTGATTTTTTAATGCTCAGATAACCTTTACCAGTAGCAAAATTTTGACACTTCACAAGTGTCAATTTCTAAAAAATATTCTAGTGATAAATGTTATCTAAGCATTGAACCATCAGCAATTAGTGAAATTATGTTTGGTTAACTTTGAGGTACAGAAATAAAATTTCTGTACCTGTTTCTGTTTCTGTGAAAAGAGACAAGTCTATGGTTTTATATATTATCTACGTATATTTACTTTAATTATTTGTGTTATTATTTTTAATTTTATTATGACTTGTATCGAGTGAAGTGTCTTTATGTCCAAATTTAAAAACCTGTAATTAAATGGCAACTTTCTAACAACGTGTTTGTGAATCCCGACCTAAATAAAACAAATTCCCTGAATGATTGTAATTGCTAACTTAATAATGTTCTATGGAATCTAAGAAGACGTTTCTAGAGTTTCTGCGAACAAATGAAACAGGGGTATTCTGAGTAAAATTAACAAAGTTAACTTTAAACAATATTACATAAAATATTACTATAATATATGTTTGATAAGATACGAAATTTATTGGGTAGATTTTTATTTACTACTTGATTTTGCCCACGTTTTCGCTTGCGCAGTTCTACGGTCAGTACGCTTTTTTGGCGAAAAGATAACCTATGTAGGTAAATATATAAGTAAATCATTAAAAATGTATTCTGACAGTTAGGTATTCTATTGGCCGGATCTTAATATTAAAGGAAGTGTATCGGTCCAAATTAACCTAGCGACGTGCGGCTATAAAAAGTTAATTTCTTACATTTTTATGCTTGTGTTCCTATTTTTTTTTCTATGACCTACTAGATCTTACAAGGGTATAATCTACTTGATAATGAGTGGCATCCGTAGCTATGGTTATTAGTAAATCGTGACTGTAACTATGTATTGTTTTAATATTACCAATGATGAACAAAGCATTGCTGACCATCGGCTTCCGTTAAAATTGCATGAGCTCCTGTATTTCAATGATTGAAGTCTCTTAACTGAAACACAGCCGCCTTCACTTATTATCATTTTGATAAAAATACATAAATTCACGTTCCCAGGAAAGACTGTCAAACGGTGGCCAAGAGATAAAGCTTTTGTTAAAAAAGCCCTTTCTTGGAATAATTCAATTAATTTAGTTTACAAGTAACAAATTTTCTACTTTTCAGCTTATTCAGGATATAATTTAGTAAATAAGTAAGGTAAATGTTTTATTTTTTAATTAGTAGTGAGCCAAATTATTGAGTTTAGGTTAAGATTTATTCACCTCTGTGTGATTTCACATTCAACCAATCGTTGTGGTAGTTAAAATTTCATTTAAAAAATGTATTCTAAAAAAGCATTCTTTTTCACATAAGTCTATTTTCTTTTTCAGTAAGTCCAAATCTAAAATTCTTAGCATCTTATTTCATTCTCCATTCCTAATATGTGGAAATCTTTCCTGCAGTCTATTTTGGTGCTTGCTATTTCACTTACAGTACAATATATAAAAAGTTTTAGTAAAATGTTTCAATGAATTTGTGCGCATTTTTTAAACATAAATATGATCGAATCACGCTCCATATTTAAAAGGGTTTATTTTTACTTATATTTGTACAGTTACAAAAACGTAAGTAACTTACCTTATATTTATCTTACATTTATTTATATGGCAATTGCCACACCGTGCTCTTTCAAGGCCATGCTTCATAAATTATAACGTACGTTAGAAGATCTCCAGTAGAGAGACTACCGCGGAGTCCATACTGATGACCACTAAGGAGTTCATTGGTCTCTAGGTACGCCACGAGGCGATTACAACAGGTCTGTAATTGGCTGGGTCTGCACGGCTGCTTTTTTGGTACTGGCTGTACATTTGCAAGCTTCCAGGATCCTGAGTCGTTTGCAGTCCTTAAGGAGAGTCAATAGAGGCGTCTCAAAACAGGAGACTCATTGGTTGCACAGTGCTTTAATACCTCTGTTGAAATGCCATCTGGGCCACTGGCTTTATTCACGTTTAGTTTTTGCAAGCATTTAAGTACCTCTTTATGGTTTATAACGACGGGTTCTATGTTGGTCCCGAACCTAAGTAACGTGGGTGGGCTTTTTTTATGGCAATCTAGACGCAAATTTATTGTCGAAGAGTTTATTGAACAAGTATTCTTTCTCTTTAGGTGTGAGCCAAAGACGCGTCAGGCTTGTACAGTGGGAACAGAAGTGAACGATGGAAGTTTAACTCAATTGACTTGGCAAGGGACCACTATCCCCAGTGGTATTGAAAGCTAACTGATTGAATGATTAAAACACCCTTAATAATATCTTACAATATTTGGCAGTCATTGAAGGATTTCGGTTTGGATGGGAGATCCACGGTTTTGCTTATGTAAGCGTCCGCCCAGGCTTTCCAGCTCTGAGCCAATCAGCATTGAACCATAGGCTAGCTTTGGTCCCTGAGAACACCTCAGAGAACGGTATAACGTATTCCATTCCTTACAGGTTCACACTAGAAACCGCATCAGCGCAGCAAAATGGATTATCAGAAGCAAAGCAGACTTGCTGCCAACAATAATGACTGTCGGATCTCATCTCAATCTGCTAAATTGTGATGCCATACTCTCCGTTGGCCTTTTGGTCTAGTGAGTAATTTCAACTCTTCATCTGCCTGTGCAATGATGTCATTAACATTTTTAGGATCCTGGTGGGTTGATGGAGCGCCCTCTATGGCAATAATTTTTTATCCAATCCAAGCATTTCGTGCGTTTTTCGTGCATTTTAATGATTTTCCATTAGGATTTTACCCGTGAACGGCATATTTTTCAGCGTTTACTCGTTCTGTTAAATCTATTCAAATATTTATATCAAATGTCACTGACTTCTCTATTGAGATACTTGATCTGTTTTTTTACAAAAAAACTAATTTATAAATAAACTAATCTCTGACACTGTTTTTGGCGGAAAACATGATACTTGTATTTAATTTTGACACTATATTTATGGATTGAAGAGGTCAAAAAAATCCAAATTTAATTAATCGACAATTAAGTTCTCAGACGTTCGTTGTACTTTTATGAATAAAGAAAGATATTAATCACTTTTGCTATTTGATGTTAAAGATGTAACAGATTGTTAGAAACACAGATAAGTGTACGATTCCTCAGACGTTTACATTTAAGTTTTTTTTTAAATGAAAAAGGATTAGACGTTAGTCTTCTATCTCACCTGATGGAAAGTGACGATGAAGACAAAGGTGTTACACGTCTATCCACGAGATACCTATTCACTCGACGCTTGAAAGAACTAGGACTATAATTTTCTGGAAAAACAGACGCAGGCAGTTCATTCCACACCTTAGCTCAAATCTAAATTTATCTTTATTAAATTCTACTAAGTAACAAAAACTAACCTACTACGATTGAAATCAATAAGGAATACCTAAAGACTTGACTGGACAGGAATTTAATTTTGAAATTAACTGAATTTTAATTTACTATGGATCATTAATTTTATCTTTTGTAAAATGTGGACGAAAAGAAGTTTTTAATTATTAAACAAAGGTTAAGCTTTGTTAACAGCAAAGTGAAACTCTTAAAATGTTCTATCAGTTTATTCAAACGTCCATTGTCATTACAACAATGTCTTGTTTATAAATTTCAACTATTATTATTTATAATATATTTTCAGCTTTCTGTTAACAGGTTTTCTATACGCTAGGGTATTCAATAGGCGTAGATTTAAGATCAGAGTTGTACGAAAAACATAAAAAGATCAAAATTTCTCAGAAATAAAAATTGATGCTTAAGCTCTTTCATGTTCAATTTATAATTATTGTATTGATATAGTCCTTATATAAATATTCAAAATTATATAATGATAATTTACATTTATGTAATGTTGACCATATAAAATAATTTATGTATTCTCATAGCCACTCTGTCTAGATGGATTGTCAGTAACAAGCATGTAGTAAATTTCTATTTATAAAAGCGCTTTATATGATGTGATATTAACGTAACGAACGAAACTATGTGTAGTTTAAGCTCTATAAATGACATATAAATTATATCTAACAAAAACTTTGGACCAAGATAGGGCAAATTTTGCTAAATTGTATCTTCCTGACACCTATTTAAAGACTCAATATACTTACTCAGAGATTTTGTGATGAGTAAAAGATTAATGCACTTTAGGAGAAGAACTATTTCTAGTCAATCATTGAGTTCCCTAGGGGCTAATACGCTGGAGCGTCAATGAAAGATATTTTTAAGATTGCGAGTAAGTATCGTATAAGCCTCTTCCTGCCGGAGACATCTTTCGGTGAACAAAAGAAGATATATTTTTATATTTTTTGCAATAACTGAAATAGGAAAAAATAATATGTTTACATATATTATAAATCATAACCAACCATAGGTTAACGCAAACCTTTTCATATTTCTTAAATTAATCCCTCCCGTGACAATATTAAAACTGACTGACAAGAGAACATTATGGAAAAATTGTCTTGTTATGAAGTTAATCTTCGGTGAGCATCGGAGGCTCAGTGGTTCAGCAACTGATTTTTCAATATGAAGGTCCCGGATGCAATCCTCGGTTACAGCCAAATCTATACCAATAAGCTTGATGTACAACTTATGTATATCAAGCCGACTGCTCTAAGGGGGATGGAAAATATCGTGACACATTATTACAAGGTACCTTAAAAATTATTTAGACACTTGTTAAGCCTGCCAACCCGCAGTAGACAAGCTAGGTAGACTATAAATTACCTGACATCACCCCTAAGTTGTGTGAGGCTGATATCCTTGTGGACTATTAAGGCTTTCGTGATGATACCTACGTATTTAAAATGCAGTTAATTGGTTATTTTTTGATAAGAAGTGCAAAGTATAATTTTATAACCTAAATATTTTTACAATTTTAAGGATAAAATAAAGTATTTTTCTTAGTGGCAACGACGTTATTCATTTGTTAATATACCTAGTTTGAGCACAAATATGGCCACATCGATAAAAATGGTAATTACCAGAAAAATACTATTAAATGATGGTACATTATTATAATAATGCACAAAATTTGCCCTGAGAACAATGGGTCTAAAATTAATAGTTTAAAGAATACATTGATTGATTGAGACCTGACGCCGGAAAACGATTCATGGAAAATGGTACTGAGTTCTGACGTCACAACTTTAGTTTAGACTAAATGCATGGAAATACGCAAAATCCTAAAAAAGTTCGTGTTTATCATATTATACGTTTCACGAAATAAATGAAGCGTAATTTTTTTATATATTTTTTATTTCTATTAATCAAAATAATCACCCATGCAATCAATGCATCTTTGCCAACGCATTGGTAGCTTATTGATGCCTTTCTTGAAAAAATCAGCTGGACGGGAGGCAACAAATTCTTCAAAGGCATTTTGTACTGCCTCTCGGGTATTGAACTTTTTTCCCGCCAAGAAGTTATCCAAATTCTGGAAAAAGTAGAAGTCTGTAGGCGCAAGGTCTGGTGAGTACGGCGGATGACGGAGAACTTCCAACCCCAACTCGCTTGCTTGGAGACCGTCTGCTGTGCAGTATGAGGTCGCGCGTTGTCGTGCAGGAGCAGTGGGGCCGAACGATTGACCAAAGCTGGTTGGAGACGTGCGAGCTTCTCCATCATTGAGTTCAGTTCTTCACAGTACACATCTGCAGTAATACTTGTCCCGTTCGGCAAGAAGCTGTGATGAATTACACCCGGGTTAGACCACCAAACAGTGACCATCACTTTTCTAGGGGTAAGTTTTCGTTTAGGGCATTGTTTGGGTGCTGAACCAGGGTCCAACCAACTTGCTGAGCGCTTACGATTGTCAAACAGGATCCATTTCTCGTCACAAGTAACAATGCGGTTCAGAATTCCTTCATTTGTATGCCTGCTGAGCAGTGCAAGGCACGTCTCCACGCGTACTTCGCGCTGGCGGTCATTGAGTTCGTGGAATACCCATTAGTCAAGCTTTTTTACCTTGCAAATTTGACGCAAATGGACCAATATTGTTTTGATGCTAACGTCGAAAGCTGCTGCTAATTCAGCCGTGGATTGAGTTTCATCAGCTTCCACAATTGCCTTTAATTCGTCATTGTCGACCAAAGTTTTCGGACGACCACGGGGTTCATTTTTCAGGTCAAAATTTCCAGAACGGAAGCGGGTAAACCAATAACGGGTGGTGCGTTCTTTTGTAGTGTTCGCTCCGTAAACGTCGTTGATGTTGCGTGCCGCTTGTGCCGCTTTTCTGCCACGACGGTACTCATACTCCATAATTACTCGAATTTTTAACTTATCCATGATGACGAAAAATGTTCGAATGTGTTGAAAACAAAACACTAACTATTAAACAAATGACGATTTTAGAAAAAGAATTCCATGTTTGTCAAATAAAATTAATTTGAAATTAGAATTATCAGTCAAAAAAAAAATATTTTCATTTGAAATGGCCAGTACGGCAAAACGGCAGTTTCATAGGTAAAGACCTATTATTAAATAAGAACTTCCAATAAAAAGCGCAGAAAAGACAAACAATTTACAAGAGATTAGAGACAATACCGCTCTTATAAAATTATAAACAAATATTTCAATCTATTAACGAAATTTTTTTGAAACAATATAATGTTTTTAAACCATTAAGCCGTCAATTGTATACCATCATTATTAATTCATCCGTGCCAAAAAAATAACTGCGATCTATTTGGCTCACGATTGCTAAATTTTAACTAAACCCTGCATTTAATTTGAATCTAAATAGTCTTACGTATTCATTTTCTCGTACAATTCGTTTGTCTAACATGAAATAGCTACCCAGTATGCTTTTAGAATAATGAGGGGAAGGACCAAGAGAATGGATGTCATCTGAAGCAAGAATTACACTATTTATCCCTGACAGTTTAGGATGGGGATGGGATTAATTTAAAACTTTGTGTGTACGCTAATCTTGTTTCGCTTTGGGACCCTTTACTTTCCTTCCCCTGCATTTACCTTAATAAAGCTAACCTTGTTAAAAGAGGTTAGGTACTTAGCCGTGGGAGTTCTTTTCTGAGCTTCTCTAAGATCTAATTTAGTTTAGTACATTTTTAATAGACGGCTTTTTAATGGAAATCCATTTTTATAAGATGTTTCATTTAAATTAGCTTTTATGTTCTTTTCTTTAACTTCAAAAGTAATATGAAGTTTTGAAATATGTATACAATAAAATCTTATCTACAATCTAAAAATAGATTTTTCTTTATGAGTTTTAATTACTTTAGGTTTTTGCTAAAGAAAACAATTATCAAACACACTTTTTTTAAATATAGTTCCAGTGTACTACACACATCAGAAAAGTCTAAGCAACATATACAAATTTGAATTTTACAATTTATTTTCACATTAAATCGTTAGTATTTTATTATTTCTATTATATTTTAGTGTCTTTTCAAATTAAAAAATCAATTGTTTTTTTTTATAATTTTTATTTTAATATCATAAATTAACAATATTGCGAGTACTGTATCATACGTCCTACAAACTAAGATGCCTAAACAAATAAGCTTGTGAATTTGTTAAGTTGTTAGTGTGAAGCTAATGAAATTGTTAAACAAAATTTATTTATTTTTTGATTATTTTTAGTTATTTATTAATTTAGTTTTTGAGAACTTGCTGACACCGATTATTCATAGAATCGATGAGACTGTTTATTTTATCCTGCGGCAATTGCTCCGAATGAAATTTTAGTAAGTTCATCAGTTGTCGGGGTGTTGTCACTCCGTCCAAGTCCTCTAAAACACGTCTCTAGAGCATTTCCCATGCGTGCTCGATGGGGTTGAGGTCTGGCGATTGTGCAGGCCAAGGCAATACCTGAATGTTTTCCCTTGCCAAGTACTCCCTGGTGTGCAAGGCTGTATGCAAACGCGCATTATCATGCATCTATGTAAAATTGAAGCCAAGGGTTTGTGCAAATGGACGGACATAAGGCCTTAGAACATCCTCAACGTAATTTGCAGCGTTCATGTTTCCATTTACAAAAACCAGCTCAGTTCATGTGTTCTTCATTATACTCGTCCATACCATAACTGTTGAACCGTTGTATGGATGAACTTCTCAGCCTCTCAGTATTTCCAGGACGACGCTACACTCTTACCCTTCTAGTATCAGGCCTAAACCCAAATCAAGACTCATCGCAAAATAAAATTTTATCCCATTGCTCCTGGGTCCATGTTACGTGTTCTCTACGCCATTCATTTCGACGAGCGCGATTCCCGTGACGTATAGGTGGGCACCTAATTGGTCGTCGTGCATGTGGGCCGTACTCATGCAGTCGATTTCGCACGGTTTGGGTGCTAACAATAACACCACTTGTGTTTTGTAGCCTTAAACCTATCTCTCGGGCGCTTAACATCGGCTGACGTCTTGCAGTCAGTTGAATGTATCGGTCTTGCCGAATGGTTGTACTCCTGGCCTGTGTTCGCGGCCTGGATGCTGCTCGACAGGATCACCTGTGTTAGTGTAACGCTGATAAAGACGGCAAATAACGCTTCTGTTGACACCAAGACATCGTGATACCTCTGACTGATTGCTTCCCGCTTCCAACATCCCTACGGCTCTTAGCATTTCGTGTTAGGTCAAATTACGTCGCTCCATATCGTAAACAATGTCTTACAATTAAAATTTATCTCAATTAATGAATAAAAAAAGCATTAAAATTCGAAAACATGCATTCGCTTTAAATTTTGTGAAAAAACAAATGATAGTCGATATTTTTTTTACAACCAGTCAGTATGTCGTCTATAACAAAAAAGTTTACTTTAGTACTGCCTACTTGTTAAGAAAAGATATAATAATTGATTAATACATTTCTGTATGTATAATTCAATTTATATTCCATTCTTACCTCGAGGTTTCATCAGACAAACCGGAAAACCATGGTCATGGTTAAAGTATGTACAACACGATGTAGTTCCAAACAAGTATTGTATATTTTAAGGCTAATTCTTAAAAATACATCTGTCTCTGTATCGTAGTATGGTGACATTATATGAAGTGAATAACCTACTACAACTTCTAATCTTATAACTCACTAATATCCTTATACAAATCTTTGCATTGTTCAGTTTTCATACCTACTTAGCTGACAAAATTTGATGAAATAAAATATTAATTAAACATAGTATGAAATACCAGACTGAATTTTAACAATATTTTACATGAAGTCCGACTTAAATATAAGATACTTCTGAAATCATCCAAGATACAAAATCATAATACGACCATAACTTCAAACTTTCGTTTGATCCCGGAATATATAAATAAATAAAAGCCCTTTACTTTCCATCGCTCGCCTTCACTTGATTAAATTTGGCAAACACATTTCATTGACCCAACATTCTTATTTTTAACGAAACCAATCCGAGAAAGATAACCAAATTTGGGGCAGTATAATGGCCGCAGGGTAACCATTATTCAGCTTTTGTGTCATAGAAAACAAACTGTGTTTTAACGATATACCTCGAGTTAATGAACCAGAAAACAATGAACCAAAATCCCTAATTATGCTATAAAAGTATTAAAAGACGAAAGGATACGCAATTTGCGAAAAAATTAACAGAAGGTATAAATGCGCTCATCTGGATTAGGGATTTGGAAACTGGGTTAAGTTTTTTGATTTTTCGTGAGTATTTGTGAAAAGGAGGAGAGGGTTACGTTATTTGTGGCATGTCATATATAATTATCATTAATATTATTTAAAAATAATTATTTAAATTTAATTTTGGTTTCTAATTATATACAAATAGAAAACATCTATAACTTTAAACTGTAACTGTTTTAATTGTTCTGAATTCATATGGAGGCTTATTCTCAGATGGAATGGGTAACTTATCGTATTAGGCGCTATCAAAAATAATACCACTTTCCATCAGGTAAGATAGAACACAAAGGTCTAATCCTTTCTCAATAAAAAAAATTGTGTTACTCAACTTCCTTTATCCGCAATAAAGTTTCACTGTTAAGTTTTTTCTGAAACCACAGCAATGAAACTGAAAAGAACCTCTACATAACCGGTCGTTCTTTCAAAAGTTGCAAACAAACAAAAGCTAACGCTTTGGCCTCGCAAACCTCGCAGCTCTCATTTACCGCCGAGCGTACTAAAAGGTGTTCACAAAAACTTAAAATGTTTTGCAAATAGGTAGATGCATTAATTTCACGAGTGGCTGGCTGCTCCGTACAAATGTGTTTTGTTATTTTGCATTAATTACTACAGTTGGAATTTTCTACGGCTATCTAAAAGCAAGATTTGAACGTTGGTAAACAATTTTAGAGCTCAGGTTTATGTTTTTGTAGCTTTTGAAATTATATTTTTGTTTTTAAATTTATTTTACTCTGGATATTTAGCTTTGTAGTTTAGTAAGCCTTTTTGAAAAGTTTTAGAAAAAATTGTAGTAAGAAGAAGTTTTCATTAATCAGTAACCGTCACAATTAGTTAGGATTTCGAGCTTAGCTTTATTTTGTGATTATTTTACACTCTATAGTCCTTTAAATAACTGCGATGTATTAGTCTGACGTTTCCGATTCTAAACCCGTTCCAGGAACCTACTTAAGTGGGCCGCCGCCTAAAGGCATCAATGCACGCGATTGTCTCATTTTACTCGTTACTCAAAACGTAATGCGAACAAAAGTAGGAAAATATAATTTTGTAGCGAGGAAAGCCACCCAAACGATATATGATTGAATAATCAATCATCTGAATGACGAGATTGAACGTGTAAGAAATGTAATAATCTTTGAGGATTTTTTTGTCTTTTGTAAGATTATTAAAAGTGTGAACAATTACACCATTTTTCATTAAGAACACCCACTATAAATGATCGCCCAACGTGTGTTTATGGTTGTAAATTACGGGCTTGAACAAATCTTCAAGACTAGTGTGTTCACAAATTACTGTTTCGTTCGTGGAGTATCCGCCATTACAACATGCCGCCACGAAAGTGTCTGTCTTTAAAATCCCCGGAGCCTGAAGAGGCCGGTGAAGAAACTCCAAACATCACAAATATTACGATGACGCAGGAGTCACTTAATACCTTGTTGTGCTCGCTCATACGCGAAGTACGCGCGACATCGACGCCAACGCCAAACGTGCACGTACAAGCTGATACTTCGATTTTAGGCAGTGGAAACTTTTCAAGCTGCACATCACGTTTTAGTGGCGAAGAATCAGTGCACGCGTTTATTGATGCTATACAGACGTACAAGGATTGCGTCCAGATTACAGATGAAAATGCTCTTCGTGGGTTATCAATGCTGCTCACTGGCGATGCAGCGGTGTGGTGGCAGGGTATCAAGCGTACCATTACGTCTTGGCAGGATGCCCTTTCTCGCCTAGCAAGTGCATTTGGAAATACACTTCCGGCTTACCGGATTTATCAGGAAATATTTACCCTTGTTCAAGCAGATTCAGACAACACAGAAAGATTTTTATCAAAAGTGAGAGCTCTATTTGCAAGGCTACCTGAAGGAGATCTAAGCGAGAAAGTAGAGCTAGATATCACATATGGCCTCCTTAATCGCTGGATAAGAAAGAGAATAAGCAGAGACTCGATTGATAATTTTGAAAATTTACTCCAAAAAGCTGTAGCAGTTGAAGATGCTTATAGGCAGAATAATAATAAACCCCAGCGTTTGGGAGAAAGTCCCCAGAATATGCGAACAAAGCAGCAGAAGAATTCCATAGTGTCATCTTTGTCACCAGCGTCTGAGAGTAAAGGAACTTCTACTAAAGTAATTGAAGACCCTTCTCCGCAATCTTCACATCTTATCCAGGAAAGTACAAACTGTGCAGGTATTATAAAGCGTTTATTTTGTACTTATTGTAAACATTCTGGCCATATTAAAGGTAACTGTGTCAAATTAAAAAATAAAAATCCTAGTGTGTTCTCTGCTTTTACTCAAAGTGATAATGTTATTTCCAGTAAGAATTCTGTAAAAGAGAACTTAAAAGTTAAAAAATTATCTATGAATACTTGTTATTGTACCTTGAAAGATTGTAATTGTCAATTTCATATTTCACAATTTTGTTCCAAGGAATGTTCTAAGTTACCTTGTGTTTGTAATGAAATTTATTTACAGAACAATCTTGATAATACTAATCATGAATTTCTTATGACTAAACCATGTTTGGATAAAAATAATGGCAAAGATGAACTTTATCTACATTCTGTTAAGTGTCAGTCATACTCAAGCTCTGTTAAAAGTCAGACAAATTTAAATTCTCCTAAAGTTCAGTCATACTCAGATTCTGTTAAGGGTCAGTCATACTCAAATTCTGTTAAGAGTCAGTCAAATTTAAATTTTATTAAGGATCAGTCAAATTTAAATTTTGTTGAGTATAATTCACATTTTAATTCTGTTAAGGGTCAGTGTAAAGATAATTTAAAAAATTTTAACTTGGAAAATTCTGCTGACAGTGTTTTAAACAAAGAATTAGTGTTAAAAGATGTGTCTGAAATTTCTGGAACCAGTGATAATGGAAAAGAAAATTTATTTTGTACAACTTTGTTTACAATTAGCTCTTCTAATAACATAAATTGTTATCAACGCCCTTTACTTCACATTGAAATTTTAGGTGCTAAAGGTACTGCGATTGTAGACTCAGGTGCAAAAGGTTGTATAGCAGGACACTCGTTATATTCTTACCTCCAGTCCAAGAACCATCCGATGCGTAGGGTTTCTCGAGCGGTTAAATTGGCTGACGGTGATACCAAACTCATGGAATTAATTTGCACAAATATTGAGGTAAAAATTTTTTAAAAAAAATTTCTATTGAGTTTTTAATTTTTCCTAATGCAAGTTGTAATGAGTCATTACTAGGAATAGATTTTTTAAAAAAAGCTAATTTAGTTTTTGATTTCGGTAACTCATTGTGGTACTTCTCTGATAAAAAATATGAGAAGTTTAAAATTAGTTATGAGTCATCACCACCTACGTTATCATCTTCGTCTTGTGCTGTAGAAAATAACCTTCGTGAGGATGAAGCTTTTTCACTTGATGACTGTGAGCGCTCGTCACTCGCACAGCTTATTAGGGACAACGAGGATATTTTTAGTCTAGGGGGAGAGCCAACACCTTTTGCTGTTCATCATATAGATACCGGTGATCACCTTCCTGTTGCTGTTCCACCCTATCGTGTGCCTCCTGCCAAGAAGGAGATTATGTTAGCAGAAATAAAGAAGATGTTGGAAGATGGTATTGTTGAAGAGTGCGAGTCGTCATGGGGCGCGCCAGTCCTGTTAGTCCCAAAACGCGACGGTTCTTTCCGTTTCTGCGTGGACTATAGAAAATTAAACGCTATCACTAAGTCTGATGTGTATCCTATGCCCAAAATTGATGAGTTGTTACAGATGGCCGGAGGAGGCTGTGTGATGAGTACCTTGGATCTTAGATCTGGTTATTGGCAGGTGGGCGTCCGTGACGAGGACCGAGACAAGACCGCCTTCGTTACTCCCTTCGGAACGTACAGGTTTAAAAGGATGCCTTTCGGCCTTAAAAATGCGCCGGCTACCTTTCAACGTTTGATTGACCGTCTTCGTTCTAGCTCATCCTTAGCCAATATTAATATTCTAGCTTTCTTGGATGACCTGCTGATAATTTCTCCCAATTTCTCCCAACACTTGGAAGATTTAAAAGCTGTTTTCGGTCGACTACGATATTTTAAATTGCGCGTAAATCGTGAAAAATGTGTGTTCGCTAGGGAACGCGTCAAATATTTAGGTCATGTCATATGCAGTAACGGTATCTCAGCTGATCCAGACAAAATATCTGCTGTCTTGGAAATGAAAGAGCCGAAAAATTTGAAACATATGAAAACATTCCTCCAAACCTGCTTTTGGTTTAGGAAATTTATTCCAAATTTTGCACAAATCGCAGAACCTTTGACGCGGCTCACACGAAAAAACCAATCCTGGATCTGGGGTCCAGACCAAGCAATTGCATTTGCCAAGCTTAAAACTCTTTTAACTTCGGCCCCTATTTTAATCCAGCCAGACTATTCCCGTCCATTCATTTTACGCACTGATGCAAGTAACTATGCATTAGGCGCAGTGTTACTTCAGGGAAATGACAAACAAGAACGCCCTATCGAATATTGTAGCCGTCTTTTGAATAGTGCAGAAAAGAATTATAGCACAACGGAAAGGGAGGCCCTGGCTGTTGTATGGGCAGTTGAGCGTTATAGATCTTATCTAGATGGACACCAAGTGATCGTTCGCAGTGACCATCAACCCCTACGTTGGCTATTGACTCTTAAGTCGCCAACGGGCAGATTAGTTCGATGGGCATTAAAATTGCAGTCTTTTGATATTCGTTTAGAATATACACCTGGTAAAGCAAATGTTGTTGCTGACACTCTTAGTCGCCCCCCTTGTTCGGAGGGGAATCAAGATATTTGTGGTATTTGTTCAACCATTGTTGATATTCCTCGATGGGACGAAACAGAGGTTCGTGAAGCCCAACTTGCAGATCCAGAGGTTTCAAAAATCATGAAAGTTTTAGAAACAGACGATGAGGTCAATGTCAAGACATGGTCAGAGCGCGGTTATTATTTATGTAATGGAGTCTTATATCGTTACGTTCATGATGTAGATACCGACGACCCTCAGCTTGTTATTCCAGAAGCCTTAAGAGCCAAGGTTATTGCAGAGTGTCACGATTCACGCACTGCCGGCCATGGAGGCATCGAAAGGACTCTTAATCGTATATCACGGTCTTACTATTTTCCTGGTATGAGACGTTTCGTAACCGATTACCTTAAATCCTGCGTAGAATGTCAGCGTTATAAAACTTCAAATTTAAAACCAGCTGGACTGTTCCAAACACCGGTCCCTTCACAACGTTTCGAGGTGGTGGCAGTGGACCTTTTCGGTCCTTTACCCTTGAGTACTACGGGAAAAAAATGGATTTTGGTAGTAGAAGACGTAGCAAGCAAATGGGTTGAACTATTTGCACTTCCAGCGGCGACAGCAGATCTCTGTGCGAAAACACTCATCGAGGAAATATTTATGCGCTATGGTGTCCCAAGACGCCTTATCTCTGACAACGGAGTACAATTTATAGCTGAAATAATGCAATATGCCATGGCGGTTTTAGGAGTAAAACAAAATTTTGTTCCTCTGTATCATCCACAAGCAAATCCGGTAGAAAGAAAAAATCGAGATCTTAAAGCGCAGCTCGCGATTCTTGTCGAAGGACACCATGAAAACTGGTCCCAAGCTCTCCCTTTCATACGGTTTGCGATGAATACATCTGTGACCGCGTCTACTCAATTCACACCCGCATACCTTACGTTCGCTCGGGAACTTAGATCTCCATTAACTGTTCAGACAGATCTTCGTACAATAATTGAGAATAAAAATTATAATAATCAAATAGCACCTTACCTTGTTAAGCTTGCTGATACTTTAAAGTCCAGCGTTGAGTCTATTGAGCGCCAGCAGGATAAAAGAAAAGAGTACGCTGATAAATTTAGAAGACCTTTGGTCGCATATAAAGTTGGTGATAAAGTCCTTCTTAAGTCGCATGTTTTGAGTAATGCAGCTAAGCATGTTACTTCGAAATTTGTTCCTAAACGTGACGGACCTTATTTTATAAAAGAAAAGTGTAGTCCTACAACTTACCTCGTTGCATCTGTAGAAAATCCAGATAACGTTATAGGGAAGTACCACGTTGAGGAAATTTATCCATTTTTTACTCGCGACCAGTTTTTACCGAATCTTGTAATACCAAAACAGAAACGAGGCCAACCTCCTCGCCCTCGTAATACTTGTTCCTCTAATCCTTCTCATTCGCGTTCTGTTGTTGAACCTTTACCAGTCCATGAGCGGGGACGACATACACATGAACTGGAGGGGGAGATTGTAGCGAGTGTTCAGCGCCATCTACGGGCGTCTCGTGGAAAGCCAACGATATATGATTGAATAATCAATCATCTGAATGACGAGATTGAACGTGTAAGAAATGTAATAATCTTTGAGGATTTTTTTGTCTTTTGTAAGATTATTAAAAGTGTGAACAATTACACCATTTTTCATTAAGAACACCCACTATAATTTGATTTTGTTTACCATAATCGTCATCAACACGTAGCTTATTTTTATACCGTGCTATGTATGTAATTAAGGAAGAAAGTTTTTCTTATCAAATTCAATCTGAAACTGAATATGAATCTTTCATATAAAAAAAAACAATTCACAGCAAACAATGGCCATGTCATCGAAATCTGAACATTATTTGAGAACAATTTGAGCTCAGTAAATCAGTATCGGGGCAACAACGCCACTCCGGTTTCCTGTCAAGATTGTGTATAGTCAACAAAAGCCAAGTGTTCCACACAATAGCTATTGAACACGATAACAACGGACCCAAGCCCCAGTGTTGCCAATTAATTGATATTTTCAACGGATTTTATTGTATTTCGAGACCTGTGTTTTGAAAAGTGTCTTCTATCAAATGTATATGAATGAGTATGAATTTCTAAGGGTTCTGTTCTTGATGTTCTTATAGTGATAAGGATCTTTGTTGGTAATTATTTTTTTAATTTCCAAAAAACTGTCTATTTCTTTTGTTAAAGTAGAAAATGAAAGGAAAATATGGTTTAAGTGAATTGTTGGTTCAAATTCATATTAAAATATTTATTTCTCAACATTGACTATTACTTGTTCTTATTGACATAAAATAAAACATGATTCTACCATCAGTTCCGAAAACTTTTATGAAGAAGAAGTGCCAAAAAACTTCAGAGGTATATTTTTTTTCAAAATAAATTTACAATGTCTTTTTATGTCTATACAAATTTATTGTTATCCCCCCAAGTACCAAAACGACGGACACCCTCAAACGGCACCCATTCACGAGTTAACGCGGGATCCATTGCCGTCTTCAACCATATTAGAGGGAAGAGAGGGTCCCGTCACCCGACGCTATGGTTTCCATTATCTTTACCAGTTATCTTTTGAATATCGTTTGTTAACAGTGAAAATAACTAACTACATACATTACTAAAGTTTTAATAGTATTAAAATTTCCTCAACCCAAGCTAAATATACATCCTGTTGTTGTTTCTAGTGATCACAGAATTACTTAGTACAAGTACCCCTACTTACATAATACGAGTATATTTTGGTAAACTAGATGGTATCGACCGCAAGCCGCTGGTTGGGTCATTAAAACCAAATTTGCTTCCACCGTCGCAGTATTGGGTTCCCTACCAAAATGTTATGAAAATATTTTATATTCATATATTTTGTACAGGGTGTTTGTAATTTTAGTTTTCCGTAGCTTGTGGTTTGTGTAGCTGTGGTCTTTTGCCGAAAACGAACTCATAGTATGATGTTGGATTTCTAACTTCAAAGGGGCTTTACTTTTTTTATTCCGATTGTCATTTAAACTACACGTTATAAAAAGAGTGCTCAAATAAGCAGTGTATGCTTTTATTTGTAGAAATTTATTTTAAAACGTTTATCTACAAACACTTACACAGATTTATTTCTGGGATGCTTGGCATTGTAAATGAATTATTTTTTATTTTTGAGAACTTTTATTGAAAAATAATGAGTACTTAAGATTGATATGCTAAGAACAATTCAGGGCCCTCTTGGGTTATCATTAATGAAAATAATTATATAAATATATATATATTTATAGATTATTAATAAAATAAATAATATATATATAGATTATTTACAAGTTAAATAATTCTTGTTAAAAAAGTTAAAAAATTAATTGAAGCGTGCTTCCACTTGATACTCGTAAAATTAATAACAGTAATGGCGTGGAAATTTTCATTTGCCATATAAAAAGATGGAACATGACTTTAAAGATAAAAGGCTTATTCTACCACTCAAATACACTACAACTTTTTAAATAACTACAGGTAATACCCAGAATAACATTTCACAAAGTACATTTTTTTTACAAAATACTAACTATATATATTTAACTGAATGTATCTGACATTTCAGTTAAATATATTCAAACATCGTCGTAAACATAAAGCTTTGCTATTAGCCTTTCACTTTAAACTGAATCTAGACTTCTATTAGCTCATTTCTCTCTTTTATTTCTTTGATCCCGGCTACGTTTTAAATTATAAACGTATTCAATATGTAAGTAGGGTGGATTTTTAATTTAAAAAGGTTCTTTGTGAATGGTAAATTGGAACGGAATTTCAATTAAAGCCGTAGCGTTCATTTAGATAGTGATACCGGGTCTTGATCTCTAATGAGCAAACATTTCTGATTAAGTAAATCATTTACACCAAGTGAGTAAGCGTGTCGTCGGTTAATCATGATTAGGATTAACCTACTGACTAGTACTGTAATTGTATATTCAGTCTAGGAAAATTTGCTTTTGGTACTATTATATTAGGTAGGAAATAAAAAGTAGGTTGTAGTATGACTATTCTAATGAAATTTTCTGTGAAGAGACGACCGTTCTGCAGTGAGCTGGCAGTCCATAGCCTAAGTTGATAAGTTGATGATAATTATGACACAGCTAGATATTATCACTGACTTAGCTCGTGTATCTCTCAGATCATACTTTTTGTATATAAAAGGTACCCTATTATCGTTTTCCGTACCCCTGACATCGTTTATGAAAAATGTATCACAGACCGGTGAAGTAGTTAAGACGTGAAATCGTATTAAAACCATTGAAAAAAGTCTGACAGTTGTAAATATTTCCTAACGTAGGTATGTTTTCTATATGATAAAAACGGAAGTAACATGACAAATCTTGATTGAGCGCCAATTTAGAACAGTCAATCCTATCATACTTTCAATTCATGTTTATTTATTTTTTTAATACTGAAGACGATATTATATACTTATATTTTAAAATAAAATAACAAATATAGCATACTTCATAATCTCATGTTCGTTGACCCTCGTCAATCTTAATCTCCTGGTATAGTTTTGGGCGTGTTGTGAACGACAGAAAGATGTTATATCGGTATTTAAATGTACCGCCCTCTGCTGTTCTCGTGTTTTCTTAAACATGATAAATATTCAGTGTTTCTTGGTATCATAGCTTAAAAAGTTATGAAGTCTAAACTAAAATCTCTACTCTCTATTATCATATTAAAACCATTACTTAGATAATTTCAAGAAATAAATGGAAAATTTTTGTTGTCACTGGTAGCTTATATTAATTAAATATAATTACCAACTGGAAAGAGTGAAAGTTTCCATTAGTTGAGGTGAAAACCAAACCCCCAAAAAACCAAGTAAATAAAATTTTCAATCTTGGTATCGTTTGTACTTAACGTACAGGCCTAAATACTGCATTAAAAAGTAAAAAAGGTGAATTGAAGCTAAAGCGTTCGAGGTATCGTGAGAGGTCCCCAGCTCGAGATAACCAGCTTGGAATCGATGCTAATAGAAATTTCCTATTAAGTATATTGCAGAGAATGTATGTAATGTAAGTATTAGTGAAGTAATAATGTAAGTGTATTGCTGTCCAAAGTTTATATCGCTTCTTGTTTCATGTTTTTACGAACAATATGGATATCGCAGTTTTGTTTAGAAGTTTAAGTGGAAATAAAATAACTAAATAGCATTTTGTTTATTTATTTAATAATGTGCACGTTTAACAAGTAGCCCAAATTTTTTACATATAAAGTAGTAGTATACAATTCAAGAAATCATTTTATACCTAACACACTTAGCTTAACATTAAGGGAAAGATTTACAAATTTTAAATTATATTGTTAAAAAAGTTAAGGATTTTTAGAAGTAACATAATTTTAATGCCTCCCATGGATAATATTTTTTTTTCTTGTTATACGATATACATAGATCAATTATAATAAAAAATAAAAGAAGCAAATACAGAGTAATTCTTGATGTAGAAATAAATAAACAGCAAGTCTCATAGAAAATTTATGAAAAAGTTGTCCCCGGTTAACTTCTGCATACATAGAAACATGAACAGATAAGAATATTTCAATTAAAATACGGTTTATACATTAGCGGTGATGTTTTTGAGTTGTATAATCTTATGCAGCTGTGCATTAGTACCATTTCGCATATTTTTCGAAAACTCTTGCAAGTGGACTCGATCTCTTTTTCTTTCTACGCCAAAAGATAATAAAGATAATAATTATCGATGCCAACACTCGAGCTCTATTTACTAATGATTCCGCGGGGCAATACATGAACTATTTATGTCACTACAGAAGTAGTACAGACATAAATAAAGAAAATAAAACTATTTGATATTCAGAATTAGCAAGGAACACAATTTCATATAAGTATTTACACTTAACTATTTTTTATGTACTATGTTTTATGTTAGTTTGATTTTTACTCAGTTTACACCTAAGGTGTCAACAAGAACATAGAATTGTATGAACAACTATGTAGATATTTATACAAAAACGCTTTCTATAGCATTTCCTATAATTTTGTTATTTACAGTATTTTTCTAAGAAATCAATTCTGTCTTTGCATGTTATTAACACAATTCAGTTTTATTAAATAAATAAACATTAGGGATATAGAGCAAATAATTTAAGTTTTTAATATTCTAAAAAAATAAGGTTTGCGAACTAGTCTTAACGAATATTTTTATTAAATTATTTCGATACATGACTTGCTGTCGAATAATGTTGACAGAAAAAACGTATTAATCCTGGGCTCTCGCAGTCACGCCAACAATTATCATTACGCTATGAACCCATGTACTTAAGGCGCCGTCCCACCCTCGCGAATGATAAACGCTATTAAATATAAGATGTAGATACCATCAACAAGAAATATCTGTAGAATATTTATTTTTTTGATAAATATTGCAAAAACAAAATACATACAATGATCTTATTTATACTGTAATTACATGTTTTGCATCAATTTTAACTAAGGTATCATTCGTATTTAAATTCGTCTTACATTGTATCTTAGATACAAGTCCTTCTCGTGTAACATTTTTGAATTTCTATAAGCACTTATATTGTATCACTTATGTTTTTGAATATGTGAATATAAATAAAGATCAATTTATCAACACGCAATATTTTAAGGGATAAAAGGCCATGTTAACTGAGCTCTGCTCACACTGAAGTCGACAGTTTTTTGTACACTAGTCGTGGCGTCAACAATTGTGTCTGCAACGCCTGCTCAGGCCGCAAATCCAACAAAGCTGTGTAAAAAAAATCGAAAATATCAACCAACGTTTTGTCTTCTTTGATTAGGAAAATCAAGCAACTTGAATAAGATACTCTTATCATTTTAGTTTGTAGATTTAATTGCTTCTCGTTTGTGGAGGCGGCGCCTTAAGACTGAAAAGCTGGAAATGAAAATTATCAGTTCTGGAGCCATTTTCTGAAGAATATGACGTAAATATACCATGGCGTAAACGAAGGTTTTCTGCAACCATGTAGCTCGATCAATTAATGGTTTCTCGTCTTTTTGATAAATATGATAATTTTTGCCTTTTGGTACGATCGCATACTAAGGTATCGTTTTTTACAGTAATCTCCTTTAAAACAATAGTTTTTGAATTGATTTCTTAGACCCTTAAAAAAGTTAGACATCGAAACATTGACGTATTAGACAATTTTCTATAGCTTACTTAACCTGGAAGCACACAGAAATGTACATAGATACTATACTGTTTATATTAATATAATAATCATGTTAATACATTACAATTTAAAATAGTAGGTAATTTAATATGCATGCAACCAAAGACATCTTAACAATAATTTTCTAACATTCGAACTTTTTTTGCAAAATCATGTTTTTTATAGCTATATTGGTAAAATAAGTGATTTGTTCAGTATTACACGTAAAAATTTAGTTTTTAATAGAAATGAATACTCAATAAAACAGAACATCTAGAAAGCGCCAAAATAAATTTTCTCACGTATTTTGTATGTGTGTGGAATATATTACGTGATATGGCGATATAACGACTTGATATAAAGCAACAGATCTTATCACTCGCTCCGCGCCCTATTACTCCTGCAGAGACATTAAAATGAAATTTGTGACAAACATTACAACCCTTCATATTACTTTCTTCTCTTCAAAGTAAATGTTACTTATGCATAAATTTTGAGACGGAAAATACGAAAAAACTTATCGCATAAAGTTTAAAACCATAAAGAAAATTTTAATATTCAACGCTGCCTATTTTTTTTAAAAGAAAATTACTTTAAGGTTTCCTTTCTAAAATTTATTGTCAACAATAGACAATGCGATTTTTTAGTTTCCCAGGGCGTACACGCATGGTCCTCAATTATCTACATGGAATTTGGATATGTTAAGTTTAATTCGAATTCTTTATACATATGATACAAGCTATATTATTTTGCTTTAAAGGTGTTCACGTGATAGGCGTACATGATCCTTCGTAACATTTGAGTCCTGGCTCGCAAGTACCTCGGAATCCACCACAGTCTTCGCCTAAGGTCCTTGCACAAACTTTACAGCATCTGCAAAAAAAGGTTGTATTATTTTTTATTAATTTAAAAACAAGCCATCTTACTGCTACGTGACAATAAACATATTTTCATTAATTAGACAACAACCGCGCATGCATTTAGTAATTGCATGATTCATTTTTATCTTGTACGAATACCATTGATATAAATTAATAAATTAAAAGTTTATACGTGGTTTCCCCAGTTACCCAGTATACCTACAGTAATATATTGAGTGGTTTATTGTGTAATGAGTGAGGAATAAACTTATAGGTCTCAAGTGACGCCTGGACGGTAGAAGTGAGCGGACGAATGTAGTGAACGCTGATCTTACCAAAATCGTATACTGAAAGTTTCATATTTATTAAACTTCACTTTATGTGGAATACATTATATTATAGACAACAATAATTGAGACAACATTATATAAAAATCAAAACGCTTTATTTGCTTTCCAATCACATGGTATATCTTATATTATATAACCAATCATATTTATCTTATATAATTATAATTGGTTTATAATTATAGTTAATACTTATTTTCGGATATATCACATTATCTGTTTTGAATTGAATTAATTTAGTTTTAAAAATATGAATTTTTTTTATATTTAATTTAAGCCAGTCTATTACTTTTGTCAATGTAGTACTGATTTCATTTTTAAGTTTACTCGGGTTGGGAGAAATGATACAGTAGTATTATCAGCAAATAATTTAGAATCATGTGTTATAGTTTGGTGAGTCTTTTATAAACAAAATAAAAATAAGGAAACCTAGTACGCTACCTTGTGGAATGTAATGATATTGAGACCTGTAGCTATTCTTATATTTATCATTTTATCAGTTTGCAACACACTGGCTCCTTTTTTTCCGGTCACTTTCAATCCATTCAGTGCCACCCTTCTTAAGCCATAAGTGTTAAGTTTATTCATAACAATACTCATATGCAGATAAACTAAAGTTAATAAAATAATAAAAATAAAAAATAAATAAAAAATAAAAAAAAGTTTTTATAATTTAATCTGTCACCTTTTTATAAGACAAAAACATGCTAGGTCTTGCACTACTAATGGCTGCTAATGGCATTAAGTACCATTTTCTTTTTTCTAGAAACGAATTCAGTTTATGTGCCATTATTGTCTCAAAATTGTTTAATAAAATATTGATACGGTTTATCGGTCTGTAATAAATAATATGATGCCAGTTACCTTTTTTACGTACGTATCGTTTAATAGATTTATTACACAGGCTAGAGGCTTTGCAAGTCCTTTGCATATAATTTCAATATTTTTTCAAAATATCATCCTATTCTACGGCATTCGTTTTTTTCAAACTATTGACTACGTTTATCACTTTATTTAATAACTGAGATTAATTAAACTAACTGCTTTGTTTATAAATTTTAGATCCCCCATGTCAAACCATTTTGAGGATTCGTCACGTCAAAAAGAAAAAATAAAAATTCAAATTTAATTTCAAAGTCGGTATATAGAACTGTGAAAAATAATGTATTTATTTTGTGTTGGATTTATTTTTTTCAATTACTTTCCAAGACGCTTTGCATTTATTTTTTGTTGATTTGATGTAGTTGGTGTTTATAATTTTTTAGCCTCAGTCAGATATTTCTTTAAAATTTTACTGTATATTTTGAAACCAGATTTATGATAAGACCAGATTAAATTAAATATTCAACGAATATTTATTGTAAATATTTTTTTTAAAAGCCCTTTTTATCCCTTTCGAAATTTGTTATTTTAACAAATATTTTGGGTAAACATAAATCATAAAACAATTAAATTATTTCATTACAATATAATAGCTTTTTTGGCATGATGTGTACGTCATTAAACAAAATACTGTTTTAACCATTTTATCTTATCCTTTGAATAGTCTCGTTTGTTTTAAATCAGAACTTAGATATATTTTTCCGAAATGTATTTAATAGCTTAAGCTTAAATGAGCATGATATCTTATGTCATTTTCATATAAGCCTAAAGAAAGAGAAGTTATTGTAACAGTGTCAATATTTCTGATTATAAAGTCCAAGCATTAGCAAAGGTTATTAAATATCGCATATAACTTTTAACATTTTGATTCCAGTATCCACAATATATATATATATATTGTTTTTAGATCAAGTTATTTTCTTTAACAATTTATTTAATTCGAAAAAAAATGTTGTAAGTAATATATTAACCCGATTATTTGCACTTCAAAGCAGAAATATAAAAAAGGTAGTTACTAAGAAAAAGAGTGTGTTTATCAATTTATTTCCTGGAATATTTATCCCAGCAAATTTGAGCAATGTGAGAAGCAATCTTATCAGTGTTTTTTACTGTTGTCATAGCCGACAAATGCGCACCCATGGACATCATAAGTCGTTGATGGCGATTATCTATTTATTCATATATTTATTTATCACAAATGGTATCACTTACATTGAAAATTTCATGCTAATCTTTATTATTCTTGACTTGTAAGACATATAATACAAATTAAAGTATTATTTTTTAACCTATAATTTTCTTGTCATTTTACCATAAGTTCATTTTAACATTTTTATTATTTGATTTACATTTATGGAACTTGGTGCATCCATCGAGTCTATTTAATCTTTTAACCTTCTAGACGACTTAATTCCGTTACTAGATAATATAAAGAAAAATTAATGATCCCAAACATTTAATTTACATTAACTTAAATACATTTGAGGTATCTTAAAGTTTTTGTCTTAACATGCTTTGTAGCGCTTCACCTTGATTTCGTCGGTTAATGTTTGTCAGACCAGCCCAAAAGTAACCTAGTTATTGTGGTAAAGCATCTGAAGGTCGACGAAAATAAACTGAATCTTTGGACGTGATGACCGACTTATCGTGTTAGCACATAACACGATAAGTCAGTTATTGTATAACATGGTTCATTAAAGAAAGGAATCATAAATGGCGGCTTGTACTTGCATTGACAGGTAGTACAGTTAGCATACAAATTATCAAAAGATTTTTTTCAATTCAAAAATAGTAAAAAAAGATCGGGTTTTTTAACTTGCTTCTCACAGCGGCTTCGTCGGCGTTAAAGTATGAAAGACACGTGTTGCCATCCATTACCATTAGAATGTTTTTGTTGTTTTCATCGAAAACAGTGTTTTTTTCGGGATGAAAGGACCTTATGTCCATTTTTGTTCACCTGACAAAGTAAATAACAAAATTTCAGAAGAATCCTTATTATGATGTTGGTTAAAATAAAACACGAATATTATTTAAATCAAGACTATTATTTTTTTTTTCCTTACCGTACGCGCGAGAGTGAGTATAGGCGGCATTAGTGTGCGAGCGAGAGAACATGACAAGCACCGCCATTTTCAATTCATTTCTTTAATGAACCATGTTATAGTAAATTTTGTAAGAATTCTCGAAAGTTAAGGTGAAACTTAGGTTAATAAAAAAAACAAACAATTAAATGACAGTCCAAGTTATAACATTAAATTAAAACATGAAGAGTTTGAGTAAGTAAATAATTAATATCTAACCTGGTAAGTTATTTTTAAAACCTAGCACAAAATCTTAAATTCAAAAATTAACAAATAAATATTTGTCGAGCCCTGGACCGCTGGCGGAATCCCGCGAAATCGCCAACGAAGGATCGTGGGACAGCGAGGCAGAGAGACATTAGCGATGAAAGCGGACCTCTGGCATCCCGTGCGACGGAGACGATGCGAAAGGGAGGATGTAGTATCTAACCTTGCCCTCGCTGCCACTTCCTTCGCGAGCAATTCTTCTTCGCAGACAGATGGCACAACCTGTTAAGATCTCTCACTCTCGAGCGCAATACGCTCCACATCCCACGTAGGGCATACCTCCAGCGTGTGCTGGGCCCTCTCAGCAGTTGGTTCCCGACCGAACCGAAACAGGAAACTCCCAAAACAACCATGTTCCGGGAGCACCTGAGTCAGAGTCAGAGCCCGTTAGCGCAGCGCCACTCGTAGAGCAACGTCAGGGCTCTCGCTTCGCGCTTCTCGCTATTCCAAGGGAGTAGAACCCGCTAGCACGCAGGATGCCTCACCTGAGATTGTGCTATAACCACATACCACCTTAATCACCATCACCATCTGGACTTGCGTCAAACGGTCAATATTGCTGCGTGTCAGGGCACTGCCGGCCTGCACGGGTACCATACATGGCCATTCATCTCACAATACCCGCTTAGAGATGTCCCGCAGTTTGCAGGTGCAGTATGCGCAGTTTGCAGTATGCAGAACGAGTCTTAGATAGCGCATCGATGGCCTCACGTCGATGTACAATCCGGATACTACGATATGAGCGTTCCGAGGTGGCGCATTCCGCGGGCCATGGAAAACCTCGGCCACTTTTTGAGCGCCACCCGCAAACTCAATCGCCGTATACGGCCCACCACGAATGCCGCGCCAACGGTGGCGCGCAAGAATGCATCCCTATGGCTTTTTTGTCGAACAGTAACCAAGGTGTCGTCCGCGTAACATACTGCGCTGACACCCGGCACTGTGGCTCCTCGCATCACCCAGTCATAGCCGAAGTTCCAAAAAACAGGGTCCAGAACTTGCGGCTGGAGACTTCGCATAAGTAGGGGTGTCCAGGACCAAAATTTGCAGGTTGTCAACGTGTACGGACTTCCCTGTGCCTGTTCAACGTCATCAGTAACTCCTCCCTCGCAAGAGCCTTAGCCCTGTCGATCGCTGCTTTTAGCTGCCGCCGGCACATCTTGAAGGAAGCATGCAGGAGTGCAATTACATTCTCTTCCCTTACCCGCCGCCGCATGTAATTGGACTACTGACGTCTTGCAACCACATAAACTGCAAGCACTTGCGTGAGCTCGGTGAACCACCAGTACTCCTGGTGATTCAGAGGACGATACCTGGCACGGGGCATTGACGCGTCCCGTAAACCATTCCGCCTTGTCCTGAACCATCACGGAGTAAATTTTGTACCTATAATAACCTTTAATCGTCATAATAATGTTAATTAATAATAATTTTTACAGCAATCTAACCAAATTACATGCCCAAATCGCACAGAACTGCACTAAAATATTAAAAGCCACAATTACCAGTAGAAAGACGCAAGTAGATTATAAGTTTCCAGTATAACTTATATTACTGTGGCCATTAGTTGGTGGCGTGTCGAACTTCGTGACTCCGAGAAATAAACCAGGGTTCTATTCACGTCAATGAAATTGTTCGGAAAATAAAATAAGTATTTTTTTGCCAATTGTAATGTATGACGGAATTTTTTTTTAATTTTGCTTTGAAAAAATGTGAATATCAGTTTGGTAGATGCTGTGGAAAACAAAGAGAATAATGCTGTGATAAAATCTTCAAAGTTATCTCTGGTACACTAAAACTTGGATAATCCCAAATATATACTCAGATATCCCTAGTAAAATTTAAATTCGTTTTTTCTTTAAGCCTTTAAATAACTATTCATCTACAAATCTCATAAAGCTGTTTTACTAAGATTTTATATAAGGACACAAACGCCCACGACTTTGTTGACGCCAGTTTCAGTTCCTGTTCACGTATCTATTTCACCACCTTAGCGATTAAAAATAATATTCTTCCTTGTTCCAAATGTCATAAAGGCAATTAACTTTAATTTTATCTTTCTAGGTCCAGGTTTTAGGGACGTTGATAAGTGAAATATCAGTTGTTGGAATTTAAACCATTCACGGTAAAGACACATAAAGTGCTTTCATTTAGTTTGTCTACTGATTACAAATTTCTATGAATTTCAAGCAATCTAAAATGCAGTTGTAATTGTTGGAAATAATAATATTACAATATCTATTATGAAAAAATCTTTTCTTCTTAAACTTAAAAAAACTAGGTTTAAAGCTTTTTGAAAAACGAAAACTTAATTTGATATGAAATAAATTATTCTAATGTCCAAATCAGTACCTTAAATATGCATTTATTAAAAAAAAGGTTTATTTTAGGCCAATTACGAAGTTTCTTGAACCATTATATCTCATAAAGTTCGACAAAATGTCTAAACTCCAACAAAAACTTAGAAACTGGCTGTTTCGTGAGAAACGCGTTCTCCATCTGCTACTCGTGTATGAAATATTCGAAATTTTGTATATTTTGATATTATTTTAAGTATTTATGTTAAGATTTTATCAATAAGCATGTTTCAGGAATGATTTTCTCATAAAAAATTTACTTGTAATAATACAAAAAAGGTCTAATGCCTAGAGTATTTCTTTCTAATTCTTACTTCCAAAAAAAAAAAAAAAACTGGCAAAGCAGAAATGCTCTGGAAAAGTCTTCTTCGAACTCGAATTATTTTGTAACACTAATAAAAACTTGTCAAATACAAATGTCGCAAACAAACATTTAATTGGTTAAGCTTAGCTTTCTTAACCAGTTACTTTTTTCATAAACAAAGTTTTGAACGAGCGAGCTCGACTGTTATTTCTTTGCAATGAATTTCTTGAGTTTGTTTGGAAATGTTAATACGAGTTCAATGACAGTAAATCTTGATTTGTAGGAAATACTTATATTGTATTTTCGTACTATTTTATTTTTATTTTACTTATTTACTATTTTACGTAATTATGACAATAAACGTATAAAATGTGATCATGTTAGCTAAAACAAGTAAACTGCTGTACAAAAGGTCTTCTTCAGGGATTTGCAAATTGATCGGTCCTACACATGTGCAGCATACAAAGTTATCCGGCAATTGGAAGGGTCCATCTATAATGCAGGTCTCACTGGGAGCTAAGCGATGGAGCTGATTTTATTCCGCTACTCATGTCATTCAATGTCATAAAATGAGGGAAATTTTAACGTTAATACGCATCACTGATACGAACCTACGCTGCGTGTTGAAAGTGATTGCAAACTGTAGCACGAGCTAATTGACTGATATTCCTATGACCACTCGATTAGTCGGTGACATTACTCTCTGCTTTTGGAGATTCGAATCTGCAAAGTATTGATTTGCAAACCTTTTTAAGCCCGCTTTGTCGCCCTTTGAATAACATGTCTGATCAAAGGAATGTTCTAATGTGGTTTGTGTTGAAAACCCAATGTGAAAAGTAAGAAAATTCCCATAGTTTGAGTAAATAATCTTCTTTTTAATTACCTACTCTCAAACTTTTCCTTATTTTACAAATAACTAAATAAATATTTAAAGAAACTATGGAATCACAATATCGAAAGCTATAGTCATCAAAATAGCGTTAGGTTTTGCTGACCCAGTTCGTTTCATATCCTATGCCTAGATCAGTTGTATGTATATAGGAAGCTTAGGTCAAGTGTACTCCTCACCTTTCACTCGCTGTAGAAAAATATTGTTTGTCTATATTATTTAATTGGTTTTTTAAGCGTAATCAATAAACTTCTAATTTATTTTCAAAAAAAAAAATGGTTTTTCAATAAATATTCGCATTATTAAGAATTGACATAGGCTAAATTTTATTCAGTAATTGCTTCGGGTTATACGCGCGCAACTGCGAGTTTATAAAATTTTATGAACTAGTTTATTTCAGGCATTTTTATCACAGTTCATCTAAAAGTTATGCCATTTACTAAATTTGTTGCTTAGAAAAAAATCATAATTAATGGTTTCTCTATAATCTGACTCTTAAAATAAGACACATTACACGAGGCCAAAGGAAATTTTCAGGGTAATTGAAATTCATATTAGGGTGGCATTAGTCTAAAAAAAGTTTATATGTATGGAAGACTGGAAAATGTGCTTTGGAAGTTGGTTCAGTAGCATGAAGTTTTGTATAGACGCTGGTAGAGAGCTCTTTGAAACGATGTTATAAAAAAATATTACCTACCGAATATTTTTATTTTTTTTTTCTCAATACTCTCTGAGATTCTCACGTAGGTATTTATCCTTCCAATGTTATAAATGTGATTTGTATGATTAAACGTTTGTAACTCTATCGCGCAAAAACGGTTGAACAAATGTATGTGTTTTGGCACCTGTATAGAATAAAACCTGGAATAACATATAGGCTAACATATATCCTGAAATTTTAACGGATTCGGGAGTTAATTCAGTATCAGTGAATTTATAATTTATAATTTATAAAAATTTATTAAAAATTAATAATTTTTATTGTTCATTAGGCAAACAATATTTATGGTTCAAAATCATTATTTAAACCTAGTATTGTTCAATTTTACATTATTTTCGTTGTGCGCGTAACTATTTTATAAAGAATATATTAAGATAACTATTGTTTTTTTTGTGATCTTGAAATAATAAACAAACTAAACTATACCTCAAATTATTTTCAAAAGAAGAACTTCTCAACATAAAGTAAAAGGTAAAAATTATGCTTCATTTGATAAAATTTTGTAGTTGAATTTCAAAACGAGTTTCCACGAGACGAGGTTCTAGAAACTTCCAGTAGCAAATAGCGATGGTGGCAAATTACCACTTTATTGAAAATTCCATGCCAAAGCCCTTTTGTATTGTTAATAAGATATTTAAGTCAAACTATCAAACGGTTGTAGTGACAAGATAATCAAGCAGCCATGCACTGTAATTTTGTCAGTAGAATACTAGCTTCTTTAACTTTATTTTCAGACGCATCGTTATATTTTATGGTTCCGACCACATCGAAAACAACTGGATGGACACGTTAATGCTTTCACTAAGTCCTTGTAAAATAATAGCATAATTTGCTTTAGACGAAAATTGGATGTACTTCATGGAAGACATTTAATAGCCGATATAAAAGCTTTTTGAGAGGTTTCAAATGCAGCTTAAATAAAGCACTCGCGAGCAATCCGATCCCGGCTGGGTGCGATGATCTCTCGCACTTGACTTATTGCGATTCAATGATGACAATATCACACTATGGAGGTATCTCAGACATTATCTTATGCATTCATTTATATGCATTTAAACTTTTTTATTAACCGTCTAACAATTACAATTTTAATCAAAACAGTCAAATATGAGAACAAGAAATAAAAAAACTTAGTAGTACTAATTTGGTAGTTTGGTAGTAGTATAAGGCCAGAGTCATAAGCGTTCATAGGTACATATTTCAATTAATGAATTAAATTAACAAATTGTTTCAAATTTTATTCTTTAAATACTTAATTTTTTGTATTTCAAACACATAAAACTTAAACTTTTTAAGGCATGTCTAAACATTAAAATAACACGTTATTGACTTAGGTATATAACAACTTTTGCACGACGTGAAACATGGTTACCTGTACGAGATGCAAGTGATTACATTGTTCCAGCGTGTACGCCACTATTATACATATCACAATGTGATGAAGCAACGTTATTTAGTTATTTAAGGGTATAATTTAAACGGTCACCAAAAATATTTTAAGACACTAAGCTTAAGCACCAAATAAAATAAAGAACTCCAAAAAAAATAAAAGGACTTTATAAAAATAGTTCTAGAGTGAATCATATTTTGGTCCAAAAGAAAAAAGAACACAACAGAATTTTTGCACGTTTTGTACAAATATTTTCTTTTTGCTACTCAAAATGGCTAAATGGTCACCAAATGTAAGGTTACACTCCGCTACTGAACGTCAAATTACAAAATCGCGATGTATTAGGACGCCAATTTCATACGTGAAGACCTAATAATGTAAGATCAAAAGTATAGAACAACATTCGTTAGTTCGAAAGATCACTGTATCGACGTTCAATTGGGTTAGGTAAGCTTTGTATAGCAAAGCAAGCATGGTGTGGCAAAACCCGGCGAAGTTACCGGTACCAAATTAAATACCATTTTCAGCTTTTGACGAAAAGCGACTTAGATTTAAAACCAACAAAAGACGCGATCATCAGAATTCCATACTTCGCTATAGTGAACCTTAAAACGAATGTACGTCGTACTTCTATACTTTTGGACGTACATACATCGCGATTCCGTAATTCGAAGTTCAGTAGCTGAGTCGTTAAGTTAGGTTACGTTCAATCGACCGTTAGTTTTCTTAGCTCAGAAAAAATTAAGAAATTAAAACTCGTGACGTATAATAATATTGGTAACATCTATTTAGTGACAATGTTTAATATTTTGTCTGAAATTAATTTTAAAAGCGTTCATAATATTTCAGGAAACACAATATAGTGGCCATTTGTCCGTTTTGGTAAGTGTTTCAAATTTTATTGCTTGGTAATTAAGTATATTTTTGGTAGGCATTTAAACTCAAAGTGTTAAATAACATATTTCGTTAATAATGTTGACGCGCCTTTAAAGTTGTTTTTTAACTAGTGGCTCTTTGAAATTATTCACAATTCACGCTTTGTAGTTATTGATTAAGCTTACCATATTCTAAAGCAAATAAAAATTAACTTTTGTTTCACACAAGCATATATAGCATGTTTAACTTGTTGAAGTGGTCTCAACTGGATCAAGGTGAGTTTCAAGAGTGTTCTACTTTATAAATTTCTACGCGTTCTTTTTCTAGACCTCATTTTAACATTGACATACATACCAAGTGTCCCTTGTTGTTCGATAATATTAATTTACTACCGAAGGTCTAAAGACCGCTCGGTGTAACATTAACGAGTAGAAAAGATTGCGAAAAATAAATGTAGGACGACTTGCGGTCCTGTGATTAGGGTAATAAGAGAAAGTGGCTGTGATCGGATATATGGTTAAAAGCTTTCGTTAAGTAATGGAAGGCGAATCCATGATTGATTGGTCAGATAGTAACTTTATGTTCTAAAAAGTTACTATTTTGTTTCTACAATGACTGAAAGATATTTAACACCTACAAGGAACATCAACCCTTTACTCCAAACCAATGATATAAATGCGAAATTGAGTTTTTGATGTTTGTATTGCTATATTGTTTGCACCACAACTTAATTAATTCTTTTTTGGAAGTAATTTATTTAAAATTAAATTGTCAATAGTACAGCAAAGTCAAAAAGGTACTTTAGACTGACACCTTTACCAGCCGACCTTTTCCAGCTGAAACAAAACTATGAAAATTACCTGCAAGGATCCCAAACAACGACGCCCTGCCCAGGGCACCCACTTGGCTCCAGGACCTCGCATTCCCGTGGGTTGCACACACAGTCCCAGCCGCGCACAGCCGTTGCTATGGCCACCACAGCTATCATCGCTAACCACCGCCGACCGTCGCTCATGCTGTCATAGTCCTTACATCACTTGAGACCATGCCGAGCGCAGCATTTCGTAAGGTTATCTGGAACAAGGGAATTGGTATTGTTAGTCGGAAACTAATGATAGTTATATCTAGTTAACAAAGCGATAAGGGTGATTGACTCACAAATAGACGATACACAGCTTAAACCAAAGGAACTAAGAATTAAGAATGCTACGGCAAGTATTTCAAAAGTTCTTTTAAGGTTCGTTAAGGTTTTAGCACATTTTACTTAGTTTTTAAACATAAAATGATATAATATTCACTTTTAATGTTTTAAATGGTGTTAAACCTGTTTAAACATACGAACGGCTACTAGCTGTTTCGTTCGCTTACTATCCTGGCGTTTAAAATTTAAGTATAGCTTAAGCAATACAAATTACTTCTGGATAATGTGCCTACGTAATGGTAAAGTTATCATTCAAATTTCTTCAAGCGTTCCTCTTTATAATAATTTATTCAGAAACCTCCAAGACAACCGCTCATATCAGAAATAGATATTTCTTATAAGTTTCCAATGTTCAAATTCCTTCTTAAACTGAACTTTATCAATCAAATTTATATCCAATTAAGTATAAGGTGTACTTTTGTTTTAACGATCGTTATACTTTTTTTATGGCTTAGTTATTGAAAATAAGTTTCTTATCTCAAATTCGTATGCAAATCATAACTACTGTCACTTAAATTAAATTATGAAGTGCATTACTTACAAGAACATATCGAGTCATTGCGGTTAACGAAGTTTCAAAGCCCATCATATTTTTTTGTTTTCACTGCATTTTAAGATTCATAATTTACATTCAAAAAGTGCAAAGTGGCTAAAGTACAGGAAGTGTAATTTCCTTTTTAGATATTAAATTTTTTACTGAAACCACTTGTTTTCCTCTGACTATGCAGATTATTTTCTTATGCAGCAGTTAAGACTTTTCCATGAAGTATTTTTCGGCTTATAAGAAATTATACAAGTTTTAACGCTCTAAGTCATAACTTTTCTAAAAACCTAATTTTTTATTCTCCAGCTAAATTGTATACTTTAAAGTGTTTCATACCATTTAATTTTATGATACGAGAGGTGGCCACTCCCTCAAACGATAAAAGGAAGATCATAGTTTATAAATCTTGTATTGACTCAAATTTTATAGTTTTAAACCATAAATAACAATGCATTACCAAGTAACAGTATTTTCAAATGAGAAAGATAAGAAAAATACATGAAGAAATAAAATACAATATTTTGCTCATTGTATAACACTAAATTATAAAATATATATATATATATATATATATATATTATATATATATATATATATATATATATATATATATATAATTATATAATTATGAATGAAGGTATTGGTGATAGTTAGCTTTTCGTAATACCTACTAGCGTTTTATCGTATGATTCTCGAGACAAGGTACACTAAATTTTAAATAATTTTTATTTTAAATTTTCGTTTTACATTTATAATTTATAATCATACTGAAATAGGCCTTTTTGTAAGGCTTTCACTATTTGGAACTAACGCAACGCCGAAAAAAGTAGAGTAAATGTAAAAGAAATCTTTAATAACATATAAAAAGATTCTAATTTAGCATTCCGTTTTACTCAAGTTATGTGAATTTGCTCAGAAACGAATATTTATTTAACTGATAAATGACCTTTAAAATATGAACTTAAAACGCTTTCAACTATTTAGAAAGCAATCTAGTTTCTAATTTTGTGACCATCCAAAAGAGGCAGTTAACCTCATAATATATAAACACCAATAGTTAAGCAATATCGATATCAAACGAGAATCGAGAACTTACTTTTTCCCCGGTATCGAGTATTGAACAAATACTCTTAGCTTGTACTTGTCGGTTAGCTGTTTAACGCTACTGTTTATTTAAAAACTAATAACTTGTAAGTTTTGTTTAACCTGTTATAAAGTAAGCTTGTGAAGCAAATTTGTTGAAGAACAAATAGAACATTCGTATTTGATGGTTTAGCTTGCTTATGAAGTATTGATTTCAGGTTATTTGCTTATACATGAGAGCAAGGAGGTATTGCAATATTAATTTGTCAACAAATATTTTATTATATTTTGATAACTTTTGTTTATTGTTAATGGTATTATGTTTAAACCTTGATGTAAACTTTGTAGATCCTGCTAGTCCTTGCTAAATTGTAGGATTAATAAATGTAAAGAAGAAAAACATGATTGACAAACATAAAAAATGCATTGAGATGGTTGAAATACCATATACACTTTACATATAACAATATTCCATAAGACGCCATTACAGTATTTTATCAGCATTTTGTTCCGACATCGAATTGTCTACGATTGCATATTATATAATAAATTGCTCTTTTAAGCGTTTAACTCGAACCTGGGACCTTTGGCGTATGAGGCAAGGCAATTATATACATAGTTACCTGACAGAATAAATATTATTACAAAAATAGTCCTTACTCTTTTATTACAAATACAAATAAAGAGATTTTCTCCTCACTTTACTCAAATTATAAGTTACCGAAACCCATAATCTTATTTTTTATTTAATGGTCTAATTTTTTATGATGTAAAAGATAAATTAGCATTCTTTACGAATATGGACTTTCTCAAAACTGAATTGACTACATACACAATCTATATTTATTGATATAGAAGGATAACGAGATCTGCATGTAAGGATTATATCAACGGCTATGGCCGTTAGACTGACTGAAAGTAGGATAAATGAAATTGAAAAATGAAACCACTGAGTTAGAAAATTAAAATTTTATGCTAGAGTGGGCTGAGCATGATTCTGGTGTGGTCTTATAATTTTTTGGATTTAGTATTGTTAATATTTAATAATATATATACTGATAAATATATATGCTCACGGTCTGACATTTTTCGCTTTCACTTTCAAAGTTTAGTGACGTTTTGCGCTGTACGCCTAGGATGTGTGATCGGCAGTAGCTCAAGTACTTGAGCGTTTCCGTGCTTTGGAAGGCACGTAAGATAACAGTCGTGAGGCCGGTAGGCTTTCCGGAGCCAGCTTGAACAACTTATACTCCAGAGGGTGCCTCACCCTCACACGATGAATAGTAATAGTAGTACATATATTTAATCAAGTAATATGTAGATATTTCTGTTACAAGCAGAGCAAAGGATGGGTATTTTATTCAATCATTAGGTAACATATATCTCGAGAACATCTTTGACATATAATAAGAATTTGATAGAAATTATGTATAAATGATTCCATGGATAATCATCAATATATGATGAAAAGACAATATTTTAACTGAGCGTGAGAATCGTGGGCCGCTGGAAAAAAATAAAAATACTAGACAGCGGGAAATACTGTGACATTTTATTCACTTAATTATGTTCTACAAAGAAATTCACATAAAAGAAACATAAAAGAAATGCTTCTACATATCAATTGAATTAAAACTTTAGAAATGAAATAATTTCCGTTCGTACAGTTACAAAACGGCAGTAATAACCTTCCAGGCTAATACAGCCCTGGACCTTTAAAGGTTCAGGAGTTTTCCTCATTTCTAGGAAAGGGTCTCTACATCTTGTCTTATACATATCCATTCGTTTATATTAGATGTACAGGTACATTTTACATATAGGTATCTATTTACTTATAGGTTTGTGAACTACCTAGAGTTTTGTGTTGTTTGACTTTTAATTTTGTTTAGAATATTAGCTATTAATAAATGTACATTAAAATTATTATAGTAATCTTAGGAAGTGACAAAATTTAATTATTATAGTCGATTCTGAAACTTCAAAATTAATCGTTATATTTTATTTCAAGACGAATTATTCTTCAAAATATTTTTTTCTATGGACAAGAAATAACAAAGTCTATATTTCATACGACGACATTATTTATGGTCATGGTTGACGCCATAATACAACAGTTACCCACGTCAGAGGCTTTATCAAGGGGAGAAGGGGTTTTTCAAGGCGTCTTAATCAACTGACACTAAACGTTGCCACACCTTCACACGAAAAGTGGTAGTAATCGCAAAATTATCCGTAATTACTTGTTTTGTTACTATGCATCTCGATTGTAACGTAAGAATGTGTTTCGCTCGAAAAGCCAGACCTAGTTTTTGTTTTGATCATGCACAACACAATGTCTGTATACTAGCTTACCGCACTAAATGAGCTTGAACTTCTAGCCTAGTCCTCATGGAAAACACCAAAACAAATTTCCTACGTCCAATATATTTTAGTTTAATAAATAAATTTTGATATTCGAGAAATGACAGTGGTTTTTTTTGTCGATTCTGAGAGAATTCAAAGTCCATAGATTTTTACGTATAACAGTTAAATATACCTACTGAAACTAATCTCTTAAAAGGATTCTGCATCTCAGGTTGTCTTGAATGCAATCTCAACCCCGTGTAACTTAGTTTGGTGAACTAACCTGGAACACAATCTATCCCTCGATTACAAATTGTGCACAATGTCGTGATTAATAGCTACTCGTGTCTCCAATAGCAGGGTAATGGTGATTGACGTATAATATTACACAACAGCATTGCATTACTGTTAAATGTAGTGTGTGTTTAATTTCCAAACAAGTTGTTAGTATTTTTGGTGCGAAGTCTTTCTGTTTCGAATAGTAATAAAGAATAGAAAAAAATTTATTCGATTAGTGCTTATGCTAAATAATTTACCTTTTTCGAGAAATCATGCTTCTTACACTGTGTTACTAGCAAACGTTTAAAAAATGATACTTTAATTACCATTTAATGGATTAAATTTAAAGTCGTTACTTTGATGAGCAATTCATGAAAATAAGTGTGTATAAAAAACAAATAAAATCAGCGTTCTTTGTTTCATCGAGAAGGCCGACAAGTTTAGAGAACAGAATACAAGTATAAAGTAACTGTCTCCAAGCGCGATCAAAATTCCAAAGTGGACATAGTGTAGATAGAACAGGTCACTTACACTGAGGCACTTACTTGTGAAGTTACTATTATACTTTTGACAAGCTACATAAATCATTTCTAGTAAACATTTCATGGTATATTTTTCAAATTATGTTTCTTTAAAAAAATCTTTGTCTACTTTATGCTGACGACCTAAAGTTATACACAAGTATTAAGTCTGAAGCTGAGTGCCTTGCACTGCAGCAAGATACTGATGCAGGGCACAAGTGGAGTATGCTAAACAAAATGGAATCTAACCGGACTAAATGCTATGTGATGAGTTATGGTCGCATTAGAAAACCTATAATTTATGACTACAAGCTTGGTAACGAAGGTAAAACAAGAACTACCGCATTTAAAGATCTGGGAGTGAATTTCGACCAAAAGCTCACATTTCACGAGCATATTAAAATTGTCGCGAAAGAATCCTTCCAGAGACTAGGGTTCTTGTTAAGAAATGCGAGAGACTTTAAAAATATATTTGTTATCCGAACACTTTATAACACTCTTGTTCGAAGCAAATTAGAGTCAAGTGTCTGTATTTGGAATCCTCACGAGAGTACATACACGCTTATCCTAGAGAAACTACTAAAGGCATTTTTACGTTATTTATATAAACGTGTAGCAGGATACTATCCATTCCTGTATCCTACCAATTTTCTGTTAGGGTACTTAGGGTCAGAAGGGCTCTTTTACAGAAGTTAAAAACTACCTGTAAAACACTCCGAGGCATGATCGACGCACCCCACCTGCACAATGAGCTTGCTCGCCTCTTTGTACCCAACAAATACACACGAAGCAGGAAACACCAACTGCTAGCTGTATCGTACAGTCGCACCTCAGCACGCGCCAACTCTCCACTACCGCGTACACTTTCCGCACTCAACAGACTCCTAGACGCAAATACCGATTTAGACTTGTTTTTGGAAGAATGGCACAAGATACTTATAGTGTGCCTATATTATTGCGAAACCTATTCTTTGAATTTTTAATTTTGTTTCATATTTTGTTCATCTTGGACCATTCTATATAATGTACTCCTTATTTTGACATCGTTTTATTTTTATTTGTTATATAACATTATTATAAAAAAAAAAATATTTATCTTATCTAAAAATTGTACTTCAGTTTCATGAATGTTTTAAATAACAACAATTGTAGTTTGTACTACAATAACTTGAGTCCTGTAGCATTAATCACATACGAAAACATATTCACTACAACTAATCAAAGACCCAGTATAAAATACAAATCAATAAGTAACCTCTTAGAGATATTTTAATTCGGAAACTAAATAAATGAGAACAAATACATTTTGAGCCAATTATAAAACATACTTATTTGATAGATTGTTCAAAATTGCATCAACTACTCAGATAAATCTAAAACCTTTCTCTAACCACAAACCAATTTTTCCACCCATTTAACACAAAATGCAATCAAATAGATTCTCGCGCACGTACTATTTGGTAACTCTCTATTGTTAGTGCACTGAACTTTCTGCCCTGTGGTCGCAGAGGTGCTAACTCGATTGTACGCAATCAGCACAACATTACAGTTGCAAATATGCTGAATTACATGCGGACCAAGGAGTTGGTGAGCAACTTGAATATTAAACTTGGTTATGGTTAACTTTGCCATGGGAAGTCCAGGGTATATAGTTGAATTGAAATGGACCTTGCTTTGTGAACGTTGATGTCTGTTCAATATTTTATGCTCAGTAAACTGAGTTTTCGTTGTAACTCTTTAAATTGGAAGTGTTTAAAATATTAATTAAAAACGAATTAGAAAAGATAAAATGGTTCAATTTGGTTCGATAGGTTTCACAATAAGGTTTCACAATAATAATCAAGATTAATGAGTAGGATAAAAAAATATCTAATAGATCTTACGACGAGAGCGTTTTTTTACAATTTTTGTATATTTCCCTGGCAAAACTTCAAAATTCGTAATAATCAATCAAAGAAATGACTGATCACATTTATTGACGAGAAAGCCTTATTTACAATTGAAAAATAATATTAAATAAATATATTACTCTTGACCTAGTTACTGTTATTGCTTGTCCGACTTCTGTATTCAGGGTTAATTCGAATTTAAGCTTACTTTTTATTTAAAACATAGATATAAATTGCATCTTGCTTCAATATTTTTGCAACTAACAAAAAGAAATAGTACTCAAATGTCACACTTTACAAAATTAATAAAGACGTATTATACTTATCAAACTGAAACCCATCCATATTAAATCCGTAAAATAACAAAATGATAACAAATGACCACATTAGGTCTAAATTATACTTATCGATGGATAAACAAAATTAATTCAATTAGAAATAATGGACTGAGTAATTATCTTTACAAATCTATGTTTGCCCCTAATGACTTAAGTTTGGGTCTAAACAAATAGGTACAATTAGTCAGGTACAAGCCATTTGACCTTCGCAAATTTTAATTACACCCTAGATAAATTGAATTATTGATGAATTTTGTGTGTTCATAGCTTAATACAGATCTGTAATCATAATAATTAAAACTGTACATGATTTGACGTTGTACTATAAAATTTTTGACCATTGTGTAAGCTTTGCTGATATTATTTATTTCACATGCATGAAGGCACTTTCAGAATGCCGTTTCCAGTATTAGACAAATTTTTCGTTTTGAATGATTAGAACTAACTTACAGAAAAAAGATGTTTAATACAAATAAAAATTTTATTTTATTTCATACACATAAATCTAAAAAAAATCTATTAAGTTACATATTTTTGTGAACTTGACATTATTACATAACGCGGATAAATCCCCTAAGGACCCGTTTCCTTTATAATTTTGTCGTTTGATTTTTGTAAAATTTAGTATTGTACTCGATATTATTAACCATTTTTAATGGCATTTATCATGTATTGTTAAGAATAACAGATAACTGATTTTTTACAATAAAATAATGAACATTAAACTTGTTACTACAATGAAAAAGAACAGTGCTTTAGAAAAGTGGCTGGTGCAATGCTGCATTCCAGTTTTCAAAGCGGGCAACCTCTACAGACCCTTCGGATAGCCGAAGTAGAGGCTATAGGTCCTATGGCCTGAAGCGCTGTAATGATGACATATTTTTCAAGGATTCTTTTTAGGAGTTTGCCTCAAGACATGAAGGAAGAACGTTATGTGATGTATTGATACCGATAAGCTATCCAAATCATGGATGAACAAGGAAAATGTATACTTATATTAGCCAAGAATGAATACAGTAATTATCCCATTACTACATTAATTTGCCCCACTACTTCCATATCGCAACCCCAATCATAATATTCAACACAGAAATCAAATTCAAAGGCAAAATTATTTTCTAAATTGACTTTAAAACGAAGCAGTTAGCTCAAAATGTGGTTCATAGTGAATAGTTTTTGGGTTCAAGGGTGAAGGTTGTGCCCAGTCCAGCCTGCGGTTAATCATCGGATTTCCCGAACTTCGCAAACTAATGTCGACGACTTGTTTAACAGTACTGTTTGTAGACTTACGAAAATTTGGGTTAACTAGCCTTAAAATTTGTTGTTAGGCAGCGCATGCCTTGGATTTTCATAAAATTTTTACAAACAAGAAATGAGAAAATGTCAGCTTGGGCTTTTAAGATCTACTGTGACGCTCAGATGTACAGCAACAGGCATTAAATTTCTTCGGCACGTTTCTTTTCCCTCGAAAATTGAAGAAATCCACAGTCAAACAACGATGCGACCTAATTAAAAATAAGTGTTTAAAGATATAATTTGATACATTTCTTTATTACACGAAATTGTTCATTGACTGACTTTGCTTGTGCAGTTTGCTTAGAAAAAGGCTAGCTTAAGTTTTAAATGAAAAAAATATATAAGTTGGCAGTGACAATAGAATGTAAAAAATTCAGTAGTACGCTAGAATTGTTGTATAATTATTAATATAAAAAGACACTTAAATATCAAATCACCTAAAAAACTTAAAAGCAAATACCATCACTCAGAAAACCAATATGAAAAAACTGATAAAATTACATTTGTTTTACGTACCATTTATTAACACATTTGTACCTATTAGGTTGGTTGCTACGCCAACGTATTGTACACATCAATAGTACGTGTAGAAACGGTCTAAAAAATGTATAGTGAGACTTAATTCGTTCTGCTATTATTCATTTTGTACAGTCGTTTTATAACAATATAATATACAACCCGTCCTTGATTTTAGAAGACACTCGTAGGTTTTGTAAATATGGCTAAACGCATTAAGAACACGTACCACATGATACATTATTTATTTAACAAAAAAAAATTGCTTTATCAAACAACCACGAATCAAGATAAAAAAAGGTAAGGAAGTAAGACAAATGTCTAGCAAATATCCAAAAGATATGTTAACTGTCTCATTTCATAGCATGAAGTCCCTGTGGACGAACAAATCCAGCGAGCCACATATCAAGCGAGCCTCGCATCACGTGTCAAATACACAAAACATTCATGTTACCACAAAACAAAAAAACTGTTTTAATAATGCAGCCTACTTAGAAAATAAAATTATTCATTCTATTTACATATCATTCAGTTTTTTTTCATCAAGGGACAGAAAAATAATTATGTATCCAGAACTTATTTACATTTTGGTCACTTTTTTCGCAGTGGAAATCCCAACGGCGAAAAAAGTGCCCAAAATGTATGTAATTTTGTAGATCAGTGCCAACCACATCATGTTGAGGGCGTTAAGGGTTATGTTTTCCAAGGCTCTTGAAAACTTAACAAAGGGTCATAACATTCAGCTCACAAAACCTTTTCTATTTTTAACAACTTTGCACTGGACAAAAACTTTTACAAAGGATGATTATTATTTTTCGGTGCGTAACGTTGAGTGTGAATTTACGATTAGATTGGTTTCCATATATCCAACACCAGTACAATGGAAGCTGAATTTAGAACATAGCAATAAATAAATATTTTTTCGCAAGACTTATACAAATGAATAATTTATTCCAAAATTTTCATGTGCGCTGTGAAACGCGATAAAATAGCAATAACTAAAAAATACAGGTTTTACTTGTTATCAATTCATTTCAGTTATGTAAGTTCTAAGAAAATGGAAGCCGAGAAAATAATTTTATAAAATATTTGTTAAAACATTTTCAGAAAAGAGCCACATTTTCTTATTGTGTCAATGTTATACCAATGTTTCTACGTTTTTTAAGCTAAACCTTCTTTCGTTGCTTATTCTATATGTAGTGTTTCTTTGCACAATTGTTATGTTGTCTATTTTTTTTATAAATGTCTTTGAATAATCAAGGGTGTTAATTTTTTTCTATATAGAAGCGGTGTTAAAATTCATATTGCATTTATGAATATTTTACATATCAAGGACTGGAGTAGCTACTTTCAGCAACTAGCGAAAATCAATATAAATATCCCGTAACAGAAGCAATATTCTGTAACTCGTTCAAGTACTGCAGTCGTTTTTTTATTTACTTGTTTGCTTTAAAACTGAAAAACGAGGGAAAAACGTGATGAGAACAACTGTTTTTTTTGTGAAGTATTATGATTTCAAAGAGTCATCAAAGTTTAGTGACAATTTATATCTATTATAAATATATTTTTTACCACTTATCAGTAAATATAAATATCCTCAAATATCATCTTACATTTATATTCACTAACTTATAATTCACACATTTAGTTCATCGCTAATTTGACCTTTGACCTTTGCTCACAATATTGTTGTAATACCGTTGTATATCGCATTTTCGAAGGAAACAGTTTCAAGATGAAGTTACACCTCACAAATACCTAGATTTATCTGAGCTTTGTTTAAAATCAAGAATATTCAGACCACCTCTAACCCTCATCGTACTTTAATAAAAGACGACCGCAATCTTGAACAATGAAGTTCGTGGCAAAGAGTTATAAACTATGGAGTGATATTCATAATAATTTAGAAAAATATATCCTTTTTCTTATCAGAAAGACTTGTCAAGAAAATAATTATTTAAAACATCATAATAACAGTGTAAAGTAATTATTGAGTGTCAAACTGTATTTAGTACTATGAACGTAGTATTTGTATTTTCGTTATTTCATGAAACCTTTTCTCTTGAAGTTCAACTGCAAGAATTTTAATATAACCGGTTTCAAACTTCTTGTACAGATTATTCATTGCATTTAAACATTTAAACACAGTTATATACCAATTATACACAGTATTCAATTAATGAACAACAACAACAAACTAATGAACAAATTAATCAACGTTCCAAATATAAACATTTTTACTTCATTATTTGGAAATGCTAGCTTTTAATATACCGGTTCTATCCAACTTTAATAAAAACATTTTTCATAATTTTCAAGACATTTCAAATATGTTTGGAAAAATTTAAATCTTTTTACAAAATGAGACTAATATTCTAATAATTTAATGAATTTACGGTATCCTTACCACGATTTTCGATTTTATTTCGCTCATCCGATAATTCAATGCTGTTGCAAGCACCATGATCGAGGAATGATTCCTGACTGATTTCGGACGAGCGAAATAAAAATCGAGAATCGTGGTAAGAATCCCGTAAATTCATTAAATTATAATGAAAATAACCGCGATAGTTTAAAACAGTTAATACTCTAATGTCATACAACTATAAGAAGATCTCATCGCATCATGTATTTTTTTTTTGTTCCCCTCCACGGGAAGAGCAGGAGGATAAAAAATGCTCTGACCATACTCCGCGCGCGCGATCGAAGTTATGTGGGACTCGTTCCGACGCCTACCAGAACCATACCCACTAAAAAACCCCGTCGGCTCGTGCATTTTTGCCACTCAGCCTTCATCTGAGCGACGGCCAATTGGAGAAAGAGGCCGCGCTAGCGGGGCCCTTAAGGGGTCACCCGCTGGGATTTACATAGCACTGAAGGTGCTCAAAATGAAAAGTAAATAATTGAAAACATTAAAAATTGAAAAATAAAATTGCATTAATTCGGATTTACGTTAGAATTAGAGTTTACGTTAGAATTAGAATTTGCGGCCTGAAGGGCCTCGAGATCTAAAGTTAATTGCGTGGGTTCACCAGTGTGCGCGTTTCTCGGTCTAGCGACTTTGAATTTCGAATCTAAGACAGGGGCAGTATATGAGACTGAATCTCGAACAAGATGATTGGGATGGGATTCGGCGCGTTTGAAGAAAGATTCTGAGAGAGTTTTGAGGTGCTGTTGCACTGTAGGCCCTACGGCAGAAGAGATTTTGAACTACCTGCAGTTTAAACAGGACGGAGGGTTTGGCGTGGGCAAAGACTGGCGAAGCATATGACATGACGGGTCTAACGCAGACCTTATAAAGCGTACGTTTATTTCTGAAAGACATTTTACTTTTTCTTCCTATCATACTATATAGGCGGCTTAAACGCGCGAGTTTCGTTACTTTATCGACGTGTGGTTTGAAAAAAAGCGTCTGATCTATGGTGACGCCTAAGTATTTAATACTGCGCTTCCAGGGGATGGCAATACCTAACATTTGAATGTGGGGATCGTTGTAGCGATTACGGAGTTTGTGGTCGAATTGAATAGCAGAACTCTTTTCTGGGTTGACATCGATACGCCATTTTTGAAACCAAACACCGAGGGCGTTTACGGCCTTTTGGAGTCTGGTGATGTTATACGGGATCGCTTGACCTTTAGTGTAAAGGGCGGTATCGTCTGCAAAGAGGGCGAGTTCGACGCCTTTCGGCGGGATGGGGATGTCGTTAGTGTACACAGTGTACAGCAGAGGGGCAAGGACTGAGCCTTGCGGGACTCCAGCCTTTATGGGACAAGGCACGGAGAGCGTGCCTTCATGTTTGAATCGAAACGTACGGTCTTTGAGAAACGACGCGATTAATCTGACTAGGCGAACCGGTAAGCCTATAACGCATCATGTAAGTATCACAAGGTTTTCATTGTGACGTGCAAAGTTACGGTGGCGGCTAGCAACAGCTCACATCTGAAGATACTTGTGTAATGAAAATGTTGCTAAACGCTTGATTAATTCCAGTTTGTCCATTGTTCCATGTTTGTAGTTATTTACAGCTGCTCTCTAAATAGTTCTCCGAAATGTAAAAGATTGAGTTCAGATAAGGTCGTCGTAGTTAGTACGAGTATTACACCATTTCAACCACAAAATTCTGTTTCTATAGCATCTTTTCTAGATGAGATGACACATACCTAATATATTTCATGCATATTCATAAACTATATGATGAAAAAAATTATCAAACAAATATTTCTTTTCTCTTAGCATAGGTATATCCTCTTGAATAATAAAAAGTAGCGTTAAAAGTTAAAGTAGGCTGACCTTAGGCCGTCGCCAGAAAACAAAAGAAATAAAATGGAGTTGTCTATTTGAATATTTATCATCAATTTTTGTCTATTTATTGGAAAATCATTACAGAAATATAGAGCACCTTATTACAAAATTAAATAAGGCCTACTGGCTTTTTTTGTAGCAAACAAATCAATTACCTCGCTAGTGTCTATGTCAATTCTGCGGTGGATTGACATTAACGCCAAACCATTTATTCTTTCTGGGCCTGTGCAGTTTCCTAAATAAGGTTTAGGCGTTTCAGAGAAAATAAAGTCCTCTCAAGGTAACATGTGGAAAAAGGCAGTGTCGCCAAGATCTTTATTACTTTGTATATGTTTTAAAAAAGGCCTGGTTGTATTATACGAAAGCTTTAGTAGCACATGTTGGTCGATCTAGCTCAGATTCTGTCAGCCATTTTATCCGCCACATGTCTTATTCAGATTTTACAAAGTCGTTTCCAAATTTTTTTTACAGGTATTTTTCTTGATAATTACGATAAATTTATTATTTGCTAAGAGAGACGGAATAAAAATGTTGAGGTATGATGTTGTTTTATGTTTATGACATTTCGACTGCAGCTGATCAATGAAATCATCCAAAAGTGGAATGATCATAGTAATTCCAAAATAAGTTTCAGGATCTTTTGTTTTGTAGTTTTCCCTGTGCTCTTGATGTGAAGTAATTTGCGGAATTTTGATTTCCTCATTTAGAAACATAAAATTTTAAATCAATATTTGGGCAAACATCTTCAGTAGTCTTTATAATCAAATTGAGATGTTGTAAAACTGCTGCCAAATCGCGTAGGGGAGATTAAAGTACTTTGCACAACATTTCTAAGCAACATAAGTCAATAACAAAATTATTTAAAACTGATCTCAGAAAATAATTAGCCTTTGACGATATTTCAGAACCATCTCAGTGCTTAAGTCATCTAGTGAATCAACAAAAACTTTATAGATTTCCTTTAATTTTCACAAACCATGATGATTTTTAAACCATCGGGTCTCGCACATTGCTATATTGTTTCGGTTTTTTTCGATATTCTCTTTTTAGCACTTGGTTCGTTTTGCCGACGATTATATAATTCGAATAGTATTTCAAATAGGCTGAACCTAGCACGAATGACCCAGAGCTAAATCTGTGACTGACTGGCTGACTGGATCACTGGGTGTGACTCACGAATTATTGCGTGCACACCTTAAAAACTTCCATACATCGAAGAAGCTCCATCATATCTCTTCTCTACCTCATCCGCTTAAATATTCGCCATCTACTCCTAAAGATTTTAATCCAGATAAAATTGCATTTACTGTCGTTCGGTATTCTCAACTGTTCTAAAAGTTAAAATATCTTCATGTAAGATAAACACATTATCTCATGGCTCATATATTTCAAACATATATTTCAAACAAATCGACAACTTTTCTTGTGAAAAATGAGTAGTTTCGTCAACATGGATTGTAAAAATAACTGCATAATTCAATCCTGCACAAATTTCATTTATATATTTTAAATATATTTATATATATTAAAAATATATATTTTTATATGTATTTCTTTTTCTCTTTAATATTTATATATATTTTTTTGACATTTGCATGAATTAAAATTAAAATTTGTATTTACTAACTTTAGTTATAAGTCTTAAGCGTCTACTAACAATTGTAGATGCAAATCTAAATTAAATAAATGAATTTGAATTTAAATCTGAATTTCACCATTTTTGTTTGTAGTGACTAAGTAATATTTTACGCATAATAACAGAGTCAGATGGACGTATTGTATGTCACTGCAGTCTGCAGTCTCATTGATACTATTTAATTCTGGGGGATCAATCCTCCTTCATCCGAACCCTTCCTGGCTACGGCCTTGACTGATCTGACCCTACTTTATACTAGAAACTCTTAGTGAAAAAAACAAGGTGGTCTTCAGAAGACAACTGATGAAAGTCAAGTTAAACTTTTGTGCTGCTTGCACTAACCTTATAGACCACTTTAGGCCAGTCACCAGACAAATATCACGTTAATTTGTAAAAATCAAAAAGACAGATTCGGAAAACACATCATATATTTTCTGAAGCCACAAAGAACAAAATTAAAGGTAGTAAAAGTCTTCCTGTTTTCAGAAGTCAACTTAAGACCTTTGCCGCAAGTTTCCTTTTAAAACATTTCGCAAAGCACAGCTATGCTCAGCTTCCTTTGCAAAGCACCTGTTAAGTGATATTTTCTAACTTTTACGTAAAAGCTTCGCTTTAAGAAATTTGCTTGCCTCACACGTGCCGTTCGAATTTTTCATTTAAAACTTTATTGAAAATATACGGAAGTATGTTTAATTAAATTAAGTTATCAAGGTAAAAAGAGCTCTTCAAAATTATAATAATAATAATAATGATCTATTTCCTTTTCCTTAGTCTAATACAGTTGTAACATCTGGGGTCTTCGGTTAGGCATGTAATTCCTGTGTTTGAAGACTCCTCTCTTCCACACATAATAATATTATGATACATTTATTAAATTAAAAATAAATACAGAATAAATTTAAACAAATAATTAAAAATTGAAATTGAAAATGAAATAACCATTGGAGTTAGCTTAATTATATTAATTATACTATTTATCAGTTTTATTAGATTATTTATTATATATATTTTTAAGTTTGTGAAATAATAACCCCTTGATATGATATACCTACTAAAGTAACATATAAAATTAAATTTCAAACAACTTATATTAAGTGTGTATAGCATGTGTAATCATACACAATTGTATCGTATATAAATGTAAGTATGTATATACAAAAAGTATATGTGTGTGTGTGTGTGTGCCCCATGTATTAAAGTGTGGGTTATAACAATTTTTCAATATCCTCATATCCAAGAGACTTTTACATTTAATTATTGTTTTTTACTGTTTTTTTACTTTTTACTTAATAAAACTGTGTATTGAAAATATATTTCAATATATTTCATATTTCGAAATGATTGGTTTATCAGATATAAAAAAGAGTAATGTTTGCATTAATATATGTAAATTCGATATTCTTTTAAATTCGATATTTTGAAACGCAGCTGAATTCAAAATGCATCTGGGCTATAAGATCCCGTTTAGAAAATGTTATATTTTTTCAAATAAATAAGCTTTTTATAGCACTAAAACATTTGGTCATCAACCAATTAGATAATTTGGGAAAATTTAGTTCTTCGATTTGTAGCAACAAGTTTTTGAACTAGTCTCCGTCCGTGCCGAGTCCGTACAAACTTTTAGTACGGACTACTTAGAGACGGATGGCTATGTTTTAGTTTTAGCTTTAATTTTTGTCAGCAATTTGTATCAGCTGAGTATCATGATGATATATTTAATTTGAAATCAATGTCGCGTCGAAAAATACTAACGATTAAATAAATATAGTGTTTACAGACTTTCTGAGTACAGACTTTCAAATCTCAAACGCTGTTTTTTACGTTATTTGTTATTTTATATTTTTACGTTATCAATCTAGATTCTAATATATATTGAATAAAGTCACAGATAAAATATCAAATCTAACTCCTAACTCGTCATAGTATCATGTAACCTTCCGTACAAAATTTTAAATGCATGATAAATTCTAACCATCATCTAACTGTAATTCAATGTTCAAATGTCACATTCAGTTAAACCTAATTTGCTTTAACCACCAACACGTGGAGGTTGGAAATTAATATTCTAAACCTGAACATACAAGGATTTACAGATCTTTTCAAAATCAAAAGGGTATTTCTTTCTGTGAGTCTGTGTTAATATTAAAATATGAAAATTCGATATTTTCCATAGAATCTCAGCTGAACCCAACATGCAAATGCAACTGGGTGTTAAGACCCTTTGAAGAAAATATTACATTTATTTTGTATGAATAAATATTGTATCGCCGTTCGGCATTGAGTTACTTTGGTTTTTGAATATAATTTATATTTTATTTATATTGAAGGTGAGCTTTAATGCCGTTTACATTAAGCTGACTGTTATAAGACACCGTTTATATTTTCAATGTGTACATTTTGTTTACCCAATCGAAATATATTTTATTGTCATAAACTTCCTAGTAGGACGAGGTTAATGTCTCATTAATAAAGTTACTAAGGCCGGTATGATGCATCATATTTGTGTACCTACAAACATATGATTAATATACACAATTTAATCAATAAATTATGTAGAATAATATATTCATTTATAAATACATGTGCTCGAGCAAGCAAGAATGTTTTCTTGCGTTTTCTGTAGCTTGTAATAATACTAAACGCGCTGTAAGCTAAAAGTAAAAAAACAATGAAAACTTTGTTCAAGTACAAAAAAACTTTAGCATAAAGTTTTCATTGGACTAGCAAAAAAATTAATAGTGTTGTATTCTTAAGCAGACCTACGTTTGTTAAAAGTAAATTATGCTGAAAAATCTGTCATTCACGTCACAGCAAATGTATAAGTTACTAAAGAAGTACTGAATCTAGGAAAAAGGTCGTAAGGTCCAGACAAAGACCGGGAAGTCGTGCAGTTTTGACCTTGCCATCTTTACTCGCCTTCGCCTAATCCGCAACTAGCGGAAAGTTTTTGCGGCCGAACCGTTTACGCTACTTATATGGTCTTGTGTATATCGACTCTGGAATTATTATGCCTTGTAGCAGACAGTGACATCCGTTATGTTTGCATGTAGCAACTTAAATAGCCACTGTAAAAATAGCTTTGCTTTTAATATATAATATATCACTGTTTTATCTACTACAGTTAAGGCTCGTTCCATGTAGTCTTTTTCTGGAGTTCACCTTTCATCTTTTTGTACATACACCTGGAAAGTACTTAATAATGAATAAAATGTTTATACAACCTTGTGTTTTAGTATAATCAATTTAAATTGATTTATTTCATCATTGGTAAAAAAATACACGTGTTGAATATCTTGTTTTTCTTCATCTTCATCGTGATTACGTAAATACACCTTAACTTCAGCTTTTAAAAGATATTTTACCTATGTAGACCGAGAGGACAAAAATCCAGTGGAATAAAATTTTCAATGACTACAAAATGAAAGAAACAAACACAAGACAGCAAATTGTGTGTGCTAAATTAACGCAGGACTTTTTTCCCAGATATTCTTGGTAAATAGGGATCATGAGCAAAATCGAAGACTTAAACTTATGGAAACGTAATATTACATGCAAAATGAGTACGCAGCGATATTACCAATAGGTGATTTACGCAATTGTTTCTCATTGATTTTTAGTTTAAGAAATCTAAACGGTGAGTGCAAAATTCTAAAATAAGAATATTATCATTTTCAAAGTATCGTTAAGCAAACCAATATTCTGCTTTTACGAAATTCTATATCATAAAAACATTTCATGTTCTTTTCATTTATTAGCAAAATATAACTTGAATAGCTGACAATTACAAACTTCAAATTATAATTTAAATTAAGAACCCTAATGGGTAACGTCAGCATGACACTTGCACATACGCAGTGGTTCAGCGGAGGTCTTTTTAAATTATATAGAAGGATACTTAAGCCGGGCCCCGCCCACAAACCCAAGCATTATTATTGTACGTTAGAGCATATATAATTCATCACAACGCACTCGCAAGCAAGGGTCGTAAAACACTTTGTTTGTGAAAATTAGCTCGTTAGATAAATATTAAAGTAACTTTTGAGAAAAATATTGCAAAGTTCTATTTAAGTTTATTTTGATTTTTTTACCTCTTTTCTCATTACTATTTTCATAATCGTAAAATGAGTACGCTACCAACTCGATGGTAAGAAGCATCCGTGCCCATTACACCATAAATATTAGTTGTTTAAACTGGAATATTGATAAACGATGCGTCGCCAACCGTTGACGTGGTTTTTATGGTGGTCAAATTAGGAAAAACTATAGTATGGCCCTAAATTAGGTCATAACAACAGAAACTTTACTAAGATAATTCTTGTTAAAACTGGATTTTGCATTTGGTTTTGATAAGATCGGCCATGGAATTCTGGAATTCTGTGGCTAGAACTTTTCATTCTCGTAAGTACTTTAGAATCAAACGTTTATGACTTAATAAGATGACAAAGTCATCATAGATTTTGTCAATGAAACGTGTTCTATAACTAGTTCAACCCTAAAACAAAAAATCTAAAACTAACAATCTTGCCTATAAATTATTGTCTAGAATAAAAAAAAACTACTCCATTTTAAGGAAATTTTTGAGTTCAATGATAAGTTCATACGTTCAGAATATATGAGTTCACATATATAAGTTCAGAACAAGTAAAGTTATATATATGTTATTAAATATATTCCAAGCTAATGTGACAGAGTGTACCTTGACTTGTGTTTATAAATAATTCATAGAGTAAAACATGTTAGTATCGAGTTAAGCACGTAGCCCTGCTTAGGCATCTATGAAGATAACTTTCAACATAATATGCCTCGAGGCTTCGTTTTAACTACGGAAAGTTCCTACGTTTATACTAAGTTTATGTGTATATGTGCATATTTCTAACCTTGAATGTGTTATAAGAGAAATAATAATTTAACAAATACTAAATACTTCAATTTTATAATCGCAAACAAAATATGTACTTTTGTTATATATAAACTACAAAGTCAACTAAGGAACCCAGAAAACATATGTAGATACAAACAGAGAAATAACAATAAAATTATCGAATAACAATGTGCAGAAATCAAACAAAAAATTTTTATGCTCTTTAGAAAAGTATACAAATTTCTATTATAAATTTAAATGTATATAATTAAATTCATATTTACTCAATAACTTCAGTATTATAATAACACAATCGGCTAAACTGAAACATAAAGCATTTTTCCTGATCATTTTAACTGTACTGAACTCAAAAACAAAACAAAATGAAACGTTGTATGACTATTTTCTTACATTTACTATTTTATATATGTAAAAATGAATCACGTTACTATTAATTCTTAATTTTGTATTTATTATTATATTAAATATATATTTATAATATATGTCTATATTTTTATATAACAACTTGACAATGTGATAAAACAGAATTGAGCTAATTTCCTGTGCTTATTGTATCTAGAAATGTAATGATTTTGGGTTTTGTATTATTATAAGTCATATAACTTTCTTTAGTAAACAGTTAAGGGTAACATTAAAAAACATTTTTAAATGGCCCAAATTATTATTAGGATAACTTTTAGGAATTTAGTGTAAACCTTTAAAAGAATATTCGTCAATTCTTGCCATTCGCAAGAACGAAAAACTCTTTTCCTAATACACAGTATTTTAACCGTAACTACGAGTAGTACAACACAACGACTTAATAAAAAAACCTAAGTCTAAGTCGGTCAGTCTGCAGCGGTTTCCAAAGCTACACAAAGCTGTACCATCGATAGAGCGTGACCCAATAGTATCTAGTCAACAGTGCGGTTCCATTAAGAAATTGGCCTAAAATAACCAACAGATACAATTTTGCTGGAACTCAAACTATTGAATAAGAACATTGGTCTTATTCCAGTTAGGAAGGTTTTGTTTAGATATACTTAATATGTTACTGTACTGTAACTTAATGAAGTTATGAGGTTCAAGGAGAAAATTTTAGATTTTCCTTCAAATTATATACTTTAAAATTTAGCTTTAAAATTTACTTTTAGGATATAATAGAAAAGTATTATTTTTGGAATTATTTATACTAACAAAATTTGCAATTAAAATATTATTATGAATGTATACAAAAACCAAAAGCAAATCTAGCTTCAAAATTTCTTTTAAACGACTATTACTTTAGCTCTATAACATATATTATAGTAAAATTTTCACAAACTATCATGTATGGTATACATTTAAGAATACATAAGCACAATTTAACAACGAGTGTATCCATACTAAGCAACCACCTGTAATAATCCATAACCGTCCACTTTATAGCTCCAATAAAATTATTTAGTGATTGCCCTCAAACTTTATATGTCAGGCCTCTTTTACAACTGGCCACTAAAAAAATATAACGAAATTAAAAAAAGAACAAAACACAGCTACTTACTTTTTATATGAATTGATAATCTCGTTCTCGATATATATGTCGATCACAAAATACACGAATTGTTATATAATTTTAACGGTCGCGTGTTAACACGTAGGTTTCTGGGATTTTTTGGAGAAACACGTCCGTTCCCTACACAGTCTGGAACGACACTGAATTTCTGTTGTGATCCTAGGTGGGCAAACCTCGCGAAGAATAGTGTGAAATGCGCAAGTCACGAAATATTTAACTTATCTGTGGCTGTCCACTTTTCAAATTTCGAATAGCTCACAGTTTTCACCAACGTTGAATTTATAGAAACAAAGAATTATTTCAGGCTTTAGTTTTGTAATTTTTTTTTTCAAATTTTTTACTAATCATTTTAAATAAGTTACATTTTCTCGTACTCATAGTACATATAATGATGCAAAAAACTCTTTATATTTAAAAGTTTGATAAAAAAAAAGGTAGAAGCAATCTTCCTAACTGTTTGGACTGCTGCCTAGTCATTAGCCGGTTTTGGCTCCAACATAAAGTAGAAAAAAATGCCATCATACTTTCACGAAAAGGTAGCGCTAAATAGATATGCAAATTTTCTGACGCAGACCAAATTGGATGCCTGCCCGGATATATCAAGTTAGCTGAAATGACCATATTAGTTGAGAGTAGTTCCGCATATAACAGATATGAAATGTACAACTGTTGGTAAAATAAAGTTTTGTTAAGGATAAGGTGACATATTAAAAAAATCTGTGAAACGCTACGATGTGATCTGTAGCTGCGTAGTATCTTTAATCAATTTATTAGAAAAACAAACACTAATTTACTATGCTTAAAGCAATAGTTAAACTCAAAAAAATCTGAAGTTCTATTGTTTAAGGACTAAAGCTATTTTTATGTTCACACAAATGTATCGAAATAAAACAACTTAGTTCCCTGAGGGCTTCTTCATTGTATGTGGTCGTCTTATTAGGCTTGGAGTTATTATCTGAAAAAAGTACAAATAACTAGTAATGGTTATAACATGTCTAATTATTAAGATACTATGATGTAAGAAATCTTATATCAGGTTTCAAATTTTGCTATATTCTGACGTAGTAAATCATACTTGATCAACAGTAACAATAAAGAAACAAAAACAACCAAAATCGCTAGGGCTCGAACCCTGAACTTACAGTAAATAAAGCTAATTGCCAACTGGCTAGGTAAACGTTAAAATTAGTTATCATATTATTTTTGTTAGCTTTTACGCAGCTATGACATTGACATCACCTACCTATCTAGAAAATAAGGTATCGCGGTATGCACAAATTATTTATTTATTTATTATTTACAAAATCCACAGCACTTAAATTTTTACATTAAATATAACATATATAAAACAAAACTTAAAACCATTTTTTACATTTTTTTTTAATTAATTACAATAATACATTAATAAAAGACAACAATAAAAATAAAAAATGTATTTTAGTCCCGGTTAAATATTCAATTAAATTTTAAAATAGTAATTAGGATGTCAGTACAATTAAAATTATTATTATAGTAATAGCCGGTCAAACATTTAACACAGCAATAAGAATTGGATGAAATGAAGATAAATATGTGTGTTTGTTTGTGATAGAGTGGGTGTGTACAGTGTCTGGATGGGTGAGTATGTGTATAGGTAGGTATGTAATATATGATAAGGCAATCAATTGTTGAGGGCAGTAATAACTTTTAGTTTAAAGCTCTTTTTTGTTTCATGAAACAAGTCTGTATCGGGGGCAAACATTGTGTTGTTGGTTTGTTGAATTCGGTTTATAACCGAGTTCTGAGCATATTTGGTTTTTGCGTGTTCATTGTTAAATAGGTTAGTGTGTCTAGTTCTTTTGTTAAGTGTTTTAAGTTTCAGAGTTGAGTTGGTGAGTTCAATGCTATCAATTGAACCACTACATATGTTATGGAGAAAAAGCATGTCAAGTAAGTGGCGACGGTTGTATAGTGGTGATATGTTGTGTTCTCTGCAGGCATCTGGGTATGATTTGTGTTGACCTTTGTGTATGCGATAGTTTAAGTGTTTAACGAGTTTTTTTGTATGGATTCAATGTGTTCTTTGTAAGTAGTGTAGTGAGTATTCCAGATAGTGCTGCAGTATTCAAGTGTGCTCCTGACATACGAAAAGTACAGTATTTTTACACATTTTATGCCTGAGAAAGGGGCACTTACTCTTAGAATGAAGCCTAAGTTTCTATAAGCCTTTGTAACCATGGATGAAATATGATCAGTGTAGTGAGCTTAGAGTCCAAAAGAACACCAAGGTCGCGTATAACATTAGTTTTAGAAACTATGGTGTTATTTATAGTGTATGATGTTAGGTGTAGTTTCATTTTCCGACTGAAACTAACATGCGCACGCTTACCTACATTTATAATTATAGGATTATTGCAGAAATAGTCATAAAGTCGGTCAAGACCTGCTTGTAATTTATTGCATTCAGTCAGGTATGAATTTTGCTATAAATCTTCATGTCATCTGCACACATAATAAAGTCAGAATGAATAATATATTTTTCAATATCAAATAAATAAATAGAATAAAGCAACGGTCCCACTATCGATCCCTGTGGTACTCCGTACTAGTATCAGGAACTTTCCTCTCAGCCACGCAGTATTTTATTATTTAATACAGCTAACTACTAAATAATTAATGAGAAATTAAATGACATCGTCTGGGCAGACATTATTAATGAATTCCATTCACTGGAACATTTAACAAAATTATTTTACGGCATCTTACATATTATCATTTATACTTTTGTGCCCATTAAGAACGTTTCAACTAGCCGTACATACCCTATATGGTATAAAACCCCACTTATTAAGATTCTGCGAGAGAAAAATAAATATCACAAAAAATACCGTTACTATAAAAACCTCGCAGACTACCATACATTTTCTATGTTGCGTAGCCGTGCTAAGCTAGTTGAGAATGAAATGTACAAAACGTATATCAAAAATATAGAGAATAACATTGCAATCCTAAAAGCTTCTGGGCTTATGTAAAAAGTAAGAAATCGAATAATTCATTTCCAGCCGTAATGAAATACGGAACTACAAGCTCGGACTCAGGTAATATCATATATAACATGACATAAATCAATTGGAAGTGTACAAAGTGCTCAAATCTGTTGACATAAATAAATCAGCTGGACCACCCTTCATTGCTTGCTTCCCACCCTTATTTGTAATCAATTGTGCTAAAAGTCTTGTTGTTCTTTTGACAATATTTTATAAACTTTCACTGCAGCTTGGACAAGTTCCTTCTCTGTGGAAAACGGCTTTCATAACTCCTGAATATATAAAAGGTGATAAACAACATGTAACTAATTACTGCCCTATCTCGAAACTGTGTATTTTCTCAAAATTATTAGAGAAAATTGTATACAGCCAAACGTACAACTCATTTAAGCACAGTTTTCTAGAGCAACAACATGGTTTTCTCAAAAGCAGATCCACCGAGTCGAACCTTTTAGTTTGTAACGAGTTCCTGACCAGCCATATGGCAAATAAAACGCATGTAGATGTTACATACACGGACTACAGAAAATGTTTTGATCGAATTGACCACACCATAATATTACATAAAATTGACGTCATAGGTTTTAAGGGTAACCTGTATCGTTGATTTGCCTCGTACATTGAGAATAGGTGCCAAATAGTTGTGTTTAATGGTTACAACTCTCAATCAAGATTGGTTCCCTCGGGAATCCCTCAAGGATCATTGCTCGGACCACTATTGTTCATAATTTATATAAATGACATCACTTCTTATTTCTCGACATCCAAGTTACTGTTATATGCTGATGACATGAAGATTTTACACCCAATTACTTGTGTAAACTTATTTGTATTATTATTAAACTTGTACGAACCATATGAATAGTGCGCTTGAGAGTTTCGATCTTTATTGTAGTAGTGTTACAAGTGTCAAGGCAGCCATGGCTAACCAATTCTTTGGCCAGTATTAATTATGGATTACGAGATCTCTGCTTTGATGTGTTAAAATAATAATGTTTTTTTTTCGTTTGTTTTTATGTCAATTGTTATTTATTGTCTAAGAACAATTGGCTTATGGTATCTATGACTGTGTGTCTACGTTTAATTTTTTTCTATGTATTTTTATCTATATGTGAAAAATTGTAAATGGCCTTCATTTTTTTGTTAATGTTTATATGAATGCAATAATTTATAGCTGTAAATTTTCCAAAAATTACAAAATAAAAAAAATTTAAATCACTGCTGACCCCATCACAGTGTCGGAATCTCTCTTCTCATTAGACGTCAAAAATCCAAAAAAGCTCCGGGTGCGGATGGAATTTCCAACCATGCACTTAAGCACCTGCCTCAACAGGTGCTTACCTTGTTAGCTGTTTTATTCAATGCCTGCTTCGACCTTAGCTACTTTCCAAAAGCTTGGAAAGAAGCGATAGACAGGCATACCCAAGCCGGGTAAACCTCTTAATATCCCGGCTAATCACAGACCCATCAGCCTCCTCAAGGCTATGGCTAAGCTTCTCGGAAGAGTCATACTCTCTCGAATGTGGAACCATCTGTTATCAATGGATGGCGATCCCCTAATCATTCCCCATCAGTATGGCTTTCGCGCTAAACACTCATGCCCTCAACAAGTCCATTGCATCGTCGAGTACATATTCTAAGGCTTCTATCCGTGGCATTTTAAAACGGTCGCAGTTTTCTTTGACGTAGCCCAGGCTTTCGATAAAGTCTAACACAGCGGTCTCGTCTTTAAACTGCACAAAATAGGCTTACCGGATCGCCTAGTTAGGATAATCGCTTCGTTTCTCAAAGACCGTACGTTTCGTTTTAAACATGAAGTCACCCTTTCCACGCCCCGTCCCATAAAGGCTGGAGTCTCTCAAGGCTCAGTCCTCGCCCCTCTGTTGTACACCGTGTACACTAACGACATTTCCGTCCTGCCAAAAAGCGTCGAACTTGCCCTCTTTACTGACGACACCGCCCTTTACACCAAAAGCGATGTGAACCCAGACAAGAGGTCTGCGGTTTAGTTCGACTGCAAACTCCACCGTATCGCCGACAATCTCCATGTTCAAATGTTTGGCATTCCCATCCTGGAAACGCAAGTACCAAATACTTAGGCGTCACCTTAGACCAAACGCTTTCTTTCAAAGCACACGTCGATAGAGTAACGAAACTCGCCCGTTTTTACTTAGGCTGCCTATATTGTATGTTAGGTAGACAAAGTAAAGTGTCTTTTAGAAACAAACGTAAGCTTTATTTTTCTCGCGTTAAACCCGTCATCAATTATGCCTTGCCAATCTTTGCCTATGCCCAACCCTTCGACCTGCACAAACTATAGGTGGTTCAAACGTGGTACGTGTGTAACGCGGACTACCTACAGTTAAACTGTAGGTAACAGTGCAACAGCACCTCAAAACACTCTCAAAAGCGTTCTTCAAACGCTCCGAAACCCACCCCAATCCCGCGTATAGTGCTAACCCCTCTGAAAATTTCCCTGGACTTAGGTACGTTGGTGAGAACCACCAAAGAGAGAGGGTGACGCCTTCCGTACCTGCGAGTGCGGGAAGCCTTGGGAATGCAGGTTCTCGAGGATGGCCTCGTTCGATAATTCGAACGGGACCCCCCTGAGTATCGCCATAACCTTAAGCTCTTCTGGAAGAGCGTAAGTGTGGTAAGCAATTTGCTTACTGGTGAGGAGCTTAGTTTAGGCTCGAAAGTCGTCTATAATCGAGAAAATTAACCTAATGGATTCGACCGAATTGGAAGCACGGGTATCTTTACTTTTGTGCTCTTTGCACAAGTTGGGTACCTCGGACCATCTACCATTTTCCCGAAAGAATACGGGTGGTGGGACCTCAGGCTTGACTGAAACTGAGTAGGGGGTGGAGTCACTTTGAGTGACATCAGTGGGGTAGTGGTGAGTGTTGCAGACACCAGGGCGACGGGCGTTGAGAACGCTGCGGAGGGTGTTGAAGTCACCGGGCGGGAGTTGAGGACCGCCGGAGTTTGTTTTGAGCGCTTCTTTCCGAGGATGACTCAGTCGCAGGTGCGCTCTTGGGAGCGGTGCGCTTGAGGCGCGAAGGGGCGTCCGATTTACACTCCATGTCACTGGAGGTGGGGGACTCGAGAGGGCCTAAGACCAGAGGGGCCTGAACGAGAGTTGTAAAACCGCTTGCAAATACTTTATGCATTGTTCCGGGTCAATTTCAAAACCGAGTGCGCCAAGGCTGGATGCGTCGCGAAGTCTTAAAGTCTTCGCAAAACCATTGCAGAGGGTGAGGGAGAGGGACAACAATATATAAATTTATACAGTATCAATCGATCCTATCAACGAAGACTAACCTCCTAAACCTCCCTAGCCGCGGTAGGGGAGTTGGGGACGACGTGGAGTGGTGCCCCTAATTCGGGCAGCACTATTCCGTCACCCTGGGAAAGGCCCAGTGCACTGGGATCGGGACTTCCGGTTTTTACATAAGGCTATAAAGGCCCACTTGCAGATAACTAGAACTCATAAAATTGTTTTTGACCACCTTCTTCACTCCGCTTATGAGTACCAAAGAGGTATGTATGCTTGTATTCGTTTATGAAGTATAATCTCAAAAATGTGCAAATTAACGACTTATATTTAGCAGGTATTTATTCAGTACTAGACTTACACAAAAAAATTTACGTTTAACGGATATCAAAAAGTAATTGTAACGTCTTAAAACAACGGATAAATCGATCCCAACTATTCCTGGACGAGCACTACTAGGCAACAAGAGCTCTCCAAGCTAGGTCCGTCTGGATAGTGATCGTGCTTCAAACAAATTAGATCACGCAAACAAACTTTTGAGGTCAAAACAAAGCAGTTAAAAAAACATAGGCATATTAAAACATCCTCCTTTATTTTTAAACAAAGCGCGTCTTGTCTCCTTCTTAAAATACAGCAAGAAGAAATGTAAATTGTAATTTAATTTTAAATAAAATACATAAACTACGTATCGAAAAATATTTAAATTAACATAAATTATAAATGGGCCAATGTTCTATTCAATAGCTTTTCACTAAAATCTGTTTCATTTTTGTTTTTATGAGTTTTCAAATATTTGTGCTGATTGAAATTTTGTTGTAAAGAGTCGAACCTTCTGCAATGCGACAGTCTCCTGGGCATGCATTTGATATCTTGAAGTATCTTACTGCATGTCCTTGAGAACTCAAGAAACTGGAGGTAACTCTCGAAAGTATATCAGATTTATGTCATCGGAGTATTCAAGTTACATTAAGTATTTCTACATTATACTTTATGATTTCATTTTATACTTTTTACATTGAAATTCTGTAGCAGAATGATATGTTTTTTTTTCATCATCTAAGATATATATTTTATCATTTCCAATAAATAAACATTTTATCGTGTAAAACCACCTCAACGGCTTGTTGAGCAGCATGTTAAATGTATCTAAAATGCAAATTTCTCACCTGTATTTATTTATCAATGATGATTATTATCAATTTTTTTTTATTTTGAACACGCGGAAAACGTTTAACAGTTTTATTTTACAATGTAAATTTTAAAAGCAATAATTTTATTTTAAAATTTTGAACAAATGATTTTATTAAATTGTTTGTTCATTCATTATTTGTAGTAAAGCTGGTTGAATAAAAAAATAAATTTGTGAGTAGTATGCATAAAACACAGTCTAAATTATGCATTAATAGATCTGAAATCTAAGCTAAATGTTATATCACCTCATTTCTATAGTTATAATACAAATTATCAATGCAGTTACATTAAATATATTGCCTTAGTCTCTCCAAAACAATCTCCGGTCACGTGCAAGATCTCGTCTCATTCTAACCAAAGTCGTATTTTAGCGGCTGCTCTAGTAATTACGATGCATGAATTCAAATTAATTTATGAGACGGGAATAAGCCCTAACTTCAAGATGGAACACATCGCATATTCAGAAGTTTTAAAGTAAAGTTCACTATGGGAACATACTCTTGAAATTATAAGTCTTTGTTATTATATCTTAGCTTTAGACTGGTTTTTTTTTATCTTTGAGTTTTTATTGCGGTAATATAACTAAATTATATTAAGTGCTCGGTGACTATTATTGCCATAAAAACCTAAATACCAACATCCATGTTTCAATAAAGTAAAACTACTAAACTACGTCTGTTCCATAACATAGGCCCAAAAAACTTGGGTAAAAAGTATTATAATTGGTTTTTGAGGAACCGTAAAGAGTTTTACCATGTCATTGTAACTTAACGTCTATATCAGTCTTCCTAAGTGTTCGTCTAGACATTTATCTTTGTCGCCGGAAAAAATATTATTCTGTCAAGTACCTTTGCCCAAAAGTTCCGATGGGTATAAGGAATTTGCGCTTTCAAAATTTTTCAGTTGGATTTGGAATTGGTAAATATTGTTCAAGTGTAAAATTTTGAAATAAAATAATCATTTTATCTTTAAATAGAATCTGGAGTAAAGGTTATAATACCGGAATATAGCCCCGTTGAAAAGGCAAATTGGTAGGGAAATCCCTGAAAGTGCTGGATTCCCACTTGCATGCTCGCACGACATGGAGCGAACAATCATTTAACAGAGTCACGTTCAATCTCTGTCTCATTTTTGGATAAATTATTCTTCTTATTATAATTTATTAGGGAATGTACCTAGCGTATCCTTTGAAAAAACATTGATCGTAATACATTGCAAAATACAAATATCTTATTATAGTTTTGGACAGTTGACGAAAAATAAATTTGCCTTAACATTCTTACAAAACGTAAGGCAGATCGCAATTGTCTTGGTCATTATTTAGTCAGTATGCATTGTCAGAACACTTTACTATATCACAGGCAAAGGGATACAAAATAAAACAATGACATTTTTAAATCGTGCCTACCACAATTATCTTTTTAACTAACACTATTGTTCAGACAAAGTGCCTGCTAATTTAAGCTGAAGTTGGCAACACCAAGGCAAAACTATGCGTTGACATTGTATTTTTTTTGCTAGAATGCTCTATGTCATCTGTCTTTTTCATTTTTTACTTTGTCATCCATCCATTGTCACGAAGCGGGAATAAACTAGATATTAATTGCAAGATTGAGTTTTAATATACTCCCTGAATCACCATTAATTTCAACTAATACAAAAAATTTCGTCTCTATTATTTCTCGAACTTCCTTCCTCACTCTGTTATGTTTCTTAACGCGGTCGTAATTTATTTTATTTAACTTGCTCTCCAGACTTACAAAGAGGTCGTACTCTTTTCCATACCTCTTTTTGTGTGTGTGTAATGATTAAATTTTTGTGTAAATGCTTTATAGTTCTAAAGTTTTTGCCATATAACTACGAGTATACATATGTGAACTTGTAAAGTAGAGGGGACAATAGCCCTTCTTTCTCTATTACTTTGTATAAAATGTAACCTAGATGTAAGTTTTCCCGAACGCCCTTGGTGTATGGTTTCGAAAATGGCGTATCGATGTGAATCCAGACAAGAGTTCTGCGATTCGCTTCGACCACAAACGCCGTCGTCACGCCGACGATCCCCTAGTTCGAATGTAAGGTACTCCCATCCCTTTTTTTTTTTTGTTCCCCTCCGCGGGAAGGGCAGGAGGATAAAAATGCTCTGACGCATACTCTGGCGCGATTCCAAAGTTATGTGGGACTCGTCCCGACGCCTACCAGAACCATACCCACTAAAAAACCCCTGTCGGCTCGTGCATTTTTGCCACTCAGCCTTCATCTGAGCGACGGCCAATTGGAGAAAGAGGCCGCGCTAGCGGGGCCCTTAAGGGGTCACCCGCTGGGATTTACATAGCACTGAAGGTGCTCAAAAATGAAAAGTAAATAATGAAAACATTAAGAATTGAAAATTAAAATTACATTAATTCGGATTTACGTTCGAATTAGAATTTACGTTAGAATTAGAACTTGCGGCCTGAAGGGCCTCGAGATCTAAAGTTAATTGCGTACGTTCGCTTGTGTGCGCGTTTCTCGGTCTAGCGACTTTGTATACCGAATCTAAGACAGGAGCAGTATATGAGACTGAATTTCGAACTAGTGGATTGGGATGGGATTCGGCGCGTTTGAAGAACGATTCTGAGAGTGTTTTTAGATACTGTTGTACTGTAGGCAGTTCAAGATCTCTGTGCAGGTCCGCGTAGCGCACGTACCAAGGTGCGTTTGTGGCCCTGCGGCAGAAGAGGTTTTGAACTACCTGCAGTTTGTGCAGGACGGAGGGTTTGGCGTGGGCAAAGACTGGCGAGGCATATGACATGACTGGTCTAATGCAGACCTTATAAAGCGTACGTTTGTTTCTGAAGGACATTTTACTTTTTCTACCTAACATACTGTAAAGCCGGCCTAGGTAAAAACGTGCGAGTTTCGTTACTCTATCGACGTGAATATTGAAAGAAAGCGTCTGGTCTAAGATGACGCCTAAATATTTGGTACTGCGCTTCCAGGGGATGGGAGTGCCTTGCATTCTCACTTGGAGATTGTCGGCAATACGACTGCGTCTGTAGTCGAAGTAAACCGCAGAGCTCTTCTCTGGGTTCACATCGATACGCCATTTTTTAAACCAAGCACCGAGGGCGTTTACAGCCTTTTGGAGTCTGGTGACGAGACCCAGGGCTCTGCGGCCTTTGGTGTAAAGGTCAGTGTCGTCGGCAAAGAGAGCAAGTTCGACGGCTTTCGGCGGAATGGGAATGTCGTTAGTGTACACGGTATACAAAAGAGGGGCTAGGACTGAGCCTTGAGGGACTCCAGCCTTTATGGGACGAGGCGCGGAGAGCGTGCCTTCATGTTTGAAACGAAACGTGTGGTCTTTGAGAAACGAAGCGATTATCCTAACTAGGCGAGCCGGTAAGCCTATTTTGTAGAGTTTATAAACGAGACCGCTGTGCTAGACTTTGTCGAAAGCCTTGGCTACGTCAAAGAAAACTGCGATCGTTTTCTTTCGTTTCGGATAGAAGCCGTCGAGTATGTACTCGACGATTCGGTGGACTTGCTGAGGGCAGGAGTGCTTAGCGCGAAAGCCGAACTGGTGGGGAATTATGAGAGGATCGCCATCCGTTGGAAACAGATGGTTCCGCATTCGAGAGAGTATGACTCTATCGAGAAGTTTAGACATTGCCTTGAGGAGGCTGATGGGTCTGTGATTGGCCGGGATATTAAGAGGTTTACCCGGCTTGGGTATGCCTATGACTGTCGCTTCTTTCCAAGCTTTTGGAAAGTAGCTAAGGTCGAAGCAGGCATTGAAAATGATAGCTAACAAGTTAAGCACCTGTTGAGGCAGGTGCTTAAGTGCGTGGTTGGAAATACCATCCGCACCCGGAGCCTTTCTGGACTTTTGACTTTTGATAAGAAGCGAGATTTCATCATTAGAGACTGTAACGGGGTCGGCGGTGATGGGGAGAGAGTCTCTACGGAGTACTTCGTCCTCCACCGCTTTGATGTGAGTGGGATTCACGGGTTGCGTGCTGGGCGAGCATTGGGATGCAACACTGTCAGCGAAGCATTCGGCTTTCTCTTCGTCTTCGAAGGCGATAGAGCCATCGGGACGAGTGAGAGGAGGGACGTGAGAAGCGGCGTCTAAGCGTAAGGCTCGGGCCATACTATAATACGCTTGGTGGGACGGGGAGATATTCGCCATGAGATCGTTCATCTGGGCGTCTCGGAGTTCCGCGAGGCGAGATCTAACTTTGCGTTGTAGCTGATTCGCAGCTGTTCTATAGGCGGGCGTGGGATATTTCTTGGCTCTCCGGAGAGCCGCGTTCTTAGCTTTAATAAGATTGCTAATGGCTAAAGGAAGCGTGGGTTTGCCTTTCTTAGCAACCTTTTCGTTTACACTGATGGCTGAGTTGATAGCATCAGTGAGAGAATTTACTAACGAATCTATTTTATCCGGGCTATCTAATTGATCAGGCGAGATCGCGAGCGGAGAGTTTGGGGCCTCTAAGGCAGAAACTATCGTATTTTTAAAACCTTTCCAGTTGGTAAAGGTCTTAGGAGAAGTGTCGTTAACGTTAGGCGGTCCTAGCACGAGGGAAACGGGGCGGTGGTCAGAACCTAGGTCATCGAGCGGTTCGATAGACCTGAGGTCGAGGTTGATATGCTTGACGATTGCAAAGTCGAGGATGTCAGGAGAGTGGTTCGGGTTGTCGGGATAGTGAGTGGGAGTGATGGGGGAGACGACGTCTAAGTCGAGTAAGTTGGTGATGTCGAGGAGAGCTTTTCCGCTTTGGTTGGTTGATAGGCACGTCCAGTCAGTATGTTTGGAGTTAAAGTCTCCGAACATAATGACTGAATGGCATAGGGCGAGAATGGTCTCAAAGTCGCTGCGGATAGGTTTGGTGCCACAAGGTATGTAGACTGAAGCTATGGTGATGGTCGGATGACCAGTCATAGCCAATCTACATACGGTGGCTTCCATGTTGAGGAGAGGAGGGTAGGGAGAGGACAGCAATGGAATCCTCTTTTGTAGTAGATAGCAGTGCCGCCAAAACCGTCGCAGTTAGGCCTATCGTTGCGAGTAAACGCGTACTTAGGAATAGCGAATCCCCTGGAGCGATTAGGAGTGAGCCATGTCTCCTGGAGAAGTAAAAGATCTGGGTCGTTGTTCTGAAGGAACAGTTTGAGCTCGGGAAGGTTGTTGCTAAGGCTACGGACGTAAAAAGATACTAGGGATAAGCCCTTGGGTTTGATACGACAGGACGCGGGATTCGCGGGTCTAGACATTAAAATTAATTTATTTACGAATTTATACAAAAATAAAAGAATTTACAACGAACTTAGGAGCGAGTGATGCTCGGCTAACGCGAATAAACGCTCTTGAGGAGAGCGGGCGGCTCGCAGTTTGCGTGTGAGTACGGAAATTTCGTTAATGTCGACGTTTTGGATGACGTCGAACACGGTCTTCATGTCCTCAGCCAACGACGACTGAGGTGAAGATGACAACGCGGGACGCGGCCCTACGGAAGCTACGGGAGCTGGGATAGGTCGGACGCTGCCTCCAAGACAAAACCGGAGTAGGCGTCGGCTGAACGGGCTTTGCTTCCGGGGGACCCCGGTTGCGCAGCGGCGGGAAGTTAGCGGGAGTGAGCGGCGGCGCCTGTTTAGGCGCGACCCTCTTGACGGTGGAGCGCGGAGCGCGCGGGCAACCACTGTAGTTTGCTGTGTGGCCGGACTGGCCGCACAGCACACAGGCAGGGAGGGAAGTGGATTCGGGAGTGCGAGTGCACTCCTTAGTGATATGAGGATCCAGGCACTTAACGCACCTGGGGGGAGCTGAACAGTTAGCCGCTGCGTGGCCATATAGCTGGCAGCGGTGGCACTGCCCAGGGTGACCGCGGGGGTTGGGACCCTCGACGGAGATGTTCGAGAGTCCGCAAATTGTGCGAGCCTCTCTGAAAATCTCCTTCGAGTTGGGAGTGTTGGTAAGGATTACTAGAGCTAAGGGAAAACGCCTACCGCGGTTGGAGTGCATCTTGTGCACTGCTACGGCCGGGAAACCCTGAGACTTAAGGTCCTCGAGAATGGCTTCGTTACTGAGTTCGAACAGGACGCCCCGTAGTACTGCGCGGATCTTACGCTCCTCCGGGAGGGCGTAGGTATGATAAGCGATTTGTTTAAGAGAAAGTAACCGAGTGAACGCGCGGAAGTCGTCGACGGTCGCGACCTGGATTTTAATTGTGTCGCCTGCATTGGTTGCTTTTAAGTAATTAATTTTGTGCTCTTTGCACAAGTTAGAAACCGCGCTCCAGCGCGCTTTTTCACGCAAGAAGACGGGCGGAGGGAGCTGAGGTTTCGGCGGGACGGGAGCGCAGCGCATCGCTGGCTTCGATGTGACCGATGGAGACGCGGTTACTACGAGCGATTTTAACGGCGCGGGGGCTGGTGTTGAAGACACCGGGGAGGGCTCGGGTATTGATGATACCGAAGCTTTCTTCGAGCGCTTCTTGGAGCGTTTGGCGACAAGCTGAAAAGCGGGCTCAGGAGAGCCGGTTAAGGTGACGGCATCTGACGACGTATCAGACGCGGGTTCGGAGTCGCTCCCGGGAGCGGTACGCTTACGACGCGACGTCTGAGAGGATGCGACCGATTTGCAGTCCATCTCGGACGAGGCGGGAGACGCGGGAGAGCTGAAGACCTGAGGGGTCTGGACTTCGGAGGCCTGAGGGGCCGGGGTTGAGGCCTGAGGGGCCGGGGACGCGATAGTTGCCTGTAAGGCCTGCGCTATTAAGTCATCCGATATGCTGGCGCCGGACGCAACAAGCGCCTGGGCGAACGACCTAGCAAAGTTTACCAAGCTTTGCTGGTCCATTGGGAGGGCTTGGTCCTAAGATATGTGATATATAAATAAATAAAAATGCCTAGGTTCCCTAGCAAACCTAGCACCTAAACCTCCCTACCCGCGGTAGGGGGGCTGGGGACGACGCGAAGAGGTGCCCCTAATTCGGACAGCACTGTACCGTCACCCTGGGAAAGGCCCAAGTGCAATGGGATTGGGTCAGCCGGTTTCTCCTTGGCCTGAAGGGCCTTGGAAGCGCACCGGGGCAACGCTATCAGGCTTAGTTGTCACCGTTAAGTATCCACCTGATCAAACGCGAATCTACTACGGAGTGTGTCGCCAATAAATTGACAACAAAAACCGGCCGTAGACCTGACGAAGTTGTGTTGCACTGAAAGTGCGGGATTGACTACGTTACGACCGGCCGGAGCCGGCCGCAGAGCGAGTCTCTGACTACGTATAGGCGCCAAGCGTCAAGTACGCAGCCAGAAAGACAGCCCGAGTCTTGCGAAACACTATCGAATTTAATCGACCGTGGTAAGCTCAACCCTGTTGTTGCTGCACTCACCGAGGTGAGGTTTCTAATGCGAGGGGTGCACAGAGGGCAGGATTGACTACGTTACGACCGGCCGGAGCCGGCCGCACAGCGAGTCTCTGACTACGTACAGGCGCCAAGCGTCAAGTACGCAGCCAGAAAAACAGCCCGAGCTTCGCGAACCACTATCGAATTTAATCGACCGCGGTAAGCTCAGCTCTGTTGTTGCTGTGCAAGAGACCGACTTACTTGCAGCCGATCGAAACCGGCCGCAGCGTAAGCCCTAAAGAGGCTAACAGCGCATGAGTATTGCGAACGAGTTGTCGTCGTGAGACGACAATCGTGACTCAACTGCTGGAGCGACCGCGAACGCGTCCGAGCGGGGCCGGACGCAGATCGGATCTGAGAGTGGCGTTTGAGTATTGATACGAGAGAAGTCGTAAGACAACAATCGTGACTCGGCAGCCGGGAGCGACCTTCAACACGTCCGAACGGGTCCGGACGCAGATCGGGTCTGCTCCCATCCCTTTTTTTTTTTTTTTTTTTATTTGCTGCCGAAGCACCCTCGCGGGAGGGAGGTGGAAGATGCGTCATGCATACCGCTCACAGGTAAATTCATTTTTCATTTTGGCCACCTTTAAAACCTTTAAAAAAAAAAGATACTTTTTCTGTTATTGGTGACGAGGATACAGTAAAAAAAGTTGCCCGGATTTGAGCCCCGGTTTCAACAAATTCAAAACTTCGAGCTTGGAATAAAAGCTTTACAAACTGCGGTTTTCATACATTCCATATTAACTGATACTCCAATATAAGTTTTGTATCTAAGATATTATTCTAATGAATTATGTCAAAAGGCCAAAACAAATGCCACATACCATCAAATGTAATCGCTTACTCATTTCCTGGCTAAGGCAAGCTAAAAAAAATAACTGTATTATTCGTACGATACATATTATTAATTTTATCTTATATTTAAATATTTAAATAGGACAAGGAAGAGCCTGGCCACCTATCGATGGTACTTCTGTACACACCGTACTCACACACACTTCAGTGTTCAACACATTTAATTATGTAAAGAGGAATCAATAACAGCAACAACAGCAATACATCTATCGCCGAGACACTAAAATATAACATCCAAGAAATATATATTGTGTTACATAAATACAAATTTAAAAGCACTGTCGACATTTGAATCCAGGTAACACAAAAACCAACACGTAAGTTTATAATAAAACGCGTTCCTCCACACGCTCTGACACTAGTCTCGGTCTGCGTGCGTTTTCGAGCGCACGTCGATCGCAGACGCCTTCCCGCTCTTCTAGCCCCCGCGCTAATTGAGCACCCAAATTTTATTGGTTGTTGTCGTAATATATAATTTCATAGTTGTATACCGTATTAAGTTTCTAACGCCGTTTTCACGGCGGTCAGTGGCTCGTTAACCGTACTTCTAATAAGTTTCTAACGCCGTTTTCACGGTGTATAGTGGCTTGTTAACCGTACTTCGTGGAACGTGAGCTTCGTCGACGGGAATTCGTTGTTCCAGGACTTCAAGTGCCGTGTTCGAGTAAGTTATCCGCGTCGTTCTCAACCGCCCTACTGCGTGTAGGGTGGTTTTAGGAAGTTAGTCATCGTTGTTAGGTTCATATATTGTCCCTCCCCAACCCCTCCGCAATGGCTTCCCTAAGCTCTGATGAGATTAGGAAGAAGTTAGTTGATAGTACCGGTGCTGAAGGCATATATATAAATGCTGACAAGTTCCGTTTCTTAGATTCTCTCATCCCTCATTTCATGACGATAATGTCCACAATGGCCCCTCAGGCCACCCCAGTTCCCCAGACCCCTCAGGTCTTAGGCCCTCCCGCGTCCCCTTCCTCCAGTGACATGGAGTGCGAAGTAGACGCCCCTCTGCGACGCAAGCGCGCACCCGCGACTGAGTCTTCCTCGGACGCCACCCCAACTGGCCCTGAGCCTCCCTCTTTCACCCTTGTTAAGAAGCGCTCGAAACAAGACCCGGCGCCCTCCACGCCCGTCCCTACACCCCCTGCGGCGTCTTCAACGCCAGCTGCCCCGGTGTCTTCAACACCCGCTCCGGCCCCAACTTCTGTCAAGGCCAAGGTCCCACCACCCGTTTTCCTTCGGGAAAAGGGTAAATGGACTGAGGTCTCGACACTGTGCAATGAGCACAAGATCCATTACATCCGAGCGGTAAACTCGGGTGAATCTATTAAAATCACTGTCTCGTCGATAGACGATTTCCGAGCTTTGACTAAGCTCCTCACCGATAAGCAATATGCTTATCACACTTATGCTCTGTCAGAAGAGCGTAAGATCAGAGCGGTACTCAGGGGAGTCCCGTTCGAATTATCGAACGAGGCTATCCTGGAGGATCTACAGTCCCAAGGCTTCCCGGCACTCGTAGTGCATAAAATGCACAGCAAGTACGGGAGGCAACACCCTCTCGCTTTGGTGATTCTCGCCAACGTCCCCAAGTCCAGAGAGATCCTGAAAGGGGTTAGCTCTATTTGCGGCCTCTCTGGGATCTCGATCGAGGCGCCTCATCGCCGCGGTCATCCCGGCCAGTGCCATCGATGCCAGTTGTACGGGCACGCGGCGGCCAACTGCCGCGCACCTCCCAGGTGCGTCAAGTGCCTGGTCCCGCACTTCACTAAGGAGTGCAATCGCACTCCTGAAACTCCCTCTCCTTCCGATTGCGTGCTTTGTGGCCAGTCCGGCCACACCGCAAACTACAGGGGCTGCCCTCGTGCACCCCGTTGTATGCGTTCCAATCCCAAGAGGGCGGCACCCAAACAGGCCCCGCGCCTTTCTCAAGAAAACTTTCCGCCGCTGCGTAGCCGGGTTCCTCCGGCTGCAAAGCCTACACAGTCTAGGCCTGCCCCAGAAAACTGGAGGCAGCGCCCCGCATCGAATCCCATCCCGGCTCCTCGCCCAAACAAACCCACTCCTCAATCCTCCGTAGCAGACGATATGCGTATCGTCTGCGACGCTATAAAAAATGTCGATGTTAGTGAAATCGCAGTCTTAGCCCGTAAACTTAGGGCTTCACGTACTCCGACAGAGCGTTTGCTAGCTCTGGCGGAGCATAGTTCCCTTCTCAATTCATTGTAGGTTCATTTAAATGAATTGATCCCCAAAATCATGCTTCGGCCGACCTCTGCCCAGCCCCGGCTTCACCGGAGGCTGCCCAGAACGGCCACCAACTCATGTCCCTTTGAGCACCTTCAGTGCAACTTTCACTACAGGCGGAAGACCCGCTAGCGGGTCTCTGCCAGCGCGCCCAACTTCCCGACGGGTGTCGCTTCCGATGAAGGCTAACGGTAATAACTACAGCCAACAGGTGGTTTTTAGTGGGTAGGTGCCATTCTGGTGAGTCCCACATAACCCCCCCGCAGAGGAATTTACCTGCGGGCGGGTATGCATGACGCATCTTCCACCTCGCTCCCGCGAGGGTGCCTCGGCAGCAAAAAAAAAAAAAAAAAAAACGCTCTGACAATTCAATACAATAACTATTGTGAAAACATACGACAAATATACTATGAAAACATGTGACAACATTCTTGGCAAAATGAACGGCTAGTATTCCTGTCGACATTTTATAGCATTTCATAGCATTTACCGAATTTCCAATTCTCCTGGCTAATTTTCTTTATTTTTTTTTAACTCCTTAAACATGTGAAAAATAAATGGACAATTAAAAGCAAAACATTAAAAGAATCACCTAGATCGATTCAGGTATTCTCGAATTTTCGCAAGACTAACATGAGGCTATTAATTTTTTTATGTGAGATATAGTTTTTGAAAAATACAAAACTATATACAATGCTTTGTGTTAAAATTTCAATTGTATATTACGCTTCCTTTCGTAAGTAATAATTATGCAACAGATGGATGGAGAGCAATAGGTATGTTCTGTTGGCTCATTTTGGGTATGAAACCATGAACAACAAATAAAATTACAGCTTTATGTAGCTAATAAAGATCAAAGATGGACTAACTTTGTTATGTTTCATTACAAACAAAACACAATTTTAAATATTTTATAACAAATACTATTGTAGTAAATTTTACTAAAAACTCGATAAAATCATGCATGACCCCTACCTTAACATAGGCCTTTGGCCATTAGGCCTTAAGGTCGGCCACCAAATCTCCAGTATTTCCCAAAAGACAAGGTACTCGTATAATAACATCATTGTTTATGTTGAATCCAGAATTATTCCCTGAGGTAAGCATCGCTCCACTACTAACCGGGATACCTGGTATGACAAACGGATAAACTATTGCTTTACTTGACGTAGGCTATTTAACCCTTAGCTACCTACCTCTTATTTCAGTCACATAACTACCTACTTGGAGTCTTTCAGACTCCTGCATTTTGAAGCCCTAGAAAAAAAAAACTATGACTTGAGGACAGAAATCAAAATCGAAAATATAATTTTATATTCGTTTATTTATACTTAAATTATAAAATTTTTGAAAATTTGCATTACTTATTCTTAAAGATTTTCCATCCTCAGATTCTTTCTTGACAACTAAAAAAACTTAACATTCTTATAAAATGAGATCAATCACTTAAATTGAACAAAGTTATTAACTTTAACCATTAATTTTCCAAGGTATAGGAGTGAACAAACTTAGCAAAAAACAAATTTTATTCAAACTCACATGATTTTAACAAAATTGCAAATGTTGATGATGATGGTAGCTGGTTATGACTTTTCAGGGGAGCCTAAACACAGCATGTGAGAACACTCCAGACAAAAAGGGTTTTAGCACCTGAAACATAAATATTGGGTTTTCCGCTTCTTTTTGGAATCACATAATGATCAGTATTTCCGTATAGATAACTTTTCTTAACTTTTCTACCAGATCAGCTTCCTCATAGCCTTCTGTTTCTGAATTTGATGCGGAATCACAGGGTAGTACATGACTTTTGTTGATATCCACTTCTACATCACTGCAATTCAAAACATTCTGTTCATTTGAGTAAAGGTCTTGCCTTAAACCAACGATCAATAATTTTATCGCTAGCCACCATTTTGAACTAAAACAAAAAATAAATCATTTCATGAAAAGGTTACGTAACTACCTACCAGGAGTCTCTCAGACTCCGGCAAAAATATTTTTACTCACCAAAACGCAGCACGCGCTCGTATTACCCCGATGTGAGCAGGCACTTTACTATGGGTAACGGAGAGAAAAATAAAATAACCTTGATGGAGTCTGGGAGACTCCAGGTAGGTAGTTAAGGGTTAAGTTCAGCATTGATATTGTACGTGCACTGTTCGCACTGCGTGGAGGCCCAGACTAGGGCGACAATCGCTTGCATCTTGTTCGGTTGCAGACGCCCTGCATACTAGGAGACGACACTACGGGGGATTCGAATGCGAACGTAAGCCTTTGAAATTTATTGAACTTCCATTTGTTTCATGAAGTCCTAACGCATAAAGTTTCTTTACCTAAAAATATCGCCTGATGAATTGACATTCTATTTCTATAAAAAATGAGTTCTGGGAATAACCCAAAAGCCAAACTTGGTTACCTACCGCGTTTGTAAGTCATTACATTATTTATTTAAAAAAATTGTTGCTGGTCACGTGACACATTGTATTAACCTCATCGTATCAGAAAAGCTGACAAAGATAATTTGAAATGAAACTTCTAAGTATTTATCAACCTAACCTAAAATAAGTTCTTACAATTTTAATGATGATCACCAATAAAGGTTTGTAAATAAAAAGTCCTATGTGGTACTATCATTCCTGGTTTTACATTTTTTTTAAATTCCGCTGCATAGTAATCTTAAAGAAAAGTACAACAACGGTAGGTTGGCGATATAAACTCACACAAACTTTGTCTTTTGTGTAACAAGTTGTAAATTAATCAAATATTATCATTAAATGCCCTTATTTCTTATGATCCCGATCCCGACTATTCCCAACCGAGACCTACAAGGTAACAAGAGCTCTCCAGGCTTCTCACATCTAAATAGTGATCGTCCTTCAAACATTGGTATGAAGTTAAATAGAACATAAGAATTCTAAAACTGCGTTCTTTGTGAAAACTAAGGTTAAGGGTCACACCATTTTCAACACGTTGCGTATAGTAACACTAAACGGCCTTATATCATTACTTATATCAAACCAAATACGCATAAAATATGCAAATAAAAGCATGCTTATTTCGAAAAAGCAAGAACTATAAACGTCCTATCATATTTTTGACTGTAAATTTTTCTATCCATTAGACAGATAATCGTAATCGTAGAATTGTGACGGGTATTTATTAAACTTTTTGATGGTTTTTTTACTCAAAAATCTATACCTGTAATTATGAAAATTGGCATCCATGTAAAAATTGGATTTGTTTTGAAAAAATTTATTAAACTGTATAGGGCAGCAATTTAAAAAAATATTAATTTGTTGGTTTTTTGACATAACTTTTTTAAATCTATACCTGTAATTATGAAAATTGGCATCCAAGTGAAAAATAGGGTTATGTTTTTAAAAATAAAAATAACAACTTATAATTATACAGTTTTCTAAAAAAATCACATGTTTCATTTTAGTTTGGAGTCGACACATTCACATAATATTATACGTCACTATTGTCCGGAAATTTGCAGGTCAAAGAATGATAGATAGTACTTTCCGATCATGTTCAATCGACTTACTCTAAAATATTTTGTCAGATATGTTATCTGTCATATTCTATTATATGGTAAGTAAAAAGGTATCTTAATATCGTAGTTTAGGGTAAGTAAGGTGTCTTAAATAAAACGCAGACTATTCGGTCGTAATTTTTTTTTAATCAATGTATTAAAAAATAAGTTTAAACTGAGTTATTATCAACAGCATTATTTTTGTACGACATAGACTATACATAGACCTGGTATACTCTTTTTTGGTCAATTAATAATCTAAACCTTAAACACTTATCAATTATTAGCGAAGCTATTAGTATCTCACTTCCCTCTAATATGGTTGAGGAGGGCGATGGCTGGATCCCGCGTTAACTCGTGAACGGGTGCCGTTTGAGGGTGTTCTTCGTTTGGATACTTGGGGGGAGGGAGACTTGCCTAGCTAACAGATGCAGATAAGAAATTTTTGTATAGACGTAAAGAGACTTTGTAAATTTATTTTGAAAAAAAATATACCCGTGAAGTTTCTTGCCATTTCTTCTTCACGAAGGTTTTTTCGAACTGGTGGTCGAATCATGTTTTATTTGACGTCAATAAGAACAAGTAATTGTCGTTGTTAAGAAATAAAAATTTCATTTCATTTCATATCACAATCAGTGTTATAAATATATAGAGTAGTAAAAACATTTATTAAAATTTTAAAAAATCACGGATATCAAAATAGTATTATAAAGCAACTAGAAATAATAATAAGTAATTGAAAAGTGTAAAATAATTCTATTACCACAATTATTTTGTCAGATTCATTGTTACTATTAGAAACATTACCATCCAAGAAACATCCATGAGTTAAAATTCTGAAAAATGTATTATTGAATTTTTGGTATTTGGTAGGTATTATTGAAGAATCGTAAAGACTAAAAAGATTATTATATTATTTATTATTACTGATTGGGATTCGACCTATATTAAATGTGCGTAAGGTTGCAGTATTGCAATTTCTAGTCTCCTTTCGAGTACAAGGGTCATGTAATCATCAGATAAAGCATATTTGTACAAGACTTTATTGCTCTGAGTCCCATAGACACAAACTTTTTTATGCCTGTTCAAGTAAATGTGTTGTTACCTGCATTTTAAAATTAGTTTTTATCTTTTAGGTGATCTATAAAAACAAACACTAACGACTGAATTACGTGTAAGACTTCATAAAGTCACTTGTCGTTTTAACATAACGTATAAGTAAGTTCCATTCATCTGGTTTATAAACTGTTTTATGCTCAGCAGCCCTTTCTATCACACTGTGGACAGAAACCCTCACTTTTTGGGTGTTTCCATTTACAGGAATCTATGCGTAATAGTTATAATATATTCTTTAGCTACATGAACATACATATTAAATACTATGCGATTTTGATATTGTCCAGTGCAATTTTAGTGCAAGAAATATAAAATTTACCTTCTTTTATTTATCTGAAATATATATCTAAGAATGTATACTTTTATGAAGATGAATATCTGACTAACATACTCCGTACATTTAAAATGTTTATCACTATGTCACGTCATTATTTAATGTTGGTTTATTGGTGTGAAATATATAACAATCTTTCTTTTTTAATGCATTTGTTTTCCATCACCATCTCATAATTTTAAACCATCATCGTGTTAAACTAATTTCAAACGCAAAGAATGTAATAATAATATTTTATTTTTGTATTTATCAATGATGACTATCTAGTCTACATTTTTTTTCCTTTGCACTTTGAAGAAGTTTAAACAATTTTTTTTTACTTTTAATAATTTAACTTGACATTAATTTGACTCGACAGTTTGCCATTGATTCACTTTGTAGGCAATTTTTTTATACCTTGGAAATACTAAAATTATTTTAAACAGAAGTTTTTGGATATCAAATAAATAAGCAAGTGTTATGTAAAAAACCGACTGAGTAAAGTTTTGCTAATCCCAAACTCTATTACATATTATGTAATTAAATGCTGCAGTGCTGCTAACTGGTTTATTCGATTTATTGTCTAAATCTATCCATTCCCGGTTTATTGCAAGATCTCGTTAAATTCCAACTAAAGCCATATTGTCACGAGTGCGCTGGTTATGAGGACACATAAATTCAAGTTAATTTATGAGATGGAAATAAGCCCTTAAATATGGTAAAAATTGCATACTCAAAAGTTTTAAAGCAAAGCTTACTTTTGAAATTATATTTCATTCGAGTAATGAAATGTGTATATATTTTTTACTTGGTACATGCATCTTCATTTTTATCAGAATCTTTATTTTGATATATACATGTATACATTTGCATGTATTAATAAAGAAAAGAAAATAAAGACAAAAGAAAATGAATAAATTTGTGTACAACAAATTATAACAACTTCTACGAATATAACGCAAGTATAAGTGTAGTATCAATTAAATGTAAAAAGTGTATTTGAAATGGTTCTGGTTATTATATACTACTTTTCATGTAATTTGTTTTCTTTTTCTTAGTTATATTTACTAATGTTATGAGGCGAGTGGTAAGTAGCCCTGCCTCATACGCCGGAGGTCCCAGGTTCGAGTCCTTCCCGGGGCATTCATTAGTGTGATGAACATAAATGTTTGTTCTAGGGTCATGGTTGTTGATATAAGTATGGATATTCTGGGTTCTCCCCAGTTCACTGTGTGGTCATACATAACACAAGCTCTGCTTACTTTGGGGCCATACAGTTGGTGGTTTGTTTGTCTGGGGATTTAATAAGAGATTTGCAAAAATATCTTTCAAACAATACTTAATTATTTTAGTCGGTATACCTACCCTGAATTGGGCTACAAATTCCATACAATAAACAATTTCACTTTTGTCATATACCAATCTTAATTATAATTTTTTACACGTCCTACACTACAACCTGCTTTTGCTGCCTCTAAAGCATTGCCGATTTCCGGGAATTGTGAAACAAATTGGCTACGGCCCATTTGCAAAGACGTAATATCCGTTTCAGGGCATTTTGTAGAAGCCTGTTGAAATTACTGAGGAGGCCAAAGTGGTCATCAATATTGGCCTTTCATAGGTTAAGAGTCACCCTGTAGGATCCATCAATGTTCATGGGACGTGTTGTTCGGAGGACAGAGTTGATTTATTACGTTGTTTACCTGAAATATGATGTTATAGTATAGTTTGACGAAACTTTTTTACTTTGAGTACATATAAAAGATGAATTTTAATTATTTCTTTAATAAATGGTATTTTGATTTACCCTTACAATCGATAACTCGAGCGACACAGTTTTGATTTTTTTATAGATTGTATCAATACCGTAAGGAAATTATTATTGTTTAACGTTTCGCTATTTTTTAATACATCTCAATAGTATTGAATATTTTTTATTCAAAAGTAATCAGAACAACATCATGTTGTCCATTTTGATTGAGGTTGGCTTTAACCGCCTTAGGCTAGAAGAATCTTAAGTTTCACGTTTATTTTTTTGTGATTTTAATATAGTTTTAGACAAGTACTTGTATTCTTTATTTAAAAAAATTATTTTAAGTTAGAAATTTATTTACAAACACGAATATTTGCAAATTAATAATAGAAAAGAAAAATATAAAAACAGAGAATGAAAAATTATAAAAGTTAATGATAAACTTTGTGCAAAATAAGTTCCAGCCAATAAGGTCAATAAAGTAAATAAGTTCCAATAAAGTCACGAGTTTCACTAAAATGTTTATAAAAAGAGGTTGGTTCTTTTATATCTTTGATAAATACAAACCAAAATCTATTTACTTTACACACATTGCCCGTAGACCAAAAGGTATTCTGAAATATCGCTATTAATTGTGTAAACAATTGTGTAGTGTAACACTTAAACGTTGTAAAGTGTTTACACTAACGGAGAGCGATATTCATAAAATTTCATACATTTCTTTGAATCTCTAGGTATTAAATAATAATAATAAATCCCCAGAAAAATACACCTACTGTATGGCCCAAAGTAAGCGGAGCTTGTGTTATGGATGACCATACAACGAACTGGGGGGAACCCAGAATAAACATACATATATAAATAGAAACAACCATGATCCGAGAACAAACAGCTGTGTTCATCACACAAATGAATGCCCTAGCCAGGGGTCGAACATATCCATAACACAAGCTCTGCTTACTTTGGAGTCATACAGTTGGTGTGTTTGTCTGGGAATTTATTACTATTATTATTTATTGTTATTATATGTGTATATATATATATATATGTATATATTCATTTATTTTACGCTTTCCAGTTTCAGAGACTCAAGTATTTCTAACATAGCACCTTTATCCATTTAAGTACTTACTTGCTTGTTTTTATGTAGTAGTTTTTGTTTTTATTGTAGTGGCGAATGTATTTTTATTAAAAAGTAGTATTGTTACCGACATGATACCTACTCGTTAAATTTAAAAAAAAATTTTTATTTACTTTTAGCAAGTAAAATTTACTTTTAGCTCGTTTCTTACGTTGTTTTGTGTGTCCCGTATTAGGTATATAGTTTTAAATTTTGTTACTCTCAAAACTTTTGTTTAGATTCGTCTATCAATATTTAAATTCATTTATTATTTATATTCATTTATTCATTTATATGAATTCAAATATATGTAAGATGTGGCATTTAGTCCATGGGTATTTAGGGAATTAAAACAAACGTTCCCACAGATGGAAATGAGCACAACGTTTGTTATTGGCAAGTTCTATAGTTTTAATGCCCAAATTGTTTACCAGACTTGTGTCAGTAAACAAATTTCTATTGTATTTTTGTATTTATAATGTCTGCAAACAATGCTGAATCACTCTAAGCTGATTCTTAATTAACCTGCTCAACTTACTGGGTTATCATTGGAGATTTCCATTTTCTTTCCTCTTTGTTATAAAAACTCTTAAGCATCGCCAATTATTATACTATGATGTTTTTACGTTAAACCGTTTTTTCTTTTTAAACTGATGTGTCGCATCTGTATCATATTAATTTTCATAGTCATTTTTGAAATCAGTTTCGCAAGTTGTTAGATAAACCGACAAATTAAAAAAAAGAACATTGTTCCAGATGTTTTTTTGATTAGATTTAATTTGTTAAGTGTTTTTTCAATTAGAAATGTGTATATATCTTATTTTGCGGACTTCAAGTCCAGAGATTTACTCTGGGTCTTTATTTACTACATAGTTATTTTTGGTTTTAATTTATTAATTTCTAAAAACTTACTAGTTTACCATACTTTTTTCCATTCTAATTTAGGAGTCTACAATTGTATAAGCAAAGTTTTAGTTTACTGCCTTAATCAAAGGGTATTGATCACTTTGGACTTATTAACAACCATATTGGCGTATTCCATACATCACTTTTATTTATTTAATACAAGCTTTGAAAGTTATTATATAATATTATCTATCAATATTGTATTATATTTTTTTTACAAGTTACACAAATACCAAAAACTTAAAGTTTGGTCTGTTTAATGCGGGTTCGTTAGGAACCCGGCATGATAAATTTATTGCTGCAATTGAGAATCTCTCGTTGAATATATTAGCTATCAACGAAACCTGGCTAAGGCAGGGTCAAGACGAGTGCGCTCCACCTTTGTTTGAATATAAATTGTGCCATACTCCGCGCCCACGAACAATATGTCAGAGACGTGGTGGCGGCGTTGGATTTTACATAAAGGATGGCGTTAATGCCCGTAAAATAAGCCACCCTGAAACAGCACCTTTGAACAGTTTTGGATTAGCATAATAATTAATGGATTAAAAGTTGTTATAGGTACTGCATACCGACCTCCTTGGTTAAACATTGACAGTTTCTTTGATGCACTTACGACAACTATTTCATCAATTGCGACCCCACATTATATTATATTACTAGGTGACTTCAACATTAATATGCTAAACAAACTGGATTGGAATTACAAATGACTGTCAGATTTTTTAAACTGGATTGAACTTAAGCAGTGTATTACAACAGCAACTCATTTTACCGATCACAGTGAAAGTCTTATAGACTTAATATGTACTGACGCAACCGGCGTAGTTCATATTCCCGATCTTGGCAAGCACGCTATTGTCACTGCTGAGTTTCTCGTAAAAAAACCTAATGTTATAACTAGAAAACTATCATTCAGGCCGCTAAATAACATTATTTTAGACAAGTTTAAAAGTGACCTGCCTAAATTTATGAATGAGAAAATACTTGATCTTGACAACGTAAATAACATGGTTACTGCTTTTCAGGGGGCAATTTTGGAACTATTTGATTTGCATGCACCGATGAAGACTATGAGTTTCAAGGGTAAGTCCTTCCCGTGGATCACTGACACGATTAAAAAAATGATGTCTTTGTGTAATCAAGCTTATGATCGTTATAAAAAAAGTCAATTAACTTTTCACGGTCAATATAATAAACAATTGAAAAGTTATGTAAATACTGCAATTCAAGAAGAAAAAAAGGCCTACTATTTATTTTATCATAATCTAAAATTAATGACACTAAGCATCTTTGGAAAAACCTTAAAAATAATGTATTTAATACTGAGGGTCGAACAAACAGCCTACCAGAAAATTGCAATAATCTTGTATTGATAAATAATCATTTTCTTGACCTACCCGGTGCAAATAAAATAGACATCTCGATGTTAACATACTACGAGGATCATAGGTTTACCACAGAGAGGTTCCAACTAAAAACTGTTGGAAGTGATTTGGTGGCACACAAAATTAAAAGTCTTAAATCTAACGCACAAGGTGTGGACCAAATTCTCTGGATATGCTCAAATTAACTTTGCCCTCCTTACCACACCTTACAGCCATCATAAATCGATCAATTTTAACTAAGAGATTTCCTGATATTTGGAAAGTAGTAGTGGTTACACCAATTCCAAAAAATAAAAATCCATCTAGTATTAATGAGTTGCGTCCAATAAGCATACTCCCCTGCCCGTCAAAAATACTTGAAAAGGTTGTTAGTATTCAACTTACGAAATTCCTGGAAGATAATAAGATTTTACCAAAGTCACAATCTGGATTTCGTAAGGGTCACAGCACTTCAACTGCTCTATTGGATGTGGTGAATAATCTTCTTACCTCTCAAGATAAGGGCAAGGCAACGGTTCTCACACTGCTTGATTTCTCCAGAGCTTTTAATACTATTAATGTGTGAATACTTTTAGCCAAAATGGTGTACTATGGGTTCGAGCCAGATACAGTTCGCTGGTTCCATAATTACCTAACTAACAGATTTCAGTATGTCAAAGATGTGAAATATGATGGTGAAATACTAGTGTCTGATCTGACTGTTGTCTTACGTGGTGTACCCCAGGGCTCAATATTAGGCCCCTTTCTATTTGCGCTCTATTCTGCTGATATTACAACATGCATTGAAAACTCAAGTTATCACATTTATGCGGACAATATACAAACATTGCAACATTTTAATCCCTGCGATACTCTGGAAGTTTGATTTTCCTAATTCATAACACTCCCACTAAAATTTTGCTCATAACAATCCACCAAAATGATTACATTAGGTGATGATTAGATTAATTAAACAAAAACTGATCTCTCAGAAAAGTTAAAATCTGAGCAGGCAATGCTTTAGTCAAATATCTGCCATCTGATTCTTACTTGGAACATAGTTGACTTCAATTAAACCTAAATTGACCTTCTCTCTTATTAAATTATACTTTACATCTATATGCTTGGTTTTCTTATAATAAACAGGGTTGTTGATTAATTTTATCACACTCTGATTATCAACATTTAAAGTAATACATTAATAATTTTCACCTAACTGTAACAAAAGTTAAAAGTTGCTGCAACCAAAAAGTTAAAAGTCCTTACCACACCTTACAGCCATCATAAATCGATCAATTTTAACTAAGAGATTTCCTGATATTTGGAAAGTAGTAGTGGTTACACCAATTCCAAAAAATAAAAATCCATCTAGTATTAATGAGTTGCGTCCAATGAGCATACTCCCCTGCCCGTCAAAAATACTTGAAAAGGTTGTTAGTATTCAACTTACGAAATTCCTGGAAGATAATAAGATTTTACCAAAGTCACAATCTGGATTTCGTAAGGGTCACAGCACTTCAACTGCTCTATTGGATGTGGTGAATAATCTTCTTACCTCTCAAGATAAGGGCAAGGCAACGGTTCTCACACTGCTTGATTTCTCCAGAGCTTTTAATACTATTAATGTGTGAATACTTTTAGCCAAAATGGTGTACTATGGGTTCGAGCCAGATACAGTTCGCTGGTTCCATAATTACCTAACTAACAGATTTCAGTATGTCAAAGATGTGAAATATGATGGTGAAATACTAGTGTCTGATCTGACTGTTGTCTTACGTGGTGTACCCCAGGGCTCAATATTAGGCCCCTTTCTATTTGCGCTCTATTCTGCTGATATTACAACATGCATTGAAAACTCAAGTTATCACATTTATGCGGACAATATACAAACATTGCAACATTTTAATCCCTGCGATACTCTGGAAGTTTGATTTTCCTAATTCATAACACTCCCACTAAAATTTTGCTCATAACAATCCACCAAAATGATTACATTAGGTGATGATTAGATTAATTAAACAAAAACTGATCTCTCAGAAAAGTTAAAATCTGAGCAGGCAATGCTTTAGTCAAATATCTGCCATCTGATTCTTACTTGGAACATAGTTGACTTCAATTAAACCTAAATTGACCTTCTCTCTTATTAAATTATACTTTACATCTATATGCTTGGTTTTCTTATAATAAACAGGGTTGTTGATTAATTTTATCACACTCTGATTATCAACATTTAAAGTAATACATTAATAATTTTCACCTAACTGTAACAAAAGTTAAAAGTTGCTGCAACCATATAATTTCCTTTGCAGCTTCACAAGCCGCCACAAATTCTGCTTCAGTGGTGGAGAGAGCAATGGTCTTCTTTTTCTGGCTGGACCAAGTGATTGGACCTCCATTTAGCATAAAAATATTATCTTGCGTGTATCCTAATCACCAGCAAAGTCGGCACCTAAATATCCATTATCATTGTTTTCTCCATATTTTGTACATAAATCTTTAGTGTTTTTTAAGTATTTCAATACACGTTTAACATCATTCACATCTTGTGGACCTGGATTCTTTACATATCTACTTAATATATTTACAGCAAATGAAAAGTCTGGCCTCGCAACAGAACTCAAAAACTATAGCTTCTCTATAAGGAAAATTTACAACATTTTCATCAAAAATTTTCGTTAAAATAACATTGATATCTGCCGGGGTGCTGACTGGATTGGCAGTACTCATACAGAACTCATTAATAATTTGTTTTGTATAATTTTCTTGATTAATATAATATATACAAATATTTTTCTTTTCAATTTGCATGCCTACGAAATATTTTAAATTTAATTCCTTTACTTCAAAAGCTTACTAAAGCTAAAGCTAAACAAACAACCGTGACCCGTAAACACACATCTGGGTACATCACACAAATTAATGCCCCAGCCAGGATTCGAACCTTGGAGCTTCGGCGTATGAAGCAGGGCTACTATCCACTACACCACTAGGTCGTCAAATCATAATAAGCATCATCTTATTAACACATGCGGAAAAAAATAAATATTTATAGTATTTTTACTATGAGATTTGACAAATGACCTTTATTTACCATGTTAAATAATTTATTCTGGTTCCTAGGAAACGCGAAACAATTTACAACTCTGTAACTTTGAAATTTTGGCCATTCTACTATTTATCTAAAATATGTAATTTTTTATAGTTTCGTGTTAAATAAAAAAATTATGTATCTGTAAAAATTTCTGGGAGATATTGCCGGTAATTTATCCGTAACCAACATTACCAATTTTTTATTTCTTTTATATCCTAAAAAATAGGAATTAAATTCTCAACAAATTCACGAAAAATAATCTTGAATTATCCACATAAATGTCAATTATATATAGGAACATTGAATACTAAAACTTTTTTGTATTTTGTTGAATTTTGCCCTCACCTTTTTATATGGATCATTGTGTCTGAAATAAATTATTATTATTATTATTATTGCTTGTATGTTGCTAGTAACGCCATTATACATAACTTGTGACAAAACGGTGACAGAATAATTATTGTATTAGTAGTACGTAAACCAAAAAAATATATAAAAACTATCTCAACAATTTGCATTTTGGTGTAATGGTATTAGGAATTCTATTTGTAACCTCTCAAAACACCGAATTAGTTGATCCCGACTATTCCCAACCGAGTCCTTCTAGGTGACAAGAGCTCTTCAGTTTCTCCAAATCTGATTAGTGATCGTCCTTCAAGTAACTTACATTAGATAGATATTAGTACAGCAAGATGATTGTTGGGTAGAAGAACTAAATTAAACTTCCCTCCTACTGTTTTACATAAAATTCATGAACCAAAAATAGAATTTTGAACTTACATAAATGATAAATGGGCTAAAGCTCTGTTCAAGAGCTTTTCACTAAAAACTTTTCTTCTTTTTTCATGAGTTTTCAAATAGTTGTGTGCAAATTTCGTCGTAAAGTGTTGAACCTACTGCAATACGACAGTCCCCTGGGCATGTATTTGATATCTTGGATTATCTTACTACATGTCCTTGTGACTCAAGAAGAAATATCTTAGGCTGACTTGCGTAGACCTGACAAATTAACTCGGAGTTAGCCGGTTGGTCAGTTAAAAATGTCCCTCCATCACTTTCGGTTTATGCAGGGTTACAGGTTAATTCGACCTTTTACCGTTAAGGGCGTGTATTTTACATCGTTTTTGACTGATTTGACTATGAAACACCCTATCCTAAACCCAACCGTTATCGAGATATTTGAATTTAATTGTAGCAACATATACTATTAAATTCAAATATCTCGATAATGGTTGGATTTAGATTCAGAATATATGTTGTAGCCACATCACGTGTTTGGGCCAGATCAATGACATGAAATCATTGTCGATATGGTCAACTAAATGGGCGGCTTCTTCATGAAATTGCTAAGCTTATTTGATCATATCGTAAAATGGGTCCATTAACCACAGATAGTGGTAGTGGAAATGCTTTATTTATACGTCAATTTCGCACATAGATAGTATAAGTAGTAGATTTTTTAAAATAAATATTTAAAATATACAACAATGCCTTTTTTATACCCCTAATTTATTTTACTCTCATAATAGCGAGTAGCTTTCGCTTTAAGTTAGGATTTGCCAAGTTTTGCTCACTGCTGAAATAATAAAAAAAATAAATATTAGATTATTGGCAAAACAATTTTATTAAATGTATTGTACAAAAGTTATTTCTTATAGAAATGGTTGCGTATCTACAAATAAATAATATAAAGCCGACTGAGTTAAGCATTACTGGAACCAAAAAATACACTTAATATTTCATCTGAGAGGAGATGATATAGAGGAGATGATTCATATATTAAAAAAATTACCAGAACCGGTAAATTTATTATGTTACCTTAATCTCTCCAAAATACATCTCCGGTCAGGTGCAGGATTTCGTCTAATTCTAACTCAAGCCGAATTTTAGCGACTGCGCTGGTAGGTAATTATGATGCATGAATTCAAATTAATTTATGAGATGGGCATAAGCCCTTACTTAAAGATGGTAGACATCGCATATTCAAAAGTTTTAAAGAAATTAAATGTACATTTTTACTTGGTTGGAGGTAGTACAGCTAAAATATGTTAAGTTGTTGGAATATTTTTTTAGATTGATTTATTTATTGAACATACATTAATGTATTCTAGTTTCAATAATGAAAAAGAAGGTGTGTTATATTTGTGTACAGTAAACCTACCTCTACTAATGCGAATATAACTTTAGTAAAAGTAGATAAAGTATCTTTAAATTGTACAGACTGTACTTACATAGTTATTTTTATCTTACCTTAAGGTATCATGAATGAAATTCTGTAATGTTTTCTTTACTGCGCTTTCACACCAAATTGTCAAAAATAACTTAATCATTAAATCAATATGATAAGTAAAACATCTACGAATAATGATTTCCATGGCGTACGCCACTTACCATCAGGTGGGTAATGGAAACAATAATGAATAATAGCTCACCCTTAGATTACCTAAATCTTTAAAAAATAGATCTTACGTAGATAATATTGATACTTGCCAGTACACTACCTACCTTGGGCTTTAACTTCTATACAACACTCTCTAATATAAATCATCATCATCACCACAAAATATCTTAATCAAAAATTGTACTAAATTTACATGTTCCATAATAGCGATTTTTGTCAACCTCTAAAACAACGCCAATTTCCGGCTATTGCGAAACATATTGGCTACGTCCCATTTACAAGGTCGTGGGTAATATCCGTTTCAGGACATTTTGTAGAAGCCTGTTAAAATTACGATGGAGGCCAAAGTGGTCATCAATATGGGCCTCTGAAGGTTAAATGTCACCTGGCAGGATCCATCAATGTTCGTGGGACGTCTTGTTCAGAGGATATAGTTGATTTGTTTAGTTGATAACCTGAAATATGATGTGTTAGTACACTTTGGCAAAACTTCGTCTCTTAAAGTGCAAATAACAGTTTAATTTTCATCAGTTTTGAGCAATTCTTATGTCATTATAAAGCCGGCACTACACTCGCGGTGCGAACAGCTGCGAAAGCCCGCGAAATCCGCGAAACACGAGTGTAGATATGTTGTTCACGCTTCGCATTCGCGCTTAGCGGCGTTCCCCGATCAGTGTCGGTGTTTTGTTCCGCGACAAAGGGTTTGCGACGCGTGGACGAGAACGCGACGTGAACGCATCTACACTCGCAGTTTTCCGCAGTAGCATACAAGATATCGCGAACAAGACTGTGAAGCTTGAGTAAAAGAATGCGAGTGTGGACGGACACAATTCACGCGTGGATCGCGGCGTATATTCACGGCGTGAATTCACGACGCGACTTCACACGTGGATGTAGAGCCGGCCTTATAAATCTTTGCATGAATAATGAAATATTTGTGGGCAGTATTCTTTGATATTTTAAATTTCCAGTTTTCGACTGGTTACTGGTTTTTTAGATGGTACCAAAAGCGTAAGGAAATTATTTAATAGATTTTAAATTTTTTCGCTTTTCGTGAAATTGTAGATACCTAAACCTAATCTTGTCAGTAAGTTTTAACGAATATTTCGGAAATACACATTGTAGTTCCGAGTAGGGTCGATGCTCTTACGGATTAGTTTGTCTGAAGCAATACTAATTACACTAAGTTAAAATTATTCTGAATGTTCACAATGGAGGTGCTGATTGTATAAAACCTATTTACTCAACTTGGGTCAGGCTCTAATAATTTTTAGATTCAGTTATATTTATACGAAAGTATTTATGAATTTTATTTTGCTAAATAAGGAATTATTTCTAGTTATGTATGCAAACGTTCTTAGATTTACCTTTTCACGCAGCTTATTTCACATTTTCGCGGTTAGAATAAAAAAAGAGCCATCCTACAATTTGATTCGAGTTTTAAGTTTACATAAATGCGTCGAATGCGCGTCGTAGTCCAACGTTGTAGTGGTGGGTTCAACAAGTTCGAAGAGAGCATTCGCAGCCTTTTCAAAGTGTATCCTTTAAAACACCGACAAAAACCGACTGTGCAACGGTGCTCATGACTTTGTAGTTTGTCTTTTTACTAAGGTTCTTTTGAAATACTTGAGAACCTTCTAAAAATCAGTCACTCTGAATCATCGAGAGCGTGTGACTTTACCGTCACAAAACATAAATCATTGGACCCCCGATGCCATCACAATATAAAAATAACAATCATCTTTATGTTAATAAATTAAGAATATATCTGATAAATAATGATTTATGGCTGAATTATCAATCATGACTGGCAATGACGCGGTCAGCCTTATGAATATTCGCCCAAGAAAATAAAAAAAATTACGTTATTTTAGCAACAATCTTTGCTATTTTTAAACAAACAAGGTTCCTTTCTTGAAGCAGATAAACATCTAATTTGTTCTCGTGTCTATGTTTCTGGCGATTTCACTAGTGAAATAATAAACATACATTTCGTGTTAATAGTAAGTACCTAAATGTTGAGCGGCTACATAGTGATTCTTGCTGCAATCGCCGCCCGGTTCGGACGTTCCAAGACCACTCCGATTGATCGGTCCCTTCTCGATATTCTAACACGTTCAGTATACTGTCGTCACAGTATAGCGTGTTGGCTATATGATACAGTTTATAATCCCTCACACTACTTCCCTGCGAATTTTTCATTGCGACTGGAGTTTCTTTAATAATATAATAATAAATCCCCAGACAGACACACAAACTGTATAACCCTAAAGTAAGCAGAGCTTGTGTTATGGATGACCATAAAGCGAACTGGAGGGGAACCCAGAATATACATATATATACCTAAATATAAAGAACCATGACCCGAGAACAAACCTCTATGTTGAATGAGCACAAATGAATGCCCCGGCCAGGACCTAAACCTGGGACCTCCAGCGTAAGGCCTTTTCAATATGAAGTGTTGTGCTGTGTGATTGTGGTTGCCCATGGTAACGTATTCTGATATAAGTACAAAGGTGTAATCGAACTTGTACCGAACCAGTCTTTTATTGATTGATTTATTCTACTTAATCATTTTTCTTTACTTTCCTTTTTTCATTTCCATTTATTTATTTATCTGAGTCATATTTGTGTTTATTTTGTCCTGATTTCGGTTATTCTTACACTTCTCTGTGGCTTCATCCACATCTAACACAAGCATGGATTGGAATATCGAAAACCCCAGCCCACACTTTGAACCTATAAAAAGATTCCCCGTCATCGCCAAGTGACAAAAATCCGCCTCCAATTTTCATCTGCGACAAAGCGGCATGGGTATCTGTGTCCACACATATGTCCCTGAATCAAAAAGCATATATCCATGCTTACAACACCGTCATCCATATCCGCGTGGAATGTCCATATTGCTTATATTGCGTCAGCCCATATTCCTTACGTCCATGTACCAACCACCAGACAAAGGGAATTTCAGTTGCTACTCGATATGAGTCCCTCTGTAATACTAGCTGGTGACTCTAACTCGAAACATTCAAGTTAGTACTCCGTAATTATCAACCCAAACGGTCGTCGTCTTCATCCCATATTAGAGTCGCTAAACTGTTATGTAGTGGGTCCTCGAGAGCCGATTTTCTCCGATCTTGCTCCGCCCTATCTCCGCAATTTAGATCTACATAAGGATCACCAACTATCCACCATTGCCACATTCATGAAGTTGGCGGCTAAAACTCACTTTGACAACGCTCCCCATCATCCCGACCCGCTGGTCAATAAGTCAGTTGACTACCAGCCAACACAAATGCAGTGGTTCGTTACAGACGTTTGCATAACGTAATCTTTTTTTAACGTTAATTGTACTGTATTTTATCATCAAAACGTCCTTAACATCACATAATATAAGATGACTTTACATATGCTGCAATATTATTGTATCTATATATTTGCTGATTCTGCTAATAAGCGACTTAATATCAATATCAATATTATAAACTGAAGAAATATTTTTGAATCTATAATTTTTCAACTTAAATAATCTACCCCTTGAGGTGTGTCATTTCTTTTTCGCACAACGGAAAATATATTTTTATTGTTATGAATTTCCAAGCGTTTGTCTTCCATATCATCTGGTTGAATGATGATGAAGACGATGATGAAGGCCTGTCAAAGAGGTCCTTGTAACTCTAAGCCTGAAATTTATCTGGAAAAGCAGACAGAGCCATATGCACATATTCCACTCTTTAGCAGCACGAATGAAACACGATCTATTTTAACGTTTTAAAACGCATAAATGTAATGTTTTATATTTTATGTATTTTAATAGTTGAGCATGAGGTGAATATACGATGAATCTATGCTGTCATATCGAGCTGCAAATATTCTAATCTGCAATTGTCTTGTACTCTATGGATAGTTCTTCACTAAGAGTCAACCACTGAACCGATTTTTGTAAACTTACACTTTGCCCTAGGTGAAAGATGACGCTGATTAGATTTTAAATTTTTGAAAAATTTATGGACAATCATACACAGATCAAAACATTCACCGATAAAATTTTGTTTATTTGTTTGGAAAAGCTAACAGATGAACCCTAAGAAATGTGAATATTTCATAGTTAAAGTAATAATACGTATAGACGTCTTGAATTGGTAGCCTTTCCTTTTTTTTTGAAAACGGTTAAAAGGCTTTAGGGTTAAAATTGTAGGGTTAAAAATCAGCGCTTCAAATTAAAATTTAGTTCTTAAATATAAAATAGTTATAATGCTGATAAGAATAAAACCAGTATAGTAATAAGTATCACTGCCGATTCATTTGTTTCCAATTCGTAAAACTGAACTATTTAAAAAAATTCAAAAACATTTATTCGTGACAATTGAGAATATATAAAGAGGGAAAGTTCTTACAATAAACATAAGGAATAACGTTTTGTTTTGTCACGAATCGGTCCCATTTCAATCATTATATGTCATACATAATGTTAGTCATTTCACCAGCGCTGATCTTCCATTTGTAGATTAGATCTTTGTGTAGATGATGACGTCAACCTTTACACCGTGAAATAAATAAGTATAGTAATAACAAAACATAGAAAAAGTACATGCGGATGTACATAAAACATAAAAAAATAAATAATTACCTGTATGTATGTTCAAGAAGAAAATAATTAATATGAAAAAGTATTGATTACATAACATTATACAGAAAAGAATAAAAACTACACTAGTACATTAATACTTAAAAATGAAAATAAATATATATAAATAGAAAATAAATAGATTATTATGAGACCAAACTCTTAGATAGCACTTGTGTCATGCTTTAGGGTATTTTCACCTCTCTGATGTTCTATCAGAAAACATTTAATTTAAATTTAAATGTTGCTATACTTTTTAGATTCCTGATAGGCGGAGGAATATTTTTCCAACATTTAGAAGAGTTGTAACTAAAACTGCCCCTAAAAGCCATAGATCTGTGTCAGGGAGTAGAGAGCTGCGCTGCGCACTGCCGCCGGGAACCGTACGTTTTCAGACGAGAAAACCAGGATAACTTATTGTACAGATATGACGGATTGGTATATTTGACGACGCCGAAAAGTAAACAGGCTAGATGTAGCTTACGACGATGCTTCATTTTAAGTATGGAGTGCCTGTTTAGATAAGGGCTTACATGAGATCTTAACGGAATGTTGAAGCAAAAACGGTACTTATTATAGTATCGTTATTTTCTCGCTGCAGACTCGGTCATAAACCATCCGCGAGGGTCCGGTCCGCTTGTGGCGCTCAGGGGTTAGATGACCGGCCCGCCACAGGTCGTGGGTTCGAAATAATAGACGGAATGATCTTCACATTCGATATATTTATTATTTCTGAGTTGCTGCCTCACATCAAGATATGCAGATATAAATAGGTAGGTAGGTAGGGAACACTGGCCTGACGGTACGGTCCTCCGTTTGTTAGGTCGTCTTTCTCCAATCGGCTCCAGATATTGTTATCACGGATCCTTATGGGTAAATTCTGAGCGTCCCGGGTCAGGTACTGGCCCGCAGGCTTCCTTGGGTAGTAATAATTCCCGTCAGTTTCAGATTTAATAGTAATTCGTAAATCCAAATTGTAAACCCATATCGTAAATCCTGGAATGCCAGAGAGAAAAAGCGTCAGAGGCGGTTTAAATAAAATGACCGTTACGGCGTGGCGTTTAGAGGTCACAGCGTCCCAGAAGAGGAAAAAGGGATAGTACTGGCGTTAATCAACGTTAAAAACTACATTAGAAACACCTTACACTAAAAACACTTAATAGGAAATAATTAGAACTCACCCCAGCGGGATTAACTTCCAAATCATAGTTAATTATGTACTCTTAAATGCGTCTCAATTACGCAGCGGTCCAGTCTGTTAGGCTGTTGAAATATAAATGGCCGTCGCGTCGCGTTTAGCACGGCGACGCTCGGACTAGCTCGCTGCTGAACCGGTCAGCCGGCATTCAATTGTCTAATTAGGAATGCGCGTGCGCAAAATAAGATTTATTTTCAACTAGCGTACTAGACGGTTCCGTATATTTAATTTTATTATTTAATTGTTTGTAAATAGTTTTGAATATTTGTTTATTTTATCATTAGTTCAGATTGTAAGTTTAAATGATCAATATGGTATTTGTGTAGAGAGTTTAATTGATTTTTAATTTATACATTTATTTTAATAATTAAATTTTTAGGTTCAACTAGGCACAATGCTACACGCTATCGTTTAACCTCATTATGAATATCAACGACACTACTAATACTATTAATATTAACCAACTTCAATAAGTATATATTCGATATATACTTATTGAAGTTGGTTTTTATTGACGCTAGGCTGTATAAAGACGAAAAAATACGCTGAAGTTAATTCTTAGAATCTAAAGCGTCCAGGTAAATGTATTGTTTATTGTGACCTTGGATGACTGATAAGGACGAGAAATGTCATTGTTCCAACGTGTGGGAGAAATAGACAATATGATTCGTAGAAATTGTTGTGTATTATACTTTATAAACATTTTAAATTAATGTTTTTAATATAAAAATACACTATTGATATTGCTCATCGACAGCAATAATACACAGCACTACGCGGCGTCTACGTCATCCTGTATGGCCCGTAAGTGGGAAAGAGAGAGAAACACTCACGGCACCACTCCCCCTTTTTATGACCATGTCTGCATCGAGAAAATAACGATACTATAGTGTGATATTCTTGAACTACAAACGATATTTGAAAATATAATTAAAAAATAACACATTTTAACGGTCTTGCACCTTTTGCGCCATGTGAGTACATATATTATGTATAACAAATCATACCTGTATAAAAGATCACAAATAAAATCTTTGTTAACAAAGTAATGAATGGTGCGGCTCATTATAAAAAAATCCAAAGGTTTATTATTTACAAATGCAAATACCGATCAAAATAGGGTTCATGTAACAATAATAACTGACAATAAATATATAAATCAAATTTTGCTGTATCAGTCGAAGATTTTACTTTATTAATATTATTTTATTCAATGATCGCATTTTCAAAATTATACGATTCAAGTTTCCGAAGTGACTAAACAACGATCTTTGTTTCCTAGAAAAATATTGTTTAGGCAGGTCCTTAACTTTATGAATAACTTAGAAGTTTAGAGGTATTTTCGCACCCGGAATTAAATAAGCTTTCAAAGTTCTCTAGTACAATCAGGAGTTGGAAAATATATTTTAAAATGTTGAAAATGAAAGTTAAAATAAATAAGTCATATTTTAAAAAAACTTGGGGAAAAATTTAAGTGAAGAGACATCGATAGTTCATAAAAGTACGTGCAGCCTGCATTTTTTACTGATCATTCGGGGGTAGAAAAGGTGCGAAAATATTAAGTCAAAACATTAAACTAAGGCTCGTGTTACTTAACGATCTCTTCGTATTATGAAAATAAAAACCATCCATCTGTCAAGACAAAACTTATTTCCACTGCAATAAACTGTGCAAACTGTGTTCTTATAACAATTCACACAGCTTGCTCAATTAGGTACACACAAAAACTAGCTTTTACTGTACAAAAATACTCTGTTATTCTATTACTATTATTACTATGTCGCTATTTAATATGGTACGTTAGCTTACAACAGTCATTCTACAGAAACTATTTCATAAATTTAAACCGACAGACAAGGGCCAAAATTACGAGTTCTTTTCTAGATATATTTTAAATTAAATTTTTTCGAATATAAGCTCAGTTGAGAAGGCAAAGCGGCATGGAAATCCCTGAAAGCGCTGAATTCCCGCTTGCATGCTCGCATGACATGAAGCGAAAAATAATTTGATAGACTACGGTAACTATATCACGCGAAGTTTCTTGCCTCATTTTTTGAGAATATATCTTATTTTTAGTTTTGAATGCAGATGGGGTAGTAACAATGAGGCTGCAATTATAGGTGTTATTCTGAAAAAAAAACCCATATGCTCTTATATATTTAGGGATGCCGTGTTTATTGCTCAAATAAATTTTATCGGTAATATAATTTTTGGAATTTTACATTAACTTCTTTGAAAAATATCTGATAAAATGTATATGAGCATAGAAAAATCTGCCCTAAATCTCTCAAAATATGTATAAAAGTGTCTAGTCTGCCCTAAATCTCTCAAAATATTTATAAAAGTGTCTAATTGTAATTGAAATTTGGTATTACAAAGTTAAAAGTGGATGTCAAGAAACTTCGTTTAACACTTTAACGAAGAGTTTGGCAGAATATCGCGATTGTCTCTGTCAATTATTAGTCAGTTCAGATATTATTATATTAGACTATACAATGACGCATAGTTAGTATAATATTAGCATAATAATAGTTAAATATTTTCATGATCCTAATTATCAGGACTTTGTAAAATCCCTCATGTCAATTCGAAAATGATAACGTAACATTTGGTCTCTATATTTTGCCAAGTGCCTTACTCAGTAACGTTTCCTAACGTGGCCGTAAATTATTTTGTTTTACTTCCTGCCAGACTTAAAAAAAGGTCGTACTCACTTCCATACCTCTTTTTAAGTCTGAATATGGGAATTAATTATGAGTGGTAGCATAACAATAACATGACTCTTAATACAGCTCACTTGTTTATGTTTGGGTCTGTAAGGGAAAAATATGAAATGTCCGTAATCGTGGTATCGCTGTATTTCATAAACCTAACTTAATTGAAAACTAAATGATTACTTCATATATATGAGAACTTTTTTGCTTGTCTAAATACGTTCTACCTGCAATTTTATTACACTATATTGTTGGAATCCATACTCGAATAGTATTATAATTTTATCACGAGTCGGTAAAAAGTAACAAAAGACTTATTCGTCAAAAGTTGTAGGTTTATTATTAGGCTATTATTGAAATATAGGCTGCAATACTTTATGTGAGGCGTTATCAACCGCGCATCAGAATAAAATAAAAGCAAAACTAATCTGATATCATTTAACTTCCTAATTTATCGAAGTTTTCTATATTTTTACACCTGAAGAAGATTACTTAAAATAACAAACCTGAAGTATAAACGTAGCTTTGATCTGTTTCTTCTCTCTCCATTTATTAGTTTTCTGTAATTGTGTCAAAAAGGTAATAATAAATGTGATTTAAAATATTTTGGTTTCTTAAATCTCCTCAAAATTAACCGAAAATGAAAAAAAGCTTAAGCAAAAAAAAGTCCTAATTGGCCTGATACTATAAATACATTCCTTACAAAATGTTAATAAAACAAAAGCCTCGTACAACACAAACACATTAAAGATAATCCCTATGAAATTTCTCTACTTCCACAGAAACGTTTTCGTAAGTTAATTATAGAAAGAAAACTGTTCTGAACTCAAATGACCGTCCATAAAGAAAATCTTGATATCAAATCGCGTCTAAAATATTACAGCTCTTATGGTAAAAGTGTATATTAGTTATGAAAGTGGTACATTTATCCTAATTTATTTTGTACAGATTTTCGAAGTATTAAATGGGGTTTTGTAGATGGTCACAGATGGCTTCGGCGTAATATCTGCGGGTCCGATAGCAAAGTCAGCCATCTTGGAGATTTTAATTTGCCCCATTCTTCTAGCATAGGAGGTTTCATACATTTGTAAATCGTCCATCTAAACGACTTGCCACAAAGGGTGGAGATTTGAATAACCTTTTTGACGGCTCGATGAAACTCAAATGCATGAAAACAAAACGATTATTTATAGTATTATTTCGATCGTCGTTGTATTTAATTAAGGTTTGAAATCTAGTGTCCTTTCAATAAATGTACGCTATCGTGTCTAAGGTATTTACGCGTGTATATTCATGACAGTAGTTTGAACGCAAATAATTTAATGTATGAACATATTCACTGAATTTAAATGTTGATTATTCAACGTTCTTAATTCTATTCGAGAATGTGAATTTGATATAGAATATACATGTAAAGTATACATATACATGTACGAAGCAATATAAGAAATAGATAAGGTTTTCATAGTAAATATTTTGAGCTAATCAAATATAAAAGATCTGGGTGAAAATGTCAATATCTATTTACTTTGTACGTTAGTACTTAAGAAACGCATGTATTTATTTTTTGAATAATTTAAAACAATTGGTGAAGGGTGTAGAATTGATGTTACCTATCCGTAACTTCTTCAGTGCTTAGATGTACCGATAGTAAGTTTTTCACCCCTGGAGAGACTGAAGTGCAGCCCAAGTCTTAATCGTATCAAATCGCAAACGCCGAGCACATTGGCTGGTTATACACCTCGGTCTTCTGTATAACCTGCCGCGGTGGTATCTATGTGGTCTATGATGCTAAAACCTTCTTGGAATCTGGCTTTTTAGGGAGGTTACAAGTCGTCAAACTTTCGTGCGAGACAATTTTAATAACTCTCGAAATATAACTTGTACACAAGGTTGTGCAGTGATATGGGTCTCAAAGTATTCAAGAAGGTTTTATCGCCCCTTTTGAAGTACAATATCACTATGCTCGTATGCCATGCCAGGAATTGCATAGCTTCTGAAGGGTTTTGAGCATTGGTCGGCCCCCCACTTTCAGAAGCTCAGCTGTGATTCCATCATCACCCGGAGCCTTGTTGTTTTTGAGCTGATTGAGATACATATTTATCTCGTTCAGGCTAACGTCTTGAATATCTTCGGAATAGTGTCAGGTAAGTCTGTCTATCTATAGCCGTGCTACTCACAGGTGCCTGTGTTGTCTGTGCTGTCATACATGACAGGCTGTTATCAGTCCGTAGAACTTTTCAACTTCCCTCAGAATCTCAGTTTTCAGCCTCGTCATTTGGCTCTGCCTCAAAGACAGATCTTTGAATACTTTGGAGCCTATGTTTCGCTCAACAGCTTCCTTAACACGATCCGTTTTATAGCGGCGTATCTCGCGAGTCAAGAACTTGGAGACCTGCTTATTTAAATGCTTAAACTAAACTTAGACCCGACATTTTGGAAAGTTTCTACAAACCTGTTCAAGTCTCCTCCACATCGATGCAATCACCGAGGCATTCGAAGAAGTTTTATAGTTCAGGCTGGAAGCATTCTTGGATTTAGATTTGGATAGGAGCAGGACGGTGCGAAGACTTTATCAGTCATGATCATTCCAACTTTAGGTTCAGATTCAATGTGCTTCTTACCAGTCGGTGATCGATCGTGAGTTGTGATCAGCCTAGCTGATCCCACAGTTATTGTCTTCTCGACGGCATGCTAAGCTCGAGATATATCCTCATACATAACATCTACCGCAGCTTTGGGGTGTGTTGAAGTCGGAGCGTATACCTGGATGACCTTCAACGAATACCATTTGGTAATTCTGAGTATCAGAAACGTCACCATTGTCAACACACTCTTGAAATACATAACATTGTCAACAAGAGTCTTGTATACGAGGAACCCGACACCACCTTGAGATAGTTATCCCGGTAGTAGTAGAGCAGATTTCCAGATTAAATTATTATCAAATTCCGCCCCTGTTTTCAGATTTCAGATAACCTTAGTAAATCCCATCACAATCTTGTTATATGTGGCCAGGGCCACTAGTCGTTTCTTGTGGCAGCCAGATCTCTGTCAGAAATTATTTACACCGCCTGCTCAGCCATTTCCTTGACCATTGCCGAAGCCAAGACAAGGCCGCCGGGGGTACACACATGGACACCACGCTGGGCATGCGTGTTGGTGACCACATTGTGGATCTTTGTTTGAGTTGATGATGCTACTGCCCAACATTGATTGCGTGTTTTTAAAGATCCACAATTAATGGATGGTTATACCACCATCCGTCGGTCGCCAGAACCTCGTCCGTTAATCAGCAGGATGCACCACGGGCAGGTGCATTTAACTTTTAAGTTCTCCTATATTTATAAATTTTCCAAATTCTATGTTTTCGCAAAAACCTTCATAATAATGTATTTGAGTATAAATGATCCAAATCGAGAGGTTTTAGGACAAAGACTACGCCTCGTTCTTTTAAATATATGCCAATGCTGCACGTGTTTGCTTTGTGGCTCTATTTAATTTTTTTTGACGCAGGAAAATGCTCATGGATACCCAACCCGGTGACTCCTGCCAGCTAAAAACCTGTGGTTTCCATCTGGATGCACGTTTACGGGTCACGAGGAGCGCACGTAGTTGCGTGAGCTCGGCGGGCCACCAGTACACCTGGGGCTTTGGGGGACGATGCCCGGTACGGGCATTGACGCGTTTCAGACCTGTCCAACAACGCGTCCCGTAATTATTCCACCTTGTCCTCCACGACCAGGAGGCCCAAAGCGCGGCCATCCATGATTGCACAGTTGCAACTTCTTTTGCAAGGTCCCTCCCGAGGTACTTCCACTGCCACCTCGGACCGCCGTCAACCAGGGGCCGCAAGGGACTGGCTGGATCTGACGAGAATACGGCAGTGAGATCGAATCAAATGTATCGGTGATCACTCAACACCATCCACCACTCCCCAGTCCCGAACACGGATAGCCAGGCGGGACTCGCGAAAGAGAGGTCCAAGATCGACTCACCCTAGGTTCGCACGCACGTGTGACCGACTGAGAAGGGCTAATCCTTGTCCAAGGGCAAACTATTCCATTGCTTTGCCAAATACAGTCGTTTTGACGGAACCCCAAGCCGTATTCCAGGCATTGAATTCGACAGCTAGAAGCACTTCGTGAGGGTCGCACTGCTCGATAAGGGCGCTCACTCCTTCGAAATAAATCTCAATTTCGGCGAGTATGCGGTTCGGAGAAAAGAAACCACTGACGACTACCAAATCTCCAAACCACACAGGGGCCGAATGATAGCAATTTTTACTATCTTGGACCCAGTCCTCACCGGGAGGGGCGTAGTACGGCTGGCGACGTAACACGGGCGTAATACAATCACTGCCACGTCTATCAACCACTCCGCCACGCTCTGGAATAGAAGTTCCTGAGCTCTGGTGCAGCGCTCGATTTTTGCCTAGAGGAATCGGAGTTTGTGGTCCATAACAAGGATTCTACGACCACACCTCCGTCCCCGGACACTCCAGCTAAACTGCCGCTAGCCGACTGTGTTGAGGATGCAGTTGGTGGTGAAAGTCGCCTCTTGAGCTGGGGGATATGGCACGATTTGCCCCTAGCCTATGATCGGCCAGCTTTTTGGCTGCCGCCCTCAATTTTCAGTACGCAGCGGTAGCGGTGCAGACGCAGGCAATATGATTGCTACCACCGCAATCACTGCTGCTACTATCTTTGTTTGAGGGTGTTCGTCATTTGGACACTTGGGGGAGGGAGACTTGCCGAACTAACAGATACACATATGAATTATTTTGTATAGATATAAAGAGACTCTGTAAATTTATTTTGAAAAAAATGTACCCGTGAAGTTTCTTACCAGTTCTTCTTCATGAAGGTTTTTCCAAACTGGTGGTATAGTCATGCTTTATTTGACGTAAATAAGAACAAGTAATTGAACAAGAAATAAATATTTCATTTAATTTCATGCAGATTGCTGCACTGCCGAACGTGTCCGAGTTTCAGGCACCGGAAGCAGTCAGGTGTCGCTTTGAGGATCGAGATGTGTCGACTGATCTGGTGCGTACCAGAAAAGAAACTTCTTGCCTTCTGCCACCTTGTTAGCAGCAGCTACCAGGCAGAGAACTCGCTTGCGTAGTTCACACAATTCGATCCACAGCTGGTCATTGTCGCTTTATAGCCTTCATTGGCCAGCTGCAGACAGGTCAACTCGTCTGAAGCGGTGCGCTTTTGAAGTTCACCTTCAGCTTCGTATATATAGGTCACAGCAACCTTAAGTTCCTTTACAAACGTACCCTTCAGACTTTTTGACGTGCTGGAAACTTTGGAGATTGCTTCCACTGAGCCTCAAATGTGGTCTTGGAGCTCAGATGCTGAGAGCTGCGCTGGCTCAACCTCAAACGAGATTGTGCTTCCCTTAGTAGTTGGGTAAATCTTGTCACCTCTACAACTTCCTGTTCGGTGCGGAGCTCAATCTTCGCACCTTGTGTTGCCACTAGCTCTGCCTTAACTTTAGCAAGGCCGACATACTTGTCTGTGCTGGGCGGTTTGCCTCTACGTCGGTGGGCAGTTCACCCTTTTCAGTAAGAGAATTGTTCCCTTCTGACCCGTTTTACGACCGGCTTCACAGTCAGCTTTATCAATAGTGCGTTTAATTTTGCCAAGGTCATGCTTACGAAGGTCAGCGTTTTGATAGTCTACGGAGCAATTGTGGCCCCCCTAGAGTGGTGGGTGCAGTGGCGGGGTGGGATTTCCCGGCATCTGCTGACGTACCTACCTGGGGACAACATTTACAATTGCTGTCTTCAATTTTTCAGGGCTGGGGATCCCCTGACAGATGTCAGTGCCGCCGGCTGCCGGACAGACGCAGTGCACCCCAAATCCTCAACGAGGTTTTCCTGCCGCCCATTATGGGTCATATTCAAGGAATCGATGAAGCAGTGTGCCACCCGATAAGTGATAGATGCAGCCCGCCCCAACCACCAAAGGGTACCCTAATTCCCACTATGGGTCAGACACAGGGTACCAACGAAGCAGACTGCCATCCAATACGGGACAGGTGCTGCCTGCTCCAACCACCAACTTGTACCCTACCGCCCGCTATAGGTCTGACACAGGATACCGACGAAGCAGACTGCTACCCGATACGGGACAGCCGCATCCCACCCCAACCACCAAAGGGTACCCTGCCGTCCATTATGAGTCAGACACCGGATACCAACGAGATACGACTGCCACCCGGTACAGGACAAGGTACGGAGCTCCCCCGCCATGACAGGGCAAGTTCCAATTTCCCCCAAATTGGAATGTGCTGGCTTTATTCATAGCCTAAGCAGTTTCAACTTAACTTTAAAACATGTCGCAACATTTGCATAATACAATGGCCAAAAACGAATGTTGTGTAAACTTTTTAACTAACAGGCGTTTGCTATCTGTTATCTGTTTTAAAGTGAATATAATAAAAAATGTGGTACCCACCTGTCCAAGACTTATTAACCATAATTATGTTTTAAAATGTTAGATTTGTTATTTTAAAAACCTAACGCGGGCAGTCCAACGAGCAAGGCTCTTAATATTACTACAAAAAGCATGTTTTTTTCAACCTGTTAGCTACTTTTACGAAACATTAAAACAACCGTTTCATTGGTTGCTTATATCTCTTTATCAAGATAAATTTTTCACAGACTTCACAAAACTCTGGAAACTCAACGATCCTAATTATAAAATAGCCATAATATAGTCTCTAACTTTACTATTTAAACTGAGTTTAAAGTAATAAAAATTCAAAACAATGAAACTTTAAAGCTTACGTGTGAAATTTAACCTGCAAATTGCTATGGCTCGTAACATCTGGAAGTTAACAAAAACACTAAACGTTCTGTTGTTAAGTTTCAAAACAAAATATTGCCGAGAACGAGCTAGTACAGTGCGTCTCGTTACTTGCTTTCTAATGTTACTAAGAAAGAAATTAGCTGTATTCGTTTAATTAGATGTGTGCCATGGTTTCTTTTTCTATATTTTGGTTATCGTCGTCGGTGTTTTTTAATATTTTATATAAAAAGTTTTTAATTTTAAGCCCATAAATTTCAAAACAAACCACTTTATTTTTGAATGTTTACAAATTAATAAATTTTTATAAATGTTTGAATAAATTAAATGTCAATCTTAAAATCAATGTGGCCTTTGCGTGTTTTAATTTTTTTATAAATGAGATTGATATTTCTTACGATTACTTACAACATATCTTTAAAAATATTTACAACCTACGTTCAAAGAGATTTTTCACTACGTTCTATTAATTTACCAGCTACAAGCACACAAGGCACCTATTTGGAGGGCGGGAAAACTTACTCTCATGAGTTCTGTGACAAGTCCGATGTAGTTTCAAAGTCAACATTACAACTGGATACTCGAGGCAGGCGGGACTTACTAGCTTCACAAAAGTACTGTGTACATGTACACACATGTAACGTGCTAATATGTAAGAAATTTAGGAGGGACTCAGTGTACTACCTGGTATAGATGTTTTTAAGTTTTGTTATTCTAAAGAAATAAGATGCGAAATTTTTTTTGCAAGGTTTTGCATGGCTTTCTACAAATACCAAGATATACCTTAAAGAAAATTTAAGTTTATGTGTTCTTATTTTATTGAATAGATTTTCCATGGTCTATGGTTGTGCGTAAACATACTGAACTTTAAGACTTATGTAACAAGTATGACGTAGTATCAAAGTGAACATTACCAACCTAGACATTTGCTGTAAGCAGGAGCTAGCTCTACAGAATTATTGTAATGAGGGTTTACAGCGATATAAACCAGAAAAGATATTTATGATGATAGATATTTAATAATACCAGCAGTTCACACCTCGGAAAATTTATTTCCCTGTGATGGCGCAATCCCATCTTAGATGCTGCGAAAATCACCTAAGGGCTATACAAATCCTACCAACATTAACAATAAATATAACTTAGTTGGATTTTGAACAACCATCATGGTAGCGTCGGGTAATGGGTCACTCACTTCCCTCTAATATGGTTGATTTGGTCTAGATGGTCTGGATCCTGCGTTAACTCGTGAACGGGTGCCATTTGTGGGTGTTCGTCGTTTGGATACTTGCGGGGAGGGAGACTCGCCGAGCTAGGCTTAAGAGACACTAAAAATTGATTTTGAAAAAATATACCCGTGAAGTTTTTTGCCAGTTCTTCTTCACGAAGGCTTTACCGAACGCTAGACTCATGTTTTATTTGACGTCGATAAGAACAAATATTTGTCAATTTTCAGACATAAATATTTAAATTTGAATTTGAATTTGAATTTAGGGCTCCCTTTTATACACAAAGGAGGCTGACTAATCGTGGGCTAGACAGTTAATAGGTGAAAACTCATGCCAAAAAATAAGTTATATTAACCTTATTATAAATATAATAAACCGCGAACGATTTAATTTCTGAAAATGAAATAAATTCAAAATATGTAATATCACTGTGATTTATATGAGTGGAATTTAGTTTTAACGTCGGCAATACTCATTTTTTCCCCCAATAACGAGCGAAAAGAACGAACGCCACGTAAGTGATTGACGAGTCACTCACTCAATCATGCCGTCAAGTGGCTGCCATTCTGATACTCGTTTGTTTGGCTTTGTTCCATGCGCTTGGGTTGTTTTGTGGTTTTCCTATTTTCTTACGACGTACGCTTGTTATACGGACTAACTACGATTCTTCTTTACTCGAATACTTTCTGCTTGCCTACCGGATCCCGACAACCCGCCTTACACGACGAATATTAGATTTGTTCCCTTGGATACCCGATTTTGCATTTCGACATGGATCGTTGTGTTAACTGTGGCATTGCCTTTGTTCGCTGTGCTACTGTTGGCAGACGAGTTTTAAATGAAGAAATATTGTTGACAATAGCGTATGACTGAAACATTAAGTAATTTATTCTTGCGAATAATTTCAAAGTGAACAAGATAGTGGTTAAGATAAATGTTTATGCTAATTTGGGGAGCATACAAGGGGTGAAATACATACATGATTCGTTTTGGGACATCATTAAGTATAGTTTATTTACGTAATTTATTGAAAAGTCCAACGAAATAATTTAAAATAACATTCTCATAACCTAACGATACTTTATATGACACTACTAAAATATCTTATAGCTTAACTTCTAGAAATACAAATGTTTTCAAATTTTAGGTGAACACTTAAAATGTATGTTTCTTATAGAAAACACTATTTCCAAGTTGTTAACACCATAGCCCAGAAATGTATGGGACGGTATCTGCCTCCTTTCGGACATAGGCGTTTCGAATTTGGATGAATTCAGTTATATAAGACGTGTTACAACATGTTGATACTAACTATTCTTATATAATTTCAAGATGTGTTTCCGGCACTTGTTGGAATACTCTACACCAGAACAAATATCTCAATTTTTAACGAAAACCTTGCATCACATCAAACACCTCAATGTAATGGGTTTAATGCAATTCGACCGTGCAGTACATAACTTTAGAAAAATGTTGGATCTGGTAAAGTGCAACGAAAAAATCTTAATCCATCCATATCATAAAGTTCATGCACATTAATGACCTGCTAACCTCAGGCATTATTGGTGACGCTGATGACAGCACCGTTGTAGAGAGATACATGTCCAATGCGCGAGCGAGTCCTCAAGAAATCCGGGCTTTGAGAGAGTCCATAATTGAGCGACTAGATTTGGCCTTAAAGAAAGTGTCCGATTAGGTTGAGTCCAACTTGGTCAAGTTTAACCCGTCGAAAACACAGGCTGTTTATTCTCCCCGAAAAAGAGCAGTTTCGACCTAACGCCCACTTTCCAAAATGTTTATGTACCCTTTACCGACCATCTAGGGCTTCTGGGCGTAACTATACCGTCCCAACTAAACTTCGGGCAACAAATTGTGTCCATGGCTCAAACTGCTTCAAAGAAATTGGGAATCATCTCGAAGGTCCGACGGTACTTCAGCCCTGAACAGCTACTTAATTTGTATACAGCTCAAGTGTGATCTTGTATGGAGTACTGTAGCCACCTTTGGGATGGTTCTGCAAAGCATCAACTAGAACCGATAGACGCAGTTGACCGAAGAGCCCGAAAAATTATTAACAACTTTGACCTCAACACCAAAATACTGCAAAACCACGACCATCGTCGGAAAGTCTTCTACAGAATACATTTTGGAGAGTGCGCGAATGCTCTTTTTGATCAGGTTGAACCCACACCCTTCTTGCATCGGACTACTAGACGCAGATAGACCTTCCATCCCTTCATGGTAGATATGCCAAGAAGTCGAACCAAACGCTTCGATAGTTCCTTTTTGGTGCGGGTCGAAGTGCTTCTTTTTATGCTTAATTCGTTAAAGCATCCCTCTAGAATCACAATATTTTTACCATAAGAATAATCTCACGTTCGTGAAACATATCAATGAATTAGTTTTGTGATGAGATCATCAAACTGCTTTCACAGGATAAAAACTATAACATTTTTGTATTTCTCATTTGTCCGTAGTCACTTTGAGTATTTTTATTATAAGTATATTATAATTTGGAACACAATCAATGCAGTCCACATTCGTCTAAAAGGTTTCCAACAGAAGTTCACAAGGTATTTCAACTTTAAATTTACGTTGCCAAAGGCAAATTACGAAGACAGGTGTGTGTGCTTTCACCTCGTTAAACTGAGTGACCGTCGAGATATATCTGATGTTTAATTTTTGTGACCATACTAACTAGAAGCAAACTCAACTGTCCTCATCTGTTAGAAAAAAATAATTTCTATGTACCGTACAGATAATTATATTATATAATAAAATACGGTTTTACCGCAAAAAGTACAGAAAAAAATTAAGGTACTCTTAGAATCTGCCTAGCCTATAACCACCTCAGTAATACATTCGATATCTACTTGCTTTATTCAAATTTAAACTCAATTAAATCACTTTTTAAAAATGGAAGCACCATTACTGAAACATAAAAAATTTTACTTTCTTTATTGATGTGAAAATCATTAATTGGCATTTCTTCAGGTTTAAATTTCTTAAATTCTAGTTTTAGGTTATTATGCTATATATATGCTTATTAGTATATGTATAGCTATATATAAATATATATATGCTTATAAGTAAGGGTGCGTTAGGAGAAAAAAACAACGTATTGAGCCAGAAAACTTTTTTCACCCTCTGTAAGTAGAATTTTAACACTCAGTTTCACTTTCAAAATTTAGTATCAAGCATAGACTGACGAAATTAGTTTGGTTAGTTAGTTAGAACCACAAGTATAGAGACTTTTTTGTATATAAAAAGGAATTTTTCACACAAAATATACTAACAAAAATAGCATAGAAATTATAATTATTCAAAAACATTATTTATTTTATTGATAAGAATCAATGATTACTGACAAGTATGTAATATTTTTTACTAGTAGTAGTTTTTTTTTAAGTTTTTTTTTGCGAATTATAATTTCAGATTTATTTTATTTTAAAAACGTAGTGATATTTTAATCATATTTTAATCTTTGTTGTCATCATGATAAAATCGAATAATTTTGAAATATTTTATTTAGGAAACAAACAGTAATTTTATAAACGAGTACTTAAAACGAAATTAAATGAGTCATACATAAACCATAGCATGAGTTCCGTCAGGGTAACCCGTTATTGGTTTGCCCGATTCTGTTCTGGAAATTTCGATGTAAATAATAAACCCTGTAGTCGCCCCAAGACTTCAAAGACAATGACAAATTAAAAGCGATGGTTGAAGATGATTATACTCAATCTTCGGCTAAATTAAAACAATACCGGTCAATTTGCGTCAAATCAGCAAGGTAAAAATGTGTGACAAATGGGTGCCTCACAAAATAAATGATCACTAGCGTGACTTACCTACACTTCGAGGTTTAACTGTGCTGCTCAATAGGCACTGAAACGAAGGAATCGCTTTGTTAACTATAATGAAAAATAGATACTGTTTGACGATCGCAAACATTCATCAAATTTGTTACATCCTGGTTTAACATCTAACCGAAGAATTACCCTGTTGTGATTAATCACAGCTTCTTACCATTACTGAACATATAAAGAACTGGACACAGCCACGGAGAAGCTTGCACGTCTGCAACCAGCTTTGTTCATTTGCTCATCCCCATAGCCCCTGAACGACAACGTGTGACCTCATACTGGACAGACAACTGAAGGACTTCAAGCTACGCAAGAGCACGTAAGCAAGAGCTGGAGTTAGAAGCTCTTCATCATCCACCGTACTCACCTAGAGTTAAAAAATTCCTTTGAAGAGAGTTTTAGTCCAGCTGATATCCTCAAGAAGGGCATCGATAAAATGTCACTACGTTGGCAAACGTGCATTGATTCCATAGGTTCCAAATTTCTTTGATTTATTTCTTACAAAACGGCAATTTCACAGGTAAAGACCTAATATTTGCTACCAAAATGGCGCTACCATTACCAAATAAAAATAAATTTAGGAAAGTCACTAGACAAAGACATTAATTTGATGACGTTAAATTATAAACTCTTTCTTACGTAAAAGATGACTATATCGCTTCTTTATATGAAATAAAATACTTTAGTATTATAACAAAAAATGTTTCAGTATATTTTAATATTTATCTTAAAAGTTGCCAAATAACATTAAGTCAATTCATTGAATTTCTCCGAACCAAATATCTGGTTTTCTGGTTATCCTGAATAATTATTTACACTTAGTAAAACAGAAATGTTATCTAAACTGATGCTGTAGTTACTTCTGAAAATTTGACGATAATTTGCTGGATTCGCTGTAATCCGCTCCTAACTTAACAGTTAGAGTTTTGGCGATAATTACACATTGTTCAGTTAAGGTTAATACGTTTTAGTTGTAATTTCAGTAGGATACTAAATCTGATAGGTTTTAAGTATATTTTTACAATAATTAAGTATGAAAACACAAACAGGAACGTAAAACTCCAAATATTTACTCATCTTCCTACTTATTTCGCACACTTAATTTAAATTAAAACTTGCTATCAGAAACATAAAATTATTGAAATAACATGTAGTACAATAACTCTTCCCTTCCTGTCTGTAGCAAACACCAACGGTGTAAAAACAATCTTGGCAAGGTGACACTTTCAGCGGTAATGGCTATTCTTAGTAAGGATGGGGATCCAACGGTCACAAAACATAAAATACAAGCACTCCAGGTGTACTTAAAGTCATGAAAACTAATCAGAAAACGGAGAGTAACCTGAGGTACACAAGCACCCAAATGAAAAGTTTCTCTTACTAAAAAACTACATCAAATACAACACTCAACTGATGGCAAGCTATCTCCACCAGGTGCTACTAAACTAAACGTTACCAATGATATTTTTAACAAAATCCAAGTTCATACTTACCGTTAAAAATAAAAATAAACTACTTTAAAAAAGAACACCCATGATATTTTCGAGTTCCAAGCCAGGACACAACTTTTGAAACTTTCCGCTCGCAACAGTTTTAGAGAGCCATTATTTTCGCGGGCGCGAGCAACTTTGCATCGTTTTAAGTGTACCGCTGACTCTGTAGTTTTAATTTAAATTAATAAAATGAGAGCGATGCTTCATGCTTTCCGATTTATATTTAAATAATGAACAAAATTTAGTTTCTGTGTTAATGACGTGCTTTTATATTTTTGGTGGCATTTTAACTTGAGATGTATTTATTGATGTGTATATTTTTTAGATGTATTTTACAATTTATTTTCAAGTTTTGTTTTGTATTGTAGTTTAATTACAATGAAATATATGATGAATGATCTTGGTTTAATGCGAGAAATAATGGCTTTTTGCAAATTAGAGCTTCCCACTTATAATTATTAAAAATTGAATCGACATCCAAGGTTTTTACTTTTTAAAGCAAAAACTATTCAATGGACTTTGTTGAATTTAATACCGTATAAACAGCTTAGCTGTGACATGACATTAGCACATATAATTGGCTGACTTGTGTTTGTTAATTCCTTAAGTATTTAAAATTAAAAAGTGCTGAGTTACAAAAGAGAGAGATTCTGTATTATTCAATCCAATTTTATTCAGTTTGACAATGAGCTTGTGACAAACTCTAAAGTGGTTCAAAAATAATTTGAATTTAACTTGGATATACCAGATTAATACAAAGTCATTAATTATTCTGCCGTTCAAAAATTCAAAAAATTCAAAATTCAAAATTCATTTATTTGCTTTGTACATGCGTCAAAATAGATGTTGAATTATAAATTGTGCCGGTACATATACTGCTGAGAACAGCGTGCAAATAGTTTTCACAACAACAATAATAAATCTAAATACATAGTTTAAGTAATTACACAGTACTTTGTTAGAGCAAACATACATATAAAATAATTAAAAGGTATACAATGCCAATGTCACTTAAGTACAGGTTTGTAGGTAGGTATCAAAATTTATTTTCAGTCATAAAGTCATGTATATTGTAATATAATTTGTCAATTAAAAGATTAAACAAAACTGTACTAAACTTTCTTTCTGGAAAGTTTTTGTACTCAACTGGTAGTTTATTGAAAATCCTAACTGCCATGCAATGTACATTGGTGCTATATATTTTGAGTTTTTGAGCAGGCACATAAAGTTTTTTCTTATATCTAGAACCAATTCCCATTACATCATCTTCATTCTTAAAAAGATGCATGTGTCTCTTTACAAAGCAGCAAATTTCAAAAATGTATAGTGAAGGAAGTGGTAATATTTTCAATTTCTTAAATAGAGGCCTACAACTTTCTAAGTAATGTGCTTTGCAAATACAGCGTAGACATTTTTTCTGGATTTTAAATACTCTGTCAGCTTCAACTGAGTTACCCCATAAAATAAGCCCATATCGAATATTTGAAGAGACATATCCATGGTAAGCCAGTGTAGCTGCCTCAGTGGATATTGTGAGAGTTATCCGTTTAAGAACATAAATAAACCTATCAATTTTTGAATAAAAGATGTTTACATGAGCTTTCCAGTTGCAATGTTTGTCGATTGTTATACCAAGAAATTTTGTTGAGTCAACTAAATGTAACTTATTTTTGTCATACTCAATTTGAAGATCTGATATTTTACAGTTATATGTTTTGAATTGTATTATTTTTGTTTTTGATAAATTAATTTGTAAATTATTCATGTCTAACCAATTGACTACTCTACTCAAAACTATATTTGTTTCTTTTTCAGCGTCATAATTATTTTTACATTTTATTGTGATTGTCGTATCATCAGCAAACAATATACAGTCATGATTAGTTGGGTTTGGGAGGTCACTAACGTAGATTAAAAATAACAATGGGCCTAATACACTACCCTGAGGAACTCCTCTTCCATTGTAGCTGTATGGAGATTGGTAGAATTGTAAGGTATTATTTGTCATGCGAGCTATTTCAACACATTGTTGCCTATTTGATAAGTAGCTTTCTACCCAGTCAAGAGCTTTGCCCCGAATACCATAGCACTGTAACTTTTCAAGTAGTATGTCGTGTGAAACTCGGTCAAATGCTTTAGACATGTCTAAAAATATGGATACTGGATATACACCTCTATTTAAAGATTCTGTAATATTTTTAACTAAAGTGTAGCAAGCCAATGTTGTTGAGCTATTTTTCATTAATCCAAACTGTTCCATCTTTAATAAATTTTGTTTTGTCAAAAAGTTGTATAATTTATCATTTACCACTTTTTCAAATAGTTGTTTACGTCAGATCGGTTACCTTTTTTAAACAGAGGTTTGACAATTGATTTTTTTAAGTTATTTGGAAAAACGCCTTCTGAAAGGGACAAATTAATTATATGCGTCAATGGAACTGTAATGAATGGTGCACTTAATTTAGGTATTAGAGTAGTTATAGAGTCATAGCCGGTTGAACTGGTATTTTTTAATTTTTTGATATGATTCATAATGTCATGTACAGTAACTGGTGTCATAAAAATAGAATTTAAATTACTTATTAACTTATAAGGTTTTGGAGTGAGTTTGGAATTATCAGGCTGCGTTGTGGTAATATAATGATCATTAAATACTGTACAGATGTCACTAGGACCGTAATATGTTTGACCATTTATTTTAATTTTTTGAATGAAACTCGAAGCGGACTTCCCCACTGCAGTTTTCTTGATCAAGTTCCAACTAGCTTTGCAGACATTTTTTGAGTTAGCAAGATATTTGGTATTTGACGTTTTTCTAACGGTTTCAAAGCATTTTTTTAATATCTTACTATAGGTAGTATAAACTCTTTTGTTTCTTTTTTTACTGTCTTTATTTAAGCGATACTTTAAATATAACTGACGCTTAACGATACAGGACCTTTTTAAGCCCTTTGTCATAAACATTTTACCTCTATTATTATTTACTATTTTGATTTTAATTATTGGGAAACATAGGTTGTAAAATAACACTAGATAGTCATGAAACAAATTGAATGCCATTTGGGTATTTTTCTCAAGTATCACATCACTAAAAGATAGAGCTGACATGCATTCAACAAATTTATTGATATTTTCCTGACAAAGATCCCTTTTGTACGTAAAATAAAAAATTTCAGGAGTTTCGAAGTTATCATTTTTATTTGTAATATTGAATGTTATAGTTTGCGCGGTTTCATGGTCCGATAAAGATAAATTGTGAGTGTTAGATTTAAGATACGGAAAATTAGTACCAATTAGGTCAATGCAAGAATTTTTTCGAGTCGGTTTTTTAATATGTGAAGTCAAGTTGAAATTAGCTAATAAACTATGCAAGTGTTTTGAATTTTTATAATTTTTTAGAGTATCTATATTAAAATCTCCACAAATTAATACTCGCTTGTTACTTTTTTTTTGCAGTTTATCAAGTAAGCCTTGCAGTTTTTAAAAAAATGTATTAATGCAAGAATTAGGTGTTCTATAAATGCATATAACATACAAATTTAATTTAATTATCTCAAGAGCACAGATTTCAAAACAATATATTGCTGGTTTTTGAAATTTTACAGATGAATATTGTAGGTCATTTCTTAACAAGATACATGACCCACCCCTTCGTTCATGTGGCCTTGAATAAAATGTGGCTAATTTATAATTGTCAAAATGTAAATTAGATTCAGACCCAAATTTCATAAATGTTTCGGTAAGGCATATAATATCTATTGAGCCTATTTCATGGTTTAGGTTTACAATTGAAGCTTTGATAAGGTCACGCTTATTAAGAACGCCAGCTATATTTTGGTGAAGTAATGTCATCTTACATTCGAAAAAACTGTTCCTTAGGTGTTTTTAAAAAATCACTTTCGTCACCCATTCTATCATTTACTGCTTTGATAGGGCAGCCATTAGGTACAGTTTTGTTGGCTCGGGTAATGGAATAAGGAGATAAAAATGTGTTTTTGTACTTAAGGTAATTGATCTCGATATTCAATTTAAAACATAAATAATTTACCCATGAAACAGACCTTGGCACATAATGATGATTAAATTCATTTTGAAATAAGTTAAGAAATTCAAAATTTTTATAGTTTTTAGCTAGTAAGTACATATTTCTATTTAATAATTCGATATTTAAATGCATATTATATTTCACATTTATAACAAATACTTTGTAGCATGATTTCAACATAAATAATGCATTACATAATTCCGAAAGCATAATATAAGGGTTTTTATCATTCGCTCCAACAGCAAGTACCACTATATCCTCATTGGTAAGTGTCTTAGAGATGTCCATACAACTGCTGAGGACTTGTCTGCTTGTAGCTTGAGGCTTAACAAATGATGTAACGTCATATTGGTCATTCCATTTATTTTCTCTGCTTCTAACTAGTTTTATTGCAAGACTTTTACATTGTTCATCGCCTAGTATCACTATTCTAGACCGCGCCTCGCTTCTGTTTTCCTTTTCTAATAAAATTGAAGCCATACCTGATGTTGAGCAACTAAGTTTTACCCTATCAGTAGTATCGGTAGGCAGGGCAGCTTGTCTGCGTTTCGCGGGCTTCCTTGGCGTAGATGAAGCTGATGTTTTTAAGCGATATTTTAGAACTGATCCAAGTCCAATGACGGGAGTTCTCGGTGTATTTATATTTCTATGAGTAATTTGTCGCTGTAGTCGAGATGAAGACAAGGAATTGCTTTCATTCAGTATTTTATTAGATTTTATGTATGAGGGCTGGTTAATTTTTATCAGTAAAGCAATTTTTTTATCTTTTTTTTTAATATCTCTGTTTAAATTATTATTCAAGATATTTAATCTTTCTATTTCTGTGTCAGCAATTTGCAGTCTATTTGTTAGGTCCTCAATTTTTTGCTTCATCTCATCGATGAATGAAATGTCCAGGCTGGCATTTAAAGGCAAACTTTGATTACCTACATCTGGAAGAGAATTGTACGATGATTGCTCCTCATCAGACAGAGTTATATCTGAGCTATCTGAGTTTGACGTATCTAAATATATTTTTTTATTACGTTTTGGTCTTGTTGTTATGTTTTCCATTTTGCAAACCAATTACTTTAAAAGAGATTACTATTTCAGTACGATATGTAAAACAGTGCCCTCTCTAATATTAACTTGAAACCACAATAGGATATATCTAAGTCGTAACGATTATTTCGTGTTAGTTTATACTGTTCTTGCTAGATAGCACGCTAATAAAGTTACATATTGTTTTCAGTAGATGGCGTTCTGATAAAATTGAAGGCAAACCAGTCAGTCGTATTTCCTTTGCTCTTTTTGAAACGGTTATTTTTCAACACAAATACGCGTATTTAACACTTAAAGCATGGTTTAATGCACGAAAATCATAGTGATTTGCACCGTGTATGTCAATTGTTGTCACTTGCACTTGTTTAATATTGATGTTATCTATTTTTATGTAAATATTTGGAGTTATTATATCACAGCACTAATTTAATTGTTTTTAGTATTAAATCACCACTGATTGTTTTGCACACATTTACAGTCATGGGTCAAATAGTAAAGTATATTTTAAACACATTTTAGTAATTAACTGTCAAGAATAAAAAAAATTAAAAATATATAATCTCGGATTCGATGCAACATACGGCACAGCGCCATCTATCCTTTACGCCATCTATGCTTACACTGATGAATGCACTTTTACAATAAATCAACTTACAAAAATTAATAAGATTTCATAGGTTAATATTATGATTAAAAGTGAATTTAAATAAAACCCTTATAAACACGCAATCAATTTTTATATATTTTTTGTGTTGTTAAGTTTACTTATTGATTATTTAAAACATTACCAAATTAATAAGCAGATAAGTTAATATTATGTACCCCACATTTTGTAGTGATTACGTAAGAAAAAACTTTAAAGTCTTAGATGTTTCCCATTAAATCTAGTTAAGCCAGACAAAATAGCCAAAAACAAAATTTTCGTAAATAAAATAATTTTGTTATTTAAATGATTAGCGGGTGTGAAACTACTTGATTTTTGAAAAGTTGCGCCATTTTAAATAGCTATTGAAGTTTTACCATATATTCCATATAGTTATTTTTGAGTTAACTTAAGATTTCAGGATAGACGTGTTTTATTTTTTTAAATTTAAGAGTGATACTTTAGCTTAATGTTTTTTTCAGGAAATGTTGAAACGAAAGCTTTCAGAAAAAGCGCAAAAGTAATATTTCAGTTGTATCATAAAGGTATATACGCTTTCTTACCTAAAGTTAGGATTACTTCGAAAAGCCTCAAAATTGTAATATATCACTAACGCATTTTTAAAATAAATTATCTAATGAAAAAAAAAACAAGGTCGTTCAATACTGCTAACTCGCTTGGGGACAGCGCACAGTAAATTTGAAACTTGGTTGAAGCATTCTTAATCCCAAAATACCTTCAACGATTGCCCAGCAAATAGTCCCAGAGCTTATCTGTTTCAACAGCGATCCCAGTGTGGTCTTATCTGTATAGGTTGTACACAGAGCGTGAAATACTGTTTTAATATTATGTGGTGCGAGGAGCATAATAAACTAAATAACATTCCTAGGGCTTCAAATATTTTTTTTTCTTTTTATTAGAACAGCCGATCTATTCTTGTCGCAAAATTTTAGTGTTGTTGTACTTTTCTGGCTTGTGCCAGAAACACATTATTCTGATCATTGCAATGCTGTTCAATTAGACAGGAAGGTCAATAAAAGTATCTACATAATATGTATAGTCATTAAATCATCACGCATTTCAGATTGTTACAATTCGTATTCTAATATTCTCATAAGTGTTTATAAGCAAAAAGTAAGGGAATACTATAAAAAAATCAAACAACAGTTTTTTAGTTTATTTATTAGTACTCCCTATAATACGACCAGGAAAAGGGTTGTAAATCAAAGACTCGATTACATGTTGAGTGTAATGTAAACACAAAAATTACAATTCTACATTCTTACTCTAAAATTCAAAACTACATAATAATATCAAGCAAAATCTCATTATTATTTCTTTTTTGTTGCACGTTGGCTGATGACTGACGATAGTAACTTTGCCTTTTATAGGCATATTATGCTAGCGCAAGCAAATCTAACCGGTGGTTTAAAATTATTTGACTGATAAGTTCGGGGCCTAGGGTACTTAATGAAACAAAATCTTTATTTTTTATTATTCAATGTAACCCCCCTCAAGTGAAATACACTTTACACGTCGTGAATCGTGAAAGCATGGCCTTTAAACCACTTTGAATATATTCTGAAGATTGCTCTTCAAAATGGCTCTCTACGGCCGACTTCATTTCATTATCATCCGAAAATCTTCGCCCCCGAAACTCTTTTTTCAGTTTAAAAAAAAGGCATTAGTCACCGGGAGCCAGGTCCGGACTGTAGGGTGGATGATCGATTTCTGCGAACCCAGTGGCTTTTAAGGCATCCCTCGCAACGCGAGCGATGTGGACTGGCGCGTTGTCTTGAAGAAACACAACCCCGCGCGCCAACTTGCCTCGTCTCTTCTGAACGACTGCTTTACGTGGTTGACTCAATAAATTGGCGCAGTATTGACCATTCAGATCGCAGACGCCTTCCCGCTCTTTTAGCCCCCGCGCTAATTGAGCACCCAAATTTCACTGGTTGTTGTCGTAATATATAATTTCATAGTTGTATACCGTATTAAGTTTCTAACGCCATTTTCACGGCGGACAGTGGCTCGTTTAACCGTATTTCTAATAAGTTTCTAACGCCGTTTTCACGGCGGACAGTGGCTTGTTAACTGTACATCTAATAAGTTTCTAACGCCGTTTTCACGGCGGTCAGTGGCTTGTTAACCGTACTTCGTGGAACGTGAGTTTCGTCGACGGGGTTTCGTCGTTCCAGGACTTCAAGTTCCGTGTTCGAGTAAGTTATCTGCGTCGTCCTCAACCGCCCTACTGCGTGTAGGGTGTTTTTAGGAAGTTAGTCATCGTTGCTAGGTTCATAGTATATATATTTATATATTTTCGTCCCTCCCCAACCCCTCCGCAATGGCTTCCCTAAGCCCTGAGGAGCTTCTGAATAAGCTGATCGCTGATTACGACGCCCAAGGCACTTACTGCCCCCCTCATATGATTCGCACACTGCAATCATTTCTCCCTCTAATCATGGCACTGTTCACACCGGCCCCTCAGGATACCCCAGTCCCCCAGACCCCTCAGGTCTTAGGCCCTCCCGCGTCCCCTTCCTCCAGTGACATGGAGTGCGAAGAAGACGCCCCTCCGCGCCGCAAGCGCGCACCCGCGACCGAGTCATCCTCGGATGCCACCCCAACTGGCCCTGATGAGCCTCCCTCTTTCACCCTTGTTAAGAAGCGCTCTAAGAAGCGTTCGAAACAAGACCCGGCGCCCTCGACGCCCGTCCCTACACCCCCTGCGGCGTCTTTAACGCCAGCTGCCCCGGTGTCTTCAACACCCGCTCCGGCCCCAACTTCTGTAAAGGCCAAGGTCCCACCACCCGTTTCCCTTCGGGAAAAGGGTAAATGGACTGAGGTTTCGACATTGTGCAATGAGCACAAGATCCATTACACCCGAGCGGCCAACTCGGGTGAATCTATTAAAATCTTAGTCTCGTCGATAGATGACTTTCGTGCTTTAACAAAGCTGCTCACCGATAAGCAATATGCTTATCATACTTATGCTCTGTCAGAAGAGCGTAAGATCAGAGCGGTACTCAGGGGAGTCCCGTTCGAATTATCGAACGAGGCTATCCTGGAGGATCTGCAGTCCCAAGGCTTCCCGGCACTCGCGGTGCATAAAATGCACAGCAAGTACGGGAGGCGTCACCCTCTCGCTTTGGTGGTTCTCGCCAACGTCCCCAAGTCCAGGGAGATCCTGAAAGGGGTTAACACTATTTGCGGCCTCTCTGGGATCTCGATCGAGGCGCCTCATCGCCGCGGTCATCCCGGCCAGTGCCATCGGTGCCAGTTGTACGGGCACGCGGTGGCCAACTGCCGCGCACCGCCCAGGTGCGTCAAGTGCCTGGTCCCTCACTTCACTAAGGAGTGCAATCGCACTCCTGAAACTCCCTCTCCTCCCGATTGCGTGCTTTGTGGCCAGTCCAGCCACACCGCAAATTACAGGGGCCGCCCTCGTGCACCCCGTTGTATGCGTTCCAATTCCAAGAGGTCGGCACCCAAACAGGCCCCGCCCCTTTCTCAAGAAAACTTTCCACCGCTGCGTAGCCAGGTTCCTCCGGCTGCAAAGCCTGCTAAGCCAAAGCCTGCTCCAGAAAACTGTAGGCAGCGCCCCGCTTCGAATCCCATCCCGGCTCCTCGCCCATACAAACCCACTCCTCAATCCTCCGTAGCAAATGATATGCGTATCGTCTGCGACGCTATGAAAAATATCGATGTTAGTGAAATCGCAGCCTTAGCCCGTAAACTTAGGGCTTCACGTTCTCCGACAGAGCGACTGCTCGCTCTGGCGGAGCATAGTTCCCTTCTCAATTCATTATAGGTTCATTTAAATGAATTGATTCGGCCGACCTCTGCGCAGCCCTGGCTTCACCGGAGGCTGCCCAGAACGGCCATCAACTCATGTCCCTTTGAACACCTTCAGTGCAACTTTCGGGGTAGGTGCCATTCTGGTGAGTCCCAAATAACCCCCCGCAGAGGACTTTACCTGCGGGCGGTATGCATGACGCATCTTCCACCTCCCTCCCGCGAGGGTGCCTCGGCAGCAAAAAAAAAACCATTCATTGTAGTGCCTTAAGCAAATAATGAATAAATAAAATTCCTTCGCTATCCCAAAAAATGGTCGCCATAATCTTGAAGGTCGACTTTTCAACTTTAAACTTCTTTGGTGGCTTTCTCTATTTTTAATCCACTGCATAAACTCTTGTTTGGACTCCGGATCACACTGACTGTGGGGGAAACCGATATACAGAATCAGCCCCGAGTCCGACTTCGTGAAAGACCAGGAGATTGGTTAGGATCCCGGACACAGTCTATACCAATTTTATTTGCGCCGGCTGGGAAGATGTCGTAGTACCCTTCGTAGCCCCGAAGACACCACGACCTGATGAACCACGGTGTGACACCTGACTTGATCGAGTGCAGGTTGGAGCGTAGTGAAAGCAACTCGTCTTCAAAGAAGACTAAATATTAGCACCAAGTATGGACGTGTTGACGTCAGCAATAACAAAATTCCATGGAAATTGGCGACTTAGTCCTATATTAAGGTTTCATTATTTCGCCGTATGTTCTAATGAGGCTACCGCTCGCGGCGTGTACTCTATGACTTGTAACATGCTTTTGCTTGAATGAGTGTCTTCTTAAAACTGATATATTTGCCCTGTTGTCGATTAAAGACCACTCGCCACTATGTCGCTCGGCTAAGATAAGGTGGTAGTAGGGGTGAATAGAGTAGTTTGTGCTAATAGTAGCTTCCCTGATACTTCCGTTGCTTGATCTGGTTTTTCCAGGCACATGGTGGTTGACATTTATATGCTTTTTCCTTGAATCGCCTATGATATTGACACAGACCTTGATTACGATACCTTGATGCACTTCTTGACCTTGATCTTGTTGAACGGAATTTACTGCGTCGATACTTTGCGTTTTTGTCGCGTAGTACAACGATTTTAATTTTCATCTGCGTCGGCTGGTTTTTAAGGCTAGTGACCTCGTTAAATTCATAACTTGCAGAATTCGTCTTTGAGTTTTCAAATATCATGTCTGCCATCTCACTCATATTTTTTAGTGTTGCATTTTCTGAAACTGTAAGGATGACTGTTATGGTATTCGGGAGTTGGCTTAGCCATAACGACTGGATTGTGTCGTCGTTAGTAATGCTTTCCCCTAGTTTCTTCTTTTGACACAGTAACTGAGATGATATTTTGTCACCTAGATCGATTTCGTAGCATAAGCGTTGAAATTTCTTTTGCTTTGATTCTTCGTAACAAGAAATGAGGCGGTCGTTAATTGTTTTATATTTGTTTTCTTCCGGAGGGTTAACGATGATGTTACTGACTGCATATTTCATCCTTTGATAAATTTGCGACTACCAGATTATATTTGTGGTCATCTCCTTGTTTCTGGGCGGCGACAATAGCTTCAAACTGGATAAGCCATAATTTTGGGTGGTCTTGCCAGAAGCGTGGTATACGTTCCGATATGTTTATTGTGGCACTTCAGGTTCTGATGTAACAGTTTTAACTGGACCACGTAGAGCCATTTTCCTTTGTATTTCGGGTAGGCATGACTAGCGTCGGAGTCACCAGTTATTACAACCAGAAAAAGGGTTGTAAATCAAGACTCGATTACATGTTTAGTGACCATTTATTTGTCAAAAGATATACTATAATAAACGTGTGACATATAGTAATATTTAATCATATCATGATCTTACTTTTATCACGCATGTTTACTGAATAGATTAACTATTTCTCTGTAGGTCAAGTCTAGGGGCGCCACACATTCATATGTTTTAACGTACCTTTACGTTCATCGCGTAAATATTTTACCCTTCCCTGGAATCGAAGTAAAGAACCTACAAACATAATGAAACAATTCACATAGTTGAATCATTCACAACATTAAAATAATGGTTAGTTTTTCGCCTTTTGGGTTTGAGATTGAGGTCAGGGTGCTGATCGTTTTTCCTGTGAAATTTCAAAACGATTGTTCATTGAAATCGTGACCCTAAGTTCGAAGCTTGTTTTGTACTTTATACTAGCCAACTCTCACAAAATTTAATATTTATAGAATTATTCCTTCATCACAAACTCTTGTAACTGATAAAAAGGCGCAATTTATTGACGCACACACGCAGACGCTGTTCCTACCTGACATATGTAATATAACCTCGCACGTCTTACAACTCAGAACACCAATTAGGCGAACTAGGCATTGTACTTTCTTCTATATTCCTACGCATCACACAACTTATGCCAAAAACTCGATGATTTGCCAAATACTTAGCTGCTACAACAAAACATTTCACTCAATTGATAAATTTCATCTCAAAAAAATCATTTAAAAATTCTGTTCTTGCTGAACTCTGCTGATCAAAAGTGACATTTGAAACTACTACAGTTATTATACTTGAACGAAAACTTAAAACACATTCATATAATAATTTCATACACACACACACACACAGATACACACATACATACGCACATAAACACATATTCGCGTACTGTTATTATTTGTCACAATTTATCTCAACTTCCTTTTTTGTGTTTCCCACCGTCGTTTGTTTTTTGTTTAATGTAGTGTTCTCACGTATTCTACTTTACAAAGTAATTTTAAAAACTGTGAGCCTGTTACTAGCGGTCTGTTTAAGCAACTAAATACAATCAATTGTAAATAAATAATTAAAAAATAATTAACAGTGGGTGTATTATTTTCTTGTAATCGGTGTAAGCGGGTATTGCCTTACCTCAGTTTGTCACGTAATAAAAGTTTTTATTGACGGACTACTATGAGTCGTCGCAAAGGCTTCGACGGCGAAGACGCTCAGACGTCGGCTGGCGCACTGGCGCATGCAGAATCAGCGGCAGGTTGGAACAGCAGGGTCTGCAGTAAGCAGGATCAGGAACAGGCTACATCTTAGATGTCAGGCTACTTCAGTTGCAGTCAGGGTCAGGTTCCATCGTAGGTAGTAGAAGTAGGCTCCAGCAAGGTCTGCAGCAGGCAGGGTCAGGAGTAGATTACGTCGGTAGCAGATTTCCTCGTAGGTATCAGCAAGGTCTGCAGCAGGCAGGTAGGGTCTGGAGTAGGTCGCATCCATGCCAAGCAGCGGTGGTGGCAGGTATCTTCGGTTGCAGGATTCAGACGCAGGCAACCGAATTTTGCAGCATCATATTGCGGCAGCTTCATTATCAGGATCAGCAGCTTCAACATCAGCATCAGTTCGAGGACTTCGAGAGTTGCTTGCAGTAGGCTGGTTTATATTTAGTTTGAGACACGAAGTTACGCTCTCCGGCTCCGCCCCATCTAGGCTGGAGACCCTCAAGGCTCAGTCCTCAGCCCTCTCTTATACACCATATACACCAACGACATACCCGTCCCGTCAAAAGGTGTCGCCTCAAACGCACCCTGGTACGTGCGTCACGCGGACCTGCACAGAGATCTAGAATTACCTTCAGTTCAACAAAATATCAAAAAACTCTCGCAAGCTTTCTTCAAACACTCCAAAACGCATCCCAATCATTTAATTCACGAGTCCGTGTCGTATACTGCCCAATCCTAAACTCGAAGTTCAAATAAAAAAATCTTCTTGATCTCTTTTTGAGATCTTGGAGCCCTTCTGCCAGGCCAGGCCAGACCAGGCTGCCCAGGCCGTGACTAAATCTTATTCTTTTTGAGCACATTCAATGCGATGACATTTCCCAGCGGATGACCCGATAGCGGTGCCCGCTTATGCGGACTTTTCTCCAACTGGCCGTCGCTTCGGATGAAGGCTGTGAGGCAATACATTGCCAGAGTCATACAGGTGGTTTTTAGTGGGTAGTGGCTCTGGTAGGCTCGGAGCGAGTCACACATAACCCCGCAATTGCGGCGGTGTATGCATTTTTACCCTACCCTCCCCGCGCAGGGGAAAAAAAGTATATAATTACCTAAACATCAAAATGATGAATGTTATGAAATAAGTATGACGGCCTGTTTGGCGTGGAGGTAAGCCTTCCATGCCAGAGGTCCCTCCTGGTAGGGGCAGATATTTTATTATATTTTCTTTCTAGTCATGGATGTGTATGTGCGTTTATTTAAGTTTATTTCTAATATTTATGTATAAAAAAATATCTATGTGTGTTTCCTATATATTTCTTAAGTTTATTTATCCGTTGTCTAGTATCCATAACACAAGTTCATAATACTTAATTAAGGCTAGATAATGTAGTGTGATTGTTAGAAAAATATTTATATTTATTTATTTATAAGTATTCGAATTCGAATATTTCATTACTAAACATTTTTTATTAACTACCTTAGGTACTACATTAGGTATCTATTTAGTTCCAGCGCAGTTGTAAGTTGCATTTGGAAAATGCTAAAGAAGTATGGTTGGACGAAGTATTGAGAGTATAAGTAAACTTATCTTTTATATCGGTAGACCAGGGTCGATAATTTTTGAAACAAAAAAAATAACAGAAGATGAGACCCAGTGGACAAGGAGGAGAATATAATAAAAATGCATGGAAAAATAAATTACGGGCGCTCTGAGTTCGGGAGGGGTGAGTTTTTAAAGGTAAAATAGTTTATCTCGATTGCCGGCAAATCTACAAGTCCTATGAAAAAATTTAAATGGCAAAGTTGTGGGTAATTAAAAATCTACAACTTTTATATTTACAATTTTTTAACATAACCTCAAAATTTGTGTGAAACATTCAAATAAACAAGTTTTAAAAAAAATTTGTTTTCCACAAAAAATGTGAAAACTTACCTTTATATGTCCCAAATATACTGTAATTTATTTGATTTGAAATATTAATTTTTTCACTTTATTTTGACTTAATATCAAAAAAGCACCCTAATTTTCAATAGAAAATTCTCGCGTCAAAATATCAGCTTTTTGCAAAAAGTCGGTGTGCTTTTTGTTTCTTGAAATCTCACCCTTTTGATGATGTAAAAAATATTCATTACTATATTAAATGTTCTCAGAAAATGCAAAAATCGAAAAGAACTCGACTTCGAAATTGTTTTTAAATTATTATGTACAATTTTTAGTTATTTATTAAACTGTACACTTTAATTACTCAAAAAACGTAAGATTCCATGTTACATTGATAAAAGAAAAAATTTCGAATCGAAATATACTACTATAATTAACAAACAAATAAGTTAATAAAGTTAATATTTCATTAGACATCTTTAGACAATTTTGAGAAAATTGGAAAATCTTCTTTAAATTATATTTGTAGATGCCTATTTATTGCTGTTTTAAGATAATTTATATTCCTGAGTAACCTACGGAAAATTTTAGCTTATTCATCTCAGCTAATTTCATAAAGAAGTATTTCTGTTATTTTTCTCCATGTTTTTTAATTTTTAAAGGTTTCAGCCCTGGTCTACGATAGGTAGGTAGAAAATTAGGTTTGTAAGTAGGTAAGTGGCAGGCAGGCAGGCAAGTAGGTAGGTAGGTTAAGTAAGGTAAGGTTAAGTTAGGTATAAATGTTTGTATCTATGTATTTATGTATGTATGAAATGAGGTTCTATAATATATAGAGACGTTAATTTTATATCAAATGCTTTCAAAGTACGGTGCCAACAAGGATTTGACAAATTATCTTTAACGTATGTTCGACAGCTCAACACGAGACTTGACGCAAAATAAGTATAAAAATGTGTTTTTCAATATCGTAATATCCATTTTCTATTTAAGCTTTTCAAAGTTCTTTGAGTAAACTTAGGAATATAGTCTTCTTTTCTTCTTCGAGTTGTATAAATTTAATTCACAATCTTTTAATAATAAATCCCTTGATAATCTATTTGTTATATACAGATGCATTACTTACGACTTAAAAACTATAGTTTTGATGTTACTACCAAAAGGTTCATAGTTGAAAATTTCCTGCAATATTTTGTTGCAATAATTCGCGGTCTTATGTCTTTCATATTCTTTGTCTTGGCTTTTTAATATCTGGTAAGGCTGAAACCAAAGTAGCAGAGTAAATAAAATGGTAAGTCATAGTGGTCCTGTCACTGTTTCCTATTATACAGAGTACAAAAGGCCTTTGTTTAAAAATAAAAGGGGAAAATAGGTGACCTGAACCGCCTGATATTACTTGTCAAATGATTTAGACACTACGCAAATCGATACAACACAAATATAAACGAAATTACGATATATTTGGTGTTGCTTGCAAGACCATGGTTTTCATCGTTCTATCTATTTCATGCCGGGGAGCATTATAACTGTGTTTGTGTCAATAGTGTAAGTTTGATACTACCAGAGCCTATTCCTTTTCCCACTCCTTTAATCGAAGACAACCCTTACATGGTCATGTTCATGGTGTTATTGGTTTTGCTACAAAATTTCTACTTCTATGTTGCACCTCAGTTAAAACATATTTATATACCATAACATGTATGTAACATAGAGGTAGAAATTTTATATATAGCTTAAAAATAGTTTTTATATTACTTGCAAAACCTAAACCTGTGTTTTTAAATAGTTTTACTTATGAAGAATTTGCAGACTTTTCAAGATCCCCTTCTATTCTCCTTATTCTGTTAAAAATGAAAATATATTATCTAACATTTTGTCTAGCCGTTGTAAATAAGTAGGTAACAATGTAACGGGAAAAATAAAATATTACTCCTCAATTGTTGAGTAGTAAATATAAATAACTATTTTAAAAAATGACTTTCAGTACGAAGTATACCACTTATAAATTAAATAAAAAAATGAGCCCATTTACATCCCCACCAAGGGACTCGATCCTCCTCTAACCGATATGTCAGGTAAAAGAACTTACTGATACCACATACGGTACCATAGTTCTATTCTTATTTTCTAGGTAGATTTGTCTACTTCCCAAGGATCTTGAAAGCAATTGAAAAGGTTTTCATTGCCAATGTTTCAACATTTTTCAGCCCGAAAAAAATAGAAATGTAAAGGTGTATTAACCAAGAAAAAATCCACATAAAAATTAAGTACGTAAGAAAAGAGATACATTCTACTGATAAAGAACGCATTGCCCTAAGAAACTAAGGTGGTCGAGAGACAAAATGAAATCAATTCCCTTTACAATACTGTTCACACCCACTGAAGGACTATGAATTTGTTACAAATGATAACTTCCTCCAATGAATCTTCTTTAGAGCTGTTCTACAAATGCCTTTTACAACTGTTACTAAACGTATTTAGGCATTCAAATAAATTGTTATTTGTTTACTGAAGATTATTTTCTAAAGGTTCTAGATAGCTAGATAATATTATTTGTAAACACCTTATTCTTGTCTCTTATTCAAAAATTAATGACCGAATATAAATAAATAAAAACGAAAAAAGGAACCATTCCACACGAATGCTTTGAACAGTCCACTTCTGTGTCTCAGCCCACAGCTCTACCACTAAGCCATTTACGCTTACGTGAGTGTGACTAAAATAAGTTTGCAGTTTGTTTCAATATCTGTTATCACTTTATCAGATATTAAAACGGCTAAAAACAAAGTAGCGGAACATACATGATTTTTCTTAGAAGAAAATTTTTTTCTTACTTGATTATCTTCTCTCATTTACTATAAAACTAAAATAAGTGACTAAAAATTATTATTTTTTTATTTTACAAAAAATTTTTTTTGCTGTACTGCGTACTTTGTGTACCTGGCGTTTTTAGGAACTTTAGATATTGGATTTTTCATAACTAAGAATACAAACGCTTGATAAACACAATTGGTATAACAACCGAGTATTTTATAAATAAAAATTTGCAATATTATCTTATGATACTTGAGAAAGGACAAAAGTTCCAAAAAACCTATTTGAGAAATCAACCCTCATGACTCTCTCAATAGCTCCTAGCTCTGTGTTCCCCACACAACATCAACGTTTATTTTGGTGCATCGTTTCAAATACCATTATTGAGTTCGATAATACGGTCCGGCTACGGGAATGTCCAGAATCGGCCATTTTGTAAAGCTCTCCCGCCATTTCACTCCATGGACACAAGAATGTCACTAATAAAGTTGAAGCACTCGATAAGCTCCTGAAGTACGGCCGAGATTTTTCTTCTATAGTTCTTTAATAGAAAAAGATGTGGACGCGTTTTGGGAAATTGAAAAGGCCTTTTCCTTTTCAGATAAAGATGGAAATAAAATCTTTACTTTTAGACAATTCCAGTAGTAGTAAAATGTGACATATAATATGTAACACGACTTATTTACTTGCAAATTATTATGAAACGCTATGTTTTTTAAATTAATTTAAGTTCAATTTTGCTATCCTTATTAGAACCACTTCCTCGATTAAATTTTACGCAGAGTTGAAAACATAATTTGACCATAGCTATTAACAAAATCGGAACTACAAAAACGTTACTATTCGGTACGCCCTCATTAAGTTTTGGACTTACACAAAATTAATTATTAATTTACTTAACTGCATTGAATAGTTGTATGTTTCCCAAATAAATAAATAAAATTGACAAATCACCATAATATATTGAAACCAAATTTTGCGTGGTACTATAGTTTTGAACGTTTCTGGAGGTCATGATGCAAAAAACTAAAAAAATAATAGGAAATGCGAATTAGATGTTACACTATTAACCGAATAAAACACTAGCAAATTTGTCGGAAGTGTCAGATCCTACAATATTTTGCGTACTATAAAAGTTGAAAGTTCTTAAAAAAGACTTGAAGAAACGTATATTTTTTTTATTCAAATCCAATAAAATGTTACTCTGAAAGGCGCCTTTGAATTTAATTATTTCTTACTGGTTGGTATTGAACATATTAACAAACACTCCTTTAAGATACTTAAATAGAATGCATCGATTACATTAAATAGTGCAAAAGATTAAATTATTCGGAAAAATGATCATACTTGTTTTGCAAATAAAAAAAACGAAGTGTTCTTAGCCTTGCAGAATTGTGAAAGTGACGTTTGTGAAGATAATGATAATAATTATTATTATTCTTTATTTGCAAGTATATGGTAACAATAAGTTCCTAAAAATAGGTACATATAAATGTTCGTACATATACTGCTGATTTCTCAGCGTGCAAACTTGTGAAAAAGATATATATTAATTTTTTGATTAATATAATACAATAAAATGTCAGACTAGTACTTAAACAATGTATTTTTTAGGTATATAGCATGTCCGAAGTAAGATCTAAATATTTTAATCTAATTTTTAAAAAATGATGAGGTAAAAAAGCGTTATCTTTAAAAAATATTTTAACATCATAATACATTTTTTCCAATAGAAACTTAAATAAAAACATTTTAAATTTGTTAACTGGTAGCTCCCTTATTTTTTTCGGTAACTTGTTATATACCCATACAGCCATACAGTGCACATTATTACTGTAGAGAGCAAGTTTCTGTTGCGGCAAGTATAACTTGTCCTTATGTCTACCACGCCGTCTAATCATATCTTCATTTTTTTCAAACAAATGGTTATTTTGCTTCGAAAAACAACAGATCTCAAAAATGTAAAGTGACGGAAGTGGCAAAATTTTTAGTTTTTGAAATAATGGCCTACAGTTATCCAAAAAATCAGCATAACATATTACCCGTATACATTTTTTTTTGGACGATACAGGCTGTATCAGCTTCGACCGATAGTTTATCAGTTAAAATAAGCTGAAAAGTAAATTTTTACTTGCTTATCTTATTTTGGTTGGAACGAGCTGAAAAATTACTCGCAGTGATTTCTGATTCAGCAAGAATATTTTGAGCTGGGACACGATGTTGTACTAAGTCAAACACACGCCTAGATCGAGACATTGTTATTTATACTAAATACTGCAATGTTAACGTAAAACCTTGAATTAAAAATATGATACACGTGCTTTTTTTTTTTATTTTTTTTGTTCCCCTCCGCGGGAAGGGCAGGAGGATAAAAATGCCCTGACGCATACTCTGGCGCGATTCCAAAGTTATGTGGGACTCGTCCCGACGCCTACCAGGACCATACCCACTAAAAACCCCCTGTCGGCTCGTGCATTTTTGCCACTCAGCCTTCATCGGAGCGACGGCCAATTGGAGAAAGAGGCCGCGCTAGCGGGGCCCAGAAGGGGTCACCCGCTGGGATTACATAGCACTGAAGGTGCTCAAAAATTAAAAGTAAAATAAAAACATTAAAAATGAAAAGTAAATAATGAAAACATTAAAAATTGAAAAATTAAATTTGCATTAATTCGGATTTACGTTAGAATTAGAATTTACGTTAGAATTAGAATTTGCGGCCAGAAGGGCCTCGAGATCGCGTGACAGTCTGGTGGATGAGTACGTTTGCGCATTTCTAGGCCTAGCGACTTTGAACTTCGAGTCTAACACAGGAGGAGCATATGAGACAGAATCACGAACTAGAGGATTGGGATGGGTTTCGGAGCGTTTGAAGAACGCTTCAGAGAGTGTTTTGAGATATTGTTGTACTGTAGGCAGTTCAAGATCTCTATGCAAGTCCGCGTTACGCACGTACCACGGTGCGCCTGTGGCCCGGCGGCAAAAGAGGTTTTGAACTACCTGCAGTTTGTGCAGGAGGGAGGGTTTGGCGTGGGCAAAGATTGGCGAGGCATACGTCATGACGGGTCTAACGCAGACCTTGTAAAGTGTACGTTTGTTTCTGAAGGACATTTTACTTTTTCTACCTAACATGCTATTTAGGCGGACTAAATAGTGACGAGCGAGTTTCGAAACTCTTTCAACGTGTGGCTTGAAAGAAAGCGTCGGATCTAATGTGACGCCTAAGTATTTAGTACTGCGCTTCCAGGGGATGGGAATGCCTAACATTCGAACGTGGGGATCGCCATCGGGACGACGGCGTTTGTGGTCGAAGCGCATCGCAGAACTCTTTTCAGGGTTCACATCGATGCGCCATTCTTGAAACCATGCACCAAGGGCGTTTACGGCCTTTTGGAGTCTGGTTACAAGGCGCCGAACACCGTGGCCTTTGGTATAGAGTGCGGTGTCGTCAGCGAAGAGGGCGAGTTCGACGCCTTTCGGCGGGATGGGAATGTCGTTGGTGTACACGGTGTACAGCAGAGGGGCGAGGACTGAGCCTTGAGGGACTCCAGCCTTTATGGGACGAGGTGCAGAAAGCGTGCCTTCGTGTTTAAATCGAAACGTACGGTCTTTGAGAAACGACGCTATTATCCTGACTAGGCGATCCGGTAAGCCTATCTTGTAGAGTTTATAAACGAGACCGCTGTGCCAGACTTTATCGAAAGCCTTGGCTACGTCAAAGAAAACCGCGACTGTTTTATAACGACGCGGATAGAAACCGTCAAGTATATACTCGACGATTCGGTGGACTTGCTGAGGGCAGGAGTGTTTAGCGCGAAAGCCGAAATGATGGGGAATAATGAGAGGATCTCCATCCGTTGGAAACAGATGGTTCCGCATTCGGGAAAGTATGACTCTCTCGAGAAGTTTAGACATTGCCTTGAGGAGGCTGATGGGTCTGTGATTAGCCGGGACGTTCAGAGGTTTGTCCGGCTTGGGAATGCCTATGACTGTCGCTTCTTTCCAAGCTTTAGGAAAGTAGCTATGGTCGAAGCAGGCATTGAAAATGATAGCTAACAAGGTAAGCATCTGTTGCGGTAGGTGCTTAAGTGCGTGGTTGGAAATTCCATCCGCACCCGGAGCCTTTTTGGACTTTTGATTTCTAATGAGAAGCAAGATTTCGTCATTAGAGACTGTGACAGGGTCGGCGGTGATGGGGAGAGAGTCTCTGCGAAGGACTTCGTCCTCCACCGCTTTGATGTGAGTGGGATTCGCGGGTTGCGTGCTGGGCGAGCATTGTGCGGCAATGCTGTCGGCGAAGCATTCGGCTTTCTCTTCGACTTCGAAGGCAGTAGTGCCATCGGGACGAGTGAGAGGAGGAACGTGAGAGACGGTGTCTACGCGTAAGGCTCGGGCCATGCTATAGTACGCTTGGTGGGACGGAGAGATATTCGCCATGAGATCGTTCATCTGAGCGTCTCGGAGTTCCGCGAGGCAAGACCTAACTTTACGTTGAAGCTGATTCGCAGCTGTTCTATAGGCGGGCGTGGGATATTTCTTGGCTCTCCGGAGAGCCGCGTTTTTAGCTTTAATAAGATTGCTAACGGCTAAGGGAAGCGTGGGTTTGCCTTGCTTAGCAACCTTTTCGTTGTCACTGATGGCTGAGTTGATAGCATCAGTGAGAGAATTTACTAATGAATCGATTTTATCCGGGCTATCTAATTGCTCGGGAGAGATCGCGAGTGGAGAGTTCGGAGCCTCTAAGGCTGAAACTAACGTATTTTTAAAACCTTTCCAATTGGTAAAGGTCTTAGGAGATGAGACGTTATCGTTCGGCGGTCCTAGCACGAGGGAAACGGGGCGATGGTCGGAGCCTAGGTCATCGAGCGGTTCGATAGACCTTAGGTCAAGATTGATTCGCTTGATAATTGCAAAGTCGAGGATGTCAGGAGAGTAGGACGGGTTGTTGGGATAGTGAGTGGGAGTGACGGGGGATATGACATCTAGGTCAAGGGAGTTAGTGATGTCGAGGAGAGCGATACCGCTGGTGTTAGTCGATAGGCACGTCCAGTCAGTATGTTTGGAGTTAAAGTCTCCGAACATAATGACTGAATGGCCGAGGGCGAGAATGGCCTCAAAGTCGCTGCGGATTGGTCTGGTACCACTAGGTATGTAGATTGAAGCTATGATGATGGTCGGATGACCAGTCATAGCCAATCTACACACAGTGGCTTCCATGTTGAGGAGAGGAGGGGTAGGGAGAGGACAGCAGTGGAAGCCTCTTTTGTAATATATAGCGGTGCCGCCGAAACCGTCAGAGTTGGGCCTATCGTTACGAATAAACGCGTACTTAGGTATAGCGAATCCCCTGGAGCGGTTTGGAGTAAGCCATGTCTCCTGGAGAAGGAATAAGTCAGGTTCTTTGTTCTGAAGGAACAGTTTAATCTCGGGAAGGTTGGTATTAAGGCTACGAGCGTTAAAAGATACTAGGGATAAGCCCTTGGGTTTAATACGACTGGACGCGGGATTCGCGGGTCTAGACATTATAATTTATTATTTACGAATTTATAAATTATAAAAGAATTTACAACGAACTTAGGAGCGAGTGATGCTCGGCTAAAGCAAATAAACGCTCTTGAGGAGAGCGGGCGGCTCGCAGTTTGCGTGCGAGCACGGAAATTTCGTTAATATCGACGTTTTGAATAACGTCGAATACGGTCTTCATGTCCTCAGCCAACGACGACTGAGGTGCGGAAGACGGAGAAGGACGCGGCCCTACGGGAGCTACGGGAGCTGGGATAGGTCGGGAAGGTGCAGGCGGAACGGCCGGACGCTGCCTCCAAGACAGAGCCGGAGTAGGTGTCGGCTGAACGGGCTTTGCTTCCGGGGGACCCCGGTTGCGCAGCGGCGGGAAGTTGGCGGAGGTGAGCGGCGGCGCCGGTTTAGGCGCGACCCTCTTGGTGGTGGAGCGCGGAGCGCGCGGGCAACCCCTGTAGTTAGCTGTGTGGCCGGACTGGCCGCAAAGCACACAGGCAGGGGGGGAAGTGGATTCGGGAGTGCGAGTGCACTCCTTAGTGAAGTGAGGATCCAGGCACTTTACGCACCTGGGGGGAGCTGAACAGTTAGCCGCTGCGTGGCCATAGAGCTGGCAGCGGTGGCACTGCCCAGGGTGACCACGGGGATTGGGACGCTCGACGGAGATATTTGAGAGTCCGCAAATTGTGCGAGCCTCTCTAAAGATCTCCCTCGAGTTGGGAGTATTCGACAGAATTACCAACGCTAAGGGAAAACGCCTACCGCGGTTGGAGTGCATCTTGTGCACTGCTGTGACCGGGAAACCCTGAGACTTAAGGTCATCGAGGATGTCTTCGTTGCTGAGTTCGAACGGGACGCCCCGTAGTACTGCGCGGATCTTACGCTCCTCCGGGAGGGCGTAGGTGTGAAATGCGATTTGATTTATCGAGAGTAGCCTAGTGAAAGACCGGAAGTCGTCGACGGTCGCTAATTGGATTTTGATTGTATCGCCAGCGTTGGCGGCTTTTAAGTAATTGATTTTGTGCACTTTGCACAAGTTACTTATAAAAAACAGATAAATAAATTGCTCAATAGTTAGTTATAATTTGATCATTTTTTTAAAACGCTAAATAGCTTGAATTGTTAAAATATGTTAAACTTTTCTTTAAATTTAATAATAGTTAACAACACCTTATTAGTACGTAAAGCAAATTTAATTATTTGTTACATTTTCTTAAAACATTAATGTAGTTAGTATCATCATCTCTTAACTCATTATTATATAAAATGCTGTGGTTAATGTTATGGGTGGCACAATGAGTAATTGTTTTGTATACTACTTTAATAGCAAATATATATTGTGTTCACTGTTTGTTAACCCAAATAAGGTAAAAAAAAAAAAAAAAAAAAAAAAAAAGTTGGAAACCGCGGTCCAGCGCGCTTTTTCACGCAGGAAGACGGGCGGAGGGAGCTGAGGCTTCGGCGGGACGGGAGCGCAGCGCGTCGCTGGCTTCGATGTGACCGACGGAGACGCGGTTACTACGGGCGATTTTAACGGCGCGGGGGCTGGTGTTGAAGACACCGGGGAGGGCTCGGGTATTGAAGATACCGAAGCTTTCTTAGAGCGCTTCTTGGAGCGCTTGGCGACGTGTTGAAACGCGGGCTCAGGTGAGCCGGTTAAGGTGACGGCATCTGACGACGTATCAGACGCGGGTTCGGAGTCGCTCCCGGGAGCGGTACGCTTACGACGCGACGCGTGAGAGGATGCGACCGATTCGCAGTCCATCTCGGACGAGGCGGGAGACGCGGGAGAGCTTAAGACCTGAGGGGTCTCGACGTTGGAGGCCTGAGGGGCCGGGGTTGGGGCCTGAGGGGCCGGGGACGCGTTAAGCGCTAGTACAGCTTGCGTAAATATGTCGTCAGAAATTGAAACACCCGACGCGGCGAGTGCTTGGGCGAACGCCTTCGCAATGTTAATGACGATTTGCTTATCCATTTGGGAAGGGGTTGGGACAATATGTAAAAATATAAGTATAATAAAAGATGCCTAGATCCTAAAAACCTAGCAAAATCCTAGCGGCAAACCTCCCTACCAGCGGTAGGGGGGCTGGGGAGAATAAATTAAAACTAACCGTAGTACGCCGAAGGCCGCTACCTAGAAACCTAAAAAAGGGTGCGCAGGTAAAGAGTTGACCGCGTTAGGGTCAACCTTTACCGACAGAAAGGACAAATACACACGAAATCACACAAATATGATAGAAATAAATATGAAAATAGGAGAAAAATAAATAAAATAGAGAAGAGAAATAAATAAAAATAAAAAGGACTGGTTCAGTACAAATTCGTTGTCACCGTTAAGTATCCTTTGCACTGAAACCAGACTACTTACGCCGGGCACAACACTGCACTCAGCACAAGCACAACACAACTTAGCACAGCACTTTGAAGACTAAGAGGCTTAGTCGCAAAGAAAAATCGCACTTCGAAGGCACTCAGACGGAGTAGAAAGACTTAGGAAACCGTAGCACGGAGCCAACACGCTAGACTGTGACGTCAGTAAACTGAGCGCCGCGGAATGGCGGGAAGGGACCGATCAACGGAGAACTGGGTCTTGCACGTCCGAACCGCGTGGCGATCGGAGCGAGAATGATACACGTGCGTGCGATCGCCCAGTTAAAATTGAACGAAATGGCAGATGCGTGCTATGCGCGAGCGCGCGTGCTCCTCCCTCATCCCGCAAACAACGTAGTGACATACCTACCTACATAATTCATTGGACGTATTTAAAAAATCCGACTTTGTTAATCTAGAAAAACTATAATAGCGCTTAGTTTGAAATTTGAAACTTTGCAAAGTAATAGATTTGGATATTTTAAGTCTTTAGATGTAATAAAACGAAAATCGCCAAAATGTAGTTCCCACTTTGTTAATAGCTACAGTCGAATTATTTGTATAGTCCCGAATATAACATATTTCTAAAGTGCCTAATGATACTGACCGTATTAAAATTATACGTCTCATCTCAAAGAACTAATCAGCCATCAACAACATCGCACGTAATTTTGTACGTAATAAAAATGTCTATCTTATTCTGTTTAATCATGAATAAAATGGGATGTATGTAATTTCCTCAAGAATATTTTGTAAAAAGAGTTTAAAATAATTATAATATATTATGTAACGTAAATTAAAGACGTAAATTTCGTAACTAACAAATCACCTTACTTAAACTATCTTAATAAATAAATAGAGTTTTGTGCGTGACCCAATTATAAATCGTCTAGTAGAAAACCTTCGGAAGTAATCTTTATTAACGAATATTTCGATGACAATACCAAAACGTTAATATCTAGTATTCTCACGACCGTAGACGTGACAATTGTCTTTTATCAGATTTTATGACTCCATTCGCACAAAATGGCTGCCATTAAGGAGTTTCTCAATATTTTGATTTTTCATTCTAATGTATTTTATCCGTGGCACTTGTTAGGCCTTCACAGTGATTTTATTAAGGGGTATTATAAATTTTATTGCACTAATTTAGTAGCGGCTGTTGTCTCAAGCACCAAAAGTTATAGCTCTGTGCTTATAAAACTGGCTTTCTGAAATATAAATTCAGGACGTAATTTAGGCCAAATGTTCGGGGAGAGGATTTGGCCTTTTGTTTTATTTTTACAGGAATTCTTATCTAATTACAACATCTAATCAAGATGATCTCATTAATTAAGTTAATGTTTGTGAATGTGATAACATAATTATTAAATTATGTGCCTTGACTCTTGAAGCCTAACCTTGAAGACTTTTTTGTTATGCAACTTTTTAGCATGTTTATCTGTGTCTACTTATAAAAAAAAAGACTTTACGCAACTTATACCCGTATTGTATTGTTCCCCGATTTAATATTGTTATTAATGATTTAAGAAATAGAACTATATAACAAAGTAAGAATAGTTTTAAATTTCTTAACATTTTCCATTTTTAAGATCAAGCATAGCTTTTTTCTTTATGTACATGTTGTTGTCAAACTATATTGAAGTTCTAGTAAGGTAGAATTAAATGGTTTACTCTAATTAACAACGTCAATGCGTAAATTATTTAATCTGTAGCTAAAATTGTGAATTTGTTTATTTTTATATTATTATATCTACGTTTTAAGTTATTGTTTTTAAGTAAAGCACATTAAAGGCAGTAAGGTGATATTTTAATAATACATAAATCAATTATTTTAATATCAGCTATTATGTGCATGTAAATATTATTGCGCTTAAAAACAAAATAAATTAAATAAATAAATAAAAGTGAATTTAATTAATAATTTCATGCGCGAAAAAAAATAGGTTGAGATCTTTTATTTAAAAAATGCACGCCCCTTTTCACAAATTGTGATCAATTAAATTTGTGAAAATAAATAATTATTGCAACGTCTTACAAGAGTGCATGTAGCCATTTTGTTGTACAACTCATTTCAAACATTTAAAGAAGGGAATTAGAGGGGCAGCCTTTTCTATTTATCACTTGCTCACACACTGTTGCCTTCTATATTCACACATGGCTGTAAATCACCAAAAATAACAATTAATTTAAGCTTAAATAAAATTGTAAATCCTTCAGATAAATTAAATTAACGTCATTATATATTTAATGCTTCAGAAACATCATTATCAACAACTTATCCTTAACATCCGAAAAAGTTTTAAAAGGCTGCCAGGTCTCCCAAGTTCAAATTGTTAGCACTAAAATCTCCACTAGAGATAATGAAACGCGATGGATCCAATGATTGCATTATAGAAACTAAATAGCGAACGGCCGCGTAAATGCCAATTAGTTCAGTGATGGCTAATCCACAGAGTATTTGAGTGCAATTATTCAGAATAGGTGAAATAAAGAAATGTTCGTTTATGTTGGCAACTTAGCACAAATATTAGTACGTCAAAAACCGCAAGATTAATTTAATATAAGTTAAATTTCTATAATTTTTATTAGTATTTTTGTTTTTGGTTTTATAGTTATTACTGTAATGTAAAACCAATATAAAAATGTCCATTGATCGTACTTAAATGAGATGTTACAAAATTGTAACTACAATACTATAAGACTAAATCAATATTGATCAACTTACAGTACACGCAAATAATTTCTTAAACTTTCAGAAACGGAGGTTTTTGGTACGTTACGAGAGATTCACGGTTTGATTAGTGTTAAATGTTACTAATAATAATCCTGAACATGGCTGCTGAAAAGAATTTAGATTTAATACACCGGCCAGATTGCATTATTCAATATTTCTTCATTTTCGATTCTCTTCCGCTTTGGTTATTTGAAATAGAAGCAAAGTTCAGTTTTCAGTATTTTTCGAGAAAATATATACACACGGTTTATTATCAATATTTATACTAATATTTAATTCTGCTGATCATGCCATATAATCATACCGTAGTATTGTTTGCAGATTGGCAGTGAGAAAATTGTAAAAGAGCTGTTCTTTAAAATTACATAAATGTTTTAATATTATTGCAATAATTTATTCCTTACTTAATTACTAATTTAATCATATAAATATCATAGTCACTGTTACACTTTAAGATGATAGATGATAGCTGCTGCTGCTGCTGATGCTGATAGATGCTTCTGATGCTGATACTGATGGCGATGATAATAGGGATGTCATATGAAACTCGTTGAGTTAGTAATGATCACTGTTTTTATTGTAAAGATGTCGAATTTATATAGTTCTAATATTACTTAGGTAAACGCGGTGAACGAGTGCAATGACACATTGGCTCGTACAGTTACAAAGAAAAAGTTTGAAATAGTATTATTTATTTAAACAACCGTTAAGTCCGTAGGCTGTTGTCCGTAGGTGTGTCCCAATGTTCAACATCGCCTTTGTCTACATTTCGTTGTTGTTCAGATGATTATACTATGTACGGAAAGTTTAATGTACAAATTTTTTTGTTATGAATTAAATGAGCAGCATGCATGACGTTAAAAACAATTCTACTATTTTGACTTTTTTTACAAAACAAACCCAAAAATTATTTTTGAAAATAAATTTGAGACTGACAAAAAAAACTTAAGACTTTAGGGTACTCATCTTCCAAAACAATATCGCATCCAAGTACATTCATGAGATTAGCAGAACATTTCATACACCCAAGATGTCCGCATACCACTCTTTTCACGTGGGGACTCACTAATAACAGCTTTGTAACAATAAAGCATAAACGTGGAATGCTTACCTATGTTTTTGGAATCCTTTTTATTTATTTATTATTTTCCATTTTCCTGTATTTATATTGTATACTTTTTGACTAATCGTGTCAACTCAATTTTTTATGACAGCATTGGCCAAGCAAAGTTAGCCTGTAACACACGGATTCTTACAAAACTATTGTAAAAAAATATACTTGATCCTTGGCCAATAAGATTAAATTCAAAATATCAAATTGCGGTTCTTGAAGCTACCGGACTCCGAAGCTGCCTCATCTTGAAAACCCCGACATTGACTCCTGATCCTGCTCCTGCTGGTGACCCTGATGATTCTGCCTACCACCTCCTCCTGTCTGCTCCTCCTGTTCCTGCTGTCACTGATACTACACGCGCCAAAGCGCCATTCGGCGCCTGAGCGTCTACCACTGACCCTGCACGCGCCTAAGCGCCTTCACCATAGAAGCCTTCTTGGCGACCCCCCGACTAATTCATGTCGGTGATAGTTTTTTTTAATAAAAACTTTTATTACGGCCCAAACGGCCTTGGCACATTACACGAACTATGTCACAAAAGCTATTTCAGATACTACAAAGTTAATGATAAATACAATAGTTTATATTTTTTATTTTATCAGTCTTTTAAATCAAAAATTCCAGTATAAGGTAAACGCAGCTATCAACGACCTGTCAAAAATCTGCAGATATTAACGACCTAACAAAGTAATTCGAAATGTTTGCGTTTCTCAAACTGTTTTAGCTATATTTAGGTAAAGATGCACACGCTTTTTTTCCTTGAGCATCGTGTACTTCGGCGTTAGTATGAGTGGCATTGCGAAAAAGGGACAAAATACATCAGTTACTGCGGGGTCGGCGTGGATGCAAGACATGTCATACTGGCCCGTATTATTTCAAGTAAGAACGTGGCTTTTCTCCTTAAGACATTTAATCAAATACGTGACGTCTATACTTTACCTTGTATTATACAATGTATCCGTTTAAGTGTCAGTTATTGATATTTTACTATAATTCATTATAAAAAGTAATTTTAAACGAAAAATATATTAAATTAAAATAGGACGGCGATAGCTTCTTCAGCTTTTGTTGGGTTTGCTAACAACGACCCGTAAGTCGGCAATGGCCATAACGCTATGTTTCGTTTTTCTTTATTTTATGTTATTATATCATATTAACACAAATATTTTTATAGACCATTTTAAAACCAAACAATCGGTCTTTGTAAAAATCTATTAGCGACATACACATTGATGTCTAGTTTTTTTCTTTTAGCTTTGTCAATTTTACCAAAATGTTATATTTTTAGAAATTCGATGTTATATAGTAACATTAATAAATCATTATTTACTGTTTTTACCGATGAATATGTGTCCATACTTTTGTAATATATATGTACCAATTACAATCTTTTTTGTAGTCAGAAAATCAATTGAATAAAATCAACCAATTTTTATGAGTCGGTTATACATTTTATGTTTGTTCTTACATATTTTATCACCAACCCGTAGGAGTCGGTATTAGCAACCATTACGAGCTATTACCGATCGCACATAGTAAGAGACAAACGAAACGGAAAGTATAAGAATGAGATTTGTGGAGTTCAGCCAGTTCTCAATTTAAATGAAGACCAACAGCTTGTAGATTGGATTCACTACCTTGGCAAGTTGGGATTTCCAGTCACAAAAAAACAATTATTAGAAGCAGTGGCTAAGCTCGTCCATAACTTAAATCGACCAAATCCTCTTAAAAATGGCGTGCCTGGCAGATACTGGTTTGATAATTTTATAAAAAGGCATCCAACAATATCCAGAAATCTACCTACAAGCCGAAATCAAGTCACAGAAGCAGCTATACGTGGATGGTTTGAAAGAGTGAACAATTATTTTATGATGAATAATCTGCTCCATGTTTTCGAAGACCCAAGACGAGTGTTCAACTGTGACGAAACTGCTTTCTTTTTGTGTCCAAAAGAGAAAGAAGTTTTGGTCAGCAGAGGTAGCAAACGAGTCTATAATCGTGTTGCAAATGACGAGAAAGAATGCTTGACTGTGCTTGTGAACGTTTCATCTGATGGAAATTTAGCACCTCCAATGATTCTTTTTCCATACAAACGTTTACCAAAAAATTTGGTGCCTACATTACCTCGTGGATGGGGAATTGGTAACATGGAATCGGGTTGGATGAACACAGAAGCATTTTATGAATATGTTACCAACTGCTTCTATCCATGGCTTGTGACAAATGGAATACCATTTCCAATAGTTTTGTTTTTTGATGGTCACACGTCTCACATATCACTTCCATTATCAATGTTCTGTAAAGAAAAGGCGATCATCTTAGTAGCTTTATTGCCCAATTCTACACATATACTACAGCCGCTTGATGTAGCAATTTTTAGGCCCGTTAAAGGAACATGGAGGACTGTTGTCCACAATTTCAGAATATAACATAGCTATGCCAAGCTCAGACGCACAGACTTTGCACCAGCAGTAAAACAATGTTTTGATCAGTGTCGGAGCGGATTTCTATGTTGTGGATTGTATCCATTTGATCCAGCAAAAGTGAACTACAGTAAACTGTTGACCAATGTTAAACATAATGAAGATAAGAATGAAACAAGCACTCCTTCAAACACTTCTTTGGTAGATGAAGAAAAATTCAAAAGTGATTTTGAGGCTAGATTGTCACCTGTAACACTACGAATGTTCAAAGATTCGGGAGACCAATGGATGGGAGATCCAATTTATGAAAAATTATTCCAATTTTGGAAGAAAATTGCACCCGAAAACGCAGTGATTCGAGAGAGTGAACGTATTCTGCAGTTAGGTGAATCAACACTTAATAACAATTTTGTTGACGAAATGCCAGACTTATCTGAGTAGATTCTAAATTTTGAAAGAGTTTCTGAGAGTGAATTAATACTGCCATTAGAGCAAGGTTCAGATGGAAAGGCAGAAGAGGCATCCAACTTATCCTTGTTTATTGAAAAACCTTTCCCCGTTTCAACGTCTAATGGAATTTTTTTAACAGTACAAGAAGAATCTAATCAGCTTCTTCGAACGTCTACTCCTCAACCGGACAATATACTTATACCATCTATCAACGAGTTAATTGCACCCATGTCCACTTCGATTTCTGTACCAGAAAAAGATATTTTAGTTGAAATAACCATGGAACCGCAACAAACACTTCAGAAATATACTCCATCACCCAAAGAGGCCGCACCAGAAACAAGTAGTAGCTCTGTAATTCCTACGCCATTTAAGAATTATTCAACACCCTTTAAAAAATCTTTTTACTTTCCAAACAAATTAAACCCTAACAACCCTAACAAATTTTTCTTTTTAGAAAAACATGAAAAAAACTTACGCCAACAGTAGCTATAGCTGATGAGTTTATGGAATATCAAAGAAGAATAATACAAGAAAAAGAAGAAAAAGAAAATAAAAAACAAAAAAAAAAAACAGGATATGTTGGTGAAAAAGGAACAAAAAGAATTACTGAAGAAAACAAAAAAGTCTGAAGCCTTAACAAAGAAAACAAGAACCTTAGAGAATAATATACCTATTAAGAAACAAAATGAATATTCTCCTGTAGCAGGACCCAGTAAATATGAATCAGGTGGCGAATTAGATTATAGTTTGAGTATAAAAGAAACAAAACGTCACGTGCTCTTTAACAGCGAGTTAAAAAAACAGTAAAAAAAGGGCATGAACATTCTAATAATACTTTAATTGATAGTGACTCTTTTGAAGCAGAAACTACTGTACGTCAATCAGAGTCAAACTCTGCAAGAGAGATAGTTAAACGTCGATTTTGTTATAGCAGTGAGTCTGATGATGATTTTTTAAGTAACTTAATTTTTTTTTTCTGTAAGCACCAAGTGTACTAAATTATGTAACTAATTAGGTGCAATTTATTTATAATAAGACGTGATCCTACCATTGTGATGATTAATAGTGTAGTAAGTTAGCAACTATAATTTTAAATCGCAGCATCACGAATAATTATGATCTCAATAGCATTAATAGATATACTCGTACTAGAGTTCATGTTCCTTAAATTAAAATGTATGTCTCATGTTGTTATGTTGATTACTTTTATTGTTCATAATTATTTGTTTATACATATTCGTTATTTTAATTGAAATAAAAAAAATATGAGTAACTATTGCCATTTTTATTTTGTTTCATTTTATTACGATCTGTGATCATCATCATCACCATCGTCATAACCAGCCTAAAGCGTCCCTTTGCTGCAGCCTTCTCCTCATACACAGTCGGTAATAGCTGCTTAAAAATCGTTGATAGCTTCACAACCGTTTTTATGGGTCGGTAATAGTAACAATTGACTAAGTAACTTTATGAATTATTTTTTACAAGATAATCATTCATTTAAATGCTGATAACTAAATAAATACATTTTTTTAATTTAACATTAGCAAATAAAAATGAAAGAGTAAATCTGAGGGCACTTAAAAATTACGCTCGATTTCAAAAGTGCCTTAGCGGGGTCGTTAATAGCTGCGTTTACCTTACTTTTTGATTTACGGTTACTTGGGATAAAATGTTACTTATTTGGGGTAATAAGTTAGTTAGGCATTTGTAAATTTTCTCATAAATATTTAAGAATGGGGAAGAATTTTCTCTTTCCATTTAGAATATAAATTTTGTTCAATACAATTTTAATAACTGTCTACGCAGCGTCCTGGTTTAATAAATAAAATGCGACTTATTAAATACACACGTTAATTTGACTACGCTGTCGCAGATCTTTTTGTAAGTTTCTTACTGGGTAAGTTACATGACAAAGTAAATAAGTGATAGGTGAGTGAGATGAAGCGACGAGGGTCGCGAAGTGTTGCTCGCTACATGAACCACCGAGGAAAGAGGAGGAGTGCGTTTTTTTTTTGTTCCACTCCAAGAGGAGGGGGAGGATGAAAAATGCTCTGACGCATACACCGCGCGCGTGATCAGAGTTATGCGGGACTCGCTCCGAGCCTACCAGAACCTCTACCCACTAAAAAAAAAACCCCTGAATGACTCGTGCAATTTTTGACACACAGCCTTCATCTGAGCAACGACCAATTGGAGAAAGAGGCCGCGCTAGCAGGGCCCAGAAGGGCTCACCCGCTGGGATTTATATAGCACTGAAGGTGCTCAAAGCACTGAATGTGAATACATAGCACTGAAGGTTCTCAAAATGAAAAATAAAAATTGAATTAATTCGATTTTACGTTAGAATTAGAAGTTGCGGCCTGAAAGGCTTCGAGATCTAATGTTAATTGCGTGGGTTCGCTAGTGTGCGCGTTTCTCGGTCTAGCGACTTTGAATTTCGAATCTAAGACAGAAGCAGTATGTGAGACTGAATCTCGAGCTAGAGGATTGGGATGGGTTTCGGCGCGTTTGAAGAATGATTCTGAGTGTGTTTTTAGGTGCTGTTGCACTGTAGGTAGTTCAAAATCTCTGTGCAGGTCCGTGTTGCGCACGGACCAAGGTGCGTTTGTGGCCCTGCGGCAGAAGAGATTTTGAACTACCTGCAGTTTGTGCAGGACGGAGGGTTTGGCGTGGGCAAAGATTGGCGAGGCATATGTCATGACGGGTGTAACGCAGACCTTGTAGAGTGTACGTCTGTTTCTGAAGGACATTTTACTTTTTCTACCTAACATACTATAAATGCGGCCTAAGTAAAAACGTGCGAGTTTCGTTACTCTATCGCCGTGAGGTTTGAAAGAAAGCGTCTGGTCTAAGGTGACGCCTAAATATTTAGAAATGCGCTTCCAGGGGATGGGAATGCCTTGCATTCAAACGTGGAGATTGTCGGTGATACGACTGCGTTTGTAGTCGAAAAAAACCGCAGAGCTCTTCTCCGGGTTCACATCGATACGCCATTTTTTTTGAAACCATGCACCGAGGGCATTTACAGCTTTTTGGAGTCTGGTGGTGAGACCCGGGACTCTGCGGCCTTTGGTGTAAAGGGCAGTGTCGTCGGCAAAGAGGGCGAGTTCGACGCCTTTCGATGGGACGGGAATATCGTTAGTGTACACGGTGTACAGCAGAGGGGCGAGGACTGAGCCTTGAGGGACTCCAGCCTTTATGAGACGGGGCGCGGAAAGCGTGCCTTCGTGTTTAAATCGAAACGAATGGTCTTTGAGAAACGACGCGATTATTCTTAGTAGGCGATCCGGTAAGCCTATTTTGTAGAGTTTATAGACGAGGCCGCTGTGCCAGACTTTATCGAAAGCCTTGGCTACGTCAAAGAAAACTGCGACCGTTTCAAAACGCCGCGGGTAGAAGCCGTCGAGTATGTACTCGACGATTCGATGGACTTGCTGAGGGCAGGAGTGCTTAGCGCAAAAGCCGAACTGATGGGGAATTATGAGAGGATCGCCATCCGTTGGAAACAGATGGTTCCGCATTCGAGAGTGTATGACTCTTTCGAGAAGTTTAGACATTGCCTTGAGGAGGCTGATGGGTCTGTGATTAGCCGGGATATTCAGAGGTTTACCCGGCTTGGGAATGCCTATGACTGTCGTTTCTTTACAAGCTTTTGGAAAGTAGCTAAGGTCGAAGCAGGTATTGCATATAACAGCTAACAAAGTAAGCACCTGTTGAAGCAGGTGCTTAAGTGCGTGGTTGGAAATACCATGCGCACCCGGAGCCTTTTTGGACTTTTGACTTTTTATGAGAAGCGAGATTTCATCATTAGAGACTGTAACGGGGTCTGCGGTGACGGGGAGAGAGTCTCTACGGAGAACTTCGTACTCCACCGCCTGGATGTGAGAGGTATTCGCGAGTTGCGTGCTGGGCGAGCATTGAGACGTAACGCTGTCAGCGAAGCATTCGGCTTTCTCTTCGACTTCGAAGGCGATAGAGCCATCGGGACGAGTGAGAGGAGGGACGTGAGAGGCGACGTCTACGCGTAAGGCTCGGGCCATACTATAATACGCTTGGTGGGATGGGGAGATATTTGCCATGAGACCGTTCACCTGAGCGTCTCGGAGTTCCGCGAGGCAAGACCTAACTTTACGTTGTAGCTGATTTGCAGCTGTTCTATAGGCGGGCGTGGGATACTTCTTGGCTCTCCGGGGAGCCGCGGTCCTAGTTTTAATAAGATTGCTAACGGCTAGGGGAAACGTGGGTTTGCCTTGCTTTACAACCTTTTCGTTGGCATTGTTGGCTGAGTTGATAGCATCAGTGAGGGAATCGACTAATAAATCAATTTTGTCTGGTCTATCTATTTGATTGGGCGAGATCGCGAGCGGAGAGTTTGGGGCCTCTAAGGCTGAAACTAACGTATTTTAAAGCCTTTCCAATCGGTAAAGGTCTTAGGAGAGGTGACGTTATCGTTAGGCGGTCCTAGCACGAGGGAGACGGGACTAGGTCATCGAGCGGTTCGATAGACCTGAGGTCGAGGTTGATTCGCTTGACAAATGCAAAATTGAGGACGTCAGGAGAGTGATTTGGGTTGTCGGGATAGTGAGTGGGAGTGATGGGAGAGATTACATCTAAGTCGAGTGAGTTTGTGACGTCGAGGAGAGCGATACCGCTGGTGTTGGTTGAGAGGCACGTCCAGTCAGTATGTTTGGAGTTAAAGTCTCCGAACATAATGACTGAATGGCCGAGGGCGAGAATGGCCTCAAAGTCACTGCGGATTGGTCTGGTGCCACTAGGTATGTAGATTGAAGCTATGATGATGGTCGGATGACCAGTCATAGCCAATCTACACACAGTGGGTTCCATGTTGAGAAGAGGAGGGGTAGGGAGAGGACAGTAATGGAATCCTCTTTTGTAATATATAGCAATGCTGCCGGAACCGTCGGAGTTGGACCTATCGTTACGAATAAACGCGTACTTGGAAATAGCGAATCCCCTGGAGTGGTTTGGAGTAAGTTATGTTTCCTGGAGAAGCAATAAGTCTAGCTCATTGTTCTGAAGGAACAATTTGAGCTCAGGAAGGTTGGTACTGCAACGTTTGCTTGTGCCGTATTTATTAAAAGAGTTTATTGCACAAACAAACTTGCCGACATTTATGACTGGCAACTTATAAGTCTGTCATTATTTGATTTTATTTGTAAAATGTAAAATATATAGAATATGGTATCCCTTCATGGGCATTCCTTGACGGGATTCCTTAGGGAATTCTATTGCGGGCTTCGTCCCCAAAATAGTCTAATAATTATCATTGTATTTTCCTATAAAATAGACTCATCTTAAATAAAAGTAACTTAAAGTAAAATTGTGTTATATTTCCTTTGTTGATTAGGAAGACCTCCCTAGGTTAGATGAGGTCCATCCCGGGTACCGACCCCAGATGGTGGAGGCGCCGCGTACAGTTATAATGTGGTACTGTTTTACTATTTTCAGATTATTTCAGCTATATACGTCACTGAGTATAGCGGAAAGAAAATTTTAGAAGGCAAGAGCCATCTGAAATACCAAGAGTAAAGGAAAGACTCTAGAAGGTGATTCATCCAACGGGCGAGGAAGGAATTTCCCAAACTTCAACCGGCGTCAGTGGGACAGCTTGAGATATTGTTGATACCGATTGATCAAGACAATGTTATATGGAGCTAAATAAGAAGGTAATTACAGATTTGTTTCATTTGCTTATCATCGAAGGTATGATAGTGCAGCTGAATGGGGCGAAATTCTGCGCTGTTTTGGATTTAAACTGTGCCTATTGGTAATTATCGATAGCGGAGAAGGATAGACACGAAACGGCAATCATCATACCGTCTGGATTATACGAGTTTAACGTATTATCATTTGGATTTAAATCGTGTAGGACAATTGGTTTCGTTACATTGTCCAGAAAGAATATTGGGTGGAAGTCGAAAACTTGGTCGACCATATGAAGGTTTATTTCGAGTATTGCGATATATAGGATGTGACAATTATCTTGTAAAAAAATACAAAATAACCAAGAATTGATTGTGCATGTGAATAGATTGGAACCATATAATGTTCGATAGAATAGAATTAATGATGAAATTGTGTCTGTATTTATATATGTAAAATGGGGTTTTTGTATATACATTTATTTCTTGAAATATTACAATAATATTATAATTTCTTTATTCTTAGAATTAATAGAGTAAAAGTACACATTTAGGTGTACAAATATGTATATCGTTCATTTGTAGATATGCAACGGTTAGAATTTCGTTGGGGTTTTAGAATAATATAAGAAACTAATATTTTTTTTTCTCAAATTCTATGTACACTTCACAACGCAATGTTCCGAGATGATATATCCTGCAAAGCCGATCCAAACAGCATCACCAAAAAGGAGATGCAATGGATGGACGATGCAGATAAAAGAAAATAAGGAAAAGGTTTTTATATATTATATATTGAGATAAGAGGGTATTTTATTTAATGATTTAATAAATTAATTTTAGATACCCGAAGAGAAACCTCTAAGGGGCGTCCGGTACACGCGGCACGTATTTACCGCGTTACATTTTATTTACGAATCATAAATATACGTGTGGTGCCAATGCTCTAAAGAAGTCAATTTTCAAAGACTAAAATAACACTATAGATAATGTGCACGTTTAATTTGAGCCACGCCTAATAATCTCAATAAGAGAGAAGGTGATAGCCGATTTAGCTATGCGGCCAAAGTTTACGAGTATATATAATATTGTGATATTGATGTCTGTGGGTCAACACGCGGATGTAGAATAGGATCCTCAGTGGGTTAAATAATAAAAGGGTTGTGATAGAATAGGTAATGTATTTTAAACGTTATTGGCATAGAATTTTGTCAGGTGTATTACGGTGCATTTTGAAAAAGTTCTCTGCATTGCGTTGTGAAATATAAATCCTTTAATTTATAGATATCATTCTGGGTTAAGTAAAATACTTTGGATCCAATTTTATGATCTATTCATAGGTAAGTTTGTCCGGTAATAGTTAGGCAGGTAAAATCTTAATATTTAGGTAGGTAATGTTTAAATTTTCGAAAGTTACAAACTTTCAAATAAACTTTTAATCATTCAGAAAAGTTTAAAGTTAATATGACAGTTCATGTCAAACGTGTTTGTTTTGCCAACTGAATGATAATGTTTGATAATATAATTTGATTAATTTAGTATTAATTTTAATATAAATGGGATTAATTAAATTTACTTTTATTGGGATATTAATGTATTTATTACTTATCAATTAATTATAATTATAATTTGATTGTATTCAATGGGTTATTTTAACAATTGTTGATTAATTTAATAATAAATATTGGTTATTTGAATTTGCGTATGATTGTGTAACGTAAATGATTAATATGGGGTTGTTGATTATTCATGAATTGTATGAGAAATTAAAATAATTTACACTGTTTTATTTAGATATTAATTAACCAGCCGGGATCTTGGCTGATTTTCATCAGGTTTTGTGGCTAAGGCTCTATTGATGGAGAATAAATACAATTAGATCATTTTTGGTGTAATAAGATGTTGTAATTTAAACATGATCAAGTGTGTATATTCCTATCGGTAGGGGGCTCATCTGAGAGTAATCCCGATTAATGTATATGGTCCTGATTTAAGTAGGGTCGATATTTAAGAATGAAATGTATATAGGAATTTATTTAATCAGCTTCACTAATTAAATAAATTAAACAAGAGGGGCGATTGCAACGTTTGCTTGTGCCGTATTTATTAAAAGAGGTTATTGCACAAACAAACTTGCCGACATTTATGACTGGCAACTTATAAGTCTGTCATTATTTGATTTTATTTGTAAAATGTAAAATATATAGAATATGGAAGATTGTTCTATGGCATTCCTTGACGGAATTCCTTACGGAATTCTATTGCGGGCTTCGTCCCCAAAATAGTCTAATAATTATCATTGTATTTTCCTATAAAATAGATTCATCTTAAATAAAAGTAACTTAAAGTAAAATTGTGTTATATTTCCTTTGTTGATTAGGAAGACCTCCCTAGGTTAGATTAGGTCCATCCCGGGTACCGACCCCAGAGTACTAAGGCAACGAACATTAAAGGAAACTAAGCCCTTGGGTTTGATACGACCGGACGCGGGATTTGCGGGTCTAGACATTATATTTACTTATTTAACGTATATATATATATATATATATATATCGTGCCAAAATGTAAATTTATAAAACTTTGCGTAAACTAATTTTATGTAATATGTCAAATTTTTTTAAGTCTTAAGGGTATGTGTGTTTTTCATTTTGTTATATGGAACTTTTCATACACTTAGGGATTAACTTCAAAACATGAAGTCACAAGTAATAGAAAAAAAATCCAAATTAAGTTCATTAACTATATTCTTTTCAAAATAGATCATAGAAAAAACTTTATTAGTGAGGTGATTAGGAAACAATGCCGTGACAAACAACTTAACCCTTATTACTAATTAAGGGAGAAACCTTTCTTCCGGTGACGAAGTAATTAGGATTAAAAAATCATTTTGTATAAAACATGGACTCTACAAGGAGAAACACACACACGCACAGCACACATGCACGGGGGGGGAATTGATTTGGGAGTGCGAGTGCACTCCTTTGTTATATGTGGGTTTAGACACTTGGCGCACTTGGGTGGAGCTGAGCAGTTAGCCGCTGCGTGGCCATAGAGCTGGCAGCGGTGGCACTGCGCAGGGTGACTGCGTGGATTGGGACGCTCGACGGAAATATTCGAAAGTCCGCAGATTGTGCGAGCCTCTCTGAGGATCTTCCTCGAGTTGGGAGTATTAGTTAAGATTACTAGAGCGAGTGGAAAACGCCTACCGCGGTTGGAGAGCATCTTGTGCACTGCTTCAGCCGGAAAACCCTGGGACTTAAGGTCCTCGAGGATTTCTTCGTTCGTGAGCTCGAACGGGACGCCCCGTAATACTGCGCAAATCTTACGCTCCTCCGGGAAGGCTTAGGTTAGGTACGCGATCTGCCTAACTGAAAGCAGCCTAGTGAACGCGCGGAAGTCGTCGATAGTCACGACTTGGATTTTAATAGTATCGCCTGAGTTATGCGCCTTGAAATAATTGATTTTGTACCCTTTGCACAAGTTAGAAACCGCGGTCCAGTGCGTTTTTTCGCGGAGGAAGACGGGCGAGGAAGCTGAGGCTTAACTGGGACGGGAGTGCAGCGCGACGCTGGCTTCGACCGGACCGACGGAGACGCGGTCACTTTGAGTGACATAAGTGGCACGGGGGCGGGTGTTTAGGACACCGGGACGGGCTCGGGTGTTGAAGACACCACAGCTTTTTTCGAGTGCTTTTTAGAGCGTTTGGTAACTAATTGAAATGGAGGCTCAGGAGAGCCGGTTACGGTGGCGGCGTCCGATGACGCATCAGACGTGGATTCCGAGTCGCTCCCGGGAGCGGTACGCTTACGGCGCGACGTTTGAGATGATGAGACCGACGCGCAGTCCATATCGTATGGAACGGGAGACGCGGGAGAGCTATAGACCTGAGGGGCTGGACGTTGGAGGCCTGAGGGGCTGCGAGGCCTGCGTTAGGATGTCGTTCGGAATGGAGTCGCCTACCGCAGCAAGCGCCTGGGTGAACGCTTTCGCGACGTAAATAACGCTTAGCGAATCCATTAGGCAGGGGTTTGGACAATTATATGTGTATATAAGTATACAAAGGATGCCTAGTTCCTAAAAACCTAGCTAACCGTATTGGCTAACTAAGGCTGGGGAGAATAACTTAAAACTAACCGTAGTACGCCGAAGGCCGTTACCAGAAACCTAAAAAAGGGTACGCAGGTAAAGAGTTGACCGCGTTAGGGTCAACCTTTACCAAAAAAAGGACAAATGTACACGAAAAGACACAAATATGATAAAAATAAATATGAAAATAGAAGAGAAAATATAAAATAGTAGAAGGAAATAATAAATAAAATAAAAATAACTGGATCAGTACAAATTCGTTGACAAGTAAGTATCCTTTGTACTGAAACCAGACTACTTACGCTGGGCACTACACAGCACTCAGCACAAGCACAACACAATACTCGCACAGCACTTTGAATACTAAGAGGCTTAGTTGCAAAGAACACTCACACTTCGATAGCACTCAGAGGGAGTAGAAAAACCTTGAAAACCGTAGCACGGAACCAACACGCTAAACTGTGACGTCGCTAAACTAGAGTAAGTGCCACAGGATATCGGGAAGGCATCGATCAACGGAGAACGGGGTCTTGCACGTCCGTACTTAGACGTCCGACTTAGGACGAGTGCGCCGGCGCTCGTAGTTTTGTTGAAATGATGCGAGGGGCGCGGAGCGCGCGGGGCAGACGCGGCGTCCGACGCGACATTCCGGGGGATGCGGGTTCCCGATGTGGAGAAATGGCGTGAACAACAACTATTATGCAATTTTCGTAAGTAATAAGTGTGTAACAATAACCGAATTTTTGACAAATAAAATCATTATCAGCGGACAGGCATTTCTTGTAAATAATATTTCTATTTTTTAAGGTTATTAATGATTTGTTAACAGTTTGCTAGAAAGCTTTGCCATAATTTCAATAAAAAATCACCGTGTAATTGAAAATGACGAATTTTGGCCTTAGGCAAGTAAAATTATCAATCATTGCGATTTCTTTATAAGGGAATATAAAATTACGTGGAATGCAGTGTAACTCTCTCGAATTAGGTAATTATTATCTTTTAAGTTATTTTATTGATATTTTTGAGCTATGGAATCATTTTTATCCAAAATTTAAACATAAATAGTAAATTTAACCACAGCAAAAGATGAAAAATGTAATATCATAAATTGAAATCAACTAAATATGAATACGCTGAGAAAAGTCTTGCCAGCAGTTCCTAAAACGGAACGTAGCTATGAAATATGCAGAAGGGAGCAGGCGAGATGTAGAATCTGCACACACGGTGTCAACTGGGACCTGTCTTGAGCGAGCAGGACCGTTCACTCCGAGCAAGCGGCTTGTTCATTAGCTATTCACGGAGGCCATGAATAATAAATCAGCAGTGCTGCTAATGGATAGTTTAAATGAAGTTTAAGGTGAGAAAGGTATTAAATGACGTTTGAATTGCGGGTTTTCAACTGAAAATGAAGCTTAAATAATTTTGAAAGCACAAAATTAACGTAATTAGAAATAATAATACTCCTTCCAATACGAGTATGTAAAATAAACGTCAAGTTATAGCGATCTACACTAAGTGTGCAGCTGTTTTAAATGCATTATTCCACTCTGTGTTTTTTATGAAGTTGCTATACACATTAGAAAGAGAAAATAATTATTCAAATCCCATCAAATTTCTCTTTTATATAATACATATACAGGGCGTCTCACGGCTATGCCACATTGAATATTGTAGATTGAACATTTTACTGAAAAATACTGATTTTAATTTAAAAAACAATTTAAACTGCATTCATAGGTTTTTAAATATTTACATGGTTAAACCGGGAATCGAACCCGCTAAGAAAAATTACTCTGTAGTTTTATCATACCAATCGAAAATCTTTACCAAAAGGATAATTTTTGCTAACAGTGCCAGAAACAAAAAGAAAACCATGAATTTTAACATTTTTAATACAAAATTTATCAATTTATCAAGTGCTTAAAATGAATCCCATTCTGTTGAATACAGTCTTTTGATTATTTCGTTCCCTGTCGAACTTTTGATTATGTTGTGGTAGATATTTAGAATAATACGTCTAAGTTCTGCTTGTAGCTCGTGGACACTTTCATACTGGTTCTTGTAAACTAAATATTTTACACAACCTCCTAAATAAATTTAACGAAGTTAGATCTGAGGATCTCGAAGGCCATCTTATTAGTCCATTTGTCCCGATCCAGGAAAGAAAGTGTTCATTGAGATAGTCCCTTGTTCTGTGACTGCTATGAGCCGCAGCCCCATCTTGCTAAAAAGTAAGGTTTTGTCGTTCTGCAACTGGAAGATTATTTATCTCACTTCTTAAAATCTTAAGTATTTCTAAATAACTTTCCGTATTCAGATGCCCTTCGTAAAAATGTACTAAGAGACTGATGTACTAAGACCCGGCTTTTTACAATCCCACAACAACAGTTGAACGAAAAACGCACTTGACTATTAGTCTCGCGGATACCTAAGGGATTCTCCCTGGACCAAATGCGATTATTGTGTCAGTTGTACATACCATTACTGCTGAAGTTTGTCTCGTCTGACCAGATAATATTATTTAGAAAATACTGATTTTGTAGGATCAGACTCTCGATTTCATAGCAAAAACTAAGTCGTCTTTCAGCATCACCCGGCTGTGATTTTTGTACTATTCGCCCTTCGACGTAACTTTTGAATTTATATTTTTTCAGTACACTGTTAGGATTTGCCTCAAAGTGCATCAAAATGTCGAGTTCACCGTCAGTGATTCAGACCCGATCTGCGCCCGGATCCGTTCGGACGTGTTGACGGTCGCTCCCGGCTGCCGAGTCACGATTGTTGTCTCACGACTACTATCGTAGCTATACTCAAACGCCATTCCTGCTACACTCTTTAGTGCAAAGTTACATTGAAAAATATATTTCGAAGTTATATGTCAAATTCAATCAATTTTCATAGCACAACTTGGCAATTTTTTACTTGGAAAAACGAAGCTGCACTTTTTGCAACAAAAAGTGCAGCCGCATTGCGATGGACAAAATAATTTGTGCCTCTTTCGGCAGATTCAGGATACGGCAGAAACTTGATTGGACAGGAACTCGAATTATTGCATACAACCAGGTTCCTATTAACGAGGAGGGAATGACTAGTAAGTTAAGTATCTCTTTATCATTTTATTAAGTACTTAAATTATAAACTTATTGTTTAATAATTCTTTGAAAAACCAAATTTCGCATGAATTACAACATAGAATAGTTAAAGCACTTACGATTTTCAAATTGCCATCATCATTGCCATGAAAGTAATTAATAATTTCAACTATAGTCAATTATTTCTTCTTTTGTTTACTCCTGTGTATTTTTAAGGTATCTATTTTATTTGATATTTACGTATTACAAAAATTCTACTAATTCATATTGATATTATTATTTGAAAAACTATGTCGGTAGTTAGCAAAGAATATATGTTTTTTTTCTACTGTCTTAGTGTCACATTAGCTTGTTGCGTTGAGCATCTGTATTAGATTCTATTGCAGTTGGCTTGTGTAGCAATAGCGGGCAACTCGATTTCGTCGCGAGACAGTTTTAAGTTTGCGATCACTCCTATGGTATGATTTTAAATTGCTTAGGTAACTAACATATTTAATATGATAGGAATTAATATCGTATCCATCTATATCTGTAACCTGCATTATAATCATTTAAAATGTTGGAATTTTGTAGAAAATTTTACTTTTATTAGTGTTTTTACATTTCATGGATAATCTATTGCTAAGTGCACGTTTAAATGGGACCTACGAATGAAAATGCTTAACTAGGTATTTGCAGAAACTACCGATTTTTTTGTTCCCCTCCACGGAGAGGGCAGGAGAATAAAAAAATGCTCTGACGCATACTTCGCGCGCGCGTTCGGAGTTATGCGGGACTCGCTCCGAGCCTACCAGAACCTCTACCCACTGAAAAAAACCCTCTGAATGACTCGTGCAATTTTTGCCACACAGCCTTCATCTGAGTGACGACCAATTGGAGAAAGAGGCCACGCTAGCGGGGCCCAGAAGGGGTCACCCGCTGGGATTTACATAGCAATGAAGGTGCTCAAAGCACTGAATGTGAATACATAGCACTAAAGGTTATCAAAATAAAAAATAAAAATTGAATTAATTCAATTTTACGTTAGAATTAGAAGTTGCGGCCTGAAGGGCTTCGAGATGTAATGTTTATTGCGTGGATTCGCCAGTGTGCGCGTTTCTCGGTCTAGCGACTTTGAATTTCGAATCTCAGACAGAAGCAGTATATGAGACTGAATCTCGGACTAGAGAATTGGGATGGGTTTCGGCGCGTTTGAAGAACGATTCTGAGAGTGTTTTTAGGTGATGTTGCACTGTAGGTAGTTAAAAATCTCTGTGCAAGTCCGCGTTGCGCACGTACCAAGGTGCGTTTGTGGCCCTGCGGCAGAAGAGATTTTGAACTAACTGCAGTTTGTGCAGGATGGAAGGTTTGGCGTGCGCAAAGAATGGCGAGGCATATGTCATGACGGGTCTTACGCAGACCTTGTAGAGTGTACGTTTGTTTCTGAAGGACATTTTAATTGTTCTACCTAACGTACTATAAAGGCAGCATAAGTAAAAACGTCCGAGTTTCGTTACTCTATCGACGTGAGGTTTGAAAGAGAGCGTCTAGACCCGCAAATCCCGTGTCCGGTCGTATCAAACCCAAGGGCTTATCCCTAATTTCCTTTAACGTTCGTCACCTTAGTACCAACCTTCCTGAGCTCAAACTGTTCCTTCAGAACAACAAGCCAGACTTATTGCTTCTCCAAGAGACATGGCTTACTCCAAACCGCTCCAGGGGATTTGCTATTCACAAGTACGCGTTTACTCGTAACGATAGGCCCAACTCCGACGGTCTCGGCGGCACATCTCGACTGACATTCTCGATTTTGCAATTGTCAAGCGAATCAACCTCGATCTCAGGTCTATCGAACCGCTCGATGACCTAGGTTCTGACCACCGCCCCGTCTCCCTTGTGCTAGGACTGCCTATCGATAACGCCACTTCTCCTAAGACCTTTACCAACTGGAAAGGCTTTAAAATACGATAGTTTCAGCCTAAGAGGCCCCGAACTCTCCGCTCGCGATCTAGCCCGATCAATTAGATAGCCCGGATAAAATAGATTCGTTAGTAAATTCTCTCACTGATGCTATCAACTCAGCCATCAGTGAAAATGAAGAGGTTGCTAAGCAAGGCAAACTAACTTCCCTAAGCTTACTAACTAACTAAGCTTCCCTTAGCCGTTAGCAATCTTATTAAAACTAAGAACGCGGCTCTCCGGAGAGCCAAGAAATATCCCACGCCCGCCTATAAAACATCTGCGAATCAGCTACAACGTAAAGTTAGGTCTTGCCTCGCGGAACGCCGAGACGCTCAGATGAACGATCTCATGGCGAATATCTCCCCATCCCACCAAGCGTATTATAGTATGGTCCGAGCCTTACGCGTAGACGCCGCCTCTCACGTCCCTCCTCTCACTGGTCCCGATGGCTCTATGGCCTTCGAAGTCGAAGAGAAAGCCGAATGCTTCGCTGACAGCGTTGCGTCTCAATGCTCGCCCAGCACGCAACCTGCAAAACCTCTAATGATGAAATCTCGTTTCTCATTAAAAGTCAAAAGTCCAAAAAGGCTCCGGGTGCGCATGGTATTTCCAACCACGCACTTAAACACCTGCTTCAGCAGGTGCTTACCTTGTTAGCTGTTATATGCAATGCCTGCTTGGACCTTAGCTACTTTCCAAAAGCTTGTAAAGAAACGACAGTCATAGCCATTCCCAAGCCGGGTAAACCTCTGAATATCCCGGCTAATCACAGACCCATCAGCCTCCTCAAGGCAACGTCTAAACTTCTCGAAAGAGTCATACTCTCTCGAATGCGGAACCATCTGTTTCCAACGGATGGCGATTTTCTCATAATTCCCCAACAGTTCGGCTTTCGCGCTAAGCACTCCTGCCCTCAGCAAGTCCATCAAATCGTCAAGTACATACTCGACGGATTCTACCCGCGGCGTTTTAAAATGGTTGCAGTTTTCTTTGACGTAGACAAGGCTTTCGATAAAGGCTGGCACAGCGGCCTCGTCTATAAACTCTACAAAATAGGCTTACCAGAACGCCTAGATAGAATAATCGCGTCGTTTCTCAAAGACCGCACGTGGCTGGTATTTAATTTATTCTGCGGATTTTTCTTATTATGCTGCTTTACTGATGCTAGTATGTTATCTCGGATAAGAGGGCTGCAAAACTTAACAATGATTGAGCGGGGCTAATTTGATTCTTGATTCTGTTTAGGCACTCTATGATGGTTAACAATGTCTAAGTCATTTAGATCATACGCCACTGATTTTGCAAGTTGCTTCACTATTTTATTTAAATTCTCGTTTTTTGCTCCGGCATGCATTGTAACTCGATGTTACAGGCTCTGGATTGTTGTTCGATATGATCCAATTTTTGTGTTATAATGGTTACCTCATGACGGAGTTCATAATTCTCCTGCTTGATATCATTAAAATGTTTGGTTTTCTCACTGAAGGTTTTGCTTAGGTCACCATATTGGGAACTCACAAAAGAAAGGCTAGCTTTCATTTATTCCATAGCGTTTGTTAAAATTATAAGTTGAGATTCCATAGATCCCTTTATGTTATTAATAATTTTGATAATTGCTAGGGAACCTAGGCATTATTGTTTGCTAGGGAACTTAGGCATTATTATATATCTATATATTATATATTGTAGTACCAAGCCCTCCAATGGACCAGCAAAGATTGGTAAACTTTGCTAGGTCGTTCGCCCAGGCGCTCGTTGCGTCCGGCGCCAACATATCCGATGACGTACTAACGCAGGCCTCACAGGCAACTATCGTGTCCGTGGCCCCTCAGGCCCCGACCCCGGGCCCTCAGGCCTCCAATGTGCAGAACCCTCAGGTTTACAGCTCTCCCGCGTCTCCCGTCCCGTCCGAGATGGACTGTGAATCGGTCACATCCTCTCGCGCGTCGCGTGGCAAGCGTATAGCTCCCGGGAGCGACTCCGAACCCGCGTCTGATACGTCGTCAGATGCCGTCACCTTAACCGGCTCTCCTGAGCCCGCGTTTCAGCAAGTCGCCAAACGCTCCAAGAAGCGCTCGAAGAAAACCTCAGTATCCTCAATACCCGAGCCCTCCCCGGTGTCTTCAACACCCGCCCCCGCGCCATTAACGTCGCTCGAAGTAACCGCGTCTCCGTCGCTCCCATCGAAGCCAGGGACGCGCTGCGCTCCCGTCCCAACAAAGCCTCAGCTCCCTCCGCCCGTCTTTCTCCGTGAAAAAGTGCGATGGATCGCGGTATCTAATCTTTGCAAAGAGCAAAAAATTTACTATGTCAAAGCAACCAACGCAGGCGATTCAATTAAAATCCAGGTCGCGACTATCGACGACTTTCGCACGTTCACTAGGTTACTTTCATTAAAACAAATCGCGTACCACACCTACGCCCTCCCGGAGGAGCGTGAGATCCGCGCAGTACTACGGGGCGTCCCGTTCGAGCTCGCGAACGATGAAAACCTCGAGGACCTTAAGTCCCAGGGTTTCCCGGCTGAAGCAGTGCACAAGATGCACTCCAACCGCGGTAGGAGTTTTCCGTTAGCATAAGTTATCCTATCCAATACTCCCAACTCGAAGGAGATCTTCAGAGTCAGCAAGTCCGGCCACACAGCTAACTACAGGGGTTGCCCGCGCGCTCCGCGCTCTTCAACTAAGAAGGCTGCGCCTTAACTGGCGCCGCCACTCACTCCCGCTAGCTTCCCGCCGCTGCGCAACCGGGGTCCCCCGGAAGCAAAGCCCGAGCAGCCAACGCCTACTCCGGCTCTGTCCTGAGGACAGCGTCTGGCCGCTCCACCTGCACCTTCCCGTCCTATCCCAGCGCCCGTAGCTCCTGTAGGCCCGCGTCCCGCTCCGTCGTCTTCACCTCAGTCGTCGTTGGCTGAGGACATGAAGACCGTGTTCGACGTCATTCAAAACGTCGACATTAACGAAATTTCCGTTCTCGCACGCAAACTGCGAGCCACCCGCTCTCCTCAAAAGCGTTTATTTGCGTTAGCCGAGCATCACTCGCTTCTAAGTTCGTTATAAATTTTATTTTTAATTTTATTTTTTTTATTTTTGTATAAATTCGTAAATAAGCAAATATAATGTAAAGACCCGCAAATCCCGCGTCCGGTCGTATCAAACCCAAGGGCTTATCCCCAATTTCCTTTAACGTTCGTTGCCTTAGCACCAACCTTCCTGAGCTCAAACTGTTCTTTCAGAACAAAGAGCCAGACTTATTGCTTCTCCAGGAAACATGGCTCACTGCAAACCGCTTCAGGGGATTCGCTATTCCCAAGTACGCGTTTACTTGCAACGAAAGGCCCAACTCCAACGGTTTCGGCGGCACTGCTATGTATTACAAAAGAAGATTCCATTGCTGTCCTCTCCCTACCCCTCCTCTCCTCAACATGGAATCCACTGTGTGTAGATTGGCTATGACTGGTCATCCGACCATCATCATAGCTTCAGTGTACATACCTAGTGGCTCCAGACCAACCCACAGCGACTTTGAGGCCATTCTCGCTCTCGGCCATTCAGTCATTATGTTCGGAGACTTTAATTCCAAACATACTGACTGGACGTGCCTATCGACCAACACCAGCGGTATCGCTCTTCTTGACATCACTAACTCACTTGACTTAGACGTCATCTCTCCCATCAGTGGGACTCACTATCCCAGCAATCCGAACTACTCTCCTGACATCCTCGATTTTGCAATTGTCAAGCGAATCAATCTCGATTTCAGGTGTATCAAACCGCTAGATGACCTAGGCTCTGACCACCGCCCCGTCTCCCTCGTGCTAGGTGCGCCTAACGATAACGCCACATCTCCTAAGACCTTCACCAACTGGAAAGGTTTTAAAAATACGTTAGTTTCAGCCTTAGAGGCCCCGAATCGTGGTTTCGCCTGACCAATTAGATAGCCCGGATAAAATAGAGTCAACACTCTCACTGATGCTATCAACTCAGCCATCAGCGATAACGAAAAGGTTGTAAAGCAAAGCAAACCCACGCTTCCCCTAGCCGTTAGCAATCTCATTAAAGCCAAGATCGTGGCTCTCCGGAGAGCCATGAAATATCCCACGCCTGCCTACAGAACAGCTGCGAATCAGCTTCAACGTAAAGTTAGGACTTGCCTCGCAGAACTCCGAGACGCTCAGATGAACGATCTCATGGCGAATATCTCCCCGCCTCACCAAGCGTATTATCGAATGGCCCGAGCCTTACGCGTAGACACCGCCTCTCACGTTCCTCCTCTCACTCGTCCCGATGGCACTACTGCCTTCGAAGTCGAAGAGAAAGCCGAATGCTTCGCTGACAGCGTTGCTTCACAATGCTCGCCCAGCACGCAACCCGCGAATCCCTTTCACATCAAAGCGGTGGAGGACGAAGTTCTCCGCAGAGACTCTCTCCCCATCACCGCTGACCCCGTTAAAGTCTCTAACGATGAAATCTTGCTTCTCATTAGGAAGGTTGGTGCTAAGGCAACGAACGTTTAAGGAAATTAGGGATAAGCCCTTGGGTTTGATACGACCGGACGCGGGATTTGCGGGTCTTTACATTATATTTGCTTATTTACGAATTTATACAAAAATAAAAAAAATAAAATTAAAAATAAAATTTATAACGAACTTAGAAGCGAGTGATGCTCGGCTTACGCAAATAAACGCTTTTGAGGAGAGCGGGTGGCTCGCAGTTTGCGTGCGAGAACGGAAATTTCGTTAATGTCGACGTTTTGAATGACGTCGAACACGGTCTTCATGTCCTCAGCCAACGACGACTGAGGTGAAGACGACGGAGCGGGACGCGGGCCTACAGGAGCTACGGGCGCTGGGATAGGACGGGAAGGTGCAGGTGGAGCGGCCAGACGCTGTCCTCAGGACAGAGCCGGAGTAGGCGTTGGCTGCTCGAGCTTTGCTTCCGGGGGACCCCGGTTGCGCAGCGGCGGGAAGCTAGCGGGAGTGAGTGGCGGCGCCAGTTAAGGCGCAGCCTTCTTAGTTGAAGAACGCGGAGCGCGCGGGCAACCCCTGTAGTTGTGTGGCCGGACTTGCTGACTCAGAAGATCTCCTCCGAGTTGGGAGTATTGGATAGGATAACTTATGCTAACGGAAAACTCCTACCGCGGTTGGAGTGCATCTTGTGCACTGCTTCAGCCGGGAAACCCTGGGACTTAAGGTCCTCGAGGTTTTCATCGTTCGCGAGCTCGAACGGGACGGAACGGGTAGTACTGCGCGGATCTCACGCTCCTCCGGGAGGGCGTAGGTGTGGTACGCGATTTGTTTTAATGAAAGTAACCTAGTGAACGTGCGAAAGTCGTCGATAGTCGCGACCTGGATTTTAATTGAATCGCCTGCGTTGGTTGCTTTGACATAGTAAATTTTTTGCTCTTTGCAAAGATTAGATACCGCGATCCATCGCACTTTTTCACGGAGAAAGACGGGCGGAGGGAGCTGAGGCTTTGTTGGGACGGGAGCGCAGCGCGTCCCTGGCTTCGATGGGACCGACGGAGACGCGGTTACTTCGAGCGACGTTAATGGCGCGGGGGCGGGTGTTGAAGACACCGGGGAGGGCTCGGGTATTGAGGATACTGAGGTTTTCTTCGAGCGCTTCTTGGAGCGTTTGGCGACTTGCTGAAACGCGGGCTCAGGAGAGCCGGTTAAGGTGACGGCATCTGACGACGTATCAGACGCGGGTTCGGAGTCGCTCCCGGGAGCTATACGCTTGCCACGCGACGCGCGAGAGGATGTGACCGATTCACAGTCCATCTCGGACGGGACGGGAGACGCGGGAGAGCTGTAGACCTGAGGGTTCTGCACATTGGAGGCCTGAGGGCCCGGGGTCGGGGCCTGAGGGGCCACGGACACGATAGTTGCCTGTGAGGCCTGCGTTAGTACGTCATCGGATATGTTGGCGCCGGACGCAACGAGCGCCTGGGCGAACGACCTAGCAAAGTTTACCAATCTTTGCTGGTCCATTGGAGGGCTTGGTACTACAATATATAATATATAGATATATAATAATGCCTAAGTTCCCTAGCAAACAATAATGCCTAGGTTCCCTAGCAATTATCAAAATTATTAATAACATAAAGGGATCTATGGAATCTCAACTTATAATTTTAACAAACGCTATGGAATAAATGAAAGCTAGCCTTTCTTTTGTGAGTTCCCAATATGGTGACCTAAGCAAAACCTTCAGTGAGAAAACCAAACATTTTAATGATATCAAGCAGGAGAATTATGAACTCCGTCATGAGGTAACCATTATAACACAAAAATTGGATCATATCTAACAACAATCCAGAGCCTGTAACATCGAGTTACAATGCATGCCGGAGCAAAAAAACGAGAATTTAAATAAAATAGTGAAGCAACTTGCAAAATCAGTGGCGTATGATCTAAATGACTTAGACATTGTTAACCATCATAGAGTGCCTAAACAGGATCAAGAATCAAATCGGCACCGCTCAATCATTGTTAAGTTTTGCAGCCCTCTTATCCGAGATAACATACTAGCATCAGTAAAGCAGCATAATAAGAAAAATCCGCAGAATAAATTAAATACCAGCCACGTGCGGTCTTTGAGAAACGACGCGATTATTCTATCTAGGCGTTCTGGTAAGCCTATTTTGTAGAGTTTATAGACGAGGCCGCTGTGCCAGCCTTTATCGAAAGCCTTGGCTACGTCAAAGAAAACTGCAACCATTTTAAAACGCCGCGGGTAGAATCCGTCGAGTATGTACTTGACGATTTGATGGACTTGCTGAGGGCAGGAGTGCTTAGCGCGAAAGCCGAACTGTTGGGGAATTATGAGAAAATCGCCATCCGTTGGAAACAGATGGTTCCGCATTCGAGAGAGTATGACTCTTTCGAGAAGTTTAGACGTTGCCTTGAGGAGGCTGATGGGTCTGTGATTAGCCGGGATATTCAGAGGTTTACCCGGCTTGGGAATGGCTATGACTGTCGTTTCTTTACAAGCTTTTGGAAAGTAGCTAAGGTCCAAGCAGGCATTGCATATAACAGCTAACAAGGTAAGCACCTGCTGAAGCAGGTGCTTAAGTGCGTGGTTGGAAATACCATGCGCACCCGGAGCCTTTTTGGACTTTTGACTTTTGATGAGAAGCGAGATTTCATCATTAGAGGTTTTGCAGGTTGCGTGCTGGGCGAGCATTGAGACGCAACGCTGTCAGCGAAGCATTCGGCTTTCTCTTCGACTTCGAAGGCCATAGAGCCATCGGGACCAGTGAGAGGAGGGACGTGAGAGGCGGCGTCTACGCGTAAGGCTCGGACCATACTATAATACGCTTGGTGGGATGGGGAGATATTCGCCATGAGATCGTTCATCTGAGCGTCTCGGCGTTCCGCGAGGCAAGACCTAACTTTACGTTGTAGCTGATTCGCAGATGTTTTATAGGCGGGCGTGGGATATTTCTTGGCTCTCCGGAGAGCCGCGTTCTTAGCTTTAATAAGATTGCTAACGGCTAAGGGAAGCTTAGTTAGTTAGTAAGCTTAGGGAAGTTAGTTTGCCTTGCTTAGCAACCTCTTCATTTTCACTGATGGCTGAGTTGATAGCATCAGTGAGAGAATTTACTAATGAATCTATTTTATCCGGGCTATCTAATTGATCGGGCTAGATCGCGAGCGGAGAGTTCGGGGCCTCTTAGGCTGAAACTATCGTATTTTAAAGCCTTTCCAGTTGGTAAAGGTCTTAGGAGAAGTGGCGTTATCGATAGGCAGTCCTAGCACAAGGGAGACGGGGCGGTGGTCAGAACCTAGGTCATCGAGCGGTTCGATAGACCTGAGATCGAGGTTGATTCGCTTGACAATTGCAAAATCGAGAATATCAGCCGAGATGTGCCGCCGAGACCGTCGGAGTTGGGCCTATCGTTACGAGTAAACGCGTACTTGTGAATAGCAAATCCCCTGGAGCGGTTTGGAGTAAGCCATGTCTCTTGGAGAAGCAATAAGTCTGGCTTGTTGTTCTGAAGGAACAGTTTGAGCTCAGGAAGGTTGGTACTAAGGCGACGAACGTTAAAGGAAATTAGGGATAAGCCCTTGGGTTTGATACGACCGGACACGGGATTTGCGGGTCTAGACGCTCTCTTTCAAACCTCACGTCGATAGAGTAACGAAACTCGGACGTTTTTACTTATGCCGCCTTTATAGTATATTAGGTAGAAAAATTAAAATGTCCTTCAGAAACAAACGTACACTCTACAAGGTCTGCGTAAGACCCGTCATGACATATGCCTCGCCATTCTTTGCGCACGCCAAACCTTCCATCCTGCACAAACTGCAGTTAGTTCAAAATCTCTTCTGCCGCAGGGCCACAAACGCACCTTGGTACATGCGCAACGCGGACTTGCACAGAGATTTTTAACTACCTACAGTGCAACATCACCTAAAAACACTCTCAGAATCGTTCTTCAAACGCGCCGAAACCCATCCCAATTCTCTAGTCCGAGATTCAGTCTCATATACTGCTTCTGTCTGAGATTCGAAATTCAAAGTCGCTAGACCGAGAAACGCGCACACTGGCGAATCCACGCAATAAACATTACATCTCGAAGCCCTTCAGGCCGCAACTTCTAATTCTAACGTAAAATTGAATTAATTCAATTTTTATTTTTTATTTTGATAACCTTTAGTGCTATGTATTCACATTCAGTGCTTTGAGCACCTTCATTGCTGTGTAAATCCCAGCGGGTGACCCCTTCTGGGCCCCGCTAGCGTGGCCTGTTTCTCCATTTGGTCGTCACTCAGATGAAGGCTGTGTGGCAAAAATTGCACGAGTCATTCAGAGGGTTTTTTTCAGTGGGTAGAGGTTCTGGTAGGCTCGGAGCGAGTCCCGCATAACTCCGAACGCGCGCGCGAAGTATGCGTCAGAGCATTTTTTTATCCTCCTGCCCTCTCCGTGGAGGGGAACAAAAAAATCGGTAGTTTCTGCAAATACCTAGTTAAGCATTTTCATTCGTAGGTCCCATTTAAACGTGCACTTAGCAATAGATTATCCATGAAATGTAAAAACACTAATAAAAGTAAAATTTTCTACAAAATTCCAACATTTTAAATGATTATAATGCAGGTTACAGATATAGATGGATACGATATTAATTCCTATCATATTAAATATGTTAGTTACCTAAGCAATTTAAAATCATACCATAGGAGTGATCGCAAACTTAAAACTGTCTCGCGACGAAATCGAGCTGCCCACTATTGCTACACAAGCCAACTGCAATAGAATCTAATACAGATGCTCAACGCAACAAGCTAATGCGACACTTAGACAGTAGAAAAAAAACATATATGCTTTGCTAACTACCGACATAGTCTTTTCAAATAATAATATCAATATGAATTAGTAGAATTTTTGTAATACGTAAATATCAAATAAAATAGATACCTTAAAAATACACAGGAGTAAACAAAAGAAGAAATAATTGACTATAGTTGAAATTATTAATTACTTTCATGGCAATGATGATGGCAATTTGAAAATCGTAAGTGTTTTAACTATTCTATGTTGTAATTCATGCGAAATTCGGTTTTTCAAAGAATGATTAAACAATAAGTTTTATTAGTTACGGTAAATCATTTACCTGGGTTTAATTTTAGGGCAAAAATATTCAGCATTTAATAACAAACATGAATGAAATCAGTTTTTGCATTGCTAAGAGTATTATTGGCAGACAGTTATCCATGAATAACAAAAGGTTTAAACCTGAAAACAAGAGATTTACATACAGCTCTTATGCATATTGCATACAGATAAGTGCGTTCGTAAATAAAATATGTACAGTAAGGCATTTATTCCGCTGATTGTTCTCCAAACAACGGTATTGTTGTAAATTTTTTGTGCTTCGTTCAAAAATTTAAAATTTTAATTTTCGAAGGATGGGGGACTGTTCGCGTATTGCTGGCATAATTTTTGAGAAAAATTCGCTGTTTGTCGCTGTATGAATAAAATTGAATGTTACGGTTTTTAGATTTTGGCAATATTTTACGCAAGCCTTTTGTATGGCGGCATATTACTTGAAAATGAAAATGAAAATGAAATGAAAATACACTTTATTGCCAAACCAGTTATAAAAATTAAAACACACTTAAAAAATATAAATTAACCTACAAAAAGAGAATGACAATATAGGTGGCCTTATCACTGAAAGTGTGATCTCTTCCAGGCAACCTTGAAACTGATAGTTTGAAAAAAGTGACTTGAAACTACTGTAGGGCAGTGCATTTTCCATAAATATATTTATATATATACATAACATACTAAGATCTTCTTCGATAGACTTCCTAGTGAAGTTCTATCGCTATTATATTTCATCGCTTTCTTCTTCAGTGTTCTGATTCTGAGTTGCGTAACCATCACGTTCATCGTACAAACTTTAAAAGTGATCGAGCGTCGAAGATTTACGAGTGCGAGTTACAAGTGTGTAACTTTTACGATCTGCGTTTGCTCGAAAAATTCGACAGTTAATATCGTAAAATAATTTTATAATGTTGGCTTTACGCATACGTCAGGAGCATACCCGACTGTGTTTCGAAGAAAATCTACATAAGATTTCTTAATAGTATATACACAGTTTTAATACTGTCTATTAAAAGTAATAGGGTTCAATGGTTGTTTTTGTTTTAGAATCTTAGAATTTTCATGAAAAAATACACTTGCTTTTTAGCATCCAAAGATAGATGTTCACTACTCGTGTTTACTAATTTACTCATTTTACGGCACGGAGGTCTAAATAAACTATCGGCCGATACCAACAGTAGAGTTAAAACCCTAAAGATTTGTGAACTTGTATGTATTTCCCTTAATATAAGTGTACCTAGGTATAATCAAGTTTGCACTCGAAATTTGCATCTCGGTATAAGGGTTTTGAGGGTGATGGGGTTAACCCTTAACTCCTTCAATCGCGGAAATAAGTAAATCCCACCATTTTTTTATTTTGTATATGATTTTGAGGTTGTGTTTATAAAAACAAATTATCACTTAACCTATCGCCATGATCATATGCGTATCTTTAATGCCATTTCATATAATCACACTACTGTAGTAGTTCTATATGATTTAATATAGGTCATATACAATTTTTAGAAATATAGAGACTCCTTTCTTGTTACAGCTTGTCCAATTTGTGAATCATTGCAGTTCACCCAAAATGTATCAATGCCGGAGCCTAGATATGCCCAAGATCACCTGATTATGTTATGTTATTATGAAGTATCAGGAAACAAATTCAATTTAATTTTTATTTTGTAATAAGTATAAGGTAAAGTTTACTGATTTAAGCATTTAACAGCCCTGGTGAGGAGGGCCTCACAACTACTACTAAGGAAGCTGCCCAACATGTCCGCCATGCCAATGAAATATGGTTCAAATTCAAAATGCAGCAGGAGGGAGAACACGTAGCTAAGAAGAGACAGAACAAAATAAGGACTACGGAGGTGCAGGCTCAGATTGAATTTTCTTGTTTGTAGGTATGATTATGTTTTGATATACTTAATTGATTTGGAGAAGAAAAATGTACAAGGTTGTTAATGCTTTTCTTACATAATAAAACAAAGTATAATATATACTTAATTATTGAATATAAATATTGAATAACATGTATAGTAAACTCCTCTGTACAAATTATTGCAAGTAGTGAAGTGCACTATATAAAAATCTGAACTACATGTATTACATTTCAAAGTGATTATGATTATATGATATGATATATGATTTGAATAATAAAAATAAATTAAGTATAACTGTAAGTCTTACTTATTTACAACCTTAATTTTGGAAGATCTAAGTGAAGAAGTGTTGATTTGATATACCTAAACAATTTAATAAAACTACTTTTCTTGAAACCTTCTTTTTTTCTTGTTGATTTCTTATCTGCCTCGTCTGATGACATCAACTGTGGCTTCTCTCTGTGTGTGCATTTCATGTTCAGCAATTGGTTCAACTGCCAGGTCTAGAAAAAGATTAACAATAACCATAGGAGCTTAGTTGTCACCGTTAAGTATCCACCTGATCAAACGCGAGTATACTACGGAGTGTGTTACAGCCGATCGAAACCGGCCGCAGCGTAAGTCCTACAGAGGCTTATCTCAAGTCGTCGAGGACGAAGCGAGATATTGTACGAATCTCAGCGAATGAGTATTGCTACGAGTTATCGTCGTGAGACGACAATCGTGACTCAACGGCTGGTGCGACCGTCAACACGTCCGAACGGGGCCGGACGCAGATCGGGTCTGTGTGAAACTACCGATGAACCTTCACACTTATTTATAATTATGTATATCACACTAATTTTGAACAAACTGAAACCAACTTTAAATTAAAAAAAAACTGTTCAAACCTCAAACTGTCAACAATTCTCACTATTTCAATCTACAACAAACTTCACAAACAACTTAAAAAAATAACGATTCAGGTTATAAAATATGAGTCTCATATAAGTTTAAGTATAACTAGTAGCTGCACATTCTCGCTTGGTTAATTCAGGTCTTCGCCTAAATGGCAAAGTTTTCAAACAGCTTCTGAAGTCTGATAATAAAAGGACTACTCATACCCTAGGTGGTAGGTTTTAAACGCATTGATATTTTATTTCTTTTAAGAGTTATTATCGGTACACTGTGTAGCGTTATATGTTTCGTGGATATTCGTTTATTTTATATTCCGTTAAAGACCCCAACGTGCAGAAATAAATTTATGCTAATATAAATTTTTCGAATTACAGTTTTTCGAATGTACAGTGCACTTTAGGGTGAATAACATTTTTCTTTTTCTTTATTTTGAAATTATATTGGAATAGATATCATCTATCCGCAACTTACTTATTATACAGGGTAAATGCGGTGTCTAGAGGTAAGGCGAGCTACTGCATAGTAACGTCATTCTGAGCTTGCCCAATATTGGTCTCCTGTGCTAATGCACTGAGCAAACATTAGCTTTTGCTAAGTGTTAAAGCTGTTTGTTCTAAATATTATTTCAAGGATATAATCGGTGCTAGCTTAGAATAGGTTAGAATATTTTGAAACCAACAGGATACTAAGCTTTAAGTTATTATTCGTTTTTTTCGGAGTTTAACAAGAATGAAATAAATTTCTGTCAAATTACCACCATCTCAGGGTTTTGATTTCAAAATATTTTTGATTGCTATAAATAGAAATTATATGGTAAATTTCGGCTTTTTAGATTCAAGGGTTCATCATTCATGAGTGAAAAGTCAGTCAGTACTTTGGTTCTTTTTTCCTAATTTCATTTGGAAGTTAGCAAGCACACCCATGAAGGTGTTCGGGTCAATAAGGCATTGGTATAAAATATATTTATTTTTTTATAAGCAACTGCCTATAATACGCTTTGTTCCAAATCACACGATAGTTGGTCAAAAAATTACAATAACAGTGCCTTTGACACTTATGCTGGTTCACATTGACCATCGCAAGGTGCCGTAAACATAGTATTCGTAGAAATGCGTTTACCAAACGTAGGTATACGCATTTCTATGCCATTCGACAAGCCGAGTTGTCGGGTTATTCCTGTTATCACTACCATTTACCATTACAAAGAATTACCATCATTTGACGACTACATTTTATGCAAACTATTGCACAATCTTAAGGTTTTTGTTTCAATGACTTAAAAATATAAGTAGGTATAGTATGATACAAAAAAATACCCTAGCCAGAAAGAGTGACACCCTGATGAATTCACGCTATCGCAAAGTTCCACCATTTTCATCACAATTAGAAAAACTCAGTGAATGTGAGTTTTCAGAGAGAGTCGATGATCGAACGGGTTGATTTGACACTTTGTAGGGTTTCCGATTGGGGTGAAGCCAATCTTGTCAAATTCAACCCTTCCAAAACCCAGGCGTGTCTCTTCTCCGCTAAAAAGAGCACATTCAACTTGACGCCCACTTTCCAAAGTGTATCTGTACCGATCACAAACCAACTAGGGCTTCTAGGCATGACCATCACGTCGAAACTTAATTTCGGTCAACAGATTGAAACCATGGCACAGTCAGCTTCCAAAAAATTGGGAGTCATCGCAAAGGTCCGGCGGTACTTCGACTCCGAACAGCTGCTCAACCTGTACACAGCCCAGGTTCGATCTTGTATGGAGTACTGCAGCCATCTTTGGCATGATTCCGCAAAATACCATCTTGAAGCGTTGGATTCTGTCGACCGAAGGGCCCGTAGACTCATAAGTGACGACAAACTTACTTCTTCGAGACTGCAAAGTCTCGAGCATCGTCGAAAAGTTGCTAGTCTATCGGTTTTTTACAGATTGCACTTTGGAGAGTGTGCGAATGCTCTTTTTCAGTTGATCGAACCTTCCCCCTTTCTCCACCGGTCAACCAGGCGCAGACAGAAGTTTCACCCGTTTGTGGTTAGCGTGCCGATGAGCCGAACTAAACGGTTCGATAGCTCATTTTTGGTTCGTGTTGCCAAAGAGTGGAACGATTTGCCTGCGTCTGTTTTTCCAGACAAATATAACCCTGGAGCTTTCAAGTGTAGAGTGAATAGGTACCTCTTAGACAGGCGTGTACGATCCTCGTCTTCATCGTCACTTTCCATCAGGTGAGATGGAAGACAAACGCCTGCTAATTATTAATAAAAAAAAAAAAAAAAAAAAAAAAAACTCAGCAAAATATTTGGCGTTGTCGTCGTGATAAACCAACATTAACTAAGCGTAGCTTCCTCTCTATTCTTGTCTTTATTTACTTTAGTTTTCTTTTTTTCAAAGTTGTAAAAAGACGATCCATTGTCCTTTTTATTAACTTGTTTAAGGTACCTATTCGATAAATGATAAATAAAATGGGCATATTATTATTTTTATATGGTTTCATTCTAGCAGTTAAAAATAAGTCAACTTTTTCTTTTAAAAAAGTTGCTCGCCAAATAAGACAATTAATCGATATATGTATATTTATATTTTGAAACACATATTTTAGTTTAAAATAATTAACACTTGGGTATAATCAGTGGTGTTAATAGAAATATTCCTTTGTTTCAATAATCAAAAGAACAATCCGTTGTCCAACTATTTGTGACAAGGGCATCCAATTAAGTTAAAGTAAACAACCAGAATGGACACTGGCATTGGATGTTTTAATCTTAGATTTCTTACACTAGTGCTTTGCCTCTCTGACTTTTAATGTTGGGTAAGGTAAGCTTAACTTGTTTGCGATTAAATAAGCTAATTAAATTTCAAAGAGCTCCAGCTTCAAGACATTACATCCATTAGCTTCGTACGATGCAGTGTTTAAATCCCGGCTTTAAATTATGGCCTTGCGAGTGGCCGTTTATATAATCTGAGCGTGCATTAAAGGCTGTCCAAGCTATACATTGCAGCTTGAGTTAATGGTCGTCTGACCACTCTCACGCTGCTTATATTCTGACGTAGTATTAGAAACCTTGAAGCGGGAATTGACAACGGCGGTTATGTTGCTAGCGGCATATTTGTTTGAGGGATTTAGCATTCTTTTAATGGAGTTCTTTTGTGTACGATTGTACTGTAAGATGGTAAAGGAAACATATAGGACAAGCCTGAACAGCCTAAATGTTTAAAATTATATTGGCACCAGGTGATTTTGTTTGGGTATATTTTAGATACAGTTTTTTAAAATCAAAGATATAATTATTACGTGCTTATGTATACCCCGACGACGTGCATGCAACACAAAATAACAAGGTCAGTTGCGTCAATCAGTCATCAAAGCATAAAAACAACCACTTGTACGCATTTGTAATAGTTATAAACCTATGTGTAAGATTCATTTACGGATTGAGCAAGTTCGATCATATTCGGAATTCCGACGTAAACTTAAGTGGTTACCTATCAGGCTGCGTCGTGAGGACACGTTCTGACTCCTATCCCAAATAATCTATGACCCTCGCACCACTGTTTATTTATTTTTTTTTTCACTGCCGAGGCACCCTCGCGGGAGGGAGGTGGAAGATGCGTCATGCATACCGCCCGCAGGTAAAGTCCTCTGCGGGGGGTTATGTGGGACTCACCAGAATGGCACCTACCCACTAAAAACCACCTGTTGGCTGTAGTTATTACCGTTAGCCTTCATTGGAAGCGACACCCGTCGGGAAGTTGGGCGCGCTGGCGGAGACCCGCTAGCGGGTCTTCCGCCTGTAGTGACAGTTGCACTGAAGGTGCTCAAAGGGACATGAGTTGGTGGCCGTTCTGGGCAGCCTCCGGTGAAGCCGGGGCTGGGCAGAGGTCGACCGAAGCATGATTTAGGGATCAATTCATTTAAATGAACCTATAATGAATTGAGAAGGGAACTATGCTCCGCCAGAGCTAGCAAGCGCTCTGTCGGAGTACGTGAAGCCCTAAGTTTACGGGCTAAGACTGCAATTTCACTAACATCGATATTTTTCATAGCGTCGCAGACGATACGCATATCGTCTGCTACGGAGGATGGAGGAGTGGGTTTGTATGGGTGAGGAGCCGGGATGGGATTCGATGCGGGGCGCAGCCTCCAGTTTTCTGGAGCAGGCCTGGACTGTGTAGGCTTTGCAGCCGGAGGAACCCGACTACGCAGCGGCGGAAAGTTTTTCTGAGAAAGGGGCGGGGCCTGTTTGGGTGCCGCCCTCTTGGAATTGAAACGCATACAACGGGGTGCAAGAGGGCAGCCCCTGTAATTTGCGGTGTGGCCGGACTGGCCACAAAGCACGCAATCGGGAGGAGAGGGAGTTTCAGGAGTGCGATTGCACTCCTTAGTGAAATGAGGGACCAGGCACTTGACGCTCCTGGGCGGTGCGCGGCAGTTGGCCGCCGCGTGCCCGTACAACTGGCACCGATGGCACTGGCCGGGATGACCGCGGCGATGAGGCGCCTCGATCGAGATCCCAGAGAGGCCGCATATAGTGCTAACCCCTTTGAGGATCTCCCTGGACTTGGGGACGTTGGCGAGAACCACCAAAACGAGAGGGTGACGCCTCCCGTACTTGCTGTGCATTTTATGCACCGTGAGTGCCGGGAAGCCTTGGGGCTGCAGATCCTCCAGGATAGCCTCGTTCGATAATTCGAACGGGACTCCCCTGAGTACCGCTCTGATCTTACGCTCTTCTGACAGAGCATAAGTGTGATAAGCATATTGCTTATCGGTGAGGAGCTTAGTCTAAGCTCGGAAATCGTCTATCGACGAGACAGTGATTTTAATAGATTCACCCGAGTTGGTCGCTCGGGTGTAAAGGATCTTGTGCTCTTTGCACAAAGTCGAGACCTCGGACCATTTACCCTTTTCTCGAAGGAACACGGGTGGTGGGACCTTGGCCTTGACAGAAGTTGGGGCCGGAGCGGGTGCTGAAGGCACCGGGGCAGCTGGCGTTGAAGACGCCGCAGGGGGTGTAGGGCGCCGGGGCTTGTTTTGAGCGCTTCTTAGAGCGTTTCTTAACAAGCGTAGAAGAGGGAGACTCAGGGCCGGTTGGGGTGGCGTCCGAGGATGACTCGGTCGCGGGTGCGCGCTTGCGGCGCGGAGGGGCATCTACTTCGCACTCCATGTCACTGGAGGAAGGGGACGCGGGAGGGCCTAAGACCAGAGGGGTCTGGGGGACTGGGGTGGCCTGGGGGGCCATTGAGGGAAATAACGCCATGATATGCGGGATGAGAGAGTCCAAGAAACGATACTTATCAGCATTTATAGACATGCCTTCAGCACCGGTACTATCAAGTAACTTCTTCCTAAACTCATCAGAGCTTAGGGAAGCCATTGCGGAGGGGTTGGGGAGGGACAACAATATATATATGCCTAGAGTTCCTAAATAAAACCTAGCGAACCCTAGCGGCTAACCTCCCTACCAGCGGTAGGGGGGCTGGGGAGAATAACTTAAAACTGACAGTAGTACGCCGAAGGCCGCTACCTAGAAACCTAAAAAAAAAGGGTACGCAGGTAAAGAGTTGACCGCATTAGGGTCAACCTTTACCGACAGAAAGGACAAATACACACGAAAACACACAGATATGATAAAAATAAATATGAAAATAAGAGAAAAATAAATAAAATAGAGAAGAGAAATAAAATAAAAATAAAAGGACTGGTTCAGTACAAATTCGTTGTCACCGTTAAGTATCCTTTGTACTGAAACCAGACTACTTACGCTGGGCACAACAGTGCACTCAGCACAAGCACAACACAACTTAGCACAGCACTTTGAAGACTAAGGGGCTTAGTCGCAAAGAAAAATCGCACTTCGATAGCACTCAGAGGGAGTAGAAAAACCTTGAAAGCCGTAGCACGGAACCAACACGCTAAGCCGTGACGTCAGTAGACTGACCGCCACGGAATATCGGGAAGGGACCGATCAACGGAGAACTGGGTCTTGCACGTCCGCACCGCGTGGCGATCGGAGCGAGAATCACCACTGTTTATTTATTTATTTATTTTTTTTTTGTTCCCCTCCGCGGGAAGGGCAGGAGGATAAAAATGCCCTGACGCATACTCTGGCGCGATTCCAAAGTTATGTGGGACTCGTCCCGACGCCTACCAGGACCATACCCACTAAAAACCCCCTGTCGGCTCGTGCATTTTTGCCACTCAGCCTTCATCTGAGCGACGGCCAATTGGAGAAAGAGGCCGCGCTAGCGGGGCCCAGAAGGGGTCACCCGCTGGGATTACATAGCACTGAAGGTGCTCAAAGCACTGAAGGTGAATACGTAGCACTGAAGGTGCTCAAAATGAAAATCAATAATTAAAACAAAAATTAAAAAATTGCAAAATAAAATTGAGTTAATTCGCATTTACGTTAGAATTAGGATTTACGTTAGAATTAGAATTTACGTTAGAATTAGAATTTGCGGCCAGAAGGGCCTCGAGATCGCGTGACAGTCTGGTGGATGAGTACGCTTGCGCATTTCTAGGCCTAGCGACTTTGAACTTCGAGTCTAACACAGGAGTAGTATATGAGACTGAATCACGAACTAGAGGATTGGGATGGGTTTCGGAGCGTTTGAAAAACGCTTCAGAGAGTGTTTTGAGATGTTGTTGTACTGTAGGCAGTTCAAGATCTCTATGCAAGTCCGCGTTACGCACGTACCACGGTGCGTTTGTGGCCCGGCGGCAAAAGAGGTTTTGAACTACCTGCAGTTTGTGCAGGAGGGAGGGTTTGGCGTGGGCAAAGATTGGCGAGGCATACGTCATGACGGGTCTAAAGCAGACCTTGTAAAGTGTACGTTTGTTTCTGAAGGACATTTTACTTTTTCTACCTAACATGCTATTTAGGCGGACTAAATAGTGACAAGCGAGTTTCGAAACTCTTTCGACGTGTGGCTTGAAAGAAAGCGTCGGATCTAATGTGACGCCTAAGTATTTAGTACTGCGCTTCCAGGGGATGGGAATGCCTAACATTCGAACGTGGGGATCGCCATCGGGACGGCGGCGTTTGTGGTCGAAGCGCATCGCAGAACTCTTTTCAGGGTTCACATCGATGCGCCATTTTTGAAACTATACACCAAGGGCGTTTACGGCCTTTTGGAGTCTGGTTACAAGGTGCCGAACACTGTGGCCTTTGGTATAGAGTGCGGTGTCGTCAGCAAAGAGGGCGAGTTCGACGCCTTTCGGCGGGATGGGAATGTCGTTGGTGTACACGGTGTACAGCAGAGGGGCGAGGACTGAGCCTTGAGGGACTCCAGCCTTTATGGGACGAGGTGCAGAAAGCGTGCCTTCGTGTTTAAATCGAAACGTACGGTCTTTGAGAAACGACGCTATTAACCTGACTAGGCGATCCGGTAAGCCTATCTTGTAGAGTTTATAAACGAGACCGCTGTGCCAGACTTTATCGAAAGCCTTGGCTACGTCAAAGAAAACCGCGACTGTTTTATAACGACGCGGATAGAAACCGTCAAGTATATACTCGACGATTCGGTGGACTTGCTGAGGGCAGGAGTGTTTAGCGCGAAAGCCGAACTGATGGGGAATAATGAGAGGATCGCCATCCGTTGGAAACAGATGGTTCCGCAGTCGAGAGAGTATGACTCTCTCGAGAAGTTTAGACATTGCCTTGAGGAGGCTGATGGGTCTGTGATTAGCCGGGACGTTCAGAGGTTTGCCCGGCTTGGGAATGCCTATGACTGTCGTTTCTTTACAAGCTTTTGGAAAGTAGCTATGGTCGAAGCAGGCATTGAAAATGATAGCTAACAAGGTAAGCATCTGTTGAGGTAGGTGCTTAAGTGCGTGGTTGGAAATTCCATCCGCACCCGGAGCCTTTTTGGACTTTTGATTTCTAATGAGAAGCAAGATTTCGTCATTAGAGACTGTGACAGGGTCGGCGGTGATGGGGAGAGAGTCTCTGCGAAGGACTTCGTCCTCTACCGCCTGGATGTGTGAGGGATCAGCAGGTTGCGTGCTGGGCGAGCATTGTGCGGCAATGCTGTCGGCGAAGCATTCGGCTTTCTCTTCGACTTCAAAGGCAGTAGTGCCATCGGGACGAGTGAGAGGAGGAACGTGAGAGACGGTGTCTACGCGTAAGGCTCGGGCCATGCTATAGTACGCTTGGTGGGACGGAGAGATATTCGCCATGAGATCGTTCATCTGAGCGTCTCGGAGTTCCGCGAGGCAAGACCTAACTTTACGTTGAAGCTGATTCGCAGCTGTTCTATAGGCGGGCGTGGGATATTTCTTGGCTCTCCGGAGAGCCGCGTTTTTAGCTTTAATAAGATTGCTAACGGCTAAGGGAAGCTTGGGTTTGCCTTGCTTAGCAACCTTTTCGTTGTCACTGATGGCTGAGTTGATAGCATCAGTGAGAGAATTTACTAATGAATCGATTTTATCCGGGCTATCTAATTGTTCGGGAGAGATCACGAGTGGAGAGTTCGGAGCCTCTAAGGCTGAAACTAACGTATTTTTAAAACCTTTCCAGTTGGTAAAGGTCTTAGGAGATGAGACGTTATCGTTCGGCGGTCCTAGCACGAGGGAAACGGGGCGATGGTCGAAGCCTAGGTCATCGAGCGGTTCGATAGACCTTAGATCAAGATTGATTCGCTTGATAATTGCAAAGTCGAGGATGTCAGGAGAGTAGGACGGGTTGTTGGGATAGTGAGTGGGAGTGATGGGGGATATGACGTCTAGGTCAAGGGAGTAAGTGATGTCGAGGAGAGCGATACCGCTGGTGTTAGTCGATAAGCACGTCCAGTCAGTATGTTTGGAGTTAAAGTCTCCGAACATAATGACTGAATGGCCGAGGGCGAGAATGGCCTCAAAGTCGCTGCGGATTGGTCTGGTACCACTAGGTATGTAGATTGAAGCTATGATGATGGTCGGATGACCAGTCATAGCCAATCTACACACAGTGGCTTCCATGTTGAGGAGAGGAGGAGTGGGGAGAGGACAGCAGTGGAAGCCTCTTTTGTAATATATAGCGGTGCCGCCGAAACCGTCGGAGTTGGGCCTATCGTTACGAATAAACGCGTACTTAGGTATAGCGAATCCCCTGGAGCGGTTTGGAGTAAGCCATGTCTCCTGGAGAAGGAATAAGTCAGGTTCTTTGTTCTGAAGGAACAGTTTAATTTCGGGAAGGTTGGTGTTAAGGCTACGAGCGTTAAAAGATACTAGGGATAAGCCCTTGGGTTTAATACGACTGGACGCGGGATTCGCGGGTCTAGACATTATAATTTATTATTTACGAATTTATACAAATATAAAAGAATTTACAACGAACTTAGGAGCGAGTGATGCTCGGCTAAAGCAAATAAACGCTCTTGAGGAGAGCGGGCGGCTCGCAGTTTGCGTGCGAGCACGGAAATTTCGTTAATATCGACGTTTTGAATAACGTCGAACACGGTCTTCATGTCCTCAGCCAACGAAGACTGAGGTGCGGATGACGGAGAAGGACGCGGCCCTACGGAAGCTACGGGAGCTGGGATGGGTCGGGAAGGTGCAGGCGGAACGTCCGGACGCTGCCTCCAAGACAGAGCCGGAGTAGGCGTCGGCTGAGCGGGCTTTGCTTCCGGGGGACCCCGGTTGCGCAGCGGCGGGAAGTTAGCGTGAGTGAGCGGCGGCGCCGGTTTAGTGGCGACCCTCTTGGCGGTGGAACGCGGAGCACGCGGGCAGTCCCTGTAGTTAGCTGTGTGACCACACTGGCCGCACAGCACACAGGCTGGGGGGGAAGTGGATTCGGGAGTGCGAGTGCACTCCTTCGTAAAATGTGGATTCAGGCACTTAACGCACCTGGGGGGAGCTGAGCAGTTAGCCGCTGCGTGGCCGTAGAGCTGGCAGCGGTGGCACTGCCCAGGGTGACCGCGGGGGTTGGGACGCTCAACAGAGATATTTGAGAGTTCGCAAATTGTGCGAGCCTCTCTAAAGATCTCCCTCGAGTTGGGAGTATTCGACAAGATAACTAAAGCTAGCGGAAAGCGCCTACCGCGGTTAGAGTGCATCTTGTGCACTGCTTCGGCCGGGAAACCCTGGGACTTAAGGTCCTCGAGGATTTCTTCATTCGCGAGCTCGAACGGGACGCCCCGTAGTACTGCGCGGATCTTACGCTCCTCCGGGAGGGCGTAGGTGTGGTACGCGATTTGATTTAACCCGAGCAACCTGGTAAACGCGCGGAAGTCGTCGACGGTCGCTACTTGAATTTTGATTGTATCGCCAGCGTTGGCGGCTTTTAAGTAATTAATTTTGTGCTCTTTGCACAAGTTTGAGACCGCGGTCCAGCGCGTTTTTTCACGCAGGAAGACGGGCGGAGGGAGCTGAGGTTTCGGCAGGACGGGAGCGCAGCGCGTCGCTGGCTTAGACGGGACCGACGGAGACGCGGTCACTTCGAGTGACAAGAGCGGCGCGGGGGCGGGTGTAGAAGACACCGGGGTTGGCTCGGGTGTTGAGGACACCGCGGCTTTTTTCGAACGCTTCTTAGAGCGTTTGGCAACTAATTGGAACTCGGGCTCTGGAGAGCCGGTTAGGGTGGCGGCGACCGATGAACTACGGACGCGGCGGAGTCTGAGTCGCTCCCGGGAGCGGTACGCTTCCTACGAGATGAGCGCGAGGATAAGACCGACGCGCAGTCCATATCGGATGGAACGGGAGACGCGGGAGAGCTATAGACCTGAGGGGTCTGGACGTTAGAGGCCTGAGAGGCTGGGGTTGGGGCCTGAGGGGCCGGGGACGCGTTAAGCTTGCGTAAATATGTCGTCAGAAATTGAAACACCCGACGCGGTGAGTGCTTGGGCGAACGCCTTCGCAATGTTAATGACGATTTGCTTATCCATTTGGGAAGGGGTTGGGACAATAATATGTAAAAATATAAGTATAATAAAAGACGCCTAGTTCCTAAAAACCTAGCAAAATCCTAGCGGCAAACCTCCCTACCAGCGGTAGGGGGGCTGGGGAGAATAACTTAAAACTAACCGTAGTACGCCGAAGGCCGCTACCTAGAAACCTAAAAAAGGGTACGCAGGTAAAGAGTTGACCGCGTTAGGGTCAACCTTTACCGACAGAAAGGACAAATACACACGAAAACACACAAATATGATAAAAATAAATATGAAAATAGGAGAAAAATAAATAAAATAGAGAAGAGAAATAAATAAAAATAAAAAGGACTGGTTCAGTACAAATTCGTTGTCACCGTTAAGTATCCTTTGCACTGAAACCAGACTACTTACGCTGGGCACAACACTGCACTCAGCACAAGCACAACACTACTTAGCACAGCACTTTGAAGACTAAGGGGCTTAGTCGCAAAGCAAAATCGCACTTCGAAAGCACTCAGACGGAGTAGAAAAACCTTGAAAACCGTAGCACGGAACCAACACGCTACACTGTGACGTCAGTAGACTGAGCGCCACGGAATATCGGGAGGGAACCGACCAACGGAGAACTGGGTCTTGCACGTCCGCACCGCGTGGCGATCGGAGCGAGAATGTGTACCACCACTGTTTATCTCAAGGAGCACTTTAAATACCTACCTCGGGGCTAGCCATAGCCGCTGCCTTGGGTCTGTCAGTGATAAAAGGCTGGAAACTGCTCTTACTCGATCAGGTTACTTTTATGAGTCTTATACTGTGAAAGCTGCATATCTCTGGAATTCACTGCTGTCTGCCATTCGACATGTGAAGTCTATTGCTATCTTTAAATCAAAACCACACAATCACTTTTTAAAGAAATTATAGATTGCAACTGTATAAGTATAATGTATTTAAATATATATTAAAAGTTGTATGTTTATGTGTTTATTATTAATTCATTTATTTTTATTCAGTAAAATATCTTCCGCTCACTTACTAGATTCCTAGTGACTCAAAGGTGGTCTGGAAGAAGTCGCTGCCAGTGATAAGACCGCCCCAGCCCTCATTAGCTTTTAGTAATTTACTGCAAATATTTTTAATTGTAATTTTATTTTTGTGTGAGCAATTAAGAGTTATTATTTTGTATTAAATGTTAAATTGGTTTCTCTCTTTCACTTGAAGAGGTAAATACCACCTCACACGGGCGTTAGCCAATTTCTGAAGGGATTGTTGTGTGGACAAGAAATTATGGACGACGTTAAACAATTTCGGATGTTTCGGCGTGTATTTAGTATAGTGGCTTTAGTAATTATACAGTATACTATACTATTCTATACTACTCTATACTACTACAGTAGGTGTAAAAAAAAATTTTTTTTTTTGTATTATCATGCGTTTTCTTTTGCGATATTTTTATGAAACAAGTCATCTATGTTTAGTGTACCAGTACCATAATGCCTAAATAACTCACATCCTGGGTTACCATTCTGAAAAAGCTAATAAAGGTGAGAGAGAATAAATCTTCATACTCCTTTTAAACAACATCAATAACAAACTCGATTTAGCCATTACACAGTAATAAAAATAGTTTTTATCTGTAAAGCCTGACTAATAGAACTTGTAGGTCATATTATTATTTAATTCTCTTGCATTGTTGTCTGTCTGTAAATATTGCCAGGGAAAGCAAGTTAATATTATTTAAAACTTTAGACAAACCGTAGCTGTACTAAATTATTTCCCAAATAAATACAGGACATATTTCGTATTTCGTATTATTACTAATATAACTGAATACTGAATAAATAGGATGCCATGCAAAATTTTTAAGTATGAACGTTTATTTATTATGAAACAATTGTATTTGCAATTTTTCCCGATACGATTGATTTGAAATTTTTTTCGTTTACCAGTTGTGATAAGAATCTGTTTCGTCTTGCTGAGACGATACGTCACTACGTCGCTGTATTCTTAACGCGAACGAACCATAATGATGTCCACGGGTGCGGATGCTACTTACAATCAGCTGGGTGCTCGTTTGCTGCGAAAGTAGATATTATAGTGGTTATAAATATAGTGGTGTTAGGAAATGTTTGTCCACCACGCTTGCTTAGTATGGGTCGGTAGACTTTATACGTACAATCGAAATAATTTGTTTGGTTTACGGGTTTTGTCACGATGTTTTTCTGAACAGTAAGAGCAGTCGGTTTAATTGACTTTAGTTATAAAAACTCGTTGGTACATTAAGCAGTCTCCGGGATTGAATCTGGGACATTAACATCAAGAATCCAGTGCGAGTAAAGCCCGATGCGACAACGATGCTTATTATTTTTATACAAGTGTAGTCAGATTTTTCCACAATTTCCACTAATTAAAAGACATACATTTTTCAGAATTCTGCTTTTTTACTTTACTACCTACATATAGTTTGATTTCTGAATGAACACAGCTATAGAAAATTAATTAATAGATTCATTTTATTTATAATATGTAATTTAAATGCCAATTCCGCCTGCGTGGTATTTTATTTTAAAAATAAACCAAATGTTTTGTTTAAAAAATTAAGAAAGATTTAAATTAAAATTTTGCAATAACACAAAAACCTCACCAAGTTGATTTTTCGTTTTAAAGCATAATTGAAGTCTAGTCGCTGCCTAGTTGTTTTCTAACATATTTAACACAAAATGAAGGAGTCTTATTGTATCTCGAGAGTGCAGCTAATAACACTAAACTGGATCTCGGCCAAAAAAAACGGCTTGCAGTGTGCAATGTTGGAGTTCAATGCCAGAAAAACTAAAGAAAATAAGATATTTATTTAGCAGACGAAAGTCTCTATACTTAGGTATTTAGATGAAGTTTAAGTATATCAGACTTAAAGTAAGCGGAGAAAAAAAAAGAAAAATTTTTCGTAAATTAAGGTTTTTATCTTCATAGTGTTTTTACAGCTATACCTGTAAAAATGTATCACGTTATATCAGAAAATAGAGCTAAGTGTCACGCGAGTATAAATACTGTAACGTGATAATTTTAATAACGATTCTTAGGCTATTTTCCGGAGGTCCTATTTTATCTGAAGAATATTAACTTATATTTATCACGTAAAACTCATATTGTCATAATCATTATTTATATCAGGGAATATTAGAGTATAACACAAGATATAGAAAGGGTTTCACAAAATTCATTTAACTAAAAAAATGTAATAAATAATGTGGACTAAAACACATAGGGGACTTTCTTATGGATTCAAATGAAAAGTATGCTTATGTACATGTAAAAGTTTATTTACGAGTGAGGTTCCGACCGAGGGACCGACGGAGACGCGGTCATTTCGAGCGATTTTAATGGCGCGGGGGCTGGTGTTGAAGACACCGGTGTGGGCTCGGGTGTTGAAGACACCGCGGCTTTTTTCGAACGCTTCTTCGAGCGTTTGGCAACTTACTGGAACGCGGGCTCAGGAGAGGCGTTTAAGGTGGTGGCGACCGACGAAGCTTCGGACGTGGCGGAGTCTGAATCGGTCCCGGGAGCGGTACGCTTCCTACGAGATGAGCGCGAGGATGAGACCGACGCGCAGTCCATATCGGATGGAATGGAAGACGCGGAAGAGCTATAGACCTAAGGGGTCTGGACGTTGGTTGCCTGAGGGGCTGAGGTTGGGGCCTGAGGGGCCGGGGACGCGATTGATGCCTGCAAGGCCTTCGTAGGATGTCTTTCGGAATGGAGACGCCTGCCGCAGCAAGCGCCTGGGTGAACGCGTTTGCGAAGTTAGTAACGCTTAGCGTATTCATTAGGGAGGGTTGGGACAGTAATATGTATAATAAGTATATTAAAAGATGTCTAGTTCCTAAAAACCTAGCGAACCCTAGCGGCTAACCTCCCTACCAGCGGTAGGGGGGTTGGGGAGAATAACTTAAAACTAACCGTAGTACGCCGAAGGCCGCTACCTAGAAACCTAAAAAAAAGGGTACGCAGCTAAAGAGTTGACCGCGTTAGGGTCAACCTTTACCGTCAGAAAGGACAAATACACACGAAAACACACAGATATGATAAAAATTAATATGAAATATAGGAGAAAAATAAATAAAATAGAGAAGAGAAATAAAATAAAAATAAAAGGACTGGTTCAGTACAAATTCGTTGTCACCGTTAAGTATCCTTTGTACTGAAACCAGACTACTTACGCTGGGCACTACACAGCACTCAGCACAACACAACTTAGCACAGCACTTTGAAGACTAATGGGCTTAGTCACAAAGAAAAATCACACTTCGATAGCACTCAGAGGGAGTAGAAAAACCTTGAAAACCGTAGCATGGAACCAACAAGCTAAACTGTGACGTCAGTAGACTGAGCGCCACGGAATATCGGGAAGGGACCGATCAACTGAGAACGGGGTCTTGCACGTCCGTACCGGGCGGAGATCGGAGCGAGAATGATCGCACGCATTTTTTTTTGTTCCCGTCCATGGGAAGGGCAGGAGAATATAAAAAATGCGCGATCGGAGTTATGTGGGACTCGTCCCGACGCCTACCAGAACAATACCCACTAAAAAAACCCCCTGTCGGCTCGTGCAATTTTTTGCTACTCAGCCTTCATCTGAGCGACGGCAAATTGGAGAAAGAGGCCGCGCTAGCGGGGCCTAGAAGGGGTCACCCGCTGGGATTTACATAGCACTGAAGGTGTTCAAAGCACTGAAGGTGAATACATAGTACTGAAGGTGCTCAAAAATGAAAAGTAAATAATTAAAAACGTTAAAAATTTAAAAATAAAATTGCATTAATTCGGATTTACGTTAGAATTATAATTTACGTTAGAATTAGAAGTTGCGGCCTGAAGGGCTAAGAAATCTAGCGTCAGCTGTGTCGCTACGTTCGTGTGCACGTTTCTCGGTCTAGCGACTTTGAATTTCGAATCTTAGACAGGAGCAGTATATGAGACTGAATCCTCGAACTAGAGGATTGGGATGGGATTCGGTGCGTTTAAAGAACGATTCTGAGAGTGTTTTGAGGTGCTGTTGCACTGTAGGTAGTTCAAGATCTCTGTGCAGGTCCGCGTTGCGCACGTACCAAGGTGCGTTTGTGGCCCTGCGGCAGAAGAGATTTTGAACTACCTGCAGTTTATACAGGACGGATGGTTTGGCGTGGGCAAAGACCGGCGAAGTATATGACATGACGGGTCTAACGCAGACCTTATAAAGCGTACGTTTATTTCTAAAAGACATTTTACTTTTCCTTCCTATCATACTATATAGACGGCTTAAGCAAAAACGCGCGAGTTTCGTTACTTTATCGACGTGTGGCTTGAAAGAAAGCGTCTGATCTAAGGTGACGCCTAAGTATTTAATACTGCGCTTCCAGGGAATAGGAATACCTAACATTCGAATGTGGGGATCGTTGTAGCGATTACGACGTTTGTAGTCGAATTGAATAGCAGAACCATTTCTGGGTTGACATCGATACGTCATTTTTGAAACCAAACACCGAGGGCGTCTACAGCCTTTTGGTGTCTGGTAGTGAGACCCGGGACACTTTGGCCTTTGGTCAACAATCTTCCATATTCTATATATTTTACATTTTACAAATGAAGTCAAATAATGACAGACTTATAAGTTGCCAGTCATAAATGTCGGCAAGTTTGTTTGTGCAATAACCTCTTTTAATAAATACGGCACAAGCAAACGTTGCAGTATTTAGTACTGCGCTTCCAGGGGATGGGAATGCCTAACATTCGAACGTGGGGATCGCCATCGGGACGGCGGCGTTTGTGGTCGAAGCGCATCGCAGAACTCTTTTCAGGGTTCACATCGATGCGCCATTTTTGAAACCATACACCAAGGGCGTTTACGGCCTTTTGGAGTCTGGTTACAAGGTGCCGAACACTGTGGCCTTTGGTATAGAGTGCGGTGTCGTCAGCAAAGAGGGCGAGTTCGACGTCTTTTGGCGGACTGAGAATGTCGTTAGTGTACACGGTATACAACAGAGGGGCGAGGACTGAGCCTTGAGGGACTCCAGCCTTTATGGGACGAGGCGCGGAGAGCGTGCCTTCATGTTTGAAACGAAACGTGCGGTCTTTGAGAAACGACGCGATTATCCTAACTAGGCGAGCCGGTAAGCCTATTTTGTAGAGTTTATAAACGAGACCGCTGTACCAGACTTTGTCGAAAGCCTTGGCTACGTCAAAGAAAACTGCGATCGTTTTCTTTCGTGTCGGATAGAAGCCGTCGAGTATGTACTCGACGATTCGATGGACTTGCTGAGGGCAGGAGTGCTTAGCGCGGAAGCCGAACTGGTGGGGTATAATGAGAGGATCGCCATCCGTTAGAAACAGATGGTTCCGCATTCGAGAGAGTATGACTCTTTCGAGAAGTTTAGACATGGCCTTGAGGAGGCTGATGGGTCTGTGATTAGCCGGGATATTCAGAGGTTTACACAGCTTGGGAATGCCTATGACTGTCGCTTCTTTACAGGCTTTTGGAAAGTAGCTGTGGTTGAAGCAGGCATTGAAGATGTTGGCTGGTTCAGTACAAATTCGTTGTCACCGTTAAGTATCCTTTGTACTGAAACCAGACTACTTACGCTGGGCACAACACTGCACTCAGCACAAGCACAACACAACTTAGCACAGCACTTTGAAGACTAAGGGGCTTAGTCGCAAAGAAAAATCGCACTTCGATAGCACTCAGAGGGAGTAGAAAAACCTTGAAAACCGTAGCACGGAACCAACACGCTAAACTGTGACGTCAGTAGACTGAGCGCCACGGAATATCGGGAAGGGACCGATCAACGGAGAACGGGGTCTTGCACGTCCGCACCGCGTGGCGATCGAAGCGAGAATCGTGTTTGATCGCACGCTTTTTTTTTTTTTTGTTCCCTTCCGCGGGAAGGGCAGGAGGATAAAAATGCCCTGACGCATACTCTGGCGCGATTCCAAAGTTATGTGGGACTCGTCCCGACGCCTACCAGGACCATACCCACTAAAAACCCCCTGTCGGCTCGTGCATTTTTGCCACTCAGCCTTCATCTGAGCGACGGCCGATTGAAGAAAGAGGCCGCGCTAGCGGGGCCCAGAAGGGGTCACCCGCTGGGATTACATAGCACTGAAGGTGCTCAAAGCACTGAAGGTGAATACATAGCACTGAAGGTGCTCAAAATGAAAATCAATAATTAAAACAAAAATTAAAAAATTGCAAAATAAAATTGAATTAATTCGCATTTACGTTAGAATTAGGATTTACGTTAGAATTAGAATTTACGTTAGAATTAGAATTTGCGGCCAGAAGGGCCTCGAGATCGGCTGACAGTCTGGTGGATGAGTACGTTTGCGCATTCCTAGGCCTAGCGACTTTGAACTTCGAATCTAACACAGGAGTAGTATATGAGACTGAATCACGAACTAGAGGATTGGGATGGGTTTCGGAGCGTTTGAAGAACGCTTCAGAGAGTGTTTTGAGATGTTGTTGTACTGTAGGCAGTTCAAGATCTCTATGCAAGTCCGCGTTACGCACGTACCACGGTGCGTTTGTGGCCCGGCGGCAAAAGAGGTTTTGAACTACCTGCAGTTTGTGCAGGAGGGAGGGTTTGGCGTGGGCAAAGATTGGCGAGGCATACGTCATGACGGGTCTAACGCAGACCTTGTAAAGTGTACGTTTGTTTCTGAAAGACATTTTACTTTTTCTACCTAACATGCTATTTAGGCGGCCTAAGTAGTGACGAGCGAGTTTCGAAACTCTTTCGACGTGTGGCTTGAAAGAAAGCGTCGGATCTAATGTGACGCCTAAGTATTCTGGGGGGTCGGTACCCGGGATGGACCTAATCTAACCTAGGGAGGTCTTCCTAATCAACAAATGAAATATAACACAATTTTACTTTAAGTAACTTTTATTTAAGATTAATCTATTTTAAAAGAAAATACAATGATAATTATTAGACTATTTTGGGGACGAAGCCCGCAATAGAATTCCGTAAGGAATCCCGTCAAGGAATGCCCTGGAACAATCTTCCATATATAATAATAATAATATATAATATTTCTAACAATTACACCACATTATCTAGCCCAAATTAAGTATCATTAAGAACTTGTGTTATGGATACTAGATAACGGATAAATAAACTTAAGAAATATATAAGCACAGATAGATATTTTTTTTTTCATGTATAAATATTAGAAATAAACTTAAATAAACATACATACACATCCATGACTAGAAAGCAAATATAATAAAATATCTGCCTCTACCAGGATTCGAACCCGGGACCTCTGGCATGGAAGGCAACGGTACTTACCTCCACACCAAACAGGCCGTCAAACCATATTCTATATATTTTACATTTTACAAATAAAGTCAAATAATGACAGACTTATAAGTTGCCAGTCATAAATGTCGGCAAGTTTGTTTGTGCAATAACCTCTTTTAATAAATACGGCACAAGCAAACGTTGCAATCGCCCCTCTTGTTTAATTTATTTAATTAGTGAAGCTGATTAAATAAATTCCTATATACATTTCATTCTTAAATAACGACCCTACTTAAATCAGGACCATATACATTAATCGGGATTACTCTCAGATGAGCCCCCTACCGATAGGAATATACATACTTGATCATGTTTAAATTACAACATCTTATTACACCAAAAATGATCTTATTGTATTTATTCTCCATCAATAGAGCCTTAGCCACAAAACCTGATGAAAATCAGCCAAGATCCCGGCTGGTTAATTAATATCTAAATAAAACAGTGTAAATTATTTTAATTTCTCATACAATTCATGAATAATCAACAACCCCATATTAATCATTTACGTTACACAATCATACGCAAATTCAAATAACCAATATTTATTATTAAATTAATCAACAATTGTTAAAATAACCCATTGAATACAATCAAATTATAATTATAATTAATTGATAAGTAATAAATACATTAATATCCCAATAAAAGTAAATTTAATTAATCCCATTTATATTAAAATTAATACTAAATTAATCAAATTATATTATCAAACATTATCATTCAGTTGGCAAAACAAACACGTTTGACATGAACTGTCATATTAACTTTAAACTTTTCTGAATGATTAAAAGTTTATTTGAAAGTTTGTAACTTTCGAAACTTTAAATATTACCTACCTAAATATTAAGATTTTACCTGCCTAACTATTACCGGACAAACCTTCCTATGAATAGATCATAAAATCGGATCCAAAGTATTTTACTTAACCCAGAATGATATCTATAAATTAATAAATTAATATTTCACAACGCAATGCAGAGAACTTTTTCAAAATGCACCGAAATACACCTGACAAAATTCTATACCAATACCGTTTTAAATACATTACCTATTCCATCACAACCCTTTTATTATTTAACCCACTGAGGATCCTATTCTACATCCGCGTGTTGACCCACAGACATCAATATCACAATATTATATATACTCGTAAACTTTGGCCGCATAGCTAAATCGGCTATCACCTTCTCTCTTATGGAGATTATTAGGCGTGGCTCAAATTAAACGTGCACATTATCTATAGTGTTACTTCAGTCTTTGAAAATTGACCCCTTCAGAGCACTGGCACCACACGCACATTTATGATTCGTAAATAAAATGCAACGCGGTAAATACGTGCCGCGTGTACCTGCCGCCCCTTAGAGGTTTCTCTTCGGGTATCTAAAATTAATTTATTAAATCATTAGATAAAATATATACATATGTGTATAGAGAGACCCTCTTATCTCAATATATAAAAACCTTTTCCTTATTTTTCTTTTATCTGCATCGTCCATCCATTGCATCTCCTTTTTGGTGATGCTGTTTGGATCGGCTTTGCAGGATATATCATCTCGGAACATTGCGTTGTGAAGTGTACATAGAATTTGAGAAAAAAAATATTAGTTTCTTATATTATTCTAAAACCCCAACGAAATTCTAACCGTTGCATATCTACAAATAAACGATATACATATTTGTACACCTAAATGTGTACTTTTACTCTATTAACTCTAAGAATAAAGAAATTATAATAATATTATAATATTTCAAGAAATAAATGTATTTACAAAAACCCCATTTTACATATATAAATACAGACACAATTTCATCATTAATTCCATTCTATCAAACATTATATGGTTCCAATCTATATTCACATGCACAATCAATTCTTGGTTATTTTGTATTTTTTTTTACAAGTAATTGTCACGTCCTATATATCGCAATACTTGAAATAAACCTTCATAATATGGTTGACCAAGTTTTCGACTTCCACCCGATATTCTTTCTGGACAGTGTAACGAAACCAATTGTCCTACACGATTTAAATCCAAATGGTAATATGTTAAACTCGTATAATCCAGACGGTGTGATGATTGCTGTTTCGTGTCTATCCTTCTCCGCTATCGATAATTACCAATAGGCACAGTTTAAATCCAAATCAGCGCAGAATTTCGCCTCATTCAGCTGCACTATCATACCTTCGATGATAAGCAAATGATAGAAATCTTTAATTACCTTCTTATTCGTCTTGATCAATCGGCATCAACAATATCTCAAGCTGTCCCACTGACGCCGGTTGAATTTTGGGAAATTCCTTCCTCGCCCGTCGGATGAATCACCTTCTAGAGTCTTTCCTTTACTCTTGGTATTTCAGATGGCTCTTGCCTTCTAAAATTTTCTTTCCGCTATACTCAGTGACGTATATAGCTGAATTAATCTGAAAAATAGTAAAACACTACCACATTACATCACTACAACTGCGCGCGGCGCCTCCACCATCAGGGGTCGGTACCCGGGATGGACCTAATCTAACCTAGGGAGGTCTTCCTAATCAACAAATGAAATATAACACAATTTTACTTTAAGTAACTTTTATTTAAGATGAATCTATTTTAAAAGAAAATACAATGATAATAATTTGACTATTTTGGGGACGAAGCCCGCAATAGAATTCCGTAAGGAATCCCGTCAAGGAATGCCCTGGAACAATCTTCCATATTCTATATATTTTACATTTTACAAATAAAGTCAAATAATGACAGACTTATAAGTTGCCAGTCATAAATGTCGGCAAGTTTGTTTGTGCAATAACCTCTTTTAATAAATACGGCACAAGCAAACGTTGCAGTATTTAGTACTGCGCTTCCAGGGGATGGGAATGCCTAACATTCGAACGTGGGGATCGCCATCGGGACGGCGGCGTTTGTGATCGAAGCGCATCACAGAACTCTTTTCAGGGTTCACATCGATGCGCCATTTTTGAAACCATACACCAAGGGCGTTTACGGCCTTTTGGAGTCTGGTTACAAGGTGCCGAACACTGTGGCCTTTGGTATAGAGTGCGGTGTCGTCAGCAAAGAGGGCGAGTTTGACGCCTTTCGGCGGGATGGGAATGTCGTTGGTGTACACGGTGTACAGCAGAGGGGCGAGGACTGAGCCTTGAGGGACTCCAGCCTTTATGGGACGAGGCGCAGAAAGCGTGCCTTCGTGTTTAAATCGAAACGTACGGTCTTTGAGAAACGACGCTATTAACCTGACTAGGCGATCCGGTAAGCCTATCTTGTAGAGTTTATAAACGAGACCGCTGTGCCAGACTTTATCGAAAGCCTTGGCTACGTCAAAGAAAACCGCGACTGTTTTATAACGACGCGGATAGAAACCGTCAAGTATGTACTCGACGATTCGATGGACTTGCTGAGGGCAGGAGTGCTTAGCGCGAAAGCCGAACTGGTGGGGAATGATGAGAGGGTCGCCATCCGTTGGAAACAGATGGTTCCGCATTCGAGAGAGTATGACTCTCTCGAGAAGTTTAGACATTGCCTTGAGGAGGCTGATGGGTCTGTGATTAGCCGGGACGTTCAGAGGTTTGCCCGGCTTAGGAATGCCTATGACTGTCGCTTCTTTCCAAGCTTTTGGAAAGTAGCTATGGGCGAAGCAGGCATTGAAAATGATAGCTAACAAGGTAAGCATCTGTTGAGGTAGGTGCTTAAGTGCGTGGTTGGAAATTCCATCCGCACCCGGAGCCTTTTTGGACTTTTGATTTCTAATGAGAAGCAAGATTTCGTCATTAGAGACTGTGACAGGGTCGGCGGTGATGGGGAGAGAGTCTCTGCGAAGGACTTCGTCCTCCACCGCCTGGATGTGTGAGGGATCAGCAGGTTGCGTGCTGGGCGAGCATTGTGCGGCAATGCTGTCAGCGAAGCATTCGGCTTTCTCTTCGACTTCGAAGGCAGTAGTGCCATCGGGACGAGTGAGAGGAGGAACGTGAGAGGCGGTGTCTACGCGTAAGGCTCGGGCCATGCTATAGTATGCTTGGTGGGACGGAGAGATATTCGCCATGAGATCGTTCATCTGAGCGTCTCGGAGTTCCGCGAGGCAAGACCTAACTTTACGTTGAAGCTGATTCGCAGCTGTTCTATAGGCGGGCGTGGGATATTTCTTGGCTCTCCGGAGAGCCGCGTTCTTAGCTTTAATAAGGTTGCTAACGGCTAAGGGAAGCGTGGGTTTGCCTTGCTTAGCAACCTTTTCGTTGTCACTGATGGCTGAGTTGATAGCATCAGTGAGAGAATTTACTAATGAATCGATTTTATCCGGGCTATCTAATTGTTCGGAAGAGATCGCGAGTGGAGAGTTCGGAGCCTCTAAGGCTGAAACTAACGTATTTTTAAAACCTTTCCAGTTGGTAAAGGTCTTAGGAGATGAGACATTATCGTTCGGCGGTCCTAGCACGAGGGAAACGGGGCGATGGTCGGAGCCTAGGTCATCGAACGGTTCGATAGACCTTAGATCAAGATTGATTCGCTTGATAATTGCAAAGTCGAGGATGTCAGGAGAGTAGGACGGGTTGTTGGGATAGTGAGTGGGAGTGATGGGGGATATGACGTCTAGGTCAAGGGAGTTAGTGATGTCGAGGAGAGCGATACCGCTGGTGTTAGTCGATAGGCATGTCCAGTCAGTATGTTTGGAGTTAAAGTCTCCGAACATAATGACTGAATGGCCGAGGGCGAGAATGGCCTCAAAGTCGCTGCGGATTGGTCTGGTACCACTAGGTATGTAGATTGAAGCTATGATGATGGTCGGATGAACAGTCATAGCCAATCTACACACAGTGGCTTCCATGTTGAGGAGAGGAGGGGTAGGGAGAGGACAGCAGTGGAAGCCTCTTTTGTAATATATAGCGGTGCCGCCGAAACCGTCGGAGTTGGGCCTATCGTTACGAATAAACGCGTACTTAGGTATAGCGAATCCCCTGGAGCGGTTTGGAGTAAGCCATGTCTCCTGGAGAAGGAATAAGTCAGGTTCTTTGTTCTGAAGGAACAGTTTAATCTCGGGAAGGTTGGTGTTAAGGCTACGAGCGTTAAAAGATACTAGGGATAAGCCCTTGGGTTTAATACGACTGGACGCGGGATTCGCGGGTCTAGACATTATAATTTACTTATTTACGATTTTATACAAAAATAAAAAAAAATATAAAAATTTACAACGAACTTAGGAGCGAGTGATGCTCGGCTAACGCGAATAAACTTTCTTGAGGAGAGCGGGCGGCTTGCAATTTGCGTGCGAGTACGGAAATTTCGTTAATGTCGACGTTTTGGATGACGTCGAACACGGTCTTCATGTCCTCAGCCAACGACGACTGAGGTGAAGATGACAACGCGGGACGCGGCCCTACGGAAGCTACGGGAGCTGGGATGGGTCGGGAAGGTGCAGGCGGGACGGCCGGACGCTGCCTCCAAGACAGAACCGGGGTAGGCGTCGGCTGAACGGGCTTTGCTTCCGGGGGACCCCGGTTGCGCAGCGGCGGGAAGTTAAAGGGAGTGAGCGGCGGCGCCGGTTTAGGCGCGACCCTCTTGACGGTGGAGCGCGGAGCGCGCGGGCAACCCCTGTAGTTTGCTGTGTGGCCGGACTGGCCGCACAGCACACAGGCAGGGGGGGAAGTGGATTCGGGAGTGCGAGTGCACTCCTTAGTGATATGAGGATCCAGGCACTTAACGCACCTGGGGGGAGCTGAACAGTTAGCCGCTGCGTGGCCATATAGCTGGCAGCGGTGGCACTGCCCAGGGTGACCACGGGGATTGGGACGCTCGACGGAGATGTTCGAGAGTCCGCAAATTGTGCGAGCCTCTCTGAAAATCTCCTTCGAGTTGGGAGTATTGGACAGGATTACTAAAGCTAAGGGAAAGCGCCTACCGCGGTTGGAGTGCATCTTGTGCACTGCTGTGGCCGGGAAACCCTGAGACTTAAGGTCCTCGAGAATGTCTTCGTTACTGAGTTCGAACGGGACGCCCCGTAGTACTGCGCGGATCTTACGCTCCTCCGGGAGGGCGTAGGTGTGATACGCGATTTGTCTTAAAGAAAGTAACCTGGTGAACGCGCGGAAGTCGTCGACGGTCGCGACTTGAATTTTTATTGTATCGCCAGCGTTGGCGGCTTTTAAGTAATTAATTTTGTGCTCTTTGCACAAGTTAGAAACCGCGGTCCAGCGCGCTTTTTCACGCAGGAAGACGGGCGGAGGGAGCTGAGGTTTCGGCGGGACGGGAGCGCAGCGCGACGCTGGCTTCGATGGGACCGACGGAGACGCGGTCACTTCGAGTGACATGAGCAGCGCGGGGGCGGGTGTAGAAGACACCGGGGTTGGCTCGGGCGTTGAAGACACCGCGGCTTTTTTCGAACGCTTCTTAGAGCGTTTGGCTACTAACTGGAACGCGGGCTCAGGAGAACCGGTTAGGGTGGCGGCGACCGACGAAGCTTCGGACGCGGCGGAGTCTGAATCGCTCCCGGGAGCGGTACGCTTCCTGCGAGATGAGCGAGAGGATGAGACCGACGCGCAGTCCATATCGGATGGAACGGGAGACGCGGGAGAGCTATACATCTGAGGGGTCTGGATATTAGAGGCCTGAGGGGCCGGGGTTGAGGCCTGAGGGGCTGGGGTTGAGGCCTTAGGGGCCGGGGACGCAATAGATGCCTGTAAAGCCTGCGTTAGAACGTCAGCGGGTATGCTTACGCCGGACGCAGCGAGCGCCTGGGCGAACGACCTAAGAATATTAACAAGGTCCATTGGAGGGCTTGGAATTACAATATGTAATATATAAATATATAATGTATGCCTAGGTTCCCTAGCAAACCTAGCACCTATTTATATAACAAATGCCTAGGATTCCTAAATAAAAACCTAGCGAACCCTAGCGGCAAACCTCCCTACCAGCGGTAGGGGGGCTGGGGAGAATAACTTAAAACTAACCGTAGTACGCCGAAGGCCGCTACCTAGAAACCTAAAAAAAAGGGTACGCAGGTAAAGAGTTGACCGCGTTTGGGTCAACCTTTACCGACAGAAGGGACAAACACACACGAAAACACACAGATATGATAGAAATAAATATGAAAATAGGAGAAAATAAATAAAATAGAGAAGAGAAATAAAATAAAAATAAAAAGGACTGGTTCAGTACAAATTCGTTGTCACCGTTAAGTATCCTTTGCACTGAAACCAGACTACTTACGCTGGGCACAACACTGCACTCAGCACAAGCACAACACAACTTAGCACAGCACTTTGAAGACTAAGGCTTAGTCGCAAAGAAAAATCGCACTTCGAAAGCACTCAGACGGAGTAGAAAAACCTTGAAAACCGTAGCACGGAACCAACACGCTAAACTGTGACGTCAGTAGACTGAGCGCCACGGAATATCGGGAAGGGACCAAACAACGGAGAACGGGGTCTTGCACGTCCGCACTGGGCGGCGGTCGGAGCGAGAATCTGATCGCACGCATTTGTACCTTAGTATTATATACCACTGCCGGCCGCGCGATGCTATGTACTTAATCCACGCGCGTTGCGTGTGCGTCACTCGTCAGTGAGAAACTGACTCGCGTGGCGACTGCACGGCCGATTTTTCTAAGCTTCCATACGCGATCTTTCATCTGCATTTCGCCCAAGCTGGCGTCCTTGCGGTGAATACCGTGCTTTGAATGCCCGCACTATACCAGATAAGTATCCTATCAGGCACATTCAGGATTTTGCACATGCGCTGGCTGACTCCAGGATATACTCCAAGATTGACCTGGTAAACGCCTTCAACCAAATCCCAGTTATTCCAGAAGACGTACTCAAGACTGCAATTACAACGCCGTTCGGATTGTTTGAGTTCAACTACATGACGTTTGGATTACGAAATGCGGGTTAAACATTCAAAAGTTTTATTGATGAAATGCTCAGAGGACTACGGATTTTTGGATGATATTTTGTTATTTTCCAGCAGTAGCTCTAAACATATCCAGCACATGCACCAGCTCTTCTAAAGACTAGCAGAATACGGTATGCTGATCAGTACCGCTAGGTGTGAGTTTGGTAAGACGCACATCACCTTCTTAGGTCACGAACTATCAGCAGAAGGTATACGCTCGCTCCCCGACAAAGTGCAGGCGATCCAGGACTTTCCTGTACCAAAGACCGTGAGATAAATGCGCAGATTCCTCGGTATGTACAACTTCTACCGCAGATTCATACCAGGAGCAGCTGAAATTTAAGCACCTCTAAACGTCGTGCTTACAGGCTCTAAGTGTAAATCATCGCAGAGTGGCACACTTACGCCGGAGATGATGATCTGTTCAACTGCCTTCAAGATCTGTAAGTCTAACCTCACATCAGCTGCCATGCTATCCCACCAGAAATAACCATATTTACAGACGCTTCAGATACCTCCATCGGAGCGGCACTTCATCAGCATAGTGGAAATGGCTGGAAACATCTGGCATTCTTCTCTAAACAATTGTCTTCTGCGCAGAAAACGTATAGCCCGTATGATCGCGAGCTATTCGCAATATATGACGCTATCAGACATTTTAGGCAAACGGTCGAAGCCAGAACATTTTCAGTATTTACTGACCATAAGTATTTACATTTGCATTTACGAACTACCGTGAGAAATTCTCACCAAGACCGTTCCAAAATCTCTCATTTTACAACGGACATTCGCTTCTTCAAAGGAAAGGATAATGTAGTTGCAGATTCACACTCCAGGATTCAGGAATTGTCAGCCTTTGATTACCATGCTCTCGCACAATCTCAGGAGAAAGACCCAGAGCTACGAGAACTTCTAGCAAAAGGTACTGCACTAAAGTTACAGAAACTCAAACCCACAGACTCGGAAGTTGAAGTTTTCTGTGACATATCCACGGGACATCCACGCCCATTTGTAACACCGGACTTCAGAACAGGACCATCCAAGTGCCAAAGCCACTGCAAAGTTGGTAACTGAGAGATACATATGGCCTGGAGCGCAGAAACAATGCAAACTCTGGAGCGCTGAATGTGGCAAAAGCCAACGCAACAATGAACATCGCCATACCAAATCTCCCTTTTCCTCTTTCCCAGTTCCTTCCGAACGCTTTTCCTATATCCATATTGACATCGTAGGACCATTACCATATTCTCCTGGTTACAGATACTGCCTCACGCGTATCGATCGCTTTTCTCTTTGGCCTGATCACTTTGGCCTGAGGCGTATCCCTTGGCTGTCATCACTGCTGAGACATGCGCCCGCACCTTCATTGCTAGCTGGGTGTCTCGCTTCGGCTGCCCGAAGAAGATCACCACCGACCAGGGCAGACAGTTTGAGTGCAATTTGTTCCGCACCCTGTCTGAAATCCTTGGCATGCAGTATCGTCCTGCAACCGCATATCATCCTGCCTGCAATGGTATTGTGGAGAGACTCCACCGCCAGTTGAAGGCAGCCATCATGAGCCACAACGACTCTAGCTGGACTGAGGTACTCCCATTGGTACTTCTAGGAATTCACAGTGCCTACAAAGGGGACATTAAGACCTCGTCAGCAGAGCTCCTGTACGGGGAACCCCTCCGACTGCCAGATTTTTTCACAGCTTCACCTACCTCAGCCTTTGATGTCACGAGTTTTGCATCTCGTCTTTGGCAGCATATGGCAAAGCTGAAACCGGAACCTGCGAGCGTCATTCCAACAAAACTTTATACGTGCCCAAGAACCTCGCCACAGCCGAGTATGTTTTTCTTCGGCAGGACGCCGTTCGGCGTTCTCTAAAACCACCTAACAGCCATATAAAGTTCTAGAACGAAAAGACAAGACTTTCAAGATTTTATACAAAGGTCAAGAAATTACTGTTTCCATAGACCGTTTGAAAGCAGCCTATACAGCCCGAGATGACACCAGCCCCAGCACTTTTCCAGCTCCTGTTCCACTATCTGCTAAGGTTGAAAAAGACGACTCCACAAAGAAGACTCATTAAGGTCGCCGAGTACACTTCCCGGACTTCTATCAACCATAGCAAGCTTTGGTCTCAACGGGGGAGTTATGTAGGGTCTCAACCTTTATTTCAATGTTCTGATCTTCAATCAAAAACGCATTACTTCCTTAACGCTTTATGAACGCTTAAATATTATTTTTTATATTTAAAATTAAAATTTATCAAATTAAAATTAAATATTATTTATTAAATATTATTATTACTTTCGCACTCATCTGTACTTTTGTATTATACACCATTGCCAGTACTTTACCCACGCGCGTTGCGCGTGCGTCGCTCGTCAGTGAGAATCTGACTCGCTCAGCGAATGCACAGCCAATTTTGCTAAGCTTCAATAGGCGATCTTTCATCTGCATTATATACTCTGTATATTATTTGTAATTGGTGAATATATAAAGTGAAATACACAGGACTAAATTAATCGTATAAACTATATTAACTGTTATTCATGTGATGTGTTTCCTTGCCTATATACTTTCTATATAATTGTGGAACTTTAAATATATAGTGTGTGAAGAGTTAAATACAGCTTTGATTAGATCTTTAGCATAACTCCCACTATATTAGAATGTTAAAAATGTTTATAAGACAAATTCAAGGAAGAAAGTAGTTCAACTTAAGTTGAATCAACTGGAACTGAAAATAAATTTGAAATGTTGCCTTTGATATTGATTAATTTAAGTATAATAAAAATTAATTAGTAATAAGTAATTTGTTTAGCAAAGTATTCCAATATAATTTTATTCTTTTAATTTTTTAAATCATTGCCATTAATGAGTGTGGATGAGAGATTTATCAAGTTTAATATTTTAGGGTCAAATCCTTTTTTCAAAATGGCATTATTTAGTTACACATTAATACAGCTGTAACGCTGTTCTGGGGGTATAGATACTTTTAAAACTTGCACTTATGTAATATGAGATTATTTTTCCATAAGGCTGTCAGTTTGTTTTATTCACAGATTGTGTTTTTAATATACCTATGTTATATTTTAATAAAATCCTCGTATTAATTTTGAAATCTTTGTTATCTGTATTTATTTTTATTTTCAGCTGAGATATCAACAGATCATTGTTAATTTTTTATCAATGTATAATAGTTACGTTACGAAATATATGTTATTTAAGGAAGATTTGAGAATTTCAGCTTCTTTAAGAAACGTTTGTTGGTGAGTTTCAATTGTTATACGATGTTTACGTTTCATATAGGTAGAGGGTTTTTTTAATCGTTTTATGTTAAACAAAAATGTTATATTTATTTACGTCTTTACTGGCTCTCTGTTTTATGAAGGAACGCAAAATTAAAAATAATACGAGTATAGCCTAAATTGTCACATTTTTTCTAAGTATGCTTAAATGATACGAGCTACTTAGTTGTGTCGCAAAAAGCCAATGAAAATGTAAGATTACAAGCATATAAAACTAGCTTTTGATTCTTTTCACAAGTTATTATTAAAATATTGTAAGTAATTGTAAGCAATGAACAATACGTATTTAATCTTTAAAAAAATTGGTTTCGACAGAAAACTTTAATCGAGTCTAATGAGGATGTAATTTAAGACTCTCTGAAAGTTCATCATTCACTCCATAAACAAGATTAAATGACTTATCAAGAGCCGAATTTTTGTACTGGTTCGTGACACGATTGATGCGAGTTCTATGCTAATGGCTTGAAACATAAGCCACCAAGGCTATTATATGGTTAAATTAAATAAGAATAATAATATGGCTATCTTTTTGGGCCACTTAGTACTCAGTGAAGTTAGTTGTAATTGGTACCAAGTGAAATGTGTTAAAAAAATGTTATAATCGATATATTATAAATTTAAGCCAATGACTTAAATGAGCGAAAGCAAAGAGTCAAATCCATCCTACTCTGTATTAAAAAAGAAAATTATTTAGGTATTTGACTTACTAATTTGTTTATTACTATGTGTACATGGTTTGTTTATATGCTGTTCGTTAAAATACACTACCCTCCAGTAACTAAGATCTTAATTTACAGTTGAACTTTTAAAACGTCAGATTAAATTTGAAATAAATGTATTGCTCTTAGTATAAACTTAGTTATTGATTCCTTACATTGGCTCACTTTCATTACGAATTTTTAAATGAAAACGAGATTAATACTTTGCAATTTATTAAACAAGTACAATAACAACCAAAAATTAAGTCTACCTAAAATCTAGTGTTTTAATAGAAGACGTGAGTAATCAGGAAATATATGATTAAATTTACTTATTATCCTTTACGATAATTTGTACGATAACCCATTAGAAGTTACGTTAAGTTATTAACCAAAACATTTATTACCCTTTACAACTGAAATGACACTTAAAAATAAAACAAAACTTGGAATAGATCAAAAACGATATAGTGAATAATAATATACGATCACAGTTTACTTAGGATGAGGGGCGGAATGAAGAGATAACATCATGAGACCCTCAGAATCTTTGTTTCTAAGTGAAAATTTCAAGAAAATAAACGTAGCACAAACTACTCTCAAAACTGTGTTATTGCCCGCATGGTTCACGAATATATAAAACAAAGCGAATTACCCATTATTTATATAAAGTATTGCTCAGAATATATATATATATATATATTATTTTTGATAATGTAGACCTCATTGCTAACGCTAAGCCACGGTTCAAGCAGTTTATAAAAACTTCTTTAAAAGCCACCTTAATATATAGAACTAGGAACTATATTTACCAAAATAACATTATAGTTATTTTTGTAACAATATTATTCTATTATGTAAGTATTACGTTTGTTTAATATATATATATATATATTCTGAGCAATACTTTATATAAATAATGGGTAATTCGCTTTGTTTTTACTTCTGCAAAACTTACAAACTAAGACTGGATTCAAGAGGCAGTCTGTCTACATATTTAATAGAAATCAGATCCGATTTACATTTATGTACAATATTTACCTTAATTCATTCTACAATGTTATATATAAAACATTAATTATTTCTGAACTAATACTACATGTACAAACTAAGTTCTATTAATCAAACAAATTATATTTACGCCCCATCTTCAAACGCAATTTGGTCATTGTATCTGTCAAAGGTTTGCTTACTATGCTAAACGTTAATTTAGTTTCGTGTCCGCTCAAATCGACTAAACTAGTCTAGATAGAATTGACAAAGGAATATTTTACTTATATTGTTACTTATTTGTTTTTAGATAAATACATTTATTAGTTTTAGGCTTATTCAATTTTGTCAGGGATGAAATGCTTAAAAAGCTGTTTACAGAAAAAGGCGAGCTATGTTGATCCACACACATTTTCCTCTAAATTTTCATCTAAAGCCCTGCAATGAATTTCTTAAAATAAATTCCAACTAGTTCTTTTTTTACTTTTACAATTGGCAATAGATAAAGGTTTCAAATAAATAATATTGGCGAATCCTTATTTATGTAAACAGTGAGCGTTTAGAAAGGTAACTAGTACTTTTGTTTATTCTTTTTTTTTACTGTAAAAAGATTATACGTTTGTTTTCTATCTCATCTTATGGAAAGTGACGATAAGACGAAGGTGTTACATATCTATCCACGAGATACTTATTCACTCGACGCTTGAGAGAACTAGGAGTATAGTTTTCTGTAAAACAGACGCAGGCAGTACATTCCACACCTTGGCGACCCGCACCAAAAAGGAACTATCGAAGAGGTAGGTTCGACTTCTTGGGATATCTACTATAAAGGGATGTAAGGCCTGTCTGCGTCTAGTAGTCCGATGTAAGAAGGGTGTGGGTTCAACCTGATAAAAGAGAGCATTCGCGCACTCTCCAAAATGTAATCTGTAGAAGACTGCTAAACTGGCAACTTTCCGACGAAGTTCGAGGCTTTGCATTTTTTTGGTGGTGAGGTCAAAGTTGTTAATAATTTTTCGAGCTCTTCGGTCAAATGCGTCCATCTAGTTGGTACTTTGCAGAACCATCTCAAAGGTGGCTACAGTACTCCATACAAGATCGAACTTGACCTGTGTACAAATTAAGTAGCCGTTCAGGGCTGAAGTACCGTCGGACCTTCGAGATGATTCCCAACTTCTTTGAAGCAGTTTGAGCCATGGACACAATTTGTTGCACGAAGTTTAATTGGAACGATATAGTTACGCCCAGAAGCCCTAGATGGTCGTTTAAGGATATAGAAAAATTTTGGAAAGTGGGCGTTAGGTCAAAACTGCCCTTTTTGGCGGAGAATAAACATGCCTGTATTTTTGACGGGTTAAATTTGACCAAGTTGGACTCGCCCCAATTGGGCACTTTTTTAAGGCCAAACCTACCCGCTCAATCATGGACTCTCTCAAGCCCCGGATTTCTTGAAGACTCGCTTGCGCATTTGGCACATATCTCTCTACAACGGTGCTGTCATCAGCGTAACCAATAACGCCTAGGGTATTTTACTTTCCCATGACTACTACCTCCATGGGGGAAGCTATCTTTGTTTATATCTGATTCCTCTCATTCCAGTTCTATCATTTATTCTTCTCGCACTTTCTTCGCACTAACATGCTTCATACAATATCTTTCTGTCATACATTCTCTTTTATACTCTTATGGGTGGGATTCCCGTTTGTCATGTCCACTCCTACTTCTCGTCAACTTTTCAGTTTAATTTCTTAATTTAAAACAACAGGAGAGTGGGAAGGGGGTAACACAAAGGACTTTATTTATTGTAATAGAAATTTTCAAGTGTAAATACCAACTTTTTGCTCCACATTTTTGTACATGTTATTTTAAGTTGGTTTTTTTTATCGTGTACATTAGCTGTTATATATAACTATTTTTATTACATATTTTTATTTTGCTTAAATTAATTTCCTTACACAATATCCTTATTATCTAATTACTGTTTTAATTACTGTTTGATTTATAACTTATTTTAATGTTTATTACAACATGATGTTTACAGCTATTTATTTACGACTTTTACATTGTTAATATTGAGCTTATTTTGTATAATATTTTAGACCTTATATAATAATTATACATAAAATTAACATGCATACATATTTTTGTCATTTTCAGTAGAACATCTATTGTGGCTTAATTTCTAAGTAATCTTGGTTTCTGTTATTATTATTTGGTTACATTATTATAATGTTACCCAAATATTCTTCAAAATATTTGATCGACATATTTTACTTTTCCTGTTTATTTTGTGTTTCCGTGTTTTTGGTAACATGCGAGTATTTTGCCATGGCAAATACAAAGGTGGTAGTGGGGTTGGACGCCATTTCGATGCACTAAATTAATGTTCCAAGTGGACGCAAAACTAATTTCTTTAGCTCAACCAGTTCTTTTTGTTAACAGGCGATGTGTTATGCTACAGATAGTGATAAGCGACTCGGGACTAAGTTTCGGTGCCTTGGTTACGGTTTCCTCATCCATTAACTTTATGGAAGTTCCAACCTGGCTGCCGATCACGACCCTACTAGTTAAGGTTTTGTTTTTATTTATTGTTTTATCTCACAGTTTGTTCCTTGTTTTTCTTGTAGAGATTGCGGGATGGAACGTGACTGGATGGGAGATTTCGTTTGGACCGTCCTTAACAATACGCTATAGATGAGCGTGCCAATTCGTCTCACCGTTTCCGGATCGGGCATGAATGGTCGAAAGCATTGTGTGCTGTGTTAAGGCCGTCTTCATTGCAGTTCCTACATCTGGGTGCCTTCTTCGTATTCCTTACAAGCTTTCTTGGGGTGTCCATACCCACAGTGACTGCACAGAACTTCTGGGTGTTTACACATGCGCCTACTGTGGCCAAACTTTAGGCACCTCGTACATTGGATAAGGGGTGAGTGGTCTTCCACCCTGATCCTCTGTATGTATATATGGATAACTCCTCTATCCAGTGCTCGCCTCCATATCTTTGCAGAGACATTCAGGACGACATGGTTTACATGGAGATTTTTGGTCTTCTTGCGGAATTCACTACCACCCGATCTACCTGCTTACCAAGTCCCTTAAAAATGTTCCTATTCTGATTCCTGAATGCCTTCTCTATTTCTTCATCCATGTGGACCGAGAACACCATCCTTATTTACAACTTACTTTTCTATCCTGAGTTTTACTTCGGTTCTCTCTTTTACCGTCTTACAGCTCATAATAACTTTTTGACCTTTTGCTTTTCTTACGCGTTCTACACGGATCAATCCCTCCTCTGCGTTCACTACCTCACTCACTTTATCAAGGACGTTCTCGCTTGTATCGCTTCTACTGTCTGACGACACGAGGCAACTATCGAATGCAATGTCGTGCTCTCAGAAGCATCAGCTTGTGAAGGGTCCGTCACCGCCACCGAATAGCTATCAGGTCTGTCCTTTGATGTTGTATCTTTCTTTTTTCCGATAAGTTCTGTTAGTTCTTCTACTTTTGTGTTATTTTTCATTAAGTATTCCTGAGTCAGAATGAGTTGAGCCATCAAGTCATTGTCTGGTGTTAGTTTTGCGTCAACTGTCTTAGTCCTTTGTTCTTCCCGTTCCTTGTCTGTTTTCCTTTTTATCTCGAATTGTGTTGTAATCTCCTTTACCAGTGCGTATAGCATGTCGCATACTTTTGTGATGTCTCGTTTTATCTCTGTTTTAATATACCTGGATGCGTTTAGTTGTTCAAGAGCCTTTTCTTTGGATGCTTTGGCTTCTGTTAACCACTCTTTTGTTTGGGTATGCAGTTCTAGCTGACTCGTCTTTGGTGTTGTAGATTTATTTGGATTAGGGGCAGAGGTTCTGCTCTCCCCTCACCAAGGCTTGTTTCCTCACCAGATCTAAGGGGTGGATTTTGTGCCTCTGATACGTCACCGGCCGGTTTGGAGGAGTTCGGTAGAGTGCCATTTGTAGTCGTGAGTCTCTAAATCAGTTTCGAGAGTAGGTCAAATACCCAGTCTTATTCAAATAAGGGGATGTAAAGTGTCCCTGTCTTTGTAAATAAAATATGATAAAAATTAAATAAGAGTTAATATGTTTTTATGGGTCAAAAGGTATAAATAAAACTGTGGTAAAATATAGAGTCCACTTTTTGTGCTTTCAAACAGTTTCCTTACTTGCCCAGTAAAATGTTTTTAACAAGTTTTAAAATGTTGACTCTACACGTAGAGTAAAATTTTTGGTAGAGCCAATGTCAAAGTCCAAAACCGCGTCTCGATTCGAGCCTTGTAACCAAAGTTATGTGGGTTTGAAGTTTTTCAAAATGGCGTCCAATATGGCAGTGCAAATTTTAAAACAGCCGTAGAACAGGCAGTTTTGGTCTGGTATTGCCACAATTACCCAGATTTCATTTTTACACCTATAACTATATTTATATGTTATCCAATCTATTTTCAAAATACTTTGTTAACATATTTTGCTTTAACTTTCAAAAATTCAAATTCAAAATTCCTTTATTGCTCAAAATATGGTACATGAGATATACAGTTTTATGTGGAGCTCATATTTTACTGTCAGACAGCATGCAATGTATGCAAATTATAACATTTTGTAATGTCCCTGTTTAAGCGTAACCAGTCTAATAAAAGGAACAATTTAATTTATACATTACAATAGGCACAATGTCAACAAATTAAAATTACATGTCAATTACAATAGTATCAAATTAATCAATGTCAAATTACACATTTACAATTCAGATTTGTTTGATGTCAAAATATTCTTTCATATTATAAAAACAGTTTTCACATAACCACGTCTTAAGCCTGCGTTTGAATATTTGTAGTGTTAACATTTTCATGTCAGTCGGCAATTTATTGTAGATTTTGACGGCCATTGAGCGGCAGCTTTTATCCCGCATGGCTGTGCGTATTGCCGGCATTACTAACCTATTTGGCCGCCTACAGCTGTGGGTTCTAGGAACGTCATATAAACAATTAAATAGTTCCGGGTGATATTTCACAAAAATGCATATTTCATATATGTATAAACAAGGGACCGTCAGAACTTTTAACTCCTTGAAAAGGGGTCTACATGAAATCAAATTGTCTACGTCTTGAATGGCACGAATGCACGCCTTTTGAGCAAGAAGAACACTATTTACATGACTACAGTTTCCCCACAGTACTATACCATATCTTATGATGGAACCGACATTGCCATGATAGGCCTGAAGTGCCGTTTCTTTACTTGCAGTTTTTGCTAGTTTCCACAAGGCAAAGGAGTAAGAATTTATTTTATTACATAATTTAGTGACGTGTTGTTCCCATGTGCATTTACTGTCTAAAATGAGTCCTAAGAAGGTAACAACAGTTTCTTCTTTCAATGATACGCTATCGTGACTTATTCTAAGGTCTTTTTTATTTCCATTTTTATTAATAAATTGAATGTATTTTGTTTTATTGAGGTTAGGTTTAAGATTATTAAGTTTTAGCCAGTCAATTACAGATTTTAGGGTGTTATTTATTTCTTCATTGTAGTTATTTATGTTTGTGGAAGGTATTACTACAGATATATCGTCAGCATATAAGATACATGGATACTTGATATTATCAGGTAGATCATTTATATAAATTAAGAAAAGTAGAGGTCCTAAAATGCTGCCCTGTGGTACCCCATAGTTGTTAATTTTTGTCTCAGATTGAAAAGTCGAAGCTATTTTATGTTCTTCTAAATTTGTAATTTCTACATATTGTCTTCTGTTACTTAGGTAAGATTTAATCCAATCGTACGCAAGGCCTCTGATTCCATATCTCTCACATTTTTGAAGGAGCAACTTATGAGAAACGCAATCGAAAGCTTTGCTCATGTCAAAAAATATTACTGTTGTTGGAACACGTCTGTCTACTTGTTCCACTATATTATCCACCAACTTAAATGCCGCTAATATTGTGGATTTGCCCTTTTGGAAACCATTTTGCTCTTTTTTAATAAGTTCATTTTTATCAATAAAATGTAACAATCTAGATTGCATTGCTTTTTCGAAAATTTTTGACCATATAGGTATGAAAGCTAGTGGCCTGTAGTTACTGGGATCGCTTCTATCGCCCTTTTTAAATAGTGGCATTACTTTAGAAATTTTTAGACAATTAGGAAAATTACCACAGCTAAAAGATAGATTAATTAAATAACATAATACTGGTGCTATTTCATCTTTGACGTGTTTAATAATTTTTGTTGATATTCCGTCATGTCCAGTAGCATTAGTGGAGTTTAAAGATTCAATGAGATTTTAGTTTCATAAATGTCTATTGGATTAAGGAATATGCTTGAATTATTTGATTTAATACGTTGAACTAATGAAATGTCAATTTGATTATTATTGTTACTTGTCAAGTTAATGAAGTATTCATTGAAAAAATTAGCTATGTCATGTGGGTTTTCAATCTGTCTACTCATGTTATTGACGGAATTTATTGTGTCTCTGCGCTGTGTTTGTCCAATTTTATTGTTAATTATATCCCATGAGGCTTTTATTTTATTTTTCGCTTTACAGACGTATGCTTTATTTGTAAGTTTTTGCGCTTGTAAAATGCACTTTTTTAGTAACTTATTATAATTCCGATACTTATTTTTATTTACACATGTAGGATGTTTGTAGTATAAAAAACGGATTAATCTTTTTGTAGTTGTTGACTTTTTTAGGCCGGTTGTAAACCAGGGTAATTTTTTAACCATATTTGAGTGTCTTATTTTGATTACAGGAAAGCAAAGTTCGTAAAATAAATTGAAATAACTCTGGAAAGAGTTGAATGCTGTATCAATATTTGTTTCTTGAAAAGTTTCATACCAAGATAAAGCACTTAAGCACTTTTTAAATTTGTGTATGTTTTCATGACTAAAATCTCGTTTATATTGATACCATACTTCAGTTAATTTTTTAACCTGCGCTGTTTCGAAGGTAAGCGACTGAGCAGTGTTATGGTCCGAGAGGCCCAGATTATGGAGGCGTGCCTGTGCTTTTGGAATGTTGCTTAAAATGTGGTCAATACACGCTTTTTTACGTGTAGGTTCAGTAATATGTAAAGTAAAATTAAAATTGTCAGCTATTTTTTTCAAGTGATTTGCATGAATTGACGGTTTCAAAGTATCAATATTGAAGTCACCCGTTAAAATAAGTTTGTGGTTCTTTTTGTATCTAAGTTTTACCATGAGCGATTCTAATTTATCCAAAAAAATTTCTGTTTTAGAATTAGGAATACGATAAATACAAATTATTATACATTTTAAAGATACAAGATCTATGCCGCAGCATTCAAAGGTATAATCTGTGCCGAAATCTCGTATATATTTTAGTTCTTTAACCTCCAAATAGTTTTTATTAAGTATACATACCCCACCTCGCTTTTCATGTTTTCTCGAATAAGTTGCAGCTAATTTATAAGTAGATAGATTAATATTATTTTCACTTCCAGATTTTATAAACATTTCTGAGAAACATACAATATCTAAATTTATATTTTGACATTTCAGTTCTTCTAGTGTGAGTTCTAAAGAATCCTTCTTGCTGATAAAACCTGCGATATTTTGGTGAAATATAGTTATGCTATTTTGATTCGATTCGAAAAAACGTTCCGTCATGTGGTATTGTCTTTTTAATTGGTGGCTTATGTATAGGAGAAAAATAATCATAAATTGATTTTTGTATTTGTTTGCTGTGGTTTTTCATGAATTCTGTCCCTTTTTTATGCATACATGATTTTTGTATATGTTGGCGGGTATAGTTAAATATATTTACATTATTTTTAGTTAGTAAATAGTTTTGCTCATAATCAATACTGTCAATTACATAATTTATTTTCTTACAAATATTTCCAATTTTTAATGACTTTGTTTTATAATTTATAATGTCACCTAGGTACAAGAAATGGCAGTTTTCAAAATAATTGCATGTCAGTTTTAAGTTGTGATTTAATAATTTTTCATTAAGGTACTTATTATGTAATATACTCAGTACAATAATTGTGTTATTTGTTAGCTTTTTTAATGCACAGTATAATTCCGAAGTCATTTTAATGTAGTTTTTGTCATTTTCACCGACACATATAACAATTTTATCACTATCACAAAGGTTCTGATACGAGATAGATTGCAGAATTTCTTCTGTTAGTGCATTTGGTTTCGTCACGGAGCTTAATTCGTAAGTTTCATAATTAGTTGTTCTCCGAGATCTCAACAAGGAGCCGGCTAATCCGACACACTGTTGTGTTCCGTAAATATATAATTTCTTCTTCTGTTTTGTAGGGCTGTTTTTTATTTCATGACGTATTGCAATCGATTGCATTTCCGGTTGTTCTTCGGTATTTGTTGGGGTGTGATGAGATGAGGTATTACTTAAGATTTCATCTTGTTGTATCGATAAATCAAAGTATTGGGGTTTAATTAGATTTTTGCATTCAATTTTTTTTATTTTCTTTTTGGTGCTAGAAACGCATATGTTTGAAAACTTTCTTATTTTACTGTCTTGTTCCTTAATTTTACTTTGTAACTTATTATTTTCTATGTGTAAATTGTCTATTTCTGCATGTGCACTTTCTAACTTTATTTTTAAATTACTTATAGTTTGCTTTAATGAGTTAATTTCTTCGTTGTCAAACGTAGACAGATCCGGCAGACTTCTAGCTCCAGTTGGTGAGTCCATGGACAGGTATGAGTCATTCTTGTCGCATTGAGCCTGAATGCTTGAGCAAGTTAACGGGCTATCTTTTATTAAATTTCGTGAAGGCTTTCTATTTGTAATATTATCATTTGAGGATGTATAAATTTCCTCAAACGTTTTACTTTGTGGGATAGGAGTGCTATTATCTAGTTGTATTTTTCTTTTTTTTTTGTCATCTGGTGGACTCTTTTTCTTAATACAGCCTACACATTTCCAAGTTTGCTTTTTGTCGTTTGTCATTAAGTAGTATCGTTTTTCTGTCACGTTTCCGCAATTTAAATCATATGTGATCTTACAGTTAAAGCATTTCAGGAATTCACCATTTGAAATAGCTTTTTTACATACATTGCATACGGTATTTGCCTTTTTAAGATTTACCTTCAACTTAGAAGATGACATGGCTAATTTTCAATATTCCTTGTAAAAATAAAAAACAAGAAACGAAAACGAGAAAATGAACAAGTAAACTTTTTGTATTCTATGAGATTCGATCCTCGACCCGTTTCGATGAGAGTCGTTTAGCGCGCCATTTGAGCACACTGTTGATAGTGATACGCGATGAATTTAAACAAAACTTTCTTGAGACTTTTGTCCGTTTTATTTTCACAATCGAGAAATTGTTGGAGTCCAAAGTTCACATTTTTTACTAACCGTAGAATGATTCACAGAATTAACAATTTAGCTTATTTTCACTGATTTCAATTTGTCTTAATTGCACTTGTTTTTAGTTTTTGTATGAACTATTGTTTGTTTTTATATTGGTTCTTCTATTATTGTGGTTTTTATCAGATCACTCGTCACTGTATTTTATATTAACATTAAGCAAATATCAAAAGGTTTTTGAGTGTCACAAACATTTCCACTTAAATATTGGAGCACACAAACTAAATCTTTAATTCTTTCTATAACCTTATTTGCTACTATTTTACAATAATCAAGGAAAATTATCCTGTTTTTACGGATATACAAATGGTTAGCGTTCTCTAAGTTAAGATCTTGCTCTAAATTGTATTGGACGTCATATCGGAGTTTGGCAAAAGTAGGGAATTCAAAAAGTATATGTAGGACCATCTCTGCTCTGCCAGGTTCACAGATACACGATGGCTTCTCCTTGCACTTGAATCGCGTCAGATACTCGGAGAACCTACGGTGCCCCATGAGTATTTGAGTTACTATGGAGCTTGTCTCATTGTTTCGTACTATCCTATATGCTTCTATCGCATCTGGAAAGAATATTTTTGTTACGCTAGCAGTATGATCGCTCTTGTACTTATCATTCCATTCGCCAAGCGAACGCGTGCGAATGTGTTACTTAACGAATGAAACGGGGCACAGATCGTACTTAGGTCTAGTTTTGGACTTCAGAGCTGCCTCCCTCGCCAGATGGTCCGCCCACTCATTGCCCACCAGCCCTGCGTGAGCTTTAATCCAAAATAAGGATACTGTTTTATTTTGGTGAGCCAATTTGTTTGTTTCGCCAATTTGGCGAGCGAGTTTTGACGGCTGGTGGGTGTAAGCAATTTAGACCAATAATAGACAATAGTGCAGCTCTAGAGTCGCTATATACAGCGTAAGAACTCTCCCTACGGCAAAGGATCTCCGCACTTGCCTCGCACACAGCCAATAGCTCCGCCTGGTAGAGGGTGCAATACGGCAGCAGACTAAGCAAGCTTTTGTCTCGAACTCGCTATTCCACAAGGATAACGAGGCACCGACCTTACCGTCAATCTTGCTACCATCGGTGAATAGGCGAATGTCAAAGTCGCTGTTTTGATCTAGCTGTTCCTGGTTTACCTAAGTGAGGCAGTCTATGGCTGAGTTTTCGGCTGGGTGCGGATTATCCACGAAAAGAGCTTCAGATTCTACCAATCTGTCACGGAGCTCGGGCTGGGGCACTCCCCTCTTGGCCTCGTACAGCGAGGCTGCTTTGCGGATGCGAAGGTCGAGTGGAAGTATCCCAGTTAGAACCAGGGCAGAATTTAAGGAGACCGTCCGATAGGCTCTGCTCATCTTTTGGACAAAACCCCGTTGCAGGCCGGTGCACAGCTGGGGACCAGACGCTGGCTGGTTATAAAATTATAGGCTCTATTGTTGCAACGTAAAGTGTCCTAATGATTCGGGGTGTTGACGCCAACTTACTGTAGCAGCTCTTGTTAACTGTTTATATGTAGCCACCGCCCTGGCGTCAACACTCTTAATGTGTGCCTTAAATGTTAATTTCTGGTCGTTTATAACGCCCAACAACATAATCTCTTTTGTGTTGAATATATTTGTTCCTTCCATGCTTATACGCGGGGTATCATATTTTAACTTATTGGTAATGACCACGGCGTTAGTTTTATGAGGAGAAAACTTAAGTTTTTTGCTTCCCCCCATTTTTGCACATATTCTAGAGCAGCCTTAGCTCTACTTTCCACCTCGAGCGCTGTGTCTCCATCTATTACTAAAATGACGTCATCGGCGAACGCTTGTACATAGTCGTCCCTTCCCTCAAGTCCTTTCAGCAAAGGGTCAAGTAGAATATTCCACAGAATAGGACCCCCGATGGAACCTTGTACACACCCTTTATTTGTGTTCTTTCTGTGCTCTTCTCCAACGTATCGAACACAAACACTTCTTTCTCTCAAACAGCTATCGATGACTAGTGTCAGATTCCTCGGACACTTTTCCTCAGCCAAACGAGTTCTTAATTTTGGCCACCAGGTGCTATCGAAAGCCCCTTCTATGTCCAGTGACACCAAAGTTATGAGTTTTTTCTGGTTTAGTTTGGATCTTATGTGCTTCATAAGGACATAAAGGGAGTACTCGGTGCTCTTCTGAGGCATGAACCCGTATTGGCGAGTACTAATTCGAGAAATCAGTTGGAATTTGATTCTGGTCATCAACAGCTTTTCATAAATCTTACCGATGGTTGGAAGGAGACCTATGGGTTGATAGTTGTTTCTATAGTGCTCTTTCCCTGGTTTGCGTAACAACCAGCCACAATCGCCTCATTCCAGATTAGGAACAGATTTGGGTCACAATCTACGGCGTGGCCACATATGTCTGCGGTGAATCCATCAGCACCTGGCGCTTTTTTGGGATTGAACGATGTTACGACGGTGCGTAGTTCGTTCATTGTGAACGGCGGATCAGTTCTTTCGTCGCTATCTTCCTCTCTGTTCACTTCTTCAGCTGCCTTCCTGGTTGTTTTGTGGATATCATTTTCTCCTTCTTCTTCGTCTTCTGGGTAGAATGTTTTGGCTAAGAACCGAGCAGAGTCTTTTGCATCGAGGGTTACACCGTTTCTTTCTAATGGGCGGTCTTCCTCCCGTTTTCTGGTTCTTCCTATTACCGTATAGATGCCATCCCAGAAACTCTCTCTATCCTGCTTCCCACAAAACTCCTTCCAGCTGGCAATCTGTGATCTTTTGGCCTCCATTTCATATTCTTCCTTCTTTTGCAGGTACTCTTTAACCACCCTCGACCGACGAGGCGATGCAGCACGTTTGATCCTGTTTTTCCGAGTTGCGACCTCTCTCTTTAGCTGCTCGAGTTTTGCGGACCACCATGGTAAGGTAATTGTTTTATTATTCCTGTTATGTGGTATTGTGTGTGTGCATTCTTTTGTTATTATATAGTTTTACTGCTTGTTCTAACTGTGTAGTGTTTTATATGTTTGTTATAGTTTCTTGTGTAAGTGAGTGCGCGCCTTTTAATTGGTTGAATTTCTTACGAAACTCAATCCAATTAGCTTTTTTTGTGTTGTATATCCTAGTAGTGCTAGTAATTGTATTGGTTTTAGATTTTTGTAGAGTAATTGTAAAGGCAATACCATTGTGGTCCGCACTCGTCAGATTTTCGTCAACCGTCCAGTTTTCAACGCGGTCCAACAGGTTTGTCGAAAAAGCTGTTATATCGACCTTGCTGCAATATCGCTTTCCACCCCTAATCGTGTCGAAGGTAGGTTTGTTACCTGCGTCAAGAACATGAAGCTCTCATTCGTCCAGGAAGCCCACCGGTTCATAATTTACTTTATCTAAAGGTGCGTCCAAACTATTAACAAAACATGTTACGAGGGTGGATTGAAAGGTTCGTGGCCTAACATAGATAGCGTTGTCATTTATTATAAAACTTCCTTCACATGAAACCTGGACTTTTTGTCAGTCTCTGTGCAATTTTTGTCTGAGATACATGCGTAATTATTTATTTTATTTAACATTAAGTGAGAGTAAGTTTCATTAATTTTGAAAATTGATTGTTTAGAGCACCTTGCTGTGATCAAATACCTCCACAAGAAACACTTAGCTCCAAAGCAGATTCTTGAAGATAAGGTGGCTACTTTAAGAACATCTGCTCCGTCGTTTACAATGATTAAAAAGTGGACAGCTGAATTTAAACGTGGACGAGAGAGCATCAAAATTGACCCCCGCTCTGGACGGCCTTCTACAGCTACGCTTTCGGAAAACATCGAAAAAATATGTGATCTCATCCTGGGAAACAGACAATCGAAGGTATCTGAGATAGCTGAAGCTCTAGGAATTTCAAATAAATGTACACAAAACATGATCATTAGGGTTCCACAAGGTGTCTGAAAAGATAGGTTCTGCGGTTTCTTTCAGAACAGAAACGAACTCGGCTCACGATTTCTAGAGACTGTTTAGAGCTTTTTCAAGCTGATCCAAACGAATTTTTGGCAAGGTTTGTTACTATGGACGAAACATGGGTTCATTACTATACTCTTGAATCCAAACATCAATCCAAATAATGGAAGAGACCCGGATCTCCGACCCCCAAGAAAGCCAAGGCGTGTTTTTTAGTAAACAAGGTAATGGCATCGGTTTTCTGGGATTCTAAGGGTGTCATCTTGGTTGATTACTTAGAAAGAGGTCAAACTAAAAACTCTGTATACCACTGCACACTATTACGTCATTTACGGGAAGAAATAAAGTCTAAAAGACCAGGATTGTTGACCAAGAAAGTTTTGTTTCATCTGTTATTCACCTGACTTGGCACCTTCTGACTTCCACCTTGACAACACCTTCTATTTAAATGGGATCAAGGCTTTGGAGGACCACTGGACTAAGTGCTAGGAGGAGAATATGTAAAAAAATAAAAATAAAAAATTGCATTATTCCTGTGTTTTCTTATTTAGGCCGTGAACTTTTCAATCAACCCTCGTATATACATAATACGTCCATATTAGTAACTTAGTGTATTAGCATTATTATCGGCCTAAACACGCTGGATTAACAGTGCAGTATAACATTGTTTTATTGTTACATCGTTACAATGTTATGATACATGTTAAAATACAAAGCCACATTTGTCTTGATTGATCCAGCCTGCGGTATTGTTCAAATATAAACCCGATAGAAAGTGTTGATAGCTGCTGTAGCTATTATTGTTCTTTTACGTCAGAGAAAAAATTTAGGTTTGGGTTCGGCCTGATCAATAACATATACAATTGTTGTTATATTTGTAACATGTTATAATAGCAATTAAACTTTTATCATCCCTCCACACACATGTTGAAAGCCTTTTGTTAATAGTTTCACGCGCCTAAAATTGTTTTAAAATAACTTTGTTACATCCGCAATACTTGACTGTGCAGGGCATTGATGCATTTCGTACATACATTAGTATACAACTACATACATTAGTATTACAGTTATTATATACATGTTTAAATACGCACTTGTTAACATGTTACGTTTATTTTCTAATCGAACTAAATATTTAAAATATTTTGTGTTATACGATACATGCTCAACTTGCATTTATATAACAAACAATATACCACTATTATTATTATTTGTAAGTATGGGACCCTGTGGCCATTCTGTATCGTGCCCTTCTATACTGTGACTTAATGGCTATAGAGGCATGTCTATAGCCCACCGCAAGAAACTAATAACTTGCCCGACGGCGACACATCAGATCTCCCTGGCGTCCAGTTGCTATTTGATCCAGTGGACGGATCGTTTCAGCATTATGGTGGCGGCGCACTGGGAGAAGAGATGAAGAGTCGTTTCCTCTCTTCCATGTAGCTGAATCTGTAGCTCGTAGAATCCGTGAAACTTAGCTTGGCCTGTCAGTGCTCCCACTACAGTTCTCAGCTTGGTCTTGTTGAGTGACAGTAAGTCCTTGGTGTAGGATTATGACTCCACCTGTTGCGCCAGTATGTCAGCCTTATCATTTCCTGTTATGTTAGAGTGACCCATTTTATGTGGATCTTGTTTTGTTTCCTAAGCTTGTTTAGATTCTCTCGGCATTGTTTAACCAATTTGGATACCACGTCTTTAATTGTGTGGCATGGGTGTTACTTTGCTGTCCGAGAATATGCATTATTATTTCGCCTTTGTAGGATTAACTGAGATCAATCTCCGCAAATCGAAGAATTGCATATATCTCAGGAGTACAGAGACAAAAGCTCTCATTAATATACCTCGCAGTTATTTATTTTCCTTGTCTACTTTAGTGTGTTGACTTTAACACAAAAATATTATTAGAAAATACAGACCATTTCACTTAGTGTTTCAGTAAATTGCGCTTTTATCTAAACTACAACTATTTTAATACAGAAATATAAAACTTTGGGGTGCAATTCAGAACTTAATTAATTTTGTGGTGGGGCATTTTTTCTTCTTGTTTTCTGAAAGGATGAAGTATTTTGAGAAAATAATTCGAATATACCATAATTTTTGTGCAGCATTTAACTTAAAATAAATTAAAAAAACTCTTGATGACCTCATTATTATTAATCTTCTTTAAATCGGATATCAAAGTTTATTATAATTCCTGGAATGAACAACTCTACAATTTTGACGACCGAGTGGTGTAGTGGTAAGTAGCCCTGCCTTATACACCGAAGGTCCCAGGTTCGAGACCTGGCCGGGGCATTCATTTGTGTGATGACCACAGATATTTGTTCTTGGGTCATAGTTGTTTGTATTTATACAACGTTGATAAAAGCGAGAGGCATTAAATGAACATATTCTGTGTATCATTATCAGGCTACACAACAAAAATCAGATCAATGTAAGCCATAGTTTAGTCACAGGAATGTTTTTTATTTTTTACTTAGCTTCATTTAAACACTCTGTATCTTCCCGATCACCTGATCGTAAGTTTGTACATAGGCCTACGTAGTTATCTAAACGACAAAATTCACGCGAGCGATGCGACGTTGCCAGTTCGCATCTTAAGTTTGCAGTACAAACAAGGAAGTACTTGTACTAAATCTTTCCTTAAAAGAAAGTACAGATCACGGTTATCTCACTCTAATGTAATAAGCGTAACAGAAATAGAAATAGATCAGTATGTTGCTATGGCGCCGGCGGCGGTTCGGCTAATTAGGTCAAGGGCACAATTTTTACTTTATTTAGTGCGAAGACGCGTTGCATCCGGGGTGCACGTTGCACAATTCAGCACGGATTATTGTCGCTCACGCGTCCCATTTACTAATGTTAAGTTTTTATTGTGATAGGACACGTAACTGAGTATTTTCGGTTTAGTTTTGTGAGTAGTTTTTAATTATTTTGTAAGTATGTAAGACATCCACAATGCCTCGTGCTACATACACGGCGTCAGAATACACTGACATGATTTTAATCTACGGGGAATCCCACGGAACCGTAGCTCTAGCTCTGCGAACTTACCGAGAAAGGTATGGAGACAGCCGCACGTGCCCTAGGAACGCTCGAACCATAGTATTGGCAGTACAACGGTCACGGGAAAACCAACCATTAGCAGCACATCAGGAGGGAGTCCCACCGCAGCAGATACCTACTGCGCGCGAGCAACAGATTCTTGACTATTTTGACCGCAACCCCACATCGATTTGCCAGTCAAGCGTACTCACTGCCAGTGGATACTTGACAAAGTTACTGACGACCCGAATTTTTATTAAATGCCATGTGGACACAAGGACCAGATTATTGGTCCTGTTTTTATTGACGGCACCCTTAACACGGTAAAATTTTTGGAGATATTATCCGGTCCCGTTGCTTAATATACCGAAGAACTACCCTTAACCAATTATCGGCATTTATGGTACCAATTGGACGGAGCTCCTCCACATTCAGTGATGTCTTCCAGAGAGCTCTCACCGAAATGTTTGGACAGCAGTGGATTGGTTGATTTGGACCAGTACTATGGCCACCACGGTCCCCGGATCTCACTCCAATATATTTTTTTATCTGGGGGTTTGTGAAAAGTGAAGTGTACGCAACAGATATTTGTTCTTGGGTCATGGTTGTTTGTATTAATACAACGTTGGTAAAAGCGAGAGGCATTAAATGAAACCACATATTCTGTGTATCATTATCAGGCTACACAACAAAAATCAGATCAATGTAAGCCATAGTTTAGTCACAGAAATGTTTTTTAGTTTTTACTAAGCTTCATTTAAACACTCTGTATCTTCTTAAAAACCAGACTATTTTAGCGTTTAATAAATTAAAAAGTTTAACAACAAACAGTGGCCTTATTGCACGATTAAATAACAATATTATACGTCGTTATAATTTGTGTACCATTGCAAACGGCTGACATTTCGAACAATTGAAGATTTAATGTGTAAGTGTTACAATTAATTATTTTTGTTTATTATTTTCATTGATCATACCTTCCAACATTACCTACAACACATGTTTACATTATCATCCACATCAAACCCGGACGCTCCGTTGGTAGGTAGGTGTGCGAGCCGCTGAGCCCGCCGCCGCACGCGCTATGCTATTCAAATGCTACGTTGCCAATTTGTTACGCAGGTGGCGGCATGCTACTCAACAAAGGATGTTTACATTTTAACTTTATTATTAAGCTATTTAAGTTCTTTGAAAAACGTTTTTTCGTATACTTCTTGTAAACTTTTGTTTAATAGTTTCGGATTAACAGTAGGCACTTATAGTATATGTGGTTTCATTAAATGCCTCTCGCTTTTATCAACGTTGTATATGTATTTTTATCATAGATGGCGCTGTGCCAACCTTTAACATCGACTCCGCAATAATTTAAATTTCAAAATCAACTTTGTTTATTAATTGACTTATATGTGATACGACTGAAAACGTTTGCAGAAAAATACAATGTGAATTTAGTGACAAAAACAATAAATATAAAGTGACAGTGTTGAAAGGGATTTGTTGATAAACAAAACAGTTAATCATAAAATAACAATCTCAGCCCGTTAATTTAACTAACATAAATATAAAGTGGAACAAGCAAATCTAAACTATTCTAGTAAATAAGTGAAAAAAGTGAAAAAGTAACTATACGTAATAACCGTCAATTAGAACAAAGAATCTCAGTCGGCTGTTTGTCAGCTGATCTTATTTAAAAAAGTGTATATTGCCGTAACAAAATTTCACTAGCAACATCTGTGCGCAGCGCATTACAACTTTTAGACGTAGCGCCGTATCGCGATTCGGAAAATGACGCGAGCTTTAGTGAGGAAGAAAAATCTTCATGTGATTCAATTGTAGAGATAAGAATTAAAAGCTTACCCCTAAACAGCAGTATGAACGAATCTTTAATTAAGGACATGAAAGAAAAAAATGAGGAATTAACAAGAAAGCTAAATATAGCAGATACTGAAATAGAGAACTTAACAACTGAAAATGTAAATCTTAAAATAAAAGTTCTAAGCCAAGAAAAAAACGTCCATCTTCTGACTAAGGTCAATATTTAGGTGTAACTCCATTAAAAAGACGACCAACCAACTGTCACATTAGAACACCAAGAACTCCTCTAGGTTACATTAACTCTACTAACACTCAGAAAATAGCAACCGCTACCTCTACTCCCAGGAAGACATCGCAATCAATACAATATAAAACTGCCACTCCAGCGTTTAATACCCATGGCGTGTGTAGTTGCTGGCACCGCAATTATCCCCTGAAGTGACGTCACAGCGATGGATAAACCTAAAATCTTAATTATCGGCGATACTAATATGGCTTAAAGTCACTAATCAAACCATATGCAACGTGCGAACGAGTGCTGAGCAGCTGCATCGAGGCTTCGAAGATTATGACTGAACGTGACATAGTGATAATATCAGTAGGTGCTAATGACCAAAACCCTTTCCTTTTGTTTTCAGAACTGTGTAACGCCTTATTTTTACGAAAAATTGCTACAAAGTATTTATTGTAAATGTAAAATATAATTCATTTTTGAACATTAACTAATAAATAGTCAAATTAAGTTACTGACGAGAAATTACAAAAACTGTGAATTTATAAATTATAGAAATAGTAACTCACCTAACTCGACTAACTTTATAAATTATTTATGTTTAAAGCTAAACATCGATATAGTTTTTATTAATTACAAAAATAAATTTCTTGCTCCAAAAAATAAAACTTTAGAAGGGCATCTGGTCAACAGCTGTACAAACTTAACAAAGTTAATAGGAGAGAGCAGCAACTTGAACATGAATAGCGAGGGAGGTGGCAAACTTAGTAAATCATTCAATAATTTTTTTCTACTATAAAATCACAACTGTTCACCAAAACATAGCGGGAGCACTTAATAAACGCGATTTGATTGAGGTTTCAGTTGCAACTGTCGAGCGGGAAGTAGGTTCGATTGACATAATTTGTCTAACGGAGACTTTTATTAAGGTGGATTTGAAGCGAACTTTAATTTAAATAATTATATTTTAGCTTCATACTACTCGCGCCCTCACGAACGTAGAGGCGGTGCTTGTATATTGTTAAAGACTGGTTTTAATTATAAAAAAGTAAATCTACAAAAGCCTGTCCTACATAGCTTCGAATTTTGTGCTGTTGAGATAACCGATTTTTACTTATGCATTATTTGCATCTATAGAACACCGTCTTCAGACATAAAGTCATTTTTTTATGAACTGAAAATACTACTAAATACTTTAAATAAAAAACTAAACAAGTCTATATTGCTATGTGGAGACTGGAACATAGATATGCTAAAGGATAACAAAAACTTGCTTAGCTTATTAGATAATTACAATATAACATTACATATAAAAAAACCAACGAGAAAACGTGCATGTATTGACTTAATTGTGTTCAAAGTAGCGTTCATTTCTTATGCTTGTCAGATCATGAAACAGTACAATCTATGACATTTAGAATAAATAGTAATAAACATAAAATATCCAATAAACCAAATTTTTACTTTGTCTTTAAAATTATGTCAAGAGGATGTTAAAAAATTTATTGAGTGTATGAATGTTTTATCTTTTAACGACGTTTATGAAGAAACTGATGTAGAAAAAGCTTTTAATTTATTTCACGATTATTTGTCAATTTTTTATAATCTTTGTTTTCCTTTGGTCAGAGTAAAAATTACAAATAAACCCGCAAGAAAACAGTTTATTTCTAGAGGGCTTAAAAGATCATGTCTCATGAAACAAAAATTATATCTTAAGTACAGGTTATGTCCTAGCAACAAGGTAATGAATACATACAAATATAACGCCTACAGCCAAATTTTGAAAAAATGCTTTGCTTACTCTCATAAAATAGAAAACACTAAATACTTAGCAAAATGTAAAAATGTATGTAAAGCTAGCTATGTAAGCTGAACTTTGATCAAAAATAATGTAGAGTCCAATAGTCAACACAAATCTATTGAAAAAATTAAATGTAATAACCAAAATACGTATTCTGACCCCAATGGCATTTCTAAAATATTCAGTGAACACTTTATTAACTCTACCAAATCTAATAACACGAAATATAATAACATGAACTGTTCAAAAATCAAAAATAACAACAGCACAATTTTCTTGACACCTGTAAATGAAGTTAAAATTTTAAAAATAATAAAGGTTTTAAAGAACACAGAACGACCGGATATGACCATGACTATGATATACAACCTATTACTATAATATCAGTGCTATCTAAAACTTACGAAAGAGTGGTATATGATAAAATACATGGCTTTTTTAGAGACCAAAATATACAAAACTTGAATCAGTTTGGCCTTAGAAAAAATTGTTCTACTACCTTAGCTTGCTATAGTCTAATGAGGGATGTGACAGAAGCCTTAAACCGCGGTATTTATCCCATTTCAATATTTTTAGACATGTCGAAAGCATTCTACCGGGTTTCACATAACATACTGTTAAAAAAATTAATACTATGGTCTATGCGGAACTGCTTTAGAGTGGATAAAAAGTCACTTATGTGATAGAATTCAATGTGTTGAAATCAACCGATTTTATGGAAAAAATCTAAAACATGTTCAGACCCCCTTTTTACTCGATGATTGTGGAGTTCCTCAGGGTAGCGTGCTCGGTTCATTGTTATTCTTGACTTATATAAATGATCTCCCAAATCAAATTGACCATAAATGCATATTATTTGCTGACGACACAACCATTACAATCAGTTGTGAAAAAAATATTGACGCTGAAAAAGAATCAAACAAAGCTTTAAATGACGTTATAGATTGGTTAGATGCTCATCAATTATTGATCAACATAGATAAGACGAAAATTATTCAATTTAAGACATACAATAGTAATTTATCAAAGCTTGACATAAAATATAATGATACAAAATTAGAAATATCAGAATCAACGAAATTTCTTGGGGTTATAGTGGATGAGTACTGTAACTGGAAAGCCCATGTGAACAAGTTATGCCAAAAAATAGACAGATTTATTTACGCCTTAAAACGAATCGCTCAGGTTATGTCGATAGAAGCAGCAAAACTGGCTTATCATGGCTATGTATCAGCCAATATAAGATACGGTTTAGTTTTATGGGGTAATTCGGTAGAAGCTGACAGAGTGTTTATAATTCAAAAGAAATGCGTAAGATCAATCTATAATAAAGATATGCAACACAGCTGTAAACCACTTTTCAAACAGTTGAAAATTTTGCCACTTCCATCACTATATATATAAATGAAATATGTTGTTTTGTAAAACAAAACAAACACCTGTTCCAATGTAGTGGTGATGTGACCGGACGGTGCGGAAAGGACAAAGAAAAATTGTATATTCCATCACAAAAACTAGCCGTATTTATTAACAATATCTACTGTATGGCAATAAGACTTTATAACAAGTTGCCATCTAAATATAAAAACCTGCCAACTAACAAATTCAAAACTGGACTATTTATTACTAGATAAAATGTTTTATAGTGTGAAGGAATATCTAAACGACAAAACATTATAATGACTTTACATCTCCTTTAATTTTAATATTACAGTTAATCACAAATTTAACTATGTAAAATATCATTGACCCTGTTTTAAATTTTTTTTAATTTTTTATTTACATTTTGACATTTACTATTTTATTTGAATGTTGATTTATGATGTCATTTTAATTTTGTACACAATTTTTACTATGTGACATGTGTTCTTATTGAATAGCTTTATTGTATAATTTTTATGTGTGTAAATATTTCAAATCTCTTAACTGAATAATTTTAATTATTGAAGTTATGTAAATTTTGTAAATTTGCACGCTGACATTGTAGCAGTATATGGACGGACATTAATATTAAAAATTAAGACCTATTGTAACGCTTATACTAGCAAATAAAGAATTTATTATTATTATTATTCTGGGTTCCCCCCAGTTCACTGTATGGTCATCCATAACACAAGCTTTGCTTAGTTTGGGACCATACAGGTGGTGTGTTTGTCTAGGGATTTAAAAAAATATCCTTTAGGTTTTTGATGATGAATATTTATTCTAAATAAAACACTTAAGAGTTTACCCCAAAATAAGTAAGCAGATGATGTTACTAGATGCCGTTTTATGAAGTTATATTAAAGGTTGAATGAGTGTCAAATTTTTTTGTAGAATTTCATTCAAATAAGCTCAATATAAGCTAATAATATTTCTTCTAGTTGTTACTAACAAAATATGTAATAGAGCAATAAGTTACAAAATTTTTTATAAAAAAACGCATTCAAACCTCATCTTACCATCATATAACCTTCCTGCATCGGACTACTAGACGCAGACAGACCTTCCATCCCTTTATGGTAGATATCCCAAGAATTCGAACCAAACGCTTCGATAGTTCCTTTTTGGTGCGGGTCGCCAAGGTGTGGAATGAACTGCCTGCGTCTGTTTTTTCAGAAAACTGTAGTCCTAGTTCTTTCAAGCGTCGAGTGAATAGGTAACTCGTGGATAGACGTGTAACACCTTCGTCTTCATCGTCACTTTCCATCAGGCGAGATAGAAGACAAAAGTCTAATCCTTTTTCAATATAAAAAAAAAAATATATATATATATAATAAATAAATATAGCTCGGATGTCTAGAAAAAATCTCTTTACAAATATGCTACATTTGATTTTAATATTTAATTCTCATGAAAAGAAAATAACCGAAATAATATATTTTTATTTGTATTGCGTATTTTTTTCAGTCTTTTCATTTGCATTTGAATTTTTTTTATATGTATTTCATCATCAAAATACTTAATCAGTATAAGAACAAATCCAAAACTAATTTTTAACGCATTGAATTTATACTTCAGGTAAAAAACCATTTATTCTTCATAAATCAAGAAGTCTCCTATTTACGAATAATATGATCGTTAAGCCGATTGTGCGCCATGCTAAAAATCTCATTAATTTACTAAGAAATATGAAGAACGGAGTAAAATCTACTGAGAAGATGCATAGTGGATATCAATAAAAAGCATTATTGTTTTAATTAATTTGATAATTTAGAATTATTTTCAATAAAAACTAATTTCAAATCAAGTTCCCTCACGAAACCGTTTTAAAATCTTTGTCGAGCTCACTCGGTGTAATTAGTCAGTCTTTATGACTTTTCGCTATCAAAAGCACGTAGATATGACGAAGATTAATTAAGATTGGTCGATTTATAAACTACTATATATTGCAAAACCACCACCTGCTTAGTTAAATGGCTAATTGTACCATCCGCTTGTGACATACAGACTAAAAATCTATTAAATTTGTCTGCTAAGTATATAATTGACATATTTTTGAAGGGCTATTACAAATATTTTGGTATTAAATCGTGTTGTTATTTCTGTGTGACAGAGTTATTTCAAAAACAGCCACTAGCGGAATTTTATGATATGGGGTTGCGGCATTACGACAAAATGTTGCTCTTATTACATTCTTCAGTAAATCTGCAAATCTTTGGTGAGTCAGACATACCTCATACACGAATAGAAATATTTCCTATTTCAGCTGATGGATTTTACTACATTGTTGAAAATGTAATGTTTATTACACACATGGCAGTTATTATATGAAAAAAGAATAAAAACAACCAAATAGAGGGGCAGTGAAATCGGTATATATTATCTTCTATATCACCTGATGTAAAGTGACCATGAAGACGAAGGTGTTACACGAGATACCTGTTCACTCGACACTTGAAAGAACTAGGACTATAGTTTTCTAGAAAAACAGACGCAGGCACTGCATTCCACACCTTGGCGATCCGCACCAAAAAGGAACTATCGAAGCGTTTGGTTCGACTTCTTGGGATATCTACTATAAAGGGATGGAAGTTCTATCTGCGTCTAGTAGTCCAATGTAAGAAGAGCGTGGGTTCAAACTGATCAAAAAGAGCATTCGCGCACTCTCCAAAATGTAATCTGTAGAAAACTGATAATTCATACCATTTTGATATACCAAATTTGTATAATACATTTTGTTAGTAATAACATGCAGAACACGAAATTAAGCTTAACCCATATCAACCTGGCGCCCCATTTAAGGTGCAGTTACTTTTTTCTCCAAGTACCCTCTATTTGAATACTATCAGGTAATCGATTAAAATTAACGTTTATTAGATATATCTCCAAATGACTTATTGCTCGTCGAAGTTTGAAACGCGCATCTGTAAATTTTTTATAATTAGTAGAAAAAGGATCATGTTGACGTTTATGAGTTCCAGGAAAAGGTAAGTAATAACTTAAATGTATTATTTTGTAAAATTAAAATGGTATTGTTATATTGTTATAACTACAGGGGCTCCCGTGCACGGGGTGCACGGGAGCCCCTGTAGTTTGCGGTGTGGCCGGACTGGCCACAAAGCACGCAATCGGGAGGAGAGGGAGTTTCAGGAGTGCGATTGCACTCCTTAGTGAAGTGCGGGACCAGGCACTTGACGCACCTGGGCGGTGCGCGGCAGTTGGCTGCCGCGTGCCCGTACAACTGGCACCGATGGCACTGGCCGGGATGACCGCGGCGATGAGGCGCCTCGATTGAGATCCCAGAGAGGCCGCAAATAGAGCTAACCCCTTTCAGGATCTCTCTGGACTTGGGGACGTTGGCGAGAATCACCAAAGCGAGAGGGTGTTGCCTCCCGTACTTGCTATGCATTTTATGCACCGCGAGTGCCGGGAAGCCTTGTGACTGCAGATCCTCCAGGATGGCCTCGTTCGATAATTCGAACGGGATTCCCCTGAGTACCGCTCTGATCTTACGCTCTTCTGACAGAGCATAAGTGTGATAAGCATATTGCTTATCGGTGAGGAGCTTAGTCAAAGCTCGGAAATCGTCTATCGACGAGACTAAGATTTTAATAGATTCACCCGAGTTGGCTGCTCGGATGTAATGGATTTTGTGCTCATTGCACAATGTCGAGACCTCAGTCCATTTACCCTTTTCCCGAAGGAAAACGGGTGGTCGGACCTTGGCCTTGACAGAAGTCGGGGCCGGAGCGGGTGTTGAAGACACCGGGGCAGCTGGCGTTGAAGACGCCGCAGGGGGTGTAGGGACGGGCGCCGAGGGCGCCGGGTCTTGTTTCGAGCGCTTCTTAGAGCGCTTCTTAACAAGGGTGAAAGAGGGAGGCTCATCAGGGCCAGTTGGGGTGGCATCCGAGGATGACTCGGTCGCGGGTGCGCGCTTGCGGCGCGGAGGGGCGTTTTCTTCGCACTCCATGTCACTGGAGGAAGGGGACGCGGGAGGGCCTAAGACCTGAGGGGTCTGGGGGACTGGGGTGGCCTGAGGGGCCATTGGTGGAGTTAACGCCATGATATGCGGGATAAGAGAATCAAGGAAACGGAACTTGTCGGCATTTATATATATGCCTTCAGCACCGATACTATCAGCTAACTTCTTCCTAATCTCATCAAAGCTTAGGGAAGCCATTGCGGAGGGGTTGGGGAGGGACAATATATGAACCTAACAACGATGACTAACTTCCTAAAACCACCCTACACGCAGTAGGGCGGTTGAGAACGACGCGGATAACTTACTCGAACACAGCACTTGAAGTCCTGGAACAACGAATTCCCGTCGACGAAGCTCACGTTCCACGAGGTACGGTTAACAAGCCACTATTCGCCGTGAAAACGGCGTTAGAAACTTATTAGAAGTACGGTTAACGAGCCACTGTCCGCCGTGAAAACGGCGTTAGAAACTTAATACGGTAAACAACTATGAAATTTGGGTGCTCAATTAGCGCGGGGGCTAAAAGAGCGGGAAGGCGTCTGCGATCGACGTGCGCTCGAGAACGCACGCAGACCGAGACTGAGAGGAGAACCAATCAGTGCCATCTTCTATTGAACCGTATGCTAAGAAAGCTAAGATAGTGACCAGGAAACGGAGATAAAAAATACATCCAATCAAAGCTTGCAAAAGAATCAACTATGCCCGAGTTTGTTATGTATAAAGATAACTCGTTAGATTTTTTATAATGTTTTTGATCACGATGTTTCCAAATTATTGACCTCTTGTACAGACAATAATGCAAGGGCAAGTCAACTTCCAAATAACTATTGAAGTGAAGAATTTTGTAGGTATTTTATTTTTGTCAGGCTACAATAGTACTTTGCGCTACAGATTATTCTGGAACCAGAGTATGGATACCCATTATCCAGCAGCAGCATCATGCATGACTCGATATCGTTTTGAAGAAACTCCTGCTCTTCTCACTTTATTTTGGGATATGAATAATGAAAGATGGTATTGATAGCTCTTGATGTTGCCTATAAATGAGTGTGCTTATAATGCATTTCAATTATATAGACGTCTTAAATCAGATATACAGTTCAAACTTATCTGATACTTGATAAATCGTCTTCCTCTCTTTCAAAAAACAGTAATTCCAAGTTACCAATACCTATAAAAAGGAAACTGGCTTGATTTGATTTGAACGGATGAAAAAAGGAATTTTATTGTTAAAAATTAGACTCAAATTTGATGCTGCCAATGTCATAAAACTACAAATATATATGTAGTAAACGGGGCGTGTCGGTTTGCATCATTTTTATTAATTAACATATACACAACATTCAACACTCTGCTAAACGTTTCATACATATAAATAATTTACTAATAAAAATTTTACTTTGTTCGAGACTTCAGCAATAATTGCGCATTTGTCGTTTTCGAGACAGAATTTAGTAATAAAAGGAGCTGTATCTTATAAAATCTGTTTGTTATTTACGCATACAAAACCCGTGGCCATATTCTCCCAACGCCCCATTTAAGGTGCGGTCCTGAATTTCAGGGTACGTAAATGTGAAAAATAAAAAATAAATATTTTTGTTACTTTTACAAGGTAAATTATATAAACTAGTGAAAACAGCTTAATATTTGTTTGTTTTTGATACCTTGGGATGATATGGGTTAATTGAACAAAATGCACAAAATAATTTGACTCTTATTCAACTACAAATACATACTCAGACGTTTAGTATCATCATCTGTATTTTTAAGGATCTACTGCAGAAAATGTTTTGTCTTTTTTATAATTAATTGACACGCGTTTGTCTTCCATCTCACTTGAAGGAAAGCGACGAGTAAGACGAGGAAGAAGAGGATGGTACACGCCTGTCCAAGAGGAACCTATTCACTCTGCTCTTGAAAGCTCCAGGGCTATATTTGTCTGGGAAAACCAACGCGGGTAGATCGTTCCGCTCTTAGGCAGCACAAATAAAAAACAAACTGTCGAACAGACCTTTCGGCATGCCAACTTTAAACAGGTATAACTTTCTACTGTGTCTTTCGTCGGTTCAATTAACTCTAAAAGAGCATTTTCACACTTCGCAATAGGCAACCTTTAGAAAAAATTGTTCCAATGGCTTCTTTAAACATCCTGCCGGAACGAGACCAGTTCACTTTGCGGCGTGGTTTTGTCTCGATTGCAAGCCACGGTTGAAACCTACCTACCTGCTAAATGATTATTCCGCCATTCATTGGTCGGCAGGCCCTGGTTTTTGAATTTTGAATGGCATTTTGGGAGTCTTGTCATATGAGAACGGAACAGAGACAAAGCTTCTTAAGAACATGAAAAATTGTTACCTGTTTTGGTAGGGTTATCACAATAGGTTAAGACAAATTAAACAAAACATTTGTAAATAGTTTCATTATTCAGCTCGATAGAATACTTTACACATTACTTACTGTAATAATTTTCTTTTAATATTTTTGTTTTTTAATAATTTATTGTTTCTTTTGATGGTGTGGTAATATCTGAATTTAACATATAGTTTTTTTTAAGTAATCTAACGGGTAATACTCACATGGCATATCAAATTTACAATGATAAATTTATTTTAGATCTGCAAATTCTAAAGAAAACTCAACAATGTAAGAACGTATTGAAGAACAAGACCCCGTAGTGTGCATGATATTGCTCTGCAAGCATCCAAACCTAACTCATTCCACATTATAACCATGTAAGGCAGTGGCATAAATTTATAAAAGTCTTTTTATTGTCTGTATTTACAACAATTAGTTCCTATAATTCAAAAAATACCAGAATAATGTTTTGCTACGAAATTGCAAAAAATCTAGGAAAGTTTAAAAATAGTCAGTTGTTTACGATCTGGATATTACAGTGTCACTCCTGTTTGCTGATCGCAAGAGTAAGCAAAATATAAAGCGGAAAAAGCAATCAAACTCTCTTGCTAATTTATAACATTATTTAAAATATCGTTTAGTTTCTCCCGTTGGAATTAGTGGATCCTTTATTCTTCTTCTGATTTTTTTGGTATGATGATGTTTATGGATTTTATGAAGTCACTGCAACCGTAACTTTACTTATTTTTGATTTAGATTTGATTTAAATTTACTTATTAAAAAATTCAAAATCTTTTGAATTCGCTTAAGTTTTTATAAGGTTCTCCTTAGGGCACTTTATTCTTGTCACAAGTTTCGCATACCTTACGCCATATGAGTTTACTCCTTGTCACAAGTTACTTTTGCTACGCCATGTTGGTTTACTCCTGGATAATTTATAGCATACACGATGAGATTAAAAATTATCATAAAACGCTACGCAATAAATCCTTTTCTGCTAATTTTCTTGACAAATAGAAGTTACAAATCAAGTTATTAATCTCAGAATATTTCAAACTTTGCTCAATCCAACCTAAAGTTTAATTTTAACGAGAAGTTACGCCGCAGCAACAAGCAACTTAATAAAAACTCGGCAGTCAAACGTTCATTATTAAATCAAAAAGAAATTGAACTGAAAAAATATGGTCAAGACAGTGACGCTTTTGGGTCAGAGTACAATACGAATAGATAATCAATTTGATTGCTCCAACCAACCTGACATATTGTTAGCCTATCATAATGCTTTATCATCCGGAGCTTTTTACTTTGTTTTTACAAGTAACGTGTAAACACAAACAACTAATAGTAATTATGTTATTATTATTATTTATGACATAAGTAGCAAACGAGCATATGTGTAACCTGATGTTGTAATCACCTCTCAATGTAATCACCCCCGCCCATGGGGCGGCCACCAGCAAGACCGAGGCAAATTTTTTGAAAGCCAGATGGTAAGGGTGGTGGAGATAATATATTTTGTAGAATACGAAGAACGATACTACATATCTGCATAGGACCAACGGATCTAATTTGCAGGAAATCTCGATGAATCTGTCTGCTCTACGTTGTATATGGTCAGATGGATCATACAATACAATGTATACCGCTAAGTTGTAACTTGTTATTAATTTGCAGCATGAACACAGTAGGTGACACAAGTACAAGCCTTGTGGAACATCAGGATTAACAGAATTATGGTCTGAACAAGAAGCGTCAACCACTGTTTTAAAGCTTTGCCCAGTAAGGAAACTAACGAAGCAATGGCAAAGCTTCTCGGGATGTCCGTAAGATGAAAGCTTTATGCCATTATTATAAAAAACATGAAATAAGTTTCAACGTATTATTACTGTCCCCCTTCTCAGTTTGTAAAAGAAGACGGAATAAGCAAGGATGAAAGGAAAGTATTAACATTCTCATATCATCTTTGAAAAAGCCCTCAAACAATTAATATTTTATAATTTAAATTCTTAAATAATAAAATATTCAAACTGAAAGTCTAGACAGATCTTCAAAGGATTTATATTTGGCTACAGACCCCAAGAACCCAAGAAATTTGAAATAAAACCCAGAGAAAATTGAATTGACCCCTCGCAAATAATTGCCTATGTTCATGGAAACTAAAAGGCCTTTGAAACTGGAAAAAATATTTCAAGTAGACACATTAATTTCGTGCTCTGAAGTGTCTTGGTATTTTATAATGTAGCAGATTTTTAGACCACTTCTAATAAGATGGAGTAGGTTCTCAGTTACTTTGTTTGTTTTTTTTTTTTTTGGTAGCTCACAAGTCAATGGTATATGTGGAGTGTATGTTTAAGTTAATGTTTACATATACTCTACATACGATAATACTTATCATAAGTTTTCAATGCTTTGACTTACTCGTACAGTTTTATCTATTTAATTTCCTCTAACAGTTATTTGAAGGTTACGTTTTTAGAATACTGTCTTTTGATATGACTACCATTAATAAAAATCACTTTTTAACTTGATTTTGTTTCATTTATTTCGGTATATAAGGTTAGAAATAAATTAATTCAAAACTCGTCTATTTTGTTAATTTGTCGTAAATAGATCTATTAGAAATACAATTAGGAAAATCTTCCAATATTAAAGGCTATAAATTATTATTATATAAAAATATAAATAAAAGCCGTATTAACATTTAAGCAATAAGTCAACGAGTGTAAAAATATTTTTTTATTTAAATATATTGTCCAAAATTACTTTCCATATCGATGATATAGTAAATCTTAACTGTTTTAAACTATCGCGGTTGTTTTCACTATAATTTAATGAATTTACGGGATTCTTAACACGATTTTCGATTTTTATTTCGCGCGTCCGATATTTCGGTGCTGTTGGAAGCACCATGATCGCGGACTGGCAGATGTAGCTAGGTGGCGATGACAGTTGACACTATTTGACACGCGAAATAAAAATCTAAAATCGTGGTAAAAATCCCTCTTTTATGGTATAAAATGATTTATTAACGTGGAATGGCGTGAATGAATGAATGAATGACGTGACAAGCTGATACGGCGCTGGAAACTTGAATGACGACGAATGTCTTGAACGAAATGTTCATTTCGTACGTTAATTAAGGATGTTCTTCTATTTGATTTTACATTTAGTACGATCTATGTACTGAGTATGAGTTTTCGCCGTCACTTTAAGCCGTCAGCGTGTACACTTTTTAATAAATCATACAAAACAATTTACTTGCTCATGCGCTGACGGATATTTAGAGATATATCAAACTAACCAACTTTTTGCGTAAACATATTAGACAACCTCACGGAGTAAAGAGAACTCTCACTATGCATACTGAAAACGTTCTCAGTAAACAATATATTATACGTGCCTATTCCCACTGTGTAGATACAGTTGGTACATGGCCATTTCTACCGGTATGCTTGAAGAAAAAGCAAGTGAAGTACTAGTTTTTATTTGGTCGTTCGATAACCAATGTTTAAAATAGAACCGAGATATTGTGGGTTTTTTTTTTCAGTAAGTAACAATTAATTCAACATTAAATTTTTTAAATTATTATTCAATAATCTATTTCATGCGGCTACTTCTGTTATGATATTTATTAAAACATAAAGGTTCTAAGGATTTGAGGAATATAGGATTGATATCAAAAAACATATTTCCCAAAATTAAAAATTAAATTTAGCCCAAGTCTTAGTTAATTTATAAAGTAACTTTGTCTTCATCTTTTATTTATTAATAAAACACATTGATTTAGGCACCTGATTTATTTATTAGGCTATATTCATGTATTCATAATAAAATGTAATAAAAAATTTCACACAAGTTTGCATTATGATTACGAGTGATTGGGACCGGAATTTTCAATATTTTTACATATAGAAGATATTACATCTTATTTTTAAAAAGTATGTTATTTTATTAGAAAAAAGGATTAGTTTCCTACAGAACTACAGTACATATTTGGTTTTATTCAAAAATAAATTTAAAAACTTTACCACAACCTCGCTGCTCAGTCACTTATTATGAGAAAACATTCTAAACTTAGTTTATTTAAAAATCCTTTACAAACGAATGAAAGGAATAGCCACTTAAGATGGAATTGGAACAGGACAAAAATGGTATGGTGAATACCAAATTTCCGATCACAGTTTACTTAGGACGAAGGGTGGAGTGAAAGAATAACATCAGTGAAACCGTCTGCATCCATTTCTAAACGAAAACTCGTTTGTATTGTTTTTTTTAATTATATTTACTATTTGGAAGGTCAACATTATTTAACTCTGTGCCGGGTAAAACCAGCCAACTAACAATGGATTATATAACATTATTATATTTTGAACCTATACTACAACCACAAACTTGGTCTGTTTATCAAATGAAAAATGTTAATTTCTTCAAAGGCATTATGGTTATTGTATCTGTCAAAGGTTTGATTACTGAACGTTTATTTAGAAATATAATTTCCCTGAAATCTCGTATTATATTAAAAGCTTTCCTTTTTCTTTCTTTTTTTTTCAACTTAAGCACTGCGTTGAATGTCTTTAGTAATAACAATAATTATAAATCCCCAGATAAACACATCATTTGGACAAAAGTAAGCAGAGATTATGTTATGGATGACTATACAGCGAACTGGGGGGAACCCAGAATAAACATACATATATAAATATAAGCAACCATGACCTGATGGCAAAAATCTGTGTTCATAACACAAATTAATGTTTCGACCAGGCTCGAACCTGGGACCTCCGGCGTATGAGGTAGGGCTAATACACTCAACGTTCTTCCTCAATATAAACAGGTACTTGGAGTCATCTGATGAAAAGCCCTGTCATAACAGATAACATAAAAAATAAATAATTGAGAGACAGGATGAATAATGTACTAGTAAGATTATTTATTAGCACTGTAACTATTTACATATATCACGGTTAACATGGCAATAATTCCATTATCAAAGGAAATTGTTTAGGACACTACTCTATCTCAAATAGTTATAAAGATACTTCGATACTCTTGCAACAGCTGGGTGAGCAAGACATTAATGCATTTAGATTACTGCATACAAGTGTGACATTAATCCCACTTAATAGATTTCAGCACAGTATCGCCCAATTCTATCAATTATATTATTCTTCAAGCTTTAAAATAAATAAGCTTTGATAAACTACATATTTATGACGATGACTTGTGATAAGTTTGTACATAATTAACAGATGCTTCATGTAGTCGAGGATTTATGTGGTGTTTTTATCGGTATTTTCTTAACGCTGTTAAGAGACCGTCTTCCAAAGCCAAGCAACTTCGTACATTAAAAATATGTCTAAAATGTATTGTTATAAACTTAATGAAATGTCAATCGTTAGACCGCTTTTCACAAAAACGATCGAATTTGTTCTGTCCTCTGTGATTGGAAAAACCATATGTCCATTCTAAGTATAAAAAATATCATCTACGCAAGTATTTAGTCCGGTAGCGAATAGCTTGATTAATTTTTTAGAAAATTCATTAGACTTTTAGGCAGGAAAAAATGTTTTAATATAATAATAATAATAATAATCGTTTATTTCAGACCATCGATCCATATTCTTTTAGTTATATATTTCTTATGAACTATGTTAGTAGAGAAAAACAGAGTATATTTACACATTTTTTTTTACAATTACAAATGTAAACAATACATACAATACAATTATTTATGCATTCCTTCATGTATGCACATCATTCCAGTATTTATAGATCGTACTGTCCACTTTTCCGTACAATACTTGTAGAATGCTGTTAGGACTATTACAGATTCGAAATTTTAGGGAAGCAATCCTCTTCCTTAAGATGCCATAAAAGTCATCGACCCTTGCTTCAGCGAACATAGTCGATGCGCTGCAAAATCGCGGTAGTCCCAACAGCACTCTGAAACCATTATTATATTGGACACGTAGAGCTCCATACGCTTTTTTCGTGAATGTTTCCCAGAGGTTGCACGTGTACAAAGTTTGACAGTAAGCTCTAAAAAGAGTTATTTTAATTTTATATTAATAAATAAAATATTTAATTTTTTTTAGAAAATTTATAAAACTATTTATTGTTTTACTAAAATCTGTTGTTCTGTTAAGATTACAAAAGAAAACGCTTAAACTTTTAGTTATATCCTCAATATAATCGAAATTTATTTTTTTACATAGACCTTTTTACAAAAACCTGTTTTATTAGTTTTTTGTTTTTTAAATGAGACGGCCGAGTGGTGTAGTGGTAAGTAACCTTGCCTCATACGCCAAAGGTCCCAGGTTCGAGTCCTGGCCGGAGCATTCATTTGTGTGATGAACACAGATGTTTGTTCTTGGGTCGTGGTTGTTGCTATTTATATATGTATAGTCAGGCCATTTTAATAGGTAAAATTTGACAATTCATCAAAATTCAACAACGTAACCTTGTAACGGCGGGAATAAATAATATATTTTTTCGTTTGGTTAGAACTGCACAATTGCTTAACTTTTTTCAATTACGATTACATATTTATTGTAATAATGACCAATACGAGTAATTTTACGATTTTCTTTCATTCTAAACATAATAAACAGTTTCTGTTCTAAAGAAGTGAACTTCGTTGCAATGTTACGTCAGTTAACCCTTTTTCTTTTTAAACACTAGGGATGATACTCTATAAATCGAAAGCTGATAAGTTGAATCGAATGCAATGATCACTTGTGAAGAAATATCACCATAAAATAATGACCACGTTGTGATTATAATAAAACATAACTATTTTAACTAAATAATTATATTTAACTAATTAAAATTTTTAACTAACTATAAAAATACCAAAAATAACTGAATAGAAAAATTATTGATGTTAGGTACAATTTAGTTAATAATATAATAATAATACTCTATTGCACACCATAAAAATACAAAAAAATTTGCAACAGCAGGAAATAAAATAAAGAAGCTAATACAGAATGTAAAAAAGATGTCCTTATCACTACAAAGTGATTTCTTCTAGACAACCTTAGGTATGCCAGGAAACCTTGTACTAGGGTGTAACAGAATATAAGTATAAATATGACGCTTATAATAGTATATAATGATATAAATATAATATAAATACAATTATTTAAATACATACACACATATACATACATAAGCATAATATATAACATTGATTAAGGTGATATTTGAGGCTACAAGTCTTCTTTTATAGTCTACTAGAATGATTTAATCTTAAACGGGAGCTCGTTCCATAGCGATACTACGTGCACTGTAAATGATTTACTGAAGTGTGATGTGGTATGTGGTGGCGTAGCTAACAGCAAATTATTAGACGAACGCAGTTGTCTTTCGTGGGTACTGAGTAGAAAATGGAATCTGGATTTAAAGTATTGTGGAGTATTTGGGTTGAACAGTATCCGATACAGCAGACAGAGGAAATGGGTATTTCGGCGAAGGCGAATAGGAAGCCACTTGAACTTAGTGCGGTATTCTGAGACGTGGTCATATTTGCGTAAACCAAATATGAATCTTATACATAAGTTTTGAAGGCGCTCAATCTTATTAAGTTGATCTTCTGTAAGGTCCAGATAGCAAGCATCAGCGTAATCAACAATAGGCAGGAAGAGGGAATGTGCGATAGAAATTTTAGTGGGTACGGGCAAGAAATTGCACAGACGTTTTAAAGTGTTTGTGGCTGCAAACATCTTCCTGCTCATAGCGTCAACTTATGCTTTCCACGAAAAATGTGTATCGAATAGCACACCAAGATTTTTCACAGTTTTGCTTAACTCTATTGTGATGCCGTTAAATAAAATTTGCGGGTAAGATTGTGTGTCGATTTGAGTTTTGGACTACCTATTATTATAGCTTGAGTTTTTTTGGGATTTACAATTAAACCATGTCCGTTGCTCTAGGTATAATTGATAATGTTGATGGCCTCATGTAAGTCCCTTACTGTCGACTGCGTATAAATTTGGAGATCGTCTGCATACATGTGATAGGAAGAAGTTAAATTATTAGATATTGAATTGATAAATACTGAAAAGAGGAGTGGGGACAATACACCACCTTGCGGAACGCCAGCCTCGATGTTAGCCCACGTCGAAAAAGTTTCATCATAAGCTATACGTTGTCGGCGTTCACACAAGTAAGTTTGAAACCAATCAAGCACTGATGGAGATTCATTAAGAAAGCGCAGTTGCTGTAACAAGATGGTATGGTCGACAGTGTTAAAGGCGTTGCTAAAATCGAGCAGAGTCAAGATTGTGAGTTTCTTAGATTCCATTCCTAAGCGAATATCATCTGCTAATTTTACCAATGCCGTGACAGTGCTGTGACCAGGTCTAAAGCCAGATTGGAGAGGGTTGAGTAAGCCATACGCCACAAGAAACCGATTTAGTTGGTCATGGACAAGGCGCTCTAAAACTTTTAATAGGAATGGAAGAATGGAGATAGGTCTGAAGTCTTGGGGGGTTTCAGGGACGGTCTTTTTGGGTAGTGGGATCACATGGGCATCTTTCCATATGGTAGGGAATTGTTTAAAGGAAATTGAGCTGTTGAGGAAAAATGTTATGATGGGGAGAAGGAAATCAAGAAGGATGATTATCATTTTGCGGCTAACATTGTCAGACCCTACAGCGTTTGAGTCGATGGAGTTCAGAGCTCTCTTAACGTCACATTCAGAGAATTGAGTAAAATGAAATTCTTGCTAGGTAGGAAAGAAAGAAGAAAGGTGTTGTAAAGTTCTGGATTTATAACTGGCATCCATTGCTCCAGAAGAAATAAAATTGGAGTTAAGGGAGTTGAGATCAAAGTGATCAGGTATTGATGATATTTTGTTTTTACCGACACCTATGGACTTGAGGAAATTCCAGACCTTTGCTAGAGTCCCCTTTGAAACCAAGTTGTGGATATTGCGTCGTTGTGCATTCCTACACATGGTATTGCAGCGATTTCGAAGCAGACGATATTTTTCATGGTTTTTAGTCCGTGGGATGATGCTTGAACTTGTTGTGGGCACGATCACGCTTAACCATCATAGATTTGATGTCTTTATTAGGCCATGGAGCAAAGAGATGTTTGACCGGCTGATTTTGATTTAATATCTCTGAGTGCTGACAACAGTGATGAAGATAAACAATACTAATAACAGTTCTGATAGTTCAACTGAATAAATGCAATTTTTTGTTATATTATGTACTTGTCTTATTTTGCTCCTTAAATTTACGAAAGAAAAAATAATAATGGGACAGGGATTCGCCTGTCGATTTAAAAAAATTCACATAATGTTTCAAGCCCGTATCGATTCACTTTAATCGATGTTTTTAAGCAGGTCACCTCACTATGAAGATAAAACTGACAAACGTCAAATGTAACCTATTAAAATGGCCTGGCTAGGTATGTTTAGGTATGTTTAGGTTTTCTATTGGACTGTATTTTTTTTAAAATGTTTTTATGCATAACTTTTTTGTTTCTGTACCGATTTTACTGGTTTATTTTAGTTTGGAATTCATGTTAAGTTCATGGGTGTGGAGCTCTAGACTTTGAAGGCATACCATAAAACTCCTCAAAATTAAATAGTATGTGATTAGTTCTTTTTTATGTTTAGTATGATTAGTATTTAGTATGACTTTTGACCATAATGACCAAATTAAAAAAATGCATATCCATAATACGATACAAATATTTCAACAAAAACATTAGAAAAAATACCTTTTTACTACCGAGAAAAAAAGTTAATAAAGGATCTGAACTGTGTAAGCTTCAACTGTATTCAATTTTAGCTGTTTGTGCGTGTATTGACACCATGAACATTTGTGTATATGCTGCTTACAATATTAATTTGGTGTACGTTTAAAAATATATATATTTCGGCATTTACCCTAATACAAGTTAGGCTTCATTTCTAATAAAGATTTTCACGGTGAAATTACGCTTACTTCTTTTATCTTATTATTCTGTTATTGACCATTTTACTAGCTTTATAAATATAGACTAGCAATATTTTTATTTTTACCAATAACTCAGAAAAGCAAACAAGAAAATTTCAAACAAACAACATGAGCAACACCGTGAGCTTTTGATTTTCATTCTACTAAAAAATAATCTTTCAATGTTGTTTCATGTACAGTCACGTGCATTGATAAGTAAACGTTGACAAATTTAAATATTAGATATTTCAAGAAGAAGTGTCTTATGTTGTCCTCAAAATAATGTAATCAGCAAACTAGGTCAAAATTAGGCATGCTTTTTCTTTATTGTAAAGTAAACGAAGCCACACCATTGAGTACTACGCTTTCGTAAAGTTTTATTTACAAGTATATGCGACAATTTCTTTAACATGTATACAATGCAGTGTCAGAGCAATTTATACTCAACAGTTTTTTTTGTTCAATAATAAGTTCTGCAGCTGTTTTTACTATTTTGGTATGTATAATTTCAAAAATATGTACACAATGTAGTTTGCAATTAAATGTAATTTTTGTGTGTTTTAATAATGTTTTGAAGGAAGCCTATTAAGTATGTAAATATTAGAAATAAACATATAATCATCCGTGACCTGTACATCACACAAATATTCACTACGACCGGGATTCGAACCCAGGACCTCTGGCAAAGAAGGCAACGTTGTAACCGCTACACCAGCCGGCCGTCCAAATTGATGATGACTTCAAAAATATTTACATTATGTATTCCTGTTTTCAGAGAAAGACCGTATTTCTTTGGCTAAAGCGGTGGGATGAGGAAGGTGAAGTAGCTTATCGTAAGAATAGGGGTCGGGCCCATAAAACTGCCAAAGCGCAGGATAGGGAGCTTGTAAGCCGAGTCCAAAGGCAACGTTCGGTCTGCAACGTCCACCAGCAAAAGAAACGAACACGTTTCTTCGTCAGAAAAAATGGTTCTTCTAAAATCGTAGTTTATATATTGCCGAGCAAACTATAAACTACGATTGCTGCTGTTTATGTCGATCAGATTAGAATGGTTAGATAACGCGCCGGAGTTGTATGATGTAACCCAGCTGAGTGTAGGCTTATTGTGTAAGAGAGCACTTGTACAGAAGCTGATAAAACCCAGTATTTAGAATTAAATATATTACCATCGAGAATAAGTAGTCGCATAAGTTTTGGTGTTTGGGAATGGATGGCAGCCAGAAGTGGCCCCAGTGAATTGTCTGAAATAACTGAAAGAATGAACAACGAGCAATATAATTGTATTTTAGAAGAGGTTATGCTGCCTAGTCTGCAGCTATATTTTCCTAATTCCAGTGTTGTTCCTTTCGTGCAGGATAATTCTGCAGTTCATAATTGTCGGTTGAACTAAGCCTGGTTCGATCGTCACCGCAGTGAAGTTTTTTTACCACCAACCATTACCAAAAGAATCACATAAACAATTTATAAGGCAAAACAACGGTTGCCGAGTCGACTAGTTATACATAAATATCACATATTGTGTTATATTGCATAAATTATTATGTTAATAAGTGGTTGTAAAATAATTATTTATAATATTGTTTATAATAATATGTTTGTATGATATGAATATTTTTATTTATTGGCAAATAAAAATTACATACTACTTACTATAAGACCAAATAACATATTATCGTCGGTTTTTTGAACTTCAAATTTTGCACTTTGATATTAATCATAATATTGAATAAACATGACATAAGAAATTTACATTTATGACATCATTTTACATTTATTTAACTCATATAAGTGTAACATAATATGGCATGAATATTTTTGTTTATTGATGAAAATAAAAATATATTTATTGATGTACTTAAATAAAAAGATCATACTGCATTAGAAAATATATAATAACGTAGGTATTATTTTTGATATTTTATTCTCATCCTACCTACCTACATATCTACTATTGATAAGACAAGTAAATGACACTATGATTCTATGAAATCTCTTACTACATACTAACCAATCCCTCAGATCTGAATCCCTAGGCACCATGCCTAAGCTTTTTATTAAGTAATTAAAAATCAAAAATGTATCGTATACGTTGTTTCGAAACTGCATTGTATACATGTTATAGAAATTGTCATAATATACATAAATGAAACACATAACCTAACAAAAACAGTTCATTTTAACGCCGCGCCTGGCCACCTTCATAAAATTATTAAAATACACAAAAATGAATGAATATGAAACATTGTGTACATATTTTTGAAATGATAAATATTGCTGAAATAGCCGAAACTGCTACAGAACTTATTATTGAAAAGAAACTATTGGGTATACATTGCTTTGAAACTGCATTGCATACAAGTTATAAAAATTGTCGCATATGCATAAATAAAACTTTACGAATGTGTAGTATTCACTGATGTTGCTTCGTTTACTTTACAATGAAGAAAAGGCATTTTTTGACTAGTTGACTAATTTTGACTTAGTTTGCTGATAACTTTATATTGAGGACAACATGCGACACTTATTTTTGAAATATCTTATTTTTACATTTGTGTGGAAATTTGTCAACGTTTGCATAATATTGCTGTATGTGCACGTGACTGTACATACAGCAATACTGACTAGCTGCTTTAAATTATACAAGTAAAATGTCATAAAAGTGTCCACTTTATTAAAGTTTCACGTTTTAATTTCGCTACCTCTCACATCAATCGTTATTTTTTCTTTAATTTATTCAACATAATTAAATTAACACAGTTAACGATATCTTATTACTAAACACTATATTTAACCTATTATGGTTTGTAGTAGCGCAACAGGCTCACAGGTTTAATCATTTCTCTAGAAAAACTTATAAAAAATCACATTCTACTTGTCCAATAATTTCATTCGTAAAATACAAACCACAATCAGTACAGGATGAATTAGCATAAGTCCAATGAGATGTAAATAACTTGTACTGCAGCCAGCGAGCGATCCATGTGATCGCATGCAACCTGCGTGCTCTGATAACATTGAAACTGCGGTTTATTGATTATGGCTTTCGTGTTTACTTACGGTTGGTAGGTATGCAGTTTTTAATATAATTTGGTGCGATTATACAACAAAATGTATTTATGAATGTTGCTTAAATAATTATGTATAGCTATCAACGCAAATTTTATTTTATTATTTTTCATATTATTCGTATTTAATTTTTCACTAATAGGTAATACTCTATTTAAATTTTATGATCTAAGTATTCAGGGCAACACTCTTGCAGATGTCTTTTTATTAATGTAAATGATTAAAAGGGGAATCCCGTTCGTCTGAATCGCTTGGTTAGCTTGAACAAAAGATCTTCAGTGCTACAAAGAAAACCGTAGGAAATCTCTCCATTCAGTATATCTTTCTTGTACTGTAGCTAATTATTCTCCGGATGAATGTTAACCAGTTAGAGCTCGGCGTTGGTAATATATCGCTCTCCTGGGACCAACTGAATGTGTTGCCTTTTATTTAATTTTATTGTTTCATTTTATTTTTCTGTTGTTTCTTTTATTGTAACGTAGAAAGTTATATTAACGTAGATTATATATTTTCATTACATAAACGTTTTTATGTTCACTTTTAAAATAAAACAAATGTTTAATTTTTACTAGAAATTTAAAGGTATTCAACTCTTGTTAAGGATTTTATGATTTAGAAAAAGGTAATAGTGGTTGATTTAGGTCCAGAAATTTCTGTTATTTTGTTAATCAGACAATCATATTCAGAATTTGTGACTGTTGGTGATTCTGCTGAACACTCTTGATCTGAGGTCTTGGCCTCAAATTCAAATTCAAATTCCAATATTTATTTCTCAACATTGACAATTACTTGTTCTTATTGACGTCAAATAAAACATGATTCTACCACCAGTTCAAAAAAAACCTTCGTGAAGAAGAACTGGCAAGAAACTTCACGGGTATATTTTTTTTCAAAATAAATTTACAGAGTCTCTTTATGTCTATACAAAATTATTCTTTTCTGCATCTGTTAGCTCGGAAAGTCTTCCCTCCCCCCAAGTATCCAAACGACGAACACCCTCAAACGGCACCCGTTCACGAGTTAACGTGGGATCCAGCCATCGCCCTCCTCAACCATATTAGAGGGAAGTGAGCGACCCGTCACCCGACGCTACCATAAGAAGACGTACTTTAGTGACAATGACGCTTTAGATATTCATCGGGACGAAGAACTCAACGAACAAACAGACACATTACACATGTTTGTTACAAATATTAGTACAATCCTGTTAATGGTTTTTTCGTTGATTGGGATTATAATCATCCAAATAATCGGATAGTTTATAATATGCTCTAGCACATAACTTCTCCTTTATAGTTTCTTTGAAGTTGTCAATAGCAAGACCTTGGATATCCTCAGGAACCTTATATAAAAGCGTATACATTGACCCATGAATGAGTTAGTGACTTTATGAAGCCTGCTATTATGAGCTGCCAGCATATTTGTTCCTCTTGTGTTAACATTGTGCAGATCTTTTTTTCTTTTGAACAAGGTTATGTTCTTTTTAACATACATTAAATTTTCAAAAATATATTGTGAATGGAAGGTAAGAATATTTATTTCCTTAAATTTACTTCTAAGTGACACCCTTGGACCGAGCTGATAGATTGCGCGAACAGCCCTTTTCTGCAGAATAAATATAGCATCGATGTCGGCAGCACTCCCCCACAGCAGAATACCATATGTCATGAGGCTGTGGAAGTAACCAAAATAGACTAATCGAGCAGTTGTTTCATTTGAAATATGTCTAATTTTTTTAACAGCATATGCGGCAGAGCCAAGCCTTTTCGCTAAACCATCAACATGCGGTCCCCACTGCAGTTTGGCGTCTAAGGTTATGCCCAGAAATACAGTTGAGTTTATAGGAGTCAGTTCCTGGCTCTTAACTACAATGTTTGTGTTTACCTGTTTGACATTTGGCAGTGTTTTTTCTTTTTTTTTTCTTTTTTCTTTTTCAATCCTGGATGTTGATAAACGTGACTACTTTAGCAGTGCAGATGAATCGGGAAGATACGCAACTCTATGAAATAATTTCAAACGTAATATAAAGTATCAACCAACATCAAGTTGATCGTACATAAAATAAGCAGGCTTTTATATTTCTAAGCTCTAAAAATTTCTCTTGCTCTAAGCTCTGAAAAGAGTCCCTTAAAAACAAATAAAATTAATTTCTACAAAAAAGGAGTTATACCGAAGATTATTTATGTGTCTGCCGTTTAGGACGGTTCGTGTCAAATGGTCGGTACGGGTACACTACATAAATCCGAAAAACTTAATTCAGATAGTCATAATCACGAATTTCCAAATTCCGAATTTTATAACACCGAAAGGTTCATAATTCTGAAAATGAAAATTCCGTGTTTCATAATACCGAATTTTTTTCGGAACTTCAAAATTCCGATTGTTTATAATTACGAAAATCAATATGCCGAATTTGAAAATACTGAAGCATAAAAAATCCAAATTAACAATAATCCGAAATATCACAAATATGATGCCACCCCTGAGTTGGTAATGTAATAGTAAAATTATCCCATGCACCTATAAATTTATATGAAGGTGTCTGTACTCTGCCATCCCACAGTTGGCGTGGTGGCCTACAATTATCTGACGCCACCCTTGAGTTGGTAATAGTAGTAACATAATCTGATACACCTATACATTTATATGAAGGTATGTGTAGTCCGCCAACCCGGAGTAGGCGTGATGGCCTACAGTTGTCTGACCCCAGCCCTGAGTTGGAAGAGGCTGATAACCCTCCAGTGATTATTAAGGGTATTACCACACCAATCGATCGTCCGTCGATCGACGTCGACGGGTCGACGTAATACCGTTAGATACAAAATCTGAATGTTACCATTGAATTTTTGGAAAATTAAAATTCGGAATACCATATTTCGGACTAGTAAGACAATGGGTTTTTAGTTCTTGGTACTAATGAAAGTCGGAAAATTTAAATTTCGGATTTATGAATTTCGGTTAAATAAGAATCGTGTTTTTACTTTATTTTATTGGATGAAGACTCTTCGGGATTGTGAAATTCAGAATTTTAAAAATCGGTATATTCAAATTCGGAATTTTTGGGTATTCCCGATCGGTACCATTGTTAGGTTTCGTTAAGACCAAAGTTATCGCCTCCATACTAATCAGCGCAGTCATTTTGGGCAGTCTTTTTCTAGTAATATAAGAGGGATTGAAAAAAAGAGGGTAGTCCCTGTGAAAACAAGCAATTTTAGTGTTCTCTATAGTTTTTATTTCTTAAATATTATAAATAATAGTTGACTACATAATTTTATGTGTTAACACAGTGTAAAACTTACCAACCATCACTTTCACACAACACTTTCCTATCTCAACATATTTTAAATCAGTTTTTGAACCAATACACAACAGAAATGACACTGAGCAGCTTGGAAGCAATGGGACCCGCATGCATGAATATGAGAGCAGACTACAGAAAACCACGGCTGTGGCCCCTGTTCATCCAGATCTGAAATCACTTTCTCAAGACTTTTCTGATTTCAAAAAATTGGTTTGGCAAATCTTCTCTTCCATGAAGCATGAGTTTGAAGCCCTTTCTCTTAGCCTGGATAGGCATGAGACAATAATGCGAAGGAAAATATTATTGATACATGGTGTTCCTGAAACAAACAATGAAAACTTGAAACAATGACAAGTTGAAGGTGCCTGATATAAACAAGGACCACTTACAAGTATGTCACCGTTTGGGTGGTTCTTCAGCAAATAAAACTAGATCCATCCTTGTGCGGTTCTTTAGTTTAGAGCATCGCCATTAAGTGTGGGAAAATAAAACATCCTTGAAAGGTTCCGGGATTACCTTCTCTGAGTTTCTGACTAAAACAAGAACACAGATTTTTGCTGTGTGTCGGAAGCACTTTGGTATTAGAAACTGCGGGTCAGCTGATGGGAAAATAGTTGTAAGTCTTCCTGATAAAACCTGAAGGAAGATTGAAACTAAGTCAGAACTTGAAGACCTTATGTCCCAGTTTCCTGCTAGTTGAGAGGATACGGCGCCGGCAGAAGCATCGGACAAGAAAACTTCTACAATCAGTCCAAAAAGAACTCGTCGGCGTCATTAGATTTAATATTTCCTTGTATGAATTATTATAGTGTAACCTTCTTAACTTGCTCGGTTTATTTACCTAATTTTCTTTTGTCTCTTTCTTGATTCATTTTACTTATTTCATTAGCCGGTAATCTTAGATCCTGTTGTTTTTTTTCTCTAGTGACGTTTCACAACTGACAGTCTAACTTGCCAATGTCACTTTCTGGCTTTGCCGGTCTATCAATAGGGTTGCCATTTTTTTGTAATATAAATTTCAATAATACTTGTCATTTAAATAATTGATAGATTATAATGTGTTTTTTCCCAAGCATACCGATGATTGGTGAGTTTTACGTAGCTAGTGACCAAGATATTTTTATACTATAAGTATCATATTAATAAATTTTAATATAAGTATTTAATTTTAAGTAGGTTTATATTTTTATATATTGTTTTTTTTTATTTATTTTTTTTTTGATCACAGATATGAACACTGTTGTTGATGATTTAGACAATGATTTCTTCTCTTGCTCGTCCTCTTCTAGCAGTTATACAAGCGCAGATAGTACATTTTCTTCCTCTTTGACTCTGCAGGATCAATTAGCCTCCTTATCTGATGCTCATCCTTCCAACTTAAATATAGTACACATAAATTCCCAAAGCGTTCCTTCTCACTATTCTGATCTCCTAGCAACCTTTAGCAGTACAAATGTTGATGCGTTGCTTATCTCCGTAACTTTCCTTAAACCTTCCCTTCCTTCTATACAATACTCAATGCCTGGGTAGGTCAGGACCACAGTTTCTCTATATTGATAAATCATCGTGGCCTCAATTTCCTGAATCCCACCACCAAGAATTATCCCACTTACCGGACGTTTTAACATCCCTTCACGTTGACATTGCAAACGATTCTGATAACTTTATTATGAGCTTAAGTATAAAATATTCAAAATTTTATAAGTTACAACGCGTAATTGTATATATCACGCGCTTCATTAACAAATGTAAAAAACAGTCGTTTGAATCGGATGCCCTAACGGCATTAGAATACGGTCAATCCTTAAACCTTATTTTAAGATTGAGTCAACACGCATCATTTCCTCAAGAATATAACCTCTTAGCATCAGGTAAACAGCTACCATATAAAAATAAATATTTATCTTTATCACCATTTTTAGACGCAGACACTAAACTTATACGTGTAGGTGGCAGATTAAAAAACTCTTATTATGATTACGACGTTAAGCACCCTATTATCTTAAATAGCTCTCACAATGTTTGCAAATTATTGTTTGAGATGTTCCATCTTCGGCTGTTGCATGCTGGGCCTCAACTTCTACTAGCTGCTATACGCCACCATTATTACACCATAGGAGGTAGAAACTTAGCAAAGAAAGTCGTACATAATTGTATTAGATGCTGTAGGATCAAGGCAACCACTATCCAACCGATTATGGAGAATCTTCCAAAGCAGAGATAACATTTAGAATATCCCTTTCTAGACACAGGAGTGGACTACGCTGGACGCGTCATGATAGCGGACCGCAAAGGCAGATGATGTCGACTCATTAACAGTTTTATTTGTGTTTTTGTGTGCCTGGCTACCAGAGCACTTCACCTTGAACTTGTGTCGGATCTTACGAAAGAAGCCTTTTTAGCTGCTTTGTCTCGTTTTGTTGCTCGAAGGGGAAAACCAAAAAACATATTTTCCGATAATGGTACTACTTTTGTAGGAGCATTCAACGAGCTAGCTAGTCTTCTATCACAGAACATAGAGTTTAGTAGCATTGACCCAGGGATCAATTTTAACTTTATTCCGGCTTATACACCGCACTTTGGCGGCTTGTGGGAATCCACTGTCAAGTCTACAAAACATCATCTACGGCGTAGCTTCGGTTTGACAAACTTAACTTTCGAGGAAATGACTACATGTTTGGTACAAATAGAGGCTATCGAGGTTTTTTAGGAATTAGAGGTCTCAATTCGAGACCTCTAACTCCTCTTTCAAACGATCCTGCAGACCTAACTCCTCTAACTCCTTCTCACTTCCTAATTGGACGCTCGCTTGTCATGCTGCCACATCGACGGGTCCTGGACAGGAACATTACTAATCTACAACGTTTTCGCCGCATAGAGTTCCTTGTACTTCATTTTTGGAGTCGCTTTTCTCATAAATATTTTTTATGGCTACAAACAAGAACCAAGTGGCATAAATCATCAGGAGAATTGAGAACGGGAGATCTAGTGGTCATAAAGGACAAAACATCACCTCCTTTAATGTGGCTACTAGGGCGAGTCGTAGAACTATTTCCGGGCAACGATGGCAAGGATATCATTCGTCGAGCATTTAATAACATATGCCCTCTTCCAGCCTCTACATCTGCTGCTGTAGAAGACACTTCAACGGGGGGAGTATGTTGATGAGTCATCAACAAGTAATCGCGCCACACGGCGCGTCCCCGCACGCACTTCACCGTGCGCCCTTCCCCGCGCGTCTCTCACCGCGCGTCCCTCCGCAACTCGGAGCTTGGACCAAGCGCACAGCCGGCGACCAGTCAGCTGTTACCATATCAACGGAACGTCTGCGCTCGCGCTTCTCAAGATTAACAGATAAATTGTTTGCCTTTATTGCTTTGTGACGATTAATACATAGTAATATTTACAGTCCACGCTAGTTTAATTTCAATATTTAGAGCTACCGAGGCACCAGTGTATTAGCATCTTACATTTTTTTTAAATAAAACTCTGATTCCAATCCCGTTCGTTGGACAATTTAAAACTGTTTTGAACTATCACGGTTATTTTCACTATAATTTAATGAATTTACGGGATTCTTACCATGATTTTCGATTTTTATTTCGCGCGTCCGATATTCCGATAGTCCGCGGACACCAGTCCGCTCTCATTTTCATTAGATTACAATTTAAAACTGTTTAATACTGGTAAAAAAGTTTTATGTAAATGTTATTTTTTTAAAAGAGTTTTGTCAAAAAACATATATTTAAACCACACTTGTTAATTAATTAACAATTTTGAGAAAATAAATTGTGCAGATTTTCATTTTGTGTTAAGGAATCTCATCTGCTTAAATTTTATTAAAAACTAAATCTGAATCAAAATTATATCAGAGATTCAGAAAACAAAGAGCCATAAAAATGCTTAAATAAATCTTTTAAGCTTTATCTTTTGCTAACTTCAAATCTTTTTTTTACAATACGCTGGCCTGGTAGTGTAGGTACTTTTAACTTCTGTATTTTTGATTTTTGTATCTTTAGATTTTAATACAAAATATTTATGAAGAAATGCAATATATTTTGAAAGCGATAAAGTAATTATTACTACAGTAACGTTGAAGGATATAAAAGATATTAAAACTAATAAAATGACTGCCTGTATCTGGGGATAATTAAAAATTTTTCGCACCTGATGTAGTGATGATACATTTGTTGTTTACAAAACGAAATCTTTTACAACTTAAGATCCGTTATTTTAAAATTGACTTACACATAAAAATGAACTATAAATGAGACATATTGCCTACCTTGTAGATAATTCAACCTTTAACTAGTAACACTGAATAATTTGGTGCATCTGTTGCCGCTTTTAGCTCCGTAGCGTATTTGATATTCGGTATCTAAAAAAGATATTACCAGTAAAAATCCAATCATAAAATTGTAATATGATTTTTTGTCTGTAGGAAACATATATTATAATAATAATAATAAATATATCCCCAGACAAACACACCAACTGTATGGCCCCAAAGTAAGCAGAGCTTGTGTTATGGATGACCATACAGCGAACTGGGGGGGGAACCCAGAATAAACATACATATATAAATACAAACAACCATGACCCGAGAACAAACATCTGTGTTCATCACACAAATGAATGCCCCGGCCAGGACTCGAACCTAGGACCTTCGGCGTATGAGGCAAGGCTACTTACCACTACACCACTCGGTCGTCAATATTAATTTAAGCCTAATTATGTGACTGAAGATTCAATATAAAAAGTATTATGAAAAACATTTTAATTTGAGAGACTAATTCAAAACGGCTTCACGGTATTAAATATGATGATGTTGATGTGAAAGTTTATTAATCTCTAATGGTACTTAAACGAAAATCACACATACGCACACACACACACATTATAAACAGACGTATACACACACACACTTAAATTCTCTGAATTCATTTTTTAACACATAGAACTGTATTTTTTTTAAACTTTATAATATTTTGTTTTTATTAAAAACATATCTGATTCTGAAATTCTGTTTTGGGCGCTGACAACTGCGACTCAGTCCTACGTGACTAATGCAGCTGTCGACGTACAATAGCTTAAAAAATTATGTTATATGTCTGACTTTTAAAATTTTCAAAAAACCAAAATAATTTTAAGCTAAGCTGTTCTTAGCTTGTTAAAATAAAACAAAAATATTCTTTGTAACTGTTATTTCAACATTAGGGAAATTATTATTATCAGTTGAAAAAAATTGTTGGACAGACCCACATTGTGCAGCCATAAAAATAAATTGGTTGGTTATTTCAGTTAGTAATAAAAATACACAAGCGGCGTTTTAAATAGACAGGTAGTTAAAAAGACGCTATAGGCAGTTAAATAAACTGTTTGGTAGTTCACGCTGAACTGTAAAACCCGAACGTCATTTTTATTGAGAATAGCAACACAAAACACATAATTGTGTGCGGGGTTTTAGAGCGGTTATAAAACGTATGTGTGTTAACATATAATTGGCTTGTCCATACAATTGAAGTATGCCATTCTTCCTGTTGAAATTTTAGTTTAGTAGTAATTTTAGAGATAAAAGCGTAAGAGGTCTGAACTTCGAAAGCCTATTCTGTTCTTGTTCATCAAAACAAATGATAACACAAATAAATTATATCGTTCCTGACCAAAAAAGCAATTACTAGTGTCGTAGCTTATTGATCTTTTTATTCAACTTCGTCAATGGGAAGTAAACAAGCCGAACACTATATCTTTAAACACCAAAATCTTTGTTTCAAGTTCCTTTTTGGTTCGTAAGCATACACGTGAGCGTGGGTATGTATGTTTGTTTTTTAAGTTTATTTTATTACCTTATTGTTTTAACAATTGCCTAATATGAATTTCTTACCGACTCTACTCGATTTGTTAAATGCCTACGTGTAACTGCCTATTCAACCCAATAATTAATTTATTGCCCATTTAAATATTTATTATGACGAATTTGACGAACTGCTCAGTTTTGAATTTTTATTGGATTGAAATCTTTTTAACTTATTATTCAACAAGCTTTTTTTAATTTTACTCTTACTAAAATAACAATAAACAACTGCCACTTGAAATCATAGCCAAATAAATCCATTCTTTAATTTTTTTCTCTCTTTATTTTTGAACTAAACTATAATAAAATATCTCAATTATAAAATGATCATAACATAAAAGAGATCCATTCAAAACCCAATAACGCATAAAGAGTATCGTGTGTCATATGTCATCATCATTCACTACAAATTATGGTACTGCATACCGTGGCCACACTGAAATGTGCAGAAACGCGCAAGCCAAACAATTTTATAAACCGAATACTATATTAAATGTATAGCGCGTCAAAGTTACCTAAATGCTTTAAAAATTCACACTCTAGAGTCTACTAGATTGCATTTACTAATGTCGAAAGGCCGGCGATGAGACCGAATAAGCACATGTTTATTTATTTATATAGATATTTTTTTATCTATACGTAGGTATATCTCTATGTAAGCGCTTGGTTTGAGTTTGAAAGTTGAGTAATAAAAAAAACATAATTGTACTGTAGATATAAATTAAAATAGACCCGTTGATTGTGGTTTTGCTCCAACGCCAGAGGCTCTGCGTTAGATTTCTGCCAGTACCATTTATTCAGTGAACTCAAATATGCATGAATAATAAATGTATTTATTTTATTAAAATTTATAAGTTCTTGGGCATTTATTTAAAATTAACGATACTTTTTATTTTTAGTTAAACAGGTATTTAACCGGAGTAAACGTACAAACCTCTATGACTACGAAACCAATTTTTATTTTTTTTTATTTTTTTTTTCAAAATAAATTTACAGAGTCTCTTTATGTCTATACAAAATTATTCTTTTCTGCATCTGTTAGCTCGGCAAGTCTCCCTCCCCCCAAGTATCCAAACGACGAACACCCTCAAACGGCACCCGTTCACGAGTTAACGCGGGATCCAGCCATCGCCCTCCTCAACCATATTAGAGGGAAGTGAGCGACCCGTCACCCGACGCTACCATAAAAAGACGTACTTTAGTGACAATGACGCTTTAGATATTCATCGGGACGAAGAACTCATCGCACAAACAGACACATTACACATGCTTTGTTACAAATACTAGTACAATCCTGTTAATGAGGGGTTATACCCAAGGGCTTTTATCATCCAAATAATCGGATAGTTTATAATATGCTCTAGCACACAACTTCTCCTTTATAGTTTCTTTGAATTTGTCAATAGGAAGACCTTGGATATCCTCAGGAACCTTATTATAAAAACGTATACATTGACCCATGAATGAGTTAGTGACTTTATGAAGCCTGCTATTATGAGCTGCCAGCATATTTCTTCCTCTTGTGTTAACATTGTGCAGATCTTTTTTTCTTTTGAACAAGGTTATGTTCTTTTTAACATACATTAAATTTTCTAAAATATATTGTGAATGGAAGGTAAGAATATTTATTTCCTTAAATTTACTTCTAAGTGACACCCTTGGACCGAGCTGATAGATTGTATCCCATATGCACTCATATACAGTAGTCAAGAGGGGTCAAATCTGGGGATCGTGGAGGCCATGAGATGGGGCCAAGTCGTCCAATCCACGCATTGGGGAACGAGTTATCTAGGAACTCTCGAACTGTTAGCCGATAGTGTGCCGGACAACCATCATTTTGAAATACTATCGGTCGATCTTCTCGATATATCGGCACATTGCTCATCAGTTCAGGGAGATCATTTTCTAAAAATTCTAAATAATTGTCCCCGTCAAGAGTGTCTGGTAAGTAGCGAGGTCCAATCAGATGTTTGCCAATTATACCTGCCCAGTCATTGACAGAAAATCGTGTTTGATGCGATGCCTGCCTTGTAACACGGGGATTTTGTCCTTTTTTTGCCCAGTGGTGTAAATTGTGTTGATTGAAAATCCGTTCACGTGTGAATTTCGACTCATCCGTCCATAGAATGCTTTTTAAAAAGTTTCCGTCCTCTATGTCCGTATTAAGTATAAAACGACAGAATTGCATTCGTCACCTTGCACTAAATCTAAAACAAGATAGAAAAAACCGTTAAAAAAATCTTAACGATTATGTAACAGTGCAGTTTCGACTGTAATGAGGCACCCATGAGATAAAACAAAAAAATACAAGTGCAATACCAATAATCTTTCTAACAAAGTTTATCAGTTCAATTCCAGTCCAAGGATACTCCACCTTGAGCCACAGACTCGCTTGAGTGTGTAAATTCACATCAGACGATCACGGTCGACAGTGGTCAAATGCCGGACTGTCAACCATTAAAAAAAATTATTCACCTCAAACGTCTTGTCTAATTAAACTAAAACAAAGATAAGCTACATTAAATTAGGCACTTCAAAGTAATTTACCTTGCACCGGAGTGTAGTGGAAAGGATGCCTTCCATCTGCATTGACGACAGACCATACTTTCCATATGGAAACACCCAGATCTCTGGCGACCTTTCGAGTACTGGTAGTGGGGTCATCATTGAACGCTTGGAGTATGGCTTCGTCTATAGCAACTGGATGCTGTGTTGCGCTGACTCATGGTTCTCGAAAGGTTGTTTCCTGTTTCACGAAGTCGTCGAAATGTACTTGAAAAAGTGTTATGATGTGGTACATGTCTGTTGGGATGCAACTCTCTGTACAGTCTTTGAGCTGCGCGTGTATTGCCATCGCATCGACCATACGCATAAATAATATCAGAGTATTCTTCATTGGAGAATTCCGCCATTTTGTGACAAAAACAACGATAACAAAAACGTAACAACAAACAGCAAAACATTAAAAAGTAACAAATAACAAAAATATTAACGAAAGCTAAGATACGTCTCACAGTAATCATAGTCAAACCACGACTAAAGACAAACATCTAAACATACTGTAGCTTAAAGCAATTCCACTTCACAGGTAAGGATTGAAGGTCTGGTATTCGATGATAGAAAGAGACAGAAATATGCAACACAATGAACATAGCGAAACAAAAGCTTTTTACCTGCTTTTGACATGTATGCCTCGCACTAATTACAATAACTATTGAATTGCTGTTTTCTTGCAATGCAGTGTTTACTAGTTTAACGTTTCTACGAATATTCCTATTAAATAATTAACTAATTTGGAGGTAAATTATTCTAAATTATTTGTTATTTGAACGAAATTTGTAAAGTAATAAATTAAAAATGTAAACATTTACTTTTGTGTTTTTACTCCGTTTTCCCTTAAAGTGGTATTTTTGACAAATTCATAAATTTTTTTGCTACATGTAGTATACCGATGTAAAGAGGGATGACTAAAGAATTTTTAACAAGTACTTGAACTCCTCGATCGTTAATGGTTTTTTTTTAAAAAGATATAAAGTTGACTTTTGTAACGAATGTTTTTTATTTTTAAACTTTAAGAGCCTGTAAAAAAATTTTTGCTCGTTATTTTGAACAAATAACGTCTTTGACAGACGAAGGGTACATCTGAGACCAAATTTACATAAAAAATTGTATTAAAAACATGTTCCAAAAAAAGTTGTACGGTTGGAATGGCAAGATTTCGGAAAAACTTAAAAAAATAAAAAAAAATCATAAAAAAAAATGTATAACAGTTAGGGTCTTTTACTTCAATTTGTATTTTACAATTAGTACCACCTACACACCCATAGGGTTTGGCTAACCCTGCACCAAACACCCTGTATATAAACAGATAATTGAACATAATAATTTTTCCTTGCTCTGCCGGCTGGAGGCATCGGGTAAATTTACTGAATACAGTTCCAATCTAGTTTAATAATTAATAGGGAAAATTTTGTCTGTCTCTGAAAACGTAGGAAAGAAGTAACATGAAGGATAGTATTGAAATGTTTTTGTTATGAAAACAAATTATAATTATAATAAAATAAATTGAACATAAAGTCAAAAATGAATGGAACACAATTAAGAAGTCAAAGTGGAACAAGGCGCTGCCATCAATTCGCGGCAGTTTAAAATATTGTGCTACAAAATGTTAGAACAATATTCCTATATATAAAACTGTTTTATTACGTTCACAATTTAGTAACTTTGTCTAGTGTTACCTAATTACTTATTCGTGTCCTCTTTTCAATACTAACACTTAAGCTTTTCTAATACAAGTAACAATAATAAAATAGGATTTTTTTTATTTTATATACATCTATAACATATATTTATACTACACATAATTGATAAAACTAATTAACAAACAATACGAGCAAAGCCTTATATAGTACTTATTTTATTTTATGTCTCAATATTAGTACTGTTTACTTTAGTGTCATTTTTTTCTTTTTTTTTGTTCCCTTCCACGAGAAGGGCAGGAGGATAAAAAATGCTCTGACGCAGACTCTGGCGCGCGTGATCCAGAGTTATGTGGGACGCCTACCAGAACCACTACCCACTAAAAAATCCCCTGTCGACTTGTGCAATTTTCTCGAGCGACAGCCAATTGGAGAAAGAGGCCGCGCTAGCGGGGCCCAGAAGGGGTTACCCGCTGGGATTTACATAGCACTGAAGGTGCTCAAAATAAAAAGTAAATAATTAAAACACTAAAAATTGAAAAATAAAATTGGATTAATTCGGATTTACGTTAGAATTAGAATTTGCGGCCTGAAGGGCTTCGAGATTTAAAGTTAATTGCGTGGGTTCGCCGTGTGCGCGTTTCTCGATCTAGCGACTTAGAATTTCAAATCTAAGACAGGAGCAGTATATGAGACTGAATCTCGAACTAGAGGATTGGAATGGGTTTCGGCGCGTTTGAAGAACGAATCTGAGAGTGTTTTTAGGTGCTGTTGCACTGTAGGTAGTTCGAGATCTCTGTGCAGGTCCGCGTTGCGCACGTACCAAGGTGCGTTTGTGGCCCTGCGGCAGAAAAGATTTTGAACTACCTGCAGTTTGTGCAGGACGGAGGGTTTGGCGTGGGCAAAGATTGGCAAGGCATACGTCATGACGGGTCTTACGCAGACCTTATAAAGCGTACGTTTATTTCTAAAAGATATTTTACTTTTACTACCTAACATACTATAAAGACGGCCTAAGTAAAAACGTCCGAGTTTCGTTACTCTATTGACGTGAGGTTTGAAAGAAAGCGTCTGGTCTAAGGTGACGCCTAAATATTTGGTAGGGCGCTTCCAGGGGATGGGAGTGCCTAGCATTTTAACGTGGAGATTGTCGGCGATACGACGGCGTTTGTAGTCGAAGTAAACCGCAGAGCTCTTCTCTGGGTTTACATCGATACGCCGTGTGGGTAAGAGCAGTGTCATCGGCAAAGAGGGCGAGTTCGACGAATTTCTGCTGGACGGGAATATCGTTGGTGTACACGGTGTACAATAGAGGGGGAGGACTGAGCCTTGAGGGACTCCAGCCTTTATGAGACGGGCGCGGAAAGCGTGCCTTCATGTTTAAAACGGAACGTACGGTTTTTGAGAAACGACGCGATTATTCTAACGAGGCGATCCAGTAAGCCTATTTTGTAGAGTTTATACACGAGACCTCTGTGTTAGACTTTATCGAAAGCCTTGGCTATGTCAAAGAAAACTGTGACCGTTTTGAAATTGCGCGGGTAGAATCCGTTGAGTATGTATTTGACGGTTCGATGGACTTGCTGAGGGCAGGAGTGCTTAGCGCAAAAGCCGAACTGATGGGGAATAATGAGAGGATCGCCATCCGTTGGAAACAGATGGTTCCGCATTCGAGAGAGTATGACTCTTTCGAGAAGTTTAGACATTGCCTTGAGGAGGCTGATGGGTCTGTGATTAGCCGGGACATTCAGAGGTTTACCCGGCTTGGGAATGCCTATGACTGTCGCTTCCTTCCAGGCTTTTGGAAAGTAGCTATGGTCGAAGCAGGCATTAAAAATGATAGCTAACAAGGCAAGCACCTGTTGAGGCAAATGCTTAAGTACGTGGTTGGAAATACCATCCGCACCCGGAGCCTTTTTGGACTTTTGATTTCTAATGAGAAGCGACATTTCATCATTAGAGACTGTGACGGGGTCAGCGGTGATGGGGCGAGAGTCTCTGCGGAGAACTTTGTCCTCCACCGACTGGATGTGAGAGGGATTCGCGGGTTGAGTGCTGGGCGAGCATTGAGACGTAACGCTGTCGGTGAAGCATTCGGCTTTCTCTTCGACTTCGAAGGCGATAGAGCCATCGGGACGAGTTAGAGGCCCTCCTCGTCCCTACGTGAGAGATGGCGTCTACGTGTAAGGCTCGGGCCATACTATAATACCATTGGTGGGACGGGGAGATATTCGCCATGAGATCGTTCATCTGAGCGTCTCGGAGTTCCGCGAGGCAAGACCTAACTTTACGTTGTAGCTGAATTGCAGCTAATCTATAGGCGGGCGTGGGATATTTCTTGGCTCTCCAGAGAGCCGCGTTCTTGGCTTTAATAAGATTGCTAACGGCTAGGGGAAGCGTGGGTTTACCTTGCTTAGCAACCTTTTCGTTGTCACTGATGGCTGAGTTGATAGCATCTGTGAGAGAATTGACTAATGAATCTATTTTATCTGGACTATCTATTTGATCGGGCGAGATCGTGAGCGGAGAGTTCGGGGCCTCTAAGGCTGAAACTAACGTATTCATAAAGCCTTTCCAGTTGGTAAAGGTCTTAAGAGAAGTGACGTTATTGTTAGGCGGTCCTAGCACAAGGGACACGGGCAGTGGTCAGAGCCTAGGTCAATGAGTGGTTCGATAGACCTAAGATCAAGATAGACCTAAGTCGGGATAGTGAGTGGGAGTGATGGGAGAGATGACGTCTAGGTCGAGTGAGTTAATGATATTAAGGAGATGAATACCGCTGGTGTTGGTTGATAGGCACGTCCAGTCAGTATGTTTGGAGTTAAAATCTCCGAACATAATGAATGAATGGCCGAGGGCGAGAATGGCCTTATAGTCGCTGCGGATAGATCTGGTGCCACCAGGTTTGTAGGTAGAAGCTATGATGATGGTTGGGTGACCAGTCATAGCCAATCTACACACAGTGGCTTCCATGTTGAGAAGGGAGAGGAGGGGTAGGGAGAGGACAGCAATGGAAGCCTTTTTGTAATATATAGCGGTGCCACCGAAACCGTCGGAGTTGGGCCTATCGTTGCGAGTAAACGCGTACTTTGGAATAGCGAATCCCCTGGAGCGGTTTGGAGTAAGCCATGTCCCCTGGAGAAACAATAAGTCTGGCTCTTTGTTCTGAAGGAACAGTTTGAGCTCAGGAAAGTTGGTGCTAAGGCTACGAACGTTGAAAGATACTAGGGATAAGCCCTTGGGTTTGATACGACTGGACGCGGGATTTGCGGGTCTAGACATTATATTTGCTTATTTACGAATTAATACAAAAACAAACAAAAAAAAAAATTATAACGAACTTAGAAGCCAGTGATGCTCGGCTTACGCAAATAAACGCTCTTGAGGAGAGCAGCGGCTCACAGTTTGCGTGCGAGAACGGAAATTTCCTTAATATCGACGTTTGAATGACGTCGAACACGGTCTTCATGTCCTCAGCCAACGACGACTGAGGTGAAGACGACGGAGTGGGACGTGAGCCTACGGGAGCTACGGGAGCTGGGATAGGACGGGAAGGTGCAGGTGGAGCGGCCGGACCGTGGGGGTTGTGATGCTCGATGGAGATATTCGAGAGTCTGCAAATTGTGCAAGCCTCTCTGAAGATCTCCTTCGAGTTGGGAGTATTGGATTGGATAACTTTTGCTAACGGAAAACGCCTATCGCGGTTGGAGTGCATCTTTTGCACTGCTTCGGCCGGGAAACCGGCGGCAGCAGAGCGTCCAGGGGGGTACGTTACGGGGTGCAACGTTAACATAAATAACAACAATGTTACTCGTAACGGACATAACTCCGTATCTTATTTTTTTATAAACAGAAGATTCAACACGGGACATCACCCAAAATCACCCAAACGCCAGTCGGTGTCAATAAATGAGACAGGGGCAATACCGACACCATCTTCTCAAAACGAAGTCCCAAGAACTTGTGACTATACCCCAATAAAATATGTAAATTGTAGAGCAAAAGAGATTAAAAATCTACTTGAAACTGATGCGACCGTGTCAGTAATATCCAACCAGTTATGCAAACAACATGATTTCACAGTGCATTTGGCCAATAATATATTGATTAGAGCCGTAAATGGCAGTAAAATGAATGCCGTGGGGAACATACCATTGCACTTGTTATTCAAAGCACATTACAGGAATGTTTCATTGCGCAAGATTTAATTCTCGGACAGAGTTTTCTCCGCAAGTCAGGAGCAAGAGTAGATTTAAAAAAAGGATGTGTGTATTTTGCATACAAATGCGATTATAATTTTCAGCGTAAAAATTAAGTAGATAGTTCTGATAAAAACGATAATTCTTTACAAGTGACGCAATATTCGTCGTAGTCGTGTAAGGACGAATACATATATTTTTGAATCTTGTAGATAAAATGATGCACAATATTTATGGGAATAAGTGGAGGAATATTTTAATTTTTTGAACGTTGTATGTGTGTGTTAGAATTTAGCCATTTTATAGAAAAATTGGTCTGCTTCTGCTTTTGATAAATATGGTTTAGGTCGCTGTAATATAGTCGAGGTTACGATTGACACAACTGATGCAATTCCCGTACATAAAACCCCGTATTGAGTGTCAGCGGATCAACATAGTGAACAAGTTTCAGGCAAGTAAGAAAATAATATTATACATTATACGGGGAAATAAATTGTCGTGGCTGACTTTTTGAGTCGTAATCCGGTCGTTGATAGAACAGGAATTACTTCCCGGTGTCGAGTCGGACGATGGTTTATGTATAAATATTATAAATATTGCTAAAGTTTGACAACAGTTTACTGATTAATTTTGTTGTTGATAGCGTGAAGGCGTGATGGTGATAAATAGTAGTGGTCGTACTGCATTTTTTAATACATAATGGATTTTTTTGTAATATAGAAAAAAGATCATTACTTTTCTATTGTCTCTATCTGTCGAAGTGATGGTCGAGTTACATGATGTCGCGCATACAGGGGGCAGTCTGTTTTAGCAAGAATACTAGCTAAGTTCAGGTTTAGTTATTTTATGCCAGAACATAAAGGTATATCAAAAGTTGCACACTTTGTCAAGAAAAAAGAAGGTATTACTAGACTGTACCATTATGACATAATGTAGTGCAAAACATATTCTATAGAATAGAGTTCAATATTCTGGGTTCGTTCAATCGTTCGGAGAACGGAAACAGATATGCAATAACATGCATTGATTTGTTTTTCCCAATATTCTTTTTGCAAATCATTTTTTACCACGGGTAACTGTTCAAAATATATCAGATTTCCTTATACACGAAACCTTTTAGTTTTAACATCTACAGTTTTTAAACGGTTTGGTTTTAAAATCTACAGTTTTTAAGACAGAATCTATCCCTAGCCACGATTATACAGCATCAGACTTTAGGTCTAGTTAAAAGGTTTAACCAAACCATTTCACATACTTTAGCTAAATATATTAATCCCACACAAAAAAATACGAGAAAATATGAAGCTTTATTAAAGAACAAATTGACTTAAACATAAATCAATATAGCTTCAGAAAAAAAATTTTTTACGACTTAAGCTTATTAAAGAGAAATTTTGCTGAAGCCTGAAATAAGATATTTACCCAGTTTCTATATACCTGGATGTATAAAAAGAATTTGATCGGGTGTCGCTCATTATTATTTTTAATTAAAGCTAATCTTTCAATTACCTTATTCACCCAATAATCGCGGAGTTACGCAGGGTGGCGTACTAGGATTATTTTTAATTAACATAAATGACCTCTCAAATCATGTTGATCATAGATGTACTTTGTTTTTTGATGACGAAACCATAACAATTAAATCTGGTAAGAAATTTGACCCTCAAAAATAATTAAAGGCTTTTTTTATAAGAGGCTTTAAGGGGTGTAATTAAAAATTTGATGTTTATGAACTTTGGTATATATTGACAAGACTTAAATATAATTTAAATATCATAAACTAAACAACACTGAAATTCATCAAATATGAAATATGGCCTTATTTTACGGGGTAACTCGGTTGACGCTGACAATGTATTTATCATTTTATAAAAATTCATTACATCAATCTGCATCATAGACTTTCTACATAATTCTACAACTACTCCCTTATTGAAAAAATTAAAAATATTGACACATTTTTCATCCTGCAATTATGAAATTTGCTGTTTTGTAAAACAAAACAAACATCTGTACCACTGTAGCAGTGAAGTGATTGGACGGCTTGACAGGGTTAAAGAAAAAAAAATATATACTTGCATAAGAACTAGCCGTATTTAGTAATAATATTTATTTATCTGCCAACCAAATGTAAAAATTTACTTGAAAGTAAATTCAAAACTACATCATTCAACTTACCGTAAGAAGTAATGTTTTATAATGTATAATTTAAAATATAATTCACAATTACTGAATAAAAAATCTTTACCATACATACGGAACTTACGCTAAATAATAAATATTTGAAAGATATAGAGAAATGTGTTTTGTTATTAGGTCTTTACCTATGAAATTGCCGTTTTTCACGAAATAAATGAAGCGTAATTTTTTTATATATTTTTTATTTCTATTAATCAAAATAAGCACCCATGCAATCAATGCATCTTTGCCAGCGCATTGGTAGCTTATTGATGCCTTTCTTGAAGAAATCAGCTGGACGGGAGGCAACAAATTCTTCAAAGGCATTTTGTAGTGCCTCTCGGGCATTGAATTTTTTTCCCACCAAGAAGTTACCCAAATTCTGGAAAAAGTAGAAGTCTGTAGGCGCAAGGTCTGGTGAGTACGGCGGATGACGGAGAACTTCCGACCCCAACTCTTGTAGCTAGGAGACCGTCTGCTCTGCAGTATGAGGTCGCGCGTTGTCGTGCAGGAGCAGTGGAGCCGAACGATTGACCAAAGCTGGTTGGAGACGTGCGAGCTTCTCCATCATTGTGTTCAGTTCTTCACAGTACACATCTGCAGTAATGCTTGTCCCGTTTGGCAAGAAGCTGTGATGAATTACACCCGCGTTAGACCACCAAACAGTGACCATCACTTTTCTAGGGGTAAGTTTTCGTTTAGGGCATTGTTTGGGTGCTGAACCAGGGTCCAACCAACTTGCTGAGCGCTTACGATTGTCAAACAGGATCCATTTCTCGTCACAAGTAACAATGCGGTTCAGAATTCCTTCATTTGTATGCCTGCTGAGCAGTGCAAGGCACGTCTCCAAGCGCACTTCGCGCTGGCGGTCATTGAGTTCGTGGTGTGCCCATTTGTCAAGCTTTTTTACCTTGCCAATTTGACGCAAATGGACCAATATTGTTTTGATGCTAACGTCGAAAGCTGCTGCTAACTCAGCCGTGGATTGAGTTTCATCAGCTTCCACAATTGCCTTTAATTCGTCATTGTCGACCAAAGTTTTCGGACGACCACGGGGTTCATTTTTTAGGTCAAAATTTCCAGAACGGAAGCGGGTAAACTAATAACGGGTGGTGCGTTCGTTTGTAGTGTTCGCTCCGTAAACGTCGTTGATGTTGCGTGCCGCTTGTGCCGCTTTGCTGCCACGACGGTACTCATACTCCATAATTACTCGATTTTTTAACTTATCCATGATGACGAAAAATGTTCGAATGCGTTGAAAACAAAACACTAACTATTAAACAAATGACGATTTTAGAAAAAGAATTCCATGTTTGTCAAATAAAATTAATTTGAAATTAGAACTATCAGTCAAAAAAAAAATATTTTCATTTGAAATGGCCAGTACGGCAAAACGGCAGTTTCATAGGTAAAGACCTATTATTTAGACACTCTTATTCAAATTATCGCAATAATAATATTGGCTGCGCGTGAGCGCTTCGTCGTACTTTGCATAGGGAATGTTAAGGTCTAGGATACCTAGGATATCGAGCAGCAGTTACCTAAACCTAGTAATCTCAAGCCGAGACAAACGCTAACAGCCCGAAACTGGAGATATAAGGAAGGGGAGTACTCACAAGGCGGGAACACTTCCCAGCGCGTGGGGCGTAGATGTATTTCACTTTATCCACTAAGTTTTCAGCAGACTTATTTTATTGTCACGGTGCACTTGGTCTGCATACGTACACTGAACACTTATTAAGGCACAATTATAAGGTTTAACTACTTTTATAGAATATTTTTGCTTAGCCGCATGCGAACGTGTCCACGGTCTTTCGAGAAGCCTCTTTTTTCTTTTGCGCCGCTAGAGGGCGCATAGACGGAAGTGTGCAAGGAGTGGGAGATTTAAATTGTAAGGATGGAATTGATATTAGGACTAGGAAACATTAGGGACTGTTCCGAAGCCACAACATTTCCCCCCACTTGAAATCACCCAGGGATTTCACAAGACAACTACTGCCCGACAATATCTAGGATCATTATTGCTCAGACAGAAATAATATAACAGGAAATCGAACATGAAAGTTATACCAACTACCAATATATGTGCATTGATAAAACTATTTTGATTTCAAATATGAGTAATTACATAAGACAAGGTTGCCTTGGTATTTCATACTACGAGTAGAACAGTGTTAATTTTACTTATATTTTTAAGACAAGATTGCTTAAGTAACCTAATTTTTTATTTGTACATAAAGGAATATTTTTATTATATATATATTTTTTATTTTTTTTTATTTTTATAAAGCAATTTTTAGTTTTCAATTAAGTGGCAGAGGACAAATCTTGACTACTGGTCTTTTAATTAGGCCCTTTTTGGTTTTTACCGTCACAACACGAATAATGTTATCGTTTCCAGGATAAACATTAACAATTCGACCTAAACGCCATTCGTTTGGAGGTAAGTTAGGTTCCTGGACTGAAACAAGTTGTCCGATCTCAGGTCGACGTTGATCGTCTTTGAACCACTTCCCCTTTTGTTGTAGGGTGTGCAGATAATCCTTTTGCCACACTCGCCAAAAGCTTTGTGTTAGTTTTTGAAGTAATTGCCAACGAGTTCGAGGATTTACTTCTTCGAGAGTTGGTTCTGGAATAGCCACCAGTGGCCGTCCTATTATAAAATGCCCGGCGGTGAGAACGTCTACCTCACCGGGATCTGAAGATAATTGACACAAGGGTCTGGAGTTAAGCATAGCCTCAACTTTAGTTAAAACAGTCCCTAGTTCTTCAAAGGTAAGGACTTGAGAGCCCACAACCCTTTTCAAATGGTATTTTGTTGATTTGATACCACTTTCAAAAATTCCACCAAAGTGGGGACTAGACGGAGGGTTCAATTTCCATGAAATGCCTCGAGAAGTTAATTGAGATGACATGTCAATTTTATTATCTAACAGGAGTTGAAACATTTCATTAAGATAACGCTTTGCGCCTATGAAATTTGTACCGCAATCTGTCACGATCTGATGGCAAATTCCTCGTCTAGATACAAATCTATCCAGAGCCGCTAAAAAGGCTTCAGTGGACAATTCAGACACGAGTTCTAAGTGAATGGCCTTCACTGATAGACAGACAAATAAGCATATGTACGCTTTACTAACTCGTGCGTTACGCCGTCTACTCTCTTTGACTAAGAAAGGACCACCAAAGTCAATTCCAACATTTTGAAAACAAAACCCAGGCCGCGTTCTAACAGGGGGCAAGTTTCCCATAATAGGGTGAAATGGTACAGGTTTAAACTTAAAACAAGTCACACATTTTGATAAGTGTGAGCGGATAAGGTTTCTTATACCTAATATCCAGAATTTTCGTTGAACTAACGATTGCAGAGTGCGAGGTCCACAATGCAAATAATGTTTATGATGAAAATTGATAATAAGGTTTGATAAATTAGATTCCTTTGGCAATAAATACGGATGTTTAGTGTGATCAGGTAAATCTGAATTTTGGAGACGTCCCCCCACTCGGATTAGACCCGAGTTATCAAGAAACGGAGATAATTTTTGTAAATGTTTTGGAAGGGAATTTAGAGATTCCAATTTTAAAATTTCTTCACAGAAACTAGTTTGCTGAACGTTTTTAATAACAGCGAGCAAAGCGTGCTCTAACTCATCAGCAGTAAGAGCACCTCTGATGCGATTCATAGGTTCTCGCCGAACATTATAAGTGAATCGAAAAACCCAGGCTAGAATTCGCTGCAAGTTAGAAAGAGAGGAACAGCGATCTAATAATAAGTGGTAAATATTAGCATCTGGAGTATAAGATTGAACCAAATGAGTTGTTTTCAACTCGGAAACTTCCATTTGTTCGTCAGCTCGGAATGGAGCTGGCCAGAAGCTTGGACTTCTGCGCAGCCACTCCGGTCCTGACCACCATTTATCGCAACTGACTAGCTCGGCGCAAGACATACTTCGGCTCGCGTAGTCAGCGGGGTTGTCCTCAGTGCTGACATGACGCCAGATGGATGGCGGAAAGGCGTCAGTAATTTGAACTGCACGATTCGCGACGAAAGTTTTAAGTTTATAAGGTTCATTATTTATCCAAGCCAGGACTGTTGTGCTGTCCGTGAATGCTAAAACTAGAGATAAATTTAATTTTGAACTTAGTAATGTTTGCATATGTTTAAGGACGCGTGACAACAAAACTGCGCCGCACAGCTCTAATCGATTAACTGTAAGAGGTTTTATCGGGGCAACTTTTGATTTTGCAATTATAAGACTAACCTCAACGTGATCACGAAAACTAGACCTTAAGTACACACAACATCCATAAGCCTTTGTAGACCCATCACAAAAGCCTATAAGTTGATGGTCAGCCTTTAAATGAGTTACAATTTTGCGTGGTATTTTAATATGTATTAAATTAGCTAAATCAGCCACAAAGTTGGCCCAGCTTTTGGACAGTTCCTCGGGAATGAGTTCATCCCAAGATAACTGGACACGCCATAAGTTTTGAAGAAGTAATTTAGCTATAAGAATGAATGGTGCCAGCCAACCCAACGGATCATAAATACGAGCAACGTTCGACAGGATTGAACGTTTCGTACACTCAACGTCCACAGGTGTGACGGAATATGTAAAGTAATCACTAGCAGGGTCCCACTGGACTCCCAAAATCTTAAGTGTTAAATAACCATCATCGCAAAATGACTTTGGGGTCTGACAATGTTCGACAGGAACTTCTTGTAAGAATTTAGAACTATTGCTGCTCCACTTACGCAATTCTAATTTAGCACAGTTGAGAAGATTGATCAGCTCATCCTTGATTTGAAGAGCTGCCTCAACCGAGGAAGCGCCTGAATTTATGTCATCCATATAAGTATGATGCCGAAGAGCGTCCGCAGCCCGAGGGTATTGATCGCCGTGATCCGAGGCTAATTGATGTAAGGTACGGATTGCTAAATAGGGAGAGCTCTTAACGCCGTAAGTGATAGTTGAAAGTTCAAATTCTTGAACAGGTGAAGACGGTGACTCACGCCAGAGCACGTGCTGCCACGCTCGATCTTCAGGCCTAATCAAGATTTGTCTATACATTTTTGAAATGTCACAAGTAAATACAACGTTATGCATTCTAAACCCAGTTATAACATCTACGATTTCTGATTGTAATTTTGGACCGGTAAAAACAATGTCATTTAAAGATAAACCATTGGTTGATTTGTGGCTCGCATTAAATACAACACGAAGTTTCGTGGTTGTACTTTCTGGACGAAGCACGCAATGGTGTGGGATGAAATAGCGACCTTTCGGTTGGTTATATCCCGTAACTTGCATATGATTGAGTTCTTCATATTCGCGCATGAACTCGCGATAGTCGCACATAAGTTTTTCTTGTCGATTTAGACGTTTTTCTAGATTAATGAACTGCGACAAAGAACTAGCATAAGTATCCCCCAATTGAGAATTGGGATCTTTTAATAAAAGCGGTACAACGTAGCGACCATCTGATTCCCTATAAGTAAGGCTAGAGTACAAGCATTCGACTTCTACGTCTTCTGGAACGGGAATAGGCTTGAGAGGAGGTTCCTCCACTTCCCAAAATCGCTTGACCATTTCATCTATAGCAAAAGTGGTTGCGACCAAAGAAGTGGCACACGAGTCCTTTAAAGTGGCAACATGTGTTGGACCAGAAAGGATCCACCCAAAAATACTGTGCAAAGCGGCTGGATAGCCAGGCTCCGGCTTCAGCACTTGGCCGTCATAGATGTGATGAAACACTTCAGCGCCGAGCAACAATTCAACATCAGACGGTGTGTCGAAGTTACGATCAGCTAAAACTAAATGTTTATAATAATTTCGAACCGCTTGGGGTATTTTGCTAGTTGGCATTTTTGAAGTAATACTGTCGATAACAATAGGTTTGATATGGAGCTGCGGATCATTTGAATCACCCGGGTGGATGGAGCATTGAGTTACTCCTCTAACTTGACACACTGGATGTTGTCCAAGTCCGGCCACAGTTGTGTTACACCGACGTAATTGAAACCCGAGTTTCTTTGCGCACTTCATAGTCATAAAGCAATTCTGAGCGCCGCTATCGATGAGCGCCCGGACCGGCTGCAACGTGCCGCTAGCGTCCTGCACGCGCACCACGCAAGTACCGAGCAGCACCACGCACGAGTCGCGAGCACGCCCGACCAACGCACTAGTGCTGGCGTGGGAGCTGCTCGGACCGGTGGCCGCCGTGGTAGGTGAAGGCTGGGTGTCGCTATGAACCAACGTGTGATGATTACGTCCACAGGTAAAACACTTCATTTTTGAAACGCATTTATTGACAGAATGTTTACGTAAACAATTAATGCACAACTTATTTTGTTTGACAAAGTTCAACCTAGCTTGTGAACCTAATGATTGAAAAGTGGGGCACTTATAAATACTGTGCGCTGCACCACAATGGTAACATTCTAATGATATCAAGCCTTTAGAGTGATTATTTTCTTGAGCAGTAAGCGCAGAATGATTCAACTTCTGCTGGCGCGAGGAAACATTTTTTATTTGTTTCCCGCCATAAGATTGCAAAGACCGCGAACTGACACTAGCTTCATTCACATGCGACGAGTGATAGGTAGTTTCTAAAACTTTAACATAGTCTTGAAGAAACTGCATAAGATTTTGAAAAGAAGGAAAATCAGATTTATTCTGCAACTCGAAGCGGTGTCGCGTATTGTTATCAAGCGCGCGAAACGCTGAGTTAAATAAAATAAAATCGCCTAAGTTCTCTAGCTTTAAGGCCTTGAGGGCATTGACCGACTCACAAAGAATATTGGTAAAGGTTTGTAAATCATGAAAAGTAGGATTTTTTAACAAAGGATAGTTATTTATTTGGTCTAAATACGTCACAGCTAAAATTCGTTTATTTTCATATCGCTTTACAAGTTCGTTAAAAACTATTTCGTAATTATCCGACGTCAGTTTAACTTGTTTAGCAATTCCAAGAGCGGATCCCGACAAACAAGATAATAAATAGTGATATTTAGTAATCGGAGGAATCGAATTATTGTTATGAATCAATGTCAAAAACGTATCGTAAAAGGTTTGCCAATTTTCAACCCTACTATCAAACTTCGGAAGTTCGATTTGAGGTAATCTAGCATGAGCAACTTGTTCCGACGGTGTTGTGTGGTTGCCGCCCGCGCCGTCCGCCGCGCACTCGCGCGCCGCCGCGGTCACCGGACACAGTTCCGACGCGGTACCTAACACCTCATAGTACATATCATCGAATGCAGACATCGCCTGCATGTCAATACTGTCTTTAGGATTCAAAACTAATTTCAAACTGTTAATTTTCTCCGTTAAAGTTATATATTCCTCTCGAATACTTTCTAATTTAGAATATCTAGCTTTAAATTGACTGATAATAGAAGGGTTAGGGTTCTCCCGTATTTTAACAGATAAGTCTAAGATAATTTGTATCGCACGAAAAACATATTCGCGTTGTGACGTATAAACTTTCAATAAACTTTCTTCTTTCGACATGATTACCGAATAAAATAACCACTGAATAGTTTACGAAAACCAAATAAATAAAATAGTCAAACTAAACAATCAAGATGTTTGTTTGCAAACAATAGAAGTTAGTAACAGATTTTCGCAATACTACTTCACAATCAAAAAATAAAACCTTTAATCACCTAGGTACTTACGATCACGTATTTATATTAAAGTAAAATAAGTACAAGGTAAATAGCAAACCAAAATTAAAACCTAAATACCTAGTATTCTAAAGTTTCTAGTTATACTTTAGATTTAATTTAACCATAGGTACTTATGTGTAACATCATAACTGCAAATTGACAATTCCAACAAGAACAAAGAAATATTTCATCAAACAAATACGTTTTACAATTACCCTCAAGAAATAATACAAAATATAAGTTAGCCGATAAAATGTTCAATGCACATACAAAGTCAACGTAGCAAGTATAACCAAACCAAATAAGATAGAACGCGTTGTCTGAGCACTATGCAAGTAAAACGAAGCATTCACTTTTAACTACTTATAATTGAAATAAATGAGTTACTTTCAATTACTATGAATAAGTAGGTAGAAATAACAAATATTTCACACGAAATCGAAATTAATATTTGTAAAACTAGCGAATGGACTGTATTTTAGTATAAAACGATAAACTAATTAACGAGATTTAAGGTTTTTACTATCCGGTTCGATTGGACCAGATTTATGGCTGCGCGTGAGCGCTTCGTCGTACTTTGCATAGGGAATGTTAAGGTCTAGGATACCTAGGATATCGAGCAGCAGTTACCTAAACCTAGTAATCTCAAGCCGAGACAAACGCTAACAGCCCGAAACTGGAGATATAAGGAAGGGGAGTACTCACAAGGCGGGAACACTTCCCAGCGCGTGGGGCGTAGATGTATTTCACTTTATCCACTAAGTTTTCAGCAGACTTATTTTATTGTCACGGTGCACTTGGTCTGCATACGTACACTGAACACTTATTAAGGCACAATTATAAGGTTTAACTACTTTTATAGAATATTTTTGCTTAGCCGCATGCGAACGTGTCCACGGTCTTTCGAGAAGCCTCTTTTTTCTTTTGCGCCGCTAGAGGGCGCATAGACGGAAGTGTGCAAGGAGTGGGAGATTTAAATTGTAAGGATGGAATTGATATTAGGACTAGGAAACATTAGGGACTGTTCCGAAGCCACAACAAATATATTCTTTTTAAATAGAAGTACAACGGTCAAACCGTTAAGGAAACTTGCACTTTTATGGGTATTATATATGATCAAACGAACTTACTAAAGTGAAGTTCGATCGATATTATATGAATTGCTTCATTCGAATATATAGTTAACAACGTAGTACTCCTACCCTACAAAGCAACTTCGCACGTTTTAAAAAATACAATTTAATTGACTTTTACAACTACCCACCCTGCCATCCTCTACCTGGCCTCTGTAACTTAGCGTCATTCTTTTAGAGTTGATCCAAAAAAAAAAACTGAAACTCTTGGGCGTTGGGAGGGGGGGTGTTTATATATTCGAATGAAGCAATTCATATAATATCGATCGAACTTCACTTTAGTAAGTTCGTTTGATCATATATTACATTTCATTGCTTCATTCTTCATATATAGTTAACAACGTAGATGTTTAAAGACTTAAATGTTTCAGGTTTTTGGCAAACAGGTAATTAAAAATAAAGTCATAAAATATAGTACAACATACTTATTTATTGCATGATTTCTGTTTAACAGTCTTGATTTTAATCAACTAAAAGTAAAAGTAAAAAATAAACTAATTAGGTCATATTAGAGTTACAAACAGAGCTTGCGAATGTATTTATTTCTAGAAGTGGTCGACAATAATATTTTGCATAAGTTTGAGATGTTGCTGTCCAGCCAGCAGCTTTCCTGATAGCCTCTACGGAGAGGCCTGCGCGACCAGCGCTGGACGTGGCGGCGTGCCGGGTGCTATGCGCGCTGAACGGCGCCACGTCCACGCCGCTCGCTTGAATCATTTGCTTAATCCATCTGCTGATAGATTGCGCAGAAGGACACTTATAGGGCTTTTTAAAAGTCAAGAATAAGTAAGCTGCTGTCTGGGGTCTTATATTTTCAGTAACGGAAAGATAATCTTTAACTATAGTAGCTGGACAAATGCTGGGTTTATCAATAAAATAGGGAAGATTTAATATTGGCGGTTCTCGACCTGGAGCAGATGTTTTTACAATATCTGTGATGACAATTTCTACACCATTAACTGTAAACTTAATATTACGAGTTTTTATTAAAGACAGGGTTTGCACCCTATGACCGGTGCAAAGAGCTAAAAGGATCGCTACTTTCTTTGTAAGTTTCTCTATTGGAAGTGTTTGATTAGGGTACCAGTTAGATATTAAATCAAGCACTACTTGAGGGTCCCACGTGCTAGTGTACTTTGGTATGTTAGGTCTTATTTTAAATGCGCCTTTTAACAACCTTTTAATGTTATCGTCTGTTCCAACATTACTTCCTAAGAGTAGCGATAGGGCAGATCGATGGGAATTTAAAGATCCATAGGCAACTCCCTTATCAAACTGTTCCGATAAAAAACTTAAAATGAGGGGAATACATACTTGAAATGGATTTTCATTATGATTTAAGCAAAACTGCCACCATAGCTTATATGTAACATTGTACTGAGCCACAGTATTATTAGACAGAGAAGCTATCATGAGATCGAGGGCGGAGGACGGTGTCCCTCGCTGGATAAATGCGAGCCGCAGAGTACTGCGGCACCCAGGGTAAGCGTCTTGTGGAGTGGATGTTTGTCTCTGGAACGGGAATGCAACAGATTTTTATTGGGGTTTAAAACTATTAAATCACTTGACAGCATATTAATTAACTTAGGATACCAGGCTTGAGAAGGCCAGAGTGGGAAAATTAAGATACCCCTAGCTTTATCGGATATTATTTTATTAAGACACTTTAAAATCAACGCAAATGGCGGGAACGCATAAAAGAAAAGGTCAGCCCAACTAAAGGTAAAGGCATCAATCCGCACGGCGTCTGGATCAGGACGCCAAGATACATATTTTAAACATTTGGCATTAGTACGAGAAGCGAACAAATCAATTTCTGGGGTACCGAATTTTTCAATAATTGAATTAACCGCTGTACTTGATAATTGCCATTCTATATCTGTGTTTAATTTTCGAGATTCCTCGTCTGCTATTGTATTTTCTTTAGTATTTATATATGATGCAAAAATCCAGATGTTTCTCTTCTCGCACCATTGCCAAATTGATCGTGATAAATTATTCAAATGAGGAAATTGAATACCACCCATACGATTTATGTAACTTATCGCTGTTGTGTTATCAACCCTTTAATAATATGGAACAATTTGACTGATTGGAAGCGAAACTTTTTAATCCGAGAAAAACCGCAAGCAGCTCTAAGTAATTAATATGAAATGTAAGTTCAGAATTTTTCCAGCCACCATTTCTTCTTTCACCGTTACAAAAGGCACCCCAACCAGTTCTAGAAGCATCCGTGAATATTTCTAATATATAGTCTTCTGTTTTAATCGAATTATATGCAATGGGAATATTTGTAATCCACCAATTTAAATCTTCTAATATATTATTAGGTAATATAATTTTTCTATCAAAATCATAATATTTCTGTAAAGCAAGAAATTTTTCTCGTTCTAAAATCTTAATATACATCCAACTATACTTTACTGCGGGGCAAGCCGATGTAAGTGTCCCTATAAGTTGTGCAAACTCTCTGATTGTACAAGGTGGTAACTTTACAAATTTTGTAAGTAAATTTTTTATGCCAATTCGCTTTTCAATAGGTAATGATATTGTTAGATTCGAAGAATTATACACAAAACCTAAGAACTTGCAAGTTTTTTGAGGTTCTATAGAACTTCTTGAGAAATTAATAACAAAACCTAACTTTTGCAATAATTTAATTGTTGTTGTTAAATTATCAAGACATTGCTGGTAAGTATTCCCAATGCATAAAAAATCGTCAAGATATTGAACTGAGCTGTAACCCTTTTGTCTTAAATAGGTCGTTACCTCTTTTATTATCTTTGTAAACGTTCTAGGTGCTACCGATAAGCCATAAGGCATAGCCTTAAACTCGAAAGTTGTTGTGTTACCGTTATCGTCCTCGAATTGAAAACGTAAGTATTTACGATGATGTGTAGCAATAGGTATTAATAAATATGATTCTTTTAAATCTATGGTGGTCATATAGCCATTATACGGAATTAAGCTGGAAGCCGTTCTGTAATCTTCCATCTTAAAATGTTTATGTTCAATAAATCTATTTAATGATTTTAAATTTAATATAAATCTTTTCTCGCCATTAGATTTCGAGGCAAGAAATATTCTTGACAAAAATTCATCATTACGTGATGAACACGGATAAATAGCTCCTAATTTTATTAACTTTTTAATGGCTATTGACATATCTAATTTTTCTTTTAAAGATAAATTATTTTTAGGAACTACGAATTGTTTTGGTAATTGAGAAAAAGGTATAGAAAACCCGTTTCGAATCCAACCGAGGACGACACTATTAGATGTAACCTTTAGCCATTCTTTATAAAAATATTGTATACGGCCAGCATGTACCTGATCTATTGCTGGGGCGGCGGACGTGTTTTGTTCAGGTTCAAGGGCTTCCCTTGAAAGCTGGACACATTCTTGCGCACTGCAGGGGGCTGTCTTCTCAGGCCTCCGCGCCCCCCCCCTGTTCGACTGGTAACGCGAAGGACCTGCCCAGTTTTCCTGGAAGCGGGGTCTCGGTGTTGATGTTGGAAAAGATACCTTTGGTATGGCACTAGCCTTTTTAATTAGTATACCTTGTTTTTCAATGGCCCTAGTGGCTTTTATCTTTTCAGATAATGTCGAACCGAATAACCAACTGTCTCTCTCTGTATCTTTAATCATATTGAACAAGGTTTTGTCAAGTCCAGGAGTAAGCATTTTTATCCGGGCTTGAGTTTCAACATAGTGTAAGTCCGTTAGAATACGGCATCCATCGCTAAGCAGCTTTATGGCCCGTAGCTTATCGTCACCAGTAATGAGGAGGGACATTGCTCTATTTACCGCTGTTATGCCATAACCTAGTTGTTGTTGAGCTGCTTCTATTTTTCTGTCGCGGTTTCGCGTCATATCGGTGACAGCTGCCGACAACTCTGGATTAAGTTTTGGCGCTTGTAAAAGGGTGCAATTAGCAGGGATTCGGTACTCTTTTATTAAACTGTCTTTGCATTCTTTTGACATACCTTTCTTAAGAATAGGTTGCCATCTTTGTGCCAAATTTTCATGGATATTTTCACCCAACTCTGGCGTATCATCGCCACCGTCTCCCAACGCCAATAAAATATCCGGATGCAATGGCACCTCCGGGTTCTCAGACGTGGTGGCGACATTCGTTTCCAAGCCCTCATTTAATATATCTGTGGGTAACGGTTCATCCGGTTCCACTACTGCATTCGGTTGGGTTGCAATAATATCGGCCTCTGAAATCATATAATATTATATGATTAACGTTGGCATAACAACCAAAATTACCATCGTCCTATCTCACGGATAGGCCCCCGGCATAAATGAATAGTAAATTAGTTAACGACCTCATGTAAGGTGCGTCATGTACCTTCGTGTTGACTCTCGGCCAACCCCCAGGTAAGTAATGTTCAATTCCTAAAATTTTAACTTTAAAGGTGCCGTACAACAGTTTAGAATCAATATAATATGTATATCTATGCAATAAGACTATACATTTTTTAACTCTAAAAACAACTAAATAAAAATTACGAAGATGAATATGTCGGCACTGATAAAATATTTAATTACTTACCATTGTTATCGGTTTCCGATTCGGAAGATGAACATAAACGTTCTCGATTTCTTTTACGAACTTTTTGTTCTAATCTACGAATTTTATTTTGATAGTGTTGTAATTTATCTTCAATTTTGCGTTTAGGCATATTTCAGATGCACACCAAGTAAAATAATTATAAAAAGTTAAATACTAAAGTGATTTGAAAGTATTCGTGCAAACGTTGCCACGCACGGAAAAAGAATGACGCTAAGTAACAGAGGCCAGGTAGAGGATGGCAGGGTGGGTAGTTGTAAAAGTCAATTAAATTGTATTTTTTAAAACGTGCGAAGTTGCCTTGTAGGGTAGGAGTACTACGTTGTTAACTATATATGAAGAATGAAGCAATGAAATGTAATCCTTTATATGTATGATATGTATATTTTTGGTAGATTTAACTATTATAATGAACTAGAAACTGAACGAACGAAGTAAACACTAAAATAAAATAATACATTTAAAACAAAAAAAAGTATGAATAACAGCTTAAATCACAAAATAAATGGCATATTTAATAAATAATAGGACCACATTATTGAAATTAAATACAAAGTTCAACTAAATTTAAAAAAATTAAAAATAGCAACTAATTGTAAACAGTAATAATAAAAAGAGAATATAGAACTATTCAAAAAGACTCAAATCACAAAATGAAAAGTAACACTCAGTCCATTTCATACTTTAAGCATAAAATCTTGAATAAAATCAACGCATACACAATCCCGTCACGTACTGGTCGTTTGCCTTGTGTATAAAGGTTCCTTCACATCAATTTCGTTAACAGATGTGAGCTCTTCTGTACATTAAGTACTGTGTTCTGACAAACGCAGACCTCTGTATAAGTAGGTTTCATGGATACCAGATTCTCCGCTAACATATTTTGAGTTCAGGTATTTTAATACATCACGTTATTTATTGATAACAATTCAAATGAAGTAATCTTATCTATGTTTTGTTGCAACATCAAGAAAACATAGAAGCTATTTTAAGCCTTAAGTACAACTATAAAAATATCGTTATCATATTACATAAAGTTTTCAGGAAAGTGCGATTCTGTAAGTGTCCTAGCGAAAGTATGTGTTCAAAACATGCATTCTCCAATAACAAAAATGTTTCTTCTGAAAATTTGAGTTAAAGACCCTCAATTTTAACGTCCATTAATTCCTCTCTCACCTTAAACTGCATTTAAAATATTTATTAGTGGCACCGCTGAAATATAATTCATAACCTCTTGAATGGTTAATGTACAAGCCACTTGTTCGCAGCGGTCAATTCTACTCACTCAAGGTAGGTCCCAGCTGACACCGTGTGTGCAGATTTTACGTCTCGCATGCTCCCTCTTGCATATTTCATAGCTACGTTTTAGGAACTGCTGACAAGACTTTTCTCGGTGTATTCATATTTAGTTCAGTAAATTTATTTTACTTACTCTAATTAAATTTATTTTTGTTGATGTGTATTGTTTTATATGTAAGTAAAATTTTCTACAAATCTCATGGTAGTTACGTTTGTAATTGGGTCCGATATTGTTGTGGAAGATGCTTGAGTCTAAAGTTTTATTGTCAGTTTTAAAGTTTATCCTCGGAACAAAAACAAAATGTAGACAAAAGCCATTCTGAAAATGGTAAAATTAAAATAGTCTATCACTCAACAGTTGTCTAATTAATTTATACTATTTTCAACGTTCATCTAGTTACTTGATTTGATTGAATTGATTCAAACATTTATTTCATTATTTTTAAGGTTAAGGACAGTTTTTTACATTTTTCGAACACCCAAAATTTTCAAGAGTTCGCCAATGGCTAACAATGCTTAATGCAATGACATCGAAAGATTGAACATACGAGAATATTATTCCATAAAAAACCTTGACATTATTTTGTTAAAAAAAATTGAATCAATGAGGGGTTTTCATTCTACGATTAAAAATTTAAAAATTGTACTCTTTTTAACATTAGATGGCGCTAATCAAAACTCAAGAGTCAAAAAAAGTATGACATGACAGCAATAAACGAATAAAATAAAATAACCTAATCTACCTCAAGGAGCACAATATTATTAATCTTTTATAACATGTGTGTGTGTGACTGAAAATAAATATATGATAAATATGTAACTGATATAAATATGTATGTTTATATTATGAATATAAACATACGATCAGTCAACAAACAGAAAGATTGACATTGACTCTTTAGTTTTGTTCAACGCCACCTAGTTTCGAATGAAATATCTTTAAAAAAAAAGAAACGAACAGCCCTGATTGACAAAAACATATTGACAACAACAAATGAAATACCCATAAAATGAGCTGTGCTTTTTATTATATTTCATTCGCTTTATTCTTCAAATATAAATAAACAATGAATACTATTTCCATGTCTTTATTTTATCGATGACAGCTCCTGTGCAAACTTGCGAGGGCATTTTTTTTTACAATAAGTGTGCATTATTTTATAAAAATATGACGTTTACGCACGTACAATGTTACATAATACCAAAGTCGGAGAAACTGATAGGGATGGAGCTATATCGATAAACGAGATATATAGAACTGTCATCGAGAAAATAAAGAAATGGAAATAGTATAGTTCCTTTTATTTAACTAGCAACTTCCGCACCTTTAGATAATATTTAACCATATTTTTTTTAAAGTTTGCCTATATGGTGGTATGAGGCCAGTCCAATAAATAAAAATCCCCCAGACAAACACACCAACTGTATGGTCCCAAAGTAAGCAGAGCTTGTGTTATGGATGACCATACAGCGAACTGGGGGGGATCCCAGAATTAACATACATATATAAATACAAACAACCATGACCCGAGAACAAACATCTGTGTTCATCACACAAATGCATGCCCCGGCCAGGACTCGAACCTGGGACCTTCGGCGTATGAGGCAAAGCTACTTACCACTACACCAATTGGTCGTCTAAGATTGTTGGCTAAGATGGCACGCTTAGCTCTCATTCTTTTATTTTGCGCTCAACGGGCACATCTTTTAAGAATTACTCTTAGTATTTCCGAAATTATTCAAATTGTTGGAAAAGTTCTAAGAAAATTTCATTTCTTCCGGTTTCGTAATCATGCCTCAGCGTGAGCAACAAACAGTTGAATATTACGAGAATAAAATAAGAAGACTACAACAAAAAGCGGCTAAGCGTCGTCGTTTAATTAGTGATTCTTCGACAGACGCCGAAGAAAACCGAGGTAATTGTATTAAAATACTACTGTGCTTAATGAGATAGACATAATGAACTTGTAAGTTCAAACAGCAACTCTTAGCTATCTAATAATTCAGAAAAGTGAGGATAGTATGATGCTAAAATAATTTAAAAGTTAAACATGTGGGTTTATTCAAAACAATGGATGCTAAAAACAGTTCCGGAACATAATCCTTTGATGAAATGTTTTTAATCGCAAAAAGAAAAATATAAAATATTCTTATAAAATAATTTTCTACCGTCTAAATAGATTTTGGCCACTAAGAAGAACACTTAAGCAAGATGTCAACAACGATTGAGCCCGAACCTGACCTCGAACAGGAAACCGAGCCCGGCCCCATCTCCCTCGTCGAGCAAGGGGGGGCAGGAAGGGCAACACTACCAAACTCCGCCATCATCGCATTATCGCCGCACAGCAACAGGCCCGGTGCTTTCGACTCCGCGAGCGGCGCCGATTCCCAGACAGAGCAGGCAGCGTGTCCTGCGTCAATAATTCAGGTACATAGGTAGATTACAACACTTTTATAAATGCTGGTCGAAAACAAACCACCTAAGAAATTACGTGACATGTCTACAGCTATTCAAGATTTAAAAACCACAATATATTTTGAAAATACTTTTAGCTCCTAAACCAAACGGGGGTAATCGATTTATTTTGAATTTAAAACCATTTAATAAATATGTTGTAACTAGCCATTTTGAAAGAACGGCATCAAAAATGATTAAATCTTACATGTTTATCAAAATTAAAAAAAAAGTTATTTCGGTTTAATTTTCTAAGTAAAACTTACGAATTTAACGCTATGCCGTATGGTTTATGTTCTGCGCCTAGAACTTTCACTAAAATTATGAAAGAAGTCGTAGCACACCTTAGACGACGCGGTTTCATGTTTGTAATATTCTTTAATATTCTGTAACGAAATTTTGTGTGTAGGATCTTCATACACAGAGTGTCTAAATAACGTCACAAAGACTCTGAAATTGTTTAAATGTTTAAGATTTATAGTTAATTTTCAGAAAAGTTCTTTGAAGCCAAATCAAAAAGTTAAGTTTCTGGGTTTCATTTTTTACTCAAAAGGTAAGGTTTTATCGTTACCTGTTGAAAAACGTTATTACTTAGAATTTTTTTTTTTTTTTTGTAGCAAAAACAAACATTTACAATGTGGTTAGTAAAAATATATCCTTAAAATTCACACTAGAATATTATTCAATAGGTACTGTGAGGTTTCGAAAGCTAATGGATATAAAGTTATAATAATGCTTGCTATAAAGTACTTACTGTCTTTTTACCTTCACAGACTGTTAGAGAATTTTCACATTTCATAGGCGTGCTTACAGCAGTTTGCCCTGCCGTAAGGTACGGATGGTTATACACTAAGCTTTTCGAACGTCGAACGTCGTAAGCTTTTCAAAATATCTGGCATTACAAAATGAAAATATCGATCGAAAATATTAAATCCACGGCTTGCACTTTGAAACCAATTAAGTACACGCTAGAAATCTTTACTGATGCTTCTAGATCCGATTGGGGTGCCTATGGTAACGGTAAACGGGTTAACGGTAGTTGGGAGGATACTGAATCAAACATGCACATTAATTACAGTAATTTCTTCAATAATACGGAAATTAAGAAAACCAACCTTGTTTTCCTCTATGCAAAGCTTAGTTTTAACGAGCATGTTGCATTCAAAGTCAGTAAAGCATACAAGAATCTTGGCTTTGTACTACGATCTACAGCTCCCTTTTCATATATAATCTGTGTGAGGATACTGTATTATTCCTTGGCTCGTAGCATACTAGAGAATTGCAGCACTGTATGGAACATCCAATATATTGTATATAGTCATGCTATTGAGTCAATTCAAAGAAAATTTCTTAAGCACCTGAGCTATAGACAATCACAGCCCCATAGGTTATATCCGGATGCTTGCAAACAACACCATGTGATGTCCCTAGGATCCAGACGTACTTTGCTCGATATGCTTTTCTGTGCTCTCGATGTGCTCAATCTGCGCACTCCTTCCACAAGAACAAGACACACTTCCCTATTTCATCTGCAGCACATGAAAACAAATTACACTCGGAACTCAACTATCAATTGGATTCAAAACACATATAATAAAAAATTCGCACAATCCACTGACATATTTTATGACAACAAGGCTAAATTTAAGCAAAGTATATTAAAGTTACTGATTAAAGGTTGATAACAACATGGCTATATATTATTACGTTCAAATATATACACACATGCACACGTACACATGAACACACAACCTCATATGCACACACAAACACACATACGCACTGCTAACGACCTACTATTTTAAAACTGTTTTAATTAATGATTCCTAACATCTGTTTTACTTGCTGTCTGCTAAAATCATTTTAAAAAATGTGAGTCCATAACTGGCTGTCAATTTTATATAGATATTATTTAATTATTGTATTATTTTAAGAGCTGTGTATTTTGTTATAATTAAATAAATAAATTACCTCGAACTCCATGCAGTATGTCTCGGTGTAAAATGCTTCACACGGGACCTCACTCATGTAAATATTTTATAACTAATCGACAATACTATTGCTATCAGTTACATAAACCGCATGGGTGGTATTCAACATCCTTATTTAAATAATTTGACAAAGCATATATGGCAATGGTGTGAGATGCGTTATATTTGGTTGATCACTTCATACATAAAAAGTAAAGACAACAATGGAGCTGACGAAGAGTCTAGAAAAATTAATCCTGATATCGAATGGTCTCTCAGCGAAATAGCCTTTCAGAATATCGTAGATAATTTCGGTAAACCTAACAAAGATCTATTTGCAACTCGCCAAATGTGATAAATGTGATATCATGGAAACCAGATCTAGATGCATTAGCAATCAACGCTTTCACTGTTGAATGAATAGATTCATTTCATGCTTTCCCTCCGGCTTCGGTAATTCTTAGGTGTCTACAAAAAATTTAAGATGATGAAGCCGAAGGTATTCTGGTCTTCCCGTATTGGCATTCACAGCCCTGGTTTCCATTATTAAAATGTATGATTATCCTTAAATATCCTTTTCCTGGACGTGCATCAAAATAAGTTTTTGTTTTTTTTTCAGAAACAACAATTTCAAAAATCTTACCCTGGGTGTAGCCAAGCTTTCCAGGAAGTATTTGCCAAACAGGGAGTCCCAAATACCTCTTTAGAATCAATGTTAAACTCAATTTCTAAAAATACTTAATCACAATTATAGTGGAAATATTGTAATAGTTATCGCATTGATCCTAATGTTTGTTCTGTTCTAGGTGGCGATTCGGTTGATATTAGATATTAAAATACTGATGAAAGGCATATTTAGGTCTCGTCCATCTTTACCTAAATACAATTTTACTAGGGACCCCCAAGTGGTTTTAAATCATGTTTCACTATGAGGAGGTGATAAAATGATGTCTATAGAAAAATTAACATAGAAAATTGTGATTCTTCTTGCCCTGTGTACGGCTCATACTCGTCCGTCAGTCGTGAACATCCATTACTTTTATTGCCATATTTCAACGAAAATAAGAATATTAGTCCCGCTACCTGCCTCGAAGATTATAAGTTAATATAATAAATATTCGACTTGATCCGACTCAAAATCTTTTGCTAACAGTAAAATGACTTTTCTGTGCAGCTACGGCACAAACAATTAGCCGTTGGATCAAGCAGGTACTAGCGGAGAGCGGCGTGGACACGTCGCGGTTCAGCACGCACAGCGCCAGTCCGCTACGTCCGCGGCTTCGCCGTCGGTGTCTCGCTTGACGTTGTACGAAAGAGAGCTGGCTGGACAAACCGTACGGTTATAGAATTTAGCGAAAGCTTGCGAATTACCTTTCGCTAAATTCTATAACCGAACGGTTTGGTTGACCAAGACCAATTCTCATCTGCTGTTTTAAGTAGCAATCACTGTAATATCAGCAACCTACTCGTACATTAGTAACTTTTGTTTTTACTTGATGCTAGTATTTGTAATTAATATCAAATAAAAATAATAAAAATTGGTGTTATTTTTTGTGATTTACAAAAAATTTGTAATAAAACTTTACAGTACGCCATTTTTCTTTACTTTACATCTTATTTCCATTAAAACTTCACATTTTAATATAATGTAGTTGCAAAGTTTATAACATTTTTTTTTTAAATTTAATATTTACTGTACATTGTTGATTTATATCTGAAGAATAAAGCGAATGAAATATAAAAGATGATCAAACGAACTTCAAGATGTGAAGTGCGATCACTTTTATATGAGTTCGCTTTTCGATCGAAATTCGATCACTATTATATAATAGTGATCGAATTTCACATCTTGAAGTTCGTTTGATCATCTATTATAATTTACCACATAGGAAGAGGACCGAGAAGATACATTTAAAAATACAATCAGGCTTGTTGTGTTAAAGATCAATTACTTATTCGTTACAAGCAACTTTGTTCTGTAATTTTGAGGGTCAAAATCCAAAACACTAATCGACCCGTAAATATTTGGTCTTTAAAATTTTATTTAACGATATAACTTTACTATTAATCGATAAATATCGATTCTTTCTTGTATTGATAAGTATTGTTGTTGTAATTGTAAAGTTTTATTGGTTAAATTTCTATTATTTTTAGTATTCTACTTTTTACTCCAATACCCTGTGGCTCGGCCGTTACTTAACTAATTAGCAATTACCTGGCCGTAGGTGATTGTAGTTTATATAATGAAATCATTTCAAAGCAAATTATTATACCTTTTCTAGTAGACATTTTTGTGTAATAATTTAAACTCGTGGATTGCAGACCCAGGCAGCGTTTTAATATTTTCTCATATAGTTAGACTTAGTAATTCATAATGAGCTTTCTGAATCAATGCATTTTATATTAAACAAAATTAAAACAAATTTTGATGAGTTTAAAAATGTTTTCATTTTTAGAATGCCACACAAATTATAATTTAATATTTCTAAAGCCAACTAAAAAAATTGTGTGATGTTAAAAAATTTGATTTTGCACATCAGTACATAAGTATAACGAAATACTTACTTAAGTAATAGTACCTCGGTGCTGGCCATAGCCGCTGCCTTCGGTCAGATTATAGGCTGGAATCTTTGCTTTCTCGATCAGGTTACTTTTACAGGTATTTTACTGTGAATGCTGCACATCTCTCGAATTCACCGCCATCTGCCATTCGACATGCTAAATCTCCTTTTAGAGAAATTATAGATTGCAACTGTTATGCATCTTTGTAATTGAATGTTACATAAGTGTATTAATAATTAGTATATATGTATATTTTGATGAATACTAAAAGTTGTACGTTTATATTATGCTTAAAGAGCTTTATTTTTACCTCACTAACTAGATTTCCAGTTACACAAACGTTGTCTGGAAGAAATCGCTGCCAGCGATAAGACTGTCTTTGCCCACATTAGATTTAAGTAATATACTGCAAATAATTTTTATTCTTATTTTTATTTTGTATGAGCAATAAAGAGGTTGTATTATCATTTATACTTTAAAAGGTTTTCTCAACCTCTATAAAGTAATAAGCTTATTTTGTAGTAAGTTATTCTTTTATGACCTTTGCTAAGCCACTAACATTTTTTCCCACATTATATTTTTTTTTATTATGAAAATCTTATGTAAATGCAAGGTTTACAATTTACCCTCTTACAAGAAAACAATGCATCCATCCATCCATGATATATTTAATTCTAAGTTGTAATTTGCTTATGATATTAAACTTCAATACCAATGAAGCAAGCGTATTGGTTGAAAGGTAATCTAATTTTATCAAGGTTCACAACGCAGCTATTTCCGTAAGTTAATCAAGCGAAAAAAGTATTCTACGAAATTTGTGTTGCAGTTGGTTTCTCTCATTAAGCATCGGTTACGTCCTCTCGAATTGATTATTCTGGAAAATCCTGCAAGTAAACTTTATTAGATAATAGCATAAGTAATATTTCATATATTAGAAATATTGGCAATTTAATAAGAAAATTCATAGTTTTTTTAATATAATTTAATCTAATCATCTGTCTAATCAATATTAAATTATACTTCTACTATTATGACGAAATATTTGACAATTTGGATTATTTATAAAATCTGAATCTAACGAACTCATTTTCATACTTTTCTGACCATTATGAAGCAACATTATGTAGAGGTAAAAAAGTTGAATCCTTTTTTACTACTACTTAGTTCCTAAGATAAGGTACTAAGTGGATGAAACCGCACAGAACTCCTAATAATCTTTAACTCTATGTCTATACTTTTATTATAATGAGGTAACACGTGTTTGAACACACGAAGTTGATAAACTCTACAATAGATTTAAAAAACTCTTTAACCATATGAAAACTACAAGTACAGAGGAAACACAGATATTCCCATAAAATATTAACTCTCTAAAAATATTAACTCTTAAATAATGTATTGATGGAATATATAAAATAAACGTTTTTCTTTCTTAAATCAAAAGTTACTCGCGGAATTAAAACTTAAAAGGAATACTCCTAGTAAGTCAATTGAAAACATCTATCAAGTTTATACATCTAACTTGATAATATCTTTTGATTTGTGTGTTATTATCCGTCTTTACCTTGGAACTACTATGGAAACTTTCTATTTTATTTATTTAACTGATTGGTTGATAAAAGGTAAAAAAATTACTAGCAACTTGTTATCTATTGGATATTTATTACTTACAAGAAAACAAATTCTTCCTATTTACACGAAGCACTCTTGATCTTTATATAACTAAACAATCTTTCGTCAATCTTGGCTCTTAATTTAATGAGACATAGAACTGATATCATAGTGTATCTAAATACCTGACATAAAAAAAATCGATGAGCTACGACAATTATGATGCATAATATGACTTTGATTGAAGCAAAAATTCGTCACTATGAAATGTTCAGAATTAAAAAAATCAAATGGACAAGTTTCTAGAGCCCCTTTATATCTCAGCACCAAAATTAAGCACAATGGCAAAAATCTATATGCTTAAAACACAGGGACTAAGTATACGAAGGGAGGATTAAGTACGTAGATTCTCTGTTGAAAAATCGTCAGATTAGTGGGTATTATTACTTTCAAACCCGGGCTTTCTTGCTTATGCGAGGCGAGAACGTAAATATTTAATTCCAGCTTTTCACATTGACAATTTGCGTGGAATTTTAAAAGTTATTCTGCGGTTGTGTCTATTTAAAAAAACATGTATCTTCTTACAACTGTATAATATTCGATTGTGTTAAAATAGACATGAAATTGTAACTAAAAAAATTTCGTATTCTTCTCACTTTTGTATTTCAAATATGAGTGAGGATAAGGTTTTCAAACCCCATCGGATTTTGTACTTTTACGTTATTGTACATACAATCAGTTACAATACTGTAACTAAGCATAATTAAACCTGCGCAATTAAACCTTCTCGAACATTTTGAACAGTACTTACGTAGAAATCTATATATTTCGAGTACTACCCTTAGTCTAACATAATAGGTTGGTTAAAAGTATTTTTTGTATTGTGTATGTTTTTTGTAACTATACTTCTTTGACTCTAGCCTTTATGGGACGAGGTGCGGAACGCATACCTTCATGTCTAAAACGAAATGTGCAATCTTTGACATAGGATGCGATTATCCTGACTAGGTTATCCTGTTAGCATATTTAATAAAGTTTATAAACGAGACCGCTGTGCCACACTTTGTCGAAAGCCTTGGCTACGTCATTTTTTTTTTTTTTTTTTTTGCTGCCGAGGCACCCTCGCGGGAGGGAGGTGGAAGATGCGTCATGCATACCCGCCCGCAGGTAAATTCCTCTGCGGGGGGGTTATGTGGGACTCACCAGAATGGCACCTACCCACTAAAAACCACCTGTTGGCTGTAGTTATTACCGTTAGCCTTCATCGGAAGCGACACCCGTCGGGAAGTTGGGCGCGCTGGCAGAGACCCGCTAGCGGGTCTTCCGCCTGTAGTGAAAGTTGCACTGAAGGTGCTCAAAGAGACATGAGTTGGTGGCCGTTCTGGGCAGCCTCCGGTGAAGCCGGGGCTGGGCAGAGGTCGGCCGAAGCATTATTTAGGGATCAATTCATTTAAATGAACCTACAATGAATTAAGAAGGGAACTATGCTCCGCCAGAGCTAGCAAACGCTCTGTCGGAGTACGTGAAGCCCTAAGTTTACGGGCTAAGACTGCGATTTCACTAACATCGACATTTTTTATAGCGTCGCAGACGATACGCATATCGTCTGCTACGGAGGATTGAGGAGTGGGTTTGTATGGGCGAGGAGCCGGGATGGGATTCGATGCGGGGCGCTGCCTCCAGTTTTCTGGGGCAGGCCTAGACTGTGTAGGCTTTGCAGCCGGAGGAACCCGGCTACGCAGCGGCGGAAAGTTTTCTTGAGAAAGGCGCGGGGCCTGTTTGGGTGCCGACCTCTTGGGATTGGAACGCATACAACGGGGTGCACGAGGGCAGCCCCTGTAGTTTGCGGTGTGGCCGGACTGGCCACAAAGCACGCAATCGGGAGGAGAGGGAGTTTCAGGAGTGCGATTGCACTCCTTAGTGAAGTGCGGGACCAGGCACTTGACGCACCTGGGCGGTGCGCGGCAGTTGGCCGCCGCGTGCCCGTACAACTGGCATCGATGGCACTGGCCGGGATGACCGCGGCGATGAGTCGCCTCGATCGAGATCCCAGAGAGGCCGCAAATAGAGCTAACCCCTTTCAGGATCTCTCTGGACTTGGGGACGTTGGCGAGAATCACCAAAGCGAGAGGGTGTTGCCTCCCGTACTTGCTGTGCATTTTATGCACTACGAGTGCCGGGAAGCCTTGGGACTGCAGATCCTCAAGGATAGCCTCGTTCGATAATTCGAACGGGACTCCCCTGAGTACCGCTCTAATCTTACGCTCTTCTGACAGAGCATAAGTGTGATAAGCATATTGCTTATCGGTGAGGAGCTTAGTCAAAGCTCGGAAATCGTCTATCGACGAGACAGTGATTTTAATAGATTCACCCGAGTTTACCGCTCGGGTGTAATGGATCTTGTGCTCATTGCACAGTGTCGAGACCTCAGTCCATTTACCCTTTTCCCGAAGGAAAACGGGTGGTGGGACCTTGGCCTTGACAGAAGTTGGGGCCGGAGCGGGTGTTGAAGACACCGGGGCAGCTGGCGTTGAAGACGCCGCAGGGGGTGTAGGGACGGGCGTGGAGGGCGCCGGGTCTTGTTTCGAGCGCTTCTTAGAGCGCTTCTTAACAAGGGTGAAAGAGGGAGGCTCAGGGCCAGTTGGGGTGGCGTCCGAGGAAGACTGAGTCGCGGGTGCGCGCTTGCGGCGCAGAGGGGCGTCTACTTCGCACTCCATGTCACTGGAGGAAGGGGACGCGTGAGGGCCTAAGACCTGAGGGGTCTGGGAAACTGGGGTGGCCTGAGGGGCCATTGTGGACATTATCGTCATGAAATGAGGGATGAGAGAATCTAAGAAACGGAACTTGTCAGCATTTATATATATGCCTTCAGCACCGGTACTATCAACTAACTTCTTCCTAATCTCATCAGAGCTTAGGGAAGCCATTGCGGAGGGGTTGGGGAGGGACAATATATGAACCTAACAACGATGACTAACTTCCTAAAACCACCCTACACGCAGTAGGGCGGTTGAGAACGACGCGGATAACTTACTCGAACACGGCACTTGAAGTCCTGGAACAACGAATTCCCGTCGACGAAGCTCACGTTCCACGAAGTACGGTTAACAAGCCACTATTCGCCGTGAAAACGGCGTTAGAAACTTATTAGAAGTACGGTTAACGAGCCACTATCCGCGCTGAAAACGGCGTTAGAAACTTAATACGGTAAACAACTATGAAATTTGGGTGCTCAATTAGCGCGGGGGCTAAATGAGCGGGAAGGCGTCTGCGATCGACGTGCGCTCGAGAACGCACGCAGACCGAGACTGGGCTACGTCATTTTTTTTTTTTTTTTTTGCTGCCGAGGCACCCTCGCGGGAGGGAGGTGGAAGATGCGTCATGCATACCCGCCCGCAGGTAAATTCCTCTGCGGGGGGGTTATGTGGGACTCACCAGAATGGCACCTACCCACTAAAAACCACCTGTTGGCTGTAGTTATTACCGTTAGCCTTCATCGGAAGCGACACCCGTCGGGAAGTTGGGCGCGCTGGCGGAGACCCGCTAGCGGGTCTTCCGCCTGTAGTGAAAGTTGCACTGAAGGTGCTCACAGGGACATGAGTTGGTGGCCGTTCTGGGCAGCCTCCGGTGAAGCCGGGGCTGGGCAGAGGTCGGCCGAAGCATGATTTAGGGATCAATTCATTTAAATGAACCTATAATGAATTGAGAAGGGAACTATGCTCCGCCAGAGCTAGCAAACGCTCTGTCAGAGTACGTGAAGCCCTAAGTTTACGGGCTAAGACTGCGATTTCACTAACATCGACATTTTTTATAGCGTCGCAGACGATACGCATATCGTCTGCTACGGAGGATTGAGGAGTGGGTTTGTATGGGCGAGGAGCCGGGATGGGATTCGATGCGGGGCGCTGCCTCCAGTTTTCTGGGGCAGGCCTGGACTGTGTAGGCTTAGCAGCCGGAGGAACCCGGCTACGCAGCGGCGGAAAGTTTTCTTGAGAAAGGCGCGGGGCCTGTTTGGGTGCCGCCCTCTTGGAATTGGAGCGCATACAGCGGGGTGCACGAGGGCAGCCCCTGTAATTTGCGGTGTGGCCGGACTGGCCACAAAGCACGCAATCGGGAGGAGAGGGAGTTTCAGGAGTGCGATTGCACTCCTTAGTGAAGTGCGGGACCAGGCACTTGACGCACCTGGGCGGTGCGCGGCAGTTGGCCGCCGCGTGCCCGTACAACTGGCACCGATGGCACTGGCCGGGATGACCGCGGCGATGAGGCGCCTCGATCGAGATCCCAGAGAGGCCGCATATAGTGCTAACCCCTTTGAGGATCTCCCTGGACTTGGGGACGTTGGCGAGAACCACCAAAGCGAGAGGGTGTTGCCTCCCGTACTTGCTGTGCATTTTATGCACCGCGAGTGCCGGGAAGCCTTGGGACTGCAGATCCTCCAGGATAGCCTCGTTCGATAATTCGAACGGGACTCCCCTGAGTACCGCTCTGATCTTACGCTCTTATGACAGAGCATAAGTGTGATAAGCATATTGCTTATCGGTGAGGAGCTTTGTTAAAGCTCGAAAGTCGTCTATCGACGAGACTAAGATTTTAATAGATTCACCCGAGTTGGCTGCTCGGATGTAATGGATTTTGTGCTCATTGCACAATGTCGAGACCTCGGTCCATTTACCCTTTTCCCGAAGGAAAACGGGTGGTGGGACCTTGGCCTTGACAGAAGTTGGGGCCGGAGCGGGTGTTGAAGACACCGGGGCAGCTGGCGTTGAAGACGCCGCAGGAAGTGTAGGGACGGGCGTCGAGGGCGCCGGGTCTTGTTTTGAACGCTTCTTAGAGCGCTTCTTAACAAGCGTAAAGGAGGGAGACTCAGGGCCAGTTGGGGTGGCGTCCGAGGATGACTCGGTCGCGGGTGCGCGCTTGCGTCGCGGAGGGGCGTCTACTTCGCACTCCATGTCACTGGAGGAAGGGGACGCTGGAGAGCCTAAGACCAGAGGGGTCTGGGGGACTGGGGTGGCCTGAGGGGCCATTGGTGGAATTAACGCCATGATATGCGGGATAAGAGAATCAAGGAAACGGAACTTGTCAGCATTTATATATATGCCTTCAGCACCGGTACTATCAACTAACTTCTTCCTAATCTCATCAGAGCTTAGGGAAGCCATTGCGGAGGGGTTGGGGAGGGACAATATATGAACCTAACAACGATGACTAACTTCCAAAAACCACCCTACACGCAGTAGGGCGGTTGAGAACGACGCGGATAACTTACTCGAACACGGCACTTGAAGTCCTGGAACAACGAATTCCCGTCGACGAAGCTCACGTTCCACGAAGTACGGTTAACTAGCCACTATTCGCCGTGAAAACGGCGTTAGAAACTTATTAGAAGTACGGTTAACGAGCCACTGTCCGCCGTGAAAACGGCGTTAGAAACTTAATACGGTATACAACTATGAAATTATATATTACGACAACAACCAGTGAAATTTGGGTGCTCAATTAGCGCGGGGGCTAAAAGAGCGGGAAGGCGTCTGCGATCGACGTGCGCTCGAGAACGCACGCAGACCGAGACTGTTGGGGCTACGTCAAAAAACAGCGACCGTTTTATAACGCCGCGGATAGAAGCCGTTGAGTATGTACTCGACGATACGATGGACTTGCTGAGGGCAAAGAATGCTTAGCGCGAAAGCCGAACGAACGGGGAGTTCAGAGCCTCTACGACTGAAACTAATAATAATAAACATAAATAAATCAAAAATAAGCAGAGCTTGTGTTACAGATGACCATACAGCGAACTGGGGAACCTAGAATAAACCTAACTATATAAATACAAACAACCATGACCCGAGAATGAACATCTTTGTTCATCACACAAATGGTTGATCAAGGGAATACTGTCAAAACTACTTCTTTAAAGAAGCCTCAAAACTTCTATTGTATTGACATGATGCCGTGTCACCTACTACAAAATGGCAACACTTTACTGAACGTATATATTTTAATTCATATTTATTATAGTTCTTAACCATTAAACTTAAATTTGAGTACAATTTGAAAAAAATTGTCTTAATTTTGTATTTAAGATACGAAACATTTCGAATATGTTTCATTTATATTTTATAATTATTAAAATCTCAAAAAGTTTTTCATTAAATTATTTATTAAAATGGGTGATTTTCCCGCAACAGAACAATATTATAATCAATAGATAACTATGTTGTAATGCGGTTTCTTAGCCAAGTTGAGAACTGTACACACCATATTACCAGAACCCGCGCGCGCGTTCGTAAGCGGTTGTGTCGTTGGCTGCTGTCTTTTAATTATTGTTTATTAAACTACCGCCATTGTATCTGATCCCTTAAACACATTGCGATAAAGCTGGTTACTGTTTGATTGCAATCGTAATATTGTCCCATAGTGTGATACATGTCTAGTAGTGCTAAACCGAAGATGCTTAGGTCACCCGACAAGCATTACAACTCTGATCCCGACATCAGCAAAACCACTTCAAGCAGTGTAGCTGTCCGGAAGCGTAGACATGACGAGGATTTTCAAAGCACGTTTCGGTCTTTCCAGACCGAAATCATGGATACTCTTAAAAATTGGAAAACGGATATTCAACAGGACATTAACCAAATCAAGAGCAATCTGGATGCAGTTATCGTGGGTGATTTAGCTCGGGTAACTGCAACGGTCGAAGAAATCAGGTCTGAGATATCCAACATCCGTCATGAGTACCAAGAAATAAAATCATCTGTTCAATCGTTGAGTCTCCGACACGACGAAACTTTAACGCAACTTTCAGCACTGCAAGTATCAGTACAGTCTAACACTGACCAATGTAATGAGTTTGCTACAAAAATTGAGGCTCTGAATAGAAATGCCCAGAACATGGATCAACTGGCTTCAAGGATTGATACCCTAGCGAACAATCATCGGATGTTGCTCTCGGAATTCAATTCTAATTGCCAAAGGGATCGCATACTTAATCTAGAAGTGGTTGGGGTGCCGGAACACAGAGATGAAAATCTACTCGATATTGTACTGGCAATAGCGAAAACCACACAGGTCAACTTAACTGCCGAGGATGTAAAGGAAGCACACCGTGTTACGCCAAGAATAAAGTTACAAGGTCGGCCAAAGAATATAGTCATCAAAGTTAAATCCCGTTTAGTAAAAGAAAATATTATAGTCGGTGCGCGTAAAAATCGATTGACAACAAAGGATTTAAACTTACCAGGTACTGTAAAACCTATTTACGCTCACTAACATCTAACTCAGTTTAACAAGCACCTACTCAGAAAAAGCAAGGAAATTGCAGGTCTAAAGAAGTACCAGTATGTTTGGACAAAGCATGGAAGAATTTATGTCCGAAAAAACGATACCTCTGCAGTTCTACAAATAACAGAAGACCAAGATTTTTCCAAAATGGTATAGTTAGGTATTTTCTAGCTAATTGTTTTTTACACAGGTCAGAAAGATTTATGAATATGATTTTGTATAATACAAAAATAATAAAATATAGTTGTAACATCCTCATACATTTTGACCTAAATATTTCTGTCGTTTGCTACTTTATAACATTTAAGAGCAATCTTTTATGGATAGAACAAACTAAGTTTATGAGTCATAAGTTACAGTCTCAATATTATAATATGTTTACTGCAAGAAAGATATTGTTATTCAATCAAAGGTGTATGATTAATTTTATGCATTATTTAAGTATGTCCATTATAATATGTGTATGTACTAAAATACAAAATATATTCTTTATCGCGTTTATATTTCTATGTATAACATTATTTATTTGTATCTTATTAAAACAAATTACTGCAAATCAAAAAATACTTGTATCATTTTACTGTAATATCATTTATAAAAATGTAAACGAGTCGACTACTACCAAGGCGAATATTACGTTCTCACATTCTCTAAGCGCCCGCGTTCGCTTTGTTTGTTCGAGTTGTTTACCGTTCACAGCGACGAACCCCGCTTTACGTAACAGTTCGGATCACCCTCAGTTGCATACCGTATGGAACCAGCCTGCTTCAAGTAAACGGCGTATTTTATATGCCTCTTTAATTAAGGTCCATATTCGTGTGGTTATTTTAAGCAAATTTATCGCAATGTGGAAGTCGTTGTTTGGCGATTTCATTAATACTTATGTGCTCTTAAATTACTTAGGGTTATTACATGGTAAGATAGACCTAAACCATACTTTTTACTATATATCTAAGGAGTTTCTTGCGACGACAGTTAGTAATAATTTACGTATTTACCATCAAAACGTCCGCGGCCTTCGAACTAAATGTTTAGAACTTCGACAGAGTATTTTGTGTAATGATTGATTGATTGATTGATTGATGAATCATAACAGAGACCTGGCTGCATAGCGGTATTTTTGATAGGGAATTATGTGATAGTAGGTATGATATGTTCCGAGCTGATCGCGACATGAAGGGTACTGGTAAGAGTACTGGAGGGGGCGTTATGATACTGACGCGTTGCGAACTCAACGCCTCGCGACTCGATCTCGGACCCTGCATTCGCACCGCGGCCGCCACTGAGCTGTTATGGGTGTCTGTACCGGCTCGATCATGCCATCCCGTAGTGGACCTTCACTTGTGCGTAGTTTATATTCCACCCGACCCGCGTCGTACGACATCTGACATGGAGGTATTTATCAACATAACTAAACATGTAAAAGACCTATATCCTAAACCGAACTACTTAATATGTGGGGACTTTAACCTATCTTGTGTTTCATGGGAAAATAGTAAGCCTTTAATTCTTCATAAAGGTTCTGTTGAGATACAAAACGCTGGGTTGAAGCTACTTGAGGCAATGGAATTTTTTAACTTTGTACAATATAGCACTTTAAGAAATTATGTCGGTAATACTCTGGACTTAGTTTTTTCTAACCTGCCTGTAACAGTCATACGTAGCCCAAAATCACTCCTTACTGAAGATCGAGCACACCCTGCGTTTTCTATAGACATTTTAGATTTGAATGTTCGGCCTTTCCGCGAATGTTCTACACCAAGACCAAACTTTCATAAAGCCGATTATATTAGTATAAACTCACATATTCTCGAGCAAAATTGGAGTTCACTTTTGCTTGGTGAAACCCTTGACGAAGCAGTTGCTAAGTTCTATGGCGTTGTAGAATATTGTATTGAAAAATTCGTTCCTCTTAGTCGTAAGCGCGCTACACGCTCGTATCCAAACTGGTATACACCAGCGTTAATCATTTTAATAAAAGAAAAATCTAAAGCACACACACGATGGAAAAAGTATGGAAATCTCGCAGATTACGAAGAGTTCTCACTATTACGAGCAAGGCAGAGGCGCGTCCAAAAAATTTGTTTCGATACTTACGTTGCCACTTGTGAGACCAATATCAAGAGTAATTCAAAAATGTTTTGGTCTTTTATAAAGTCTCTAAGGGGAGGTTCTAATTATCCTAAGAGTTTAAGTCTGGGAAATAAAAAGCTCGTGGGTGGTAAGGATATATGCAATGGTTTCAATACATTTTTTATGAACGCTTTTGGTACGTCGAGTCAGAGTGAGCAACAGGTTCCCTTGTATTATGACGACAGCAGCACATGCTCGGATGTTATATGCAGCATTCAAACTTCGCCAGACGGTATTCTGAAACTTCTTAACCAGCTTGATATAAATAAGGGGGCAGGTTGCGACGAAATTCCACCACATTTTTGGTCGAAATGTGCTGAATCATTAGCATTACCAATTTCCATGCTATTTAATCGCTCTTTGAAAGAAGGCATATTCCCGCGTAAATGGAAACTGCGTTGAAGACGCCGCAGGGGGTGTAGGGACGGGCGTGGAGGGCGCCGGGTCTTGTTTCGAGCGCTTCTTAGAGCGCTTCTTAACAAGGGTGAAAGAGGGAGGCTCAGGGCCAGTTGGGGTGGCGTCCGAGGAAGACTCAGTCGCGGGTGCGCGCTTGCGGCGCAGAGGGGCGTCTACTTCGCACTCCATGTCACTGGAGGAAGGGGACGCGTGAGGGCCTAAGACCTGAGGGGTCTGGGAAACTGGGGTGGCCTGAGGGGCCATTGTGGACATTATCGTCATGAAATGAGGGATGAGAGAATCTAAGAAACGGAACTTGTCAGCATTTATATATATGCCTTCAGCACCGGTACTATCAACTAACTTCTTCCTAATCTCATCAGAGCTTAGGGAAGCCATTGCGGAGGGGTTGGGGAGGGACAATATATGAACCTAACAACGATGACTAACTTCCTAAAACCACCCTACACGCAGTAGGGCGGTTGAGAACGACGCGGATAACTTACTCGAACACGGCACTTGAAGTCCTGGAACAACGAATTCCCGTCGACGAAGCTCACGTTCCACGAAGTACGGTTAACAAGCCACTATTCGCCGTGAAAACGGCGTTAGAAACTTATTAGAAGTACGGTTAACGAGCCACTATCCGCGCTGAAAACGGCGTTAGAAACTTAATACGGTAAACAACTATGAAATTTGGGTGCTCAATTAGCGCGGGGGCTAAATGAGCGGGAAGGCGTCTGCGATCGACGTGCGCTCGAGAACGCACGCAGACCGAGACTGGGCTACGTCATTTTTTTTTTTTTTTTTTGCTGCCGAGGCACCCTCGCGGGAGGGAGGTGGAAGATGCGTCATGCATACCCGCCCGCAGGTAAATTCCTCTGCGGGGGGGTTATGTGGGACTCACCAGAATGGCACCTACCCACTAAAAACCACCTGTTGGCTGTAGTTATTACCGTTAGCCTTCATCGGAAGCGACACCCGTCGGGAAGTTGGGCGCGCTGGCGGAGACCCGCTAGCGGGTCTTCCGCCTGTAGTGAAAGTTGCACTGAAGGTGCTCACAGGGACATGAGTTGGTGGCCGTTCTGGGCAGCCTCCGGTGAAGCCGGGGCTGGGCAGAGGTCGGCCGAAGCATGATTTAGGGATCAATTCATTTAAATGAACCTATAATGAATTGAGAAGGGAACTATGCTCCGCCAGAGCTAGCAAACGCTCTGTCAGAGTACGTGAAGCCCTAAGTTTACGGGCTAAGACTGCGATTTCACTAACATCGACATTTTTTATAGCGTCGCAGACGATACGCATATCGTCTGCTACGGAGGATTGAGGAGTGGGTTTGTATGGGCGAGGAGCCGGGATGGGATTCGATGCGGGGCGCTGCCTCCAGTTTTCTGGGGCAGGCCTGGACTGTGTAGGCTTAGCAGCCGGAGGAACCCGGCTACGCAGCGGCGGAAAGTTTTCTTGAGAAAGGCGCGGGGCCTGTTTGGGTGCCGCCCTCTTGGAATTGGAGCGCATACAGCGGGGTGCACGAGGGCAGCCCCTGTAATTTGCGGTGTGGCCGGACTGGCCACAAAGCACGCAATCGGGAGGAGAGGGAGTTTCAGGAGTGCGATTGCACTCCTTAGTGAAGTGCGGGACCAGGCACTTGACGCACCTGGGCGGTGCGCGGCAGTTGGCCGCCGCGTGCCCGTACAACTGGCACCGATGGCACTGGCCGGGATGACCGCGGCGATGAGGCGCCTCGATCGAGATCCCAGAGAGGCCGCATATAGTGCTAACCCCTTTGAGGATCTCCCTGGACTTGGGGACGTTGGCGAGAACCACCAAAGCGAGAGGGTGTTGCCTCCCGTACTTGCTGTGCATTTTATGCACCGCGAGTGCCGGGAAGCCTTGGGACTGCAGATCCTCCAGGATAGCCTCGTTCGATAATTTGAACGGGACTCCCCTGAGTACCGCTCTGATCTTACGCTCTTATGACAGAGCATAAGTGTGATAAGCATATTGCTTATCGGTGAGGAGCTTTGTTAAAGCTCGAAAGTCGTCTATCGACGAGACTAAGATTTTAATAGATTCACCCGAGTTGGCTGCTCGGATGTAATGGATTTTGTGCTCATTGCACAATGTCGAGACCTCGGTCCATTTACCCTTTTCCCGAAGGAAAACGGGTGGTGGGACCTTGGCCTTGACAGAAGTTGGGGCCGGAGCGGGTGTTGAAGACACCGGGGCAGCTGGCGTTGAAGACGCCGCAGGAAGTGTAGGGACGGGCGTCGAGGGCGCCGGGTCTTGTTTTGAACGCTTCTTAGAGCGCTTCTTAACAAGCGTAAAGGAGGGAGACTCAGGGCCAGTTGGGGTGGCGTCCGAGGATGACTCGGTCGCGGGTGCGCGCTTGCGTCGCGGAGGGGCGTCTACTTCGCACTCCATGTCACTGGAGGAAGGGGACGCTGGAGAGCCTAAGACCAGAGGGGTCTGGGGGACTGGGGTGGCCTGAGGGGCCATTGGTGGAATTAACGCCATGATATGCGGGATAAGAGAATCAAGGAAACGGAACTTGTCAGCATTTATATATATGCCTTCAGCACCGGTACTATCAACTAACTTCTTCCTAATCTCATCAGAGCTTAGGGAAGCCATTGCGGAGGGGTTGGGGAGGGACAATATATGAACCTAACAACGATGACTAACTTCCAAAAACCACCCTACACGCAGTAGGGCGGTTGAGAACGACGCGGATAACTTACTCGAACACGGCACTTGAAGTCCTGGAACAACGAATTCCCGTCGACGAAGCTCACGTTCCACGAAGTACGGTTAACTAGCCACTATTCGCCGTGAAAACGGCGTTAGAAACTTATTAGAAGTACGGTTAACGAGCCACTGTCCGCCGTGAAAACGGCGTTAGAAACTTAATACGGTATACAACTATGAAATTATATATTACGACAACAACCAGTGAAATTTGGGTGCTCAATTAGCGCGGGGGCTAAAAGAGCGGGAAGGCGTCTGCGATCGACGTGCGCTCGAGAACGCACGCAGACCGAGACTGTTGGGGCTACGTCAAAAAACAGCGACCGTTTTATAACGCCGCGGATAGAAGCCGTTGAGTATGTACTCGACGATACGATGGACTTGCTGAGGGCAAAGAATGCTTAGCGCGAAAGCCGAACGAACGGGGAGTTCAGAGCCTCTACGACTGAAACTAATAATAATAAACATAAATAAATCAAAAATAAGCAGAGCTTGTGTTACAGATGACCATACAGCGAACTGGGGAACCTAGAATAAACCTAACTATATAAATACAAACAACCATGACCCGAGAATGAACATCTTTGTTCATCACACAAATGGTTGATCAAGGGAATACTGTCAAAACTACTTCTTTAAAGAAGCCTCAAAACTTCTATTGTATTGACATGATGCCGTGTCACCTACTACAAAATGGCAACACTTTACTGAACGTATATATTTTAATTCATATTTATTATAGTTCTTAACCATTAAACTTAAATTTGAGTACAATTTGAAAAAAATTGTCTTAATTTTGTATTTAAGATACGAAACATTTCGAATATGTTTCATTTATATTTTATAATTATTAAAATCTCAAAAAGTTTTTCATTAAATTATTTATTAAAATGGGTGATTTTCCCGCAACAGAACAATATTATAATCAATAGATAACTATGTTGTAATGCGGTTTCTTAGCCAAGTTGAGAACTGTACACACCATATTACCAGAACCCGCGCGCGCGTTCGTAAGCGGTTGTGTCGTTGGCTGCTGTCTTTTAATTATTGTTTATTAAACTACCGCCATTGTATCTGATCCCTTAAACACATTGCGATAAAGCTGGTTACTGTTTGATTGCAATCGTAATATTGTCCCATAGTGTGATACATGTCTAGTAGTGCTAAACCGAAGATGCTTAGGTCACCCGACAAGCATTACAACTCTGATCCCGACATCAGCAAAACCACTTCAAGCAGTGTAGCTGTCCGGAAGCGTAGACATGACGAGGATTTTCAAAGCACGTTTCGGTCTTTCCAGACCGAAATCATGGATACTCTTAAAAATTGGAAAACGGATATTCAACAGGACATTAACCAAATCAAGAGCAATCTGGATGCAGTTATCGTGGGTGATTTAGCTCGGGTAACTGCAACGGTCGAAGAAATCAGGTCTGAGATATCCAACATCCGTCATGAGTACCAAGAAATAAAATCATCTGTTCAATCGTTGAGTCTCCGACACGACGAAACTTTAACGCAACTTTCAGCACTGCAAGTATCAGTACAGTCTAACACTGACCAATGTAATGAGTTTGCTACAAAAATTGAGGCTCTGAATAGAAATGCCCAGAACATGGATCAACTGGCTTCAAGGATTGATACCCTAGCGAACAATCATCGGATGTTGCTCTCGGAATTCAATTCTAATTGCCAAAGGGATCGCATACTTAATCTAGAAGTGGTTGGGGTGCCGGAACACAGAGATGAAAATCTACTCGATATTGTACTGGCAATAGCGAAAACCACACAGGTCAACTTAACTGCCGAGGATGTAAAGGAAGCACACCGTGTTACGCCAAGAATAAAGTTACAAGGTCGGCCAAAGAATATAGTCATCAAAGTTAAATCCCGTTTAGTAAAAGAAAATATTATAGTCGGTGCGCGTAAAAATCGATTGACAACAAAGGATTTAAACTTACCAGGTACTGTAAAACCTATTTACGCTCACTAACATCTAACTCAGTTTAACAAGCACCTACTCAGAAAAAGCAAGGAAATTGCAGGTCTAAAGAAGTACCAGTATGTTTGGACAAAGCATGGAAGAATTTATGTCCGAAAAAACGATACCTCTGCAGTTCTACAAATAACAGAAGACCAAGATTTTTCCAAAATGGTATAGTTAGGTATTTTCTAGCTAATTGTTTTTTACACAGGTCAGAAAGATTTATGAATATGATTTTGTATAATACAAAAATAATAAAATATAGTTGTAACATCCTCATACATTTTGACCTAAATATTTCTGTCGTTTGCTACTTTATAACATTTAAGAGCAATCTTTTATGGATAGAACAAACTAAGTTTATGAGTCATAAGTTACAGTCTCAATATTATAATATGTTTACTGCAAGAAAGATATTGTTATTCAATCAAAGGTGTATGATTAATTTTATGCATTATTTAAGTATGTCCATTATAATATGTGTATGTACTAAAATACAAAATATATTCTTTATCGCGTTTATATTTCTATGTATAACATTATTTATTTGTATCTTATTAAAACAAATTACTGCAAATCAAAAAATACTTGTATCATTTTACTGTAATATCATTTATAAAAATGTAAACGAGTCGACTACTACCAAGGCGAATATTACGTTCTCACATTCTCTAAGCGCCCGCGTTCGCTTTGTTTGTTCGAGTTGTTTACCGTTCACAGCGACGAACCCCGCTTTACGTAACAGTTCGGATCACCCTCAGTTGCATACCGTATGGAACCAGCCTGCTTCAAGTAAACGGCGTATTTTATATGCCTCTTTAATTAAGGTCCATATTCGTGTGGTTATTTTAAGCAAATTTATCGCAATGTGGAAGTCGTTGTTTGGCGATTTCATTAATACTTATGTGCTCTTAAATTACTTAGGGTTATTACATGGTAAGATAGACCTAAACCATACTTTTTACTATATATCTAAGGAGTTTCTTGCGACGACAGTTAGTAATAATTTACGTATTTACCATCAAAACGTCCGCGGCCTTCGAACTAAATGTTTAGAACTTCGACAGAGTATTTTGTGTAATGATTGATTGATTGATTGATTAATGAATCATAACAGAGACCTGGCTGCATAGCGGTATTTTTGATAGGGAATTATGTGATAGTAGGTATGATATGTTCCGAGCTGATCGCGACATGAAGGGTACTGGTAAGAGTACTGGAGGGGGCGTTATGATACTGACGCGTTGCGAACTCAACGCCTCGCGACTCGATCTCGGACCCTGCATTCGCACCGCGGCCGCCACTGAGCTGTTATGGGTGTCTGTACCGGCTCGATCATGCCATCCCGTAGTGGACCTTCACTTGTGCGTAGTTTATATTCCACCCGACCCGCGTCGTATGACATCTGACATGGAGGTATTTATCAACATAACTAAACATGTAAAAGACCTATATCCTAAACCGAACTACTTAATATGTGGGGACTTTAACCTATCTTGTGTTTCATGGGAAAATAGTAAGCCTTTAATTCTTCATAAAGGTTCTGTTGAGATACAAAACGCTGGGTTGAAGCTACTTGAGGCAATGGAATTTTTTAACTTTGTACAATATAGCACTTTAAGAAATTATGTCGGTAATACTCTGGACTTAGTTTTTTCTAACCTGCCTGTAACAGTCATACGTAGCCCAAAATCACTCCTTACTGAAGATCGAGCACACCCTGCGTTTTCTATAGACATTTTAGATTTGACTGTTCGGCCTTTCCGCGAATGTTCTACACCAAGACCAAACTTTCATAAAGCCGATTATATTAGTATAAACTCACATATTCTCGAGCAAAATTGGAGTTCACTTTTGCTTGGTGAAACCCTTGACGAAGCAGTTGCTAAGTTCTATGGCGTTGTAGAATATTGTATTGAAAAATTCGTTCCTCTTAGTCGTAAGCGCGCTACACGCTCGTATCCAAACTGGTATACACCAGCGTTAATCATTTTAATAAAAGAAAAATCTAAAGCACACACACGATGGAAAAAGTATGGAAATCTCGCAGATTACGAAGAGTTCTCACTATTACGAGCAAGGCAGAGGCGCGTCCAAAAAATTTGTTTCGATACTTACGTTGCCACTTGTGAGACCAATATCAAGAGTAATTCAAAAATGTTTTGGTCTTTTATAAAGTCTCTAAGGGGAGGTTCTAATTATCCTAAGAGTTTAAGTCTGGGAAATAAAAAGCTCGTGGGTGGTAAGGATATATGCAATGGTTTCAATACATTTTTTATGAACGCTTTTGGTACGTCGAGTCAGAGTGAGCAACAGGTTCCCTTGTATTATGACGACAGCAGCACATGCTCGGATGTTATATGCAGCATTCAAACTTCGCCAGACGGTATTCTGAAACTTCTTAACCAGCTTGATATAAATAAGGGGGCAGGTTGCGACGAAATTCCACCACATTTTTGGTCGAAATGTGCTGAATCATTAGCATTACCAATTTCCATGCTATTTAATCGCTCTTTGAAAGAAGGCATATTCCCGCGTAAATGGAAACTCGCACATATTATTCCCATCCATAAGAAGGGATCAAAATCAGATGTAGAGAATTATAGAGGCATATCTATATTAAATACTATAGCCAAGGTATTTGAGTGCATTGTTTACAATGAAATTTATCCCATTATTTTCAAATCTATTCCCGATAACCAACATGGATTTTTGAAGCGGCGGTCAGCTGTTACTAATTTAGCTTGCTTCACAAACTACGTTATTTCAAACATGGAGCGTGGTGGACAAGTAGACGTTATATATACGGACTTCGAAAAGGCGTTCGATCGTGTCGATCACTCCATCCTTATTAAAAAGTTATACAGGCTAGGAATCCGTGGTGATTTGCTACGTTGGGTTCAATCGTATTTATCGAACCGTTCTGAGGCGGTAGTGGTTGGAGGTTTCAAATCGGACTATATGAACATTCCCTCAGGCGTCCCTCAAGGATCACATTTAGGGCCTCTTTTTTATAATGCCTATTTGTTTGACATTGGTTCTTGCTTCAAACATGCTAACTATCTTATGTACGCCGACGACAAAAAAATATTTTGTAGTATAAAATCTGAATACGACAGTAAGTTATTACAGGCTGATCTTGACAACTTATTTAAGTATTATACAGAGAACGCCATTACTGTGAACGCTAATAAGTGCGAGTGTATATCATTGACACGTAAAAAGAAACCATTTGTAAGTAATTATCATTTCAATGGTTCAGCGATAAAAAGAACCTCAATGATCCGCGACTTGGGAGTATACTTCGATACCAAAATGTTAATGACCAACCATGTTCATAACGTTGCTAATAAGGCCTTCAACAATCTTGGATTTGTCTTACGATCCTGCAAGCCGTTCAAAGATTTAGGAACAATAAAAAAAGTGTATCTTGCCTACGTACGAAGTACTTTAAAATACGCAAGCCCGATTTGGTCACCACAATATGTTACCTATAAACATCGCCTTGAGAGAATACAAAAAGTATTCATAGACCACCTTAATTATCGCAGTCACAAGCATCCTGGAAGTTATGAGCAAAGTTGCAAATTCCACAATATTCTCACTTTAGAGGAGCGGCGTGCGCTGATGGACATGATGTTGCTGCATGATGTGGTGCACAATGGTGTGGACTGTACAGAGCTGGTCTCTAAGATTGCTTTTCGTACACCATCTTACCGTACTCGGCATACTTCACTTTTACACGTTGAATTACATCACTCAAACTACGGTAAAAACTCAGTACTCTCGCGCATTACTCATGCCTACAACACTTCATTTAGCGATATAGACCTTTTTGCCTTTAGCAAGTCACAATTTAAAATTCAAGTTATTAATAGCTTAAAGAAATGATTTGTTACAATTTGTTGACTTATCATTCACAAACTCCACATACCAAATCTGATACTGACGATTCTGTTATTTATCCCCAAAATTTATATATATATATTCCATTATATCTCTCAGATATCTATCGACGCCTAGTATTAGATGCATGTGTTTTGTGTGTGTAATGATAAAACTATATTTAATTTATCAATACAATTTGTAGTAATATGTTTGTATGTATCTATAACTATGTATATCTATGTTAAATGTGTATATATGTATGTGTATGTATATATATATATATATATATATATATATATATGTGTGTGTGTGTGTGTGTATGTGTGTATATACCTATATATATGTGTGTTTAAACCTTTGTGTAAAATTTGATAACATTGTTTTTGTACCGCGACACAACTACTTTTAAGCAATAGTCTTTAAGGAAAACCTGTTATTAGCCTTACTTTAATTTTAAAATCCTTAATTTTGTAAAATTGTTATACGCTGTTGGTTTTCTAATAAATAAATAAATAAATATTGTGTAATCAGAAAGAAATTAAAGCAGCATAGTATAATCATTTTAAAGCCAAAAATATTAAAACATTGCTTTTTAATTGCTTGGAAGTGTGATATTGAAATGAATTAGTCTCCTTTTCAGGCTTAGCTGCATGATTAGTGACCATGTGAAGTGGGGCTTTTTGTTAAATTACTCATTAAACCTGATTATTGCTTACTTTTTCTCTATCAATGCTACTGCATTTTTTTTAACAAAAGTATGGTATATAACATTAAATAAATAATTGGAATATTTTACTGCCCTCTGCAGTTATGTACCCAAAATTTTAACACATCAAATATCATTTTAATATTTTTAGAACAACAGTAATTATTAAAGCACAAATAACTTAATCGTAATCTTCAAATACTAGAAATAAACGTACATAATTTTATAAAAAAATAAAATTGGCAGTTAAAGCCCCAGTGATCGCCAAAAACAACAGTATTGATACTTTTACAAATTAGAGGCAAGTACATTTTGTAGGTCTTTATTTAAATAAATAATTATAAATACTTTACTTGCAATACTGCTGTGATGAATGTGCAATTACATAATGTTTTATCGGTAGGCTGCCGTAGATTTGCGATTGAAGAGTCAGCAGATTTTGTCTTAATACTTTATCAAAAATTCTGTAAAAAAATGAATGTGATGCTAATTTATTATAAATTATCGAAGTAATTATAACTAATTAATAATTAAAATTATAATTATGAACAAACTAAGTAGCTATAAGATAGATTTTGTTTATATCGATAGTTAATAATAGATTAAATGAACTTCCAAGTGAAGTTTATTTATTTATTTATTTATTTATTTATTACAAAGACACAAATAACAAAGTATAAACTGAAACAATTTAAATAACAAATCCCACATAGCTACATTATGAGTCTATACTCCAATGACAGTTTGTGTACAATATTTTGGTATAAAATTATTGCAGCAGTAAACGTAAATATTCTGACCTACATATTTCTAAGACTACATAAGTCAAAGTCAGGGTCAAGGTCAATAAACAATAATAGTTAAAGATTAAAGTAAACATAAAAATAACCTTATACATTATTAATAATTTTGAACACATTGTGCTTAAATACATTAAAATTATCATTGAATATGTCAATTTGACAGCAGATATTATTGTAGTGCGAACACATGCGTATCAAGGGGTTGTTTTTGGATAAGTTATTATTGGAGGTTGGAATGTTGAAGTTCTATCGCTATTATATGAGTCGCTTCATTCAAAGATAGTATATAATTAAACAGGTAGTCTTTTTAGGGTATTAGGTAATTTCGCAAGGTTTTAGAGTGTCATTTCACTTATTCAAAAAAATTCCGTCTGCTAATTTGATTAACCCCAGTCCCAGTAGGTCTTAATTTTTTAGAAATCAAAACAAATCTTTTGCATGGGTTCCGGGAGGGACGGGTCTTAAATTATCTTGGAAGTTCGTTTAATCATCTATTATATTTCGTCGCTTTATTCTTCAGATTAATTAAAATTAAACAGGTAGATTTTTAGAGATTAAAGTTTGCTTTCTTTTATCTTTACAAATAATAATTTATTTAAATACGTTTATTCATTAAATTCCTTACTTTAGTACATAATTTAAGAATCCAGTAACACTTGGTGATTTTTTACGTGATTAATTAAATCAATTTTAAATTAAATTAAAATAAAAATTAATTTTAAAAATTTATAAAAAAATCTATAAATTTTTAATAAAAATTAAAATTAAATCAAATTTTTTACCAAAGTTTGTGCGCGGGCTCATTAGTTTTATTTTGTTTGCATTTCTGAGTTAAATTTTTTGTATTGTGTGATTTTTAATAAATTTTATTTGTGAATGCAAGTCTTTATTTAAGATTTTCCGAATAAGCATACATGTATTATATACATATAGCTGTTGTATAGTGAATAACTTAGTTTCCTTGTAAATTCTATGTGTGGGTGTTAGATAATCATAATGAAATAAAGATTTAATTAACTTGTTTTGGGCTGTTTGAAGTGGCTTTAGGTTAGTTTTGGCGGCTGCACCCCAAATTTCTATTAAATAATCTAGGTGTGGTTTTTACGAGACAGTTATAAATAGTGTATCGCACGTACCGCGGCAGACATCTGGTAATTGCGCGAGTTATTCCTGATAATGATGTATGTTTGCTTTTTATTTTATTTATATGAGATTTAAAAGTTAATTGACTGTCCAATGTAAGGCCGAGATATTTTTCAGTGTCTACCAAATTGAGATTTTGTCCGTTCAATTGTAGTGATGGAAAGTCTTGTATTTTTTTATTCTTAGCTTTAAAAATTATATAATATATTTTGGTGATATTAATAGTCAAGAGATTGCATTGAAACCACGTATTGAGCCTGTTAAGATCCATTTGGGCATTAGATACCATATTCTTTATACAATTACCGTAGTAGAATAGGCTAGTATCGTCAGCATATAATGTGATATCACCCTTCAGTTCAATTTCATTTACATTATTTATGTAAATTAAGAATAAAAGTGGCCCCAATATGGATCCTTGGGGCACACCGTACGTAATTTGTTTAGGCCTACTCTGCGTATTTCCTATTTTTACTACTTGTTGACGATTCGTAAGGTATGATTTGAACATTTTGAGTGCTATTCAGGTAATACCAATGTTTTGTAATTTTTCTATTAATAGTGAATCGCTAACAGTGTCAAAAGCCTTTTTTAAGTCAATAAACACCCCTTATGCTATGTGTTTTTTGTCTATTTTTATTTTTATTTTTGTAATAAGATCTAGCTGAAAGTGTGTTTGATTTAGATCTAAAACCGTATTGTTTACTATATTGAAAGTTCTGCGATGTTAAAAAGGCATTGAGGCGAATATATATAACACGTTCGAATATTTTAGACATTATAGGTAATACAAAAATTGGTCGAAAGTTTCAGCATCTAATTTACTACCAGACTTATATATTGGGGATACTTTGGCTATTTTAAGAGAATCGGGAAAGATACCCACACTCAAGCATTGATTTATGCAGACAATGAGTTCGTCAAGTATTAAATCTTTGACACATTTGAGTTGTTTAGTCGTTATACCGTTTATACCTGAACTTGTGTTACTGTTTAAGTCATTAATTATTTGAATCAACTCATCTTTGGTTGTTCGAGCTATATTTGACAAAGTAAATTTTGGTTCGCCACATAGTACTGCGTTACAATTGTTTGCTATAGGAATTTGCTCGGCTAACATTGGTCCAATACTAACAAAGTAGTCGTTAAAATATTCACAAATATTATCTTTTTCATCGGTAATCAAGTTGTTTTTTGATTGAAGTTTATTTGTTACTACATTTTCCTTTATTTTGTTTCTGCTTAAGTTGTTTTTTAATTTCCACATCTTCGTAGGTTTTTTTGTTGCAGTCATTGAAAAATTTTCTTTAATATTGAGTTTTAGCGAATTGTATGCTTTCTGAAACTTCATTTCTTTTCTTAATAAATCTGTCTTCTTTTGTTTTATCGTTCAGATCCTGTTTATGTTCAATCCAGATCTTATTTCTACAGTTGATTTCGTTAATTAGACTTCTATTTATCCAATCTTGCTGAGGTTTATTTAAAATCTTTGTTTTCGTGACAGTACTTTTTCTTGTACACGTTATTAACTTTTCTTCAAGTAATTGATAGTTATGATCAAAATTGTTAAGATCGGAAAACATCTCTTCAACGTTCTGGTATAGTAATTTGTTATTAGTAGCTTCATATTTGACTTTCTTTGGTGGTTTCCGATCGTGTCGTCTAATTTCGAAATATATTTGTCTATGATCCGATAGACATGAATCTATTAGAGTAAAGTAGTATGTTTCTTGTCTTAAGTTAGTGCTTACATGATCGATTATGGTTTTTGAGCTCGGTCTAGTGCAATATTCCTTCGTTATTTTATTCAGTATATACTATACTCCATTAGCTTTTAGAGTATTCTTATAAGTATTGATGTTGCGGTGCATGTCCAGTAAGTTGAGATTTATATCTCCAAATACTATTGCTCTATTTTTGGTACAGAACTGCCGCGAGAAGGTTTCTAAGAAGTCAGTTACATTTCCGTCTGGTCTATATATAGCGCCAATGTCAAGTGAAAGCTTTTTCAGATGAATCCAGAGAAAATGATTGTTATTTGTACAAAGTTCTTCAGTAATATTATGCGTCAAGTTGTTTTGCACAAATATTGAAACTCCACCACCACGCAATTCCTTTCTGAAATTGTAGTAATGTGTTAAGTTAGGTATTTGAAATAATTTGACCTCTTTTTCGGATTTGATCCAAGTTTCCGTGTAATAATACATCTTCAAATTTACCTTGTTTGACAATGCTTCGAGTATTGGCATAGAAAAATTTTATAGATTTCTGTTCGTTTTCAATATTTTCATAAGTACTTGCAATCCTGTTGATCCTCATAAGCATCCATATCTTGTTTGTCATCATCGATGTGTTTCGGCTGGTTAGTTACGGCGTCGTAGCAAATGACAAATTCTCCTAAACTAAGCTTTTCCAGATCACGAGGCCGGCAAACATATCTATCAAATATATTTTTATATGGTTCTGATGAATCACTGTCAATTCTGAGCATACGGTATCTCTCTTCTGGAATACAAGAATTTACAAAAACATATTTCCGAGAACTATCTTGTAGATTAAAATGACATAAACGGAACGCTCATTCAGACGCAGTAACTTCACTGTGAGTTAAAATGGCATTTTGTATTGCAAAAACCTGTTTACCAACCTGGTTACCTATCACCACCTTGTTCTTGTACTCGTTTAATAGCCTCTCTTATTGATCGTGTAATTTCTGCACGCTCCGATTTTGAAATGTACTTAGATATATAAATAGCTATACCTAGAGCCGATCCGCATGGTTGGATATCTATGTGCATGGTTGGATATCTCTGTTAGGAGACCACATCTTCAATATTTCGGTGTTGTATGAATTAATCATAGTCTCGTTCTCTTTTTTTTTATGTAAAATTTTCCTTTATTTCTGATAGTTTGATCTTTGTCTAAAATTTTAGTCACATTTGATACCGGTCTTGAAAAGCAAATCTACATATCGTATCCTTCTTAAAACACGTGTGAGTATGTTTGTGTGTTTGCAATTTTATGACCAAATCGTGCATTTTTTTGTCATATTCTGGATCTAGAACTTTACACGTAACACTTGGTCTTGTAATTTTAAGCCTTGTGGACTATCAAAGGCAGGAATTTGCTCGCACCACACAACCATGTGTACGTGAGAGCTTCCACGTAACTGAAATTCCACACGCAACCAAAAGTCTTCTACACATTTTCCAAGCCATGGATTGTCTTTCTGCTTGAGCCGTTTGAATAAAACATTCATACGGATCATGAACTGCCTTGATAGAGTAACTGGATACTGTTCCACCAAATTTAATTTCTCAGGAAAAGTGAGCTCTTCTATGGAAGCATTAGGGCGACCATTAGCAACCAAGAGGGCTTTCAAACTATCAGGCCAATTCAAATCATAGCACGAGAGTGTTTAATACCAGTGTGGAGGGCCTAAATTTTTTACCATTGCCAGAAGGTCTGTATAAGCTTTGTGCCAATAAGATGAAGTACCGCGAATATTGCGCATCATCAAATGTACATTTTATACTACATCGTTTGGTTGTGCTCCATTCTGGCGTAGTTTTATATATGTACTATAATAAACGTGTGACCTACAGTAATATTTAATCATATCATGATCTTACTTTTATCACGCTTACGTTTACTAAATAGTTATTATTTTTATATATACAGGGTGTCCCATAACTTGTACGACAAACTGAAATAAAAGAAAGATTGAGGCGTGCCCTACCAGATAAAAATTTATATCTTCGTATTTTGCCAGTAATTTTGTTATGCTAATTTCTTATGAAATAGTTTCCACGCTAGGTTTATTTGGTCTGATAATTGTTGCAGGCGTTTTCAGCTCAGTTACTTTCTCAGTAAGCTTTTTTCCGTCTAAATCGACGAGTTATTTGTGGTACTGTAAAAAAATCTTATATTCATGTTTAATAGATTATCCAAAACTAAAAATTTACGAATTATTATAGAATCCTTTACGTTATTTCTAATAGAAAGTAGACAACTGAAAATACCTAACAAAAAATGTAATATTTACCAAACATACCTTTATCACTATTCTATACTTCGTTTGCATACAATACAAAACCAAATCAAAGATTGAAATCTTAATCATATAATTGCTTCCATAATAATAAATATGACATAATTCTTATTTTATTGGAATAATCATGATATACATGTTTGGTCCTTATATCGGGCCCTTTAATTTGATACCCATATAGTATTATTCTAAATAAAAAATTTTTTTTTCATTAACTACAATGGCTTGGCACACCTGCCATATTTGATATTTTTAACGTCACCTATCTAAGAACACTTGGGCTGTTAAGACGAATCTAACGATACCTCAATTATGTAATTCCGTTTAGCGGTTCTGGAGATATGAGGTAATAAAGAATATTACATACATACATACAAGATACGCGCGAAAAACAGTCTTCCTTTGCAGTCGGGTAAAAAGGACATTAGTTTCATACTTTTTTACAGGCAATTTTGCAACACAATTAATTTGGAGAAATTAAGCGGGTGTTTCCAAATGTATGGTTCTTTTATTGCTTTATCGTTATATATAAGCGGTTGTATGTTGGAATTTCGGAATGAAAACTTTGTCTTATATTTAGTTAATTGGTGTCACAAGAATTTTATCGATGATTGAATCTTAAATTTATTAGCTAAATCGATTTAACAACAAACATTAATTAATTGTAATATTGCATAAGTTTACTACCCAGAATTATTTAATCAATACACTGTTACTGTACGTTAATACTTTAGTAAAAATAAAAATGTATGCAAATCTCCAAGGTTTTATATACAAAGACAACCACTTTGAATACTTTAGTGTAAGTGCTTAAATTAATAAGTATAGACCAATTTTGATAAGAATTCCAAATTTCATGACCGACGACACATGAAAAAAATTTGAAATATAACTAAAAACATAAAGTCTAATTAAGTTTGAACATTTGTAAAAAGAATATGATTCAAAAATAATTCATTTACATAAACATGGTTTCTGTTGGTTGTGTCATTGAATCATTTGAACAGTGCTATAGAATATAACATTAGGAATGTGACAAAAATGAATAACAATTGTTTTTTTCTTTTATTAAGTTTAAAATTAATCAGATCAATGGCATTATTTTTTAAATTGCTAAGTCCTAACGCACCCCTTACATTAAAAATACACTTATCACAATCTACGAACGAAGAAGCTACAAATTTATTTTATGAAATAGAAATATTATTTTTGTCACCCACACACCTAGCTAGTATTAATTTCGGGTTTATTGAATTGTACGTGACTTTAATACAGCATTTTTTTCTCTAGGCCTTCACAAAAGTAGCTACCACTTGGAACAACTCTTATAATTCTAAAGCTCATTAGGGTGAGTAGGGACGGGTAACGGGGTTTTTTATAAGTATTTGCTTGGTCAAGAATTTGATCAGTTATTAGGATGGATTTTTGGTAACGATCAAACGACAAAGTTGATATTTTTGACAAACATGTAAGTTTTAGTTTGAGATATTAATTTATCGGCATATTAAAAATCAACAGATATAAATACAAAACATGTTTTTGTATTTCAGATAAAGAAGAGAAGTAATAGAAGATAAATATATAGACTTTTACCACGATAAAATTACCTTTTTTCCACTCGGTGCCAAATATTATTTTGCAAAGAACATGGATAGTTGAGCTAATAATGCCAAATATATCTTATAAGTCAATTGATCTAATATTACTAGACATTCATTCATTGGCAATAATTGCCGCAGAAGAATCACAGTCGTTTTAGATTACAAGAAATGAAAACAGGACACTAAAGCTAACTTACCAAAACAAAGGATTGCTTTTGTATAAATTGCTAGCAACTGTGGCAATAAATAAAATAAATAAACACCACCATTTGCATCCAAATAATTATCTCCTTGGAGCTTTAAATCCTTACTTAAGGCCTGCATTTTCAACAGCATGAAAGCTTTGTTACATTTAAGTTTTAACAGAAAATAAAGACAAACGTAGGGGCTGTCGTAAACACTGAACTGGGAGATATTTACTTGAAATATGTGTTCTAAAAGCTCTGTGTTACGTTATATATGACTTTGTAAAGTTCAGATTTTCTTATACCAAAAGTTTGTTCTAAAAACTTTCTGCAGAAAAATTGGGTAAAAAAAGTTGGTTAGATATCGAAATGGAAACAAGCTTTTTGTGAATAATTTTTTTCTGTTATTATTAAGTCAAACCTAATTTAATATATTTTAAGTTCTGATATAATAATATCGGTATAAAAGAAAACTTTTTCAGCAAATAAGAAACTTCGTAGATATTTAGACAATATATAAACTCTAGATTTTTAACAATTTAGATGTGGATAGTCGGCAAAATAAGATATTCTCGATGCAATTAGTAGGGATTAGTGCGTTGTATAAGGCAATAAAATAATTTCATTATTTTAATAAAATAGGGCGCTACGCAATCTTTGGCACTTTGATTGCCACTACAGTACCCTAAAACTGGAAACTCTAGTTGCTACGTCCAGTGGTGGCAATCGTTCACAGTCGCCGGTCGCCGTATTGTCCATATTCAATTTATCTGGAACGATTGAAATAAAGTTCTTTTATTTACTTTATCTTTTTATTGTTAGTTTAAAATCATTACAAACCTTTTAAATGTAAAATTAATGCATGTAATTGGGCAAAAATAATCGGTTGATTAAGATAAAAATTTCCACGAGTAAAATGTTTACTCTTGAAAATGTTTGTGGCACGACGCCATTTTAAATGACCTACATTGTAAAAAGGTTAAATACCTAAACCGGCGGAAATTGACATTTCCAATACATATATTTAAAAAGCTTCTTAATTAATACACAAAATTAAAGAAAACAACGCCGGTAAAGTATTGTTGAGACAAACATTTTGCTGTTGATAGAGTTTGTCCTATTATAGAAGCATGAGTGAAATAATGCTGACATTTCTTCATGTCTTTTTGGCTATTTAAGAGTTTTCAGTAAACTCGAGATTTAAAATCAAAATTAAAAATAAACCCTGACGACATATTCTTGACGACATAAAATTGGCAAATAAATATAAAAATTACGTTGAGGAATCCAAAGAGACGATTACTGTAATTAGCAGTACTACTATAATATTAATAAATATATTTAATGGTAGGTGTATGTATTTACTATAATATTTGGTGATGTAAAGTGTATTAGTTTAAATAACGCTGAAAAAAAATTCATTAATTGTTTAAAATAATACTAATATTAACTTGAAAACATATATAAAGCAATGATTACAATTTAAACATAACGTGTAATGCCTACGTATGGTAAAATAGGATCAACACATCAAGTTTGAAGCCTGAAGAGGCTTTTGATTGATGTCGATAATAAGACACCTGTTTGTGCTCTTTTTATGGATTTAACTAAAGCAAGTGTTACTTTGTTGAGCACCAAATTCTCATAAATAAGCTTGAAGCGTATGGAGTTCGAGGCGTTGCTCTTAATCTCGTAAAATCGTACCTGGATAACAGACTTCAAGCCACTGAAATAACGATATTATGTCCTAATACGCTTACGGAGAAAAACTTCCTCTCACAATTTAGGCATGTCAAATATGGTGTACCACAGGGTAGTATTTTGGGTCCATTATTATTTCTAATTTATATTAATGACTTTCCTGACATAACATCACATGACATTATATTATTTGCAGATGACAGCACACTGATATGTAGCAATAATGACTTCGATATGTTAAAATCTGACGTTAAATCTACTTTGAACAACTTTATGGACTGGTTGACCAATAATAACCTTAAAATAAACCTGACTAAAACAAAAATAATTAATTTTAATAATAAAGATAGGGACTTGACATTATGCAATGTTGACTATAAAGGACATCAAATAAATGAAGTAAAGTTGACAACATTTTTAGGAATAATTAGTGACGAAAAACTTAGATGGAAAGAGCACATTGAGGCTACATGTAGTAGATTAAATAAATTCGCATACGCGTTACGCATGCTATTAAATATAGTGAGCGAGAAAGTAGTATTATCAGCATACTATGCATACGTTGGCTCAATTCTACGTTACGGCGTTATATTCTGGGGAAACTCTATAGACAAATTAAAAATTTTCAAAACACAGAAGCGATGCGTAAGGTCTGTTTGTCACCCAGAAGTAGAGATTCATGTAGGCCTTTCTTTAAAAAGTTAAAAATTCTGACTTTCCCTTGCGTTTATATCTTAGAAATGGTTTTATTTGTTAAGAATAACTTAGACAAATTTGAGTGTTTAAAAAGCCAGAGACTTAAGCATAAAATTAGATCTCAACCTCGTAAAACCACGCTATATTCTGAGAGTTTCTTTGGTATGGCTCCCAAAATCTATAACAAACAACCAAATTATATAAAAGACATTAATAATATTCATGAATTCAAACTTTAAATATTTACTAATAGAAAATTTTTATTATTCTGTACAGGATTATTTTAATGATAAATGACAAATAATATTGGACTTAGGAATTGTTTTAATAGTTTTATTTTACTGAAAAATACTAATATAAAATTGTAATGTACATGCCTTTATGGTGAAATATGGCTGAAATATTGTGTTTTCATATCTGTAATGACCCTGCACCTGTATATACCTATATTTGTGCAAATAAAATGATTTGATTTGATTTGAAGTTTAATTTTGTTTTATGAATTTGCTAATACAAATAAGCCATGCGTAGTAAACTATAGATTACCTATAATTGACATTGAGTTATATTAAACAGATTGGTTTTAGTAGAACGATACTAACTTATAATTTGAAAACCCAACATCGAACCCTTACTTTCAGAAGGCAATACCTTTTGATCCCAAACGGCTAGACATTACAGACACCATTTAAGTTTAGATCTCACTCATATTATTTTCCAGCAAGATATTTTGCATTTTCTATCTCCCTACAAAATTCCTTTGGGTTTAAAGGTCACTTCGACTTTAAGACTTTAAGCACTTTAACACTTCGCAGATGTGTTTTTGTCTAAATTTGTTTTCTACGTTAAGGCATAGTATGTAAGAGCTCCACGTAGCGTAGATCAAATTGGTCATACGTGAGTCAGGTGAGAAAGCTTGAAGCAAAGCTCAAATAAGGACCTATCCTTAAAGAAACTTTTATGATCTCCTTGATTATATGACTTGTGATGTTCAGTATGGAATATAACTTTGGGGATATTTGTGTAAAAAAGTTGGTGTTTTAGTTTTCAGATTAAATACGTGTTTAAATAAGCAAGGTCAAATTTATAAGTAAAAACAAAAAGGAGCTTGCCTTTCCCGAAAAATATGGTGCTAGACATCTCCACTCTAATTACTTTTAGAGAAATGTTTGCGAGACTAATAGGTTCTCCTTATTCACCGATCGTCTGTTACATGTACAACAATAAATACCATTTCAAAAATTCCCACTGCAGTGACACAACAACAACATGTCTCTATGAAAAACCAAACATTAATGTTACATGAAAAACATATACTTATCAACGAAAAAAAATTAATAATAAAAAATTTTAAGCAAATTTATAGCTTGAAATAGTTATGTGAAGTATTATTTTAATGTGAATATTGGTAAAAGATAAAAATAAGAACTTGGACTGTAAGTAAACGCTGAACACGGTGAAGTTACTGTGACTCGTGCCACGTGAAGCGTATGATCTTATTTAGTCTATTCGCACGTGATTGTTGTGGCTTCAATAATAATATGGAAAATTACTTTGTTTTACGCGCTTTGGTTATTTATTAGGTTATTAATGTTTTTGTTAATTAAAGGGCTAAATAGTTTGAATGTTTAATGAGTTTTCGTTTTTGGTTTATTCTGTTGTTTATTAATTTGCAAGTTAACTTGATTTGGTGGAATTTTACGCGAGTAAAAGTTAATGTGCTTGGGGCAGATACATCTCTGCACAAAACTAAAATTTATAAAGGAGTATCTACTCGCGTAGGGATGTTTTTTGGACATTAATCATAAGGGACATAATCCCTACCATAGCAGGTAGTCTTCATACAAAAAAAACTAGGAATTATGTCTATGGTTAGAACTTTTTGATGGTGACATCTCTTGCTACTTTTCAAGCGAACAATTGTCATACGTCACTTCAATGTGAATGATGAATGATAACACTATGTTCAATCAATGATGTACGGTTTTAGGTTATGTTTCAATGTTTTAATTATGTTAAAACTACTTTTATTATATTAATACTTGAAATTGGCAGACATAGTTATTGTGTAGTAACTACAGCTGATTGCCATAAAACGCAAAATTTAATTGAATTTTCAATCAATCAGCTCGATCTGCCATTATGGTTTCAATGTTTGACGAGTGAAGAGTTTGCATTGATCAATTTCCGAAACATAACCTCTCATTTACCAAATATAGTAATTAATATGCGTTTATTCGGTGCTTCACAATGTACAACAAGTGATGTGTAGTGAATGAGAAAGTAGCCGATAGGACGTTATTTTCCATCACTTTCCAAGAACTGAGATAGGACTTAACAATGGTTACCGTGTCTTTGTGCTAATAGTGCTTTGTGCTTACAAGGTTTAAGTGTGGTAAACCTTTGTATATTGTTTGTGAGCCACACAAGAAATGTTTTCTGGGTTACTCAATATGAATAACGGGTGTTTAATTGGTGTAACATTATTAACAGAATATGAATAAAAGGTACTGATGTCTCGCTTCTAGAGAATAAAAATTTGCCTCCCGTGCAATAAAAACAAAGCATATAAAAATATAAAACAAAATTTAGAAATAAAAAAAAAATTATAAATATACAAGTCTTTTATTTATTTTACCTTCTTTATCATTTAGATTGTTAAAATATCTTGTAGAAAAGGAGAGGGGCTTTTGCCTGCCACAATGGCATTACGCCAAAATCCAATGCCGTCATTTTGAAATTAAGAAACGAAGGACAATTTAATTTAAAAAAAAATAGTTGTCAAATTGAAAAGTTCCTAAAGTTCCTAGTTCCTAGTGTTGTAGTTAGGAAGACGTTCGTCTGATGCGTAGCGTCACTAGTTAGTTTGTGATCCCTACCAACAGATGTATTCTTTAACTACCATCAACTGAACAAAAATACGTACAATTGAATTTTGAATGATTTTATAAAAAGTAAAAACATTTTAAATAGTTCCTCAAACAATAGACAAAACAAAACGATTTACCTGTCTCGGCATAAAAATATCTTGACTTAGTATGGTTTTATTATGACTTATTTGGCCCTAGCTTTTGATCGTGGCTTCGTTCGCGTAAAAAAATAGTGGTAGACTGTGGGTTTGTCTTTTTTGTTTGAAAGCTGAATAAAAAGTGACTGTCCTTACCTACTATTGATGTAAATCTGTTTAGCCCCTCAAGTTATGCATGGTTTTTCCTGTCAGTCGTGGGTTTTTAATTTTTTTTTATAAATAACTTATTTTCTGATGACTAATGACCAAATACAGTAATGTAAGTAATGTAAAAGGTTCGAAACAAACATTTTTACTCCAATAAAAAAAATCTAAATAATAAATTATTGAATAAATTAATTTAAAAATATTTTTTAAAACTAAATATTCAAACATAAAATAACAAACCAATTGATATACATTGTTATTAAATGAAAATATATATTTTACTATCAAAATGGCTTAGGATAGGAAAGAAAACAAAATAACATTTTAACAAATACAAAAAAAAATCGAATGTTCAATTCTACATAGCAGCTAATAAAAAAGAAAAAAAAACAAGATTGCAAAAAGCTCAGTAATATTATTTGCTATTCAGAACAAATGACTGATTTTCAGCTATCACTTGTCAATTAGAGTAGCTGCGCGGTTTATTTACTCAAAGATTTTCTCTTTTCCTATTTATAATAAGCAAATGCATTATATTTCCACTACAATTTCCAATCTATTCCGATCTATTGAAAATATTAATTCTTTTAGCTTTCAAGACACTTCCTTAGGTAGGACGTTTTAATTCCAGCTTAACTATTTCATTTCACGGCTTAAGGATGGAATTTTTTTATGTAAATTTTAAATTTTTTTTTTTAACTATTCAATGTCTTTTCTTACAAATTTTCATCTCCCATTTAATCCAATTTAAGACAAAAATTTCTGAAAACACTGAAATTTTAATTTTTTATGTCTAACAAAGAAATTAAAATATAAGTTCCAGCTTAAAATAAACTTCCTAATTATTAGTATCAAAATTTTGTCAACTATACAAACATCATCAGCCATTTACCGCTTTCTTATAATTTTCAACTCCATTAATAACGTTACGAGCTCACATCTTACACGTGAATGCACGTCCAGACACGACAGCGTCGGGTGGACGTACTCGTGCTCCGTTCTCTACCGTTCTGTTATTTCTGAAGACACTAAAGTAATGAGATTTAAGCCATGAAATTCATTTAATGAAGTGTTTTTCAGATGTATGCACTTTACATATTAATAATCAACAGGAGAAACTTCTTAGTAGTTTAATTACATGATTGTGTAAGTGCTAAGTGGTAAATGAATTAAAGATCTTGAGATATGCGAAAAGTTAAAAGTTTTATTTATTGTAAATTGAGAATTTAGGGTCACGATTATTACAAAAAGGTTTTTTTTACCAAATATATGAAAATTAACACATAATAGCTAGTCATTACGGATTTAAGAACTTTTAGAGCCTAGATAACTTTAAGGTTGTCAGTTTATTTAAGTAGGCACTGAAACTTTCACAAGAGTCAGGACAGTAAGGGATGCTGTTTTATTGGAAATTGTGAAATTTTGAAGCTCCAAAGTGTGAATTTGATAAGTTGATAACCGCTTCGTATGTCTGACTCATAGCCTAAATTTGTAGCCCGCATATAAAGATGATACTGCAGATTTTGGCATGCCACCGACAACGCATGTAAACTGCAGATTTGAAAAAAGGAAAACTGCTTTCCAACGTGCACTTGATTTTATAGTTTGTTTTTTTTTTCTGTATTTATAAATACATACATTTAAAAATAGTTTGTATTAAATTTAAAAGATTAAGAAGAACTAGATAGAGGCGTAAAGAGACTGCTTATAACAGGATCACAATTTTTAAAATTATCATATATAGTACTTTTATATGATAGGAACTTTTTCTATTATTTGTGATCAAGAGATTTGGTATATTTAGATTTTTCTAGTATTATCAAAATCAAATCAAAAATCAAAATCCGTATTGCAAAAAATATAGTACAGGTTAAGTTCTTAATATAAAATAGGATCTCATATTTTACTGTCGTGCAGCATGCAATCTTATTAGTTTATATATTTTAACACTTTACAGAGTTCCAATTATATCTTTATTATTTATATTTATTATTTATTTATCGATTAGAAAGTGGCTCAAGGCGGATTTAAATTGTTTAATAGTCAAACATTTTAAATTATTTGACAAATTATTATAAATTTTTACAGCCATAAATAGAATACTGCGTTTACATATGTCTGTTTTTATGTTTGGAAGGCATAGTCTATCAGAGAACTTTGTATTAAAATTAACATAATTTTTATTTCTTTGAAAAAAATTAGGATTTGTTTTTACAAATAAACAAGTTTCATATTAATACAGACTAAGTAGTGTCAATAGTCTCATAAATTAAAATAAAGGCTTACATGATTCCCTAGAGTTAATATTTGCAATAGATCTGATACATTGTTTTTGTGTTATGAGGGCCCTATATAATTTTACAGAGTTTCCCCAAAAGAATACCATATCTCAATATTGAGGCTACATAACCGTGATATGCTTTCAGAGCAGTTTCTGGATTAGTTCGTTTGGTTAGCCGCCAAAGTGTGAAAGCGAATCTGTTTATTTTTAAGGACACTTTTTCTATGTGGTCATTCAGGTAAAATGTTTGTCGAATACTATGCCAAAGCATGTATGAAGTTTGTTTCTTGAATCCTTTGCTCCTTTGTTAGAAAATTGGATGTAATTTTCTAATTAATAATAACAGTCGAATTATTTACGCCAAGCCAATGAATTATGTCAGCTACAGTAGAATTTATAATGTCATTAACATTTTTATTTGTATCGTCAGGAATTAAAATTGATATGTCATCAGCATATAATGTCATGTGATAATCTGTTATTTGTGGTAAGTCATTAATATATAAAAGAAATAACAGCGCACCTAATATGCTACCTTGGGGCACGCCTACCCTATTATATTTTAACGAAGATGAAATTGTTTCGACTTCACCTTGATGTGTGGAATTTGAATTAATACCATTTATTTCTACGTACTGCATTCTACTTTCAAAACAGCTCTTGATCTAGTGTTGTGCAGTGCCTCGTACACCATACTGTTCACATTTGTCTAAGAGTAATGAGTGCGAGACGCAGTCAAACGCGCGGGTCATGTCAAAAGATGTTGTTTTCTTGTATGTATTTTATAATTTTAGTTATTAAATTATATGTCGCGAGGCCCGTTGATTTTCTTTTTTGGAAATCATATTGTTTGTGGTCGAGTATCTCATGCTTATCAAAAAATTTTGTCAAACGAAACTGCATGCATTTTTCGATTACCTCTGCTAGGTTAGTTTATGTTCGCAATAGGGCGGTAATTTTCAGGGTTGTCCCTAGGCCCTTTTTTGTGTCTAGGTTTCCTTAGGTTAATTCCTTCCTTAGGTTCATTCCTTGTGTGAACGATAGGTTTATGGTGCGTGAAATAACCGGTGCTATTGCTTTTTTAAATTTTTTTATTGTTTTTGTTGGTACTCCATCGCTACCTACTGAGTTGGTATCTTTTAATGAGCCAATGATAGTCAAAACTTCTTCAGCATGAGTTGGAAATAAAAACATAGTAGCCTTGTTCGGTTTCATTACATTTCGTTTCTGAATTTTGTTTTGGGCGTTTGTGCTTGTAATGAAGTGGTCATTCATCGCGTTGCAAATAGCGGGGTGTTGTTGTATATTTTATTATTAATTTTTAACTCATTTATTTTTTGTATGGTTTCTTGTGCCGTGACATTGCTTTTTATTATTTTCCATGAAGCTTTCGAAATATTTGAGGACTGATTCCTAAAACTAAGCTACAGTTTTTGTAGGCTAGAGTTATAAATTTTATAAACAGTTTATTATAATTTAAGTAAGTTTCTTTATCCTGAATTTTTTTGTTTTATAATATTTAAATCTAAATTTGCGTTTTGTTTCCGAAGATATTTTTAAACCCTGCGACAGCCATAGAGGTTTTTTAAGCCTATTTGTTTTTTTATCTTATGTTATGGAAAGCATTGATAAAATAGTAATAAAAATTTGTCAAAAAGTCATTAAAAGCTAAATTAGTATGAGATTCATTGAATATGTCGCACCAGGTTAAACTCTCTAAGTTATTTTTAAATTTGGAATGATTTTCCATACCATAGTCCCCTTTTCTTATAAATATACTGGTAAGGGAGATTTTTTTATTTGGTAAAAGTGATTTCATATATTGTGCTTTGTCATGATCTGAATGTAATCTAAGTACAGAGGTAATGTATCACTAAACATTAAGATTTTGCAAAGTTAAAAACATTTGCCAACATCATTCATCATGCTAAATAAAAAATGGGTTCAAAAATTAAAACTTTTGTAATTTTGACCGATGACCAGCCAATACTACAGCCTGAAAACGATTCCGAAGTTAAGAAACTCTATCCAACACAGGAGATTTCTGCGGATTATGACTTTTTGCAGCTTTATATGATCAAATGGCAAAATAAAGCAAAAATATGATCAATGGATCAAACTATAAACATTCTGCCGCTGAAACTGAGTGAGGTGTTTCAGGGGCAGAACGTTTATAGGAATTTTCTTACTGACAAGTTTTGTATGTAGGTGGGTATCAGTAGTTTAAGAATAAGTTTATGATGTTTATAATAACAGCATTGGCTTTTCATTGTAAATACACGGTTCACGGTCGTTGACCGTGTAAGTATGGATTTTCCTCTAGTTTATCAAGTCGCATCAAGAGCAATCTCAAAAGGGTTTTCTCCGTACTACAATTTCAACTTCCTATCTCAGAGGTATTATAGTTAGTCATTGTATACAACGATTTTCACCGAAAATTTTAACACAATATATTTAAACAAGAATAATCAAAACAATCAAACTAATTACCTGTCGAGTTTGCAATATAAATCGTGCATTGTGAATAATTATCTGTATTCCCAAATTAAATTTAACGTTAAATTTATAGAGTATATTCTTATTTAATTGTTAAAAAAAAATTATAAAATATTATTAGGAAGAAACACAACCGAGATTAAAACCTGCAAAGAACAATCCTACTTTCATTGTTATCACGTGTATTTCAAAGCAAAGGGGCCGCAATGCCCATGAGGTTACTTACGTAGATATAAAAGGCGGCAAAGCTTTGCCCTTGTCTGTCACTTGTCAAAGCCAGACGTTAGCCACAGTAGTATGCTAATACATAATATCTCCAAGATAGACTACTGTTCTTTTGCGTTGCCTTCGTCCGCGTTGTGGAGTGTTTCATTTTGTTGATTTGGTTTATAGCTATGAAAATTACGTACATATTAACCAACTAACTAACGGCTTTAAAAAATGTTACTACTAAATAATAATGTAAGCATGAAAGTAAATGGCCAAGTAATGTATCGTGCAAGCGTTGAAACCGAATAGTGGTTGCAAAAACTTTGAATGGAGGATGCTGTTCACTCTACGTTCGAAAATTTGTCTGGACAAATAGACGCAGGCAGATCATTTAAATCTTCGACAACGCGAACCAAAAATGACCTGTCTGGTACATACCTAGACTATTATCGATAAAAACTTCTTTATGCGCCTAGTTCTCTGGTTCAACCTGGTTCTACTTGTTTAAAAAGAGCATTTGCACTCACCAAAATGTATCCTGTAAGATACTGATTAAGTTTGGATCTTACGAAGGAGATCGAGACTGTGTAATCTCGTTTAAGTAAAATGATCGTCCCTAAAATTTTGTTTGGACGTGATAGCCCTGAATCGTAGAAAAAAGTCACAGAAAATATTATATTTTGAAAAAGAGGTGTTAAATCGAATGATTTCTTTTTCACGAAGAAAAGAGAGACCTCTGTTGTGGACGGGTTGAATTTGATAAGATTGCCATGGCAACTTTCATACACTCTTTTACGTATAGTTGAATTAATCTCTTCCACCATTAAGTGTCTCTGACACTGGAAGCGATAAGAAAAATGTAGCGAAGAGAACAGCTCCTCGTCATTTATTGCCATTAGGTCAGAGAAGTTACCTTCAGCTACAATTAATTCCAGGTGAATCGCACGCTGGAAGCTTGCTTAAAAAAATTTATGCCATTCACGGTTAAGTGCCTTGGATATATCAGGGGACACGGCTAGTGACGTACGGTGGAGATTTCTAGTTTAGCGTCTACCGCGTTTCATAACCATCATACTGGTTATCGCATAGTAGCTCATTGCTCTCTAGGTACTTCAGGTGGGAATTGTTAAATACACGAAATTACAACAGGTCTTTAAATGGCTGGATCTAAACGCTGCCCTTTTACAGTTCATTACAATTCATTTTCATTACATTACAATTGTAAACATTAAACGAAACTAATAGTTACACATAAAAAATCATTCTTTAAAAAATTTAATTATTATATATTCGGTTTTAATAAAATTTTAATTCGTTATAATAATTATCTATGTATTTTAAAACTTCTTAAATATGCAAATATATCTGTATAAGACAAGTTTAGTCCCAGCTAAATATCGACAGCCAAGTTTCGTACAATAAAAATTAAAAAAAATTGGCGTCGCCTATTAAATTTTTTTTGTTACAATTTTATTGTCATTACTAGACAAACTTCTGTACAATTTGTGGTCAGTTTGAAGGGTCATATTTGCATGAAACTGCGCATCAAGTTTTAGTGTTTTTATTTATATTACGAGGGAACATTTTTTCTCAAGAAAAAAACATTTAAAAATATCACATACAAAACAATACCTTCAAAATCAAAAAGCAGTGTTATTTATAAGTAAACAAGGTTATCAAACGTATTTAAGTTTTGGGTGAGCCTAGCCTTAATAACAACCGAAGTTGATACTTGATCCATCCGCTTTGTTCACTCGAATTTACATTTATATTAGTTGGAGTTTTAACCAATACCTGCATACGGCTTGTTACAGGATCAAAGGACAATCGAGGACGAAAGTCTTTGTTTTTTGTAGTGTTTGTTTTCATTTTATAATGCATTGTTTTAACCTCTGCGCAAAAAGAGAGGTGTTATATGTGTAACTTGTGTATCTTTGTGTACGTATGTTTCTTTCTACGATTTAATATTAATTATTTTCAATTTGTTTTATCTACTCTATTCTTGTAAAATATGGCAATCAGCCGTCGTTGATTTGTTTTATCAAGTATACAGTTATTTTCTATTCTTCGGTTTGTTTTTATAAACAATATTTATTTCTTCATTATAAAATGGTGGTATTTGAACGGTTAGGAAAGTATTTGTATTTTTGTGAGCAAATAAATTTAATCAGTCAGCCAATAGCGCAAGTTGGCAAGAAATTCATGGCTATCAAACGTCAATCTTAAAAGATTATTTGGGGTACCGATTATATCATTGAAATACAAGATACATGTTTAATCATGAAATACATGAAATACATGTTTAATCAAAATTTGGTAAGCTGTCAAAGAGTAAGAAATTATTTCGTTTGGTGCAGCAATTAATAACCAGCATAAATACTTTTCTTCTGATATGCAAAATTATTAACATACGTTTAATAAACTTAGGCCAACTTGCGTGGACCTAAATTAAAAAGGGTTGACTAATGTACAGTGATGTAATGACATTTAAGTAATTAACTAACTTACTCTGACTACATCGTTAACTCAGGTCTGCGCAAGTTGGCCTTACTTACCCTTTGTGTGAGCAAACTAAAGGATATATCATAAAAGTGTCAAACGTAATAAACCATTGGGTTCATTTTTATATTTATAATTGAAATTAAAGTAAAAAATTTGAGCATAAACAATACAACTTCATATATATTTATAAGATTTCGATGAATTAAAAGGTCGATACTTAAACAATTAACTAAATTTATTCTGTATTGCTGTATTAACAATTATCATTTTGCCTTTGAAATCCTGCCACGTTTCCTTTTCCTGAACAAGTAATTTTACTTTATTTATTTAAGTATGTTTTTTACACGTTTGTTTTAGAACACAATGGCTGACCATAGGTGAAAAGGCACAATAATGCCCTAAACCGAAGCGTACTCTCAGAAAAATTACCGTATCCATCTTACACGTCAAAAGCTTAAACAATTAAAAGTCTAGTTTTATTTACTTTATTAGGATAGGCAAAGGAACAAATGTCATGTTTTTTTAACTCAATCATTCTGATAGTGACACCATGCAGGTTTATTTTCTATTAAAAATGACAAGTTTGTTAAAACAGTTATTTCACATTATATATTAGAACCTTTTATGCATATTTTTAACCATATTTTAAATATGCGTACCCATCAAAGGCATGTTTTTTCTGATGCGTAATTGTAAAATCTTGCAGACCAAGTTTATTAAGCAGATACGTAATATTGCAAGGTGTCCTCTTATTATTAAATTACTGACCATGATCAATTTCGCTTTCAAATCAAGGACCGCATCCAGATTTTTATTATTGATTTAAAGGATAATTAAATTTTAAAACAGTTTGCCGTTAAATTACTTCTCAGTGTAGCATATTTGAGAGCGTCGGCTGCGCAGTGGAGAAGGAGCTTCCCTAGCTTCTCGATCAAAAGTTTCCGGGTTCGATCCCCGGTAACATATGTAACATGAGTTTTAACAACTTAAGTGCATCAAGCCTAATACTTAACGGTGAAAAAAACATCGTGACCCACATACCTTAAAAAATATTTTGAACGTGTGTGTCAAGTGTGCGCTGAAAGCAAGCTTGGTGGACTATGAATTGCTTGCAGGCATCCCTTAGTTAAGTGAGGTAGATATATCTGCAGTGGGATTATCAAGGCTGTCGTGATAACATATTTTTACAATAAGACTAAAGTGAACAAAATATCTATTTTATCTCATTTTATAGCAATTCCTACTGAAAATTTGAATAAATTTAAATTTGTAGTGCTTACAAAACTATTAATTATATGCGCATAGTAGGAGCTTCCGCTGTTATGTATTTTAAATGCATGCTATAAGTGTATTATATCACTTAACTATGTATATTATACTATTTATTAGAAAGTTGAACAATGACGATAGGAAGACGTCTCATATTTTTCCTATTATATTTATTCCAGTAACTGTCTTACATTTATCTTACACAATTTATGTTACACACGGAGAAATAGAGAAAGGAATGAATTGACATGTTCTTAGGTGGAAGCCTAAAAAAGGAAATAGTGTTGCCTGATTATAAATTTGAAATCTTAACATCTCTCTTCAAGGATAAATTTATTTATTAACTCAGACTTGTATGCAATTTTTGGAGTAAAAAAAAAACATTACAATTTTAGCAACGTTGTACATAACTTAACATAAAGGAGACGTTTCATTTTCGGCTAGCGCGAAGTTCACCCGATCGGAATGTATGAAAAAATGTGGTTAACACAATAAAAATATTGAATAAATTATATTCTGCATTATATTTTACTTTGAAACAAAAAACAAAACATCATATGGCCACACCGAGGTGACGTTTCCGTATTCCGCATTGTTGAACGAAAATTGAGTCTGTTTTAACTTGTGATCTTTCTAGTCTGTGGTTTGTTCAATTCCGTTTGTCAAACTAGAGCGGATATGTGGTTTGGATATGACCTTCGAATGACGATATAGTAAGTTTACCGTAACGAATCACAAACATATTTAAAACTAAAGTACATAAAACATTTGAATGACAACTTGAATGAGATTTTTAATGATCGATTACAAAGATCATAAGCGTTTTGGAAACATGAAATAATAAAAATATCCGTTTACACATTATCAGTTACTCGATTTTAAATCAAGATTTTTGCGATAATTTTAAGATAATTAGATAGGATTAAGATAATTAACTCGGCATCATATACTGGACTTCGCTTGCGCGTGATTGTGGATTTTGTTAGTATCACAGTGGATTTCTTGATTTTCGAGGTAAGGATAATATATTTATGTTATTTGCATGCTCTTTTAAACATGTATTAGCAATTGTACACTTAAACACTGTACACTTATTAATGCATTTGACTTATCTTAAAGAGCTGAAATGAATTTTGTCGTAAACGAAATGAAGCGATAAACGAAAGGTTTCATTTGACATTAAATTAAACAATGGCTATCCTACACTTTATGTTGAAGTACGCTTACTTTTCTTTTTATATCGTAAGTTAGTTGTAATTATAATGTTATCATATTATGTTAGTTAAAGATAATAGTGAATCCAATCTTTGATCAAATACCATTACATACCCATTACTACCCTAATATGAAGCTGACATAAAGCTTTATTGTTTTTTTTTTTTTTTTTTTGCTGCCGAGGCACCCTCGCGGGAGTGAGGTGGAAGATGCGTCATGCATACCGCCCGCAGGTAAATTCCTCTGCGGGGGGGTTATGTGGGACTCACCAGAATGGCACCTACCCACTAAAAACCATCTGTTGGCTGTAGTTATTACCGTTAGCCTTCATCGGAAGCGACACCCGTCGGGAAGTTGGGCGCGCTGGCGGAGACCCGCTAGCGGGTCTTCCGCCTGTAGTGAAAGTTGCACTGAAGGTGCTCAAAGGGACATGAGTTGGTGGCCGTTCTGGGCAGCCTCCGGTGAAGCCGGGTCTGGGCAGAGGTTGGCCTAAGCATGATTTAGGGATCAATTCATTTAAATGAACCTATAATGAATTGAGAAGGGAACTATGCTCCGCCAGAGCTAGCAAACGCTCTGTCGGAGTACGTGAAGCCCTAAGTTTACGGGCTAAGACTGCGATTTCACTAACATCGATATTTTTCATAGCGTCGCAGACGATACGCATATCGTCTGCTACGGAGGATTGAGGAGTGGGTTTGTATGGGCGAGGAGCCGGGATGGGATTCGATGCGGGACGCTGCCTCCAGTTTTCTGGGGCAGGCCTGGACTGTGTTGGCTTAGCAGCCGGAGGAACCCGGCTACGCAGCGGCGGAAAGTTTTCTTGAGAAAGGCGCGGAGCCTGTTTGGGTGCCGCCCTCTTGGAATTGGAGCGCATACAGCGGGGTGCACGAGGGCAGCCCTTGTAATTTGCGGTGTGGCCGGACTGGCCACAAAGCACGCAATCGGGAGGAGAGGGAGTTTCAGGAGTGCGATTGCACTCCTTAGTGAAGTGCGGGACCAGGCACTTGACGCACCTGGGCGGTGCGCGGCAGTTGGCCGCCGCGTGCCCGTACAACTGGCACCGATGGCACTGGCCGGGATGACCGCGGCGATGAGGCGCCTCGATCGAGATCCCAGAGAGGCCGCATATAGTGCTAACCCCTTTGAGGATCTCCCTGGACTTGGGGACGTTGGCGAGAACCACCAAAGCGAGAGGGTGTTGCCTCCCGTACTTGCTGTGCATTTTATGCACCGCGAGTGCCGGTAAGCCTTGGGACTGCAGATCCTCCAGGATAGCCTCGTTCGATAATTCGAACGGGACTCCCCTGAGTACCGCTCTGATCTTACGCTCTTCTGACAGAGCATAAGTGTGATAAGCATATTGCTTATCGGTGAGGAGCTTAGTCAAAGCTCGGAAATCGTCTATCGACGAGACAGTGATTTTAATAGATTCACCCGAGTTTACCGGGTGTAATGGATCTTGTGCTCATTGCACAATGTCGAGACCTCAGTCCATTTACCCTTTTCCCGAAGGAAAACGGGTGGTGGGACCTTGGCCTTGACAGAAGTTGGGGCCGGAGCGGGTGTTGAAGACACCGGGGCAGCTGGCGTTGAAGACGCCGCAGGGGGTGTAGGGATGGGCGCTGAGGGCGCCGGGTCTTGTTTCGAGCGCTTCTTAGAGCGCTTCTTAACAAGGGTGAAAGAGGGAGGCTCATCAGGGCCAGTTGGGGTGGCATCCGAGGATGACTCGGTCGCGGGTGCGCGCTTGCGGCGCGGAGGGGCGTCTACTTCGCACTCCATGTCACTGGAGGAAGGGGACGCTGGAGAGCCTAAGACCAGAGGGGTCTGGGGGACTGGGGTGGCCTGAGGGGCCATTGAGGGAATTAATTTCATGATATGCGGGATGAGAGAGTCCAAGAAACGATACTTGTCAGCATTTATAGACATGCCTTCAGCACCGGTACTATCAAGTAACTTCCTCATAAGCTCATCAGAGCTTAAAGAAGCCATTGCGGAGGGGTTGGGGAGGGACAACAATATATAAATATATATACTATGAACCTATCAACGATGACTAACTTCCTAAAAACCACCCTACACGCAGTAGGGTGGTTGAGGACGACGCGGATAACTTACTCGAACACGAAGACTCGAGGCACCTGGAACGACGAAATTCCGTCGACGAAGCTCACGTTCCAGGAAGTACGGTTAACAGCCCACTGTCCGCCGTGAAAACGGCGTTAGAAACTTATTAGATGTACGGTTAAAACCCACTTTCCACCGTGAAAACGGCGTTAGAAACTTATTAGAAGTACGGTTAACGAGCCACTGTCCGCCGTGAAAACGGCGTTAGAAACTTAATACGGTATACAACTATGAAATTATATATTACGACAACAACCAGTGAAATTTGGGTGCTCAATTAGCGCGGGGGCTAATAGAGCGGGAAGGCGTCTGCGATCGACGTGCGTTCGAGAACGCACGCATTGTTTTTTTTTTTTTTTTGCTGCCGAGGCACCCTCGCGGTAGGGAGGTGGAAGATGCGTCATGCATACCCGCCCGCAGGTAAATTCCTCTGCGGGGGGGTTATGTGGGACTCACCAGAATGGCACCTACCCACTAAAAACCACCTGTTGGCTGTAGTTATTACCGTTAGCCTTCATCGGAAGCGACACCCGTCGGGAAGTTGGGCGCGCTGGCAGAGACCCGCTAGCGGGTCTTCCGCCTGTAGTGAAAGTTGCACTGAAGGTGCTCAAAGGGACATGAGTTGGTGGCCGTTCTGGGCAGCCTCCGGTGAAGCCGGGGCTGGGCAGAGGTCGGCCGAAGCATGATTTGAGGATCAATTCATTTAAATGAACCTACAATGAATTGAGAAGGGAACTATGCTCCGCCAGAGCTAGCAAACGCTCTGTCGGAGTACGTGAAGCCCTAAGTTTACGGGCTAAGACTGCGATTTCACTAACATCGACATTTTTAATAGCGTCGCAGACGATACGCATATCGTCTGCTACGGAGGATTGAGGAGTGGGTTTGTATGGGCGAGGAGCCGGGATGGGATTCGATGCGGGACGCTGCCTCCAGTTTTCTGGGGCAGGCCTGGACTGTGTTGGCTTAGCAGCCGGAGGAACCCGGCTACGCAGCGGCGGAAAGTTTTCTTGAGAAAGGCGCGGAGCCTGTTTGGGTGCCGCCCTCTTGGAATTGGAGCGCATACAGCGGGGTGCACGAGGGCAGCCCTTGTAATTTGCGGTGTGGCCGGACTGGCCACAAAGCACGCAATCGGGAGGAGAGGGAGTTTCAGGAGTGCGATTGCACTCCTTAGTGAAGTGCGGGACCAGGCACTTGACGCACCTGGGCGGTGCGCGGCAGTTGGCCGCCGCGTGCCCGTACAACTGGCACCGATGGCACTGGCCGGGATGACCGCGGCGATGAGGCGCCTCGATCGAGATCCCAGAGAGGCCGCATATAGTGCTAACCCCTTTGAGGATCTCCCTGGACTTGGGGACGTTGGCGAGAACCACCAAAGCGAGAGGGTGTTGCCTCCCGTACTTGCTGTGCATTTTATGCACCGCGAGTGCCGGGAAGCCTTGGGACTGCAGATCCTCCAGGATAGCCTCGTTCGATAATTCGAACGGGACTCCCCTGAGTACCGCTCTGATCTTACGCTCTTCTGACAGAGCATAAGTGTGATAAGCATATTGCTTATCGGTGAGGAGCTTTGTTAAAGCTCGAAAGTCGTCTATCGACGAGACTAAGATTTTAATAGATTCACCCGAGTTGGCTGCTCGGATGTAATGGATTTTGTGCTCATTGCACAATGTCGAGATCTCGGTCCATTTACCCTTTTCCCGAAGGAAAACGGGTGGTGGGACCTTGGCCTTGACAGAAGTTGGGGCCGGAGCGGGTGTTGAAGACACCGGGGCAGCTGGCGTTGAAGACGCCGCAGGAAGTATAGGGACGGGCGTCGAGGGCACCGGGTCTTGTTTTGAACGCTTCTTAGAGCGCTTCTTAACAAGCGTAAAGGAGGGAGACTCAGGGCCAGTTGGGGTGGCGTCCGAGGATGACTCGGTCGCGGGTGCGCGCTTGCGTCGCGGAGGGGCGTCTACTTCGCACTCCATGTCACTGGAGGAAGGGGACGCTGGAGAGCCTAAGACCAGAGGGGTCTGGGGGACTGGGGTGGCCTGAGGGGCCATTGGTGGAATTAACGCCATGATATGCGGGATAAGAGAATCAAGGAAACGGAACTTGTCAGCATTTATATGTATGCCTTCAGCACCGGTACTATCAACTAACTTCTTCCTAATCTCATCAGAGCTTAGGGAAGCCATTGCGGAGGGGTTGGGGAGGGACAATATATGAACCTAACAACGATGACTAACTCCCTAAAACCACCTTACACGCAGTAGGGCGGATGAGAACGACGCGGATAACTAACTCGAACACGGCACTTGAAGTCCTGGAACAACGAATTCCCGTCGACGAAGCTCACGTTCCACGAAGTACGGTTAACAAGCTACTATTCGCCGTGAAAACGGCGTTAGAAACTTATTAGAAGTACGGTTAACGAGCCACTGTCCGCCGTGAAAATGGCGTTAGAAACTTAATACGGTAAACAACTATGAAATTTGGGTGCTCTTTTTTTTTTTTTTTTTTTTTTTTTTTTTTTGGTTCCCCTCCACGGGAAGGGCAGGAGGACATAAAAAATGCTCTGACGCATACTCCGCGCGCGCGATCGGAGTTATGTGGGACTCGTCCCGACGCCTACCAGAACCATACCCACTAAAAAGCCCCCTGTCGGCTCGTGCATTTTTGCCACTCAGCCTTCATCTGAGCGACGGCCAATCGGAGAAAGAGGCCGCGCTAGCGGGGCCCTTAAGGGGTCACCCGCTGGAATTTACATAGCACTGAAGGTGCTCAAAAAAGAAAAGTAAATAAATAAAAACATTAAAAATTGACAAATAAAATTGCATTAATTCGGATTTACGTTAGAATTAGAATTTACGTTAGAATTAGAATTTGCGGCCTGAAGGGCCTCTAGATCTAAAGTTAACTGCATGCGTTCGCTCGTGTGCGCGTTTCTCGGTCTAGCGATTTTGTAAATCGAATCTAACACAGGAACAGTATATGAGACTGAATCTCGAACAAGATGATTGGGATGGGATTCGGCACGTTTGAAGAACGATTCTGAGAGTGTTTTGAGGTGCTGTTGCACTGTAGGCAGTTCAAGATCTCTGTGCAGGTCCGCGTTACGCACGTACCAAGGTGCGTTTGTGGCCCTGCGGCAGAAGAGATTTTGAACTACCTGCAGCTTATACAGGACGGAGGGTTTGGCGTGGGCAAAGACTGGCGAAGCATATGACATGACGGGTCTAAGCAGACCTTATAAAGCGTACGTTTATTTCTAAAAGACATTTTACTTTTTCTTCCTATCATACTATATAGACGGCTTAAGTAAAAACGCGCGAGTTTCGTTACTCTATCGACGTGTGGCTTGAAAGAAAGCGTCTGATCTAAGGTGACGCCTAAGTATTTGACAGTGCGCTTCCAGGGGATGGGAATACCTAACATACGAATGTGCGGATCGTTGTGGCGATTACGACGTTTGTGGTCGAATTGAATAGCAGAACTCTTTTCTGGGTTGACATCGATACGCCATTTTTGAAACCAAACATCGAGGGCGTTTACGGCCTTTTGGAGTCTGGTGATGTTATACGGGATCGCTTGACTTTTAGTGTAAAGGGCGGTATCGTCTGCAAAGAGGGCGAGTTCGACGCCTTTCGGCGGGATGGGGATGTCGTTAGTGTACACGGTGTACAGCAGAGGGGCGAGGACTGAGCCTTGCGGGACTCCAGCCTTTATGGGACGAGGCGCGGAGAGCGTGCCTTCATGTTTGAATCGAAAAGTACGGTCTTTAAGAAACGACGCTATTAATCTGACTAGGCGAGCCGGTAAGCCTATTTTATAGAGTTTAAAAACGAGACCGCTGTGCCAGACTTTGTCGAAAGCCTTGGCTACGTCAAAGAGAACCGCGATTGTTTTTTTTACGACGCTGAGAGAATCCTTCGAGTATGTACTCGACTGGTTCGACTGATGTCTCAATTTGAGTCTGAGCTTCAGATTTTAAAAGACATAACTTTAGTAATTTTGGTTACAAATCTTATATACTAATTGTGTATTACGTGTCTAAAATCTTTTAAAAATTAAAAATATTTTCCTTTCAAAAATATGTAGATCTGATCGTTTATATATAACATTCTATTTTAAAATTGTTGCTACTGATTTTGTTTTGGTTTAATACATACTTTCCTATCATATTTTCTTACACATTATTTAATTAGGTTTATGTAATTAATTAGGAATGCATCTGTAGAAATTTTGCTGGTGGGTAAAATAAAATTAATACCATTATATATTGCAAAAAGAGTATTATTATCAAAATTACAAAAAAAATTACAACTAAAGAAACAGCTTTTATAATTCTTGTCCTTCACCAAGATCAACAGCATCTTCCGAAACTGTCAAATTATTATAAAAAGTACGCCTGTTACTCGGCATGCTCAAAGTCATTTTAATTAAATCCTTTTTTTTTTCCTTATTAATGCCTCTGGGTATTTCTTGCCTTTTTATACATTTTAATAAATCATTTTGATAATTATTATTTATATTTTTTTTCGTATCAGCCACAAGTTTATTATTAAAAATATTTAATGACTTATATTCTTGTTGGTCGTAATCAATTTTCGCAAATAAACATGTGTAACCTCTACGAAACTCTACTATTTTTAGGTTACTAATATTATAACCTTTTGGAAATGATAATTTTGTTTCATTTTCAAAAATTAAAACTTCTTCGTGACCAAAATATTTCACGTTACAATTTTTACGAGCCTTACTTATTATAGTTATATAATCTTGTATATCATAAATGTTTAAACATTTATCCATTTTTTTTGTGATTGCTCCATGCACGGCATCAGCTGGCATGTAAGTATGGCCTGGCTCAAAATATTCAATTTTAATTATATTTGTTTCACAGTCTTTTGAATTTATATAGCGTAAAAGACTTGAATATAGAACTCTGTTCTTGTTTTGAGCAGAACAATTATCGCAATAGATGTTGATCTCTTTAAAGTCTCTAGAAAATGTTTTAAAAAACTTAATGAAAGCTGAAGCAATATTGTATGCCTTTCTCCCTGATTCTCCTTCATGCCAAAGGAGGCAATAAGCAGGCTTATTTTTTCCAGGACTTGCAAAAGTTTCATTAAATAGTACCAACTTTCTCAAAAAGAAATACTCTTTATGATTAATTTTAGGCATCAACAGCACTTTCTGCATATCTACACTAAAAACTCCTGTTTTTTTGTTTGCTAACGCTGCTCCTTCATCTTCTTGAAAATGTTTCCTAGATATATTTTTGTTTTTAATATGTAAAGGAAAGCCTTCACACATAGCACAAGTGCATAAAGTACAATCATGCAAAGAATCAGAAGCTTTTGGATGTTTTTCATCATGGAGACTGCATTTTAGACATTTATCTTGTGTTGGCATAGCACAAGATATATTCATACTTGTAATTATTTTGTGAAAATGACCCCAGCTACACATTTTTTCACTATCATCTCTCTGATATTTCTTAAGTTCATTGAAAATAGATGTAAAAGTGCATCCAATGGGTAAATACCGCCTAAATGGTGCATTTTTTAACGTATAATGTGATTGCGATGGTCGATATTTTTCAATAAAAGCTTTTATTTTTTTGTTGTAATCATCGTTAAACTTATTGCTAGGTTCGTGTTTTCCTCTCAGGTCTTGGGGAGCACGCACAGTACTTGTAGTGGAAGAATTTGATACACTTCGAACTATCCGATCATGTTTATAACCTAGCGTATGCAAAAAAAAAGTTTTACCAATCTTTTTACCACTCATTTCATAGGAAAGCGTGCAAGACCTTTTTATGCCCGATGTAGTTCTGCAAGCAACTTTCTTTTTAGAAACATTACGTACAATATAATCTCTTCTTCTTTGTAGCTGCATAGTCCAAAAGTTTTCCCAAACATCGTTTCTTTCTGTTTCAGTAAATTTTAAAGTGCAGTTTTGTCTACATTTTGGATTACAAGCCGGTAGAATAGGGTGATTTGTTTTATCGAGTTGTAATCTTTTCTCTCTGTTTCTAATTCTTTTGGGTTTTCTAGAATTATTAACATTCATTAAGGAATGATCAGTCATGGAATTATTTTTAGAAGCTATAGCTGTTGTGATATCGAAAGTCGTTGAAGAAGAAGTAATTTCATTTAAAGGACCAGTTGTAGTGATTGTTGTAATCGGAATTGATTCTTCTACATGCATATTTTCCATTAAATCAGCGTGATCTTTAGTTGTTATTATTATTGAAGGTGATATATTATTAGGTAAAGGTTCACAGGAAGTGCTAAAAGAAATCTCATTTGGTATTAAAACTTCGGTTGTAATATTTAAGGCATCAGTAAGCTTCGAGCAAGAAAAGTCGCAAGTGCTGGCATTGTTTTCGCTCACATGCATATCTCCCACCGAAAGATCCATCGAAGTGTTAAGAAGTGGTAAAATACTATTTTCATTGTTAAAAGCATTAAACATAGAACAGTTTGTTAGTGTAGAGAACGTGGGCTCAGGACTATCAGAAGCGTTAAAAGGTAGCAAAATATTTTCAACTGTTGTAGGTACTATACCATCTATTCTTGAATTTGAATTCGATATGTCATCATATTCTTGACACAAACTTGGGCGGCTAGAGTTTGGCAAAATAATGTCATCCAATTCCTGAAAAATCAATAATAATACAGGAAAATGAACTCATGTGTGTGCGTAGATATCTGGGTATTTGCATGGGTTAGATTCTCTCCCAACTATGGATGAAATTCAGCTTTAGAAATGTGCACATGTAAATAATGCTGTAATAAAAAAAAGATTCATTGCAAATAATTTCTGCCATAATAAAATATTAGTTACTTTTCAATTCAACAATTCCTTAACTTTCTTATTTATTTCTTAGTTTTTTCGTATTTAACTTTATTACTTATTTTCTTTAACGTACTTATTTATACAATTTATTCATCAATTCCTTAATATTTTGTTATAGCAGAAATTCTTTGCGCTGTACCTTTTATTTGCTTAGGCCGATTTTGTTGACGTAGTAGTAAAAGTTAATGGTATTTATCAGATGTACATCTTTGTATAAGTCTCAAGAATGCACAACGTTTTTTTTGTATGGGCCCAGTCACTTGCATTATCCTTTAGTTATCAACGGTGACATGAGAATATATTGAAAGTGACAAAACAGACTACTTATCCGAACCTTATACAAACATTAACAAAAAACAAAACACCATACCAAAAACGCACACTGATAAATCGGTTCAACTAAATAGGTATCCAAAGTTACAATTACCAAAAACATTAAAATGTGATATATATTGCTTATCAAAATATATACTTAAAGTTTAAAGAAAAATAAAAATAAACACTTATAATCATTTGATACTTACGTTTTGATTCTGGATTACCATGTCAAGAATACGTCTAGATCTCACATTTTTTTTATTTTTTGTAGACATTTTGGAAATTCGCAAACGCTGCGTGCACGCACAATAACGACTTGCGGCGTTCTCCGCTTACTCACCCGCCCGCCCCCCGTAACCATTCCGCGAACCGCGATCAAGACAAACTGACGCAATCACGGCAAAATGCCACAATTATTTCAGATTATTAAACTCGTGTCAAACCAGAGGGCCACAATTAAACTTGGGTTCATTTGCTGTGACAAATCTGTGATTTTTTTAAATTACGGCTATTGGCCATACTAATATTTCAGAAACGAAAAACGATACAAAAAAGTTTTATATACCAATGTGAAGACCGTGTAATGTAGATTAATTTTAAGCCTATAAAGGCAAACCGCCGTAACTCGAGTTACGCTCTTTTGCCTTTACACATTAGTTTTATTTATCTCATAATATATGAAAAACAATTGTTATTAATAATTACTTTAGTGATGTTCACCTTAAATGTACCAATTTGGGACAAACTTTCAATTATTCAAGACACCGAAATAAGGGTGATGAAGTGGCGTCGCCCGCGCATAAGTGGGAACGGTTTCTAGTTCGCCTTCACTATTGGCTCGCACCCAGACTAAATTAAATAAGCATAACAATGCATGAACTACTAAGTAATTTCCTTTCAGTTAATTAGCTACGTATATCTTGTAATGTTTGTATGACAAAACGTTTCTTTACAGCATTTCGAATTTATCATGGCACATTGTGTGGACTCTAGTAGCAATTTAAACTCTGATGATATTCATTATTTCATCAGAGAATTAGGCCCTGAAATACATATATATATGTAATATTCTTCAACAGAAGCTTGGACCACAGGTAAGCCTGCCCAAAAGGTGTATATTAGTGCTAAATTGACCACACTTTTTGTCATAGGGTTGATTAACTTGGTAAATATAATTTTCATGGTATCAATTTAAAAAACTTAATGTTGACTTGCTTTAGACTCGGAAAAACGTGGCCTAAGCCTCAATTTTACTTCTCTCTAATTACTACTTAAAATATTACTTAGTATATAAGTAATAGAGATCTCACTAGAATAGAATAAATGTGGAAAGAGTTTGAAACTGAAAATACAGCCTGTTTATATACATAACAAATAAGTAATCAGAATATGCAATGATTTTGTAGATTATGTTAAATTAAGTTTATGTTTGTTTAAAGAATTCGCAGACAATGATGAGCTGTGTGAAATGTGCTTTACACAACTTGTAACTATCAGTGCAAGAGAGGAATAAACATGGCAATGCACATATTGAAGTAGGTGTGTTCCTAATATGGTGAACATATAAGAAACAATAGTTTATTTGAGGTTGAAGTATGCACCCAACTTTAATTTAGAACCACCAAAAGTAAAGCTTTTAGGAGAATGCATATGGTCTCGTCACAGCAGTAATAGAGTCTACTACACATATATATTGCTATTGCCAAATGAAATCAAAAGGTATTACTGCAGTTGCATTTGTGGCATGCATACAGTAAGTTGCTGTGATCATGTTTATGACAATAGTACGGTACTTGGGGTGGGCTTGGCACCAAGACTCTACCACTGCTCCAGCATCATTTCTTATGTAGGGAGGATAATGGTGAAGAATAAATGAAGAATGAAATGAAAGAATGTAGTGTGAAATTGATTGTTTTGTTTTATTTACCTTTTAACATTTCGGCTGAGTAGCACAGTGGCTAGTAGCTCTGTCATATATGCTGAAGGTCACAGGTTTGAGTCCTGGCCAGGGCATTCATTTGTGTGATGACCACAGATGTCTGTTCTCGGGTCATCATTGTTTGTATTTACGTATGTATGTTTATTCTGAGTTCCCCCCCAGTTCGCTGTATGGTCATCCATAACACAAAGTTGCTTACTTTGGGGCCTTACATTTTCAATCAGCATTTAGTAAATATGGAATATTTACTGCTTTTTTTAAAAATCTTAAGAAAACATGTAAACGTGATGATCTCTTTCCGCAAGGAAACAAGAGTCAAAGGGTTCTTCTAGGCAGTTACAGCAACACCCCCGTTCCGGATTGACGAACCCAAGACAGAATTTGATAAAACCCCTCGAGAACCTGATTTTGTACAACAAGTAGCAAATCGTGCTCCGGCCTATTACTAGTTGGTTAATGCTAATCTTTTAGTCTTTAAGTTTCTCATTTTATGGCCTTTTCTTCTAGAATCCACCAGAGTTAGCATTTGGCATGATTACCTTTATGAAAAATAAAGGTAACATCAGGATTAACCCCAAAACTTGAATAAAATAAAACGTCAACGTCAAAATCAAGTCAACGTCAAGATGACGCCACGTGTTTATTATCTAGTGTGGCTATATAGATAGTTGTTATAGGATTTTGAAAATGTTTTCCTAGGACAAAAATAAAAGAAATTATGAAATATTGGCATTTAATCCGAGTTATATTTATTGTATGGAATCCTGGGTATCACCGTACAAAAGCTGGCCGAGTGCCCCTTAAATATTGAAACGTCTCCTTTATATAATAATACACATTCAACATTTTAAATAATGGTTCATTCTTGTCAAACGTCGAAATTTTTGCAAAACTAATAAATTATTAAGGACAAAAAAAAAACAAAAATTACTGTGTTATTCCAGTTTAGCATATTCAGCATTAGTTAGTTCAAAACATGTTTTAAACAATAAGTATACTGCAAAATATAATGTTAATTTCACACTGTTCTTGTATTATCTTATAACTATAAACCGTTCGACAACATATTAGCCAAATTTCAAGATATTCGTTAGAAAACAGCGCAGAAAAGCTAAATTAAATACAATATATGAAAACAAAGTCTTTCTCCATTAGTTTTATAAAACCTTAAGTTTAGATACAAATTAGTAACGCTTAGTACTCTTAATTGGTTTGGTAAAAACATTTGCAATATTTTTATTTGTAAGCACATAAGGCAGCAAATAGCATTTTAATTATGTAGTCCTTAATGAAATTTAATTTATGTGAATGTGTTCTATACGCTTCAGAACATTTTATAAATTTAATAGCACTTTGATTATCAATTAGTATGCATAATTCTGTGACCTCAAATTTGAAATCTTTTACTATTTTATCCTCTTGGATATATAAGTTCCGCTGTGGTCACGGCCGCTGCCACAAACACCACCTCAGCCCATAACAATGCAACAACTCATTGTTTCTTAGAAAACCATTTCTGAAGAGTTTTTGCTGTTGACTGTACAAAAGAAAGGTAAATTCACCATCTACGCCGTTCGGAAACAAAGTTCTTACCGAGGCACGCCCACTACGCTAACGAGATATTTCAGCACTCTTGATTTTCAAAAATACCTGACATAGTTCAAACAAACACATTATTAAAATTGTAATACAATATATAATATAATTTTATAAAAGTGCCTATCTTAAATACATATCTTAGTGTTTATAAATTATAAAAGTGGTTATTTTTCCAGTAGCGTATAAACCTCTATCAAACTCCACCATACCGGTACGTTATGTCTATGGTAAAGTTTCATTACTTGATTAACACTATAAGGATTTTGGGTTGACAAATTATTAAATAGTGTATAAAATGCATATAATTTAGATTTAGCTCAGTTCCTCAGCAACGATCCAAACTTTGCGCAAAAATAATTATAAAATCTATATAAAAAGCTGGTGAGACGTATTTTTTTAAGTTGAGATTGAGTACTAAGGTTTGCTCGCGGTTTCACACGCACGACGATATTCTGGATGAATGATCTACCTGTTAGATGAAATCAGATGTTTGTTTACAATTCTTTAAGATTTCATATTACTTTTATGTGTTTCAATATTCTGGGTTCCACTTCTGCTTCTTTGAATGCGCATTATAGTGATAATAACATAATAATAATCCCCAGACAAACACACCAGCTGTATGGCCCCAAAGCCATACAGCGAACTGGGGGGGAAACCCAGCATAAAGATACAGATAAAAATATCAACAATCATGACATGAGAACAAACATCTGTGTGCATCACACCAATGAATGCCCCGGCCAGGCCTCGAACTTGGCACCTCAGGCGTATGAGGCAGGGCTATTAACCTCTATGCTACTCATAGCACATGTTTTGTTTACTCTACGGCTATTGTTCGAAATGGTTATGGTATATTTATATATTTATTAATTACTGATATATATCATGATATGAATCATATAATTTCATAGAAACAATTTTCCACGTCAAGACATTCTGTTTTAACCAACCGTTACGCAACTTAAGACTAATTTGTGTGTTTATTCAATACTAGCGACCCGACCGCCCCGGCTTCGCACGGGTCTATGTCATTGCATTTTAAATGTGTAATATCTTCGAAAATATTCATTTAAATTACATGCTGTACAGGGCCATATTTATCTATATTACATGCACAATGTAGTTAAGGTACTTAATTGGATAAGGATTAATTCTGTATTGCTTAAAATCGATTCGCAAATAAGCCATTATTTCACGTAAAAAATAAGGATAAAAATGGTTATTGTGAGTTACCCCGAAAAGATAGACATTTACCACCGCAGACTTTTTTGTAGACCTTTTTAAGGTGTACAATACTGTAGAAAAATGTGTTTATTTACGACATCACATTAGAAACCTCAAAGATTATCAATTTTCCTCTATTATATTATGCATGTATTATACATATAAACCTTCCTCTTGAACCACTCTATTTATTAAAAAAAACCACATCAAACAGCAAAATCCGTTGTGTAGTTTCAAAGATCTAAGCATACATAGGGACATACATACAGCGGGAAGCGACTTTTTAACTTCATATTTCTCTCGTTTTATTTGTTCATCACATTTCAAGGTAACCTTCAAAGGGTTGTGTACGCGTTTGTAAGCCAAACGTTAAAAGTTCAATATAGTAAAGCTGGCGGTTGCAACAAAACTAGCGACAAACCTTAGGTTACTAGAAAAACCACGTAAGCCTTATTTTACCTCAGCTTTCCGTTTGTTGCCTATGAGGATTCCCTATAAAACCAACGAGAAACACGAATAGGTCTCTTGTAGAACAGACATTGTTGCAATCGTATAAATTGTGTTAGCTTTTGGAATGTGCGGGTTGATAAATAAATTGGATTAAACATCTTGCCTAGTTGTATAAGGCTTGTTTAAGAAGGTATTATGGCCATTCTTGGTTGTGGACGTATTGGTAGAAAAGGATTTTGTTTTCTTTTAGATGGAGCAAGTGAGTATTTTGAACCCCGTTTCTTGGATATAAACCCAGGTGCACGAAAGAATTAGTTCCATAATTATAAGAAAACAAAGTTGTAGGAAGATGTATCACGAAATTTATTTATTTTATTACTTTCTGTGTCAACCCAATTTATGTTTCCATAAAAAGCTTTAAGAGGTAGGGAAAGATAGGTATATTATTCTAACATCCTTTTTTTGTCTCGTTTTTCTATTAAAGTCACATTTAAGTGTTTTGTAACACTCGATTTATTATTGAACAAAAGAACCAATCTTCATTTAAATATGATATTGCTTATCAGTATTGTTTACAATAATGTCTGCAATTGCATTTTCAATCTTTTGAATAACACAGCACTATTCACCAGCATTAGATTAGGATTTAGAGACTAGGCGTTCGTTACGGTCTCTGTCTTAATACTTATTTAAACTTATCTTCACACCCAGTCACAATTCTCACCGATTGTAAAAACCTTGTTTCACTTACAATGTCCCAATAATTACTTTCCTATTCATTAACCCGTAATTTTAATGGATGTCACATAACGACGTTGTTACCGATTGATTGAAAATTGATTTGCGAGAGTAAATTTGTTTTAAGCTTGTTTACACAAACAAGTTTAAGTTTAAGTTAAACAAGTTTAATCTTTTCGTTATCTGTATCGAGTTTGCTGTGGTATAGAATTTTACGAGTACAGAAATATTATTTGGTAATATTAAACATGGCTGCAAGTTTTGTTTAATTTTTAGACGATCAATTTATTTTTGATTCACAGATACTCAGTTGATAGATTGTTGATAATGTAATTAGTTACCAGTATTTCAAATATTCTAAGATTGTAAACGAGAAAAAGGGCTTGCTTAGGGTATTTTTAAGTTTGCATACATTTCAAGCCTTAAATATGCATTTCATAAGAGTGAGTACTACTTTAAGAGCAAAGATGGAAAAACCCTTAGTAGTTACGAATTCGCTTCAGATTCCTAATAAATTTTGCATGAATATTACTCTGTTATATGCCATGATTAAAGAAAGAGCACAATATATATCGTGGTAAAGTTTGAACATTTATGGGTCGTGGTAAAGTTTGGACATTTATGGTAAATCATGAGAACCGTAATAAAATTTACCAGATTCCTTGAAAATTATAAACTGTCAATGTTAGTTTACCTCAATATATTAAAAATCAATAGTAAGAGTTTGTATTGTATTGTACTGGTGCCGTGCCTGTATTAGAAATAGAGAAGCATTGTTTGAACAAAATTTATAAATAAATATGATAATTATTTTTTGTTGTTTTACTTAATTCTTTCTAAAACCATCTGATTTTTAATAGGTCTGAGATCTTAAGTACTATATCGATGTTTAAAGAAACTTTCCAAGTATCCTTTTTTTCTCATTATTCCAGTCTTACCTAAACCTATTTTTTTTTTCAAATTTTGATATCTAAGTTCTTTTTGTGATATATCAATGGAAAGAGGAAAAATTATAAAAGTTTTTTAAACAATTGGAAATCCTCTAAAAGCTATATTTTTTAAAATCAAATTTAAAGTCGAGGTTCTTGTATTTTTGTATTCTTTTGTTGATCTTTGACAGTCTGTAACTACATAAATTATCATGATAAAGAACTAAAATTGCTTTTAATAGACTAAGGACTTATTAGACATTAATATTAAATTTAAAAAAACCGGTTACAAACACGCGAACAATAAATGCAGCTTTTAGGTAAATTTTCGGGAAATATTGAAAAAAAGAAAAAAGAAATTAAAAGAAAAATTAGGTCACTTATGGTAAAATTGCCAAATTTGTATTTCGGAAATGGCTCTACCCATACACCCAACGAGTTTGGCTAACCCTCTACCAAAAACCCTGTATAACAATGCTTGTCTACGAACCACACCTTCATGAGATTATGAAGTAGGACGAATATACGTAACCGGATTTTTATATAATCCAATGGCTTGATTGATCATTCTGCGTTCAAAAACGGTGGTAACACCGACAGTACAGTAAAATATCGATAGTAACAATTTCCGGTTCAAGAAGTGACATCTATTTAATATTCCATGTACTAAATAGAAACTGTAGGGTTGGTTATAATGCTGTCCTGGGATTGGCTAACTGCCCTGGTCTATTATAGATCTAGGTCAATAGCAATAGTAAAGTACTTGTAAAAATATATTGAAGACTGATTCAGGGTAATTGTTTAACAATTATGACATAAATGTACATAAAAAATATCTAAATATACATTATATATATTAAATACATATATATATATATATACATATATTATACAAAAACTTAATAAACCTAAAATATGATATTCATTTTGATGATCGAACAAAAAAGTGTATTTAGGATTAAAACTGTTTAAGCTTCAATGGCGCTGTGTTTGCATCTGTGTCTGTGCTCGCGACACTTGCTTATAAAAATAGATTTCGTCGCAACTTCTCAACAAAAGCATGCTTATAGAGATATAAGATTAAACATAAACGACTAACTATAAATATTTTACTAAATAATAAATCTCCAGGCAAACACACCAACTCTATAGCCCCAAAGTAAGCACGTATGACCTTAAAGGGCCCGGGGGGGAACCCTTATTCATCACACAAATATATGTCCCGAGTAGAACCTGGAACCTTTAGCTTATGAGGCTACTATCACTGAAGCAACTTGGCCGTCAATATTACAAAACATAACATACAAAAGTCAAAATAATAAACTCTGGTTTTGCAACTCTGTCAATTGACGTAGAGCTGATTGGTCATTGCTGAGACATTTCTATTTGGAGAAAAAATTTGACACTTGATAACAATTTCCTTAGAAATTATGTCAAACTATCAAAATTAGTCTGTTACAAGTTATGGAGCATTGAAAAATAACCTCTCAGTTTACTTTATCAGCTATATTTAATGATATAGAGATATCGAAATCATTGAGGTGATTTTTGAACCCGTGTAAAACATATAATTTTACATCTTGGTTTTGGCATAAAGTAAGAATTTCTGAACATTTAAGACCGCCATCTAAATGTAACAAAACAATGCGAAGAAGGGTTAGTAGTAGTAAACATTCAAGTTTATGTCAACGAAAATTTTTTGCAAACTGCCTGTACTGTCCTGGTTGTCCGAGTTTATATGAGCCATAAAAAACTTCAAAAAATACAAGAAAGAATGAGAATGCGCTACGTAAAATGCGTTCTGCGTCTCTTTTTGTTCAGCAGTAGTTTTGGGATATGAGTAAACAATGTCTCGTTACGATATTTGGCAATGTTCTTCCCCAACGTTGACCTGTGTCAGCCTTACTGTAGCATAAGGGCATAACAGATTTGCACCGCGCAATTAGATTTATTATATGGCAATATTTCTTAGAAATAACACAACAACGGGTTTAGCAGCTTCTTGTCTTATGCAGGATGGATTTTGAGACGGGGCAGTAAGGGCAGGTAAACCGTTATAGTTACAGAAAAACGTTTCTAGGACACCATTTATAATTTCTTAAGATATTCAGAACTGCATTCACAGATTTTTTTAAAAAATTATAGTCAGCGAAAAAGATACTAAAATACCAAAATATTTCGATCATATTTCATGTATATATCAAAGACTCTATCGAACCATTTTAACTATCCAAACTTTTGCCCAACGATCATATTTCTTATTGTGATCATAAAGTCTTTAAGGCCAACTGAAGTTTCATTAAGAAGAAACAGAAAATATATACAGAAATAAGTCACAAAACACTATGTACACGCAGGCACCTTATAAGGCGGATATAAGATACCTTTTTTAGTTTTGGTTAGGCCAACCCCGTGGCATACTGTACCTCAGGAGGAAACCATAGTTGCATCGATAATCTTCTACAACATTAGAACTAAAATAAATTAATATTAAAGTAAATAAAATCAATTAAACATCTATATTTATACACAAACGTAAATAACGGAAATAAATTGTTTAAAAATTACTGCCATTTTCACGGATACATAAGTTCACTCGTTTTTGTGCTGCAAGTAGCAGCATATAATTTTCTTGGATGGATATTATTTAAAATCCTCGTTAATGCATCTATCAGCTCTTGACTGTACATTTTACTAAAATCTGTGAATGCAGTTCAGAATCTCTCAAAAAGTTATTATTGGTCTCTTAGGAACGTTTTCCTGTAACTACAACAGTTAATAAACCTGCCCTTACTATTTTGTCTCGAAAATCCACCATGTTAAATTATTACTTGTGTTTTAATGAAATGTCAGTTACAAACGACATGAAAGCGATCGGTATTTTGTATTAGAAACAGATATTATTGTTTGATTAATTTCAAGCTACCTATAAAGAATTCAAAGTTAAAGGAAAAACAATATATCAAAACTAATAATTTGGATCAGAGGTAGTTTAATTAGCTTTTTGCTTCTTAAACATTTATACAAGACTATTAACACAATTAAAAGCTGAAAGGCTGTTGATCATTCAGTTTGGACGTACAAGCACATAACATCGCATCTGCACTGCGACTTCCTTTTGACTGCCTGCGAATTCTAGAATTGCGCTGCGAATAATAAATATAACTCAGAGTTAGTCCCCTCAGTTGTCCTCGACCCGAATTGTCTTTATACCTCTAATAGCGCAGGAATCAACGTAGTGTTGATGCGCATAGGAAATAACAATTTAATTTATGTTAATTTATAAGTATTAATTTGTGATAAACAAATAAATAGAAAAATATTTAATTAATATTATAATTGTGATATTTCGATAAGCATAAATCTGCTAACATTAAATCATGTAGTTTATTTCAATTCAGATTTCTTTATAAATGTAACTAATAGACTTGCTTAGTAAATTTAAATTAAAGTGTGCCAAGGGGCCCGCCATAGCTCTTTCATTTATACTTCATATTTTTAGTTGTTCATACGAACACGTACGTAGGTGTATTGTTATAATCAGACTATTTTCTTTTGTTTAAATGTGCATCGCTTTATACTCTACTCTTCGGTAGCAGAAAGTAAAAGAATGAAAATTCTCGCCATGTGTGCATATTTTGAATTTCCTTCAAAACACTGATAAAAAATTCAGTTTTTACAGCTAAACAATAACGTAATATAATATTTCTAATAAAACACTCATATTGCGCTAACATGATATAAAAGCTGTTAAGAGAGAGGCAAAGTGCAGAAGTGCAGGTTCCGCACAGCAGTTGTCTCGTGTGCTCACGAAGATGAGTTTACTGGGAGAGATATAAAGAAACGTAGCCCCTACTACAGTTTGTTTTTACGGTAGTTTAAGCATATTCTATTGACGATTATTGTAGGTGTGGGAAAAATCATGGGATAGTGGACTTTACTTGTGTTTCAAATTAATGTACGTAAAAAAGATCTTCCTGATTTAAGGATAAAATTTTATACCTATTAAATTTATTTATTATAATTTGGTTTTCCAGACAAAGTTACAATATTTCTTATATCTAAATTATCTAACACTGAATTTTAGCAATGTCACAAGTATTTTTCCTACTTTGATGGACCAAAGTTGATATGACCAGAATAAAAGGAAAGTAATAGACAAGGGGCGTTTGAGGGTGTTCGTCGAATTGATACTTGGGGGAAGGGAGACATGCCGAGCTAACAGATGCAGAAAAGATAATTTTGTATAGACATAAAGAGACTCTGTAAATTTATTTTGAAAAAAATATACCCGTGAAGTTTCTTGCTAGTTCTTCTTCACGAAGGTTTTTTCGAACTGGTGGTAGAATCATGTTTTATTTGACGTCAATAAGAACAAGTAATTGTCGATGTTGAGAAATAAATATTTCATTTCATTTCATTGCTTTTCAAGGGAACCCCAGTAATGACAGATTTACTTGCGCCTTAGGCCAGGAACAAACAATTTTTTGTTCTTTTGATTAAAACAGGTTTAGATTCTTGAGGCAGTAAAATTCAGGGATATTACATTAATGGACTTAGAACTACAAAAATCTATCATAGTTAAAACAATCATCCTGAAGACCAGAAGTAGGGTCAGAAAATACTTTTTAACCTTTTCTCTCAGTAAATAGGTGCTTGCATAGGTCGTACCCCACTTAATGTGGTGTTAATAGGAAAATGAGCTCGTGTCTTGTAAGCTATTACCAGACACGACCGATGAAACCTTACTGCATTTTGCAAATATGTTGTAAAGCTTCGATATGATGTGAGTATTTTGTAGTTTGGAATATTGTAACTGCGAAACGATTTCGGTTTTATAGTGGTTTTAAACTTTAGATTTTTTGGTCAACATCATATTAATAATAGTGGTAATAATAGCCTAATGAAACAGAAACATCCAGCTGGCGCTTGGTTCGTACTAAAGATTCATTTATAGAAGTGTGTTGCGAGGACAACTGTCGTTACTATACATATAATCTGCTAATGTGAGAGAAGCTCTGTGATGTTCTGCGGTATCTCATCTCTGCATGGAACATACAGAAGAAAAACGACATGGCTTATATTGAAATATATAAGTTATTGTAGATTGAAATAAAATATGTGTGAGGCTTGCGATGTTAGCTGAAAATTTAATTAGTGGCTTAAAAGTGCAAGTCGACTACCTTTGCTAGTTTATCACCATGTAGACAGCAGTGTATCACGACATATGGTTTTACTTTGCCACGCCCTCTGTTTACTAGCGTGCGTTTCTGCAACATGTTTCTCACGGCGCTCACCGTTAGGATGTTACACACCAATCGATCGACGTTGATCAATGGTAGAATGGAACAAGCAACGTCGATCTACGGTCGATCGCTTGATGTGGTAACACCCTTACACACCGTGTAAAGGCCACTAGCGCCACCGGACGGCGAGTGCGAAGTGCGACTCAGCAAGGATTGGATGATTTTATAAGCCAATTCTACGACTTATATAAAAGCATGTTGAATCCTTGGGTTTTTATTTTTATGACGCGACCGCTGCGCACGCGAGCTCCGGACGAAAGAAGTTGGCCACGAAGAAGTCCCAAAAAATTCAACTCGTGAGCAACGGGTTTATAACCGTGTAGCACGGGGTAAAACTTAAAGTGCCATCGAAACCTTTACTGTTCCTGCATTCTATGTAAGTCAACTCTGAAGACAAAAATTTACGTGGTAAATGTCTTTTTTCGAAAATAGATTCAAATAAAATCAAGTTGTAAGTGAAAAAATAGATATCACCGCGGATGTTCATTTCATACCTTTTGGTTTTTAGTTTTGATAGTATCAGTTTGCTACAGATGCAATCATACATGTGGCTTCACTAGTTGATTGAATCCGAATTAAAAAAGAAACGACGATTGAAACGACGCATCAAAAAAGCCTTTATTGAAACCATCAGTTTGAAGTATTATGATACTACGTAAAATATTTACACATTTAAAGAATACATTATTTCGACACTTATTTATAGTATTGTAGTATTTATTTTTTTTGAATTGTTCGTAAAGTGCAGTCTCTGCCATTTATAGTAGAACTCATTCTTTACAGAATAGGCCTCTTTTGAAGACTGTAATTTTAAAGGAACGTTTATTTAATCAATAGAAATAATTACCATTGTTTCAAAGTGTGTAGTTGTAAACACTGTATTGAATCAAACGTCGCAAATTAATTAACTAAACGATGACAGGCGCTGTCATGCAGAACAAGCTAGAAATACCTAATACTGTAAGTAATACCCATCAATTATTGTTGTGCTCATGTAAAGTTTTATGTATGCAGTTAAGTTCATAGTTCCATTACATTCTGTGTCGAAAACGAAAATTAACAGATACGATAAAAAAAGGCCAACAGAAGTAGATATATCGGATATTTATAGGATATATAGAATAAATATATCATAGATACTTTTTATGTAAAATACATTGGCAACACTTCGTGCCTTTGTCAACCTATTACTGGCTCTAAGTTAGTTCGGTCTGGACTCAATTAAGCAAGAGGAGCACCCTGTAGTATCGAGTTAGATATCAACTTGGAATCCGCGTTTGAATGTTCCTGATGCCCTTAAATAAGCATTTGCGGTTCAAGGTATAGTTCAAAATACGGTTTTGTAATCGAGGTTATTTTCTTAACCATAGACAATGGATTTTAAATTATGTACATATTTTGAATTGTTTTCGTTTTTAGTTATTTATTGTTTCAGATAAGATTCTGCACTTTTAATTTTATCGCACTAAGAAATTATCGTAATAACATCTGCGTAAAATAAAGTTTAAAGTCATGGAAACTTCCAAAGAAAAACTCTGCATAAAAAGGAATTTCTGAAAATAGCACCCTTATTAAACTGAATTTTATTGAGACCAAAAAGAAAAAGATTTTGGACATTCCCAAAGGTCAACTTTATGATAAGCACATAACGCGTTCGTTTGTTCCTTAAAGACATTTTACTGTGTCTACCTAACATACTGTTTAGGCTACCTAGATAAAGATGGGTGAGTTTCGATACTCTGTGGACGAGTGGTCTGAAATAAAGCGCCGGGTCTAATTATTTAGCATTGCGTTTCCAGGGGATGGGATTACCTAGCATTTGGACATGGGCTTTGTGGTCGAAGTGAATTGCAGAACTCACAAGAGTTCGCCATCGTCACCGATACGCCATAATCACCGAGGGCGTTTACGGCCTTGTGGAGTTTGGTAATGAGACCCGAGACACTGTGGTCTTTGGTGTAAAGGGCGGTGTCATCGGAAAAGACGGCAAGCTCGACGAGTTTCGGCGGGACGGGTATGTCGTTGGTATATACGGTATATAACAAAGGGGCGAGGACTGAGCCCTGAGGGATGAGCTTGATGGGTCGAAGCGCAAAGACGGTACCTTCATGCCTAAAATGAAATGTGCGATCTTGTGCGAAATATGCGCGCGTTGGCGTCGGCTTCTACCCGCCCTCGCCACTCGAGCAGCTATGGCTTGAGGTATCGCTAGCTTACAACATTCGCATCGCAGTCTGCTACGCCTATAGATCCGAGTCGGTACTGTTGGTGAGTAGCGCTTTAGAAAGTCTAAGCGTATCCGTTAGAGCGTTTAGAAATTGTAATCATGTTTTTATTTTATCTAATTTTAATGTTGATTTGCTTAATCCTTTAACAAGCAAAGCGACTGAAGTGACGACTTTTTTGAGCCAAGAGGCGTTAGATCAACTTGTCAAGGAGCCTACAAGGATCAGTAAAGACCCTTTTGGACTTAGTGATTACTGACTCTCCGCAACTTTGCAAACGAACTCAAGTACATCATAATACACTTTTAAGCGACCACGGGTTGGTTCTTGCTGAATTTAACATACGGAAACCAAAAGTGTATGAAAAAATTGTTTGGCAATCCTTTACAAAATTAATAGTAGTATTTTTTGAGTGTAATCAATACATGTTATCCATAGAATAGTAATGCTAGTAATGCTTACCTAGTAATGCTAAAAAATGTTGATGACATGATTTCTTTATTTAACAAAACTATAATCGATGCTTTTGATAAATTTGATCCCGAGCACATGAGTTATATCAAAGATAAACCACAGCTCTGGATTAGTGGAACCATCCGTCGCATGATTTCTTTGCGAGATAAAGCCTTAAAAAGAGCTTTGATTACTAAAGTAGAATCACATCATTCTTACTATAAAAGTCGACTAATATAATTCGCATGGGCTTTGCTTCCGGGGGAGTCTGGTTAAAGTGAGCGGAAATGAGCGGCGGCGCCGGTTTAGACGCGGCCCTCTTGGTGGAGGAGCGAGGAGTGGAAGTACAACTCCTTTAGTTGGCTCTGCGGCTGAATTGGCCGCACAATACACAAGTTGTGCAGCAAGGGGGTAGATGGATTAGGGAGTGCGTTTGCACTCTTTCGTGATGTGGGGATCTTGGCTCTTGACGCACCTGGGAGGGCCTGAGCAACTAGCCGCTGCGTGGCCGTAAAGCTGTCAGCGGTGGCATTGCCCTGGGTGACCGCGGCGATGCGGGGCCACGATGGAGACCTTTGAGAGGTCGCGATTCTCTAAAGACTTTCCTCGATTTAGGAGTGTTGGAGAGGATGACGAGGGAGAGAGGGAAACTTGACCCTGTTGGAGAGCATGTTATGCATGGCTTCACCCTGGATTTGATGTCCTCCAGGATGTCCTCAATCACTAGCTCGAACGGGACGCCCCTTAGGACTACAAAAATCTCACGCTCCTCAAGGCTACGCGATTTTTTGACCGACAATAGCCTGATAAACGACCGGAAGTCATCGATGGACGCGACTTGAATTTTGATGGAATCGCCGGCGTTAGATGCGCGGACGTAGATAATTTTGTGCTCTTAGACGAAATGACATGGGAGTGACCACGGTACGTCCGATTGGGGCTGGACGCAGAGCGGGTCTGTGGTCTCGCTCCACCCCATAGAAACATCGCCATTCAACGTAAAGACGCTCAATCTGACACTTCTGCAAGAAACCCATTATAAAACACTTTTTTATCGGATTTTTATCACCGTTACTTATATTTTTATATATTTTAACTCGAAGTTTCGGTGCCTGTACAGGCACCGTCGTCAAAAAGACTAAGATCACAGTCATCCACTTGACAGTTATGAAAATATTAAATCATCTTCATCTGCTTATACGTCTGCGAGCATACCGTACAGGATTAATACATAGAGTGCTGACAGTGATTACTGAGAAACAAATGAAAATGAATGAATGCTTTTATAGCTAAGAGTATCGTAAGCAGATAATTGTCCATGCAAAATTAAAAGTTTAAAAGGCTGAATACAAGAGATTTACTTTGTGAATGTGCCAATCACCTTTATTTTCATACTTTAGACATTTTCTTCAATATTCAAAATGTTAATAAAATAAAAAAGATAGTAAATACAAGATAAAACTTTATGATCCAGTCGGATTAACATTTAACCTCGGAATTAAGCGGCCAAAATTGTATTTCACTATCCTTTAGGAGGAAACACTGGGAGTGTAAAATCAAAATCGTGACCAAATCGACCGTGGTGTTAAGAGCCATTTTGATTTTGATGTGTTTAGTTATTTTCCGCGTGAGAACGAAAAATGGAAAGAAATGAGAACTATTTTTCCTCAGTATCTCCCACCATCACCACCTTAAAATCAAGATGGCGACAAACGCATCGGTCGAATTTGGTCGTGATTTTATATTTACACTCCCAGTGACTGTTAAAGCTAACTGGTCAGCTAACTACTTTCACGTACCTATTGTATAGTGTTATGTGTATGTCGTGTGATCTATAAAAACTGACTGTATAGAACTGTAATGTGCTGTAATACTTAGCTAATACCTAACCACCTAACCTATCTATACACTAAATATATATAAATAGATGCAGGATTTGTCGTGAGACCTCAGAAAATAGGCGGAAGAGAAAGGAATGAAAGTTTTGGAAAGTTTTTCAATCTGCCGGTCAAGCAGACTCACAAGAATTATCGTTGGATGGCTAAAGGTGTCTTGGCCACAGTGAGAGGAAGCTGCAAGTCATAGACGGAACGTCGTCGTCCAGGTCTCGTCCAGTAGTCTTGACGTAAGCCCAGGCACGTCGGAGTACTTCTTCAGGGCGTTGTCGTGGCTAGCTCAGCTTGGTATTCGTCTTGTTAAGGGGTGCCCAATTGAAACAGCGTTGAGTCCAACTCCAAAAAAAAATTTATTTATAATAATTAAAGCTATTTATATCTATTTATCTACAATAGTGTAAAATACGTTAATTGATGAATTTACTAATTCTGCACAAAAATTGCTACATTTTTTAGTAGGTCAACGCGCTGCTGACTAAGATGCCTGTTCACTCGCTTGAACAGCTAGTGAAATAAAATTCTGGCCTAGAATGATTACGAGGCTAGGCCCTTTTTGGACCAACAAATAAATACAAAATTAATCGCTAATGCATACCCACTGTTACATCTTGATACGGCAAACGTTAAAGTTCACGTATTTATTGGCAAGTGATTTATTAATTGGAAACTGATTTCATCTTCCTCTGTCTAGGCACTTTATTTTTGAGATATTGAATTAGAATAAAATTGAAGGGTTGTAAATATTGATAATTTGATTATGAAATGATTGTTATCGTTTTAGAAATAAAATTCAAAAAGTTACTCCAAATATATTTTATTATCATTTTATAACAAAAATAGTCTAAACAAGTAAATTATTTTTGTTTTACTATCGGAGTTATAATCTGTTTCCATTTTACTAACCAAAAGCATACGAGTTGTCTAGTCAAAAACTTATTAAATAATAGAGAGACCTTAAATGATAAATTACCAATGAGCTCTAGGAGCCAAAATCATTTAATTTATACATTACTTTCCATTCGTGACTTTATACAAAAACGTCCCCTACAAGGGGACATTCTTGAAATGAATAACGTGTTGCTATTTTGTTACCTTTTTATTTAGTCCCCGGAAAGATGAATTGGATGTTATTAGTGCTACAAGAGATAATTTAGATAGATACGTGGTGTCGTTAAGCAGAGTGTGAAAACAAATCTGATGATAATGGTTGGGTTTCTCGGTAGACGGGTCATGAGATTTAGTTATTATCCTGTAAGGTTTATAGAATAAATAATAAGGTAAAAGCTGTTTAACCCTGACTTTCATTAAGAGTTCATTATGTATCAATAAAAAAACTAAATATTTTGTAGAATAACGTAATGTTTACAAAAAAGAATCAGCTACGTTAATATCATTAAACATGTAAATAAAATATGAATATTATTATTTGCAAGTCATCATTGAATTAACAATTAATAAAGCTAGGCATCCGCACATTATAAATACCATTATAAGACAAAGTTCTAATATCATACTGCTTCTTCGCAGCATTATATGCGTCAATTCTATACGATTTAGTTAAGTGTCTCATTAGCTTTAGTCTAAACTTTTAAATTATGACATGTAATTCGACATATTCCTCGTGGGATGTGATAATACAACTATTTTCCAACAAAATTAAATATAATGTCCCTAATACCAAGTAGGCTCGTTATCGAGATATTAAATATTTTTGGTTTGGTTCAAAAAAATCCCAAATTAACTACACAAAATTCAATAAATAAAAAACTAGTGTTTTGAATAAAATTGTTTAAATTTTTATCAGTTACCAACAAATCAACAAACATTTATTTATACGTATACAGGCACAAATATTAAACATTTTAAAATGGCAAGTGAATTCTTATACAATTTTGTTTTGATTCACTAATTTGGTCAATAGAAAACGGGATTTATTTTGAAAAATCCACAGTACATTAAGCGTACAAACTACTAGAAAAACTTCCTTGTTGTATTTGCTACAAGAAGAAAAATTTTGCTACACTCTTCAAGGATTTTATTTCATTTCTGACTACCAAGTATTTTCAAAGCTTACAAATAGGCACAGCTGTTGTTAAGAAATTTGAATTTAGATATCTTTGGTTTGTGGTTAACAAAGCAATTAAAATAGGAAGGTAATATGAGCCTAAGTTGAGTTAGAATCTTATTTTTCTGGATTTTTTCTAGGCCATCATAATTTTGATAAATTTTAAACAGTAAAATAGAAAAATATCATGTCAGACATAACCTAAGATAAGTCTTAGACCAGAAAATGTTATACATCGAAATTTGGTAAGCATTTATTCATTTATGTAGATTGTTTTCATTATAAGACGCCATAAAATATTTGTCTATAATCTTCCATGGTTCTTTAAAGTCTGCTCCAATTTTTACCAAGATAACGCACCCGCTCACACCACTTTTAGAACAGTAGACAATCGTACCTCTTTGGGGGAACAAATGCTATCCCTAGTACATCTCAGATTTAGTTTTTTCTTTCTAGTTAATATCTCACAGTAAAAATATGCTTCGTAGGGGAAAGTTTAACAATGCAGAAGAGGATAAGGAATTATTTCGTGTAATATTTTTTGACATCCCTCAAGATATATTTTTAAATGTTATGAAGCTGGCTTATCCCAATCCCAATCCATAAGCGCAACTTTCACAGTATTAAAAATTATTTTGCGAATTAATAAATCCCCAGACGAACACACCAACTGTTTCCGATAAAGAGATTAATTAAAATAAAATTATTCTGTTTATTGATTTAATTAATCACATAAAAAAATCACCAAGAAGGAAGCGACTCATAATAGCGATAGAACTTCACTTGGAAGTTCGTTAAATCATCTATTGTATTGTTTACCGATGGTACATCATGATTTGTTTTAACTAAATAGTAAAAAAATCAATTTTTCGATGTAGATAATATTCTCTCTAATGTTCTTTAGTGGTTTAATGTAAATAATGAAGCATTTGATGAAAATAAACTAAAATGTTTAGTACCTTAACACTAAGAAAAATTACCATCACGATGATTAATTTGAAGGAATAGACGTAAGTATGCGTTTCCAAAATGTAGGCTGATTAAAAAAAGCATATCGTTTATTAGAATGTCAATACGTTATAATAATAACATAATTATTAGTCAAATTCCTGCTTATAATAAATTTAAAAAAACTATTAAGGAAACCCAAAGATTATTTGGAGTTCAAAAAGGTATGAGTATGAAGTCCCCATTTCTGTTTGTGAAAAATAAAATATAAATACCATGTTAACAGCTTGGCTGTGACATAACATTAGAACGCGCGATCTTACGTGTTTTATAGAACCCTTTTACCCGCCGGCTTTTTCTCTCTCAGTATAATGCCTTCTAAAGGCCAAAGGTAAGGTGCATTAACAAGATCTCGACGAAGATGAAGAAAAAGAAGACTATCAACGAGTCTAATGTTTTTTACTTATATTAAAATAAAAAGTTTAGCGTTTTTATTTTTTGAGCTTTGAAAATACATAGCTAATTTTGCTAGGAATGCCAAATACGTTATGTATATATTTACTTATGGATGGATAAAAGATTATTGCGGATCAATATTAACCACAAGATAATCACAGTAATTTCCAAATACCAAAAAAAAAACGGAAAAATTCAACATTTAAATTATCGAATGAAACACCTTAAACCGTTTGAATTCTTTGACCAAGAAAATTAAGAACTACAAGAACGATATCTCTTGCAAATTTTACAAAAAGTTAGAACACCGTTTGCCCCCAAATAATAATCTCTTTACAACATTAAATCGTAACATCGCAGTGGCCTCTGCTTTTAACAGCATGAAAGCTTTGGTACATTTTAGTTTTAACAGAAAATAAAGACAAACGTAGTGGCTGTCGTAAACACTGCACTGGGGGATATTCACTTGAAATATGTGTTCTAAGAGCTCTGTTTTACGTTATAAATGACTTTGTTAAGCTCAGATTTTCTTAAAATAAAATTTTGTTCTGAAAACTATCTGCTGAGTATGAAAAAGAATCATTTTGGTATGAGAACTTGAATTAATTGAAATATTATTGTTAGGAGAAAAATGAAATCATATTTTGTGTTGTGATTTTATGTTGAAATTTTTTATTCGATTAGTTGGTACTTGGTACAAGATTAAACCCCTTTTATAAAAGCGTTTGCAATTCGAAAGAGACAGACATTTTTTTTTAAATCTTAAAACAAAATAAATTGAACTTTAAACATATGCTAGTTTAGTCTGTGTTCTGTAGCAAGTCACCTCTGTTATTTTGACATTATAAGTGCAACTAAGTAATACTAAGTAATGAACCAGGTACAACAATTTATCTTGGGATTTGAACTTTTTTAGGTTATAACTTATGCAACTTGGAAAAAGTGCGTCCTATGATTGTTAGCCACATTCTCACCATAATATATCTACGTAATTAAGATTTTTTAGATTATTGATCCTTTATATATTTATAAAACATTCCTAAGTTTTTTAGCAGTTGTACCTATTCAGTCAACGTATATTGAGTATTGTTAGCCACATTCTCAACGTAATATACCTACGTTATTAAGCTCAGTAATCTAAAAAATAGTAAATAAGTACAATACTCACATTGACGATAATTCTAGGTTAACATTAACCTTAATGTTCACTAGTAACTTACCAGCTACTTGGTTATAATAACATATATGAAAAAAACAGTGAATCTTGACTTTTTACTTATACAGAATAAGATAAGTGAGAGTCCTGCAATGGTTTACTATGTTGTAAGGTAGATAGGTACTTAGTATGAGTGGGTATACCCAGCTACAGAGTAAATTAGTGACTCTTGGATCAACTGTTAGGGCAGGATAGCGACGCAACGTGTTAACGCAAATGTTGCAATGAACACATAGGATTCGCGTTAATCTGCTACAATCTCCCATTGTCGTTCAAAATGCTTTGTATCTTTTATTCATAATAATCCAAGTATAAAGCCAGTGCATAAGTTTTACTGTTTAAATTCTAATTTGGAGGGTCAGTCTGCCCGCATAATTCAAAATCTTGAAGTTTCTGAAAATATTTATGCAGTTGGGTGGCAGCTTCTCTGTGAACGCTACAACAATAATCTTTTATCGCCTGAACTCCTTGCTAAATTCAGATTTTATCAGATTCAATTTTGCAGCGTGAATCTGATAAATCATTGAGACACCTGAGTGACCATATCTCTAAAAACTTAAGAGTGCTCAAGTCTTTAGGCCAGCCTACTGAGCACTGGGATAGTCTCATTCACGTGCTGATGTTTTGGAAGTGATTTACAGGTCAAAATGGGATAGGCCATCGCCACCTAGAACTAATAAAAGTTTTAAAGCTAAATGGGACAAACAATTGCCATGCAAAGGCGACAGCTCCTTTGTCAAAACCAAGTTTAATTATACCATTCAAACTGGAACCTCAAGTCAATTAAGATCCTTCTCAGTTTCAGTACAAAACCGTAAGTCTTGCATGGTTTGCCAAGGCCACCATCCAATATTCTAATGCAAGGCGTATAAGGCACTGAATATTGAAGAGAGATGGGCTCAAGTTAAAGAACATAAGCTGTGCCAAAATTGCCTGCGCACAGGTCACATCACATCACACGTCTGCTGGGCGGCTGCAAGGTATGTAAGAGGCGACACAACACCTCACTACACACCTCACTACACACCTCACTACACACCAACACTACAAACAACACACCCCCGCCTCCCTCTTCTTTGGGTCAAACTGACCACAGGGACCGCGCAGAGGGACCTTCAACCACAGCCATGTCATCACTGTCTAATAACGAGACACTTTTGTCCACCGCAGTGATAGATCCTAAGTTTAACAAAACATTTTCAGTCAGGGCACTGCTAGACAGCGGAAGTCAGTCTTTTTTTATTACCGAAGAGCTAAAATCGCGTCTTCAACTGACTTATCACCATTCCGGTGCCACTAAGATAATAGCTTTAGGAGATACAGAGCTTGATCTCATACCAGAGCGATGTTCTGCCATTATTCAATCTAAGAATAGCAATTATAGTCGCAAAAAAACTTTTTTTGTATTACCTAAGATATCGAGTAAAATTCCCAAGTTTCGTATAAATACCAGTTCTTTTAGAATTCCGCCTTCATTCAGATTACCGGATCCAAATTTTTCACAGTTCATCAACTTTTTACCAATTTTAGGCGCTGATGTCTTCTGGGAATTAATCATCCTGAGCAGCACCAACTTATTCCTAATGGCATGTTATTGCAAAATACTAAGCTGGGATGGTTAATTGCTGGTTCTGTTCTACCACAAATTCAGATAATTCAGAAATTTCTCGTTCAAATCTAGAACTTCAGAAGTTAGATGATAAAAATAATGTTTCCAGGCAATAAAATTGTTAGGTGGTTGTTTCGTTTTTCGAAAAGGTATCGTTCAAACTCTGAGGTTGTTATAAATACTGATGTATCCTCTTTGGAGTCTAATAGTTTAATCTTATGTCAATGTTTTCAAACTTTAGGTCTTGGCTGGAATTCCACTCAAGACACTCATTTAAATATTTATATTGATTCAAATACTGTAGTCACCAAGCGTTCAATTTTGTCATTGTCTTCTCAAATATTTGATTCACTGAGTTTACTCTGTACAATTAATCCAAAAATCCTCAAGCAAAAATTGTGGATTCTCCAATGTGACGGGGACGACCCAGTGCCCCCGGATGTTCTTCAGATCTGGGGCTATTTGTTCATAATGTTAATTGTCTTAAATCATCTCACGTAATGTTCTTTTGGATGCTAGAATTGTACATATTTTGTGACGCTGCGCGCAACAGTTCATACAAATAAATTCGCTGATAATAAAGTTATATGTCGAAAGTCTTCTCTAGCTTCTTTGATTTCAGGGAATCCTGAGAGTAGGGGGGAGGTTACGTAAGTTTAATTTCGACTACGATAGAAAGCATCCAGCTTTACTTTCATCAAAACACTCTTTCAAAACTCATATTCACACATGAACACACTCGCCTCTTACATGCAAGTCCACAATTGCTACTCTCATCTGTGCGCGAGCAATTTTGGGTAACAGGAGCTCACAACTTGGCTGGACGTACGGCCCGCGCTTGCACCACTTGTTGCAGATACAATGCTAAAACTATGTCCAACATTATGGGTGATCTGCCACCACAAAGGCTGACACCAGATTTTTCATTTTTTAGTATTGCTTTAGATTTTGCTGGACCGTTTCTAAAATTTATTTTTAGAAGGATGTTTTTTGTGATAATTGTAAAAACTTTGTATCCGCTGCTAAGGGAATAAATACTTTCTTTACTAATCACTCCGCACAAATATTGGAGTTTGCATCTGATCAAGATATAAACTTTAAATTCTCTTCAACTTACGCTCCTAACTTTAACGGCTATGCAAAGGCTGGCATTAAGTCTGCCAAATTTCACATTAAGAGAATTATGGGTAACACCCACTTAACTTTTGAGGAACTTTCCTCACTGTTCGCTCAGGTAGAGGCCATCCTTAACAGCCGTCCCATCCTACCCCTTTCCTCATCTCCTGATGATTGTTCGGCACTCCCCCGGGACACTTACTCCTTGGCAGGTCGCTGACGACAAGACTATACCTTCAACTTCTACGAACAAATAAGGAAAAACTTTCGGAAAAGATGGCAAGCGGACTATGTTTTTGAATTAATGCATAGGCATCAATGGAAAAAAAGGAAGGCAGATTTGAAATTGGGGGACCTTGTGCTGATTCAATAGTTGGGCCTGCCTCCTAAGCTTTAGCCACTGGGCCGTGTTGAACACGGGAACGCCGGGACAAAATTAATAGCTAAAATTCAAGATCTTAAGTTACTCAAGTATCTTTGACCTTTCCTACGTTATACTGAGTGTTGTGCTAATATATACTTAGTGCTGTGGTTACATAAACCCTGTAGTGAAGGGTTTGGAGGAGCTGACCGGCCGGCTGCCACGTTGCCCCGTCGTTAGCGAACCCCATCAATTCCACCTATCCAGTGTTATGCATGTTCTCTTCCTTAAGACCACTAGGTTTTAAACGTAGGTCAAAGGATAAATGCAAAGCCTTGCCAGTAATGATCGTCCATTTCTTTATGGTGCCTCCTGTGAGGATTCTAACCTCACTATATTAACGTTATTATGCTAAATTTTATACTTTAAAGTCAAATATCAACATATTTCTTTAAATATCAATCTATTTTAAGTGCTTTCATATCAATTTAATAACAAAATAACATAATCGTTTCGCCTTTGTTATTCAAAGTAGGTATATAAGCAACCTTGTCGCGACATTCCCGCAGCTAAGAAGCGAATGAACGCGTATGCGTACTTACTTTTGTCTATAACCCTTGTTTCGCAACTATTTATTCGCAACACTCTTTTCAAATATCAAACCAGAGGATTTGCATTTATTCATTTATATTGAAAGGGTTCGTAATAGTAGTTGTGCTCGAAAGTTCATTTAAAATAGGTCCGTATCAAAAAAAGTGAGTAGATCACTCACCATCACTTAGCTAAATAATTCGTAAAATACTCGTAATTATAATTCATTTTTATTTTTAACTGCCTATTTGAGTTAATTTCCAAAGATGGCAGAAATTGAATTACAAACATTAAGAAACGAGAATATGAGTTTAAATCAATACAAATTATTTACGATTTGTCAAAATCTTGTAAGGAAAATAAAAGTAAATTATCATCATTTAAAGCTAGATACAAATCTATTGAAAAAATACGAGATAGTTTTGTTGAATTGTGTGAAGAAATCAATAAAATTCAATTAAAATTAAATCCTAAATTCGCCATTGATAATCAGTGTTAGTTATCATTTGACGAGATGTACTATGCGGCGGTCGAGTTTGCCGATACTCTTGATAACATTGTAAACAATGCGTTAGAACCATATCGCATTCAGCCCGGTATTGCTTCCGTAAAATTACCTGACTTGCAAATTCCGAAATTTGATGGTATTATTGAGAATTGGCAAACTTTTAAGGACAGTTATGTTCCACTTGTTCACAATAATATTTCTATGTCAGAAATAGAAAAGTTTTATTATTTAATTTCATGTTTATCTGGCAGCGCTCTGTCACTTGCCAAAGGTAAGTTATATAAGTATAACTTCGTCCAATTATGCCATAGTATATAACGCGTTACTGGAGCGACACGATAACAAACGTATTCTGGCAAGAACTTATTTAGAAAAAATATTTAATAAAAACTAACGCCAATACAAAGGCCGTCACTCGCGAATTTATCAGATTTAACAAATGTTTTATACGAAAGTGTTACTGCGCTGCGTGCATTGAACATCGAAGATTTATGTGAATTTATTTTGTTTTACATCGCGTCCCGACCTCTTGACCTTGAAACAAAGCGTCGTTTTGAGTTACAGAATACCGAAGATATCCCTCGATTTAATAGTTTTGTTTCCTAATTACAAGGCTATATAAAGGTTTTGAAAGTCAGTCAGCCAGTCCTGCAGGCTCCATCAAACCTAACAAACAAACGTTCAAACAAAGATAGCTTTTCTCGTCATCAGAGACCTTCACTAATTACTTCTACTAAGCCGGTTATGAGTAACAATAAAAGTAATCATATAATTTGTGTTTATTGTAATGAGAAGCATTCAATTTATCGTTGCGGCAAAATGCATTCTATGTCTTTAGAACAACGTAAGAAATTCGTGAACGAGTTACGTTTGTGTGGCAATTGTTTACGTCCTGGTCACAATAGCGATACTTGTAAATCAAAAACGAGTTGCTTTATATGTAATGCGAAACATAATACATTATTGCACGTTGAGCATACAAGTTTATTAACAAACACGGTTGATTCAAACTCAGGCCAGAGCGCCGCTGGTTCGAGCGTGGCACTGGCGGCCGCGAGTAACAGCCCGACGTCGAATCCTCGCGCGGGCGCTAAGATTCTAGGCACGGCAGCAGTGCGCCTGCCGCTCGCGGACGGTACATCGCGGGATGCGCGCGCCCTTATCGACAGATTTTTTTTTTTTGCTGCCGAGGCACCCTCGCGGGAGGGAGGTGGAAGATGCGTCATGCATACCGCCCGCAGGTAAATTCCTCTGCGGGGGGTTATGTGGGACTCACCAGAATGGCACCTACCCACTAAAAACCACCTGTTGGCTGTAGTTATTACCGTTAGCCTTCATCGGAAGCGACACCCGTCGGGAAGTTGGGCGCGCTGGCGGAGACCCGCTAGCGGGTCTTCCGCCTGTAGTGAAAGTTGCACTGAAGGTGCTCAAAGGGACATGAGTTGGTGGCCGTTCTGGGCAGCCTCCGGTGAAGCCGGGGCTGGGCAGAGGTCGGCCGAAGCATGATTTAGGGATCAATTCATTTAAATGAACCTATTATGAATTGAGAAGGGAACTATGCTCCGCCAGAGCTAGCAAACGCTCTGTCGGAGTACGTGAAGCCCTAAGTTTACGGGCTAAGACTGCGATTTCACTAACATCGATATTTTTGATAGCGTCGCAGACGATACGCATATCGTCTGCTACGGAGGATTGAGGAGTGGGTTTGTATGGGCAAGGAGCCGGGATGGGATTCGATGCGGGGCGCTGCCTCCAGTTTTCTGGGGCAGGCCTAGACTGTGTAGGCTTTGCAGCCGGAGGAACACGGCTACGCAGCGGCGGAAAGTTTTCTTGAGAAAGGCGCGGGGCCTGTTTGGGTGCCGCCCTCTTGGAATTGGAGCGCATACAACGGGGTGCACGAGGGCAGCCCCTGTAATTTGCGGTGTGGCCTGACTGGCCACAAAGCACGCAATCAGGAGGAGAGGAAGTTTCAGGAGTGCGATTGCACTCCTTAGTGAAATGAGGGACCAGGCACTTGACGCACCTGGGCGGTGCGCGGCAGTTGGCCGCCACGTGCCCCTACAACTGGCACCGGTGGCACTGGCCGGGATGACCGCGGCGATGAGGCGCCTCGATCGAGATCCCAGAGAGGCCGCATATAGTGCTAACCCCTTTGAGGATCTCCCTGGACTTGGGGACGTTGGCGAGAACCACCAAAACGAGAGGGTGACGCCTCCCGAACTTGCTGTGCATTTTATGCACCGCGAGTGCCGGGAAGCCTTGGGACTGCAGATCCTCCAGGATAGCCTCGTTCGATAATTCGAACGGGACTCCCCTGAGTACCGCTCTGATCTTACGCTCTTCTGACAGAGCATAAGTGTGATAAGCATATTGCTTATCGGTGAGAAGCTTTGTTAAAGCACGAAAGTCGTCTATCGATGAGACTAAGATTTTAATAGATTCACCCGAGTTGGCCGCTCGGGTGTAATGAATCTTGTGCTCATTGCACAATGTCGAAACCTCAGTCCATTTACCCTTTTCCCGAAGGAAAACGGGTGGTGGGACCTTGGCCTTGACAGAAGTTGGGGCCGGAGCGGGTGTTGAAGACACCGGGGCAGCCGGCGTTGAAGACGCCGCAGGGGGTGCAGGGACGGGCGTCGAGGGCGCCGGGTCTTGTTTCGAGCGCTTCTTAGAGCGCTTCTTAACAAGGGTGAAAGAGGGAGGCTCATCAGGGCCAGTTGGGGTGGCGTCCGAGGATGACTCGGTCGTGGGTGCGCGCTTGCGGCGCGGAGGGACGTCTACTTCGCACTCCATGTCACTGGAGGAAGGGGACGCGGGAGGGCCTAAGACCAGAGGGGTCTGGGGGACTGGGGTGGCCTGAGGGGCCATTAGGGGAAATAACGCCATGATATGCGGAATAAGAGAATCAAGGAAACGATACTTATCAGCATTTATAGACATGCCTTCAGCACCGGTAGTTTCAAGTAACTTCTTCCTAATCTCATCAGAGCTTAGGGAAGCCATTGCGGAGGGGTTGGGGAGGGACAACAATATATAAATATATATATACTATGAACCTAACAACGACGACTAACTTCCTAAAACCACCCTACACGCAGTAGGGCGGTTGAGGACGACGCGGATAACTTACTCAAATACGAAGACTCGAGGCACCTGGAACGACGAATTCCCGTCGACGAAGCTCACGTTCCATGAAGTACGGTTTACAAGCCACTGTCCGTCGTGAAAACGGCGTTAGAAACTTATCAGATGTACGGTTAAAACCCACGTTCCGCCGTGAAAACGGCGTTAGAAACTTATTACGGTATACAGCTATGAAATTATTTATTACGGCGACAACCAGTGAAATTTGGGTGCTCGATTAGCGCGGGGGCTAAGGGAGCGGGAAGGCGTCTGCGATCGACGTGCGCTCGAGAACGCACGCAGACCGAGACTGTGATTATCGACAGCGGCTCGATGGATTCTTTTATAACAAACGAGTGCGCTCATAGTTTAGGTTTGCGTGTCAAAAAATGTAAATTGAGCGTAACAGGTTTAGGACAGAACTTTGTTTGTGACATAAAGGAATATACTGCTGGGTCGATAATACCTAAAAATAATGAATCGCCTCAGTTCGATTTAACGTTAGTGGTTATACCTAAAATTACTACACAGATGCCTTCGTCATCGTTACCGATGCTCGTCAAGGATTGTTTTAAAAATTTAGATCTCGCCGACTGCGAATTTTATAAACCCGGTCCGATCGATCTTTTGTTAGGAGTCGAGTGTTTTGACCAGGTATATACTGGCTCACGTTACACTCCTGGTCCCGGATTACCCTGCGACTTGTCCAGTGTATTCGGCTGGGTGGTAACTGGCCAGTTTCTTCATAACACTAAGTCTCTAAACCCGGATACGCCCGTTACGTCACTCATCGCGTCATCATGTACGCTCGATGATATCGTTCAACGGTTCTGGGAGTTCGAGGAACCTCCGAAGTGCAAAACTTCCGGTCCTGAGGATGACATTTGTGAAAAGAAATATAAATCGGGTACCTACCGCACTCCTGACGGTAGGTATGTAGTACCTATAATGTTAAAGGATGAGGTCACTCCTTTGGGTGACTCATACCCTAGAGCAGTTAATCGCTTCCTCAACTTAGAAAACCTACTTATGAGACAACCTGAGTTGAAATCAGAATATAAAGAATTTATGTATCAGTACGAAGCCCTAGGACATATGCAGCCTGCAGAGCATTCGTCTACTGATCGTTACATCATTCCACATCACTGCGTCGTGTGTCCGGACAGTTCCACGACACGGCTGCGTGTAGTGTTCGACGCCAGTAGTCGGACTACCGATAATCGATCTTTAAATAATATTGTCCACGTTGGACCCAAACTTCAAATTGATATCGTCGATTTAATTTCTAAATTCCGACTTCATACAATCGTTTTTACGGCAGATATTTGTAAAATGTTCCGTCAAATTTTAATTAGGCCTGAAGACAGATGTTATCGACACATATTATGGCGAGATGAACCCAATGAGACTCTTGTCGAGTATGAACTCAACACGGTAACGTATGGAGTCAGCAGCTCGCCGTACTTAGCAATATGCACCTTGCGCCAACTAGCCGAAGATCATGGCTCGGATTACTCGAGTCACGCGGCTCAAGTTCTGGCGGAGGAAACGTTCGTTGATGACGTCACTACAGTATGTTCTTCTTTGAGTGAAGCTCAGCAGTTGAAATCTGATCTCATTAATTTATTAGCCAAAGGTCACTTTGAACTTCGAAAATGGAGTACGAATTATCCTAGTCTTTTATCTGATGTTCCATCCGATCATTGTCAAACTTCCAAATCTTTCGATGAGTCAGGAAATGAGTTTGTTAAAATACTAGGTATTCGATGGAATCCATCAAGAGACGATTTTTCGTATTCATTTACTTACTATACTTTTGATTTTCAGTTTACTAAAAGATCTGTATTATTAACTGTAGCTCGTATATTCGACCAGCTGGGTTGGATTGGTCTAATTGTTTTTAACCGTAATCGTTATTACAAGATATGTGGCGCCTAAATTTATCTTGGGATGAAACTATCCCTAAATCGTTAGCCAAACAATGGCATTTAATTGCTGCAAACTTATCCGATTTGCAGCAAATATCGCTACCGAGGCTAGTTATAGCTCCAAATCCTACTGAAATTCATTTAGTAGGATTTTACGACGGTTCTTTGAAAGGTTACGGTTGTTGTGTCTACCTTTGCGTCGTCGCAAACACGATTACTAATATTTACCTATTAACAGGAAAGTAGTAGCCCGAGTAGCTCCGCTCAAACCAACAAAGTTTCATAAAGTTTGCTTATAATACTATGAGCGCGCCACCTACCGGCGCACAAGTACGAGAGAGTCTATGTCGGTCGACGGAGGATGTGAGACGTTCCTACGTCACGAACTGAAATTAATAGCTAAAATTCAAGATCTTAAGTTACTCAAGTATCTTTGACCTTTCCTACGTTATACTGAGTGTTGTGCTAATATATACTTAGTGCGGTGTATACATAAACCCTGTAGTGAAGGGTTTGGAGGAGCTGACAGGCCGGCTACCACGCTGCCCCGTCGTTGGCGAACCTCATCAATCCTACCTATCCAGGTTAGTGTTATGCAGTTTCTCTTCCTTGAGACCACTAGGTTTTAAACGTAGGTCAAAGGATACGCTGATCATTCTACCCGATCTCTTTGGCAGGGGCTCCCTCTGGGCTCAGTCGTTAGCCCTCTATTACACCAGTTGACGGCCTGTTTGGTATGGAGGTAAGTAGCCTTGCCTTCCATGCCAGAGGTCCCGGGTTCAAATCCTGGTAGAGGCAAATATTTTATTATATTTGCTTTCTAGTCATGGATGTGTATGTATGTTTATTTAGGTTTATTTCTAATATTTATAAATGAAAAAAAAATCTATTTGTGCTTATATATTTCTTAAGTTTATTTATCCATTATCTAGTATCCATAAAACAAGTTCTTAATGATACTTAATTTGGGCTAGATAATGTGGTGTGATTGTTAGAAACATTTATTTTTATTTTTATTATACCTCGGATTTGGATAAGTCTGTCAATTCCTTCTGCAACATCCTTCAACATGCGGACGACATTGCCTTATACTTTAGAGTTGAAGTGATCAAAGATGCAGTCCCTATTCTTAACAATGCCCTTTCTTACCTTGGCGACTGGCTAAAATCATATGGCTTTGCTCTTGCTACTCTTAAATGTAAAGCCATAGTATTAACGAGGAAGAGAATCTGCCCCCAATTTCCATTTCCTTCTCAGGAGAACCTATCCCCTCAGCAAGGGAAGTGAAATTTCTTGGGGTGGTGTTTGATAGAAAACTATCAGGCATTGGTCACCGAAACTATCTGGCCAAAAGACTGGACTGTGCATAAACGTAATCCGAGCAATCTCGGATGTGTGGTGGGGGTCGCATCCAAGCACCCAAAAGCTCTTTTATTACGCCTTGATTAGGAGTGTAATTGACTACGGCTCATTCTTACTTGAGCCATTTAACAAATCAAGTTTACTAACCACACACAAAATTCAAAGCCAATGTCTGCGGATCATCTTGGGTGCAATGAAATCATCACCTATCGAAGCGAAGTACGTCTAGTGCTGTGAATCTCCTCTCCAACTTCGGAGAATATTCCTATAGACAGGTTCTTGGCAAGAACCCTTCAACTCTCTGCTCATACAATACACCATAAACTCTCTTCTCTTAAGTCCTCCATCCCCAACTTTAGCTACTGGAATATTAAAACGTTATTGCCTTATTCAAAGCCACTACAATCTGGACATTTCACCTACCCCCATATTCCAATATGAACACAATTTTGTTTATACCTTCCCTTATGAATCACTTATATTTATTCCTACTACAGTCCCTGATTTTGGGGTATGCAAACATGATCCACAAGCCAATACCATCTTATAAGCATTGTGGAAGATAGATGGACGGATTGGACTCAGATCTACTGAGATGTCTCAAAGCTCTCCAGTGTCGGGTGTGTCAGCTGTGTGGATTCCAAAATACTCAGTTTTTCACTCATATAAAGGTCCCCCTCAATCTTCTGTCTTTACAGGAGATTCAATCGCACATCTGGAGGCTGTGAGACATGTGAGTGACAACCAACTTAATAACTCACTAATACTTTCGGAATGCCTTAGCTGTGTACTTGCCCTAAACTCCAATTCTGTTAAAACTGCCACTCATTCAGCAGATCAGGTATCTACTCTACCAATGTTACACCCACAATACAAATGTTGTAATAGCTTGGATACCTGGCCATGTGGGCATTACAGGAAACTGCGTGGTTGACAACTTTGCCAAAGATTCCATTCAAATCGGTTTGTGGTGGTCAGGCCTGTGTTCTAGATATTGGTACAATAGACCACATCTTTTTCAACTGTCCTTTCTATCTCACCTCCATATATGATATCCTTCCACCACATATCCCCAGGCCTACTAATGTTAAAACGCTAGTATCTACTCTCAACCCCCAAATTTTGATATTCCTTACTAATCATATCCGGAAGTATAAAATATACTTGTAAACACAGTAAATTTGAACATGTTGTAGTTTCGACTAACCATAAGTCCTTTGTATTAATAGTTTTAAGTAAACTAACAGGTTTTGGTTTTTGTTTTAGTGAGTCTGTTGTGTCCTGCTCCGAGGAACTCATCGTCATTCAAGTACCGTGGCTCTTCCTATATCTGACACTGGCAGTAATAGTCTGTCGAGTCGTAACGACAGTTGATTACCATATTACACGAATAGAATAGAATAGATTTAAATATGGAATACCTCACTATTTTAGTGTTGACCAATAACAAATGCGGAGATGTCTACCAAGTCATAAATACGGTTCGAGCTTAGATTAAAATTATCCTAAATATCGTAATTTTAATTTCTTTTAACTGGACCACTAGCTTTGTATGTTGTTAATGTGCTGGATAAAATAGGAAGGTCGGTAATATCCGCCCTTATTTTTCAAAGGGCTGAAAACCTGTACAATACATACAGAATACTTTTAAATAATATTGCGAAACGTGGGCATTTAATACAGGAACGAACTCCGTAATAATAAAAACAAAATTAAATATCGACAGTTTTTTCTCAACTTATTTCAACGGAAAACCTCACATACCTAATTTCGTTGTTCATTTCAACCACGTAAAAAAACTAATCCGCAAACGAAAAGACCAATTTTTCTTACACAAATGTCTTCAAAGTTATATTCCATAATGAACATCACAAGTCACATCATCAAGAAGATCATAAAAGTTTCGTTAAGAATGGTTCCTAATTTGAGCCTTGCTTCGAGGATTCTCGTCAGACTCACGTACGACCAAATTGATCAACGCTACGTGAAGCTTTCACGAGCTTTGTGATTGTTGTCACAAACGTAACCTCTTGATAAAAATATAGAGAAAACACATCTCCAAACTGTTTGACGTTAAAGTAACTTTGATAACAAATAAGAAACATCTTGTTGTCAAATACTATGTGTAAGATCTAGACTTTAAATGGCAGCTGTATAGTCTTGCTGTTTGGGGTTTAAAAAAATTGGCCTTTGAATGTTAAAATTCGTCGTTGGGTTTCTAAATTATAAGCTTGTCAGGCAATTACCTTAATTACCATCAAATGTAATTAAGGTGATTGCCGTTTGTAGGCATTACACATAAAGTTGTTCTCTCAATGTTATGTTTCAATTGTATTTATTTGCATTGGAATTTTTATCAAGTCGACCATTGTATAGTTCGAAACAATGCATGAATTACTATCCGTGCGCGATAAGTTAAGACCTGAGCGCGGTGACGTCACAGTCACATGTTTGTACAGTGCAAAAAACTATTCAACTAGCTTCCAACTTCGCCCGCACAGTCTTCGCTTTTGATAAGTAAATAATGGCGTTGCCTACTGTACAAGGCGGGCGCCATCGGAGCAAGTGCAGGGGAAGCGGGTGGCGAGCCACGTTCCACTCGGGTCTCAACTTATCGCGCATAAAAGGTTTAAATATTTTTGAACTAAAAAAATAACGGACATATTAAAGGGAAAAGCATGTATTTATTTAAAACTTATATATTTTAACTATAAAACTACAAGTTATAATAATGCAGTTTGGTCTAGGAACTTTTCACTTTGAAATATAGAAAGGAAAATGACAAATTCATAGAAACACCCAATTATTTTATAAGCATAAAATAGGAATGTTACATACTTTTATTTTACACATAAACCACACATCGAAAATACGAAAATACAATTTTTACTAGAATATATACTAAAATACACACGAAAATCAACCAGATAAGGTTACTTAACTTAAGTTTATTCGGAGTAACTGTTCCGGAGCGACCATTTCCGAGTACGGCGTTTTTTTTTTTTTTTGGTTCCCCTCCACGGGAAGGGCAGCAGGATATAAAAAATGCTCTGAAGCATACTCCGCGCGCGCGGTCGAAGTTATGTGGGACTCGTCCCGACGCCTACCTTTTTTTTTTTTTTTGGTGCCCCTCCACGGGAAGGGCAGGAGGACATACAAAATGCTCTGACGCATACTCCGCTCGCGCGATCGAAGTTATGTGGGACTCGTCCCGACGCCTACCAGAACCATACCCACTAAAAAACCCCCTGTCGGCTCGTGCATTTTTGCCACTCAGCCTTCATCTGAGCGACGGCCAATTGGAGAAGGAGGCCGCGCCAGCGGGGCCCTTAAGGGGTCACCCGCTGAGATTTACATAGCACTGAAGGTGCTAAAAAATGAAAAGTAAATAAAAACATTAAAAATGAAAAGTAAAATTGCATTAATTCGGATTTACGTTAGAATTAGAATTTACGTTAGAATTAGGATTTGCGGCCTGAAGGGCCTCGAGAGCTAAAGTTAACTGCGTAGGTTCGCCCGTGTGCGCGTTTCTCGGCTTAGCGACTTTGAATTTCGAATCTAACACAGGAGCAGTATATGAGACTGAATCTCGAACAAGATGATTGGGATGGGATTTGGCGCATTTGAAGAACGATTCTGAGAGTGTTTTGAGGTGCTGTTGCACTGTAGGTAGTTCAAGATCTCTGTGCAGGTCCGCGTTGCGCACATACCAAGGTGCGTCTGTGGCCCTGCGGCAGAAGAGATTTTGAACTACCTGCAGCTTATACAGGACGGAATGATTGGCGTGGGCAAAGACTGGCGAAGCATATGACATGACGGGTCTAATGCAGACCTTATAGAGCGTACGTTTATTTCTAAAGGACATTTTACTTTTTCTACCTATCATACTATTTAGGCGGCTTAAGTAGAAACGCGCGAGTTTCGTTACTCTATCGACGTGTGGCTTGAAAGAAAGCGTCTGATCTAAGGTGACGCCTAAGTATTTAATACTACGCTTCCAGGGGATGGGAGTACCTAACATTCGAATGTGAGGATCGTTGTAGCGATTACGACGTTTGTGGTCGAAATGAATAGCAGAACTCTTTTCCGGGTTGACATCGATACGCCATTTTTGAAACAAAACACCGAGGGCGTTTACGGCCTTTTGGAGTCTGGTGATGTTATACGGGATCCTTTGACCTTTAGTGTAAAGGGCGGTATCGTCTGCAAAGAGGGCGACTTCGACGCCTTTCGGCGGGATGGGGATGTCGTTAGTGTACACGGTGTACAGCAGAGGGGCGAGGACTGAGCCTTGCGGGACTCCAGCCTTTATGGGACGAGGCGCGGAGAGCGTGCCTTCATGTTTGAATCGAAACGCACGGTCTTTAAGAAACGACGCGATTAATCTGACTAGGCGAACCGGTAAGCCTATTTTATAGAGTTTAAAAACGAGACCGCTGTGCCAGACTTTGTCGGATGCCTTGGCTACGTCAAAGAGAACCGCGATTGATTTTTTACGATGCGGATAGAATCCTTCGAGAATGTACTCGACGATTCGATGGACTTGCTGAGGGCAGGAGTGCTTAGCGCGAAAGCCGAACTGGTGGGGAATAATGAGAGGGTCGCCATCCGTTGGAAACAGATGGTTCCGCATTCGAGAGAGTATGACTCTTTCGAGAAGTTTAGACATTGCCTTGAGGAGGCTGATGGGTCTGTGATTAGCCGGGACGTTCAGAGGTTTGCCCGGCTTGGGAATGCCTATGACTGTCGCTTCTTTCCAGGCTTTTGGAAAGTAGCTATGGTCGAAGCAGGCATTGAAGATGATAGCTAACAAGGTAAGCACCTGCTGTGGCAGGTGCTTAAGTGCGTGGTTGGAAATTCCATCCGCACCCGGAGCCTTTTTGGACTTTTGCTTTCTAATGAGAAGCAAGATTTCATCATGAGAGACTGTGACGGGGTCGTCGGTGATAGGGAGAGATTCTCTGCGGAGAACTTCGTCCTCCACCGCCTGGATATGGGAGGGATCTGCAGGTTGCGTGCTGGGCGAACATTGTGCCGCTATGCTGTCGGCGAAGCATTCGGCTTTCTCTTCGACTTCGAAGGCAATAGTGCCGTCGGGACGAGTGAGAGGAGGAACGTGAGAGGCGGAGTCTACGCGTAAGGCTCGGGCCATTCGATAATACGCTTTGTGGGACGGGGAGATATTCTCCATGAGATCGTTAAACTGAGTGTCTCGGAGTTCCGCGAGGCAAGACCTAACTTTACGTTGAAGCTGATTCGCAGCTGTTCTATATGCGGGCGTGGGATATTTCTTGGCTCTCCGGAGAGCCGCGCTTTTAGCTTTAATGAGATTGCTAACGGCTAAGGGAAGCGCGGGTTTGCCTTGCTTAGCAATGATTACGTTGTCACTGATGGCTGAGTTGATAGCATCAGTGAGAGTATCGACTACTGAATCTATTTTAATCGGGCTATCTAATTGGTCGGGCGAAATCGCGAGTGGAGAGTTCGGTGCCTCTAAGGCTGAAACTAACGTTTTTTTAAAGCCTTTCCAGTTGGTAAAGGTCTTAGGAGATGTGACGTTATCGTTAGGCGCGCCTAGCACGAGGGAGACGGGGCGATGGTCGGAGCCTAGGTCATCGAGCGGTTCGATGGACCTGAGATCAAGATTGATTCGCTTGATAATTGCAAAGTCGAGGATGTCGGGAGAATAGGTCGGGTTGTTGGGATAGTGAGTGGGAGTGATGGGGGATATGACGTCTAAGTCAAGGGAGTTAGTGATGTCGAGGAGAGCGATACCGCTGGTGTTGGTCGATAGGCACGTCCAGTCAGTATGTTTGGAGTTAAAGTCTCCGAACATAATGACTGAATGGCCGAGGGCGAGAATGGCCTCAAAGTCGCTGCGGATTGGTCTGGAGCCGCACGGTATGTAGACTGAAGCTATGATGATGGTCGGATGACCAGTCATAGCCAATCTACACACAGTGGCCTCCATGTTGAGGAGAGGAGGGGTAGGGAGAGCACAGCAATGGAAGCCTCTTTTGTAATATATAGCGGTGCCGCCGTAACCGTCGGAGTTGGGCCTATTGTTGCGAGTAAACGCGTAGGAATAGCGTATCCCCTGGAGCGGTTTGGAGTAAGCCATGTCTCCTGGAGAAGGAATAAGTCAGGTTCTTTGTTTTGAAGGAACAGTTTAATCTCGGGAAGGTTGGTGCTAAGGCTACGAGCGTTAAAAGATACCAGGGATAAGCCCTTGGGTTTGATACGACTGGACGCGGGATTCGCGGGTCTATACATTATAATTTACTTGTTTACGAATTTATACAAAAATAAAGATTTATAATGAACTTAAAAGCGAGTGATGCTCGGCTAACGCAAATAAACGCTCTTGAGGAGAGCGGGCGGCTCGCAGTTTGCGTGCGAGTATGGAAATTTCATTAATGTCTACGTTTTGGATGACGTCGAACACGGTCTTCATGTCCTCAGCCAACGAGGACTGAGGTGCAGAAGACAGAGCGGGACGCGGCCCTACGGAAGCTATGGGAGCTGGGATGGGTCGGGAAGGTGCTTGCGGGACAGCCGGACGCTGCCTCCAAGACAGAGCCGGAGTAGGCGTTGGCTGAACGGGCTTTGCTTCTGGGGGACCCCGGTTGCGCAGCGGCGGGAAGTTAGCGGGAGTGAGCGGCGGTGCCGGTTTAGGCGCGACCCTCTTGGCGGTGGAGCGCGGAGCGCGCGGGCAACCCCTGTAGTTAGCTGTGTGGCCGGACTGGCCGCATAGCACACAGGCAGGGGGGGAAGTGGATTCGGGAGTGCGAGTGCACTCCTTAGTAATGTGGGGATCCAGGCACTTAACGCACCTTGGGGGAGCTGAACAGTTAGCCGCTGCGTGGCCATATAGCTGGCAGCGGTGGCACTGCCCAGGGTGAACGCGGGGGTTGGGACGCACGACGCAGATGTTCGAGAGTCCGCAAATTGTGCGAGCCTCTCTGAAAATCTCCTTCGAGTTGGGAGTGTTGGTAAGGATTACTAGAGCTAAGGGAAAACGCCTACCGCGGTTGGAGTGCATCTTGTGCACTGCTGTGGCCGGGAAACCCTGAGACTTAAGGTCCTCGAGAATGTCTTCGTTACTGAGTTCGAACGGGACGCCCCGTAGTACTGCGCGGATCTTACGCTCCTCCGGGAGGGCGTAGGTGTGGTACGCGATTTGATTTAACGAGAGTAACCTGGTAAACGCGCGGAAGTCGTCGACGGTCGCTACTTGAATTTTGATTGTATCGCCAGCGTTGGCGGCTTTTAAGTAATTAATTTTGTGCTCTTTGCACAAGTTAGGAACCGCGGTCCAGCGCGCTTTTTCACGCAGGAATACGGGCGGAGGGAGCTGAGGCTTCGGCGGGACGGGAGCGCAGCGCGTCGCTGGCTTCGATGTGACCGACGGAGACGCGGTTACTACGAGCGATTTTAACGGCGCGGGGGCTGGTGTTGAAGACACCGGGGAGGGCTCGGGTATTGAAGATACCGAAGCTTTCTTAGAGCGCTTCTTGGAGTGCTTGGCGACAAGTTGAAACGCGGGCTCAGGAGAGCCGGTTAAGGTGACGGCATCTGACGACGTATCAGACGCGGGTTCGGAGTGGCTCCCGGGAGCGGTACGCTAACGACGCGACGTGTGAGAGGATGCGACCGATTCGCAGTCCATCTCTGACGAGACAGGAGACGCAGGAGAGCTGTGGACCTGAGGGGTCTAAACGTTGGAGGCCTGAAGGGCCGGGGTTGAGGCCTGAGGGGCCGGGGACGCGATAGTTGCCTGCAAGGCCTGCGTTAGTACGTCTCTGGGATGGGGATGCCGGACGACGCCTACCAGAATCATACCCACTAAAAAACCCCCTGTCGGCTCGTGCATTTTTGCCACTCAGCCTTCATCTGAGCGACGGCCAATTGGAGAAAGAGGCCGCGCTAGCGGGGCCCTTAAGGGGTCACCCGCTGAGATTACATAGCACTGAAGGTGCTCAAAAATGAAAAGTAAATAAAAAACATTAAAAATGAAAAATAAAATTGCATAAATTCGGATTTACGTTAGAATTAGAATTTACGTTAGGATTTGCGGCCTGAAGGGTCTCGAGATCTAAAGTTAACTGCGTGGGTTCGCCAGTGTGCGCGTTTCTCGGCCTAGCGACTTTGAATTTCGAATCTAACACAGGAGCAGTATATGAGACTGAATCTCGAACAAGATGATTGGGATGGGATTCGGCGCGTTTGAAGAACGATTCTGAGAGTGTTTTGAGGTGCTGTTGCACTGTAGGTAGTTCAAGATCTCTGTGCAGGTCCGCGTTGCGCACGTACCAAGGTGCGTTTGTGGCCCTGCGGCAGAAGAGATTTTGAACTACCTGCAGCTTATACAGGACGGAGGGATTGGCGTGGGCAAAGACTGGCGAAGCATATGACATGACGGGTCTAATGCAGACCTTATAGAGCGTACGTTTATTTATAAAAGACATTTCACTTTTTCTACCTATCATACTATTTAGGCGCCTTAAGTAGAAACGCGCGAGTTTCGTTACTCTATCGACGTGTGGCTTGAAAGAAAGCGTCTGATCTAAGGTGACGCCTAAGTATTTAATACTGCGCTTCCAGGGGATGGGAATACCTAACATTCGAATGTGAGGATCGTTGTAGCGATTACGACGTTTGTGGTCAAATTGAATACGCCATTTTTGAAACCAAACCCCGAGGGCGTTTACGGCCTTTTGGAGTCTGGTGATGTTATACGGGATCCTTTGACCTTTAGTGTGTGTACGGCGGCGGAGCGGCGGCTTTTATAACCGGTGGTAAACAAGTGATGTCACATCGTATGACTTGCATTTGAATTTATCATAAAACTATGATTATATAACCACAGTAAACACGTTGCAAATAATTAGTTAAATTACATACTTGGTCCTACAATAGCACAATTAGTAAACAAGTTACATTATTTCTGTAAAAACAGTTAACTATGATTTAATACAAAACAATCACAACTTAAACTATATTATAAATGTATTTCGTAATAGTATTAATAAAGTAATGGCAAGAAACTGTTGTAATGTTGTATATCATATATATCACGTAAGAATAATAATAATCTATCACGCACGCGTAGTAGTTGCAATGGACATTATGAACTGAAATGCTAAAAGTAAATGATTATTCTTAATCCTACTAATATTATAAATGTTCATGACGCAAAAATGGATGGACTAGATTGAATGATTATTGGCATATGGATAGAACATAACTAGGAAAAACGTAAAAGCTATTTTTTTATCCCGAAAGAATATTGGCAATCTCACATACATTGTCAGTACCACTTTTATTTTCGCAGAGCATTCACGTATCTCAAATTGAATATGTGGGTTTGACTGTTTGAATGATGGATAATCGAAATGCAATCATAAGATTTATATAGAAGTTGGGAATAAAAAGTTGAAATTATAATTTAAAAGACGTGTAAGCGTCGTTTACTTAATAGGACGAATACGGTTAGAGGGTTATTACGTTTATAGGATGATCAGATGAAGCTATTGAAACACAACACGGAGTCCAATATCAAGTAATAATTAGAATAGAGTCCTATCTCACTTGTTGTTCCTGAATCCTACGGAGTGAATATTCAACTCAACGCTTATTTATAACAAACAGCACGGAAAAATCTCAAAGACCACACCATGTTTCATTCAATAGTAAACACTACGCAGCAGGTAAGTAACTAACCGCTTATTGTACATTTACGCCTAGGAATGCGCAAGCGTACTGTTCCACAAAGCTGACATCCGCAAATTCTAATTCTAATTCTAACTCGAATTAAATTAACTTCTGTTAATTTTATTTAATATAACTTTTGTTTGCAAGTTTAAGCACCTTCAGTGCTACGAGTTCACCTTCAGCGCTTTGAGCACCTTCAGTGCTATGTAAATCCCAGCGGGTGTCCCCTTCTGGGCCCCGCTTGCGCAGCCTTTTTCTCCAACTGGCCGTCGCTTCAGATGAATGCTGGGAGGCAAAAAATTGCCCGAGTCATTCAGGGGGTTTTTTAGTGGGTATTAGCTCTGGTAGGCTCGGAGCGAGTCCCACATAACCTGCGCGCGCGTGGGTTATGCGTCAGAGCATTTTTTATCCTCCTGCCCTCTCCGTGGAGGGGAACAAAAAACACGATGAAAAAATAAATGGCGTTGTTACGGGAATAATTGGATTTTAATATATTTCTAAGTATCCCCAACAACTACCTCAATATTTGAGCTTGGTAAATACGTGTCTAATATTGACCTATAAACTAAATATAGCCCGGTTTCGATATGATTACAATTTATAAATATTACAGGGTACCCAGTCTGCCATTCTCTTTTTAACGGGATTGGGAATTTATGCATGATCAAAAGAGCTTAGTATAACATTTTAATCTTTTAATGGTCTTTCACTTTGATTTCAAGCGTATGAATAAAAAAGGGTATTAAAAGATAGTCGATTATTAAAATAGCTCTATCTTTAAGAGAAGGTGATTTGACCTTACAAATAAAGCGTATATTTCAGCCCTGTAATTTTTTATTTACAAGAAACTACTCGCGTGAGTGATAATATGCGGAATCTTACACACTGCCATATTCTTAAGTACCTACAAAGTTCTGCCAACTCTTAATATATTCAATTGTAAATGTAAAGTAAGGCCAATTACGACAGAGCAATGTTGCCAATTATCCTGTTTTTTTTTTATTGAAAAAGGATGAGAGGTTTCCCTTCTGTCTCACCTGATGGAAAGCGATGATGAAGACGAAGGTGTTACACGTCTATCTACGAGATACTTCTTCACTCAACGCTTGAAAGAACAGTTATTGATTCGACCAAAACATCGTAGGATCCAGGAATAATCAAATAGCTTTTATAACACTATTACTTAGAAGAGGCACTCATAAAACCCTGTCCTAATTGTTAGAACTCTCGATGGAAACTTCTGAATAATTGTGATTATTAAAAAAATATTTTGAAATTACAAGTATTGTTAATCTAAGCATGTGGCAGTGTATCGAGGTTACTTCAAGGAACCCAGCGACGCATATGGAGCTACTTTTGACAACTTACCAATTTACCTGCATTGGAATCTGTAAATGTTCCTAATTTATTGATTGGGGTCAAAAGGTGGTATAAGTATTAAAACCTTAAAACAAAGACTATAAGTAACCAGACATAACACTTGAAAAATATTGGTCAGCTTCTAACGATAATATTTATCTCTAACGGTAACTTCAGGGTTGCCTGGAAGAGATCACTCTTTTAGTGATAAGGCCGCCTACATTGTCATTCCCTTTTTTGTTATAGTTTTAATCTAAGTGTTTTTTGATTTTGTAACTGATTGTCAATAACGTTTATTATTATTATTATATCTATATACAAATATTATTTCATCTTGAACAACTAAACAGCAAAGAAATTAGTGACGAATTATTATTATTAGTACTGTTTCACAAAAAAAAAACACAATGAACTTATTCTTTGTATTCCACAAAGTATTATCATACTAGTATCTCCTTATAAAAACAATTAAACTCGTTGAATATGAAGCAAAATAAAGCATTCAAACAACTACTATACAACAAAAACTACAATAGAAACTTAATTTTTCATAATTAGCTTTAGCCAAGAACTCTTATCTTGAAACTTCTGAATCACGCGTTTCTAGCAGTTTTGTAAATTAATCTGCACTAAGATTATAGAGGAAATATTTTATTTTTTGTATATTTGTATATTTGTTTGTAATTAAGATAATTAAAAACTAAACTTAGTTTCACCTGTAGAAAGCTGCATTATCAGCAAATAACACAGGCCATATTTTATATTAAAAAAATGAAATCGCTACGAAAATAACAATAATGTAACCCAAGGTATCAAACATCTCACTAATAATAATAATAAATCAAGGATGAATGGATGTTGTGACACTTTTACCCAAAAATTACTGAGTGAACTGTAGCCAAACTTTACAATACTATAAGCTCATACATCAAAATAACAAGTATATATTGGGCAAAGACATTGTGTAAATGGGCGAAAAAAAAGATAAGTGTCAAGTAAGACGGAAAAGCTCCTGTGAGATGAATATAATGTATAGTGGAAATTTTTCTTTTAAATATTTAATTAATTATAGCCAAAATATTCTCGCACTAGCGAATCCTCCGGTTTGGAGTGAGCCACGTGTCTTGGAGAAGCAGTAAGTCTGGGTCGTTGTTCTGAAGGAACAGTTTGAGCTCAAGAAGGTTAGAACTAAGGCTACGAGCTTTAAATGAAACTAGGGATAAGCCCTTGCATTTGATACGACCGGACGCGGGATTTGAAGGTCTAGACATTATATTTTCTATTTATGGAATTTATACTAATTATAGAATTTATAACGAACTAAGAAGCGAGTGATGCTCGGCTAACACTCTTGAGGAGGAGGAGTGATGCTCAAGAGACGCTCTTGAGGAGAGCGGGAGGCTCGCAGTTTACCTGCGAGTACGGACATTTCCCTTATATCGTCGTTTTGGATGAGGTCGAACACGGTCTTCATGTCTTCAGCCAACGACGACTGAGGTGAAGATGACGGAGCAGGGCCTACGGGAGCTACGGGAGCTGGGATAAGACGGGAAGGTGGGGCGGTGTCTTCAGGCGTTAGCTGGAGTCGGCTTCGGCTGCTTGGGCTTTGCTTCTGGGGGAGCCCGGTTGCGCAGCAGTGGACAGTTGGTGGGAGTGAGCGGCGGCACCGGTTTAGGCGCGGCCCTCTCAGCGGAGGACCACGGAGCGCGAAGACAACCCCTGTAGTGGTCGGACTGGCCGCACAGCACACATGCAGGGGTGAAGTGGAATCGGGAGTGCGAGTGCACTCCTTCGTGATGTGAGGATCCAGGCACTTAGCGCACCTGGGAGGAGCTGAGCATTTACCCGCTGCGTGGCTTTAAAGCTAGCACCAGTGACATTGCCCTGGGAGGCAGCTACGGTAAGAAGCCTTGACGGAGATATTCGAGAGGCCGCAGATTGTGCGCGCTGTCGTCGAGGAGGTCGTCGTTTGCGAATTTGAACGGGACGCCCCGTAATATAGCGCGGACTTTACGCTCCTCCGGGCGGGCGTAGGTGTGGTACGCAATTTGATTGACTGACAAAAGCCTAGTGAACGCGCGGAAGTCGTCGATGGTCGCGACTTGAATTTTTATAGATTCGCCTGCGTTCGACACAAGGTACAACAAGGTAGCGGCGACCGACGAAGCTTTGGACGCGGAGTCTGAGTCGCTCCCGGGAGTGGTACGTTTCCGAAGTGACGAAGGCGATGCGCGGGAGGATGTGTCCGACACACAGTCGTACGGTATTTGTCCCGTGCCATCCGAGTTGGAACGACGGTTCGGACGCGGAGTCGGAATCGGAGTCGCTCCCGGGAGCGGTACGCTTACGCCGCGACGAGCAAGATGACGTGACCGACGCGCAATCCATATCGGACGAAACGGAAGACGCGGGAGGGCTTGTAAAGAACTGATGGGCCGGGATTGGGGCCTGAGGGGCCGGGGACGCGTTAAGTGCAGATAAGGGCTGCGTGAATACCTCGTCAGAGATTGAGACGCCCGACGCGGCTAGCGCCTGGGTGAACGCTTTCGCGAAGTTAATTACGCTTTGCGAACCCATGGGAGGGGTTGGTATGAATACTAAGGAATGTATATTTAAGTATATAAAAGATGCTTAGAGTTCCCAAAAATAAACCTAAAAAAAAAGGTACGCAGAAAGTAGAAAGGTAGAAAGGACAAATACACACGAAAATACACAGATATGATAAAACTAAATATGAAAATAGGAGAAAAATTTATTAAAATAGAGAAGAGAAATAAAATAAAAATAAAAGGACTGGTTCAGTACAAATTCGTTGGCACCGTTAAGTATCCTTTGTACTGAAACCAGACTACTTACGCTGGGCACAACACTGCACTCAGCACAAGCACAACACAACTTAGCACAGCACTTTGAAGACTAAGGGGCTTAGTCACAAAGAAAAATCATACTTCGATAGCACTCAGAGGGAGTAGAAAAACCTTGAAAACCGGAACCAACACGCTAAACTGTGACGTCAGTAGACTGAGCGCCACGGAATATCGGGAAGGGACCGATCAACGGAGAACGGAGTCTTGCACGTCCGTACCGTGCGGCGATCGGAGCGAGAATGGGTGCCTACTATAGGAAGAACTTATTTATAGATGATTTTAATTTGTTTTAAAGCAGTGAACGCAGCGTTAAGGCGGCTCTTGCAAGAGATTGTTTATAATTATCTTTCATTGCCTACGCCAAATAACTTGCAAGTTCTCTCATCTTTTTATCATGTTTTGTCGTGAATATTTCGCTGTTGCTTCTTTGTATTTTTACTTTTATTGCAAAAATTCTATTTTTTTTTCACGCTCACTATATTAGAAAACTTTCATGTGACTGTCTTCTTTATTCTATTATTGGTGCTTTATGTGAAAACTTGTTATTGGCCCCTTTTTCTATTATTTTGTTTACTTTTCTACCTAATTATAATAAATAAATAAAATAACACAAGCTCTGCTTACTTTGGGGCCGTACAGTTTGTATGTTTGTGTAGGGAATTATTAGTTATTTATTATTATTATATTTGAATGTACAAGAAGCGCGTCAGTACTACCTAGTTGAAGTCTTGTCACGTTAGGAAGCTTTAAAAGGTCGCTCGGTATACCGCCCGGTGTAATGCTATGCACAAATGTGCAAGGGGTTAGTAAAGGGAATTTTCCATCGTTATAAAAATGCATTTTAGCGTAAAGGGATTTTTTTATTGTTAATTATTTGTATTTTAATGTGAAATAAGTGTCATTTATTGATTTTATTAAAATAAAAAATTTATCAAATTAAGATTATTTCTAAGATATTATTTTGCTTTTCTAGAAGATAAATCTTATGCTTATCTTTTTTTTAAACCGAATTTAAATTATTTAAAGCAAAAACTTAAGTGTAACTGGGAGAAGAGATTTTTAGAACACAAAGATAGTTTGGATAAATATTTGTTTCCTGCGTAAAATATTACATGAATAATTTATAGCGTATTTAGAGTAATATACTTATTTATTTAGTGGCTGCTAAGAAATGAATGAAATTTGAAAATAAAGTGATATCCCTAAGAGGAGGTCGTTTTCCTTAAATCATCCCCTTACAATTATATTTTTTTACGAATTGACAGCTGGCAAACGAGCACGCGACCAACCTGATGGTAAGTGGCATCCGCGCCCATGGTCATCATTGGTCATATTTATTGATAGTGATTGTGATTATTAACTCGATGAAAGATGCGCTGGCTGTTTCTTTTCTTTGACCTAAACACAAACACGTAAACATGATTATTATGGCGCTAAAAATAGGAAGGAAGCACGCACATGATAATGAAACATGTGTCCTTTATGTAAAGCAAGCTGAACTAACATAACATATCCTTATTTAGATAATAAATGCGAACTGTAACAGGTTTTGCTGTAGATTTTGGATTAATAATTATTTTGTCTCATATATGAAATTGATATAATTATTAAATAAAAATTATAAGACACTTAACGCCTGTTTAATTGTTATATGAGTTTCAGATATACCCAAGAAGATAACATTGATGATAAAAAGTTCAATAAGCACGTATGTATAAAAATAATGTTTTGTTTACTTGAAATTTAATGAAATGAAATGAAATATTTATTTTCTCAACATTGACAATTACTTGTTCTTATTGACGTCAAATAAAACATGACTCTTCCAACAGTTCGGAAAAACCTTCGTGAAGAAGAACTGGCAAGAAACTTTACGGCTATATATTTTTAAAATAAAGTTACCTATACAATTTAGAATTTGTCTATACAAAATTATTCTTATCTGCATCTGTTAGCTCGGCAAGTCTCCGTCCCCCCAAGTATCCAAACGACGAACACCCTCAAATGGCACCCGTTCACTAGTTAACGCGGGATCCAACCATCTTACTGCTTATATCTTACTACTAATACTTGAATATTGATATAAGTATTTGTAATGGATAATGTGTAAACTAACGATTTTATGATAATTCAACATGTGCTATACTTCCACAGCCGGGGGATCTGCAGTTACGTAGGTTAATTTCTTAAAACTGCTTGTCACTTATAATTAAAAGCTATACATTATTGTTGGGGATTATTTTCTGCTCATATCGTGTGGCTTGATATTTCCTTTGTTTGGTTGTATAGGCAGTGTATAACTTTAAACTACGTGGCAATAAGCACAGAAGAAAATCACGAGGTGTTTTAGAATTTGAAAAGCCATAGGTTTGTAAATGACTTTAAGTCGTTTTGGATAAGTGCGAAAAATTTATAGATTTATTTATTCAAAAGTAAAATTATGTTAATTTGATCAAGTATTTATAGGTACTGAGAGGTTTTTTATAAATGTATTAAAATCGATAAATAGTATTTAGCCATTACTGTATTTTGGTATTTACTTGCTAAAATCTAGCTAGAATCGGAGTTTGAATTAAAAAAGGGAAATTACCGTTTCAGATCTCTTACCCATATTTTTTTTTTTTTTTTTTGCTGCCGAGGCTCCCTCGCGGGAGGGAGGTGGAAGATGCGTCATGCATACCCGCCCGCAGGTAAATTCCTCTGCGGGGGGGTTATGTGGGACTCACCAGAATGGCACCTACCCACTAAAAACCACCTGTTGGCTGTAGTTATTACTGTATTATTAGCCTTCATCGGAAGCGACACCCGTCGGGAAGTTGGGCGCGCTGGCGGAGACCCGCTAGCGGGTCTTCCGCCTGTAGTGAAAGTTGCACTGAAGGTGCTCAAAGGGACATGAGTTGGTGGCCGTTCTGGGCAGCCTCCGGTGAAGCCGGGGCTGGGCAGAGGTCGGCCGAAGCATGATTTGGGGATCAATTCATTTAAATGAACCTACAATGAATTGAGAAGGGAACTATGCTCCGCCAGAGCTAGCAAACGCTCTGTCGGAGTACGTGAAGCCCTAAGTTTACGGGCTAAGACTGCGATTTCACTAACGTCGACATTTTTTATAGCGTCGCAGACGATACGCATATCGTCTGCTACGGAGGATTGAGGAGTGGGTTTGTATGGGCGAGGAGCCGGGATGGGATCCGATGCGGGGCGCTGCCTCCAGTTTTCTGGGGCAGGCCTAGACTGTGTAGGCTTTGCAGCCGGAGGAACCCGGCTACGCAGCGGCGGAAAGTTTTCTTGAGAAAGGCGCGGGGCCTGTTTGGGTGCCGACCTCTTGGGATTGGAACGCATACAACGGGGTGCACGAGGGCAGCCCCTGTAATTTGCGGTGTGGCCGGACTGGCCACAAAGCACGCAATCGGGAGGAGAGGGAGTTTCAGGAGTGCGATTGCACTCCTTAGTGAAGTGCGGGACCAGGCATTTGACGCACCTGGGTGGTGCGCGGCAGTTGGCCGCCGCGTGCCCGTACAACTGGCACCGATGGCACTGGCCGGGATGACCGCGGCGATGAGGCGCCTCGATCGAGATCCCAGAGAGGCCGCAAATAGAGCTAACCCCTTTCAGGATTTCTCTGGACTTGGGGACGTTGGCGAGAATCACCAAAGCGAGAGGGTGTTGCCTCCCGTACTTGCTGTGCATTTTATGCACTGCGAGTGCCGGGAAGCCTTGGGACTGCAGATCCTCAAGGATAGCCTCGTTCGATAATTCGAACGGGACTCCCCTGAGTACCGCTCTGATCTTACGCTCTTCTGACGGAGCATAAGTGTGATAAGCATATTGCTTATCGATGAGGAGCTTAGTCAAAGCTCGAAAATCGTCTGTCGTCGAGACAGTGATTTTAATAGATTCACCCGAGTTTACCGCTCGGGTGTAATGGATTTTGTGCTCATTGCACAGTGTCGAGACCTCAGTCCATTTACCCTTTTCCCGAAGGAAAACGGGTGGTGGGACCTTGGCCTTGACAGAAGTTGGGGCCGGAGCGGGTGTTGAAGACACCGGGGCAGCTGGCGTTGAAGACGCCGCAGGGGGTGTAGGGACGGGCGTGGAGGGCGCCGGGTCTTGTTTCGAGCGCTTCTTAGAGCGCTTCTTAACAAGGGTGAAAGAGGGAGACTCAGGGCCAGTTGGGGTGGCGTCCGAGGATGACTCGGTCGCGGGTGCGCGCTTGCGTCGCGGAGGGGCGTCTACTTCGCATTCCATGTCACTGGAGGAAGGGGACGCTGGAGAGCCTGAGACCAGAGGGGTCTGGGGGACTGGGGTGGCCTGAGGGGCCATTGAGGGAATTAACGCCATGATATGCGGGATGAGAGAGTCCAAGAAACGATACTTATCGGCATTTATAGACATGCCTTCAGCACCGGTACTATCAAGTAACTTCCTCATAAACTCATTCGAGCTTAGAGAAGCCATTGCGGAGGGGTTGGGGAGGGACAATATATGAACCTAACAACGATGACTAACTTCCTAAAACCACCCTACACGCAGTAGGGTGGTTGAGAACGACGCGGATAACTCACTCGAGCACGGCACTTGAAGTCCTGGAACAACGAATTCCCGTCGACGAAGCTCACGTTCCACGACGTACGGTTAACAAGCCACTGATCGCCGTGAAAACGGCGTTAGAAACTTATTAGAAGTACGGTTAACGAGCCACTGTCCGCCGTGAAAACGGCGTTAGAAACTTAATACGGTAAACAAATATGAAATTTGGGTGCTCAATTAGCGCGGGGGCTAAAAGAGCGGGAAGGCGTCTGCGATCGACGTGCGCTCGAGAACGCACGCAGACCGAGACTGGTTTTGTGTACCCATATTTTAAACTTGTAGCCCAATATATGAAGACGATACTGCGGATTTAGCCATGTCGCAGGCATCGCATATCAACTGTAGATCTAAAAATAGCTGCTTTCTTCTGTGCGGACTTTATGGTTCGAAAAACTGATTTAGACTAAACCTTCGTCTTTTTCTTTTTCCTTTATTGTTTTCTATTGCACAGAAACTAAGTTTTCCCAAACTCATCCAACCTTTATGCTTATATTCGTATGTATGTGAATAGTTTTAGAGTAAGTTTCTAATAACGTTTTATAAGATCGGCATAAATTATTTTTAATGACGAGTCGTAATATTTGTAAAATGAAAAAAACATCTTACCTTTGTCGTTGCACTATAAATAATGCATTGATACATTACCTAAGTGAAGAGGGGCAGTTCAGGGCTAGAGGAAGTTCGCGTTTCGCTGTCGTAGACCGTGTAAGTAAGGATTGCAATTTGATAAACATCAAGTCGCGTCAACAGCAAGCATAAAAGGATTTTCTCCAGAGTACAATTACAACTACCCTTCTTAGAAGTATTAAAGTTAGTCAGCGTATTTCATCGATAATATTGGTTTACCATTTTACCACAATAATATTTTTAACAAGAATAACTTAAAAATAAATTAATTAGCTGTTGAGCTGTCGATGCAATAGAGTAATTATAATTTCGCAGATTTAACTTGGATGACCGAGTGGCGAAGTGGACAGCACAATAGTCTTGCCTAATACGCCGGTGTCCCAGGTTCGAGTCCTGTTTGGGGTATTCGTTTTTGTGATGAACAATGATGTCGGCATGGTGGCAAATAAACGAGGTTGGCTGGCTAATGCACAAGAAATTTACTTTTAATTTTACATTTAATAGTTTATTTCAGAGGCACTTGTAGAGGCTCAAGTTATATTTAGTTTTAGTCTCGTCACCACATTGTGACATTATTTCGATCGCCGATTTGCCTACCGTCTCAAAGTCTTGTTTGGAGTAAGGGACTACCCATACAACTATTTCGGTCGCAGTGTAGAAACAGTAAGTTAGCCACGATTCGTTATTCAGTCTGTTAACAAACTTAGTCGATGTGTCTACTTAGTTTCGACACCTCGACCAAAAGTGAGGCATTCCCGAGACACAAAAGTGGTTGCAATTTACAAACAATGTTTCGAAAAATTGTAAGAACTTCGTTACATCTAGTAACTATCATAACATATAGTAACATGTAGCTAGGTACTAGTTTTAATAGCATGACAATATGAATAAAATGAAAGTTTTGTTCTGATGCAAAATGCAATACATTTTAATTTGTATCATTATCTTGTCGTCAGCCATTTCAAAATACATTTATTTTCATTAATTAACGAAGCATTTTAAGGTCTTGTTAGATATTTGCGAGCGAGTTTGTTGAGGGCATTTGGAAGTAAATTCTAACTAAAAAAGGCCACTGCGATTTGTAAAGAGGGAACGAAAAATATTTCTTTTTTTTGCAAATTATGTTATAACAAAAGTTGTGTATTTCATAAAGACGTTGAATATTAATTGGAAGGCATAACATATTTAGATCTTAATTAAAATTGCGGGATTTTACCTTAAGTGTCGCAAAAAATATGTTTTTCTTTTATTTGTTATGATTTATACTTTATTCATTTTACTAGGCGGTCATCACGTGGAGTATTTTGATCAATTGAGTGACATATTGTGTGTTATTGTTGTAATGTTGTTTACATTGCGACGCTCGGGGGTTAGATGGCCGGCCCGCCACAGGTCGTGGGTTCAAAATAAAAGATGGAATGATCTTCACATACGATATATTTATTATTTCTGAGTTGCCGCCTCACATCAAGATATGCAGATAGAAATAGGTAGGTAGGTAGGGAACACTGGCCCGACGGTACGGTCCTCCGTTTGCTAGGTCGTCTTTCTCCAACTGGCTCCAGATATTGTTATCACGGATCCTTGCGGGTAAGCAATGAGCATCCGGGGTTAGGTACCAATCCGCAGATTGGGTGTAATCGTGAATCCAAGGTGTATAGTAAATCGTAAATCCAAATCGTAAATCCTGGAATGCCAGAGAGAAAAAGCGTCAGAGGCGGTTTTAATAAAATGACCGTTACGGCGTGGCGTTTAGAGGTCACAGCATCCCAGAAGAGGAAAAAGGGATAGTACTAGCGTTAATCAACGTTAAAAACTACATTAGAAACACCTTACACTTAAAACACTAAGGAACAAATTAGAACTCACCCCAGCGGGATTAACTTCCACATCAAAGTTCATTATGTACTCTTAAAAGCGTCTCAATTACGCAGCGGTCCAGTCTGTTAGGCTGTTGAAATATAAATGGCCGTCGCGTCGCGTTTAGCACGGCGACGTTAGGGCAAGCTCGCTGCTGAACCGGTCAGCCGGCATTCTATTTTCTAATTAGGAATGCGTGCGCGCAAAATAAGATTTATTTTCAACTAGTACTTGACGGTTCCGTATATTGAATTTTATTATTTAGTTGTTTGTAAATAGTTTTGATTATTTGTTTATTTTATTATTAGTTCAGGTTGTAAGTTTAAACGATTAATAAGGTATTTGTGTAGATAGTTTAAGTACTAATTAATTTTTAATTTATACATTTATTTTATTAATTAAGTTTTTAGGTTCAACTAGGCACAATGCTACAACATGTTGGGGAAGACTGAAAACCAGCGCTTCTAAGTGTCTTCTTGTATAATTTTTAGCAATATGCTGAGTCTTTTCCTGTTTCCAAGATAAATGTTATATTTTCATTGTGATATTTGTAATTGTGGAAATAAATTATTTTATTATGATTCTGATATGATTATGATTCTGCTATGGCCGACGCAACAGTCTGCAATAGTGATTCCCTACATGTCTTCAGATACCTGATTTTTAAATTTAGCTAACGATAAGTCCATTTCTGTGGGTTAGATTACGAACACAGCGGTAAAATAACATAGGATATATGTACTAAAACATAATAAATAATAATTTCAACTATTATATGGTAACTAAGAGGCAACTTTTTCAAGTGTACGTATGTTTGTATTGTTTTAACCGGATGTCACACGGGAACCAGAAATAAACAGGATAAATTACATACTTCGGCAGACGCAATTTTTTCATTTTTCAAACTTTGTTTGAAACTCTGTAATATTCAACTATAAAACACCATCCACACTTACACTTTTGGAGTTTATATTAATTCAACTGTAAACATTATTTTTTCAGCTAAGAAAAAGAAGAAGAGTTTAAAGAATATGAAGACAATAACTTTCAGCAACTTATCAAAAACTTCCCACAGCTTATAAATGGAAGCTCATATTGTGTTGCAATTATCCTAAATACAATCCCATTGCATTGATTGTCTAAGCTGTTTTAATAATGTTTATATCAGCTGACCTGATATTTTATAGTCCACAGCACTTGGGGTTGTCAGTCTTACCATTCACACATATTCACCGCAGAAAAAATTCTTAAAATGATTTCTTTTACAAATGCTTCTCAATTAAAATTTTAAATTTTAATGGGAAATATGAAATATATGTACTGTAAGTATTTGTATGATGAAATATATAAAATCAAATATAATTTTATTCGATATTCTAAATGCAAACATTTTCCTTGCACATTCCTCACACATCTAAAAATGTTACAAGTAAATTAGTAGAGGAACTAGTTATCTACATTTGTTTAAGCAGTGGGGCTTGATACTTACAGATTGTGTTCACAAATCAAATATTTCCATATGCTACAAACTTGAGATGACTTACACTTACTTTTAAGTTTACGGAAAATCCATCAAAATGTTTAACGAGTCCCAAGCAATTAAAGTTTTTGGAGCAGCGAAAGTCGAAGTCTAGCGACTCCAATGAGGCTTGTGCGTATTCCAGTAACGTCGTGCTACAATTAGTTAAAGTCTCTTAGAATTTGCTTCTTGAACCACTTAAAAAGTTTTATTACCACCTTCAAACCACCGTTTTCAAACTACTCAATTTCTGATATGTCAAACAATTATTAAGATAACTTTGGTGCTGCCAAGTTAACCAAATAAAACTCATCAGACAAAGTTTTGTAGAGTCTGATGAGACTGAAACTCTTGACGTATCTATCGCAAAGTCCCGTGAAATATAGTGTGCACGTATTACCGTTGAGGACAAAACGCTTATATAGTCACACTCATGTCACGCTTATACAGTCATAATCCATGACCTGACAGGCCACGGTACGCCTGCTGTTACTCAAATATCTAACCGGTAGGCAAACTAATAATTCTTGGATACCAAAACCAACATTATAAGTAACCTTAAAAAAATATTTCAAATTGGAATTATCCATTATTATGAAATTATTTCATGCTTAAAAGGATATTTTGTTATTACGTTTGCGTTTCTATAGTCAGAATAACATTTTTCGATTTAAATATAACTCAACACGTTTTCTCCTGGCTTATAGAATAAATGTAGCGTAAAAAAATTCAGCTTTTTTATTGAATACTCAATTTCGACTTCATATTTATCTTAATTTATTAAAATTACATTACCAGGTAATCTTCAAAGGGTGTGTTTGCACGCCAAGCGTTAAAAGTTAAATAAAGTAAAGCTGGTCATTGCAATGAACAACTAACAATGAACTTAGCAGGTCACGAGAAAAACCACGTAAGCCTTATTTCACCTCAGCTTTCCGTTTGTTGCCTATAAAGCTTCTTGCGCGGAAAGAAGGTGACAAACAAGTTATAGTAAACTCCGAGGAATGTCTTCAGGAACTTGCAAAAAGCAAATGACTAGAGATATTGCTAGTTATTTTATGTTTAAAATATGTTTGTTATTATGTATGTTAATATCAATTTTATTCAGCTTGAATGCAGCTTACACCACCTTGGTACATAGTAAAAATCTTGCACTTGTTGGTGAAATAAATATAGGTATTAAAGATCTAAGAGGCAAAAGGAATGAACTTTCACACGAGTACCTAACACTAAATGCATTGCACGGACTGTTACCTTCTCATTTATTTCTCACTAGAATTAACAATTGTTAAGACCATTTACATCACTTATTAAAACCAACCTACCAACAACTACATTTGTTTTAGACACATATCCTACTGATCCTAGACCGATACTTCTAAGTATAGATCATCATACTTCTACTTACAAACGGAAGACTCAAAAAACTGCCACACGCATAAATCATAATAGAATAAGATATTCTCCAAACAACTGACGTGAATACTGCAATGGAAAAATGTAAATCCAAAATAACATAAGTGGTAAAAAACATACAAGTCATTATCATATCACAATGCAAAATAAAATCATAAAGCCATGGATAACTCCAGACGTTCTGAAATGTATAAGAAATCGGGATAGGCTCCACGTCAAACCAAACAAGTTCCCAGATAACATAATACTGAAGACCTCGTATACGCACTACAGAAATTTCTGTAACTCATTGCTTAAAAAACTAAAAATAAATTATGAACAAATTTCGATACGAGAAAAATGGCTATATTCATTCTATCATGCATTTTTTGTCCTGTATTTCTTTTAAATATCAAAATTTTAATTTGGTCAGTTCAAACCCAGAAACCAATCCGTGCTAAACAGTACTCATGTATATCTGTTTACGTGTAGACCAAACAATTCTTCACATCGCTGACCTGCCAAGCTAATAGCCTGACAAACCAAGTTACCTCTGTGTACATTATCTAGCCTTTGTCCTACGTGATGATATGCACAGGGATTTCCATAAAAGTCACGTTACAACTCGATAAAACTGTTATTGTTAAGTGAAATTAGCAGTTTTCAGAGTCTGCTGAAGCAAAACTAGGAAATGTTAGCCTCGCCACCATTGGATTAAAGGACTTGACTGTCCGTTACGGACTTTGCCTTGAAATGAAATGAAAAGTATTTTAGATCATACTTTGTTTAAGGATGTTTTTTGATTTAAATTTTGATAACGGTATTACTATTTCAAGAAATAGCCATTGTCTGACATCCATATTTTAGTAAATGTAAAACATATGGATTTTTGATGTATTTTGTTGCAAATTGGCACAACTCAGGAATTGAAAAGAGAAATACTCTTCTTGACTGTATAGTTTTCAGGAGATGCATTGATTAAAATTGAGACAACAAGTGAAAATCTTGTTAAAAATGTAAGCATATGAAATTTTAAGGTTTTCTTACTAGTCCGTATCTTTTTAAAGATTTTTGTTTTTAATTTTTTCCCTTTTTAAATTTTTTTTCTAAATGTAAATAAAAAAAAACTGCCTAATAAGTTGGACTGCGATGTCGCTCGCGCTCTCTTTTAAATACATTTTTTTTTTGCTGCCGAGGCACCCTCGCGGGAGAGGGAGGTGGAAGATGCGTCATGCATACCGCCCGCAGGTAAATTCCTCTGCGGGGGGTTATGTGGGACTCACCAGAATGGCACCTACCCACTAAAAACCACCTGTTGGCTGTAGTTATTACCGTTAGCCTTCATCGGAAGCGACACCCGTCGGGAAGTTGGGCGCGCTGGCGGAGGCCCGCTAGCGGGTCTTCCGCCTGTAATGAAAGTTGCACTGAAGGTGCTCAAAGGGACATGAGTTGGTGGCCGTTCTGGGCAGCCTCCGGTGAAGCCGGGGCTGGGCAGAGGTCGGCCGAAGCATGATTTGGGGATCAATTCATTTAAATGAACCTATAATGAATTGAGAAGGGAACTATGCTCCGCCAGAGCTAGCAAACGCTCTGTCGGAGTACGTGAAGCCCTAAGTTTACGGGCTAAGACTGCGATTTCACTAACATCGATATTTTTCATAGCGTCGCAGACGATACGCATATCGTCTGCTACGGAGGATTGAGGAGTGGGTTTGTATGGGCGAGGAGCCGGGATGGGATTCGATGCGGGGCGCTGCCTCCAGTTTTCTGGGGCAGGCCTAGACTGTGTAGGCTTTGCAGCCGGAGGAACCCGGCTACGCAGCGGCGGAAAGTTTTCTTGAGAAAGGTGCGGGGCTTGTTTGGGTGCCGACCTCTTGGGATTGGAACGCATACAACGGGGTGCACGAGGGCAGCCCCTGTAATTTGCGGTGTGGCCGGACTGGCCACAAAGCACGCAATCGGGAGGAGAGGGAGTTTCAGGAGTGCGATTGCACTCCTTAGTGAAATGAGGGACCAGGCACTTGACGCACCTAGGCGGTGCGCGGCAGTTGGCCGCCGCGTGCCCGTACAACTGGCACCGATGGCACTGGTTCGGTGGGAGCAGCAACAACAGAGTTGAGCTTACTACGGTCGATTAAATTCGATAGTAGTTCGCAAGGCTCGAGCTGATTTTCTGGCTGCGTACTTGACGCTTGGCGCCGGTTACGTAGTCAGAGACTCGCTCTGCGGCCGGCCCCGGCCGGTCGTAACGTAGTCAATCCCGCATTTCTGTGCAACCCAACCTCTTCAAGTCTACGGCCGGTTTTTGTTGTAAATTTATTGACAACACACTCCTCATTAGACTCGCGTTTGATCAGGTGGATATTTAACGGTGACAACTAAGCCTGATAGCGTTGCCCCGGTGCGCTTCCAAGGCCCTTCAGGCCAAGGAGAAACCGGCTGACCCGATCCCATTGCACTTGGGCTTTTCCCAGGGTGACGGTACAGTGCTGTCCGAATTAGGGGCACCACCTCGCGTCGTCCCCAGCCCCTCTACCACGGGTAGGGAGGTTTAGGTGCTAGGTTTGCTAAGGAACCTAGGCATTATTATATATTTATATATTATATATTGTAGTACCAAGCCCTCCAATGGACCAGCTAAGCTTGGTAAACTTTGCTAGGTCGCTCGCCCAGGCGCTCGTTGCGTCCGGCGCCAGCGTATCCGATGACGTACTAAGGCAAGCCTTACAGGCGTCCCCGACCCTCAGGCCTCCAACGTGCAGACCCCTCAGGTCTACAGCTCTCCCGCGTCTCCCGTCCCATCCGAGATGGACTGTGAATCGGTCACATACTCTCGCGCGTCGCGTCGCAAGCGTACCGCTCCCGGGGCGACTCCGAACCCGTGTCTGATACGTCGTCAGATGCCGTCACCTTAACCGGCTCTCCTGAGCCCGCGTTTCAGCTAGTCGCCAAACGCTCCAAGAAACGCTCGAAGAAAGCCTCGGTTTCCTCAATACCCGAACCCTCCCCTGTGTCTTCAACACCCGCCCCCCGCCATTAACGTCGCTCAAAGTAACCACGTCTCCGTCGGTCCCATCGAAGCCAGCGACGCGCTGCGCTCCCGTCTCACCGAAGCCTTAGCTCTCTCCGCCCGTCTTTCTCCGCGAAAAAGCGCGATGGACCGCGGTATCTAATCTTTGCAATGAGCAAAAAATCAACTATCTCAAAGCAACCAACGCAGGCGATTCAATTAAAATCCAGGTCACGACCATCAACGACTTTCGCGCGTTCACTAGGTTACTTTCTCTAAAACAAATCGCATATCACACCTACGATCTCCCGGAAAAGCGTAAGATCCGCGCAGTACTACGGGGCGTCCCGTTCGAGCTCGCGAACGATGAAATCCTCGAGAACCTTAAGTCCCAGGGTTTCCCGGCCGAAGCAGTGCACAAGATGCACTCCAACCGCGGTAGGCGTTTTCCCTTAGCTCTTGTAATCCTTACCAACACTCCCAACTCGAAGGAGATTTTCAGAGAGCCTCGCACAATTTGCGGACTCTCGAACATCTCCGTCGAGCGTCCCAACCCCCGCGGTCACCCTGGGCAGTGCCACCGCTGCCAGCTATATGGCCACGCAGCGGCTTACTGTGAACCTCCCCCCAGGTGCGTTAAGTGCCTGGATCCCCACATAACGAAGGAGTGCACTCGCACTCCCAAATCCACTTCCCCCCTGCCTGTGTGCTCTGCGGCCAGTCCGGCCACACAGCTAACTACAGTGGTTGCCCGCGCGCTCCGTGCTCCACCGCTAAGAGGACCACGCCTAAACCAGCGCCACCGCTCACTCCCGCTAACTTCCCACCGCTGCGCAACCGCAAAGCCCGTTCAGCCGACGCCTACTCCGGCTCTGTCTTGGAGGCAGCGTCCGGCCATTCCGCCTGCACCTTCCCGTCCTATCCCAGCTCCCGTAGCTTCCGTAGGGCCGCGTCCTGCTCCGTCATCTTCACCTCAGTCGTCGTTGGCTGAGGACATGAAGGCCGTGTTCGAAGTCATTCAAAACGTTGACATTAACGAAATTTCCGTACTCTCACGCAAACTGCGAGCCGCCCGCTCTCCTCAAGAGCGTTGATTTGCGTTAGCCGAGCATCACTCGCTTCTAAGTTCGTTATAATTTTTTTTTGTATAAATCCGTAAATAAGCAAATATAATGTCTAGACCCGCAAATCCCGCATCCGGTCATATTAAACCCAAGGGCTTATCCCTAGTATCTTTTAACGCTCGTAGCCTTAGCACCAACCTTCCTGAGCTCAAACTGTTCCTTCAGAACAAAGAGCCAGACTTATTGCTTCCCCAGGAGACATCCGACCATCATCATAGCTTCAGTCTACATACCTTGTGGCTCCAGACCAACCCGCAGCGACTTTGAGGCCATTCTCACCCTCGGCCATTCAGTCATTATGTTTGGAGACTTATTGAATATACCAAACATACTGACTGGACGTGCCTATCGACCAACACCAGCGGTATCGCTCTCCTCGACATCACTAACTCACTTGACTTAGACGTCTTATCTCCCATCACTCCCACTCACTATCCCAACAACCCGAACTACTCTCCTGACATCCTCGACTTTGCAATTATCAAGCGAATCAATCTCGATCTCAGGTCTATCGAACCTAGGCTCTGACCACCGCTCCGTCTCCCTCGTGCTTGGTGCGCTTAACAATAACGTCACATCTCTTAAGACCTTTACCAACTGGAAAGGTTTTAAAAATGCGTTAGCTTCAGCCTTAGAGGCCCCGAACTCTCTGCTCGTGATTTCACCCGACCAATTAGATAGCCCGGATAAAATAGATTCATTAGTCAACACTCTCACTGATGCTATTAACTCAGCCATCAGCGATAACGAAAAGGTTGCTAAGCAAGGCAAACCCACGCTTCCCCTAGCCGTTAGCAATCTCATTAAAGCCAACAACGCTGCTCTCCGGAGAGCCAAGAAATATCCCATGCCCGCATACAGAACAGCTGCGAATCAGCTTCAACGTTAAGTCAGGTCTTGCCTCGCGGAACTCCGAGACGCTCAGTTTAACGATCTCATGGAGAATATCTCCCCGTCCCACCAAGCGTATTATCGAATGGCCCGAGCCCTACGCGTAGACACCGCCTCTCACGTTCCTCCTCTCACTCGTCCCGACGGCACTATTGCCTTTGAAGCCGAAGAGAAATCCGAGTGCTTCGCCGTCAGCATAGCGGCACAATTTTCGCCCAGCACGCAACCCGCGGATCCCTCCCACATCCAGGCGGTGGAGGACGATGTTCTTCTCAGAGAATCTCTCCCCATCACCGACGACCCCGTCACAGTCTCTAATGATGAAATCTTGCTTCTCATTAGAAGTCAAAAGTCCAAAAAGGCTCCGGGTGCGGATGGTATTTCTAAACACGCACTCAAACACCTGCCTCAACAGGTTCTTACCTTGTTAGCCATCATCTTCAATGCCTGCTTCGACCACAGCTACTTTCCAAAAGCCTGGAAAGAAGCGACAGTCATAGGCATTCCCAAGCCAAGTAAACCTCTGAATGTCCCGGCTAATCACAGACCCATCAGCCTCCTCAAGGCCATGTCTAAACTTCTCGGAAGAGTCATACTCTCTCGAATGCGGAACCATCTGTTTCCAACGGATGGCGATCCTCTCATTATTCCCCACCAGTTCGGCTTTCGCGCTAAGCACTCCTGCCCTCAGCAAGTCCATCGAATCGTCGAGTACATACTTGACGGTTTCTATCCGCGTCGTTATAAAACAGTCGCGGTTTCCTTTGACGTAGCCAAGGCTTTCGACAAAGTCTGGCACAGCGGTCTCGTTTATAAACTCTACAAAATAGGCTTACCGGTTCACCTAGTCAGATTAATCGTGTCGTTTCTCAAAGACCGTACGTTTCGATTCAAACCTGAAGGCACGTTCATCGCGCCTCGTCCCATAAAGGCTGGAGTCCCAGTCCCAGCAAGACTCAGTCCTCGCCCCTCTGCTGTACACTGTGTACACTAACGACATCCCCATCCCGCCGAAAGTCGTCGAACTTGCCTTTTTTGCAGACGACACTGCCCTTTACACTAAAGTTCACGCGGTCCCGTATAACATCACCAGACTCCAAAACGCCGTAAACGCCCTCGGTGTTTGGTTTCAAAAATGGCATATCGATGTCAACCCAGAAAAGAGTTCTGCTATTCAATTCGACCACAAACTCCGTAATCGCTACAACGATCCCCACATTCGAATGTTAGGTATTCCCATCCCCTAGAAGCGCAGTATTAAATACTTAGGCGTCACCTTAGATCAGACGCTTTCTTTCAAGCCACACGTCGATAGAGTAACGAAACTCGCGCGTTTTTACTTAAGCCGCCTATATAGTATGATAGGAAGAAAAAGTAAAATGTCTTTCAGAAATAAACGTACGCTTTATAAGGTCTGCGTTAGACCCGTCATGTCATATGCTTCGCCAGTCTTTGCCCACGCCCAACCCTCCGTCCTGTATAAACTGCACGTGGTTCAAAATCTCTTCTGCCGCAGGGCCACAAACGCACCTTGGTACGTGCGTAACGCGGACCTGCACAGAGATCTTTAACTACCTACAGTGCAACAGCACCTCAAAACACTCTCAGAATCGTTCTTCAAACGCGTCGAAACCCATCCCAATCATCTTGTTCGAGAATCAGTCTCATATACTGCTCCTGTCTTAGATTCGAAATTCAAAGTCGCTAGACCGAGAAACGCGCACACTGGCAAAACCACGCAATTTATTTGTGATCTCGAAGCCCTTCAGGCCGCAAATTCTAATTCTAACGTAAATCCGAATTAATGCAATTTTATTTTTCAATTTTTTATGTTTTTAATTATTTACTTTTCATTTTGAGCACCTTCAGTGCTATGTATTCACCTTCAGTGCTTTGAGCACCTTCAGTGCTATGTAAATCCCAGCGGGTGACCCCTTAAGGGCTCCGCTAGCGAGGCCTCTTTCTCCAATTGGCCGTCGCTCAGATGAAGGCTGTGTGGCAAAAAGTTGCACGAGCCGACAGGGGGTTTTTTAGTGGGTAGAGGTTCTGGTATCAGTCGCTTATCAAAAGTCCACCTGAACACATCTCCGCAAGATACGATCGCCAATTTACATCAGACTAGAAGAACTAAAAGAAGTAGCTCAAGTTGTCCTTTTGCTTCAACAGGGCTGTAGCCAGCGAGAAATCGCTCGGCAGTTAAATATGAGCCAATCGGCTGTATGCATTGATTGCATACAGGTATTTTTATTTTTATTATTTTTTTTTTTATATGATTCCAAGAGACCAGTTCATACTCCAGGAGGCCAAACACCAGTCGGCGCCAGCATATTTCTGAGACAGGCGATTGTTTTATCGTCTCTACAAGTTCTAGAAATCACCGTTGTTGCTGTCCAGATGCGGCTGAGAGAGGTTCGAGGAGTAGCTGTTAGTCAATGGACGGTTAGAAAACGCCTAAGAGACTTATTTTTTATTTATTTATTTCGGAAACAAACAATTACTTAAAACACAAAACTATAATTAATATTATTTTAAAAGTAGTTTACATAGCTTAAGTATTACATTTACAGTCGGTGGAGCCCTTAAACTATTTAAGTACAGATAAATGTATATAAAAAAATTACATACCTACGATATATATCACAATCAATGGTGTTATTAATTTTGATGCACATATATATTCCCACTATTTATATTAAGACAAATGAGAAACTAGTAATTTACCTATACTATTTCTAAATTTACTTGAAGAGAGGTATAGTTTATTATGTAAATTACATGATCTTTAAATGGAGCAATTAGTAGCATAATTTGTTCTTGAAAAGTACGTTTATTTCTCGCATTTAGATGGGGGCGGAGAAATCTTATTCTGCTAATATATCTGCTATAAAGAAACACTTGATCTTGCATACTTCGCCAAGGTGTTTTTGAAAATTCCTTTGGATTTTGTTAATATCATCAATATATTTGCCATAAAAAGGGTTCCAGACAGCCGAAGTATGCTCGAGGACTCTGGTGCCTTATCAACATTCGGAGCTGTCCTTCCAATATTTGGTTCCCGTTTGAATATTGGAAGAGACAAACATTGTCTGATGAATACGGATATATTTTTGCACTCCATTAGCATATTTTTGTTTCATCAGTTTGTTAATTAGTTATTCTTTACACAATGTGGATCTTATTAATTTATTTAATCTTATTTCAAAGATACTTTTTGAAAAAGGCACCTTTATATGCACTGGAAAATTTTCTATTTCAGACATTATAAATCCAATCAAAAGCTTTATATAAAGAAAAGGCCTTTTCTGGTGTTCTGTAATTTATTAGTGGCCTTTACCTTTGTAAAGGAACTGCGAAGGGATAAATAATCTTATTATTTGTTCATTAGAGGCTATTACTCAATCAGTGATCGCTTTTAGAAGAAAAAGATCGGTGAACATTTGTTTTTTAACTCAGTCTTGGTTGGAAGAGGATTGGCCAATTAACCCACCAGTTTTTCCTATTATTTTGTAATAGTTATATTTTTTTGTCTACTATGAAATTTGGCATTTTATCTTCTTGACATCAAAGCAAAATTCACGTGCGCGTGGCGATAAATCGATGATTAATCATCTTCATCATATCAATATATCGACTTGAAAGGAGCCCATTCCATGAAATGTACCAAAGTTTAAGAATGATGGGACATATTATCTTCAGATGAAATTTATTAGTTCAATTTGGCCCTTTGGATGTTGAAAGCTCAGGAATTTGGCAACGTTAACTATTGGATCACGTCCGATGATATTTCTGAATACTTTTTTAAAGATTTAAGAAAATGTATATATTTATACAAAGTTTTAAAAATGTAAAAGTATATCCGTTGAAAAGTAAATCGATTTAGTAGATATGTTTTGTTTTATACAAGTGCTTTGTATGAATGAAATTTGCCATAATAAATAAATAATTAAATAGGTTTTGAGATTATAAACTTATTCGTCAAATATTTATTGTTATAGAATTGTTGGGATTAGTGTTCAAATATCGTTTATGTTATTGCAATTGTTACGTCATTTACATTACTCGTGTTATCAATTCGAAATTCCCTTTTCTTATATTTACGAAATTTTTATAATTGGTCAATATCAAATTGTACGTAATACTTATTCATGTGACTAACTAGTAAAAATGGCTGTATGCAGATTATGAAACAAACGTTTTATCTTGCTTTCAGTTTAGTATTATACCTTAATGTTAAAGATTAAAAATGTTTAATATTTGAAACTTAAAATTGCTCAATGCATTTAGATATAAATTAACATACTGGTGTACCCTGCAAATTGAAATCTGCTAAACAAAAACCAAGCTCATAGAATCATAAGATTAAACATTTTGCACTTCAATTAACAATGTCAATACTACACTTTTGTGACATAGAGAGATGTAATCACTATGCCCGTGCCAATATTAAGAATTTCTTAAAATTACAGACAACCGTCTAAATGTAACAAGTCTAAGTTTACGCCCAAACAATTACTTACTTATAAATCATTACAGATTCAAATTATTTTAACGTCGTCGCTCGAGCTGAAGATTCCCGCGTTGCTATAAAATAATATATGACAAAGTAAGAAGTTTTCAAAATTGATGGATAGTCGAAATTGCACCATAAATAACGACGAATTTGTATCAAACAAGACTTAAAATATACGCAAATAACTTACGCTGAAAGAGTTTAAATTAGATACGCAAAATTGGAGATTATTAATTATTAAATAAAATTATGTTTGATAATACTGAACTTCATAGCAAACAATCTTTGGATTTATGTGATTTTGGCTGAGCCTGGTCACACAACTAAGTCTTTTATAAATTCTGTGGAATGCCATTTTATTTGTAATTTTTATACTCCCAAAAATTATAAACCCAAAAGCACACTCGCCAGCCTATAGAGCCCTTAATTTTTATCTGCACACATCACAAGAAATGAGGGAGCCTGAAATTCCACTATCTAGATAAAGTTTAAACCAAACACTGTTACTCTAATAATAAGGTAGCGATTAAGGTTACCTTTTTTATTTGACAAAGTTTTATATCATGTCGAAAATCGCAAAAGGGATGATTTTATGGTGTCGGTGATGGAAACTATATTTTATCTATCTATATTTAGTTTGTGATTTATGTGCATTATCCCTGAATAAACAATATTTTAATATAAATAATTAAAAATAATGATTTTTGGTAAACTCGCTTAATTACTCATGTGTTGGTTTCGGTTAGTTTTATTCTCATCGTAGATGCTTCGTTAGTGTCCAGTTTATAAAAGACAATAGACTTTACAAAGTGTTGTTTGGGCTCGTAATCATAATTTTTTCTCAAAACCAGTTGAAAGTAAAATGATCAATGTAGTTTTATTTATATTTTTTAACTACTTAATATTTATCTAAATTGCTTTAAATCAGTAGGAGAAAATTTACTTTTCCTAAGGAACACGCGACCATCCCTGAGGGTAAAATGTTTATGTATTATTTAAGGTCGCGAGTTAATGCGTGATCAAACAAACTGACAAATTAACATTATATATTGGTCTTGAGCAGCCCGTATCCATCACTACCAGTCACTATTTTATGATCATTCGTCCATCGTGCTACAAGGCGTACACACTACGTTTTCCTTAACGCAGTCCCTCCTCCAAAACCTGCCTACTCCATCGGCTATCAGCCCTTCTGATTTCACATAGTTACTTTAATTTTTTTTCAGATACCTTTGTTATGAAATATATCCGTTAAAGTCTATAAATTTGTGAACCAGTCCTGCGGTAGAAAGCACTGCTACCAGATTCCGGTTTTATTTTGTCCAGCTTCCCGAACACAGCCCAGCCTGTTGAGTTCCCTTTCGTAGTTCTGCCTGCTTAGTTGTATTCTTTGACCATGATAGATATATTCTCTAACTTCTTCGAAAGGAATGCCACCTATGGTACAATCTCCGGGTTAAGTTAATCATTTAGCATCATATCTTTGTCTTCTCTCAGTTCATTCCAAGGCCAACTTGCAAAAAAGAATCGCAGAGAATTAGCCATTATGACAATGTTGTCAGTAAATTGGAGGTAACGTCTTTAACTCGTTTGAAAATAGTTTCGAGAGATTATATCACACTGTCTCACTCCACAGTTGGATTGACCTTTTGCTCTGACCTTGTACTTGAACGGTCATTGTCGCAGTCACCTTCAGAATATCAAATCTCTAGTAATAATAAATCTGACGCCTTGACGCCTCTGCAAGGAATTTTGAACAACCCAGATCTCGATGATGTCAGAAGCTCTCTCACTGTCACCTACTTCCGGCGTGAAGGTTGATTGTATTCCTTAAGTACTTAAAAATTCTATATGATATTCCAAATTAAAAATGATTAAACGAACTTCCAAGTGAACTTCTATCGCTAATATATAAGTCGCTTCATTCGAAGATAGTATATAATCAAACAGGTAGTCCTTTGAGGTACTGGGTAACTTTGCACAGTTTTAGAGTATGTCATTTGACTTATTCAAAAAACTTTCCATTTTTTTACTTGATCAACCCCGGCCCCGGCAATTCTTTACTTTTTAGTGATAAAAACAAAACTTTTGTATGGGTTCCGGGAGGGACGGGTCCCTTATATATCTTCGAATGAAGCGACTTATATAATAGCGATAGAACTTCACTTGGAAGTGCGTTTAATCATCGATTATAATTCGTCTCTTCATTCTTCAGATAGTATATAATTAAACAGGTAGATTTTTGGAGATTAAGTTTTGTTTTTTTTGTCTTTACATATTATAATTTATTTAAATACGTTTATTAATTAAATTCCTTACTTAAGTACATAATTTAAGAATCCAGTAACCTTAAGCATTTATTATACACTTGGTTTTATGTGATTAATTAAATCAATAAATGGAATAATTTAATTTTAATTAATCTCTTTATCGCAAGGTATTCAGTGGTTTGTATTTTTATTGAGTACGAAAGAGCCAAAGTCGTTTAGTGGGTTTAATATAGGTTTATGATAAAATTATGTAAAGGTCTGAAAGTTTTAGGTCCACCCAGCCGTTTTTGTGGATAACCTACACTGAGCGAGTGCCGCGTGCTGTGTGCGCTGAACACGCTCATGTCGACGCCGTTCGTACCTAGCGTCGAAACAGGACATATTATTATGTTATTTTTAAAGATTGGCAAGGATAACATAGGTTGTTTACGATTTGGAGCGTGGTTTTAATGATGTATATTATTATTATGTGTACGGATGCAAAGACTATATTTTCTAATTTAATGTCTGGACCCTATGGCGGTGCAATCAGCTAACGATGTAACAGTAACTTTTTGGTAATTTTTTCTAAAGTTAAAGTACTCGTGATGTAAGGATATCACAGAGAAAGCTGATTTAGAACTAATTGGATCCCAAGAAAATGTGTACTTCGATTTAGTTGGTTTCATTTTTATAGGCTTCTTGTAAAATTTGCCTCATAATTGCCCATATTTTCGCCTTACAATAGAGAAAAGGCTGGACAGTTTAAATTTGATGAACCGAATGAACAACCCATTGAATGAACAAAATGAATGAACAAAATTGCTAATACTAATAAAAGAGGTTTTTGAACATATCAGTATTACGTAACGTACAAAACTCCCACCATGACCTCAACGTGATGTTGTATTGACAAATAGTCATGGATGCCAGAGAAGCGAGCACCAACGTCAGGGTCTCTGGCGCACAGCAGCGCCGCGCGAACGCCGCCCAGAGCGTCTCCCGTCACCCAGGGTAAGGCTGGAGTGCTTTGCTTTGGCGCTGTTATGGGAGTTAATGAAATCTTTTGTTTCAATTCAAACCAATTATTTTTCTCACACATTTTAAGACAAGGAAAATGGAGGAAATAGTTAAAATTACGCAGAGGCCCAATTAATCGTAAACGCATCGACTGCAACTGCATCCGGTTCAGGATACCTAGTTACAAATGCGTCACATTGGCAAACAAACATTAGAGCAAAAATCCATAAATTACGTTCCTCGCCAAGTGCCATAGCCAAATGTGTCTAGTAAGAGTATTTAAATGTGGAAATTGAATACCACCCATCCTATTGATGTAACTAATAGCGGTGGTATTTTCAATACGTAATAATATTGCACAATTTCTTTCTTCCCCGGCAGAACTTTTGAAACCTAAGGAAATGGCTAGTAATTCTAGGTAATTGATGTGGTATTCTTTTTCACTATGTTTCCAAGAACCATAAAATTTATTGTTTTGGAATCTGCGCCCCAGCCTTTTCTGCATGCATCTGTATATATCTTATACATTTGTGTAGTAATTGAACAGGAAATGGTATATTTCTTCTTATACTTTTCTACCAGATTAAATCTTCTAACAGTAATTTAGGGCGTTTAATTTTTGTTGTTATAGTTGTACTTATTTTTTAACCTAGACAGAGTGCGACCAGGACACCTATATGTTTGGCAAAATCTCGTATCGAGCATATTTGAAGTTTCATAAATTTATTATTATTATAACGCTTATCGTCAGGTAAAGATATAGACATTGTTTCGATGTTAAACATTAAGCCTAAAAATGTAACTGACTTTCTCGGTACTAGTCGTAACAAGTGTCTAATAAATTCGCGCATAATTTTTGTAAGTACCCCCGGAGCAACGGATAATCCATATGGTATGACCGTAAACTCGTATGTGATTGGCTCAAACATATCGTTTTCTTGATATTCAAAACGTAGGTACTTTATGTAATTAACAAATAAAGGTACGAGTAGGTATGATCTTCCTTTTCTATGTTACCTAAGAAACACTTATGGGGGATTTAGAAGCTGTTTTATAAGCTTCCATTTTGAAGTGTACTTTTTCTACAAAATTGTATAATTTTATTTATAAATTTATTAATTTTTATTTTGTAGCTACGAACGGTTTTTTGTCATTGAGTTTTGGCGCTAAAAATGACGGGTAAAAATAAAGGTTTTATAGCCTCTAAGTCTAACAATTTATTAATTGCTTTTATCATATTTAGTTTTTCACTATGCGACAAAATATGTTTGGGAGTAACACTGGTGTAATTTTATCATGAAATGGAATTGAGAAACAGAATTTTATCCATTTTGAAATCGTTTCATTATTTGTTATTTTAATCCAATAATCGCAAAAGTAATGGATACGACCTGCGTGTACCTGAATTATGGTTGATTCGGTGCACGAGTCCCGGGCTGGTTGAATTTTGCGTTGAACGCCGAATTCAAATGTGGACGCCGAAGTGGAGGCACTGGCACTTTCCGTTGACGTGTCACCCCCTCCCTCTGTTTGACGGGTAACGAGGAGGTCCTATCCAGTTTCCCGACTGGGTTGACCGGTTGCCTGTCGATGTTTTGAGAGTACTAAGATAGCTTCGGTGTACTTCATTATTATTATTAATACTTTTTTTATATTTTAAAGCGGTTTTTCCATAACTGGAGACCCTTAAGCCTCGAGGTTAGAAAGAATTGTTTATAATGTGCAATTCAAATTCAAATTCAAATTCAAATATTTATTTCTCAACATTGACAATTACTTGTTCTTATTGACGTCAAATAAAACATGATTCTACCACCAGTTCGAAAAAAACCGTCGTGAAGAAGAACTGGCAAGAAACTTCACGGGTATATTTTTTTTCAAAATAAATTTACAGTCTCTTTATGTCTATACAAAATTATTCTTTTCTGCATCTGTTAGCTCGGCAAGTCTCCCTCCACCCAAGTATCCAAACGACGAACACCCTCAAACGGCACCCGTTCACGAGTTAACGCGGGATCCAGCCATCGCCCTCCTCAACCATATTGAGGGAAGTGAGCGACCATTAATTAGATAAAAAATAAATAAATAGTTTGTTTTGATTATAAGAAAGTATTTTTCGATTGATACATATAAAGAATGTTGAAGCGTAAAAAATTACTGGCACTTAACAATACCCGGAGGACTGTCATTTAATAGAACAACGATTAGGGTACTTTATGCCTGCTGAAAATAGTCAAACTATGAAATAAATGATACCACTCTGATATACTTATATTAGTTTGTTTTTCAAACTTAACAAGAGCATTTTAAAGCTTAAATATGAAGTAACAAAGATGAAACGATATCAGGTTTTCTATAGCTGAGAGAATCAAAGGCATACAGTTACCCATGCAACAAAAGGTTTAAAAACCTGAAAACAAAATATTTTCATACAGCTCTTATACATATCATTGCATAAAAATAAGTATGCAATGATATACTTATCTGTAGGGGTCTGTAAATATAAAATGTAAAAATACAAATTTATTCCGCAGATAGTTCTGTATACAATGCTATGGCTGTTCACCTTTTTGTGGCTTTTTACAACAATTTACATTTTTACTATGTGAAGCGTGGGAGCTTGCTTGCGTGTTGCTGGCATAATGTTTTGTGCAAAATTCGTTGATAGTGGCAATTTTTTACCAAAATGTTACGAATTTTGGCAATATTGTATGCAAACAATTCATATAACATTTTCAGCCTTATATGTATATGTATTTATGTATATAACCTAATATGTATTTTAATTAATGCGTTTTTTGATAGTTGAACTTTTTAATTCACCTATGCAAATTTGAGTTAAAAGAAGCTTCTTCTCGAAGCTGTACAAATGAATCAACAATGTTTTATCTAACGGAGTTATCCTTATAAACTTACATTGTTCTAACAATATGTAATTGTGATTATTTCAAGTATAACTATCGTCTAAATTTCCTCAATTTCTTTCAACATTTTTCAAAACAAATGCGAATAACCTATGCACTAAAGAAGCCAAAACCTTTTTGGATTACGAAAACAAATTTACACATAACTTTAGTCACAGTAGGTAGTCACACAGTAAATCTTTAAATGATACATTTTCAAAATGAAAAACGTGTTGAATTTTCTCGAGAATTGTCGCCGGAGTGGCTGAAGTATTTAGAGTTTTTTTTAGTCGACGACCTTTTGGTATGGAGGTAAGTATTTACGTTTATTTAAGTTTATTTCTAATATTTTTATATACATAAAAAAAATATTTATGTGTATTTATATATTTCTTAAGTTTATTTATCCGTTATCTAGTATCCATAACACAAGTTCTTTAATGATATTTAATTTTGGCTTCATAATGTGGAGTGATAGAAATATTTATTTATTATTTATTAGCATTCGCGCACTCTCCAAAATGTAATCTGTAGAAGACTGCTAAACTGGCAACTTACCGACGATGGTCGAGGCTTTGCAGTTTTTTGGTGGTGAGGTCAAAGTTGTTAATAATTTTTGGGGCTCTTTGGTCAACTGCGTCCATCGCTTCTAGTTGGTGCTTTGCAGAACCATCCCAAAGGTGGCTACAGTACTCCATACAAGATCGAACTTGACTTGTGTAGAAATTAAGTAGCTGTTCAGGGCTGAAGTACCATCGGACCTTCGAGATGATTGCCAACTTCTTTGAAGCAGTTTGAGCCATGGACACAATTTGTTGCCCGAAGTTTAGTTGGGACGATATAGTTACGCTCAGAAGCCCTAGGTGGTCGGTTAAGGTTACAGAAACATTTTGGAAAGTGGGCGTTAGGTCGAAATTGCTCTTTTTCGCGGAGAATAAACACGCCTGTGTTTTCGACGGGTTAAATTTGACCAAGTTGGACTCGCCCTAATCGGACACTTTCTTTAAAGCCAAATCCACCCGCTTAATCATGGACTCTCTCAAAGCCCGGATTTCTTGAGGACTCGCTCGCACATTGGACATGTATCTCTCTACAACGGTGCTGTCATCAGCGTAACCAATAATGCCTGGGGTTAGCAGGTCGTTAATGTGCAGCAAGAATAACGTTGCAGAGAGAACAGATCCCTGAGGTACCTCGGCATACTTTGCCATTAGGTCAGAAGAGCAGCCATCTAAGACTACTCGAATTGACCGTTCCCTCAGAAAATCAAATATCCAGTCGCAGAGCCCTTTAGGTATTCCGTATGCTGGATGCTTACTCAAGAGACCATCATGCCAGACCCTATCAAAATCCTTGGAAATGTCTAAGGATACAGCTATAGTTTCACCGTGACCTTCCAAGGCTTTGTTCTATGAGTGAGTGGCATACACAAGAAGATCTCCAGTCGAGCGTCCACTGCTAAAACCATATTGGTTATCACTAAGGAGCTCAATGGACTCAAGGTATGCCAGGAGACGATTGTTCAATACACGCTCCATAACTCTGCAAAGTATGGAGGTGAGTGCAACAGGTCGATAGTTGATGGGATCTGCGCGGCTTCCCTTCTTTGGTACTGGTTGCACGTTAGCCAGCTTCCAGGACTTAGGGACCTTTCCAGATTCCAAAGAGAGTCGATACAAGCGCGTTAGTATGGGAGACAACTCGGCTGCGCAGTGTTTTTACACAACTGTAGGTATGCCATCGGGGCCGCTGGCCTTGTTCACGTCTAAATTCTGCAAGCATTTAAGAACTTCCTTTTGGTGAATACAAACGGTACCTATTTTGGTTCCGAACTAAGGTAACTGGGGTGGGACTTTACCGTGACTATTTAGACGTGAATAGTCTGCAAAAAGATTAGCAAAGAGGTCTGCTTTCTCTTTTGCAGTGTGGGTCAGTGAACAGTCAGGCTTCCTCAGAGGTGGCAGCGATGGGCGACAGAAGTTCGACTCAACCGACTTGGCCAAAGACCAAAAAGTTTTGTTCCTGAAGGATATGATGCTATCTTGTCTCCGATGTGGCCAATGTGGTCAAAGCGAGCTTTTCTGAACACCTTTTTTGCAAGACTTGGTGGCAGCATTGTATTTTTTCTTCAGTTCATGCGAATCCGCGGCTTTGCTTCTGCGAGCGTCAGCCCAGGCTTTGTACGCTTCTTGCTTAAGCTTTTCAGCTCTGAGGCAAGCAGCATTAAACCATGGGCGACCTTTGGTTTCAAAGGATAGGTCAGTGTAAGGGTTTAAATACTCCATTGCTTGGCCTATCATACTTGAAACAGCACAAGCGCAGCACGATACATCGGTTGATGTAAAACAAGTCTGCCGCCAAGGATAAGACGCGAAAAAATGCCGCATCTCATCCCAATCTGCTGACTTGTATCGCCATACTCGCCTAGCGCCTTTTGGGCGCCTTTTGTCAGGCGGCGAGTACTGCGACACAGATTTCACCACGCAGTGGTTGGATGTCCCTAAAGGTGCAGTTACGGACACCGAGCACCTGTCAGGATCAGTTGTCAGCAGAAGGTCCAAGCAATATGCAGTGTGGCCGGCAACATCGGGGATGCGCGTGGGCTCGTGCACAAGCTGTGAGAGGTCTTGAGTCACGCAAAACGGAGGTCAGTGTCCTGATACGGGTATAGCCATTGCCCGTGATGAGCGTTAAAATCCCCCAGGAACACCAACTGCGCTGAGGGAAAACGTTGCCGAACCTTATCTGCTGCATCGCTGAGATACTTCATGAGCCTCGTTGTCTCCCGATCTCCGCTATGTGACCGGTATATACTGGCGTAGATCAATTGGTCAAGGGAGGTATCAATGTGAACTCACATAACGGAAAAGTCCAGATCTTCCAAGTAATGGAGACGCTGACAACAGATCTTGCCACTGGCATACATGCACACCCCGGCGTCCGTCGGAAATTGGACTCCAGAATGTACCCTGGGTAACAAAGGTATGCCAAGTCTGACGGATTACAGATCTGCGTCTCCGTTAAGAAGAGTAGGTGAGGCCTCTCTTTCTCAAGATGGTGGTGGACATCGTTGATATTTGAGTGCATTCCTCTGATGTTGCAGAAGTGCACTGTAAGAGAGAGGAATTGCAACCGCTGTAGAAACTTACTCTTCTTGTGACTTTTCATATTAGTTGTGTGAGTGAATAGGGAGGAGGACAGAAGTTGAGTGAAGCGCTGCAAATAGAACCAAGCAGCTCGCAATAAACAACGCACCGATGGGGAACTGGCTTGGAGACTGCGGGGCCGCCCAAACCCCCCTGAGGATTGTCATCGGGTCCTCTCTAACCAGTCGCCAGCTGGCACGATGAAGCTTCCCGGGATTTTTCGCAAGGTGGCGGGGCAGCCTTTCGCATGTGGCTAGCACACTACTTGGGCCCCCTACTACCTGCGGTCGGCCAGCGGTGCACCGTTTCTTCGGATCCCGCTACCTTCCAAAACCAGTTACCCGGCGAGTCAATAAATTACGAGCTGAAGACAGTTCTCTGATGCAGCACGATTACTGAGACCTACCCTCCTCGATGGCTACACTAAACATCATGCCGGAACGCGACCATGTCACTTGGCGGCATGGCTTTGTTTAGTGGGTGGTGACAAGCCACGACCGAAGCCTACCACCAGAAACTGTATCAGGAGCTTAGTTATTCCATAATTTTTAAACATGGTAAATTAAATTATTACGCTATTTCAAACAGGAACGACAAAAATAACTCCAACTTAAGTTATCCTTAAAAAGAGAACACGTAGTTACAAATGCGTAAGCAACAAATAACAAAGTACTTAACTCTTAATCAGCGATAACCCAGAACTAATCTTTTTATTGGTTTCGGACGAGGGTGATAAAAACACACTCGGAACCATTAAAATTTTAGCTTCAGAGAATTCCATTAACGCGTGAAAACTGTGAGGCGTGAATATCGAATCTGATGAGGAAACTTACATATTATTGACCTTTGACCGAAAATGTATTATAACGATTTTGTACCTTTTCATTTTTAATTAAGGTTATTGATAAATAGCCAAGTTAATTTTTTAATAGCCAGTATACTGTATCTGAAACAAATGATTTACTTTCAAATTTTTTCATTAATTAGTAAAAAATTTTTTTTAAATATTTATTTATTAAGGGATTTTTATTCATCCGGATTTGTCAACTCCATTAAATTTCTTAAACAAATACATATTATTAATACACAAAGGAAAACGTTTCTTCGTATTTTACCTTCAAATTTAAGTATTTTACAGAAATAACTTGTTCGCAATTGAATTGAACAAAATGGTTAAAATGATTTTTAATTAAATTTAACAATATAATGAAAAAACATTTTCTTCGTTTTGTACGGAAAATCTATTTTCCTGACCGACTTTTAAATATTCATACATGTAATAAACTTATCATGAGCTAAATTTCAGAGTATTAAAAGTAACGTTATATTCTAACAAAATGAAACTTTGAAAAAAAATACATCTGTTATATCGGAAATTACGTGAGTATTAAAAAATATTTTCTGAGAAAAAATAACGATCCTGAATGTAACTGGGCTCAATACTTTCTAACTTTTAAAAATTTGTTATCTATTTATATTTATTATACATTAAGCGGTATTTTTTATTTATACTTTTTATAAGTTTTACAACTTGGGAGTGATTATCAAACATTTACGACGTTTTTACGACGTGATTTTATTAATGGCGTTTAACAATTAGGGTGAATTTATTGTTCCACAATTCCTTATATAGACTTGATCTTTTCCAAAATTCTCTTTTCTCTCTGTAATTTCTGCACTGTGTTTCCTTCTAACTACTTCTTCCCAGATATATGTTTGTTTGGATATTTTCTTAAAATATTCGAAAAACATATTTCACCTTCAACTTATACTTAACTTCGCTCTTATTTTTGTTGCAACGCAGATTTGAACCTCTCTTGAGAATCTTCCACTCCATTGTGACAAGGCATGAATATGGTGTGCTTATTAATCATACATACCGGCAAACGGTAATAAGTTGTGGCGTATGAATTGGCGGGTATGATTACGATTTCTTCATCACTACAGGATGGCAGGGCATCAGATCCCCCGCCAATCCCGATATATTTCAATTTACGTTCCTGGTTTGCCGGTTGTAGGAGCGTGTGTGTTTTGATCCTTAATGTAACCTGTCATACGGGCATGGGCTCTCATAACCATAAGTGAGACCTCAGCAATATGCATCGGACGATCTAGCCACAGCGTCCCATTGCTTCCGAACCGGGCATGTCTGGCTAAATGTATTATGATCTCGTTGTTCACATTTTGCGGCCTCACAATTGCTGCATGTTCGGACTGTTCCTGTCCGCCATTTTTCACAATCTGCCCTGAGGTGTTCCGCAGTGACTGCATCGGTCTTGGGCAGCTTTGCAGTACTTTTTGGAATGGCCGTACTCTAGGCAACGGGTGCGACAGATCTTCCGCCCTTACGCGCTGCAAATCAATATGCAGCGTGCCAGCCTCAGTCACCCTTTTCCATATTGAGGGTGATGTTGAAATCAAAACGTGCCCCGTTAGTGGATTACCTGCCTTCATTCTGTACTTCACTGCGAGGTATTCTTCCCCAGAGCCCAGTCCAACAAACACTAAACAAAACAAACAGCCTTCGTCGTCACTATGGAAGTATAGGACGTCTCTGAGGACAAGAAGAGGATCGTGATTTTGAGGTCCTCCCAAGTGAGTTTGCTCCCTGAGTTAAGGATTTTGAGTTTTATATTGTCCTTTTCCTTTTCTGTCCCACAGCTCACGAGGACCTTCCTGTCTTTCGTTTTTTGCACTCATTTAACTTTCACCCAGCCCTCTTTTGCATTTGTGACTTCTCTTATCTGTTTGAGGAAGACTTCCCTCGTTTCGTCGACGTCCTCTGAAGTAACGGCAATGGAGTGCAGCGCAGGTTTTCAGGCCTGTGTGAGAGTTGCTTTTGCTGTTACATTGGCATACGTGGCGGGGTTTGTTACTTTTGTTATGCCTCTATATTTGCACAGTACCTCTTTCAGATCTAACATTTGTCTGTTATTTTCAGTTAGCTGTGTATGTGTTAGTCGGAGCTGGTTGAGAAGCTCTGCGTTAGTATTTTAATTTTATTTCGGAGAAGGGGAGGTGGGTGTGCAGTCCCACGGCAAAGGATGTGTATGCTCTGTACTTGGACTGCTTACTTGGATTTCTGCTGATTAATTGTTCTTCCAGGTCCTTCACCATTTCTTAAAGCCTGTTTATGAGTTCTGTAACACCGGTTTTTGTGTCCGTACGGATATTCCGGGAGCCCACAAAAGATTGGAATGTATTAAAAGTCTTTGATCACGGAGCTAAAATTATTCACTGTATCGGTAAGAACCAATCTAGAAAGATCATCTAGGCTAACACGAAACGTCATTCGTGGTCCACCCACCATGATTGCCTGACATTTCTGTGGGTTTACCTTTATATCAAACCTTCCGTACCAGTTGTGTATGGCTTTAAGGTTTTTGGATAAGGCTTTCCACAGCATCTCACACAGCATTTGACATTCTCCACCTTTACTGATACAGTGACTGTTTTACAGGACAATGATTTAGTAGTTTCGTTGATAAAGATAGAAACGAATATTGGGGTAAAGGATTCCTCCCTGTGGTAGTCCAGCAGCTAAATTGTACAAATTAGAAGTAGTTTTTCCGATGTGCAAGCACTGCTGACGCCCATGAAGTATGAATACTAAGATTGCAACTAATTGCAAATTTTAGTTTATTTTATGTCGTTCAGAAAATTTATTATTTGAAGCTTTTGTATAGGAATTTAGAGGATATAGAATTGCTACCCGACATCCTGAGTGAGTAAGATTGCAGAAAGTATTATCTTATCACTTTTTGTATTTGTCCATAGCATAGCTCTCTAAAACGAGTGCTCTGATTTTGATTAAGTATTAGTAAGAAAAGAAACTTGATCTATGTAGGTAAGTAATTTTTTAATTTTTTATCTAAATTGAATCATCAAGATACCTTTGAATATCTTTTTCATTTGTTATTCGAATATTTTGTATGTTTGTATGTAATCTTAAATATGTATTAAACATTCAGTAACATTCAAGTCCCACATGCATAAAATAAAAATAAAAATATAAGACGAAAAGCAGCTGCAAGAATATGCTCCTTTCCACTAATAACAAAACCATACATGATGTTTCATGCCAGTTACGGGAAATCCGGATGACCAACCAGGCGCGCTTTGTCTGCCTTTCCGTTTTATACAGCCACGGGCTTTTTTTAATATTGCCAATGGGTATGTAATATTGAATATGGTCTTGTTATTTCTTCCGTTTTGCTAGGTTCAGTTTTGATCTAAATGGATAATTTTTTTTTGTATTGCCTTCCTGAACATACTCAAACTCACTCAAACTCAAAACATTTATTCGCCAAACAGCTACAGCACAGTACAACACAACAGTTAACAAAACACAAATACAACAAATAGTAGACAAAAATAAAACAAAAGCATTAAACAAACAAGTGAATTGCAACACAAAACAAAAGAAAAGAATTAAAAGAAATAAAGTAAAATTATTAAACAACAAAAAACAGACAACTACGTGGATAGAAACATTGCGCCGCAGCATGCTTGCCGAATAGGGCACATCTCAGCATGATGCTGCAGCCATAGCTACAGCGCTGATATTCCGAAGTGCCCTCAGTGTGTTTGCGCGCTAGCTACTAACAATTATCAGTGAATAAACACAGCACAAATAAACCAACAGAATATATACGCATACATACACTTGCATATGTACACACACATATATACATATATATATATATATATATATGTGTGTGTATGTGTGTATATATATATATATATATATTTATATATATATACACACACATACACATACAAGCGCATATATATACATACATACACCCATACATATACACATACACACACAGACATAGTAAACTATAAAAATATAACAAATTAAACTACTAAAAGTTGATATTTAACTTTTAAGTTTTTACATTTTTACATACAATAATCATAGATTTACAAACGAGACACAGTCTCGGTCTGCGTGCGTTCTCGAGCGCACGTCGATCGCAGACGCCTTCCCGCTCTTTTAGCCCCCGCGCTAATTGAGCACCCAAATTTCATAGTTTACCGTATTAAGTTTCTAACGCCGTTTTCACGGCGGACAGTGGCTCGTTAACCGTACTTCTAATAAGTTTCTAACGCCGTTTTCACGGCGAATAGTGGCTTGTTAACCGTATTTCGTGGAACGTGAGCTTCGTCGACGGGAATTCGTTGTTCCAGGACTCCAAGTGCCGTGTTCGAGTAAGTTATCCGCGTCGTTCTCAACCGCCCTACTGCGTGTAGGGTGGTTTTAGGAAGTTAGTCATCGTTGTTAGGTTCATATACTGTCCCTCCCCAACCCCTCCGCAATGGCTTCCCTAAGCTCTGATGAGATTAGGAAGAAGTTAGTTGATAGTACCGGTGCTGAAGGCATACATATCAATGCTGACAAGTTCCGTTTCTTAGATTCTCTCATCCCTCATTTCATGACGATAATGTCCACAATGGCCCCTCAGGCCACCCCAGTTCCCCAGACCCCTCAGGTCTTAGGCCCTCCCGCGTCCCCTTCCTCCAGTGACATGGAGTGCGAAGTAGACGTCCCTCTGCGCCGCAAGCGCGCACCCGCGACTGAGTCTTCCTCGGACGCCACCCCAACTGGCCCTGAGTCTCCCTCTTTCACCCTTGTTAAGAAGCGCTCTAAGAAGCGCTCGAAACAAGACCCGGCGCCCTCCACGCCCGTCCCTACACCCCCTGCGGCGTCTTCAACGCCAGCTGCCCCGGTGTCTTCAACACCCACTCCGGCCCCAACTTCTGTCAAGGCCAAGGTCCCACCACCCGTTTTCCTTCGGGAAAAGGGTAAATGGACTGAGGTCTCGACACTGTGCAATGAGCACAAAATCCATTACACCCGAGCGGTAAACTCGGGTGAATCTATTAAAATCACTGTCTCGTCGATAGACGATTTCCGAGCTTTGACTAAGCTCCTCACCGATAAGCAATATGCTTATCACACTTATGCTCTGTCAGAAGAGCGTAAGATCACAGCGGTACTTAGGGGAATCCCGTTCGAATTATCGAACGAGGCCATCCTGGAGGATCTGCAGTCCCAAGGCTTCCCGGCACTCGCGGTGCATAAAATGCACAGCAAGTACGGGAGGCAACACCCTCTCGCTTTGGTGATTCTCGCCAACGTCCCCAAGTCCAGAGAGATCCTGAAAGGGGTTAGCTCTATTTGCGGCCTCTCTGGGATCTCAATCGAGGCGCCTCATCGCCGCGGTCATCCCGGCCAGTGCCATCGGTGCCAGTTGTACGGGCACGCGGCAGCCAACTGCCGCGCACCGCCCAGGTGCGTCAAGTGCCTGGTCCCGCACTTCACTAAGGAGTGCAATCGCACTCCTGAAACTCCCTCTCCTCCCGATTGCGTGCTTTGTGGCCAGTCCGGCCACACCGCAAACTACAGGGGCTGCCCTCGTGCACCCCGTTGTATGCGCTCCAATTTCAAAAGGGCGGCTCCCAAACAGGCCCCGCGCCTTTCTCAAGAAAACTTTCCGCCGCTGCGTAGCCGGGTTCCTCCGGCTGCAAAGCCTACTCAGCCCAAGCCTGCTCCAGAAAACTGGAGGCAGCGTCCCGCATCGAATCCCATCCCGGCTCCTCGCCCATACAAACCCACTCCTCAATCCTCCGTAGCAGACGATATGCGTATCGTCTGCGACGCTATTAAAAATGTCGATGTTAGTGAAATCGCAGTCTTAGCCCGTAAACTTAGGGCTTCACGTACTCCGACAGAGCGTTTGCTAGCTCTGGCGGAGCATAGTTCCCTTCTCAATTCATTGTAGGTTCATTTAAATGAATTGATCCCTAAATCATGCTTCGGCCGACCTCTGCCCAGCCCCGGCTTCACCGGAGGCTGCCCAGAACGGCCACCAACTCATGTCCCTTTGAGCACCTTCAGTGCAACTTTCACTACAGGCGGAAGACCCGCTAGCGGGTCTCCGCCAGCGCGCCCAACTTCCCGACGGGTGTCGCTTCCGATGAAGGCTAAAGGTATACGCTTACCACAGCCAACAGGTGGTTTTTAGTGGGTAGGTGCCATTCTGGTGAGTCCCACAGAACCCCCCCGCAGAGGAATTTACCTGCGGGCGGGTATGCATGACGCATCTTCCACCTCCCTCCCGTGAGGGTGCCTCGGCAGCAAAAAAAAAAAAAAAAAAAAAAAAACAAACGAGAAGAGGTGGATAATATAGCATAATAAATAAATAAATAAAACTTATATTTATAGACTCGAAGCATATGTCGGAACAACACGCACCCCACTCGGCAAACCAGACTGATACTTCATAAGAAAATTTTTAAAAGATTTTTGAAGGAGCATAATGAGTCTAGTTTCTGAATTGGAGGCGGTATGTTGTTCCAGCATTTGGTCGCCGAGTACCTAAAACTGCCACGGAAGGCCGTCGTGCGATGCCAAGGCATGTTAAGGGGTCGGCTCATTGCTCTACAGCCACGGGATTTAGCGCGCCACTCCAGTTTTTGAAGCAGGTATTTCGGGCAACCGGTTTTTGTGATGCCAAACAACAAATTGGCTAGGTGGAGTTCTCGACGCAGCGCCATCTTCAACATACCTTCGGCGTTGATATATGGGGTGACATGAGTGCGGGGAGGGATCTTAAAACAAAACCGCGCACACGCATTCTGCACCCGCTGTACAATGCGATCTCGGTCCGTAAACCAAGCTGCCGTAAGACATTCTGGAGAGAATAAGCGCATCGCACAATTGAATACGCAAATCTACGCTCAGAAAGTCACGTTTACGATACAAAATGCTAAGCTTGTAGAAGCACATCTTAATTACATTCATCACGTGACTCTCAAAGCGCAGTTGCTCATCAATCATCACCCCCAGATTACGAGCCTCTGTCACCCTAGCTACTCGTTCACCCATAACAAACACGTTGGGATCATGAGCAGATATAGTGAGGATCTGCCTTGGAGAGCCTAAGATCATTAGTGTGCTCTTATTTGGGTTTATGACAAGGGTATTCGTTTCCGACCAGGACGAGATCCTCGCTAAATCCTCATTAATTTTGTCCACCACCGCTGTCGTCTCTTTTGGATCAAAAGAAAGATACAACTGGGTGTCATCGGCGTACATATGGTACTGGCAGTGGCGGATGTTCGTGCACAAATCGGCTGTATATAACGTAAATAGCAGGGGCCCTAAAATAGATCCCTGTGGAACGCCTCTGGTAACGAGAGATGCTTTGGAAAACCTATGTTCCCCGTCCCTGCCTATCAATCTCACCATCTGAGAACGATTGCTTAGGTAACTCGAAAACCATTCGACAGCAGTGTGATTGAAACCATAGTAAGTCATTTTAGCTAATAGTAGCGGAATATTAATTGCGTCGAAGGCTCTCGAGTAATCAAGAAGCACCATTATAGTTCCCAGGCCTCGATCCTGTGCGGCCAAAACATTGTCCGTGATGTCTAATAGTGCAGTGACTGTACCGTGTGATTTTCTAAATCCCGATTGAAATATCGGCAGTATAACATTTTTCTCGACGTAAGCGTTCAATTGAGTATGTACGACACGTTCTAATATTTTTGAAATAGTCGAGAGAATGCTGACTGGACGCACATCATTTATATCTGTAACTTCCGGTTTTTTGGGTAAAGGAATTACTATAGCCATCTTCCAGGATTTCGGAAAAATCCCTGTAAGCAATGAGGTATTAACTATAGAAGTTATAGTGCTTAGAGTCTCTGGGACAGTTAGAAGTAGCATGTCTAAAGTTATGCCGTCCGCTCCCACAGCATTCGATTTTAAAGACTGTATTACTTTTAGTACGTGTGCTTCGTCAACGGGGTTAAAAACAAAAACGGAGGAGCCGTGGCGGTTGCCCTCGAAATGAGATATGAGAGGTAAAGGAGCGTGACTTCCACCAGGTACCGAAAGAAAATGGCAATTAATGTTGTCAGGGTCGCAAAGATGTACCGGGAGATCCAAGCCATGTGAGGCAGAGGAAATGTCAATCGTGCGCTTTAGGTTACTCCAAAGAGCTCGTGGGACATGTATGTTTTTATTTATATGTTGACTGAAATAGGCTCTTTTTTCATAGTATAAGGCTGTATTTACACATCTCTTGAGCTCCTTGTAATAGTCCTTATGACGGTCCTGACCCAACAACCTCGCCACATCATGAGCCTTGTCGCGTAACCTCATCATTTTCCTAATTATAGGAGTTATCCAAGGGCATCGCTTGTCTCTGACTGTCACCTGTCGAACCGGTGCATGGAGGTCAAAAATTGACAGAACTGTCCTATTAAAAGTAGTCACCATAACATTAACATCAGATAAACCCGCGATGCTGTTCCAGTCTACCATTTGTAAATCGCTTCCAAAGGTCACAGGTTCGATATCCCTTAAGGGTCTCAGTTTAATACACTGAGGTGGTATTTTCCATTTTTTTACTGATAAATCACCGACAACCAGAGAATGGTGACTTAAAGTGGAAATATAATCGACTGTCATGTTTGAAATAGGTGTGTTACTGCAAAAAATATCAATTAATGTAGCACTGTGAGTTGGTGAGTTAACATATTGAGTTAAATTAAGTGAAGTCAAGAAATGTCTGATTTTTATTGTGTTCCCACCTGTTAGCAAATCTATATTAAAATCACCTGTCAGAATTATATGAGCTACCCGTGGAGATAGCGCAGATACGCAATCCGTGAGCGCATCAAGGAAGATGTCGACCTCCACCCAGGTTGGCCTGTATGCAGTTCCTATGAGCACCCTTACACCCGCGCAGGACAGGATTATCCACATCTGCTCGACCGGTGGTGCGTGGGGGTGCGTACACACTCTCACATTCAAGCCGTTGCGTGTGAAAAAGCCCACCCCACCGCCCCGCAAACGCCCCGAACTTCGGCAACGCGGAAGGTGTCTTAGTTTATAATCAGCCAGCATAGGGGCGCGACCCTCTTGGCCAAGGCGTAACCAAGTTTTATTAATGCATAAAATATCTAAATCGTGCTTCGCAATCGCCGCCACTAACTCGTCGTGCTTGTTACACAGCGATCCGGGATTGAGATGTCCTACCTTAATATGTTTCCTTTTAACCATCATTAGGTAATATGTTTTTTATACATGGGTGAAAATTGCAAGTACTTAAGTAAAAAACATTTTAAGTTCTCAGGAATAATAACGACGCGAGTCACACAACACTGATAATAACCAAGGAAAACAAAATATAAACATTTTGTAATTGGCTAAGAAATTAAAATCTGATAATAAACTTTGAACTGAACCGGTTATATGGAGACTTTTAAAAAAATACAAAAATTGAAATTAATATTAGTTTAATTTCGATTTAAAAGGTTTACAATTAAAAAATTACAATTTAACTTATTACTAGAATAATGTGTCTAATGGCCGATGTGAGAACCAAAAGTGAAATAAATTTGATGCGACGGACGAAGCGCGTGGAAACTGCAGCGTCGGCAATCCTTACACGTGTCTTCACCGTGGGAACGTTGACTTTTAGGTTCCTTGGTTAAGTAGGTGCATAACACCTCCCGCCGCAGATCAGCAACTATTAGAAGACTTTGGTCGAGAAAGTTGCTGAACGTAGAATATCTTCTTCTTCTTTCTTCCCCTTCGTTATAGGAAAGGTATCTTCAACAGGCGTAGGTAAGCTGTCAGTATTTTCCTTAGGCTTTGCCTTGTCGTTCCTGCGATACTTCCGATAAAGTAGTGCAAGTATGAGTGCACCTGCACTAAATAAGAGTAAGTACATAGGCACCGTGGTATGGTATATGACGTAGTTTTCGTTAAGTTTCACAGGTGGTTGAAGATCAATCTTAGTATTAGCAGAGTGGAGGCCGGTTAGATTTACAGTGTCTAAGCGGAATATGGTTTCGTCTCGGCGTGGCGCGGTCGTACTGGGTAGGTTTGTTATCTTCATGACTTGACCTTTGACCTCGTCGTTGCTGTTGGCGATCGTCAGCTCGGGAGTCTTCATGGAACATCCTTTAGGTATTTTCGCGAGGTAGCTTCCTTGGAGAGTGATGAATTGTTGTAGTTCGCATGAAGTCTCGACTTTTGTAGGTACAGGAAAGCTGATGGTGTATTGCTTGTCGTCTAACCGCTCGAGCGCTTCTTTGGTTAAGATGACCGTGGTGAGTTTGCAGCTTGGACCCAGGTGTTGAGTCGTAATGAGTTGGTGGACGCAATCAACTTGTTCTCGGTGTTGATAGGTCAACTTATTTTCGCACAAATACCAGTTATTGGACTTCGGGCATTCAGCCTCTATGTACACGTAATCGTTATCATGTATCGCTATGTAGGGATAGGACGGGACTAACATTTGATTATATTTATTAGGGATAATAGATAATTTATAAAAGTTATATACATAAGCCGAGACAATAGGTATCTTGAAAACTATTACTACTTGTTCGTTACTATAATATGAACCTAACTTTATCGCGTTGTAATATTCTCTAACATTAAGATCTAATATTTGATTTTTGTTATAAATTAACTCCAATCGTTGCAACATAAATTTCAAGGAATCGACGCTTAGTAAAGAATGATGACTACTTGAAACGTGAATAAAAGCTAAATTATTTTCCAATCTCACCAACTCATCAGAAATGGTGTCGATGTTGTCACCAATAATGAGTAGGTATTGCGCAAAGTTCATGTATTCTGCTAATTTGACACTCGTGGAATTATTCTGCGAAATCGTAAAATTAATTATTTGTTCAATCTTGTGCTGATTTTGAATAATGGAATCTAAAACTTTATAATTTTCTGATACCCATGTTTTACCTAAGCTAATGTGATTGTTTAATTCTAATGTTAATTTATTCTCATTATCCTGGAGCAATTTTAAGGCATTATTGTACTTTATAGCGTCAGTATAGTCTAAGTTTCCGGAAATGCTTTTGATTATTGACCCAAGTCCGTCTATAAGGCCACGCTTAATACGAGTAGGTTCAAAAGTATCTAGCTGGTCATATACTTTAAATAATTTAGTTTTAAGGTAGTCAAGGTGTGGTAAGTATATGGATAATTGGTTACTATTAGCCTGAGAAGTTAAACTAGTCAGTTGACCCTTTACTATTTTTATCCTAGATCTAATTTCGTCTATAGGTATGTACTGTAGGAAAGAATGATAATGTGTAATAAGGCGCGCGTCGCCTAGCTTGAAAGGTAGGAGTCCAGGGCCGTCCTGTAGGCTATCAAGTGTGATCTCCTGCCCGGTCGCTATGCACGGTAGAAGTAAGATGGTCATCAGTGTCCTGTAACAAACGAGCGCTTTTAGGGACTCGCTTGAGACGCGACTTAGCTATCGGGTTACGCTTTTTCTTAGTATATATATGTACAGGGAGGTCTGCTAAGACTGTATCATGGGTGAATCGCGGAGCTAATTTCTGTCGATTTGCGAGGGGGTTTCGAATAAAAATGGGTTGTTCTGGTAAGTACTCTTGCTCGGGCTCTCTATCTTTATTCCGGTTTTCTATTAGTTGGGTGCGTTCATGCAACGCTGTTTCACTAATTAAACTGTAGACTTTACTCATCTGTTCGCGGTGATCTAAAATATATTGTTGTAAAACGTGTTCCGTTAAATTAACACTTAGAGGGTCGCGGGGGTCAAAGTGACCAGTTATAATATCTATTGGGCGGCATTTCGTGAAGTTATGGATGGAATGATTATATGCTAAAAGTGCGTAGGGCATGAGATTATTTATTAATTCTTGTTTCCTTTCTAATTTAAGAATACGTAAGTGTTCTAAGAGGGTGGAATGTAGTCTTTCTACCATTCCATTCTCGTTAGGGGTATGAGCTAAGATTTTATGATGAGAAATATTATGTAGTCTACAAAATTCTGAAAATAATTGGTTAGTAAATTCGGGACCTCTGTCTGATATAATACTTAAGGGTAATCCGTGATGAGTGCTAAACTGTAACAAAGCTTGAACTACGCTAATCGCAGTACCATCTTTTACATAATAAGCTTGGGCATATTTTGAAAATGCGTCAATCATAGTAAGATATTTATTACCCTGAATAGTCAGTAAGTCTAAATGAACAATTTCGAATGGTTTGGTCGGGGGTGGAACAATATGCAATCTTTGATTAATGGGGTTACGGTCATACTTGGCTTGGCCGCATATTTCACATTCATTTATGAATTTGGTTATAGATTCTTTCATTTTTGGCCAATAATATCTTTTTGAAAGTGATAGGTATGTTTCGGTAATACCACGATGGTTGGTTTTACCCTCGTGATATTTGCGAATTATATCCTGTTGATCTAAATATTCTTTTACATTTTCTAATTCATTTTTGGTCATGATAATTTTCATAGCCGAATTTTTAAAATGATTTTGAATTATGGGTATAATTGTGTACATAGCCAAAGGAGGTTTTATGAGGATGCCTGTTTTTACTTTGGGGTTGACATATTCTTTTATTGCAGCAATTACGTCACTTTCAAGGTTATTTTCAGTAAGTTGTATGTGAGTCCTGGTATGCGTGTCAAACGGTTTCGTCGTAGTCGTTCGTCTATGTGAGTCAGTTACTATGGTAAAAAGGATCTGTCGGTTAAACTTATTTAAAGGGTCGTCGGTTATAGGTATCTCAAGAATTGGATTTTCGGCTGAGGTGTGAGCTGTTAGAGTGTCAGAATGGCGACTTTGTACTGTAAGGGTATCTGATTCGGCTACAGAAGGTGCCTTTTCCGAAACATTGACTAGGATGGAACTGACCTCTTCGTTATGTATTTCTATGCGAGATAGTGCGTCGGCGTTAAGGTTACGTTTGCCTTGCTTATAAATTACGGTAAAATCGTACTCGCTTAATTTTAATTTCCATCGGGTTAAACGTGAGTTGGGTTCTTTTAAGTTCATGACCCATTGTAAAGGTTTGTGATCTGTAATAATTTTGAATTTTCTACCAAAAAGGTAAGGGCGGAAGTATTTTGTGGCCCAAACTATGGCTAACAGCTCCTTTTCTATAGTACTATAATTTGATTCGCTGGAATTTAGGGTACGGGATGCAAAGGAGATGGGTTTGTCTGAGCCAATAGGTCCTTGTGAAAGGATGGCGCCTACGGCAACGTTTGATGCGTCGGTCGTTAAAATAAAATCTTTTGAAAAGTCTGGGTACTGGAGTATAGGATCATTGGTCAGTAAAGTCTTACATTTTTCAAAACAGTCAAGGTAATTCTGGTCAAAAGTTATACGTGAGCCTTTCTTTAAACATTGCGTCATTGGTTTTACTACTCTAGCAAAGTCTGGTATGAACTTTCGGTAATATCCTAAAAGTCCAAGAAAACGTTTTATTTCGGTAGCTGTTTTTGGTAAGGGGTAGTTCTGGATTGCTGTTATCTTGTCTGGGTTTGGTTTTATGCCTTCTTTGCTGATTACATGACCTAGGTACGCCGTTTCGTGTTTAAGAAATTCGGATTTATCTAACTGAATTTTGAAGTTTGATTGTCGAAGCCTCTCAAAAACTTTACCAAGGTTAACTATATGCTCCTGAAGGGAGGTGCTAAATACGATTATGTCGTCTAAATAGACCAAGCAGACTACGTTTTGGAGACCCCGAAGGACATTATCCATAACGCGCTGGAAAGTAGACGGTGAATTTTTAAGTCCCATCGGCATTTGCAAAAACTCAAAGTGGCCGTGTTCGACATTGAATGCAGTTTTGTGGATGTCGCTAGGCTCCATTTCAACCTGGTAGAAACCACTGGCCAGGTCCAGCGTGGTGAAATATAAGCAATTTCCTAGCTTATCCAGCACGTCATTGATGTTTGGAATGGGATATTTATCATCAATGGTCTTTTCATTAACTTTTCTAAAATCAAGTACTATGCGCCATTTGGTTTTCCCTGAGGCGTCAGCTTTCTTAGGAACCACCCAAATTGGAGAGCTCCAGGCCGAATCTGAAGGTCTTATAATACCTTGGTCTAGCATTTTTTCTATTTGATCGCGAACTTCTTGCCTATGTACGTACGGGTAACGATATGTCTTAGTATGTACCGGTATTTCGTCTGTAGTTTTAATTTTATGCTTAATTTGGTTAGTGAAGGTCAAAACCTCGTCCTCTAAATAAAAAATATCTGAATACTGTGAACAAAGCGACTCTAAATTAGCACGTTCTTCTGAGTTTAAATGATCCATACGTAGACGGGAAAGTACTTCACTAGCGCGCGATGTTGGTTGTTTGGTGCGCGTGCACTCAACATTATAAACTCTTGCGTCCAAAGGTCTATTTAAAGAAAATATAACGTCGCTATTCGTCGTGTTAGTTACTTCTATAAAACCACGATTCTTAAAAACTCTAGTCAAACAATTATTAATAACGCAATTAGAAACAGTCTGTTCTGGAATTAATGCATCACAATTTTCAAGATTAATAGGCAATTTTACTAACTTGGATGTCCGGGCTGGTATGATTTCTTCGTAATAATTCACATTTTTTGAATCGTACACGTGTAACTTATTAGTTGCAAATTTACTTACTAACTGCTTATTCTTAAAATCGATATTACACTCCCACTTGTCTAACAAATCTGACCCAATTAATCCGTCGAAGTAATTGTGAAACTTGTACACGAATAAAGTAATGTCGTCGCTATCATTGAATTCTCGGAAGCACGGTAAAGTTATCGAGTAATCATTTCTGCTGGTCGTATGCACGTTTGTGACTTCAAATGGGTCGTAGTTAAGCTGAATATGTGAGAAATAATTATTAACTGCATCGGGACTAATAAACGATTGGTTTGCGCCGGTGCCAATTAAAAATTTTAAAGGGGGTGAATTAATTTCTATAAAGGGTAACTGTCTTTGAGTCTGAAGGTTAACCTCTATTTTGGTTTTTCTAACTTGGGGTCTTTCTGAAAATTTTGGGGTTCGTTAACTAAATTATCATTTTGAAAATCGTCAGAGGTCGCATCACAAGTTGGCTCGTAACACGCACTTTCACTCAAATAAGTAGGTTCGCAATTGTAATAGTTAAAATAAGCGTAATCAGAATCGTCGTAAGTATAGTCATAAGCATTATAACAGTCAAAGTTATAGTTGGGGTCATATTCATAGTCACGACAATAATTAAAATTCATTTCTCTAGATCTAAAATAATTGGAAGGAGGCGGGTTACCTGATTTGCTCCAATCGTGCCCACGCAATTGTGGGGGCTTTGTGGCATAGTGGCTGACGCCACTCATTGGCTTCGGTGCGCTTGGACCAGGATTCGAACCTGGATTGCGCGGAGTCATGCGGAAACCTAATTGTGGATTATAGTTTGGCGGGGCCGCTCTAAACATTTGCTGGGTACGTGAAGGTCCTTGGTTCGGTTTCCAGGGTGCTAGTTGGTTCGTCGGCCTCGGATGCATAGGTACATTATAAATAGGTAATTTTATAGGTCGTTGAAAGGTAGGTACATTACTAAATTTAGGCTGCAAAGAAAATTGAGGTTGAGGTTGAGATTGCAATCGTTTATCGGAATTATCATTTCTATTTTGTAAGTATAAAGTATTCATTTCCTCGTGTACGTATTCTAGCGCTTTTTCCATAGTAGGAGGTCTCATGCAGCGAATGCGTGACCCTAGTGGATCTTTCAAACCGCGGAGGTATGATTGCAATGTCAATCTCTGATAAAGTTCGCGTTTCGATTCTACGGTCGAAGGTAATGATTCGTGCAGTGTAACATACGTCATGATAGTGCTAAACAGTCCCTGACAACGTTCGTAGAATTCTTGTGGTGAATTACTGCCTTGGGTCAATAACGAAAGATCATTATAAAGGGCTGTTTCATCCCTGTGGTCTGCAAAATTATTAATGAGAGCATTTCTAATGCCTAACCAATTGTCCGGGATACCGTTTGTATTAATAAGACGAGACGCGGGCCCAGTTACTTTATTCAGAATCCCATTTATTAAGGCAAGATTAGTAAGTTCGCTGCCCGATTCCGGTTGTAAGTAATTATGTACAAGTTGGTCACAGAGCCTAATGAAACGCGTCAGAACATGGGGGTTGCCATCGAACTCCGGCACTAACCTAAGGGCCTTTAAAATCGTGTCTAAATCTACACTCATTTTTGTACTACAAATTAATTCACTATTTTCTAAGTTTAAATTTATACCACTATCTAGGCGATTTTGCCTCAAACTTCTTAAATTAACACTATTCACAGAAGACCTAGATTGTCTCGGATGAAAAATTTTGGAAGTTTAAATAAAATAATTAAAATAGAATAAAAATTGGCTTAAAACTTACGGGGAAGCGACACAAGAATAACTCTTAGTGCACTTACAACTTCATAACTCTAGGTATTTTCTTGATGTATCGATGTCTTGATACTCCTCGGCAGCAGCACTTGTAGGTTCGGATCTCGTTGCTGGGGGTTGAAACCACCACGGGGCGGTACGCGCGACGTGAATTTATTAATTTAGCTCGCGAACCGGCTCGCGAGATCCTACCGACTGCGCCAATTACGAAGGCTGCAGCCGTAGGATTCAAAAAAATACAAAAATTGAAATTAATATTAGTTTAATTTCGATTTAAAAGGTTTACAATTAAAAAATTACAATTTAACTTATTACTAGAATAATGTGTCTAATGGCCGATGTGAGAACCAAAAGTGAAATAAATTTGATGCGACGGACGAAGCGCGTGGAAACTGCAGCGTCGGCAATCCTTACACGTGTCTTCACCGTGGGAACGTTGACTTTTAGGTTCCTTGGTTAAGTAGGTGCATAACAACCCTGACACAATGCGTTACGATAATTACATTCAAAAATAAAATGGATAAATATAGGAACTGTCGTTAAATTATGTATATAATAATGATAAGTTAAATATTTAAAACCACGTAGCATACTTAAGCGCAAGAGGAAACTCAAATTATTAATAGACTGCGTTAAAGAAAAATACTTAAAGCTACTATTTACATTTACACTTGCGATGAACAAATAAGTTAAACACCAAAAACCTTACAAATATCTCTCTCGGTGCGTATTCGAACAGCTTCCGTTTCGGAGAGTCGTCGAGCGTAGATGCGTCCACCTCGGGTCCAGACATACCTCCAGCTCTTTTTTTTGCAGTCTGACGAACCATACCAAATAGTCGACGGTTTGTGCGTTAACCGTTCGTTAACATAAAACCGCTGCGGTGTCCCTGGCAGCCCGAAGCCCTCGGTGTCGAGAGTGCGGCGCACGCGCGCCTCCCGCAGCAGTCGGTCTCGCAGGTCGCGGCGCGAGAGCCGCACGGCGAGCGGCCGAGGCGCCGCGCCTCCGCTGCCGGCGCCATCCTGTCGGTCGCGGCGCGTCGAGCCGACTCGCTCCGCCGACACTACGTCACGCTCCTCCAGGGGAACAGCCCGCTTGTCCGCGATCAGCTTTACTAAATGTATTGAATTTTCAGTACTCGCCTCCGGGATACCCGTTATCTCGATGTCATTGATGAGTGAGTCCTGTTCGCGTTCATTCAACTCCAGCTTTAGTAGGTCAACAGCACGGAATAAATCACTGTCGGCCTCTTCTGAGTGAACAGACGTACGAGGCTTCTCCAGTTACGTCACTCGGCTTTCAATGGCATCCAAGCGAATGCCAATGTCCTCCTCCAACGTCGACACGCGAGCTTCCATCCCCGACAGCCGATCGTTTACTGCCTTCAGAATAGTTAGCACGGACTCCACTTTGCTTGAAAATTGCTCCATATCCCGCCGCATAGCACCGATTTCCTGACGTATCATAGACATTTCCTGGATGAACCTGCTATCATTGCTCATTGTGTGAGAATCAGATGGTGAGCATATCCCTTTAACCGGTGTATCCGAGTTATCTTTTTTTGGTAGCTTAGCGATGCATCCAGGACAAATCCAGTTCGCTGGTACCCTTGCAGATCTACTCATCTGTACGCATGCTTTTTCGTATACATTCTCGCATTTCGAACATTTAGCTCCGTCCTGTGCGGCGAGGAATTTACCACAAGCACCACACTTAGACATGTTGAACTTAATGAACTAAGTCGTACAGTTTATATAACGTTAACTGCTTATGATAAAATTGTCGAGCGGTCACTGACCCTATGTTAGGCGCACGCACTGTTCAACTGGCAGTTTACGTATGACTCACAAATTATCGAACTAATATCTTGAGTTTGCACTGAAAGTAATTATTAAATTGAATAAACACATATAGTATTCAATAGTATAAATTATCCCGCTCATTTAGACCTATGTTTCAACACAATCACTGGACTTTTATTACTTTTTTAATGTAAAAATTATACGAGCCTTGTTAAAATAAACTTAACACTGCGAAGCGCGCACGCACATCCTTCTATTAATTATTCTAGTATTCATTCTTTGTAGTAAGTAGTACTGTAGTAAGTATGATCTGGGTTTAAATCATAAAAGTTTGCCTAGCAAAATAAGAGACATTACACGATGTTCAAATATAATATTTATTCAAACTATTTTATTCATTAACGACTCAATCAACACAATCTACTATGTCTATTACAATGAAATAAAATAACTTGAGCTTAACGATATATTAAAATCATCTTGATAAGTCCTTGATGCTGTAAAACATAGTTACTTACTTGTACTTAGTCGATATACATTTGACCGTTAGTAAGTGCGGTGGTGACGAGGTAAAAATTGACTAACATAATTTCTATTATTTAACTATCATTAGGTCAGGGAAAAATCTATTGGTGCATTTTTCTTCGTACTCCGCTTTGCATCCTGCCAATCATGGTAAAATTTTACAAACTTCTGTTTGGAATGAGTCAAACTTAGTAATTGCATCGTAAAATTTAATTATCTAAAACACAATAAAAGTTCCACAGTTAAGCCTTTATTATCATCTTCATTTTCATATTAATATTCTAAATAGGAAACCGAGTTTATTTAAATGTTTAGCTGTTTGTTTGTTACGGTTTCACGTCCTAATTATCCAACCGATCATATTGAACTATTACATTGCCAGGACTAAAAATTCGAATACAAATATGTATATCTCAACATTAAATTAATTGTTCACGTTGAAGTTTTATACATAATGACTCTACCGCCAGTTTAAAAAAAACCTTCATGAAGAAGAACTGGCAAAAACCTTCACGGGTACAGAAAATTATATAAGCGCTATTTCCAAAGATTACGCCATCGAAGCTGCATGTGAAATCACCGACTAGTCCAGAAACAGTTATAATGTAGAACAATACAACTACTTATGAGTGAGTAAACTAAATAGAACATCACAACCAAAAAAAAAAAAACGTATTCAAATTATCAACAAATAAGTTTCATTGCATTTGTAACGTAACTAATTAAAAGTTTCCAAACCGTGTAGGTAAACATGACTTTTAGCCAGCACTTTAGACGGGTTTTCTCGAAATATTACCAAACATTAGTTTCATTTATGATCAAAAGAATAGCTATGTTTTAATTATCAATTCCAATATTTTGTCTCGAGTGCCTACAATAAGGACATAAAACAATAGATATAGTTCGGAATATTAAATATTCAGTTTGAATTGCTGCTTAGTCACTTTTATTATTTATCGTTTCAATAAAGATTATTGCCACAAAGTTTTGATTAAAGTGATGATTGAGAAAATCATAGAATTTGGCATAGGTAAAGCGTTCGAAAAGAAACCATAGTTAAAATTTTCAGGCTCGTAGTTCTAGTAGTTTATTTTTTTTTATATGTATGTTTTATTCAGTGTCATTTAGATTTAAAATATATATATTTTTAATGTGCAGTAGTGGGTATATGATTTCATTAACAATAAAAAAAATAAACTAGGCCAAAGTATTTTGATGAGTGTTTAAAACAGTTGGGTTGTTGCAAAATTGTTATCTAATTCAGAAAAGAGGACATTTTGCTGTTAAAATAAACGCATATTGAAGCTGTCAATACTTATTTAATGCTTTTATATGTTATTGAAAAAACACATTCAGTTAAATTATATAGCGCGTAGGTGACAGGAGTAGGGATTTTAAATTATGAACTGTCAGCAATGTGCCTATCGGATAAGCACTTTAAGAATTATGCTTTGCAGCGTAGTAAAGCTTTTAAGTTGTGTAATTTATTGGTCCAAAATTTAAATTTGTTAAATAACATTATTATAATAGTGTTAGTAGTGAATTAAAGCAAGAAACTCCGTCATTTACTATATTATGTACTACATAAACTATATTATACATAATGTTTGACGAAATATGTATATTATTTGTTAGTAAGAATGGCAACTACATTCTTTTTTTATGTCGATCATAATTATTTTGTAAACTTAATGTATCTTAGGGTATCTATTTTAATGAAATAAATAAAACAATACATAAATATAAATGAAGATTTAATTCAATCGACAGCGAATTCTATTTATAATTTTTTGCTTCAATTTTAATCATAAAGTTCGCTAAATTTTAAATTAGTAGTGTGGTCTTACATGTCGATTCAAACTGCAACTGTCTCAAAATTGAGACATAAATATAACATATTAATTTAATTTAAACAATTTTCTGTGTTTTCTTATGTTCGTTTTTTTATGAGTCACTTCGTGCCACATTGTTTGTAACTGTTATTGTGTTTTTTGTGTAAAAGCGGTTTTTAGAAAGCTTTTTTTAATCTATTTATTTAAAATAAATATTTTATAAGACTTTTCTAAAAGTTAATTAATGCGAGAAAGGTTAAATTTACTTTAGTAACCGCGTTTTATTCTTAAAAAGTTCCAATGACGTTCCTAGTTCATGTCTATGCTCCCTTAACACGTTCATAAATAGATATCGTACTTAGCATTTTTGCTTATTCGAACTAACAGACACAGGTAAGAATGACTTCCGTGAAGTTTCTTCTCAGTTCATCTTCACGAAGGTATTTCTGAACTAGGTAGAGTCTCTCGTTATAAACTTTAACCTCAACGAGCCCAAGGAATTGTCCATGTTGAAGCAACATATTTTATAGATACATTGATGACAGAAGCAGTCACGCAAAATTAACTAATATAATTACTACTATTGAGTTGCTTCATATAAATGATAAATTAAATGATATTAGCGCATATTTTAGATAGTTCATGTCCAAACTACATTACCCACTCAATAACAACACGCATATTATACTAATGGGCATAAAGTATTGTTATTTTTTTCTTATTCTTATGTATACCTAAAAGATAGTTAATTTTTGTTTGTTGGAGAACCAGGCTGCGTGGATTGTGCCTTTGTCTTACGATTGTGTAGAAAGGAGTAGGTAAACTTTGTCATTAATTAATTATTTTTATTAAAAACTGAACCAACAACTTTAATTTACTGTCACCCAATTTGGATCGCTAACACAAAGCAAAGGACTGGACCCTAATAATGCCGACGATGGAAAATAATTTTTAGTCTCAAAAATTGCAGGTATTAATATAATTTGTTTAATTATATTTTAATTACGTTAAAAGTTTAAATTACCTCGCAAAGTTGTCACGTAGTTAAATTTTTTGACATTTTTTTTTCCTATTAATATGCATATATATGGTTACTTGTATATCTGACTAAGGTATAAATTAGTTAAAAATTAAAATTACATGTTTTAGTTTTAGAAAACCTCGAGTTTGCTGGCGGCGGCGTGGTGACCCTCAAAATAAAAAGAAATTATATAAGATAGTCTTTCAGTAAGTTCTAAACTTTAAGACTTTGATCAATGAGATATGTATCAGAAATAGAGACTTATTTAGGCACGGTAAAAACGCAACAAAAACTTTCTGATTCTTGTTTTTGTACTGTTTTTGAGTGTGTATAATATAAAACATACATACATTACAATTAAATTTATTAAAATCTATTATTAACAAATAAACTATTTTCCTTAAAAGCGTAACAAGTAACATTAAATTTATAAACGATCAGCTCAAGATATTCTCCTAATGAGAAGTAGTTAAAATTGTTACTTAAGTTAAAGTAATACTACTCTAATGCGTCCAACAGAAGTTGATGTGTTGTACAAGTGTAACTAGATTTTACGTACATAAGCCATGAAAGTAAAATAGACTGGTGAGACTTCTTGTTCTCGTCCAACTAGATCCTGAATCAGTTTGAACACAGCTCGTTATTAGGGCACCCTGAGCTTGTAAGTTAGATATTACTTTTGATTGGACTTGAGTTCTGTGTTTGAACATCTTGACGGTCTCAAATACGCATTTGTGGTTTAAAATTTAGTTTTTATTAAAGCTTTAGAGTACAGGTAAGTTTGTGTACGGTACAACGGATTACGAGTTAGAAATAATAACTGACACGTCGTCCCGTCAGCTCTTTACGTGAGAAAGTTTTTAAATACACTATTGTACTTTGGGTTAATGAATCAAAAATTGTTAAAGTTTTTTTCAGAAACGCTAAGTTACAGAATCGATAAACAAAAAAGAAACATTTTTTTACAACAAGACAAGATCTTGAAATTAGTTTTAATTTTATTCAATACTACAAGTAAAGTTGTATGTAATACTAATTTACACTCATTTTAATTTTTCATGTATTGGCATAAGAACATATTATAAAATAAGGAAGCGTTTAAATATCTTTATACGTTGTTGTCATAAAAACGAATTGAATAACAAAAATCTGGGAGGTTGTTGAAACTTACAGTAAAAGAAGATTTTCCAGATAAGGAAACGTTTCGCAAAATGCCACAACGGAACAGTTCCATGTCTTCTTAAATTGAATTGCATTGAAAAAAAATGAACAAAGATTTCGGACAATATTCTCAAAGGTTGACTTTCCAAAAATGCCAACTTAAAAGGTCGACTTTGTTTAACCCTTAAATTGTAAATTTTTGCGACTTATAAGCAAAATTGGTATTTTTATAAATATTATCTGAATTGAATAATTTAAAAAAAATTTAAAAGAAATCTTTAAAATATTTTTTTTGGCTCCCTTTTTATGTGTGTAGGCACCTGTGCCAGGAGAAGCCCCTCTACCATAACAGTTTTTGTGTTTAGAAATCGGTAAATATTTTTAACAGATTAATGCTTAGACTAAGTTAATACTACTGTAAAATTATTTGTAACAAATTTCATTTCATTTCATTTTTAAGTACATGTTTATATACATTTTTGAACAACCATGGGAAGATCGTTTCTTTGTAATTAAGTGTTATCAACCATTTTGTAACCCTTACTTTTACAACGGCTCAAAGTCATGGGCTGAATTTGCAAAACCTTGATCCTAACGAAAGTATGAGACGTGTAAATATTGGTATTGAGCAAAATTGCGTGTGGGTGCGTTTTGATATGTCAACATTATAATATTAAATTTGAGTGTTCTGTGTTGTCTTAGTACAATATTTCGAATAAAAATTTGCCTGTGCGGTGCGGACGTGCAAGACCCAGTTCTCCGTTGGTCGGTTCCCTCCCGATATTCCGTGGCGCTCAGTCTACTGACGTCACAGTATAGCGTGTTGGTTCCGTGCTACGGTTTGCAAGGTTTTTCTACTCCGTCTGAGTGCTTTCGAAGTGCGATTTTTCTTTGCGACTAAGCCCCTTAGTCTTCAAGTGCTGTGCTAAGTAGTGTTGTGCTTGTGCTGAGTGCAGTGTTGTGCCCAGCGTAAGTAGTCTGGTTTCAGTGCAAAGGATACTTAACGGTGACAACGAATTTGTACTGAACCAGTCCTTTTTTATTTTTATTTATTTCTCTTCTCTATTTTATTTATTTTTCTCCTATTTTCATATTTATTTTTATCATATTTGTGTGTTTTCGTGTGTATTTGTCCTTTCTGTCGGTAAAGGTTGACCCTAACGCGGTCAACTCTTTACCTGCGTACCCTTTTTTTAGGTTTCTAGGTAGCGGCCTTCGGCGTACTACGGTTAGTTTTAAGTTATTCCCCCCAGCCCCCCTACCGCTGGTAGGGAGGTTTGCCACTAGGTTTCGCTAGGTTTTTATTTAGGAATCCTAGGCATTTGTTTTATATTATAGGCATACTTTATATATTTATATATAACATATTGTAATTCCAAGTCCTCCAATGGACCTTGTTAATATTCTTAAGTCGTTCGCCCAGGCGCTCGCTGCGTCTGGCGTAAGCATACCCGCTGACGCACTAACGCAGGCCTTACAGGCATCTATTGCGTCCCCGGCCCCTCAGGCCTCAACCCCGGCCCCTCAGGCCTCTAATGTCCAGACCCCTCAGGTCTATAGCTCTCCCGCGTCTCCCGTTCCATCCGATATGGACTGCGCGTCGGTCTCATCCTCGCGCTCATCTCGCAGGAAGCGTACCGCTCCCGGGAGCGATTCAGACTCCGCCGCGTCCGAAGCTTCGTCGGTCGCCGCCACCCTAACCGGTTCTCCTGAGCCCGCGTTTCAGTTAGTTGCCAAACGCTCTAAGAAGCGTTCGAAAAAAGCCGCGGTGTCTTCAACACCTGAGCCAACCCCGGTGTCTTCAACACCAGCCCCCGCGCCGTTAAAATCGCTCGAAGTAACCGCGTCTCCGTCGGTCACATCGAAGCCAGCGACGCGCTGCGCTCCCGTCCCACCGAAGCCTCAGCTCCCTCCGCCCGTCTTCCTGCGTGAAAAAGCGCGCTGGACCGCGGTTTCAAACTTGTGCAAAGTGCACAAAATTAATTACTTAAAAGCCGCCAACGCTGGCGATACAATCAAGATTCAAGTAGCGACCGTCGACGACTTCCGCGCGTTTACCAGGTTACTCCGATTAAACCAAATCGCGTATCACACCTACGCCCTCCCGGAGGAGCGTAAGATCCGCGCAGTACTACGGGGCGTCCCGTTCGAACTCAGCAACGAAGATATTCTCGAGGACCTTAAGTCCCAGGGTTTCCCGGTCACAGCAGTGCACAAGATGCACTCCAACCGCGGTAGGCGTTTTCCTTTAGCTTTAGTAATCCTTTCAAATACTCCCAACTCAAAGGAGATCTTTAGAGAGGCTCGCACAATTTGCGGACTCTCAAATATCTCCGTCGAGCGTCCCAACCCCCGTGGTCACCCTGGGCAGTGCCACCGCTGCCAGCTCTATGGCCACGCATCGGCTAACTGTTCAGCTCCCCCCAGGTGCGTAAAGTGCCTGGATCCTCACTTCACTAAGGAGTGCACTCGCACTCCCGAATCCACTTCCCCCCCCCCTGCCTGTGTGCTGTGCGGCCAGTCCGGCCACACAGCTAACTACAGGGGCTGCCCGCGCGCTCCGCGCTCCACCACCAAGAGGGTCGCGCCTAAACCGGCGCCGCCGCTCACTCACGCTAACTTCCCGCCGCTGCGCAACCGGGGTCCCCCGGAAGCAAAGCCCGCTCAGCCGACGCCTACTCCGGCTCTGTCTTGGAGGCAGCGTCCGGCCATTCCGCCTGCACCTTCCCGACCCATCCCAGCTCCCGTAGCTTCCGTAGGGCCGCGTCCTTCTCCGTCATCCGCACCTCAGTCGTCGTTGGCTGAGGACATGAAGACCGTGTTCGACATTATTCAAAACGTCGATATTAACGAAATTTCCGTGCTCGCACGCAAACTGCGAGCCGCCCGCTCTCCTCAAGAGCGTTTATTTGCTTTAGCCGAGCATCACTCGCTCCTAAGTTCGTTGTAAATTCTTTTATAAATTCGTAAATAATAAATTATAATGTCTAGATCCGCGAATCCCGCGTCCAGTCGTATTAAACCCAAGGGCTTATCCCTAGTATCTTTTAACGCTCGTAGCCTTAACACCAACCTTCCCGAGATTAAACTGTTCCTTCAGAACAAAGAACCTGACTTATTCCTTCTCCAGGAGACATGGCTTACTCCAAACCGCTCCAGGGGATTCGCTATACCTAAGTACGCGTTTATTCGTAACGATAGGCCCAACTCCGACGGTTTCGGCGGCACCGCTATATATTACAAAAGAGGCTTCCACTGCTGTCCTCTCCCTACTCCTCCTCTCCTCAACATGGAAGCCACTGTGTGTAGATTGGCTATGACTGGTCATCCGACCATCATCATAGCTTCAATCTATATACCTAGTGGTACCAGACCAATCCGCAGCGACTTTGAGGCCATTCTCGCCCTCGGCCATTCAGTCATTATGTTCGGAGACTTTAACTCCAAACATACTGACTGGACGTACCTATCGACTAACACCAGCGGTATCGCTCTCCTCGACATCACTAACTCCCTTGACCTAGATGTCATATCCCCCATCACTCCCACTCACTATCCCAACAACCCGTCCTACTCTCCTGACATCCTCGACTTTGCAATTATCAAGCGAATCAATCTTGATCTAAGGTCTATTGAACCGCTCGATGACCTAGGCTCCGACCATCGCCCCGTTTCCCTCGTGCTAGGACCGCCGAACGATAACGCCTCATCTCCTAAGACCTTTACCAACTGGAAAGGTTTTAAAAATACGTTAGTTTCAGCCTTAGAGGCTCCGAACTCTCCACTCGCAATCTCTTCCGAACAATTAGATAGCCCGGATAAAATCGATTCATTAGTAAATTCTCTCACTGATGCTATCAACTCAGCCATCAGTGACAACGAAAAGGTTGCTAAGCAAGGCAAACCCACGCTTCCCTTAGCCGTTAGCAATCTTATTAAAGCTAAAAACGCGGCTCTCCGGAGAGCCAAGAAATATCCCACGCCCGCCTATAGAACAGCTGCGAATCAGCTTCAACGTAAAGTTAGGTCTTGCCTCGCGGAACTCCGAGACGCTCAGTTTAACGATCTCATGGCGAATATCTCTCCGTCCCACCAAGCGTACTATAGCATGGCCCGAGCCTTACGCGTAGACACCGTCTCTCACGTTCCTCCTCTCACTCGTCCCGATGGCACTACTGCCTTCGAAGTCGAAGAGAAAGCCGAATGCTTCGCCGACAGCATTGCCGCACAATGCTCGCCCAGCACGCAACCTGCTTATCCCTCACACATCCAGGCGGTGGAGGACGAAGTCCTTCGCAGAGACTCTCTCCCCATCACCGCCGACCCTGTCACAGTCTCTAATGACGAAATCTTGCTTCTCATTAGAAATCAAAAGTCCAAAAAGGCTCCGGGTGCGGATGGAATTTCCAACCACGCACTTAAGCACCTACCTCAACAGATGCTTACCTTGTTAGCTATCTTTTTCAATGCCTGCTTCGACCATAGCTACTTTCCAAAAGCTTGGAAAGAAGCGACAGTCATAGGCATTCCCAAGCCGGGCAAACCTCTGAACGTCCCGGCTAATCACAGACCCATCAGCCTCCTCAAGGCAATGTCTAAACTTCTCGAGAGAGTCATACTCTCTCGAATGCGGAACCATCTGTTTCCAACGGATGGCGATCCTCTCATTATTCCCCATCAGTTCGGCTTTCGCGCTAAACACTCCTGCCCTCAGCAAGTCCACCGAATCGTCGAGTATATACTTGACGGTTTCTATCCGCGTCGTTATAAAACAGTCGCGGTTTTCTTTGACGTAGCCAAGGCTTTCGATAAAGTCTGGCACAGCGGTCTCGTTTATAAACTCTACAAGATAGGCTTACCGGATCGCCTAGTCAGGTTAATAGCGTCGTTTCTCAAAGACCGTACGTTTCGATTTAAACACGAAGGCACGCTTTCTGCACCTCGTCCCATAAAGGCTGGAGTCCCTCAAGGCTCAGTCTTCGCCCCTCTGCTGTACACCGTGTACACCAACGACATTCCCATCCCGCCGAAAGGCGTCGAACTCGCCCTCTTTGCTGACGACACCGCACTCTATACCAGGGGCCACAGTGTTCGGCACCTTGTAACCAGACTCCAAAGGGTCGTAAACGCCCTTGGTGCATGGTTTCAAGAATGGCGCATCGATGTGAACCCTGAAAAGAGTTCTGCGATGCGCTTCGACCACAAACGCCGTCGTCCCGATGGCGATCCTCACGTTCGAATGTTAGGCATTCCCATCCCCTGGAAGCGCAGTACTAAATACTTAGGCGTCACATTAGATCCGACGCTTTCTTTCAAGCCACACGTCGAAAGAGTTTCGAAACTCGCTCGTCACTATTTAGTCCGCCTAAATAGCATGTTAGGTAGAAAAAGTAAAATGTCCTTCAGAAACAAACGTACACTTTACAAGGTCTGCGTTAGACCCGTCATGACGTATGCCTCGCCAATCTTTGCCCACGCCAAACCCTCCCTCCTGCACAAACTGCAGGTAGTTCAAAACCTCTTTTGCCGCCGGGCCACAAACGCACCGTGGTACGTGCGTAATGCGGACTTGCATAGAGATCTTGAACTGCCTACAGTACAACAATATCTCAAAACACTCTCTGAAGCGTTCTTCAAACGCTCCGAAACCCATCCCAATCCTCTAGTTCGTGATTCTGTCTCATTTACTACTCCTGTGTTAGACTCGAAGTTCAAAGTCGCTAGGCCTAGAAATGCGCAAGCGTACTCATCCACCAGACTGTCACGCGATCTCGAGGCCCTTCTGGCCGCAAATTCTAATTCTAACGTAAATTCTAATCCTAACGTAAATCCTAATTCTAACGTAAATGCGAGTTAATTCAATTTTATTTTGCAATTTTTTAATTTTTGTTTTAATTTTTGATTTCATTTTGAGCACCTTCAGTGCTACGTATTCACCTTCAGTGCTTTGAGCACCTTCAGTGCTATGTAATCCCAGCGGGTGACCCCTTCTGGGCCCCGCTAGCGCGGCCTCTTTCTCCAATTGGCCGTCGCTCAGATGAAGGCTGAGTGGCAAAAATGCACGAGCCGACAGGGGGTTTTTAGTGGGTATGGTCCTGGTAGGCGTCGGGACGAGTCCCACATAACTTTGGAATCGCGCCAGAGTATGCGTCAGGGCATTTTTATCCTCCTGCCCTTCCCGCGGAGGGGAACAAAAAAAAAAAAAAAAAATAATAATTGTGTCAGCTACTAAATATAGAGGATGGGGTGAAAATTTACCCTTTTGTGGTGCATGAACTTTAGTAACGTCCAACCATTTAGTTTTCAGTGCCTTACCCCATAACGTAAGACAATTTGATATATATTTGCGCGTAGAATTGTGCCATGATATGATTGATAAATTCAAAGCAGGTTCTTCCCGTCGTCTTAAAGATATGATAGGTGACGAATCTTGAATTTATCAAAATCATCCAGAAACATAGCCCCAGTCAAGAGTATAGCTGTTTCAAAACGAACCAACATCTAAGAAAGTGCAAAGATCGAGAAGCGCTGAAAAAATTATGATCGCCAGTTTTCTCTTTAGAGGGTATTCAGTATCAATACTCTCAAAAAACCAAAGAAGCGTTAATGCAGAGTGGTATACCACCAAATGTTAGCCAGAAATTTTAGTTGCCGCGAGCAACAAGCGACCGATCACGGGGCTCTGAGGCCTTCAAGACGAGGACGCCATACCGGTAAAAGTTTTGGGTCATCTGCCATACATCTCTAATTTGGCACCGTATGAATTCTTCTTGTTCCCTAAAATTTAAAACCAGCTCAAGGGGATACAGTTTTCATCGCCAGAAGATGCGCTCACTGCGTTCAAGAAGCCCGTTTAGGAAGGACTTTTTCCAGACTGAAAAATGTGCTTTGAAAATTGGTTCAGATGCACGAAACTTCGTATACACGCTGGTGGAGAGTTCTTTGATTTCATTTTTTTTTTTGAAAACTCTCTGAGTATAAGTTTATATTTGGGTATTATTTGTTTTATTTAGAAAAATTGAACATAAGTTCTATTTATTATTTCTAAGTTCTAACAATACACAAAATATATTTGTTTGTTTAATTACCATGATTATTTAGATTGGCGTCACTTTTAACCCCTGATACCAGTTATGCTGCCTTTTTTAACGATACCAGCTGAGGGTTAATGTTGAATGGGAAATTTTGGAATTGAACACCGGTGATGCGTACTGCAAATGCAGTAAAAAATACATAGGCACAGCATAGTACTTTGACAGTTTTTATTTGCCTAAAAGCTTAAGAAGAACTCATTACTTGAGTAATCTCGAAGTATTTGCAATGAAACTGTCAATGTGCTAATTAAATAATAACTTATAGTGATGTTAACACCGAGATCACTACTGTTGGTCAGGATACCAATGGCATGTTCCTTATGTACATATTTTTTCAAAGTAGTAAAGTATTCCTGAATATTAAATATTAATTTGCATTAAGGTCGAGCTTATTCAGCTGACAGTAATCGTCGGTTCAAGCCAAAACATCCGGTAGGAGAAGCGCGTTTGACTGACTGTTGACGACCTTGTAAATGTTCATAGCGTCAGCGAAGAGAAGATAGGTCAAATATTTGAATCAGGTGAAAATTTCACTGATGAATATTACAAAGGGTCCAGAGGACCCCAAAACATATCGAGATAGCTTTGACAGTTAGAATACTACGGTCTAAATCAGTGTTTCACAAAGTGGGGTAAGCGAACCTCTATGGTTTTAAATTCGAAGGTAAGGGGTTCGCGACAAGATTTACGTAATGGCGGATTGATGACTGGCATGCGCGTGCTGCACGCAGAGTGTGGCGCGTGCGACTGAATTCGATGGTCGCTTGCTCTCGTACACCGCGCCGTATTTCGCGCTGAGTCTTTGATTCATCTGTTTTAGTTTATTGTGTCAGTGCATTTTGGTTGGCAGTAAAATAAAAATAAAACGTTCCGATACCTTCTAGCGGCTAGCGTGTTTCGAAAAGTAATGAGTGGTTAAAAACGGGGTCATTACGCAGAAAATTTTCAAGTAATTCAACGTTATCATCTAGTTTGCAACCTGTACAAAGTACATCCACTCAAATTGCGTCTACTTCTGTTCAGTTTCAAACGAAAGTTCTGCGAAAACGAGAGAACTAATATCCTGCGCAAAAAACAGGAAATACGACGAAGACTATTTGACTATTTGTCTAATCCTTTTACAATAAAAAAATACGACTTTCAAATGATAAAATTGCACGTCATATTCACGTCATGGCACACGATGTTGAAAATCAACTTGCACACCAGGTACAAAATAATTATTTTGCGATTCAAGTTGATGAATCAAGAGATATTAGTGGATCACCGAATTAACTTGGATTTTTTAGATATATTTATAGAGATATATTTAAAGAAGATTTTCTATTTTGTAACACCTTGCAGTCTACGACGAAAGCAGAAGATATTTTTAACACTATTGAAGATTTTATTGAAGAACATGGCATAGATTGGACAAAGTGCGTTGCTATATCGACTGACGGTGCAAAGGCCATGACAGGACGCACATCTAGACTGAAACGAAACGAAATGAAATAATTATTTCTCAACATTGACAACTACTTGTTCTTTTTGACGTCAAATAAAACATAACTCTATCACTATTTCGAAAAGAACTTCGTGAAGAAGAACTGTCTTTATGTCTATAAAAAATTATTCTTATCTGCATCTGTTAGCTCGGCAAGTCTCCCTCCCCCCAAGTAGCCAACGACGAACACCCTCAAACGGCACCCGTTCACGAGTTAACGCGGGATCCAGCCATCTGAAAACCTAATATTCAGGATTAAAAATCTCGCTCCTGAGGTTAGAAATATTATGCTTTGTGCATTGCACAGAGAAGCATTGGCGAGCAAGAAAATACCTAATGATTTAAAAACAACAACGCGCGTCCGCTAAACTCAAGACTATTCGCACTATTATACCAAGACATGGGTAGTGAATATGTTTCATTACTGCTACACTGTGAAGTACGCTGGTTGTCAAAAGGCAGGATATTAGCTCGTTTTGTTGAACTTCGTCACGAAATCTACTTATTTTTTGAAAGACAGTGACTTTAGGTTCCACGTGAGTGTATTTACTGTGCAGGACAAAATAAACGCACTTATTAAAAAAATAGAATTTTGGAAAACTTGCTTGAGATCAAATATCTTTGAATGTTTTCCTTTTTTGCATGAATTTATTACGACGAACGCCCTAGCCATAGATTTCGAAAAAAGGGCTGAAATTGTTCTTCATCTTTCTCAGCTATCTGATAAGGCTGAAGATGGCTGGATTCATAACCCATTTGTGGTGACGAACGAAAGCTTAAATTCTAGTTTGAGTATTAAGCAACAGGAGTCATTATTAGAAATGTCTGCAGATGAAACTCTTCAAGCTGATTTAAAAAAGATGTCTTCGATAGATTTTTGGGCTGCTAGACAGCAAGAACAACCAGAATTCTCACGCAAAGCGATTAATTTCCTTTTACCCTTTGCTACAACATACTTATGCGAGAGTGGGTTTTCACACCTGGCCATGGTAAAAACGAAATATAAAAATCGACTTGATACCGAGTCAGAATTAAGGTTGAAATTGTCTAAAATTACTCTTAAAATGAGACTCAATTTGCGACAGGAAACCAACCCTATCATCACATTTATCTTAAAAACATCTTTTGACACTACATTTGTTACTTTCTATTGAAATAAAAACCTTATTTTCTTCAATAGTCAATTTTTTTTTTTATTTAATTTGTTTATTTTCGGGTTTCGCTGTCATCTGGAAACATTAAAAGGGGTTCGTGAAGCCAAAAGTTTGAGAAACCCCGGTCTAAATGATCAAAAGCTTTGCTCTTGAATCAGTGTTAACAACATCTTCCTTCTATCCAAGTCAGTCGATTACTCACGTATTCCTTGAGAACAAGTAGTTTAGACACAGTTGACCTGCGTTTAAAAAATCTGTGTTGGATTGGTCAAAAACTACCTGCAATTGTTGTACACTTCATCATAAAATACTTTTTTAAATACTTTAGTAAAAAAACACATTTTTAAATTTAGCCTTTACGTGTCAAGTTGTGTTATGTTCTTTGTATAATCCCAGAACATTTTAAAATTTTCAGTAATGTAATGTTTAATGGTATTAACGAATAAGAGAATATTTTACCTTTTAAGTGCTGTAATAGTTCTTGAAGCGGAATGTAAATTCGATGATAAGGATCCCCTGAAACAAAAGGTTCAAAACACTTTGTTACCTTACCTCAAATATATTTTATTTGCTTCACAAAAGTCTATAATACTTTGTCGAGTAGCCTCCTTATTAAGGTGTCGGTGACTGGTAATAAAAGATAGGTATTTAATTTACTGTGTTTATTGCAGTTGCGTGCGTGTATATACTGCGGGGGTAAGGAAAACACTGGCACTCGATGCGAAGTGCTGACGACAATAAATTGTATAAACATTATGTCCCTTACACCACCCCCTTCTTTAAAATACAAACATATTATTACATAAATTAACTTAATGTACTTACATAGATTAATAAATTAACCTACTTAGGTTATTACAAATCAACCTTACGATTAAATCATAGTAGGTACATCTTAAGTTTAGATATTACAAAACAAAACACATATGTTATTATAAGTACTTCATGCTTATGCGATAATACACATTGAATGTAAAAAAGTCAACCTGATAATTAAATAACTTACTGTTTGGGCTTTAGTATATAATTAATTTGTATAAACTTTAAATCAATTTTAAGTTTTTCATTTAAATCTTTGAATCTAATAATGTATGTTCACTTACTTTAAAACGTATTGTCAGTCAATGTAGTAGCTATAAATCATTGCTATTTAATTTTATTAGGCATATCTATTTGTATTTCGATTAACCTACCGTCAACTCACTTGCAATATATTCATTGAACCGTTAACATCAGCTCTTGTAATTTTCGTTTATAAATCGAATTAAAGCTTGTTTTATAACAACATTCAACATTTTATTTTATGGTTTCTTACCATAAAAATTGGCGACCGTGACAGGACCTGCAATTAGAAGATTTAGAAGAACAAAAACAAGAAATTTCTACTGCGTCATACAAAGAAAAATATCGCTGTGTTGTCGTTTATAATTTTGCTTGCTCTAATTGAACATCATTGAAGATCGCCGAGCTGCTAACATAACGACGAAGTGCTGGTAAATACGAGAAGGTGCTGCAGAAATATCATCGAGCTGCCACGCGCCGTGCCGTGACGTCATAAAACCGTTGTGTCGCGTCATCGGAAGATCCAGCCGCCGGGAGCAGTTCTAACAGCATAAAAGGGAGTGTACCAACTGGAACCACAGCCAACTAGCGGCCACATCGAGGAACCTGCCAGCGGGGAACAAATCTTCGTGTTAACACCGCCGTGCAATAGGTCCAATTCAGTTAAGTGCTCTGTTCCTTTATCCATCCTACCTAATCATTCATTGCATTTAAAGTAAATAAATTCATACTTTTAAAACTCATTTACCAATATTTACCGCCAGGTTGTGCTATCAGTAAGACGCGACGGGTAAATTATTGTAACATTGAATCTTTTCTTTTACACTCCATTCATACATTGATTTCTACCTATTCATTAACAAAATACTTTACTTTGCGCATCTAATAAGACGCAGAGTCAATTTCAACTATCTATTGCCTCCACTTTTGCATTTAAAATACGCAATAGGTATAAATATAAATTTAACAAATTATGCATTTACCATTGATACTTTTACCAATTCAAGAGCTGATTCATTATTATTTACAATAAAATCTACACTTGCAAGCTTACCTAAATATAACAAAAGACAATTTGTGAACTTTTTTTTTAATTTTAGCTTTAATGTTTAACAAACATTCATTATATACCCACATACTTTATAAATTAATCTAGCAGCTATTAGTTGGCTTGAATTCTTAAAGTTGATAATTTACAGTAATTATCGTGCTATTTTAACTACCTAGTATATAAAAAATAACCTTTAAAATAAATAAAAATCCCCATAAGTACCTAAGACTTAATTAGCATTTTTTGTCTTTTTTCAAAATTATTTGCCGACTATTCCAGCGCCTGCGTTCGCGCCTTGTGCGTGCGCATTGTTTAACGTGCGTCGAAGTAACTCGCGCGTAGCTACGTGTCGCGAGCAGCGCCGGCTCCCCGGTTACCGGCTCAGCCTGCGCAGCCTGCATAACGGTAACTTCGCCTCCCAGGTGGGGCCTTCCAAGGAGCGTCAGCTAAGCATTTCTGTTTAATATAATATACACTCATTGGCAAGAAAATTGTTTGAACTTTAACAACATTTTAACATTTAATCTTTAAAAATGCCTTTAATGCCTTACGAAGGTGACAATTTTCCGGCCAAGGAGTCCTCTTCAAAGGAGTATTCTAATAAGGATCCTCTTATGAAGGACCTCCATGTCAAACGTAGTTCAATCAAAGGGCAAATAACAAAGTTTAAGAATTATCTAGATAAAATTAATTCAGATAATCAATTAACGAAGGTTCACTTAGCAGAATTAAGTCTTAAACTGAGTAAAATAGAACTTTTATCTACAAAGTTTGATGAGTTGCAAAGTCAAATTGAGGTTGTTAATTCGCAAAATATTGATACAGAGTTAGATGAGCGTGAGAGCATTGAACAAGACATTATTCTAAGTATTGCGATTGCAAAAACTATAATCGAAAGCCAGTCTGCTTCTCAAAACGAAGCACGTCGCGAATCTTTGTTTCAAAGTTCTCATTGTCATCATGATCATGTCGATTCCATTAAGCTGCCACAAATTCAAATATCCAAGTTCAATGGAGCGTATTTCCGATGGCTTGAATTTAGAGACACTTATATTAGCCTAGTTCATAACAATGACCGCTTATCCCCGATTCACAAGTTTCATCTTTTAATTTCGTATCTAGAGGGAGATGCAGCTCGTATAGTTAGCAATCTAGAAGTGTCATCAAGCAATTATATGGAGGCATGGCAGTTATTGTGTAGTCGATACGACAACAAAAGATTATTAATTAACCATCATTTGCATTCATTATTTAACATTCAAAATATTCAGCGAGAATCAGAACAAAGCCTAAGATTTTTAGTAGACCATGTTTCAAAAAATTTACGTGCTTTATCCAGTCTAGGACAAAACACTGATAATTGGGATATTTTAATTATATTTATGATTTCTGCTAAATTAGATAATCAAACACTAGCAAAATGGGAAGAGTGTCGCAATAGCATTAGTGAAATCCCAACATTGAAACAATTCAATAAATTTCTGACGGACAGGGCCGATGTACTTGAAGCTCTGCATAGGAATAAATCTAATTCATCTTTAAATAATTCAAATACAAAATTCAACCATAATCACAATAAACAAAACTTTAACTACAAGCGTGAAAATCTAAATCAAACAAAATCATTTACTGCAGGCACTTGGACTAATCATAATAATTGTTATCCCTGTCTTATATGTAATTCAAATCATAGGATATATGATTGTCATTTATTTAAATCAAAGTCAATCCAAGAAAAATGGGCAGATGTGCGTAGACTTGGACTTTGTACTAACTGTTTGAGAAAAGGTCACGCTATAAGTGACTGTCAATTAGGGCCATGTAAGATATGCAAGAAAAAACATAATTCAATACTCCATAATTCAAATAACTCAAATGAACCCATTGCAAATGCTAGCACATCCAATACAATATCAAATTATTCTAGTAACTTTAATAATCACGTAATTTTATCTACTGCTATAATTCAATTAACCAATACAAAAACAAATCAGTCTATCCAGGCACGAGCCTTACTTGACTGCGGTAGTCAATCAACCTTTATTAAAAGGTCGATAATGGATCAATTATCATTAACTGCTAAAAGTACAGATATAGTCAAGGTTATAGGCATCGGTAATGAAAGCTCATCGAAAATTTTAGATACCTGTGTCATTCAAATAGGTTCATTAAATAGTTCTTTTAAAGTTACACTTTCATGTTTGGTACTTGATGAGTTAACCAGTGAAATACCTAGATTTTCTTTTGACATTTCCGATTTAAATCTTCCAGAAAACATTGTACTTGCCGATCCTAACTTTAATCAACCAGCGTCCATTGATATAATCATCGGTGCTGATATTTTCTGGGATATTCTGAGCAGTGAGCAACGCTCTCTAGGTCCAATGAAACCTACATTAAGAAACTCAAAGTTAGGGTGGTTGCTGGCTGGACCTATTAATATTCAATTCTCAAAGCAAAATGTCCATTGTAATTTTGCGAGTACAAATAATATTGAACAAATGTTAACAAGATTTTGGGAGTTAGATGACTTACCACAAAAAAGTATTCAATCCGAAAATGATATTCAGTGTGAAAAACATTTTATTCAAAATACATATCGTTTAGATTCAGGCAGATTTTGCGTTAGTTTGCCATTCAATGAGACTCCAGATTGTTTAGGAGATTCATATAATGCAGCCAAAAAACGTCTTCTCCACTTAGAACGACGTTTTCGTAAAAATCCAATCCTAAAATCGCAGTATGTAGAGTTCATTAGAGAATATTCAAATTTAGGTCATTTATCGAAATCTGACATTGCCAGACCTACTCCATCATACTTCTTAAGTCACCATGCGGTTTTTAAAGACAATAGTGAATTTACTAAGGTTCGGGTTGTCTTTGATGGATCATCTCCAACTTCATCAGGCTTTTCACTAAACAGCATCCTTAAAGTAGGCCCAAATATACAGAATTCTCTCTTTTCAATTTTAGTAAGATCGCGTCAATTTAAATATTTATTAACAGCTGACATCGAAAAAATGTATAGAATGGTCCTTGTAAATGAAAACGATCGTAATTTACAATTAATACTTTGGAGAGAAGATGAATCCTTGCCTGTGGAAACATTACGTTTAAACACAGTTACTTATGGAACTGCAAGTGCCAGTTTTTTGAGTACGCGATGCCTGTGGCAGTTAGGTGAAGAGTGCCAAGACAGTTTTATAAAAACTATAATACAAAATGATTTTCTAGTCGACGATTTGATTACAGGGTCAAATGACGAGTCAGAATTACGCTATATACAGTCATCAATTACAAATGAATTGAAAAAAGGTTGCTTTAATTTAAGAAAATTTAAAACTAATTTACAATCAATGTTCGATAATTCAAATGTACAAAATACAAATTTAATGTTTAGTGACTCTACAAATACTTTAGGTTTAGGTTGGAATCCGCAATCCGATACTTTAACTTTTCCAATAAAAAACATTGACAACGATGCCATAGTCACAAAAAGAACAATTACTTCAAACGCTTTTAAAATTTTCGATCCGTTGGGTCTACTGAGCCCCACAATAATCATACCTAAGATGATGATTCAATCTTTGTGGTTATCTAAAATCGACTGGGATGAGCCAGTACCTTTAGATCTCAATGAAAAATGGCATTCATTTGCTATTAAATTTCAATGTTTGGCTAATTTAGAAATACCTAGACATATTTTATGCAATTTACCTAAAACTGTGGAAATACATTGCTTTAGTGATGCATCACAGAGTGCTTTTGGCGCTTGTATTTACATTAAATCCACAGACGAAAACAATCAAATTGTGGTAAACCTACTGTGTGCCAAGTCAAAGGTTTCTCCCATAAAACCGACAACGATACCACGTTTGGAGCTATGTGCAGCCCTATTATCTGCGCGTCTTTGTAAGAGTGTCTTAAGCTCTATTAGATTAACTCCTGATAGGATAATTTTTTGGTCCGATTCAAGTGTGGTGTTGAGTTGGCTGCAAATCGAACCCAGGAAACTGAAAACATTCGTTGCTAACAGGATCGTTGAAATTCTAGAGCTTACCCATGGTGCTTCTTGGCGATATGTACCTACTGCTGAGAATCCAGCTGATTTTATTTCAAGAGGTGTAGAGCCCGACGTGCTGCCTTCATTAAATATTTGGTGGCACGGTCCTCAATTTTTAAAAGGTAACGAAGCTACGTGGCCTATTCTAAAAACAAAACACTCTGCAGAACCATTAGACCTTGAAGTCAAAGCGCATCCAGTAGCAATCACAGAACATATTATCAAATTCTCTAATTACTCTAGTTTTCCAAAATTGCAAAGAATCTTAGCATATATTAAGCGTTTTATACACAATTTAAAAAAACCGAAATGTAAAACAAAGGGCTACTTAACAATAGATGAACTACAAAATTCATTTCAAACTCTATGTTTTTTAGCACAACAACAATCATTTAATAGCGAGTATATTACATTAAAAAATAATAAATCTTTGAATAATAAATCTAAAATTTTAACTTTATCACCATTTATTGATGAACATAGTTTGTTAAGGGTAGGAGGTAGAATAAATGCTGCTGACTATACTTATCAGAAGAAACATCCAATATTATTAGATGGCGCTCACCATTTTACTAAAATTATATTCGAACATGAGCATCGCAAAAACCTTCACGCCGGTCCACAACTACTTTTATCTATAACTAGAGAAACCGTGTGGGCTACAAATGGCCGCAGATTGGCTAGGCAAACAGTCTTTAAATGTACTCGTTGCAGACGCGTAGAGGGCGCTACACTTTACCCTAAAATGGGCAATTTGCCTTCACAAAGAATTACTCCAGACTTCCCTTTCTTATCAGTTGGTTTAGACTTTGCTGGACCATTTTTAATTTTAAATCGTAGAGGCCGTGGTGCCAAACTAATAAAGTGTTATATGTGCATATTTGTGTGCCTACGTTATAAATGCATACACATTGAAGCAGTCAGTTCATTGTCTAAGGAGGATTTCTTGATGACACTTCGAAGATTTATAGCTAAGCGTGGCAAACCTTTCGAAATCTTCTCCGATAATGGGCGCAACTTTTTAGCAGCTTCCACAGAATTAAATTCATTTTTTAAACAAAATTCCAAGGCTTTTATTGATTTTGCAACTCAGGAGGGTATCAAGTTCGTTTTTATACCGGCTTACGCTCCACATTTTGGCGGCATTTGGGAGGCAGGAGTCAAATCGGCTAAATATCATATTAAACGCGTAATGGGGAACTCGCATCTTACGTTTGACGAAATTTCAACTTTATTTGCACAAGTCGAGGCAATTTTAAACAGTCGACCCATAAGACAGCTCTCTAGTTCACCTGATGATTTCCTTCCCCTCACCCCAGGGCATTTTTTGATTGGAAGAGCTTTAACTACGTTTCCATCATTTTCATTAATTGACAATAATTTAGGACCTCTACAACGCTATGATCGTCTTCAACAAATCCATGAACATTTTTGGCAAAGGTGGCAACTAGAGTATATTCATGAGTTGCAAAACCGCATCAAGTGGAAGACCAACAAAGCAAATCTCAACGTGGGAGACTTGGTTCTCATTCATGAAGATCACGTTCCACCCTTAAGTTGGCGACTGGGACGAGTAACCAAATTATTTCCCGGGCCAGATGGTATCTCTCACGTTGCAGACGTCGATACAATTAGAGGTTCCTTGCGAAGACCTTTAACACGTCTTTGTCCTCTACCAAAGGGAGATGAAGACTTGGAATGTTGAAAGACGGAGCCTTTCAACGGCGGGGAATATGTTTGGGCTTTAGTATATAATTAATTTGTATAAACTTTAAATCAATTTTAAGTTTTTCATTTAAATCTTTGAATCTAATAATGTATGTTCACTTACTTTAAAACGTATTGTCAGTCAATGTAGTAGCTATAAATCATTGCTATTTAATTTTATTAGGCATATCTATTTGTATTTCGATTAACCTACCGTCAACTCACTTGCAATATATTCATTGAACCGTTAACATCAGCTCTTGTAATTTTCGTTTATAAATCGAATTAAAGCTTGTTTTATAACAACATTCAACATTTTATTTTATGGTTTCTTACCACTTACTACTTAATAATTAGATAAAAATTAAAAACCTAAAAATGTGTCATAACTAGTTATAAGGTTGTTTGTCAACATATGCTGAGATTAAAAGTAAAAAAATGAAGTTAAATTTATAAATGCATTTTATTTCGAAAAAAATTACATGTTATATATATCATTATACATATATATCGTAACAATAGTTATGTATAAAACAAAAGTCTAAATGTATAATTTGCCGTTAAAAATGCGGTTATTACACAATTTAAGTTAAAGGTAAGTTATAAAATAAAATATAACTGGATATACTTTTACGGTATTTTTACATACCTACCTACTTATTATACTATCCCTATATGATGCATTGTGCAAACTTATTAACAAGAATAACTATATCATTATGATTGTTGTTGTCATAACTAGTAGAGGACCAATCATAGTGGAGATCTTTTTGGGGTTCCTTTGTCCAGCTACTACTTTTGCTGATACTATTATCTATGTTTTCGTTAAGTAAGTATGCTGGTTTTCATTCTCGCTCCGATCGCCGCCCAGTGCGGACGTGCAAGACCCCGCTCTCCGTCGTTTGGTCCCTTCCCGATACTCCGTGGCGCTCAGTCTACTGACGTCACGGTTTAGCGTGTTGGTTCCGTGCTACGGATTTCAAGGTTCTCTCTACTCCCTCTGAGTGCTATCGAAGTGCGTATTTTTCTTTGCGACTAAGCCCTTTAGTCTTCAAAGTGCTGTGCTAAGTTGTGTTGTGCTTGTGCTGAGTGCCGTGTTGTGCCCAGCGTAAGTAGTCTGGTTTCAGTGCAAAGGATACTTAACGGTGACAACGAATTTGTACTGATCCAATTATTTTTATTTTATTTATTATTTCCTTCTACTATTTTATATTTTCTCTTCTATTTTCATATTTATTTTTATCATATTTGTGTCTTTTCGTGTACATTTGTCCTTTTTTTGGTAAAGGTTGACCCTAACGCGGTCAACTCTTTACCTGCGTACCCTTTTTTAGGTTTCTAGGTAGCGGCCTTCGGCGTACTACGGTTAGTTTTAAGTTATTCTCCCCAGCCCCCCTACCGCTGGTAGGGAGGTTTGCCGCTAGGGTTCGCTAGGTTTTTATTTAGGAATCCTAGGCATTTGTTATATATTATAGGCATACATTATATATTTATATATTACATTTTATAATTCCAAGTCCTCCAATGGACCTTGTTAATATTCTTAAGTCGTTCGCCCAGGCGCTCGCTGCGTCCGGCGTAAGCATACCCGCTGACGCACTAACGCAGGCCTTACAGGCATCTATCGCGTCCCCGGCCCCTCAGGCCTCAACCCCGGCCCCTCAGGCCTCAACCCCGGCCCCTCAGGCCTCTAATGTCCAGACCCCTCAGGTCTTAAGCTCTCCCGCGTCTCCCGCCTCGTCCGAGATGGACTGCGAATCGGTCGCATCCTCTCACGCGTCGCGTCGTAAGCGTACCGCTCCCGGGAGCGACTCCGAACCCGCGTCTGATACGTCGTCAGATGCCGTCACCTTAACCGGCTCTCCTGAGCCCGCGTTTCAACTCGTCGCCAAGCGCTCCAAGAAGCGCTCTAAGAAAGCTTCGGTATCTTCAATACCCGAGCCCTCCCCGGTGTCTTCAACACCAGCCCCCGCGCCGTTAAAATCGCTCGTAGTAACCGCGTCTCCGTCGGTCACATCGAAGCCAGCGACGCGCTGCGCTCCCGTCCCGCCGAAGCCTCAGCTCCCTCCGCCCGTCTTCCTGCGTGAAAAAGCGCGCTGGACCGCGGTTTCAAACTTGTGCAAAGTGCACAAAATTAATTATTTAAAAGCCGCCAACGCTGGCGATACAATCAAGATTCAAATAGCGACCGTCGACGACTTCCGCTCGTTTACCAGGTTACTCGGATTAAACCAAATCGCGTATCACACCTACGCCCTCCCGGAGGAGCGTAAGATCCGCGCAGTACTACGGGGCGTCCCGTTCGAACTCAGCAACGAAGACATCCTCGATGACCTTAAGTCTCAGGGTTTCCCGGTCACAGCAGTGCACAAGATGCACTCCAACCGCGGTAGGCGTTTTCCCTTAGCGTTGGTAATCCTGTCGAATACTCCCAACTCGAGGGAGATCTTTAGAGAGGCTCGCACAATTTGCGGACTCTCAAATATCTCCGTCGAGCGTCCCAACCCCCGTGGTCACCCTGGGCAGTGCCACCGCTGCCAGCTCTATGGCCACGCAGCGGCTAACTGTTCAGCTCCCCCCAGGTGCGTAAAGTGCCTGGATCCTCACTTCACTAAGGAGTGCACTCGCACTCCCGAATCCACTTCCCCCCCTGCCTGTGTGCTGTGCGGCCAGTCCGGCCACACAGCTAACTACAGCGGTTGCCCGCGCGCTCCGCGCTCCACCACCAAGAGGGTTGCGCCTAAACCGGCGCCGCCGCTCACTCCTGCCAACTTCCCGCCGCTGCGCAACCGGGGTCCCCCGGAAGCAAAGCCCGTTCAGCCGACACCTACTCCGGCTCTGTCTTGGAGGCAGCGTCCGGCCGTTCCGCCTGCACCTTCCCGACCTATCCCAGCTCCCGCAGCTCCCGTAGGGCCGCGTCCTTCTCCGTCTTCCGCACCTCAGTCGTCGTTGGCTGAGGACATGAAGACCGTATTCGACGTTATTCAAAACGTCGATATTAACGAAATTTCCGTGCTCGCACGCAAACTGCGAGCCGCCCGCTCTCCTCAAGAGCGTTTATTTTCTTTAGCCGAGCATCACTCGCTCCTAAGTTCTTTGTAAATTCTTTTATAATTTATAAATTCGTAAATAATAAATTATAATGTCTAGACCCGCGAATCCCGCGTCCAGTCGTATTAAACCCAAGGGCTTATCCCTAGTATCTTTTAACGCTCGTAGCCTTAATTCCAACCTTCCCGAGATTAAACTGTTCCTTCAGAACAAAGAACCTGACTTATTCCTTCTCCAGGAGACATGGCTTACTCCAAACCGCTCCAGGGGATTCGCTATACCTAAGTACGCGTTTATTCGTAACGATAGGCCCAACTCTGACGGTTTCGGCGGCACCGCTATATATTACAAAAGAGGCTTCCACTGCTGTCCTCTCCCTACCCCTCCTCTCCTCAACATGGAAGCCACTGTGTGTAGATTGGCTATGACTGGTCATCCGACCATCATCATAGCTTCAATCTACATACCTAGTGGTACCAGACCAATCCGCAGCGACTTTGAGGCCATTCTCGCCCTCGGCCATTCAGTCATTATGTTCGGAGACTTTAACTCCAAACATACTGACTGGACGTGCCTATCGACTAACACCAGCGGTATCGCTCTCCTCGACATCACTAACTCCCTTGACCTAGATGTCATATCCCCCGTCACTCCCACTCACTATCCCAACAACCCGTCCTACTCTCCTGACATCCTCGACTTTGCAATTATCAAGCGTATCAATCTTGACCTAAGGTCTATCGAACCGCTCGATGACCTAGGCTCCGACCATCGCCCCGTTTCCCTCGTGCTAGGACCGCCGAACGATAACGCCTCATCTCCTAAGACCTTTACCAACTGGAAAGGTTTTAAAAATACGTTAGTTTCAGCCTTAGAGGCTCCGAACTCTCCACTCGCAATCTCTTCCGAACAATTAGATAGCCCGGATAAAATCGATTCATTAGTAAATTCTCTCACTGATGCTATCAACTCAGCCATCAGTGACAACGAAAAGGTTGCTAAGCAAGGCAAACCCACGCTTCCCTTAGCCGTTAGCAATCTTATTAAAGCTAAAAACGCGGCTCTCCGGAGAGCCAAGAAATATCCCACGCCCGCCTATAGAACAGCTGCAAATCAGCTTCAACGTAAAGTTAGGTCTTGCCTCGCGGAACTCCGAGACGCTCAGATGAACGATCTCATGGCGAATATCTCTCCGTCCCACCAAGCGTACTATAGCATGGCCCGAGCCTTACGCGTAGACACCGTCTCTTACGTTCCTCCTCTCACTCGTCTCGATGGCACTACTGCCTTCGAAGTCGAAGAGAAAGCCGAATGCTTCGCCGACAGCATTGCCGCACAATGCTCGCCCAGCACGCAACCTGCTTATCCCTCACACATCCAGGCGGTGGAGGACGAAGTCCTTCGCAGAGACTCTCTCCCCATCACCGCCGACCCTGTCACAGTCTCTAATGACGAAATCTTGCTTCTCATTAGAAATCAAAAGTCCAAAAAGGCTCCGGGTGCGGATGGAATTTCCAACCACGCACTTAAGCACCTACCTCAACAGATGCTTACCTTGTTAGCTATCTTTTTCAATGCCTGCTTCGACCATAGCTACTTTCCAAAAGCTTGGAAAGAAGCGACAGTCATAGGCATTCCCAAGCCGGGCAAACCTCTGAACGTCCCGGCTAATCACAGACCCATCAGCCTCCTCAAGGCAATGTCTAAACTTCTCGAGAGAGTCATACTCTCTCGAATGCGGAACCATCTGTTTCCAACGGATGGCGATCCTCTCATTATTCCCCATCAGTTCGGCTTTCGCGCTAAACACTCCTGCCCTCAGCAAGTCCACCGAATCGTCGAGTATATACTTGACGGTTTCTATCCGCGTCGTTATAAAACAGTCGCGGTTTTCTTTGACGTAGCCAAGGCTTTCGATAAAGTCTGGCACAGCGGTCTCGTTTATAAACTCTACAAGATAGGCTTACCGGATCGCCTAGTCAGGATAATAGCGTCGTTTCTCAAAGACCGTACGTTTCGATTTAAACACGAAGGCACGCTTTCTGCACCTCGTCCCATAAAGGCTGGAGTCCCTCAAGGCTCAGTCCTCGCCCCTCTGCTGTACACCGTGTACACCAACGACATTCCCATCCCGCCGAAAGGCGTCGAACTCGCCCTCTTCGCTGACGACACCGCACTCTATACCAAAGGCCACGGTGTTCGGCGCCTTGTAACCAGACTCCAAAAGGCCGTAAACGCCCTTGGTGCATGGTTTCAAGAATGGCGCATCGATGTGAACCCTGAAAAGAGTTCTGCGATGCGCTTCGACCACAAACGCCGTCGTCCCGATGGCGATCCCAACGTTCGAATGTTAGGCATTCCCATCCCCTGGAAGCGCAGTACTAAATACTTAGGCGTCACATTAGATCCGACGCTTTCTTTCAAGCCACACGTTGAAAGAGTTTCGAAACTCGCTCGTCACTATTTAGTCCGCCTAAATAGCATGTTAGGTAGAAAAAGTAAAATGTCCTTTAGAAACAAACGTACACTTTACAAGGTCTGCGTTAGACCCGTCATGACGTATGCCTCGCCAATCTTTGCCCACGCCAAACCCTCCCTCCTGTACAAACTGCAGGTAGTTCAAAACCTCTTTTGCCGCCGGGCCACAGGCGCACCGTGGTACGTGCGTAACGCGGACTTGCATAAAGATCTTGAACTGCCTACAGTACAACAATATCTCAAAACACTCTCTGAAGCGTTCTTCAAACGCTCCGAAACCCATCCCAATCCTCTAGTTCGTGATTCTGTCTCATATGCTACTCCTGTGTTAGACTCGAAGTTCAAAGTCGCTAGGCCTAGAAATGCGCAAGCGTACTCATCCACCAGACTGTCACGCGATCTCGAGGCCCTTCTGGCCGCAAATTCTAATTCTAACGTAAATTCTAATTCTAACGTAAATCCTAATACTAACGTAAATGCGAGTTAATTCAATTTTATTTTGCAATTTTTTAATTTTTGTTTTAATTATTGATTTTCATTTTGAGCACCTTCAGTGCTACGTATTCACCTTCAGTGCTTTGAGCACCTTCAGTGCTATGAAATCCCAGCGGGTGACCCCTTCTGGGCCCCGCTAGCGCGGCCTCTTTCTCCAATTGGCCGTCGCTCAGATGAAGGCTGAGTGGCAAAAATGCACGAGCCGACAGGGGGTTTCTAGTGGGTATGGTCCTGGTAGGCGTCGGGACGAGTCCCACATAACTTTGGAATCGCGCCAGAGTATGCGTCAGGGCATTTTTATCCTCCTGCCCTTCCCGCGGAGGGGAACAAAAAAAAAAAAAAAAAAAAATGCTGGTTTCACAGTCTCGGTCTGTGTGCGTTCTCGAGCGCACGTCGATCGCAGACGCCTTCCCGCTCTTTTAGCCCCCGCGCTAATTGAGCACCCAAATTTCATTGGTTGTTGTCGTAATATATAATTTCATAGTTGTATACCGTATTAAGTTTCTAACGCCGTTTTCACGGCGGACAGTGGCTCGTTAACCGTACTTCTAATAAGTTTCTAACGCCGTTTTCACGGCGGACAGTGGCTTGTTAACCGTACTTCGTGGAACGTGAGCTTCGTCGACGGGAATTCGTTGTTCCAGGACTTCTAGTGCCGTGTTCGAGTAAGTTATCCGCGTCGTTCTCAACCGCCCTACTGCGTGTAGGGTGGTTTTTAGGAAGTTAGTCATCGTTGTTAGGTTCATATACTGTCCCTCCCCAACCCCTCCGCAATGGCTTCCCTAAGCTCTGATGAGATTAGGAAGAAGTTAGTTGATAGTACCGGTGCTGAAGGCATATATATAAATGCTGACAAGTTCCGTTTCTTAGATTCTCTCATCCCTCATTTCATGACGATAATGTCCACAATGGCCCCTCAGGCCACCCCAGTTCCCCAGACCCCTCAGGTCTTAGGCCCTCCCGCGTCCCCTTCCTCCAGTGACATGGAGTGCGAAGTAGACGCCCCTCTGCGCCGCAAGCGCGCACCCGCGACTGAGTCTTCCTCGGACGCCACCCCAACTGGCCCTGAGCCTCCCTCTTTCACCCTTGTTAAGAAGCGCTCTAAGAAGCGCTCGAAACAAGACCCGGCGCCCTCCACGCCCGTCCCTACACCCCCTGCGGTGTCTTCAACGCCAGCTGCCCCGGTGTCTTCAACACCCGCTCCGGCCCCAACTTCTGTCAAGGCCAAGGTCCCACCACCCGTTTTCCTTCGGGAAAAGGGTAAATGGACTGAGGTCTCGACACTGTGCAATGAGCACAAGATCCATTACACCCGAGCGGTAAACTCGGGTGAATCTATTAAAATCACTGTCTCATCGATAGACGATTTCCGAGCTTTGACTAAGCTCCTCACCGATAAGCAATATGCTTATCACACTTATGCTCTGTCAGAAGAGCGTAAGATTAGAGCGGTCTTTAGGGGAGTCCCGTTCGAATTATCGAACGAGGCTATCCTGGAGGATCTGCAGTCCCAAGGCTTCCCGGCACTCGCGGTGCATAAAATGCACAGCAAGTACGGGAGGCAACACCCTCTCGCTTTGGTGATTCTCGCCAACGTCCCCAAGTCCAGAGAGATCCTGAAAGGGGTTAGCTCTATTTGCGGCCTCTCTGGGATCTCGATCGAGGCGCCTCATCGCCGCGGTCATCCCGGCCAGTGCCATCGATGCCAGTTGTACGGGCACGCGGCGGCCAACTGCCGCGCACCGCCCAGGTGCGTCAAGTGCCTGGTCCCGCACTTCACTAAGGAGTGCAATCGCACTCCTGAAACTCCCTCTCCTCCCGATTGCGTGCTTTGTGGCCAGTCCGGCCACACCGCAAACTACAGGGGCTGCCCTCGTGCACCCCGTTGTATGCGTTCCAATCCCAAGAGGTCGGCACCCAAACAGGCCCCGCGCCTTTCTCAAGAAAACTTTCCGCCGCTGCGTAGCCGGGTTCCTCCGGCTGCAAAGCCTACACAGTCTAGGCCTGCCCCAGAAAACTGGAGGCAGCGCCCCGCATCGAATCCCATCCCGGCTCCTCGCCCATACAAACCCACTCCTCAATCCTCCGTAGCAGACGATATGCGTATCGTCTGCGACGCTATAAAAAATGTCGATGTTAGTGAAATCGCAGTCTTAGCCCGTAAACTTAGGGCTTCACGTACTCCGACAGAGCGTTTGCTAGCTCTGGCGGAGCATAGTTCCCTTCTCAATTCATTGTAGGTTCATTTAAATGAATTGATCCCTAAATCATGCTTCGGCCGACCTCTGCCCAGCCCCGACTTCACCGGAGGCTGCCCAGAACGGCCACCAACTCATGTCCCTTTGAGCACCTTCAGTGCAACTTTCACTACAGGCGGAAGACCCGCTAGCGGGTCTCTGCCAGCGCGCCCAACTTCCCGACGGGTGTCGCTTCCGATGAAGGCTAACGGTAATAACTACAGCCAACAGGTGGTTTTTAGTGGGTAGGTGCCATTCTGGTGAGTCCCACATAACCCCCCCGCAGAGGAATTTACCTGCGGGCGGGTATGCATGACGCATCTTCCACCTCCCTACCGCGAGGGTGCCTCGGCAGCAAAAAAAAAAAAAAAATGCTGGTTTGATCCTATCTATTGAAACTTGAACTTTTTTCTCATTTTGTTGAATAAAAAATGTTTTATCGTTTCTTTCTAGTACAGGAAAAGGTCCAATGTATGTAGGCTGTAAAGGCTTGCGTGCAAAATCGTTACGTAAAAAGATATGACTACATGTACTTAGATCGGGATGTATAAATAAAGATTTTGTATTCGGATGTTTGTTTGTCATTGGTTTAAAGTTTCTAATAATATCACGTAATTTTTTAACATAACTATCATCAGGTAAACTGGTAGAGGATGATTCATAAAAGTCTCCTGGAAGACGTAATCTTTGTCCGAATGGCATTTGGGCAGCAATTACACCATTATCGTTGCGAAAAGCGTTTCTTAAACCTAGTAGTACTGTAGGAAGTTCAGTTATCCATGATGAGGACGATATTAAACGGGCCGTTAAAGCAACTTTTAATGAACGATGCCACCTCTCGACAACACCGTTGCTCTAGGGGTGGTAAGCTGTCGTTCGTAATTTGTTAATACCCATAATTTTCATTAGTTCATAAAACATGTTGCTTTCAAATTGCCGACCTTGGTCGCTTGTCAACTTAATGGGACAACCAAATCGGGAAATCCACCCCTCATAAACATGTTTGGCTACGGTTTCCGCCGTTATATCACGAATAGGGAAAGCTTCAGGCCACCTAGTGCGTCTATCTATCAATGTTAAGCAATACCTGTTGCCTTCTGCTGTTGTTGGTAAGGGGCCTACTATGTCAACATGGACATGCTTCAAACCTATCGCAATCAGGGAATTTTTGTAAGCCAGATATTGTATGGTTTTTAATTTTGGATCGTTGACAAGCGACGCAAGCTTTGGACCACAAACCAATATCTTGGTTCGTGTTCGGCCAAAAATATTTTTCTCGTTGTGTATTTGGTAAAATATTGTTCTAGGAAACGCGTCTGGCAGATAAGGTCTCGCGTGTGATGATGATATTTCGCAGTAGACGGGCGTTTCGTATGACGGTATTAATTTTTATGTTAGGGTTGTCACTAATTTGTTTCAAATATTGATCTTGAACTTGCGCCTTAAATAATGCGTTATAATCTAAATTATTTGGGCAATCAATACTTGAAACTCTAGTTAGAGCGTCGGCAACCACGTTATCATTTCCCGTGACGTGTCTAATATCTTTGCTAAAGTCGCTTATAAAATTTAAATGTCTAATTCTACGCGGGGAATCTTTTTCAACATTTATATTTAGAAATGCGTACGTTAAAGCTTTATGGTCTGTATATATTGTTAAGGAACGACCTTCAATCATACTACGAAAGTGTTTTACTGCTAAATATATTGCTAATAATTCACGATCATAAGTAGAATATTTCTTTTGTGTTTCATTTAATGCTTTTGAAAAATAACCAATTGGTTTCCAGGTATTTTTAACAAACTGTTGCAAAACTGCACCAACACGGAAATTTGATGCGTCTGTCATAAGTGCATACGGCGCGTCTTCGCTCGGGTATGATAACGTGACTGCCTTTTGTAGGTCTAGCTTACACTGCAAAAATGAATTTTCTGCGTCTGTAGTCCACTGTATGCGAGTTTTATCTTTTTTCTTTGTATTATGTAAATAAGAATTTAAAATAGATTGATGTTCTACAGCATCGGGTATATGTGAACGGTAAAAATTCATCATGCCTAAAAAACGTCTTAATTGCTCTATATTTTCAGGTTTAGGAAAATTTGTTATAGCTGTTACTTTTTCACTTAAAGGTCGCAAACCATCAGGTGAGACTTCATAACCCAAAAAATCTAAACTAGTCTGTTCGAATAAACATTTACTCAAATTTATAGTTACGCTATATTTTTGAAATCGCTCGCAAATGCTATGGAGGTGAGCCCTTTTGAGCCGACACGTTTGCTCCTGTATCTACTAAAAAACGTAAACCGCTGTTACCATCGGTCACGCTGAGGCAGTGTGATCCGGGTATGGTGCATACGTCCGCCCTTGTTTGCACCGCATCTAGTTTTCCTGGACTACCCAGGTACATGGTTGCACACATTTTCTGGCCTTTTGCTTGAAGTTGTGGTGATAGTAGCAGAGCCCATCATCACTAGGGTAGGTACGTCTTGGCGTCGATGGTGTTCGTGCCCGTGACCTGGAGCGTTTCCGGTGGAACTCGCGTACTGGTCTGCGCCAAGGTTTGAAGGAGTTCTGGAACTTGGCGAACTGCGCTGTCAGTTTGGCTACCTGTTCGCCGAGCTCTATTGTTGTGCTTGATTGTGGTACCATGGTTTTCTTGACTGTTACCTCAGCAACTTCAATAGGTCTCATAGTTTCTAAAATTTTGTCTGCCACTTGTGCTTGGTTCTCCAAGTTTCTGGTATCCGCGACGGCTAGGACGCTTCTTACTAAAGACGGTAAGTGTCTTATCCAAAGCATGCACAGGGTCTCGTCTGATATTTTATCTCGAGTAAGGTCTCTCATGCGCCTTAAAAGCTGGGAAGGTTTCTGTTCTCCTAGTTCCATTTGGCTAAGTAATTTTTCAAACTGCCTGCTCTCGCTCTCCTCATACAAAGAGATGAGGTGTGTCTTGAGGGCGTTAAATTTATTGGTAGCGGTGGGTCACGTAGGAGATCGCTGACTTGCTGTATGACCTCCTTTCCTAGTTTCCCAACGACGAGATTGAACCTCGTTTCGTCGCTCAGCTTCTGGGGTATGGCCTCTGTCTGCGCGAACCATAATTGTGGTGGGTCGCACCAAAATTCTGTTATACGGCTGGCAACTGATACGGCAGCCAATTCGACATTTTCCCTTTGATGGTGTGTTGGCGTTAGTTTTGGTGTTACACTCATTTTTTACGATAGTATTGTTTGTTCATTTAAGTCACTAGGTCACAAATACTCTAGTCACTTTAAAGTTTTAAAACAGCACTAAAAGTTTGTAAAAACATTTATTATTTTTTGGGGTTACCAATGTCGAGTAGCCTCCTTATTAAGATGTCGGTGACTGGTAATAAAATATAGGTATTTAATTTACTGTGTTTATTGCAGTTGCGTGCGTGTATATACTGCGGGGGTAAGGAGACCACTGGCAGTCGATGCGAAGTGCTGACGACAATAAATTGTATAAACATTATGTCCCTTACACACTCACAGAACACTCTTTGCGTCAGAAATACTAAGCTTTGCGATCTCTCAAGTAAGTGCCGATATTGTAGCATCAAAGGAAAGTAAATATGCACCGGATATTGCGATATTCGCAGTCCTTCAGTTTCAAACTATTTCAATTTTCTCGAACAGAAAATTTCTCGTAAAAGGAAACTATACTTCTCTACTGTATAGGCAAAAGGAAGGAATAATCACACCTGCAGTAAACGAGTATGGTAAATGCCTAGATATACGTTTGCGACAGAGTTTGCCAATCAGTTGTGATATATGTCCTACGAAAATGGATTTACGTAGTTTTGTTGGATGAGAATGGATTGTTAATGTTATGAATTCGTATGTAAGTCATTTAATATTCGGATATATACACAATAAATCTCATATGTAGAATAACTTCTATCTTCTATTTATCCTCACTTACCCAAAAAGTAATACTAACTTAAATCTAGACCTCTGGCCAAAAATATATTGTTTTAAAATAAACGTCATTAACAGCGGAATGTTCAGAAGGAAAACATAATAATATTATAATTATGATAGTAACAACATATTTTTTTACAATACCATACTATATGATAGTACAAACTTATTCTTTATAATGGTTTAAATTAAACATAAGTTTCGATGAAAATAATTGTGAAAATATTTAATTTCTACTATTGAAACTAAAATAACACCTTTATATTAGCAAATTATAAATAAAATTGGCAATTAGCAAGCGCTTGGCACAATGGAGTTCCCCATGTAAATATTTTTCCCCCTGTGTATTTAGAAGTTTGCTCGGCGCGCCGTACGTGTTTTTAAAGTAAGCTTCTTACTAAAAACACTGTTTTCTACCAGCAACTTTGGTTGAGTTGAAAACTTCATTTTTTAGAAAATTCACTTTAATAAATAATTCAAATAACACTCAAAGGGTTGCGTGCGAAGGTGAAAAATTCATATGGTATTAGGACTGTTTGATTAGTCAAAGTTTCCAATTGGATGAAAATATCAATGGAACTCTCATTTTTACTGCATGTTTTGTTTGTTCGGTAATATTAAAGACTTTCTGTATGAAATAATACAATTTTTTTTTTAATAATGTACAACTTTACTGACATGTTTGGCATTTTGATACCTACATGTTAGATGGCTTGAAAGAAAATAAATGATTGTAAAGAGTTCTTTGGCCTGTGGCCGAATTGTTTTTATTTTGTAAATTATTTAATTAATATGTTATCTTATAAAATTCATACTACAACAAACTTTTTTCACAACAACCGATTTGAAATAAATCGTGACAATCATGCGAGTTGGTGCAAAATGATGTGCTGAAATGAAATGAAATGAAATCTGAGCATCTTAACTGGCGTGGCGTATTCAAGCTGGCTCAGCTGTCAACAACAGCTGGCTGATATCAACGTTTAGGCAATGGCTATATTTTTAAAGGATTTTGAAACTATGAGTTCTTAGATTCAAGGCTCATAGACTCTGAAGTTAAAATTCTAAGAGATTGTTGGATGAAACAAGTGACCATAAGACTGTAAATCATATTGCACAAAGTTTATCGAAAGCGATCCAACGTCGGCACCAATTCTGCCAGCTTTTTGGCTACTTTCCTTTTATACAAAGGAATTTAGGCATTGAATTATGTCTTCACTTAATTTTCTTTACTTGTTTTCTATAATAAACTAGTAAATTACTAGTAAACCAAGAATATTATTAACAGTATAACCTTGCAAGACCCGCAAAGAACGATGCCCATGTTTCATATATGCAATGACCTGTCAGCCTGTTTTTTATTGATCTAATGTATAAATATAAAAACGATGCGGAAAAAATAGTGTTATATTCCTAAACTTAAGGTAACAACATAATGCAATTTAGCAATTCAGAAAAAAAGTTACATTGAAAAATATATTTCGAGGTTATATGTCAAATTCAATCAATTTTCATAGCACATCTTGGTAATTTTTAACTTGGAAAACCAAAGTGCAGCTCATTTCAGGATTTTGGTTTCAGATTGTCACGGATGTGTCGTTTTTTTTAAACAAAAGAAGTAAAAAGCCTTTCAAAGCCTCAAATTACTAAGTATTCTCAATAATTATGTTGAAATTCATGCATGAAAACTCATATTTGGTTAAAATGTAGACAAACTATCTATCGCTGTAATGAAATGAATGAAAGATGTATGTTTCAAATGTGTTCATTGATGTTTAGTAAGCCTCGGCACTGTAATGTAGATAGTGAAATACCTGTTCATTTTATCCAGTTAGATTATAGATTTTTACACACATAAGTAGGTATGTGTGGATTTTAAAATAAAAGTCCTCAGACAACATGGCCCCAAAGTAAGCAAAGGCTTGTGTTATGGAACTTATGCGAACTACGAGGATCCTAGAATATACATACAAAACCGATAACAAGGTGATAACGAACTGTGTTACAAGTACCTACTAACACATATGTTACAGTTAATACACAGCATACGTAACGCCATCCCTAGTCTCGTAGATGTAGCCGATATTTTAACGAACAGGAACACACTACGTAAATCCAATAGTTCATCAAAATCGGAGATCCGTGTAAAACTAGCGCAACCGGGAATGCCATGGTGATCAAAAGTTAGAAAAATCCAGAGTAGTATCGCACAGTACACAATAACGCAAATGCAAACGTTTAATTCAAATCTAATCTGACGTTGTAATTTTTGACATTGTCAATATGACAGTTAAGTTAAGCTGTATTGTACATTGAAGAAAAATAATTGATTATTTCATTTTGATGTGCATTAGTTTGAATAAATTAACAAATAGAATACTTATTAATTTAATTTAAAAAGTCATATATTTCTATTAATTTATAAGCAAATTCAAAATATTGTAAATTTCGAGCTTTATTTGGAACGAAACGTGTCATATACCATATATTTACTGGGCGCGTTCGTGGCAAACCAAATGTCAATAAATGACTAAAAAAAGAAAACCCAATAATTTTTTTGTGGATTGTAGTTTTTGACATGAATTAAGTTGTATGGTTCAGCTAAAAATTAGTAATTTTTCGTACTATTAGGGTTTTACCTATGAAATTGCCGTTTTTCACGAAATAAATGAAGCGTAATTTTTTTATATATTTTTTATTTCTATTAATCAAAATAATCACCCATGCAATCAATGCATCTTTGCCAACGCATTTCTTGAAGAAATCAGCTGGACGGGAGGCAACAAATTCTTCAAAGGCATTTTGTACTGCCTCTCGGGTATTGAATTTTTTCCCCGCCAAGAAGTTTTCCAAATTCTGGAAAAAGTAGAAGTCTGTAGGCGCAAGGTCTGGTGAGTACGGCGGATGACGGAGAACTTCCAACCCCAACTCTTGTAGCTTGGAGACCGTCTGCTGTGCAGTATGAGGTCGCGCATTGTCGTGCAGGAGCAGTGGAGCCGAACGATTGACCAAAGCTGGTTGGAGACGTGCGAGCTTCTCCATCATTGTGTTCAGTTCTTCACAGTACACATCTGCAGTAATGCTTGTCCCGTTTGGCAAGAAGCTGTGATGAATTACACCCGCGTTAGACCACCAAACAGTGACCATCACTTTTCTAGGGGTAAGTTTTCGTTTAGGGCATTGTTTGGGTGCTGAACCAGGGTCCAACCAACTTGCTGAGCGCTTACGATTGTCAAACAGGATCCATTTCTCGTCACAAGTAACAATGCGGTTCAGAATTCCTTCATCTGTATGCCTGCTGAGCAGTGCAAGGCACGTCTCCACGCGTACTTCGCGCTGGCGGTCATTGAGTTCGTGGGGTACCCATTTGTCAAGCTTTTTTACCTTGCCAATTTGACGCAAATGGACCAATATTGTTTTGATGCTATCGTCGTAAGCTGCTGCTAATTCAGCCGTGGATTGAGTTTCATCAGCTTCCACAATTGCCTTTAATTCGTCATTGTCAACCAAAGTTTTTGGACGACCACGGGGTTCATTTTTCAGGTCAAAATTTCCAGAACGGAAGCGGGTTAACCAATAACAGGTGGTGCGTTCGTTTGTAGTGTTCGCTCCGTAAACGTCGTTGATGTTGCGTGCCGCCTGTGCCGCTTTGCTGCCACGACGGTACTCATACTCCATAATTACTCGAATTTTTAACTTATCCATGATGACGAAAAATGTTCGAATGCGTTGAAAACAAAACACTAACTATTAAACAAATGACGATTTTAGAAAAAGAATTCCATGTTTGTCAAATAAAATTAATTTGAAATTAGAATTATCAGTAAAAAAAAAAATATTTTCATTTGAAATGGCCAGTACGGCAAAACGGCAGTTTCATAGGTAAAGACCTATTATATTACTTATCTGTACATAATACGAGTTGTCAAAATGTTGACAAGTCAGGAATGGTCTTTCATCTTTACATTACGGAAAGTCGCTTAATTAGCGTCCCTGACGCCCGTAATCTAGGAGTTCAAATGGACAGTAGATTGCAATTTGAACATCATGTTTCAGAAATAGTGCGTAACTATTTTTATCGATTTAAAGTTTTATACCGAATCTGAGATAGTCTAACGGTTGAAATGCGAATCAAACTCTGTGAATCACTTATTCTATCCAAACTAAATTATGCTGATACAGTTATTGGAGAAGATAAAAAGATCATACAGCGAGTACAGAATGCGTGTGCTCGGTATTGTTTCAAAATCCTAAGACGTTCGCATGTTTCTCCATTTCTGAACTGCAATCGTCTATTAAATATGAATGCCAGAAGAAAGTTGCACTTAGCCTCATTACTTTTCGGGGTCATAAATGGGAGACAGCCCTCTTATCTATTCGAAATACTGCAATTTCCGAAAAGAAACTCTAGGGCTCCCTTATGTCTAACACATCCACGACATAGAACGACCGCCTTTCGGGGCAGCTTTCGCTATGCTGCCACCAAATGGTGGAACAACATTCCACCACCTATTAGGTACTCCAAAACATTAAACATTTTTAAACGCTCTTTAAAGAAATTTCTACTAGACACACAAGTCTCTCCAGCATAGTAAGTCGTTCTACTTCTATATTAAATTCTATTTTACTGTAGAATATTATTTTTATTTTAACAAATACTTATTTTTTTGGCCCTGATTGCTTGACATATGACATATAACTTATATTATATACTTTTTGTTTATATTATATTATATACCGAATGACATAGCTTAATTTTTATTTCTTGTCTGTTTATTTATTTTAAATTATTGACGAAATTTGAATATTTTTATCAAAATGTGCTAGGATAATAAAAAACATAGCTTTAAGACAGTTTGACTTATATACTTTATATATCCCTCTCAGAATGACATTGCCACAGTTTATTATTTTTATGTTTTTCTTTCTTTGTATAATTACTTTAAACTTTTTACGAAATCTGAATATTATTATATATTATTGAAGTGTACTAGGATAATATAGTAACATAGTTTTAAGAAATTTTTTAACCCTTTACGGGCTCAGATGTATAATTATTATGTAACTTGCTGTCCTCAGTAAATATTAAACCCATGGTGCCAATGAAAACCTGCGTCATGGCATTCAGGCGATGCTTTGGCTACAAAGCTGAGTGGCGACCAATTGGTGGCATAGATCAGAACATCACCATTAAATTCTAACAAAACATTGTATTTTTCGTCAAATGTGATCGTTGTCTATGCTCCAATAAATGACATTCATTCATTCATTCATTCATTCATAAATAATCTTGTATTATAATAAATACTGTGACTTGAGAATATTGTTTTACTAAAAAAATTACTTAGACGCAGAACTGTATGAGTTGTCTAATTCCCGTGAACTGGTTAAAGTTGCAAACTAACATTTCTTGATTTTATCATAAAGTAACTTGATAATTGGATAGTATTTTTTAATCCAATAAGTATCAAATAAACCATTTCCGTTATTTCTAATTACATATAAAGGAAGTAAAACTCGTTTGTGGGATGGCTCGCAATTTCGATTTATACTTTGTTACAAAAAATATAATACATTTCGATTGCTTACACTAAACTATTATAATGAAATTCTACCATGGTATCATCTATTTAAATAAAACTCCACTATTTCCAACTAAAAACTATAATTGTGAAAGTCATAAAAGCTTCTTTAAAGAACAGTTAAAACTTCTAGATGCCTTATAACCTGTTTATTTTATTTTTTTAAATTTAACGTTGTGTTTAAGCGGCGCAAGAGTTAGATTCAGCTTCGAAGCTTTGCCTTATCCTTTGACAATAGAAACACAAGGCGCCATTAAATGGCCGTTTTAATTTTTATCTTCCCACTTTAAAACTTAAAAATCATTACCTTAATTATTTAAAAAGATTACTAATTTTGTATTTCTTCTAGACAGCTACTTCCGCGACACTATTGATTTGATGGCATTAAAACAAAGAAAACTCTTTAACCTTGGGTGGTATTATTTTTATTATTACTAACTAATACCTAATTTTCTAGGTACAAATATTTAAAAAAATTGTTTGTGTTGTAGTCGACTATTTCTGGGGTAGATTTGTCATTCTGTTGTAATAATATTTCAGTTGCAGATATAAACACCTCTTTGCGCACTTGGTTGATCCAGTAGTAAAGCAATGCATTATTGACTCCACCTTTAGATTGCAATAACTTTTTTCCGCTTTCATATTTATCGAATGGAGTGGTAATGTCGCCTTCTACTCAGCGAGGTGGCCAATCATATTCGTTGAAAAAACGATATATTCGACGTTTTTTTTATAGATTTCATAACAAAAAAAAAATAACCGTTAACGGATGGACATTTGACTTTCATGCATTAATACGTGGATCCATCTAATTTTATATTTGTTATGCTTAATACATTGTTGACTCCACCTTAAGCGCATACACATGTTGGTCTATCCAGTTTTATATTTGTAACGCTTCATACATTGCTATTATTATTTTTTTCTTTGTTCCCCGTTTGGGCAGGAGGCAAAAATGCATTTCCGCATACCTCTTGTGCGCGTTACAAGGCATCTGGGACTAGCTCCTAATGAGCACTACCTAATAAAAAACCCCCTGAATGACTCGTGCAAATTTTAGCCACACAGCCTACACCTGAGCGACGACCAATTGAAGAAAGAGGCCGCGCTAGCGGGGCCCAGAAGGGGTCACCCGCTGGGATTACATAGCACTGAAGGTGCTCAAAGCACTGAAGGTGAATACATAGCACTGAAGGTGCTCAAAATGAAAATAAAAATTGAATTTATTTCGAATTTACATTAGAATTAGAAGTTGCGGCCTGAAGGGCTTCGGGATCTAGTGTTGGTTGCGTGACTACATTCGTGTGCGCGTTTCTTGGAATCTGAATCTCGAACTAGAGGATTGGGGTGGGTTTCGGAGCGTTTGAAGAACGGTTCAGAGAGTTTTTTGAGGTGCTGTTGCACTGTAGTAGGTAGTTCAAGATCTCTGTGATGGTCCGCGTTACGCACGTACTAAGGTGCGTTTGTGGCCCCGCGGCAGAAGAAATTTTGAACTTCTTGCAGTTTGTGCAGGACGGGGGGTTTGGCGTGGGCAAATATTGGCGAGGCATATGTCATGACGGGTCTAACGCAGGTCTTATAAAGCGTACGTTTGTTTCTGAAAGATATTTCACTTTTTCTACCTAACGTACTATATAGGCGGCCTAAGTAAGAACGGGCGAGTTTCGTTACTCTATCGACGTGTGGCTTGAAAGAAAGCGTCTAGTCTAAAGTGACGCCTAAGTATTTGGTAGTGCGCTTCCAGAGGATGGGAATACCTAACATTCGAACGTGGAGATCGTCGGCGTCACGACGGTGTTTGCAGTCGAAGTAAACCGCAGAACTCTTGTCTGGGTTCACTACGATGCGCCGAGGGCGTTTACGGCCTTTTGGAGTCTGATGACGAGACCCGGGACACTGAGGCCTTTGGTGTAAAGGGCGGTGTCGTCGGCAAAGAGGGCGAGTTCGACGCTTTTCGGCAGAAAGGGAATGTCGTTTGTGTATAAGACGAAAGAAAACTCATAACAAATGGAGTAGCGATGAGGTTGAAGCAGTAATGCGACATCTAAAACAGTTTATAAAAATGAATAATAATCCAGGAAAAGCCTTATGCGAACAAGGAGAGCAAAGAGCCAATTGTGCATAAACGAACTTGGATGCAAATTAATACTCACATCAACAATATTTACAAAAAGAATTTATAATAAAAATATAAAATCCAAGGACTGCCTCTTTGCGCACTATTTCCTTTAAATTAAAGACAAGTGTACAATTTAATTTTATTGGGCTTCACGAAAAGGTGTGTTTCAGCTGAAAAGAGCTCAAAGTACTCAAGGGTTATTTTTAGGGTTTTATTAATGCTAGCCACAATTCTTGTTTCTCTTTTTTTTATTTCAAATAAAATACCTACTGGGTTTGTCTATTGGTCTATGTCATATCTCGTCGTTCAACTCATATGTAGGGACGGACATTTAGTTCCGGTATTTGTTCTGTTAAAAAAATATTTCTATATTTTTGTTAAAACTCAGACAAGAAAAAATGAATAAGACTGCATTGAATTTAATATTGTGTTATAAGAGAAACAGTGGTTTATTGATATAAGTGTTATATTTTAAGTAACAATGTTTTCCGATGTAACCGTTTGTTTTTTGAAATAGATAAATAAATATTCATATAATTATTACCACTGAACCAACACTCCGATCGTGCAAAAAGTATTAGCTGATTCATTATTTTTTAATAAAAATGATGAATAAATAACAGAGAAATAGCTGAAGTTTTACTATTTTAGGGTTGATAAGATATTATGAAAAGCCCCTTTCGTCTAGCACCTCTTTGCGAGTTACTATTGTCTTTTTTCTATTGTAAACATCAACACTACAATAATTACTTTATTATTTTTCGAAAACGAAAATAAAATCTCTTTCGATCAACATAAAGTTTTTTATTCGAAATCAAGAAAATAAACACAAGCACATTCATGCCTACAGATGAGTGGAGCGACTGCTTATTCAGTCGCTCCACTCATTTATAGGTACTGTGTCGCCGTCGTATGCTGTTCATTATTTCACTCCTTTGTAATTGTTGGTTCTTCATTCATTCTAGTTCATTGTAACCGCTGCGTCGTCGTCCGCTGTTTCACTTTTTGCTGCACTCCATTGTAACCGCTGCGTCGCCGTCCGCTGATTCACTATTTGCTGCACTCCGCTGTAACCGCTGCGTCGTCGTCCACTGTTTCACTTTTTACTACACTCCACTGTAACCGCTGCGTCGTCGTCCGCTGATTCACTATTTGCTGCACTCCACTGTAGCTGCTGCGTCGTCGTCCGATGATTCACTATTTGCTGCACTCCACTCTAACCGCTGCGTCGTCGTCCGCTGTTTCACTTTTTGCTGCACTCCATTGTAACCGCTGCGTCATCGTCCGCTGATTTACTATTTGCTGCACTCCGCTGTAACCGCTGCGTCGTCGTCCGCTGATTCACTATTTGCTGCACTCCGCTGTAACCGCTGCGTCATCGTCCACTGGTCACCACTTACTTTACTCTTCTGTAGCTATTGCGTTGTTATTCAGTGTATCATGTTGTTCAGAGAATGACAATGCAACAGCAAGTGGAGAGGAGACACAAGTAAACCAATGGAGGACGATGCAGCGACTACAGCAAAGTGCTGTGATTGAAGAACAACCGAATGGCAAAGCAACAGCTACAACGGAGTGGAGCAGTGAAAAAGCAGTACATGACAACGCAACAGCTAAAACAGAGTGGAGTGAGTGATGAACCAATTTTCACTCGTTGCACTTCGCTGTAGTCGTTATTTTGTCCCTTAGTTTACCAATCGCTCCATTCTGCTGTGGTTTTTGCGTCACCGTCCTCTGGTTCTTTTCTCATGGCATTTTCTGTAAACGATGCGTCTTCCACTAGTAATTCGCTCGCTGCACTCCACTCTAGTCGATCGCTGCCTCGTATACCACTTGCTGCACTCCGTTATAGTCAATGCGTCATACATATTTCGCTAGTTCACTACTCACTCGAGCATCATCTTCTAGTTCACTCGCTCCACTCCGCTGTGGCTGTTGCACCTTTGTGTACTATCTCTTCACTCGCTCAGTAACAAAAGTGACAAAAGGAAAGAGTCCCGTCCAAAAATAACAAGTATTGAAGTTTGATCTGGAGTCACGTTACTCCAGACTAATTTCTTGTGAGTTTTCCTTTTTTTAAGACAAGATTCTCTACTACTTTGAGGAGAACTTAAAATATTAGCTAGACATTATTAGGTTACTGAAGCCAATAATATCGTAGCCCATACATAATATAGAAGCTATTTTATAAGCTTTAATTTTAAAGTGTACCCTTTCTACAAAATTGTGTAATTTTTATTTATTAATTTTTTGTTTTTATTTTTGTTTAGTAGGTACGAGCCTTTTTCGCCGTTGAGTTTCGGCTCTAAAAATATTTATTGTATTTGTTTGATATAAACTGATCACTTGAGGTATAACAAGGATTTATTAATTGCTATAATAATATAATAATAATTCGTTTTTCACTATGCGACATAATATATTTGTTGTAATATTGGTGTAATTTTATCATGAAATTGAATTGAGAAACAGAATTTTGTCAATTTTAAAATCGTTTCATTATTTGTTATTTTAGGCCAATAATCGAAAAAGTAATAGATTTTACCTGTGTGTACCTGAATTATGGTTAATGGAGTGAATAAATTAGTTAATTAATTAATCGATTCGAGTTGTACGGGGTAGTCTTATAGTCTCGCATTCTTTATCATATGTAAGAGTTACTAAAACCAAAAATAAATTTATCTCACGCATTCACGGACAACACAACCGTCCTGGCGTGGGTTACCAATGAACTGCATAAGCTTGAATTGTTTGTTTTTTTAGATAACTCGAATTTAGTCTGAGTGATGGGACGTCTCATAAATTCTGATTTATCTGATCACACTAAACATCCGTATTTATTGCCAGTAGAATCAAATTTTTCCAAACTCATAATACATTTTTATGATAAACATTATTTGCATTGCGTTTCATACCTTGCAATTTTTATTTCAAATAATATTTTGGATATGAGGTATACTTATATGAACTAAAAATTGAAACGTATGAAACAAAATGCAAATAATGGTAAGAAACCTTATCCACTCACACTTACCTGAATGTGTGAATAGTTTTAGGTGTAAACTAAAATTAAAACCTTTTCAACCTCATGAGAAACATGCTCTAATAGGGGTATATAGAACGCAGTCTGGTTTTTTTTATAAACGTTGGAATTGACTTCGGTGGTCTTTTTTTAGGCAAATAAATGTGTATCTAGACGATGAATTTGCCACTGGGTCGTGACAGAATGTGGTACAAATTTCATAGGTTCTAAGCGCTATCTTCATGAAATGTTTGGACTTCTGCTAGATAATACATTGTTTATTCATCTCAATTAACTTCTCAAAGTATTTCATGGAAATTGAATCCTTAGTCTAGTTCGCACTATAGTGGAATTTTTGAAAGTGGTATCAAATCCACAAAGCTGTAGTTTAAAACTGGTAGTGCGCTCTCAAGTTCTTACCTTCGAAGAAACAGCAACTGTTTAAACTAGAGTTGGTGCTAAGTTCATCCCCAGGCCCTTGCGCCAGTTATTTTCAGATCCCTTGAGGTAGACGTTCTCATTGCCGGTCATTCTAGAATAGGATATTCACTGGTTGCTCTTCATAACCAAATTAACTCAAAGCTTTTGGCGAGTGTGTCAGAAAAGTTATCTGCACACTCTACAACAAAATGGGAAGTGGTTCTAAGATGATCAACAGGAACCTGAGATTTGTCAACTTAACTGTGGACGAATTGCGTCTAGGTAGAATTGATTATAATGTCCATGCCGGGAAAGATAACATTAATCGTGTGGTGACGTTGAAGATTCAAAAAAGCCTACTTAAAAGACCAGTGGCCATATAAGCCTCTGCATTTATATTTAAAAAAGCTTGCTCTTTGAACACCTTATATAAAAATTATATTTAGTATGTGGCTACTTAAGTAATTTTATCTTAAGTACATTAGAAAAAATAAAAATGTTCTAGTATTAAATAATTAAGCAACCTAGTCTTACGTTAGAACTTATTTTATTGTATTTTTAATTGTATTTATTTATTTATTGCAAAACCCACAGCTCTCATAAAACACATTGGGCATTTATAAATTACTCGTTTATTCTTAAAGCCCGTTATAATTAACTTTTTTTTTTTCGAAACAATATTAAAAATAATCCATCAAGTAAAAATACTGTACAATATGAATATAAACCAACAATTATTAAGACATATAAGGTATAGTTTAAATGATTGTAAAAGTTACAGTTTGAAAGTCAATTTTAAGATTTAGTTTAAATTCAATTCCAAATTCGATAAACTTGTCAAAATATAACCAAATGTCAATCGCTGTAAATGAAAATTATAAAGTAAATGTCAAAAAAGTTGAAAGATTATAATAAACAAAATTTATAACAATATATAGCAATTAGTGTATATGTGTGTGTTGCATGCAAGTATGTGTGTATGTGTGAGAAAAAAAATGAGGAGAATGAATAATTAAAAACAGTATTTGAAATCTTAAAGCTCCTTTTGGTGCCGTGAAATAAATCTTATGTAAAAAATATTGTTTTATAAATGCAGATATATTGTTAGTTGGCATAATTTTCATGTTCCTTTTTTTTATAATTTTTCTGTCTGAGCAATAAGGATCCTAGAAGTTGTCGGACAATAATTATCTTGTAAAATTTCTGAGTGATTTCAAGTGGGAGGAGATGCTGTTGCTTTGGAAAATCGTTGTATGTTTGCTTGTCCCAATATCAGTTTCATCCTTATTATTTTAAATCCTACTCCTTACGCACTTCTGTCTATTTCCCCTCTAGCAGCGCTCAGAAGTAGTATTAGCTTCTTAATAGGTCGGACACATTTGTTTGTGGCAAAACTAAAATATACCATAAAAGTTAAAATTTATTTAAATTAATCTTATGAATGTGCATATATTCAGTATACGTATGGAGACAAAGTGTACTTTGAAACTATTAGAGAATTACTGAAACCAAGAAAATTGCGTAAATTACATCAACAAAAGTACTCTTTATGAGTACTCCTTTTTTTCGTATTTCCAGTTTCGGGCTATTAGCGTTTATCTGTGCTTGAAATTACTAGGATTAGATAACTGCTGCTCGATATCCTAGATATCCTAGATCTTCAACATCTATATCAATGAAATACGAAGCGCTCACGCCACAACAGAGTCTTTATTTGTATACAAAAACTGCAACGTAAAACATTCTAACATTGCAAATTCTTCCGGAGGTACGACGCGCGCGACTATACGATTTGAAAAGATGTCCAAAACTACGTCTTGAGTTTTGACCCTGCATGTCATATATTTTTATCGATAAAAATTGTTGTACAACTAGCTCTTAATTAAGGTAATTAATATGTGTGACCATGGACATAATCTTTATTTACAATTGTTACATAATTACATTGAACATGTTAGTGTGTAAACAGTAAAACCAAAAACCTAACCTTACACTTCGAAATATTTCTGCACCACTGGTGTCATTAGTTGGTTTTGTGGGTTTATTAGTAGAAGCATTATCCGTTTTGCCACCTCACACTTTATCCCACCATTTCTTTTAAGCTATAATGTATGTTAAACTGAATTGAAAACTCCTTATATTATTAAACTTAGTATGCTTCAGGGTATTCATACAATTTTTCAACTGGACTTAGTGTTGTTGCCAAGCCTTCAATAATAGCTTCTATGCTTTCTTTTACACCACCTTCAGTACCGTGTGGTGTGTGAACTGCTTCTTCGCTGTCCTGTTGTGCTGAGGTAGGGCGTGTAATTTCACTGCTTCCATGGTCAGTATGATAAGTTTTTTCTTCGCTTTCAGCTGGCGTTGGATTGTAAGTAGTTTCGTCACTGCTGTGATGTGGTGGTGGTGGAGGTGGTTTTTCTTCACTACTATATTTCGGTATTTTTGTTGTTTCTTCACTACTGTGTTTTGGTTTTTTTGTTATTTCTTCACTAGTGTGATGCCCTGGATTGTCTGTATTTTCTTCGCTACCATGGTGTCCTGGATGGTGAGTATTTTCTTCACTTTTATGGTGACCCTTAGAAGGAGGTGTTTCTGCGCTACCATGATGACCTGGATGCTCTGTAATTTCCTCACTTTCATGGTGTCCTTTCTGTGTGGTTGTTTCTTCGCTGCTGTGATGTGAAGGTGGTCGAGGTTTTTCTTCACTACTATGTTTTGTTGTTTTTGTAGTTTTTTCATTGGTGTGTTTTGTGGTTTTTGTTGATGGAGGAGCTTTTGTTGGTTTGGGGTTACAACAATTTTTGCAGCAATCGACTGAAATTTCATCGTCTCTGTTGACAAATAAAATAAATAAATAACTTCAGAAATGGTTAAATTTTGTGAGTTTAATTCATCATGTGTTCACAACATTTAGTATCAAAAATAAGTTTATAGATTATGCCCGCCTTCCACCGAGAGCTAACTGATTACAGACTGTATTTCACTCACAATGGTCATTTGAATAAAATGGTTCCACTACAAAAGAGTGAGGGGATGAAGCGTGTAAGTTCAAAGGGTTACAACGAGGTCAATGAACGAAGTACTTTTGATAGACCTGAAACTATTCCTACCATTATCGCTACATAAGACGTGCGTCGATGCCAGTTCTCGGCTTTGGATCAATATTAACACCGCAATACTTTTTTTTATACACATGTAATATTTTGTTCTGTCAAAGGGTCCCAAAATTACCAAATCAGTTAAGAGTCAATTGACCTTTACATTAATGTAATGTGTTCTACTTACCGGGATTCAAATGTACACCAGAAACAGGTAAACTGACATTAATTGTCCTGAAATCGTACTGGATCAAAAATTAGCGTAAAAGGTTCTTCTATTTATATTTCAGTTCATAAAGACAGTAAGTGTGCGAGATTGGAGAAGATAAGAAGATTTTCTAAGTGAGTGTAGACGGAGTGTAAATTTAATATACTTACGGGAGATTTTCTTTGATCCAGTCACAAAAGCAGCTCATTCTCACGGCCACCCCAAAAACTGCATTATTATATTTAATAAATCCTAGAGTGAGACCAATCAAGTTATTGTTTTGCACAACCAATGCACCGGCGTCACCCTAAAAGTTTAATATTCAAGTCATGAAATTAGTGATAAACTCGACAAAGAAGGATACTATATTCAATTCATTATAATAATTTTTATTTACTCTCAAACCACCTTTAGTAACATTTTACAATATAATAATCTTTGAGAGACGTTTTGCATCTATCTCATATATATACTTATTTATCTCTCGAATATCTTAATAACATAAAAAAATAAACTTTTCAAATTATTTAATTTAAAAAATAAAATATGGCCCACTTACATTATTGACAGTATTAGTTTTATCCGTAAAACATAGCAACGTTGTTAAATCTGCAAAATATAAAAAAAAAATCATCAATTATGTAAAATAAGCGATAAAAAACCTGCTCTCTGGTTTAAATAAGTTTATAAAAAGATAACTTTATTTTATCTTAACTTTAATTTATCAACTGTGAGAAATTTAATAGTTACTTAATATAGATTTACTTAACCAAAATACGATTTTAGCGGCCGTTAATATTTAACCCGATATGTTGTGACCCGATGAGTCTGACATTTTATAAAAAGATTAATACTACAATTTTATACGTAAAACTAACGTACATCAAGATAAAATGATTAAGGCCCGTTACTTAAATATATTTTATTTTTAATTTTGGGTTACAAATTGCGGATGTCAAGAACATTAAGCTGAATAAAATATATCTCTAATTACGTTTAAGCCCAACATAAGTATAAAAATGCAAATAAACCCCATTAATTTCAAGTCTAAAAAATTTTTATTATCTGAACTAGCACAAATATTAATTTATAAAGTAGTAAATGTATGTTAACTAACTTACTCCTTTCACGAGAGTTGTCGTCGAATCCACCGAGACATTCACTTATGTCGACTGCCGTAAAAACTTTTTTCCTTAATTGTTTTTCCTGAAATAAAAAAAAGCACAGTTTTATATTTACTTTCCAACAAAACAAGAAGTGATAATTTAAAAATGGCTTTGGCAATTAGAATTTAAAATAAGGTGTATTATTTTAAGCTTAAAACTAATGCTATTAACTGTTTTGTTTTAATTAGTTAAAAAAAAGGGTTGCGCCTTTAACTTAAATTTTGCTTACTTAGACATTTTGTATTTTGACACTGTTTTTTCCAAATGTACCTAGATCTGGTATTGATTTTGTGGCATATATGTGGAAAGTTAAAATTAAAAATGTTATACAACTAATTAATTAAACCTTGTACAAAATCTATAAAACTCAGTTTACTGTACATAATATCATTTGTCTACACAAGTCAACAGTTTTGATTAGTGTTTACGACTGTGTAAATTGAAATGCACAGGAATAATTTTGGTCATGCCTTACAAATCCACTCTTTGGGCTTGCAACAGGGAACAACTACGAGATAAAATATTAGAAATGATTTCTACCAGATTTAAAAGTCTTCTTGTCCGATCTTGAAAAGTGAGTTCTCTTTTTCCGCATGGTTTTTTTGTCTTAGGTTTTTTAGTAGTAGTGGTAGTAGCAGTAGTAGTAGCAATAGTAGTGGGCTTGTGGGTAGTCTCAGCAGTTTTCTGTGTCTGTAACACATTCAGAATTATACACAACAATATTTGGTTATTGTTTGATCAAATTATCTTTTTTGTATATGACGTATCTCTTAAAATAAAATTACAAAATATATATTATAGAAACTAAGTTGAAAAAATGGTGCCAAGATAAAACACATTAGCTATATGATTGTTTATACATAGTGCATTTTTTAAAACAGTAGGATTACTCTTGAGACATGGATTCGGACTGGAATTGGGATTGGGATCGAAATTTAGCACCCTTAAATGCTACACTTGCACTAAATTATTATCAAATTTTGTGGAATTTAATGAATCCAGACTAAATAGTCTCCGACATTTTTTTGTACTCTTGACGCAGTTTTCATACTGACATATCGAGTTTGGGTTTGTGTTTTTAGTTGAGTTAACAAAAGTTAGAAAAAGTTAACTTTATTTAATTAGATATAACTATTAAAATATAATGACCCGATTAAAAAGTTCTAATTGAAAACAAAATATGCATTTTCACATAGATTCGATAAAGTTTGAATTAAAGAAAAATGGTGAGATATACAAATAGCACATTTGATATAAGAAATTATATGTTTAGGAAAAGTTATCTACTCAATAAACACTTATTTAACGTTGGTTAGTAGTTTTGGTACGTTTGATGCGACAGCCTACCCATAGAAGTGATATATCAACCAATTCAAAGTTAGTTTGTACAATCTTTTGTTTTGTTATTTTTTCCAAGGTTGCGCTTTCATTTTAAGCAACAAGTAGCTACCAGCGGCTCAACATTTAGTTTCCAGACCAATATCACAATCGAGGATGCTCTTAATTCACTGTTTATTTTAGATAAGTGGCTAAGAGAACATTTCGTATGCAAATTAGCATCTATTTACGGGTCATTTAACGGAACCTAATCAGAGTGGGAGGGAAAAGAATATCTATTGATGTCGTTTTATTTATAATCGAATAGAAGTACGGCGAAAAGTAATAATATGGAAAGAAACCTTTACTTATTGTATGAGCTTGTATATGTGTTTTTTTTTTGTCGTTTATATGTGATTATCAGGTTAAACTCAAAGAGAATACGAGAATAAGACTTGTTTGGTGGGTGCTAATCTAGGTTTTTCTGAAGGGTAGTACCCTAAATTAAATTGAGCCGCGCAGAAAACAGTGGAACGAGCAACAGGAAAGTAATAGTATAAAAGAATGAAATGAAATATTTATTTCTCAACATTGACAATAACTTATTCTTATTGACGTCAACTCTACCGTCAGTTCGGAAAAACCTTCGTGAAGAAGAACTGGCAAGAAACTTCACGGGTATATTTTTGCAAAATAAATTTACAGAGTCTCTTTATGTCTGTACAAGATGATTCTTATCTGCATCTGTTAGCTCGGCAAGTCTCCCTCCCTCCAAGTATCCAAACGACGAACACCCTCAAACGGCACCCGTTCACGAGTTAACGCGGGATCCAGCCATCGCCCTCCTCAACCACAGGAATAGGTGGAGATGTCTTCTTAGTCACAGAGATCTTCACTGTTACTTCGATACTGCCAGTAAAATCACAAATGTGTTTTACACAACATTTGTAATAAAGCACATATGGGGCAAGATAATGGTGAATAATGGTGAAGACGTGATATCAACCAGTGAACAAGTACAAGGTGAGTTCCAAGATTCTACTCCTGATTTAAGGAGAGGTCTTGTACCTTGTACAAAATCTTTGGGTAGCACAACATCGGCACTGAGCCCACGTCACTTTTTAAGCTTCATTGTTTCTATAAATTTCATACATTATATAAACAAATATGTGTCTATCCATTGTCTACGATTTGGAACGCGTAAAGACTACATCCCATTTCGATTCTTTACTATTTTCTTTATTTTATGTTAACAAAAATTATTTATTTTTGTTTATAATTTTAGCTTTGTAGGATAACATACCTTTCAAATGCTGAAAAGGTTTGCCAATTGGTTTAGGGCTTTTCGATATATAAACAAACAAACACTTAATTTCTCTTTACAATAATTGTATAGAAGTACAGATAAATATTGCACGAAATAATGACGCTTCAAGAATTACTTTCGGGGAATAATTAATATATATATTTTATAATTATAGGTAGGTAATGAGATGCTCCTAAACTCGTTTTGCAAGTTTATCGTAAATTTAATTTATTCTCTCATATGTAACAAACCAATTGAAACACAAACATCTTTTTTTAGAAAAAAAGGTATATTAATTTAAATAAGAAAATTTTAATTTTTTTGCTACAATAAGATCATTTGTTTAATACCAGTTTAATGAAAATATATGCAGCAATTAGAGAAGGCACTAAACAACAAAGAACAAAATGAGGTTTTAGTAATTATAGATACACATATGTGTACTTATCAATATTTTTAGCGCGCTTGCGACAATTTCAGCTCCTTCTCATATTGCTACCGACATATTTTCCAAAGTGGTGTTGAAAGGTCTCTTGCTATTGCACTTTCTGCTTCAACTTTTTGGTTCTCGGTCTTGATTAAACGTAGATATGGGTCGAGCTTGCAGTCGTCGGCAGGGTTGGAGTTTGCAAAGGTGGTGAGTAAGCTTAGACTGTAAAGTAAAAAACTCACATTTATTAAGAACTATGTAAAATTTATGCAAAGAGTTTAAATAAACAAACCTCTTTCAGTTTCCAAGGTAGTCTCCAGTAGTCTGCAAGTGGAAGCAGGAGTATCAGCAATTGGCCAATCTATCGCGCCATTCTGCAGTATTACGGATACTTTATTTTTCCGGCTTTGGCTCTGCAATAAAAAAATTACTTTTTAGCATATTTTGTACTTTTTCACAGTTAAATTTTAATTTCTAATAGTATAATTTGTTGTAATATAAGAATTAATGTTAAGCTTTGTTTGATTAATAAAAGTATTAATAACTATTTTTAAACCTAACACTTACAGCAAGTAGAAATAGACTGACACCAAGATTGTCGACTCTTGAAGCACACTGTAAGCTTTCCATGCCTGCTGTAAATCTTATGTCAAGAGCATACGCTTGAAAAACCGGCTATGCTGTGTATATGTAATTTTTAAGGCGCACTTTTTATCGATCCAATCCTAAAACACGACAATGACGTTTAAAATAAAAATTGTAAAAATAAGAAGTATTTTATATATATAAATAAGTATACCCAGATTTTTTCAATTTTTGCGTACTAAAGCGCCGAGAACTAAGGCATCTAAAGCCCGTGAAACATCATCTCATTTCCTCTAAGTTTTTTGTTTTCCATGTGTATTTTGCAGAAAATTCTTTGCAATTCCTAGATTTTGCTAGAATTCAACAAGAGCTTTTAATTGCTGATCTAAATCTGACCTAATAGAACAATGATTTTGTTAATCATTTATGTGTTGATTATAAAGAACTTTATTATATTATTTTAGATTTTACTCAGTTATACTTACCTTAAAGCTTACTTTGTTTGAATTTATTGCGTAAAACTAAACAAACACTTTTTATGCACATAAAACAATTTTTTAAATTTTGTTTATTTATACACCGTGTAAAGTAAGTGGAGTAGAAAATTTGATTATGGGCACGGATCATATTATATTTTGACTCAAGAACTTTACAAAATCAACTTTAAAGAAGAGTTTTTGTACGCCAGAGTAAAATTAAGAACAAGCATTTCTGAATATTTACATAAAAAATATTTAAATAACATTTTCTGATTGTTTCATATAGTAACCCCATCCAAAAGGCGACTATCGTGTAGTCGAATCCAGTTTCAGAGCCGATGGTTTTCAAGAGTGCCAAATTTGTCTAATTCGAAATTTAAATTGATTCAGATTGACAATGGATTGAAATTGAGATTAGCTCCAAGAGTTACCCTACAGTTACATATTAACTGAGAAAATTTACTGGATCGACCCCATACTCATAACGTTATATTGTATGAACAAAATCTAGCTTAGCCAAAGCCCTGCTGTTCCAGAAATAAGCGTAGTAAGGCAAGGAAAACAAAGTAACCATGATGTCTGGATCCCGCGTTAACTCGTGAACGGGTGCCGTTTGAGGGTGTTCGTCGTTTGGATACTTGGGGGGAGGGAGACTTGCCGAGCTAACAGATGCAGATAAGAATAATTTTGTATAGACATAAAGAGACTCTGTAAATTTATTTTGAAAAAAATATAGCCGTGAAGTTTCTTGCCAGTTCTTCTTCACGAAGGTTTTCCCGAACTGGTGATGTTTTATTTGACGTCAATAAGAACCAGTAATTTTAATGTTGAGAAATAAATATTTGAATTTGATTTTGACCTAATTGATCAATTTCGCTGCTATGGTGGATTTTCAGCACGATGAAAGAAGAATGGCAAATGCAGAACCAACCATTTAAATTTTTCGTCGCGTTTCAACATAGTATAATATAAAATATAAAAATCATAATGGCATTTTATAAACGCCATAAACGGTATTTATAAAAATATAAATATATACATTTTAAAAAATGATATAGAAAACAAACGCTATATTACAACTTATTATATAATTCATTATCTTGACTTGACTTAACATATATTAATTTAATAGTAATTTTAAAATATGAGCTTTAATTCGCTTTTTTAAAGAGAGTTTACTGGGAGCTTTCCTTAACTCCACCGGAAGATTATCCCATTAACTTATTATTCTGGATAATAATAGAATACTGGATGAATCCGGAATGATGCAATCATATTCCTTTGCATCATTCCGCTATAGGTTAAGATTACAGGAAGATCGGAGACATCTATCATGTGTGGAATCTAGGAATTGGAATTTACACATTCTATTTATTAAAGTGTAACTATTAGGTATTGGTTTAGACGAAAATGTACATACTGTTAAAATACAACCTGGAATAACATAAATACTACTTTGTAATTGAAAGGAACGGAATTTTGCGAACAAAAACTAGTTATAATATTATAATATACAGAAAATGGCTAACCCTGATCTCTGCCGACGAAAAATATGAATTCTTTGCAGAATTTGCTGTATTTTTTCTGTTTTCGGTAGATTGTCCGATCTTGTTCTGACCAAACCACTGGCTCTAGACGATTTATTGCTACATGAATGTGGAAATGGCACCAGCTGATAGAAATCATTACAGATTCGAAACCAATTGAACAAATTCTCTCAAAAACTGCATTTAACAAGGATGGCTGTAAATTTGGAAGCATGTCACCTCACATTTGAACCAATAATAACATGTATTACAATTTTGAAGAATCAACTCAATTTAAACATCATGCGTATTCCCGTGTGAAATAATTAATCGGAATATATTTCTTAGTTATACAAATTAACAGGGATCATTCTGTCAAAATAATGTTCTGGATGATCATATGATTTATCTCTCAATAATAGTCACTTGACTGAAATGGACTCAAACAAAACAATTTCATTCGGGTTGCCCATGCCACAGGCCGATACCATTTGGAAAGCGGAATGTCATGGCTCCAAGTAAGATTATTGATATAAGGACTTGTAGTGAACTTGTAGTAGCGTAAAATTGTCAATAATCGCGTCGTTGAAATTTATGACAAATTTTTATTTTCATATTTCCAAATAGATAACCTGTCAAAAACATAGTAATTACCGATCTTTTCACCTTCCCCCAACTGACTATTGTTAGTGAATGTGGCTTGTCGCTTTCTAATTCATATTTAGGCCAAATATTTATAATTTTCCCAGGATTCGGTGACACTAAAGGGGAACTTGAATAAACCAAGGCAATGTCATTTTCCCAATCTTTTTGGTATTCTGGGAAGGCGAGGATTCTTTCTATGCCTATATACCGCTCGTATCCGTTGGCATAATAATTTTTTTTCCCAAGTATTATAAAGGACAGTACCAATTCCGGTTCATTTTCTGGTAAATAATATACACTGAAAATTATAACGATTAATTAGTGGATTTATATCTAAGGAACAACTAAAAGAAATGTCCCAAAATGCAAGGAGTCTGGGCCAGGTTTTTGTACACTTCATCAAAAAATAGTTTAAGATGCTTAAAACACTTTTCGATTGTTAAATTGTTATTAAAACACTTTCTTTATTGGTAGGAAATGAAATTATGTATTATTAGTGTGCAACACAAACAAAAAACATCTTGGCGGAAAAAATGTCATTTTGACAGTTAAGGTTTACTTACATCTTTTTTTTGTGTTTCGAGTAGTATCGATGGCTGGTTGCCATTACGTCCACCGAATTGAATTGAATTGTTTTGTGTATTTTTAGCTTATTTAACAGTTGTAAAGTTAAAAAGAAACCGAAAGAAAGAACTCAAGCGCAACGAACAATCAAACACACAGACAGATAACTATTAATGTGATGTGAGTGAAGTGTGCTGTGAGTGAGGTGGCTGTACCATCTGCTTAGTGAACTAACTTCACTTGACAACTTCCGCCATAGAAAACACTTATTGTCAATGCTGCCCGCTAAAACGAACACAAATAATGTTGACTTTTTTATTTTCTTACCATCTAACTACTGATTAAATCAAATTATTTGTATTTTTCCTATAATTACCATTAATTTGTCTATTTTTTTAGATGGTGTACAAAGACCTAGCCCAGGTTGTGACATTTCTTTTAAACTGAAATGTGATGAAACATAAACATAAACTTTAATACATATTTCGTTTCATTTCATTCAGAATGGTCATTATCCGCTTATTTCACGAAATCAGATGATTATAAACCATAACTGGCTTTAGTTTCCTATGGTTTGAAGAAAAAAAACTTTACTAAATATACTCACAAGCAATGTGCTAACGAGAGCACAGCTGATTTATGTATTACAGCACCGGAGCAAGTGTGTCTAAACCCATCAGTAAACACTAAGCTGGAAACAAATTTAAATGAATTATAAACTCTATAAAGTATTACTAGAATTTATAAATAAATTATCACAATTTTATACGTAATACCTAAAAAAAATTACTTCAAACCTAGAATTCCATCGTTTTGAAGTATTCGGTTTGTAAATATTATAGTTATATTAGATAATATTTCATACGATTATTTAAGACTTTCTGCGTTATTGGCAACTGACTGACATTTACACTTTTTGCCAGATGATGAGAGGCCATCTGATTGTATATTCACCTGACATGCCACATCGATAAACTAAACATTACACAGATAAAAATCAGATCGCTAGTCACCGTCATACAATAGAAACAATAGGTAAGAAACGAGATATTTTGACAAGGTCCCAGCTGCAGCGGTAATGCGATTGTATTGTGTCAGGATACAGATTGACCTAGTTTGGGGATCAACGAACGATTCATAATATTATTTACCGTAGTCTACAAGAAACCGTTTCGATTTTTTTATTTTAGCAAGTTAAAACCGCTTCACTTGGTAGTATAGTGAAAAAATAAACAAAAGAACAAGAATCATACAAAAAAAAATCCGTAAAATTCTAAGTTTGTTTTATAATTACTCTAGTAAAGCAGTTGAAGAGTGTACGTCGTGCACCACATCATTATTAACAACTGAACCACCTTCCTCTTCATTTTTGTCTGCTCGTCCTGAAATAAAACATGGGATCAGAAGTGTTTAGTTGATTGAAGTAAATTATTGTCAGTATGAGCAAAAAGTAGTTTTGATTATAAGAACACCCTTACTATGCGAGAGAAGAGAAGCGATCATCCCTCTATTGGATTTTTTTAATGCATCAAACTCCAGTTGTCACTATAGGATCATAGCGATAAAACGAAAGATAAATAATCTTTGTAGAAACCTACTAAATTCTAATCTATCTTAATATTGGTCTAATATTGTTTTACAACCACGCAAGTAAAACGTTAGAAACTTCTAATAATTTGTAAAATATATTTTGTTGTGTATGACCATGACCTGGGCCTAGAATAATCATACACTGAAAAAATTTATGACTCATTAAGAAACTTTTATATTTACAATCACTTACACAAGAGTTTATATGAAAAATTGAAGCGATAATAATATGCTTACCTGCTTCTTTATGAGACTTGATTGCCTGTTTTTTTAAACCTCTGCGACTTTTTCTGTAATTTTCTGTGTTTGTGTGTTCCAAAGAAATGCTGCACTCTACAAACACTAACACTATAACAAACTGAAAATAATTCATATCTGAACGTAAACATTTGTATTAAATATCGCCTGGCACTTACAAACCATAATGGTATAGGTACATAAATTTAAATGATTTCTTTCTCCGTAAAATATTTTGCAGCAATTTTACATAAGCCGATAAGTTGAATATTGTTTTTATTGCAAAAGGCAATAACTTTATTTATGTGATTTTTAAAATAAAGTATTTTATTGTAAATTGGATTTTGCGCTTTTCTTCCATCTGACCTGATGGAACGTGGTGATGAATATGAATTTGCTTATCGTCTATCCAACTGAGTGGTAGAACCTCTGCCTGCGCCTCGTAGTTCAATGTTTGGAAAATGTTTAATAATCGTTAAGATAAAATCATGAAATTTTTTTTTTTTTTTTTTTGTTCCCCTCCGCGGGAAGGGCAGGAGGATAAAAATGCCCTGACGCATACTCTGGCGCGATTCCAAAGTTATGTGGGACTCGTCCCGACGCCTACCAGGACCATACCCACTAAAAACCCCCTGTCGGCTCGTGCATTTTTGCCACTCAGCCTTCATCTGAGTGACGGCCAATTGGAGAAAGAGGCCGCGCTAGCGGGGCCCAGAAGGGGTCACCCGCTGGGATTACATAGCACTGAAGGTGCTCAAAGCACTGAAGGTTAATACATAGCACTGAAGGTGCTCAAAATGAAAATCAATAATTAAAACAAAAATTAAAAAATTGCAAAATAAAATTGAGTTAATTCGCATTTACGTTAGAGTTAGAATTTACGTTAGAATTAGAATTTGCGGCCAGAAGGGCCTCGAGATCGCGTGACAGTCTGGTGGATGAGTACGCTTGCGCATTTCTAGGCCTAGCGACTTTGAACTTCGAGTCTAACACAGGAGCAGCATATGAGACCGAATCACGAACTAGAGGATTGGGATGGGTTTCGGAGCGTTTGAAAAACGCTTCGGAGAGTGTTTTGAGATGTTGTTGCACTGTAGGCAGTTCAAGATCTCTATGCAAGTCCGCGTTACGCACAAACCACGGTGCGCCTGTGGCCCGGCGGCAAAAGAGGTTTTGAACTACCTGCAGTTTGTGCAGGAGGGAGGGTTTGGCGTGGGCAAAGATTGGCGAGGCATACGTCATGACGGGTCTAACGCAGACCTTGTAAAGTGTACGTTTGTTTCTCAAGGACATTTTACTTTTTCTACCTAACATGCTATTTAGGCGGACTAAATAGTGACGAGCGAGTTTCGAAACTCTTTCGACGTGTGGCTTGAAAGAAAGCGTCGGATCTAATGTGACGCCTAAGTATTTAGTACTGCGCTTCCAGGGGATGGGAATGCCTAACATTCGAACGTGGGGATCGCCATCGGGACGACGGCGTTTGTGGTCGAAGCGCATCGCAGAACTCTTTTCAGGGTTCACATCGATGCGCCATTCTTGAAACCATGCACCAAGGGCGTTTACGGCCCTTTGGAGTCTGGTTACAAGGTGCCGAACACTGTGGCCCCTGGTATAGAGTGCGGTGTCGTCAGCAAAGAGGGCGAGTTCGACGCCTTTCGGTGGGATGGGAATGTCGTTGGTGTACACGGTGTACAGCAGAGGGGCGAGGACTGAGCCTTGAGGGACTCCAGCCTTTATGGGACGAGGTGCAGAAAGCGTGCCTTCGTGTTTAAATCGAAACGTACGGTCTTTGAGAAACGACGCTATTAACCTGACTAGGCGAACCGGTAAGCCTATCTTGTAGAGTTTATAAACGAGACCGCTGTGCCAGACTTTATCGAAAGCCTTGGCTACGTCAAAGAAAACCGCGACTGTTTTATAACGACGCGGATAGAAACCGTCAAGTATATACTCGACGATTCGGTGGACTTGCTGAGGGCAGGAGTGTTTAGCGCGAAAGCCGAACTGATGGGGAATAATGAGAGGATCGCCATCCGTTGGAAACAGATGGTTCCGCATTCGAGAGAGTATGACTCTCTCGAGAAGTTTAGACATTGCCTTGAGGAGGCTGATGGGTCTGTGATTAGCCGGGACGTTCAGAGGTTTGCCCGGCTTGGGAATGCCTATGACTGTCGCTTCTTTCCAAGCTTTTGGAAAGTAGCTATGGTCGAAGCAGGCATTGAAAATGATAGCTAACAAGGTAAGCATCTGTTGAGGTAGGTGCTTAAGTGCGTGGTTGGAAATTCCATCCACACCCGGAGCCTTTTTGGACTTTTGATTTCTAATGAGAAGCAAGATTTCGTCATTAGAGATTGTGACAGGGTCGGCGGTGATGGGGAGAGAGTCTCTGCGAAGGACTTCGTCCTCCACCGCCTGGATGTGTGAGGGATAAGCAGGTTGCGTGCTGGGCGAGCATTGTGCGGCAATGCTGTCGGCGAAGCATTCGGCTTTCTCTTCGACTTCGAAGGCAGTAGTGCCATCGGGACGAGTGAGAGGAGGAACGTGAGAGACGGTGTCTACGCGTAAGGCTCGGGCCATGCTATAGTACGCTTGGTGGGACGGAGAGATATTCGCCATGAGATCGTTCATCTGAGCGTCTCGGAGTTCCGCGAGGCAAGACCTAACTTTACGTTGAAGCTGATTCGCAGCTGTTCTATAGGCGGGCGTGGGATATTTCTTGGCTCTCCGGAGAGCCGCGTTTTTAGCTTTAATAAGATTGCTAACGGCTAAGGGAAGCGTGGGTTTGCCTTGCTTAGCAACCTTTTCGTTGTCACTGATGGCTGAGTTGATAGCATCAGTGAGAGAATTTACTAATGAATCGATTTTATCCGGGCTATCTAATTGTTCGGGAGAGATCGCGAGTGGAGAGTTCGGAGCCTCTAAGGCTGAAACTAACGTATTTTTAAAACCTTTCCAGTTGGTAAAGGTCTTAGGAGATGAGGCGTTATCGTTCGGCGGTCCTAGCACGAGGGAAACGGGGCGATGGTCGGAGCCTAGGTCATCGAGCGGTTCGATAGACCTTAGGTCAAGATTGATTCGCTTGATAATTGCAAAGTCGAGGATGTCAGGAGAGTAGGACGGGTTGTTGGGATAGTGAGTGGGAGTGATGGGGGATATGACGTCTAGGTCAAGGGAGTTAGTGATGTCGAGGAGAGCGATACCGCTGGTGTTAGTCGATAGGCACGTCCAGTCAGTATGTTTGGAGTTAAAGTCTCCGAACATAATGACTGAATGGCCGAGGGCGAGAATGGCCTCAAAGTCGCTGCGGATTGGTCTGGTACCACTAGGTATGTAGATTGAAGCTATGATGATGGTCGGATGACCAGTCATAGCCAATCTACACACAGTGGCTTCCATGTTGAGGAGAGGAGGAGTAGGGAGAGGACAGCAGTGGAAGCCTCTTTTGTAATATATAGCGGTGCCGCCGAAACCGTCGGAGTTGGGCCTATCGTTACGAATAAACGCGTACTTAGGTATAGCGAATCCCCTGGAGCGGTTTGGAGTAAGCCATGTCTCCTGGAGAAGGAATAAGTCAGGTTCTTTGTTCTGAAGGAACAGTTTGATTTCGGGAAGGTTGGTGTTAAGGCTACGAACGTTAAAAGATACTAGGGATAAGCCCTTGGGTTTAATACGACTGGACGCGGGATTCGCGGGTCTAGACATTATAATTTATTATTTACGAATTTATAAATTATAAAAGAATTTACAACGAACTTAGGAGCGAGTGATGCTCGGCTAAAGCAAATAAACGCTCTTGAGGAGAGCGGGCGGCTCGCAGTTTGCGTGCGAGCACGGAAATTTCGTTAATATCGACGTTTTGAATAACGTCGAATACGGTCTTCATGTCCTCAGCCAACGACGACTGAGGTGCGGATGACGGAGAAGGACGCGGCCCTACGGAAGCTACGGGAGCTGGGATGGGTCGGGAAGGTGCAGGCGGAACGGCCGGACGCTGCCTCCAAGACAGAGCCGGAGTAGGCGTCGGCTGAACGGGCTTTGCTTCCGGGGGACCCCGGTTGCGCAGCGGCGGGAAGTTAGCGTGAGTGAGCGGCGGCGCCGGTTTAGGCGCGACCCTCTTGGTGGTGGAGCGCGGAGCGCGCGGGCAGCCCCTGTAGTTAGCTGTGTGGCCGGACTGGCCGCACAGCACACAGGCAGGGGGGGAAGTGGATTCGGGAGTGCGAGTGCACTCCTTAGTGAAGTGAGGATCCAGGCACTTTACGCACCTGGGGGGAGCTGAACAGTTAGCCGCTGCGTGGCCATTGAGCTGGCAGCGGTGGCACTGCCCAGGGTGACCACGGGGGTTGGGACGCTCGACGGAGATATTTGAGAGTCCGCAAATTGTGCGAGCCTCTCTAAAGATCTCCCTCGAGTTGGGAGTATTCGACAGGATTACTAACGCTAAGGGAAAACGCCTACCGCGGTTGGAGTGCATCTTGTGCACTGCTGTGACCGGGAAACCCTGAGACTTAAGGTCACCGAGAATGTCTTCGTTACTGAGTTCGAACGGGACTCCCCGTAGTACAGCGCGGATCTTACGCTCCTCCGGGAGGGCGTAGGTGTGATACGCGATATGATTTAATGATAGTAGCCTGGTAAACGCGCGGAAATCGTCGACGGTCGCTACTTGGATTTTGATTGTATCGCCAGCGTTGGCGGCTTTTAAGTAATTAATTTTGTGCTCTTTGCACAAGTTTGAGACCGCGGTCCAGCGCGCTTTTTCACGCAGGAATACGGGCGGAGGGAGCTGAGGCTTCGGCGGGACGGGAGCGCAGCGCGTCGCTGGCTTCGATGGGACCGACGGAGACGCGGTCACTTCGAGTGACATGAGCGGCGCGGGGGCGGGTGTAGAAGACACTGGGGTTGGCTCGGGTGTTGAAGACACCGCGGCCTTTTTCGAACGCTTCTTAGAGCGTTTGGCAACCAATTGGAACTCGGGCTCTGGAGAGCCGGTTAGGGTGGCGGCGCCCGACGAAGCTACGGACGCGGCGGAGTCTGAATCGCTCCCGGGAGCGGTACGCTTCCTACGAGATGAGCGCGAGGATGAGACCGACGCGCAGTCCATATCGGATGGAACGGGAGACGCGGGAGAGCTATAGACCTGAGGGGTCTGGGTGTTGGAGGCCTGAGGGGCTGGGGTTGGGGCCTGAGGGGCCGGGGACGCGATTGAAGCCTGCAAGGCCTGCGTTAGGATGTCTTTGGGGATGGAGACGCCTGCCGCAGCAAGCGCCTGGGTGAACGCGTTCGCGAAGTTAATAACGCTTAGCGAATCCATTAGGGAGTGTTGGGACAGTAATATATATAAATATAAGTATAATAAAAGATGCCTAGTTCCTAAAAACCTAGCAAAATCCTAGCGGCAAACCTCCCTACCAGCGGTAGGGGGGCTGGGGAGAATAACTTAAAACTAACCGTAGTACGCCGAAGGCCGCTACCTAGAAACCTAAAAAAGGGTACGCAGGTAAAGAGTTGACCGCGTTAGGGTCAACCTTTACTGACAGAAAGGACAAATACACACGAAAACACACAAATATGATAAAAATAAATATGAAAATAGGAGAAAAATAAATAAAATAGAGAAGAGAAATAAATAAAAATAAAAAAGGACTGGTTCAGTACAAATTCGTTGTCACCGTTAAGTATCCTTTGAACTGAAACCAGACTACTTACGCTGGGCACAACACTGCACTCAGCACAAGCACAACACAACTTAGCACAGCACTTTGAAGACTAAGGGGCTTAGTCGCAAAGAAAAATCGCACTTCGAAAGCACTCAGACGGAGTAGAAAAACCTTGAAAACCGAAGCACGGAACCAACACGCTAGACTGTGACGTCAGTAGACTGAGCGCCACGGAATGGCGGGAAGGGACCGATCAACGGAGAACTGGGTCTTGCACGTCCGCACCGCGTGGCGATCGGAGCGAGAAAATGAAATAAAATCATGAAAAAGTTTACTTAAGCTTTTATATGATCTCTGTTGCGTTGGTAGTCTAGCCCCTATTCGAGGAGTGGGACATTAAAACCCATACCATAAAGGCCAAACGAGACATTGAAGCATCTGTGCCTCGTTTATGTTATTGATTAATGTAGCGATGTCTTCCGTGACTTCAATTGGAATTATATTTCATTGTGTTATAAAACAGTTGGTCCTTATCCTGTAGTATAAGGATCAGCGATATTGTTTTAATATCATAAAAGCTTAAAACATTATCATTAAAATCATTTTATATGATCATGAAGTGCACAATTTAAGTTAACGCGAACTGCAATATTAATAATCACGTTGCTCGCTTAAAAAGCATAAGCTATGGGGAAAATTACCGAAAAAACCTTTTTTAATTGCTCTATTTAAAACTTAAAACTGAATTTCGCTTTAAATGATAATTACTGTATAATTCTACAGGACTATCCATGGCGTGAATTTGATATTTCATCGATTTCATGTGGCAGCCAACATAAAAAGCACAACTCCTGTTCCACTAAAAACACAAGCTAATTTATTGTTGCAAAAAAAGTAGTCCAACCTCAATTCCGATGCCTTAAAAAGGAAAGAAATGACAACATATAACCCTGTTAGGTCAAATCTTTCTAGCTGAAGAATAGTTTGTCCCTTTGTACAGTCCCACTGTAGATAGCTCTTAAGTCATCATGAGGCTCCTTCAAGGCATCATTTAGGCGAGAGATCTGCTTGTGTTAGAGCTGCTTTAGCACGTATAGATGTCAAGATGTCTGATTGCGTTTAACATTTTTCTACAAGGTTTCTCTGATATTTGAATAGGATAGTGTGCATAGGACCGGTGGACGTACTTTCTTTGTTGAAAATTTTGAGAATGATGAATGTTCGTCGTACAGTGCTTTCCTTGCCTACGTGCAACTTTGTAACTTTGGTTACGTTCGGTAACGTTCGGACTCTGGTGACTCGCTCGAAGGTTCACTGTTAAAAAAAGGAAATTTATATCAGCAGTATTGTAAACTTTTTCAAATTGAATACTTGAACGAGCTTACCATAAGTACAGCAAAATAAGTACAGCGTTTTGTGTTTAACTTAAAAAAATGTGTTTGATGTGGGTATTTATTGATTTAAATTGTTATTTGTGAAAGAAATAATGTTTCTGTCAACAATTCTACATCGAAATGTAAAACCTGAACGTTTTGGATTTTTTAAATTTGTATGTTTTAAAACTTTGGGTAGTGCAAAAACTTGATATTGACGAAATTATTACGAAATGTTTGTATGAAATTCAATCACAATGATTTATTTTTAATTAATTAGCGTAGTGGCTAAATCAACTATAAAAACTCTCTCGTTTCAAATATTATTTTATTGGAGAAACTCTAATTTTTTATTTGAATCTGAACTAAAACTTGTAATAATTTTTTTTAAATTCTAGATTTTTGTAGGGTTCAAAAAAGGGGTTTCTTATTCATATTCTACATAATACTACTACATATATTCAGGCCGGAGCTAATCAGTATTGCTGGGTGGTATGCCACCCAGCAATACTGGTCAAATATGTGGAGATGGACGTTCAAAAGAAATACCGCAAGGCCAACGCCGTTCGGGTTTTAGCGAAAGAAGCCGAATGAGTCAATCTGCTTAAGTCCGAATGGATTAACAGAACTTGCATTTGTGTAGTAGTAACGTTTTGTAGTAGTAAAGTAACCCGCCCTTGCGTTGAACAAATGCTGCCGACCCGAACATGTATTATGCGCGTCACACAACATGGCGGCTCTGAAGTTAGCTGCAGTTCGTGTTCAAAGTCTGCTGCCCGCAACCCCCCACACAGACCGCACAGACCCACGTTCGTGTTCTGAGCAGCGGCTCGCAGCAACTGCAGAACCGCCGAATTGTGTGACGCGCTTAGTATTCGAGCACGCTAGTGCTAGGTCATTCTTTTAAAGCTCGGCTCCTCTCACCGATGAACTTATTGTATTTAAATGCAAATTTATTTAAAATAATATATATAACCTAATTTCCTAGACTATGTATAATACAAATAGTGAAATCTTGGATAGAAGTTCATTTAAACCAGTTGTATTCTTCTGCTAATACTTACAATGTATTGTAAGAGCTTTTCATACGTATATTCTAAATGAGAGATTTGCGTCAGTGTTGTCCTGCAAGCGTAAAACAGGCAACATAAGACTTAAGTGACAAGGCAAGAGATTGACAAGTCCCAGGTTTCAAATCAGTTTTAAGTGGTAAAACAAGCCGATTTTTTTTGTTCCCCTCCAAGGGGAGGGCAGAAGGAACTAAAAAATGATCATACGCATACCACGCGTGCGCGATCGAGTTTATGTGGGACTTGCTCCAAGCCTACCAGAGCCTCTACCCAATAAAAAAACCTCTGAATAATTCGTGCAATTTTTTGCATCACAGCTTTCATCAAAAGCGACGGGCAATAGGAGAAAAAGGCCGCGCAAACGGGGCCCTGAAGGGGTCACCCGCTGGGATTTACGTAGCACTGAAAGTGAATTCATAGTACTGAAGGTGCTCAAAGCACTGAAGGTGAATTCATAGCACTGAAGGTGCTCAAAATTGCAAAAAGAAGTTAAATTAGATGTATTGTAGTACGTATCTGGCACCGACTGTACAAAGGGTGCGTCCCGGTACTGACGGCCAAAGCTTTTTTAATTTTCCTGAAGAAATTACTTCAATCCCCAGCTGAATGAGTGGGGATGTTGCACTGGGCTCTTTATTAGATTTATTTAACTTCTGGTTGGAATATCTGGACCGTACTCAAATCTGCTAGGAAAAGTTAATTAATTTTTTAAAGTCTGTATATTTAATGAACTGCTTTTCGACTCCAAGAAATGATGTTATAATTTGTGTTTGGTTTAACAAATGTTTGGTTTCAAGCTTCCATTTTTTCTCGTCCCTTATCAGCTAGTTTTGAAAGCCAAATTTTGAGAATTTTGAAATCTTCTTTTAAATGTTGATTTTTATCCATTGTCTTCCCTTTACATGAACATTTAGCTGTAAATATACGTTAGCTTTAACAATAATAATGGCAAGGTTATTCAAATATTTAGCACATTTTTTTAGAAGCATTATTATCTCATTCTCTCTACTTGTAACAAAAAAAGTATAACTCGCGCAGACCTAACTTAGAACTTTAACCCGCTGCTAGCTTTTAATCTGATTAACATTGTAGCTCCCTCACTGTCAATTTTTAATACATTGCGAGAAGTATATATCAATATTATAACACGTAGTTAAAATGCTCCTAGCAAACGGCGTAGATTCAATCGTACAATTCATCTATTACAAATGCCTTCTTAACTACGTGAACTATAAAATATAACCTAAAATAAATCGAATTAAATACTAGTCTTACAGAATAGAAACGTCAGAAGGATGCTTATGGATATACTGACCTGGTTGTATTGCGAAATTTCCCTACTAATATATATTTAACAGTGAAATTTTCAAAAGTATATCGTTGCGTACAAATCGTATATACTCCTCCTGCCAATACACCTCTTTACACCAGGTATTGGCAACCGCGCTTCAAAAATACAATTGTTACGAACCGAGCACTCAACATGTCCAAAACCTTCCCTTAAATCTTACGAATAGATTACACGAGTACAAAAGTTAAATCTTTAATCGTAAAAAAAAATTTCACTGAAATTTTACATCACAAAATTTGTAACAATAAACACAAAATAGCCTGAATAACCACTTTTCAATATATTTTACAAGTAGGTAACCAAAGTCCATACAATTGAAACTATTGTAATATTTTTTTAAGTATTACTTAGTTTAGTTGGGATACCTTTCTGATGTTCATATTCATTCATTTCATAAATATAAATAATAATAAAACGCAGACAAACACACCAGCTGTATGGTCCCAAAGTCACCAGAGCTTGTGTAATGGATGGACGTACAGGGAACAGGGGAAACCAGACAAAACATACATAAATCAATAACCATGACCCGAGAACATCCCTGTTCGTCGAACAAATAAATGCAGTGACTAGGACTTGAACCTGGGACTTTCGGCGTATCAGACAGGTCTACCACGACTGACGTCAATTAACCGTCAATAACATAACCCATTGAAATATACCATAGTTTATTTATTTATTTATTTATTTATTTATTGTAACAAAAAAAAAATACATTGAGGGTACAAACTCTGACTGCTGAACTAGCGTAAGCTGTTTGTCGGCAGTCAGTTAATTCACAAAGCAAGAGAAACTTATCACTTATACTAAGTTTAAACATATATAGAAAATCAATACACTATTTTATACTAGTTTATATTTGGTATTTATTTTAATAAATCATAGTAATTTTGCGCAGCGTTACCGCCCCGAAGGAACAGGGAAAATGTACTATACCAACCTGTTCTGGCTGAAATATTTTGATAGTACAGTCCAGCCCTGAGGTTCGGTGCTGGCGAAGTTGAAGCACCGTACATCAGTCAGCCCAGTTGTTAGAGACGCAGTCCTGTCTGTTACTCTGTCTTATGTTTTTGAGATATTAATATGATGAGTACTCGAAAGCCAAATTCAAGTTTTAAAAGATCTGAGCTAACTACGGGGGTGCTAGGACAACCTCAATTTCATTTTTTACTTTGCTCATTACTTTTAACTTTAATAGAAATAATCTAAACTTACTAACTCAACTACAGTTTTTAAAATTTTAAGTCAAACAGTATACAAAACATTGACAATTTTCCCTAAAATAATCGAAAATTAACTTAAAATAACATTACTTTTAAACTGACTATTGGCTGAAATAATCATTCTATGAAACTAGTTATTCAGATGAAACTTTTGAGATAGATTATTTAGTTTTGATTTACACAGGCAAAACATTCCTTTTTGAGATTGGTGCCACCCTTTAGAACTACATGCGAAGTTCGAGTCGCAATATTTAGTTTTCTTTTCCTATTTCATTCTGTTTCTATCTTAATGCTGGCACCAACCCTACACAGAAATATTTAGCTTAGTTACTTACTTAGGTCGACAGAGCTTACGCGTGAAAAGTAATTATTTTTCTCATATTATCTTCCTTTTACAAGTAGGTTTTTGTTTTTTTTTTAATTATTTTATTTAATACTTTTTGTAAGAGACACAACTAGTTAAATTTTCATTAGATATTAAACTTTTCTTGGTTTTTAGTAAACCAAAGAAACAGACTTGGATCTCTTGACTTCATCATCAATAGACTTTCATCACGTGTAAGGGTTGGCTTGGAGAGATGAGCCAAATAAAAGAGTTAATGTAATACTGCGTTTATTATCGAATAATATAGTATTAAATATGACCAATACATAAGGTTAGCAATTACAGTCTACTAACACAGTTCATTTCCTTTACAGAGGAAAATAAATTAAATTTAATGTTAATTTATAATAGACTATTAGCATTGCATACGTTAAAATTAATTCTTAATAACAATAATATCATTTCTTCTAACTTACAAAAGTAACTTACAAAATATTATAAAATCAATTAATAATCACTCGAGTATAGCACAAGTACGTAATAAGATGATGCTGATAAAGTACGGTCAAAACACCAATGATTAAAATTAAATTTCGCTTAAATATATTACAAATATGAGTTGGACTCAAATAAACAACCCCATGAACCCAAATCGATCGAGATAAATCTCGGTTCGATAAATGGCTGGGTATATATGAATGTGCTCTCCAACATTAAGGTGTTCCCTTTTTTTACGTCCAGCGCCTGTCTAGGGTATCTTTGACCATAGTACATCCAACGTACTTTAGACCAAATCGATTGAAACAATTTTTATGTTTGTTTTGTTTGATGTAGAAGAGTTCCGTTGTATGATTCCAGGTCTTCTTCAACATACTTACGTTTCTGGTTTGGGATCATGAGAAGATTTTGAAAATGTAATCACTACGCACATTCTGTTTGATTTTTAGGAGTTTCGTGTCATATCTCTAAAGTCCAGGGTTAACAATTTCATGAATACTGGTATTCATGAAGTTGTAGTATGGCCAACTTGACGGTGAATTGAACCAGGTTTAGAACTAAACCTGGTTCAATTCCTATGACCATGTCATACTGATGGGTGACCTGAATACTTGCATGGTTAAGAACAACTCCCGTTCCCGAAAACTTGAATCTCTTTTGACATCCTATAACCGCCATATCCTGCCTCTTTCAGCGACCCATCATTTTCCTAATTGTGTCCCTTCTTTAATTGATCTAATGATCGTCTCTAACACCCGTAATGTTGCGTCACATGGGCAACTTGCCTCATCCTTTTCCTACCATGACCTCGTCTTTCTCTCCTATCGTATCCGTATCCCCAGACGCAAACCACGGTCTGTACTATTGCGCAACTATAATGACCTGAATTCTGCGGCTTTGCATCGCTATGCTGAGAACATTGATTGGGACACCGTAACATTTTGCTCCACAGTCGATGAGAAAGTTGATACGTTCAACACGTTAATTTTACAGTTGTTCGATCGCCATGCTCTTTTAAAATGAGTTAAATTGAAGCACAACTATTCACCTTGGCTAACAGAGTGCATGAAAGAAGAAATGGCACTTAGAGACAAGGCCAAACGAACTTACAGACGTAGTCCCTTTGAACAAAACCTCCACCGTTTCAAAAAACTTAGAAATAGATGCAACCGCCTGTGTCGTGATGCGAAGAGGAAATACTTCCACGAGTCTCTTGTCAACCGTGGTTCTGCAGAAGTCTGGAAGTTCCTCAAATCCGTCGGTATCGGTAAATCTCTCAATTCATCCCTTAAAGACTTTGATTTAAGCGTTCTCAACAATCACTTCTCTGTCAGTCAGTCACTGTAACCCAAAATGTCAAAGTTTACACCTTGGATCATCTGTCGAGAATGCAAGTTTCACATTCTCCTTTTTATTTTACAGCTGTCTCTTCAGATGAAGTTAAGAAATCCATCCTGTCCGTCTCCTCAGCCGCCGTTGGTGATGACAAGTTGTGCTCGAGAATGATCGTCATGGTTTTACCTTTCCTTTCGCCAATTCTCACCCACATTTTCAATCATTCTTTAAGTTCCTGTGTCTTTCCTGCTGCTTGGAAACGAGCGCAAGTTATTCTTTTACCTAAAATTCCCAATCCTACTGCCTTTACCCATGTACGCCCCATTTCTATTCTGCCTTTTTTTTCGAAAGTTCTTGAGCACATTGTTCATAAGCAACTGTCAGCATTTCTATCCACAAACAACGTCATCACCCAATTCCAGTCCGCTTTCCGCCCTGGCCATTGCACTGTTTCAGCATTAGTCCACGTAACTGATGACATTCGCTTGGCCATGGAAAATAAATTCCTCACCTTGCTTATCCTTCTCGATTTTACCAATGCCTTCAACACTGTTGATTTTGACATCCTTCTAGGCATCCTCAAATCTATGAACATCTCCCCTGTAGCTCTGTCCTGGTTTGACTATTATATTCGGGGCCGGTCGCAGCAGATCCACCTTGATGAGAAACAATCTCATTGGTGTAATCTAGTTGCGGGTGTCCCCCAAGGTGGTGTCTTATCTCCTCTTCTATTCTCCATCTTTATCAACTCCGTCACCAAAGTCATTTCTTCCAAATTCCACCTATACGCAGATGACTTGCAGATATTGCCATGACTGCCATTTCACGGCTATTACAGCAATAAATTCAGATTTGGGTCGGATAGGCAACTGGGTAAGGCTTTTGGTTTTCTTGTGAACCCGAAGAAGTCACAGGCCATGGTTCTAGGTAGTCGCTATAAGCGTAGTTGCCTTGACTTTTTGGCATTATCTTGTGTCTCCATGGGCAACGTTCCAATTGCTTTCACTGACACAGCTTAGAACTTGGGAGTCATCATAGATTCCAATCTTACATGGAACGCGAATGTCAGTGATATCAGTCGGAAGATCCACTTCACTCTTCACTCACTTAAGGTCTTACAAAGTGTTTTACCTTTTAAGACCAAAATTTCCCTTGCCCGGTCGCTGGTGTGGCCTATCCTGGATCCGATGCTTGCTATTTGGATGCCACGGAGGAGCTATTTAACAAATTGGAACGCTTGCAAAATCTTTGCATTCGCTTTATATTTAATCTCAATAAGTTTGATCACGTCTCTGAGTACCGCAAGCAACTCCGACGGCTTCCAATACGCTACCGTAGAAACACTAGAATCCTTTGCCAACTATTCAATATCCTATTTAACCCACTCACTCCTCTCTACTTGCGTGAAAGGTTTACTTTTACTCACTCTGATAATACGCTATTCAGAGCATAGAGCGTACTCTTCTACTTATGCCTATGCAAAAAACTGATTATTTTTCTTACTCTTTCTCTGTTCATGCAGTCTGATTGTGGAATTCACTTCCTCACATTATTAAATCTATTTCTATCTTTAAGAAAAATGTAAAAGATCACTACTTTTCTTAACTATGAGTTGTATTACCCACCTCACTATCTTAACTTCAAATGTATTTTGGTTATTTATTTATTCTATTCAGGTATTTATAATATGGTATATATGTATGTATATATAAATTTGTATGTATGTATTGATATCCATAAATATTTATTGGTTCAATCTTAATATAGTATTTAAGTATATTAAGTCGTTGTACACACTATTATTGCATTTTGACCAAACTCTCCAGTCTTGGGTCTGCTGAAAGAAATTTCTTTAGAATTAAGCTGTACCTTTGTACTTACTTGTTTTGTATTGTTTCTTTAAATTATCTGTTAACATGTGTGTCAATAAATTGTTAAATAAATAAATAAATAAAAGTTTCTGTATCATGCTTATTAAATACATTGCTTATTATTAACTTCAAAAGACTTAATAAAAAGCTCTCAAAACGTTTTATTCCAAACGTTTTATTACGTTTGGGTTAACTAATACATTATATTATATATTAGTTAACCCAAATGCATACAGTTATGAATAAAATCAAAAGTTTATTACGTATTCCAAATCGTGTAGTCATCATTTCAAAAGCAACCTTTGTTAATTAACTAAAATAACGAAGTAGCCATTAATCAGCGATAATGCGGTTTTATCCCACTTATCCATTTGTTGATTCCTGAGGGGAGTGATAAAATACCCTCAGAACCGTTTAGATTTCAGCTTCAGAGAATTTCATTAAGAAGGCGAGAACTGTGAGACTTGATTTAAAATTAATGATTGTGATTTTTTTTTTCATTTTATTACTTTTATTGATAAATAGCCAAGTTAGACTGAAGTTAGTATTAGTACTAGTTTTAGTATTAGTTAGTAGTAGTTAGAAGGTAGTATGTGGGTACAAATCAATTTAACATTCTAGTCAAGTTAAAAACAGGCAGAGATTGAACTCATCTCGTATTGCATTGAATGGTTGAACAATCTAAAACTCTACGTTATTTAACAAACAGTGCTACGGCTGGTATACGGTAAGCCTCGAAAATGGAGATAGATTTCTTAATGGGCACAACTAAAGAAGATTAATAGTTATGGACAAAACTTGTAATTGTGCACAGTTAACGAATTTTATAACTGAAACATTGTAGTCGTATCGCGACAAAAGTCGGCAGGGTTAAACGTCTATTATAAGCACTAAAAACCTTACCTTTATGAAAAGATGCATGTTTTAAAAACAAACAAAAATACTTCACGTTCTTAAACGCAAAAGAAGGAGTTAACAATTATTAATAAGTCTTAAAAAAAGAAATAAACTCCACTCACATTGTTAAAGCGAAAACTGCCTAATTTTTAACGTAATCACATCAAATGCAAATGCAAATATATGTTTAAACATTAACAATGACTTGTTTTATTGACGTTAAATAAAGCATGACTCCACCACCGCGTAAGCAAAAGAGCCCGGTGCGATCGGCGATTACCACGCATCGCAATTATTGCTGAACTTGAAAAAAACTGAATATTGTTTAATCAATTTGTTTGCTATGCTGAAATTAAGTTAAAAGTCCGTATGCTGTAACGTCATATGGTTTTTTTACTAAGTATCGCTAGTTAATAATAATAATAATAATAATAATAATAATAATAATCCCCAGACAAACACACCAACTGTATGGCCCCAAAGTAAGCAGAGCTTGTGTTATGGATGACCATACAGCGAACTGGGGGGGATCCCAGAATAAACATACTTATATAAATACAAACAACCATGACCCGAGAACAAACATCTGTGTTCATCACACAAATGCATGCCCGGGCCAGGACTCGAACCTGGGACCTTCGGCGTATGAGGCAAAGTATGAGGCAAAGCCACTACACCAATCGGTCGTCAATATCGTTACGTGATAATCTTACCAGTAAGGAAGTACGAAACCTACCTTAGGAGATTAGACCTACCTTAACCTACCTTACGACCTTAGGAGATTAGAAAAGCGCCAATAGAGAAGAATAGTTCCAAATACCTGAAGAAACCATTAGGGTTTTGATATTTCACGATAATAGAGTATCTTGCGTTTAAATAGACGTCCTTCCTATTTTGATTTTATGATATAGTGCTCAAGAATGATAAAGCGTTATAAAGCTTGGCATAAAAACTGGGCTGGTACAGTTGACGACTCCGATTTTTTTTTATTGATTTCTTTGACCTGGAAATGATAACATTTTGTTAAAAATTTAAACTTTGTCAAAATTTGATAACTTCATATTTTTTTAAATAAGAGTCCCTGTTAAAGTACACGTTAGCCAATTTTTATGATGACTAGTGTTATTTAAACGTTAGTATATTTTTGTTTATGGTGAAAACCAAGGATAATTTTAAATCCATTTTCTAAAATTTCATTTTGAACTGAACACATAGCTTAAGAAAGCTTACTAAGAAGAACTAAATGTTATTACTTAAGAAAGTTTAAAAAGGGTGCACGGATTTCCGAGATCTAATCATTAGCACTAAAATCCATTAGCCAATGGAAATTAATCCCGACAGATCAGTTTAATAATTTGCTACCGAAGGATTTTAGTATAGGAACTAAATGGTGAACGATCACCTACGGTCGCATATTAATTGGCAATTATTTCAGTTACTGCCGGGTCACAGAGGATTTTAGTGCAGATGTGCTGGAATTGGAATGAAGAAATCATGATAGTAATAAATATTTGTTTGTAACAACTTGGCCTAGTTAGTAGTGTCACTAAAACTTGAATAATAAAACAATTAAATGAAAACAGCCAAAGACAATAAACACAGATATTCAAGTTAACATAATCGAGAATACTAGGTATACGTGAACTCTTAAAAAATGTGAAATAAAAAATCGAACTTACCGAAATATTATAGAAACAAACGAAAGGAAACGAATATGTTACTCTTCGTAAAAAGCATAAATTATCATAAACCAAGCAATAAACCGTAAGGAAAGTAATTAAATGACAGAAAAATAACTACCTAAAAGCAAAGTAATGTAAAGCAGGAAATAAACTCATTCAATTTTGCTAAACATATCAATTAAAATTCAGATATAATAAAACATAACTCTGGAGCTTTCAAGTGTAGAGCGAATAGGTACCTCTTGAATAGGGTTGTCACAACCAAGTCCTTATAGTAATTTTCCACCAGATAAGATTGGAAGTCAAACGCCTCCAAGTACATAAGTAAAAAAATACCTTAAACTTTACCATAATACGATAAACTAAACGTGCCGTTCTTAGTTCGGATCTGGTATAGAGGTTTCTTTAAGAAATCTTTAAAGTTCAAATTATGCCATTGTTTTTGTAACGTGTAAGGTTTTTGTTAAACTTCTATTTCTTTAAATCCCGCTGCTCTATAAAATGAGACTTCCAGTGCATCGTGACCCAGCGAGTTCAAGCGATTTTCTACTGCAGCTGTGCAGTTACTGAGACCTATCCTCCTCCAAATTCTACTTGTGACATAATGCCGAAACGTGACAGGTCACTTGGTGCTATGGCTTTGTCTAGAGGGTGGTTGCAAGCCGCGGTCGAAACTTACCACCGGCTTTATATAACCATTTCACAACAAAAAAAAACGGATTTTTGGAAGTGATTCACTGTCTGTTAATTGAGCTCTCATTGCTTTTCTTTGAAGTTTACAAGACTATTAGAACTCTGCAACCAGCAGCTATCCTCCGATTTTTGAAAAAAGCTGCATTGATTTGCAAAATAAAAGTTAGACTTTGTAAAGGGCTTTAAAGTTACATATTCGTATTATCATCGGGGTGAGAAATATAAATTTATTTGAAAAACTAAATAAAAGAAAGAAATGGAAGAACATTCTTAAATCCCCATAATTATTTTGTCCGAGACGGGCGTCATTAGACTCACAAGTTTCAAGTGCCGTATCAGCTTGGCACGCCATTCATTCGCATTAATAAATCATTTTCTACCATAAAAGAGGAATATTAAATCGAAGGATGCCAACGAAAATGAAGGAAAAGGAATATGAAAAATTGGGCCGTAAAAAAAGGCAATCCGAATGCTAGCAAACGATGAAAAGCGTAGCATTTTCAATTATGCCTTTTTTGTGGCGGACCGTTATGTCAGAGTGGGATGTCAGAGCAAAGTAATTAACTTTTTAAAGAAAGAGCTCGTAAATAAACATGTTTGCTAAGTAAGTATATAGTATTCACGATGTTTGTGACGCTTGCTTGAAACTGTTTCATTAAGTTGCAATGCAAAGAGCCTCAATTGTAGCGCAAACATGAAATTTACACATTTTGTTTACTTAATTTCTCGTACCTGTGTAAATGGTAATTAACGAAATCGTCACCCAGTACTTAAAATGCATAAGAAATATCAAAATAAAACTTTGACCCTTGCAAAACGTAAAGAAAGCAATGAAGGCAATAAAAACTTGTATTTTTATAATTTTTTTAAAATGTTTGATATCCAGATATTTGTAAAAATGCTTCTCAAAGTATTATTAAATAGTGTTACAGTTTTTAATGAAATATTTTTTTTAGAATAACTTTCAGAATTGTTTATGTGTAACATGTTTATGTAAAACATGTTTATACAAAAAGAGAAAAGATGTGCATATTTATTTTATTAAGTAATCGATAAACATTAAAATAACCAAAAATAACTCAAAATGAGAATGGTTTAATATAAGCTATAAATTGGTCCTATTATTCCCAAGCGATCGGGAGGTAGGTACGCAATCATAATATTAAAAAAAATCGTTTAACAATTTTAGCAAAATTTTTTTCTTAACATAATTTAGTTATCTTCTGGAAATAATGCTGGACCATACCTTCTCAGACCAGGATTTCTAAAAGATCTAACCAACCCAAGCCATTTTACAAGGTGTTAAGTTGAACAAAATCCCAAATGAAACAATTCAAATCAGTTTTTTGTGAATTTTCTTTGGTAAAATGATTAATAAGTCGGAGAGGAATCGTAAACCACATTATTCTTTAGAATAGATAACGGATCTTAAAGCGAATTATATACACTTTCAAAGTCATAAAGCTTGAAAAGTATTAAAAATAAAGAACTTAGTATGTCTCGATTGATTTGATCGATATTTGCCTTAGTTAACTTGATAAGGCCAAAGCAGCTACATGGATTTTAGTTTATTGTATTAGTTAAAAATATACAGAAAACTAAAAATTGTACATCAAGTGTTCACTAATACCTCATTGTACTGCATGAAGTTTAAACGAGTTGCACAAGCATACATTGTGTCTAAATTATTTCCTCTTAATTTTTATTACGTTTAAAATACTTTAAATCGCAAAATTCTAAAAGATCCGTGTAATAATAACCTCAAAAATATTTAAATCATGATATTTTTATCCTGACAAATCCTAAACCAAGAAATCTTTTTCACTCAGATTTGGAAATCGTTTCTTTATTTAAATAGATTTTATTTATAAGAAGCTTTTATAAATAAAAATGTTAAATACTTACTCGTACTTTTTAAACATTAGAATTGGTGAACAATCTCTACTATAAAAAAAATATAATATACATCTAGTTTATATATATTATCTTCTTGTTATTTCACCATTTCTTGGCATAACATAACTAGGGCATTTCTTTTACTTATTGCAACAGAGAACGAATACCCTGAGTCCTGTTCAGAACTCACTTTACTTTTAAATTAAGTGTCAATTATTGGCCTTCCCCTAGCGGTTATTTCTAGCTGCATTTTATGTTTAAGAAGTATTTTGTTTTCAATTTTCTTCGTTGAATACAGTTTGTGATGATTATATACTATGTATATTTGAACAGTATTTATGAGAAGTTTTAATAAAATTTGCAAAAGAATATTGAAATTAAGTATAGTTATGTTTGATCATAGTTACCTAGTTTATCTGTGCGGCACGTATTATTGACAGTTGGTAAGCCTATAAGCTTTTATTTTATCAATAAACGTGTTATTTTATTTCCGTTATTAGAGAAGTACGCTGTAAAAAATACAAGTATTTCATTTCATCAGAAGTATATATTTTTTACAATTCCCAGAAGTCATCTTTAACTTTCATCTTCAATATCTTGCATAGTAATATATTTTTAACAAATCTCTTATTGTTTATGTTTATTTATGATAAAACTAATGAGGACATTCAGCGTTAAGAGAACCACAACTTAAATCTTTTTTCACCAAATAACATTTAAACAAGTAGATTATGTTTCGTTTTGTATGGAGATCGTAAAACATTATTAAGACTACACCATCATTCGGAAAACTACAAGCCTCTATGCTTGACCATTGTTTTAAAAGATCTCCACTAACTGCTAACAAAGCCATATTTACTAAGATTTTCAAAGTTCCACGAAATTTGACAGCAGCTTATCCTTGATTTATTTGGAACGAAAATTTGAAAAAAATTGCTGTACGATTGCTCATTTAAAAAATTGTATATTGTTTTAATTCTTTACCTTTTTGTTAAATAGATTTCGGGAAAACATTTTCATAGAAAGAAGACAGGTTTTATAGGCATTCCGATTCAACACCTTACGGACGTAAATGTGTTGCAAGTTGGTGGTTTAACAAGTAATTATTATTGTTATTAAAATAGAAATATTTCAATTGAAAAAATACAAATAGGCATCCATTATGAAATTTTCTTGCAAAAATTCAGCAAATTATTAGTATTTTTGTTTTTTAAAAATTCATTGAGAAATTGAATTATAATTACATTTCAATTCAACGAGCACAATTAGTTTCAATCAATAAAATAATAACAGTCACAATAACGATTTAAGGCTAAATGGTGTAAAAATAACGCCTCAATTTCGTTTTTTTATTATTAGAGTCAATCACAAAATCAAATTTAATTTACTAATAACGAAACTCCGGAACTTTCGTAACAAATTAGCTATAATATCCGATGTCTTCTGTGGTTTTGACACTCAAATACAAGCTCGAAATGAACAGACCGCACAAAATTCATATTGAAAAAGGAAACAATCACGTCTCTTGACTTTGCTACGTTGCGTTAATGAAATCAGATAATTACGTGCCGTAGAAGCCATAATTTTTTGATTTCTGTAGGGCAGTTCTCATTCATCGCGAAATTAAACATTTTCTTTTTGACCTCTTAAAGCTCACGCTGCATGCCGATCGGTATACTACGGCGAGTTTGACATGAATTTTACAACAAATTTAAATCTCCATCAAAAAATTTCTAGGTTCGAGATTTTTCTCAAAGTTTGACATCATCTGGAACAATTAGAATTGCCGTTATGGAGGGATAACACTAAACTTATAGATACTTCGGAAAAATGTTTTTTTTCTCTTTCTGGCCTGGTATTTTTAAATAAACAATAAAAAGAATTGGATATAGCATTAAAATTAAACTAAATATCAAGTCTAAAAATTCTATCCTAGATAAAAAATTGTATCCAAGCTGAGCAATTCTATTCTTTACATGATCCGGTTCAACCCTTTTTGATTATTCTAACTTAAGATTTATATTATGTTTTGATATGTGTATATGTCATGATCGAAATGACCTGTATTGTTTATTCATCATTCAAAACTCGTGCCAAAAAGTATCCAAAACCATCACGATTAAAAAATTAATTTGAAAAACAATGCTGCAATTGAAGATTTTTGGATGATTATAAGACTCAAACAAAGAAAGCTGAACTTGGTCACCGCTATTCTTGGCTTTCCATATTCGGATATTGTCGAACAAATCAGTTTTAACTAAATATTCATATTTCTACTAATATAAACATGAAATTAGATGTGAAAATAAAGTTATTTTATTATAAAGGAATTATTAAATTATCTTTGTTTTTTTTGACCTTTACATTTTATGGTTCAATATAATGAAAGATACCTTGTGAACTTTAGCTTGTACTTGACGTAAAAAGTAAAATTATTTTAGATGTTACAAAACACTGTATTAAGTGAATGAATCAGATTCGAGTTTTACCTTTTACCAAATATATTGTCTGAATTTATTCATTTGTTGACTCGTTGACTTCGTATCCGCTGATATTCATATAGCAGATACCTGACCCCACTGACTTTTAAAAATGTAAATCAACCTATTTTAGAACGCAACATCTATTGCAATTCCCCGCAATTAAAACATATTGCGAATTTTGTATTTTCGTTTCAAATATATGGTATATTTCGACGTAGTAAATCATAATTGTTCAAAAGTAACAAGTTAGAAACAAAAACAACCAACCGTGCTAGGGCTCGAATCCTAGTCCTATGGCTTGTGAAGCAGAAGCTTATCCAATGTAATACTAGTATACCTTTAAGGTACTCAGTGCAATTTAACAACTGACTAGCTGAACTTCGAGATAAAATTTGTTATCATATTATTTTTTAATTCTTTGACGCAGTTATGACATCATCGTCACTAACCAGGCAACAAAATGCAATACCTACTCTACACTTAAGAAAATAAACATTATGTCAGTAGTAAAAATAATGAAAATAGAGGTTTCGGGACTTGAACTCGCTACACTTCATTAGGTCTTAGTCCATTCATCAATAGGCAATTTGACTAGTTCTCGAAAACCATCTCACTTTTTTTTTGTGGTGTATATAGATCCAAAAAATAATATCGATGTTTATTTATTTTATGTATTTCATTCAAAAGAAACTCATTACAAAATATATAAATTATTGAACCTATCAAAAGGCTTGATCCAGCAATATGGCGTCAAGACAATGTTTGAACTGGAATGATTATGAACAAGATTCAAATACATGCTCACTGTCACTATGTTGGAAATTGTATGAAGTATTCATAAACTACTAATATTAGGTCTTTACCTATGAAATTGCCGTTTTCACGAAATAAATGAAGCGTATTTTTTTTATATATTTTTTATTTCTATTAATCAAAATAATCACCCATGCAATCAATGCATCTTTGCCAACGCATTGGTAGCTTATTGATGCCTTTCTTGAAGAAATCAGCTGGACGGGAGGCAACAAATTCTTCAAAGGCATTTTGTACTGCCTCTCGGGTATTGAATTTTTTTCCCGCCAAGAAGTTATCCAAATTCTGGAAAAAGTAGAAGTCTGTAGGCGCAAGGTCTGGTGAGTACGGCGGATGACGGAGAACTTCCAACCCCAACTCTTGTAGCTTGGAGACCGTCTGCTGTGCAGTATGAGGTCGCGCGTTGTCGTGCAGGAGCAGTGGAGCCGAACGATTGACCAAAGCTGGTTGGAGACGTGCGAGCTTCTCCATCATTGTGTTCAGTTCTTCACAGTACACATCTGCAGTAATGCTTGTCCCGTTTGGCAAGAAGCTGTGATGAATTACACCCGCGTTAGACCACCAAACAATGACCATCACTTTTCTAGGGGTAAGTTTTCGTTTAGGGCATTGTTTAGGTGCTGAACCAGGGTCCAACCAACTTGCTGAGCGCTTACGATTGTCAAACAGGATCCATTTCTCGTCACAAGTAACAATGCGGTTCAGAATTCCTTCATTTGTATGCCTGCTGAGCAGTGTACCCATTTGTCAAGCTTTTTTACCTTGCCAATTTGACGCAAATGGACCAATATTGTTTTGATGCTAACGTCGAAAGCTGCTGCTAATTCAGCCGTGGATTGAGTTTCATCAGCTTCCACAATTGCCTTTAATTCGTCATTGTCGACCAAAGTTTTCAGAGGACCACGGGGTTCATTTTTCAGGTCAAAATTTCCAGAACGGAAGCGGGTAAACCAATAACGGGTGGTGCGTTCGTTTGTAGTGTTCGCTCCGTAAACGTCGTTGATGTTGCGTGCCGCTTGTGCCGCTTTGCTGCCACGACGGTACTCATACTCCATAATTACTCGAATTTTTAACTTATCCATGATGACGAAAAATGTTCGAATGCGTTGAAAACAAAACACTAACTATTAAACAAATGACGATTTTAGAAAAAGAATTCCATGTTTGTCAAATAAAATTAATTTGAAATTAGAATTATCAGTCAAAAAAAAATATTTTCATTTGAAATGGCCAGTACGGCAAAACGGCAGTTTCATAGGTAAAGACCTATTATATAGTGTGACCAAAAAGTCTTGACAAAAATTGAGGGCGCCACTTCAAATACCTGTAGGGAATGTGGTGACACCTTTTAGTATGCCTAAAATGGCTATGATATTTGCGTCATTATTTATAAGCTAAATTAAAAAATAATTGTCTGAGAGCTTAAATAGTTTTAATTTTGTATTTGGACGATCTATCTTGCATTACCATGGTTCTACATATATTTTTCTCGAAATCTAAAATTTTTAAAATACTTTAAATGAAACTAACTGAATGTATGTGTATTAGTTACTGCAACAGCTTTATCGAATGTTTTTGTTTGTCAAAATGGCATCTACAATAAGAGTATTGTATTGTGTTTTAAACTAGCTTTTGCCCGCGGAAACCTATAGCTCGTAAGAGTTTAGAGTACGCATGTTATTAAAATAGCAAATGTGATTAAACACGTACTCTTACTTAATATATCAAAGAACTGACGAATGTTATTATAGAATATCATATATAGTTAAGTTATTTCCTGCGGAAATTATGAATAGATAAAAGGTAACCTCTGTAATACTATTCATACTGTACACACTATGAATAGCCAAAACTAAAATATAGTATACAATGAACTACTCTACAAAACTTGTTTCCCTTAACAATTATGAGTTCCAAAAACTTAGACTCTACAACAGGATCATAGTTCATACCACATTCATGCAAATACCATTTTAATTCAGCCAGAGTGCATTAGAATACTTTTAAATAAAATAAATTGAAGTATTTTTACATTTTAATTCATCACCTACATCTAGATATTCAACAGCCGATAAGTCACTGCTGCTACTATCACTTTCTACTTGAATAACTAAATCATCAATAAAATTATATAATATTTTTCCTCTCTCAAAATATTCTTTTTCTTTTTTAATGACATGTTCACAGCAATTCTTCCAATTTTTAGCTGTGATACTGTTTAAAGCTTTTTCTGTCAAACTTTTGACATCGCGAGTTCTTACATTGTGTTCCACAACTAAGCTCAGTAGGATTTTTTTTCGATGTTGGGATGGAAGCCTGGCTACAATATGCCTATGTCCTCCAAGAAGCTCGTCAATATATTGAATATATTGGATCTGGTTTATTATTTTTTACTTATTTGAGACGACTTAGTTTTCATTGTGAGGGATCATACGGAATATTATTTTTTAATAGCCAGAGTTTTATTTCCTCAATGCGAGAACTCGATTTTGGCGCATTGTTTGTTATTATGGAATGATATCATGCATTATCAAAAACAATAATTTAATTTTCGTGAAGAGAATTGTATGCTGGTATTTGTTCCCACTAAATACCAGCATACAATTTTGACAAAACCTTTTGAGCTTCCAGCATGTACAATAATGTGTCTTATGCCCTTCGAAACACTGGCTTGTACTCCTGAAATGTCAACAGATAGCCAACGTTATTTTACTTTATATGAGTCATAAGTATAATTTTCATCAATATAAATAATATATTTTTGTAACTCTACAGGCAAATCTCTATTTTTCATAATAATACTCAGATAATCCTTTCTTTTCGCAGAAATAAAAGGCTTTTCTATCAAAACTAATCGGTTAGACTAATATATTTTTTAGGAAAAAGGATGTTTCTTAAGTGTTCTTGGCTAAAGTCTAATTCTAGCTCTGTTTTAGCTAACGCCAGAATTTTATTCATTGTAGGAATTTCTTTTCGAAGAGTATAAAAAAATTGAATTTTTTGACGCAATGCACAAATAGTAAAAACCTTCAATTTCCTTTTTCGGAAGTCCACTTCTCTATGTGTTCCAGGATTTCTCAATATTCCATTGTTTTAAAAGCCTTCATCTACAAATCGTCTGATGGTACTTTCTGATTCTCCTGAAAATAACATTAATATTTTAAGTACCAAATATACCTTTATTAATAAACAATGGGTATCTAAACTAACAGATAATGCCATGGAACAAAAATAAATACTGAACTAAATTAATATGAAATGGAAAAGTATCAAATTATGTCGACCGATCTACAAATAACTCCTTTTCAATTCTTACATAACCTCTAAATAGAGCAATGTAAACAGTAATCAAGAAATTGAGAAAACAGTAATAGTACCATGTTATTATATTTCGTTGCTTCATTCTTCAGATAGTAAATAATTAAACAGGTAGTCCTTTTAAGGTCCTAAGTAACTTCGCACATTTTAGAGTCTGTCATTTGACTGATTCAAAAAACTTCCGTCTGTTTACTTTATCAACCCAGGTCCCGGCAAGTCTCCATTACTTTTTCGTGCGTGATAACAAGCACACGTCTTAAACCAACCAGTAACTTAACAGTTTGATATTAAATTTGTTGTAAATGTTTTACTAAAAGTTTGAAAATTAGATCAAGAAAACAGAATAAACAAAAGCGACTCGTTATTTCTTCCGATGAGGTAAGCCATTTTATGTTTTATAATAAGTGATCGCGGGTATTATTTTGATAGGGTATTATAAAGTATAATTTAGCTTTGTTGAAAAGATGCAGCAAACCCTTGTTATCTATAATAGATATATAACGTTGTCCGCATGCGCTACCTGATGTTTTTTTATTAAAAACTAAAATTTCGTTTTATCAAAAAGATGCAGAAAATACGTGTAATCTATAATAGATATATAACAGTATCTGCATAAATTCTTGGTAGTCTTCTACCTGATGTTAATTATTATAAACTATAATTTCGCCATGTCGAAAAGATGCAGAAAATACGTAAAATCTATAATAGATATATCACGCTATCTGCAAAAATTCCTGGTAGTCTTCTACCTGATGTTTATTATTATAAACTATAATTTCGCTTTGACGAAAAGGTGCAGAAAACGCGTGTTATCTATAATAGATATATCACGTAATCCGCATAAGTTACTGGTAGTATTATACCTGATGTTTCCTATTCCGATTAATGCTCTCAATAGTACTCGTATTGTTATTTTTGACTTTTTTTCAATAATGTTCAAATATTTTAATACGAATACAGAAAATGCATGTAGTCTGAAAGAGATCTAATATTGTATTATTTCAATTTTTTTTTTATGTGAAAGTCGTCATTAAAATTTTTAAATATAATGATGAACCCAGTGAATGAATCGCTGGCTAGCCATTTCGGTTACCGCAATACCTGAGACCTCTATGTAGACGCTCCCTAATCTGGAATCGTCGACCTCCGAGAACGAACCGGGCCAGTCGGGAGAATTGTTTCCCACATGGATCCAGAGATACTTTCTTATTTCGGGGCTTACGGGGGTCCAGTAATGTTATAACGGCTATAAATAGGGGATGAACTTACTTCTTAAAAAAGGAGATAATAAAGTATTAAAAAAGTAATAATAGTAATAATAATAATAAAAGAACACTGAAGTTATCTAAGTAAATACTTCCCAAACATCGACAGGCAAACGATCAACCCAGTCGGGAAACTGGCTGGGATCTCCTCATTACCCGTCAAACAGGGGGGGGGGGGCGACGTCAATAGTTGTCCAAATTCACAACAAGTGACTCATCACTTCGCGCATAATTTTTGTAAATACCCCCGGAGCAACGGATAATCCATACGGCATGGCAAACTCGTATGTGATTGGCTCAAACATATCGTTTTCTTGAAATTCAAAACGTAGGTATTTTCTGTAATTAACAAAGATAGATACGAGTAGGTGTGATCTTTCTTATGTATGTTAGCTAAGAAACCAATATTAATTGAGAAGCTATTTTACAAGCTTTCATTTTGAAGTGTACTTTTTCTACAAAATTGTATTATTTAATTCATTAAATATTTTGTTTTTTTTTTCGTTTAGTAGGTACGAACCGATTTTTGCCGTTGAGTTTCGGCGTTAAAAATATTTATTTATTATATTTGTTTGATATAAACTAGTCACTTGAAGTATAACAAGATTTTATAGCCTGTAAGTCTAAAAATTTATTAATTGCTATTATCATATTTCGTTTTTCACTATGCGACAAAATATGTTTGGAAGTGAATACTGGTGTAATTTTATCATGAAATGGAATTGAGAAACAGAATTTTTTCCATTTTAAAATCGTTTCATAATTTATTATTTTAGGCCTATAACCGTTAAAGTAATGGATTCGACCTGCGTGTACCTGAATTATGGTTGATTCGGTGCACGAGTCGCGGACTGGTTGCATTTTGCGTTGAATGCCAATTTAAAATGTGGACGCCGAAGTGATGGCTCTGGCACTTTCTATTGACGTCGCCCCCCCCCCCCCTGTTCGACGGGTAACAAGGAGGTCCCAGCCAGTTTCCCGACTGGGTTGACCGTTTGTCTGTCAATGTTTGGGAAGTACTTAGATAACTTCGGTGTTTTTTTATTATTATTACTATTATTACTTTTTTAACACTTTATTATCTCCTTTTTAAAGAAGTAAGTTCATCCCCTATTTATAGCGGTTATTACATTACTGGACCCCCGTACGCCCCGAGGTTAGAAACAATCTCTGGATCCATGTCGGAAATAATTCTCCCAACTAGCCCGGTTCATTCTGGGAGGTCGAAGGTTCCAGATTAGGGGCGTCTACATTGTGGGCTTCAGGTATTGCGATAACCGCATTATATTCAAATAATTTTAATAATGAATTTCAGATTGAAAAAAAAACAATAGAAATAATAGAATATTACGTAATACAGATATCTTGTTAAATCTCTTTCAGACTACACGCATTTTCTGTATTCGTATTAAAATATTTAAACACTTTGAAAAAAAAAGTCTAAAAATAACAATACGAGTACTATACAGCATTAATCGGAAAAGGAAACACCAGGTAGAAGACAACCAGTAATTTATGCGGATAACGTGATATATCTATTATAGATTACACGTATTTTCTGCAAGTTTTCGACATGGTGAAATTATAGTTTATAATAATAAACATCAGGTAGAAGACTACCAGGAATTTATGCAGATATCGTGATATATCTATTATAGATTACACTTATTTTCTGCATATTTTCGACAAAGCGATATTATAGGTTATAATAAAAAAACATCAGGTAGAAGACTACCAGGAATGCATGCGGACAACGTGATATATCTATAATAGATAATACGTGTTTTCTGCATTTTCCGATAAAGCAAAATTATAGTTTATAGATACCTGGGATCACTTATGAAAACAACAAAAAATGGCTTACCTCATCGGAATAAATAACGAGTTGCTATCGTTTATTCTTTATTGTTAGTTCTAATTTTCGATCTTTTAGTACACTTGTAGTAAATCTTTTACAGCATATTTAATATTAAACTGTTAAGTTACTCGTTGGTATAAGACATGTGCTTGTTACCACGCACGAAAAAAAAATGAAGACTTGCCGGGACCGGGGTTGATCAAGTAAAAAGACGGAAAGTTTTTTGAATAAGTCAAATGACATACTCTAAAACTGTGCGAAGTTACCTAGTACCTTAAAAGGACTACCTTTTTTATTTTATACTATCTGAAGAATGAAGTGACGAAATATAAATATTTATATTGCATTTTTAATAAAAATTTGGGAGCCAAATAAAAAAGTTATGTAAGTGTTCCAGTAATAATACCGGTACTGCTGGTCAAAGTTTTTAATTTTCTTCAAGAAATTACTTCAATCCCCCGCTGAATAAATGGTACTGTTGCACTGTGCCGTTTATTAGATTAATTTAACTTCTGGTTGGAATATCTTCATAAATTTCGCTACTCTAAAGAGTAGTACATATAATTTAGTATGTTCAATATTTATTTTAACGTTAACGTAGTACATTAATAAATTAACTGTGTATAAAAATCGAAATAAGTACTACAACTCCATGCACATTTTTTAAGCGAAAACTGGAATAAATTTTTTACGTACTTACCAAAGCACAGAAGGTCGGATTTGGAAGTAACATTCACTAATCGGGCAATTTTTCAACAAAAAATCTACGTTCTTAATCCTCCCTTCGCACACTTAGTTCTTTATTTTTTAGGGTGTAAATGTTGGAGATTTAATTTTTTATCATAATATTTTTGCATTCGTGCAAAATTTTTAGGATATTAAGTTTTGGAATGACTATAATATCATGAATGTCTTGGTTTGATCATTTTGTCATTCAAATGGATATTGTACATTTGTAATATTTAGTAATAGAAAAACAATACTTTTTTTCCAAATGTATATGTAGTCGTACACCAATTTTTAAGGTTAAGGCTGTAAAGAAAACAGAACAATTAAAAATAATATTAACATACATATAATATAACTTAGCTGACTATACTTTTTTTAATATATAAGTTATATCTATTTATCTAACATTTCTTTGTTTTTCTCATTATGTAGAAAATTGGAAAGTAATTTTAATTATACTCAACCCATGAATCTAATAATAATGATCGATCAGTTGCATTATTTTGATTAGCTACTTCGGAAAATAACACTGGATATTTGGATAATGGAGAGCTTTAATTGAGGGTTTGATATGATAACGTAAATGCTAGATAATAGCGTACAAATCAAAAGATAACATCAAGTGATATCCATATACATTATCATTTACTTAACCAATCATTTCATTTCCAATTCAAAGTATAAAGAAATACAACGTATAAAATGTTTCGAGATAAATCTAAAGTGGAACCTTTTGGGGACTCCAAAATCAGTCCAAACAATTATACTGCGAGTTCAAATAGAAATGAAATTCTCTCGGTGCTTCGAATAATAATATTATTTAATGCGTGTTTTGGAATAAATCGCACATACCTTTTGCCGGACTTAAAGTTTTTTACCAAGACAATATTTAACACTAACATGGTTTTGATACCGGCTTATTCGATATATTGCTTGATAGTGCAAAAAGGGACAAGTTGGACGTATCTTATTATAAAAGTCACCGCTTGCATTGAAATGCTTTTGCTGATATTCGCAACGTTATTTGATCGAAAAGTGATGAAATCCCTTGTCTCGAGTCTAACATCTTTTGATAAAAAGTTAAACATCGAACAAATGAGCAGAGTATATTCGTCCAAATGGAGATTATTATTATTTTTGAGTATATGTACTCTGTATAATATATTGGAATATTTGTTTCTAATATTTACAGTACAAAATGATACGATGCAATCACTTTTTATGTTCATCATAGGTTTTGCACGTGATGCAGTTCAAATATTTTTTTGCTTTCAGCTACGTTTAATAAACATAAGACTCAAAATTTTGAAAGCTCATGTGTGCAAGTTTCTAGCAAAAAGCATTGACGTACAAACAGTCAGCAAGAATATTGATGTATCCGAAGCCTTATCAAATAAAGTATGCCTTGACATCGAAGGTCTACATATGGCATACGAACTGTTACATGATTGTGCTGAGAAATTAAATACCTCAATGAGTTTTTCGGTTTGTATTATAAACGCCTAGTTTTTTATTTATTTAAATGAACACAGAAAAAAATATATATCGTTTTTTCATTTAGCTTTTAGTTATGTTATTTACTTCTGGGCTGACAACCACAATGCTACTTAAAAATATATTCAAGAACGCACAACTAAGCGACACAAATAATCCTGTAAGTATTTACTTCAGTAAATTTTTATTAATTTTTTGTAATTTATATTAGATTTTTTAAGTATTTAATATTTAAGAACATGAAGATTGTTCTTTACGACCAAAAGAATATTCTTCAAAATTGATAATTGTTAAAGTATTTGCAAAAAAACCAGTTTAGTATTTTTTGAAAACCGTAAGTTTTTAGATTATAAAATGTCAATTCTATTACATATTGTAAAAGTATGGTACAATAATAATGATTTCTATTCAAATATGATACCAATATTTCAAAATATGATACCAAAAAAGTACTACAATATTTTTATAAATTTTTTGATCTGTGAGTCACCAATTTTGTTTTATTATTTTTGTTTCTTTTTATTATTTTACGTTTTTCCTAGAAGTTATTCTATCAGCAAAAAAAATTTAAGCATGCTTATCATTTTCTGAAAAAAGTGTAAATGATCAGCCCTTATCCTGGCAAAAAAACTCCAAATACGTTGTAAAGTTTCATTTTTCAGGTTGTTAACACAAATATTATCTTTACGTCCCTTCGGTGCATGAAATATACGTTCCTTGTTGTAATACCATGCTACTACTGCAGCATTGCAAATGCCGAAGTTAAAGCTATCAGGACGGATCTACATGATGCTATTACCAAGGGCTCTTCAGGTACTGAACAGCCTAGAATAGCGTAACATGCTTGCCAACTGCTAGTTTATAAGATATGTTTTCAGACGAGATTGACTTTTGCTATCAGCCATATTTATGTACGTTCATTAAATACTGAATGATACTTACATTCGACACTCAATGAGACTACAGTTGACTACAAATTCTAAAGAAAAAATATTTCTACTTACACAAACGTTAATCCGGTGGACATCGGTGGACATAAGTGGACATAAGCTATTATAGAATGTGTACTACCACTTGTACCGCGTACGAGAGTAGTAAAGTACATTAAAAAAACAATTTAAGTTTCAAACTAATACTAGGCATATGACAATAGCCTACACGAACTACTTAAAAAAGACGGTCTTGGAAAGAGTACGAAGAAACTAGCCAAGTAGTTTCTTTTAAAATGTGAAAAATAGTATATTTAAGCATAACTTTATTCTTCTTTCAGATAAAATAGAACACAGAAAGTTGAAAGCCTTTTTTCTGCTTACTAAAGAGAATGAATTCGTGTACGCGCTTTGGGGCGTTATCAATCTAAACATGTCCCTGCCGCTGAGCTACTGCAGTCTTTGTGCTACTTATTTAGTTATAATTATACAGTTTTCTAATTTTATTGATTAATAGTTTCATGATTTATAATAGTTATTTAAAGATTTGAATATTATTGAGGTACTTGTTGTGGAAGCTGCGGCAATATCACATAAGAAAAGCGATGATCGTGTGATCATCGTGGAATGCCAAAAAACGTCACTTTAACGAGGGTCAGCAGAATACTACACATAAGTCAAAAACTCATAGTTTTCAGAAAGTGTTATATACATTTTATAACTTACAAATAATACCTATAAGTATTTTATTATCAATACACATCAACATGTACGTAACATTATTTTTAATATATAAATGGAAAAAAAAACCGCTATATTTATGACTAAAATCTATTTCATATAAAAATCTTGGAAAAGAGCATTGGGTATTAAAGTTAGGAGAGAAAACAAATCATCTTCTTTTTTCTTCGAAATATGTAAAGGCGTTTACGCAATCTCTAGGATATTATCAGGTATCACACAAACTCTGCATTTTAAGTTTATTTTATAGAATGTTCCTGCATTCACAGTATCCTTATACGATATTACTTCAAATATTTATCATAGAGCAGCCATCTCTTATCCAATTATTTAAACTATCTCCCATCTAGGTTTTGGTACCTTAACAGTCTTTAATGAAATAGAAAATTCCAAAAAGTCTGTACTTCGCATATAGACAACTTGGAAATTTTTACTGCTCGATCGTATTAGTTGAATTCAATCTTGTAGTTATGCACAATTCTGGCGGTATTTCTATTTTCTGTTTCTTCTTTGCGATGATACTATGATCAACATCCACTAGCCTGGTACCATGAACATGTGTTTACAACAATTTTTGTAATGTCCAGGTGAACATTGAACTTACATGAAACCACACCACAATTATCTGAGAAAAATATTACTCGTTTGGTGTTTTCTGGTAGCTTTGTCTGAAGATGCTTATACAGATGTTATACCAGACGTAGTATACTGCATTTCCTGCCTTATTATATTAAATAGTTTAATTCAACGCCCACAACTGATGCTTGTAAAAGGCCACTGAAAAGCTCAAAGCTGGAGTAGGCAAACATTGCTGTTATCGAAACGTATGTATACACTTGTATTCTCATTTTTAAAGTTTACTGGATCACTTCTCTTTTGTTCATAAGCTTGATCTGCTCTCATTTGATGATGTTCATGTTGGGAACTCAGTTTAGATTTGCAGAGCATGTTGAATTTGCATTTTGGATTTATCGTAAGTGGATTTTGTGTGATTTTGCACGAGGGTTTTAAAAGGTTTGACCTAATTTGTAAAATTGTTGATCGTAAATTTCAATAAATGGGGGATTAACAGGATGTGCACAAAATATTTCGTGCTTTTTGTATAATTAATTATACTGTTTATATTTAAATACACTCTTTCATGTGTAGTAACTATCAAAAATCGCTGGAAATTTTAAAATATGATCTGTGACTTCGTTCTTCTACTTTACTGGCGATTACTTGATATACAGCGCGTGCAAATGTTAGCAGTCGGTTTTGTTTTGTAGTGTCACTTCGAAGTCACTTTTCGCCTTTTATTAATAATGCTTCGATGCTTCATATGGAGGCTCGCCGTCGATCTCATCTGGCTACCCTAATGTTCGACCTCATGATCAAGAAACAACCAGAATATCTCCACAACAATTTAAAATTTACCAACGCTCAATATAGATATGGTTCAGGTATTCCAAAAGCATTACAGGCACCGCTGGCTCTCCACGCTCACAAAACAGTAGCATTTACAGAATGCTTTAGACATCAAGCAACTAAGTGCTGGAATGATTAACTATACGAACATTTTATAATTTCATAGACTGGTATTGTTGCATGTGTCTTTGCGTTGTTCAATTCAGGCGACAACTGAAAATAAATCTGAGAGTAGGCTCCTCACCTGCAGACATCAAACTGGGATAATGCCTTTTTGCATCCAACTGTGTATGTCACTGTGGTAAAATCCTAGTCATTTTATGCCCTTTTACTTTTTAAAATCTTTTTTTTTTGTTTAGTTTTAAGTTAAATATTATAGTTTTTTTTTTAATGTAGTATTACTTTTTTGTGTGTCTTATAATACTTATATTATGTGTTTTCTTATAAATGATATTCTATTCTATTCTACTTTTTCTTAAAGTGTTTCGTATGATAAGTCTAGATTTTGTTCTAGTGCGTATACTTTTTTTGTGTCACTGGGATGCTATCAGGTCCAGAAGTCATAGAAAATTCCTCATTTATAAGTTCATCTTCTAAACTGGCATGATAAGGATCTTGAACAGAATCACCACTTTGATTGAGGGATTTGCTTCAACAAAATTGAGAAAAAAAGGAGTTCCAATGACCTTGATATACGGCGCTGCGAACAGCTGGTCTGATAAAATAATATAAGACAGTAAGGCTGAAAAAAAGACAAAAGTGTCTTAAACACAAAAATTAAATAATTGTAAAAATAATACATAATCAATACTTACCACTCAACAGGCTTCATGTCGTAGTTCTTGCCTTTCTTATACGATAAAATTAAATTTAAAAAATACAACCTACAAGTGCCACCTACCGTGTTATTTATTTACTATTTTTCTGAGCTATCAGAAAACTCCTCATGGAGTCTACAAATAGAAATTGAACATGTTTCTTATTAAGAATATTGCACATCGTGAAGAATATTTGTTAGATTTAATATTATATAAGTAGTGTTAATTTATGTTATTTCAATTTTATTTTCAACTTGTTACTTTTATATATTAGAAACCTCATGTTTTATAACGATTTTAAATAAAATCTAGCATGTCAATGATAGTTTTTCATTCTAACAGTTTAAAGAATACACTGATGTGTAAAGTGTATTTACAAAAGTGTGTAAATGTGTTTACAAAGGATGCATACCAATTAGTCCTTCCCAGTCCACGTCCTTAGTTTCCTCACGTACATAAAAATAAAATACCTACACAAATGTTCTTGTTGCTCAACCGGTTTTTATTTTTGTTTTGTGTATGAGTGCTCTTTTGCTCGCTTGGTAGTCGATCGGCCGAGTTGTAGTTATGAAACATTCTTCATTGTCGAATTTCTATGTACAATAAAAACGACAGTTAGTTGCTAAATAACATTGTATAAAAGTATTATATAAATATTTAATTAATTTCTTAAACAAACTTTATTCTTTTTTATATAAAGAAAACTGTATTATAAACTTATGTTGTATTGTAGATTGAATATTTATTCTTGAGAACTATTGTCTATTTACTTATTTATGACTAAAAAATTAACAACAAATAATGCACATTTGGACAATAGTTTTAACAAAGTATTGCAAGTCGTAGACTGAGTTACAGGTGACAACAGCATGCAATGTTAAAACAACAATCAAAATATTTAGGAATATAAAGAAGTTATAGTTTTTTTTTGACAGTTAATTACATTTCGTTAAAAAAAAGGTCTAGACAAACCTACACAGGTTTAAAGACAATTGATTATATTTTTCATTTGTCTGGTAATAAATTGATAAATAAATAAACCAAGTACAATGTTTCAGTGCATCCGATTTCTACCAAAAAAAGTCAGTGACACTCAAAGGTTGTAGCAAGAAGAACCGCAACTACATGAACTAAACTAAACTAAAGTAGTTTGAACATGGTATTAGTGATATTATAGTATTTCTACCTTTAGCAACATTACAAATGTTTCGTTATATTTTTGATGCCTTAAATTTCAGCTATATTGCTTTGATGAAATAAAATCAAAGAAAACACTTTAATCTTGCGTACTTATGGTCAACTATTTAGGTATAACAAATGACATGGGACACATTACTAAAAAAGACCTGTCCTACCAGTCAAGTATTTTAATTTCCCAGCAATACAAATGTATCACGATTATATGCAGAATAACACAAGTTTGTTTTCACCAAGTACTGCAATAAACTGCTTGCAACATACGCTTACTGAAGTCTGTGTTTCTGGCAGATAAATGAAGTTACATATTTTCTGCAGAAATTAGTGTTTATAGTTGTAATTTCTGAAAAAAACCCTTATTGTAAGGATTCTTTGATAAGGATCAAAATTACTACTTTACACTATTCAGTACACGTGCGATAACATATAAAAGCCTTTTTTCTCGTGACGTTAGTGCTTTAACAGCTAATAGAAACTAGGCCTAACTCAAAAGGCTTTAGTCACAGTTGTATGTTTTTTAATTTCGTTTTCTTCATTTAAATTCCTTAAGTGCTTTCTTTCCTTAATAAATATCTTATTTTCTTAAGTTTTCCTGGCATTGAACTGTTCAAACATTACACCAGCTTCAAATTTGGCCGAGGGCCAGTTCAGTATTATGCAGCTAGCACTCTCAAGACCAGATAAAACTCCTTCATTTTGTATTGAATGTGTTTAAAAACGAATAGACAGCGATAAGGTTTCATTCCCGTTCTAAAATGAGAAATTTACTTATACGGTATTAAATAAAATCCCAAACTATAGGAAATCGCAATAAACTTACTAATTAAAATGAATGATACATTTATTATTCAACCATGCCTGTGTTTTTTGCATATATGTGATACTGCCAGAAATCATACTCAGTGCCACATGCATTGGACCAAAACCACAAAACACAAATCTACTTCAATTTACATCTATAGTAAAACGAATCGACAAATTATTTCATTTTTTGTTTATCAAACGAAAATAAAACGCTCAAATTAAGACACCGGGTATAATAAATTTGATAATCTGTTGGTAACTGTGTGCTATGAGCGAGTTTTTACGTTACTCCGTGAGCTACGGCAGCCTGTGATTTTATTAGCATTGTAATTTGAGCATCTCGTAAATGTATGTAAAAAATAATCGAAATAATTTCCATGTGTTTTATTTGCATAATGAAATCGGTGGGCGCCGTGTGCGTCGCTACAATTTTCAGCGCGGTCGCGATATGCAGCATTAGAATTTGTGGTGAGTGATAATGATGAATGACGGAAGACACGGTCTATGCATTATTGGATTTCGAATTGTTCTCTTTAGGTTATACTCAAATTATAATTTTAAAGTTAGATTTAAGTTTTATACTGTGCTTATTTCTTAATAAATGAAGTAGTTCAGATGAATGTAACTTCGTTTCTCATTAAAATACATTATTGACTAATAATAATAATAATTTATTTCAGACACTTGATCCATATAAGGAGTTAATAACAATTTTAAAATTATATATTAATGTTAGTAATCACAATTTATGGACTTTTTATTTTATTTTACATTACATTGTTGGTGGCAACTATTCAAATGTTTTAATAATAATATAGACTACCTTTTCCTTTAATACTAGTAGAACACTGTTAGAGCTTTCGCAGGTCCGACGCATCAGTGAGGCAACCATTTTCCTTATAATCGCGGAAAAATTGTCTACCTGTGCCTCCGCAAACATGCCTGACGCGCTGCAGTACCACGTCAGCCCCAACAGTACTCTAAAACCGTTATTATATTGGACACGTAGAGCTGAGTAATCTTTCTTTTTATAATTAACCCAAAGGCAGCACGTGTAAAAAGATTGACTCTAAATAAAGATAATTAAACTTATGGTGTACAACGTGCACACCTTCGAGCCAGCATATCAGTATGTACATCGAGAGGTATACGTTTAATATTTAATTTTAATGTTTGCGACTGTCAAAGTATAAGAAAAACTGACACAACAAACTTTTTTAATGCGCACTCAAGTTTCAAACTGCAAAATATATATTTTCGTAATGGTTACCGAACGTAGTTTTCTTAAAGGATTTTTACTCCGCATACCTTGATATTAATACAATTTTTTATTTTTTCTTAAACTTTAATCAATTAATAGGTATGAAATTGCTTATTCTTTTCAGGCAAAAGAAAACAGGACTAACAAACCAATGGATTTCGGGTTTGCGTTCAAAAGCGTCCGCAAGAAATTGGAATGAAAATGCGAAATTGGTCTGAATATCATACCAGTCTTGATTTGATCGGCTTCCCAACTACACGTCTAAAGTGAGAAATTGGTTCGTGGAAGCTCTCCAAATTTTTTCGCTCGGAGTAGTCGAAGCTGCATAGGTTAGCTTGTTGTCAATTTCCTAGTTGCAACAAAGTTAAGTGCTCATTTGTGACAAGCAAAATAATTAGCTGTAAGGCAACGATAAACGATTTATATGTCAAGTATTTTAACTCATTCTTTTGTAAACGTGTCGGTTAACTCGGGACACTTTTCATGTCAATTTTGTGTTAGACCCACCGTCCATTAGTTTTATCAACAACTGGCAGGCATTTATCTTCGTGGTGGAAATTGAAGATCAAGACGCGAAAGTTACACAACTGTCAAGAGAAGCCTCTTTATTATACTCCTTTGAAAAACAGACGGAGGCAGTTTTTTTGATACCATGGCGATTTTGATCAATAAATAAAATAATTGTTTCGTTCTACTATCTCCCATTTCGATAATAAACAGGTGGAATTTCTGGCTCTATATAGTTTATCGATGGAGAAATGATGAGACTTCAAACAGTTTGTAACACTCTCCAAAATATATTCTGTAAAAGTACTGCGACTTTTAGACGGTGATCAAGACTGTGTAATGTTGCATTACCCTTATTGATAAGTCTACGGTCTGTTTGGTCAACAAAGTCCTACGCTTTAAGTTGGTATTTGGCAGAATCATTATAAGGTGACTACAATACTCTATACGCAAACGAACTTAGGCTATGAAAAGGGTAAGCACCTATTCTGAGCTGAAATATTGCTGGAACTTGGAGATGATTCCCAGCTTTTTCGAAGCAGCTTGAGCCATGGTTTCAATTTATTGACTGAAGTTGAGCTTGGGCATGATATCCACGCCCAGAAGACCTAGGTGATAATATTGGTACAGACACATTTTGGAAAGTAAGTGATAGGCCGAATGAACTCTTTTAAGTGAAAAATATGTTTATAATTTTTGACTAGATTACTATCACCCCATTCGGACACCCTACGCAATGTCAAATTAACCCGTTCAATCGTAAACTTGTAACTGACACCAGATCTGGTACGGACTCACTAGCACATTGGGTATGTAGCTCTTACCAACAGTGTTCTCCGCATCGTAGCCAATAATGCCTGCCGATGAAAGGAAGTTATTCATATGCAGCAAGAATAATGTTGCAGAGAGAACTGATCAATTATGTTCAAAGTAACATTTATAATAATTTATTTAAATATATGCCCAAAAAGAAATTACGCAGTTCAATATGCAGGCAAATATTCTCATCTGACACAACTGACCCAAACCGCAGACACATAAACAGGCTGCTGTATAAAATACCTTAACATCGAAAATATTCTTTATTTGGATACCTATTTATTCCTATTTTAGAAAAAAGCTTAAATAACTTCCTTCGAATAACTTAGCCAATATTTTAAGAACCATTTTCTCGGTTTATCTTAGCAAGCTGGTCTTTTTCCGAGTGTTTGGATAATAAATGGGTATAATCTCTTCAATTCCAGGCAAAACATATTTTTACGTTCCTAGGCCGAGTCTAAAAAGCCATTTTCACTGAAAGACCTCTGGTTACGGTAGCGTCGCTCACTTCCTTCTAATAAGGTTTAGGATGGCGATGATTTGCTCCTGCTAATGCTCCGTTTCCATCTTTGCAGGTCTATCGTTTGGACAGTTTTTGGGGATGGAGTCAAGAGCCAACTCTGGCAAAAGCCAAGCAGTCAGATGCAGATAAGAATCTATAAAGAAAGACATAATAACCATCATTATTTACGCAATTATGAAATCCTTATCGTTTTACAAACTTAAACTCGCGATTTTATTCCAGAATGAACACAAAAACGTTTAGATAGCAGAAACAGAATAGCTAACATAAACTTTATTTGTTGACATGAAATAAAATAAACACCAGAGAAATAAAATTAAATGGCAACACGTTCAATTGCTCCCAGGAGAGCGATGTTTTACTTATGCCAAGCTCTCGCTGGTTAACATTCATCCGGAGAATAATCACTGCAATACACTAGAATATAATGAATTCAGAGATTTTTTTACTATGTTATTTGTAATACTCTAATTACATGTCCTAAGAGTAAGAAAATATGCAAACTGGGTTATCCCAGAATACCAAACAAATGTTTCACACAAAAATATATCACGTCAATCGACGAATGTTTTGACTATAGCATGTGCTTGATTTTTTTTTATTTACGATTACTAGTTTGGCCCTACAGATTTGAAATTGAGGCGAGGCTTACAAATAAAAAAGAGTTTTACTTTTTGTCGTAAAACCGATGATGTCGAAAACTCTTATATGAACAAGTTAATTCATGGTCAAAGATAACTCAGGTTTTCAAAATTCCCGTCGCAAATAACTTACTGATATGAAAAAATTCTATAAAAATAACAAGAAAGCCATCTGCAGCTGACCGCGGTCTGTCAGTATATGTGCCACTCGTTCGAAAACACGCGGTGACGGATCCTGATACCCAATGGGATAAAAAAACAAAATCACGTTTTGAAAGTGCTTCTGTGTATTATTTTTAATAAGTGCTTACACGTTGTGTCTCCCCGTATGGATGGAAATTGGCTTTCATCACTCTCATACACAAGTCAGGCCTTAAAATCCTAGTTTTCCAACATAGATAAATCTTTATAAAGTCAGTCATCCCAAAACTATTTGATTTAGTTGTACGTGGTATTGTTTAATCCTTCACTGATACCTGAACAGCACAGTAAAAAAAACACTCTCGTACCTCTTACATTTTATTGAATTTCTGTTAAGGCTACTGACCAGAGGATATAAGTTAATAAAATGTATTGTTTGATTCTCACAAAATTGGGGTTTATACCTAGGCAAGTTAAATTGCACGTAGTAAAACAACAAGGCTTATTTTTCCGTGTAATATTCTAATTGTTACTACGACTCAACCTAACCTAACCTAACACTATTAGTAACACTGGAACTTTTGTCAAAAGTGGTACGGCACTTTCTTGGGCGACTCTGCCTATTCCCAGAACACAGCGCGTAAAAAACCTAGAAATAACAAACTCTAGTTAAATCTAGATAGCTCACATCGGCGTAATCCTATAAGAGTCTGTGCAAAAGCAATTCTGGTAGATATGGGCAAAAAGTTTTGAAGTCTCCTGAGCGCACCTGTTGCCGCAAAAACCTTCCTACTAATATAATCGATTTGTGGTTTCCAGGATGACGTAGTATCAATTAAAATTAAGTTTTTGACCACATCACTGAAGGGAATATGTACACTATCAAAAACAACAGGTGGGAGTACGTTTTTATTAACTTTTTGAAGTAGCTTTGAACTACCTATCAGGATAGTTTGAGTTTTATTTGGGTTCACTTTAAGGCCGTATCTTTTACTCCAGTCTGATATATGTGCTAAGCCTCTATTAATGGAGTCAATAGCTCAAAAGAAGTTATAAAAATAGCAAATAGAAGTGGAGATAGCACACCGCCCTGAGGCACACCAGCTGTAGTACAACACTATAAAGACACATTATCTTCCATAGATATCCGCTGCCGGTGGCCTTGCAAGTAACTGCGAAACCATTCAATCACTGTTGGAGATATGTTAAGCGAGCTGAGTGTGTTTAGCAATATGTCGTTTTTAATGTCATCAGTGAGCCACGGTGCAGGAAGATGTTTTTCTTTAACAAGTCGTATAGGAGCATGGCGATCAAAAAACAAATTAATAATCTGTTGAACATGCCAACCTGATCACTAACATCCAGATCATCCATAGCTGACCAATCGATTTCACTCGCATCTCTGCGTAGTTCTTCAATGTCCATACCAGCAAAATAACGTCGCAAAAGAATTTTCGGTTTTAGCTTAGGAGATCGTACTTTATACGACGCAGTAAGTTTCACTTGAAATCCTTCAGTAGTTTATAATCAATTTTACATATTATTCCCTATATTTGTCATACAGTTTTGAGCAAAACGAAAAAAACAAATAAAGTAAATAAGAACATCTAACTCCTTTTTTCAAGTCGTCTGAAAATCTACCACTTTTTGAAATGACCCAGTACATTAATAGCATGAATATGAAAGGTTTCTTTAAACAATTTTTTTGCGGCTCCTTCAATCAAAGATCAAGATAGATTAAAAAACTGCGTACTTTTTCTTTTAGTTTCCACAAAGACAAGCAATTATTAGCGAGGGTTCTATTCTATTCAAATTTCGAGGGGTCTTTCTGCAAATATTATACTTTGAAGGTCTGTCTAGACTGTTGGTTATAACTTAAATCAAGAACTTAAATTTTAGTTATGACATTTTTTCAAATATCAACTGAGAATTTTTATACGTATAGTTGTATTATCGATGGAACTTAAGAGCGTTTATACAAAATCGTGCAATTTTAGAAGTTTTCAATGTTTGTTTCCGATCAAAATATTACACGTATGCATCGAAATATGAGTTCAAATTATTCGAAATTTCATCGTCTAAGGGTGTTACCACACCAATCGATCATCCGTCGATCAATATATGGCAGAATAGACCACTCGACGTCGATCGAAGGTTTCTATAACGACGTCACGTCGACCAGTCGACGTCGATCGACAGACGATCGATTGGTGTAATAACACCTTAAAACATGTATTGACAACAATGAGAATTCATTGTTCATACGTCTTTTCTTGTAAAGTAATAATTTTTACTTCTTATTACTTACAAAGATGTAACTTATGAAATAAAATGGAAATATTATATTCAATATTTCTGTTTTATTATTCAAGTCCATTTAAAAATACTTCTAAAATCATTTTAAAAATGTCTAAAATTGATACAAAATCAAATGCACTGGCTGCTTGTATTTAGTACCGGCCGAGGCCTTCCAGAATGTGGATGTATCGCTTTTTCTCCCGCGCTTTCGCCCAGTGCTATCCTACTCCCTTGTAATTATCGAACGTTTGCCATCAATTTTGATACTTTTGGTATAAATATTTATTTTTATTATAAATAATAAATTTAAAATTGAAGTACTGCATTTTTCCAAGTATTATTTTACTAATAATTATGTGGCGGCAAGCCACATTACTTAACACTTACACACTAGGTATATACCTAATAGTATTTAACACACAATTACACTTATATATATTCGGTCTAAAAAAGCATGATCATGTATCGGAGTTCCGTAACAAGTTTCTATGGCTTCCTATCCGACTTCGTAGAAACATGCGAATCCTCTGCCTCCTTTTTTTTTTTTTTTTTGCTGCCGAGGCACCCTCGCGGGATGGAGGTGGAAGATGCGTCATGCATACCTCCCGCAGGTAAATTCTTCTGCGGGGGGTTATGTGGGACTCACCAGAATGGCACCTACCCACTAAAAACCACCTGTTGGCTGTAGTTATTACCGTTAGCCTTCATCGGAAGCGACACCCGTCGGGAAGTTGGGCGCGCTGGCGGAGACCTGCTAGCGGGTCTTCCGCCTGTAGTGAAAATTGCACTGAAGGTGCTCAAAGGGACATGAGTTGGTGGCCGTTCTGGGCAGCCTCCGGTGAAGCCGGGGCTGGGCAGAGGTCGGCCGAAGCATGATTTAGGGATCAATTCATTTAAATGAACCTATAATGAATTGAGAAGGGAACTATGCTCCGCCAGAGCTAGCAAACGCTCTGTCGGAGTACGTGAAGCCCTAAGTTTACGGGCTAGGACTGCGATTTCACTAACATCGATATTTTTCATAGCGTCGCAGACGATACGCATATCGTCTGCTACGGAGGATTGAGGAGTGGGTTTGTATGGGCGAGGAGCCGGGATGGGATTCGATGCGGGGCGCTGCCTCCAGTTTTCTGGGGCAGGCCTAGACTGTGTAGGCTTTGCAGCCGGAGGAACCCGGCTACGCAGCGGCGGAAAGTTTTCTTGAGAAAGGCGCGGGGCCTGTTTGGGTGCCGCCCTTTTGAAATTGGAGCGCATACAACGGGGTGCACGAGGGCAGCCCCTGTAATTTGCGGTGTGGCCGGACTGGCCACAAAACACGCAATCGGGAGGAGAGGGAGTTTCAGGAGTGCGATTGCACTCCTTAGTGAAGTGCGGGACCAGGCATTTGACGCACCTGGGCGGTGCGCGGCAGTTGGCCGCCGCGTGCCCGTACAACTGGCACCGGTGGCACTGGCCGGGATGACCGCGGCGATGAGGCGCCTCGATCGAGATCCCAGAGAGGCCGCATATAGTGCTAACCCCTTTGAGGATCTCCCTGGACTTGGGGACGTTGGCGAGAACCACCAAAGCGAGAGGGTGTTGTCTCCCGTACTTGCTGTGCATTTTATGCACCGCGAGTGCCGGGAAGCCTTGGGACTGCAGATCCTCCAGGATAGCCTCGTTCGATAATTCAAACGGGACTCCCCTGAGTACCGCTCTGATCTTACGCTTTTCTGACAGAGCATAAGTGTGATAAGCATATTGCTTATCGGTAAGGAGCACAGACCTCATCTGCGTCCGGACCCGTTCGGACGTGTTGACGGTCGCTCCCGGCTGCCGAGTCACGATTGTTGTCTCACGACTCCACTCGTATCAATACTCAAACGCCACTCTCAGATCCGTTCTGCGTCCGGCCCCGCTCGGACGTGTTCGCGGTCGCTCCAGCAGTTGAGTCACGATTGTCGTCTCACGACGTCAACTCGTAGCAGTACTCATACGCTGTTAGCCTCTTTAGGGCTTACTCTGTGGCCGGTTTCGATCGGCTGCAAGTAAGTCGGTCTCTTGCACAGCAACAACAGAGCTGACCTTACCGCGGTCGATTAAATTCGATAGTGGTTCGCGAAGCTCGGGCTGTTTTTCTGGCTGCGTACCTGACGCTTGGCGCTTGCTACGTAGTCAGAGACTCGCTCTGCGGCCGGCCCCAGGCCGGTCGTAACGTAGTCAATCCCGCACTCTGTGCACCCCTCGAAGTAAAAACCTCACTTCGGTGAGTGCAGCAACAACAGGGTTGAGCTTACCGCGGTCGATTAAATTCGATAGTGGTTTGCAAGACTCGGGCTGTCTTTCTGGCTGCGTACTCGACGCTTGGCGCCTGTACGTAGTCAGAGACTCGCTCTGCGGCCGGCTCCGGCCGGTCGTAACGTAGTCAATCCCGCACTTTTAGTGCAACCCAACTCCGTCAGGTCTACGGCCGGTTTTTGTTGTCAATTAATTGACGACACACTCCGTAGTAGACTCGCGTTTGATCAGGTGGATACTTAACGGTGACAACTAAGCCTAATAGCGTTGCCCCGGTGCGCTTCCAAGGCCCTTCAGACCAAGGAGAAACCGGCAGACCCGATCCCATTGCACTTGGGCCTTTCCCAGGGTGACGGTACAGTGCTGTCCGAGCTAGGGGCACCACTTCGCGTCGTCCCCAGCCCCCCTACCGCGGGTAGGGAGGTTTAGGAGCTAGGTTTGCTAGGGAACCTAGGCATTCTTATATATTTATATATTTTATCGTAGGACCAAGCCCCCCCAATGGACCAGCAAAGCTTGGTAAACTTTGCTAGGTCGCTCGTCCAGGCACTCGCTGCCTCCGGCATCCCCATCCCAGATGACGTACTAACGCAGGCCTTACAGGCAACTATCGCGTCCCCGGCCCCTCAGGCCTCAACCCCGGCCCCTCAGGCCTCCAACGTCGAGACCCCTCAGGTCTTCAGCTCTCCCGCGTCTCCCGCCTCGTCCGAGATGGACTGCGAATCGGTCGCATCCTCTCACGCGTCGCGTCGTAAGCGTACCGCTCCCGGGAGCGACTCCGAACCCGCGTCTGATACGTCGTCAGATGCCGTCACCTTAACCGGCTCTCCTGAGCCCGCGTTTCAACTCGTCGCCAAGCGCTCCAAGAAGCGCTCTAAGAAAGCTTCGGTATCTTCAATACCCGAGCCCTCCCCGGTGTCTTCAACACCAGCCCCCGCGCCGTTAAAATCGCTCGTAGTAACCGCGTCTCCGTCGGTCACATCGAAGCCAGCGACGCGCTGCGCTCCCGTCCCGCCGAAGCCTCAGCTCCCTCCGCCCGTCTTCCTGCGTGAAAAAGCGCGCTGGACCGCGGTTTCAAACTTGTGCAAAGTGCACAAAACTAATTACTTGAAAGCCGCCAACGCTGGCGATACAATCAAGATTCAAGTAGCGACCGTCGACGACTTCCGCGCGTTTACCAGGTTACTCGGATTAAACCAAATCGCGTATCACACCTACGCCCTCCCGGAGGAGCGTAAGATCCGCGCAGTACTACGGGGCGTCCCGTTCGAACTCAGCAACGAAGACATTCTCGAGGACCTTAAGTCTCAGGGTTTCCCGGTCACAGCAGTGCACAAGATGCACTCCAACCGCGGTAGGCGTTTTCCGTTAGCGCTAGTAATCCTGTCCAATACTCCCAACTCGAAGGAGATTTTCAAAGAGGCTCGCACAATCTGCGGACTCTCGAACATCTCCGTCGAGCGTCCCAACCCCCGTGGTCACCCTGGGCAGTGCCACCGCTGCCAGCTATATGGCCACGCAGCGGCTAACTGTTCAGCTCCCCCCAGGTGCGTAAAGTGCCTGGATCCTCACTTCACTAAGGAGTGCACTCGCACTCCCGAATCCACTTCCCCCCCTGCCTGTGTGCTGTGCGGCCAGTCCGGCCACACAGTAAACTACAGGGGTTGCCCGCGCGCTCCGCGCTCCACCACCAAGAGAGTCGCGCCTAAACCGGCGCCGCCACTCACTCCTGCTAACTTCCCGCCCCTGCGCAACCGGGGTCCCCCGGAAGCAAAGCCCGTTCAGCCGACGCCTACTCCGGCTCTGTCTTGGAGGCAGCGTCCGGCCGTCCCGCCTGCACCTTCCCGACCCATCCCAGCTCCCGTAGCTCCCGTAGGGCCGCGTCCCGCGTTGTCATCTTCCCCTCAGTCGTCGTTGGCTGAGGACATGAAGACCGTGTTCGACGTCATCCAAAACGTCGACATTAACGAAATTTCCGTACTCGCACGCAAACTGCGAGCCGCCCGCTCTCCTCAAGAGCGTTTATTCGCGTTAGCCGAGCATCACTCGCTCCTAAGTTCGTTGTAAATTCTTTTATTTTTGTAAATTTTAAATAAATAAATTTGAATGTCTAGACCCGCGAATCTCGCGTCCAGTCGTATTAAACCTAAGGGCTTATCCCTAGTATCTTTTAACGCTCGTAGCCTTAGCTCTAACCTTCCCGAGATTAAACTGTTCCTTCAGAACAACGACCCAGATCTTTTTCTTCTCCAGGAGTCATGGCTCACTCCTAATCGCTCCAGGGGATTCGCGATTCCTAAGTACGCGTTTACACGTAACGATAGGCCTAACTGCGACGGTTTCGGCGGCACTGCTATCTACTACAAAAGAGGATTCCATTGCTGTCCTCTCCCTACCCCTCCTCTCCTTAACATGGAAGCCACCGTGTGTAGATTGGCTATGACTGGTCATCCGACCATCATCATAGCCTCAGTCTACATACCTTGTGGCACCAAACCTATCCGCAGCGACTTTGAGACCATTCTCGCCCTCGGCCGTTCAGTCATTATGTTCGGAGACTTTAACTCCAAACATACTGACTGGACGTGCCTATCAACCAACCAAAGCGGTATAGCTCTCCTCGACATCACCAACTTACTCGACTTAGACGTCGTCTCCCCTATCACTCCCACTCACTATCCCGACAACCCGAACCACTCTCCTGACATCCTCGACTTTGCAATCGTCAAGCATATCAACCTCGACCTCAGGTCTATCGAACCGCTCGATGACCTAGGTTCTGACCACCGCCCCGTCTCCCTCGTGCTAGGACCGCCTAACGTTAACGTCACTTCTCCTAAGACCTTTACCGACTGGAAAGGGTTTAAAAATACGATAGTTTCTGCCTTAGAGGCCCCAAACTCTCCGCTCGCGATCTCGCCCGATCAATTAGATAGCCCGGATAAAATAGACTCGTTAGTAAATTCTCTCACTGATGCTATCAACTCAGCCATCAGTGTAAACGAAAAGGTTGCTAAGAAAGGCAAACCCACGCTTCCCTTAGCCATTAGCAATCTTATTTAAGCTAAGAACGCGGCTCTCCGGAGAGCCAAGAAATATCCCACGCCCGCCTATAGAACAGCTGCGAATCAGCTACAACGCAAAGTTAGATCTCGCCTCGCGGAACTCCGAGACGCCCAGATGAACGATCTCATGGCGAATATCTCCCCGTCCCACCAAGCGTATTATCGAATGGCCCGAGCCTTACGCGTAGACGCCGCCTCTCACGTCCCTCCTCTCACTCGTCCCGATGGCTCTATCGCCTTCGAAGACGAAGAGAAAGCCGAATGACGAGTCGACAATAAGTTGACGATGATTACTTTTTTACCGGGTACTAAAAAGTTCGGAATTTAATTAATATTTATCTCTTTATGTTCACTGTTTAGTTCGCTCATTATGTTATCTGAAGGTATGCAATTATGTCAATTGTGTCATTTTCGGTATTGATTTATAAATTAAAAATCAATATGAAAAAGGAGCAAATAGCGTCTTCTATAGTCGAATGTCACGAAGATCTTTACAGTAGCTCCAAGAATAAATAGTTAAATATTTTTAAATTTTAAATAAAAATCTATCTTTAGCCCTCAAATCTAATAATGCAGTCTGAACTTGTAAGTATCCAGTAAAAAAGTAATCATCATCAGCACATTGTCGACCCGCTGCAGGGTATTTATCCCTATTTTTTGTCAGTGTAAAAAATATGTCAACGTGATCAGTCATTTTAATAGCTCTAGTCATTTTCAATTTGTATAGTAATGGGAATTTAAAAAGAACTATTTTTTTATAGCATATTTATTTATTTATATAAATATAAACTATACAAACATATACTAACACACCTTTAAGCCGAAACATAAGCATATCTTTCCACAAAAGTACAGCTACCTTAGAATTGCTTAGGAATAAAATACGTCAAATTTAAAGTGTAATCGAGAAAAATTTGAATAAATTTGATTTAACTCAGAAAATAACCAACAGTCTATGAAACAACGGTTGCAACCCACAACCCTGTCTATGCAACCCATCTTTGTTCAAAATGCACCACACTGACAAGACGCGTAATGAGTGTTTAACGGCCTGCAGCAAATGTTATGTTTGAGCTAGAAGAATGTTTTTTTTAGTATTCGAAAGCTAATACAATATGAAATTTGATGAAATAATAATAAAAATATGAGATCTTTTTGAGAGAATCGTCAATTTCCTGAAAATTAATACAAAAAAGTCATTTGTTTCCAAAAAAATATTTAATTTTCATGTGAAGATAAATTTTATGGGTAGTTTTTGTTTATTAATCAAAAAAAACATCATAACTCCTACAAAATTATTTTTTATTTATTTTGTATTCTTTCTGTCAATAAAATTCGGTCTAGTTCCCCCCATTTTAATATGTGCACATTATAAAGATTCACCCTGTATATGTATAATGATAGAACAATGCAAAAATTAATCTTGATTATAAATAATTATTGTATTTGACTAATTCCTATTATCACTTTCTGTTATGTTGGCACAATTGACAAAGCATTAATCCCCTCCTAAAAGTTTGCAGAACACTGCCACCGGTTTCACTTTTTGATTCTATTTTTATACAGACGCGTAATAACTTCTTGTGTAATAAAAAATTAAATATCTATTTGATTTAACAATACAAGTTTTTTTTGTCACCCATAACCCAGATCTAGAATATAATCCTATTTTTATGATTGAAATAAATCCTATTTTATTTGAATAATATATTTAAATGGATTCGGCAAGAAATAAAATAGGCTTTATACACGAAGAAAGTGCTTTGTGAAGTTTTAGTGATGTCAAAAAATAGCAAGTGAGCCTTTTTATTTTTGCTGCAATCATAGCTTCATTAGTCATCCGTTCAGTCTACGATTTCCGATAATTTTTTTTAGGGTACAGAAATTAACATAGGTTAACCTTCTTTAAGGTAAACATAAAGTACCTATCTACGTCTGGAAAATATAGTATCTACCTATGTAAAAAGTAAATATGCAGATCGTAAACTTTCTTAAAACTATCCTAGTTATTTTCCAATTTCAATGGAAAATATTCGAGAGAATGGTGCTGACTAAATTCAGTACTAAAGGAAATGCCAATTATTTGCCTTCTTCATTCTCGCTCCGATCGCCGCCCGGTACGGACGTGCAAGACCCCGTTCTCCGTTGATCGGTCCCTTCCCGATATTCCGTGGCGCTCAGTCTACTGAAATCACAGTTTAGCGTATTGGTTCCGTGCTACGGTTTTCAAGATTTTTCTACTCCCTCTGAGTGCTATCGAAGTGTGATTTTTCTTTGTGACTAAGCCCCTTAGTCTTCAAAGTGCTGTGCTAAGTTGTGTTGTGCTTGTGCTGAGTGCAGTGTTGTGCCCAGCGTAAGTAGTCTGGTTTCAGTACAAAGGATACTTAACGGTGACAACGAATTTGTACTGAACCAGTCTTTTTATTTTTATTTTATTTCTCTTCTCTATTTTAATTTATTTTTCTCCTATTTTACTATTTTACCGCAGGTAGGGAGGTTAGCCACTAGGGTTTGCTAGGTTTATTTTAGGGAACTCTAGGCATCTTTTATATACTTAAATATACATTCCTTAGTATTCATACCAACCCCTCCCATGGATTCGCAAAGCGTAATTAACTTCGCGAAAGCGTTCGCCCAGGCGCTAGCCGCGTCGGGCGTCTCAATCTCTGACGAGGTATTCACGCAGGCCTTATCTGCGCTTAACGCGTCCCCGGCCCCTCAGGCCCAAACCCCGGCCCCTCAGGCCACCAACTCCCAGACCCGTCAGGTCTTTACCAGCCCTCCCGCGTCTCCCGTTCCATCCGATATGAACTGCGCGTCGGTCACGTCATCACGCACATCGTGGCGTAAGCGTACCACTCCCGGGAGCGACTCCGATTCCGACTCCGCGTCCGAACTGTCGTCGGGTGCCGCTACTTTAACCGGCTCTCCTGAGCCCACGTTTCAATTGGTCGCCGAATGCTCTAAGAAGCGTTCGAAGAAAGCAACGGTGTATTCAACACCCGAGCCCACCCCGGTGTCTTCAACACCCGCCCCGCGCCATTAATATCACTACAAGCGACTGCGAATACGTCGGCTCCGTCCAAGCCAGCAACGCGCTGCGCTCCCGTCCCACCTAAGCCTCAGCTTCCTTCGCCCGTCTTCCTCCACAAGAAAGCGCGCTGGACCGCGGTTTCTAACTCGTGCAAAGAGCACAAAATAAATTATCTCAAGGCGAATAACGCAGGCGATACTATAAAAATCTAAGTCGCGACTATCGACGACTTCCACGCGTTTACTCGATTACTCTCGCTTAAACAAATCGCGTACTATACGTACGCCCTCCCAGAGGAGCGTAAGATCCGCGCAGTATTACGGGGCGTCCCGTTTGAGCTCGAAAACGATGAATCCTCGAAGACCTTAAGTCCCAGGGTTTCCCGGCTGAAGCAGTGCACAAGATGCACTCCAACCGCGGTAGGCGTTTTCCGTTAGCATTAGTTATTTTATCTCATACTCCCAACTCGAGGGAGATCTTCAGAGAAGCTCGCACAATCTGCGGACTCTCGAATATCTCTGTCGAGCGTCCCAATCCTCGCGGGCACCCTGGGTAATGCCACCGCTGCCAGCTGTATGACCACGCAGCGGCCAATTGCTCAGCCCCTCCCAAATGCGTTAAGTGCCTAGATCCCCATATTACGAAGGAGTGCACTCGCACTCCCGACTCCGCTTCCCCCCTGCATGTGTGCTGTGCGGCCAGTCTGGCCACACAGCTAACAACAGGAGTTGACCGCGCGCTCCGCGCTCCGCTTCAAAGAGGGTCGCGCCTAAACCGGCGCCGCCGCTCACTCCTGCCAACTTCCCGCCGCTGCGCAACCGGGGTCCCTCGGAAGCAAAGCCCGTGCAGCCGACACCTACTCCGGCTCTGTCCTGGAGACAGCGTCCGGACGCTCCAGCTGCACCTTCCCGTCCTATCCCAGCCCCCGTAACTCCCGTAGGCCCGCGTCCCGCTCCGTCGTCTCCACCTTAGTCGTCGTTGGCTGAGGACATGAAGACCGTGTTTGACGTCATTCAAAACGTCGACGTTAAGGAAATCTCCGTACTCGCACGCAAACTGCGAGCCGCCCGCTCTCCTCAAGAGCGTCTATTTGCGTTAGCCGAGCATCTCTCGCTACTAAGCTCTTTATAAATTCCATTTTTCGTATAAACTTAATAAATAATAATAATGTCTAGACCCGCAAATCCCGCGTCCAGTCGTATCAATACCCAAGGGCTTATCCCTAGTTTCCTTTAACGTTCGTAGCCTTAATACTAACCTTCCTGAGCTCAAACTGTTCCTTCAGAACAACGAGCCAGACTTATTGCTTCTTCAAGAGACGTGGCTAGCTCCAAAACGCTCCAGGGGATTCGCTATTCCCAAGTACGCGTTTATTCGTAACGACAGGCCCAACTCCGACGGTTTCGGCGGCACTGCTATTTATTATAAAAGAAGATTCTATTTTTGTCCTCTCCCTACCCCTCCTCTCCTCAACATGGAAGCCACTGTGTTAATTGGCTTTGACTGGTCATCCGACCATCATCATAGCTTCAATCTACATATCTAGTGACACCAGACCAATCCGCAGTGACTTTGAGGCCATTCTCGCCCTCGGCCATTCAGTCATTATGTTCGGAGACTTTAACTCCAAACATACTGACTGGACATGCCTATCAACCAACACCAGTGGTATCGCTCTCCTTGACATCACAAACTCACTCGACTTAGATGTCATCTCTCCCATCACTCCCACTCACTATCCCGACAACCCAAACCACTCTCTATCCCGACAACCCAAACCACTCTCCTGACATCCTCGATTTTGCAATTGTCAAGCAAATCAACCTCAACCTCAGATCTATCGAACCACTCGATGACCTAGGCTCTGACCACCACCCCGTCTCCCTCGTGCTAGGACCGCCTAACGATAACGTCACCTCTCCTAAGACCTTTGCCAATTGGAAAGGCTTTAAAAATGCGTTAGTTTCAGCCTTAGAGCCCCAAACTCTCCGCTCGCGATCTCGCCCGATCAAATAGATAGTCCGGATAAAATAGATTCATTAGTCAATTCTCTCACTGATGCTAACAACTCAGCCATCACTGACAACGAAAAGGTTGCTAAGCAAGGTAAACCCACGCTTCCCTTAGCCGTTAGCAATCTTATTAAAGTTAAGAACGCGGCTCTCCGGAGAGCCAAGAAATATCCCACACCCTCCTATAGATTAGCTGCGAATCAGCTACAACGTAAAGTTAGGTCTTGCCTCGCAGAATTCCAAGACGCTCAGATGTACGATCTCATGGCAAATATCTCTCAATCCCACCAAGCGTACTATAGTATGGCCCGAGACTTACGCGTAGACACCACCTCTCACGTTCCTCCTCTCACTCGTCCCGATGGCATTACTGCCTTCGAAGTCGAAGAGAAAGCCGAATGCTTCGCTGACAGCATTGCCGCACAATGCTCGCCCAGCACGCAACCTGCTGATCCCTCACATATCCAGGCGGTGGAGGACGAAGTCCTTCACAGAGACTCTCTCCCCATCACCGCCGACCCCGTCACAGTCTCTAATGACCAAATCTCGCTTCTCATTAGAAATCAAAAGTCTGAAAAGGCTCCGGGTCCGGATGGAATTTCCAACCATGCACTTAAGCACCTACCTCAACAGGTGCTTACCTTGTTAGCTATCATTTTCAATGCCTGCTTCGACCATAGCTACTTTCCAAAAGCTTGGAAAGAAGCAATAGTCATAGGCATTCCCAAGCCGGGTAAACCTCTGAATATCCCAGCTAATCACAGACCCATCAGCCTCCTCAAGGCAATGTCTAAACTTCTCGAGAGAGTCATACTCTCTCGAATGCGGAACCATCTGTTTCCAACGGATGGCGATACTCTCATTATTCCCCATCAGTTCGGTTTTCACGCTAAGCACTCCTGCCCTCAGCAAGTCCATCGAATCGTCGAGTACATACTTGACGGTTTCTATCCGCGTCATTATAAAACAGTCGCGGTTTTCTTTGACGTAGCCAAGGCTTTCGATAAAGTCTGGCACAGCGGTCTCGTTTATATACTCTACAAAATAGGCTTACCGGATCGCCTAGTCAGTTTAATAGCGTCGTTTCTCAAAGACCGTACGTTTTGATTTAAACATGAAGGCACGCTTTCCGCGCCTCGTCCCATAAAGGCTGGAGTCCCTCAAGGCTCAGTCATCGCCCCTCTGTTGTACACCGTGTACACCAACGACATTCTCATCCCGCCGAAAGGCGTCGAACTCGCCCTCTTTGCCTACAACACCGCACTCTATACCAAAGGCCACAGTATTCCGCACCTTGTAACCAGACTCCAAAATGCCGTAAACGCCCTTGGTGTATGGTTTCAAAAATGGAGCATCAATGTGAACGCTGAAAAGAGTTTTGCGATGCGCTTCGACTACAAACGCCGTCGTCCCGCTGGCGATCCTCATGTTCGAATGTTAGGCATTCCCATCCCCTGGAAGCGCAGTACTAAATACTTAGGCGTCACATTAGATCCAACGCTTTCTTTCAAGCCCCACGTCGAAAGAGTTTCGAAACTCGCCCGTCACTACTTAGGCCGCCTAAATAGCATGTTAGGTAGAAAAAGTAAAATGTCTTTCAGAAACAAACGTACACTTTACAAGGTCTGCGTTAGACCCGTAATGACATATGCCTCGCCAATCTTTGCCCACGCCAAACCCTCCCTCCTGCACAAACTGCAAGTAGTTCAAAACCTCTTTTGCCGCAGGGCCACAAACGCACCGTGGTACGTGCGAAACGCGGACTTGCATAGAGATCTTGAACTGCCTACAGTACAACAACACCTCAAAACACTCTCTGAAGCGTTCTTCAAACGCTCCGAAACCCATTCCAATCCTCTAGTTCGTGATTCAGTCTCATATATATTACTCCTGTCTTAGATTCGAAGTTCAAAGTCGCTAGGCGTAGGAATGCGCAAGCGTACTCTTGCACCAGACTGTCAGCCGACCTCGAAGCCCTTCTGGCCGCAAATTCTAATTCTAACTTAAATTCTAATTCTAACGTAAATCCTAATTCTAACGTAAATCCAAATTAATTCAATTTTATTTTGCAATTTGTAATTTTTTTTAAATTATTTACTTTTCATTTTGAGCACCTTCAGTGCTATGTATTCACCTTCAGTGCTTTGAGCACCTTCAGTGCTATGTAATCCCAGCGGGTGACCCCTTCTGGGCTCCGCTAGCGTGGCCTCTTTCTCCAATTGGCCGTCGCTGAGATGAAGGCTGAGTGGAAAAATTTCACGAGCCGACAGGGGTTTTTTTAGTGGGTAGTGCTCATTAGGAGTTATAGTCAGTGTGTAATTATTTTTCCTGTAAATAATTACTACCAATAAGATCGTATCTGACAATGAAGGAAATTTTTAGGTTACAAAGTAGGTATCCCAAATTGCTATACTTTTTAACGTTCAAGAAATATTTATTAGATGTATTTATATAATGTATAGAAAAACAAATACCATTCTAAATAAATATCTTTTCCCATTTTTACTCTTGAGCAAGATTAATTAGTTTAATTGAACATCCTTTTGTATGTAATTTTAACAATGAAACAATTAAAATTACAATTAATTTTAAACTTCCTTTTCATTAGCTACTCCTTACTTCAATGTAAAGCTTCTATATACATAAACAATTATATCCAACATTAACGCAGAACAGGTATTTTAATAGTAACTTTTGTAAATTAATATTGCCAAATCCAACTAGTAGGTATATAGAGATTATGTTTGTAATTTTTATAAAAAGTTCGAGTTTGTTCCGTCACAATTTGATTTAATTCAAAATATACTGGAGTAATTCAATTATGATTCATTATTTAAATAAGGAATGTTTTTTTCAAGTTCCCTCGAGATACCTATCTGATCTTGTACGAGCTTGTGGTAAGCACACTAGATGTAAGTTTCAGTGACTATGCCTGGATGAAAGAAGAATAGTTTGGGATATAAATAAGTTTGTCGAAATTTTAAGAATACATATATCGTCGACTAAATAGTCAACGCAGAAAACTTAGCATTATTAAAAGAATTTTAAGATAAATATATATTCGGGATTGTCTAAACATACCATATCCGCAAAGAGCTATTATACATATTTTGGATATAAACCTTGTTATTATTTCTGTGCGACAAAAAGTATTTCAAGAACCGTCGAAAGCGGTATTTTATTATTTGTGATTGCGGCATAACGACAAAATGTAGCTGTTATTACATTCTTCAGTAAATCTACAGATCTCTCGCGTTTCAGACATACCTCAAACATAAGCTGAAATATAACAGTATAAGTGGGGCTTATTTTCTACACTTGCGAGCTTTAAATTGGAATCACTTTAACGCGGGTTGCTCAAGACAAAGTTTTACCATTTAAATGCAATAAACTATAGCTTGTGTTACAACATTTGAAAGGTAATTTGAAAAATAATTTAAAATTGAATTCACTTTCCTATCAAAAATCAAGAATTAACTGCAAAAGGTTGAATTGATGACGTCTAAATAAAACTTCAGTATTTTGTGTTATCCCCTCGGGTTCTAATTACTGCTTGTAAAAACCGTTTAGGTTTTTCATTGATCGAATGAGTTTCCTTATGGAATCATGTGGGATTTCTTGCCACTATTCGATTAAAGCTCTTTTGAGTTCTTCTATCGATGCTGGAGCTGGACTTCTTCTTCGTTCCCACCTTTTCAGCTCGACCCACAAATGTTCTATAGGACTCAAGTCGGGACTGCGGGCTGGCCTGTCTATTGTGGCAATCCCAACTTGTTCCATGTACTGTCTAGTGACGGCAGCGGTATAGCAGCGAGCATCAACATGCATTAACTTAAAATTTAGCCAATAAATCCGGCGTAGGGGAGCACATGGGTAAACAGAATGTTGGCCTTTTTGGGGTCAAGTTTGCTTTTTTAAGCTTTCATCTCTCTGTACACTCGCTAAAATCCCTCCCTCGAATTTATCTGAGCTGTTTCTGGACGTCCATACCGGTCAGGTGTCGATTGCGCAGAGAATTGGTGACATTTTATCGGTCATCTCGCACCAAAGTGCATCGTTGTCGTCCTGATCCGGTCCTCGGACTAAGTCACCAGTCTCTCTGAACCTCTTGTACACCTTGGAGACACAAGACTGACTTAAATGAAGTTGTCGAGCGATGGCACGCTGAGACAAGCCATGCCGGATAAGGACAACGATTTAAGCGGCTTCTGCAGGTGTGGTTTCCATTTTCATAGAGCTTCAGTATTTCCAGTGACGTGAAATTTAGTACTGAATATCAATTTTGTAAAAGTTCGCTTTTTATAGGGTTTAAGGAGAAGGAAGGAAGGAGAAAATTGATGTCTTTTATTTTTACGTTTTATGACATAGAATGAATTTTGTTCTCTATTATATTGAAAGAGGTTGACAGATATAAAAATTCTCTTTCCATTAATGCAACACAAGATAAAGTTTATTGCTTTTAAATGGTAAAATTTTGTCTTGAGTAACTTGCGATGAAGTGATTCCAACTTAAAGCTCGCAAGTGTATTTAAACTGACGGGATTTGACCATATTGCGCAAAATCAAATGTCAAGGCGCAGTAAAAATTTAAAAACAGTAGTGAAACTTCATACAATCCCTCACTGATAAACTTTGCCATCAGTGTCAACGACAAGGTACCTAAGCAAGGCAAACCTACGCTTCTCTTAGCGATAAGGAACCTTATCAAAGCAAAGAACGCGGCTTTCCCCCGCCTATAGTTTAGTTGCCAATCAGCTACAACCCAAATTTAGGTCCTGACTTTCAGATCTCAAAGATTCTCAGATGAGCGATCTCATGTAGAATATTTCCCCGTCCCATATAGCGTCCTATAGGATAGCCTTACGCATAGAAGCTCTCACTCACACACCTCCTCACTCGTCCCGATGACATTACCACCTACGAAGACGAGGAGAAAGCTAAAAGTTAAAGATATAGCATTGACTCACAATGCTTAGAAAATTGTAGACTTTTTAATTTTAGGTATAATAACAAACTTATCAATGCGATTTTAAAAATAATACTACTAAGTGACGTCACAATATGAATTTCTATAAAAATAATTAAAATTAAATGGTTCACTATATCAGAAATACCTAAAATACTCTTTCAGAAAAAAATAAAACATACCTAAAAATGTATTAAGCTTTTTTTTATTTTAATTTAATTTGTTTAACGTGAATGAGTCACTATTATTAACAAATTTGTAAAGCGCTACTTTTGAAGATGATGTAAACAGAGAACACTACCACATCACCACAGCGTCGGGTGACGGGTTGCTCACTTCCCCCTAATATGGTTGAGGAGGGCGATGGCTGGATCCCGCGTTAACTCGTGAACGGGTGCCGTTTGAGGGTGTTCGTCGTTTGGATACTTTGGGGGAGGGAGACTTGCCGAGCTAACAGATGCAGATAACAATAATTTTGTATAGACATAAAGAGACTCTGTAAATTTATTTTGAAAAAAAAAAATACCCGTGAAGTTTCCTGCCAGTTTTTCTTCACGAAGGCTTTTTCGAACTGGTGGTAGAATCATGTTTTATTTGACGTCAATAAGAACAAGTAATTGTCAATGTTGAGAAATAAATATTTCATTTCATTTCATCTACATCTACCACATATTCTTTAATTGTTCTCTAATGTCGATTCTAAAACATTATTTATATTTTATAATTTTTGTTAATTTTTTGATTCCCTTTTATGCGCCATACTCTAATTGCTCTTTATATTATTTATTTTATTATGGAGAATAAAATGAGTCCATTCTGTTTAAATAAATTTCTCAGCAAAATTTCATGTTTTCTATTTAGAACTCGTGTGATAGATAATGTACATATAGCTCCTTCTTGTCATCACATTAGGTGCTTGTACTACTCTCATAAGCCGTGACTGTAAAACACTACAAACCTTTAGTAATAGTTTTATTAACTTTTGTTATTTTAAACTATCTAATGTACTAAAGCGTCATTAAAATTCTTTTATATGTAAAGTTATTTCGGTTCCTTCATAAATATCATGGTTTCATAACTTCCCCTGGTACTGAACTGTTCAAACACGAGGCCAGCATCGCTTTTGGTCAAAGAGCCAGTGCAGTATTAATAAAAGCTGCACTCTGGAGATACGACCCTCATTTATTTAGGGTTTCATATGTTTGAAAACGGCCAGTCAGTACTAGACTAAATACTATTTTAAAATGTGAAATTAACATATTTATGTGTAAATACGTACAATGTTTAAGTTGCAACATGCATAATTTTGTACAACAATAACAGATAACATTAATTTTTTTTATTAAAATCTCAATCTCCTGTTGGATAAGCAAACAGCGAAGTAAAGGAAACCGGAATAAACGTATATCTCTAAAATTAAACAAAACATTTTTTACATAGTTTCAGTGCTCATTGTTTTATGCCTGGTATTGCCAGGAGTACCACTGCCAGAGGATTTCGAATTAAATCAGTCTTAACTTTTACAATACAATTAATTTGTAATTGTAGAAACATCAAACGCGTAAAATGAAATACAGGTTGCTTCAAATTTCAGCGCGGTCGCGATATGCAGTATAATATATTTCGTGTTGAATGATGGTGATGTATGACGCACGATACTGTTTATGCGTTATTGGATTTTAAATGGATCATTTATTGTTTAGCTTTTAGATTTATAAGTTGCTTATTTCGATATATTCGATGAAGTACTTAAGATGAATAAAATTAAGCTTCGTATAATTGTTGAAATGGTTGAAGGGTTTCAATAGTATATAAAGAATTGTAGAGATCTCTCAAAAGGGGAAACGAATTAAATCGGCAATATAAACGATTTTAAAACTAAATGTTTTTTATTATATGTTTACAATTGTCAAATTATAAGGCAACCTGAGTGAACTAATTTTAAGAGCACGCTGTAACTATACCAGGCGATTATGAGAGGCCTGGTATACTATGTAAACAGCTTGGCTGCGGCATTTCATTAGCACGCACAATCAGCAGTCATGTTTGTGTTTATTTCATATCGTCATCAAATTGTATACATTCATTAAAAAGAACCGAAAGGTTTTTTGCCGCCGGTTTTTTTCCCTCGCAGTCTACACATAATACCTTTTAAAAGTCAAAGTGAAGTACTCGTAGTATTTACGCAATCTCGACGCGTACAATTTTTACCTATGATGAAATCTAATATTTTGACTTTAATTTGATTTAATATCGTAAAATTTAAATGAAAACAGAAATTAACGCGTTTATATAGTATTAGTATCATATTTCACCTGATCATCCCCCCCCCCCCGCCCCGGGGTGGGTATAAGAAGTCTTCGCTTTTCTTCAAACTAGACGAAGGGGTGGAGTGAGACTACCCCTTTAACACATCTACAAACAATAAACGGTACAAGCGCTGCGAAAGAAGTACACACACACTACTTTATTTAATGATTCAGGGAAAAATAAGTACTGACATAAAATTTTAAGTAAATAAGAATCCGAAAAAACATGACATCATGTTTGACAGTCTTCTAGTTGACTAATACAATGCATGTAACGTGACACGCGATTGTAGAAACATAATTATCTTCATTAAACTGTCAAATTCGCTTTGACGTCGCTATAAATAGGGCTGTATGCTGTCGCTATAAAAACGTTGCAAGTTTTATTTTATTCTTTATGCGGGCTATCGAGGTTATATTTCAAATCTGTTTTTTCTTGATCAAATAACAAACATTGGAGTAATTGGAATGACTAAAAGGGACTTGGAAAAGAGAACAGTGTCTGGTTCGTCTAACAGGAGTTCTGTAATGCATAGTAAGCGAGAATAACTCTGGACTATTAATGCTATTGCTGCAGATATCATGTAAAAACAACATTAGCAGCAGGGATCGTCGTTCACTTGAAAGCAACAAATGGTATACTTTACAAAGCTCCTTAAAGTTACTCTTTTTCATTTTCATTCGTTAGTTCCATAGTTCCGATAGTGTTCCAGAAACATCGCTTGAATTTTTTCCAAGTTTTCAATGTATTTTTTGTGAAACGGGCTCCAAACAACACGACAATACTCCAAGACACTTCAAACATAAGCATGACATAAAAATTTTATGCAATCAGGATCAGAGAATGATTCAGTCACGCGAAGCACAAATCCAAGGCTTTTGTAGGCCTTTGTAACTTTAACACAGATATGCTCCGACATCGTTATTTTGGAGTCAAGGAGAACCCCAAGGTCCATAAAAGTATCTGTAGCAACTAGTCCTCTACCCTCTAAGCTCTACTGATATACGATCTTTTTTCTCTTACACGTGAAAGTTATTTGAAGGTATTTTGTGACATTGACACTAATACGATTAATTTATAGTATTTACATAAATTGTCGAGATCAGCTTGAAGCTTCGCAACATCCTCGATACATTTTATGTGAGCACAGATTTTTGTATCGTCGGCATATGTTAGGTATTTAGCAAATCTAAAGCAGTTGTTAAAGTCATATAAATAAGCAACATACAACAAAAGGCCCATAATAGAGCCCTGAGGGACACCCGATGGGTTGTTTAAAAATTCGGAGCGATGTCCTGCCAAAACAACAGCTTGTGAGCGATTTCTTAGGTATGAAGCCATCCAACGAAGGAGATCCCCACGGATACCAAGGTCCTGAAGCTTTTGCAGAAGGATAACATGGTACACACGATCAAACGCTTTTTCAAAATCTGTGTAAGTACAATAAGTTTGACCACAGTTATCCATTCCACAAATATAGCTAGATAAGTACCAGTCGAACATCCGCGCCCAAAACCATGTTGTGATGGGATGTTACGAATAATTACAGGGTAAGTATGCGTAAGTAATTAGTAAGGAGTACAAATTTAAAGAACAGTGGCGATTCCTCAAACATATTTAAACAAAACTAAAAAAAGTATTCAAAACATACGGACAAGGAGGTTTTCAAGTCTGTTTAAAACTTAATAAAAATTGTCATTTTTTCTTTGGTGTAAACGACAGTACAGTTTTAATAATAGTAAGAACATAGCACAATAACCAATATGAAATTGAATACTGGAGGAAATATGAAATACTTAAATACTGAATTAAATACTAGAACAATATGAAATTAATATCCAAAAATGTACACATTAGTAAAAAAAAAAACCACTTAGGTTTAGTAAGCACAGTTCTTATTTTTCTAATTAAAAAATTCGGATTGATACACTATAGTATACAGATTTTGGTATAAGTAAGTACAATAATATTCGCTGCATAAGATTGGCTAAAACCGCACAAATTAAACCTAGCGCCAAAGAATTACAACTAGATTTACTAAATATTTTGTACCCCAGTTTCCATGGTTTATTTAAAATAAAAAGTAAAAAACGCCTCACATTATTTTAATGAAAATCTATGAAATCAATCGAGATAAAAGGCTTCGCGGCTTACTTTAATATGTCCTCATAGAATTAGCATACAACTCTGATCAATCGTGTCACAAGACAGGAAAAAGATCCTGTCCTTCATACATCATTTACTTAATCTATCTTGGTTTTAAAGTGGGAATAATAAACTTTCGGAAAGTGGCTGTAACATCCTTCCAAGTAAAAATATTTTTTCTTAATAATTTGTGTACCTAATAAATTAACTTTTTACTATTTCAAATTGTCTTCTCTTTTTTAAGGCTTATAAAATATGTTTTATAAAAAAACAAACAATCTCAATTTCATGTTTATTTATTTTTAGGATCATTTTGAAATGTTGTTTGATCTTCACGATAAAACTAACAATGTTTTAATAATAATAAAACCCCAGACAAACACACCAACTGTATGGCCCCAAAGTAAGCAGAGCTTGTGTTATCGATGACCATACTGCGACCTGGAGGGGAACCCAGAATAAACATAAATATATAAATACAAACAACTATGACCCTAAAACGCCCGCTCTCCTCAAGAGCGTCTTTAGACGAGCATCACTCGCTACTGATTTCCTTGTAAATTATTTATTTAGTATAAATTCTTTAAATAAAATACATAATGTCTAGACCTGCTAATCTCGCGTCCGGTCGTATTAAACCCAAGGGCTTATCCCTAGTTTCATTCAACGCTCGTAGCCTTAGTACTAATCTCCCTGAGCTCAAACTGTTCTTTGAGAACAACGAGCCAGACTTATTGCTTCTCCAAGAGACATGGCTTACTCCAAACCGCACCAGGGGATTCGCTCTTCCCAAGTACGCGTTTACCCGTAACGATAGGCCCAACTCCGACGGTTTTGTCGGCGGCGCTGCTGTTTATTACAAAAGAGGATTCCATTGCTGTCCTCTCCCTACCGCTCCTCTCCTTAACATGGAAGCCACTGTGTGTAGATTGGCAATGACTGGTCAATTAACCATCATCATAGCTTCAGTCTACATACCTAGTGGCACTAGACCAATCCGCAGCGTCTTTGAGGCCATTCTCGCCCTCCGCCATTCAGTCATTACGTTTGGAGACTTTAACTCCAAACATACTGACTGGACGTGCCTATCGACCAACACCAGCGTTATCATTCTCCTTAATATCACTACCTCACTCGACTTAGACGTCATCTCTCCCATCACTCCCACTCACTATCCCGACAACCCGAACCACTCTCCTGACATCCTCGATTTTGCAATTGTCAAGCGAATCAACCTCGACCGCAGGTTTATCGAAGCACTCGATGACCTAGGCTCTGACCACCGCCCCATCTCCCTCGTGCTAGTTCCGCTTAACGATAACGTCACCTCTCCTAAGACCTGTACCAAATGGAAAGGCTTTAAAACTACGTTAGTTTCAGCCTTAGAGGCTCCGAACTCTCCGCTCGCGATCTCACCCGATCAATTAGATAGCCCGTAAAATAGATTCATTAGTCAATTCTCTCACTGATGCTATCAACTCAGCCATCAGTGACAATGAAAATGTTACTAAGCAAGGCAAACCCACGCTTCCGTTAGCCGCTAGCAATCTTATTGAAGCTAAGAATGCGGGTCTCCGGAGAGCCAAGAAATATCCCACGCTCGCCTACAGAACAGCTGCAAATCAGCTTCAACGTAAAGTTAGGTCTTGCCTCGCGGAACTCCGAGACGCTCAGATGAACGATCTCATGGCGAATATCTCCCCGTCCCACCAAGCGTATTATATTATGGCCCGAGCCTTACGCGTAGACGCCGCCTCTCACGTCCCTCCTCTCACTCGTCCCGATGGTTCTATCGCCTTCGAAGTCGAAGAAAAAGCCGAATGATTCGCTGACAGCGTTGAATCCCAATGTTCTCCCAGCATGCAACCCGCGAATCCCTCTCACATCCAGGCGGTGGAGGACGAAGTTCTCCGCAGAGACTCTCTCCCCATCATAACCGACCCCGTCACAGCTCTAATGACGAAATCTTGCTTCTTATTAGAAGTCAAAAGTCCAAAAAGGCTCCGAGTGTGGATGGAATTTCCAACCACGCACTTAGCAGGTGAGCACCTGCCTCAACAGGTGCTTACCTTGTTAGCTTTCATTTTCAATGCCTGCTTCGACCTTAGCTACTTTTTAAGAGCTTGGAAAGAAGCGACAGTCATAGGCATTCCCAAGCCGGGTAAACCTCTGAATATCCCGGCTAATCACAGACCCATCAGCCTCCTCAAGGCCATGTCTAAACTTCTCGAGGGAGTCATACTCTCTTGAATGCGGAACCGTCTGTTTCCAACGGATGGCGATCCTCTCATTATTCCCCATCAGTTCGGCTTTCGCGCTAAGCACTCCTGCCCTCAGCAAGTCCATCAAATCGTCGAGTACATACTTGACGGTTTCTATCCGCGTCGTTATAAAACAGTCGCGGTTTTCTTTGACGTAGCCAAGGCTTTCGATAAAGTATGGCACAGCGGTCTCGTCTATAAACTCTACAAAATAGGCTTACCGGATCGCCTAGTTAGAATAATCACGTCATTTCTCAAAGACCGTACGTTTCAATTTAAACATGAAGGCACGCTTTCCGCGCCCCGTCTAATAAAGGCTGGAGTCCCTCAAGGCTCAGTCCTCACCCCTCTATTGTATACCGTGTACACAAACGATATTCCCGTCCCGCCAAAAGGCGTCGAACTTTGCCGATGACACTGCCCTTTACACCAAAGGCCACTCAGTGTCCCGGGTCTCACCAACAGACTCCAAAAGGCTGTAAATGCCCTCGGTGCATGTTTTCAAAAATGGCGTATCGATGTGAACCCAGAGAAGAGCTCTGCGGTTTACTTCGACTGCAAACGCCGTCGTATCGCCGACAATCTCCACTTCCAAATATTTAGGCGTCACATTAGACCAGACGCTTTCTTTCAAACCTCATGTCGATAGAGTAACGAAACTCGCACGTTTTAACTTAGGCCGCCTTTATAGTATGTTAGGTAGAAAAAGTAAAATGTCTTTCAGAAATAAACGTACGCTTTATAAGACCTGCGTTAGAACCGTCATGACATATGCCTCGCCAATCTTTGCCCACGCCAAACCTTCCGTCTTGCACAAACTGCAGGTAGTTCAAAATCTCTTCTGCCGCAGGGCCACAAACGCACCTTGGTACGTGCGCAACGCAGACCTGCACAGAGATCTTGAACTACCTACAGTGCAACAACACCTCAAAACACTCTCAGTATCTTTCTTCAAACGCTCCGAAACCCATCCCAATCCTCTTGTTTGAGATTCAGTCTCATATACTACTCCTGTCTTAGATTCGAAGTTCAAAGTAGCTAGACCGAGGAACGCGCACACTGGTAAACTCACGCAATTACACTAGATCTCGAAGCCCTTCAGGCCGCAACTTCTAATTCTAACGTAAATTCAAATTAATTCAATTTTTAATTTAATTTTGAGCACCTTCAGTACTATGTATTTACCTTCAGTCCTTTGAGCACCTTCAGTGCTATGTAAATCCCAGCGGGCGACCCACTTTGGGCCCTGCTAGCGCGGCCTCTTTCTCCAATTGGTCATCGCTCAGATGAAGGCTGTGTGGAAAAAAATTGCACGAGTCATTCAGGGGGATTTTAGTGGGTAGGGCTCTGGTAGGCTCGGAGCGAGTCCCAGAATACTCCGATCGTGCGCGCGAATTATGCGTCAGAGCATTCTTTATCCTCCTGCCATCTCCGTGGAAGGGAACAAAAAAAAGACCCGAGAACAACGAGATCCGGTTTGCGTGCGGACTCGTTCGCACGTCGATCGATTTCGCTATTCCGCTTTCTAGTCCCTGCACTAGTTGAGCACCCCCAATTTTATATCCATGTACGACGTGTAGTCTCGTACCGTAATTCGCGTTAGCGGAGCATCACTCGCTCCTAAGTTCGTTGTAAATTTATTTTTATTCTTTTTATTTTTGTATAAAATCGTAAATAAGTAAATTATAATGTCTAGACCCGCGAATCCCGCGTCCAGTCGTATTAAACCCAAGGGCTTATCCCTAGTATCTTTTAACGCTCGTAGTCTTAGCACTAACCTTCCCGAGATTAAACTGTTCCTTCAGAACAAAGAACCTGACCTATTCCTTCTCCAGGAGACATGGCTTACTCCAAAACGCTCCAGGGGATATGCTATTCCTAAGTACGCGTTTACTCGCAACGATAGGCCCAACTCCGACGGTTACGGCGGCACCGCCATATATTACAAAAGAGGCTTCCATTGCTGTCCTCTCCCTACCCCTCCTCTCCTCAACATGGAGGCCACGGTGTGTAGATTGGCTATGACTGGTCATCCGACCATCATCATAGCTTCAGTCTACATACCGTGTGGCTCCAATCCAATCCGCAGCGACTTTGAGGCCATTCTCGCCCTCGGCCATTCAGTCATTATGTTCGGAGACTTTAACTCCAAACATACTGACTGGACGTGCCTATCAACCAACACCAGCGGTATCGCTCTCCTCGACATCACCAACTCCCTTGACTTAGACGTCATATCCCCCATCACTCCCACTCACTATCCCAACAATCCGACCTACTCTCCTGACATCCTCGACTTTGTAATTATCAAGCGAATCAATCTTGACCTAAGGTCTATCGAACCGCTCGATGACCTAGGCTCCGACCATCGCCCCGTCTCCCTCGTGCTAGGTACGCCTAACGTTAACGTCACACCTCCTAAGACCTTTACCAATTGGAAAGGCTTTAAAAATACGTTAGTTTCAGCCTTAGAGGCCCCTAACTCTCCGCTCGCGATTTCGCCCGACCAATTAGATAGTCCGGATAAAATAGATTCATTAGTCAATACTCTAACTGATGCTATTAACACAGCCATCAACGACAACGAAAAGGTTGTTAAGCAAAGCAAACCCGCGCTTCCACTAGCCGTTAGCAATCTCATTAAAGCCAAGAACGCGGCTCTCCGGAGAGCAAAGAAATATCCCACGCCAGCATATAGAACAGCTGCGAATCAGCTTCAACGTAAAGTTAGGTCTCGCCTCGCGGAACTCCGTGACACTCAGTTTAACGATCTCATGGAGAATATCTCCCCGTCCCACCAAGCATATTATCGAATGGCCCGAGCCTTACGCGTAGACACCGCCTCTCACGTTCCTCCTCTCACTCGTCCCGACGGCACCATTGCTTTCGAAGTCGAAGAGAAAGCCGAATGCTTCGCCGATAGCATAGCGGCACAATGCTCGCCCAGCACGCAACCCGCGGATCCCTCCCACATCCAGGCGGTGGAGGACGAAGTCCTTCGCAGAGAATCTCTCCCTATCACCGACGACCCCGTCACAGTCTCTAATGATGAAATCTTGCTTCTCATTAGAAAGCAAAAGTCCAAAAAGGCTCCGGGTGCGGATGGAATTTCCAACCACGCACTTAAGCACCTGCCTGAGCAGGTGCTTACCTTGTTAGCTATCATCTTCAATGCCTGCTTCGACCATAGCTACTTTCCAAAAGCCTGGAAAGAAGCGACAGTCATAGGCATTCCCAAGCCGGGTAAACCTCTGAATGTCCCGGCTAATCACAGACCCATCAGCCTCCTCAAGGCAATGTCTAAACTTCTCGAAAGAGTCATACTCTCTCGAATGCGGAACCATCTGTTTCCAACGGATGGCGACCCTCTCATCATTCCCCACCAGTTCGGCTTTCGCGCTAAGCACTCCTGCCCTCAGCAAGTCCATCGAATCGTCGAGTACATACTCGAAGGATTCTCTCAGCGTCGTAAAAAAACAATCGCGGTTCTCTTTGACGTAGCCAAGGCTTTCGACAAAGTCTGGCACAGCGGTCTCGTTTTTAAACTCTATAAAATAGGCTTACCGGCTCGCCTAGTCAGATTAATAGCGTCGTTTCTTAAAGACCGTACTTTTCGATTCAAACATGAAGGCACGCTCTCCGCGCCTCGTCCCGTAAAGGCTGGAGTCCCGCAAGGCTCAGTCCTCGCCCCTCTGCTGTACACCGTGTACACTAACGACATCCCCATCCCGCCGAAAGGCGTCGAACTCGCCCTCTTTGCAGACGATACCGCCCTTTACACTAAAAGTCAAGCGATCCCGTATAACATCACCAGACTCCAAAAGGCCGTAAACGCCCTCGGTGTTTGGTTTCAAAAATGGCGTATCGATGTCAACCCAGAAAAGAGTTCTGCTATTCAATTCGACCACAAACGTCGTAATCGCCACAACGATCCGCACATTCGTATGTTAGGTATTCCCATCCCCTGGAAGCGCACTGTCAAATACTTAGGCGTCACCTTAGATCAGACGCTTTCTTTCAAGCCACACGTCGATAGAGTAACGAAACTCGCGCGTTTTTACTCAAGCCGTCTATATAGTATGATAGGAAGAAAAAGTAAAATGTCTTTTAGAAATAAACGTACGCTTTATAAGGTCTGCGTTAGACCCGTCATGTCATATGCTTCGCCAGTCTTTGCCCACGCCAAACCCTCCGTCCTGTATAAGCTGCAGGTAGTTCAAAATCTCTTCTGCCGCAGGGCCACAAACGCACCTTGGTACGTGCGTAACGCGGACCTGCACAGAGATCTTGAACTGCCTACAGTGCAACAGCACCTCAAAACACTCTCAGAATCGTTCTTCAAACGTGCCGAATCCCATCCCAATCATCTTGTTCGAGATTCAGTCTCATATACTGTTCCTGTGTTAGATTCGATTTACAAAATCGCTAGACCGAGAAACGCGCACACGAGCGAACGCACGCAGTTAACTTTAGATCTAGAGGCCCTTCAGGCCGCAAATTCTAATTCTAACGTAAATTCTAATTCTAACGTAAATCCGAATTAATGCAATTTTATTTGTCAATTTTTAATGTTTTTATTTATTTACTTTTCTTTTTTGAGCACCTTCAGTGCTATGTAAATCCCAGCGGGTGACCCCTTAAGGGCCCCGCTAGCGCGGCCTCTTTCTCCGATTGGCCGTCGCTCAGATGAAGGCTGAGTGGCAAAAATGCACGAGCCGACAGGGGGTTTTTTAGTGGGTATGGTTCTGGTAGGCGTCGGGACGAGTCCCACATAACTCCGATCGCGCGCGCGGAGTATGCGTCAGAGCATTTTTTATGTCCTCCTGCCCTTCCCGTGGAGGGGAACCAAAAAAAAAAAAAAAAATCTCGTACCGTAGCTTCCTATATTCATAGGACCGTCTTTTCAACATCATCGCCTGCAGCTCGTCGTCGCCGATCTTCGTCGCCGTCGCCGCTCCGGCAAGCTCTGCGTTCCAGGACTACGAGTAAGTTCTCCGTGAAGTTCTCGGTGAAGTTCTCGGTGGATACCTCACGGTGCTAACGGAACCTGTTAGCGTTGCCCCAGTGCGTTTTATTGGCCGTTCAGGCCGTAAGAAACCGGAAATTCCGATCTCAGTGCAATGGGCCTTTTCCAATATAACAATATAACAATTCAATAAGAAAAAATCCCCTACTTTTTCAAAATTCATTCCATTTTTAAAATAACGGCACAAAAAGTAATCAGTTTCATTTTTCGGATTTAAATTGTTGATTACGGAAACATTTTGTTTTTGTTGTTGTTGGAACGAAGTTCTTTATCGCGCGTTGCGAAAGGGGGCTAGGCGGAAAAAATTAAGACCAAAAGTTGTAACGACACTTTTTGCTATAGTTGTAAGCCGTGCGGCGTGCGCGTGTTTCTCTGTCTGTCTCTCTCTTTTTCATAGAAAGCAAGCCAGTTATTTTCGTTTCGTCTTTCTATTTCGCATTGAGCAGTGTGGTGTCGCAACGATTATTTTTGTTGAGTGTATACAGGTTTTTTGTACATAATAACATAATAAATAATAAACAGTGTTTTTGCACAATTACCGGATATTGCTGATGGAGTTAGGTAAGTAGAGATTTTATACAGACAATAATAAATGTTTATGTATTTTTAAGCAAGTACGCATTATACCCTCTCTTTACTATTGTGCTAACCAAGTCATACGCGTTATAATCTCTCCATTATTGTGTGTTTAGCAATTGTACGCGTAATAACTTTAATAAATTTAAAAGCAAATTATATTTTAATATTACAATATCAGTTATATTTTATCAATAGTAACTTCGTTCCATCCGGGTGTCCCTTGACACCTCTCAAGTTTTTTTGTTGTATTTGCTCGTAAGAGCAAGCAAGGAGCTAAAACATATAGCCTTGTCATAAATAAATATGTCATTATTTGATTTCATTTTCTTTTTGACTTAAAATACATGTAAATAATTGATTAAAACAAGAATGTTGCAAGCAAACGAGTTAAAATAAAATAAGCTACTAAATTATTAAAAAAATAATAAAATAAACAATTCAAACATACGACGTAACCGTATAAGTAAAGTCCTTTGCCTGTCTAGAAGGAATAAATATGAATGAGGTAAACAACTAAATAACCTAAAAAAATTTTTAAAAGGCTGCATGGGCTAGATCCCTTTGCCTTCCCTAAGGGTAAATAATTAAAAAAAAATAAAAAAATAGTCGCAGAGCAATCTTAAGGTATTATTGTAATTGTGCCGCTGGAAATAGGACTGTGGGATGTTGCTCCCATGTAATGAGTATATTATGGTATATGGATTATGCAAGAAATTTGGGATACCTTAGAGCACCAGCGGCATTTCTCGACAATGTTATAATTGAATAAAGAAAAATATAATTAAGTGTTTTATATTTTATAGTACCTACCCTTTTTAAATAACTGGTTTCTACAATCCACTAATCGTTATATCCATGTGATCAACTGGTAAATGGCATCGGAATCCATAGCTATCATTATGCATTGATTAACATCTTACTGCTCTTATTTATAATCCTTTATAGCAGTGATTTAGTTACAATATATTTTATTTCTTTCTATAAATTGTCATATATATAAGTCAAAAAGAGACAAAATAAATTTTAGTTGCAGTTACAGTTTTATAAAAGGATTATGAATAAAACGGTATATACCTAGGGTACAGGCTTAAGTTAAAATATTGACAGAAGAGAAAAAAAAGCGGCAATTAAACAGTGATATAGGCCTAAAAAAACAAAAAAAGAATACTACTGCAATTTGTTTGTGCATTTGTTTTGTAGCGGCTATACAATGTTAGCAAAGTCAGCAAAACCCCAGACTGGACTGCCGCGTGTTCTAGGCAGTTAGTCGTCTGCGCAACACCGCCTCGCTAGGTCAACTTGTATTACATAAGATAAGGACTTATTATACTGACTTATGTAACTACGTTTAAGTGTTTGAAAATAATAGACTGAGTGAATTTAAAAGGTTTTTGGTTTTATTGCGTCACCACCTCCAAATTGGTGACCCCGACGTGATCAAGAAGACGACTCACGGTGACGCGCGAACCTAGCGAGGGTGCATATTGTTTAGTAATAAATAAAAAGTGAATATTAAAGCGTCGCGCCTGCAGCTACCGACATGGAGTCGGAAATGATCAAATTCCTGCGCAACATGTCCCTGGAGCTAAAGGAACTCCGCGGGGAGATCGAAGAGATCCGGTCGCGAGGCAGGAGCTACGGACGACCGCAGGACAGAAGCTATGACGGAGGTCGGCGGAGATCGCGACCCACGAGCAGGACAGCGTCACGACATCGGGAAGAACTAGTTGCAGTACAGTCAGCGACGGTGAGCGACTGTGCTGCGGGCAATCACCGCTTATGCGTCCGAGAACAGAAAACCGGCTTAGTGTACCTGGTCGATACCGGGGCTAACGTGTCAGTGATTCCAGTGAATAAAGTGCCGGACAAAAGAAAGGCAAGCGAATGCCCGTATAAACTGTATGCTGCGAACAATACGGAAATAAAAACTTATGGTGTAATATCGTTAGAAATTAATCTTGGTTTACGCCGTAGTTTTAGATGGAATTTTATTATAGCTGACGTAAAACAACCCATAATTGGGGCAGACTTTTTAAGGCACACGAATTAGTAGTTGATTTATACAATAGACGGTTGTTGGACGGCCGCACTAAATTAGATACGCAAGGTATATTAGTTTTGTATAACGAGCCCGCGATAACGAGTATTCAAAATGACAACCCATATCGCGAGCTTCTAGAACAATACTCAGAAATAACGAAACCAATTTCTTTTAAGGAGCCCAGTAAACACGGTATCGTACATTATATAGAGACTACTGGTCCCCCGGTTTTTGCTAAAGTAAGACCATTACCGCCGCAAAGATATAAAATCGCTAGGGACGAGTTTAGGTTAATGCAAGAATTAGGTATTTGCAGGCCATCAAAGAGTCCATGGGCAAGCCCGTTGCATGTAGTACCAAAGAAGGACGGCCAGATCAGGCCTTGCGGAGACTATCGTGCACTCAACGCGATCACGAAGCCAGACCGCTACCCGATTCCGAGAATTCAGGACTTCACATATGGATTGGCAGGTAAGTGTGTTTTTTCCCGGTTAGATATTAACAGAGCGTTCCATAATATTAGCATTGCACCGGAAGACGTAGAGAAAACCGCCATTATAACGCCGTTTGGTCTTTTCGAATTTCCAAGAATGACATTCGGCTTGCGGAATGCGGCCCAAACGTTCCAGAGATTCATGAATAATAGCGTGCTGCAGGGAATCGAAACCTGCACCCTTGGGGATGAGGGTAAGAGTACAAATAACAAAGTGCGTGAGAGCTCTAATTTATTTTCCTACATTGATGACGTCATCGTAGCTAGCACGAATCATGACGTACATAGAGAGCACCTTAAACAGGTCTTTGCCAGGTTTCAAGAGTTCGGCATAACCATTAATCTGGCGAAGTGTAGTCTCGGTAAGTGTAATATAGAGTTTTTAGGTTACGAAGTGAGCGCGGAAGGTGTCAAACCCATGAAGAGCAAGGTGGAAGCTATCAAAGAATTCCCCAGACCTGAAACAATCGAGCAGCTCCGCCGTTTTTTAGGTATGGTTAACTTTTACAGGAATCACTTAGAGCGTGCGGCAGATCAACAGGCCGACTTGAACATCTTCCTGCATGGCGCCAAAAAGAAGGATAAATCAAAGATTAAATGGACGGATAAGTCGATAGCCGCCTTCGAGCAATGTAAGTTAGCTTTAGAAAACGCGGTGACCTTGTCACATCCGGGAGACGAAGGCGCGCTGTATTTAATGTGTGACGCGTCAAACTCGTGCGTCGGCGCAGTCCTCCAACATAAGGTTAAAGGAATCTGGAAGCCGCTGGGGTATTTTTCCAAAAGATTGTCGGAGGCTCAAAAGAAATATAGCACGTACGACAGAGAGCTATTGGCAGTATACTTGGCCATAGTACATTTTCGCAGCATGGTAGAAGGCCGGCAGCTCACCATAATGACGGATCATAAGCCATTAACACACGTTTTTTCTAAAATAGGTTCAGATAATAAAGAGACGCCCAGGCGAGCACGACAACTATTGTATATAAGCGAATTTACGAGCGATATACAATACGTCAAAGGTAACGAAAACGCAGTTGCTGACGCGTTGTCCCGAGTTATAGAGACCATTGTTTGTCCGACCGTTTTAGATTTCGACGAAGTCGCCCGGGCACAGGAAACAGACGATGAACTTGCAGAAATGCTGACGGAATCTCAAGGTAATATAGTGCTTAAAAAATTACAATCACCACTGTGTAATAGTGCGATCTATTGCGAAACTTCAGAGAACCGTGTGAGACCCTACCTGCCTCAGCAGTTCAGAAATGTGGCTTTCAATGTCGTACATAGTAATAACCATCCCGGAATTAGAACAACGCGTAAAATGATTACGAATAAATATTACTGGCCGGGTATGAATAAAGATATCAGTGTATGGGCCCGAGCGTGCATACAATGTCAAAAGGTAAAAACGCATAGGCACACACATTCTAAATTAGGTACTTTTACACTAGCAGAACGGTTCGAGCACCTACACGTAGACATCGTGGGCCCCCTGCCGACCACGCAGGAAGGGCATAGGTACTTAGTTACGATGATAGATAGATTTACAAACTGGCCGGAAGCCGTTCCGGTCAGCGATATAACAGCCGAGACCGTCGCTAAAATAATATATGAAAACTGGATTTGCCGTTTTGGATGCCCAAGTAGGTTAACTAGCGATCAGGGGAGGCAATTTGAAAGTGAATTATTTAATAAACTTATGAAAGTATTAGGCATTAATAAATTCCGAACCACAGCGTACCATCCCCAAAGTAACGGCAAGGTAGAAAGATTACATCGTTCTCTGAAGGTCGCTTTGAAAGCACGTTTATTACAGAATAAAAATGGGTCATGGGTTGATGAACTGCCAACGGTCATGCTGGGGCTACGTGCAGCATGTCGTAGCGACAGCGGCGTCAGCGCAGCTGAAATGGTATTAGGGCACACGTTACGCTTGCCTGGCGATTTTTATGTCGATTGCGCGAACGCAGAAACGTCGCAAGAAAAATACGTAGGTAAATTACGCAATATTATACAAAGTCTCCGGCCCCAGACACGAGAAAATAGCGATTCTGGTACAATTTTCGTTCATAAAGATTTAAAATCATGTAGTCATGTTTTCGTACGAAATGATTTAGTGCAAAGGCCATTGATGCCTAGTTATAGTGGACCGTATCTTGTGATAAATAGATCACCAAAGAGTATGACCATTGAAATAGGGGGCCGTCGAACAACCGTTTCCATAGATAGAGTGAAACCCGCTTACTGCTTATACGAAGCAGATCCCAATGATGGAAATAGAAATTCTATGTTCTCAAATAGTAAAAATTTTTTTAATGATGTTCCACAGGTGCAAAAATCGCTACCGCCTAAACCTTTAACCACGCGCAGTGGCCGCGCAGTTAAGCAGCCGGTGCGATTTGCTGATGTTGGATGAAATAAAATAGATGAGTTCACATAGTTATTAATCATACATTATTCTAATTGCAAAAGAATTTAACGTAATAACTCGTATATAACATTTTGTTCAATCCAAAAATGGGTAAATCGTATAGTAAAGAACAAGAAATAATCATAGCACAAAATGGTGCAAATAACGCCAGTACTAATGAAATAATAACGCACGTTAAGCTTTTCGGAGCAATTGTATTTGCAGTGTTCATAATGATGGTATTAATTTTCGTGTACTATTGCATTCAAAAATGTCGTAAAAACACTCGAAGCTGGATGGATAACAGAGTAAGAGCCATGTGGAAAGCAGCTAGTGACGCAAGCGGCACGGTATAAGCCGATACAGGTCGGCCGATGAGGGAGTTTTTTTTTGGCTATTGTCGCGAGAGGAGGCAAGGTGAGTCCTAAGGGACGTTTTTTTATATTGCAGACCGGCCTCTCGGGCAATATACCCTTAATATTTTAATGATTATTATTAGGTCAAGTACCTACATCAAGTCGGCCCTTGAAAAATAGGTATCCGCAAAATGTTATTTTTGTTGTATAAGTGATCTTTTTAAATTACGTGTAATTAATGTTGTACCCTTTTCAAACAACTTATAAATAATTATTGTTGCTAATTTCTTATTTCAAATTTTTGTAAAATAATTCAATTACAGGTACATTGTGTACGAAGCATCGCCTTAACATATTTTGTTCTATAAATAGATTGTAAGAAACAAAGAGCATTGAGCTTTGGAATGCGATATCAGACCTAGTAACCCGTAATGTAAACACAGATTCAGCAATCATGTCGAATCAACGTCATCTGGTACACTTCTGTAATAAGTTTAGTGTAAGGTAATATTATGGAGTCATATTTTTTTTAAAACTGGTAAAAATTTTTTGTTTTGTTTTTGTTCTCTCCAAGGTATAATTAAAATGCAATAGCACTTACGAGATACAGGATGTTTGTTTGTTGAATTGTATAATTTTTTTTTGGTAAAGATAGTTTATAAAATTTTTTTTTAAAAAAAGAAGGGGTGTGATGTAGCGGCTATACAATGTTAGCAAAGTCAGCAAAACCCCAGACTGGACTGCCGCGTGTTCTAGGCAGTTAGTCGTCTGCGCAACACCGCCTCGCTAGGTCAACTTGTATTACATAAGATAAGGACTTATTATACTGACTTATGTAACTACGTTTAAGTGTTTGAAAATAATAGACTGAGTGAATTTAAAAGGTTTTTGGTTTTATTGCGTCACCACCTCCAAAGTTTCATAAACTCAATGAAAAAGTATTGATGAATATCAGTTGTTATTACTTTTGTAGTGCTTGCTGATAAAAATTTATAGGTACTTGTAATTGTAAATAATTATAATCCTGATAGTGATTTGTTTGAGTAGTGATTAAATTAGTGCCACACAGTTGAATAAGTGATATTCGTAAAAACCTAACCTAAAATTATAAGTTTTTTTTAAAGTAAATTATCTTTTTTCTCCCATCTTTCAATGATATTATATACAAAAGATAATTTGATATATTTAATTCGCTCTATCAAAAGACACACATTTTATTAATGCATGCCGTTTTTTAAGCTTTTTTTATGTAAGGCAGAATATGTATTGAATTTGCCATCATTCTTTGTTATACTAATTTCATAGCTGGCAAATGAGCATGCGACCCACCTGATGGTAAGTGGCATCCGGGATCGGCATCCGTGGATATCATTAATCATAGGTGTTTTATTTATTTACATTAATTGTAATTTTTATATCGAATAGACTTCAGTTGGAGAAGCTTTTGTTCCAGTAATTGCACTAGCTGTCCCACGTGACCGTGATCATTGTGGCGGTCAAAATAGAAAGGTAGTACTAAATACTGCCAAAAAATATAAGGTACATAAATTGTCTTGTCGCTAAATGTTCTTAATGCTGAAAATGTTAAAATAACTAAATACCTGTTTACGATAATTTCATGTATTAAATAAAATGAAACAGGAAAATATTTGACATCAAAGAAACATTTCACGATTATCACCAGAATCAGTTGAAATAAATCTAATTTTAACTGGCTTCTTGCATTAATTTAACTTATTTACTTTTTCTTGTAACTTTCGAATCATCAAAGGGGGTTGAAGAATTAAAATAAAGTCTATATTTATTGATAAGAGACGCTCGAAGAAATACTGTTACACACTCAAACAGCAAACAGTAGGACGTGATGCCTAATGGTCAATGGCATTTGTAACTGCCAACAATAGAACGGACTGTAGTACCACCACAGGTGAACTCTAACAAAAGAAAATATTGTGGTTAATTGTAACTTTTAAATTAACGATTTTTGAACAATTAAGTTCTTTTTTCCTTGAGACGTTAATATTAAAAACGTTACCGCTGCAAGAAAAGAAGCTCCATGTTTTGTTATTTGTTGAAGCCTTGGTTCAAATACCTTTTTTCGCTTTATGTTATTTTAAAACAAAAAAGGCAAAGAAAAAAATGTTGGGTACAAATATCTTGTATACCAGAATATGATTTGACTCCCAAAACACTATAGTCATTTTATGGCAAAGTACACCAAAAAAAATATCGTGTACCAAAAAAACGAATGTATTAAATAGTAAATATGCGTCGAAAATAAAGTAATGTGTATAATTAATAAATTAATGTTTGAACTTTAAAATGTAACCGCTTATCAAATTAAGTAAATGTCAACTAAATTTAGTACTATTTCGTCTTCTTCGTACTTCGTCAAACTATTTCGTTTTTTTTGCAACGCCTTATTCTATACAAAGCTTAGTAGTTAAATTTTGGTTAGGTTAGTGTTAGGCTGTATTTATCGCATGCAAAGGTAAAGTATATTTATTTCAGTATTCGTGATAAACACTGTTGCATCAAATGATAATGTTTTAACGTTCATCTGTGATTTCACTTCAAATTCTTTAATTATTTATTTCTCAATATTGGCACTTTTTCTTATTGACATCAAATAAAGCATGACTCTACCACCAGTCCGGAAAAACCTTCGTGAAAAAGAACTGGCAAGAAACATCACGGGTATAACTTTTTCAAAATAAATTTACAATATCTATTTATGTCTATACAAAATTATTCTTATTTGCATCACGAGTTAATGCGGGATCTAGCCGTCGCCCTCATCAACCATATAGAGGGAAGTGAGCGAACCGTCTGTGTAAATCTATGGTATCAACGTAAGCGTATGTGTAATACTGCAGAAAGGGAGTTTTCTGCAGGTTTCTATTGCTATTTAAGAAAGCACTTAAATTTCGCAAATAAATTCGATGACATAAAATAAGTTTACAAAAACTTTCGGGGATTTTTGTTTGTTACTTTTTTGTTACAATTGCTATGTACGCATTCAAAAATTATTGGAAAAAACTTTCAATGCAAATTTTACAGAAGAGTGTCTGCCGGGTCAGCTACACTTATATAAATGTACTTAGTAATTTTACGTTGCATTTATGCATTGTAATATTGTTGTACCAAATATAACGTTCAATCACCAGCTCAGTTGTTTAAAAGCTTCAGTGATTTTTATATAACTTTTGCAGCAAACAAGTTTCATTTTATTGTAAATGTAAAAATTCTAATTTAAATTTTATAACACTGCAGTATAACTTTTAAAATAAACTTACTTAGTTGAAACAAGAATTTAAAAAGTTTCTCAGCAAAAGTGTAAGTACTAGGGTGGATTGAAAAGTTCGCGGCCTAACATAGATAGATAGCGGCTCCTTTCAGTTGAACAGAAAAGAACTCGGCTCACGATTTCTAGACTGTTTAGAGCTGTTTCAAGCTGATCCAAACCAATTTTTGGCAAAACTTGTTACCATGGATGAAACATGGGTTCATCACTATACTCCTGAATCCAAACAACAATCCAAACAATGGAAAAGTCCCGGATCTCCAACCTCCAAGAAAGCCAAGGTGTGGTTTTCAGAAAACATGGTAATGGCATCAGTTTTCTGGGATTCTGAGGGTGTCATCTTGGTTGATTACTTAGAAAGAGGTCAAACTATAAATTCTGCATAATATTGCACACTATTACGTCATTTACGCGAAGAAATAAAGTCTAAAACCAGGATTGTTGACCAGGAAAGTTTTGTTTCGTCAGGACAATGCTCGTGTTCACACATCTGCAGAATCGATGGCTCAAATAGAGAATGGTGGTTTCGAATTGCTTCCTCATCCCCCTTATTCACCTGACTTGGCACCTTTTAACTTTCACCTATTTCCAAAACTAAAAAAACACTTAGGTGGATTGAAATTTTCTACCAATGAAGAGGTCAAAGTGGCCGGCAAAAGGCATCTGCCTTTTTTGAAGACCTTGACGAGAATATTATATTATCTATTATATGAGATCAAGGCTTTGGAGGACCGTTGGAATAGGTACTAGGACCTAGAAGGAGAATATGTAGAAAAACTGGTGACGCCATCTTTCGAACACCGCGTTATAAATTACTTACCTATTCAATCAATGTCAATTTTAAAGTTCGCGCCCTCCTACCCTTTCATCTTCCTTGACCCCGATTGGTCAACCGCTACAGCGTCCCACGCACAGGAGGGCAGAAGCGCACCCGCCGCTCGGACTGAAGAGCGTCGAGCGAGAGTCGCAAATACATCGAGAATAAATAAATCGCCTGTTTGCTCCTTTTGCAATTACCCATGTGTCAAGTGATATGTTAGCAAAGCTACCTAGCTATTCAGAAGAAGGAGCCAAGGATTATACAGGTCAGTCGGTGTTTCCTTACTCTCCATTTGGTTAGGCGCATAATTTAATTTATACAGTCCATTTCTATTGCCGCCATTTGTAATTCGATAGATGGCCTCAGATGATACGCAGTTAACCTTTCTTGAAGCGAAACGTAACGCCATATTCAAAAATTTACAAAGTACTTACGATTGTTCTAAATTGGCTGACACGGACGCTGACGCGAGGGAAAGATTTTTTGAATCGTCCATAAATACAAAGTTTGTATGATAGTTTCAATAATCTACTCTAGATAAATATAACCAACGCTTGTTAGAAGTTAAACCGCATTCCAATCCTAATTACAATGCTACGACCGCGGCCGAGCAGTTATACGGATGTATTACGAGTTTTTTTTTTTTTTTTTTTGTTCCCCTCCGCGGGAAGGGCAGGAGGATAAAAATGCTCTGACGCATACTCTGGCGCGATTCCAAAGTTATGTGGGACTCGTCCCGACGCCTACCAGAACCATACCCACTAAAAACCCCCTGTCGGCTCGTGCATTTTTGCCACTCAGCCTTCATCGGAGCGACGGCCAATTGGAGAAAGAGGCCGCGCTAGCGGGGCCCTTAAGGGGTCACCCGCTGGGATTTACATAGCACTGAAGGTGCTCAAAAATTAAAAGTAAAATAAAAAATAAAAACATTAAAAATGAAAAGTAAATAATGAAAACATTAAAAATTGAAAATTAAATTGCATTAATTCGGATTTACGTTAGAATTAGAATTAGCGGCCTGAAGGGCCTCGAGATCTACGGTTATCTTCGAACGTTCGCTTGTGTGCGCGTTTCTCGGTCTAGCGATTTTGTATGCCGAATCTAGGACAGGAGCAGTATATGAGACTGATTTTCGAACAAGAGGATTGGGATGGGATTCGGCGCGTTTGAAGAACGATTCTGAGAGTGTTTTTAGATACTGTTGTACTGTAGGCAGTTCAAGATCTCTGTGCAGGTCCGCGTTGCGCACGTACCAAGGTGCGTTTGTGGCCCTGCGGCAGAAGAGGTTTTGAACTACCTGCAGTTTGTGCAGGACGGAGGGTTTGGCGTGAGCAAAGACTGGCGAAGCATATGACATGACTGGTCTAACGCAGACCTTATAAAGCGTACGTTTGTTTCTGAAGGACATTTTACTTTTTCTACCTAACATACTGTAAAGCCGGCCTAGGTAAAAACGTGCGAGTTTCGTTACTCTATCGACGTGAGGATTGAATGAAAGCGTCTGGTCTAATATGACGCCTAAATATTTGGTACTGCGCTTCCAGGGGATGGGAGTGCCTTGCATTCTCAATTGGAGATTGTCGGGGATACGACTGCGTCTGTAGTCGAAGTAAACCGCAGAGCTCTTCTCTGGGTTCACATCGATACGCCATTTTTTAAACCAAGCACCGAGGGTGTTAATAGCCTTTTGAAGTCTGGTGACGAGACCCGAGGCTCTGCGGCCTTTGGTGTAAAGGGCAGTGTCGTCGGCAAAGAGAGCGAGTTCGACGACTTTAGCTGGGATGGGAATGTCGTTAGTGTATACGGTATACAAAAGAGGGGCGAGGACTGAGCCTTGAGGGACTCCAGCCTTTATGGGACGAGGCGCGGAGAGTGTGCCTTCATGTTTGAAACGAAACGTGCGGTCTTTGAGAAACGACGCGATTATCCTAACTAGGCGAGCCGGTAAGCCTATTTTATAGAGTTTATAAACGAGACCGCTGTGCCAGACTTTATCGAAAGCCTTGGCTACGTCAAAGAAAACTGCGATCGTTTTCTTTCGTTTCGGATAGAAGCCGTCGAGTATGTACTCGACGATTCGATGGACTTGCTGAGGGCAGGAGTGCTTAGCGCGAAAGCCGAACTGGTGGGGAATTATGAGAGGATCGCCGTCCGTTGGAAACAGATGGTTCCGCATTCGAGAGAGTATGACTCTCTCGAGAAGTTTAGACATTGCCTTGAGGAGGCTGATGGGTCTGTGATTAGCCGGGACATTAAGAGGTTTACCCGGCTTGGGTATGCCTATGACTGTCGCTTCTTTCCAAGCTTTTGGAAAGTAGCTAAGGTCGAAGCAGGCATTGAAAATGATAGCTAACAAGGTAAGCACCTGTTGAGGCAGGTGCTTAAGTGCGTGGTTGGAAATACCATCCGCACCCGGAGCCTTTCTGGACTTTTGACTTTTGATGTGAAGCGAGATTTCATCATTAGAGACTGTGACGGGGTCGTCGGTGATGGGGAGAGAGTTTCTACGGAGGACTTCGGCCTCCACCGCTTTGATGTGATTGGGATTCGCGGGTTGCGTGCTGGGCGAGCATTGAGACGCAACGCTGTCAGCGAAGCATTCGGCTTTCTCTTCGTCTTCGAAGGCGATAAAGCCATCGGGACGAGTGAGAGGAGGGACGTGAGAGGCGGCGTCTACGCGTAAGGCTCGGGCCATTCGATAATACGCTTGGTGGGACGGGGAGATATTCGCCATGAGATCGTTCATCTGGGCGTCTCGGAGTTCCGCGAGGCGAAATCTAACTTTGCGTTGTAGCTGATTCGCAGCTGTTCTATAGGCGGGCGTGGGATATTTCTTGGCTCTCCGGAGAGCCGCGTTCTTAGCTTTAATAAGATTGCTAATGGCTAAGGGAAGCGTGGGTTTGCCTTTCTTAGCAACCTTTTCGTTTACACTGATGGCTGAGTTGATAGCATCAGTGAGAGAATTTACTAACGAGTCTATTTTATCCGGGCTATCTAATTGGTCGGGCGAGATCGCGAGCGGAGAGTTTGGGGCCTCTAAGGCAGAAACTATCGTATTTTTAAAACCTTTCCAGTCGGTAAAGGTCTTAGTAGAAGTGACGTTAACGTTAGGCGGTCCTAGCACGAGGGAGACGGGGCGGTGGTCGGAACCTAGGTCATCGAGCGGTTCGATAGACCTGAGGTCGAGGTTGATATGCTTGAGGATTGCAAAGTCGAGGATGTCCGGAGAGTGGTTCGGATTGTCGGGATAGTGAGTGGGAGTGATAGGGGAGACGACGTCTAAGTCGAGTAAGTTGGTGATGTCAAGGAGAGCTATACCGCTTTGGTTGGTTGATAGGCACGTCCAGTCAGTATGTTTGGAGTTGAAGTCTCCGAACATAATGACTGAACGGCCGAGGGCGAGAATGGTCTCAAAGTCGCTGCGGATAGGTTTGGTGCCACAAGGTATGTAGACTGAGGCTATGATGATGGTCGGATGACCAGTCATAGCCAATCTACACACGGTGGCTTCCATGTTAAGGAGAGGAGGGGTAGGGAGAGGACAGCAATGGAGTCCTCTTTTGTAGTAGATAGCAGTGCCGCCGAAACCGTCGCAGTTAGGCCTATCGTTACGTGTAAACGCGTACTTGGGAATCGCGAATCCCCTGGAGCGATTAGGTGTGAGCCATGTCTCCTGGAGAAGAAAAAGATCTGGGTCGTTGTTCTGAAGGAACAGTTTAATCTCGGGAAGGTTAGAGCTAAGGCTACGAGCGTTAAAAGATACTAGGGATAAGCCCTTAGGTTTAATACGACTGGACGCGAGATTCGCGGGTCTAGACATTAAAATTTATTTATTTAAAATTTACAAAAATAAAAAAAAAATTTACAACGAACTTAGGAGCGAGTGATGCTCTGCTAGCGCGAATAACCGCTCTTGAGGAGAGCGGGCGGCTCGCAGTTTGCGTGCGAGTACGGAGATTTCGTTAATGTCGACGTTTTGGATGACGTCGAACACGGTCTTCATGTCCTCAGCCAACGACGACTGAGGGGAAGATGACAACGCGGGACGCGGTCCTACGGGAGCTACGGGAGCTGGGATGGGTCGGGAAGGTGCAGGCGGGACGGCCGGACGCTGCCTCCAAGACAGAGCCGGAGTAGGCGTCGGCTGAACGGGCTTTGCTTCCGGGGGACCCCGGTTGCGCAGCGGCGGGAAGTTGGCAGGAGTGAGTGGCGGCGCCGGTTTAGGCGCGACCCTCTTGGTGGTGGAGCGCGGAGCGCGCGGGCAACCCCTGTAGTTAGCTGTGTGGCCGGACTGGCCGCACAGCACACAGGCAGGGGGGGAAGTGGATTCGGGAGTGCGAGTGCACTCCTTGGTGAAGTGAGGATCCAGGCACTTTACGCACCTGGGGGGAGCTGAACAGTTAGCCGCTGCGTGGCCATATAGCTGGCAGCGGTGGCACTGCCCAGGGTGACCGCGGGGGTTGGGACGCTCGACGGAGATGTTCGAGAGTCCGCAGATTGTGCGAGCCTCTTTGAAAATCTCCTTCGAGTCGGGAGTATTGGACAGGATGACTAGCGCTAACGGAAAACGCCTACCGCGGTTGGAGTGCATCTTGTGCACTGCTGTGACCGGGAAACCCTGAGACTTAAGGTCATCGAGAATGTCTTCGTTGCTGAGTTCGAACGGGACGCCCCGTAATACTGCGCGGATCTTACGCTCCTCCGGGAGGGCGTAGGTGTGATACGCGATTTGGTTTAATCCGAGTAACCTGGTAAACTCGCGGAAGTCAACGACGGTCGCTAATTGGATTTTGATTGTATCGCCAGCGTTGGCGGCTTTTAAGTAATTAATTTTGTGCACTTTGCACAAGTTGGAAACCGCGGTCCTGCGCGCTTTTTCACGCAGGAATACGGGCGGAGGGAGCTGAGGCTTCGGCGGGACGGGAGCGCAGCGCGTCGCTGGCTTCGATGTGACCGACGGAGACGCGGTTACTACGAGCGATTTTAACGGCGCGGGGGCTGGTGTTGAAGACACCGGGGAGGGCTCGGGTATTGAAGATACCGAAGCTTTCTTAGAGCGCTTCTTGGAGCACTTGGCGACGAGTTGAAACGCGGGCTCAGGAGAGCCGGTTAAGGTGACGGCATCTGACGACGTATCAGACGCGGGTTCGGAGTCGCTCCCGGGAGCGGTGCGCTTACGACGCGACGCGTGAGAGGATGCGACCGATTCGCAGTCCATTTCGGACGAGGCGGGAGACGCGGGAGAGCTTAAGACCTGAGGGGTCTCGACGTTGGAGGCCTGAGGGGCCGGGGTTGAGGCCTGAGGGGCCGGGGACGCGATAGTTGCCTGTAAGGCCTGCGTTAGTACGTCATCTGGGATGGGGCAACCGGACGCTGCGAGCGCCTGGGCGAACGACCTAAGAACGCTTACAAGGTCCATTGGAGGGCTTGGATATGTAATATATAAATATATAAAGTATGCCTAGGTCCCCTAGCAAACCTAGCACCTATTTAAATAACAAATGCCTAGAGTTCCTAAATAAAAACCTAGCAACCCTAGCGGCAAACCTCCCTACCAGCGGTAGGGGGGCTGGGGAGAATAACTTAAAACTAACCGTAGTATGCGGAAGGCCACTACCTAGAAACCTAAAAAGGGTGCGCAGGTAAAGAGTTGACCGCGTTAGGGTCAACCTTTACCGACAGAAAGGACAAATACACACGAAAACATACAGATATGATAAAAATAAATATGAAAAATAGAAAAAATAAATAAAATAGAGAAGAGAAATAAATAAAAATAAAAAGGACTGGTTCAGTACAAATTCGTTGTCACCGTTAAGTATCCTTTGCACTGAAACCAGACTACTTACGCTGGGCACAACACTGCACTCAGCACAAGCACAACACAACTTAGCACAGCACTTTGAAGACTAAGGGGCTTAGTCGCAAAGAAAAATACGCACTTCGATAGCACTCAGAGGGAGTAGAAAGAACCTTGAAAACCGTAGCACGGAACCAACACGCTAAACCGTGACGTCAGTAGACTGAGCGCCACGGAGTATCGGGAAGGGACCAAACAACGGAGAACGGGGTCTTGCACGTCCGCACTGGGCGGCGATCGGAGCGAGAATGTTTGTATTACGAGAGCCCGGGAGTTGTAATCAGGGACCGCAGCTGGCGCCGGTCCGATTGGCCCGGCTCCAGCCAAGTCAAACCCTCGCCTCCCGCCGATCGAATTGACTTCCTTCGACGGAGATATTAGAGCCTGGCCCTTATTCTACGCTAGTTTCAAATCTACAGTACACGATAATCCATCGCTAACCGATTCTGAGAAGCTATACTATTTGATAGGTAAAGTTACAGGCAAAGCTAAAACAGTCGTCAACTGTGTCAAAGTGTGCAGAAAATTATAATCTTTTATTTCAAACTTTAATAAATAAATATGAAGACAAACGTATGCTAGATTGTACCTATTTTAATCAGTTACTCGATTTCAAACCCATAACGTGTGCTACAGCAAGTAACTTCGAGTATTTCTCTGACAGATTTGTTACAGCAGTTAAGGCCTTACATAACTTAAAATTAGATAACTTGAGTGATTTAATAATTTTACATATCGCACTTAAAAAACTAGACTCCGATACTGTTCGTTTATTTGAAAATAATTGTAGCTCCACTAACATTCCCTCTTTCAATAGCCTGGTAGATTTTAAAGGTAAGCAGTGTAAGATATTGCAACGCTCTGCAACTAGTTACAGTACAGGTAGCAGCAATAAGACAACGGAGCTGCTGCGGCAGCCGACGCGCGCTAAAGCAGGATCCGTTGACTATCAAACCTTTGATAGTACTTTAAATAATCCACAGAAGTGTTTGTGTAATAACATTGTACATACTCACTTATATAAATGTCCCCTTTTCAGTAAATTAACTCCGTCTGAACGTTTTAAATGTGTAAAAGAGCGCAATGCCTGTGTGAATTGCCTCAGTTTAAAGCATAAGGTTTCCCGCAGTAGTTCAAGCGTACGCTGCAATAGTTGTAACTTCAATCATCATTCATCAATACACTTTGAAAAACCGCGAGCTCCCAGTAATTCTTGTCAATCCTCGTTGTCAAGCGAAGCCGAAGCAATTCGCGCGCCACCCGCGCCCCTCCCACCGTCAACCTTGACCGCTAGCACTACGAATGTTGTCTTATGCAATACTTCCGAAGCGCGCACGAGTGCAAGCAGGACGGATACAGCAAAACAAAGAACTACAGTCTTGCTTGCTACTTCACAAGTATTAGCCTATGATTCAAACGGCAAGGAACATGTAGTTCGATGTCTACTAGATACCGCATCTCAATGCAATTTTATGACTGTCGAACTTTGTAATAAATTAGGCATTAATCCGCATTCACAGCCAAGCGCTGTTGTAAAAGGAATAGGCGGGTCGGAGAAGCACGCGAAGCGGACGGCTTCACTTCGTTTTTTTTCACGTTTCGATAAGAATATAAAATTTGAGATTTCATTAGTTGTAGATAAAATTACTGATTGTTTGCCTACCGCCGAGGTAGACATGTCCGCGTTGGAATACCTACATAATTTGCCGCTCGCCGATTCCACGTTCGGTATACCAGGTCCTATTGATATATTGATAGGTGCCGCTTTGTTTCCCCATTTGTTGTTACCCGGCGACATCCATTGCGACGCGTCCGAACCTCCCACGTTAAAGACCGTGCTTGTTTATGTTATTATGGGTTCCGTACCTTATATACCCTATACCGTAATTTAAATAAATATGCTTCTTCGGTGACGTCTTGTTGCGCCGTAGTCCATGAGTCGAGTATAGATAATTTAATTAAAAAATTTTGGGAAATCGAAGAATGTCCCCGCGTTGATAAGATTCAGAACCCCGATGATTACGATTGTGAATTGTTTTTCCGCGCCACTACTAGCCGTGCCTTAGCCAGTGGTAGGTACGAAGTAGGTTTGCCGTTCCGCGAGGATCCGTACTTATTAGGCGACTCCTACGATACAGCATACAAACGCTTTCTCTGTCTAGAAAGAAAGCTTGAGGCTTTGCCCGAGCTGCGTTTAGCATACGATAATATAATTCGCGAGTACTTAGAGAAAGACTATTTATCGCCATCGCCAATCGTTGAAGACGATCACAATGCGTCATTACCGCCTCGTTATTTTATACCTCATCATGTGGTAGTCCGCGCAGATAAGGTTTCTACGAAATGCCGTATGGTGCTGGATGCTAGTGCAAAGACTAGCTCCCGGTATTCTTTTAACGATCTTTTACATTGTGGACAGAATCTGCAGGGAGATTTATTTAGTATAATTTTAAGATTTAGAATTTTTCGTGTAGCGCTCACAGCCGATTGTAGGCTAATGTTCTTACATATACACGTGCGCAATAGTGACCGTCGCTTCCAAAACATTTTATATAGATTCAACCCGCAGGACCCGATTGTCACATATCGATTTAACAGAGTCTGTTTCGGGTTAGAGTCGAGCCCGTTCCATGCGCTCCGCGTCTCTCCAACAGTTAATCGACGACGACGGCGAGCAGTACCCTCGCTCGTCCGCTGTGGCCGCCACGTCGCTGTACACAGACGATGTCGCCTTCTCCGTGCCCACCGAGGCAGATGCCGTCGGTGTTGCATGCGAATTAATTTCTTTGTTCAAGAGAGGTCAGTTCGATTTAGTCAGGTGGACGTGCAATTCACGTGAGGTGTTAGAAAGCATTCCAGAATCCCACAAGCTGCCTGCAGATATCGATTTTGATAAGGAAAATGATAATAAGGTATTAGGATTACGCTGGGCTACAGATACAGATGTATTTCATTTTAAAATATCCCCCGTCGAGCAGGTGAGGTGGACGAAGCGCGGTATCCTCAGTACCATAGCTCGTCTATGGGACTTGATGGGTTTTGCCGCGCCGGTGATTCTCTACGCTAAGCTCCTAATAAAGCAGCTCTGGCTTCTGCAGGTTGATTGGGACGCAGACTTGCCGAGTGATGTCGCGAGGAAATGGAAACAGTTCTGCGTTGAGTTGCCGTTGTTGAATGAGTTTCATGTTCCTCGTCATCTCTGGGTTTCCGAGGACTCCGACATCAGTCTGGTTGGCTTTGCGGATGCCAGCGAGCTTGCGTATGGAGGAGTAATTTACCTTCACGTGTCATCTGGTTCGCTGTCTATTGTTCGGCTTGTTTGTGCCAAATCAAAGGTGGCACCAATGAAACAACTGTCAGTGGCCCGCCTTGAGCTGTGCGCCACTGCGTTACTGTCACAGTTGTTAAAATTAGTATATGAAAACCTTTTCTTAAGTTTTCACGATACACACTTTATTCTATATTCCATCAGATAGGTTTTTTCACGGCTCCGGGGTCGATAACCCAGCTGATTGCTTGTCTCGCGGTCTTACCCCTGCAAATCTAGTCAGTCATCCGTTATGGTTGTGTGGTCCTTCATGGCTTAGCCAGGACACCGGCAATTGGCCGTTAAAGGAGTTAGAGTTTACTCATACGGAAGATCAGATACCGGAGAGAAAGGTTTTAGTTCATACTTCTACATCGTCACCCGCCGAGAGTGAAAATAATATTATATTTCATTTAATTGACCGCACGTCGTTGTGGACGAAGCTTCTACAAGTAATTGTTTATACCTACCGTTTTATTAGGATATTACCGCGCCGCAACACTGCCTTCATAACAAGCAGTGATCTTGAGTTTTCTGAAAATAAGGTTTTATTAGAAATTCAGCGTAAACATTTTAAAATCGATCTAATTAATTTACAAAATAATAAATTATGTTCACCGCGTCTCTTAAAACTTAACCCATTCATCCGCAATGGACTTATCCGCGTCGGTGGTCGTACGAACTCTTATCTCGAAACTACCATCGCGATCTCGAAGTGGAGCTAGCTGAGAGTCGTATCCAATGGAAGTTTATCCCTCCGGCTTCTCCCCACTTTGGAGGCTGTTGGGAGTCGATGGTAAAGGAGGTTAAGACACATTTATTCCGCTCCATTGGCCAGCAGCTGCTGACGCTCGAGGAGCTTAACACTGTACTAGCGCAAATAGAATGTTTATTGAACTCGCGACCGCTGACTGCGCTCAGCGCAGACCCGTCGGAGCCTGCCGCACTTACACCCAGTCACTTTCTACACACTGCTCCTATAACTTCCTTCCCCGCGCCCCCCGTAGACACTGGCATGTCCCTGAGGGATAGACATACTCTTGTTGACAGTCTTGTGCAGTCATTTTGGAAGCGATGGAGTGTCGAATACTTGCACGGTTTGCAGATTAGGTCTAAGTGGAATGTTAATCCCGCGACTGTAACTGAAGGTACTGTCGTGGTATTGCGAACTGACAACGCTCCGCCGCTGTCGTGGCCGCTGGGGATCGTAGAGCGGTTTCACCCGTCAATGGACGGCACGGTTAGAGTGGCTACTGTGAGGACAGCTAAAGTTTCTTTCCTTCGTCCGGTGGTCCGTCTTTGCCCACTTCCAAGTCAATAATCATTCGCTTAATTCATATTAATTAACGTTATGCCGCTTCAGAATAGTTTAATTTAGTATCACTTAAATAATCCGCATCGTAATATTAGTGTTAATTTATATTTTCCGTTTAAATACGTTATATAGTTATGGATATGTTCATAAATTTTCTTTAAAGCAACGCTTTAAGGCCGGGGGGAAATGGTGACGCCACCTTTGGAACACCGCGTTATAAATTACTTTCCTATCCAATCAATGTCAATTTTAAAGTTCGCGCCCTCCTACCCTTTCATCTTCCTTGACACCGATTGGTCAACCGCTACAGCGTCCCACACATAGGAGGGTAGAAGCGCACCCGCCGCTCGGACTGAAGAGCGTCGAGCGAGAGTCGCATGGAATAAATAAATCGCCTGTTTGCTCCTTTTGCATTCTCGCTCCGATCGCCACGCGGTGCGGACGTGCAAGACCCAGCTCTCCGTTGATCGGTCCCTTCCCGCCATTCCGCGGCGCTCAGTTTACTGACGTCACAGTCTAGCGTGTTGGCTCCGTGCTACGGTTTCCTAAGTCTTTCTACTCCGTCTGAGTGCTTTCGAAGTGCGATTTTTCTTTGCGACTAAGCCTCTTAGTCTTCAAAGTGCTGTGCTAAGTTGTGTTGTGCTTGTGCTGAGTGCAGTGTTGTGCCCGGCGTAAGTAGTCTGGTTTCAGTGCAAAGGATACTTAACGGTGACAACGAATTTGTACTGAACCAGTCCTTTTTATTTTTATTTATTTCTCTTCTCTATTTTATTTATTTTTCTCCTATTTTCATATTTATTTCTATCATATTTGTGTGTTTTCGTGTGTATTTGTCCTTTCTGTCGGTAAAGGTTGACCCCAACGCGGTCAACTCTTTACCTGCGCACCCTTTTTTAGGTTTCTAGGTAGCGGCCTTCGGCGTACTATTGTTAGTTTTAATTTATTCTCCCCAGCCCCCCTACCGCTGGTAGGGAGGTTTGCCGCTAGGGTTCGCTAGATTTTTATTTAGGAATTCTAGGCATTTGTTATATAAATAGGCGCTAGGTTTGCTAGGGAACCTAGGCATACATTATATATTTATATATTTCATATTATCCCAAGCCCTCCAATGGACCTCGTTAACGCTCTTAGGTCATTCGCCCAGGTGCTCGCCGCGTCCGGCGTCAGCATACCCGATGACATACTAACGCAGGCCTTACAGGCATCTATCGCGTCCCCGGCCCCTCAGGCCTCAACCCCGGCCCCTCAGGCCTCCGACGTCCAGACCCCTCAGGTCTACAGCTCTCCCGCGTCTCCCGCCTCGTCCGAGATGGACTGCGAATCGGTCGCATCCTCTCACGCGTCGCGTCGTAAGCGTACCGCTCCCGGGAGCGACTCCGAACCCGCGTCTGATACGTCGTCAGATGCCGTCACCCTAACCGGCTCTCCTGAGCCCGCGTTTCAACTCGTCGCCAAGCGCTCCAAGAAGCGCTCTAAGAAAGCTTCGGTATCTTCAATACCCGAGCCCTCCCCGGTGTCTTCAACACCAGCCCCCGCGCCGTTAAAATCGCTCGTAGTAACCGCGTCTCCGTCGGTCACATCGAAGCCAGCGACGCGCTGCACTCCCGTCCCGCCGAAGCCTCAGCTCCCTCCGCCCGTATTCCTGCGTGAAAAAGCGCGCTGGACCGCGGTTTCCAACTTGTGCAAAGTGCACAAAATTAATTACTTGAAAGCCGCCAACGCTGGCGAAACAATCAAAATCCAATTAGCGACCGTCGTCGACTTCCGCGAGTTTACCAGGTTACTCGGATTAAACCAAATCGCGTATCACACCTACGCCCTCCCGGAGGAGCGTAAGATCCGCGCAGTATTACGGGGCGTCCCGTTCGAACTCAGCAACGAAGACATTCTCGATGACCTTAAGTCTCAGGGTTTCCCGGTCACAGCAGTGCACAAGATGCACTCCAACCGCGGTAGGCGTTTTCCGTTAGCGCTAGTAATCCTGTCCAATACCCCTGACTCGAAGGAGATTTTCAAAGAGGCTCGCACAATCTGCGGACTCTCAAACATCTCCGTCGAGCGTCCCAACCCCCGTGGTCACCCTGGGCAGTGCCACCGCTGCCAGCTATATGGCCACGCAGCGGCTAACTGTTCAGCTCCCCCCAGGTGCGTAAAGTGCCTGGATCATCACTTCACCAAGGAGTGCACTCGCACTCCCGAATCCACTTCCCCCCCTGCCTGTGTGCTGTGCGGCCAGTCCGGCCACACAGCTAACTACAGGGGTTGCCCGCGCGCTCCGCGCTCCACCACCAAGAGGGTCGCGCCTAAACCGGCGCCGCCACTCACTCCTGCCAACTTCCCGCCGCTGCGCAACCGGGGTCCCCCGGAAGCAAAGCCCGTTCAGCCGACGCCTACTCCGGCTCTGTCTTGGAGGCAGCGTCCGGCCGTCCCACCTGCACCTTCCCGACCCATCCCAGCTCCCGTAGCTCCCGTAGGACCGCGTCCCGCGTTGTCATCTTCCCCTCAGTCGTCGTTGGCTGAGGACATGAAGACCGTGTTCGACGTCATCCAAAACGTCGACATTAACGAAATCTCCGTACTCGCACGCAAACTGCGAGCCGCCCGCTCTCCTCAAGAGCGGTTATTCGCGCAAGCAGAGCATCACTCGCTCCTAAGTTCGTTGTAAATTTTTTTTTTATTTTTGTAAATTTTAAATAAATAAATTTTAATGTCTAGACCCGCGAATCTCGCGTCCAGTCGTATTAAACCTAAGGGCTTATCCCTAGTATCTTTTAACGCTCGTAGCCTTAGCTCTAACCTTCCCGAGATTAAACTGTTCCTTCAGAACAACGACCCAGATCTTTTTCTTCTCCAGGAGACATGGCTCACACCTAATCGCTCCAGGGGATTCGCGATTCCCAAGTACGCGTTTACACGTAACGATAGGCCTAACTGCGACGGTTTCGGCGGCACTGCTATCTACTACAAAAGAGGATTCCATTGCTGTCCTCTCCCTACCCCTCCTCTCCTTAACATGGAAGCCACCGTGTGTAGATTAGCTATGACTGGTCATCCGACCATCATCATAGCCTCAGTCTACATACCTTGTGGCACCAAACCTATCCGCAGCGACTTTGAGACCATTCTCGCCCTCGGCCGTTCAGTCATTATGTTCGGAGACTTTAACTCCAAACATACTGACTGGACGTGCCTATCAACCAACCAAAGCGGTATAGCTCTCCTCGACATCACCAACTTACTCGACTTAGACGTCGTCTCCCCTATCACTCCCACTCACTATCCCGACAATCCGAACCACTCTCCGGACATCCTCGACTTTGCAATCGTCAAGCATATCAACCTCGACCTCAGGTCTATCGAACCGCTCGATGACCTAGGTTCTGACCACCGCCCCGTCTCCCTCGTGCTAGGACCGCCTAACGTTAACGTCACTTCTCCTAAGACCTTTACCGACTGGAAAGGTTTTAAAAACTCGATAGTTTCTGCCTTAGAGGCCCCAAACTCTCCGCTCGCGATCTCGCCCGATCAATTAGATAGCCCGGATAAAATAGACTCGTTAGTAAATTCTCTCACTGATGCTATCAACTCAGCCATCAGTGTAAACGAAAAGGTTGCTAAGAAAGGCAAACCCACGCTTCCCTTAGCCATTAGCAATCTTATTAAAGCTAAGAACGCGGCTCTCCGGAGAGCCAAGAAATATCCCACGCCCGCCTATAGAACAGCTGCGAATCAGCTGCAACGTAAAGTTAGATCTCGCCTCGCGGAACTCCGAGACGCCCAGATGAACGATCTCATGGCGAATATCTCCCCGTCCCACCAAGCGTATTATCGAATGGCCCGAGCCCTACGCGTAGACGCCGCCTCTCACGTCCCTCCTCTCACTCGTCCCGATGGCTCTATCGCCTTCGAAGACGAAGAGAAAGCCGAATGCTTCGCTGACAGCGTTGCGTCTCAATGCTCGCCCAGCACGCAACCCGCGAATCCCAATCACATCAAAGCGGTGGAGGCCGAAGTCCTCCGTAGAAACTCTCTCCCCATCACCGACGACCCCGTCACAGTCTCTAATGATGAAATCTCGCTTCACATCAAAAGTCAAAAGTCCAGAAAGGCTCCGGGTGCGGATGGTATTTCCAACCACGCACTTAAGCACCTGCCTCAACAGGTGCTTACCTTGTTAGCTATCATTTTCAATGCCTGCTTCGACCTTAGCTACTTTCCAAAAGCTTGGAAAGAAGTGACAGTCATAGGCATACCCAAGCCGGGTAAACCTCTTAATGTCCCGGCTAATCACAGACCCATCAGCCTCCTCAAGGCAATGTCTAAACTTCTCGAGAGAGTCATACTCTCTCGAATGCGGAACCATCTGTTTCCAACGGACGGCGATCCTCTCATAATTCCCCACCAGTTCGGCTTTCGCGCTAAGCACTCCTGCCCTCAGCAAGTCCATCGAATCGTCGAGTACATACTCGACGGCTTCTATCCGAAACGAAAGAAAACGATCGCAGTTTTCTTTGACGTAGCCAAGGCTTTCGACAAAGTCTGGCACAGCGGTCTCGTTTATAAACTCTATAAAATAGGCTTACCGGCTCGCCTAGTTAGGATAATCGCGTCGTTTCTCAAAGACCGCACGTTTCGTTTCAAACATGAAGGCACGCTCTCCGCGCCTCGTCCCATAAAGGCTGGAGTCCCTCAAGGCTCAGTCCTCGCCCCTCTTTTGTATACCGTATACACTAACGACATTTCCATCCCAGCTAAAGTCGTCGAACTCGCTCTCTTTGCCGACGACACTGCCCTTTACACCAAAGGCCGCAGAGCCTCGGGTCTCGTCACCAGACTTCAAAAGGCTATTAACACCCTCGGTGCTTGGTTCAAAAAATGGCGTATCGATGTGAACCCAGAGAAGAGCTCTGCGGTTTACTTTGACTACAGACGCAGTCGTATCCCCGACAATCTCCAATTGAGAATGCAAGGCACTCCCATCCCCTGGAAGCGCAGTACCAAATATTTAGGCGTCATATTAGACCAGACGCTTTCATTCAATCCTCACGTCGATAGAGTAACGAAACTCGCACGTTTTTACCTAGGCCGGCTTTACAGTATGTTAGGTAGAAAAAGTAAAATGTCCTTCAGAAATAAACGAACGCTTTATAAGGTCTGCGTTAGACCAGTCATGTCATATGCTTCACCAGTCTTTGCTCACGCCAAACCCTCCGTCCTGCACAAACTGCAGGTAGTTCAAAACCTCTTCTGCCGCAGGGCCACAAACGCACCTTGGTACGTGCGCAACGCGGACCTGCACAGAGATCTTGAACTGCCTACAGTTCAACAGTATCTAAAAACACTCTCAGAATCGTTCTTCAAACGCGCCGAATCCCATCCCAATCCTCTTGTTCGAAAATCAGTCTCATATACTGCTCCTGTCCTAGATTCGGCATACAAAATCGCTAGACCGAGAAACGTGCACACAAGCGAACGTTCGAAGATAACCGTAGATCTCGAGGCCCTTCAGGCCGCAAATTCTAATTCTAACGTAAATTCTAATTCTAATTAATGCAAATTTAATTTTTCAATTTTTAATGTTTTCATTATTTACTTTTCATTTTTAATGTTTTTATTTTACTTTTAATTTTTGAGCACCTTCAGTGCTATGTAAATCCCAGCGGGTGACCCCTTAAGGGCCCCGCTAGCGCGGCCTCTTTCTCCAATTGGCCGTCGCTCCGATGAAGGCTGAGTGGCAAAAATGCACGAGCCGACAGGGGGTTTTTAGTGGGTATGGTTCTGGTAGGCGTCGGGACGAGTCCCACATAACTTTGGAATCGCGCCAGAGTATGCGTCAGAGCATTTTTATCCTCCTGCCCTTCCCGCGGAGGGGAACAAAAAAAAACAAAAAAACTCCTTTTGCGACAGTCTCGGTCTGCGTGCGTTCTCGAGCGCACGTCGATCGCAGACGCCTTCCCGCTCTTTTAGCCCCCGCGCTAATTGAGCACCCAAATTTCATTGGTTGTTGTCGTAATATATAACTTCATAGTTGTATACCGTATTAAGTTTCTAACGCCGTTTTCACGGCGGACAGTGGCTCGTTAACCGTACTTCTAATAAGTTTCTAACGCCGTTTTCACGGCGAATAGTGGCTTGTTAACCGTACTTCGTGGTACGTGAGCTTCGTCGACGGGAATTCGTTGTTCCAGGACTTCAAGTGCCGTGTTCGAGTAAGTTATCCGCGTCGTTCTCAACCGCCCTACTGCGTGTAGGGTGGTTTTAGGAAGTTAGTCATCGTTGTTAGGTTCATATATTGTCCCTCCCCAACCCCTCCGCAATGGCTTCCCTAAGCTCTGATGAGATTAGGAAGAAGTTAGTTGATAGTACCGGTGCTGAAGGCATATATATAAATGCTGACAAGTTCCGTTTCCTTGATTCTCTTATCCCGCATATCATGGCGTTAATTCCACCAATGGCCCCTCAGGCCACCCCAGTCCCCCAGACCCCTCAGGTCTTAGGCCCTCCCGCGTCCCCTTCCTCCAGTGACATGGAGTGCGAAGAAAACGCACCTCCGCGCCGCAAGCGCGCACCCGCGACCGCGTCATCCTCGGATGCCACCCCAACTGGCCCTGATGAGCCTCCCTCTTTCACCCTTGTTAAGAAGCGCTCTAAGAAGCGCTCGAAACAAGACCCGGCGCCCTCGGCGCCCGTCCCTACACCCCCTGCGGCGTCTTCAACGCCAGCTGCCCCGGTGTCTTCAACACCCGCTCCGGCCCCGACTTCTGTCAAGGCCAAGGTCCCACCACCCGTTTTCCTTCGGGAAAAGGGTAAATGGACTGAGGTCTCGACATTGTGCAATGAGCACAAAATCCATTACATCCGAGCAGCCAACTCGGGTGACTCTTTTAAAATCTTAGTCTCGTCGATAGACGTCTTTCGTGCTTTAACAAAGCTCCTCACCGATAAGCATTATGCTTATCACACTTATGCTCTGTCAGAAGAGCGTAAGATCAGAGCGGTACTCAGGGGAATCCCGTTCGAATTATCGAACGAGGCCATCCTGGAGGATCTGCAGTCCCAAGGCTTCCCGGCACTCGCGGTGCATAAAATGCACAGCAAGTACGGGAGGCAACACCCTCTCGCTTTGGTGGTTCTCGCCAACGTCCCCAAGTCCAGAGAGATCCTGAAAGGGGTTAGCTCTATTTGCGGCCTCTCTGGGATCTCAATCGAGGCGCCTCATCGCCGCGGTCATCCCGGCCAGTGCCATCGGTGCCAATTGTACGGGCACGCGGCAGCCAACTGCCGCGCACCGCCCAGGTGCGTCAAGTGCCTGGTCCCGCACTTCACTAAGGAGTGCAATCGCACTCCTGAAACTCCCTCTCCTCCCGATTGCGTGCTTTGTGGCCAGTCCGGCCACACCGCAAATTACAGGGGCTGCCCTCGTGCACCCCGTTGTATGCGCTCCAATTTCAAAAGGGCGGCGCCCAAACAGGCCCCGCGCCTTTCCCAAGAAAACTTTCCGCCGCTGCGTAGCCGGGTTCTTCCGGCTTCTAAGCCTACACAGCCCAGGCCTGCCCCAGAAAACTGGAGGCAGCGCCCCGCATCGAATCCCATCCCGGCTCCTCGCCCATACAAACCCACTCCTCAATCCTCCGTAGCAGACGATATGCGTATCGTCTGCGACGCTATAAAAAATGTCGATGTTAGTGAAATCGCAGTCTTAGCCCGTAAACTTAGGGCTTCACGTACTCCGACAGAGCGTTTGCTAGCTCTGGCGGAGCATAGTTCCCTTCTCAATTCATTGTAGGTTCATTTAAATGAATTGATCCCTAAATCATGCTTCGGCCGACCTCTGCCCAGCCCCGGCTTCACCGGAGGCTGCCCAGAACGGCCACCAACTCATGTCCCTTTGAGCACCTTCAGTGCAACTTTCACTACAGGCGGAAGACCCGCTAGCGGGTCTCCGCCAGCGCGCCCAACTTCCCGACGGGTGTCGCTTCTGATGAAGGCTAACGGTAATAACTACAGCCAACAGGTGGTTTTTAGTGGGTAGGTGCCATTCTGGTGAGTCCCACATAACCCCCCCGCAGAGGAATTTACCTGCGGGCGGGTATGCATGACGCATCTTCCACCTCCCTCCCGCGAGGGTGCCTCGGCAGCAAAAAAAAAAAAAAAGCTCCTTTTGCAATAACCCATGTGTCAAGTGATATGTTAGTAAAGCTACCTAGCTATTCAGAAGAAGGAGCCAAGGATTATACAGGTCAGTCGGTGTTTCCTTACTCCCCATTTGGTTAGGCGCATTATTTAATTTATACAGTCCATTTCTATTGTCGCCATTTGTAATTCGATAGATGGCCTCAACAAAAACAAATATAAAAAATGGAATAATTCCTGTGTTTTCTCATTTAGGCCGCGAACTTTTCAATCCACCCTCGTATTTATTAAGAATTGTATTTATGTTTCAACTTTGTAAGTGCAAATATTCTTGCATTTATTATTTTTTTATTTGCTTTTCCATTAAAATTATATGAAGTGCCTATTTGACGACCGAGTTTCATAGAGGTTAGTAGCTGTGCCTCACACTCCGGAGGTCCCAGGTTCGAGTCTTGGTTCGAGTCATTTTTTTACACAGGAAAATTCTCTTGGATAACCGACCCAGCGGTATTCAACGGTATCCGGTAAGGATATGTTGTCCTATTTTGTGTCGGCTAAAAACCTGCGGCTTTCATCTGGACGCACGAAACTGGGTCATGAAGAGCTTGCGCATTCCGTTCGCGGCCCGACAGCGTTAGCCGGTGCTCTGTACAGCGCCGGCGACGTTTCGAGAGGGAGGGGTCCCTCTGTAATCCTCTCTAATGAGATGGTGCACAGGAAGCACACACGCCAATACGAGCCATGGATTGGAGGTGGAATCCCCCGAAACCGCCACCGAAGGGATGCCATCGTGGGACTGTGGGGGAGGAAAGCTCTCAGCGATGAAAGCCGCCCTACGGCGTCCCGTGCGACGGCGACAAAGCGAAAAAGAGGATGCAGCATTTTCCCTCGCCCTCTCCGCCGCCTCCTTCGCAGTAGGATCGCACCGCCTGCCACGACCTCTCACTCTCGACGATATTGGCACCCAATACCGAACCAAGCGTGCTGCGCTCCGCATCACACGCGTGGCATACATCTAGCATGTGTTGGGCTGCCTTGTCGAGGCAATCGTTGCAGTAGTGGCACCTGGCAGTCGGTTCCCAACCGATCCGAAACAGTTAACTCCCGAAAACAACCGTGTCCGAGAGCACCTGAGTCAGACGGTAGGTCAGGAAACCGAATGGCCTACCCAACCACAGCTTGAAAACCGGATGAACTGCCTCGATAGTCCAGAGTTCGGCGCTTGGAAGCGTCAGCCTGGATTCGTACGCTTCGGTAGCCCGTTGGCACAACTCAGCTCTGTACCCCTCCAGATCCTGCAACGCAGGCGGGTGCCCCTGGCCCGTAGGCTGTTTGGTCCTCCATAACACAAGCTCCACTAACTTTGGAGCCATACAGTTGGTGTGATTGTCTGGGGATTTATTATGAGTATTCTTTTGGTATTTCACCCATAATAAAGGTTTACAGGAATATCGAAGGGCCAAACCAGCCACATTTCTACCGGCCAAAGCAGACCGGTAGAAATGGCCTTGCACTGTAACTCTACACAGTGGTAATAATATATTGTTTATTAAGAAAGTAAGTATTCGAAACGTACTTAAACCTACTAAGTGGTTAAGATAAGCTCGTCTGGGGCGGTACTACCGTCTTTCTTATATTGACCGCCATAATAATCACGCTAACGTGGTTGTGTTTTTACTATAACATTTTATACCAAATATTTTATTTCGTCATTTTATTAAAATACACTTTATGAATGTCTTATTTTTTTTTCATCTTCCTCGTGAATATGTAAATACACTTAACTTCGGCTTTTAAAATGTATTAAAGGTAGAACAAGAGGAAAAATAGCCGGCGTTAAAAAAAAATCTTTTGTCAAAATTGTAAAAAACATGAAATAGATAATTAGGTATACAGCTTGACTACGAGCGAGAGGTAAGTAACAGTCAGTGAAATTACTGAAACAAAGGCGATTCCACCTGAAGACTACGGTCGGCAACGCATCATTAGAATTTGATAGAATAGCCGCGGTCCATATTAATAAACAAAGCACCTACGATTAATGATATCCCTGGGTGCGGATGCCACTTACCTTCCGATAAGTTGCATACTCGTTTGCCGACTATGAAAATACATTATGATTCAACTTTACCAACATTCCTAACTTGCCACATTTCATCCAAGACGGCCGGGGTCATTTATCTTACAAGTTTCCTGCACCCTATGCTTGGCACGCCATTCATTGCGTTAATAATCATTTTCCGCCATAAGGAACTTAAATCGAACGAAGCCAACAAAAATGATGGCAAGGGCGATGTGAAATATTAGGTCGTAAAAAGGCAGTCCGAATTGAAAAAAGCAAGGATGAAAAGAGTAGCATTTTCAATTATACCTTTTTCGTGGCGGACCGTTACGGCAAAGCCGGATGCAAAGTAATTAACTTTTTTAAAGAAAAAGAACACAATTTTTCTGTTCGTTTCCGTGACCACGTCTAAGGCGAAGAATGGGTCAAGATGGCATAAATGACACAAATACATATTTACCATTGATTCTAAAATATTTCAAATCAATATACTCCATAAAATTTTGAGGTAAAAACAAATAAAGTAGTTGAAACCTTATTCCTCCTGAAACCTCCTTAAATAATGAACGTTTGTCAGCTGAGTTTTTATTAAGTTCATGGTCTTTGTGGGGGCGTTTTTCCGGTGAAAATTAAACTTTAGTTGGGTATAGAAAAATTCAACATTTTCAAAATTTAATTGCTATTTTCCTGAATTCTCTTTGATACTTAATAAATAAGATAGATTTGTTGCGTAGAGTTTTGTTCACTAGGAATATGTAGACGATTTTGATTTTTATACTTTTTAAAACCAAATAATGTTTACTTTCCTTGTGTACAGAAAATATTTCTTAATATCTAGGCATAATACTAACCTTCGGGCTGAAAGTAAACATAGCTTGTGACAACATTCAGCCACCTCAGAAAAATCCAAAAATAAAAGCCTATAAAACATATTTCATATGATTTTCAATAAGTAGCTGTAAGTCGGAATGTTACCCGTAAAGTTAATATAGCTAACCGTTTTGGAATCTCTTAGAAACCATTAAGATGATCCTAAACTATGTCGATGCTACATTATGGAGTAGAAAAAGTGGTTCGTTGATGTGCATGCAATGCATATGCACATAACATAAGCTAATATCATCGATGAAAAGCAGCGCTATCCAGTAGTAAAATAAGTCTACACATATTTATTTTCTTAAAAACGATAGGCAGGCATTTGTCTTCCATCTCTCCTGATGGAAAGTGAATATTAAGACGAGATTGTTAAACCAGAAACTCCCTAGGAATGAAGCGCTACGCGGATGAAAGCGAGCAAAGATTCCAGTGATGTTATGAATTAGAAAGCGAGCTGGTTTGTTTGCTTAACCAATCTTCTGATCGGTCTAAGCTTTTCTGTACATGTCTTCAACGATAAAAAAAATAACGTAGGTTATCCATAACGTAGAAAAAAGTTCTGTAAAATATTGTACCTGAGTGTAAAATATATACACTAACTTTTGTCAAACTCTCTCATTTATTATACAATTCCAATGCAATAAAAATCTCTGGTATCTGTTTTACTTACTGCCACTACTTATTCTGTGAAAACATGGAGTGAATAGACTGATCATCTACAGAATGGACTATAGTACTAAATGAAGTATCAATTATTGAGCTACTTCTAGCGATTATTTGTTGCTGCATTTCATACTTAAGATATATTTTTATTTTAGCTTTGAGTCATTGTTTAATTAAGCGCTAACTTATTTATGCCATAATTTTGTTTCCGTCGATATTTTTTTAGATGTGAGTCATACACGTAACAGGTTTACGTAAAAGGTTATTCTATAACATAGTTGACATATTTCTTGTTATTCATTAGTAAATATAATAATAGTACAATGATTGTCTAATGAATGAATGAATATCTAATTACCTAATATAACTCTTATGAAAATAGAAACCACAATGGGTTTATAGCACAGGCTTTTTGGTTCCCCTTTACAGTTCCATGCTGTTCTTTTTTCTTATACTAAAGCTAAAACTTTGTAACTTTTCGCACCAACTACAAAATTTTACTACACGATTTCAAAAACGTCAATCGTGCTTATAGATAACCTAGCTAAATGAAAAACTAATATTCAGATTGGATGTACGAAAAATACTCCAAGTTGTTATTTGGGCATAAAAAATCATGTAAAAATTATTTTGTTGATAACTTATTTTGCACCCTTGATATGTTTAAATTAGGATTTTGAATTTGTTAGTATGTGTGGTCATATTTAATTTCAAGATTCTTATTATCAAACATCGTCGCAATAATAAAATTATTGAGGCAAGGTAGTCAGGCAGAACTAGCCCTTATCTCCAATACTGTTTAGTAAATTTTCAACCCAGTAATTCAATAATATGTAGAACTATTTTGTTTCTTATATGTTAAAATCAATAAATTTATTAATTTAAAAAAAATTTGGAATTTCTAAGACAAATAAAAAACAGTTGCTATGAAAAATTTGATGAACAAACTAAAAATAAAGCTACAAAATTATCCAGTCTCAGCCTTCAGTCAGCGAGACGCGTTACTATTATCTATAGTGGCTAGATTTTATAAACAAACATTGTAAAACTAAAAAAATTTTAAAAGTAGCATGGCTGGCCTCAATTGTATTTTGGGTAAAGCTATATATACGTTTACAAAAGCAAATTAAAAACCACCTAAAAGAAGGGAAAGCTCATAAAATCTGAACATTTAGACAAACTAGACAAACACACCATACATAATAATATTGAGAGAGAAAACAATCACGTCAGTTGACTTTGCTTCGGTGCTGTGATGAAAACGGATACGTGCTGTCGATAGCACAAACTTTTGTTTAAATAAAGGGTTACCACTGCTACAAATGTTTTGAGTTCATTTGGTTTTGAAGTAAAGGTTGAGCATCAAACTTATGTATAAAATCATTAAAAATATATTTTAATTAATGTAATAAATATAACTTATATTTTATAGCTAAATAAGTAAGTAATTGTTCAACAGAAAAACTTGTTTTGAATATTCATACAATTATTACGGTAGGTATGTATGCTGATTGCTTGATTTTTACGAAACCAAAATAAAACTAATTATTCAATTCATAGCTGTCTCGTTAACTGAATTTATTAATGCTTCTATAACATCTATAGAAAGGAAGATGAAGTCTTTATCAAAATAAATTCTGATCCTTCAGCGAGCAGTGCTCTTTCTCAAGTGAATAAGGGACGCACTGGAGTCTACTTCCTGTGTAGCTGATCTATTTCCTGTCTAGACTCTACTCAAGCCATCAATATTACTCAGGAAAATTTTAACGCAGCTGGTTGAGTCAATGATCTGTGTCGTAGTTTAGTACGGTTTGAACTGTTTATACGTATGTATTAAAAAGTTGCAAATAGTTTATTTGGTTAACTCCACATGCTGGCATTTTTGCACAAAATTTTAAAGAAAATGATTATTCGTCGTCTATTGATCGTCCTTTTTGTACTCCAAAATTAAAATCAAATTCATAATTGTAAATAAGTTATTATATCTAATAGACAGATAGTAAACAGAATATTAAAAATAATGTACATTGATTAAAATTTAGCATGCATACTTGAAACACATACTTGAAATCCGTTTAGTGTAGGTAAAGTTATTTACAAACGGGAAACTCGACGGAGGCAAGGCGAGAACGGCTTGCGTGGCGTTCGGTATTTTGTAAGTGGGGGGGAAAGCAGATTCAACGCGAAACTGAGCCTGCATCAAGTTCCCCGACTGTATCTGGCTATGTAACAAAATAACTACGAAAGGAATGCAGCATAATATTATTTTCAGCTCGGTCCACTACTTTTTTCTGGTAAAGTCGCACCCGAATCCTCTGCAGTGTTGTCGCCTCTTAGTATGCGGAGCGCGTACAAAAGAACGAACAATACGCAAGCGATTCTCGCCTTAATCTCAGCCTCCACACACTTCAAATTCAAATATTTATTTATCAACACTGTCAATTACTTGTTCTTATTTAAGTTTAATAAAGTAGGACTCTACCACTAGTTCGCGGGTATATTTCTTTCAAAATAAATTTACAATGTCTCTTTATGTTTATACAAAATTATTGTTATCTGCGTCTAATAGCTTCGCAAGTATCCCTCTCCCCACCTATCCAAACGACGAACACCCTCAAACAGCAGACGTCTACAAGGTTGACGCGGAATCCAGCCATCGCCCTCCTCCTACATATTAGAGGTTACGTAAGAATACGTAGATGCAGATGACTTCCCCATCTGTACCATGATAAAACCGTAAACAAAAGAACTCAATAAAAGCCAAGCTCAATCCCTCAAACAAATATGCCTCCAGCATTATAACTATTCAGCATTATAGCAAATTCCCGCTTCAAGCCTTTAATACTGCGTCAGAGTATAAGCAGCGTAAGAGTGGTCAGACGACCATTAACTCAAGCTGCCTGGACAGCTTTTATTACTCGCACAGATTATATAAACGGCCACTTGCAAGGCCATAATTTAACGCCGGGGTTATACAGCATCGTATGAAGTTAATGGATGCAAAGTCTTGAAGCTGGGGCTCCTAAAATTTAATTTGATTACTTAATGTCTTAAAATACTTTTAATTGTTTATTTACTTATGTAAAGGTAAAATAACGTAACCCAACTTTGATACTTGGAGAGGCATAGCAATATAACATCGTAATTTAGATTAACCTCCAGGAAACACTATATCTTCATGTAGGTGCGGTGATTCTCAACCGGCATCAAAATTACATAAAGTTCTATAAAAAAAATAAAAAATTTATTTTACAAAACTTAGCTCCGGACTGTACTAACATCGACCAACTTTTTGTTGATAAACCTGAAACACATAAAATCAATCAAACTAAGTTGAATAATGAAACCATGAATAATTTTATAAATAATACCTATAAAAATAAAGACTTATAGACTTACATTTCAGACGTCAATGTCCAGTAGGTATACAAATTAAAGAAATTTCTTAGTCGAGCCCTCTATTGGTATTACAATGTTATAACATATTCTCAACTAGCACGGATTCAAGTAATTTCTAGAGCTAACAGCTTTTACGCTTAGTAAAGGCTAATGTTTGCTCAGTGCATTAGCACAAGAGACCAAACAATATTGGACAAGCTTTAAAGTGATGTAACTATGCAGCAGCGATCCTTTTACCTCTAGACATCGCATTTAAGACCAGCAGACTCCGTCAAAAACTCTGAAAAAGAAATCTGATATAAAAACCATACAAAAAACGGAATTCAAAATATCATAAATTATGAATAGAACTCGTTCCTAGCCCTCAAAAGGCAAATATGCAACGTCTACTGCTTCTATGGTAATAATGCTTGACGGCCTGTTTGGTATGGAGGTAAGTAGCCTTGCCTTCCATGCTAGAGGTCCCGGGTTCGAATCCTGGTAGGGGCAGATATTTTATCATATTAGCTTTCTAGTCATGGATGTGTATGTATGTTTATTTAAGTTTATTTCTAATATTTATACATTAAAAAAAATCTATGTGTGTGTATATATTTCTTAAGTTTATTTATCCGTTATCTAGTATCCATAACACAAGTTCTAACTAACTTGTTCTAACTTGGGCTAGATAATGTGGTGTGACTTTTAGAAATATTAAAAAAAAAATTATTAAAAAAGTGCTACGCAAAGCTCTGTATCTAAAACTAACTCGTGCACCACTTTCTCAGAGCTTATTGTTTTCTCTAAGATTTAAACCATACTCTTAATATTATATTTTAAGAGTATGGTTTTATAATTGAAGTCAAGAAATTGTAAAAGATTATTATAATGTTTAATAAAATAGGCTTTTAGCTTGAACGATATTATATTTTTTGATACTATCGTTATTTGTAAACGGTGAGCAAAATAAATAAAATATATATCGATACTAATCATATAAACAAGGTATAACATAAAGGAAGCATAATACTTAAGGGTCAGTAAATATCCCATTGTTAGAATATACTGTAAAAGAATTGGAGTTATTGGGGCTGGTTAAAACTTTCACACATTTCAATTTTGTTACTTTAACATCTTTGACAGCCCTAAGTGGTTGGACCCAAGCTACCTAACACCGGAGCGAGCGCCGCGCCGCCTCGCGCGCCCCGTGCATATGAAAACCACTTAGGGCTGTCAAAGATGTTGAAGTAAAAAATTTAAATAAAAAATTATGGAAGTCTTAACCAGCCCCAATAACTCCAATTCTTTTACAGTATATTCCAACAACGGTATTTTTACTGACCCTTAAGTATTATGGTTCCTTTATGTTATACCCTGTATAAGTAATACATATACACTATTTTTACTATATTGGTAATGAATATCATGAACACACTGAGATATAAAATAAGAAACACTTATATTAAATTTTTTCGAGATCCACTTCCGTCTTAATGAATAATACTGGAGAGGTATCTTCCTTTCTGGCCATAATTGCTGCGTTTTTGATCCATACATATTCATATTTCTTCTCTGTACATTTAGATTTTAGGTTAATAAAGTTAAGGTAACATATAAATCTCAGATATAATAAAATACTCAATAAATATACAATTATCTACACATAAAAGAGATCCTTAAGCTATTAATTACTTTAGTAATAATGCGCATCTCAAAATCGTAAAAATACCTAATAAAATTAGTCAGTCTATGTTGTGATTGATTCAAAGTTTTATTGTTCAAATGAATATTAGGGTCCAAAAGGTTTTATCATTTTATATCAACGACATTTTTCTATTGCTAATAGCATCGTAGGTAGACAAAAGGTATCCATATAAAACAAGAGGTTAAAAAACCTAGAAACGAAAGATTTACATACAGCTCTTATGCATATTGCATACAGATAAGCGCTTTCGTCAATAAAATATATATAGATAGTCATTTATTCCGCTGATTGTACTCCATACAACGGTATTGTTGTTACCTTTTTGTGCTTGTTTCAGCAATTTACATTTTTATTATGCGAAGCGTAGGGCTTGTTTGCGTGTTGCCAGCATAATGTTTTGTGCAAAATTCGCTGATAGTGGTAATTTTGCTATAATTGATTGTTACGGTTTTTGCAATATTTTATACAAGCGTTTTGCATAACATTGACCAGAATTATACTTTGCTTCGAGATAGTGGTTTGTTACTTAGTAATTAAAACTAAACAACTTTTTAATCTTGTCTTCAGTTGAAGTAATTTATAGGTGTAAAAATGTACAGCAATAGCTTATCTAAAGCATGACTCTACCGCCAGTTCGGAAAGACGACGTAAAGAAGAACTGGCATGAACCTTCACGGATGTCATGTTTTCAATATAAATAAATAATAAATAGCCTTTATATATGGGAAGGGAAATAATTTCCTCTTGCTCTGGCAAGGCATTTCATGTTCAAGAGACGAAGTACTGTGAAACTGAAGGATTGCAAACATCGTAATATCCGGTGCATATTATCTGTGTTTTCCTTTGAAGCTACAGTATGAGCAAGTATACACTATAAACGGTAGAGCGATGAAAGTTGTAAATGCTTTTGACGTAAAATTCTAAAAGTGCGTTTAAATGGAAATTTTTTGGAACAATTTTCATTTAAGATCTTTTGAAATTCTTGAGAACATTTGTGTAAACCTGTCTTGTGTTATATTGTAGTAAAAATAGTCTAGACAAATGAGTCAAAAATTTAGAGAAACAAATGGGAAGGTACAATTAACCAATGTGCTCTAGGAGCCAAAATATTTTATATATTATATAACATTAACATAGTTACTATGTCCATAGGTGATAACTGTAACTCCTAAAAATCATTATATTAAATTAATTTTACAGCACAGCGCTTTGGCTTCCCGTGTTCGCCATCTCTTGCAACTTGTTAAAAATCCAACAATGTTTTAGTTGCCTCCACTGTGGATACAAGCGGTGCTGTGCATTGTTCCATTTTCATACAGTGGATCTTGGTATCTTGGACCAACAACGTAAAGCGTCTGTGCTGCTAAAAAATCTTTGCGCGTCTTTAGCTCAGCTCCAGTTGCGACTCGCCCGAATTGATACACTGTCAAATTCTCGCTTCGTTTGAGCGTTTGTGCTGAACGGTCGACTAGTTTTAGATGATGGTAAGTGGCATCAGCACCCATAGACAAGCAGGTGTTATGAGGAGGTGTTTTGATGGGTTATATTGTCGTTTGTTGATTTATCGATTAATAATGCATTGCCAGCCGTTGGCTTGAGTTGGAATAAGATTTGTTCCAATAATTGTACTGACTGTTCTTTCTTAGATCAGGTCTTAACACAAGAAACTTTACTACCACTAGTACCACTGTTGGCGTATTCTATGGCGTAATCAGTTCTTTGAGACAGTTTTTTATCTTTCGAAAAAGTAAGGTTAAATAATTTTCCGAACAAAACGAGACTGCACAACAACTATAGGAGTATAACAGCTATACACCTATTTTTACTTTAGATATTGTGATGACAATATATATATATATATATATATATATATATATATATATATATATATATATATATACATATATATATTGTAGTGTTTATAATTTATTAAATAATTTATTTAGTCAATATTTACTTTAAAAATGTCCGCTTTTTCGGCGTTATATTTTGAGTTTGAGGTTAAATTTATTGCAAAAAAAGGTAAATATCCTGTTCGAATTTAACTCCAAGTGTTATGGTAATTATACCTGACTGGCTAACAGGTTGTCCAGGTTGTGTACGCATAATATTGTATTGCATATCTTGCATTTTGTTTTCACACAAAGATCAAAAAATGTTTTGAATCTTTGTGCAAAAACAAAATGGGAATTGAAATATAACTTATTATATTGTTTACATTTGAGCAAGTTATTAGTGTTTTTAATCGATCTTGCAGTTTTTAAGTTTTATAATATTGAAGAGGATGGAGAACACCGAGCCTGGTTGGATTGCGAGTGTAGGGAATTGCAAAACGAAATCCCGCTGCCTGTTTATTGATAATTTGACAAATATCAAACATAAATTAGAACATTGCAACTTCGTTCATAAGTTACCCTATTACAGTGCGTGTACACGCCATAATGTTTTATTTATCGTCGATTTGATTTAGAAAGTAATCCTAAAGTAAGTTAGTTAACAATTTTTTATTTTAATCAATTTTCGTACAGAAAACTAACTTTTTTTAACGAGCAAGCATTAATTAGGAACAGAACATCACATGAAGCCAATGATGCCGTGCGAAGCATCGAAACAATGAAGTCGGTACCTTTTTTTCACAAAAATCTCTTTACATGCTACTAAAGGTCAAGACTTCTTCGTGAAAAAGATAAACTATACTAATACTGAGCACTATACCCATTGAACTAATATGTACTAGCGTACTAGAAAAAGCACCCCAAGCAAAATTTTTGCCAACCCAACTGCGGCGCCCGGCGCCGTAATAGCCGCATTCGCTCGGCGACCTCAGATCGACATGTATGAAAAAATCTTTAAAAAATCTATAATACCCTTTTGACTTGTATGAACAACTCCTAAAACAAGAAAAAAATTCTGGAGTGTCTTTCCATCGGTAAATAGCTAAACAATTCATTAACAAATAGTATTTGCAATATTTGCAATAACTGACAAATTAGATAATACACTGCGTCGTCGCCCGCCATTTTCTATGCCGGTCATAGACCAAATCTGTGTGCATACAGATGTGACACTACGGGTTTAGAGTGCCTACTCAAGTGATTTTTCCATCTTACAAAAGTAGACTTCGAATCTTTTTTTTAAGAATAAACAAGTTTTCCTTTAACTTGCTTAACATTTTAACCGCCAAAGTCGGATTTATTCAGTAAACATTTCGGGCTCATTCCGCCTTAGTCTTATATAAAGGACTGAAAACCCTTTGTTCTGTATATTAAATTTCCATGATAATTGCGCGTTTTTTTGCTCAAAAAATAGCAATATTTCAGATAGATCGTCTATCGAACCTTATTTACTGTCTGATATGCACACTTCCAATGACTATAAGCAAAATGAAAATACTATTTCAATTATGATAAATATCCTATTAAGATCCTTGAGAAAATCTATAGATTGAAACGCACCTGTCATATATATATCGTATATGTCTTATATAGTACGAGAAAATAAAGAATATTACGTATACATAGATAGGCGCGCGAAACCCTCTTTGCATTCGGGTAAAATAATAAATGCACGAGCATGCCCACACATAGCGGCGCGTCGGCCTTGACTGAAATTGTAGTTTTGTACAGAGACCGCCGATATTGAGGAGTGACAGAGGTCTGCTTTTATCTCAAAAAACGTAATATATGGGCAAAAGCTACTTGTATATTATACCAATTTGTATATAAATAAAGTTAATTAAGTTAAAATAATCTTTTTTATCAATTACGCCTACGCTATCGTAATTAAAGTGGATATATTATATCCATTTTAATTTTCATTTACTAGTATACAAAATACTTATTAATTTTCTATGAAATTAGGTAAAATTTTATATTCTGTCCATTCTGTACCATTCACATGATCTATTTTGGTATGACACATTGCACTTCGTTGATTGGTCAAGAGATGTTATACGTTATTGTAGCAAACTAAGCGCTGCATGTTTAGATCGTTTGACTAGACAACTTAAAGTTTTTGTAGCGCTGCCTCTAATAATAAATCATTGAATAGGTAAGAATGGAATGCGACACAAAATTTGTTTTGAATAGGTTCTCTAGTACGTAGTACATAGTAACTCAATGACTATACCACGAACTTTTTACTTAACCTCTATACCCCATATGAGTATTTTACAACAGGTCCATTAGTTTTGGTTAGTCTCAAGGTTCTTAGTCACGATCAGAGTTGCGGCCGAACAGCGATAACATTTCTCTAAAGGGTTTCAATTTTAAGTCTACGAGTATAAGTCATAGACTTAGAATTACTTCCTACAGACTACCTAAGTGATCGAAGCAGAAGAATCTCCGTTGCGGAAAGTGATCAAAACAGAAAGAGAAGGTACATATTTTTTTTAATCCTCACATGTTGGCCCACAAATCGACAGTTCGATCACGTTTTCAGTGTTCTATCTTATCCTTTACAACATAGTTGCCGTAGGTATATTTTAGTTTCCAACTGGTCACGCGTTATTATTGTCAGTTAGTCTTTACAGACTAATATGCTACCAGGCCACTCAGAAAGTAAACTTGGCGCCTTCTAAAGCACCTGTGCACCGCTGGTATAACGAGTTTATTGCGGTTGCTTAAATTTGAAGGATGAAGAAAACGTGCTGAAAAATGTGAATCAACAAAATCGGCGAATCGTCATACGAGGAGATTCAGCATTATCTCCAGATTGGATAGGGTCGTTAGAAGTATTCATGATATACATGAAATACAATCAACGACTAAGAAACTGAAACGATCGAGAAGCGCTGGAAAAATTATTATCGCCGGTATTTTCTCCTTAACGGGGTATTAAGTATCAATTCCCTTAAGATACGCAAGTAGCATCAATGCAGCGTGGTACACTACCAAATGCTTGCCAGAAATTTCTGCCAAGGCCTTTTACTCCACCACGACAACGTACCTGCCCAGTCCGTGATCAAGACGAGGGTCTTCCTAAACACCACACTAGTAAAACTTTTCGGTCATCCACCTTACAACAGTGATTTGGCGCCGCGTGACTTCTTGTTGTTGCCAAAAATTAGAGAACAGCTCAAGGGGATACTGTTTGCACTGCCAGAAGATGCACTCACTGCGTTCGAGAAGGCCGTTGATTAAGTACCTGTTGCTGACTGGAAAATGTGCTTTGAAAATTTGTTCAGACCCATAAAATTTGTATAAATGTTGGCTGAGGGTTCTTTGAAAAGATTTAATACTTAAATAAATATAGAACCTAAAGAACATTTTTATATTTTTTCTACAAAACTTTCTGAGTGTCACACGTATTTGTGTCAGAATGCTTAGTTATCTATTCCGTAGCAAAAAACTAAACAATTTGTTACTTATTAAATATCAAACTTAATTTACGCTTAGAACGTAGCGCCACCCTTTACTGAACAGATAAATTGGTCGGATTCTACTTTGTTTTGATTTGATTGATTTCAGATGTCAAGTATTGACATTTATTGAGTTCAAATTGTCAGACAAACGAACATTTTGAAGGATTTCAGTCGAAAGTACCCTTTTCAACCATTATCGAGTTTATTGTTTTGAGAGTTTCGCTCAACGATTGATGTGTGGATTGATTGACGGGTTGTAAATCACGTCGACGCATTTTTGTTCGATGGATGGTCACAAACACTATGTTAGTTTATATACAAATAATCCAAGGTGTGAAAATCTATTTCAAAAATTATATTTCGCTCTTTACAATTTTGATTGCATATATCTTTTGATGTTCATATAATTTCAAAATTATAGAGCTACAATAAGATCTCATTTTTTAGAGTTTTTATGGATTTTAAAAACAAAAAATAATGATAGAAAATTGTAATGGTTGGTCATTAAGGACTTTGAGACATCAATCGAACATAACGGGCATACAATTCAATACATGACTGTAAAAAAAGCATTTTAATTTAATAGTATTTAAATAATGTTTGTATCAAAAATTTTACAACGATTACCCACGTATAAAACCATCAACAATACAATCTGACCGGATACAAGAGACGACTGTACCAACGTCATATGGGGGTAACTCTAAGCTTCTCCATATTGTAGCCATTTTTCTTATAAACGAGGTAAAGATAAATGGTAATATTTTTTGAAATTAAGGAAATACCAAACAAGGAATTGAAAATCAATACTTTTGGGTGAAATAATTTTTACCGGATTAGTAAAAAATGCATGCTATAGGTTGATTACCAAGAAAATTTTCAAAAACTGAAATGTCGCCCTAAAATTAGCTACTATAGCATTTTTATTTAAAAGCGGTAGAACTTACGCAAATAACTTCGCCACATACAAGTGAAAATACTTAAAAAATATATAGCAATTAAAGTACCTGCATATCGTCTCAAAAATATAAAAATTAAAAAATAGCTGCCACATAAAGGGGTTTGCCTTTTGATGTGGTTGGTATATTTTTATAGTTTGTACAGTAGTCGTATGCAATATTCTAAAAAAATTATCCTACTAAGGATAATTTTTTTAGCATTTGAAATGCTACTTTCCACATAAAATAAAACTTTCTAAAACGAAATAGCTAACCTAAAACTTTATTTTTATTCCTTAGTAGCTTCATAATGTAGTAGTATTACAGCAAAAGTGCTGAGTCTGCGTTTCTTTGACTGAATTTACATTTATATTACCTGAGTTTACTGCGTTACGTGTTTCGTATGAAACTACATCGAGATGGTGGAATTTCACGCTTTTTGCTCCCTCGTTTCTTGTGAGAGCGTGTAGATGAAAATGAAGGGATCTGTGCGAGCTGGGGAGTTCTTCTGGGTTTATAATTTTTTGTATCAAATTTAATATAGTGTTTAAGCTAATATAAGAGGGTTATAGGAGATAGTGCCTTTGCATCAACTTTACATAAAGGGCGATCCGGACCATCGGATATATGAAGAAATATCTGAGCCATATTGACTTATACAGTGTAATAACTACACCATAAAGTGTCATGACGGGCCTCGATTGTTGGTTGTTAATATTTATTTGTTTATATGTAAATATGTATGTTTTTTCTGGGTTCATCCCCAGTTTGCTGTATACTAGCTTACTTATTTTAAGGTTATAGAGTTGGTGTGCTTGTCAGGGGAAATCAGTTAAATCCAAACATTTTATGTGCAGAAATCTGCCAATATTAGACATAATTTATATATTACACATATTTAAATAAAAAAATACTACAGCCGTTCGTATCTTAGGTCAACCCTTCCAGCGTAAGTTATTTATACTAAGGCGTATATTTAACGCTTAGTAGGTACAGTCGGGGAACTTAGTGCAGACTGAAATTCACATTTGGATCCCCTGCACTGTTGTCTTCCTTACTATACTGAGCTTCGGCCGCCTTTCCTGACTGTACATATGTGTCGTTATTTATGAGGCAATTTCAACTTTCAAATAAACTTGAAAACTTTCTACTTTGTGTCATATTTCCGTTTATAGCGACGCTGGAATCTTCAGTTTGAGTTTCGACCTTAAAACAATTCAAATCGATAATAATTTATAAGTAAGTAATGGTTTGGGCGTCAGGGGCTGAAGAGGGTCGATAATTGATTGATATAACTTTTCGGTTTTATTCTAACTTTAATTTATTATTAGTAGTATCGTTGAACTTTTATTTGTACAGTCCTTACAAATGAATGTAAATAGTAAGTGGATCTTGAAGTGTATTTCTCTTTTTAGATAGAGAGATTTTAAGACCCTAAATTTCAACTTGGTATTTGTGGAAAGTAGACTTTTGAAAATTACATCCAAAATCTTTGTCTTTATTGTTTCAATTAAATTCAATCTGAAATTGAATCTGAGAAACAATGCGCCGATGCTGCTTTTATCACAATGTTCGTTTATATGTAGGTATACTATTTTTTTCTGGATGTTTCCACCAATTTTTTTTTGCCTTAAATGGAAGTAATGAATTGTAGACTTCCTTTTTTATATAAAAATAGAGAAAAGAGTATCTTATACTTGGTGAAAAGAAATTAAAATAAGAACCATACCCTTTATTTCCCACATGAGAAAACGTATTAGAATTTTTACTAAAACGTACTTACTGCCTTTAAAAAATAACGCTTTACTCTTGCATCTTGATCTGCAAATTGTTATTTTAAGCTATCATTTAAACACAAGTACAAACTGTGTCCAAAGTGAACTAAGTTCAAGTAATTAGTTGACGCCAGTACGAGGTCTTTTCGCACTATTTTACATTAACACCCTTAGTACTACTAATTTAACTAAAACAATCAAATATTGTTCTCATACATGTACTTCTAGCTTTGTATGATATTCTTATTAGGTTATTGTGATTTACAAAATGGATATAATAGAACAAATCAATTAATATGCATTGGTACATTTTACAGTACATGTTCAAATAATCGATGTACATTGCTTACACTAATAATTATTTCTAGCTTGTTCTGCATGACAGCGCCTGTCATCGTTACGTTATTAAATTTATGACACTTGATTTAATACATGCTGGCAATTACACACTTCAAAACAATGGCAATTATAATAATAAGATTACTTAATGTTCAATAAAAAACCTATATTCAAAAGTCTACTTTGAAAAGATGTAATGGTATTTTATGCGGCTTAGACAGCACATTTTCTTAAAAAAATACCGATTATTGATTTTTTATTTATTAACTTTTGACCAAAATATTATAAAACTGAATAAAACAATTATTATTATTGTTCTATGAAATATTTGTTCGTCATTTTTAATAATACACACTTTTAACTGTCCAAACAGGCCGATAGTTTCGAGACCGTATGGAGTCCTTTTTCAGGGGCTAAGCGTAATTAACAATACTTATACTCGTATAAAACTATAATCGAAAATCCGAATATAAAAACCGAAGTCTTTGCGCTGTTGCAATATTCTGAATACTTAATATTCACCCCATCTTGTTGAGGCTACACAAAATATTTGCAGAATGCAGCAAGATTTCCCCACTGAGCTATTACAAGACACGACCGAGTTTATTTTCCTATTAACACCAAAGCAAGTGGGGTATGACCTATGCAAGCACCTACTTACTGAGAGAAAAGGTTAAAAAGTCTTCCCATCTCCTACTACTGGTTTTCGTAAAGATCGATTTAGCTATGGAAGATTTTAAATATTTCAATTCAATATTTGCAAAATCTCTCAACATGAACTTATATTCTCAAGAATCTGAATTATTGTGTCATTGTTTCTATTATCATCAATTCGGCAAAAAATTGTAAACTGCTGGACAAAGGCCCAAGTATTACTTATATGTTATTCCTGCGCTTCCCACGTCCATTATGATCGAAGAAAAAAATTGTTGCAATTCCAAAAATTATATATTAGATTAATTCTATATTAGACATTATCTTATTTTAAACATAAAAGCACAATTTCCAGTTTCGTTTTACGCACATCATAAATTTATAATGTGATTTTCTTCAGAACAATACAACTGCAATCAATGATACCATGACTTTATAAATTCGTACAAAACCGTTTATAAATCTTGTTCAGGCATACACCATAGTAGTGGTTTATCCCCCCCCCCTCCGGTAAACTTATCTTCGTGAACACACAAGGAGGCTGCAGGCTCGAGCCTGCACTTTGCCTCTCTTAACGGCCTCTAAACCATGTTAGATGCAGTAATATGGCTGTTATATTAGAAATATTAGTTTACGTACATTGTTACCAGTAAAAACGAAATGTATTATTAATATTCTCAAGAAACTTCAATGTATACGTGAAAAGCGAGACTTTTCATTCTTTTACTGTTCGAATATAAGGGGTAGGTTGGGTTAGAGGGTAGATAAACCATAGCGCGTTTACATAAATGAAAACCAGAGCCAGGTGATGATAAACTGCACCTAAGTCCACATAGCGGCCTAAAAGAAATGGTACAATGGCACTTTTTTGGGCGTCAATGAACTGATAAAACCCATATTATAAACTAAACCTATAAATAACAACAGCTATGGAACAACAGTAAACTCCTTGGCATACTCACGCTTAATGTATCTTAGCAAGTCTGTAAAGTGCATTTGGGACTAAATCTTAAGTCTGAATTACATAAAGTATATTTAATGTTATAAAATTTACCTAATCATTAAAATATCTTAAATGTATGGTAAATAGAGCTATGATGAACTTGAGTGACAATATATTGAACCAAGAATGTGTGAACCACGTAAACAGCCTATACATATGTGGTTGTGGATCCAACAAAATTGTATGAATAAAAGAGTTTTAGTCGTGGGTTGTTTTATATTTTCGTTTTTACAACACACACGACACAATTATTGTTTCTTCCTATCTAAATAATAACTATTTAGATAAGTTTCTATGCGGACAAAAACCATTCTAATATCTGCACTATTCATATAAATTCAACATAATAAAGGAATTACGAAATAAAATAATCTCTTATATTAAAAAATACAGCTAATAATTTAGCTGGTATAAAGATAGAATTTACAACTCAGGGGAGTAACTCTGAGTTATATTTATTGTACGCAGCGCAATTCTAGAATTTTAAACAGGCAGTCGCAGTGCAGATGAGAAGTTTTCGTGGTTGTACGTCCAAACTGAATGAACGACAGCTTTCCAGCCTTTAATTGTGTCCAGTCCGTGGTTGCAATATTTAAACTAGGTCGTGGAATGTACGAATTTAAAATTAGTATATGTTAAAAAATGTATGATTCCTTTTTACTTCTCACACACTGAAATCTTCAAGGGCTGGAGATGGAGTTTAAATGTAGATATTTACAAACGACCGGTATTACCATCAATTGAATTTATAATATCAAAAATGTATATACCTCTCCAACAAACTATAAGTAGAAATCTTGTTTAAACGAATGAAACAAAAAGCAAAACAAACCACTTCTAAAACAAATTATAAGAAACTTTTCATAATTTCATACTCCTTTTACTATGAATTCTGAATAGGTTGCTTGGAATTGAGCAAAGAATAAATTATGTTACTAATGTGAAATACCAATTCTTTTTATATTATCTGTAACTGACATTTCATTAAACCACTAGCAAAAGTTATATATCCTGACATTAAATCTAAGAAGAAGCTGCTTCTCCCGTTTTGTTATTTCTAAGGAATATCGTGGTATAAATCTAATTCCGAGGTGCAATTCTGTAATGCCCTTAAGCTACACTACGGCTGACACAGGTCAACAATAAACATGAGGGCGGAACATTGCCAAATATCGTAACGAGATACGTTTACTCAAGTCCTAAAACTACTGAAAAGCAAAAAGAGACGCAGAAGTCCTTTCACATAGCACTTTCTCATTCACTCTTCTATTGCTTGAAGTTATTTAGCCAAGTTGCGAAAAGCTTAAGTAATATGGCACATATGAACTCGGATAACCAGGACAGAACAGGCATTTTGCAGAAAATTATTGTCGGCATGAATAAACTTCAATGTTTACTACAACTAACCCTTCTTCGCAATGTGTTGTTACATTTAAATGGCGGTGTTCAGAAATTCTAAATATATGCGGAAACCAAGATATAAAATTACATGTTTTATACGGGTAAAGAGATTACGTCTATTACGCTATAGTGCGGGACATCTACAAAGTCGTGCCCCAGTAATTTTATGGTCTATACATCGTAGCATGCAACTACAGGAAAAACACTAGATTGGAGCATCTTCGAATGACATTAACTTTGCAGCAGTACACAAAACGTGTCTTATAAAGTAATGCTAGGCAACTAAGTAAATTTACAAAAATATACCCTTTCTATTGGGACAGTAATACTATTATAATTTGCTATAATGTTATTGTTTGATATATTGACATATTTTAATGAAGTGCAAAGGCGGACAATAATACTTTAATAATACTTAATACTTACTTAATACTTTAGCTGATAAAGTGGATAATCCAATCTTCAGACATTGGAACAAAATCCACATAAATGTCAATTATATATAGGAACATTAACTAATAGTACGTACTAACATAGTTATTAAGTCATTGAATACTAACACTTTTTTTGTATTTTTTTGTATGTTGTTGAATTGTGTCCTCACCTTTTTATATGGATCATTGTGTCTGAAATAAATTATTATTATTATTATTATTATTATAAATTAAAATATTTATTTTAAGCCTTTTGACTCTATAAGCTGGCTTTTGTAGGTATGTGTTATGTTATATTAATGTGCTAAGCACATTAATTTACAAAAAAATGTTTAAATCTTTTTGAGTTTTATAAATTAGCGAATATCGCAAGCATTTTTCACCAATAAAAGGTTCGACTCATAACCAATTGTAATGTGAAATAAACACTAAATTTTATTTAATAAACTCGCTTAAGACAAGCCGCTTTTTAACTCATACTATATTTTTTATTCGTGTGTACACACAACGCAAAAAGTAGGACATTTTTTAAAGATTGAAACTGTTTCAAAACTTCACATCAACAAATCCGTTGTCGTTTTAACAAATCCTGAAAAGAGAAATATTCTGAAATATTATCTGACTCGATCACATAGCAAATGTTGCCAAAATTCCTGAGCCCTCAACATCCGAAGGGGCAAATTGAACTAATAAATCTCATCTGAAGATGATATGTCCCATCATTCTTAAACTTGGGTACATTTCACGGAATGGGCTCCTTTCAAGTCGATATATTGATGTGATCAAAATAATAGGCCTCGATTTAACGCCCGCGCGAGAATTTTGCTTTGATACGTACTAGATAAAATGTCAAATTTTGATGAATCACTTGTTTGGATGTTTCATAGTATGAAACGTGAGATAATACATATATATAAATTTATTGTATTACAGAGATGTTATTATTTTTGTGTTTAATACTGTAAAATTATCACTCTGTTGTTTATTTTTTATGATTCTATATTATTTCCCATGACATTACAAGCAGAGTAATAGGTATCATTTTCGTAACAATTTGTTTCAATTAGAGCCTAAGCCTAATGAGGAAAACTTTAGATCGAGTTATACCAAAATTTGTTCGTTGTACTTTAATATTAGACATTGTAGCTCTAAGCATGTACATCAGTCCGAACTCCACTAACTGCCAAACATAACAATGAAGTGTGCAACCCTAATTTTATTACATTAAATTTTCTTCCAAATGTCTGGAGTGAAATTAAGTATTTTTGCAATTATTTTGAATTTGTTTTAATTATAGATATTCATTTTTGAAAACTAATACCTTTTTCCGATTCACTCCTATTTGAAAATCAAATTTATTGCAAATAGCAATATAAAAAAATCGTTGACTTTAATTTTAATTTTATCTCAAAATGGTAATTTTTACATACGAGTAGATTTGATCTTGAAGTATTTTATACTATATTTCTTATTTCAAATAGTTTATTATAGTATTAAATATTAATAAATAAATATTAAATCAACAAGTATTACGATTATATAGTATGATAAACACAGGTTTGTTAATTAGTCAATCCTCTTCCAACCAAGACCGAGTTAAATAAAAAGTGCACCGATCTCTTTTCTCTAATAGCGATCAATGATTGAGTAATCGCCTCTAATGAACAACTAATGAGATCTTCTATCCCTTCTCAATTCCCTTACAATAGGGAATGCCACTAATAAATTACAGAACACCAGAAGAGGCTTTTCTTTTATTCCGCTTGTCATTGAATTTATAGCATGTTTTTTTCTAGTTCTTGAAACAGAAAATGTATCAATGAATAAAAAATATTCTAGAAGATTTTTCAAAAGATTCTCTAAGATTAAAGAGACTACATATTATAAAACAGTCTGTCCGTCTGTCTAAATGCGATAAACTCAGAATCTACTGAACGGACGATACGGATTTCAACGAGGGATAAGAGGTAGGTTTTTATTAATTGTTTTTAGTGTTATGAAGGTTGATGAAGATACCGGAAAAAACGTCATCTGTATTATGTAAAACGGCAAAGGTGACTGTAACAACTATCAATGCCGAAGCCAAACCTATGGACGGATTACGCTTGAATTTGGCACATAGATAGCTCTTATAATGAAGGTCGATGTTAAGAAAAGATTATTGCGAATATCCACATCTTAAGGGTTAAAATAAGGGTTATTTAGAACTTATTTCAATACAAATTTCACACAATCATCCCAGAATCTCCGAAATGTTCTTTTGAGGAAGGCAGTGCGTTGTATTTATGACGGGATTTTGCGAAATTCCATTTCTAAAGATAAAAAGGGGGCCCACAGCTTATTATGAAACAAACGCTTGGCTTATTAAATACAGTTGTTTTTAGTGTCTCTTTTAGTTCCGACAATAGAAGAAACCAGATTAGGAATATTAATATAACACAAATATTATAATAACAGCGTTACTGTTATGACAGTTGCCTAATTCAGAATTAATTATGAAGTATAGTAACATGCCTATTTATGTAGTAACCTTATCGTGTATAGATAGTTAATGAGATTCATAATTCTACGAGTCCGGATGCTTAAAAGTTTTGTAATAGAGATAATGTCAAGCTAATATACATCAGTAAAACTAATTAAATAGTTTATTTTGTATGAGAACTTAACCGTTACAGAGAAGAGTCTACAATAAATAATTTCTTCTACAAACAATGTATTTGTAAGTAATAATTATATTTCTGCAAATTATATTGATAACAACATTTAGTTCAATGACCATTTACTTATATACTCGTCGTTACTGATTTATTTAATATCGAATTAAACCAATACTGACAGTTTCTAATTAGGAAGTAATCTGATAAACGTTTTTAATGGTCCACAAAATTTACAGTAAATGTCCAAAATTTGCCATGTTATATATTGTGTCCTTTCTGTAACTAACCTATTTACAGTATAAGCATCTGTGTATAGTGATGTCACCGCGTATAGGAGAGTAGGTAATAATAATTAACGCGAAATCATTTAGATTCTGAAGCAAAAGCCACAAATACAAAGATTTTTATTTAGATGTTAAAAATGCATGAAATGGATACAAACCTAAGGCAACCATACGCAAGCACTTTTTCTCATGAATCTTACAAACAAGACCTCTAATGGTATCAACTTGTAATTAATTACATTATCAACTAAGTGTTTTGAATCAAAAATAATTTTTCAAACCAAATTAAACAATATTTACAGCCACCCTTAATATTACCAAATGAAAGTCCTTGTTTACTTAAAATTCTGTAACAAAGCAAACTCGAAACAAATAACGACAAAATTAAACAAAGAACAAGCTCAAAACAAATTTACTCTCGTAAATCAATTTTCAATCAATTGGTAACAACGTCGTAATTTGATATCCATTAAAACAGCGGGTAAATGAATCGGAAAGTAATTATCGGGACATTGTAAGTGAAACGACCGGTTTTTAATATCGGTCAGAGTTGCTGCTGGTTGTGAAGATAAGCTTAAATAGGTATTAAGGCAAAGTCCGTAATAGACCGTCTCGTCTCTTAATCCAGCGGTGGCGAGGCTAATGTTTCCTAGTTTTGCTTCAATAGACTCGGAAAACTGCTAATTTCGCACAATGATAATAGTTTTATCTAGTTCCAACGTGACTTTCATGAATATTCCTGTGCATATCATCACGCAGGACAAAGGCTAGATAACGGGTATAGAGGTAGAAATGTTTAATTGTGATCAATTAAAAACATGAAAATAAATAAATACTGCACTGTTTTACTATTTATACTACTTTTAATTTGTTTTTTAGCGCGCGTGCAGCAATTTTGTTATTATTGAATGATCTAGGTATAATCATTGTATAACGCAGAGCGCTCACTTTGTTTCGAACGATACGTCTACCCTGCGCAAGTGCGCGCCATTCATGCATAAATTGACCGACCAATCCAGTTATTCAAGTATTTATTGCAGAATAAATGATATGACATGTCCTTGTGTGTGCATTTTATATATAGTAATTTCAGACCCGTTCTGGGTCCGACCCCGTTCGGACGTGTTCGCGGTCGCACCAGCCGCTGAGTCACGATTGTCGTCTCACGACGACTACTCATAGCAATACTCAAATGCTGAGATCGAATCGATATCTCGTTTCGTCCTCGACGACTTGAGATAAGCATCTTTGTGACTTTCGCTGCGGCCGTAACATAGTCAGTCTCGCACTTCCGTGCACCCTTGAATAGATACCTCAACCTCGGTGGGAGTAGCAACAACAGAGTTGAGCTTACTTACGTCGGTATCCGACGTTCGTTCGCAAGGCTCGGGCCGATTTTCTGGCTACGTACTTGACGCTGGGCGCTTGTTACATTAGTTAGAGACTCGCTCTGCGGCCGATTTCGGCCGGTTGTAACGTAGTCAATCCCGCACTCTCAGTGCAACCAAACTTCGCGACTGGTTCACGTCGTGAAGTCGTCAGGTCTACGGCCGGTTTTTTTGCCAATTTATTTTATTTTTTATTTTATTTTATTTTATTTTATTGTAACAAAAAAATAATACAATGAGAGTACAAACTCTGACTGCTGAACTAGCGTAAGCTGTTTGTCGGCAGTCAGTTAATTCACAAAACAAGAGAAACTTATTAATTTATCACTTATACTAAGTTTAAACATATATAGAACGTCAATACATTATTTTACAAATAAATATGATTCAACAATATGCGCATTTGTGTGTACGAATGCATGTGTTTTTGTAAAACTGGACATTTATTTATTCTTTTACCTGAGTTTTGTGCAAAGAGTATTGCATTTTTGTGGTATTTACGAATACATTGGTAAATAAATAACTTTCTCACTAAGAGAACATTAGCTTTGTCATAAACCAGATGTGTGGGATGTCTAAATGGTAAGTTAAGGAGAACCTTAAGCACACAGCGTTGCGCTTTCTCTAGTTCAAGCATGTATGTTTTAGCTGCTGATCCCCATAAACAAATGCAGTAGGTGATAATACATTCTGCCAATGCTTTGTATGTTAGTACCAAAAGTGCAAAGTCTGATATAATTCGTAGGTTTTTAAATATATAGATAAACTTTCTCAATCTATTGCTAACTGTTGATAGGTGCTTCTTCCATTTTAGTTTGTCATCAATGACGATACCTAGAAATTTAACATCTGATGATTGTGACAAAATAGGACACCTGCAGTTTGTTGTTGAGAACATTATAGGATCGGTTACAGGGATACGAATGCATACGTAGACAAAAGTCATTTGGCGATGATGCCTTTGTTTTGCTAAAGCAGAGAAATGTTGTTTTGTTGGTGTTAAGTGATAATAAGCTGTCTTCAAGCCATGCAGTCACAGAGGACATTCCTTTTTCGGTTAGTTTTTGTAAACTTTCCCAGGTGTTACTGTAGAAAAGTATAACTGTGTCATCAGCAAACATTCAATTTGGTATTTGCATAATTCGTTTATATATATTAAAAACAATGTGGGGCCAAGTGTGCTGCCCTGGGGCACCCCATACTTCCCCGAACTGAAGCTACTAACCTGATCATCAACCTTGACACATTGTTTTCCTATCAGTCAGGTAATCCTGGAACCATAAAAGTGCGTTTCCCCTTATTCCGATTCTTATATATATATATATATATATATATAGATAGATAGATAGATAGAAGAGTCTTATCGCCGGATTTGTAAATGGGACAAACAATTGCGCTTTTGAATATTTTAGGAAATATTCCCTGTTCAAAGCTTAGGTTAGCTAAGTAGCATATTGGTTCTGCAAGGTTAGGTCTGCGCTATGGGTCTTTAGGCTACTAATGGTACTAAGGACCTCCAAAGGGTCGGTCAGATACAGAGCCATGGAATTCACTGGCAGGTTCGTAGTTCTAGCTTTTTTAGCTAGGGTACGGAGGGACGTATGAACATTATATAATAAACGGTAATTACTTTTCGTATGAACTATCCAACTGTGCTTCTTCTGTCTGTGAACTTTCTCGCGTGTGACTTGTGTCATTTCTTCTATACTGTCATTTGTTTTGCCTGTCTATTACATAGTAACTATTGGTGTTGATCTTGTGTTAAAAGTGTTCTACTGTGACTATATAACCTTTGTGTATAAAGCAATATATGCCCTTAAATCTGTGACTTGGCATTTGTTCATTTGAACTTCTTGTTCGCTATAGTGCATCTTCAGCTTAAGTATATAAAGCGTACGTATATACATTCATACATAATAAAAAAATAAACTAGCGCTTTACTGGTGACCCCGACGTGAACACAAATAAAGGCGGCGATGACGCAACGGAAAGTTCCAGATCGCGCCACACTAGTGATGGGACACGGTCGATACCGGCGAACGATACCGAAGTTTTTAAAGTCGGTGTAAGAGTCCCTCCTTTTTGGCCACAGGAAACTTAAATTTGGTTTGCGCAGGTCATCGGACACTTAGATAATCAATATTCAAGAGAAGTAAAGGACCTCATCATAAGCCCACCTGCGATAAATAAATATGAGACTCTCAAGACTGAGCTGATCAAGAGGTTGAGTGCTTCAAAATAAAACAAAATCAAACAATTGTTGATGCATGAGGAGCTCGGCGACCGAAAACCGTCACAGTTTTTCCGTCATCTTAAAAGTCTTGCCAGTTCCGATATTCCCGAAGACTTCTTGAGGACAATTTGGACCAGCCGCCTGCCTCATAGTATCCAGACTGTGCTGGCTGGCCAACCAGCAACCACACCGTTGGACTCGATGGCAGACTTAGCAGATCGGGTCAATGACCTCGCTTCTTCATCCCCAAGAGTAGCTGCAGTTAGTGACCCCGTCCCCAGCTCAATCATTGGAGCCCGCACAAGGGAGGTCGCAGAACTACGGCGGCAAGTCCAGCGGCTCTCAATGAACAGGAGCAGCAGACCACGGTCACGCACCCGTGACAACCGCAGGCGTTCCCGAGAGCGGTCGGAGTCAAATTACAGGAAGTTCCCAATATGCTGGTACCACGCCAACTTCCAGGACAGAGCTAGCAGATGTATCCGCCCCTGTGACTACAAGGCGGGAAACTCACAGGGCAGTCGGTAATGGTGGCCGACGATTGCCCTCCTTCTTCGTCATCTGGCCGCCTGTTCGTCACCGACCGTGCTTCAAAGATGCAGTTCCTAATTGACACCGGGAGCGATCTCTGCTTCTTTCCACGGTCGGCGCTCCACGATCGTAGATCTCGCACGGATTATTTTTTGTGTGCCGCCAACAGATCCAATATAGCGACATATGGTTATGTTAATTTTAATTTAGATTTTAATCTCCGTAGAAACTTCACATGGCGTTTTGTAGTGGCCAACGTAACAAAACCAATAATTGGCGTAGATTTCTTAAATTTTTATAACTTGATAGTAGATTGCCGCAATAAACGCCTCATTGATAACTTAACCTCTGTTACTGCCATAGGAAAAATAGCATATTGCAGTTCAATCTCGTCAGTTAGGGTTATGACTGGTGAAACCCATTACCATAAAATCCTTGCTGAATTTCCAGATATCACTCGACCAGCTGGTACATTTCATACTACACCACACAACACAGTACACCATATCCGCACCACTCCAGGCCCTCCAGTTTTTTCTCCACCTCACCGCTTAGCTCCTGATAAGCTAAAGATCGCCCAGCAGGAGTTCAATTCCATGTTGGCTAATGGAACAGCTAGACCCTCGGAGAGTCCCTGGTCATCGCCTTTACACCTGGCCCCGAAAAAGAACAATGTATGGCGGCCATGCGGCGATTACCGTAAGTTGAACGCCCGTACAGTGCCTGACAGGTATCCAATAAAACACATCCACGATTTTACGCATAACGTTACAGGTTGTAAAATCTTTAGCACTGTAGACCTGGAAAAGGCGTATAATCAAATACCTGTCAGCTCTGAAGATATTCCGAAGACCGCAATCACCACGCCCTTCGGCTTGTACGAATTCCCTTATATGACTTTTGGTCTTCGAAATGCGGGTCAAACCTTCCAGCGTTTCGTCGATATGATGACCCGCGGACTCGATTTCGTCTCTGCCTATTTGGATGATTTTTTGATCTTTTCGCGCAGCGAGGCCGAGCACCTGGAACACCTGCGCGAAGTCTTTAAGCGGCTGATGAAGTATGGCATGATGGTGAACACGACAAAGTGTGTTTTCGGCAAGAAAGAGGTAACTTTCCTAGGATATCGCATTTCAGAACACGGTTGCAGACCTCTGGACGTTAAAGTGGAAGCTATTAATAATTTCACAGCTCCCACCAGCGTACGCCAACTGAGAGATTTCCTAGGTATGTTAAATTTCTATAGGAGATTCCTACCCAATGCGGCCCAGATACAAGCCCCACTTCACGCACTTTTAACAGGCCCTGTGAAGAGTACTACTCCAGTCAACCTTACTGGCGACGCCCTCGCGGCTTTTCAGGCCTGTAAGGAGAGCTTATGTAAGGCTACACTCTTAGCCCATCCAGACTGCCACGCCAAGCTAGCTGTCGTAACTGACGCATCTGATTGTGCTATCGGCGCAGTCCTGCAACAGTTTAAGAAAAAGACATGGGAACCGTTAGCATTCTTCTCGAGGAATTTTAGCCCCTCCCAGACAAAGTTTTCCCCTTATGACAGGGAGTTGCTTGCCATTTATGAGGCAATAAAATACTTCCGGCATATGCTCGAGGCTCGTCATTTCACTGTCTATACTGACCACAAGCCTATCAGTTTCGCATTCCACGAACGGAAGAAAAACTGTTCGCCTCGTCAGTATAGGCACCTCGACTTTATCTCCCAGTTCACTACAGACATACGGCACATTTCCGGCAAGGTTAATATTGTTGCTGATGCGTTGTCACGCATTGAAGAACTGAGTGCACCTGTAAGTCTCGAGACAATAGCCGAAAGTCAAGCTTCCGATCCAGAGCTTCAGAAACTTTTGAGTGGGGACTCGTCCCTTCGGTTACAAAAGCTGTACATTCCTGGAAGTCGTGAACCATTATATTGCGACGTCAGTACTTCGACTTCCAGGCCTTACATTCCAAAACTACACAGGAAGCAAGTTTTCGAGAGCTTACACTCCCTAAGGCACCCTGGAGCCAATGCATCAGCAAAACTTTTAGCCGAGCGATTTGTTTGGCCAGCGATTAGGAAAGACTGCAGAGAGTGGGCTCGTTCCTGTATCCCGTGCCAGAGAGCCAAAGTCAGTCGGCACGTGTCTGCCCCACTTGGCACCTTTACTTTACCTCGCGCCCGTTTCAGCCAGGTTCATATAGACCTAGTGGGGCCCTTGCCTCTTTCGCATGGCTATCGGTATTGCTTAACGGCAGTAGATCGGTTTACTCGATGGCCCGAAGCAATACCTATCGAAGACATCACAGCAGAGACCGTTGCAAAAGCATTGCTGTCAACCTGGATTGCTCGATTCGGCTGTCCGACAGAGATCATAACCGACCGTGGTCGTCAGTTCGAGTCGGCCTTATTTCAACAACTTTCAAAGATAGCCGCTTTTGAGCATAAACGGACGACAGCTTGTCATCCGGCCTGCAACGGTCTGGTTGAGCGTTTTCACCGCCAACTTAAGGCTGCAATTGTGAGCCATGCGAATGATAGGTGGACAGAGTCTCTCCCCTGGGTCCTGTTGGGTGTCAGAACTGCCTTTAAAGGTGATTTGCAGACTTCCTCGGCAGAATTAGTTTACGGGGAACCATTGAGGTTGCCAGGAGAATTTTTTGATCCAACCACTATTGGCACAACGGATCATACCGACTTTTCTGCAAGAATAAGAAAGTTCGCAGAGCAATTACGACCCGTCCCAACTTCGCGACATGGAAAACAAAAAGTTTTTATTTACAAGGAGCTCGAAACCTGTGATCAAGTCTTCCTTCGCGTAGACGCATCACAGGGCTCTCTCCAAGCCGCATACTCTGGCCCTCATCAAATTATTTCGCGAGGAGACAAAGTTTTTAAAATCCTCTGTAATAATAAAGAAGTGACAGTGTCAATAGACCGCCTTAAACCAGCCTTCACTCTATCCCCTCAAGACGATGAACCTATTATTTTTAATACTCCGAATGACAATACCAGTAAACGTGTTCGTCGTGTACGATTTAGCGACGAAGAACAGATGACACCAGAAGTACCTCGTGACCGTAGAACCCGTTCGGGACGTCAGGTGAGGAGTCCTCATTTTTATCGCCCTTGACGGTCTCTGGAGGGGGATGGTGTAGGAACCTTCCTACACTCACATATTTTTATTTCTGTAACATTTATATATCTTGCAATTCGTATTTATTATATATTATACTAACATATGTTTTACACATTACAGCTACATTAATATACAAAATAAATTCATATGATTAAATTTATTATATTTCATAAGTTACCGGTTGGTCGATTGATCCGTTAATTTATCGTCGCGATCATCGACTTTTTCCCACGCTAGCGAAGAAGGAGCCTAACGGTACTCGACCACCGGCGTCGCACGCGCATCGCGAGTACCGGGAACGCAGTCAGATCTTGCTTTTGCTGCGGAGCGCACGCTCCTCGCTCGCTGCCCCTTTTGCTTTTACTGACGAGATTACTGCCTAAATTGTAGTCGACGAACCCCTCTTAGACGTATGAACATTATATAATAAACGGTAATTACTTTCCGTATGAACTATCCAACTGTGCTTCTTCTGTCTGTGAACTTTCTCGCGTGTGACTTGTGTCATTTCTTCTATACTGTCATTTGTTTTGCCTGTCTATTACATAGTAACTATTGGTGTTGATCTTGTGTTAAAAGTGTTCTACTGTGACTATAAAACCTTTGTGTATAAAACAATATATGCCCTTAAATCTGTGACTTGGCATTTGTTCATTTGAACTTCCTGTTCGCTATAGTGCATCTTCAGCTTAAGTATATAAAGCGTACGTATATACATTCATACATAATAAAAAAATAAACTAGCGCTTTAGCTTCATCGATATTGAGCTTTTTAAGAGTTTCTTTTGCAAGATTTGACCCGATCGAAGTAAAAAAACTCATTCACTTTGTCAAGGAATTCTGATACAGTCCTTGTGGGATGATTTATCAATTCCGAAGACGATACTTTACATTTGTTCAAATCGCATACTTCCCTAATTGTGTTCCAAGTTTCTTTAATTTTCCCTTTGTTTTTATTAAGTTTGTCAGCATAGTAAATCCTTTTTATTGATTTGATAATCTTGTTCAATTTGTTTCTATATATTAAATCATTATTTTTAAATTCTATATTAAGAGGATAGTTGTTAGATTTTTTATGTAAAAGGTCACGTTTTCGAATAGCTTTTATTACTCCAATAGTTATCCAGAGCTTTAAAGGTTGGTTTCATTTGGCAATTTTTTAATAGTGGAATGTGCATTAATGATTCTGCCAAGTTTTGAGGTTAATATTAATGCAGCCTGGTCCACATTTGTTGTTGAGTATAAATCATCCCAGGACTCGCTTTTTAGACATTTATTTATACCATCAATGTCCACGGTAACTTTATTTATATAAACTTTAGGTTTGGAAACACAGGCACGATCTATGAAAAGTAAAATAGGTGAGTGATCTGTCAATTCATCAAACACAAAAGTTTGAACTTTGAAAATGGTTTTAACCATGAAATGGTCCAGACAGGTTTTTTGTCTGGTTGGACGGCTAACACCTTGCCTTAAACCATAACTTGTCATTAAATTTAAGTAAGACTTAGAACATCAGGCATAATATCCAAATTAATATCACCTGTCAAAATTAAAGTCTTCTTATTATTACAGAAATCTGATATTTTGCCTAGAGAATTAATGTACCTCAGCGGATTTTTGAAGCAAGGTGGACGGTACGTGCATATAATGCTCACGTCATCCTTTAGATTAATTACGATGCAATTTCCATCCTCACATTCCGGTTCATAAGACGTCGCCTCAATCGCCTCACGAACGTACACCACTACTCCATCATTTTGGTTTAAGGAAATATTCGATCTGAACAATTTATAGTTGTTAATTCTTGGTGGCGAGAAGTGCTTGTGGTCCAATACTCGGTAAGTACTAAAACATCCACAAGTTTACAGAATTTTGCTAGAAATGCTAGAAAGTAGTCAAAGTTAGAATTTATGCTTCTAATGTTTACAGTCAATATCGACAAAGAATTATTATTAAACGATACGTGTTGTAAACACTCTGTGGGCTCGCTTATTCTACTGCATACTATGCTTTCCCTGTCAACATCATTCATAACTGTAATATAATTGGATAAAATTTTATGTTTAAAAAGTAAGTCTAAATCACATAGTTGTGCTATTAAAGGATAGATATTTATAATTATGTGTATGTAAGACAAACTGGAGACGTTATAAAGACAAGTAAATGGAGCCAGTTCATAATGAATTCTTGTTAAACTTGTTTGTATGCTCTAGTATGTTTGGAGCAATTGAAGCATAGGTACGAATATATTCAACCAGACATAGTTGCAGCTTGCGGTGTAGGTTATTTTCCTGTCTTCCGCCTGTAGTGAAAGTTGCACTGAAGGTGCTCAAAGGGACATGAGTTGGTGGCCGTTCTGGGCAGCCTCCAGTGAAGCCGGGGCTGGGCAGAGGTCGGCCGAAGCATGATTTAGGGATCAATTCATTTAAATGAACCTATAATGAATTGAGAAGGGAACTATGCTCCACCAGAGCTAGCAAGCGCTCTTTTGGAGTACGTGAAGCCCTAAGTTTACGGGCTAAGACTGCGATTTCACTAACATCGATATTTTTCATAGCGTCGCAGACGATACGCATATCTTCTGCTACGTAGGATTGAGGAGAGGGTTTGTATGGGCGAGGAGCCGGGATGGGATTCGATGCGGGGCGCTGCCTCCAGTTTTCTGGAGCAGGCCTGGGCTGTGTAGGCTTTGCAGCCGGAGGAACCCGACTACGCAGCCGCGGAAATTTTTCCTGAGAAAGGGGCAGTGCCTGTTTGGGTGCCGCCCTCTTGGAATTGGAACGCATACAACGGGGTGCACGAGGGCAGCCCCTGTAATTTGCGGTGTGGCCGGACTGGCCACAAAGCACGCAATCGGGAGGAGAGGGAGTTTCAGGAGTGCGATTGCACTCCTTAGTGAAATGAGGGACCAGGCACTTGACGCACCTGGGCGGTGCGCGGCAGTTGGCTGCCGTGTGCCCGTACAACTGGCACCGATGGCACTGGCCGGGATGACCGCGGCGATGAGGCGCCTCGATCGAGATCCCAGAGAGGCCGCATATAGTGCTAACCCCTTTGAGGATCTCCCTGGACTTGGGGACGTTGGCGAGAACCACCAAAGCGAGAGGGTGTTGCCTCCCGTACTTGCTGTGCATTTTATGCACCGCGAGTGCCGGGAAGCCTTGGGACTGCAGATCCTCCAGGATAGCCTCGTTCGATAATTCGAACGGGACTCCCCTGAGTACCGTTCTGATCTTACGCTCTTCTGACAGAGCATAAGTGTGATAAGCATATTGCTTATCGGTGAGGAGCTTTGTTAAAGCACGAAAGTCGTGTATCGACGAGACTAAGATTTTAATAGATTCACCCGAGTTGGCCGCTCGGGTGTAATGGATCTTGTGCTCATTGCACAATGTCGAGACCTCAGTCCATTTACCCTTTTCCCGAAGGAAAACGGGTGGTGGGACCTTGGCCTTGACAGAAGTTGGGGCCGGAGCGGGTGTTGAAGACACCGGGGCAGCTGGCGTTGAAGACGCCGCAGGGGGTGTAGGGACGGGCGTCGAGGGCGCCGGGTCTTGTTTCGAGCGCTTCTTAGAGCGCTTCTTAACAAGGGTGAAAGAGGGAGGCTCAGGGCCAGTTGGGGTGGCGTCCAAGGATGACTCGGTCGCGGGTGCGCGCTTGCGTCGCGGAGGGGCATCTACTTCGCACTCCATGTCACTGGAGGAAGGGGACGCGGGAGGGCCTAAGACCTGAGGGGTCAGGGGAGCTGGGGTGGCCTGAGGGGCCATTGTGGACATTATCGTCATGAAATGAGGGATAAGAGAATCTAAGAAACGGTACTTATCAGCATTTATAGACATGCCTTCAGTACTTTGAAGTAACTTTTCCCTAATCTCGTCAAAGCTTAGGGAAGCCATTGCGGAGGGTTGGGGAGGGACAACAATATATATACTATGAACCTCTCAACGATGACTAAGTTCCTAAAACCACCCTACACGCAGTAGGGCGGTTGAGGACGACGCGGATAACTTACTCGAACACGAAGACTCGAGGCACCTGGAACGACGAATTCCCGTCGACGAAGCTCACGTTCCACGAAGTACGGTTAACAACCCACTGTCCGCCGTGAAAACGGCGTTAGAAACTTATTACGGTATACAACTTGGTTAAAGTTGCTGCGGTCAGCCAGCAACTTCTTGCTAGCAACTCCTCGTCACGGTACCCACTTTTATCAGCAGTCGTTCACGGTGAAAGCAATTTCTCTTTGGAACTCACTACCCTCTCCTCTTCACCATGTTAAAGGAATAGATTCTTTTAAAAATCAGTTAAAGAACTTTTATCTTTCACAATGATTCGTACAATTTTTCATGATTTTCCTCAAAATGTATGCATATGTATGTCTATCTATGTAAGTATTGTATTTTTATGTAAGTATATGATATAATTATGTATGTATTTTATTATTTATGTTTATATATATACAATTTTATTATATATGATGTGTTTTTTTCGGTTTATTTTAAAATTGCACTGCCCATCAGTCTGTAATTGTTTAAAATATTTCTCTTGATTTAAGCAGGGTTGCCTGGAAGAGATCGCTCTGTAGTGATAAGGCCGCCCAAATTGCATTTCTGTATTTTTTTACATTTTGTAAATTTTATTTTTTACTGTTTTTTCTTTTTATTGACAATAAAGTGTTTTATTATTATTATTAACTATGAAATTATTTATTACGGCAACAACCAGTGAAATTTGGGTGCTCAATTAGCGCGGGGGCTAAGGGAGCGGGAAGGCGTCTGCGATCGACGTGCGCTCGAGAACGCACGCAGACCGAGACGAATGTTTTGTTTTTTTTTTTTTTTTTCTTTTTTTGGTTCCCCTCCACGGGAAGGGCAGGGGGACATAAAAAATGCTCTGACGCATACGCCGCGCGCGCGATCGGAGTTATGTGGGACTCGTCCCGACGCCTACCAGAACCATACCCACTAAAAAACCCCCTGTCGGCTCGTGCATTTTTGCCACTCAGCCTTCATCTGAGCGACGGCCAATCGGAGAAAGAGGCCGCGCTAGCGGGGCCCTTAAGGGGTCACCCGCTGGGATTTACATAGCACTGAAGGTGCTCAAAAAAGAAAAGTAAATAAATAAAAAACATTAAATATTGACAAATAAAATTGCATTAATTCGGATTTACGTTAGAATTAGAATTTACGTAAGAATTAGAATTTGCGGCCTGAAGGGCCTCTAGATCTAAAGTTAACTGCGTGCGTTCGCTCGTGTGCGCGTTTCTCGGTCTAGCGATTTTGTAAATCGAATCTAACACAGGAACAGTATATGAGACTGAATCTCGAACAAGATGATTGGGATGGGATTCGGCACGTTTGAAGAACGATTCTGAGAGTGTTTTGAGGTGCTGTTGCACTGTAGGCAGTTCAAGATCTCTGTGCAGGTCCGCGTTACGCACGTACCAAGGTGCGTTTGTGGCCCTGCGGCAGAAGAGATTTTGAACTACCTGCAGCTTATACAGGACGGAGGGTTTGGCGTGGGCAAAGACTGGCGAAGCATATGACATGACGGGTCTAACGCAGACCTTATAAAGCGTACGTTTATTTCTAAAAGACATTTTACTTTTTCTTCCTATCATACTATATATACGGCTTAAGTAAAAACGCGCGAGTTTCGTTACTCTATCGACGTGTGGCTTGAAAGAAAGCGTCTGATCTAAGGTGACGCCTAAGTATTTGACAGTGCGCTTCCAGGGGATGGGAATACCTAACATACGAATGTGCGGATCGTTGTGGCGATTACGACGTTTGTGGTCGAATTGAATAGCAGAACTCTTTTCTGGGTTGACATCGATACGCCATTTTTGAAACCAAACACCGAGGGCGTTTACGGCCTTTTGGAGTTTGGTGATGTTATACGGGATCGCTTGACTTTTAGTGTAAAGGGCGGTATCGTCTGCAAAGAGGGCGAGTTCGACGCCTTTCGGCGGGATGGGGATGTCGTTAGTGTACACGGTGTACAGCAGAGGGGCGAGGACTGAGCCTTGCGGGACTCCAGCCTTTATGGGACGAGGCGCGGAGAGCGTGCCTTCATGTTTGAATCGAAAAGTACGGTCTTTAACAAACGACGCTATTAATCTGACTAGGCGAGCCGGTAAGCCTATTTTATAGAGTTTAAAAACGAGACCGCTGTGCCAGACTTTGTCGAAAGCCTTGGCTACGTCAAAGAAAACCGCGATTGTTTTTTTACGACGCTGAGAGAATCCTTCGAGTATGTACTCGACGATTCGATGGACTTGCTGAGGGCAGGAGTGCTTAGCGCGAAAGCCGAACTGGTGGGGAATGATGAGAGGGTCGCCATCCGTTGGAAACAGATGGTTCCGCATTCGAGAGAGTATGACTCTTTCGAGAAGTTTAGACATTGCCTTGAGGAGGCTGATGGGTCTGTGATTAGCTGGGACATTCAGAGGTTTACCCGGCTTGGGAATGCCTATGACTGTCGCTTCTTTCCAGGCTTTTGGAAAGTAGCTATGGTCGAAGCAGGCATTGAAGATGATAGCTAACAAGGTAAGCACCTGCTGCGGCAGGTGCTTAAGTGCGTGGTTGGAAATTCCATCGGCACCTGGAGCCTTTTTGGACTTTTGCTTTCTAATGAGAAGCAAGATTTCATCATTAGAGACTGTGACGGGGTTGTCGGTGATAGGAAGAGATTCTCTGCGGAGAAGTTCGTCCTCTACCGCCTGGATGTGGGAGGGATCCGCGGGTTGCGTGCTGGGCGAGCATTGTGCCGCTATGCTGTCGGCGAAGCATTCGGCTTTCTCTTCGACTTCGAAAGCAATGGTGCCGTCAGGACGAGTGAGAGGAGGAACGTGAGAGGCGGTGTCTACGCGTAAGGCTCGGGCCATTCGATAATACGCTTGGTGGGACGGGGAGATATTCTCCATGAGATCGTTAAACTGAGTGTCACGGAGTTCCGCGAGGCGAGACCTAACTTTACGTTGAAGCTGATTCGCAGCTGTTCTGTATGCTGGCGTGGGATATTTCTTTGCTCTCCGGAGAGCCGCGTTCTTGGCTTTAATGAGATTGCTAACGGCTAGTGGAAGCGCGGGTTTGCTTTGCTTAGCAACCTTTTCGTTGTCGTTGATGGCTGTGTTAATAGCATCAGTTAGAGTATTGACTAATGAATCTATTTTATCCGGGCTATCTAATTGGTCGGGCGAAATCGCGAGCGGAGAGTTAGGGGCCTCTAAGGCTGAAACTAACGTATTTTTAAAGCCTTTCCAATTGGTAAAGGTCTTAGGAGGTGTGACGTTAACGTTAGGCGTACCTAGCACGAGGGAGACGGGGCGATGTTCGGAGCCTAGGTCATCGAGCGGTTCGATAGACCTTAGATCAAGATTGATTCGCTTGATAATTGCAAAGTCAAGGATGTCAGGAGAGTAGGTCGGGTTGTTGGGATAGTGAGTGGGAGTGATGGGGGATATGACGTCTAAGTCAAGGGAGTTAGTTATGTCGAGGAGAGCGATACCGCTGGTGTTGGTTGATAGGCACGTCCAGTCAGTATGTTTGGAGTTAAAGTCTCCGAACATAATGACTGAATGGCCGAGGGCGAGAATGGCCTCAAAGTCGCTTCGGATTGGATTGGAGCCACACGGTATGTAGACTGAAGCTATGATGATGGTCGGATGACCAGTCATAGCCAATCTACACACCGTGGCCTCCATGTTGAGGAGAGGAGGGGTAGGGAGAGGACAGCAATGGAAGCCTCTTTTGTAATATATAGCGGTGCCGCCGTAACCGTCGGAGTTGGGCCTATCGTTGCGAGTAAACGCGTACTTAGGAATAGCGTATCCCCTGGAGCGTTTTGGAGTAAGCCATGTCTCTTGGAGAAGGAATAAGTCAGGTTCTTTGTTCTGAAGGAACAGTTTAATCTCGGGTAGGTTAGTGCTAAGGCTACGAGCGTTAAAAGATACTAGGGATAAGCCCTTGGGTTTAATACGACTGGACGCGGGATTCGCGGGTCTAGACATTATAATTTACTTATTAACGATTTTATGCAAAAATAAAAAAAAAATAAAAATAAATTTACAACGAACTTAGGAGCGAGTGATGCTCGGCTAACGCGAATAAACGCTCTTGAGGAGAGCGGGCGGCTCGCAGTTTGCGTGCGAGTATGGAAATTTCATTACGTTTGTGTCTGTCTACGTTTTGGATGACGTCGAATACGGTCTTCATGTCCTCAGCCAACGACGACTGAGGTGCAGAAGACGGAGCGGGACGCGGCCCTACGGGAGCTACGGGAGCTGGGATGGGTCGGGAAGGTGCAGGCGGGACGGCCGGACGCTGCCTCCAAGACAGAGCCGGAGTAGGCGTCGGCTGAACGGGCTTTGCTTCCGGGGGACCCCGGTTGCGCAGCGGCGGGAAGTTAGCAGGAGTGAGCGGCGGCGCCGGTTTAGGCGCGACCCTCTTGGTGGTGGAGCGTGGAGCGCGCGGGCAACCCCTGTAGTTAGCTGTGTGGCCGGACTGGCCGCACAGCACACAGGCAGGGGGGGAAGTGGATTCGGGAGTGCGAGTGCACTCCTTAGTGAAGTGAGGATCCAGGCACTTTACGCACCTGGGGGGAGCTGAACAGTTAGCCGCTGCGTGGCCATATAGCTGGCAGCGGTGGCACTGCCCAGGGTGACCGCGGGGGTTGGGACGCTCGACGGAGATGTTCGAGAGTCCGCAGATTGTGCGAGCCTCTTTGAAAATCTCCTTCGAGTTGGGAGTATTTGACAGGATTACTAAAGCTAAGGGAAAACGCCTACCGCGGTTGGAGTGCATCTTGTGCACTGCTGTGACCGGGAAACCCTGAGACTTAAGGTCATCGAGAATGTCTTCGTTACTGAGTTCGAACGGGACGCCCCGTAGTACAGCGCGGATCTTACGCTCCTCCGGGAGGGCGTAGGTGTGATACGCGATTTGATTTAATGATAGTAGCCTGGTAAACGCGCGGAAGTCGCCGACGATCGCTACTTGAATTTTGATTGTATCGCCAGCGTTGGCGGCTTTTAAGTAAATAATTTTGTGCTCTTTGCACAAGTTTGAGACCGCGGTCCAGCGCGCTTTTTCACGCAGGAATACGGGCGGAGGGAGCTGAGGCTTCGGCGGGACGGGAGCGCAGCGCGTCGCTGGCTTTGATGTTACCGACGGAGACGCGGTTACTACGAGCGATTTTAACGGCGCGGGGGCTGGTGTTGAAGACACCGGGGAGGGCTCGGGTATTGAAGATACCGAAGCTTTCTTAGAGCGCTTTTTGGAGCGCTTGGCGACAAGTTGAAACGCGGGCTCAGGAGAGCCGGTTAAGGTGACGGCATCTGACGAAGTATCAGACGCGGGTTCGGAGTCGCTCCCGGGAGCGGTACGCTTGCGACGCGACGCGTGAGAGGATGCGACCGATTCGCAGTCCATCTCGGACGAGGCGGGAGACGAGGAAGAGCTGTAGACCTGAGGGGTCTCGATGTTGGAGGCCTGAGGGGCCGGGTTTGAGGCCTGAGGGGCCGGGGTTGAGGCCTGAGGGGCCGGGGACGCGATTGATGCCTGCAAGGCCTGCGTTATGATGTCATTTGGGATGTAGACGCCTACCGCAGCAAGCGCCTGGGTGAACTCGTTAATAGCGCTTAGCGGATCCATTAGGGAGGGTTGGGACACTAATATAAATATAAGTATAATAAAGGATGCCTAGTTCCTAAAAACCTAGCAAAATCCTAGCGGCTAACCTCCCTACCAGCGGTAGGGGGGCTGGGGAGGAAAACTTAAAATTAACAGTAGTACGCCGAAGGCCGCTACCTAGAAACCTAAAAAAAAGGGTACGCAGGTAAAGAGTTGACCACGTTAGGGTCAACCTTTACCGACAGAAAGGACAAATACACACGAAAACACACAGATATGATAAAATAAATATGAAAAATAGAAGAAAAATAAATAAAATAGAGAAGAGAAATAAAATAAAAATAAAAAGGACTGGTTCAGTACAAATTCGTTGTCACCGTTAAGTATCCTTTGCACTGAAACCAGACTACTTACGCTGGGCACAACACTGCACTCAGCACAAGCACAACACTACTTAGCACAGCACTTTGAAGACTAAGGGGCTTAGTCGCAAAGAAAAACGCACTTCGAAAGCACTCAGACGGAGTAGAAAAACCTTGAAAACCGTAGCACGGAACCAACACGCTAAACTGTGACGTCAGTAGACTGAGCGCCACGGAATATCGGGAAGGGACCGATGAACGGAGAACGGGGTCTTGCACGTCCGCACTGGGCGGCGGTCGAAGCGAGAATGAACGTTTTGTTTTTTTTTTTTTTTTTTTTTTATTGCTGCCGAGGCACCCTCGCGGGAGGGAGGTGGAAGATGCGTCATGCATACCCGCCCGCAGGTAAATTCCTCTGCGAGGGGGTTATGTGGGACTCACCAGAATGGCACCTACCCACTAAAAACCACCTGTTGGCTGTAGTTATTACCGTTAGCCTTCATCGGAAGCGACACCCGTCGGGAAGTTGGGCGCGCTGGCAGAGACCCGCTAGCGGGTCTTCCGCCTGTAGTGAAAGTTGCACTGAAGGTGCTCAAAGGGACATGAGTTGGTGGCCGTTCTGGGCAGCCTCCGGTGAAGCCGGGGCTGGGCAGAGGTCGGCCGAAGCATGATTTAGGGATCAATTCATTTAAATGAACCTACAATGAATTGAGAAGGGAACTATGCTCCGCCAGAGCTAGCAAACGCTCTGTCGGAGTACGTGAAGCCCTAAGTTTACGGGCTAAGACTGCGATTTCACTAACATCGACATTTTTTATAGCGTCGCAGACGATACGCATATCGTCTGCTACGGAGGATTGAGGAGTGGGTTTGTATGGGCGAGGAGCCGGGATGGGATTCGATGCGGGGCGCTGCCTCCAGTTTTCTGGGGCAGGCCTAGACTGTGTAGGTTTTGCAGCCGGAGGAACCCGGCTACGCAGCGGCGGAAAGTTTTCTTGAGAAAGGCGCGGGGCCTGTTTGGGTGCCGACCTCTTGGGATTGGAACGCATATAACGGGGTGCACGAGGGCAGCCCCTGTAGTTTGCGGTGTGGCCGGACTGGCCACAAAGCACGCAATCGGGAGGAGAGGGAGTTTCAGGAGTGCGATTGCACTCCTTAGTGAAGTGCGGGACCAGGCACTTAACGCACCTGGGCGGTGCGCGGCAGTTGGCCGCCGCGTGCCCGTACAACTGGCATCGATGGCACTGGCCGGGATGACCGCGGCGATGAGGCGCCTCGATCGAGATCCCAGAGAGGCCGCAAATAGAGCTAACCTCTTTCAGGATCTCTCTGGACTTGGGGACGTTGGCGAGAATCACCAAAGCGAGAGGGTGTTGATTCCCGTACTTGCTGTGCATTTTATGCACTACGAGTGCCGGGAAGCCTTGGGATTGCAGATCCTCAAGGATAGCCTCGTTCGATAATTCGAACGGGACTCCCCTGAGTACCGCTCTAATCTTACGCTCTTCTGACAGAGCATAAGTGTGATAAGCATATTGCTTATCGGTGAGGAGCTTAGTCAAAGCTCGGAAATCGTCTATCGACGAGACAGTGATTTTAATAGATTCACCCGAGTTTACCGCTCGGGTGTAATGGATCTTGTGCTCATTGCACAGTGTCGAGACCTCAGTCCATTTACCCTTTTCCCGAAGGAAAACGGGTGGTTGGACCTTGGCCTTGACAGAAGTTGGGGCCGGAGCGGGTGTTGAAGACACCGGGGCAGCTGGCGTTGAAGACGCCGCAGGGGGTGTAGGGACGGGCGTGGAGGGCGCCGGGTCTTGTTTCGAGCGCTTCTTAGAGCGCTTCTTAACAAGGGTGAAAGAGGGAGGCTCAGGGCCAGTTGGGGTGGCGTCCGAGGAAGACTCAGTCGCGGGTGCGCGCTTGCGGCGCAGAGGGGCGTCTACTTCGCACTCCATGTCACTGGAGGAAGGGGACGCGGGAGGGCCTAAGACCTGAGGGGTCTGGGGAACTGGGGTGGCCTGAGGGGCCATTGTGGATATTATCGTCATGAAATGAGGGATGAGAGAATCTAAGAAACGGAACTTGTCAGCATTTATATATATGCCTTCAGCACCGGTACTATCAACTAACTTCTTCCTAATCTCATCAGAGCTTAGGGAAGCCATTGCGGATGGGTTGGGGAGGGACAATATATGAACCTAACAACGATGACTAACTTCCTAAAACCACCCTACACGCAGTAGGGCGGTTGAGAACGACGCGGATAACTTACTCGAACACGGCACTTGAAGTCCTGGAACAACGAATTCCCGTCGACGAAGCTCACGTTCCACGAAGTACGGTTAATAAGCCACTGTCCGCCGTGAAAACGGCGTTAGAAACTTATTAGAAGTACGGTTAACGAGCCACTGTCCGCCGTGAAAACGGCGTTAGAAACTTAATACGGTATATAACTATGAAATTATATATTACGACAACAACCAATGAAATTTGGGTGCTCAATTAGCGCGGGGGCTAAAAGAGCGGGAAGGCGTCTGCGATCGACGTGCGCTCGAGAACGCACGCAGACCGAGACGTGGTGTTTTGTTTTTGTAAATAGGTCCTTTATAGTTTATCCGAGTAAGTGAGTAGTGTGTGTTTCGCTGTAGGTGTGTATTATGGCTATAGTATGTGTGGAGCAATTGAAGCATAGGTAAAATTATATTCAACCAGACATAGTTGCAGCACGCAATGTAGGTTATTTTCAGTGTTTTGTTTGTGTAAATAGGTTCTTTATAGTTTATCCGAGTAATTGAGTAATGTGTGTTTCGCTGTAGGCGTGTATTATGTTCTAGTGTATAGGTAGAAGTATATCCTGCGATGCATTGTTGATCATAGCAAAAACTTATTCTAAAAAAACGACAGTATTCTTCTGAACCTATCGATAATTCATAACAAAAAACATGATAAATTTCAGATATAATACAGACATATAAATAAATTAAACATGATAAACACCCCAAAAAGAAGGCACGGCAACGAAGATAGTAAGTAACATTTAGTATACAGAATAATTTAAGTATTAACATCATGCGAAACTGTACATGTATAAATAAATGTATTAGTTCAGTAATCATAATGATATATCCTATTACTTGTTTGCTGATTGTTTCAATGTATATATTAAAGTATATTTCTGTTGTTGTGTGGTAGCGCCCATAGAGTTTATTGTGTAAGTATTCATATAAAAATAATGGTTGTTCTTTAAGAGTAGGCGTTATATGAGTTGCAAAGTAGTAAAATAATTGATTTACATAAAAAGCTACATTCCGTGTTAAAAAAAAAGTACAAACAAGATATACAGTTATCAAGTTCAAAGTCAAATAATGGCTTACAAGAGAAAAATTAATAGTATTGACTGATTTTAGAAAGATAGACTTAGAAAGTATTAATATAATAATTAAAACTAGTCATACTTGATTTTTAAGGGCAGCCAAGTCTATTTCACTTTTTATTAGTATAGCTGGGGTATATTCTACTTTGCGAATGTAAATCTTTTCGTTCGTAGACCAGCAAAATTTATATTGTTGAGCTTTTTTAAATTCTCGCGCCAGGAAATAAAGCCGCTTTGCTGTGGGTGTTAGGTATTCATCCACATAAATCGGGAGGTTATTTTGTGTTGTCCCGTAGATAGAACACGACAGTTTAGAGTTCGAGTTCTTGTGTTGTCTGAACGCCTTCAGGACTTTTTGTTTCGTTGAAGTATTTGAGAACTCAACCACAATCGCTCCAGGTAAGCCTTTTCTATCTGCCAGTTAATGCCCGCGTTAATAGCAGAAGTGGTTTTTAAAACTAAGGTTTCTAAACTTTCAGGGGAATTATTATCTCGGGGAATGTGTCTAAATTCCAGCTTATTAATTCGCGTGATACGTTTATTATACTCCAAGTTTTTTTCAAATTTTTATATATTTGTGACGGTTGTCTATTTCGACCTCTTTTTGTCAGTAAATTTTATTTTTTTGTCGTTTCCGACGTAATTTTAAACTACGAATTACGTAGTGTCGGAGAACGGCAATGTTTTGATTTGACAAGCCAGTCACGAAAAATTATCCATCATAACAACTAGAAGCTATTTATTTATTATTGTTTCCGAGTTTATTATTCAAAATTACATGTTTATCAATTTTTTATTATCTACATTCAAAGTTTTCATGAAATCAATAATTTATTTTTACGTACACGAGTGTGCGTAGCCAAAATTTTTGGTAAGGATTCTCATTCATTAAAATTTTATTTTGTTGTTACTTTTTCTTTTCAGATCAAATTTAATTGTATTAATGTTTCTGTTTTATTTTGTGTGACTATTTTTTATTTCAATTTTGTTTATATTTTTTGTTTGTATTTACAGGCATTTTTGTATATTTTTAATTTTACTGCAAAATAAACATAGAAGAGAGTTTTGGTATTTCCTTTCTGGACCCTCAATTACCACTCCGCAAACAACGCGTTACACACTGGCGCCGACCATTCAAACGCAGTTTATGGAGAAGAGAGGAGGAACAATATCAACAGAGGAATAGCAACTTTAAAAATAATTTTTTATAATTACTATTGAGGTCAGGCATAAAACTTTATTTGTTACCATTTTCAACCATTAACATTCACTAGTTAGGTTATATATCTACTATAATATATCAAATTACTGCTAAATTATTCAGACATTTAAGTTTCTTTAGTTTCTTTCGTTATAATATCTTTGAAGAAATTTTCTGAAGGCACAACATTTATTCTATAACCCAGTAATTTCACTATTTAAATAACATTTTCTATTCATTTTCATCACTTGAAAATACGTATATTTTTAAGGCTCTTTTCTGCATAACGACTATTAACAAATTTATTTCACTTTAACATTTTTTTTTTTGGATTTTGCAATGAATTTTTCACAACTTAATAAACCTGAAATAATTTATGAATTAAAAATCAGAAATATAAATTTTTCTTCGACGCAATCTGTAGACGAACTACGATCATTATTATTAAATATTAATGTAGATTCTGAAACAGAAATTTTACAAAATAGCCCTGAAGAATTTTCAGAGGATATTAATGCCATTAAAAAAAATTTAAAACTTGTTGAAGCTTGTATAAACTCTTATCCTATTAGGAAACAAAAAATTTCATCTTATTTAACTCATATAAGAACAAGATTAGGCCTTATTGACATTACATCAGATTTATCTTCAGAACAGTTAGATTTAATAAATTCATGTTGGAATGATTTAACTCAATTAGACTCACGTTTTAAAAATTTGGAAAAATCACCAACACATTCCACATATCATTCCGCAGAATCCACACAAAATATTAATTTACAACCCCTTTCTTTTTTCGAAGCATTAACTGATAAGGTCAGTAAAATTACAGAAAATCGAACTAACAATGATTTAAAAAGATTTATTTATAAAGGTGAAGGTTGTCCAAAGGATTTTATTCAAAAACTTGAAGAATTTTCACAAATAAAAAATATTTCTGAAAAATCTTTATTCTCACATATTTATGATATTTTATCTGGATCTGCTCTTGATTGGTTTAGAGCTAGAAAGTCGACTATTAATGACTGGTCATCTTTCCGATCGGCATTGTTGAATGATTTTGCAATTACCGATTACGATTATAAACTAAAAAAAGTAATTGATGCTCGTAAACAAAAACATAATGAGAGAATTATCATTTACTTTGCTACAATGGAATCTCTTTTTTCAAAACTCTTGGAACCAATGTCCGAAAAAGAAAAAATTAATACTCTTGTTAGAAATCTTAAACCTGAATTCACATTACGTCTTTCACCTACTGATTTACATACTGTAAATTCCCTCTTGGAATCATGCAAATTTACAGAAAGCATTCTCCAAGTTTCTAATAATACATCTTACTACTCTTCATCATCACCACCAGATCATTATCATTCTTTTCCTATTCCTTCTACATCGAATTCTAATAACAAATCGTATAATAATACTCTATTTTCACATAATCAACCATATATTCCTGAATTTCCTTTTAAAGCTTGTACATATAATTCCATAGCAGCTGTAGCTAATCCATTGCCTAATACTGTAGCTGCAATTAATAAAAATCAGAATTTTTATAAATTCACTTGCCCACGTTGTAGATCTAATACACATCTATTAAAAGACTGTACTAACACTAATATAGTGTGTTTTCGTTGTGGAAAAAAAGACTTTATTACTAGTAAATGTCCTAATTGTAATAAGTCGATTCCAAAAAACTAAATTACGAGGAGTGTATAAATAAAAATAATAGTGTTAAATCATCAAATTTTGACAAAAACGATTGGGATACATGGTTAAAAACTTTAACAATTTTTTTTAATCTTATAACACTTGTGCTCTCCTCTTTAATAAAACATCAGATTTTGAACGTCCTTATTTACATATAAAAGTAAACGATTTAACTTTAAATGGTCTTTTAGATAGTGGTAGTGCTATCACTATATTGGGTAATAATTCTCATAAAATTTTATCACAACATGGTCTTTTTATGCAAAAAAGCTGTTTAATAAAAGGTAATGTTGCAAACGGACAAACTATTTCTTCTATCGGCATTATTACTCTTCCTACTTTTTATAACAATAAATTTACGTTAATTACAGCTCATGTGATCCCAGAAATCACTGAATCACTTATTTTGGGTATTGATTTTTGGAAAACTTTTAATCTTGCTCCGGATATTCTTAGTAATATCACATTACAACCTTCAAATTTAAACTCATCTTTTCTCATTAATACAGATCCTAACTTTCATTTACATGAATACCATTCTTTAACAGATACACAAAAAATTATTGCAGATGCAATTATGGAAAAGTTTAGGTTGATTTCAACTGAATGTAAACCTTTAGGTCGTACTCATTTAGTCGAACATTTCATCGACACTGGAGACCATCCACCTATTCGTCAACGCTGTTACAGACTTTCTCCTGAGAAACAAAAAGCTCTTTGTAAAGAAGTCGATGATATGTTACAATTAGATGTCATTGAACCCAGTGACAGCCCATGGCTGAACCCAGTTATTATTACACCTAAAAAAGATGGTACTTGGCGATTTTGTATTGATAGTCGTAAATTAAACGATATCACAAAAAAAGATGCTTACAAACTTCCTTTCATTTCTGATATATTAGATAACCTTAAAGATGCTAAATTTATATCATCTATTGACATTGCTAAAGCGTTTTGGAATATTCCCTTAAAAAAAGAGGATAAACTCAAAACTGCATTCCATGTTCCAGGCCGAGGAATGTTTCAATTTAAAGTTATGCCATTTGGTTTAACTAATGCACCTGCTACCCAACAAAGATTCATTGAAAATCTATTAAATGACCTTACAAATGATAATAATGTTTTCTATTTTATCGACGATATAGTCTGTATCTCTCAAACCTTTGAACAACATGTCGATATACTTACTAAAATTCTTAAAAAACTTTCAGATGCCAATCTCACAGTCAATTTTCCAAAATGTTCATTTTTCCGGAAAGAATTAAAGTACTTAGGCTATGTAGTTAATGAAAATGGTTTAAAAACGGATCCTAAAAAAGTTCAAGCTATTCTTGATATACAAACTCCAAAATCTGCTAAGGAGGTCAAACGTTTTTTGGGTACTGCCAGCTGGTACAGACGTTTTGTACCTAATTTAAGCACTCTTGCAGCACCGTTAACTAAATTAACTTCTACAAGCAAAAAATCACCTCCATTTAAGTGGTCTGATGAAGCTGAAATTGCTTTCAAGGCTATTAAGCAAGCTTTAATTAGTACACCAGTTCTGGCATGTCCAGATTTCTCTAAACCATTTGCTGTTCATTGTGATGCCTCTTCCTATGGCATTGGCGCAATGTTAACTCAGGAAGTCGATAATATTGATAAACCTATTGCTTATATGAGTAAATCACTTACAGGCGCTCAAAAGAATTATTCAGTCACTGAACGTGAACTTTTAAGTGTTATTACGGCACTAGAGCATTGGCGTTGTTATTTAGATAATGGATTACAATTTACAATTTATACTGATCACGCAGCCCTTCAGTGGTTTATGCATTTAAATAATCCTACTGGCAGATTAGCTCGATGGAGTATTCGTTTATCTATGTTTAATTTCGTAATTAAACACAAAAAAGGCTCAGATCATGTCGTACCAGATACTTTATCACGTATAAAACCAATTGATTTAATTAATTTTTCTACTTCTCAAACTAAAGACACTTGGTATTTAGCAATTTATAATAAATGTTTATCATTTCCTTCTAGTACTCCGGATTACATGATTCATAATAATAAATTGTTTAGATTTTGTAGATCTAACACATTATTTAACTCTGAATTTAATTGGAAACAAGTAATACCATTAGAATTTAGGGAATCTGTTATTACACAAAATCATTCTACTCCCCAAACGGCACATTTTGGTACTTTTAAAACATACCATAGAATTAAAAATCTCTATTTTTGGCCTGGCATGTATAAAGACGTAGCCATGTTTATTGCTAAGTGCGAGACTTGTTTAGCTACCAAGCACCAAAATCAAAACTTAATTGGTTTAATGGGCAAACCCAAACATTGTTCACGCCCTTTCCAATGTTTATCCATAGATTTGATAGGTCCACTTCCTACTTCACGTAAGCAGAATAGATTTCTATTTGTAGTTACTTGTTGTTTTTCCAAATATTGTTTGTTATTTCCAATAAAACATGCAACCGCTTCTATTATTCGCCATATATTGGACAATTTAGTTACAATAAAACTATTGTAACGGCGATTGCAGCTTTTATAGATAAAGATCACAGAACTTGGGATACCTATATAAACAAAATACAATTTGCTATTAATACTGCGGTTAATGAAACCACAAAATTCACTCCATCATTTTTAGTATTTGGTAGAGAAGCTGTTACATGTGGATCTATCTACAAAAATAAAGATTCCAGAGATGAACTAATTTTCAGTCCTAGGGATGTATATGCTGAAAACATAGGACAATTAATACCTATCTTTTCCGAAGTACAGAAACGGTTATTTAATGCACATCAATATAATGCAACTTATTATAACAAACATCATCAGAATTTAGAATTTAATAACGGTGATATTGTTTGGAGGCGAAACCATGTAATAAGTTCCTCTAAAAAACATTTTTGTGCTAAGTTTGCACCCAAATTTATTAAATGTAAAGTTTCAAATAAAGTTTCACCATTAATTTACGATTTAGTGGATATGAATAATAACCCATTAGGTCGTTGGCATATCAGAGACATTAAACCTCTACCGCGTTTAACTTCTTCTTTGAGTGACTAGATTGGTTGTTACCAATTACTTTATATGAATTCATATATAATTATTGCTAATTATCTCACGGCGAGCATAAGCCGATTCTTTTTGTCTTATTTTTTTTTCTATGCACCTCATTATCGTTTGGCTATACCATTAACATTGACGTTGGTCAAAACTTATAATTAATTATCATCATCGTAGTATTAGGTTAACTTATTGTGTAATTTATTTAATATTTGCAATTCTAGGAGTGTAAACTCTTATTTTCAATATCTGTATTATACTTTATAGTATAATTTGTTAAATGTTATCAATTTTTTTTCTCAATTTTTTTTTCAAGCGGTTTGCAACTTGTAAAATTAAGCCTTCTGCACGAGCGTTTATTAAGGTAACTCGTTAAACTAAACCATACCTATGTGTATTATTTATACGCTTGAATCATTTTCCCGTGAGAATTATTTTCATATGTTTATTACATAAGTATTTTAATTACTTCACAAAAGACCCTTGGATTTTATTTAAAAGTCAATGTTTCACGACTGGCTATGATTTTCTTTTCTTTCCGGCATATTTATTTCAGTCTTTAACTGAAACTTGTTTATAGTAATCACCGTGCGGGAGTTAGCGACACGTTAAAGAAGCCATAAGCTATTAATATTTTCAGCGGATGACAATTATTAAAGCCTTTTGCCGTTGCGTTCAACTCTGTTGAGTTGATTTATTTAGGATACGATTCCTCATAAGCAACTCTAACTGCATGATGTTTTATTTCCAGTAGTTGGAATAAGACTAGTATGAAAGAGAATGTATGTTGTAATTATAATGTACGTTGATGGAGTTGAACGATGTATATTAACATTGTATATTCCAGGAACATGTTTAAAATTTTATCATTCATGAACCATGTAATTTAAGATAATTATTTAGGATTTTTTTTTCTCTCTCTCGTCTGTTTTGTTTTCTTTTTCTATTAAATAACTTGTTGATATGCAATATATCAGTATTTTTTTTTTCTCATATATACAGGATGTTTTTTTCAGAAAAATTCTTCTATAGGATGTTAATATTAATTTTCATTTTGCTTTTAATTATTATTTTTTTTTTTTTGATCGTTCTTTCATTTGGCAGATTAAATATTAAAATTCGATATGTATATGCGGTTTATTTTGATTTGGTTTGAATATTTTTTTTTTTTTTTTTAAAAACTATACTGAAAAAATCTTTCAGATTTTTTTTCCCGGCCCCCGGGGTATTGTGACGGTTGTCTATTTCGACCTCTTTTTGTCAGTAAATTTTATTTTTTTGTCGTTTCCGACGTAATTTTAAACTACGAATTACGTAGTGTCGGAGAACGGCAATGTTTTGATTTGACAAGCCAGTCACGAAAAATTATCCATCATAACAACTAGAAGCTATTTATTTATTATTGTTTCCGAGTTTATTATTCAAAATTACATGTTTATCAATTTTTTATTATCTACATTCAAAGTTTTCATGAAATCAATAATTTATTTTTACGTACACGAGTGTGCGTAGCCAAAATTTTTGGTAAGGATTCTCATTCATTAAAATTTTATTTTGTTGTTACTTTTTCTTTTCAGATCAAATTTAATTGTATTAATGTTTCTGTTTTATTTTGTGTGACTATTTTTTATTTCAATTTTGTTTATATTTTTTGTTTGTATTTACAGGCATTTTTGTATATTTTTAATTTTACTGCAAAATAAACATAGAAGAGAGTTTTGGTATTTCCTTTCTGGACCCTCAATTACCACTCCGGAAACAACGCGTTACATATTCTTTTTGTTCTCGACTAGATTTTGCCAAAGAGTCAACCTTATTTTTCAGACTATCGTACTCTAGAGACAGAAAACTTATTGACTTCTCAATTTCAGAAGAATGGGTTTGAATTTTTGTTATTTCACTCTTAAAACCCTTAATTTCCATGGTAAGGCTATTAAATGAAGAGTCCAGAATCATCTTCCACCTATCTAACATATTTTTTATGTCATTTTGAAATGACCGCATTTCCTCTTTTAAGTCGTCATTCGAGGATCGTCGATCGCCGACGTTTCAGTCTCCCAGTGTTCGAAGATCCCGCGCTATGATTGCCGATGTCTTTCGAGTCTGAGAAGCCGTCGGTCGGCTGCTTGGTCGGTGTACGTTGCATACGGCTCGTTGTGATATCGTTTCTAAGCGCTGTAGTCGTAAAGTTGGTATTCCAAAAGCCAGGATACTATAGCGAGGGGTGAATGACCGCCTACAAGTGAGTTCAACGCAAAATTTTAGAAACAAATATTGCACCTTTTTTTTAGGTTTTGTTTGTAATGCTATACACAATCAACAAGTTCACTTCAACTTAAATCAATTATATCACTGTGTAGATAATGTTATTATAATTATTTTGATGCCAGTTTTATTATGAACTTAGCACTTTAAGTATTTTTAAATCACAAAATATATGGAGCTACGTGTTTATGTGCGTAAGGCGCGCGAGCGAGGGTTTGACAACACACTGCGTAGTATACCCCCGCGTTAATCAGGTGGATACTTAACGGTGACAACTTAGCCTGATAGCGTTGACCCTGTGACTTTCAGGCCTTGGAGAAACCGGCAGACCGGATCCCGTTACAGGGGCCTTTCTTCCCAGGGTGAAGGTACAGTGCTTGTCCAATAGGGGCAACACTTCGCGTTCGTCCCCAACTCCCCTACCGCTGGTAGGGAGGTTAGCTGCTAAGGTTTGCTAGGTTTGTTAGGAACTTAGGTATTTCCCTCCTTAGCATGGGTCCTTGGTAAAGCGTGGTAAACTTTGCGAAGGCGTTCGCCTAGTCGCTCACCGAGTCGGGCGTTTTAATCTCTGACGAGGTCTTTACGCAGGTCTTATTAGCGCTTAACGCGTCCTCGGCCCCTCAGGCCCCAACCCCGGCCCCTCAGGCTCCAACTCCGGCCCCTCAGGCCACTAACGCCCAGACCCCTCAGGTCTACAGCTCTCCCGCATCTCCCGTGTCATCCGAGATGGACTGTGTATCGGACACATCCTCTCACGCGTCGCGCCGTAAGCGTAGCGCTCCCGTGAGCGACTCTGAATCCGCGTTTGAGGCGTCGTCTGACGCCACCACCCTAGCTGGCTCTCCTGACCACCATTTACTCTAGTTTTGTCCAAAAGCTCTAGGATGCGTTCAAAAAAAATCGCGGTGTCTTCAACACCCGATACCACCCAGGTGTCTTTAACACCCACCCCCGCGCCGCTTATGTCACTCCAAGTGACCGCATCCTCGTTGGTTCCGTCGAAGCCAGCATAGCGCTGCGCTCCCGTCCCGGTTAAAGCTCAACTCCCTCCTCCCGTCTTCCTCCGAGAAAAATCGCGATGGACCGCGGTTTCTAACTTGTGCAAAAAGCACCAAATTAGTAACTTTAAAGCCTCCAACGCAGGCGAAACCATCAGAATTCAGGTCATTAATTGCAGTATTACGGGGTGTCTCGTTCGAGCTCGCGAACGATGAAATCCTCGAGGACCTTAAGTCCCAGGGCTTCCCGGCTGAAGCCTTGCACTAGATGCACTCCAACCGATATAGACGTTTCCCACTGGCGTTAGTCATCCTGTCCAACACTCCCAATTCGAGGGAGATGTTCAGAGAGGTTCGCACAATCTGCGGACTCTCGAATATCTCCGTCGAGCGTCCCCACCGTTGCGAACACCCTGGGCAATGCCACCGTCGCCAGCTCTACGGCCACGCAGCGGCTAATTGCTCAGCTCCCCCTAGGTGCGTTAAGTGCCTAGATCCACACAAAATGAAGGAGTGCACTCGCACTCCCGACTCAACTTTCCCCCCCTGCATGTGTGCTGTGCGGCCAGTCCGGTCACACAGCTAACTACAGGGGTTGTCCGCGCGCTCCGCGGTACTCCGCTAAGAGGGCCGCGCCTAAACCGGTGACGCCGCTGTGCAAACGGGGTCCCGCGGTAGCAAAGCCCGAGCCACCGAAGCCGTCTCCAGTTTAAAACTGCAGAAAGCGTCTGGCCGCTCCACCTTCCCATCCTATCCCAGCTCCCATAGCTCCCGTAGGCCCATGCCCCGTCGTCTTCACTCCGTACTCGCCGTACTCGCACGCAAACTGCTAGCCGCCCGCTCTCCTCAAGAGCGTTTATTCGCTATAGCCGAGCAGCACTCGCTACTTAGTTCCTTATAAATTCTTTATTTAGTATAAATTCTCTAAATAGTAAATATAATGTCTAGACCTAGAATGTAAATCCCGCCGTATTAAACCGAAGGGCTTATCCCTAGTTTTATTTAACGCTCGTAGCCTAAGTACTTACCTTCCTGAGCTCAAACTGTTCGTTCAGAACAACGAGCTTATTGCTTCTCCAAGAGACGTGGCTCAGTCCACACCGCTCCAGGGGATTCGTTATTCCCAAATTTTCGCGTTCATTCGTAACGGTAGGCCCAAATCCGTCGGTTTCGGTGGCACTGCTCTTTACTACAAAAGAGGTTTCCATTGCTTTCCTCTCCCCACCCCTCCTCTCCTCAACATGGAAACCACTGTGTGTAGATTGACTATGATCTATTGACTATCATCATAGCTTCAATCTACAAACCTGGTGGCACCAGATCTATCCGCAGCGACTATGAGGCCATTCTTGCCCTCGGCCATTCAGTCATTATGTTCGGAGATTTTAACTCTAAACATACTGAGTGGACATGCCTATCGACCAACACCAGCGGCATCGCACTCCTTAATGTCACCGACTCACTCGACTTAGACGTCATCTCTCCCATCACTCCCACTCACTTTCTTGACAACCCGAACCATTCTCCTGACATCCTCGATTTTGCAACTGTCAAGCGAATCAACCTCGATCTCAAGTCTATCAAACCGTTCGATGACCTAGGTTCTGATCACCGCCTGTCTCCTTCGTGCTAGGACCGCCTTACGATAACGTTACCCCTCCTAAGACCTTTACAACTGGAAAAATTTAAAAATTAGCTAGTTTCAGCCTTAGAGGCCCTGAACACTCCGCTCGCGATTGCGCCCGACCACTTGTCCGTATCCACTTAGATAGCCCGGATAAAATAGACTCGTTAGTCAACTCCCTCACTGATGCTATCAACTCAGCCATCAGTGTTAACGAAAAGGTTACTAAGCAAGGCAAACCCACGCTTCCCTTAGCCGTTAGCAATTTTATTAAAGCTAAGAATGCGGCTCTTCGGAGAGCCAAGCTCTATCCCAAGCCCGCCAATAGATAAGCTGCGAATCAGCATCAATGTAAAGTTAGGTTTTGCCTCGCGGAACTCCGAGACGCTCAGATGAACGACCTCATGGAGAATATCTCCCTGTCCCACCAAGCGAATTATAGTATGACGCTTAGACGCCGCCTCTTACGTTCCTCCTCTCACTCGTCTCGATGGCAGTACTGCCTTCGAAGTCGAAGAGAAAGTCGAATGCTTCGCTGACAGCGTTGCCTCACAATGCTCGCCCAACACGTAACCCGCGTATCCCTCCCACATCCAGGCGGTGGAGGACGAAGTCCTTCGCAGAGACTCTCTCCCCATCACCGCCGACCCCGTCACAGTCTCTAATGATGAAATCTCGCTTCTCATTAGAAGTCATTAGTCCAAAAAGGCTCCGGGTGCGGATGGTATTTCCAACCACGCACTTAAGCACCTGCCTCAACAGGTGCTTACCTTGTAAGCTGTTATATACAATGCCTGTTTCGACCTTAGCTACTTTCCAAAAGCTTGGAAAGAAGCGACAGTCATAGGCATTCCCAAGCCGCGTAAACCTCTGAATGTCCCGGCTAATCACAGACCCATCAGCCTCCTCAAGGCAATGTCTAAACTTCTCGAAAGAGTCATACTCTCTCGAATGCGGAACCATCTGTTTCCAACGGATGGCGACCCACTCATTATTCCCCACCCCTACGGCTTTCGCGCTAAGCACTCCTGCCCTCAGCAAGTCCATCGAATCGTCGAGTACACACTTGAAGGATTCAATCCGCGTCGTAATAAAACAGTCGCGGTTCTCTTTGACGTAGCCAAGGCTTTCGACAAAGTCTGGCACAGCGGTCTCGTTTTTAAACTCTACAAAATAGGCTTACCGGTTCGCCTAGTCAGATTAATCGCGTCGTTTCTCAAAGACCGTGCGTTTCGATTCAAACATGAAGGCACGCTCTCCGCGCCTCGTCTCATAAAGGCTAGAGTCCCGCAAGGCTTAGTCCTCGCCCCTCTGCTGTACACCGTGTACACAAACGACATTCCCATTCCGTCGAACTCGCCCTCTTTGCCGACGACACCGCCCTTTTACTCCAAAGGCCTCAGTGTCCCGGGTCTCGTCACCAGACTCGAAAAGGCCGTAAACGCCTTCGGTGCATGGTTTGAAAAATGGCGTATCGATGTGAACCCAGACAAGAGTTCTGTGGTTTACTTCGACTGCAAACACCGTCGTATCGCCGAAAATCTCTACTTTCGAATGTTAGGCATTCCCATTCCCTGGAAGCGCAGTACCAAATACTTAGTCGTCACCTTAGACCAAACGCTTTCTTTCAAACCACACGTCGATAGAGTAACGAAACTCGCCCGTGTTTACTTAGGCCGCCTATATTGTATGATAGGTAGACAAAGTAAAATGTCTTTTAGAAACAAACGTACGCTTTATATTACCTGCGTTAGACCCGTCATGATCGCCAATCTTCGCCCACGCTTAACCCTCCTTCCTGCACAAACTACAGGTGGTTCAAAATCTCTTCTGCCGCAGGGCCACAAACGCACCTTGGTACATGCGTAACGTGGACATGCACAGAGATCTTGAACTACCTACAGTGCAACAGCACCTCAAAACACTCTCGGAAGCGTTCTTCAAACGCTCCGAAACCCACCCCAATCCTTTAATTCGAGAGTCCGTCTCGTATACTACCCCTGTCATAGATTCGAAGTTCAAAGTCGCAAGACCGAGAAACGCGCACACGAACGTAGCCATGCAACTGTCACTAGATCTCGAAGCCCGCAAATTCTAATTCTAGTTTAAATTCGTATTAATTAAATTCTTTTTCATTTTGAGCACCTTCAGTGCTATGAATTCACCTTCAGTGCTTTGAGCACCTTCAGTGCTATGTAATTCCCAGTGGTAGACCCCTTGAGGGCCCCGCTAGCGCGGCGTTTTTCTCCAATTGGTCGTCGCTCAGATGAAGGCTGTGAGGCAAAAAATTGCACGAGTCATCCAGGGGGCTTTTTAGTGGGTAGTGGCTCTGGTAGGCTCGGAGCGAGTCCCACATAAACTAGATCGCGCGCGCGGGGTATGCGGCGTAGCGTATTTTATCTCCGTGGAGGGGAACAAAAAAAAAACTTGCGTTTCTGAGTGAAAGATTTCTAACATGGTTTGTCGAATCATTAGCTTTGTAAGTCAGTGATGCGAAGATCCGTTTGATCAAAATATTACCAAATGTAAAACGCAATTACTGACTGTTTCGTACGGACAGGTTTCTTGGTTTAATAAATTATCGTGAATAAAATTTAAATTATAACAATAAATAACAATTAAATTTGGAAAAGTCAAAATAAAAATCATCCGTGACTTCGCAAACTATTTAAAAGAAATCTAGGAAATGATGAATACGAGTCAGTCCTAATAAACGTATCGCTCCCGTGCCCTGTTGACAAATTGTGTCATAAAATCAATAAATTTCGTTGCACTCAAGATATCTTCATAAAATTGGTCTTACTATTATTTTGGAACTCATATGGTTTTGTTCATATCCAGGAAACGGGGTTCAAAATACTCACTTCTTCTTCCTGAAACAAAACAAAACTCTTACTCACATTACACGGGAAAGCAAGTACGACCATAATACCTTCTAAAACAAGCCTTCAACTACTTGCCTACCATTTTATTTATTTACGTGCACATTCCAAAAGCAAACACAATTTTATGTCTGCAACAATGGCCGTCGTACAAGAGACCTATTCGTGTTTCTCGTTAGTTTTATAGGGAAGCTTTATAGGCAACAAACGGAAAGCTGAGGTAAAATAAGGCTTACGTGGTTTTTCTCGTGACCTGCTAAGTTTATCGCTAGTTTCATTGCAACGACCAGCTTTACTTTATTGAACTTTTAACATTAAGCTCGCAAACGCGTACACAACCCATTGAAGTATAAATATAAATATGGAAATAGAGTATTAAATAAAAAAACTGTACGTTTTCTACATTACATATTTTATTTTGAGTAAAATATTTGAGTTATTTTGCTATCGAATAGTGTTATACTGAACGTTGTTATGCTTCTTAGAATTCAATAACTTTACAATGGAAAATAAAGGTAAATAAAGGCTACTAAGTATAATTATTTTGGTTAAGTAATTTAAATAAAATGTTGCATTTTCATTGAATCTTGCTTTTGGTAATCCAGAATTCAGTGTTTGAATAAAGGTTGCTTATAAAATAATGTCTAGACATGGAATAATGTTCTTTAAAATTATATAATTCATAAATCTCATTTACGAATGCGGGTAGTAATTCTAATTTAAATTATTTTAATTATCTAATAATTTACCCTGCCTCGAACTTCGGAGGTCCCAGGTACGAGTCTTGGTTGGGGCATTAACATAATTAATGAACACAGATCTTTATTCTTGGTATTCTTTATTCTTTATATTTGTATGCTTATTCTGAGTGCCCTCAGTTCACTGGGAGTCATCCATAACACAAGCTCTGTTTGTTTACTTTGGGTCCATACAGCTGGAGTGTTCATCAAAAGTAAAGTGAGAAACTTTATACAGTGGTAACTTTTAACCACGAAGCTGCTTTTTCGCGCAAAATATATATCTGTAGAACGTACCTTTTGTAACCGACATGAGACAAATAACAAAACCCAGCATAGGTTTTCATAACAAAATCGTTAAGAAATCTAATAAAATCAAATAAACGTATAGTAAGACTACCGTGCAAAATAAGTTTTCTTATAAAATATGTTCGATTTCTCAACCGTCTTTACTATAATTCGCAAAAGTATCGGTAGATGGTATATGATACCAAAATAGAATTGATAAAATTTAATTAAATACATACATTACATTCTTAAGTATTCAAGTATTTATTCTGTCGCCTACACCTATGCTTACTAAAAATCATATGCTTTTTGTACATACCCCATTAGTTTACTTGTCAATCTTAAAGCCTCATTAATAACATCAATGAAAACACTATTTTACACCTTTAACATAGATAAGTACAATCGATTTGAAAAGTAAGTTCATACAATTTTAATAATGTGTTCTCTGAAAATGAAGAGCGCTGAAATATCTCGTTAGCGTAGTGGGCGTGCCTCGGTAAGAACTTTGTTTCCGAATGGGGTAGATGGTGAACCTACCTTTCTTTTGTACGGTCATCTACAGCAAAAAGTATTTAAAATTTTCGTTTTGCCTTATATTTTTTAGATATTTTTTAGGGATTCCTTGGCATCTTTTAGTGTCCTAAGTGCTATGTTACTCTTAGAATATGCATTTAAAATACAAAATACCGAAAGCTCCTACTGCGTGCAAAGAACAGATTAATGTGAATCATCACACAAATCTAACTTTTCATAGACAAAATAAGAATCATTGCTACAAAATGAGACTAATATATTTTTATCCACTTTTATATAATTGTTAATGTTTTATAAAAACGTAATGTAATCTTATTTGTAAATATAATCTTAATAATAGAAAATACATGTGTGTCTATTTGACAAAATGAAGTGATAACAAACCATTTTCTTTACATGCATAATTCGCAAACGATAAATTGCAATTAAAAATGTTTTTGTTACTACACGCATAAGAATGTATTTAGAACGACTTGATAAAACATGCTTCATAGAAAGAAAACAAAATGACGTTAAGAATAAAAGATTTGTCTTTGGTTGTACCTTTGATCCTGTAACAAGCCGTATGCAGGTATTGGTTAAAACTCCAACTAATATAAATGTAAATTCGAGAGAACAAAGGGGATGGATCTACTTTGCTTGTCATTAAGGCTCTAGGCTCACCCGAAACTTAAATACGGTTGATGGAAATTAAGCCTTGATAACTTATAAAATAAAATTGTTTTTCGATCTTGTGTGTGTGTTTTATGTGTAATTTACTGGCGAAAGAAATGTTTCTGTTTTTTGTACAAAATTTAATCTCGTAATAAAAATGAAAACATAATTTAGTTTATTTTAGATAACAAGTTTTTAAAAGATACTTTTATTGTTTTTATTTATGTTGTCACCTATCAAAGTATTGGGCATTTTATGATATTTATGATATTTGAAAAAATCATTTTATGAAATGCCCAACAGAATTATAAGCGAACTGACAATAGCTACCGATAATCGATATTTCCAGTTAGGTGCCGCTAAAGGCCCTTCAACTACCTACCCTAGTACCCATGACCCGTCCTTCACTAATCAGAGCCATAAATAGGCTATAATTTAAAAATCAAGCTGCAGAATAGGGAGAGTGGCTCTGAAGTGAGCTATTACGAGGTAAGTTTTTACAGTTTTCGTTTGTTTGCCACCCTCTCCGACTTTAAGACGGGCTTTTACTCAAGGACCCTAAGTCACCTAACAGTAATACTCTTGAACAGTAATACTAATTAAAAAAATTGTTTTCAATTACACATATGTTAAACATTAAAAAAGTTGTGCAAAACTTTTTAATATTAATATTACTTCCCCTCAAATTATTGAAAACCACCATTCGTGTATAAACTAACTTCTCATAAATTTTGTATAGAAAACCTTATAACCTTAAAATATATTAATTAGCAATAAATGAATGGCCCTGCCTAGATTTTCTTATTTTGATGTAACAATTGTTTTGCCTTTACGTTATAATTGTTGTAACAAACGTTCTAGTAATACATTAGGTCACAGTGTACAGTAATACATTAGTAATGGTTGTTTAAACTTCGAAAGCAATAAAAATCTGCTCGCTAGTGATTAATGTTATAGTGGAAACTTTGCGTTAGACGTTTGTCTTCTATCTCTCCTGATGGAAAGTGACGACGAAGGTGTTACACGTTTATCCACGAGATATCTATTCACGCGACGCTTGAAAGAACAAGGACTAAAGTTTTTTGGAAAAACAGAAGCAGGCAATTCATTCCACACCTTGGCGACCCGCACCAAAAAGAAACTATCGAAGCGTTTGGTTCGACTTCTTGGGATATCCACCTGAAGGCCTGTCTGCGTCTAGTAGTCCGATGTAAGAAGGGTGTGGGTTTAACCTGATCAAAAAAAGCATTCGCGCACTCTCCAATACGTAATCTGTAGAAGACTGCTAAACTGGCAACTTTCCGACGATGGTCGAGGCTTTGCAGTTTTTTGGTGGTGAGGTCAAAGTTGTTAATAATTTTTCGGGCTCTTCGGTCAACTGCGTCCATCGCTTCTGGTTGGTACTTTGCAGAACCATCCCAAAGGTGGCTACAGTACTCCATACAAGATCGAACTTGAGCTGTGTAAAAATTAAGTAGCTGTTCATGGCTGAACCACCGTCGGACCTTCGAGATGATTCCCAACTTCTTTGAAGCAGTTTGAGCCATGGACACAATTTGTTGCCCGAAGTTTAGTTGGGACGATATAATTACGGCCAGAAGCCCTAGGTGGTTGGTTAAGGGTACAGAAACATTTTGGAAAGTGGACGTTAGGTCGAAACAGCTCTTTTTGGCGGAGAATAAACACGCCTGTGTTTTTGACGGGTTAAATTGGACCAAGTTGGACTCGCCCCAATCGGATACTTTCTCAATCATGGACTCTCTCAAAGCCCGGATTTCTTAAGGACTCGCTCGTGCAGTGGACATGTATCTCTCTATAACGGTGCTGTCATCAGCGTAACCAATAATGCCTGGGGTTAGCAGGTCATTAATGTGCAGCAAGAATAACGTTGCAGAGAGAACAGATCCCTGAGGTACCCCAGCATTCATTGCCTGGTCAGGTCAGAAGAGCAGCCGTCTAAGACTACTCGAATCGACCGTTCCCTCAGAAAATTAGATATACAGTCGCAGAGCCCTTTAGGGATTAGTAAAATAATAATTAAAAAAACTCTTTATTGCCATTAACAAAACAAAAACAAAGTACAATAAGGAAGCTTACTCAAGAGACCATCATGCCCTATTAAAAGCTTTGGAAATGTCTAAGGATAAAGCTATAGCTTCACCGTGACCTTTCAAGGCTTCGCTCCATAAGTGAGTGGCATACATAAGAAGATCTCCACTCGAGCTTCCACTGCGAAAACCATATTGGTTATCACTAAGGAGCTCGTTGGACTCAAGGTATGCCAAGAGACGATTGTTCAATACACGCTCCATAACTTTGCAAAGTATGGAGGTGATTGCAATAGGTCAGTAGTTGATAAGATCTGCACGGCTTCCCTTCTTTGGTACTGGTTGCACGTTAGCCAGCTTTCAGGATTTAGGGACCTTCCCAGATTCCAAAGAGAGTCGATACAGGCGCTGTAGTATGGGAGACAATTTGGCTGCACACTGTTTTAACACAACTGCAGGTATGCCATCGGGGCCGTTGGCCTTATTCACCTCTAAGAGTCCTGTCAATTTTAATTTTCATAGCCAGCAAACGAGCTTGATATCTACCTGATGGTAAGTGGAATCCGTGCCCATAGGTTTCATTAATCGTAGAAGTTATCGATCGTTTGATTTATCGATCAATGATGCGTCGTGACCGTCGGCTTAAGTTGGAATTGTTCTAAATATAACAGTGGCTGGTTTTCCGTTTATCCGGAGCACAAGCACGTTAACGTGGATATTATGGTGGTTAAAATAGGAAAGACTATAATACCGCCTCCGATGGGATCTTAACGCAAAAACTTCTATAGCGCTAAATTTAAAACAAATAAAAGCTATTTAGTAATATAGCCACAAACCTACTCAATAACTAAACACAATAAAATGCTCCACAACGCGGATGAAGATAAGGCGAGAGGACAGTAGTCTATAAATCTTGAAGCGAAGTATTAGCATACTAATGTGGCTTGCGTCTGGCTTTGACAAGTAACTGACAAGGGCAGCACTTTGCCGCCTTTTATATTTAAGTAAGTACCCTCATGGGCATCGTGGTCCTTTTGCTCTGAAATAGACGTGATAACAATGAAAATAAGTGAAAATTAGAGCATTTTTATTCCGTTCTAAACGGTTCTTTGCATGTTTCAATCTATGTCAGATTTCTTTATACTTGTTTATTCCATATTATGTGGTGTACGCGAGAAATAATATATATACTCACTTAAATTCTACGTTAAATAAAAACTGTGATACTGTGAAAACTGAAAAAAGTTTGAGTGCAATATCCGAAAATCATTTATAATGGGGTTAGAGTTACATCACGAAATCAAGACCCAATTGTTTGTGGGTTTTAACTATTCTTGTTTAAATTTTATTCTGACAAAATGCGGTCTATACTAACAATAATACATCTTGGACAGTAAGAGTACTAAACAGTCCGGGGCAAGCCCTCAGGCCCTTGCTGTTGACACTATTTAATAAACTAGAGCAAAAAAAGCTTTAATTACAAAGTCAATGAACCTATATGATTTTTCCTAAACCGATTAAGACATTAGGTAAGTTAGATAAAGAAAACACGCACTTTTCTTAGATCTAAACTATTCTAGATAAACAAAACATGTTACATCATTTCATTAATTTTAACGCCGCGTCCTGATTGATGGAATTGTTTTGAAATGACTGCGGCAAGGCAAGAAATGGTTAATAAAAAAGAAGAAAAGGGCGATGTGACACAATCATCATGAAATTAATGAATGAATATTTGCAGAGAACATAAAAAAAAATATTTGAAATGCTATTATTTAAGTTTGAGTGCAGCACTTATAACAAGAAACAAAAAAAAATATATAGGCCGTTATTTAGTTAACTTCTAATACATACTTGAATGTTGTACACATCCGAAACGACTTAAACTCTACACGATCACATAAAAAAACCGTCCTAGAAACCAAGAAATTCCTCCTCTTCATTATATAAATGTAACGTGCATACATCTGAGAAACAATTCATTTAATTAATTTCACGGTCCTTAGCTTAGATCTCATTACTTCAGTGTCTCCAGAAATAAACATGTAGAGAACGGAGAACGAGCACGTCCACTTGACGCTGTCGTGTCTGGACGTGCATTCACGTGTAAGATGTGAGAGCTCGCAACGTTATTAATCGAGTTGAAAATTATAAGAAAGCGGTAAATGGCTGATTATGTTTATATAGTTGGCAAAACTTTAATACTTATTACTGTAACAGTGCCAAAATCGTAATGTTACAATCTAAAAAACAGATCACCTGTACAATAACAATTTCGGCTTCCGTAAATTAGAATCCAGTCTAATTGTATTTTGTATTTGTATTTGTATTTCTAATTGTATTATACAACAGTTTGATAATTAACTTTAATTTTAATTTAATTAATTTTAACTGTTTGAAATTTTTGTTTTCTAAATTATACATTGATTTTTTTGACATTGCAATTTGACCTGACATTTGTTTTAATTATACTGTAATCTGACCTGGCATTGTATTAGTTTTATTGTAATATTGTATTCTTATTTATCTCTGTCTTTTAAATATTTGTTTTTTTTCCAATGTTTCAATGGATTTTTTTTGACATTAATATCAAAATTGGAATCATAAACTAATATTATATTATATGAGCGTGTACTTAAAAAAAATATGACATTTGTTTTACTAGATTGTTATTTTTTCAAATTATTTCTGCATGTTTAATTGACATTAATTAATGCTGTATTTACCTCTTAGTTGTGTACATACTATACTCCGCACGCCGAATGATGATCCCTATGACGTTTCAACTGACAGTTGTATTAGTTATGCGAAACAATTTCGATAAAATACTGTTTTTTCAGGCAAATGTCATGTCATTCAGCCAGGTCATTCAACATAATAAGCAATATTTATTTATTTTGAAAAAAAGACTACGCGCATTGATGGACATAAAACACTAGATAAAAAAGTTACAGCCTTATTATATTTTATTTTACTATACTTTAATTTTTATTCAAATTGCATAATTTAAAGAATTTAAAATTCTTTTTGAATTGAATTTTAAAGAATTCATAATTAGCTGGCAATTATGGATTACATGGAAAAGTATTTAAAAGGAGGCCATAGACCTACCGTATTTTTTTAATTCAGTCATGTCATGTCTTGTCAGTCTGTTTTGTCTTCTTGTCACACCGCATCACATCGCGTCATACGAGTGCTCTAACGCCTTGTATGCGCCACGTCTTTCTTTGTTAGCTGAGTTTTGTTTCTGTTTTCGCTGTTTTGTGTTATTTGTTGATTTTCTGTTACCTGTTTGTTGATTTTCGGTTTTGCAAAATGCCGAAAAGACAGCGGAAAACTGTTCTCAACAGTGAAGTTCGCGAGTTTGTAGTTCGTTTGCGAGACTATTTTGCGCGTGAACAACAAAATGGCGGACCCTTGTTACCGCTTGACAATGTTCGCGATCGTGTAGCCGATGCTCTAGGAATCGGAAAGGCTACTGTTTCTCGAATAACAAAGGAAAAATTTGGGGAGTCGTCCATGGAGGACAATATACTATTAACACCAAAGAAGAAAAAGAAAAGGTTATGTCATATAACAGAACCTGATGAATTTGATTTAGATGCTATACGCAATCATATTTATGGTTACTACCTACGAGGTGAACTACGGACCTGCCAGAAGTTATTATCTTCATTAAAAGCTGCAGAACTCTTCAAAGGCGGTGCTACTTCTCTTAGAATTGTTTTGAAAAAATGTGGATTCCGCTATAAAAAATGTGACAAGAGAAAAATATTAATGGAGCGTACTGACATAGCTTTACTACGATGCGATTTTCTTCACAAAATCAAACAAATTGATAACTGGGAGAAGTATACTACATACCTTGATGAGACATGGCTGAACGCCAATCATACTGTAGGTAAGGCATGGACGGATGACACAGCCAAATCCAGCACAAAAACTCCTGAAGGAAAGGGCCAGCGCTTAATCATTTGCCACGCTGGCACAGCTACAGATTTTGTGCCGAATTGCCTGTGGGCTTTTAAGTCAGTGAAAACAACGGAGTACCACGAGGAAATGAATTTCGAAAACTTTAAGACATGGTTTATAAAACTATTAGAAAATTTGAATGAGCCTTACTATATTTTAATGGACAATGCTTCATATCATATATACTATATACTATACTACTCTCTTCTATATTCCTACTCATCACTCAAATTATGCCAAAAACTCGGTAATTTGCCAAATGCTTAGCTGCTACAATAAAAAATTTCACTCAATTGCTATATTCCATCTCACAAAGCAATCATTTAAAAATTCTGTTATTGCTGAACTCTATGCAGATCAAAAGTGACATCCGAAACTATTTCCGGTGTAATACTTGAACGTAAACCTAACATACATATATATAATTTTTCACACACACACACACACACACACAAACACACACACACAAACAAACACGCACACATACACATATTCGCGTACTGTTATTATTATTTGTAAATTCATATACATAGATTTATTTAATTTATCTCAAATTTCTTTTTTGTGTTTCTCTCTGTCATTTGTTTTTTGTTTATAGTGTTCTCAGTCCAAAAATGTAAAATTAGTTCACATAGGTATTCTACTCTATAAGATCATTTTAAAAATTGTGAGCCTGTTATTGGCGGTCTGTTTAAGCAAATAAATACAAACAAGTGTAAATTAGACCTAAGTGCTGTTGGCTCTGTGAAACAATAAATAAATAAATAAATCACTCAGTTCAAATTAACAAACCCCCCAGCAGCAATAACAAAAAAGCTGAAATTATAGAGTGGTTACACGGCAATGGTGTGGAAACTGACAGTCAGATGTTAAAAAAAGAGTTGGTTAGACTGTTGAACTTTCACAAACAACAGACGCACCCATCATATTTTTTGGATGAATTGGCCAAATCAAATGGACACACGGTAATTCGGTTACCGCCCTATCACTGCCAATATAATGCAATCGAGTTGATGGGCGCAGATCAAAGGTATCTATATTTTTTATTTATATAATATTATGTATATGCATATATTTCTAAAAATAATTACTAAATGTACAAATATTTTCAGGTCATGCAGCTAGGCATAACACAACTCCGCCATTCACGGCAAATAAAATGATGGTTTTATTGGAAGAAGCTTGCGCTCAAGTGACAGCTGACGATTGGCGAAAAGTGGTCGAAAGAACGAAGAAAATTTGCTTACAAGACTGGGATCGAGATGTACAATACGACAATATCATTGACCAACCGTTAATAATAAACGTCACGGATAGCTGCAGTTCAGACTCAGATTTTGAAAATCCGATTGACCCTGTATCAGATTCAGATTGATATAAATAAAATACAAACCCAAAGCATTTGTTTTATATTTCCAACAAATTATCGACATTTTGTTTATCGATGTGTCCCTTCTTAGTCGATAACAGCTTGACGAGCAGTCGGTAACTTTTGCAGCACGTAGCATGTACATTTGCATTGAGTTTTTTTCTATTATTTCCAAACATTACGTAATAATTTCTTAATATTCATTTTTATAATTTACAATTGTACACAATTATGATTTTTTCGTCTTTTTAATGGACCTCTAAAGGATTTGATGTGATAGGACGTCAGTACAATGTTAAGCGCTAACGAACTGTCATAGGGATCATCATTCAGCGTGCGGATTATAGTATTAAGACATTATGTTAATATTTAATCCATGATGTGATTTATACTGTTGGCATCTTACATAAATAAATAAACAATATTTTTTTTTATTTAGTTAGTGATTCTCTGGCCTTTCAAATTCTAAAACACCTCGTGATTTTCTTCTTTGCTTATCGCCACGTAGTTGAAGCTTCTACACTGCCTGAATAACTTAAAAAGGGTAGTAACAAGCCACGAATCCATAAATGAAATGAAATGAAATGAAATATTTATTTCTCAACATTGACAATTACTGGTTCTTATTGACGTCAAATGACTCTACCACCAGTTCGGAAATAACTTCGTGAAGAAGTTACAAGTTATGTTTTATTAAACAATAATAATATCAATCTCCTTTACGAAATGAAATAATTATAATTCTACAATCTATAACTGTACCTCTTTCAGTTCACAACTCTTATGCTTGAGAGAAGGATGTGGACATTAATCTAAGGGAGGTATATGGTATGTTACTTCAACTTGCTTTACATGAAGGACACGTGTTTTGTTATCATTTGCATGTTGTACATGTGTTAATTATGAGATTTCGTTTTGTCGTTTGACAGTTCTGAATCAGTTAGGTAAATAAAACTACCTTCAACCATAATATAAATGTAAGTCTTTTATATTATACTTTTTATTTATTTTTCTTTCAGCCAAGTGAAGCCAACAGCAGTAAAAAAGTCCCCTCTTAAAGATTTCACTTTATATGTTCGATGTTCCTTTACTTTTATCACCAACAAAATGACACTACATAAATTTACTTCTCTCAATACGCTTCAAACGATCAAAGCCAGGTAACAAATATTTATCCAAACTATCTTTACTATTCTTCGATTTTTTATTCTAACAGTTACATTTAAGTTCTCGATATTTATAATCGATATGTGTAATTCAAATGACAGTTCTGTAACTTTTAAACTGATAATATAATAGTCTAAATTTGTTTCGTTTGTAATATTTAAATGAGTATTATACATATTTTCATATGAAAATAAAAATCCATTGCAATATGCAACTCCTTTCCCCTGAAACTTCTTTTTAAACTGCCAAAATATTTTTATACTTTTCGCATTTTCTATTTGTGTTCTTATAAACGAAACCAAAGTCCCGCACGTACCGTTGAAAATTCACTTTTCTAACCCCTTGCACATTTGTGCATAGCATTACAGCGGCCGGTGAACCGAGCGACCTTTTAAAGCTTCCGAACGTGACAAGACTTTTCCACTAGGTAGTACTGACGCGCTTCGCATAGCTTCAGACGCGCAGAAATACTTCATAAATTTGTTGCTTAGCTAATTTACTCGAATCCTTTTACCAATGCAGAACTTTACTTTAAATTGTGCAAGTCACGTACACGGTTGAAAGAAAAATACACACGGGCAACGACTGAATAATTAAAGTGACGCCGCTAGTTGGACGTATTTCGGTTTTTCTTGAAAATTTGATTAAAGCGAAACAAACAGACGGCTTGGACGATGCTGTTTTCAAAATTTTAAGTTTTTCTTAATAAGCTAGCTAGCTGTATATTATTTTTCATCTTTATTAAATATGTATTTGAATTATTTTTATTTTATTTTATTTTCCTTGGATAACAAACAGTGTTACAATAGTAAATAAAATATAACTCTATACAAGCGACAAGACACCATTACATGTTATCACATATTACATATGACTCTGATCCCTCAATTAGAAGAAACTATTTTTGTTATTGTTAAATTCTTTACATTTAAATTTATATACATTTAAATTATGTTTTTTTAATTATGTTTCACGCCAGACGAACGATAATAATTATTAAATTATTTGTACGAGTAAAACGATGCACTTGAATTTTTCTTCTGAAAATCAAAAATAACTGTAAAAAACAGCTCGCATTTCAAGCCACACCTGCTCACCTTTACTAAGCTTGTGCAGCTTAATAAAACTGATTTTATCCAGCTAGAAAACTAAAGCAGCTTGTAAGGCCAATCTTACATATTTATTTGAATTGCCAAGCCAACCACCGCTGAATGAGGTCGACAGCGCAAACTCCAGTGCACTGTTTTGTTTAAGCTGCTCTATCTAGAAACAGTACGAAGCGAATGCGAATTTTATATTTAATTAATTTACAAAACTGCTAGAAAGCTGCGGTCCAGTAGTTTTAGATAAGAGTTAAGCGAATATGAACATTTAATAGGGTTTTTGGATAAAGCTAATTAAGAGAAATTATGTTTCTATTTCAGTTTTGCGCAGTTACGTGCTTGAGAGAAGAATGTAGACATCAAACAATGAGAGATGTCTTTGTTCAAAAGTTTTACCACCTGTTTGAGCTCTCTAAATAACTCTTACGGTAAGTTGTCTAAGGTATGTCCGATCATAAAAATTATGTTTCCAAGACAGTTATAGTATCCGGTATGTACACTCAATTTCTGGAGTCAAGTCATCTTCTTTCAATGATAGAGCTATTTGATTTATTTAAATATCTTTATCATTCATACGCTTGATATCAAAGTGCTTTGTGCTGTGCTATTGGTATTTATTATAATGGTATCCCTATCAGCTATAAAGATAACATTATGATAAATATATATAAGTGTAAGTTCTTAAGTAAGTAAAGTTAGTTTACTTTTGTTTTTGGTATTGATACAGTATTATTTTTATAACAACATTCGATAACAATGTAAAAACGTATTCTTTGCTTACAACGCTTAGCTTGATTAACTGGAATTATGTGCTGGCTGACTCTGCACTACTCTTACGTGCACTACACGACTCTTGTTTGGTGCGTCTTTGTTCTCTTAACGATTACAAGAATTCAAAAACAAATAAAAAAATTAATGTATTAGAAATATATATTTTGGGTTTATACAATTGAATTAATTTAAATATAATTGGAATAAAAGTGTAAATAATTGAAAAAATAATCATAAGAACTAGGAACTCTACAAAAAATATTTTCAGACTATTTGACTTAAAATTATACACGTTTTCACTACAATTTTTAGTCATGTGGTGATATTATTGGCGCTGCATTCTCTGACAAGCTGAGATATCCGTGATATTCCATCTTACAATCCCTAATTCAATTATGTCGGCAGAGCTTGTAGCAATAGTCGAGGCTTCATCATAGATATTATCAAAGCCATACTATTGTAAGTCTGGTTCGATGCGCTTCGACGAATTCCCGAAGTAAACCGATAGGCCGTGCTATTTTGGATCTGGTTCTACAGCTCAATAGGTTTAACAAAACTATCATCGTCTAGTGGATACCCTCGCATGTTAACATATTAGTAAATGAACAAGTGGATAGATCAGCCAAGCAAGCGACATACGAAGGAGTCTACGTTGATGTTCCCAATTCTTACCTTGAACACTACAATAAAATGTCTTCTGAAAAAGTGATATGGTGTAAGATCAAGACACTACAGACCTTTTTCATTGCCATAGTTCCGCAATAGCCGACAAGACCTAGTGCTCGCCCTAAGGCTTCGTTCCGGGCAAATCCCTCTTGATAAGTTTGTGTATGTAATAAAAAAGGTAGATTCCTTGGCATTATGTATGAATGTTTGGCATATGTATGAGTCTAAATAAAATGTTTACCACTTGTAAGTATTTTTATTCTTCTATTGGTCCTAATTAAATTTCATTATTATAATTTTTATTTTTGTGCTGTTTAATGGTGTAAAATGTATAAAAATGACTAGTATTATTCCTTGTGCGCTAGTAATAATATTGTAATTGAATAGTTCAATAAACATAAATAATGGGTGTGTTATTTTCTTTATATTTATATCAGAAAATTGATATTCATTTAGCTATTTAGTGCTAACTAAATCTGTAAATCTTCCTAAATAAATAAAAAAAATAAATGTTTTGTTGTTGCTCTAAATTTGCTTAATCGTGTAGTCTCTACATATTTTTAGAAATGCGGTTAACAATTGTTTCCACATACACATAAAGTCATAAAGTCTAATAACGACTGTAATTCTGTTTATGCATCAAATAAAATAAATAAATAAATAAATAACTGTAGAGTGCGTCCGGAATAAAGCTCTTACAGTTGACTTAAATCTTAAGGAATCAATGCAAGGGAGCTTAATTTTATCTTGGCTTGTCCAGTATCTAGGGAGGCTAAGTCTCTGTACAAATTAACTAACTCAGCACTTAAACATAGACCTAGAAGACATGATCTTACTAATATGTTTTTATAGTAAACTCTGTAAATTAATTACTCAAGTAATGTAGTGTTAAATAATTGTATGAATCATTATAGGGCAATGTGATCGAAATAGGATCAAACTCTTTCAGTACATAAAAAAGAAACGACAACGAGAAATACGACAAGCGTACAATTTTGTATATACCTAGTAGACTAATAAGTTAAAATAGTTAAAATAGGTCAGTATAGAAATCTAGTAAATTTATTCTAATATCTAAGCAAGCTCAGTCAAAATATCTATTGTAAATATTTGGATCGGTAATGATGGAATGAAATGATTCCTAACTGTTATCGTGGATAATATTGTTCTTCATGATTTGTAAAAATATATGCATACATTTTAAAAACTTACTTGACTGGTGTTCTTTCAACCAGAAAAGGTACTGTCCCGATACTATCAACATATTTTTATGTTGAGACGGGTAAAACTTTAGTTTTAACTTTGTATAAAATCGTTCAAAATCTAGTACGTTTTTTTTACACCAAATCTCATTCGATGTGGCCATTAATATAAAAGTTATTCATATTTATATAACATCTCTCAATTTAGCTAAAATAAGCCAATTAAAACTTCAGGCTCATAAATAACAAAATAAACCAAAAACTCATTAAACATTCAAACCATCTAGCCGTATAATTAACAAATCCATTAATAACCAAACAAATAAACAAAAGCTCGTAAAACAAAATTATTCTCCATATCATTACCGATGCCACAATCACGTGCGCAGAAACCAAATAAGATCATACGATTAATCACGTGGCACGATTTACTGTAACTCCACCGTGTTCAGCGTTTACTTACAGTCCAAGTTCCTATTGTTAAGTAAAATTAATGCGAGCAACGTCGGGAGCCAAAATTAATTGCCAGCCTCTTTAACCAAATATTCACATTAAAATAATACTTCACAGTACAACGGTAATTGAGCTATAAATTTGTTTAAATATATTGATAAATATTCGTTTCGTTGATATTTGCTTTTGATTTAATGTTATTGGGTTTTTGATGAAGAGCTGTTGTTGGTTGTGTGTTGGTGCTGTGGGAATTGTTGATTTAGATATGGAATGTACGAGGGTGGATTGAAAAGTTCGCGGCCTAAAATGGAATCATGCAATTTTTTATATTTATTTTTCTACATACTCTCCTCCTAAGTTACAGCACTTAGTCCAGCGATCCTCCAAAGCCTTGATCCCATTTAAATAGAAGGTCTCGTCAAGGTCTTCAAAAAAAGGTATCTACGGTCACTCTGACTTCCTCACTGGTAGAAAATTTCACTCCACATAAGTGTTGTTTTAGTTTTGGAAATAGGTGGAAGGTGAAAAAGGTGAATTCGAAACCACAATTCACTAATTAAGCCATCGATTCTGCAGATGTGTGAACACGAGCATTGTCCTGATGAAACAAAACTTTCTTGGTCAACATTCCTGGTCTTTTAGACTTTGTTTCTTCGCGTAAATGACGTAATAGTTTGCATTAGTATGCAGAATTTATAGATTGACTTCTTTCTAAGTAACCAACCAAGATGACACGCTTAGAATCCCAGAAAACCGATGCCATTACCTTGTTTACTGAAAAACACACCTTGGCTTTCCTGGGGGTCTAAGATCCGGGTCTTTTCCATTGTTGGAATTGTTGTTTGGATTCAGGAGTATAGTTATAAACCCATGTTTCGTCCTTGCTAAAAATTTGTTTGGATCAGCTTGAAAAAGCTCTATACAGTCTCTAGAAATCGTGAGCTGAGTTCGTTTCTGTTAAACTGAAAGGAGCCGCGGAACCCATCTTGCAGACACCTTGTGGAACCCTAATTCGTTAACGATCATGTTTTGTGTACGTTTATATGAAATCCCTAGAGCTTCAGCTATGTCAGATACCCTCAATCTTCTGTCTCCCATGATGAGATCACATATTTTTTCGATGTTTTCCGAAGTCGTAGCTGTAGAAGGCCGTCCAGAGTGGGGGCCATCTTTGATGCTCTCTCGTCCACGTTTAAATTCAGCTGTCCACTTTCTTATCATTGTATAGCATGAGCAGATGTTCCTAAAGTAGTAACCATATTTTCATGAATCTGCTTCGGAGTTAAGTGTTTCTTGTGGAGGTATTTGATCACGGCACGGTGCTCTAAACTATCCATTTTCAAAATTAATGAAACTTACTCTCACATAATGTTCAATAAAATAAATAATTGCGCATGTATCTCAGAGAAAAGTTGCACAGAGACTGACAAAGAGTCTAGGTGTCATATGAGGGTAGTTTTATAATAATATGACAACGCTATCTATGTAAGGCCGCGAACTTTTCAATCCACCCTAGTAATGTTGACACATGATGGTTAGTGTACTTAGCGTATTATTATACTATTAATACATTAGTTTTGCAAACATTCATGTAAATTTATCTATTGTACATGAATATCTGTCAACAAATTCAAACTTATATAATTTTTACTCATTACAGTAACCACATTGGATATACTTGATAATTTCATAAATGTGGCGCGGGCTGTTGTGGGTAAGCGGTCGTCATCTTAGCTAGCAATTCAACCGTAATTTATCTTCTTCAACCGGTACACTACTTTTCTATGACGTTGATATCTCAGATAAAATATGAAGGTTAGAACCTAAAAAAAAACAAATGGGATACTTTTAAATTTTTTTAAATTTTATTTTCGAAAATCGGGCATTTAGCGAAATCCAATGGAGTCGGTCATAAGACAAAAGTAATAAAATATTAGGTCTTTACCTATGAAATAGCCGTTTTTCACGAAATAAATGTAGCGTAATTTTTTTTATATATTTTTTATTTCTATTAATCAAAATAATCACCCATGCAATCAATGCATCTTTGCCAACGCATTGGTAGCTTATTGATGCCTTTCTTGAAGAAATCAGCTGGACGGGAGGCAACAAATTCTTCAAAGGCATTTTGTACTGCCTCTCGGGTATTGAATTTTTTTCCCGCCAAGAAGTTATCCAAATTCTGGAAAAAGTAGAAGTCTGTAGGCGCAAGGTCTGGTGAGTACGGCGGATGACGGAGAACTTCCAACCCCAACTCTCGTAGCTTGGAGACCGTCTGCTGTGCAGTATGAGGTCGCGCGTTGTCGTGCAGGAGCAGTAGAGCCGAACGATTGACCAAAGCTAGTTGGAGACGTGCGAGCTTCTCCATCATTGTGTTCAGTTCTTCACAGTACACATCTGCAGTAATGCTTGTCCCGTTTGGCAAGAAGCTGTGATGAATTACACCCGCATTAGACCACCAAACAGTGACCATCACTTTTCTAGGGGTAAGTTTTCGTTTAGGGCATTGTTTGGGTGCTGAACAATGAACAACGAAAAATGTTCGAATGCGTTGAAAACAAAACACTAACTATTAAACAAATGACGATTTTAGAAAAAGAATTCCATGTTTGTCAAATAAAATGCATTTGAAATTAGAATTATCAGTCAAAAAAAAAAATATTTTCATTTGAAATGGCCAGTACGGCAAAACGGCAGTTTCATAGGTAAAGACCTATTATTAATAATATAAATAAACTGATTTTTAAGTAATTTTCAAAAAAATCTCATATCGTTTTTACAATAAACACTCAAATAATCCGAAAACAAAAAGAGCAACCTTCCTTACAGAAATATTCTCAAAGTTATATTCCATAACAAACACCACAAGTCACATCATCAAGGAGATCACAAAACTTCCTATAAGCATGGGTCCTAATTTGAGCTTTGCTTCGAGCATTCTCACCTGACTCACGTACCACCAAATTGATATACGCTACGTGGAGCTCTCACATACTATGTGAACGTCTTCACAAACACAACCTTTTGTTACAAATATAGAGAAAACACTTCTCCGAAGTGTTTGACCTTAAAGCCCTATGGAATTTTCTAGCGAGATAGAAAATGCGAAACATCTTGCTGGAAAATAATATGTGTGAGATCTACACTTCATTGGTTTCTGTAATGTCTAGCCGTTTGGGATTAAAAGGTATTAGTTGCCTTCTGAAAGTTTTAGTTTAAACCAATAATGTGTTTCGATTCGTCCCCAACCCTCAACCATTCGCTGACAAAGGCGATATTATTCTTCAATGATTCTTAATGTTCAGTTGTAGTCTTGTTTCAGTTGTAGTTAGAAGCAAAATATTGAATGCCAAGTGAGTTTTACATAAAATTTCAATATTTACTATCCACAACTTTTTTACTACAACATTTTAATTGCATAATCATTAAAAAAATCTGCGAACTAATTAATCCTATTGTAAAGATAATATTTCGAGGGTTGGTTTGGGGTTGGTATTTGCAGATAAGCAAAGCGAGCTTTTTATTTTATTTACTTTGGGCAAATTATTTTAGATTATGCGTTCACTTTCACCACATTTTTAATATTACACAAAAACAAACCATGTTAATTCCTTAGAGATACAAAACAAAACAATGTTATGCGAGAGATAATCAAATTTCACAGAAACTGGACCCGACTTATCTCTACTTCAGCGGTGATAAAAATCGGGTGAAAATAGTAATAATTATTAAATCCTAAAGTACATCGACCACGTGCCATCAAGCTTGCTTAAAAAAGCTTATGTTATAGTACATAACACGTGTTACTTAGACAGACAAACCTAAAGCTAGCTAGAGGAAATCTAGGTTAATCATGATAGGCTAAGCAAAATATGACTTGTGGTAGTACGGTGTTAACATCTCGACTGAGGCGGAACTACCTTCCAATTTTGACCGCCATAATAACCACGGTTACTTGGTTGGTTTCTGGTCAAAGGGAAGGAACAACCAGAGCAATTTCTGGAACAAAGGCAATTCCAACTGAGGCCTACGATTGGCAACGCATCATTGAAATTCAAATTTAAATATTTATTTCTCAACATTGACAATTACTTGTTTTTATTGACTTCAAATAAATCATGACTCTATCTACGGAAAAACCTTCGTGAAGAAGAACTGGCAAGAAACTTCACGGGTATATATTTTCGAAAATAAATTAACAGTATCTTTTTATGTCTATACAAAATTATTCTTATCTGCATCTGTTAGCTCGGCAAGTCTTCCGCCCCACAAGTATATAAACGACGAACACCCCCAAACGGCACCCGTTGACGAGTTAACGCAGGATCCAGTCATCGCCCTCCTCAACCATATAAGAGGGAAGTTAGCGACCCGTCACCCGACGCTACCATAAAAAGGCGCACTTTAGTAACAATAACGCAGACATTCATCGGAACGAAGAAATCAACGAACCAACGAACAAACATACATTACGTATGTTTTATTAAAAAATTTTATAAAAGCCTGTAAATGAGGGGATTATACCCAAGGGCTTTTATCGTCCAAATAATCAAATAGTTTATAGTAAGCTTTAGCACACAACTTTTGCTTAATAGTTTCTTTGGTTTTGTCAGTAGGAAGACCTTGGATATCCTCGGGAACCTTATTATAAAAGCGAATACATTGACCCATGAATAAGTTAGTGACTTACTATTATGAGCTGCCAGCGTATTTCTTCCTCTTGTGTTAATATTGTGCAGATCTCTTTTTCTTTTGAACAAGGTTATGTTCTTTTTTACAAACAAATAATTTTCTAAAATATATTGCGATTGAAAAGTAAGAATATTTATTTCCTTAAATTAATTTCTAAGTGACACCCTTGGACCGAGCTGATAGATTGCACGAACGACCCTATTTTTTTTAGAAAAAATATAGTATCGATGTCAGTAGCTCTCCCCTCTCATTTGAAATTTGTGGCATTTTTTTGAAAGCATGTGCGGCAAGCCTAGCCTTTTCGCTAACCCATCAACATGCGGTCCCCACTGGAGTTTGGCGTCTAAAGTATGCCCAGAAATACAGTTGAGTTTACAGGAGTCAGTTCCCAGCTCTTGACTAACATGTTTGTGTTTACATGTTTTAAATTTGGCAAAGTAAACTTTCTAATCTATAAATTAATCGATAAATCCATAAACAACAAGATAACACATCCAAACGCTTACGATTAATGATGTCCATGGGCGCGGATGACACTTACCATCATGTGGGTCGCGTGCTCGTTGCCGGCCATGAATAAATTAAAAAATACATCCGTATAAACATATTATATTTGATTGCACACTGAACCCTAATTTTTATACATGCCAGAATTCGAAATCTGGACGGTGTAACTTGTGCTTATTTACTGTTATATTAAGCCACGACACACGAAAGAATGTCAATTTTATTTCACCCGTGTTACTGTAACGGCACAAAATCTATCAAAATGTAAATGTTTTGTCCAAACAATACTTTCCCGTGCTTATTTTCTTTCATTTTGTTTATTTAATTAAGTAGCTTGTTAAAAATATTTGATATTGCCCGTTTCTGCTTGTTTTGGTATTTAACCCTTCTAAAATGTAGGTCATTCTAAATTGCGTCGTCCGGCGTAATTGCTCGCGAAAACTTGAGTCAAAATCAACGGCTTATTTTCCTCGAATTATAGGCATTAATTGCTTACCTGAAATGTAAAGAATGGTTACAAAATGGCTAGAAATGGCTTACAAGAAAAAGATAAATGAATAAAATAATTTCATTACAAACACTAGCCGGATATGAATAAACCTAACAATAATATTATATTTACTCTTACTATAATAAAAGCAATGGAATCTATAAACTCCAAAGCTGAGTGCAAGAAGGTAAAGTCGATCAATATATGTTATAGTTGAAGACATAAGCAACAACAAAGTTTGAAATACTTTTCCTTAGATAATAGATAATTTTCTGTTTAGGCTTTAGAATCATATTTCTTTATTATTTTATCAAAAATAAATAAAACAGGTACATATTTAAGAACCTAAACCTGGACAATCCCAAAAAAAGACAAGAAAAAATCTCTACAGAAAATATGATTTTATTCGCCATTTCATTTCGTTATCTTAGAACAATATTATTTTGTCATACTAAAATGTTTATGTTTGATAGAAAATTTTCAGAACAAACTTTTGGTGGTCATAAAACTAAACTTCTGAACAAAATCATTTAGAACCTAAAACAGAGCTCTTAGAACACATTTTTCAAGTGCAATGTTAACGTTACAGTGTAAAAAACCTTTTATGCTGTTAATAGTGGAAGCCACTGCGAAGTAAGGATCTAATAATACTGCAAGGAGGTAATTATTTGGGTGCAAATGGTGCTGTATCTTTTAACATTCTTTTTATGAGATATTTTGCTTGTTGTTCCATCCTTTCAACCAAACTTTTTATTAGTAAGTTTGTTTTTCTTTATTTATGTTCGGAAACGATTGTGATTCTCCTGTGGCTAATATGTACAATAATTTAAGATTATAACAATATATAGCATAACAATATACATATGTTATGCTTCGATCGCACACGAAAAAATATAATATAAAAAATTAGCAGCAGAAACCCGTGTGTCGTAATTGGGATGTTGTAAGACTTCGATAGCTGCGCGCGTCTCACGAGTCAAAAACTGGGGTTTTTAATCGTAATATATGAAATAGGCTTTAGAAGATCCGGTTTGGAAAGACTTATGCAGTAACAATGTGAAGTCTGCGTAAAATATTAATAATAATAATAATTTTTATTTAAAGGCAAAAAAACGATACAATCAATACAGTCAATAGAAACAATAGCTACTAATACTGGCCTATGTATACTATAAGTATATAATAAGTTACTCTAAGATTCTCTTACTATTCAAATCGAACAAAATATGGCAACCGAGAAATAAAAGAAGTTTATCTAACATGTAAAATTTTACTTCACCTTATTTAACAGACTGTCCGGCTACTATTTGTTTGCGTCCTGATGAGTAGATAACCAGACTTTAAGCATTGAGCTCGAATAGATTATATGTTCCACAATGGAATTGTCAGAAGCTCTTAATTATCCCCAAAAAGAGAAGCAATATATGAACTAATTACTGCAAAAAAGTCGGGCACTCGTATATCCGTAAACATTGTAGAGGCATACAAAATGGTAGTAGCCCCATAAAAGTGCCAACAGCATTATTGTATTGCAATCTAAAGCAAAAAAAAAATAAATATAAATAGGAGCTCTTCTTATACTGGCACTATAATCAACGTCATTCACACTTCCAAAGAAAGTATGAGGCCATAGGTTGTCACTAAAGTTCCAATAAATGTATATAAGAGCTGTTGTTGTATGACAGGTACATTCTCGCTCCGATCGCCGCCCAGTACGGACGTGCAAGACCCCATTCTCCGTCACTGTATAGCGTGTTGGTTCCGTGCTACGGTTTTCAAGGCTTTTCTACTCCCTCTGAGTGCTATCGAAGTGCGATTTTTCTTTGCGACTAAGCCCCTTAGTCTTCAAAGTGCTGTGCTAAGTTGTGTTGTGCTTGTGCTGAGTGCAGTGTTGTGCCCAGCGTAAGTAGTCTGGTTTCAGTACAAAGGATACTTAACGGTGACAACGAATTTGTACTGAACCAGTCCTATTATTTTTATTTTATTTCTCTTCTCTATTTTATTTATTTTTCTCCTATTGTCATATTTATTTTTATCATATCTGTGTGTTTTCGTGTGTATTTGTCCTTTCTGTCGGTAAAGGTTGACCCTAACGCGGTCAACTGTTTACCTGCGTACCCTTTTTTAGGTTTCTAGGTAGCGGTGACTACGAATTTGTACTGAACTAGTCCTTTTATTTTTATTTTGTTTCTCTTTTACATTTTATTTATTTTCTCCAAAATTCATATTTATTTTTATCATATCAGTGTGTTTTCGTGTGTATTTGTCCTTTCTGTCGGTAAAGGTTGACCCTAACGCGGTCAACTCTTTACCTGCGTACCCTTTTTTAGGTTTCTAGGTAGCGGCCTTCGGCGTACTACGGTTAGTTTTAAGTTATTCTCCCCAGCCCCCCTACCGCTGGTAGGGAGGTTAGCCGCTAGGATTCGCTAGGTTTTTATTTAGGAACTCTAGGCATTTATTATATAATTATATATACTTATCATAGTCCCAACCCCTTCCTAAATGGATAAGCAAAGCGTCATAAACATTGCGAAGGCGTTCGCCCAAGCACTTGCCGCGTCGGGTGTTTCAATTTCTGACGACATATTTACGCAGGCTGTACTAGCGCTTAACGCGTCCCCGGCCCCTCAGGCCCCAACCCCAGCCCCTCAGGCCTCTAACGTCCAGACCCGTCAGGTGTATAGCTCTCCCGCGTCTCCCAATCCATCCGATATGGACTGCGCGTCGGTTTCATCCTCGCGCTCATCTCGTAGGAAGCGTACCGCTCCCGGGAGCGATTCAGACTCCGCCGCGTCCGAAGCTTCGTCGGTCGCCGCCACCCTAACCGGCTCTCCTGAGCCAGCGTTCCAGTTAGTCGCTCTAAGAAGCATTCGAAAAAAGCCGCGGTGTCTTCAACACCCGCGCCTACCCCGGTGTCTTCTACACCCGCCCCCGCGCCGCTCATGTCACTCGAAGTGACCGCGTCTCCGTCGGTCCCTTCAAAGCCAGCGTCGCGCTGCGCTCCCGTCCCACCGAAGCCTCAGCTCCCTCCGCCCGTCTTCCTCCGTGAAAAAGCGCGCTGCACCGCGGTTTCCAACTTGTGCAAAGAGCACAAAATTAATTACTTAAAAGCACAGCTACAGGTCACGACCATCGACGACTTCCGGTGTTTCACTAGGCTTCTGTCGATCAAACAAATCGCGTATCACACCTACGCCCTCCCGGAGGAGCGTAAGATCCACGCAGTACTACGGGGCGTCCCGTTTGAACTCAGTAATGAAGACATTCTCAAGGACCTTAAGTCTCAGGGCTTCCCGGCTGAAGCAGTGCCCAAGATGCACTCTAACCGCGGTAGGCGCTTTCCGTTAGCTTTAGTTATCTTGTCTAATACTACCAACTCGAGGGAGATCTTCAGAGAGGCTCGCACAATCTGCGGACTCTCGAATATCTCCGTCGAGCGTCCCAACCCCCGTGGTCACCCTGGGCAGTGCCACCGCTGCCAGCTCTACGGCCACGCAGCGGCTAACTGCTCAGCTCCTCCCAGGTGCGTCAAGTGCCTGGACCCTCATATAACAAAGGAGTGCACTCGCACTCCCGAATCCACTTCCCCCCTGCCTGTGTGCTGTGCGGCCAGTCTGGCCACACAGCTAACTACAGGGGTTGCCCGAGCGCTCCGCGCTCCTCAGCCAAGAGGGCCGCGCCTAAACCGGCGCCGCCGTTCACTCTCGCTAACTTCCCGCCGCTGCGCAACCGGGGTCCCCCGGAAGCAAAGCCCGTTCAGCCGAAGCCTACTTCGGCTCTGTCTTGGAGGCAGCGTCCGGCCATTCCGTCTGCACCTTTCCGTCCTATCCCAGCTCCCGTAGGGCCGCGTCCTGTTCCGTCATCTTCACCTCAGTCATCGTTGGCTGAGGACATGAAGACCGTTTTCGACGTCATTCAAAACGTCGACATTACGGAAATTTCCATTCTCGCACGCAAACTGCGAGCCGCCCGCTCTCCTCAAGAGCGTTTATTTGCGTTAGCCGAGCATCACTCGCTTCTAAGTTCGTTATAAATTTTATTTTTATTTTTTTTATTTTTGTATAAATTCGTAAATAAGCAAATATAATGTCTAGACCCGCAAATCCCGCGTCCGGTCGTATCAAACCCAAGGGCTTATCCCTAGTATCTTTTAACGCTCGTAGTCTCAGCACTAACCTTCCTGAGCTCAAACTGTTCCTTCAGAACAACGAGCCAGACTTATTGCTTCATCAAGAGACGTGGCTCACCCTAAACCGCACCAGGGGCGGCACAGCTATTTATCACAAAAGAGGTTTCCACTGCACTCCTCTCCCTACCCCTCCTCTCCTCAATATGGAGGCCACTGTGTGTAGAATGGCTATGACAGGTCATCCGACCGTCATCATAGCTTCAGTCTACATACCTAGTGACATCCATCGTACCAGACCTTTCCTTAGCGACTTCGAGGCCATTCTCGCCCTCGGCCATTCAGTCATTATGTTTGGAGATTTTAACTCCAAACATACTGACTGGAAGTGCCTATTGACCAACCAAAGCGGTAGAGAGCTCCTTAAAATCACTCAGCAACTCGACTTAGACGTCATCTCTCCTGTCACTCCCACTCACTATCCCGGTAACCCTAACTACTCTCCTGACATCCTCGATTTTGCGATCGTCAAACAAATCAACCTCGATCTCAGGTCTATCGAACCGCTCGATGACCTTGGCTCTGATCTTCGCCCCGTCTCCCTCGTGCTAGGTCCGCCTTACAATCACGTCACTCCTCCTAAGACCTTTACCAACTGGAAAGGTTTTAAAAATACGTTAGCTTCAGCCTTAGAGGCCCCAAACTCTCCGCTCGCGATCTCGCCCGACCAATTAGATAGCCCGGACAAAATAGATTCATTTGTCGACTCTCTCACTGAAGCTATCAACTCAGCCATCAGTGTAAACGAAAAGGTTGATAAGCGAAGTATACCCAATCTACCCTTAGCCGTTAGCAATCTCATTAAAACTAAGAACGCGGCTCTCCGGAGAGCCAAGAAATATCCCACGCCCGCCTATAGATCAGCTGCGAACAAACTACAACGTAAAGTTAGGTCTCGCCTCGTGGAACTCCGAGACGCTCAGTTTAACGATCTCATGGAGAATATCTCCCCGTCCCACCAAGCGTATGGCCCGAGCCTTACGCGTAGACGCCGCCTCTCACATTCCTCCTCTCACTCGTCCCGACGGCACTATTGCCTTTGAAGCCGAAGAGAAAGCCGAATGCTTCGCCGACAGCATAGCGGCACAATGTTCGCCCAGCACGCAACCCGCGGATCCCTCCCACATCCTGGCGGTGGAGGACGAAGTTCTCCGCAGAGAATCTCTCCCCATCACCGACGACCCCGTCACAGTCTCTAATGATGAAATCTTGCTTCTCACTAGAAGTCAAAAGCCTCTCATTATACCCCACCAGTTCGGCTTCCGCGCTAAGCACTCCTGCCCTCAGCAAGTCCATCGAATTGTCCAGTACATACTCGACGGCTTCTATCCGAAACGAAAGAAAACGATCGCAGTTTTCTTTGACGTAGCCAAGGCTTTCGACAAAGTCTGGCACAGCGGTCTCGTTTATAAACTCTACAAAATAGGCTTACCGGCTCGCCTAGTTAGGATAATCGCGTCGTTTCTCAAAGACCGCACGTTTCGTTTCAAACATGAAGGCACGCTCTCCGCGCCTCGTCCTATAAAGGCTGGAGTCCCTCAAGGCTCAGTCCTCGCCCCTCTGTTGTATACCGTGTACACTAACGACATTCCCATTCCGCCAAAAGACGTCGAACTCGTCCTCTTTGCCGACGACACAGCCCTTAACACCAAAGGCCAAAGTGTCCCGGGTCTCACCACCAGACTCCAAAAGGCTGTAGACGCCCTCGGTACATGGTTTCAAAAATGGCGTATCGATGTGAACCCAGACAAGAGTTCTGCGGTTTACTTCGACTGCAAACAACGTCATGTCGCTGACAATCTGCACGTTCGAATGTTAGGTACTCCCATCCCCTGGAAGCGCACTACCAAATACTTAGGCGTCAGACGCTTTCTTTCAAGCCACACCTCGATAGAGTAACGAAATTCGTCCGTTTTTACTTAGGCCGCTTACATAGTATGTTAGGTAGAAAAAGAAAAACGTCGTTCAGAAACAAACGTACGCTTTATAAGGTCTGCGTTAGACCAGTCATGACATATGCCTCGCCAGTCTTTGCCCACGCCAAACCCTCCGTCCTGCAAAAACTGCAGGTAGTTCAAAATCTCTTCTGCCGCAGGGCCACAGACGCACCGTGGTACGTGCGTAACGCGGACCTGCACAGAGATCTTGAACTACCTACAGTGCAACAGCACCTCAAAACACTCTCAGAATCGTTCTTTAAACGCGCCGAATCCCACCCCAATCCTCTAGTTCGAGATTCAGTCTCATATACTGCTCCTGTCTTAGATTCGAAATTCAAAGTCGCTAGACCGAGAAACGTCCACACGAACGTAGCGACGCAGCTGACGCTAGATGTCTTAGCCTTTCAGGCCGCAACTTCTAATTCTAACGTAAATTCTAATTCTAACGTAAATCCGAATTAATGCAATTTTATTTTTCAATTTTTAATGTTTTTAATTTACTTTTCATTTTGAGCACCTTCAGTGCTATGTATTAACTTTCAGTGGTTTGAGCACCTTCAGTGCTATGTAAATCCCAGCGGGTGACCCCTTCTGGGCCCCGCTAGCGCGGCCTCTTTCTCCAATTGGCCGTCGCTCAGATGAAGGCTGAGTAGCAAAAAATTGCACGAGCCGACAGGGGGTTTTTTAGTGGGTATGGTTCTGGTAGGCGTCGGGACGAGTCCCACATAACTCCGATCGCGCGTGCGGAGTATGCGTCAGAGCATTTTTTATATCCTCCTGCCCTTCCCGTGGAGGGGAACAAAAAGAAAATGACAGGTACAATAACTTAAATTCCGAATTACTCGTTTGCTCCTTCGAACTGTCTACATTTTTCTTACACGGCAAGTGAATTTTGACGCATATTTTTTATAACCTCAAAAGACAAGAGTCAAAGGGAGATAAACATACAGCCTAATAAATATATTAATGAAACAAAAAGTGAGTGTGTGTATTATCTCGAAAATAAGGACTGTGCTTACGCAACCTTAATAAATACATGTTTAGTAAAAATTAAACACATTTTTTTAGTATTCTTAGCTAATTTAGCCATGTTTTTCTGCTCCAAGCGGAGTTAAGATAACTTCAGATGATATAAATAGTCTGTATATTTCTCTCTTATATCATTACAATCCTTTTCGATTGGGATTTTAAAAAGATAAACATGTTTTTACATTTTTTTTATTTTTATTTAATTTGTCGATAAATCAATATCTCGTACTCAAACCTGCATTTATGATAAAAAATCAACTTTAAAGTTTGATTGTAACAAAAGATGAATTAAAATTACTTTTATTACGAATAACATCTACCCCAGTAACTCTCAGAATCCGTCTCGTCATTCCATCATATTGTACATCTGTCGAGAGGTTATCAAATTCTTGACCTAGCAAATACTTATTAGGAATCCGTACACAATAGGCCTTCTCTGTTACCCATCCCTTCACACCCTAACTTGCCTCACAATTATAAGAATTGATCCAATTTCGGAATGAGTAGCTACTTTTGTGAAGGCCTAGGGGGAAAAATACCGAACTACGGTCACGTACAATTCAATAAACCCAAAATTAATACTAACTACGTGTGTGGCTTACAAAAATAATATTTCCTTTTAATAAAGTCAATTTGTAGCTATTTCGTTTATATGTAGTAAATGATAAGGGTATTTTTATGCTAAGGGGTGCTTAATCACGTTGCAATATTATAATAAAAAATATTTCCCATCAGATGCATTTTTTTTTTCTTATCTTTATTTTTTAAGGTGGATTTTGAAACTTATTAAAACAAAACAACTGTACTTATACATTTTTTTCACAGAAACTTTTGTTGTTACATTTTATGGTACTGTTTATTATATTATTGTTTGGGACCAGTCATTTTTTGATTGCACTACTAAAAGAAAACAAGTTATTTTACTTGAAATATTTTTTGTTCTTAGAAAATTTACTCTTTTTAATTTGATATCTTTGGCAATATCTAAGAGTTTATGGAACACTTTTTCTTGAATCGTCGGTCCGGAAACTAAGAATTTGTCGTCACAATTGGGTTCACACTTATTTGTGATGTGCTTATAATAACATATCATTACGGTTGTCTGCATAAGGATAAAAATACCTTAGAATTTCACTCCATAAATTCGTATTTATTATTTTAACCAAAGTATTGTGGCATAGTATTTAATTAAACATTTTGCGAATGAATTACAACTCTATCTAAAATATAGACAAAATTCGTACAAACTCCTTCGTTACACCAATTAACTGAATATAGGACAAAGTTTTGATTCCCAAATTTTAACATTTAACCGCTATTATTAATAAAGAACCATAAATTTGGAAACACCCGCTTAATTTCTCCAAATTTATCCGGTGTTGCAAAATTTGCTACAAGAAAGTTTGAAGGCTACTCACGTCCTTTATTAATTTTGAACAAAATATTATATTTTAAATGGTAATTTGGAAACACCAAGCAAACTTCAATTAGGCTTATTATTATGAATTAGTGAAGCTTGTGATAAACATTATGCGAATTTATATAATAACCTAAATATGAGTTGGGTAATTCTGAAATTAATTAATTTAATCGTGTGTTAGTTTGCGCCTTACCTTTCATTAATTTATCTTTTCGGGTACATACTTGAAAGCTTGTAGGACGCACCAATAGTAGGGTAATAATAGACGTAGGGCAAGTATATGTAAGGGATATTAGTATTTTGAAAGGCCCTTCAAAAAATAATTACAAATAAAAACGATAAGTTTATAACTTTGATAAAATATTATTGAAAAATACATTGTTTAAAACTTTACTCGTTAAAATCTAAGCTCATCTTCTGAAGAGCAAAATATAAATAAAATAATAAAAAACATCAGAGCTTTTGATTTTGACGTTCTAGACATCAAATCATATCAAATCATTTATTTATTCATAATCATAAGTAGTACAAAGGTGGTAGACAATTGGACATCCTTGTTTTAAAAAAATAAACTGCCAAGGAAGCGTATTAATAAGGTTAATCTTGGCAAAAGGCCAACATACACCGTTACAAGCAGCGTCCCTGACCCCTAGACAAGTGGCATTCGACGATGGAATGGAAAAGTGAATAGAATGCTAAATGTATGAAACTGACATATGCCTTTGATTGAGCGCTTACGTCAATTTCATATATATATCTAGCACTCTATTAGCTTATCGGTTCCATCGTCGAAAGTCTCTTGGGGGGCCTGTTATGTCTAATTGTTTAAATGTTTCACCCTCGTGAACTAAGTTACTTGAGGATAATATGTCAGATAGAGACGTTTTTTTATCCTTTTAATGTTTTCAGAGTTTATCGATCTCATATAAAGAAGGAAAAACCATGCGTATTTTATAATTATTGTATAGAGAACGATTTAGATTTCCTACACTTCATTTAATGGTAGTAGTGTTCCTTTAGTTAATGTGTCAGGCCTTCCTATTTTAACTGCCATAATATTAGTTGTTGTCCAAATAAAAAATAAGAAGAGCCAGTGTAATTACCAGAGCAAAGACAATTCCAACTTAAGCCTACGGTCAGCAATAAATCAATAATCATTAAATAATATTATAGTTTAACAATAACATATACGATTAATAATTATAGCAATGGATACGGATCATTTGGTCATTGGTCACGCTCATGGGCCGCGTATGACAATGTAAAACAATCATCGCATAGTAATATCGCATATGCATATAATCCATTCAATAGTTTTTGGGTTTATGAAACCAAAATATTTTATATTTTTCTCAAGCCCGACAATATCTCACTAGTTCATATTTATTTTGTGTTATTATATTGTTTCAATAACCAACTCTGCACTTGACAGAAACATAACGTTCACCAAAACCTAGCCTCGTTTTCACACAAAAACGCCTCTTACAAAACCAAAAAGGGAGTCAGTCATTAAAAAAATATGAAGAGGGTTTTGGGATAAAAGTAATTGTGTTGATAATTATCACAGTGCACAGAAAATGTGCAAAACTACAGAGAATTTCACGAAGTGCAACCAGCCTATATAGACCTACTGTTCTGAATTCGGAGCACTGTTAAGTAAGTGCGGCAGAGTTGAGAAAGAATGTGTTTTCTACTAATGAACAGATATTTAGGTCACTGCTTTGTTAAATGAGTTGTAAAAATTAACATTTGATTGATACGTTACTCATCATAGCTTTCCATCAGTTAAAGTGGAAAAAAGAACGCTTGTACAATTTCCAAGAAAATATTTTGAATTTTATGTGAATTTCTAATATTTGTTGATTTTCCTCGTTTTATTTAGAAATAATAATTAATTTTTCAAAATTAATTTTACTGCCACTTATCGTGTGAGAAATATGGAATCATATCGATGGCCCCAACGAATAAACGTGCAAGAGCTCTTACCCAATATTTTTTTTCTTGTATTTTTCATTTATTTGGCCTATGATACACCTATTTAATTTTTAGTGAATATTTTGGACTTAAAATAAGCCTGTTATAGCAGTATATTAGTTTTTTGTACGGAAAAAAATTTTTTTACATCACACGAACAACAAAACATGCGCCTATTGCATATTCTTTGTTTCTTCGAGTACACAAGAACAAATGTATGAAATCAATCAGCCGCTTGAGTCTATCCTATTCTGTCGGGAATCACTTCTTACAGGTTTATTCGTATAATAATGGAAGCAACTTTTAATAGTAATGATTCATTTCATTTTTATTTACATTCGTGTTTAAATTACAGCTATTGCAATATCCTTTACTAATTTCTCCCGTTTTTTCCAGTGTTGTAAAGGTTCAAGCACTAATTATTCTTCGCTCATCAATTTAAAGTTTTTGAAAGTAACCGTTAAATAAACGAATACATACCTAATAGTGTCTATTGCAAAAATTTGTAATGGTAGACAAGGGGTAAAGAGGGCGGAGTGTAAGATGCGCTTGACATCGCTAGACCCTGGAAGGTCAGTCCGAATGCGAATTTACTCGAATTGTTACGTAATTTTGTTTGTTTACTAAGCACAGACGGCGTTGTTAGTTATTTATATTGAATCATTAAAGTGTGTTATAGTGTAATTATGAATGGGAATAGAAATAAAGGTGCTTCTAGTCGTTGCAGAAAGATATTAGAATTAGCGAACTATAGAAGATACAAAGGTAAGATACTACATACATACTGATTTATTATGAATCAATTATACATCAATGGAAACATTTGGAACATTTTATTATTTATGTTAATATTAATTCTATTTATACTCTTCTCAATGATTAGTAAATTGTTGTAGAAAAAACATAGTAAGGTAATTTGAGCAATTTGTTTCAGAGAGTTTCATATATCTTTCGCGGAGTTCTTCCCCTGTTGATGGCGTATCAGAGCTCACTAAAGCAAACCCAGGATCTGATGATTTTATTTCTCCAGACAAATTAGTAACTAGTGTGTCGCCACACGATAACAATATATCACCACCAAATGTACCAACAAGTGATATTTTAGATATTTCTCATAATATTATTGAGTCATTAGTATCTGAGATGGAATATCCTTCGGCATTGCAATTCGTGAATAATAATGATGATTTACAGACCACTCATAACTCAATGATTATGACTCCATCAACCCAACAAAAAATACATTTCATAGCCACGCCGAGTGTTTTATATATTAATAAAGATTACGATCTAAGAAGTATTTCCGATTTAGATGGTGTTTTACGTAGTATTGAACACACAAAATATATCACAGGATGTTGTAACTACAGGATCGGAGGAAAGGGCCGTGACACTTTCTGAACGAGAAAGAGGAAAATAAACCCTAATTTATGGAAAGATCACAAAAACAAACCCCTTAAAAACGCTGGTAAAAGTTATGAAAGCGTAAGAACTAAAAAACAAAACTTACAAAAAACTGTTCGACCACCATTGAAATGTTAAATTGAAATGTTACGAAAAGATACATGAAAATATGAGGAATATAATTTTTCAGAAGTTTGGGGCTATCGGAGACTATGAAAGTCAGTGGGATTTTATAAACCGCTATGTAAAGAAGAATACTGTCAAAAAAATAACAGTTGAACGTAAAAATAATCGTACTCAAACATTAACATATCAATTACCTGATGATACTAATTCTATGATAAAAGCAAAGTTATGTTTTTAAATAGCTTGTCCATTACACAGCAAGTAGTATACACAGCTATAGATAAATTTGGAGACGACAATTATTTTAAAGATTACAGAGATACTCATAAGAATAGGCCAAGAAGAATGTCTGAAGAGACAGAGAAAAGCATAATTGACCATACAAACCTATTTGAAAGGTTGAATCACACTACAACCGTAAAGATAGCCAAAAGCAATATCTGTGTGAGACATTGAATGTTTCTAAAATGTATAGACTATATTTAGAATAAATAGAAACAAATACCCAGTATAACCAAACATGCAAAGCCACTTAACGCCAATATGAGATAATATTGAATACAAAATTTAATCTTTCCTTTCACAAACCTAAAAAAGGTTTACGTGAAGTATTTGTCTTTGGGCATTTATCCAGGTACACGTTGAATTAGGAATCAATAATATATCTTTTTATTCTGATTCATGTGCAGGGCAAAATCGTAATCGTTTTGTATTTGCCATGTTTTCTTTAGCATCGAAGAATTTTAACTTAAAAATAACTCATAGATTTTTAGAGAAAGGCTATAGCCAAACGGAGGGCGACTCTATGCATGCTGCTATTAATTAATAGTAAAATTAAATATAGTACTAACATTTCAAAAACTGCATGGAATATAATAAATCAGGAAACTGGCAAAGCAAAAGACCGCAACACCAAATATAATTTAAAAATTAATGATAAATTGTTGTCAACTGACAGAGAAGTTGCTAAAGCATTTGAAACATTTTTTGTTGCCATCCCTGTCTCAAATCCTTTGAGTATTAATTCATGTTCCACTCTTGCACAGTCACTGCTAATGGAAAATTTAAATTCATGCGATATTGATTTCAACTTTAAACATGTTCCACTAGTTTTAAATGCATTTAAAAGCATTAAACAACACTGCCGATTTAGATGGAATTTCTGTTAAAATTATTCAATCTGTCATTGGTGGTCTAGCCCCGCACTTAGCCAGTATATTTAATGATTGTGTTGATAATGGTGTTTCTCCTGATTTAATGAAATTCAGTAAGGTCATTCCAATATTCAAAGCAGGTAGTATGTCTGACCCTAATTATTTTAGACCTACATCTGTACTACCAACGCTCAGTAAGATTTTTGAAAAATTAATTTTAAATCAATTACTTTCTGATTTTTATGGTAATAGTTTAATGAATTTTAAGCAATTTGCTTTCACGCGGGGTCGCTCGTCAACCGATGCCGGTGTTGAGCTCATAAAACACGTATTCAGCGCCTGGGAGGAGTCGTGTGATGCTATTTGTGTTTTTTGTGTCTTGTCTAAGGCGTTCGACTTTGTGGATAATACTACTCTACTCATGAAACTGCACCATTACAGCATAAAAAACCGAGCGCTTGCCTTGAATAAATCATATATTTCTTATAGAAAACAGAGAGTTGCAATAAAAGGAGAAAAATTATCAGGATCGGCAGTGATATTGGGTGTGCCCCAGGGCTCAATTCTTGGTCCTTTCCTATTTTTAGTATATGTCGTTTAGAATCAATGCGGGATCACATTGTATGCTGACGATATTTCCTTTTTATTTAAAATTAAAAGACAAGAAACTGACTGTCGAGCAGTAAACAAATGCATCTCCAGCACAGAAAAGTGGTTCTCGGCTAATAATTTGCTCCTCAATGAAAACAAAACTAAATGTATTAAGTTTACGTTGCCAAATGTCAAACAGGTAAACACAAACATTGTAGTTAAGAGCCAGGAACTGACTCCTGTAAACTCAACCGTATTTCTGGGCATAACCTTAGACGCCAAACTCCAGTGGGGACCGCATGTTGATGTTTTAGCGAAAAGGCTTGGCTATGTCTGTTTCAAATGAAACAACTGCTCGTTTAGTCTATTTCGGTAACTTCCACAGCCTCATGACATATGGCATTCTGTTGTGGGGGAGTACTGCCGACATCGATACTATATTTATTCTGCTGAAAATGGCTGTTCGCGCAATCTATCAGCTCGGTCCAAGGGTGTCACTTAGAAGTAAATTTAAGGAAATAAATATTCATACTTTCCATTCACTATATATTTTATGTAAAACAATATTATGTATGTAAAAAAGAACATTACCTTGTTCAAAAGAAAAAAAGCTCTGCACAATCTAAACACAAGAGGAAAAAATATGCTGGCAGCTCATAATAGTAGGCTTCATAAAGTCAATTCAAATTCATAGGTCAATGTATACGCTTTTATAATAAGGTTCCTGTTATAAAATATGAAGGATATCCAAGTTCTATTGACAAATTTAAAGAAACTATAAAGCAGAAGTTGTGAGCTAAAGCATATTATAAACTATCCGATCATTTGGATTATATAATCCCCTTGGGTATATTCCCCTCAGTAACAGGATTTTACTAGTATATATAAGAAAACTTATATACAGTATTATGATAACTTACAAGTTCACGGCATGTGCGCTTGTGCACCAAGTTTATGTTAAAAAAATTTGTTTTTACAAATCCCTACTTTGTTGGGCAAAGAACTAAACCAAGCTCATTTTCCTTTCCAAACCAACAACAATTCGAGCGCACCTTACACTTATATCAAATTATCACATACCAAAATAGAAATTCAACGAGAAATGCCAAACAACAAAACAAAATCTGCATCTTAAAAGCTCAACATTCGCTGGTGGGTCACAAGACCTCGCGAAGCTTTTTGTCCGCCATCACACGGCACTGTAAAGACCCGTCGCTCATTTGCTGAAAGCTCTGAAAGCGCGGGAAAAGCTCCAGACTCAAGTGTCGTCACGAATCTGCCCATTTTCGCTCCAATTTTAACACAGCTTTTTAAAAATGGAAAATGATGGTAAATGACAATTTTGGAAAGGAATTTTGATTTGTTTACTTGTTCATTACTGAAATGGTAAAAAATGGTACTTTACTGTACCATTTTTTCAGATAGTTTAAGGATTAAAATGAATTAAAATTGTACGCTTTTTCCTTGAGGAAACTTTTTTCGGTTAAGTTATTCTTTATCGCCTGCAATCGAACGTGGCTATTCCAAACTGTATACTAATATTTCCATGCAGTCTGTAAATACTCCTCAAAGCGAGTTTTCGAACAACAGAAACAAAGTTATAGTTAAACTACCTTTTTTGCTTATATGATAACAAAGACTTTACATAAATATATCAACTAATTGTGTGTTGTCTTGTCTTGTCTGTACAACTTTCCAATCATACGTAATGTATTGGGAAATGCTCTTATTTTAGTTATGTTAGACAAGTCAATAAACTTGGAAAGGAATTGTCTGTAAATAACTCTATATATGAGCATTTACGTAACTTTCCATATTTGTGAGGCAAAAAGCATTGTATCTCGAATACAGCGTTCGTGCGCAGTATAGTGTAAATATTTTCTTAAGGAAAAGAGGGAAAAAGGTCTATAAATATTGCAATCATTTCCAAACAGCTCGTCGTATTGTCTTTTGTAGAGTTTTGCATAAGATGTCTAGCGATTCCCTGCGGCGACGTCTGTAACACTGACAGAGACTTAAAATGCCGGCATGCCATTTTTATAAAACGACCGCTTCGTTTATTTTGATGTTATATGATTTATGTACTATGTATTACAAAACACTGGCTCAGACAGTGTCAAATTATGTCTTCATATAAAAATTATGTAATTGCTAGTTCATTCAGCGGAGAACAAACAACTTGTGGAGGCTCAATGATCATCACTCATAAGAGCCTTACATTTAAAGAACGCTCTGATATTGTAAGTCTGTCTGTTGAGCGATCTGTTGAAATAGCCTGTACTGAGATAGGGAATATTGTTATAATAAGTGTGTACAGAACCCCATCCTCACCGTTTAAAGTGTTTGAGAGCACTATGGATGAGGTATTACATAGAGTAAGTAACAAAAACAAAGAAATAATTATTTGTGGTGATTTTAATATTGATTAATCACTAGAGACATCACAAAGTAAACGATTCTTGAATCTCTTTAATTATTACAACCTAAAAAATCTATTTTTAGAGCCTACGTGAATCACATCGACTTAGTCACATGTCTTGATAACATTTTTACAAATTTAGTGCCATATAAAAAGTCAGTAATTAATAAACTACAATCAGATCATAGTGGGCAGTTGGGCACTTTTGATATTGGGCAAAAAACACACTAAAAAAAGAAATTACCTTTATACCCATGAATGAGAGACGGCTTGAAACATTTAAAAATAATGTATTTGTAAACATTTAAATTTGATTACTGTGGCGATCCTATTACTCAATATAACTCTGTTCATAATAATAGGTCTTTACCTATGAAACTGCCGTTTTGCCGTACTGGCCATTTCAAATGAAAATATTTTTTTTTGACTGATAATTCTAATTTCAAATTAATTTTATTTGACAAACATGGAATTCTTTTTCTAAAATCGTCATTTGTTTAATAGTTAATGTTTTGTTTTCAACGCATTCGAACATTTTTCGTCATCATGGATAAGTTAAAAATTCGAGTAATTATGGAGTATGAGTACCGTCGTGGCAGCAAAGCGGCACAATCGGCACGCAACATCAACGACGTTTACGGAGCGAACACTACAAACGAACGCACCACCCGTTATTGGTTTACCCGCTTCCGTTCTGGAAATTTTGACCTGAAAAATGAACCCCGTTTTCGTCCGAAAACTTTGGTCGACAATGACGAATTAAAGGCAATTGTGGAAGCTGATGAAACTCAATCCACGGCTGAATTAGCAGCAGCTTTCGACGTTAGCATCAAAACAATATTGGTCCATTTGCGTCAAATTGGCAAGGTAAAAAAGCTTGACAAATGGGTACCCCACGAACTCAATGACCGCCAGCGCGAAGTACGCGTGGAGACGTGCCTTGCACTGCTCAGCAGGCATACAAATGAAGGAATTCTGAACCGCATTGTTACTTGTGACGAGAAATGGATCCTGTTTGACAATCGTAAGCGCTTAGCAAGTTGGTTGGACCCTGGTTCAGCACCCAAACAATGCCCTAAACGAAAACTTACCTCTAGAAAAGTGATGGTCACTGTTTGGTGGTCTAACGCGGGTGTAATTCATCACAGCTTCTTGCCAAACGGGACAAGCATTACTGCAGATGTGTACTGTGAAGAACTGAACACAATGATGGAGAAGCTCGCACGTCTCCAACCAGCTTTGGTCAATCGTTCGGCTCCACTGCTCCTGCACGACAACGCGCGACCTCATACTGCACAGCAGACGGTCTCCAAGCTACAAGAGTTGGGGTGTTCTCCGTCATCCGCCGTACTCACCAGACCTTGCGCCTACAGACTTCTACTTTTTCCAGAATTTGGATAACTTCTTGGCGGGAAAAAAATTCAATACCCGAGAGGCAGTACAAAATGCCTTTGAAGAATTTGTTGCCTCCCGTCCAGCTGATTTCTTCGGCGGATGAAAGGCATCAATAAGCTACCAATGCGTTGGCAAAGATGCATTGATTGCATGGGTGATTATTTTGATTAATAGAAATAAAAAATATATAAAAAAATTACGCTTCATTTATTTCGTGAAAAACGGCAATTTCACCTAATGTAATTAAAAATGAATATGACTCTGTTTTTACAAAAAAGGAAATATGTGTAAATAATAATTTATTTAGGTTTAGTGACCGGACAACAGTGGGAATATGCAGAAGTAGAAATAGATTATATGAATTGTACAGTAAAAGAACTTATAATAATAATAAAACATTTTATGAATATGTTAAAAAATATTCAAAATTATTTAAAAGAGTATGCAGTGTAGCTAAATCTAATTACATTAATAGTAAAATTAAATATAGTACTAACATTTCAAAAACTGCATGGAATATAATAAATCAGGAAACTGGCAAAGCAAAAGACCGCAACACCAAATATAATTTAAAAATTAATGATAAATTGTTGTCAACTGACAGAGAAGTTGCTAAAGCATTTGAAACATTTTTTGTTGCCATCCCTGTCTCAAATCCTTTGAGTATTAATTCATGTTCCACTCTTGCACAGTCACTGCTAATGGAAAATTTAAATTCATGCGATATTGATTTCAACTTTAAACATGTTCCACTAGTTTTAAATGCATTTAAAAGCATTAAACAACACTGCCGATTTAGATGGAATTTCTGTTAAAATTATTCAATCTGTCATTGGTGGTCTAGCCCCGCACTTAGCCAGTATATTTAATGATTGTGTTGATAATGGTGTTTCTCCTGATTTAATGAAATTCAGTAAGGTCATTCCAATATTCAAAGCAGGTAGTATGTCTGACCCTAATTATTTTAGACCTACATCTGTACTACCAACGCTCAGTAAGATTTTTGAAAAATTAATTTTAAATCAATTACTTTCTGATTTTTATGGTAATAGTTTAATGAATTTTAAGCAATTTGCTTTCACGCGGGGTCGCTCGTCAACCGATGCCGGTGTTGAGCTCATAAAACACGTATTCAGCGCCTGGGAGGAGTCGTGTGATGCTATTTGTGTTTTTTGTGTCTTGTCTAAGGCGTTCGACTTTGTGGATAATACTACTCTACTCATGAAACTGCACCATTACAGCATAAAAAACCGAGCGCTTGCCTTGAATAAATCATATATTTCTTATAGAAAACAGAGAGTTGCAATAAAAGGAGAAAAATTATCAGGATCGGCAGTGATATTGGGTGTGCCCCAGGGCTCAATTCTTGGTCCTTTCCTATTTTTAGTATATGTCGTTTAGAATCAATGCGGGATCACATTGTATGCTGACGATATTTCCTTTTTATTTAAAATTAAAAGACAAGAAACTGACTGTCGAGCAGTAAACAAATGCATCTCCAGCACAGAAAAGTGGTTCTCGGCTAATAATTTGCTCCTCAATGAAAACAAAACTAAATGTATTAAGTTTACGTTGCCAAATGTCAAACAGGTAAACACAAACATTGTAGTTAAGAGCCAGGAACTGACTCCTGTAAACTCAACCGTATTTCTGGGCATAACCTTAGACGCCAAACTCCAGTGGGGACCGCATGTTGATGTTTTAGCGAAAAGGCTTGGCTATGTCTGTTTCAAATGAAACAACTGCTCGTTTAGTCTATTTCGGTAACTTCCACAGCCTCATGACATATGGCATTCTGTTGTGGGGGAGTACTGCCGACATCGATACTATATTTATTCTGCTGAAAATGGCTGTTCGCGCAATCTATCAGCTCGGTCCAAGGGTGTCACTTAGAAGTAAATTTAAGGAAATAAATATTCATACTTTCCATTCACTATATATTTTATGTAAAACAATATTATGTATGTAAAAAAGAACATTACCTTGTTCAAAAGAAAAAAAGCTCTGCACAATCTAAACACAAGAGGAAAAAATATGCTGGCAGCTCATAATAGTAGGCTTCATAAAGTCAATTCAAATTCATAGGTCAATGTATACGCTTTTATAATAAGGTTCCTGTTATAAAATATGAAGGATATCCAAGTTCTATTGACAAATTTAAAGAAACTATAAAGCAGAAGTTGTGAGCTAAAGCATATTATAAACTATCCGATCATTTGGATTATATAATCCCCTTGGGTATATTCCCCTCAGTAACAGGATTTTACTAGTATATATAAGAAAACTTATATACAGTATTATGATAACTTACAAGTTCACGGCATGTGCGCTTGTGCACCAAGTTTATGTTAAAAAAATTTGTTTTTACAAATCCCTACTTTGTTGGGCAAAGAACTAAACCAAGCTCATTTTCCTTTCCAAACCAACAACAATTCGAGCGCACCTTACACTTATATCAAATTATCACATACCAAAATAGAAATTCAACGAGAAATGCCAAACAACAAAACAAAATCTGCATCTTAAAAGCTCAACATTCGCTGGTGGGTCACAAGACCTCGCGAAGCTTTTTGTCCGCCATCACACGGCACTGTAAAGACCCGTCGCTCATTTGCTGAAAGCTCTGAAAGCGCGGGAAAAGCTCCAGACTCAAGTGTCGTCACGAATCTGCCCATTTTCGCTCCAATTTTAACACAGCTTTTTAAAAATGGAAAATGATGGTAAATGACAATTTTGGAAAGGAATTTTGATTTGTTTACTTGTTCATTACTGAAATGGTAAAAAATGGTACTTTACTGTACCATTTTTTCAGATAGTTTAAGGATTAAAATGAATTAAAATTGTACGCTTTTTCCTTGAGGAAACTTTTTTCGGTTAAGTTATTCTTTATCGCCTGCAATCGAACGTGGCTATTCCAAACTGTATACTAATATTTCCATGCAGTCTGTAAATACTCCTCAAAGCGAGTTTTCGAACAACAGAAACAAAGTTATAGTTAAACTACCTTTTTTGCTTATATGATAACAAAGACTTTACATAAATATATCAACTAATTGTGTGTTGTCTTGTCTTGTCTGTACAACTTTCCAATCATACGTAATGTATTGGGAAATGCTCTTATTTTAGTTATGTTAGACAAGTCAATAAACTTGGAAAGGAATTGTCTGTAAATAACTCTATATATGAGCATTTACGTAACTTTCCATATTTGTGAGGCAAAAAGCATTGTATCTCGAATACAGCGTTCGTGCGCAGTATAGTGTAAATATTTTCTTAAGGAAAAGAGGGAAAAAGGTCTATAAATATTGCAATCATTTCCAAACAGCTCGTCGTATTGTCTTTTGTAGAGTTTTGCATAAGATGTCTAGCGATTCCCTGCGGCGACGTCTGTAACACTGACAGAGACTTAAAATGCCGGCATGCCATTTTTATAAAACGACCGCTTCGTTTATTTTGATGTTATATGATTTATGTACTATGTATTACAAAACACTGGCTCAGACAGTGTCAAATTATGTCTTCATATAAAAATTATGTAATTGCTAGTTCATTCAGCGGAGAACAAACAACTTGTGGAGGCTCAATGATCATCACTCATAAGAGCCTTACATTTAAAGAACGCTCTGATATTGTAAGTCTGTCTGTTGAGCGATCTGTTGAAATAGCCTGTACTGAGATAGGGAATATTGTTATAATAAGTGTGTACAGAACCCCATCCTCACCGTTTAAAGTGTTTGAGAGCACTATGGATGAGGTATTACATAGAGTAAGTAACAAAAACAAAGAAATAATTATTTGTGGTGATTTTAATATTGATTAATCACTAGAGACATCACAAAGTAAACGATTCTTGAATCTCTTTAATTATTACAACCTAAAAAATCTATTTTTAGAGCCTACGTGAATCACATCGACTTAGTCACATGTCTTGATAACATTTTTACAAATTTAGTGCCATATAAAAAGTCAGTAATTAATAAACTACAATCAGATCATAGTGGGCAGTTGGGCACTTTTGATATTGGGCAAAAAACACACTAAAAAAAGAAATTACCTTTATACCCATGAATGAGAGACGGCTTGAAACATTTAAAAATAATGTATTTGTAAACATTTAAATTTGATTACTGTGGCGATCCTATTACTCAATATAACTCTGTTCATAATAATAGGTCTTTACCTATGAAACTGCCGTTTTGCCGTACTGGCCATTTCAAATGAAAATATTTTTTTTTGACTGATAATTCTAATTTCAAATTAATTTTATTTGACAAACATGGAATTCTTTTTCTAAAATCGTCATTTGTTTAATAGTTAATGTTTTGTTTTCAACGCATTCGAACATTTTTCGTCATCATGGATAAGTTAAAAATTCGAGTAATTATGGAGTATGAGTACCGTCGTGGCAGCAAAGCGGCACAATCGGCACGCAACATCAACGACGTTTACGGAGCGAACACTACAAACGAACGCACCACCCGTTATTGGTTTACCCGCTTCCGTTCTGGAAATTTTGACCTGAAAAATGAACCCCGTTTTCGTCCGAAAACTTTGGTCGACAATGACGAATTAAAGGCAATTGTGGAAGCTGATGAAACTCAATCCACGGCTGAATTAGCAGCAGCTTTCGACGTTAGCATCAAAACAATATTGGTCCATTTGCGTCAAATTGGCAAGGTAAAAAAGCTTGACAAATGGGTACCCCACGAACTCAATGACCGCCAGCGCGAAGTACGCGTGGAGACGTGCCTTGCACTGCTCAGCAGGCATACAAATGAAGGAATTCTGAACCGCATTGTTACTTGTGACGAGAAATGGATCCTGTTTGACAATCGTAAGCGCTTAGCAAGTTGGTTGGACCCTGGTTCAGCACCCAAACAATGCCCTAAACGAAAACTTACCTCTAGAAAAGTGATGGTCACTGTTTGGTGGTCTAACGCGGGTGTAATTCATCACAGCTTCTTGCCAAACGGGACAAGCATTACTGCAGATGTGTACTGTGAAGAACTGAACACAATGATGGAGAAGCTCGCACGTCTCCAACCAGCTTTGGTCAATCGTTCGGCTCCACTGCTCCTGCACGACAACGCGCGACCTCATACTGCACAGCAGACGGTCTCCAAGCTACAAGAGTTGGGGTGTTCTCCGTCATCCGCCGTACTCACCAGACCTTGCGCCTACAGACTTCTACTTTTTCCAGAATTTGGATAACTTCTTGGCGGGAAAAAAATTCAATACCCGAGAGGCAGTACAAAATGCCTTTGAAGAATTTGTTGCCTCCCGTCCAGCTGATTTCTTCGGCGGATGAAAGGCATCAATAAGCTACCAATGCGTTGGCAAAGATGCATTGATTGCATGGGTGATTATTTTGATTAATAGAAATAAAAAATATATAAAAAAATTACGCTTCATTTATTTCGTGAAAAACGGCAATTTCACCTAATGTAATTAAAAATGAATATGACTCTGTTTTTACAAAAAAGGAAATATGTGTAAATAATAATTTATTTAGGTTTAGTGACCGGACAACAGTGGGAATATGCAGAAGTAGAAATAGATTATATGAATTGTACAGTAAAAGAACTTATAATAATAATAAAACATTTTATGAATATGTTAAAAAATATTCAAAATTATTTAAAAGAGTATGCAGTGTAGCTAAATCTAATTACATTAATAGTAAAATTAAATATAGTACTAACATTTCAAAAACTGCATGGAATATAATAAATCAGGAAACTGGCAAAGCAAAAGACCGCAACACCAAATATAATTTAAAAATTAATGATAAATTGTTGTCAACTGACAGAGAAGTTGCTAAAGCATTTGAAACATTTTTTGTTGCCATCCCTGTCTCAAATCCTTTGAGTATTAATTCATGTTCCACTCTTGCACAGTCACTGCTAATGGAAAATTTAAATTCATGCGATATTGATTTCAACTTTAAACATGTTCCACTAGTTTTAAATGCATTTAAAAGCATTAAACAACACTGCCGATTTAGATGGAATTTCTGTTAAAATTATTCAATCTGTCATTGGTGGTCTAGCCCCGCACTTAGCCAGTATATTTAATGATTGTGTTGATAATGGTGTTTCTCCTGATTTAATGAAATTCAGTAAGGTCATTCCAATATTCAAAGCAGGTAGTATGTCTGACCCTAATTATTTTAGACCTACATCTGTACTACCAACGCTCAGTAAGATTTTTGAAAAATTAATTTTAAATCAATTACTTTCTGATTTTTATGGTAATAGTTTAATGAATTTTAAGCAATTTGCTTTCACGCGGGGTCGCTCGTCAACCGATGCCGGTGTTGAGCTCATAAAACACGTATTCAGCGCCTGGGAGGAGTCGTGTGATGCTATTTGTGTTTTTTGTGTCTTGTCTAAGGCGTTCGACTTTGTGGATAATACTACTCTACTCATGAAACTGCACCATTACAGCATAAAAAACCGAGCGCTTGCCTTGAATAAATCATATATTTCTTATAGAAAACAGAGAGTTGCAATAAAAGGAGAAAAATTATCAGGATCGGCAGTGATATTGGGTGTGCCCCAGGGCTCAATTCTTGGTCCTTTCCTATTTTTAGTATATGTCGTTTAGAATCAATGCGGGATCACATTGTATGCTGACGATATTTCCTTTTTATTTAAAATTAAAAGACAAGAAACTGACTGTCGAGCAGTAAACAAATGCATCTCCAGCACAGAAAAGTGGTTCTCGGCTAATAATTTGCTCCTCAATGAAAACAAAACTAAATGTATTAAGTTTACGTTGCCAAATGTCAAACAGGTAAACACAAACATTGTAGTTAAGAGCCAGGAACTGACTCCTGTAAACTCAACCGTATTTCTGGGCATAACCTTAGACGCCAAACTCCAGTGGGGACCGCATGTTGATGTTTTAGCGAAAAGGCTTGGCTATGTCTGTTTCAAATGAAACAACTGCTCGTTTAGTCTATTTCGGTAACTTCCACAGCCTCATGACATATGGCATTCTGTTGTGGGGGAGTACTGCCGACATCGATACTATATTTATTCTGCTGAAAATGGCTGTTCGCGCAATCTATCAGCTCGGTCCAAGGGTGTCACTTAGAAGTAAATTTAAGGAAATAAATATTCATACTTTCCATTCACTATATATTTTATGTAAAACAATATTATGTATGTAAAAAAGAACATTACCTTGTTCAAAAGAAAAAAAGCTCTGCACAATCTAAACACAAGAGGAAAAAATATGCTGGCAGCTCATAATAGTAGGCTTCATAAAGTCAATTCAAATTCATAGGTCAATGTATACGCTTTTATAATAAGGTTCCTGTTATAAAATATGAAGGATATCCAAGTTCTATTGACAAATTTAAAGAAACTATAAAGCAGAAGTTGTGAGCTAAAGCATATTATAAACTATCCGATCATTTGGATTATATAATCCCCTTGGGTATATTCCCCTCAGTAACAGGATTTTACTAGTATATATAAGAAAACTTATATACAGTATTATGATAACTTACAAGTTCACGGCATGTGCGCTTGTGCACCAAGTTTATGTTAAAAAAATTTGTTTTTACAAATCCCTACTTTGTTGGGCAAAGAACTAAACCAAGCTCATTTTCCTTTCCAAACCAACAACAATTCGAGCGCACCTTACACTTATATCAAATTATCACATACCAAAATAGAAATTCAACGAGAAATGCCAAACAACAAAACAAAATCTGCATCTTAAAAGCTCAACATTCGCTGGTGGGTCACAAGACCTCGCGAAGCTTTTTGTCCGCCATCACACGGCACTGTAAAGACCCGTCGCTCATTTGCTGAAAGCTCTGAAAGCGCGGGAAAAGCTCCAGACTCAAGTGTCGTCACGAATCTGCCCATTTTCGCTCCAATTTTAACACAGCTTTTTAAAAATGGAAAATGATGGTAAATGACAATTTTGGAAAGGAATTTTGATTTGTTTACTTGTTCATTACTGAAATGGTAAAAAATGGTACTTTACTGTACCATTTTTTCAGATAGTTTAAGGATTAAAATGAATTAAAATTGTACGCTTTTTCCTTGAGGAAACTTTTTTCGGTTAAGTTATTCTTTATCGCCTGCAATCGAACGTGGCTATTCCAAACTGTATACTAATATTTCCATGCAGTCTGTAAATACTCCTCAAAGCGAGTTTTCGAACAACAGAAACAAAGTTATAGTTAAACTACCTTTTTTGCTTATATGATAACAAAGACTTTACATAAATATATCAACTAATTGTGTGTTGTCTTGTCTTGTCTGTACAACTTTCCAATCATACGTAATGTATTGGGAAATGCTCTTATTTTAGTTATGTTAGACAAGTCAATAAACTTGGAAAGGAATTGTCTGTAAATAACTCTATATATGAGCATTTACGTAACTTTCCATATTTGTGAGGCAAAAAGCATTGTATCTCGAATACAGCGTTCGTGCGCAGTATAGTGTAAATATTTTCTTAAGGAAAAGAGGGAAAAAGGTCTATAAATATTGCAATCATTTCCAAACAGCTCGTCGTATTGTCTTTTGTAGAGTTTTGCATAAGATGTCTAGCGATTCCCTGCGGCGACGTCTGTAACACTGACAGAGACTTAAAATGCCGGCATGCCATTTTTATAAAACGACCGCTTCGTTTATTTTGAGATACTGTTTAGGAGATGAGCGATAGCGGTTATGAAGTAAGTATTAAGAAATATTTTTTTCAGTTGCATTATCAGCCGTGTGTTCAAAATTTTCAACGAGCACACCAATTATCCACGTCTAAAGCTTTTCCTTTTTCCAAGTCTTCTCTATTCCATTTCCATTCTATTATACAAACAATTTGCCTAGGAACTTGCAAAACCTTTGAACCTTTTTATATTTCGATTCATTTATTTTAAGAATTCGACTAGAATGGTAATTTTATTATTTATTCAAGAACAAACATTTTAGTATTTTTTTGTTATATCCATGATAGTTTTCGCCACATAATTATGTCAGTATAACAATGACTTTGAATAAACATTTCAAATTTATTTACTTTGAAATTGACAAAATCCGCTAACTCTTCCATCGTAAATCCACAGCAGCCTCCCGATAAAATATTATAAAAAGGCGCTTTCCGCCATCTTCGTAGTATTTCTAGTACAGCATGAAGTCCTGGTAGATCTGTTTCAATAAAAACCTACAAAATGAAGGAATTATTTGTATCAATTCTGGCGCTTCTGGCAATCACTGGGGCTTCCAACACCGACGTTGGAAAAGACGTAAATTATTATAAAGGTACGTAAATTTATTTGTGTTTGTGCCATCTCAGCTTCCTCTTATTTTAATAACTTAGAAGAATATACGGTGTTTCCCGTTCATGAGGTAAAATAATCATAGAGGAAAGCAAAACATTCAAATTTCCTTTTATTTGTAATGTAACATTATGTTATAAACCTAAATTAAATCAGTGGAACATAATTTGATATAGAGTTACTACTCTATATTACTTTTGCTACTGCGAAAGTATGATGGGGGGGGAGATTAATTAATAATTTAACTGAAAGGCTCACTTCACATCGCAACTACTCATGCGAAAAGCAGTAAAGCCAGAGATTATAATGTCGTAAATCATACTGATTTAAGGATTAGGAGTCTAAGCAATTTTATACTAATTTTGGCTATTAAAACTATACGCATGTTAATTTATTCTGAATTAATATTATATATATTATATTACTACTACTTTACTGTGGAACCGCAACTATTTATTACGTTCTCATACCGCAACTTTTAACGACATATTTCACTTAAAAAATATCTTTTACATCAAAACATTTTCATTGTTTAGAATTTTCCTTTTTACTTAATACCGTTCAATTTCAGCTCAAATACTTTAAAATGATACTTTCATTTTTTATCTTACTAATTAGGCTAATTAAAATATGTTCATTCAAAATGCAGCCCGGCAAATTCGCCGGAGGCTTTGCTTTGCTGTAGTTGTGCGCTTTCATCGCCTAGAGAAATATCGTTTTGTCATGTCCGCTTTCCACTAATTTTATAGAAGAAGAATATTTTGTTGGTTACATGATTGATGATGATGGTTCAATGAAAAGTATTTTGCTACCTGCGGTCATTAAAATTAATATTTTTAGTAAATCTTTTATGTTATGGTTGAAATCTACACTGAAACTTCGTTATGAATATTAATGAAGTAGTTTTAATGGCGAAAAGGTTTTTTGCTCGTTTGTTTTTCTTTACAGAAATTATCTCAGAATAGTTTTATTTTAAAGATATTGCATTGTGGTGTTCCTGGGAAACCCACAGTTTGTATGAATGGTTCTGGTTTTCTTTTTTGTTCGCATATTGTAATTAAGAAAACCCTTTTAAGCTAAATGATGCAAATAGCAGATTTAGATAAATTAAGTAGGTACGCAGGGTACGTGCACGGTGTTATCTTATATAATAAGACGTTTTTCTCTCAATACCAAAGTTTTGTTTACTATTGTTTTGACGGCCGAGTGACGTAGTGGGTAGTAGCCCTGCCTCATACGCCGGAGGTCCCAGGATCGAGTCCCGGATTTCAGTTGCGGGATGAACACAGATGTTTGTACTCGGTTCATAGTTATTTATATTTATATATGTTTGTTTATTCTGGGTCCCTCCCCTCCAGTTCACTGTGTGGTCCTCCATAATACATGGAGCGATAACTTTTAATCATGCTGTGTGTACACGCTTTTGGGTTTATATCTAGTTTTAATAATAATAATCTAGTTTTTATTAAGTTTAAGATATGATAGTAATCTGTTGTGTATGCCATAATAATAAATAAATAAATACATGCTTAGCTTATTTTTATTATCTATTACTGTTTCATTCTTCGTTTTTATTGAGTACCTCTATTATACTTTATAACAAGTGATAGAATATATCGGGTTCAAAGTATAAATCGTTTAAAAAGTTAGCCCATTCTGTAACTTATATTTTTGCCTAGAGCTATTCACATCATTAATTTTCAAATCACCTTAAGTATTCTAACACAACAAATAAACGTGTTCAAAAGTTTAAAGAAATTTATATAGGTACGAATATTTTTGATAGCGCGCAAATTAAATCAGTCTACAAATACTTTTTCCGAGAAAATTATTAGACTCAATACTGTCTACATTTAAAATTTACTACAACTATAAAAAATTTCGAGAGAGGTGTTTTTTTATTATAAATATATTACAGTAAGACGTCGTTTGATTCCCGTAGCACGTATCTTCGCGCCTGATATTTTATGAAGTTAATTTAACGCTCATGTTACTCAGCACATTTTAGACATATCGGCACCAAATTGCAGAGAAAAAAACATAAGCTGGTATTAATTTTTAAGTAAATACAGTGTGTGGCAAATGTGTAAGCAAATTATAACGAACTTGAGATTCAAAGAAATTTCTTCTTTTTACAGTTCATAAGTAATACAATTTTATTTCTACAAGAAAGCTATTTTGTTCTGTATATTGGCATTTTGTTTGCAAGACACAAGGGATCATTACCAACTAAATGCGACTGAATAATGTACATAAATTGCAAAAAAACTCAGGTCCCTCCGACATAGCTGTTCTTAATAAAAATGCCGAATAGAGTCCATGATTGCATGTTTTATATTGCACTATAAAGAAAACATTGATCCTTATATTTTACTTGATCTGAAAATTATGCGAGAAGTTCTACTATAACAGAGGGACGAATATTAACGAAATATCTGCTATCATTCGAAAGCACTTAGTAAATGAAGTTCTAATAAAGTACCTTAAAACCAGTCTTCAAATCATAATCAAAAGGTATTCATTCGATTTATAATCGAGAATCATTCGCTGTTCCGAGAATTGATCCAAGATTAGTTAAAGGTCGATTGCGCGCCCTTCTACGCACGTGCAGATATATAAGAGATGTGAGCGTGTATTCGAAATCTCACTTATTTCTAAATTATGTTATATTTCTGTATGATGCTGTATTGTATTTATGTTTCTATAGATTATTTACGTGCGAGAAACGATGAAGGCATCCTCGAGTCGGGACCCGAAGATCGAATGTTATGTAAGTTTGATTTTGTTATTTATTTGTTTATTTGTTAGAAAACTTTATGATACTTTGCTGTTTTGAGCAATTTTTTTTATTGTTTTACGAAAGTAAAATTATGACTTCATTAAGTACCACGGATTAAGACTCTGACTTAATTTTTACAACTTTCCGCTACAAACTTGCTCGTAGAGGAATAAAAATCAAAATTTCAGAAACTCCTTCCAGAACTAATATATTTAAGTATTCAAGTATTTTATTTTGAAATTATATTTTTTTAACACAGTAACACATATCGAATATATTCATAGACAGTCAGATTTTGCCTGTGATCCTTTTTTTGTTGTAAAAAAAACTGAGTAAGAATTTGCAACATGTTTTCATTCTGAAACAGAATATTCAATTGTCTACACCAAATAATTTCGAAAAACAATAATTAGTTTTCAGAAAACTGGTAATAGTTACGAATCTAATTTATATTAATTATGTGTTTTTATTATTTATATAGATTCAAAGAAGTGAACCCGGTAAATTTGTGAACCAGTAGTCTTGCTGAAATTTGCACAAGGATTTAAGAAAACTATTTTGGAAATTCAATTAAATATTCAAAGCAAAATAATTGTAACACTCAATTGTTTTTAATTACTGACCCCTGCAAAAGTTACGCTAATTTTTAAATTGTTTCTTTTTTTAAATAAAATTAAATAATAATAATATCAATTAAAATTCGGAATGATTCCATATTATGTTAGTAACAATATTTTTAAAAACTATGATGGTAATATGAAATTCATGCCATAACAATTCAAGCCTATATCTGATTGTAAAATATTTGATGTGCAGATTTAAAATAATGAATGTTTAATTTAACTAATAATGTCTTAATTCAAAAACAGTTCTTTAGCACTTGACCAGCACGCACTGTGCCTGGACTAACCCAGTGCTTCAATATTTCTGAGTCAAACCGGCCATTGAACGTTTCCAGAAGTCCGTTGGTGCTGCCCCGCACCCGCGTCATCTTTGATGCTGCACTTTTGCGCATTATTGCATGAAACCAATCCACTTGTGCAGCTACAAACATTCCCAAAGCACTACACTAACGAGGCAGCCGCGAGGCGCAGAGCTGAAACCGTTATTATATTGAACGCGCAAACCATTGAGTGTCCTCTTGGTGTAGTTTGCCCACAGGCTGGATGTGTAGAAGATTTGGCAGAATGATCTAAATAAGGACAATTTTGCTTCTTTAGTGCAGCTTGCAAACCTGCGGGCCAACATATTACACCTGGCTGACAATGCTCTGCGCTCCCTCTCTGTATCCAAGTCACCGTTTAGCGACTCCGTGACCCAGTGCCCCAAGTACTTGAAATTCGAGACTCTTGCTAAAGGAACACTTTTCAAAAGCACAGGTAGAATATTAGTGTAGGTTTTATTTCGAGATTTAAAAACCATTAACTCACTTTTAGCTTCATTATACTTAAGGCCATGGGCCTTGGCGTATCGCTCACAAATAGCAACCAATTTACGCAGACCGCTAATCGATGGGCTCAGCAACACCATATCATCCGCATAACTAATATTGTTCATAGTTACTCCATCGATAGAGCAACCAACCATGGCGTTACTGAGCTCAGCAATCAGCCCTTCTACGTAAAGGTTGAATAGTTTAGGTGATGACAACCCCCATGTCTCACCCCGCATTCTAACTTATATAGCTCAGACAATATTAATAATAAATCATTTATTTCAGACCAATATCCATACAAAGTTCCTTAGGTAGGTTCACCAGTAATATTTTCCAATTTACGCCATAGTAGATCATAGGACACGAGGTCGAGAAAGCAGGCAAATATGGGAGTAATTCTAGCTGTTTAGTATTGGACAGTATGCTTAAGACAATATAGTGCGCTCTCTGTTGACACACCAGGCGTAAAGCCAAACTGAGCATAATTTGTTTTTAAATGTTGGCTTAACTGTGTTTCAAGCAGGCTGTCCAATACTTTTGCTAAGATCGGAAGGAAATAGGCAATACAATAAATAAGCAAATAGCAAACTGAAGTATTCATGGAAAAAGTAAATAATTATTTTCCTAAGAACTCTATTTTCAGTTATTAAATCGTTTCAGACGGTTTAAAAGAAAAACTGATTAAGTAAAATAATATCTCAAAGTAATATTGTATAAGAGTAAGAGCTCTCGGCGACTGCTTCTGATGAATTCCAAGAAAATCAATTATGATGCCATTATTTTCTTAAGAAGCTTTTTTGTTTTGAATATTGTGTCGTATTGTTATTTTATTTATTAAAAGAAAATAAGTTTAAGAATGGGTGTGCGAAAGCAGTTGCTATTATAGTTCAGTTAGATTTCGAACTTTGCGAGTTTATAATTTATTGATAGGTAAAATATTTCGCGAGATTATAAAACTATACAATATTCATTAATAGCAACAAGCAATTGATTATTCGTTAATTCTCTTTCGAAACCATAATTCTTTATTATAAACTTTTACTACCTTGCCCAGATACCAGAAATTATTTTGTTACAGATTTCTATCGAACTCCAGTGCAACTGTACCCAGGTTTGATTCCCGCTTTGGAGCAAGAATACAGAAAGAGAACTGGAAATGCTTTCAAAAGTGAGTGTACTTTACTTGCATTACGTAATAAAGGTACATACATAGCCAGGATTGTAATAACCTACAAAGTATCTAAGAAGCCCGAAGAAATAAGTAGGTAAATAAATATTTTTGGTAGACTACTAAAATAACTGGATTGAAAATAACTTTTTTCCGAGGTAAATATTCCGTAAAGGTTAGGTCTTTGTAAAATTGCCGTTTTGCAGATCTGGCCATTTCAAATAAAAAATAATTTTTATTTTACAATTTAAAAAGTGATGGTGTCTGTTTGGTGGTACAAGACGACCGGTGTGTTTCATCACATCTTGCTACCGAACAGAATGAGCATTACTGCACATGTATACTGTGAATAAGTGAACACAACAAAGGAGAAGCTCGTTCGAGTACATCTGCAACCAGCTTTGGTGACTCGCTCATATCCACTGCTCCGGCACAACAACGCACGACTCCATATCAACTAAATAAGACAGCAGACGGCGACAAGGTACAAGTAACAAGAGCTGGGGTTGGAAACTCTCTGTCATCTGCCGTACTAACCAGACCTTACGATTACTTCTACTTTTTCTATAATTTGGGTATTTTTTCCATAAGTTCCACAACCTTTGGGTGGGAAAAAAATAAATACCCGCTAGGAAATTAAATATCGATAAACTGCCACTCTGCTGGCATTGATTGTGTGATAAATTTGATTAATAGAAATAATAAAAGATAGAAAAAACACTTATTACGTACAAAACGGAAATTTCATAGACTATTAATTTCAGGTAAATCAATAAAATATAGACTAAAGACCTATATTTTATTGATTTACCTGAAAATAATATGTAAACTTAGCAAGCATCCCAAACCTCAAACAATTGACAATACTAATCAAATAATGACTGTACCAATATATTTCAAGCCTCTTCCAAAATAATCCTCATAAATGTCGATTTTCTGGTAGGCTAACTCGCTGTGATATCCTATCAAATATATCTTCCATACATCCAGAGTATCTAATTAATTAATAAAGCAAACTTTTAATATAGCAACGAGGCTTTTGTATTTTAATCATAATCATATTATATTTTAATCATATAATTTCAATATATTATTGCCATTTTAGAAATAACTCTCACATTTTCATTTTAAGACGAATTCGTTTCAGAACCTTTAGTAAAGGAATAAGTTATTTTTTTTGTTATTGGGAGCTATATTTCCACAACTTTTTAATGATTCCCCAAAGATATTCCATAACCTTTTCATTAATTTTTATAATTCGACTGCCAAATGTAGCATTTTCACCACCATGTTTGCATATATGTGCCTTTATTATATGTTCACCTCTTGCCTTATAACTTCTAGGCTACTTATCATAATAACACAAATGAGATATCATTAGAAACAGTACAGGATCCCAATTCTGCTAATTTTAATTAATTGTCATGCTACTGTCATTCAATTGCGACTCAATTTCGATTCTGATTAATTTGGCATTCTACTAAAACTTCAATCGGATCTCAATGGAGTTGTAATTGGATGGTAATTCAAACGTAATTGACTTTTAGAAGAATGTTTGATGGGGTTGCCTTCTAAAATCTACCAAGAGACCAAAGGAGTGAACAAATTATTGCTTTATTAAAAATAAATGTTTTCTTATATTAGATGTCTCATTGACGACTTAAATTGAGTGTAATGAAACGCCTTATCGATAAAACATGATCTAATTATTTAAAAAACATTGTATTACCTACATAATGATGTGAATGAATGCATTTCTATGACAGAATCAAAAATGAATGTACCTTATATCGCGGAATACAATACCTGTTGATAACTTTAGAATTATTTTGAACCTCGCGCGTATGTGTTTATATTAATACTTGAATTTGGCAGAAATAGTTATTGAGTAGTATCAACAGCTAATTGCCATAAAACGCAAAAAAGAAGAAGAAGACAATACCTATTAACTTTATTCATTTTTCGTTCGAACATGAGTGTTTACCAATTTACTTTACTTACTTTAACTTTACTTCCTTTCCTCATGAATAACTGGCCTCAGGATGGCTACATGACTGCCATCTATGCAGCCCAACACTTCGAGAATCCCAAATTTATAGAACCTATAACATCAAGTATTAGGTACTTAAAATATTTATATACACTTTACAGTTCAAATTAAATTAAGAAATTTAGCGGTCATAAACAACGTTTACAAACTAAATACATCATACAATATTGTAAAAAAAAGTATGTACAGTTTTTACAAGGAACCTAGTGAATTTAAAACAGTAGTTATTAAAACAAGTATCACTTTAATGTTACATTGTTTTAAGCATAGAAATAAGTATTCGTTTTTATAGTAAATTGATTAAAGATTAAAAATTAAGATATTAAAAACACAAATAAATAAATGTCCTTGATTCCTGACAGAAGATATCTACAAAAAAAATCTAAATACAAAATTCTACAAAATTTAAATGTAAAAAGACGTAGTAATGTTTAAAGAACAAACGAGGTTTGCAGGTTGTTTACACAATAATAATTTTTAAATTATCAATAAACGCGTTTCTAATTTTTGTAAGTTCCATTCTATTTTTTCATTTTCTTTTGTAGATCACATGCTCAGCAAAGAGGTTTTGGCTCAGGCAGAGAAACCTGGAAAAAGAAGCTCAAAAACAGCGCTGTCACTAATGATGATGGGAAAACACAGCCCTTATACGTAAGCTACTTATTTCTCAACATTAAATTTTTATGGACGTTTGCTACCAGGAAGATCAGTTAAGCTCCGCTGTGTCTAGGTAGTAATTGACATGCCCCTGTGAATTATCCGAGTTGATGAACATATTTCCTATGTATTGTAAACATATTCTTATGTCAAACCATCTTCATATTCTCAGTACCGACCCATTGACGACCGATTGGTGTAGTGGTAAGTAGCTTTGCCTCATACGCCGAAGTTCCCAGGTTCGAGTCCTGGCCGGGGCATGCATTTGTGTGACAAAATACAGATGTTTGTTCTCGGGTCATGGTTGTTTGTATTTATATATGTATGTTTATTCTGGGATCCCCCCCAGTTCGCTGTATGGTCATCCATAACACAAACTCTGCTTACTTTGGGGCCATACAGTTGGTGTGTTTGTCTGGGGATTTACTATTATTTATTATTATTATTATTATTTCTATCCTTCCCATTCTATCTAAAGTTTTGGAGTCTATAGTTCTCTTGCAATTACACAAATATCTTACCACCAACAATCTCCGGTTTCCGTCCTTCTCATAGTGCGGTTGGCGTACTGTTGAACATCACTAAAGATATCAGACAGGTTATGGACGATACTAAGCTCACTGTATTAACATTATTGGACTTTAGCGGTGCATTTAACTCAGTAATTTTGACATTGTGCTTCAATCTCTTTCTGCTCTAAATAATTCTTCTGAGGTGATAGAATGGTTTAAATCCTACCTATATAGCCGCCGGCAGTCTGTGAAGATCAAGGATGTATCATCCTGTTGGTCTACTCTCACTGCTGGTGTACCCCAGGGTGACGTATTATCTCCATTACTTTTTTCTATATTTATAAACAACATCTCAAAAGTCATTTCTTCACATTTTCACTACATGCTTACAAAACGACTTACAAATATATCGCCATTTTTCACTAGCCGAAGCAGAAAATGCCATTCAACGATTGGAACGATGGATTTGTCCGCTGTGCAGACTTGGGCCAAAGGTTTTGGCTTACTCATTAATCCTACCAAATTACAAGTTTTACTAATTGGTATTGGGAGACTTAGACGGACGTTGGACTTTAATAAGATACCAAGTGTTATCTATGTTGGAGTAATTATTCCATATTCTGATAAGGCAAAAAGTCTAGGACTTGATTGGAATGGGTTGCAACATGTCATAGGCTCCGCATATAGCCGGCATTAGGAAACGCACGCACTACACTTTCCACTCCCTTAAGCAACTGCAATATTTCCTGCCTTATAAAACAAAAATAATGCTGGCGCAGTCTTTGTTAGTGCCAATATTATGCAGATCTCTGCTTCTTGGATGCGACTGGGGAGTTATTAAATAAGTCAGAACGTCTACAAAATTTGGCCATAAGATTTATTTTTGGTCTTAGGAAATATGATCACGTTTCGTATTACCGAAATCTGTTAAAGTGGCTCCCTGTACGACGTCGTCATGAATAACACATATTAACAGCTCTGCTTAATATCCTTAAAGACCCTATGAGTCCCAGCTATGTATCTCCGCTCCCGTTTCCAACTTCTACCTCCTGGCACGCGCTCAATGCGGGCCTATCATACCAAAACACGAGCCTGTCCAAAAAGTAAAACTGAGTTCAGATTTGAATCTTTTACAGTCCGAGCTATGCTTTTGTGGAACAAGCTGCCGAGGAACATATAAAATAGCTTTTCAATTTGGGTATTTTCTTTCCGTGGATTTAAAAAAAGAAGATTAAAATAACATTGAGATGTCCACGTCATCTCTGTACATTATATGTATTAAGTATGTATGGATACTATGTGTGCATAGTATCCATACATACTTTTTTACTTGCACTTTCTTCACCTACTTTTGTCGTTATGTATGATTCTCTTCAATTACCTGGGTTGGCTGGAGAAGATCTCTTTTAGAGATAAGTCCACCTTTGCTAAATAAATAACTTATTTTTGTACCTAGGACATGGACAAAGGTTCTATACTTGACATTTATAATACTAGTATAGCCTTAACTTAATGAATAACTAAAAAATAACTTAAGAATAGGTAGCAAGAATTAATATTAGGTCATTACATATGAAATTGGCGTTTTATAAGGGAGGAAAATAAAGTAATTTTTTTTTAAACATAATATATTTATTTAATCAAAGTATGTACTATTGATATCTATGACTTTTATCATCTCATAGGTAGTTCATTGATCCCTTTACTAAAAAAACCATACGGACGGGAATCAAAAAAAATCTTTGAAGGCGCTTTGGACTGCGCCGTCGGAGCTGATTTTTTTCTTCTGCAAGAAGTTATCAAAATTTCGAAAAAAATTGTAATCTGTTGGATCAAGGTCCGGGGAGTACGGTGGATGTCAAGACATTCCAATTGAATCTCATCTTATTTTTATAGCCGTCTGTTGTGCAGTGTATGGTCTAGCGTTGTCCTAAAGCAGCAGTGGTCTAGAGCGATTGACCAGCATCGGTTGTTTTTCTATCCTAACCATCATGGTTTGCATTTGCTGAGAACAGATATCTGCCGTAATCATTTGGCCAGATTTAAGAAAGCTGTAGTGAACAACACCGGCACTAGTCTACCAAACGCTCACAAGTAACATTTTTTGAGTCAATTTTCGCTTGGGGCAGGGTTTGGCTGGTTCGTCAGGATTCAACCATTGCGATAAGCATTTCCAATTGTTGTTCAGGGTCCACTTTTCATTACAGGTAATGATTCTATTTCAAATCTTTTCATCATTGTGCCGGTTGAGTCTCAGTAAACCGACAAACGCAGCAGTCGACGCGCGTTTGTCGGTTTGCTGCACTCAATTCATTAGGTACCCACATCTCAAGCTTTTTCACCTTCCCAATTTGCTTCAAGTGGATTAAAACAGTTTTGTCACTAACACCGTAGCCTACAGCTAACTCAGAGTGGTTTGCGATAGATCCGCTTCCACAATAGCTTTCAATTCTTCATTATCAAATTTGGTGTTCTGCAGGTCGAAATTTCCAGAACGAAAACGTTGGAAACATAAACGCACTGTGTTTCCTTTTGCGACACCGCCGCCATACACAGCATTAATACTTCGAGCCGTTTGTGCAGCACTGGTGCCACGGTGGTACTCGTACTCGTAAATAACGCGATTTTTTCTAGTTTTCCATTTTGTAAATTAAGTGACGCAAAGAAAAAACTAAAAGACGAAAAAACAACTGAATTACGGTTCTCGAAACATAAATGCGTGAGTAAATAGCTGTATAAATTTGAAATTGGAACTCTTAACCAAAGAGGAGATATACAGATCAAAGTGGCCAATACGAGAAGAGGCCAATTTCATATGTAAGGACCAAATATTATATACTGTATACTTACTTTATTGGAGTAAAAATTGATGTTTAACTTTTTTCGCAGACTGAAACTATAACACATTTTGATACATTTTGACATTTTGGGTAACAATATTTTGATATATTTTTATTTTGACAATAAACAAGTTCAAAATTTATCTTCAATTAATAATTATAAAAAATTATGCTGCAAATAAAAAGCTAAATCTAAACTCGAATCGCTGGCCGAATTACCACGTTGTGCGAGGTAGGTGACAGCCTTAGGGTCACGAGTTTCACTCACCAACCGCCTCGCTAGCTCCGAAAAAAGGCGATGAGCTCCTGGTCCCCAGGACATCATGGTTTCAACGCTAAAAGCCTCTAAAATATACCCACTACCCAAATTCTGATATTTTCTACGTTTAAGGCTTTAAGCGTTATTAGCAGCACAACCCGATTGTATACTAGTTGTAGGAAGATGGGAAGCCGCGAGAGTGTCTACGCAGGTTGCATCCCACACTAGCGGCCTACCCATCTACGGGGCCAGAGTCATACCATCAGGCTGCTTGCCATCGTCACGCAACAGTCCTGACGGTTCAAGAACCGAGGGAGTATTGGAGGTAACAAGAGCCAGATGGATTATGTTATTTAAATTGGCATGGCGAGATATTCTGCCACCGCTGCGAGAACATGAAAGGCCATGGCGACCGAGCTCATTGACCAAGACGTCACATTGGCATCGGTGTCGAGCACACATTTTTATTCCTAAACGTAAACTACAAGCAAGCCTAAAGCTATAGTTGTCAAAAAGGGTTCCCAAGTTAGATGACGGAAGCACATGAGTAGATTAACGGAACAGAGACAAAGCTTCTTAAGAACGTCAAAAAATGTTACCTATTTTGGTAAGGTTGTCACAATAGGTTAAGACAAATTAAAAAAAAACATTTGTTAAATAGTTTTATTATTCAGTATAATAGAATACTTCACAAATAACTACCTCTAATAATTTTCTTTTTATAATTTTTGTTGTTTAATAATTTATTGTTCTTTTGATGGTGTGGTAAATTCTGAATCTAACATATAGTTTTTTCAAGTAATCTAAAGGGAAACACTCACATGGCATATCAAATTTTCAAACTTTATTACGTTTAAGTATTTCATTGCAAATATTGACAATATTTATGTCAAGATCGAAAAATTCGCTAATCTTTTGCTCGAGCAATTCAATTTTATTTTTTCTAGAATTATTCATTCATACACATAGTACAGTAAACAACCATTATAAATAATAAAATACCACGTTTTTACATTAAAATATTTAAACTTGCAACTAACAAAACAAACAACGTGCGTCGCAATGACCCTGAGTGTTGCGCGTAGTTTTGTTGCGCCGGCTGGAGAAGATGCCGCCGTATGTACCCTTTGGCCCCGAAGACACCACGACCTGACTAACCACGGAGTGACACCCGACTTGATCGAGTGCAGGTTGGAGCGCAGTGAAAACAACACAAATCTTCAAAGTAGGAACGTTTATTGCGTATACAATTAAACCTTAAGTTTAAATAAGCCTATGAACCGCAATCGTTCCTGTAGTTCAGCTTCTTTCTTCAGACCTCTTCACTGGCCTCCGGATTCACCGAACAGCACTTTCTTTCTTCTAACTGGAAGCTTCTGAACTTTTCTTCTTAGACTTTTTCTTTCTTCTTATTAGACTTTTTCTTTCTTCTTATTAGACTTTTTCTTTCTTCTTATTAGTTGTTGTTTTCTTCGCTGCAGGCACCGAACTGACTTCCAAAGCTCGGCGTGCGCCTTTTATACAAATTTCGCCCTAAATAATTCCAGCGCTCTGATTGGCTGGCGCGTTTGTGCAATTGGCACCTAATTACACTTAAGTTTTACTTGGATTCTAAACTTTACATCGAATTATCTTTCAAACTATTAAGCAAAACTATTACAATATTATATTCAAATAATAGAGCGAAACGATTCCTACATGTTTACATAAATACCAATTTGATAAAATTAAATACAAAAAACTTTCTAGAACAAAGACTATCTCAAAACACCGTTTGCGCCGGCAGACTGTTTACTTAGCCTAACATTGTACCTAAGGCGAAACGGTTACAAACATAATTTTATCATTTTACATTATTAAAATATGCAAACATTCTAATTACAATTAGATTTTAACATAATCAAACAAGATATAACTACCAATTAGGAACATATACAACAACAAAGGTTTTCTCGTTATTTCTCTTCAAATACGTAAAACACCATGAAAATAATTATTACATTTCAATAAAAGAAAGCAATTTACACATTATTATCAATAAACCATAAAAATAAACCCTATAATTACGTAGTTATTCAACGAGAAAATATCTAACCATAATACGTCATTTATTACTTCAAATGCGTACTTTATTATATGAACCTATATACAATAACGTTATATCTACCATTATCTACCTAATCTGATAAGAAATAACCATAAATTTACCACAATTATGACAAATCTGAACAAATCAGTATTTTACAAATAACCTAGGTCTAAATTCTATCCAAAACATACATAAGCTTCTTATATTATGCTTATATTATACCAATGAAATCTCTAAGAACTTTATTAAACACAAACATCATCAATTCAACCATAAATCAATGTTATCAAAATAGAATTCAAAATATACCTATACCTAGGGTCCTATAACATCATAATTTCCTATAAGAATCTTATTAGTACTTGCTTACGTCACACTCGAAAATAACCACCTATCCGAGGACGGGCGCAAGTAGTGAGGGCGTGGACTAGCGTTATTTACAAAACTATTTGAATGGCTATGTCCCTATTATGCCGAATCCATTTCATGATGCGTCGCTAACAGTCTCCCCCGCAGTGCGTAGCACTCCATCCTGCGGTTGCGACGCTGCAGCTGGAACCAGGATGACGACCCGTCTCGTTGGTCGCCTCAGGATCCCCCATGGTGTCTGCACGTCCAGAACTCGAACTCTCCCATCAGGTCCAGGGTAGACTCGGTGAACTCTTCCTCTCGGCCAGGTGTTCCTCGGCAGTGTTGCGTCGACGACCATGACAATGTCGCCAACGCGCGGATCCTGCGTTGCTGCTCCGTTGACCTTCTTCGGCAGCAGGGTAGGCAGATACTCCTTGATCCACCTGTTCCAGAAGTGATCCGTCAGCCGTTGTGCCGTCTTCCACGTTGCCCTTCCGACGAGCTCGATGTCTGCAAACTCTCCAGGCGCCGGTGCTCCACAAGATCTGCCAAGTAAAAAGTGGTTCGGCGTTAGAGCTTCCTCGTCGTCAGGGTCTACGCTAACGTGAGTGAGTGGCCTCGAGTTCACCACGTGTTCGACTTCGGTCATCAGTGTGTGTAGGACTTCCTCTTGTGGTGTCCTGGACTGCAGCACCGTCGTCAGAGCCGTCTTCACCGATCGTACGAGCCTTTCCCAAGCGCCGCCCATGTTTGGACAGCCAGGTGGTATGAACTTCCACCGGGTTCCCTCTTGACTCGCTGCCTTTTCCAATTCTCGGTGCGCTCCGACGAAGTTGGTCCCGTTGTCGCTGAAGATAATCTTCGGCATTCCCCTTCTTGACGCCATTCTTCGCAAGGCCATAATCATGGAGTCGGTGCTCAATGTGTTCGCCAACTCAAGGTGCACCGCTCGTGTCGTTAGGCATGTGAACAGGACACCCCATCTCTTCTCTGTTCTTCTCCCGATGTTGACGTTCATGGGCCCAAAATAATCCACAGCTGAGCAGCTAAACGGTGGTCGATGATGCCGTAAGCGCTCGGCGGGCAGGTCTCCAACGGGTGGGATGATGGGTGCGCCTCTGTGGACCTTGCACCACTGGCATTCATGAACGATCTTCTTCGTCGTAGTCCTAAGGCTCAATATCCAATACCTCTGTCGTATCTCGTTGATGACTGTCATTGCATTCCCATGATAGAACTTCCGATGATAATGTTCAATGATCAGTCGGCTTATCTTCTGTTTGCCATGTAGGATGATCGGGTTGATCCTTCTGCCCTCGATGTGGATCTTCCTTGCCCGACCTCTCAGCCTTAGGATGCCATCGTCATTCAAGTACACGTCGTATTTTCGCAGTGGGCTTGACTTCTCTAGGATTCTTCCGTTCTTCAAACAGGTAATCTCGTTGGCGAAGCTCTCGTTCTGGCTTCGTTTCATCAGCTCGTTTTCAGCTCTCTGCAAATGTTCCTCTTCCAGGGGCAAGTATTCTTTCTCGGTCCTTTTCTCGACCGACACTGGAGATTGAGTCTTCGCTTCTGACCCTCTCTTTTTCTGTGGCTTCCAAGGTGCGTCCTTTTCTTTTCTTCTTGCCACGTTCACTTTTGCCACCTCTTTTGTTGACCCATTCTGAGCGAGCTTCTTCATGATCTCTATGAACTGGAACACGCGTGCCATAGTTCTCAATAATCGCGTCCAGCTTGAGAATCGTTCTGGGTCTGGTACCATATCAGCCATGACCCGCGTCGCGCCGACCACTTGGAGGTTCTTCTCTTCCCCGGTGACTTCTTCACTCCCCTCAAATCTTCGCTTTGGCCAGTCTTCTTCGTTGCCCCGCAGAAAGGTGGGACCGTTGAACCATCTTGCGTGGTGGTCGAATTCGCTCGGAGTCCCTCTGGTGGCGTCGTCTGCCGGGTTCTCCTTGGTTGGGACCCAACGCCAGTCTTGAGGATTCGTCAGCTCTTCCACTTCTGCGAGACGATGTGCCACAAACGTCTTGAATTTGCGGGGGTCTGATTTGATCCACTGCAAAACAGTGCTTGAATCTGTCCAGAATAGCTGCCGGGTGATCTTGAGTCCCATCTCTTTCGCAATTGTCGTCGCTAATCTGCTTCCCAAAACAGCGGCTTGGAGTTCTAGCCGCGGGACCGATATAGGCTTCGCTGGTGTGACCCGCGCTTTACCGGCGATTAGCGCGACTTGGACTCTTCCATTTGCATCTGTTGTTCTCCAATAGATAGCGGTGGCGTACGCTTCTTCGCTCGCATCGCAAAAAGTATGCAGCTCGCCCTCTTCTTGCCTCGGTGAGATGCACCTGGGTATTCGAAGGTCTTTCAATACGGACACTTCGTTCACGTATTTGGCCCAGGCTGCTCGCTGTTCTTCCAGAATTTCGTCATCCCAGCCGATCTTCGTGCGCCATATGTCCTGAATTAGCTTCTTTCCCTGAATTAAGACTGGGGTAGCAAGGCCCAGGGGGTCGAAGGTGGACATCACGGCGCTGGTGACTTCTCTCTTCTTTGGCGTCTTCTTGCCTTCGAGTATGTCTGCGCTGGTATTCCGGAACCCGACGTTGAAGGCCAGCAAGTCTTCTGCCATCAGCCATCTCAGCCCAAGGGTCTTCTCTTCAGCAACCAGTTCTGTGCTGTCTTCTTTGAGCTGATCTCCTATCCCGTCGAGGATCTTCGGCCTGTTGCTGCTCCATCCCCTCAAGTGGAAGCCTGCCTTTGCATGGATGCTCTGCACCTGATGCGCGATCTTTCTTGCATCTTCCTCTGTGGCAAAGCTCTGCAAATAATCATCCATATAGTGATTCTTCTCGATAGCTTCCACTGCCGCCGGGTAATCTTCTCTGAAATCTTCTGCGTTCTTGTTCATTACAAAAATCGCCGTAGACGGTGATGAAGCCGCACCAAACACCACTGAGCACATTCGGTATTCGTCTGGTGTCCCATTTCTTCTGTCGCCGCGCCACAAGAACCTCAGGCTGTCGCGGTCCTCTTCACGCATCTGTACCCTCAGGAACATATCTTTAATGTCGGCGACGACGGCGACCGGCTTCTCTCTGAATCTCACAAGCACCCCAAATAGCGATTGCAGAAGATCTGGTCCCGGCAGGAGTGCGTCGTTCAGGCACTTCCCGTCAAATTTGGCAGCAGCATCCAGGACTATCCTTGGCTTCTTCTTCACGGGATGCATTACCGCAAAATGCGGCAAATAAAATGTTCTTCCAGCGGTCGTTGATACTGGAGCCTTCTCTGCATAACCATTTTCTATCAGCTTCTTCATCTGGTCTTCATATGACGTCTTCAGGGTTGCATCCTTGTCCAATTTCCTTTCGATCCCAATAAGACGTCGATGAGCTTGCACGTAGTTGTTTGGGAGGGTTTCGTCTTCGCTCTTCCACAGCAGCCCGGATTCAAACCTCCCCTCTGGAAGGCGCTTCGTCGTTGACTGCAGGACCTCAAGCGCTCGTTGGTCTGCGTCGTTGCTCGGGCGGCGAGGCTGCACTCCGATTGATTCGATGTCGAAGTGTCGCCGCACCAAGGCTTCTGTCTCGTCTTCTTCGATGAGTCTGCTGTGGTTGACGAACTGTACTGGTGACGTCTTCCCGTTGTGACGCCCATGGAGGACCCATCCCAAGCTCGTTAGTGACGCAACTGGATCGGACCTTTTCCCTTTCTTAAGTCTTCTCGTGACGATGAGACCCCAGTTGTCTTGCCCGATGAGAAGTTTTGGCTCTTCATCTTCATATAGTAGTTGACCTTGAATGCCTTGCAGGTGCGAGCATCCTTGGATGACACCTCGATCCACACCTTGTCTTGAGAGCTTTAAACTGTCGATTGTTCGAACTTCAATTGTTTCCTTCTTCTTACGATGAGCTCCCTTGATCTTGACGCTTGTCTTCTGCGAGTCGCACCTCTTGATTCCATGTTCTCCAATTGTCTCGATGGTTATCGGACTCGCCTTGCCTTCAGCCCCAATCATCTGCGCCACCCCAGCATCCAATAACGTGACTGTTGACCCCTCATCCAGAAGAGCCAGTACGCGTGCTGCGCCCTTCGGTCCATACAGGTCCACTGGGATCATCTTCAGATACACCTGCCCATCACTGGCAGTGTGCACGGAGGTGACGACTTCCTTGGGCTCTTCTCTGCGACTGGAGACATTGCAGCGGGATTCTTCTCTATCCCCAACAGCTGCTGGTGGACGGCTTTCTTCATGAAGACTGGTGTGGTGCCATCTTCCACACTTCTTGCAATCTGCTGCCCTGCAGGTCTTCCTTGAATGCCTTCCTCGTAGACACCTGAAGCATAAAATTGCCTTCTTAGCCATTTCGTACTTTTGACTAAGGTTTGCTTCTTTGAACTTCTTGCATTCGTAAATCCAGTGTTCGCCGTTACACACTGGACACCGATTCTTGCGGGGGTGCTCTTCATTCCCCTGCACGTAGTGAACCTTCTTCACTGGTCTTCGCTCGTGGCCCCATGATGTCTTCGGTGGTGCAGATCGCTGACGGTCTTCTTTCTTCCAGGATACTTCAGGGTCGGCTATTTCCACGTACCATTCGCTTTCATCCTCCAGGAATGCGTTCATGACTTCCAGGTCCCGAAGTTCTTCGTCAGGATTCGTCCTCTTGTATGCGATCCACCGGTGTTTCATCGTAGTCGGCATCTTCGCAATGAGGGCCCTCGTGGTTCTAAGGGAATCTAGGTACTTGCTTGCCCCCATTGCCTTGATCGTGGCCACGGCGTTCCTCACGTGGCTGTAGAACGTGCTCACGTCGTTCGGATCCTCTGTGACCCGTGGCAGGTTCTCCAGCTTTTCCAACTCCGCAGTTGCCAGAGCTTCGGGTCTTCCGAACCTCAATTGTAGCCCCCTCATGACTTCGCTGGGATGCTCCGCCGTAAACAAGAGGCTCTTCACTGCCTCTCGCGCCCTGCCTTGCAGCGCCTTCCGTAATCTGGCCAGGTTCTGCACGTGACTGAAGCTGGGTGCCGTGTCTTCGAACGTCCTCTTGAACGCCAGCCATTCTTCTGCGGCGTCGTCGAAGTTGGGAAGCTCGATGTGTACAGCTTCCGACCGGCCTCTAGGTAGCTTCCCCAATGCTTCAGCCAACTCCTGGATGTCGGTCTTCCTCGATGCAGGCGGCGGCTGTGGTAGCCGCGGTGGTGGTGGTGGTGACGGTGGTCGCGACGGCGGCACCAAGGGTGGCATTACCCTCGCTCTCCTCTCGGTCTTCTGTAGCCACTCCTCCACGTGGTGCTGCCGCTCCTCGTCTGCGAAGTCTTCTTCGCTGCCGGACTCGACCCGCACGAGCTCCAGTTCGGCCTCGGCGAGATCCAGCTTCCTCTGGGCTATTTCCATTTTCAATTCAGCTTCTCTTCTTCTGGAAGCCCTCGACCTGGTGGTGGAACCAACCCTCCTGGGTTCCACGGGCGCTGGTACCGCGAACCGTGCCTCTTCGTCCGCAGCGCCCCTTGACGCAACCCCATCCATTGCTGGCGGTACGGTGCAACCTTCGGCGTGGCGTGCTTCAGGCGCTCCTCCGGCGGGGTGCGTTGGTGCCCCTGGTGTCAACGTCGACCCCGTAGACGACCCCATCGTGTCTGTCGTCTCTGTCGGCGTGGCTGCGCTCCAGTCCCTCGAAGACTCCGTGGCGGTGGTGGGCTTCGTTCTTCCAGTCGACCGTGTGGTTGGCATCTTCTTGATCCAGGATCTCGGCTCGAAGGACCAGGAAAACTGTTGCGCGTAGTTTTGTTGCGCCGGCTGGAGAAGATGCCGCCGTATGTACCCTTTGGCCCCGAAGACACCACGACCTGACTAACCACGGAGTGACACCCGACTTGATCGAGTGCAGGTTGGAGCGCAGTGAAAACAACACAAATCTTCAAAGTAGGAACGTTTATTGCGTATACAATTAAACCTTAAGTTTAAATAAGCCTATGAACCGCAATCGTTCCTGTAGTTCAGCTTCTTTCTTCAGACCTCTTCACTGGCCTCCGGATTCACCGAACAGCACTTTCTTTCTTCTAACTGGAAGCTTCTGAACTTTTCTTCTTAGACTTTTTCTTTCTTCTTATTAGACTTTTTCTTTCTTCTTATTAGACTTTTTCTTTCTTCTTATTAGTTGTTGTTTTCTTCGCTGCAGGCACCGAACTGACTTCCAAAGCTCGGCGTGCGCCTTTTATACAAATTTCGCCCTAAATAATTCCAGCGCTCTGATTGGCTGGCGCGTTTGTGCAATTGGCACCTAATTACACTTAAGTTTTACTTGGATTCTAAACTTTACATCGAATTATCTTTCAAACTATTAAGCAAAACTATTACAATATTATATTCAAATAATAGAGCGAAACGATTCCTACATGTTTACATAAATACCAATTTGATAAAATTAAATACAAAAAACTTTCTAGAACAAAGACTATCTCAAAACACCGTTTGCGCCGGCAGACTGTTTACTTAGCCTAACATTGTACCTAAGGCGAAACGGTTACAAACATAATTTTATCATTTTACATTATTAAAATATGCAAACATTCTAATTACAATTAGATTTTAACATAATCAAACAAGATATAACTACCAATTAGGAACATATACAACAACAAAGGTTTTCTCGTTATTTCTCTTCAAATACGTAAAACACCATGAAAATAATTATTACATTTCAATAAAAGAAAGCAATTTACACATTATTACCAATAAACCATAACAATAAACCCTATAATTACGTAGTTATTCAACGAGAAAATATCTAACCATAATACGTCATTTATTAGTTCATTCAACAGAGAACAAACAACTTGCGGCGGCTCAATGATCATCACTCATAAGAGCCTAACATTCAAAGAACGCACTGATATTGTAAGTCTGTCTGTTGAGCAATCAGTTGAAATAGCCTGTATTGAGATAGGGAATATTGTTATAATAAGTGTATACAGACCCCCATCCTCACCATTTGAAGTATTTGAGAGCACTATGGATGAGGTATTACATAGAGTAAATAACAAAAACAAAGAAATAATTATTTGTGGCGATTTTAATATTGATTTATTAGTAGAGACATCACAAAGTAAACGATTCTTGAATCTTTTTAATTGTTACAACCTAAAAAATCTCTTCTTAGAGCCTACGCGAATCACAGCGACCTCAGCCACATGTCTTGATAACATTTTTACAAATTTAATGCCATGTACAAAGTCAGTAATTAATAAACTACAATCAGATCATAGTGGGCAGTTGGCCACTTTTGATATTGGGCTAAAAAAGACTTTAAAAAGAGAAATTACCTTTATACCCATGAATGAGAGACGGCTTGAAACATTTAGGAAAAATGTATTTGAAAAAACATTTAAATTAGATTACTGTGCAGATCCTATTACTCAATATAACTCTATTCATAATATAATTAGAAATGAATATGACTCTGTTTTTAAAAAAAAGAAAATATGTATAAATAATAATTTATTTAGGTTTAGTGACTGGGCAACAGTGGGAATATGCAGAAGTAGAAATAGATTATATGAATTGTACAGTGAAAGAACTTATAATCATAATAAGACATTTTATGAATATGTTAAAAAGTATTCAAAATTATTTAAACGAGTTTGCAGTGTAGCTAAATCTAATTACATTAATAATAAAATTAAATATAGTACTAACATTTCAAAAACTGCATGGAATATAATTAATCAGGAAACTGGGAGAGCAAAAGAACCACACACCAAATATAATTTAAAAATTAATGATAAAGTGTTGTCAACTGACAAAGAAGTTGCTGAAGCATTTGAAAATTTTTTTACAGCCATCCCTTTGTCAACTACTTCGAGTATTAATTCATGTTCCACTCTTGCACAGTCACTGCTAACGGAAAATGTAAATTCATGCAATATTGATTGTATTTTTAAACATGTTACTGTTCCACAAGTTTTAAATGCATTTAAAAGCATTAAAGTAAAAAATACTGCCGATTTAGATGGGATTTCTGTTAAAATTATTGAATCTGTCATTGATGGTATAGCCCCGTACTTAGCCAGTATATTTAATGACTGTGTTGATAATGGTGTTTTTCCTGATTTAATGAAATTGAGTAAGGTCATTCCAATATTCAAAGCAGGTAGTATGTCTGACCCTAATAATTTTAGACCTATATCTATACTACCAACGCTCAGTAAGATTTTTGAAAAATTAATTTTAAATCAATTACTTTCTCATTTTTACGGTAATAGTTTAATGAATTTTAAGCAGTTTGGTTTCACGCGGGGTCGCTCAACAACCGATGCCGGTGTTGAGCTCATAAAACACGTATTCAGCGCCTGGGAGGAGTCGTGTGATGCTATTGGTGTCTTTTGTGACTTGTCCAAGGCGTTCGACTGTGTGGATCATACTACTCTACTCATGAAACTACACCATTACGGCATTAAAAACCGAGCGCTTGCCTTGATTAAATCATATATTTCTAATAGAAAACAGAAAGTTGCAATAAATGGAGAAAAATCATCAGGATCGGCAGTGACAATGGGTGTGCCCCAGGGCTCAGTTCTTGGTCCTTTCCTATTTTTAGTTTATATTAATGATCTGCCATCGGTCGTTAAGAATCAATGCGAGGTCATATTGTTTGCTGACGATACTTCCTTCTTGTTTAAAATCAAAAGACATGAAATTGACTATCGAGCGGTGAACAAATGCATCTCCAACACAGAGCAGTGGTTCTCAGCTAATAATTTGCTCCTCAATGAAAAAAAAACGAAATGTGTTAAATTTACATTGCCAAATGTCAAACAGGTAAACACAAACATTGTAGTTAAGAGCCAGGAACTTACTCCTGTAAACTCAACTGTATTTCTGGGCATAACCTTAGACGCCAAACTGCAGTGGGGACCGCATGTTGATGGTTTAGCGAAAAGGCTTGGCTCTGCCGCATATGCTGTTAAAAAAATTAGACAAATTTCAAATGAAACAACTGCTCGATTAGTCTATTTTGGTTACTTCCACAGCCTCATGACATATGGTATTCTGCTGTGGGGGAGTGCTGCCGACATCGATGCTATATTTATTCTGCAGAAAAGGGCTGTTCGCGCAATCTATCAGCTCGGTCCAAGGGTGTCACTTAGAAGTAAATTTAAGGAAATAAATATTCTTACCTTCCATTCACAATATATTTTAGAAAATTTAATGTATGTTAAAAAGAACATAACCTTGTTCAAAAGAAAAAAAGATCTGCACAATGTTAACACAAGAGGAAGAAATATGCTGGCAGCTCATAATAGCAGGCTTCATAAAGTCACTAACTCATTCATGGGTCAATGTATACGCTTTTATAATAAGGTTCCTGAGGATATCCAAGGTCTTCCTGTTGACAAATTCAAAGAAACTATAAAGGAGAAGTTGTGTGCTAGAGCATATTATAAACTATCCGATTATTTGGATGATAAAAGCCCTTGGGTATAATTCCCTCATTAACAGGATTGTACTAGTATTTGTAACAAAGCATGTGTAATGTGTCTGTTTGTGCGATGAGTTCTTCGTCCCGATGAATATCTAAAGCGTCATTGTCACTAAAGTACGTCTTCTTATGGTAGCGTCGGGTGACGGGTCGCTCACTTCCCTCTAATATGGTTGAGGAGGGCGATGGCTGGATCCCGCGTTAACTCGTGAACGGGTGCCGTTTGAGGGTGTTCGTCGTTTGGATACTTGGGGGGAGGGAGACTTGCCGGGCTAACAGATGCAGAAAAGAATAATTTTGTATAGACATAAAGAGACTCTGTAAATTTATTTTGAAAAAAATATACCCGTGAAGTTTCTTGCCAGTTCTTCTTCACGAAGGTTTTTTTCGAACTGGTGGTAGAATCATGTTTTATTTGACGTCAATAAGAACAAGTAATTGTCAATGTTGAGAAAATAAATATTTCATTTCATTTCATTTCATTTCATTTCATTTCATTTCATTACTTCAAATGCGTACTTTATTATATGAACCTATATACAATAACGTTATATCTACCATTATCTACCTAATCTGATAAGAAATAACCATAAATTTACCACAATTATGACAAATCTGAACAAATCAGTATTTTACAAATAACCTAGGTCTAAATTCTATCCAAAACATACATAAGCTTCTCATATTATGCTTATATTATACCAATGAAATCTCTAAGAACTTTATTAAACACAAACATCATCAATTCAACCATAAATCAATGTTATCAAAATAGAATTCAAAATATACCTATACCTAGGTTCCTATAACATCATAATTTCCTATAAGAATCTTATTAGTACTTGCTTACGTCACACTCGAAAATAACCACCTATCCGAGGACGGGCGCAAGTAGTGAGGGCGTGGACTAGCGTTATTTACAAAACTATTTGAATGGCTATGTCCCTATTATGCCGAATCCATTTCATGATGCGTCGCTAACACTGAGATTGTCAACTGGCTGTGCCTTTTGACAATCTCTTTTGACAAGTCTCGCTGCGTACGCGACAAGCGACCAGTGGTCACGCACACATGACCCGCGTGCTTGTAGTGCAACCGATACTTGCGGTTGTATGAAGCTTTGTCTCTGTTCCGTTTATCTACTAATGTGATGGAAGCGCCTGCAACCATAACCCAGACTCCCAAGAACCCACCGCTAGCAGACGAGTGCGCTCTGTTAAATTAGGCGTATTTAATTGTTATTCTATAATAATATTTATTTATAATATTTATACTTACATTTTTGTTTAAATATTTTGATAAACCATTTATTCACCTTCCTATCCTCAGTCCTTAAAGTTTTTTTAGCAATCAATTCTTAAAGCTGTTCATTCTAGTCAAGTATTGTAAAACATTAAATAGAAAACAAAGATTGTTTTAATTGATATATCCACAATACTGGAAATGTCGTATAGGCAACAGAAAAAAAAATTTCAGAATAATCGACGTGGAAGTACGACAGCATTTGGTTGGTTTAACATTTTTTTAAGCAATGTTCGCGATTGTTGTTGATCGCAAATTGCATTTCTTGCAAATGCCAAACCAAATCCAGTGCCAGATCCAGATTATACACAAATATCTGCTTAAGGTACACTGTTTCTCTAAATTTTATTATTTTTTAGAAATTAGATCTTAATTGTCTCCTCAGTGTGTTTGCTGCAAGGTGGGACTCGCCAATGTTTCACCGATAGATGCAGCTCCACACGGTTAAACCGTCACGCTAAATGCTCTTAATCATCATGTTTTTCATAATTTAATATGCATTAGTTTTTAAGTTTACTAACTCCTAGTTATTAAAATCATTGTTACTAACATATTTATGGACTAACTATCTAAATAAAAAAAATATTATTATTGTTAACCTTGTTATTTGTCTAATTGGTTTCAGAGAAGAACAGGCCTTCGATGACGCATATTAGAATAGCAACGCTTATCTCAATCAACGTATACCTATTCTAACTACGAACTCCGCTACTGTTACGTAATATACGGTTTTGTCTAAATATGAAAATGGAAAGGACGAATTGAGCCACCCATATTCCTTACTAGTTATAAAATTATAATTACTTTTCTACTCCCGTAACTTCGAAATGGTCGTCGCACCCAAAGGATGCCCCAATTTGGCGAAGATATGAGTTAGTGGTGGACTATTTTTATATGTTGTAGATTATTCTGTTATAATCCACTCATAGTAGTTACTCAAGAGTCGCGGAAGTAGCAACATTTTTTTTATATATAAGGATTCCTCAATGTAAATGTTAATTCTATCACTGAAACTTATTCCTTTTTAAGGTGTTTAAGGTTATGCGAGAAACGATTACTCACATTACCTTAAAGCCTGTAGGTCGTCAAATTGCAGCTGAAAGAGCAAACAAATCCCAGTTTCCTGGTGAAATCAGGTTTCTTTACTAATGCTACTGGCATTATAACTACAAGATATAGAAGAAAAAGATTAATAATTTATTTATAGTGTACCTACAAGAATTGTAGTTTATAAATGACTTAATATAAACAATATACTTAAATACATTAATCTTGTAAAATTTGACTTCATTACGTGTATATGTAAAATAGATTGAGATGGAATAATAAATACCTGAAATATATTTCAATTGTTTATTTAAAATCACTACCTTACCTAAAAAATCTTAGACTTAAAAAGTGGAGCTTTTTCAACAGAGTCCCAATGGACTCCGATAACCATCTTTGCAGGACTTTACTGAGCTCTAAAGTTTAGAGATGGGCTTCTTCTAAACTCTGGTGTTTTTTCTGTTTCTGTGTTCATTTGACGTAACTGAATAATGTTATTATAAAAATTTTAATACAACATTGGATTTTACAGACTTGTTTTTTGTAAGAGGCAATGGTAACCCGGACACATACGAATTTAAGACTTCAATGGCACTCGAAGGGAATGTATCTAAGATATTATGTATTTAGAAAAGAATTTGGAATGCTTTAAATAATTTTAAACGCGTCTGGTAATGCAATGCTTCGTGGATTTAAGAAAGAAATATATTGCATCCTAAGCACATTCTCGGCAGCGTGCGAAGAAATCCTCGTTTCTGTTATAAACGATAGAGCTTAGGAAAAGTTCCACCCATTTATTGTTCAACACCAAAAAGCCGAACTAAACGTGTGATAGCTGCTGTATGGTTTGTTTCAAAAGACTTGCGTCAGGACTCCGAGAAAAAACCAAGTCACATTTTCGAGTCTTGATTGAGCAGTCGGCGAACTCAGCGGAATCTCAGGCTAAGGCGCTAATCGTTTGGGTGGTGTTCGGTCTTTTGTAGACGCTCCGAATACTAAAAGGCCGTAACACTGCAGGGGATTAGAATGGCAATCTGCTCATACACCAAGTTCCCCGACTGTACATCGTTGACATGTGCTATACCCGCTCAGAGGGAAATACATAGATCAATAAATTGGTTACGATAAATTATCTTAAGGGACACAGATTTTAATGTGGCGTCGTAAATAAATATCAGAAAAAGACCCTGCTTAATTAAACTAATGCGGAGTATATTAAATATCTAATACCTACCAAAATACACATACATTCCATTATTAAGAAAGTAATCATACAAAGCATACGTACGTATAACATAGTCTCAAGCTTCTGCTATAATGGGTATAATAATATAAAAACAAAATATAAACCCCCATAACCATAAAAAGTTAGCTCCAAGTTACCGGGCGGAAAAATTGTGTTCGAGGCAACCGCCTTTTTGATATAATAATGTAGTGAAGCAAGATAATACCGCCCGTGGTATTCTGCTATATCACAGAAAAATATTTTGTTCTCATGAAATAGGCTGTTATTTTATTATAATTTACTGAGTATTTAGATAATCTAATAGAGGTTATCGAAGTTTTGTCAGACTCAAACTAGATAGATAAATAATGTGTGCAATGAGACGTTTAAGACCTATATTTGAAAGTAGGTAAGCAGATGTTTACCGCAAGAATGATTCTACATGATTTAAATATTGTCTTAATCATTTACCTAAAAAATAAACGGCAGTGGAATATTTTGTCTTTTCGTGATGTTTGGTCTGTTAGGCATACCTTTAGGTATACAATGTTTTGCATCAAATTAATATTGTTAGAGTTTAAGACTTTGTTTTTTAGTTTTAGAGTTTAAGAAGTTTGTCTTTTATTCTACTAACACAATGAATAAAGTTATTTGAATGTTTTTTTTTTATTCACACGCAAACAGCTGAAGGAATTAGAGTGGTAGGTAAGTCGCAAAAGACTTGGTTAATGTATACTTACTTTTTATTCCACACAGTTGAAATCTATGTTGGGCTTGTCCATGGAAAATTCATAAACTGCAGACTTTTTCATACTATATTAATAGCCGGCAAACGTAAATGCGACACAAGGACTTCATTTAAACTGCCCTTTGTTCCAGTTACTGCACTGACTGTTGACCCCTTGACCGGAAAACAACCACGTTACCGTCAAAACGAGAGCGTAACAAAGAAACTCTACTACCACTTTGATGCTCATCTGTTTTTTGTAAACGACCTAAAACGCCTGAATCTTGTAAAGGTATGCTTGGATTTACCGGAAAAAGTTGTCGACAAATTTTTGTTTAAATATCGTTTTTGTTCTTTTTTTTTTTTTGCACACAATTTTTCTTAACTTCATGCGGTTATTGCTTCGGCAATGAGGTGGTTTGAGGCCGTTCTCACGAAGCACCTTGAAGACATGCTTAAAGTCATCACCATGTGCTGAGGGTCGCAGATTCCTTGTGCCCTCTGAAACAAAGAGAATCTTAAAGCAGAATGTTGACTCCGATAGTGGTGGGATTTCCCATTTTGGTATTTGTCGGTGTGGGTTGATTTTCTAGATACAGTGTGACTAGAGCATACCTTTGGATTCTGTTCAATAAGAACATCAAGGAAGGCTAACTTATTATCCTGCTCTTATTCCATTGAAAACTGTATTATAGTGTTAAGGGAATTAAGATAGTTTAAAAATACCAAACCTTTGTGTCGAGGGTCAACTAGTGTAAGTGTCGTCAATATACCTATTGTAGATCTTCGGCAAAATATGTGTCTGCTTGTGCTTCAAAGACTTCCATGTAAATGCTAGTAACTACAGGGTTACTGGAAAGCCCATGGCAACACTATTGATTCGTAAATAGATATCTTGATTCCACATCGACAAGCCAGATGGAAGGTATAATTTTGCATACTCAACAGGGTGACCTGACTGTAAATACTATTTTGTAGTTAACAGGTACTATTTTATACGGTGAACATAGTGCGCAAATGCGTACAGCTCCATATAAAAATGATTTTAAATTATACACGTTCAAGAAATAAATAAACAGTTAAGTTTATCCTCCACAAAATTCCTGTGGTACAAGATTTTGCATCCGTAAACTTGTGTACTAAAAGAAAATTATGTGTGGCTGGTGCTCTTCGAAACTGTTCACTTAAACAGTCTTTGCCAAGACAGTGTCGTAGAGAACGACTACTCAAGCTTTGAACTACTAAACTAAGATAAGCTACATGGTCTCTTTAAGGATGCGCCTTTTTACTATGACATGGCACACGACCCAGCGCATGGCATGTAGCATCTGCTCCAATGAACATCACTAATGGTAGGGGTTTCATTTATGAATATAAGTGGTGATTTTGTATTTTATTCATAATTAGCAGGCGTTTGTTTCCATCTCACCTGATGGAAAGTGACGATGAAGACGAGGATCATACACGCCTGTCCAAGAGGTACCTATTCACTCTACACTTGAAAGCTCCAGGGTTATATTTGTCTGGAAAAACAGACGCAGGCAAATCGTTCCACTTTTTGGCAACACGAACCAAAAATGAGCTATCGAACCGTTTAGTTCGGCTCTTCGGCACGCTAACCACAAACGGGTGAAACTTCTATCTGCGTCTGGTTGATCGGTGGAGAAAGAGGGAAGGTTCGATCAACTGAAAAAGAGCACACTCTCCAAAGTGCAATCTGTAAAAAACCGATAGACTAGCAACTTTTCGACGATGTTCGAGACTTTGCAGTCTCGAAGAAGTAAGTTTGTCGTCACTTATGAGTCTACGGGCCCTTCGGTCGACAGAATCCAACGCTTCAAGATGGTATTTTGCGGAATCATGCCAAAGATGGCTGCAGTACTTAGGAAATCAGAAATCCAGTCGCAGAGTCCAGATGGTATGCCATACGCAGGAAGCTTGCTCAAGAGGGCTTCGTGCCATACCCGGTTAAAAGCCTTGGAGATATCTAAGGATACGGCCATTGCCTCTCCGTACCCTTCCAAGGCCATGCTCCATAGATCCGTGACGTACACTAGAAGGTCTCCTGTTGAGCGTCGTCCGCGGAAACCATATTGGTTGTCACTGAGGAACTTATTGGTCTCTAGGTACGTCAGGAGACGATGGTTCAATACACGTTCCATAATTTTGCAAATTATGGAAGTGATTGCAATAGGTCTATAGTTGACTGGGTCGGCTCGACTGCCCTTTTTGGTACGGGCTGTACGTTTGCAAACTTCCATGATTTTGGAACTTTTCCAGTCCTTAGAGAGAGTCGATATAGGCGTGACAAAACAGGAGACAACTCGACTGCACAGTGCTTTAGAACCACCGCGGGAATGCCATCCGGACCACTGGCTTTGTTCACGTCTAGATTTAGTAAGCATTTGAGTACCTCTTTCTGGTGAATTTGGACGGCCTCCATCTTGGGGCCGAATGGGGGTAACGTGGGTGGGCTTTATACATTGTACGCCTGCTTCTTAGCTGGGAGATCCATAGCTTTGCTTCCGCGAGCGCTAGCCCAGGCTTGGTATGCTGCATGCTTACGATTTTCAGCTAGGAGGCAATCAGCATTAAACCATGGGCGGGCTTTGGACTCCAGGGATACATCAGAGAACGGTATAAAGTACTCCATACCTTGACATATTACGCTGGAGACAGCATCAGCACAGCATGATGGATCATCGGAAGTAAAGCAAGCTTGCCGCCAAGGATAAGAGGCAAAAAAGTGACGCATCTCATCCCAATCTGCTGACTTGTACCGCCATACTCGCCTTTTGCCTTTTGGGCTGGTATCGGTTGGCGAGTATTGCGACACAGATTTCACCAGACAGTGATCGGATGTCCCTAATGGCGGAGTTACGGATACCGAGTATCTGTCTGGATCTGGTAAATACTGGCGTATACAATTCGGTCCAGGCCAGTATCTACATAGACCCATAAAACAGAAAAATCCGGAACTTCCAAGTATCGGAGACGCCGACAACAGATCTCGTCTCTGACATACACGCACACGCCCGCATTGGGGTGAAATTTGGTCTCCAGGATATAGCCTGGGTAATGCAGGTATGCCAGATCCGAATGATCATCTGCGTCTCTGTCAGAAAGATAAGTGCGGCCTCTCTGTCTCAAGGTGGTGGTGGACATCGTGGAGATTTGAGTGCACTCCTCGGATGTTAGAGAAGTGTACTTTAAGGGAGAGGGAGTGCATCCGCTGTCGGCACTTATTTTTCTTTTTGGACTTTTCCATTATGTTGTTGGTAGGGTGAATAGGGGAGAGGAATAGAAGTTGAGTGAAGCGCAACGTTTGGAACCAAGCAACTCGTGTGGTCAGATCCACGGGTGGAAGGCTCACATGGAGACCGCGGGAACGCCCAAAACCCCCCGGGGATCGCCATCGGGCCCTCTCGCCAACCGGCACAATGGAGCAATCCCGGGATTTTACACAGGCGGTGGGGCAGCCTTTCACGAATGGCTAGAACGCTAGTTGGGCCCCCTACAACCTGCGGTCGGCCAACGGTGCACCGTTTCTTTGGATCCCGCTGCCCTCCAGAATGAGCCACCCGGTGCATCATAAACCTTCGAGTTCAAACGGCTCTCAAACGTTACGCAATTACTCGGACCTGTTTTCCTCCAATGGCTACTCAAGACATCATGCCGGAACGTGACTAGGTCACTTGGCGGCATGGCTTTGTCTAGAGGGTGGTTGCAAGCCGCGGTCGAAACCTACCACCTGCAAAATGGTTATCCCGCCATTCATCGATCGCCAGAGCCTCGTCCGCTGTCCGGCATGGTGCACCACGGGCAGGTGAGGTTGGCATTTGGAGAGTTTAATACTTTGGAAGAAGTTTTCGCTCTCGTATTAAAATAGTTTTCAACTACTATTTTCTTAGTTTATGTGCATGATTAAACTGAAAAATTTTAACTGCAGGGTAGCAAATTATTCCAAAATATACTGTAACACTTAAGTTTTACGTGTGATCTTTCCTTTTTAACTGTATTTTTTTTTTATTTCGTTAAATATTTCTTCATTTTGCTAAATATTAATATTTTATAGTTTACCTTCGTCGATAACCATGTCAACCCATTTTTAATGACAGCCGTAAAAGCTGCCTAACAGACTAAGCCTGCTACACACGATTCTCCGAATTTTCATTCACTTACACACCGAAGATTCTTCGCTGACAAGACAAAATCTGACTTCAAATTGCAGTTCGAATAGAATGAGCCCGGCTATATAAGCTGAGGGCTGGCCTTAGAACGCCACAGTGTCTAATGATGAGATTCTCTTCCTCATCAGGAGACAAAAATCCAAGGCCCCGGGTGCGGATGGATTTTCCAACCATGCACATAAGCAGCTGCCTCGGCAGGTGCTTACCTTACTTGCGATTATTTTCAATGCTTGCTTCGACCTAAGCTACTTTCCAAAAGCTTGGAAGGAAGCTACAGTCATAGGCATTCCCAAGCCGGGTAAACCTTTGAATATCCCGGCTAATCACAGACCCATCAGCCTACTCAAAGCCATGGCTAAAATTCTTGAGAGAGTCATACTCGCTCGAATGAAGGACCACCTGTTCCCAGCTGACGGTGACCCCCTTATTATCCCCCACCAATTCGGCTTTCGAGCCAAACACTCGTGCCCTCAGCAAGTCCATCGAATCGTCGAGTACATACTCGACGGCTTCTACCCTAGACGACTGAACACAGTCGCGGTTTTCTTTGACGTAGCCAAGGCTTTTGACAAAGCTCCACAACACAGGCTTGCCCGACCGACTAGTCAAACTAGTCGGCTCCTACCTTAAAGATCGCAACCTTTCGTTTCAAACACGAAGGTACGCTCTCCACCCCCCACCCCCTCAAGGCGGGCGTCCCTCAGGGCTCGGTACTCGCCCCGCTATTATACTCTATATACACCAATGACATACCTATTCCGTCTAAAGGTGTTCAACTCTCCGTCAAGGGCGTGCACGTCGACACACTCATCACCAAACTCCAGAAGGCCGTAAATGACCTCGGAGCCTGGTTTAAAAATGGCGTATCGATGTAAATCCAGAGAAAAGCTCTGCCATGCGCTTCGATCACAAACGCCGTCGTCCCTACGACCCCCACATCCGAATGCTAGGTACGCCCATCCCGTGGGCACTAACCACCAAGTACCTAGGCGTAACGCTCGATCGTACGCTTTCATTCCGACCTCACATACTTCGAGTTACCAAACTCGCCCGTCTGTGTGACGGTTGTCTATTTCGACCTCTTTTTGTCAGTAAATTTTATTTTTTTGTCGTTCCCGACGTAATTTTAAACTACGAATTACGTAGTGTCGGAGAACGGCAATGTTTTGATTTGACAAGCTAGTCACGAAAAATTATCCATCATAACAACTAGAATCTATTTATTTATTATTGTTTCCGAGTTTATTATTCAAAATTACATGTTTATCAATTTTTTATTATCTACAATCAAAGTTTTCATGAAATCAATAATTTATTTTTACGTACACGAGTGTGCGTAATCAAAGTTTTTGGTAAGGATTCTCATTCATTAAAATTTTATTTTGTTGTTACTTTTTCTTTTCAGATCAAATTTAATTGTATTAATGTTTCTGTTTTATTTTGTGTGACTATTTTTTATTTCAATTTTGTTTATATTTTTTGTTTGTATTTACAGGCATTTTTGTATATTTTTAATTTTACTGCAAAATAAACATAGAAGAGAGCTTTGGTATTTCCTTTCTGGACCCTCAATTACCACTCCGCAAACAACGCGTTACACACTGGCGCCGACCATTCAAACGCAGTTTATGGAGAAGAGAGGAGGAACAATATCAACAGAGGAATAGCAACATTAAAAATAATTTTTTATAATTATTATTGAGGTCAGGCATAAAACTTTATTTGTTACCATTTTCAACCATTAACATTCACTAGTTAGGTTATATATCTACTATAATATATCAAATTACTGCTAAATTATTCAGACATTTAAGTTTCTTTAGTTTCTTTCGTTATAATATCTTTGAAGAAATTTTCTGAAGGCACAACATTTATTCTATAACCCAATAATTTCACTATTTAAATAACATTTTCTATTCATTTTCATCACTTGAAAATACGTATATTTTTAAGGCTCTTTTCTGCATAACGACTATTAACAAATTTATTTTTTTTTTTACCATTAATTTACGATTTAGTGGATATGAATAATAACCCATTAGGTCGTTGGCATATCAGAGACATTAAACCTCTACCGCGTTTAACTTCTTCTTTGAGTGACTAGATTGGTTGTTACCAATTACTTTATATGAATTCATATATAATTATTGCTAATTATCTCACGGCGAGCATAAGCCGATTCTTTTTGTCTTATTTTTTTTTTCTATGCACCTCATTATCGTTTGGCTATACCATTAACATTGACGTTGGTCAAAACTTATAATTAATTATCATCATCGTAGTATTAGGTTAACTTATTGTGTAATTTATTTAATATTTGCAATTCTAGGAGTGTAAACTCTTATTTTCAATATCTGTATTATACTTTATAGTATAATTTGTTAAATGTTATCAATTTTTTTTCTCAATTTTTTTTCAAGCGGTTTGCAACTTGTAAAATTAAGCCTTCTGCACGAGCGTTTATTAAGGTAACTCGTTAAACTAAACCATACCTATGTGTATTATTTATACGCTTGAATCACTTTCCCGTGAGAATTATTTTCATATGTTTATTACATAAGTATTTTAATTACTTCACAAAAGACCCTTGGATTTTATTTAAAAGTCAATGTTTCACGACTGGCTATGATTTTCTTTTCTTTCCGGCATATTTATTTCAGTCTTTAACTGAAACTTGTTTATAGTAATCACCGTGCGGGTGTTAGCGACACGTTAAAGAAGCCATAAGCTATTAATATTTTCAGCGGATGGCAACTATTAAAGCCTTTTGCCGTTGCGTTCAACTCTGTTGAGTTGACTTATTTAGGATACGATTCCTCATAAGCAACTCTAACTGCATGATGTTTTATTTCCAGTAGTTGGAATAAGACTAGTATGAAAGAGAATGTATGTTGTAATTATAATGTACGTTGATGGAGTTGAACGATGTATATTAACATTGTATATTCCAGGAACATGTTTAAAATTTTATCATTCATGAACCATGTAATTTAAGATAATTATTTAGGATTTTTTTTTTCTCTCTCTCGTCTGTTTTGTTTTTCTTTTTCTATTAAATAACTTGTTGATATGCAATATATCAGTATTATTTTTTTTTTTTTTCATATATACAGGATGTTTTTTCAGAAAAATTCTTCTATAGGATGTTAATATTAATTTTCATTTTGCTTTTAATTATTATTTTTTTTTTGATCGTTCTTTCATTTGGCAGATTAAATATTAAAATTCGATATGTATATGCGGTTTATTTTGATTTGGTTTTAATATTTTTTTTTAAAAACTATACTGAAAAAATCTTTCAGATTTTTTTTCCCGGCCTCCGGGGTATTGTGACGGTTGTCTATTTCGACCTCTTTTTGTCAGTAAATTTTATTTTTTTGTCGTTCCCGACGTAATTTTAAACTACGAATTACGTAGTGTCGGAGAACGGCAATGTTTTGATTTGACAAGCTAGTCACGAAAAATTATCCATCATAACAACTAGAATCTATTTATTTATTATTGTTTCCGAGTTTATTATTCAAAATTACATGTTTATCAATTTTTTATTATCTACAATCAAAGTTTTCATGAAATCAATAATTTATTTTTACGTACACGAGTGTGCGTAGCCAAAGTTTTTGGTAAGGATTCTCATTCATTAAAATTTTATTTTGTTGTTACTTTTTCTTTTCAGATCAAATTTAATTGTATTAATGTTTCTGTTTTATTTTGTGTGACTATTTTTTATTTCAATTTTGTTTATATTTTTTGTTTGTATTTACAGGCATTTTTGTATATTTTTAATTTTACTGCAAAATAAACATAGAAGAGAGCTTTGGTATTTTCTTTCTGGACCCTCAATTACCACTCCGCAAACAACGCGTTACATCTGTACATGGGCCGCCTTAACAGTATGTTAGGCCGGTACAGTAAAATGTCTCTTAGGAACAAGCGAACGCTTTTTAAGGTTTGCGTGAGACCAGTCATGACGTACGCCGCGCCAATCTTTGCACATGCTAAACCCTCCGATATGTATTAACTACAGGTAGTCCAGAATCTCTTCTGCCGCCGGGCCACGGATGCTCCGTGGTACGTGCGAAACGCATACCTGCACAGAGATCTCGAACTGCCTACTATACAACAACACCTTAGGACGCTCTCCACCGCTTTTTTTAAGCGATCCGAAGAGCACCCTAATCCTCTTATACGCGAGTCAGTAGCTTATACTGCTCCGTCCATGCCGTCGAGGTACAAAATCCGTAGACCGAGAAATGCACTCTCGGATCCCCCCGATCAACTTTCGGCTAATCTGGACCAGCTTAAGGCTGCCCAGGCCGTATAATCACCAATATAAATGTCATATGCACCTTAAGTGATTAAGTATTCTCAGCGGGTGACCCGCTAGCGGGTCCCTGCTTGCACACCCACCTCCCTACCTGGGTATCGCTCCGATGAAGGCTGGCAGCATTCCCATGCTACAGCCGTTAAGGTAGTTTTTAGTGGGTAGGTGCCACTTTGGTGAGTCCCACATCACCCCGCAGACGGCTGCGGTGGTATTCTTGACGAATCTTCCACCTCCCTCCCGAGAGGGTGCTTCGGCAGCAAAAAATAAAAACTTAGAACGCCGATATTATCGCTCCGATCGCCACCCGGTACGGACGTGCAAGACCCCGTTCTCCGTTGATCGGTCCCTTCCCGATATTCCGTGCTGCTCAGTCTACTGACGTCATAGTTTAGCGTGTTGGTTCCGTGCTACGGTTTTCAAGGGTTTTCTACTCCCTCTGAGTGCTATCGAAGTGCGATTTTTCTTTGCGACTAAGCCCCTTAGTCTTCAAAGTGCTGTGCTAAGTTGTGTTGTGCTTGTGCTGAGTGCAGTGTTGTGCCCAGCGTAAGTAGTCTGGTCTCAGTACAAAGGATATTTAACGGTGACAACGAATTTGTACTGAACCAGTCCTTTTATTTTTATTTTATTTCTCTTCTCTATTTTATTTATTTTTCTCCTATTTTAATATTTATTTTTATCATATCTGTGTGTTTTCGTAAGTATTTGTCCTTTCTGTCGGTAAAGGTTGACCCTAACGCGGTCAACTCTTTACCTGCGTACCCTTTTTTAGGTTTCTAGGTAGCGGCCTTCGGCGTACTACTGTTAGTTTTAAGTTATTTTCCCCAGCCCCCCTACCGCTGGTAGGGAGGTTAGCCGCTAGGGTTCACTAGGTTTTTAGGAACAAGGCATCCTGTGACATACTTACTTTATACATATATATGTCCCAACCCTCCCTAATGGATTCGCTAAGCGTTATTAACTTCGCGAACGCGTTCACCCAGGCGCTTGCTGCGGCAGGCGTCTCCATTCCGAAAGACATCCTAACGCAGGCCTTGCAGGCATCAATCGCGTCCCCGGCCCCTCAGGCCCCAACCCCAGCCCCTCAGGCCTCCAAAGTCTAGACCCCTCAGGTCTATAGCTCTCCCGCGTCTCCCGTTACATCCGATATGGATTGCGCGTCGGTTTCATCCTCGCGCTCATCTCGTAGGAAGCGTACCGCTCCCGGGAGCGATTCAGACTCCGAGGCGTCTGAAGCTTCGTCGGTCGCTGCCACCTTAACCGGCTCTCCTGAGCACGCGTTTCAGTTAGTTGCCAAACGCTCTAAGAAGCGTTCGAAAAAAGCCGCGGTATCTTCAACATCGAGCCAACCCCGGTGTCTTCTACACCCGCCCCCGCGCCGCTCATGTCACTCGAAGTGACCGCGTCTCCGTCGGTCCCGTCGAAGCCAGCGACGCGCTGCGCTCCCGTCCCATCGAAGCCTCAGCTACCTCCGCCCGTCTTCCTCCGCGAAAAAGCGCGCTGGACCGCGGTTTCTAACTTGTGCAAAGAGCACAAAATCAATTATCTCAAGGCAAATAATGCAGGCGATACTATAAAAATCCAAGTCACGACTATCGACGACTTCCGCGCGATCACTCGTTTACTCTCGCTTAAACAAATTGCGTACCACAGTTACGCCCTCCCGGAGGAGCGTAATATCCGCGCAGTATTACGGGGCGTCCCGTTCGAGCTCGCGAACGAAGATATCTTCGAGGACCTTAAGTCCCAGGGTTTCCGGGCTGAAGCAGTGCACAAGATGCACTTAAACCGCGGTAGGCGTTTTCCGTTAGCTTTAGTTATCTCGTCTAATACTCCCAACTCGAGGGAGATCTTCAGAGAGGCTCGCACAACCTGCGGACTCTCGAATATCTTCGTCGAGCGTCCAAACCTCCGTGGTCACCCTGGGCAGTGCCACCGCTGCCAGCTCTACGGCCACGCAGCGGCTAACTGCTCAGCTCCTGCCAGGTGCGTCAAGTGCCTGGATCCTCGCATAACAAAGAAATGCACTCGCACTCCCGAATCCACTCCCCCCCTGCCTGTGTGCTATGCGGCCAGTCTGGCCACACAGCTAACTACAGGGGTTGCCCGCGCGCTCCGCGCTCCTCAGCCAAGAGGGCCGCGCCTAAACCGGCGCCGCCGCTCACTCCCGCTAACTTCCCGCCGCTGCGCAACCGGGGTCCCCCGGAAGCAAAGCTCGTTCAGCCGACGCCTACTTGGGCTCTGTCTTGGAGGCAGCGTCCGGCCGTTCCACCTGCACCTTCCCGTCCTATCCCAGCTACCGTAGCTCCCGTAGGGCCGCGTCCTGTTCCGTCATCTTCACCTCAGTCATCGTTGGCTGAGAACATGAAGACCGTGTTCGACGTCATTCAAAACGTTGATATTAAGGAAATTTCCGTTCTCGCACGCAAACTGCGAGCCGCCCGCTCTCCTCAAGAGCGTTTATTTGCGTTAGCCGAGCATCACTCGCTTCTAAGTTCGTTATAAATTTTATTTTTTTATTTTTGTATAAATTCGTAAATAAGCAAATATAATGTCTAGACCCGCAAATCCCGCGTCCGGTCGTATCAAACCCAAGGGTTTATCCCTAGTTTCTTTTAACGCTCGTAGTCTCAGCACTAACCTTCCTGAGCTCAAACTGTTACTTCAGAACAATGAGCCAGACTTATTGCTTCTTCAAGAGACGTGGCTCACTCCAAACTGCACCAGGGGATTCGCTGTTCCCAATTACGTGTTCATTCGTAACGATAGGCCCGACGGTTACGGCGGCACAGCTATTTATCACAAAAGAGGTTTCCACTGCACTCTTCTCCCTACCCCTCCTCTCCTCAACATGGAGGCCACTATGTGTAGATTGGCTTTCCGACCGTCATCATAGCTTCAGTCTACATACCTAGTGACATCCATCGTACCAGACCTATTCTTAGCGACTTCGAGGCCATTCTCGCCCTCGGCCATTCAGTCATTATGTTTGGAGATTTTAACTCCAAACATACTGACTGGAAGTGCCTATCGACCAACCAAAGCGGTAGAGAACTCCTTAAAATCACTCAGCAACTCGACTTAGACGTCATCTCTCCCGTCACTCCCACTCACTATCCCGGCAACCCTAACTACTCTCCTGACATCCTCGATTTTGCGATCTTCAAACAAATCAACCTCGATCTCAGGTCTATCGAACCGCTCGATGACCTTGGCTAAGATCACCGCCCCGTCTCCCTCGTGCTAGGACCGCCTAACAATCACATCACTCCTCCTAAGACCTTTACCAACTGGAAAGGTTTTAAAAATACGTTAGCTTCGGCCTTAGAGGCCCCAAACTCTCGCCCGACCAATTAGATAGCCCGGACAAAATAGATTCATTAGTCGACTCCCTCACTGATGCTATCAACTCAGCCATCAGTGTAAACGAAAAGGTTGCTAAGCGAAGTATACCCAATCTACCCTTAGCCGTTAGCAATCTCATTAAATCTAAGAATGCGGCTCTCCGGAGAGCCAAGAAATATCCCACGCCCGCCTATAGATCAGCTGCGAACAAACTACAACGTAAAGTTAGGTCTCGCCTCATGGAACTCCGAGACGCTCAGTTTAACGATCTCATGGAGAATATCTCCCCGTCCCACCAAGCGTACTATAGTATGGCCCGAGCCTTATGCGTAGACGCCGCCTCTCACATTCCTCCTCTCACTCGTCCCGACGGCACTATTGCCTTTGAAGCCGAAGAGAAAGCCGAATGCTTCGCTGACAGTATAGCGGCACAATGTTCGCCCAGCACGCAACCCGCGGATCCCTTCCACATCCAGGCGGTGGAGGACGAAGTTCTCCGCAGAGAATCTCTCCCCATCACCGACGACCCCGTCACAGTCTCTAACGATGAAATCATGCTTCTCATTAAAAGTCAAAAGTCCAAAAAGGCTCCGGGTGCGGATGGTATTTCTAACCACGCACTCAAACACCTGCCTCAACAGGTTCTTACCTTGTTAGCCATCATCTTCAATGCCTGCTTCAACCACAGCTACTTTCCAAAAGCCTGGAAAAAAGCGACAGTCATAGGCATTCCCAAGCCGGGTAAACCTCTGAATATCCCGGCTAATCACAGACCCATCAGCCTCCTCAAGGCCATGTCTAAACTTCTCGAAAGAGTCATACTCTCTCGAATTCGGAACCATCTGTTTCCAACGGATGGCGATCCCCTCATCATTTCCCACCAGTTCGGCTTTCGCGCTAAGCACTCCTGCCCTCAGCAAGTCCATCGAATCGTCGAGTACATACTCGACAGCTTCTATCCGAAACGAAAGAAAACGATCGCGGTTCTCTTTGACGTAGCCAAGGCTTTCGACAAAGTCTGGCACAGCGGTCTCGTTTATAAACTCTACAAAATAGGCTTACCGGCTCGCCTAGTTAGGATAATCGCATCGTTTCTCAAAGACCGCACGTGAATTTCAGATTCGCGTAGATAATTGTTGACTTTTTAATAAAGTAATATTTGATTAGCTAGTTCACGCCTTGAGGATAAAGTCAACTGGGGTAATGACAAGCTTCATTATTGTCACCACACATATAGTTAATTTATTTAAAAAACTTATTTTGCACCTTGTCTAATATATTCAAAATAACTTCTAAATCTTTTAATTCCTGTTTCTTTAGTAATTTATGACATTCTATTATATTTTTGCTATTTCTGGTGATTCACTATCTCATCATCACTAGAATATTGAAGTTAAAATGTTTAAAGCAAGGTCATACCTGATTTTTGCTGGATTTTTTTTCACATATGTGCTTACAACTATAAAAATATAACATAAAAATAATATTGTACGTACCTTGTCCCAAACTACTTTGTATGTATGCTAAACTCGGTCTGACTCGGACAAAGTCGCACTGAAGTTCCCGCACATCGTAAACAACGTCAGAGCCATTTGGATTGCGTACTCTTGTTCGTCTTCATAGACCAGCCTGCCCTAAATTTCATTCTAATAAAATTATGCTTCATTTGATATGTTTTTGCAGGTTTTGTAAGTTGATTTGGTTTATTTGGTTTTTTTTACCTAAGTGATGGATAGACCTTTTTTACAATTTCCATAGCCGGTAAACGAGCGTGCGACCCACGTAGTAGTACGTAACATCCGCACCTATTGACATCATTCATCGTAGGTGCTTTATTTATAAATATTACGTTGCTTCACTTCCCTATAAATGGATCACAACTGCGTAAGCGTGATTATTATAGCGGACAAAATGGGAAGGACTGTACGAGTAGTATCGCCCCAGGCAATATCCTAACATTTAAAAACTCGAATGCCAATCTAAAATATCACTTAATAGCAAATGTTCGAGGTTTTTTTGTAGTGACAAGTTAAATAAGTAAAATAAGGGCGGTTTGGGTGTTAAATGTATAAATTAGTGGAAAGTACTTTGAAAAAAGTACAGAAAAGCCTAGGCAATATACGGGATTGATGAGTAATTTAACGGAAAGCTTCACTTCAAATCGCACTACTCATGTTGATTGCAGTTAAGCCAGAGATTGAAATGTCTAAATGCATATTCATTTATATGTCAACTATTACAGAAGCAATTTACTACCTTTTTGGCTAGTACACCATTATGCTATCCATAACTTTAATAGATTTCTTTACTAAATACCTCACGACTGCAGCTCAAAAATCTTAAAAAAATAAATAAAATTATTCTTTTGTCTTACTAATTAGACCAATTAAAATATTTACATAGAAATTTAGGCAGCCCGGATTCATCGTCTGCAGAAATATCGTTTTATCATGTCCGCTTTCCATTCATTTTAAAGAAGAAGAGTTTATTGTTTGTTGACATTGAAAGTTAATCATAAATTACCTTCCATCACCTCCGTGAAAACATGTTTTGCGTCCTGGGGTCTTTAAAACTATTTTATGTAATGCTTGGAATTTCCACAGAAAATTGGTTATGAATATTAATTAAGTAATATTATTGGTGAAAAAGGTTTTTTCATCGTTTAATACTCTTTACAGAAATTATCGCAAAATGCTTTCAATGTTGATAGCATTGTCCTGTTTTGGGAGAATTACTGATTTTAATTAATAATTCAGTCTGTAATTCGTTTTTGTTTAATTCTCACAGATAAGCAAAGTTTTTTAAACATAACTAGCAAATTCAGAAAATAGTGATTGAGTGAACTAAGATATAGTATACGTTCAAGACGTGCTACAATTAATTGACTATATTGTGGTTGTGACCCGGTTTCCTTGAATTTTTCTTGCAACCTTGAATATTCGGACACAGAACATTTAATAAAAGCAACTAACTTTTTGACAGATCACAATTTAAGTGGATATACAAAAACTGTATCCGAAATAAGAAAAGATACAATTCACTCATCAAATAAGTCTAACTTTTGAAATATAATGAAATAGAATAAAAAACATGTGTCGGCATCTAATTCCAGGGAAAATACATAAGCTTTTACCTATTTTAAGTAGTTGTGTAAAACGAATTGATAAACACATTATAATAAGCTTAAGCTTCAAACATACTACTTACAGTATTACTAAGTCAAATAACTTAAATGTTTTTGCATATAGGCATTTTGTATTTCATAATATTGCGTGTGTAACTGAATAATGTATAAGTTATAACATAAAAATATAAATGTGGTAGGAACATTCGTAATAGGTATTCGCCACATAAAAAGTTTAAGTAGGTCTTAAGGTGCATAGTCGAATGTTTTCAACGCCAAAAAAAATACTGATGTTATTTTTTGTTTGATATAAAAATCATTTCCGGTGATTATTCCAAAACATAGTATTTAAATTATCAAGTCTCAAGCAACTGTCAATAAAGCTTTCCATACAAATGAAATTATAATAAAATGTCAGGATACTCGATTCGCAAACGAGAATCATTCGCTGTTCCAAGAATCGATACAAGATTTATTAATTAAAAGTCGATTGCGCGCCCTTCTACGCACGTGCAGATATATGAGAGATGTGAGCGCGTATCCAAAATCTCACTTATTTCTAAATTATGTTGTATTTCTGTATGATGCTGTATTGTATTCATGTTTCTATAGATTATTTATGTGTGTGAAATGTCAAAAGCATCCTCGAGTTTTGCTTTGTAAGTGTGATTTCATAAAATATTTGTATCTTGTATAAGAAGATATGGTGTTGTTTTGAGCTCATGTTTTATTATCTTAAGATAGTAAAATTTTATCTTATGTGGTTACCACGGATCGAGACGATGACTTAGTTTTAACAACTTTCCATTATTTTGTTTATACAGGATTAAAATAATTAAAATAAAAATTCAGAAACTGTTTTCAAAACTAAAACAATTAAGTACTTACGCAAAAATGATTTGTGTACACAGCATAGCATACAAATCCTAATTCTATAAATATTTTATTTTGCATTTATTAATTAGAAAAGCAAAATGTATTTCGCAATACTTTTTTTTGCTACCTTTATAAAAATATAAGGTTTTTACAATAGGTATAATTTTCACCTGAAATAGAATATTACATTTTATTTTTCATAATTTTTCTGAGAATTGGTAATTGTTAATAACGTTACTTGAAAATATACAAAACAGAGCTTCCGGTGTAAATATGGGTTTGCTTCTGTGAATCTATACACTGATACATTTTTACTAACTTTTTACTGATAAACGTTTAACCCTTACCCCGTAGAAGAAATTTAATTTAATAACTATAACAAAATAATCGTTACACAAAACTATATATCCTATAATAAAAAAATTGAGTCGAAATCTTAATGTTCCTTCATTAAAAATTGTTTCTTCTTTTAAAATAAAATCCTCCAAAGAAACTCAAATTTCGACTCGTTAGCGGGAAAGTAAATAATTATTATCCTGAGGATATCTATTTTTATCTCTAAAATGATTTAAAATGGTTCGAGAAGAAATACTAATTAAGTAATAACATTTCGACTTAATATTGTATTAAAGAAAGAGCTCTAAGCGACAGCTTCTGATGAATTTCAAGAAAGTTACTCATTGTGAAGCATTTCCTTCTTAATGTAAAATAATATAATTAAAAAAAATAATCTAAATAATATTAAAAACACAAACTGTTGTTTTTAAACGAATATTTAAGTATATTTAAAGGGTGTGAGAATGTGGTTGCAATAATAATAAAAATAATTTACAATTACTACTCGTATAATTTACATTTAATAAAGTATTATAGAGATTATAAAACTTTACTACATTAATGGCTCGTATTACAACTACAACATTAAACAATACTTCGTTTATTTTACGATACTCGAGAATACCTGTTTACCTGAATTACTTCCATAACCTGTTGTTTCACTGTAACAGTTTTCTATCCATTTTGGAACAAGAATACACAAAGAAAACTGGAATAATAAAAAAAATATTTTCTCTACACAGTTATTTTCATATCTGTCAGAGATAAAATTTTAAATAAGTCCAAATAAATAATATCCTCAGGGTTTACTACTAAAATTCTGAATTGATTGTTTTTTTTTCCAGATAAATATCTCAAAAAGTTACTATACAAGTAAATCATATTAATCTCTAATACCGTATATAATACCTTATATTAGAAAAATCTGCTTAATCTGAAACAACTGACGGTACTTAAAGAAATAATGCCTTGTATCAGTTAAAGAACGAAAGAAAAATAATACAATCAAAAGCGTGTCTTTTGAAATAACCAGTATTAAAACAGATAGAATCCAAAAATGGACACGTTTCAAAGCAGGTAGTTTTAATTTTAAAACAATTTAAAAACATATTTATATCGGTATGTATAAGCTTCTCTGAAAATAATCCTCACAGAGGTAGATTTTATGCTCGGCTTTCACGCTCCAATCAAATATGCATTCCATATATCCAGCGTATCGAATTAATTGATATTTAGGAAACTCCACTATTATAACGCCAAAAGGAGATTTATGATTTCAAGCGCTATATACGTGTACCGTTATGTACGTATGTTTATGTTTACCTTACATAACTTCAAAGCTACTTACCATGATTATAAAAATGAGATATCATTAGCAACGTCTTGATTGGCCGCTAGTTATGACGTCACACTGAATTCAATTACGTAGTGGATGTCGTAGGCGTGTCTGGTCGATGACAAAATAAAAAAATTTGTAAGATTTGTATGAAAGGAATTCAATAGGAATATTTCAGAAATGTTAATAAGACCAGCAGAGCTTATATTTAAAAAAAGGTAATTATGAGACTAAAACTCGACTACTGAGTCTAAAATAAAAAATATAATAAAGGACTATGACTTCTTCCTTCATTCTTTAGTTAGGGTCACCTAAATCGAACATATCGCTTTTAGTGCTTTAAGTTTATTGAAATCAAGTTTATTTAAAGGGTGTATGCCTCATGCAGGGTTGTTCATGGAATAATATTTTTCAAATTAAACTGTATATTTTTCTTTTTTTAATTTTACTTTTAATTATAGATCACATGCTGAGCAAAGAGGTTTTAACTTAGGCAGAGAAAAATGGAAAAACAAGTTCCGCAACAGCTCCATCAATAATGATGATAGAAAAGCACAAGCCTTATTCGTAAGCTACTTATTTTTCTATATTATTTATAGATACTCAGTTACGCTTCGCTTCCGCTAATTAGTATTTTATTATTTATCGTAACGATGTGAATAATCCGTGACGCAAAAATATTTCCTATGTTTGATGATTTAAGGAAAATAATCATAATGATTAACGGATTACACCTTGAAGTAAAATGACGTCTATTAGATACATATTAGTTCATATAATTAAGTACATAAGATACTATTCATACCATGAAATTTTTTCTGATACATAAAAGATTTCAAAAAAAGATTTTTTCATTGATACAGTCAACGAAGAAAAATAAATCTGATTAATCGAGGAATCTGGCTCTACTTTTTTTAGAAATGATATCGCTACTTCGTTTTATATTTTTTTTTCTGGTTTCAGAGAAGAACAGACCATGGATAATATTAACGTGTTAGAATAACAAAGCTTAACAGTGGTTTCATATCTTTTTTGACTAATAAGAGGAAGAAAGGGGAAGAAGAAGGAAGAAAATGCATGAATATACTTCACTTTCAATACTGAATGTAGCAAAGTAAATTTGTAACAATCAAATAAACTTCTATCAATCACACGCATTGTGTTTGGTCCGTACCTGATTGCTCCGTTTTAAAGATAAATCATGTTTTCTGTTTGTCACATTACCGCTGGTGTCAAACATAACATGTCCTAGATTCTAAGTGAAAACCGGCACCTTTACCAAATGTACCGATACAACGACTCAAAGATATAAATTAAATATAGTAAACCTACAAATTCAATTTCAAAACATCTTTACATAAACAATATATGTAGATATATATCTAAGGATTTGGACATCAGAGATGCGTAAATGTAAAGAAAATTTATAGAACAACAATATACCTAAACAATTTTATTTTTTTAATTTCATCATCATTATCTTATCTAAAAATCTCCAGATACTTCAAAGAAGCTGCTATTACAGCTGATTGGCTAATTATCAGATTCCCAATATACTCCGATAGCCTTCTTTGTAGGAGTTAACTTAGCTTTGGCGGGGCTCAAGTTTTTCTCTTTTCATTTACATGTATCCGTTTGATAAATATTTGAATAAAAAAACCATTGTGAATTTTAATAAACATACCATGGATTATGTTTTGTACACTTATGTATTGTTAGGGGCAAATGGAACCTACAGTTACAAACCCAACGCAAAGTCATAATGATGACAATCGAAGAGTAAAATTCTATGATATTTTACCCATGTTATAATTTTAACAAAAAAATAATTTTATTTTTTAAGATTTATTTTTTAACTAGTCTGGTAATACAGGGATTCAAATTCAAAAAAATTAATAGAATTTTGTGTTAACCTTAGTGCAGTTTCGGCAGTGTGCGAAATCCTTATAACTGAAAAAGTTCTGCCAATTGATTGTTCGAATTAAAAAAGGCACACCTTAAATAAGTGGTTATAGCCTTTGATTTCAGTAAAATAGCGGGAGATAGGTAACCAGTTCCTGACGCACAGACCTCATTAATCTTGTCTCCGTCGCCTGATTTAACTTAGTCGCAATCCGTCTGTCCCTAAGCGAAAAAAAAGTTAGGTAACACGACACGACATCCGTTTTGCTCGCATACCACGTCATTGCATCATACTGCCCGTTTCTGAATTTCATTAATGTAATATACTTAAGTGTGTATGAGTACTAGATCCATTACTTAAGTACGTCCAATCCAAGTAATAGCTTATCACTATACAAAGCACTCACGTATAATACAATCTGTAGCTGCCCATATAATTGGCATAATAATAGAAAACTTAATGAAACCCCACATATCCATACAAGTTAGCTCCAAGTAACCGGGCGGAAAAATTGTGTTCAAGGCGACCGCGTTGTTGATATAATAATGTAGGGAAGCGAGACAATACTGCCCGTGGAGTTCTGCTATATTAAAGAAAAATATTTTCATCATAGAAATAGGCTATTATTTTATTATAATTTACTGCTATTTAGATAATCTAATTGAGTTTATCCAAGTTTTGTTAGGCTCAAGCTTGATAAATAATATACCAAGAATTCGAAGTTTTGTTTATAAAATTAGGTAGATAAGCAGATTGTTACCAAGAATGTCTCTATACGTAATATAGTATATATAATATATAATATAAGAGGCTCGTACATTATTTACTTAAACAATACTAAGTGGAGTATTCGGTGCTTTAACTAAACTACATTGTGATTTCACCACTTCAATTGTGATAATGTGTTTTGGTACATGTTTGTTACAGATATTTAAAAGAGGTTCGAAAAATAATTTGTATAGAGTTTTGAGCGTGTTTGTCTATACATTTATTCAACTAATACAACTAATATACAACAAATATACAACAGCAGGTATGTGTTTGAATGGAATAAGATTCAAAAACATGGCAGGTATTGTCACTATCATAAATGTGGAATAATATGTTATTCCACATTTTACAACTGTATCTAGACAAAATTATGTCTTAATCCGTTCATAAGATTTAACGTGAATAATTAGCTCACTTATATCTATATACAGGGTGGCCTCATATTTAAGTCCAAAAAATGCAGGTCCGACTTGTTGTGGGGTATTCGAATCACCCCCATGTTTGTGCCGCGACTTATTCGTTTTAGAATTATGATTTTTTTTCTGAATTTGTAAGAACCTTTGACCCGACCAACTTAAAAAATTGTTGTTCTCAAGTGAGAAAATTTATCAAGATTGTTTTGTAGGTGGCAGGTACTATTTTTAGGATCAATATTTTGAATTGTATAAAATAAAACAATAACTTCTATTTTTTCATATAAATAAATAAACAACCGTTTATCTTCCATTTGTAATTCCGGTCGCACAAGAAATGCATGCGTAAACTTGTGCACTAAAAGAAAATTATGTGTAGTAGGTGCTCTTCGAAACTGTTCACTTATACATTCTTTGCTAAGACAGTTCTGCCGACAACGACTACGTAAGTTGTGGAAAACTCACCAAGACAAGTTACATCGTCTACCAGAAAATCTACATTATTTACCGTGAATATTACCCAAAAGTGACCCTCGAATTTATAAATTTAAACTGTAGAAAGGTTATGGTAAAAGTAACTATCGGCATTTTTGTCAATATCAATACACAAAAAGCAGTTCAATACGATCAAACACGGGACATTCACCGGTTCGCTCGTCATCGCCTTAAACTTAATTTGGAGTCCTCGGTAGAAGCGCTTCCTAAAAGTTGAACGGTATGAACTCAAACGCTATTTGATTTGAGTCGAAATGTAAAATGTTCTTTAGTTTCCGAATTGAATTGATTTTAATACTTTGGACAAAGTTTTCGCTTTCGTATTATAAAAGTTTCAAACTCCTACTGTTTTCTTAGTTTAATGAATGTGAATGAGCAAGCTGAAAAGTTTCAACTATAATTTTCGTTCTGATAAAAGTTATGCTTCAGTAGATTTGTTTTTTGCAGGTTTTGTAAGTTATGTAACAATTATATTTCATATTATTACATTAAGCTTATTGAACTATATAAAAAATATTCAAATATCAAAATATTTTATTATTATATATTATTATTTAACTATAGGTTTACAACAGAAACCCTTAATGATGGTCAATCAAATACGAAAAACTTATAACTTCGCGTTTTAAAATGTATTATAGACCGAGAAGAAAAAGCCGGTAAAAAAACTTCTCGACTCTCTTATAATCAATGTATATATATTTATATTGTATATATTCCTAAACTATTTATTGTGCTAAGATTTTATATGGTCTAACGTGCGCATGCTGTAAGTGATATGCGCCTGGTGTGAGCATGGCCTGAACATCGGAGGGGTTAATAAATATGTCAAATTTAATTTAAAGAATGCACGAGATGTCTTCCTTGATTTTTGTACAAATGCATTTAAATTATAATAAAAATACCTCCAAGGATGGTTTGTTTAATACTTTAAAAAAATATCCAGATTGTTGAGTTGGGAGTAACATAGACCTAGAGATTGAGTCAGCGATACCTGCCACTGAATAAAAATCACACAAAGGAAAATGACACATCTGTTTATAAGGACAACTTTAAAAGTCTCTTATAAATATACTTTGTTACTAAAGTGCTGTATCATAACAGGAACGGATAAAGATGGTTAGAACAAAACCTTTTAGAAAACCTATCTGGTAATCAATATTTAGCGCCAGCCATGGCGGTATACTCGTAATCCATTCTGTAGCAATACTGTAAGTGCTCCGTAAGTGGGTAATCCAATGTGCGGCGGTAACTCGCCGAAACAGTCAGGATTTAGGCCAGGCCCTAAATGGATTAATAAATATTCAACAGCATAAGCATTCTCAACGTCTAAAAACTTAATAAAGAAAAAAAATATTTTTTTAATAATCACAAAATTACTTCGTCTCATGGAAAATTAAAATATTCAGCAGTGTAAATAAACACTTTGAAATGAGTTGGATTTTTTATATTTATTATATAAAGAAGATAGGTATTATCAACTTTGAACTAAAAATGTGCACCCGTTCTTTAAAAAAATGATGTAATTCATCAGCCGGAATTTTTGTGTGTAACTGCCAACTGGCATCTTCTACATCTACAACAGTACATTCAACCCTAGATTGAGCCTGTTCGTTTTGTGAGCTTGCTAAGGGTCTTATTGAAAATAATCGATGACATGATGCGAAAATAGTAAGAAACAAATGAAACTTGTAATAAAACTAAAAATAAAATTGTTAATTTGCTAAGTAATTTGGGTTCATTTTTTTCATAGCATAGCTTGTGACAAAAACCATAGTATACTTAAATCAGTAACCCTTCAGTTGTCTCCATAATATAGTCGTCGATTTTAATGTAGTTAATCAACTTAACCTTAAATAAATGACTTTTTTTGTTCAAATTTCGTTGCTCAGTTTCTATTCTAAAATTCCATGGGAATGGTACATGTTGGTCTATTTTATAAGTGATAAAATCAAAACAACAACCAGATCCTAAATATGACAATATCTGAGATACCTAGCATACAATAACTACCAACAAAAGCGCCTACATTAACTCGCTTGAATCTTGTAGGTACCGCAAATTACTGATTTCATTGCTATAACATAGCTCGCAGAAATGAATGAAATATAATTAAATTATGCGGACTGTTTTAATAATAAAATCGCAAACCTTTTTCAACAACGAATCAAAATAACAAAAACTTTTAAACCAATTATATCATACAACACCTTTAACCTACGTGTCACGACAATAAACAATGTTTTTTTGTTGGTAGGTACTTCATATATTCATTATTCAGAAAGCTACTGGCTGTTTAATTACATTTACGTCATATTAATGCACATGACAGGAGCAGACTTGATAAATGTACGGTCACTGACGAAGTACTTTTCTAGTCTATATAGCTAACATTTTATGACATTTTCTGGAAAAATATGTGCGGCAATCCACGTAAAAATTTCTGAAAGAGCAGCCATCAAATTTCTGTGCTGTTATCCCATTGTGATTTGTAATAAAAGCGCTTTACCCACAAAGGCCAAAGTATTTCTATATTCTCTTTACATTTAAATCCAGATTTTAAAGGAGTACATATACAGGATGATTTAAAAATGTATTTATTGAAGATAATTCTTTTTAAATTAAAGAAAGACAGAACTTCTTATAATTTATTATATAACTATCAGTAAAAGTTTTTGTTCAGGAAGTTATATACAATTATTTGTCCTAACTTTGTATAGTTATTTTTTATCGCGGTGAAATTAAAAAGTCGAATAATAAATATGAAGCCTTTTTACCAGGAAAATAATTATTTGCCACACGAACTGAAATAGACTGTTAAGGATTTTTTGTAAATTTAGAAGATAGTTAATTGAAAAGAAAATAACAGATTTAAATAATCGTACAGGTGTACTCAAGCAGGTTCTTCTATTATAACACTAGCTCTTTCACCTGTTCATACAAAATCTATGTTTTTACGACCGAACAAGCTCCTGCCTTTAATAGTACTGCACCTAATTGTCTAATAAAGTAACTCTGTCTTGTGACTCCTGAAGGAATTGTCTAGACAAGCAAGCACTTCTGTGTTTTATATACAATACTTAACTCTATCACTGAGTAGATGTTGCATCCAGACTACCTGCATTATAATGGAATAAACTATGGAAGGTAAACATTTTTAATTGTTATAATTTGATGGGTTAGATTGAGGACCTAGTGGCGTAGTGAGTAAGCCTTGCCTCATACGCCGAAGGTCTTAAGTTCGAGTCCTGGTCGGGGCATTTATGCGATGAACACAGATGTGTTCTAGGGTCATGGTTGTTTATATTACATATGAAATTGGCGTTTTGTGAGGGAGGAACATAAAGTCATTTTTTTTATATAATATATTTTTCTAATCAAAGTACGTACCATTGCTATTTTTTGTACTCTTGCCATCTCATGGGTAGTTCATTGATCCCTTTACTAAAAAACCATTCGGATGGGAATCAATAAAATCTTTGAAGGCGCTTTGGACTGCCCCATCTGAGTTGAATTTTTTCCCTTGCAAGAAGTTATCCAAATTTTGAAAAAAAGTGGTTATCTGTTGGAGCAAGGTCCGGGGAGTATGGATGATGTCTTAGACATTCCGATTGAAGCTTTTCTAATTTGGTAGCCTGTGTCTGGTCTGTTGTGTGATCTAAGCATTGTCCTGAAGCAGCAGTGGCCTAGAGCGATTGATCAGCCTCGGTTGTTTAGCAGCTAGCTTTTCAATCATGGTTTGCAGTTGCTGACAATAGACATCTGCCGTAATCGTCTGGCCAGATTTAAGAAAGCTGTATTGAACAACACCGGCACTAGTCTACCAAACGCTCACAAGTAACTTTTTTTGAGTCAATTTTCGCTTGGGGCAGGATTTGGCTGGTTCGCCAGGGTTCAACCACTGTGATGAGCGCTTCCGATTGTCGTACAGGATCCACTTTTCATCACAGGTAATTGTTTGATTTAAAATCTTTCATTATTGTGCCGGTTGCTCCTCTCAAGCTTATTCAGCTTCCCAATTTGCTTCAAGTGTATTAAAACAGTTTTGTCACTAATACAGCCTACTACTAACACTATATACAGGGTGTAACAGGCGGGGTGGATCAACGGACTCCGAGGGGTGGGGGACCTCAATACCTACCAATTTAACCCCCATGTATGTTCAGCAATATTTAGTAGTTCTTGAGATATTAGGGATTTAGTGATTTTTTCGAAAAAATCAGATTCTCGGAGAAAACTTGAAATTATTACGTAACTTTCAGATCTACGCTCATGAATTTTTGCCTCAAAATAGCTTAATAGTAGGCCTTTTGTATCATCTGACCGCCGATAATCGTTGCTTTTTATAAATGGAAATAAAATTGAAACTATTAAATTTTTTTTGAAATGTGAAATGTGAATGTCAACTTTCAGGGGTCTAAGATAAAAAAATCAAACATACTTGAGTGTAAAAGCAGCCATTTTTTATTACTATGCAGCGTTATCGATATCCGAGAGCTGCATACATGAAAAGTGTGTTTATCTGATTTCGAGAATTACAAACTCAAAAAGTGTTTTGTTCAGGTAATAAACGATATTTGCTTTAATTGAACAAAAGTCGGTTTATGTTTAAAGAAGCTATTTTGTAGGTGTTGAACTAATTTTTAACATAATAAAAAAGAAAGGAAGCATTAAAGAAAAAGTTGGTTAAATTAGAATTTTTTATTCTACAGCAAATGTTCGAAATGACCTCCATTATTAGAGATGCACAATCTATATCGTTTTAAGAAATTTTCTTTGAGCTTTCTAAATGCATCTTCTTTTTCTCTAATCTTCATTTTAGCCTGGGCCAGTTTTGCACGTAATTCGCCAATGTACACCAGTTCTTTGTAATAACCCCAAACAAAAAAATCTACTGGGTTAAGATCTGGTGACCGTGGAGGCCAGGCTACAGGCCCTCTACGGCCAATCCAACGCCGCGGTAAATAAACATTCAAATAAGTATTCTCTTACATTTCGAGCGTAGTGGCATGGTGCTCCATCATATTGAAAGAACATGTGGCGGCGAACTGCTAAATTAATGTCTTCCAATACTTGGTATAAATTATTTTGTAAGAATGCAAAATATGTTTCTCCATTTTATCTTGCTGGCAACTCAATAGGTCCAACCAGTTGTTTGTTAAATACACCAGTCCACAAATTAACACTAAACTGATGCTAAAAACTATGGCGGCGGATCGCATGGGGATTTTCGAAACTCCAAGAGTGATAGTTATGAATATTGAAAATTCCACTCCGGCTAAAAGTTGATTCATCTGTTCACATAATATTATCAAAAAATTCTTCGGCCATTTCACATCGGATGATCATTTCTTGACAGAACGTCGTGGATAGTCCACTGGTGCCAAATCTTGCACAATTTTTTACGTGGTAAGGTGCATGCCTTCTGCTCGCAACATTCTATTCACAGACATGTGAGACAGGCCTATGCGATAGCCAATTCCTCTCGTACTTGTTGAAGGATCTCTTTGCACTTCTTCCAAATCTTGTTCTGCTCGATCTGGATCGATCCTTGGCACACTTTCTTGCTGAGTGGTACCAGGTATGCGACCTTCCATGTACGCGTTTCTAACATGCAAAATAACACGGTAGTCTGGGTAGACCTCGGGTTGAGGACCACCTCTTCTAATTATTTGCTCCCGGTACATTCTAGCAGCAGCTCGGGCGTTTCCTTGGGCTGCTCCGTAACAATAATACATTTCTGCATAATCACGCGGAGAATACGGCATGGTACGTAAACTTGACAGTTTCTGTGGCAGCTATGCAAGATAATTATGAAGTATCAATGCCCGGTAATCGCGCAGAGTCTTCGTTCCGAGATAATCACAATCCAAATCACTTAGCTAGTATCGAGGTCCGTTTAAATTGCCAAATTTGTAGGATTGAGTAAAACAGTAGTAGACAGAGGGAGCACGTGTAGACACAGAAGGGTAGACGATAAACGACTAAAGAGTTATGCAAAAGTAACAAATTAAGTCAACGCCTGAAACAATAGCCACGTTTTTTACGTGGTGCAATAAAAAATCTACTGCATGTAACATAATAACATAACCATAATAAAATTATTACCCTTCTTTGAACATAAACCGACTTTGTTGACAAATAAGAAACGCAAATATAGCTAATTACCTGAACAAAACACTTAAGAAATATGCAATTCTCGGACTTAGATAACGCTGCCTAGTAATAAAAAAATGGCTGCTTTTGGACTCAATTATGTTTTTGTACATGTTGCCGTGATGCTAGTCAAACGAAATTTATAGACATTGTTCTACATTAACACAGTCATTAATACAGTTTTTAAGATAGGTTTTGGAAAAAAATGGATGATTTATCTTAGACCCCTGAAATTTGACGTTCACATTTAGCATTTCAAAAAAAAATTTAATAGTTTCAATTTTATTTCCATTTATAAAAAGCAACGATTATCGGCGGTCAGATGATACAAAAGGCCTACTATTAAGCTATTTTGAGGCAATTCATGAGCGTAGATCTGAAAATTAGGTTATAATTTCAAGTTTTCTCCGAGAATCTGATTTTTTCGAAAAAATCACTAAATCCCAAATATCTCAAGAACTACTAAATATTTCTGAACATACATGGGTAATAAATTAAATTGTAAATTGGTAGGTACTGAGGTCCTCCACCCCTCAGATTCCGTTGATCCACCCCGCCTGTTACACCGTGTATTTACTAATACTATACCAAAACAGGGGTATAAATAGGTCATCATAAACAAAAAATAGTTAGCGGGTTGACATAAAACAGATGCTGGACATTGTAAGGGTTCCGACAAATAGGTTTGGATAATTCCTAAGTCCAACTAGTTAATTTTAAGTGTCAAAGCATTCCGTTTCTTGACACATTCCATCATAATATGGTATAAAACTTCTTCTTTATTGAAGTTTGAAAGTTTAATGGATCTATTTTACGCATTGAATGCGTGATTTTTTTTTGTCTTTCCCCAGACAAACACACCAATCTGTATGGCCCCGAAGTAAGCAGAGCTTGTGTTACGGATGACCATACAGCGAACTGGGGGGAACCGAGAATAAACATACATATATAAATATAAACAACCATGACCCGAGAGCAAACATCTGTGTTCATCGCACAAAGGAATGCCCCGGCCAGGACTCGAACCTGGGACCCTCGGCGTATGAGGCAAGGCTACTTACCACTACACCACTAGGTCGTGTTGAGATAGAATGTGTCCTGAACGATATCTGAAGGCTGTTTGTATAAATTAAACTTTCATAGCATAGATTTCAAACTAGGGATAGGGCTGATAGGCTAGTGATAGGCTTTGATTGCAATGTTTTATACCAAGTACCTTTGTTAGTTGCTTGCATATGATAATCCCAATTTTGTGACATAGTTTCTTATACACTTTAAGATGTTCTGAGTAATATGGCGTTAGATTCTTAATTTCATAAATATATTTACCTCCTTGGCATGACATCTTTTGCTATAGCCTGCATATTTGCTCATTGCCTCTTAAATCGACATGGGATGGCACCCATTTCTACCCCAGAGTAACACGTCTTTGAAAATTGTATATTTGCTGAAGAATTATTTAAGCTATTGGAACTTCTGTCCATGAGCACATTGCAATAAATATTACAGAATTTTTTTTTTCCCCTCCGCGGGAAGGGCAGGAGGATAAAAATGCCCTGACGCATACTCTGGCGCGATTCCAGAGTTATGTGGGACTCGTCCCGACGCCTACCAGAACCATACCCACTAAAAACCCCCTGTCGGCTCGTGCATTTTTGCCACTCAGCCTTCATCTGAGCGACGGCCAATTGGAGAAAGAGGCCGCGCTAGCGGGGCCCAGAAGGGGTCACCCGCTGGGATTACATAGCAATGAAGGTGCTCAAAGCACTGAAGGTGCTCAAAATGAAAATCAAATAATTAAAAAAAAAATAAAAATTGCAAAATAAAATTGAATTAATTCGCATTTACGTTAGAATTAGGATTTACGTTAGAATTAGAAATTACGTTAGAATTAGAATTTGCGGCCAGAAGGGCTTCGAGGAGTGTTTTGAGGTGTTGTTGTACTGTAGGCAGTTCAAGATCTCTATGCAAGTCCGCGTTACGCACGTACCACGGTGCGTTTGTGACCCGGCGGCAAAAGAGGTTTTGAACTACCTGCAGTTTGTGCAGGAGGGAGGGTTTGGCGTGGGCAAAGATTGGCGAGGCATACGTCATGATGGGTCTAACGCAGACCTTGTAAAGTGTACGTTTGTTTCTGAAAGACATTTTACTTTTTCTACCTAACATGCTATTTAGGCGGCCTAAGTAGTGACGAGCGAGTTTCGAAACTCTTTCGACGTGTGGCTTGAAAGAAAGCGTCGGATCTAATGTGACACCTAAGTATTTAGTGCTGCGCTACCAGGGGATGGGAATGCCTAACATTCGAACGTGGGGATCGCCATCGGGACGACGGCGTTTGTGGTCGAAGCGCATCGCAGAACTCTTTTCAGGGTTCACATCGATGCGCCATTTTTGAAACCATACACCAAGGGCGTTTACGGCCTTTTGGAGTCTGGTTACAAGGTGCCGAACACTGTGGCCTTTGGTATAGAGTGCGGTGTCGTCAGCAAAGAGAGCGAGTTCGACGCCTTTCGGCGGGATGGGAATGTCATTGGTGTACACGGTGTACAGCAGAGGGGCGAGGACTGAGCCTTGAGGGACTCCAGCCTTTATGGGACGAGGCGCAGAAAGCGTGCCTTCGTGTTTAAATCGAAACGTACGGTCTTTGAGAAACGACGCTATTAACCTGACTAGGCGATCCGGTAAGCCTATCTTGTAGAGTTTATAAACGAGACCGCTGTGCCAGACTTTATCGAAAGCCTTGGCTACGTCAAAGAAAACCGCGACTATTTTATAACGACGCGGATAGAAACCGTCAAGTATATACTCGACGATTCGGTGGACTTGCTGAGGGCAGGAGTGTTTAGCGCGAAAGCCGAACTGATGGGGAATAATGAGAGGATCGCCATCCGTTGGAAACAGATGGTTCCGCATTCGAGAGAGTATGACTCTCTCGAGAAGTTTAGACATTGCCTTGAGGAGGCTGATGGGTCTGTGATTAGCCGGGACGTTCAGAGGTTTGCCCGGCTTGAGAATGCCTATGACTGTCGCTTCTTTCCAAGCTTTTGGAAAGTAGCTATGGTCGAAGCAGGCATTGAAAATGATAGCTAACAAGGTAAGCATCTGTTGAGGTAGGTGCTTAAGTGCGTGGTTGGAAATGGATGTGTGAGGGATCAGCAGGTTGCGTGCTGGGCGAGCATTGTGCGGCAATGCTGTCAGCGAAGCGTTCGGCTTTCTCTTCGACTTCAAAGGCAGTAGTGCCATCGGGACGAGCGAGAGGAGGAACGTGAGAGGCGGTGTCTACGCGTAAGGCTCGGGCCATGCTATAGTACGCGTGGTGGGACGGAGAGACATTCGCCAATCTACACACAGTGGCTTCCATGTTGAGGAGAGGAGGGGTAGAGAGAGGACAGCAATGGAAGCCTCTTTTGTAATATATAGCGGTGCCGCCGAAACCGTCGGAGTTGGGCCTATCGTTACGAATAAACGCGTACTTAGGTATAGCGAATCCCCTGGAGCGGTTTGGAGTAAGCCATGTCTCCTGGAGAAGGAATAAGTCAGGTTCTTTGTTCTGAAGGAACAGTTTAATCTCGGGAAGGTTGGTGTTAAGGCTACGAGCGTTAAAGGATACTAGGGATAAGCCCTTGGGTTTAATACGACTGGACGCGGGATTCGCGGGTCTCGACATTATAATTTACTTATTTACGATTTTATACAAAAATCAAAAAAATAAATTTATAACGAACTTAGAAGCGAGTGATGCTCGGCTAACGCAAATAAACGCTCTTGAGGACAGCGGGCGGCTCGCAGTTTGCGTGCGAGCACGGAAATTTCGTTAATATCGACGTTTTGAATAACGTCGAACACGGTCTTCATGTCCTCAGCCAACGACGACTGAGGTGCGGATGACGGAGCAGGACGCGGCCCTACGGAAGCTACGGGAGCTGGGATGGGTCGGGAAGGTGCAGGTGGAACGGCCGGACACTGCCTCCAAGACAGAGCCTGAGTAGGCGTCGGCTGAACGGGCTTTGCTTCCGGGGGACCCCGGTTGCGCAGCGGCGGGAGGTGAGCGGGAGTGAGCGGCGGCGCCGGTTTAGGCGCGGCCCTCTTAACGGTGGAGCGCGGAGCGCGCGGGCAACCCCTGTAGTTAGCTGAGTGGCTGGACTGACCGCACAGCACGCAGGCAGGGGGGGAAGTGGATTCGGGAGTGCGAGTGCACTCCTTAGTGATGTGAGGATCCAGGCACTTTACGCACCTGGGGGGTTAGCCCAGTTAGCCGCTGCGTGGCCATAGAGCTGGCAGCGGTGGCACTGCCCAGGGTGACCGCGGGGGTTGGGACGCTCGACGGAGATGTTTGAGAGTCCGCAAATTGTGCGAGCCTCTCTGAAAATCTCCTTTGAGTTGGGAGTATTGGACAAGATTACTAGCGCTAACGGAAAACGCCTACCGCGGTTGGAGTGCATCTTGTGCACTGCTACGGCCGGGAAACCCTGGGACTTAAGGTCCTCGAGGATATCTTCGTTCGCGAGCTCGGACGGGACGCCCCGTAGTACTGCGCGGATCTTACGCTCCTCCGGGAGGGCGTAGGTATGATAAGCGATTTGTTTTAGAGAAAGTAACCTGGTGAACACGCGGAAGTCGTCGATGGTCGCGACCTGAATTTTAATTGTGTCGCCTGCGTTGGTTGCTTTTAGATAATTGATTTTGTGCTCTCTGCACAGGTTAGAAACCGCGGTCCAGCGCGCTTTTTCGCGGAGGAAGACGTGCGGAGGGAGCTGAGGCTTCGATGGGACGGGAGCGCAGCTTCTCGCTGGCTTAGACGGGACCGACGGAGACGCGGTCACTTCGAGTGACATGAGCGGCGCGGGGGCGGGTGTATAAGACACCGGGGTTGGCTCGGGCGTTGAAGACACCGCGGCTTTTTTTGAACGCTTCTTAGAGCGTTTGGTAACTAATTGGAACGCGGGCTCAGGAGAGCCGGTTAAGGTGGCGGCGACCGACGAAGCTTCGGACGCGGTGGAGTCTGAATCGCTCCCGGGAGCGGTACGCTTCCTACGAGATGAGCGCGAGGATGAGACCAACGCGCAGTCCATATCGGATGGAACGGGAGACGCGGGAGAGCTATAGACCTGAGGGGTCTGGGCGTTGGAGGCCTGAGGGGCTGGGGTTGGGGCCTGAGGGGCCGGGGACGCGATTGATGCCTGCAAGGCCTGCGTTAGGATGTCTTTCGGGATGGAGACGCCTGCCGCAGCAAGCGCCTGGGTGATCGCGTTCGCGAAGTTGATAACGCTTAGCGAATCCATTAGGGAGGGTTGGGACAAATATTAGCATAAAATAAGTATGTGACAGGATGCCTAGTTCCTAAAAAACCTAGCGAACCCTAGCGGCTAACCTCCCTACCAGCGGTAGGGGGGCTGGGGAGAATAACTTAAAACTAACCGTACCACGCCGAAGGCTGCTACCTAGAAACCTAAAAAAAGGGTACGCAGGTAAAGAGTTGACCGCGTTAGGGTCAACCCTTACCGACAGAAAGGACAAATACACACGAAAACACACAGATATGATAAAAATAAATATGAAAATAGGAGAAAAATAAATAAAAATAGAGAAGAGAAATAAAATAAAATAAAAGGACTGGTACAGTACAAATTCGTTGTTACCGCTAGCTAGAAACCTAAAAAGGGTACGCAGGTAAAGAGTTGACCGCGTTAGGGTCAACCTTTACCGACAGAAAGGACAAATACACACGAAAACACACAGATATGATAAAATAAATACGAAAATAGGAGAAAAATAAATAAAATAGAGAAGAGAAATAAAATAAAAATAAAAGGACTGGTTCAGTCCAAATTCGTTGTCACCGTTAAGTATCCTTTGTACTGAGACCAGACTACTTACGCTGGGCACAACACTGCACTCAGCACAAGCACAACACAACTTAGCACAGCACTTTGAAGACTAAGGGGCTTAGTCGCAAAGAAAAAAACGCACTTCGATAGCACTCAGAGGGAGTAGAAAAACCTTGAAAACCGTAGCACGGAACCAACACGCTAAACTGTGACATCAGTAGACTGAGCGCCACGGAATATCGGGCAGGGACCGATCAACGGAGAACGGGGTCTTGCACGTCCGCACCGCATGGCGATCGGAGCGAGAATGCGAAATGTTACAGAAGAAAACATCTTCATTTTATTGGCTTTCGAGATTGCAACCAAATTGCAACGATCTCCACCGACATGATGCTAACAATATTATAACCGAAAAGGACTATTTTATCGCCCAAGACGAGATATGCAATATGGAAAATGCAAACATGCAACATTAAAAAAAAATAAACAATGTACTACATTTAAGCATGGCAATTATTCATTGATTGACCCACATGTCGTTTGAGAAGCTTTGTAACTGCTTTTTGTGTTCTTTTAATCAACTGAAAGGATGTTTTAACTTTTTTTATCTGCTACAACAGTTAGATAGAAGGTGCTTAACGTATGGAAAATGAAAATTTTTCTCAAGCAATCTCGTGTACATTTTTCCAACAAGTATATATATTTATAATACATATGAGTAAACTGTTACAAACTAAGTACCAAGTCTTCGACAGTGAAGTGTGCTAAGAATAGTATGGATATTATTACATAGTGTTTTTTTTCTATATTTGAGTATTGATTGTATGTTAAGAACCCTAACTTATTTTGTTGCATACTTAATTAACACTTGTAAAGTTACTTAAAAGCTTAAAGCATGACATCACGATGATTCATCTATTTTCAAGCGAAACGAAGCGCAGGAAAAACCTATAGCTACTGACACATGATTAATTAAAATCACCAAATATCCAACTAAACGTTTTATAACCCCACAATTACGAGGGCATCACCAACCGCGCGTAATCGCAGCTCGTCACAGCACGTGACAAATGACGCTCGAGGTCGGCAGCGCGTGACATTTCAGTGTGACACCCACCAACACGTCACTCCGCCGACACCCACCCACGTCACGCTCAAATGCGAATCCAATACGACGTGTAATCGAATCGCCGACAAGTGAAGGATATCTTGTTTATTGCGCTCCCAAGCTATCTAATTTTACGACAATCTTCACATTTTGCCTCGTGATGTTTTTATATCAAGGTTTTCTCGGGAAATATACAAGCAAGATGAGTTTTCCTTTTCGACGGCAGGTGGTTTTGTAACGCTGGAATAATAAGATTTTCAACATTTATAGAATGCTTTTTTCGGTGTGTTGATTTAAGCTTTATACGGTAGGCGAGCGGAATTTAAGAACTGAATTTTTATTATCATGAATTTCGTGGTTTTCGCTAACACAGTCATATTATTTTTATAGAATCAAAAGAACTGCTTGTTATCTGTATTATGTATTTTTTAAATATAATAAGTATATACTTATTTAGTTTTATTTAATCGCACTTCCGTTGTCTACTATTAAATGTCGATGTAGTAAAATCAATTTTAAAATAATGCTGAGCCATTGTAACGTTCAGTTATGAACTAAGGGTTGTTTAATTTGCTAGCGGCTTTAGAAACTAAATATTAAATACTGATGAATCAGTAAGTTGAGACTTGTTAGTTTACTGCTAAGGTAATATTCTCAGAAGGTCAACTCTAAGGTTTTACAGTGAGTACCTTTTGTTTTCCCACACTTCACTACACTTGGTTTCTTTAATAATTACATTTACCACCCTGCGTATGATCAAACCATCATTCAGATCTTTACTTTTGTATGATATTAGTTGCTCTCATATTTTTGTATGAATATTACAGCTGTGATACTCATATTCAGTTTATGATGAAAAAGAGAGGTTGGGTGTCTCACAGTCTTATATTTGTTCTCCAGAGCATTGCAATCAATGTTTTGAAACTAGAACTGATTATCTTGTGACTTTGCACGTTAACATTCGTAGTAATTTCGACGAACTCTTGGTGCTCCTCAATCGTGTTGATATAGAACTTGATTTACTAAACACAAGCCATACCATGTTCATTCCTTTTGCAACAAACACATCAGTTCTACTTCAGCAACGCTTTTCCATCACTGCAAACACCTTAACATAAATCTCAACTTACTCTTGTGCCACATTGAATCGTGTTTCTAAAATCAAATACCTCGGTGTTTTTCTGGATTTACTAATTACGTGGCGGAATTTAATTGATGTATTAAAAAAATTGAGATTGGTCGATGATCAGAAAGCTCTTAAAATAGTTTACTTTTTTTGGTATAGTAATTTATGTCTCATTGCATATCTTTCTGGTATGGGGCGGTCGCAATAAAATATGCTTTCTTCGTTTAGAAAGGGCTCAGCGGGCGGTGCTCAAGGTAATGTTTCATCCGTTATCCTACCCGACGCTTATATGAATTAGTGAAATTAGCGGTTAGACAAATAAACCAATCAGTTATTAAACACAGTTCCCTACAGTTCTTGGAAAGGAATGCGATCAGCCGACGTTTGGGAAGGATTTGCGAAACCAAACATTGCCGCATTGAACTTGCTTGAAGTCACTGTGACACCCGTTCTTCGTCTCAATACAACATAAGTTACAAAATTCTTAACGATGACCCTCTCTGTCTGACGTATACTTACTATTCCTAATAGGTATCTAAATGTTTAATGTACATTTAAAAACGCTACATATCACACACACATATACTCATACAAACACTCAGCACGCACACACACACACACATACACAAGCACGAAATAAAAACTAATTAAAAAATTCACATTTTATGAATTGTTCTAGAATTATTGCTAACACTATATTTATTTCCAGAACTAATCTTTAAACTTTAAACTAATTTTTATCTCTAAGTTTAAATAACTTAGTTATCTGCCTTGACTTGGAGGTAGGCGTAACCATACTACGACACATTATGTTACTACGGTAGGTGTTAACGAATCATCACGTTAACAAACTCCATAGTATATGTTAAATAAATACATTTCATTGTTAAATTTGATTTTAATTCTACTGAATGTGGCTGAAAGTAAACACTCGATGCTTAGGGGGCAATTTTTTACAGTTATAACATCAATGTATGTTACCTAGCATTTATTGTGATGCGTAATTTTAAGTATAAGGTCCAGCGTAGACTTGGATTATTAAATTAATGGATACTTTTAATATAAAGAGAAAATAATTAATTGTTTATGTGTAACCGATAAATCTAGAAACTACTCAACTGTTGGAAAGCTAATTATCCTGGAGTACCTAACATTGATTTAATCCCCAGATGCCGAAGGTTAGGAGTTACCTGGACGAATGTCCTCTAGTAGTATATAAAAAGCTATTTTGTCTTTGGGAAGGTGAAATAATTTAATGAGATAAGTTTTTAAACAGTTTTCATCACGTGTTTTCATCCGTTTTCGCATTAAATTATCACTTTTTCAAGCTTTCAAGCTTGTTTCATAATTTTCTACAAGTTTTTCACTACATTTTTCTCATAGCTGAATGGAATTGTAATTGTTTTGCTTCTATCAATTTTAGTTATCGAATAGGTATCTACGTGTAGTCTTTAATCGTAGAACTTGTTAAATGTACCAAAAATTAACGGTGGATGTTTAATATGTAGAGTTCATAGTTTGATTAAGGAATAATTTAAAAAGATTTTCTCGCAAGCACAAAGAAAATATTATTTTCGTAAAGATGATTGTGAGTGTGAAACTTTTGTTACTTTGTAAATAAAATTGATTGTGAATTTTATCTTTGGATCGCCATTAATTTAAATAATAAAAAACCGAAACGAAAAGACAAGAAAATTGTTGTACCTATGTTTTGATTGATTTCTTTAATAATGCAATCGCAAAGATCATTATTATTAAAAGCCTAATTTTTAAACTTATTTTACAGTATACCAGATGGAAAATGAAATAACCAACATACTTTGAGTCATTCATTACTCAGTGCGTACAACTACGTTCCCGTTGCATAATAACCGCATCAATAATTCTACAGTCAATAATAAAACGAATGCACCACAATAATTAGTTTCATTAGTCATAGATAACTAAAGAGGAAATTAATCTAGCCTAAATGCCAGCGAGGTATAAATTTGCATGTGGAATAATTTAAATTGGCGGGCAATAAATAGAATATTTCACCTACATTGTAACTGATATGTTTGAAATTAATCGCCAAGAGGTGAACACAGCGGTTCAAGTTTATTTTTAGATAGAAATGTTGTAGACAACTGGCTTTATATTTCTTACTTAAAACAAGTGAGAAAATATTACTCATAGTGTCCTAATTCGAGCCTTGGCAAGATAAGATATCTGAGAGATGAAGTTACACAGGTATAGGTTTCAACTTATTGTCGGCCGAATGGCTTCATTGTTAGAAGAAGCTCATAGGCTGGTGGTCCCGAGGTTGAGTCCTGGTCGGGACATTGATTTTTTTGATGAACATTGTTGTTTGTTCTCGGGTCATGGATATTTGTATTTCATTATAATAAATAAAACAATGTTTACCAAATTTTATCGCGTTTCATTTTTTTTTACGCTTTAACTCGACTTTTTGGTATTCTCTGCTGAAAAGTCAGTCTTAATTTCAATGGCTTGTAATCATGCTAGGTATGAAGTGTTTTTTCTTTGATACATTTTTCACAGAGTCAAACCTTATAAATATCCATGGAATATTGACTGACTGCAGACTTTATCGCTCTTCTATTTTTGATGTCAGCTATGTGTTCTTTAACGGGGGTTGACACATTCCTTTTAGTTTGACCAATGTAGGAAAGCCTACAGCCGCGGTCAGTTATGTGATTTAAATCCCGTTATATTGGCGAAGATGTTCACAAATTTTTGTAAGCGGTTTATACATTTTTTGTATTGATGCGCAACTAGAGATTAATAGAATTTTTCCAGTCTTGTCATAGAGGCTTCACATGGTCTCTGCGGCGGTGACCAGGTGGTTTGAGGCCGCTTTTACAAAGCACCTTAACGATATGCTTTGATTCATCATCAATGTGCTGGGGATGGAAGACTCTTTCTGCTTTCTGAAACAAAGAAGAGCGTACGGCAGATTATTGGCTCGGATGTTGGAGGGATTTCCCAATTTAGATATTTATTAGTATGGGTGGGTTTTCTATCTATACAGAGATCATTTACTGTTTTCATTACTGTCAATTGTTATCGTAGTTACTCGTGAGCTTGGCATCTGTAAAGATTCAAAGAAAGTTCAAGGTAAAATGCAAAAAAAGATTATTAAAATCCGGGAATATCTATATGTATGTTTATTCTGGGTTCCCCAATTCATTGTACGGTCATCCATATCACAAGTTCAGCTTACTTTGGGGTCATACAGTGGGTGTGTTTGTAAAATTTAAATAATGAATATTTTTATTTTACAGTTAAACTTCATAATTTCCACTGTAAGAACTACATGCACTTGTTACGAGTGTCACTGTTGCAGTATAAAATATGTTAATAAAAAAGGTCGCCTTTTTACGTTTATTTTTATTACGACTATATTAAGGGCAAATCCATCCCTAACCTATAATTAACTTTTCCGACCTCAAGTTTTTATCTACGTAAGCCCTTATTTGTGACGTCGGCAGTAAGAGGATAAAGACCGAGAATCAATCATTTCAGGCAATCAGGATCACATTACGTTGCTCGCTGAAAGCAATCCAAATGGTAAAGTCGACAATAAAATTTTCGGAAAGCTGTTTTCTGCTCGTGTTTTGTGATAAGCGGGTCTTTTATTATTGGAATAGCTATTTTTGAGTTAAGTTTAGTTTAGTCGGTATTATGTTGGTAAATTAATAGGTGTCTAGTTGTTATAAGGTTTCAGTATGTGTACTGGAGCGTTTACTTACGCCTACCTACTAATAAAATTTGTGTTATGTCATAAATATAAAAGGTGCATCGGAAAAAGAAGCTCTTTTCACCACGACACGTTCTAAAAGTGACAAATGAAAGGAGTAAACCGTCAGTAAATAGTGAAGATTTTCAGTGTTGCCTGTTTCACGACACTTGTTCACTCAACAGCTTCTTCGACAAAATTCTCTTCTCAGGCCCAAATTAGAAGATGTGACTCTCGCAGGGATAGTTTCATAGAGATCACCGGACTTTTACTCCCATACACACAAAGGGAAGATGCGGTTCAATATTTTCCTACAAAAATCACACCTAACTTTAAGTTCCCTAAATTAGATATTTCTACAAGGGAACATCATACAAAATATCTTCAATTACAGAGGCCACGGCTACAACGTTACTATGCAGACATCATGTAGGTACGTAAGGTATTATTTTAGTCGCTTTTTTAATATACTTATTTATAGCTATCAGCAGACTCAAAATAATAATCTACTTAACCGATTGATAGATGACACGCATCTGTCTTAAAACAGTAGTTTGACCGTTTTTTACATGTTCAAAGCTTGAACTTTACTTTTAGTTTACATTGGAAATCTATCGTGAACGGCCAGGCACGTTGTTTTAAGTGATAAGCAGTGGCAAAATAACTGTATTTCTAGAAATGGAGGGTAAGTGACTTTTTTAATACAGGTGTGCCAAACCCTCTCAACAAATTTTGCATTTCCTAATGATTTGATTGATTATAGGGTATTAAATTAGGTCTAAAAACATTGTTTTGGTCCTCATGACAACTTTCAACTGTTTAAACTATGCAAATGAAAAGCTGCCAAGTTCGATTTGATAGATAATAAATATTCATCAAAAATGTAAAAATTATTATTGTCATTAAAAAATAACATTTTGCTAAATACTGCCTGATGGTTTCAATAGTTATTTATCGTCTATTTATTGTTTAAGCGTTACGACGAAAAAGAAAGTACATTTCCGAGACAGAAATTGAAACTCAATGCGACAATGACGAAGTGATAGAACAGAATTCGCAAACGCATTCACAACACGTATCAAATAACACAACTTTCAAAAAGGTTGGGGACCCCTATCTCTTACAATAGTCTTACAATATCCAGAAACGAAGGCTACGAGCTTAATAAACGTAAAAAATTAAGTTTGTTTGGTTCTGGGTACAAACTCCCTAAAACTGAATTGAAGGAGTTACCATCGATTTTTAAATGACACACATCCGTGCCTGACGCCCCACGCATAAAACAGTGATGGCACTGAAACGTGCCATCGGCAACTAATAGGTTAATACGCGCATTGTACATGGATATGTGTACGTACTTAATTAAATTCTAAATATTAAACTGCAAAATTAATTCTCAAAGAATCTCGTGATTCAGAGCGTCATCGAATCTCGTAGGTAACTTCAAACTTACATAAGTGAAGATGTTTTTGTTGTATTTTATATACTATACCTGTTTTGGAATTATGGAAGACGATGTCGCGGATAGAAAATGTAAGATTGATATTACCCAAATATTTGTGAAATAAGGCGCAATCTTCACAAGTTTTGCAGAAGAGTAACTCACATGTTTAGGTACTAGTGAATGAGGTATTTGAAAAAAATTTGGTTCCCTCTTAGCACATAAAAACTAAGTTATTTAATTGTTACTAATTGCATAATCTAATTGCATATTTACTTAGTAATGTGTGCATAAATATGCATAAACATGTCTATTTCAACCAGTTGACTGATACAACTTTAGCCCTTTCATTGCACAACAACATTCAACTGCATAACTACTGTTGTATCGAATTATTATGGCATTTGAATGATTCAATATCACGGCTGACTGTACAGCCAACGGCGGCTGAACACTCAGCATTGCAATACATTGAAATTTAATGTTTTTCCACCAACGTAACGATAATTTAGTTTTGTTTGATGAGAAAAGAAAGAATTTTCTGAGTAAACATAACTAACAAAGAATAAGCCTTTAGATACCTTATTATTTCCTAAAGAAATACTATTTACGACAGCAAAAAAATAGAGTCTAATTTATATTTAGAAAAATAGATCCTGTAACGCGAAATGTTACCGCAGGGAAAAAAACAAAATTAAGCGAAAATTAAAATGTTGATGCACGCCTTCTTCCGGGATACGCAGTTACGGGTTACGCTTGACATCCTTTCCCTCAATCGACTGCGACATATATGCCTACTTAGACATTTATTCTAATTAAATTAATTACATTTATTATCGGTATCGATTATTAAATATGCATGTTTAAGATATGATCATGTTTAATTAAGATTAAACTTAAATAATTACCTAGTGTAAATGTTTCAAGTATTTGAGTTTATCTAAAACTGGCAAATTTCTTGGCAAGATTGCCAATGCTACTCTTCGATTAACTTCGAATGATAGAGAAAAGAAATGATTGAAGAATGTTATAATAAGAGCATAAATAACAAAAAAGACTGAACAACAACAAAGAAGAAGAAAGAAACTTAGCAAATGGTAAGAAAAACACTTAGCCCCTAGACACAAGTTCATAACTTCTTTTTCACTAACCAAATGGATTCGAAAAATTTAATAAACGCCCCATAGCACTGTTTAACTCACAATACGTTTGGACCATTACGCTGACCAAGTTAACTGAAAGTAACGCGCACTATATGTCCACTGTATTACGAAATACGGGACATACGTGTTTCTCGTGTCGAACTGCAAACTATGAAAGTCTGAGTAGGGTAGTTTTCAACCTTAAAAGCTGGAAATAGGAATTGCATTTGTTTATCAGAGGTAGGGAGAAGTGCATATAGGTAAATTGCAAGAATGTCTAAGTAAAGGAAAATAAACGTTGGTCTTTGATAGGTAGTTGGTAAGCCAGTTTTATCTAAAACTGTGTTATCATGATCCATGTGGGCCAACATTATCATCTATTCTAAGATACAGAATGAGATAGCCCATTTGGCGAAAATCCTGGGTTTTTATTCAATTATAATAAGTAAAATTAAAGTGAGCAAACCAAAGACTCACCCATGACTGTATCCTTGTGTACCTTACCCATATCGTGAATGATAAAGATGAATATTATAATAATAGATGTTCGTCTGGGCATTTATCTATTTATTGTTATTATTGTACCTATCTAAATTAATAAACGTCGCGCGCGATGTGCAGCGCGAGTATAAATTTTAACCCCAGCGGCGCGGCGGACCAAAAGGTAAATTCAATCATTCATCGGCCAAAAGGCCGTTGTCAAAATTGATTGAATGTCTCAATCTCAATGTCGAGAAGATTGCAATATTTACGTTTGCTTTAAAAGAGTTATTTTGTGTTTGAGTTTAGATTGAGTCATAAAGAAGTTTTTAGTATTATAATTAGGCGCATTGAATTATTTGACTATGAAATAGATTTTTATTTCATATTTTATTTATTACGTTCGTATATATATTTTATACGTCATATAATGATTAAGTGTGCAACGTGAATGACTTTTGTACGTAACTTAACATTAATGGTAAAAATGATTTGCTTGCAAACGTTTCCTTCTCGAGGAAACGTTTTCTTCAGCAGAAACTTTGTCTAATTTTCATTGATTCATTGTTTCTTCGCGTTTCATGCTAGGAAGACACAGCTCTTCACTACATGAAAATTTATATTTAAAAATACAAAAGTCACCTTCAAACTCAGTAAGTTATCTTCAAACCTTAAGTTTAAGTTCCACAAAACATTTGCAACTGATATTAAAAAATAAAAAAGGATATAGGTACAACACAATTTAAGTATTTAAAACATTAACACCATTGAAAAATTTAATTCGTGTTACACATATAAGTATCTGTTATACTAATTCCAAAGTACAAATAACACAAGCACTCAAATTTAACTAATCAAATAAATAGAAAAAAATACTAGGTACCAATGAAAACATGACAAGAACGTAAAAAAAATTTTAAAACTAGATACTTTAACTACGGGATTTTTGTCCATTTAGGCAACCAACGCTTCAGGATAGCTTGAAGTTTGCGTATTGGTATAGAATTATGTGCTGAGCACCGTTGCTGTTGTGGCACATTAGTTGATGAACTTCGACGTCATGGACTTTCGTGCTCCGAAGTGATGGCAACTCGCCATGCCAGTTGGAATAATATTCGTCGGGCGCTTATAACCTCTCAATTCCTGCAAGCGTAACGATGGCAAGCGGACTGATTTCATGACTATAGCACCATTGAAAATGGGTAGTCAAGCCACTAGTGTGGGATACAATGTGCGTAGACACTTTCGCGGCATCACATCTTCATACGGGTACTTTATATACCTAAAATATAATTCAAGCTGTCTTGGCTGCCAAAGTCGCGGAAAGAAACATAGGAGGTATCAATATTCAGCAATGCTTATATTTTTGAGGTTTTTAGTGTTAAGACTACGAGCTCCTGGAGTCGGAGTGCTCATAAACTCTTCTGTGAATTTACAAAATGATTGGTGGACAAATTTGGCTGGAACGTATTTTACACGTTTATCGTAAACGATCTGAAGCGGTAATTCTGCCAGCTTTTTGGCCACTTTGCCTGAATTTAGAAAACACTTTGAATTTAGGCGTACTATTCCATCTTTAAATATTTTTCTTTTTCCTATTGCTAGTATGCAGATATTCTTGTTTGTAAATAATAAGTCGTAATAACTATCCATTGGGATCATCAGAAAATTGAGATAAGTACCTATAAGGCACAGGCACAAGTCTATAACATCTTGACTGAATTAAAATAAATAAGAGTAACTAACTTTATGACTACATAACTTATCTTATTTCACGATACCTAAACCAACGATCCGAATACCAAAACCAAACTGCCGCTTCCCGGGGGTCGCCAGGGCGTGCTGGGTGCCACAGCATGCTCTCGCGTGTGACCAGTGACGAGGCAGGCACATGTGACAGCCGATCGTCCTCAGTTGAACCGGCGGACTCTTGACGAAGAAGCTGCAGCCGAATCTACAGGCGATGATACGGAGCCCTTATTTTCTTCCAACCCATCGACTCGCCCTTCCTATCCGCCTTCTCTACCGTTAGCTCTCTCGATACTGTTGTACAGAATGTCACCCTTGACTCAGAACCTGTACCCAATTCGAGCTCTGCGTAAAAAGTTAACCCTGGAAATGAATAAATTCGTTTTCGCCATTATATACAGCTTACTTAAAGCCTTAGATACTGACACCAAAAACTATCTTGAACCCCTTTACTAAAAATAGTCACAATAGTCACAAAAGTTTCAATAGTTATATCAGCAACTGCAATGATTCCGAAACAACTAGACCAATGATTAAAAATTATAAAGCATATTTAAACCTCCCTGCATGCCACCACATGCCGATTACACAGAAAATTTCTACAAACCGAACAAAATACCGAACTTGATATCGGCTCCCACAAAGCTCCTCCTTCCTATGAATTAACCTTAATGTACACTTGGCTTAGGCCAGTAGGCGTTAAAATACCGGTCAATGCCGAGAATATGCTTAACATAAATACAAGGAATAATAATAACAAATCTTAATTTACCAAATTAGCCATCACATACATTTTGGTCTTAATACGTGGAGATGCAAAAACAACTTAGGTATTTAAAATTTTACATAGTTATAATTGAGATAAGCATTTTATTTCTTATTTTAAAAAATCACCTTTATTTCTTTACATATACCTAAGTGAGAAAGTTTTTTGCAGCTTCGCTATCGTGTATGTTGGGTCGAGTGCTTGCGTTTGTGTGCGTCATAGTTTGGGTATTTGAGTAATGTCACCAGCATATTTAAATTTTTTGTGAGTAGTGTGTGAGTGAGTGAGTGTGAGTTTAGTTTTTTTTTTCAGTTAAGGTAAATCAAAGTTTAGTAATGTATCCAAGGCTTAGTACCCAATATATGAAAAAGATAGCCGTCCGAGGCGTACCTAAGAATCATATTTTCAGTTAAAGTTGTCAAACAGAGGTTTAGCTACTACAGTACCTTCTTGCTCGAAGCCGAGTTACAAGTTTAAAACAATATTAGCTATTAAGTCGGTTAAAATGTCCCTCCATGACTGTCCAAAACAACTAATTAAAGTGATTACACAGGGTCGCGCCAGTGAGGCTAGCTATCTGGCATTCATGCCGTGACACGTCTTACGTAGCCACAGACAAAATATAAAAAAACGCCATTACTTTATGGGGTACATACTGTAAAAGGGCAGACTTTTCCGTGTTGGGAAAGTGCGCAGAGAAGCTTTTAGCTTTTTTATTATGACGAAGTATTCGTTTGCATATAAAATAGAGAATTAAATAGCCAGAGTTAAAAAAAATAAGCATGTTCACTTTTAAATGTATATATTGCGTGTACAAAATAATGTGATAATTTTAACAACATCTATACGTATATTTATAAAACCTATATCTTAAAAAAATGTTAATTAGGTACACAGAATTTTTGAGTCATACTTTAATTAAAAACTGGTTTTTATTATAAATAGTTATGTACTTTCAATAATTTGAACATTGTAAAATAATTATATAAAAAGCTGTAATGCAAAAATACGATTCTAAAAGCTTAAATTCTTAAATCTATTTGATACATAATTCCGAGTCTATTAACATACCATAGCTTCTATTATATTAATAGCTTTTACTCCTCTAAAGCCCTCTTGCCAAGACCTGAGTTACACATTTTAACAGGAGTTGGCTGGTTAGTTACTTTTAGTTTACGTCACAACTGTCGATGTCAATTGGTCTGACAGTGACAAATAACAATATTTTAACACTTTCAAGGACAGAAACACTTTCCAGGCACAATACATCAGGTCACCTAGATCCGAGTTACATCAGGTCGGCGTAAGTGGGCATAAAAGGTAAGCCATTAAACGGAACAAAACACATTACGGAAGTCATTCGTTCGTTTATATGGAGCGGAGCTTATGCAGTAATTTATTGTTTTTCATAAGGCAGTGACTATTTTGAAGTCATTATTATAATACTTTTCAAAGGAAACTACACACCAGTCAAAAATATAAAAAGAAGATCATTCATTTTATTGAGGAATGTCATTTGAGATTAATGATTGAGGTATTAAGATATAATGATTATCAACTATTGTTACATTAATAGTACAAAAAATATTAAAATTAATAAATAATAATAATAGGTTTAATAATTATTATAGCAACGATGAAAATAATATTAGGTATAACGCCAAATAACTTATCTAGTTGTGAAATACAATACTGCTAACTTTTATTTTCTGAGACACTAAGAGTTAATCTTTACTTATCTCTGTGGTACGCTTCGTGTCGGTATGTGCTACCGCAAAGTTTAGCACGAAAATGTGAAACGCAAATGCAACTTATATTTATCATTAAAAAGAACAGAACCAGCATTAAAAAACCTTTTTATGTATTTTGATAAATAATTACTATAAGACATTACACAATTCAATACTCTCGATTTTTCCTTACAGTCTTTATATAAAAATAAAATATTTTTATGATCATGATTAACCATTCAATCGAAAACGAATTAAACGTACAAAGACAATACCAAAATTGGTTTTTTACAACTTAAAAATAAGTAAAGCTACATATTTGTGCTTATTTAAGTTAAAAACAAGGCCTTGTTAAGTATTAATCTGGCAATGAAAGGGGATACTATACTAGAAAGAGTTCTTTTAATTCCAATTTACAATATTCTAATAAACCCAATAAACTTTTTTGGAGATGAAGTTAAAAAAAGGAATTACAAAGACCAATTGTACATATAAATTTAGTAACTATCAATCAACTTTTTATGTATTGATTAAAAATTCTAATGTTTTTAATACTAATTTCTTATGTTAGTAAATACACTTTTAAATCAAATAAATTATGAAAACTGACCTAAAATTTAAACTAGCTTACAAATTAAATGAAATCTTCTAAATCACGAGACAATTATTTGAGATTTTTTTGATTTACATTGTTTGTAAGTCAAGAAGACGTTTTTTTTTTACATTAAATAATATCGTAATTTTTTACATATTAATAATATCGTCATAATACTTATTCGTAAATAAATGGAACAACAATATACATCGTCTATGTTCCTTAGCAAACAAGGTTTTATGTTTGTTGAGATTTCTTATATCTATTAGTTAATCAAGGGTACATGCATAAGTATATATTTTTTATAAATATTACCAAAATGGAATAATTATATTACCATTATTCTCCTACGGCGACAACACACGACCCTTCATACGCTCCCCAATCATTATTCTTACGTTCCTAGAATACTTTTATTGTAACGACTCTTTTCAGATTCAGCACTTTTTTTGTCAAATACAACAATACATGAGCTATAACAAATATATATATATATATATATTTATATATTTCTCTTTTATCTCACAGCTCCCAATAAGGCTTTCGCTAACTTACATTCATGAACACATTCTTTTTTGTTGATGATTTCAACAATTCAAATAAATTTTTAGTATGATTTATCTATGATTGAACAAATAATACTGAAAGAGATAAAATGAGATTCCTAAATTAATATCTACTCAATGTCAATTAAATCAATAGGACTGAAAAAAGGGATAACCAAAATATAACACCCATCCAAAACTGTTTTACAAGACATATAGTTTAATTAATACAAAAAATGTTAAGTTTTGGAAGCCAAGGGAGATAGATGTGAGATAGGCGCATAGATATTTAAAATATGATACAAAGACATTTAAAAATATAACCTTAATTGGACGGACATACAATACTGTTCAAATACTTTAAATATGTATCATATTTTCGGTTATAATAATACTTTAACGTCAATATGTTTTGTGGTCGACACTGTACTTTTTTTAAATAATGTCAGAAAGGAATCACAGACAAAAAAAAATCAGGATGATTTCTGGCTCAGTTTTGTTTTTAGTGATATATGTAATATAGGAGTAGGTGTTTAAAAAGAGATTCACAGTAGAGGAATGTTGTATGTAATGATAGTGCAAACTGTAATAATTTTATTATTAGTACGGATTTTTAGTTAATATTAAAAATGATTGTACTACTTTTTAATTGTCAAGACGGTAATTGTAATTGTAAAATTGTACTTGTACATTGTCACACTTACCATTATTACCAAACTGAAACTGTACATACTATAATGAAATTAAATTCATTAGCTTATGTTTTTTCTAACATCGTCATAAATATAAACATAACATGTTCTAAGGCCACTGCAAGTTCAATTGACAAAAAAAATTTCAGTATACAATAAGTACTGCCCAATTCTTATTATAAGTCAATAAATTGTTTATTTTGAACAGTCAGTTTAATAGGTATTAGTAAAAATTTTGAGCAAGGTCGATTTATTTACGATAGATATACTATTAAAGCATGTCAACGTACTGCTTCCGTAACATAGACGTTAGTGTCGTACTGCTATCAATCTGTATCAAATTAATTTTAAAAAAAATTTATTTATGAAGACTCAGAAATGAAATCGAGGGAATTATCTATTCCATTCTATTCTTCCTAAAATAAGAATTCACTACTCTATTCTTCACCACGCATGTTTGTCCCGTTTTTTATAATCAATCTCGTTGCTCAAGATTTTCTCCGATACCTATATAATAATGTATACCTTTATACGGTTCTTATATACCTTTGTAGTGTATGGGAACAATAAGTAAACCGTTCAAAAGTGTTTTCTTCTATATTCGGAGCGTAGGGATCGCGGGCGTGACAGTTGGTCACACGGCCGTAGGAGTAGCTGATTGTCAGTGCCACTTTGCCTTTTGAGCAAAAATATCCGCGCGGAGATTTTGAGCGAAGCAGATGCCTAGGATCTGTAATGAAGATTAGAAATGGGTGAGATGTAAGGGGGTGATAAAAAAGATTATTATAGAAGAAGTACTTTTATGGTATTAGAAGCACTGAGGCAGAAACTTGCATTCACATTCTGGGAGGCACAAAAACCTGCTCTGCTTACTTCATGTTTCTTTATCAAAGACTTGTATGGTACAACCGTCAACATCACATTGGTTATAAGGTGGTGAGTTACACCAGCTTTGCTTGCCGTAATGGAAGCTTGTTATTCTTGTGATTTTGCCTGCATTCATTTTATATTACCTATCTAGTCTACCGTTATAGGGTTCAGGATCAACAAAACATTTAACATAAGGGGTCATCCATAAATTACGTCACATGTTAAAGGGGGGGGGTATCGCCGGGGTGCGGTGTGACATAGTGTGACAAGGGGCAGGGGGGCCAAAAACTGTGACGTCACATGTTACAATTCAAAATCCATAACTCGAATTGTATATGTGAATAAAAACTTTAAAACTTTACAAACTTGTAAGTTTTAAAGTCTAGTTGATCTATGTTTATTAGTAATTTAGTACTCTCGCTATGAGATTATCTCTCAAGCAACAACGGTTTACATCTAGAGCGGCGTTGTAATGCAAGTGAGACTCTAATTGACCAGAGTATATTTCGTGTGTGAATAAACCCTTAAAGGGTTTAAATAAATTCAAGTCGAAATTGACAAAAAAATAGGGACACGAGAGTTTTTTTTGAAAAAAATTTCCTTTTGATAATTTTTAAATACATACATAAATTTGAAAAAGTGTGACGTCACATCAGGGGGGAAGGGTTCTGAAAATGTGAAAACCTGTGACAAGGACGGTGGAAGGGGTTAAACAGTCCTAAAATTCGTGTGATGTAATTTATGGATGGTCCTAAGGGGCATTTCAAATGAAGCGGACAGCGAAAAAAATTTTAGAATCGCGATTTCGTTCATATTTGGATTAATTATACTTCTGTAGGTTCCTAATGAGTACATATATTTATTTTCATTTATTTAAGTGTAGTTCCTAAATTAAGACTCTTTATATAATTCAAGAAATATGAGGAGAGGTTTTTTCTGATACCGATTTTTACTTTTATTCAGAAGGATAAAAAAATAATTAAAGAATGTTATTACTAGAAGTAGTAGTTGTTAGAAATTATTCAAAATTCGAAATATCACCTTTAAAACCGGAAATGAATGTTTCAAGTTTGATTTTACTCCACTTTTCTTTATTTTTATTTTTATACTAAAACATAACTACTAGTATTGCAATAACACGTGCAAAGTTTCAGCATGGGATCTGTATTCGTTTAGGAATAGATGGCTAATGTAACTGTTATTGTTTCAATGTTGTGCTTGTTTTTAACGTATTTGTTTGCTTTATTGTGTACTAACCCTTTGTGTTTTACTATCCCAGATAGATGTATACATATCTCAGACATAAAAGATTAAGAAGATGTTGTAATACAACTTATTTGTGTTTAACTAAATGCCTTATCATTACTACGCATTATCTATTATTGTATTTGAGTGTGTAACGGCCAGTCTAAGAAATTGCCTGCGTTAAACAATACAGATCCCATTTTGAAACTTTGCACTTATTATTTCAATACTAATAGTTATATTTTAATATAAAAATAAAAAGTGCCAAAGTTGAGTAAACAATACTTTTAATGTTCTAATAATAACATTCTTAAATTGTTTTTTATCCTTCTGAATAAAAGTAATAATCGGTATCAGAAAAAAACCTCTCCTCAAAGGCTTAAGTCCATAGTGTTTGAGCCGTCGGCCGATGATGTTTCAGCATATAATACCGTCATGATTATTTTTAATAGATTAACTATATAGTCATAAACCATATTTAAAAGGTTATTGAACTAACTTTTTTGGTTTTCGTATTTAAATTAAATAATGAAGTCAAAGGGAATCTTGCGTACAACACAGAGTCACGTGTCCAAAATCTTAATTAGAATATAGAAAGAAAACACTTTTATTCATTAGATAACCTACAGGAAGAGGTCTGTACTCGCGACAAGTCGAGGAGGTCTCAAAATCCGAGAAACTGACGCTACTGAGCCACATTATCTCTCGACCCGAAGCGAGTGTTTGTCGCGTTTAGACACCTTCTCGGCTAATTATATGCTAGCCCCATGCAACCTTAATAGACGCATGCAAGTTTAACCTTCCGCGCTTATGAAGCTTGTTTTCAGCTTGAGTTCTTATTGTCTAACACAGGAGAGTTTTTTTGGATAATTTAGTTTATTTTATGATAAATTACGTTCTAATATAAAGGAAAATCAAAAAGGAAATAACATAGGAAGATAAAAAGTCAAAAAAAAAAGGAAAACTGACAGAGCACATCCACTTGTTGCAAAATAACAAGGCGAATATTGGATTGACGTATTTGAATTTTAGTGATAGGGATCCCGAACTAAAAAAAAAATAAAACTCACAAAAAGTTATAGTTGCAATTGAAATAATGCTTTGCAAGATTATACAATTAACCTAATTAAGTTTGTAATATGTTTTTGATATTATTTATTTAGTTTTAAATGTATACTTTATATGTTTACTTTACTGTTTATGAAAAGCTTTATGCCTTTTTCTTTAGAATAAGCCACCAGCAAGACTTCTTTTGCATTGAATCGGTAACCCCAACGTTGCGCAGCTATTGTATGGAGACTCCTCACGTTTAGTTTCTTATTAATTCAGATAATTATATTGGGAAATATTTTAGTTCTGATACTTTTTTTAATAATCATTTACATATATGATACGAATTATCGTGCATTCCATTCGTCCATTAATTGCTGAAACAAAAAAGCTTACTGACGGCCTAAAATGGACTTAACCCTTTCTTACATTATATAAAGAGTCTTAATTTAGGAACTACACTTAAATAAATGAAAATAAATATATTTACCTACTTATTAGGAACGTACAGAAGTATACTTAATCCCGATTCTGAATTTTTTTCGCTGTCCGCTTCACATGGAACGCCCCACAATACAACAAAACCACATACAACACTGACATCACAAAAATAACACGTCTACAAAAAGGTTTTAAACATTTAAAGAAGTTAAAATAAAAAAAGGTGCTTTACAAGACTTACTTGTGCAAAAGCAGTACAAACAGCGGACGTTGCTACTATCAACAGGTTGTGGTCAAACCATTCCTCGGCAGCCTCTAGACATCCCTTGTCGTAAATAATTTTACCTATGTCATAACTCTAGAACAAACAGAAAAAGGGGAATTCAACACATATGTGGTAAGGCGGGGATGTGAGAGGGAAACATTCAGATGTAATTATACTTGGAATATTGAAAAGATTGAAGTATATAAGAGAGCGGTATCAATCTTGAGGTTTCAATTAAATGGTTTGCGACAAAGATCTTAGGAGTCAATCGGCGTTCGCGAAAGCAATGCGGGTGTGATCATTCATTGGTTAGTTACTGTAGTTTACCCGATCGAGAGCTCAAGATCTATACCGAATCTACTAGAGTTGAATCTGTTTCAATCTATTTTAGTTAAAAATAATTAATGTGTGTATGATGTTTATTTAATATGAAAAAAGTATATCGCATTTATAAAGGGTTTGAGAAAGTGTTGTTATTTTAATGATCGAAACAGACTATTAGTAATGTAAACAAAAATTATAAAAAAGAAGGAAATAAAAACATCCATAAGTGCCTCTACAAAAAGGTATCTTATAAATCCAGATCAAGATGTAACAAATTATTTTTATAATATTGCACTGTTTATCTGCATCATCTAAATTATTATTTTAAAGAATTATAAAAGTATGGTTTTCAGTTCCAATTATTGACACTATATATTTTTAATAAAGCAAAGCTGATTCATTTTGATTGTAAAATGAGTAATAACAACTATCTAATATTAACAATACCGGTTTTAATATATGCCTAAGGTCATGTTTCATAATTGGCTGTAAAATAGTTTTTTCATTTTGATCTGGACTTAAAAGACAACCTGACATCTATATCAATTCTTTGTAACCTGTAACAATATGGGGGCAAATATTACACCAATTACAGTCACGGAATTAGTCCTGAGCCAATCTTCAGCCGCCACTGCGCACCCACGTTCGAAGATAACTGGCTCAGTCATTCGCTGTTTATGAAAATTTATTGGTTACCAATAATTTACATATAAAGAACCCTTAAAACGAATCTGCTTTAGGTGATTCAAAAATATACCGGCTAGTCGATACTGCGTAAGAAAAATTAATTTAACCTAAAATCAGCAAACTGTAAATAACTCACAATTCAAGTTTCTTTATTACACCTGTAACCCGTTTTATATTACGCCAAATGTTTGAATAAAAATATTTCAAGAATAGATATTTTTTTAAATGACCTTGATGACATTTTACTTCTTTTTCTGGTCTTCTGGCTAAGCAAAGAAGACGCATAATCTGAACATAAAACTGACCTCAGAATAATCAACATAAACCTAAATAAATTTGAATTGAATAAAAAGTTGCACGAAACCCGACTTCGAACGTTACACCAGCGGTACACCTGTTCAAAAGATTCCTCTGCTGAGAAGAACCAGACAGAAACCCAGTGTTGATACGCTCATAAGAAATGTTTATTAAAATTCTAGAATTTTCAAGTTGAACACTAATTTTTATAGTAGCTGCACATGTTGAATAAACAATTTTTATAATGAAGTAATTATAAAATATACAAAAAACCTAGTCTACTAAGTTCCATCATAAACATTTTGTAACTTTTTTTATTAAAATATATATTCTCTAATGCTTTCACCCACAAACTGGGACTGGATTAATTTATGGACCGGTGAAATTAAAATAAAAGGCCTCTCAGTTTGAGAAAAAGAATAAAAATGTTCCTACAGTTCATCTTTAGAAAATTGTATAGATATATTGTCAATTTAGAATGTTTTTTCTTGAATTGTAACTTTCATTAAAACAAGGTTAAATGCAAAGAAAAAAATTTTCCCTACATAAATTACTTAATAGGGCTAACTTCCGTAACCAAAATACTAAAACTAAGTACACCGTATAAAAGCCAAAAATACTCACGAAAGTCGTCTTCCTAACATCATATCCGCACTGTTTGTTCCTAATTATGTCCTGTGGTTTATTTCTACAGCAACTGAAAGGCACGCCGCAAGCTTCGCGAGACCCGACTGCGCCGCTTGAACAATTAAAGTATGCGTTTCTGTCCCAGTCTCGCGGGCCTTCTACGCCGCAGCATTGTAACTGGAAATAGTTTAAATTTAAAGTTAATACTAAACAGTTAATTAATAGTGTGGTAACAGCGGTTGACTACTAGCTAAAGCTCGGCAAGTTTATTTCTTGCGAAGGGATTTTTCGTATTATACTCTATTCACGGAAAAAAGCAAGTGGATCGCTATCGTACTGACACGACTATTTTCCGGTGATTGGAGTGTATAAAACATTAAGGCCGTGTACACAGTACGAGTGTATACAGTACGAGTTAACACCACAAATAAACCAGGTTACTGTGACTGCCTCTGCTATGGAACGATCTGAGTATTTGTTTTGAATGGTAATATATTTGATTTCCAGGTCTGACTACTTTTTAATGATACTGATGTGATCTCTGTTGCATCCTGGACCACTGTTGACCCGTGTGTGTCTATGTTATGTTAGATATCTGGGATAAGTAGATTTTTAATTAAAAAGTTTAATGCACTGTTTACTTTGTTCAATAAGTTTGATGCAATGTTTACTTTGTTCAATAATAAATACTCCTTTTTGCCTATAAACATTTTGTCAAGGGTTAGTGAACAATTATTTTAACATATCTCTTTGTCTCAAAGAATATCCAGAAATAATAATAGGTGGAAAATAAAAAGTGCTACTGAGTTAGCCTAATAACAATGTTTTTCTCCTGCTCAATATCTCGTCGTGATCATCGAACAACGACGGTTGAAGCCATCCGTCAAAATCTATTTTTATGAATTAAACTAATGTTAAAGAGAGCCTTTACATAACAGTTTCTTTTTTTTTTCAAAATTCTTAAAAATAAAGAAGTTACAGAATTGAACATTGGCGGATGTAATATATTCACATTGTACATACAACATATACAACACCAATATACTAATTTTAATTTTGACATTTATGAATGCTGTATTTGCCTCTAAATTGTGTACCTACTAATATTAAGACATTATGTAATTATTCAATCTATGATTTATATGTTTACTGTTGACATCTTACATAAATAAATAAATAAACTGTCTTTGCAGAACCAATGCAAAGTATATCTAAACCCTAGCTGACCCGGCAAACACTGATATACAGGGTGGCCCAGAACCTAGAATAGTTTGGCGCTTGGGTATCGTAGCGTTAGGATAACCCGAAGACCTTAGTCGGGGAATGCTCTCTTCTTCGTAAAGTCTTTAGCATTACGTAGGCTTTCGCCACTTACAACCTCTATTTGAAAACATTTTCAATAGCGGCGCCACGCCCTCTCACCACAGATACACGCGAATGTCGGGCTCTCAACGCAACAACGAAATAAACAATGAACGTGCGCTGCCTGCGGGGATGCGCGGGCGACTGAAGGTCGGGATTTTTGACGGTGTTCGCACCTCCGAGAGCGAGGTGCCGCGCCGCCGGCACCGATCAGTCTCCGCGCGAGCTTCATCTTGGAAGGTATCGTCCTTTCGGTTCCGACCGACGCGCGGCTACAGGCGCCACCGCTTTCACGATGCCTTTTCGGTACACAAGTGTGCAATACACTGAAATGGTGAGAACGCTCGCGCGATGTAACGACAACGTGAGTTTGGCAGTGCGACAATTTCGTGAGCAATTCGGTGTTTCCGTCTCCAACGAGACAATGTTAGCAGCCACTCAAAGGCTTAGAAACAGTGGAACTTTGTTTTTTCATACTGGAATGGCGACGACCCCTTTGACGTACGGCTTCAAGAAAGAAAATTGGACTATTTCCATGAGAACCCAGAATCATCAGTAAAAAACATTCTTTTTACCGATGAGTGCACGTTTACACGCGCCGGTATGTTCAACCAACATAACATGCACATATGGGGTCATGTTAACACCTACGCATCAGTAGAAAATTCCTACCAACATAGGTTTTCTCTAAATGTATGGGCAGGTGTTCTGGGACCACACATAGTCGGCCCCATATTCTTAGAACGTTTGAATGGAGAAACGTACTTAAGTTTCCTCAGAGAAACATTGAGTCAGTTACTTGACAACGTGCCTCTGTATCTGTTACGAAACCTGATGTTTCAGTACGACGGAGCTCCAGCGCACTTCCAGTGGACAGTTCGCAGGTACCTCGACGCGGAATACGGAGAAAACTGGATCGGACGTGGTGGACCCGTGCAGTGGCCTGCCAGGTCGCCGGATTTGACTCCACTAGACTATTTTGTATGGGGTAGAGTCAAAACAATTGTTTATGACAGTGGACATAGTGCCAGAAACGTTAATGAATTACGCGAGGCCATTGTGAGTGCTTTTGAAATAGTGAAAACAGACACTTCAGAGCTAAACAATCTAAAAAGACACCAAAGAAAGCGTGCGAGACTGTGTATGCAGCAAAGTGAAGAACATTTTGACCAACTTTTACCTTACCGCAAAAATTGGACTTCTAATAATTAACTTTCTAAGTAAGTAGTTCATAAGTGTACATACCAATCAATGTAAATAATTTGATTCAAAACTTTTAAATACGCCAACTTGTTTGTACCTGTAATATTTTTTTATTAATAATAATAATAATAATTTTTATTTTCCAAAAAGATTTACATATGGTACTTAAGCCTATACTTAATCCTATGTACAATTATTTTAGGTTCCGCACCTGTTGCCGAACTGGGTATAGCCCGTACTTCAGCATACAGCGCCTCTATCCTCAGACCAAGTTGGATACATTATAGGTCACAAAGTACAATGTTTTCCCAATTATAACGTAAAAACTATTACTAATAATAAAGAATTATAACTTATACTTAATATGTCAGTCCTCTCGGTGTGTGTGAAGTGTATGTGTGCGTGTGTGTGATGTGCATGAGTGAGTGAATGGGAGAGGGTGAGTAAAAGTGTAGTGTAAGAAGTTATTTACATTCAAATGGATTGTTATTATTATTTACGAACATATACCAATGTATTTTTCAGTTTCATCATAAGACATTGTCAGCAGAAAGGTTGTTACGACTTTTTTGACTGTGGATTTGTGCATCGAATACACACCTAATAGTTTATTCGTCTTATTGTAGATGATCGGGCCTAAAAAGGGAAAGAATCTCTGGACAGCAGTCGTTTTCGCAGCAAAACTACGATCACAAACAGCATACCATCGACGCTTTTTGACCCTATTTGGGGAATATTTTAACAAAGAATGCTGCTTAAGAATTATCCTAAGTATAAACAGTTGTCGCACAGTCAATACCTTACTATATTCATACAGAAGTTTCGTTGGATACAGGAAAGGTTTAAATGTACAGACTTTAAGAATTGTTCTTTGCGCAACCTCAAGCTTTTTTAACGTAGTTTTGGAAGCTCCTCCCCAGGACGATATGCAATACGTGAGTAGCGACTGACACAAGGCAAAGTAAATCCCTTTGAGAATAGCTGGTGGAACAACATGTCTCAATGACTTAAATATATATATCAGTTTGCGAACTCTCTTTGCTAAATATTCGGCATGTTGTTTAAAAGTGAGATGATCATCTATTATGACACCCAGATATTTTATAAAATTTACACGTTCTAGTGGTCTACAACGACAACGTGTATTAGACATAAAGTTGCAGTAGTCGGGGCAGTCATGAGCAACCAGATGGTGGGATAAGTTGTGCCAAGAAAAAGCCAGGTATTTAGTTTTTTCAGTATTTAGAGTTAAGATGTTGCTCTCCAGCCACTTCTTAACTAAATCAAAACCGTGTTGGGCGGATAAATATGCCTCTTTCCAAGTTTTTGCAACAAAAATAAGGGCGGTGTCATCAGCGTATGAAATAATTCTTCCTCGACGCAACGCAAGGCTTAGCAAATCATTTATATAAATTAGAAAGAGAGTTGGCCCTAAGATGCTGCCCTGCGGTACACCGTAAGTTATAGAAAGGTCAGAACTACTAAAGGAACCTATCTTTACACACTGAAGTCGGTCCGAAAGATAGTCGGTAAAAAGATCAAGATGTTTGCCCCTAATACCTATGTTTTCCAACTTTTTGAGTAGTATGGGGACAGACACCGTGTCAAATGCCTTTGCCAAGTCCAAAAATATTGAAATATATTTATAACCTCGGTCTAAATTTGTTGTTATGTAATTAGTAATATCATTAACTGCGTCATCTGTAGATTTGTTTTGACGAAAACCATACTGGAATTCTGATAGTAACTGTTTTGATTCAATGTAATTAGTAAGTCTGTTATTAATTAACTTTTCTAATATTTTAGAAATTGCAGGAAGTATTGCTATAGGCCTGTAACTTCCGACTAGGTATCTGTCCCCTGCTCCCTTATAAATTGGACGTATTTGCGATATCTTCAGATCTTTAGGAAAGATTCCATTAGAAAAACACAAGTTAAAAATGTACGTTAAATGCGGCACAAGAACGTCTTTGTGTTCTTTAAGTAATCGATTGGAGATGTTATCCCAACCCACACTGCATTCGTTTTTAAGACTCGAGATGAGATTTTTTACTTCAGCTTCGTTTGTGCCATGGAGGACAAAAGAATAAGAACCTTTATTAGACGCAACTGGTAGTAAATTTGAAGAAGAAGTTGTAACAATTTTTTCAGCCAATGTTTTGCCTACGTTTACAAAGTAATGATTTACTAAATCTACTGAATTTTGAGGATTATCTGATATATTCAATAGCTCTTTAGGAAGTGGTGTATTTCTAGTCGTACTTGTGATCTGTTTAACTGAGTCCCATAGCTTTTTACAATCCCTACCCGCTTTCTGAATGAGGTCTCTTTCATAAGTACGTTTAACTTTTTTGAGAATCATGCAACAAAAGTTTCTGTAACGATTATAAGTTATTTTTAGGATAGAGTTTTCAGGACAAGATTTTGCTTTTTTATGGAGGCGATCTCTGTTTCTAATGCACCTCAGAAGGCCAGGGGTAATCCAGGGCTTAATTATCCTTTTTCGACGCGCTAATGGTACAGTTTTGGAATTAATTTCGATTCCTTTTCTGATTTTATTTATTAGATGATCAAAAGCCTTATTACAGTCGTTCGTTTCATAAATGATATTAAAATTTATATTGTTTATATATTTAGCCAAATTCTCTTTGTCAATCACCGTGCGGGATACAGATGTGAATTGGCGGACGGATTGTGTCTTAAGACATGTGATCACGGTCTTGTGATCAGTTAAGGTGGATTCTATCACTAAGGTCAATGGTGGGATTTTCGTTCTAAGCAATGTATGATCTAAACAGGCTTTATCGCGCGTGGGTAGAGTATGAGAGGGAAAAAGTCCATGGTAAGCCGTTAGTGCCAGGTACTTATCAATGTTTGCGTTAGGAACCTCAGTTATTATATCTATATTTATATCACCGACCAGGGCTATATTTTTAAAACTCGATAGACTTCTCAATATTTGATCTAGAGATATCAAAAATGGATCTAAATTGTGATATGAAGGGGATCGGTAAACTGCTAGAATTGTTGTATCTCTATCTCCAAGTTTAATAAGTAGGCAATTACAGTCCTGCACATTGGGCTCTTCAACATCAAAAACGAGTTCATCTTTGATATATGCCACAACTCCATCATTTTGTATCATATTTTTTCTAGACGCAATAACATTGTAACCTCTTATTAAAGGTATACTAGAGACACAGGACATCCAACATTCGGTTAGTACTAATATATCACAATTCGTCTCTAACATTGCTGTTAGTGCCTCAAAGCCCGCAAAGTTGCAGTTTAAGCTCCTTATATTTTGTATGAGAAGCGACAGGTTAGTTTTACGCGGGAGTAATTTCCTGCATTCGCCCACTTCACATGCGTAGGCTTCACAGCTAGTGCTAGTATCAAAATTATCAATTAAGTCCACAAAATTAGCCATTTGTATAAACGAAATTCTGTTGATCCAGGTAATTTTTAAAAGAAAACAAAACACCGGAGTAACATACACCAGTAAATATTAGAAGCGTCCTGTCATACATATAATACGCACGACACATATATACTATAAAATTATATTTTTTAATTATTTTTATTTCATTATTTCGTGAATCCATTTTGAATAAGAAAAAATATATGTAAAGTGGAATAAGTGTGGTATATGCTAAAACTATTTGTAAATATGTAAAGTTATTGATTAGAATAATATTTGAAAAGTTGTGCATATGAAACAGGTTATTTTTAGTGTTGAACACAGAAACGGGACTAAAAGTAGAAACAAATATTAGGAGCAATTTTTGATATGGATAATACGCACATTTCTGGTAAATAATGTGATTGTACTTAATATTTGTACTTATTTTATTTTGACAGGAATTTGTTATGAATGTGAAAAAGTTTATGTAGAGTATAAAAATAATGGTATATGGTAAAACTTTTACTAAACATAATAAGCTTTTGGTTCGAGTGTAATCTAAATACTTAATAACAATTGAGTGAAAAATAATTATAAAGGAGTGTTGGCTTACGACATATCGAGCGAGTCATGCGGCTTTCCTTAGATTTTCGAAGTCGCTTTCCGATGAGATTTTTATATGAGCGGATTTTTCATCTTTTCTGAGATAAACTAAGCCACGAGATGTCCAACAAAAATTATAGTGATTTTGTTTTTGGAACGATCTTGCCAAATAAAAGAGCCTTTGGGATTTTTGCGAAAGTGTCTCTGATATATAAATAGGCTTGGCTGAACCATGCAAGCCAAGGTGTCCTGTATTAAGCTTATCGCTTATTTTCTTGTTTTTGTTGAAAGTTTTTAGCATTTGTAGTAAGTTGTCCCTAACCAGAGCTGTTGTAAAGTCAACCATAATTACATTACTTTGTGAATCTTTGTGTGATCTCTGCCTGTATATATCTTTAACGGATTTCGGGTCCACTTCCACGTTGACTGTTCTCGCAATTAGTTGAATAATTTTACAAAGGTCGTTCTTGGTTTCGCCTGTGTTTTTAGGTACATTGCGGATCTCTATTCCCGTGGATTTATGTATACGTTCAAGATATTCAATTTTATCCTCAAGTATAGGGTAAAGGCTCTACCATTGTACCAGTGCTATCATTGGACCGCCGAAGTTTCCAGAAAACCGTTGAGCTAGGACATGTAAAAACGTGTTTATCCGTTGTTATTGTTCATTTCACCGCCACTGACCGCGAGCCAGTGTCGCAGCGGCGAGCGGAGCGAGTGCACGTGTCTTTGAGTGATTTTGGTGGGAAAACTATACAACTAGCTTCTGAGAAGATTTAACGTAAGTTTTTTATTTTTATCATTAAAAACTCGTTGAAATCATATTGTGCAAGTATAACTATTTCAGTTTATTAAGAAATATCTGCAAAGCTTAGTATTATTAAGTCTATTTTTTATTAACGTTTTTTGTGATAATGGGAGAATGCCCTTCTTTGGACCAATATTATATCCAATGATTGTACCGGTCCAATGAAGGTTACTCAAACAAAGTTGTCTAAGTTGTCAAGTAAGACTTCATTTAAGTATTTTTTTGCTGCAGGATGTCGGAAGGCGATGGAAGAAAGCGAGGGAAATATTACACATGGAACGAGCAGAGCATGGGTTTAGCTTTGGCTTCACTAAGAAACAAAGAGTTGGGGTTAAATGCCGCAGCTAGAATTTTTGGAATCCCTAAACCAACGTTAAAGCGTCGCTTTGATGGCACCAATAAATATGCCACGGAGGATAAGAAAATTCCAGGTTCTTCTGCAGATTTACCAACTAACCTAGAGAAAGAACTTGTGAAACACATATTGGATCTGGAGCAGTGCATGTTCGGAGTGACGCGAAAGGACGTGTGTGACTTAGCATACAAATTAGCTGAAAAGGCTCATATAAAGAATAGATTTAACGTCGAGAAAAAGAGTGCAGGCAAAAAATGGTTTTCTGCATTCATGAAACGCCATCCCGAACCTTCATTGAGGCAACCTAGAGCAACATCATTCAACCGGGCTACAGCATTTAATAAAACTGCTGTACAACAATTTTACCAAAAATATGAGGAAACGATTAATAAGCACGACATAAATGAAGCATCTAGGATTTTCAATATGGACGAAACGGGCCTGTCTACCGTGCAAAGAAAGCCCCGGAAAATACTAGCACTGAAAGGAAAGCATCAGGTGGGATCCATAATAAGCGGTGAACGTGGCACGACAACCACTGCCATATGTTGCGTCAATGCAGCAGGATTCTACGTTCCACCGATGATAATTTTCAAGCGTAAACGGGCGTTAGCTGAACTTCATGACGGTGCTCCTCCAGGCACGTTATTTGCTTATAATCCAGAAAGTGGATACATAAATAAGGAAATATTCTTTGTTTGGCTTCAATATTTTATTAAGACGGTGAAACCAACTGCTCATAAAAAAGTCATGCTTATATTAGATGGCCATTCTTCTCATACAAAAAACCTTGAAGCTTTGGATCTTGCAAAGAAAACTGGAGTTGTGCTGTTATCATTGCTGGCGCATACCTCTCACAAGCTCCAGCCCTTGGATGTGTCGTTTTTTAAACCTTTGAGTTGTTATTATATTGAAGAGATGGAAAAGTGGCTACGGGCAAACCCAGGAAGATGCGTAACGCAACACCAAGTATCCATGTTGTTTGGGAAAGCCTACGCAAGGGCGGCCTCCATAGCAACAGCAATGAATGGATTTGAAAAAACGGGTATATTCCCATTTAATAAGGATGCTTTTCAAGATTTTGATTTCGTGGCAAATGAAAACAATGAAAACGTTGCTCCTATGCAGGATGCCAATCAGGTGAATGTACTTGAGTTTGTAGACATGAATACGCACGAAGCTACTTTGCCATCTACTGAGAGTGATGAAGATCCCCTAAAACAACCATCAACTAGTTCTTCTTATAAAGAAATATTAATGGAGATATCCCGCAGCTCTCAAACAATCACCAGTCAACTTAAACAAAATGCGAGAAAATCTCAGAGTGCCCTAGAATTGACGTCATCTCCTTACAAAAATAACTTAGAAGCTACACAAAAAGCTAAAAAAAATAAAGTTGATAAGAAATTGACCAAATCTGCAGAAAGTACAAAAAAGAACATATGTTTTGAAAATAACAATAATGACAAAAATCTTCCGAAAAAAAATACCCTAAAGAAAACAAAGCTTAATAGTAACACCGAAGATGATAAAATGGACGACCATGAATTAAAAAAATGGTATTGTAAGCTGTGTTTGCAATGCGTTATAGAAGACATGATTCAGTGCATGATATGCAAAGAGTGGGTACATGAAATTTGCTCAGGCGTTAATAAAGGAACAAAAAGATATGTGTGCCCACCCTGTCGTAGAATTTGAGCCCAAGTAGTTTTACATAATTTGCTGTTGTTTTGTTTGTTTTACTTTTAATTAGAAGAACCATTTTTTGTTAAGTATAAATTGATGGCTGTGTTGAATACTACAAGTTTTGATTGATTGATTCTAATGCTGCTTTCTAGTCCGTCCAGAAACGTGCAAATATTTCTTAATTCCATTATAAATGGAAAGTATTTTTTTTTATAATTTAAATTTGTTTTTATGTTTTAACTAGAGCAAGAAATATTTTATTTTGTTATAAGTAAGTAAATAATGTGTGAATGTAAATAAAAAACTATTTTTGATTTTGGTGTTGGTTTCATTTAGGTATTTTACACTAAAGGAATAGTAAGGTGGAGTGCTTTCATTGGACCAATTAATGAATTCTCCTTCATTGGAACTAAGTCCGATCATAGCGTACTTATGGTCCAAAGAAGGAGCCGTCGGACCAATGAAAGGGTGAAAATATTATTGTTATTGTTGCAAATATCTCTGTTTATACAACTCATTTTGCTAACTCATTGTTTCAAAAACATGTTAAAGTCTTGATTCCCTTTTAAATTAAACAATAACTCCTATTTTAGTGCTTCATTAGGTTAAGTTATGCTCCCTATAAGTTAAGTGGTCCGATGGTAGAGCCTTTACCCTACTTATAATCTTTTTATCAGCTCGCCTCTCAGTTTCAAGCTGAGTTATTTTGGTTAAAAACTCATCGTACTTGTTTGACATCATCTCGACGCTCTGAGTAAGTTCAATATTTTGTTGCTTTAAGCTATCTATTGTTGATTGCAATTGATTAAATCGAAGTACTTGCTCCTTTGTAAAAGACGTAAACATGTCCCTAATGACGTTGATAATACCAGGGTCACTCTCTTCGCATTTTCGTTTCTTCCTTTCAGTTACATTTTCCAATAATGACCGTAAGTCAGGCGCCGAGTCGTAATGTTGTATGGCTGAAGAATCGCTTGCGCTACTGCGGCCATGCAAGGAAATACTTGCATCCTTTTCCGGAAACTTTTGCGGTACCCCAAGGGGCGCGGGGGACGTTGCTTGTGCCGGCGGGGGGGTACGTCTTAAAGGCATGTTGTCTGTACCAAGTACCAGGATAGCAGAAGTTGCGCGTAGTTAAAACAATTCAAAGATAATCAGGGGTCAGCACAATATGGACACCATCGACGATTTCATACGATTCCACTTTCCGTCCAGTATATTTAGACCTTCTGTTAAACAGACTATACTTGAACACAGAGCGCCGCAGAAAGAAACGCGCGGTGCGGCTGTGATGTTAGTAACCTCTTGTATTTTATGCGCTCCTATTATTGCACTTTGTATTATTTGTGGTAAAACTTTAATTTTCGACAAAAAATAAAAACACAGTCTCTTCTTACACACGTCTGCTCTGTACAGAGGTCCGAGGGGAAAGGGGACACAAGTTAAACATTTGTTTCTTTACAAACGTACTACTTGGTCAAATTAACATGACACCTGCGTAGTATCGATAGCTTTAAAACTTTCGAGTTAAGGTGTTTTGATACAATGCCGCGGCCGATGCATAAGGCTCCCTTGGATTTGTATGCGACGGCGGCGGCGGTGGTAGCGGCCGCGGCGGCGGCGGCGGCGGCGGCGGTGAGTCTCTGCAACGCGGCATTGCGTCGGGTGGAAACACCTTTCTCTTGTTGTTATTGTTATTGGATTTTTTTGAGTTCTTGTTATTATTGTTACATTTAGCGGTTTTCTTCAATTTTTTGGATTATTATTAACAAAATGGTTTGAAAAACGAAAATTTTAAAGCTTGATATGCAAAAAATACCTATCAGTTACGAGGGACTTAATAACTACCAATTATGTAACCGATTTAATAGTAAAACTTTAAACAGTAAAAATTATAATTTTCGTAATTAAAATGAATTATCGTCGCGGCATCGGCGGAAAAAGAAAAGAAAGGGCCGTAGTAGATCGCACTCTGAGAGAAGACACCTTCGATCTCATAGAAGTCGGTATAAGGGCACTAGATCATTGAGTAGCAATGGCTATTCAAGTCGTTCCATTTCTACAATGACGACGGAATCGTCGAGCACTAATAGTGACTGGACTCGTTCGAGATCTAGGAAGAGACACTAACGCTCAAAACGCCCACGTAGAGAACGTCGTAGTTCCCACAAAGAAAACAACATCATGGAACGACTCATTGATGGCATGAATATGCAAGGACGTAACACCTTTGTTGGAGCCCATCAGAGACCTCAGTCGGAGAAACCAATCCACCAAAGCTTGGCTTAAGAAAGTAAATGAAACTGCACACATGTACAAATGGACGGACAAACAAACAATTTTCAATGCAGTGCCAAAATTAAGCGGTTGGCTTGGCAGTGGTACGAAGGGCTATCTTCAGTCAACTTCACATAGAAAGAATGGCAAAGAAAACTATGTCAAAGTTTCCCAGACGACCGCAATTATGCTGATAGGCTTAGCGAGATGCTTTCAAGAAGGAGTCCCAGGGAAGAATCTCTAGGGAGAATATTTTTACGAAAAGGCAAAATTGGTTGCCTACTGTAATATTAACGGCAAAGTTGTGGTCGATTGTATCATACAGGGAATTTTTGACCAAAACATTAAATTAAATGCTCAAGGTGCTAGCTTCAAGTCCCCAAACAAATTGCTTAGGTATCTGCGAAACGTTAGTACAATCAGCTGATTAGTACAGATCTGCTTAGTGGAAAATAATATTTTACTAGTCTCGATTCTTAAGGCAGGCTACTATCAAATACCTATGGCTGAGGAGTCAAAGCATTTAACCGTATTTGTGACGCCCGAAAAGCATTACGAATATACTCGTATGCTTTTTGGCCTTGTTAATGCTCCAGCCATGTTTCAACATATGATTAATAAAACACTCGGTAAACTTCGATATAACTTAGCTATTCCATATATGGATGACCTGTTGTCTCCCTCAGAGACAGTTGATGAAGGTTTCCAAAACTTGACACAGATTCTACGTTCCTTAAGAGTAACTAGCTTAAAGTTAAATTTAACAAAATGTTATTTTTTTAAGAGACACTTGATTATCTTGGTTATGTATGAGATAACCAGCGAAGGACTACGGCCTGGAAATAAAAAATCTGGGGCTGTGGCGTCATTTCTTACACCTAAAAGTGTGCATCAGGTCAGGTAGTTTGTAGGGTTAGCAAGCTTTTCCCGAAGATTTGTGAATGGATTTGCCACAATAGCGAAACCACTTACAAGACTTACAAACAACAATGTACTCTGGGTATGGGGAACCAATGAAGAATCAGCATTCCAGAAGAAAAAAAATATACTTGTTGCCAATTTTCACTAAAACAATTCATGCTTATTTGATAGCGATACCGTTCAAAGTGTACGCTGATTGTAATGCACTGAAAACAACATTAACAAAAAAAGATTTAGTGCCTTGTATTGCTAAATGGTGGCTTACGCTGCAGGAGTACAATTTTAATATAGAATATATACCAGGAGAAAGCATACGTAATGTAGACGCTTTGCGCAGAAATCCAATTCAAGATGGTGAAAATAATAATTTTCGATGACACACGCGTTTTTAAAATAATGAATATTACAAAATCGGTGCAAATGACAGATCCCAAACTAAAGTTAGTTAAAGCTATTTTAGAAACTAGATACCAAAGACATTAAGGACATAACTAATAATTACGCTATTAAGAACAATAAAATATTTAGAAAAGTCGGGGACGATCTTAATGAAGTCATGACGAAATAGGACATTTTTCGGTAGATAAAATTAAGCAGGATTACTGGTTTCCGAAAATGAACAAGTTTTTGCGCAAATATGTTGTGGCTAAAATAAAGTATCAACATCCAAAAAGAGTTGATTTTTACATCCTATCCAAAAAGCAAACGTCCTATTCCACACGTTACACATGGACCACCTTGACCCATTTGTAAGAAGTAAGAGTGGCAACTATTACATCTTAGGTTATACCTTTACCGTTGACGGTTTTAGTAAATTTATCTGCATAAGAGCCGTCAAGAACCTAAAAATTAAAGCGACTATCAAAGCTTTGAATGATATATTCAGCATGATACGTAGGTCAAACATCATTATTTCTGTCAGAGGGACTAGTTTCACACCCTGATATTCGAAAAGTATGCGAAATCAATTGGAGCTAAGCATGTACTTAGAGCAGTAGCAAGACCGCGTGCCAATGGGCAAACTTAACGCTACAACCGCACTATATTAGAATCAATAGCGGCAACTAATCAGAGTGGTGACGAAAGAAATTGGGACGAGCACATACCAAAAATACAGTAGAGTATGAATAACACGCGAAACAAAACTACGGGCATTACTCCATCAGAGATAGTTTTTGGGCAGAAAATTTTTAACCCTAGTGGAGGTTTGTTCTTAAATGCTTTGCGTGAAAATTCAAATCAATTAAAACTCCAGGCCTCTTGTCAATTTAATCCAGAAGCGGTGGAAATAGTTTCTAATGACGTCACGACAGGTAACGATAAATCAGATTCAAATTGGGATTTAGAGGCAGTACGAAGCAATGTGACTTAACGATGCAAAATACAGATAAAAGTCAGGAGGCACTGAATAAATATTTTGACCACAATAGAGCACCTACCAAGAACTTTGAAATTGGAGAATTCGTAATGTTTCCAATCACAACTTACCATCGAATGGAAAAAGTAAAAAACTATTACTTAAAATTTAGAGGACCATTTAGGATTAGCGCTGTCCTTAAAAATTATCGTTATGAGACATCTAGTATTGATGGGTATTCGAAACTAAAGTACAAGTGTTTATCCCGCCGACGCATTCAAACAATGGGTCTCATTTACGATTGATGAAAATGATAAACGCAACTTTGGCAACACGAATCCCAGTGATTCTAACGACGAACATACTGATGAACAAATTGCTTATTTAATTGTAAAAAAAAGGTCGTAGTTGACTGTTTGAGATCAAAATTTAAGTAGACTAACTTTACTATGACATGACTAGAGACAATTAGTTCCTTGTCACAAAAACCAATGTTTCAGATCAAAGTCCAAGCTGGTTCTGTACCTACTACTAGAAGTTTGTTGAATGAGGCTTGGTGAGAAACATTATGTAAGTGTTGAATACTTATTAATGCGAATCATATTTTTTTTAATAATACCGGTGTTGCTATGTCGCTGGCAATTCATTTTCGCTTTGTTAACATCACGTTTTTGTTAATGTTATTATACGTAGTGGTTACTTGCTCAGTGGTTGTTATCATGTATTGTACCTGGAAGCTCAAAGGATTGAAAGAGCAACTTTAAAAAACGAGGACCTAGGATAACTGGAAAGAATGATGCAGATGTTATTGAGAGGTAAACTTTTATATGATAAAATATTTTTCAACAGTGTTATGATCTAGATTTGGATATGTTTTGGTTGTAACGAGTTAATTTGTTGTAACGACAATATTTAATGATAAATGGTATTCTTTACGTTTTAGGTTAGAACCTTATGACCGAAATTTTAATTTGATTGACGTTCCTGCTGTAGAACTTTACCAAGACGTTAATAGCTCCACAATACTGCCGAAGATTACCAAGCAACATATTCAAAGTTACTTTGACAGGTAGGTATATACATCACTTCATTATTTCCAATTATATAGGTAAATTTTGTTTGATACCCTCGTGCAGCCCCTATTTCACACAATGATTTTAATTCAGATTCAATAAGAATACTGTGAGATTGTTTGAATCTAGATACCTACTTGTTTTACGATCAACTACATCCTGCCAAAATACATATCTGTTCAATACAGAACATAAAATATCTGTAAAAACCCTAATTAGTTCTAATATATTTTTATATTGGTAACATTTAATTGTTGATAAGAAATTCTCTAGCCACTTCCGGCTGTCTGTCAACTATCTTCTATTCTATCTAGAACATTCGTTCGTTCATTCCATTGTAACGTGCAAGCGTGGTTCAATAAATCACAATTTAAAAATTTCTAGCCTTTTATTCAACAGGCTAAATGGTCCTTTTAACGCCGGTAAAAAGTGTTCGTTTGTTTTCGCGGTGTGTTCGTCAGGCGCGGGCTGTTTCGCGCGATTTGCTATATCAAGTTGCGGCGTCGTCAATTACGACCGGCCGCCGGGGCGTTAAGCGGCAGGACATTTTTCTCGCATATTCGTACTATTTGCGCTGGCGAGGCCCTATTTCGACGCCATATCGTCGATGCGGAGCTGATCGGTCTATTCCTGAAGCTGAAAATCATCAATACTCATCTTTGAAAGAGGTTAAAATTGCAGTATCAGCGGTGTGAACATCGTACATTTCATGCAGTTTTCACTGAGGTTGGCACTACTGTGAGGCGGCCATATCCGACTCACTCAAAGCAACTTCACGTCGGAGAAACGTCAAAGTCAAATTCATCTGTCACTCACTACGAGTGGTTTGTAAATCAAAACATAAACAAAGTTTCGGATTAAGTTTGCCGGTTAACAAAAGTGAAAGTGCAGCTTCAAATAATATCAGTGTTAGAATTAAGTTGTGTTTACGGTTTTATAGCTTAGAGAAAAGCACGGTAAGAGTGTTTTATAACAATGCCAACTCCGGAGGACGATCTCAAGCGGTTACGCAAGCAGCGTGCCAACTGTAAGTCGACTATAACACGTCTTGAAAATTTCATTAATGATCCCATAAACTTAGCGTCGTCTACTATAGACACGTTAGAGGCGCGAAAGGATAAACTTATCAATACACTTAAGGAGTATGAAAGTGTCCAATTAGATATCCTCAGCTGTGATGATAAAGACAAAGAGGATATTGGCATTATAGAAGAAAAATATTTTCATGTGCTAGGCAGAATAAATGGAGCCATAAGACAGATGGAAACTAGAGTGGACTCTGAAAAGCATTCTATTTCTACTTGCAAATTACCTAGTATTGAATTAACCACGTATGATGGCAAAGATTTCACACAATATAAACCATTTATAGACTTATTTAATGCTGTTATTGACAAAAATAGTTCATTATCTAATGTACAAAAGCTGTTTTATCTTAGAAAATATTTAACTGGTGATGCATTGTCCGTTATCATTAATTTACCACTTGTCAATGATTCTTATCCTGAAGCTATAAAGTTATTAGAAAAGCGGTTTGATAATAAAGCACGGATAATCTCCAACCATATCGCTTGTCTCTTGGACTTGCCTCAAATGCAAAAGGGTACAGCGGCAAGTATAAGGTCATATCAGATGTGCGGCAACAACTTTATGCTTTAAAAAATCTTGGGCAACCTGTTCAGTCATGGGATATGCTATTAATATCCATGTTATCACGTAAGCTTGATGCCTATACTAATCGAGCCTACTACCTTGACAGGTCTCCTGAAAATTTACCAACATTAGATGAATTTCTATCATTTTTAGAAAAAAGAGCCTTAGCCTTAGAAGATAGTTCTCCTCTTAAAAATGCCTGCTATGAAGGCAAAATAAAACAAAACTATAACAACAATAGAGTTACTAGTGTAGTAACCAAGCTAGAAAAAAAGAATATTAATTGTTTATTCTGCAGTAGCAACAATCACCTAAGTTTAAAATGGTTTCAATTTCAGATCGCATTCAATTTGTGGCTGACAAAAAACTATGTACCACTTGTCTAGGAAGTCACTCTGACAAATGTAAGATTACTTTTAAATGTAAAATTTGTAAAAACAGTCACAATACTCTTTTGCATTTGGTGAAGCCAAAGGAAGATGAAGTCACTTTGCATTCTAATATTTCTATCAATCAAGGGAATATTCTATTGCCTACTATAAAGGTAAAACTCATTGACAAACTAGGTAGAGAAATTCAAGTTAAAGCTCTGCTCGATTGCGGTAGCCAAGTTTGTATTATTAAACATTCACTTGTCAATCAATTAAACTTGATCCCCATGGCTCAAGATTTCAACATTATAGGTTTGGGTAATACACCAAACAAAGTTAATGAATATGCTAATATATTATTGCAATCTTCAATATATGATGTAAAGTTTTCAATCAAATGTCATATTGTACAAAATATAACCACAAACTTACCACAAAACTATTTCAATATAAAAATGTGTGAAATTCCAAAAAATATAAAACTTGCCGATGATGATTTCAATAAACCATCAGAAATATCCTTAATGTTAGGGGTAGATTTCTATTCTAAAGTTATAATAAATGGCATTGTCAAGTTAAACAATGGTCTTGTGCTACAAAATACATTATTTGGCCATGTTGTCACTGGTAGTATTGAAACTAAAAGTGAAATATATTCATCAAATGTGAGCTTAGTCTCAAATTTCATTATTCAAGATGGTGTTAATGACAGCTTAGAAAACATTATGAAAAACTTCTGGTTATCAGAAAAAATTCCAGAAGAATCAAATATTTAATATTTGATTCTTCTGGAATTTTTTCTGATCTTGAATTTAAGAAGGCTGAACAATGTTTCAAAAACTCAGTCAAATTAAATAACAATAAATTTTCAGTTGATATTCCATTGAAATATCCTTTACAGGAATTAAATATAGGTGATTCGTTTTCATCTGCTTTACAAAGATTTCATGCCTTTGAAAGGAAATTTGAGGTTAATTCAGAATATTTTCAAAAATACAAAATTTTTATTGATGAGTTTATTAAGCTAGGACATGCCAAGGAGGTTGACATAAGTAACTATGATGTCTATAATGATCCTGTATATTTTCTGTCACACCATGCAGTGTTTAACAATAGCAGCAAAACAACAAAGTTGCGTGTTGTCTTTGGAGGTAACATGAAGTCTAAAAGTGGTGTCTCTGTCAATGATGTTATGCTAAATGGACCCATAGTCCAGAATGATCTATTTAATATTCTTATACTTTTCCGTACCTACCTGTACACTCTCATGTGTGATATAGAAAAAATGTTTCGGATGTGTTCAATAAATGAAAAGTTTAGGCAATTGCAAAATATCCTCTGGAGAGACCATCCTAGCAAACCTGTTGTATGCTTACAATTACAAACTGTTACCTATGGTCTTAAAGCATCAACATTTCTAAGCACAAGATGTCTAATAGAGCTTGCTCATCTATTCCATGATAAGTATCCTTTGGCAGCAGAAGCTCTAAAGCTTAATACCTATGTCGATGATGTCCTCTGTGGAGCTGACAGCATAGAGCTACTCCAAGAACTCAAAAGGCAGCTTATAGAGCTGATGAAGTTAGGCAGTTTCAATTTACATAAATGGTGTTCTAACTATCCTGAGTGTCTCAATGACATCCCTGATAATGTTAAATATTTTGAACAAATTCATCTCAATAAAGATAATATTATAAAAACTTTAGGCTTAAAGTATGACATTCTTGTAGATAAGTTTCTGTTTTCATGTCCTATGACTGAACACAATCTCCAATCTAAAAGAGAAATTTTAAGCTTTATTGGGAAAATCTTTGACCCTCTTGGCCTAATAGGTCCAATAGTAGTAAAAGCCAAGTTGTTTATGCAGGAGCTATGGAAATCAGACATCAACTGGGACTCTCCCTTACCTAGTAATTTGTTATGTGATTGGAGAGAGTTTTCAAAAAACTTAAATGATATGGGTTCTATTCAAACGCCTAGATATGTTTCTGACATTAATAATGTAGCATCAGTAGAACTTGTAGGTTACTGTGACGCATCTCTACATGCTATAGGTTGCTGTCTCTACCTAAGAATTATATCTAAAGATAGTCAAGTTAAAGTCAACTTACTGTGCTCTAAGTCTCGTGTCGCTCCTCTAAACAGAAAACTTACTATTCCAAATCTTGAGCTAAATGGTGCACTACTTCTAGCGGAACTCTCTTCTAGAGTCTATAAAACTCTTATAATTAGATACCCTAACTTAAAGGTTGTGTTATACACCGATTCTCAGGTAGTTTTAGCCTGGCTTAATGCGCAAAATTTAAAAGGAGTTTATGTTTCCAATAGAGTTAGAGATATCAAGGCCCTAACCAAAGATTATAAATGGTCACATGTTAAAGGAATGGAAAATCCTGCTGATCTTCTGTCAAGAGGTATTGCTCCTCATAAATTACAGGCCAACCAGCTATGGTGGTATGGTCCACATTCATTATCTGATATTAAATTCCAGCACAATATTGCTGCTTCAATTCTTGTAAATTTACAGTCCACATTAATTTCTGAAAATGTATGCAATTTTCAACAAAATGAATCTATAATTTCAAATGATATATTTGATAAATATTCAGACTATAATAAGCTACAAAGAGTTATTGCTCTAATTCTACGGTTCAAACACAACTGTTTAAATCCAAAAAACAAGTTAATTGGTTCTATTTCCCCACAAGAGCTACAATCTTCTAATCTTGTCATTATAAGACACATTCAGCATCTTTCATTTTCAAAAGAAATAGAGTCATTAGGCAAGGGAAAACAAATAAAGTCCCACATTAGCAATTTGCACCCCTTCTTAGATAACAACTCTGTGCTAAGAGTAGGTGGTCACTTACAAAATGCTTCAAACTTGTCCTATGACAAAAAGCATCCAATCATTCTTCCAAAGTCCAATAACATTACTTTTATGCTTATAAAAAAGGAACATTTGAGACTATTACATGCTGGGGCCAAATTAGTCTTGAGCTCTCTCTCCCAAAAATATTGGCTTTTAAATGGCATCAGGGAAGTAAAAAAAATTGTTCACAAATGTGTTAAGTGTTTTCGTATGAAAGCAGTTGCTGCTAAACAGCTGATGGGTTCTCTGCCGACAACAAGAACCTCGGTGTCCAGACCCTTTCAAGTTACTGGAGTTGATTTCTGTGGTCCATTTGACGTTAGAGTAGCACGGATAAGGAAACCCATTATAACAAAAGGGTATGTAGCACTTTTTGTTTGTTTTGCTACTAAAGCCATACATGTAGAACTTGTTAGTGATATGACAACGGCAGCATTCTTGGCATGTCTTCAGCGTTTCATTGCTAGGAGAGGACTGCCATCTTATGTATACTGTGATAATGCTAAGACCTTTAAAGGAGCTTCTAATAAATTAAAAGAATTGTATGAATTGCATTCTTTAAAATGTCATATAAATGAGGTAGAAAAATTTTGTTGTACCAATCTTATAAAATTCAAATACATTCCTAGCTACTCTCCTGAATTTGGTGGTCTGTGGGAGGCTGGAGTAAAAAGTGTAAAATACCACATCAAGAGAGTGATTGGCAATGTATCACTAACCTTTGAAGAATTCCAGACTGTACTTACACAGATAGAGTCTATTTTGAACTCCAGGCCATTGCTTCCTATGAGTAGTGACATTTCAGATTTAAAGTACCTGTCATTTTTTAATTGGTGTCCCTTTAACAAGCTACCCTGAGTTGGATCTTACAGAAAATAATATTAATAGAATAAAATTTTGGGATTTATGTTCTAAATTGAAACAAGATTTTTGGAAACTCTGGTCTAGAGACTATTTAACTTCACTTCAGAGTAGACCAAAATGGAAATATGATAATGTGAACATCAAAGAAGGTGACCTAGTTATTGTTAAACAAAAGGATATATCACCTTTCCATTGGCCTATGGGTCGTATTGTCAAAACATTTCCCGGACCAGACGGCAAAGTAAGAGTGGCAGAGGTAAAAATGGGACCTAATAATAAAGTATTTGTAAGGTCTTATTCCAAATTGTGTCCTCTTCCTTTAAATGAAAATTAATATTAAGTTTTTATTGATACCTATAAATGAAAATTAAATTTAAGTTGTTATTTCAAGATTTGTAAAAGTTATGCTACAATATATTTCTTATATTGCTATATAAAAAGTACACTAAATATTAAGTTACAAGTAGAGTTGTATTACAAATAAAATTAAAATAATAATAATAATAAAATAAAATAAAAATTAACACTTTCAGTTTACACATAAGTAAATAAATTGTAAAATTTGTTTGTTCTTTAAAGTACTATAGTTTTTTATTGTATTCTTGCTCGCCCCAACTTATGTTCAATACAGAGCATAAAATATCTGTAAAAACCCTAATTAGTTCTAATATATTTTTATATTGGTAACATTTAATTGTTTATAAGAAATTCTCTAGCCACTTCCGGCTGTCTGTCAACTATCTTCTATTCTATCTAGAACATTCGTTCGTTCATTCCATTGTAACGTGCAAGCGTGGTTCAATAAATCACAATTTAAAAATTTCTAGCCTTTTATTCAACAATATCTAAAAGGTAGGCAGGCTTATGCCCGTTTTCACCAACAGCCTCTAAACAGTAACCTAACTAAGGTTCCCTTATCTTAGGGGCTCCCTCAAATCATCCCCTAACCTAAATCCTATTTCACCATCCTAAGAGCTACCTAAGTAAGCGTCCCCTAGTTAGGTGACGTTTAGTGCGGAGGTACTACGTAAACGTTTATCGATAAATTATTTGAGTTAACGATTTTATTTATATTTAGCTGAAAAAAACAAATAAAACACTAAAATTAACGTTATTAACTCTAGTTTATTTAAAAAAGGAGGGTTGTAAATATTATATAAACTTTAAAAAAGTTGCAAAATTACTTTTTTGGCTGTATGGCGAATTGTGCCTAAAAAATCGCAGTGACCTTTTAATTTATGGTCATGTCTAGTCGTTTCACAATAAAGGGTTAAGTCCATTTTAGGCCGTCAGTAAGCTTTTTGTTTCAGCACTTAATGGACATATGGAATGCACGATAATTCGTATCATTTATGTAAATTATTATTAAAAAAAGTATCTGAACTAAAATATTTCCCAATAAAATTATCTCAATTTTTAAGAAACTAAACGTCTCCATACAATAGCTGCGTAACGTTGGGGTTACCGATTCAATGCAAAAGAAGATTTGCTGGTGGCTTATTCTAAAGATAAAGTCATAAAGCTTTTCATATACATTAAAGTAAACATATAAAGTATACTATTAAAACTAAATAAATAAAATCAAAAACATATTACGAACTTAATTATGTTAATTGTATAATCTTGCAAAGCATAATTTTGATTGCAACTATAACTTTTTGTGAGTTTAATTTATTTTTGGTTCGGGATCCCTATCACCAAACTTCAAAATTCAAATGCGTCAATCCAATATTCGCTCCGTAATTTTGCTGGATATAAGTGGCTGCGCTCTTTCGGTATTCCTTTTTTTTACTTTTTTCTTCCCATGTTATTTCCTTTTTGATTTTCCTTTATAATAGGTCTTTACCTATGAAACTGCCGTTTTGCCGTACTGGCCATTTCAAATGAAAATATTTTTTTTTTGACTGATAATTCTAATTAATTTTTCGTCATCATGGATAAGTGAAAAATTCGAGTAATTATGGAGTATGAGTACCGTCGTGGCAGCAAAGCGGCACAAGCGGCACGCAACATCAACGACGTTTACGGAGCGAACACTACAAACGAACGCACCACCCGTTATTGGTTTACCCGCTTCCGTTCTGGAAATTTTGACCTGAAAAATGAACCCCGTGGTCGTCCGAAAACTTTGGTCGACAATGACGAATTAAAGGCAATTGTGGAAGCTGATGAAACTCAATCCACGGCTGAATTAGCAGCAGCTTTCGACGTTAGCATCAAAACAATATTGGTCCATTTGCGTCAAATTGGCAAGGTAAAAAAGCTTAACAAATGGGTACCCCACGAACTCAATGACAGCCAGCGCGAAGTACGCGTGGAGACGTGCCTTGCACTGCTCAGCAGGCATACAAATGAAGGAATTCTGAGCCGCATTGTTACTTGTGACGCGAAATGGATCCTGTTTGACAATCGTAAGCGCTCAGCAAGTTGGTTGGACCCTGGTTCAGCACCCAAACAATGCCCTAAACGAAAACTTACCCCTAGAAAAGTGATGGTCACTGTTTGGTGGTCTAACGCGGGTGTAATTCATCACAGCTTCTTGCCAAACGGGACAAGTATTACTGTAGATGTGTACTGTGAAGAACTGCACACAATGATGGAGAAGCTCGCACGTCTCCAACCAGCTTTGGTCAATCGTTCGGCTCCACTGCTCCTGCACGACAACGCGCGACCTCATACTGCACAGCAGACGGTCTCCAAGCTACAAGAGTTGGGGTTGGAAGTTCTCCGTCATCCGCCGTACTCACCAGACCTTGCGCCTACAGACTTCTACTTTTTCCAGAATTTGGATAACTTCTTGGCGGGAAAAAAATTCAATACCCGAGATGCAGTACAAAATGCGTTTGAAGAATTTGTTGCCTCCCGTCCAGCTGATTTCTTCAAGAAAGGCATCAATAAGCTACCAATGCGTTGGCAAAGATGCATTGATTGCATGGGTTATTATTTTGATTAATAGAAATAAAAAATATATAAAAAATTACGCTTCATTTATTTCGTGAAAAACGGCAATTTCATAGGTAAAGACCTAATATTAGAACGTATTTTATCATAAAACAAACTAAATTATCCAAAAAAACTTTCCTGCGTTAGACAATAAGAACTCAAGCTGAAAACAAGCTTCATAAGCGCGGAAGGTTAAACTTGTTTGCGTCTATTAAAGTTACACAGGGCTAGTATATAATTAGCCGAGAAGGTGTCTAAGCGCGACAAACACTCGCTTCGGGTCGAGAGATAATGTGGCTCAGTAGCGTCAGGTTCTCGCATTTTGAGACTTTCTCGACATGTCGCGGGTACAGACCTCTTCCTTTAAAAGCCTTTAGGTTAATCTAATGTATAGATGTGTTTTCTTTCTATATTCTAATTAAGATTTTGGACACGTGACTCTAGTGTTGTACGTAAGATTTCCTTTGACAACAAAAAAGTTGGTTCAATAACCTTTTAAATATGGTTTATGACTGTATAGTCAATCTATTAAAAATAATCATGACGGTATTATATGCTGAAACATCAGCGGCCGACGGCTCACACACTATGGACTTAAGCCTTTGTTTGTTGTTGGTTTTTGCGTGTGCTTAATATTACAATTAATAATGTCAGAAAAGAGGAAACGTCGACAAAATTTTACTAGAAGATAAAGATAAGTTGATAAAATTACCGCTCCAGCACAAAGAAACCATTTTAAATAAAAAGACAGATGGGGCTACAAATGAGGCGAAAAACAGTGCTTGGATAGCCATCACAAATTCTGTGTGTTTGACGTTGAATTCAAAGTCAAACGCACAGAATGCATCCACAGAAATCAAGCTATAATGAGCGCAGTAAAGCAACTTCTGCAGTTTCAAATAGTATACAGAATGTATACAAAAGAAAGGAGACTGTGGAAGACCTAAAAGAGCAAATATTGAGGGAGGAGTTAGAATTTAGAAGATCATTCTTTTGCAATATAAATAAACACCTTCCCTTTTGATAACCTGTATCTTATGAAAAAGTCTTTGTCGACAAATTTTTCAAAATCCTTTGATCTTTCCCGGTCAATACGAGGTCGTCTACACAAATTTTGGTCACTTAAAAATTCTATATCTTCAATTGCTTCTAAATCTTCAAATAAATCGTGGCCACTATCCATTTTTATCACTAGGAGTTATTATTGTCCGGAAGTCGGAAGGATATTTCGCAAAATAACCTAAAAATATACGTCACCTAAGTGTTACGGGGTCGTCAATTCATCCCCTAAATTATAAGGACTTCCTAATTCTTAAGGTGTCACTTAACCGTTGGTGAAAACAAAACTTGCGTTAGGAGCCCCTTAAATTGGCATAGGACACACTTAAATTTTAGGGGCTACTGGTGAAATCGACCATTATTCTCAGTAAAAACTCATTTAAAAGTTGGTGTATAGGAAACAGTGTGGCCAGGTTAATTCTTCCATGGTGGACAACAGTAAGATGGTGAAGTTTTAATTGTTGATGTGTAAAGTAATTTACCTATTAAACATATCAATACTTCTTCCAGGTTATTGCAAGGCATTTATGAAACAGCTTCAATATGAGGTAAACATCAAATTAAGTAATGATGGAATGCCTGAAGAAGCAAGCTGTTAATGTGCCGCAGGAGAAGGAAAAGAAGCCCGTTGTAAACATATAGCTGTGGTACTTCTTGCTGCTGAAAATATTGTCCGGGAAAAAATTATAGTCCTACATGAAGTTTTTACGTCACAACTACAGACATTCCATAAGCCATCAAAGAAATATTATGCGACACTAATGCAAGCCTCCAGATTGCCATCCAAAAGAGATATACATATACAATAGTGTCTACTCTCCATACTTAAAACAAAACCCTAATTTTGATAACAATGCATTTCGATTCTTTTCAATCTTTGATTTTAAATTAAATTATAAATGCCTCTAAAACAATTATATCTTGCAGCTAACCAACGAGGAATATGTTTTGACCATGAATATATGAAAAAAAAGGCGGTAGATTTTTCTTTAGAATCCATTTATGTATTAAATGTATCTGAGAAAAGAATTATGGAAATTGAAATAGAAACTAGAGGACTCTAATCAGTTCTATTCAGTAATGATTACACTACTGATTACAGAAAAATACCATAAACCATAGTATAGAGGCACACAGGATACATGGTCATGGGTTTATTTACAGAATAAACCCACAGGAAACAAACACTCAAACACACAACTGGGACCTACCTACAAGCTATCTACAGTAATAACAAGAAGTCTCTGTTTGTAATAGTAATGATTGATATCAACACAATAAGTTTTTAACTCATCTGTATACACTGACTCTCCTACATAATCAGATTCTTGGAAATGATTCCGGCATAACCTGCTATGCTGTGTCGCTACAAAGTTTTTGCGACGTATAGCCTTTTCCCACTCTTTCTTTAGAGTTGTATCTTTGGGAAATAAATGAACACTGGGGTTGGTACATCCTGGTACAGCATACAAAGGCATATTTCGAGAAAATCTAAATTTACTGAATTATAGGTTAGAATATGTATGGAATTGACAGGTTTCCATGGTCATAGCGACGATGCGCCACCTATCGTGACTAAATAGCAGTTCACATCCCCATTATCACTAACTTTAACTCTAAATTATAACTAGTGCAATATGCTACTTCCTCTGTAGTGATCACTAATGGGTTATATTACAATAATTTGGTAAAACATGAAAAATATTGGTGTAATATGCTACTTCATCTGTAGTGATCACTAAAAGATACAATTATTAGCTACTAAGTATTTACACGAAACATATAGGTGAAATATGCTATTTCATTTGTAGTGATCACTGATGGATATTGTTATTATTCCCATGGTGAAACATGCCGCTACACATGCGGTGATCACCAATGTTTATTATCTGCATAACTGACAAGTGAAATAAGTAACTGCGAAACTTACTAAGCTGTTCTTATAATTTTTTTAGGAATCCAAGGCGAACGCTTCAGGCAGCCAATGGGATTCAGATTATGCGATTATTTTTTTATTAAGTTAATATTTTTAATGTAGTTTTACTTAACATAAGTTCTTGTTACTTTGTTAAATTGTTACTTTTCCTAATATTGTTTTTTAATCTTATTTTCTGTAGAACAATTATTATTTGTATAGAGACATACAATTACACGAATGGCTGAGGCGGAATAGAGTCATGCCGCTAACAGGTCGGCCGTCTATTAGCATCACGTTAATTTTTACAATTTATATGGACATAAGTTTTGCGGTTCTGTAACATTTTTGATTGAATCGACAGTCAGGATCGTTTTTCTTAAAAAATAAACAAGGAGGGAATTAATGATCTCTGACGATTCGAGATGTTTTTTGAAAAGTGGTTAGCAATTAATGATAAAGGGTTATATTAGTAGACTTAAGAAGAGTTTGTGAAAGTGAAATAATAAAAGGAGATTAATTATACTTTGTTGTTTTATTCAAATAGTGAAGAGTCTAACACGTGGGTTAACTCGAGAGATTCTACGGCTATTTTGTATTACACTCGCCATTTTTACGTCAATGTTAATACCGCAAGAAAAATATAAAAAGAAAGCAAAATGAATACCAAAAAGACAAGCAAACTAATGTATATCAGGAGTTAACCTATAAGTTTTTAATAAAGTTCTCAAATACGAGTATAACTCGGATATTGAAGTGAAAAACAAAAGCATTATATTATTATTAGCATTAGCAATAAATTAGTATGACTTAGCAAAATGATCATTGGACGATAAATAAATAAACAATGACCATAAAAATATTAATAAATTTAAATGAAAATACAAAATTCACTATGGCACCTACCCACTAAAAACCACCTTGCCGGCTATAGCATGGGAATGCTGTCAGCCTTCATCAGAGCGATTCACTATGGTATCGTTATTTTCTCGCTGCAGACTCGGTCATAAAGAATGCGCGAGGGTCCGGTCCGCCATGGTTGTAAGCTAGCGACGCGTGCGCGACGCCATTATCAATAAAACCTTATTATGAATATCAAAGACAGTACTAGTTCTAGTCAAACACTATATTTCGATATGTACTTATTGCAGTTGGTTTATATTGACGCTTTACTTTATAAAGACGGTAAAATACGGTCAAAATAATTCTAAGAATCTAAAGCTACCGGGTAAATGTATTGTTTATTGTGCCTTGGATGACTGATAAGGCCGGTAAAATTAAATATTGTGTTAAGTTATTGTTTTCCAATTAATATACAAATTACTATTTTTAAAAATTTTCTTACTTAATAAACATAATAAGTAAAATATTGATTTTAATTTCTATCAGCCACCTATAAAAATACACTATCGATATTACTCATCGACATCAATAATACACTACGCGGCGTTTACGTCATCTTGTATGGCCCGTTAGTGGGAAAGAGAGAGAAAAACTCACGGCACCGCTCCCACTTTTTATGACCAAGGAAATACTCTACCTAATAAAATATAATACCAAATAGGAATTGGACAGTAAGAAGTATGAAAAATTATTGCTATATTCCCTTTGTAAGTTCGTTTAATCCTGCATAATTCCCGGTCCCGTTAAAATTTCAGGATAAAAGTAAGCCTATGTGTTATTCCAGGTTGTATTCTATGGGTAATATGGCTGCAATACGAAATTAAGACATGTTTGTTTTTTACAAGTCTTAGTCTTATTATATTCTTCTAATTTTAGGTATAAATACTTTTACCAAAAACAAGAACCAAAAACTTTCATCTCTGCCCACCAACCTTTTAAAATTAAGAGTGTTTTTATTTAACCATGACAAAATTAATATTTTATTTCTTTTTTACAATTAACCAAGTGGGGGGTGATGTTAAGGGGTTACTGTGAACTGGCGCTGTATGAAACCGAGTAACATGTTGCATGGGAATCGAATGTTTGATTATCTATAAGATCTCAATATAGGAAAATTACTATAACATACCCATTCTTCTTGAATCCAATCAATAAGATTCTGTTGATCAGGGTCCTCACGATAATGTGTGATAAATGTCTGGAATCCACTTGTTGCTTGTTGTTTAATCTGAAATTATATAGGGACAATTGAATTCACTGCATTCTGCTAACAAATAAAATTATTACAAACAGAGAGACGAATTTAGTGTGGGTTTTGATTTATCTCTTATTTGAAATTGAGAAAAGGTAACCAGTGTTCTCAGTAGAAAGAATTGTGTTAAAATCTAAAATATCTAAAAAAAATGTATTGGCGTTTGTCTTCCATTTCACCTGATTGTAACTGATGATGACACTCGGAGGAACGCCTGTCCAAGTACTTATTTACTCTAGGCTTGAAAGCTCCAGGATCGAATTTGTCTGGAAAAACAGACGCTGGCAGATCATTGAACTCTTTGACAACACGAACCAAAACGAGCAGTCGCATCAGACTTTTAGTCACGTCTACCATGAACGGGTGGAACTTCTGTCTGCGCCTGGTTTACCGGTGGGAGAAAGTTAAAGGTTCGATGAACTCAAAAAGAGCATTTGCAACTTTCCAAAGTGTTATCTGTAAAAAACCGATAGACTAGCCTTTGCGACGATCTTCGAGGCTATAATGTAAATTCAAAGATGCCAGTTTGTTGTCGTTTATAAGACTACGAGCTCTTCGGTCGACAGTCAAAAGCCTTTAATTGGCACTTCGCGGGATCATCCCAAAGGTGATTGGAGTACTCCTTACATGAGCGAAGCTGGGCTGCGTTCAGATAAGCAGCTGTTCAGATTTGAAATACCGTCGGACCTTTGCGATGATCCCTAACTTTTTTGAAGCTGTCTGTGCTATGGTTTCTATTCCAAAATTAAGTTTTGACGTCATTATTATGCCCAGAAACCCTAGCTGGTTGATGATCAGTACAGATACACTTTGGAAATTTGGTGTAAAGTTGAATAAAGTCCTTTTTACTGGAGAAGAGACACACCTGGGTTTTGGAAGGGTTGAACGTGACACGATTGGCTTTAGCCCAATCGGAATACCTACTTAGTGTCCAATCAACCCCTTCGATAAACCCAATCGAATCACTCTGATGCTGGATCTGGTTTGGACTCGCTCGCGCATTGGATATATATCTGTCTAAAAAGGTGCTGCTCCGATAGAAGGTTATTAATATACGGCAAGAATAGTGTTGCAGAGAGAACAGATCCCTGAAGTACGCCGGCATTGATCGCCTTTAAGGCAGATGAGAACCCATCAACGACAACTCGAATTGACCATTCCCTCAGGAAATCAGATGTAGAGCCTAGACGGTAAGCAATACGCTGGAAGCTTGCTTAAAAGGGCTTCGTGCCAGACCCGGTCAAGGGCCTTGGATAAGACTAAGAATAATGCCCCTCTAAGGCCATGCTCCATAGGTGTGTGAATACACTAGAAGGTCTTCAGTAGAGCAGCCACCGCGGAAATCATACTGGTTGTCGCTGAGGAGTTCATTGGTCTCCATAATTTTGTACATAATGGAAGTGATTGTCACAGGTCTGTAATGGACTGGGTCTGCACGACTAGCCTTTTTTGGTACTGGTTGTATGTTAGCGATCTTCTAGGATCTTGGGAGATTTAATCTTTCATGAAAGTCTATCTGTATAGGTGTGTCAAAACAGGAGACAACTCGGCTGCACAGTGCTATAAAACTATATAAAAGTAAAAAAAATATGTAGGCAGTGTAATTATCACAAAAACATACAGATTCCTGTATGTAATCAATATAATGTAAGATGTAAAGTAAAGAAGATAGAAACCATATAATGATAAGCCGGTGAATATGATAGTAAGATTTTTAAGAATAGGTATCCAGAGACTAACAAAAAAGTCAAGTACAGCTTAAACTTTTCAAACAACAGAAACATACCCAATCTTTGAAGACAAAGAACAGAATTCCAGTTGTCATTTCAGCAAGTAAAAGCAGAGCCAGAAAGATAGCATACTGAAAAAAAAAACAAGTTATAACATGTGTATTATCTACATCATTACAATTACAAAAGCATTATTTTGGGTTAACTAAACTTCTTCTTCTTTAAGAACATAAAAAAAACCAATTCAAAATAAACATACATTTGTTCTTTGCAATCATTTACATATAAAATTTGATGATTCCTTGACCAGTAGTAGCTAAATTAGTAAGCATTTAGAACTGATGATATATGATTTACTCACACAGGCTAATAAGCAAGTGTTCTCACGCAACGCGCCCACGCAGCCAGTGAAGCCAATAATAAATGTTATTGTACCTGGAAATATAAAAAGTCATATTAATAAAGTTATCGCCTGTGATAAGTATTTGGACAGTTATTCAGCATAGTTAAAAAAAGATACTGTACAGGCTACATGCCCATATAATTAAGACCAGCACTTTACTTTATGCACTTCATTTTAATGTAATAAATCTAGGTCAGTTCATAATCAGCTCACATGACAGTCATGTGTACTCATTAATTTCCTTATTTTACTGGCTTAATTGTATCAGTTTAAATAAATATACCAGACTATCAGATTTTTATCATTTTAACTACAAATGTTTCAGTGTAAGTCAAACAGATAAACACTTTTTTTTTTCATAAGGGAAGCTGTGTAATAATTGTTGCTTACTTATTATGATTGGATATTCTAATAATGTTTATGTTTTTTTAACTTAGCTGGGTTTGTAACTCTAGGCAAGAATGGCAGAAATAGGCATTCATTCTGCATCAATTTTACAATATTATAACTTATTAACTATAATAATGTGCTAAAGAGAGATAATGATTTATAATTTTTATCATTATAATAGCTTCTTCATTAAAAACATACTTTCTTTATAAGAAAAGCTATTAATTTTATACTTTATACACATGGGTATTTAAGCACTAGTTATTAAAATTTACCTTTTCATAATAAATATTTGTGCTACATTAATTAGTTACTTCTCAATGATTGTTTTTAAAATTAAATTCTGTCTATATGATTAAATTACATAGTCAAATTAAAAACAAAATATAGATGTCTCTTCTTAAAACTGCATGTAACTCAAGATATTCAATTTTTTCTACCTATTGTGTAGTTAAAATAGTTAAAATGTCATAATAACATAAAAATGTAAATGTAAAATATAGGACTACTTAACCGAGCCAACTACATGACTGTGACATAATTTTTTTCAGATACAGGGAGCAGCACAATAATTAGTACTTGTATTTTAGGCCAGTGTTTATTTACCTGACCAAATTACCAAAGCATTGAGCCACAGTTCTTCTCCAGCACTTTCCAATCAACCAGAAGACTGGCACCGGGATATAATAGAAAATTTATAACATAGTGATGAAATCTTACATATCTACAAACTTATAAAGCAATGTATATTTTTTTATTATAACAAAATATATATTTATATAAAAACATGATATTTTTGAATATACTTTGTCATTGTAAGATAGTATCATCTATTGACAACCAAGTAGCATAGTGGTTAGTAGCCCTGCCTCATACGCTGGAGGTCCCAGGTATGAGTCCTGGCCGGTACATTCATTTGTTTGATGAACATAAATGTTTGTTCACAGGTTGTGGTTGCTGATATTCATATATGTATATTTATTCTGAGTTCCCCCCTAGTTCACTATATGGTCCATCCATAACACAAGCTCTGCTTACTTCAGGGCCATGCAATTTCATGTGATTGTCTGGGGATTTATTAATTATTATTATTATCTATCCATCTTGTTAAATGCTAATTGCAGTTTACCCATACAGTTATAGATAATTGTTTTGACAGCCCTACAACAATAATTATTTTATTTAGTCAATTTATAATGTAGAAAGTAAACTACCAAAACAATGTTGTCTCTCACTTTATTTTTTATTATGGTTAAATATAAAATCTGTGACACATACCAACACATATCAGAATAAAAGCTGGATCCAAAGCAATATTTGTAAGTCGGGATAGGTTATTGAAAGTGTCTTTTTCAGTCCATGCCCAAATACCAACTGCCAACACTATTAGTCCAAGGAACTGAAACATGTTACAAACACACTTTTTACTAATGAAAATGTCATGGATCTAAATGTAAATTGCACCTTTATACTTTCTCAAGGCTAAACCAGTTTTTAAGCTCCAGATTTGAAGGAAATACTAACCACATTTGCAAAACATTTCTAAATCATGGGGAAAGTACAGTTACTTATTAACAATTACAAAGCAGACTGCAGCAAGCAAATTCCTGTGATTACTAATTATTATGTAGATTTAATTTATATTTCTACTATAAAAAATGCATTAAACATTACTTGAGCTTTTAACAGATTGTTCTCACAATTTATATTGACTTTTTGTGAGGCCTACAACAACCTTGTGAACGTAAATTGTCTAAGAACAAAAACAGTTCTTTACATATAAATATATGATTGCGCGAGGTCATTATCGCACATAATGATAAATGAAGAAGTAGGCGACTTGTTATACTCACCCAAAACAAAACATTTACTCCAAAAATAACATATTTCAGGCAACAACTGACTTCGCTAGTGTCACGGCGATATTTTCGTATTCCAGGCATATTTTAACTATCACCTCAACATTTCAAAAAAAAAATTAAGTCACCTAATTTACCAGAGGTAATTGAACTCATTAACTTATATCAGAATTAAATTAATTAGGAAGACATTTATTTTCTTCCTTTGTTAGAGAAATCGTACACTGAACAACCAACCAGCTAGTTGTTGGCTGGCTGCTGCTGATTGCTAGCGATCAGTGTTGCCAGATGGTCTCGGCGACATTCCCCTAGACCAGGGGTCGGCAACCTGCGGCTCGCGAGCCACATGCGGCTCTTTGGTTTGGATGTGTAGCTGCGGCTCTTTAGTTCCATACGCAAAAATTATTTATTTTCTAAACAAAAAACATTTGAAAATCGTTGTGAATCGCTTAATCACTGTTGTTAGTCCGTAAATGTTTACTTGTTCTAATTTTTTACTAAAATAATAAGTGACTATCGAATAAAACCATACATATTTTTTTCTAATTTATTGTGAAAAAACTATATGTGTTGAGGCCATCTATCAAATTACAAATGGCGGCAATAGAAATGGACTGTATAAATTAAATTATGCGCCTAACCAAATGGGGAGTAAGGGGACTGACCTGTATAATCCTTGGCTCCTTCTTCTGAATAGCTTAGGTAGCTTTACTAATATACCACTTGACACATGGTTTAATGCAAAAGGAGCAAACAGGAGATTTATTTATTCCATGTGCAACGTATTTGCGACTCTCGCTCGACGCTCTTCGTTCCGAGCGGCGGGTGCGCTTCTCCCCTCCTATGCGTGGGACGCTGTAGCGGTTGACCAATCGGTGTCAAGGAAGATGAAAGGGTAGGAGGGCGCGAACTTTAAAATTGACATTGATTGAATAGGTAAGTAATTTATAACGCGGTGTTCGAAAGATGGCGTCACCAATATGTATAAATAGATATTTTTCTTATGAATAAAAAGATTAGTTTTTTTTTATCAAAACACGTTATTTATGCAAGTACTATTTATTTTTGAAACATATTTGTGGCTCTTTAAAAACTTAAAAATGTTGTAAATTGTAATTTTTGACTCTTCTGACTCAAAAGGTTGCCAACCCCTGCCCTAGACTAATTTGATTTCTTTCCTAGAAATCCCCTACAATACCCTCACCAAGTGGATGGTGGCTAGCAGCGATTTTTAAAAGAGGCGGTACATACTCATATGCGGTTCATATATTATCAAACTTTATTATTGCCGCATTTTATTACTTATAGCTAAATTTATTTGTTTTCTTCAACACCTCGGATCTAGTTTTGGCGCTCAGGTATTTTAAAGATGATAAAAAACTATTAATAACTAAACGTCAGGAACGTGACATTTGGTAAAAAAAACTGTATCTGAAATTTTTTTAATTGCCCCTAAAAAATCCCCTAAATATTTTTCCCACTTTTTTGCCCCTAACTCGGTCAAAAACCCCCTAAATCTAGCGGGAAATCCCCTGATCTGGCAACACTGCTAGCGATGCGCGATGACGAGATGTTGACGTCGATTGTTTCGATTGTTCAAACATCTCGATGACTCGCGATTGTTTTTATCGTACAGTCGATGGTTTCGAGTCAACGCTTGGTACGACTAAGCGATTTGCCATCGATCGACAATGCGATGTCTGCCTGCTACGCAATCGCATCGATTGATTCAACTGGAATCGTATGGTGCGTACGTTTACTCTGTTCGTGATTTCGTTCGTTTGATTCGTTGACATACGACTTTTGACTAAAATATAAATCGAGTTGAATCGAGGTGTTGTGGGTCGTTAGGAGTTTAATGAATAACACATTTAGTTAATCAGTCGATTTCTTTCGATTTCAGACAGATCTTTAATTGTTTATTTTAAGTATTTAAATCATATAAAACAGATTGGTTTGTTGAACCGCTTAAATTACTAAAATCATATTAAAGTCATTAATAAAAATACTTTTATTTGTATTAAAAATAGAATTGATCGTTCAATGACTAATCACGCCATCTGTCCCAGCACAGCAATAAAATGTAAAAGAATGAAATGAACTTTGATTGATCTGTCTTTTAATAAATAGTATACGAAAAAAGTACTAGGTAGCTCCATTAACATTTTTTGTCTTTTTTTTTACCACAAATACAAAATAAATAAAATCATTTTATTGATTGTAAAAATTTATTGACCGTTCAATGACTTATCACGCCATCTCTCTTAATAGCGCGCCAATAAAACGTAAGAGAAAAAAACAAATTTTAATTTTCTCTCCTTTGATAAATAGTTAAAGAAAATAAGCTTGGTAGCTCTATTTACATTTTTTTTGCAGATTATTTACCTGTATCAAAAATATTTCAAATATAATAAATAAATTCTGAATCGTCCAACATCGATTTTTCATTGATCGTGGATTCATTAGTTTGCCTAAATTGATACAATGTACGTCATAATAAGTCAATTGTTTGTATAAAAATATAAAACGGCTCGAATCAACGCCATGGCTTGAATGGCACTGTAGTAGGTAGGTACGAGCCGATAATGTTGACTCGAAACAACTCATTGACTTCAACCAATGGACAAGCCCCCAGTACGAAAAAAACGTGCATACCTAAACGTGTATATTTAATCTACTATCGATATTTTAGAACTAAATATTGAACTTGTAATATAATATTGCAATGTAATGAATTTTTGTAAGAGATTGACGTAAATGAAATAATCATAGTTTATGATTTATTTTCTTTCATTATAATTATTTTAATATAAAAATTAAAGAACTATACAGTTTATTATCTTATTCCTGATATAGTCCCGTCAAATTAGCCAGAAAAATAGTGGTCAGTTTGCATTAATTCCCAACATGCTGAATTTTGGTACAGAGCTGGGGTACACTGACATAAATAAAACACCGAAATATCCCATGTTTGCTTAAGAAGTTATTCAAGGTCAAGCATCAAAGTTTTTGGTTCAATCAAAGTCTGGCTTGTCTTTAATGATTACGATTCATAAATAGACAAAACAACTACCTGCCTATTCTATAACAAAATTAACATTCTAAGCAAACTAATTCCCTCTTTCTTCACTCCTTTTTGTTTCAAAAATACACGCACAACGGCAATGAAAGTAAATACCGTTTCGATATGATTTACTGAGTAAGCGCCTGTTATCATTTGCATCGAAAGTATGAAAAATAAAAACATTAATAATGATCATCGATATATCATCGATCATCGGTTAAATAATCAAAGCTCCGGAACATCACTTTTGACATCTTTTTTTGACAGAAATGTAACAATGGCGATTTTTGGCACCCTAGCCACCTGTTATGACGTCACTGCACGATTGATATTTTAGTGACAACATTCAAAAATAGTACTATCTCTTTCTTTTACTAGCATTTGTGTAAAAGTAGAGGGAGACAACCAAGTTCTTCCTCTTCTATGATTCGATATACATAACTACTTATTTATAAAGGACATTACAACTACTCCATGTATTGCTGCGTTCCGTTGGCCGATTACAGCGCTCACAGCGCTAAAAGTGCTCAAAACCGTTCCGATTCGTTTGAGCGCGCTAAAAGTGTTATTAGTGCTATTGCAATCGGAACGGTAAATATCGCGTTCCGTTTGCCGATTTCAGCGCTCACAGCGCTCATATACCCGTTCCGTTTGCTCGTGAGCGCGCTCACAGCGATATCGATACGTCATCAATGACGTCATAAACGCCGCCATCTTTCCGCTCACAGTGCCAACGCTACGGAGCATGGTCGCTGTGAACGGCCTGTCAAAACTGACACATGACGTTACTTTGTTGATGTTTTTATTAGTCGATTAAAGATTTTAAAAGCTTGTTTATTAATTTTCTTTTGTAATAATATAAAAAAATGGCTCCTGCTTCATTCAGGGTCAAAGATCTTAATGAAATTGTAACATTAGACTTAAGCGACGAACAATCAGAATGTTAGCGCGATATTTACCGTTCCGATTGCAATAGCACTAATAACACTTTTAGCGCGCTCAAACGAATCGGAACGGTTTTGAGCACTTTTAGCGCTGTGAGCGCTGTAATCGGCAAACGGAACGCAGCATATTTAATGCACAAGTCTATCAGTATTCACTGCACAATGCACTGGAATATTTTTTAATATTGAATCACTCGTGTACCGTCATGGGTGTGACCACTTGAATTTATTTTGTGGCGCGATACTTTTGATTTTGCTATAACTCCTAAGTTATTAAACTGTAGGTATGGTGTGGAGGACAATTATAACGTCCATAAAACGCAAAATGTAAATACTGTATTTAATTTGATAAAGATTAATATTGTTTTCGTCAAATACCTTTTCACTTTACTACAACATAAATTTTTTTTGTTTTTATTTTGACGCATAAACTTTCTCTTAAATTAATTCATCTTTTGTTAAAACTCGTATGCGAATTCGTCCCATGGTTTTTGAGTTTACATGTGAGACGTGGCGGGAAGCGTTGCTTTATAATATGTTGTGATACTTCATTTGTATCTTTGGTATTTGGTAAAACTCTAATGAATGAGAGAATTGAGATTGCCTAAAGAGGCATTTCATATTATAAACTTGTAAACAATTGTATTTATCTAAAGACCTAAATTGAGATGAATTTATTGTAGATGAACTATTCAAGATGTATTGAAGAAAGTTTGTTGCAAAGTACCACCTCAACTACGAGTGCATGGATGTTTTGGCTGATTTGTTGTCCATGTTCAAAAACTAATTTTCACAAATTTTTATTTTTACATAACTTGCAGTACAAATATCGAATTTTCTATATTTTCTTTTAGTTGAAAAAGTGGTTGGTGGCAAGTGCTGGCACTTATGTCGCACTTTTTCCTTTTCTCCAAATTTCGAAGTGGAGTTTAGACTCTACTGTAATATTTGTTAAAGAATTTTTATAATAAGAATACTGTAGAACATAAGACGAAAAAAAACAAACAAATATTGTAGAGAATTTGATTTCCGTAACGAATTTTTCTCTGACCTCGTCCAAAATCTCGCTAACACAAATCTAAGTACAAAATTGATGAATACCATAAGTTATTGACCGTCCATCTATGAGCTTATGAGCTTAACTACTTAATGCGTTTGGCCACACAAGTGCCATGTAGTAAGTAACTTAAAATTTAGTTACCAACTTAACTACTTAATTTGTGTAAAACAGCCATTAGATACACAGGATCGCAAGCGCAACGTAATTTCGAACTGATCGGAAGTCATTGATGTTTACATAAAATTTTCGGACGAAAATTAATAAATTACACAGTGTGCTACAACCTTATTTTTGAGGCATTTTTTCTTTGTCTCTCTATTGCTCTGTCCCACATATTAATAAACAATAAAACATGAATAGGTGTTGCCGTCAGTCGCACAGTTGGTTGAGGTCAGTATGGTTGAGGAGGGCGATGGCTGGATCCCGCATTAACTCGTGAACGGGTGCCGTTTGAGGGTGTTCGTAGTTTGGATACTTGGTCCCCCATAGGGGAGTTAGACTTGCCAAGCTAACAGATGCAAATAAGAATAATTTTGCATAGACATAAAGAGACACTGTAAATTTATTTTGAAATCAGTATACCCGTGAAGTTTCTTGCCAGTTCTTTTTCACGAAGGTTTTTCCGAACTGCTGGGAGAGTCACGTTTTATTTGACGTCAATAAGAACAAATAATTGTCAGTGCTGAGAAATAAATATTTGAATTTGAAACAAAAAATAAAACAATGGCCGTTCTTTTCGCATTCATATTAGTGGGATGCTCGAAACCTAATATGTTTTTTATTTAAAAAAAAACAAATTCCAAGTACACGTCACCAAATCATACACAGATGTTTGTTCTCGGGTCACGGTTGTTTATATTTATAAATCTATATTTAATCTAGGTTCGCCCCAGATTGCTGTATGGTCATCCATAACACAAGCTCTACTTATTTTGGTGTGTTAATCTGGGGATTTACTATTATTTTTACTATTAAAACTGGTTTTGGTGCTGGGAAAATGGTCCTGTGGGTCTAGTCACGTTGTAACCAAAAGACTGGTTATACAGTTTCTTTGTAAAGTAAGATGTCGTCTAGGTGGTACTAATGTCATCCCTATTTCATCATATAGAGCATCACGTGATATAATGAAAGCCACGTGATATGCCAAACTGTTTACAGTTTGAACGTTTTCTGTAGCGTTTTCCAGCGTCCCCCTGGTCTATCAAATCATTATCTATTCTTCGAAAACTATGAAGCATCTGCACAATGTGTCCGAGGGGCTAGTAGTACTACTATAGGTACGGTTAAAATATAAGATGTATTTAATAGTGGGGTCTAAACCCAACCTCCTTCATATGGCAGCTACTTTTTTTGTTTTTTATTCCTTACAACGAGGTGCAGATAATTACTGAGCAATAATATTTGCTATGGAAGAGTTATCCTAATAAAAAAATATTATTAAGTCACCTTTTTTATTGAGATAACGCTCCCATATAATTAAATAAAAATCGCAAAGTCATAATTTTGGTATGATTTTTTTTTCAGTTACACGAATTTTCTACTTAAGCAACCTAATTAACATGTTTTTTTACTACTCCAATGTAAACCAGATAAGGTTACCTAATAAAATAGATACAAAATAAATGCTTATGTTAAATAATCTTGAAATTGTTAACGGTTCACCTTAGCTCGTTTTCGATAAGGTAAGTTAACTCATGTACTGTTAGTACTTAGAAGCTAAGCCATAACCTTCTTTACATTGAGTTTAAGAAATATGAAACACATTAGGTTTTGTTTTACTTAAGACGGTATACACACTGCACCGGACTCCGGTCTGGTGTGCGGTGTTGCGGTTTTGGATGATGACTGCACAGTCTTCATTTGTATACAAAAGTTACATATTAACACTGCATGTTCGTGGGGCTCGCCTGACAATACCGCTTCCTAGTTTTCTGTGTAGCTATAGAAAGCTTTGCCTACTTTAGTTCCAGCAGTTAAAGAATTTTATTGTTACAAACACAACACAATATTTATTAACATTTAAATTTAATAAAAACAACAAAAAATCTAAATACAAACTTATATAAATTTAAATAAATAATCACAGGAACATAATTTTGTATGGCCTCACTTTTTATATTACTTCAGATCATTGCTCTAATTAACGTATTTATTTCTTAAGTAGTTAATTTAAATAGTCAATTGTTTAAAAAGTTTATTAAACTTGCTCTTTAAATGTAGTAGGTCTTATGAAAAATACTATTTCTCAAAAGAAACGATAATAATTTCTTAGCTTAGCAGGAGTAGAATTAATCTTATCAACTTTCAGTTTTATTTTAAGTGATCGTTATTTACGGCATGAAATATTGTTCACAAAAAGTAGCTTTAATATTTTAGAGCCAAACTAATTTAAATTCTGGCACGGATAGGTATATGTTTGCTTTCGAATTGGTGTCTACAGATAGGTGTTTTGCACAATCAAACCTACTTATATCAAATGGAAAGTACCCTTTTTCTTCTTTTCACAATAAATTCCGTCGGTAGTAACACTTTTAATCCATTCGACATACTTTATTACTGACGTATAGACACCTGAAAATGAAAAGTATCAATTAAGATCCTGAATTATTAAATACAAGGCTCTTCGCAGTTTTACCAACGTAATTATGTATAATGTATGTTTATTCTGGGTTCCCCAGTTCGCTGTATGGTCATTCATAACACAAGCTTTGCTTACTTTGGGGCCATATGGAGTTCGTGTGTTTGTCGGGGGAGTTATGTATCTCAACAACCAAAAGGATTAACTACTGGATAAAATTACATAATTTGTTATTTTTGGTAAGTGTATCTTTCTAATGATACCAGAAGGATTTAAGCTACTTCAGTAGTGTCAAAGTTTATCAATTAGAAAGAAACACATAAACTTTACTCTCTTTCATAATACTAGTAGGTACCTAAAGGTAGAAAGGACTTAACAGGACTTAATTTTTATATGACATAATACCCATAAAAGACCATCATTTAGGCATGTACCGGTAAATTAATGCATTTAGTGGTAAATGAGCTGCTTTGTTAAGATTTCGTCTGGGGAGGCACTACGGTCCGCCCTAATAACGATTGCGTGGGGTTGTTCCGGTCAAAGGGAATCAGTAGACACCATATGAAAATGCAAGTGTTAATCATTTGATGACAGTATGCGTGTAAACGCATTATATACGTAGCTATTATATATTTTACCGAAACGCCCATACAATTTTTAGCATGATTTACACGTTGTAAAGTCACAATTCAGTACTGTTTTGTATGGGGCGTTTTTCGGCGACTCGCAGCAGCTCCTCAAACATATCGCTTTATCTAGAAAACTTATGATTGTAAACATACTATTATTTCGGCAATATTTATTTACTGTAGATAAACTATTTAAATATGTTATAAAAACAATTGGTCATATACACCCAATTACTGGAACAAATGCAATTTCAACTGAAGCCAAAGGTGAAGCTGAAGGTCGGCATCGCATCATTAATTGTTACATTTTCAAACACTCACTGGTACAAGGAATCATAGGCGGAACGTACAATAAAACATTTCTTTAACACTTGAGGTCACGGCTATAGTTTAAATGAAAAAGTAAATATTTCCTAATTAAATAAAAATAATCAAATAATTGTCTCGACCATTTAAAGACTAATCTATGAATTTTAATATAACCCTAAAATGGCATCAGTATTATATAGTTCTTTACTCAGGGTTTTTCAAGTAAGGGTTATAGATCTAGGTCGCCTATCGCCTAGGATCCCCTATCAATGCCAAATCAAATGTGCTCTTAATTTTTATAAAGTTTGTCTTACCAGCAAGCCCGGGCTTAGCACAATCGAGTCCCCAGGATACAATACCTTAAAAGCATAAAAAAGAATATCTGAGATTTTTTACTGTATTTGGAAATACCAAAAAAATTTTTTTCCTTATTTGACTTTGGATTTAATGAGTTAGTAATAGGTAGATCATAATGTGGAAACAGTCCATACGGATAGTTTAGCGGCGTTAGATTAAGATTCTGAATTTAATGTAGTTTAATAAAAATAAAATAAAAAAATAATCGTCTTAGGATGCTTGTGATAAATGGATAAGGTGTACCCAGGTGTAAAAAAAAGACGTATTCGAAAAATTTTGAATATTCCGAATACTACTAGGTCGGGGAAAAAGTCTTCTCGTAGTTTGTATGCAATATTTTGTCATTTTATATATCTTTGTACCAGCAAGCCCAGCCTTAACACATACGTTTGTTCTCGGGTCTTGATCGTTTATATTTATATATGTACTAGCTATGATACCCGGCTTCGCTCGGGAGTTGATATGAGATTACGTGGTAGTTGAAATAAAAAAATAAACTATGACGTAAAAAGTAAAAAAAAATATTAAAAACATTTTCTCATTATTTACACTACTTGTTTATAAACAACAGAAATAAGTTCAGCTTTAATGACGTTATTCGATAGCTGTTTGACGATCATCCTCGTTCCATTACATAATTTTGGGGAGTTGAGATTTCTGAGTAATATGATTGGAGATCCAATTTTTAAACGAAGGCAGTGTAATGGCATCCTGGTACTTGTAAAGAGTTTAAAAATTCAGTAGGGAAGTTGACACTTTCTTTAATGGATATCATCGTCTCGATCGATTGATATATTTTCTCTTCATCAGGTATTTTTTTTAGAATATTAAAATTGATATCGTCAACAATATCATTTTAGTAGCCAAAATTGCTCTTTGAAATAATCACTCTACGTTGGTATAGTTCTGGACAATATTTGGATTCATTTTGTCGATTAGTTCGTTTTCAGTAGAGGCTATGTTACTGAAATCACTGTTGAGTTCAATGAGGCCGGTCGTTTGGTCAATAGGATATGTACCTTCGCTTATTTGTAAAAGTATTTTAGCAAAATGTGCTGTTGTTTCATCTTTTGATAATTCAACTCTCATGTTTTTTGTTAATTGCAGTATTTGTACTTGTGGCCAGAAATGTGACTTTTTTAAGCATGCATTGATCTCGTCTGCTGGTGTTGACTTGGAAATAACTGGAAGTGTTTGTCGAAAATCTCCTGAGAGTATGAGTAGAGCTCCTCCCATTATTTCAGTGTTTTTTCGAAATTATTGTAATGTTCTGTCCACGGCTTTAAGTGATTTTTTATGGGCCATGGTGCATTCATCCCAGAAGATTATTTTAGCTTGTTTTAGAAGTTGACCCCGTCCAGATGTTCCTGAGATTTTACATACCGGGAATTGTTGTTCGGCTATATTCAACGGTAGTTGTAAGACAGAATGTGCAGTTCGTCCTCCTTCCATAAGTGTGGCTGCAATGCCGGATGATGGTAGTGCCAGTGCAATGTGTTTTTAGCACGTATTTCCGCCAGTATTAGATTTATTAGAAACGTTTTACCGGTGCCTCCTGGTGCGTCCAAGTAAATAATTCCACCGGTGTTGTTATTTATCCGGTTCATTATAACGTTGTAAACTTTTTTTTGATTGTCATTGAGGAGTGGTTTGTTGTGAGCAATGTATTCAGGTAGTTCATTGACGTTGTAGCTTTTTCTTTTATAATTTCGTAGTTTAGCACACTGAAAGCATTTCTTTGTGGTACTGGCATTCCAAGTTCTACTAAGGCCTGGTTATTTATTGCTAAACATTTATCTTCTAAGCGAATGAGTGTTTCATTGAAGATGTCGTCATTGAATTCTATAGTCAGTTCTGGATTAGCTTGTCGGATTTGGTACAGTATATCATCACTCATATTCCTTTTGAAAGAGTCCCATAGCCGTTTTGGGTTTGATGGGTTACATGCTGTTAGAATTATGGCGAATAACTCTCGAATTTGTTCAGCTGAAGATGTGAGTGTGACTTCTTGTAGTGTTAATTCCCAGTGGTTATCGTTTTCCAATAATCCCAAGCGTTGACATGCTTCTCTGTACGTCTGGCATAGGTAGCCGTCAATAGTCCTGAGATCTGTGAAACTTGTTGGTCCCCGTATTTTGTGTAATAACATTCGGCATTGTTTGGATGTACAGTGTATACTCGACCTATTGCGTTAGTTTTCATGATTTCTGGACGACCCTCCTCTGGAATTCCTTGTTTTCGTCAAAATACTCACACGTGATACTTCAAAATAAAGGCTCACAGATAACTTCCTCCTTCTTCGTTTCGAAATCGCTTATTTCACTGTTTAAATCGAACTAACTATGGCGGGCGACACCGGGCTCTTATATATTCAGAGAGCTAGGCTCTAGGATATTCGAGAAAGTTTGGGAATATTTTCTTTCTCACACCTTCTAGAATACTCTCGACATTATCATCCGCCGTAACAATAGGTTCTGCAGCTGTAGCATACGTAGCAAAGGCGCGAAATTTAAATACTTAGATTTTAAAATGTTTTCAGAACTAATTTGAATAACTAAAATTATGTCGCTTTAACTCCAAAATATAAGTTAGCTAGTGCTGTAGTGTATAAAAACACAACATTTAATTACTTAATTATAGTAACAAATGTAAATTAAGACTTTATTGAAATTGGAATTTTAAATTTCGCGCCATTACTACACATGCTGCAATTGCTCGCAGCGCCTTTCGAAATGCACCCCAAATAATCGTTGTTCTTTTAAGTCCATATTGTGTACAGTGAATGAAGTTGGAAAAGCCTTATATCTTTAAAACACGCCCTTTAAGCTAAAACGGGAACTTTCTTGTTCGAGGGGGATAAAGGGCTATCACACTATATCCCTTTATCGTGCTGGGACTCCTTTTTAAGTTTTACCGGCATGCACATTTTACCAACTTAGTTTTATTATATATAATGATAATGATAATGATGTTTATTTTGGGTTCCCTTCAGGTCGCTGTACGGTCATCCATAACCCAAGCTCTGCTTACTTTGGGGCCGTTAGTTAGTGTTGGTCTGGATATTGAAAAGAAATTTATGGTTCTGCTTTTGTTTCCAACTGATGTTGATACTATGCAATAGCAGTCAATACATAAATTAACTGTTTACCGTAACTTTTAATTGCTTTTTTATTCAATAAAATATGCGTGTCTGGAAAAAATGTCGATACGTTCTGAAATTGAAATGAAAAGGGGAATAATGTATAATACATGCCACGAAAAAGCTTTGTGACGTTTATAGTCATAATGCAGTGTTAGTTACAGTAGCACAAAGATATTAGCCCTGGTCGCTCTGTTACGTTTTTGAAAATTTGGAGCAAGATTGGCATATTTATAATAACCCAACTAGCACATTAGTAATAATTGCAGCTAAGTTTATGACTCAAAGTTCTATATCGGTGCTATTTGGGTAAAAATATTACTTCTTACTGCATAGGAGTGATAAATATAAATAAAGTGTATAAAATGGACTATGGGTTCCAAATTTTCAATTAATACCACCTACAGGTTGAAGTTGAGCACCTTACCACTGTTGTACCACTCTAAACTACACTGCGAGTGTGAATTGCTACTTTAAGTGGTAATTTATACCTGTAGTGCGTCTTATAGCTATAAACGAGAAGCAATAACCACCATTACGCCCAACATTTGTAAAAGGAAGCAAAATCAACTCTTAAACCACTGGAATATCTAGAAGGATGATAAAATGAGCCTAAATGGCAAGTTACGACATAACTGAAGAATTGGAAATAAAAAGAAGTACTGAAGAAAGGATCAGCTACGACAAGAATGTGTGAAGAAGATCATGGTCAAAGAGCGATGAAGCACCGACTAGACCTGTGGCAAAACCTGAGCAGATCTGACCAGTAATAATGTTATGTTGCGTGTTTGTTGGTGGTTCCAGGGCATCGTTTATTAAGAGCTTCTGTAGCATGATAAAAACATTTGATAAAAACAGATTTGGCTCTTTACTGTCACTACCAACAGCTGATAAGGCAAGCAAAAAATTGAGAAAGGACAGCCAGAATTGAGTGCCAGGAAGCTTTTGGTCTTTCATTATGAAAATAATTGTAAATGATTTTTTCATTTAATGTCTTACTAGTTTTGTGCAATAAAACTTACTTTGTAGAAGCAGATGTTCGTAGGTATTACGACTTATCTTACTTTTAACAGAAATAAGTCAGAAATTCGAAATATTTGAAAAGTTAAAGTTAACGAATATTGGACGCCCTAAACATGACTATAATTTATAGAACTTTGGATATAATGGTTGTAGACTTATTTTTCAAATTTAAAGTACCGAATCAACCGCATGCTTCTGTCGTATTAAGGTGTCAATTTTTTATTTATGACTATGACAAAAGAATCTCCAACCCACACCCTTCTTGCATCGGACTACTAGACGCACACAGACCTTCCATCCCTTCATGGTAGATATCCCAAGAAATCGAATCAAACGCTTCGATAGTTCCTTTTTGGTGCGGGTCACCAAGGTGTGGAATAAACTGCCTGCGTCTGTTTTTCTAAAAACTATAGTCCTAGTTCTTTCAAGCGTCGAGTGAATAGGTATCTCGTGGATAGACGTGTAACTCCTTCGTCTTCATCGTCACTTTCCATCAGGTGAGATAGAAGACAAACGTCTAATCCTATTCCAATAAAAAAAAATTTGATAATAAGTAAAAAAAACATAAAGTCGAACTAGTGAAACAAGAGATGTTGGAGATATGATCAACATATACATAACACAATATCAATTAGGTAATAGCTTTTATGTCAAATTAAAGTTCAATAAAAATATTTTGTGGCATATTGTAGAAGTTACCTATTAGAAGTCTACTCACCTACAAGATAATATTGTCTGGGTCCTGTTGAAGGATGCGTAGCAAAAAGGGGGCCTCCGCTATCACCCTGAAATAAAAATAATGAGAGCATCGCGTCCATGTGACCCTCATCGTTAGTGGTCATAGCGTTTCTTTCTTTTTAATATTGATTTTATCGATGCAAATATTGAACATGTAGGCTAAAACCCAACACCTTTCATATAACAGCCAATCTTACTTAATAAAAAAATGCAAAAGCTTAAATTTTAACTTAAAACTAAAAAAATTTATACTATTTCCGTATTACGATTTTGCAATAAGATTAGGTAACTTACATGCCTTTTATACATTATTTTAATAACACGAATAGGTAACAAAAATAAGTCAACCAGTATTACTCTAACTAAGATGGTTACACGGTTAGGTTTGGTTACATATTATGTTCATATATGATATTAAAAAAATTACCAGAAAATCCTCAAAATCACTGGCGCCAAAACCACCGCTGACACATCAAGTTGTGAAATTAATATCAGGTCTTTACCTATGAAATTGCCGTTTTTTACGAAATAAATGAAGCGTAATTTTTTTATATATTTTTTATTTCTATTAATCAAAATAATCACCCATGCAATCCATGCATCTTTGCCAACGCATTGGTAGCTTATTGATGCCTTTCTTGAAGAAATCAGCTGGACGGGAGGCAACAAATTCTTCAAAGGCATTTTGTACTGCCTCTCGGGTATTGAATTTTTTTCCCGCCAAAAAGTTATCCAAATTCTGGAAAAAGTAGAAGTCTGTAGGCGCAAGGTCTGGTGAGTACGGCGGATGACGGAGAACTTCCAGCCCCAACTCTTGTAGCTTGGAGACCGTCTGCTGTGCAGTATGAGGTCGCGCGTTGTCGTGCAGGAGCAGTGGAGCCGAACGATTGACCAAAGCTGGTTGGAGACGTGCGAGCTTCTCCATCATTGTGTTCAGTTCTTCACAGTACACATCTGCAGTAATGCTTGTCCCGTTTGGCAAGAAGCTGTGATGAATTACACCCGCGTTAGACCACCAAACAGTGACCATCACTTTTCTAGGGGTAAGTTTTCGTTTAGGGCATTGTTTGGGTGCTGAACCAGGGTCCAACCAACTTGCTGAGCGCTTACGATTGTCAAACAGGATCCATTTCTCGTCACAAGTAACAATGCGGTTCAGAATTCCTTCATTTGTATGCCTGCTGAGCAGTGCAAGACACGTCTCCACGCGTACTTCGCGCTGGCGGTCATTGAGTTCGTGGGGTACCCATTTGTGAAGCTTTTTTACCTTGCCAATTTGACGCAAATGGACCAATATTGTTTTGATGCTAACGTCGAAAGCTGCTGCTAATTCAGCCGTGGATTGAGTTTCATCAGCTTCCACAATTGCCTTTAATTCGTCATTGTCGACCAAAGTTTTCGGACGACCACGGGGTTCATTTTTCAGGTCAAAATTTCCAGAACGGAAGCGGGTAAACCAATAACGTGTGGTGCGTTTGTTTGTAGTGTTCGCTCCGTAAACGTCGTTGATGTTGCGTGCCGCTTGTGCCGCTTTGCTGCCACGACGGTACTCATACTCCATAATTACTCGAATTTTTTACTTATCCATGATGACGAAAAATGTTCGAATGCGTTGAAAACAAAACACTAACTATTAAACAAATGACGATTTTAGAAAAAGAATTCCATGTTTGTCAAATAAAATTAATTTGAAATTAGAATCATCAGTCAGAAAAAAAAATATTTTCATTTGAAATGGCCAGTACGGCAAAACGGCAGTTTCATAGGTAAAGACCTATTATTTTACCTGACAGGCGTCCTTTCCGGCAGCGTAAGCACACAGCATGGTGCTTCTATCAACATTTTCCTTATAGAATATATTCTCCGTACATTTATCGAAGTTAATTATTTTTAGGGTAGCTTGTGACAAATATCTTGTTCTCATCTTACTTGCGTCCATGCCCCAGCCGGCCACTACAAGATCTACATCATGGAAACTCAAATCTGAAACATCCTAACTTGGTTATTAAACTTACCCAAAAACATTTTGGATATTTTATGAATAAATAGTACTTAATTACTATTGCGTAAAAATTTTTTTCTTATCAGAAAGCAGTTTTTTACTGAAGAGCCGTGCCGTCTAATCAAGGCTGTGTATAGCTAGCTTATTTAGTTACCTAAATAGCAAGAGGTGTGGTAATAAAATACTTTGTTATTGCCAATTGAACAAGGTAAGAGGAGCTGCAATGGGCTATAGAAAGTGGAACTTTGACAAGCTATACATGAGTAAGTTTAGCAACCTTTCGATCTTTGCAAACTTTGTCTGTTAAGCAGCTCACAGCTGTTTGATATATTACTTCAATGTAGGCCCTTTTTATTTCTTCTTTATGTATTGCCTGTTCGCCTAGACTCATTAATGCATAGCTATTTCCCAAAATACAGCAAAACAATCCGCGTTTAAAATTGTACAGGTACTAATTTTTATATTTCATTTTTTACTGAGTCATGACCTCTTGGGGTAGGTGGAAGTGGCGTTGTACACCGAAGGTACCAGATCCGATGCCTGGTGGTGACAGACATTTTTTTCAAACCATGAAAGTTTTCTATTGTTTAATGTATTTTCTTGTATTATTTAGTTAATTGCATAAAGTAAATCAGCCTGCCCCACCCCGTCTCATTTGGCAACGATATATAAATCAATCGAATGTACCTCTTTGCCATGTGTATAATAAATCCCCAGACAAACATACCAACTGTATGTAAGCAGAGCTTGTGTAATGGATGATCACACAGAACTGGAGAAGAACCCAGAAGAAATATAACCCACCATGACCTGAGAATTAACATCTGTGTTCATCATAAAAATGAATACCCCGACCAGGACTCGAATAAGGAGGATATACGAATATACGGCAGGAGGCGTATAAGGCAGGGCCACTACTACCGACGCTACTCGGCCGTCGACCTACTTTATTTTCAATGTACCTAATTGATAAAACAATTAAACCACTTTTTACACATATTATCTAAATACGCTTACAGTTCCCTGCGCGGTTAACCCCTCGTTACTTATTTGACTCGATAATTATATGCTGTATTTTGGTTATATTTTCAAAATGAGTTTAATAATTTTAGAAGACATAGAAATACATTTATTGACAGACACAACACATAACAATGAGCGTACATATAATCAAAAAACACAATTAACGTACAACGTGGGTTAAAAAGTACACAAAAAAAGACATAAGATACACCGTTGAAATTTATAAGCAAATCATGTAAGTTGCCAGTGTTCAGCCAGCCAAAAGGCTACGACTCATCCATAATGTTGCGACTTGTGTCTTTTGATTTTATCCATTCAATAAAAACAAAGTGATAAAAAAAACATTTCTCTTTGCTTAATAATATAGATAAATAATAGGTCTTTACCTATGAAACTGCCGTTTTGCCGTACTGGCCATTTAAAATGAAAATATTTTTTTTTTGACTGATAATTCTAATTTCAAATTAATTTTATTTGACAAACATGGAATTCTTTTTCTAAAATCGTCATTTGTTTAATAGTTAGTGTTTTGTTTTCAACGCATTCGAACATTTTTCGTCATCATGGATAAGTTAAAAATTCGAGTAATTATGGAGTATGAGTACCGTCGTGGCAGCAAAGCGACACAAGCGGCACGCAACATCAACGACGTTTACGGAGCGAACACTACAAACGAACGCACCACCCGTTATTGGTTTACCCGCTTCCGTTCTGGAAATTTTGACCTGAAAAATGAACCCCGTGGTCGTCCGAAAACTTTGGTCGACAATGACGAATTAAAGGCAATTATGGAAGCGGATGAAACTCAATCCACGGCTGAATTAGCAGCAGCTTTCGACGTTAGCATCAAAACAATATTGGTCCATTTGCGTCAAATTGGCAAGGTAAAAAAGCTTGACAAATGGGTACCCCACGAACTCAATGACCGCCAGCGCGAAGTACGCGTGGAGACGTGTCTTGCACTGCTCAGCAGGCATACAAATGAAGGAATTCTGAACCGCATTGTTACTTGTGACGAGAAATGGATCCTGTTTGACAATCGTAAGCGCTCAGCAAGTTGGTTGGACCCTGGTTCAGCACCCAAACAATGCCCTAAACGAAAACTTACCCCTAGAAAAGTGATGGTCACTGTTTGGTGGTCTAACGCGGGTGTAATTCATCACAGCTTCTTGCCAAACGGGACAAGCATTACTGCAGATGTGTACTGTGAAGAACTGAACACAATGATGGAGAAGCTCGCACGTCTCCAACCAGCTTTGGTCAATCGTTCGGCTCCACTGCTCCTGCACGACAACGCGCGACCTCATACTGCACAGCAGACGGTCTCCAAGCTACATGAGTTGGGGTTGGAAGTTCTCCGTCATCCGCCGTACTCACCAGACCTTGCGCCTACAGACTTCTACTTTTTCCAGAATTTGGATAACTTCTTGGCGGGAAAAAATTCAATACCCGAGAGGCAGTACAAAATGCCTTTGAAGAATTTGTTGCCTCCCGTCCAGCTGATTTCTTCAAGAAAGGCATCAATAAGCTACCAATGCGTTGGCAAAGATGCATTGATTGCATGGGTGATTATTTTGATTAATAGAAATAAAAAATATATAAAAAAATTACGCTTCATTTATTTCGGGAAAAACGGCAATTTCATAGGTACAGACCTATAATAAGATACTACTTTCATTTGCGTGATGAATACAGACGTTTGTCCTCGGGTCATGGTTGTTTGTATTTATATATGTATGTTTATTCTGGGTCCCCCCCTTCGCTGTATGGTCATCCATGATTCAAGCTCTGCTTACTTTGGGGCCATACAGTTGGTGTGTTTGTCTGGGGATTTATTATTATTATAATTATTATTTAATTACTACGAACATTTTAGTGGTATGTACCTACCTGCCGTGGGTAAGCATATTGTTCTGACTGTGTATGAGATATCAACCTTAGTGGCAAGCGTTACTACAGCAATATCATTGACGTCACGCCATTTGTTAGAATGAAACAAAGGATGCCTCACCCATTTTGATATACTCATAACAGAGTGGTTACCCTTTGTCAGGTCATGCATACCGATGGTCACTCTTAGGTCTGCATAGGTAACACTGAAATTACATTAGAAAGATAACTTTACAAATGAAAATTTACAATTTAAAAGCAATAGAAGCGTAGTTTAAAGGCGTCCGAAATTTTAAAACTATTGGTGAGTGAAGATAAGGTTGCATCTCATCTCGCACGAACGTAATCGTATTCGATCCAGCGATGGAATTCTCCCTTTTGTCTAAATGGCCCTTTGTAGACTCTAATTGCGGTGTAGGATAAATTAAGTAGATACATAGCAAATTTTTACCTATTACTTCTTTGTAAATCTATTTGTAATTTTCTATTTCTTTGTTGTGTGTTTATGTCAATAAATTATTCATTCATTCATTCATTAGAATATTTGTATACAGTATTTTCCCTTATATTTTATTTTGTAAGATAGTTGATAAGGTACTAAGGTTACTTATCCTATCCCATCACAGAAAACGGAAAGAGTTTAGAAGAAATATCAATTCAATTATTGTACGGACACCGATGTCGCTGTTGCTTTACCATTTTTGTCACTAGTACTAATGCATGTGTACGTAGGCTTGTATATAATATTATTATACATACGTTCACATAAATTACGCCTACGTTCACATATAAACAGCCAATCCCAGTGCAGCACAAATCGTAAAATTCAAACGATTCGTGCGCTATAACATACATATAAATGGTAACACAAATCGTTTCTCATTTACACTAATGATTGGCACAAAATTTTATCAATAACGGCAGTTGTAAGTATGACGTATTGACTTGGACAATTTAAGCGGCTTTATTAATAAAAGCAATTTCTGTAAATTAACAAACCGAAATTAAAATAAAGATCAGCTAAGATGGTATTTTACTTCATTATCATGGTATATGATGGATGCTTTTTGTTCGCCATAATCAAACGTTCATGTGGTAGTGTTCTGCTTGAAGAGAAGGCAGCCAGTGAAATTTCAGGAACAAAAGCATATCAACTAAAACCTACGGTCGGTAACACGTGATTAGTAGATACAATAATCACAACTATTGTTAATAAAAGAAAGACCTAGGATTAATGATGTCGGGTGGATCGCATGCTAGTATGCTGGCTATGAAATGAAAAAAAGCTCCATATAATTATTCAAATATTCAAATTAAAATATGTATTTCTCAACATCGACAATTACTTGTTTTTGTTTACGTTAAATTAAGCATGATTCTACCTCCAGTTCGGAAACACCTTCGTGAAGAAGAACTTGCAAAAAACTTCAAGGGTATCATTTTTTTTCAAAATAAATTTACAATGGCTCTTATGATTATACAAATAACTCTTTTCCGCATCTGTTAACTTGGCAAGTCTGCTTCCCCACAAACTATCCAACCAACCCGTTCATGGGGGTGAACGCAGGATCCAGCCATCGCCCTCCTCAACCATATTGAAGGGAAACTTTCTTACCCAAATGAGACGCAATGGCCTGCAGTTACTACGTGCCGGTCCGTAACAATGACTCCACCACAATGAAGGCTGTACTTTTTTATGAGTGCTACTACCCACGGGTATTGATGTGGTAAAACTATACTTCCACCCACTATACGAAATATTTGGACAGGAACCTTAGAAATTCCACAGCCTGTATACAACAAGGACACATTAACAGCTTGTTTAAGTGTCAACACAAAATAAGCAGTATTTTATTGTCTCGACAAACAGAATTAAGTTGCACAAATTTGCATTGTATCTGAGCATTTCTGTCAAGACTCTCAATTTGGATTTGTTTATCTTGATTTAGTTTTTATTTGTTTCCTCTGAAATTATTTACTACTATTATATAACATAATAAAATGTTTTTTTTTTGGTTGAACATTAGTGCTTGTTGTTGTGTAATTACCCCGCTTTCGTTCTTAAAATTTTTTCAGATTTTTGTTTGCTAAATGATATGAATGCGAGGCAGAACTGTTCACTAATATAGGTCTTGGTTGCATTGATGCTAGACATATTCCAGCATACAACACTATGTTGTGTCAAGACCGTATTGCTCGCACATTTCTTCTTACTTCATCCTATTTTGTAAATTGATAATTTTGGTGTTATTTATAGTTTTATTTTAGAAAATTATTTATACATTTTCTTCAGTGTTTTTGTATTAAACGAAAACATTACTTACCACAAGACATGTTAGTATTTTCCCCCGCAGCCTGACAAAATATAAATTTCTAAATCAAATGATTTTTAACAGATTTCAAACACAGGATTTGGTTGTACTCTTTAGTTGTTTCGAAACTTTAATTAAGTTAATAAATCCAATTTTAATAATTTCTCTTATAGATTTGGGTAGTTCCAGCTTGCTTGCATGTAAATGTTAATGATCGAAGACTATTGAAGATATACGAATGTCCTTTTTGGCATTTAAAAGTCAAGCATTTTCATTCAAATAGGCTCATTTAGAAGAAAACCAAAAATTTTTTTTCTTTGTGTGAAAAGCAGATAAAAAAAATAGAACTCACAAAAGCAATCAAACACAACGATATCACGTGTTTCATTTTTCACAGAGGTACGATCACAGATAGCTAACTAAATTAAGCGCGCGTGATAGTTCGCAGGAAATATGGATTTGAATTTTTAATTGAAAAACAAGATAGCAAAGTGACACCACGATTATGAAGAATCTTTTACAAGATTTAGCCACGTTTATTTTTTAATTTGTCAAATATTTAATTGTTGTCAAATCATATTTGTTTATTGTCTGCTGTAATGATTGATACAGTATACTTTTATATAGAGGCAAAAAAATACTACTGCTGCAGAAAACTAGGTTATATATGTTTTTATTATTTTTATTAAGTTTGAAAATTTAGTATTCATACCGAAAGTTGTAGCACCTGAAGCAGAAGCAAACTTGGATAATATGCAATTAGTTCCTTCACTTCTAACTCTTACACAAACCCGGTAAAAAGTTTAAAATATAAAATGAATTTCTAATAAAAGTATTAAAGACTACTGAAAGAGTACATACCGCAAATGCCAACTTGACAGTCAAAGGCAAGTTTTCTTTGAAGACCAGTTTTTGCCCGCGACTACGCTCACGTTAAATAATACAAGTTGTGTAATGTATCAAATTGGCTTGTGTAATTTCCGAATGTTTTAATTGTAGTAAAATAAGTATAGTTACCACCAAGTAATTTATTACCAAAATTTAAAGCCTTACTAGAATGTTAACTTCTTGCTTTGTTATAAAATAAATAATTCAAAACTAATCATTGTGCACGTGAAACTTACATAAATATTTAGCACCCCAATTAGATTACTTTTATTCTGAATTAATTTATAAATTACAAAAAAAACGTAAGTACATTCGAATAATGTCAAAATTTTAAAATGTTTATTCTATAACTGCATTTTTTTTTGCCGCCGAAGCTAGCGGGTCTTCCGCCGGATGTGAAAGTTGCACTGAAGGTGCTCAAAGGAACATGAGTTGGTGGCCGTTCTGGGCAGCCTCCGGTGAAGCCTTATACTTACCGCCTTTTACACAAACGCATTTGTCGGTGAACGCTCACTAGGCCTCCAAATAAGTACAATCTAAAACCGGCAGTTCATTCAACAGTAGGACTTTGGTTATTTTGGACTTCCTTTGTTTAGTAGGTACATGTTACTTTAGTTAGGGTTTAGCAAAGCATTTTAGAAGTCGATAAAATGCCTTAATAATAATAATTTAATTGAACTATCCAAAAAACACAAACCAATCAGTATTGTTATTGAGCTGTTATGTACATCCTACCGGTTGTATATAACAGCTAATTTATACAAGGAAGAGTTAAGTAGTGCAGTAGCTAAGGTGCTGACTTCTCGATCTTGAGATCCCGGGTTTGATCCCGTGACTTCCACACGTACCAATGAGTTCTTACAACCTAAATACTAATACCACCCCGTAGTTGGGTGATACTGCTGCCCCTGCAGTTGGATTTTTGAGGCTGTCGTGTTTATTTCATTTCAAAACTTTTAGCTCACTTTTTGTCCTGATACAGATGGACATCCAAAATACTTTCTAAGCGAGTGCATTCGTCTCTATATTTGTATGCCAAATTTAAGCTCATTCCGCTTGTCTCCAATATCTAATGTAAGTTATCTTCTACAAAGCATACTTACATCTATCGCAGATTTATGTCAGCTAAATGGTCTAAAAAACGACTTTGTTTTATACAATGAATTATACAATACATATTCTGAAAACATGTGTAAAAAGCCACACTGAGCGTCTAACTAAGTTATTTATGCTTAGAAATGTGCGGAAATCAGAAATGGGCGTCTGAATTACTATTAATAGCTATGCGCACCAGCTTCACACAGGTAGCAGAGCGAGCTTCCACATACACCTACTTCTTTTCTAATGTCAAAGTGTCGCACCAGCTTGTTGTAGACCGTTCATGGCGAAAGATGGGATATGATTTTGGAAGCTGGGACATAATATAAAAGATGTGAGAAGTTGGGAGATGATTGGAGTTGGTTGAAGAAGTTGGGCCTTGAAGGAGATGTCTAAAGACGTCTCTCCAAAAAGCATTATCATAAAAATTATCATTTTCAGTAATTTTCTCTATTGTTTGTATTAACAGTTAACATCTATGAGAAACTGAAAGTTTATTATAAAGGAGTTTGTGTTGTTACTTGACTGGCCCGCAAACAGCCCCAATTTAAACCCTATCCAAGTACATGCGGTCAAGAAAAAAGAAGAAATGAATGAATAACTCAATAACAGTATATAAAAGCAGATTAATCCTGTTTTTGTTGTGTATGCCAAAGGGATTCAACTCAGCTTATATTGTTGCAACGCTGTTTTTCCGTTCAAACCGTTAGCGGAATAACGCGCACGCTCAATCGTGCAAGCCATTGCTTTCGGTGGTATTAAAAAATATAATAAAAATAGAGAGATAAATAAGAAAATATCTACATATACAACAATGATATCATTGATGTAATTTTATAATTATATAGTCACATTTATAAATACCATCAATAATTACAATTAGAGCTACTTTGTAATAATTTAGATAAGCTACATACAGTTAATATTTTGGGAATTTAATTAAAGCGATTTATATATTTAAAAACCTGAATTTGTGTTTAGAGCCGTTCATCAACTCTACGACATGTTTAAAGAGGCTTGCGAGGTCATTTTTTCTATGACGACATGCCGGAATTTAATAGCATCCATACTTCGTCAAATCCAAAATATTTTTAACGATCAAATGGAATCTAGCTGGCTAGATCTGACGGTGTTAAAAAATCCTATACTCGCAGTAACAAATCAGAACATCTGTTACTACGAGTATAAGGACAATTAATGGATTCTTGTATCAACAATTTATTACATCAGCATTTTACTAGTACAATTCTGAATCCAGGCAAGTTTCGAACATTGCGCAGTTGCTCTAACGTTACACTTACCTATATGTGCAAAGAGGAATGTATTGGCTTGGGTCACCGTGATGTTGGCGGGCATAGGTACGTACGATTGACACTTACACTCAGGAGAATCGCGCTAGTTCAAAGCCAAAAATATATTTTCTTTTAACGCCAGGCCCTAATAAATCTTTGAAGTACAGGATAATTTTAATACATTTTCAAATATATGTATACATAACAATGTAATAAAAAAAACAACAAACATCAGAATCTAAGTTTATTCATCCTTACTGCACCTAGCACCAGTTACTATTTGTTTTTCAATCCAATCGATGTAATTGCTCACTTTGGTGTACACTCCTGTGAATCAAAATAAAATTGAGGTTCATATCTAAACAAAAATTAAAGTTAGCTTGGTTATTTTCTCGACGTTCGATAACGACGGCAGTGTGAAAACGATATGCGATCGTTTCTAAATTATACAAGGTATCGGAAAACTGATTACAGATGTAGTGCTTCACAAGCTCTATGAGATAATATCAATAATAGTTTATAAAAAAAACAGGATCTACCCAAAACTCGACGTTTCCAGCTTTCACATATTTAGTATGGTGACATGGCACTCCTACCGTAGACAATTTAAAGTCTAAATAGATAATATATGTTCTCCATTAATAATTTTAAAGAAGAACGCAATGTACGAGCTTATTATGTCAGTTTTCATAATTTATTAAATAACATTAAAATGTCACTATATGAGTGCCATGTTGGCATACTAGATGTATGACAGCTGGAAACATCGAATTTATGAAAAGGTCTAGGTTATTTTATAAATCATTTTTGATACCAATTGATGGAGCTCGTGAAGCACTTTCAGGATCATACTCATATTTTCGATATCTTGTATAGTTTGTTAATATTCGAATGAGAAAACTTGTCATTTCCAACCTGCATAAGTATTTGCATGTAACAAGAGATTGTCAATATTAATACAGGCACACAGCGTACAGTGTATATATATATGACAGCCTGTTTGGTGTTAATTGAGGTAGACATTCTCGCTCCGATTGCCGGTACGGACCGGTACGGACGTGCAAGAGCCCGTTCTCCGTTGATCGGTCCCTTCCCGATATCCTGTGGCGCTCAGTCTACTGACGTCACAGTTTAGCGTGTTGTTTCCGTGCTACGGTTTTCAAGGTTTTGCTACTCCCTCTAAGTGCTATCGAAGTGTGAGTGTTCTTTGCGACTAAGCCTAGTCTTCAAAGTGCTGTACACCAAGGCGTCGGTCCCGGGTCTCATCACCAGACTCCAAAAGGCCGTAGACGCCCTCGGTGCATGATTTCAAAAATGGCGTATCGATGTGAACCCAGTCAAGAGTTCTGCGGTTTACTTCGACTGTAAACAACGTCGTGTTGCAGATAATATCCACGTTCGAATGTTAGGTACTCCCATCCCCTGGAAGCGCACTACCAAATACTTAGGCGTCACCTTAGACCAGAAGCTTTCTTTCAAGCCACACGTCGATAGAGTAACGAAACTCGCCCGTTTTTACTTAGGCGGCCTATATAGTATGTTTGGTAGAAAAAGTTAAATGTCCCTCAGAAACAAACGTACGCTTTATAAGATCAGCGTTAGACCCGTCATGACATATGCCTCGCCAATCTTTGCCCACGCCAAACCCTCCATCCTGCACAAACTGCAGGTAGTTCAAAATCTCTTCTGCCACAGGGCCACAGACGCACCGTGGTACTTGCGTAACGCGGACCTGCACAGAGATCTTGAACTGCCTACAGTGCAACAGCACCTCAATACACTCTCTGAAGCGTTCTTCAAACGCGCCGAAACCCATCCTCTAGTTCGAGATTCAGTCTGGTATACTGCTCCTGTCTTAGATTCGAAATCCAAAATCGCTAGACCGAGAAACGTGCACACGAACGTAGCGACGCAGCTGACGCTAGATCTCTTAGCCCTTCAGGCCGCAACTTCTAATTCTAACGTAAATTCGAATTTATTTAATTTTTATTTTTCATTTTGAGCACCTTCAGTGCTATGAATTCACCTTCAGTGCTTTGAGCACCTTCAGTGCTATGTAAATCACAGCGGGTGACCCCTTCCGCTAGCGCGGCCTCTTTCTCCAATTGGCCGTCGCTCAGATGAAGGCTGAGTGGCAAAAATTGCACAAGCCGACTGGGGGTTGTTTGGTGGGTAGGATAGGCGTCGGAACGAGTCCCACATAACACAAAAAAAGGTGTTGAGGTAAGTAGCCTTGCCTTTCATGCCAGAGGTCCCGGGTTCGAATCCTGGTAGGGGCAGATATTTTATAATATTCGCTTTCTAGTCATGGATGTGTATGTATGTTTATTTAAGTGTATTTGTAATATTTATGTATTAAAAAAAATATTTATGCGAGTTTATATATTTCTTAAGTTTATTTATCCGTTATCTAGTATCCATAAAACAAGTTCTTGATGATACTTAATTTGGGCTAGATAATGTGGTGTGATTGTTAGAAATATTTATTTATTTTATTATTATTTATTATATATGTTTTGAACTTGTTTTCTTTGCTTAAAGGAAGTTAGCTAAGTGCTTGTTCACGTTGACTCGCGGTGAAGCGCGCAATTCACTCGCGACGTCAGGTAAGTTTAACAATTTTGAACTTGTCGCTAGAAACGATAGCACGTTTTTACCAATTCATCATGTCGTTTTATACAGAAGAATTGATTAGTGTTGTAATCAAATAAGTTGACGGTCATCCTCGTATATCCAAAAAATCTTAAGGGATGTTCTCTGAAATTACTATATAAAGTACGAAATTCACCATACTGTTCTCTTTCATTATTAATTTCGTGCACACCTATTCTAATTTTTATCATCTCCCACTTTAGGTATTAATTTTCGGTTAAAATAAAAGATCGTTGACCGTCTGACAGCACGTCACACTGGCGCAAACGCTTGGCGGCCAACGTGAACAAGTCGCCTCGTCGACCGCGCCCGTGCCCGCGCGTTCCTTTGTGAACAAGCACTAAGAGGTAACGCTCCTTCTACGTAAAATTTCATTAGGTCAATGCTTCATTTGGGACAATTATTTAGCAATAAGTAAGAATAGCAGACAGTTTTAATAGGTGATATTAGTTATAAGTATAAGTTGAACACTGCGTAACGTGGGGTCCGAGCCTATTGAGTGACAAGGCTTAAAAGCGAGAACACCCAAAAATTCCGAATTATGTAATTCCGAATTTGAATATACCGATTTTTTAAATTCCGAATTTCACAATCCCTAAGAGGCTATTTTCCGACTATTTAAAACGCGATTCTTATTTTATCGAAATTAATAAATACGAAATTTTAATTTTCAGATTTTCATTAGTACGAAGAATTAAAAACCCGCTGTGTATTCCGAAATATTGTATTCTGAATTTTAATTTTCCGAAAATTCAATGCTAACATTCAGATTGTGTATATAAAACGGGTATAGGTACATGTATTAAAAATTATAATCTAAATCTCCTGTGACACAAATTAAAACTAATAAGGCCCATTTTGAAAATATACGACGATAATACGAAATATGCGACGACGAGTGAAGCGAGGAGGAGCAGTTAGTCTGTATGTAGACTAACATACAGACTATCTGACCGACTGGCAGCGGCCGGCGAAGCGCCAAATAGGGATTTGCATTTCATTACATAACTCGGTACAAAAAACTAAATAATCTTTCTCATTTCCAGGTAACTACTTGAATGCTCGAACGTATAAATTGATGTGCTCATGCAGTTTTAAAAGGCGTTTGTTATTGCAACTAATATTATTCGGAATTTTGATATTTGGGATTCGAATTAATGATATTGCGGATTATTAATAATTCGGATTTTTTATGGTTCGGTATTTTCAAATTCGGCATATTGATTTTCGTAATTATAAACGTTCGGAATTTTGAAGTTTTGAAAAAGAAAAAATAGGAATTATGAAACACGGAATTTTCACTATCGCAATTTTGAACCATTCGGTGTTATAAAATTCGGAATTTTGAAATTCGTGATTATGACTATCGGAATTAAGTATTTCGTATTTATGTAGCATAAAAAAAAAAGCATACAAGATTTCTGAATTCTGTTCCATTTATATTTCTCCTATTTATTCAAACATGACCTTAATACCTTACCTAACCCTTTACTAAACCATTATTAACCTTATGTTCATTTTTAGTTAAATGAAGTATTGTTGCCATACTATTCAAACTCCGGATATCTTTGACTGGGACTAGATATTTTTTTATTTGTCACAGTGGGCCAATGGGCACGCCGTTTACTGATGTAAGCTGGCATCTACGGCCATAGACTTCATTAATCATTTGAATAATTATATTGTTATTTATTGATTGCCGATTTCTGATGCGTTGCCGACCGTAGGCTAAAGTTGGAGTAGCCTTTTGTTCCAGTAATTACACTAGCTGTTCCTTTCCTCAAAACATAACCACGTCAGAGTTGTTATTATGGTGGTTAATATAGGAACGACTGTATACCGCTCCAGATGAGACCTTAAAATAAGAAACTCAACTATCCCTTTGGATATGGAGAGCGTTTTGAAGAACAATTGCAGAACCTTAAAATTGGCCACCTACTAATCTACCTAAAACCAGCCATGAAGAAATTATAAATTATTTACATTCAAGTATTAATTTAACGATATACAAACCTGGGTACCGAGGATCTGCACAGCCGATGCCCCAAGATACGACACCTGTGTATTAAAATATTTAAACTATATAAATTGATAAAATATATACCAACATTATTGTATTCCATGTTTACTTTTTCATATATTTAAATTAGATAGTGTTGCAACACCTATAGAGCTAGTACAAATTTGTATGTGCCTACAACATACTTATTTTTTATCAAACCAAATTATATCTAATAGGTATCGTATACATATTTGGAGATCTATATACTCAGCAAATTAAGTACATTTGGTTTTTAATCCTAAGATTCTATTATCCTACTTAACTTATATTAAAATTTCTATTTAAAAACCAATGAAACATACCTGCTTGTACATATTTTCCATCATTTTCAAAGACTAAAAGAGGACCACCACTGTCACCCTAAAATTAAATGTATTATGTAATAAACCACGATCACTTGTTTAACGTTTTAATACATGAACAAAATCTCATAGACGCAACAGTAAGCTAATTATGAAATTATTAATCGATCCTAATCATTCTGACACAAATCTGTAAGCAATTACCCAAACCTTAATCCACACACATACCTACATCCGCTGTTCACATTAACATTTTAATCCACATTAAGACTTAATTACGTTTGAACCAAACGAATTATAATTCTACAACTAACTCAGGCAAAGTAACGCGTAATTGTTTGTATTATTCACCTGGCAACCATCCTTTCCTTTCGAGAAAGCGCACATCATTGTCGAAGTGAGATGTTGTGAAAGTTTCGACTTCATGCATTCCTCATCTGTTAGAATCCTCAGGCTGGCCTTGAGCAGCACTTTGGACGACTGTTTGTCAACGCCAACTCTGCCCCAGCCGACTATCGTTGCTACACGTTCGGAGAAATCTTGACCTGAGTATTTAACACTATGGATAAATTTATAAATAAAGCAATTATAAATGAATAAGTATTATGTATGTTCCTTCCCTCCTATTGTCGATTTTTAGCGATGATTCGAAAAAGCTACATTATGAGATTGTTTAAATTTTAACTCCAGGGGTTGCAATTATAGTACACTAAAATAAATGAATTAAAACATCTCTCAATTAAGCGTAGATTTCGGAGATTAAGAAACTAGAGTATTTCAAGAGGATTGAGGTTTAAAAAACTATTTTGAATCTAATTTATGAAAAAGCGGCATTTTTATGTTTATGCAAAGTTAAATATTGTAAATGGTTTTTTATTAAAGTCAACTAGCGCAAGATAAGTGACAAGCTTCTGATGCATGGATCTCACAAGCTTAGTCATAACGTCACAAACCCAGAATAAACAAACATATATGAATACAAACAACCAAGACCCAAGAACAATGATTGCCCCGACCCAGGACTCGAACATGGGACCTCCGGCGTAAGAGGCAGGGCTCAACCTTTTCTCTCAGTTCTATTCATATAAGAAAAAAAGAGGTCATTTTCATAGGCACTTTCACTTGCTTAAGCCTTATTTTGATCTTATGCGATAACTATGATTCATACCTGATACTCGTTAAATTACCTGGTCTTGGTAAGCAAATAGGAATAATAGTTTCCGAAAACGTAACAGGTCTATTTAAAGTCGCTATAGCAATATCGTTTTCGTCTCGTACAGCAGAGGACGTGAATTGTTCATGTATGACAACGGAGCTAATGTTTCTTTGCTCCACGTTTTGCATAATATTCATAGTATCGAGACCTATTAAGACGTCCATTATTCTAAAATCATCCCTGGAAATAAGAAAAAATTATCGTAATTAAATAATAAGCAAATATCTGTATAAATTACGGTTAACTGAAAAGTCAAAACAATCTAATATATAAAATGTTAATAGAAACCCCATTTCCCATGCAAAACATAAGTCTTTGTCTACATAAATATCCTTTAAGGAGTCGAGTTCTGGTGCATTATTTAAAAACCACACCAGTAACACAAAAAATATATAGTCTGTTGGAAAAAGGTAAAAGAGGTCAATAAATTTATTCTTTACCATTTGAAACAGTGACCAGCACTCAACAAATGTCTGTCTGTCACCAGGGCCGACCCACAATGCATTCTGTCATATTTCAAGATCGCTACCGTCCATGGAAATGAGTGAGGTTCAGCTCTTCGACCACCTACTATGCGCATTGACACTACGGCATCTGACGGCCTTCCACATTCTAAAAAAGTTTCAAAATTAAAAAAGTCTTAAGTCATCATCTAGTTAAAAATGGATCAAACTAATATAAGGATGCTACTATCCTTTCCATTGTTACCACCATAATAATTGTGAGCGCATGCGTGTGATTGTGTTACAAATAAGAGTGAAAATAAGACAGCATATTAACAGATATAGAAGGGAATACAAGCAAGGGTCAGATACCTTCAATCTGTAGAACTAAACATTCCCGCACAATGATTCAAAAATTCTGACATTGTACCCATTCACTTGGACACATGTTTAACACTTTATTTTCAAACAAATCTTGCTTCTGCGAGATGTGAGAGTAAATATCCAAGTACCTCAGTAAATTGTCAAGTCTGTTTCTTATTATTTTCCGTACTAGTAATACCTTATAATTGAAACCAAAGTAAGTCTAAAACTACAGCCACGGAATTAATATCCAAAACAATGATTTCTACGTCACAATTATTTGCGCTTTATCTACGGTAGCTTGTTACACGTGATGACTTACTTTAAGAAAATACTGCTGATTTTCGTTTAGAAAATCCGACGTACTTACGGCATTCAAATGAATCCTCCATTTGGACCTAAAACGATTCAAATTCGATCAATAATGCTGGAGAGGACACACGCAAGTCAGTTTATAAGATACTAACTTACCTGGGTAAGGGACGTGAGAACATAAACTACGCACGATATATAAAACATTCTTTTTCACAGCACTTCCAGTCAAACACTAAACCTGCATGTACCTTAGGCAATTCACGTTTATTTGTTCGGCTCACAGACGGAAAGGCCAGATTATTCACGCGATAATGTCCTTGTAAATACATATCAAACGTTAAAAATGAAAGATTCTACCAGATGGATACCAAGTTATGTAAAACTAATATGGAATTTGACGTGTTGTATCGACTCCATGAAGAGTTAATATCAATTTAAATTTAAAATGTCCGTAGAAACATAAAAATCAGAGATTTTTATGACTTTTGTTTTATTGCTTATTGGTGATATAATTCAATTTAATTTCATCGTGCAACTAAGTGTGTCATTGGCAAAATAAAGTTAAACAAAACTGATGTTTATTATTTATTTATTTACTAAGACGTGAAAAAATAACTCAGCATTTATGATCCTCGTCTTCATCGTCACTTTCCATCAGGTGAGATGGTAGACAAACGCCTGCTAATTATTAATAAAAAAAAATTTTATGTGTAATTTTAAATCTTATAATAAAAAAACAATTGTTAAAAATCGATTTTTATTTTACATCATTTACTGACTACGGTGTGGAAACCTTACATTAAATCGTGGAGTTACAGGAAATCTCAGTACTAGTCAACAGACCAATTACCCGAAGGGAGATTCCCACTGGTTGAAATTTTATTTATATATATATTATATGATAAGAAGAAAACTTCATATTGCACTTGTATGTCCAGGCTGCCTATTTCAGATGAAAACGTTAGTGGTCTTATAAAGTTATCATTTATGTGTGTTTCTAACATTTAAAATAATATCAAAGATATCTTAACGTACAAAAAACTATAGTATTGTCTTGAGTTGTCTAGCCTACAGGATGCTCGAAAAGAAGCCACTTAAATTTGTCAAATTGTTTGGATCTAACCAATGAATGAGTTTGAAATTGATTGAAATTTAGACAGTGTAATCCACCCTGGCAATAGCGTAGCCACCAATCGCATTGCTTGTAATCAGAATGAAATCTCAGTATCTGTGAAGTATTCAGAAAATTGTAATTGTTTTGTTAATAATTTTTTTGTTGTATATCTGTACTAAAGTACAGAAATCTTTTTTCCAACACTTTTAATAGCTTTCAAAGTGCTACGAGTATTACATATATGTTTATTAATGTCCTTAAGAAGAACCTGCAGATTCTGCTGTTGTTACCTGTGAATATCATGTTTTCAATAAAAAATTAAATAATTAGGATGTCTCGTTCTACAAACATAGTAACAGTTCCTTTTTTTTCTAGTCTTTTAAAATAAAATATGTAAAAACATGCTTCAAGTTATACACAGAAAACTCCGTCGGCAGTCATTTGTTTGATCCATTTGAGGTATTTGTTGACTATCGTATAAACACCTGAAATTATAATGAATATATGAATGGACATAGTAATAAGCAAATATAGCCATTTAAGGATACAATTAACTATTAATTTGAAAAATAGTATTAATATACATATAATTGCGACATGTAGTCATATCTCTCCTTTAATATGATTTTATGAATTTTGAAATAACAAACCGAGCACACTTAAAAATCTTCTAGTAATTATATTATATTAATCATCAATCATAAATCAATTAATCTGATGATAACAATTTCGTAATATTGAGAACAAGCAGTACCTAAACGAAAGCAAAACAATTACCATTTCATAAACAATCTGATATATTATATTATATTACCCTATGTGACGTCATAAACTGTGAGACAAATATGTGTATGACCTGCAGAGAAATTGTTTTGTTCATTTGTTTGTTTTTTGTTTTTGGGCATTTCTTTGTGTACTTAGGTGCTTCAGTTGCGCTACATTTTACATACAGGTATTTTTGTATACAATCACAAATCAAAAACCAACAGCACGAGATGGCCGTAGATATTAGAATTACTCTCAATCAATGTTCAATATCAGTGTTGTTAAAGAAAAATATTGTTCATAATCGGTTCTGTATAGCTGATTGGAGTATGAAGAAGAAATATGAACTAAAATAAACGATAGCAAAATAACTGATCTCACCTGGATAGTCGGGCATAGCACAATCGATTCCCCACGAAACGATACCTTAGACAATAAAAGAAGTTATTGAAGTATACCTACTTGGTTTCATTTCCATATATTTGGATGTCGAACCCATAATTATAGCTATTTAAACATATCACTTTTATGGCTTGGAATAAAAATGTCTAACCTAAAACAGTCATTCTTAGATCCTCGCAAAAGTTTATGCTTTTGTGAAAATGCATTCGTTTTTTAAACGAGTTCAAAAATTCGAGGCAGTTTATTAGACTAGTTATAAGAAAATATTATTGAAAATTTAGAATATGAATGAAAATAAACTCGAACTTAAAAACGAAATTAATCGCAATTAAATCCAGTTATGTTTTATTTGACAGCATGAGGCTACTAGTAGTACAACAACGAAAACATTTACCTCAATAGATAAAGTTGGCATAAGGACATAAAAAAGTTATTTTGTATAGCTCACTATTCTCAAAAATGCAAAAATCTCCAACATTGATTTACTTTACATCAAAACGCCACACACAAAAAACAAACACGCTACATTTCACAATTTGTCCTTGCTCTGGTTTAAAGGAATCATCATTAGAGTAAACCTAGATCGGCTATGTTCTGCAACTCTGCTAAACTTTGCTTTTATTCTAGTTATCCTTATGTTGGCGTGGCGTGGTGGAATGACCCCAGAACTATGAATCAGATTGAAGATGAACTTAGGGAGATTCGCATGCGCTCCTAGCATTATTGAAAATCATATGAACACCGATAAAGTTCAAAGAATTACAAAGTTTAGGCGACAATGTTTGAGCCATAGAACAAATGAATAGGTAACCAAGTTGAACGAATGTAGACTACGGAAAAACAAGTTTGGTGAAGAAGTCCTTCAAAAAGCCAGCAGGGAACAACCGCTATAAAAACCCAGTATCATTCTGTATTTTTTTTATCAATGACATAATTTGTAGTGTGAGAAGTAAAGATTTTAGGGTTTCTACATAGCAAATGGTATACCCGGTGCCGCGTTGGTAATAGTACACCACTTGTTAACACTAACACCATGAAGCTATATATTTTTAGCCAAAACCTTGTGAGGTGATATTGAAATGTGGATATTTTCTAATAACCTGTAGGTAAACTCCTCGATAATGTCGGGCATATAATAAAAATCTTTTATTTAGTAACTGTGTATTCGTTTTGCTATGGTAATTCAAATATAAGTGATTTTTATACTAACTTACCTACTTGGTACCATTTTCTGTCTCTAGTGGAAGGATGCGTCGCAAAAAGCGGTCCCCCACTGTCACCCTGTAGTAAACAGTGTTATTAGTAATTGCTTAGTGAAATGCAATAATACACAAGTTATTGGAAGTATTTACTAACTATTTATTCTATATTATACGTTGCCTTGTCCAGATACTACATTTGTACTTATCACGTTGAAACCGTCATAAATTTTTATATTAATATTTAATTGTAACTCCTCTTAAGTACCTGAGTTTGTGTATTAAGCGTGCTTTATTGACAGCCGTGCACCCGTATAATTCACAAACACTTATTAATTTATAACTAAACAAAAAAAATTTTTTTCATCGTAAATTTACCACAACACAGTAAATCGATTATTTATATCAAGCTGAAGAACCAATTCAATTCAAATCAGTAAATGGAAATCACCTGGCAAGCGTCCTTTCCGAGAGCGTAAGCGCATAACATAGTATTTTTCTCTAGATTGTTTGAGTAGATTGAAGATTTCATGCATTTCTTGCTATCAATTATCTGTACAGAAGTTTCTAGTAGATATCTTGATGACGTAACGGCACCTTGTCGAGTTTTTCCCCAACCAGCGACATTTAGTTGAATGTCATTAAAGTTTAAATCTGAAACATTTATATTTATAGTTTACACTGTAACATGTCAGTGCTTATAAAAACTATTATATATGAAGTCTTTCTTACTTTCACTTGGTAAACATATCGGTCTAACTGTGTCGGAAAATTTTAGCCTCTCTTCGAGTGTTAGAACAGCAATATCATTAATGTCGCGTACTGCATTCGATGTGAACGACGGATGTTTCACGCCGTTAGCTATGTCAATACTTTTGTAATTACCATTAAATCTGTCATGCATGCCGACAGATACTGTAAGATCACTATAAGATACGCTGAAATATTAAAACAAGGCTGGTTAAGAAATGTTTTAATCTGTGTTTACAAATATTCTTTGAGAAACTTTACATAAGGTAGAATACTGTCTCCATTTTCCGTCGTTATTCGCTTCTTCCTACGTTTTTGCACTTTCATAAGTTAAACTTGTTTTATTTTAAGTATATTAATTAATTAACATGATCACAATGAAAAATGTCCAAGTGTCTTGAATTTGCTCCAGACCCGCAACTTCATATGGATTTTCAGTAAGAAAATAGTTTTCTCTTTGGTACAGGTGACGGTCCCATTTGTCATTTAATGAGCGGCGAAAGTAGTTTCCTACTACGAGTTTATGTGTGTGATAAAGAGCCCATCCTGGTAAACCAAGTCTGGTGGTAACAATGAAGAAACTTAGTAATATTTCGTACCACATACTTCGAGTTTGTAAAAGTTACACAATCAGTTTCTTTTACACAACAAGTTTCTTGAAATTTTGATCAATTTGAGAATCTTTATCTCTACCAGCTATTAGCTCTGTGCAAATCAATAATAGTTTATTTCATGGCTATTATATTTCAATATTTTATACTGCATTACATCTCTTTTCTTTATCGTATATACATTTATTTATTATTTGTCCTGGAAATTATTAATCTCCAGCCACTCCACAAACAGTGGTGTAGTATACCCAGACTAACCGAGCATTTATAAGCTCTGCAGAAACTTGAGATAAAACTGGAAGATTGTGCGCACCAGATGATTGCAAAATAGGTCTCAATTCTAAATAAATATCGCAATCCCTTGTTTATCAAAAATGTGTCGTTATTGTCGCCAGATATTGTTTACTTGGCCAGACTAGTGCATAGTAGCTATTACTTTAAACAAAGATGTTATATACGTATAGAATTTGACTTATATTAAATATTTTTGTATTCTATGAAGAGTTACACAATGTTTTATAGTTAGAAAGATCAACGAGACGAGATAAAAAATATAAATAGTCTTTCAAGTGTTCAAAACATGATGAAGCTTATGAGCAGGTTGATAACTTCTGTACTGACAGCTTTCCTGTACTACGAACCACACAACGACAACCACCGTCGACCAACTGACAGTATTGCGTACGAGAATAAGAACAGACATGCACATGATATACAATAATCGCACACATTCGCAACGTAACCCCGTAATGGTCAGTTTTTTACGTATTTTACCTCGTCTCCTTGGCCCTGCCTTAGTCAAGCCTTATAAATTACCCAAATGTGATACAATGGCCAGCAGTGAGTATGTGATGGTCTGTGATGATAGCTCCTCCACAATGGAGCTTGTTGCCCAGCATCAAGGCCACAACCCATGGGTACTGATGTGGTAGCACTGAAGTACCACCCACAATCCGCCGGTTTTTGCCAGTTATTTTAGAAACACCACATTCTGTGTACACGTATAAAAATAGTCAGGGATGCTAAAAAACTATAAGTCAGTTGTCAATTCATTATTAAAATTTAAAAGATGGACTTCTTTAATGGTTTCAAATAAGAAAACCCAACTCACCACAGGATTTGTTTACTTTTTCTCCTGTTACCTGTTAAAATAGTTTAATTAAATACCTTTTTTATGATCAATAAAATATTACCATTCTGATTCACGCATACTCACAAACAGGATTATCAAACAAAAGGTAATCACGTGTTTCATTTTATACAAAAAAATAATAGAAAACTTATATGGCTAATATTTATTGGCATTGCTTCATAGTGAAATGCCAATAAATGAGACATACGTATTCAAAATTTTAATTAAAAACGCAACAACATAATAGCACAAAATTAATAACCAAGATTTTAATTTTTAGTCCAAGCGTTTGCTGTGCAATGAATTTCTCAAAAAAAATATTACATAATGAAAAGCACGATTGCAATACCAATTGATAATCAAAACGATTTAATTATTATAATGTTGAACCCAATGTTTAATACAAAAGGTGTTTGTAATCACACAGGCTGACAGTACTATTAACTACATAGGGAAATTTTATGTCCAATTGGGTTAGCATTTAAATTCGGAATAATTTTACGCTAAAATTTTATTTCATCAGCCTTTAGGGACTGCCAATGGGAGTGTTAAAATCGCGGAGGGTTACTCTCCATCTTGATTTTAAGGTTTTTCTCAATATCCTTGCTATTTTTCAACTTAAAGAGAGAAATTCTATTATAAATAATATCTATCCTATCATGCGAGGTTCAGGCCACGCAATATTTTAGATTTTTCTTTCTATTTCATGCTGTTTTCTTTCCTAACGATGCTGCTGGTACCGACCTAAAAAATAAATAATAAGCGTATGTACCAGGTCACTCAGAAAGTTTTGCGAAAAAGGTAAAAAAAAGTTGATGTATTCAAAATCTAAATTCCCCTTTACGTTATTTTTACCAGCATTATGAAATTATTGTGTGTCATAGAAACATGAACCTGCAATGATTTCTTATGACTTCCGGTCCAAATTTAAACCTGATGAATCGTTTAATCGACTTCAATTAGCTTTTATGAACAAGGCGCCTTCAAAAGCAACTGTTTACTGCTGGTATAACGAGTTTAAGTGCGGTTGGTTGGTTTGAAGGATGAAGAAAGAAGTGAATGTTATGGAATGAAATGTGCTACAAGTGAACAATTTTATTCAGCAAAACCAGCCAATCACATCCGAGGAGATTCAGCACAATCTGTCGAATTCGGGAAGTGACATGATATTCTACACCTACCTTTGCGTAAGGAGGATTGCTTCGCGCTAGGTACCCCATAACCTCACCAATGTTCAGAAGTAGGCACGCGTGGAATGATGCCATGTTATGATTGATGGATTCAAAGCATGTTCATTCCACCGTATTTACCATATTATAATCGGTGACGAATCTTGGATTTATCAATATGATCCAGAAACAAAGCGCCAGTCAACAGTCAGGCTGTTTCAAAACGAACCAACGCCTACAAAAGTAAAACGGTCTAAAAACGTTGAAAAGTTTATGACCACCAGTTTTTTCTCCTTAATGGGGTATTTAGTATCAATTTCCTTACGAAACCAAAGTAGCATTAACGCAGAGTAGTGAACTACCAAATGTTTGCTAGAAGTTGTTGGCAAGCATTTAATAGTGTGATAGAGGCCTTTTGCTCCACGACAACTTTTGGGTCATCCGCCTTACAGCCCTGATTTGGCGTCGTGTAACTTCTTCTTGTTCCTAAAAATAAAAAAAAAAGCTCAAGAGGAAACAGGTTTAATTGCATTCACTGCAGTCGACATGGCAATTGAAGAACAATTTGTTCTAGAACGAAAAATTGGTGCAGGCATTGGATGGACCACAGTTTTATCCAAGAGGATGCCATTTAAAAGTAAACATTATTAAATTTCTGGACGTTGGCTATAAATGCCTGGTGTTCGAGTGCTACGAAGCACGTCACCTGAAAGTCACCTTTTGCAGCTCGAAGTTTGCGTGCCAGAGTAGTTGTTTCACCCAAGTCAAAGCTTGAGGTGAATTCGCTAACTAGCGCGAAGTCCGAAAGTGGCTCCGAATGGCCACTGACTGTGGGACGAGAATGCAAGCAATTAGGTGCTCACCTGACAGCAGTACCTGAGAAGGCGGGGAAGTGAGGGAAGCGATGGGTTTCCTGAGCATGGTAGGCGGGGTCACGCATGCGTTCTTGGGTGGTGGCTAACGACCTCTGCTTCGCCTTGTGAGCCTTTTGGGGGTTTGGTTTTGTAGCCCTAGGGAAATCTAAGTAGTTGGCTGTATGGCCATACAGCCAACTATTTAGGTGGTCCATCTTACATAGTACGCATGTGTGAGGGTCTGTGGTCTGCGGGGTTCTCGCGCACTCCGCAGTGCCATGATCGCCCAGGGTTTTTGTTGCCGTACGGCTATATACTTGGCATCTATGGCATTGTCTCAAAATGCCGCGAATGATCCCTGGCAGATTGGCAATGGTTTTTAAATTTAAAATCTTCTTGCCTTCCAATGAGTGGTCTAGTGTTACTAACACTAGAATGTACGGCAACCTATCTTTACCATACATGCGGTGGACAGACTGCATAGAGTACCCTTGGGTTTTAAGGTCCTGTAATAACAACTCAGTGTCGAGCTCTTTTGGTACGTCCTCTAAGGACGACGCGTAAATCGCGCTCTTCCTCGAGCGCGTAGGTATGGTACTCGATTGATTTCTCCATCAAGTACCTTGTGAGGGCGCGGTGGTCTGCGGGTGAGACGGTCGCCACGCAGATACCGATTGCAGTATTTTTCACGTGAGTATACGCGATTTTTAAATTAGATGCTTGAAATTCTAATTGTATCGCGGATGAAAATAGGAGGCCGGTTGGCTTGGACTGTGGGGCTTTTTAGGAGTTTTGAACTCATTGCTAGATGAGTGCGAGGGCTTGACCCTTTTTGTCACTGAGCGACGACGGTGAAGCCCTCATTGGAATTAATGCCTTGGACGGGAGCCGGGATAGCGTAATCCATCGAGGAAGTATTGCTGGTGCACGATGCCACAGACAAACGCGAGCTAGAGCGCTCTCGTGAGGGGTGGGTGGATGTTGGCTGGCGCGCGTCTCTTCTTTTTAGAAAGAGGTTTGTTTGTGGGTTTGAGCCCGATTTTGAACTGTGTTCAGGTGTATGGACACTGCGCGCGAACGAAAGCCATACAGGCCTTCGATATATCTGCTTGGATAGGCCTGAAAAAACAAAACTAAAAAGTGACTGTAGTTCGCCAAAGATCGCTACCTAGAATCTTAAAAAGGGTACGCAGGTAATGAATCAATCGCGTTAGGGTCGACTTTTAACAACAACAGACGCAAAAGCATATGAACGACACAGATATGATAAATAGATAAAAATTAAATAGAAAATTAAATAATAAAGTAGTAGAGAAGAAACAAAATAGATAACTTAAAGGACTGGATCTGTACAAATTGGTTGTCACTGTTAGGTATCCTTTGTACTAAGACCAGAATACTTTACGCTGGGCACACACACACACGCACAACAAAGCAATTTGAAAACTAAGAGACTTAGTCGCAAAGAAAAAAATCACTCCGAGAGCGCTCGGAGGGAGTAAAAAACCCAGAAAAACCGTATCACGGAGCCAACACGCTAGACTGTGACGTCAGTAAATTGAGCGCAGCGCCGGCGGTCATAGCGAGAATCGTTAGAGTTGAGTGAGCTAAGGCACAGTATGCAGTTTTCAAAGATGGTAAATTTTCATTATCGTAGGCAAGTCTGCACGAGCGATAGGTATGCATGAACAAGGTAAGTTTAATGATTGGGAACAATGGTAAGCAAACATCTTAAAAGAAGAATCTGGTTGAGAAGTAACTTTAGGCATGAAGGTCAGAAATTTATTTTTATCAAGATTCAGAGTCAATAGATTTAAACTAAGCCATTCCACAACTTATTTGAGAGCCATTTCTGCATGTAAACGCGCCTGGCCCCAGGTCTAAGCATGAACCAATAAGGCAGTATTGTCAGCATGTGTAATGACGACACTTTTTTTACTCCCTTTTATAAAACTCTTTAATATTAGTTAAATACGAGGTAGAGCCGAGGACGTTACCCTGTGGGACTCCGTAAAATATGGGTTCTAGACTACATATGTTATTAATTATGACACATTCTGATTGGCCACTAAGGTAACTGCAAAATACTTCAAGAATAGAATCTCGGATACCTAATTGATGTAATTTTACAAGGAGGATGGGAGTAGAATCAGTGTCAAACGCCTTAGAGACATCTAGTCTCTGTTTTAATTAATTGGCAAACACAGCTGAAATAAGGCATATATTGCTCTTTATTGGGGTATTACAAAAAATTTTAACCTCATTTTGCTCATATTGACGTTTTATATTCTTCAACAGGTTATTACAACCCTTTTTGTACCGTTCATACGTTAAACACAAAATTTCGTTTTCTGGCTGCTGCTTACATTGTCTGAAAACATTCTCTCTTTATCGTATACAGTTGGAAAGCCCTAGTGTAATCCAGGGCTTGTAGATTATTTTTCTGCTTGGGATATTTATTGTACGAGACTATTGACTGCAGTGGAAAGGCACGTAACAAAGCTAGTAGCTACGGTTTCAGCAATATTAGAGTTCATTATTGGAGTAAAATCTAAAGACTCTCAACATGAGCTACACATGCATTAAAATTAAAACGATTAGAAAGGTGACAGGATGTATTTATAATATAAACATAATTTTTTTACAATAAAGAATGACTGGAGCATCATTGGTATATAGTGCATAACTAGGAGCAACTTTCTGTCTGGAAAAGCTTACTACTTGACTCTTTAACTAGAAAACATACAAATATTGGTAATACTTCTTTAATGTTTAGTAAAAAGAGAAGCCACCATGCAGGGTGCACCGTAGGCTGAACTAATCTTGTCCAAGTTAAGCGTCACTTTTACTGTAAGTTCAGTCCACAACAAGGCAAATAAAATTCTAAATTTGCATTTGCAATTACAGGTATCCATTATTACTTAAAATTCTTAAATGATAAAAAAATGTTATAGTGGAAAGCAATGAAAATAAAGTTATATTAGCCGGTAAGATATTCCAGTTGTATTCTATGTATTTTCTTTAATTGAATATTAGCTAATTATGCTTATCCGTTTCACCAAATGGAGTAAGAATCTACCGAGAATATAATTTCGCATTTTGTTTCATTAAAAACGAATAGTTCTAACCATTTGTAAAGATGAAGTCAATTATAAGTACTTTTAAATTTTTTTTATTGACGCAGGAAAATCCTCATGGATACACGACCCCAGCGGGGCCGAAGTCGGGTTATGCCGGACTCGTACCGACTAAAAACCTGCAGCTTCTATCTGGACGCACGGAGTCGGGTCACGAGGAGCTTGCGCATTCTTTCGCGGCCCGACAGCGTTAGCCAGCGCTCTGTGCAGCGCCAGCGACGTCCCGAGAGGGAGGGGTCCCCCTCCAGTCGTCCCTCATGAGATGGTGCGCAGGAAGCACACGCGCCATCTCGAGCCCTGGACCGGAGGCGGGTTCCCCCGAACCCGCCACCGAAGGCTCATGGGACTGCGGGAGAGGGAGGCTTTCGGCAATGAAAGCCGCCCTTCGGCGTCCCGTGCGACGGCGACGAAGCGGAACGGAGGATGCACCATCTTCCCTCGCCCTCTCCGCCGCCTCCTTCGCGAGCATTATAACATGAGTTAGGCCATACACCCACACATATGCGCAACACACACGCATACTCTCATTTAACATACAGACCGATGTCTATAATTCTCTCATTATTTATATTGGTTCTAAAATCTTTATAATAAGTTTTCTCAAACAGTCATATAAATAATAAAAATTATGATTTATTTGCATTGGAAAAGTAAAACCATAAGTCAAACACTATTGATTAATATATTTAATGTGCGTATGTGAAAATTTAATAAGTATATTATATTAAATATATATTTTTTTCTCTTTATTTTTTTTTATTTAATTAATAATATATTTTTATAATTTAAATATATATTTATTTCGCATAGTTTAAACATCATCTTATCGTAGGTACTTAAATACTTTATGACTGTACCATTTCGCTAGAAGCTTTAACTTGTACCATACAACAAAAATATTTAAATTTGTTTCTATGAGGGTATTTGTGACTTAAAATAATTTTGTTGTATTCGAGTGGAATGTATAATGAAGTAGCCAAAAATTTCAATGGACCTACCTAATTTGCTATTTTCGACGTTTTATTTAAAATGTTATTTTAATAAAATTCCTGCAGGTAGTCGCGCCGCTGAAAAGTTTTATTGTTTTCGGTACTAAAAGGCGAATAAAAATATGTTTGATGGATATAGCTTGTTTTCTTTAGTACTAGGTATACTTATAGCGTTTCAATGTATACTATTCCGTTGTAGCAAATAACAAAAGCACTCCAGATAATATAATGAAACAAAAATAATGCAAGTATAAAAATTTTAAACGCCGAAGGTTCGAGTCCGAGTTCGAGGTCGGGGCATTGGTGAACATAGATGTTTGTTCTCGGGTCATAGTTGTTTATCTCATACATGTATGGTTCTTGTATGTCGTCATTAAATTGTATACCGTTGTATGCAAATTGTATGGATTATTTTTTTTTTCAATAAAAGAGTTCCTAAAGGTTTTCTTCCGTCGGCTTATTTTCTCTCAGTCTACTTATGATAAATTTTAAAAGCCGCAGTTCCAAGTTGTTCCTGTTTGCCTGACTTTCATTAAGTGTTTTTAATGTCAACTAATAATAAAATAAAAAATTTTGTTTCTTGGTTCACCCCAGTTCGCTGTACAGTCTTCCTGCTTACTTTGGGCCATACAGTTAATATTTTTTATATGTCATACAATATATATATATAAAAAAACCTGGTCTCTAGGCATCCGTGAACAGTATGTGACACGTCTCCCCGCGAATTCCTCAACAAGGTGATCTGGGAGTAGCTGGTGCAGATGTCGATTACGGTATACGGTGAGAGACCAGATGGTCCTGGCGAATCACGTAGGTGGGATATCACTTCTAGCTGGTGTCCAGTTAGGCTTTATCTTTCGTACTTTAGTTTATGTTATGTACGTTTAACACTTTGTACGGTTATTTCCGCTTGTCCGTTTGGTGCAGGGTGGTATGCGTTCTATGAATTATTTGGTTTTCTTCTAAAAAAGTTTTGAATTCTCGCGATGTAAACTGGTGTCTATTGTCATACACGATTGTGTATGATTTTCCGAAAGTACTAAATATATCTTGAAGTTTTTGGATACAAAATAGACAAGAAGTCGTGTTGGTCAGGAAAATTTGTACCCACTTCGAAAGAGCATCTTCAATGATCAGGAGCTGGTAACCAAACATTGGACCTGCAAAGTCTATGTCAATTCTCTGCCAGAGGTCAGATGAATCTTCCAAGTGATGCGTAGGGTTCATTTTGCTCTAGGCACACACGACAAGATTTTAGTTTTTCTTCAATGTCTTTATTAATGTTTTTCCCAATAAACAAAACTACGAGCTAGAAGCTTCATTTTCAGAATACCCAGGTGTCCAGAGTGGAGTTCTTCTACTACAGACGATTGTTATTTCTTTCTATCATTACTCGTGTGTCTTTTATAATGCAGTTGTTTTGTAATGTAAGTTCGTTTTCTTTGTAACCAGTATTTTGACACAACTAGGCCGTTATTAAAGCATGAAGTAAGGGTTATTGTTCGGGGACATCTTTTGTAGGCTTTGCAATTGTTTTAGGTGTAAACTCTAACATATTAATCTGACTTAATTGAAGATATATAGTGTTGGTCGTTTTTGTTCTTTTATTTTCTCGAAAGGAAATCTTGAAAGGTAATCTGCGTTTAAGTGATTTGAGCTACTTCGGCAGTCAAAACCGAAAAGAAAATGGGTGTAATGAAAAAGTATCGTCGTTCTAAGAGCAGGTAAGGTATTGTGCGGATCAAGAAATGAAATAAGGGGCTTATGATCCGTGATTAGGATAAATTCTCGGCCGTAACAAAAATGAAAAAATCTCTTCAGACCCCAGACAATGCTGTAGCTTCTTTGTCAATTTGACTGTAACTGAAGGGGTCCATTCGAGAAGGAGTTAACAAACAAATGTATGATTTTGCAGAAAACGGCTGTAAATATTGACTACTTTATTTTCAATTCTACTGAAGAAAATCTGCAGTGAAATATGCAAATTAACTTTTTAGTAATAAAGAAATACTTTTTTTATATCATAGAACAAAATAAATAGCCCTAATATTATAATTACTGTTTAAATTTTGCTATTTTCCACTTAAACCAATTTTAAAAACTTAAAATAATGGATCTGCTGAGTGCAATAAGGGTTTATTGTTAAATATGTTCTTTTTTATTTTCAAAGTAAAAGATTTTGATTTTCTTGTTACGTCATAATAGACTTTAAACAGTTTCTTTTAATATCCAATGTTACAAAATTTTCACCAACATTTTTCTACAGCTTTATTGTTTTCTATACTAGTTAATGTGTATAATTCGACATCCTAGATGCAAAATATTTTTTTTTAATCAAATTTTTAAAATACTTTAAAATACAAAAAAAGTTTGAATTTTTGATAGTGGTGACGCGGTTCATAAGCTAATTAGATATTTAAGTAGTGGACTGTATGCGGTTGATTAATAATTTTAAATTGAATTGCTAACACCTTCAGATATGAATAGGAATAAGGAAAAGAAAGATAGGTACCTGTGGTTGCACGTGGCTCGTTGACATGAACGAAACCGGCGCCGGCGATCACACTTGTTAGGGTGAATTTGATGATATTCAATTCTATCATATGGATTCACATACGTCATAAAGCACTTAGATAAATTTCACTGCACATAGGTTCACTGATAACTGTCCAACATTTGATTTTGCGAGCGAGAGATTGCGTGCGAGCATTTCTTCCAAAAACGACGCAAATACAATGGCGACCGACAGGCAAGTGAGGGGAAGGGGCGGGGGATGAGGAACGGAAGGAGTTAGCAATTTTAATATGAACGAAAATGACAACTATTCGCGCGCGATATTTGAAAACTATAAACTATTATATTGCGGCGCAACCATTCCCCCCCGGCTTGAAGGGTTCCCTTCAAAAAAAAAATATATATATATAACTAACTAACGAATGAATTGCTATATACTAACAAACTACTAAACGAAAACCTAACCTAACTGCAACAACAACAATTCTACTGGTTAGGTAAGGGACAGAGCCGCACTACCGGGCGTAGATACGAACCGGTCGCGGTCTTGACGCGAACGACGCGAGTTACACCGTCAGCTCCTGGAAAGACCTCCTCAACAACCCCTAAAGGCCAGTGAAGCGGAGGAGCGTTTTCGGTCGAGAGAATCACGACAGTGCCGACTGTAATTGGATTAACTGACGTATTCCACTTTTCTCGAGACTGCAACGTATGCAGATATTCTGTTCTCCATCGTTTCCAGAATGACTGGACAAGTTTATCCAGTAATTCATGGCGCGGAAGTAAATGAACTTTAGTCTCCGAAATATCCTTCGCGGGTAAATATTTTAAAGGTGTTAAGTTAAGGAAGTGCGCGGGAGTCAAAGCTAATTGTTCCGACGGATCACTGGACAGTGTACGACATAAAGGGCGAGTGTTCATAACCGCTTCGATTTGAGCGAGAACGGTACTTAACTCTTCGAATGTTAGAATTTGGTCACCAATGACACGGTATAAATGCGTCTTGAGACTCTTTATATTGGTTTCCCAATTTCCACCAAAGTGACTCGCTGCAGGAGTGTTTAGGGACCAATTGATACGATTTTGCGATAACATTTGTCCGAATTCTGAGTTAAAATGTTTTGAAATTAAAAAAGAATGAAGTTCCGAGAGTGTGCGTTTGGCGCCAATGTAATTGGTGCCATTATCCGAATACATGTGACTAACTGGTCCACGGCGAGATAAAAAACGTTTAAAGGCTGCCATGAAACAAGTAGTACTCAAGTCTCCAGCTAATTCTATATGTACGGCGCGAGTCGTCATACAAACAAACAGGCAGACGTAAGCCTTAGTGGCGCGAATGCCACGTCCACGAGTTATAGTGACCTTAAGCGGCCCAGCGTAGTCCGTACCGGTGTGAACAAAAGGTTTAGCTGATTGAACGACACGACAAGTTTTGTGTTCAGCCATTTCCGGGAAAGTTGGCTTAGGTTTAAAACGGAAACAAGGGAGACACCTATGTACCCTTCTACGAATAACACTACGTGCGGACAGTATCCAATAATTTTGGCGTAAAACAGACATTAACAAGTCTGGGCCTGCATGACAGTTAACCTTGTGATGATAATCCACTAAAAGATCTACAACGTGATCCCCTTTTGGTAGAACAATAGGATGTTTCTGACCGAAGTTTAAATCAGATTGGCGCAAACGACCACCAACCCTAATCAAGCCATCGCTCAAGAACGGTTTGAGACGTTGAAAAACACGTGAACAAGATTTGTCAGCTTCTAAATTTGCGATTTCCTGTCGAAAATGAGTGATTTGTAATTCACGAAGTACTAAGCGTTCTGCGTGATCTAAATCAGCTGCGGTTATGAAGTCGCGTCGAGGTAACGTCTTCATAAAGCGACATACGTAAACGACGCAGCGTAAAAGCCTTGACCAAGAAGAGATACGTCTAGCTAAAGTCATAATAAAGGATTCTTCTCTTGGCTTTGATACAAGCAGAGTATGTTTTTTCTGTTCTGGCAGTTCAGAGACAGTAGACGGGTCGAATGAAATAATAGGCCATTCACACGGCTCTAATTTGGCCCAAGGAGGTCCATCAAACCAAAGCGGATGATCTATAATCTGAGCCGGTGTGAGGCCGCGTGATAAACAATCAGCGGGGTTAATGCAACCTGCTATGTGATAAAAGTTATGCGGCGGACACAAAGATTGTATTTTTGCCACCCTGTTAGCCACGAAAGTTCCCCATCGATGGGGTGAAGAGTTGATCCAACAGAGTGTCACTGTAGAATCCGAAAATGCATAAATATTGTCTATGGAATGGCGATTATTACAAGCTTCTATAACTGTTTTGATCAGCTTTGAAAGCAAAAGAGCTGCACACAATTCGAGCCGAGCGAGAGACACGACCTTACGGGGTGCTACTTTAGATTTAGCACTTATGAGATTGACAGAAATGTCACTGCCATTCTGAACATGGAAATAAACAACAGCCCCGTAAGCCCTTTCACTCGCATCAGCGAAACCGATTAAATTGACTACGGATTTTTTGGTGATTCCTACATGACGCGGAATTTTCAATTGCTCAAGTGCAGGCAATTCTTCTCTAAAACGAGACCATAGATTAACAATATTATCAGGGGGTGTATCATCCCAGTCACTATCACAAAGCCACAGTTCCTTTATGAGAATCTTGGCGTATAAAACTACAGGTGCGACAAACCCAAGAATATCCCATAGTCTTGCTACGCAAGATAATATAGTGCGTTTAGTACATTTTTCGGATGGCGTATTAATTTTAAAACTAAATAAATCAGTTGCAGGTGACCAACACAAACCGAGTATTTTGTGCAAGCCATTTGCATCAAACTGTTTGAGTGACGAGAGACGATGTGAAGAAGGAATTGAGTTTAAAACAGTTTGCGAGTTGCTTGTCCATTTCACCAGATCGAATTGGCCAGCTTTCATGAGAGATATTAACTGGGACGCGGTCTCGATGGCCTCGTCTTCGTTATCTACGCTATAAGCCACATCATCCATAAATAAACCAGTCTCTACGATGTTCTTCGCTTTAGGAAAGCGCACACCTTCGTCAGACGCGAGCTGTTTCATAATACGCAATGCATGAAACGGGCTTGACTTCAATCCAAAACAAACGCGGTTGAACTGATAGGTCTGTAAAGGATCTTCAGGCGAAAAACGATATAAGATGCGTTGATATCGGCGATCGGATTCGCGGACACCGATACACAAAAACATCTGGCGTATGTCAGCCGAGAGCACGAAACGAAACAAACGAAAGTTAATCAATATATTATACAAATTACCTTGAAGGTTTTGACCATTGTAAAGAATGTCATTAAGAGACACAGACGTACTGGTTTTACAACTGCCGTCGAGTACGACACGTAATTTCGAAGTAATTTTATCCTCACGAATAACTCCGTGGTGAGGGATAATGTAATAAGGTAGGTCTCTAGAATCATCTGTTTCTGCTGGCGCAACCGATATGAAGCCTTTATCCAAATATTCATTAACCACTTCATCATAATGCCTTTTAAGATTAGGTGAAAACTGCATCTTGCGTTCGAGACAAAAAAAACGCCTTTCAGCACTTCTACGCGAGTCTCCGAGGGAGTGAATATCACCTTTGAAAGGAAGCGCAACTGTGTAACGACCATCTTTATCACGAGTGGTTGTTTGAACGAAAATATCCTCGCATTCCTTGTCATCTAGACTAAGAATAGAAGATGCAGGTACGCTAACTTCCTCTAAATCCCAAAACTTATGAATAATTTGTTCTAATGGTTCTGACGCGCAACAGCAAGAAACGGTCGAAAAGTTAACGAAGTTAGCGGGTGCGGCACCAACGATAACATAACCTAGCACTGTTTCTAAAGCGCAAGGTGAAGTTTCTATAGGGTGACCTTGAACCCTGTGCGGTAGCAGGAGGTGCGGAAAGATCGAAGCACCGATCAACATATCAATACTACCGGGCACGGCGTAGGTATCGTCGGCTAAAGGTAAATTATCAAAATAAGTTAGTGCTGATGTATCGACTGATATAGTAGGTAAACGTTCTGTGACCTTGTCTACGACCAAGGACTCCATGTCGAAACTAATTTTACGATTAAAACGCGAGAAAAATTGTAAACCTACTGAACCCTGAATAGTTTTGCTTGACCCTCCTATTCCCTTCACAACAGTACAGGTAGGTCCTTGAGTGTTGAGACGTAAACGATTACAGCACTCACGGGTAACAAAATTACTTTGTGATGCACTATCTAATAGCGCTCGAATACTATGTTCATTCCCGTGTACATCAAAAACTATTACTCGCGCAGTAGCCAGTAATACCGTACTAGGAACATGCGAAACAGATTTACTATCTGACAACGAACAAAGGGTTACATCTTCGGTACGCGATGGCGCGGGCGGGGTTAAAGACGAAACCGAAGTGTGTGCGTCGGTTGACGCTGAGGTGCGGGCAGGCGCGGGCGCATCGACGACAACGGCGGCGGCGGCGGCGGCGCGAGGGCGCGCAGCGCGCGGTTCGAGCGCGTGCGGTGGCGGCGGCTGTACGGTTACAGCGAGCGACGAACTATTATTACCATGGAGCGAACTCGCAGTGGTTGCGAAATTATTAATTTCAAAATGTAACATAGTGTGATGTTTACTATGACACTTGTGACAACTACTATTAGAATTACATGCGGAAAGTCGATGATTTTTACTTAAACAATTGATACATAAATTATTTGTTTTGACAAATTTATAACGATCGTAAGGAGATAAATTTTGAAAAACGTGACATTTATACAAATGACCGTTATGGCTATGCGAATTACACAATGTGCAACTTGATTGAGTTTGCGCAGGTGTGGTATTAACGTAGGTATATGTTGAAGACCGATCCGATTTCGATACCTTATCCACGTTAACCCTTTTACTCGATTCTGGTTTGATATTCGAAGTGCGTTGTAATATTTTTATGTGATCGCGGACAAATCTAACTAAATCACAAAATGATGGTATATCGGACGTACGATTGTCCATTTCGAATGCGCGGGCGGTTTCAGAGTCTAATTTCTTTAACGCGAGATACAAAAACAAAAAGTCATCTAAGTCACCTAGCTTGAGGTTACGAAGTGCGGAAACTGAAGTAGCAAATTTGTCAAGAAATTGTTCTAAGTTGTGTGTACTTGCACTGGATAAGGGTTTCAAATCGAATATTTGATCTAAATATGAGGTTGCCAGAAGACGCTTATCTTCGTACTTACTAATTAAAGTGTTGAAAATAAGAATGTAGTTGTCGGCCGTCGGGTTAATGCCGGCGTAAACCGATTTTGCCTTGCCGGAAATTTTACCGATCAAATAGTATAATCTTTCGGCATCGGTAAGCGATGGGTTATCATGTACTGTGTTTTTAAAGTTAGCAAAAAATATCGGCCAGGCTTTAATATCACCATTAAAGTCCGGTATTTCGATTGGGGGTAGTCTAGGCCTATCGCTCCTGACTTGCTGGGTTACCGGTTTTACATCCGGAGACTGTAATGACCTTGCAACATGCTTAATTCGACAGTACAAGTCATCAAACGCATTGAGAGCTTGGTAAGATACCTCGAAATCGGGCTTTAACTCCAACTCCAAAGAATTAATTTTATCTAACAAGTTTTCGAAATCTAGACGCAATTTATCGATTGTTTCGATTTCACAAAGAAATGTTTCACGAGTTGCGTCGTCCGTAATGTTTTTAGAACGATTACAAATATCTTGAATACGTGAAAACATGGAATCCCGTTTAGGATACAATAGTTTTAATCGAGAAGCAGCCATAATTAAGTACGAGTTATATACGAGTAACTAACAAAATATTGGGATGCTGTGATTGAGAACAGATTATCTGCCTACGATATTATCTTTCTGTGCGGTGCGGTATAAACGAAACAAAACGAAATCCAGAAAGTACCTATGTACGCAGCGACAACTCTGTCCACTAAATACCTACCTGTAGTACCTAACAACCTAGCGGAAAACAACAAAATTTAGATAGTCAAGTACGTGGTAGGTATGTAGGTATTGAAACGAAAGTAAAGATCTATAAGAACACCTGTTTACCTAAAGTTCAATGATCTTCTGACCTATATTTGCGTTGCGAGTAGGTAATAACAATATTAGGTTATTACCGCTATGTTTTCTATTCGAAATATTAATATGTAGAAAATAGCGAATCGACAACCATAATTATGTGAAACTATGCCCAGTGTTTATTAATAACGAACTAAGATACTTACTAAATGCGAAATGATCAAATAACCAACAAATGCGTTGCGTTTGTACTTACGAAAGCAATGCGAAAACAACTAACAAATCCGGCTCGACTGGACCAACAAATGGTGACGCGGTTCATAAGCTAATTAGATATTTAAGTAGTGGACTGTATGCGGTTGATTAATAATTTTAAATTGAATTGCTAACACCTTCAGATATGAATAGGAATAAGGAAAAGAAAGATAGGTACCTGTGGTTGCACGTGGCTCGTTGACATGAACGAAACCGGCGCCGGCGATCACACTTGTTAGGGTGAATTTGATGATATTCAATTCTATCATATGGATTCACATACGTCATAAAGCACTTAGATAAATTTCACTGCACATAGGTTCACTGATAACTGTCCAACATTTGATTTTGCGAGCGAGAGATTGCGTGCGAGCATTTCTTCCAAAAACGACGCAAATACAATGGCGACCGACAGGCAAGTGAGGGGAAGGGGCGGGGGATGAGGAACGGAAGGAGTTAGCAATTTTAATATGAACGAAAATGACAACTATTCGCGCGCGATATTTGAAAACTATAAACTATTATATTGCGGCGCAACCAGATAGGAATAGTAATTATTAAATTATTTATAATGTAGGTTATAATAGGTGTATGATAATGCAAGTTGTTTTCCAATATAATTTTTTTTTCTTCCGAAACTTCGCCACGCAAGCCTGTAAACCTTTGTTATTCTACGGTTTCTGGTTTTACTACACTTCCTTTCCTTGATATATCAACCAAAGAAAGCGGGGTATTAGGATCATAACACTGGCAGAACTAACTACAATACAATCTGGTACAGTAGAGGCAGGTTCATTTCTAGATAAATCATATGCTACTGGCTCATCATTGAAATAACCGGAGTTTTTTTTAGATACAATATGTACCTAACGATGTAGGTAGGTGTTCATAAATAAACTAGCCGGACCCCGTAATTCCACTTGCGTAAGTCCCTTTCTCCTGGGATCATACCTTCATCAAGAAATCAGCTATCAAATGCAAAAATATCATTTTAAATCAGACAGACAGATCTAGAAATTTGCCCGTTCCAACAAACAAACTCATCAGTTTTATTATATTAGGTAAATTGGCGTTTTGTAAGGGATGAATAAATTGTGAATTTAAAAAATATATAATATATTAATTTGATCAAAGTATGTACCTATCTATGTACATTTGCCATCTCATAGGTAGTTCATTGATCCTTCTACTGAAAACACCATTCGGATGGGAATCAATAAAATCTTTGAAGGCGCTTTGACTGCCCCAACGGGGTTGAATTTTTTTGTTTTTTTTTTTTCAAATTTAGAAGAAATAGTAATCTGTTGGAGCAAGATCCGGGGAGTACGGTGGATGTTTTAGACATTCCAATTGAAGCTCCTCTAATTAGGAAGCCGTCTGCTGTGCAGTGTATTGTCTAGCGATGTCCTGAAGCAGAAGTGGCCTAGAGCGACTGACCAGCCTCGGTTGTTTAGCAGCTAGCTTTTCCAACATGGTTTGCAGTTGCTGACAATAGACATCTGCCGTAATCGTCTGACGAAGTTTAAGAAAGCTGAAGGCACTAGTCCACCAAACGCTCACAACTAAGTTTTTTTGAGTAAATTTTCGCTTGGGTCATGATTTGGCTGGTTCGCCAGGGTTCAACCATTGCGATGAGCGTTTACGATTGTCGTACAGAATCCACTTTTCATCACAGGTAATGATTCGATTTGAAGTCCTTGTATTATTGTGCCGGTCGAATAATGTAACGCACTCAATTCGTAAGGTACCCACCTCTCAAGCTTTTACACCTTCCCAATGTGCTTCAAGTGGATTAAAACAGTTTTGTCACTAACACTGCAGCCTACAGCTAACTCGGACGTGGTTTGCGATGGATCCGCTTCCACAATAGCCATCATTTCTTCATTATCAACTTTGTTCTCCGGCCGTCCACGGGGCTTGTTCTGTAGGTCGAAATTTCCAGAACGAAAACGTTGGAACCAAAAACGCACTGTAAGGACCTAATATAAGTATAAATCAATACTTCTAACACTCACATCTTATGATCTTGTCCTTAAAATGACGGACTCTTATACTTGATAACTACATAAATATACTTTTAACACGTATAGATGAATATTATAAATATACCTAATTAATTTAAATGACGTTAAGAACGACTATCTGTGTTCATCACAAACTTATCCGCCTCAACCGTACTACTATTAGCAGGGATAAAGTGCTATTGATTACTATTAAAGTAGGTAAGTACTAACTTAGGTAATTATCTGCTTAAATATCAAAATTCATACTCAGTATTAAAGCATAATAAATAAAATAAACACATACCGCAAAATCTTAATTTCGTCCCCTTCATAATATATGTATATTTCTATTGTTACACATAGCTACTAATTCACGACCAAGTTTTCTAGACATTCTTATCACTTTGTTTAAACTTTTTAAAATTGAAAATTCGGCAATAAACTCTTGCATTTTTGACCTCAACCTAGAAAAACGACAAGTGATTGATTTCGTTGTGTTGACAAACAAACAGCGCGAACCACATAGCTATCTCTGTTACTCTAAGGATAATATAAATCTATCTATCTCTTTCGTAGGTGTCGAATCGTTACGCGAGTAATAAAGTATGGCGCGCACGCGGTCATTAGCACTATCGTCGAGTGCAAAAAGGGTTTATCATCATTTAAAACGAGAAAAAGTAAATTTTCTTGTTGGAAAGTTTATGGAAGAAAGATTTAACCTTCCTAAGACCTATGTTGTAAGCAGTTGTCGAGTTTATTTATTGCATTTGTGAATATAAAAAAGCCTTTGGCGTCATAATCCTTTTTTATATTTGATCTTAGAAGAACTATTGCACTTTATGTAGGTTTTAAGAACATTAAGTCATTTTTATATTAGTAATCTTGATTTTTATGTCAGTTAAACCCTTTTTAGACTGAATATCTCGAGAATTAAACTGCACTTTGTCATTTAAAAAATGCCATCAGATAGATGATTTTATTCTGAATTCAATGATACCAAAAACTCATTTTTGAAAAAAAATGTCAGTTAAATCCTTCTTGAACTGAACCCTTCAATTCTTTTCACTATCTGATACGGTTCTTGAAGCAAATGCAATCGGGCATTCAGAACCATCCGGAAGCTTGCGGGACAGCTCCCTGTCCCGTGAGCGACGCAGCTGTACTTAAACCAATGGTTTCTTTGGGTCTAAATGAATTTAAATTCTGTCAACTGATAATTTCTTGCAAAATTTTTTGAAAACCCTGTTCACATGTTGTAGTCTAGTTAAATTTCACTTATTTCCTCAGTAAATTATTCAGTTGACTTGCAATATTAGCCAGATTGGGGTAAAATTTGTTGTAATAGTTCGCTATGCCCAGGAATGTACGTAGTTCATCGACGTAAGTTGGGTGTTCAGTATTCAAAATAGCGGTAGTCTTCTCCTTATTCTTGTGTAATCCATCTTTATCAATTGTACGTCCAAGGTAATTGATGCTGTGTTTGAAGAAATGACATTTATCTTTATTTACTCTGAAGTTGTTTTCCTTTAGTTTTGTAGAACTTGATGTAATCGCTGCAGCAGGTTGTCTTCGGTGGCTTCTTGAATATTTATGTCATCGAAGAAATATTGAACTCCATCGACATCTTGGAGCAGCTGATTCATGAATTTTTGCCACAGGCTCGGTACAATCTTAACGCCAAAATTTAACCGATTCACTTTATAGGGACCAGTGTGTGTACTCTCAAGTTTGTAGATGAGCACTCGCCTAGTCCATTTCCATATTTAAGTAAGGTTAAGTTATATCTAATGTGCAGAATAATATACTTCTGTTCATTTTTGTTAGGATGTTCTCAATGATTGGTATTTTGTACTGTCCGTCTTTGATCAATTTGTGCAAAGTAACTTTTTAATCTGCGCTAAGCCGGATACTGCCGTTGGTTTTAACAATTGGGACAACCGGTGCAACCCAGGCAAAAAAAGAGCTTAGTGAATGTTAAGAAAATGGAGAATAGGACTCGATTATTAAATACATAAAAGGAATGCTGCGCAAAATTGTAAAAAAAGAAACAAGAACAAAAAACGAATTACGTTAAAATTAAATAATTGAATAAAAAGTCGCCTAGAAAAATAACATAGTACATAAATATGAAAATATCGAACTTAAGCCATCATCATTACGTTTTTTCTACGCTTACTTGCGCAGCATACGAAAAGAGATGTCGCTTCATTCTTCACATAGTATATTATTAAACAGATAGTCCTTTAAGGTACTAGGTAACTTCGCACAGTTTTAGAGTATGTCATTTGGCTTATTCAAAAAACTTTTCGTCTTTTTACTTGATCAACCCCGGTCCCGGCAAGTCTTCATTCGTCTTTCGTGGGTGGTAACAAGCACAAGCCTTATACCAACGAGTAACTTAACAGTTTAATATTAAATAACAGTTTAGTAGTAAAAGTTGTACTAAAAGTTTAATTCGAAAATTAGAACTAACAATAAAGAATAAACGATAGCGACTCATTGTTTCTTCCGATGAGGTAAGCCATTTTTTGTTTTTTTTTTATAAGCGATCGCGGGTATCTTTAAACTACAATTTCGCTTTATCGAAAAGATGCAGAAAACACGTGTAATCTATAGCAGATATATCACGTTATCCGCATAAATTCCTGGTTGTCGTCTATCTCTTGTTTTTTATTATAAACTCAAATTTCGTTTTAACCAAAAGGTGCAGAAAATACGTGTTATCTATAATAGATATATCACGCTATCTGCGGAAATTCCTGGTATTTTTCTACCTGATGTTTATTATTATAAACTATAATTTCGCTTTATCGAAAACATGCAGAAAATACGTGTAATCTATAATAGATATATCACATTATGCGCTTAAATTACTGGTAGTCTTCTACCTGATGACAAAACTTTTAATCCACTTAAAGCAAATTGGGAAGGTGAAAAAGCTATTGAGGTGGGTTCCTCATGAATTGAGTGCAGCAAATCGACCAACGCGCGACGACTGCTGCGTTAAATTACTCAACCGGCACAATAATGGAAGGATTTTAAATTGAATCATTATTAATATTAATTATCTGTGATGAAGAATGGATCTTGTACGACAATCGGAAACGCTAATCGCAATGGTTCAACCCTGGCGAACCAGCCAAATCCTGCCGCAAGCGAAAATTGACCCAAAAAAAGTTACTTGTGAGTGTTTGGTAGACTAGTGCCAGTGTCATTCACTACAGCTTTCTTAAATCTGGCCAGACGATTACGGCAGATGCCTAATGTCACCAACTGTAAACCATGATGGAAAAGCTAGCTAATAAACAACCGAGGCTGGTCAATCGCTCTAGGTCACTCCTGCTTCAGGACAACGCTAGACCACACACTGCACAACAGACGGCTACCAAATTAGAAGAGATTCAATTGGAATGTCTAAGACATCCACTGTACTCCCCGGGCCTTGCTCCAACAGATTACCATTTTTTCAGAAACTTGGATAACTTCTTGCAAGGGAAAAAATTCAACTCCGATGGGGCAGTCCAAAGCGCCTTCAAAGATTTTAGTGGTTCCCGTTCGAATGGTTTTTTTAGTAAAGAGATCAATGAACTACCTATTACACGGCAAAAGTGCATAGATAGAATGGTACATTCAATACACTTTGATCAAATTAATATATTATATATTTTTTAAATTTACAATTTATTCATCCCTTACAAAACGCCAATTTCATATGTAATGACCTAATACTTGTAAATAACTCTTTAGTAAAGTCGCACTTAGAACACATGTTAGAAATCTGGGGATCAGCAGCAAAAACTCATATTAATCCCTGTACGCGCCACATACTGGGCGTACTAAGCCCCAGATATGTCCAGGGCTGTTAAGCGAGCGGGTAGCACGATAGTATAAAATCCGTATCAGCGCAACTACGAGATGGTATTGAAATTGTATTAAACCCTTAAAAGAATACAAAACAAAATTATCAAAGTATTGTTTAATTATCCATTCTTAATGTCAAGAAACAAATTATATAGTAAAACTAATTTATTTAAGCTAACGCAATTTTACCAGTTTTCTGTAAGCGTATTAATAAAGAAAAACTCCTTAAAATTAATACAGTCTAATATAAAAACTGAAAATAATTTAATTACACAAAAACTGAGAAATAAACACAACTTTGAAGTGATAATACCAAGCACAAACTATGGGGAAAAACAATGTTGTTTGAGGGAGCACAGTTTTACAACAAACTGCCAATTGATATAAAATTTATTGAAAATATAAATACTTTTAGAAATAAACTTAAAACAAATCCAAACGCCTTGATATCCTTAGTAATTGGTTACTAACTTCTAAGGTCGAATTAAAAGTTGTACTGTGAGAAAAATGTTCTACTAGTTTCGTAAAAACAATTGAAATAACTACTATGAAAATTTTATTTAAATAAGATCTCGGCCTCCTATTACGGTGCGGAATCTATGTGTATGAGCATTTCTGGCACACGCCCGTTTTTTTTGAACTTCATCACTAAAATAATATTCTGCTTGCTTTATATCATGCTTTAATTTTTTTAAATATAATATAATAACAATGCAGCAAAGTTCGAAAAAGGAATAGCCAACACTTTGGTCAAAAGCTATCCGTTTTTTCATGATTCCCAAACAACGTTTATTGTAAAATGTGACTATGTAAATTACCAATTTTTGCATTCATTGTCAATGAATTATTTACCTATTGTTTAACAATTATTGGAGGTCAAGATTACTCGCATAATTGTGATTTTCCAATGAGCATTATACTTATTTACGGATCACATATAAACACAAAAAAGTTGGGAGTCGTACCATTCGGTAGTGTACTACATAATAAAACAGGTCAATATTAAAACAAAAGATAACTTACACCCAGATAAAAATGGATGTTATAGACAATGACAATCAGAAAGAAGAAAATATCAATAAAGTTAAAGACCTAAAAGAAGATACATTGATAAATGCAAAACTAATTGGCACGGATTATAATTACAAGCATGAGATAGTTTGGGGAAACGCTATGGGATTTCTCATTTTGCATATTCTTGCACTAAAAGGCCTGTTCCTTATAGTCTCTGGAGGAGTTGGATGGAAAACTACAGCTTGGAGTAAGTATCATGCAGCTATAATAATTATATGAACATATTAAACAAGAATTTAATGCGTTCAAAACTGTCTACATCAAAGACCACAGGGAAAATTGCGCTCCGAATTATGGAAAAGATTTTGCAGGATCTGATGTTCCAAAATATCTTTCCATGCATTGAGAGAACCTGTTAACTAATAATCGAGAATTTGAATGTAATGTATCGACTATCGCATTAAAAAAAATTGATTATCAAATTCGATATCCCACATTTTCAGAAAAATATAATTACTAAAACTAAAACTAGTATTTGCTCGAGGCATTCATTTTTTTCTATGTAATTAATTATCAAATAACAGTGAATGTAATGAAAATAAAAAGAAATATCCTTAACATAAATAAAAAACAATAATCAAAAAGAAACTGTTTTGATAACTAAATAAGTATTGAACTTTTTGCTTTGCTATTTTAATGCTTATGATTCCAAATTAATGTAAAGTAACGCAATAAAGATCAAAACTTGTACCGCTGTTTTGCTAATAGATTTACACAATCGTTTATATGATAACCAAATTTTAACATATGGATATCTAATTTCTTTGAAAGTAAAATACACCCTATATACTTGCTAATAATGTAGCTTTCTACACATGAAACTTTTTAATTTTTGTCTTTATCCATAACGAACAGACATAAAAAAATACAAATATACAAACATGCAAAAAATCTAATCTTTCTTCTTTATAATATTAAGTATAAATTAAAGTCATGTTATTGTAAAACTAATTCTTAGATTTTTTTTCAGCTTCACTCGTGTGGTACTTTTCTGGCGAAGCAATTACTTTAGGGGCCCATAGATTATACACACACAGGTCTTTTAAAGCAAAGCCATTATTGAAAGCAATGATAATTATCGGGCAAACCATTGCTGGTCAAGTAAGTACATCCTGTGTTTAAGGTTGTTTATATTGTGCGTTGGGTAGGCGTCACGTTGTAAAATAAAATGCTTCAAAAAACACCTTTTGCTCCTCTAAATAGTAAAATTCAACAAAGTTTTAATCATGATTTACTTTTGAAACGTTAACCAAAAATTTAAGTATGTAATATCTCCAAACTAACATGTCAATGATAAAGGTCAATAGAAAAAGCCGAGCATCCAAGAGGTACCTCTTACTCTCATTAATATAAAAGCTCTGGATGCTTGTCTGGAAAATCAGCTTCAGATTCAGACAGTTTTGTTGAGCTTACTAGTTGTTACGAAGAGTCAACATTCTATCCTTCAATTGTACGTGACATATATCAGTCACCAAAAACGATAACTCACAGAATATGTTACACCATAAATCATCTGCATATTTTCATTTTACTCTATGGTAATGTAGTGTATTGGTTATTACATGAAGAATAAATTTATGTACACTTTTCAATCGAAACCTTAACAGTAAAAGTTTTACTTTACTTGCCTACATTTTTACCAATCTACATAATCAATTTCAGAATTCAATTTTTATATGGTGCCGCGATCACCGCCTGCATCACAGATATTCCGACACAGATGCCGACCCTCATAACTCCAAAAGAGGCTTCTTCTTCTGTCATATGGGGTGGCTGATGTGCAAAAAACACCCTTATGTCAAGCAGCTCGGGAGGAGAATCGATATGAGTGACTTGGAGGCTGATCGGATGGTTCAGTTTCAGAAAAAGTAAATATTCTGGATAGCACATTTGTTAGGTTAGGTGAGGTTAGGCATTCGTGGAATAATGTCACGTTCGTAAATATTATACGAATATTAGCAGGCCTTAAGAACTGTTTAATAGATTAAACCAAAAAATAGACCAAATCTAGTCCAAATCTTAATCGTATTTCATTGCCCCGGTGGCAAAATAACCTATCCATACTAAATCAATCGGGTTTTCAAAGATATTCAATACTATCTTAGCTTATCTGTATATTTAATAAGTCTCTTACGTGTTTTTGGAGTAGTAAAAAATTTATTCCTAATTTCAAGTGTTTATATCCTAAATTATATAGTAAAACATAAATCGAAATCAACAATATTTTTGCATCTAATTATGGCCTATATCTATATATACCACGGGTCCCGGGTTCTTACGGTATAGTAGGGACAGTTCTGGAGTTACTGATATTCACTAACTGTCTGTAAATATACATGCGAGTGATCATTTAGATATGAATTTAGCTAGAGTTCGAACCTACGATAACTGTTTTTTTAAAAACATACTGTTACTTCTACAATATTTATTTAATGTTTATAAACTATTTAAATAGGTCATAAACATTTTTTGTCAGATAGTCAATACCTCAACACCCAAATCTGAGCTTCTGGCTGACTCAGGCTACAAATTCCTAATATTTACAGGTACTACTACTTCTTGTACGTACTGTTCGCCATATTCCTACCAGTAGCGGTACCCGTCATGTACTTCGGCGAAACGTGGCTGAACTCCTTGCTGACCGCTTATGTGTTAAGATACGTCTTGATTCTCCACGTTACTTGGATGGTCAACAGCTTCGCCCATCTTTACGGGACTAGGCCTTATGATAAGTAAGTTTTTAATTTATCTGTTCGAATGTTTTATTTTTATGAAGTTTTACTGAGGTTCAAACGCATACATTGCAGACGCGAACAGTTATGAGTGTCATGTTCTATTATATAGGATCATTTTAGGTTAAGCTAAAGTCTTTGGAAAGGAAAGTTTAGCTTATTACTCTTCTAATATTGATGGTACAAACCGAAGTCATATTTGAAACTTTATTAATTAAGATAGCAAAAATTTAAATGAGAAATTGTAAACTTCATAAATAACAATTATAAAATTTAAGGCATCAAAAATAAAATAACACGATGTGTTGAAATTGTAACGAATTTTTAACGTAAAATACTTATGTACAGTGGTAGACCAAAGCCTTTCGTGGTGTGTTCTTCTTCGGGTTTCATCTGAAACACGTTAAACTGATAAAGTTAAACTGAATTTTCAAATCTTTACGTCACGTTGTACTTAGCAATATTAACACTGAAGTTCTATAGTAAGGCCATTTTAATAGGTAACATTTGACGTCTGTCAGTTTTATCTTCATAGTGAGGTGACCTGCTTAAAAACATCGATTAAAGTGAATGAATCGATACGGACTAGAAACATATGTGAATTTTAAAAATCATCAGGCGAATCCCTGTCCCATTATTATTTTTTCTTTCGTAAATTTAAGGAGCAAAAAAAGTCAAGTAAATAATATGACAAAAAAATGCATTCATTCAGTTGAACTATCAGAACTGTTATTATACTCCGCACGCCGAATGATGATCCCTATGACGTTTCAACTGACAGTTGTATTAGTTATGCGAAACAATTTCGATAAAATACTGTTTTTTCAGGCAAATGTCATGTCATTCAGCCAGGTCATTCAACATAATAAGCAATATTTATTTATTTTGAAAAAAAGACTACGCGGATTGATGGACATAAAACACTAGATAAAAAAGTAACAGCCTTATTATATTTTATTTTACTATACTTTAATTTTTATTCAAATTGCATAATTTAAAGAATTTAAAATTCTTTTTGAATTGAATTTTAAAGAATTCATAATTAGCTGGCAATTATGGATTACATGGAAAAGTATTTAAAAGGAGGCCATAGACCTACCGTATTTTTTTAATTCAGTCATGTCATGTCTTGTCAGTCTGTTTTGTCTTCTTGTCACACCGCATCACATCGCGTCATACGAGTGCTCTAACGCCTTGTATGCGCCACGTCTTTCTTTGTTAGCTGAGTTTTGTTTCTGTTTTCGCTGTTTTGTGTTATTTGTTGATTTTCTGTTACCTGTTTGTTGATTTTCGGTTTTGCAAAATGCCGAAAAGACAAAATTTGCTTACAAGACTGGGATCGAGATGTACAATACGACAATATCATTGACCAACCGTTAATAATAAACGTCACGGATAGCTGCAGTTCAGACTCAGATTTTGAAAATCCGATTGACCCTGTATCAGATTCAGATTGATATAAATAAAATACAAACTCAAAGCATTTGTTTTATATTTCCAACAAATTATCGATATTTTGTTTATCGATGTGTCCCTTCTTAGTCGATAACAGCTTGACGACGTAACTTTTGCAGCACGTACCATGTACATTTGCATTGAGTTTTTTTCTATTATTTCCGAACATTACGTAATAATTTCTTAATATTCATTTTTATAATTTACAATTGTACACAATTATGATTTTTTCGTCTTTTTAATGGACCTCTAAAGGATTTGATGTGATAGGACGTCAGTACAATGTTAAGCGCTAACGAACTGTCATAGGGATCATCATTCAGCGTGCGGATTATAGTATTGTTATCTTCATCACTGCTGTCAGTACTCAGAGATATTATTAATTCATTTTCAATAATATTGTCTATTCTCACATCTCGTACAAAATCTTGTAAAATTATTTTCTTTGTTTTCTCTAGGACTTTTCTCCAGTCTTCTGTAGTGACTTCTGCATGCGCAGTTTGTAGCAGAGTCATCATTTTAGCTGTACTGAAGGGCGGTTCAGTATTGTTCCGCGCTGTATGACCCTTTATTTGTGTCCAAATAAGCTCGATGGCTTTATACTGGCAATGGTAGGGAGGCAATCGAATAACTTCGTGTCCATTCTCTAGGGCTAGTTCATCGATTACATAGCAGAGCTTGGACAGCTTAGTTGCTTTTACCAGATTAAACAACTCAACTTTTAATAAAGTTACAATTGCATCCACACCATTTCTTTCCAGGCACGAGACAATTTCTTTTTTTTTTGTTTGCTTGAGTTGGTAGTTTATCAACTTGTACGATATGATACGGTACATTGTCCATTATAATTTTCGATGGGTTTTCGAAATTGACTAGCAACTTCTCAAACCACTCTTTAAAAACCTCATAGTTCAATTCCTCATGGTAATCACTTGTAGTTTTAGATGCGAATGTGAGGAGGCAGTCTGGAATAAAACTTTGAGAAGCTGATCCCGCGTGACATATGATAAGTCGGGCTCCTTTTCCCGATGGAACTTTTGAGGTGGAGGCCGCTGTATCATCGGTCCATGTCCGCGAAACCGTATGGTTCACATTCAACCATGTTTCGTCAATAAACACGACACTGTCCCAATCTGTAATTGTCTTTACTTGACGTAAGAATGTTACTCTCTTCAAAATAATATCGCAGCGTTCTAGCAGGATTTTCCGCTTGTCAGATTTTTTTAAATCTTAAGCCAATCGATTTCAAAACCTTTGATAGAGACGATTTACCGCCAGAAAATAAGCCTGCGTCGTTTAACGAACTCATTACCTTTTCCCGTGTAGGATATTCTTTTCTCGAGTAAAATCGATAAATGTGGTTGCAAATTGCAGCAGCATCAAAATTATCAACGCCAACAATTTTCTTGTCGCTCTTTCTTTTTTTCGATGTACGTAAAGTATTATCTTCTGAGCCTGAGGGTCCATGTTTCTCTTTCAGAATTTCAGTTACTGTCCTCTTTCCTATTCCCAATGCTTCGGCAACGCGTTTTCTCGGTTGTGTCAATGGTAAAAGAGGCCCATCGTTAACTGATTCACGTTCAAAATAATTGTACAATTTCACGACTAGTTTGCGAGATTGACTGTTTAGCGTTTTCCCTGGTTTCGACATGGTAAGACTGCAATGTTGTTCTTGTTTACCAATCGTTAAGCAATCGGATTCCAATTTATAGCCAGGTAAACGTAGTCAGTAAGATCAGTCCAATAAAAATGCCGGGTCAGAAGAAAATAACAGAGAGCACACCAAAAACGCACAGTCACTTTGCACAACGACAAAAGACTGCTATGTAATGGCGACATGACATGGCGTCATCGATTTTTCTATTTAGTTATTTTTTATAATTAATATTTAGTTAAAAGAATAGTAAGTATAATTATGTTTTATTATAATCACAACGTGGTTATTAATTTATGGTGACATTTCTTCACAAGTAATCATTGCATACGATTCAACTTATCAGCTTTCGATTTTTAGAGTGACATCCCTAGTGTTTAAAAAGAAAAAGGGTTAACTGACGCACCGTTGTAACGACGTGCAGTTCTTTAGATCAGAAATTGTTTATTACGTTTAGAATGGTTTATTAGTGAAAGCAAATCGTAAAACTACTCGTATCGGTCATTATTACAATAAATATGTAATCGTAATTGAAAAAAGGTAAGCAATTGTGCAGTTCTAACAAAACGAAAAAATTTATCACTTTATGCCCGCCGCTAAAAGGTTACGTTGTTGAATTTTGGTGAATTGTCAAATGTTACCTATTAAAAGGGCCTGACTTTAACAAAATATATCTCAAATTACATTGATGTTTCTCTTATTCAATCTGTTTTAATTTATTGTACATCCGTATAGGGCGGCGCTGCAAAAACTGGTTTATTTAATTTGAAGTGGCTTTAACGCGGTTTTTTTAGTTTACACAGAGTGTATATAAGAAATGCGTTTTGCACGTTACATTAAAATTGTTTATTGAAAAGGCGTACGTTTGTAACTTTTGACGCTTAAATTCAAATGCAGAGAAACAATAACATTGTTATTGAAACACAAAAAACAAGAATCGAATTCACACGTGTAAATTTTTATATAAGGCAAAACACTTTCTCAAAACATTCTCTTGCATAGAATAATAAACATATAAACAGTTCAACGTTGTTTTTGTTTATCTAGTCGGATTATCTCTCCGGAACACTCTCCCGCCCTCCAACTATCTGCACACAAACTATTACATGTCAATCCGTCGCTCGACGTAAAAGAAGGAGAAGCGTAATGAATCATAGGCTACTTCAACTGAAGCCTGCGGTCGGTAACGCATCATTAGTCGAAGTAACAGTCACATTCAGTATTGAAATGAAATGAAATTAAATATTTATTTCTCAACACTGATAAATAATTGTTCTTATTGACGTCAAATAAAACATGACTCTACCACCAGTTCGAAAAAGCCTTCATGAAGAAGAACTGGCAAGTAACTTCACGGGCATATTTTTATTCAAAATAAATTTACAGAGTCTCTTTATGTCTATACAAAATTATTCTTATCTGCATCTGTTAGCTCGGCAAGTCTCCCTCCCCCAATTATCCAAATGACGAACACCCTCAAACGGCACCCGTTCACGAGTTAACGCGCGATCCAGCCATCGCCCTCCTCAACCATATTAGAGGGAAGTGAGCGACCCGTCACCCGACGCTACCATAAGAAGACGTACTTTAGTGACAATGACGCTATAGATATTCATCGGGACGAAGAACTAAACGAGCAAACAGACACATTACAGATGTTTTGTTACAAATACTAGTACAATCCTGTTAATGAGGGGATTATACCCAAGGGCTTTTATCATCCAAATAATCGGATAGTTTATAATATGCTTTTGCACACAACTTCTGCTGAGTTAGTGACTTTATGAAGCCTACTATTATAAGCTGCCAACATATTTCTTCCTCTTGTGTTACCATTGTGCAGATCTTTTTTTCTTTTGAACTTTAAATTTTCTAAAATATATAATGAATGGAAAGTAAGAATATTTATTTCCTTAAATTTACTTCGAAGTGACACCCTTGGACCGAGCCCGAGAGCCCGAGAGCCGAGGCCGAGACAGCCCTTTTTGCAGAATAAATATAGTATCGATGTCGGCAGCACTCCCCCACAACAGAATACCATATGTCATGAGGTTGTAGAAGTAACCAAAATAAACTAATCGAGCAGTTGTTTCATTTGAAATTTGTCTCATTTTTTTAACAGCATATGCGGCAGAGCCAAGCCTTTTCGCTAAACCATCAACATGCGGTCCTCACTGGAGTTTGGCGTCTAAGGTTATGCCTAAAAATACAATTCAGTTTACAGGAGTCAGTTCCTGGCTCTTAACTACAATGTTTATGTTTACCTGTTTGACATTTGGCAATGTAAACTTAACACAAGCAAATTATTCGCTGAGAACCACTTCTCTGTGTTGGAGATGCATTGGTTTTCTGCTCGATAGTCAGTTTCTTGTCTTTTGATTTTAAATAAGAAGGAAGTATCGTCAGCAAACAATATGACCTCGCATTGATTCTTAACGACCGATGGCAGATCATTGATATATACTAAAAATAAGAAAGGAACAAGAACTGACCCCTGGGGCACACCCATTGTCACTGCCGATCCTGATGATTGTTCTCCATTTATTGCAACTTTCTGTTGGGTGATTTAATCAAGGCAAGCGCTTGGTTTTTTATGCCGTAATGGTGCAGTGTCATGAGTAGTATGTAGTATGATCCACACAGTCGAACGCCTTGGGCAAGTCACAAAAGACACCAATAGTTTCACAGGACTCCTCCCTCAACGCCGGCATCGGTTATTAAGCGACACCGCGTAAAACCAAATTGGTTAAAATTCATTAAACTATTACCATAAAAATGAGAAATCTTACTGAGCGTGGGTAGTATAGATATAGGTCTAAAATTATTCATATAATACATACTACCTGCTTCGAATATTTAGGTGACCCTACTCAATTTCATTAAATCAGGAAATACACCATTATCCACACAGTCATTAAATATACTGGGTAAGTGCGGGGCTAGACCATCAATGACAGATTGAATAATTTTAACAGAAATTCCATCTAAATCGGCAGTATTTTTTAATTTAATGCTTTTAAATGCATTTAAATTTTGTGGAACAGTAACATGTTTAAAGTTGAAATCAATATTGCATGTATTTACATTTTCCATTAGCAGTGACTGTGCAAGAGTGGAACATGAATTAATACTCAAAGTAATTGAGACAGGGATGGCCGTAAAAAATTTTCAAATGCTTCAGCAACTTCTCTGTCAGTTGACAACAATTTATCATTAATTTTCAAATTATATTTGGTGTGAGGGTCTTTTGCTTTCCCAGTTTCCTGATTTATTATATTCCATGCAGTTTTTGAAATGTTAGTACTATATTTAATTTTATTATTAATGTAATTAGATTTAGCTACAATGCATACTCTTTTAAATAATTTAGAATACTTTTTAACATATTCATAAAATGTCTTTTTATGATTATAAGTTCTTTCACTGTTTAATTCGTATAATCTATTTCTACTTCTGCATATTCCCACTGTTGCCCAGTCACTAAACCTAAATAAATTATTATTTACACATATTTTCTTTTTTGTAAAAACAGAGTCATATTCATTTTTGATTATATTATGAATATAGTTACATTGAGTAATAGGATCACCACAGTAATCTAATTTAAATGTTTTTTCAAATACTTTATTTCTAAATGTTTCAAGCCGTCTCTCTTTCACGGGTATAAAGGTAATTTCTCTTTTTAGAGTGTTTTTTTGCCCAATATTAAAAGTGGCCAACTACTCGCTATGATCTGATTGTAGTTACTTTGATTTAATTACTGACTTTGTATATGGCACTAAATTTGTGAAAATGTTATCAAGAAATGTGGCTGAGGTCGCTGTGATTCATGTAGGCTCTAAGAAGAGATTTTTTAGGTTGTAACAATTTAAAAGATTCAAGAATCGTTTACTTTGTGTACATCTCTACTAATAAATCAATATTAAAATCGCCACAAATAATTAATTCTTTGTTTTTGTTATTTACCTTATGTAATACCTCATCCATAGTGCTCTCAAATACTTCAAACGGTGAGGATGGGGGTCTGTATACACTTATTATAACAATATTCCCTATCTCAATACAGGCTATTTCAACTGATCGCTTAGTTGAAATAGCCTGTATTGAGTAGGTGCAAGTGTAGGTGAGTCGCATGCTCGTTTGCCGGCTATGAACAAAGTATTTTAAACAAATTATAATCTTCTCCACCAGGAACCTCCAACCAGTAGAGTCCTTATTCACTTCGTACGTGACGTGTGGTGAAGGCTGGCACAACTACCACCACGCCTTCCCCTGGGACTACAAGGCGGCAGAAACTGGGATGCACTTCAATTTGACGGCCACTTACATCGAGTTTTTCGAGAAACTTGGCCTAGCAAGTGACTTGAAGATAGCCTCAGATGATATGGTTTATTTATAAGCTTTTATTATTTCTTAAAATCCCTTGTGAAATCCTGGCAAGGCTGACCCTAGAATATACATTTTTGTGTTTAATAACAATGTTTGTATGCAGGTCATGGAAATTTAGATTTTTAGTTCTAAAGTTTTTTGAGATTACTAAAATATTATGGTTTCCCAAAACATAAGATGTGTTTACTTTGAGGCTACACAAATGGTGTACATTTTATAATAATGACCTCAAAATATTTTGTCAAATTACGATACTATCCAGATTTATAATATAATAGTGCTTTTAATAATATTCCAAATAGATTGTCATTATTACAGTTATGTACTAGAACTCTGTGCAGTGTCATTGCTTAATATTATGTTCTTATTTAAACAGCTTTTTTATTTCATTTTTAGGTTAGAAACAGAATAATTAGATCCGGCGACGGAACGCATTACGAGCTGGGTAATGCCGAAGCCAGGGCTTCAGTGACAGCGATAGGACCTCTCCATCCATTTAACCCCACATACAAGAGCACGTTACAGTCTCCTGACGCTGTCTTAAAACCTGAAGGCCTTCCTTTGTTCCACGAGAAAGATGTCTTAAATATGGGCGTCGCGAAAAGAAAAGTTACTTTAGCACATAAGCTATTATGAAAGAAAATTATTAAGAAATAAATATACTATAAATTACACAAGAGGTGTTCAAAAAGTACCTATATTTTAGTTTGAGCATGATTTTATAATTTTTCGTACGCTTATTCGTAATCGATACGAGAATTTGTAGGTCTGGAAGATAGTCAATAATTTAATTGTACACACCTACTCTCTTTTATAATTACTACGCAATAACGTATTTTCGTCAACCAATTTTTAAGTGTTGTGTTCATTTGCATGTTGACTTGCAAATTAAATACAGTTTTTAAGTTTCTAATATTTTATCGCTACATTATTTTTTTATTACAATATCCATATCGACCTTAGCGAGCTTCAAAATACAGCAAAATATATTAACTACAAAAAAAACTGAAGGATTAAATTAATAAAGCGGTGGCCAGTTGTAATATTTTAATTCTGTAGCATATATTTTATATATTTTTAGTCGCTACTAAAAATATATCCTAATCGTTTTCCTAATTCTTCTTCTTCTTTTAAAACACAGTTTTATCAAAATGAAAACTTTCCCATGTACGTAATCCATATTAAGACGTCATTTCTGAACTAAAAATTATATGAGCCCCAGTGCACAGGAGTTCGTCTAGTGCCAAATATTACAAGTTTCTGTATTATATTGTCCCAGAAATGGCACGCAAGGGTGACATTGGAGGTAGATGGACTTTAGACCTTCAGATAACATCAACATGCTTCTAGTCAGAGTTTTCTGGTCTTCGAGATTTTGCCACTTTTGTGATTTTTTATGAAATTTCCACTTTTTGGTTCCTTTTTGCCTACAGCTGCAATAAACATCTTTTAACTCATGGTTTTTTTTTACCAAGACTATCGTTATTAGTTAGTTGAGACAACCTAGTAATAATTTTCACGAAAACTAGCACACTATGCTAATAAACAGAGTTAAATTGTTTTATTGTATTTCATTGCGAAAAACCTGACTAAAGTTTAACTGATTGCTGTGAAAAAAAATGTATGGCGATGATACTGCACATCATCTTAAAAATAGCTTGTTTAATGACTTTATCAAAATAGCATCACAATAGCCATGTTTTTAAACCAAATCTTAGAAAATTTAGTTTTTTCGTGAAAGGTGTGCTACTTGGAAAATAGTTAAACTGCATGATAATGCTTAATAACAGCTCCAGGTCACTTTTGTGGCAAAATTACTTATAAATGAAATTGCAGAAGCACGTAACTATCTATCCTTTTCTCTTTTTTATTGTTTTTTCAGCATGTATGTAAGCATCAAAACGACCCAAATTTTTTCAACCGCATTTGTGGAGTGATGAGTCAGCGGCCTATCTTAACCATCATAATCTACACAGTTGGCAACTAGAAAATCCTCATGAAAGAAAAGAACATCGATCCCAGCACCAATTTAAAGTTAATCTTTGGACTGGGATCTTGATATAGGCCCATTCGAACTGCCCGCTATCCTAAATGCAGACCTACATTTATTTATCACATTTTACGATGAGATATTTAAAAAGACAATTTAAAAAAAGATGTAGGTTGTGTCTAAGAATTGGAGGCAGACACTTTGAAAATCATTTGTAACAAGATTAAATAAAAAATTTGAAAAACCCCTACATTGGTGGCGGCCATCTTAGAAATTTATCATAGTATTTCACTAGTCAAGCCCTTTCATTGGGTACCAATAGAGAGGGAGTTCTGAAAAAATATGTAAACTGCCATTTTATGGCGGCGGCCATCTTGCACTGATTTTCATCGAACATAGCTAAAAACACTCCACACTAATTCACCTTTCAAACAAGAAAAAACAAAATCAAAAGCGTTTCATCCGTTCGACACCGTTTCACATACTAACACACAGACACGCACACAGACGCGTCAATCTTATAACACCCCGTCGTTTTGCATCGGGGGTTAAGAATAATGATAAAAATAAACATTTTAAGTTACTTACATCGATTCTCGCTCCGATCGCCACGCGGTGCGGACGTGCAAGACCCCGTTCTCCGTTGATCGGTCCCTTCCCGATATTCCGTGGCGCTCAGTCTACTGACGTCACAGTTTAGCGTGTTGGTTCCGTGCTACGGATTTCAAGGTTTTTCTACTCCCTCCGAGTGCTATCGAAGTGCGTTTTTTCTTTGCGACTAAGCCCCTTAGTCTTCAAAGTGCTGTGCTAAGTTGTGTTGTGCTTGTGCTGAGTGCAGTGTTGTGCCCAGCGTAAGTAGTCTGGTTTCAGTACAAAGGATACTTAACGGTGACAACGAATTTGTACTGAACCAGTCCTTTTATTTTAATTTTATTTCTCTTCTCTATTTTATTTATTTTTTCTCCTACTTTCATATTTATTTTTATCATATCTGTGTGTTTTCGTGTATACTTGTCCTTTCTGTCGGTAAAGGTTGACCCTAACGCGGTCAAATCTTTACCTGCGTACCCTTTTTTTAGGTTTCTAGGTAGCGGCCTTCGGCGTACTACGGTTAGTTTTAAGTTATTCTCCCCAGCCCCCCTACCGCTGGTAGGGAGGTTTGCCGCTAGGGTTCGCTAGGTTTTTTATTTAGGAATTCTAGGCATTTGTTATATAAATAGGTGCTAGGTTTGCTAGGGAATCTAGGCATACATTATATATTTATATATTACATATTGTAATTCCAAGCCCTCCGATGGACCTTGTAAACATCCTTAGGTCGTTCGCCCAGGCGCTCGTTGCGTCCGGCGCCAACTTATCAGATGACGTAATAACGCAGGCCTTACAGGTATCTATCGCGTCTCCGGCTCCTCAGGCCTCAACCCCGGCCCCTCAGGCCTCAACCCCGGCCCCTCAGGCCTCCAACGTCCAGACCCCTCAGGTCTACAGCTCTCCCGCGTCTCCCGCCTCGTCCGAGATGGACTGCGAATCGGTCGCATCCTCTCACGCGTCGCGTCGTAAGCGTACCGCTCCCGGGAATCCCCTGGAGCGGTTTGGAGTATGCCATGTCTCCTGGAGAAGGAATAAGTCAGGTTCCTTGTTCTGAAGGAACAGTTTAATCTCGGGAAGGTTGGTGTTAAGGCTACGAGCGTTAAAAGATACTAGGGATAAGCCCTTGGGTTTATTACGACAGGACGCGGGATTCGGGGGCTAGACATTATAATTTACTTATTTACGATTAAATACAAAAATAAAATAAAAATTTATAACGAACTTAGAAGCGAGTGATGCTCGGCTAACGCAAATAAACGCTCTTGAGGAGAACGGGCGGCTCGCAGTTTGCGTGCGAGAACAGAAATTTCCGTAATGTCGACGTTTTGAATGACGTCGAACACGGTCTTCATGTCCTCAGCCAGCGACGACTGAGGTGAAGATGACAAAGCAGGACGCGGCCCTACGGAAGCTACGGGAGCTGGGATGGGTCGGGGAGGTGCAGGCGGGACAGCCGGACGCTGCCTCCAAGACTGAGCCGGAGTAGGCGTCGGCTGAACGGGCTTTGCTTCCGGGGGACCCCGGTTGCGCAGCGGCGGGAAGTTAGCGGGAGTGAGCGGCGGCGCCGGTTTAGGCGCGACCCTCTTGGCGGTGGAGCGCGGAGCGCGCGGGCAACCCCTGTAGTTAGCTGTGAGACCGGACTGGCCGCACAGCACACAGGCAGGGGGGGAAGTGGATTCGGGAGTGCGAGTGCACTCCTTCGTAATATGTGGATCCAGGCACTTTACGCACCTGGGGGGAGCTGAGCAGTTAGCCGCTGCGTGGCCATAGAGCTGGCAGCGGTGGCACTGCCCAGGGTGACCGCGGGGGTTGGGACGCTCGACAGAGATATTTGAGAGTCCGCAAGTTGTGCGAGACTCTCTAAAGATCTCCCTCGAGTTGGGAGTATTAGACAATATAACTAAAGCTAACGGAAAGTGCCTACCGCGGTTAGAGTGCATCTTGTGCACTGCTTCGGCCGGGAAATCCTGGGACTTAAGGTCCTCGAGGATTTCTTCATTCGCGAGCTCGAACGGGACGCCCCGTAGTACTGCGCGGATCTTACGCTCCTCCGGGAGGGCGTAGGTGTGATACGCGATTTGTTTTAAAGAAAGTAACCTGGTGAACGCGCGGAAGTCGTCGACGGTCGCTACTTGAATTTTGATTGTATCGCCAGTACGCGTACAATGCATACTCTTTTAAATAATTTAGAATACTTTTTAACATATTCATAAAATGTCTTTTTATGATTATAAGTTCTTTCACTGTTTAATTCGTATAATCTATTTCTACTTCTGCATATTCCCACTGTTGCCCAGTCACTAAACCTAAATAAATTATTATTTACACATATTTTCTTTTTTGTAAAAACAGAGTCATATTCATTTTTGATTATATTATGAATATAGTTACATTGAGTAATAGGATCACCACAGTAATCTAATTTAAATGTTTTTTCAAATACTTTATTTCTAAATGTTTCAAGCCGTCTCTCTTTCACGGGTATAAAGGTAATTTCTCTTTTTAGAGTGTTTTTTTGCCCAATATTAAAAGTGGCCAACTACTCGCTATGATCTGATTGTAGTTACTTTGATTTAATTACTGACTTTGTATATGGCACTAAATTTGTGAAAATGTTATCAAGAAATGTGGCTGAGGTCGCTGTGATTCATGTAGGCTCTAAGAAGAGATTTTTTAGGTTGTAACAATTTAAAAGATTCAAGAATCGTTTACTTTGTGTACTTCTCTACTAATAAATCAATATTAAAATCGCCACAAATAATTAATTCTTTGTTTTTGTTATTTACCTTATGTAATACCTCATCCATAGTGCTCTCAAATACTTCAAACGGTGAGGATGGGGGTCTGTATACACTTATTATAACAATATTCCCTATCTCAATACAGGCTATTTCAACTGATCGCTTAGTTGAAATAGCCTGTATTGAGTAGGTGCAAGTGTAGGTGAGTCGCATGCTCGTTTGCCGGCTATGAACAAAGTATTTTAAACAAATTATAATCTTCTCCACCAGGAACCTCCAACCAGTAGAGTCCTTATTCACTTCGTACGTGACGTGTGGTGAAGGCTGGCACAACTACCACCACGCCTTCCCCTGGGACTACAAGGCGGCAGAAACTGGGATGCACTTCAATTTGACGGCCACTTACATCGAGTTTTTCGAGAAACTTGGCCTAGCAAGTGACTTGAAGATAGCCTCAGATGATATGGTTTATTTATAAGCTTTTATTATTTCTTAAAATCCCTTGTGAAATCCTGGCAAGGCTGACCCTAGAATATACATTTTTGTGTTTAATAACAATGTTTGTATGCAGGTCATGGAAATTTAGATTTTTAGTTCTAAAGTTTTTTGAGATTACTAAAATATTATGGTTTCCCAAAACATAAGATGTGTTTACTTTGAGGCTACACAAATGGTGTACATTTTATAATAATGACCTCAAAATATTTTGTCAAATTACGATACTATCCAGATTTATAATATAATAGTGCTTTTAATAATATTCCAAATAGATTGTCATTATTACAGTTATGTACTAGAACTCTGTGCAGTGTCATTGCTTAATATTATGTTCTTATTTAAACAGCTTTTTTATTTCATTTTTAGGTTAGAAACAGAATAATTAGATCCGGCGACGGAACGCATTACGAGCTGGGTAATGCCGAAGCCAGGGCTTCAGTGACAGCGATAGGACCTCTCCATCCATTTAACCCCACATACAAGAGCACGTTACAGTCTCCTGACGCTGTCTTAAAACCTGAAGGCCTTCCTTTGTTCCACGAGAAAGATGTCTTAAATATGGGCGTCGCGAAAAGAAAAGTTACTTTAGCACATAAGCTATTATGAAAGAAAATTATTAAGAAATAAATATACTATAAATTACACAAGAGGTGTTCAAAAAGTACCTATATTTTAGTTTGAGCATGATTTTATAATTTTTCGTACGCTTATTCGTAATCGATACGAGAATTTGTAGGTCTGGAAGATAGTCAATAATTTAATTGTACACACCTACTCTCTTTTATAATTACTACGCAATAACGTATTTTCGTCAACCAATTTTTAAGTGTTGTGTTCATTTGCATGTTGACTTGCAAATTAAATACAGTTTTTAAGTTTCTAATATTTTATCGCTACATTATTTTTTTATTACAATATCCATATCGACCTTAGCGAGCTTCAAAATACAGCAAAATATATTAACTACAAAAAAAACTGAAGGATTAAATTAATAAAGCGGTGGCCAGTTGTAATATTTTAATTCTGTAGCATATATTTTATATATTTTTAGTCGCTACTAAAAATATATCCTAATCGTTTTCCTAATTCTTCTTCTTCTTTTAAAACACAGTTTTATCAAAATGAAAACTTTCCCATGTAGGTAATCCATATTAAGACGTCATTTCTGAACTAAAAATTATATGAGCCCCAGTGCACAGGAGTTCGTCTAGTGCCAAATATTACAAGTTTCTGTATTATATTGTCCCAGAAATGGCACGCAAGGGTGACATTGGAGGTAGATGGACTTTAGACCTTCAGATAACATCAACATGCTTCTAGTCAGAGTTTTCTGGTTTTCGAGATTTTGCCACTTTTGTGATTTTTTATGAAATTTCCACTTTTTGGTTCCTTTTTGCATACAGCTGCAATAAACATCTTTTAACTCATGGTTTTTTTTTACCAAGACTATCGTTATTAGTTAGTTGAGACAACCTAGTAATAATTTTCACGAAAACTAGCACACTATGCTAATAAACAGAGTTAAATTGTTTTATTGTATTTCATTGCGAAAAACCTGACTAAAGTTTAACTGATTGCTGTGAAAAAAAATGTATGGCGATGATACTGCACATCATCTTAAAAATAGCTTGTTTAATGACTTTATCAAAATAGCATCACAATAGCCATGTTTTTAAACCAAATCTTAGAAAATTTAGTTTTTTCGTGAAAGGTGTGCTACTTGGAAAATAGTTAAACTGCATGATAATGCTTAATAACAGCTCCAGGTCACTTTTGTGGCAAAATTACTTATAAATGAAATTGCAGAAGCACGTAACTATCTATCCTTTTCTCTTTTTTATTGTTTTTTCAGCATGTATGTAAGCATCAAAACGACCCAAATTTTTTCAACCGCATTTGTGGAGTGATGAGTCAGCGGCCTATCTTAACCATCATAATCTACACAGTTGGCAACTAGAAAATCCTCATGAAAGAAAAGAACATCGATCCCAGCACCAATTTAAAGTTAATCTTTGGACTGGGATCTTGATATAGGCCCATTCGAACTGCCCGCTATCCTAAATGCAGACCTACATTTATTTATCACATTTTACGATGAGATATTTAAAAAGACAATTTAAAAAAAGATGTAGGTTGTGTCTAAGAATTGGAGGCAGACACTTTGAAAATCATTTGTAACAAGATTAAATAAAAAATTTGAAAAACCCCTACATTGGTGGCGGCCATCTTAGAAATTTATCATAGTATTTCACTAGTCAAGCCCTTTCATTGGGTACCAATAGAGAGGGAGTTCTGAAAAAATATGTAAACTGCCATTTTATGGCGGCGGCCATCTTGCACTGATTTTCATCGAACATAGCTAAAAACACTCCACACTAATTCACCTTTCAAACAAGAAAAAACAAAATCAAAAGCGTTTCATCCGTTCGACACCGTTTCACATACTAACACACAGACACGCACACAGACGCGTCAATCTTATAACACCCCGTCGTTTTGCATCGGGGGTTAAGAATAATGATAAAAATAAACATTTTAAGTTACTTACATCGATTCTCGCTCCGATCGCCACGCGGTGCGGACGTGCAAGACCCCGTTCTCCGTTGATCGGTCCCTTCCCGATATTCCGTGGCGCTCAGTCTACTGACGTCACAGTTTAGCGTGTTGGTTCCGTGCTACGGATTTCAAGGTTTTTCTACTCCCTCCGAGTGCTATCGAAGTGCGTTTTTTCTTTGCGACTAAGCCCCTTAGTCTTCAAAGTGCTGTGCTAAGTTGTGTTGTGCTTGTGCTGAGTGCAGTGTTGTGCCCAGCGTAAGTAGTCTGGTTTCAGTACAAAGGATACTTAACGGTGACAACGAATTTGTACTGAACCAGTCCTTTTATTTTAATTTTATTTCTCTTCTCTATTTTATTTATTTTTTCTCCTACTTTCATATTTATTTTTATCATATCTGTGTGTTTTCGTGTATACTTGTCCTTTCTGTCGGTAAAGGTTGACCCTAACGCGGTCAAATCTTTACCTGCGTACCCTTTTTTTAGGTTTCTAGGTAGCGGCCTTCGGCGTACTACGGTTAGTTTTAAGTTATTCTCCCCAGCCCCCCTACCGCTGGTAGGGAGGTTTGCCGCTAGGGTTCGCTAGGTTTTTTATTTAGGAATTCTAGGCATTTGTTATATAAATAGGTGCTAGGTTTGCTAGGGAATCTAGGCATACATTATATATTTATATATTACATATTGTAATTCCAAGCCCTCCGATGGACCTTGTAAACATCCTTAGGTCGTTCGCCCAGGCGCTCGTTGCGTCCGGCGCCAACTTATCAGATGACGTAATAACGCAGGCCTTACAGGTATCTATCGCGTCTCCGGCTCCTCAGGCCTCAACCCCGGCCCCTCAGGCCTCAACCCCGGCCCCTCAGGCCTCCAACGTCCAGACCCCTCAGGTCTACAGCTCTCCCGCGTCTCCCGCCTCGTCCGAGATGGACTGCGAATCGGTCGCATCCTCTCACGCGTCGCGTCGTAAGCGTACCGCTCCCGGGAATCCCCTGGAGCGGTTTGGAGTATGCCATGTCTCCTGGAGAAGGAATAAGTCAGGTTCCTTGTTCTGAAGGAACAGTTTAATCTCGGGAAGGTTGGTGTTAAGGCTACGAGCGTTAAAAGATACTAGGGATAAGCCCTTGGGTTTATTACGACAGGACGCGGGATTCGGGGGCTAGACATTATAATTTACTTATTTACGATTAAATACAAAAATAAAATAAAAATTTATAACGAACTTAGAAGCGAGTGATGCTCGGCTAACGCAAATAAACGCTCTTGAGGAGAACGGGCGGCTCGCAGTTTGCGTGCGAGAACAGAAATTTCCGTAATGTCGACGTTTTGAATGACGTCGAACACGGTCTTCATGTCCTCAGCCAGCGACGACTGAGGTGAAGATGACAAAGCAGGACGCGGCCCTACGGAAGCTACGGGAGCTGGGATGGGTCGGGGAGGTGCAGGCGGGACAGCCGGACGCTGCCTCCAAGACTGAGCCGGAGTAGGCGTCGGCTGAACGGGCTTTGCTTCCGGGGGACCCCGGTTGCGCAGCGGCGGGAAGTTAGCGGGAGTGAGCGGCGGCGCCGGTTTAGGCGCGACCCTCTTGGCGGTGGAGCGCGGAGCGCGCGGGCAACCCCTGTAGTTAGCTGTGAGACCGGACTGGCCGCACAGCACACAGGCAGGGGGGGAAGTGGATTCGGGAGTGCGAGTGCACTCCTTCGTAATATGTGGATCCAGGCACTTTACGCACCTGGGGGGAGCTGAGCAGTTAGCCGCTGCGTGGCCATAGAGCTGGCAGCGGTGGCACTGCCCAGGGTGACCGCGGGGGTTGGGACGCTCGACAGAGATATTTGAGAGTCCGCAAGTTGTGCGAGACTCTCTAAAGATCTCCCTCGAGTTAGGAGTATTAGACAATATAACTAAAGCTAACGGAAAGTGCCTACCGCGGTTAGAGTGCATCTTGTGCACTGCTTCGGCCGGGAAATCCTGGGACTTAAGGTCCTCGAGGATTTCTTCATTCGCGAGCTCGAACGGGACGCCCCGTAGTACTGCGCGGATCTTACGCTCCTCCGGGAGGGCGTAGGTGTGATACGCGATTTGTTTTAAAGAAAGTAACCTGGTGAACGCGCGGAAGTCGTCGACGGTCGCTACTTGAATTTTGATTGTATCGCCAGCGTTGGCGGCTTTTAAGTAATTAATTTTGTGCTCTTTGCACAAGTTTGAAACCGCGGTCCAGCGCGCTTTTTCACGCAGGAATACGGGCGGAGGGAGCTGAGGCTTCGGCGGGATGGGAGCGCAGCGCGTCGCTGGCTTTGATGTGACCGACGGAGACGCGGTTACTACGAGCGATTTTAACGGCGCGGGGGCTGGTGTTGAAGACACCGGGGAGGGCTCGGGTATTGAAGATACCGAAACTTTCTTAGAGCGCTTCTTGGAGTGCTTGGCGACAAGTTGAAACGCGGGCTCAGGAGAGCCGGTTAGGGTGACGGCATCTGACGACGTATCAGACGCGGGTTTGAAGTCGCTCCCGGGAGCGGTACGCTTACGACGCGACGCGTGAGAGGATGCGACCGATTCGCAGTCCATCTCGGACGAGGCGGGAGACGCGGGAGAGCTGAAGACCTGAGGGGTCTGGACGTCGGAGGCCTGAGGGGCCGGGTTTGAGGCCTGAGGGGCCGGGGTTGAGGCCTAAGGGGCCGGGGACGCGATAGTAGCCTGTAAGGCCTGCGTTAGTACGTCATCTGGGATGGGGCAACCGGACGCCGCGAGCGCCTGGGCGAACGACCTAAGAACGCTTACAAGGTCCATTGGAGGGCTTGAATATGTAATATATAAATATATAATGTATGCCTAGGTCCCCTAGCAAACCTAGCACCTAATTAAATAACAAATGCCTAGAGTTCCTAAATAAAAACCTAGCAACCCTAGCGGCAAACCTCCCTACCAGCGGTAGGGGGGCTGGGGAGTATAACTTAAAAACTAACCGTAGTACGCCGAAGGCCGCTACCTAGAAACCTAAAAAAGGGTACGCAGGTAAAGAGTTGACCGCGTTAGGGTCAACCTTTACCGACAGAAAGGACAAATACACACGAAAACACACAAATATGATAAAAATAAATATGAAAATAGGAGAAAAATAAATAAAATAGAGAAGAGAAATAAATAAAAAGTACTGGTTCAGTACAAATTTGTTGTCACCGTTAAGTATCCTTTGCACTGAAACCAGACTACTTACGCTGGGCACAACACTGCACTCAGCACAAGCACAACACAACTTAGCACACCACTTTGAAGACTAAGGGGCTTAGTCGCAAAGAAAAATCGCACTTCGATAGCACTCAGAGGGAGTAGAAAGAACCTTGAAAACCGTAGCACGGAACCAACACGCTAAACCGTGACGTCAGTAGACTGAGCGCCACGGAGTATCGGGAAGGGACCAAACAACGGAGAACGGGGTCTTGCACGTCCGCACTGGGCGGCGATCGGAGCGAGAGGAATCCTCTAGTTCGTGATTCAGTCTCATATAGTCTAACGCGCTGTTAATCGCAAGTTTTAAGTGACTTCGAGCGTCGTCCTACAAACTGTTAAATTTGCTTTGTGATCAGTGTTCTTATCATAGAAATAATCGTGACGTTTATTTAAAACCATCATGTATTTTATATTAGTAATTTATATAAAAATATTTGATCCTTTTCAATTCTTCTACATTCAAGAGGCAAAATCTTTAAACAATCACTTTCAATACTACGGAATCTATATTTTAAACATTTAATAAATTTATTTTGTATCTTTTGTAACTGACCAATATATATATATATATATGTGGACTTGTGGAAATGTGATCCCTGGGGCACGCCAGATAAGACAGGAAAAAGGATGAGATGAAGCCCCTGATGGTAACAGGCTGGGATCTATTGCGAAGATAAGATTCTATCCATCGCAATAGCTCCCCATGGATGCCCATGGATTCCACCTTCCTCACTAAGATACTGTGTGAAATTTTGACAAAACGTTTTTCGTGAATTCACACAATTTAGTTTCAGTTGACTTTTTCTCCATAAAGCCATGTTTTTGATGAATTATTATAGGTTTTACTATCGGGTACAGAAAATCATAAACCAGTTTTTCAAAAAGTTTTGGCATAGTTGATAATTTAGAAACAGGTCTATAATTTGCAACATTGTGAATATCCCCAGACTGCAGAATTGGAACAACAAAAGATCTTTTCCATAATTCCGGCATATATCCTGACTGTAAACATCTATTAAATAGTAAACATAGAGGTTTACAAATAGTTTTTGCGAATTTTTTTAAAAAGAAAGGTGGTTTGTTGTTAGGCCCTGTGCCTTTTGTGGATCTAGTAATTTTAAATTTTTTTCGATAAGACATTCAGGAATATTTAAAGAAGTTGCATTCGTATTAGTCTTGCTAGGTAATAAAGGAATTGTGTATGTCGGTCTGGTTAAATACTAAATGGAAACATTGATTAAATAAGTTACAAATGTCAGTGCCATTAGAAACCTTAGTATAAAATAAATATAAATTATCAGGAATCTTATTTGATTTACGTTTTAGATTAACAAATTTCCAAAAATTTTTACTGGATCTACGAATATTCATTTCAGCTTTCTTAACAAAGTTATCATAACAGTCTCTTCCACTCTTTTTTGACGATCACGGTAGAATAGTCTAATTTACCTTTATATTTCTTCCACTTTTTGTGAAATTTAAGTTTTTCATTGACAATTTTTATAAGCGAGCTAGAATACCAAACTTGATATCTGTTCGTATTCGTTTTAAATTTAGAAGGAATTAACTCATTGATAATATTATTGATCATTTCATAAAACAATGCAATAGCAGAATCAATATCGGCAGTATGTAAATGTTTTTCCCAATCTAAATCTAATAAACGTCTGTTTATCATTTCGTAATTTGCTATGCTATACAGAATTACTTTGCGGAGTGGATCCTGACATTTTTGAACTACACAATCGATACTTGATATCACAAGGTCTAGAATTCTATCATTTATATTTCTAATATTATTGTATTGTTGTAACTTATTAAACGACAATAACGATGCTAAATTAGATGTTATTAAGGTATCAACATGACTTAATGTCACGTGTTTACGTTGCTGGTTAGTCTACCACATACCTCGGTTAATGTTAAAATCACCTGTAATTAGATACATTCTATCTGGGTAATTAAGAATTTCCTCAGACATTATAAAACTCGTCTAAACTGTGCGCATGCATATTACCGTGAGGGAAATATCCAGAAAAAAGCCGTAGATAGTTAGGATTAGAAATTTACTATAAGGGAATAGTGATTGCTATGGCCTCTACGTTTGTAATTTTAAGAGGAGTAACATTTTCAACAGATCAGCCTTGCCACACAGCTATAAAAAACCCCCCACCTACTTTCTCTTTGCGTGATGCATAATCCCTATCATATCTATAAATACTGTACCTATTGCAATCCAATAGTCATCATTCTCGCTCCGATCGCCACGCGGTGCGGACGTGCAAGACCCAGCTCTCCGTTGATCGGTCCCTTCCCGCCATTCCGTGGCGCTCAGTTTACTGACGTCACAGTCTAGCGTGTTGGCTCCGTACTACGGGTTTCTAAGTCTTTCTACTCCGTCTGAGTGCTTTCGAAGTGCGATTTTTCTTTGCGACTAAGCCTCTTAGTCTTCTAAGTGCTGTGCTAAGTTGTGTTGTGCTTGTGCTGAGTGCAGTGTTGTGCCCGGCGTAAGTAGTCTGGTTTCAGTGCAAAGGATACTTAACGGTGACAACGAATTTGTACTGAACCAGTCCTTTTTATTTTTATTTATTTCTCTTCTCTATTTTATTTATTTTTCTCCTATTTTCATATTTATTTTTATCATATTTGTGTGTATTCGTGTGTATTTGTCCTTTCTGTCGGTAAAGGTTGACCCTAACGCGGTCAACTCTTTACCTGCGTACCCTTTTTTAGGTTTCTAGGTAGCGGCCTTCGGCGTACTATTGTTAGTTTTAAGTTTTTCTCCCCAGCCCCCCTACCGCTGGTAGGGAGGTTTGCCGCTTTGATTTTGCTAGGTTTTTAGGAACTAGGCATCTTTATTATACTTATATTTTTACATATTATTGTCCCAACCCTCCCTAATGGATCCGCTAATCATTATTAACGCGTTCACCCAGGCGCTTGCTGCGGCAGGCGTCTCCATCCCAAAAGACATCCTAACGCAGGCCTTGCAGGCATCAATCGCGTCCCCGGCCCCTCAGGCCCCAACCCCAGCCCCTCAGGCCTCCAACATCCAGACCCCTCAGGTCTATAGCTCTCCCGCGTCTCCCGTTCCATCCGATATGGACTGCGCGTCGGTCTCATCCTCGCGCTCTTCTCGTAGGAAGCGTACCGCTCCCGGGAGCGATTCAGACTCCGCCGCGTCCGTAGCTTCGTCGGTCGCCGCCACCCTAACCGGCTCTCCAGAGCCCGAGTTCCAATTAGTTGCCAAACGCTCTAAGAAGCGTTCGAAAAAGGCCGCGGTGTTTTCAACACCCGAGCCAACCCCGGTGTCTTCTACACCCGCCCCCGCGCCGCTCATGCCACTCGAAGTGACCGCGATTCCGTCGGTCACATCGAAGCCAGCGACGCGCTGCGCTCCCGTCCCGCCGAAGCCTCAGCTCCCTCCGCCCGTCTTCCTGCGTGAAAAAGCGCGCTGGACCGCGGTTTCAAACTTGTGCAAAGTGCACAAAATTAATTACTTAAAAGCCGCCAACGCTGGCGATACAATCAAGATTCAAATAGCGACCGTCGACGACTTCCGCGCGTTTACCAGGTTACTCGGATTAAACCAAATCGCGTATCACACCTACGCCCTCCCGGAGGAGCGTAAGATCCGCGCTGTACTACGGGGCGTCCCGTTCGAACTCAGTAACGAGGACATTCTCGATGACCTTAAGTCTCAGGGTTTCCCGGTCACAGCAGTGCACAAGATGCACTCCAACCGCGGTAGGCGTTTTCCCTTAGCGTTGGTAATCTTGTCGAATACTCCCAACTCGAGGGAGATCTTTAGAGAGGCTCGCACAATTTGCGGACTCTCAAATATCTCCGTCGAGCGTCCCAACCCCCGCGGTCACCCTGGGCAGTGCCACCGCTGCCAGCTCTACGGCCACGCAGCGGCTAACTGCTCAGCTCCCCCCAGGTGCGTTAAGTGCCTGGATCCACATTTCACAAAGGAGTGCACTCGCACTCCCGAATCCACTTCCCCCCCTGCCTGTGTGCTGTGCGGCCAGTCTGGTCACACAGCTAACTACAGGGGCTGCCCGCGTGCACCGCGTTCCACCGCCAAGAGGGTCGCGCCTAAACCGGCGCCGCCGCTCACTCACGCTAACTTCCCGCCGCTGCGCAACCGGGGTCCCCCGGAAGCAAAGCCCGTTCAGCCGACGCCTACTCCGGCTCTGTCTTGGAGGCAGCGTCCGGCCGTTCCGCCTGCACCTTCCCGACCCATCCCAGCTCCCGTAGCTTCCGTAGGGCCGCGTCCTTCTCCGTCATCCGCACCTCAGTCGTCGTTGGCTGAGGACATGAAGACCGTGTTCGACGTTATCCAAAACGTCGATATAAACGAAATTTCTCTCCTCAAGAGCGTTTATTTGCTTTAGCCGAGCATCACTCGCTCCTAAGTTCGTTGTAAATTCTTTTATATTTGTATAAATTCGTATATAATAAATTATAATGTCTAGACCCGCGTATCCCGCGTCCTGTCGTATCAAACCCAAGGGCTTATCCCTAATATCTTTTAACGCTCGTAGCCTGAACACCAACCTTCCCGAGATTAAACTGTTCCTTCAGAACAAAGAACCTGACTTATTCCTTCTCCAGGAGACATGGCTTACTCCAAACCGCTCCAGGGGATTCGCTATACCGAAGTACGCGTTTATTCGTAACGATAGGCCCAACTCCGACGGTTTCGGCGGCACCGCTATATATTACAAAAGAGGTTTCCATTGCTGTCCTCTCCCTACCCCTCCTCTCCTCAACATGGAAGCCACTGTGTGTAGATTGGCTATGACTGGTCATCCGACCATCATCATAGCTTCAATCTACATACCTAGTGGTACCAGACCAATCCGCAGCGACTTTGAGGCCATTCTCGCCCTCGGCCATTCAGTCATTATGTTCGGAGACTTTAACTCCAAACATACTGACTGGACGTGCCTATCGACTAACACCAGCGGTATCGCTCTCCTCGACATCACTAACTCCCTTGACCTAGATGTCATATCCCCCATCACTCCCACTCACTATCCCAACAACCCGTCCTACTCTCCTGACATCCTCGACTTTGCAATTATCAAGCGAATCAATCTTGACCTAAGGTCTATCGAACCGCTCGATGACCTAGGCTCCGACCATCGCCCCGTTTCCCTCGTGCTAGGACCGCCGAACGATAACGCCTCATCTCCTAAGACCTTTACCAACTGGAAAGGTTTTAAAAATACGTTAGTTTCAGCCTTAGAGGCTCCGAACTCTCCACTCGCGATCTCTCCCGAACAATTAGATAGCCCGGATAAAATCGATTCATTAGTAAATTCTCTCACTGATGCTATCAACTCAGCCATCAGTGACAACGAAAAGGTTGCTAAGCAAGGCAAACCCACGCTTCCCTTAGCCGTTAGCAATCTTATTAAAGCTAAAAACGCGGCTCTCTGGAGAGCCAAGAAGTATCCCACGCCCGCCTATAGAACAGCTGCGAATCAGCTTCAACGTAAAGTTAGGTCTTGCCTCGCGGAACTCCGAGACGCTCAGATGAACGATCTCATGGCGAATATCTCTCCGTCCCACCAAGCGTACTATAGCATGGCCCGAGCCTTACGCGTAGACACCGTTTCTCACGTTCCTCCTCTCACTCGTCCCGACGGCACTACTGCCTTCGAAGTCGAAGAGAAAGCCGAATGCTTCGCCGACAGCATTGCCGCACAATGCTCGCCCAGCACGCAACCTGGTGATCCCTCACACATCCAGGCGGTGGAGGACGAAGTCCTTCGCAGAGACTCTCTTCCCATCACCGCCGACCCTGTCACAGTCTCTAATGATGAAATCTTGCTTCTCATTAGAAATCAAAAGTCCAAAAAGGCTCCGGGTGCGGATGGAATTTCCAACCACGCACTTAAGCACCTACCTCAACAGATGCTTACCTTATTAGCTATCATTTTCAATGCCTGCTTCGACCATAGCTACTTTCCAAAAGCTTGGAAAGAAGCGACAGTCATAGGCATTCCCAAGCCGGGCAAACCTCTGAACGTCCCGGCTAATCACAGACCCATCAGCCTCCTCAAGGCAATGTCTAAACTTCTCGAGAGAGTCATACTCTCTCGAATGCGGAACCATCTGTTTCCAACGGATGGCGATCCTCTCATTATTCCCCATCAGTTCGGCTTTCGCGCTAAACACTCCTGCCCTCAACAAGTCCACCGAATCGTCGAGTATATACTTGACGGTTTCTATCCGCGTCGTTATAAATCAGTCGCGGTTTTCTTTGACGTAGCCAAGGCTTTCGATAAAGTCTGGCACAGCGGTCTCGTTTATAAACTCTACAAGATAGGCTTACCGGATCGCCTAGTCAGGTTAATAGCGTCGTTTCTCAAAGACCGTACGTTTCGATTTAAACACGAAGGCACGCTTTCTGCACCTCGTCCCATAAAGGCTGGAGTCCCTCAAGGCTCAGTCCTCGCCCCTCTGCTGTACACCGTGTACACCAACGACATTCCCATCCCGCCGAAAGGCGTCGAACTCGCCCTCTTCGCTGACGACACCGCACTCTATACCAAAGGCCACGGTGTTCGGCGCCTTGTAACCAGACTCCAAAAGGCCGTAAACGCCCTTGGTGCATGGTTTCAAGAATGGCGCATCGATGTGAACCCTGAAAAGAGTTCTGCGATGCGCTTCGACCACAAACGCCGTCGTCCCGATGGCGATCCCCACGTTCGAATGTTAGGCATTCCCATCCCCTGGAAGCGCAGTACTAAATACTTAGGCGTCACATTAGATCCGACGCTTTCTTTCAAGCCACACGTTGAAAGAGTTTCGAAACTCGCTCGTCACTATTTAGTCCGCCTAAATAGCATGTTAGGTAGAAAAAGTAAAATGTCCTTCAGAAACAAACGTACACTTTACAAGGTCTGCGTTAGACCCGTCATGACGTATGCCTCGCCAATCTTTGCCCACGCCAAACCCTCCCTCCTGCACAAACTGCAGGTAGTTCAAAACCTCTTTTGCCGCCGGGCCACAGGCGCACCGTGGTACGTGCGTAACGCGGACTTGCATAGAGATCTTGAACTGCCTACAGTACAACAATATCTCAAAACACTCTCTGAAGCGTTCTTCAAACGCTCCGAAACCCATCCCAATCCTCTAGTTCGTGATTCTGTCTCATATGCTGCTCCTGTGTTAGACTCGAAGTTCAAAGTCGCTAGGCCTAGAAATGCGCAAACGTACTCATCCACCAGACTGTCACGCGATCTCGAGGCCCTTCTGGCCGCAAATTCTAATTCTAACGTAAATTCTAATTCTAACGTAAATCCGAATTAATGCATATTTAATTTTTCAATTTTTAATGTTTTCATTATTTACTTTTCATTTTTAATGTTTTTATTTTACTTTTAATTTTTGAGCACCTTCAGTGCTATGTAATCCCAGCGGGTGACCCCTTCTGGGCCCCGCTAGCGCGGCCTCTTTCTCCAATTGGCCGTCGCTCCGATGAAGGCTGAGTGGCAAAAATGCACGAGCCGACAGGGGGTTTTTAGTGGGTATGGTCCTGGTAGGCGTCGGGACGAGTCCCACATAAATAAAAAAAAAAAAAAAATCCAATAGTTCACTGTCAAATATTCCTTGTAGGAGCCTGGTCTCTGTAATGATAATAATATCATAATTTACACTTAAACAATTTTTATAAAACTGATCTGTTTTAGTTCGGAGTCCACGAGTGTTCTGGTAATAAATTTTCAATGAGTTAGTCATTATAAAGTAAATAAAAATAAAAATATCCAATAAACTTGTGTTTTTTATTTAAAACTACATTGTACCGAAGTGAAAACTGTGTTGCCTTCAAGATTATAAACGAATACATTAAGATACATTGTATTGTGAGTGATTCCCAATGACTGTATAAGTCATAAAGACAGACATGAGATTTACTAGTTATGCAAAGATTAGTATAAACTATATCGTATCCATAAACTTTAAAATATAAAAAACAGTAACTTAAGAATAACAAAATGAGACATGTTATTATAGCGCCTAATCCATTTTTTTAATCAATTAATGAATTAATGTTTATAACCTGGGTATTGTCATTTCGCCGCACCATAATTCCTGCAATAAAAGTTTATTTTGGGGTATGTATGTGGTGGTCATTAAAATAGACACGAGCCTGTCCTTTTTCACCTGTAATACCTAGATCACATGCCTTTAAGTTGAGTGTACGTAGTCGAGCAAGTAGGTCGTCTTTCTTGTAACGAGCGATAAATTTTACAACAATAGGCTTAGGCTTTTTTGTAGAACTATTCATTTGAGACACTCTCGTTATAAAGTCAATATCACTGTCAACGTTTATAATATATAACAGTTTGTATGTTTAGCAATATTTGTGATCAGGTGCAATAGATTCTCATTTTTGTTTTCCGGCAAACCAGATATTTCGATATTCGATCGCCTTGACCACTGCTCCCGCGATATATAATCATTACTGAGTTTTTTAATTGACAGGTCCATTGCTGAAACCTCAGTGTCAGTTTTTTTTACAGCTTTAAGATCACGCTCCACACTAGAAATTCGATTATTGAATTCATCGTGCTGTTGGTTTAAATAAGATATCGATTTCTTTAACTCGTCGATCTCCTTCCTAATAGGGGCGAACTCGGTCCTAATTAATTCTACAAAGTCCGATCTTAACTCACGACGAAGTTCTTCATTTTCTTTATTAAAAACGGCTCGAATATCGTCTAGAAAAATTTGAGGCTTCAGAGCATGTCTGAACGAGGTCGAGGGCATGGTCTTGTCTATTTTGTCACCGATGGATCCATTGATGGAGCAGCATGTTATTTCTCACTGGCGTGACCTGATTAGATTGTTTACGAAGCGTTAGATTCATGCATGCAGGACATTTCCACGATTGTAGAAATGCAGGTTTAAACTGACTGAACTGCTCCTTATTTAAGTTAAGGCATTCAGCGTGATTATCTTATCATTAGGCTCATCACATGCAGAACATTTTATAAAATTATGTTTTTTCTGAATAATTATACCTTTACATGCTTCGCACTTCATTGTAAAACAAATGTGCACTGCGACAGATATACGTAATTGCTCTTTTTATTTGAACGACAAGAGTCTAGTAAGATATGTATGAATTATCTTCGGAAATCAATGCAAAAGTTTATAATTTTCACTTTTTTTCACCGAATATAAAATACAAGATGGTTTTAAATAAACGTCGCGATTATTTCTACGATAAGAACACTGATCACACAGAAAATTTAACAGTTTGCAGGACGGCGCTCGAAGTCACTTAAAACTTGCGATTAACAGCGCGTTAGACAGTTCATGAAACTTTTTCCTTTTAAACACTTAATTTCACTACTTGGTCGAGCATATACCAGTTGGGTAATTATTCGTTATCGCGCCACCAGCGATTTTGAGGCTGATTTTTTTTTTATGACTTGACTTTTTTATCAGTTGTTATGATGGCGCATGACCTTTTTTGACAAAAAAAAATCTCAAATTCTCGAAAAAAAAAATACAAACCTTTGCATTAACTCTGCATTGCTTTCATGATATTTAGTGACGGCATTGGCGAAAGCATGCATGCGCGTGGTGTGTGAGGGATGTGCCCGGCGAAAAAGAAGGTAATTATTCGTAAGCCCTGCTAAAATCGAAGTACCTAAAAAAATTATTTCAAAATTTTTTATGCATAAAGAACATGAGAGGAAGCAAAATTAAGGTGGTGCGTAGTTATGTTGAGTCTTGAAAGTAAGGAGCAGGTTAGTAGTGTGTAGGTCACGCCGCGCGAGCCGAGCGAGCGTAGCAAGCGTGCCGCGGCAGCGGCCGGCGACTGCCAGAAGGGGGCTTGCATAAAGAAGCTCATTGAGTTACGATAAAATAACCAGAACAGACCCAATTAGACTACAAAAAGAATTTTTTTTACAGTCGCGTTATGATCTGTAAACATCATAACTAATTGGATCTTTTCTGGTTATTAAACTTAGTAATTGATCGGTCAACAACTATTATCTACTCTCCATTAAGGCTATTTTATTTTAACTCAATAAGCATGTATGTGCAAGTCGCTTTTTAACGGCATGACCTACATAAATCAGCAACGAATAATTACCACCAGTTGTTGTTTACACTTTTTACTATTTATTTTCAAATTAAAACATGCAGCACAGCAAATATGCGTCTGTTCACTTATATAGCAAAATTTGTGTGCTAAAGCATTTCATAAACTATCCAATTATTTGGATGATAAAAGCCGTTGGGAATAGTTTCCTCATTAACAGGATTTTACTAGTTTTTATAACAAAACATGTGTAATGTATCTGTTTGTTCGTTGAGTTCTTCGTACCGATGAAAATCTAAAGCGTCATTGTCACTAAAGTACGTCTTCTTATGGTAGCGTCGGGTGACGGGTCGCTTGAGGGGGCGATGGCTGGATCTTGGGTTAGCTCGTGAACGGGTGCCATTTGAGGGTACTCGTCGTTTGGACACTTGGGGAGAGGGAGACTTGCCGAGCCAACAGATGCAGATACGAATAATTTTGTATAGATATAAAGAAACACTATAAATTTATTTTGAAAAAAATATGTGAAGTTTCTTGCCAGTTCTTCTTCGCGAATGTTTTTTCCGAACTGGCTGGAGAGTCATTTTTTATTTGACGTCAGTTAGAACCAGTAAATGTCAATATTGAGAAATAAATATTTGAATTTAAGCTTTCCGTGAAGATTTTGCTTTCTGTATTTAATGTAAACGACTCCAATCAGCTTAAAAATTTCTCCAGTGTACGTTTTTAGTTTCATATCTGTCTTAGAAAATTTTTTTTGAAGTTTTCATTGATTGCAGTCCTTGAGCGAAATTGTTGATAGTGTAGCTTGTGACGGTTGTCTATTTCGACCTCTTTTTGTCAGTAAATTTTATTTTTTTGTCGTTCCCGACGTAATTTTAAACTACGAATTACGTAGTGTCGGAGAACGGCAATGTTTTGATTTGACAAGCCAGTCACGAAAAATTATCCATCATAACAACTAGAATCTATTTATTTATTATTGTTTCCGAGTTTATTATTCAAAATTACATGTTTATCAATTTTTTTATTATCTACAATCAAAGTTTTCATGAAATCAATAATTTATTTTTACGTACACGAGTGTGCGTAGCCAAAATTTTTGGTAAGGATTCTCATTCATTAAAATTTTATTTTGTTGTTACTTTTTCTTTTCAGATCAAATTTAATTGTATTAATGTTTCTGTTTTATTTTGTGTGACTATTTTTTATTTCAATTTTGTTTATATTTTTTGTTTGTATTTACAGGCATTTTTGTATATTTTTAATTTTACTGCAAAATAAACTTAGAAGAGAGCTTTGGTATTTCCTTTCTGGACCCTCAATTACCACTCCGCAAACAACGCGTTACACACTGGCGCCGACCATTCAAACGCAGTTTATGGAGAAAAGAGGAGGAACAATATCAACAGAGGAATAGCAACATTAAAAATAATTTTTTTATAATTATTATTGAGGTCAGGCATAAAACTTTATTTGTTACCATTTTCAACCATTAACATTCACTAGTTAGGTTATATATCTACTATAATATATCAAATTACTGCTAAATTATTCAGACATTTAAGTTTCTTTAGTTTCTTTCGTTATAATATCTTTGAAGAAATTTTCTGAAGGCACTAGAGCATTGGCGTTGTTATTTAGATAATGGATTACAATTTACAATTTATACTGATCACGCAGCCCTTCAGTGGTTTATGCATTTAAATAATCCTACTGGCAGATTAGCTCGATGGAGTATTCGTTTATCTATGTTTAATTTCGTAATTAAACACAAAAAAGGCTCAGATCATGTCGTACCAGATACTTTATCACGTATAAAACCAATTGATTTAATTAATTTTTCTACTTCTCAAACTAAAGACACTTGGTATTTAGCAATTTATAATAAATGTTTATCATTTCCTTCTAGTACTCCGGATTACATGATTCATAATAATAAATTGTTTAGATTTTGTAGATCTAACACATTATTTAACTCTGAATTTAATTGGAAACAAGTAATACCATTAGAATTTAGGGAATCTGTTATTACACAAAATCATTCTACTCCCCAAACGGCACATTTTGGTACTTTTAAAACATACCATAGAATTAAAAATCTCTATTTTTGGCCTGGCATGTATAAAGACGTAGCCATGTTTATTGCTAAGTGCGAAACTTGTTTAGCTACCAAGCACCAAAATCAAAACTTAATTGGTTTAATGGGCAAACCCAAACATTGTTCACGCCCTTTCCAATGTTTATCCATAGATTTGATAGGTCCACTTCCTACTTCACGTAAGCAGAATAGATTTCTATTTGTAGTTACTTGTTGTTTTTCCAAATATTGTTTGTTATTTCCAATAAAACATGCAACCGCTTCTATTATTCGCCATATATTGGACAATTTAGTTTTTATGGTTTATGGAGTTCCAGAAACTATTATATTAGATAATGGTCCTCAAATGATAAGTACAGAATTATCTGAATTATTTAAATTTTACAACATACCAAAAATACATTACACCCCACGTTACTGTCCACAGGTTAACACCGTTGAGCGTTACAATAAAACTATTGTAACGGCGATTGCAGCTTTTATAGATAAAGATCACAGAACTTGGGATACCTATATAAACAAAATACAGTTTGCTATTAATACTGCGGTTAATGAAACCACAAAATTCACTCCATCATTTTTAGTATTTGGTAGAGAAGCTGTTACATGTGGATCTATCTACAAAAATAAAGATTCCAGAGATGAACTAATTTTCAGTCCTAGGGATGTATATGCTGAAAATATAGGACAATTAATACCTATCTTTTCCGAAGTACAGAAACGGTTATTTAATGCACATCAATATAATGCAACTTATTATAACAAACATCATCAGAATTTAGAATTTAATAACGGTGATATTGTTTGGAGGCGAAACCATGTAATAAGTTCCTCTAAAAAACATTTTTGTGCTAAGTTTGCACCCAAATTTATTAAATGTAAAGTTTCAAATAAAGTTTCACCATTAATTTACGATTTAGTGGATATGAATAATAACCCATTAGGTCGTTGGCATATCAGAGACATTAAACCTCTACCGCGTTTAACTTCTTCTTTGAGTGACTAGATTGGTTGTTACCAATTACTTTATATGAATTCATATATAATTATTGCTAATTATCTCACGGCGAGCATAAGCCGATTCTTTTTGTCTTATTTTTTTTTTCTATGCACCTCATTATCGTTTGGCTATACCATTAACATTGACGTTGGTCAAAACTTATAATTAATTATCATCATCGTAGTATTAGGTTAACTTATTGTGTAATTTATTTAATATTTGCAATTCTAGGAGTGTAAACTCTTATTTTCAATATCTGTATTATACTTTATAGTATAATTTGTTAAATGTTATCAATTTTTTTTTTTCTCTCAATTTTTTTTCAAGCGGTTTGCAACTTGTAAAATTAAGCCTTCTGCACGAGCGTTTATTAAGGTAACTCGTTAAACTAAACCATACCTATGTGTATTATTTATACGCTTGAATCACTTTCCCGTGAGAATTATTTTCATATGTTTATTACATAAGTATTTTAATTACTTCACAAAAGACCCTTGGATTTTATTTAAAAGTCAATGTTTCACGACTGGCTATGATTTTCTTTTCTTTCCGGCATATTTATTTCAGTCTTTAACTGAAACTTGTTTATAGTAATCACCGTGCGGGAGTTAGCGACACGTTAAAGAAGCCATAAGCTATTAATATTTTCAGCGGATGGCAACTATTAAAGCCTTTTGCCGTTGCGTCCAACTCTGTTGAGTTGACTTATTTAGGATACGATTCCTCATAAGCAACTCTAACTGCATGATGTTTTATTTCCAGTAGTTGGAATAAGACTAGTATGAAAGAGAATGTATGTTGTAATTATAATGTACGTTGATGGAGTTGAACGATGTATATTAACATTGTATATTCCAGGAACATGTTTAAAATTTTATCATTCATGAACCATGTAATTTAAGATAATTATTTAGGATTTTTTTTTTCTCTCTCTCGTCTGTTTTGTTTTCTTTTTCTATTAAATAACTTGTTGATATGCAATATATCAGTATTATTTTTTTTTTTCATATATACAGGATGTTTTTTCAGAAAAATTCTTCTATAGGATGTTAATATTAATTTTCATTTTGCTTTTAATTATTATTTTTTTTTGATCGTTTTTTTTATTTGGCAGATTAAATATTAAAATTCGATATGTATATGCGGTTTATTTTGATTTGGTTTGAATATTTTTTTTTTTTTAAAACTATACTGAAAAAATCTTTCAGATTTTTTTTTTTCCCGGCCCCCGGGTATTGTGACGGTTGTCTATTTCGACCTCTTTTTGTCAGTAAATTTTATTTTTTTGTCGTTCCCGACGTAATTTTAAACTACGAATTACGTAGTGTCGGAGAACGGCAATGTTTTGATTTGACAAGCCAGTCACGAAAAATTATCCATCATAACAACTAGAATCTATTTATTTATTATTGTTTCCGAGTTTATTATTCAAAATTACATGTTTATCAATTTTTTTATTATCTACAATCAAAGTTTTCATGAAATCAATAATTTATTTTTACGTACACGAGTGTGCGTAGCCAAAATTTTTGGTAAGGATTCTCATTCATTAAAATTTTATTTTGTTGTTACTTTTTCTTTTCAGATCAAATTTAATTGTATTAATGTTTCTGTTTTATTTTGTGTGACTATTTTTTATTTCAATTTTGTTTATATTTTTTGTTTGTATTTACAGGCATTTTTGTATATTTTTAATTTTACTGCAAAATAAACATAGAAGAGAGCTTTGGTATTTCCTTTCTGGACCCTCAATTACCACTCCGCAAACAACGCGTTACAAGCTAATGTGTCAAATTCCATTTGAAGTTTTTTATTCTCTTCAGTTACCGTAATCATGTCATCACAGATTTCTCTTTTTTTAGGTTAATGTAAGCTGCACTTAAGTGAGAAGACACGCTACTGGTTGAGTCTTGCATTTGGTATGTTCGTTTGGGTTAGGGTTTCGTTGTACACAGACTCGAGCTAGATGACCTTCTTTTTGGTACATTCGTTCGCCTGGTGGTCCTCTTTTTCACATCGAAAACGTTTTCCTCTCAAGTCTTTTATAGTAAGAGTTATTCTTGATGTTACGTTTCGGTTGGGTCGGGGTCTTGAAGTTACGGTCAATACTTTGAATGTGTCCTGTGTATTAGTTCACTTTGTTTTTGAAATTGTCATATTTTCTGATTTTCCCATTCCTATGACGTTGCTATTTGCACTAACTTTGGGTAAGGGCTGGTGTCTTTTTCTTGAAGTAATTTTGTACGTAATTATACCATCGTATAAGCCTCGTATAAATTGTAAGGATAAAAAGTTGTCTAGGAATGATTGATAGTGGAAACGCGCAGCAAGATTAATCTAATTCTTTAATAAATCCTAGATAGAGGAATGCGTAGAAGAGCGAGAATAAATTCTAAATTTAAACTTAGAGCGTTACGGTGATAATCTTACAAACAAAAATAAAAAATAAAACAATTTGCTTAAAGTCGCACCTTAAGAGCGTGAAAAAATAAAGACATATTTTTAAACGTAATCGGGAGTAATTAGTAATTAAACTATAACTAAATAGTATACGTAGTAGCTAAAGCTACTCTAATTTTGGCAGCGGCTAGACATATAATTTGACGTTTTAAAGCACCAGTAAAGCATAATAAATGTTAATTCAATCAAAACATGTAAAGAAATTCATTTGCAAAAAATAAATGTTTGCTGATTCTATTCCAACACTAAATAAATGTTTGTTGCTTTTATTGAATTATTATTATAAAAACTAAACGTTATTCCTCTAGTGCTTTTACACCCTTAAAAAAATGCCTAAAATAATAATAAGTGATTACAAAACTCAACATTAGTTCCATTATTTTCAGATTCTCTTAAAATGGAACTAGTGATTAAAAAAACATCAGTAGTTCCATCATGGAACTGTTAATGGTACTCAAATGCTACTAGTGGCAACGAACGCTTCAAAGGTCCAATAAAGCGAAGGTGAATTAACTTTCATAATTAAAATGACTTCACCTACTCCAACCAGACGCGAGTAAGTGTTCCATTTTCACGAGTTTGTAACGTATCTAAGTACACGTCACGCCATCACTCCAATGGGAATGAACGAGCCTATCGAGTAGCATATATCGCGAAAGTAACTGTTGGCTCTGCTCTGGAACGTTCACTGAGGGAAGCGATGCTAGAGGCATTATACAAAAAAAAATTACATGGAGTTAATTGTAAAGGTTCTGCGGGAAATACCTAACGGCCTCGAATTTAAAATCGCCTCAATTTGGCAGAGCATGGTTAACAGTGTAGCACTGCAAGATGGTAGTACACCAATAAATCATCAATGTGCACAGGCGGTTGATCATCCCAGTCCATCTTGAGCTCCAGAGAGCTCTTTTTCTAATAAAGAGAATCTTAAGGTTAAGAGAGAACCTTAGTGAATAAAATCAGTGGAGCAGCAAACCGCAGCAAACCGCAATTACCGAAAGTATGTTACGCTTTGTGAAAGCAGTGTCATTTATTGAAATAGTAAATTTGAAATAATCATTAGGGGGATCCCAAGTAACTCCAAATACTTTTTGCGTCGAGTTTGAATCGAAATTAACAATTTGAGGACGAATTAACGAGTTACTAGACCATTTATGAAGTTTGAAAGCTCCGAAGTTGCGAAGACATCCATGAAATAATCTCCGCGCTTAATGACGTGGGCGGCGATTGGATAGCTAGGACGTTCAAGGTCAGTGAGATATCGTAGTGTGCAAAAAACAAGAATGGACTACAAGATAAGCCGAAACAGACTCGTTTAAACCCAAAAAGTTTTAAAGGATCAAAACTGTTAAAACGATATAAAATTTTCTTAAACTTGTGAAATTTTGGACACAATTTAATTCTCAAACACATCTGTTCCACATCACCACAAACAGCGATGCGAAAGAGAAGACAATTTAGAAGAACGACGAATAAGTCTGATTACGGGTTCGGTCCTGACCATGAAACACTTCATTAAGTGGGCTAAACGCTGACGGGGGAATAATATTATCGATAGCGATAATATTATTCGATATTAAGCTTCGATACGATGGATAGTATTGTTGTGTGTCGATACTATTTACGCAAACGGGGCTATCGATAAGATCGATAGTATCGACACTATCGATACTATTGATACTATTGCTTTTACTTAACTATTGATAGTATATCGATAGTGGACTATCGAGCGGCAACATTAGACGTACCGATCCAGAAGCGTTATCCGACGGGCGCGGGAAATGAAGTAACGTGTGATTCGTTTTCAAACCACAAATGCTACAATTTTTATTCGAATTACAAGCAAATATAGCTAGTAGACAGACAGTTAGTCTGATGATAAAAAGTTAAACAAGTAAAACAACCACCTTTGGTTTTAATAATAGAATATCGATCTTAAGGTGTCATTTTTAAAAACTTAGGACAACAGTAAAATTTTTCGTGCCCGGGTCTGTTACAAAAAACACATAAGCTATTAGAATAATATATAATAATACTAATAATAAATTACGACTTTTGGTGCGTTCAAGAGTTTTAGTTTGTTCATGTAAACATTTGACAAGACTTTTATACGTTGGTATATGTTCGGAACGAACTGAATTTTCAAACATACGAGCGGTCTCACGATCTAGCTTTTGTAATGTAAAAAATAAACCTTTTCATCTGTTATTTTTAATTGTTCAAACGATAATACCGAAGTTGTAAACAAAGCGAGAAAAGTGTTTAAACCATCAGCTCACTGTACCGTTTAAGGTTTAATATTCATAACAAGTTGTATATTAGAATAACCTACCTAAAATTTGGCGGTCTTGGTATTTGTTCACTAATGTTTTATAAATAAGATCGTGAAGCGACTAATATAATACCGATAGAACTTCACTTGGAAGTTTGTTTAATCATCTATTATATTTCGTAGCTTATTCTTCAGATAGTATATAATTAAACAGGTAGATTTTTAGAGATTAAGTTTTGTTTTCTTTTGTCCTTACAAATTATAATTTATTTAAATACGTTTAGTACATAATTTAAGAATCCAGTAACCTTCAGGTATTTTTTATAATTGGTGATTGCCAAATTAATTAAATCAATAAACAGAATAATTTCCAAATCAATAAACAGATAATCCATACGGCATGGCTCAAACATATCATTTTCTTGAAATTCAAAACGTAAGTATTTTTTGTAATTAACAAATATAGGTACGAGTAGATATGATCTTTCTTATCTATGTTAGCTAAGAAACCATTATGGGGAATTAATTTAGAAGCTTTTTTATAATATTCCATTTTAAAGTGTACTTTTTCTACAAAATTGTATAATTTTATTTATTAATTTCTTTTTGTTTAGTACGAACCGTTTTCGCCGTTGAGTTTCGGCGCCAAAAATATTTATTTTTTATATTATATTATATTTATATATTATATAAAAACTGGTCACTTGAGGTATAACAAGGTTTTATAGCCTCTAAGTGTAACAATAATTTATTAATTCCTATTATCATATTTAGTTTTTCACTATGCGACAAAATATGTTTGGGAGTAAATACTGGTGTAATTTTATCATGAAATGGAATTAAAATTATCATCATTATTATCTATCCATTTTAAAATCGTTTCATTATTTGGTATTTTAGGCCAATAATCGTAAAAGTAATGGATTCGACCTGCGTGTTCCTGAATTATGGTTGATTCGGTGCACGACTCCCGGACTGGTTCAATTTTGCGTTGAACTATGAAATGTGGACGCCGAAGTGGAAGCACTGACACTTTCCATTGACGTCACCACCCCCCTGTTTGACGGATAACGAGGCGGTCCCATCCAGTTTCCCGACTGGGTTGACCGGTTGCCTGTCGATGTTTGGGGAGTACTTAGGTAGCTTCGGTGTACTTTTTTATTATTATTACTATAATTGCTTTTTCTTTTTTTTAACACTTTATTATCTCTTTTTCAAGAAGTAAGTTCATCCCCCTATTTATAGCGGTTATTCCATAACTGGAGCAGCTTAGGCCCCGAGGTTAGAAAGTATCTCTGGATCAATGTCGGAAATAATTCTCCCTACTGGCCCGGTTCATTCTCGGAGGTGAACGGTTCCAGATTAGGGAGCGTCTACATAGAGGACTCAGGTATTGCGGTAACCGAAATGGCTAGGCAGAGATTCGTCCACTGGGTTCATCGTTATATTTAAATAATTTTAATGACGACAAATCATATTTGGAAAAAAAATAGAACTAATAGAATATTACGTAATACAGACATCGTGTTAAATCTCTTTCAGATTACAAGCATTTTCTGTATTCGTATTAAAATATTATTGAAAAAAAAGTCAAAAATAACAATACGAGTACTATACAGCATTAATCGGAATAGGAAACATCAGGTAGAAGACTACCAGGAATTTATGCGGATAACGTGATATTCTATTACATTACACGTACTTTGTGCATCTTTTTGATTAAGCTAAATTATAGTTTAATATGCGTTTTATTTCAGGTAAAACGCCGCTATTAAACTACTTGACCGTCACTGAAAGCTTTATGATGAGAGCCTGTTTGTTGAATACAATACTTGAAATTGGCAGTAATAGTTATTTTGTAGTAACAACAGCTGATTGCCTTAAAACACAAAATAATAATAATGATAAATATTTAGTGTTAGTAAAAAAAGGGAAAGTCAGAAAAGATTCGAACCCAGATTCCACCAATAATATATGTCCACCAATAATAATATATATGTTTATCCATACGCCTTGCCCGCCTTGGTAACTGCTCACTGACACCAAAGGTCGAATGAAAGTTCTACTGTGAAAAAAAACTTTAAAAGTTTCGTATTTCTACTAGTTTTGTAAAAACAATAATAACTACTGTGAAATTTTTATTTAAATAAGATGTCGGCCTCGTATAACGGTGCGGAATCTACGTGTGTGAATATTTGTGGCAGACGGCCGCTTTTTTGAAGTTCATTACAAAAAAAATTGTTCTTTAATTTTTTTTCTAGTATAAATAATAACAATGCAAAAAAAATAACTAATATTTTGGTCAAACATTGTGCGTTTTCTCTATGATTCCCAAACAACGTTATTGTACAATGCGACTATGTAAATTACCAATTGTTTATAGCATTCATTGTCAATGAATTATGAACCCAGTTTAACAATTATTGGAGGTCAAGATGGCTTGCACAATTGTGATTTTCCAATGAGCAATATACTGATTTACGATCACATATAAACACAGAAACTTTGGGAGTCGTAGCATTCGGCAGTGTACTACATAACAAAAACGTTCCAAATTAAAACAAAAGATAACTTACATACATACAGAAAATGGATGTTATAGAACGCGTTCTAAATGAAATTGAGGACCGAGAAAATGACAATCAGAAAGAAGAAAATATCAATAAAGTTAAAGACCTAAAAGAAGATACATTGATAAATGCAAAACTTATTGGCACGGATTATAATTACAAGCATGAGATAGTTTGGGGAAACGCTATTGGATTTCTGGTTCTGCATATTCTTGCACTAAAGGGCCTGTTCCTTATAGTCTCTGGAGGAGTTGGATGGAAAACTACAGCTTGGTGTAAGTATCATCCAGCTTTTATAACTACAGGAATATATTCAAAAAGTATTTATGCATAGAGAGATCCTGTTTACTATTAATCGGGAATTTGAATGTATAAACGTAAGTATACATCGCACTAAAAAAATAATGTCCAAACTCGAATCCGAAATTCGAATTTCGAAAAATCTCGAATTTCAGAAAAATGTAGCTACTAAAACTAAAACTAGCTTTTGCTCGTGGCATTCATTTTTCCTATGTAATTAATTATCAAATAAAAGTGAATACAATGAAAATGAAAAGAAATATCATTAACATAAATAAGAAACAATAATAAAAAAATATACTGTATTGATAACTATTTGCTATTTAATGCTTATCATTCCAAATTAATTAATTAACGCAATATAGATCTAAACTTGTCCCACATTTAAACTAAAATGCAAGAAATGCAAGTTTATTATTATTATTTATTTAGACAATTCGTTTAGATAATAACCAAATTTTAACGTACGGATTTCAAATATTTTTGAAAGTAATTACAGCCTATAATGTACTTGCTAATAATGTTAGCTTTCTATAGGTGACAGAATTTTTTAAATCAGTTGAGTAGTTTTTATTTTTATCCGTTACAAACAAACATATAAATATACAAACTCTGCAAAAAATGCAATGTCTCTCATATACTTGTTCCATAATGTACCATAATTTTCATTATAAATGGATACTGTGTTTTTGGCCTTATTAGCGTTTTAAATTTTACCGGACTTTGTGGCCTAGCGCCGACGGCGCTTAGCTGGAACATACTACTCCTACATACGACACGCCTAAGGGCACCCGAAAGGGCACGGACTTTGGCTTAGGACATCGTAAATTGAAACTACCACTACTGGTTCGGAAGGGTCATCTACTGCCAAAGAACCAGCAAAAAACTCAGTAGGAATGAGTACGCCGCGTTAGCCTGGCCCACCGGTCGGTTAGGCGATTCAAAAAATAAAATATTTTTTCTTTATAATATTAAATAAAGGATAAAACTAAAATTATATTATTGTAAAACTAATTCTTAGATTTATTTTCAGCTTTACTCGTAGGGTACATTTCTGGCGAAGCAATTACTTTAGGGGCCCATAGATTATACACACACAGGTCTTTTAAAGCAAAGCCCTTATTGAAAGCAATGATAATTATCTGGCAAACCATTGCTGGTCAAGTAAGTACATCCTGTGTTTAAGGTTGTTTATATTGTGCGTTGGGTAGGCGTTATCGTTATAAAACGAAATGATTCAAAGAACACATTTTGCTCCTCTAAATAGTAAAATTCAGCAAAGTTTTAACCATACTTTTTTTAGAAGTTAACCAAAAATTTAAGATGTAATAATTCCAAACTAATATATCACGTGGTAAAGGTCAATAAATAAAGCCGAGCATCCTCTTCACTCTCATTAATATAAAAGCTCTGGGTACTTGCCTGGAAAATCAACTTCAGATTCAGACAGTTTTGTTGAGCTTACTGGTTGTTAGGAAATGTCAACATTCTATCCTTCAATTGTACATGACATATATTTTATTTGTATGTACTTAATAATATTTAGTGACATACATTTTTAATAGCATTGATATTTTCTGAAAGTGAACAATAATAAAGGACATAGAGAACGAAGATTAGTAGACTATATTATGCGACAATACTAAGACACAGACTCCGTTTTGAGAACTCATTACCATCTGCCGAAAACTTCTCTCGTCAGGCCCGTGGTAGATCGTGTCGCTCTCGCATCGGTTCGTTCGGGTTCAGTCACTGAAAACGATAACTCATAGAATATGTTACACCATAAATCATCTGCATATTTTCATTTTACTCTATGGTAATGCAGTGTATTGGTTATTACATGAAGAATAAATTTATGTACACTTTTCAATCGAAACCTTAACAGTAAAAGTTTTACTTTACTTGCCTACTTTTTTACCAATCTACATTATCAATTTCAGAATTCAACTTTTATATGGTGCCGCGATCACCGCCTGCATCACAGATATTCCGACACAGATGCCGACCCTCATAACTCCAAAAGAGGCTTCTTCTTCTGTCATATGGGGTGGCTGATGTGCAAAAAACACCCTTATGTCAAGCAGCTCGGGAGGAGAATCGATATGAGTGACTTAGAGGCTGATTGGATGATTCAGTTTCAGAAAAAGTAAATATTCTGGATAGCACATTTGTTAGGTTAGGTTAGGTTAGGCATTCGTGGAATAATGTCACGTTCGTAAATATTATACGAATATTAGCAGTCCTTAAGAACTGTTTAATAGATTAAACCAAAAAGTAGATCAAATCTAGTCCAAATCTTAATCGTATTTCATTGCCCCGGTGGCAAAATAACCTATCCATACTAAATCAATCGGGTTTTCAAAGACATTTAATACTATCTTAGCTTATCTGTAACTTATATGTAGAATCTCAGGTGATCATATAGATATGAATTTAGCTTAAGTTGGAACCTACGATAATTGTTTTTTAAAAACATACTGTTACTTCTACAATATTTATTTAATGTTTATAAACTATTTCAATAGGTCCTAAACATGTTTTGTCAAATAGCCAATTCCTCAGCACCCAAATCTGAGCTTCTGGCTGACTCGGGCTACAAATTCCTGATATTTACAGGTACTACTACTTCTTGTACGTACTGTTCGCCATATTCCTACCAGTAGCGGTACCCGTCATGTACTTCGGCGAAACGTGGCTGAACTCCTTGCTGACCGCTTATGTGTTAAGATACGTCTTGATTCTCCACGTTACTTGGATTGTCAACAGCTTCGCCCATCTTTACGGGACTAGGCCTTATGATAAGTAAGTTTTTAATTTTTATTTTTCTGTAGTTTTACTGAGGTCTAAACTGATTCTATATATTATATTGCGGACGCGAGCAATTAAGTGTGTCATATTTTATTATCTGTAAAGAACATGACATTCAAGTCGATAACCGATAGGATAATTTTAGGTTAAGCTAAATTCTTTGGAAAGGAAAGTTTCGCTTATTACTCTACCAACTCTACCAAAAGTTTATCAATTAAGATAGCACAAATTAAATTGGTTAAAAATAAGAACTTCATAAATAACAATCATAAAATTTAAGGCATCAAAAGTAAAATAATACGATTTGTTCAAATTGTAACTCATAACGTTAAATACTTAGGTACAGCGGAAGACAGCCTTTCGTGGTGTGTTCATCTGAAACACGTACCTAGCAGGGTGAAAAAGTTAAACTGAATTTTCAAATCTTTACGTCACTTTGTACTTAGCAATATTAACACTCAAGTTCTAACAAAAGATATCTCAAATTACATTTATATTTCTCTGATTCGATCAGTTTTAATTGATTGTACATGCGTATAAGGCTGCGCTGCAAAAACCGGTTTATTTAATTTGGAGCGGAATTAACGCGATCTTTATAATTTACACAAAGTTTATAAGGAATGCGCTTTGTCAAGGTCAGACACTTTATGTTTTAAATTTTTTATTCAAAAGGCGTAAGTGTGTAACTATTGACCCTTACATTCAAACGCGGAGAATAAATGACAATAAGAATTATCGTATTCGCAATTGAAAATTTTTATAAAAGGCAAAACACACACAAACACGTACGTACTATTTAGTATAATAATAAGCATATGAATTATTCAACGAATAAATAAATAAACAAAAAAATTGTTTTTTGAAAATTCTCAGCCTGAGGCACTCTCCCGCCCTCCAACTTTCTCCACACAAATTATCACATGTCAATCCGTCGCTCGACGTAAAAGAAGAAGAAGCAAACAACCTAACACACTTTGAAATTTATAGTATAAGTTTAGATTTACAATAAGTTAAGGCATTTCTAGCTCCTGTAACCTCGGTTGTTCTAGTCAAAATCCCAGCTTATTTTAGTGGTAGTTTTGTTAAGATGTCGCCTGGGGCAGTACTACAGTACTACCTATTTTGACCGCCATTATAATCAGGTTGACGTGGTTGTAATCCCGCCAAGAGAAAAGAACAGACTGTGCAATAAGTGAAACAAGGGCAACTTCAACCGCAGCCTACGGTCGGTAACGCATCATAAGTTGACGTAACAATCACATTCAGTATTGATAAATAAAACACCAAGACTATTGTTATTCATGGGTTCAGATAGCAACAGGTGGGTCGTATGCTCGTTTGCCGGGTATGAACAAAGTATTTAAAACAAATTATAATCTCTTCAATCAGGAACCTCCAACCGGTAGAGTCCACATTCGTGGCGTGTGTGACGTGGGGTGAAGGCTGGCACAACTACCACCACGCTTTCCCCTGGGACTACAAGGCGGCAGAAACTGGGATGCACTTCAATTTGACAGCCACTTACATCGAGTTCTTCGAGAAACTTGGCCTAGCAAGTGACTTGAAGATAGCCTCAGATGATATGGTAAGATTTAAGTTTTGTTTTTGGAGTTTTCGATTACAATATTTTAACTTTTATTTTTACATAAAATCCCTTGTAAAAACCTGGTAAGGCTGTCCTTATAATGTACATTTTTGTGATTAATAACAATATTTGAATGCATGTCATGTCTTCTAAATTCTTTTCGGATCACTTGTTATGGTTTCCCAAATTTGGGAAAGGATTTGTTAACTTTGAGGCTGCACAAATGGTTGTTTATATTTAATAATTATGACCTCAAAATATTTTGTCAAATCACGATAGTACCCTGATTTATAGTATAATATAATGGTGCGTTTATTAATATTCAAAATAGATTGTCATTATAACAGCTATTGTACTAAAAGTCTGTGCAATGTGATTGCTTTATATTAAGTTCTTAGTTTAACAGCCTTTTTATTTTATTTTTAGGTTAGAAACAGAATAATTAGATCCGGCGACGGAACGCATTACGAACTGGGTAATGACGAAGCCAGGGCTTCAGTGACAGCAAGAGGACCTCTCCATCCATTGAACCCAACATACAACAGCACGTTACAGTCTCCTGACGCTGTCTTAAAACCTGAAGGCCTTCCTTTGTTCCATGAGAAAGATGTCTTTAATATGAACGTCGTGAAAAGAAAAGTTACTTTAGCATAGATTTAGCGTGTAAGCCATTTTGAACAAGTATTACAAGAGATGTTCTAAAAGTACCTATATTTTAGTTAATGCACGATTTTATAACTTTTCGTACGCTTATTCGTAAAAGATACGAGAATTTGTAGGTCTGGAAGATAGTTTTAATAAAATAATTTGTTATACGTTTTTTCGTAAAACATATTTTTGAAGTTTTATTGTTGACTTGCAAATTAAACACAGTTTTTGTCAGTTTTAAGTTTTATTGCAATAAAATATTGATTCTTTAAATACATTTTTTATTACAATATCCATATCCCCCTAGCGAGCTTCCAAATACAGCAAAATATATTAAGTACAAAAAGCTGAAGGATATAATTCATAAAGCGGTTGCCAGTCGTTTCATTTTAATTCTGTAGCATATCATGAGTCGCTACTAAAACATATCCTCATCACTTTTATAATTCTTCTTCTTTTTATTAAGCACAGTTATATTAAAATGACAACTTTCCCTTGTACGTAAGAATACATAATTAAGACATAATTTCTGAACTAACAAATAATACACGAGTTAAGGACGACTAGCGCCCAAAAAATTACAAAAATAAATCAAACTAACAATGTAACATAAAAATATCTACTTTTCTTTTTCAAGCAAAATTAATATTATGATTAAATCTTCTTACATTAGTCAGTACAAAAGCAGCCATGTTTGGCGTTGTGTCTTATCCAATACAAGTACTTGGTGACTCTAGTATACACGCCCGGGTAGCCGACGCGACCGCAGCCAATTCCCCATGACACAACACCTAGAAATAAAAGAAGAAAAAAAAATTAATATCATTTTTATTTTGTATTTTAAGGAAACTACTATATTTGTGCCTGAGTGAGAATAATCGTGTTCATATCCTCATAAATAAACTAATAATACATATATAAGGAGTGTTAAAGTAGGTACTGTTAATCCTGTAACTGGTGAATGCACAGAGTGAAAGAACTGCGTAAACTGAACAACTTCCCCAAAGAATCATAGTGTCCAAAATGTATAATAAAAGAATTACATTTATAAAACGCTATGCTGATAATGTATGTCAATTTGCAAAGCGTTTTCGACGTTTCGCTGCTGCTTATCATATCAGTCAGTGCATTAGTGCTGCAATATAACAGGATTTTTCCGCAAAAAAGTTCTTCATGTTTTGTACATTTTAAGCGCTATTTTTCTTAAAGTTGAGTTTGTAAGTGAAAAAAAAATTCACGGTGTCAACCTATGTTCCATAGGAAAAGTTGTTCAGTTTAGGCAACTCTTTCACCAGTTTTAGTATTAACAGTATTTGTTTACACCCTGTATAAGTCTTTGAAATCAGTCTTCAGTTTTTTAAATGTTGTTAATTCTTACTAAGTGAAAATTGGGACCGTTCTTGAATGTGGTATTAATTAATCTTCATTGAACAAAAACTTTTATGTTACGTACCAAGAAGTTCATATCTTTTATCTGTCCTTTCTGCTGATAGAGGTCCGCCACTGTCTCCCTGTTAGAATAAAATAAATATATAACTAGTTACTTACATTGATTTGCACTTAGTAAAGGGACTTATGTTAAATTCATGAGACCGAGTAAAACTTAATTGCTATTAAACTTATTTGACGGCCTGTTTGGTATGTTGGTAAGTAGCCTTGCCTTCCATGCCAGAGGTCCCGGGTTCGAATCCTGGTAGGGGCAGATATATTATTATATTTGCTTTCTAGTCATGGATGTGTATTTACGTTTATTTAAGTTTATTTCTAATATTTATATATAAAAAAAAATATTTACGTGTGTTTATATGTTTCTTAAGTTTATTTATCCGTTATCTAGTATCCATAACACAAGTTCTTTAATGATACTTAATTTGGGCTAGATAATGTGGTGTGATTGTTAGAAATATTTATTTATTTATTTTATTTATTTATTAAATACATTTGAAATACATTTGCTATCATTTTAACCGACTTTTAGGTACCCAGCGCCAAACATTTCCTCTTTGGTATTCTAACCATCTCGTTGATAAGCACCGATAATGAGTTCCCTAATATTACTGGGAGAGTTCTGAATGCTAACCTGACAAGAATCTTTGCCCCCGACTTCAGGGTACCCAGCGCACAGCATTTCTTCAGCTATCATATGAGCATCATATTTGGTATTCTTGCAAGCCTCGTTGCTCAGCACTGGAACTTCCACGTCCAGAAGAACGCAGGAGTGATTCACCTTCTCTGATTGTGAGCCCCAGCCTGTGGCGATTGCTTTTACTCCAATGTATGTGTTTTCTGAAATGTTTTTCTTTCCTGTAGTGCCTTTTTTATAACTTTTTATCTTTGTAACTTGATCGATTAGATATCATACGAAATATGAAATACAAGGCTATCCAAGAGGTACAGTAAGCTACAAAAATACATAACTATCTCCAGCCCAAATGATTTCAGCTGTTTTACCCATTGCCTTACAATTCCTGTTTGTGTAATGTGCATAGCTACAACCATGTAGGCATTTATTGAAAAATGACGCTTGGTACAGTACGTTTCATGGAAATCTCATGCTTAATTTTAATGCTGCCTTTTAAATCTCTATCCGTGTTAAGCAGCGTGTTAAAATTGTTAAGCAACTTTTGAAATAACAGTCTAAATTGGATAAGCACTGTTGATAATAATTGTCCATTTACTTATAACTTTCTTTATTTTGTAACTTAAAATTAATAAACTCGATTCATACCAATTAAATATGACGAAAAGTGCTATGAAATTAATGAACACTCAAATCACAACAAATCGGATTTGGCATTTTCAAGCTTAGTTTAATTCATAATATAATAGTTATAGTTCAAAAATATTTAGTACTTACCATCACTATGAGGCAAACAAACAGGTTTTATTCTATCCGTGATCTTCACTCGCTCATTCAATTTCAATATGGCGATGTCATTCTTGAAGTCGGAGAATGAGAAATTATGCGCATACACCTCGGTCACAAATCTAGTCTCGGGACGTGTGTCGTTGCAGCGATCATGCTCACCGAAAGTCACCTTTATCATGAACCACATTAACCTGAAATTTAAATGCCGCTGACTGATACGTTGGTCGTGTTATCGAAATGTTTTAGGTACCTTTAGTGGTGTTGTTTTATAATGCGAGTTTAAAAGGGCATGGTTCTGTTACATGTGGGCTTTAGATTTGTGCTGGACGTTGGTATCAAGAATATATTGTTAATGCCTATAAAAATGATTTTTTTGAATTTATTTTATGGTACCTCTTTTAGTAAATGTTAGGTCGTCGTCGAATCAGCAGATCAAGAAACAATTATGAAAACAGAAGGGATGCTGGCGGGCCTACACGTAGGTAAGTAGCCAAACAATCAATTCGGCCAAAAGAAGTGAGTATGGTAGTACCATTCTCCCCCAATTTGTTCGCACACGAGAAAACGAATAGCTAAAGATATCCCTTTTTTTAAAGGCCATACTAATATTTGCCTAACATATACCTTGCAACATACAGGGTGTTCTTCATATCTTGCCTTTGTTCTAGTAATAGCAGTAAATGAAGAGTCAATACATGGGTATGGTAACCTCGTATCACCTATCGGTTTGACCCGTTTTGAGAAACGCCTTGTATACAACACGTGAGAGCTGACTACTGGGATCAAAACAGGATTGCGAATTCGATCACATAAATATAATGCTATGTCTGGCTTCGCTGTAGTGATTTCTTAACCTGTGTAAGACCAATACATACAAGACCATAGTATACAAAACATACATAGTTACCAAGCCGAATATCTCCTCAAATACCTATGTGTAGCTATAAATTAAACTACGTTTGTTACTCACTTTGAATTAGTACCTTTATATAATTTATCCTACATACCCTTTAACGCAGTGTGCTGCCGTGAGCACATTCCTGTCATTTATCAGGATTCCACCACAATAGAACTTGTTGAAGTAGGTGAGTCTAACAACCCAGGGGAACTCGTTTACTGCGGTCTCCTCGCCGCCTATGATGCGTGACTCCTCGTTACGTTCTCCGCATCCTAGAGGCAGAAAAAATAAATACTTTCTTCCATTATATTTCATGATATACTCGTACGTAGTTAGGATCTTGATACTGCTTCTAGCTCAAAGGCCAGGAGGCTTGACTCTTCTATAACGTACTGTTTTCAGAACGTGTATTGTATTTTTTTGCAATTTTAATGCATAGTACAAGGTACTGTAAAACCTATTGCAGAGTGATGACGACTTGAATAGAGATTCGAGATGTGAGCATTGAAATGAGGTAGCTTCTAGACAACAGTTCAGCTATAGAAGTGCCGACTAAGCTAGATATGCTGTATGCACCAAGTCTTCAAAATTGGTGAAATTTGAATACTATTGGGCTACACTAGATTTATTTATTATATTAAAATTCAAATAAAAATGACATTACATTTTTACTTGAACTTTTTTGATAAACTAATTTTTTTTAAGTTCGCGAAATTATTTTTAGGTATGGAAACATTAAAACCGGCTTCCCTGGAATTAAAATTTATATTAAACAATAAACCGAATATTTGTTCATATTACTTATAAAGTAAGCCCGCTAATAATATACTATTATAAGTGCCTTAGTAATTATTATTAAGTAACAAACACGTGATTTTGTGGAAACGGTTAAAAGATAAAATATTATTTGCACAACACGGTTAATACTTACGGCAGTTGCACTTCGCGATTTCAGCTTCTGTCCCATTCACGACTGCAGCATTCACCTTTAATGATGTCAGGTAAGTGGTAGCAGGTGGTAGGAAAACATTTAAAACAATCTTTGAAAAGAAAATTCTTAAAATTTTGTCGTTCTAACTTTTTAAGCAAAAATTTACAATACAATATACACACAAATTACGATTCTAATTAAATATCCTAGCTCTATCTTTCATAGTATAACTGAAATATAATAAAAGAAATCTACATTATGAAAAGAAGAATGTTTTTGGAAGCCCAAAAGAGCCCTGGTCGGGCGATTTATGTATAAAATACTGGATAAAATATAAAATACTGGAAATCTCCACGGTTTCACCCGCGTACTTGATCGTGTGGTATTCACGTTACTCCTGGATGTACATTTCGAGTAATGTAGCTTTCCAATGGCAAAAGAATTTTGAAAATCCGTCCAGTAAATTTAGGGTTTATCTTTTACCTGTATACAAACAAATCTTTCCTTTTAATTATAAAAAATATATATAAATATGTATCAAAATTTAAATGTGGTCCACCAATTATTAATGTCGTTTTGTCTACCCAAATGCGTAAATGATATACTAAAAAAAAACAAGACAGATATTACGTTTTATCTGCAATTAAATTAATTTATAAAACTTTTTAGGTAAGTATCTATATGTTCTCAAAATCTATGACAGTGATTTAATTATTTATTTGTGTTACCAAGTTTATATGGTAGTTTTTAATATGTACGTTAGTTTGCTGTGGACGGGCTTAATTTTTTTAAATTACTCCAAGATTTTATAGGTGGTCATACACCAACAACTAAAAATGTCTCTACAGTTAAAAAAATTCTAATATTTTAATGACTTTGGAAAGTACAAACAAATTTATTTCCGGTTGCTATTATGACGATAAGTTTCACCTTACTAAGTATTTTGCCACTTGGCCTACTAAAAACCTACACTCAATAATTCATTATTGCTATTTTGTTATTTATTTTGAGTATTTCAGATAAGAATCTTACAACAAACTTATAGTCATACGTACTAAATTCCAAGGTACTTACCAATGTATTCAAGTAGCTCAAAAGAATCACTAACTCGAAATATTTCCACATATTTAAGCCTACATAAAGTAACACGCAGACCTAACACGTGTTCATCTTAGCCCGAGAACCTCTAAGACTAAGGGCTAATGCCCTGTGGTCTATACCTAGATATAGAACCTACACAGCCGATGAACTAGACTCTATAGCTAGGCAGGATTCCTGGGTTCTACTTGTACTTATGTTATGCATTTTAAGGTCAGGCTGAGATTATGAATCTAAAGATTGGAAACTTGATTTTTGTTTGATCCCGGTAAAGTTGGAGCTATTTACAACTTGAGGGCTTCTTGGAAGGTCTGATTCGTTCTATAATAATTAATTGATATTAAAAACCAAATAATTAAAGAATTTTTATGACTAATGCATTGAATATTTTATTAATTTGATGTATTTTTAAATATTTTAGTTTCATGTTTTGATAAATATAGTAGGGTACTACATACAGTAGGAACCAAATAAGAAAAGACTGAGTAGTCTTTTTCAGGATCATATAGCTCTATTACAAAGACAAATAAATGTATCTAAAAAAATTTATAGTCACAACCAAACCTCAACTCTCTGTATTTTTACAAAATGTTGTCGAGGAGAAAGAGGAACCTAAATTTATTACTAACCATCTAAAGTTTTAATTCCTAAAAAAGGTAATAAAAGGGTTTATGTGAATAAATAAAAGTCACATGTGTGTAAAAACTTTTAATCATTTAACACTGTCATATAAATGTTAACATCCTTTGAAAAAATAAATTATATTTCATAGACTTTAATGAGCTTCAAAATTTTATACGAATACTCTTTAGGCTGCAGTCAAATGTTGCATTTGACTAACTTAAAATCAAGTTTCTATAAAAATACTAAGATTAGATGCCATGTAATAAGTTTTAAAATAGAGCAGTTATAACTTAAGTCTTCAATAACCTTGTTATATAATTAAAACACGTGTTCACAAAATTGGATTCATTATTTAGTACAGTAACAAGCGTTTTCCGTGTTAGCTTTAATCCAGTCCAGATATTTAGTGACCCTCGTATAGACTCCGGGGTAGCCCTTTCTTGCGCATCCATAACCCCATGACACTATACCTGTAAAATTATAAAATAATTAAAAAATACAACTTTACTCGGTATTACAAAAATCATTCATATTTTAGCTACAGGTCCATCAAATGGACCATGACCACAATATATTTTGAAGAAGGTATTTGACAAGAAGTCTTTTAAAAGTTAGCACTGAAAATGCTTATGATTGGTATTATTTACACTCCAAGTAAGAATAGAGATCCCACTGCATCTGATTCTGCTCCGAATCCGCTTAAAAACAATACCTTTTACCTGTCAATTCATAAACGTGATTCTCATTCTGGGTCACCAACGGACCCCCGCTATCGCCCTGAAAAGGAGTATACATTTCAGAGGAATAAACTTCAACAGGAATAACAATATACAATATATATATATATATGTATATATTATGTGTAAATTATTAGTTTAACTATTTATTTTTATCTAACCATTATATATTTTTACTGGCATAAAAATAAATACGAGTATAACTATGAGAGTATACGAGTATAAAAATGGATTTTCATTTTAGAATTATATAGTAAGTTACCTTTTGAACAAAACTTTTTGGAAGCTACATACAGACATAATACACAGATATGTCATACTTAGCTATTTAAAAATCTTCATAATTGATAATCTACGTACAGTGCAAGCATCCTTATGAGCCGTACTAGGATACCCCGCACACATCATCACATCTTTGATTTTCGAAGCATTGTAGTTCGTATTCTTGCAATCCTCGTTACTCAATATTGGCAGATTAGCCTCTAGGACTGTGCAGGACCAATTGCCGGTTTCAGAAATGGCGCCCCACCCGGCTACTGTAGCCGTTACTCCGGTGTAGGTGTTAGCTAGGGATTACAAACTGGTGGTTAGAAACGTTGGAAAAAATGTATCTGATCACTTGGGTATTAAGATCATCAAAGGCTCTTAAAATATAGGTTTTATAACTCTTTATAGATTTCTGATCAACAAAAATGGCTCAAGTAATTTTCGTGGTACCCTTTTAGTGACAAAAACATTTCTCAGAAAATTTGATTACACATATTTACGTTTTATAGTCCTTTATTTTATTCCACAATATTATTTTTATTTTTTAATCCAAAGTAATAAATATCTCATCAATATGGATTACAATTAGTATTTTCGATGCTTCAAATACCAATTTACAAAGGAACCGAACTCGAACCCTTGATAACCAAAATTTACATGTTTTGGCTTAATTAAAAACGAACTTATGTTGGAATTTTTACTGGATTGTCATAAACCCAGGGCTAAAAGGATTTAGATCATAAACTGCAATCAGCTTACAAAGGTTTAATAAAATGTTCATAATAATGCGCCAATATAGGATGCAGTAAAATTTCCAATTTTTGAATATTCAATAGTATTTCAAATTTTAATATCAATGAACTTTGGCATTGAAAGGCTTTTGAACTCATCGCCTATACCAATAAGAATGATGACACATAACAGATATCGGAAACATTACATTTTTTGAATTTACAGAACAAAGGTATTAAATAAAGAGGCTTATCTTTATCCGAACTATTTGGTGTGACATTTTTATTTTATGTTATGGAATGTCCATTTTGTAGAAAATTAATTTTATTTTTGCAAACTTTGACTTCATGTTCAAGAATAATTTATTACAAAATTTACGATTTTATGAAATATGTTTTAGTTATCACACTTTGTTATTTTAATGGTAAAAATTTTGTGTTAGGTGAAAAAATACCCAAACCATAACAATATGAAAACTTACAGATCTTACGAGCTATGTTTCTGCTCATTCTTGCAGTAGGCGTCTTTCAGTAGAAGTAAAGAAATTTACGAACTTTCGTCCGTTTTTTTTGGTAATGCAATCCCCACGTTGCATTAACACTAAAACATATCTTAATGCTAACACAATACTCACAAGTCTGCTTTGGCAAACACACTGGGCGAATCATTCTCGAGTACACCAAGGGTTCATTCATCTCCATCAGCGCTATGTCGTCGCTCAAGTTCGTAAGTGTGAAGTTGTGGACATACGCCCTGATAACGAAGCGCGTTTCCGGCCGTTGGGTGAAGTCGCAGCGATTGTGCTCGCCCAGCGTCACTCGGAACATGAACCACATGAAACTTGGATAAAATCGAGGAGGTTAAATGGAATACTTAAGTTACTAAGCTTTAAAATTCATCGTATTTCACATTGCTAGTTAATATTTTAAGTTGACCTCAAAGAAGGTAGGGTCATTAGTTCTCTTCCCTTTACTAAGATACCCCAGATAAAAAATTGGATTTGAATAGCTTTTTTTTATTCAGAAGGAAATACCTTCAGTCTACCCGTACAATGAAATCCAGTCCCGGTGACTAAAATTTCAGTAACAAATTCACAAATTTTAGGCGCAATGTGATAATTTTTACTTTTCTTTGTGTCTACATTAGGTTTGTCCTCAAAATGTAGTTATAGATTGCGTTATACTATGCGACAGTGATGTTTCGGAAAAACTTTTGGTAACAATGTTATGTAAATATAACTACCCAGTTACTACGTTATAGCAACAAGTTCAAAACTTTCCTAAAGTGTACACACTGTGTCTTAAGTATCTACCAGGCCACTCAGAAAATTTCGAAAATAAAACTATATTTAAAATTTTTTATTACATCTTTTCAAAGAACTCTCCACTAGCGTCTATACAAACTTTCATGCGTCTGGACCAATTCTCAAAACACATTTTCCAGTCTGCAACAGAAACTTTCTCAACAGCCTTCTCGAATGCAGTGAGCCAATCTTCTGGCATTGGCAGTTGTATCCCTGATGTGGTTTTTAATTTTAGGGAATCAAAAGGAGTCATATGCTGCCAAATCAGGACTGTTCGGTGGATGACCCAAAAGTTTTACTGGTGCACCTCACCAGTAAAACTTTTGGAAACTTAAGGAAGTCCCTCGTCTTGATCGCAAAGTACGTGGGCGTGGTATCGTGCTAGAGCAAAAGGCTTCGGAGTCCCGTGTTAAGTCGCTTGTTGCTCGCAGAAGCAAAAACTTCTGGTTTTGATCCTTAGGTCTACTTTTTATATACGTATACTTTTTTTAGGTATACTTTTTGACCTACACTGTACGTGGAGCTTGCATGTAGAAAATGTTCGTTCTAAATTTAACAGATTCGCCTATGTCCTATGGAGACTAAATAAAATCTCAAATAAAGAAATGGCACTCAAAGCGTATCATGGCTATGTTGCTTCAATCCTAAGGTACGGTATTCTGCTTTGGGGGTACATTGTTAAAATAAATAAAGCATTTATATCTCAAAAGCGATGTATTCGAGCAATAGCTGATGTTGATTCGTGGACAACCTGCAAGCCTTTGTTTAAAAGTATGAAACTTCTAACCGTTCAAATTATGTATATTTACGAAACAGCGTTGTTTGTTGAAATGCATACTGAATGTTTTGTTAAAAAAAAGAGATCATGTGTTTTAATCCCAGATTTCCACTGCACTGAAAATTCAATTCCAACTTCTTATCCAGGACTGTGACCGCTTGGAGATGAGAAGCCGTCGCAAAATGCTTTTAATTCATGGGGTTCCTGAATCCAAAGCTGAAGATATTCTTGAATGTTTTCTTAAAATTACAAATCAAAAACTTAAGTTGCCTACTATTATCAAGGATGACATCAGTTTCTGTGGCCGGTTGGGAAAGTCAGTGCGCGAAGACAGACCCAGGCCTATCTTCGTCAAGTTTAATAATTGCAAGACTCGTGAAAATGTCTGGATGTTGAAGACGTCGCTGAAGGGTACGGGCATTGCAGTCTCCGAATATCTCACACGGCTCCGGCATGAGATTTTTATCGCAGCAAGGCAGCGTCTCAGTGTATCACGTTGCTGGACTCGTGATGGAGATATCTATGTCACTGATGCTGATGGGCTTCGACGACTTATCAGAACTTCGAATGATTTGAACAGCATTCCAGAGGCAGCTTGCATTACGGAAGCACCCAATAAGGAAGGGAAGCAGCCTAAGGTGACTGCTACTGGTAGAAATCGACGTGCCGTATGTAAAAAATAAGACTGTATTTGGAGTTTTCCAAGTAGCCTTTGTTTATTTTTAGAAGTGTTGCTTTGTTTACTTTTTATCAATCAATTATTGAACAGAAATCGGTGATTGACATTAAGACAGACTTAATCAATCAATCAATTAAGATGCGTTATAAATTTGTTATTAAGTTTATTAACTATTGCGAAATTAGTTTTTTCTAATGCTTTTTTTCTCTGCTTTAGATTTCGTAATTCCTATATAGTGATATTTATATTTCACAAAATTGTGTTGAGTTTACTTTCTTTATTTTCTTTATTGTAAGCAGCTGGAGGGTATTCATTTTGATTTTAGGTTTATTTGTAACATTACATATTTATACTTAAGTAGCTATATAGTTATTCTTATACGTATATAACACACACATATATATAAATACATTTATATTATATATTTCTATACATTTATATTTAAATACTTTTATAATTATATACAAACTTTTTTAATTTTTACTTTTTATTGATTTATTGTGATGTCTGATGATTTATATCATTCTGCTCAAAACTCTGATGATGATAGCCTGTCATTCTGCTCTCTCAGTGATACTGATTCCGTTACTCACCTCGACCCCAAAAATTTCTTGTCACTAACAGATTTTAACATTTGTCAAATATAAATTCCCAAAGTATCCCACGACATCACACAGATTTAATAAACACTTTTTCACCTGATATAGTACAAGCTCTTTTGGTGCCTGAAAGTTGGCTTACGCCTTATGTTAGTGCTAATCTATACAATATTCCAGGATATACTCTGAGTAGGAATGACAGAATTGGATTGCGTGGTGGTGGAGTAGCGATATACCTAAACTCAGCTTACAAGTATAAAATTATACTTATCTATTTCACCGGGTCTCTATTCCGGTTCAGCAGAATATATTTTTATCGAGCTGTATCTGAATAGCTTAAAATATTGTCTTGGAGTTATCTATTGTCCACTGTCCATTACTTATTTCCACGCTTTGGAATCCGTACTCGACGCAGTTGCCACCGAATACACACATCACGTGATTATGGGTGACTTGAATAAGGATCTCCTCACAGATGACTCTCGAGCTCGCAAACTAAACAGTTTGGTTAGTGCGTTTAACCTCCAAATACTGCCACTTAATGCTACTCATCATAACGTAGGTTCTCCTGATACTTGGCTTGATGTAATCATTACGTCAACTAATTTATCACCTAATTACGGTCAAGTGGCTGGTCCGGGTTTCTCACGGCATGACCTTATTTACGTACCTCTTAATACTTATTGTCAAAAGCGGCCATCTATATTTATTTTCGCCAGAAACTATAAGTGCATCGATTTCAATCTGTTTAATACGCAATGTGCTGATACTAATTGGTCACCAGTCCTTGAAGCAACTACCATTGACGATAAATTAAAAAAATTTTGCGATATCGTTACCGCCATATTTGATCGCCATGCACCGATTCACAAAGTGAAAATCAAAAGGCCTCCTGCACCTTGGATCAACCAAGATGTTCGGATGGCCATGAAAAACCGTAATCGAGCCTTTATAAAATTTAGGAAAAGTAAGACTGGGGAAAACTGGTGCAGGTTTAAACTAATTCGAAATCGTTGCAATCAGGTCATACGTAACGTTAAACGTCGTTATTTTCATAATAATATTGTGGATAACTCCTCGGCCAACATGTGGAAATTCCTCAAATCACTTGGCTTAGGCTCGCAATCTGTTAGTTTCAGTTTTTCTAACTTCACTCCCGATGATTTAAATAAACATTTTGTTCCAACCCCCTTTCTCGATATTGGCACCAAATCAATTACTGTATCTCAATTGGCATCTTTACCGAAATTAACACAGGACACCTTCGAATTTTCGCCAATTACTATAGACGATGTGAAAAAAATACTCAAATCTTTGAAGTCTAAAGCTGTCGGTATAGACGGAATAGTACGTACAATGATACTTCTAATGCTTGAATGGATTCTTCCAATCTTTACTCACATCGTCAATTTCTCACTTACATCAGGTACCTTTCCTGCCATGTGGAGTAAAGCTCTGGTAATACCGTTACCTAAAACCAATAGTCTCTCTTTGATGAGCCACTTTAGACCAATATCTATTCTGCCATATCTTTCTAAAGTTGTTGAAGCAGTAGTTCACAAGCAACTATCAGACTTTACATTAGCACACAACTTATGGAATCAGTATCAATCCGGATTTCGGCCTGGACACAGTACTTGTACAGCTCTTCTAAAAGTTCTAGAAGATGTAAAAGCAGGAATGGATAAATCAAAGATTACACTGCTGGTTTTAGTTGACTTTTCAAATGCATTTAACGCTGTAGACCATGACATTCTTCTTGCTGCTCTTGAGAAGCTCAATATTTCCCCAGTGGTATCGAAGTGGTTTTCTTCCTACCTCCATGGTCGTCAACAGGCTATAAAAATAAGTCCTGATAATCGTAGCACATCTGACTGGCTGAATCTTGATGCTGGCATTCCCCAGGATGGCATACTTTCTCCACTGTTATTCTCTATTTTCATAAACCTTGTCACCCTAAATCTCAAATGTTCGTATCATCTTTATGCCAATGATTTACAACTGTACACGCAAACCAGTACATATGATATTGATATCGCTGTTGACTTGCTTAACGCTGACCTTGCACATATCAACCAGTGGTCACAGCAGTTCGGTATCAGAGTAAATCCCAGCAAGTGTCAGGCCATAATATTAGGTAGCTCACGACAGATTAATAAAATTGATATTTCCTGTGCGCCGTCTCTTTCTTTAAACTCATCCGTTATTGCCTACTATTCTTCCGTCAAAGATCTCGGCTTACACATTGATGCTACTCTCAGCTGGAACAAGCATATAGAGGAATTTAGTCGAAAGGTAACAGCTTCACTGCGTTCTTTGTACCGTTTGAAATATTTTCTTCCTAGGCAGACCAAGATTTTACTTGTGAACGCGTTGGTATTGCCAATAATAGATTACGCGGATATGTGCTACACAGATCTCAACTAAGATCACCTCAACAAGTTGGACCGTCTTCTGAACAACTGCATTCGGTTCTTCATGGGCTGCGCAAATATGATCACATATCCAACTTTCGCAAACGACTTGGTTGGCTGCCTATTAGGCAACGCAGCCACGTTAGGATACTTTGTACACTCTTTTCAATCCTCAATGATCCTCACGCTCCGGAATATTTAAAGTGTAAATTCAAGTTTCTAAGCTCTACACATGATAGATGTCTCCGGTCTTCCTATAATCTGAGCCTTCATATTCCTATGCATCATTCCGTTTGTTATCCAGGCTACACGTTAATGGGATACTCTACCGGTGGAGTTAAGGAAAGCTTCCAGTAAACTCTCTTTTAAGCACCTAATTAGAGCTCATTTTTTAAAGTCGCTCAGGGAATCATGAAAAGTAATATATGTGTATTTATGATTAATGTGATAAGTTATAATATAATGTCTGTTTACTTATATATATGTTTACATATATATATATATATATATATGACGTTTATATATTATTATATTAAAAGTCAATCTTATAGTATATAAGTATTAGTATAGAATGCCAAATGGCATTAAGTCCGCCGTTTGTACGATAAAAATAATTTTATTTTGTGTAATAAAGTTTTAAATAAATAAATAAATGAATAAATTTCCAAATAAATTAATACGAATGTTACCGAATGTTAAAACTGTAGCAGAAATTGCTTCGTTATATGTATTATTTTTTTAAATAAATTACCTGAAAACATAAAAACCTTGCCACTAAATAAATTTAAATATATTCTACGCCGATCGCTAATTGAATAATGTATTTATGATTTAAAAGATTTTTTTAATAGCAAATTTGACATGAAAAATAATATTAAGTATTAATTAGTATTTAATATTAAAAAGCCAACCTTGTCAAGTTCAACCCTTCCAAAACCCAGGCGTGTCTCTTCTACGGTAAAAAGAGCACATTCCATCACAAACCATCTAGGGCTTCTAGGCATGACCATCACGTCGAAACTTAATTTTGGTCAACAGATTGAAACCTTTTGGTAGTCATCGCAAAGGTCCGGCGGTACTTCAACTCCGAACAGTTGCTCAACCTGTACACAGCCCAGGTTCGATCCTGTATTGAGTACTGCAGCCATCTTTGGCATTATTCCGCTAAGTACCATCTTGAAGCGTTGGATTCTGTCGACCGAAGGGCCCCTAGACTCATAAGTGACGACAAACTTACTTCTTCGAGACTGCAAAGTCTCGAACATCGTCGAAAAGTTGCTAGTCTATCGGTTTTTTACATATTGCACTTTGGAGAGTGTGCCAATGCTCTTTTTCAGCTGATCGAACCATCCCCCTTTCTCCAGCGGTCAACCAGACGCAGACAGAAGTTTCACCCGTTTGCGTTTGGTTAGCGTGCCGAAGAGCCGAACTAAATGGTTTGATAGCTCATTTTTGGTTCGTGTTGCCAAAGAATGGAACGATTTGCCTGCGTCTGTTTTTCCAGACAAATATAACCCTGGAGCTTTCAAGCGTAGAGTGAATAGATACCTCTTGGACAGGCGTGTATGATCCTCGTCTTCATCGTCACTTTCCATCAGGTGAGATGGACGCCTGCTAATTATTATTTAAAAAAAAATAATATTAATTGTGCACTCTAATAAGGAATGAGTATCTTGTGATTATAATTATAAATAGCAATATAATAGTATCAAATATAGAATAATCATCTGTAGAGTAATTTTAGATAGTTTTAGTTGTTTAATATTGCATGCTGTAATACAGTAAAATATGTGCTCAAAAACTATGAAGACCACCAAATGTTACCATATTTCTGCAAAAAATTTATTTTGATTTTGATTTAGAATGTAAATACTCTTTGTTTATAAATAGATACTAAACAATGTGTTTACCAGTTTGCATTGTTTCAAAACAGAGTCGTAACCAAGTACGAATTTTGTTTAAATTGTGTTGTGGTTGACTATTTCGGAGGCAGATTTCTCATATTGGTTTAACAATATTTCAGAGGCAGATATGTCTTTTTCGTGTATCTACTCTGTTACTACATGTTGTGACCGCCTTATAAAATGAATAAATGATAAAAATAAATATATGTTTTTGCGACAGTTAAGGTGTCCTACAATTTAAATAAACATTTAAATTTATAAGTCATTCTAATTAATATTTAACGTAGGTACCGTCACGGCTAAGCCTTAGAGAGCACGTCAGAATGCCGCGACATTTGAGTTAAGAGGTTAATATGAATTTTTATGAATTAAGAATAAAGGATATTTAAATATACTGTTGACAGAACAGAAAGAAATGAAGCGATACATTCTGACTTGCTCCGTCATCGGAGCAAGATGTACTAATAAAACTATTTACTATTAAGAAATAAATTTATTAAATTGATTTTTTTTTTGTTCCCCTCCGCGGGAAGGGCAGGAGGATAAAAATGCCCTGACGCATACTCTGGCGCGATTCCAGAGTTATGTGGGACTCGGCCCGACGCCTACCAGGACCATACCCACTAAAAACCCCCTGTCGGCTCGTGCATTTTTGCCACTCAGCCTTCATCTGAGCGACGGCCAATTGGAGAAAGAGGCCGCGCTAGCGGGGCCCAGAAGGGGTCACCCGCTGGGATTACATAGCACTGAAGGTGCTCAAAGCACTGAAGGTGAATACATAGCACTGAAGGTGCTCAAAGTGAAATCAATAATTAAAACAAAAATTAAAAATTGCAAAATAGAATTGAATTAATTCGCATTTACGTTAGAATTAGGATTTACGTTAGAATTAGAATTTACGTTAGAATTAGAATTTGCGGCCAGAAGGGCTTCAAGATCGGCTGACAGTCTGGTGGATGAGTACGCTTGCGCATTCCTAGGCCTAGCGACTTTGAACTTCGAATCTAAGACAGGAGTAGTATATGAGACTGAATCACGAACTAGAGGATTGGGATGGGTTTCGGAGCGTTTGAAGAACGCTTCAGAGAGTGTTTTGAGGTGTTGTTGTACTGTAGGCAGTTCAAGATCTCTATGCAAGTCCGCGTTACGCACGTACCACGGTGCGTTTGTGGCCCTGCGGCAAAAGAGGTTTTGAACTACCTGCAGTTTGTGCAGGAGGGAGGGTTTGGCGAGGGCAAAGATTGGCGAGGCATACGTCATGACGGGTCTAACGCAGACCTTGTAAAGTGTACGTTTGTTTCTGAAAGACATTTTACTTTTTCTACCTAGCATGCTATTTAGGCGGCCTAAGTAGTGACGAGCGAGTTTCGAAACTCTTTCGACGTGTGGCTTGAAAGAAAGCGTCGGATCTAATGTGACGCCTAAGTATTTAGTACTGCGCTTCCAGGGGATAGGAATGCCTAACATTCGAACGTGGGGATCGCCAGCGGGACGACGGCGTTTGTGGTCGAAGCGCATCGCAGAACTCTTTTCAGGGTTAACATCGATGCGCCATTTTTGAAACCATACACCAAGGGCGTTTACGGCCTTTTGGAGTCTGGTTACAAGGTGCAGAACACCGTGGCCTTTGGTATAGAGTGCGGTGTCGTCGGCAAAGAGGGCGAGTTCGACGCCTTTCGGCGGGATGGGAATGTCGTTGGTGTACACGGTGTACAGCAGAGGGGCGAGGACTAAGCCTTGAGGGACTCCAGCCTTTATAGGACGAGGCGCAGAAAGCGTGCCTTCGTGTTTAAATCGAAACGTACGGTCCTTGAGAAACGACGCTATTAACCTGACTAGGCGATCCGGTAAGCCTATCTTGCAGAGTTTATAAACGAGACCGCTGTGCCAGACTTTATCGAAAGCCTTGGCTACGTCAAAGAAAACCGCGACTGTTTTATAACGACGCGGATAGAAACCGTCAAGTATATACTCGACGATTCGATGGACTTGCTGAGGGCAGGAGTGTTTAGCGCGAAAGCCGAACTGATGGGGAATAATGAGAGGATCGCCATCCGTTGGAAACAGATGGTTCCGCATTCGAGAGAGTATGACTCTCTCGAGAAGTTTAGACATTGCCTTGAGGAGGCTGATGGGTCTGTGATTAGCCGGGACATTCAGAGGTTTGCCCGGCTTGGGAATGCCTATGACTGTCGCTTCTTTCCAAGCTTTTGGAAAGTAGCTATGGTCGAAGCAGGCATTGAAGATGATAGCTAACAAGGTAAGCATCTGTTGAGGTAGGTGCTTAAGTGCGTGGTTGGAAATTCCATCCGCACCCGGAGCCTTTTTGGACTTTTGTTTTCTAATGAGAAGCAAGATTTCATCATTAGAGACAGTGACGGGGTCGTCGGTGATAGGGAGAGATTCTCTGTGGAGAACTTCGTCCTCCACCGCCTGGATGTGGGAGGGATCCGCGGGTTGCGTGCTGGGCGAACATTGTGCCGCTATGCTGTCGGCGAAGCATTCGGCTTTCTCTTCGACTTCGAAAGCAATGGTGCCGTCGGGACGAGTGAGAGGAGGCACGTGAGAGGCGGTGTCTACGCGTAAGGCTCGGGCCATGCTATAGTACGCTTGGTGGGACGGAGAGATATTCGCCATGAGATCGTTCATCTGAGCGTCTCGGAGTTCCGCGAGGCAAGACCTAACTTTACGGTGAAGCTGATTCGCAGCTGTTCTATAGGCGGGCGTAGGATATTTCTTGGCTCTCCGGAGAGCCGCGTTCTTAGCTTTAATAAGATTGCTAACGGCTAAGGGAAGCGTGGGTTTGCCTTGCTTAGCAACCTTTTCGTTGTTACTGATGGCTGAGTTGATAGCATCAGTGAGAGAATTTACTAATGAATCAATTTTATCCGGGCTATCTAATTGTTCGGGAGAGATTGCGAGTGGAGAGTTCGGGCAATGGTCGGAGCCTAGGTCATCGAGCGGTTCGATAGACCTTAGATCAAGATTGATTCGCTTGATAATTGCAAAGTCGAGGATGTCAGGAGAGTAGGTCGGGTTGTTGGGATAGTGAGTGGGAGTGATGGGGGGTATGACGTCTAAGTCAAGGGAGTTAGTGATGTCGAGGAGAGCGATACCGCTGGTGTTAGTCGATAGGCACGTCCAGTCAGTATGTTTGGAGTTAAAGTCTCCGAACATAATGACTGAATGGCCGAGGGCGAGAATGGCCTCAAAGTCGCTGCGGATTGGTCTGGTACCACTAGGTATGTAGATTGAAGCTATGATGATGGTCGGATGACCAGTCATAGCCAATCAACACACAGTGGCTTCCATGTTGAGGAGAGGAGGGGTAGGGAGAGGACAGCAATGGAAGCCTCTTTTGTAATATATAGCGGTGCCGCCGAAACCGTCGGAGTTGGGCCTATCGTTACGAATAAACGCGTACTTAGGTATAGCGAATCCCCTGGAGTGGTTTGGAGTAAGCCATGACTCCTGGAGAAGGAATAAGTCAGGTTCTTTGTTCTGAAGGAACAGTTTAATCTCGGGAAGGTTGGTGTTAAGGCTACGAGCGTTAAAAGATACTAGGGATAAGCCCTTGGGTTTAATACGACTGGACGCGGGATTCGCGGGTCTAGACATTATAATTTACTTTTTTTACGATTTTATACAAAAATAAAAAAAAATAAATTTATAACGAACTTAGAAGCGAGTGATGCTCGGCTAACGCAAATAAACGCTCTTGAGGAGAGCGGGCGGCTCGCAGTTTGCATGCGAGCACGGAAATTTCGTTAATATCGACGTTTTGAATAACGTCGAACACGGTCTTCATGTCCTCAGCCAACGACGACTGAGGTGCGGATGACGGAGCAGGACGCGGCCCTACGGAAGCTACGGGAGCTGGGATGGGTCGGGAAGGTGCAGGCGGAACGGCCGGACGCTGCCTCCAAGACAGAGCCTGAGTAGGCATCGGTTGAACGGGCTTTGCTTCCGGGGGACCCCGGTTGCGCAGCGGCGGGAAGTTAGCGGGAGTGAGCGGCGGCGCCGGTTTAGGCGCGGCCCTCTTAGCGGTGGAGCGCGGAGCGCGCGGGCAACCCCTGTAGTTAGCTGTGTGGCCGGACTGACCGCACAGCACACAGGCAGGGGGGAAGTAGATTCGGGAGTGCGAGTGCACTCCTTCGTTATGTGCGGATCCAGGCACTTAACGCACCTGGGGGGAGCTGAGCAGTTAGCCGCTGCGTGGCCATAGAGCTGGCAGCGGTGGCACTGCCCAGGGTGACCGCGGGGGTTGGGACGCTCGACGGAGATATTTGAGAGTCCGCAAATTGTGCGAGCCTCTCTAAAGATCTCCCTCGAGTTGGGAGTATTCGACAAGATAACTAAAGCTAACGGAAAGCGCCTACCGCGGTTAGAGTGCATCTTGTGCACTGCTTCGGCAGGGAAACCCTGGGACTTAAGGTCCTCGAGGATTTCTTCATTCGCGAGCTCGAACGGGACGCCCCGTAGTACTGCGCGGATCTTACGCTCCTCCGGGAGGGCGTAGGTGTGATACGCGATTTGTTTGATCGACAGAAGCCTAGTGAAAGACCGGAAGTCGTCGACGGTCGCAACCTGTATTTTGATTGTTTCGCCAGCGTTGGCGGCTTTTAAGTAATTAATTTTGTGCTCTTTGCACAAGTTAGAAACCGCTGTCCAGCGCGCTTTTTCACGGAGGAAGACGGGCGGCGGGAGCGGAGGCTTCGGTGGGATGGGAGCGCAGCGCGACGCTGGCCGACGAAGACGCGGTCACTTCGAGTGACATGAGCGGCGCGGGGGCGGGTGTAGAAGACATCGGGGTTGGCTCGGGTGTTGAAGACACCGCGGCTTTTTTCGATCGCTTCATAGAGCGTTTGGCAACTAACTGACAGAAAGGACAAATACACACGAAAAACACACAGATATGATAAAAATAAATATGAAATAGGAGAAAAATAAATAAAATAAAGAAGAAAAATAAAAATAAAATAAAAGGACTGGTTCAGTACAAATTCGTTGTCACCGTTAAGTATCCTTTGTACTGAAACCAGACTACTTACGCTGGGCACAACACTGCACTCAGCACAAGCACAACACAACTTAGCACAGCACTTTGAAGACTAAGGGGCTTAGTCGCAAAGAAAAATCGCACTTCGAAAGCACTCAGACGGAGTAGAAAAACCTTGAAAACCGTAGCACGGAACCAACACGCTAAACTGTGACGTCAGTAGACTGAGCGCCACGGAATATCGGGCAGGGACCGATCAACGGAGAACGGGGTCTTGCACGTCCGCACCGCGTGGCGATCGGAGCGAGAATGCGGTATTAAATTGATTTGATTCGTATTAATTTATACCACAAGAGTGGTCAGTCGCGTGTGGGCGCAGTGCGCCATTGTACTTATGGAATACATTTTTTTTTATTATATAACTCAAAAAAGTATATTTTTCCTTACCTCTTTATGAATTGCAGTGGCCTTTCTTTATTTGCTTTGCTTGCGACTTTGCAAATATCTACAAATACCTAAAGACGCCTCCTTGCATTTGACATCGGAACAAAACATTCATTCAATTCACATTATCGTTAATTCAAAAACTCGTAGCAATCTAGTAAAGAATTTCTTAAAATTTTCCAAAACATTGTTTCTAAATTGCAAACACTTTTGTGTTTCCCATATTCTTCATTTTTTGTCGAGGAGTCGATACTAAGCAGACAAATCGACTAAGTTTGTTACCAGAGTAGAAATGTTTCTACTCTTAATAAGTAACTGATTCTGCATTTCGAACGAAATGGTTGTATGGTTGGTGTAATATAAGTAAATATTTAGTCATGTTAAACCTTAAATATAGAATTTTGACGACCGAGTGGTGTAGTGGTAAGTAGCCTTGCCTCATATGCCGAAGGTCCCACGTTCGAGTCCTGGCCGGGGCATTCATTTGTGTCATGAGCACAGATGGTTCTCAGGTCATGGTTGTTTGTATCTATATATGTATGTTTATTCTGGGTTCCCCCCCGGTTCGCTGTATCCATAACACAAGCTCTGCTTACTTTAGGGCCATACAGTTGGTGTGTTTGTCTGGGGATTTCTTTGTGGGGATTTATTAATTAATACACAATTGAAAACATCAACAACACACCCCTTAACACAATGCGCTGCGCTGACAACGTATCTATCGTTGATGACCGATGCACCGCAGCCGAAGGAGCGCTGGTAGATGAGCCGCGCCAACCACGGGTAGGCGTTGCTGCTGGCATGGATACCGCCAACTACGCGAGGTTCTTCGTTCCTTTCGCCACAGGCTGAGGATAGTATTCAATTATTGTAAGCGTTTTGCAGCATTGATGAAAAGACTTGATTTTCCTACACTTATATTAGGTCTTTACCTATGAAATTGCCGTTTTTCACGAAATAAATGAAGCGTAATTTTTTTATATATTTTTTATTTCTATTAATCAAAATAATCACCCATGCAATCAATGCATCTTTGCCAACGCATTGGTAGCTTATTGATGCCTTTCTTGAAGAAATCAGCTGGACGGGAGGCAACAAATTCTTCAAAGGCATTTTGTACTGCCTCTCGGGTATTGAATTTTTTTCCCGCCAAGAAGTTATCCAAATTCTGGAAAAAGTAGAAGTCTGTAGGCGCAAGGTCTGGTGAGTACGGCGGATGACGGAGAACTTCCAACCCCAACTCTTGTAGCTTGGAGACCGTCTGCTGTGCAGTATGAGGTCGCGCGTTGTCGTGCAGGAGCAGTGGAGCCGAACGATTGACCAAAGCTGGTTGGAGACGTGCGAGCTTCTCCATCATTGTGTTCAGTTCTTCACAGTACACATCTGCAGTAATGCTTGTCCCGTTTGGCAAAAAGCTGTGATGAATTACACCCGCGTTAGACCACCAAACAGTGACCATCACTTTTCTAGGGGTAAGTTTTCGTTTAGGGCATTGTTTGGGTGCTGAACCAGGGTCCAACCAACTTGCTGAGCGCTTACGATTGTCAAACAGGATCCATTTCTCGTCACAAGTAACAATGCGGTTCAGAATTCCTTCATTTGTATGCCTGCTGAGCAGTGCAAGGCACGTCTCCACGCGTACTTCGCGCTGGCGGTCATTGAGTTCGTGGGGTACCCATTTGTCAAGCTTTTTTACCTTGCCAATTTGACGCAAATGGACCAATATTGTTTTGATGCTAACGTCGAAAGCTGCTGCTAATTCAGCCGTGGATTGAGTTTCATCAGCTTCCACAATTGCCTTTAATTCGTCATTGTCGACCAAAGTTTTCGGACGACCACGGGGTTCATTTTTCAGGTCAAAATTTCCAGAACGTAAGCGGGTAAACCAATAACGGGTGGTGCGTTCGTTTGTAGTGTTCGCTCCGTAAACGTCGTTGATGTTGCGTGCCGCTTGTGCCGCTTGTGCCGCTTTGCTGCCATGACGGTACTCATACTCCATAATTACTCGAATTTTTAACTTATCCATGATGACGAAAAATGTTTGAATGCGTTGAAAACAAAACACTAACTATTAAACAAATGACGATTTTAGAAAAAAAAATCCATGTTTGTCAAATAAAATTAATTTGAAATTAGAATTATCAGTCAAAAAAGAAATATTTTCATTTGAAATGGCCAGTACGGCAAAACGGCAGTTTCATAGGTAAAGACCTATTATTACAACTACAGAACTCCTCTGGTTATTTCGTGACCAAATATAGCCTGTTACTTTTATTATGTACTGCAAGAAAAAGCGTTTTTATAAAAGTCTAATAATTTTTATAAAACGGTTCAGTACCTAATTTCAGAGTGTTTCGATTACATATATACGAACCATACTAATACACAAACTAACTAACAATAACAATATATGATACAGAAAGACATCACTCTCTACTATTTATTACATATATAGTCCTCATATTGATATTATTTATATTGTAATCCAGTTAATTATACAAAATTTTGTAATGTTATCTAATTTTGCACTGTAATTCAACTTTAATTCTATGTTCATTGTAATCTGATCCCACAATTTAATTCAACTTGATTTTATTCTTAAATATGAAATTAATAATGTAGTATTATAATATTATAATTTTATTTAATGAAATCTATTTTATAATTTAATTTAAGCTTACAAAGAAATTTAATTTCACAATTAAATTCAATCTTTGTTTCAATTTTATTCTTGTGTAATTTTATTATGAAACTAAATTTTTGTTATGCTGTATTATTATAATTTTAATCCTTGTGTTAATTTTATAAAGAAATATTGTAATTCATTGTGTTGTAATATCATTTAGCTTTATTTTAAGTAAAGTTTACGCTCAAGTAATAATGCTGTGCACACAATTGTTGGGTACCGATCTAGTTCTTGTTTCCATGTGTATCCATATTAATACATATACTTACTCCTTTCTGATTGTTACCTGTATTTGTGCCTGAATAATAATAAATGAATAAATATTTTTATTAATAATAAAATATTGTTAATTTTCAATTTATATTTTAAAAATACAATTTATTTATTATAATTACACACTTACATTTATGTAGTGAGTGACAGCTGTAATTGGCTTGAATAACAATATGCTTAAGAGCAAGTTTTACTAGGTTTTGTCAGTTTCTTCGCTCGCGTCTCTAAGAGGTGCATCTTCATTTGTAAGAGAATTCAGAATTTTAGTTTAATCTTGGTAATTTGAGTATAAGATTTAAGGTTAGTCGGATTTTTGTTGAAGAGGTTAGGTATGTTATGTATTATTTAGTTACAGTTTTATTTACGGTTCATAATAAGAGTAATAATGTATTAAGTATTATTTCTTTAAAGCTTTGCTTTGATGAAATGAGATATATTAAGAAGCTATGTTGTTAACAAGGTCCAAACTTAATGACTCGACCCGACATGCAATACCAACGTTACTGAACCAATTCGTAAAATTTCCTTTTTGTAACCGAAAGGAAAATGACTTATTCTCGTATTTTACCAGCAAACCTTCAAGAATTACTTACAAGTTAGATAAAAATATTACAAAATATATGGATTATACATTTCGAGTAAACTGCTGAATAAGTTTGTAACTCTAAACCCCAAATATATAAGGTTTAATTAGTTTTTCTCTGCAAAAACACCATGTGAAAGCATGTGAAAACCCACGTGAAAAATCTCATGAGCGTCTTAAATGATGCAATTATTTGCAGTACGCCAAAACTTTCCGGACGTACACTAATCAACCGATGTTTAGTTAAGAAAACATAGGGACAAACATGCCCAAGTCCATTGTTATTTGAAGCATATTAGTTCGTTATTTGTTTTCTGACTCATGTGATGGGAAAAGGACGAAGATATAACAGGCTTTTTCTAGAGATCATTCTATGCACTCACTTTTCTTTTGTTGAATCCACCGCGGGCAATCTAAAAACGTTTCATACTACTCTTTGAAAAAAAAATTCAATTATATTTTAAATTAAAGTTATTATTTTTAATAACAAGTAGATTTTCTTTTTGACTGACTTCGATCACATATAGAAACTTATTGATACACAATCATTGACCAAAAACGTCTCCAACAAATTTTTTATTTAACTTTTTTATAGCCAGCAAACGAGAGTGTGCCTTCAATTGTTTTTTGTTTAAAGAATATTTTTACTGCACCAAACAAATAGAGAAATATTATTTTCACGAATATTATGTGGTTCAATTGGCCAATAAGTGTCCTGTTTAAACACTATTAATTGATGTTCGGACAACTAAAATATACACACTGATTTGCAAACAAAATTTAATGGCAACTCTTAAAATCAATAAATTAACAATATTTGAAATAATAGACGTATCATTAGATATTTTATTTACTTTAGAAATATGTTACGTGGGTTGGTGTTAAAGGAGGCATTTGAATATTTAAGGGGTGCTTGGCTAGCCTTAGTACGGGTGTTCCCAGGATTTTATAAAACAAATGCAACGAGTATTAATTGCCAATATTTCATAATTTGGTTTAGTTTTAGCTTAGGAAAACATGTTTTAACCCGTAAAACAGTCACACTACATAATGAAAACATGGCGTTCTTTGCCATGTTGAGGTTTTATTTTTATTTCAAGTTTTGAGGTTAATTCTGCTGTTAGTTTTCTTTTTTTCTTTTTACGATGACCTTTAAATTTTTTGCTGGTTTTAATTATTAAAAAATATTATAACAACTACAAAAAAATCTTCATTTATGATCGAATAATTGATAATGAATAAAAGGATATTTTGATTATTTCAGGTTGCAAAATGATTATCATCCTTGTGATCGATCATTTAACACATTCCGTTTCCAAGCCTATTGTTTCATATTTTTATTCAACATGGCCACACGATGTTTTCTTTTTTGTTTCAAAGTAGAACATAATGCAGAATATAATTTTTCAAATATTTTTAGTGTGGTAAACACACTATTTTATGTATTTTATGCATTTGAAACTAGTGTACATCACGCAAGCTGAAAATGAAATGTCTCCTTTACTAAGTAACATTTGATTACACAAACCCACCCTCAATCAGGCAAGTTAAAAAATAATCTTCGACTTCCCTAATTTCTAGTACAATATTAGGGAGTTACACCAGTACTTCGTTATTATTTTTTTGATAGATTCAACTTTTAGTCGTTGGGTTATAGGGTTGGATTTACATTAATTTAGGTTGTTACCTACCAATCGCTAATTCTCAACCATCGTTTTGGCGTCAGGTGAGGCTGATGTCCTGTAGGATAACTAAGGCTGTTGTGGTAATATATTTATCTCTTATGGAGACATTGTTAGGTATAAAAGATGTTCTATGGTTGGACAATAACATAGATAAATGTTTTAATACTGTCTAAATTTATCATAAAATAAAATAGAAAAGAAAAATGTGCAATAAATGTCAAGACATACATACAAAAAAGACTAAGGAGGGCTTTAGCTAAGTAAGCATAATGCGCTTATTATCAGAATTTAAATGCACAATTTCTCTTTATAAACGTTACAAACAGAGCTGTATCGCGTTTCGGTATATACGCCGAATTATGTGAGTCTGGTTATCAAAATATACTTTTGATAGTTCGACTTTAAAAAAGAAGAATGTTTTTAATTTCGTTTGTTTATACTTTTAATAACCCTATATTTACATATAGATAGATGATATAGATATGCACTTTTGAAAAAAGATGTTCTATACCACTTACCGCAGTTTTGGCAGCTACGCAGAGATTCGGAAAATCTTGGTCTAGGTCGGAAATATTCACTGTGGTGAGTCACTCCACTCTATTGACGAAAAAAATATTTTATATTTGTTAATTTTATATTTGGTATTTAATTATATTAAAATATTAATTAACAAAGCTCTTTACCAGATTGACTGTAGCACTTAAAGGCACAAGCACCGATATGTAAACAAAACACAACCAATACATTTTTACTAAATTAATATCTTTTCAATTTTAAGTTTTAAGATATTGATTTTATTTTAATTTGAAACGTTTTAAGTAAGCCCATGTGCTCGGAGTTCAAAGTTTTCGATACACTAACTCATGCCTTCGATCTCATAACATACACCTACTTACACACGTCGCAACACTAATATGGCGCTTTTGAGAGTTACTTAATAAAACTTAATATATATTTATATTGTACATGTATAATCGGTCAAGTACGTAATTAATATATGTATATTGACCAATTATTGATTTATTTCGTAGGTTCTTGGTAATGTATAAGGTATAAGTTGGTAAACCTACTTAGATTAATAAATGCACTTAAGCATCATTTTATGTTATATTTTAGTTTTAAAATTAATAATATATTTATGCTCCGGGCACAAACACCATTAAAAAACTGTTGTTGGCGTTCTGTTCCCTTAAGCAAAATATTTGTTTTATCTCTTCGTTACAACTCTACCATGCTAACTAGACCAAATGGGCGGAATGCGGCCTCTCTCCTAAATCCTATACAACAAATGAGACAAAAATACTAAGTAATTATAGTTAATGCTGTTTGTATCCAAAAAACATTCGTGTAGTACATATAAACATAAATGCCCAAAAAGAACATTTTAAAACTTTGATTAGGTTAGCATTCTTTCTTACGTGAAAGTAAATCAATTAAATCATTGAGTAATCAAATACATATCTTATAAAACAGACAAAAAAGCTTGAATAAAATAGTTAAATCGATAAATTAGTTTTTTGAAAGCGACATTTTAGGTGCCCGCTGAGGCTGTATTAAAGCACCGGTGTTTATTTGGCAATGACCTCACAGATCGTTAACCTCATCAAGCTTAAACTAATCGTTCATAGAAAAATTAAGCTTATGCCTAACACACCAAAGTTGAAAATACTTTTAATTACATGGATGCAATATTTGCGTAGTTTATAACGATGCAATTTGTCAGCTCGACTCCTTTTAAGGAATTTCGCGGTATCACATTAATTTTGTATATTTATTGAAATTTCCTTAATTTTTTGGAATAAACAAGAATATAAAGCTATTTGAATTGTTTTATTTTTAATCTGCATGATCACGTCAGCCCAGAACATTAAATGTAAGTCTAGTACAATAAGTAAGATACTAGGCTAGGCTAGGCTAGGCACGAAACTTAGGTACCATCAATAGATTTGGTGATCGTTCGCTGGCCCTCAGCTAAGAACCTTGTAGAGTTACTTGTCTTAATTTAACTCGACTTTGATACTTTGTACTTCAGGGATCAATTTCATTAACTTGACTATAAGGTTTTGCCAAACATTGTGCTTTATGAAAAATTGCTATGAAATTAAATTATCTTATTGATGATCAGTGTAATCAGATCAGTGTAATACTTACAATGATTTTAGTCAGGTCTAAGGCCGCAAATCCACTAAATGTGTGCGAGGGAAATCCACCAATGTTGGTTGGACCAATGTTGCGCCAATGCTTCTTTAAAAAATATGAATCCTAATCGGTTCGAAATCCTTCGAACCAACAATTATTGGCAAATAAGTTGTGAGAACTTATACCAGGGGTCCCAACTATAAAAACGGAAATGCAACTGCAAGTAGCGGACCCTCTATGTATACCAGAATAATTTAAAAACATAAGAACTTACACATTTAATATTTTAATGAATTACGGTATTTGACATAATAATTATGAATGAATATAGAACATTATTTGGAATTATATAAAGTTTTATTAATCGACAGTTATATTGACATCGTAAAATTGTAATTGAGGATGATTTTATGACATTTAATTTATTAATTGCAGTAACATTTTAATTATGAATGCAATATTTGACTTATTTTGAAACTATAAGAATAAAAAAATAAATGTTTTGATATTTATGTAATGACATTCTAAGTATTGTTGTCAATAAATAATTGACAAGATAAGACAATACCAAATAAAGTCGAGTTTAAAATTTACACACCGTTACAACGGTTGATTATGTGTACACACTAATTATAACATCTAGCCTAGACCATATTCTGCAAATAAATTATTTCTTTCTTTCTAACTTTGTATAAAATTTTCAAAATTGCTGTATTATCTGGAAGAAAGTAAAGAATAGTTATGAAGAATGAAACAAATCGTTTGTAATTCCACGTCGACTATCAGAGATAGCCTACAATCTTTCACACCCACCGAACTTGGCCCCAAAAGAATTCATTTTTCCTCTATATAGACTTCATTTTGTATTTACAATGCCAGAAAACCTTAAAGAACAAATGCCTCCAAATGTTTAATCAATCGGAAATTCAAAAGTCGTCAAACTACAAATTCCAGGCTTTAGATGGTTAAGTCAATGATATTTTTTAAATGGTCGCAAGCAATTCTTCTTACACATTTGACGCATTCATCTTCTTTCCCCATCTAGTCCTATATATATGTTGTTATACTTTCTCTTCGGTAAAATATGCCAGGAGTACAGGATTATCTAATCAAAGCTATGGGCTACATATCGATTTTACGAGCGAGTTAATTTTGCGAACCAGTCAGCTTTTAGAACACGTGAACAAGATTCGAAACAATAAATTGTTCTATATCTTCTTTATTTATCGTTCTCATATAACCTTTTTCATATTTCGCAACTGCTAATAATAAACTAAATTAATTAATTCATTCTAATTTACTAGATATACCTACTCCACGAAATTATAAGGTAAACTCTTGTGCCCAAATTCTTAGGGCCCAGCTTCTGTGTGGGGTTCGGTGTTTTAGATTAGAGGCTTCAATTTGCCGAAGCTAGAAGGAATTGGAACATCCTATCGAGTGGTACAATATCATTTTATCACAGCGTGCAGCGGCTGCTGTGTGAGTACTGCGTACACGTACTAGCATTACATATCCTAGGTATATGTACATACTACATTACAGCTCAACTTCTTTACACTTTTTCTACATGTGAGATAGAAGACAAACGTCTAATCCTTTTTCAATTAAAAAAAGGGTATAAATGATGGCAGAAAAAAAAAAAGGTTTGTTTATATCATATATTAATTTTATACATTACAAAGAGTAAATACATCTTTATGCACTAAAATACAAACAACGTTTCCGGTGGCGTTTTCTATCGTAGGAAAAATGCTCTTGAGGCATGTAAAATTTGATTTAGCATCAAACCTATAGGAAAATTTTATAGTTTATTTTGAAGTGTAGGTAAATCATAAAAGACAGGCGAACGGGTAGAATTAATGCAGTAGCGATTATAAAAGTTTTAGGTATGTACATAAAAAAATCAATACAAATAATGACATAATGATTAGGGTCAAGATTTAGGCGTTACTTTAAAAACTCAATTTGTATAAATATCAACACAATATTAGTTTTGATTTTGAACTAAGTGTCCATACAATGTTAATGTAATATGTAGTATTGTTTTTTTTTCCTTTTTTGTACTATCATAAAAAAACTCCGAATAATAGTTTACCACCAATAGTTAGACCACTTCATGGAAAGAATTCCATTATGAATTGTTCTTATACTACAATAAATGCTTTTTCTTCAATCAAACGGCACTTCTTTACTTCTGACTTCAGTAATCATTGGCGTGATAAGGAGCTTAAGAAAGTGTATATTGTTATGCTTTATTCAAGTATTCTTAAGCTTTTAATCATCACAGTAATAAATTGTGTTAAAGTCAACAAGAGACAAGAAAAGGCAAGGCTTCCCAAAAACAAAACCTTACATTTTCTCATTAAAAACATGGAATGAATTAAGGGAATGAAGTATGCGATAGGTAGATGATTTTTAGTTGGTCGTAAATACTGTGTGACTTATCTATTAGATGGTCACAATACGAATAATGATTCAACACTATTTAAAAGTCCTAGAGCAAGGACTTTTAAATAGTGTTAAATGAACAGAATCAATGTACAGTTCTAAAACGGTTTCTATAATCAAAACATTCAAGTTGTGATTTTTCATAATAATACCTATTGTGCAGATATAATTCTTTGTCAAATTTAATTAGATCCTTATCACGCTGTAGTTTATTTCACAAAAGAAGTCCCACGGAACATATAACTAATTTCTATATTAAATTAAACGAACCACTTGAAAGGTTTTGAAAGTCTATATAGCTCTTAAAGGGTTAAGGTCAACTTATACAAGGACACATAATTAATTTCTGATAATTTTAATGAATTTCCATAGGAAACTGTTGGTTTACTGGTTTCTTGAGTTTAGGACAGTTGAACGGTGTGATTATTAGTGTCAATCCCAAGGGACTTCTTTCGTAAGACACCCCCTATTAATAATGTCATCTTAGTCGCTACAATAGCAGGCGTCCTGGGTGTTTTCTCGGATCCAGTCGATGTAGTTGGTGACGCGCGTGTACACGCCGGGATAGCCTGGACGCGCGCAGCCGTTGCCCCATGATACTACTCCTGAAAATTGAGATAGATTGTTATCCAGTGTTGGATTTACATCATACATGATCAAAACTGAAGGCGTGGCAAAGTGCTCTTTCATAAAAATTATAAACTTTTGTTGGTTAGTGTGGTATAACTAAAGGGGAACTCGGTGCAGGCCCAGACAAAGGCGAAAATCGAATGCACATTGTTCGGTATTTTGTTGGCGCTCCGCATACTAAAGTAGACAACACTGCAGAGGATTCGAATGCAAATCTGTGCCTGAGTATGCGAATTATGTGGAGCGGCAACGGTCCCATACAGTATCGAAGTTACTAAGCAGTGATCGAAACGAATTTATGTAATTTGATCTTGTTATGTAATATGGTACTTTTTGTATGCAGCCGTTAGTATTGTACGGTGTAGTGTTGTAAGGTGTACTTTGCACAGAAAATACTCAACCATAGTTAGCAAACAGGATTTGTCAAAATTTACTTATTATTTACTAATTACGCTCTAAGAGAAGTATTGGCTAAGAACAATTTAATGCGTTATATTATAATGTATTGAAACCTAACTAGGAACGGTTTTAATTTTATGTATGTCTCTCTCAGTCTCTCATGTGAAATATAACGACATATATGTATATTTTCTTAAATTTTCACGATTCATACTTTAAATAAAACACTTTTTACCGGATATTATCGCGTATATTTTAGTTAATTTTAAAATTATTTCGACGTTTCGGCATCTTTGCAGTTGCCGAAACGTCGAAATAATTTTAAAATTAACTAAAATATACGCGATAATATCCGGTAAAAAGTGTTTTATTTAATGACATATATGTAGCTCATGTTGTTTTCGTGAGAGTCTCTATAAGTACTTAAAAGAGGATGAAAAAGAAAAGTGATGGTCCTTTTAAATATTTAACATAAATTTTGCGACATCACTTAAACTTTCCATTCCTTATTCAAGTATTCATATATTTTTGGCACACAATCAATTTACTGTCAACGCTGAACAAAAACCTAAAACTACCAACACAAAAGTACTTAATTTATTCCAAGCCAACACAAAGGTTAGTGAAAGTGAAGAGGCAGTAAAGGACGAAAGTAACTGGGCGTAGTGAAGCCAAACTGTTAGATAATGCAAGCATCAATATTCCGTACCTATTAGTTCGTAGCGTTTGTCGTGCTTTCTCTCAGCGATGAGAGGCCCGCCGCTGTCACCCTGGGAACAAAAGATGTGTTCAAAGAATTGGATGCAGAGGAAAATATCTGAGATAACAGTTTGGTATGGGATAAGACATTAAAAACCATAATTGATTCATTTTGTGTGTAAAATTTGTTTTCAAATTTTGAGTTTAAAATTCTGAAATTTAAAATCAAAATGCAGAAATCTTTCTATGCTATCCCAATACTAAATAGGTCTCATTTATAAAATGTATTTACAAATAACAGTTTACTTATTACGTTTATGTTTCATTTCGAATGAGTGAACTTTTAAATGAGGTTTTCAAATATCTTTTGTTCATTCGCTTCCGTAAGTTATACGGGGAACACTTCGACAGAGTATCATCTCGCTCGCATCAATGGCTTGGGAAAGCTTATAGAACAAAGAAATCTATTCCTTTTTATTTATTTACAACTATAACTATTAAATACCTACCTGACAAGAATCCTTTTGACCGATCCTCGGGTAGCCAGCACAAAGCATATTATCCGAGATCATAGTGGCCGTGTACTTCGTGTTCCTGCACTCCTGGTTGCTAATGACAGGGACTTCCACTTCTTGGAGAGTACATGACACTTTGCCTTCTTCAGTGAGCGTACCCCAGCCAGATGCTACTGCTTTTACCCCTACGTAAAGGTTTCCTGAAAAACAATATATGTCCAAGTCACTCAAATGTTTTCGAATAACTTTTTTGAAAAACTTGGTATGGACCAAGTGGTACACACGAGTCAGTTAGATCTGTTCAGTAAATAAATGTGTTATTAAAGTAAACAGAAAAAGTACTGCGGCAATCATCTCGTTCTTTTTCTTTATTTTATAGATGTACTTTTATAACCGGAATATTCACTATCTTGTTACTAAGGCTAATTTGATTTTACATATCTACTTGTTTGAGTTCGATAGTATCCGTGTATTTGTATTGATTGTGCCCAAAATATGCTATCAGACATCATCGGCATTCTATTTAATAAGTGAACATCTACAGCGACCCAATCCATAAAAGATAAGTGAAAGATAATACATCTCGTGCACAAAAACGAGCCAAGGAAAAGTATAAAGCTCAATAATTTCTCAGAAAATTGTAATTTACAATGAGTACTTGCAATGTACACTTTACAGGCAAAAACTTTCTCTTGATTAAAGAGAACAGGAGTTAAGAATTGTCAGTATCAAATTACACATTCAATGTTAAGCTTGGGCATGTAGGTCGTGAGTTCAAATTACAGAGATTCAAAAAAATACTGTAAGGAAAAAACAGATATACAAAGTAAAATTGAACTTACGAGTATCCGGAGGTAGACAGATGGGCTTGATGGCATCAGAAATTGGGACCCTGTCGTTAAGGCGGAGCAAGGCGATATCGTTGTCGAAATTGCTCAAACTGAACTTATTAGCAATGGCGCGAAGAACGAAGCGGGTCTCGGGACGCACTGTTGAGTTGCATCGATTGTGCTCCCCAAATGTCACCTTTATCATAAACCACATAAAGCTGGAAATCAAATATGTACAGACATTAGGCATAACGTTAAAACTATAAAGTTGAATATTCTAAATTGTTGAGTTATATAAGGTCATAATTTTTTTTCGTTAGTAGCAACTTTAAGCAGTTAGGATACAACATTTTTTAAGGTCAAAAAAATATAAATTACGTGGTTCTATACCAATTTTTAGAAGCGTCAGAAGCTACTAAACAAATTTTGTAATTATTTTGCTGCACATTTCATATGGTATAAAAACATAGATAAATTATATGCATCGCGTGAAACTGCCAGTGGAAAATAAATTAAAATGATCTCTAGGAAACAAAAACTCTACGATATCTACCTAAGACCAGATTTATTATTATTTATAATAAAAACCGAATTCTTATTAAACCCATTAACAAAAACTTGATCGATTTATAACGGTCAAACCAGTATCATTATGATGCGATAGGGAATCCAATCTTTGATCATAAAATACGCACAGACATTTTATAACTAATAATAATGCGTTACTTATTCGCAATAAAAGCAATAGGTGACCACAATAACGATCGTTCAGCGAAAGTGAAATTCAAATTTCGTCGTCAAGACGTGCAGGCTATTAATACTTCATTTACGCTTTCACTGTTACCGTTTACTGCTTTCGGCTGTATTTATTTTGTCATTCGTAATGTATTTAGTTACTTCTAAGAATTGAACGAGGTAAATGAGAATTTTCTGTTTAAAAAACAAAGTGGACAAATCAAAATAACCTTTTAGGCGCCGAATTCGGCCATTATCTGAGGATAATGAACCTGTGTTTTGGTCTCCGAGCCGGTTTTAAGGTGAATGTACTTATTTCTGACTTGAATTTACGAATCGTCTCAGTAAATATATTTGGGCCTGTTTGCCAATTGATAGGTTATCGGACCCCATTCAGGAGATTTACGATTGCAAAATAAATGATTTTCTTCATACATTTTAAATTAAATTTTTGGTTCCATTGGTATTTTCCGAAGTCATTTATTTGTCATTAGTATAGAATGGTGCCAATAGCTTATATGTAAACTGATAGATTATTTTATCTTAATTGTAAATTAATCTAGATGGGGTTTTTGCTTATATCTAAGTGAACTCATTTTCCTCGGTCAATGAAAGTTTCAAGTCCTGATTTAGGAAAAATTTGAAAAAAATTCGGTTCCAGAAACTAAAATCGATTACTCTTGTTCACTGTTATTTCAATTAATCAATTTAATTACTAAGAGTAACAGTAAAATTACAAATAAAAGATTGCTTATTGTTCTGTTGAATACAAATTAATAGCTTAATACGCTCGCCGTTAATAAAAGCCCGCATCAAACCGGGATATTTCACTGAATAGCTGAAGAAAATTCTTCTTTGATTTATGAAGTTAGAAAGCACGTTTAAATTTCATTCGAAAGCTTCTTTTGAATCTATGTACCTATGTTTACTAGGTAGATACTTACACGAACAGGTACAACAAGTCAATATTTTTTGAGCACTTGTCTTTTATATACGTTATGTCTACAAAGATTGTTTGCAAAACGTAAACAGTACAACATGTGGTAACAACATAAAGAATAATGGAGCTGTATATATTTATACGTCAAGTGAAATGTCTCAATCGTTTACCTAGTAGGTACATAAATGTTAACAGACAGACTGCAGTCCGAATAATTCCGGATTACATACTAAGTAACTTAATTTAATTGTCAAAAATTATAGTGAGCATTTCTCTGTATTCTGCTCAAATAAACACACTAAATCACAGTTAGCGATATTGACTAACGAGAAGCCAAAACGGTCACTATTTGTGGAATATATATTTTTCGTAAAATAATATTTCATATATCGACACTTATTAACATATTAAGATCATAAGCCAAATAAATGGATCAAACATTAGCATAGCGTTAACGTTTTAAAAAGCAAACCATTCAAATTTAGATATTTCCATAAGAACAACATACATACTCGTACTAACCCTTTAACACAATGTGCAGCTGTAAGCACATATCTGTCATTAATGAGCATGCCACCGCAGTAAAACTTCTTGAAGTACGTGAGGCGCGCCATCCAGGGAAACTCATTGATGCCAGCGTCCTCGCCGCCGACTATACGGGACACCTCGTTCCTTTCGCCGCATTCTGAAATTGATTTGCCACGTTAGGTGTCTTTGTTCTTTTTTATCAATGGAGGTTTGGATTTTTGGATTCCTATTTAATTAAGTTGTTTAAAATCAGTCACACCCAACATCATTGAGGTGTATCCTTGGCTACTCATACAACTCAGGCTTTTACCGAATTAGCTAAATTCTATGTCACTCTTTTAATTTGTCCAAAATAAAATTTATAATTATTAATCAATTATAAAATTGATTGTAATCGTTATGTTTATATCGAATATTGACACAAAATAATAATTAAAACAAAATGAAAGGTCTTATTCAAAATATCAAACAAAGAGGCTTCATTAGTTTTTACAATTTTTCCAGTACGTTTTTAGATAAAATAAAAGCCAGAGGAACTACATACTGCATGTGCATGAACTCTTCGGCTGGTTGATCTCCAATAATGGAGGTCTGTTACCCCACACACCTCCAAATATGTTCTTTGTAAACAAACCCCGGGCATCGTCCACTCTGTCACCCTAAAAATAATAATACAGCTTTAATTCGTCATTATTAAACTCCACCCAACATAAAATATTTCCAAAAAATTCCAAAGGGATTTGCCTAACAAAACATTCAAGTTTTAATGGTTTAATTCAAGTAGGTATGAATTCGAAAAACCTGCTTTTTTATATCATCCTGTTTCCAAAATACAGCCGAGAGTCAATAGAGTTTGAGGTATTAATAAAGTAGACACTTAAAATGCATGCTGCTAGATTCATTTTGGTGTTCAACTACATAGTAATACGTCTAGATTTCTAAATCTTACAAAAATATGTTAGATAAGGAGAAAGCTTACACCTATATCTAACAAAACTCACAAACTTAAACTCGTGTTTCTGCTCTTAATTCAAATTAAATCGTGGTAATAAAAAAAACAAACCTCAGAAAACGTGAACGCCAAAAACACAAAAAATAAAATGCACTTCATGTTTTCAAACTGTCCACTTACAAAAAAAAATTCAATGAGTAATTAGAATTTGGCGCTCAGCAGGCGCATCGTAGGTATTCCGAATTCAAACTTGCTTGACGTTTCACACTCGATAACACACTGAGATACGCTTCTTCACAGCGCAGAAATGATGTTATTTGGACTCGAGCGTTCGTCACAACGTTACCCCTACTAGTTCAACAACCAACTCTTAATTTAAAATATTTATATTAATAGACCAATAAACTTTATTAAAACCAAATTAATTTAAATAATCTTTTTCTAATTTTGAAAGAAGTGTGTTACGGTTTAGTCATTTGAATATTCTGCAGCACCAAAAGTCAGATTCAAGTTTAAGTAGTTTTGCCTTGTTATTTGTTTTGTTGGTCGACTTTTATTAGTCTCGAGGTGATGTAGGTTTGTTTATAGTCTGATTTAGGTTTTTTTTATATGCAGGTATAAGACATGGGTAAGGATTATTTTGGTTCTTTCATGATTCAGAGTTAACTCATTTTATTATTATTTTTGTAGTCCTTCATTATCAACAGAGACAGAGACTAATGTGCATAAAGTAATAAAATACACCAGAGTTTGTATAAATACCCAAAGAAATATTTATTAAGCAACTTAGAAAAAATGGTGTAACTGTAAACTTTAAATATTCGTATTATATAAATTATATATTAATATTATATTCACTGTGTACAAACGCAAACAATATGACACGCAGCGTTTACTTTCAACGTCTACCAAAAATAAAGCCATTATCGGATACACAGATCAATATCTAGTTTCTCCAAGTCATAGTCCAGCTCATCCCTGTGGCTGCGCAAGCGACGACGCAGGCGAGTTGGCGCGAAAGTCAGCACTTTCCAATACTCGGTCACAGTGCGCGGTCCGCATTTCCATACTTACTTAGTAGGTTTCCATTGTTCGGGGGACCGTTACACGATTGGAAACTGTTTACGGTAATATTATGTTTTAAGGATTAAAATTATGTAATTTTGTATGAGTATGTTTTGTATGATTTAGAATGCCACCTTACCGTAAATTAAATTCAACCTATAATAATATAATAACAATAGCAGCTGTTTTCCCAAGACACAAGCCCTTTGAGCGTAGTTTGGGAACTCCTGGCAACTAGTCCTTACTTAAATTTCTTTTAGCATTTATATGGCAATGCAATTGTCAAATTTGAATGTGTGTAAAAGTTACGTACATTTCTTTAGACTCATAAATATGTATATTTGTAAGTGCACTAACTTGTAACTTTATGAAAAAATACATTATTTTTATTTTATTTTACATAGGATGACTAAGAATGACAGTATTTTTACTGATACAGAAACTACTCACATATTAACTTTAATACTCCCGCCTCCTAGCCATAGCACAATATGGTTGAAAAACTAGCTGTAACGTAGGCAAGGGCCAAATTTTCGTGAGTCCTACGTGGAATTGCTCAGCAGGTCTAACAAGAAAATTCTTAGCTATTTTTTCAAGACATTTAAGCTCAGGGTTCAAAGGAAGCCAGCAGATCTCTTATTTTATAGTAGACCTTTAAACAATAATTACAAACATTAAACTGTAGAGATATGAACATAAACCAAATACGAAAATATGAATATAAACTTATTAAATATAATCAGAACTTAATTAATACGTTAAATACGATTTGAAGAAATTTAACAAATAAATTTTCAAAACACTTCCTCAAGGAATTCGAATAAATATTTAATACATGATTTCTACATAACAATATGCTTTCATATTTACGATTTGTCTCTTCGCGAGCAAACATAATGTCTAGCAACATCTGACCATTCGTATTTAAATAAACTGCGTTAATGTTGCGTATATAAAGAGGGTTTACGTTGAAAGAAGAACGTATACCGTTACAAGGTATAAAATATATATTTAAATTAATAAGAAGTACGAGATTTACCAGTAACAACCATTCTCGCTCCGATCGCCGCCCGGTACGGACGTGCAAGACGACTCCGATTGATCGGTCTCTTCCCGTTATTCAGTGGCGCTCAGTTCTTGACATCACAGTATAGCGTGTTGGTTCCGTGACTTTCTGTGTTTTCTTAGTCCCTACGAGCGCTGTCGAAGTGATTATTTTCCTTTGCGACTAAGTATCTTAGTCTTCAAAGTGCTGTGCTGAGTTGTGTTGTGCTTGTGCTGTGTGCTGTGTGCTGTGTTGTGCCCAGCGTGAGAAATTTGGTTTCAGTACAAAGGATACTTAAATAAGACCCATCAGGTCTTTAGCCCTTCTCTCGCGTCTCCCGCACCCTCCGACATGGACTGTGTGGCGAACACGTCCTCGCGCACACCACGTAGGAAGCGTACCGCTCCCAGGAGCGATTCAGACTCCGCCGCGTCCGAAGCTTCGTCGGTCGCCGCCACGCTAACCGACTCTCCTGAGTGGCCATTCCAATTAGTCGCCAAACGCTCTAAGAAAAAAAGCGTTCGAAAAAAGCAGCGGTGTCTTTAATACCCGAGCCCTCCCCGGTGTCCTCAACACCCGCCGCCGCGCCGCTTATGTCACTCGAAGTGACCGCGTCTCTGTCGGTCCCGTCGAAGCCAGTAACGCGCTGCGCTCCCGTCCCACCTAATCCTCAGCTCCATCCGTCCGTCTTCCTACGTGAAAAAGCGCGTTGGACCACGGTTTCTAACTTGTGCAAAAAACACAAAATTAACTTCTTAAAAGCCGCCAACGCAGGCGAATCGATTAAAATTCAGGTCGCGACAATTGACGACTTCCGGTTTTTACTAGGCTTCTATCGATCAAACAAATCGCGTATCATACTTACGCCCTCCCGGAGGAGCGCAAGGTCCGCGCGGTATTACGGGGCGTCCCGTTCGAACTCAGTAACGACGACATTCTCGAGGACCTCAAGTTCCAGGCTCAAGCAGTGCACAAGATGCACTCCAACCGCGGAAAACGTTTTCCGTTAGCATTAGTAATACTAACCAATACTCCCAACTCAAGGGAGATTTTCAGAGAGGCTCGCACAATCTGCGGACTCACGAACATCTCCGTCGAGCGTCCCAACCGTCGTGGGCACCCTGGGCAATGCCACCGTCGCCAGCTTTACGGCCACGCAGCGGCTAATTGCTCAGCCCCTCCCAGGTGCGTAATGTGCTCAGATCCGCACATTACGAAGGAGTGCACTCGTACTCCCGACTTCACTTCCCCCGCTGCATGTGTGCTGTGCGGCCAGTCCGGCCATACAGCAAACTACAGGGGTAGTCCGCGCGCCCCGCGCTCTTCCGTAAAGAGGGCCGCGCCTAAACCGGCGCCGCCGCTCACTCCCGCCAACTTCCCGCCGCTGCGCAACCGAGCTCCCCCGGAAGCAAAGCCCGTGCGGCCGACGCCTACTCCGGCTCTTTCCTGGAGACAGCGTCCGGCCACTCCTGCACCACCTTCCCGTCCTAACCTAGCTCCCGTAGGCCCGCGTCCCGCTCCGTCGTCTTCGCCTCAGCCATCGTTGGCTGAGAAAATGAAGTCCGTGTTCGACGTCATCCAAAACTTCGACATTAACGAAATCGCCGTACTCGCACGCAAACTGCGAGCCGCCCGCTCTCCTCAAGAGCGTCTATTCGCACTAGCCGAGCATCACTCGCTACTTAGTTCTTTATAAATTCTATATTTCGTATAAATTCGTTAAATAGGAAATATAATGTCTAGACCCGCAAATTCCGCGTCCTGTCGTATCAAACCTAAGGACTTATCCCTAGTTTCTTTTAACGTTCGTAGCCTTAATACTTACCTCCCTGAGCTCAAACTGTTCCTACAGAACAACGAGCCAGACTTATTGCTTCTTCAAGAGACGTGGCTCACTCCAAACCGTACTAGGGGATTCGCTATTCCTAAATACGCGTTCACTCGTAACGATAGGCCCAACTCCGACGGTTACGGCAGCACAGCTATTTACTACAAAAGAGGTTTCCATTGCGCTCCTTTCCATACCCCTCCTCTCCTCAACATGGAAGCCACTGTGTGTAGATTGGCTATGACTGCTCATCCGACCGTCGTCATAGCTTCAATCTACATACCTAGTGACACCAGACCTATCCGTAGCGACTTCGAGGCCATTCTCGCCCTCAGCCATTCAGTCATTATGTTCGGAGATTTTATTTCCAAACATACTGACTGGACGTGCCTATCGACTAACACCAGCGGTATCGCTCTCCTTAACATCACTGAGCAACTCGACTTAGACGTCATCTCTCCCGTCACTCCCACTCACTATCCCGACAACCCAAACCACTCTCCTGATATCCTCGATATTGCGATCGTCAAACGAATCAACCTCGATCTCAGGTCTATCGAACCGCTCAATGACCTAGGATCTGATCATCGCCCCGTCTCCCTCGTGCTAGGACCGCCTAACGTCACCTCTCCTAACACCTTTACCAACTGGAAAGGCTTTAAAAATACGTTAGTTGCAGCCTTATAGGCCCCGAGCTCTCCGCTCGCGATCTCGCCCGATCAATTAGATAGCCCGGATAAGATAGACTCGATAATCGATTCCCTCACTGATGCTATCAACTCAGCCATCAGTGATAACGAAAAGGTTGCTAAGCAAGGCAAACCCACGCTTCCCTTAGCTGTTAGCAATCGTATTAAAGCCAAGAATGTGGCTCTCCGGAGAGCCAAGAAATTCCCCACGCCCGCCTGTAGATTAGCTGCGAATCAGCTACAACATAAAGTTAGGTCTTGCCTCGCGGAACTCCGAGACGCTCAGACGAACGATCTCATGGAGAATATCTCTCCGTCCCACCAAGCGTACTAAAGTATGGCCCGAGACTTACGCGTAGACACCGCCTCTCACGTTCCTCCTCTCACTCGTCCAGATGGCAGTGTTTTCGAAGTCGAAAAGAAAGCCGAATGCTTCGCTGACAGCATTGCTGCACAATGCTCGCCCAGCACGCAACCTGCGGACCCCTCTAACATCCAGGTGGTGGAGAACGAAGTCCTTCGCAGAGACTCTCTCCTCATCACCGCCGACCCCGCCACAGTCTCTAATGATGAAATCTCGCTTCTTATTAGAAATCAAAAGTCCAAAAAGGTTCCGGCTGCGGATGGAATTTCCAACCACGCACTTAAGCACCTGCCTCAACAGGTGCTTACCTTGTTAGCTATCATTTTCAATGTCTGCTACGACCATAGCTACTTTCCAAAAGCTTGGAAAAGTTCGGCTTTCGCGCTAAGCACTCCTGCCCACATCAAAACCATCGAATCGTTGAGTACATACTTGATGGCGTCTATCCGCGTCGTAATAAAACAGTCGCGGTTTTCTTTGACGTAGCCAAGGCTTTCGATAAAGTCTGGCACAGCGGTCTAGTTAATAAACTTTACAAAATAGGCTTCCCGGATCGCCTAGTCAGGTTAATAGCGTCGTTTCTCAAAGACCGTACGTTTCGATTTAAACATGAAGGCACACTTTCCGCGCCTCGTCCCATAAAAGCTGGAGTCCCTCAAGGCTCAGTCCTCGCCCCTCTGTTGTACACCGTGTACACCAACGACATTCCCATCCCGCCGAAAGGCGTTGAACTCGCCCTCTTTGCCGACGACACCGCACTCTACAGTTTGTAACCAGACTCCAAAAAGCCGTAAAACCCTCGGTGTATGGTTTCAAAAATGGCGCATCGACGTGAATCCAGACAAGAGTTCTGCGATTTGCTTCGACGGCGTGGCGTACTCACTCGCTTTTAAGTTTGTGGACGTAAGATTGAATGATTGACACTGAAGCGATTGAGATGCCAGGTAGGATATGAAAACAGGAGAAACTGACCGGCTCTCGGCCATTGTGTAATAATAACATTTAATGCATACTATGTTTATACTACCTGTTATATGTATATTCTATGTGGACATTTACATAAAAGTAATTACAGTATTAAGTATGTGAATGTGCTACCTAATAAATTAATATCTACAAAACATGGAGGATTCTTATTGAAGCATCACCCGATAGGACCTCCATATATGGTGACCCCGACGTGATTAAAACAAAACACCGAACCTTGTGCCTACTAACTCCATAACCCCAAACGCCGTCGTCCCGCTGGCGATTCCCACGTTCGAATGTTAGGCATTCCCATCCCCTGAAAGCGCAGTACTAAATACTTAGGCGTCACTTTAGATCCAACGCTTTCTTTCAAGCCACACGTCGATAGAGTTTCGAAACTCGCCCGTCACTACTTAGGCCGTCTAAATAGCATGTTAGGTAGAAAAAGTAAAATGTCTTTCAGAAACAAACGTACACTTTACAAGGTCTGCGTTAGACCCGTCATGACATATGCCTCGCCAATCTTTGCCCACGCCAAACCCTCCGTCCTGCACAAACTGCAGGTGGTTCAAAATCTCTTTTGCCGCAGGGCCACAAACGCACCGTGGTACGTGCGTAACGCGGACTTGCACAGAGATCTTGAACTGCCTACAGTACAACAACACCTCAAAACACTCTCTGAAGCGTTCTTCAAACGCTCCGAAACCCATCCCAATCCTCTAGTTCGAGATTCAGTCTCATACACTACTCCGGCCTTAGATTCGAAGTTCAAAGTCACTAGGCCTAGGAATGCGCAAGCGTACTTTTACACCAGACTGACATCCGATCTCGAAGCCCTTCCGGCCGCAAATTCTAATTCTAACGTAAATTCGAATTAATTCACTTTTATTTTTCAACTTTTTTTATTTTTTTCTTAATTTTAATTTGCTGTGAATTCACCTTCAGTGCTTTGAGCACCTTCAGTGCTATGTAAATCCCAGCGGGTGACCCCTTGTGGGCCCCGCTAGCATGGCCTCTTTCTCCAATTGGCCGTCGTTCAGATGAAGGCTGTGTGGCAAAAAATTGCACGAGTCATTCAGAGGGTTTTTTAATGGGTATAGGCTCTGGTAGGCTCGGAGTGACGAGTCCCACATAACTCCGATCGCGCGCGCGGAGTATGCGTAGGAGCATTTTTTAATTCCTCCTGCCCTCTCCGTTCAGGGGAACAAAAAAAAACCAGTAACAACATTATTAAATGTATATTTTACACTCAATGCTATAAAAATTAAAGGTTATTTACCCAAAACGCAATTTTAGTTAACTCACAAAATAAAAAAAATTTAAAAGTAGTACCAAAAATTTACAAATTGCTGAATATAAACTCAATCAATACAAGGAATTTTACAAAACACGTCTATAATACTTTCGTTTTTGATTTGTCTCAACCACCTTTGGCGAAGAATTGGAATAACATATTTTCTTTTGTCTCATGTTAAGGAAAAAAGACATTGAGTATTATTTCTTGAGACAAAATTGGTTGATTGAGAGGTAGGAATTTTGTCTTGGGGTCTCATGTTAGGAAGAAAAGACATCGATCACATGATCGTAGAAAAATGACTTCATTTTTCAATGTCTAACCAAAGTAAACTCTTTCCAAATGTACTTAAAAATGCTCTCAAGTAAAATGCGATAAAATGCCACTCGCTCGCTGTGTCTCTTTCAAACCGATTGCCATATCGAATTATTATATCATATAGATTATAAAAATAGCGTACTTATATTTTGAACAGGAAAAAATTTTTTGCACTTTAGTTGAAGCTGATAGTTTAATATTGAATTAGTATTTTATAATATATATCTATAAATCTCTAGGTTGTCTTAAATATTTTTATAGTAAGATTTAACTGCATTCGTCAAACCTCTATAAATCGTGAAACATGGCTTTAATAAATCATTTAATATTAATGATATTTATTATATTTAAACTCGTCAATAAACAGTACGTTTATTTATGTCTATGTTATATTATTGTAATTATTTGAATTTTCTTCTTATTGTACATAATGAACTTTTTTACTTCTTATAATGCGTCATAGCCCAGAAGGTAGGTTGGAGATGAATTATTACGAATCCTATCAATCCATTAGTACAGTTATGTAGAAGTTTAGGTTATAAACAACATTTTAGACAAATTGTAAACAACGAATCTTTTTTAAAGCACATGAGAACATTAAACAGCTATACTAATAAGCAATAAATACATGAATAAAGAGAACAATACTAAAAAAAGCATTAAGCTTTTACCCTTACCAGCTTTAGATAGATGTGGTACGGAACATTGTACCAAAATTTTGTTTTTCAAGTAGAATGTAAGGCCTTTTGCCTATTCAAAACAATGGCAAGAAATTCTTTAGTAAAACAAATAAAACTCTAACTATATTCGTGGTCTAGGATAACATCGTAAGGACACTCTTAATGTATATGAGTATTCATAATGTAGTTCCGCCATCCGACACCGAGGCACCCTGGTGAATTAGCACGCAGATCCTCTTTACCCAGCTAGTAAGATCAAAGCCTACTTTACTGTTCACTGTCCATTAATAGAATGGACGTGAAAGTTTTAATTTTTAGTTACTGTATACATATATTATAATGGAAGAACTTATACCTCCTAACTATGGGCTTTTTTATTGCAAAACTTGTTGAAAAGTCCATGCAAAAGCTCAAGTTGTTGCCACACAAAACAATAAAACAAAATGTGTATTTATCTTTGCCATATCGTAGAAAGAGCCTACATCATGAAAAGATCGATCATTTCATGAAGTGGTTCAATTTCAACTAAAGTATTATATTATTTATAATTTTAAACAGAAAAATTATACTTCGTATAGACCGCCATTCAGCGAGTGAGCGAAGTGAAATTCCTTTATTTTTTATTTCGTAAAAATTTGACTTAAATTTTGGATATTAATTAAATTTATTTTGAATAATTTATATCTTTTTCATATACATTTTATATTGCAGATTCTTTTTTTTTATTGAAAAAGGATTAGACGTTTGTCTTCTATCTCACCTGATGGAAAGTGACGATGAAGACGAAGGTGTTACACGTCTATCTAAGAGATACCTATTCACTCGACGCTTGAAAGAACTAGGACTATAATTTCTGGAAAAACAGACGCAGGCAGTTCATACCACACCTTGGCCACCCGCACCAAATAGGAACTATCGAAGCGTTTGGTTCGACTTCTTGGGATGTCTACTATAAAGTGATGGAAGGCCTGTCTGCGTCTAGTAGTCCGATGTAAGAAGGGTGTGGGTTCAACCTGATCAAAAAGAGTATTCGCGCACTCTCTGTTAAACTGGCAACTTTCTGACGATGGTCGAGGCTTTGCAGTTTTTTGGTGGTGAGGTCAAAGTTGTTTATAATGTTTCGGGCTCTTCGGTCAACTGCGTCCATCGCTTCAAGTTGGTACTGTGCAGAACCATCCCAAAGGTGGCTAGATTCCACACTACAGTTGCGTATTCCAAATAAATCTTACGAAAGCATCAGAGAGCAAAATCAATGTTTGAATTTGTTTGAACTCTTTACCGACACTCATTATGAAACCCAACATTTTGAAGGCTTTTTCGGTCATATAATACATGTGAGTATCAAAAACTAGTTTGCCATCTTTCATCTCTCTCTCTTAAATTGAAAAAGGAACTCTCATTTCATTTTACTGGTTAGTTATTTGATTTTATATTTGTTTTTGTATGTATTGTGTAACCGTGTTTCTCGTTAAAGTGTTAAATTTTTGGTATGGGAAATTCACTGGTCTCTGTATAAATCATATGTTGTAATTTTAAGTACATAAAATGACTGTTTGTTTCCTGAATAAAGTAAAATAAAATAAAATCATGTAATGTAACCATTTCAATTGGTTCTGTTATGGCATAAAACTTTGTGGAACTTATACACTTCTTATAGTCTATATGACTAGTTTCATTATCTCATATTAAATAGTTTTGAAGAAAAAAAGACATAGAAATGCATACATATTTTCTGTAACCAAATGATTTTGTGATGTTACAGACAAAAACGTATAGTGTTCGTGAAAGAAATTGATACTAATGATGACTTTAATTTGACGTTGACAGCAATATTTGATATAATAATATGTTACCAACATCCAGATCTAAATCAATGATACGACAACCAATAAATAAAAGTCAACGAAATAACTGTCACGTTTTATTATAAACCGTTTTTATATAAAAGCACCGTAAAATAAAAATAAATTAATAGAAATAAAATAATCGAGAGCAAAACAGCAATATTGTTTAAACAAGCATTTCAGTTCTACGTAAAATAATATCTAAATTATTTACAAAGCTTGCAACAAAAATATTAAGAATTTTAATTTTCAAAATGATCACAGGTACAGCCTAGAGCATTATTTTTCTTAAATGATAAATTATAAACTAAAATATTTCTCTAATTATATTTATTTTATTTTATTTACAGAGCTAACAGCACTTAGGTCTATTTTACAATTGTTTGTAAAATATTTAATTTCTTGAACAGACCGCCAACATCAGGCTCACAATTTTGAAAATAATTATTTTTTTGTGATAACAATGTTACATTTGTGTTACGTGATATATAGAAAAAGATAAGTATGATGTCATTTACATAAATAAGTACGCGTTAGCCTTAACTTTGACTTAGGATAACACATCTGGGCTTTAAAATTGAATAACCTAGGTACATCAGTTTTTTAAATGTGTTTTTTTTTTAAATTGAGTTTATACCATAGCGCTATCCGTCCAGATCATCAAACTTTTCCACTTAAATCTATTAGAATATTTTTCATCGGGAAATTATTTAAATGAAAGTATCTAAGAACACTGCGGTTCAACTTATTTCTACTGGTAATCTGCACCACCGGCCTGCTCCACGGACGTGGAGACTTCATAATTAAATAGAATATAACATTAAATTATAACTCAATATCTTATACAAAAAAATCATGAAAAATTTATCCGTAACATTAATTATTAATTTATTTAATAACCTTCATTTGTAAATGAGATTTATAGAACATTAAGTAATAAGATTTAAATCAATATTCCAAAAATTTACTTTTGGTTTTAAATTTACATTTTTTTTTATCCGAACCTTTAAAATTACTAGCAATTATCATCTTATTTAACTTACATACAACATTTAACAGTTACTAAAACTATTTAGTTATTTTGCAATATGTACATTATTAAAGCCATTTTTTAATATAATTAATCACCATAACTCAAAACTTAGCCATAGTAAAACAACGTCAAATCATAACGAACAAAGAACACAGACAGGTATCCCATAGACCAACATATACCTACATTTCTTTTACACTCCCTACCTTAATCAATTATTTTTGATAAAGGAAAATACCGAATCTCCATTTTTTTATAACTCCTTAATAATAAGTGATTCAAATGGTCTCAATACTCATGTTGCTTGCTTCAGCAAGTTTGTTTGATCAACGAGATGTACCTACGAGATCTTTTCCCATTCAACAAGTTAACAAACTAGACCAAAAATGCTTTCGTTGATAAAAGTCGTAGTCAAGGCTTTATTACAAAATCACCAAAAGATGTAGATTTAACGACTTAAATTTAAATTCAGTTTTTTTCGATTCTTTAGAAACCATAGTCGGAGTAGTGTCCATACTGATGTCAGTATTCATACTTTATGAAAGTTTATTAATTCAAAGGACGTTTTACGTCAATCCGAAATGCGCATACTATCATAAGTTTAAGTTTTGAAATATGAAAGCATTCTCAAACCTTTTGCTAAAAATTAAAAAAATCAGGTTTTAAGATTTCTGCATCATACAAATTATACGTAGGACTAAATACTACGACACGCCTTGAAGTCTTCCTCTTTATATGTCCATATCAAAATGAAGATTTAAATTAAATTTAAATTTTACTCAAATTAAATTAGTTCGCAGATTTCTAGAAAAATAGAGAACATTTACGTTAAAAATAGCTATTTAGGTAGCGAGTAATGCGCGTTTTATTAAATAAATTCTAGGATTTCTGATTTTCGTAATAACTTCTGTTAACTTACAAATCAGATAAGCAGCTAGCTTTAAAAGTACTTTTTGTTATCAAACATGACTTACCTCTAAAAATAACAAACTTAATGAAGACAGAGATAAAAAAATGTTAATATCACCATATACAAAACACAAAAACAGCGCTGCTTTGCAGAAGTTGAAGTAGCCGTATTGATCTTGGAACCAGTTTCATAAAAGCTTTGAATTGGCACCATTTGTACATTGTGTAAACGTCATTGTACTGATGTGTGTTATTTACTGATATTTAAATGACAAGGTTTCCTTACAGTTTTCTATACTAATAAAGCAAAACAACATAACTTTAGCAAACCCATTAAACTCATAAACTTTTTTTTAACTTGTAAGAAGGCACACATTTTTTTACTCAACTTAAAAAAAACGGTTTATCTAAATTATAAATTATTTTAACACAAACTCTACGCTATCTAATCGTATGCTATCGCAGAGTATTACTACGCAGAGTAGTACTTAGGACAAATGACTGAGGATCGTTTTCGTCTTCTGTTTAATTTTAACAGCAGATGCAGGGCTAGTTGGCACAAAGACAGGAGTCTCGCAGGTTGGCCTTCAGCCAGGGCAGGTAGCGGGTGATCCTCGTGTACACGCCGGGATAACCAGGACGACCACACCCCACTCCCCAGGATACTATACCTACGGAAATGTTAATAAGTAAGCTTCAACAAGATTATTGCAACATGATTTTCATATAGAAATAAACACCATAAAATATCATGAAATTGAGCTGATTCGAGATGGGTATTTATGATATGCAACAAAACGTTGTAAAAACAACAGGGGTCTAATTCAAATATTTTTATCTCAATATTGACGTCAAATAAAGCATGAGTCTTCCACCAGTTCAGTAAAATCTGCGTGAAGAAGAACTGGCTAGAAACTTCAGGTGTATAATTTTTTAAAGTTAATTTCCAATGTCTCTTTATGTCTATACAAATTTATTTCTTATCTTCATCTGTTAGCTAGGCAACTCTCCCTCCCCCCAACTATCCAAACGACGAACACAACCAGCAACAAACAACAACAACAAACAGCAACCGTTAAATACTATAAGTTGGGATATATTTAAAATTAAATTTACGGTACCTGAGTAATTTGCTTCAATTAGGTAATATTGCTCTAGAACATATCAGCTAATAATGTGCTGAGGAAACCGTTGCTTCACCATTTAATTTAGGCAGATAAGCCTGCTAGATGATTGCTACTTACTACCTCGTAAGTCCAGCACTCGAATATTAGCGCTGACATATTTACATTTTCGTAGCCGATTTGACTTGAAAACGCATTGATTATATAAATGTTTTCGTGTGATTGAAACATTAAAATGTTGTTCATCTTATGTATCTTATACCATTCCGAATACAATCTAAGCTCTCACTCATTGTGTGTGTACATAAATTATTAAATAAATAAATATTGTTGGTTTTCAATTACTTTAACCACGTTATTTTACAAGCTAATCCTTTGCAAGGAAAATAAATATATAAATAAAGTTATTATGTTGTTTAGGATAGGAACAATTGCAGTCCCACCCAACTAGTGCTATCGAGTAATGAACCACTAACCCACGATCTGGTACTTGTCTCCTTGCTGCACCAGCAGTGGCCCACCGCTGTCGCCCTGACAGGAATCTGTGGAGGCCCGTCCCGCGCATAACTGGAAGTGTACAAGTTGGAGGTAAGTTTTATTCATTTATATAGTTACAATTTTAGTTTGAGTGCCTTAAACCTAACACAAATCAAGGCAAAGAGGGCAACTGAAAAAAAACTAGCAAACATTTGAAGATAAAAAGCAATTTACTACAGGCTTCCTAACCTAACCTTACCTAAATGCATGACTTATGCAGAAATAAGTACCTAATAGCCGAAATACATAATAATACCCAGACTCATTTGGTATGAATGATTTTTTGACACTGATTTGTATCTAGTTTTATGTGTGTTCGAAGATTACAGGGTTCATTTGAGCAACACCGAACATTTTTTTACTAATAGTTAAATCTACTAGGATTTCATTTTCGTGTAATAGAAACATTGATCTTTAAATACAGTGAAAGGATTTCCGTGTCAAAATTCATTTCAGTTAGAAATGAATTTTTAAGACTAGTTATTTATTTTTTTTTTCCTTAAATCTTGTTGAGAACCATTCAGAAAAAACAAAGCAATGAGTCATTTTTAATATCAGTTTAAAAATAAACAACACAATTTTAAATCCCTAAGATACATTTTCTGTATGTTATCTACTAAAGTGTTAGCTATAATTCTGCCCCTTAATTTACTCCTCGAGCAATCTTGAATATTATAAGCCTTCATTGCACAACCTAAACATTAAAAATGTGTTGTATTAACCGCGTCACATAATTGCGAACGGAATAAAACTTCTAAGAATTATTCGTGACATTAACAAAAGCTTATGAAAAGGTATTTAAGTACCAATTTCAAAACTCTATTCTCAATTGTTTTACATGTGATAACTAGAAGAGACTTATGAACTACTAAACCATTTAACTATAATTAACTATATAAATGGTTTTCTTTGTTATAAAATAAAGTGCCATCTGAATTAATGAACGCTAACGAAGCCGCGAGCAATAGCTTGTCTGGTCTATAAGACTATACGCTATTAGCTTATTGTAACAATACTCTCTCACCATGTTATTCGTGATCCTCGAAGCTCTATACTTCATACCCCTACACTGAGTCAGAGACAGGATGGGAACCTTGACCTCCTGGACTACGGCCGGCAGCTGTCCACCTTCGGACGTGCGGCCCCAGCCCACGACGATGCCTTCCTTGCCGGCTGGTTCGGTGCCTAAGTTGGAATAGTAACGGTGTTTAATATAATGGGATTCGTTTTTTTTATTTATAAAATGAACATGAATGATAATTCTCCCGACTTATAGGAAAATATATGCCTAACTTTTTAACCAACCCTTTCTGGACTAATTTCATTAAATGTTTTAAGAACACTTTGTTCTCGACTCTCCAAAATCTGTCCATTCGTCTAGAATCTAGATGGTATGATACCACAGACAGATACACACGTTAAACTTATAACACCCCACTTTTTTGCGATGGTGGTTTAAAATAGCTAGTGATAACTACTTTTATTTTTATATATTTGCTGGAAGATGATGGACATTAATTACATGGCTTTTGGAAGTTAAAATATTACAGTATTACATATGTACATAATATGTTCAATTCATGTCGTTTAAAACCCCTATGGTTTATTTAATAAAAGCAAAAATAATATACGTATGACATTTATACTAAGTAATTATTTACATAAGTATTCTTATGTCCGCATTTCCGTTATACAAGTGGCTTCACATAAAAATAAATATTTTCTCCCCACATCACACACTTAGTCATATTCTTAGTTTTTCACATATTAAGCTTAACATTCCTGTATATTTCCTATAACGTTCTTCCTTGAATGTATTGCTTTACCAGATAAATTACCAAAATAGGTTGTTTTAGTATTTCAGTTTAATATATATAGTAAATTCGTAATAAAAATAAAAACTAAAAAGGGTTACAATGTTTTCAGCTAACGATCGTGCAAACTATTCTAAAAGTGTTCGGTACTTAAATAAAATACTATTATTTTTATAAAACTACTGTTAACAATTAGTTAATACACGCGAACATAGCTTTGCACACTGTCTAGATAATTTCAAGTAATTTTTTGCAATATGAGGTGATATCTGTAGTCTAGACGGTTAAGCCATGAACTAGGTGTCATTCATAAAATTTTCAATAAATGGGATGCCCCGGATTTGTTAAGCCATGTTTCGTTTAGGGTGGGAGGTAGTCAGAGAATACCAAAATTGTTTTTTGTGCCTTGTTGTAATAGTAATGTTACATACCATAACCCAATATACCGTATGTGCAGAGCATATTATAAGAAATGTAAAGATGCTGATATTTTTTCTCGAACCTCAAAATTGTATGTAATTGTAATGTAATATAGAAATAATTTAGATATTTTCTTTTCATTTTAATTTTTTGTTTTGTTACTTTAAAGACAAATAATGTTTCTGAAATGTTAATAATTACTTTGTGTTACTCTATTAAATTGTGTAATACTAATGCTGTGCGTAGCAATAACTGGTGTGCAATTTTAAAAAAAAAATTGTTCAACATGTATAAGTTTAAGATGTTTTAGATTGTACACTGTTAGCTGTGCCATCATATAAATAAATAAATAAATTCTGGTATATATTCATATGCTTGGCTTATTGGCATATAATAATAATAAATAAGTTAAAATGTATAATAAATAAATATATTTTTTATCAAAAAATAACTTGGCAATATTACATGTCCTCTCATCTGTGAGCTATACCGGCTCCCGGTAATGACATTTTTTCTCGGTATGGATGGATGAGTGTATCTCGTTCCCCGATTATTTAGCGGGTATAATATATCCTATCGCATTCTGACATGGTACAAAATCTATACGAGCAAACAGGCTAGCTAGTATTTCTAGTGAACTATTTATCCATTTAGTCATTTTAAATAATAATGAAATATGAGGTCCACTTTTGATGACATATAGAGTGGCTGCTTTTGTACCCATTATAAAAAACAAGTGTTGTGTAAAAAAAGGTATGGTGACATGTGATATTTGTGATTTCTATAAGTTTTAACATGTTCAGATGGACAGTATACAAATATAAGATTAAATTATTGTTTTATTTTTAAATTATTGTAGAAATTGGAGTAAACTTTAGGCTACCCCTTGTTAAATGTCATAGTTTTGCTACAATTTAACAGTAATGTAGAAGCAATTAAAAGAAACAGGCAAAATATTTTATTCAGAACAATAACAAATTCAGAAATACTGGTGATAATCAGGTAAATTCCAGTTAGAACGAAATATTTGCATACAAAAACTCATGTTTGTGGCTATACCGGGAGCCGGTTTCACAGATAGAGTAAAGTAGGGGAAATGACAGCTCACTGACGAGAGGATATATTAGGTCTTTACCTATGAAATTGCCGTTTTTCACGAAATAAATGCAGCGTAATTTTTTTATATATTTTTTATTTCTATTAATCAAAATAATCACCCATGCAATCAATGCATCTTTGCCAACGCATTGGTAGCTTATTGATGCCTTTCTTGAAGATATCAGCTGGACGGGAGGCAACAAATTCTTCAAAGGCATTTTGTACTGCCTCTCGGGCATTGAATTTTTTCACGCCAAGAAGTTATCCAAATTCTGGAAAAAGTAGAAGTCTGTAGGCGCAAGGTCTGGTGAGTACGGCGGATGACGGAGAACTTCCAACCCCAACTCTTGTAGCTTGGAGACCGTCTGCTGTGCAGTATGAGGTCACAGCAGGAGCAGTCGTGCAGGAGCAGTGGAGCCGAACGATTGATCAAAGCTGGTTGGAGACGTGCGAGCTTCTCCATCATTGTGTTCAGTTCTTCACAGTACACATCTGCAGTAATGCTTGTCCCGTTTGGCAAGAAGCTGTGATGAATTACACCCGCGTTAGACCACCAAACAGTGACCATCACTTTTCTAGGGGTAAGTTTTCGTTTAGGGCATTGTTTGGGTGCTGAACCAGGATCCAACCAACTTACTGAGCGCTTACGATTGTCAAACAGGATCCATTTCTCGTCACAAGTAACAATGCGGTTCAGAATTCCTTCATTTGTATGCCTGCTGAGCAGTGCAAGGCACGTCTCCACGCGTACTTCGCGCTGGCGGTCATTGAGTTCGTGGGGTACCCATTTGTCAAGCTTTTTTACCTTGCCAATTTGACGCAAATGGACCAATATTGTTTTGATGCTAACGTCAAAAGCTGCTGCTAATTCAGCCGTGGATTGAGTTTCATCAACTTCCACAATTGCCTTTAATTTTAATTTTAATTTGTCATTGTCGACCGAAGTTTTCGGACGACCACGGGGTTCATTTTTCAGGTCAAAATTTCCAGGACGGAAGCGGGTAAACCAATAACGGGTGGTGCGTTCGTTTGTAGTGTTCGCTCCGTAAACGTCGTCGATGTTGCGTGCCGCTTGTGCCGCTTTGCTGCCACGACGGTACTCATACTCCATAATTACTCGAATTTTTAACTTATCCATGATGACTAAAAATGTTCGAATGCGTTGAAAACAAAACACTAACTATTAAACAAATGACGATTTTAGAAAAAGAATTCCATGTTTGTCAAATAAAATTAATTTGAAATTAGAATTATCAGTCAAAAAAAGAAATATTTTCATTTGAAATGGCCAGTACGGCAAAACGGCAGTTTCATAGGTAAAGACATATTATATGTTTATATCATGTTCGAGTCAAATTGAATACCTACTAATTAATTTAATGAACATTTTCGGCTAAAGAGTGTCGGGTGTCAACAGGTTCTTTTTCCTCTTGCTCTGCAATTAATACCTTTGTACCGATAATAAAATTAAATGTTTTTAATTAAATCTGTCCTTCGTGAACACTAATAAAAAAAACAAAAATACTTACTAGCCGGGGGCAAGCAAACAGGCTTGATAATCTTCGAGAAGGCCACGGGTTTCCTCAGCTTCAGCAGAGCTATGTCGTTGTTATAGGAGTCGGCGTCGAAGCTGCGGTGGCGCACGATGGCAGTGACAGCTCGCATGATGGCGGGGCTCTCTGACGTGATGGTCTGGTCGTGGTCACCGAGGATCACGCGGATTTTGGACCGTTTTAATCTGGAATTAAGTAGTTAAAAACTTGTTTATTTGTTTTGTATACAGAAGGATGAAAAAGTGACTAAAATTAAATTACTGATTTATTATAATGAGTATTTTGTTAAGTACCTAATTATATGCTGTATAATTTAATAAGTGTCATAAATATTGTGCTGAATACTATGTATGCATTATTTTTATAATTGTCAATACATAATTTCTAAGGAAGGCGTAATGTGGATGTTTCTATTTCCATGTTGTAAACTAAACGTACCGTTGCATCTGCACTACTCAACGGTTTCAGCTGAAAATAGCGCCTCAGTCTATGCTGTATTATTTGTGTGTCATTTCGATGTATTTTATATTTCTACTTGTGATTTTTTTGTTTGTTACAGCTTGTTTGTTGATTATTCTGCTTGTCCTCATTCAACTATTTATATGTACCTGACACTGAGTAAATCTGTTTCATTTCACATCATTACACGTATTCGACTTTGCCGCCCGGCAGCGCCAGTTGATGCCGATGCGAACATGTGTGTAGCACCTCTCACAGGTGTCGTTAAAGGCAGAAATACTAACAAAATTGTACCTTCGCATATTTAAATTTTGATCTGTTGATTATGTTATCAGGCATAAATAGTAATGTACAAGTTTTTGCGCAGTCTCCTAAAACGACTGAGTTATTTTTATAACTTAGAAACATATATAATACAAATTCTTTTGCAAGATGTTTTAAAGGTAGTTAATATTTTCTTTAACTCATTTGACAGCGCGCAAAAGAGCACATGAGGTAAGTAGCATCCGCGTCCATGGTGATCATAAGTCGTAGATGTTTTACTTATTAATATTGAATGTGATTATTATATCGACTAATGACGCGTTACCAAAGTACGTAGGCTTGAGTTGGATTTGCCTTTGTTTAATCGAAGGTGTTCTAATTGGTTATCTCGTTGTTTATTCATTTATCAATACGTTGCCGGCCGTAAGCTAAAGTTGGAATTGATTTTGTTCCAGTAATTGCACTAGCTGTTTCTTTCCTTAAACTGAAACACAATCACGTAAGCGAACTTATTTTGACGGTCAAAATATGAAGGAATATGATAATACCCAAAACGATATATAAACAAAAAAGACTACTATCACTTAAAATCTACTTTAATCAAAAATTGTTCTTATTAGTGGTTTTAAATGAATGGTAGCAGAGTTGATTGTGATAAGGTCTCGCCTGGGGTGGTACTACTGTCCTTTCTTTACCAAGCGCCGTGATATAGACGGAGAAGGAACAGCCAATGCCTACGGCCGGCAAAGCACGATGAACCGATAAATAATAATAATAATATTTCTAACAATTAAACCTTTAACAATTAATTAATATTTAGCCCAAATTAAGTATCATTAAGAACTTGTGTTATGGATACTAGATAATGGATAAATAAACTTAAGAAATATATAAACACACTAAGATTTTTTATTTCATTTATAAATATTAGATATAAACTTAAATAAACATACATACACATCCATGACTAGAAAGCAAATATCATAAAATATCTGCCCCTACCAGGATACGAACCCGGGACCTCTGGCATGGAAGGCAAGGGTAATTACCTCCACACTAAACAGGCCGTCAAAATCAATAAACAACGTGATAACTAAATGGAACACCTATGATGAGTGATGTTCAAGAATGCCCATGGTGTTCTTTACATCAGGTGTATCGCGTACTCGTTTAACGGCTATTAAGAAGTTATTTTTTTTTATTGTGCACTTTTATTATTAATCAAATGTTACTTTACATAAACTAATCAAATCTAGTCACATAATTTGAAAATTACTAAACCAACAACAATTTACTTAATTAGGATTTTATCAAGCGATCGTAATACCATATCAAAAAAAGGATAGAACTGCGCACACGCAAAAGAGCAATACAGTTCAGACATGTCAGACACAGACATTCTAACCGTTAGACAAACCCTCTAAAGCGACCGTGACACAACTTTACTTGGCAATACATTTTATAAATACGTAATAGTACGAGTATATGTAAATCGATAACATTACGAAATTTCATAGATTTGAATAACTAAAACTAGCTATTGTACTTAAATAAAATGACAAAGTGCAAAACATTTAACTTGGAAATAAATTTTCAAATTAGATTAGATATTTAATTTGGTTTCTTGGAATCCATTATATAATTAGGAACTATGTAAAAAGATCGATATGTACACATAGTTCGCTACGATTTGTGAAAACTGATAATAGCTGTCAAATTTGGCATTAAAAATGAAGATGTAAAATAAATAAGATACTATTACATTTCTTTATATATAATAAATAACAAAGATATTTTACTTTACCCTAATTACATAAGTAGTTAATCTGCACGTTTCGCAAACAAAACAAAATGAGGCGTTCACTGGATGTGTAATCGTCGACTGCATCGCACCAATCGGTAACGTTTATAACACGCTAGCGCTTCATTTGTCGCAGTGGGCTGCTTTTTCCACTGTACCACAATCAGAATACTTTTTTTATCTTTATTTATTATAGGGTTTTTATCTTTTAAGATATGCCAACCCTATCGTGCCTTAATTTACATTAACATTTTACTTAAATTAACTTATTTCAGTAATGTGTACATTGCTAAGGCCACCTTTGAAGAAGATTGGCTGAGGATAGTTTGGATTAGACCTATATCTTATTTATTTAAAATAAACAAAGAAAAAATTTTGTCGCTCTCGTGTCCATTTTTGACACACTCCATTAAAACACGGTAAACGTCTTCGAATTTACTGCACTCGTCGCAGTTAGCAGTTTCTGCGTTTTTTTTTCAAAAAGGCACATTCAGGATACTTATTTTTTATAAACAATATGATACTTTGTTCCTTATATTTAACAAAAAGTGGCGTTTTATGCGGCAAATTTTTGAGGTTTATAAAAATAGCAGTAATTGCTTGATCAATAAAATATATTTATTTGTTAACATTCAATTAGTTATTCAAATTCTATATAAGTACTGTCCTATCACTACATAGTATAAAATAAAGTCACTTCACTCTGTCTGTCCCTATGTATGCTTAGATCTTTAAAACTACGCAACGGAATTTGAGGCGGTTTTTTGGTAGATAAAGTGATTCCAGAGGAAGGTTCACATGTGTAATATATGCATAATATAGTAGAGAAACACTGCTAATCTTGGAGGTTTCTAATGTGATGTCGTAAATAAACACATTTTTTGCGCTTACATTGCATACGCTGGCTGAACCCTACGAGATAGATCATAATAATGTACTACAGTATTGTACACCTTAAATAGGTCTACAAAAAAGTCCGCAATGATATAGGTCTATCTCTTAGGGATAACCCACAATAACCATTTTTTATCCTTTACTTTTTACAAGAAATAATGGTTTATTTACGAAGCAACTTTAAGCAATACAACACTAATCCTTATCCAATTAAGTACCTTAAATACATTGTGCATGTAATATAGAAAAACATGGCCCTTTACAGCGTGTAATTAAAATGAATATTTTCGAAGATATTGCAGGTTGAAAATGCAGGGATATAGACCCGTGCGAAGCCGGGGCGGGTCTAGCAAGATATAAACTCATGTAGAACGATCATACTTATTTGATCTAAACTCATTTATTTATTGCTATCCATACATAATGATAGAAGCAATTCTCCAAGATGTAAAAGAAATAACACGACTGCTTCTTTTCACAAACTCAAAAGTTAATTATCGTTTCGATAAGAACATCTCCAAAACATCTTTAAGCCTTACATTACAGTGTGCAATAGGACTATTATTCAATGGATCTTGATTTATTCAAGGTTACCACCCAAGATGCGTGTACAGGCTTTAAAAAAGGAGCCTCCTGCCTTATTTTACGCAAACTAAAACGAAACATCAAATCAACGAAACTCACTTCCTCACACAATGCGCGGCTGTCAGCACGTACTCCTTCGTCAGCAAAGACGCACCACAGTGGAACTGGCCATCGTACACCAGCCTGGCCATCCAAGGGTATCTGTTGGCCATCGCTGCCATGCCACCTACGATACGGTTCTCCTGGTTTGACGCCCCGCATTCTGTGAAAGTCAGAGCAATGAACTTGAAACGGGAAATGCAGGTAGGAAAACCACTTTAAGCTTCCTGTGGTAATTGAAAAGAATGTTTATAGATGTTGTCGAGTCCAAAATTAATTTGTAAATTATAAGATGGCTATAAAACATTGAGGATATTATTACGTAGATTGCTATAAATTGCATTAGTTAGATTCGCTTTGTAGCCACTTTTTAACGATACTATAATGTTTTTAAACATTATTGCTTTTTTCATAATAATTTTCGTATAATCTCAACCATAATAACCACAACCAAGAATTACAAAAAATATTTTACGATCCCAAGTAAAAATTAGTAACAAACGCAGCAATGATCTGTTTTTGTATCAATTTAACAACAGTTACTAATAAAAACGACAGAGTTACATAAGGAAAAGTCTTGCATGGCTGATTACTGCTTCCCACAACCCGAGATTCGCTTTCTCCCAGTTCACAGTCGGTCGTTTTATTGTTGCTTTATTTTTTTTGCGAATTTTTTATTGGCTTGGGAAGCTATGTTTTGTAAAAATAGATGACATTCACCTTGTATTAACAATGCTGTGAGTAATGCCGAAAAGAAATTGCACGTCGGTAAAAAAGCGTAACTGACATTAAGTGATGTAAAGTCAAACATTTTAGAAAATCAAAGGAATACTCAAATAACATTGAATAAATGAAGGTTAAGTAAAGTAAGAGGTAAAGCTCTTTGATTATTTGTATGTTAATGTAGGTTATGTCTCGACTGTGATCTCGTAGATCTTATGAACCAATCTGGTGAAATTATAAAAAGCCTTCTGTAATGTCCTATATAAAGAACTCACAAATCCAACATGATCTTAGTAACTACTTCTAAAGTAAAAATTTATGTTTAAATATTTAAAAAGTAAGGGACATCTACAGGTAAAAGTTAATTATTCAGATATGGTTAAAATACTTGTTGGACATGCTGCGAAATAAAATTATCTATGTATATACATATGAATAGCAGAATTAGAACGCTAGTTTAGTAATAAGTTATTAGAGAAAATATATTTACATAATTTTCACAACTAAATAAGTTAAGTTTGTCTGTGCTACACGGACTATTTTTGTAGGGGTGCTAAATATTAGTAGTACAACATTTTTAGTCTTCACTATTTACATTCAATAACAATACATATTGTAATATGGACTTTTATAATCATTATTAGTTTCGTATTTCTAAAAAGACAAAAATGACACTGTTGTAAAATAGTTCTTCACATAAAAATGTATCCCATAATCATGAACATGGCTGACAACATTGTTTCACTTTTGTCTTCGACGAACATAACGTTTAAATACATAGATAAATGCACAACATACGACACTGTTCTACGGGTTTCGTGCAGACTCACCTATTTTCCTCGGAAGAGGATTTGCTCTCCCGCAAGCTAGAACGTGAACGTTTATTTAATTTTCTATTTAAGAAGAAGAAATGATCTATGCTTAAAATACTACTAGTGTTTTAACTATTTTTACTTCACAATTACTATACACTAAAACTTTTTAACTCTATAACGTTATTAATACAGTTGAATCATTTGTCATTTGTAAACGTTACGTAAACTCACAAAATGTAATTTAACCTTATAATATAAAATTGAATAACCGTTGTCATTTAATATATATAGTAGGTATAGCCGATTGTTACATAGTTTATGTGAAAAGTCTGCATTACTTTAATCATAATCGTATAATTTTAACTATTTTTAGTGTATGTCGCAAAAAGAACAGGTTCAAAAAACTTTCAGGCAGTTTCACTTTTGTTCTTAGGTCTAGGTCTTCTGAGAAACGAAATAAACCCCAAGGTTTGAGGACAAAAAGTGCGTGTGCTTCGAAAAAATAGCATTCTACAGAAATTGTTTGATTTGTTGTGAAATCAATTGCTTTACAAACGGCAGTACCCTCTTTTGACCATTATAAAACAATGAACAAATACTTTTGCAAAACCTTTTGTTTTTCATATCGTTTAACAAAAAGCCATCGTGTTTTATTGCTGGTGGATTTTGGGAATGCCGAGAATATGTTTTCATGCATTTATAAACTTCTTTCGTTGATATTTGTCACTTTCCTTCAGTCACGAAGATATATACGTTAATGAAACTCGCGTTATTGTATAAGTGTTGTATGCACTCGTATATAATTCAAAACTTCTATTATTAAGTTAATTGTTATTAGGTTCAAGTTTCTTCTTTATTTAAGAACTTTGCTCTTTTCGGTGGATCATAATAATGCCAATATTTTGTTACATTCTTAGAAATTATACGTATGTATGTAAAGTCTGTAGGTATTTAAACTTACCACAAGAACAGTTCCTAACTTGAGACTCATCATCATCGTCCTCTACACTCTGTTCATCCAGCGTCGGGACCTCCAGCCCAAAGAAAGCATCAAATAGGAACCTCTGTGTCCTGTTCCCGGTGGAAACCTGCAATCAAAACAGGACTTAATTAAACACAGCATAAATTAAGTATTAACCTGTAATCACGACCAGTATTTATAGCCTTTTATGGTTGTATTGCTGGTCCGGGTACTTGAACATAGTAAATAACTTTCACTGAGAAGCGAGAATTGAACCAGGAAGTTTTGGTTGGTTAGAGAAAATAACAGTATGTGACTGACATTGCTACTTAAATAATTTATGCCTACGTAACTTAAAATATTACAATGAATATTGAACTTAATATCTAAGTTGAATCTTCCATCGCGTCACTCATCAATCTACCAACTTTTTTTTTATGTTGACTTGTAATCCAAGATCCAGCTTCATGTTGGTGATACTTTGAATTTTGAAATAACTCAGTAAGTAAATAGTAACGTCAGTATATAAGGTCTATATATATTATTAATGAGATCTGACGAAAATCATTTAGTATTTTCATGTTCCTGCTCAAAATGATACAAACAGATCTCTGATAGATAATATAGAAACGAAAGATAGTCTTTACGAACTGAAATTTTGATATAATCAAATCAAAATTTAAGTAAGATAATTTCTCGTATTTTCTTTAATTTTCAACGCATTACTATGTTTTTATATTTACGATGGATTGAAACAATTTACCTTTACTTTTAGATTGATTGCGTAATAGAAAGGCACGTTAGCGGCCATAATGTCAATGTTACTTTCACAATGCTCAAGCGGTTTTATTGTTTTATCTCCGAGCCTTCAAGTTAATCTTTTGTATTAAGTAACGTGCTACGGTATATGGCAGTGAAAACGAGAGTTTTATATGTGATGGACTTTACTGATACAGTTGAATACAAAAGCGATTTTCTCACATAAGTCTTGTGAATGTGTTCCTTTATTTTGCGAGTTAAACTTCGATACTGAATACTGTTTATTTTTTGTATTTGATAGATCGTGAATATTTGGGAAGAACTGTCTATGAATTGATACTAAGCTATCTTTCCAAAAATACATTCAGAAATATTCGCACGAAATGTTAAAATAAGCATAGAATATTAATAAATAAAGATAACTTAGCTACGTAAAATAACATAAATAAATCAAATGGACATAAATGTTCTAATCATAATACGATTCCTCCAATACGAGCCTTAGTAAACCCGCTGCAGGAATAGCAGGCTCGCTCAACCAAGGGATAGTATCAATTTATATTCCACCACGTTGCCTACACATTTTTACTTTCAAAATATCATTTTGGACATGTGAGTTTCCTCACAATACTTTCCATTACAGCTAGACCAGTTGACTCAATAAGTTCAGTTCCATTTGGTACGCTCGGGCCTCTCGTTGAAGGCTCAGGCTAAAGGCGAGAATTGTTGTTCAATCTCTTGTAGGCTCCCCGCGTACTAGGGGACGATGACACTAAAAGGGGTTTGAATGTTAATCTGAGGCAACACCAAGACTACTGATTGTACATATTTAGCATTCACAAGGGATCGAACCCGGGACCTCAAAATCGAGAGATCAGCGCTTTAATAACTGCGCCGTTGATTGCATAATCAAGTCATTATTTACAAGCTTCAATTTAAGACTTGCTAGTTTTCTAAATAGAAACACAAACTAACTCCTTTAATTTCTTAAAATGGTACCATGAAAAGCTTATCTAATCTTCAACTACAATAGAAAACATGCTATAAATCCGCATTGCCTTTCAAAATAGTGTTTTTAATAACAAATGAAGAAAACAAACAAAAAGTTAAATTACATCTAGCATCAGACAGTGGTGTATCAAACTAAACGTTACTAAAACAACACATCTCTTTTTAAGTCAATAAACATTTTAAACTCTTGACCTGACACACTTAGAACACTTAACATGTTGCATAATATCTCCAAAATGTTGGCTTAGCCTACTTTACTAGCAAGATTCCTCACTAAAACGGCTGTGTTGACCATTGTGTACAAATTACACAACTTAAGACTTTCTCTGTGACATCGGTTAAGTATTACGTATGCTGTGACGAAACACATGCCCGCAGTTTGTATCGATAAGAATATCAGTAATGTAATAAGTTATCGAGGCTAAGGTTGGACTCGAGTTGAATTAATTAGAATATGTTACATTTCTCTGTTTATATGGATATTTTACCGTGTCGAGAATTTATCCTATTTGATAGCCAATTAGAAAAACAAAAGTACTCTTAAAGCTTTAAATTCAAGTGTGAGTGTGAGGACCAATGTTGGGTCCATACGGATCATTCAAATTGTGAAGCTGTGGCTGTTGGGTGCATACGGATCATTCAAATTGTGAATCTGTGGCTGTTGGGTGCATACGGATCATTCAAATTGTGAATCTGTGGCTGTTGGGTGTATACGGATCATTCAAATTGTTAATCTGTAGCTGAACTTTTCCTAAGATTAACTCTAGACTACGTTACAGTGTAGGGGGGTGAGACCTTGTGGATGACACTCGATATATTGGTTTCAACACTATTCTACTTTGAATAGAAGAGTCTTCTTCTTTACGAGATGTTCGTTGTTCTATTATTTTATCATCACAACTGCATTGTCCATATCTATGATTCTCATTATCTTTGTCCAAACATAGCGCGATTGTATTTTAACTTTTCATGTGTTAGATTAAAAACTAAGGAAAACAAAGTCCGAGGCTATAGCTTTTCGTAAAAATTTTCTTAATTCTCCGAAACACTTATTTTTTATTAAAATTACCAAAATGATAAAGATATTGAAACCTTCGAAGCTAAACTATTGCCCACTTCAATTGATGGTCCGTAAATAGTAAATTACGCAAGACTAGTAAATGTCACAACCTACCCTATTGCAACGACACAAAGTTCAATGTTACTGAGTCACGGCCACTTCTACAAAGCAAGGTCTATGAATTATAATTACATTTAAATGGATTAATGGACGCTGGTTAATTTGAATCTAGTACGATTGTATGAATTAATTAAATTAATTGAGTGTAATTTGTAGGTCGATTACAATTGTCGTCACAATATGGGTCAGACAGGTAAAGATTCGGTGTCAGTTTAGACGGACCGAAAAGTAAGGCATTGCCTAACATATTTCAAGTAATATTAAAATTTTGATTTTTCATTAGAGTATATAACTTAAATGTTTCAAATATATGTATGTTGATGCGGTTCGGAGATTATTGTTATCATTAAAATAAATTCTTATGCAAAGTTTTAAGAAAGCCTCGGCGAACCGACTTAATTCCGCACATAGACATATTAGGTCTTTACCTATGAAATTGCCGTTTTTCATGAAATAAATGAAGCGTAATTTTTTTATATATTTTTTATTTCTATTAATCAAAATAATCACCCATGCAATCAATGCATCTTTGCCAACGCATTGGTAGCTTATTGATGCCTTTCTTGAAGAAATCAGCTGGACGGGAGGCAACAAATTCTTCAAAGGCATTTTGTACTGCCTCTCGGGTATTGAATTTTTTTCCCGCCAAGAAGTTATCCAAATTTTGAAAAAGTAGAAGTCTGTAGGCGCAAGGTCTGGTGAGTACGGCGGATGACGGAGAACTTCCAACCCCAACTCTTGTAGCTTGGAGACCGTCTGCTGTGCAGTATGAGGTCGCGCGTTGTCGTGCAGGAGCAGTGGAGCCGAACAATTGACCAAAGCTGGTTGGAGACGTGCGAGCTTCTCCATCATTGTGTTCAGTTCTTCACAGTACACATCTGCAGTGATGCTTGTCCCGTTTGGCAAGAAGCTGTGAAGAATTACACCCGCGTTAGACCACCAAACAGTGACCATCACTTTTCTAGGGGTAAGTTTTCGTTTAGGGCATTGTTTGGGTGCTGAACCAGGGTCCAACCAACTTGCTGAGCGCTTACGATTGTCAAACAGGATCCATTTCTCGTCACAAGTAACAATGCGGTTCAGAATTCCTTCATTTGTATGCCTGCTGAGCAATGCAAGGCACGTCTCCACGCGTACTTCGCGCTGGCGGTCATTGAGTTCGTGGGGTACCCATTTGTCAACCTTTTTTACCTTGCCAATTTGACGCAAATGGACCAATATTGTTTTGATGCTAACGTCGAAAGCTGCTGCTAATTCAGCCGTGGATTGAGTTTCATCAGCTTCCACAATTGCCTTTAATTCGTCATTGTCGACCAAAGTTTTCGGACGACCACGGGGTTCATTTTTCAGGTCAAAATTTCCAGAACGGAAGCGGGTAAACCAATAACGGGTGGTGCGTTCGTTTGTAGTGTTCGCTCCGTAAACGTCGTTGATGTTGCGTGCCGCTTGTGCCGCTTTGCTGCCACGACGGTACTCATACTCCATAATTACTCGAATTTTTAACTTATCCATGATGACGAAAAATGTTCGAATGCGTTGAAAACAAAACACTAACTATTAAACAAATGACGATTTTAGAAAAAGAATTCCATGTTTGTTAAATAAAATTAATTTGAAATTAGAATTATCAGTCAAAAAAAAAAATATTTTCATTTGAAATGGCCAGTACGGCAAAACGGCAGTTTCATAGGTAAAGACCTATTATATACAATTTTACTTTAACGATTTGTACAGCCTTAACTTCCCATTTGTGCATTAAATAATCTATAAACCGCATAAACATATAAACATATAAGTGGTGACTAATTGTAAAGTTTATTTGTCACAATTACATGATATAAATTTAATTTCGTTTCATTTCAATATGAGAAACGAAAATTCTTTGACATTTACAACACTTATTACGTTATTCATTTTGTCGGGTTGTTTTTTTTTATTTGTTGCATATTTACACAGTAGTAAAACGGATACATAGTTTTTTAACGAACGTTGGTATGAACGCGATTTGGCCAAACCACAATATTAATACTATGTACTGCCAAAAAGAATAAGTTGACATTATTAGGTATTCGTATTTATCAAAACATGATTTCTTATATATATACATCAAAGAAATAAAGTCTGTTGAAAAACTCAACAAATGCATTGGTCCAAAAAGTTCACACATGAGATACACAGAAAACTGAGAGAGCATGTATGATAAATAATTTACTAACCTCTAGAGTTATTTATTTTTCTCCATATATACTATATACTTTGACCACCGAGTGGCGTTAGTAAACCCAGGTTTGAGTCCTGGCCGGGGCATTCATTTGTGCGATGAACATAGATGTTTGATCTCAGATCATGGTTGCTTATATTTATATACGTATGTGTAGTCTAGGTTCCCATCCAGTTTCGATTTATGGTCATCCATAACACAAGCTCTGCTTACTTTGGGGCCATACAGTTGATGTGTCTGATTCATTTTATTTATTTATACTCCATATACACACCATGACATAAAGTGTGTATTTATCCCACCAAATAACAGTATTCAGAGATGACTTCTTACAATATGCTGTACATGTACGTATGGGATATACTTTAACAACATCTTCAATACATTAAAATCAAAGAAAAAAGTTTACGAGAAACGAACAAAAATATGCGACGGTCATTGCGTTTGTGTACCGACAAAACGGAACCAGGAAGCAGGCTGCCGACGTTTACATAATCACGATATTCTGCACATTACCTACTGTTACGATCCCTATTACCGATAACCGAAATAACCCACTCAATGATTAAATAAGTTGCCAGAAAAAGCCAAAATTATATAATTATGTTGCAGTCACATTATCATCATTTTAATATTATATAATTTCACCTACATACGTAACCGGGGAAAGTAGATCAATTCCGGTCTTATTATTTTGAATCACGCATGATTCGCCAAGTCAGCGACTCGGAAATAATGCCTTGAGTGCGATTACTGTGACTGTGATCGTCTGGTGTTATGTGGGTAGACGTAATTTGTCCAGGCTGAGGTTATGATTTTTATTTATGATTCGTTGTTGTGCAAAGTTACAATAAAACTGGACTTTGACCTTATATATGTCGTGGTTGTAGCGTTATAGGCTGAAGAACGTTAGGGGTTAATCTGATTTGTTCCTTAATTGAAGATTGTTGATCCATCTAGAAAAAAATACTTAGTGTCAATATATAAGGTGTTTGTGCGACGACGTTATATAGCAAGGGGTTATCGATAAAAATATGTGACATGTAGGGTAATAACTCAAACCCCAATATTGGCAGCCATTTTGAGTTTTTTATTTTTATAAACGAGGTGCAGATGCTTAAATTGCGATAATTTTTAAAATAACGGCGTTATCTTGGTAAAAAAATATTAATTGGATAACGTTAGATTAGTTAAAAAAAGCATGATAATAAGTTTGTTAATATAGAAAATCGTTAAAACTGAAAAAAATGGAAAATTTCACCCCAAAACTAGCAAATAATTTAGGCATATACAGGAAACTTCAAGATGTCCTACAAATCCTTTTCATTCCATTTTAAAAAATTATTGCAATATAAGTACCTACCTGCACCTTTAAATTAAATTTTTTTTTAAATAAAATGTCTGCCACATGAAGGGTTTGAGGGTTGACCCTACATGTCATATATTTTATCGATAAAAATAGGTGAACGACAAGCCCTTAAAGTAATTAGGCGCAATCGTGGCCCATACACTTCGTATTATTCCCCGATGTCAATCTCTATAATTAAGATGAATAAAAAGGATGTGCATTGTATTAAACACATAACCAAAAAAATAAATAAAATCAAATATTTTTATTGCATCAATTCTAGAAAAGTATTTTATTTTATTTTACTGCATAAAATTACCGTTATTTTGTTTTCAGTAACATTTTATTATCTGCTTTTGTGCGTTGAATTCTATTCTTTAAAATAATAGCATCCGCATAGTTTTTACAGAAGTGTTCTAGGTAAAATAAAATATATAGAAAATTTATCGAGGGGCGATGAAGGTTGATTTTTAAATGTTAGGTCCTAAGGGATATATAGTAAAAAATATCTAGAAAGAAGAAGAAAATGAGCACAGTCAAGTAAATCAAATCAATATAAAGAATCAAATGTTACGATATATATTATCTCATGCCTTTATATCGAGTACTTTAACCAAAAAAAAGCCCTTTTATAATATAGTATTCTTTAAATGTATAGGTTTTCTAGTTTAAAATTAATTATTTAGCACTAATTCTTTATGCTAAATGGCGAAATTCCAGGCTGTGATATAAATCTCTGGCCCGTAATAAAGTTCTCACCAGACTTTAAACTCTGGACCACGTGAGGTACTCAATTAACCAATAGTAATATAAAATTATAGTTGTGAACAGTTTATAAATTTTTTATAATTGTACAGCTAAGTCTTAAAAGGTATTAAGATTATCGCCACGATTTTAATGACGGTTACTTGACCAGCGTTTTCAAAAAGAATATATATTTCTAACAACGCTGTGGCATTAAAAATACTCATGTTTGTAATGTTAGTAAATGTCACGTTATTTTCCTGCCAAACTTTATATTACTAGCAGTTTTATTCAGCAAGTTTCGTGTCCACACGGTTATGTAAATACGCGTGTTTGAATAGTGATTTGCTTAATTGCTGTAATAATGTAAAGCACCTTATTGGTTGGTAAAATTGTGGACGTTATACTCGAAACCCGATCGAAGCAGATTTCAGAAACTGTCGTACTAATTTTGTCAAGTCTTAATAGTAGTAGTATATTTAATTCATCCTTTATTAGGATAAGTAATGAAACTGAGCCATACAGCCTGTTCTTATATTAAGACGTATGCATACCTATGTCTATTTAATTTATTCAACAAATAAAAAGAAGTTCAGGGCCATTTATACCGCGTCACTTTTTTACCGCTCGGATAATGGGCACATGGGATCAGACAACGATTCTAAGCAACTTCCCAATAATGTTTTCGTAACTGTCAAAACGCCTGTCACCTTAGTCACTCGTGACTACCATGTCTGTAAAGACACCAAAACGTTGAGATAAAATGTTAAATACAAATAAACTATTAAAAAAGTATTTATCAAAAAAGATCGACTCTCCATACAAAATTGGCAACCGACCAGAATATAAAAAGTAAAATAATATGAAAAGTAAATTTTATTTGTGGTTTCTTTGGGGGAGTTGCTCAGAATTGTGGTACAAGCCCGGACATTTGGCATATCCAGACGGTAGAAAATGTCACCCTGTATGAGTGGAGGCGACAATCTTGAAATTAACTATAACGACATCAAAGTATTAGAGCTTTTATAAGCATAAGAGCTCTGCTTTATTGGCACATCTTGAGGATTCCTGTTGATTTGTATGTGTTACATAATTATCTTGTCAGATTTTTTTAATACACTTCTGGATAACCGAATGACAACAAAATAGGTACACCATTCAATGTTAAATTATGGTAATATTATGTGCAAGTCATAATATATTTCAAAGCGCGGAAGTAATAATCACGCGCAGCAATAATAAGAGATAACCTTTATGACAAAATAGTGTTATATAGAAAGTCGGTTATTACTTAATTTTAATAGCTTTTGTAAAATAACTTAATTATCTGCAACCGGAAACATTAATAATATATGTCTTTCAATAAAAGTGCTCTCAATAAAACTAATTAAGTTTTTACAGTTATTGATAAATCATACTCATGTAAAATATTAGTTTGTGGTTCTCTGAGATAAACCGACAAGACTTAGAAGTCGTATAATCGCGACGAAAGTAAAAGTGTATGCCACTGCGCGAGTCAATGCACTGCGCTGCTTCTATATAGTATAGTGTTGAGTAAGTATAGCAGATCAACACGACAATGTAGGTAAATTCTGTTGTTTCTGAGTTGTTGAATGTATACCACTTACGTAAAAGTAAAGTGTCATGCACGAGCCTACTTTGGAATGCTTCAAAAATTTTATAAACTTTATAAAAATTAACTATAACATAATTGATCTATTAGGATTTTTAGCAAAATATTTTCTTTACGATTTAATCTACTAGCTTAATCAGCATTGAACAAAAAGTAACAAAAATGTTGATGACATTTTAAGAAATTGAAATTACGAGTATCTATCTATTGATAATAACTGTTAACTGTAAGTAAATATTTGGTTGAACTATTTAGGCATATGTTGCGGGTTGCACAATGCCGGTATTTCTTAAAAATCTTAGATGAAATAATAAGGCCTTCCGGTTTTCATTATCAAAAGCATCGAAAACACGTAACGTGAAGCTTTAATAAGTAGTTCTTGTGGTAATACTTTAAACGCCCATAACACAATAGCTACTATTAACCTCTTTGAATTGCTTTACGACACATTGGAGAACATGGCTTTGTCTGAAATCTATCAAATGTACTTGGACTTATCTCGTCTAAATGGTCAAACATAAAGTGTCTTTGCTTAATACTACACAGAATACATATTCTATAAACATATGACACCAATTTTGTAAAAACTGGTCAAAAGCTATTGTCATCATTATGCAGTATACAACGAACCCGCTTTTTATTTGACTATTCAGCAGAGATAAGCCTGAGACGAGTTTAAGCACTCTTTATAGATTTTAGCCTTGCGCTATTAACACTCGATGCTTTATGTTTTTCCGATAGTTTTATTTATTTTTTTAATATTTATGGTTCTTCAAACCTTCACTTCATGGCTTTTGAGCAGAAGAAGCAAAATCTCCCAGGAGAACACTTAACATGTAAGAAGCCTCTATGAAGAAGAACACTCTACGTAAAAAGAAATATTTATGCTCCCACATTTCAGCAAATCCCTTTACTGATATGAACCAAACGAGACAGCAAAATATGTATTGTGTTTAGGTTGAAATTATAGGTCTGAACCAAGAGATTGTATGTAATTGAATTCACTTTTGCTACTTTCAAACTAGGTACCAAACATTTCACTTTAATTTATCAATTAAGATAGTCAGTAATGTACTGTTATTGCATAAAATATGTACAACTTCAATCGCAAAGCCGCGTACCTCATCACATACACCAACTTGACCGCAAATGCCTCTCAGTGGCAGTAGAGCTTCTCTTGTTGAGGTCTCTTCTGGGGCGGCACTACAGACCTTGAAGTTTTGACAGCCATAATAATCACATTTGTGTGGTTCTGTTCCAGTTAAAGGAAAGAAACAGTCAATGCAATTACTGGAACAAAGACAATTCCAACTGATGCCTACGGTCGGCAGCAATAATCAAATCCAGTACTGATAAATAAAACATGAGAGTAATGATGTCCATGGGCGCGGATGTCACTTACCATCAGGCGGGTCGCTCGATTGCCTGCTCTGAAAGTAGTAAAAAAATACTTACATGATTATCAAACCCAGCATCCTCTCGGATCTCCTTGCAATGGACAAACAGAACGATTCCCACTAAAACAAGCACTGATCTCCATTTACACATTGTGATGGTGTAGGACAACAATGAAGCACTGATGGTGAGGAGGACCCTGATGGAAGCGCGGCATTCCGCGCGCAATCACCGCCACTGGTTAGTTCGGCGGGGCAGCGGCATTTCGCAAGGTTGCCTGGGCCATTCTGCCGAATGTGCGCCGGCGCCGCCACCACAACACTTTCACTGCGACCCCACCATGCCACCACCGCGTTGTATAATGTGGCTTTAATGTTCCGATCGGATTTTGTTTCTGTGATGGGTGGATTGGGGATTTAGTGCAATTATCGGGGTTTAGCGACTTTCGTTTGTTTTGGTAGGTTATGTAACTTGATATGAAAATAATGAGGGAAAGAGAGTTACATCGAACGAAACGGGATGCGCGAATAGTTCTTAAGTGTCACAAGAAGTCGTGTAAATTTTATAGAGGTGTTATCTTCAGTAACGTAGAAAGGTGTCTGAATAACTATTAACCGATTAATCGACATAGTTTTTTAGGAAAGCTACTATTAAGAACATAAGGACGGCCGAGTAGCGTAGTGGTCAGTAGCCCTGTCTCATACGCTGGAGGTCCCAGGTTCGAGTCCTGGCCAGGGCATTCATTTGTGTGATGAACACAGATGTTTGTTCTCGGATCATGGTTGTTTATATTTATATATGTATGTTTGTTCTGGGATCCCCCCACAACAATAACACAAGCTCTGCTTACTTTGGGGCCATATAGTTTGTGTGTTTGTCTGGGGATGTATTATTATTAAGTGACTGTATCATATATCACCTACCTCCAAAAGTAACTTTTCATCACTGATAACAAGTATTATGTTTTTGGCATGAAGCTCAGGTACTAACAATATTCACAAGAAAATATCTATTCCTATAATGCTTAGCTTAAAAATGGGCACAAGTGATTATACAGGGGTCGGCACTCGAAGTGTTACCAACTGTTAGTTACTATATCAAGCAAACTGTTTAACATATGGCGTCCATTTTTTCACAGTCGTTTTTTTTTTTCAAGTCTATTGTATTGTTTATAAACTTACAGAAACTTATTGTTTTTCGTCGCTGTTAAAAAAGTTATCCAGATGGAATTCAAACGCAACTGTGTCATTGCTTTGTATTTGGCTGGAAAATCGCAACCAGCCATTGTTGACGAGCTACGACCTTTACATCTAAACAAAATGTTCGTGTATCGGACCATCACGCGTTACAATAATACAGGTAGCATCAAAAAACGCTAAGAAGGTGGACATCCTACAACAGCAACATCATCAGAAATGGTTCGAAAGGTAAAGGCTAGAATTGAACGAAATCCACGACAAAGCGCAGTTAAATTGGCAAAAAGTCTTAATGTATCTGCCCGGAGCATACGGCGCATATTAAAAAATAAACTACAACTGAAGCCCTACAAAATACAATACAAAGCACTTGCAGGTTCGTAACGAGCTTGAAAATTTGGTATTTTCCGATGAAAAAATTTTTACGTTTCAGCAATATGTGAACAAACAAAACGATCGTGTATAGTTAAAGTGTAAATCAAACGACAATTTAGACCGACGAATTGCTCTGCGAAAGCATGCACCATCATCAGTGATGGTTTGGGGCGCGGTAACTGCTACGGGACGTTCACCTCTTGTTTTCATAGAACAGGGTGCAAAGATAAACCAGCAAATCTACCGTGAAAAGATTCTAACCGAAGCTTTGTTACCTTGGGCACGTAAGCAATTCGGTAGAAACCATTGGAAGTTTCAACAAGACTCGGCACCATCCCATAAAGCCCGAGAAAACCAAATTTTTTTGCAAGAAAAGGTTCAGAGCTTCCTTTCTTCGCAACAATGGCCACCATATTCCCCGGACTTAAACCTAACGGATTTTTCTATATAGTCTGAGAAAAAAAAATGAGACGGTCGACGCCTTAATGACGCCGACTATGGAACAAAATACCAGCAGACCACATTCGTGCAGCGTGTGAAGCTTTCTCGGACAGTCTCGATGCTGTAATCCGCGCTCAAGGTGGCCACATCGAGCAACAACTTTTTCTTTTTAATTTTAAATGTTTTTTTTATATACTAAAGTTTTTAAATAAAAAAAACAAAAGTGTCAAAATTACAGCATTTTTAATTAGTAACACTTCGAGTGTTCGAGTGCCGTTGACCTTTTTAGGCATATTGCTGCTTGCTATGAATTTCTTGTGAGAGTTTGCCCAGTACGCTTCCATATCCTACCATTAGAGCTACATCGATTGACAGAGTAACCATTTCAGATAGAAGAAGATCCAACTGCTACTTCTGATAACAAGAAACCCCTATTAATTTGTGTTGTAATGGCGAGTCTTTAAAAAATCGCGTATTTCCAGTTTCAGTTTCACAAATATATATATATTGGATACTTGTGGAATGAATGAGATGGATGTGTCACGTTAATTCAGTCATTGTAGTAACAGGTAAGGACAGAAACAATGGCAAGTCTTACTGAACTATTTTAATACACTGAAAAATATTAATCAATTCTACGCAGGAATGCCACTTACGATCTGGTCGATTGCGCGCTCGTTTGTACAACTTTGAAAACAAATCACTACTACAAGCAAAACGGGCATTCATACTATTTCGGTACACAGTAAATAAAAATATATATTCTATATAATTATAATATCAAAAACGTTATTTGCTACAAAATAAATAACACCAAATATTTAATTTAAATTTAAAAACAAAACATTTAAGTGGCTATAGGTTAGGTTAGTTTGCATTTAATGACAATCGATTTAATAGTTCTCGATTCACTTTGCGCATTTATAATACTAGGATTTTTACTCTACTATCCTACGATTGTCCATTTAAAGGTCAAAAATTTTTTTTTTTTGCTGCCGAAGCACCCTCTCGGGAGGGAGGTGGATGATTCGTCATGAATACCACCGCAGCCGTCTGCGGGGTGATGTGGGATTCACCAGAGTCTACCCACTAAAAACCACCTTAACGGCTGTAGCATGGGAATGCTGTCAGCCTTCATCGGAGCGACACCCGGGTAGGGAGGTGGGTCCGCAAGCAGGGACCCGCTAGCGGGTCACTCGCTGAGAATACTAATCACTTAAGGTGCAAATGACGTTTATATTGATGATTATACGGCCTGGGCAGCCTTAAGCTGGTCCAGATTAGCCGAAAGTTGATCGGGGGGATCCGAGAGTGCATTTCTCGGTCTACGGACTTTGTACCTCGACGGCATGGACGGAGCAGTATAAGCTACTGACTCGCGTAAAAGGGGGTTAGGGTACTCTTCGGATCGCTTAAAAAAAGCGGTGGAGAGTGTCCTAAGGTGTTGTTGTAAACTAGGCGGTTCGAGATCTCTGTGCAGGTCTGCGTTTCGCACGTACCACGGAGCATCCGTGGCCCAGCGGCAGAAGAGATTCTGGACTACCTGAAGTTTATACATATCGGAGGGTTTAGCATGTGCAAATATTGGGGCGGCGTACGTCATGACTGGTCTCACTTTTCAAAATTTTAAATACTGAACCGTTATCAGTTATGTTTTTAGTTAAATGTAGCTTACTCATTCTATTTATCTATTTATCTATTGAACAAAATATTTCGAAGACTATCTTAGTTTAAAGCCTAAAATACTGAAAACAAAGGCCAAAACACCATTCATAAACAAAAACTTAAGACTTAGTTATTTACAATCCTTTATAGTTTGTTTACAATTATGTTCTTCATTAGGTACTTTCCGAGATTTTCTTTTATATACTGCTAAGGGTTATCATAAATCTAAATCTATAAAATAAATTATAAAAAGGTACATAATAACAAAACAAAATGAAGCATATTTATAAAAGTCAACCAAAGTATACGAGCAAAGTCAGATATTCAAAACAAGAACTTTAGTATTTCTAAAGGAGCGCCGTTATTGGATAAATTTGTGTAATACTTTTTGAGTTTTAATTTTATATCTTGACGGTCCTCTACAAAAAAGTGAAATACTGGACTATCTTGAGGCACAGTCTAAGTGTATAATCAAACCGGACTAAAATTTAAATAATTTAATTTAAATAAATAATTTTAAATTTAAAAGTAACAGGTTTTTAAGTTCTCTTATTGAAACATTTTGGTAAAATGCTTAAGCATTACCAATATTGATAGATAGCTAAGAATGTAGGTATAATGAGTCGATCTTAAAATCGACTCATTGTATTAGATTTTAAAATCGACCTTTTTTGTGTTCGTAGGACCTCTTAAGATAAGCCTAAACGTGATTTGCTGTTATTTCGTAACGACTAAAGAAAAATGACACATTAGTAGTGGACAAATGGCAGTCAACGATGGAACAAAACGTAAATAAAATGCTAAACGTATGAAATTGAAATAAGCGCACTTATTTACTTCCTTAGCTTCAACTGTAACAAACAAAGTAAGCAGATATTAGGAGACAAACTAAAGCAGCGGCGCCGGTCCGGCGTCAAAATCGGAGGGGCAGTGGTTCAGGAACTGGCTTCTTATATTAATCTTCTTTATCGCGGGTGGCTATCAAATGTACCGATGAGTTTAAGTTAGAAGTAGGTATGTTAATCCGACTGCTCTAACGTTTAGGAAAACATATTATAAGGTGTGTGTTTAGTCTGCCAACCCGCAGTAGGCAAGCGTGGTGGACTTACATATATATAGTAACCCCCCTAGTTTAGTGATAGTGAGACCTATGATGATTATATGTAAGATGTATGTTCCTGCGGCCGCAATCTCCGAGTTTCAGTTTACTTGATTTCTCAAAATCAGTCGAATTCATTACACTTGATAAGTTATGTCTGAAGAGGGTCTCATGGTGGATCATGATGAGAACGTGATGAGGCGTGTTTTATTGAAACTGCGTCCTATTATACTAGTTGAAGATCTAGATTAGCAAATACAACCCAAATGATGAACCGGCGATATTTAGATGCGGGGGAACATGCCCTAAGTTGGATTCTTTTGACTCTAATACTAAACAGAGAATATTTATCTAACTTACAGATTCGTAACATACAGAATGAAATGTAATAGGTGAAGTTAAGTAAAGATTTTGATATAACAAATTATCTAAGAAAGTATCAATTAGTTTATGCAAAGTAAGGACGAGAAGCCGACTGCTCTAACCGTGAACAGGAACATCGTGAGAAAACTCACATACCTAAGTAATGAATTTGAAGGTATGTCCACCCGCAGTAGGCCAGCATGGTGGACTGTAAATTACTGGTATGGGATACTAGGTGAGGCTGATATGCCAGCAGTGAGATAAGAACGTGACATATTGACATTAACTTATTTCCAATTCTTACAAAAATATTGAGCAGAAATGTTTCACAGGTGTTGCCAGTAAAAAAGCCGATGTAGTGTTTTTACATTATGTAAGACTATTAACATGTGGGATGCCGATAATCTAATTACAATTGATTGCTCAAAAGTCTGTAATAAGGTAATACGTTTTCTGTTGCCTCATTTTATGTAAGTTTTTATTAAAAATCTCCTCTCCAAACTTAGGTGGAAAACGGAGAAGGTACTTATAATAGAAAATTCGTTGTTACACACCTCTTTCCAGATATAATGAGTGAAAAGTCTTATCGTTTCTGGGTTATACAAAAGGCACAAAAAATTATGCGACTGGCTCGACCAGGAATGAACCTCAGTTTCACTGAAACCCGCCACAGAGAGTTTGACAGAAAAAGACATCGGGTACCTTTCATACAACAAAAGCGCTCTGTTTCCGAGGGATACGCTCAAGAAGCCGCGGGCACATTAACTAACATTAACGAACATTAACAAACCACGCAAACCATTATCATGTGCTTACACGACGTAAAAGGTATATAAAAGAGCTTTGAAAGCTGAAATTAATCCAGATACACGCACAGTCCAGGAGGTTCATGCGAGTGTAGCATAGTTTTATTATTAATATTTTACAGATGTGGCTTTACATGATGGCTGTAAGGACTCTTGTTTCTCTTTTACACAAAACGTCGGAACGATTTTATATGAGCTTTGGTATACAGACAGACCATCCCAAAATTGTTTCGGGAAACAGGAATTTTCACGACCAAAGTCTCGGGTAGTAGGGTATTAAAATGAGCAATTTGGTATTGTTTATTTAGTATATATTTAGAGGTAACTTTAATCAGAAAACTAATAGGTAATAAAAAAACGGCACTAAAAAACTATTTATTTGTCGTAGTTTACGATTGAAATAAAAAATGTGTTCTTTGTAGTAGTTCTTTCGTACAATAGATAGTACCTTTAATAGTAAATTGTCACAAGATATCCAATTTGTTGAACAACAATATAAAAAAGTAATAAATTAAAGGTACCGTTAAAAAAACATTTGACCGACTTTCAAAAATGGAAGGACACAAAACTTTTGGATTTTTTATAGACTTCGTCGAGGTTCTAGATAAAGTAATGCGTTTCTGTTGTGTGACCCTTCGTTCTCGCAACACCTAGTTAAGGCTTAAAAATTCACATTCGCATTTGTAATATTAATCGAATACTATCAAATATTATAAATGCGTATGTATATTCAGTAAGCGTCATATGATAATTCGTAAAACAGCTAGCTTGCTTTAGGGCCACACTTGCGTAGGTACTAGCAATTTATTATTTATCATTATAATGTTCTTACTTTACTAACCCTCCCTGTGTGAACAAGCATTTTTTTAGCTTTTTATATATAAAGGTGGGCAAGCGAAAACCGATAACATTAACTGTACGGATTATACGAAATTTGAAAAAGTGAAATATCAACATTTTAAAATGTACAAAATTGTTTTACTATGCGTGCTATTGGTGATCGGTAAGTAACATAATTTCTTTTTTTTGTAATATATAAAGAAAAATGAAATAATCCTTAATTACTTTACAAATAGGGAATAATAACCATAAGGCTGGCAGAATTTCTGTGTCGGATCGCTATCGCAATTCTTATATTCAATTATATAGTTCTTTACTTATCTGTATAGAGTTGTATAGACAGAGTCAATGCTTATGCGTCTTATGGGAAAATGTTTCGAATCCTGCTAAATAAGACATTTTTTAACGAGTGCTGTGTGTCAACCGCTGTCGTCCGTATGTCACGCGGTTTTGACTTAACACTCGTACTTATTATTCTTAACTCGAAAAATCGTTGCTTAGATTCTATCTTTAATGTACTATCCATATTATTATAGTATAAAGAGTAGACATGTCTGTTTCTTTTTTTATTGAAAAAGTATATTATAATTAGAAAGCTAGGTTTTCGAGAACGGCTGTGTTAAAAAACTTCTTGTTCGATTTTAGTTTTTCTGCCAAATGCTACGTGCATTTTAAGTTGCAATTTTCTGATGACGGCGATTTTTTATTTTGGCGGTAAAGATACAATTTTTCTATATATTTTTACAAATATTAGGGAGTATGGCGGTAGACCCAGAAGCCTGCCTAAAGTGTGGAGAAGAGTGCGAGCACTACTGCGACACGAATCAATTCCAAGAATGCTGCGACTACGATCCTGATAAACCTAAATTCGACCCAAAAGAATGCCAAAAACTGAACACCTATGAGGTTAGTATTCAAGTAATTTGATCATCATCGAGTTACACGTTTCAGGAGGACAGTTTACGAGTATCCTTACAATGCCCTGTATAAAATATATAAACAGGGATTCAAAATAAAATATCTACAAACTTGAGCCACTTAGTATTCAAAAGTCAGTAAACTTTATTACCCTCTGTCTTATTTGAGAGTGCAACCTAGTACAAACCAAGTACATATAATACTCGTAAATAAACAATAATAAATCTGCGAAACGCCTCATAGATCTGAAAACCACGATAGCCAATTCAGAAGTGAAATTAATATTTTTTATTTTATTTACAGGACTTTTTAAGGTGCAATCCTCCAGAGAGCAAGCACTAGCTGTCTAGAGGTATGAGTGCATATATTTATAAAACATGTTCGCGAAGATACAGTTAACTCGACTGTTCTCCTTAAATTCAACAAATTCTTTATTAAATGTTATATATTATGCTATTAAAACTATATTTGTGGAAACCATTTTTTTATTTCCTTATAGAATATAAGCTTTAAGTACACATATAGTTATGTGATAATCTATCTAAAATAATAACTACAGAGTACTATTAACTCTAATACCAAAAGATATTCTTTATTCAAAGCTCCATTGAGTGGTACGATAACGTGGTTTATTTTTATTCAAAGGGACGGAACAACCAGTAGTAAGAATTGACAGGTTCTGGCTCACTTATTAGGTATGGCTATCAAACGCGAACTAATTTGATAAGGCCGCGGTGGTCGATTCAAACTGCGATGTTTTTGTCTCTAATCAAAGCAATGCGTAGTATTAAATCGCGTGACATGGTATTTACACCGGATCTGAGTAATTAACGACAAATTTTTACTTAAATTCACCTCTTGTCCAGTTAGATTTAGAATTGGATAAAGTTTTATTTCGAACCAGATCCGCGGGCTCGCCGTATCAATTTCATTAATCCACGTATCAAAATAATTGGATTGCGGCCGCAAGATTTTTCGCGCTGTCGTCTTTTTTTAGGAGCTAACTTCCCTCAAAAGTCCGAAGTAACCTGTGTCCAGATAGTAGTAGGGATTGACAGGCTCTGGATATGATTTTCATAGTTTGAGCAACTAACGTAATTTCATATTTAAACAATGCTGTTTTTTTTATATTAGAACCTTGGACGGTTTCTAGATCAAAGTAGGTAGTTAAATCAATTGATACCAACTACCACACTTAGAGTACTATCAATGTTATATGATTTTCATAGGTTGAGCAACTTATACTTAAGGTTATATTTAAGGTAACCTATCATACTTTCGAAACTTTCTTGCTCGAATTTCAATTGTTCGAAAACGGTAATATGACATTTCAATTGCCAGAGTGATTATTTTTTTCATAAACTTAATTTACGTATGTTTCACATAAGTACTAGAAAAACGGTTGACCTTTTATCAGAATTACTTTTTGACATGTGACAAATTCTTACTTACCATAATTAAAATTACTAGAATTTTACGTCGAAGTTACTTTTTCTAGACAACTTTTGATTCAGATTCATATTGTATGAAAAAAAACCTTTAAAGCTCTGGAGCAGTTTATTAAAATAAAGTAAAATTTAATTTGCAGATAAAAAGCAGAGTGCCAATCAACACTTAACATTTATTTTAAGTTGTATATTGCTGGCGTATTTTTGTGCTAGTCCATGTTGTTGCACTTGACGGTACAATATTTGGCCAAGATGAAAGAGACAGCCATTGAGATTCACTTCTTCAAAATTCATCCGCAAACTTTGTATGACCGCTTTTTCAAAATGCATATCCTTGGTGAAAATTGCAATTCATTTTCTTCTCCGTATTCATGATACATGAAATAAAATATCATATGATTTTTTATTTTTGTTTGTGCACAAAAAATACAAAAGAGGAAATGTTTTACTCGTAGATTTGTTTCCTGTTTCTGATAATTTACCGTGTATAGTGTACAGTTGCTGGAAGATGGTTGGTACAGTTTTGAATGTGCCATCAAGAACCCAATAATCAGCTTGTTAATAATACTTATTATGAAAACCAAAACGTCTGGCAATAGATGCTTCAGCCAAACATTCGGTTGAACTTTAAAACATATGTAAAAAAAATTACATTTGAACATCGTACATTCGAACTTCTGAAAAATGCATTTTTGGTGAAATTAAAACATATAGAAAACAAAAATATGGGAAACGTTTCGAACAATTAAAATTCGGAAAAAAAATTCGCATTTGTGATAATAACTTATATTCAAACAATGCTGTTTTTTATGTAAGAACCTTGGATGGTTTCTAGATCAAAGTAGGTATTTAAATCATTTGATACTAACTACCACAGTAACAGTACCATCAATGTAATAATAACAATAACCTTTTTTGCGATGAACTTGTGGAAGATTTTCCGAACATTTCATTGGTATAGTTATTATATTCCGTTAATATGTTCCAGCATGATGTTTAGGTCTGAGTAATCGTGCTGCTTTAGAGAACTGTCTTCAGCTCGTAATTTATAGGCTCGCCGGGTAACTGGTTTTGGAGGGTAGCGGGATCCGAAGAAACGGTGCACCGCTGGCCGACCGCAGTAAGTAGGGGGCCCAAGTAGTGTGCTAGCCACATGCGAAAGGCTGCCCCGCCACCTCGCGAAAAATCCCCGGAGGCTTCATCGTTCCAGCTGGCGACTGGTTAGAGAGGACCCGATGACAATCCCCGGGGAGTTTCGGGCGTCCCTGCAGTCTCCAAGCCAGTTCCCCATCGGTGCGTTGTTTATTGCGAGCTGCTTGGTTCCATTTGCAGCGCTTCACTCAACTTCTGTCCTCCTCCCTATTCACTCACACAACTTATATGAAAAGTCATAAGAAGAGTAAGGTTCTACAGCGGTTGCACTTCCTCTCTCTTAAAGTGCACTTCTGCAACATTAGAGGAATGCACTCAAATATCAACGATGTCCACCACCATCATGGGACAGAGAGGCCTCACCTGCTCTTCCTAACGGAGACGCAGATCTGTAATCCGTCAGACTCGGCATACCTTTGTTACCGACGGTACATCCTGGAGTCCAATTTCCGCCCGAACGCCGGGATGTGCATGAAGGCCAGTGACGAGATTTGTTATCAGCGTCTCCGTCTCCGTTACCTTACCTTTTCCTCCTTTACCTTTTACGTTCCTGGGGGATTGTAACGCTCATCACGGGCAATGGCTACACCTCCCTATACGCCCCAATCGGACACTTTCTTAAAGGCCAAATCCACCCTTTGGCCTTTAAGAAAGTGTCTCATTGGGGCGAGTCCAACTTGGTCAAATTTAACCCGTCAAAAACACAGGCGAGTTTATTCTCCGCGAAAAAGAGCAGTTTTGAACTAACGCCCACTTTCCAAAATGTTTCTGTACCCTTAACCGTTCACCTAGGGCTTCTGGGCGTAACTATATCGTCCCAACCAAAATTCGGGCAACAAATTATGTTCATGGCTCAAACTGCTTCAAAGAAGTTGGGAATCATCTCGAAGGTCCGACGGTACTTCAGCCCTGAACAGCTACTTAATTTGTACACAGCTCAAGTTCGGTCTTGTATGGAGTACCTTTGGGATGGTTCTGCAAAGTACCAACTTGAAGCGATGGATGCAGTTGACCGAAGAGCTCGAAAAATTATTAACAACTATGACCTCACCACCAAAAAACTGCAAAGCCGGAAAGTTGCCAGTTTAGCAGTCTTCTACAGATTACATTTTGGAGATTGCGCGAATGCTCTTTTTGATCAGGTTGAACCCACACCCTTCTTACATTGGACTACTAGATGCAGACAGGCCTTCCATCCCTTTATAGTAGACATCCCAAGAAGTCGAACCAAACGCTTCGATAGTTCCTTTTTGGTGCGGGTGGCCAAGGTGTGGAATGAACTGCCTGCGTCTGTTTTTCCAGAAAACTATACTCCTAGTTCTTTCAATCGTCGAGTGAATAGGTATCTCGTGGATAGACGTGTAACACCTTCGTCTTCATCGTCACTTTCCATCAGATGAGATAGAAGACAAACTTCTAATCCTTTTTCCATAAAAAAAAAATTAACACATGCTATCAAAAACATCAAATGGGATATAACCGGGTTGAGCAAAGTAAGAAGATATAAGAATTGCAGCATGCAGCCATTACGTAATGTATTATAAAGGAGTAACGCCAGGAAGACACGGAGTAGGCTTCTTAGTAAACAAAGAATTGAAAACTTCATCGAAGAAATAGTTAGCATTTCAGAAAGGATTGCTATATTGAATATGAAGATGCCGAACAAAAAAGAAACATGGTCTTTTGTTCAAGTATACTCCCTGACAGAGAAATCAACTGACTCAGAAGTCGAGTCTTTTTACTCGTCTTTGAATAATGCCATCAAAGAACATACGCACAAAAACTGCATAGTGATGGGGGATTTCAATGGCCAAATTGGAACCCCAAGAGACAGAGAAGAGAAAGAACTAGGCCCTTATAGTAATGGAAAAAGAACAAAGAACGGGCATAAGCTGTTAGAGTTCGCCTTTGAAAACAACCTTAAAATATTGAATAGCCACTTTACAAAAAGACGAGCAAGAAGATGAACATGGATATCACCAGATGGAAGATATAAGAACGAAAAAAACTATATCCTCACGAATAGAACTAATTCCTTTGATGATTGTGGCACTATCTCAACTTCAATAGCAACCACAGAATGCTCCGAGCACGTTTTAATACTGAAATCTCTTCAAATTTCAGTCGAATTTACCAAATACTAACAGTAAAATATCGACAACAACCATTAAAGAAAAACTTAATTCTCTGACAGAGACATTCATTAAGAACCTTAGTACGCAAGAAAAATATAATACACTAAACGAAATATTGACAACAAAACCAGACAATAAAATCAAAGACAAACCCAACACAACAGATAACATGCCAGAAAAAACTAAAAAGTTCCTAAGAGAAAGATCTAAGCTCATTAATATCAAAAACAAAACAAAAAGTATCAGAGGTGAAATAACAAAGTTAATTAAAGAAATAAAAACGCAAATTAGAAAAGATCGAGAGCATCACAGACTTAAAACCTTTGAAAAACATATCACACTTTTAGATGTAGTAGATGCAATTCTGACAGAGCAAATGTTGGCCGCGGAATGATCCATGCACTATTGGATGTTTCCCGCGCTTTTGATAGCCTTGATAATTCTCTCTTGCTCTCTAAGTTAACTTACAACGGACTTGATCCTCATTCAATACAGTGGTTCAAAAGTTATGTTACTGATCGTCAGCAATCGGTGAAGCTTAGAAAGCAAGATGGTTCTACCCTAGTTTCCGAACCAAAACTGGTAGAGCGTGTTGTTCCTCAAGGATCCATATTAGGGCCTCTTTTATTCATAATCTACAGTGCTGATTTAAGCAGATCCAACATTGCAAATTTCATTTATATGCTGATGATGTACAATTATACATCTCCGAAACACTTGAACGATTTCTGCATTCAGTAGAATTATTAAATAAAGATCTCAGTGGAATAGCTGAATGGTCATATAGAAACTCTCTGGTACTAAATCCTAACAAATCTTAATTCATGATTTTAGGCTCAAAAACACAGATCAATAAAATAAAACCCAAGTCTCCCCTTGGTCTGTATACTAGATCAAGTTAATGAGGCTAGAACTGGGTGTTTTAGTTGGTTGTTTTAGTAGATAGTCAAATGCGATTTCAAACTCATATTGAAAATTTGGTACGAAGCTGTTTTTATAGATTGAAAATATTGTATAAAATTCGAAACTTATTATCTAAAGATGCTCGAATCGCCGTTTGTGAATAATAGGTCTTTACCTATGAAACTGCCGTTTTTCCGTACTGGCCATTTCAAATGAAAATATTTTTTTTTTGACTGATAATTCTAATTTCAAATTAATTTTATTTGACAAACATGGAATTCTTTTTCTAAAATCGTCATTTGTTTAATAGTTAGTGTTTTGTTTTCAACGCATTCGAACATTTTTCGTCATCATGGATAAGTTAAAAATTCGAGTTATTATGGAGTATGAGTACCGTCGTGGCAGCAAAGCGGCACAAGCGGCACGCAACATCAACGACGTTTATGGAGCGAACACTACAAACGAACGCACCACTCGTTATTGGTTTACCCGCTTCCGTTCTGGAAATTTTGACCTGAAAAATGAACCCCGTGGTCGTCCGAAAACTTTGGTCGACAATGACGAATTAAAGGCAATTGTGGAAGCTGATGAAACTCAATCCACGGCTGAATTAGCAGCAGCTTTCGACGTTAGCATCAAAACAATATTGGTCCATTTGCGTCAAATTGGCAAGGTAAAAAAGCTTGACAAATGGGTACCCCACGAACTCAATGACCGCCAGCGCGAAGTACGCGTGGAGACGTGCCTTGCACTGCTCAGCAGGCATACAAATGAAGGAATCCTGAACCGCATTGTTACTTGTGACGAGAAATGGATCCTGTTTGACAATCGTAAGCGCTCAGCAAGTTGGTTGGACCCTGGTTCAGCACCCAAACAATGCCCTAAACGAAAACTTACCCCTAGAAAAGTGATGGTCACTGTTTGGTGGTCTAACGCGGGTGTAATTTATCACAGCTTCTTGCCAAACGGGACAAGCATTACTGCAGATGTGTACTGTGAAGAACTGAACACAATGATGGAGAAGCTCGCACGCTTCCAACCAGCTTTGGTCAATCGTTCGGCTCCACTGCTCCTGCACGACAACGCGCGACCTCATACTGCACGGCAGACGGTCTCCAAGCTACAAGAGTTGGGGTTGGAAGTTCTCCGTCATCCGCCGTACTCACCAGACCTTGCGCCTACAGACTTCTACTTTTTCCAGAATTTGGATAACTTCTTGGCGGGAAAAAAATTCAATACCCGAGAGGCAGTACAAAATGCCTTTGAAGAATTTGTTGCCTCCCGTCCAGCTGATTTATTCAAGAAAGGCATCAATAAGCTACCAATGCGTTGGCAAAGATGCATTGATTGCATGGGTTATTATTTTGATTAATAGAAATAAAAAATATATAAAAAAATTACGCTTCATTTATTTCGTGAAAAACGGCAATTTCATAGGTAAAGACCTAATATTTAGTGCTATCTCGCCTCAACTATGCCGATATTTTGTATGGACCTCGTTTATTGTATAAAAGCAGCCGTTTAATACAGCGCGTACAGAATGCATGTTGTAGATATATATTCGATGTGCCTCCAAGAAACCATATCACACCTTTTCTCAGTAACGCATCTATACTTAATACGGAAGCCCGCAGAAATTTACACTTGGCTTCACTTATGTTCGACATTATTAAGTTTAAAAGTCCTGACTACCTATTGAATAAATTAAAATTTTCGGATTCAAACACATTGCGTGACAACATAACTAGGTCCTCACGCCCACAACTGAGTGAGCCACCTCATCGCACTGTGGCGTTTACTGGTAGTTTTCGTTACAGTGCAACAAAGTGTTGGAATAACATTCCACCACCTGCAAGAATTTTGCAAAGTAAATATTCTTTTAAATTAAAACTTAAGACGCAATTACTAGAAATACAAAAACTTGGAGTTTCCAACACTTTGCCGAGGTGACTAGTGTAATATTTGCAATGATTTATTATAAATAATGTTATCCTTTCTTTTCTTGATTCATTCAATATATATAAACAATACAATTACTACTTACAATAACCTTAATCTCAATATGATCGACCATACAAAATATATAATATATTCTATTTAAAATTCAATGATACCTATCTATAAACCTAGTTTAATTTTAACTTACAATTATTATATATATTTTAAAAAAACTCTCATGGAATTATTGAAAATACTATCAATGTATAAACTTTAATATTACAATGAAATGACGTGCTCGCGTACTACCTAAGGTTATAGCTAAAAATCAGCAGTTTGCTTGTAAAGCAAACATTGATGCTGAGCTGTGACCCATTGCACTGACGTAACACACACGATAAACTGTGTAAATTGTCTGTATTATTCTTTCTTTCTTATTTTTTTTTTTGTATTTTTGAGTGTGTTTAAAGTGTAATAAATGTTTTATCTATCTATCATGACTGGGGCCATCAAGAAAGCAGTGAAAATTTTGAATGACAAAACCAATTGGATACCTAACATTAAAAATCAATATGACGCAACAAAAACAAAAAGAACAGATATAATATCAACAGCTACTAAATTCTACAAACACTTATATTCCAGTTAACGAAACGGATCTAAATAACTATGAGGATGTACCACCTTTAATTGAAGACGAGATAACTAAAGCTATTGAAACACATAAGAGCGATAAAGCACCGGGGCCTGACTACATAACCAACGAACTACTATAAGACTGTAAAAAAGAACTTGCAAGCATTCTAAAACATGTTTTTAATGATGTATTAACTACTGAAATTATACCTACTCAATGGACGCACTCTACAATTACACTGCTCCACAAAAAAGGTGACAAGAACCATCTAAATAATTTTAGACCCACCAGCCTAATGTCCAACCTATATAAATTATTCGCAAAAATTATTCTTAGAAGAATAACAAGGACTCTCGTTGAAAACAAACCAAGAGAACAAGCCGAGTTTAAAGCAGGGTACTCGACTCTGGATCACGTACGTGCTGTAAGACAGGTCTTTGAAAAGAACAAAGAATATAATGTACCTTTCTATTGTTGCTTCATAGATTAGCATATAACAAAGCATTTGATTCAATTGAGCAAAAATATTTACTCAAATAGTACAGCCAAGATAAAATTAGAACAACAGGGAAAAGAAAAACAGAATAAAAGCAACAGAATAAGAAATTTGTCAATCAGAAGACACACAAAAGTGGACGATGCACTACCCAGAATTCGGAAACTGAAATGGAAATGGGCAGGTCATATTATAAGGGGTACTGAAAAATGAAACAAAATCTTAATTTTTTGATGTCCCAGAAATTCAAAGAGGAATCGCGGAAGACAATTACTAAGATGGCAAGATGATATAAAAGCAACAGCAGGCAAAACTTGGACTAGGATAGCTCTAAATAGAAGAGACTGTAAAAAAATGGAGGAGGCCTTTGCCATGGGCAAACAGACCAGACTGTCGATGTCTACTCACCAGAGTTATAATTGTTTATATCACTGTTAAAAAAAATTGTTAATGTCTGAATAAAGGCTTATATTATAATTTTTACACGCATAATTTACATTTCAAACAATATTTCGAATCCAGCTGTATATCAAAGCTGTTAAAACCGTCCATAGAACACGGTTTTTAACTACTGCACCGACAAATGTTATTGACATAGTATTCAGTTTTCTTGAATAGTATTTTATGTTCAGTATACCTATTGCGAATTATAAGCCGCATTCACACGCAAGTTATTGAAAATATGTTACGAAAGGAGTGGTTAAGTAGCGTCTTACTGTTCATATTATTTTAACGTTTAAAGCATGTTTTAACTTATTAGATAAGGCAAACGTTTAGAAATATACGAGTAGTAAGGTTACCACCAACTGCGAGCTATTATAGTTAAGCATGTCAAACAATATTGGGGAATCCTTATTTAAGTACACAGTGAGCGTTTATAAAAGTAACTAGTATAAGTACTAAGTATTTGATTTTGTAATATAGATTTTAAATATAGGAAATTATAGTCACTTCAGAATGTAAGGACTCATTTTTAAGAACGCCAAACAACCACCGCTTGTGGAATTTGATCTATGATAGCTCTGGCGTCGAGACGAAGAGAGAGAATTCAAGCCGGCAGCTTGAACAGTCAGTGATCAACTAATAGTATATGTAACCCCTTTATTGACACAAAATGTACATATTTTGTACGTTTTTGAACAAGAAAATGATCGATAGTGAGTGAGTCGCTTTCTCACCGGCGGTACGACAAGTACTTTATGACCTCAAAAGATTTTCGTACTGGTTTATTCAAATTATTAATCATTCATTGAAAATAATGAATATTCAGAAATAAATAATAAAAATAATAATTGCCTCAATAATAGTTCTTTTCGTTTGATTTCACCGAGTTGGAATCATACAATACTTTGTTTTATTTGTAATTGGAATCTATGTGCAAACATAATAATATATATAATAATATTTACATTTGAGAGCTATAACCATTTATTACTGATACTTACTTAAGTTAAGGTTTAATAATGCAATTACAATGTAACACCTGGAGATAGTCCTACTAATACATAAATTCTTACACAAAAACCTGGTAATCACACTAAAGTTATTAAGAAAATATGTGTGTTTCTCTGTTACTGTTTTACTATTTGCTATATTTTAGCACACGTACAGTTATCAAAGTGGCCAAATCAACGCAATGTCGTTAACTTTCTTCACAAGATATGTGGACTTCACAACACTAGCCAAACCTCGGGCAAGCACTAGTTACGTCTAAACTAAGACCGCACAGAAGCATGTGATCGTCTCGAATGTCGCCGTCGTCGCGCTTCAGCCGCCGCGAGCGACGAGCGCCGCGACGCACGGCGTGACGCTCGCGGCTCAGTCCCTCGCTCTGCTTCACCGATTTCCTCGCCCTGCTCGTTTTCCTTGTTCTCCTCGTTCTCTTCGCTCAGGGCACGCTCGGTCTTGTGTGAGCCCACGCTGCCAAGTTGACTTGATTTACTTGATGTAGAGTCTGTTAGAGGACCCTGAAATAATTCAAGAGTTCATTGATTTATTTAAACATGTTTAATGAAGTAAAATCATAGTTTATGAAGTTAAAGGCAATTTAGATATTTAAGTAACTTATAAGTTATGCCTTTATTTTTAAGATTTAGTTAAAAGAACTGCAAGCAATTCTACATTAAGCAATTCTACAGAAGGTAGGCTTTTTACGTAATCAAAATATGCTCCTAACAGTATTCAAACCCGATACTGTAGGTATATGAAAAGGCGAGAAGTAGAACTGATACTGCGAAGCTTATATATCTATATATGCGATTTGTATATTTGAAGATATCAAATCGCAACACCCTTACCCGAACTGGCTTAACAGAACGATGAAACTGAAACACGAACCGCAGCTCAGCCGTAAATCGATGCAGAAACGTTTCATCCGGAGCTTTCGCTTTATATGCTCCAAATGCTAGATCTATACAAGAGCCCACAATCCCAAGCGCACAGCCGACGATCAAGACTAGCCAGAGCCCGCGGAAGTTATTCATGTTGAGCTTTTCGCTGCCGACTTCATCTTCTTCCTTGCAAGCGCCACCGCCGTGACGCTCCTCCCACCACGCTCGCTTCATCTCTCGGAGAACTCCTTCTTCTTGTAGGTTGAGTAACGCGAGGTTCATAGCTTGACGTAACGCTGAGTCTGTTAGGAGAAAGGAATTCTTAGGTAAATTTTTTAGGCTTGTGTTTAAGTGCCTACCAAAAATCTACCTAATTACCTACCAATAAAATTCGAAACGCTTACCAAAACGGATAAATGCCCACCAAATTGTGTTTCCTGAAATATTATAAAATATATCCAGTTTTTTTTTGGAAGAATTTCATAAAAATATATGAACACCTTTAAAAATTAATGTCAGACCAAATATTAAACATTGTCACTAAATAGATATTAAGTACCAATATTTTATGTCACTAGCTTTAATTTCTTAAAATTTTCCTGTGCTAAAAAAGCTCACGGTCGATTGACCCTCTAACGACTCCACTAAAGAACTTTACTGAACTTAAGTTCAAAGGTATAGAAGTACGATGTACATTCGTTCGAAAGTTCACTGTAGCGAAGTATGTAATTCCGATGATCGCGTCTTTTTTTTTATTTTAAATAGAAGTCGCTTTTATTGAAAAGCTGGATGTATTGTATTGTATATAGTATGTCTATACTTTTAAAGTTACAAAAAGAATATTTGTACAAAACGTGCAATTATTATATTGTGTGTTTATTTCTTGTGGACCATTATATCATATACTTTAGGACCCTTTTTATAAAAAACTCTTATTTTTGTTGGAGTTATTTATTTTATTTGGTACTTAGGCTAGTGTTTTAAAAATATTTTTGGTGACCGTTTAAATTATACCCATTTTTTATAGCCATTATAACGTATACATCCTCCAAAACATATTTCTTTATATTAACCCTAAGGTAGAAGGAGTTTTCTAATTAAATACAACTTACAGTTTACGTAGGCGTGATCACAAACAAATGTTGCTTTAAAATAGGTGACAGATTTTGGAAATAGTATAACGTAATATAAACACTCAACACATGCACTTATTACAAAGATTAAGGGTAAGTATGCAAATTACGTTTGACTATTTCAAAAGTTATGATTTAAACACTGAGCATTAAAAAATTGCTGATTTAGAAAAATGCCCCTAAATGTATCTCATTTGTTTTAGTACTAAATTCAATGTAAAAAACTATAAATACTTACTCTTTTTCATAGCGATTCCATACCCCTTATTGTCCAGTAAACCTCCAACCTAAAATTGGAAGACCAATATTGATGAATTTCTATCCGATTAAAGCAGTATATATCTATTTTTATATCAACTCTTAATGGAAATTCAGTCTAGGATACTTACTTACTTACTTACTATACCAGGGATACTTTGATGGTAGTACATACCTCGCTCATAACTTTAGGAACAGCCGTTTTTAATTAAATAAAAGTAAAACTAATCAAATTACTGTGCTATAGTAATGTAATTTTTGAAATAATCTTGGATTTAATATCTATCTTTACACTTACGCTGGTAACGTTGCAGTTACGCTGGGTGGTATACTCGATGGTCGTGGATTCCATGAAGAAGGCATACATGTTGGTCCGATTGGATACTCTGTCGACAATTTGAAAATAATAGGTAATGTATTTGAAACAAATTATACAATGTTAGCTTAATAACGTTAATAAAAAGGTAATAAATAAGTTGAACATATCATTCCATGCCTTAGTAGTAAAAGGACACCATCAAGAAATCCTGTCTAGACACTTGTTATTGAATGTTTTTATTTATTTAAAAAAATCTTACATATGTAGAATCTTCTATTAATAAGCAAGCTTGTAGTTATAAAGCCTTCACTACTTTCAAAACATGATATGAAAAAATTGCTCTCTTGTAAACCTGACAACATAAGTTTTTGACACCCTGGGCAGTGCCACCGCTGCCAATAATACGGGCATGCGGCGGCTAACTGCGCCGCCCCGCCCAGGTGCGTTAAGTCCTGGTGCCTCATTACACCAAGGAGTGCAATCGTACTCCTGACTCCCTCCCCACCAGAATGCGTGCCTTGTGGCCAGTCCGGCCAAACCGCAAATTACAGAGGATGCCCTCGCGCACCCTAATCTATCTCAAAGAGGTCGGCACCCAAACGGGCGCAGTCCAACTTTCCGCCGCTGCGTAGCCAGGTACCTCCAGTTGCAAAGCCTACGCAGCCCAAGCCTGCTCCAGAGAACTGAAGACAGCGCCCCGCTGTATACCTAAATCCCGCCAGGGCTCCTCGCCCATCCCAGTCTACATCTCGACTCTCACTAGCAGATGACATGCGTATCGTTTGCGATGCTATGAAACATATTGATGTTAGGGAAATATCAATTCTTGCACGAAAATTAAGTGCTTCCCGCTCACCTACAGAGCGCCTCATGGCTTAGACAGAACATAAGTCCCTTCTCAGTTCATTATAGGTTAATTTGAATGAACTGATCCCTCAAACAGTCTGGCCTCGGTCCTACCTCATATTTCTTTGAGCAAAGTTATCAACCGACGGATGACCCGCTAGCGGGTCCCCGATCGCACACCCCCTTTCCTAATCGGGTGTCGCTCCGATGAAGGCTGCATAGCATTCCCATGCCACAGCCGTGAAGTTGGTATTTAGTGGGTAGGTGCTACTCTCGTGAGTCCCACATCACCCTGCAGACCGGCTGGTATGCTTGACGCATTTACCACCTCCCTCCCCGCGGAGAGTGCCTGCTTAAGCGCAAACCAAAAAAAAAACTATACGATTTTTAAATACACTCTCTTTTTATTATGGCACGAAATACCTAAAATACGAATAATTAGAATAGGATGGTATGGGTAACCTGTCGGTGCCGTCCTTATTGGAGGAAGGTAATGGGTGCTGCATCATTTCATTGTACATGGCTTGAAACATCGGGTTCGTTGATTGCTGTAATGCAGACAAAAGTTATTTGTAAGTCAAGGTATTGTAAACTAGGAAAATTAAAAACAATTTCAGTTGCAAAAAAAGGTGCAACATGAAAACTTCAGTAATATTGCTGAGATTGAACTGTAGTTAACACAGAATGAATAGGTTAAAGCCAGAATAAACATTATGGATTGCAATCTTTAGACATATAATTTTTAACTCTTCGAAGCGTCAAAAAAATATTTACTTAGACTGTAGATATCGCAAAAATAACCACGTAAAACTGTTCTGTTAAAAGTATATATATAAAAGTAATACAGAATATGCCTGTTTATTAAATTGTGTGTATATAAATGATTCTACAAAAAAGATGTGAAATTTGTCCATCTAACGCGTACCTCAAAGAAAGCCATAGTAGCTCCGCCTTTCTTAGCACCGTAAGTGATGCCGTAGGTATTGTTGACTAGGTCGTTGACACTATGGATCAGCTCGGTGGGAGACTTCTTGGCCAGTAAAGTGGCCAAGTTGGCTGTATATGAGCTGGTAATTACCAGGGCAAACACCCACCAGACACTGGCCACTGCACGCGTACCGTAAGCCCTGAAAATCAATAGTGTTGATAATGTTAGTATTGATCATGATTACTCTCCTTACAGGCTTTATTATAAGCTATAATAGCCTTTAAGCATAAACAAATGTGATATTTCGAAATGAGAAATCTAATAACTAAATAAATAAGCTGGTGGCTTACTAATTATCCGAAGATGTGTACTTCAAACACAAAGAAAAAAATACAAAATAATTACAATAATTTCTTGTTATTATGAGTGAATATCTCCTCCACACATCCATAATCTATTAACTACAAAACAACTCACACAGGAGCAATCTCGGATCCCTGCAACAGCACAGCTCCGAGGTTGAACCACAGCGCATTGCCTAGCGTGAACTGATTGTGCAATGCTGGCGGCTCCAGCACGCATGGGTGCGGATTCTGCCACTCGTCGGGACACAGGCGCCCAACCAGCCAGAGCACCAAGGACGTGCTGACGTAGGCGATGCCGAGACACACCCATACCTGAAATATGAAGTGCAGTTCACTGTTTATTTGTGATTCTTTAGGATGTGGGGCTCGAGGCACTCAAGCTTCCAAGTCCGAATCTTTGCAGGAAAAGACTTGAGTGGTGAATAGGAGATTATTGGTTCCAAGTTCAACACAGTTCGCTGTATAACAACTAATCCAAATTCTAAACTGTTTACATTGAGGACGTAAAGATTCTTGTGTTTCTCTGGGTGTTTGAGTTTTAAATAGTTTTATTAAAATTCAGAGAAAAGAAAATAGATTTAGGTAGGTTCTTGAAGTTATGAAAATTTAAGAATAATAACGTACTTAAGCACTTATATAATTCAAGGAAAAGCTACTGCTGAACCTTACATTGAGTTTTAAACCACTTAACTTAGACTGGCCATCCAAGGATTACTCACCCCATTAGAAAACGGCAGCAGAAACGCAAACATCTTCGGTTCAGGCGGCAACGGCTTACTAAACAGGATGCCGATCCCCAAGTTCATAAACGGTGTAGTGAAGTCCACAACCTGCTCTCTCTCAGCGGTGATGGTAAGATCAGTAATGGCGAAGTCAATTTCTGGATCGTCCATCAGTTTCCGCATCATGCCAGTCCATTGCCGTGTCACGTTGTCGTAGACGCCATACTGCCCATCCTCTTGCTCCACGAAAGTATAGTTGAAGCCTAACTGCTGAGCTAAGCGGTCGATCAGTTCAATGCAGAATCCTGAATGAAAATGTCTGAAGGTTAATACATAGACTCTTTCACATCACAAACATATGGAGCATACGAGTTTTCAGTTTAGCTGGATAACGTATTTTTTTAAGTTACTTACCTTCATATTGTTCGTTGCCAGAAAGTCGTTTAGAGGATTCCTTTCTCATCACATATGGAGGGTTCTGCGTAAAAAACAAACAAAAATAGTTAGCTTTGGGATTAGGTGAACACCTCTTAAACCGCAAATACTTCGAGAACAGTACGATTTATGCATAGTTAGCTAATGTAAAAATCATCGCTTCGCTTTCTTTTAACATCAAAAAAAGTACATTGAATGGTTAGTATTTTGGTAAATTTATCTAGCAAACTTATCTAGCACTGGTACCTCCATGTGAATCGCAGACACAGATTGTGCAGTTAGCAGTTTTTATTTTGGCCTAGTGGTGTAGTGGATAGTATCCCTACCTCATACGCCGAAGATCCTAGGTTCGAGCCAAGTGTATGACCAAAATAAGCAGAACTTGTGTTATGGATGACCATAAGGCGAACTGTAGAGCAGCCAAAATAAACATACATATATGTATAAATATCAAAAACCATGACCCGACAGCAAATATCTGTGTTCCTGACACAAATGAATGCCTGACCAGGACTCGAACCTGGGACCTAAGGTGAATGAGGCAGGGTATACTACGCCAAGTGGTGTAGTGGGTAGTAGCACTAGCTACACTAACTTGAGCAATAAGCACAGTAAAGGTCCTGTTGCGCATGAATCCGGGCGGGTGCGGGCGCTCGGGCTCCGGCGGCCGAGTCCACTGCAGCTCGCCGCCCAGCCAGCGGCCCACGGGTGTCAGCTTCCCGCCAGGCGCCAGCTCCGTCACCACCAGCCGGTCGGCCTGCCGCGCGCCAGAGGAGTCCCACCGGACTATGCCGCTAGCGCCAGGCCACTCTTCCTGAATTTAATAGAATAAGTTATGAAGTCTATTACAATACAATAGTATTGAAAACTTGGTGGTAACTTTCTTTCTAATAACAGAGGTTAGGTAAACAAGTTTGTATGTTGAATATATTATGATACTTAATGCCGCGAAAATGACAACTTTTTTTTTATTTGTTATAAAGATAAAATACGCCTAAAATAACGCACAGGCTAACTTCGCGAAAATTGGCGCGAAAGAAGTTGCAGATAAAAAATTGTAATACTACATTAAAAAAAAGAAAATTGATTCACTTACCGACCGCAAATAATTTATTAGTGTATCAGCATGAAACGCAGCCACACCAGACTCACAATCCGCCGATGGTACTGCGGGTAGTTGCAAATAGCGGAACGCATCGACCACCAGTCTTGCCGCATCCGCCGCCGCCAACAAAGCTGTCGGTGGTGCCCGCACTAACTTCGCAGCTTCTATTGTCATCGGACGTCTCGTCTCTTCGTCTTCTACCTTGCTGAGGTACTGCTCCCGCCATGATTCCAGGACTCGTTTAGCTATGCTTGCATTTTGGTCGAAGAGTTGTAACCCTAAAAACGTTTGAGATCGTTTTTGTAATAGATATTGTTACACGACTTGGGCCGGACTTCATCAAACTAGATAAGACGAAATTCTATGGATAAATCAATATTCTAGGATTAAAAACAGTATGCCTGGTATAATATTTATACTGCCAATTTCGCTACAAATATTATATTTTGTCACGTGTCGCTTTAGCCTTGGCATACATTAATAACACTAGACTGGCTATCGTCAAATTATTAGATTTGCGCTATGTTGGCGCTGTTAGCGGAGTACTCTGTTGAGAAGCTGTTGCAGGGTAGGCACACTCGCACTAAAATCGACAAAGCATATCATACAAAGGTACATCCCCAGTCTTTATAGAAATTTAGTCTCGCTCACTTCCCTCTAGTATGGTTAAGGAGAGCGATGGCTAGATCCCGCGTTAACCTCGTAAAGGGGAGCGGTTTGAGGATGTTCGTCGTTTGGATAGTTGGAAGAAGGGAGTCTCCCTTCTTCCAACTATCCAAGCCGAGCTAACAGATGCTGATAAGAATAATTTTGTATAGAAATAAAGAGAAATTTATTTTAAAAATATTTATCCGTGAAGTTTCTTGCCAGTTCTTCTTCAAGAAGGTCTTACTGGAATGGTGGTAGAGTATGGTTTTTTTTACGGTAATAAGAACAAGTAATTGTCTATGTTGAGAAATAAGTATTTGGATTTGAATTTGAGGTCAGTGATTTTAGCACGAGATTGACGTAAATAATTTGACAAATTTAAAAAGGTGTCTATTGTTCATCATTTATTTGTCTAACATTGTCATTTATTACGTTCAGTCACAATTATGGGATAGATATCCATAGGACAGTTTTGACATTAATGCTTTATGGGATATAGTTATTCCCAGCATAGTTATTCCGGGAGTTCGATGAAATCTGGCCTTAATCTAAGTATAAAGACAGTAAATATATTAGGTATTAAACAAAATATCGGGACACAATCACGTACGCGGAGCTTTTGTTTATTAATATCTAGATGTCTCTATGCGGTTTCACCTGCTTAACTCGTTATCTCAAGGCTATGTCTAGTTAAAATATAAACTAATTTTTGGAGATATAATTTAAAATGGATAATGAACTCTCCAATTATAAAAAAAATGTCCTTGTTTTTAAAACTTTAATGTTTTTCTATTACATATAAACTAATAAAAAAGGGAAATAATCATGGTTCCGAAAAACAAATTAATCTCCAGCGATCTGCGGCTGACTGTTATTCTAATTAACCAGCGTTACAATGAACTAGCGACAAAAAAACCCAAAACACCAAAAAATAAAATCCATTTTAACAAACAATAAAAACAAGTTCAAACTACATTTCTCTTAAAAATATTTGTATTTTGAATATAAAAAATACACTTACGAATAAAATACTGGACCTCCGACAAAATTACTAAGTTACCGACAACAGTGCTTATGTCAAAATAATCATACTTTTACGAATTGCATCAACTATTTTAATTACTATTGTTGGTTATTAAACATATTTTTTAACTCTAAATAATAATGGAAATACCTCAACTGTTCGGTCCGCGCGATCGCGTTCGGCTGTTTTTCGTTTCGCCAAAACATCATTTCACAAATTGATTATTTTTTTAAACATGTAGTATAGTTCATAAGTACAGTTATGTATGACACCGATTAAAATATATATTTATGATAAACTGTTTTTTTTACAGGTACATTTTTGTATTTTTCTGTATAACCACTCAGCATAATATTTTCAGTACAACATTGTAGTTATAATATTACCAAAGTCTATGAAATATGAAAGGTAATTTATTAATTAATAGTTGGCAAGTAAAAATAATAACAACGAAGCATAGTTTTCAGTAGATCGTTATTTGAGCTGGTAAAAATGTATTACAGCAGTAAGCAGTCGTGTGTATCTTTCGAAGACTCCAGTATTTCATTCGATCATTTTGTCATTTTAATTCGAACAAAAGTATCCGGAAAGTTAGTATTTTAGGCAGTAAATTTAAAAAAACTTGTAAGGAAATTCTTATTTTATGTCAAAGCTTTTATTACTACCCAATAAAACATCTTGGTATCAATAATGATAGAATAGGAATACAATACAAACCAGTAATATTCGACCCAGCGTAGCTAAAAGCCGCCAAGTCAGCGGTATGTGAGTCAGGGTCCAGCAGTAGATATTCTCTCTTTCCGTCCAGCATGCCAGCTCTCTGGGCGGCGTCCAATACATTGGCGGCGGGCTCGGCACTGGCGGCCAGCACGATGCGGATCTCGCCAGCGGCTTTGAGCAGTAACAGCTCGTGCTGCAGTAAGGCACCTCCCCCTGGCAGCGACCGCGCCGCTAGCAAGCTGGCTTCAGAGAGAGTCGCAGCTACGTTGAAACCGTCAGCGGACAGGAGGACAGCTGATCTCCAGTCCTGAAAGTGGTGAATAAAAATTTTCATAAAATTAAAAGTTCTATAAATGTAGGTAAGTAATATATGTAAAATTCTACATTACAGTAACTTAGCAGAGTTGGCAGATATGAACAAATAGTCTGAAAATACGATTTCGAATTATCATTTATGATGATTAAATGATAATTCGTGGTTCGAAAATATGACTTCCTTAACAAAAAAATATTAATCCATTACGAGCATGGAAACATTCTTATCTTGGTAGTTTTTTAATTTTTTTCTAAGTTAAGTAAAAAATATAAGAGGTAACTTTTATAAATCTGCATTCCGCTTTGAAGTATTCCAAATCAAGAAAAAGTGGTGAACCAAAATTAGGTTTTTGACTTGGGTAACATTGAACAAAATAATCTCTTCATCATATTTCGATTATTCAACGTTTTTGAAGTATTTAGATTACTTTAGCTTAATTCAATAAAAAAAAATTGAAAAATTACACCATAGACACTTTTCTTAAACTTCTATCGTCTATTACTGAGAAGTTATCACTTTTATTAAGAACAGTGATTTTTTACACAAAAGTCAGTCTTATTCAAATCAAACTTTCAAGTTACTTTGTTGTTAGACAAAAATATTTAGAAACATAGGTTTCTTGAAGGAAAGAAACATAGGAATGTTTTTTGCAATTGAAGTGCATGCTAAAGTAAAAAAAAAACATTCGATAAAGTTGGACCAGGGGTCAACGTTAGACAGAAAGACAAAATCACCCACATTGACTGTACATTAACAGATTACGGATTTAGATTTTCTTCTGTAAAGGTGCCTTGATCAAGACTACTTAAGAACTCCAAACAAGAAAAAAGAAGAATATTTTGTTTTTATTTGGTGTTTTTAAAACTATACATTTATACTTTTGCGTTAAGAGTAGAGCATAGGCAAACTTACGTATATTAAGCTGATTTCTCTGACAAAGATAACTAAAGGTTTTAGTTTAGAAGCTTAATTTAACATTCAATTAAGGCCAATTTTATTCATATTGACATCTATCACCAGCTCGGAAAATCTTCCTAAAGAAGAAGTGGCAAGAAATTCACCGAAGTAATTTTTTCGTTGTAGTTTTTTCGAAATAAATAAAGAGGAAAAGAAAAATGTATTTGCTTACAGAAATAACAACAGTATATCAAAATAAAGGGAATATCGCACTAAGCAAATATTCTCAGGCTCAGTTTACGGTTACTGAACTGGGACAAGCCCATTATGGTTGTTAATGAAATTATTAACAGCGTAAATGATAATAACAATATAAAAAGTAATTTACAAACTACAACACACATTTATACAACAAACTTTTTCTCTGTATCTGTTAGTTCGGCAAGACCTCGTTCAAAATTGTCCAAACGACGCGGCGGACCTCCGCGATCACGAGTTTAACGGGGAAGCCAGCCATTGCCTCCTTTGCCATTTTAGATCGTAGTAAGCGACCCGTCACTAGACGCTATGAAGACGCTAACGCTAAGAAGAGGTCTTTCGGTGACAACAGTTTTAATGTCAAGGAACCAACCTTAGCCTTTAACAAATCCAGGGCAGCTTCCGCGAACTGATCAGGATGCGGTGCGAGGGGCAACACTCCCGGGGCTGGACTGGGGTCTCGGGTCATCAGCAGCGGGATACCGACGCGCGCCGCTGCCGCCCGGGCCGCCTCTGCGCCCATACCTTCTGCACCACTGATCACCACCGCTGCTCCGTCTTTTGCCTGAAAAATGAGGATCAAGATTTAGGAAGAATGGTTATTGATTGGGAGCTTAACTTATGGTTAATTAGAAGTAATTAGGTTATCCTATCTCTAGACGGAACAGTCTGGTCTAGGAAAAGTGTTTTGTTATTGTAAGATATTAATTAGTTGAGGCTAACTAAAAGCAATTCTTTTAACCAGGCAATGTAAATAGTCTAAGCTTGCACGTGGGAGGGGAACATAGTACAGTATCGGACACTTTTAAATTTGTAGTGATATTTTCGAAACCTTGGGTCGATCACTATAAAATTCAATAATTACCTTTATTAAAATGATATTTGATTGTGTTTGTCGGTTATAAACCGCTAGAATTGGGTATATGACAAATTTTTTTTATTTCATATTTAAATAGTTTATCAACAGTAAATAAATATTGCAAAAGTAACAGTATGTTTACAATCAATAGTTTTCTAGATACAGCGATGTGTTCGAGGAGCCGCTGCGAGTCGCCGAAAAACGCTCCATACAAAACGGTACTGAGCTGTGACGTGACGACTTGTGAATCATACTAAAATTGTATGGGCGTTTGAATAAAATATATAATAGCTACGTAGATAATGCGTTTACATGCATACTGTCATAGTAAAAATTGTTAAATTTAATGTCAGTAAGCTAATGATATTTAAAAATTTAACATATACTAACTATAATAAGTTTTTGCTTCTTTTTTAAATTTCAAATCTATAATAATTTCGATATTAAATTCAAAACTATATTTTTCAAAACATTGTACCTGTCAAAATAACTATTATTTTATAAATAAATTATAAAAATTTGCATTTTTAAATGGTGTCATCTACCCAATTGAAATGAGCACAGTAAATTGAACAAACATTTTTATAATAAGTTGTCAAATAACGGACATGGGTGGATAGTATCGGACAAACACTTAAAGCAACTAATAAGATCATATATGTATAGTTTAAACGAAGCTGAATAAGTTAGAAAACAGAAACGTTAAAACAAGATAAATATGAACCACTAAGTTTAGAATTTATTGAAAATGACAGTCCATAAAACAAAACTTTTTTTTGTGCACTATCGGACACTTATGTTTAGTATCGGACACATTATTAAAGTTTTGATTGTTGTATTATTAATCTATAAGTTATAATACAGTAAGTAAGGAGTAGACAGAAAATAGTAATAAATTGCATTGTAGATAAAAGTCTCGTAAAGTAGACCATTAATAACACCATTGCAATTAATGGTATTTTTGGTGGTAATATTAAATATATATCTATATATTAATTAATACGAGCATTTTTCATGATTTGTTTTTGCCACTGACCGCGACCATCTGGTTTCTTTTTAAATCTGGGCATGTTAGTCTGAAAAGAAAAGTAGTGAAAACCAAATTTAGTATCTTTTAATCTAGTTTTATTTGACCGCACAGCCTGCTGGAGCCTGCCTCAGTATATATGCAATAAACCAAAGATGAGACGATTAAAATAAATATCTACAGTTTTAGCTGATTAATAATAAAATTATTTAAATAGTAATAATTATTTTTTATTATAATAATAAGCCCAGGACCGTGATGTCTGGAAGGTGCTAGGGGAGGCCTTGCCCAGCAGTGGGATGACCAGAGCTAGTAATAATAATAATAATAATAGTTGTATTATTATTTTTGTTTTAGTATCAGACATCCGGTACTGGGCTGAATCAAATCGTCCGTTGCTATACAACACTCCCGGAGCCGAAAATATTATGGTAAAAAAATTAAACGGAGAATTACATTGACATTGACGTAATGATCGTGTAATATAATAATAATACTATAATTTATCAAAAAAATATTCCTCACTTAACTTTAAAATTTAAGATTTAACTACAAAATACAAAACATCGATACTCACTCAGACTCGACTTCGGAATAAAATCACTTGTCACGTACGCTCCAAGGTCGGTTTTTCACCGGTGACTGATTAATACGCTCGTGAGATGCGACCGCAACGTGAATGAGGGGAGTGGTGTTAACTATATACAAAACTGCAACGTTTATTAGTAATGTCCGGTACCATACGTTATATACTACCTTCCCCTACATATTGTTAAAATATTGCTGCATGTTTCTGTCAAACAGAAATTTTCAGAAATGGAGGGATATTTCAACTGACTTACCGGCTAACTTCAACTTAACAGGTCTGCGCTAGTCGGCCAAATTAAATTTTATGATTTAATTTGTTAACCGACTATGAAAGACGTGGATGTTTCTATTTGTAAAAATAGTTGAAGTGAAAAAAATTGAAACTTAATTAAACATGAGCAATGGGATCTTCTCCAGCCTGGTTAATAGAATTGCCTTTAGATAGTTTATATAGTGTAGGTATCCACCCGATGGTTGCCCGCCTTGCCGTGGCGGGGGGGCTTAGTAACCGTGGACTGGTCACCCACGGTGAACTAAGAGGCAACCAGGGCCGGCCTGTTTGGGCCGCCGGCTGGCCCGAGGAGGGCGCTCCCAGCGGGCTGAAGAAGTCCGCTAAGGACGCGCGTGGAGGTGGGACCGCAGAAGAAGAGGAGTGCCGGTATTACGGTGCGCCGTTCTCCCTATCTTCTGCGCCCGTGGAGGGATCGCAGGGGGAGAGGCGTGTTGGTATTACGATGCGCCACTCTCCCTACCCCCTGCAAGCTGGCCGGGCCGTTCCGGCGAAACGGCACTGGTGGGTCCGCAGAGAAAGAGGCATGTCGGTATTGCGGTGCGCCGCTTGCCCTATCATCTGCGGCCGAGGTGTGGTCGGTGGCAGAAACACAGACCTGATCAGTTATCTGGTATCCATGGTCTCTTAGTAGCAGACTCGGGGGGAGTCTGCTACAGTACTGGTGGAGGCCGAGGAGGGCGGCGCACCTTACCATCTGGTGCGCCCATCGTGGAGGGCCTTCGGGCTTTCGCGGGCTGCCGTTTGTGGGCGGCTGCCGCCGGCGGGGTCGCGGATGTGTGCGAAAGCGTTCCCGTAACCCCGTCACAAGGCAGCGAGGAGGAAGATAGGGGGGGGGGGTTTAGTGGGTATACCGTGGGTCTCATTCGACTATACGGGAGTCCCACATAACCACTCGGGTGCCCCCTGCGCCCGGGTGGTATGAGTAATGCGTTTTCCCCTCCGAAAATAAAAAAATTTATATACTGTAGGTATATAAAAATGTATAAGCCTATGTTCTCTCTAATACCATCATCGCATGTACTTGAAATAAATGTATCGAATAACATAGATTTTGAGGGAGTGTATACAATCAAATTTTCCCATGACATGTAAATATATCGAGGGTGCAGTATTCAAACCCGATAAATGCAAAAAAATCTAAAATTCGTTTTATAGCCCAGTTGAATTGAAATTTTTTTCTCTTCTTGGTGATGTTTTCAGTTAAACTGATTTTTAAGTGTAACATAGAGAAATACTGACCAAAAACACAGTAACTGCGTTACTAAGATTATATTTTAATTAAAAACGCTCTAAAGGTACTTATGGCTAAATTTTATTACATTTGGTTTGCGAGAAAACCATATAAAGTGTATTTATTGGTATTTACTGGTATTACAAGGGCAAAACGTTATTCACACTAACACAAAAGATAAAAACAGATATTTTTTTATAACGGATTCTAACATGAAAATAAATTCTTGCCAATCAAAATGTATCTAACGTTACAAACAATCAAAAATACTTATTGGATTTTAGCTCTAAATTATTTTTTAAGAATACACGTACTATGAAGATTTTAAATCCAATAAAATATATTTATTGGTTTTTATTATGTGATCAATATCGTAAACATTAATGTAAACATTACTTACTGGTTATTTGTACTATTCCATAGTCAACATTTTATTCCAACGCTTGTCCGGGGAAGAACCCAATTAGTGTGAAATGAAAAAGTCCAAGTGTGCCAAAAGTTTTTCATAGTGACATTGCGTGTTAACGTGGATGTCATCTCAGATGCTATAGCAAAAGTGGATACATTAGGATTTTATGCCGCTGATGACCAACGAGGGAAAAAAGAACCACCTCACAAAACGAAAAAAAGAAGATTATTAGAGTTCGTTAAGCAACACATTGAGAACTTTCCAGTGATGGAGTCCCACTACTGTCGCAAGGCTAGTAAGAAAAAGTATCTTGCTCCAGACGTAAAATCAGTAAACAACATGTACAGGTTGTATAAAGAGAAATGCACTAAGGAAGGAAAAGGCATTTAAATATCGTGACATATTTATTGGCGAATACAATGACAGTTTTTTCAACCCTAAGAAAGACCTTTGCGTTATCTGCACGAAGTATGAAAAATCTGAATCGAAAGAAGGTCTAGAAGATGAATATAATATGTCAAGCAAATATGTAAGAAAATATGTCAAGCAGCAAAAGATGCCGATAAAGTTCGCACCAACACGGATCAAACATGTATGTCTATAACTATGTATATACAAGCTGTTCTACAGATACCTAGTGGAGGTGAAAGTATATTGTACTACATGAGAAAATTAGTCCTATACAATTTTACCATTTATGAAGCACGTCTTCCAAACAATGCTTACTGCCTATGCTGGAGTGAAATAGATGGAAAAAAGGGTAGTAACGAGATAGGTACTTGTCTCTTCCCCTATTTATCTAAAGAGATACCTAAAAGCGTGACAGAACTAAGCATTTTTCAGACACATGCAGTGGCCAGAACAGGAATCAACACATTTCAGCTCTCCTACTCTGATAATTGAAAAAAAAATCGATTTGGAAACAATGTGTAGGAAAGAAATCATCCCCGAGGAATTTCATGGCTGGATACACAGCCTGAAAACATTTAACTGAACCTGAAACTGACAGTGATTAGATTGTAGTTATAAAAAAAAGATTATTACTATGATTTAAATTGTTTTTTAATTAATAAAGCCGATAACTAACAAAAACAAAATTATTTTTGGGATCAAACCCAATAAGTCAGCTCCCCCAATTTAGTAATTTGAATTTTATGCAAAGATATATTATGCAACATAGCCTTAACGACATGAAAAATATTATGAAAGATAAATATTCTTACTAAGTTACTAAGTACTTTGTGTTTAATTTATATAGAAATCTATTTTTTATTGCAGGTTAACTTTAACATTGATTATCTCGAGAACTACTTTTACACAATTATCGGTTTTATCACTGCACACTCGATATTATGAAAAACTTGAATATACTCCTGACCCTGGCGGTATTACCCAGGGGATGAAACACTAAAAAAAAATTGTCAGGCCAGTATATTTACAAAAAGCTTTATTTACTGTGTGTTTATCTTTAGCATCTAAACATTGACAGAGAGCCAGAGTTTCAAGTCTTAAGCAGCGATACGAATGCCCCAAACACATCTTTCAAAATAGGTGATATAAAAATCCCCATTTCTCTAAATGTCAAATGCAGCAGTACTCACCAACTGGCATAGCTGATGCGGCAAGGTATGTGGCACCCCTGGTTCGGCGGTGCTGCTGAGGACCTGTGCATCCAGCGACTCCAGGCCAGCCACTGCCGCCGCCTCCTCTGCGTCAATCAGCGCCGCCCATACCGCCGCTTCCGCTTGCAGCTGTAACCCTGGTTCCGGTTCGAGGACTCCTACGTATAACAGGAAAATATTATTTTTATTTATTTATTTAGTGATAGGAAGACCAAGAGCTAATTTGCGATTATACAATAACTAAGATTAAATTAGTGACTCCACAATTGAACAAAGCCGGAAAAGAAATAAACAATCCATCTGGTAGTAAGTGGCTTTCATGGCCAACATTACTTATAGCGTAACCACGGAATACGACTACTTGGAACGTATGTTATGCTTAACATGAATCTCATACTGTAGGCTTCAATTGGAATTGCATTTGTCCTTTAACTTAAGGGGTGTTCCTAATCTTTAACCGGAAGATTACCAAGTTAACCTGATTTTAATAGAGGTTAAAGAAGAAAAGACCGGCCCAGACGTGCTTTAAACAAAAGAAATCTCTTCTGTATCACCAAATATTACATTTGCAGTAAAACCAAACGAACCATTCAAAATGTCACATATATTATTATTATTATTAACAGTATATTATGAATAATAAGAGCATACCTACAATACCTACAAGTAATTATTAATAATCCTTAATTCAGTGACTGAATGAATAAATAAATATAGAATTCTGTCTTAACTCATTTTCAGTGTAAAAAGAAAAAATATTTTTAATTACATTTAAATTTCCAAGCACATTAGAAATAAAAAGTAAGTAAAAAATAAAAAGTCAACTGAAAGGATTTCTTAATTTTTCTTATAAAAAAAGTAAATTGTGAAATAATCGTAAATTACTAATAATAATGACAATTCCACGTAATCCGTGAGAATTTTAACCTCAATTTATTGTCATTGCTTTAAGATGAAAAAATAACACTATTTCAGTGTACCTACTTTGTTAATATACAACTAAAATTAAACACAATTTTTATCCAAACCTGCATGGCCTATTATGTAAAATATTATGAAAACTGCATCTTAGGCTAAAACTTATTAGTACAATGCTATCGATTAAAATCGGTCTAGACAACTCAGTCATCTTCTTGATTTCCTAATAACTAGTTTACTGTCTTCAGTTTGCATTGTTTGTCATTCCTTTACCAACTGTGATATGTAAATATTATTGTTATGTAAATAGTTGTACCCAGATATTCAAATATCATATAGTTAGGTAGTTTAACAAATAACTATGGCTACTCACCTATAAAAACTGTTGAATCGCTAGGTTCTCCCAGCACCAACGGCAACAAGAACATTAGAGTAGCCGGCAACATAGTCACCGCTTCCACGACAGCCGGCCACGCGTCGGGCGTCGCGGCGACTAAGCGCGCACGTGTACTCGACGCAGCTATTTTGGTTCAGCCGTTTCCAAGTTTAACCCAAATTCCACTATTTCACTACTCATTCAAACGTTTATAAGCGACACTTCATTTATATAGATATATCACTACGAATGTTGTCTGTAAACGACTTAGATGTGTATATCTGTGAACTATGTTTTAAAATTAACATTACACATTGTTCTTCACTGAGTTTCACTCGACAAGACACTTAAAAAATTAATTCAGCATGTTTGCGTGAGTTGCATTTACGCAAGCTTCTAAGCGTCTATCTTTCGACTGTATGCCATTGGACTCTCAGGAGCTGAAACTATTTTGGGCAACAACTAAAAACATGTATGTCCTTCGTTTTCATAAAAAAACACTAGGGAATTTCCCGTCTAGACGTCAATGATCTGCAATGGCAGCTACTAGAAAAAATGTCAGGTTTTTCCTTTAAATTATGTTACTGAAAGTAACGAAGTCGTGGGCTATGGGGTAATATTTTGATGAAAGTGTAACATCATAAGTTTAGATTCAGTGGGTATGAGCATGAGGCAGCAGCACTATGAGCACGTCGGTGTGTCCGTCAGGAGCCGGCGCCGCTGTAACCCGCGCGCATGCGCCGCCCGCCGCGCAGCGTCGCGCAGCCGGCGACCGGTCGGCCTCCCTGGTTGCAGGCGGTGACGTCTCTGTGCCTGGCTTGTACTTCCCCAGGTGGCAGCGAATAGACGTAGCCGTCAAGAAGTGCGCCCGCGTGTTGCGACTCGGTCGGAACAGACACACGAACACCCGCGGGCCCAACCCCAGAGCCACGCAAGCCGCAGCCGAACCCGCCGCACCCGCACCCAGAACCAGCGAACGCGCCTCCGCCGCTGCGTACACCGGCACCAGTGCCGCCCACACCACGCATGTGGCGTACGCTGCCGCACCGATGAAGCGCGTCTCATTGAAGTTGTGCGGCAGATGCCGCGTGCGCACCGCCAGCGCCACGCACGCAGCCAACAACGCCAGAGCCGGTGCCAGCGTGCCCAGCGCCGCATCGCGGCCACACGCCAGCACAGCTCGCCCACGCGACGGATGCAACACTCGCGGTGCCGCCTCGCCTGCGCCCCATACGGCCGCTGCCGCACCCGGGGCCGCCAGCGCAGCCCACGTGCCCACCTGTGCGCGCGATGACATTAGACGCGGCCGACGCCCACCTGCTGCTGCCACCAGTCGCGCCACACGCGCTGTACGGGCCAGAACCGCCGCGTATACGCCCCCCAGCGCCGGCGCCGCCACCTGCACTAGCGCGCACGATGGTCCGCTCGGCCGCAGACTCGCCGCTACAGCCGACACGTGGCACACCACCGCACAGCCGAGGAGTAGCGCGCACAGTTCCCGAGACGCTGACTTGACTACCGGCGTGTCCCGGTAGCACCACAACACGAAGCCAGTGCCGGCAGTGAGTGCAAGTCCGAGCCCGGCACCCAAACGCAGCGCAAAGCGGGCGAGCCATGCTGCCGGGCCACCACCCCACTCAAGCGGCGCTGGGCGGCAGCGGCGGAGGGCGGCGTCAGGGCGCGTGCCTGGTGGACAGGCGCGGCAACCGGCTGCGCGCGGCACGGCGTGCGGCGGGCACGGCACGCACGTCCAGCAGCAACGCGCGCGGCCCTCCCCGCGTCGGGCCCACTGCCCCGCGCCGCACGGCACGCTGCACGTCGCGTTCACACCGGCCGCTCGCCTGCCAAATGTTTTTTTTTCCTTGTTATTTGTTCCTGTTTATCTGTTTCTTGATAAAACAAACTACACTCGTGCAGTAATCTAAGACTGCACCTCACTGCAGCCCCGTGTCCACCTCGCAGCAGCAACCGGCCGCGGCGCCAGCGCCCGACACGCGCATAATGCCAACCTTTGGCGGAACTATGTCTCCACTCCATTATGTCGTATTCACTCAATCTAAAAAAGGAAAAATAATCTAATCTAATATATTCGTCCAAACCCTCAGTACTAAAGTGACGAAATAAGAAACATTAGAAACAATAAACTTCTTTTCTTTAACTTAGTTTCCACGACAGCCTTTTCTACTGCGGGTTGGTAGACTTTATACATATCATCGAAATAATTCCTTTGGTATGTAAGTTTCCGTACGCTGTTTTTTTTCACCATTAGAGCAGTTGTCCTGATGTACTTAAGTTGTTAAAACTCATGGGTGCGTTTGGCTGGCACTGGGGAACCACTTCGGCACCGACACTCTAATAACTACATTATAACAACTCAAAATAAACAAACAGAAAACCATATATAAATATTTCAAATGTACTTACTCTGCAGGTGGATCTCCATTCTCATCGAAGGCGACTCTGCCACCGTCGGGTGCTTGAAAGCGGACCTGAGCCAGGTAGCGCAGCAACAGCGAGTGGTTGAGCGGCGCAGCAGCAGCGCAGCGGGAGGCGGCGCCGGCGCCGCACTCCACCCGCAGCATGTTGCGTATAGCGTGCCAGAGAGCCAACACACCGCGGACAACCAGCGCTAACTTGGGCTCCTGCGTGTAGTTGGCTGCTAGCGACTCTGACCCTATACAAGGTATTATATGTTTAATTCATTTTTTTTTATCATAAAATTATGCAAAAGGTCTTTGAAGTTTTGTATAAAGGTTAAAAGGTTTAAAGGGTTTTAAGGAAAACATAGAATAAAAAATAATAAAATTAAAAATTTATTAGTCAATCTCGCAACTTTCGAGTCTTGAATCTGCTAACCTGTGCAGGGAGCAACGCCATTCAATGAATGTTCACTCAATGAACAGTTGAACTTTTGTTCCCAAAATTCCTGCAACAATTATAGAATGTTTTAAAAAATATTGAACACAACAAAAGTTATAAGTAAGTGACATTTTTATGCTAATCAAATAACAAAAAACTATAAACTAAATAAAATATTGAAAATGCACATGCCCGAAACCAAGGATTCCTTGTATTATTATGGGGCCGCAGCGCCAAATAGTAACTATCAAACTGCTTCAGATATGGCGAGCGTATCCGCACAGTGAGAGCTTTCAATGCCGCCGTCTCGAGGCCCGAGACCACGTCGCGCCGATCAGCCCAGCCGTCGCTGGCGACAAGGCGAAGGTTGGAGCCAGAGGGCAGGGCTGCTAATAAAGCGCGGGCGGTCCGGCCTTCGCACCAGCACAGAGCGACCCCTGGTGGCTTGGATAGCAGCTTGGCCGCAGCCGCCGCCTCGCCGGCGCTGGGCACGGCTCGTAGCGCCACCTCGCGTGCCACGCACACACCTCCGCGCGCTGCTTCCTCGCGGAATGCTGCCATGCCGCTTTGCCCGTAGCTCTCTGGTAATAGATAAGTTTATTTAGCTCGCTTTTACTACTCGTTCAAACTAAGGTTAAAAGCTAAAGGTTAGTTAGAGGCTAACTGTCTCTAATACTATAATCTGAAAAAGGTTTGCTCTTTTTGGTGCTTTTTACTGTTTTAAAGCCAAAAACAGGCGATCGGCCTCATGGTAAACGGAACCTATGCGGACTTTCAGCAAGTGTAAATATTTTTTACTTACATTGAAATAAAATATTTTGATTTGGTTTATTTATAACAAAAAAACATCTCCTCGGAGAGGGTGTACTACTCCAGTTGGATTTACTTTACTCCATATTCCATATTAAAAACGGTGTATTACTGTATTTTATCTAAGTATTTATTTTACATTTTTATTGCAGACTTACTCGGGCATTACATATGTGCGCACATTGACTGCGTTTGTAGTCGATGTGCAGTCTACAGCACGTGGCGTCCGGCGCTCTAACCGAAGATCAGTGAGGCGATTCCCGCAACATGTATACTGAGACAGTGTCTTTTCACATTCTCTGTATATTTCTATTTCTTAAGAGACTTTAATTTTTCCTTGGCGTAGTGACTGTTTTGGTTATTTATTTATTTATTTATTTATTATATAATAGGACAACCAGTGAGTAATACATTAAGGGTTACAACTAAATATTCATATAGTAAAAAAGAGATAAATGTACACTCTATTCAAGGCTGCCACAACATGCATCAATAAGAAACTGCGACAAAAGTTAACTTAATTATTAAAGAATTTTTACAAATTGGATAATATAAATCATAGATTATATAATATAGGTGTTTAAGGGTACAGATGTTTAAGTGTTTGATCAGAGCTTAAAAATTAACTATGTACTTACTAAACTTTAATAAACTTTAACTATGTACAAACCGGCAAAAATTTTGGGTTACTTTCCCTTATGGAAAAAATCAAAAGATCGAATGCACCCGAAACCGAAACTGAAACTGACTGGCTGACTGACTGACTGACTGACTGACTGACTGACTGACTGACTGACTGAAGGACCGACTCTCGAACGCGAATACCTCACTGATCGAATCCCGAATGCTTAACTCTCCAACTAACACCGAATGCCTGACTGTCTGATCGAATCCCGAATGTGAATTTAACTGCCCCGCTCCCGCACGCGAATCGCTGAGTATCCGACTGATCTTATCCCGAATGCTTAACTCTCCAACTAACACCGAATGCCTGACTGTCTGATCGAATCCCGAATGTGAATTTAACTGCCCCGCTCCCGTACGCGAATCGCTGAGTATCCGACTGATCTTATCCCGAATGCTTAACTCTCCAACTAATACCGAATGCCTGACTATCTGATCGAATCCCGAATGCTTAACTCTCCAACTAACACCGAATGCCTGACTGTCTGATCGAATCCCGAATGTGAATTTAACTGCCCGCTCCCGCACGCGAATCGCTGAGTATCCGACTGATCTTATCCCGAATGCTTAACTCTCCAACTAATACCGAATGCCTGACTATCTGATCGAATCCCGAATGCTTAACTCTCCAACTAACACCGAATGCCTGACTGTCTGATCGAATCCCGAATGTGAATTTAACTGCCCGCTCCCGCACGCGAATCGCTGAGTATCCGACTGATCTTATCCCGAATGCTTAACTCTCCAACTAATACCGAATGCCTGACTATCTGATCGAATCCCGAATGCTTAACTCTCCAACTAACACCGAATGCCTGACTGTCTGATCGAATCCCGAATGTGAATTTAACTGCCCCGCTCCCGCACGCGAATCGCTGAGTATCCGACTGATCTTATCCCGAATGCTTAACTCCCGAACGCCTGACTCTCCCCTCTCCAGCCTGCTTTGCCTTTTTATACCCAAATGAGAGATTTTTTTCTAACAGTGCACCACACACAACGCATTTGCGACTCTATACCCAATTATCAGTACTAAGTTTCAAGTGATATTTCAAGACAAAGTATAATACATTCATATAAAAGAATATACCTTTAAACTATAATCTGTGTTAAGATGCGGAAGCATCCCTCCATTATTTTTCCTGTAAATAATGACTATCAATAAGACCGTATCTAACAATGAAGGAGAAACTTTAAGATAACAAAGTGGGTATCCCAAATTGCTATACCTTTTAACCTTTAAGTAATATTTATTGGATGTATTTATATCAAATTAATATGTAAATTCTGAGAAATATGTACCAACTCTACCCATTCCATATATACCCATTTTTATTCTAAGTAAAATAAATTAATTTAATTGAACATCCTTTAACATGTAATTTTAATCAATTAAATGTATTAAGATCGCAAATAATTTTAAACTTTCTTTTCGTTAACTAATCTTTACTTCATTTCTACATCAACAATTATGTCTATCAATATATACAGGTACGTAGCAAGTCAATAGGTATTTATATAGTAACTTTTGAAAATTAATATCGCCAAATCCTAATAGTAGATATATTGAGATTATATTCCCATTTTATATACAAAGTTCGAGTTTGTTCCGTCACAAATTGCCATTAAGCCATATACATATTTAAATATGTTAAATGTTAAGCGGTAAATCATTTGCCTTTTGTAGTTTCTTTGTTAAATTTTACTCATCTATTGCCGTTATCCTATAGCACCATTTCTGTTTTATTTTAGGTAATTTCAAGTTTTTATCGTTACTTTGTGCGCAGCTTTTGTAAATAAAGCGATTATATCTATCAATATATTAGGCAAAGTAAGACAGCTGTGTCATATCACTAGCTATTCCAATGATTAACTTGCAAAACCTAAACTTTTTTTTTCTCTTTATTTAGGTACAAACAGTCATTTGCACTTATGTTCTACTACAAAAATTAAATGCACAACTTTAAACTCCACAACTAGTATACAAACATTTTCAAATAATCCTAGCCTAGTTAGTTATACAATGGTTATACACATCTGCATGGTGTAAAATCTAGAAATTACCTTGTTTGTGGTAAAAGTAAAATTTATTCTTCAAAAGTTTTTGAGAGTTCAAGGACTCATAAAAAATTTCAATGTCACTTATTTGATAATGCCAAAAATTTTAAGTACGTTGCAAAAATTATTGTTTACCGTAATTAGTAGGTACCTGGTGCTGGTGCTAAACAATTTACATAAACGTGGGACGGTGCAAGGTATGTTGAAAACAATATTTTCTAACAACCTGGGTTTAATTGTTAAAAGCTTATGAAAAAAAATGCATCACTGTATAATCGTCTTTTATTGAGTAAAGGAATTTCGTGATACTTTAAAACCTCAGAGAAATCGTGAAAAATACTCTTGTGCGATATTTTTTTTTTTTTTTTTTTGGTTCCCCTCCACGGGAAGGGCAGGAGGACATAAAAAATGCTCTGACGCATACTCCGCGCGCGCGATCGGAGTTATGTGGGACTCGTCCCGACGCCTACCAGAACCATACCCACTAAAAAACCCCCTGTCGACTCGTGCATTTTTGCCACTCAGCCTTCATCTGAGCGACGGCCAATCGGAGAAAGAGGCCGCGCTAGCGGGGCCCTTAAGGGGTCACCCGCTGGGATTTACATAGCACTGAAGGTGCTCAAAAAAGAAAAGTAAATAAATAAAAAACATTAAAAAATTGACAAAATAAAATTGCTTTAATTCGGATTTACGTTAGAATTAGAATTTGCGGCCTGAAGGGCCTCTAGATCTAAAGTTAACTGCGTGCGTTCGCTCGTGTGCGCGTTTCTCGGTCTAGCGATTTTGAATTTCGAATCTAACACAGGAGTAGTAGACTGAATCTCGAACAAGATGATTGGGATGGGATTCGGCGCGTTTGAAGAACGATTCTGAGAGAGTTTTGAGGTGCTGCTGCACTGTAGGTAGTTCAAGATCTCTGTGCAGGTCCGCGTTACGCACGTGCCAAGGTGCGTTTGTGGCCCTGCGGCAGAAGAGATTTTGAACTACCTGCAGTTTGTGCAGGACGGAGGGTTTGGCGTGGGCAAAGACTGGCGAAGCATATGACATGACGGGTCTAACGCAGACCTTATAAAGCGTACGTTTATTCCTAAAAGACATTTTACTTTTTCTTCCTATCATACTATATAGACGGCTTAAGTAAAAACGCGCGAGTTTCGTTACTCTATCGACGTGTGGCTTGAAAGAAAGCGCCTGATCTAAGGTGACGCCTAAGTATTTGATACTGCGCTTCCAGGGGATGGGAATACCTAACATACGAATGTGCGGATCGTTGCGGCGATTGCGACATTTGTGGTCGAATTGAATAGCAGAACTCTTTTCTGGGTTGACATCGATACGCCATTTTTGAAACCAAACACCGAGGGCGTTTACGGCCTTTTGGAGTCTGGTGATGTTATATGGGATCGCTTGACTTTTAGTGTATAGGGCGGTATCGTCTGCAAAGAGGGCGAGTTCGACGCCTTTCGGCGGGATGGGGATGTCGTTAGTGTACACAGTGTACAGCAGAGGGGCGAGGACTGAGCCTTGCGGGACTCCAGCCTTTATGGGACGAGGCGCGAAGAGCGCGCCTTCATGTTTGAATCGAAAAGTACGGTCTTTAAGAAACGACGCTATTAATCTGACTAGGCGAGCCGGTAAGCCTATTTTATAGAGTTTAAAAACGAGACCGCTGTGCCAGACTTTGTCGAAAGCCTTGGCTACGTCAAAGAGAACCGCGATTATTTTTTTACGACGCTGAGAGAATCCTTCGAGTATGTACTCGACGATTCGATGGACTTGCTGAGGGCAGGAGTGCTTAGCGCGAAAGCCGAACTGGTGGGGAATAATGAGAGGGTCACCATCCGTTGGAAACAGATGGTTCCGCATTCGAGAGAGCATGACTCTTTCGAGAAGTTTAGACATTGCCTTGAGGAGGCTGATGGGTCTGTGATTAGCCGGGATGTTCAGAGGTTTACCCGGCTTGGGAATGCCTATGACTGTCGCTTCTTTCCAGGCTTTTGAAAAGTAGCTATGGTCGAAGCAGGCATTGAAGATGATAGCTAACAAGGTAAGCACCTGCTGAGGCAGGTGCTTAAGTGCGTGGTGTGAAATTCCATCCGCACCCGGAGCCTTTTTGGACTTTTGCTTTCTAATGAGAAGCAAGATTTCATCATTAGAGACAGTGACGGGGTCGTCAGTGATAGGGAGAGATTCTCTGTGGAGAACTTCATCCTCCACCGCCTGGATGTGGGAGGGATCCGCGGGTTGCGTGCTGGGCGAACATTGTGCCGCTATGCTGTCGGCGAAGCATTCGGCTTTCTCTTCGACTTCGAAAGCAATGGTGCCGTCGGGACGAGTGAGAGGAGGAACGTGAGAGGCGGTGTCTACGCGTAAGGCTAGGGCCATACGATAATACGGTTGGTGGGACGGGGAGATATTCTCCATGAGATCGTTAAACTGAGTGTCACGGAGTTCCGCGAGGCGAGACCTAACTTTACGTTGAAGCTGATTCGCAGCTGTTCTGTATGCTGGCGTGGGATATTTCTTTGCTCTCCGGAGAGCCGCGTTCTTGGCTTTAATGAGATTGCTAACGGCTAGGGGAAGCGCGGGTTTGCTTTGCTTAGCAACCTTTTCATTGTCGCTGATGGCTGAGTTAATAGCATCGGTTAGAGAGTTGACTAATGAATCTATTTTATCCGGGCTATCTAATTGGTCGGGCGAAATCGCGAGCGGAGAGTTAGGGGCCTCTAAGGCTGAAACTAACGTATTTTTAAAGCCTTTCCAGTTGGTAAAGGTCTTTGGCGGTGTGACGTTAACGTTGGGCGTACCTAGCACGAGGGAGACGGGGCGATGGTCGGAGCCTAGGTCATCGAGCGGTTCGATAGACCTTAGGTCAAGATTGATTCGCTTGATAATTGCAAAGTCGAGGATGTCAGGAGAGTAGGTCGGGTTGCTGGGATAGTGAGTGGGAGTGATGGGGGATATGACGTCTAAGTCAAGGAAGTTAGTGATGTCGAGGAGAGCGATACCGCTGGTGTTGGTCGATAGGCACGTCCAGTCAGTATGTTTGGAGTTAAAGTCTCCGAACATAATGACTGAATGGCCGAGGGCGAGAATGGCCTCAAAGTCGCTGCGGATTGGTCTGGTACCACATGGTATGTAGACTGAAGCTATGATGATGGTCGGATGACCAGTCATAGCCAATCTACACACAGTGGCCTCCATGTTGAGGAGAGGAGGGGTAGGGAGAGGACAGCAATGGAAGCCTCTTTTGTAATATATAGCGGTGCCGCCGTAACCGTCGGAGTTGGCCTATCATTGCGAGTAAACGCGTACTTAGGAATAGCGTATCCCCTGAAGCGGTTTGGTGTAAGCCATGTCTCCTGGAGAAGGAATAAGTCAGGTTCTTTGTTCTGAAGGAACAGTTTAATCTCGGGAAGGTTAGTGCTAAGGCTACGAGCGTTAAAAGATACTAGGGATAAGCCCTTGGGTTTAATACGACTGGACGCGGGATTCGCGGGTCTAGACATTAAAATTTATTTATTTACGAATTTATACAAAAATAAAAGAATTTACAACGAACTTAGGAGCGAGTGATGCTCGGCTAACGCGAATAAACGCTCTTGAGGAGAGTGGGCGGCTCGCAGTTTGCGTGCGAGTACGGAAATTTCGTTAATGTCGACGTTTTGGATGACGTCGAACACGGTCTTCATGTCCTCAGCCAACGACGACTGAGGTGAAGATGACAAAGTGGGACGCGGCCCTACGGAAGCTACGGGAGCTGGGGTGGGACGGGAAGGTGCAGGCGGGACGGCCGGACGCTGCCTCCAAGACAGAGCCTGAGTAGGCGTCGGCTGAACGGGCTTTGCTTCCGGGGGACCCCGGTTGCGCAGCGGCGGGAAGTTAGCAGGAGTGAGCGGCGGCGCTGGTTTAGGCGCGACCCTCTTGGTGGTGGAGCGCGGAGCGCGCGGGCAACCCCTGTAGTTAGCTGTGTGGCCGGACTGGCCGCACAGCACACAGGCAGGGGGGGAAGTGGATTCGGGAGTGCGAGTGTACTCCTTAGTGATGTGAGGATCAAAAGGCACTTTACGCACCTGGGGGGAGCTGAACAGTTAGCCGCTGCGTGGCCATATAGCTGGCAGCGGTGGCACTGCCCAGGATGACCGCGGGGGTTGGGACGCTCGACGGAGATGTTCGAGAGTCCGCAGATTGTGCGAGCCTCTTTGAAAATCTCCTTCGAATTGGGAGTATTTGACAGGATTACTAAAGCTAAGGGAAAACGCCTACCGCGGTTGGAGTGCATCTTGTGCACTGCTGTGACCGGGAAACCCTGAGACTTAAGGTCCTCGAGAATGTCTTCGTTACTGAGTTCGAACGGGACGCCCCGTAGTACTGCGCGGATCTTACGCTCCTCCGGGAGGGCGTAGGTGTGATACGCGATTTGATTTAATGAGAGTAACCTGGTAAACGCGCGGAAGTCGTCGACGGTCGCTACTTGAATTTTGATTGTATCGCCAGCGTTGGCGGCTTTTAAGTAATTAATTTTGTGCTCTTTGCACAAGTTTGAAACCACGGTCCAGCGCGCTTTTTCACGCAGGAAGACGGGCGGAGGGAGCTGAGGTTTCGGCGGGACGGGAGCGCAGCGCGTCGCTGGCTTCGATGGGACCGATGGAGGCGCGGTTACTTCGAGCGATTTTGACGGCGCGGGGGCTGGTGTTGAAGACACCGGGGAGGGCTCGGGTATTGATGATACCGAAGCTTTCTTCGAGCGCTTCTTGGAGCGCTTGGCGACAAGTTGAAACGCGGGCTCAGGAGAGCCGGTTAAGGTGACGGCATCTGACGACGTATCAGACGCGGGTTTGGAGTCGCTCCCGGGAACGGTACGCTTGCGACGCGACGCGTGAGAGGATGCGACCGATTCGCAGTCCATCTCGGACGAAGCGGGAGACGAGGAAGAGCTGTAGATCTGAGGGGTCTCGACGTTGGAGGCCTGAGGGGCCGGGGTTGAGGCCTGAGGGGCCGGGGTTGGGGCCTGAGGGGCAGGAGACGCGATTGATGCCTGCAAAGCCTGCGTTATGATGTCTTTCGGGATGTAGACGCCTACCGCAGCAAGCGCCTGGGTGAACGCGTTAATAACGCTTAGCGGATCCATTAGGGAGGGTTGGGATAGTAATATTAATAAATAAAAGTATAATAAAAGATGCCTAGTTCCTAAAAACCTAGCAAAATCCTAGCGGCTAACCTCCCTACCAGCGGTAGGGGGGCTGGGGAGGAAAACTTAAAACTAACAGTAGTACGCCGAAGGCCGCTACCTAGAAACCTAAAAAAGGGTACGCAGGTAAAGAGTTGACCGCGTTAGGGTCAACCTTTACCGACAGAAAGGACAAATACACACACGAAAAACACACAGATATGATAAAAATAAATATGAAATAGGAGAAAAATAAATAAAATAGAGAAGAGAAATAAAAAATAAAAATAAAAGGACTGGTTCAGTACAAATTCGTTGTCACCGTTAAGTATCCTTTGCACTGAAACCAGACTACTTACGCTGGGCACAACACAACGGGGTCTTACACGTCCGCACCGCGTGGCAATCGGAGCCTTGTGCGATAATTTAGTGATTAAATAAATATTCTTTGTATACGGTATAATCGGTCATGTGCACTTGGGACTGCGGCGTCCACACAGCCCCAAATTCTAGGATGCTTCTCACGTAAAAATAAACAGAATTTTGTTGTTTTGGGTTTTGAAATGGCTTTCCCATACGCATTATCATGCCGAGTTATTTGTAGGCTTTATAGTTATATTTTCTAGATGACAAACGAAATTCAATTTTTTGTCTATATTACACAGAGATCCCTTATTAGCTGTACACGGCAAACCAATGTTTTACCTAGTTTGTAATCAAATGTAATACGTGTTTTTTTACGAGAGAAACTTACCATCTGTGTGCACCGCATGCACGTAGGTAAAGTTATGCGCGCGTAACAAGGCGACCAACAGCCTGGCTTGGTGCAAATCAGAGGGTGCAACTCGGAAGAAGGTGGCATAACGTGCGCGATCCGAGAGCTCGCGGGCCGTGGCGGAGTAAGACAGCTGCGGTATACCGAACAGCTGGAGAAGGTTCTGGACGTGTGCTGCGGCTGCGCTGGCACCTGGGCCGAGCACGCCGAGGAGGGGAGCCGAGAGCCCGGTGCCGATCTCCTGTCGTATGGAGTGAAATTCATGGTGATAATAACAATCTTGATTTAATTCTAACGAGATAATTTGTTGTTTATTTATTTATCAAGGAGACACCAACGAACAATTCACAATAAATTTATACTTAACAGGTAGACTAATTGTTTTGTTTATATGAATGTGTTATATTAAAAGGTATGCACATCATTCTTGAAGTATTTAGTACTCTTAATTACCCATACTATTAGGGCCTTACATATGAAATTGGCATTTTGTCGTACTGCCCACTTTGATCTGTATTATGTCCTCTTTGGTTAAGAATTCCAATTTGTTTATACAGTTGTTTTTTCCTCTTCTGTTTTTTTCTTTGCGTCACTTAGTTTACAAAATGGAAGACTAGAAATATCGCATTACTTACGAGTACGAGTTCCACCATGGCACCAGTGCTGCAGAAACGGCTCGAAGTATTAATGTAGTGCATGGCGGCGGTGTCGCAAAAGAAAACACAGTGCGTTTTTGGTTCCAACGTTTTCGTTCTGGGAATTTCGACCTGCAGAACAAGCCCCGTGCACGGCCGGAGACCAAAGTTGATAATGAAGAATTGTAGGCTATTGTGGAAGCGTATATTGTGTTAGTGACAAAACTGTTTTAATCCAGTTGTTCCTGTCGACTGCTGCGTCAACCGGCACAATAAGGAAAGGATTTTCAATCGAATTACTACCTGTGATTGAAAAGTGGATCCTGTACGACAGTCGGAAACGCTCATCACAATGGATAAACCCTGGCGAACCAGGCAAACCCTGCCTCAAGCGAAAATGGACTTAAAAAAAGATACTTGTGAGCGTTTGGTGGACTAGTGGCGCTGTCGTTCACTACAGTTTTCTTAAATCTGGCCAGATGATTACGGCAGATGTCTATTGTCAACAACTGCAAACCATGATCAAAAAAGCTAGCTGCTAAACAACCGAGGCTGGTCAATCGCTCTAGGCTACTGCTGCTTCAGGGCAACGCTAGACCACATACTGCACAACAGATGGCTACCAATTTAGAGGAGTTTCAATTGGAATGTCTAAGACATCCACCGTACGCCCCGGACCTTGCTCCCGCAGATTACCATTTTTTTTAAATTTGGATAACTTCTTGCAAGGGAAAATATTCAACTCCGATGGGGCAGTCCAAAGCACCTTCAAAGATTTTAGCGGTTCCCGTCCGAATGGCTTTTTAGTACAGGGATCAATGAACTACCTATGAGATGGCAAAAGTGTATAGATAGCAATGGTACATACTTTGATTCAATAAATATATTATATTTCTTTTAAATTGACTTTATGTTCCTCCCTTACAAAACGCCAATTTCATATGTAATGACTTAATATATATAAAACAATCACATACTTGTTACATTACACTAAAAAAGTAGTTTATAATAAATCCTACACTAGTCCGAAGGAACCTTCACTAAAAAGAACTAGCATAACAGTAATTTTTATAAAATAAGTTTAGATGTAAGGCCAGGTAGGTGTCAATGGAAGCAGCCCTTCCTCAAACGCCGGAAATTCTAGGTTCGAGTCCTGGTCGAGGCACACATCTGTTGAACACAGATGTTTGTTCTCGGGACATGGTTGTCTATATTTACTATATGATTGTTTATTTTGGGTTCCCCTCGCCCAGTTTGCAGTATGGTCATCCATAACACAATTATTATTTTATTTCATTATTTTACTGTTCCTATTTTTCATATATAAATAAAATAACTATTTGTTATCTCGAAAATAAAATCTATATATTCCGTAAAAGTAATTGTCCAAACGATGGACCTCCCGGAACGGTACTGAAAATAGGTTTGGTATACAATATCATTAAAATCTTCCTCTTGTAAACTTTTAAATCTAGCAAATAAATCCCCGTCTGAGAACGTAAGAAATTATTTAATACAGATTAAACTTTTTTCGGGCATGTACGTAATTTTTTAACTTTCAACATTTGATAAAGATACAAAAGAGAGTAAATAAACTAAAATGTTTCACACGGACTCGCAAAGAGCTTACACAAGAGCTGTCACGCTAAATACAAGCGCGCTTCATGCTGCGGCGTCACACACTTCACTAACACGGCGGCTCTCCGTGATACATTCCAATTAAAAAACATTTTATTTAGCTTGTTTTCTTTGGTAGTCAGTATACAAGTAGTGTGATATAAAAATATAAACAATAAAGTCTCCGCACGTATTTCATTTTATATGATATGTTATAACATATGTTTTACCTATACACGCGTCATCTTGACGAAGAAACTAAAAAAAATTTAAAAGTTTTTCCTTTTAACTGCTTTACCAAATTATTGACTCAGGCAATAATTTGAGCGGTGGCTCCGACAAGAATACATGCTTACAGGGTCACAGCGGCGCAGCAGGTGCAGTGCCTGCCGCAGCGCCGTCGGCGGCGCCCAGCACGAGTCCCGAAGCTCCGGCAGCACCTGCACCCCGTCAGACCCGTTCAGCGCGCCTAATGAGTCGAGTACCTGGAGATAGAATGGACATAATTATTAATAATATATGCTTTCCCACGAATAATGAATTTGTTTTAATTAATATTAATTAATAAACTGAAACTTTTGATTTAGAAATAAGCTGGACTATGAGATCTTTTAAACATGGCTGGTAGCTGGCGCCATCAACACAAACTATAAAGGACTGGCACATCTAAGTAGCAGAGGTTCTTTTGTTTAGATCCCGATTGCGGCAGTACTATGGTCCTTTCTTTATTAATAGCTACAACAATCATTTATACGTGGTTGTACTGGGAGAAAAAAAGAGTGAGACTATAGGAACATAGACCATCAGGGCCGGATTTAGGGGCGGGCAACCGGGGCTGCAACCCCGGGCCTCCACAAAAATGGGGCCCCCACAATAGAGATTAATAAAAAAATTAATTTCGAAAAGCTTTTCTATTCTTAACCATGAACCCTTCTTCAAAGTAAAAACTTACACAAATATGTGCACAAATTATTATGAATTGTTTATTATAGTGTTAATTCTAATAATTTGAGTTTTTTTTCGCATTACTTGATTTATTTTTTTGTTATATTCGGAAATTAATTTGGGGCCTCCACTCCTTTATTGCCCCAAGGCCTCCAGACCTCTAAATCCGGCTCTGTAGACAATTCCTAATACCTGTTTGCTGGTGATTTCCTACTTAGTTCTAGGTTCAAAAAATTTGTTATCTCTTTTTAATACCTACTTACCTATTAACATTTGGCAAAAACTATCCGAACTTCTAATGAACATCGAAAAATGTGAAATTTTTTTTTACAAAGAAAATACTACTTCTATCTTCAAACAATCATATCGATAACCTTCTAAAGGTATTCTATATCTGTTAATGAAGGGTTTTAAAAGCTTCTGACCGAAATGCTTTGATATACTTGGCGAATATAGTTTAACTAAATTAAGTTGCCTTAAGTAATCTAATAGATGATCACCACACACCTGCAAAGTCGCTTCAACACGCTGTATACCATAATGTTCCCGCACCGCGCCGCACGCCGCGCCCGCGCCAGCCGGCGCATCGTGTACGGCGAAAAGCGCGCCCAGACGCACCACCACGCCTCCGCTAGCGTCAAAGGCTAGGCACATAACGAACCAAGAACTCAAGGCGAAAATAGCGTGTACCAAGAGTTTATTCACCATAGTTACTTCCATGTAGGTATTGGTCCAAGTATTCACGAACTAAAAATCACCCGATGTATTGTCATCGGCTTAGCACAGAACACATCATGAAGACAAAGCAAACCTAGTGCATGTCATCTCTGTATTGTCTGAAACCGGTTATGCTTACGAAATGTCCTCGTTTCACCAAAACTATTTTTAATCATAAAAATTAAAGATTTATCTATTTGTCCATATGTAAACGAAAAATTTAAAACAATAGAATCAGTTTTAAAAATTCTTTCACATTCACCATTAGAATATATCGTTTGCTATATTTTTTCCCGAAATTCCAACGAGGTTAAGAACCGCGCGGGATTCCTCCTAGTTAATATATAAAAACAAATGGATGAACAGAATTATAGCTAAAAACACCCTCGATTGTACAAGGTTATAAAATAAAGACATTAATAAAAATCAAATGAAACGCTTTTACTCAGTAGGTACCTATGATGTTAAAAACACCGAAATTTTACATTTACTTTACCGCGAAGTTTAATGGTAACCTTATGACCGTGCCAGTAATTATTGCGGATATTTATTCAGTCACAAGAGGTACTTATCATAGCAAAGCAAAGGACACATACAAAATACTTGTCTCGTCAGGCGCGACTCCCGACAACCCCTATTAGCGGCTAGCTAGCTCGCGACTGAAGAATAATGCACACACTACGTTAAAAAAAAACTGTCTAGGCCTCTAGAGTCTTATATTGCGTGCATTCATGTCGGACGCGAGATGGGCAAAGGTACAGGTAAATTACTTTCGAGACGTTTTTGCATTTGTAGTACTTAAGTATTTGTATATTTACAGGAATTCTAAACTTGAAATTTAAATTTCCTTGTACAGTTAGAAAAAGTGGTTTGTTACATTTTAAGAAGAAAATATATTGACAATCAAAAGTGAACGGTGAATGTCAAATAAATAATAATTATATTTATAAAAATTGCTAATTGTTGTAAGGTCTGAATATTTGGTTTTGGTTTATAAATAAATGAATTAATTTTATTTGTGGTATTCTTATAGTTTATAATATTTATTGTTCAGTGTTATTATTGTAAAGTCGTTGATTAAAAATGGTTCCGTTTTTGAAACATGGTCGAGGTAAGCCTTTGACTTCCCGAATTAAGACGTTTTTTATAATTTGTGCAAATATTTCAAAAATGAATGCAATAAGCAATCTGAGGAGTATTGTGACTCCCGCTCAATTAGTTACTATATTAACCGGAATATCATTGACTTCAGTCAGAAAGGTCCTATCAAAAAGCAAATGTCATTCTTCAGAACAGGGATCAACCTTTAAATCACCTAAAAAGAAACATATATGTTTCATGTTTGTTATATGAGTCGCTTCATTCGAAGATAGTATTTAATTAACAAGGTAGATTTTTACAGATTAAGTTTTGTTTTCTTTTGTCTTTACAAATTATAATTAATTTGTAGAAATTATTTAGTATGTATAGTGTACTTGTAACTTTAGAAATACATTTTGTTACTGATGGCGCCACAAATAGATTAAAGCGTGCATGTAACTTTTTAAATGTTTTTATTCCGCAACCTTGGTTGATTTCTATTGTCAATAAACTTTCACCATATGTTTTTGTGACTTTCATTATACCTGCTTCTGGTATCTGAGCTGTCTTTGTTCATGGTCTTTCGAGCCGGATATTTCTGGCAGGACTTCGTGGTGTTAAGTTTGTTCATTTTTGGAAGATCCTTTTTGGAGTAGGGAAATCCTGAAAGCCACAATACGGGCAGTGGATTGCTGTCGTAAACGTTTTGAAGTAGCGGTCTGCTGAAAGGCGGGCGGCAGGAACGAGCAGTTTGCTGAACAGCGGGCGGCAGGAACGTGCAGTTTGCTGAAGGGCAGGCGGCAGGAAACGGATAGCTGCACTGGAGGATTCTGGATTGGAGAAATCAAGGAGCTATCTGTGATGACACGAAGTGTCAGGTGTGAGTGACAAATAAATATTGTGAGTACTTTTGTTGTTTTTACACGAATTTGGGCCTTATTGGCAGTTAATTGATTTGCAAATCTAAGTGAAGATTTATTGAAGTTTGAACCTTATTATAAAGACTTTCTTAACTTTTAAAGATTAAGATATTCGTTTAATTTAGAACAGTAAATATATGGTATTTAGGACTTAGAATAATTTAAGAAATTTGGTTGTGACGGGGAACCTATGCCCAATTTTGTATAGAATTTAGAGTTCCCAAACACTTAGAATTTTTTAGTATAAAAGTTTATTACTTATAGGTTTCGTTGTATTAAACTTTTTGGTGCGTTCTTAAGTTAAATTTTAAAATGGAATCTGTTATAAATTTTCATTTGGAAATTTATTCTAGAATTAATAAGGCTAAGATTAACTTTAAAAAGTCTCCAACGGAACGTATTACCAAGGAGTATGCAGAAGGGCGAATAGAAAGCTTAGAGCAATTATGGTTTGAGTTCTTAGCGGGACATAAGGAATTAATGAAAAAGTTTCCGTCCTCTGATGTTTCGGCTTCGACTTATTGTAAAACAGATGTTTATGATAAGGCTGAGGAATTATATAGTGATTATAAATGTGATTTAAAACTAATTTTATCTAAGTTCATGGAATATAAATCTAAAGAAACTTGTACTAGTGACATTACTGGTAAAAAGGGTTTATCCGCAGTCAGATTACCAAAAATTAATATTCCTTATTTTTCCGGAAAATATAGTGAGTGGGTTACGTTTAGAGATTTATTTAAGGCATTAGTTGATAGCAATGAAGACCTAGATGACATACAGAAACTTCACTATTTAAAGGGATATTTAACAGGGGAGGCCGAGCAACTACTTCGGCATATTCCAGTCATTGCAACTAATTATATCCGCTGCTGGGATATGCTTGAGCAGCGATATAATAGTAAAAAGTACATGTCTCACCATATACTTACGCGGTTTTTAAGTCAAAAAAATATTGTTCATGAATCTGCAACTAGTTTGAAAGAGCTTATTGATTGTTCAAATGATTGTTTGTCAGGTCTCGGTAACTTAGGTATAGATGTGAATAATTGGGATATTATTGTGATTCATATCCTCACATTAAAATTAGATCCAGAGAGTAGACGACAATGGGAGTTTAATTTTACGAGTTCAAACTCTTCGGACGAGTTGCCGACTTATGAACAATTCAAAGAGTTTCTTACTAATAGATATCGTGCAATTGAGTTTTTAGGCACCAATATAAAACCTAAAATGTTAAACAAAGATAAAATAAAATCTTTTCATGCTAAGACGATAACAAGCTGTCACTATTGTACTGAAAAGCATGAAATACTGCAATGTAAAGCGTTTTTAAATTTGTCTGTTGATAAACGTCGAGCTTTTGTATTAGAAAGCAAATTGTGCTTTATTTGTTTAGGTGGCAAACATTCGGCGAAGTCTTGTTTTTCTAAGAAAAGGTGTCATGTGTGCAATCGTAAGCACAACACATTGGTGCACCCCCGAGGGGAGGTTGTTGCTGAGGCTCACGGTTCTACGAGTGAAGACAATCCTGTGGTTTCTTGTTTGTCTTCAGATAGGTGTGGTAAAGTAGAGCGTGTTCTGTTGGCAACAGCATTGGTAAAAGCGACTTCGATGACGGGCGCAGATTCGGTATTAAGAGCTTTGTTAGACCAAGGCTCGCAGTCGTCATTTGTCACGGAAAATGTGGTTCAAAATTTGGGTTTAAAAAGAACACGAATTCATGGTGAAATTTCAGGTGTTGGAGGTAACACAAATATTTCATGCAGGGCGATGGCGACTATCAAAATAACTTCAATGGTTGATCCGAAGGTACACTTTATAGTTAAAGCACTAATTTTAAAATCAATAACGTCGTTAATTCCCTCAAGACGAGCTAGTTATTTAGGTTGGGAGGAATTGAATGATTTAAAATTAGCGGATCCACATTTTAACGTTCCTAATAAAATTGATTTATTATTAGGAGCCGAGGTTTACGCAAAAATATTACAAGACGGCCTTAAAAGAAGTCCGTCAGGTTTGTTAATCGCGCAACTAACAAGTTTAGGTTGGATTATATCTGGAGCTATAGAGACAAACAATCATGGCCAGATATGTACAAAGGTTTTTCATTGTCTGGAAAATGAAAATGAAATTTTAAGAAAGTTTTGGGAGTTAGAATCTGATTCTAATATGGTTTAAAATGCTGACGGAAGATGAGACTTATTGTGAAAACTTTTTCCTGAAAACAACGGCTAGAAAGGCTGATGGTAGTTATGTTGTACGTCTTCCTTTTAATGTAGAATCGCCGGAAGTAACAAATTCAAAGGAAATTGCTGAAAAAAGATTTAACTTGTTAGAAAAGAAATTTAGAAAGAACCCTCAGTTTAAAATAAAATATTCAGAAGTAGTGAATGAGTATTTACAGCTGGGCCACTTAGAAGAAGTACCAGCAGGAGAAATAAACAACAATAGAGCTATTTACTTACCTCATCACGCAGTCATCCGAAATGACAAAGATACGACAAAGGTAAGAATTGTTTACGATGCCTCGTGTAAGGGAAGTAACAATCTATCGTTGAATGATCAGCTGTTAGTCGGACCAGCTCTACAACCAGAATTACGTCATTTAATGATTCGTTGGCGGACTTATCCCATTTGTATTGTAGCAGATATTGTACGAATGTTTAGAAATGTGTGGATTAATAGAGAAGATGCGGATTATCAACGCATTTTATGGAGAGATAGCGAAAAGGAAGAAATAAAACATTTTCGATTACTTACCGTAACATTCGGGACAGCCTCTGCACCCTACCTGGCTGTCAAAGCTTTGCAACAACTGGCTATTGATGAAGAACATATGGCTCATCAAATGATAGTTCCTGAAATAGCTGAAAAAATTAAATCAGATTTTTATGTGGATGACCTATTAACAGGATGTCAAAGCAAGGAAGAAGGTATTGAGATTTACAAAGGGATGAATACAATTTTACAAAGGGGAAAGTTCAAGCTACAGAAATGGTCAAGCAATGATAGCGATTTAATTGAGGAAATGTCAGCAATAGATAAAAATAATGAAATAGTAGACGGATTAACAATCAAAACAGATGAAATTATAAAAATAGTTGGAATTACCTGGAACAGAAGAGAAGATACCTACCAATACGTTGTAACTTTACCGCCTGTAGAAGAACCTGTAACAAAAAGAAAAATAATATCGGATATTTCTAGATTATATGACCCACTAGGTTGGGTAGGGCCAAGCACAATCGTAGCAAAAATTATTATTCAAAAGCTGTGGTTGGCAGGTATTACTTGGGACGAAGAGGTACCTATACATTTACAAAGGGAGTGGTTGAATTATAGGAATGAGTTACCTCTGCTTGCAAAAATTTGAATACCTCGGTGGATGGGCGTTCGCGCTGGCGACACCATGGAAATTCACGGGTTTTCCGATGCTTCTAAACATGCATACGCTGCAGTGGTTTATTTACGTATAATTGGTGCCAATAGTGAAGTCAGGGTAGCTTTGGTTTCTGTAAAAACAAAGGTAGCTCCAGTCAAACAAGTTTCTATACCCAGACTGGAACTTTGCGGAGCAGTTTTATTAACAAAGCAAATGGTAGAGGTTGCAAGTATATTAAAAATTGACAAAAGAAACATGCATGCATATACCGACTCTACAGTGGTACTTGCCTGGCTTAATGATCATCCAAGCCGATGGAAGGTTTTTGTTGCGAACAGAGTCTCTGAGATTTTAACGAATTTGGAGTCTTCATGTTGGTCACATGTTTCTTCACAGCAAAACCCTGCTGATATAGCTTCTCGGGGAGCGCGGCCGTCTGAACTAGTAAATAGTTCTTTGTTCTATGATGGACCCGAGTTTCTGTTGCAAGAAGATATAGATTATAAAAGGTCTAAAAATGTTCTAGTCGACTTGGAAAGGGTTAATTTGAATTGTAACCTTATAAACGAAAAGGTTGATTGTATTTTTGAAAAGTATTCATCATTGTCATCACTAGTTAGAATGGTAGCATATTGTTAACGTTTCATTAACAATTCAAATAAATTTTCTAAGGTAAAGCACAAAGAAATGTATCTTACAGCAAACGAGTTACAAAGGGCGTTAAATGTTATAATAAAACAGTATCAAAATAAAACATTTTCAGCCGATATTGCATTAATAAAACAAAATAAAAACTTACCTAATTGTAGTCGGTTGCGCACGTTGAATCCTTTTCTTGACGATGAAGATGTTGAGATGAGATGTTGAGAGTTGGTGGCAGGTTAGAGCACTCGGTATTTAGCTCAAGTAGGAAACATCCCGTAATAATTCCTAAATCACACCTTGCCGAACTTCTTGTACTAGATGCACATAAAATAAAACTACACGGTGGACCCCAACTTATGATGAATTATGTACAGTCAAGGTACTGGATTATAGGCGTGAAACCGTTGGTGAAAGCCGTGTATGAGAAGTGCGTTACTAGTGCTAAACACGCAGCCGTCACCCAAAACCAACTGATGGGTCAGCTTCCTGCTGCCCGAGTTACTCCCACGAGAGCGTTTAAACGCGCTGGAGTCGACTACGCTGGACCAATCCAAGTTAGAACGAGCAAGGGTCGTGGTTACAAGTCCTACAAGGGGTACATATGTTTATTTATTTGTATGGCAACGCGCGCGATACATTTAGAAGTGGTCACCGATCTGTCGACAGAAAGCTTTCTACAAGCCTTCAAAAGGCTTCCGTGGCTCATGTGCTGAAATCTGGAGCGACAATGGAACAAATTTTGTTGGTGCTTCCACAGAGCTACAGCGCATGGCTAAAGCGGAACAAAGTTTGCTCCCTAAGGAAATAGGCGAAGCTTTGAGTAGTCTTGGGTGTACTTGGCACTTTATTCCTCCTCGAGCTCCTCACTTTGGCGGTCTTTGGGAAGCCGGGGTCAAGTCGGTAAAGTTTCACTTAAAGCGAGTTATAGGTCTTAGTACTCTAACTTACGAGGAACTGGATACGGTACTTTGCCAAATAGAGGCGTGTCTGAACTCAAGGCCTTTGTCGGTGTTGCCAAATAACATCAGTGACGATACTACGGTGTTGACTCCGGGACATTTCCTAGTAGGAGAGTCTTTGTTAAACGTGCCTGACAGAAATTTCGAAGACCAAAATATTAGTTCGTTGCGTAGATGGCAGTACGGTCAAAGAATGTTGCAAGAGTTTTGGCGTAAATGGTCGCAGGAGTATTTAAATAAATTTTTTAAACGTTACCGATGGTCTAAGCATGTACCTCCGTTAAAAATTAATGATGTTTTTGTCATAAAAGAGGATGGGTCGCCACCTAGCAAATGGTTGTATGGGAGAGTTATCTGTACTCATGAAGGCTCGGATGGGGTTGTAAGGATCGTAAGCCTTAAAACAAAGTGTGGTGAAATAAAAAGATCCATACATAAATTGTGTAAACTTCCTGTTACAGAATAAGTTAAGCTTAAGGAAAATTGTTATTTAATTTTAATTTTAGTTTAGGTGTTGATGTATGAGCCTTTAAATTGTAAAGTCAAACGCTTGGTTTGTCTTTAGCGGGCGGTTTATGTAGAAATTATTTAGTATGTATAGTGTACTTGTAACTTTAGTAATACATTTTGTTACTGATGGCGCCACAAATAGATTAAAGCGTGCATGTAACTTTTTAAATGTTTTTATTCCGCAACCTTGGTTGATTTCTATTGTCAATAAACTTTCACCATATGTTTTTGTGACTTTCATTATACCTGCTTCTGGTATCTGAGCTGTCTATGTTCATAATTTAAATACGTTTATTCATTAAACTCCTTATATAATCTCCTTACATTAATCCCTTTCAGATTTTCTGTATTCGTATTAAACTTTTTAAACATAATTGAAAAAAAAAACCGAAAATAACAATGCAAGTAATATACAGCATTAATCGGAATAAGAAACACCAGTAATTTATGCGGATAACGTGATAAATCTTTTATAGATTACACGTATTTTCTGTATCTTTTCAACAAAGCGAAATTATAGTTTATAATAATAAACATTAGGTAGTAACTACCTTGAATTTTTGCAGGTAGCGTGATATATCTATTATAGATAACTCGTACTTTCTGCATCTTTTCGAAAAAGCGAAAATTATAGTTTATAATAATAATCATCAGGTAGAAGACTACCAGGAATTTATGTGGATAACGTGATATGTCTATTATAGATAACACGTGTTTTCTGCATCTTTTCGATAAAATGAAATAATAGTTTATTGGTACCCGCGATCACTTATGAAAAATAACAAAAAATGGCTTACCTCATCGGAAGAATTAACGAGTCGCTATTGTATATTCTTTATTGTTAGTTCTAATTTTCGAACTTTTAGTACACTTTTAGTACAACTTTTACGCCATATTTAATATAAAACTGTTAAGTTACTCGTTGGTATAAGACGTGTGCTTTTTATCACGCATGAAAAAAGAATGAAAACTTGCCGGGTGGATCAAGTAAAAAGACGGAAAGTTTTTTTAATAAGTCAAATGACATACTCTAAAACTATGCGAAGTTACCTAGTACCTTAAAAGGACTACCTTGTTAATTAAATATTATCTGAATAATGAAGCGACAAAATATAACAAAGTTTGCGTCAGCACGATACGAAAACACGTTATCACATTAGGTTTTAAATCAAAACCAACGGAAGATAAACGCAAACTGCTAATGGAAAAGCACGAAATTCGATACTTGCGAATTAATATATCTCAAAAAAATTGCAGAATATTGTGAACAAAATTGACCAATTGTTTTTACCGACGAAACTAATATACATACATCTCATAAAAATGACTAAAATTCGATTTAAAAATAGAACGAATCTGTCACATGATGCGTGACTGTAATTTCCAAAGATAATATAAAACACGATAATTTCATGCAGTTTCATTTCCAAACAAAATAGCTCGCAGGAAACAGGAAACAGTATTATCAAAATAACGGCAAATCTGCTTGCGAAATAGCCAAGGACTTATGTATAAAGATGAATCTAAAGAAGGTCGGTCACCCTCCATACATTCAAAAACCTGTCACTTAAATTCTTTCATTAATCCCGTCTTGAATTCCTTAGTGCTTAAAACAGTTTTTTATTGTATTAAATATCCAAATCTATTATCAATATTTTAAAATTCGATGCAGAAATAAAATTATTTCATAAAATAAATACATAACCTCTAAGCGTTAATGTCAGGCGTCAATGACTTACAAAAATAACAATTGTATAGATGTCGCACCCGAATAGTCGCAAATATATCAGGATATCAACAAGTTTAAGAAAATAATTAACAAATTGCTTAATCCTTGCGTAACAATAAGTGGCCTGCTGCAATGTAACAAATATTAATATAAAAACAAGGCAAATTAAACTGAGAACACCCGTTTAACATAATTATATCACATAGTGTATACTTCATTAAATGTTGTTGCAAATGATATCCTAATAAATTAGTTATTTTTCACAATTTGTTTTAAACTTTATACAAATTTTTTTAATGATATATTCGTTAACTAAGACGCGTCTTCTGGCTATCAATCAGTTGATAGGTCGAAAAGTGAAGTTTCCGGGATCGGTAATGATATGTGGCTCCAGGTCAGCACAAGGTCTGGGTCCTCTACATTTTGTAGAAGGAACTGTTAATGCAGTAGAAACATTCTGGAACCAAGTCTCGTGCCCTCGATTACAACGTTGAAACATCGTAATGCCTACACCTTTCAACAAGATGGTGATTCACATTCAGAGAACAACCAAGGCTTTAACCGGAATCAGTTCCCTACAATAAAGTGGCGGTCAAGTAGTCCAGATTTGTCACTGACGGAGACCCTGTGGTGGAAAACGAAGAAAATGCTGCGCAAGTATCCAGCAAGGTCTAAGAGGAAAAAAATAAATCTTTCTGGGACTCAATAACTACACAACAATGTGAAGAATTGGTAGCAACGATGCCACGAAGAATAAAGGCCGTGATCGATGCTAAAGGTGATGCCTCTGAGTGGTAGACGAACTATTTTGTGCCGTTGAATGCGATGGACGAAGTTTATTGCGTGAATAGTTCCCCAATAATTTATTATATTTTATTTGAATTGAGAAATATTTTATTACTTTTTTTATAGAAAATAAACTTCATTAAGTGTTCAAAACCACTGTGTATTTATTGAACTATATTATAAAGTTAAATTTATGTATCCAAATTATACTTCGGATTTTAGACACTTGTAATATTTGGCACTAGACGAACTCTTTTGCATTGGGGCTCGTGTATTATCATTATAGCATACCATACCAATATATATAGCCGTGGGCTCGATAATGACCGATTCTACCAGGATGCATAGAAGGAATGAATTCTATAGGTACCTCCGAGTAATCTATTTATTATCAAAAATCATTTCGGCCGCATCGTGTAAATGTAGGTACTTTCCTGTTCCATTTAAGTCCAATGAACTAATATAGGAAACTTCGAAATTATAGGCCGAAGTACCATTACAGCAAGAATAAGTTCCCCTTTCATCGCTACAACTAATTTAATCCCAAATACATTAATTATATTAAAATTCAATGGCAGGAATACAATATTTCTAATTATTTCAGGTGATGTGCAAGATTCTGTAGAGCAGGATTTTGTGGAAACTGCACTTGAACAGCAATTTGGTAAAATTGACTCAAAAATGTGTGTTACGATACAAGCACAATCGATGGTTATTGCGCGACCTATCTGGTTTTTGGTTGAGCTATATGGGACCTAAATTTATAATGATCATGCTTCGAATCATTGTCTCTTAATGTTTTCATTTGTGAGAGTGTTTATATGATCTTCAATATTATGTTTGTATTGGATGCATCTCAAAGATATAAGAAACATTACTGAATCAAAAGGACAGGTATTCCTTAATTACATAAGTTGCCATTTTTTATTAATCTTACTCTGTCATCTTGCTGTACAATGTCTTCTTTGAGTTTTCCTTTCCAATTTCGACATTTCCATACACGAAGGTTTATTACAAAAATCTGTAGTGAAATGTTGATGAGCTGAGTTTCGGACGTTTAATTATTTTAGAAGTTTTAGAAGCTTTTCTTTTAATCTATCACTTTTTTTATTTCGTTTTTATTTTTGACATCTTGACAAATGTCTTTATAATATAAATATTCTAAAGAGGTTTTGATAAATTAATCGATTCGGTATCTGAATATTAAATATTTTATTGTTTGACTGGCTTTTAGCTGCTGATGAAGACGGAGATTTGTTTTCTGATTTGTAAAAAGAACGTAATAAATTAGACCACAACGGCATTTTATACAACAGTCACTTAAGGGTAGATACAAATTGTAGGTAAACGAGTAAATTTTTATTCTCGGATATAGCTTCGCATTTAGTGGATTTAACGAATTGTTCAAACCATACCATAAAGTCAATGTTTTCAAGAGTGTCTAAATCTTCGTCTTGTTGAATTTCTTCTTAAGAAACAGATTCTTGAACTTATGCGGACAACCTGTGGGATTATCTAGTAAACTATCAAGTTACTGTTTCGCTTTAGTACATCTTGCAAATATTTCGTTATGATTATCTATATCGTCCAAGACAAAGTTTTACAATATCTTCAATTATTATTTTTGAGCAACACAGTTCTTACATTTTTTTAACTGTAGTATATACATATACGTATAACAATATGTTATACGTATATGTATATGTATATATGTATATGTTATAAGGTATGTGTAATATATATGTATAACAACATATACAGGGTGTCCCATAACTTGCACGTCAAACTGAAATGAAAGAAAGATTGAGGTGTGCCATACCAGATAAAAAAAAAATACCTCAAGATATCTCAAGATACCTCAACTCAACGCTTGAAAGAACTAGGACTATAGTTTTCTGGAAAAACAGACGCTGGCAGCTCATTCCCCACCTTGGCGACCCGCACCAAAAAAACTATCGAAGCGTTTGGTTCGACTTCTTGGGATTTCTACCATAAAGGGATGGAAGGCCTGTTTGCGTCTATTAGTCCGATGTAAGAATGGTGTGGGTTCAACCTGATCAAAAAGAGCATTCGCGCACTCTCCAAAATGTAATCTGTAGAAGACTACTAAACTGGCAACTATCCGGCTTTGCAGTTTTTTGGTGGTGAGGTCAAAGTTGTTTATAATTATTCGGGCTCTTCGGTCAACTGCGTCCATCGCTTCTAGTTGGTACTTTGCAGAACCATCCCAAAAGTCGCTACAGTAGTCCATACAAGACCGAACTTGAGCTGTGTACAAATTAAGTAGCTATTCAGGGCTGAAGTACCGCCGGACCTTCGAGATGTTTCCCAACTTCTTTGAAGCAGTTTGAGCATGGACACAATTTGTTGCCCGAAGTTTAGTTGGGACGATATAGTTACGCCCAGACGCCCTAGGTGGTCGGTTATGTTGAACAAAGGTTTTCCACTAGTCAGATTCTATTATTCGCAGGTGTTTATTTGTGATAACACAGTAAAACCACAGATACACTTGTGATAATCACACTTTACTAAGGCCACAGATGGTATATTTCCATAGAATAATATAATTTAATCACAGATTTGAACCACCGATAATGTAATACTTTGCTCAAGACACAAGACCGTTCCATTTGAACGCCCATGACAGACTGACTGAAATTTGTTACGCATCAACCGAATACAATTCAAAGAACTATTGAGATACTTACTAATTTAAATAACAATGCGTTTAAAGAACAATAACTAATTAATAATATAATCAAGGGTATAAATTCATTACGATCGCATTATCGGCCCTCTGCATGGTATGAGCCTTTTCCAAGAAGTAGGGAATCATTAATTAGTTATATAATATAGGTCTAAATTTATTACAACTCGGCCATCCGACTGTGTCAACGAGTCTCCTCGTTGTACAGTTACATATAATATTAATCATAATTTAACTCGATCAGCTTAACTCTATGTAAGATACAATTTCAAATCATTTAATCTTAATAACTCTATACATATAATATAAATCATAATTCAATTCGATTAGCTTAACTCTAAATCTATGTAAGATACAATTTCAAATCATTTAATCTTAATAACTCTTTACATATAATATAAATCATAATTCAATTCGATCAGCTTAACTCTAAATCTATGTAAGGTACAATTTCAAATCATGTAATCTTAATAACTCTTTACATTGCGTTAAATACAAATTGACATATAAGGTAAGTACCAAGGCTGTAGATATAATATAAACTATGTCTTAATAGTAAATAACAATAACATCTATTGAAGCGTTATACAACTTGGATTCCCCATGATAATAAATCATTACTTTAACAACTTATAATAACAGTATCTTTACGTTATGCTATCATCAGCCCATGACTATGGCTTGAAAATAACACATTATTGAAATATTTTATGGCTGTATTGCAATCCATGACATTGATTGCAACTACTACTTTAAGTGGACTAAGGTTAGGCCCATGACATTGGCCACCCCTTGAGCAACATAACATTATGCTCATTATAATCCATGACACTGATTACATTTGATTTGATTTTTTTTTTATTAACTTTCGGTTAGACCCATGACATTGGTCATCCCTTAAGTAACATAGAATTTTGATCCATGACCTTGATCAAAATAAATTAATATCCTTGATAAATCCGACAAGACTATTAATAATAATAAATTGGCCAATGACCTTTTAAACACAGTGATTAGATTTCCTGCACTCAATCAAGCTCATCGTCACTACTCTCTTGGTCGGTGAGATCATCAACGTCAGAACCTGGAGCATTGAAAGAAAGCCAAGGGAATATTTTATCTATCGCTACAACGGCTTCATAAGCTCTACCGCGGCATGTCAGCGGTGTATCCTCAATCACAAATCTATCGTTGGGTAATACTTTCTTAATTCTATAGGGTCCCTGGTATTTAGGCTCTAATTTCTTAGACTGTCCCTCAACGCCAGTAGGTGCTCTACTAACACGCACCAAATCACCCTCGTTAAACCTAACCCCTACTTTACGGTGTTTGTCGTATCTTTCTTTATCTCTAGATTGCTGTTTTTGTATTAAGTCGCTAGCATCAGATCGTATGGCATCTAAAGATACTTCTACATTAGCAGTGACATCGGTAATAACGTCATTTAGGATACCTTGCGAAGGGTTAATCACATTTCGACCGAACAACATCTCCCTAGGTGTCTTTTGAGTGGTGGCATGAATGGTGGTGTTGATACCTAATTGTATATCTGGGAGGTGTTCGTCCCATATGCCATTTGGTTTGTCGTGATTCATAGCCCCTAGAGCAGCCAGAATGGTGCGATTGTATCGCTCCACCTGACCATTTGCTCTAGGGGTTGCCATGGCGTTCAAAACGTGTTTTACCCCTACTGAGCGAATAAAAGTTTTAAATGAATTACTGGTAAAACTTGTCCCTCGATCCGTAATTAGTCTATTTGGCGTCCCAAAATAACTAAAATGTTCACGAAAAACTCTTATACTCGAAGAAGATTTTGTGTTACGCACTGCTGTTATGTTAATATATTTAGTGAAAGAATCAACTATTACAAGTACGTAAGTGTTGCCACGTCTGGTTCTGATAAACGGACCTAAATGATCAGCGTGAATTGGAAGGGTATATCCACCTTAGGTATAGGGTGTAGTTCGCCTGCCTTGGGGCCACTGGCCAACTTATGGTGGGCACATTCGAGACAAGCTGAGACATACTTTTTTATGAAGCGTCTCATCTTCGGAAACCAATAATTTGATCGAACTCGTGCCAATGTTTTATCAAACCCGAAATGGCCAATGTCATCATGGTTGCTTTTCATTATTTGCCACCTTGCCCCTCGAGGAACCACCCAACGCACCCCATCACCCACGATACGATATACCCTCCCATTCACGAGTTTATAATTGTTAAAAATATCTACAACATCCTTTGTCTTAATATCACTTAGAATGTCTGCAATGCGCTTTATTTCATCGTCAGCTTGTTGGACTGTCGTGAGCCAATCGTCTGTGTTTATTTTAGTACATCTAATACGCTATCAACTTTATCTACACCATCTATAGCACCTCTGCTCAAAGCATCTACATGTGCCATTTTATCACCCGGTCTGTACTCAATGGCACAATCATATTCCAAAAACTGTAACCACCACCGCGCGATACGTGGGACTAAGTCGCGTTTAACTAAAGTAGTTCGGAGTGCGTTACAATCCGTTATAATTGTAAACCGAATGCCTAGTAAATATACGCGAAATTTATTTAACGACGCTATTATGGCAAGGGTCTCTAATTCAAATGAGTGCATTTTCTGCTCGTCTGGAGATGTTTGTCTACTGTAAAACGCTATTGGGCGCCATAAACCCGCTTGGTCTTTCTGTAATAAGATACCAGCAACGCCAAATTTACTGGCATCGGTATGAAGCTGCGTATCAGCTTCTGGATTGTACAAAGCAAGGACTGGTCTATCCGAAAGTATGAGTTTGAGCTTTCCAAACGATTCTATTTCCTCATTACCCCACCTCCACTGTGCGTCCTTTCGTAATAAAGCCGTCAGTGGGCGAGCCAGCGTTGCAAACCCCTTAACAAAACGCCTGAAGTAACTCGCTAAACCCAAAACTTCCTTACTTCATGAATATTACTTGGTGTTGGGAATTTAGCTATAGCTTCGGTTTTAATGGAGCCCGGTCTCACACCATTAGCACTTACCTCATAGCCGAGATATTCTATCTTACTGTAGAAAAAGTTACATTTATTTTGTTTTAAAGTAAGCCCATTATCTTTAAGTACTTTAAGCACTTCTTCTAGCCTAGTAATGCCTTCTTCAAAAGATTTAGCTGGAATGAGTACATCATCCATGTATACAAGTGTATATGCGCGGATTGGAGAATTTTGGATGATTTTACTCATTGTACGCTGGAAAACGGAGGGCGCATTTACTAAACCAAAAGGCATTCTGTTATATTCAAATTGCCCATCAGGTGTCACAAATGAGGTAAATTCACGGCTTGCCTCAGCTATAGGTATCTGATAATAGCCTGACGCTAAGTCTAGTGTCACAAAAAGACTACTACCACTTAACATATCTAACTGATCTTCGATCCGAGGGAGAGGGTAGTGTTCCCGTTTAGTCTTCCTATTTAACGCGCGATAATCGACACAGAGTCTCTTTTCACCAGATTTCTTATTCACTAGAACAATGGGGCTGGCATAAGGATGTGACGGTTGTCTATTTCGACCTCTTTTTGTCAGTTAATTTTATTTTTTTTGTTGTTCCCGACGTAATTTTAAACTAGGAATTACGTAGTGTCGGAGAACGGCAATGTTTTGATTTGACAAGTGAGTCACGAAAAATTATTCATCAAAGCAACTTGAATCTATTTATTTATTATTTTTTCCGAGTTTATCATTCAAAATTATATAGTTAAGATATTTTATTATCTAAAATCAAAGTTTATTTTTACGTTCACGAGTGTGCGTAGCCAAAATTGTTGGCATCTTTGTATATTTTAAATTTTACCGAAAAAATAAACACAGGAGAGAATTTTGTGTTTTATTGAAACTACGCTACAAGGAGATTGAGACTCCCGTATAATACCACTATCAAGCATATCTCTAACCATTTCGCGAACCTGTTGTCTTTCCGTAAATGACAGTCTATACGGTCGATATACGACTGGTTCAGAGTCCTTCAGATGAATAGACATTTCGGTTACAGTTGTAAAACCAAGGTCTCTTAAGCTAGATGAAAAACAAGATTTGTATTTGTCAAGTAGGGTCAATAATACTTCTTTCTGTACTGCAGATAGTTCCTCCCCAAAGTTAACAGTTGGCTCATCAGAAGGATCCTGGACCCCTAACTTATTAATATTTAAACATTCTCCAATAGCAAAACTTCTCGTGATTAATTCTCCTGTTTTTAACATAACATCATTAGGACTAATATTCTGAATGAACACGCAACCTAAACCTTGTTTTAAATACAATTCCCCTGGCAAGAGATAATTAATTTTATCGTCTCCTCCTCTAACTACACCATCAATGAATATTTTTACCGAATATTCTGGAAAACGATGCACAGGAACGACCTTCATTTCGCCTTGTTCTAATATCGTATCATTTGTACAATAGAGGGTACATTTTGTGGGAAACTATCTCCTACTTTCCGAAATACGACGCTAGACTGAGTTTTTATAATTTTAACTGATGGTCTTTCTGTAAAAGTATGCCCGAGTAATACAGGATAATTAATTAACTGATCATCTACTACGAGTATCTCTACATTTTTCTCAAGCACACTTTGTACATCTACTGTAGCGTAGATGATACCGATAGGGCAATACGGGACATTCCCTAGACCCCTTAGTAGTGGTCCTTTCACATCTTCCCATTTTAAACGCAAACCTTTTGCTTCACTAAGATGAATCAATGTACCTTCACTCCCTAAATCAACCAAACTATCTATAATTTTATTATTAATTTTTATAGGCATCCAGTATTTATGACTTGTATCAGAGATACCTTCCACCTTTAATACATTTTTGGTTTTGCTAGCTGCTGAATTACTTTGTTTTGATTTGGGGCAATCGACACTATTATGACCACGCAAGTTACAAATCGTACATTGTAGTTTAGGTTTTGTACATTTAAAAAACGGGTGTCCAGTTTCATTAACTGTAAACATTACATTACATCACTGTAACAGACCACAGTGATGTAATTGGGTTTTTGAAAGGCATTGCCCTTAACACCGCTAGTATTAAGAGTACCAGTAGAATTACCAGAGGTACTTAAGTTCCGTTTGTCCTTTTCCTTTAGTTTTGATGAATCAGTTGAATTTTTTCCGGTGCAATCTTAATAGACTTAAAATATTTTAAAACCTGTTCCGGTACTGTAAATTCTGCAGCTTGTGCTCCTAACCGTACTCCTCTATCTTCTATTCCAAAAACTAAGCAATCTACAGCGCGTTTACCATTTATTTCACATCTGTTTAGTAAATTAATTTTTTCGTAATAATAAAGTTCAAATGATTCACCAAAACGTACCTTCTTAGCTAACATTTCAGTGAGTAACTCCGCATAATTCCGACAAATCCGGCGTCCCAGGACTTCGTTCTCGGTTCATGTTCACGTTTACGAATATTATGTGGGCAGTGATACACCAATATTTGTTCGTATATTAGTGGTATCCCACTTCTGAGTTGTTGAACAAAGGTTTTCCACTAGTCAGATTCTATTATTCGCAGGTGTTTATTTGTGATAACACAGTAAAACCACAGATACACTTGTGATAATCACACTTTACTAAGGCCACAGGTGGTATATTTCCATACAATAATATAATTTAATCACAGATATTACATAACCACCGATAATGTAATACTTTGCTCAAGACACAAGACCGTTCCATTTGAACGCCCATGACAGACTGACTGAAATTTATTACGCATCAACCGAATACAATTCAAAGAACTATTGAGATACTTACTAATTTAAATAAAAATGCGTTTAAAGAACAATAACTAATTAATAATATAATCAAGGGTATAAATTCATTACGATCGCATTATCGGCCCTCTGCATGGTATGGGCCTTTTCCAAGAAGTAGGGAATCATTAATTAGTTATATAATATGGGTCTAAATTTATTACAGTTAAGGGTACAGAAACATTTTGGAAAGTGGGCGTTAGGTCGAAACTGCTCTTTTTCGCGGAGAACAAACACGCTTATGTTTTTGACGGGTTAAATTTGACCAAGTTGGATTCGCCCCAATCGGACACTTCATGGACTCTCTTAAAGCCCGGATTTCTTGAAGACTCGCTAGCGCATTGCACATGTATCTCTCTACAACGGTGCTGTCATCAGCGTAACCAATAATGCCTGGGATTAGCAGGTCATTAATGTGCAGCAAGAATAACGTTGCAGAGAGAACAGATCCCTGAGGTACCCCGGCATTAATTGCCATTAGGTCAGAGAGCAGCCGTCTAAGACTACTCGAATTGACTGTTCCCTCAGAAAATCAGATATACAGTCGCAGAGCCCTCTAGGTATTCCGTATGCTGGAATACCTTAGCTTACTCAAGAGACCATTATGCCAGACCCTATCAAAAGCTATGGAAATGTCTAAGGATACAGCTTTAGCTTCACCGTGACCTTCCAAGGCTTCGCTCCATAAGTGAGTGGCATACACAAAAAGATCTCCAGTCGAGCGTCCACTGCGAAAACCATATTGGTTATCACTAAGGAGCTCGTTGGACTTAAGGTATGCCAGGAGACGATTGTTCAATACACGCTCCATAACTTTGCAAAGTATGGAGGTGATTGCAATAGGTCGGTAGTTGATAGGATCTGCACGGCTTCCCTTCTTTGGTACCGGTTGCACGTTAGCCAGCTTCCAGGATTTAGGGACCTTTCCAGATTCCAAAGAGAGTAGATACAGGCGCGTTAGTATGGGAGACAACTCGGCTGCGCAGTGTTTTAAGAAAACTGCAGGTATGCCATCGGGGCCGCTGGTTTTGTTCACGTCTAAATTCTGCAAGCATTTAAGAACCTCCTTTTGGCGAATATGAACGGTACCCATTTTGGGTCCGAACTGAGGTAACTGGGGTGGGACCTTGACATTTTAGACGTGAATAGTCTGCAAAAAAATTAACAAAAAGGTCTGCTTTCTCTTTTGCGCTGTGGGCCAGTAAACCGTCAGGCTTCCTCAGATGTGGCAGCGATGGGCGACAGAAGTTCGACTCAACCGACTTGGCCAGAGACCAGAAAGCTTTGCTTCCTGAAGGATATGACGCTATCCTGTCTCCGATGTGGCCAATGTGGTCAAAGCGAGCTTTCCTGATCACCTTTTTGCAAGTCTTGGCAGCAGCATTGTATCTTTTCTTCAGTTCATGTGAATCCACGGCTTTGCTTCTGCGAGCGTCAGCCTCAGCTGTAAGGCAAGCAGCATTAAACCATGGGCGACCTTTGGTTTCAAGGGATAGGTCAGCGCAAGGGATGAAATACTCCATTGCTTGGCCTATGACACTTGATACAGCATCAGCGCAGCACGATGGATCGGTTGATGTAAAACAAGTCTGCCGCCAAGGATAAGAAGCGAAAAAATGCCGCATCTCATCCCAATCTGCTAACTTGTATCGCCATACTCGCGTAACGCCTTTTGGGCGGGTGTCCGGCGGCGAGCACTGCGACACAGATTTCACCTAGCAGTGGTCAGATGTCCCTAAAGGTGCAGTTACGGACACCGAGCACCTGTCAGGATCAGTTGTCAGCAGAAGGTCTAAGCAATATGCAGTGTGGCCAGCAACGTCGGGGATGCGCATGGGCTTGTATACAAGCTGTGAGAGGTCTTGAGTCACGGAAAACTTAAACTCTCTTCCAGCGTAGTCAGTGTCCTGATACGGGTCATTGCCCGTGATGAGCGTTAAAATCCCCCAGGAACACCAACTGCGCTGAAGGAAAACGTTACCGTTATCGTTGATATTTGAGTGCATTCCTCTGATGTTGCAGAAGTGCACTTTAAGAGAGAGGAAGTTCAACCACTGAGGAACCTTACTCTTCTTATGACTTTTCATATAAATTGTGTGAGTGAATAGGGAGGAGGACAGAAGTTGAGTGGAGCGCTGCAAATGGAACCAAGCAGCTCGCAATAAACAACGCACCGATGGGGAACTGGCTTGGAGACTGCGGGGACTCTCGAACCCCCCCGGGGATTGTCATCGAGTCCTCTCTAACCAGTCGCCGGCTGGCACGATGAATTCTCCCGGGATTTTTCGTGAAATGGCGGGGCAGCCTTTCGCATGTGGCTAGCACACTACTTGGGCTCCCTACTACCTCCGGTCGGCCAGCAGTGCACCGTTTCTTCGGATCCCGCTACCCTCCAAAACCAGTTACCCGGCGAGCTTTACACGATTTTCAGCACGATTACTCAGACCTACCCTCCTCTATGACTACACTAAACATCATGCCGGAACGCGACCATGTCACTTGGCTTTGTTTAGTGGGTGACAAGCCACGGCCGAAGCGTACCACCAGAAGATACTGCTCGTTACGGCTAGTTTTTGTAGTTTTTGTTTTCATTTAATAAAATAAATACAACGAATATTGAATGCCAATATTTTGTAATTTCGTTAAGTTTTGTCTTAGGAAAACATTTTCAGTCAACTGTCATGTTTATGTTTCATTTATATTTCAAGATTTGATGTTGATTGTGCTGTAACTTTTATTTTTCCTTTTTACAAGCTCCTTAGGAGTTTTTCGTTTGATTTAATTATTTACCATTAATATAACAACTGCAAAAATCTTCATTTATAATCGAATAATTGATAATGCGCAAAATAATGATTATTTCAGGTAGCCAAAATAATTATTATTTTTGTTGTCGACCATTTGACACCTCCAAAGTTTTTATAAGTGGTTACGGTAAACTTACTATGTTGTAACTCGTAGTGCATGTCGATAAGGAAACCATACAGTCTGCTCTAGTTTGACAAACGGACCTGAACTAACAACAGACAAGGCAAACAATAAGTTGCCACTGACTCAATGGTACAAGCGTACTATTTCATATTTTGGTTCAACATGATGGAATATGGAACCGTCACCTCGGTGTGGTCACATGATTTTGTTTTTTGTTTCAAAGTAGAATTTAATGCAGAATGCAATTTTTTAATTATTTTTAAGTGTGTTTACCACACTTTTTCATACGTTCCAAACTGGAGTACATCACGCTAGCCGAAAATGAAATGTCTCCTTTGGATGGAAAATTTCACGTATTGATTATTCATAACCTGATGTTTTTGCAAGCATAATCAAAGACGTCAATGGATTAGCATCAGGCAACTGTCCAAGTTTTGCATCAGGTTTAATCAGCCGCACAGCAGAAAAAATGTTAATACTAGAGGTATCATATTTTTACGATTTTTCATACCACTGGTTATTATTTTGAAGACAATTTATTATGAACCAGAATCAAGCGATGTGCCAATGAAATAAGAAATGACCCAGAGATGGTGCTTAGAGCCACACAACACATGGCTATTTGTGCGACAATGTGCCTAGAACAACGAGGAAGCCATTTTGAGCATTTATTACATTAAATAAAATCCTTATTTCCTGTGTTAAGTTAAATAAAACTGTTGAAACTAAATTTTTTTAATAAACCTGAGCAGTTAAAAAAGGGTCTCCCTGAGTGGTGACGTAATCAGTTGTCAACTTTAAAAGCTCCTAGCCAGCGTAATTTTCGCGTTAGAACTCAGATTTTTTTAGTTTTTAAAGTTACTATCATAATAGAATAATAATAATACATTTTATTTATTATGGCATCCTGGCCCAATTGTTAGGATTACAAATAACTTCTTAACACTATGTTAGTGACACAATTTATATTTAAAGTTAAAATAATTATAAATCCAAGTAGTATGTCAAAGTCGTTCAATGTCTAAGTGAAAAGTCATAAAAATATCTAGTAGAATGGGCTTAATTTTAAGATTTTTGAAAAAAACAGCGCAAAAAAAAGTAATTTTAATACAAAAGTCAAACTTTAAGTCATTATAGCCACTGGTTTGGGGCTTAGTTATAATTTTATCGTCATTACCGTATATTAGACATGGCTATGGTTTTTATTTTAATAAAATAGACCCACTACTTTCGAAGAAATAATTCTTTTTTTGTAAAACAAAGTTATTAATGAGTAATAAAATTTTTCATTCATCATTAAGATATATTAAAAAGATTTTTAAAAAATTATTCTTCTTTTTTGTCGATAAAATATTATCTAGTTTCAGCCCCTTTTGGGGTTGCACTTAATCCAGGGACATACTGTATAAAAATAAAAAACGTAAATCTAGCGAATGAAATAACGCAAACAAATGAATTATATGCCAAATTTTATTCACAAAGTTGTACAAATGTTCCGTTGAACTACATTTAGTTGGTGTACACAGTATGCATACCTACTTACATGCGTTTACAAGGATCACTTAGTTCAACAAAAATTTTGAAGCGAAAATTTCATCCACAGGGAAAGTATTTGCCGAGATTCAGATTGTAACCATTTAGCCAAATGCCTGAATTGAGTGATTCACATAATTGGCAGTATCTTCAATTGTTCCCCTCTAAAACCCACATTCCGTTAGTCCATTTCCTACGAGACGCTCTGTATAGGCCAACCACGTGGGTGCTGCCATCTATAGAATGTCACAAAAAGCTTGACCTAGGCCACTCGAGCTTTTTTACTATACCTTAGAGTTCAGTCTACGTATAAACAAATGCTAAAATTTGGTCTCCATTTTGTTTCTTACTAGCATAAAGTTCTTTAAACGATAGAGTGGAAGTTCCTACGCCATCATGTTTTTCGTAATCCGTGTGTATCATCGTGTATCGGAAAGATTGTCAGGATAGCTTACCGAATTTGTCACTAAGGTTTAATCGATGTCCTGAGTTCCTAGGTCCATCCATTGCCAAGATACAAGGTGAGCAATTCAAAGTCCATAAATATGGACCTATGGACAGGGTTGCAAGTATTTTTGAATAAAATATCTTAGATGAAATAATAAGGCTATTAATGCCTTCCGATTTACAGAATGAAAAGCATCGAAAACACGTAACGTGAAACTTTACTTAGTAGTTCTTGTGGTAATACTTTAAACGTCCATAACAGAATAGCTACTATTAACCTCTTTGAATTGCTTTATCAGATCTATCTAAGAAGCCTCTACGAAGAAGAACACTCTACGTAAAAAGAAATATTTATGCTCCCACATTTCAGCAAATTCTTTTACTGAAATGAACCAATCAGGTCTGAACCAAGAGATTGTATGTAATTGAATTCACTTTTGCTACTTTCAAAGTAGGTACCAAACATTTCACTTTAATTTATCAATTAAGATAGTCAGTAATGTACTGTTATTGCATAAAATATGTACAACTTCAATCGCAAAGCCGCGTACCTCATCACATACACCAACTTGACCGCAAATGCCTCTCAGTGGCAGTAGAGCTTCTCTTGTTGAGGTCTGTTCTGGGGCGGCACTACAGACCTTGAAGTTTTGACAGCCATAATAATCACATTTGTGTGGTTCTGTTCCAGTTAAAGGAAAGAAACAGTCAATGCAATTACTGGAACAAAGACAATTCCAACTGATGCCTACGGTCGGCAGCAATAATCAAATCCAGTACTGATAAATAAAACATGAGAGTAATGATGTCCATGGGCGCGGATGTCACTTACCATCAGGCGGGTCGCTCGATTGCCTGCTCTGAAAGTAGTAAAAAAATACTTACATGATTATCAAACCCAGCATCCTCTCGGATCTCCTTGCAATGGACAAACAGAACGATTCCCACTAAAACAAGCACTGATCTCCATTTACACATTGTGATGGTGTAGGACAACAATGAAGCACTGATGGTGAGGAGGACCCTGGTGGAAGCGCGGCATTCCGCGCGCAATCACCGCCACTGGTTAGTTCGGCGGGGCAGCGGCATTTCGCAAGGTTGCCTGGGCCATTCTGCCGAATGTGCGCCGGCGCCGCCACCACAACACTTTCACTGCGACCCCACCATGCCACCACCGCGTTGTATAATGTGACTTTAATGTTCCGATCGGATTTTGTTTCTGTGATGGGTGGATTGGAGATAAAGTGCAATTATCGGGGTTTAGCGACTTTCGGTTGTTTTGGTAGATTATGTAACTTGATATGAAAATAATGAGGTAAGAGTCATAAGAAGTCGAGTAAATTTTTTAGAGCTGTTATCTTCAGTAACGTAGAAAGGTGTCTGTATATCTATTAACCGATTAATCGAGATCGTTTTTTAGGAAAGCTACTATTAAGAACATAAGTAACAGCATCATATATCGCCTACCTCCAAAAGTAACTTTTCATCACTGATAACTAATTTTATGTTTTTGGCATAAAGCTCGGGTACTAACAATGTTACAAGAAAATATCTAGTCTTATAATGCTTAGCTTAAAAACGGGCACAAGTGATTATGATTATGTTCCTCTAAGCATAAAAGCAGTTGATATTTTAAGCATATTGCTGCTTGCTATGAATTTGTTGTTAGAGTTTGCCCATTACGCTTCCATATCCTACCATTAGAGCTGCATCCATTGACAGAGTAACCATTTCGGATGGAAGAAGATCCAACTGCTACTTCTGATGTGAATAACAAGAAAACCCTATTCATATGTGTTGTAATGGCGAGTCTTTAAAAAATCGCGTATTTCCTTCACTTTTACAAATATATATATATTTGATACTTACAACCAAAGATAGGTTCCTAATGAACGTGGGATGAATGAGATGGACGAGTCACGTTAATTCAGTCATTGTTGGAACAGGTAGGGACAGAAACAATGGCAAGTCTTACTGAAGTATTTTAATACACTGAAAAATATTAACAAAAAAGTTCTACGCAGGAATGCCACTTACGATATGGTCGATTGCGCGCTCGTTTGTACAACTTTGAAAACTACTACAAGCAAACGGGACATTCATACTATTTCGGTACACAGTAAATAAAAATATATCTTCTACATAATTATAATATTAAAAACGTTATTTGATACAAAATAAATAACACCAAATATTTAATTTAAATTTAAAAACAAAACATTTAAGTGGCGTTAGGTTAGGTTAGTTTGCATTTAATGACAATCGATTTAATAGTTCTCGATTCACTTTGCGCATTTATAATACTAGGATTTTTACTCTACTATCCTACGATTATCCCTTTAAAGGTCAAAAACTAAGGTTGGTTTTTAACTGCAATAATATTCTAACAGAGTAATTTTGTCTTTATCGGTAAAATTTTAAATACTGAACCGTTATCAGTGATGTTTTTAGTTAAATGTAGCTTATTCAGTTTTATGTCTATGCGATATCAATTGAATAAAATATTTCGAAGACTATCTTAGTTTAAAGCCAAAAATACTGAAAACAAAGGCCAAAACACCATTTATAAACAAAAACTTAAGACTTAGTAATTTGCAATCCTTTATAGTTTATTTACAATAATGTTCTTCATTACTTTCTGAGATTTTCTTTTATATACTGCTTAGGGTTATCATAAATCTGAATCTATAAAATAAATCATAAATAGGTACATAATAACAAAACAAAATGAAGCATATGTATAAATGTCAACCAAAGTAAATCAAAATGTCAATCAAAGTCAGATATTCAAAACAAGAACTTAAGTATTTCTAAAGGCTCGCCGTTATTGGATTTGGTGTAACACTTTTTCAGTTTTAATTTTAAATCTTGACGGTCTTACTATAAAAAAGTGAAATACTGGACTATTTTTAGGCATAGTCTAAGTGTATAATAAAAGTGGACTAAAATTTAATAATATTTAAACGTAACAAATTTTTAAGTTCTCTTATTGAAACATTTTGGTAAAATGCTTAAGCATTACCAATATAGATAGATAGCTAGGAATGTAGGTATAATGAGTCGATCTTAAAATCGACTCATTGTATTAGATTTTAAAATCGACCATTTTTGTGTTCGTAGGACCTCTTAAGATAAGCCTAAACTTGATTTGCTGTTATTTCGTAACGACTAAAGAAAAATGACACATTAGTAGTGGACAAATGGCAGTCAACGATGGAACAAAAAAGTAAATAAAATGCTAAATGTATGAAATTGAAATAAGCGCACAATTATTTACTTCCTTAGCTTCAATTGTAACTAACAAAGTAAGCAGATATTGGGAGACAAAATAAAGCAGCGGGGGCGGTCCGGCGTCAAAATCGGAGGGGCAGTGGTTCGGGAACTGGCTTCTTATATTAATCTTCTTTATCGCGGGTGGCTATCAAATGTACCGAAGAGTTTAAGTTAGAAGTAGGCATGTTAATCCGACTGCTCTAACGTTTAGAAAAACATATTATAAGGTGTGTGTTTAGTCTGCCAACCCGCAGTAGGCAAGCGTGGTGGACTTACATACTTATAGTAACCCCCCTAGTTTAGTGATAGTGAGACTTATGATGATGATATGTAAGATATATGACTAAAAACCAGCGCTGGTTGAGTAAGTGTGACTACACACTTACACCAGCAACGCGCTGAGTCTGTTCCTATTCCCCATTGTACCAATAGTTCATGTAATTGTTATTTGTCTTTTGCTTGTTCAGTGTACCTAGCTCTTATTTTATTGTCCTAAGATATGAACTTTTGTGTTGTGTCTTTGTGGGAATAAATGTTTCTTTATCTTTATATGTTCCTGCAGCCGCAATATTAAGGCGTTGTTGTGTGTCTTAGATAAAATCCCCAAGTTTAAGTTTATTTGATTTCTCAAAATCAGTCGAATTCATTACGCTTGAAGAGTTATGTCTGACGAGGGTCTCATGGTGGATCATGATGAGAACGTGAAAAGGTGTGTTTTATTGGAACGGCGTCTATATTATTATACTAATTGAATATCAAGAGTAGCAAATACAACCCAAAAGATGAACCGGCGATATTTTTAAAGGTGATAAGCAGTGTATGCGAGGCCCTAAGTTGGACTTCTTTTGACTCTAATACTAAAAAAATATTTATCTAACTTACAGATTCGTAACATACAGAATGAAATGTAATAGGTGAAGTTAAGTAAAGATTTTGATATAACAAATTATCTAAGAACGTACCTATTAGTTTATGCAAAGTAAGGACGAGAAGCCGACTGCTCTAACCGTGAACAGGAACATCGTGAGAAAACTCACATACCTAAGTAATGATTTCAAAGGTATGTGTTAATTCCGCAGCAATTTATAGTCCACCTGCAGTAGGCCAGCGTGGTGGACTATAAATTACTGGTATGGAATACTGGGTGACCCCATTCTCGCTCCGATCGCCACGCGGTTCGGACGTGCAAGACCCGGTTCTCCGTTGATCGGTCCCTTCCCGCCATTCCGCGGCGCTCAGTTTACTGACGTCACAGTCTAGCGTGTTGGCTCCGTGCTACGGTTTCCTAAGTCTTTCTACTCCGTCTGAGTGCTATCGAAGTGCGTATTTTTCTTTGCGACTAAGCCCTTTAGTCTTCAAAGTGCTGTGCTAAGTTGTGTTGTGCTTGTGCTGAGTGCAGTGTTGTGCCCGGCGTAAGTAGTCTGGTTTCAGTGCAAAGGATACTTAACGGTGACAACGAATTTGTACTGAACCAGTCCTTTTTATTTTTTTTTTATTTATTTCTCTTCTCTATTTTATTTATTTTTCTCCTATTTTCATATTTATTTCTATCATATTTGTGTGTTTTCGTGTGTATTTGTCCTTTCTGTCGGTAAAGGTTGACCCTAACGCGGTCAACTCTTTACCTGCGCACCCTTTTTTAGGTTTCTAGGTAGCGGCCTTCGGCGTACTATTGTTAGTTTTAATTTATTCTCCCCAGCCCCCCTACCGCTGGTAGGGAGGTTTGCCGCTAGGGTTCGCTAGGTTTTTATTTAGGAATCCTAGGCATTTGTTATATATTATAGGCATACATTATATATTTATATATTACAATTTATAATTCCAAGTCCTCCAATGGACCTTGTCAATATTCTTAAGTCGTTCGCCCAGGCGCTCGCCGCGTCCGGCGTAAGCATACCCGCTGACGCACTAACGCAGGCCTTACAGGCATCTATCGCGTCCCCGGCCCCTCAGGCCTCAACCCCGGCCCCTCAGGCCTCCAACGTCGAGACCCCTCAGGTCTTAAGCTCTCCCGCGTCTCCCGCCTCGTCCGAGATGGACTGCGAATCGGTCGCATCCTCTCACGCGTCGCGTCGTAAGCGTACCGCTCCCGGGAGCGACTCCGAACCCGCGTCTGACACGTCGTCAGATGCCGTCACCCTAACCGGCTCTCCTGAGCCCGCGTTTCAACTCGTCGCCAAGCGCTCCAAGAAGCGCTCTAAGAAAGCTTCGGTATCTTCAATACCCGAGCCCTCCCCGGTGTCTTCAACACCAGCCCCAGCGCCGTTAAAATCGCTCGTAGTAACCGCGTCTCCGTCGGTCACATCGAAGCCAGCGACGCGCTGCGCTCCCGTCCCGCCGAAGCCTCAGCTCCCTCCGCCCGTATTCCTGCGTGAAAAAGCGCGCTGGACCGCGGTTTCCAACTTGTGCAAAGTGCACAAAATTAATTACTTGAAAGCCGCCAACGCTGGCGATACAATCAAAATACAATTAGCGACCGTCGTCGACTTCCGCGAGTTTACCAGGTTACTCAGTTTAAACAAAATCGCGTATCACACCTACGCCCTCCCGGAGGAGCGTAAGATCCGCGCAGTACTACGGGGCGTCCCGTTCGAACTCAGCAACGAAGACATCCTCGATGACCTTAAGTCTCAGGGTTTCCCGGTCACAGCAGTGCACAAGATGCACTCAAACCGCGGTAGGCGTTTTCCCTTAGCGTTGGTAATCCTGTCGAATACTCCCAACTCGAGGGAGATCTTTAGAGAGGCTCGCACAATTTGCGGACTCTCAAATATCTCCGTCGAGCGTCCCAACCCCCGTGGTCACCCTGGGCAGTGCCACCGCTGCCAGCTCTATGGCCACGCAGCGGCTAACTGTTCAGCTCCCCCCAGGTGCGTAAAGTGCCTGGATCCTCACTTCACTAAGGAGTGCACTCGCACTCCCGAATCCATTTCCCCCCCTGCCTGTGTGCTGTGCGGCCAGTCCGGCCACACAGCTAACTACAGGGGTTGCCCGCGCGCTCCGCGCTCCACCACCAAGAGGGTCGCGCCTAAACCGGCGCCGCCGCTCACTCCTGCCAACTTCCCGCCGCTGCGCAACCGGGGTCCCCCGGAAGCAAAGCCCGTTCAGCCGACACCTACTCCGGCTCTGTCTTGGAGGCAGCGTCCGGCCGTTCCGCCTGCACCTTCCCGACCTATCCCAGCTCCCGTAGCTCCCGTAGGGTCGCGTCCTTCTCCGTCTTCCGCACCTCAGTCGTCGTTGGCTGAGGACATGAAGACCGTATTCGACGTTATTCAAAACGTCGATATTAACGAAATTTCCGTGCTCGCACGCAAACTGCGAGCCGCCCGCTCTCCTCAAGAGCGTTTATTTGCTTTAGCCGAGCATCACTCGCTCCTAAGTTCGTTGTAAATTCTTTTATAATTTATAAATTCGTAAATAATAAATTATAATGTCTAGACCCGCGAATACCGCGTCCAGTCGTATTAAACCCAAGGGCTTATCCCTAGTATCTTTTAACGCTCGTAGCCTTAATACCAACCTTCCCGAGATTAAACTGTTCCTTCAGAACAAAGAACCTGACTTATTCCTTCTCCAGGAGACATGGCTTACTCCAAACCGCTCCAGGGGATTCGCTATACCTAAGTACGCGTTTATTCGTAACGATAGGCCCAACTCTGACGGTTTCGGCGGCACCGCTATATATTACAGAAGAGGCTTCCACTGCTGTCCTCTCCCTACCCCTCCTCTCCTCAACATGGAAGCCACTGTGTGTAGATTGGCTATGACTAGTCATCCGACCATCATCATAGCTTCAATCTACATACCTAGTGGTACCAGACCAATCCGCAGCGACTTTGAGGCCATTCTCGCCCTCGGCCATTCAGTCATTATGTTCGGAGACTTTAACTCCAAACATACTGACTGGACGTGCCTATCGACTAACACCAGCGGTATCGCTCTCCTCGACATCACTAACTCCCTTGACCTAGATGTCATATCCCCCGTCACTCCCACTCACTATCCCAACAACCCGTCCTACTCTCCTGACATCCTCGACTTTGCAATTATCAAGCGTATCAATCTTGACCTAAGGTCTATCGAACCGCTCGATGACCTAGGCTCCGACCATCGCCCCGTTTCCCTCGTGCTAGGACCGCCGAACGATAACGTCTCATCTCCTAAGACCTTTACCAATTGGAAAGGTTTTAAAAATACGTTAGTTTCAGCCTTAGAGGCTCCGAACTCTCCACTCGCGATCTCTCCCGAGCAATTAGATAGCCCGGATAAAATCGATTCATTAGTAAATTCTCTCACTGATGCTATCAACTCAGCCATCAGTGACAACGAAAAGGTTGCTAAGCAAGGCAAACCCACGCTTCCCTTAGCCGTTAGCAATCTTATTAAAGCTAAAAACGCGGCTCTCCGGAGAGCCAAGAAATATCCCACGCCCGCCTATAGAACAGCTGCGAATCAGCTTCAACGTAAAGTTAAGTCCTGCCTCGCGGAACTCCGAGACGCTCAGATGAACGATCTCATGGCGAATATCTCTCCGTCCCACCAAGCGTACTATAGCATGGCCCGAGCCTTACGCGTAGACACCGTCTCTCACGTTCCTCCTCTCACTCGTCCCGATGGCACTACTGCCTTCGAAGTCGAAGAGAAAGCCGAATGCTTCGCCGACAGCATTGCCGCACAATGCTCGCCCAGCACGCAACCTGCTGATCCCTCGCACATCCAGGCGGTGGAGGACGAAGTCCTTCGCAGAGACTCTCTCCCCATCACCGCAGACCCTGTCACAGTCTCTAATGACGAAATCTTGCTTCTCATTAGAAATCAAAAGTCCAAAAAGGCTCCGGGTGCGGATGGAATTTCCAACCACGCACTTAAGCACCTACCTCAACAGATGCTTACCTTGTTAGCTATCATTTTCAATGCCTGCTTCGACCATAGCTACTTTCCAAAAGCTTGGAAAGAAGCGACAGTCATAGGCATTCCCAAGCCGGGCAAACCTCTGAACGTCCCGGCTAATCACAGACCCATCAGCCTCCTCAAGGCAATGTCTAAACTTCTCGAGAGAGTCATACTCTCTCGAATGCGGAACCATCTGTTTCCAACGGATGGCGATCCTCTCATTATTCCCCATCAGTTCGGCTTTCGCGCTAAACACTCCTGCCCTCAGCAAGTCCACCGAATCGTCGAGTATATACTTGACGGTTTCTATCCGCGTCGTTATAAAACAGTAGCGGTTTTCTTTGACGTAGCCAAGGCTTTCGATAAAGTCTGGCACAGCGGTCTCGTTTACAAACTCTACAAGATAGGCTTACCGGATCGCCTAGTCAGGTTAATAGCGTCGTTTCTCAAAGACCGTACGTTTCGATTTAAACACGAAGGCACGCTTTCTGCACCTCGTCCCATAAAGGCTGGAGTCCCTCAAGGCTCAGTCCTCGCCCCTCTGCTGTACACCGTGTACACCAACGACATTCCCATCCCGCCGAAAGGCGTCGAACTCGCCCTCTTCGCTGACGACACCGCACTCTATACCAAAGGCCACGGTGTTCGGCGCCTTGTAACCAGACTCCAAAAGGCCGTAAACGCCCTTGGTGCATGGTTTCAAGAATGGCGCATCGATGTGAACCCTGAAAAGAGTTCTGCGATGCGCTTCGACCACAAACGCCGTCGTCCCGATGGCGATCCCCACGTTCGAATGTTAGGCATTCCCATCCCCTGGAAGCGCAGTACTAAATACTTAGGCGTCACATTAGATCCGACGCTTTCTTTCAAGCCACACGTTGAAAGAGTTTCAAAACTCGCTCGTCACTATTTAGTCCGCCTAAATAGCATGTTAGGTAGAAAAAGTAAAATGTCCTTCAGAAACAAACGTACACTTTACAAGGTCTGCGTTAGACCCGTCATGACGTATGCCTCGCCAATCTTTGCCCACGCCAAACCCTCCCTCCTGCACAAACTGCAGGTAGTTCAAAACCTCTTTTGCCGCCGGGCCACAGGCGCACCGTGGTACGTGCGTAACGCGGACTTGCATAGAGATCTTGAACTGCCTACAGTACAACAATATCTCAAAACACTCTCTGAAGCGTTCTTCAAACGCTCCGAAACCCATCCCAATCCTCTAGTTCGTGATTCTGTCTCATATGCTGCTCCTGTGTTAGACTCGAAGTTCAAAGTCGCTAGGCCTAGAAATGCGCAAACGTACTCATCCACCAGACTGTCACGCGATCTCGAGGCCCTTCTGGCCGCAAATTCTAATTCTAACGTAAATTCTAATTCTAACGTAAATTCTAATTTTAATTAATGCAAATTTAATTTTTCAATTTTTAATGTTTTCATTATTTACTTTTCATTTTTAATGTTTTATTTTACTTTTAATTTTTGAGCACCTTCAGTGCTATGTAAATCCCAGCGGGTGACCCCTTAAGGGCCCCGCTAGCGCGGCCTCTTTCTCCAATTGGCCGTCGCTCCGATGAAGGCTGAGTGGCAAAAATGCACGAGCCGACAGGGGGTTTTTAGTGGGTATGGTTCTGGTAGGCGTCGGGACGAGTCCCACATAACTTCGGAATCGCGCCGGAGTATGCGTCAGAGCATTTTTATCCTCCTGCCCTTCCCGCGGAGGGGAACAAAAAAAAAAAAAAAAAAAAATACTGGGTGAGGCTGATATGCCAGGAGTGAGATTAGAACATATCGTTTCTGGGTAACACAAAAGGCACAAAAAATTATGCGACTGGCTCGACCAGGAATGACCCTCAGTTTCACTGAAACCCGCCACAGAGAGTTTGACAGAAAAAGACATCGGGTACCTATCACACAGAAAAAGCGCTCTGTTTCCGAGGGATACGCTAAAGAAGCGGCGGGCACATTAACTAATATAATAAGCTTTATTCCTGATAACTATCATAAATGCGAAAGTGAGTTCGCAAACCCAAAATTGTTTCAGGAAATAGGAATTTTCACGACCAAAGTCTCGGGTAGTAGGGTATTGCAATGAGCAGTTTGGTATTATTTATCTAGTATATGTTTCGAGGTAACTTTAATCAGAAAACTAACAGGTAATAAAGAAACGGCAGTAAAAATCTATTTATTTGTCGTAGTTTACGATTGAAATAAAAAAATGTGTTCTTTGTAGTAGTTCTTTCGTACAATAGATAAAACCTTTAATAGTAAATTGTCACAAGATATCCAATTTGTTGAACAACAATATAAAAAAGTAATAAATTAAAGGTACCGTTAAAAAAACATTTGACCGACTTTCAAAAATGGAAGGACACAAAACTTTTGGATTTTTTATAGACTTCGTCGAGGTTCTAGATAAGGTAATGCGTTTCTGTTGTGTGACCCTTTGTTCTCGCAACACCTAGTTAAGGTTTAAAAATTCACATTCGCATTTGTAATATTAATCGAATACTATCAAATATTATAAATGCGTATGTATATTCAGTAATCGTCATATGATAATTCGTAAAACAGCTAGCTTGCTTTAGGACCACAATTGCGTAGGTACCAGCAATTTGTTATTTATCATTATAATGTTCTTACTTTACTAACCCTCCCTGTGTGAACAAGCATTTTTTTAGCTTTTTATATATAAAGGTGGGCAAGCGAAAACCGATAACATTAACTGTACGGATTATACGAAATTTGAAAAAGTGAAATATCAACATTTTAAAATGTACAAAATTGTTTTACTATGCGTGCTATTGGTGATCGGTAAGTAACATAATTTCTTTTTTTTGTAATATATAAAGAAAAATGAAATAATCCTTAATTAATTTACAAATAGGGAATAATAACCATAAGGCTGGCAGAATTTCTGTGTCGGATCGCTATCGCAATTCTTATATTCAATTATATAGTTCTTTACTTATCTGTATAGAGTTGTATAGACAGAGTCAATGCTTATGCGTCTTATGGGAAAATGTTTCGAATCCTGCTAAATAAGACATTTTTAACGAGTGCTGTGTGTCAACCGCTGTCGTCCGTATGTCACGCGGTTTTGACTTAAACACTCGTACTTATTATTCTTAACTCGAAAAATCGTTGCTTAGATTCTATCTTTAATGTACTATCCATATTATTATAGTATAAAGAGTAGACATGTCTGTTTCTTTTTTTATTGAAAAAGTATATTATAATTAGAAAGCTAGGTTTTCGAGAACGGCTGTGTTAAAAAACTTCTTGTTCGATTTTAGTTTTTCTGCCAAATGCTACGTGCATTTTAAGTTGCAATTTCCTGATGACGGCGATTTTTTATTTTGGCGGTAAAGATACAATTTTTCTATATATTTTTACAAATATTAGGGAGTATGGCGGTAGACCCAGAAGCCTGCCTAAAGTGTGGAGAAGAGTGCGAGCACTACTGCGACACGAATCAATTCCAAGAATGCTGCGACTACGATCCTGATAAACCTAAATTCGACCCAAAAGAATGCCAAAAACTGAACACATATGAGGTTAGTATTCAAGTAATTTGATCATCATCGAGTTACACGTTTCAGGAGGACAGTTTACGAGTATCCTTACAATGCCCTGTATAAAATATATAAACAGGAATTCAAAATAAAATATCTACAAACTTGAGCCACTTAGTATTCAAAAGTCAGTAAACTTTATTACCCTCTGTCTTATTTGAGAGTGCAACCTAGTACAAACCAAGTACATGTAATACTCGTAAATAAACAATAATAAATCTGCGAAACGCCTCATAGATCTGAAAACCACGATAGCCAATTCAGAAGTGAAATTAATATTTTTTATTTTATTTACAGGACTTTTTAAGGTGCAATCCTCCAGAGAGCAAGCACTAGCTGTCTAGAGGTATGAGTGCATATATTTATAAAACATGTTCGCGAAGATACAGTTAACTCGACTGTTCTCCTTAAATTCAACAAATTCTTTATTAAATGTTATATATTATGCTATTAAAACTATATTTGTGGAAACCATTTTTTAATTCCCTTATAGAATATAAGCTTTAAGTATAGGTACACATATTGTTCGGACTGTTGCCGAACTCTATTGACTGCTAGAAATAAAACGATAAAAACCGCTTTAAACGAGTGTATTCACCGAATGCTAATTTAACACTGAATTAATATTAAAAATTATATGCTAATTATCGATAAGTTACGTACTAAAGTTAACTGCAGATTCGGTAGTGTTTGGTTGCAAACCGAACATACTCCCGACCCCGAGAAAAGATAACAACATATGAAAGCATTGTATAAAATCTGTGTTATATAATGGTAAAACATAAAATATCATACAATGAAAAACATAAAGCAAAATAAAAACTAAAGGTGAATAAAACTTTAGATTTTTTTTTTTGTAATAGACAAGTACTAGAGTCCTCTAAATGAAACGTTAAACAGAGTCCTCCACGATGCTGAATATTTTACGTTTTGCGTTACCCGCAGCGACGTTTCGCGCACTATCTCTGCTTGTGTTTTGAACTACACTACTAAAGTCAGTCATTGTTCTGATCTCCGGGGACACGACGAGGCGGCAACGCAGATACATCAGCGCCGCGCTGTTTGCCGCCAGTCACGCTACTAGCACATAGCTGACCGTATACTGGTGTATGTCATGCTCCGACAACCCCTGCTCCTCTGTGTCTGCTACTTTCATCTCTCTGATTTCGTTTGCTAAGCTAATGATGGAGTTATTTAGTGACGGACTAAGCTCGATATCGCCCTGGTGTAAGGGTAATGTTACGTTAATGATGTGGTTCAGTTCAGAGAGAGTTGGTATATATAACTTAGTTTCCATATTTATTTTATGGAATTTGTGGTCGTGCGAGTATAATGTGACATCAGAACCCTTTATTTCACAGTCGGGTCCTACGTGAATGATGCCAACTCCGCTTATCATATGTGTGTTAACTTCATGGTCACAAAGTATTCGGAGTGGGTATTCTTTACAATAACTGAACATGTAGGATGAAGGATTGTTCAAAGCTAACCATTTATCTTGACAAATCGCCTTTTTTGTTTTACAATTTCCACTACTATGTTCTAATAAGCAGAAATGTTCATTAGCATTTAAATGATGAATAGGCGTTTGTAGCTGACACAAATAATGCTCATATTGTTCATAACATTGTTGTAACTCATAAGTAGTTATTAAAATGTAAGAATCTTTTCTTATGTTGATTGCGATGTAATCTGATGATGGAATAGCCTCAATTTCAAAATTGTTAACTTGTTGTGGAATGCTCATTATTTTATAAAGTTCAAAATAATCCCTGCTTATCAATGGAATTGTAATTGCAAATATTAAATAACTTTGCGTTAGCCTGCTTTTGACCTTTAAGAGTTTGTAAATAATAGGTCTTTACCTATGAAACTGCCGTTTTGCCGTACTGGCCATTTCAAATGAAAATATTTTTTTTTTTGACTGATAATTCTAATTTCAAATTAATTTTATTTGACAAACATGGAATTTAATTTTTTAAATTCGTCATTTGTTTAATAGTTAGTGTTTTATTTTCAACGCATTCGAACATTTTTCGTCATCATGGATAAGTTAAAAATTCGAGTAATTATGGAGTATGAGTACCGTCGTGGCAGCAAAGCGGCACAAGCGGCACGCAACATCAACGACGTTTACGGAGCGAACACTACAAACGAACGCACCACCCGTTATTGGTTTACCCGCTTCCGTTCTGGAAATTTTGACCTGAAAAATGAACCCCGTTTTCGTCCGAAAAGTTTGGTCGACAATGACGAATTAAAGGCAATTGTGGAAGCTGATGAAACTCAATCCACGGCTGAATTAGCAGCAGCTTTCGACGTTAGCATCAAAACAATATTGGTCCATTTGCGTCAAATTGGCAAGGTAAAAAAGCTTGACAAATGGGTACCCCACGAACTCAATGACCGCCAGCGCGAAGTACGCGTGGAGACGTGCCTTGCACTGCTCAGCAGGCATACAAATGAAGGAATTCTGGACCGCATTGTTACTTGTGACGAGAAATGGATCCTGTTTGACAATCGTAAGCGCTCAGCAAGTTGGTTGGACCCTGGTTCAGCACCCAAACAATGCCCTAAACGAAAACTTACCCCTAGAAAAGTGATGGTCACTGTTTGGTTGTGTAACGCGGGTGTAATTCATCACAGCTTCTTGCCAAACGGGACAAGCATTACTGCAGATGTGTACTGTGAAGAACTGAACACAATGATGGAGAAGCTCGCACGTCTCCAACCAGCTTTGATCAATCGTTCGGCTCCACTGCTCCTGCACGACAACGCGCGACCTCATACTGCACAGCAGACGGTCTCCAAGCTACAAGAGTTGGGGTTGGAAGTTCTCCGTCATCCGCCGTACTCACCAGACCTTGCGCCTACAGACTTCTACTTTTTCCACAATTTGGATAACTTCTTGGCGGGAAAAAAATTCAATATCCGAGAGGCAGTACAAAATGCCTTTGAAGAATTTGTTGCCTCCCGTCCAGCTGATTTCTTCAAGAAAGGCATCAATAAGCTACCAATGCGTTGGCAAAGATGCATTGATTGCATGGGTGATTATATTGATTAATAGAAATAAAAAATATATAAAAAAATTACGCTTCATTTATTTCGTGAAAAACGGCAATTTTATAGGTAAAGACCTATTAGTTAATATTAGTTAATTCTAGAGATAGTTGTTTCGGTGTCAACAAGTGCACGTTAAACTGTCCGTGATAAATGTCAGTCAGGGTGTCTAACAGAGCATCCTGTATTTGTTTCAAAGACTTTAATAAATTAGAGACCATAAACGACGACATAAGGAAATCTGTAGCGTCTGACACCGATTGTATATTTTTGCTGACATCATTCGTTGCTCTTTACAAAGAGTTTAATCTATTATTGATTATTTTATGCTGCTTTTCAAATATTTGCTCTGTGCGTTTTAGTATATTAAACTCGGATTCGACGACGTTAGTTTGGTTGCGCCATAAACTTGCTAGGTGATGCTGATTATTACGAATGAGTTCAATGTCACGAGTATATTTTTCAGCGAATCGCTCATCCAGTACACCGAACAGGCTGTTTGCAATATAACCCACGCCGTTGATAAGTCCGCGTCTGAGGCGCCGGGGTTCCCCAGTGAACTGCTGAGTTAGTAAAAGTTGGTTGTAATATAGAAGTTCCTGGTACTCGTGCTTCAGTTGTAGTAAGATCATATCGCAATCATTGTTGTTGATATCACATGTTTTTTCTAGATGTTTAAATATTTTGTTGTATGCTGCGTCTCCTTGCCAATATGGTGACATGTCATGGTACACTACCAGGGTCCATTTATCTCTTATCAACTTCATCTTTGATAATGGGTCGAAATAAAGGGACTGATTTCTATTTATTGATGTAATATTATAAAGGGCTCGGCAAGGCGTAAGTGTGCAAAGTAAGGTTAACAACGTAAATATAATAGATAAGACTGAAGAGTTGTTTTTTACTTCTGTTTGTTTTGCTGATTGCTGTTTTTGTTTATCAAAGCCAGGTGTTAATGGTTGTTGCTTGCTGCTGCTTGTTGATGAGGCACTAGGTGAATTCTGGGGGTTCATTGCAATAGGCAAAATGGATATTTTCGTAATAGGCCGCTTGATGATGCCATTTTTGGTTTTAAGGCTCACGACGTGAACCAAGCCGTCGCTGCCGGGATGTACTTCTAAAATTCTTCCCATAGGCCACTTCCCTGGTATGCTGACGTCATGAATAACTGCAACGTCACCGATTTTTGTGTTATTTTCTGCTTTCATCCATTTATTTCTTGTTGTTAATTCTGTTAAATATTCTAATTTCCATCTTTTCCATAAATCTTCATTTAATTTTCTTATAATTTCCCATCTTGTTCTGGCGTCTTCTTCGGTGGCTATGACAGTTAATCCTGCGCGTCCAGTTAGGAAGTGAGCGGGAGTTAGCACGTCCAAGTCCTCGATGTCATCTGTTAACGCACATAAAGGTCTTGAGTTTAAACACGCTTCGATATGAGTTAGAAGCGTGGAGAACTCTTCGAATGTTAGTTTTGATCCGAGAACTCTTTTAAGATGATGTTTCATGCTGCGAACGGCTCTCTCCCACAGCCCGCCCACACTGGCCCAGGTTGGCGCATTAAAGAGCCATTGGATGTTCATTTCAGCTATTTCTGTCATTAAAAAGCTATCCTTAAAGATTTCATTCAATTGTTGCACTTCCTCCTGTATTATTCTATTTGCTTTTATAAAATTAGTGCCATTATCACTATATAAATTGGCGGGCGCCCCACGCCGTGCTGACATTCTTCTCAGTGCTGCTAGAAATGCTGAACTGCTTAGGTCGGAGGCAAGCTCGAGATGTACGGTTTTAGTTACCATACAAATGAAAACAACTACGTATCCTTTTGTCGTCCTTATTCCTCTCCCCTTGCTAGATTTTACTTCCACGAAGCCGGTGTAATCCACCCCTGTGTGGTAGAAGGAAGGGGCTTCCAGTATTGGGTGAATTTCAACAACTGGTGTTTTTTTTATCGTATCGGTGAACTTCTTCATTTTTGTGTTTTTTGTGTATTTTTTAGTTTTTATGTATTCTTTAGGACATTATATATTTCCAGATTTATGGATATCAACCTACCATTAAAGACCAAGGAGAAAATTAAAATTGAATTTTGGTTGCCAACGATCTGATAAACCAGCCACCGACTAATTTTTCTGGGCACCGATATGAGAAGGCTGACCACCGAGGTGATAAGTTTTTCCACCGAAATGATATTTTGACCCACCGATGTCATTAAACCATGCACCTAAATGTACCAAAACGGCGTGAAAAACATAGGTGGTACCTATGTATTTTGACAACAGAAACTTAGATGTGATCTTTTTACATAAGATCTAACGAGAACTGAACTCTTAGTAATCCAATTCAAGTGTTTTATACTATAAAGAATAAAAATATGGTTATTTTCATTATCATTGTCTTTATTTAAAATAAGTAAAGTCTAGCCTAAACTCTAGCGCGAACATGTATCAGAGTTTGAAATTGACATATTTGTATTTATTAATGTAACAGTATATAATTATTTTAATTAAACTTACTCATTTAAATAAAAAAATAATAACCGTTACTGATCAGCATAATTATTTTAGTTTTAACGTTAATCAGACTTTAAATTAAACTGTAATCACAATAGAAATATGCTCCTCATCTGATCAAAAACTTACATTTGCTAAGTAAACTCCTCAACTGGTCAAAACTTACGTCTACAAAAAAAAATTCCTCATTTGGTCAAAAACTTAGTAAGTAATTCGTAATATTTCGGTAGTAATTCTGTTATTACATCATTGGCCTCTGGAACACTTGTTTCACTATTTTTGTTTCGGGCAGCAGCCGCCTTAGCTTTTTTCCTTTGATAATATGCGCGAGCAGAAATTTGGTCTTTTTTTTGTGCAAGCCGACGAGCATGTGTAGTCATTTGGCTTCGCGATAGGATAAGTCCAGCTGCTTTTCGTCTGGTTAAACGTTCTCTGTCTTTCCGTAAAAACTCTTCTCTCAAAATTGGGTCGCTTTTGATTCTAGCTTTTCTTCTTGTTTCGCTTAACCTCTTCCTTTTTTTTCTCCTCCTCGTCTAGTTTTTGCCTCGGCATGCTTAAACAAAATTCCTCCAAAAATCTTTAGTTAAAATATATATTTGCTATACATATTCAGAAATGCCTGGGTAGGTACCATCCTCCCTATCTTAGCCGCTAAATAACTACGTGTAAGTGTAGTTGTGTTCCGGATGAAGGGGAGGGCCAGCCAGTGAAATGACAGGAACATAAGACTTGACCATCTTAAATGTTGGGTCAGCAACGCATCGTTAAGCATTGCACGTCCCTTTAACGATGTCCTGGATTCTACTTACCATCATATGGCTCCATGGTGTGATGGTGTTCGTTTGCTGGTTTCAATGAATTAAAAAATAGCTCACCATCATTATGTTAGCTTTACTGAATAGATACCTTCCCAAATGACATGCACTTGAAGGTCGCTCGTTGTAGGTGCATGCTACCACGTGTGTTTGTATTAAAAGAGATAGCTATCGAACGCGGGCGTGTATGACGAGTTTGTGCATACATCTGTCAATATAAATTACTGGTTTAATGTAAAGTCAATAACATTAAGAATGTGTAATATAACCGATTTAAATAAAGTCTTCCCTATTTTACGATCATCAGGGCTCTGGCTTCATTGAAGTCGGTTAGATGTTTTATTTAAACATTTTTATTTCACTATTTTTAGCTATAAACTTTTGATACAGTGTACCGATATCAATAAAACTTGTACGATGCGGTTGAAAATCAGCGTTTTGCTCCTCCGAGCAAATGTCATCGCTGAGCTGACACGTACTTAACGCACGTCGTGTAATATGCCATTGGTTTTATTGATTTTATTGATTTTTATAATAATAAGGTGTTCAAATAATAATGTAATGTAATATGTATGTGAGTTTGTAGTACCAATAAAGATTTTATCTACCTATCTATCTACCATTCCCTAAGTTGAGATACTCAAACTAATAGTAAAAGAATGTAGTATATATTAGGAAAGTATTTCCTGGGATGTAGTAAAACAAACAAACATACATACACTTATGAAATTCGGCATACGTATTCCGCAACGAAATGACGGAAACCACCAATATGATAAAACGGTTCACCGAACTGATAACAAGAGTCACCGATACTATAAAGCAATCCACCGATGTGATAAAACTGTCTGTTGAATCATGAAGTGAGACAGCGATATGAGAAATAAGTCACCGATTCGATTTTTCTGACAGTATCGGTGAAAATTATCACAACGGTGGCAATAAACGACCACCGATTTCACCGATTTGAAAACACCGTCTTGATAAAAGACACACTTTTTCAAATATTACAAAAAAACCACAATATCTAGGATAAATTCAATAACAGTTAATCAAACTAATCCACTAATTACCTTTGTTAAAAGCAAAAAACCACAAACTAACTAATCATTAAACTAGATAAAGCCATCACCGATATTATAAAAAAAATGTCCGCGAGCAAATAAAAAGGCCTACTTACGTGTTTGGCGGGAATAAGCAGCTATTTGGCTCGCATCCTTCCTGACTGCGTAGTAGCACGTTACTAACGTAAAATAAATTTGGGGGCGGGGACATTGTGGGACTCGTCTATGCCAAATTAGATCTAAATTACTTTGGGTCACCGACAAGACAGCATTTTCCAGGACAAGTACGTTTGTGCCTCTTATAAAAATAAACGTTTATTTATAGAACAAAATAAATTATTTTTCAATAAAAAAACTATAACTCCATGAAATAGAATAGGTTTTAAACTTGATTTTGTTATGTTTATAGACCTATAAGCTTTTACGTCTGTAAAAAAAGTTGAGGGACAGCACCGATACGGGAAAATTTGGAGTTTATGTATTTATTTCTACCATTAAATTTAATCTAATTTAAAAATATATTTTTGCCACAACCCAATTACTACTTATTCTATTCTAAAATAAATAATTCAATACAAAATTTTTATTTTAAAAAACGAATTTCAACGAAGACAAAAAAAAAAGTCGTTTGGGAAATTCACCCTATTATATATTCAGGTAAGTCACCCATTAATTGCTTATGCTTAAGTGGTTCGTGCCTTCTGCAAATAACACACATTTTTATTTGCTTTTTGGTAACACTAATACCTTTTATAACCCAATTTTTTTTTCTTAATTATGAAAGTGTAAGTCTAGCTCCGCTATGCATGCTTTGTAAATGTGCTTCCTGTATTAAAAGGTAAGTAAGTCGTCCTTCGTGGAGGATGATAGCCGGGTGCTTCATGTTAGGGTGTAAGTTTGCTTTTCTTAATCTACCACCCACGCGAAGGATTCCTGATTTATCAATAAAAGGGTTCAAATTCAAACTTTTACTCTTGTTATGAAAATGATTATGTTTTTTATAATATGCAACATCTTCATTAAACACGTGCCTTTGTTCATTCATAATAATTAAGTTATTTGCTGTATCTAATTCATGAAGTGTCAAGTAACCGGGTCGTTGATTCATGCTATGCGCAGTAAACAATATATTTGTTGCTCGTAGTATCTAAGATTCGTATTGCTTTTGTAATAGAGTTGCTTTTTGTTAAAATGTTTGTTATGATAATTTCTTGGCTATTAACAGATTGAACAAAGTTTATAATAGGCCTTTACCTATGAAACTGCCGTTTTGCCGTACTGGCCATTTAAAATAAAATACTTTTTTTTTTTGACTGATAATTCTAATTTCAAATTAATTTTATTTGACAAACATGGAATTTAATTTTTTAAATTCGTCATTTGTTTAATAGTTAGTGTTTTGTTTTCAACGCATTCGAACATTTTTCGTCATCATGGATAAGTTAAAAATTCGAGTAATTATGGAGTATGAGTACCGTCGTGGCAGCAAAGCGGCACAAGCGGCACGCAACATCAACGACGTTTACGGAGCGAACACTACAAACGAACGCACCACCCGTTATTGGTTTACCCGCTTCCGTTCTGGAAATTTTGACCTGAAAAATGAACCCCATTGTCGTCCGAAAACTTTGGTCGACAATGACGAATTAAAAGCAATTGTGGAAGCTGATGAAACTCAATCCACGGCTGAATTAGCAGCAGCTTTCGACGTTAGCATCAAAACAATATTGGTCCATTTGCGTCAAATTGGCAAGGTAAAAAAGCTTGACAAATGGGTACCCCACGAACTCAATGACCGCCAGCGCGAAGTACGCGTGGAGACGTGCCTTGCACTGCTCAGCAGGCATACAAATGTAGGTATGTAACCCAAACAATGCCCTAAACGAAAACTTACCCCTAGAAAAGTGATGGTCACTGTTTGGTTGTGTAACGCGGGTGTAATTCATCACAGCTTCTTGCCAAACGGGACAAGCATTACTGCAGATGTGTACTGTGAAGAACTGAAGACAATGATGGAGAAGCTCGCACGTCTCCAACCAGCTTTGGTCAATCGTTCGGCTCCACTGCTCCTGCACGACAACGCGCGACCTCATACTGCACAGCAGACGGTCTCCAAGCTACAAGAGTTGGGGTTGGAAGTTCTCCGTGATCCGCATAGTTTTCCATTTTCCTGGATCTCCTTGTAGCCAGCTAAGTACAACCATTGAGTCAGTCCAGCCAAAAATGTTCACATCTATGTCTTCCAGGTTTTTCATGATTTTTGTTACAAGTTGTGACAATAATTCTGCCGCGCTCAGCTCTAATCGAGGTAGTGATATTTTATTCGTTTTTGCTAACGGTACCAGCCTTGTTTTTGCGGCTATGAGAACGATTTTGTAATTAGATGTGTTTCGGGCATAAACTACGCAGGCAATTGCTTTGGTTGACGCGTCGCAGTACCCGTGAAGTTCAATGGTGTCGGTTTTTGTCCTTCCAATCCACCTAGGTACCTCGAAATTGCTAATTTGCTTAAGGTCTTCTTTTATTTTGCTCCATTCTGTAATAAATGTTTCTGGTACTTCATCATCCCATGCCATATTTTCTTGCGTCCAAACTCGCTGGAACAGAAGTCTAAGTTTGACGGCCACCGGCGCTAGCCAGCCAAGTGGATCAAATATCTTTGATATCTCAGATAGTAGTATGCGTTTTGTTAGCTTATTTGTAGGTGCTGTTTTTTCATATCGAAATTTAAATGTATCTTCGGTTGGGTTCCATCCGATCCCTAATGTTTTTGTAATAAAATCCGACTTGAAGTTAAATAATTCTGCTGTTTGCTTGTAATCTAAGTTTTTAAGTATTGTTTTGCTGTTTGAGGACCATTTTCGTAAGATAAAACCTCCTAATTTTAATAATTCGCACAGCTCATCAACCAGCACTATACCTTCCTGCTCTGAAAAACATCCACCGCATAAATCGTCCATATAGAATTGATTCTCTAGTGTGCCAGATGCTCTTGGGAACCGGTGACGTTCATCTAGTGCTAATTTCTTTAACGTCATCATTGCAATGAATGGTGCTGCTTTGGTGCCGTATGTCACTGTGGTTAGCTGGTAAGTTTGTAGACCTTTTCTTGGCGTATCTCTCCAAATGATGTTTTGAAATTTGTGATCTTCATCCGCAAGCCAAATACATCTAAACATTTTTTCTATATCTGCTGTGAATGCGAATTGATATTTTCGCCAGTTTATTATTAATGCTTGGAGGTATTTTTGGAGGTTCGGCCCTTTGTAAATCAAATCGTTTAAGGAATAGCCTGTTGTAGTTTTGGCCGACGCGTTGAAAACTACCCTTAATTTTGTTGTTTTTGCTGATTTACGTTCAATGCCGTGATGAGGGAGGAAATAATTTTGTTGCGAGTTAAATTGCTGACAAAGTTTCATGTGTCCTAAGTCTTCATAATCTTTCATGAAAGAAACATATTGTTGGGCTGTTGATTCTGAGTATTAAGTCTTTTTTCAAGGCTTCTAAATTGTGCTAATGCTTTGTGCTGCGATTGTCCTAATTTCTCTTCGAAATTGGAAATCATTGGCATTCTAACTTCGTAGCTGCCATCCTTGCGGCGTTTGGTAGTATTGTTATAAAAATCAATGCAATGAATATCATCAGCCGACATATCTGAGCTTTCTGTTATGCTTTCGATTTCCCAAAATGATTTTAAATCATCTAGATTGCTGATGACTACGTTACATTGGAAAGATTTTAAAATGGGTCCACACAGAATCCAACCTAGATGAGTTTGCTGTGCTATTGGCTGCGACTGCTCTTGGCCTCGTATGATGCCACTTAACATAATCCTGGCGTATACATCTGCGCCTAACAGTAGGTCAATAGGTCTGCTTATATAAAACTTAGGATCTGCTAGCTGCAGACCTTCTAAGTAATCCCAGGTAGGTTTGCTTAGGGATTGATTAGAAGTTAAAATTATTATATACCTATAGATTGCCCTATTATTGTAATAAGACCCTTGCAATTATTTTGCTTTTCTCCGACTCCGAAAATAGAGCCTTTGCACCTGCGCCGCTTCAATTTAAGCAATTGTGCAGCTTGTTCTGTAATTGATGAAATCTGAGAACCCTGATCTATTAGCGCACGCATGACATGTTGAGAACCGTCGGCCGCAGTAACTTTGATATTCGCTGTTGCTAATAAGATTTCCGAAGCTTCATCAATCGACACGTGACTTGTACCTATCACGTTGTCTTGGCTGTTTGAGGTCGCTGTGGAAGTGCTAGGTACAATAGAATTATGCTGAGCATATGCATCGTGCAATAAACTATTGTGATATTCCAAACGGCTATGACAACGTTTTAGTGAAAAACATTTGCTTTTATGCTTAAACAAACAGTTTTTGCATAATTTCAATTTCGAAATTGTCTGCAATTTCATTTCCGGTGTCATTTGTAAAAACATGTCGCAATGACATATTCGGTGTTCTTTGAAACAAAGTGGACATTTGATATTAGTTGAAATATGCATTGATTTTGGTTTGAAATTATTGGAATTGAAATTAGGTTGTTTGCTATAATTATGCTTTCTTGCTTGAATATTATGTTGACCTGAATTAATTACATTGGCTTTAGGTATATTGGTTTCCTATTTCCGGCGAGACGATTCTAGGTTGGTGAATTTTTGTTCTAGAAAACTCATGAATTCTCGCAGTACAGGTACAGTACATTGCTGATAACTACCCATGAATATAGGAATATCCATTTGCGGCGTAGTTTGCTGTCTATGCGCTGTTGACCATAGCTTGCTGTTAAGGGACTTGATAAGGGTGTTAAATGTGCTCTCATGCATTAAAAAAAGTTCTTGATAAACTTCATCTTGCTCTTCCATAGTACCCTCTATTTCCCAATGAAGTGCATCGATTGTTGACCACCGAGAATGGAGAGTTTTTAAGGAATATTCATATTCCCACTTCTCAGAGATGCTATCCATGTCAATGTTGTTGACTGTTCTTGAAAATGCTTTAAAATTAATGGTTTGCTTTTTGAGAAGTTTTATAAGGTTGATCTTTACAGTTACTGACTTTTCTTTGTTCAAATATGGTTGATTGCTAGGGTCTTTATGCTGATTCTCCTGTATTGGTGTTAACAAAGTTGGTTCAACACTCTTGCTTTTTTCAACAGCTGGACTTTGAAGTTATGATGAAGAACCTTTCGATATTATCGGCACATGTAGGTTGCTGGCCCCTGCTTCCGGAATTTGTTGTTCTAAATACCTTTTACTTTCTTTTATGTATGATTTCGTGGACTCATATAAACGGTTAGCTAATTCGTATTCCGAGTTAATTATATATGGATGTTCTTTTATTTCGTCATACTGGCACAGTTGGATATGGTTATTTTGAAACTCAGACCACAAATTCTCGAGCGTAGATAACCTCTTTTTAAAGTAATCCGGAGATGACTTCCTCTCAAAACGATACTTTTTTAAATTAATGAAAAGACGATTAATCGCGTCATAGGTTGTCTTTTGATTTTCAATAAGGTTATCTACTCCATCATGCTTAGTAAAATGGAAAGCTCTTACTTGATAACTGCTACTACTGCTGCTAGGAGGGTGGGTTTCCTCTCGATTTGAGAGCTGCTAACGAAGGCAATAAGCCCTCAAGGTAGCCGCTCGTTGAAGGCAAGTAGCCCTCAAGGTTTCTGCTTAATGGAGACGAAGGTCCCCAAGGTATGCTGGTTGAAGGCAAGAAAGCCTTCAAGGTTTCTGCTGGTTCAGGCTCCCCTTAGGTAACCCGGTGTGACTTCGAACGTCGAAAAAACGTCAGTGTGACTTTAACGGAAGTCAAATCGACTACACTATCATATGATTAGAGATTGCTAGTTCACAACCGCACTGCACAAACACTTTCACCATCAAGTGGAAACCACACGTGCGCGATGAAAGGTCCCGCTTGTACGGTAAGCTCGAAGGACCAATAGGTTCGGACTGTTGCCGAACTCTATTGACTGCTAGAAATAAAACGATAAAAACCGCTTTAAACGAGTGTATTCACCGAATGCTAATTTAACACTGAATTAATATTAAAAATTATATGCTAATTATCGATAAGTTACGTACTAAAGTTAACTGCAGATTCGGTAGTGTTTGGTTGCAAACCGAACACATATATTTATGTGATATTATGTGAGTTGTTGCTAATTGCAGAGAAAAAATAATTCCAAACCTCAATAATAAATCAAGATATATTATACATTATAGAAATTTAAAACAATGTTTAGAGAACGGTTTTATTTTACGTAAAGTACATAGAATACTTAAATTTAAGCGCTTTGCTAAAAATATACATTGATTTGATTTTTTTAAACTCATGAACAATTCAGTGTTTGGAAAGATTATGGAAAACCTTGAAAAGAGAGACCATGTTCAAATATTGAATCACTGGGAAAATCGTGGTAAAGTTCAAGATGCGCAATCACTTGTTGCGAAACCTGAATTCCACAGTTTGTCAATATTTTCAGGAAGTTTAGTTGCAATACAATTAAATAAAACAATATAAATTATTGTATATCACCGACAGCTTAGTTTATCAAGTATTCACAGATGATTTATATAAAGATATTAAATCAGACTTACATTTATACTTTGATACATCCGATTATGCAGCTAATAATGAATATGGTTTTCCATTAATTAATAACAAAAAGTTACGTTCTTCAAGGATGCAAATAATGGACAAATATTAAAGTCAGTATTGATATCAACCCATTGAAATTCACCTGTAGGTAGGTATTGAGGCATAGCTCATCCATATAAGTTATTAGCATCAAATTACTGACTTTGTACATGGCACTAAACTTGTAAAAATATTATCAAGGCGTGTGGTTGAAGTTGCTGTGATTCACGTAGGCTCTAAAAATTGATTTTATAGGTTGTAACAATTAAAAAAATTCAAGAATCGTTTACTCTGTGATGTCTCTACTAATAAAACAATATTAAAATCGCCACAAATAATTATTTCTTTGTTTTTGTTATTTACCTCATTTATAGTGCTATCAAACACTTCAAACGGTGAGTATGGGGGTCTGTACACACTTATTATAACAAAATTCCCTATCTCAATACAGGCTATTTCAACAGATCGCGCAATATCAGAGCGTTCTTAAAACGCAAGGTTCTTATGAATGATGATCATTGAGCCACCACAAGTTGTTTGTTCTCGGCTGAATGAACTGGCAATTACATGATTTTTATATGAAGACATAATATGACACTGTCTGAGCCAGTGTTCTGTAATACATAGTACATTAATAGTACAATAAACGCCATTCCTGCCGCGCTCTCGAGCGTAGCCCCAGACCCACTCTGCGACCGACCCCGTTCGGACGTGTTTGCGGTCGCACCAGCCGTTGAGTCACATTAAATTTGTCGTCTCACGACGACAACTCGTAGGAATGCTCATACGCTGAGACTTGTACAATATCTCGCTTCGTCCTCGACAACTTGAGATAAGCCTCTTTAGGACTTACGCTGCAGCCGGTTTCGACCGGCTGTAACTAAGTCAGTCTCGCAGCAACAACAGAGTTGAGGTTACTACGGTTGATTTAATTCGATAGTAGTTCGCAAGGCTCGGGCTGATTTTCTGGCTACGTACTTGACGCTGGGCGCTTGTTACGTTAGTTATAGACTCGTTAAAGACTTGCTCTGCGGCCGGCTTCGGCCGGTCGTAACGTAGTCAAACCCACACTCGGTGCACCCCAACCTCGTCAGTTCTACGGCCGGTTTCGGTTGTCAATTTATTGACAACACACTCTGTAGTAGACTCGCGTTTGATCAGGTGGATACTTAACGGTGACAACTAAGCCTGATAGCGTTGCCCCGGTGCGCTTCGAAGGCACTTCAGGCTAAGGAGAAACCGGCTGAACGATACCATTGCACTTGGGCCTTTCCCAGGGTGACGGTACAGTGCTGGCGAATTAGGGGCACCACTCCGCGTCGTCCCCAGCCCCCCACCGCGGGTAGGGAGGTTTAGGTGCTAGGTTTGTTAGGGAACCTAGGCATTATTATATATTTATATATTATATGAGGAGTGAATTTACAAAAGGGGATATCTACATCTTAACATTTTTTTCAGAAAACTAAGAAAACCGTCATAGACAAGACACACAGATCTACACAAAGTCTGCATAGCCATGTAGGTACTATGTAATAAGAATAATAGAAGAGCATGTAAAAAAATATATGGCTTTCTAATTTAGTGATACAAAATAAACAAAAAATTAAATATCCCCTTTTGCAATGATAAGATGTAGATATCCCCTTTGTAGTCCCAAGCCCTCCAATGGACCAGCAAAGCTTGGTAAACTTTGCTAGGTCGTTCGCCCAGGCGCTCGTTGCGTCCGGCGCCAACATATCCGACGATGTCCTAACGCAGGCCTTACAGGCAACTATTGCGTCCCCGGCCCCTCAGGCCTCCAACGTCTAGAACCCTCAGGTCTACAGCTCTCCCGCGTCTCCCGTCCCGTCCGAGATGGACTGTGAATCGGTCACATCCTCTCGTGCGTCGCGTCGCAAACTCCCGGGAGCGACTCCGAACCCGCGTCCGATGCGTAGTCAGATGCCGTCACCTTAACCGACTCTCCTGAGCCCGCGTTTCAGTTAGTCGCCAAACGCTCTAAGAAGCGCTTGAAGAAAGCCTCGGTGTCTTCAACACCCGCCCCCACGCCGTTAATGTCACTCAAAGTGACCGCGTCTCCGTCGGTCCCGTCGAAGCCAGCGACGCGCTGCGCTCCCGTCCCACCGAAGCCTCAGCTCCCTCCGCCCGTCTTCCTCCGCAAAAAAGCGCGCTGGACCGCAGTTTCTAACTTGTGCAAAGAGCTCAAAATTAATTACTTAAAAGCCGTTAACGCAGGCGATTTAATTAAAATTCAGGTCGCGACCATCGACGATTTCCGGTCTTTTACAGGCTTCTATGGATCAAACAAATCGCGTATCATACTTACGCCCTCCCGGGGCGTCCCGTTCGAACTCAGTAACGACGACATTCTCGTGGAACTTAACCTTACCTTACGGTAGGCGTTTCCCACTTGCTCTAGTAATCCTAACTAACACTCCCAACTTGAGGGAGATCTTCAGAGAAGCACGCACAATCTGCGGACTTTCGAATATCTCCGTCGAGCGTCCCAATCCCCGCGGTCACCCTGGGCAGTGCCACCGCTGCAAGCTCTATGGCCACGCAGCGGCTAACTGCTCAGCTAACCCCAGGTGCGTCAAGTGCCTGGACCCACACATAACAAAGGAGTGCACTCGCACTCCCGAATCCACTTCCCCCCTGCCTGTGTGCTGTGCGGCCAGTCCGGCCACACAGCTAACTACAGGGGTTGCCCGCGCTCTCTGCGCTCCTCAGCTAAGAGGGCCGCGCCTATACCGGCGCCGCCACTCACTCCCACTAACTTCCCGCCGCTGCGCAACCAGGCTGCTCCGGAAGCAAAGCCCGTACAGCCGACGCCGACTCCGGCTCTCTCCTGGAGACAGCGTCCGGCCGCTCCAGCTCCACCTTCCCGTCATATCCAAGCTCTCGCAGCTCCCGTAGGCCCACGTCCCGCTCCGTCGTCTCAACCTCAGTCGTCGTTGGCTGAGGACATGAAGACCGTGTTCGACGTTACTCAGAACGTCAACATTAGGGAAATCTCCGTACTCGCACGAAAACTGTGAGCCGCCCGCTCTCCTCAAGAGCGTCTCTTCGCGTTAGCCGAGCATCACTCGCTACTTATTTCCTTGTAAATTAATTAGTATAACTAAATAAATTAGTATAAATTCTTTAAATAAAAACATAATGTCTAGACCTGCTTATCCCGCGTCCAGTCGTATCAAACCCAAGGGCTTATCCCTAGTTTCTTTTAACGCTCGTAGCCTTAGTTCTAACCATCCTGAGTTCAAACTGTTCCTTCAGAACAACGAGCCAGACGTATTGCTTCTCCAAGAGACATGGCTTACTCCAAACCGCTCCAGGGGATTCGCTATTCCCAAGTTCGCGTTTACTCGTAACGATAGGCCCAACTCCGACGGTTTTGGCGGCAATGCTATTTATTACAAAAGAGGATTCCATTGCTGTCCTCTCCCTACCCCTCCTCTCCTCAACATGAAAGCCACTGTGTGTAGATTGGCTATGACTGGTCATCTGGCCATCATCATAGCTTCAGTCTACATACCTAGTGGCACTAGATCAATCCGCAGCGACTTTGAGGCCATTTTCGCCCTCGGCCATTCAGTCATTATGTTCGGAGACTTTAACTGCAAACATACTGACTAGACGTGCCTATCGACCAACACCAGCGGATCGCTCTCCTCAACATCACTAACTCACTCGACTTAGACGTCATCTCTCCCATCACTCCCACTCACTATCAACAACACGAACTACTTTCCTGACATCCTCGATTTTTCAATTGTCAAGCGAATCAACCTCGATCTCAGGTCTATCAAACCACTCGATGACCTAGGTTCTGACCACCGCCCCGTCTCCCTCGTGCTAGGACCGCCTTACGATAACGTTACCCCTCCTAAGACCTTTACCAACTGGAAAGGCTATAAAAATACGTTAGTTTCAGCCTTAGAGGCCCCGAACTCTCCGCTCGCGATCTCACCCGATCAATAAGATAGCCCGGATAAAATAGATTAATTTGTCAATTCTCTCACTGATGCTATCAATTCAGCCATCAGCGATAACGAAAAGGTTGCTAAGCAAGGCAAACCCACGCTTCCCTTAGCCGTTAGTAATCTTATTACAGCTAAGAACGTGGCTCTCCGGAGAGCCAAGAAATATCCCACGCCTATCCCGCCTATATAACAGCTGCGAATCAGCTACAACGTAAAGTTAGATCTTGCCTCGCGGAACTCCGAGACGCTCAAATGAACGATCTCATGGAGAATATCTGCCCGTCTCACCAAGCGTATTATAGTATGGCCCGAGCCTCAAGCGTAGACACCGCCTCTCACGTTCCTCCTCTTACTCGTCCTGATGGCACTACTGCCTTCGAAGTCGAAGAGAAAGCCGAATGCTTCACTGACAGCGTTGCTTCGCAATGCTCGCCCAGCACGCAACCCGCGGATCCCTCCCATATCCAAGCGGTGGAGAACGAAGTTCTCCGCAGAGACTCTCTCCCCATCACCGCTGACCCCGTCACAGTCTCTAGTGATGAAATCTTGCTTCATTAGAAGTCGAAATTCCAAAAAGGCTCCGGGTGCGGATGGAATTTCCAACCACGCACTTAAGCACCTGCCTCAGCAGGTGCTTACCTTGTTAGCTATCATCTTCAATGCCTGCTTTGACCAAAGCTACTTTCCAAAAGCTTGGAAAGAAGCGACTGTCATAGGTATTCCCAAGCCGAGACCCATCAGCCTTCTCAAGGCCAAGTCTAAACTTCTCGAGAGAGTCATACTCTCTCGAATGCGGAACCATCTGTTTCCAACGGATGGCGATCCTCTCATTATTCCCCATCAGTTCGGCTTTCGCGCTAAGCACTCCTGCCCTCAACAAGTTTATCGAATCGTCGAGTACATATTCGACGGCTTTTGTCCGCGGCGTAATAAAACGGTCGCAGTTTTCTTTGACGTAGCCAAAGCTTTCGATAAAGTCTGGCACAGCGGCCTCGTTTATAAACTTTATAAAATAGGCTTACCGGATCGCCTAGTCGAGATCGACTCGAAAGATCGCACATTTCGTTTCAAACACGAAGGCACGCTTTCCGCGCCTCGTCCCATAAAGGCTGGAGTCCCACAAGGCTCAGTCCTCGGATCTGTTGTACACCGTGTACACGTGTACACTAACGACATCCCCATTCCGAAGAACATCACCAGACTCCAAAAGGCCGTAAACGCCCTCGGTGTTTTTGTTTCAAAAATGGCGTATCGTTGTCAACCCAGAAAAGAGTTCTGCCATTCAATTCGACCACAAACTCCGTAATCGCTACAACGATCCCCACATTAATATCCCCCCATAATATAAATATAAAACAATTATATTTATATTATTACACCTATTTCATTTAAATATTATATTTTTATTCTATGTATACATAATATGTTTAGAATGTAATGTATATTTCATTATAATACTTATTTTATGTATTGCATGCGTGAAGCGTCCGTGAAGTCAGTGCAGAGGCTAGTACTGAAAATCAGCGCTGAAATTTATAACTATAAATTCTCAGCATAATGCTGAGTGCAAGCCCTTTCGGCGTGAAAGTGTTGTTTTTCTTTTTGCTTTGTATGTACTTGTAATACTGTTATTTATTTTTTGTTGTTTCGTGATTTTGCATATTGTTTTGTCAATTTCTTAATTTGCGCCGAATAAACCATTTTATTATTATTATTATTATTATTCGAATGTTAGGTATTCCTATCCCCTGGAAGCGCAGTATTAAATACTTAGGCGTCACCTTAGACCAGACGCTTTCTTTCAAGCCACACGTCGATAGAGTAACGAAACTCGCCTGTTTTTACTTAAGCCGCCTATGTATGTTAGGTAGAAAAAGTAAAATGCCTTTCAGAAACATACGTATGCTTTATAAGGTCTGCGTTAGACCCGTCATGACATATGCCTCGCCAATCTTTGCCCACGCCGAACCTGCACAAACTGCAGGTAGTTCAAAATCTCGTCTGCCGCAGGGCCACAAACGCACCTTGGTACGTGCGTAACGCGAACCTGCACAGAGATCTTGAACTACCTACAGTGCAAAATCACCTCAAAACACTCTCAGAATCGTTCTTCAAACGCTCTGAAACCCACCCTAATCCCTTAGTTTGAGATTCAGTCTCCTATACTACCCCTGTCATAGATACGAAGTTCAAAGTCGCTAGACCGAGACACGCGCACACTGGCGAACCCGCGCAATTAACACTAGATCTCGAAGCCCTTCAGACAGCAACTTCTAATTCTTATGTAAACTAGAATTAGGCCGAGATGTCGAGCAATACACAAATATCAACCTCAACCTATGGTCGCCAGTTCGATTCCCATTGGTGACACAACAAAAAATATTTTTTTAAATTTCTATTAATTACTAACTTGACGTTACAAACACATAAATGTTTTCCCATGACAAAAAATTCAACCGCGAGGGATGTCGTCTACCAGTAATAACTTTTTTGAATTGCTGTGCCTGTAAGTCGAAATATTGTGACATATGCTAAGAGATTTCTGCAGAGAGACTAAAATACGAAAGAAAGAAAAATGAATGGGTCTGCGCCAAATTTAAGTGTGCTCTACCTTAGGGCGATAGACCTAATACGCCTGTTAGAGTACCACAAAGGTCTGACATCAACGAGTCTGATGATTTAGGTGAATCAGATATCAGCAATGTCACCCACCGAGACCGTAAAAAAAACAGCAAACATCAGTATGTCAGAAAGCATCCCAGATGTTAACCGTATCTGAAGATAGTCTACGTGCTATTATTAAAGAAGAAATCACCACCATAATAAAAAAGCAAATATCTGAACACTTTTCAAACTTAAATGATCGACTGTCACGATTCGAAGAATCCCTGACTTTCTTCAATTCCAAGTATGAGGAAATAAAAGAGGACCTGGAAAAAAACTGCTGTTATTAGAGACGTAAAAGATTTATCAGGCCGACTTAATCTGGTTGAACAACGCATGCGTGTTGACAATGTTGAGATCAGCGGCCTCCCAAAGCACAAGTCTGAAAATCTTCTCATTGTAGTCACTCACCTTGGTAACGTTGTGGGCTGTCCCCTAATTGATGGTGATATACTGAACGTGTCTAGAGTAGCCAAACTGAACTCTGCCAGCAAAAAACCACGTTCCATTATACTTAAGTTACGTAGCCAACGTCGTCGCGATGACTTACTTGCTACAGTTGTTAATTTTAACAAAAACAAGCTTAATGAAGACAAGCTCAACACCAAGCATCTGGGTATCGGAGACAGCTCATCACCTGTATTTGTTTCTGAACACCTTTCTCCACCATTGAAGAGTCTCCATGCAGCTGTGCGACACAAAGCCAAGAAAGCATCCTACAAGTTCGTATGGGTCCGCGACGGTAGAATATATGTGAGGAAAAATGAAACCTGTCAGGCTCTTTTAATTCGAGGTCTAGATTGTTTAAATAAAATTGTATAACACCCATAAACTAACGATTGATAATATTTTGGGACTACTATATCTCTTTTTAAATGACTTTAACAATCTATTATCAAAATGTGAGAGGAATACGAACTAAAACTATTTCATAATATCCTGTATTCTTATGATGTAATTGTTTTCACTGAAACTTGGCTTAACAACAATATCATGAACAATGAATTTATAGATTGTAGATATCATGTTTACAGGCGAGACCGCTTATGTTCTGCAGATTCTAAAAGGGATGATGGTGGGATCTTAATAGCGATCTCAAAAAGCTAAAATCCTATAGAATGTCACAATGGAGGTCGGATGGGGAGGATATTTGGGTTAATGTTGAAGTCAATGTTGGTAATAGCTCCAAAAAACTCTCTTTGTGTGGAGTATACTTTCCCCCTCCTGTTAAAGTCGCACCATTATCGAGTTGGTTTAATCAGTCATCCTTGGAGACTTTAATTTGAACTTTATTCAATGGTCCAAAATTAACGGTGGGCCAATCACGTCTCCATCAAATTTCGGCTGCCAGCTGGGCACTTCCCTTGTAGATTTTATTGCTAGCAATCGCGTACACCAAGTTAACTGTATAAGTAAGTTAAACTTCAATCGTCGCATAGTCGTCGTTTAATCCATGATCTCAAATTTCTATACAAAATATTTAATAATTTGATTGATGGTAGTTGTTTAACGAAAAAATTAAAATGTATGTACCACGCTGTTTACCTCGGTATCCGATTACTAAATTATTCCATGTGCCTTTGTGCAAAACGAAGATATAAGCTCATTCTCCACTTCCCAGAATGATTGCTTCATTTAACTTGTTAAGCTGAAAGGTCCCCAACATTGACATATTTTTCGATTCATTTCTTGACTTCCAAGAAAAGATTGAATCAATATTGAATTCTTAAATTACGTTTAAAAAACTTTTTTTTAATAATTTAATTGTGAATGCAAATTGACATAATATTTAATCTTAGTTTTTATTTTAATTTAATTTAATTTAACATGTTCAATTTTATAATTTAATGTTTAGTGTCATTTTAATCATTAATTAGTTATGACATTTATTTGATATTTGACATTTATGTGGGTTTTTTGATTTTCTGTTATTATTTTGTGAAATGTAATTTTTATTGAATTTAATTGACATTAATAATTTACAATGAAAGCTGACATTTTACTACATCTGACATTATATTAATCTAATTTCTATATTTTTGTGTATATATATTTTTTGACATATTATAAATTGTTTGATGTGTCCATTATGTTAATAATTATAAAAGATACACATTGACTTATAGAATGCTGTGTATGCCTGTTAGTGATATTTGTACTAGATATAAGACATCTTGAAATGTTTATTTTAAGTTTTATGTACTTAAATTGTTGGCACATCCTAATTAATTAAATTAAAAAAAAAATTCAATTTGAGCACCTTCAGTGCTATGTAAATCCCAGCGGGTGACCGATTCAGGGCACCGCTAGCGCGGCCTCTTTCTCCAATTGGCCAAATGTTTTCACCATTTCGTTTTGACAAATTTAGACAAAATCCTCGTCTAAAATGTGGCTGACACGGCAACAATTAACAACCTAATTTCATCAAAATCAGATAACTCCTCCGAGAATCATCGAGCAACATAATTAAGTACATAAATTAAATACAAAAACCATAGCCTAGGCTAGGTCCAACTAAATTCTTTGTAAACTATAGCACTTGCATGCGTTCCCTTGAAAAAAGGTCCTTGGCAGACAGGCTAACAACCAAGTGATCCTTTAAGGGTTCCGTTTTACTTTTGAGTAACGGAACCCTAAAAATAAGTAATACTTTCATATTTTGTAAGTATATCATAACGTGAAAGCGGTACCTACTATTATATACAAAAATACCCAAATAAAAGTGTCGAAAAAAGTTTATATTACATCAAAATCATACAAATTTTATCAATAACCATATAATTAGACTTATATCGATAACAATATTAACGTAATGTTATGGATCTAACTGTGGACCCAGCCAGTTAGGACCTAACCTACAGTTTGAGAACACATGTCGCTAACCGCGCCCAGCGCGTTCGTGGCATCACATGAATGACCTTTTATCAATAAATTTAAAAATGGCCTTTACACCCGGGCCACCGCAAAAATCTTATGTTTGTGGTGTACTTGTTCAACTCTATGATTTTGAAGTCTCAATACCGTCACGGCTAAGCCTTAGAGAGCACGTCAGAATGCCGCGACATTTGAGTAAATAGGTTAATATGAATTAAGAATAAAGGATATTTAAATATACTGTTGACAGAACAGAAAGAAATGAAGCGATATATTCTGACTTGCTCCGTCATTGCAGCAAGATGTAATAACTTATATATAATGAAATAAATAAAATAAATATATTATCACATAAATTGATTTGATGGATTTGATTCGTATTAATTTATACCACAAGGGTGGTCAGTCGCGTGTGGGCGTAGTCCAACAGTTGGTGGAGGCGCCGGGTACGGTCAAATAGGACCAAGGCTACCTGAGACAAGTTATAAAAAAATATATTTTTCAGAAAAGAAATACAAGATGATGCGCGTCACCCCGAGCATTCGAAGGGCTACGTTCGGTTCACTTCTATAACTTCTTCTATAGCGGAAATGAGATGGCAGCCAATAGTTGATGAGATGGCAGCCACGGAGGGATGAGGATTGATGACAACCCTCCCTTGGCGATACGAAAAAATATGAAATTAATTTTATCTTGTCTTAAAAGTTGTTATGTGTGATGATCAATAAAGATTTTTTTTTGCGTTGTGTTTCACTATGTCCTTATCTGGTGATGGAACCGAGGGGCGTTCATTTGTAATCAGGCGGTCACCAACATCATACATTCTCTTAAAGAATATATGGCAACCTTTGCTGGCTGCAGGTGACAAGCTGGTTATCGATGCGCGCAATAAGGTGAAGTTATCTGCCAGGGACGTGAAACAATGAGATAACATCTCTATAACGGTTCTGGCTCGCATCTCAACATTCCGTAAGAATATTTGACATGTGATTAGGAAACGTTCGCTTGATTTTTGCGAGGTTTTACTGGCGGGAATTCCTCTCGAAGCAGTTATTCATTGGATCATGGTGAAGCCATTGTTTTTGTAACGTTATATTTACTATTTGTACGTAAAGTATTCACACCAACCACCAGGAATAACCTAATCGACAGGGGTAGTCTCTCCTGAGGCCGTCGTACAAACATATCCTCGTTCAGGCAGGTAGTTAGAATAATTTTTGTAAGAAATTTATCCACCCAACCTTGTTTGTGTGAATAAAGCTTTCATCGACTATTTCCGAGATGTGGCATATCGTTATCACTATTTCACGACAATTTTTTGGAACCTAAGCCAAGTCGATAGACCTTACAGTTTGTGTGCACGAGAGGTGGATTACAGCTTGACGTTCAAGCCATAATCCTCACCACCATATAGCTACGAGAGTGGATTGAAAAGTTCGCGGTTTAGATAGCGTTATCGTATTAGTATAAAACTACCCTCATATGAAACCTAGACTCTTTGTCAGTCTCTGTGCAATTTTTCTCCGAGATAAATACGTAATTATTTATTTTATTGAACATTAAGTGAGAGTAAGTTTCATTAATTTTGAAAAATGGATTGTTTTGGTTAGGCTTTAAGAGGACTGTGAATGGCTCAGAGAAACAATGGACTGTAGAATATAAGGTTTAATGCTGTATTACAATGTAGCTTGTGAATCTATAAGTGACCGCAGTCTCAAGCGCGGAAGAGCCGAGTGTTCGATGCGAGTGACCGGGACTGCGGGAACGAAACCAGTTTACTACGTCACTGGCATGGCGCTCGATTCGCTACAGAGATGCGCCGACATATTCCCCAGGTTGAAGTAATGTCTTCAATTGTCAACCGGAAGTGGGCAGATGCAGTTGAATGCACGACGAATGGTACCCTTCTTTGTCCTTAGCTCTGCAACCCTCGTGACTCTGTCAACGCCAGGATAGGTATTAATGACCCGACCCAGGGACCAGAGCAGCGGCGGCGTGGTTTTATCCTTGATAAGGACCATGGCTCCTGGTGAAATTTCTCCTCTGGAATGAAACCATTTTGATTTTGCCTGCAGCAAAGATGTGTACTTGTTATGAAGTCGACGCCAGAAATGATCTCTGATGTACTGGACTCTTTTCCATCGATTCAGCCGCGTGATACAAGCATCAACTACCTGGGGATGTGGTACAGTTAAGAGTGTGCGTCCGATTAGAAAGTGGGAAGGAGTAAGTACCGAAAAGTCATTAGGATCGAAAGAAAGTGGAGTAAGCGGCCGCGAATTTAAGATCGCTTCTATTTGAGTAAGACAGGTTGTCACCTCTTCGAAAGTGAAATGAGAGAGTGTAAGTAATCTTTTCAAATGATGTTTACACGATTTTACGGCAGCTTCAGCAAGTGAATGAAAATGAGGACTTGCGCCAATTTGGATGAAATATTTGATGTTTTTAATACTTTCTTAATATCATTTTACGCGCCTACAAAGATTTGGCCGTTATCGGACGTGATGCTTCGAGGCTTGCCTCGACGCGCCACGAAACGATTTAGTGCTGCCATGTAAGCCTCAGAGGTGAGGTCGGTGATGAGTTCCAGGTACGGCTTTCACTGCTGAACAAACAAAGATGCACATATAAGACTTTATTAACTTACAACCGCGACCTTTGCGATCGGCTATCAATACTGGACCCGCATAATCAACGTAGGTGTTAAGAAATGGGAACTCTAAATGAGTTCTTGACTTAGGTAGTTGACCCATAAGGGGCTGAACATTTTGAGCTTTGTGTCTAAAGCATTTGAGCCATTTATTCACGACGAATCTAGACAAATTTCTACCTCCTAGAGTTCAATAAGTCTGTCTTATGTGTGACAATAGGAGTTGAGGACCAGCGTGTAAGAGCTTTAAATGTTCACTTTGAAATATAAGCTTGGTGAATGTATGTTTACTACATAGAACAATGGGATATTTTACATTGAAATCGTAGAGCGAGTTACCAAGCCTCCCGCCCACGCGAATTACATCATAGTCATCTAAAAAAGGTGTCAAAGGAAGTAACCTGCTTTTCAATGGTAGTTCTTTTTTAGATTTCAAAAGTAATTTGTATTCCTCAGGAAACATTTCAAGTTGAGAATTATGAATTATTATATTTAAAGAATTTTGTAACTGTACAGACGTAAAAGTACCAAAAGTCTTATTTTTATTATTTAAATTGTATATAAATCTTTTTACATATGTAAATATTTTATGAATCTTTGTAAAGTTAGAATATTTTTCTAATAAACTATGTATGATTGATGAATGGGTTACGTCTAAATGATGAGTATTAAATGAATTATTTTTCCCATCATCGATAATAAAATGAGTCACTACTTCAGGAAGATCATGCTTCTCAGTGTTCGGCATTTTTGGCCACTGACTTATATCATTTTGTAAAAAAAGAAGGTCCGGACCACCATAGGGGGGTGTCCTTAATGATGTTTGCATTAAGACCACGAGAAATATGATCCGCTGGGTCGTCCTTTGACGGTACGTAGCTCCAGGTATGACCGAATGTGCTCTCTTGTATTTCGCTTACTCTATTTTTTACAAAAGGTTTCAGTTGCTTACATGGAGTAGAGAGCCAACCTAAGACTATAGTAGAGTCACACCAGAATCTACATCTACTAATCGGTATGGTAAGCGATTCCTGAACCTTAGTACACAGCCTTGCACCCAACAAGGCTCCGCAAAGCTGAAGCCTTGGAATCGTCGTTGGTTTGATAGGCGATATTCGATTCCTAGAGACTAGAATTTGAACGCCTGTGACTCGCACGCTATCACACGAACGAATGTACACGCAGGCACCGTAGGCCTTTTCAGACGCATCCGTAAATACGTGTAACTCGTGTACCGTCGAATTTGCTTTTAAGACCCACCTAGGAATAGATAAATTATTTAAAGAGATTATTGAATTTTCAAATAAGGTCCAGAGGTTTTTGATTTCAGTAGAAACTACATCATCCCAGTCATCATTTTCCATCCATAAACGTTGCACTATGATTTTTGCTTACAACTGACCAACTAGGCCCAGTGGGTCAAAGATCTGACTAATCACAGATAATACATGACAGTAGTGTATATATGGGGGTTCTGTATATTATCTATTCATTCATACCATCTATTTAATCACAACATCATACCATCTATTCAATCTGTTCATCTAAAACATTCACCAGTACTATGACTTATTCAAACATTACATAATACTATCTAATCAATCATTTAATCTAGCCAATAATTTTCGAATTTTCATGCTCACACAGCGACTCGACTGCGTTCAACGGTGCTACGATCTACCAATTCAGATTTCATATATTATCTACTCTTCGTTGTGATAAAATACCTTCTACCTGCTATGAATCTCATTTTCAGATGAATTGAAGTCTCTATTCACCTAAATACTACTTAATTTTACTAGGATGTTATTTTTAAAAAACTATGTACTTTATAAGTTTGTAATTCTAGTGATGTGTATATGTCTGGATATGAATAAATAAATTATTATTATATTATTAAACGAGAACAGTTTACTATCATCATTATTTAAAAAATAATTTTAGTCTTAACTTATAGAGGTTGAAAATTAAAAACATGATTCAGTTAACATATTTTTTTTAATAAGAATACAACTTATTTAAACAGGTTACAGTTTCAACGATTCGTTTATATATATATAGTGGACGAAATTTTTTCCGCAATTTCTTTAACTGATTTATAAATGTCATCGAGTAAAATATTTTTCACGACATGCTGTACACATAATTCCGCATCACACGTACAAATTGAACCGGCAACATCAGGGAATTGAGCAGCATCGTATATTTCAATTCTAATTACTTTCACACCCCGTTTAGGTTTTTTTATATAAGAAAATGTAGTTAAGTCCGTTTTCTGTTTTTTACTGCTGGGGCCAACAAGATTCAGTGTTCCAGTATTACGCATATCCATAGATGAGCCTCGTACATCGTTAGGAAGGAAGTTGAATAAATCACTCTCGCTATCCTGAAATTAAAAATATACAGTAAGATAAAAAAGGTTAAAATTGAATAGATACTAAGTTAAGAATATTATATTAAGATTATTGATTAATTACTCACGGACATCATTGAACAATAAGTGTAGTCGCTCGTAAATTCTGTTTTTGTTTGAGGATTTACTTGATAATTATATTTTATTTATACCTCACATATATCGTTTATAAAGTTCATAATCGAACATGAAATTATTTAGTCAATGCAAGAATAAGTTTTGTAATACAATGCTCACACATCCTTATACGGCTACGTCGCGCGCTGTGTGGTCTGCTTCGCACTTCCTCATTAAACACCTAAACTCTTTATTCTTATTTATTAACCGACTTCAGAAATAAAGTATTCCTGATTGATGTCTACTTTCACTTAGGTCTTATTCCATTTATTACACCTCACGGTTAGTAAGAATGAAAATAAACAGACAGGCAGGTAAATTATTAGGTACTATGATTTACTTGAATACCTCATAATAAATTAATCGATACCTATTCAAAAACTATTTTTCAAAGCATGTTCAAATTCATATTTAGTGCAACCAAATCCCCATGGCAAAAACTGTAAAACCATTAGTAAAAATTGATATAATTTCACGACTGTGAATTACTAGTTATGCCCGTGGATTCATCCGCGAAAGCGTCGATCTAAATCTGCGGACCAGCGTGAATATCGGTCTATGTCACGTGCTGTTAGCTTTCGACAGGTGAAGGAATTTTTAAAATCGATTCAGTATTGTTTAAGTACATACATTATTATTACAAACAAACAAAAAAATCAAAACGTTCCTATTTATAATATTAGTGTAGATGATTTTCCTAATTAGATGTTACCGATATCTATTAGTGTTCTTAAAATGGATTTTTAACAAAGTCAGCTATTATGCACAAGCAAGTTTCTTGTCGATATGTTACGCACACTTTAATTTTTCTTTCAATATAAATCAGATGATTCCGTACAGGTTTTCATTAGCGAAAGCAATACAGGCAATCAAACTACAAACTCTGAAGAATTCTCAACTGTCAATATGTAAGTATTCTTATTTTAAATATATTTATATATTCATTCACCTAAGTAAACTTATATTTTTAATTTTTGTTCATAATTTTTTATAGGTCTAGATCTATGCCACAGCTCTTTGATGAGGTGTTTCCTCCTTCAGACGACGAGGTGAAAATGGTTGAAAAGAAAAAAGAAACTACAAAGAGGTAAGATACATTAAAACTATTTTTTTTCCTCACTTTTATTTCTTTCATTAACTCGTCAACGTAGTTGAGTCAATATTTATAGCTTTTCAATTGTTCACAGATTACATTCACCGAGTTCCCGGGGCGCGGAACACCGGGCGTCAAAGAGGATGAAAGAAAACAGCCACGAAAGAAACGACGCAGAGAAAAATGAAAAAAAGTGAGTATTACATGTTTTTATTGTATCTGCAGGTTTATTCTTGGAATCATGAATGTCATAATATTTGATTTAGAGTTAAAGAACTCATAGGTATTTTTGAATCATGAATGTTATAATATTTGATTTAGAGTAAAAGAACTCATAGGTATTTACATTATGTTAACAACATTTCTCAATTTATTAACAGATCACACACGACGGTGTCTGGAGACGAAGGGGTGTCGAAAAAACACACTCCGAGCCCTCATCGATCCAAGAAAAAATCATCAACTATCGCACCGATAACACCCGTGAAAATCACATCTCACGATCTCTTCGGGACGGATAGTGAGGGTGAGGATGACTCTGAGCCATCACCAACTCCAACTCCAACACTGCCACCTTTGCAATCGATATTCATAAACAGAGTGGCAAGCGGCCTGTCGAAGCAGGTTTTACCAGACAAGAAAGGCAGCCACTACATTGAGGTAAAAGTGTATAGGTCCGCGGACATCGAGCATGTGATGCCTATTAATAGATGGCGTCACTCGGTTTCCAGCCTAAAGATTAGGACGGACATGGACACCGATCTTTGGCAACATCTTGCCAATCTAGTACTGGTGGCCAGGAAGGAATTCCGAGGCACACCTAACATTTTTACTTCAAATTTTAGCATGCAGTAACAAGATGTCTAAACACTTTTATATCAATGTAGTGTGCTAGACTAAGTAACTTTAACTCGGTGTGCGAAAGTAAATAATATTTTCCTTAATATTATATTATTATTATAATGTGTTGATATTTAATATACCTTTTATATTTAGCAAATGTTTTTTTCTTTACAGTTATCAGCATAGACCCTACCCGAGATCCTCTCAATAAAAATGAAATAGTTAAATGTGATAATTGTGATATAAGAATAATGAGAAATAAATATCAGTATCATTTGAAAACTGAATTACATAAATTGAATTCTTTGATTATGAGCGAGTTTGACAATATTTATATAATTAATACAGCATTTAATAATCGTGTAATAAGTTATCGTTTGAAAGCTGAAAATAAAAATTATTGTATACCAGAGAATTTTTTATATGACTATGAAACTGATATTTATAGACTTATAGAAATGAATTTAAAAAAACACAGATGTCTTAAGATACAATTTGAATTATATGCATTTTATTTATTACCAAAGACTCTAGAAAAGCAATTGAAATCATTTAATACCAAATATGAAATTATAACTGATATTAATGAATTGAAAGATATATTTAGAATAAAAACTATTGATACAATCAAAAGAAAACTTACTGAATTTGAACACTCTACGTCCGGTTGGACATTTTTATCACTCAGTCATTTAGAAATCAATTTAAATAAGTATTGTGCTTTGCGAGGAGGTACATATATAAAACTACCACCTCGCGTATCTAATACTAAAAGCTGTATGAATGTTAAAAATGATGATGAGTTTTGTTTCCTTTGGAGTATTTTAGCTGGGCTTTATCCATGTGTTGATAACCCGAATAAATGCAGCTCCTATCCTCATTATTCAAATGTGTTTAATATAACTGACATGAAATTTCCTCCATCATATCGAGATATAAAGATCTTTGAAAAGAATAACTTGAATATAAGCATAAATGTTTTTGGTTTAGACAAAAAAAATAAATATGTAACTGGTATTTAACAGCTGAAAAAAGAATTAATCATTTTAATTTACTATTTATCGAAAATTATGAAAAAGGTCACTACTGTTTAATAAAAAATTTGGTTAAGTTAGTGCGAAGACAAATAACAAAGCATAAAGGTAATGTTTATTTGTGTGAATCATGTTTACAATGTTTCAGTAGCAAAAAAAATATGGAAATCATTATTGTTCCAAAGTTTTAGAATTAATACCAAAGCCTAATACTCATTTAATGTTTAAACACTTCGAGAGACAACAAAAGGTTCCTTTTATCATATACGCTGATTTTGAGAGTTTATTAGAAAACTATTCAGACGATTCGCAGAGCACGACCACTATAAAATTTAAGATTCACAAACCTTCATGCTTTGCTTATTATGTTTGTTGTACATTTGACAACTCATTAAACAAATTGGTTTCCTATCGAGGCTTAGATGCGCCTAAAGAATTTATTAAACATTTGATGGAAGATGTGAAGTATATTAATGATTTAATTTCGTTTGCTAAACCAATGACACAATTAAGTAAAACACAGCAAAATGAATATGATTCAAGCGTTCACTGTCATATTTGTAAACATTTATTGTTTGGTGATAAAGTACGTGATCATGATCACATGACCGGCGAGTATAGAGGCGCAGCTCATTCATATTGCAACCTCAATTATAAAATATGTCCATTTGTACCAGTTGTATTTCATAATTTATCTGGCTATGATTTACATTTATTCATAATGGAACTATCGAAATATGATGGTTCAATTAATGTTATACCAAAGACTAAAGAAAATTACATAACGATCACGAAATCATTCACAATAAATGAGAACAAATCTTGTGTGAATGTGAAATTTATTGATTCATTTCAATTTTTAAGTGCAAGTCTAGATAAATTAAGTAAAAGCTTAAATGATGATAATTTTATACACACCTCAAATTTTTTACTATTCCCAGTCAATTTGTATTGATGAGAAAGAAAGGCATTTATCCTTATGACTACATGAATAGTTTCTCTAAATATGAGGAAAAATGTTTACCACCGAAACATAACTTTTATAATAGTTTAACTAAACAGCATATATCTGATAGTGAATATACACATGCGCAAAATGTTTGGAAACAATTTGGTATAAGCGACATGGGTGAATACACTGATTTATATTTGAAATGTGACGTTTTGTTATTGACTGATGTATTCGAGAACTTTAGAACTATGAGCTTACAGCACTATAAGCTTGACCCAGCCTATTATGTAACCGCACCGGGGCTCAGTTGGGATGCAATGCTATTTTATACCGATGTTCGATTAGAGTTGGTACATGATCTTGAAATTTATCAAATGTTAGAAAAAGGAGTTCGAGGAGGTTTGGCACAATGTACATTGAGACATGCTCAAGCGAATAATAAATACTTACCAAATTTTGATTGTTCAAAACCATCAAGCTTTCTTATATATCTTGATTCTAACAACCTATATGGATTTGCTATGATGAAAAAAATTCCGATATCAGATTTTAGATTTTTATCGTCTGAAGAAATTAGATGTCTAAATATTGAGACTATTTCAGATGACAGTGATTTCGGATTTATCCTAGAAGTAGATTTAGAGTATCCTTATCACTTACATGATGCACATTGTGATTTACCCTTTGCTGTTGAGAAACTCATTCCACCAGGTAGTAAATCACCAAAATTAGTTGCAACTCTTAAAGATAAAACTTTTTACGTTATTCATTATACTTATTTAAAAGAATGTTTAAAACAAGGATTACGATTAAAAAAGATTCATCGCGTAATAACCTTTAGACAAGAATATTTTCTAAAGAAATATATAGAATTGAATACAAGTTTGCGTCAAGCCTCAAAATCTGAATTTGAAAAGGATTTTTTCAAATTGTTAAATAATTCAGTCTTTGGAAAAACTATAGAGAACAAGCGAAAACAAGTTAATGTTAAACTGGTATCTCACTGGGAGGATAATAATAATTTAACAAATAAATGTGTCGGTGCTCGAAAACTAATTGCTAAACCGAATTTTAAATCTGTGTCAATATTCTCAGAAAATTTTCTTGCTATTCAGTTAAGTTTAGATAAAATAACTCTAGATAAACCAATATATGTAGGATTTACAGTCTTAGAATATGCAAAATTACATATGTATCAATTCCATTATAATTTTATTAAACAAAAGTATGGAGAAAATGTGAAACTTTGTTATACTGATACAGATAGTCTGCTATATTTAGTTAAAACAGATGATGTGTATGAAGACATAAAACATGACATTCAAGAGTTTGATACCAGTAATTTTGAAAAAAATAATCCATATAAAATCCCAAGAGTCAACAACAAAATACCTGGTTTATTCAAGGATGAAATGGGAGGTCAATTAATAACTGAGTTTGTAGGATTAAGAGCCAAACTTTACTTCATAAAGAGTACTAGTGAGGAGATTAAAAAGGCTAAAGGTGTATCTAAGTCTGTAACGAAATCTTTGAATCATAAACATTATTCAGATTGTTTATTTTATGACAAAGATTTACGATCTAAGATGAATATGATTAAGTCTTTAAAACATAATTTGTATTCCCAAGAAGTAGATAAGTTAGTATTAAATAGAAATGATGATAAACGTCAAATATTACCAAATCAAATTGATACTGTAGCTTGGGGACACTATGCTTACATGTAGCTATTAAATAGATATAAGAAATTATATATGTAATATGTTAATAAAAAATTATATGACTTTCCAATTTCTGTTTTATTTTATTCCTATTAGATTATAACTGATACAATACTATAAAATGACAATCAAGTAGCAATGATGTTCATTTGTTAATAATGGAGCTTAACAAGCACCCGCTAAGCTTGGACATCAATCTTATTGGTATTGAAGAGAGATCACAGCCCATAAGACATAGTGAATTGTTACCAAATAGTATACGGTGTTTAATTTGCGGGCCATCTAACTGTGGTAAAACTAATGTGATGATTACTTTGCTATTACATAAAAACGGGCTAAAATTCAAAAATTTGTATTTATATACAAAGACTCCATTTCAAAGTAAATATTGTTATCTTAAAGAAGTGCTTTCAAAGGTTTCTGAAGTAAAATACAATGTGTTGCGTGATGACAGCGAAGTTACACATCCGAATAATGTGTTACCAAACACAATTATAATTTTTGATGATGTGGTTTGTGAAAATCAGACTAACATTCGTAATTATTTTGCCATGGGAAGACATAGTCAAGTCGATTGCTTTTATCTCTCACAAACATATTCAAAAGTTCCAAAACAGCTGATTCGTGATAATGCAAATTTGTTATTACTCTTCAAACAAGATGAAGTCAACTTGAAACATGTATACAATGAGCACGTCAATTCGGATATGTCATGGAATGAATTTAGAGAAATCTGTCAAAATGTTTGGCGAGAAAGGCATAATTTTTTAACTTTAAATAAAGAATCAGAATTAAATAAAGGTCGTTATAGAAAAAATCTTGACACCTTTATATACTTATCCTAAAATAGAATGTTATCATTTGTGATAAATAAGTGATAGAGGCAAGACAAAAATGAGTCTCAATATTAAAGAACAAATAATCATGTCATCAGACATCATTAAAAATAAACTTAAACAGTTAAAAGATATTGAAGATAAAAACAACTATGAACTCAATAAAATATTTAAGCCAGTTACCAAACCTTTATCACAAATGATAGAATCAAATCAAAGTAATATGAACTGTGATTTTAATGTGAGCGCTATACGAGTGCCTGTCAAATTAGATGATGCAATAACCTCTACACCATATAGAGTACATGAACAATCATTGGATGATGATTTACACTCAGAGAAATTTGCTTCGGGCTCAGAATACTATAGTGATGCAGATAATATCAATAAGAAAGACATATCTGTTACAAAAAAATATCTTAATAGTCTCTACGATATAAATATTCCATTCGGAGTTCGGAAAGAAGGTGATCAGTTAATGATGGGTAATTTTCCGGTTAAGATAATTGCTTCAGTCGATGGTGACATGGAACCATGTAGAATCAAGATTGATAACGATGAATATCAATTGACTCAAGGACTAAAAGAAGTATTATTACATAAAAAACCGAATCTAGAACTAGTTACTGAAAATGATAGAAACACTTATAAAAACATTTTGATAAAAACGAATGCTCATAAGCGTGACTATGATCATAAAGGTCAGTTAAAAGGAGACAAAGGTGAAAAATATAAACAAATTATTAAACCTATGTTCATAGCCTCGGAAGTTGAGAGTACTAAAAAAGTTGGTGGCAACATAAATGTTTTGAAAAGATATAGAAAAAATACTGATTTCATCTATTGGGATGATCCTAATGAGCTAGTTGAAAGATTGAAACTTCTTATTGCTTCCAAACAAGCTGGAAATACTAATCAAGATAATGAAATAATATCAATCATAGAAGAACTGCAAGAAGCAAATATAATAAAATCATAAAAAGCATAGTGATATTAAAAGTTGTTTAGTTGTCAAATAGCTGTGAATGATGAAACAAGCTAAAAATGAGTAAAGAAGATGTGGTGACCGAAATACATAAAAATGCAAGAGTAAATTTTCCTCGCAGATGTGTTCTACTCAAAGATATAGATGATCTATGGCAAGCTGATTTAATAGATATGCAAAAGATATCGAGTATAAATTTTAATTTTAATTTTATACTTATTGTGATTGATTGTTTTTCTAAATATGTTTGGGTCCAACCATTAAAAAATAAAACTAAAGATTCGGTTACAAAAGCTTTTCAATCAATTTTATGTGATGGCAGAGTCCCTTTGAATTTGCAGACAGATTGGGGTAAGGAATTTTATAATGAAAGTTTTAAGAAAATTATGCAGATGCATTCAATAAATCATTATTCAACATATTCTATTAAAAAGGCTTCGATAGTGGAACGAGTAATACGTACTATAAAAAACAAACTTTACAAAAAGTTTAGTTTGAAGGGAAACTTTAAATGGATTGATGGAACTTTAGACGAAGTTGTGAATAATTACAATCATACCAAGCATACGACTATTCAGATGTGTCCGGTTAAAGTAAATAAACATACGAAACACATTGTGATGCAAAGATACAACATACTAAATAAACCAAAAGTTAAAAGAAAATGTACTTTTGTTGTCGGCGATGTAGTGCGAATAAGTAAGCATAAAGCAAATTTTGAGAAAGGCTACACTCCAAATTGGTCGACTGAGTTATTTAAAATAATCGTGGTTCAGAATACCAATCCAGCAACTTATTTGCTAGAAGACTCAAGAAAAAATAAAATTCAAGGAACATTTTATGCGCAAGAGCTTCAGAAAACCAAAAATCCTGACGTGTATTTAGTAGAAAAAGTTCTTAAGAAAAAGGGGAATAAAATGTATGTTAAATGGTTAGGATTGTCATCTCAGGACAATAGTTGGATAAGCAAAACCAATATATTATAAATTACATTTGAAATTTTACCATTCTTCGTTTACCTATGAAAGGAAAAGGTCTTGTGAATAGTATTATAAATCATCTACCGTTCGAGTTACATCTCCCAGGCTATAACTATTGTGGACCAGGAACAAGATTACGTGAGCGACTTATCAGAGGTGACAAAGGAATTAATGAACTTGATGAGTATTGTAAACAACACGATATTGCATATATGAAAACAAAAAACTTACAAGCCAGACACGCAGCAGATAAGATCTTAATGAAAATGGCAAAGAAAAGAACATCATCATCATCTCAAGCGAGTGTAGGAGAAAAGCTTGCAGCAAATATTGTTAATAAAGCAATGTTGATGAAACTTTCAAATGGATCGGGGCTTAAAAAAAGTTTTAAAAATGTTGTTGCCTATGCAAAAAGAAATATTCGTCAAGCAAAACCAAAATGTAAAAAACTAGCCATAGATTTAGCGTTTGCTGCCATTAAAGATCTTGTTTCTAATTCAGAGGTAAAAATTCCGCGCGTGATACCATTACCAAAGACCGGAGGATTCTTACCACTGATACCAATCATTACTGGATTAACTGCTGCTGGTGCTCTTGTTAAAAAAACATCTGCTATAGCGCGAATGGTAAAAACGTTTCAAACTGCACAGAAAACATGGAATGAGATGAAAAGACTCAATCAAAGTTTTGAGCCAGTGCATTTAGGAGGAGGATTACAGCTCAAACCGTACAAGAGTGGTTTAGGTATTTATACTTCATCAAAAAACTGAATAAACAGCTACCTGATCGTCCTCTTACCAATATTGATATAATGAGGTATTCAAAAACTATCCCATATTTTCGAGGGGTCTTCATGAGAGATCAACTACCTAAACACCCTCACAAAATCGAATGTGGTATAATTAATTTGGATAGCTCTGAAAATCAAGGTACACATTGGGTAGCTTATGTTAAAAAAAATGACTATATTGAATACTTTGATAGTTATGGTGATCTAAAACCACCAAAAGAATTTATTAAATATGTAGGGGGTGACATTCAGTATAACTATATCAATTATCAGGGTAGTCATCCATATAACTGTGGTCATCTATGTCTTAAATATCTTGAAAACTGTATGCTTTAATATGAAATAAATTGTATGATTGAATCGTTAAACGATCAGTATCAGTTAATACTTCGAATGGACAAGCAGCATTTATTTGTGCTACCAATATAAATTGTAATCAAATATGATTGATTTCAATATTAAAAAAAGTAAGAAAATTGGGAGTAAGCCAACAAAAAGTTATAGTTCAATTCACGACTCCGGTAAACACACACGCGTTGTACCAGCTCTCAGTGAGATTAATAAAGAATTTTTAAGAAAGTTGGGATTTTCACTATGAGTATGTTACAAATTAATGAAGCGCCGCATTTTGACAATTCTATTGAGAGTTATGAAGTTCATTCCTATACTCCATACACTAATAGCTTCAAAGAAAACGATGAAATACGAATACCGATTAATCAACAAGACATTTATTTACTACCTGCGAGCAGTTCCATTTACATTGAAGGATGTATAGAAGTATATACGAAGGATACCACAGGAAAACTTACGAAAAAAGGGTTTCAATTTAACAATAACCCTATACCGTTTCTTTTTCATGATATAAGGTATGAGATAAATGGAGTAGAAATCGATCGTATTAGACATGTTGGTATTACTTCTACAATCAAATCTTACATCTCGATGAATGAGGGAGAAAGTAAACAGGCTGCTCTGTGGGGATGGAACTTGAAAGGAACAAAATCTGTAAATGGTTTTTTTAATGTTATATTGCCGCTTAGTAAACTATTAGGATTTGCTGAAGACTATAACAAAATCGTATTAAACTGTAAACATGAATTAATTCTAACGAGATGTAAATCTAATGTTGATGCTCTTATACTTGATAATAATAATGATCATGTGTTAGTAAATATTGAGAGAATTCAATGGCGTGTACCACATATTAAAGTATCTGATCGAGAAAGATTACTACTCTTGAAACAGTTAGAAAAAGATAAGCCAATACAAATGGCATTTCGAAATTGGGATACATATGAATATCCACTTTTACCTAAAACAAAGAAGCATTCGTGGTCAATCAAGACTACCTCCCAACTCGAGAAACCTAGATTTGTAATATTCGGTCTTCAAACAGTCGACCAAAATTTAAAGAATAGAAATTGTTCTTTGTTTAATCATTGTAACTTAACTAACGTTTCATTATATCTAAATTCACAAACATATCCGTATGATGCACTAAAACTTGATTTTGATAATGATAAATATCATATATTATATGAAATGTACATCAAATTCCGTCAGTCTTATTACAACGCTTCAGTTGACCCGTTGCTTAATATTATTGATTTTAAAGAAAAGGCACCTTTGTTTGTAATTGACTGTTCAAGGCAAAATGAAACATTAAAAACTGGCCCAGTTGATGTAAGACTAGAAATAGAGAGCAATAAAGATTTTCCTGACAAAACGAGTGCCTTTTGTCTTATCATCAACGATCGCATTATAGAATATAAACCTCTCAGCAGTATTGTTCGCAAGATATCATGAAGTTAATAGTTGATGTTCAAGGTTTTAAAACCGAATTAAATCAGTTCATACTTAAAGAAATAGCTATTCTGGATGATAAAGGAATACAAAGTTTTTTAATAAGACCACCATTCGCTTTCTATAATTTAACTATAAAGGAAATGAGGCAGGTTGGGTGGATCGAGAGAAATAGAAATATTTATTGGAAAGAAGGATTTATTTGTTTTTCAAAATATAAGCCTTTAATTTCACCTCTACTTGAAAACAATTGTATTTATGTAAAAGGTGAAGAAAAAGCAAAATGGATTAAGGAAATGTTTGTTGATTATAATGTGAATGTGATAAACTTAGAAAATTTTAAGTGTCCAAATTTTTATACTCTGTATGAGCTTTACAGCAAATGTAATGATGTCTATAGATGTATCTATCATAAGAATATTTGTGGTTTAAAAAATGTAATCTGTTTAAATAAGTGGTGTTCTGATAATAAAATTATATGTTAACCGAATCATGTTTTATTTTCAACCGAATGTTTACCTCTCGTAGAATAAGACTAAAATTATTATAAAAATAATGATGCTAGTAAAACTGTTCTCATTACAAAGTTTGGAAGTAAAAAAAGTTATTGACTAGCGCTCGCTTTCAATATTGTATCTAGAGATCTATCCGTTGAAAACCACCAATGACGATTCGTTATTTGGTAATCGTTGCAAAGTTCAAATAAAAATATGAATCAATATTGGTGGTTTTCAACGGATAGATCTCTAGATACAATATGAAAGCGACCGTACATGAACGGGTTCAATAGATCTTTACACTGTTAAATGGACTGGATGAATAGACTGAATCATGAAAATTCGAAAGTTATTGACTAGATTAAATGATTCATTAGATGGTATTATGTAATGTTTGAATAGGTCATAGTACTGGTGAATGAATGAACACTGAATGATTTAGATGAACAGATTGAATAGATGGTATGAATGAATAGATAATATACAGAACCCCCATATATACACTACTCATGACGATTAGTGATTTTAACTGTGGGTTTTATATTTAAAGTGTATGTCAATGAGTCACTGTCGCCAACCCAGTTAATGCCTAGAGTTTTAGGTTGATTTGAATTTAAATTGTTGTCAGAAAAATGTAAAATGTTAGAAGTTTCATTATTATTAGTAATTTGTTTTAAAATCTCTGGATTGTTAGATCGCCATTTACGTAAGTTGAAATTAGCAGAAGACAGAACAGATTGAACCCCTTTTGTTATGTTCACAGCTTCCGTTATGCTACTAGCGCCACTGATATAGTCATCCACGTAAAAGTCACGTTGGATGGCAAATTTGACTTGACTATCTTCTACACTATCACCCAGACTCGTCAAACACTTAGTGGCCAAATAAGGTGCTGAAGCAGTACCATAGGTAATTGTGTTTAATGTGTAGCTTTTATCAGGTTCTGACGGTTCAAAACGGAATATAATTTTTTGTAAAGATCGTTGACTCGGATTAAACTGTATCGCTCTGTACATCTTTTCCATGTCACCTGAAACTACATACCTATGCTGACGAAAACGTATTAGGATGCTAAATATATCGTCTTGAACTACGGGACCGACCATCTGAATGTCATTAAGTGATATACCCGAACTTGTAAGTGCTGATGCGTCAAATACTACGCGTAGTTGAGTAGTAGTGCTAGCATTGCGAAGAACTCCGTGATGTAGAATAAAATGATTTATGTTGGGGTTTTCAAGCAAGAAAGTACAGTCAGAGTCTAAAGTCATATGACCGAGCCGTTCATATTCCCTCATAAACTCGGTGTATTTATTTTTAAAAGACGGATCCTTTTTAAATCGTCGTTCTAAAGATACAAACCGTTATTATATGAATCACCTAAACAATTTGGTTCGCCTTTTAAAGGCATGGTAACCACAAAATTACCGTCGCTACTACGGGATGTGGTTTGAAGAAAAATCTTTTCACATAGATTTTCTTCAAGCGAATGTGAATGTTTAGGTAAAATATTGTCAAGCGCCCAAAACTGAGAAAGTTCGGGACTGACAAAATGATGGCATACGTATGAGTAGGAAAAGTCAGACTTAGTGCTTGCATTGCTTAGCAGAATGCCCTAAGCGTAGGCAGTTAAGGCAAACATTAAATTTAGTTGCTTTTAGCAAGTGATTTCCAATGCTTAAGTTCCTAAATGATTCGCATTTGTATAATGGGAACTTAGGAACTTAGAAACCTTGAGAACAAAGTGGGCATTTATTTATTTAATTTAAAATATAATTCGACCTTTTATTGGCGTGAGTGATTTTTGAATTGAAAGTGTTATTTGAATGATTGTTATTAAGGGCTACAATGCTGCTCGGCTGTAGACAGTTACGGAAATTATTATTTGATTCGACTGATTCTAACCAGTCCGCCTTCCTGCTTAAAAAAGTACAAAATTGTATTAATGTAGATTCATCCTTTAGAGAATTGTTTCTATGCTCTTCCCAATCACGGCTGGTTGTTAAATCTAATTTTTTGGACATAAAATAAATAAGAATGGTGTCCCAATGTTGAGTGGGCTGTTTGAGTATAGTTAATGCCCTTACATTTTTATTAATTGTGTCTCTAAGGTTTCTTATACAGACACTGGATTCACAATATAAAGATTCGACGTGAAACAATGCCTTTAAGTGATTGTTAATAAGCAAGCGGTTGTTATCATACCGTTCACACAACAGGTCCCAAGCAATTTTATAGTGATCGCCCGTAGTTAAAACTACACTTTAAGACTGATAACTGATATAGATGATAGGTAGCTGTTGCTGCTGCTGCTGCTGATGCTGATAGATGCTTCTGATATATGGTGATAGATTCCTATGATGCTGTTACTGATAGGCGATGATGATAGGGATGTCGAATGAAACCCGTTGAGTGCGTAATGATCACTGTTTTTATTGTAATAATGTCGAATTTATATTTTATTTTATTCTCAACGGAAAACTTACAGCTAATACAGATAAAGGTAATTATATAAATATACATCTAATATTGCTTACGCAGGTAAACGCGGTGAACGAGTGCAATGACACATTGGCTCGTACATCTTGCGAGTCTCAACAAGAATACAAAACAAAATTAAATTAAATTAACTTGTAAAAATGTATAAAATCTATATCTTAATATAATATAATTAAAATCAGTCTATTCGTGGGATTTTTTGAAAAGAAATCGATGACGTTGGCCGATTGAAGGTGACGGATCGCCCGGGCTGGTCATAGGTCCTGGCGCCAGTGGGTGAAGGGGCGGGGTCCTCGCTGCGGGCGCGCTGCGCGGGTATCGCGTACACAGGGCAGGTCGACGCCGGCTGATGTTCTTCTCCTGTGCTGCGTGCTGCGGACTGCGGTGAACTTGTGCACTCAGGACGCTGCCTTCGTCTGAAAATAAAACAACACATCGAAACTGTTAGGGCAATTATAGTTGAGGCTAAGATGTATATCATGACGTAGTGATGTTGATGGTGAACCGAGACATTATTTATACTCGCTTCCTTAAGAGTATGGATCTGTTTTTGACTGTCTCGTAAATTTCCGAGTCTGCTTTTATTCCAGATACAGAGACTGACGTGTTTATGAAGTTATTGAGTGCTGATACGGTCGGCATTGTTTCTATATATGCATTGTTGATATTTATTTTGCTGCGATAGTCATGATGGCCGAACAAGGTAAAGGTGTCTCCTTTCACGTTACAGTCCTGACCTAGCGCAATGACGCCGCTCCCTTCGAGTGTGTGTGACGTCACACTTTCCGGACACATGATGCGCACATGGCACTGCCCACAGCACGTGTATAGCCACGCTGCGTTAGAATGTAATTTAAGCCACACATCCGCGCACTGCATTGTTTTTATTTTGCAAAAGGTTTCTTTGTTTTCTTTAATTAATATTTGAGTGTCGCAATCGAGTGTTGTATTCTTAATTGATAGATAGGGGCATTTAGAGGGCATAATAATCCGTCATCATGATACTTAATGCAGGATAATATATCCGTATGTGACATCGGAATGAATGTATCCTTTCTCACATTAAAGGCCATGAATTCCATACTTGGTATTGCGTAATAAGTTGTATTATAATTGTTTGATATAGGTAAACTGATGACGCGATCCAGCTCATAGTGTTCACTCGTAGTCAGCGGTATTTTTATTTCCATTATTAGATAATTGCTTTTAATTTTAGTTCGGACATGTAGGATTTCATACAGGTATTTTATGTTTTCAGGCTTCACACGAATTGATAAGTCGCCGTTTATCTATCCGGAAATTATGTTCAGTTGTTCCTTTAATTGATTGGGTGATAAAATGTGGGTATCCAATCTTCCTTGGTAGATGTCTGTTACTGTGTTCAGCAGGCTTTCTTGAACTCGGCGGATATTTGATATCAAGTTATCGGTGTTTATGGTATTCATCATGATGTAAACTGATACTTTAAGGACGTTTGATTCTCTTGAAAGACTTTGTAGTTGATTGTTTATAATTTCAAATTGTTTGTTCATGTGTTTTTCATTGCGATGAATAATGTTACTTTCGGTTTCGAATATGGAGGTCTGGTTTTTCATTAATTGTAATAGATGATATTCGTTTTTCTGCACTTTTTCTATGTCACTTTTGTACTGCTCGGCGAACTTATCATCGAGTACTCCGAAGAGAGAGTTGGCTATGTTGCCGATTGCGTTTATAAGGCCTCTTTTTGATCGATGATGGAGCTCCGTGCTCAGAAGCAGGTCGTTATAGTGACGGATTTCTTGAAGTTCATTTTCAAAATGTGATAATGTCGGGGAGCATATATCCAATCTTGCTTCAATACATAAGTCATGTAAATTATTTATATGATTTTCTATATTTTCCATATTTTGCCAGTATGAGGTCAGATTATAGTATGCCACAAGAGTCCATTGATCTTTGATGGTTTGCATTTCGGTGATCTTGTCAAAGTATAGCGACTTCTTTTGATAAATTTTTGTAATGTTAGAAATTTGCAGACTCGACGGAATGATAGTCATGATAAATAATATATGCATTAGAAAGTTTTGTAATATGTTTTTTCTGGGTCTCAAGGTTCTTTTCATTTCTTCAACTTTTGGTTTTTCAGCCTTTTCTTCTTGATTTTCATTTTCCTTTTTCATTTCATGAACTGGTAATAAAATTTATTTGCTGACAGGTCGTTTAATGATGTTATTTTGGGTTTTCAGTGTGACCACCCGGGTGTGCCCATCCTTGCCGGGGTGGAGTTCAAGGACACGTGCTAATGCCCATTTTCCTGGGGGAATGTTGTCTTCCTTAATGATAACAACGTCGTTCAGTTCGATATCTTTGCTTGGGGTTTTCCATTTCGATCTAGTTTGTAAGTTTTGTAAATATTCCCGAGACCAGGACTGCCATATTTGCTTGTTCATAGCTTGTATTAATTGCCATCTTGATGATAAGTGAGTGATATCTGGATCTGTCTGGGGTCTTGCTAAGATGGGACCGCCGACGAGGAAGTGTCCTGGAGTGCGACAGTTATCGTCAGGATTTTCTGTAAGAGCGCAGAGTGGACGGGAGTTCATGCATGCTTCTATTTGGTGAAGTAAGGTAGTCAGCTCTTCGTATGTGAGTTTCTGTTCTCCCATCACTCGTTTCAGGTGTTGTTTGAGGCTCTTGACGGCTGCTTCCCACAGGCCCCCTGCAGAGGGCCAGGACGGGGCGTTAAAATGCCATGTTACGCCCATCTCACTGACATGGTCGAGGACGTCATGATTGATGGTGTTGATGATTTCTTTATACTCCTTTTTCAGGAACTTCGACGCACCCACAAAGTTGGTACCGTTGTCGCTGTATATATGTTTAGGGGTGCCGCGGCGGGAGCACAGGCGCCGAAATGCTGCTAGGAAAGCGTCAGTGCTCAAGTCGGAGACCAGTTCCAAGTGTACAGCCTTGGTAGCCGTACACACGAATACAGCGATGTATCCTTTGGTCGTACGGACCCCTTTTCCTTTGTTCAGTCTCACGTCTACATGTCCAGTGAAATCCACCCCCACGTTGATGAAGGGTCGTGCAGATGTTACTCGGGAGGGAGGTAGGTCCGCCATGATCTGATTTTTGTTCGTCTGGCTAAAGCGTCGACACCGGATACAGTTGCGTAATTGTTTTTTCACGGTACGCACACCACCAACGATCCAGTAGGTATCTCTGATATATGATAAGGTAAGTTTGGGTCCACCGTGTAGAGTCGTTAGGTGTGCTTGTTCTACAATAAGTTCGGTGAGTCTGCTTGAAGTAGGTAGGATGATAGGATGCCCACCCTTGATGTTCCACCCACCCTTAGTATGGCATTTTCATCCAGATAAGGATTTAAGTTCAAAATTTTGCTGTTCGATTTCAATGTTGCATTTTTCTTCAAAGTTAAGATTTCTTCATAAAATTCTATGTTCTGTACTGTCTTGATAATTAAATTGGATGCGTTTTTTAATTCACTTGATGATAAAATGCTTGTATTGCAATTTGCTTTATTGCGCGCTCTGTTTATGAAACGCAACACCCATGCAGTTGTTTTGATAATACGAGTAATAGAACTCATTTCATTTAATAGTTTATAAATTATAAGTTGAGAACTTGATTGTAAGGCTGCACGCACACTGTGGATTTTTTTATATTCGATCAATGGTTCTTGATATGTCTCAGACTTTGAAAGGTGATAATCTTCGAGAATGAATTTAGGGCCTTCCCACCATAGAGTATGGGTTGATAGACTACTGCTGCTTAGACCTCTAGTCGCGCAGTCTGCGGCGTTTTCTTCGGACTTCACATGCTTCCAATATTGAGCAGGAATAATATTTATGATTTGGTGTACCCTGTTTGCAACAAATTGTTTCCATTTTGTTATATCTCCGTGTAACCATCCCAACACAATCATGGAGTCAGTCCACGCATGAATGCTGATGTCTTGAGATAAAAACATGGTGTCTAGAACTTTCTTCATAAGTTGAGATAACAATAATGCTCCTAGTAATTCCAATCTTGGTAGTGATATTTGTTTCTTAGTTGGCACTACTTTCGTTTTTGCAGTGATAAGCGGTGTGCGCTCGCCTTTATCGTTTTCTGTCACTAAGTATATTGCGCACGTGTAAGCTTTTTCAGACGCATCGCAAAATCCATGTAATTGAAGTGAATGTCCGCTGTGACCTAGATAGCGCGGGATTTCAAAAATATGTAATTTTAAGAGGTCCTTTTTTAATTCATTCCACTCATTTTGGATTGATTCTGATAATAAGTTATCCCATGATAGTTCTGACAGCCATGTTTGTTGAAAAAGGATTTTTCCTCTGATTGTGACTGGTGAAAGCCAGCCAAGTGGGTCATAGATTTTTGAAACTTCTGATAAAAGCTGTTTTTTAGTTATTTTATCTTGATGACTTTCAGTTAGTTTGCAATGATAAGAAAATGTGTCAGTGGCAGGATTCCATCGCAAGCCCAGAGTATTTCTGCTTTCGGCGTCCTTGAACTCGAAAATAGGGTTTAACTCCTCAGATGATAAATCTTTCGTGAGTTCAGGAGTGTTGCTGGACCATTTTCTTAGATTCATTCCCGCGCCCTTCAGTACTTCGATTAATTCCACTTGTAACTGTTTTGCTTCAAGGATACTGTCGCTCCCGCACATTAGGTCATCAGTGTAAAAGGAATTATTTAATGCTTGCGCAGCCAAATGATATTTTTCTTTGTTATCGGAGGCAATCTGACGTAATGTTCGCATGGCTAGGAACGGTGCGGCCTTGGTGCCGTACGTCACAGTAGTGAGATGATATTTCTTGATGCGATCATGGGGTGAGTTTCTCCATAGGATAGTTTGTAAGGGTTGATCGGATGGTCTAATCCGGATTTATCTGAAAAATTTTTCTATGTCTGCTGTCATCACGTATCTTGGCTCCCGCCATTTCAATATCAATCCCTGGAGGTCCTGCTGTAGGTTGGGTCCACTCTCCATAAGATCATTAAGGCTGTGGCCCGATGACGATTTGGCGGAAGCGTTAAAAACAACACGTAATTTGGTCGTCGTAGAGTCTGATTTTACGACGCCGTGGTGAGGTAGATAGCATGCTGTCTACCTCGCAATAATGGTGTTGTTTACTTCGATCATATGACCCAGTGACTCATATTCATACATAAACTGTTTACAGCTGTCTGATAATATTTGATTGTTAGCCATTTTTTTCTCTGTTTGTGCAAATCTGGCCAAAGCAACTGATTTTGAAAAACCCAAATCTTTAAAAAAATTTTGTTTCATGGGGATGGCCACCTCGTATCTACCATCCTGTAAGCTTCTTGTAGTAGATTGATATAGGTCTTCACAGTACTGCTCTTTCTCTGTTAAAGGTGAGTTAACATGGGAATCGTTGATGTCTTCGTTGAGGTCTCCCAGTATTTTGATAAGTCTACTAATTGATGTACGATAACATTGCATTGGAATGTCTTCACATTCCCTGATAGGGTCCATCCCAGTTTAGTATGTTGAGCGATAGGGGCTCGTGGGGGGCCCCTTATTAGACCATCCATGATAATGTTTGAATATATACTGGCATCCAACAATATATCAACTGGTTTCGAAATATTATATTCTGGATCAGCGAGGTTGAGGTGTTGAATATGAGGCCAGGACTCATTCTTAAATGATAAATTAGGCAGGTTATTGATGATGCGTGATATTACGAGTGCTTGGGTACTAAATTGATAGTCACCGTATAATGATTCGCAGACTAGTGTAACCATGCTTTTACTTTGCTTTGAACTGGGACCAATGCCAGCCACAGATGCGTGATAGCGTTGGCGCTTTAGTCCTGGAAGTTGAGCTGCATTCTCTGATATAAGAGTTACTTGAGACCCTTGGTCTAGGAGCGCCCTTAGAGTTATGTAGGTACCATCCGCCGACTGTATTTTAATAGATATTGTCGTAAGAAGTATCTCTTAGTCATCCGATGCGACATAGTTAGCATAATGTTGCTTAGGTTGCTTATTCGAAACTGGAGCGCTTACTGCTGAGTGCGATGTACTCGGAGTGGGTGGTGGCGCCTGCACGTTTTGCGTTGCTTGCAGTTTACTGTACGTGGACTTTGATTTTGATTGCATTATTGAGTCATGAATTTTGGTGTTATGTGGTTCATTGCACTCCTTACAACGTCGAATTGAAGTGCATGGTTTATCGTGATGCGTATAGAGACAATTAGGACAGATGTTATGTTTTGATATCGTTTCTATTTGCTCCTTGGCAGGTAGATTGAGGAAAGTTTGACACATAAATAGGTCATGGAATGCAGGACTTGCGTGTGTATGTTGGTGCGGCTTGATAAAATCCTCTGCGCTTGTTCTGATATTGCGTCGGCGGTGGCGGCGGGCCGGTCTTGTTATAATATGGAACATTCTGTGCTTGATAGACACATTTTTTGGTACTATGATTATCCTTTTCTCTACATTGTATAGGTTCCAGCGCCGTAAATTTACTTTCAATAAACGTCATAAATTTTTCAAGTGTAGGTAGTGAGCGCGGCGCCTTGCGGGACTCCTTGTAGTCGCTGTAGGTATCAATGTCTAGCTTTTTCGATAAAATGTGTACTATTAAAGGATCCCAGCTGTTGGTGTCCACCCCCCGGTTATGTACGGCGTGGATGCATTCAGTTGTAGTGTCGTAGAGCTTCTTCAATTCATATGAGGTTTGTTTGTGAATATTGGGCTGATTGAGAAGGATTTCGACTTGCTTGGTGAATAGGAGCTGCGGGTTATTGTAGCGATGATCTAATATTTCCCAGGCAGTGCCGTAGTTCTCGGCTGATACATGAAGGTGTTGAATAATACGCTCTGCTTCTCCCTTGACCTTACATTTTAAATATTGCATTTTCTGCGCGTTTGTTAGATACTTATTGTTATGTATCGCTTCGGTGTATAAATCGCAAAATGTAGGCCACTGTGTGTACTTTCCCGTAAATATGGGAATATCAATCTGAGGTAGAGAATGTTGTAGGTGTGCGCTTGACCCTAGTTTTTGATTCAGGGTCCGCTTTGAGGTAAGGTACTGGCCCTCGATGTCAGTGAATTTTCTTTCATATTTATTGTCTGATCCTGTTGATAAAATATCGATGCGCAGATGTAGATCATCGATGTTTCGCCAGCGCTGTTGTAGGTTACGCAGTTCGTCTTCAATCTCCCATTTTTCTTCGAGTTTCTCGATATTGATGCGATTTATCTGTCGCTCCAATGCCCGGAAATTAGCGTATTGTTGTACTAAAAGATCTTGGCGCGTGTTGGATTTTTCCAAATGAATGCTTGGGATGTGAAAGTTTGTTTTCGATGTTGTTGGTTGGGAGAGTTTGGGAGTTGAAGGCCGCTCGGAGTCCGCTGTCATGGTCGCTCTGGCTGTTATATAGAAGCTCATAACTTCATGATAAATGTTTTTTGTAAAATAATCGGATGTTTTGTCTTCTGCTGATTCCAATTTCTCATTATTGAGGTCAAATTCACCCCACAGGCTGTCGATTGCTTCTAGACGTTTTACATAGTATTCCGGTGTTTTTCGATCCTCAGAATCCTTCTTATAATTGATGTAGATCCTTTCGATCTCTCGCATGATAGTGCTCTGACGTTCCAGTAGATCTTGCATGTCGATAGGTGATATTGAGGTATTGATTGATTGGATCCTGTCTACCCAATGTCTTCGCAGACCAAGTACAGCCTTATGCGCCTTCTCAATCTGAGCTGGGGGATCCCGCTTGTGGGAAGCCAGCCAAACCGATTCGCAGTTATACCAAATCCACTCCGAACAAAGGATAGCAATAGCGTAGGATCCTTATGGTGAGTGTTTTCCTTCGACGAAGGTCCAAATCAAAATTAATCCTCGAAGGACCAAAAAACAAATAGTTAAAACTACACTTTAAGACTGATAGCTGATATAGATGATAGCTGTTGCTGCTGCTGCTGCTGATGCTGATAGATGCTTCTGATATATGGTGATAGATTCCTATGATGCTGTTACTGATAGGCGATGATGACAGGGATGTCAAATGAAACCCGTTGAGTGCGTAATGATCACTGTTTTTATTGTAATAATGTCGAATTTATATACATCTAATATTGCTTACTCAGGTAAACGCGGTGAACGAGTGCAATGACACATTGGCTCGTACAGTCTATATTTTTTATTACTAAAGCGGCATTACCTTGAAGTGAAGCTCTGAGGTAGTGAAATTTATTTATTTCATTTATGCTAGAATTGTCGTGAATTAATGACGTAAAGGTATCTCGAAACTCGAGCCAGCATTGGTAGTTCCCATCGAAATGAGGTAAGTCGATTTTAGGCAAACGAACAAAGTCAGTCTTATTCAAATGATGTGCACCTGAGTTAGCGTCACCGAAGCCCGCCACCGAGCCGTCATTGTCGCAGCCAGCGGCACCCGCGCCCGCGCATAGAAGGCTGCGCGTGAGAGCCACCAGCGCGAAGTACTGACGGTCGAACTCCTCGCGCTCAGCGAACACGGACCCCGCGTCGTCAGATAGCACCTCAATATTCGTCTGTAAGTCGTCAAATTCATTGTATAAACATTCAAATTTATTAAAACGTTCCTGCAAGTCCAAGCGCTGTATTTCCGAAATTTCAGGATTGCTTTTGATTAAAGTTACGTAATTACTATAAATAGTTACTTTACACTTGCTGGAACTACGTTTTATCATTAAAGTTTTAAGATTGTTTGCCATCGTAAAACAATGTAAATAAAATAAGTCAATGAACGCAAATATGCACAAACATTTGTTAAATAAACAAAAGGGATCGCGTTATCAATGATCAAAGTAGTTCTAGGTTTAACATCTATTCATGCAAAAAACGTGGCCGGCTATGTTACGTAAGCGCTTGCCGTATAAGGTACTTTTTGTTGGGGACTATTTAATTTACAAATTTAATTTAAAAGAGATTACTAGTAAAGTAATAAAATGTTCACTTTAAATTTATGGAAAAAATCTAGTTAACTATTATAAGAACAATTTTTTCGGCAACAAAGAAAGTAGTAAGTAAGGATAACTAAAGGAACGACACACTGGAACTGCACTTATCCCAAGGCACGTATGACACTGGCTCCACAGACGTAGGCTGTTGCGGCGACGACTTCTTTAGATTCTTGTCGATTTCTTTCTGGAATCTCCTAGCAATCGCGGTCAAAGTCCACACGACTACCACACGGTAATTTTCTAGAAAACGACGAGCAAAATATCGACTATCTTCATTAAATGCTCGTTAAGGACCAATGGTTAGGCCTTAAGAGGACTGTTAATGGCTCAGAGAAACAATGGACTGTAGAATAAAAGGTTTAATGCTGTATTACAATGTAGTTTGTGAATCTTTAAGTGACCGCAGTCTCAAGCGCGGAAGAGCCGAGTGTTCAATGCGAGCGACCGGGACTGCGGGAACGAAACCAGTTTACTACGTCACTGGCATGGCGCTCGATCCGCTACATAGATGCGCCGACAGTTTAGAGCACCGTGCCGTGATCAAATACCTCCACAAGAAACACTTAACTCCAAAGCAGATTCATGAAGATATGGTGACTACTTTAGTTACATCTGCTCCGTCGTATACAATGATAAAAAAGTAGACAGCTGAATTTAAACGTGGACGAGAGAGCATCAAAGATCACCCCCGTTCTGGACGGCCTTCTACAGCTACGACTTCGGAAAATATCGAAAAAATATGTGATCTCATCATGGGAAAAAGAATATTGAACGTATCTGAGATAGCTGAAGCTCTAGGAATTTTTATATGAACGTACACAAAACATGGTCGTTAACAAATTAGGGTTCCACAAGGTGTCTGCAAGATGGGTTCCGCGGCTCCTTTCAGTTGAACAGAAACGAAGTCGGCTCACGATTTCTAGATAGAGCTTTTTCAAGCTAATCCAAACGAATTTTTGGCAAGGTTTGTTACTATGGACGAAACTTGGTTTCATCACTATACTCCTGAATCCAAACAATGGAAGAGACCCGAATCTCCGACCTCCAAGAAAGCCAAGGTGTGTTTTTCAGTATCCAATGTAATGGCATCGGTTTTCTGGGACTCTAAGGGTAAATCTTGTCTGGCACTTAATGTATGTGTCGTTTATGTTCCTCCTCCGATAAGTCAAGAATATACCGATATATTATTTTCTAACATAAAGAACGTTTTAACGAATAAGGTTCATAAGCACGATGTAAACTTAGTTTAAGGGGACTTTAACTTTGGTAACATAGATTGGAGTTCAGAAAACACCAATAACTTTGATATTGAAAGTAGGAATTACAATACGTAAGAAAAAAACTTCCTTAATTTCGTATCTTTCAACAACTTAACTCAATGGAATAAAATAGTCAACAAAAATGGAAGGATTTTGGATTTGGATTTAGGTACCGCTGATATGCAGATTAAAGTTTCAAGCTCTAACGACGTTTTGGTACCAACGGATGATCACCATCCTGCTGTACTTATAGGTCTAAAAAACAATCTAGTAATAACTGAATTTAACCTAAGATTAAACCTAAATTAAATTTCTTTTTGAGTGACTACAGTGCGATTAATGATGAATTGGATAGTTTAGACTGGGATCTTATATGGAATAATACGAGTGACATTAATGAAATGGTAAAATTATTTTATTTAAATGTATCTATTATAATTAAGAAGCATACCCCGCTAAGAAAACCAAGCGAAGCAAATTATCCTACCTGGTATAATACCGCAATAATTAAGGCTCTAAGGAAGAAACCCACGTGACAAATTGGAGTTTGACTGTTTACGAAATAGATGTGACAAATTAATCAATGAGGCGTTTAAAAATTTTAAAATTAAATCAGCGGTACCTTGAAGCTTGATCCTAAATTCTTCTGGACGTACATTAAAAGGCAGAGGAGTAAGGAATCCAACATACCCAATGAAATGTATTTTAAAGCGAACGAGCTACAGGTGGACAGGATATAAGTAATCTATTTAATGCTTATTTCAAATCTGTGTACGAAGTAGACTCTAACGTAAGAAAACAGACAAATCATAATAAACAAGGCTATAAAGATAAACAGGTTCTTTCTCAAGTAGTGGTCACGGAAAAAGATGTGAAGGATTTGTACAGGCGACAAGGAAAAACTCCAAAATATTATTGATGGCTTGTTTATTACGGTTTTAAGATTACAAAATATATAGTAAAATTGCCGTAGCTACAATGCGTGCGTACGCGCTGGCTGCGTGATCGCTTGTCGCCTTTGATTGGCTGTTGCAGCCGGGCCGAAGTTTGCAGTTCATGACGTCACGCACTGCGCGCGTTAACATCCTCACCCGTTGGAGAAGACTTCTTCTTCAACTCCTCTTCGTCTTCTGGCTGCCAAAGAGGACAAATACGATTCATGGCTCGACGGATTACCCCATTTCCAGTAGCGACGTCGGCGACCCGAGACACGCCGTCGGACCCAGGGAATAGCGCCTGTACTCTCCGGATACGCCATTTTAGGGGTGGGATGTTGTCCTCTTTCAGTACTACCATGTCGCCTATTTTCAAATTAGGGTACCGCTGGCGCCACTTTGTGCGTTGCTGAAGCTCTGAGATATATTCGCCACTCCAGCGATCCCAAATATGTTGTTTCATTTGCTCCAACTGTTTGTATCTGTCAAGCATACTAATTTTAGAGCCTGCGAGGTGCTCTGACGGGAGTCCGGTTAATGTTTTTCCAATTAAAAAATGCCCAGGAGTGAGCGGGCTCAAGTCTAAAGCGTTTGAAGATAGCGGGCACAGCGGCCGCGAATTGAAAATCGCTTCTATTTGAGCGAAGAGTGTTGCCAGTTCTTCAAACGTCAGGTGCCGTTCGCCCAGTACTCTCCTCAGATGGAATTTCAACGACTTCACGCCTGCCTCCCACAGGCCTCCGAAATGCGGGGCGTACGGTGGTGAAAAGTGGAATGAAATACCTTCATCAGAACCGTATTGCATTACTGAATCTCTATTTGAAAAAATAATTTTATCTAATTCATTCTTAGCGCCCACAAAATTAGTACCATTATCACAGAATATGTAACGTGGTTTACCTCTACGCGATATGAACCTTCTTAAAGCTAATAAAAAAACATCTGTTCTCATGTCACTAACAGCTTCTAAATGTAGGGCCTTGGTTGCAAAACATACAAAAATACACAAGTAACATTTACTTATTTTGCAACCATGTCCCTTCCTGTCGGTTATATAGAACGGACCGGAGAAATCGACGCCCGTTGTCTCAAAAGGAATACCAGGACTCAGGCGCTGTTTTGGTAGATTACCCATTAAGGTTTCCATAGCCTTACTACCTATGCGCCTACAAATTAAACATTTATGTGGGATATTCCTAGCAAGATGCCTACCGTTAATAACCGAATACCTTTCTCTGACGAAAGCTAATAAGAGTTGAGGGCTAGCATGTAAGAGACGTCTATGCACATCTTCAAATATAAGATATGACAAAGGATGTTTTGAATCCATAAGTATTGGGTGTTTCTTGCATTAACTGAAACAAGAGTTTTCAATTCTGCCGCCAACTCTAACTACGCCTAAATGGTCCATAAAAGGGTTTAATGATAATATGCTAGACCTTTTTGGCAATGAATGATTATTTTTTAAAAGTTGAATTTCTGAATAAAAAGATTCTAGCTGAGCTATTTTTATCATTGTCATTGTACTACTATTTAGTTCCTCAACTGTTAATACTAATGAACTTGGCCTATTATTTATGTTTTTAAAATTATTTATAAATCTTAAGATATATCCAACTACGTGTCGTAACTTGTTTAATTTTGAATCTATAATCTATAATTAAATTTTTATGTAAACCATTAACTACATTATTTAGTACATTTATAAAATGATTGCTGCTACCACTAAAAATGAAATGTGGACCACATTTTTCTGTTGGCCACTGTGATTCATTTAGACTTAAAAACTGAGAACCTCCCCACCAAAGGCTCGCTAGCCTTTCATCGAAACAGTCTATACCGCGCGATGCTAAATCCGCCGTCCCTAGTTGGCACATATCTCCATTCACTATTTGGTGATAACTCATGTATTTTATTTATTCTGTTTGAAACGAAAACATTTAATTTCTGTGTGAAGGAAGTACGCAGCCACCCAAGAACCACCATGGAGTCAGTCCAATGAATACAACGTAGTACCTGGCATCGTAATATTTTTATAATTTTAGCATTCATCTCAGCCGACAGCAATGCTCCGCACAGCTCCAGGCGAGGGATTGTGAGGGTCTGCCCCTCACTATCTAATGAACGTAGATATGCACAAGCACCATAAGCCGCCTTAGATGCGTCTGAAAATAAATGTAATTCAATCGACACTATATTTCTACACAATACATGCCGAGGTACATTAATACATGACAGTGAATTTATAGTTTTTACAACATTATCCCACATTTTCTTAATATCTCTAGTAATTATTTCATCCCAATCTAATTTGCATTTCCATAAACTCTGTAATATTAATTTTGCCCTAACTATAAATAAACTTAACAAACCTAACGGATCAAATATTTTTGCGATTTGAGATAACATAACACGTTTTGTTATATTTTCCTTTGTCTCAAACTGTACAGGAAACATGAACATATCTAATGTGGGAGACCACAAAAGCCCTAAAGTTTCTGTATTATTTTTCAAATCTGATAAATTCTTATTTTCCAATAGATCTTTTTCTCCAATTAAGTGACTTGAATTTGAACGAAATTTTCTAATTTCAAAACCAGCTTCCTTTAATTTTTGAGTTACAGATTTACAGATATTTATTAATTCCTGTTCATTTTCCGCTCCTGTTAAGATATCATCTACATATAAGAATAAGAATAAGAATAAGAATAAAATGTATTTCTGGAAAACTTACATCTAGGAATACACTTACTTACTAAGAACTTACAAATATATTACTACGATAAACTACATAAATATCAATTATAATAGGTGTCTAAAAATTTACAATAGCTACTATAATTATGATAAGTCATACTATCGGTTTATCATGATCTAGGGTAACAATAACTAGGCAAATACCTAAACTAAGTAATTATGAATTACCTGTTTTTTAGGTACAAATTATTAAATTAAGTACAGTATGCTGCAAAAACATTAATTCTAAATCTAGTAAGTACATTAATAATTAAATGCGCAAAGTGAATATTACATAAAATGTGTTTCATAATTCTCGTCCCACTATAAATCATATATAAATCATGCTTAATCTCCTCGCACTCCTCAGCTAGCTGAAACAAACAGCGAGTACTTAAAAAAGGAGCTGATGCGGTCCCATACGTCACAGTATTTAATTTATAATATTTTAAGGACTCGTTTTCATTTTCTCTAAAAACTATCATTTGCCATTGCCCATCATCTTCACTTACAATAATTTGCCTAAACATTTTGGCTATGTCCGCCGTAAAAACAAAACTATGCTGTCTAAATCTAATCAAGATGCTAAATAAATCGTCCTGTATAATTTTACCTACACCCTGTATATCGTTCAATGAACGCCCCGTGCTAGTTGTGGCGGACGCGTCAAAAACAACTCTGAGTTTGGTTGTTTCACTCCTTTCACGAAGCACCGGGTGGTGTGGTAAATAATAAGTGGGGCATTACAGTGGTCCCGTCTCCTAAGAAGGGCGGTCATAGGGGTTGCAGGTCGGATTCGAATTGAAAGAATAAGTTTTTTTTACCTAATAAATGATTGTTTGAAGATTCTAAGGGTAATAAAAGTAAAACAAAATATATTTTTAAAGGCAAGATAGATATATTCTTAAAAAAAAAGGCACTCAACCATACTAAAAATAGGTAGGTAAGTAAGTAACAGTAAAATTGGTAATAATATTTAATTATTATTTATGAGCATAGCTTAAATGGCATATTAATAATAAAATTTATCAGATAAAAGTTATATAAAAAGACTTTATATAAAACAAGGGCTATTTAACATTGCAGGAAAACATTATAATTAACAAAAATTTTAATATAGTTTAAGTACATAATAAATCCAACACTTCTTTCATCAATACAGACTTCTTCTTACAAGGCAACTTTCTGATACTAGAAATAAGTGGGTCTGAATTGAGAAGAAGTCTGTTTAAAAGATCAATATTATTCACAAGTCGGGAATGTTTCCTAGTGTTATCGTGTCTAAATAATTTCACTAATTTATTACATGATTCGGCGGCCTCTTCAGACAATTCACTAATAGATAATATACAATTATCAATTACCTCTGATCCGTGCATTTAAAACCTTATGTATAGATGAAGGCAAGTTATACCAAGGATACTCCTCAACAAGCATTTTTGCAGTATCAAAAAAAAAGCTCTTAAATTTTAGTGAATTTATTTTATACCCTGATGATAGGCTCTGCAGAAGGTGCCTACATCTGTCTATTGGAGCTTTTCTAATACCAGTTATTTCAGCAGAAATTTCAGAATTATGGAAAAATTTTCTTGCGGTGTTTCCGTCATTGGATGTGCCACTTCCTCCACTTCGGGGTTTATCTACAATCAAACCTAATTTTTCCCTAAACTGCTGCTGAATGAACTCTTTCCTCTGAGCGAGAGAGGCTTTATCCTCGGCCGAACGCGCTTGCCATTTTTTGAAATTAATTCGATAGGAAACGTGAATGAAATATTCAAAAAATCTTATGTATGAATGAAGGGGAGAAAAGCCGAACTCAAATTTACTAGCTTCGGGTACCTTATTAAAACATTTACTTAAGTCATTCATCTCTTTTGGTGTTGCACCACAAATGTAACACCTACTCGCAGATAAATCACTAAGAGCAGAACAAACTTTACCATCAACCATAGTTAACTGTAAAGTGTGTGAGATTTTAATTTCGCGACCATTAATATCAACTAAAGTGGGTACTAATTCTTGAATTTGACTTTTAAAGTGAGTTTCTTCTCGTAAAGTGACTTCCTTTGATTCTTTAGTAAATTGGAAACGAATTGGTCGGCACCACCTAGTAGAGGAAGGGCGTGGATTTTTCCAAATAATTGATTCATCAGAGGTGCTTTTACAAATAAGTTGTAGGGGTACGTAAGAAGTAATAAATAAATTTAAGTCATCGATTGCTGAATCTGAAAATTTCTGCTTGTATTCACTATGGCCTGTGCTGCCATCAAAACCCTATTTACCAATTAAAATAAATTCGTTCTCAGATTCGGGAAGACTATCAAATACAGGCATTTGGTATTTTAGAATTTATCAAATTTTTTAACAAAATTTATTGATGCTTGTTAGTTTATTTATTTATATATAATTTAGTATCGATCATTTTGTGGGAACTAAGAATTATCAATTTACAAGATACCTAATAAATATAATAACGGCCTACGGGAATGTAATGAATAAAATGAATACCTCGAATTTTTATAATCCGTTACACTAAGATGTTTCTAGATTAACAACCTTTTCACTCACTCAGTATACCCCACAAGACGGTAGCTAGTAGAAAGACGATGACGGCTTCTTAATCTTATATCTGGCTGTGTCATCCTGGTCACGGCACCACTTTCCTTGTACAGGCGACAAGGAAAAACTCCAAAATATTATTGATGGCTCGTTTATTTCGGTTTTAAGATTACAAAATATATAGTAAAATTGTCGTAGCTACAATGCGTGCGTACGCGCTGGCTGCGTGATCGCTTGTCTCCTTTGATTGGCTGTTGCAGCCGGGCCGAAGTTTGTAGTTCGTGACGTCACGCACTTCGCGCGTTAACAGATTATTTTTTTAAACTTGATACGCAGAAAGGTTCAGGTCCAGACCTTATACTTACGACTTTTCTAAAAAAATACGTAGATAATTTAATAGTACCATTAACAAAAATATTTAATACTTCACTTCATACTGGAACTTTCCCTGAGGCTCATACTCTACACTCTACGCTCATACTCATAATATACTCAAGTCCGGGAACCTGAATGACATTGAGAACTATAGACCAGTCTCGATGCTAAGCTCAATGGCAAAAATACTTGAGTCCTTCGTGCAGCAAGTGATTTACGCTCATGTCCAAACACAAGTCATGGCACATCAACACGGTTTTAGACCTAGTAAATCGACTGCCACAAACTTGACAGAGTATGTTACAGATATAGCCCACGCTTTAGATAAAGGCCTAGAGGTTCATGCCATATACACTGATTTTCGTAAAGCTTTCGATCTCGTTCATCATCAATCGCTCATAACCAAATTATCAGTATTCGGCATTCACGGTTCTCTTTTACGCTGGTGTGAATCTTATTTGACTAATAGATCGCAAATGACAGTAATTAAAGGTTTTTCGTCGGATGTATTTTTATCCCGTCAGGAGTTCCTCAAGGCTCACATTTGGGTTATCTTTTTTTTCTTATATATATAGATGACCTAGGAGAGGTAATAACGTCAAAGTGTTGAGTCCATTTTAGGCCGTCAGTAAGCTTTTTGTCTCAGCACTTAATGGACGAATGGAATGCACGATAATTCGTATCATTTATGAAAATGATTATTAAAAAAAGTATCAGAACTAAAATATTTCCCAATAAAATTATCTCAATTAATAAGAAACTAAACGTGAGGAGTCTTCATACAATAGCTGCGCAACGTTGGGGTTCCGATTCAATGCAAAAGAAGCTTTGCTGGTGGCTTATTCTAAAGATAAAGGCATAAAGCTTTTCATAAACAGTAAAGTAAACATATAAAGTATACATTTAAAACTAAATAAATAAAATTAAAAACATATTACAAACTTAATTATGTTAATTGTATAATCTTGCAAAGCATTATTTCGACTGCAACTATAACTTTTTGTGAGTTTTGTTTTTTTTAGTTCGGGATCCCTATCACCAAACTTCAAAATTCAATCAAATATTCGCTCTGTTATTTTGCAACAAGTGGATGTGCTCTTTCGGTTTTCACTTTTTTTTTTTTTTTTTTTCTTCCCATGTTATTTTCTTTTTGATTTTCCTTTATATTAGAACGTATTTTATCATAAAATAAACTAAATTATCAAAAAAAACTCTCCTGTGTTAGACAATAAGAACTCAAGCTGAAAACAAGCTTCATAAGCGCGGAAGGTTAAACTTGTTTGCGTCTATTAACGTTGCACGGGGCTAGCATATAATTAGCCAAGAAGGTGGCTAAACGCGACAAACAATCGCTTCGGGTCGAGAGATAATGTGGTTCAGTAGCGTCAGTTTCTCGCATTTTGAGACCTCCTCGACTTGTCGCGGGTACAGACCTCTTCCTTTAAAAGCCTTTAAGTTAGTCTAATGTATAAATGTGTTTTCTTTCTATATTCTAATAAGATTTTGGACACGTGACTAAGACAGTAAGATTCCTTTGACTTCATTATTTAATTTAAAAACCAAAAACAAAAAAGTTAGTTCAATAACCTTTTAAATATGGTTTATGACTGTATAGTCAATCTATTAAAAATAATCATGACGGTATTATATGCTGAAACATCATCGGCCGACGGCTCAAATACTATGGACTTAACCCTTTAAAATGTATGCTGATGATTTAAAGATGTATAGGACAATTGGTTCGAACCAAGATGTTTACCAGTTGCAAATGAACTTAGAGAAAGTACAGTAAAACACCACTCGGTGTTTTAAGAACTCAATGATCCTCAATCCTGAAAAATGTTATCAGATAAAGTTTCAAAAAAGAAAACTTTGGCACCATGTGCATATAGTATTAATGGACTTCCTTTAAAAGAAGTTTCCGTTATTACGGATCTCGGTGTGATGGTCGATAGCTCTCTCACTTTCAAAAGTCACCTCGAGAACATCACACTTAAGGCGAATAAACTATAAGGATTCATAACACGTCAGATGAAGGTATTTAGGGATCCAACTGTGACGATATCGGTGTATAATTGTTTGATACAAAGTATCCTAGAATACTGCAGTCAAGTTTGGAGCCCTAGTTATCAAGTCCACATCAACATCATTGATCAGATTCAAAAGAAATTTCTTTACCATCTAGCTTTCTCCGATAATAAATGTAGGTCGTTGCGTTCCTATGAGGAAAGATGTAAACATTATAAAGTCACCCCATTACACAAACGACGAAAAACCTTGGACTTAATGTTTTTACACAAGGTCATTCACGGTAAAATATATTCCACCGAGATTATATCCCAAATAAATATAGTTGTTCCACGTCAAGGTAGCAGACTGCTGAATCGTAAAGTGTTCGATGTAAATACAGTGAACTCTAATGTTGGGAGCCATGCTCCACTGCACCGTATGTTTCATCTAGCCAATTGTCTCAGAAACAATTCAGATATATTTGGTGATTCTTTGGCCTCTTCAAAAAAGAAACTGAAAATGCATTTTGGCACACACTTGTTACATTATACAAAAAATTTCATTAATTTAACTTATTTTTACTGATTTCCATCCATTATAGCTTGAACGGGTTAACATAAACAGCCTACCCTTTATTTTTATTATAAATGTAGATATATTTAAATCTTGTACTGTTAGATTCACTTCTAAGGTGGTCATAACAAGGTAAGGTCATAATTAGAATAACTGTTCGAAGCATGTTTTTTAGTTGTATGATTTGTATTATGTACCGGTTTTGTGAATTAAATAATATAAAAAAACATTTATTTTGAAAACTACAAATTTCTCCAAACGCTTACAACTTTCAGTTTAAAGTTTGTGCCAAAAAATAGTCATGAAATAGTCGTATGAAACAAAAATAATTTTGAGCTGCTTTCATTTGAAAATAAATACTTCTCATGTTCCCTACATTTCTATGGATGTACAGTCGCGTACACAATTATGATTTCTTTTTGGTTAGTAAAAAACATGCGCTCTTTTGGTTTGTTACTCATTTCCATTACTGTAAACAAACTTTGTAGACAGGGCTCTGAAATCGGTTTGTTATAGCAGACTAACTATAGACTAACCATGTCTGACAAAATTTTGTGATTTGTTTTTAAGATAGAGAGATAGCGTTAGTTGAATTAGATTTACAATTTATTTAAATTTAGTCAAAATAATACATAAAAAAGCTTAAGATGGCGCTGTTTACAAGATCACTTGATATTGCAAAACTATCAGTAGTATCAGGCGACAACAGACGTTGCCAGCTAGTGCATTATATTATTTGATTCTATGTTGCCGCTCTTATAATTCAGTAACAGAAAACTTTACACCACCCCGGATATTATTTATAGTGTTACTGGGTTACAGTATTGCCAGTATATAATTATTCCCACAAAAATATAGCATTCATCTACACAGTTTGTTTTTATCTGCCTTAACATTGTAAAAAGAATTTCAGTGCATTTAATTAATAGTGGTGTGGCGTTTAATTAAAACGAATTTAATCTCTAATTATGACTTTTTAATATGCGAATATTACAAAGCGAACAATGTGGTTTCATGTAATGGTCAAGAACAAGTAAAAGAATGAAAATGGTCGCAGACGCTTCGGGAACATGACGCCATCTGGATGCGTTCCTGTTGGCTGTTGATGACGCGATTTCATATGATGCGATATTCGTCCAATAGGAGTCTTCCTCTGCATCTGACGTAGAAATTGGGCTAGCGGGGACAGGTTTTAAGGCGAAGATATTCTTTAGGAGAAGCCTGAACATGCCCCCGGCCTTGGAAGCACCAACATCCAACATCTAATCAGCCGCATCGTCTAGGAACAGCGGGCATATGCGTGAAAAGGCTCACCTGATGACACCTGACGCGGTCTGGATATCAGCTACTCGTGAAATCCCACCTTTACCTGGCTTAGTAGATATAATGCGCCCCAAGGTCCATTTCAAAGGAGTACTATTATATTCTTTGATGACCACCAAGGTGTTAAGCTGTAAATCAGGAGTATTGGTCTTCTATTTTGTACTGGTTTGCATGCAGAAATGTTGACGAACTTGCTCTAAACTCTGGTAGCGGGAGAGTCGGCATTCAGGAACATCAGTGAGCTGTTCAGCTGCTGGCGCTGTAAGGAGACGGCCAACCAGGAAGTGAGCTGGGCTTAGGGGAAGGAGGTCATTTGGATCTATGGGTAAGGGACTCATAGGACGGGAGTTCAAGATGGCTTCAATCTGCGCCAATACTGTAGTAAATTCCTCAAACGTCAAATGAACATTGCCAACCACTCGCACAAGGCGATGCTTACACGATTTTACCCCAGCTTCCCAAAGTCCACCAAAATGTGGCGCATACGGAGGGATAAACGAAAACTTAATATCTTGACTAGCAGCATATTCAATCAAATCCTTAGAACATGTTATTAAAAAATTACAAAATTCATTTGCTAGGCCTACGAAGTTCCTACCGTTATCAGACACCATTTCAATAGGTTTACCACGTCATGAAATAAATCTCTTAAGAGCGAGCAGATACCTATCGGATGAAAGGTCACTTACCAGTTCTAGATGTACTGCGCGAGTTACGAAACATAAAAATAGACATATGGAACCTTTAATGAGCCTTGAGCCTCTACCCTTCCTGTTAAGTGTGAGCACGGACCCCGCGTAGTCTACCCCGCATCGCAAGAAAGGGAAACTGGGAGTGATGTGACCCTTGTGGCAGGTTGCCCATAATAGGTGTCGGAATTTTACCCCTCAATCGAGTACAAGTAACGCAGGCATGTACTGTTCGCCTACCGAGGTTCCTGCCCCCTAGCGGCCATTTCTACCACCAACACGAATAATTTTATCTTCGTCTATAAATAAATTTATTTTACTTAAATTATGCTTAGGTGCTTCGGGGTTTTTAATAAAATAATGAGCTGTAGAGCTCTGGAAAGGATTCCTGCTGACAGAGCTAACTAACACTATGTTAGCCTGTCGTAACTCATCAACTGAAATATTTTCCGTACGACGAGTATTTTTTATTTGAGCATTATGAATAAATCTGAACGCATGTGCACATGTGCGATTCATACGATTATATTTCGAAAATCTACTAAAAGGAAATGACGGTCTTTTGAATGTAGAAACCAGTGTTACGGTCTTCTGTTTTATTTCAGGAATTTCTTCCTTGGTCACTTGTTGCGTTTGATGAGAAATAGCCTGGCTACAACTAAAGTCAGGATCATGAAGGAACGTTGGTCCTTTCCATCATAAAACAGAGGACTACAGGTCCTCTAACCTAACTCCACGGGACACTAGATCAGCTGGATTGTGCTTCCCACTCACATGGCACCAGGGCAATTCTTTTGCTATACTGAGAACACACCGTGGTGCGGTAGAAAATAATGAGGCGTATCGTAATTCTTTATTAAGCTCATATGACCGAAAATTAATATACTCATGTATAAATCCACTGTATAATTTTTTATAATCTGGATTCCGTAGCAAACGTCTTTCAAGCGCAAAAAACCGACGTTCTGCTTGTATGTAGCTGTCACCTAGTTTCTCGGGAGATTCTTTGAATGTAATTCGTACACAAAACCGTCCGTCACCATTACGCGTTGTATTGGTTACGAAATGTTCCTCGCAAGTACGTTCCTCCTCAATGCGTAAGTCCCGAGGTACTGGTACCTCCTCTAGCTTCCAGAACTGCCTAAGCTGCGAATCAATTGATTGTGAAAAGTTATAAAGAATAGGCCTCTCTAAACGCGTAATAGAACAAATAGGTCCAGATATAATCCTAATTAACCTAATTTTATTATTATTAATTAAATTCCAAAACTTGTCTGCTACTATTAAAATATCCATGCTTTGAAATATATAAAATTGCGGATCTGCTAAAGTCATATTTTGCGGAATATTAAATGAAATGTTTTGTTCAGGCTGGCAGGCAAAGCCGACGTTATGCTAGGTAAAACAAAACATTGTAGTCGCGTGCTATAAGAGTTAGTGCGCGATTTAATTTTAATATCACACATTTGCTACATCGATGCAAATGTGATAGAATTACCAACTCCTATTATTTCATGTGTGAACTGTGTTACTAGCGCTTGAATATGGTCTATTAAAGATTGCGTAATAAAGCATTGCTAACTGCTACTGTCTAAAAGTGCGCGCGCTAAATGATAGCGATTATTACTATCAGCAACCCCAACTAACGCAGTTGATAATAAAACCGTAAACAATTAGGACAGAGGTTTTTGTCTTTAACAAACTTAAGTTTAGTATTCAAGTTTAAGTCTATAAATTTCTGGCAAGAATAGACTGGATGATTCGCGTTACAAAACACACAAACTTTCTTTGTCAAATTATTATCGTGTGCCTTGTTTGTGTTGGGGGTGATATTACAGTGAATTTTACTATTATTATTCGAACTACATTTTTTACTTTCATGATTAATTTTACTATGTGAAAGTTTTTTTTTTGTTTTTTTATTGAAAAAGGATTAGACGTTTGTCTTCTATCTCACCTGATGGAAAGTGACGATGAAGACGAAGGTGTTACACGTCTATCCACGAGATACCTATTCACTCGACGATTGAAAGAACTAGGACTATAGTTTTCTGGTAAAACAGACGCAGGCAGTTCATTCTACACCTTTGTGACCCGTACCAGAAAGGAACTATTGAAGTGTTTGGTTCGACTTCTTGGTATATCTATCATAAAGGGATGGAAGGTCTGTCTGCGTCTAGTAGTCCGATGTAAGAAGGGTGTGGGTTCAACCTGATCAAAAAGAGCATTCGTGCACTCTCCAAAATGTAATCTGTAGGAGACTGCTAAACTGGCAACTTTCCGGCTCTGCAGTTTTGTGGTGGTGAGGTCAAAGTTGTTAATAATTTTTCGGGCTCTTCGGTCAACTGCGTCCATCGCTTCTAGTTGATGCTTTGCAGAACCATCCCAAAGGTGGCTACAGTACTCCATACAAGATCGAACTTGAGCTGTATACAAATTAAGTAGCTGTTCAGGGCTGAAGTACCGTCGGACCTTCAAGATGATTCCCAACTTCCTTGAAGCAGTTTGAGCCATGGACACAATTTGTTGCCCGAAGTTTAGTTGGGACGATATAGTTACGCCCAGAAGCCCTAGGTGGTCGGTTCAGGGTACAGAAACATTCTGGAAAGCGGGCATTAGGTCGAAACTGCTCTTTTTCGCGGAGATTAAACACGCCTGTGTTTTCGACGGGTTAAATTTGACCAAGTTGGACTCGCCCCAATCGGACACTTTCTTTAAGGCCAAATCCACCCGCTCAATCATGGACTCTCTCAAAGCCCGGATTTCTTGAGGACTCGCTCGCGCATTGGAAATGTATCTCTCTACAACGGTGCTGTCATCAGCGTAACCAATAATGCCTGGGGTTAGCAGGTCATTCATGTGCAGCAAGAATAACGTTGCAGAGAGAACAGATCCCTGAGGTACCCCGGCATTAATTGCCATTAGGTCAGAAGAGCAGCCGTCTAAGACTACTCGAATTGACCGTTCACTCAGAAAATCAGATATCCAGTCGCAGAGCTCTTTAGGTATTCCGTATGCTGGAAGCTTACTCAAGAGACCATCATGCCAGACCCTATCAAAAGCCTTGGAAATGTCTAAGGATACAGCTATAGCTTCACCGTGACCTTCCAAGGCTTCGCTCCATAAGTGAGTGGCATACACAAGAAAATCTCCAGTCGAGCGTCCACTGCGAAAACCATATTGGTTATCACTAAGGAGCTCGCTGGACTCAAGTTATGCCAGGAGACGATTGTTCAATACACGCTCCATAACTTTGCAAAGTATGGAGGTGATTGTAATAGGTCGATAGTTGATGGGATCTGCACGGCTTCCCTTCTTTGGTACTGGTTGCACGTTAGCCAGCTTCCAGGATTTAGGGACCTTTCCAGATTCCAAAGAGAGTCGATACAGGCGCGTTAGTATGGGAGACAACTCGGCTGCGCAGTGTTTTAAGACAACTGCAGGTATGCCATCGGGGCCGCTGGCCTTGTTCACGTCTAAATTCTGCAAGCATTTAAGAACCTCATTTTGGCGAATATGAACGGTAACTGACGAAACGAGGTAACTGGGGTGGGACTTTACCTTGACTATTTAGACGTGAATATTCTGCAAAAAGATTTACTAACTAATAAGATTTACTAACTAAGATTTACGACTAATAATCTCCATAAAAGAGAAGGTGATAGTCGATTTAGCTATGCGGCCAAAGTTTACGAGTATATATAATATTGTGATATTGATGTCTGTGGGTCAACACGCGGATGTAGAATAGGATCCTCAGTGGGTTAAAATAATAAAAGGGTTGTGATGGAATAGGTAATGGTTTTTAAACGTTATTGGTATAGAATTTTGTCAGGTGTATTTCGGTGCATTTTGAAAAAGTTCTCTGCATTGCGTTGTGAAATATTAATTTATTAATTTATAGATATCATTCTGGGTTAAATAAAATACTTTGGATCCGATTTTATGATCTATTCATAGGTAAGTTTGTCCGGTAATAGTTAGGTAGGTAAAATCTTAATATTTAGGTAGGTAATATTTAAACTTTTGAAAGTTACAAACTTTCAAATAAACTTTTAATCATTCAGAAAAGTTTAAAGTTAATATGACAGTTTATGTCAAACGTGTTTGTTTTACCAACTGAATGATAATGTTTGATAATATAATTTGATTAATTTAGTATTAATTTTAATATAAATAGGATTAATTAAATTTACTTTTATTGGGATATTAATGTATTTATTACTTATCAATTAATTATAATTATAATTTAATTGTATTCAATGGGTTATTTTAACAATTGTTGATTAATTTAATAATAAATATTGGTTATTTGAACTTGCGTATGATTGTGTAACGTAAATGATTAATATGGGGTTGTTGATTATTCATGAATTGTATGAGAAATTAAAATAATTTACACTGTTTTATTTAGATATTAATTAACCAGCCGGGATCTTGGCTGATTTTCATCAGGTTTTGTGGCTAAGGCTCTATTGATGGAGAATAAATACAATAAGATCATTTTTGGTGTAATAAGATGTTGTAATTTAAACATGATCAAGTGTGTATATTCCTATCGGTAGGGGGCTCATCTGAGAGTAATCCCGATTAATGTATATGGTCCTGATTTAAGTAGGGTCGTTATTTAAGAATGAAATGTATATAGGAATTTATTTAATCAGCTTCACTGATTAAATAAATTAAACAAGAGGGGCGATTGCAACGTTTGCTTGTGCCGTATTTATTAAAAGAGGTTATTGCACAAACAAACTTGCCGACATTTATGACTGGCAACTTATAAGTCTGTCATTATTTGATTTTATTTGTAAAATGTAAAATATATAGAATATGGAAGATTGTTCCAGGGGATTCCTTGACGGGATTCCTTAGGGAATTCTATTGCGGGCTTCGTCCCCAAAATAGTCTAATAATTATCATTGTATTTTCCTATAAAATAGATTCATCTTAAATAAAAGTAACTTAAAGTAAAATTGTGTTATATTTCCTTTGTTGATTAGGAAGACCTCCGTAGGTTAGATTAGGTCCATCCCGGGTACCGACCCCAGAGTACCTAAACTGAATCGCTAAGATTCGTACCATGAAGTGCCTTTAGCTAATTGGCGTTAGAATCGCTCACAGAGGAATGAACGATCGAAATTTGTCTGTGGTCCGCGTGTAAGAAAGAGATGACACTGTACACTCGTTGCAATAGTCTGACACAGTCCGTGCGACGCAAGGGTGCTGAGCGCACGCTTGTTATTCGTGTACTCGTTGTTACGTTTTTTCGGTATACCGTATAGTAATATTTATTTAACGTTTTACCCACATTATATAATTTATCTCGATCAACATGAATGAAAAAAGCAAAGGTGACAATTACGAATGTAAATTGGATTTAAGTGACAAAAGTGACTCAGAGGTTGTGAATGAGTGTGAACGAGAACTTAGTAATATGCTCGAATGGGACAACATGGGTACGGAAGTTAGTATGGGGGAAGAAACCAGTCAAGAAAAAAGAGAGAAAAGACCAAGAGAAAGCAGCGAAGGAAGTAACGAAGATGGGTTTATGACAGTGTCACGTAGAAAACCAAAAAGGTTATTGCGAAGTGAATCTATAGCCGAAAACAATTATTTGGAAGGAGTTGAAGAAAAATTTGAAGTGTGCATGACATCTACTACGCCTTTACCCAAGCAAATGGCCTTAGCCAAACTACTGCGCTCCCAAAACATAACAAATATTCTCAGAATAAAGTTCAAAAGCCCTTACAAAGTATTAATACAATTAAATACCAGACAAGAGACAGAAAAAATTATAAACTGCCAAAAATTATCGGAATTAGGCTACAAGTGTAATAATACAATGCATTCTGAAATAGTGTATGGAATCATCAGAGGTACAGACTTAGATTTAGAGGAACAAGACCTACGTGAGGTCTTAGAATCCCCAACACAAATAACGGGTATAAAAAGATTAAAGTGAATCGACCGAGATGGCAACTGGAACCTAGTGAAACCGTACGACTGTGTTTTAAAAGTCATGCTTTGCCAACTTACGTTTACGGTTATGGATGTAGACTTAAAGTCGAGACATATGTTTTTCCCGTTACTCAATGTTCGGGCTGTTGGAAATATGGACACATAAAAACATTTTGTCCAACAAACAAGATATTGTGCCCTAAGTGTGGTGGAAACCACGAGAACTGTCCTATCACAGAATATAGTTGTCCAAATTGCAAGTCTTCCCATATGGCTATGGACAAAACATGTGCAGTCTTCCTAAAGGAAAAAGAAATAAGAAATTTAATGAGCATAAAAAACGCAACGTATAAAAAGGCGCTTCAGTTCTTTCTAGATGAACATAAAAATAAATCGAACGATACTGTGACAAATATAAACAGAACCTACAGCGAGGTGGTAAAGACAAAGACGAGTGCACAACATTATGAAGATCCAGACAAAAATTCAAGCTCAGATAATGATTTAAAGAATAAAAAGGACACGCTTATGCAAGAAAAAACTAAATTACTTGACAAAGCAAAAAAACACAAAAAGAAGAAGACGCCATCAGATCCTATGTGCAATGCTTTGGCAGAAGAACGAGCAACGGCCATGGATACTACAAACAATAGAGAATTGCTTCAACCATCTACTAGCACAGATAGGACTATATTACAGGATAAATTAAATGTTAGTCTTATATATAAAAAATTCAAATAAATATTTATGAATAATAGTAAATCTGACGATAAAATAAGCGCTATGATAAAGATATTTATAGAGGAATTAAAACGCATTATTGTAAGTTGTGTGAAAGATAATGACTTACTAAGTAACATAATTAAAATCATTTTAAATGGATAGTACACATAATATAAATCCTGTTTTAAATATAGTTCAATGGAACTCACAAAGTATACGTCCTTAACAAAATTTATTTGAAGCTATTTTATATCAAGAAAAAGCACATATTGCATTGATAAGTGAGTCATGGTTGGAACCAGAGTCGCATTTTCAAATAAGTGGTTACAACATTTATAGAAAAGATAGAATGGACGGCTATGGAGGAGTCGCTATACTTTGTCATAAATCACTTAAAAGTCAGGTAATTCCAATTTCTTTAAATAACGTAGGTATTGAAGTTGTTTGTGTTAGAATACATAACTGCAAATCAATAGAAAACATTTTGAGTGTGTATTGCCCATCTACAATACATACGTGTAATGATGATTGGGATAATTTATTTGCATTATTTTCTACAAAAACTATTATAGCTGGGGACTACAATGGACATCACACCGGTTGGTCTAATAAAGTAGATTCTAGGGGCAAACAACTAGTTAACTCATATTTAGATAATAGATATATGTGTCTTAATGATGGATCATACACGAGAATTAAACTAGTTAATGGAAGTCTACAGAAGTTTGCCCCAGATATAACATTCGTTACCACTGATGTTGCAATTCATTTCCAATGGTCAGTTAAAAATGAAAATTTAGGTAGCGACCATTTAATTGTTAAAATCACTGTAAAATATGTTAAGACGTTCAAGCCTATTCAAAAACGAAACTATAAAAACGCTGATTGGATCGGCTATCGTAATGCATTAAAAAATCTTTTCCAAAAAATCCCACAAGCCTTCAATAGCATCCAATATATGTACGATTATTTTGAAAATAGCCTTAATCAAGCCGCTAATAAAAATATTCCTGATATTAAAATAGACATTAATCCAACAAGGAAATTTAAAACAAAAGAGTACTGGACTCCAGAGCTATCACAGTTAGTTGCTCAGCGAAGATTAGCTTTAAAACAATTTAGGCGCAAACCCACTCCACAAAATTTACAAATTTTAGAAAATAAAACCTTAGAGACTAAAAATAAAATAAATGAATGCAAATCTCAGAGTTGGCGAAAGTTTTGCAACAGTATAAACGAAGTGACTTCGTCTTCAGAAATGTGGAGAAAAATGAGATGGTTGAAAGGGTACGGAAAAACAGATACATTTGTCTCGTTAGAAAGTAAAAAAGCGTTATTGTGCTCTCTTGCTCCTGACTACACGGTCCCTGCCGACCCAACTTCTTTTTCTAGTAACGAGAGCTTAGAAACGGAATTTACATTACAAGAATTAGAAAATTGTTTGAAAAGAAAAGATACAGCCCTAGGGACTGATTTGATTACCTTACTCTATGATATTTCATTTACCTCGTAATGGAAAAATTTTTGTGATCAATTTGTATAGCAAAATATTTTTAGATGCCCACGTTCCGCATCAATGGCGAGATATACATATAGTTCCCGTGCCAAAAGCTAATCAAAACACAAACCACCATCTAAATAAAATCCGGCCAATTTCTATGATATCTTGTGTGTGCAAAATATACCACATAATGCTAGGTAGACGTATTAAATGGTTCTTGGAAAGAAATAAAATATTATCAAATCAAACTTCAGGGTTCAGGAGGGGTCAGTCATGTGTTGACTGCTTGACGCGTCTGGTTTCATATATTCAAACTGGATTCTCAAAAATTCCCCAACCTTAGGTTGCTTCTTAGATATTGAGAACGTTTCAGTAGATCAGCTAGTAAAAATAATGGACGAATTGAAAATTGGCCATAAAGTATGTAAATATTTTTGGTCATTTCTTAAGGAAAGACATTTAAAAATTAAAAATGATGATGAAACAGATAATCAGATATGTAGATAAACTAGCAGGGGTCTTGCCCAAGGAGATCCCATTTCGCCAATATTATTTAATATTGCTACGTTTAAAATTTGTAATGAAGTTGAAAATATTATGATCTGCCAATATGCTGATGATTTCGTCTCATTTTACAGTAATATTAACGTGGTGAATTGTGTAAATAAGTTGCAAAAGGCATTAAACAAAGTAACAAGTATACTTGAACAAATAGGATTGCAATGCTCATCTACTAAATCAAATGTTTGTTTATTCTCGAGAGGATTTCGTAAAAATCAGGTCGTCTTAAAAATTAACGATATAAATCTTCAAATGGTGGACTGCGTCAAATATTTGGGGATGTGGTTAGACAGATCACTTAGATGGACGAAACACGTCAATGAAATTAGCGAGAAAACAGTTAAATTACTAAATCTTTTAAAAGTGCTTGCAGGTTCAGGTTGGGGAGTACAACCTATACATTTACGTCGTCTTTACATTTCCACTGTCCGCAGTAGACTTGACTTTTCCTCATTTCTTTACGATAATTGTGCAACGAATAATATCGCGAAATTAGATATAATTAAAAATAAAGCGCTTAGAATTATTGGTGGGTTTATTAAAAGCACACCAATACACGTTATGGAGAACGAAATTTGTATACCTACATTAGAGAATAGAAGGAAGTACCTGGCTTTAAAGTATTGCCTGAAAGCTAAGTCCTGGAAAAATAATCCGACTCTGACTCTAATCCTCGAGCTGCACTCTTTCCAGAGTTCCAGGTTCCAAAAGCCTTTGCTTACCGTAGTGTATGACCAAATTAAGAACCATGTTATCTCTGCGTCTGATATTTCAGAAATGTTTCAATTGAATGTATGGGTGTCTTACATAAATGTACACGATATAATTTTGTATGAATTAGAAAATATTAAGAGACCTAAGCATACGTATGTAGGTGAAGTGATGAAACAAAATACTTTACAAGAATTAAATACTAAGTATAATCATTGGTATCCATTGTATACAGACGGGTCTAAGTCTGATAACGGTTTGGGAGCAGCATATTTTGATCAAAATCTTAAAATAGGCCGTGGTTTCAAAATTCGTAATGAGGTTAGTGTTATGACGTCTGAATTAGTTGCGTTGTATGAAGCGTTAATGTACGCAGTATCAATTAGATCGGACGACATTGTTATTTTCACCGATAGCAAAAGTGCTCTTCAACACGTGGCTCACTGCGCCTCTGGAATAAGAGGTGTAATGATAGCCTATAAGATTTTAGGCCTCATTCACTGTATTGGTGAAAGTGGCAAAACCGTCAAGATACAATGGGTACCGTCACATATCGGGCTAAGAGGAAATGAGGAGGCAGACAGACTATCAAAACTTGCCGTTTTTGAAGGTACTCCATATTGGATACTACCAAGTTTTTCAGAAGTGCTGCATAATTGTCGCAACATTTGTTATATGGACTGGAAAGAATGTTTTGACAGTAGGTCGCGGACTAAAGGAATTTGGTATAGAACCATAGTCTGTCAGCCTCCTCGAGTACCCTGGTTTTCAAGTTTTGACCTAAAGAGACAATATGTAATCCTGATGCACAGACTGCGTTCCGGGCACGTTCCATTAAACAAGTTTGCCTACCAGATGAAAAAAAAAGATTCACCCAATTGTGACCTATGTCTACATAAAATAGAGGATCTGCATCACTTGCTAATGGAATGTGTCCGAAATGAGTCTGAAAGGACCCTTTTGTTCCACAGCCTTAAAATAAGCAAAAGTAATGTAGGTGCATTACAATGTATTTTGTCACAGCCTTTTTCGCAGGAAGCTAAGATGATTATAGCTCTATGTTTTAAATATTAATTAATTTAAGTACTTATAATATAACCGAGTGTAATAGATTTAGTTTTGTCTCATGGGGCTGGCATGTTTAACAAAAGCCCCTCAACAAATGTTGAATTAAAAAAAATAAAAAATAGTCTGACTCTTTTACTCGAACCATATGCGTTGCGTTTCAAAATGTAGTTGATATGGTTTTAGCGGTTTTTTTTTTGTGTAAAAATACCAACAAATATAAGCGCTTTTTAGTGTCAAATTATTAACCATAAGCTCCTTTTAGTACTCATTACATAATATTTTATATAATCCTTTAAATTACAAATAATTAAAGGTTTGCTTAGTGTTGTCGTAAAAATAAATTGATTATGACGAGTTTAGAACGCACCCAATTTGACTTCTACCTTTGTCTCTACTGACAAATCAGTTGATTTTGTTGGATTTTTCAACAATGACCTCAGCTCATCACACAGTTCTAATACCAATCGTTTAGACAACCGATATCCTTTTATATATTCTTCATCTTCCAAATAAAAGGAGTCCGATTGTTTCCGTGTTTTCATTATCATTTTCCAAGAAAACAAAAAGGACTAATTCGTCAGACATCTACAATAAAAAATAGCTCTAGAATCACTTTTTCACATTAGCACATAAGAAAGGGTGGGCATTTGAAATACGCATCCAAAATTTTGGATTGGTAGGGGTTGATTTTTATAGGGGATGGTCCCCCCTTTCAAATGCCACCCCTCCCCTCCTGAGGAGATGCGTAGTATTTTTTAATACGTGTTTAAAGTTTCGTATAACGGAACGACATTTTACATACGAATTAACCACAATTTTTTTTTATATTAAGATAATGTAATGGTCCGTATTTTCATTGTTTGGGTTAGGTTTTATGTGATAAAAATATGGAATTATGTTTCATTTAAGTATGGAATTCAGTTTCTATTCAACCCTTTCACATGTATAGTTATTATTAACCTAACCCTTTAGTCCCGTGTTAAGGGTTTTAGGCGAGATTTTAAAAAAGTCATTAAAAGAAACTAGGTACTCACTTTCTCACTCGGGAAATGGTGGGGGTGGGCTTCTCACTACCCCCTTCCCCACCCTCCTCCCCCATCGCTTAATTCGGGATGCGTATTTCAAATGCACCCCCCATAAGAAACGCTAAATATCTAACTGAAATACCTTAAATCACGTATATTTGTGAACGTCAAGATGGTGGGACCCAGCCGGATTTTTCGGATATCATGAGAGTAGAATATAGTAAAATATTTCTACTATTTTATACTTTCGTATAAAAATTTTACGCTCAAATTTCAAGATATTATACAGATAGTAAAAAAAACCACATGGCGTGATCCGAAACTGAACCCACCAAAGTTTAGAACGAAACAGTACGGTTACGTTTCAATCGTTATATACATTTAAAACTGTTATTCCAATAAAAAAGAGATCATTTAATTTACATCATTAGAGCGCCTGAAAAAAATGTAATTTTAAGCCTAGTATCATTTGTTTGCTCTTACAATTTATAGAGGCGTTTAGTTTTTTTGCAGTTTTAATTCTAGCGAGTAATTCTAAAAGGCATTTATTTTATTTTGTTTGCTAAAAAATTAAAAGTAATACAAAACCTAAATTGATTCTTATAAAACTATGCACACATAATTATAAGGTTCTCGTTACAACACAATATTATTTGCCTGACGGTATTAATTTAGTCTGATGCTTATTCCGTTGACAAACTAAATTACCTATTTATATATTTTGTATTTTTTGGTGCAACTGATGAATGAAAATAAAACAATAACTTAAAAGTATTTTATATTTTTTAAACATGTCATAAAAATCAGCACAATATTGATTGCGAATTAAATCATATTTCAGCATACATACTTTTTTAGATTTCTTGGTATATCGTTGAGACTAATTTGTTCATTGTTACAGAATTCAAAAAATATTACATTCGATAAAGAGCAGGAAATAGTTTTAACACTTTTGCATTGCTCACAAGAAGCGATATTATCATCCATAATTTTTTTAGCTGATTTGTTGAGAGCATGTACACCTTTTCTTTGTATTATATTTTATTTTAATCAAGAGGCAGAAATCCACATTTTCTTTTGATTTCATTGAAAACACAATTTCCAGAACAAGACTTTATAAATTCCGCGCTGTATATTATATCTGACAAACCGTTTTCAACTATATAAGCAATTTTGCACTTGCAGCTTACTTGCATATTTGAATCTGTACTTTCTGTTTTAAAATGTTTCATTAAAATTTCGTTTCTTATCTTGTACAATGGTTCTTTGGTGTTTTTATTATCACTGATAAATGCTTTTATGAATCTAAAATAAATACTATCAGAGTTATTGATCACACATTTTATTTTATAATTATCTACGTATGCAATAGCCAAAGCCTGAAATAAAGAGTCAAATGCACATGTATATGTTGAATACATATAACCGGTTGATTTTACAATAGACCCATTAGACAGAATTGGAACTTTCAAATTTCGAATCTATTTCTTTTTGAATTTCTAGTTCTTTTGCCACGCCAATTCTCAATAAATCAAGGATTGTTTGAAAAAATTGAATCAATATCTGTGTTAACTGATCTTTTTGTTTTATCGACTCTCATTTCGACATCGACATCTTTTTCTCATTTTTATGGTAATAGTTTATTGAATTTTAAACAATTTGGTTTCACGCGGAGTCGCTCAACAACCGATGCCGGTGTTGAGCTCATAAAACACGTATTCAGCGCCTGGGAGGAGTCGTGTGATGCTATTGTTGTCTTTTGTGACTTGTCCAAGGCGTTCGACTGCGTGGATCATTCTACTCTACTCATGAAACTGCACCATTACGGCACAAAACCGAGCGCTTGCCTTGATTAAATCATATATTTCTAATAGAAAACAGAAAGTTGCAATAAATGGAGAAAAATCATCAGGATCGGCAGTGACAACGGGTGTGCCCCAGGGCTCAGTTATTGGTCCTTCCCTATTTTTAGTATTTATCAATGATCTGCCATCGTTCGTTAAGAATCAATGCGAGGTCATATTGTTTGCTGACGATACTTCCTTTTTATTTAAAATCAAAAGACAAAAACTGACTATCGAGCAGTGCCTCTCCAACACAGAGAACTGGTTCTCAGCTAATAAAATTTGCTCCTCAATGAAAAAAAAACGAAATGTGTTAAGTTTACATTGCCAAATGTAAAACAGGTAAACACAAACTTTGTAGTTAAGAGCCAGGAACTGACTCCTGTAAACTCAACTGTATTTCTGGGCATAACCTAAGACGCGAAACTCCAGTAGGGACCGCATGTTGATGGTTTAGCGAAAAAGCTTGGCTCTGCCGCATATGCTGTTAAAAAAATGAGAAAATTTTCAAATGAAACAACTGCTCGATTAGTTGGTTACTTCCACAGCCTCATGACATATGGTATTCTGTTGTGGGGGAGTGCTGCCGACATCGATACTATATTTATTCTGCAGAAAAAGGCTGTTCGCGCAATCTATCAGCTCATGCTCAGACATAAAGAGACTCTGTAAATTTATTTGAGAAAAAATATACCTGTGAAGTTTCTTGCCAGTTCTTCTTCACGAGGGTTTTTTCGAACTGGTGGTAGAGTCATGCTTTATTTGACGTTAATAAAAACAAGTAATTGTCAATGTTGAGAAATAAATATTTCATTTCATTTCATTTCTATTGTAAATTTTAATCATGATATTTGACCACAACGGAAGTTAATTGACGTATCTTATCAGAGGTTCAATTAGCGACGGACAATAATTTAAATTGTCGGTACTAATTATGTCTTCATCTTCAAGTTCAGCTATTAATTTTTCGGAGCTAAATTGTTCCATTAACCACTTTACTCTGGAACTACTTTTGTCTTCTTGCAAATATTCTTCTAAATTTATACTTTCTTCGATCTTTTCATCAGCAATTTCTTTCCAGGCTTCATTACACAATTTTCCATCTTTGATTCATCGGCTTCAATAGCTTTGTCAACACATTCATTTTTTTTTTACTACAGGTAAACTTTGTAAACGCAGTTTTGCTTCCTCGCTTCTTTTAACTTTGCCTTGTTCAGATCCAACGAACTTTGCCAAACATCATATAACTATGTCCTTGACTATTTGTTTCACTGATTCGTAATCTTGTAACACTGTGAACATGTGCAATCGGGCGTGTTCAGTAATTTAAACGATTCGTTGAAATACTCTTTAGTCGTTTTACATTTTGTGAATGCCTGTATTGAAGCTCCAATTAGCGCAGATGAATCATCACACATGACTTCGTTGGGGGGCATATTCTTTTTCGACCATGCCTTAAGCCATTTCGCAATACGGAAGCCCGGGCAAAGCGAATAACCCAGGTAAAGCGGATAAGCGATGTTTCTAGAAAACAATACACGAGATTGCGTTACAAATTGCGGGTGCGTAGGCGAGTGCGCCCTCTGACTACGCCTTGACAGTTGATTCAGAGCAACAGACGCCGTTCTTTTTTTTTTGTGACAAAAAAATTGTTTTGAGTCTTTTTCTTACGATTTTCGACCAGGTTTGTTCTCATTTCATTTGTTTTTACTGTTAGCTAACCCAGGAACGATTAAGTTTTGCAGATTAACAATGTTGTCTAGTGTTATTGGTGATATTAATATTATATTGAGCCGGTGTTGAAATGTTAAGAAAAGTAGGTATGTTTAGAAACACATATTTTGGGCAAAGTGAATAGGGTAAATAGTGCTTCTGTGCAAAATGCAATTCAAGGCTTTCGGAAACCCTGAATTTGGCCGCTCAGATTTAGATGCCAAGAAAAAGGGAAAAGGAAAGGGTAAAATGACAGAAAAAGGAAAAACAGGACAAGCCAAGGCTAAGAAAAAAATACCTAATACCACCAAAAAAGTTAAAGGAAAGTATGCATGCCTGGTCTGCACCGAAGAGTATGTGGATCCACCTATAGAAGACTGGATCCAATGCTCAGAGTGCCACCGTTGGGCACATGAAATATGTCCGTCGTACAGTGGATTTAGCAGCTATTTCTGCGATGACTGTCAGGAGTAACCACCTAATCCGCTATACCCCACGTAGCTTATCCACTTTACCCGACATGGTTGGGTAAAGCGGATAATGGAGGAGGTTTTAAAAAATATTTTTTTCAATATGAAGGTATTATATTTTGTTAATTTTGATGTTACATTTGCAAAGGTGATTATATGTGCCATAAATGAAAAAATAAACGATGTCCCTAAGTTGATTAATCCTGCGTTATTTTTTTGCTTTTCCTTAACTTATCCGCGCTACCCGGGCTTCCCCTATACATAGTTTGACTCTCGGATACCATTTGCAAGATCGGTAAGCTACTTTCAAAGTGAAAAGTTTGAATCATACATACGTATACAAATAGATGCTTTGTAGTTATAATATTAAATCGTGGCCAAAATTCTTTTAAAATGCTCCCAGTTACATCTAGACTCATGATTACTCTATTTTTTTAAATACAGTCATTATAATAACACTCTTGAGCTGTTAGCCAGTAATATACTATAAAATGGGGAAGCAATGAGATGTACTTTATCAAATCGTTGTAAGGTGGCGTTTGCGCCATAATCCATAATCCGATTGTTGGATTAGAGTCATAAAAGAAAGATGCCTTACTTTCGTATTTAATTTGGCTCAGATTTGGCAAATGAGAAGGGTCAACATCATGTTCTTCCATGAAAGAATCTGCTAGAGAATGATGAACATACTGCTGAGTCGTGTTTGAACTGTTCACTAACATTCTCTCTTACATTCTCATACACAAGGAGACATTTTGATTTTTCTTAATCGCTTATGCTTATGCGCATACGAATTATAATTATTTGTTATTGTGCATCTACAGGTTACAATTTTATCTGTCGGAAAAAGTATACGTACTTCTATATTGCCATTACATTCTTTACAGCTACCAAATCACTTTATGGATTCATGTGGTTTTTATGGCAATTGTTTTGAAACGCCAAGTGCATGGTTTCCTTGTAACCTTCCACAATTCTTCCCGAAATAATTCAGCCCATGTATGTTTCTGTGAACACCATTTTTGTGATACTTACTCGATGGTTTTTTAGGGACATTTCTTTTTACATAGTTAACGATAGGCTGAATGTTTTGCCAAGCGTAGATATCTAAATAGAAAGTAATATACTCATGGTTCGTTTTTGCCGAAGATATAGAAGAACTATTCGTCTTACTCCTGGCATTGTCTTCAATACCTTCAGATTTAGGTGTCACTGAATCACCCACATAAAATACTCATAATTTTGTTTTAGTGATAAATACAAACTTTTTGGCGTCATACGAAAATCTAATTCTTTCTGGCTAAAAACTTGTTCACTACTAGAGGGATATGGAAAATTTTTAAAAGCATTCTTGTACTTTAGAAATGCTGTTTTTTGTTGATCTAGATGAACCGCGGGCATTCTTCCTCTTTTCATGATTATGTTACAAACACAGTTCACGTATGTCACTATTATAACTAAAATGCTATTAAACATAAACACTACTACGACATGTACAATAAAGTAATTACAATAAACACGACACGCTTCCTGTCACTGATACATGCAACAATTTTTTTTTTAAACTTACCCGCTAGTATTACGATAAAAATATAACTATATGGGAAAATAGGTACGAGAAATAACATAATGTATTTATTGTAAGAATTGTGTGTTTAAATTTAAGTAGTAAATTAACTATTGAATTTGTTTTAAGTTCAAGAAGTGGTCTTTGTGAATTATATTGAATAAAATATTGCTAAAACGAGTTCCATGCAGCCCAAATGTAAAACGCCTATAGGGTATAGCGGCATATATATTCCATGCGGCTGGCGTGATATCACGTCCGACCAAAATCCGTTTACCATATGGTGGGCGTATTATTCCGTTGAAACAAAATTGCTGCCATAAACGAGCAGATCAACGACAAGGACGGCACTCCTGTGCGTAGGTTATAGGACGCAACAGCGCTACTGAAACGGTGGATAAAATACTCACTTATTATACATATATATGATATCCTACAAGTGTTTCAAGTTGCAGGATTATTCAAGTATAATAAAGTGTAAAAAATATGAATGGTTAGTAGTTGTTTATATTTGTTCTTAATTTTTGTTATTATTTTTACTAGGTCCAGCAACATTTATTTCACTCTGTAAATCCATGCCGAAAAGGATAAACATGAAACACTATTCACTACACGAAAATGTCGAACTTTAACTTTATTTATCTTACCCACCCTGATAATTTTTTTTTCTTCCCGCTTTTTATTGTTTTACATAACCATCGATAATTTTTTTATAATCATAAATTTTTAATAAATAAGAGCAATTAATGTTTTAGTTTTTTTTTTATTTAATAGCAAAAAATATAGGTGTTTTATTTTTATTAAATTAAAAAAAAAAAATTAATTGCTCTTATTTACAAAAAAGAATATGAGAGTATAAAAATAATATATATCTTTAGTTACATATAAAAATTAAAACACTTATTTTTTTTTGCTTAACAAAAATAATAGTTGGGTAATATTTATTAAAATGACCGATGTTGTCTATATAATTTGGGAAACGTAATAATACGCCAACCGCGTCTGGTGATAGATTTGGGTAGACGTAATATTACGCCCTTCGAACAGATGGAGCATGTTGGTTAGGACGTAATATCTCGACCATCGTTCTAGAGAAGCGATCTTATAAAAGGTCGTCCGTATAGAGACGGCGATATTAAAAGTAAAATCCCGCATGGAAAGGGTTTAATTGTAAGAGCAAGCAAATAACACTAGGCCTAAAATGCCACTTTTTTCAGGCGTTTTTCTGATGTAAATTAAATGAACTCTTTTTTTTTATTGGAATAACAGTTTTGAATGTATATAACGATTAAAACGTAGGTGTACTGTTTGGTGGGTTCAGTTTCGGGTCACACCATGTGTTTTTTTAACTAGACAGTTTGCTGGTAGTGTAACTGTAAGCTGTGAGCCTATGATGTAAAATTTATGTCGAAACTAATCTATAACCAAAGTCTTCTGTTACTAAAAAGCGAGTTAAATTTACACCTGTCAATCAATTTTCTATTATAAATACTTTTTGTAATATGCCTATAATTTCTCAACAAGACCGCCGCTTTAAAAAATCGCGGCATGCCGCCATCTACTTGGTTAGGGGAATTCTAGGGAAAAATCAAAATAATTTGACCAACTCTGATAATTGTGATCAAAACGAATTGCTGTGATATAAAAAGATAGTACTGAGATTGAAACAAGTTAGGAACGTATTTGCAAGCTTTCAATTGTCATAAATATGGATAAAAATTCTAAACGTTTTTCTTTTTGTTTAAATATTTTGTAGTGCCTACTACATTTGTGTTATTTTACGGGTAAAGGTACCTAAGGTATTTACTCAATAGTAGCGTTAACTTAATAGTAACGTACCTAAGGTATTAACGACTATTATTACACCAATGTATTCCACATTCGCTGCTGAGTACAAAAAAAAACGTTAACTCAAAATCGACCGTAAGGTACTTACTTTCCTTTACCCATAGAACGACACATTTATTCATACTTACAACCAGGGCACGGAAACCCGTTCTAAAAGTCCAAATCGTTGTCGCGTACCTACAACAAATGCCCTTTTCATTTCCGGTTTTTAACTGGTGAATTAGGGTTGATAAGTACTAATTCAAATTCAAATTCAAATATTTATTTCTCAACATTGACAATTACTTGTCAATGTTGAGAAATACTACTTCCAGAAACCTATTACAAAACCGATTTCAGAGCCCTGTCTACAAAGTTTGTTTACAATAATGGAAATGAGTAACAAACCAAAACAGCGCAAATTTTTTACTAAGTAAAAAGAAATAATGATTTTGCACGCGATTGTACATCCATAGAAATGTAGGGAACATAAGAAGTTTTTATTTTCAAATGAAATCAGCTCAAAATTACTTTCGTTTCATACAAACTTTAAACTGAAAGTCGTAGGCGTTCTGGAGAAATTTGAAGTTTTCAAATGTTCAAGCCATAATCCTCACCAGGGTACTGTTATAGATGCATTTGCTCCGTAAGGCTATTGTCACAAAAATGCTGACATAACGTCTGTCCTGCTAACTTTATTCTTTTAAGTAATATAATTAATCAGTCTTATATTCTATTTCGTCGTGACCGGACGTTTTTCCACGTTTATTCTATATTTCCAAGTTTATTTGTATTTTCTAATTCTATTTCCATTTCAATAAACTCTAGCAGTATAAAAATATTTTTTTTAAAAACTAACTCCTGACCCAGCCCGTAACAGTGGTGTCAGAAGTGGGATACCAGTTGAATCGAATATAACTGGTATTTCGTACGGGTCAAACAAAATTAACTAGTGCTAAAAAGGGTAAAGTGTCACTAACTAGTTATAAAGGTGAAAGTGCTATATATCAGACTTCAAAGTTTGCAATGACACATAAGTTGCGAATAAAATAACAAAATAACCCGTCACCTACTGTGTTGCCGTCTCCACGCAACCCTGAAGAATCATTGCTGCTGCCGCCCTGCCGTTTGTGGCTCAAGAGCTGCGCTACTGAGACACCTGTGCCATTCTAGTTCCAACGCTGCTTCTTACCGTCCTCGCTGCTGGTGTTGCCGCCACTGCTGCTGCCATTGCTGTAGCCGTTGACGCTGTTCCTGTCGTTGCTGCTGTTGCCGCCTTTTTGTGGTGACCTACCGCCGCCCTCACCTGACCGAAGTGATGAAACTATTCCTGCCGTTCTTGTGAGTCCAACATTTTATTAGTTGTTTTGTCCATTACCTATACTATCCTTTAATAGATTTACGCGTTTTCTAAAATAATTATAAAGTCTCACTTTCAAAATGTCGACAAAGAGTGATAAATCGGAAATAGTGCTTTCAGAACAATACCCAATCAATGTTCTCTGTAACTTCGTAAACTCATATAGTGGACAACGCGAGAATGTGACAGCGTTCTTAACCAATTGTCAAAACGCCCTAAATTTGGCATCCAAAAGTCAAAAGGACTTATTACTAAAATACATTATTTCCAAACTCGAAGGCAAAGCCCAAGTAGCTTGTTCAAACAAAATAATCGATAGTTTTGACGAACTAAAAGCAACGCTAAAACAAAATTTCTGCGATCGCAAACACTACAATCATTTATTATTAGAGCTACAGTCATGTAAACAGTTACCGTCAGAGTCTGTAGCCCAATTCGCACTTCGAGTTGAAACCTGTCTCACAGATCTTCAATCAGAAATACATAATTCAGACTCCTTAAAAAGGGAGCTGCCCGGTCGCATAACCATGACAGAAGACCTAGCATTATTTTCATTTTCAATAGGCCTTAATTCACGACTCAGTAACATTGTCCGATGTCGATAACCCGATAGCCTAAACGCGGCAGTCAGTATAGCAATCGAGGAAGAAAAAATATATAATTATGTGTCGAAACCCTTCCAGCCCTTACCTAAAAACACGCCTAATCCTCAGAGATCCTCACAAGGGCCATCATCATTCTCAAATCGCCCATCAACATCCACCCCTCCACGTCACTTCCAAACCCCAAGACAGACCTCAGGTTGCGATAGAAATGCCGAGTACGCCGATCCCACGCGAACAAGACACAGACAGTAATTTAAACTGATAAGTCAGGCATCGGGATCGTGTCACCGTATGTCTGCAGTTTTTCATCATAGAATAAATAATGACACAGACGTGACAAATGTTATAAACTCAAGTTTGTTACCTACTTCGACAAAGGTAAATAATTTACCAAATGATTCCATTTTTTCTAAATCCACAAATCATCCTAAATCTACTAATTCTACGAAATCTTCTAATTCTACAAATTCTACTAAATCTACAAATTCTACGAAATTTACTAATTCTCCTAAATCTACTAATTCCTCTGAATCCTATACTACTAAATCGTATTACAATTCTAATTATACGTATCCTAATTCTAAGTCGAATGAAAAATTTTATAAAATAAATACTGGTTCCAATAACAGTAAAAATCTAACTTTGAGTTCCAGTTCTAAGTCTAATCATAGACCTCATAATTATTGCTACAACATAGGCACTAAAAACAGCCACCAGTTTGCCAATTCGAATATCTCTTTCTCGGTAATTACTGAACCGAGTAGCCAAAACGGTTCAAGTCCTACTAAGTTGTGCGCCAATACTAAAATCGAGAATTGTACTAATTCAAAAATCCCTGATACTGAAATTAAGCCTACTTTGTCTCACTCAGATTTACGTATTCAATCTCTAAATCAGCTACCTTTGAGTCGAAATAAAGTAATCGATAATTTATTTTAAGAAACTTTAGAGTTTCCAACAATTTATGATATCTCAAACTGTAAAAAGTCGCCACTTCCTTTTATTGAAGTTACCACATCACACTCAGATAAACCACTTAAATTTCTAGTCGATTCAGGCAGTTCAATTTGCCTAGTCAAACAAACTAGCTTATCAGAAAGTCCTAAATCACAACCTCAGACCTTAAAATTCAAGGGTATTAATGATATTAATTCGTATTCAGAAACTAAAGGAAATTTTACAATGATAATTAATAGCGAAGATTCTATTCCATTTCCCTTCACATTTCATATCGTTAGTACCGAAAAATTTGTATATGATGGTATAATTGGATCAAATTTCTTGTCTCTTTATAACGCAAGCATTTTGTACCGCGAGCTGAAACTAAAGGTTACTAATTCATGTGAGACATACTTTAACCTAAAATTTGTTGACGGAACATATGTAATTCCTGGCCGAAGCGAAAGGTTTATTGAGTGTTCCGTGACCAATCCAGAAATCACCGAAGGCCTAATTCTCACTACACAATTAAATGAATATCCCAAATTATATTTCTCTAAATGTCTCACGAAAGTTAAACCTAACAATAAAATCAATATTTCTGTTTTAAATACGTCAGAAAACGAATGTATTTTAGGGCCCTTACAATTAACCCTAGAGCCTGTAGCCTATATCCAAGATAGTTCAATCAACTCACCCTTACCTAGTTTTTGCGACAGCATTAATACTACTAATCATTTTACTAACTTAGACAGAGACAGACAAGTGCAAGCCTTATTAAGATGTGATCATCTCAACCGCGAGGAAGAAAACGCCTTACGTAAACTTTGTTCGGAATATCATGATATATTTTACCTAGAAGGTGACAAACTAACTGCTACCGATACCTTACGTCATGAAATACGTACTACGTCACAAAATATGTAAGATCAAGGAATTATATCACCATCTATTTCACCTTGGTCAGCCCCTATTTGGGTTGTACCAAAAAAACAAGACGCTTCCGGAAAACCAAAGTGGCGCATTGTTATTGACTATCGAAAACTGAATGAAATAACCATCGGGGATGCCTACCCCATTCCGAACATCACCGACATACTCGACCAGCTAGGGCATAGTAAATACTTCACTACCCTCGACTTGGCATCTTCTTTCCACCAGGTAATTACCATGGGAAAAGACGCCGAGAAAACAGCCTTCAGCATACCGGGGGGTTCGAGCTTATCAGGTCATTACCAGTTTAATAGGATGCTATTTGGCCTAAAAACGCGCCTTCAACCTTTCAACGCCTAATGAACATAGTTCTTTCAGGTATTCAAGGTATTCACTGCTATACATATTTGGATGATATCGTAGTATTTAGCGGAGACCTTGACAGTCATGTGTCAAAATTGAAACTTGTTTTCGAAAAATTGCGCAACCATAACTTAAAACTTCAACCTGATAAGAGCGAATTCCTACGAAAAGAGGTACAGTACTTGGGTCCTATAATATCAGATCAAGGTGTCAAACCGGATCCTAAAAAGGTCGAGTGTGTTCGTGTGTTCATAAGTTCCCAGTTCCGAAAAATGCACGCGATATCAAATCATTCTTAGGCCTCGTAGGATATTATCGTCGCTTCATTAACAATTTCTTTAACATTTTCTAAGCCCCTGAAATCTCTTTTGAAAAAAGACACACAGTTTAATTGGCTGCTAGAACAACAAACTGCGTTTGACTCACTCAAGGACAAAATTACTACTACCCCTATACTACAATACCCTGACTTTTCTAAACCCTTGCTCCTTACCACTGACGCATCCAACTACGCTATTTCTGCCGTTCTATCTCAAGGTGAAATAGGGAAAGACCTTCCCATTGCATATGCTTCTAGGACACTCAATAAATCCGAAGGAAACTATTCGACAACTGAAAAGGAATGTCTAGCTATAATATTTGGTACCAAAACTTTCTGCCCCTACTTATATGGACGTAAATTCACAATAATTACTGACCACAAACCGCTCCAGTGGCTTTTTAACTGTAAAGACCCTAGTTCCAAATTAGTTCGCTGGAGACTAAAACTCGAAGAATTTGATTACGAAATTTCTTACAAAAAAGGCAAATTAAATTGTAACGCCGACTCCTTGTCCCGAAATCCTGTTCTCACCCTTAACGACGATTCACCTTCAACTTCTGAAACCTATGACAAGTTTTTACAAATTAGCCAACGACAAACTTTTACCCCTGACACAGTAATCGAAGAACATAATGAATCCTTACTAAAAACAAAGTGCAAAATAATTGTTTATCCGACGGCCATTGACCTTGACGACTCAATCCCGTATTGTTCTGAAATAATTGACCTATCTGACAAACAAAATAGCCTAAATGACATACGTAACGTAGAACGCGAACTTTACACATACTATAGAACCTCGAATGACGGACACCTTTACACACACTTATTCTTAAAAGTTCATCATTATGACTCCGTTAGCTACAAAGATATTTTTAATTTACTCAAAAGTTACCGTGATATCCTAACTACATTATACATGGAATAAAAGGAATTTGCCATATCTGACTTTCAAGATCCTTTTAATAAATTGTCCTTCACAAAAATTTATAGTATTCTATCTTTCTTATTCCATAATACAGGCATTCTTATGATACAGGTCTGTACCTATGAAACTGCCGTTTTGCCGTACTGGCCATTTCAAATGAAAATTTTTTTTTTTTTGACTGATAATTCTAATTTCATATTAATTTTACTTGACAAACATGGAATTCTTTTTCTAAAATCGTCATTTGTTTAATAGTGTTTTGTTTTCAACGCATTCGAACATTTTTCGTCATCATGGATAAGTTAAAAATTCGAGTATTTATGGAGTATGAGTACCGTCGTGGCAGCAAAGCGGCACAAGCGGCACGCAACATCAACGACGTTTACGGAGCGAACACTACAAACGAACGCACCACCCGTTATTGGTTTACCCGCTTCCGTTCTGGAAATTTTGACCTGAAAAATGAACCCCGTGGTCGTCCGAAAATTTGGTCGACAATGACGAATTAAAGGCAATTGTGGAAGCTGATGAAACTCAATCCACGGCTGAATTAACAGCAGCTTTCGACGTTAGCATCAAAACAATATTGGTCCATTTGCGTCAAATTGGCAAGGTAAAAAAGCTTGACAAATGGGTACCCCACGAACTCAATGACCGCCAGCGCGAAGTACGCGTGGAGACGTGCCTTGCACTGCTCAGCAAGCATACAAATGAAGGAATTCTGAACCGCATTGTTACTTGTGACGAGAAATGGATCCTGTTTGACAATCGTAAGCGCTCAGCAAGTTGGTTGGACCCTGGTTCAGCACCCAAACAATGCCCTAAACGAAAACTTACCCCTAGAAAAGTGATGGTCACTGTTTGGTGGTCTAACGCGGGTGTAATTCATCACAGCTTCTTGCCAAACGGGACAAGCATTACTGCAGATGTGTACTGTGAAGAACTGAACACAATTATGGAGAAGCTCGCACGTCTCCAACCAGCTTTGGTCAATCGTTCGGCTCCACTGCTCCTGCACGACAACGCGCGACCTCATACTGCACAGCAGACGGTCTCCAAGCTACAAGAGTTGGGGTTGGAAGTTCTCCGTCATCCGCCGTACTCACCAGACCTTGCGCCTACAGACTTCTACTTTTTCCAGAATTTGGATAACTTCTTGGCGGGAAAAAAATTCAATACCCGAGAAGCAGTACAAAATGCCTTTGAAGAATTTGTTGCCTCCCGTCCAGCTGATTTCTTCAAGAAAGGCATCAATAAGCTACCAATGCGTTGGCAAAGATGCAATGATTGCATGGGTGATTATTTTGATTAATAGAAATAAAAAATATATAAAAAAATTACGCTTCATTTATTTCGTGAAAAACGGCAATTTCATAGGTAAAGACCCAATATATCATAACAACATTCTATTTCCTACGCCTACCGAAATACCTGATACTAAAGGACAACCATGACTCACCGACCGCGGGACATCCGGGTATAACTAGGATGTATGACAGACTTAAGACCATGTATTGGTGGAAAAGTATGCGACAAGACATCGAGAATTACGTTAAGAACTGCAAGTCCTGTCAAATAAACAATCCGCTTCGACAAACTAATAGAGCCCCCTTGATCATTACATCCTCCGCGACTCGCCCTTTTGATAAAGTATATTTAGATTTAGTCGGCCCCCTTCCGGAAACCCATTCCTATAAATATAAATTCATCTTAACCCTACAGGACGATTTGACCAAGTATTCGCAGGCTTATCCCATGGTATCCTGTTCTGCCGAAGAGACAGCGCAGCGTTTCGTACATTTCATCTCACATGTAGGGATACCAAAACAAATCGTTACGGACCAAGGTACAAACTTTTGTTCAGACGTGCTCACGCCGTTAGAAAGACTTTTTAACATTAAACACATACTAGCATCCCTTATCACCCCCAAACATGTGGGGCACTTGAACGCAGTCACGCCACGCTTAAAGAATATTTACGGTCATACATAAATGAAAACCAACACACTTGGGATCTATATGTAAATACTGCCATGTTAGCTTACAATGATAATAAACATTCTACTACGGGTTTCTATCCTTACGAACTTTTGTTTGGTTTTAAACCTTATATACCAAAGAGCATTGATATTTTAGAACATAATACTTATACAGATTACATCAGAGCTCTAAATCATCGCCTATATTACAGTAGACAGAAAGCATTAAATAACATCCAGGCGTCTAAAGAAAAATCAAAACATTATTATGACTCACATGCGAGACCAGTAACTTACAATGCAGGTGACTACGTATATGTACGCTGCCATCATAAACAAAATAAGGCCTTATCACCAGTGTGGAAAGGCCCTTTTCGCATAATAAAAATAAACGGTAACCATACAGTCACACTTCTAATTAATAGAAAACATGTACGTCACCGTTATGACGAAATTAAACTAGCACCGTCACAATAGTCTCCGCTCTTTTCAGGTACATCACGTGCATCGGCCCCGTGACGTCAGAGTTTGTTGAGCCGATAATCCATAGCCCGGGGTTGTTCTTCGATAAACTTTTGGATGCTAAATTTACAAATGACGACTGGAACATAGTGACGTACTTAGATGTCAGCAGTATCCACCCATCTTTTAATATAATAGAGTCACTTTTCGACCGTGTCAACGAATACTGCAAAGATCATTCATCCTCTTCTATCAAAACAAATTGTATTAATTCGATCATGTCCCTACAAAGTCAACACTTAGATAATGATAAAAAGTTTTCTTCCGTGTCCTATTTAGTTTCCAACGAGCAGCCGAAACGTTTTAAAAGAGGTCTATTCGACGCTGGCGGCACGCTATTAAAAACATTTTTTGGCGTTTTAGATTCCGATGATGCTATAAAATACTCCGAAGCCATTGATAGTGTACAATCAAATGAAAAAGAGTTGTCCCGCCTTATGCGTGACAATATTCATGTAATTAGATCTACAATCTCTACTTTTAACAGTTCAATTTATAAATTAAACCAAAATGAACTTCCTAAACATTTCGACTTGCCAGTACAATTATCATTAGAAAATATTCACGATATCATTGATGTTTCTAAATTATTAAGTTACTATCATAACAACGAAATAATTGTCGTCATCAAAATACCTCTAGTACTGGCTCAGGTCCACAATGTTTACAAAGTCAGTAGGGTAAAATTGGGGGTTCTGCATCACTTCACCTCGCTACGCTCGGTACGTGCTGCAGAAACCCTCCAATTTTACTTGCATGCTAGAGCTGATACAGAACACCTAATTTCACCCGATGATTTCTAATAAAATTCGTCTGAAAAAGCAGTTGAGTAGCCGATTTTGTCAGCGGTTTGGTGCTGATGGATACCCCTTTACTTGAAGGGGATTGGCGAGGTACCGTACTGTTCATTTGAAGTTGTTCATTTAAAGTTATTAAAATGTTGATATACATTTAGTGATATAATCTCTTCCTTTCACAGAATTCAAATAAAAACAATGAGGAAAGTTTATGGCATGTTGCATCCATGGATCATCGTAAATCTCCCAACCTTCAATAACACCTCCACATGAGAAACATACAGTTTTATCATTAATTCCATCACCACAATAAAATAATCCCGCGTCCGCCATTTCCATTACCAACCTTTTCTGAGTGTCAGTTGTTGCCCAATAGTAATTAAATGAATGTATGCGCATTTCATGCGTATGATACATATCATATCGAGGATTGTAGTTTTCTGTTAACATTTTCATCATGCAATAATGTACTTCAGCCAATATTAATAAAAATATAATGAAGTTGCATTTTGTTGCTAACAATTTATATACACCTTATGTTAGGCAGAGGGGGAAGGTAAGTATGGCAAAACTATAATGACATATTTGTTTGAAATGAAATACAAAATATTGTATTAAAAACATTTATTCTCAAAACACCATTTTTTTAAACATAAAACATTTTTTAAAGCACATATTTTTTTATGATAAATACAACTATACAAATCTCGAGAATGTAAATATTGATCATAGAGACTTAAAAAACTGGGACAACCTTTGTCTTCTAAATTATATATATAATTATTTTCTAAAATACATTTTAACCAAAACACTTTTTCTAAACCTTTAGCGTAGATATATTTATCTTTTCCAATATCTTTGATTAGTTTCTGATAATCTGAATAGGATATTATTCCTTCATTCCAATATATATTTCTGTTACGTTGAATCCAATTCACTTGTTTCCTTTCTTTTTCTGTCAATTCGCGATATGGAAAAGGTGGTTTAATCAAAAGCAACTCTATTTTATCATCGCACAATATTGCAATTTCTTTTACTATGAATTCATTTGTTTCCGTTTTAAAACCTTGAACATCTATTATAGCAGTCATGACAGTTTTCGCACTATGTTACTCAAAGGTTTATATTCCACAAGCCGATCGTTAATAATTAAACAATATCCAGTTGTATTATCTGGTATTGGTGCGGAACATTCAATTTCCAGCCGTACATCTACGGGACCACTTTTTAAACTATCGTTTTGTCTTGAACAGTCTATGATAAATAGAGGAGCCTTTTCTTTAAAATCGTTTATTCGACAGACTGACGAAATTTCACATACATCTCGTATAATATATTATATTTGTTCTCAGTAAACTTTAAGCCTAAAGGTTCGTACGGATAATACTGTGAATTCAAAAATAGTGTTACATTTGTTACTCCACAATGATCGAATAACGAAATATCTTTGTTTTTATTATTTTTTCTATTAGTTTGTAAGCAAAAAATTACATATCGTGGTTTCTCTAATTGAGAAGCAGTCTTAACTGACCAAGAATGCTTAGTAGTTTTAGGAAGTAATGGGTACTCGTATAAATCCCAATTTCTAAACGCAATCTGAATAGGTTTATCTCTTTCTAAATGTTTTAGAAGTGCCAGTCGTTCACGGTCAGACACTTTTATGTGCGGTACACGCCACTGTATTCTTTGTACATCTATTTGAAACTGAGTAACATCATCAGTTAATATGACGCTGTTTAAGTTAGAGTTACTTCTATTTAGTATAAGCTCATGTTTACAATTTATCTCAATTTTATTGTAATCTTCTGCAAACCCTAAAATCTTATTTAGTGGTATGATAGCACTAAAGCGACCATCACTTTGAAATCCACCCATATTCCAACCCCATAAGGCAGCAACTTTATTTTCTCCTTCATTCATTGATACGTATGACTTTATTGTTGATGTTATTCCACCATTTTTAATTCGATCTATTTCAATACCGTTTATTTCGTATCTGACATCTTGAAACAAGAACATAATAGGGTTATTACTGAACAAAATAGTTTTTTTAATCGGATTTCCATCTTTACCAAAGATTTTTGCTTGACCTTCGATGTAGATTGAACTGGCTGACGGTAGCACGTATATGTCTTGCTGGTGTATTGGAATTCTGATTTCATCATTTTCTTTGAAGCTGTTGCTGTAGGGATTGTAAGAATGGACTTCATAACTTTCAATCGAAGTATCAAAGTGTGGTGATTCAGTAATCTGTAGCATATTCATACTTTAAAACCCAGGGCTTTAAGGAAATCTTTATTTATCTTTGTCAATTTTTTTACTTTTTTCTTACGTCTTTGCACTTTAGTGGCTGTAGAAGAAATAAAGTACTTTGCTGCTGAGTTTTTATAATATACTATCATATCGTTTTTTTAAATGAAGCTGTAATTGAATTTGCGCTTCTTTGAAGTTAATGCAATAACCAAATTGATCAACAATCTTAATAGATATAGATGATATTATGTTTTTATTCACTGGAAAGTAAATAACGTTTTGCGGTTTTTCTATATACTGATGACCTGCAGAAGAATTAGATATGAATTCATAAATAATATGGGTTGGTAATCCATTGGAGTATGAACCATGGACTATGTCACATTCGATTCTAATGACAGGCAAAATGTTTTTATCAATATGTCCTCCTGGTATTAAGTTTAATACTGAAAAATAAAGCAAACCACACTCGTATTGACCAGATAAACTTAGAGGTGGTTGAAAGTATGAATCCAGTTCTGATTTGTTTCCAGAGATGGTAACCGTTAAAGACATGCTTCCATACTGAGCAATTCTGAACAATACAGTTTATTTTATTCCTTGACCAGACCAAAAATTATTTAAAAACATTAAACAAAGATGTCCACAATTAAAAGGATGATCGTGTTGTATATTATCATAATTATAGTTAACTTCAGTACCTACATATTTTATAAATTCTTTTGGGGGTTTAAGATTTCCATAACTGTCAAAATATTCTACATAATCATTGTATTTTACATAGGCTACCCAATGAGAACCAGGATTTCTAGAATCATCTAAATTTATTACTCCACACTCTATTTTGAAAGGTTTTTTGGGGAGCTCATCTCTCATAAAGACACCTCGAAAATATGGAATATTATTACCATACTTTAGAATGTCAATGTTTGTTAAGGCTCTTTTGGGTAGCCGGTATTTTAGTTTTTTTCTTTCGATACAAAAATTCCAAGCCCGTTTTTATGAGGTTTCAGATGTAATCCCCTTCCGATGCAAACAGCCTCCATCTTGTGTCGCTTCAATTCATCAAAATTCTTTTTTGCCGTTTTGAATTCATTTATGGTTTTAGCTATTCCAGCAGCACCTCCTGCTAAAGCTCCTGCTGCCGATAGTCCCGCAAAAATAGGGATTAAAGGTAGAAAGCCACCAGTTTTTGGTACAGGAATAACTCGCGGAAGTTTAATAGATGAATCATTTACTAATTCTCTTGCAGCAGCCATAGCTAATTCTATTGCCATTTTTTTGCCTTTTGGTTTCAATTTTCGTATGTGTCTTTTTGTCTTAGTAATAATATTTTTCAATTTATTTTTCAATCCATTGCCGGAAGTTATTTTTTCAGAACATTTTTTATCGCGGTGACGCTTTTGTAAACCTGCTCCAGTTTTAACTTTTGTTAGCATAGTTTTGCTTACTAGATGTGCAGCAAACTTTTCCCCTATACTTGCATCAGAAGCAGTTGCCCGCTGTTTAGCCATTTTTAATAAGACTAAATCTGCCTTATGCCGATCCCTTAAGCTTTTCGATTTATGATAGGCAATATCGTGTTCTTTACAATATTCGTCTAATTTATTCACGCCTTTATCACCGCGAGTAAGTCTTTTAATCAGATTTGTGCCAGGACCGCAATAATTATATCCAGGTAAATGTAATTCAAAAGGTAAATGATTAATAAGCCAATTGAGAAGACTACTCTCTCCAATACACATCGTAAGACTGATCAAGCACACATTGAACACTTAATAAATACGTATAACGACTTTCATAAACGATTTTGAAACAATCATAATATTTTTTTTTCTTTATTATAATATATTCGACTTATCAATCCAGCAATTTTCAGCAGAAGAGAATCCTAACCATTTTACAAAAACCTTATTTCCTTTTTGTCTAAGAACTTTTTCAACTAGATATACATTATGATGTTTTGTCTTTTGAAGCTCTTGTACATAAAATGCTCCTAAAATAGGCTGACTTCTGATTGCGTCTTCAATTAAGTAGGTTACAGGAGTTGTATTCTGTATTTTTCGAATTTTAAATATTTCTGTCGACCAGTTGGGAGTATACCCCTTTTCAAAAGTTCCTTTATATTTACTGATACGCACATAATCACCCACTTTAAACTTATTTTTTGAACCAGCATTTTTTTCTGACTTAACATATTTTTCCAATATTCGTTTTTTATTAATATTATCCACATTTGCTGGGATTTCATCAATTGTTCGATGAAGAGTATGGTTGTATTCATAAATGACATTATCAAGAGTGCCATTTATCCAACTGTAGTTACCTTTTAAACTAAATTCTTTATACAATTTAGACTTAAGTGTTCTGATGAATCGTTCAACTATTGAGGCTTTTTTTGTTGAGATAGTTGAATAGTGGTTAATGAAGAAGCATTTCATGAGTTTGTTAAATGTAACATTATAAAATTCTGTTCCATTATCAGTTTGTAGATTCTTAGGAACGCGACCTTTATCCAACAACATCTTAAAAGTGTTACAAACACTATCCTTGGATTTAGTTTTAAGAGGAAAGGCCCATCCATATTTTGAAAATGTATCGATTATGACAAGAATATACTTAAAATTCTTATTTTCTAGGGCAAAAGATTGCATATCAATTAAGTCTGCTTGCCATAGATCATCTATGTCTTTCATAATAACACGTCTTCGAGGAAAGTTTACTCTCGCATTTTTATGAATTTCATTGACCACATCTGCTTTGCTCATGTTTATATTTTGCAACTCTAATAATTTACAATAATGAGCGTTAGGTAGTAAGATAGAAGTACAAATATTATGTTTTAAAATTGATTCAATAATGAGCTATGTCAATGCTCATGGTAAACAAGTCTGTAATACTAAATCAAAGTCTTGTCACTGCTCCTATTTATTGTTTAATTATGTCAGCTTCTTTTAATTCTTCAACTATAGATAAAATTTCATAATCATGATTTGTATTGCCAGCATCTCTTGAAGCTACTAAAAATTTTAATCTCTCAACCAATTCATTGGGATCATCCCAATATATTAAATCCGTGTTACTTTTATACTTTTTTAGTTTTGGTAGGTTTCCTCCAAGTTTAATCTCACTTTGTGGTTTATCATTTAAATTTTCAGAAAATAATGGTTTGATTATTTCACGATATTTTATTCCTTTATCACCTCTTATTTGACCATTGGGGTTAAAATCTCTTTTATGCGCATTTGTGTAATGTAACATATCCTTATATACTAGTTTATCTTGGTTCGATATTAACTTTAAATCAGGTTTTCTTCGAAATAAAAGTTCTTTCAGGCCGGAGGTCAAATTGTATGCTTTACTATTATTTTTATCACCGAGTTTGATCAAAATTGTATTACCATTATTTAAACTATCAATTGTAGAAAATGATACAACCGAATTACCCATAAGCAATTTTTTGTTTTCATTTCTTATTCCAAACGGTATATTAACACCATCATATATATCATTAATGTCATCGCCTTCTAATGAAGTTTCTAAATAATCTGTGAATACTCTTTTAGAATTTTGTTCTGACAACTGTGCAGAGTTAAATTTTGAATCGTGACAATCACTGTACTTTGTAGATGAGCTAGCATTATTTTCATCCGAATCAATTTCTTCAAAAGTAGTCAGAGTTGTATTTTCTTTATTTTTTATTTTTTCTATAGATTTATTTGAATCCACTAGAGATTTTAAAGGATCTGCCACCGGTTTTAGCATTTTATCAAGTGCCAAATTCATTGTATGTTCCTGAGTTTTCATTTGTTTTATTTTATTTTTTATGGAGTCAACAGACTTCATTAATTCTATTTTAATACTTTTATCCATTTTTGTAACCACAACTGTGCTCAACTAAGAAAGGAATAACACTAGTAATTTTCTTGTAAAAAAATAATTTATATATAAGTAGGTACAAATGTATCTCTGTTCATTCAAATTTAAAAAAAATATCAAAATTCTGTCTGTACCTTCCATTATTTAATGATGACTCTTTGTTAATCAAAAGAAAGTTGAAAGGATTACCCCAAACAGTTTTACAAATATCTTTGAACTGATTCCATGATAGATCAGAGTTGACATGTTCTTCATAGATGTGCTTTAAGTTCACATCATCTTGTTTAAAGATTATTATAAAGTTAGCATTATCGCGTAACAACTGTTTCGGGATTTTTGAGTAGGTTTGCGATAAATAAAAGCAATCAATTTGCTTATGTCTACCCATACAGAAATAATTACGGATGTTTATTTGATTCTCACATACGACATCATCAAATATAAATACAGAATTTGGTAAAGCTTCTCTCGGAGATATGACATCTTTACCATCATTGAACTCATAAAATTTTATCTGAGGCACTCTTCTTAACACTTCTCGTAAAAAACAATATTTTGGCTGAAAGTTAGTCTTCGAGTAAAGGTAAAGATTTTGAAATTTAAGCCCATTTTCATGCATTAACAAACTGAGCACAACGTTTGTTTTACCACAATTTGAGGGACCACAAATTATACAACGAATCGTATTTGGCAACAAAGCGCTATGTCTAATCTCTTGAGGAGACTCATCAATATTTATATTTTTAACGTTTAGTGATATGCGTTGTTTGATCAACTTCATCTTGTCAATTAATTTAATTATTTCCTAACACTAACATATATACTTTATTTTGGTATAAATTTAGACTTGTCTCTACAGGAATGGTCCTATTCTCATCTTACAAGATCTAAGAAATGTTGAAAAGTATTCAAATCAAAACAATTTCTTCTATATAAAGAAAGCCATGTGACACGTATGCGAATGAAATATAGTTCATATTTTGCATAATGTGTATAAAAGTAAATGCTTCACAATATTTTATAACAAAGTTTCTTACACGTCTTTCAGCAAGAACGTTTGGTAAGTGCAATAAACAGTTTAATTTTATTAAAATAATCCCTAGTATTATTAGCAGAATTATTCATTCTTACTTAATTTGTTGAAATTTGTTTCAGATCATGTCGATCGATGACTCGAACCCTATCACTAATCCTTTTTACTATGCTCAAGATGTGGATGGCTATTTAAAAGAATTGGAAGATCAGCAGCGCCTCCGAGATATAAAATTAATAAGCAATGAAGAGCAGCAGTCCAAATCAAAGAAAGCCTCGAAAAAAAGAAAATGTTCACAAACAGCGTCTTCATCTTTTATCATACGTCAAGATTCTGCTAAGCGAGGTCGACGCATTATTCAAATTAATATATTTGAAGTTAATAATCAAGAAGAAATTAATGTTCATAATCTCAATGCTAACATAAGTGCGCAGTATATTGTGGAAGATGCATATGATGAAGTAATGGATGCTACTAATAATATTATAAAAAAAATTTGTCAAAAACTGTATGAAAACTAGTTATTTTTTTATAGTTATCTACTAGTTTCTATTCAATATTCTGTTAACTGTCGATTTAGTGGTATGAGAATTTTAGGTACTTAAAATGTTTTTTACTTATATTGGAATATAAAACTGTGAATTTAATTTATTGTGTGTGTTTGTGTGTGTGTGTGTGTGTTTGTGTGTGTGTGTGTGTGTGTGTGTACGTGCGTTTGCTGTGAATTCCAGTAAATAACTAAAAATATTATATTAATGTAATTACTTATGTAAAAGTATTAAATAAAGGGAAAATTTACTGATAATTGCCTTGTTTTATTGAGGATCTAGAAAGTAAAGAAATACAATAAAACAAAAAATATTTTTAAAATTTATATTTATTATACGCTATACAATCATAACTTAACATTATACTCTTATCTAAAATAACTGTGCATCATTATTATAACTTAAATAATATATAGATACGACACATTAACATTCCTGCATTTAAACAAATGAATTTTAAAAATTAAAACAATATAAAGACAATAATATTAAAACATAGTACTGTAATGACCCCATGGCAAGCTTTCAATTTTATTTTGCGCTACTTGTCTCTTATCATCGTTACTACTGAGAACTAATTTGTTAATTTTCTGAGTAAATACTTTGTGATTTTTTGATTTAATAATACACATAGTGTCACTCAAATTTTCATTGCAAAACAAAGCTTTTTTATATTTTTCTATATCGAGTTTCTTAGTAATTGACTTTTTAATGCCTTTAGCTTTTTTTATTGAAGCAGCTTGGGACTTTATACAATACAATTTTGCCCTCAAACCCACAAACTCTTCAACAATGTCACCACCCATTTCATCTTTAAAAAAGCCAGGTATTTTAGCATTCGCTTTCGGTATATCATACACATTATCACCGTGGAAGTTACTTGTGTCAAAATATCGTATGTGATTCTTTAAATCTACGTAAAAGTCTTCGGTATATAATAAATATAGAAGGCTATCTGTATCTGTATAACAAAGACGAATATTATTACCATATATACGTTTCATCACAGAGTAGTGAAATCGATACAAATGACTTTTAGCAATTTCTAGAATTGTAAATCCTACATAAATTGGTCGATCGAGTATAATTTTTGTTTGCTGCATTTGAATAGCAACCAAAGATTCCGAAATTATCGATAAGTTTTTAAAGTTTGGTGCACTTATGTATTTTTCAGCTCCACATATTTTATTTGTAGTATTGTGATTATCTCTCCAGACATTAACGAGCTTAACATCAACTTGTTTTCTTTTATTTTCAATGGTTTTACCAAAAATCGAATTATTTTGCTTTTTGAAAAAGTCTCTTTCGAAATCAGAAGTAGCTTTTTGCCTGAGAGCTGTATTTAATGAAATATAAGGCTCTAAAAACTTGCTTTGATGAAACGACAAAATTCTATGTATTTTTAGTATCTTTAATCCATTTTTTAGACATTCTTTTAAATGAATGTAATGCACAACATACTTATATTTGTCGTAAAGATTGGCAGTTAATTTAGTACTCTTAGATCCGAAAGGAATACATTTTTCAGGGGCAAATGGTAAATCGGAGTGGTAATCATGAATTTCAGGTGGATAATGAAGATCAACTTCAAGAATATAGCCGGTATCAGAATTATCAGATAAGCTGCTAATATCAAAACATATTATTTCATCACTTCCCAAAAATCTGAAATTTCCTGTAGGTTGCTTTTGCATCATGGCATAGCCATATAAGTTAACACAGTCTAAGTAAGCTAGAAAACTATGAGGCTTTTTATCATTGTAATCGTTTAGATACTTATTGTTAGCCTTCGCATATCTTAAGGCACACTGAACAAGGCCTCCCCTGATACCTTTTTCTATCATTTGATAAATTTCAATATCAGATATAAGATCTAGTTTTACTTTAGTGAATAATAACATCGCATCCCAGCTCAATGATGGTGAGGAAACATAATAACAAGGATAAAGACCATAGTAGTGCAAACTCATTGTTCTAAATTTCTCAAAAACATCGCAAAGCAACAGAACATCACATTTTAGGTATAAATCCGTATATTCTCCGATGTTTTTTATATTAAAAGTATTCCAAACAGTTAAGGCGTGTCTAAAGTCTTCATCACTTATAGATTCTGCTGAGAGTTTGTTATAAAAATATGAGGATTCCGGTAATTTAGTTTCATTGTACCGCGCCCACGAGTCGATATAATCATAACAGTAAATACCTTTTTTACAAACAAGATTGAATAAGGTCTGATCTGTGTAAAATGATCGCAAATTTTTAAAATCATCTGGTTTCATAGTTTTTACTAAATTATCAAGACTTGAGCTTAAAAAGTTAAAAGAATCAATAAATTTCATTTGCGCTACGTTCTTTTGATCAATCGGAATAAATTTTGTAAAAGATATAAATTTTTCTTTATTTTTTGGGATAAGATTTATTCGACCGCACACTGCTGAAAGCTCCTTTATAAATAAATGACAGTCATAGCCCGAAAGATTATGAAAAATTATTGGTATAAACGTGCAAGCCTTAGTATTCAAATTACACTTATTGTGAGTCGGACCCCTATATTTTCCAGTAAAATGATCATGATCTGCTATAATTTGGTCACTGCTAGTAAACTTATGTCTACAAATATAACATTCAGTCGCATTATTAAAGGAATTTTGTTCAATTTCTGTTAAAGGTATCATGGGTCTAGAAACTGATAGTATGTTATATAGTCTTTGTAGATCACTGACAAGAGATTCGACAAATTTATTTGAACAATTTGGACCTCTATACGAAATTATTTCATTGAGTTCTGGGTTACTTTCACAACAAATAAAATAAGCAAAACAAGTAGCCTCATGAATTTGTATGTTTTCTACATGTGCCGATCTATTTTTATCCGAATATTCTCTTAATAAACTTTCAAAGTCACCATAAATAACTATTGGTATCCTTTGAGTTCTTTCAAAGTTGCAAAAAGAAAGTTTAGTATCACTATCAGGAAGAACTGTTTGAACTCTTGCGCAGTTGTGATTATTTAATTTTTCTTTTTTGTCAAAGTACGTAAAACATTCGTCACACAAATGTATTTTAGATTTATGTTTCGTCAGTTGATTGTGAACAAGCTTCTCAAATTTTTTTATTAAACAAAAATGACCTTTTCCATTTTTACAGATGTACAATAAATTGACATGATTCAACTGACGACTGCAAGTTCTGTATAATGGTCCAGTGACCCTATTATTTTTATCTAATCCATATACATTTACACTTATATGGGTATTATTATGTTCAAATTGCTTAATGTCATCGAAGCTAGGTGGAAACGACATACCCCTCAAGTTGAAAATATTGGAATAATGCGGGTATGATGAAACTCTGTTCGGATTATTTTTTGCTGGATACATATATGCTACTATAGACCATAAAAAGCAGTGATTATCATTATTATTAATATTCAGACATGATTTTGTATTAGAAATATATTTTGGTAAGGGTATAAATGATCCAACTCTTAATGGATTATATTTAACGATGTTCATTTCTATGTGACTTATGGAATCGATAGTCCAACCTGACTCACATAGTTCAAACTCTGAACATTTGTTTGTTAATGTTTCAACAAACGAGTCATAACTTAGCGATAAGTCGGTATTTTGGAATATGGCGATATATTTAGTGTTAAAAGATTTAAGGGATATTTCCTCATTCTTAGGTAAATAATACGAAACGAATAATTCAAAATTAATTTTGATGGACACATGTTTCGACAAATTGTCTTTTATAAGTCTAAAAACTGTTTTGGAAATTTGAGTCAAAAATAATTCTGGTGAAATACTACCATCTTGAGGACTTATTTTATAACTTATTATTTTATTACGGAAAGCATTAGCAATTATTTGGACGTGTTTAATACGTACTGAACGTATTAAACAGTTCGATTTGTGAATAAAACTCCTTAAATGAGAAGAATACCTTGAAACGTTAGTATTACACGTTTGACAGTAGTACATAATTTAGCAAGTATTAACGTTTAACGGTTGAAATATTAAGTATTTTTTAAGCTTATCAGTTTTAGGATTTTATGTTTCAGTTTCTGAAATAAATAACTATGCACAGTTAAGGTTAAATATAATATAATATGTAAAAAAAAAATGATATAATATAAAACGTTATAAAATGTTGTAAATATACAATTTATAAAATATAAGAATTGGAAGGGTATAGCACGGGTTGGATACGTCCGTACTCTTCCTTGGCCGCCGCAACCAATTGTGTGACGGCTTTCCAAGTCTTCGAGCCTTCATTCGTTGCAGAGCGTAACGTGACCAAGGCCAGTTTCCATCGGTCCTTCTGCAGGGACTCGATTTCTTTGGTGTTATACACCCTTAGCTCGATGAAGAAGTCGCCGTGTCTTGTAGGGTCCGACTGCAGGGTGTAGCCGGAGCCCGTGCGTCGTGACAAGTAGCTGCGAAGCGCAGCTGCGCGTACCGGCGCACGATGCAACTCTTCCTCGTCCTGTAAAAATGTAAATATTATAAAAAGTTCGATGAAAGTATTTTTATCATTACCATATGAAAAAATAATTTTCCTGATTCAACCAATAAACAATTAAGTTATTGATTTCCAAAAAAAAAGTACTCAACATATTATGAAATACTCGCAAGTATATAATTATGCTAATTAACTGCTATGCAGTTTGACGAGTTCAAATTTAAAATAAACTTATGCGGGCTCAAAGTAGGTATGTAATGCACAAAAAGTGTAAACAAATACCTCTGAGTCAATCAGTGCCCAGGATTTGCGTTTTTTGGACGGCGGCGGCGGAGGTAGTTCGCCGGGATCTGAGTCGCAATCACTCCCAAAGAGGCTCCGCAGAGTAGGCTTAGCTGCTTCAGTCTTCTTCGGTTTCGGCTGGCGGGGCTTCGAGTCCTTTTTTCCGCGACTTGTTTCGCTCTTCTTGCTTGTTGAGCAAGAAGCGGGGCTTTGCGATGCTCCAGCACCGGCTTCTTCGTCCGAATAGAAAGGATTAGTCGACCTGTAAATATACGTAAATATGTTTTTATTAGCACGACATATAATATGACCACTGTTTTCAACTTTATGCTAACATAGTTATAGTTCCTGTCAAGTAACACATCAAAATCGAGCGAAGTCATTCAAAAATAAATAGTAATAGTTGTTAAAAATTAAAGTTTTTATCAACCAAGCTGAAAAAAATCGAATTCGGAGCCTTCCGATCGTGGCGCAAATATAAACAAAGTCTTTAAAATGTAAAAACACTGAAAACAATCCACTGTCCTCCCAGCTCGAACGCGATTTTCAGTGTTTTTACATTTTATTTAAAAACAATATTTAGCATGATATATATTTTCTTAAATTTTCACGATTCATACTTTAAATAAAACACTTTTTACCGGATATTATCGCGTATATTTTAGTTAATTTTAAAATTATTTCGACGTTTCGGCATCTTTGCAGTTGTCTATCGTGACCACGGCAACTGCAAAGATGCCGAAACGTCGAAATAATTTTAAAATTAACTAAAATATACGCGATAATATCCGGTAAAAAGTGTTTTATTTAGCATGATATACACACAAAAAAATCAGTAAAAATAAACAAAGTCGTTGATCGAGAAACCATGTAGGCAATAACAAGATAAAAATACTTGGAGAAATACTTGGAGTATTTGTAATAAGTATTTGTGATATAGTTGGAATAAGAAAAAACTTGGAGAATTACATACATACTTGGTTTTCCGGCTTCCACTGCACTATCACTAAAACTTCACTAATAATTAATTCACACTTGTCACTCCGCGATTGAAAGAATTACAATAAAAACCTTAAGCACAGTCGGGGTATTTATACACACAAAATATTAAGATATGTTCATATAAGCTCGCATCAATTTTAAATTAAATTTCAATAATTGTTATTCTAGGCTGCATAGACCTTATGGTTACAGTAGATAAAGCCTATTATTAACATTTGATATTTATTTTCTCGTTTTTACTGTATGTGCTGCCTAATGTTCCCAATAAGGGTGTAATCGTAACGCAGCGATGCAAAGTCGCGCCATCCGAGACGAAATTCTAAAAAGGAAATCGAATGTACCTCGTGTCTGATTCTAATTCCAACCTAATTACGAGTATTAATCAATTATTTAATATTAATATACCTATATTATATATTATTTACAAATACTATATTTCAAAGTAATTATTTGCTGCTTTTAATTACTAAACGTATTTTGAATTTTTAAAAAAATTGTTTTTTTTATTTAAAAATAATTTACTTTTTGCCTTTAGCAAAGATCAAAACTGGTTTATAACTTAAAGCTATCATAAAGTAGGAAAACCCGTAATTTCAGTATTCTGAAAAACTACTGCAAAACTTTATAGAAATATTTTCATGGAACGACATGTACCTGAAAAACAACCTTTCAAACAATCGAGTGATCGGTGAACCTTGTTTATTATATCTATGGTGAACATAAAGACAGAAAAACAAAACATTATCTTTGTATAAATGATAAAGTATCTAACCTAACCTAACCTAACCTAACCTACGAAACCAAAAAGAATCATCAAAATCAATTCATAATTATCTAATTATTGTGTGACAAACATACAAAAAACATGCAGTCGAATTAAGAACCTCCTTTTTCGAATTTCGTTGAAAATAAGCTATGATGTATCAGTTTAGTTTGGTTGATCCGATGTTTATTGTATTTATCAAAATATGAAGATCCATTGCAAACGATTAAAATAAAAATATAATTCAATTATTTACCATATACGTATTATAATAATTTCAAATAAATATTCTTTTTGTTGCAGTTAGTTTCCGAAAACTTTCCGTTAGTGTATAAAATCAATACATAATATTAAACGAATCTGAGTGAATTTGTCTCGTATTTGGTTATGACATTCAGTAAAAGATATCGCGCGTGCATGTGTTTTCAATATATAATGTATACGTATTAGCCGAATGTAAACTTATGATACCTACCTATTACAATTTTCAAAATACTGAAAATTATTTCGATTGCGACATTAATAAGATAGGTAATTTACGAAAGCCAAATAAAAAACTTTTTATAGCGTTATCTACATATTTCTCGGATAAACTTTTGTATTAAATTCACCGACTAGAGAATAAAAGAACATTTTTCTGTATATTTAATGTAATGTCTAATTAATATAAATATATAAAATCCCCAGACAAAAACACCAACTACATGACCCCAAAGTAAGTGAAGCTTGTGTTATGGGTTACCATACAGCAAACTAGGACGGAATCTAGAATACAATACAAAAAATACATAGCAAACACCCAGACCCGGAACAAATATCTGTAGATTGTACAAACATTTGTCCCGCTGCGGGAATTGAACCCGCGACCTCTCCTCTGGACGCCGGCTCTTCGCTCATCGCGCTACAGAAGTCGTCAATATATGCTTTGTTTTGTTGCTAGATGGAGTTATAATGATCTTTTAACGAAAACATTTCATAACGTGGAATAAAAACTTATAAGAAAATATACCTATGTGTGTGTGTGTGTGTGTGTGTGTAATAAGCATAAAACGCTATAGCTTTGCGATTGTGATTTTCTGGTTTTAGTACCGACATGCCAGCATCACCTACCTACACCATTGTGATTCTTCTACATATAATGTATACCTATTAAGGCATGCATTTACTAATGATACCTAGTCCTAAGTTTTAAATACTTAAAGTTATTTCGATTCTGATAATAAATAGATAGGTAGTATAAGTAGCTTAACTAGGTACTATAACATCGCTTTATTTAAGAAAGCTGAAAATATTTTTTCATAGCGCCATCTAAACATATTTTTACGCAATATGATCACTGCATCGACTGGCGAATCAATTAGGTTTCTATATTAAATATATGTGCGTTGTCGCCAGATGGCGTAATACTGCTAATTGACTAAACTATTTAATTAAAAGCGTTTAATGTGCAAATAATAACACATTACATTATTTATATTTTTCAAAACAGACATTGATTCAACTAACGTATTTAATTGTATATAATATATGTTTACAAGCATTAAATTTAATGAGATATTTGTGAAAATCCTAAAACGCGCTATTACTGTTTTTATAATAATCAGTATATATTGAACTATTTCATGTGTAATAAGTGACTGGTTAGATGCAAGATATGCTATACGAACCCGCTCAATCCTATACTGTGATTGCATTTAACTTAGTCAAGTGTTGTCAGCGATGGTTAGTAAGACTTGAGCAATCTGAAAGCTATTCAGTGACAATAAATAACGGCACATAATACCTACCTAACCTACCAATGAATTATATAACTAAATGCCAATTATACAAACAACCCAGTAGTCATACCCACAAGCCGTGGTGTGCAAATCTACTCAGTGAAATATATAAAGTACCTATTTATTAACCCACCAAGCACACCACGGTGACAAGGGTTTTGCTATTTTTTTTAACGATACCTGGCCCTAGCGGTAAAAACCCTCGTCCGGTCTACCAAACGTATTTGTTGCGTATGATATCGCATTGATAAAATTGGGGGTTCTGCATCACTGCATGCGAGTCTGCATCACACAGCTCGCTGCAACGTTTTTGTTGTAAGTGAAGTCGTGCAGATAAAATTGGGGGTTCTGCATCACACAGCACGAGCGCAGCGAGGGCAAGTGATGCAGAACCCCCAATTCTACCCTACTAAAGTCATTTCACTACCAACAGCTTACGACATTTTGAAACCTGAGACATTCGTAATGATCGCGCCTAATAAAAGGTATTTGACAATTACAACGGATCATATGTTTTACTCACTTAGAGACACTATGGATGAGTGCAAAGTGATAAAAAGTAAATTTTTCGTGTGTGCGTTAAACAATATATTTTCAGTGTTCGCGAATCCGACGTGTGAAACCGTGTTAATGACCGAAGTGGTAAATAGACTTCCGAATAAGTGCGAAACCAAGGTGATCAAAGGCCACGTCGATGTGTTTCACAAACTAAGTAACAACCGCTGGTTGTTTGTGCAAAGTGAGCCGGGAAAGTGTAATATAGTTTGTGATAAGAACGCTCTAGGTATTGACGAGGTCCTATTCGGAACGGGCATTTTAACCCTTCCTAAAACATGTAAAGCTTTTTATAAGTCTATACAATTTTCAGCCAGTGACACGCTCACTCTGAATATCGCATCAAGTTTGTCAAACTTCAATATCCTCTTGGATGATTGCTGTGAGAAAATTAAAGTTAATAAACACTTACTAATTTGCCGTTTGTAAAATTAAATAATCTTAATAATTTGGACTCTCTGGTACATGCTAGTATTTACCTCGATGAATTCCAAAAAGACTTAGATAAACTAGAAAGTCCTAGCCATTTTCATTGATATAGTGCTTATTATAATTCTTTAAGTTATATTCTAGGAATTTTGTTATCTCTATTTTTGCTTTATAAGTTTCGGCGCTTGTACTGCAGCACAAGACCTTCATCAAGCTGTTGCATACAGATTTTCAATCAATGTAATAATAAAAGGACCGACAAGGCGTTACACTCTGTTACTGTTGATAAAGTCTATGAATTGTCCGAAGACCTGGGTCCTATTCCAAACGTTCCAAAACGAAATATAGTATTGTAAGTACTCTGGGGGGGGTACGGGACCCTAGATGGACCTAATCTAACCTAGGGAGGTCTTCCTAATCAACAAAGGAAAAACACTTATAACTTGAAATTACTTGTATTTATGATGAATCTATTTTATTATAAAATACAAGGATAATTATTAGACTATTTTGGGGACGAAGCCCGCAATAGAATTCCGTAAAGGAATTCCGTCAAGGTATGCCATGGAACAATCTTCCATATTCTATATATTTTTACATTTTACAAATAAAATCAAATAATGACAGACTTATAAGTTGCCAGTCATAAATGTCGGCAAGTTTGTTTGTGCAAGAACCTCTTTTATTAAATACGGCACAAGCAAACGTTGCAATCGTCCCTCTTGTTTAATTTATTTAATCAGTAAAGCTGATTAAATAAATTCCTACATACATTTCATTCTTAAATAACGACCCTACTTAAATCAGGACCATATACATTAATCGGGATTACTCTCAGATGAGCCCCCTACCGATAGGAATATATATACTTGATCATGTTTAAATTACAACATCTTATTACACCAAAAATGATCTTATAGTATTTATTCTCCATCAATAGAGCCTTAGCCACAAAACCTGATGAAAATCAGCCAAGATCCCGGCTGGTTAATTAATATCTAAATAACACAGTGTAAGTTATTATAATTTCTCATACAATTCATGAATAATCAACAACCCCATATTAATCATTTACGTTACACAATCATACGCAAGTTCAAATAACCAATATTTATTATTAAATTAATCAACAATTGTTAAAATAACCCATTGAATACAATTAAATTATAATTATAATTAATTGTTAAGTAATAAATACATTAATATCCCAATAAAAGTAAATTTAATTAATCCCATTTATATTAAAATTAATACTAAATTAATCAAATTATATTATCAAACATTATCATTCAGTTGGCAAAACAAACACGTTTGACATGAACTGTCATATTAACTTTAAACTTTTCTGAATGATTAAAAGTTTATTTGAAAGTTTGTAACTTTCGAAAGTTTAAATATTGCCTACCTAAATATTAAGATTTTACCTGCCTTACTATTACCGGACAAACTTACCTATTAATAGATCATAAAATTGGATCCAAAGTATTTTACTTAACCCAGAATGATACCTATAAATTAATGAATTTATATTTCACAACGCAATGCAGAGAACTTTTTCAAAATGCACCGAAATACACCTGACAAAATTCTATACCAATAACGTTTAAAATACATTACCTATTCCATCACAACCCTTTTACTATTCAACCCCGCTGAGGATCCTATTCTACATCCGCGTGTTGACCCACAGACATCAATATCACAATATTATATATACTCGTAAACTTTGGCCGCATAGCTAAATCGGCTATCACCTTCTCTCTTATGGAGATTATTAGGCGTGGCTCATATTAAACGTGCACATTATCTATAGTGTTATTTTAGTCTTTGAAAATTGACTTCTTTAGAGCATTGGCACCACACGTATATCTATGATTCGTAAATAAAATGTAACGCGGTAAATACGTGCCGCGTGTACCTGCCGCCCTGTAGAGGTTTCTCTCCGGGTATCTAAAATTAATTTTTTAAATCATTAAATAAAATATATATATATGTATATAGAGAGACCCTCTTATCTCAATATATAAAAACCTTTTCCTTATTTTTCTTTTATCTGCATCGTCCATCCATTGCATCTCCTTTTTGGTGATGCTGTTTGGATCGGCTTTGCAGAATATATCATCTCGGAACATTGCGTTGTGAAGTGTACATAGAATTTGAGAAAAAAAAATATTAGTTTCTTATATTATTCTAAAACCCCAACGAAATTCTAATCGTTGCATATCTACAAATGAACGATATACATATTTGTACACCTAAATGTGTACTTTTACTCTATTAATTCTAAGAATAAAGAAATTATAACATTATTATAATATTTCAAGAAATAAATGTGTATACAAAAACCCCATTTTACATATATAAATACAGACACAATTTCATCATTAATTCCAATCTATCGAACATTGTATGGTTCCAATCTATTCACATGCACAATCAATTCTTGGCTATTTTGTATTTTTTTTTACAAGATAATTGTTACATCCTATACTTCGCAATGCTCGAAATAAACCTTCATATGGTCGACCAAGTTTTCGACTTCCACCCGATATTCTTTCTGGACAATGTAACGAAACCAATTGTCCTACACGATTTAAATCCAAATGGTAATACGTTAAACTCGTATAATCCAGACGGTGTGATGATTGCTGTTTCGTGTCTATCCTTCTCCGCTATCGATAATTACCAATAGGTACAGTTTAAATCCAAATCAGCGCAGAATTTCGCCCCATTCAGCTGCACTATCATACCTTCGATGATAAGCAAATGATACAAATCTGTAATTACCTTCTTATTTAGCTCCATATAACATTGTCTTGATCAATCGGCATCAACAATGTCCCAAGCTGTCTTACTGACGCCGGTTGAAGTTTGGGAAATTCCTTCCTCGCCCGTTGGATGAATCACCTTCTAGAGTTTTTCCTTTACTCCTGTTATTCAGACGGCTCTTGCCTTCTAAAATTTTCTTTGCGCCATACTCAGTGGCGTATATAGCTGAAATAATCTCAAAAAAAAGCAAAACACTACAACTGTACGCGGCGCCTCCACCATCTGGGGGGGTACGGGACCCTGGATGGACCTAATCTAACCTAGGGAGGTCTTCCTAATCAACAAAAGAAAAACACTTATAACTTTAAATTACTTTTTATTTATGGGGAATCTATTTTATAACAATATAATTAATAATTCTTAGACTATTTTGGGGACGAAGCCCGCAATAGAATTCCGTAAAAGGAATTCCGTCAAGGAATGCCATGGAACAATCTTCCATAGGTATTCTATATATTTTTACATTTTACAAATAAAATCAAATAATGACAGACTTAAGTTGCCAGTCATAAATGTCGGCAAGTTTGTTTGTGCAAGAACCTCTTTTATTAAATACGGCACAAGCAAACGTTGCAGTACTTAGGAAGTATTGTTTGATTGTGATTTCAAATTTAAACCTAAGTATTGATAAATTAGATAAGTATATAAGATATGTATAAGTTTTCATCTCTTAAATCTAAATATAATATAAATTAAGTAAACTTAAGTATACCTATGACTAAAAGTACTTTATGAAAAAGAAACAGTTTAGTTAAATTTGTTTGATAGCTTAATCTAGTTGATATTTTAATTACTGTGTAATCCGATACCTCACCTTTCATTGTAATGCGTACTTATGTCAAGACCACTGTATTATTGATAACTTTTACCAACTGACTTAGTTCTAGTTAAGATTACTTATTAAGAAAGTTTATCTACCATTTTATTAAAATGTTTTTATTATTTAGTTGTGTAAATCGTAATACTATGTTTTTGTTAATTTGTAATATCATGTACTAACTGACGGTCATAGCGTTTATCTCACATCACTTTTCCGTGATGTTCGATCTTGTCGGGGGAGGTGTTATAGATGCATTTGCTCCGTAAGGCTATTGTCACAAAAATGCTGACATAACGTCTGTCCTGCTAACTTTATTCTTTTAAGTAATATAATTAATCAGTCTTATATTCTATTTCGTCGTGACCGGACGTTTTTCCACGTTTATTCTATATTTCCAAGTTTATTTGTATTTTCTAATTCTATTTCCATTTCAATAAACTCTAGCAGTATAAAAATATTTTAAACAGTACCTTTATATCTCTGGAATCTTTCATCGACTATTTCTGAGATTTGATATGTCGTTACGACTATTTCATGACTATTTTTTGGAACCTTACCGTTAACTTTTACCGTTAACTTACCGTTTGCTAGAACGAGAGATGAGGATTACAGCTTGACGTTCAAGCCATAATCCTCACCAACCTATAGCTGTAACGGCGAAACTATAATACGACTATTTTTTTTACATGCATGACTATTTATGACTATTTCATGACTATTTTTTAGCATTGTCAAAATTCCCTTTGGTCTACACTTGACAGATTCTACTTTTGACATCATATTCTACTTTGGACAGATTCTATTTTGGACACATTCTATTTTGGACAGATTCTATTTTGGACAAATTCTTTTATAGACAGATTCTACTTTGGACATCGGTCTTGTTATTATTCTATTTTTGAACCATATCGTCTCCAACTTTTATTTTTAATTTTATCGCATCTCCGATTCCTTAATACTAAATTATATAACAAGAGCTGGAAAAGACAAAAAATAAAAAAATGAGCAGAAAAAATTTAAGGCTAAGCTATTAGACGTTTTTCACAAAGTAAAAATGCGGATTGAACATAACCTCCTCAAACGATGCAGAATAATAACAAGACCGATGTCCAAAGTAGAATCTGTCCAAAATAGAATCTGTCCAAAGTAGAATATGATGTCAAAAAAAGAATCGTCAAATGTAGACTAAAGGCAAAATTCGTTTTCATTGAGTTTTCAAATATGAGGATTACAGCTTGAAGGACACTACAAATGATAAAAGTTTAACAAAACTGAGTAAAGTACAAGGGAAACATGAATTTATTTGTTATGTTTATGTAAGTAATTGCAACGTATCGTATTTTTGTTTTGAGCACAATCAACAATATAACTTGACAAAACACATAAATGAAGTGACATACTCACTTGGTACCTTTCTAATATCATAATCGTGAATACACCACGCTCAATAAAGCAAACAACCTTTTTGTCTTAAAGCACCGCCCGACCCTTCTGCAGCACGCGTACAGCAAATTTTGTACGTGACTACATCCATAGAAATTATTTTCAAATGAAATCAGCTCAAAATTATTTTCGTTTCGTACGACTATTTCACTATTTTTTGGCACAAACTTTAAATTGAAATTCGTAGGCGTTCCGGAGAAATTTGAAGTTTACAAATGTTCAAGTCATAACGCTCACCAGGTTACCTTTATATCTTTGGAATCTTCCATCGACTATTGCCGAGATTTGGCATGTCGTTATCACTATTTCATGACTATGTTTTGGAACCTAAGCCAAGTCGATAGACCTTACAGTTTGCTTGCACGAGAGATGAGGATTACAGCTTGACGTTTAAGCCATAATCCTCACCAACCTATAGCTATAACGGCGGTACTATAATAAGACTATTTTTTTAACATGCATGACTATTTTTTAGCATTGTCAAATTCTAGAGTATAAAATATGAGGATTACAGCTTGAAGGACACCCTAGGTTCTGGTTTAAGCCTCATAACACTCTAGAAGCTACTTTCCAGCTGGGGTAACGCACACCCTTACCATCACGGTACGTCGCTCTATCGAGCTACATTCAAGGGACTATTGGTTCTGCCAGCGTTTATGACGCTTCCATTGATAAAAAGAATGGAACTATAGAAAAAAAGATTTACTAGTTACATCATGGAACTAATGATAAATGTATTAATTTGTAAGGGTTAAAAAATTTTTGTAAAAGGGTCTTTACATAACAGCAGCAACTTATATGAGAAGGTAGATTCTGTAGAACTTGGCGCAGTTTACTCGCATTAAGTGGTTAAGCTGGTAACTAAATTATTTACTCGTCTCTGTGTCCAAATGGATTAAGTAGTTAATCGACATTTTGAAAACAAAAAAAATGCGAAATGTGAGCTCCTGCCGCCACCCACTTTGTCAACTTATGTACTTAACTAAAAAATCGTTGACATCAGAACCTAGGGTTCATTCGTGACTGACTTCAAAGATATCTCATCGTTTAGTACTTCAAATGTGACGCTCATTGCGGCCTTGCTTAAAATTTGTGACGCTTGGGTTTCGGAGATATTAGTGGTTGAATGGAACTGATTATGAACCTAGGGCTTACCAGTTTTCATCAAATTACTTGTAAATTATTTCATTTTAGTTTGATGTAAGTCGTCACGATAGCGTCACATTTGCGTCACTAATTAATGACGCAGGTGTGAATTTCGTAACACGAGTCAACATCGAGATACAGAGAAGCCCTACGTTCATAATTATAAACCTAAGGCTTCTCTGTATCTTGGCAAAGGATGGTCCTAGGAGCGCCGAACTTGGATTACACATTAGTGACGAAGAAATTACGCAAAATTGACAATCATTTTGACTTCGTAATTGTCATTTGAACAATTTACTAACTTTCAAATACCTATTATGAACCTAGGGCTTCGCTGGTATAGGGAAACTGAACCTTTCACTGAACCGTGACGATGTTTTTTTGAGTTTATTATAGCAGTAACTGAGATAATTTGAACTGTAATTTTTATATAAAATTGCAGTAAGGTGCATGTAACACGTAAATGTGACCTTGAGAATACCTTACCTGTGTCACTGCCTTTCGGCATCTATTTCTTTTGTTCTATTGTTTTGTTTTGTGCAATTTTGACAGCATTTTTTAATTCTTGGAAATGTTATTTGTCGAGACCTTTTAACTAAATGTCCCCACGACGCATCAATAGGCCAGGCATAGCGAGTTATATCCTGCGCTCAAGTGGGAGGGAGATGGCAATAATCCCTGTCTTGCTCTGACTTATGACCAAGTTTGCACCCAAAAATAATTCTTGTTTACTAAGCTTATCTCAGTTCTCAACTCTGAAGAGCAAGTGACGTATTCGTTTCAAATGTGATTTCGTGACGCGACACAAAAATTTAAGACTATGTCTTCATTTATCTCATGATCGAAAATAACCAAAGGAAAACTATAATTAAAAAGTCTGACAATTATCATTGTCACCCTAGTCATCAAAAATATTAATTTGCATGTAACTATCTTCGATGACTAGTTCAAAACAAAAATGATTGTCAAAATTGCTTAAATTCTTCGTCCCTAACGATTAATTAGTTCATAGTTCCTAGTATCTACACGATATTAGTTCATAATATCGTGTAGATGTGTGGTTGGTAAAGTGAAAATTATACAGATATGTGCAAGGTTAGGTACGTAGATATCTGAATTGATGATCTGTCTCAAATAAGCCTTTTTGCCCTTTCCCGCGTCTAATTTATGGCTTTGGGGTTTTCAAATTTAATCGGCTTTGGTACTGGAAGAGTAGCCGGTTCAAGTTATTTGTGTGACCGGGCCTATGTGTGCGTTAAGCTTGTATATATACAGCAACTGTGAGCGAGACAAAAATGTACTGATTGTATACGCACACCAAAGCGACGAAAACGCGATTTTGCAAAATGGCAGCTGCCACACATTTAAGTCACGCATACAAAGAGCCGCGCGCAAAAAAGTTGAACCATCTATGTATTCAAATTCAAATACTCATTTCTCAACATTGACAATTACTCGTTGTCTTTGATGTCAAACAAAGCATGACTCTACGACCAGTACGGAAAAACCTTCGTGAAAAAGAACTGGCAAGAAACTTCACGGGTATAATTTTTTCAATATAAATGTACAATGTCCCTTTTTTTAATTATTTCTTATCTGCATCTGTTAGCTCGGCATTCTCCCTCCCCCCAAGTATCCAAACGACGAACACCCTCATTATATGCACCACTACTAAGTGATTTCTCACTCAGTATATCGATTTATGCGTGCATTTGTATCTAATTTGGAATGTCACTGTTGGAAACCAATAAGAAAATTGGTAGAAATCGTTTCTGGTTTCTGTCTAGTACAGGTATTGAAAATGGCTAACCTTGCCAAATGGTGGCCTCGACAAGTGTGATCAAGAAGTTCAATTAATTTGTATATGATGATGTTATTTCCATCTTTCGTAGGACTAGTTGTGGTCTCGACTAGTATCGAATAGTTTTTTGTTGTCCTAATCTGGTATTTTTAGATCCTGGACACCCACCGCTAGGTCGACTAGCGCCGACAGTTGCCAATCTCCTTCCAGATACATAAAGCAGTATTTTAACCAGAGTAAGCTTAAATTTTATTTGGGCCGCGTAAGTCGCCTTTATACTGATTGTAATTCACGATGTCGTGCTTCCACTTGCACCACTACTTCTTTGGTAGTCTGCTATCATATAAAAAAGAGGAGTTAGGCGCTATTTCGTGGATGTTGATTGAAAATGAAATATTTTTAATATTTGGTGTAGTGCGTAGGGAATGTACACGACGGAGCAGTCCGACAGTTTCGCGGCCATCATGCGCAAACGCTGTGCCTCCCTCCCTACTCAACCGCCTCCGCCGCAGCTCCAACTAGAGGTGTTATATTAGGCTCAAATATTCGTATTCCTATTATCGAATATAACGCTTTACCAATATTAGGTTATCAAGCCTATTATTTGGTAATAGTCTGGTAATAGTCAAATAATAGGGTTAGTTTTCCGTCCGATGTTGTTCTAATAATACGCTATATTCATTTAACCATATTTGTTTGCGTGTATATATGTTATACGAGAGATAGTTATATAGGAGAATCGCATATTTTAGACTTATATTATAAATTGGAAAGTTTGCTTATTTATCGATATACAGTGATGCATTAGATTTTATAGGTACCTATCAATAATATAGTTTCAATAGAGCGATATCTAATAAATAGTTTTAGTAACAGTAAGAGGCAATATTGGATTTTCGATATTCTTGCAATTTAATATGATTCGTATTAGTATTATTTATATTCGTAAAGGTTCGTAAAGAGTTTTTACTGTCCTTGAAACTCTATTATAATCGTATGGAATAAAGATTGCGTGCTTTTGTTTTGATTGTTCACTTAAAGTTCATAGAAACTGCGACATGGATACGCCTGCATGAAAAAGGCGGCGCGAGCGAGCGCGTTGATGATGACGTATTTCTATTATCGAATATAACGCTTTACCAATATTAGGTTATCGTGCCTATTATTCGGTAACAGTCAAATAATAGGGATAGTTTTCCGTCCGATGTTGTTATTATAATACGCAATATTCATTAAATCTTTATTAGTTTGATTGTATATTAGTTATACGAGTGTAAGAGAATCGCATACTTATATTAGAATTATATTATAATATGCGAAAGTTTGCTTATTTATTAGTTTTTATGTAGGTACTGTTCAACTGTTTTGCAGGCTCAAACTGCTGAACCGATTTTAATGTTTGGTATGGTACTGGATTTCTTGGATTAGTTCTCAGATTACGAAAAGTACAAAGGTACGCTACTTTTCAACCCGAAAAAGTAATGTATTAATAAAGCTAGCGAGTATTAGGCATTAACATTAAACACGTCTTACTAAACTAAATGAACATAAAATCTATCTAAAAAATTAGGCGTTATTACTATTACTCAGATTATTATCAAAATATTGCGCATTTTTAACAATTTTTATTTAATCGATGTCGATTACATGCTGTCACTCTGCTTATTCATGAAACTTCCATACAAAACGCGAAGTGTATGCTACGCATAGATAATGTTCGATCGAATACGTCCTTGGTACACTACCGCGTAGCACTGCGCGGCCCGGCGAAAAGTGCGAGCGATGGATAACACGCAAGTTTGGCAACGTCGCACGCATTCTCCTGTGACGCGACGAACGTCACTCACTATTATTTGACTATTATAGAATAACCTAATATCATAACGTTCATATTACCTAATATGTGATTTGGTCCGTGTAACTATTACGTATAACTATTACGAATATATTAGTCACACCTCTAGCTCCAACACCGTCCTCAGTGTGTTCGCTGCAAGGTGGGACACGCCAATGGATCCAGCTTCACGCGGTAAACCGTGACGATAAATCCTTCCAAGTCTAATGTTCTTGTAATGTTTATGTATTCGTTTTCAAGTTTATTGTTACTAACACATCTATGGACTAACTGACTGAAAATATTTTTTTTATTATTATTATTAAATCAAAATTAAAGTGGCATAGTATAGTATATTTTAATAAACTCGAGAAAATAAAACATTTTATGGTTAAAGCTGGTCAGCTAAAAGCTAACCTAACTTTTCAAACGCTGGTAGTAAATTGTAAATACTAAATTGACTGAACTAATGTAGGTTTGTACTAGAGCGATACTCAAATGTATTACCAGTATACCACACAGACAAACTTAGGGTAGGTCGAACTCCCAGTAGATTTGTCAGGACTCGCCGAGTTAAAATTAGTTTCCAAACAAGTTAGACTAACTGAAAGTAAATTCTGGGCACAGTTAAAAACCTGTTACTACTAGTCCATTGAAATGTTAATATCTAGTTACTTTCAGTTACTTACGAAGAGCCTACCTTATGGTACCGATAAATTCTGTTTTCATTCATAAACTTTGCGAAACGAACTTGGTATTAAACTTCTACTGCCCTACATGTTCCAAAAATAAAATTGCGTCCTGCTGGGGTAACTTTGATGATAGCTAAACTTGGTATGTTTTTTCGGATTTATTGCGTGGTACTGAACGCAGCCAAAATTTTGTTTGTTCTGTTGGCCAAACTGACAGATCGGCCATATTTTGCCGAAGCGTCAACGAGTAGTTGTTGTCGGAACTATCTAAAATTATTTGTTAAAGTTTTGTGTCGAAAAGGTTTAAAAAAATTGTTTGAATAACTTCAGTGGCACAGGCGTAAGTATTATTGTTTGAATTTCAGTTTTTCACTGTTTTAATTAAATATTTCTTTAAGATTAATAGCATGTTTGTATTTTTGGTTACGGTCGCCATTTTATTTTTTATGAACACTTTAAGTTCATCGGGGCTACATTGATAGGATATACGAGGCGACTTTGATAGTTATCAATTTCACCCCAATGGTTGTGGTACCCAGTCATATAGGAGTAATATACAAATTATCAATTTAACCCCATTTGTTGCTTTTGTTTTAGTTGCCTCATGGTTCGCACCTATAAAAAGACCGCGGGTACCCGCAATTATAAAAATTACACAGAGGAGGCAATGGAAGAAGCAATAGAAAAAATTACAAATAGCGAATTGTCTATAAATGCTGCTTCACTTCTTTATAAAATTCCGTTTGGGACACTTAATAATAAATGTAAAGGATTACACGGAAGGACGCCTGGTGCCCAACCAGTTTTCATGCACAATGAAGAAATCGCAATATTACGTGCTGCGGCTACATGCGGTGATTGGGGTTTTCCTCTTACTTTGTTAGACCTTAGAATGTTTGCAAAGGCTTATTTGGATAAACAGGGGAAGACAGTAGAACGGTTTACAAATAACCTACCAGGTGTCGAATGGGCAATTAGCGTTCTGAAGCGCCATAAAAACGCCTATGGCCAAAGACTATCAACTAATATTAAAAGGTCTAGAGCGACTGTGGGCCGGGAATCCCTAAATAGATATTTCGACAACCTTCACTCTGAGGTAGAAAATGTACCACCGTCTAATATATTTAACTATGACGAATCTAATATGGCCGACGATCCGGGGAAAAAAGATGTGTATATAGAAGAGGAGTAAAATATCCTGAGAAAGTGATGAACTTTTCGAAGAGTTCTACTACAGTTATGATTTGTGGTTCTGCAGATGGCACATTATTGCCGCCATATATTATTTACAAAATACCCATCTTTATGATACATGAAAGGAAAGAGGTATTGTTGGTAAACCGTGCTGTGAAGGGCCATGTTGCAGCCGGGGATGCCGTTACAATAGAACAACTAGTGGATGGATTGATACACCAACATTTCGAGATTGGTTCATGACTTGTTTTCTACCTCATGCCAAAAGATTAGAAGGGAAAAAGGTGTTAATCGGTGATAATCTATCGTCTCATATTGACAACGATGTTATAACTACATGTGAAGCAAATAACATCAGTTTTATATGTTTGGTGCCTAATTCAACCCATTTAACCCAGCCGCTAGACGTTGGCTTTTTTCATCCGTTAAAAATAGCTTGGAGACAAACTCTTGAAGACTGGAAAAAAGCCAATTTACGAACTACATCTGTACCTAAGGAGTCCTTCCCACATTTGTTGAAAAAGGCAGTCATGAATATGGACCGAAAACCACCAAAAAATTATAAAGACGCTTGTACGGAGTTGTCAGCTGTAAAAAGAAATTTGGTGAACAGTTTTAAGGCTACTGGTATCGCTCCTCTTGATAGAAACAGGGTTTTGAGCAAATTGCCTCCTGAGTCACCTTCTCCTGAAATGGAAACTGTCATCCGAGATTCGTTAACAGAGTTTTTAAGAGAACAAAGGTTTGGGAATGAATCACAGCCACCAAGGAAGAGGACAAGACTACAAATTGAACCCGGTAAAAGTATCTCAACAGTAGATGAACAATCAAATCAAGAAGTTAATGTTGAGCTTGATCACACATTGGATCGAAATGATTGTCCTGTACAAACTGGAACAATGTCTATGCAACAATCGATGCGAAATCCTGTTATCAGCGAGCCATCTAAAAGCTATCAAACTGGTCAAGAGGACAACAATCATGATATTACCGATTGCGATTCAGATACTGAAAATATAGTGCCAAATCACGCTAGAAATACTTTAAGCGATTTCACACAGCTTCCCACAATAGGACAATTTATTTTAGCAAAATTTGGATCACAGAAGGGGAAAAAGACATATCATTATGTATGTTCTATTGAAGATATCATTGGCACTAAACTAGTTGTCCAAGGTTTTAAGTCCCAAAAAAAAACAAAAACTATTTTTAAGGAAGTTCCCAAAGATGTATCAATCATTGAAGTAAGTGATATTATAACTTATCTTCCCAAACCGAAATACATTAACGAATGCTACTCGTTCCCAAATGACGTGATGATTAAAGAATTATAGTTTTTTTATATACCTTTTTAATAACATTTTACTTGTTGATTTTTTGATTTTACTAAGTCGATTTATATAATTATGAGAATGTTGTAATAGTTTTAAGTGATACAAAATTTAATTGATCTCGTTAGGTACTTTATTTTCTTAAATATTAATAAAAATATTTGGTTCATCTCTTTTATTAATGTTGTAGTACCCACCATCAAATTCGCCCCTTGAATCAAAGTAACCCCAAAAATACTAAAACCGCAATATTACCTAAACTACAGTTAGCTAAAAAAAAAATTTTTTTGATTTTTGTCGCTTTTTGGGGTGTCTTTGCAATGGAATAAAAAAAAGGGTGGGTGACAAAGTAGCCCCATTATCAATATAACTTTGATAAACAGGTTTTTTTTTTTTTTTCAAGATTTTTTTTCAAAATTTTTATTTTTTTCTTGCAATAATTAATTTACGTAATGAGTCTACACTACAGTTTTTTTTTTACATTTTTATCGTTGAAATTGCAAGCGTGGCATCCATTTCAAATTTAAAATTAATCAATGTCACCCCGTTTTACGGTACCAGGAAAGCATGAGTTGCGTAAAGCATGAGTTTCACACAGATTGGCGCTTTTCGTATTAAAGCTTGGATGATTGTGTAGTGTGGGCGTGATGTCGGTTTTGCATATCGGGTTATGTTATCCTAATAGGTGTTGGGAATTAATTGATAACTGATTAGTATGGTGTTAAAGCCCACGGTCGGTAACAAGCCATTATTACCGACAGACAAATCAATCATTAAAAATAAAATTAATCTTGTATATTTTGGTCTTAGTTTTGGATTAGTTCCTAGGACCATCCGGTGCCAAGATACAGAGAAGCCCTAGATCTATAATTATGAACCTAGGGCTTCTCTGTATCTCGATGATGGCTCGTGTTACGAAATTCACACCTGCGTCATTAATTAGTGACGCCAAAGTGACGCTATCGTGACGACTTGCATCAAACCGAAATGCAGTAATTTACGAGTAATTTGATGAAAACTGGTAAGCCCTATGTTCATAATCAGTTCCATTCAACCACTGATATCTCCGTAACCAAAGCGTCACAAATTTCAAGCAAGGCCGCAGTGAGCGTCTCATTTGAAGTACTAAAAGATGAGATATCTTTGAAGTCAGTCACGAATGAGGCCCTAGGTTCTGATGTCAACAAAAAATCACGTCCAAACGTAGTGATAGGCCCCGCCCACCTACTTGTTCGAAAAATAAACGAATCCTAATCTACTTGCGTACTAAATTTCAACTTACCGCTTGTCACTTCTGTTTTACACGTAATTTTTAACTTAAAATTTAGTAACCAACATAACTACTTAACGCGTGTAAACCAGCCATTAAGATCCATTTTCGACTAACAGATTGGTTAAGTCAAACAAAAAAATTGTTTCAAAATTTTTATTTCGATATAATAAATAAAACACTTCAGACTTAAATACGACTTAACTTTTGTTACTTACCGCTAGAGTTGAAACTGGCGTTTTCACTATTACCTCAGCATCAATGCAGTTCACCATGCAAACAAAATATATAGATTAGAAAAAGAAAGAATTAAGTAGATAAATAGAAATATATGTATCAAGATAGTATCAAGTATAAAGGTTTTTTCGTAATAATGAATAAAATAATGAATTATAAAAAAGAAACCTATAAATCCGTATCTCGTAAATTTGGCTCCTGATATAATATTAAACTGAACTAAAAATAAAAATAATTTATTTTAACTGCAGCATGTTAAGTAAACAAAATTATGAGTAATAATTACCAACCTGAAATATACTCAAGACCACTATGCATAAAAGACTGTAAATTTAAAGTCGTTTATTGCCATAATATTGCACTAAAATAACACTCCATTTGCTATACAAAGTAGATTTAAATCTAAAATGAAAATTGAAATTTGTCATCTACATGGAAAAAACTCAAGGTGCCATTACAATGTAAATATAAGCCCCCAAGAACACCAGGTAAATTTAACTTTCCTATATCAAATATCAATATGCAACTTCTTTAGCAAGGATGAGCATTTGGTGCGTTTGGCAAATGGTACCCCCAGGAAAAGCTCACTACTCAGTACAGTTCTTTGCACTGAAGCTCTTAGATGTTGTGTTTACATTCTTTACAACAATAAAAAACACCTCAATATATAGGGATTAATATCAAGAGAAGCAAGGACATGAGAAATAACTAAACAAATTAAGTACACACAAGGATTGTATTTCATCTGGTAACACCTTACTAAATTAGTAAGTTAAGAGTGGACATACATACACTTGCTAACCTCATGTGTATTATAATATTTCTAATTCACATCTCTTTTTGGAATAGAGCCTCTTTATTACTAAGAATGGATTCCACCTTAAGTCATGAATTTAATTATATATTGTTGATGACATACACCTATGTCTAAACTAATTAACAGCTTTTGCATACCTACATATTGATCATTTGACTTTAAAAAGATCTGCATAGATATATGCAAGTCGCATCAGCTCTCAATTAAAAAAGAAAGGGTAATAAAATAAAATATTTACAGAAAGTAACTGAAGAAAAAAATCCTACATGATTTTGTAAAAATTTTTTATTTAATTACATTTATCCTAGTACATAACCTAATTTTTATTATAGCTATATTAAAACTTAATACTGAGTCAGGAAATTGATTTCATGAAATTTCTAAGTCAAACTAACATTTTAGAACCTATGTCATTATGGAATTCTTACAGATTTATCCTATGTTGTACTTAGTGTTAATAATGAATATTTTAAACATAACTCTAAATTGCCTTAAACCTTATGTCACGACATGTACCTAAGTACTACAATAAATAGAAGACCTTACATTTCAGTACATATTACAAATCTAATTATCGTCTAACATGAAAAGAATAGATTTTTCTAGTTTTCCTGACGCTGTCTCCTAGTCGGTCTTGTGTGTAGACCATGTGGTGTGTAATTAGATCTCCGGAGTACTGCCTACACTAGCACTGTTAACGCTCTACTAGTGTACTCTACCACGAAACCTAGAGATTGAGAAAAAACATAATCAGAACGAGTTACATATTAACACAAATGGCTACCTTCATAGCATTAACCAGACAACTATCATATATAAACTAATTGTAGCTAATATCACCTATTTCTGCTCCTAAATTAATGCTATGTAGTGCTCAAGTTTACCTTTAAAATATTTGACCTAAATAGAGTATTTAATTATACTGTAACAAATATATGAAGTTGAAGGCAAAAACTGATATATGCATGCAATGGAAATGTGGATGAGTAAACCTTGCAACTTAATGAAGTTGTTGGACTGAAAAAAGTTGTGGAAAATTTTTTCAATACCAGATTTATACCTGAAGTAATGAGATGAAAATTGAAGTACGTACGGAAAACCTAGAAGCGATTGCCGCCGCGACCACCGCCTTGATTTCCACCGCCGTAGTTACCACCTCCGTAACCACCGCCGCCGCTGCCTCCACCCTGGTTCATGTTGTAGGGAGCCACTCTATTGTTGCCATATTGTGGATTCCTAGTTGGGCCTCCACTGTAGGTTTGCTGATTGTAGTTGCCAAAATCAGCATTACCCCAACCTCCACCACCGCCCCGGCCCCCTTGGTTACCACCCCCATAACCACCACCACCTCCTTGGTTTCCCCAGCCTCCACCCTGGCTATTTTCCCAAGGTCCAGAATTGTTCCAACCACCTTGGTTGTTTCCATAACCACCTGAAAAAATATAAACAAATTGATATTGAGGTTATAGAAAACATACTTAAATTTACATCTGCACAAATTGATACATACCACTTCCACCTCCAGCATTTGCCCAGCTATCATTTCTTCCTTGACCTTGTCTGCCACCTCTTTGCTCACTACCATCTTTAGGAAGTGCTTTCTTGACATCCAACTGTTTGCCATTAATTTTATGGGGCCCATTCACTACAAAAATAAAAATCAAATTTAATAAATATTAAAACAATTACAATGAATAAAGAAGTACTCGAACTATTGAATTGTTTGTTGACTTGCGTACCCAATCTACAATGAAAAAATGTAGTTAGGTATAGCTAAAATCAATAATTTAATCTCCACAACTAGAGAAGCCAGTCTGGACACATTCTTCCATTCTGGGGCAAGGCTGTGGATTGCTACAATTGTTGATTAATTATATGGTACTTACAGCAAACTTTATCGACAGGATCATAATCGTCAAACTCCACAAATCCAAATCCTCTTTTCTTTCCAGTGGCTTTGTCTGTGACAATGCTAACATTCTGAACATTCCCATAATTAGAAAAATATTCCCTCATTTGCTCTTCATCATGGTCATCTTTGATACCTCCAATAAACAATTTTTTTACTGTTGCTCCTGCTTCTGGGTTTTTAATATCTTGTCTAGCAACTGCCCGCTTAGTTTCAACAGTCCTAGAATGAAAAGGTTCCATTACAATTTGAAAATTTTACTGTTAAAAACAAGTTAACTGCAATTTACCAAAAAACTACAATTCATTGACCCGACTTTTGAAAATTGAACCAAAAATTCAGGTCAATGTACAGTAATAAGCAGAACATATTATTATGGTGATACAAATGATGTAACTTTAAACTAGTAAATTAAAGCCGCTTGTTGACCCCGCCGAAAATGCCACGTGCTTAGTGAGCTTCGGACATTCACCAAGCAGAGACATTTAATTTTCGCAGTGTAAAACGATATGAAAGTCACAGAGAACGTATTCATATAGCTGGACTGCAATAAAATAAGTGTATTGTTAAATAAAATTAAAGGCCAGGCCATTTACCTTCCATCAATGCAATGAGGACGATTATTTTGAGCGTCATCCACCATGTGCGCCTTGGAATAGGTGATAAAACCAAATCCACGAGATCTCTTGGTTTTGGGGTCTTTCATAACAACTACGTCCACAATTTCCCCCCATTTCTCAAAATGTGACTTGAGGGACTCGTCAGTAGTACGGTAATTTAATCCTCCAATGAAAATCTTTCGGTGCACCTCCGGCTCTTCCTGAAAATTTAGGACATTGGTAGAAACGTTAACACAAAATGGCGGACGCTAAGCGTACCTACGTGGCGTCGAATGATGCTAAAGAAACAACGCAATACGTGCGCAATTCCAGAAAGCACGGTTAAATATATAAATGAGAATCACATTAAAATCCACATGGTAAGCAAACTGAAATAAAGGCATAAAACCAAATGTATTAATGTAAAAGAAATAAAATTCAATAAAAAATTTTACGCCATAACAAATTGTTAGAAAACCAAGCAAACAAAATACTTACGAAACCGTCGTCTCCGTTTTGAGGTCTCATTTTGATAAGTTATAAATAAAGTATTCCTCCGTTTAATTCGAAGAACACACTATGAAGAATGAAAATTTGTTGAATATTAATACGGCGATCACACGTCAACTCTGAACAAACGCCACGCCGTAAAGAAAGAGTACAAGCTTTTTTTTTTTATCACCGGTACGGTAGGTAGTTCTCCTTCTTACATGACGCACATCCGCCAAACCTAGTGTTGCCAAACTTAGAAATTCGTTCATTTTAGTTTATACATATAAATGAACTTACTTATAATCTGTGTAACAGGTCGTGTTAAAGCATGCAAAAAGAATTAAAAAATTTAAAAAACTTAAAAAATCTTTATTAATATTAAAAATGTATTTCCTTTATCACACTATAATAATATGAAATGCGAATGCGTCTAGTGCTGTGATAGTTTAGCTCAAAATAGTTATGGAAAATTTAGCTGTTGGTTGAATTTAGATAACATTAAGTAAGGAATATGTTGGTATTTTTTAAAGAAATTATATTATATATATATATTACATATATTATATATATTACAGATAATATTATTTTGGGTTTGGTAAAACTACAAATTGCCTGAAACCACCCACTTGGTAGGTATTCATGCTGAAGGATTCTTAAGACCATCGTGGATGATCTATTGCCATTGGATACGTAATTTAGACTGCAATGTACCATTCTGATTCAAGGCTACTGGATAAATAGCAAAAAGAAGCGAGTTGAAGAAGCAAGATTTCAAAAGCATAATTTTGTACGCAACATAATTTTGTTCAAAAGCAACATTGAATATAAATTCTGGTTAATAAACTTTGGGTTGAAATTTGATCGGCCTAATGATTCTCTTGTGATTTATTAGGTACTATGACATATCTTTAATTAATATATATTTTACGTATAAATTATCTTTCCAAACATTTATAGTGTAAACAAAGGCATTCAGAAAAAAAGCTGTTTACACAACTACTTCTGTAGGAAATATGACACGTCTTTGGCAATTTTATATGCTTTTCATAACAGTCAACTCGAATATGATATTACTTGACAATAACACCATAGGGGTTTTGTTCGTCAATTATAATTCCAACGTGTAAACAATCATGCCCATGTTTCATATATGCAATGACCTGTCAGCCTGTTTTTTATTGATCGAATGTATAAATATAAAAACGATGCGGAAAATATAGTGTTATATTCCTAAACTTAAGGTAACAATTTAATGCAATTTAGCAATCCAGAAAAAAAGTTACATTGAAAAATATATTTTGAGGTTATATGTCAAATTCAATCAATTTTCATAGCACATCTTGACCATTTTTAACTTGGAAAAACGTAAGTGCAGGCTCATTTTAGGATTTTGGTTTCAGATTATCACGGATATGTTATTTTTTTTGAGCAAAAGAAGTAAAAAGCCTTTCAAAACCTCAAATTACTGAGTATTCTCAATAATTATGTTGAAATTCATGTATGAAAACTCATATTTGGTTAAAATGTAGACATACCTTCTATCGCTGTAATGAAATGACATGAAAGACGTCGATTTCAAATGAGTTCATTGATGTTTAGTAAGCCTTGGCATTGTAATGTAGATAGTGAAACACCTGTTCATTTTATCCAGTTAGATTATAGATTTTTACACAGATAGGTAGGTATGTGTGGATTTTAAAATAAAGGTCCTCAGACTACATGGCCCCAAAGTAAGTAAAGGCTTGTGTTATGGCTTACCATGTAGCGAACTAAGACGATCCTAGAATATACATACAAATCCGGACCCGGAACATTTTTTTGTTCTGTTCTGTGCTGTATTAGTAGGAACAATCTTGCAACCTCACGAGTCACATAGCTGGCGTCTTAGTCACCGTGTTTAATTTTAAATTCTCAGAATTACACAGGCCTCTATGTAGATTTCTACTTGTATGCATGATTGTGCTTTCAATACAGGAAAAATGTACTTAAAATACAAACTTGGGATTAGCAATATTGCATTTACTTAACTCAAAACATAATTATTTCTTCAAACTAATTTAAAAACTCAAAATAATGTGCATAACAAAAGCTATAATTTACATCAATAAAGACATGTTAATCTTTCATTCCATCTAACTGTTGCTCCAATTGAAGATAAAAATAAAATAACAGGATTATTTTTTATTATTTATTAAACTTCTCTAACTACAACATCATCTAAAAAGGCTGCTGGAGGAGTTATGCTAGGCTGGTGCCTGGCCCATCCCAGAAACCATACCAGCGTCATGGTATGAGCAGAACACCCAACTGTTCGTCGTCCTACAAGGCAACTGCAGCAATACTCCACAATGGCTTCTCGTCCATTTATATTATTATTTATTAAAATGTAGACATAATACTGGCGTCTACTTACATGTCTAGATTTAATTTTGCCTCGAATTAACGAATCTCCTCTACCCATCAGATTAAATTCATTTAAGTTATTTTCACTACACACTTCGATTATGTATCCGCTCACTATAATAAGAGCGTGCTTGGCGTATTTGGTACGTTCCCACAGCAAATAAAATTAATTTATTGTATTCAAGACGAGGGAACAGTATATTATTATTGTTTGCAGTAATGCTTCTGAAAAAGGATGTCCATCTATTAAGATTAAGGTGAGTCACTGTTATGGACAAATTATTTTCTTAAGACATCCTTTCTCTCATTATATTGACTATTTCATTTGCCTCCCTTCTATCACGAAGGCGAACACCAAACTTGTTAATTAATGCCGCAGCTATCTGGAAATAAACCATCATATTAGGGATGGATTTATTACATTGATTAAATCTTAACAACCTAAAATCCCTTTTAAAATAGCCATTTACAACTTCTATAACCCATCTGCATGCTGTTACACATCTACTTCTGTTAGCTTGGGCAGAAGTTAATTGGTGTTCACCTTGTAAAAGTGATTCTGGCATATAAGCTTTATAATTGCATCTTTCTAAGAGGCTAATACTGTCCCTGAAACCTCTGTCTCGAATAAATATATCATTTTCTTGAAAATATCTTCTGATAGGTGCATTTTCATCATGAAAGAGGGAATTCATTATTTCAGCATCTGATGTAGTTGCCTTGTATGGACCGAAACAATCTAATATGTACCCATCAGTTAAAACAATCAGAAAAGGTTTTAACAAATTCCTATATTTGTGTAAGGAATAAGAGTCCTTTTGGAACATATAATTGCTGCTTTTGTTTGAATACACATATATTCCATCACATATTACAATAGCTTGGTTATTATTTTGATTATATAATCCATTAGGTATTGTTAAATTGTGTTCATATATTTCCTCCCTTCTTAGGTGGGTTAAACCCAAATTATTGGGAACAAAATCTTGAAGTGTTAATTCCCTGGCTTGGGCTAGAAGTCTTTCAAGTGTCGAACGTGGTACACCTAATAAAGTTGATAATCTGTCATTAGATTCTCCCGTTCGCATTTTAATCAACAAAGCTCCCAATCCCAGTAATCCTTGTTTCAATTCTACAATTCGTGGTAAATTATCCAACATTCTCATAAAGTTCTCTTTTGTTAACCCTATCCAGTACTTAAATAAATGTTCATCCATTTGTTGTACAGTTTCCATACTTGAAAAGTTTAAATAATGTGTTATTGGTTGCACAAATAAAAAAATGTGCTCTATTTGTTGGGCTGTAAAGCTTGATGTGCTATTTTCTGTGTCATATAGTGAATCTCAAGAATTTTGTTCCAAGTGCTCTGTACATACACGAGCAAGGCTTGGGATATAAAAATGGTAACATTTCAGAATAGTGACACAAAGTGGGTCTGAAATAATATGTAGTTCCGAAACTCTATCACAGCCCACAAAAATACAGTGTGATGCAGTATTTGCACTGCGACGATAATTTGGCAGTATTATGTCATCACTATTACTTGCTGTCAGTCTCTGAGGAGCAGTAGGTTCTGGACTCCTAGAAATACTACTTATAGTATCTTGAATAAATGAACTATCATCTAGATTTGTAGAGACTTGATTGGCTTCCACACATCTTCTCTGTCAACTTCATGAATACGTATAGCATCTCTTGAAGCTCTCATCCAGCAGGCATGGCATGTGTGATCATTGGGAGCTATCTGCAAACAATACACTAAATTAGTTAAACAGTTAATCTTTATTAAATAAAGAAGATAAATATGACATATAATAATTTAAAGTATTAGAACTTATGAACAATTTAGAAAAAAAAAAAAGATTTTTCATACTAAAATAAATTATGTTACCTATACAAAAAATTAAAATTAAGTTTTATTTTCTAGTATAACTAAGGTTCAGTCCAGAAAGTCACGATAATTTTTACTACAATTTTATTTATTTATATAATAATATAAAAGCAAACATATCATCACATAGAGCAGGAGTTGAATCACTCGACTATACATGTTTTGTTGTCAAATAAATAAAATAGAATTGTCTCAGTAGTAAATATTCATTTTAAAATATAGTGATTCATGGAGTATGTAGATTATATGATGAAAATTACCTGACGAGGTGTTTGGTTTTGAATGATCTGAATCACTCTCTGCAAATGTTCAGATGAGTTTCGACTCAAAATAAGATGCTTCTGTCTACCAACTAATGATCGCCCACATACAAGGCAAACTTGGGTGTGACCTCGACAAGAAGAGCCTGATTGCTGTGCTGATTCACCATGTGCATCAGCTACATTAAGTCGAGCATTCACAAATTGTAATGCTAGGTGGTAACATGGCTCACATATATAATCTTCTTCAGTTACCTACAAAAATAAAAAGATAAGCATTAAACTATGAAGTGAGGTCAACATCGAATGGATCTCACGCAAAGATTGCTTTGTAAATGAAAAAAGTAACTAAAATTTTTACTCAAAATCGCCTTTCTCCCAAAGCTTAGTAAAACATAAAAGTCAACAATCATCGGTTGTATAAATTATTAACATACAAGTCGTAGGTACTGAATATATATATTGGAACAATTGAGTTAAGAAATAAATCATATAATTGGGTTATATACCCTAGGTGAGGTAAAAAAGTAACAAGGAAACTTACTATAACTGGAGATATCCAAGTGCAGATAAGAGATATAACTCTGTGGTCAAGCTCGATAACAAGGTGATGACGAACTGTGTTACAGGTATTAACACATATGTTACAGTTAATACACAGTATACGTTGCGCCATCCCTAGTCTAGTAGATGTAGCCGACATTTTAACGAACAGCAACACACTACGTAAATCCAATAGTTCAGCAAAATCAGAGATCCGTGTAAAACTAGCGCAAGTAATCGTTGAAGCCAGAAACGTTAACCGGGAGGAATGCCAAGGTGATCAAAAGTTAGAAAAATCCAGAATAGTATCGCACAGTACACAAAGCCGCAAATGCAAACGAAGGACTGCAAAGTGCAAAGCAAACGTTTAATTCAAATCTGAACTGACGTTGTAATTTTTGGCATTGTCAATATGACAGTTAAGCTGTATTGAATCTGCATTTAAGAAAAATAATTGATTATTTCATTTTGATGTGCATTAATTTCAATAAATTAACAAATAGAACATTAATTTAATTTAAAAAGTCATATATTTCTATTAATTTATAAGCCAATTCGAAATATTGTAAAGTTCGAGCTTTATTTGGAACGAAACGTGTCATAGACCATATATTTGGGCGCGATATACTGGGCGCGTTCGTAGCAAACCAAATGTCAATAAATGACTATAAAAAGAAAACCCAATACATTTTTTTGTGGATTGTAGTTTTTGACATAAATTAGGTTTTATGGTTCAGCTAAAAATTAGTAATTTTTCGTACTATATTACTTATCTATACATAATACGAGTTGTCAAAATGTTGACAGGTCAGGAATGGTCTTTCATCTTTCAAAATAAACCAATAACTCGGCAGAACTAATCTATTCGTCCAAATTTATTTATTTATTTATTTATCTAATGCTGGAGCCACACAATTGCTGAAGCCCTCAACTGAAGCCAGCCACACCACTGGTTGGTTTACACGTGTCAAGTAGTTATGTTGGTAACTAGATTAAAAATAACAAGCATAAACAGTCATTCATGTGACAAGTGGTAAGTTAAAAGATATTATGCTAGTGATTAACTAGATTAGGATTCGTTCTATTTTTCGCCTATGTAGGTGGGCGGGACTTCCCACTTAAAACGTTTGGACATGATTTTTTTTTAAGTGCATAAGTTGACAAAGCGGTTGGCGGAAATAAACATAGTATTCTAGAGATTTTGATCCCCGTAACAAATTCTTCTCTGACCTCGTTCAACTTCGTAAATTGTTTGTAAGCCACAAACATTTTGAGATGAAATGTTTTCTGGGTTAGGGTAGGGAACTTATGGTGTCTCGGGGGAAATGGTTGTTTTCTTTATTGTGTTTATAAGTATTTTATAGGGGAATTTCAATGTAGTATACAACAATAGATAGAACTGAAAAGAGACAAGGATAATTCAACAATTAAGGGGGTGTCTTTCGATAAACATAAACAATTAAGGGGGTGATCATAAAAATATAATTGTTTATTAATTAAACTAAAACTCTAAAGCTGTGCAAGAAGTACTCATTTATTTTGATACAAAATTATTTACAGTTGTATTTTAAAATCCTTTTACATCTCTTTTATAGTTTTGTTTGATTGTTGTTTTGTTTTAATAGTTATTTGGTATTTTGGTTTTATAATAAAATAATTGAATGGTATATATGTGGAAAAAGTGAGAAAAGGCTTCCTGCCGTTTCTCATACATCTGTTGGCTATGAGGTGGACATTTAATTTTTAATTCAGAAATGACTTATTTGTTTTAGGAAACCTATTCCAATATACATAATATTAATATTAATATATAAAAATAAAAAATAATATATTTAATGGAATCCAGCGTGTGAAAAAAAAGAAATAATTAATTACAATAAATTCAGCATCATGCACAATCAACATTTAAATAAGCGAGTGCCGTCTACGTTGTGGAACGTCTCGACTACAGTTCACACAGCGTAAATGTGGCTGCGAATTATCCATGTTCATGCGCAGGTTGTCGTGGGCTGAGAAATCGGGTCCAAGTTCATGCGAAAGTGGTCGTTTATGGATGGTTCGGAATCCGTAGTAAGGGTCATCATGTGAAGCAGAGATCGCAGACTCCATTTCGAAAACTAGTCGTAAAAATGAAAACAAATCGAAAGTAGATATTCAAAACGCAAAAGGCAGGAGCGAATGATCTTTCAGTCTTGCCAGGACTTAATTTCAATTTACCTCAAGTTTGCACCCTAAATGCGTCCGTCACTAAACGTTTTAACACCTCTTGATGTGATTTAATAAACGAATCTGGAACTTAATAATAATACTACATTTCGAAAAAATCTAAAGAAAAGTACCGTACAGTTTACCGTAGACCATATTTCTGCTAAGGTATCATAGTTAATTATTCTTCTTGTTTGTTATTGGAATTTTATTATTCTAGCAGTCTATTAACATTTTCATTTTTTAACATTCAAATGAAATACCAACATTTAATTAATTTATTTTTTGTTTTTGCTATTATAATTGCGAGATTTGACATTTGTCCAATGAATAATTACGGCTAATTTTTCAATCGACAGATGGTTTTTGCCTGAAGAATAAAATGTGACATATTGTATTGATAATCTGTTTTTTTTTAATAATTGACGAATTCGGATTATTTGAATAATGCAAGTAAATAGTGGTAGTCATAAAACTTGAATCCTTTTTTAGGGCGAATATTGTATGCCCTATTGGCAACCCTATACCCTTTTCAAATATTGCCACCAAACAAAATGGCGCAATCATATGCTTTTTCATAATAATGTCATTACAGTACTTTTAATTTTTACAGTTTGTATTATACAACGCAATCATACTTAAAATATATAATACATTTTGGATAAAATTATAACACTAACGGCTTTTTCCTGAATTCCTGTTCGAGAAAGTCTTTTGACGGCCAAGAATGGCAGAAAGGGTTTAAGAAAAGAAAGATAATAAAAGATAATATAAGGTTGTATGTGTTTTCTGAATTCAAGTGTCGAGTCTAAAGTTATGTGAAGTTGTTGTGTTTGTTATGAGTTATGTTGTGGTTTATGAGTTGAGTTGAGTTTGCCTGATTTGAGTAGGAATGGCAATACTCTTAGAGTATTGGTTCCTATGTTGTGAATAGTCGAGAAGGAGTTTAAAGTTTTTAAATAAACTTAAAGAAGTTTATGCATTGAGTAGTCGAGAAGGAGATTAAGGTTTTTAAGTGAACTTAAGAAAGTTCATGTTGTGAGTAGTCGAGAAGGAGATAAAGTTTTTTTAAACAAACTTGAAGAGTTTATGTAGGGAGTCGAGAAGGAGTTTATGATTATTATAGTTAATAATGTTTTATGTAGCGAGTCAAGAGGGAGGTTAAGGTTCTTAACATTATATAGTTGAATGAAAGTACATATTTAGTCGAGTAGGAGTTGGATAAGTGAGAAAGGATTAAAGGTGGCAGCATTAAAGTTGGTATTAAGTTTGAAAGGTTGAATTAATAGTTGTTGGTTGAATTGAGAGGGAATATTTCTTAAATAGATGGAGTTAAGTGGAAGTAATTGAATGTAAGTGGTTGTGAGATTTTAATGTATAATTAGGTACGTATGGAAGGTAACGTTTAATTTATGAAGGTGAGTTATTTGTTTTTGGTATATTGTATTAAATTATAAACAGGGGGTTAAATGTGTGCAAGTGTTGAGGGGTTGTGTTGGAGGTTGTATATGTGTGTAATGGCAGGCAACACCTTGTCACATGTGAAGTGACAGTTTTTTAATATTGGAATGTTTATTTAATTGTCAAAATTACTTCTAATCTAGACACGAACCATGAAACATCTAATTGTTGTAAAAATATAAAATACCTATTTAAATGTGAAACAGTGTTAATGTTTATAATATAAAATATAATAACCATAATATCAGTGTTTTAAAATAGCTCTACACCTCCAGAGCCCAGTTCCCTAAAAATAGAACCTTCTAACAATTATGAATAAACAAAATTAATATTAGAAATGTTGTTTCAACTAAACCCTTGGCAAATGCAAAACAATATCATAAGAGGCTGATTTTAAATGATGTAGGTAAGTAAGAATGTAAAATCAACCATTTGCTTGTTAATATGTTGACAAACTGTAAAGGAACCTGAACCGTCATCGACGAAATAAATAGGTAGTGTATAATATGACCACTTCTGTGAAGATCTCTAGTTCTAAACCATGCAGGATCTCTAATATTTTATCTCATGATATTGACGGTGGTCTCAAAACTAGGCGAAGAAAACTATTACTTAAGTTACTCTCGTAACAAATTATGAAAAATATCTAATTTATTAACCTATTAAGATATAATTCGCCACAACATTTAATAAAGTAGTATCACTATGTGATATGTTAATACTTGTTACATTACACAGCAGGCTACTTATTGTTACGCAAGGATTAAGCAATTTGTTATTTTCTTAAACTTGTTGATATCCTGATATATTTGCGACTATTCGGCTGCGACATCTATACAATTGTTATTTTTGTATGTTATTGACGCCTGACATTGACGCTTTGAGGTTATGTATGTATTTTATGAAATAATTTCATTTCTGCATCGAATTTTAATATATTGATAATAGATTTGGATATTGGAATTTTATGACATAGAGAAAAGCAATCCAAACTTTGTGTTTGTTCCTGCTTTAATAGAGCATCATTTGAATCCGCATGTCCAACAAAAAATGAGGGTTAAGATGGCAGCACAAGTTTTCAGCCACTCTGTCACAGCTGAAATTTTAGCAAAAATTGCATCAAGTGAGTTTAATTGGTTAAATGTAATTCAAAATCAAATCATTAGTTTTCAATACATTATGATTAACATTATAATATTTTGTTTAAGCTACTCTGACTTGAGTTTCAAACTTAGCTTTCACTTAACTAGTGAAGTTAAATATTTGCTTTAGAAATTTTGTTGGTAAATCCCCAGCAATGGTACAATGTATCTATTCATGGGCAAACGAATGTTTATCAAAATATAAACTTGAAATAAAAAAAATTGCAGAGAGCAAATAAACAGAGAGCAAGAATGTAAATTTTAGTCTTTTATATAATTTTAGATATTATGATAACTGAATGTAGTATTGCTTCAACAACTTTGTTAGCTATACTTACTACTTACTAAACCTTAGTACTCATATAAAATTTAAATAAAATAATAAACTATCAAGAATTAAATATAACATTTATTTTTTCAGATGAACTTCCAAATGAAGCGCATGCAACTGCATGTTAGAGGTGTGACTAATATATTCGTAATAGTTATACGTAATAGTTACACGGACCAAATCACATATTAGGTAATATGAACGTTATGATATTAGGTTATTCTATAATAGTCAAATAATAGTGAGTGACGTTCGTCGCGTCACAGGAGAATGCGACGTTGCCAAACTTGCGTGTTATCCATCGCTCGCACTCTTCGCCGGGCCGTGCAGTGCTACGCGGTAGTGTACCAAGGACGTATTCGATCGAACATTATCTATGCATAGCATACACTTCGCGTTTTGTATGGAAGTTTCATGTATAAGCAGAGTGACAGCATGTAATCGACATCGATTAAATAAAAATTGTTAAAAATGCGCAATATTTTGATAATAATCTGAGTAAAAGTAATAACGCCTAATTTTTAAGATAGATTTTATGTTCATTTAGTTTAGTTAGACGTGTTAAATGTTAATGCCTGTTAAAGTATGCAGGCAAATTTAATCACTACTTTTAATCAATATTATATACTCGCTAGCTTTATTAATACATAACTTTTTCGGGTTGAAAAGTAGCGTACCTATGTACTTTTCGTAATCTGAGACCTAATCCAAGAAATCCAGTACCATACCAAACATTAAAATCGGTTCAGCAGTTTGAGCCTGCAAAACAGTTGAACAGTACCTACATAAAAACTAATAAATAAGCAAACTTTCGCATATTATAATATAATTCTAATATAAGTATGCGATTCTCTTACACTCGTATAACTAATATACAATCAAACTAATAAAGATTTAATGAATATTGCGTATTATAATAACAACATCGGACGGAAAACTATCCCTATTATTTGACTATTACCGAATAATAGGCACGATAACCTAATATTGGTAAAGCGTTATATTCGATAATAGAAATACGTCATCATCAACGCGCTCGCTCGCGCCGTCTTTTTCATGCAGGCGTATCCATGTCGCAGTTTCTATGAACTTTACTATAACAATCAAAACAAAAGCACGCAATCTTTATTCCATACGATTATAATAGAGTTTCAAGGACAGTAAAAACTCTTTACGAACCTTTACGAATATAAATAATACTAATACGAATCATATTATATAGCAAGAATATCGAAAATCCAATATTGCCTCTTACTGTTACTAAAACTATTTATTTGATATCGCTCTATTGAAACTATATTATTGATAGGTACCTATAAAATCTAATGCATCACTGTATATCGATTATTCGTTACGAATCGTGTATTAAACTGGCAACAGATGCATTGCAATGCGTTCAGATATCGCGAAAATACTATAACACCTATATTAGTTTGATTCGGATACTAAATCGGCTCGCTATTATTTGACTATTATCGGGTAATATGCGACGTTGCCAAACTTGGGTGTTATCCATCGCTCGCGCTCTTCGCCGGGCCGCGCAGCGCTACGCGGTTGTGTACCAAGGACGTATTCGATCGAACATTATGTATGCGTTGCATACACTTCGCGTTTTGTATGGAACTTTCATGGATAAGCAGACAGACAGCACGTAATCGACATCAATGTAAAAAAAAATTGTAAAAAAAATACGTAATAGTTTTATAATAATCTGAGTAAAAGAATAATGCCTAATTTTTACGAAAGTTCATTTAATTTAGTTAGACGTGTTTAATGTTAATGCCTGTTAAAGTATGAAGGCAAATTTAATCACTACTCTTAATCAATATTAAGAGTAGCTAGCTATATTAACACATTATTTTGTCGGGTTAATCCAAGAAATCCAATACCATACCAAACATTAAAATCAAATCTGCCAAAAAGTACATAAAAACGAATAAATAAGCAAATTTTCGAATTTATAATATAAGTCTAAAATATGCGATTCTCTTATATAACTATCTCTCGTATAACTAATATACACGCAAACAAATATAGTTAAATGAATATAGCGTATTACTAGAACAACATCGGACGGAAAACTAACCCTATTATTTGACTATTACCAGACTATTACCAAATAATAGGCTTGATAACCTAATATTGGTAAAGCGTTATATTCGATAATAGGAATACGAATATTTGAGCCTAATATAACACCTCTACTGCATGTGTGCTACAAAAGTTCAATGAACTGTTTGATAGTTTAAATGCAGACTGCCAGGACCTGCGAGGAGGAAAAAAGTCTTCAACAAATATAACTTCGAAAAGTCCTCATTTGGCCATGTTTGGGAAAATGAAAAAAAATCATAATAAATATGAAATACCTAGGTATTAAATCCAATCCTCCTTCTTAAGAAGGTTGGATTCATACAATGAATGCTGTGGAAAGGTTGTGGAAAAATTTAAATACTTCCTTGTTCATCAAGAGTCTATCGTCGCGTCGACTAAATCAAGATGCTCTAGAGAATTGTTTTGGTTGCAGATACAGCTGTGGATCAAATCATAATCCAACAATTCCACAAATTATTACAGGAATTAAAACTGCTGTCATTAGTAATTTAAAACATGCTGGAAGAAATAAAAAATGTGGAGATGACTCAGCATTATTAACAAATAATCTGGCTAGTTTTTTAACTAGTCAAAATATTAACGAAAAAGACGATAGTGAAATGATAATTATTGATGATTAAGAAATTAATACAACTATAGCTGATGCAGCCAAAAATATAATTAAAAAATAATGATTGTGTAGACTGCAAAAAAATTTTTTTGTCACCATATAGAGAACCCATACACATATTCACAAGTTTCAAGGAGTATGTAGCGTAAACGATTTTTTAAATAAAGAAGCATGGAGGCCACAAATAAAATCAAAAATTTTCGATTTATTAATCAATGTCGACTTAAATGTATTCAACAACAGCGAAACGCACAAAATGTCAAACATTTTGCATGTAAAATGCTGTACCTTTTTCATTTGTGTAAAAAGATTCACAATTTTAAAAAATAGAGAAATAGAGGATGAAAAATATAAAGCTTTAGAAAGGAAAATGAATGTTTTGGCAAATAAATAAAATTGATATTTTTCTTTTGTTTTATTTTTTACTTACTTTCTCCATAACCTATACCTCATTGGTGAACTTTTTCCAATGGTAACCATTTTTATCCAACTGGATAAAAGTGGATCCAGTTGGGAAGAGTTCACACTATTAACGTTTCTAATGAAATACCTACCGATTGTTCAAATTTCGCGCTGTATTTTTTTGTAAGTGGGCAACCGCAGCGGCGCTAGTTGTATTCACGTGTAAAAAAAATGGTCACATAAATACTCTATGGACTTACATTTCTTCTCTTGAGTACTATATTCTTTGCAGCAACCGTTCATTCAGAATGAAGGGATAAACAAAACATAAAACACAAACTAACTAGTGATGCTACGCATCAGACGAACGTCGTCCTAACTACAACACTAGGAACTAGGAATTTTTCAATTTGACAACTATTTTTTTTTAATTAGAATGTCCTTCGTTTCTTAATTTTAAAATGACGGCATTGGATTTTGGCGTAATGCCATTGTGGCAGGCGAAAGCCCCTCTCCTTTTCTACAAGATATTTTAACAATCTAAAAGATAAAGAAGGTAAAATAAATAAAAGACTTGTTTATTTATGATTTTTTTTTATTTCTAAATTTTGTTTTATATTTTTATATGCTTTGTTTGTATTGCACGGGAGGCAAATTTTTATTTTCTAGAAGCGAGACATCAGTACCTTTTATTCATATTCTGTTAATTATGTTACACCAATTAAACACCGTTATTCATATTGAGTAACCCAGAAAACATTTCTTGTGTTGCTCACAAACAATATACAAAGGTTTACCACACTTAAACCTTGTAAGCACAAAGCACTGTCAGCACAAGACACGGTAACCATTGTTAAGTCCTATATCAGTTCTTGGAAAGTGATGGAAAATAACGTCTTTTCGGCTACTTTCTCATTCACTACACAGCACTTGTTGTACATTGTGTAGCACCGAATAAACGCATATTAATTACTATATTTGGTAAGTGAGAGGTTATGTTTCGGAAATTGATCAATGCAAACATTGTCAACTCGTCAAACATTGAAACCGTAATGACAGATCGAGCTGATTGATTGAAAATTAAATTAAATTTTGCGTTTTATGGCAATCAGCTGTAGTTATTACACATCATCTATTTCTGCCAACTTCAAGTATTAATATAATAAAAGTAGTTTTAATATAATTAAAACATTGAAAGATAACCTAAAACCGTACATCATTGATTGAACATAGTGTTATCATTCATCATTCACATTGAAGTGACGTATGACAATTGTTCGCTCGAAAAGTAGCAAGAGATGTCAGCATCAAAAGTTCTAACCATAGACATAATTCCTAGTTTTTTTTGTATGAAGACTACCTGCTATGACATAAAACAATCACGGTCAATCTATGACAGTGCGATCTCTTTTCAAATAATAAATCAATTTTTTTCTCTTGTGAATTTTTACATTTTCCGTGTTAACATTTTTCCATTTCTGAAGATTCCTGATCTGCAATATTAATAAATATCTGTGCTAGTTAGTTAGTTTTGCTAGAATCATGAAACCTAACGGAAGTGGTGACGATTTTGTCAGTGATTATAATTATATTATGGGAATTAATAGTGTATTTCAAAATTGAAATAAATTTTGTTTATTTTTTTTCAGGAAGAACCGGAACATTTGCGAAAACTATTCATTGGTGGTTTAGATTACAGAACTAACGATGCTTCTCTGAAAGAATTTTATGAGCAATGGGGTGAAATAGTCGACGTTGTTGTCATGAAGGACCCTCAAACAAAGAGATCCCGAGGTTTTGGATTTATTACTTATTCAAAAGCTCATATGGTCGATGACGCTCAGAGTAACAGACCTCATAAAATTGATGGAAGGTAAAGATAGATTTTTTTAAATGAGATTAAGGGCCGGTTTTGCGATCGTCAGATGGAGGATAACTTGAGCCTTGACAAGACTTTCCGTAGAAATTATGCCAAATTCTTAAAATTATTCTACCGATAATGAAAAAACAGCCCTTAACATGCTAAAGTAAAACATTTTATGATGAGAATTTTTTAAGAAATAGCCGAAAAAGTATTTCTTGGTAGTTTCCAAGAATTAGATAATCTAAGAGTTCAGCTTCATTTATATAATTATTAGAACTTTTGTGTGTGTTTTAGAGTGGTTGAACCAAAAAGAGCAGTACCTCGTGAAGAGATAAGTAGGCCTGATGCAAGTGCTACTGTTAGTAAACTTTTTGTAGGAGGCTTAAAACAGGAGATTGAAGAGGAAGACTTAAAAGAATATTTTGGAGCCTTTGGGAATATACAAACTGTTAGTTTAGTAACTGATAAGGATACAGGTAAAAAAAGAGGATTTGGATTTATAGAATTTGATGACTATGATCCTGTGGATAAAATTTGTTGTGAGTATATACTGAAATGTGTTAATCAATTCTTTATATATTTATTATACTGTAAAAACTGGATTGGTGCTAAATTCATTAATATTGTCTAACAATAGGAAGTTAGTATACTGCAGAATAATTTTTATTTCCTTGTCATTCTTATAATTAAAAAGAACTTTAGCAAGTAAACATAACAGTAATCTGCAAAATAAAATTTGTCTTTCTGGATCAGTTGCTGAATCTAGAGCAAATTCCATATAATACTTTACCTTCATCAATTATAGTACAGCCCAGTCATAAAGTAAAAGGAAAGCGAATTGATGTCAAGAAAGCCTTGTCGAAGTCTGAGATGTCTAGTGGTGCTCCAAGTAGTGGTGGTGGTGGTGGTGGCCAAAGACGTGGTGGAGGACGTGCTGGAGGCGGGAGCTGGGCTAGACAAGGACAGCAAGATTGGGGAAATTCAGGTAGATCTGCCTTTTAATTTTCCAGGTTTTTATATATATATATTTATTTGAATGTGGAATTCTAGGTCACGGTGTGACAGGGTACAATGCTGATCATGTGGTGAATGTGCATTGCATACTAACAAATAATAATAAATGGAAATATTTAAGAAGGTTTTCTTTTGATGTTGATTTATCACCATTTTGTCAGATCTATTGAGATTAAGTGTTTATGACAGGGAAGGTATAAAATACTGTGTTTTAAAATTATGAATATGTGTTTGCGTGAAGCATAATTTTCAAAACTTAAAAGCTTCAATATTCAGGAGTGACATAATAGGGTATCTGTGTATTAAAATAAACAATCTGTCTTCTTTACAATATGAACAAAGGTTACATTCTACATAAATATCTTGAAACGTTAAAACAACAATTATGAATCTAAAGTTGTTTTACGTATATAGGTATGTTTGTTTTACGTACTTTAGTATATATCTTAGCTTAGAAATAAAAGCTTAATTGCGTGTCTCTGTTATAACGAAGTTTTATATTTTGTATACTTAAAACAATAAAATAACAATACAATCTCTATTATCCTCAATATGAACATACCTGTGATCATGAAAGAAACTACATCAACGCTTGAAAGGCAATCCTTACTAACCGACATAAATCTGTAAAATGAGTTATGTATACCATTCAAACCGCCAGATTTTTCTGCGTCATTTGGTCTGGGTCTCATAGTACTACGACGAGTTTTATTGTCGCTTAGATATTGCGTAATTTCGGTCAAGTCTACATTTTGTGCTTACTAAATGACCAAAAAAATTGGTTTTAAGAATATCAAGCAGTTATGACAGTCTAACAATTATGAATATGAACTTAGTCGGTTTTTCATGGTTTTTTTTAATTTGTGTATTAACATATTTTTACCTGTTATGAAATTTTCGTTTGAAATCACTTAGTAGGTTTTACCTACACAAAGCAATTGTAATTTATGTGGTTATATATTTTTACTAGATAAATTTATTTTGTGACAGTGTCATTTGTATAAGTCAGCCTGAAATAAAGTGGAAGAATATTAGAGCTTAGATATTTTTATTGTATTTTTGAGACAAGAACCAGCGCCTTTCCAGGTAGAAAGACTGAGTTATGAAGATTTTTACGAATGGGATAGTATTAGTGACAAATATTATAAAGGCAACTTAACTGGAAATTGTTTACCCGACTCACATTGACATTGAAGACTTTGATATCAACGTTTATACTGGCTAACTAACGAGACCTCACGTTGCAATTCATACTAAAGATTTATTTTGTAAGGGTACCATTTGATTAAGGATTTTTTTATTTTGCTATATTTTTTATTTGAAAATTATCTTGATATACAACGTTGATAAAAGCGAGAGGCATTTAATGAAACCACATATACTATAAGTGCCTACTGTTAATCCGAAACTATTAAAAAAAAGTTTACGAGAAGTATACGAAAAAACGTTTTTCAAAGAACTTAAATAGCTTAGTAATTAAGTTAAAATGTAAACATCCTTTGTTGAGTAGTCTGCCGCCACCTGCGTAACAAATTGGCAACGTAGCATTTGAGTAGCATAGCGCGTGCGGCGGCAAGCTCACCGGCTCGCACACCTACCTACACAGCGGAGCGCCCGGGTTTGATGTGGATGATAATGTAAACATGTGTTGTAGGTAACGTTGGAAGGTATGATCAATGAAAATAATAAACAGAAATAATTAATTGTAACACTTACACATTAAATCTTCAATTGTTCGAAATGTCCGCCGTTTGCAATGGTATTCAAATTATAACGATGTATAATATTGTTATTTAACCGTGCAATAAGGTCACTGTTTGTTGTTAAACTTTTTAATTTATTAAACGCTAAAATAATCCGGTTCTTAAATTCCTCTACGGTATTCACGTCTGTCGCGTACACTTCACTTTTCACAAACCCCCAGATAAAAAAATCGATTGGAGTGAGATCCAGGGACCGTGGTGGCCATCGTACTGGTCCAAATCGACCAATCCACTGCTGTCCAAACATTTCGGTTAGTAGCTCTCTGGAAGACATCACTGAATGTGGAGGAGCTCCGTCCAATTGGTACCATAAATGCCGATAATCGGCTAAGGGTAGTTCTTCGGTATATTCAGCAACGGGACCGGATAATATCTCCAAAAATTTTGCCGCGTTAAGGGTGTCGTCAATAAAAACAGGGCCAATAATCTGGTCCCTGTGTATACCAGCCCACACATTAACAGATAAGCGGTACTGATGCTCTGACTCCCGAATCGTGCGTGGATTTTCAATACTCCAGTATCTGAGATTTTGTTGGTTCCATATGCCATTGCGTGTAAATGTGCTCTCGTCGGTCCACATAACATTTAATAAAAAATTCAGGTCGTCAGTAACTTTGTCAAGTATCCACTGGCAGTGAGTACGCCTGACTGGCAAATCCCTTCTTAAAAGGGCTTGAACTTGTTTAAATTTGTACGGTTTGCGTTTATTCCTTTTAAAATGTTGTGCACGGTTCTATGGCAAACTCTAAACTGGCGTGCGGCTCTATGCAGACTCGATGTGGGGTTGCGGTCAAAAGAGTCAAGAATCTGTTGCTCGCGCGCAGTAGGTATCTGCTGCGGTAGGACTCCCTCCTGATGCGCTGCTAATGGTTTGTTTTCCCGTGCCCGTTGTACTGCCGATACTATGGTGCGAGCGTTCCTAGGGCACGCGCGGCTGTCTCCATACCTTTCTCGGTAAGTTCGCAGAGCTAGAGCTGCGTTTCCGTGGGATTCCCCGTAGATTAAAATCATGTCAGTGTATTCTGACGCCGTGTATGTAGCACGAGGCACTGTGGATGTCTTACGTACTTACAAAATAATTAAAAACTACTCACAAACTAAACCTAAAATACTCAGTTACGTGTCCTATCACAATAAAAACTTAACATTAGTAAATGGGACGCGTGAGCGACAATAATCTGTGCTGAATTGCGCAACGTGCATCCCGGATGCAAGGCGTCTTCGCACTAAACACAGTAAAAATTGTGCCCTTGACCTAATTAGCTGAGCCGCCGCCGGCGCAATAGCAACATATTGATCTATTTCTATTTCTGTTACGCTTATTACATTAGAGTGAGATAACCGTGATCTCTACTTTCTTTTAAGGAAAGATTTAGTAACAGTGTACTTCCTTGTTTGTATTGCAAACTTACGATGCGAACTGGTAACGTCGCGTCGCTCGCGTGAATTTTGTCGTTTAGATAACTATGTATGCATACAGTACAAACTTACGATCAGGTGATCGGGAAGATACAGAGTGTTTAAATGAAACTAAGTAAAAACTAAAAAGCATTCCTGTGACTAAACTATTGCTTACATTGATCTGATTTTTGTTGTGTAGCTTGATAATGATAAACCAAATACCTATGTGGTTTCATTTAATGCCTCTCGCTTTTATCAACATTGTATAATATAAGCGTTGTTATTATAATTATTACAGTGATATTAATAATTGTGTCAAAAATGTTCACACTTTGCACAGTAGGTTAATCTTGCTAGTTTACTATGTTTTATAGTTTATTAATGATTCGTTTACGGACAGTTGTGAGTTATATTTTTTTAGAAACTGAGTGATGACAGTGATTGTGTAGGTAATTTATAATTGCGACAGCAATAATAATTGTTCAATTAAAACATATATTTATTTATACACTACGTAGCGTATTTGTTTAATTTTCAATACATACTTTATTTCAATAATAATTGATTTCATTTATTTTCGTGCATGATAACAAATAAAGAGATAAAATTTCCACAATTACAAATCATCATTAAATAATGCTTAGGTAAATTTACTTGATTTATTTTAAACTGTCAGATCTCTTTAGATCAATCTTTCTATATCAAAATTCCAAACTAGGTAAGTTTACCTATTTTTACATGTTACTACATACACTACAGTGATGATTTAGATATTTTAATTGTTTATAAAATCAGTTAATATTTATCACACAAACCGGTGCTTATAAAAGTGTCAGGTGTCTTATTTTGACACTATGGATAGCTATAAAAAAATGATTTCTACGAGTGTTAACAGAATTTTAATTGAACAATTAGGTAAATTTTCATGATTTTTTTTTAAAGTATTTGAACTCTACATCTCTTTCCAGTAAAGTTTACTCAATGTCGCTTAGTGAGGATTGCCTTTTGAGCGTTGATATTCAAAGCTGTTATTTCTGGTCTTTTGTAAAATATAATATAATTTAATATGAATTTGTTTTCCTGACATGACTGCCAACCATGTCATCTATCGACAATGACAGAAAATTAAATGCTTAAGAAAACTGTAAAGAGTTTTCTGTACATCTCTACCCCCTGGAGATAAACAATAGTTAGTGCAAATTAACATAATGTTTATTTACTAATCTTCTTTTGAAGAGAGTTCGGTGATATGTTACAAATTTGATTCCGCTTTTTTGTGACCGGCATCAATTTCATAGATTGAATCCTATATTTTCTTCAAAATTCTGAAGGGTCCAACTCTTAGTTCATAATTTTTTTTCTATTGTGTCTATTTCCATTTTCCACATAGACTCTATCTCCCACTTCAAATCAATATTTTTTTCTATTTTGATTTAAAAAATTCATATTCGTGTTATTTGACTTCATAGTGCTTTCGAATGCTAATTTTCTATCTCTACTCAGGTCTTCATTTGTCCATCTTAATTTCAATTCAGTTGGTAGAATACTTACATTTTCTCCATCTAAAAGATATTTTGGAGCAAAGTTTGTAACTGTATTCTGTTTCATTTTATTCTTCTATGCATTTCTATGCAATGGTGGTCCATGCTGTTTTGCTTATTGCATGCTTATTGACTAAAGTCTGATTTAGCCTTTTGTTAAGTCCATTTGAAAAAGGTGCATCCCACAACTGTAAAAACTATTCTTATATTATTATTATTCAGAAATTCCTTGAATTCTTTTGAGTTTATTCCAGGGTATTGATTTGTTAGTATCATATCAATCTTGTTATTTAGTGTCACCCTTTCAATTAGTTTAATAAAGTCACTAGAATTTTGGTTTTTTGATGTCAAAAAACCAAAATATCTATCTATATCTAGTATAGTGAACAACCAGAAGGTGAAGGTATTTTTTTGTCGACCGTGATCCTCCAAAACCTCCAATTGTATCAATAGATACAATTTCAAATAAGGGTCTCGATGGACCTAAATTATCAGACACTATAATACTTCTTAAATTTTTTTTACTGGCTTATCTCAGTGAAATGAAATGACGGGCGAGTGGCTTAGTTGGTAGTAGCCCTACCTCATACGCCGCAGGTCCCAGGTTGGAGACCTGGTCGGGCATTCATTTGTGTGATGAACACAGATGTTTGTTTCTGTGTCATGGTTGATGATATTTACATATGTATGTTTATTCTTGGTATGTTCGCTGTATGGCCATCTGTAACACAACCTCTGCTTACTTTGGGGCCATGAAGTTGGTGTGTTTGTTTGGAGATTATTATTATTATTTCACTTTCATCTGAAAGTAGAAAGAAAAAAAACTAGAATCATATTTCAAAAGAGTCATATTTTTAATGGAATTGATTAAGTCAAACTACTTATTTTAGCTTTTTCGTCCACTCGAATACAGTAGATCTTCCTCGTTCACAAATACTATGGTTTAACATTCTTAATATTTTTTTAGGATACAGCCAGGGTTGGGGTAATCAGAATCCTTGGGACACAAGTAATCAAGCTGGTAACTGGGGAAACCAGGGTTACAACAGACAGAACACTTGGGGTCAGCAAACAGACTTTGGTGCTGGCTATCAACAAGGATATGGTGGTGGACCAATGCGAGGTGGCAACTACAACACACAGAGAGCCCAGCCTTATAATACAGGTTAGTTATACATTGTATTTATTTCTGATGTCTTACTGCCAGTTCGTAACAAGGGGGTAGCAGTTATAAACCAATTTGTGTTTATATGTACAGTTCTCATTGAACATAGACATGGAGGGAGGAGGGATAATCAGTTTTCCTAGCTAACTGGTAGGAACGACCAGATTTAACATGATTCATTCTTGCATTATAGTGTTTTTGCACTGTGTGCGATCCGAATCCGTATGTTTGTATACAGGGTGTCCCAAAGGTCGACGTCAAGCCGAAACCGGGCGATAGGTTAGGTCATAATAGTTATCAGAAATATATGAAAAAAATTATATTGCATTTTGTTTTTTCGAAAAAATGTACACTTTGTGTCAGTCTTTTAACTGTCTTAACTATTTGAATTAAATTAATTAAAATCATAACTTCGAATTGCAATCCCTTAGAATACCAGCAGTTGAAAAAATAGGGCATGATTTGCATTCGTTCGCATAGAGCTGAAATTTGGTACAGACCTTTGGGATATTATTACAAAAAAAATAAAGCCCTTTAGAAAGTTAGCTGTATGTGAAATTAATATTCAATAGTTCTAAAACTGTTTACTTTGCAAAACGACTTCCAGGTACTGGGTTCAACACAAATGCGTTGAACATGACTGCCAATACTGGGTACGCTAGTATGGCAGCCAATACGGCCGCCGCCGCTGGGAATCAACGCCGGTTCTAAACCCTCTTGTAAGTATTTGGAGATTATCATAACTTTACAAATAATTCGAGACTGACGGTTTGACGGTGATTTTGTTTTTTGGACGATCGATGTGGTTTTTCTTATTTAGGTTAGGAATGAGAGAAAGTATTTCATGATTATGTAGTGGAAAGCGGCACAATAACATTTGGAAAACAAAGGTTCACTTTTGAAAATTAATTACTTAAAATAAATTAAACTAAAAAATTGGAATATAAATTATAGGGATGCGAAACGTGAATAGGATTAGCTTCTTATAAATATCAATTTAAAATTCAATTAAAAGAGCTTTTCCTAAAAGAGGTGTAAAGGAAATAATTTGCTTCTAAAATTAACTTTGAAAAGTTATTATGTGATCCCCAAATTTCAATAACATTTATGTATGTATATGTATGTAATAATAATTACTAATGGTTATATCTACGTATATGTTTTTTCTCTGTTCGTTTTGGTTCTTCATTTATTTTCTTACTTTTACTTATAATAATTAACCTACTTTACCTTCTTTGTCATGACTCACTTTCATTGAAACTTTGTTTACACTCGTTCTACTACCTAAAGGTTGGCTGGTAGAGAATGCCTTGTGTCATTAAGCCACCCTGTACAATATAATGTGTGCAAGTTTTAAATAAATAAAAAATTATAACTTAACATGACAAAACACCCTCTTTACACCTCTTAACATTGCTTAATCTGGATCTAGAGCTTGTTTTCTTGCCGGTGACTTTTATGCTTTTCATACCCTTCATATGGGTAAGCTGCCAATTTTTGTATGAAGATTCAACTTTTTTAAAATTTTTGCCAAATAATTATATATAGCAAAAATGAATATAATTATGATGTCTTTGGGGAAGTTGCAGAGAATTGTGGTCTGAGCTCTTGTGCCGATTTTTCTAACGGTAGAAAAAGGTAACTTTGTCTTTCTGTCTAACATTGACCCATAGTCCAATCTAATCAGATGCTTTTTTTTACTTTACCTACTAAAACATTCACCTAATAAAACATGTTTGTCTTCTTTTTAAACTGATTCTAAATATTTTTGTCTTACAAGATCAAAAAATCACTGTTTCTAATAAAACTGATAACTTCGATACATGATGAAAGTGTAAAAAAATTGTCTATGGTATAATTTTTCAATCTGTTTTAATTAAATGAAGCTAAAGTAATAAAATATCTTTAAATTTTTTAATATTGCAAAATACATATGATGAGATTATGCGGTACAATGTTACCCAAGTGGTCAACCTAACTTAGATCCAACATTTTTTATTTATTTGGCACACTTTAAAGAACTGTACAGATCAATGAAACCTATTATATCAATATTTAAAATTAAAAGCCACCATAAACTTGGAAAAAATTCCTTCATCTAGCTACCAGATCAACAAATATTTGCAAAATCGTCTTAAAGTGGGCCAAAGTTACCCACCTTTCTTACATAATATGGTATATAGTACTGATTATTTAACGAGCTGAGGTGAAATAAGGCACAAGGTTGCTGTAATAATTTTCTATAGGTAATAACTGTTTAAGAGCCTTTATACAAATCAACGCTCTCCCGAATCGGTAAACTGCAACACGTACACCTTTCCGTTACAAGCACACATCTGCAGTGCTGTATGATACAGTCGCTGGCCGTCAAGTAGCGCGTCCGTATAGGTTTTGATACTTTTTCAAATATTTAGTTTTAATAGTTTAAATGTGATTACTTAATAAAATAAATAAAATTAGGTGAATAAAATATTATTTATACAGTATTAATATTATTTCAATATTATTTATACAATACAGTGACAAACTTTAACTTGGGACACACTTAAGGTGCAATATCGTATAGCAAATTAAAAATGACTAGAGCTATTAAATTTACTGATTACGTTGACATATTTTTTACACTGACAAAAAATAGGGATAAATACCCTGCATCGGGTCGACAATGAGCTGATAATGGTTACTTTTTTACTGGGTACTTACTTAAAACTTCAGACTTTTAATTAGTATACTGTGTAAACTATATGTGCTAAAACCGGAATATATACACCTTCTTCACCTTAAGCTCATTATATTTTTAGTTCCAGATAGTTTTTTATTTAAAATTTTTTAAATAAATAATTAACTTACAAGATAATTAACAGCGTTGGAGCTACTGGAAAGATCTTCGTTACATTTGACTATAGTAGTCGCTGGTTGCTCTTTGTTCATAGTGATTTTTAATCTATAAAACAATACCGAAAGTGACACGTTTGACATAATTACATACCTTCAGTGCTGAGACATGTCGGTATCCTCATGAAGTTATTTGTTTACCGGTCAGTGCATGTTTTTATACGCTCATACATTTTCAAAGATAAATAACCATTCGACCAAACGACCCTAGGATTAAGAGGCCAGCCACTGCGCCACCACAGCTCTCAATCATCATCATCAACCCACTTTCAACCCACTGCTGGGTGAGCCTTCTCGTGGTTTTGAATAATATGTGCAATAAATGAATGAATAAATAATAATAAGGTTACGTGCCTTTTTGCTACTCTAGCCTTCGTGGTATTATTATTTTGGCCACCGCTTCGATTTTTTCTTTTTAAATGATATTGTTTCCTACCTTTATTACTCATTTTAAAAGTTAGGTAAGAACACTCGTGTTTAAAATAAAATGTTGGTCTTGGTATAACTTTATCTTTTTATTTTATATATAACTTTAATCTGATACGTCTTACTCCGATGATGGAGCAAGTCAGAATGTCTTGATTCTTTTATTTCTTTTATGTCAAAAATATATTCGAATATATTTACTTCTTAATTTATATCGACGTCTTTACTAAAACATCGTAGCATTCTGACGTGCCTCCTAAGGCTTAGCCGTGACGATACAAGACATTACATACAAAGACATTTGTAGATTTGTGTATTACTTACTAGTAAAATAATACTTGGAAAATGCAGTACTTCAATATTACATTTATTATTTATAATAAAAATAAATATTTACACCAAAAGTATCAAAATTGTTGACAAGCGTTCGATATTTACGACGGAGTACGATAGCACTGGACGAATGCGCGGGAAAAAAAGCGAGACGTCCACACTTTGGAAGGCCTCGGCCGGTACTAAATACAAGCATTTTTTTATTTAACATTTTTATATTTATTTTTTTTATGATCCCCTCCACGGAGAGGGCAGGAGGAATTAAACAATGCTCTTACGCATACTCCGCGCGCGCGATCGGAGTTATGTGGGACTCCGAGCCTACCAGAGTCTATACCCACTAAAAACCCCCTGAATGACTCGTGCAATTTTTTGCCATACAGCCTTCAACGAACGCCGGCCAATTGGAGAAAGAGGCCGCGCTACGAATACAAGCAGCGCGTGTATTAGATTTTATATCAATTTTAGTCATTTTTAAAATGATTTTTTAGAAGTATTTTTGAATGGACTTGAATAATATTTCTGTTTAGTTTCGTTAGTCATATCTTTGTAAGTAATAAGAAGTAAAAATTATTACTTTTGTAACAACACAAGACTATCGAAAACTGCAACAAATTAGACTGATATCCAACTTTTTCGCGCTTTGATTTATATGTTTTAGCCTTTAAAAAAATAATATTTTGTACTATTTTCTCTATAGACTGTCTTGACGACAGTACAGAGACCAAAGCAAAGTTTTCTTTTTCTGTTTGTACCAGTTACTTTTATATTCATCGAACGGCAAAGTACGCATGTTACGTCGGATTACAAGAAAAAGCGTATGAACAATGAATTCCTACTAAAAAACTATCTGAAGAAATGAAAATTTTCTCAATACATGTTTTAGACGATGAAATTTCGAATAATCTGAACTCATATTTCGATGCATACGTATAATATTTTGATCGAAAACGAACACTGAAAACTCCTAAAATTGCACTATTTTGTATAAACGCTCTTAAACGATGACTTGATTTCTCTTACTTAATACATCTAATTAAAACATATCAAATTACTAGTTTTCATACCAAATATTTTGTTTGTTTCAATTCTATGATAATATAGAAAATCGAGATCTTGTATACAAATGAAGTCTAAGAAAATATCATGTAGGCCCAATGAAATATAGTTTCATATCATTAATTTATTTATAGAGGTTACACTAACTGTTCTTGATACTAAATCTAGCCTAATCATAACTATAAAACTTTATCAGAACAAAATTTTATAGAAGCATGAAATTACATTTGCTATTATACTTCCTTCTATTGCTATTTTTATTTTTATTGTTGTGCAGGGTTCAATGTCTTATCAAATTATAGGAATGCATGTTAAATTGCAAAATTATTATTGTTATAAGAAAATCACAAACCACCGTCAAACTTTACATAAATTATTCTAATAAGGCGCTGCGCAAACGTAGACACTTTTCCGTTGCTAACCCAGCACACCATCACGGGAACCAGTAGTTCGGACACAATGGCCGGTTGCCTGTTGCCGACACGGCTCACCACCAGATACCTTAGTTCGCGCAGTACAACTGTTTGAAAGTGTTTAACTCCACTTGTGTCTTCAAAATATGTCGGCGTACCGAATAGTCATATTGAATGTACAAAAATAAAATATTCTCTGGTGTGTTATAACGAACACAAGAGAAAAAAGTGTCCACGTTTGCGCAGCGCCCAAATGAATCTATATATAATTGATAGTTAAATTATAATGAGATCAATTTACAGGAGTATTTTAATAATTCCGTATATATTTTTTAATGCGTAGGTGTCAAGTTGAGCTAGTTGAAGCTAGGCAGGCAGTAAAGTAGATGGAAGGTAGGCCTTGGCAACGTCAGCTAGTCCAAGTTACAACTTGTTAGAATGAGGGACCAAGAAACCAATTTTTTTCTTTGAACGCCGCAATGAGGTATTGTAGGCAATAAATTTTAATCATATTAGCACTAATTAATCACAGTTTTTACATTTTTCCAATGGCTCACTGCACTTTCGATTACTTTTACTAGTCAACAGGATTTTCTAAGTCTTATGTGTTATTGTAAAAACTGTGTCTTTGTTTAACTAGTTGATAAGAGACATATTTTTATCTATGTTCCTAATGTTTTCAGTTTGTTTTGTTGTAATTGAACTATTGGTATTTTTTGACATTCCAATGTATAGTATAAATTTGGATTTTATGTTAAAGTTATTTTGTATAAAATGTGATATTTAAAAGACATGAGTGTTACTAACAATGAAAATGGAAAATTGTAGATTTCGTGAAAAATATTTGGGCGCAGATCTTGCTCAAGAAAGTATTCTTGCATTTCATATTAAAAAGACTGGCTAGTTGGGTTAGTAGAGTAACGAAGAGTATATGTAACATCGGGGATAAAATATATTTTTGCATGTTTTTAAAATACTTAACAATTATTGCTATGTATAATATTGATTAAGAAAAGAGTGTTATATAATCTGTTATGTTTATTTTAAAAGTTTAACGGATGTTTTATTTAAAAAGATACTTAGGTATTGTTAAGTTGGTGTATAGTATATTATAACATATATTTGTGTGCAATATCATTAAATGGGATGTATTTTTCATGTTCGTTCGTTCGTGGACGAGACTACGTTGGAAAAGTCTCGGTAAGTTGGATTTGCTTCAATAAAAAACGTAAAATAATAAATAATTGTTTTATTTAAACAAATAATTTATTCTGTTACCTTAATAATGAATAATTATACAATGACTAACAATTACGGAAACCTTTGGTTGCACGCATTGGTTTCATCTTAATCTTAAGAAAATTAATAAGACATGAAGTTAGTCTTTATTACTGCTAAGATATTAAGTCTGTGACCGTCCAGGATGTACCTGCGACTTGACAAATTACATAAAAACCAAAAGGACTTCTAAAGTAAAAAACAAATTAACATCCACTGCGGTCGCGGACCAAGAGTTTAATACAATTTGAGATAAACTTGTCTAATATGATGCCATAAGATAAAGGTAAGATATGATAGAAAAGAAACCCTAATATCCAACTCGAAAGATTTTTGACTTGTCGGGCTTGCAGATCGTCGTTAAATGTACTACTGTATACACATTTTCTTATAATTTTCCTCAAGCAATATGATGAAAGATAATAGGTCTTTACCTATGAAACTGCCGTTTTGCCGTACTGGCCATTTCAAATGAAAATATTTTTTTTTTGACTGATAATTCTAATTTCAAATTAATTTTATTTGACAAACATGGAATTCTTTTTCTAAAATCGTCATTTGTTTAATAGTTAGTGTTTTGTTTTCAACGCATTCGAACATTTTTCGTCATCATGGATAAGTTAAAAATTCGAGTAATTATGGAGTATGAGTACCGTCGTGGCAGCAAAGCGGCATAAGCGGCACGCAACATCAACGACGTTTACGGAGCGAACACTACAAACGAACGCACCACCTGTTATTGGTTTACCCGCTTCCGTTCTGGAAATTTTGACCTGAAAAATGAACCCCGTGGTCGTCCGAAAACTTTGGTCGACAATGACGAATTAAAGGCAATTGTGGAAGCTGATGAAACTCAATCCACGGCTGAATTAGCAGCAGCTTTCGACGTTAGCATCAAAACAATATTGGTCCATTTCCGTCAAATTGGCAAGGTAAAAAAGCTTGACAAATGGGTACCCCACGAACTCAATGACCGCCAGCGCGAAGTACGCGTGGAGACGTGCCTTGCACTGCTCAGCAGGCATACAAATGAAGGAATTCTGAACCGCATTGTTACTTGTGACGAGAAATGGATCCTGTTTGACAATCGTAAGCGCTCAGCAAGTTGGTTGGACCCTGGTTCAGCACCCAAACAATGCCCTAAACGAAAACTTACCCCTAGAAAAGTGATGGTCACTGTTTGGTGGTCTAACGCGGGTGTAATTCATCACAGCTTCTTGCCAAACGGGACAAGCATTACTGCAGATGTGTACTGTGAAGAACTGAACACAATGATGGAGAAGCTCGCACGTCTCCAACCAGCTTTGGTCAATCGTTCGGCTCCACTGCTCCTGCACGACAACGCGCGACCTCATACTGCACAGCAGACGGTCTCCAAGCTACAAGAGTTGGGGTTGGAAGTTCTCCGTCATCCGCCGTACTCACCAGACCTTGCGCCTACAGACTTCTACTTTTTCCAGAATTTGGATAACTTCTTGGCGGGAAAAAAATTCAATACCCGAGAGGCAGTACAAAATGCCTCTGAAGAATTTGTTGCCTCCCGTCCAGCTGATTTCTTCAAGAAAGACATCAATAAGCTACCAATGCGTTGGCAAGATGCATTGATTGCATGGGTGATTATTTTGATTAATAGAAATAAAAAATATATAAAAAAATTACGCTTCATTTATTTCGTGAAAAACGGCAATTTCATAAGTAAAGACCTAATATTAACCAACAATTGGCTGAACGCAGTGGTGAATAGGCACAAAAGAAAAAACTTGCTTATAACAAACACTGGCAATAAAAATACATATCCATAAAACAAATCAATTCACCAACTACTTTTGTTTTTACACAATTAAAAATGATTTTGCTTTTACACAAAAAGAAAAAAAAATATGACTACACTTGGACCACTATGGACCAGTTACGAAATGTAAAACAAAAACGTTTTTTTCTAAGCTCTTCCTTTAGCTTTGATTGTGAGCACTTTTTCCTATAACTGAGTTGCCATGAATTTTAGTTTCACGAGTAAAATAATCATCTCCCTCACATCAATACAAAATAATAAAAGTGTGGGTTTAAATAGAATTAAATTGAATAAAAAATAGAAAGTATAAAAAAGTATAAATTACCCCTTTCAGTGGGATCAGCTTGACTTGCTTACGGTATATATATGTATAATAGTGTATACTGTATAATAGTTTTATGAACTATATTATTAATAATAATTTGACGCCCTTGCGTTGAGGGCTAGGCGATGCAACTTGTTTCTATTTTTTAGGTGATTTAAATTCAAACTTAGGTGAAACTAGTTTTTTTTGATGATTTACTGCTTATAATTAGTTTTTACTTAGTTAACGTACGTACAAATCTATGTAGATAAAAAACAGCCTATTTAAATAAGCTAATACCATAAAATGTTGCTAAGGGTTTATTTTTATAAATTTATTTTAATCTCATTTTGTGAAAATAGTATTATGCATATTTTTACAGAAAAAACAACCTTGCTATTTTTTTGACCACTATTAAAGGTTAGGAAAACCATTCTATAAATATATTCCTTTTCACCTCATTTCCTATTCACCCCCAAATACAGGCTGATTATTGAAATCTGATTTCGTAATGTAATTCAGGACTAAAACCTTTTTTTATATGGGTTGACCTTTTCTGTAAATTGTTTATGATTTATCCGATAGTCTGTCGACCCTCTACACAAGTGGCATTCGACGATGGAATGGCATATGACTTTGATTGAACGTTGCGTGCGCTTACGTCTCGATTTCATACATTTTGCATTCTATTCGCTTTTCTATTCCATCGTCGAATGCCATTTATCTGGGGGACCATACCTTTTAATGATTTTATTATCAGTGAGTGGATTATTTAAATAACTCTTGACCAATTCATTTGCTACAATGAGTCCTTTAGAACTACAAATAACATACAAGGCTGGCATATAAAAAAAAGAAATTTTAGAAAGAAAAGAAACTAAACAGTAGAGATTAGCAATCCTATGAAAATGCAGAAATAGACAAAACTCGAAAATGACCGAATTACAGCAGATGGAATAAAGAGCAACAAGAGTGCTGTTGAAATTTTAGAAACGCTATGTTCACACGAGTGAACAGGCATCTTGTCAGCAGAGCATTGACCTACCAAAAATAGCAATTTTTATCCAACATTTGTAAATACATCAATTGACATTGTATACACACACTACTGTAGATAGATTTAATATAAATAGCTTTAATTTTTATAAATACACTCTCTTTGGATTTGGACTCAACGCTGTTTCAATTGGGCATCCCTTGACAAGACGACTACCAAGCTGAGCTAGCCACGACGACGCCCTGAAGAAGTACTACGACGTGACTGGGCTTACCTGACGACTACTGGACGAGACCTGGACTCTCTATGACTTTCAGCTTCCTCTCACTGTGGCCAAGACACCTTTAGCCATCCAACGATCGGTCTTGTGAGTCTGCTTGACCGGCAGTGAGAAAACCTTTCATCCCTTTCTCTTCCGCCTATTGCCTTAGGTCTCACGGCAATAGGTATCCCGCATCTATTTATATATTTATATATACGTAGTGTATGGAAAGGTTAGGTGGTTAGGTAGGAAATTAGGGTTATTTGTAGGTTACAGATTTAACCTCACATTTTCCTGTACAGTCGGCTAACTATTACAGCACATTACAGTTCTATACAGTCACACTAAAGTTAATATTATATACAGTTTTTATTGATCACACGACATACACAATACTATACAATAGACACGTGAAAGTAGTTAGCTGACCGTACACGCTATGCAACAATTTAGATTTGTATTTAAAAAAAATTACGATTTTTCTCTTTCATTGTTCTTTTGTGACAATATTATTATGACAGTAAGTAGTTGCAAGTCAGACAAGTTGTAAATCTGTCGAGTTGATACTAATCTGCTTATAACAATTAAGAATTGCATCTTCTGAATACAATTAAACTAAATGTTGCTTTTTTAAACAAGAAAACCAACTAACTTTAAATTTACTAAGCTCTCAAATATTTGGTGAATGAAGTGATCGGGTATTGAAAAACAAAAAATTAAATTTTGTGATTTAGGAAATCTTACAATCGTTTACGTAAAACGACTATGAATCTTTAGTTTTAAATATTCCAAAATATGCCAGAATATTCTGAAATAAAGCCTTGTGTAAGGTGCCAAGGTACATTTAAAAAAATATAGGTATTTAATTTTTGTAGTATTTGAAGTTCCTATCTATGATCTCTATACGTTAGGCTGCATAGGCACCAAAGTTGTTTTTTTGTGTTTTTTAGTTGTTGGCACAAAAGAACCTTAACTGTGCAACAATTATTAGCAATAATTAATAATGAGTACAATGACCTTTAGGAACTTATAGTTAATGACATTATTTTTAATTTTCATGAACCTATATAGTTACCTACCTTCTTACAGGTTAGGACTACATTGTGGGCTTGATTACCATTTCACTTGTAATATTTTCTTGTGTTTAATATTGTTAATTATTACTCTTGAATGTCATTGTTTAGCTAACGTAGATCATTAAAATTGTTTTTAAATGTAGCTTAAATTATGCATAGGCACCTAAGAAGTGCTTTGTAATATCTATATTGTTTTTATCGGTGAGGGCCTTTAATTGGCTCACAAATGTTATTTACATATTTCAATTTGTTATTTGTGGCTGTTCGTCTTCCAATAAAATAAATAATTAAATAATTCCGAAATGCATCCGTGCTCAGCACAGCTTCTAGGTACAACTTTGGTGGAATCGCAGGCGGATAGGTGATTTATACATTCAACTTAACTACGGCTAGCCATCATGTTCAATAGTATTTTATGCGATTTGTTAGATATTTTCTTGATTTGTGTCATTATGCTATAAATAAAACAAAGCGTTCAAGCAAACGGCTAGCTGTTTAGTCGAATGTCTAACTTAAACATCCGTTTGCGACTGATACGCAGCCTTATCCTGAACATAGAATGGTTAATTCAATTACAGTTTCGCTGCAATAGAGGAGTACAAGAATTTCAAACACAAAGATTAGATTTAAGGAATCGCAAACTAAAACTATCTATATAAACAAACCCACTTTTAGTGTAGGTATGTCAAATATTGCGTAACAATCGATATAATTTTTAAATTTTAAGCGAAAGTTTCATCGGGAACCGGAGTTAGCAAACCGTTACTTACTGTATCATTAGTACTTTTAGTAGGTTTCTTACTTGTATTCATCCCTATGTTATAAGAGTGTTTTCATGACTAGTTTCGGTTTTTTATTATTTGTCTTATTATGTACTGACGATCCTATTTGTTGACGCTCGGCGGTTGGTGTGGCGCTGGTAAACAAGGACACGGTGATGTGGGACAAAATGGCGTCGTAACCATTGTTGGAAAGAGACCCGAAGCTGCAGCCAATTGTCTGGAAATAAACATAGAATTATGAATTATTTTAACCTACCACCAAGTAGTCTCATAGTTATGCACCGGCATAATTTGAATATGCGTAATCTATATTATAATATTAGTAATATAATAGTTTCAGAACTATTTACCTGTATTGCTGATCAAGCTGCGCCTTCTCTATTCTTTTGTCTTTGGCTCTTCTGTTCTGAAACCATATTTTTACTTGCGTTTCACTCAACGATAGCGCCGTTGCTAATTCACATCTGGGAATCAGATATAAAAATGACAGTGAATGCATTTAAGTAATTTAATAGCCTTCTTAGGTCTGCTTGTGTAGAACTGAGTTAACCCGGATGAAAACAATATTTTAAGCCGGAGTTAGCTAATTAAAGGTTTTAACTCATATTGACGCAAGTTGGCCTGAGCTTATCTAAATACTAGAGGTTCAAGCGCGAGCTTCAGAGATTATCGATTACCCACACACATTAAACAGACAAATACTTGCACTTTTTAAAAATAGATAGGGTAGATTAACAAGCTGTGTGTATCAGTAGACAATTGTTTCTTTGTTGCTCTTATAATTTTATTTGATAATTGTTCTTTCTATTTGTTGTTTCCACTAAAACTAAAAAACTATAGCAACAGTTGTCCACAAAGCTGGAGAATTAATTAATTATTTTCTTAATATTTTAGTTCATTTAATTAATTGAGTACATCAACTATTCAAAGAGGAAAATGTCGTTCCCAATCGTGAAAGGGTTTTAAAATCAGTTCAGTGGTTTTAGTAGTTAACGATTACATACATATAAACTAATAAATGTTTTTTTTTCTTTATAATATCTAATAATTATAGAGGATTAATTTAATTGCGCCCAAAATCTATTCTTACATTCTTTTTTGTTATTCTTTTTTATTTTCACCGATTACATTATGCATACCTGCGTGTTCTAGCTACATATTCGCCTCGAGCATATTCCAGTTCTAGCCTGAGGGTCTGATGAGCAGAAAATGTGGTCCTCTGTCGTCGTGGGCGGCTTTCTTTTCTTCTGCGTCGGGCCACTGCAAATTAAACATGAAATGTTTTTCAAAAATTAAATAAGTAGGTAAAAATTATGTTAGAGTTCTTTTTAAAATAAGATTTTTCATCGATGTTGAGGCTCAGAAGTCTTCCTAGATCTCTCCTCAGATACATAGCTAAAGACAGATTCAGTTTTTAAGTGAATAATAAGTAGATAGGTATTCTTCTTCTTGTATTTTTGTCATGATTTGTATTATTTTCATTTGGCGGTAAAAGTGGTTTTTATTTGTGTAGATACTATAATGTATTGTACTTAGTATTGATATTAGGTCTTTACCTATGAAATTGCCGTTTTTCACGAAATAAATGAAGCGTAATTTTTTTATATATTTTTTATTTCTATTAATCAAAATAATCACCAATGCAATCAATGCATCTTTGCCAACGCATTGGTAGCTTATTGATGCCTTTCTTAAAGAAATCAGCTGGACGGGAGGCAACAAATTCTTCAAAGGCATTTTGTACTGCCTCTCGGGTATTGAATTTTTTTCCCGCCAAGAAGTTATCCAAATTCTGGAAAAAGTAGAAGTCTGTAGGCGCAAGGTCTGGTGAGTACGGCGGATGACGGAGAACTTCCAACCCCAACTCTTGTAGCTTGGAGACCGTCTGCTGTGCAGTATGAGGTCGCGCGTTGTCGTGCAGGAGCAGTGGAGCCGAACGATTGACCAAAGCTGGTTGGAGACGTGCGAGCTTCTCCATCATTGTGTTCAGTTCTTCACAGTACACATCTGCAGTAATGCTTGTCCCGTTTGGCAAGAAGCTGTGATGAATTACACCCGCGTTAGACCACCAAACAGTGACCATCACTTTTCTAGGGGTAAGTTTTCGTTTAGGGCATTGTATTGGTGCTGAACCAGGGTCCAACCAACTTGCTGAGCGCTTACGATTGTCAAACAGGATCCATTTCTCGTCACAAGTAACAATGTGGTTCAGAATTCCTTCATTTGTTGCCTGCAGCCTGCTGAGCAGTGCAAGGCACGTCTCCACGCGTACTTCGCGCTGGCGGTCATTGAGTTCGTGGGGTACCCATTTGTCAAGCTTTTTTACCTTGCCAATTTGACGCAAATGGACCAATATTGTTTTGATGCTGACGTCGAAAGCTGCTGCTAATTCAGCCGTGGATTGAGTTTCATCAGCTTCCACAATTGCGTTTAATTCGTCATTGTCAACCAAAGTTTTCGGACGACCACGGGGTTCATTTTTCAGGTCAAAATTTCCAGAACGGAAGCGGGTAAACCAATAACGGGTGGTGCGTTCGTTTGTAGTGTTCGCTCCGTAAACGTCGTTGATGTTGCGTGCCGCTTGTGCCGCTTTGCTGCCACGACGGTACTCATACTCCATAATTACTCGAATTTTTAACTTATCCATGATGACGAAAAATGTTCGAATGCGTTGAAAACAAAACACTAACTATTGAACAAATGACGATTTTAGAAAAAGAATTCCATGTTTGTCAAATAAAATTAATTTCAAATTAGAATTATCAGTCAAAAAAATATATATTTTCATTTGAAATGGCCAGTACGGCAAAACGGCAGTTTCATAGGTAAAGACCTATTATTACCGCTCCGCTTGCGCGTTGTTCGCTATTTTGTATGCGCTCAGCATACTAAGGTACGGCGACACAGCTGGGCATTGGTACCCAAGTAAGTCGTTAAAGGACATTCAGATAGTGTCTTGTTTTCTTTGTGTCCCTTAGGCAAAATTGAGTGTAAGACTGTTGTAGCTACTTCACTATATGACTATCTGGATAATCTGCCGTAGTAACTAAGACCATATTCAAGATCAAAACAAAGCATATGCCCAAAGCATATCAAAACCATTCGCATACTTTATAAAATGCTTTCATCCGTAATCCTACCTACCTACCTTATCGTAATTTTATTCTCGTTCGTAAAATGCACTGAGCCGTATCCAATCACCAATTGGATGGACATTACTGTAACCGATACAGACCATATGCTGTTGAAAGTTATATCGCATCCGTTCTGTGATTTTAAAATCAACCGAGTGTTAATCCCTTTATAAATTTGTTATCATTATATACCTGTAGGTCTAACATGAGACTTCTTCGCTTTTCTTCAAAAGAGGTACTAAACTACCAAGCAAATTAAACGAACGGACTTATCCTTTCAGTTTAGTTTCAAACTTAACAACTGTTTAAATAAATAATCAAGGTAAAGGGCCACAGGGACAGGCGCGCAAGTATCGAATGTCAAAGTTATGAACGATTAAAATTATTGTGATTCACCTTTGCCCGGAACGCATGCGGGGTTTCCCTGAAGCTTCCGTGGCATATTCCTGCGAAATCTGACCTGTCAGCTTTCTCAGGATGAAATTAATTTGCCGGCGCGTTTCATTCGCCGCAGGAACTAGGATGAATCCTTATGTGGATCTTTGCGTGTAGGAACTGTATGATCGGTGTTCCCATGGTGGTTTACCGGTCAATTTCCACCTTAAAGTTGTTAAGTATAGCAAATATCATTGAGATATGTTATATTATAAAATAAAGCTTAATAAAATTAAATAGCTTACTGGAACCCTAACAACAAAATTTAAGTTTAATAAAATATTGTTATAAACATTTCTATATTTCATATTTTACCTTTTCTGCCGTTTGGACTGACCCTTGTTTGGAACTACAAATTACTAAATTGTTTCCTTCATTGTGTTAAGCGATTTTTTATACGCTGTCCGCTTTATGCCATTGTTTGTTGAAAAGATCACGCAAAAGAAATATTAGAAAAATGATGAAGACGTTATTTACCCATCATAATAAGGAAAACGTATTGTTTGTAGATGATCAGGGGCACCAAGTATGAAAGTATCATTATCAAACAGCTGCCTGTAGTTAGAGGTTCCACGTAAGTTCAATGCGATTATGATGCACTAACTTACCATTTGTTTCTTTTATTGGGGCTGGGAATTATATTTTGTATCTGCACGTATTCTAAAAGAGCTACAAGGATAAGATCCTAAAATTATCATCGTTCTAGAAAATCACGAAATTGAACCATTCTTCAATCTATGCAATAATACATTGCTTTCGAAAATATCTCTATAGTTTATTTACTTCTTCTACAGCCATAGGTATATGGTATCAGTTAAGTTACAATAGCTAAAGATTTACAAACCAAACGCTGTTTTAACAGCAATTGTAATTTGTCAACCTATTGAAGTGCTATAACCGCATTAGGTATGTTCAAACTGTTAACATGATTAATTTATGTAGTCTACTGACCCCGATTAAATAAGATCCGTTATATTAATTGTAACTCACTTTTGCACCCCATAAAGCGGGTGTTCACTGCTCACGAGGACCTACTAATATTCTGGGACCTCTGATATATGAGTTAATTTGAATAAGGCTATGAAGTTATATATTGTAAATTGTCAGCAAACGGTATGCGTTTTGATTTTACGAACCCAAAGTTAAGACATGCCTAGAATTTAGAAAAAAGGTAATTACATAGTGCATGTTTACGACGGAATATATATTTTTTGAAGGTCTAAGCCCATCTTATAATCCCACTTATAATCAAACTCATAATTCCAATCAAAAATATTTACCACAGACCGAATATATTTTTAACAATGTCTAAAACGAGGGTGGTGAATCTCCACGTGAGATCCGTCAGCTGTTTGCATCCCTCTCATTATAATTGTTTAACAATGGGTGTATTATGCGAATTATCTAAATGTTGTCATGTCGGATTGTCACTCGGGCAATCGAGCTGAAAGTGAGCATGGATTCATGAGGATTAGCCCATCATTAAAAAGATGATCTGATAAAATGTGACACGTGTAGGTTTACGAGCATACGAGTTTGGGTGAACACTTGTGTGCAGTTTAGTTTTGAAAGTAAACGTAAAGTACATCATTGAAGGTATAATATCAAATTGTTTAATAAAAAAGAGGTTTTTAAAGGATTTTGTGGTAAGTCGCATCAGTTTTAGTTGTAACCTTAAAGGTTTTGAAACTACTTAACTTATAATTAGTACAAGTTTTTTCTTACGAGGTGACCTCGTTTTCTTAGCGGTTAAACTGTATACTTTTGAGACGGAGGTTCAAATGCAGATTTATTTTAAAAAAATATTTCATGGTACAGTTAGGCACCATAAAACGTGAAAAGAAACATAAAAATGCATATTATTAATAACTAACCTACCTGCCTAAATTAATAACTATGTTTTTTTGATACAAATTGAGTAAAGTGGTTATCGCCTTTACGCTAAATTAAAATAACTCATTATTCAGATATTCTCATTTCGAAAATAAAAAAATGTTCGTGCTTAATCAAAACACACCAATGCTTTGGAGGGATATCATTGGGGATGGCAAACCACCCTTAATATTTAAGTATTGTAAACCCCTAATTAAAGGTGCATTCGACCGTTTTGTCGGAGAGTATGAATACTACACCTGACTTGAGTGGCGATAGGGAAAACAAAAAAGAATTCGTTTCATTATGGGTACTTGAAGAATGATAGAAATCAACAATATCTGAAGATTGCGCTCGAACAAAACTGAAATACCTATCTTCTTTTTGTTTTGAATAGCAACGCTAGATATTGATATTGCTGAGTGGTATGCTTGACCGCATTACAATAGAACGGAATGCTATGAATAATGAAACGATGAAATGTTGGCAATTCTTAAAGATGCTATAGGTACTTAGTTGAAATTGTAATCAAGTAAGTATGCAAGTATATGGAGAGGTAGACTTTAAAGTAAGCGACTTTGCTAAACTTTCTGACAGGCCCTAACAACCAGACATAGTTTCTCTAATCATTTGATTCACCAAAATTATTCACCTACCCTAAACATATTAATTCTTTTCATTTCATTCAAATGTATTTGTTAATTTGTAGTTTTATGAAAATAATATGATTTTGGAAGACAAGTAGATCACGGGCGTAGCCAGGCGGCGGGTTTTGGGAGTTCAAACCCCCCTCTTAACATTCATAGAATTAAAATTTATGATTATGCGTGCGGCATATCTCATTGAATACTAACTTTTACCTAGATTAAAATATACGGTGGTTTGGATTCCTCCGAATTCGGTAATCTTCGTATATTTCCGTGCCCTTGCGTATAGATTAAGAATTTTCACTACATACGTTAAAAGGATTGACTTGAAGATAGCACAGGAGTAATAAATTCGACGATTATTTTTAGAATTGTACATAACGAACGTTATTTTTTTATTCAGCTTATAGTTTATACTGTCCCACTGCTCGAAAAAGGTCTCCGCCAATTCCTTCGAGATTTTTGTCTGTATGTACTTTCTTATCATACAGAAAAAATCTTCTTTAATATTTATCTTATACAGGGTGTCCCAAAAGTCGATGATAAACCCTAAGCTGGACATACAAGAAGTCATAACAGCTATCAGAAAAATAAAAAATAAATTTTTGGCCCTGTGGTTATGAAACTATAGGTATTTAAAAAAAACAAAAACAACACCCGGTGATGATCATTTCAACCTTGATGCTACAAATTGTTAGTTTTGCTTGGTTTTATTTTTGGAATATAGCCCTGAAATGCTTCTTTCTATTGTAGCCTTCAATTTAAAGTCATCTACATTCGTTTATTAGGAAAAGTCTCGTTTCTCCCAACCAAAAATTTGTGCTTAACTTTAACCTACTGTACTGATAAAAAATTAAGCAAGTTCTTTTGGCAAGTAGTTTCATAAGTTTGCTTATTCAATACAGATTTTCCCGATTGAAATTTAGAAACTTAGAAAAAATAGAAACTTAGAAACTATTTTAGTTTTAAGGTTAAATTGTGTATGGTATCAAATAAACATTTTTTCTTTTTTTCCTACGCTTACACTACCTAATTCAGCATTGTGAAGAGCCAGCTATTTAAGCTCTAACCTTAAGCTTAACCTAAACCTCTAAGCTTAACCAGTTCTGAAGATAATAAATAAATTCTGTTCCAACAATGTTTATGCATTGAACCGTGATTTAGGTAAAGTTACTTGTAAACAGATTTAAAAGTTTTTTAGTGCCAGGGAAAGGACTCATCAGTACCTACTATGTAAGTTCTGATATGCTAGTAACTTAATCATTCTGTTCATAACTTTAAAAAATGAGGCCATATAAAAGAAAACCTTTAAATAAATGTTTGTTTGATCACTTTACTTAAATTTAAAATTGCGACAAACATCCAGACCTCCAGTTTATTCTCACTCATAATAAATTTCATGAAGCGTTATTTCGTAATAGTTATTAGAGTTGAACAATGGGCAGATTTTGTAGCAGAATATCAGAACATTGCCAGTAATTTTCACATATGAGCGATTTCGAATAGTACTTGGCGCGTCGGTATTGGCAGGCGGCGAGTCGTGGCGCGGTAATCGCATCATGGCGTCGGCCGGCGAGCTGTCATTCCTCGCGCTCCGGCTTCCTGCATAAACCATCTGAGTTTTTCAACGAGGCGACAAAGCGTGGTGATTCTATTTTCATGGCAATATAAGGCTTGTAAAGAAAACAATTTTCATTTTAATAGGCTTACCAAGTTACTGTGTTTTATTGGTTTATTTAGTATGATGATGTGTTGGTTGCTTTTTATTTACCGTGTATAGCAAATTTTATTAAGACTGTGTTGTAATATTACAATATAACGTATGCATAAATATAAAATAATTCACACTAAATAAATTGTTTACTAACGAAGTTTAATCAAATCTTTATCGTGTCAGAAGATTTAGTCTTTGAAATGTGCCTGCAAGGTATAGGTAGTGAGTGCCATCCACGAAGTCGCGCCCCTCCTCTTTTCTGTTCTTTTTTCGCACACTACGATGTGTAGACCATATAGAGTGGGGCACGAATTCGTGGATAACTAAAGAACTTAGAACTCAGAAATATACTTGCAAACCAACTATCGTGTCCTGAGACAACCAAGTAAAGCGGACTGGAATCTTAGACAAATTAATAATTTTCGTACCAAATAATTCGTCATGCCTCCTCCACAGAAATTAAAAAAATGTAATTTAAAAGGCACCTACCTACCAAAACAACACTGGGTATATATATAATAACCGAAACCTAGAAGTAGAAATAAAAATATTTGAAACTAGCTACGCCCACGTACTAAACCCTAAGACCTAAGTTAACTCCATAAAATAAATTCTTAACAATAAATATCAAAGTATCCATCTAGTTTTCAATAGAATATTTACAAAGAAAAGTCCGGTAAACATTCGCTGTAAAAAGGATTAGGTAGGTAGGTATTCGTGTTTTGCAAAACAAGCTTATCTGTGGTCGAGAGCTATTATATTCAAATATTTTTCTAGTGATATTTTATTTTTACGACTAAGTAGATAAGAGTGGAGGTAAAGGAAAACTTATCTTTCATCTTTGCGTTGCTATGTCGCTATAGAGTATTCAATCGTTCTATGAAAAATCTTATTGAAAGCTTTTTTGTAAATGAAGAACCAAAGTTTTTTTTGATTAAGTGAACCACTTTTGATTACATTACAAGATTTTGTTACGTTGTTAAACTTTAAATTGCAGCACTTCGTGCTTTTGAGTTAATACATAATTAAAGTGTAGGTTGTTACATACAACTCACGCGAGTTAACGTTACACAGACTCACATTCCTGCCCTTGAGATTTTTAATTATACTTATTGAATTGTTTTATGAACAATAAAAGGAAGCAATTAAGTACTTATAAGAATGTTAATTAAGTAAGTTCCAAGTGCCAAGTTAACTGGCACAAGTAGTTAGATAAAGTAGCGCATGTGTGGGTGCCTACTTTTCTTTTTCCATACAAGATTAAATAAAAATAGAAATTGCCATGTCGATACTAAATACTAATAGGCAACCTGTGGCTCCTTGTGGATCACAAAAGAACTGCAAGGGCTGCACTGCTCTATGGCAACTCCGTAGTCTACAGGATAATACACGACATAATAATATTTGGTTGTTGGATTGTTTCTTATATTTTGAACATGACAATACAGAGATCGATGACAGCTGGTCGACGCATATTCTAGATATACTTTTTAGATATATATTCTACAAAATGTAAAGACCTTGTGCTGACATGCATCTCCATATCATTACCGATCCAGGAAACGTCACTTTTCTTTTGATACAATTTTTTGATGAATTTATTTATTTCCGATAACTCTTTTCCGTAGATACATAACAGATCGTCGCGTCATCTCAAATTTAGATTCATCACTGCATATTATTTCATGCCACTGGTCTGCAGTTCAATTTTCATGATCTTTAGCGAATTTCAGCCTTTGTTTTTTGGAGAGGCGTGACTAAAGGTTTCTCTTTAGCAGTATAAAATCTTTAGGCCAATCGTTTTACGACCCTCTTGCAGGCATCGACAGATGCATCTTCGTGAATCACCTCTCTCCACTTCAAGGTAAGTTCTCCTGAACCGGCACGACGATTCTTTTTAACGATTTTGCTTAAAACTCGGTTTTCAGCTTCGCTTGAGATTCGCGGCAAACCAGGTTTCTTCAAACATTCAACCGTGTCATTTTTCCTGTGATGTTCGATGATGGTCTGAACTGTCGATCTTGGTAGGGATAAGTCCTAGGCTATTGGTAAGCAGATTTGCCATTATTGTGGCTACGAATAATTATTTTTCGTACTTCGTTGGCGAAAAGTTTCGTGCGAGCCGTTTTATTGTAAATGGTGATAAAATAGCATGAAATTATAGTTTTTATATGTTTAGAAATGATACTGACGCATCATGTGACAGATTATTTCTATTTTCAAATCGAATTTTACTCATTTTTCAATCAAAACAGGTAGAATTGAGACATGGAAGAACTCTTTTGCATCGATTAAGAACTAGACGAGCTATTTGGGCTAGTCGTAGCAAATTAAAGTGCCCATAAATACATATTTTAGTAAAAGAAGTCTAAAAGATCCTGATTAACAACAATAAGATGGAGAATTTTACCCTATTCCATCTTTTTTCAAAGGCCTGTTTTATGGAAATGTAGTTAAGGTGAAAACAGGCAATCTTTTCAATATATGACTGGACCAACTCTTGCATTGGGGCTCGTATTGCATCTATCATATAAATATGACTCATAGATCTATGATCGGAGATAGATAATAGTGTAATACCCGCCTATGGGGGTATTACTACGTGATCCAAAAGTAATGATAATCGGATATTTGTAGAGCACATAAAAATATGAAAAAAAATGTTTTGCGCCTTCATATATCCTAGGTCAGCATAAATAATATAAATAGGCCACGATGACCGGGAGATACATTCATTTGAATACGAACAGTCGGAGATAAAACGTCAAAATGGAGAAAAACGAAATCAGAGCTGTCACTAAGTAGGTACCTCTGTTTGAAAAAAATATCTACCAAAGCCCATCCACGTCCCTCACTGCCGAAAACGTGAAAAAAGTCGAAAGATCGTGTTAGCAGGCCGAAGAGTGACCATAAGGCATATAGTCACGGGGATCTCATACGGCAGTGTCGAATCGACATTTCGAGGGTTAGTCTCGAAAAGTTCCAAACTGATCAGGAATATTTTTTGTCTCGTTTCATGATCATGAACGAGACCTGGATCTTACTATTTTGATCCGGAAACCAAACAGAAAGAAAGAAAAATGTTTATTTGATACCATACACAATTTAACCTTAAAACAAAAAAAACTAAAAATAGTTTCAAAGTTAACAATAATAATTTGTGTATTTGTTTTATATAAGCTAAATCTGTCAATATGTTCATCAAAATAGTCTCCGCTCAGCTTTATGTCGCGGCAGGAGCCACGACGCTGGTTTTCTGCGGTCGCCCCAGTGCTCATTTCTAATACAACAAAAATCTATAAAGTATTCTATATAAAGCGAAGGAACTTGTACGGACTTATAACAGTAAACATTTTTATAACAAAGCAAATTGTGTTCATATTTTATTTTATTGCTTTTGTAAATATATTATAAATATACAAAATAAATATGCTATACCTAACAATTCTTTTTTGTTTTCGTTTTTTTTTTGTTTCTCTTTTGTCTGCCAAAATCATATTATCTTACATTAAACTATAAATTAACAAATACATTTGAATGAAATGAATCACGAATTAATATGATTGTTGATGCATATCTAAACCTTTTTATTACCCATCCACTGTTTTACATAGTCTACTACAAATTGAAAAGTTTAGGGCTAGGGACAAGGGGACACTTGTATTATTGATTAAGATATAAAACCCTGCATACAAATAACCATTTATTTATTTTAAAGCACAGTACATAAAACTTAACACAAAAATACAGTAACGCACTAACAAAAAATTAACAAATACATTATACAATATAATACATCCAAGAAATAGTTCAGAATCATCAAAAAATCTTTACATGTTATTTACTTGTTTTTTTGTTTGTAGATACACATATATTCCAGGCTACAACCATTATGCAAGTTCCATTTAGCTTTTTTATATTAATTTATTTATTGATTTATTTTTTCTTGTGTTAGCATTCTAATTTTCTCTCTGTACCTAATTGTTCATTCAGTCCTGACTTTTGCAATTTTAAAATATGCTCTTTATACCTAGTTTTGAAATGTTTTATAGAACTACAGTCTTTCAGTGGTGGGGGGATGTCATTCCAACACTTGGTTGCGGCGTATCGGAAACTACCGCGGAACGCAGTCGTTTTATGTGCAGGACATACAAGTCGGTTTCATCTTCTAGCAGTTGGATCTGTAAACTTAAGCTTATCAAAAAGATATGGAGGATTTTGGTGTTTAATAACACCGAAGAGTAAGATGGCAAAATGAAGTTTTCGTCGCGATTCCATGTTCAACAGGTTACTTCTATTTAGGTATGGCGTTATGTGACTTCGGGGTGGAATAGGGAAGCAGAATCTAGCGCAAGAGTTTTGCATACGCTGTATAAATTTTTTGTACGAGCTAATAAACAGTGACCTATTACAGAGTCGGAGTAGTTTAAATTTGACAAGATGAGACTTTCACACAGATATATTCTTAATGCTATTACTGAGATGTTGACGTATAGTATAATACTTTAAGTCTATAGTAGCAATTTTTAACAGTATTAAGTACATGATTTGCAAATCTTAAATTTTCGTCCATTAATACTCTGAGATTTTTTGCTGAGGTTACTTTGCCTATAAGAACATTACCTACTTTTACGCCAAGAGTTTGATTTTTTATCTTCTTAGTTACTACCTTATTACCAAGTACCAAAAAATTAGTTTTAAGGGGTTTAGGTGAATGTGCACGAATCCAAACTAGGGTGATAGACGAATTACACCAAGCGAAAACATTGTTAAGTGTTAAGATCTCACCATATGTGGTAACAACTTTATAGATAAGTTTAGAAAGAAGTAACGCCTCACACAGTTCTAAGCGTGGCAGCGAGATACGTTTCAAAGGAGCTACCTTTGCCTTCGCTAGAAGTAAGTTAATGTGGATGGAGCCATCCAGACCAATAACACGTAAGTACACGCAGGCGGCGTACGCCTTTTCTGATGCATCCGAGAATCCGTGAATTTGTATTTCTTTACTATCCGGTAACACCTGTCTAAATTTTAAAAGAACGTCCGTGATATCTTGATGTAGTTTTTCACCTACCAGCAAATTGTCGTTAAGTGAACGACCTGAAGTAGTTTTGCACGAGGTGTCACTTTTGTAGTGGCAGAGGACTCCTTCACCACACAGTGGTGAGAAATATAATAAGAGGGGCAATTAGAATCTGTATTAGGAGCTGGCTCCATGTGCCCCATCTCCAAGTATTCTTCAAGACATGCGACATATTGGTCGCGCAAGTCGCCGTCGCGTTGAAGCTTACGTTCAAGCCTATAAAGACGTGACAGGGCAATATCACGTGATTGTCCGAGAGGGGGAGCTTTTTTCTTGAAGGGAAGTGTAACAGTATTTACCATTAGCATCGCGAGTATGTGTTTCAACGAAGATAGACTCGCACAATCTTTGGTCTTCTGAAAGAGGTGTATGTTCTGGAAGCGAGTCCAGTTCCCAAAATCGTTGAACTTAAATATCAAGTTGACATGTACTTAAATTAACACGAACTTGGTTTAAATTTACAGGATGGGAAATTCTGCCATTCAGTAAATAGCCAAAGATACTATTGAGGGCCACAGGTGTACCTGGTGGACCAATGATATTATCGCGAAGCAGTATGCTATCACTATAATCAGAACCTAGCAAAAGTTCAACGGGACGCGCAGAGCGCACCGCTGGGTCCGCTAGAGGAATATTTTGTTAATGTAAAATTGAATCGAATGAATTTGGTACGAATGGAATGTAATTTGTAAGTTTAGGTAAAATAAGAGCTCCGATAAATAATTTCGGATCAGTCTTATTGTGAGGTGTAAGTTCACAAACGACATAACCGCGCGGTAGTAGTATCGTTGTACTTGCGTCGATACGATAACGCGGTAAGCCCAGGCACTGCACGCACGACTCTGTAATGAGCGTGGCTTGTGAGCCTTGATCCATAAGAGCGCGCACAGGGTAGGATGTATAGGGTCCCGAATGTAAAGGACGTAAGTTTACCAACGCAGTTGTTAAAAAGACCGAATACCTATTTTTAGGGTTTTCGCTAGCACCCTGTATAGGCATTGCTGAAAGTTGACCGCATCCATCTTGTTTAGGTGGGGACAAATGTCCGCAAACACTTTGTAAAGGCAGGGACGAGTGTCTCGATACACCCTGTATAGGTGTTGACGAAAGTCCGCAAACACCCTGTATAGGCGGGGACGTATGTGTCGATAAACCTTGTATAGGTATTGGCGAAAGTCCGCAAACACCCTGTATAGGTTTTGACGAAAGTCCGCGGACACCCTGTATAGGTGGGGACGTATGTGTCAATACACCCTGTATAGGTGTTGACGAAAGTCCGCAGACACCCTGTATAAGCGGGGACGTATGTATATCCACTACCGAGTTCGTTGACGTACCGATTGACGTTTGGTTTGAGTGACCAGGCATTGATCGCATTCAAATTTCGTTCATAAACAGACTCGAAGATAAATACATATTTGTGCTATCACTACCTATAAACTCACAAAACATTGAAAATACGGAACACATTTATTGAATAATAATTATTGCGTTTCCGACTGTAGGCTTCAATTGGCCTTAGAACTGCATTTGTTTATGTAATAGGTCGAATCTTTACCTATGAAACTGCCGTTTTGCCGTACTGGCCATTTCAAATGAAAATATTTTTTTTTGACTGATAATTCTAATTTCAATTTAATTTTATTTGACAAACATGGAATTTTTTTTCTAAAATCGTCATTTGTTTAATAGTTAGTGTTTTGTTTTCAACGCATTCGAACATTTTTCGCCATCATAGATAAGTTAAAAATTCGAGTAATTATGGAGTATGTGTACCGTCGTGGCAGCAAAGCGGCACAAGCGGCACGCAACATCAACGACGTTTACGGAGCGAACACTACAAACGAACGCACCACCCGTTATTGGTTTACCCGCTTCCGTTCTGGAAATTTTGACCTGAAAAATGAACCCCGTGGTCGTCCGAAAACTTTGGTCGACAATGACGAATTAAAGGCAATTGTGGAAGCTGATGAAACTCAATCCACGGCTGAATTAGCAGCAGCTTTCGACGTTAGCATCAAAACAAAATTGGTCCATTTGCGTCAAATTGGCAAGGTAAAAAAGCTTGACAAATGGGTACCCCACGAACTCAATGACCGCCAGCGCGAAGTACGCGTGGAGACGTGCCTTGCACTGCTCAGCAGGCATACAAATGAAGGAATTCTGAACCGCATTGTTATTTGTGACGAGAAATGGATCCTGTTTGACAATCGTAAGCGCTCAGCAAGTTGGTTGGACCCTGGTTCAGCACCCAAACAATGCCCTAAACGAAAACTTACCCCTAGAAAAGTGATGGTCACTGTTTGGTGGTCTAACGCGGGTGTAATTCATCACAGCTTCTTGCCAAACGGGACAAGCATTACTGCAGATGTGTACTGTGAAGAACTGAACACAATGATGGAGAAGCTCGCACGTCTCCAACCAGCTTTGGTCAAACGTTCGGCTCCACTGCTCCTGCATGACAACGCGCGACCTCATACTGCACAGCAGACGGTCTCCAAGCTACAAGAGTCGGGGTTGGCAGTTCTCCGTCATCCGCCGTACTCACCAGACCTTGCGCCTACAGACTTCTACTTTTTCCAGTATTTGGATAACTTCTCGGGAAAAAAATTCAATACCCGAGAGGCAGTACAAAATGCCTTTGAAGAATTTGTTGCCTCCCGTCCAGCTGATTTCTTCAAGAAAGGCATCAATAAGCTACCAATGCGTTGGCAAAGATGCATTGATTGCATGGGTGATTATTTTGATTAATAGAAATAAAAAATATATAAAAAAATTACGCTTCATTTATTTCGTGAAAAACGGCAATTTCATAGGTAAAGACCTAATATATAATATTAATAATATTCACCGGCTACCTTTACCCGGAATACAACTACTTTTACGTTGTAACGTTACACGTTCCTTTTCTAATAATTAATTAATATTTTAGTAAAGAAATAATAATTAATCTAAAAGATGTATTATTTTATCATACAATTATACTTAATATAATTATAGTTACTCAACTGCGCAAACAAAAACTATGCTAATGGTTCACTACCTACTTTGCCGTGCGAACCCTAACTTGCTTAGGAATTTTGTGGGCGGAGCCTAAATGGCGTGAGCGCCGGTTTTGCTAGAATAATCGCTGTCCAACGTGACGCAGACCCAGGCTTGGTTCACTTTGTTCTAGCCAATTGCAACCAGGGGGTCCCGAGTAATGTTTTCATTTTAAAAAATCATAAGATTTTTTACTATTGCAGCACTAAAAATGAGTGAGTGAACCAAGGAACATATACTACGGTGAGGAGTGAACGGAGTGAACCCATGTATGTCGAATCAAATCAATGGCCGTTTTTCTCTAAGGTGTGGTCGGTTCAAGGAACATATACTGCGGTATATGTTCCTTGCGCAGACCTCGTCCGAGCGTTGGGCACTAAACACGTACTTGTTTTAGTAAAATTCTAGTTGAAACTAGACTTGATAGAATAAAAGTTAAGTTTTGAAAACTATATTGGTTGTTTTACGACGTTTTTTTGTGCGAAGTGTATACTTAATTCTGAACAGGCAGTATACACGTATTGTATTTGCGCGAAATTATATTTTGAAATCGTTATTCCCCGAAAGGGGAACTAAGCTGGGACTAAGTTGGAGTTAGTTGAAGCACCCCTGTCTTGGTTCAACACACAACCCGCGTCCTGCTGCTGACCGCTGCCACGAGCCACCTTCCATCCTCGGCCGCCTCAGGGAAGTGCGGGACTGTGGAGGCAAACAATAGTCGGGATCCGACTCTGCGACCCTAATTTTTTTTTAAATAAAAAATTCTTTTGTTGAACGGTTGTGCCGTGCATTATTTATCAACTTACCTACACGTCCTTACCGTATGTCACAACGTGATAACTATGACAGTTACAATAGGGAAGAGAAGCACTTAAGTAAATAAACTTCCACTTAATGCTACTTTGAAGTAGGTGGCAACCTTCATTGTCGAAGCTTTCAAAATGTGGTTACAAAATGGATTCAAGAGGAGCCTCAGGAACGATGTTATCATTAAATTTATGTACAATAATAATGTAATAATTTACGATTCTTTAAATAATAGGTATGTTTGTAAATATTCTCATACCTCATATGTGGTTATGCTGACAAGTTTCTTGCGCCTGTTCTTCTTGTCACGAATAATAGTTGTGAATGCTAGGCAAATATTTTTGGATTCATAACCGCATATTACTGTGAGTTTACTTGAGAAGCTTTATTATTTTGACTTTTAATGTTTTGGATTACGGGTAAATATAAAAGATAAATATTTAAAAAAGAGACAGTTATTTTATAAGGTTTTCATTTATAATCGGTATAAAAATTTTACACAAGTATCACAACCTGTTATCAAAACAAAAAATAGATAAACTGCCATCGATTCAATAATCGCGCGACAGAGTTACCGCGTTGGATTGCTTACGTTAAGCGTTAAGTTGTGCAAAATAATTTCCATGCTAATTAAAATGTGAATGGCAAATAAATTAAGTTTAGTTTTTCCATTCGTTTTTTTTAATTCATAATCCTAGTGATTATTGATAAATGTATCGATGGTAGCCCGCCTTTAAGGAATGGGCTGCCAATGTGTGGAAGAGATGAGGACAATCAACAAAAGTTTATGAAATTTGGTTCTGTATAACTTCTAACTTGTTCAAAGTTCTTCGAGGAAATCGAGAATAATGTACTAAAGTCGATTCATTATATCAAGTGGACTAAAGTGAGGACACCTTAGTTGCTAGTGACCACAGTGTCTGTAAAGGCACAGAATAATTTTATTAAATGCGATAAAATCCGGTTAAAAAGTTTTTATTGAATACTAAAGTCAACTTAAAATCTAAGAAAACAAACTGATGCCTACCTGCCCAGTCTCCGCTGCCATTGATTTATTACATACATACTGCCACATTTAGGATTTAAATATTTAAAAATTACAGTTGTATATAACATTGAATTTTGGAGTGAAATGAAATACCCTTTCGTTTCTTAGTGGTTGCAATGTATTTTTTACACTTAGGGAACACACTTGGCGATATTTACTTCCTTTATAATATGTATTATATATATTATATAGGTAGCAGTAATAACAATTATTTTTACTCGTATTACCCTTATTCTAACGCAATGATAATTAATTACAATCTGTCAATTTACGAAATTTCTGTCAAAAGAACTGTCAATTTTCTTACATTTCAGTTTAACCCGTTATAAACGAAAGTTTTTGGTTAGGACCCTACCTGGCAGGCTGATGTCTCAAATATTGGAAAGGTGGATGCCGTCCATTAATGATGGGTATTTTAACAAATATGACAAACAGTGGACGTAAAACGGTTTGTGATGATAGGCCGCATCGTAATTTCTATTACATAATATAAAAATCGCAAGTGCTACTGCAACAGTGTCGAATGCTGTAAACACTGATTTTAGAGTACCTTTAAGTAACTAATCCTAACCATCCCGTTTATATATCAATTTTTGTAGAGTTTATTTTTATTTTTAATTCAATTTAAAATAATTTATTTAATAATAGAGATGAGACCCTATATTAGCGTTTGCTGTTACGCTTGCCTGCGTAAGGTAGCTACATTAGAAAAAGTAATAGGCTACCTTTTATTCAGAAAAAAGTATTCATCCTGAGGTATACACGCGCAGAGGCACGAAAAAGCCTAGTATTTTTCAAATAGGAAACTTAATTTGCTATAAGGTACAGTAAAACTATTAATTTGTAACCGTTATCTTTTAACGTGAAGGGTGTGTAATTTTTTGTGTTAAAAAGATTTTTTTTTCTACCTTTACGTGTGCTAATTGCCTATTAGTTGCAATTAGCACACGTCTATGCGGAGCGGTATGCTTATGGCGCGACGCGCGAGAGAATGTGTCCGATACGCAGTCCATCTCGGATGGCACGAGAGGTCATCAGGAGAGTTGTAGACCTGAGGAGTCTGGGCGTTAGTGGCCTGAGGGGCCAGGATTGGGGCCTGAGGGGCCGGGGATGCGTTCAGCGCTAGTAAAGCCTGCATGAAGACCTCGTCTGATATGGGGACGCCTGACGCAGCGAGCGGCTGGGCGAAGGCCTTCGCAAAGCTTACTAAACTCTGCGTAGGATCCATGATGGGGAGGGAAATGCCTACGGTCCTAACAAACCTAGCAATACCTACTGCTGCTAACCTCCTTACCAGCGGTAGGCGGGCTGGAGACGAACGCGAAGTGTTGCCCCTATTGGACAAGCACTGTACCTTCACCCTGGGAAGAAAGGCCCCTGTACCGGGATCCTGCTCAACGCCGGGGTCTACTACGGAGTGTGTTGTCAATAAATTGGCAATAAAAACCAGCCGTAGACCTGACGGCTTCGCGACGTGAACCAGTCGCGAAGTTGGATTACACTGAGTGCGGAATTGACTACGTTACGACCGGCCGAGACCGGCCGCAGAGCGAGTCTCTGACTAACGTAGCTAGCGCCAAGCGTCAAGTACGTAGCCAGAAAATCCAGCCCAAGCCTTGCGAACGAACGTTGGATACCGACGTGAGTAAGCTCAACTCTGTTGTAGCTGCTCCCACCGAGGTGAAATACTTATTCGAGGGTGCATGGAAGTGCGAGATTGACTATGTTACGACCGGTCGAAACCGGCCGCAGCGTAAGTCACAAAGAGGCTTATCTCAAGTTCTCGGGGACGAAGCGAGATATTGTACGAGGGTCAGCGTTTGAGTATTGCTACGAGTTGTCGTCGTGAGACGACAATCGTGACTCAGCAGCTGAGAGCGACCGCGAACACGTCCGAACGGGGTCGGACGCAGAACGGGTCTGACGCGGTTGGTGGTAAGCTGTATGACTATATAAACCTAGTGAGTAAACATAAATATTTACAGAAGACGTGCGTGGATAGGTACATCTTTTGAGTAATTTGAATGCTAAGCGCGTTATGAGCTTTACAGTAGGTACTTACATTACTCGGCCGAAAGGACGAAGCGAATGTTGGTTAATGAATAGGAGACGTAAGTAGGACGACGCCTGTATTCTTAGAGTAATATATACTTATAAGTTTAATTTATTATAAGGCAAAAAGGTGGGTCTGTTAATCTATAGATATCACCATCAGTACAGTGGTAATAGTATTAAAATGATTTTTTTTTGGAATTATTTGTTTCAGCGTCAATGATATTACCATAGTTTCACATGTTATTTTTAAAAACAAACTAATTTCGCATACATTTTGAACTAGCTTTACCGATATTTGAAGAAAAACTTGGCTAAGAATAGTCCCTATTCATTCAGGTTTTTAACAAAAAAATGCATCCTAATCGATCCATAAGTATGGAAGACACGTTGCTGTAAACAGACACCCCTCTTTTTGCGTCGGAGCGTCGGGGGTTAAATATGTGTTTAACTAATAGGCAATTAGCACACGTAAAGGTAGAAAAAAAAATCTTTTTAACACAAAAAATTACACACCCTTCACGTTAAAAGATAACGGTTACAAATTAATAGTTTTACTGTACCTTATAGCAAATTAAGTTTCCTATTTGAAAAATACTAGGCTTTTTCGTGCCTCTGCGCGTGTATACCTCAGGATGAATACTTTTTTCTGAATAAAAGGTAGCCTATTACTTTTTCTAATGTAGCTACCTTACGCAGGCAAGCGTAACAGCAAACGCTAATATAGGGTCTCATCTCTATTATTAAATAAATTATTTTAAATTGAATTAAAAATAAAAATAAACTCTACAAAAATTGATATATAAACGGGATGGTTAGGATTAGTTACTTAAAGGTACTCTAAAATCAGTGTTTACAGCATTCGACACTGTTGCAGTAGCACTTGCGATTTTTATATTATGTAATAGAAATTACGATGCGGCCTATCATCACAAACCGTTTTACGTCCACTGTTTGTCATATTTGTTAAAATACCCATCATTAATGGACGGCATCCACCTTTCCAATATTTGAGACATCAGCCTGCCAGGTAGGGTCCTAACCAAAAACTTTCGTTTATAGCGGGTTAAACTGAAATGTAAGAAAATTGACAGTTCGTTTGACAGAAATTTCGTAAATTGACAGATTGTAATTAATTATCATTGCGTTAGAATAAGGGCAATACGAGTAAAAATAATAATTATTACTGCTACCTACATAATATATAATACATATTATAAAGAAAGTAAATATCGCCTAGTGTGTTCCCCAAGTGTAAAAAATACATTGCAACCACTAAGAAACGAAAGGGTATTTCATTTCACTCCAAAATTCAATGTTATATACAACTGTAATTTTTAAATAGGTATTTAAATCCTAAATGTGGCAGTATGTATGTAATAAATCAATGGCAGCGGAGACTGGGCAGGTAGGCATCAGTTCGTTTTCTTAGATTTTAAGTTGACTTTAGTATTCAATAAAAACTTTGTAACCGGATTTTATCGCGTTTAATAAAATTATTCTGTGCCTTTACAGACACTGTGGTCACTAGCAACTAAGGTGTCCTCACTTTAGTCCACTTGATATAATGAATCGACTTTAGTACATTATTCTCGATTTCCTCGAAGAACTTTGAACAAGTTAGAAGTTATACAGAACCAAATTTCATAAACTTTTGTTGATTGTCATGATCTCTTCCACACATTGGCAGCCCATTCCTTAAAAGCGGGCTACCATCGATACATTTATCAATAATCACCAGGATTATGAATAAAAAAAAAAAGAATGGAAAAACTAAACTTAATTTATTTGCCATTCACATTTTTATTAGCATGGAAATTATTTTGCACAACTTAACGCTTAACGTAAGCAATCCAACGCGGTAACTCTGTCGCGCGATTATTGAATCGATGGCAGTTTATCTATTTTTTGTTTTAATAACAGGTTGTGATACTTGTGTAAAATTTTTATACCGATTATAAATGAAACCTTATAAAATAACTGTCTTTTTTTTTAAATATTTATCCTTTATATTTACCCGTAATCCAAAACATTAAAAGTCAAAATAATAAAGCTTCTCAAGTAAACTCACAGTAATATGCGGTTATGAATCCAAAAATATTTGCCTAACATTCACAACTATTATTCGTGACAAGAAGAACAGGCGCAAGAAACTTGTCAGCATAACAACAAATAACCACACCATAACGGTTTCCGATACGCCGCAACCAAGTGTTGGAATGACATCCCCCCACCACTGAAAGACTGTAGTTCTATAAAACATTTCAAAACTAGGTATAAAGAGCATATTTTAAAATTGCAAAAGTCAGGACTGAATGAACAATTAGGTACAGAGAGAAAATTAGAATGCTAACACAAGAAAAAATAAATCAATAAATAAATTAATATAAAAAAGCTAAATGGAACTTGCATAATGGTTGTAGCCTGGAATATATGTGTATCTACAAACAAAAAAACAAGTAAATAACATGTAAAGATTTTTTGATGATTCTGAACTATTTCTTGGATGTATTATATTGTATAATGTATTTGTTAATTTTTAGTTAGTGCGTTACTGTATTTTTGTGTTAAGTTTTATGTACTGTGCTTTAAAATAAGTAAATGGTTATTTGTATGCAGGGTTTTATATCTTAATTAATAATACAAGTGTCTGTCAATTAAATTAGTGATCATTTATTTTGAAAAGTAATATAACTTAAATTGGTAATACTGAAAGTTTTTTTTTCATGCAGTCGTCGTGCTGGCCAGTGCGATTATTTTAAAAATGATGCTGGCGCACTGCCATGAATTAAGTATTAATGCATTTTTAGTGGACTGGCGGTATAGAAAATTATTGAATAGAAAAGTTTAAATTTTGGAAAATCTTTATGGGCTAGCGGATTAAACGCACGTTTGCACTCAGATTTGGAATGATAAACAGAATCTTTTCCAGGTTGTGAGGTGAAGAAAGTCATTTCTTGACTTCGTCTCAGTTCTTTATATTTTTTTCTCCAAATAAGTGTGTTAAAAGTTTCTGCAAACTCTGTCTTTGCGTGGCTGTTTGTAGTTGCTAAACGCTAAGTAAAGCTCGATTTTAAAAATACAGTCGTGTTTTTGGTCGGTGTGTGAAACAATTTACAATTTCTTATTATTTAAAGGTTTTAAATTACTGAGCGGTTCAAGTACGCAAAGTCAGAATATACTTAAGAATAACGTTAAAATTCATTACAAAAATATTAATTTAAGAAGTGCGATTTGACAGTTGCTGTTTAGGGTTAACGTGTCTACAAATGAGTTGTCAAAAATCGATTTATAGGAATGAAATAGTTCCGATTACTCAATTCTAATAAAATGTATTTTGATTTTGATTATATAGATAGTAGTAGATAGATAGATAATATAGAGATTATATAGATTTTGTTATAAGGGGAATAGATGATAACCGATGCATTAAAGCATAGAATAAACGATCATTTCAACTTGCCAAACAAATATTTCAACTATTTTTATCGAGTTTAAGCTGAGAGAAATAAATTAAGGTTGTGAAAAACGGTGACGATCTTATCACGTATTATTTTTTCGGCTACCGTTTGAAGCCAAATATAACTTTTACTACGCGATCTTAACAACAACAGGAATAAAATGCCCTTATGTTGTGCTATCACATGAAAACAGATCTAAGCCATTTTGATAGATCTGACGGCCCAATATGTTAGTATTTTATTCCTATTATGTCAAAATCGCATTGTACATACATTTAATTTAGTAAGTTGATGAATCTAGACAATGACGTTTTAACTTATCAAGGCTATCTATCTACAATTTTCATCTTTGCCAAAAATAAAACCTAAGATATATAAGGTACTTATATGTATAAGGATAAGTTAATGAAACCATGAAACATGTATTTAATGATATTTATTCACTCTCTGAACAGCTGTCTTCATTATCGGAGACAAAAATAATTAACTCGTTGCCTCGTAGATTATCTACATGTACGTCTCTTTCCAAGTCCTCAGCTATTAATTTTCTTGTTTTTTCGACCACCTTCTCCCAGTCATCTTTTGTAACATGGTTAGGTACATGCTTCTTTTAGAAGGCCCATCATTTTTCGGGTTAAATGGTAGGACTGTGTTGTATCTCGCTGCGTATCCTACAAAAAAGAGAACTAAGTTTAATTAACAAATCGAAATGTGATAGTCTTTTAGTGTGATAGTCCTATAGTAGCTCAGGCTTCATTTATTATTTTATTCGATGTTGTACATAATAAGATCTAAGTATTTGTAATATATTTTGTAATAGAAATTTAATTAATAAATTATTATTATAGTGCAAATTATAATTGTATTTAATTATTAGAACGAAAGAATATGAACTAACCTTTGACTTGAGCCCAAATCAGTTCTATCGCGTTATATTGGCAGTGGTATGGTGGTTTCCTTATTATCTGGTGTCCATGCTCCCACGATAGTTAATCGATGACGTATCTCGGTGTCCTCGGTTTGTGCTCATTTACTGATTCCATTAATTCTTCTTTTAAAAGATCCATATCTGCTTGGACTCCGTTTCTTTGCAGCCATGACACATGCTCAGCTTTATTTTTTTATTTTGATAGCGGTTTGTCGATCTCTATCGAGTGGTAAGGGGCATTGTCCATTATTATGGCACATTGATCAGGTAAATTTTCTAAAAGTTTCTTAAACCTTTAAGAAAATTTACCTACCTATAATTTTTTCCGAGTCCATTTCTTCATGGTACTCCTTTGTACTTTTTGACTCGAACGCCAATAAACAATTATCAATAAAACCTCCCGCAGATCCAGCATGACCAATAATCAATCGGCCGCCTCTTCCAATGAGCACTTTTGTGCTAGGGAAGAGACTATCGTCCCTCCACGACTTTGAAACGCTATGGTTAGCGTTTTATCAAGAATATGACTTTATTCTAGTCGGTTATACTATTCATTTTGCGTAAAAAAGTCACTCTTTTTTTAAAAGTCAAACCTCTCCATCAAAATCTTTCTTCTGTCGCATTTCTTAAATTCAAACCCAGTACTTTTTTATATTGTAAGTAAAGAAGAATTACTCCCATTAAATATCCCAGCCTCTTTTAGGGAAACAATTAATTTTCTAATTACTGAGTATTCTCCTCGGGTATAGTATGAATAAACATGGTTTCTTATCGCATCTGTGTCAAAACTATCGATACTGGTTATCGGCTTGCTTCTTCTCCTCTTTTTTGGTGACTGAACGGGAATTATTGTCGATACTAGTAGGACCATATCTCTGTTTCAAAACTTGTCCCACGGTATGTGTGCCAACTCCACCACGGTATGTGTTTTTCGAACTGGTGGTAGAATCATGTTTTATTTGACGTCAATAAGAACAAGTAATAATTGTCAATGTTGAGAAATAAATATTTCATTTCATTTCACTCCTAAGGCTTGCGCGACACGTTGTTGTACTTGCATCACTGGTAACAACGGTTCACCTTTTTGACACTCACTTTCGCAGTATTAATGAAGTTTGCAAATCATTTCCCGTGCTTGGGAATGCAATGTACGTCTTCTTTTCGATATAGTACAACAAAATCACAGGTGCAATCAAAGTCGTCTTTATGTTTGGTAAAATTTTTTGTAAAGTTACGTTACGTTCTATAGTCAGCTGTCAAATCGCACTTTTTAAATTAATCTCACTGTAGGTAGTTAGGTAGTTACTTACTGGTAACGGATCACTACCAGCATAAAGTGAATATTTAATATTATTTTTTAAATAAGTATTCTAACCCGCAAAAAAGGCTCACTCCGAACACTCGTCAACACATCTTAGATTTTGCCACTCGGCTGTTTGATGTCGGCCCGAACCTTTGGGTAGCGCCCTTACGTCTTCTTATGGTAGCGTCGGGTGACGGGTCGCTCACATACCTCTACTATGGTTGAGGAGGGCGATGGCTGGATCCCGTGTTAACTCGTGAACGGGTGCCGTTTGAGGGTGTTCTTCGTTTGGATACTTGACGGAGGGAGGCTTGCCGAGCTAACAGATGCAGATAAGGATTATTTTGTATAAACATAAAGAGACTCTGTAAATTGATTTTGAAAAAAATGTACCCGTGAAGTTTCTTGTTCAGTTCAGTTCAGTTCTTCTTCACGAAGGTTTTTCCGAACTGGTGGTAGAGTCATATTTTATTTGAAGTCAATAAGAACAAGTCATTGTCAATGTTGAGAAATAAATACTTGAATTTGAATTTGCCTCTAATGGCTGGTTTACACGCATGAAGTAGTTAAGTTGGTAATTACATTTTCACTACATTTTTAGTTAAAAATTACTTGTAAACAGTCAGTTAAGTGAAAAGTTATGATTTAGTAGATTAGGCTTCGTTATGCTGCTTCGTCAACTTACATACATAACCAAAAAAAAAAGTCCAAATGTGTTAAGTGCGAAGCCCCTCCCACCTTCTTACCAGAAAGATATAACGAAGCCTAATCTACTAAATCATAACTTTTCACTTAACTGACTGTTTACAAGTAATTTTTAACTAAAAATGTAGTGAAAATGTAGTTACCAACTTAACTACTTCATGCGTGTAAACCAGCCATTAGAGGCAAATTCAAATTCAAGTATTTATTTCTCAACATTGACAATGACTTGTTCTTATTGACTTCAAATAAAATATGACTCTACCACCAGTTCGGAAAAACCTTCGTGAAGAAGAACTGAACTGAACTGAACAAGAAACTTCACGGGTACATTTTTTTCAAAATCAATTTACAGAGTCTCTTTATGTTTATACAAAATAATCCTTATCTGCATCTGTTAGCTCGGCAAGCCTCCCTCCGTCAAGTATCCAAACGAAGAACACCCTCAAACGGCACCCGTTCACGAGTTAACACGGGATCCAGCCATCGCCCTCCTCAACCATAGTAGAGGTATGTGAGCGACCCGTCACCCGACGCTACCATAAGAAGACGTAAGGGCGCTACCCAAAGGTTCGGGCCGACATCAAACAGCCGAGTGGCAAAATCTAAGATGTGTTGACGAGTGTTCGGAGTGAGCCTTTTTTGCGGGTTAGAATACTTATTTAAAAAATAATATTAAATATTCACTTTATGCTGGTAGTGATCCGTTACCAGTAAGTAACTACCTAACTACCTACAGTGAGATTAATTTAAAAAGTGCGATTTGACAGCTGACTATAGAACGTAACGTAACTTTACAAAAAATTTTACCAAACATAAAGACGACTTTGATTGCACCTGTGATTTTGTTGTACTATATCGAAAAGAAGACGTACATTGCATTCCCAAGCACGGGAAATGATTTGCAAACTTCATTAATACTGCGAAAGTGAGTGTCAAAAAGGTGAACCGTTGTTACCAGTGATGCAAGTACAACAACGTGTCGCGCAAGCCTTAGGAGTGAAATGAAATGAAATATTTATTTCTCAACATTGACAATTATTACTTGTTCTTATTGACGTCAAATAAAACATGATTCTACCACCAGTTCGAAAAACACATACCGTGGTGGAGTTGGCACACATACCGTGGGACAAGTTTTGAAACAGAGATATGGTCCTACTAGTATCGACAATAATTCCCGTTCAGTCACCAAAAAAGAGGAGAAGAAGCAAGCCGATAACCAGTATCGATAGTTTTGACACAGATGCGATAAGAAACCATGTTTATTCATACTATACCCGAGGAGAATACTCAGTAATTAGAAAATTAATTGTTTCCCTAAAAGAGGCTGGGATATTTAATGGGAGTAATTCTTCTTTACTTACAATATAAAAAAGTACTGGGTTTGAATTTAAGAAATGCGACAGAAGAAAGATTTTGATGGAGAGGTTTGACTTTTAAAAAAAGAGTGACTTTTTTACGCAAAATGAATAGTATAACCGACTAGAATAAAGTCATATTCTTGATAAAACGCTAACCATAGCGTTTCAAAGTCGTGGAGGGACGATAGTCTCTTCCCTAGCACAAAAGTGCTCATTGGAAGAGGCGGCCGATTGATTATTGGTCATGCTGGATCTGCGGGAGGTTTTATTGATAATTGTTTATTGGCGTTCGAGTCAAAAAGTACAAAGGAGTACCATGAAGAAATGGACTCGGAAAAAATTATAGGTAGGTAAATTTTCTTAAAGGTTTAAGAAACTTTTAGAAAATTTACCTGATCAATGTGCCATAATAATGGACAATGCCCCTTACCACTCGATAGAGATCGACAAACCGCTATCAAAATAAAAAAATAAAGCTGAGCATGTGTCATGGCTGCAAAGAAACGGAGTCCAAGCAGATATGGATCTTTTAAAAGAAGAATTAATGGAATCAGTAAATGAGCACAAACCGAGGACACCGAGATACGTCATCGATTAACTATCGTGGGAGCATGGACACCAGATAATAAGGAAACCACCATACCACTGCCAATATAACGCGATAGAACTGATTTGGGCTCAAGTCAAAGGTTAGTTCATATTCTTTCGTTCTAATAATTAAATACAATTATAATTTGCACTATAATAATAATTTATTAATTAAATTTCTATTACAAAATATATTACAAATACTTAGATCTTATTATGTACAACATCGAATAAAATAATAAATGAAGCCTGAGCTACTATAGGACTATCACACTAAAAGACTATCACATTTCGATTTGTTAATTAAACTTAGTTCTCTTTTTTGTAGGATACGCAGCGAGATACAACACAGTCCTACCATATAACCCGAAAAATGATGGGCCTTCTAAAAGAAGCATGTACCTAACCATGTTACAAAAGATGACTGGGAGAAGGTGGTCGAAAAAACAAGAAAATTAATAGCTGAGGACTTGGAAAGAGACGTACATGTAGATAATCTACGAGGCAACGAGTTAATTATTTTTGTCTCCGATAATGAAGACAGCTGTTCAGAGAGTGAATAAATATCATTAAATACATGTTTCATGGTTTCATTAACTTATCCTTATACATATAAGTACCTTATATATCTTAGGTTTTATTTTTGGCAAAGATGAAAATTGTAGATAGATAGCCTTGATAAGTTAAAACGTCATTGTCTAGATTCATCAACTTACTAAATTAAATGTATGTACAATGCGATTTTGACATAATAGGAATAAAATACTAACATATTGGGCCGTCAGATCTATCAAAATGGCTTAGATCTGTTTTCATGTGATAGCACAACATAAGGGCATTTTATTCCTGTTGTTGTTAAGATCGCGTAGTAAAAGTTATATTTGGCTTCAAACGGTAGCCGAAAAAATAATACGTGATAAGATCGTCACCGTTTTTCACAACCTTAATTTATTTCTCTCAGCTTAAACTCGATAAAAATAGTTGAAATATTTGTTTGGCAAGTTGAAATGATCGTTTATTCTATGCTTTAATGCATCGGTTATCATCTATTCCCCTTATAACAAAATCTATACATTTTATTAGAATTGAGTAATCGGAACTATTTCATTCCTATAAATCGATTTTTGACAACTCATTTGTAGACACGTTAACCCTAAACAGCAACTGTCAAATCGCACTTCTTAAATTAATATTACTGTAATGAATTTTAACGTTATTCTTAAGTATATTCTGACTTTGCGTACTTGAACCGCTCAGTAATTTAAAACTTTTAAATAATAAGAAATTGTAAATTGTTTCACACACCGACCAAAAACACGACTGTATTTTTAAAATCGAGCTTTACTTAGCGTTTAGCAACTACAAACAGCCACGCAAAGACAGACTTTGCAGAAACTTTTAACACACTTATTTGGAGAAAAAAATATAAAGAACTGAGACGAAGTCAAGAAATGACTTTCTTCACCTCACAACCTGGAAAAGATTCTGTTTATCATTCCAAATCTGAGTGCAAACGTGCGTTTAATCCGCTAGCCCATAAAGATTTTCCAAAATTTAAACTTTTCTATTCAATAATTTTCTATACCGCCAGTCCACTAAAAATGCATTAATACTTAATTCATGGCAGTGCGCCAGCATCATTTTTAAAATAATCGCACTGGCCAGCACGACGACTGCATGAAAAAAAAACTTTCAGTATTACCAATTTAAGTTATATTACTTTTCAAAATAAATGATCACTTATTTAATATATTATTAAAGCTGTTGTTCTTTCACCTAGCATTTTTCTTGCTGCAGTGCAGTGAGGTGAAAAGTTGCGTGTTTCGCTTGGCAGCAAAGTAATTCTGCGTCTCGTACCTTTTAAACCTGAGCGTAGCGAGGTATATAACAACTTTGCAGCCTTGCATATCAAATAACTATTGTTCTTAATTGACAACAAATTTGAAATATTAAAAAAAATATGTAACATGATTAATAAAAATCTGTTAAATTATCTTTAATTGTTGAAGTATAGATAGAGCATACTAACAATTCAAAGTTAAAGAAGCTATTTAATGGTAAAGTGGTGACCCTGGTGGAGACCCTTGCTACAGTGCTTTCAGGAACCCTGCCAAATATGTTTTCCAAATTTCAACAACACCATCACTGCGACTTTAGTTACTAGCAGTGGGACACGTCGCTTGTACCTACCATATTATGAAATAAAAAAATTGACATTAATTTAATTCACAGATTGTTGTATTAAATCATGGAATTTGAGGTAAATGTTGAATTTAATTTGAGTGCATTTTCAGCAATCTGCTTTTGACTCTTGTCATTAAAAGTTTGATAGTAAAATAGGCGCTAGTAACAGTTTCTGTGATAATTACTGGTAGGTATACATACCTAAGTTTCAATGAAATCAGTTTTTTTATAATATTTAATTATACGTGATGTGTCAGAACGTAACGTTAAGCTGGCGCTTGGAAACTGCCAAGAAAAAAATTATAAAAAGCATCCAACTTAAGTTTATATCTAATTATCGGAAATTTACTAAAAGGTTTGAAATTGTACACCCAATATAGAGCTTTTAAGTACTTACTACCAAAAATTACCCCAAAAATTGTAAATTGCTATTGCCGGTATTTCTTTGTATATACTCGACAAACAGCGGACGAATTTATTTCAAAAATTTACGATTTTAGTTTCGACAGTAATTTTAGAGTACCTAATTTTGAAAACTACTAATGAGACATGACATGTAAAGGTGTGTACCAAAAAAATTCAACACTTTTATAGCCAATAAAATCGTTATATAAGTAAAAAGAAATAAGATTAAATTATTTGGTCATCTTTCACGGGGACACTTTCTGGGACACCTTGTATAAAGATAGTCATAAATAATATACGATAAGCTATTTGGTGGTAGTAGAGTTTCTTGATAAACAAAACGCGCACGACTCATGGTATTCATGCGGGTGCGGATGCCACTTACCATTAGTTGGGTCGCGTGTTCGTTTGCCGGTTAAGAAAATACTAAAAAAGTCAAAGGATCCTTCGCTTCACATTGTCAATGCGAGCATATCCAGGGAGAAGCGCATGCTCAGCAATTACTTGTTAAGGTAGGCTTAGCCGTAAATATTATTTAGATTAGATAGATATATCAATTTTCAAAGGCAGAAAGGTGAATATAATTAAATCTGTTTTTTCTGGAATTCATAGTAAAGGAAACTTGTGCTTGGCTCGTCTACTCATGTAGGAGCTATATTTTAATGTGAACTTGCATGCATGCATGCAAACCGCAGTATCGGCTACCGAGGCATGAAAAATGTGTAAGTATAATGTTTTTAAATGTTAGTATGTTTGGTGGAGGGCGAGGCGTGTTTCATAATATTTAGGTATAAATATTAAATACATTTGTTTACAGTTAAATGTAGACAACATTGTTTACATTTTTGATACCAGATTATGAAATGTATTAGTGGTTTTGATATTATATTTCCGGTACACCTATGGATTGTAAGTTTGTCATCAAAATAAAATAAAAAATAAAAAAAGGGTGAAAATAAGAATTTACTCACAAAAAGCAGCTAAACCAGCACTAAACGCCAGCTGTTGATGTGGCATCATCATCGGTCGACTGTAAATCGGCAATGGTTGTGGCTGTGTCCAAATAGCAGACACAGGACTTGACACATCCCTGCTGTCACTCGGCTCCTCCACTTCCACATCAGAAGAGGAATCACTTTCTGGCTCAACCTCTGTGGAGGTACTACGTGGTTCTGTGTTCTCGAGGTGACCGTACAATCGCGCAAAGAATTTACGAGGTGACGACGGACGTGGCAAACGAGGGATCACGTCGGAAACTACGTTCTCGGTTTCTTTATCCATTTTTGAATTACAACATTTATTTAAAAAAGGAATAACTTTTTTATAATTTTATTTTTAATTACTAATAATTACAGTCTATTTAAATTATTTTGTTATATTTTTTTATACAAATGTTTTAAGCATCGAACATCGTGGATAGACGAAGTTGATTTACGATAGGATACGTCTAGCGAGCACTTGTCCGACACGTGGATTAACATCGAGTCAGGTGCTTGAATATCCCTTGGCACTACAGGCGCCGCCCTCGGGACTCTCATCCCTACACCGGGAGGGTGGGAACGACCAATCACAGCGCAGAAAATATGGAAACCCAACCCTAAACTGGAGTTAAGAGAAAAGCGCAAAAAGTTTAGTTTCACAGCTTATTTGTAAATTGTAATAAAGTTTGATGCTAGCTTTATTTAAATTCATCATTCAGATTGTGTTCTATATATAGCATTTATTTTACCAAATCTAGACTGCGCAACCTTTTACGTCACTGTCGAAGAGTTCTAAATACATCAACACATAAAAATAACAAGTTTATTTAATGTAATACCTTTGTTATCGGTATTTAATCTCAGCCCAGAGGAAGCCAGAAGATATTTATTCCACCCGCCTTAAGACCGTGTCTGTTCGTACACAATACTCTGGCATTAATAGCCTGTGGCATATTAGTTACGGTTGCAATAACCTACAAATTTAAATTGAATCGAATTTATTGTGACTATTTCAGTTCTTATAAAATGCAAAGAGCGTTTGTGTTAGTTGTATTCTTTTATTGCTTCTGCTTAACTTTTAACTATACATTTCCATTGCATAAAACAAAGAACAATTCTACTAAAAGTAAGTAACGATATTGACAGCCACCTACAGCCTATGTACTTATAATTAAAATATTTATGTATTATAAATAGTGACCAATTGTAGCCTCATATTTTTTTGGCTAGCGCTGTATTTTACCTACATAGGTACCTAAAGTCACCTTAGTAGATATACGTTCTCCCCGCGCCAGGTACACTAAAAGTGCCAAGCAAGTACCTACTTCGATGGCTTTGCACAGTTATCAATATTTGAACTACCCCTTACTCCTCAGCAACTGTTTCCTTAAATAATTACTGTAAGAATATACTAAGTTTAAATTAAGAGATAGTTTCTTGGTATGTAGGCATCTTAGTACTTATACATATATGTGCCTATGTTTTTTTTCACAGAAAGTGATAATTTAGTTGAACAGTATGAGAAAATGGCCGTGAGCGCATTGAAAAAAATTAAACTGTCCACTCAAGATGTGGGTAAAAACATCTACGATCACTTCAACTTCGTGCGTCAAGCTCCTTCTGATAGTGAAATAAAAGAATATCAGAAGCTGGTGATAAAGAAAAAGTATCCTTACGTTGAGTTCAAAGGGTTTGATTTGTTTCACCCCAGTGCATATACTATAAGGCATAATTTGAAAGGATATTCCGGGCCACCTTTAGGAAATGATCCCGGTATTTGCGAGGCCGTAGAAGAATCTCCTAGTGTAGAGATTACTAACAGGGGGCTATCTGGTTTTGCAATACCTCCCTTACTAACTCACAAGCTCGGAGTCTCAGATCTAACTAAACTGCAGTCCAGCAGCCCTGATTTATCCCGCGATAAGATACACGTAACCATTTTGTCTAACAGCACGAGTGACAGTTTGACCAACAACACGTTAGGGAGTTTGAAGGAAGATCTTACAGCGTACCTACATGAAAAGAGTTTTGTTAATAAAATAAATAAAAAATAACAGTTTTAATTGAAAGCTAGTTTTATGGTCCTTGTAGTAATCAATAGAACTTTATACAAATAGACTGTATCAATAAACGCATGTTGTGGACTTTTGTATTTTTATATTCACCGACTGTATTTTCGTTAAGTGAATCGATTCTCTAACTACTCAGAAACTACTATCAGAATGCCTACGATCTTGTGTCGTCAGGTTACATCTATAGTGAGCGCATTCTACGAGTCGCGCTCCACTACTCTGTCTATACATCGTTCGACTACAGGAAATAAGGAGGAAGAGGGGCGCGACGTCGTGGATGGCGTTCACTATACCTTCTTACTTTGTCTAAATATCGTACACAATTCAGAATTAAAATAATATTTATACTATATGTATATAAAAACGGGAATTTATTAGCCACGTGATCAAACTTCTTATTTTCTAAGCCACGGGAAAATGAGATAGCCTCTAATACACTAATCCGTGTTTTTTGCAACGCTTAATAAATATTCTATAGAAAGCGTAGTAGTTAAATATGGGTTAGGTTAATGTTAGGCTGCATTTATAGTCATAATCGAAATTGGATGAAAATTCAAAATTTTACAGCAACAACATCATGTTACAACATATTTTTAGTGGCGAAGATAGTATTGCTCAGACGCTCGTAAATTGTGGCTGACTTAGTAATTTAGAAGGCAATGTAGATTTTAGAGGCGAATAATGCTATTAAAAAGAAGTCTGTTTAATTAGCAAACTATAAAAACTCGCTTTATATACCTAAAGAGACAGTCTATCGACAGGGATGATAAGTAAGAATTCAAAAGTTTGTGAACATTACTTTTCTACTTCTGTATGTAAATGATAACATATCTACAGAGTAGTTTTTTGGTCAGATTTTTGTTTCAAAAATGTTTTCTACTTTCCACTATGTAGGCAGACTTGCCAAGCTAACTGCTGTAGATAAGAATAATTTTGTATAGGCATAGACACTGTAAATTGATTTTGAAAAAATATATAGGTACCCGTGAAGTTTCTTGCCAGTTCTTCTTCACGAAGGTAGACTCATGTTTTATTTGACGTCAATAAGAACAAGTAATTGTCAATGTTGAGAAACAAATATTTGAATTTGAATTAGGCGTTAGTAGAGTTTCTTTTGTGGCGGTCTCGTCTGGGGCGGTACTATAGTCCTTCCTATTTTGACCGCCATAATCAAACATAACAGAATTTAATGGTTACGCGTGTTCCAGTTAGGAACAGGAACAGCCAGTGCAATTATTGGAACAAAGGCAATTTGTACGGTAACGCATGAATCAGTAAATATAAATAATAAATCAAAACATCTACGATTAATGATGTCCATGGGCACGGGTACCACTTACCATTAGGTTGATTGCGTGCTGGTGTTTCGCTTTACAAAGAAACTCTACCTACTTCCACTTAACTCGCTACTACCATCGTAAATATAACAGAACAAAATAATCAAGGGCGGATCCAGCTTTCAAGTCACATTGTACAGGGCGTCCCACGGCTATGCCACATGGAGGGCAAGTACCTTGAATATTGTAATACATACTGTAAAACATAAACTTATGATAAAGCCTTTCGGTCGGTATGATAAATCTACAGGGTAATTTTTTCTCGTGAAGCGTGTTCGATTCCGGTTCAACCATGTATTATTTAAAAATGCAGTTTAAATTATTTTTTAAATTAAAATTTTGTGTTATTTCAGTAAAATGTAGAAATCTACAATATTCAAGGTACTTGCTCTCCATGTGGCATAGCCGTAGGACGCCCTGTATATTGTACACGTTCTTGTGAGAAGATTATAATAATAAATCTGATAAAGAGGACATACATGAAATTAAGTTTAAATTACAAAATCTGCTTTTTACACATCATTGTGTATATTTTTGTGGACATAAAGTGATGCCGACACTGCCAAACCGCTGAGGCGGTCTTCTTTCATAGACGCTCTGAGCCAGTCATTCCGTGAATTGTATGTCTCAAATCTATTTTAAATGGAACATTAATTAAATTAGAAAATGATCAAGACAGATCATGAAAGATAGAATATCTTTGCAAAATATAAGAACCTTACGATATAAATCGACTCGCCTTTGTAAAGTTGTTGTTACACTGACGTCCACTACCAAAAGTGGAGGCTAGCTCGTGACTGCGTTTCATATAACTTTTGTCCACGGTTGATTCTGTGTATGGGCACGTAGTTTTGAATTGTTTGAATGCTTTCACAAAAGTTTACAAAACATAATTTCAAAATAGTCCATTTTTTTAAGTGGACTTTTTAACTTTCAAAAAGAAAAATGTGTATTCTGTCAATTTTTGAACCTTAATTTCTAAACTAGATTCATCTTTTGTTGTCGCACTACGAGTCATTCAGCTCCCAATATTATTGGATAGTTAGTCGGCCAAATAGCGATTCATATTCAACAAGTGATTAATTTAGGGCAAGGTTGCCACGGCCTAAATTGAACCCCAGCAACGTCTTGTCTGATAATTAAAAATTGAGTTTTCTAGTATCTGCAACTTGAACTACTTAGTCGAACTTTAGCAACACAACCGTGTGCCTGACAAAAAAATTGGTAAAGGACATAATATCCAGGCCCATCAGAGTTATGTTTTTGTAAAATTTCTTCTTCTTTTATTATGATTATGACATTATGTATGATAATGAAGACGATGAAGGTAAAAATCAACAGTAAGTAATAGCGTGGCTATGCTATCAACAAGCGAACTTCTTGGAGCAAAACAAAGAACACTGTCTACACTCCTCATTGGCTTTTCTGTTTAACGCATATATCACCATTATACACTAAGCACTAACTTACATACACAAAAAAGAAAAATCAATGATAAGCACAACTTGCTCTTTCGGATTCTCGCCAAAAAGTCATCCCAATCAGTGTTAAAAAAAAAAATGAAGTGCGTGATTGTTTTCCCGATCAACTTTCGGCTAATCTGGACCAGCTTAAAGCTGCCCAAGCCGTATAATCATCAATATAAAATGTCATTTGCACCTTAAGTGATTGCTATTCTCAGCGGGACCCGCTAGCGGGTCCCTGCTTGCGCACCCACCTCACTACCCGGGTGTCGCTCCGATGAAGGCTGACGGCATTCCCATGCTACAGCCGTTAAGGTGGTTTTTAGTGGGTAGGTGCCACTCTGGTGAGTCCCACATAACAGTCGCGGAAGTCGGTTGCCTGCGGCGGTATGCATGACGCATCTTCCACCTACCTTCCGGAGGGCGTTTCGGCAGCAAAAAAAAAGTGATTGTTATAGTGTCATCTAGATTGGGGTCGGTACGAATATTTATTGGTATTCATACCAGAAACGTTTATGGGAACTATTGATTTTAAGAACTATCGAATTTTAATAAAGAGTTCTGTGTCGTCGGTATCGGTATGGGTATTGAATAAATCGTTCTGTTCTAAATGTTATCCACGCTTTCTAATGTTAGGTGAGAGTAGAGATGGGCATATGCCCTGGCATGTAAAGCAAGTTGGGAATATTCCCAATAAGTGCCTGTAAATTCCTTCCCTTGGACATTTATCTGGGCACACATGTTTTTGTAACGAAATATTTTTTTGCAGACGATGTTTGTTTAGAATTGAGAAATAACAAAAATAAAAATAATAAATTTTTTAATCAAATATATTTGTTGTATTTCTTAAGACTTTGACTAATTTTAATCCATAGAACACTAGTTGTTCGGCAGGCACGCAAACTAGTCAGCATATTAACCATAAGTGCTGAGTCGTGACAATTAGAATATTTTTATGTTTATTTTTAGATTCCATTTTTATATTTTTCTAAACAAGTCATTGAAACATCTACTTAAATTCGTTTTTGAAAAATAAATATTAATTATTCATTTACATTGACTGTTTCCTTTATTTATTTTTTTTTTTATTTATGTTCTACCACTGTGCTACACAGTTCATTCACATAAACAAGGTTTTAAGCTCGTTAACTGACTACAAACTGATATAGCAGTCAATATTTTTTTTGCCCAGTTATCGAGCATCTATTTGGGAAAATAAGATTTACTCCCAAAATGCTTTCCATTTTTTCCCGCCGGGCAGAAACACATTGCCCATCTCTAGGTGATCAATGTTTAATAATATTTTTGTATTTTTTTAATGTATGTACTATAATATTATGTCAGTTGTTGAATTAATAGTTTTAAAAGTAAAAATGTAGACGTGGTAATTTTTTGTAAAATAATAAAGGATTACAAATAATTTACGGATATATAAATGCTTGTTTTTCTGATACAAATAGGACTTTCTATGGGAACTCGAATGTGGAAATTGCCATTGCTATATCGTAGGTGACACATAACATAGAGAACGTGGTACTCGGAAATTAATAATTCGGTATTCTCTCGGAAGGAGACACCGTTCCGTGGGTATGTGTCAGATACCCGTTCTTATGAACTATTGGTGGTATGGAAGGGAACCCATATTGTACAACACCGTAATGTACAACACGATAAAACGAAGCACCGAATTGCACGGCCTGATAATTGGTGACACCAAATATTTGGTGTCATCAATTATCGTGGTGTGCAATACGTGTTGTGTTTTATTATGCCGTGCAATATCGGTACGTGCCGATAATGTACACCACCGTATTGCATGGCCTGATAATTGGTGACACCAAATATTTGGTGACATCAATTATCGTGGTGTGCAATACGTGTTGTGTTTTATTATGCCGTGCAATATCGGTACGTGACGATAATGTACACCACCGTATTGCACGCCCCGATAATTGATGTCACACCATAGACAAGAATAGAGTTTATTTTTTAATCAGTAGCCCCGCTTACATCTACTTGCCTTCTTTCTTTTTTGTTTATTTTCTTTGTTTGTTTTTGTGTAAATGTGTGCACATTTTATCGCACGTAAGTAGCTAGCAAGTGAGTTTGCCAGAGTTACACAGGCTGGCCAGCGATCCTTATTCCTTTGTTAGCACTTGTGTGACCGAGAAAGCAACATAATGCATAGTGATGCACTTTTGTGTGAAATGTGTGCACCTTTCATCGCACGTAAGTAGCTAGCAAGCTAGTTTGCCACAGTTACTTATGTTGGCCAGCGATCCTTATCCCTTTGTTAAAGCCTGTGTGAGCGAGAGAACATTAAGATGTTTATTTATTCGTTTCTTAATAAATAGAATATGAGTGCAAAAGAAAAATGATTTCTTGTAATCGAATGCTCTACACTTACTGGATCTAGGATATTTTTTGCAAACTGCTTGCACCCTGTATAATTGTGTATAAAAATACTTATAATAATGTTACTTTTAATTTAACTTTTTTATTATTAAATCAAGATGCAATTTTAGTAGTGATTGAACTAATCTGAACATAAACTTAATAAAGACTAGGGTTTAGTTTATTGAAGATATATGTGTTAGACCCTGAATACTTTTGTTTCAGATACTATTTAATAACGCCGAGTTTGTGTCGTTCCTCTAGTGAGAGAGAGAACGGGAATGAACCACCGGTAAATCCCGTAGAACCGAGAGATCAACCCATGGTACCAGTTCGCTTGCTGCATGATTTTAATCACTACGTACCTCCACGTATTCGTGAAGAACATTTGATACTGAATGATTTGGATATTATATTATCAGCACCAAATGTCAGTCATGATTTCGACAAAGCTCAGATCATGGATATGATGAAGATTTTAAAATCTGTACCTGAAGGCGGAAGAGTAGATTTTGAAAATATTGACAGGATGGACCCACATGAACTTTATTTTCTGACTGGTCGAAACGTCGATATGAATAGATAGTTCGACGAAACTCCTTCTCTGCGTGTAAGGAGTAAAAGACCTAAAACCGCTTTGGTTTGATCAATTTGATCAAGTTGAGAACCAGTGAACCAAATACAAAGTTGGCAGATATGTTTCATGACCACAACTGAAATAGCCGACGAGTTCAATTTGAAAATATATCTGCTGAATCACCTGGATTAGGAGATTTTCCAGGGTTGTATATACGTATAATAAGTTAGGCTGTGAGTATGTCTACACTGCATTTTACCCCTTAATAGCCAGCAATTATTACTAGCTGTGTTGTAATTGTTCAAATTAACATTTTCTCTATATAGTTGTATGGTATAAACACCATTACAGACTTGTTCACTGTAATAACTCCTGGCTAATTTTAGCTGGTAAGTCCCTAGCGCATACATTACAAATGAAATATTTATTTCTCAACATTGAAAATTACTTGTTCTTATTGACGTCAAATAAAACATGACTCTACCACCAGGTCAAAAAAACCTTCGTGAAGAAGAACTGGCGAGAAACTTCACGGGTATATTTTTTTTTTTCAAAATAAATTTACAGAGTCTCTTTATGTCTATACAAAGTTATTCTTATCTGCATCTGTTAGCTCAGCAAGTCTCCCTCCCACCAAGTATCCAAACAACGAACACCTTCAAAAGGTTCCCGTTCACGAGTTAACGCGGGATCCAGCCACCGATCTCCTCAACCATATTAGAGGGAAGTGAGCGACCCGTCACCCGACGCTACCATAAGAAGAAGTACTTTAGTGACAATGACACTTTAGATATTCACCGGGACGAAGAACTCAACGAACAAACAACACATTACACATGTTTTGTTACAAAAACGACTAAAATCCTGTTAATGAGGGGATTATACCCCAAGGGCTTTTATCATCCAAATAATCGGATAGTTTATAATAAGCTTTAGCACACAACTTCTGCTTATAGTTTCTTTGAATTTGTCAATAAGAAGACCTTGGATATCCTCAGGAACCTTATTATAATACGACTTATTACGTACGACTCAAATGATGTTTGGTTGATAAATTATCATTTTTATCATTGATAAACTACTACATTTTTGTTATTTAATGCTAGGTCCATTATATTTTTACACATAGTTTTTACTTTATGTTTACCTTGGGCAGTAGCTGTCCCACTTGTGCATCCCAGCCAGGCTAACCATTATCAATACAACTCTTTGAAAAAGCTTCTTTTAACCCTTCTTAGCCAGTGACAGTTTCAATATCTACGCGACGTCCTAAGCCGAAGTCCGTGCTCTTAGACATATCGGATGTAGGAGTAGTTTATGTTCCACCCTCAGCGCTAGGTTACAAAGTTCGGTGAAATTTAGAAGGCCTATTGGCCTTAACGGTCATAAATAAACAGTTCATTTCGGAAAAAAAACGATGAGCAGTACCAGTAGTTCCAACGAGAAGAAAACATGAAGATAAGAAATAGGAGGATGGCAAATTCTAAAACCAAAATCTTATTAGAAAGAACGTATTGAATCCTGAATGTTCTAAGTCAAAACTGACGAAAAAGTGTGTGGTCTGGCGGTGTATATTGAAAGTATACAAGAACAGTATGTAGATATCGTGTATATTTTCAAAAACTTTATTTTGTTACACATTCTGAAACCATACAGTGTAAGAATTTATTCATTCTTACTTTTTAATTCACAACATATTTTACAAAATTTAATGTATGTAAAAAAGAACATAACCTTTTTCAAAAGAAAAAAGATCTTGTTAACACAAGAGGAAGAAATATGCTGGCAGCTCATAATAGTAGGCTTCTTATATTCACTAACTCATTCATGGGTCAATGTATACGCGTTTATAATGAGGTTCCTGAGGATTTTTTTTTAATTGAAAAAGGTTAAGCCGTTTGTCTTCTATCTCACCTGTTGGAAAGTGACGATGAAGACGAAGGTGTTACACGTCTATCCACGAATACCTATTCATTCGACGCTTAAAAGAACTAGGACTATAGTTTACTGTAAAAATAGACGCAGGCAGTTTATTCCACACCTGGGCGACCCGCACCAAAAAGGAACTATCGAAGCGTTTGGTTCGACTTCTTGGGATATCTACCGTGAAAGGATGGAAGGTCTGTCTGCGTCTAGTAGTCCGATGCAAGAAGGGTGTGGGTTCAACCTGATCAAAAAGAGCATTCGCGCACTCTCCAAAATGTAATCTGTAGAAGACTGCTAAACTGGCAACTTTCCGACGATGGTCGAGGTTTTGCAGTTTTTTGGTGGTGAGGTCAAAGTTGTTAATAATTTTTCGGGCTCTTCATTCAACTGCATCCATCGCTTCTAGTTGGTGCTTTGCAGAACCAACCCAAAGGTGGCTACAGTACTCCATACAAGATCGAACTTGAGCTGTATACAAATTAAGTAGCTGTTCTGGGCTGAAGTACCGTCGGACCTTCGAGATGATTCCCAACTTCTTTGAAGCAGTTTGAGCCATGGACACAATTTGTTGCCCGAAGTTTAGTTGGGACGATATAGTTACGCCCAGAAGCCCTAGGTCGGTTAAGGGAACAGAAATATTTTGGAAAGTGGGCGTTAGGTCGAAACTGCTCTTTTTCGCATAAAGAGTGGTGTTATAAGTTGGACATGTGTGTCTCTCGATATCAAATCGGTTCAGCATTATTTTTGCCCTCAGGTGTTTTTAAAGATGTGTTCACTAATTTATCTTTATGCAAATGCAGATATTGCCCGTTTTGCCGCATATTATGTTGCATATTTGTGTAGTTCGTGTGTCTTTTATTTTATTTCTTAAGGAACATTCTCTGTTTGATCCAAAGCATTATTATTTTTATAATTATCCATAGCGAGTGCCATCCACGAAGCGCGCACTGCAAATTTTTCTATTGCGCGATATAACATACGGGCATCCTTGTGGATGGCATTCATTATGTACTTTTGTACTATCTAAAGATACTTTAGTAATAGACTGCCAAACTTATAGTTTATTTTTTAATAATTATTTATTAGGTACGTACATACTGTTGTTACGCACTAATTATTCACATTGCAGTGTAACTAAGCCATTTAAGTGTGTGCTTGATGCCGGGCCTAAACCCGGAAAAAGGAGGAAGGCACTGAAATTTTTTATAATGAAATGGAGTGGAAATATTCAGTTCATTCCCTATTCACCAAAGCAGTTGGCCAGTAATGTAGTGATGCCTAGTTGGGGGAACTCACAAAGTTGGGCCAGCGGTTTGATATCCTTGTTGTGATATCCATAAGTTATAAATGAATTCATTTCAGCTCAATGAATTCTACCAAAGAAGTGTGAGAAAATGTGACTGGATGAATATATGAAAGTGCAACAAGCTATTAATAATTTAAAAGATTTCAAGATCAAATTATGTTGTTTAAAATGAATTTAATTCAAAAAATAAAAAATATATATCACATTTTAATTACTTTGCTTTAACCCCTATCCAAATGATAGAACTTTTTACTTCCATTAAACTATTGGTTTTAAAGTAAATATTTGTAAATATGAAATATACCTACATAATTATATATCTTATGTTTTTAAACTCATATTTAATAGAAGCAAAAATTTTGCTGTACACTGGTTGTGTTTGCATTTGTAAAAATACTAAAATTATTGGTAAAACCTTTTTAACTTTTACCAACTTAATCAAAGATGGACTTCCAGGAAGGTTCAATTAGACACATTCTATGAAAGCATAACATATCTTTAGAAAATCAAATCATCATGCCCATTTTCAGACATCATTCAACATTTTATTCGAAAGTAATGTCTTGAAGTAGCTTGTAAGTAAATAAAGTTATTTTTAAAGTAGGTAAGTGCTATAATTTTAGCTCTAATCAGTACTATTATAATAAGGGGAAGATTTATTTGTTTCTGTGTTTATAGGTAATTTATAAACTGAAAGCTAAATCCAAAGTTCATGATAATTATATACTATAAGTTCAAAGAAAAACTGGACTTAGGGACATAATACATGAAAAAATTACCTATATCAAAATGAGACTCTTCATCTAAACTTTATTAGGCCCTGATGACCTAGTTCTATTTTTTATCATGTTTGTATTTAACAGGTTTATACTTATAGATATTTAGACTACATGCAAGAAAAAAGTTTCAATCTCCTTGAAAGACAAACTTGTGACAAAAATGACTTAAATTACAATTTTATACTGACCCATTTGGGTTAAAAGTATGACATTCAAATGAAAAAATCTGCATTGCTCCTATTTGCCTCAGTGGAGTGGAAACATTAAAACCTCTGCTTACCGAAGTGGTCGGCCAGTAATATAGTGTGACTTAGTTGGAACTCATTGCAAAGTCGCACTGGCAGTTTTAGGTGTGAGGTCTTTAGTCAATGCTCTATTATTATATCTCAAATTGTTGTGATATCTATAAACTATAAATATAACATAAATTGGTATATTATTTTAAGGTCAATGAATTTGACCAAAGTGTGAGAAAATGTGGATAGAGTAAAAATATTTTACTGTACAATAAGCATGACACATTCACATATATATGCCTACATATTAATTATTAAGTTTGGTAATTACCTCCTTTTAGCAGAAAATAAATTTTATGTTATATACCAGGTGAAGAAATATTAAAATTAAGAGATAGATTTATTCTAAGATTCTTAATATGAACTCACTCATTATACCTCAGCACACCCATGGGTGCAATCATAAAAAAGTAGATTACAACAACCTCACACAGTTAAGAACATATTACACTATCTATCTGCATGAATCTAAAGAAAGGTGCAAAATAAAACACAATGAGATTAGAAGTGAATAAAGGCCATTACTTTATTAATAAGTAATAATAATAATTATTTATTGACACAAAGAAATCTATGTAAGCGTTAATGTAAATATTGTCAGAGTAATGCAGGTACCATCCTGACTTTGCTCCATAAATTACGGAAGTAGGCTGATATCTTCGTCGCCTTAATCAAACACATGGATCTTCCAGTAAGAAGACCCACACTGTTTACTGAATTATCCCAGCACCAGCTATCAAACAACCCCACTAGTATTATGTCACCTGTCCTGAGAAAAACAAGTAATGTAAGAAAAAAAAATAACATATATACAATAACAAAAACAATAGGAAAGTTCCCAAACATAAATGGTATAATGGGAAATCACCAAAATAACAAATTAATTATTAACTGTGCAGTAAATCTTTACAATAGTTTGCCGCCCACATTTACAATTTACATTTTTAACTTAAAAGAATACAAAGTTGTGGGTTTGCCTTACTTTATACCATAATTTACAAAAAAAAAAAACTTGACGGAGTTCACATTCATACTTAAAAATGCAAGACATACTTAAATAATTTGGAACCCATTAATTGTTTAAATTTTAAATTACAGACCTCGCACTAAGTCTTTTTGTAATATACAGAATATAGTAAATAACAATTATTCCTGAGATAATGGAGATACTCGAGAGTGATATGAAACACCTACATCTTATTTACTTATTGTAAAAACTGGAAAAATAACTGAGAGTGTACAATCATAAATGGTCAATTAGAAAAGATCACTCTTCAGCTTATTGTAATTGAAATATCTATATTATTTATTTGGGTAAAAGCTATATTACCTACTATAAAAATTCTATCCCTGTTTAAGCAAATTATCCTAAATATATATTTACCTTAATATTGCCTAGATTTTTAAGAAATCAGGCATATTAATACAAAGTCGAGAACCTTACTACTATTGTTGAACACTATGTCTGTAAATACCTATGTTGTTAAACAAAGAGCTCAAGTCACTTAAAGCTGTAGTTTTACTTTACAATGAAGTAAACATAATTTGTGTCATTACAATTAGTCAATGTACACACCCTGCTTAAAAATTACTAATAATTTAAACCATGGGCTTATAATTATGTAATTTAATCACTTGTTGCTTCTAAATATAAATCATCTGTGTCACTTCACAGTTCTTGTTAATCTCCATTCTAAAGAATCTGCTGGCCCTGCATAGGTACTAAGCATCTGAAATAGTTGAATGGTAAAGATGTATCACTTTTTAAAATTATTGTTATAGTCTGTAATCGTAGTTCTTAAGTAATTGCCAAACAACCATGGCACAACTACCTTCTCAATAAAATTGTAAGTGTACTATGGAAATATATAATACATACACAATAGAAGTCAGATAAATATTTATAGCAAAATCGTTAAAAGCATCGTTAATATTAATTCCAGGTCAAGTACATAATGTTATAAGTACTTTAAAATCTTGGAAAATATCACGTACTCCTGTATACCATACAGTGCACACGCATGGGTAAATTACACTAAAAGTTACAAGTTGTACCTTAGAGCTGGTCGAATAGATTGTAGAAACAAAATGATGAAATTCCTTTAATCCTGACCATAAACAACATAGAAAACGATGAAATTATCAAAAATCAAAACACAAACACCATGTAAACGATGCATGGTTTTGACAGAAGGCAAAACCACCCACCAATAAGAATATCGCGCTATCATCCAATAAGAGGCGGAGTGCTTCCAATTATCGGGCTGTGCTTTCCGCCCCGTGCAAATCAACACACGCTCCGTAATGTACGGCATGATAAAGCACGACCCGTATTTCGCAACACCAAAATTTGTTGTCTAATTTGTGACATAAAAAAACGGGCTGTACATTATCGTGTTGTGCTTTCCTGTGCTGTGCATTATTGACACGTTCCTATATTGCATAGCCCGTATTGTACGACACGGAAAACGTGACATAGCCAGGTACATGAATTATTGGGCGTACATTCCGGCCCGTGCAATTTGGTGTCATGGATTATCGTGATGTACATTAACCGGACCCTGAGCGCGCTCACGGGCAAACGGAACGGGTATATGAGCGCTGTGAGCGCTGTAATCGGCAAACGGAACGCAGCATTAGTCGTTCGTTGGTGGTTCATTCATTGCTTAAAGATAAAGTCGTTGTTAGGTCGCTCGCAATTTTTTTTATTAAGGATAGTAAAGTTAGTAAATGGTTAGTGTACATATTTTTAACTCAATAATTATAGTAAGTGAACGTACAAATACGTATGTATTTAGACTTTGTTGACTTTGAAAACTCACCCTGTGAATATACGAAGAAGTGTAAAATTTATTTCTTAAAGTTTATTTATACTTCAGTAGTAGGTACCTAAATGTTTCAACCATTTATAATAAGTTACTATTGTTTCAGGTACTCAATGCGCTCACATCTTGCATTTTTGTTTAAACTACTTTGTGCCAGTTTACGTCGTATTAAGAACAGTTACGCTCTTATCACATAATGGAATTGCAATGCAAAGTTCAAAATTATGACTGGGGGAAACTAGGTCATGATAGTATAGTGGCGAAGTTATTGTCAAGTGCTGATCCTAATGTGGAAATTAATAATCAGAAACCATATGCTGAGCTATGGATGGGAACTCATCCAAATGGACCATCCATGATAATTGAAAGAAGAATCTTGCTTCAGGATTACTTAAAAGATAACCTGGATGCTATTGGTCCTAATGTTAAGAAACATTTTGGAGCTAATGTTCCTTTCTTACTCAAAGTCTTGTCTGTTAGAAAGGCTCTGTCTATTCAAGCACATCCAAAGAAGGTGAGTATTATTAAGATCTTTAAGAAACAGCTAATTTATGTCTTTTTTTATTAGGTTAGTTTAAAATAATACAGGATTCCATTGGAAATTCGCTTCTAAAATTAAGAATTCTTCTTTTAATTTTCTTCTAATTTTAGGGTGATGGGGGGGGAGCAAAGGGGAATGGTATCCCCATTGATTTGCATCCTGCATTAAATCCTTCAGGCCTAGAACTGGAGATAAATCATCTCTCAATTTTAAAATTTTGCCAACCCTAATACCTATTTAAAAATAATCCTTTTACTAATTAGTCCCTAACCTTTGTTAATGTCATATACCATCCATAACTATTATATAACAAAAAATTTAGATACTGAAATCCTGCATAGCCAGTATACGTTTATGTTAGATTAAAGTATAAATTGGCTGACTAATGTACTTACAATGTACATTTTTGCAAATATTCCTGGTCCATTCAGATTTTCACAATTTAACTCCTGTTTATGAGCGGCAAAGCTACTTAACCATATTTTAGAAACACAGTTGTAAATAAAATGGGTTCAACTTTCAACAAAATTAATAAAAAAATATTTTGACTATTGGGATGAAAATGTGTATATATTAAAAATTCTGCAAAACTGAAATTCAAATTTAAATTGGTGGGATTTTGCATCTCTTTCGCATCAAAATAACTATACAATCTTTAGTATTTTCAACCATTGGAGCATTTCTCTTCAAACCCTACAAGCTATTTTTCTTCAAAGTGTATAAAAACTAAATTTTAAACTCAAGGTAAGCATCATATTTCACTGTATATAATATACATAAAAAAACTGAACCAATTTTATCTAAAACTATAAAAACTCAAAATTATTTATTTAAAAAAATTCAGATTGCTATGTTTGTCAATTTAAGTTTCTTTGTGTATTACATACTTGTAAAGATAAGGGATGAATTTTTTACACATTAAAGAAGCATCTATGAAACTTTATTCACTATATTTTATCTATTATAGAATTTTGAAAATGCTCTCCTGTAAAATTTTTAAATATCATATTCATTGACAAAATGTAATATAAAATTAATTTATTGAGATACATTTTCATTACCAATCAACAAGCATTGAAAATAAATTGATGACAATTGATGTTACAAAAAGTTGAAGTTGAATAGTATGATAAATGGTCATTGAAATAAAGAACATTTTAAACTGTATTTAAACCCTATAGCGAACCAAGAGAGAATATTGATGTGTTTGTGACGAATTTGTAGATTAGAGCTCCCAAACAGGTATACCAAACTGAATGCCAGTTTTCAGTTTCACTTCAGTTTCATTTCAGTATCACTGCTAATTTTTCCATCATCAGATAATTAATTTCTGGAGAATAAAGACTTTCAATAGAAATTTTTTCAAATTCTCAAAATTATTCTACTGATCAAAGTTATCTGAGCATTGAAAAATCAGCCCTAAGATAGTTATATGATATCCTTAGCAAAAATCTCTTACATAATTTAAAAATCACATTCTTTTGAGATTGTGATTTTATGAGTTGGTGTTCTATGTGTTATTTCAAATTTGTTCTTTTAAACATGATTGACATTTCCATTTTCAGGAACATGCTGAAGAACTTCACAGATCGAATCCAGAAATGTACAAGGACCCAAATCACAAGCCTGAGTTGGCAATTGCATTAACACCATTTGAAGCTTTATGTGGTTTTAGACCTATCAAAGAAATTAAAAGTTATCTAACAAGTAAGATTTATAACAATTTTATTAAAACCTCTTGTGTGCCAAAGTTGTAAGATCAAGGGCTGAATTTTCAATCATTAGATAACTTATCTCGAGAAAACTTTGACACTTGACAAGACTTTCCATAGAAACTTCTCATCCCGGTGATATTGGCAGAAGTTGTTGTTGCATAGTAACAACAGCTGATTGCTATAAAATGGAATTGAAAAATCATTCTTTAAAATGAAAAATCACCCATCATTATTTTACTATACAGGAAACAACAACTAAAATATAAATAAAAAGCAGATAAAATATTTCATTTGAAAACAGATTGGTACCCAGCAATTTTATAAACACTGGGTTTAAGTAAAATTTAAATGTTACTAACATAACTGTTAATAGTTACTATTAAAATTGTTCAGATAATAAGATTGGGTTAAATACATACAATTTTGTTTACTAAATCATTATAAATTATAAGTGTTTTTGCTCCCGTTATTATTATTATTGATTTTACGGGACTATGTGGTCACTTGAACTGCGCCCTGCCACACTGCGATCTAGCAGATCTATTGTGTTTCCACCTGTTTATAGATCGCCGCGTACTCCGATCGAGTCCAAGAAGCGAATCACCTTCCTGACGGCAATGTATCCGATCTCCTTTTTGTCCAATTCATGTTTGTCCAAGTGTATTGATCGCTTCTGTGCCAGTGCGACACAATGACATAGCATATGAAGGGGCGTTTCTTCTTCCATGTTACAGGATCTGGAGCACGTAGCGTCCGCTGCGCCTAGATTGAACATGTGTTTATTCAGCTTGCAGTGACCTGTCTGTGCGCGCACTAATGTTCTAAGCTGGGTTCTGTTGAGAGATAGTAGTACCCTTGTGTAGGGTTTTGAATATCCCTCCATTTGCGCCCTGGAGTGTTTCATGCCCTCTGCTTCGGTCCAGAGGCGTTGGCTTTCTGTCAGGCACAGGCTTGTTAGTATCTGTCGTCATAGGCTCCTTGGGATTCCGCAGAAAGGTTCTGGACCTATCCGTTTTTGCATTGCGCCTTCTCTCGCCAGTTCGTCAGCCTTGTCATTTCCTGTGAAGTTAGAGTGTACTTGGAACCATTTTAGGCGTACCGTGTTTTGTTCCCCAAGTTTATTTAGACTCTTGGCATTGCATTACCAATTTGGAGTCAACTCTGAATGAGTTCAGTGTCATTAGTGCTGCTTTGCTGTCTGAGAATATATAGATTATTTGGCCTTTTTAGGATTTGCTGAGATTGATATCCGCGCATTTCAAGATTGCATATATTTCAGCTTGGAATAATGAGGCAAAGGCATAGGTTTTACGCCGTGTATCCCATATCCTACCTTATTGTCCATTTTAAAGCCATCAGTGAACCAGGTAAGGCTATGTTCTTCCCAGTGAATGTTGCCCTTAGTCCATTCTTCTCTGTCTGGGAATTCTATTGGGTAGAGTTTTTTGAATTGTAGCTCTGGTAGCATGTAATCCATAGGCATGTTTATAATTAGGCATTTGCGGATGAGTTTCTCCAGGTGGCCCGTATTTTTTGACAGCCATTCATTTCCTCTTTGGGATTTGGCTATAATCATGCTCCCCCCAGCCTCTTTTAAGGCTGTGAGATGCAGGGACGGGATCCCTAAGAGTGCATTTAATGCCAGGTTTGGCGTTGTGGTCATGGTGCCAGTGGCCAGAATGCATGCTGTTCTTTGTATCTTCCCTAGTTCGGTAATGGTTGTTGTTTGTGTGAGCCACACTACACAGCCGTTTGTCACAATCGGTCTGATGATGGCTTCTAGAATCCACATGACCATTTTGGGTTTTAGTCCCCATCTTGATCCAACCATTCTGCTACACAGATAGAGGGAGATTTTAGCTTTCTGTGTAGCGTTGTCTAAGTGTTTATTATAGGTAAGTTTATCGTCTAGGGTGTCGCCTAGATATTTTACCTATTTAGAGAATGCTATAGTGGTTCCATCAATAGTAGGAGGTTTGAGTCCACCTCAATTGACTCTCTAGTTGCCTTCTTGATTGCTCGCTTGCAAAGTTTCACCGCATTTTCTGCAGCTCCGTTTGATGCCGGATGGTACGCCGGAGAAAACGATTGCCGAATACCATTTTTTTGCAAAAAGTCCCTGAATTCAAGGCTTGTAAAAGGTGGTCCCCGATCCGACACCACTTCTGTCGGTAAGCCGAAACGCGCGAAAGTTGCCCTTACTGTTTTGATGACCGATACAGCGTTCGTTCGAGCCATTTCAAATATCTCTTACCGTTTCGTACTGGAATCTATTAATATTAAAAATGTTTTACCATCTAAGGGGCCCAGAAAATCCAGATGGATTCTACTCCACGGACGCAGATCGTAGGGCCACGGACTCGGCGGCACGCGCGGCGGCGCCTGCGCCTCGGCCGCACACGTGGCGCACTGCGCACACACGGCCTCTACATCGGCATCGATGCCTGCCCACCATACATAGCTCCGGGCTAGCGATTTTGTTTTAACAATGCCCATATGACTCGCATGTAGCTGCTTCAACACTATACTACGTAATGCGGTCGGAACAATAACCCTATAGCCCCAGATTGGACATCCTCGATAAAATATAAATCTCATTACGTTTGTTGTAATACGGCTTGTATTCGTCTTCCGTGCACGTTGACGGCCACCCGGATTGAACATACAAGGTAAGCTTGCTTAGAAGCGTGTCCTTACTAGTCGCTACTCGCACTTCATCGTGAGTTACCGGCAAGAACGTCTCTACAAAATTTAAATACGTACTCTCTTTGACGGCTCGCGCATCCGTGGCACTGGTTCGTGGCAGCCGTGATAGCGCATCTGCACAATTTTTTTGCGACGAGACGTACTCAATTTCGTAACTGTACCCCGATAACAGTACCGCCCACCTTTGTAACCGCGACGCTGCCATTACGGGGATTCCGGCTTTACTACCGAAAATATACGTCAACGGCTTAAGGTCTGTTCGCAAGGTAAACCGCCGTCCAAACAGATATTGGTGAAATTTCCTAATTCCATATACTATACCTAAGGCCTCTCTATCTATCTGCGAGTACGCCCGCTCGACCGGCGTAAGCGACCGCGAGGCATACGCGATGGGGCGCTCGCCGTCGCCGGTGACGTGCGAGATGACGGCGCCGATGCCGACGCTGCTCCCGTCCGCCGTCAGGATCAGCGGCAGCTCGCTCGAGTAGTGCACCAGCACTTCACTCGATATTAACTTGTCGTTAATTATAGCGAATGCCGTCTCACATTCCGTGCTCCATACATATTTGACATTAGCTCTAAGTAAATTATATTAAGGTGCTAAGACAGAATTCACGTTTCTTATAAATTTACCGTAATACATTACCATGCCTATGAACGACCTAAGCTCCTAGTTTTTTACCTAGAGACCGCTAGTCTTTAAACGATCAAAAACTTTATGTAAATTGTTTATATGTTCTTGTGTATTCCTTCCCGTAATAATAATATCATCCAAAAATACCCCTACATAAGTCAAATCGGCAAACAATTGCTCCAAATGTTTTTGGAAGATACCTGGACTAGATGATAACCCGAATACTAAACGATTAAACATAAAAAGTCCCTTATGCGTGTTTATCACCGTGTATTTCTTAGTGTCGTCTAATTCGAATTGCGCGTAAGCCTGTGAAAGATCAATTTTACTGAACGTTTCGCCCCCACGTTTCTAACAATCTTCGGTACGAGGTAGCGGGTAACGGTCAATTTCGATTACCTTATTGAGTGTTAATTTGGAATCGGCGCAAATCCTAACACTCCCGTCCTTCTTCATTACCGGTACATTTGGCGTGGCCCAGTCCGAGCGCTCAACCGGCGTGAGGATGCCGTCACTCACCATCTGTGCCAGCGCGCGCTCCACGGGCGCCCGCAGCGCGAACGCCACCGGCCGCGCGCGCAGGAAAACCGGTCGCGAGCCCTCGCGCACATGTATGCTAACCTTGCCGCCGGTGAACCGTCCGAGGCCCTCCGAAAACACCTCACAGTATTTGTAACTGAAATCATTAAAGTTGAAATTACTATTTGATACAATATGGTTCACTGCGTCAATTTTAAGTTCAGGTAAATGGATTTTTAGTTCGAGTAACCACTGTCTTCCTAGTAGCGCCGTCTTAGTGTCGAGCACTACGTACAAGTCCAAATATTTTTCATGCCCGCGGTATTTCACAAGGGGTCTGATTACCCCCACGGGGCGCACTGACTCCCCAGTATAATATTTTAAAATTAATCTACAATCCTTTTATTTTAACTGATCAAAATATTTTTTGTAATATCCGTAACTTATACAAGACACTGCACTACCCGTGTCACATTCCATAGCGATGACTTTATTTTGCACATTTAATGTTATCATAAATGGTTTGCACAGTTCTAGAGCTAATTGATTAATTTCAACTGCGATTACCTCATCACTGCCTTCACTATCTATGGCAATCGCCGGCACCTCCACGTCGACATTGTGATGCCTCAACACATTGGGACAAACGCGTCGCACATGACCCTGCTGCTTGCACGCTCTGCATCGCGCCCACTGGTGCGCGCCGCCACAGGCGCGGCACCGCGGGTCTGCGGCCGCCTGCCGCCGCTGTGGCCGATCCGCCAGCGCCGCCTGCCCGCCACGCACCGCCGCGCCCGCCGCGGCCGCTCGCCTGGGGCGCTCCGAGCCGCGGGCCCACGCGCCGCTCGCCGCCGCCGCCGGTCTCCACGTTACCGCCTGGCACGCCGCTACCGCTTCCCTCGGAGTCTCCGTATTGCAGTCTACCGCCGCCGCATCCTTCTCGGCCGCCTCCATGCTGACAGCCAACCGATATGCTTTGGCAAAATCAAGATTATCCTCTTGAAACAGCCGAACAGCCGCTGCCGTATCGCTTCACACTGGATCCCGCAAACGAATTGATCCCTCAAGCTTTCTTCCAGCCAGGTCCCGAACTCGCATGTTTTAGAAAGTTTTTTTAACACTGCCACATAATCCGCCACTGTTTCACCGATCATTTGTTTTCTATTCCTTAATTTGTAACGTTCCGCTAAAATACTCGGCTTGGGTTGTAGATGCTTTTCTAGAATGTTCGTTAACTGTTCGAACGTTTTCGATGACTCGTAGCACTCTAACCCGATCACAGTGATTAATGTTGGCACTTTAAGTTCACTCGGTATTTGATTCACTATAAAATACTGTTCAAGGCGCTCCACGTATAACCGCCAATTGTCCGATCGAATATTGAACTCCGACATTTTACCGATCGACATAGTTTCTTTTTTGTTTTTTTTTGTTTAGACAACGTAAGTTCACTGATTTCTCGTCGCCACTGAGAAATATGGAGCTTCCTACGGGAACCTGGTAATATAAACGGGAGACAAGAGAAAAACGTATGACTGTTGACCGCTATGTTCCAAAGTGACTCACATTGACAGATTAATTAATACCCCCAACATGCTAATAATATACTTATATAAAATAATACCCTACCAACCTAAGCTCATACATTACAATTACCTGTACTTTTTTCCATGAGTCCGTTATGCTACCTAGGGCATAGCTTGCTCTATAAAGTTTGATAACATGTGGAAGAAGAATTAGAAGACCTTCTTATAGCAGAGCAGGGAAGATACCATCCTCTCCTCCACTTTTGTATCGTGAGAAGCTCCTTATAGCCCATTCTACCTTCCCCGGTCTGAAAACAATTGCGGCTTATCGCCAGTCTTCACTTTGTGGGTGCCGAATTTGTCCGTATATCGGATCAGATGCGGCATTCTCTGGTAAAAGCACTGAGCCAGGGAAGTGTGTGCGTGCTAGGAGTTCTAGGGCTTCTTCTTCATTTGTGGTGAAGTTACCCTCTTGATCTTTTAGTAGGCCTACTTTTTGGGAGGGGTTTTCGCTAGTAGCTTTTGAACCCTGGCAACTTGGGGCGTGGAATCCAGTTTGTCACAGAAATTACGCCACGAGTTACGTTTGGCCTTTCTTATTATATTCTGTAAGTGCGCTCCTGTATTTGTCCCATGAGTATTCTGTTTTTACGTTTTTGGCGTTGTTGAATAGCTTCCGTGCCACCTTTCTATGGTTGGTCAGCTTTTCATTCCACCATGGTACTTTCCCGTTCGAGTTCGGAGTTTTGGGCTGGCAGCTTTCATGGTATGCTTGCGTAATACTTTCTACCAAAGTTACTGCCGCCAGGTTCATTATAATATTTGATTGTATGGATTTTGGCATATCCTTGAGCTTGTCAGCTAGTACTTCCCTGTGGGTTTCCCAGTTGGTGCTTCTTGGGTTTCGGAAAGTGTTCTCAGCTGCCTTGTGGTTAGTATCTATTTTGAAACAGATGTGTTTGTGGTCCGACATTGAAATTGTATCCCTGACGTACCAGCCAATCGCCTTACCCTTTGACGCAATTGTGATGTCCAAGAGTTCTTTTCGCGCTATGGTTTCAAAGGTGGGTTTGTGGCCTATATTACATATATTTAGATTGTTAGTAGTGAGAAAGTCTGGAAGTAACTCACCCCTTTTGTTAATACCTGTGCTACCCCAACATGTGTGATGTGCGTTTGCGTCGCATCCTATTAGGAGCTCTGCGCGTATCTTCCTTGCATATTCTGCCACACGCGCCAGCTGTTCCGACGGATCCTTCTTTTCGCCTGCGAGGTACGCTGAGCATACAACTGCTCTTTGCCCCTCCAGGTTTATTATGGCTACTGCTAGGTCATCGGTGCACAGATCAGTGACTGGTAAAAAATTTAGACTTTTCCTGAAGAGGGCCTATTTCCATTGATGTTATATAAAGTATTACCTGATGTATCCAGGCCCAGGATTGTGCGGTTGTTTAACCACGGGACCTTCACTTGGTACCGTGACAGCGCCATTGACCCGTTACATGTATCCGGCCCTTTGGGGCCTGCGATCCTTCCCCCTGCCAGGTCGACCATGGGGTCTTCCCTGCTGGGGTCCAGTTGCTGGTCCACGTGGAGCCGGTTTGAATGATACTCCCCTTGAGTTGTTCGGAGCCAAACCTTTACCTGTTCCTCTGCCTTTGGGTGCTGGTAGCTAACGGCCACCGCTAGTAGGCCGGTATGCAGCTAGCCCCGATCCGATCGGAGCCAGCCGCACCGCCTCCTCCTCCGTCGGTACGGCGTTCTCTGAGATGTGCCCCCGTGTGCCCTGGTGTGTCACATAGGCGACCAACCTTTTACCCTGTAAGCATTACGCCGTAGGTTCGGGTACCATACATATCTACAATATATATATTCGTTACGTTTTATAGACATGAATACTAATATACATACTATACATAGTTCAAATATAATGTATAATTTTATAGACGTTAACAAATACATGTATCTTTTTTTATAGGGGGCATTTTATATTAGTTCAGGACCGCTGGGGAGCATCAGGATAGGGAGGGAAAAGTTATAGTGTCTATTATATATAAGCTGGGATCAAGCACAAAGGGATTTGGGGGTGGGCTGTATCTCTATTGTTTGACTTCAGTATAGACAGCTCTCCTGTTCGGGACTGCGCAAAGGCAGCTTTCCCCTCCGACTGCATGCAGGCGCCCAAGCAAAGCTCAAAAGCGCTCGCATGCATCCGAGGGGCAATCTTGCTCCCATAATACCTAGTATTATGGAAGCATAATACTAGGTATCCATAATGGGTTTTAAAGCAAATTAATGGACAGTTTTCAAATGCTACTCACCCTTTTCATATTATAGGTGATTAAATTATTGTTTGTTTAAAGTTTTAATTCTTCTTCTTTTTTAAATAGTCTTAAATCTAACGTGAAAATGTTATTTGTAATAACTATTTATAGGACTACCAGAATTACAAGAAATTCTTCAACCTGAATATGTGCAAACATTCTTGAAGCAAGACGATGATGAACCATCCGGTAATGCATTGAAAGATGTCTTCCACGCATTGATGAATTGTGATAAGTTGAAAATAGCTGATGCTCTACAAAGGATCATCAGAAGACTAGACACAGCAGGTACACTTGAAAATTAAATTTGTGTAATGTGTGTAATTAAAATAATCCATATAGATATTACATGGACTACTACTTCACCCTAGAAAATAAACATTTTATTTATTGTAATTACATCTCTAAGTCACAAATGTCACGTAAGTCTTTGTTAAATTTGTAGATTAGCCATTAAGGACCCAAGACAAAAGTTCAAGGCTATCCAACCGCTATATGTGCATATGAGTTCATATCAATGTACCATAATGTTCTTATTCATAATACTAGAACATAAAGTCTACTATTGATTGTAATTCATGTCTCTTTGTAATATTTGCTAATTACTTAAATGAAAGATAAAATATAAAGTGAATTGTTGTTTTAGAAATAATGTTTTATACTATCATATTTTATGACAGTTTGAAAGTATTTATTTATTGTCTTTCTATTTGGCTGAGCTCTTTATTTAATTTTTTTTAAATTGATTTTATGACTTTGTGTATTCATTTAAAGATTATGTTTGTCTGGCAAAGTAAGTATTTTATTTTGATCTTAGGTGTTACAATTGCAATAGTCTAAAATTTTTCATTAAATAATTCATTTTTATTTACAGACGAAGCTGATCAAACAGCCATACTGTTTCCATTATTAAAACGTCTACACAATGACTACCCAGGAGACGTAGGATGTTTTGCGCCATACTTCCTAAATTACTTGGAATTATTACCGGGACAGGCAATATTTATGAAGCCTAACTTGCCTCATGCATATCTGAGTGGAGGTATAGTTTATTTCCCATCTAATATATGCAAACATACACTAGATACTTCTTTACTAATTTTAATGTACTTCTGTGAAACAATGGTTACACATCCAACAACAGTACAAGAGGAATAGAATTGTGTAAAAATATTGCATAAAATTTTACTGCTCTAAGATAAATTATATTACTACTATTTGATACTATATAGAAAATTCAAACATAACGTCATATATTTCGGATACGAAAATTATTATTTATTTCGGTATTTTATGGCAGTATTTACTTACCAGACTAAATTACCAAAGTATGAGTGTGTTTATACTAAACAATTTAAAGATAGCCTGTGTGATAATCCCAATTGTATGAAATTTGTTATAGCCTACAAATGCTATTTCATAGGTATTGTTTATATTTTTAAAGTTATTTATGCGTTATAGCGTTGATAAAGGAACATGCCAAAACAGCATCTCACACCACCTTACATTTTCTTCACACAAATTGTAATAGCATTAAAACATAATAGACCACACGTTATTCTTGCTGCACATTAATGACAAGCTAACCCCAGGCATTATTGGTTACGCTGATGACAGCACCGTTGTGGAGAGATACATGTTCAATGCGCGAGCGAGTCTTCAAGAAATCCGGGCTTTGAGAGAGTCCATGATTGAGCGGGTGGATTTGGCCTTAGAGAAAGTGTCCGATTGGGGCGAGTCCAATTTGGTTAAACTTAACCCGTCAAAAACACAGGCGTGTTTATTCTCCGCCAAAAAGAGCAGTTTCGACCTAACGCCCACTTTCCAGAATGTTTCTGTACCCTTAACCGACCACCCAGGGATTCTGGGCGTAACTATATCGCCCCAACTGAACTTCGGGCATCAAATTGTGTCCATGGCTCAAACTGCTTCAAAGAAGTTGGGAATCATCTCGAAGGTCCGGCGGTACTTCAGCCCTGAACAGCTACTTAATTTGTACACAGCTCAAGTTCGATCTTGTATGGAGTATTGTAGCCACCTTTGGGATGGTTCTGCAAAGTACCAACTTGAAGCGATGGACACAGTTAGACCGAAGAGCCCGCAAAATTATAAACAAAACAAAAAACTGCAAAGCCTCGACTATCGTCGGAAAGTTGCCAGTATAGCAGTCTTCTACAGATTACATTTTGAAGAGTGCGCAAATGCTCTTTTTGATCAGGTCGATCCCACACCCTTCTTACATCGGACTACTAGACGCAGACAGGCCTTCCATCCCTTTATAGACAGTAGTAGACATCCCAAGAAGTCGGACCAAACGCTTCGATAGTTCCTTTTTGGTGCGGGCCGCCAAGGTGTGGAATGCTGAAAAAAAAAACTGCCTGTGTCTGTTTTTCAAGAAAACTATAGTCCTAGTTGTTTCAAGCGTCCAGTGAATAGGTATCTCGTGGATAGACGTGTAACACCTTCGTCTTCATCGTCACTTTCTATCAGGTGAGATAGAAGACAAAAGTCTAATCTTTTTTCAATAAAAAAAAATAAATGAAAAAAAAAAACAACACTTTGCATTTTAAAGCAGAATAACGGACAATGATAATAAGGTGAACTGCTCACATGAAGTCTGAACACCCAAAAATTCCGAATTATTTAATTCCGAATTTGAATATTCCGATTTTTAAAATTCCGACTTTCACAATCCCGAAGAGTCTTAATTCCGACTATTCAAAAACACGATTCTTATTTTACCGAAATTCATAAATACGAAATTTTAATTTTTCGACTTTTATTAGTACGAAGAATTAAAAACCCGCTGTGTTACTAGTCCGAAATATGGTATAGCGAATTTTAATTTTCCGAAAATTCAATGCTAACATTCAGATTTTGTATCTAAAACGGGTATATATTAAAAATTATAATTTGAAATCTTCTATGACACAAATTAAAATTAATAAGGCACATTTTGAAATTATACAAATTAGGCGCGATGACGAGCAAGGCGAGGAGGAGCAGTTAGTCTGATTAGATAATGCAGCGTGAGCCGAGCGAGCGTGCCGTGGCTGCGGCCGGCGAAGCGCCAAAAGGGATTTGCTTTTTATTACATAAACTACATACTCAAGAAATAACCCGGTACAAAAAACTAAATAGACTTTCTCATTTCCAACTGACTACTTAAATGCTCGAACGTATAAATTGATGTGCTCATGCAGTTTTACAAGGCGTTTGTTATTGCAACTAATATTATTCGGGATTCGTATTTATGATATTGCGGATTATTGATAATTCGAATTTTTTATGGTTTGGTATTTTCAAATTCGGCGTATTGATTTTCGTGATTATAAACGTTCGGAATTTTGAAGTTTCGAAGAAGAAAAATTCTGCATTATGAAACACGGAATTTTCATTTTCGGAATTATGAACCATTCGGTGTTATAAAATTCGGACTTTTGAAATTCGTGATTATGACTATCGGAATTAAGTTTTTCGTATTTATGTAGTGTATCCACATTAAAATGAAACTGGGAGACAGAAAGATGCAACGACGTGGCGCGCGAGCAAGACAGAAGAAGCTCCGTTTCATGTCGTTAGTATTCGTGTAGTGACGTTTCGCCTCACTTCCGTTCTCATGATGACTAAGTTACATTAGGGTCTAATTTATTAGATCTGTGCGTCAGGAGCTTGTCATCTATCTACTGCTATTTTAATTATTTAATTACATAATGTAAAATTTATAATTATTGAAACCTTAACTCTTATTTTTTTTTCAGATTGCATAGAATGCATGTCCTGCTCAGACAATGTAGTACGAGCAGGGTTGACACCTAAGCACATTGATGTGCCAACTTTAGTTGAAATGTTGGACTACACAAGTTATACTAAAGACCAATTGAACTTCATACCAGCTCTCATAGATTCGTATAGTTGTATTTGGAGCCCGCCTGTACCAGATTTTGCTGTAATTAAAATTAAGGTATATATTTCGCCTTTATGTTGTGAGGATATTGATATTACTATACTATTAAACAACATTTATCTCAGAGGTGTCAGACTCAATTTTGCAGAGGGCCATATATTAAAATTTGAATTGTAGGCGGGCCAGATTGAAAATAAAAAAAATTACTGAATTATTATTACATTTTATTTATTAAATTATATAGTATACGGTTGTTAAAAATAATATCGATCGCGGGCCTTATTGATACGGCCCAGGGGCCGGATGCGGCCCGCGGGCCGTATCTTTGACATGACTGATCTATATGTTACAAGCTTATTTGTTACTTAAATGCAGTGCAACTGAACTAAGCGCAAAATTGTGAGAGGAATGAGAAACTTCTTTATTTACATGAATTTCGTTGTGCTTTAAAAAGATTTTATATTATACAGGTGAAGTGATACAATTTTGTATGTTCATTGTTGTCAATTCAATAGATAGGCAAAGAGGTTTATAAGTACTTTTGGATTCTTATATATCAAAGCAAATTACCATTGAATATTTCCTGAGTCAAGGTCTAACTTGGCTGCAATTTTCTGCTCGATTATTTTTGAGAGAAATTTGTTTGTTTGTTTGTTTGTATTCCACCATTGTACATATTCATCTACCTGATGGAATTTGATGATGAAGATGAGGATGTTACAAACCTATCCAAGAGGTGCCTATTCACTCTACTGTTGAAGGATTGGAAATGGACGAAGTTACATTAGGGTCTAATTTATTAGATCTGTGCGTCAGGAGCTTGCCATCTATCTACTCATGGATTGTGTACATGAGTTGTAGCATAACTTACACTATAAAAATACTTGTATTTTTGTGTTCAGTTTACATGTTCCCATGGGTGCTGCACTGAACAGCAATAATTTTTTAGATGATGAAATATATGATGGAAGAAGGCCTTTTTCATTTTTGTCATAATTAAGTTATTTAAAAAAATAATATGATAAAATTTCGAAAAATAACTAAGTTCGTTTTAAAAATAACTTAATTCACTAGTTCTTAATTATTTTCTAGGTGCCAAGCGGTGACAGTTTCAACACTGCCAACCGAGCAACACCAAGCATCATCTTAATCACCTCAGGGTATGGAGAAGTTTGTGACACTGAGCCTGTCAAAGCTAGACCGGGAACTGTGGTCTTCTTAAAAGCTAGTAGACAGCTTACTTTGACCCCTGATGATGGAAGCCACTTAGAAGCTTATCAAGCTATATGCAATGTGTTAGAATAATGGTTGATATTTTTGTGGTTGGCAAATTATTGGTATGATTGTAGGTTTTGATTTTGTATTACATACAACTTTTCAGCACTGTTGGCAAGTTTTTATAATAATTTATAAATCCATGAAGCAACATATTTTTGCTACATTCTTGAACATAATCAATAGAAAAGTATTAATTGGAACGGAAACCTTGATTTAACGTTATAGCGTAGTTGAAAATCTAAATCTGTCAATGTTAAGTTCTTGATTTGATTTTGACAAGAGTTTTTACTAAATACTTTTATCATAGAAGGATTTAATTCCTATCTTTAATTTATATGATTGATATGTTTAAATTTATTATACTGATGAAGCCAAGAGGCTCCTATGTTAAATCATAACTTATTGCCATGAATTAGCCACTGAGCAAGCCACATGATGAGGCTTTTCTATATCATAAAGTATTTTATCTCAAAATACACAGTATTTTTTTAATCAAATATTTAGGTTGTGCCCATTTTTTTCTATGTTCAACATAATTATATATAAGTTTTTTAATTAAGTTTACTAATTTTTGTTACTGTTGTTATTATTTCACACTTGTTATTTTATATGTCAATGGAATTTGCAATAATTTAAAATTATTTTATTTATGCTACTTAGGTAGATCATTTTTATTTACTTACATTTTACGTGGTCTATTGTTTTTTTAACAATCCCGCCACATTATCTGGCCCAAATTAAGTATCATTAAGAACTTGTGTTATGGATACTAGATAATGGATAAATTAACTTAAGAAATATATAAACTCACATACTTTTTTTTTAATATATAAATATTAGAAAAAAACTTAAATAAACATACATACACATCCATGACTAGAGAGCAAATATAATATAATATCTGCTCCTACCAGGATTCGAACCCGGGATTCTGGCATGGAAGTCAAGGCTACTTACGTCCATACCAAACAGGCCGTCGTTATGCATTATGCACACATTTATGCATAATATACAGGTGTCCCTCTATAAAGCGCGTTCCCGAAGAGAGGTTAAATTAGAATATCGAAAAATAAATGAAAAAAAAATGATTGCAAAATAATTAAATTTTATTAAACTTAAAGTAGTATTTAGTTTTAGTTTTTATTTAGTTAGTACAAATTAAAGTGTTTAGTTTTTATTATCCATAACAAAAGCCAACTTTCTGAGTTTCTACAAGCATTTTCTTAAAGTTAGAACAAAAGTTTATTTTTCTTGTTTGAAAGCTTGTATGATGATGAATACTAATAAATCTCAATAAAAATTACATGATAAAATAGTATAACGTATACTTGGAGAATATTTGAGAGGTTTGCAAAAATAGCCTAAAAAAATTATATTACTCGGTTCAAATGCTGTTAGGATACGACCTTTTGGAGTTGCGTTACGCGACAGTGATGACTTGTAGGGTCAGAAAAACAGTCAAGTGAATAATATTAATCAGTTAATTTATTTTTTTACAAGTATCAAGGCGACTAAAATATTAAATAAAGATAGTAACTAAGGCACATAATGAGAATAAAAATAGAGCTAATCTTCTAAGTCTTCTACTCCACTCATAGCCTCTCCTTCACTCTCTGAGGTGTCTTCGTTTGAAATTTCAGAATCAGTATCATTACCTATAATAATTAAAAATCGGTTAATCGTTACATAAAACATTTAATGAGGTGATTTGACTTAGGAGCCTAAATATGAAAAGGTCATCTATGAAAAGATTTCTTTTCCAGTACTCTTCTTACAATCTTTTAATGGCTCTAAGATTAAACTCTCGATCTTGATTTTTAATTGATTTACATTTTTTCCCTCAACCTTTTGCTTGACAAGGTTCTACACATTCATGGAAGACTCTTGAATGATTGGTTCAAGTATATTATTTCAGGTATTTTTATTCGAGTATTTTAGGCGAGTATTTTTTTCAGGGTTGGAACCTCATTTTTGATTGTATAAAAAGAGTAGATAATATTTCTCACAGCTGACAGTTCGAAGCTGTCAAGGAATTGTTTTTTGCCGCGTGGCTTTTTTTTTGGTGTCGTTTATTTTGGAATTGGAAGCCAGTGCGTCTGCTCTTTCACTCCGTACTGGGCACACTGTATTTTTGTTTACATCTGTGGCCTTGACCACGCATTCGGTAATATTATTGATCTTTTTAAGACGGTGGGTAATTTCCAATAATAACTGTCTCGAAACACTGGGTTTCTGACTTGTCGGCACTGTCTTCTAACAAAGAATTCAATGTTTATAAAATGTTTAGACTGCACTTTTTCTCTTTCAGAAAATAATCGTTCACACTCATAAGCATTTCTCAAGCACGACTGTTTGGCACATCTCTTCTTTTAGCAATAATTTTTGTCACAAAAGTACAAAAAAATATAATTTAAACATAAATACTTCCGATGAAGTTGTATTCATCAGGCAAGTGTCACGCGCTTTCCGGGCAGCGTTGCTAACGGTACTGACAAGCGTCAGTTGATGACATATGCCGCTCCATCTCAAAAGGTCGTATCCTAACAGTATTTAAAGAAAGCTAAAAACTAAAAAAGCTAAGTTTACAGCATGATTGTCACTTTTTTTTATTTAATCCTGATTGTCAAGTGTTTGGCATAGTTACTTTTTTTATTTCATCCTATTTGACCCACGTCTTTGAAATAAATTGATGCTTTTGTACGTTTCATCCCTCTCAGGATTGCAATTTATCGAAGGACTCCCTGTACAATCAATCAAATTTTAAGCTGCTTTTAAAATATGTTTCTTGTTATCGAATATTAAATGGAGGCTAGTGAGCGTAAAGTTCCTTTGGTGAAGTGCCTTATAATTTTTAAGGTATTCACATTTTATTTTGTAGAAATAAAATTTTATACAATGAATAAAATCTATTTTAAATCAACTCTTTGTTTATTTGTCAATAATGGATTTTTTTTTGTATATACGAAAATACTTGATAGTAACCTATACGGCCGCCGCACTGAAATTAGGCAAACTTTAGGACACATTTTGCTAAGCGAATCTAGAGCACCTTTAATAACCATTCGACGTCTCTGAGTGCAGCTGTGATAATCAATCTCAATTTTAGATTTTGCCCGCAGCTTCGCTGGCGTATTCCTTGGGGAAAGTACTACTTCTGGTGGAAAGATAGTCTATGAAGTAAATTTTAAAAATAAGTGTATATTCACAGTAACAGTTTGTCACATTACCATTCCAATTAATATACAATGTCTATTTTGACTGAACTTGATTAGATATTGGACAATTACATTCGATTTCTTTGCTGACGCGAATGTACTAATAGAAGACATTGTACGATTAATAATTTTGTGATAGTAAAGACAGCGCGCGATTTTAAACGCGTCGCGCAGCCTACAAGTACGGACTGCGTGGCGAGATGTAACGATGGGGTTTGGGAGGGCGCGCGGTGCTGCCGCCCTACACCGAGTGTTTCATCCGCATTAAGATCGCGCACGCTTCTGAAAGATCAACAACAATTTGAGTCTTCCTTCACAACAGTGATAACAATCGGCATTTGAGTTTTAGTCTTATTAATGGTCACTGTCAACGGGACTTGTTACTTCATGAGAAATTGTAGTCTCTCAAATTGAAATGCCAAATTATTTGCAATACCTCCTTAAGCTGCTCCGGTAAAAAACGGTTTTTATGTTATTCCTTCCAAGTTCTGTGCTTAGAAAATATTAAGTTAAAACAAGCAAAAAGTATGCATACCTAAATACAAAATATGAATCAAATAACTTACAGAAATAAACTGTATTCCTCGTAATATTATAGTTAAAAAGAAATTAAAACCACTAATACATATAAGTTAACGTTATTACATAACAGTTAAGTTAAGTAACGTTAAGTAACCAGTTCGAACCCAGCTATGAAAGGAAGAAAACATGTAACGTAGTACCAGTAAAACACCAAAACTCTCTTCTATGTTTATTTTTTCGGTAAAATTTAAAATATACAAAAATGCCTGTAAATACAAACAGAAAAATATAAACAAAATTGAAATAAAAAAATAGTCACACAAAATAGAACAGAAATATTAATACAATTAAATTTGATCTGAAAAGAAAAAATAACAATAAAATAAAATTTTAATGAATGAGAATCCTTACCAAAAATTTTGGCTACGCACACTCGTGAACGTAAAAATAAATTATAGGTTTCTTAAAAAAAACTTTGATTGTAGATAATAAAATATCTTAACTATGTAATTTTGAATAATAAACTCAGAAACAATAATAAAAAAATAGATTCAAGTTGCTTTGATGGATAATATTTCGTGACTGACTTGTCAAATCAAAACATTGCCGTTCTCCGACACTACGTAATTCCTAGTTTAAAATTACGTCGGGAACGACAAAAAAAATAAAATTTACTGACAAAAAGAGGTCGAAATAGACAACCGTCACAATACCCCGGGGGCCGGGAAGAAAAAAATCTGAAAGATTTTTTTTAGTAAAATTTCAAATTCAAACCAAATCAAAATAAACCGCATATACATATCGAATTTTAATATTTAATCTGCTAAATGAAAGAACAATCAAAAAAAAATAATAATTAAAAGCAAAATGAAAATTAATATTAACATCTTATAGAAGAATTTTTCTGAAAAAACATCCTGTATATATGAAAAAAAAAAAATAATACTGATATATTGCATATCAACAAGTTATTTAATAGAAAAAGAAAACAAAACAGACGAGAGAGAGAAAAAAAAAAATCCTAAATAATTATCTTAAATTACATGGTTCATGAATGATAAAATTTTAAACATGTTCCTGGAATATACAATGTTAATATACATCGTTCAACTCCATCAACGTACATTATAATTACAACATACATTCTCTTTCATACTAGTCTTATTCCAACTACTGGAAATAAAACATCATGCAGTTAGAGTTGCTTATGAGGAATCGTATCCTAAATAAGTCAACTCAACAGAGTTGAACGCAACGGCAAAAGGCTTTAATAGTTGCCATCCGCTGAAAATATTAATAGCTTATGGCTTCTTTAACGTGTCGCTAACTCCCGCACGGTGATTACTATAAACAAGTTTCAGTTAAAGACTGAAATAAATATGCCGGAAAGAAAAGAAAATCATAGCCAGTCGTGAAATATTGACTTTTAAATAAAATCCAAGGGTCTTTTGTGAAGTAATTAAAATATTTATGTAATAAACATATGAAAATAATTCTCACAGGAAAGTGATTCAAGCGTATAAATAATACACATAGGTATGGTTTAGTTTAACGAGTTACCTTAATAAACGCTCGTGCAGAAGGCTTAATTTTACAAGTTGCAAACCGCTTGAAAAAAAAAAAAATTGAGAAGAAAAAATTAGAATTGCAAATATTAAATAAATTACACAAAAAGTTAACCTAATACTACGATGATGATAATTAATTATAAGTTTTGACCAACGTCAATGTTAATGGTATAGCCAAACGATAATGAGGTGCATAGAGAAAAAAAAAATAAGACAAAAAGAATCGGCTTATGCTCGCCGTGAGATAATTAGCAATAATTATATATGAATTCATATAAAGTAATTGGTAACAACCAATCTAGTCACTCAAAGAAGAAGTTAAACGCGGTAGAGGTTTAATGTCTCTGATATGCCAACGACCTAATGGGTTATTATTCATATCCACTAAATCGTAAATTAATGGTGAAACTTTATTTGAAACTTTACATTTAATAAATTTGGGTGCAAACTTAGCACAAAAATGTTTTTTAGAGGAACTTATTACATGGTTTCGCCTCCAAACAATATCACCGTTATTAAATTCTAAATTCTGATGATGTTTGTTATAATAAGTTGCATTATATTGATGTGCATTAAATAACCGTTTCTGTACTTCGGAAAAGATAGGTATTAATTGTCCTATGTTTTCAGCATATACATCCCTAGGACTGAAAATTAGTTCATCTCTGGAATCTTTATTTTTGTAGATAGATCCACATGTAACAGCTTCTCTACCAAATACTAAAAATGATGGAGTGAATTTTGTGGTTTCATTAACCGCAGTATTAATAGCAAACTGTATTTTGTTTATATAGGTATCCCAAGTTCTGTGATCTTTATCTATAAAAGCTGCAATCGCCGTTACAATAGTTTTATTGTAACGCTCAACGGTGTTAACCTGTGGACAGTAACGTGGGGTGTAATGTATTTTTGGTATGTTGTAAAATTTAAATAATTCAGATAATTCTGTACTTATCATTTGAGGACCATTATCTAATATAATAGTTTCTGGAACTCCATAAACCATAAAAACTAAATTGTCCAATATATGGCGAATAATAGAAGCGGTTGCATGTTTTATTGGAAATAACAAACAATATTTGGAAAAACAACAAGTAACTACAAATAGAAATCTATTCTGCTTACGTGAAGTAGGAAGTGGACCTATCAAATCTATGGATAAACATTGGAAAGGGCGTGAACAATGTTTGGGTTTGCCCATTAAACCAATTAAGTTTTGATTTTGGTGCTTGGTAGCTAAACAAGTCTCGCACTTAGCAATAAACATGGCTACGTCTTTATACATGCCAGGCCAAAAATAGAGATTTTTAATTCTATGGTATGTTTTAAAAGTACCAAAATGTGCCGTTTGGGGAGTAGAATGATTTTGTGTAATAACAGATTCCCTAAATTCTAATGGTATTACTTGTTTCCAATTAAATTCAGAGTTAAATAATGTGTTAGATCTACAAAATCTAAACAATTTATTATTATGAATCATGTAATCCGGAGTACTAGAAGGAAATGATAAACATTTATTATAAATTGCTAAATACCAAGTGTCTTTAGTTTGAGAAGTAGAAAAATTAATTAAATCAATTGGTTTTATACGTGATAAAGTATCTGGTACGACATGATCTGAGCCTTTTTTGTGTTTAATTACGAAATTAAACATAGATAAACGAATACTCCATCGAGCTAATCTGCCAGTAGGATTATTTAAATGCATGAACCACTGAAGGGCTGCGTGATCAGTATAAATTGTAAATTGTAATCCATTATCTAAATAACAACGCCAATGCTCTAGTGCCGTAATAACACTTAAAAGTTCACGTTCAGTGACTGAATAATTCTTTTGAGCGCCTGTAAGTGATTTACTCATATAAGCAATAGGTTTATCAATATTATCGACTTCCTGAGTTAACATTGCGCCAATGCCATAGGAAGAGGCATCACAATGAACAGCAAATGGTTTAGAGAAATCTGGACATGCCAGAACTGGTGTACTAATTAAAGCTTGCTTAATAGCCTTGAAAGCAATTTCAGCTTCATCAGACCACTTAAATGGAGGTGATTTTTTGCTTGTAGAAGTTAATTTAGTTAACGGTGCTGCAAGAGTGCTTAAATTAGGTACAAAACGTCTGTACCAGCTGGCAGTACCCAAAAAACGTTTGACCTCCTTAGCAGATTTTGGAGTTTGTATATCAAGAATAGCTTGAACTTTTTTAGGATCCGTTTTTAAACCATTTTCATTAACTACATAGCCTAAGTACTTTAATTCTTTCCGGAAAAATGAACATTTTGGAAAATTGACTGTGAGATTGGCATTTGAAAGTTTTTTAAGAATTTTAGTAAGTATATCGACATGTTGTTCAAAGGTTTGAGAAATACAGACTATATCGTCGATAAAATAGAAAACATTATTATCATTTGTAAGATCATTTAGTAGATTTTCAATGAATCTTTGTTGAGTAGCAGGTGCATTAGTTAAACCAAATGGCATAACTTTAAATTGAAACATTCCTCGGCCTGGAACATGGAATGCAGTTTTGAGTTTATCCTCTTTTTTTAAGGGAATATTCCAAAACGCTTTAGCAATGTCAATGGATGATATAAATTTAGCATCTTTAAGGTTATCTAATATATCAGAAATGAAAGGAAGTTTGTAAGCATCTTTTTTTGTGATATCGTTTAATTTACGACTATCAATACAAAATCGCCAAGTACCATCTTTTTTAGGTGTAATAATAATTGGGTTCAGCCATGGGCTGTCACTGGGTTCAATGACATCTAATTGTAACATATCATCAACTTCTTTACAAAGAGCTTTTTGTTTCTCAGGAGAAAGTCTGTAACAGCGTTGACGAATAGGTGGATGGTCTCCAGTGTCGATGAAATGTTCGACTAAATGAGTACAACCTAAAGGTTTACATTCAGTTGAAATCAACCTAAACTTTTCCATAATTGCATCTGCAATAATTTTTTGTGTGTCTGTTAAAGAATGGTATTCATGTAAATGAAAGTTAGAATCTGTATTAATGAGAAAAGATGAGTTTAAATTTGAAGGTTGTAATGTGATATTACTAAGAATATCCGGAGCAAGATTAAAAGTTTTCCAAAAATCAATACCCAAAATGAGTGATTCAGTGATTTCTGGGATCACATGAGCTGTAATTAACGCAAATTTATTGTTATAAAAAGTAGGAAGAGTAATAATGCCGATAGAAGAAATAGTTTGTCCGTTTGCAACATTACCTTTTATTAAACAGTTTTTTTGCATAAAAAGACCATGTTGTGATAAAATTTTATGAGAATTATTACCCAATATAGTGATAGCACTACCACTATCTAAAAGACCATTTAAAATTAAATCGTTTACTTTTATATGTAAATAAGGACGTTCAAAATCTGATGTTTTATTAAAGAGGAGAGCACAAGTGTTATAAGATTTAAAAAAAATTGTTAAAGTTTTTAACCATGTATCCCAATCTTTTTTGTCAAAATTTGATGATTTAATACCATTATTTTTGTTTATGCACTCCTCGTAATTTAGTTTTTTGAAATCGACTTATTACAATTAGGACATTTACTAGTAATAAAGTCTTTTTTTCCACAACGAAAACACACTATATTAGTGTTAGTACAGTCTTTTAATAAATGTGTATTAGATCTACAACGTGGGCAAGTGAATTTATAAAAATTCTGATTTTTATTAATTGCAGCTACAGTATTAGGTAATGGATTAGCTACAGCTGCTATGGAATTATATGTACAAGCTTTAAAAGGAAATTCAGGAATATATGGTTGATTATGTGAAAGTAGAGTATTATTATACGATTTGTTATTAGAATTTGATGTAGAAGGAATAGGAAAAGAATGATAATGATCTGGTGGTGATGATGAAGAGTAGTAAGATGTATTATTAGAAACTTGGAGAATGCTTTCTGTAAATTTGCATGATTCCAAGAGGGAATTTACAGTATGTAAATCAGTAGGTGAAAGACGTAATGTGAATTCAGGTTTAAGATTTCTAACAAGAGTATTAATTTTTTCTTTTTCGGACATTGGTTCCAAGAGCTTTGAAAAAAGAGATTCCATTGTAGCAAAGTAGATGATAATTCTCTCATTATATTTTTGTTTACGAGCATCGATTACTTTTTTTAGTTTATAATCGTAATCGGTAATTGCAAAATCATTCAACAATGCCGATCGGAAAGATGACCAGTCATTAATAGTCGACTTTCTAGCTCTAAACCAATCAAGAGCAGATCCAGATAAAATATCATAAATATGTGAGAATAAAGATTTTTCAGAAATATTTTTTATTTGTGAAAATTCTTCAAGTTTTTGAATAAAATCCTTTGGACAACCTTCACCTTTATAAATAAATCTTTTTAAATCATTGTTAGTTCGATTTTCTGTAATTTTACTGACCTTATCAGTTAATGCTTCGAAAAAAGAAAGGGGTTGTAGATTAATATTTTGTATAGATTCTGCGGAATGATATGTGGAATGTGTTGGTGATTTTTCCAAATTTTTAAAACGTGAGTCTAATTGAGTTAAATCATTCCAACATGAATTTATTAAATCTAACTGTTCTGAAGATAAATCTGATGTAATGTCAATAAGGCCTAATCTTGTTCTTATATGAGTTAAATAAGGTGAAATTTTTTGTTTCCTAATAGGATAAGAGTTTATACAAGCTTCAACAAGTTTTAAATTTTTTTTAATGGTATTAATATCTTCTGAAAATTCTTCAGGGCTATTTTGTAAAATTTCTGTTTCAGAATCTACATTAATATTTAATAATAATGATCGTAGTTCGTCTACAGATTGCGTCGAAGAAAAATTTATATTTCTGATTTTTAATTCATAAATTATTTCAGGTTTATTTAATTGTGAAAAATTCATTGCAAAATCAAAAAAAAAAAATGTTAAAGTGAAACAAATTTGTTAATAGTCGTTATGCAGAATAGAGCCTTAAAAATATACGTATTTTCAAGTGATGAAAATGAATAGAAAATGTTATTTAAATAGTGAAATTACTGGGTTATAGAATGTTGTGTCTTCAGAAAATTTCTTCAAGGATATTATAACGAAAGAAACTAAAGAAACTTAAATGTCTGAATAATTTAGCAGTATTTTGATATATTATAGTAGATATATTATAGTAGATATATTATAGTAGATATATATATAAATATATTATAGTGAATGTTAATGATTGAAAATGGTAACAAATAAAGTTTTATGCCTGACCTCAATAATAATTATAAAAAAATTATTTTTAATGTTGCAATTCTTCTGCTGATATAGTTCCTCCTCTCTTCTCCATAAACTACGTTTGAATATTCGGGCGCCAGTATGTAACGTAGTACCAGTAAAACACCAAAACTCTCTTCTATGTTTATTTTTTCGGTAAAATTTAAAATATACAAAAATGCCTGTAAATACAAACAGAAAAATATAAACAAAATTGAAATAAAAAAATAGTCACACAAAATAGAACAGAAATATTAATACAATTAAATTTGATCTGAAAAGAAAAAATAACAATAAAATAAAATTTTAATGAATGAGAATCCTTACCAAAAATTTTGGCTACGCACACTCGTGAACGTAAAAATAAATTATAGGTTTCTTAAAAAAAACTTTGATTGTAGATAATAAAATATCTTAACTATGTAATTTTGAATAATAAACTCAGAAACAATAATAAAAAAATAGATTCAAGTTGCTTTGATGGATAATATTTCGTGACTGACTTGTCAAATCAAAACATTGCCGTTCTCCGACACTACGTAATTCCTAGTTTAAAATTACGTCGGGAACGACAAAAAAAATAAAATTTACTGACAAAAAGAGGTCGAAATAGACAACCGTCACAAACAAAACAATAAAACAATTTAAATTCACTAATTGTACAGTAAAAACGTGAAGACCTAATGTTTTTCTCGTAGTCGTTAAGAGAACAAAGATAAACGAAATCAGCTTGACCTCTTTAGTGTGTAGATTCATCCAGCTAACCATGTAAAGCAACGTAAGCTAAGAGAAAATTATATCTTAATTCTTAAAAAATGCCTTACTTGAATGTAACATGAACTTATCATATTTCTCGTAATATTAAAGAAAAGAATGTGTTCAAATCGCAAAGAAAGCATTAATTCTTCTACATCAAGCCAAATACCGCAATAAAGAAATAAAACAAAACTAAAATCAATAACAAAAAAGAAAAGTGTACGAATAACTCAAGAAAAGACTCTTCCGTTTTTACTTCACATCTCAATTAGGATTCAAATATTATACTATAAGTCAATAAACGAAAGAAAAGCAAATCTAAATTCACTCGTACAATAGTTGTTAGCAGTAAATAATGAATAATTAAACAATAGAACAATCGACAATGTATGCGCAATTAATAGTAAAAATTATAAAAGAGTAATTAATTACAGAGTTCCCGGGAGAGAATTTTACCTAAACGTCCCCTTTAGAATTCGGGATCAAACTCAAACCAATGACATATTACATATAGACAAGTCATACCCGAACATTACCGCACAAAAAAACTGCGTCAACGTAACTATAGATACCTACCCGATATATATAGAGTAATGTAATTTGTGGGAGAAGGAAATAATAATACGGTTCACTTGTTGTAGGAAAGAGATACCTATGTACTTCGTGACGTTGCTTCGCACTAATTGGTCGCGAGCGTACGTGACGTAGTACGTAAATTGTCGAAACTCTATAGCGTTGTCTCTTTTACTCCCACATAGAAAATCATATTACATCTCGCTCTTAGAGTTTGTTGAAACGAATAGCCATGTCAATTTTAAAACGTCATTTTAAATAGCAAAATAAAATAATAAACAAGATAGTTATAAAAAAATAGTACTTACGCATGAAAAGAAACGTTTATTCTATCTTTAACAGTAACAGTATAATTAGTACACTATCTAAACACACAAGGAGGCGTTGTACGGTATTAAAAACACAGAATAGGGAATAAGTTTTGTTTGACGTCTAGCCGTGACACTGGGTTGCACAAGACCGAGTCAAATAGCGGGCAAATGCCTTGCATTTGCGTTGCCATTTTTGGGAGCAGATAACCTGTCTATATGTAATATGTCATTGACTCAAACTATATGTTAATCCAGGCGATATTCTATCCATACGCAAAATCGTTCAAATCCGCTCAGCCGTTTTAGGTGACTGAGTAACAAACATCCAAATATACAAACTTTCACATTTAGAATATTAGTAGGACCAGGAGGTTCCGTGATTTGAACCGCCTTACTCCGGCTCCTCTGTATTTTCGGGATAAATAGCCTATCTCACGCATATATAATGCAATTTTAATTTACCACGATTAGGTAAAAATGTTTTTACATGGGTTTGGCAGTTTCAAAGTTTAACATTATTATTTACATATTATAATTACATATTATTACGGCCTGTTTGGTGATGAGGTAACTAGCCTTGCCTTCCATGCCAGAGGTCCCGGGTTCGAATCCTGGTAGGGGCAGATATTTTATAATATTTGCTTTCTAGTCATGGATGTGTATGTATGTTTATTTAAGTTTATTTGTAATATTCATATGTAAAAAAAATGTTTATGTGTGTTTATATATTTCTTAAGTTTATTTATCCGTTATCTAGTGTCCATAACACAAGTTCTTAATGATACTTAATTTGGGCTAGATAATGTGTGATTGTTAGAAATATTTATATTTACATATTATAATTACATATTATCAGAGACTAGTAAATAACTATAGACTGACCATCTCCATACAAAAATTCGTGACTCGGAAAAAGCTCAAAATCCAAGCTATTACTAGATGTCGCTCTCAAATAGCTTGGACCAACCTTGTCTTTAATTTTTATATGAATTATTGACGAGAAACGTAATGCAAAATATTTGTTTGTATATTAATACGGACTAAAACTGCTAGATGGCGTTGTCAAATAACCCGAAACCTTAGCAAGTAAATAGTAGAGTTCATTCCAGGCCCTCAATAAGCTTTTGATTTCAGTACTTTACGCAAAAAATGACTATACCTTAATTTTTATAACATTTTATAATAATTACTAAAAAGAAAGTCAGAACCAAATTATGTATATAAATATATAAAAGACATAAAAGCAAATCAAAGAATATGTAACTGCGTGCATCTTTACCGATAGAGACAAGGTTCTCGAACTATAGGTGAATCATTATGGAAAAAGAAATACTTGAGGGAATCTTTATGATTTAAAATAGATGACATAGATATTCAGTTGTATTAATTACTTTAAAAAGTGTCAAAATCATAACATATTAAATAATATCACAAAAAATATATTTATGTCAGCTTTATAGTCAAATATTTTATTTTGTGCTTTTTATTTGTTTGGATTTATGTGCGAAATTATTTTCTTTGATCGGCACGAGTCACAGTAGGCGAGCAGAAAATTGTGAATTCAAAGAAATGCAGGGAAAAGTTCCAAAACAAACACACACCCATAGCAACAACAATAAACGACAAAGAATTCAAATTGTCAAACAAATAAAATGTTGTCATAAAAAGAACAAAAAAAGTTGATTTAAGTTATATGTGTCTAAATACAATATTTACAAAATATTTCAAAATCCATCCAGCAAGAAAATATTTTTTTAACTACTGCAAAATAGTTATGAGTTATATGCATTATAAATAAAAATTATGCACTTATTAAGACATAATTTTTATCGATATCAAGAAATAAATTAAAATATAAAAAACCTATTAATTAAATGCACTGAAATTCGTTTTATTATGTTAAGGCAGATAAGAACAAACTGTGAAGATGAATGCTTTATTTTTGTGGGAAAAATTATATACTGGCAATACAGTAATCCAGTAACACAACAAATAATATCTGGGGTGGTGTAAAGATTTCTGTTACTGAATTATAAGAGCGGCAACATAGCATCAAATAATATAATGCACTAGCTGGCAACGTCTGTTGTCGCCTGATACCTACGGATAGTACTTGCAATGAAATATCAAATGATTTTGTAAACAGCTCCATCTTAAGTTTTTTTACGCATTATTTTTACTAAATTTAAATAACTTGTAAATCTAATACAACTAACGCCATCTCTCTATCTTAAAAACAACTATTTTTCAAGTCACAAAATTTTGTTAGACGTGGTTAGTCTATAGTTATTTACTAGTCTCTGATATTATTAAATAAACAATTCTGCCCGCTATTGGTCACTTTGCCCTATACAAAAAGTATTGTAGGGCTTGCACTCTATCCTTAATTCTACTTCTTTCCTTGTTTAGAACTTTTCCTATCGTTAATTTGTAAATATTCTTGTTTGTAAATAAATGGAAGTATTATTGCTCAAATCTTTTCTCTATTACATAATGGTACAGATTCCTCAAGCATAGTTTACGACATGATATTAAAACTTTTCAAAACCGTTGTGATCATAAAACATCATCGTGCTAGAGGACTTCTAATCTATACCGAGATCTTGCATGTTTTTCTTCACGCGGGATTAGACTCAAAAGCATCGTAAAGAAGTCCTTTCACAGGGACCGAAGGAGAAAAGATTTTTTCTCTGCTGCCGGCTCGTCGTACATTCGAAGTAGTGGAGTCTGGCAAACTAAACTTTAGGTACTTTATAACTTACGCGTAAATTCATTGAAAAAAATAAATAAACCCTCCATTAAAGCAAATTTCAAGAGGACAGCGGAATAAAATACTGCCATTTCACAGATAGCTTAGTATGTTTGCTGACAACGAAAAGTATGAGCTACGATATAGGATAAGTACCTAATACCTATTAATCGGGCAATGATCATTAGAGTCAGAGATATGTTTTGTCGGTGCTATTAAGATTTGATTACGTGTAATAAAGAAATGTCATTAGTGATGAACCAATTCACTTTAACCGTAGGGAGAATGACGATAACGCTATTAATCCCATCTTCTTATCCTCTTCCCTCCGAAGACCTTAATAAGTAGATACCTTTAGTACAAAAAATTGACATATTAAAGGCGTTTTATACAAAGAAGTTTCACGGTAAAAGGGTAAGAGTCATTACAAAATACCTAGATTCCACTAATGCTAAATGTAAATTAGTGACTACATAGGCGCTGTGACTAACATTATTTTACAAGTATTACCCCAGCCTTGTCTACAGGTACAGTTAATTGGTTGGCAATTTGTAATTTGCTGCAAAATGAATTGAGTTCACAGCAATATTGAAACAATTTAACGGTAGGTGGCCGTTGCCTCATCTTATAGCTATAGGTAGGTACTTATCTGTAGATAAATAGGTCGGTATAGTGAGCTAACATTGTAGCGCGGACTGCTAGTTTGATATAATGGTATGAAACAATTGTGTGAATTCGATAGTTTTGTTTAAATTACTATTGTATAGGTCAAAATAAAATTTAAAAAAAAATTGAATTCGGCTCAAATAAAGTCAGCCGGTCTTTCACTCAATACACTGAATCTCAATATAGAACAATATGTAAGCATACGGTATTTAGTTATTTATATTTTGGTAAATTATTTTTGGTTATCTAGAGGATATAGAAATAACAAAACAGAAAACTTACGCTGCCTGTCCACTGGAGCGGAGCGAAAAAATAATGCAGGGCGGAGTTGCGGACTGTGTTTTGCGGCGGGCCATTGGTTTGTCGCGAAATGTCACTGGCACCAGATATGATATGGAAAAAGTATAGACTAACCTAGCCTAAAAAGCTAATCGAGCCGCGTCAGTAACTAACCACTGGTCGGACTACGGCGGCACATTGCGGCCGTAACTCCGAAAGGCAGCCTTAGTTTTGTACTTATTGTATTAGTGTTAGGTACACTTAGATACTAATTACTACTAAATACACTTAGACTCTAATTAGATAAGTGATACCAATCGCTTGCGAAAAGTAATTCTGTTCTTCTTTCTAGTTTTATTGCCTGTTTATCTATATATATACACACACACACATGTATATATATATATATATATATATATAAACACCTCTTTGCGCACTTGGTTGATCCAGTAGTACTGCAATTCATTATTGACTCCACCTTTAGAGTGCAATAACTTTTTTCCGCTTTCATATTTTTCGAATGGAGTGGCAATGTCGCCTTATACTCAGCGAGGTGGCCAATCATATTCGTTGAAAAAACGATATATTCGATGTTTTTTTTTATAGATTTCTTAACAAGTTGGACCCGTTAACGGTTATTTTTTTTGTAACCGTCCATACTTCTTGGCTCCGAATTATATACAAAAATCTGTTAACTATTTTATATAAAAAAAACGTGTTTGTAATTCATGCATTAGTAAGTGGATCCATCTACTTTTATATATTTGTTATGCTTAATACATTGTTGACTCCACCTTAAGCGCATACACATGTTGGTCTATCCAGTTTTATATTCGTGACGGTTCATACATTGTTATTGTTTTCTTTTTGTTCCCCGTTTCGGCAGGAGGCAAAAATGCATTACCTCTCGCGCGCGTCAAGGCATCTGGGACTAGCTCCTAATGAGCACTATCTACTAAAAAACCCCTGAATGACTCGTGCAAATTTTTGCCACACAGCCTTCATCTGAGCGACGACCAATTGGAGAAAGAGGTCGCGCTAGCGAGGCCCAGAAGGGGTCACCCGCTGGGATTACATAGCACTGAAGATGCTCAAAGCACTGAAGGTGGATACATAGCACTGAAGGTGCTGAAAATGAAAATAAAAATTACATTAGAATTAGAAGTTGCGGCCTGAAGGGCTTCGAGATCTAGTGTTAGTTGTGTGGCTACGTTCGTGTGAGCGTTTCTAGTCTTCAAACCTTCGCTAGTCTAGCGACCTTGAATTTCGAATCTATGACAGGGGTAGTATACGAGACTGAATCTCGAACTAGAGGATTAGGGTGGGTTTCGGAGCGTTTGAAGAATGCTTCAGAGAGTTTTTTGAGGTGCTGTTGCACTGTAGGTAGTTCAAGATCAAGAGCAGAAGAGATTTTGAACTAACTGCAGTTTGTGCAGGACGGGGGGTTTGGCGTGGGCAAATATTGGCGAGGCATATGTCATGACGGGTCTAACCCAGGTCTTATGTTTGTAGGCGTACGTTTGTTTCTGAAAGACATTTCACTTTTTCTACCTAACATACTATATAGGCGGCCTAAGTAAAAACGGGCGAGTTTCGTTACTCTATCGACGTGTGGCTTGAAAGAAAGCGTCTGGTCTAAGGTGACGCCTAAGTATTTGGTAGTGCGCTTCCAGGGGATGGGAATACGTAACATTCGAGCGTGGAGATTGTCGGCGACACGACGGTGTTTGCAGAGGAAGTAAACCACAGAACTCTTGTTTGGGTTCACATCGATGCGCCATTTTTGAAACCATGCACCGAGGGTGTTTACGGCCTTTTGGAGTCTGATAACGAGACCCGGGACACCGAGGCCTTTGGTGTAAAGGGCGGTGTCGTCGGCAAGGGCGAGTTCGACGCTTTTCGGCGGAATGGGAATGTCGTTTGTGTATAAGACGAAAGAAAACTCATAACAAATGGAGTAGCGATGAGGTTGAAGCAGTAATGCGACATCTAAAACAATTTATAAAAATGAAAAAAAATCCAGGAAAAGCCTTATGCGAACAAGTATTGCGCAAAGAGCCAATTTTGCATAAACGAACTTGGATGCAAATTAATACTTACATCAACAATATTTACAAAAATAATTTATAATCAAAATATAAAATCCAAGAACTGCCTCTTTGCGCATTATTTCCTTTGAATTAAAGACAAGTGTACAATTTCATTTAATGGGCTTCACGGAAAGGTTTGTTTCAGCTGAAAAGAGCTCGAAGTACTCAAGATAACAATTATTTTTAGTTTTTTATTAATGCTAGCCACAATTCTTATATCTCTTTTTTTATTTCAAATAAAATACGTACTGGGTCTGTCTATTGGTCTATGTCATATCTCGTCGTTCATCTCATAGGGCATATGTAGCCACATTTAGTTCCGGGATTTGTTCTGTTAAAAAAATATTTCTATATTTTTGTTAAAACTCAGAATAGAAAAAATGCATATGACTGCATTGAATTTAATATTGTGTTATAATATAAGAGAAACAGTGGTTTATTTATATAAGTGTTATATTTTAAGTAACAATGTTTTCCGATATAACCGTTTGTTTTTTGAATTAGATAAATAAATTTTCTTATAATTAATAACACTGCACCAACACTCCGATCATGCAAAAAATATTAGCTGTTTCATAATTTTTTTATGAAAATTATGGTGAACAGTGAAATGGCTAAGTTTTACAATTTTAGGGTTGATAAGATATTATGAAAAGCCCCTTTCGTCTAGTACCTACTTACATTTATGAGATGATTATGAATGACCTTTGCGAGTTACCATTGTCTTTTTTCTATTGTAAACAACACTACAATAATTACTTTATTATTTTTCGAAAACGAAAATAAAATCTCTTTCGATCAAGATAAAGTTTTTTATTCGAAATCAACAAACTAAACACATATAAGCACTTTCATGCCTACAGATAAGTGGTGCGACTGCTTATTCAGCTTATTCGCTCCACTCATTTATAGGTACTGCGTCGTCGTCGTACGCTGTTCGTTATTTTACTCCTTTGTAATTGTCGGTTCTTCATTCATTCTAGTTCATTGTAACCGCTGCGTCGTCGTCCGTTGATTCACTATTTGCTGCACTCCACTGTAACCGCTGCGTCGTCGTCCGCTGATTCACTATTTGCTGCACTCCGCTGTAACCACTGCGTCGTCGTCCGGTGATTCACTATTTGATGCACTCCATTGTAACCGCTGCGTCGTCGTCCGCTGATTCACTATTTGCTGCACTCCGCTGTAACCGCTGCGTCGTCGTCCACTGGTTCACCGCTTACTTTACTTTTCTATAGCTATTGCGTTGTTAATCAGTGTATCATGTCGTTCAGAGAATGACAATGCAACAGCAAGTGGAGAGGAGAGACAAGTAAACCAACGGAGGACGATGCAGCGACTACAACAAAGTGCTGCGAGTGAAGAACAACTGAATGGCAAAGCAACAGCTACAACGGAGTGGAGCAAGTGAAAAAGCATTACATGACAAAGCGGAGTGGAGTGAGTGATGAACCAGTTTTCATTCGTTGCACTTCACTGTAGTCGTTATTTAGTCCCTTATTTTACCAATCGCTCCATTCTGCTGTGGTTATTGCGTCACCATCCTCTGGTTCTTTTCTCATGGCATTTTCTGTAAACAATGCGTCTTCAACTGGTACTTCGCTCGCTGCACTCCACTCTAGTTGATCGCTGCCTCGTATACCATTTGCTGCACTCCGTTGTAGTCAATGCGTGATACATATTTCGCTAGTTCACTACTCACTCGAGCATCATCTTCTAGTTCACTCGCTCCACTCCGCTGTGGCTGTTGTACCTTTGTGTACTATCTCTTCACTCGCTCAGTAACGTTGTTACAAAAGGAAAAAGTCCCGTCCAAAAAATAACAAGTATTGAGGTTTGATCTAGAGTCACGTTACTCCAGACTGATTTCTTGTGAGTTTTCCCTTTTTTAAGACAAGATTCTCTACTTTGAGGAGAATTCGAAATACTAGCTAGACATTATTAAGTTACTATAGCCAGTAATGTAGTAGCCCAAACGTGCCAATGAGGAAGCCCTTGGCAAATACTGCGCCCTGATTGGTCCATTTGAATTGGATCAATACCTGCTCATACGCCAAAAAGGTAGATTTGTATAAAAATCCCTTAATTATTATTATTACTCATCGTGACACTTGTGGCTCCGAACGGAGCTATATATTTATGGTCAGCTGGCATTGGATCAACAAAAGACACCCGGATCAACAAGTGAAAATGGATCAACAAATTACTACCTATACGGCACGTTGGAGCCACAAAGTGCCCAAAGGGATATATATATATTAGGTCTTTACCTATGAAATTGCCGTTTTTCACGAAATAAATGAAGCGTAATTTTTTTATATATTTTTTATTTCTATTAATCAAAATAATCAACCATGCAATCAATGCATCTTTGCCAACGCATTGGTAGCTTATTGATGCCTTTCTTGAAGAAATCAGCTGGACGGGAGGCAACAAATTCTTCAAAGGCATTTTGTACTGCCTCTCGGGTATTGAATTGTTTTCCCGCCAAGAAGTTATCCAAATTCTGGAAAAAGTAGAAGTCTGTAGGCGCAAGGTCTGGTGAGTACGGCGGATGACGGAGAACTTCCAACCCCAACTCTTGTAGCTTGGAGACCGTCTGCTGTGCAGTATGAGGTCGCGCGTTGTCGTGCAGGAGCAGTGGAGCCGAACGATTGACCAAAGCTGGTTGGAGACGTGCGAGCTTCTCCATCATTGTGTTCAGTTCTTCACAGTACACATCTGCAGTAATGCTTGTGCCGTTTGGCAAGAAGCTGTGATGAATTACACCCGCGTTAGACCACCAAACAGTGACCATCACTTTTCTAGGGGTAAGTTTTCGTTTAGGGCATTGTATTGGTGCTGAACCAGGGTCCAACCAACTTGCTGAGCGCTTACGATTGTCAAACAGGATCCATTTCTCGTCACAAGTAACCATGCGGTTCAGAATTCCTTCATTTGTATGCCTGCTGAGCAGTGCAAGGCACATCTCCACGCGTATTTCGCGCTGGCGGTCATTGAGTTCGTGGGGTACCCATTTGTCAAGCTTTTTTACCTTGCCAATTTGATGCAAATGGACCAATATTGTATTGATGCTAACGTCGAAAGCTGCTGCTAATTCAGCCGTGGATTGAGTTTCATCAGCTTCCACAATTGCCTTTAATTCGTCATTGTCGACCAAAGTTTTCGGACGACCACGGGGTTCATTTTTCAGGTCAAAATTTCCAGAACGGAAGCGGGTAAACCAATAACGGGTGGTGCGTTCGTTTGTAGTGTTCGCTCCGTAAACGTCGTTGATGTTGCGTGCCGCTTGTGCCGCTTTGCTGCCACGACGGTACTCATACTCCATAATTACTCGAATTTTTAACTTATCCATGATGACGAAAAATGTTCGAATGCGTTGAAAACAAAACATTAACTATTAAACAAATGACGATGTTTGTCAAATAAAATTAATTTGAAATTAGAATTATCAGTCAAAAAAAAAATATTTTCATTTGAAATGGCCAGTACGGCAAAACGGCAGTTTCATAGGTAAAGACCTATTATATATACACATTATACAAAACGCAAGCGATTCTTGCCTTAGCCTAAGCCTAAAAATAGTTCAATAGGCACTGCACCATAGATATACTTGTTAAATAAATAGATGACTATACATATAAAATCTGACAAGTATTGAGTTTGCCCAACAAGGAGTAATATCTGATCTAGTTTCGAAGTGATTGAAGGCAAAATAAATGCCTGGGAAGCCATATCAGGACTTATGAAATAAGAAGTCGATTTTCTATACATTATATTTTTTACTATTTGAAGTCATTATTACCAACTGCATTTACGGTGGCCTGGTGAAGAAAACATGCTTGTGGCAAAAATGGCAGGCAATAAAACTAGAAGGAAAAACAGAATTATTTTTCTGCTATACGTAAAACTTAATGATCAGGTAAAATGTATACTTAACACCTAATCATCAAAATTTTATTCGCCCAAGAAAGTGGTCGCCACCTTCGACAAAACTCCGAGGGTAGCCAATATAACCGTAAGGTTGAGTCAACAACTGTCAGAATATTATTACAAGGGAAAATCAACCTTGTTGTTGTATGACGTGTAATTGAACAAAACCACATTTTTGGCCGACTGTACCTAATACTTTAATACATTGCACACCAAATTAAAATAGTATTCTCATCTATTATTATACCTATGTATTAGTACTCACGATTTTCTCATAAAATACAAATCAGATCACTATTGCACACACTACGAGTTAGTAAAATATTCCTGTATTTGTAGGTAGTCACGATCAAAACTCGTCAATCTACAAATTTCTAGTTTCTGAATATACATGATACATTGTACGTTTATACATCGGCTTATAAATTGGCAATTTTAAGTTGGGTCTTGATTGTACCTTCAAAATAATAATATAGTGTTAGTACAGAAATAGCAGCGTTATAATTTCTGAAGGATCATTATTTAGAACTGCGAACCTTCCTTGCGAAAGCATTTATAGCTCAAAGCTAACAGCTGCAGTTTGAGCTTGCGACATCCCTTTCTACGCACGAACTTGCAAGTACCTAAGAGTTTGATGCATTCATGTTTACTATACATATACAAATACAGGTGTATTTGTATTGTGTGATTAGATTAGTCTGTCACTAAAAGTTTTGTGAGTATTACCTACTTTACTCTTATTAATGGCAGCGCTTTCGAGAAAATAGTGAGAGTTAAGTTGTTCTAATATCCTTCTTGTATTAATAGTTTATTTCATTTGGGAAGCTAAAATGCTTCTTGTTTTAAATTTGTGTTCTATTTTGTTTTTGCGTTAGCAATGCGTTAGCGTAAGATGTTTAATTGGTCATTGATTGCAAGAAAGGATTGATCTTAATAGCTCACATAAAATCCACCGAGTTAAAGAAAGAAAGTATATTTCTAAAGTTACATCGTTTCATAAATTTACAATAATAGATATCATGTAAATGCTTGAATAGACCCGAATTTAATTCTAAGATGTATCTATAAAAATTCAGATTTATTGCTAAAACCACAACTATATACCGACATAGTACAACATATAATGCAATATAAATGTATAAGTATATACATATGATACAATAGGATACATGACTAGCGAGTAGCATAGTAGTAAGTAGCCCTGCTTCATTTGTGTGTGTAACACACAGATTAACATAAATATTTGTGCTTGGTTGTTGATTTTTATGTATGTGTGTTTATTCTGGGTTCCCCCCGAGTTTGCTGTATGGTCATCCATAACACAAGCTCTGCTTACTTTGGGGCCGTAAAGTTGGTGTGATAGTCTACGGATTTATATATAAAATTACCTATTTATTAAAAACAGTGCAAGTATGTAAGCTATCAATCAAAGTCTAGCTTTGCTCGCAGCACTAATTCCAAATACGGATTCAGTTGTTTTATCTCGAGTCGATCTGCGCTGGAGTTGCGAAATCGCACGTTTCTCACTAATGATACGCATTTTATTGGCCACCAGTTTATCAGACAATTAATAAATACTTTGATACTTATTTTAAGTTGCCGCTACTTTTAAGGATTTACGCAAACTTTTAATTTAGAACGAAGCTGTAATCAATAAATTGAATTCGATGGTTGTTTTCAAGACTTGTTTTGTTAATCATAGGTTTAGATTTATGACGACCGAGTGGTGTAGTGGAATATCCCAGGTACGAGTCCTGGCCGGGGCAGAGATTTTTGTGATGAACACAGATGTTTGTTCTCGGGTCAAGGTTGTTTGTATTTATATATGTAGGTTTATTCTGGGTTCCCCCCCTGTTCACTGTATGGTCATCCATAACACAAGCTCTGCTTACTTTGGGGCCATACAGTTGGTTTGTTTTTCTGGGAATTTATTATTATTATTATTATGGATATTATTTAAAAAAATAAATCTAGAAATATACATTATATTCTGCTATATTTAATCATACTTAGTGGACTTGAGTTAAAGAGAATTGGATTCCTGCAGAAAACATGTACATCCGATACTTGGGCGTTTAAATCTTTTTTCAAACACTACATCGATATTCAGAAAGAGATCCGAGTACAAAATTAGACGAAGGTTATCTTGCTACGAGCTCTAATTTTATTATGTAATTGTCAGAAATTACAAGCCCTTGTGCAACTATAGACGATGCACAATTTAAATGTACCTATTACATCAGCATTTGCCGCGGTGAATTAAGTTACATAATAATCAGAAATTTGGATTTTGTTTTGAAAAATACTTGCAAAATAAATTAGCTTGTTTTGAAACTGTGTTTATTGAGAAAACGTACCAGTTTTGTTTTGTCAGTTATGAGCTAACAATTGGGATTATAATTAATTATTAGGATAAACACAATTATAAGGGATTATAATTGTGTTTATCACGTTTAGCATGTCTTAATATAAATGAAAGTAATCCTGCTGCAAAAAGTCGGAACTTGAAATGTTACGATAGATTATTTTAGGCTGGAATCTCTGAAGCATGCTAAGACTTATCTCATTTTAAAGTTACGAGCTAACTTACTGTGACAATTTTATTTTTTACTTTTTTTTTTTAAATCCCCAGATAAACACTCCAACTGTATGGCCCCAATGTAGGAAGAGATTATGGAGCGTGAAAACCTTACAGTTAACTGGGGGGGCGGGGGCTCAGAATAAACATACACATGTCAATATCAACAATCTGGGTTCCCGATCAGGACTCCAACCTGAGACCTCCGGCATTAGAGGCAGGGCTACTACCACCTTCGCCACTCAGTCGTCGTTCTTTTAAAATTGGACTCTAGTCGAATAAAACATACCTAGTTCCATGCAAAATACCCAGATTGATGAACGTCAGCAGTAGGTAGGTACAGTCGTCGTCCCCTAGTGTGCCTAGGGGAATCTACAAAAGTCCGAACAACTTTACTTCTTCTAAACTTTCTTCTACAACGTACTTCTTACAAAACCTTAGTACAAGAAACAAACCAAAACTATTCCTCGCAGTATTTCAAACTCTAACCCGAATTTGCCCAAGGTCAACAGACCCGCCGTGAAAGATTAGAGGTGGCAAGTTGAACAGCTGCAGCAGGGTTATCTCCAAATCGACACGGTCGGTCGCTTGCGGCCGTGGCGTTGAGCTGTCACAGCGTGAATAGAAACCGCTGCCTTAACTGATGCTTATCTATGGAGACCACTCTAATACACAACCAAGCCAACTAGATGACTGTCAAACGTGACGTCATTTGTTTTATGATACTGAATGCAGCACCATCATTCTTTATTTCGGTATTTCATGCCAGTATTTATTAAATCACTGACCTACCAATTGAGTGGTTAGGTACTTCTTTCGAAGCGCTTCTTTTGTTTATTAGTAGTAAAATATTTTGAAAGAAGCTGCATTGGCCCGTTTGTGTGTTTTACTTGTTCGAGTGTACAGTCTAGTAAGATAATACAGAATGAGGGAATTGTGTAGTGACATGGAGTTTTATTCACTTTATTTCAGGTAACCTGGCTGAAGAATTGTCAGCATGTGCTTTTTATTTTTTACAATAACTGTTTCAGATTTTTCAGTTCTAATAACTAATTAAGGTTCGTTTACAATGTCATGTGTGTATGCTATATGATGGCGCACGCTCGGAATTTTAAAAGATCTAAATATTGAGAAGGTAAACTTTGTAAATTATGAAACTAACAAACTAGAACAACAACTATGAACTTCAGAACAGCACTTCCAGTTCCAGACTATTACGAAAGTCCACGAAATAAGTGACTCAGATGTTTGTGCAAATTTAATTGATCAATAAAATATGAACTACTTGCTAACGACTCCATTGAATGTTACATAAAACCAGTACAATTCAATAATTGCTTGAAGTCAATTTAAACGCCTAAGAACTGTGGCCAAAAATACATGTAGGTAGGTAAGTAGATGTGTGTTTTAATTTTTCTTACAAGTAATGACGTATTGTCAAAAGTTTTGACGCAGTTGTATTTTGAACAACAAATAACATTTGCGGAAGGTTTTAAGTATTATTTTTAAAATATTTCGAGGCAGTTTTTTTTGGTGAGTAGAAAATTTATAAATGAAGCAATATTTATTAAGCACATATTTTCAATTTTCATTGAATACTCTTTTTCTCTCAATACTCACACACAGGAGTGACTGGAGCCACTTTTAGTGATACTGGTTGTTGATGGTATCACTATGTGAATTCATAGATTCGTAGTCTCAAGGCTGAACTAAACTAATAAAGGAACATAGCAAATTAAACAAAAGCTTGTGAAAAAGCCAGACAGAATTGAATCCCTTGAATCCAAGGCGTGAGCGCGAGGTTATACATGATTTCTCTTTCTATTGGTCGTTGCAGAAATCTGAGTTTAATCTTTTAATATTTAGTCTCAGTCTTACAAGTCACAATCAGGCTAGAGCTTTCATGTTTCATTTAAAATTATGGTAAGATTAAAATTATTTTCTAAAATTTACACCTTCCTACCAGCTTACAAGACACGTTTTAATACACAATAATTTCATTTAAAATTATGGTAAGATTACAATTATTTTCTAAAATGTACACCTTCCTACCAGCTTACAAGACACGTTTTAATACACAATAGTTACTCCTATTTTATTTTTTACAATAAGTAAATCATAAATATAATAAAGATCATGCAACACTATGAAGATAAATTAAGTCTAACTAATTAATTATTTCAGCTCGTATTCAAATAATAATTCAATCATTGCCTACAAATCAATATACACTTGCGCAATTCTTTTCCAGTATGTCTGTTTGGACAGGGGTCATTAATGTTTCGAACAATATTTGCCATCACATTAATACTTAATTATCATTTCGGTATGCAAGAAAAAAAATCAAATTATGATTCGAAAACCTTTTGGAGATATCACTTTTCCATAATATATTTATTAAGAAAGAACTCGCAGAATAATGCGACTGAGCTTATTTTAACGATATTGACTTAATTAAATTGATTCTTATTCAACCGCTATATGACGTAATCGAGTAGCATCAACTTCTTTGCTTAAACTGTCTTGTCAATGTTTACAATAAATACCTGCCACAAGAATCCAAAGAAAACAGTTGTTCATTCCAGGTATAATAATAAACTTTATCACGATATCTATTTCGTGACGTCATCACACAAAATACTTTAAAATATTGTTTAAAATTAAATGCGGCAAAGAAAACTGAAATATTCAAATCGTTTTCTCAAAATACGTCATTCTTTCGGAAAAAGTTACAAAAAACTTACTTCAAAATTACTTAACATACCGAATTGCACGAAGATTGCTCCAAATAATAAAAAAGGATTCTTAACTTTTCAGTCAGTGACGTCGACAGGGTGTCTAGTAGATAAGTAACACGACAAATTTAAGCAGAAGTGCTCAGGTAACTTGGAATACTTTTATAGAGGTAACTTTTAATCTAAAATGTTAATACGGATCTTTTTTTAAATTGTGCCATCTTAATTTTTTACGATTTTGTCTCCATATTTTTGCAATCTGCGGAGCAATTGTTGCTGTGATATTAGTTAAAATAAGGTCGAAAACCAGTTTAAAGCTTAAACAAAGCTTATCACTCCACCCCTCTCTCAGTTCGAGAAAGCCCCAAGGCCACCGGCATGACCACACCGCACCACACACGATCATTTAATAACTATTGAACGAACGCACGCTTGCGCAACTCGTCGTCGCCCGTGGCCGCGCCCGCATTTTCAAGTTATCTGCATACATTTGTACACATGTCTCGCATGTTGACAAAACCACAAACACATTTAATCATGTACCTACTTATTTATCCGGTCGTAGAGGTCACTAAAACTGATCTTATGGTGACCTTACACCGCCTTTTTGGGGCCTGCTCTGATTTATTAGTATTTTGCTTTTACTCTTGTCAAATTTTATAGAGCTACTAGATTTGCAATATTCAGCCGTAACCTTGTTGTAATCGCGTATCGATACAGGGAAGGTACATCAGTTTTATCGCAAGGAAAGAATTACTAGTGCATAATTCATATATTTTACGTAATAAATTAGTAAATAAAAAAAATTGTACATCCATTTGCAGAAACCTAACCAAAACGCAACCAGGTTTGTTTAAATATAAAAATAAAACAATAGTTTGTAATCATAACCAAATTATAGTTGGTTGCGGAAAGTTCTATAATAGGTAACTACTCTGCTTAAATCCCTGGAAATACCTCACAGTGGCAGAGATTGCCAGTGTTCATAATAATCCGGGATATGAACACTGGTTGTACTTAGACCTTTTTTTCTACAAAATTATCATTCCTCAAAGGAATTAAGCATCTTTGAACCACAATTAATTTTTACGCTGTCAGCGACGTTTGTAGTATTTTACCTACTCCGTAGGGTGTAGCTATGAGCTCCATGAAATGTACATAAAGACTGAAAGCACATTCCATTTATTTAAGATCTAAGAATCGTCGGGATTTTTACTTCTTAATGTAACTACCTGGATAAATATGTGTGAGTGAAGTGTATTCCGGATAAAGAGTACAAGAGTTATTTGCAGGAACAGATACTATTAAAAAAATACTACTACTTACGAGTAAATCAGTGGATTGCTACTTGTTTTTCTTAATGACTACTTTATTTTCTTAGCCCAGCTCATCTCAGCTTCGGTGGAAAAGAGCAAAGCGAGACTTTAGTGAGAATGCATGCTTGTGATGAGTGTTTAATAGAAAAAAACAGCAGACGAAATAAAATAACTGTAATAATTTTTTACATGAAAAAATTCAAAAATTTTGATTACCTATATTAGTAGGCATATAAGTTGACTACCACACCTAAGAAACAAACACAAGTCAGCTAACTGTGCGTGCTATTGTCGGGTCGCAACCAGGCTGTTCAGACAAGTCATTTTATAGAAACATTAATCCTGCACCCTTTTTGCCACCCGAATAATCTTTGGTTTTACACTATATTTTAAATTTTTAGATAGATAGGCCGGTTTTTAGATCCGAAGTTAACTCATCTGATGGTTAAAAAACTTCCCAAACTGTTAAATATAAGGTACCAAAATATAATATTTGACCAATAGTTAGCTTAACTAATCGACAAACTCTTCCCTTTTACTTAAAAAATGGCTTGACGCTCAACAAAACTTCAAAAATTGTAACGACGCGGTAACCGTAGGTCACCCGCTTAACTATAGTTAAGATAACAAATAGTTCAATCTTATTTGACTATGGATCAAAAAACCGGCCTACGTAATAATATATATTTGTATCAGAGACTCCGTATTTCAAAGTTTTATATTTTCCTTTTGTTTTGGAACGTCCTACTCCTACTTTCGGCAAATAAAAGTCGGAACCTCTCGAATTACCTATTTTATTGAGATTTAAAATATAAAAAAAAATCATATGAGCGTACGCCGCGGTGGTTCAGTGGCAAGTGGCCGTGATGACGGAGGGGCACAGCGTCTCGAACCGCGCTGCAGGCCCCGCCGTTACCGATGCCTCATGTCCACGCTTGGACACGTTTATAGATAAAATTAAATTAATTTTAAGTTCAGGCTAATCATTCACTTAGTCTTTCATCGATCGGTGGTAACAATGGCCTAGAGGAAGCTATAATATGATGAGTCAGGGACTTATTTACAGGCTGAAAATAAGCAATCACTGCGTGCACATATAAATCATAACAAGGATTGAAATTGATACTCACTTGTCCGCTTCTATTTAAGACGGTGGTTCGTGCACCACCGCTTAGTGACATTCGCATTCTGTGATGATGTAACCTTAATTTTTAATTAATGTTTTAACGACTATGATATTCTTTTTCTAAATCACATGACTTAAAATGAACCACAATAGATGTAACTTTACCAAAGACATTTCAAGTAGTACAAGGTCACCTCCGAATACCGCTGATGATATCTACTTCACGTTCAAATGTGCGAACGTTTTCTAATCTCTTTACGAATCATTTCATGCGTTTATTTCGTAATTATAATAAACATGAGTGCGTTTTTATGATTATGCAATATAAAATGACTTTTTTGGTAAGATGATAGTGGTCTTACTAGAGTCAGAAGACTTTTTAGACAAAATAGATTAATTTATTTTGTAGGAACTTGTGTAGTATGAGATCTAAATTAGATCAGGCGATGGGGACCTAAATTGATAGATACATAGAACATATAAACAAACAAACGAATACTTCTCCTTTATAATAATCATATATAAGATAGATTATTATAGATTTAATAACTACATCCTTTGATTACTGATCATTTGCAAAACGTAGAAAACTTTACCAAAATAAAGCTTAAAGTTAACGAAAGAAACTTTTAGCTTGATCATCGAGCAAATATTCTCCACGTAACCTAAAGCGATAAGTCGTGCGTGATATTTGGTGCGACCTCCGCAGTCACAAGACTGCTTGATCCACTTCGAAGACGCCCTTCAGAATTACGACCGAATCAATTGAATCGCATGAAATATGTAATTGATGGGGTTTATTTACTGTCGTATCACGAGAAATAGCACGCGATATGTACTTGGATGTTTAGAACAGTTTTAGGTATACTAAGATATTTTTAGTTACGTTTTAAAGTTACACCAACTATAGGTAGTTGCTAATGTTTCAATTCATGTTATCAATGGAACATGAAAAAAATATATAATTCTATAAAAAATTCTTTGAAGCTTGAGATAGAGAGAGAGAAAAGACAGTATTTTTTGGATTATTAGATTTTTTTAGTCCTAGGTACTTTAAATTTAATCGGGTTATCTCTCGCATAAAAATATAATAAGGGATAGTCTAGGGATTTATTATTATTATTATCATGAGACCAATAAAAACCATTAATCTAGAAAGCCTATATTTTGATAAAATTGTGTGCTTACTTTATCTAAGTGATGTGTGTGGCCAAACATTAAGAAAGCATATAAATAAATTAAACTCTAAAGAGCTGAATTTGAATATTTCAATATGAACGAAGCTGCGGGTATAGGCTAGTAACGAAATGAACTGTCTGGGGATTTAAATGTATTGTGTTTATTAATTTCAACTTCACAAACCACCAACATTTTTATTTCCGGCACATTAAGTAAACATCATTTAAGAAAAGTTGATTTGAAAGTTGCGAATCATACATTTACTTACTTTTTACTGGTTTTTGCGTAACCAGTAAAATATGATCAGTTTTAATATTTAATGCTGCTCAGAACACTTTAGTAGAACATAGTGTGGCAACTTTATTAAGTTTCGTTTGCGCATTGATTTATTGAAATGTTCCAACATAATTCTTAGATTGGTATATTTATACACATTAAAGTCCACGCATAATGAAAAACCTCAAGATTTTATTTCAATACTTGAACACTTATGTGTATAAACATGCCTTAAAAAAATGTACCTAAATCTGCACTATAAACTCGGAAATCGTTAATGACTTCAGTTTTTTCCGCTTATTATTTAGTAAACTATTTCAGGAATGGTTATCCATATTTACCTTGTTGATCATAGCTCTTAAACCTGAAAGTTGTTTATACAGGGTGGAACCGATAAGAAGTCTTAGTCAACTATTTCTCGGAAAACTGAAAAGTGTTTCACGAGTTCTACCAAATGTTATCAATAATGGTTTATAAAATGAACGGTATCTATTCAAAAACTCGATGTTTCCAACAGTCATAGTTTTAGTTTGTCGTCATCACACTCATGGAGAGTAAGTGTAATTAAATAACTTATAAAATCGTGTATATAAACTCCCAAATTAGCTTCTTACGAGTATTTCAAATAATTTGTGGTATACATTTGTCTAATAAAGCTTTAAACTTGCTATGGTATTATCAGGCGCAAATTCAAATTCAAATATTTATTTCACAACATTGACAATTACTTGTTTTTGTTAACGTTAAATAAAACACGAGTTTAACATCAATGGAAAAACCTTCGTGAAGAAGAACTGGCAAGAAACTTCAAGGGTGACAGTTATTAAAAAAAAGAATTTAAAATTTCTCTTAGATCTTGGCAAGTCTCACTTTCCACAAACTATCAAAACGAAGAACACCCTCAAACGGCACCCGTTCACGAGTTAACGTGGGATACAGCCATCGCCCTCCTCAACCATATTAGAGGGAAGTGAGTGACCCGTCACCCGACGCTACCGTCGCGCGACGTTTAAACGTTGAGGCCAGTTATCAATAGAAGCACGCGCTTTTTCCATGGGATAATTATTCACTGCCAATCGTATGAATTGTTTTTTATCAAATTATCTTGGCGTTTAGAGCAAGCCGTACTCTCTAAAACTGACCACAAATTACAATCCAGCAAATTAAGATCGGGACTAGATGACGGCCAGTCTTCAGCTCTGATGAAGTCCGGAACGTTCGGTTCTAACCAAGATTGGGTGGATCGAGTTTTATGACCCGGCGGTGAGTCTTGCTAAAAGGACCACTCTTGGTTATTGAACATGGTGTTGTTAAGGGGCTTAACTATCTTCTCAAGAATGGTAACTGATACACTTGTGCCGATGTTTTGATACCTTTTTCTCAAAATTATGGCTCAGTCACTCCTTCATAGCTAACACCCCACCAAACCATCACTGAAGTCGGATAATGCCCACTTTGTATTCTGTTGACTAATTGGGAAGCTTGTTTAGAGCTTTGAGCATAAACACGGTCATTTTGTTTGTTAAAATATTGCGCTATTTTGTTTGTTATAATATAAAATAATAAATATAAAAATTGTATAATTGTAAACAAAATCTGTGACCTCCTTTTGCGTACCGCTTAAGTAGTTGTTTTGATTTAACCACCCTATTCCTTTTTAAATTATCAGTTAAGAAATGACCAGTGCGTCTCTTATACGCTGCAAGTCCTAATAAATTCATCTTTTAAAATACGCGACATGTTTCTAGGTGCTATCTTTCGGAAAGGATTTCTTCAAATTCTTTCACTTACTGCTTTTTCGTACGATCACTACGTGGACGGCCAGATCTTTTTTCCGTCACAAACAGAGGAGGTTTCATTGTACCTATTAGTAACCCGCTACACAAACATTTGACTAATACCAAGCGTATGGAGAGTTTTAAAATTTGTATTTGGCTCCATACCTACTTGGTGTACAATCACAGCGATTCGGTTCTATTTGTCACCCTACTCCATTTTAATATAATAAAATATTTGACAATTTGTTGGCGCGAAAAAACATAGTAAAGAAAACACAATAAACAAATATATAAAATGACAGATTCCAAATTCAAATAATATTTTGTTTATTTTTAATTGTAACAGTTTTTATGGCCAGAGTAAATATGGACCTTTAAGCATTTCGTTTTCTGAATACCTGTTAAGCCATTGTGATATCGGTTTCAAGTTTGAATAATATTTGTAAGTAACCATACCATTTGTTGTTTTTTAAGATGGATATCTTGAACGAAAAATCTTTTATTCTATCCCTCAGGGACATTATTTTTGTCTGGATAAACGCTTACTAATCACAAAAAAACAAACACTTACTCACTTATAATGTGAAGAATGTAACTACATATCAGTTACTCTGCAACTTCAAATGCAATTATGTTTCTAAATACGGGTATATAATAAAACCAGAGTAAATGCAATTATGTAGTGGTTTAAGTAGCCGATTGTACAGGACATGTGCGCGAGGGCAATAAATAACCTAATTTACTATACACCACACGTTCAATAGCGAAATTATACTGTCGCTCACATGGCTCAAGTAGATCCTTATTCGAGGAAAGCAAAATCAATAATTACAGCAGAGTTTTGTTTAGTTTTTTGTTCAATCAGCAGGAGGACCTAGGTGAAATCTACTTTAGTTACAAATAGTTTATAAAGAGGAAGGACTTATGTTTGTTTTGTTTGACAATTATTTGTTTGTTTGTTTGTTAGTTTATATATATTTTTTTATTAATAATTAGCAGGCGTTTGTCTTCCATCTCACCTGATGGAAAGTGACGATGAAGACGAGGACGAGGTAAAAAACCGATAGACTAGCAACTTTTCGACGATGCTCGAGACTTTGCAGTCTGGAAGAAGTAAGTTTGTCGTCACTTATGAGTCTACGGGCCCTTCGGTCGACAGAATCCAACGCTTCAAGATGGTATTTTGCGGAATCATGCCAAAGATGGTTGCAGTACTCCATACAAGATCGAACCTGGGCTGTGTACAGGTTGAGCAGCTGTTCGGAGTTGAAATACCGCCGGACTTTTGCGATGACTCCCAATTTTTTGGAAGCTGACTGTGCCATGGTTTCAATTTGTTGACCGAAATTAAATTTCGACGTGATGGTCATGCCTAGAAGCCCTAGTTGGTTTGTGATCGGTACAGATACATTTTGAAAAGTGTGCGTCAAGTTGAATGTGCTCTTTTTAGCGGAGAAGAGACACGCCTGGGTTTTGGAAGGGTTGAATTTGACAAGATTGGTTTCACCCCAATCGGAAACCCTACAAAGTGTCAAATCAACCCGTTCGATCATCGACTCTCTCTGAAATTGGATCTGGTTTGGACTCGCTCGCGCATTGGACACATATCTTTCTACAACAGTGCTGTCATCGGCGTAACCAGTAATGCCTTCCGATAAAAGAAGGTCATTAATGTGCAGCAGGAAAAATGTTGCAGAGAGAACAGATCCCTGAGGTACGCCGGCGTTGATCGCCATTAGGTCCGATGAGAAGCCATCGACGACAACTCGAATTGACCGTTCCCTCAGGAAATCAGAAATCCAGTCGCAGAGTCCAGCTGGTATGCCATACGCAGGAAGCTTGCTCAAAAGGGCTTCGTGCCATACCCAGTCAAAGGCCTTGGAGATATCCAAGGATACGGCTATTGCCTTTCCATGCCCTTCCAAGGCCATGCTCCATAGATGCGTGACGTACACTAGAAGGTCTTCTGTTGAGCGTCTCCGCGGAAACCATATTGGTTGTCACTGAGGAGCTCACTGGTCTCTAGGTACGTCAGGAGACGATGGTTCAATACACGTTCCATAATTTTGCAAATTATGGAAGTGATTGCAATAGGTCTATAGTTGACTGGGTCGGCTCGACTGCCCTTTTTTGGTACGGGCTATATGTTTGCAAACTTCCATGATTTTGGAACTTTTCCAGTCCTTAGAGAGAGTCGATATAGGCGTGTCAAAACAGGAGACAACTCGGCGGCACAGTGCTTTAAAACCACTGCGGGAATGCCATCCGGACCACTGGCCTTATTCACGTCTAGATTTTGTAAGCATTTGAGTACCTGTTTCTGGTGAATTTGGACGGCCTCCATCTTGGGGCCGAATGGAGGTAACGTGGGTGGGCTTTTACCTTTGGAATCTAGACGTGAACATTCCGCGAAGAGATTTGCGAACATTAAATATAATTTTGCGCTGTGGGCCAAAGACCTGACAGGCCTTTGCAGTGGTGGCAGTGATGGGCGACAGAAGTTCATCTCAACCGACTTGGCAAGGGACCAGAAAGCTTTACTCCCCGTGGGATAGGATGCTAACTTGTCCCCGATACGGCCAATGTGGTCGAAACGAGCGCTTCTGATCACCTTTTTGCAGGACTTGGCAGCAGCATTGTACGCCTGCTTCTTAGCTGGGAGATCAATAGCTTTGCTTCTGCGAGCGCTAGCCCAGGCTTGGTATGCTACATGCTTTCGCTTTTCAGCTAGGAGGCAATCAGCATTAAACCATGGGCAGGCTTTGGACTCCAGGGATACATCAGAGAACGGTATAAAGTATTCCATACCTTGACATATCACACTGGAGACAGCATCAGCACAGCATGATGGATCATCAGAAGTAAAGCAAGCTTGCCGCCAAGGATAAGAGGCGAAAAAGTGACGCATCTCATCCCAATCTGCTGGCTTGTACCGCCATACTCGCCTTTTGCCTTTTGGGCTGGTATCGGTGGGCGAGTATTGCGACACAGATTTCACCAGACAGTGGTCGGATGTCCCTAATGGCGGAGATACGGACACCGAGTATCTGTCTGGATCGGTTGTCAGCAGAAGGTCCAAGCAATACGCAGTATGGCCCACAACGTCAGGAATGCGCGTAGGTTCGTGGATGAGTTGGGAGAGACCATGAGTTACTGCGAACCAATAGGTTTCTCTGCCAGCGTGGTCGGTGTCCTTGAACGAGTACAGCCACTCTCCATGGTGGGCATTAAAGTCCCCAAGGAACACCAACTGCGCAGAGGGATAGCGTCGTTATTATTATTATTATACTGGCGTATACAATTCGGTCCAGGCCAGTATCTACATAGACCCATAAAACAGAAAAATCCGAAACTTCCAAGTATCGGAGACGCCGACAACTGATCTCGTCTCTGACATACACGAACACGCCCGCTTTGGTCTCCAGGATATAGCCTGGGTAATGCAGGTATGCCAGATCCGAACGATCACAGATCTGCGTCTCTGTTAGAAAGAATAAGTGCGGCCTCTCTGTCTCAAGGTGGTGGTGGACATCGTGGAGATTTGAGTGCACTCCTCGGATGTTAGAGAAGTGTACTTTTAGGGAGAGGGAGTGCATCCGCTGTCGGCACTTATTTTTCTTTTTGGACTTTTCCATTATGTTGTTGGTAGGGTGAATAGGGGAGAGGAATAGAAGTTGAGTCAAGCGCAACGTTTGGAACCAAGCAACTCGAGTGGTCAGACCCACTGGTGGGGGACTCACATGGAGACCGCGGGGACGCCCAAAACCCCCCGGGGATCGCCATCGGGCCCTCTCCATCCGGTCGCCAACCGGCACGATGGAGCAATCCCAGGATTTTACACAGGCGGTGGGGCAGCCTTGCGCGAATGGCTAGAACGCTAGTTGGGCCCCCTACAACCTGCGGTCGGCCAGTGGTGCACCGTTTCTTTGGATCCCGCTGCCCTCCAGAATGAGCCACCCGGTGCATCATAACCCATCGAGTTCAAACGGCTCTCATACGCTGCGCAATTACTCGGACCTATTCTCCTCCAATGGCTACTCAAGATATCATGCCGGAACGTGACTAGGTCACTTGGCGGCATGGCTTTGTCTTGAGGGTGGTTGCAAGCCGCGGTCGAAACCTACCACCTGCAAAATGGTTAACCCGCCATTCATCGGTCGCCAGGGCCTCGTCCGCTGTCCGGCAGGGTGCACCACGGGCAGGTGAGGTTGGCATTTGGAGAGTCTTGATGCTAGGCGACTCCCCCTTACACCCCAAATATTTTATTGATATGCTCTGAAACTTCTGAACTGTTTTAAAAATCACTAAGCACATAGACTTTTTTTGTTAACGTTTATCTTATAAAATGAAAAAATAAGAAATGCAAAGGAACTACGCCATACAGCCTAATCTGTCGTATATAAATTTCTTCTTCTTTTATTATGATGATACATAACATGTATGATAATGATGCTGACGAATGTGAAAGTCAAAAGTAAAGTGATAGCGTGACATTACTATAAACGCGCAAACTTCTTGGAGCGAAACGAAAAACTCTACATCTGTCTACACCCGTCATTGGGCTTTCTATTTAATGTACATATCTATGAGTATTCACTACACAATGCACTATCTCGACTAGACATTAAACACTGACTTTCGTACACAAAAAAGAAAAATTAATGAAGAGTACAACTTACTCCGTCGAGTTGAAGCCAAACTGTCCAGAATATAAACTTTTTTTCGGCAATGTTTATTTTGATATTTAGTTTATAAAAAAGGCAAAGGAACTACGCCATACTGCCTCATCGTAAATAATTATTTTCTTTTATTGTGATGACGATGTATTATTTTAAATTATAATGAACAAGATGAAGCTGTATTCAATATTAAAGTGATAGCGTGACTTTACTATTATTGTGAATTCACTGCAAAATACACTATCAATATTATACACTAAACACCAATTTCGGCACACAAACAAGAAAAATCAATGAAGCGCACAAATTGCTGTGTCGATTCCCCAGCAAAAAGTCGCAACATAGAACATATTATATTGTTCCCAAATTCTGAGGAGTTACGCGGTGAAGCTACGTTAATTTTTTCTTTGTTATGAAACACAGAATTCACTCCTTCTTTCAATTGTCTTTAATGGTTGCTGCGTTAAGCCACAGTGCACTGAGGTGCCATTATAGCCGTGTTACTTTAAATATTATCATTTTATTTAAGTGATTTAATAAAAAAATACAGACTTGATAGTTTTTGAGAAATGGCATTTGTAGCCACTTTTCAGAAGACGGTGGAAAATCAATAATAATTTAAAATACATTAGGTTTTTATTTAAAGTGGTAGGAGATAATAATAATCCAAACGTACATCATTATTGATAAATGGACATTTCAAGGTATCTCGATCGTACATTATATTTAGATTAATTCCCGGATGACCATCTTATGATGAATTTTAAGTCATTACTTTTGTATTTTTTATTTAATGATACAGTTTTCACACAATTACTTAGTTCTGTACCAGAATAGGTCCTCTAATTCTTAGTAACGTATGTATCTAAACTGTGTCAGCTGAAGGGCTAGCTCGAAAATTAATACTTATAGACAAGACTGAGTTGCGGCACACATAAATAATTTATACTCGCATTATAACTATTAATTATACTTATATTCAGTTTACATTAAATCTGTATATTGTGCATTTATTAACATTATATGTCGCGTGATTAGTATGGAGTTTACTACTTTGCATAGATTATTACAAGGTCACATTTACGATAATTTCAACATTTTGTTTTCCTCAGTGTAGAGGAAAATAAAAATTTTAAGTTAGAAATACAATTTGGCATTAAGTATGAATTAATTACGAGTTAAATTTAATCAGTTTACCTAATATAGTGTTAAGATTAAAATAAAGATCAAATGGAAAAGGTTATATACCAAAAATAGTCATAATTTGCGAATGCCTGGCATAATATCATACGGCCCGTATTTGGATAAATATCTAATTATAAAACAATAACAGAGTTAAAACCGTTTTATTAGTTTTTAAGATATTTCCTTTACTGGCGTATTTGAAAGCAGTTTAGCAATATTAAGCAAGTGTCTTTTAATTGTGTCTCAACTTCGAGGTGTTATTTACTGCATCATTAGTTTTCACGAAATCGAATTGATCTAGATTAAGAGAATTACTCAAATCGATCATTTTAAACAGAAAATGGAATGAAATTTAAGTTTCATTTTGATGAAAACCGCATACATTTTATCGGAGTAAGTTTTGTGTGTGTATTTGTAATGTGCGTTTAAAATATTTATTGTTATGAGGCTGTAGATAAATACCTATACAATACTTCTATCTACCATAAAATACTCTACATGTAAAACAAATTTCTATATGATGAAAGTTTTACCTTACTAGTTTAGCAAACGTTGGTATGGATAAATAAATTATTGAGAAACGCACAGATATTTTCCAAAAAGGAAGATGACATCATAATAATTCAAGTTTTTGCAATTATTATAATATTCTAAAAGGTCAGTGTAACACAATTTTTTTTGGTTAATTCAAATTGAAATTCAAATATATATTTCTCAACATTGACAATTACTTGTTCTTATTGACATCAAATAAAGCATGACTATACCACCAGTTCGGAAAAACCTTCGTGAAGAAGAACTGGCAAGAAACTTCAAGGTTTTTTCAAAATAAATTTACAATATAAATTTACATATGTCTCTTTATGTCTACACAAATTTATTCTTATCTGCATCTGTTATCTTGGCAAGTCTCCCTCCCCCCAAGTATTCAAACGACAAACATCCTCAAATGGCACCCGTTCACGAGTTAGCGCGGGATCCAGACCCTATAGCGAACAGTAGGGAACTAGGGGACTTAAATAATTAAGGGCTTCTGTAGCTCGTAGATTTATCCATGTTCATCACATAACAGTATGTATGTTCCTAACACAGTCTGTACATGGATTCTCGAATGCAAGAGGCGGGTAATTAAAACTAAGTTTAAAGTATCCTTATTTAATAATTAAATCTTGGATAAGGTCAAGAATTAGACTAACGCATGTAGAAAAGCTTCAGATAAGTTTTGTAGCTTTATTTAAAATTTTTCTGTCTTGTCTGACGATCTTTTTCTGCGCATAACACTAGAATGTGACACTTCAAGGCATATAGTGGCTATTTTTTAAGGCTGTCTCCAATCGCGATATATAGGTCAAATCGTACAACGCGATTTTGAAAAAAAAACAAAAGGCAATCGTCAATACCCCTTTAATGAATTATCTTATCCCTTTAATATCATGTCATCAAAGTCTTATCAACATTTTAGAATGTCCCGAGCGGCAGTACCCTTACCGATTCATAAATCACGTAATGTTTGATCTTTAGTTAACAAATAAATCTCACCTTAGTCATTGAGCATTCGGGTGTTCACTTCGGCAAACTGGATCAGACGCTGTCGGAATTATAACAAAGAACTCGGCAAAATGTTATTGAACCTTTGTTTCACACGTAAATTCACTACGTGTCGGAAGAAATTACCGCATGTGTCATCGAACGTGTGAGCTCGAGAATAGTATTTATTGTTATGACGATAAATTCCCGATGTTCTTTTCTAGCATTCACTTCACATTTCTCGATACCTGACAAATTTAATTTTGCAAAGAAATTTGTAGTTGAGCCTTGCAAGCGTTACAAAGTAACACAAACAAACACACAAATATAAAATAATTGTCAAGTTGATAATTCTGAATAATGAAGCTTTTGAAAAGTAAAATTGTTATTAAAATCAATGCACATTTTATAGATTTAACATTTACGTTCAAATGCTATCTCTTGATAATATTATTGTAGCTACTATAATCATAGTAGAACGAATCGGTTATTCGACGAGTTAGTTAGAAGACGACATATTTATTCAAAATCCTTGTGGAAAAGCTCACAAGGAAGCTTAAATGTACGTGTATTAAGTGAAGTAACAATTTTTCATAACATAAATCAATAGCTATATTGTCGTCTGAAGATAAAAATTTCCAAGACACTAACCTGAGACTAAAGACTTCTCACATTCTTGTCTAATACATGTCACATATGATGCAATGGATGACAAAACAAAATGCCTCGGCAAGGAAATCCCAATATTTTTTTCGGCAGCATTTTAAAGTGACGCTTGTCAAGAATGTAATGAAATCTCAAAAACGTTTCGCAGATCTTTTGTGATTTATTCGTCAGACACCACATATAATTTGGTTTTTAACCAACACATTAAAGCGCTCATTTAGATCACCCGAGCAATTTTACTTCTGTAAAGTGAGTCATTTCCCTGTTTACGTTAGAAACGACGTACTTAACAGTTGACTTGTCTAATAAAAAGCTAAAATAATCACGCTTTGATTTTAAAATCATTATTTACATACATTTATACTTAAAGATATTTCCGTATTTAGTACCTACCGAATATCAAATTGCGTCAATAATCGTGCCGTAATATGAAATGCGTATTATATTATTTCCTCGTTATGTGCCTCATTAAGATAAATTATAATTAATAACTATACTTATTAAGGTCATTTTTCACAGTTTTGGTTACGAAGAATGTGTTACGGTTCCTGCTTTGATTTTGTCAAAGACAATTGCAAAAGTGTATTTGGGTGGTTTAAACCAAAATATAAAAACTCCAGAAAAGACCTAGGATTTGATAACTGATGTTCACTGATGTGATCACTGATGCGAGCCTGGATCCTCTTATGTTTGGCAGGCGAGCTACTATGAGACGAGTCCGCCTGGTATAGAAGTTTACAAAGCTACTAGTTTAGCTAATTATAATGTTTTAGAAGTTGACATATTGAAGAGAGTTAATGTTACACACATAATATTTGTTTGTTACAATTAGAGTATGAGGGACATATGAAATTGTGAATTGTCAATAAAATAAAATTTAAAAAAATAAATGTACGAAAATTCTTATGAAACACAACGCCTAATATACATTCTCCCAGCCTTTTGGTCACTATGGAATATCTAGAATAACTTAATTAAAATTGGTCTAAGTTCGATTTATATAATTACTGATCACACCTTGATTATATCATGCACGCCTAGCCACTTACAATGCTGTTTATTTTTATTTTTGTTTAAGTTAATAAAAGTTGATAAAATAATGAAATTATCCTTCAATTTGTTCAATCAAAAAATCAAATCAAAAAATTGCAAATAAAGTAATAAAAAGAATGACGTGTTTTTAACCTCCAAAGGGGTAATACACGGTGTAACAGGCGGGGTGGATCAACGGACTCTGAGGGGTGGGGAACCTCATTACCTACCAATTTAATCCCCATGTATGTTCAGCAATATTTTGTGGTTCTTGTGACATTTGGGCTTTAGTGATTTTTTCGAAAAAATCAGATTCTCCGAGAAAACCAACCTACAAAAATAATAAAAAATACAACCTAACTTTCAGGTCTACGCTCATGAATTTTTGCCTTTAAACAGCTTAATAGTAGGCCTTTTGTATCATCTAACCTCCGATAATCGTTGCTTTTAATAAATGGAAACAAAAATGAGAAATGTGAACGTCAACATTCAGAGGTCTTAGAAAAAAAATAATATAAATTTTTTTACAAAACCTATCTTAAAAACATACTTGAGTGTAAAAGCAGCCATTTTTTATTACTAGGCAGCGTTATCTAAATCCGAGAATTGCATATTTCTTAAGTGTTTCGTTCAGGTAATTAGCGATATTCTCGTTTCTTAATCATGAAAAAAGTTGATATTTGTTTAAAGAAGAGTCATTATAGTTATGTTATTATGTTACATGCAGTAGATTTTTTTATGGCACCACGTTAAAAACGTGGCTATTGTTTCAGGCGTTGACTTAATTTGTTACTTTTGCATAACTCTTTAGTCGTTTATCGTCTACCCTTCTGTGTCTACAAGTGCTCCCTCTGTCTACTTCTGTGTTTTACTCAATCCTTTGGCATTTAAACGGACTTCGATACTAGCTAAGTGATTTGGATTGTGATAATCTCGGAACGAAGACTCTGCGCGATTACCGGACATTGATACTTGATAAGTATCTTGCATAGCTGCCACAGAAACTGTCAAGTTTACGTACCATACCGTATTCTGCGCGTGATTATGCAGAAATGTATTATTGTTACGGAGCAGCCCAGGGAAACGTACGAGCTGCTGCTAGAAGGTACCGGGAGCATATAATTAGAAGAGGAGGTCCTCAACCCGAGGTCTACCCAGGCTAACGTGTTAGAAACGTAGTTAGTGTTTGCATGTTAGAAACGCGTATATGGAAGGTCGCATACCTGGTACAACTTAGAAAGAAAGTGTGCCAAGGATCGATCCAGATCGAGCAGAACAAGTTTTGGAAGAAGTGCAAGAAATCCTTCAACAAGTACGAGAGAAATTGGCTATCGCACAGGCCTATCTCACATGTCTGTAGAATATTGCGAGTAGAAACCATGCATTCTTACCACGTAAAAAAATGCATGATTTGGCACCAGCAGGCTATCCACGACGTCTAGCGTTTAGTGTTCATTTGTGGACTGGTGTATTTAATAAACCACTGGTTCGACCTATTGAGTTGCCAGCAAGATAAAATAAATGAAAAGAGGAGAAACATATTTAGCATTCTTACAAAATAATTTATACCAAATATTGGAAGACATCAATTTAGCAGTTCGCCGCCACATGTTCATTCAATGCGATGGAGCACCATGCCACTACGCTCGAAATATAAGAGAATATTTGAATGTTTATTTTCCGCGGCGTTGGATTGGCTGTGGAGGGCCTCCACGGGCACCAGATCTTAACCGAGTAGATTTTTTTATTTGGGGATATTACAAAGAAGTTGTGTACAAAACTGAGTACACCACCATTGGCGAATTACGTTTGAAACTGGACCAGGTTCAAATGAAGAATAGAGAAAAAGAAGATGCATTTAGAAGGCTTAAAGAAAATTTCTTAAAACGATGTAGATTGTGCATCTCTAATAATGGAGGGCATTTTGAACATTTGCTGTAGAAAAAATTCAATTTTTTTTGAAATTTAACCAGCTTTTTATTCATATCTTCCTTTCTTTTTATTATGTTAAAAATTAGTTCAATACCTACAAAATAGCTTTGTAGAACCTGCCATCGTGGTGTACCGCACTACGACATTATAATTTAGTTTATTACCCTTCTTAAAACATAAACCGAATTTTGTTTAATAAACGAAAATAGCACTTATTACCTGAACAAAACACTTTTCAAGTATGCAATTCTCGGATTTAGATAACGCTGCATAGTAATAAAATGAAACCTTCATGAGTCGATAGTTTACATCAATACCAACTCGTAAAATTTCATAAATATCACGTTTCTGAATTATAAGCTGTCAAATATGTACGAGTGGCGCCAGAGAATTGTTGTTTCATTTTGAATTTTTTTTTACTTTAATTTAATAATAACCTTACTTCTTTACTGAATTTAATGAATATCTTTCTTTCTTTCTTGCTACTACTTTTATTTTATTTTAAAATCGTGTATAAAACTGATTTGAAATAAAATTTGTTACTTAAGCCGATTTCGAGATTTCGAAGGTTTTGGAAAACCATAATGGTGGTGGAGTATGCCTGAGATACTCTCCATACAATAAAATTCAAATCCTTTTTAAGCGTTAACAGTGCGTGGATACGCTTAGACATTTTTTTTTCATACATAAATATTAGAAATAAACCTAAATAAACATACATACACATCCATGACTAGAAAGCAAATATGATAAAATACCTGCCTCTACCAGGATTCGAACCCGGGACCTTTGGCATGAAAGGTAAAGGTACTTACCTCCACACCAAACATGCCGTCTAGTTTAGAATTTGTTTAGCACTGTACTGCGATGCCAACGGTAACCAAAATTACTTAAATAAGATGATTTTGTTAAAATTTACAATGCTTTCATAGCTTGCCGGTAAGAATGGGACCCAATTATACCCAGCACAAATTGATGATCTATCATTACGTCTCAACTAAGTTATTTATTTGTATTTATTGTGGTGTATCTACATACTTAAAGAATGAGTTAAATATATTTGCACAAACTATCCCGACAGCAGACAAAAGTGCCAAATAACACGACTATTTTAATATCAAGCTATCTACTATCTTTCCGTGGTTTTTGGTAAAATTTTAAAAAGTTTAATTTTGTACAGAAAAAAGCGAGCACAATAAAAAGTATAAAAAATCATAAGTAAACGGTGAATCTCATTACACTCTCAGTTGTGCTTAATGAAATGCAAAGGTTAATAGGTCCCTGCATTCTGGATCTAATTCCGATTTCCGATTTCCGAAAATATTATTATTGTTTTATTGCCTTTGGCCTACGGATCAAGTTCCGTAGGCCAAAGGCAATAAAACAATAATAATATTTTATAATCTGCCCTTGTTCGAATTTATTGTTTAAGTTGTCTGTAACTCGTTTAACAGCTGTTGAACTTTGTATGAACCTTTATGGAAAAATTGGAAAAAAATGTTTATAGTCAGAAATTGCTTGATTTCGTTATTGTTGCTATGGATATGCTTGGTAGTAAACGGTGCGAAATTAATATGTTTTAGTGGTTTTTGAGAACCTTCAAGTTTGTTGAAGCCTGAGTGTAACATATTAATTAGTTCTAAAATGGACACAACGTCAAAGCAATTTTAAACTACCTGCAATGCGATAGCTTAGTAATTTATGGAAGTTAAAGGATATTTTATACAATTAGTTCAGGAAAGGAACAGTTAAATAACTTATCAAGCAGTGGAAGTAGCCAGGCTGCAAGAATGAAGAATTTTAAAATGATAACTTTAACTTTAGGTTCAAATCTACTCTCATAATATTATTATAAAGAGACGATTGTGGCTTAAAGAATTATCGTGATTTCTGTGTTGCCAAATTAAAAAAAGCTCCTTTAGCTAGCTTTTACATTAATAGGATTTTATCGAAGTAGTATTAAGTGCTGAACATTTTATCGATATGTTTAATACTACCACACAGAAAAAATACGGTAGCAATTATCTTTTTATAACGTTTAAGCAGCGTTCATAAGAACATGTGTCGAAACCATAACTTTTTAAAAGTAATTACTTTATAAAAACTAAATAGATTTTTTCAAGGCTTTGTAAATAACCTGTTGAAGTGAAACTATGTTCCAGGATGTAATCAAGGCAAACCTCCTTCACTAAAAGCTTGTTGATAATTCACGGATACACATATAAATCCTAGTTTCAGAAATGACTACATACAAAAGTTTACATTTGTAAGTTGTTCAAATTTTTTTTATTCTCTGTTTTATCCAAAACATGTAATTACAGTAACGAACGAAGTTAAATCATTCGACTGCAGTATTGAAATTCTTGCGTTTTTAATATTTCGGACTAAATTTGTTTGAAAAATAAACAAAATTAAATAAGAATCCATACCAAATAAAATTGAGTAAAGCTTATGTTTTCCAAGTCCGGAATGTTTTTCTCACTTCTAATGTAGGAAGTATTCTTTTACTGAAATCAACAAACGGTTTATCAATCTGTGACAGTATCAATCAACCTATATCTTGAAAAACTTTTATGTTCGATTTTGTTTTCTAATTTGTAATGGTGGTCATAAAGTGTTTATTTATCTATCTATATGTTAGTCTTTTAAAGGTATAAAAACAAAATCGTTTTCTTTTTTATTATGTCACAGTGTCGTGCCAGATACTCAATATAACTTTAACTGGAGTTCTGCTTACTTTATGGTTCCCTGATTTATAAGATATTTACGATAATCGAGAGACGTAGGGCAGTTGGAGACCAGTTATTATTTCAGTATACTATGCTAATTCTTCTGTCCACAGTATTAAAAGGAAAGGTACGTGAAAGGAATAAAGACCTTTCAGACCTAAAACAAAACAGATATTTATAGACAGGTTCATAAATTTATTTGACTAACAACTTTAAGCGAAAAAGTATTTATCTAAGTTGCGTTATTCATGTAATCAAATAAGTTAATAAGTATAAAACGGGCAATTTTCCTCTAAATGAAACGATTTCAATTACTGTTAAAATGTATTTCACTACAAATAACATATTTTTCCTTATTAGGTACTTATTAAACATCAGACTTTGCCGGTCGCTAGTAATTTGTAGATCGAATTATGTTGACTACGCAGCACTAATTGATCGATGTCGATAGTCGATGACAAGAAGGTCAATGTTGACAACACTCGCCGAACCTACATGACGTGCCTATGTAAATAATTTTGTCTAATTAAACTAAATTTAACTTTTGTTAGCACTGCTCAAAAAAGAAGGTACTCGTTACAAGTAATGCTATAAGTAAAGTAAAAGTAAGTAAGTGCATATAATACTCATAAATTCGATATTAATGGAACATTCGATTATGTTTTAAAAGAAAAAGAAATAAAAATATCTATTATTTATTTCTGGTATATTAGAAAACAATAGTACATCTATACTAAAGTGAAATTTTAAAGGTGAATATATGTAAGCAATTAGAATTTCATATTTTCGCAATCACTTCATACGGCAAAGTTTATACGATATTTTGATGTAAGAACTTAAAAAGGCAAAACGTTTCTGAACCACGAATGAAGTATTTTAAATTACCTTAAAATCACAAGTTATCGTAAGATATGGAAAATCACTTTTCATATAATTTTTATAAAATTATAAGTATTCTATAGTAAACAAATTATTTATGAACATAATCTCAACACAAAACAACGCCAACTTTGCTACTAAATACTTGAAAATTAAGGAAAAAATACACACAAAAATCGATAGAATATTTTTTAGCGCCCAAAATCGTTCTCATGACTGCCCCTATTAACCTATAATCACCTACAGGTCCATTAGGCTGGCTGACATGTATATGTACCTATTGACTGGTACTTATCATTAACTACCTGTTTGTATGTACAATCGAGGCATTTGGGGCAGCCTCAGATTCGCATTCGAACCCCCTGCAGTGATGTCAGCACTCAATAGGCGGGGCGCCTACAAAGGACCGAACAACGCGCAAGCGGTTTTCGCCTTAGCCTAAACCACCGCCGACTTCCCCGACTGTACCTACTAGCTCTTGCCCGCGACTTCTTTTGGAGATTGGTTGTTAGTTATCGTTAACAAGGTTTTGGACGGGGCTTCGCTCACCTATACAATGCTATTCAATGGTACCCTGCATTTCTGAGCCCATGACAACGTGTATGAAAAGTTTAATTTTGCTGAAATATGTAGTTAAGGTAAGAAAGTATGACAAACAGTCAAACTCACAAACAAACTGACTTTCATTTATGGTTGCTTGTCTTTATGTACCTACATATTGATTGGTATTTATCATTAATTACCTGTTTGTGGGAACGGCCACGTGCCTGGGGGCATTTCGCAACGCATCCTACCGCAGACGCGCTGGCGTTTAGTTACCGACCTCGGACCACATATAGTGCAGGGCTGTCGGATGAAACCTGATTGATGGAGCGCGTTTTTGATTGATTGTTAAACCGCTTATATGAATATGCGGCGAAGAAGTGAGTTGAGTTAAAAATAAAGAGAATCTGCCTGATGTTAAACGGCATCCGCGCCGATGGTCTCGCCGGGTTTTTTATTAAAATAGGTTCTGTATTAGCATTTCGATAAATAATACGAGTAGTCCTTACTCCTGGCTGTCTCTCTTTTTTAACCGGTTCAGAACCACGTAAACGTGTTTAATATGGTAGTCAGCTCCATGAGATCGTGACAAATAAACTCTACATTATATAACTTAAATAAATAATAGCAGTTACTGCAGTCGTAGAACACATGCTACACGCTGGTCCGTCGCATTACATCTGCTTTGATAAAGCTCGGCTATTATATATTCAGGAGAAAAACCTCGTTCGACGCAAAATTTACGAAACGATAATATTAGCTGGCGTGACATTTTCACATGCGATGTTGGTTGTGCCCTAGCCCCCGCGTGGAAGCCGATCCTACGACAGTAAGGACACGCCAGTCTCTCCGCGGACATCGTTAGCTCAGCCTACACCCTGTTTTTGCCTACGGCGCCCCCCACCCCGGCGCCAGCGCAGCATCCACCCCCGCGCCACCCACGGCGGTCGCGCCTGCGCCCACTTGTGTAACCTCTCTAGTATGCTCTCCAGATTATCAGGAACAGTTTTGACTGTTCAATGATATATCGATAGGAAATTACTATCAGTTTTTGAAGGGAGCCCTTTCGCAATATTTTTTTATCGTAATGTAGTTTGGAATAACAGTTTCAGCATAAAGTTTTTTCGCATAAACTGATATGAGCACAATATTATACACGCAGAATGGATTCATTGCCATAAGTTTCACTTACTTTAATTTTCTTTATCAAAATTTTATACAGCATAAATGTAAAGGACATAACTGTTATACGTCTAAAAATAAATTGTCATAAAATTCAAAACGCATAATGGAAGTATTCATAACCTCTAAAGTCATAAATGTAAAGTAATAAAAAAGCTTTTGGTGCCTAATTTATCGAGTACAGATCATATGTACCTACTTTATGGTGAGTCTTGAAAGTAAAAAAAATAATATTACACTCGGCCTTGGAAGTTAGATTAACGATGCTGCGAAATACTGTATTGCGACGACACGGAACTGCGAATATTCGGGACTTAGATTTACCATGCTACGAAGTGCTGTAAAGCGACAACATGGAGCTGTGAAAATACCTTCTTCGACTTAATAATCCTGGAATTGCGATAAATGTATATTTCGACACATTATACTTATAAACACTACAATGCGAATTACGAAATCGCAATGTATGTAAGTTTTAAAGTATAGACAAACGATGTACTTTGCTTCGAAAGTTCACAGTAGCGACTTTCAAGTGGGTTAGGTTAGGTTTGTATGTAGTTAATACACGCGCGAGCCGAGCGAGAGAATGGAGCGTGGTGCGGGAGCACCCAGCGAAGCGCCAGGACCAAATTAATACTATTTCCAGCTTTTCAAGAAAAGCAAAAAAAGACACGATCATCGGAATTCCATACTTCGCTACAGTGAACTTTCCAACACATGTACATTGTACTTCTATACTTTTGAACTTAAGTTCAGTAAAGTTCAGTAGTGGGGAGTCCTTAAAGGGGGTATAGTTCCATGTAAGCGCATTTCAGCATATAGGAGAACGGTGTGTCGAAGTAAATATTTTCGCAATTAGGTTATTTTCATTTCAGCAATTTCATTTATTTGCATTTCATCGTATAGAAGAATGATGTCTCGAAGTAAGTACTTTCGCAGTTCCGTGTCGTTGCAATGCAGTATTTCGAAGCATCGTTAATCTAACTTCCATGATCGAGTCATAATATTAGGCGCGACTTCGAGCGCAGCGACGAGGAGCAGGTTAGTCAGTATTTAGGTCATGCCAAAAAGCGACTTGCACGTGAATAATAAATAAAAATATTTGACCAAGATTATTTAAGAAATGATGATGATGAATTGTAAATAATCATATCACTATAATAAAAAAATATTACACAATAATACAGAACGGAATTGGCCAACCCCGAAACCACGCGGTACTTTTCTGTCCCACCCTAGAGTGTTTTTGTAAACCCGGGGGCGTGGAGGGAGGGTAGCCCCCGCCCGCTGTATCGTACACGTAGCGTAGACGACCAGCAAGCCGAAGCTGCGAAGGCGAGCACGAGTGCCTGCGTTTTGTTACGTAAGGGCGAAGAGGCTGCACATCCCGTAGCGCCAGAAGTACTTGGATGGATGCATACTGTTTTGCTTGCATGCATGCCTGCTTGCTTGCTTACATGCATGCTTGCCTGCTTGCATGCATGCTTGCTTGCTTGCAAACTAAAATATATGAAATGATTTTCTAAAAGGGTTATTAATTTTATAGTCCATTTATTTTTGTCAAATTATGGTTTTCAATATGTATGTCTTATAAACTTTATGCCATAGTGTGAGATGCCAATAAATGTTATGATTAGTAATCGTTATTGTAAAACCATTTACGCATGAACATTTTATGCTAATTTATTATTATTATAAATGAAGTTATGGGTAAATAAAGTATGCCTTATGATTAATTCTGTATGAACGTTATTCGAAACAAACAGTATGCCAAAAAAACGTTATGCAGCCTTATAATATGCCAATTAAATTTATGCATCCCAATAAGGACCCATTTTTGAAAACCTATTATAAAGTTATAAAGAAATAACAAACGAACAATATGGAAGAACGTAATGGAAATAACAGAACTAACGAAACGCTCTGCTTTCAAGGAAATCTTCTGACGACGGACAGTTATAATTCCGGCAATTACCTCCTCGTTAGAGTGGACCTCCTCGATATCCTCGTGGACTGTTGTGTTGATAGATACGCTTTTAGCATTTGATTTATCACATGTTATAAGAATATAAGGTAAGGCGCAAGGTGAATGTAAAGTTTACAAATTAGTAAAACAGTGGTTTTCGGAAGCATGTAATCGCAGAAAAACTGACCTAGAATGCTTAGTCGACAGGATGCAAAGGCATTTCCACATAAAAATAAAGGCTATATTCAACAAGCATAAACTCACTACTAATTTTTTTATTTTTTTTCCTGAAACTTGGCTCTCAGTATTGACAGAAAAAAAAGATAGCGTGGATGTTGTCAACATGTTAAAATTTACTAACTGGGCACGATTTTTTGTATTTTCCATTAAAATATTGGGTCACACATATTACTCCCAAGAGCATACACATGTGTTACCACTAAGTTTTTTCAAATCGGAAAACCTTGCCTTTTATCTTTTTATAACGTACTCACAGACTACGTAATTAATAATAATTCCAATAATAACTTAATTTATATTAGTGATCCTCAATTAAATATACTAAAGACAAAGAGCCTTGAGAAGCTCAATATCAGATGCTTTAAAACAGGTCAAATATTTTATGTATTCTTGAAAGATCTTTCTTGTTCAAGTTCCTGATGATACAAACATTTCATAACAATATCTGTGGAATGCAAGCGATCTTAAACTAACGAAGACCAAGGTTAAAATTCAATGATAAGTGCTTAATGTTATTTTTAGATCAGTTATCTAGGTCAGTATTAACGATATTTAAGTGTGATTTATGATTTCCATAACTTCTCTACTTATTTTTTATGGTTTATACATTAATGTATACACCATAAAAAATAAGTTGAGTTTCTTGAAATTAATTAAATATTGCTAGCAATAAACAAAATCATTGTTTTCGTTTTAGAATACATCGACTTAAAATAGGGAGATATCAGTGGAGGGAGTGATTTAACACACAACATGCTATGGAAGGCAATAATTTAATTAATGTAATAACATAAATACTATGCATAAATATGTATTTCGTGTAAATATGTATATATATATTTTGTCCATAATCAATAATAACGTCAAATTCGTAGGTTATAACATTTTTTTACTTTATCGTCATTAAATAATAATTCTCTCAACAAATCTACACAAGATTATTTAATAAAATACTTTCATTCTTTCATCACACGAATCGAGGTATAAACAAAAACTTTGTTCCCACGATTGCATAACATAAACTTTAATTATCCATTAGCTCACCTAATACTACGTGTAATTAGATCACCCAATACAGCTAACAATTTTAAGAGCAAAACTATTACACCAAGCCCTCTAGACGAATGTCAGAACGAGACGTCAGTAATTTGGGATACAGACAGCAGGACTATTTTGTATTATTTATTTTGGTATTTCATGCCAGTATTTATCTACCCGATTAAATTACCATAGTATTGAGAAGCATTTTCTTTGGAGAACTTGTTCGTTTGCTTGTGTAACTGGTGCTCTGGTGACTGCCTGCGACTTAACCTATGACATCAATTTATTCGTTGTGCAATAATCGAGTCAATGCTGTTATTTAATCGTTTAAGCTATTTGATTTTGCATTCGATATCATTGAACTCTGGGAAACAAAATGCAGCATTTTTTTTTCTCCTATATTATATCCCAGTTATAATTATTATATTTACAATAATTAGATTTAGAACCGGAATTTCAATTAAATCTAAAGACCTCATGGTACAAACTGTTTAGTTTTATTATTTATCACAGATTTCATTCACGCAACCTTTTGAACCATAAGTTAAATTTGTTTAGAAATCAAATTATTTCTTTTGGGTATCATTAAGTTTGATTTAATAAAAAACTGCTATGAATTATTGGACCAACCATTGATGCCAACCATAGGCTAATACCACCTAACATTAACACTTTCAAAGCATAATAATTATAGCCAATGAAAAAAAATTATAATATCTAAGACATCTAATTACAAAAACTATACCTACATTAATAATAGTAAAACATACTCTAATGTAGGAACAGGAAAAGACACATCTCAGTTAAGCTTCCAGAGAAGTGCAAGTGATTGTGATTTAGAAAGGAAGCTTCGCGATGAGTTCAACTCTAGTTATATAATGTTATTGCTAAGTACTGGCAAGCATCACACACTGCTCGTAGCGGTAAACATTAGCATTAAACGTACGAGGTAGACTTTGACCGGTGAGTTCATTAATTTTGAGAGGTTTTCTGATAAATTAGCTTGTTTATGTTTATTTCATTTAAAATTCATAAAACTGTTAAAAACTTTCCAACGAATAGCAAACATTATTTAAAAATTGAAAAAGGAATATTTGTGAATAATTGTTATACACTTTATTTTAATTAATCCGTAGTCAAATTGATATTTAAAAAAAATACAGTAAATTGGCGCATGACAAAATTCGCTGGTAAAATTATCTTTTGAAATTTAGTATGTTGTAACTTATATCACCCAAACAAGTGGTTTGATATTCGAACCTTCATTTCTGGTGTCAAGAACTTAGAAATGTAATGTAAAGAAAATTTCTAATAATATGTTCCTAATATAATACTAGATCTAACAACTCTACAAAGCTTCCGTATCATTTATCAAAATGACACTTAAAAATAAACAAATGACTTCTGCAATCATCAAAAAAGCAGACGGTCTCATGTCGCAACTGACACAGAAAACTATAACCGATTTGTTTGGCGCAACGCAGCGGAATTTATATAAAAACTGTCCTGAGTTGCATCTGCAACCAGCTTGCATTCTATCGAAAAACTTATGTAAACAAATTGGATTGAATTGTCACTTTGTAATGAAGCGATAAAACTGTAGCAAATAAGTGATAGAGGTTGATACGTTGCTTGTTTAAATAAAATATAAAATAACAGAAAGTTTTTTTCTTACTTAGGGTGGTTCCTATGCATAAAGGTGAAAGCTTTCTGACGGGCCTTTAAAAAATATTAAATAAAAGCAGTATCCACAAAAATATTAGATAAAACTAACATTGTTGTGCATATAAAATACTTATTTTTTTTTGATCATTCAGTATCGTCATTTTACAACTTTGCAAGTCACGCAACACACCACAATGTGGTGAAAAGTAGATACCTGACTTCAGTCTAGATATCTAAATTTTACCACTTACATAATCATTGTGAACTATAGCATTGCACTAAAAAATTAATTTACTAAATTAGTCATGTCTGACCCAGTTGACTGATTATTTGGATTCGCATAATGGACCATTCAGATATCTTTGCATAAGTCTACTAGGGGAAAAGTTATGCCTGTATGCACTTTGAACTAATATAATATTTTATGATGTTTTAGGTTAGAATATAGGTGATTTCTTTTACTTACTATAGCTAGAGTTAATTATGAATATAGTTAACACTATTTCAATAGTAACTTTATTACAAAACTCAAAGTGTTTTTAAGCAAGTCTGAATTCTACGTCCTCTTTGCAACCTATTCTGATACGATGAGCTTTTAGTAAAAGCTCAAATTAAAGTCAAAATATTAAATTAATATGCTATTTATGTGACTTATTTTAATTCGTTAACTATGATTTTCAGAATAATTACGAAATATAAAATGCAGAATGAAATCGAAATCAAGACGAATGGTTAAACAAATTATTATTCACAATTCAATATGATGAAATGTGCATTTATCTAACAATTTTGTTGTAGTGCATCTTCTGTCAAAATATATAACGTATTGACTCTAGCTCTAGGATAAGATTTTTCTATTCTAACAAAAGGATTATTTGAATTTAATAATTACTACTATTATATATTCAATGTCTCTCCAGTTTAATGTATGTGAACATGTGTACATTTTTATTATTTAACTAGTCTCATAGATCCTTTATGTATAAAATCATCCTTCACAAAATCGTCAACCAACCCGATGACTAAACGTAACTAGTGCGAAATCACAATAATTCCAATCAAAGTCGACGCGATCCGCTATTACAGTTACGTACAGTGCCGCCAACGTAACTGTCCAGTAGACAAAATCGGAACTAAAAGATTCCTATGGCAACTTTCTTGAAAAAAGAAATGTTAACAAAGAAGGCAGCACCGCCCTTTGTCCCAGAAATAACTTGGTCGAACTGTACCAGCTTAAAGGTCGAGCTATCACTTAGTTACCAGTCCATTCCTTTGGTCACTTCTCGCCGAGTAGCCGGTGCGAGCGCAGTCGCGGCCCGAGCCTAGAGAGGGAAACACGTGCGAAATACAAATATATTAAAAGAATGATAAGAAGTATAAAGTAGAAAATATAAGAATAAATTGTGACTTTCTTGTGTTGTGTCGTGTCGTGCTTGAATATGATAGTGTTGAGGTGAGATCTTTTTTATTTCTAATTTAATTTATTTTGATGAAAATGTGTTTAACGTAAAGTATATTCTCTTGTGAGACTTGTGGCTAGGTGTTAAAAGAAAAAAGTTTTATTTTTTAACTAAAACATTAATATTTCACTATTTTAAAACGTTGCTTTAAAAATAAAATCTTTTAATTTTAAACAAATATGTTGATATTTGTAAAATAATAAATAAAAATATTTTGAGCTCCGAATTATTTTATTAATTTTATTGGAGTGCAAAATAAATGTAAACTTTTTGCAAGGAAACGCGTTGATGTCTTTAGTAGTCGTCTCGTAGGCATCGAACTGCTACGGTACGTAGATTGTCGTAGCTCGTTACGTAATAGTGTAAATTGCAAAGTTACATTTTACATAATAATCACTTTAATAACATAGCCTTACATCATTTTTTAAATACTCTAATTACCTTCATCCCTCTGGTATAAGTATGAGTTGGAAAGATCAGAAAACTGTGTGTTTTGAAATTGAAAATTGAAATTCAATCACAGTTTATAGTGAAATAATAAGTCATCGTACCTGCTCTTAAAGATTAATAGCTGTTTATTTAAACTGGAAAATGTAACTTAACTCTTTGATTACTTACTACCTGATTACTTTTAAAATTTAAATGTAAATATCTCAGACGAAATAAAGAGTAGTCGCTAAAACCAGTTTAGAGTGAACCATTTATGAGTCGCTCTGCACTTAAAATTAGACCATTAATTACAATCTCACTGATTTACCGATGACACGACAACATATCTCACCGATGTTTCATCTGACGATGGCGATCCTGTGATGACTGAATCTGTATAGGATAAATACATACATAATATGCATAAGGTACATAATATACATACTTAACATAGGCGTACGTAACATATACGTATAATGTGTTAGTCATCTTCGATTTCAAACAAACGAGTGGCGTCAGCTCTGCCTCATACGCCTGAGGTCCCAGGTTAGAGCTAGTTCGGAGTATTCATATTTGTGAAAGAACATAGATGCTGGTTCTTGGATCATGGTTTTTTATGGTTTTATTTGTATGGTTTTCTGGGTTGCTCTCCAGTTCGATGTAGCTCAAGACTAAGACGAGCTCGACTTACTTGGGGCCATACAGCTGGTGTGTTTGTCTGGGGGTTTATTTTACCTCGACCAGTAATTTTTGGGGGAAAATAAATAATTATCAGGAAGGTGGTACTCGCTAACCTTCGCTTTTAAGATAGCTGGATTTTGGCTTTTTTAAAGAATTATTTTAGGATCTACCAATTCTCTATGCGATCATTAATAAACTCTAATTACACAGAGAACTAACAGCTGATAATATAGTGTTTTTTATAAATAGTAAACTTTATCCTTTCTTTTTTCAGAGAAAGAAGTCGACACTTAATTCTTCTTTATGTATCGACTCTTATATTGATACTATTTTACTATGACTTAACAAGCATTTCTTTAATCCGGTGAAATGGGAAGTTTTACATCATAGCTGCTCTATTATTACGTTGTAATTGTATTTAAACCTCGTTACTTAGTTTACTAATTGAACCCTGTTAGTTATCTTATGGGGTATGGACGTGCTTCGTTTAGAAATAGATATAGATATAGAAATAGAATAGGAATCTATTAATTTTTATTGGAAGTAAAGTAAAATGCAAAAACTAGTATATGAAGGAAAATTATTTTTGCGGTTTTATCTAGATTTAATAAAAGCTTAAAATTATTTATTGAAGGCAAAGTCAAAATACTCTCGCTGCGTAATAAAAATATTAAGTGGTGACGTGTCCTATGACTTATTTTTCAAGAATGTTTTTAATTGAAGTATAGCAATAAACCGATTACATTATTTAGCAACTATAAAACGATTTTAAGTATATACCCTTAATGTTTTATAACAGTCCTTGCACGTTGCCGGACCTGACAATCTCTTTTTTAATTTCGGTGCAAAGCGAAAGTAAAACATAAAAAAGAGGTTTTATGAGAACCAAGGTGGTTCAACAGATGTTTGAATATTTACATTTATATTCATACAGAATATTGGTGTACTCCAGTTAAAGAAAGTGGTTTTAGAAGGATTATGTAATTTAGCTTTCGATACTAAGTAGTATCGTTTATATTCACGTGTAATCTTTTTTCCGTTAGGTCCATATCTATATTTTTTTTATTTCTAATATTTAAATAATGTAATTCGTAACAGGATAATAAATCATACCTTATAGGTTATCAACAATAAATTTTAAAAGAAGCAAAACAGGACGAATGTTTAAAAATAAGTTTTCCTAATTAACATATATTTTCTTCAATCATAAATTTATTTAAAAAGTAAAAGTAATTTTATTCTACCTCCGCTACAACTTTAAAATAAAAATGATTGCACATTGACATTTAATCATCCTGTCCTAAAAACCTTTTCACTACTTTCCAAATATTCTCTAGTTCAGTTCAGCAATCTGAATCTATTCAGTAATAATACTAATCGTAATTAAATAAGTAATAAAATATTTGTATAGGCTAAATCTTTAATAACCCAATTATTTAACATTAATTCTAACGCTAAAATTGTCATGAATTTTTGCAAGTTTTCACATCTGGAAACATAAACCGGAAACAACAAAACTAATGAATTCGTAAAATATAAAAAGTAGGGTTATCGTGTAAACCGGTCTGCTAATCGGGGCGTCGTAATATTTTGGCGCCAACTGACCATACAGTAGATAGAGACGAACAAAGTCCGAGACAGATTCACCGTTATACGATTTATTTTATTTTAGGCGGAGAAATAAAAAGTCAAGAATCCCTTTCCATTACAGTTAAATTATTAATTTGTAAAAATTATAGAATTTTATTTAATTTTGTTTTTTTTTAACGTTGTCATAGCCAACAAACCAGCATGTGACCCATCAAATGGCAAGGCATGCGTGCCCATTGGCATCTATAATCGTTAATGTTATTAATTAAAGTAATTTAATGATTAACTATAAATTTTGCTTTGCTGACTGTAGGTTGAAATCGGACTTTCCCTTGTTCTAGTACCTACACTGGCTGTTCCTTCCTACACCGGCCGCGTAGACGAGGTTGTTCTTGTAGTTAAAATAGAAAGGACCCCAGACGAGATCTTAACATAACAAACTCTACGACCAGTAACTACTACTTGCATCATATATTGTTGCTAACTGACTCGTCAAAACCCACGATGGACTACATTGCATTCCAGTTATTATGAAAGTTGAAGTGACATTAAATATAGTGCACTGACGCAAAAACTCTAAAACCCCACAATTAAAAAAAAAACATTATGCGAAACCCCCGCAGTTACGAGTGTTGAAGAAGAATGATGGCCCTTTATCTTAAACGCAACAATTATTATACACAAATTTGGAATTATTGCTAAATATTTTTATATATTTAGTGTGATTATTTAGTGTGATTACCGTCACTTTACTTAACGATGCACACTAACCTTATACAGTTCCAAATATTAGCAATCGAAATGTATCTGCCGTTCACTTTGTGGTCAACTGTGCGATATATTTGCGGTGATAATTGGTTCAATAACTTACTACAAACTTGCGAAATATTCTTAAATCAAAATATATGACGTAGAGGTATCTACTAAAATAATTCATATGTGAACTTTATTATAATGTAAGAGCTAATATCGATTCTAAGACCCTTGCAATAAAATAAAGTTATAATACGTCGACTGGTAACTACTAGCATAGGATATATATTTAATTTTGTACAACTCGAGCTCTCTATATAAATCACAACATTAGTATCGCTTGCCTGTTTTATCAACATGCACTCCCAAAGTACTAGAAGATACATTAAATAAATATGAACGATAAAATCTTTTTGATAAAACTTGGGTACTTTCATTCTCTCTAAATTAGGTAAGAAACCGTCGATTTTTCACTCACAATTCATTTTAACTATTTATAATTTTCAACCTGTCCATTGAATAAGATATATTACCATAGATTGGGGTATTTTAATGTTTTATTCGATAAAAAGTATTAACCTTAAGACTTTAGCGCTATTTTAACAAATGACAGTAAATAAACAAATTAATTTGAAGCTTGTGAAATAAAACTACATTATTTTCGTATAATTTTTGTTAATAAATAAAAATAATATTTAAACAGAACCGCTACGAAGGCCGAAACTAGTTACAAAATATGAATAAATATGTAATACATTTGATTTATGTCAAATATAACTGTGTGTAATAAAAATGGATATCAAAGTAATGAGTTCGTATAGAATTCGTATAAATTTATCAAAGAACCTGTTATTTTTTGGGGTTATGATTAAAGTTGGGTAATAAATGAAAAATTCTTGTTGTATTTTATAGTTTTTCCATCACATATGTATGAAACCTTCCGTATGTTGGTGAAGGTAGGCACAATCGTCAAAACATTTATCTCGTGTTTACTTAGCAAAAGATTTTGTTGCGCAGGAGCATAATAATGCCACAAGATATTCTTCTTCTTAAACGAGAGATAGTATAGATAAGTCTTTTTGATACTTGATACTTATAAGGATTTAAATAATATACAATTTTTAATATTTCTTATATTGAATTAGTAGTAAATTCTTGTCAATTATCCAAATTCGATGCATTGATTCACTTACTAACTTACCGTTAAAAGATTATGTCCATTTTTATGCCAGTTTAACTCCAAAACCATTTTACGAAACCAATACATAAGTATCGGATAAATTGTCAATTAAGCTGTATTCGTGTTGAAAATCTTATTTTAAATGAATAAGTAAATGCTTACATCTGATTGGTATGTGATCGTTTACGTTAGTTTTAAGTGAAAAACAACTATAAAATCGATCCGGTATGCATTGATTGCCATTTCATTTCCACAAGTTATAAATTGTGGTAATTAAATACTGTAAGATTTGTTTGTCGGTGTTGAATTTAGGAACAAGTATAGTAGAAGATATTTGAATGTAAACCTGTAACCGGGTGAGGCTCTACATACGCCTACAACTCGCAAATTGTATTCAGATGATGGCATTTATAGTTGTAAATATATACATTAATGCCAATGTAGAGGTATTATTATTTCACTGAAATAAAACGGGCACACGGTGCCTGTTAATATTAAATTATGAACAAAACAATTTAATAGATGTTAATAAATTAAATCAAAATCCTGAATGTAATCCTTACGCAATTATAATATTATTCCAAGAAGAAAGAAATTAATAAAATCATAAAGAAACTAGTGAATTGTTTGTTCAAACCTTTTTTCAATATTATTAATTCTCTGAACAATAGCTTTCAAATTTAATATTATTTGGGGCTTCGTTGCATCCAATACAACAACAAACATGTTTTCAAAATGGCACTATTCTTCCCAGCCTCATACGCTGGGAAGCTTCGAGTCCTGGCCGGGATATTCATTTGTTTAATCAACATAAATATTTACTCTCGGGTCATGCTTGTTGATATTTATATATATATGTTTATTCTCGGTTCCCCCCAGTTCGCTGTATGGTATAACACAAGCACTGTTTACTTTGGGGCCATACAGTTGGTGTGTTTGTCTGGGGATTTACTATTATTTATTTGTTTATTAAACATAGCCATCAGCTGTCAAAATGAAACACTTTGATCAAAATAATAAAACATTTCTGTCAATGCCTGACTACTACAGGTTTACCTTTAAGTACTAAATTACAAAAAGTAGCCATATCTCATATTAAAATTAACCTTATTGCAAACATGTTTTTGTGAAGTTCACTATTGAAATACCCTTCATACTGAATTACGCAAATGTACGTTCGTTTTCGACCACAAATGAGACCTCAAACGTCTTATAAGTTATACATTTTATTGGTAGATACACATGTTTAAGAACATAATTGAGATTACGATTTCTATGACAGATGGGTCAAAATACGAAGTCAGTTTTATTAACTAGATATGGAAAGTGTAGAACCTTCTAGAAAAATGTTGTGTTTTTTTTATATTATATTATGATTTGTTTAATTGTATTAATTTCACTTAGACATTGAACGACTTTGACATACTATTTGAATTTATAACTATTTTAACTTTAAATATAAATTGTGTTACTAACATAGTGTTAAGAAGTTATTTGTAATACTAAGAATTGGGCCAGGATGCCATAATAAATAAAATTTAGCCATAAGTGGTTAAATATAAAAATAATAGATTTTTATATTTAACCACTTATGGCTAAGCTTCTACAAAAAATAGTACCATATTAGGTACTATTTTTTGTTTAATTGTAGCAACTAAGTTACTACAATTAAAAACGCTGAAAACAGGAGAACGTGAAGCCCCATAAAAGCCCCTTTTTCCCTATTTAATTATTTACACGACTAACTTTTACTTTAGTGGTTCGGTCAGTTCATGCTATCAAATACAAAATTAAGATTTAAATGCATCCTTGACAAGATCTCCAAGCCCATAACTTAACCATTAGGGCCACCAAACCCAAATGCCCTTAAAACTAAACTACATCAACCATTACAAAACAAGCGATGTGCTTTTGATTATCTCGACGACCCACATTTGCACAGCTCATTGCAAATAATTGCGAAGTGTATCTTTAAGTTAATGGCAGCAAACGCTTAATGGATTCAATACAGGCGGCGTACGAGAGTTACAAAATGTTGTAACATAATGTACATCTTTGAAGATAGTTATCTGTTCGTTACTGCACGCTGCGGGCTGCGGGTTAGATCATCTTGTTTATTACGCGTGTCAAGTGATTTGTACTTTAAATTTCAACGGATACACTCCAATGGAAAAGTTTAAAGTTGTTGAAATAGGTTCAATTATTAAAGAGAATTTCAAAGTACTTATTAGGTATAGTATTCGTGAATGTAGTATCTACTTGTTTTATTTTTTAGAATTCCAGCTAGGTTTTAGCGGAGGGATAAAAATACTAGTATTAGCACTTTCTTGTATAGCAAATTATTTTTCTAAGAAAAATAAACGACAAATATCTAAGGTCTTTAAAAACATTTATTAAAAACGTCTAAAAATGAATGTAACATACGTTTCTGTTCTTATATGGAACCAGTATATTAGATTGGTCTTTGTGTTCTTTAAAAACATAGATGTTACACGCTGATCGTAAAGTTGTTGATGCTCACCCTAGTTTTAAAAGCTGAAGACTATACTTGCCCAGAAATCAGATACTGTCAAATAAGTCTGTGCGAGAAAGTTCTGCGGAGTGTGTTTTGTATATTTTTTGTGATAAAAGGTCAAAAATAAATTAAGTGAGTAATTATTTTTAATCTTCATTAAAAAATGTTTCAAACTCACTTTTAAATTTTTTCTTGACTTGTTGGTATACGAACGATTCCATAACTATGAACATGACTAACTTTTGTGTCTGCCCTGCAGGTTGCTAGCCTTCACGCTAGCGTGCGCGTGCGCCGGCGGTGTGCTAACCGCGGCAGGCGCGGGTGACGAAGACTGCGCGCTGTTTCTGTCGGCAGGACGCTCCTCCGCGTACGACTACAGCCTTAACCTGCTCAGAGGGAACTTGTAAGTAGATCAATATGCATAGTTATGATAAAAAGTTGTCACAGCTAAACGTGGTGGCCGTTTCCAACCTGGTTTCTACTACCGTACTTAGTTAATGTAAAAATTTATTGTGTGCATAGGAAAAAAACAATTAAGAAATAAAAAGCACTAAAGATAGAATTCAACGCCTAAATTTTTTGGTACGTAGGGCAAAGTGGCCAAAAGGCTGGCAGAATTACCGCATTAAATCGCTTACGATAAACGTTGTGCACAATAAGTTCCAGACCTAGTCATTTCGGTCACGAGCTTCAGCCACTAATCGTTTAGAAATTTGAATGAAGAATTAATTCCTGACCCAAGGTCATGGGGATCCCAACGCCAAACGCCTCAAAAATATAAAATTACCGAAATATTGATATCATGCGACACACATTCGGCGGCCGAGCCAGCGTGAACACTCGTCGTAAGAAGATGAAAGGCCGCGAGGGTGTCTACACAGGTTGCATCCCACACTTGCGGCCTACCCATTTTCCACAGTACTAGAGTCATACCATTAGGCCGCTTGCCACCGTCACGTAATAGTCCTAACAGTTCAAGTATCTAGGGAGCGATGATGGTGAAAAGCGCCCACATGCTATTTGAAAAGATTTTAAGGATTTGTGATGTAAAATCGTTATTATGTTTATCCACCACCATAATCGCCACGTGAAGGTTGCCTTCCAGTTAAAGGAAAGGAGCAATCACTACGGTCGGCAACGCAATCACTGGGTGTTAGTGATTAATCTCCTTGTCATTGTATTCTGTGATAGCACATTCGACAAAAAATTTGCACTCACCGTTTGGAAAATGCGAAAATATATATTTCTCTGACTATTGCAACCTAAAGATTAATAAGTATAAAGTCGTACATTTTTGTGAACAGTACCTAAACCTACACAAACCACATCAGTTCTTGATCAGTCTATTTTTAGAAGGTCTACAATTGTATAACAGATAACTATTTCAAATCGAATTTTCCGTCTGACTGATTTATTTAAGCAATGTCTGTCGAATGCGGATTATAAACGTAGAATCAGATTCATTGCATTTTTTAACAAAGTTTTACTCCAAATGATTACAAAACTAAACGAAATAATTAAGTTGTTCATTTATTTTGCGTCGTTAAAGAGTATTTAAAGATAAGTTTCAAAATATTTCACTGTGAAATATTAGACTGGAATGGTATTGGATGTATTGGGTAACTTGGAAGTTTGTCAGCATGTGATTAATTAAAAGTGCAAGGTGCCAGGCAAGTTGAAGTTTTAAATGTTCTTTCACATTTTAATAGGAGCAATTTCGAATAATTTGTTTTTGCGTAAATTTAGAACTGTTGGATTGTAAACTTTATTTGTATAATTGCATACTTTTTTAATACTTTCTTAAGCGGCAAATTACATCATCGATATCGACTAATGACGCGCTGCCGACGGTAGGCTTCAGTGGGAATTGTCTTTGTTCCAGCAATTGCACTGGCCGTTTATTTTCATTAACGGGAAACAACCACGTCTACGTTGTTATTATGGCGGCCAAAATAGAAAGGTCTGTAGTACCGCCCCAAACAAGGCCTTAACAAAAGAAACTCTACGACCACGCTGTTATACAAAATCCACAGACCATAGTCACCTAATTTATTTTAATAAGTTTATACCCTTATCTGAGGTTTTTTATAAATCATTAAATTGACTTATTGACTTTCATTACACCCATCAAAAATTGTGGTATCAGTGCTGAACACATAGGACCATTATGTCATAATGTCTCGAGTCAATTCGGGAACTCGGGTTATCTCACCGATTGTACCGAGATCGGGAGTTTACTCTCACTGCCACGGTTACGTCACAATGACCCAGCACTCTTGACACGGATTTATAGCGGCGATCCATTTCTGATCAAGCGTGATGACGAGAAAAAGTTAACTCTTTAGCGATGATATACTTAGTATCTACACTAAGGAGTTCCTTAAGTAATTACAAAATGCTGCTAAGTGCGGCCGTAGGCTGTAAGTATTATTACAATTAGAGAACTTTTGTCCTCCTTACTTTTTGCAGTTGCGTTTGTTATTTCGTACCTGCGATGTCTACGATCTTATTATATTTATCAATCATAGGAAAATTTACAGTTGAGTTGGTACCATATGTTCTATAACCATTATTTAAATTTGGTCAGCGCATTATTTTATTTAAATATGATGATAGTCCTTAGTCGATCCTTAGTCGATCTCTCAGTCGTACAGTTGAGTTGGTACCATATGTTCTATAACCATTATTTAAATTTGGTCAGCGCATTATTTTTAAATATGATGATAGTCCTTAGTCGACTCCTTAGTCGATCAAAATCATATTAAGACATCGAATAATCGTTAATTGATCAGATCAAAAAACCACGCCAACGACATGTAGAAACATAATTTCGAAATAAACTTATACAAGTACCTTTCCTTATGATGTTCCCAGCTGATGTAACCGTACCATACTATCAATTGCATTCACGTATAACTAGTGACGTGAAGATATCTCAACCTTAATGTCCAAATCTTTAAGTTCAAATTAAAGTCGTAGAAGTAAAGTCCAGTCTGTCCGGGCTCAGATATTTTGTAGGAAGTATTAATGTAGATTTATAACAGTGAGTATTATAAAACTGTTGAGTTTAATATGAGGAGCAATAATTTTTGTAAATCACAAATCATGTTTCATTACAGAATAGGCGTGGCATTGACCAGGTCTTTCAGAAAGTAACCTAGTGCTAATGTAACGGCGCTCTTTCACGAGTTTCAACCAATTTGTTACATCCTCATTATGGTCCTGGAAACATTGTTGACCACTCCAACCATTTACCTGGTTCGCCTAAGTGCATTATGTGCCTTTTCATCGACGCCATTATAGAGCCCCAATTAAGGTTTTACATCTTAGTGTATCTCTTAATTTAATTAAAGAAACAAAGTCCACATTAACAGTATCATATAATGCTAAACTTTTAATTTGGTAATTTAACCTTCTCAGCTTCAACACCTACAACGTCTTACTCAAATATTATTACATAATCACGATTTTCTTTTTTGTAATCCGTTAACAGATTTCAATGACTTTATCAATAACTTGTTGAGGTCTCATAGGGCCTGGTAGCAGTATTGACCTTAAAATAAATTTACCAACTACAAGGCGAGCTGGCTCACACAACACTAACCATCTCGTAAATGTATTTGCTCCACATTCATTAAACCATTCGTTGATATAAAGATTAATAAAATATTTGACCTTAAAGATATAACTGTGTTCAACAATAAAATGAAAAATGCAATCTATTTGTCATACCGCGCAATCATGCGCAATCAATCAATTAATTGGATTGACAGTTAGTAAATTGCTTATAAATCCTATGACATCGTTTTAAGAACAAAACGCGCTTTTTAATTGAGAGAAATTTAAACGTTTTTTTCAAACACCAAAAAGATTTGTTTTCTTATAATATTTAACATCATAACTTTGTGTTTTAATTCATACTTTTACTTCAACTCTTATATCTGACAAGTATGTAAAAAGAAATAGAAAACTACGAAATGAAAATCAAGTCTCAAAGATGAGGAAGTACAGTGAAGTACAAATATATTCTTTAGGTACATTTTGTACAGGTATAATCTGAAGGCCTTCCGTCTTTTCTACCTGATCTTATCATGTGAAGCGATCACTCGATAAAAAGTGGTTTACTTCCAAGCTCTTTAATATTTCATTATTTGTTTGTAATGGTATAGGTGTGGTGGTCACCGTTAAAGCGCTTTTAGTGACCATTACGGACTAAGCACCAGACCACAAAACCATGTACGACTCAAATAATTCATAATTCTTTACATAATTCTTCGGTATTTTCTAGTTTTATTTTAAATATCAATTATATAATAACAATAATATCAATTTAATTCGGAGTTATTCCATATTATGTTAGTAACAATATTCTTAAAAAACTATGTTAGTAATATAAATTTCATGTCATAACAATTCTAAAATAATTGAGGTCCAAATTTAAAGTAGTTAATGTCTAATTTAACTAATTAATGTCTATATTCAAAAACAGTCATTTAGCACTCGACCAGCACAGACAGTGCCTACTCACCCAGTGCTTTAATATTTTATCCGGATACATTAAAAATGTTTTTAAACTGGAGCTAAATATTTTTCTGCAATTTAAATTCACTCCAGCCGAAAATTTCAGTAAACATACGTAGCTGGTGTCGTCATGTTGCTTAGATTAAACCGCATTCCAATCTTAGGACTTATTGTAAATCCGAACTTTTTCTCGGACTCAGTTATCCCAAAATGAACTTTATGTACGCCGCATAGAATTTCCGCATTTTAATTTGGAGCTGAAGAGGTACAAAATAATCTTAAAGCTTAGCCGATAATGTATGTAAATATAATATAACGGCAATATCTTCAAATACATAGTTTTTTTTTGTAAGTGCAAACACTTTTTGGTAATCTCCATAATGTTAACATAGCACAGATATTACGTCTCTTTGTAGTCTAATCATAATGGATTTGTGACCTCGGCCAATGTCGTAACAGATTAACAATGCTTTCTGACAGCGCGGGCGCATCCATTGAGCAACTTTTAAAACGTTCACTTTCATAATCTTTTAGATAAACATCGATACTCAGTCAACTTTCTAAAGCGTCTAGTCACTGAACCAACTGTTATGGCCTAGGTTATGGACGTTTTGACAGGTAAATAGAATCACGAACTGCCCAGATTATGTATCTAATATAAGAAACGTGTTAACAGTTGTACATAACAATAACAATGAACATGACAAGTACGTTGCATAATAAAAAATGTCAGTGAATTTCGAAACATAGATATAGTCTTGCCCGTTGGTAACCTTTGGACGGAAACAAATAACGGGAACTTCATTTTATTAGACACAATAAAAATCAATAGCTTATGTTAATCTTATACTTCCAAAAAAAATTTTTATGGGTATGATAACATGTCTAGTAAAACATATATTTACAATCATAAAATTATTCATTATTTTCCGTACGTTTTAAATGTTTATTTTGCTCTTAACTGTACTTGACTGCAATTCAGTTAGGACAGAGTTGAACCATTTGTAACTGAATAGATAAGTATTTGCATAGACTTCCAATTTTAATGAATTGCATAAACGGTCTTTCATCTCAAAAACATATGAAGTTTTAAGCTTAAGAACCTAGTGTCAGGTTGTGACAGCCATAGGAATTCATTAAAAGGACATTATTGGTAAATATTTATGCACATTACCATAAGTCCTCATTAGTACTATGAACTTCCAGTAAATGATAAATACTTATATTTATTCATTATTCATTCTAAATACCAACATTTTTGACCATTTACCTGGCTGTGTGCACCACTGTAAGTAAAAGCTCGAAAATTTAATTTAAATCTTGAACTGCTTTATGATAAAACGGCTACCGGCCAAGCTAGCTTGAAATTATGGATATTAGAAAGAAAATCTGTTTAACAGAAGATTTTATATCTGTGCGAATAATCTACCGGGTAACTATAAGAATTTAATTATGTAGTTTGTAATGCTTACCTATGTTTCTGCAATCCTTTTTTACTTTCTTTATTAATTAAGTATTTTGTTTCTTAGTAGTAGTATTTACAATTCATCCTTTATTAGGATAGGCAAAGGAGCTGAGCCATACAGCCTTTTTGTTCCTTTATTTATGTTGTTTACTTTATTGACAAATCGTGTCAACTCATTTTTTTATGACAGCAATGCAGGATGCCAAGCAAACTAAGCCATGCTTAAAAAACTGGTACACACGGATTCTTACAAAACTATTGTATGAAAATATACTTGATTCCTGGCTAATAAGATTATATTCAAAATTTCAAATTGCGAGCCCGGCCATATAAGCCGATTGATGGCCTTAGAACGTCAGTCTATTTCAAGCCATCCCACCGATAACATCTGCAGTCCATTACAAGCCGAACTACTGTTAACATCTAGAGTCTTCAACTCTGATCTTCAGACTCTGAAGCTGCCTCATGCTGAAGCTACCTGACAGACGCTGAAGCTACCTGACGCTGAAGCTGCCTCATGCTGAAACTACCTGACGCTGAAGCTGCCTCATGCAGAAGCTACCTGAAGCTGCCTCATGAAGAAGCTGCCCGGACATTGACGCCTGATCCTGCTCCTGCTGGTGACCCTGATGATCCTGCCTACCACCTCCTCCTGCCTGCTGATCCAACCTGCTTCTCCTGTTCCTGCTCTCACTGATCCTGTACGCGCCAGAGCGCCAGTCGGCGCCCGAGCGTCTGCCGCTGACCCTGCACGCGCCTGAGCGCCTGCACCATGGAAGCCTTCGCGGCGACCCCTCCGACTAATTCATGTCCCTGACAGTTTTTTGAATAAAAACTTTTATTACGTGAAAAGTTTTCATGGAAATAAGTAAATAAATATCATCACAGTATACCGTCCGCAGAAATGTGCAAATATTTATAGTGGTGGCAGCTGAGAAACACCATGTCACATATTTACTGTTGTGGCATATTTGAACAACTATTGCATATCACACTGAACCGATCGTCTTAACACTTAAACACACAAACTGTATGGCCCCAAAGTAAGCAGAGCTTGTGTAAGCAGCACTCGGTCGTCAAATTCTTAACCAAAGAGGAGATAATACAGATCAAAGTGGCCAGTACACCAATTTCATATGTAAGGACCTAATATAATTACTGATTTTTTATGGTTAATTTACAGCTAAGTCGAACTGAGTTTCAGTTTAAAAACATTTCTATCATTCAAATCTTGTAGCGCAGAGCTTTCTAGAACGCGTTCTAAAACATGCAGTGGACACTTATGATAATCCAAATACGAATTTGAATATTTATGGATAAGTCATACCGTTATAGCATTTCAAACTTAGGGGTCCAATCAAATTCAGTTTTTTTATAATTGATTCATTTAATTATTAAAAAATTTTGTTGTTTCTAAAAATAAATAATAATTCTATGAAAAGAAAGCTCACAATTTTAACAACCTGCTTTATTTCAAAATTGTAAAAACATTAAGTTTTCACTTTGTGACCTCATGATTTGCATAATGACCATCTGAAATACCCTAAATTCAAAGAAAACTAAACTAAAAACTATGACATAACAAAGAAGCTGAAAGTAAATTGATATAATTGTAAAATTTAAATTGGATTCTTCCGTTTTAACAAGAACGTGGGAATACAGATCTTTACACTTTAGCTAAACTACTTTTAAAATTGTACAACATCTTATAACAGAAACTGATAATGGTTTAGACGCCATTTTTTAAGAAAATAAATTTGTTCTGTGAGTTTTTTTATTATGTCAGTAATTATTTTTACTTACGGAATCTCCTTGTAATAGCTCCTCTGTAATATTCTTTGTTGGTGACGCCTATATATTAATTTGACAGTATATTTTAGTATCACACTTAATATTAAAATGTGTAGATGTTTGGTTTTCCAATCGAGATACCTTTTTACGTGGAGTTTTTTTATAAAAAAGCAAAACTTTTGCCGTATCTTTATGAAAATTACAAAAACGTCTACAATAATAACAGAAAAAGAAATATATATTCGTATGTATAATTTTTTTTAATTTATGCATTCGTTACAATTCTAAAAACAAACATTGCTAAATCATTTCGACATTGGATAATGTTTTAAAGATAAAAAACCAAACGTAACTCAATATCAATCTTAATGCGTTGATACTATGATAAGAAATAAATATTAACCAGGTAGAGAAAAAAACTTAATATTTACTATTAAAGTTAATATATACTTATTTAGCTCAAAATGTAGGCTAGACCACAGTGGCTAGACTGTGTCACCAATTACTAAATGCCGACTGCGGCACCCGCTTAGTTAATCAGCCATTAGCTAGCACGTGCCATAAAGAAATCCATAAATGAATATTAAGATGCCACAAAAAAAACCGACCACACAGTTCTATTTATTTGATAGCTCTAGCTAGATGGAATTTAGGCGTTTGAAGTAAATAGTTTGAAACGCTTTTGCTATAATAGTCACTTTAAGAACTATGATTTGTTCTGAGATATTTGATACATACATTTGATACAAGTTATGAACTACTATCTGTTGTATCAGTTGTTATAATTAAGACGTCGCGATAAAGTTATTAAGATTATTTATATGCTCCTTGAACACCTATTTAGAAAACAATATATTCCCAAGTGTTGAATGTGTTTGAGTATTCAAAAGTAAACAACTGAACTTTCAATCGCACTTTCATTAATTGAACCAAAGCTGACGTCTTCATTTCTGATAAATTCATAGTATACTCGTATTCATTAGAAAACGTATTCGTTTGTCATTCTTTGGAGCGATAATGGCTCCACAGAGCAACCTGGCTTTTTGCACCCGGATAGTTGTAAGACCTCATTTCTCATTTAGATTCCTCAGGGAAAATCGAAAATAGTGTTAAAAATTTTGTGACTTCAAATATTTCTAAAATTAATTGTGCCAAGCCTGTGGGTACATGGAAAAGTTAAAATACCTTACGGTGAAACATTAGTAGGTAGCTAAATCATTCTTGTTTCAAAAATCATCTAGGATTAAGGTCTACGAAAACTTAAATGGCTTTATTTTATATTCCGTTACCATTCATTATAGAAATCGCTATTGAACTTTTTTTAAAATCTTTATTGAGCCATTCACTTTTGGTAAAGAAAACTAAAAATAACTGAACATGATATAACTAAGCTAGCAATTTACATTTTTTTGTATGTTAAAGGAACAAATCAAAAATCTTAAACTATCACTGTTATTACATTTAATTACACTTTATTGCTTAACCTTACATAAATGATAGTATTAAAAAAAAAAGAATAGGGATTTTATATTAGGGGTCTTATAACTTTATAGTTATAAGACCGCCTATAGTAACTTATAACTAAATAAACGAAATTTGAAAGCATAGGGAAAGATAGGCCACAATAAAATAAAACATGAATACTAAATATATACTACATTAATATCTTACATTACTAGAAAGTTGAAATAAAAACATAATAAATATTATGATACTTCAAATAAATATATACATAAATTCTACAATATATAAATACATACTTATATTAAATGATATAATAAATACAAGTTAACTTGTTCAACTTTAATCAAGTCTCGTTTTAATTGATGTTTGAAAGTCCGTAATGTTTTTGTAGCTTTAATATAGGGTAGTTCATTCCATAATGTTATTCTTCGTACAGTACAGGACTTGCTATAAAAATCTTAGCAATGAGATGGTGAAGTGAGATGTTAAATTATCATTAGATCTCAAATTGCGATCATGTAGAGCGTATCTATAAGACAAACTTGCTCTAGGTAGCTCGGAGCTGATGGACTGGTTATCAACTAATTAGCTTTAAAGCTATAAATTTCTTTCAAATTAATAATGATATTCCGTAATCAAGCTTCTACAGTACACATCATTTTGTACTTTTGCTGCAGACTGTTGAAAAGTTCTTCCACCTCATACCATCCTGGTTACGTTGTAGATTGTCCTTTCATCGAAACTAACATGTAAAAAGTCCCTTATTCCTTCATGACTTCACGATACCCCTTTCATCATGCAACTTTTCATTTAACATGAAATGAACATTTTAACATTCAAGAAAATGATTCTTCAACCTGACCACTTGACTGCTTCAGATGTATTTATTCATAGATAAATCTAAGTTGCATATTTTTGTTGCAGCGCATACAATGGCCAGCCGAATTGCATCACGTACGAGGCAGTCAACCAGGCCTATCTCGAGGCTAGGAACAGGATCTGTAAGTTACTGCCATTGGCAAATATTATCTAAACTCGATCATTGAAATTAAACGTACAAAGGTCTTTGCAGATATTCAAACGCATTTTTGCACATCCACTCACAAAACTTTATTATTGTTAATTATATACATAGATAATCTACGGTCATCTTACATTGTTCAGGTTGCTTAGATTTTTTGTAATGCATCAAAATGTTAAATCCACTCTTCCCTCAGTGAAAAATCTTGTTTTACAGAAAAGACTTTAACGTTACGAATTCAACAAAAAAAACATACATTGAAAGACTTTTCAAATAAACTTTGATTTCAATAGAAATTGACCAGCAAGAAGTAAAAAAAAACTTTCATATTATACTAACGGCCAGAGACGTCAAATTAGTAAATTAATGCGCTCTAAATATAAATAAATAAATCCCCAGACAAACACGCCAACTGTATGGCCCCAAAGTAAGCAGAGCTTTTGTTATGAATGACCATACAGCGAACTGGGGGGAACCCAGAACAAACATACGTATATAAATATAAACAACAGAAATCTATGTTCATCACACAAATAAATTGCCCCGCCCCGGACTCAAACCTGGGGGACCTCCGGCGTATGAGACAGGGCTACTAACCACTACGCCACTAAATATAGATTTTGCTTATTGAATTTATACTTTATTAATACTTTCTTTAGCCCAACACCCAAAGTAACAATTTGACGTCTCGAAGTGCTATATGACTGTTTACGTGTTAATTTATGCTAATTCCTATCTCAAATTTTCTTTATCGAATCGTTTTACGATCTATCGTATATTTTCCTCCGTGTGCACAAAGTCTCTTACACCTACAAATTTTTGACGTTTTCTGTGCAGTGGTGTCTCAGCCCAAGGGTGACTGGAAGGCGGAAGACTTTGCCAGCGTCGGAGAACTCGTGCTGGATATCTCCATCAACCTCGCCAAAAGGTAACTTGGTATATCTTATTTCATCTAAGTTTATATTGTTAGTAAGTTTATATTATTTTTGTAGGGATTTATTTCGGTTAAAATCTGTGTTGCTTCGACGGGACCAAAATTAATGACAGCTGTATATTAGAATACTGAATTTCAGTGGAATAACATTTTGTAGATTGTAACACCTACTGCTTAGGGCCGTCATAAGTGACAAAAACCAACATAATGTATATTCAACAAATTACGAATTCGTGCAGCCCGTATACAACGGTATATTAGTTCACCATCATGCTATTTTTTTTTAAACCTGATACGAAAAATGAGTCGATTTAATAAAGCTTCTGGTATCTATTAATCACTTAAGCCTTTAAAGATATTATTTACTAAGATAATTACCTAACAGTGCAGTCATTAAGTCAGCACTTCCTTTTTAAAAAGATATATGTCAGATTTAATCAAAACGCCTAATAACAGTAGGTACTTCGGTATTCATTATCACTTCGTGATCTATAATATTAATCTGCTTCCTTAGTCATATTCAGAACCTCAGTTATTTCAAAGAGCAAAACTTGAAATAATAGCCCGTGATCTTTAAGTTAGCCTTCAATGAGTCATTAGCCATTTCAAAACCTAACCTATATTTTAAAACCTCGATATCCTGTTTCTGCTTTGCAATACATCACCTAATAGGCCTGCCCACTAGTTTGACATTTACTTTTATTCGTTACATGCGAGTACAGAAAGACCTACGCGGATATGCTGGCCTTGTGCCATTGCTCGGGTTTATTTATTAATGCTCTATTAAAACGCACATCCCACAAGGCTGCGGAGCTTCTAAAACACAAAGTAATTCAATTAGCTAATTCTCTGCCACGTACAGTCACGCGCATCACGACCTTCGGAACAATACTAACATTTGACGATCGACATATATACGTTTAAATCGATAGCTCAATTATTAAACTTCACGCTTGTCAATACATAATAGCTGTCAAATTATAGATACCGGTCGCTTAAACTCAGTAGAGTGCTTTTTTCTTGTACATTTCAAAGCTTTTTTTAGCTCAAGCTTTTTGTTTGAAGTTTGCTTTTGTAATTTGGTAGTGTGATAGAATTTACCTTGATCTTAGTGTCAATAAGTCAGTATGATTAGCATATGCACGATACTGACCTTTCTAGACAGAAGTTTGTTTAAGCTAATGTCTTGACGTATTTACTCAATGTTTACCGTATTATTACTTCAACCGGTACTTCAGCTTTGTTTGTTTCCTGATAATGTGGTTTTGTATCGATGCATGTCCAATCTATGACCTCCTTTTATATGTCTTTTATTACTTGACTTATATTAGTTTAGCGACATTTCCATAATAGATTGTTTTTGGAAAAAAAAGGCTTACATAAAATATACGTCTCAATACATACATCAAATTAATTAAAGCAAAACGTCTCTGGACTACAAAACAATTGCAACTGTAATGTTACTTTATACAACTAATGCTCTCAACAAAATATTCCAAATTGTGTAGTTAAAGAAAGTATGCCATCCTAAACCTTCTTTTATTATAGAGATCAAAAGGTCTTAACATATTGCAACACACGATAATAGTCTCGTGGTACAAGATTAAATAACTCTTTGCTTTATGTAACAAACATCTGTACATCACCATTATTGCTAAAACTTTGAGAAAAAATGACTTTAAAGTCTTCACGACGAAGTAATATTATTCATATCTTATTTATTTGTGTGCTTGAAAAGCGTTCAGTAACCAAACAAATATGCTAATGTCAAGAGGAGGCATAACTTATGGCATCTTTGGAAAACACTTGCTTAATGTAACAGAGCTTTTACTGCCTGTACTTTTCCGATGTGCTCTACATTTGACGTGTTGCTCAATGTTTGATGGCCAATGCTTAACATCGCTCTGTGTCAGTACTCTCGTTACATCTTTGCTTAACCAGTTAAATGTGGAATTGCTTTTAAACTATTTTGAACAAACTATTGTACGTAAAACCTACTTATTCAATGGTATGTTGGCATGAGAAGTGCATAGTCAACAACAGGTTTTGAACAAAGTACTGGATAATATGTGGTCATCTTTCTTAGGCACTAGTAGTTACATTGATATGGATTTTAAATATTAGATTCAAATTTTAAATATTACTAACATTCAATATTTTTTATTAATTGCATACATTTGTAAATGTATTTGCCTGTTCCTATTCTCTGCATGCAAAATAAGTTCGGCTATCAACAACATATAGTGTTCAGTGTAACTCATATCAATCCATCCATTTGCAAATCCAATTGCATAACTTTTTGACAACTTTATTACTTTATTATCTTACTTCCCATTTGTATTGGTACCCAATGTATCCTATGTTCAGAACTTGCGAAGTCACTGCAACCGCTTAACTTAGGCGCTAAGTATCAGTATACTGTTTTTCCATTACTTTTTTTAGTTGTTTCTAACAGGAGCCATTATTGATGAAGTTAACAATATGCCAACCATTTCATCATACCTACTCAGGTCTAGTTCATTTATAAAACGGATTTCTATCAATCAAAGTAGCTTATCTCAACTTGATATACGAAGCATAAAAGATTCTCTCATGAACATTTATTCAAACATCTATTATTAAGATAACCTCTGCTTGTAATCCGTGCCATTATTAACTATTCATAAATTATTTCAGACTTCTATTTGTTTAAAGAGTTAGAATATGTTCTATTCATCTGCATATTGCAAGGCAACCTTGAACCACATACCAGAGTTTAATCTTGACCTTGTTCAATTATAATAAATATGTATTATCATTACATACTCTAATGTGTGTCAAATTTCGTTTGTATGTTAGTCATGATTAGTAGACAACCACTAATCCGTTAAGAAATGTTAGGCGTTACGTTTTTGCAGTGTCAATGAAGAAATGGACCAAGATTTCTGGAGCTTTCAGCTTCTGTATTGTTGGAAAGATTCGGTTACAACGTACATAAATGAAAGTGTTACGAATGAAACTCTGTTAAAATGTATATGTAAAACCTTCCACTTTGAAGGTTTGTTTCTCAATCATGCTTAAACAGCTGGTCGGACTTTAACTCAACCGAAAACTATCAAACGAGTAAATTTCCATTCACGAGTTAAAGATTTCTGTCTTATGTGGGCTCGTGATTGAATAATTTAATTTATAAAGCGATTTTATTGATCTCATGAGGTCTATGAAATACCTAAGTATGTGTTTTTAGTATCCCCTAAGGCTAAGCTTCTTAAGTAATTGAAAATTTAAGCAGCGGAAGTTAACTGATTTTAATTAAAACTATAATTAACTGTGCTTATAAATTATTACCATCAGGAGGTTACTTTAACATCGAATTATAAAAACCTTGGCATTTTATTTTCAGAATGATCTGTAGGCAATTAAAAATTCGAATGTGCAATGTCGACCGTTACACATTATCTTCATTCAATTTCAACATTATGTTTTTAATTGCACGGTAGATTTATTTCAAATTATTTTAATTAACGTGATCAGTTTTTATTTAGATGAAATATGCAAGTATGTCGTAACGGTATATTTGTCGCAGGTTGGTTGAATATGACATTCAACTAAACAGCCAGCCGTTTGGTTGAATGGATTTGTTCAGCTAACCAGCTAGATGTCATGTTAATACTTAATTATTAAGCAAGGAATATCCGAGTTGTTAGTTATTTTCTTACACCGAGCCGAACGAACCGGCGAAGCGCCATTATTAAAATTTAAGGCTATCAATAAAGCATTAAACGTAGAGTGGTATAAAAATACCGAACAGTCGGTCAAGGGTCTGTATTCAAAAAAGTTAAAAAATGTTACATCTAGGACTAAAATATACTTAACCTTTCTCAAGTAGTAGAAAACACAAACATCTGTTTTTCTAACACCTAATAACATTGTTTTTATGCCTGTGAGAACCAACATTTCAATCGCCGAATATGTAATTGTTTTTCTAATAACAACTAGAGATCACGGATCTACTGATTGTTAATGCATGTTTTCAAGTATAACCGTATCATGATTTATTTTGAAAAATGGTTGGTATTGGTCGTCTTCATCGTCACTTTTCACCAGGTGAGACGGACGGCAAACGTCTGCCGATTTATAATAAAATCATAAAATCAGCATATCAGCATCGTCTTTATTTAAGGCTCCGTAATTACTATCAGGTCACTATTAGAGTGCAAATAAATAGCCCCTGATACTTATCAGTAAAGACTTTAATAGAAGCAATAAAAATTAACCGAATAACCACATTATATATAAAATCAGTGTCAACGCAAAAGTGCTCGCTTTAAATGTTAATTTATCAATAAATATACCAGCACGCGTGTGTGCACACACATGTAGGCACGTATAGACAAGATGAAGGTGTGGTCCGCTCGATATTTCGCGACATGTAGGTACCTTGTAAAAGTGACCGGGCGGACTTGTAGAGCGTATAACATATTCAACTAAATTATCCGTTAAAAACAGTCGATATACTTTTATAATAAATAGCTACTTTATCAGCATTACGAAAAATATGTTTTAAGTACTTATTTTTGTTCTTTATTTTGTTTTATTTATTTGATAATATTTGGAAAACTTACAGCTAGGACATATTATAACTAAAGTATTAAAAACATGAAGGCCAATTAAATTTGTTCTGATATAGGAAATTCGAAGAGATATTGAAAGAGCTTGCATACAAATATTAAAATTATACACGCAACTTAAATAACATAAGTACCAAGAATCATACAATTTAATTTATTTAAAAACATTCAAACTACGGTCGCAAAAAGTAAATAGTATATGAAGTACTTTTTGCATGCCATAAGGATGGTATCAAGCTGAGCTTTATTTTAATATTAACTACGATATTAGAATTTCTATAATGCAAGAAGTGAGAAATCTTTAGTCATGCTAAAATTTAAAAAATACCTACCACTTAAAGCATGTGTCTTGTAAAATTGCGCAAAATATTCATATGAGTATGACAAAGGAGGACATTTTGATTTTAAAGAAACAATAACATTAGTAGATTGATTAATAATATAATAATATTAATGTTATAATCCCCAGACAAACACACCAACTGTATGGCACCGAAATAAGCAGAGCTTGTGTTATAGATGACCATACAGCGAACTGGGTGGAACCCAGAATAAACATACATGAATAAATATCAACATCACGTGTTCTTCACACAGGGCTACTGAACACAACGCTACTCGGCCGTCAACAATAGACTTAATAACTGAATATATAGGTACTTATATTAATAACACTAAGCACATTAAATAACAAATTTTTTTCTCAACAGATACGGCCTAACCTACGAAGAGATCGAAAAAGGACTACCTCTGATCGACACCTCCAGGACCCTGATCCGCGAGGTTTGTCCTCCCATCTTCTCTCACGTGGAATGCCGACCGGGGAAGTACCGAAGACTGGACGGACTCTGCAATAATCTGCAGAACCCCACGTGGGGATCAACCATGGCACCTTTCCAGAGGTAAGAGACCATTCGGTTTAAGAGTTTTATTGTTCATAACATTTCTAATAATCCTACTGCGGGGACGTCTTTTCGGTACTCTACAACTTTTCATATGAATAGAATATAATAGAATATCGATTTATTTGCAATTAAACACACAACAAAGCACATAATAAAATATGATACAGAGAGCAAAAAAAACAAGAAAATTAAGTAAAATTAAAAGAGAAAAAAAGGGGTAAACATTTTTGTTACGCAATCATTTTTAAGTTGTAAGTGTGTGCAAGAAGGCCATCGCTCAGTGGTTATATTCGCTCTGTTGAACAAATCACTGATTTTCCATTACCTTAAGTCTACGCGACGAGTGCAATATAGCTTTAGGTGTTATATAAGATATAATCTGAGGAAAAATTTGTTATGAAGAAAATAACAAAAATGAAGTGGCCGGAAGAATCAAATTAAATTGATTTAAAATTACAGTAAGTTTAAATAAAATGTAATAAAATAATAATAATATTTTTTACGATAAAAGTTTCTGCTGGTTAGTTAGATTAAGTTTCATATGTTTTTTAAATGTCAATTTAGATGGGAGCTGCCTCAGTGAAGGGGGAATATCGTTCCATCATCTTGTTGCTTGGTGGCAGAAACTGCCTTCAAACGCCACTGTTCTGAGCTTTTGGCTCTCTAGCCGCATACGTGCAGTCCTACGCCATGCCTGCCACGATACTTTAAAAAAGTCAGTTTCTCGTGCAGGTACTCGGGCTTTTTGATATGTACAATGTCGAATGTCGTATCTTATATAGGATTTTTAATCTATAAAAACAGTTTCTGACGTTGCTAATTATATGCGAGTGAAATCGCAACTGATCGTCCATTATAATGCCTAAATTTCTCGCTTCCCTTACATGTTCAATGCTATTGCCCGATATACGCACATCAGGTTTATTTTGCATAATGTTATTGATATGCGATTTTGATCCGAAGATCATGAATTTAGACTTGGTTGAGTTGATGACTAAAGCATTTCTCGTGGACCAATCAGCTATTCTTTTTTAATCTTCGTTCATCTTTTCCGTGGCGATCGCAATTTTATCAGGTGTTTCTGAAATGTAAAGTTGAACTTCATCCGCATAACAGTAATATTTACAGTACGTAATTTCTTTCACAAGTTCTGCACTATAAATAATAAAAATAAGCGGACCAAGGATTGATACCTGAGGTACGCCACGTTCAATTGGTTTCAGTTCTGAGATTAAATACGTGCCATCACTGCGTGACAGCTTAACAGCTTGAAACCTTCCAGTCAAGTAACTGCTAAACCACTACGCAAATTCGCTATTTACTCCATAATATTTAAGCTTGGATAGCAAAAGTGGAATATTGAGACAGTCAAAGGCTCGTGTGTAGTCTAGTAAAGTCAATATGGTCCTCTTTCCAACATCTTGTTTGGTTAAAATGTTGTCGGTGACATCTAAGAGTGTTACAGTACCGCGTCCAGTACGAAAACCTGACTGATGTTTCGGCAATATGTTGTTTTCTTTCAAAATCTCCATTCACTTCAGCTTCTTCAAAACTTTTTCATAGTATTTAAACCTTCTGTGCCTCTACAAAATTAAGACACACATTTTTATTAAACTGTTAGCGAATCAATAAAGCTCATAATGATTGGGTCAGACGAGGTTTTCGATGGCGGCTAGTCAACTTTGACACCAGTGGTTGTGGTTGTAAATAAAATTGATCAAAGTAAGTTTGATAAATTTTATTTATCTTCTGGATGATATTTAAGTCTGTAACAATAGTGTGTTTACGGAATTCATCCAATATTTATGATTGAATATAATATTATGTATTTTATCAATATAAACACATATTAACTCTCAATTTCTCTGCACATTTAAATCTTTATCAGATTAATCGGTCCCCTTTTCGCGGACGGCATCAACGCTCCTCGCATCGCCCACACTGGACGAGATCTCCCCCTCTCTCGAGTTGTCTCCAGAACCATGCACCCTGACGACGGCTTCCATGATCATGCTGGTACCGTCATGGTCATAGCTTGGGGTCAGTTCATGGACCACGATTATACGCTCACTGGAACCCCTCTTGGTAAGCAAGAATGTTTTTCTTTTGATATATTTGATGTAACTTTAAATTAACAATGAATTTTAAAACAGATTTGGCTTTTTTTTAGCCAGTTAATAAATTAGTTTAGGTAATCATACTTTTTTCATAGCCGGCAAACGAGCATTTTCACCTCATAATAAGTTTAAAAAAACTTAAAAAAACTTTGAAAAACTAAAACACAGGCCTTATATTTAGGAACTAGTCGTTCGCATTGATTTATTTTTATTTATTTTATTTTTTTATTTTTCTTTACCCACGTAATGTATGGGGCAGTAACTTTTCAAAAAGTCTCTTTAATCTATCTGCTGAGCCATCTCCTAATTGATATGAACGGTTTCAAGAATTATTCTTTATTAAACTAAAAATCAATTAACCTTATTCCACCCTTCTCAACAGACCCTATCAACCGCAACGACCCCGAGGAGTGCTGCAAGCGGCCGCCGCACCTAAAGCACCCCTACTGCAACGAAATCCGCGTGCCCGACGACGACTACTTCTACAAGCTTTTTGGCGTCAAGTGCATTGATTTTGTCAGGGGGTTCCCCTCGCCCAGGCCTGGCTGCAGACTAGGTAAGAACATGGAACTTCGGCAAGTTGGTAAATGGAGGCGATTTGAAGATGTTGCAGTGTAATAGTGGTAGCAGAGTTTATTTAAATCATCTTTTTTTATCTGACAAACATACAACGTCTATGTTCTTAGATTGTGGGTAAAGTGAAGAAATAATCAGTAAAATTATAGGCACAGAAGCAGTTCAGACTAAAGGCTGTCGGCAATACACCACTTTTTAATTCAAAAATAATGATTCAATAAAGCTCTTACACATCCATGTTTAGTGAATAATCAAGGACAATAATCTAAAATGTACGATACATACTGCATTGAAACGTACGTATATATACGACGTATTTGTGTATAATATTGGTATAATACAACTGGAACCTTCTGGAACCTTCATGCGTATCTACCTCTCTAGATTAGTTTCCCAAATGAATATAGATAAGATTCAATTGGGAACTTTATTCAGTAGTATACTAATGTAACTAATACATTGAATATCGTAGTTGATCTTTATTGTTAGATCCTTATCTTCATATGTTCATAAGATCCAATTATAGCAAAACGTTATAATTGGAATAACTAAAGTATAACTTTATTTGAGCAAGTCTAAAGACCATTCACGGATATGTGCCTATAATTACGGTTTAAGTCTTGTTAATGAATGATTTTAATTGTTATTCACTAAATCCTCACATCAGGGTGGTAGAAACAAAATGCAATTTATCTCTCACGACATATTCTCTAAATTATATTTAACTTTATACGATGTATGTAGCACTGAGTTGGATTAATCACTTTCACTGAAACCTCCACTAAAAAACTTCCGTAACGTATCAAGTATCAGAAAGTGTTCTCAACACGTGTTATATTTACGATCGCCAGTCGTAGGAACGATCACGCCTCCATCCTTTATCGGATTAGATAAATTATCTGATAATATACTCGTAGTAAATTGTAAGTAGATTTAAGATAATCCTCTTAGTAATATAGTAGTCCCTGCGAGTTTATTTTCAATCTGACATTTCTATTCCAATCTTACGTATCTACCATACTTTTGAACAAGAGAGTAAAAGACAAACTAAAATCTCTATTTAAATACATTACGGAGAATTACGCCTAAGAATCCATTGGTTTTCGAAGTTAAAATATTATTTAACTGTTTTTTTCTCCTCCGTAGAAGTTGGTCTGCGTGTTTTCTTACGAAATACTTGGACCAAAAAATTAAAAAATATTGAGATCATAAATTGTTTAAAGATAATAGGTATACAAACAATATCTTCTGATATGGCTCGAACATTCTGAGATATCCAACAATTTTCGCTGAGATATTTTTCCGTAATTCGCTTCCATATGAAAACCAGTGTGAAACCGCAAAGTCGAGGTCGTCGCATCGCGACGCCCGGTGTGAGGCGAAAGTACCTAGTTGCGTAATCTAGTGCACAATATATCGATCCACTGGTTGGACCTACGTGTAAACAACTTTACATGCTCCTTTCTCTGATAGCTGTATTTATTGGTTTACTTTTCTAAACATATTTAACGTATTATTACGTAAGTGATTTGATCTCTCTAATAAGTGGATGGGTTTGTAATATCCGCGTCTAGATATACGTTTCATATTTCTAGAGGTCATAGAGTTATGAAGATTCTATTAGCAAATTATTAAATCCGAGACATATATTATTTTAGTAAAATTTAAATCGACTATAGTTCTTTCAAGCTTCGAGTGAATAGTATCTCGTGGATAGACGTGTAACACCTTCGTCTTCATCGTCACTTTCCATCAGGTGAGATAGAAGACAAAGGTCTAATCCTTTTTCAATAAAAAAAGACTATGTATTATGTGTCGACTGAAAAAGTTATCTTTATCAATCATCGTAAAGTATTCTAAGTTGTGTGCAATATAATACGACGAATAAGTTTTTATCGGGAAATATGGCTGAAAAAGTAGAGTCCTAAGTACAGAAAATATCTAGTCTTATTTTAGATTCAAAACAAATCTATACAAAAGTTACAACGACGCAGCTATTGTTAGTTATTATAACTCCCGACGAAATATCTTACAAACAAAAAGTAACATTAATTTATAATACTATAAGTAGACATATAAACACTTAGAGATAAATTTCAGTACCAATAAATAAAAATAATTGCATCTACATAATTTATTAACATTAATTTACGACCGCAGGTTCAAGAGTGCCATTCAACACGCTGACAGGAGTCATCGACGGCAACACCGTATACGGCGTGACTGACAAGTTCGCCAGGTAACATAAGATATTTATTATACTTTTAAATTTATTTAGGCTTACATTTGAGTTCATTCAAATAAGGTGTTGTGTGTAAATAAAATACTGCAGGTATTGGTATTGAAATAAATGAAATAAAAAAAATTTATTGGCACTTTATCAAAACTAGATCACAGTTATTTGTTATTAATTATAACATTCAACTAGGTACAAGTTGCAATAACAAAAAAAGGAAGACGTTCTTGAGACTTGCGTGTGAACGACTGGAATTCACAGGTTTCTTGACTTAATTACATAATTTAATAATCGTTGCAGGGATATTGACCTCACCCGACTAAGGGTGCTACCACACCAATGTAAATTGATGTAAATTGGTCTAGTAAAACTGTCGATCGACGTCGACTGTTCCACTCTACCATCGATCGATGGCGTCGACGATCGATCGATTGGTGTGGTAACACCCTAAGGGGTGGTTTCGGGCAACTCAAAGTCCGCCACGCTGGCCTACTGCGGGTCGGCAAATTAAACATACCTTCGAATATTTTTTTAAGGCATGCGGCTTTCCTTTACCTTTAAAGCAGTCGGCTTTATGCGCTTAAGATGACCACTGCGCAACCGATCCTTTAAGTAGTATGGATACTTTAAGAAAATAAAGAAAAAAGTTATTAAATTAAAAAAAAATACATTATAAACCATAAAGAATTTTCAAACATAAGGATTTTTTAAAATCATATTACCCCCGTGAATTCCAGGAAGCTGCGTACCGGCTACGGCGGACTTCTGCGCATGAACCCCGTGTTCAAGGAGTACGGCCTGCGGGACCTGCTGCCGCTCAAACTGGACGTCCCTGACGAAGGCTGCACCCGACCCAATAAGAACATGTACTGCTTTGAAGCTGGTAAGAGTCCATTTTTTCTTTTTTTCTGAATAATACATACACACAGAAAAAACTAGCTGGATACTAAATAATAATATAAATGTTATTGCACAAAGATTTAATGTTTTTATTTTAGGTTTACTTAAATAAGATAAACCAATGCAAATTTGATCATGGGGTTCAAAATATAAATAGAAGGAAATAATGTGCCTATGTATTTATGTTTTATATAAAATATTTTAATAAAAAACACGGAATTCAACAAATTTGACAAAGATCAAGTAAAATATGTAACCACTGTCTTAGTCTATGTTAATCAATTTTACCTGCTAACAAAGCATGATTGTGTATTATTAATATTATCTTGAAATTAAGTATTATATACACAAATAAATAAGACCAGTATGAAGTACTTTCTCAATACATAGTTAGTTTTTCCTATCACATTACAACAAAAAAAACCTTATCTCCAATTCCAGGTGAAATCCGAGTAAACGAACAACTTGTCCTTACGGTAATGCACACACTGATGGCACGCGAGCACAACCGCGTGGCCGAGGCGCTGGCCGCCGTCAACCCGCACTGGGACGACGAGACCCTGTACCAGGAAGCCAGGCGCATCAACATTGCAGAGATACAGCACATCACCTACAATGAGTTCTTGCCTATTCTGCTTGGAAAGGACGTTATGGAGAAGTTTGGATTGGTACTTGAAAAAGAGGTCAGTTGTTATTTAGACCTAATTAGTATTCTAAAAATAGTATCAATGAAAATGTCCACAAATATCCAAACATTTTTTAACATTTCATAGCGATAAATTCCACCAAGCCTTTGTTGATTACATCCAGGTTATCTTATAACTAGGACGAGTTGATAAATCTTTAAAAACAGGCGTAAAATAGTTTTTCTTATGATTTACAGAATTACCCTTTTCGCTACTTAGGTAAAGTACTACGATTCTGGCAATCGTCAATACATTTCTGTTGCAGGCTGAAGTGACAAATATGAGAAAATATCTTCTCTCAAAGCGCACACATTTATCTTCCGTTTCAGGGTTACTGGGATGGATATGATCCTAAAGTCAATCCTGATGTACTAGATTCGTTCGCTGCTGCTGCCTACAGATTTGGACACTCCCTCTTACCTACTGCCATTGAAAGATGGTCAAAAGCACATAAATTCATTGGTAACTAGTTCAAACCTCTTTCACGTGTTCTAGTAAATTTATGCTACAAACTCATAGAAGTTAATCATTTTTTTGTTTTATTTTTAGCATCTAAAAGGTTATCTGACTTGATCAGAAGACCTTACGATTTGTACAGAGCCGGTGTTATGGATGAATATATAATGGGTTTGATGAACCAAGTTGCTCAAGCTATGGACGACTCTATTACTCAAGAAGTAACTAACCATCTATTCAAGAAAGTGGGAGCCAGATTTGGAATGGACTTGGTCTCCTTTAACATGCAACGTGGTCGAGAGTTCGGTCTACCTGGTTACATGGAGTTCAGAAAGTTCTGCGGGCTGCCAGACGCTCACGGCTTCGAAGACTTATTCGGATCTATGCCCAATGAAACCGTCCATAAATACCAAAGCATCTTTGAGCATCCTATTGATATTGACTTATGGTCTGGCGGAGTTTCTGAAAAGCCCCTGCCTGGTTCAATGTTAGGACCTACTTTTGCCTGCATCATTTCGACTCAATTTTCTTACTCAAGACGAGGTGACAGATTCTGGTAAGTACCGTTACTCCAAGTAACCTAAAAAGACTGAAAACATACTAAAAACATTGCATCATTATTTTCAGGTTCGAGTTACCGAACCAGCCGTCCTCGTTCACGCCAGAACAATTACACGAAATTAGGAAATCTCGTATGGCGCGTATTATTTGCGATAACACAGACATCATTGACACCGTACAACTTTACCCCATGGTGCTGCCTGATCACGAACTGTAAGTTTTTAATAAATAAATGAACCTGAATAATTACACCAATGCTTTAGCACCAGTTTATGCTACAAACTACAAAACTACAAACAGTATTAAAATATAAAAATTACTAGGGAAATATGTTTTACATTATATTATATTAAATATCCTCTTTTGTTCAATAAAAATACCACTTAATGATTTAGATTTATTGTACAATTTAACTGATTTCTCCATCAGAAATCCTCGTGTACCCTGTAAGAGTGGAATCATTCCATCAATGGACTTCAGCAAATGGGCGGAACCCGCACCCTTCCACGGTGGCCCTGCGAAAGACTTCGTGAGTAATTTCGCCTACAACCAGTACCTGGGGAAGAAATAGTCACACTTCTGTAGTCCTCCTTTGGTTGCTCATCTCATACCTATCTGAAATTTTTATCAAATTCTAAAGAATATAATAGTCAATAGGGCCCTAAGGGACAATCATTATTTTCTAGATCCGTTAAGTGTATGAGATGAGCAATTGATAAGTAGTTAGTATTTATTTTTATTAATAGATGTACATATGTATTTTGATTTGATTAAGTTATTCAAAGAAACATATTTTGGCAGTTTCTTTTACTAACGAAAGAGTATGAAAACGTAATTCCCACTCAACCTTTATTTAAATAGTTGTCTTCACCTAGGCTTGATTTGAGTCGATTCCTGTCCATTTTTGCAGGAATTTCACCAAAGTAGTCCTGTCAGCTTCAAAAATGAGTCCGTTGAAAGTCAAAGAATGTCAGAATGTGTTTCTTATAGGTATTATAAAACATAGCTTGCAACACTAGTAGTTGGCATAGTATGCAGAAGTAGATGTTTTTTTATTTAATTTCAAGTAGACATTGAATAGCACCTAGTCGTACATAGTATGGCATAGTCACTATTGTCATGGTTCTTACAAATAGAGTCTTATTTTGTATTTGACGTGTCTAGATTTATAGCATAATATAGTTTATACAATTTCACTTTAGGAAATCGAAATTGAAAAATAACTGTTATTGGTTACATACTATTTAAAATGAATTCTCAAATCAATATTTGTTGACTAATGTAAAAATAATTAATTGTTCACCAACTGGTCGACTTTCCTCATCTTGAGAAAAGTATGAACATGACTTGCCAAGAAATTTTGATTTTAATTTTGTATATTTAATAAACTTAAGAGGTACGAAGTATTATGTACAAAAATATTAATAACTAGACAAATAATTAATTTACTTTTAGTTACTCTTTGCCATATTACAATTAAAGTTAACTGCAGAGAAGCTTGGTTTTTCAAACACTATTTATATGCTTCATTTCATGAACTTACATAAAAATATAAAGAGTCAAGTACCTTTTCGAAAAATAAAACATAAGGCACAGTTTAATTTATGAAGTAACTTATTGTTATAACTGTTCACTTCACCTATTTATTTCTTGAAATGTTATTTAGTTTTTGGGTGACGCAATGTATGAAGTTGTAAATAAGTAGTTTTAATTTAAATAAATTTTGAATACACCACTTTAGTTTCATTTCGTATTTTTAAGTAACATAGTCACAAAAATTTGGCAGCATGAACACAAGCACCTAAAAGTAAGTAATATTTTGTTGCGACTAATATAGGCAATGTTTTTTTTAATGCTCAATTTGTGATGGTCTTTTATGGTTACAGATAACTGTAGCACTTCCACATTATGATTCAAATATAAATGAAACTAATAATGCAACAACATATCTCCATCAAAACAATAATGCTGAAAACATATCGCTAAATGTAGATCACAAATCAAATATCACAAGTGTGACAAATAATGAAGAATCAATAACAAAGAACAATAAAAATAATGCACATAACGAAACTAATAACTTTACCACAACTAAAGCGCAACAAACTGATGTGTTACACAAATATGTTTCAAAAGGCAAACACCAGAACAGTAAAAAAAATACTGGACATTATAAAAATAGTATATCCAGAAGAAAACGATCCCTTTTAACGAACCAAAGAATTGAAAATACCCAACAAAGGCCTCTCATTGTAGATTATCAAACTACACATCCAGTCCAATACAATATTTTACCAGGTATACCTTTTAGCAAAGTTGCAAATAACTTCGCTAATTTCAACATTGAGACAAGACATGACCCACTTCACAAAGATAATATTCATAAAGCTGATGAAAGTGAAAAACCAGAAGTTGCATCCAATGACAGAAATGAAAAATCACGATATGATGTAGAAAAAAGTTCAGAAAGTGAAGACCGTGACATAAATTCTTCCGCTAGCAAAGAAGATTCTAGCCAAGAGTCTAATGAAAAACATAAAAATAGTATTAAATCTCCCGATGCAAATGAGCAAAGTGAAGAATACTACAAAGACAAAACAGAAAGGCCAAAAGACAAAATTAAAGATAACTATAGCAATGAAGATAATGATCAAAATAATTTTGAAGATAAGATTGAAGATAATAGCAAGAAACAACATGAACGTAGCAAAGGCAATGAAGACAATAAGTCCAACGAATATGTAAGCGAGAATTTCAAAAACCCTAGTGCTGTAGAAACAATCGACAAAAATGATTTCAATTACAAAAAAAATATTTTTTTGAATAATGATGAAGTAAGCGTCCCTCAATGGAAACCTTCCAGTATAGAAAATAGCGACGATCGTGATGAAGAAAAAAGTAAGTCTGTCCAAATTAAGGATGTTGACTTAGATGACTTCAGCTATGAAAGGATACATATAAATGACAAGGGAAATGTCGAATCTGCCAAAGATTCCCATAATGAAGAAGAAAAGGAGAATACGTCTGTATTAGACTCATCTGGACAAGAACCTGATTCTGCAAAAAAGGAAGATTATAGTTCAGAATCTGTAGAAAATGGTAGTAGTAAAGAACAAAAGCCCATAGAATTGAATGATAATGCGATCAAACCTGTTGTGGAACTGAATTCTGAAAATGACAACAGTGAGTCAGAAGAAGAAAACTCTAAAAGTAGTTTGAATCTAGAAGCACCATTGGAAACTAACGAGCCAAGCAGCAAATTCAAAGATGACGAATCAAAACAAAATAATGAACAAGTGAAACAAGATTTTGAAAGGATACCGCTGAATTATAAACATGATGATTCGAAAAAGGAGACACCTAAAGACGACAACTCAGATAAATTCAATTTGCCCCGTTATGATGAGAACTTGAAAATTAAATTTGATGACGTTTCTATAACACTTCCTGAAATAAAACTGCCAGAAGATATTTTGAGCTATGCTGACGAAGATTCACCTAATCATAAAAATAGGTTCTATCATTACGAAGATGACGATTATAGCAGTGAAAAGCCAACCAGACACAACCACTATAAACAAAGTCCTAAACGCAATAAAAATGCTGACGAAGAGGATAAAGGCCATAATTACTACTACGGACCTAGTGATAATGAACGCTACACTAATAAACCGAAAAATAAAGAAGAAGACGAAGAGGAAGATTTGTATGAAAAATTTGTCCGAGAAAGGTTCGGTAAGCGTGGAACTTTTGGACAGAGATCTGAAAAGGTCCAGAGATTCGATTATCCAGAGCTTCAACACACAGAATTGTCAAAGAACGTTCAAAAGGTACTTCACAAAACTGCCAGACTGGAGAAGGAAGCTAAAAAGAGTGGTGATCCCAATGCAGGATACATGTGGACTCTAGAATACGGAAAAAGACTTTAATTTATGATGGTAGTCAAAAACTAAATACTATCTAATAAGTAATAATAGATAATAAGATAAATTATTTATTAAGGTAATTAAATTCCAAAGAAGTAATCCTACAATATCTAGGTATTATATTATTAGAATGTGCAACAAGTGTTAAATATCTATTCAGTAATAATTTCTATGTACTTGTTTCTGAATTATTAAGAATCATATGTATAAATAGAAGTAAACCAAGATATATATGTAAAGAAACAAGACATTTATTTTTCCTTGTTACCAAATTTTGTTATATTTAAAATTAATTAATAAAATTTCGATGATGAAACAGTTTTATGTTCCCCTTCATACTCCCTGTACGTTTTCGTACATTGTAATCAATTTATAAATATAAAATAAATATTAGAACAGACTTCACAGAATTACGAATTCTTATGAAAAACATTTGAGCCAAATTTATAGGCACTTTTTTTAAAGACACAACTGTGCTCCTGTACATTTAGGCTCTAAAGTCAATAACAACAGAGATAAGTAGATAATAACATTTCGCCTCATTTTCCCACTCAACACAGAAAATATCGATTGCACTAAATAACTAGCATGAAATAAAAAGTAGAAAAAAAGTAAAAACCTACTCGAAAAGTAAAAAATTGTCTAGATATTGAAGAAAATATTTCCCACTTTAATATCAAGATAGTAGCAATCGCAGAGGTCAAATGTGGCCGATATTTCGAATTTAAACTCCAAATGAACTCTTCCAAAAGCTGGTGAAATAAAACTTTAGCTTAGAATTATCTCGTGCATAGTTCTAGGTTAAAATCTGACTGGGCTATCCCGGCTACTCACTCATGACTCCGTCAACACGGGTTTAGGCGAACTGATTATTTTTATTCAATTGATTCTTATTCCAGGCAATCGTGTTTTCTTCCTTATTTTGTGTCCCAGGATGTTCGACATAGAATTTACTAAAATCGTTTTTATTGCTACTAAATATTTAAATAAATTATAAATTTCTGTCGTTCAATAAAAATATCCAATATTATATTCTGTTTAAAAGTAAAATCACAAAAAATGTTGTGGTCCACGCTAGGATTTGAACCTTTGACTCTGGCATCCAAGATGAGTGTTCGTATCGTTATTGCTTGATACATGCCAAATCGTGTGTCGTCATCGCCGTGACATCTAATATGCAATCTATAAACTCTGAAATTGCTGGACCTATTCTCAAATTCTTTCATCTTTAGACAACCACATTGTTCAGGAGTACCATAAACTACATTTATTCCAAAATTGAAATTGGATTCCACGAGATCGGAAGCTACTCTGGTTAAAACGCGCGAGACTTGTTTATGATAATTCTGCATGAACATCCCTACATTATCGCAGAACATATCCACTGGTGTACCTCTTCTTGCTTTATTAGTACTACTACTTCTAGTTTTATAAATCACGTGGGGCCTCAAAGCTGATTTAGGATCAAGATTTAGCACAAAAATATACAAAAGAAACGCTAATGAAAACATACCCACAACCTAATAGCATGTCGAACCCAATGAAACTTTTGCGTCAAAGTATGGAATACAAAACCTGCCCGGTACAAACTATTTTGACATGGTAGCGTCGGGTGAAGGGTCACTCACTTCCCTCTAATATGAATAAATAAATAAATGTGGTTGAGGAGGGCGATGGCTGGATCCCGCGTTAACTCGTGGATGGGTGCCGTTGGAGGGTGTTCGTCGTTTGGATACTTGGAGGGAGGGAGACTTGCCGAGCTAACAGATGCAGATAAGAATAATTTTGTATAGACATAGAGACTGTGTAAATTTATTTTGAAAAAAATATACCCGTGAAGGTTTTTCCGAACTGGTGGTAGAGTCAATTTTTATTTGACGTCAATAAGAACAAGTAATTTTCAATGTTGAAAAATAACATTGCACGCAAAGTCACAAACCACCAAAAAACTATGTCAAAAATAACATTTTACTCTTTCACGGTTATGAACTTTTGAAGTTGCCACCTTAAAATTCTGATATATTTTCTTAAATTTTCACGATCCATATTTTAAATAAAACACTTTTTACCGGATATTATGTTGACCACGGCAACTGCAAAGATGCCGAAACGTCGAAATAATTTTAAAATTAACTAAAATATACGCGATAATATCCGGTAAAAAGTGTTTTATTTAAAATTCTGATTTAAATCCAATCAAATATATATTTGGCACTTGATTAAGCGTAGGGTGGCAGACAAAAACATCAAAAAGTTAGAAAGCCAAATTGAGAGTTTGATCAAGTTACCTAAGCGGTTCGAATTGACGGCTATGACGTCGCAATATGGCACTAAGTCGGTCCCATTGTTACTTGTAACGCATAGTAACATTCCAAATTATTGGAACAATCGAAGTTGTAAATCATTAAAAACTACTGTCCCTGTCTCAATCACGTTCACTGCTTTGGCACGAATAAAAAAATCAATTGAACCAAACAGAAAAAAACTGGTTCAGTGCGAAGCGAAGATGCTAGAACACGAGAGGGTGTATTGAATCCGTAAACTGGCGTGATGTCTGTGCATCCGGCGAATTGTTTAATTGATTAAAAAAACAGTTTGTTTCGACTTTCAGGCCATTCTGTATTTTTAAAATTTCGCTATCAGCAGCGAGGCTCTCCTGAGATGAACAATAAACGATAGCCGTGAATTTTACGCGCCACCTTCAAAAATTACGAACTTTATTTTGTGCTCCACTGCATTTCATCAATTAAACCAGGCCACTCAGAAACGTTTCTGAAAAAAAGGTTTTTATGCATGGAACGCTGGCGAGTTATAATTTATTTTGAATATTATATTATTTATCTATTTAAAAAAAAGTAAAAAAGTACTATTTTCCTTATATAATAATAATAAAACTAAACAAATATATTGTTCCACATTTTTTACCAACGTTATGAATCTTTTATCATATGTGTGTCATAGAAAAATGGATCTGCGTCGGGAACATTTTTGTGCAATTATTTTTTTTCAACTTCAACTTGAAACCTGATGAATCGTTTAATCGACTTCTATTAGCTTTATAAACAAGCTGCCTTCTAAAGCAACTATGTACTGCTGGTATCAATGACATATTACATATAGACAAGTCATACCCAAACAATACCGCACAAAGAAACGGTGTCAACTTAACTATACATACCTACCCGATATATACAGTTATATAATTTCTGGGAGAAGGAAAGAATAATATGGTTCACTTGTTGTAAGAAAGAGATACCTATGTACTTCGTGACGTTGCTTCGCACTAATTGGTCGCGAGCGTACGTGACGTAGTACGTAAATTGTCGAAACTCTATACGAATAGCCATGTTAATTCTAAAACGTCATTTTAAATAGCAAAATAAAATAATAAATAAGATAGTTATAAAAAAAATGTTCTTACGCATGAAAAGAAATGTTTATTCTATCTTTAAGTAACTGTATAATTAGTGCACTGTCCAAACACACAAGAAGTCATTGTACGGTATTAAAAACACAGAATAGGGAATAAGTTTTGTTTGATGTTAAGCCGTGACACTGGGTTGCAAAAGACTGAGTCAAATAGCTGGCAACTGGAACGATTTTTGAGAGCGGATAACCTGTCTATATGTAATATGTCATTGGCTGGCATAACGAGCATAACGAAAGTGCGGTCACTTAAATTTGAAGGATGAAGAAAGAAGTGGTCGACTGGTCGTCGTTTGACTGCTGTTACGGAGAAAGCAAACAAAACTGACGAATCACATACGCGGAGGTTCAGCGCAATCTGCAGATTAGATCGGGAAGTGTGCATGATATTCTACACCACCATCTTTGCGTAAGGAGGATTATTTTGGGTACCCCACAACGTCACTGACGCTTAGAAGCAGGTACGCGTGGAATGGTGCCATGATATGATTGATAAATTCAAAGCAGGTTCTTCCCGCCATGTTTACGAGTGACGAATCATGGATTTATCAATATGATCCAGAAACTAAGCGCCAGTCAAGAGTATCGCTGTTTCAAAACGACCCAACGCCTACGAAAGTGAAACGATCGAGAAGCGCAGGAAAATTTCGATTGCCAGTTTAGACTCATTAACGGGTTTCTTTTCTAAATTAAGAATTTCTTAATTTCTTTTCTTTATTATCAATTCCCTTAAATAAACCAAAATAGCATCAATGCGGAATGGTAAACTACCAAATGCTTGCCAGAAGGTTTTACTTGCTTGTTACTCGCAGCAGCTTTTACAGGACTTTAGTTCCACCACGACAACGCGCCCGCGCACTCTGTAATCAAGTCAAGGGACTTCCTAAACACCATACCGGTAAAACTTTTGAGTCATCCACCTGACAGCCCTGATTTGGCAACGTGTGACTTCCTTTTGTTCCCTAAAATTAAAATCCAAGCACCAAGTGACACAGTTTTCATCGCCATGCGCTCATTGCGTACGAGAGGGCCGTTGAGGAAGTGCCTGTTGCAGACTGTAATGTCTCAGACAGAAATGTGCTTTGAAAATTGGTTCAGACGCATGAAACTTTGTATAGACACTGGTTGAGAGTTTCTCGAAAATATGTCACAAAAAATATAACTTACTAAAGAACATTAATAAAAATTTCTGTTTGTCACACGTATAGAAGCCAAAGATAACTTTTTAAAAGAACGTGTCTGAAATATATAGCTTCCCCTTTCTTTAATAGCTACATTTCTTACAAAGTGCATGTTTCCACAGCAGTTTCAAAAGTGTTAAACTGTTTCACATAACAGTTTAACATTGAGATATTGGGTTTTATGTAATTGGTGAGGTTTCTGGTTTAGTGTTCACGGCATACATAAGTACAGGGTAAATGCAACAGAAGGCATTATAATAACTTGCCTCTAGGTAGCGCAGGTTTAGACGGGCTTTATACTTGCAGAAGGCATAATATGTAGACTCATGTTAGGTTAGCTATAGGTTATCTACATGTGTGTATTGGGAACACCCAACAATTCCGAATTACGTTATTCCGAATTTGAATAATCCGATTTTTTAAATTCCGAATTTCACTATCCCGAAGAGTCTTAATTCCGACTATTCAAAAACACGAACTTATTTTACCGAAATTCCGACTTTCGTAAGTACGAAGAATTGAAAACCCGCCGTGTTACTAGTCCGAAATATGGTATTCCGAATTTTAATTTTCCGAAAATTCGATGCTTACGTTCAGATTTTGTATCTAAAACGGATATATATTAAAAATTATAATCCAAATCTCCTGTGACACAAATTAAAATTAATAAGGCACATTTTGAAATTATACAAATAAAGTCTGTGTGTGCGAGCGTAGCGAGCGTGCCGCGGCAGCGCCAAGAAGGGATTTGCATTTCAGTACATAAACAACATTCTCAAGAAATAACTCGGTACAAAAAAACTAAATAAACTTTCTCATTTCTAGCTGACTACTTGAATACTCGAACGTATAAATTGATGTTCTCATGCAGTTTTACAATGCGTTTGTTATTGCAACTAATATTATTTGGAATTTTGATATTCGGGATTCGTGTTTATGATATTGCGGATTATTAATAATTCGGATTTTTTATGGTTCCGAACTATGAAATAAAAAATATGGTTTGGTTTTTCAAATTCGGCATATTGATTTTCGTAATTATAAATGTTCGGAATTTGGAAGTTTCGAAAAAGAAAAATTTGGAATTTTCATTTTCGGAATTATGAACCATTCGGTGTTATAAATTTTTCGGTGTTAGGAATTTTGAAATTTGTGATTATGACTATCGGAATAAAGTTTTTCGTATTTATGTAGTGTACCCGTGTGTATTTTATAGTCGTTACTTTATGCATATTTTTTCCAACCGCACGTTTTTTATTTTTACATATTCTGAAAAAAGGTAAAATAATAAATTGCAACCTACTGCAATTGCAAAATTGCAATTCGCACCTTAATATGCGAAACAATAAATACTTTTTGAGAAATTCTAGGCGCCACCCAAATGTTCGGGCCTACATATGGCCAGATTGGACCACCTGATCTGCACTTGCCGCATATGGATATAATTGCCGTATCGAATGCACTGGCCTGAATATGTGGGTAGCACTCCTAACACAAACGTATTTTAACATTCAGTGAAAATTCACAGATATTAATAAATATATGGGAGTATTTTATCATACTTTGCTTTCTCAAAAGAGGAATAAAAAATACTAATTATAACCTCTAAATCTAATATCAATGTCAAATTGCGGCAAGCGAAGGGGAGAGACGAGATAAAAATACCGAACAATTTCACAGATTTATGTTATAACTTATAATTAAATAGGTAATCTCGTGTTTCCTTAAAACTTTATCTAATTATGGCTGAGGAAATTCAGAAGAAAATGCAAAAGGAGTTGGAAGCGTTCAATGGCGTGCAAAAAGAATACCATAAGGCTGTAGCTCAGAAGCAGCAATTAGATAGTCAACTTAATGAAAACAAAGCAGTAAAAGAAGAACTTAGTCTCCTTAAGAAGGATGCAGAAGTTTATAAACTAATAGGTCCAGTATTAGTAAAACAAGATCTAGAGGAAGCTCGGCAAAACGTTTCAAAACGTATGGAGTACATAAATAAAGAAATCAAACGAACAGATGATCATATTTCTGCATTAGAAAATCAACAGGAAGCATTGCAAGAAAACCTTAACAAACTCAAAAGCGATATAGGAAAACTTAAAATAAAGGCTTGAGAATGAAACTAATACTATTTGATGTTATATTTGTAATTTCTAATATTGTGTGAAGAGCAAGTTTTATATTTATACTACCTTAGTGTATTAAAGTTGCTTACTTAACTTGTCTTACAGCATTTTATTCACTTAGTCTATGCAGTAAGTAAAAATAATTTGATGATCAACTGTCAAATACAATATATTTTATTATTGCTATGTGGTACATTAACATGGTCTTAAAATATATATATTGTGGTGCACATATTTTACTTTTCTTTTTGAATGATTTTCCAGTCATGTGACATTGTTAATTGTATCTTTTAAAATCTAACTAAAATGGGTGTAAGTTAAAGTATACCACAATTTGATCTAGTGACAACAGAAAATCAAATGATACTCAGTCAACAGATTCTCTGTGATGCCTGAACAACATGGTTTGACAAATGTGGTCTGCTGTTCCTGACAGACTGAATAAAGAATTGATTCAGCACTGTGCTACTTACATTGCCTTGGTTAAGGTAATAATCATGTCTGACATGGATGTTCTCAATCTTCATATTAGTACTCATCTTTTTATGTCAAGTTTGAAATAACTGGTTTAGTTAGAAGGCAACAGTAAGAATAATCTTGTAACTTGGTTCATATTTTCCAAGATTTTACTTTGTAATAAGCTGTTATACATTTTCTTTATTGGTACTTCAGTTGATCATAAATAGACCCAATATGCACTTTAACAGGCACACCTACTTATTAACCTTTTTAATGCTGACGTCGAGATATCTCATTCGCCATAAACTGTAATCATATACTAGTGACAAGTTATCTCGTTGAACAAAATCTACTGTCACATACTGAAGCCATAAAACAAAATATGATCCGTGATACTGGGGTGGTCCGAACAGTGCCATACTTTTTTCGAACACCTACCGATACTTATATGTACATCACGTGTTGTCAGTAATAATATTTCATTTTAGATGTAAGTATCTGATGTACTATTGACGAGATGACTCGACGTCTAAAAATCTATTTTAGTACTGGTGACGAGTTAACTCCTAGTTATATTTTAAAAGTAGGCGTCAATGTTTATGAAGGAAACGTAGCCTGCGAAATTATTTTTTTCCATTATTTTATTCCTACCTTGGTAGTTTAATTGAAAATTGTTTATTAGTTTTAGTCAATTACATGCCTATCGTTTGACACAAGAGTACCAAGATTTTAACATTTTCATGCATTACATGTTTGCTTTCAGCAAGCTTCATCCTAACTCTATCTTGTGATTTGTCTATTTCGGGCATACCAGGAAGTTCCCAAAACATTTACATTTTTATAGGTATAATATTTCATTAGAGTTGATGAATTATTAGAATGAAGTCCAAATAAGATTAGCTTCCATGATAGATGGAACCTGCATGTTATTTACGATGTACAGTTGACCATTTCGATAATGGCAATACTACCCTCAAATATTTAGTATTAATTATACATTTTTATGACGAGTTAACTCGACACTAGCTTCATTAGAGCGATTTTGTCCAACGGATTAACTGGTCAGCAGTTTGTAGGGCAAGATTTTTTTTACGTGTTATCTCGACAGCAGTACATGAATGTAGATTTTGTTTCAAAGAGCCAGTATGTGAGAGCATATTGAGTTTCTAATGATTTGCATTGAAAGGGTTAAGCTCGGGGACTCAAGGTTTTATTTAACTGGTAATAGCAAAATGTACATGACTGCTAAATCACTGTCAACTGTCACACTCAACTGCTTGCTTAGTCTTAGATATTATTCTAAGTGACAGTAAATTAGAAAGAAAACCAAGACATCCTAAATCAAGCTTAGCCATAGTAAAATTTCCTAAAAATTATTTCCAGCTACACAAAAGCATAGAACATAGCACAACATATTTTGTGAGGGTTTCATAAAACCAAATGCTCCTGGCTCTGAGCACTTTTTATTCTAAATTCAATGCTTAATTTTTGTGAACTCTCTTGAACCGTTCATAGACTAATGCCTGTTAACTTGTCTTATATCACACTGTCAAGTTTAACCAATCCATTCAGTAGCAGTAACAAAGTGGCAATGAAACTACTTCGGCAAATCACAAGGAGTATATTGATACTATTATGCAGCAAAATTAGGATTAATTATAAAAACTACACTTCATATCAGAAAAACTAGTAATCATGTCAATTTTTAATAAAATAAAACATCATTTTATAAATTAGTTATTTAATGAAATGTCATGTAATGGCACTTATATGGAATACAATTTCATCACTTCACTTTTAATCACAATTTCATGTCTATATTACTAAAGTTTTTTGCTTCAAGAAATACTACAAGTATTTTTTTAATTGTGGAAAATGATTAGGGATTATAATTTACATACATTTAAATGCACCATACATTATGATTGGTCCCCATATCTAATATCTGAACATCAACAAAGAAAAAATATTTAAAATAGTTCTTGGAAATAATATATTAAAAACATTTAAACATTTAGAGACACCCTAAACATTTGGAGACTCCTGGAACAAGCTTCAAAAAAGCTTAAAAGGAAATCTCCTAGTATCTGTATGTGTAAAAATGTTTCGTTGCTCAATAAAGATTTATTATTATTATTTGTTATTATTATGATAATAGATTGGTAGACTATTAGCTAACAAAAAATATTTTACATTATCTCACAAACTTAACCTCCTAGGGATGGTAAGATATATGTACTAAAATAATTCGTTTGTTTTTCATAATTCAAGTAGCTTATGTGTAAAGATAAATAGTAATCTATAAAAATATATCTTTTGTAAATTTAGAAGGAGTGAATATTATATTTTTATTTTATGTATCTAACATTTCGCAAAAAAATATTTATTAAAAGTATATAGCTATGGCAAAATTGTATATCATGTTATTGTTTCTCTTATTTAATTCGGCTCTGGACACAAGTGACACTACAGAATGGCATCTGTTGTTTGACTACAAATCTACCAGAGAGCAAACTTTTCCCGCACAAACGCCCTGAGCATATAAAACAATCTGCATGCCAATGCATGTTACTCCAAGACACGCCCTGTTGCTCAGGGCCTATAACCCCAGTACATGCACTACATTTCTCGGCGTGGAATTGATCAAAGCAAGTCAAGCAAATGGGAAGTCCAGTCTTATCATCAGGAACATATTTCTTTCCCCCCAATGGGGCATCACAGTGATAGCAACAGAAGTGTTGAACATGGAAAGCCCGCCCCTCTGCTGCAGTGTATGGACGGGTGAATATAAGCTCGTCGCAACCTGCACATCTAGGAATCTCCAAGACGTTAGCCAAATCTCTGGCGCAATAAATTTCTCCCTTATAATAAAAGTAAACAAGATCAGCCAACAACTCTCCACACTTGCAGCAAGTAAAACATTGTGGGTGCCATATAGCTTCTTGGCCTGCTCTTTCGGCTTTGACAGCAACTTCTCCAGCGAACATTGGCTTTTCGCAGCGCTGGCACGGCACTCCTTCATTGTAGAGCTTTCTATTGAACTCAATCTCAGCAGGGCTAAGTGAAATTTCAGCCATCTGTTTGATTATTGGAGCAACTTCTTCTGCATATTGGCTGCTGGGATGGGCAATTACAGAATTTTCTAGAGTACGTGGATTGTGATCACTGTCGTAATCTGGATTATTTATATCCTTGTCTGCGGGAGGCAAAGCGCCCGGGTATGTGTTGTAGTTTGGTGGCGGCGGCGGAGGCAGGTCCTCATCGGACACTGTGCGTAGATACTCGCGCAATGGAGCAGTCTGTTGCGGCTCAACTCTGTTAATGGGCTTCATGGAAGTTGAATATTGTGGACTAATCTTTGTTGAACAGAGAGTTCCACTATGCTCAGGAGTTGTTGGTTCATGTTTCCAACTCCATATTTCCCCATTTGGCGCGAAGATTGTGCCCTTTTGAATTCTGCTGTCCATTAATTTTGCAGTGCTCAGAACATTATTATTGTTAGCCGCCCAAAGTTCTGGCATAATTTGAGCACCTAAGGCTTTACTAGCAAATTCATTAGTTTCCTCCTTGAATTGCGGGTTTTTGTTATATTCATCTCTAAAAAGTTTGATAGGTTGCAAATAAATATCACTGGTTGGGGACATGTTCAAATCAGCGAGTTGTTTGAACAATTTATCGTAAACAGGTCCATGTTCCACAGCACTCTTGATTCTATCTGATTCAATGCGCATGATATGAAGCTTGTCCTTCACGATCCTGCTGAGAACAGGACTCTGCTTATAATCGGGTAAGTTAGCAGCGCTGCTAACAATATTGCCCTGGGTATCTAGAACTAACTTCTTATCAGAAGAGTTCTTGGGTACTATATTAAACTTAATCCCTCTAGATATATTGGAAATTCTCAATGGCAGTGCATAGGATTTCGTTGTTGAATGTGACTTGCTGTTTTCTACGGAGTATACTTCGGCGCTCTGCAGAGGTCCCACTCGCACGACGTTACCCATTCCGACGACATGGTCTTTGATGCGAGTGATGTATTCCTGCAGAAATAATAAGATCATAATTAATCATATTTTCAACATCTGTATTTTGCGACAAACGAAAATAAAACTATCTAAACAATATTACTAACAGTGTTTAATTGTAAATATACAACAATATTTTGGATAAACAGGTGTTACTAAATCATTAAAATAAAATCGTTGCCTCATTGAAATTCAAGCTAGTTTTTTATATCATTAATTTCTCATTCTAACAAAATTATGAGTGATAAATCTATCAGGATCACAACAAAGGCAGTATAAGCATACTTACGGTATGCTCAGACTTCTCTTGATCTGAAGCATGTATTCTAGCTGCCGGAGCTACGTCGTGCGGCGGCAGCTGAGTACGCAGTTGGGCTCGTCGCTTCTTTGCCGCTTCGGAACCGGATACGGGCGCCAATTCGCCCAAACAAGACATGTACTCTGATACCTGAAATTAATAATAATCTTGAATTAGGATAATATCGGACCTGAATTCAAATTCTGAATTATTATCGAAGACTTACTTCTTTAATTGGACTCCTTAAAAAACGAAAGAAAGAAGAACTCGCTAGCTAAAAAACAATACCTATTTACTAGCAGAACCAGACATGGAACAAATCATTAGTAACAGTGAAAATCATATGATTTTTTTTTTCATATATCATATCTGCTATCCAGCTTTAGAATCACAGTGATAATGATTTCTGTTGGTTGGTTGGTTGGTGGTGTGATTTTGGTGAGAGAGAGAGAGAATTAGCACGGCGGTAATGCGAGCGGCAGGATCGAGCGAGACGCACTTACTTACAGCGCTATGAGTGCGAGTAGCGCATTCGATCGCACTATGGCTCGCCGTTTCAGTCAATGTTTACATTCTAAATTAAACTTTAAGGCTATAAGAAAAAGGCTTACTCTAAAGATCTGCTATGTGCACAAATTTTATAGCCATCTACTGAACAAAAATTTTACTATTAAGATATTATTAGCACTGCATGATGGCGCTAAATTATAACCAATTGTAATTAAACTTTACGTCCATGTATTTATAAATTAATTTAGTATAAATCAGCACCACTCATTACTACCACTAGTCACTTCCGCGTGTTATTTCGTTTCGTCGTAATATCCGATTGAGCTGCATCCATTGCCGTTTTAATATGCGATTTGTAACAATATAGTCGATAAAATAATTCATTGGATATCAATATATTGTTTTCGATATTACGACATCGAATATAGTTTTATAATTACGTATAGAGTACGTACGTACGTACGTTCGTTACCTATTGATTGCGACTTGTTTACTTTGCAATTCAGTCGTTTCGTAGGAGATTTTTAGTTATAAAAATTTGCCTATAACTTATTAGACTTTAAGTTTTGTATGTCATGTATTTTCTACAAAGGATTTTTACATTGTCAGTCCTAAGCCTGATAAAGTATGAAGGGAATTTCATTGCTTATTTCTAATAAATTGTACCAAATAATACAGGTCTCAGATTTTTTTATCATGTTATTTCTATAAAAAACAAGCTTTAAAAATTTAGTTTCATTCAAGATTACACCCGAACAAAGTGAACTATGTAGCTAAATACATACATTGCAAGTTAAATAAAAGCACGTAAAACCAACAATAATTGCTATAAAAATCATTCAAATTAATTACGGTGAGAAATCACGGCTAATGAAAAATCACTCCCACATGATAAATCATACCCATGATAAATCATATCAATCATCATCATGATAAATCATACCCAATTAAAAATAGCAGGAGTGAAAAATAGCAGGTGTGAAAAGTAGCAGGTGATTTCACTGTGACAAAAAAAATCATTTTATCATATGATTGTTATTTGTAAATAGCAATCATTTCCATGCCTAAGCAGAACCTCAATCTGATTGCGCTAGGATGCGATACAAATTAGTTAAGTTCTGTCTAAAATGTCGATAAATTTAAGAAATATACTTTATGTAATTTTATAAATACCTAGTTTTGTTTTATGGCAATGATTGCTACAACGAGGATGATCATTGCATGTACCTACCTAGTCGGCCATAAACATATAAAGATTTTTAAAAACAAACTGTCGGTTTGGCCACACTTGACGCTAAACTTCTTGCTCTGTATGTAACAAGAAAGGGTCTTTTTAACATTTTAGGCATCGCGTTTCACAGTAGTTACTCATAGCCTGCGATATCATGAATCACTAAACGCGAGTTTTATTATAACTATATAGGAGCGCCTCATCCTAGGTGTGCCGATGCTGCCAAGCCCACAAGGCCAAGCTTTTATTTTTTCCTTTTTCTGTGGTACTCGTATTACGAAACAGCCAAACTAATGGGATTCAATTTAAGTGCAAGGATAGACTAGCACAAAGGTTATTTTATCACATCTATTAAAAAAGAGCTAGTTTATTCTTTGTAAGCAGTAAAATATCTCTTTAATCTCTTGGGACGAAAGTTATTTGATTTTGGAATGTGGACATTGTTAGTAAAAGTTCAAACCCCCAAAGAGATCAATCATGAACACTGTATGAACAGGTTACACGCTGTGTGATCAAGGAAACCGCACGCGAAGCAAATTATATCAAAAAAGTTTGTAAAAAAAAAAAATTAAACAAAATGTATTCCGTATACCTACGTTTGTTATTGTTTACTGAAATTCGCATTTTATTAGTTTTATAAAAAAAATTGACATCTTCAAGTAGTGAGAGTGAAGTATTATGTTAACTCTATAAAACATTGTATCGGACGCTAAAAATGTGATACAATGTCCCGTGACAATATAATTATGAAACCATATGACAATTTCATGCTTTCAAGAAGAACGAAATCTTTTTTCCATAATTATTCAAATATAAACATTAGCCTCTATTTTTTATAACATGTCATATTTTATTCCTTTATAATTTTTTTCCTAATTGTAGGTGTAAAAATAAAACTACATTCATAAGTTGCACGTACCTAGTAAGTTAGTAAAAAGTAATGTATCATTCGTTCGCAAAAATATTTTTAAATGAGGCAGAATACTTTGAATCTTATTATAAATTATATTATTATTATATTAATAAAAAAGAATTAATTTTGAATTTAATTATGAAAAATTTATTGAAATTACTATCCTAGATAACAACAATCATCTACTCGTAATACTGAATTGATGCTTTGCATCGGTGACCTAAATGAAATAAGTACATACATACCAAAGTCAGTTTAGCCAGTATATCATTAATTTAAATTATTAATTGGGTATGTTTCCTTACATGCATGTGACTTTGACATACAAACTAAGAATGGTCAATAAATGGGCCTCTAACTAGTCAACCTGTAAGTCTATTTCATTTTAAGATGGTCCACATCAATATTTGCACCTATAATTTCTAAGAAATCTCTCAGTTGATGAATTACTCTTAAAAGTAAAAATAAATATAAAAGTAAAAGTTTCTTTCTTTATTTGAAAACCTAGAGGTTTTTTACTTTATTCATAGCTGGCAAACGAGCACTCGACCCACCTAATGGTAAGTGATGGTAAGACAGCATAAGTCTTAGATGTTTCATTTATTAATAGTGATTGGTGTTTATTTATATCAAATAATGATGTTGCTGACTGGTTTCAGTTGAAATTGCAGTACTTGCACTAGCTGTTTCTTTCCTTTGACCAGAACTCAACATGCAAACATGATTATTATGGCGGTCAAAATAGGAAGGACTTTAGTACCGACCGCTGACGAGATCTTAACAATGAAACTCTGCTACCACTGTTACCACTGATCCCTGTGGCAATTCAGGATGAAGTATTAAGTACTTCAGAATATGTATATCACTATTGGAGAAAAACATTTTAAAATTTAGTTAGTTCACTATTTTGTGTTTATCAATTAAATGTAATCAAAATAACAGACTAACAAATCTTTCCTCTTTATAACAGTAATTTGCAATTCAATTTATTTTCCATCTCTTCTAATAGATAAACACAAAGTTAATGCACACCCAACTAAGAAATGCCTTGCTGATCAATATAAAGAAGAAGTCATTACCTTAACCTATATCAATATCTCTATAAGAGTGCTATTAATCTTTATTTAAAATTATATTTATCCCTTTTGCACACAGTGTTTTATGTGTTCGATAAAATTAAATCTTTGTATAGACACTGCCTTAAAATAGTATAATACTGTTAATATTAGGTCTTTACCTATGAAATTGCCGTTTTTCACGAAATAAATGAAGAGCAATTTTTTTATATATTTTTTATTTCTATTAATCAAAATAATCACCCATGCAATCAATGCATCTTTGCCAACGCATTGGTAGCTTATTGATGCCTTTCTTGAAGAAATCAGCTGGACGGGAGGCAACAAATTCTTCAAAGGCGTTTTGTACTGCCTCTCGGGTATTGATTTTTTTTCCCGCCAAGAAGTTATCCAAATTCTGGAAAAAGTAGAAGTCTGTAGGCGCAAGGTCTGGTGAGTACGGCGGATGACGGAGAACTTCCAACCCCAACTCTTGTAGCTTGGAGACCGTCTGCTGTGCAATATGAGGTCGCGCGTTGTCGTGCAGGAGCAGTGGAGCCGAACGATTGACCAAAGCTGGTTGGAGACGTGCGAGCTTCTCCATCATTGTGTTCAGTTCGTCACAGTACACATCTGCAGTAATGCTTGTCCCGTTTGGCAAGAAGCTGTGATGAATTACACCCGCGTTAGACCACCAAACAGTGACCATCACTTTTCTAGGGGTAAGTTTTCGTTTAGGTGCAGAACCAGGGTCCAACCAACTTGCTGAGCGCTTAAGATTGTCAAACAGGATCCATTTCTCGTCACAAGTAACAATGCGGTTCAGAATTCCTTCATTTGTATGCCTGCTGAGCAGTGCAAGGCACGTCTTCACGCGTACTTCGCGCTGGCGGTCATTGAGTTCGTGGGGTACCCATTTGTCAAGCTTTTTTACCTTGCCAATTTGACGCAAATGGACCAATATTGTTTTGATGCTAACGTCGAAAGCTGCTGCTAATTCAGCGGTGGATTGAGTTTCATCAGCTTCCACAATTGCCTTTAATTCGTCATTGTCGACCAAAGTTTTCGGACGACCACGGGGTTCATTTTTCAGGTCAAAATTTCCAGAACGGAAGCGGGTAAACCAATAACGGGTGGTGCGTTCGTTTGTAGTGTTCGCTCCATAAACGTCGTTGATGTTGCGTGCCGCTTGTGGCGCTTTGCTGCCACGACGGTACTCATACTCCATAATTACTCGAATTTTTAACTTATCCATGATGACGAAAAAGTTCGAATGCGTTGAAAACAAAACACTAACTATTAAACAAATGACGATTTCAGAAAAATAATTCCATGTTTGTCAAATAAAATTAATTTGAAATTAGAATTATAATATTAGAATATAATTATAAAAAAAAAATATTTTCATTTAAAATGGCCAGTACGGCAAAACGGCAGTTTCATAGGTAAAGACCCATTATAATATAATATTTTATAATATAATATAATAATTATAATTTAATATTTGAAATACTTAGTATTTTAAGAATTTGTATAACAGGATAGATTTTCTTTGTGAGACAATAATAACTGTTAGTGAGGAAAGGTCAAAATCACAACATAGCTGCACTGAAATCATGACTCTTGTGATTTGAAAGAATAGAAAGATAAATTCATATGTACTAATGTAATAAAGAGGTAAACTTTGATTCTTTATTTTTGTACACTCAAGTTCAGTTCCCAACATTTTAAAATCAAGCAAAGAAAATGTACTGCTTACCAGTGATCATGTTTATTTAAGTTAGGTTAGGTACTAAAAAGCTAATAGAATACAGTTTTGTGGTAGGTACTTACCAGTTCTGTTGATGCATTTGGTGGTACCCAATCTACTTTTACTGGTTGATCTGTTAGCCCTCTAATTTTGATGAGCGGCACTGAAAATTTTGTAATGAGACTAAGAACTTGTAGATTATTTTAAAATATGACTTAATGCATAAAAGTTGAAAAACAAATTAAGATGATAGAAATCAAAATAATTGGTAATTAGCTGATTTTACATGTAATTTCCAAAGTTTATTTGTTTTGGACAAAGAGAAGTCTAACAAGTTTACTAATGTTATAGAACTTACATGTCCCCTTTTTAGGTTTTGCAGTTCCTAACAATTCAAATTGTGCCCAACCCGACAAGTCATCATCTTGAACATCATGAACATCTTTACTACAATGACAAGCTCTGCAAACCTTTCGCCAGAAATGAAGATCTAACCCTGGGCATCCGGAACCTGAAATATATTATTTTAACTTCATAAATATTTTACCAAAATTATATAATTAGAAAAAAAAACAAACATAAGCCGAACTTACCACAAGAATTACAAGGTGCACCAGCGCCACTATCGTGGCCTAAACGGGCTTTACTTAATTTTTCCCTTTGGCTCTCTAACTTTGAGAGCCAAGCTGGTGCTTCTGGCGTCTCTACACAGGACTCGCTCATTTTTTCAATTATTTTTATTCAAATAACTATTCGAAAAGTTAATTACTTCAAACTTTGTAAGAGTTGGAAAATAATTGATAATATATCATGACTAATAAACTGATAACGAAACTACAATCAATTAACTTAATCCATCTGTAAAAAGACGAGTTTAGACGTACTATTTTATAAAGGCAAGGATTTAATTACGATTTAATCTATTTAACAATTACTTACGTTTAAAGGTATCAAAAAAATAACTAAAACAAAATCCTATCCAAAAAAACTGAAAAATCCCAGCGAATGACTGACTGAGTAATATTATTCTATGGACTGACTGGTGTGGTGCGTTCCGATTGCCGATTATATGTCTTAGAATCAGTGTTCACAACCTGAAGCCAGGCAATTATCGTACCAGGGCCGTAAAATTATCGTATATGGATCAAAATTATCGTATCCATCAGGAAATTGGCTAAAATACTTAAAAAAAATCATATGAAACGTGACAATAATACGTTGCAAATGTCGCCCAGTGTGTCGAAACTCTAATATGGTCGGCCATCTTTTCGCTATTTCATCCACGGCAGGCGATATGAAACTGATGCGGGAATGGGTGGTTTGTTTTCGTTTACTGTGCTACATTTTACATACCAAGAAATCATATTTTGGTATCAAAAAAAAGATTATTTAATTTACTGATGCTTTGGTAAAATTTTATATATATTACAAAATAATCCTTAAAATTTTGTTTAAACAAATAAATTTGTCAAATTTAAACCATACTGTCAAGTTCAATATTTTTTTATACTTTGAACATTTAGCATCGTTTATTAGTTTACACATAAGTTGTTTCTAAATAGTGTCAGCTTTTCTAAAGTAATTTTTTATTTGCAAAAGCTGCAGTAGTTTATTTAAAATAGACTTGAAACTAGATGAAGTCATAGGGCCAAGGAACATAAACTACGGCGAGCATAGGGCGCTCGACGCGACGGCAACCTGCCACGAGCGTGGACAAATAGCGCGTCATTACAACTTGGACTTGGACGTTTCAGTGGTTAGTCATAAACGCCGCGGTTTACCCCTCTTTTTTTTGTCCGCCTAAGCAGCACCCTCCGCGGGGAGGGAGGTGGAAGAAGCGGCATGCTTACCTCTGCAGCCGATCTGCGGGGTGATGTGGGACTCATCAGAGTGGCACCTACCCACTAAAAACCACTTTCATGGCTGTGTCATGGGAATGCTATGCAGCCTTCACCGGAGCGACAACCGGTTAGGGAAGGGGGTGCGCAAGCGAGGACCCGCTAGCGTGTCATCCGCTGAGATTAATTATCACTTAAGGTGCTAATGACAGGTTGGAGGTTGATACGGCCTGGGCAGCCTTAAGCTGGTCCAGATTTGCCGAGAGCTGGTCGGGGATAATCCCGCTCACAGTGCCTAAGCTACGAAGCGTGGTCGCTCTGAACAGCCTGTCGAAATGGACTCATGACGTTTCTTTGTTGAAGTTTTTATTTACGAGATTAAAGATTTTAGAAGCTTGCGTATGAATTACTTTTGCAATAATATTTAAAAATGGCTCCTGTTACAATAAATGGATAAATGAATGAATATAGTTTGCACATTTATACATTTACGATTATACAAATATATATGAATCACAAATAAAAAAAATAAAGGACTAAAATAACAAAAACTTAAAGTAAAAGTAAAAATAAACTAAGTTTAACCAAAACACTGAACATGGTACATGTGCTAAAGAGCCATATCTCAACGGTTTTCATTTGAGCATTCGGGCCCACGGTGAGTGCAAACTGGCTATTGTCAACTATCATTAATGTTTAAGATAATGTAATACTTATTAGTTTAAGGGAAAAAATATAAAAAGGTATACTACGATTTCATATTTAACATATAATTTTTGCATTAGAGTATCTTTTAAAGTAGAATAATAATAAAAAAGTGCAGTCGTCGCAAATTGTTCCGATGGTAGTGTAATAAGTATGCAATCTAATTAATCCTAAATCAATTATGTTAAAATAAAAAAATCTATATTATTAACAACAGTAAAAAAGTTGTTTAGATATATATTTTAAAGTAATAATCCTTAACTACCGAAACAAGGTACGAGATGCTGGATAGACCATAACATTAAATAAGTTTTGGCAACTCCAGTAGGTGCCGCTTTAGGTGTTTCTTAAATGTTGTCTTGGATATAGCTGCCGTAATGGAGCTTGATATCGGAAGCTACCATTCAAAGCAACCGTTTTATATCTTTGGTTCTCTAACGGCAAAAGTGCATTCCTAATACAATTTGTCCCTCGTGATGTAAAAAATCTCAGCTTGTCATATAAATATTCAAGCTTTTGGGGTGTACTACGCCATGTCTTACATGCGAGATGCAAAAGCATGCAAGATGACATGTTCTATGTGGATGCCTTGTTTAAGTTAGGGTGATATGGCTACGTGGAGGAAAATCATAACAAAATCTACAACATGCGTTTTGCACCTGCTGAATCATCCGTTTGTGAATAGACAAAGGGCGATTTCCGTACACGAAGTCACCATAGTTCAACCTTGAAAGGACGAGAGCCTCACAAAGACGTATACTTACTTTGTTTCACTTAGCAAATTGCGTACCTTGTATAGTATTTTTAAACCATAAAAACAATTGACGAGGTTTACAATGTGTGTTTCAAATGTTAATTGACTATCAAATAACATCCCGACTCAACAGGTCGACTCGAACAATGCTATCCTCAGCGAGCCGTATGTCAGGATTACCTCTTGAAATCTTTTCCGTGTGAGCTTTACTTCCTAGTTTTGTAAATTTGGATTTTGAGGGATTAAAAACTAAGGTTGCTAAAGTGCTTGACCAGCCAGCTACACTGCCTCATTCATCGTTTGATTATCTAGTGTAACTGGCATATACATTTCACCATCGTCAGCATAAAAATGATAGTTACAATGTTTTATTTCCTGAGTAAGGTCCCCACTGTATATAATGAACAGGAGAGGACATCGATTTAGGGTAGACTAAGTGCATTTGCCGTTACTCTTTAAAAGTTTTACAGCTTATGGTCGACAAACAATATACACAGCATATTGCTAAGAAAGATAAAGCCAGATCTGATAATTGGTGCGATAAAACGAAAGCTGAAACTGGAAATATTCATGTTTTCACGCAAGACCTGCAATCCGTAAAATTAGCACCATACTTAAAAGCGAGCGCAATCTGCTACAAAATGAAACTATGTGTACATAATTTCACCCTGTACAACTTGGCCACCAAAGAGGCAATCTGTTTTTGGTTGGATGAAACAAATTGCTCATTAGAAGAATCCGTTTTTGCTTCATGTTTGATTGACCACCTGAGGAAGCTTTTGACCAAAAACCCAGTGGTACTGTACTCTGATGGCTGCTGAGCACAAAATCGTAACTCTATTTTAAGTAGTGCTCTTTTGCGTTTAGCCATTGATTTTAAGACTACGATTACTAAAAATATCTCGAGAAAGGCCACACTCAAATGGAGTGTGTTTAAGTGCACAGCGCAATTGAATGCATATTAAAAGGAAAAGAAATCTACTTACCAGAGCAGTACTCAAGAGTTTGTACAACAGCTAGAACCTCAAAGCCTTACAAGTCAATACTTTTTGATTTCACTTTCTTCACAGATTTTTTTTAGGATTTGATTTATAAATCGATTCGGCCTGGAAGAAAACCCCACGATCCTGTTGTTACTGATATACGAATGTTAGAACATAGACCTGATGGTACAATTTGGTTTATACTCAATTTTGATGATCAGATACAGACAAACCCTCAACGTTCTACCCCTCTGAATAAAATCAAAAGGATAGAAGAACTTCATAAACTTTATACATCACGCATGCCTATAACCAAGCGAAAATTTGATGATTTGCAGTGTTCAAAGTGTTCTTCCTGGTTCTTGTCATCAATATTACGATAGTTTACCTCATTCTCGATAAAGTTTGAGAGATTTATGTTTTGTTTATTTAATTTTAAGTAAAGAAGTAATTTAATTTTTTATATTTCTTTGTTAAGTATTGATGAACCCACCTATTAGTGCTTAGTTAGTGACAAGTCGTTACTTTCTGTTTTGTTCAAATAGATACCTACTTATTATGATTATAGTCTCTATAGAGGTAAATTAATAGTGAAAATGCGTTATTTTTGTTTTTAAATAAAGATTTTTCTTTCATAATAAATAACTTGTTTTCATATCAACACAGCGTAAGTCAACATATTTTATCTATGAATACCGCCCAAGTCATTTTTATAGCAAAATACAAAAAAAAATTTGAGTTCGGTATTATTTTCAGATTTACTTTTCTATTATTATCAATTAGGTATAAAAAAACATAATTTTGACAATTAATGACGAAATAATGACGAAATAATGAAGTTTTTATTGCCTCCTGAAAAGTGAAGGAAAATGACTTGAGCGGTGTAGTTAGTAAAGCCACGATATGCTCATATTATCGCTCAACTCAAATACTGTACGAAGCGATTGTATTAGCAAGGATACGTTTATCTTAACTTTACCCAGGCTTGAAAATTATCGTTGATATTGTTAAAAAGCACTAGTTACGATGGATTTACCATCAAAGACCTTAGGCCGATTAGTATACTGCCTTTTCACTCAAAACTTGTACAAAGGGTCGTTCACTGTCAGCTTAGTAAGTATGTAGAATCTTGATATTCTGCCAACATATCAATCAGGCTTTCGCAAGAGGTGTGGAAGCATCATTGCCCCTTTTAAATGTAATGGATAATGTACTTGCTGAACCGGACGCTGGAAAAGGATCTATTTTATCGCTCCTTGGTTATACTCGCAATCGCTTAAACATATTTTAACTGTTATCCAAACTCACCTATCACAGCCTTAGTAAAAATGTGTTCCATGGTTTAGAAGTGATTTTGTACAAAACAAAAAATAAGCAGAAATTCAGTAAGGTATTTACAGAAAGTTAACAAATAGCACTCTTAAAATATAAGCAGCTCGGTGCTTAGCCATTTCATATTTAAGGTATTGTGTCGTATTAAGATTTTTCCAAAAACATTAATGTTGTATTCAGATTTTTTTCTAAAACCTTGAATATTTAAATTCAACATATCTATGTCGGAGAAGAGAGTGTTATTCTTATTACATGCTCTGCGAATAAAAGTATTTGAACCATAATTAGTTTTGGCTGTTGTTGGTTGAAATAAAATTTTTTTTCGTGTAGAGGAACTAGGACACCTAAATGCTATTTTGCTCAAAAGATAGTTTGATTCTAAATGATTATTAATTAGTTTACAAAGAAAGATTTGATCCTTTAAGAGTCGTCGGCTTTCCAGTGATGATAATTTATCGGGACTTGGCCGGCTTCTACAGTTTGAATGAAAAAGTAAGTGCTTATAGAATTTATTTTGTATTTTTTCTAACTGTTCGTTATATATTTTATAGTATGGATTCCAAGAAGTTGACGCATATTCCAAATTGGAGCGAACAAAGGTGTTGTATAGAAGTAAAATCATTGATGTATTTTTGAAATCTTTTCCAACTCTTAGAATGAAACCCAACATTCTATAAGCCTTATTAAGTGTTTCTCTTATATGCACGTCACATATTAACTTTGCGTCAAGGAAAACGTCAAGATCTTTTATGGAAGTAACATGTTCTAAGTGATGTCCTTCGATACTATATTTAAAGTTGATGATTGATTTCCTACGGGTAAAAGCTATAACTTTACATTTTTCGCTATTTAGAAACATACGATTTATTTTACAGTAAGCTGACAAACTATCTAGATCGTTCTGTAACTGATCTTTGCGTCATCTGCGTATAGTACGAAATTAGAATGTGTGAAAACGGCTGCTACATCACTAATGAATACATTAAAAAGCAGAGGTTCCAGATGCGAGCTCTGAGGAACACCGGATGGAACAGTAACCTTTCGGTCACAGCTTGAGATCGATTGTTGAGATATGGTTTAAGCTAACGAAGAAGATCGCCGTGTATACCAAAGTGATTTAGTTTTTTACAAAGTATTTTATGGTCAATTTTAATCAATTTTATCGAAAGCTCTACCTCATGACCCTCACTCATCCATAGCGGCTGTCACCAACTCCAAAAACTCACATAAATTCGTGTCCGTACATTTTTTATTTATGAAACCGTGCTGTTGTTCTATAATATTGGGCCTTACTGCTGGATATATATGGTCATAAATAATGCGTTCGAACATTTTAGGTATAGTGCTCAGTTTTGAGATAGGCCTATAGTTCTTTATATTGTGTTTATCGCCCCCTTTGCCAATAGGAACTACAAAACTCTGTTTCCATTTAGATGGCATTATACCGGACCTGAGAGAAATATTAAAAATAATATGCAGTGGGTAGCATAGATGCTTATAGCATTGTCTTAAAAATATGGAGTTATACCGTCTGGACCTGAACCCTTAGAAACGTCCAGAGATTTTAAGTACTTTTTGACCAGGTCGCATGATATAGACAAAGATGAAATATCTACCTGGTCATATAGATTTGAACTATCAGTTAAAGGAACTTTCGGAGGTTCGATGTCAGATCGTAAAAATACAGATTGAAAGTGATTGTTAAATAAATTGCAAACTTCATCTCCGTCCGAAGAATGAATATTATCATTACGATTAAGATATATGACTATTACATGCAAAGAAATTCCAAAACTTAAAAAACTTGTTGTTTCTTTACGTGAATGTGGTTTTTTCCATGGCCAAAAATCGTCATTAAGCTTAATTTTGAAAGAAATTGGATTTTCTTATAAAAAATAGGACAAACGTAAAATATTGATGGATCGTTACGATGTTGGCTTGCTGTGAATTTTTGAGCGAAGCCAAAAAGATATCAGATTGGTCAAATGTTATTTTCACTGACGAGACTCGGTTAAATGTAAACCACACAGTATCTAAGAATTGGACTGACGACACCGCCGCTTCCATTAGTTCAGTGCCTATGGGAAAAGGTGAAAGCCTTATCATATGCCATGCAGGGTCTACGAAAGGAATCGTGTCAGATGCTTTACTGGCCTTTAAATTCAAGAAAACAGTGGACTACCACGAAGAAATGAACGCGGAGATTTACGAAGGATGGAACCCAAAACATTATAGCGTCGGATTGGGAAATTCATGTGGCATTCGATAAAATAATACAAGTACAGGAACTTATAATAAATGTTGGGGAGAGCTTATCGAGTGACAGTGACGATTCATCAGATTTTGATTAAAATAAATAAATAAAGATTACCTGATTAACCTATACCTACTTATTTTACAACAGCTTTGAAAATTTTAAAGAAGTTGGCATTATCAATCAAGAATTAATACGTGTAACATCTTGTAATGAAATATTATATTAGTTAATAAATTTGTACAAAAGTATCCGGCAGTAGTTTAGTTTCTTACATTTTGTAAAAAAATATCGGGTCTGTTATTGTGTTACGTTTATCGATATAGCTCCATCCCTATCAGTTTTTCCGACTATGGTAATTTATAACCTTGTACGTGTGTAAACGTCATATTTTTATAAAATAATGCATACATAATGTAAAAAAACGCTCGCACAAGTTTTCACAGGAGCTGTCATCGAGAAAATAAAGAAATGGAAATAGTATAAACTTCATTGATTAATTTTATTCTCAAGGGTGCGCACTAATTCCTGATTTACACTTTAAAGAAGATTAGTTGATAACCTAGATTATAGTTTGAAAAAAACAGTGTCCAAAAGCATTTAAGTAATTAAGCTCTTCGGTTCTATAAACTTACAGATGGACAGTCAACAACGTAAGGAAGTCGTAAATTATGTACTTACTTAGATTTGTGATCTACTTTATGGTGTTACGACAATATCACTAAAGTACCGAGAGGACAGCGTCGGCCCAAGTTAGCGCTAACCTATTCTCAATTATTTTGAGACACTCAGAGCTTTCTGAAATTTTTTGTAAATTAGAAACTCATAACTTTTATATTATTATATACATAAAAAAAAAGTATATACCCAATGTTTTCTCTCCAACCAAACTGACGCTTATGTTGGTAAACCGTTTTTTCTTTAAGCTTAGCTTTAGCTGTATAGCTGTTATCTTATGTTTTAAGTTTGTTCTTTATGTTTTTTATTTAGAGGACATGAAAAAAAACACAATTAATCAACGAATGAAAATATGATGGAGCGAAATACTTGGCTTCATGGCATTGCCTTTGCCTTCCTCAACTTGAGGAGAAATAATTAAAAAAAAAAAGAAAATATGATGGACGTCTTGTGTTTCCTGTAATTTTTATATTTTACGAATTTTTTACTTTCATCAATCAAGTGAAACATCCAAATTCATTTTATTTATATTATTAGCAACATACTTCAACGAAAAGGTAAAATAAAAAATATGTGTTAGTGTGATTATTAAACTCACAATGAGTCATACGTTAGGCCAAAAATTATCAATATTTTTGTTGTAGATGTCTTCCGGCAGGCCAATTAAATGTGTTGTTGTCGGAGATGGAACCGTCGGTAAAACCTGTATGCTTATATCGTACACAACGGACAGTTTCCCTGGGGAATATGTGCCTACTGTGTGAGTAGTTCTTAACAAATGAGTCAAATTTTCGATTTGGGAAATTAACTTATTATATGGTGTTTATCTAACAAAGTTATGACAAATTTTTGGATTTTTTGTAATATTCACGTACTTGAACGTGTTGAACATGATCAAATTCTATCTTACTCTTTCCAAAAATTGCATGAAAGAAACATTTGTCCTGGCTGGACACAGCACTCCCACCTATTTATACATATTTGTGTTCTCTTTAAAGACGTTTTTATTGTATTACAGGTTTGACAATTATTCTGCCCCTATGGTGGTTGATGGAGTAGCAGTGTCCCTAGGTTTGTGGGATACAGCTGGACAAGAAGATTATGACAGGCTGAGACCACTAAGTTATCCACAGACTGATGTTTTTCTAATTTGCTTCAGTGTGACTAGGTTTGTTTTAAATTGTAATTGTTATGATTTGGTGTAAGATAACATAAATATTGATTTGTATCATGCTAATAAGACATACAAATATTTAAATTTCAGTCCCTCTTCATATGAGAATGTGACTTCAAAATGGTATCCTGAAATAAAACATCACTGTCCTGATGCTCCTATTATTTTGGTTGGTAAGTTAATACAGACTAGTTTTGAAAAACGTTTATGTATATGTGAATAGCGAATGTTATATATTTTATATCATTAACACCTTAATCGCTATGGTGGGTCAAAATGACTAGCAGGTCATCTACTCATTGGAGCCGTGGGGTCTAAATGACCGGCACGGAAGACCCTACTTTGCGAGGCCCGTTCACGCTGCATATTGCAAAAGCTGCCTTTTAAACCATATAATATGACTAGACTATGATAAGTAATGAACACCAGTAACCACTTGGTTTTTTGTCTAAACAAATATGTAAGGTATTTTTTTTATCAAAAGTTTAATCAAATGTCTCATTTTCACGCATAAGAGTAATAAATTGTCATATCGGCCAGGTGTGAAAAAAATATTTTGTAATGTAAATCAAAATAGGTATTGAAAATTTTTAGTGGCATTCGTCAAAAGTTGTCGACATAAATGCAATGACATATTACATATAGACAAGCTATCTGCTCTCTAATCTCTCCATCTCAATAATGGCAACTCAAATGCAAGGCAATTGCCCGCCATTTCACTTCAGTCTTGCGCAACCCAGTGTCACGGCTAAACACCAACAAAACTTATTCTCTATTCTGCATTTTTAATACCGTACAATGCCATGAAATAATACAGCCAAACACACTAAACTTAACATATTTTTTAAACTAACAAGCCAATTTTAAAAGTTAGGTACTTTTAGTTCTATACATTTTCTAAGAAGTATGAAACTTTTAATACACTAATTGTGTCATGACTGTGCTGATTATAAAATAAATCTAAGCTAAACTACTATTTTTTACAGGAACTAAAATTGATTTAAGAGATGATCGTGAAACACTTAGTCTGCTGTCAGAACAGGGGATGTCACCTTTAAAACGAGAACAAGGCCAGAAACTGGCCAATAAAATTAGAGCAGTTAAATATATGGAATGTTCAGCCTTAACTCAGCGAGGCTTAAAGCAAGTAAGTAAAATAAATCATGTAACATTGAGTTTCTTTATGATCACACCACCAAAGTGTCCAGTGCACTGACTTCTTCTATTTTCCTCAAAGTAGAGTAGAAGTAAATCATTTTGGATAGTTGTGTAACAACCAAGTTTTTATAATCTTTTTCTATCAAATGAGGTGGGATCAAATATAAGATCAATAATTAACACAAGAAGCCAGCTGGTCTAGAGGCAGCAGACAACTATACTACTGAACCTGTTATTGTTTTTATAAATTGATTATATTTATCTACAAACAATATATATCTACGACAATATTTATCTACAACAATATTTATCTACAAAATGTATAAATCATAAAATTCATTACATTTCAATTAGGAACTTTTTTCTTGTCACAATAATTCATATCTGAGCTGACTCCTTTCACTTCAGTACCTCTTTTTTAGTACAATTATCTAAATTAAAAATTGTAGAAATATACTTTTGAGTTTCATCAAATACTTGAGTTCATTCCAGGCCTACAATAAGCTTTTTATTTCAGTACTTTACGCAAAAAATGACTATACCTTAATTTTTATAACATTTTATAATAATTACTAAAAAGAAAGTCAGAACCAAATTATGTAAATAAATATATAAAAGACATGAAAGCAAATCAAGGCATACTTAACTGCGTGCAGCTTTACCGATATAGACAAGGTTCTCGAACCATAGGTTAATCATTATGCAAAAAGAAATACTTGAGGTAATCTTTATGATTTAAAATAGATGACAAAGATATTCAGTTGAATAAATTACTTTAAAAAATGTCGAAATCATAACATATTAAATAATATCACTAAAAATATATTTATGTCAGCTTTATAGTCAAATATTTTATTTTTGTGCTCTTTATTTGCTTGGGTTTATGTGCGAAATTATTTTCTTTGATCGGCAACCCTCAATAAAAAAAACATTCACTCTGTTTTTGTGCAACAAGGGAATGCAGCCTGCTTACTAATGAGATAGCAAACTAACACAATAAATAATTAATTAGTAGTTAATTGTTTATTTTTCCTATTTTTCCCTATTAAATGAAGTAACAAATATTTTTAGATTAAAGAATTTGTGGTGCAACACAATATAGTTATTATAAGTTTACTCTAAATGGTGGCTATTTTAACACTAAAAAATAAAAAAAATAATTAGTATTTAGCTCAAGTGATTTTAAAATATGGTATTAACCTTATTGATTATTATAATAAAAATAATTATAACTATATATTTTACTGAAACATAAGTGGCCGACGACACGAACATTTTGAACTCAACCCTTTACTCATTTGGTTTTTCCTACTTACAGGTGTTTGATGAGGCAGTCCGAGCAGTATTAAGACCGGAACCCCAAAAGAGACATCAAAGGAAGTGTTTGATAATGTAAATATTATCCAGGACAAAAATGAAACAATTATACTTATGCAAGAATCTCACTTACAGTAACAATATGTTTATACTCCATCCTTACTTATCATTCTATTTACTCATTGTTTTTTGTTATTTAATCCATATTTGAAACAATGTAGTCATTTAAATTTTTTGAATGCTTACCATAACAATGTGCCATAAGTAGCAACCTTGAACACTGGGTAATATTCAATAATTAGGTGATTTAACTAAAATTGTAGATCATTAGCTAAGTCTACAATTCCAGATTTATCAGAAAAAATTTATGCATTTAACAATGGCCTAGGTTCAAGTAACTTGAGTTTAGTTTTATAATAAAAATGATACAAATAGTCATACCAAAGAATACCGAATAGATTTTAAGTCTAAATTCTCTTAAATGGTTATAAACAGATTGTTACTGTGTAGCACACATGACATTATTTTTATATTTATGCATAAATGACTATTGTTTTTATTTGATGAGATTTTGATATAAAGCATATTATTGTATTGTACTGTGACATATAAGGACTGACAGTGAATGCTAGTTTTAATTAAATAATACAGTACTCAAATTTATAATCTTTAGTTTGGTAGGGTTTTGTATTGTGTATCATTTGTAACATGTTATGAACAGTTTAATATTTAATCATAAATTAGAATAAAATTAGGTTTTTTAAGCAATTTTATTGCTTTTCTCCTTTGTGAACAGCAAATTCTCACCATTATCTGTGTACTCTGATTTGGCATGTTATCATTAACATAAAATTGCACAATCATTTAGGTAGTCAGTGTGCTTTATGCAAGACCGATTGTACTTTGGAGAACCCCCTCTTTGTAAGCATATCAGGTACATGCATTCCTTTTCTGTTTTTAATCCTATTTTTTTTCCAGATTCCATTACAAAAATGAGAATCCAAGTTAATGCAAGTTTTTTAATAGTATGTATGTAAAGTGTTATGATGCTTTTAAATAGGCTTTGTTTTTAATATCATAAATATGAGGTTATTCACATGTTTGCCGCACCTCCACATTTAAAAGATTGACAGATCTGCTAAAACTTAGAACATTTTCTGAAACACACAGAAAATGTTTTTCCCCGGTTTTGCAGCAATACACAACCATTTTATTGTTTTATGTAAATTGTTTTTACTTCAATCCAAATTAATGCAAGTTTTTCTATAGTATGTATGTGTATGATGCTTTGAAATAGGCTTTATTTTTTAATATCATAAATATGAAATATTGCACTTGTTTGTACACCTTCACAATAAAAAGATGACAGATCTGCTAAAAACTTATAAATTGTTTTTTTTTAAATATTTATGTTACATAAATATTAAAAAATGGCCTATTTAGAAGCCCAATATGAAAACAACGATTCTTCAAATAGTTTATATCTGTCTTTTTATATTAGTAAAAAAGTGGAATGAAAAACATTAAAAAATAATAATAATGAAAAACCTTGGTGATAGGTTACAAGGGTAACAATGTTTGTATCACCAAGACTTAGTGTCACAAGCTACTGCATAAAATACTTTTTTTAATGTTTAGAAAACTTATTTCCTGTACACTGTATGTGTGATGAGTATGAATATGAGTGGTAAAAGTTATTGAGAAAAAGTTGATACCCAACTATGAATTGAAATTGATTATTCTTTTATAGAGCTATTGTGGCTTCTTAAAGTATGGAGTCATTAGTATTTTTCATAGCTATAATTTGTTTTATACTACACTTCTTTTCCAATATAGTTAATATAAATCAATATGTCAACAGAACGAATGTAATTATCTGTATAAAACACATACTGAATACCATAAAATTGAGAGGTTTATTTCAATATATGTGCTGAATATTGCAAAGTTGTTAACACTACAGTTTGCTACATGTCTATTTTACATTGCTATTTATTCTTTTAGAGTGTATTAATTAGTTTTATATTCATATAGTGTGTTTCAAGTTATCAGGACGAAATATTTTTATATGTGAGATAGGAGTAAGATTAAGGTGAAACATGGCATTAAAATGCATTGATATTACTTTGTAAATCTAATAGACTGCATTTATTTACAGGAGGCAGCTTTGTATTTCTGTAAATAATATAATACTTTAATATTGTGTAAGCACAATCAAAAAAATATATATATTTATCTTGTACCTATGTCATAATTTATTTCTTATCAGGCTTATTGGTTGATATAATATAAATAAAACATCTTAATTATAATACATATTGTATTTTATTTCATATAACATGGTTACACATACATGGCATAATTAATTATAATGAAGATCAAACAATAAAATCATTGCTTAAAGAAACTACACAAAATATTTAAGAATAAAGAACTGAGCTGTTAATTTTAGCTAAGCCGCTGGGTTCAATTACAGTAAATGGGTGGCATGAGTTTTATTAGAGGAAATGGCACTTGGCCGTGTGGGATGGAAGATAAAGATTTATGCATGACTAGAACAGTACAAAAATATTTTGGATGTTGTCGTGCAACATTTTTCAATACATCTAGCACCACTACTATTCTAACAAAGTTCATACAGTTTTCCTTATAATTTTCAATTAAAACTAAAGGTAGGACATAAATCCTCATAATATATAAAACAAAGTTAGTAAAATAAATACCATTTGCAATAAAAAGAGCACCAAAAACATAATTATAAAAAAGAGTACAGACTAGATGTGCAAGACTTGTACTCTAGACAGATTGAGGTATACATGAGCACATCATAAATACAAGTAAACTACAGCCACATGTATATAAATATTCTTAAATGCAACAGAGGAAGCTCATGTTATCCATGTCCAGAACATTTAATACAATATACAGTACTTATAATTTAAAGATTCCCATACAACATTTAATATAAATAGTACATTTAGCGAAATACAAATAAACTTGAAGACATAAAATATTTTAACTGCTTTCAACAACAAAGTCAAATATTTTAAATAGAATAGTCAAAACATGAGAAATTGATTTTTGTGACAAACTTCAATACTTTTTAAATACTGATGCAAAAGATGAGATCTTCAGAGCTTAGAAACCTTAATAGTAAAATGTTAACACTGATTAATGACATAGAACTTTAACTGGTATATATTCAACAAGATAATCTAAAACTATGCTCAAAAGAAAATAGTATATATAGAGTACAATTTGATTAAATGAATCCTGTATTGCAGGTTAACTGCTTTCTGTACAATAATGATGGCCTCCTTTATAAAGACATAGATTATGATTTCACAGTTTTTGCAATATCTTATTTAGATTTATATACAGCAAAAATCTCAGCATTATTTTATTTAAATATATATAAGAAATGAATTTTCAATTCCTTCCATTTTGAAACTTAATACTTTATAACTAAATTATAAGAATCTAAATGCAATAATTGATAAACATATAATCAAAGCTGTATCCTACAGTTTGTTTGTGCCACAAACATGTATTTCACTTAACCAGGTTTCCAAATTGTAGCAGCGCATATGTTCCAGTACAATTATTTTATAAACTGAAACAATGACTATGCATCACTGCTAGTGCCACCATGCCAATCTTCTTCCTGATATCACATAGCCCTGTAAGGACCTTGTGACTTCAAATACTGAATAACAAGAGAAGGACCAGATGAAACAACTTCTGGGGGTATAGCAGTCAAAGGGCAGTTTTCAATACTCATTATTTGCAAGCTGACACACAAAGCTAGCTCAAATGGCAGGTTGCACAAATTAGGATTATCATTCAAATAGAGGGATTCAAGATTTTCAAGAGTACCAATTTCTTCAGGTAAATATTGTAAATTATTTTCACCAATGCTGAGGAAGGTAAGATTTGTCAAATGGCCTATGGATCGAGGCAATGCTTGGAGCTGATTTGATTGTACAATTAGTTTTTGAAGATCATGCAAGTATCCTATCTCATTTGGAAGAACTTCCAGCTTATTCTCTTCCAGATCCAGAACTCTGAGTTTCCTAAGATTGCTAATGCTTGGAGGGACCCTTTTCAAAAGATTGTTTGACAGTATTAGTACCTCCAAGTTTAGTAAGCATTGAATATCATCTGGTAGTTTAGATAACTGATTTGTGCCCAAGTTGAGCTCCACCATGTTAATCCAGGTGCCAATATCTAAAGGTAGGGAAGCAAGCAAGTTTTCTTTCATATTCAATTTTGTTAAATTCTTTGCCCTTGAAAATATTCCATAAGGAATTTTATCAATTTGATTATGTTCCAAGTTAATAGAGTATGTGTTGGTAAATTGTGCTGGTCCACCAGATGGATAACTGGAAAATGAATTTCGAGACAAAGTGATGCTAGTCAAGTTACTCAAACTTGCTAGAAGCCCATCAGGCAACTGAGAAATTGAATTTCCTTCGACATTGAACTCATCCATGTGTTTGCAGTTACTCAGTGTATCTGGTATGGCTGATAATCTATTGTATCTCAGACCAAGACGAGTCAAGGCCTGTAAATTACCAATAGTTTCTGGAATATCCAACAATTCATTGTGCTGCAAATCTAATGTCGATAAATTTACACAATTACCAATTTCCTTTGGTAAATGCTCTAAATGATTATGTGACACATCAAATGTCACAAGATTTACAAGATTTCCGATTCCCGAAGATAATTCTTTTATTTTATTTTCTCGTAAGCTGAGCATAGTCAAATTTGTCAAATTTGAAATTCCATCCCCAATGACTCTTATTCTATTGAACCGAAGGAAGAGTGTAGTCAAAGATGTTAACTTATAAACCACTTCTGGGACATCATTTAACTTATTGTGTCGTAAATCCAGAACCTTAAGGGATTTTAAGTTGGCTAATGAATCTGGTAAACTTGTGAGTGAATTTTCATTCAGTGCTAATGTTTGTAAATTAGTCAGACATCCAAATTCTGCTGGAAGGGCAACTAGTTTATTTCCATACAAATAAAATTCACTCAAGTGGGTTAGGTCTCTAACATTTGGAGGTAATGATGTAATAGAGGACTTGCTAAGATCAAGACGAGTTACACCTTCTTCGCGACATCTGATGAATTCTTTAATTACGTCCAGGTCAGCTTGAATGGGTTTGTTCTTCTTAGCTGTAGGCTTAGGTTTATTTGACTCGGGATGTTTAACAGTCACCATCTTAGGTTTATTGGTTTCTGCATTTGTTATAGATGTAGCTGAAAGTTTTTTCTCCCGCATACTGTTATATTTTTCTCTTGGGCTTACGGTGCCGATGGAATCCAATGCTTCAGAATTATCTCTCGATGAATTGTCAAAATTCATTCCGTGGTCTATTTTACTAAGCTACAATATTAAATTCAGCTGGCTTGGTAAAACAATCAAAATACACTCGACTTTATCATCTTCACACAACCACTTTGCATTAAGGTGAAGCAATCAATAACTAATAAGAGCAGTATTAACTACAGGGATATCACTCTTATGATTTTTAATTATTAATAACTGATTAAAATCAAGTTTATTTAATGATTGCAATGCAGTACTATGAATAGAATGACTATAAAAGTCCTCAAATCTGAAAATAAGCGATAAATAAAGTCTTGCGATGGCGAACGAAAGAACGTGATTGACTGACGGAATGAACGAATTCAACTGACTAATAAATTGATTGAAACATGGGGTGCGTTCCGAATGCCGGTCACAGCGCTAATAGCACTCGTAGCGCACTAAAACGAATCGGAACGGTTTCGACATCGAAGTGATATTTGTGAAATTTCAATCAAAACGATATACAGAGCGCTAAAATTCAAATTGTTTCTCGCTTAAATTTAAAGTTTTACCTTCATTAAGATCCTGATTGTAAAATAAGCCATTTTTTTATAATATTACATTGTAAAAATAGTAAGCAAGCTTTTAAAATCTGTAACTACTTAGATAAATAAATTAACAAAAAAACTTCAAGAATCAGATTTTACATATCGCTCAGAGCGACCATGCTCCGTAGCTTGGGCACTGTGAACGGGAAGATGACGGCGTTTACTACGTCATTGATGGCGTTTAATATCAGTTGTGAACGCGCTCACAGGCATTAGGAACGGGAATATGAGCGCGCAGAGCGACATGATTGCCATTCGGAACGCACCTATGATCGACTGATTATTGCCACCCACTTCCCACAAAACCCCACAAACCTACAACTTTATATTTTCAGTTCAGAGAAATGTAGTCATATTATTGTTTGTTTCTTAGCACACCAATGAGCTTCCTCGCTTAGCTTTGATGAGTATGCAGCCTTATCTTATCCACACTTAAAAATGGCCATTTTCTATTCAACTTTATTCAAGGAATATATTACCTTACGGTAGCTAGCTAGAAAATCTACTATACTGAATAAATTGAAATGAACTTTTAATAAGACTGCAAATATACTTTCTTTCTATAAAAAAAAATGTTTTAGAGTTTCATTTCATGCCACATTATATAAAAATAGAAAGAACGATGTCATAGTTTTTTTATATTTTTTTATTTTTTTTATTTTGTGTATAATGGCATCAGCTGTTGTTACTACACAATAACTATTTCTGCCAATTTCAAGTATTAGTACACACACGTACTACACGAGGTTAATAATTTTGTAGCGAACAGCTGAGTAGAACTTGCAGTATCTCGAACATTGAGTTACCTTGAACAATACAAAAACAGGGGGATGATATAAGTTTTTACAGATCTTTAGAAGAGTATAATTACATATTTATAATTTGATATTAAACAAATGGATAAATCTTCCAAGAACCTTAAATATAAGAGGATTTTGAGAAGAGAGCAGAGTTTTGATACTTGTAGGTTTAGGGAACTGGAGTGGGAGATGGTCATATAAGGAAGCTGGTGAGAGAGGGCAATTAAAGAGGAGATGGTCAGTGGTTCCATCCCCCAAACCACAATCACAGACTGAAGTCCTTCTTATGCCAAGTTTATGAAGAAATACTGGAGTACAACAATGACCCAATCTGAGCCTGCAGATGACAGATGTTGTTTTCTTATCCATATATTTATATTTACAGAACCAAGATTTAGTTGGGATTGATGGTTGGATGTCTCCATAGTACTTTCCTGTTGTTAGCCTTGAATTGCACCATATAGAGGCCCATGCCATACTTAGGCGTGTCTGCGCCAGAAGCTTCAAATCTTGGCCAAAACACATAAAGTGTTCTAGCGTACCCATATTGATAGATGCTTTAGCAAAACTATCCACTGTACAATTATCTGCAATACCAGAGTGCCCCGGTATCCAAGCTAGTGTAATGTTTAGGGATTTAAGATAGCAAGAGAACAGAATATTTCTAATTTGTAAGATAACTGGGAATTTAGAGCCTAATTTGAAAGGGTTACCCTTTAAGGCCTGTAAGGAGCTAAGGCAATCTGTCAAAATAAGGGAGTTAGACAAATTATTATCCGAAACGTATTTTATGGCCTCAAGGATGGCTATGGCTTCACCAGTAAATACAGTTGTTTGCGGTGGACATTTGTAGGATAGCAAGATGGAGTACTTAGGGATCCATACTGCCACCCCGACACACCCCGAGGGAGAAATTTTTGAGGCATCAGTGAAGATTAAGGTCCAATCCCTCCATTTTTCATTGACAATCCTTAGAAATTCAGTATTAGCATTTGGCATGTTTTTAGCTAAACCTAGGCTCGATATAACATTGGGGGAATGGTATAGAGAATTTGACGATCCATCCTGAACGTAGGAATAGGGGAAGAGTCTAAATTAGAGAGACTGTTAACCAAACAAGGAATATCCTTATTGGACCAGAATGTAGAGGAAGAAGTTAAAAATTTTAAATAGTTAAGTTTAGTGTGAAGAGGATGAGAATGAACCTGTTGGATGTTGGCAAGGTCTGTTTCTGCCAGAAATTGTCTTCGAAGATGTAAAGGGGGTTCTGCAAATTCCACCTGCATAGCATTAATGGGCGAGGATTTCATGGCACCTAAGAGATCCGAAGGGCCTTACTTTGTATCTTATCCAGTAAATGTAACACCGATTTGTTACATGGGATAAGGCAAAAAGAGCCATAATCCATAATGCTCCTGATTAATGCATTATATAATAGTCTCTGAGTGTAAGGGTGAGATCCCCACCAAACCCCAGAGAGTGAGCGCAACAAATTGATATTTTTTTCACACTTTTGAACTATATAATTTATGTGGGATGAGAAAGACAGACTAGAATTTAGTATAATACCTAAAAAATTCACCTCATTGTACATTGGAATGGGAACACCTTGAAAAGAGATAGCTATTGGGGGAAATTGTCTCTTCCTCGTAAAGATAAGAGCCTTACTCTTAGAGGGAGAGAGAGAGAGGCCATGGGATTCCAGCCAGTTGCCTAGGTAGAAAAGAGCAGTGTTGAGGCAACCTGAAGTAATCTCTGCTGTGGCTACCTTGGAGTAGAGAGTGATATCAACTGCATATTGCAGGATATTACAAAAGGAAGACACAGATGTGTCCAAATCAGAAGTATAGATGTTATATAGCAGTGGGCTTAAGACAGAACCTTGAGGAAGACCCTGCCAAACTAAACGAGGAGATAGATTAGAGTACTGATGTCTGATTTGGACAGATCTAGACACAAGAAGATTGTAGATGAAGTAGGTCAACCTCACCGGTAAACCTAATCGCAGCATTTTCTGTTTAAGTATGGGAAGTTGAACGTTGTCATAAGCAGAACAGACATCCAAGAACACCGCCATCACTGATTCTTTATTAGACAAAGCTAACCTTAAATCAGTGGTGAAGATGCTCAGGCTGTCCATGGTGCTCATGCCTTTCCGAAAACCAAATTGTGTTGAACTTAGCAGATTATGACTCTCAACATACCATTCAAGGCGATTCTTAATAAGGTGTTCAGTGACTTTTAATGGAGTTGGAGCTAGCGCAACTGGCCGATAGGAATTATGAACATCTGGGTCTTTGCCTGGTTTTAGGATGGGAATTACTAAATAGAGTTTCCAGGGAGCTGGTATCTCACCAGATATGCAAATGATGTTAATAATTTTAAGTAAGGATTCCTTCAGGAGGATACCAGCCCTGGATAAGAAAGAATAAGGAATACTATCATGACCCGGGGTTGAGTCATGAAGGTTATTGAGGACAAGATTTAATTCGTCCATGGTGAAGAGAGCATCGAGGGGACTAGATGAGGTGAGAGTAGAATAATTGCAAGGTTGTAAAACAGAAATCGGGACATAAGGGGGAGCAATTTTATCCAGAAATTTATCAAGCCAAAGGGATGGGTTGTAAGAGAGCCCCGGTGACATGGGATGGGATCCATGTATGACATGGAGCCGCGGAAGCGTCGAATAGCGCTCCAGACATGGGAAGAGGGGGAACGAGGAGCCAAATTCTCGCAGAACTTACGCCACGCCTCTTTCTTCTTTTTTTTAAATAGTCTCCTGGTCTGGGCTGACACTTTTTTAACTTGAATGTAATTAAACATTGACATAGTGGCCGCATATTTGCGGATAGCAGACCTACGCATTCTGATCATGTCAGAGCAGTCTGAGTCCCACCATGGGGGAGATGATCGAAGTCTTTTATCTGGGTTCTTCTTTGGAATATGTAAGTCTGCCGCAGATTGCATGCAAGAGATTAGGCTCTCATAGCACTCTTGGATATTATACAAGGACGGGGAGAGAATGTGGGAGGACAAGTCATTAGTAGCTTTAGTGTAGTTGTACCAGTCGGCCTTATCAATTTTATGCTGCAGAAGGGGTGGTAACTTAGGAGGAATATGACAAGAAGAAGGTATGGTTATAATTATAGGGTAGTGGTCACTGCCATATAGGGAATTAAGCCTTCTCCAACTAATCGACGCACCATCAGCAGCAGAGCACATGGAAATGTCCACAGCACTAGGGTTCTGATGAGGGCCAGAAAAACGAGTAGGACAACCATCATTCAGGACATATAAATTTTGCTCATCAATTATGTCTGCTAAACGCTGACCAGGACCAGGACATAGGACATGGTGACAGTTGAAGTCACCTAGAATAATAGGGTTACTCGGCAAACTGGAAATGAGTGAATGAAATTCATCTATAAGTGAAATAGTGGGGTCAGATATATAGACTGAAACAAGAACAAATTGAAGAATTTTGACAGCAAGTATACTAATTTCAAATGAGTGGGGGGGAATTTGGATAGTTGTGTATGGAAGAGAAACCTTCACGAAGAGAGCTGCACCACCATGCCCATCTGCTCTGTCATCTCTAAGACAGACAAACCCAGGCAATTTGAATCGACTGCCTGGGGATAGCCAAGTCTCAGAGACAGCAATAGCCAAAGGGTCATGCTGATGAGCCAAATGAGAAATTTCATGCTGTTTATTTCGGATGCTTCTACTATTCCATTGCAGGAGTCTGGCCATTGTTAAGAAGAAAATTAGCAATAGGGGATAACTTTTTAGCAACGGAGGACGGTAGTGGGATGTCTTCAAATTTTGAAAGAATGTTCAAAACTAGGGAAATCTGGAGTTCTAAAAAATTGTCATTAGGGGAGCAGGAAGAGGTAGGGAGGAAGGCGTTACCCGATTTAGAAGATGGAGGATTAGAAATAATAGCATTATGGGCAATTTTGTCATAGCCCGGAGATAAAGGCGGACTGGGTTTTGATGGTTTATATATTGTTTTTTTGTAAGAAAGATTTAGTGAAGGAGAACTTTTAGAAGCATCTGCATTCGATTTTTTAACTGAAGGGAAGAGGGATGATGCTTCCTTGAATGATATGTTCTTTTGCGACATGGTGATTTTAATATTCTTTTGCCGGGAATGTTCCGGGCAAGATTTGTCAGTTGCTAAATGAGGGCCTGAGCATTGCAGGCAGGAAACTTCAGAGGATGCAGGGCAAGAGTCACCTGAGTGAGACTGTGCACATCTGAAGCAACGAGCACTGGATCGGCATTGGGCTTTCACATGGCCAAATCTACAACAGTTTAAGCATTGTATGGAAGGCAAAATGTATGGATCAACGGTTATTGATGAGTTAAATATAAACACTTTATCAGGTAAGCATTGTCCAGAACAAGTGATCACGACAGAACCCGTGGGGTCCAAGTGGAACCAGACTCCATGGACACTTTTCTGTTTAAGCGACGAGCCTTCAAAATTATTATATCACCTTGGCTTGTGGAGATTGCTGATACAACTTCCTCCATTGACCAAGAAGTTGGGATCCCGCGAATCAGCCCCATTCTTGTTATATTATATGTAGGAATTAAAGCTATATAGTTATGAGATTTAAGGCTCGGGTTTCTGAGAAACTCGTTTGCTGCACATGCAGATGAGAATTCCACAGAGACTCGATTTCTGCCAACACTCTTTATACCATCATTTTTAATATTTTTAATGTTTGATGTAAATAAAAATTTTCCAAAATTTAGATGATTAAATGTACTGCCTGACTTAGGGTGATTTTCTGACCTGGACACATGAACAATGAAAGGACCTTTGTCAGAAGGATGGTAAGATTTTTCTTCTAAAAGACTTGGATGAGTGTAAATAAGGTTATTGGCTTGAGATGGAAGAGCATTCGAAACAGATTTTTTAGGAGTAGGGGACGAATCCCGATTTATGCTCGGACGTTTTCTTGTTTGCACATGTTGAGAGAAAGGGTCAGGGGAGTTGTTGACATCAGGAAACGGGATTGGGTCTGGGGGCTTAGGAGGGATTGGAACACAATCCATGCTCATTAAGAGCTAGATAATTCATACAACCACTTACCAGGCGAGGAAGAGAAAAGCAGAAACACTTAAAATAACTCAATGTTGATAACAAAATCACCAAAAAAACCGACAAATGACGAAAACCGTGTGTACACCGCAAACGAAAAATTGACAGTCCGTTTTTTTATATAATACCCAGTCCGTTCGTTGACAAGTCTTGCTTGGTGGTTGTGTGTCAACTGTCAATGTCAGTCAGCTTTGGTTTTTATGTGCGATTGTGAATGAGTGAGTTGTTGAAGTTGTTGTGACTACTTGTGACTCTTGTTGAATGAAATTCATTGCATTGAGAATTTTGATTTTGAGAGGTTGGGTGGATTAAAGTAAATTTGATTTCGTATTAAAAAGGGAAGATAAACAAATATTCAAACATGGATAAAAATAAAGAAAAAGAAGAACAAAATATTATGGACAAATCCATGAGATCTGTTTTTGGTAATTATTTTTTCAGGTTTAATTTTTTTTTTTTTGAAAATGTCTAGTTTCTTGTGAAATTACTGAAGATTTTACGATTGCTTTGTCTTTTACAGTCGGTAATATACCTTACGAAGCAACTGAGGAAAAATTGAAAGATATCTTTAGTGAAGTCGGGCCTGTTTTATCCTTCAAATTAGTTTTCGATCGTGAAACCGGAAAACCTAAAGGTTATGGATTTTGCGAATATAAAGATCAAGAAACAGCACTCAGTGCTATGCGTAATCTTAATGGTTATGAAATTGGAGGTCGTTCCCTTAGAGTTGACAATGCTTGTACAGAAAAATCAAGAATGGAAATGCAAGCTTTAATGCAAGGACCACAGGTAGGCTTATCCTGATAGTGCTCAAAATGAAGTAAACTGAAGTAGATACCTAAATAATATAAATAAAATATTTGCACAGGTCGAAAATCCATATGGGGAGCCAGTTGAACCAGAAAAAGCCCCAGAAGCTATAAGCAAAGCTGTTGCTACATTGCCTCCTGAACAAATGTTTGAGCTTATGAAACAAATGAAACTCTGCATCCAGGTATTTCAAAAGCAAATAATTTATCAAAGTATTAGCATAAGTTCGGGTGGATCATTTCAGCTTTGGGATTTAATTAAAATATGTCTGTTATCTATATAAATAAATAAAAACAATCAAATAATCATTCTTAGTTGCATAACTGCAGATTCATAAAATAATATGTTCTTTAAAAAAAATCCTTAAATGTTTTTAAGGATTTTTCGTGGTTTTGACTAGACATTCAATGTGATTTTTAACAATTAAAAATGCCATTTACACTAGAGCAAGTTGCACAAGCAGTAGTTTATCGGGCAGGGGTTAACCCAATGTGAGGTGGCTGTTGTGCTTAATGTACCGCGTTCTTCTATGCAGTATGCTTTGAAACGATACCGGTAAACGGAGAGCTACACGAGGAGACCAGGCAGTGGAGGTCGACGATGCACTACAGAACGGGGTGCCCACTTTATCCTTTTGGAGATATTCAGGAACCGTCATCGGACCGCTGTTTAGGTACGTCAGCTTCTCCAAATGGTGCGTGGTGTAAATGTGAGCGAGAGAACAATTAGGAGACGTATGATGGAAGCAAATTTAAAAGCTTGCAAACCAGCACGGGGACCAGAACTCCTCAGACAGCATCAAGTAGCTAGACTTCAATTCGCTCGAGACCATGTCAGCTGGACACACGAGCAGTGGTCAAAGGTACTCTTCACAGATTAGAGCCGCATAGCATTACGAGCTCCAGATGGGCGTGACAGAGTGTGGAGAAGGCAAGGGGAACGGTATTTGCCCATTACCGCTATTCAAACTGTTAGTTTTCGTGGTGGCTCAATAATGGTATGGGCAGGTATAAGTTTGGAAGCACGTACAGAGTTGGTGATCATTGAAAACAGGCTAAACGCAGATCGCTACATCGAAGATATCCTCCAGGATCATGTTGATTCTGGGCTTGTAGGGTCAGAGGATTTTTTGTTAATGCATGACAATGCACTGCCCCACGTCGCCAGATGTATTGAGGAGTATCTTGATACCGTGGGCATTCAAAGATTGCGATGGCCAGCTCGCAGCCCAGATTTAAATCCAATAGAACACATCTGGGACACGCTGAAAAGGAAAGTTAAGTCCCGTTCTAACCTACCACAAACCCTTACCGAGCTCCGCAATGCTGCGATAGACGCTTGGGAGACCATGCCACAAGTTGACATTCGAAATGTCATTGAAAGCATGCATGATCGAATGGAGGCAGTCATCAGAGCGAGAGGAGGCTGTATACTTTATTAAAACGTAAAAAAAAAGTTGAAACAATAACAATTCGTAAAATCTTTACCAGTGCGACATTATAACATAGATTCCTAAGTTATGTGTTGTTAAAGAAAAAACTTTATAATAAGGACTTTAAGTGTAGAAAATTAAAAAAAAAAATTAACCACGTCATAATAATAATTTTAACTACCCTTATTGTTCAATATTTTGAAACGATCGAAAATACGTCAAAAATAGCAAAATGTATAAGAGGCCAAGTTTCCGTGCCGGTAAGTGTATATTTATTCTGCAGAAAAAGGGCCGTTCGCGCAATCTATCAGCTCAGTCTAAGGGTGTCACTTAGAAATAAATTTAAGGAAATAAATATTCTTACTTTTCATTCACAATATAGTTTAGAAAAATAATGTTTGTAAAAAAGAACATAACCTTGTTCAAAAGAAAAAGAGATCTGCACAATGTTAACACAAGAGGAAGAAATATGCTGGCAGTTCATAATAGTAAGCTTCACAAAGTCACTAACTCATTCATGGGTCAATCTATGCATTTTTATAATGAGGTTTCTGCATACATCCAAGGTCTAACTAATGACAAAAGAAACTATAAAGCAAAAGTTATATTATCTGATTATTTGGATGATAAAAGCCCTTCGGTATAATCTCCTTATTTATTAGTATTTTTAACGAAACATGTGTGATGTGTCTGCTTGTTCGTTGAGTTCTTCATCCTGATAAGTGTCTAAAGTATCATTGTCACTAAAATACATCTTCTTATGGTAGCATTGGGTGACAGGTTGCTCACTTCAATCTAATATGTTTGAGGAGGGTGATGGCTGGATCCTGCATCAACTCGTGAACGGGTGTTGTTTGAGGATGTTCGTCGTTTGGATACTTGGGGGAGGGAGACTTGCCGAGCTAACAGATGCATGCAGACTAGAATAATTTTGTATAGACATAAAGAGACTCTGTAAATTTATTTTGAAGAAATGATACCCATGAAGTTTACGCCGAGCGCCGCCTCACGTGCCTCATGCATAGGTAGATTTATTTATTTAACACTTTTTGGAAAACTTACAGCTAATTTATACATGATTATGGAAAATAGGTGGGTTAGGGCTAATTACAAGTTTTCACTTTTAGTTGTAACTAATGCAGGTAGGTTACAAACGAAAGAGAACAGTGGTACAATAACATAAACATGTATTACACATAAAAAGACAACAAAAAGAAGATAAAAAAAAGGAAAATATTCAAACTACATAATAAACTTTTAAATGAAAAACGATCTAGCGAGCGCCGTCCGAACATTGGGAAAGCTGGTATGAAAGATGTCTAGATTGGGATGATCGTGATTCAAGCGGTTAAACAGGTTGCTTGCACGTAGCAGGTACGACTGCTGTCGGTAGCTAGCTCTCGCGAATGGTACGTGTAACAATGTCGGCTGTCTATAAGATTTAATGTGCGTGCATAAACCCAGCTTTGCTAAAAGCTCTGGAGTGTCCAAATCGTTATTTAAAATTTTAAATAATCGTGATATATCACTTATATCACGGCGAATATAAAGAGGTAGAATGTGGTGTCTTCTGCAACGAGTAATGTAGTTGGAATCGTATATTTCAGTTTTAAATTGCACATATCTCATAAATTTCCTCTGGATATTTTCTATTCTATTAATATAACTATCATAATTTGTATTCCATACAATAGAAGCATACTCCAGGTGACTACGGACATAAGCACAGTATAGGATCTTTAAAACTTTTATCTTGAGGCCTTTTTGACTATTGACTCTACGTGTTTGTCAAACAGTAATTTAGAGTCGAAAATAATACCTAGATCCCTAATAAAAGTCACTCTTGTAACTTTGGTATTAAAAAGATAATAATCAAATTCGAGTGGATTCGGTTTTCGAGTGTAAGAGCAAATGAAGCACTTTGAAACATTTAAATCAAGCTTGTTGAGCTTGCAATACTGCTGAAACCGATCCAGGTCTTCCTGTAGACTTTGGGCATCCGTAGGACCACTGATAGGGCACAGTATCTTTAGGTCATCGGCGTAAAGCAAGACCTTCGAAGCTTGAAAGCACAGTTGCACATCATTAATAAATATATTAAATAGCAAAGGTCCCAGTAAGGATCCCTGGGGAACACCAGATGGGACGTTTTTTTGCCCGGGAACAGTATCCATGAAGTGCCACTATTTGACTTCTGTTCTCTACATAAGAGGAAAACCACCGCAGCAAGTTTCCCCTTATTCCAACTCGTTGTAACTTATGCAACAGTAGGGCGTGGTCTATTCTGTCAAAACATTTCGAGTAGTCCGTATAGACCACGTCCACCTGGGATGGCTTGGACATGTACTCAGACAAAAATTCTGTACAAACCATCAGGTTAGTCTCCGTCGATCTACCCCTGACAAACCCATGTTGATTATCCGAAATTACATGTTTAAGTGCAGAATACATTTGTTCAACTATAATTTTTTCAAAAACTTTCGAGAAAAGACATAATTTCGATATGGGTCTGTAGTTTTCCATTACATTTTTTGAACCATTTTTATGTACCGGTGTAATAAACGCACTTTTCCAGACAAGCGGCAGTTGACCAAGCTGAAGCGGTCTTTGGAAAAGGAGGCTAAGTGGTAACGTCAGACTTTTAGCACATTTTAGAATAAATAGCGGAGATATTTGATCGGGACCCGCCGACTTATTGACATCTAACCATTTAAGAAATATGTAGACTTGATCCCTGTTTATATCTATTTGTGCCAAGTCACAAGTACTAGAGTTTGTGGTACGTAATTCTGTACTAGTACGTAGTTCTGGATTCATATTCGAGTTATGTAAAAATGTAGAAGAGAAATAATTGCTTAACATTTCACAAATATTTTCAGCAGAAGTAAATAACTTATCACCTTACCTCATGACTGAAGGGATAGCTGAATTTTGTTTTCTCGCTTTTACATACGACCAAAACTGTTTAGGGTCTGCTACGATGTCATTTTCGATTTTCATTATATACTGTTTAAACATATCTCGCTCTAATATTTTCGCACGCTCTCTTAGAGCTGTAAAACTTTGTTTATCGGATAGATTTTTATATTTGTTATATTTTTTTATGATATTTATGTTTTTCTCTAAGTATTTTTATAAGAGGAGTTTTAAACCATGGGGGGTAGGAGTCAGTGTTGCGAATTATTTTTGTAGGAATATAGGTATCTCTTAGGTTATAAAGGTAATTGTAAAATTCTGAGACAGATTTTTCTAATGGGTTAGTAGATATGAGGTGATACCAGTCTATATTGTCTAATTGTCTACATATAGTGTCAAAGTCACCGTTGTTGTAGAGGTATTTAGTGCGCGGGTCGAGGGGGACAAGCGGGTCTATGCAATCCGTTATTATAACTTCGTCGTTACTAAACACTAAGTCAAGAGTCCTATTATGTTTATTTTTCAAAAAATTGTACTGATTGAAGTTACCTAGATCCATGTTGTCAATAAATAAATTTTGATTATGAGTTATATTTTGAGGTATATAATAACCGGAGTCCGAACATTGTGTCCATGAGACATTAGGCATGTTGAAATCACCTAATACAATGAATTTGTCACATGGATTAAGAAGAACGATGTCAGTCAATTTATTTGGAAATGTCAATAGTTGCACGATAATAGTGCTGCTATTATTATCATCGCAAATATAGATCACGCAGACGTGCATATTATAAACAATGCTTGGCCGCTTGCGATGTAGTCGGAGCGTAATCCAAATGTCTTCTGCGGTCGAGTGCCAGTCGGCGCGCGAGGCGGCAGCGAGCTGGCGGCGCACTGCCACGTGCACCCCGCCGCCGAGCGACTGTCCCGTGCGCGCGTATTCCCGGTCGCGCCTAAACACAACATAGCGGTCGTCGAATATTTCGCTGTTATTTATAACATCTATTAACCATGTTTCTGTTAAACATATGATATCATAATCATTTAGAAGTAAATTTCTACGAAAAACCCCTGTCTTAGTCCGTAGTCCCCGTACGTTTTGATAGTAAATGTTAAGCATTTGTGCAACTAAAATAGGCAAATACTAAATGACTGCTGAAAAACCTTATAATATATGAGATACCGTCCTTACAACTAAAATTCATTAGCACCACATTCAAACGATTAAATAAAAATTGTTCACCATATTTTGAAAAAAGAATAAAAACCAAAATACTAATAAGACATCCAACTGGAAATTGATATACACATTCAAAGCATAGAAATGATACAGCACAAAGCGACATGAAGCTAGGCATACCAAAAACAATGCACTCGCGCGGAGAGCAGACTGGCGCGGCGCGCTGGCGACATGCGTTGCGTCATTCGGCGGTTAATGACCTGCCTGTGAAGATATGAAAACTACTTATGGTTGTCAAATATGTTGAGTAAAAAAATTTCAATACGAAATTATAGAAGTCTTAACCAACCCCAATAACTCCAATTCTTTTACAGTGTATTCTAACAATGGTATATTTACTAACCCTGAAGTATTATGCTTCCTATATTTTACACCCTGTATACTTTACATTAAAGGTTTTGATTAGTTTTAATTAACTGTGTGTTCATTTGTCATAATTAGTGATAAAATTTTATAACTACAAAAGATTAGAATGTGTTGGTGACTTAATTTGAAATTATAACTTTATTTATTATTTCAGAATAACCCAACTGAAGCCAGAAACATGCTTTTACAAAATCCTCAATTGGCCTATGCATTGCTCCAAGCTCAAGTCATTATGCGGATTGTTGATCCAGCCACTGCTGTCGTAAGTATTCCTTGACATTGAATAGGCTTTAAGCTAACAATTCTGGTTTGACTTGTCTGGAATTGAGCTGTTTAGAAGATTTCTAGATTTTATTTTCTCACTTAAATTCGCTTAAAGCCTAGTTTTAAAACCTGTATAAGATACAAATCCAAATGTGGTTTGTGAGTACTAATTTAAGTATTTAATGCAGAGCAGAATATAGTAGGGTTTTTAATAAAATGTCTAAACTATAATTTGTGTGCATTATTTTTCAGACAATGTTGCATCCCAGTAATCCAGTACCACCAGTTCTACAGCCTGGTGATAAACCACCTCCAATGCCCTCCAACCAGTACATTCCAACAGGTCTGTTAATATTTTGATTTTATTTTCTTATTTTTCCTATTCAATAAATTTGAGTAGATATTAAATTAAAATTCTCATAGTGTGGTTATAGTGGCCCTACTTCCTCTACCGGATATGTGTTTACTAAGTCCTGGTCTTTTTTATATTATTTAATTTTATTCTGTGTTTTCTCCTACTAGTGCAGTCAACTAAACATTTCAGTTTGCATTAATTCACATAAAGCTGAATTTTGGTACAGACCTTTGGGACTATAATAATAAAATACTAAAATTCCTCATCGCTTGTGCTAAAAAGTTAGGCAAAGGTGAAATGTCAAAGTTATCAGTTTTATCAAATTTCCCGATTAACTATAAGTTTCATCGTAAACATAGAAATAAAAAAAAAATACTATTGAAAATGATTTAAATCACACAACTAATTGTAGTTTCGGGGTGACGTTCTTCTCGAATGATAACATAAATGAGCTACTTTTGAATATATTGTCTCCTGCTTGATAGCTTAAAAATCTTAGTCTGTTGAAATTAGTTTCAACATTGGAACAAAATTTGCCTTGGAAAAAAAGAAAACACTTGTAAATAAAATAATCCAACATACTACGGCCGCGTTTTGCACTTCGAGCAGGTGGAAGATCAAAAAATATTAAAGCAGGTCTAAATTTGCTTGTGCAGCAAATAAAAACGCTTTATAACCTTAAATGTAGTTTTTATAATGTATGTTTATTCTGGGTTTCCCCCCCCAGTTCGCTGTATGGTCATCCATAACACTAGCTCTGTTTACTTTGGGGCCATACAGTTGGTGTGTTTGTCTGGGGATTTATAAAATGCAGTAATTCTAAAGAACTTTTCGACGAGAACAGTCATCGTTATTGTATATTAAACAGGTTACAAATACAAGTCATATACAGGGTGGTTTTCTCAAACGGGAAAAGAAGGGCAAATTCTATACCATGGAAATAGTGAAAAATGCTGAAAGGACACACGAACCCGATTTTGATAAAAACTATAACCGCATCTTTTTAAAACTTCTGGATTATCCCGCGCCAGTTTTTGAACCCGTAAATTTCGAAAAAACATTAAAAGCTTTATTATTCCACAATTAGATAGTGTTGCTAATAAGGATCAAATTCTGGAATGACACACGCCAAATTTACGCCAATCAAATTCAAGAAATCCTTTTTTTCTTTTACAATCAATAAGCCAGAAAATAATGGTTGCACAGGAAAAGGTGGTTCGTTTTGTAATCTGCAAAACATTCTGTATAAGAAACAACTAGTGGCTTTGCATCAGAAATGCGTTTTTTACGTGACAATATTCACTGAAAAAGAGATTAAAATTCAGATATGGATATCTCGGAACAACTTTGGAGATATTGAACTAGCGAAGGATATCTTGGTATATCCTAATCTTAATAAGTCAACCTTATAATGACCCTGAAACTTTAAAAGTTCTTAGTTCTGCGAGACTTGAAATTTCGTAAAAAACGTCTTTTCCAACTTTTCAAATCGCAATATCTCGGGAACGGCGGTTTTATAATCTACAACTTTGCTTAACCTACGTTTAAAATAAAACTTAAAGTTTATCGGAAAACTTGATAAACTGATAATTTTGACATTTGACCTTGACAAATATTTTCTTAGCAGATTTTGGATCGATGGGGTCTTTTAGTATTTTATTTGTAATAATGTCCCTAAGGTCTGTACCAAATATCATTATGCGAATTGATGCTACGTTACCCCTATTTCTTCGTATATCTAGACTGGACTATATAACTACAGTTTGCTGTAAATATGCAAACACGTAACTTGTTTAGTTTTAGTTTCAGTTGGTGCGATTCGGTGGATTAATAGTTGTCATAACTGGTGCGAAGTAAATATTTTCTTATCTGTAATATTGTCAGGTTTTTATATGTTTACTATTATACCTGATTTCAGCACAACCACAACCATTGTTGGCGAATCCCGTGCCGCCGCCGAATCAGTATGTTCGTAAGTAGAATTGTTTTCTAGTCAATGCCTACATCTTTTCATTGTTCATCGTTTTCGACACCACCATTAATTTCAGGAATATATATATATATATATACAACTATCAGAACAACTAAACATAGTTTTACATGTTGTCTCCATTAGCTCGTCCGGTTATGGGTGACGTGGACCTGCGTAGCGCTAGGGCCCCCGCGCCGTTGCTCGATCAGGACATGCGCAGTCTGCCGCCCATGGTGCCCCCGCCACATCAGCCTGACCCGTGAGTATCAAATTTAAAACCCATATCTAACGTGGATAAAATCATTCCCTGTTTCTTCAGCTTTGTAAACAAAATACAGGATCGCTTTAAAATAAGTCTATTCGTGTGGGAGATATGATGCCTCAGGTTATACGTCAAATGTATAACCCCCACGGTTTAGGGTCGGGGTTTAAAAATGGAAGCTTTTGCCCGCGGTGAGGGAGGATTCTCTCGGGGTAAACTCACGGGTTAAACGACACTTTTGAACATGTAAGCACAATTTAACGACGATCAATTGAAACTACTCATCAGGCATGAGTTTCGCCTTTATAAGGCACAGTAGTAAGAATTCTCAGCGTTGACTTCACGTAAAGGAAGAAATAGACTGATATTTTTTCGCGGTATATCCTGTCACACTGTCTTCAGGTCTAAAAAGCGTGGGGTAAAGTTTTTTTTAATTTACGCAGGAGTATTTGAGTATCACGTAACATTTGCATGTGAATTACATTTAACAAAATAATTTGGCCGACAGCTTTAATAATCCAACTTAGGGATATAGCCAACTAAGAAAATAATACCATTAGCTTCCAACTAGCGTAAATTTAACTTTCATTGAGTGTGTCAAGTACACACTTGGCTAACCTTATATGACACGTAAAAAAATAAATATAGCTAACTCTTGAATAAAATTTCGTACTCTTAACAAATCTTGGATTATTTTTTACCATCAGTTTTTTTTTTTCGAAATGGACTGTTTATTTAATGCCCTATCGTTAGTGTAAGTTAATGTTCTAACGACTTTTCTTAAGTTTGTAGGTTTGTCTGTGTAAGGTCAATCATAGTCAAATAGTGACAGAGACACTATCCTGACTGGTATTAGCAAACGAAGCTCAGGTATCCAATGATGCGAATCTAGCTTGTACCTGCTATTGCGATTGAGTGTCCATACATTACGTTAACTAGAATACCCCAATCCGCAGCTAACGCATTAGGCGCTTGGCCACAGCGCTAGGCCACAAAGTCCGTTGAAATTTAAAAGGCCAGTATGGGCATAAATAACCTATCCATTTCGAAAAAAAAGTGTCTATGCATTGTTATTTCAAAGTCCATTATATTGTAAGGTTTATTACATTCTATTCCAATATAAATTTGTAACAGTGCATTGCTTATTATTAAATAGTTTAAATTATTCAAAATTAAATTTATCTCCCCAAGTCCTTCCACATTGGATATGGATGGATTGCAAGCAACGTAAGTTTTATGTACTTTCAGTCTCCGTTTTAAAAGATAATTTTTTGATGTGTAATGAAATGTTAGTTAATGTTAGTTTCAAACACTTCGTGTTTATAATTTTGTGAAAAAATACATGTTGTGTAATTATATTAGATTAATAATATCTGTTTGTTAAACTTTATATAATGTACATCTTTAAGTTTATTTTTGGGCATACCTTTTAAATGGTTAGCGAAATATTCTTATGCTTATGATCAGAGTAATATAATCAGTCAGCCAAAATGGTTAGTTGGTTAGTAACTTAAGGCCAGGAAATAATGGATTGTTTTTTTATCAAAGTGTTCATGACGACGAGTTTTGCTACCGATTCTTCAATATTATAAATTGTGAATCAAATATGGGTTTTGTAATTATAAACCCAAGATACCTATCAGATGAACTGCTTACACTCTCTGTTCGCAGAGTTGTTTTCTGAACAAAAACTGTAAAAACTTGTTGACGGAGTTATTATTTTGCATAAAAAATTATACTTCATTTTACTGCTTTTAACTGAATGCATACAAAATCTGTGTATTATTTTCAAATGATTAAACCGTAGATACGTGTAGGTACCCAAATTTAATAACTTCAAACATTTCATATCTTTATACTTTTCTACATTTCGGGTATTTATTTTCGGAAAAATAATTTAAAAAGGGGAGATAAAGCTCAAAAAACATAGTTGCACTGTTTTTTTTATATAATGCTACAGTAACCTGTGGTGTTTTAGCGAGGAGATGTGACTGTATTGAAATTTGACTTTAATTTTACAGCAACTTCCCTCGAGACCCGCGTTTGTCAGGAACGCAGAACTTCAGTCAGGACCCGAGAGTGCGATCCAACGATCCACGCAATCAAAAGGTTCAACAACGTAAGTTCCTGCATTTGGGTTCTATCTGTTTACGCATAATTGGAAGTACCCCACGGTCTCACCCGTGCGAGCTTGTGGATATAATATATATTACTTTCAGATATTCGACTTTCGAGTGTTGAAAGAATTGTTCAAATCGGTCCATTAGTTTTTGAATTTACAAATAAACAAATAAAAGCTTCTCTGGTTTCAAATACACCTCATATACAAATACATCGAGGGATCAGTGAAGTACTACAAACATGCGAAACCACAGCGTATATGCAAGAACCAAGTAATGGTCAAGTGAATGTCTAATGTTTGACGTTGTCACGCCGCCATCGTCTGAGGTAGTAATTAATACATGCTTAATTTACTACTTACTTTATGTTTTGTGTATTACAAAAAATTATAATATTTAATTGAAACACTGTTTAGTACTAATCATATTATCAAAATAATTAATAAACTCATAACATTTGGCACACTGAATGTTGTATAAGCTACGTACTTTGTTAATATGTGGCGAACGCTTTTTGCGATTCATATTAAAAGATTTACTACGGTTGCAACATAAAACTTTCATGTAGCTTAAAAAATATATAAAAACGACATTCGTTTATTTTTGTTGAAAATGAACGGACCATATCTCTTTTTGATCGTTTATTTCTGTTCCAGCTCAAATGCCACCCGGCATGCCAACTCCTGCACAAGCCCGCAACATACAGGGCATCCCATCTGGTGCTTCTGATCAAGAGAAGGTATGTATTGAACGCTTCTTATTGTTACTAATATATCAGACTCATGATATATCGAGTAGATTTAAGGATCAGCTGTTTATTTAATGGTATTACTGTTACAGTTAAATATAGATTAAAGTTTTACATTATTTTCAGAGGAGTTTATTGGTAAGGTAACAGAGAATCGTCGTTTATTAATAAAAGTACAACAATCATATGTAAAGTTTAACTGTTCATTCTAAAAAACAATTTGTGACGTTTTAGTTTTCATGCACCTAAGAATTTAAGAATTCGTCAAACCTTTTTATAAATGCACTAAATGTCTCTGCGCAGCTTCGTCTTGTAATTCCTGACCCCTAAGAATCTCGGAAATATAGTATAATAATATATAACCTCTGGAGGTGAATTAATTTCTCAAATCGGTTTACTAGTTTTAGAATCATTCGATTACATTAATAAATAAATCCCGAGATAAACACACCAACTGTATGGCCCCAAAGTGACCAGAGCTTGTGTTGTAGAACCTAAATGTTAACAACCATGACCCGAGAACAAACATTTGTGTCCATCACACTAATGAAGGATCCGACCAGGACTCGAACCTGGGACCTCCGGCGTATTAGGCAGGGCTACTACCCACTACGCCACTCGGCCGACAAACAAATAAATGTTTAATAATAATAGACAGTACAGACTAAGCTTATGTTTGTTTTGTTCCCAGGCCGCTCTAATCATGCAAGTGCTGCAGCTGTCCGACGAACAAATCGCTCTCCTGCCGCCGGAACAACGGGCCAGTATCCTCATGCTGAAGGAACAGATTGCGAAGAGCACGCAGCAACGTTGATGTGTGACAAAATAGTTTAAGTGTATCTGCGGTATGATTTATATGAATAAAGTTGTGTATCTGAAATACAATTAGATCGTTTTTGTTCAAAGTCTGGCTTAATTACCTATTGTTTCAAAAGAAAGTATTAAATAATATATAATCATAGAATTTATAGTGACAACAGATGTCATTTTTAATCTATATAACCTCCTAAATCATTAGTTTTCTGCGTAAGTATTGTGATATTAACGTCAACGGGTGACTTATTTATAGATTTCATCTGATGCCACGATTACGATTTGTGAAACTATATAGATTCTTCCTTAGGAACAAACCCAGGCATAGGCAAAATAATAAATAAACCTATTAAAAATGATTTAAATGAATACGTTTCATAAATATAGACCAGCACATGTATAAAACTAAAAGTCATATACTGTATGAGTAATTTGAATCTGATATTCGTTTAATTGTATATGCAATATTCAGTAAGTCCTTTCTAAAACAACAGCAAATAACGAAGATATCTGTCTGCATTGAAGGGGAGGGAGGTGGAAGATGCGTCATGCATACCGCCGCAGGCAACCGACTTCCGCGACGGTTATATGGGACTCACCAGAATGGCACCTACCCACTAAAAACCACCATAGCATGGGAATGCTGTCAGCCTTCATCGGAGCGACACCCGGGTAGGGAGGTGGGTGCGCAAGCAGGGACCCGCTGAAAATGCTAATCACTTAAGGTGCAAATGACATTTTATATTGATGATTATACGGCCTGGGCAGCTTTAAGCTGGTCCAGATTAGCCGAAAGTTGATCGGGCTAATGATGCGTTGCCGACCGTACGTTTTAGTCGGAATTGACCCTGCCACGAAATATTAACACTGCCATGTCTCTATATTCTAGAAATTTGTAAATTTGCCCGTAAATAGCTATACACAAAACCCACCTTGCGACAGCACAACAAGTTAACGCTACCTAGATCGAGACTTGAGTTACACGCAAACAGATCCTATGTGATGTCTATCAAAATTTATAACAAGCTCCCCGATTGTCTGAGAAATATTACGGATTAAAGGCAGTTTATTAAACAATTAAAATAATTACTTATAGACTTACTTATGTTATTACTCAGTTCATGAATATTTCGAAGATAATAAATTAAATAAGTAACAAAATAAACCATAAAATAAATTGATATAATAATTTTTATTTTCGAGACTCATTAATCAGTTCACTCACTAGCATTTATCAAATAATAACATACAAGATAACGTGTTATATAAAAATATTAATTTATTATTAAATCATTGAAATAAACCCCCTTTTCTCTTCCAAATTGTTGTGCCCAACAGGGTCCATGATGTATGTACACCTATAAAATTTTGTCACCTGAATTTACCATTGTGGAACGCAATAAACATTTGAATTTGAATTCCCTTTGTCCCGTAATTTCATTGGCAGCTCCTATTTTTTAACCGGAGTTATTATAGCAGACTATTACCTCCGCAGACGAGAAATTAAGGAAAATAACTTATCGATTTTGAATATCTCCAAAAAAGATACATAAACTTTGTCGCAATACATATTAACTCCGTGTAGCCATCAAATCGTGGAGTTTAAATTTATTATAGAAAAAAAGTGCGTCGGTCTGGTCGTTAAGTTATCTGAAACAGTTTTTCTGATATTACTAATCAATTATCTGCAGAACAAACCGATAGAACTATTACAGAAGCTCATTATCTTGCTAGTCACAGATTGTAGGTACAGATTGTGTTCAATCCATTGTTATTTGGAAATAGAACAAACTTATCCGTTTTTAAGAATAAAGAAATGTGTTAAATTTATGTAGGTACATTCGGGGAGGCCAAAGGCGAGAATCGCTTGGACTTTGATCGGTCTTTTGTAGGCATCCCTGCGAATCAGCCTGCACCAACGCTCTCGGTTGTTCTTTTTAAAGTTATAACGAATCTCACAAAGAGCTGGAACTGCTGGCTGCAAAGCTGGCTTAGTAACATGAGTGAGAATATGTACCTATCTACCTGAGGCCTTAAACCAATAAAGTAATAGCCATTAAATGCCATTGTCGTCTACATGTGCCTATTGACAATCATACCAATCAAGCTTTAGCTCTTACTCGCAGGCATATGGCTGGCATAAAATAAGTTTTTGCCGGTAAATAAGCACGCCCTTCCCCTGATAAGTGGTTATATAAATCCCATAGAAATCACTGATAGAATATTCGTTGCATAAGAGTATCGCGGTTATTTAAGGAATTAACAGGATTCTTTCAATGATGTATTGGATTTTTGAGTTTTCGATCACGGTGCAAAAATATCGGATACTCGCTATTTAAAAAAAATTTAAATCTTGGCGATTATCGGTTTGATGGCCGAGTAGCGTAGTGGGTACTAGCTCTGACTCATACGCCGGAGGCCCCAGGTTTGTGTCCTGGTCGAACAATTCGTTTGTGTGATGCACAAAAAATTCTCTCAACTCTCGGGTCATGGTTGTTGATATTTATATTAGTATTTTCATTTTATAAGTAACCGTTTTTCAATAAATTAAATTAACATGTTAATTAGATAAGTAAGTACATTAACCGTTTTTCCACAAAACAGTACCGACATACATCCACACTTAAGAATACAATTTTTTTTACCTTCATTAACTGTTATTTATACTAAGTAAATACTTATTTAGAAACTGTATTTTATTATTTATGATCTTAAAATAAATTTTTTTTATATGTATTTTAACATCTCACTCTAAATAAAAGTCAACCTTATAATGAAAAAAACCACAGCAACAGGTTTCTCAAGAAACAGGCACTTTGAGCCTAGTTTGGGAACCCTTGGCAACTAGTGCATATGTACATTTCTTTTAGCTTTTATATGGCAATGCAATTGTTAAATGTGAAATATGTGTACAAGTTATGTGCAATTCTTTGAACTAATAAATTTGTATATTTGTAAGTGCACTAGTTTGTGACTTTATGAAACAATAAAAAAACTTTTTTATTTTATTTATTATTATGGGTTCCCCCCAGTTCGCTGCATGATCATCCATAACACATATGGGGGCCATGCAGTTGTGTGGTATATGGTATATACGAATAAAATACACTTTAGTACCGTTTCAAGCGTAATTATCAGGTAATACCAAATTTTTTAATTCCTATTAATTTTTGTTTGATTCGCTTTGTTCAATGCAGAGAACGAATATATTGAACAGGAAACGATAACATCGATCAAAAAAACACATACTTGAGGTAGTTTCGTGATTTGGTGTACCTAACGTAGATTTCGGGACTTGATGCAATGGGTCCGAAACTACAAAAATATTTATTTCTCAACATTGACAATTACTTGTTCTTATTGACCTTAAATAAGCTAGCAAGAAACTTCACCTTAGCTGATAAGGCTCGAAGGCCACGACGAATTCACAAATAGCTTGCAGGAGATCAGTTTCATCGTTACCAAACACACCGGCGGGTAGCAGGGCGTCGTTGGTGAAGGTAGCCACTGCAATCGATTCCTCCTGGAATTTTCGCCTAAGTTCTTCCAACCACTAATTACTATATAATTCCAAAGTCAACGATCAAACCGTGTCCGTATGTCCCAGATAGGTGACCTGTGCAACATAAGCCATGAATTACTCGTATAAAGCAAACATTATTTTAAAGGCCATCTTTAGACTATTAATAACAAACAAATCTGTCTGTACCAGTCTTCTCCACCGGTATTACCTGGGTACTCTGGGGGGTACCGGACCCTAGATGGACCTAATCTAACCTAGGGAGGTCTTCCTAATCAACAAAGGAAAAACAATCGCAGGTTGCAATCGCCCCTCTTGTTTAATTTATTTAATCAGTGAAGCTGATTAAATAAATTCCTATATACATTTCATTCTTAAATAACGACCCTACTTAAATCAGGACCATATACATTAATCGGGATTACTCTCAGATGAGCCCCCTACCGATAGGAATATATATACTTGATCATGTTTAAATTACAACATCTTATTACACCAAAAATGATCTTATAGTATTTATTCTCCATCAATAGAGCCTTAGCCACAAAACCTGATGAAAATCAGCCAAGATCCCGGCTGGTTAATTAATATCTAAATAAAACAGTGTAAGTTATTATAATTTCTCATACAATTCATGAATAATCAACAACCCCATATTAATCATTTACGTTACACAATCATACTCAAATAACCAATATTTATTATTAAATTAATCAACAATTGTTAAAATAACCCATTGAATACAATCAAATTATAATTATAATTAATTGATAAGTAATAAATATATTAATATCCCAATAAAAGTAAATTTAGTTAATCCTATTTATATTAAAATTAATACTAAATTAATCAAATTATATTATCAAACATTATCATTCAGTTGGCAAAACAAACACGTTTGACATGAACTGTCATATTAACTTTAAACTTTTCTGAAGGATTAAAAGTTTATTTGAAAGTTTGTAACTTTCGAAAGTTTAAACATTACCTACCTAAATTTTAAGATTTTACCTGCCTAACTATTACCGGACAAACCTTCCTATGAATAGATCATAAAATCGGATCCAAAGTATTTTATTTAACCCAGAATAATATCTATAAATTAATAAATTAATATTTCACAACGCAATGCAGAGAACTTTTTCAAAATGCACCGAAATACACCTGACAAACTTTTATACCAATAACGTTTAAAATACATTACCTATTCCATCACAACCCTTTTACTATTTAACCCCACTGAGGATCCTATTCTACATCCGCGTGTTGACCCACAGACAGCAATATTACAATATTATATATACTCGTAAACTTTGGCCGCATAGCTAAATCGGCTATCACCTTCTCTCTTATGGAGATTATCAGGCGTGGCTCAAATTAAACGTGCACATTGTCAATAGACAAATTTTAGTCTTTGAAAATTGACTTCTTTAGAGCATTGGCACCACACGTTGTTAGCGACGCATCATGAAATGGATTCGGCATAATAGGGACATAGCCATTCAAATAGTTTTGTAAATAACGCTAGTCCACGCCCTCACTACTTGCGCCCGTCCTCGGATAGGTGGTTATTTTCGAGTGTGACGTAAGCAAGTACTAATAAGATTCTTATAGGAAATTATGATGTTATAGGAACCTAGGTATAGGTATATTTTGAATTCTATTTTGATAACATTGATTTATGGTTGAATTGATGATGTTTGTGTTTAATAAAGTTCTTAGAGATTTCATTGGTATAATATAAGCATAATATGAGAAGCTTATGTATGTTTTGGATAGAATTTAGACCTAGGTTATTTGTAAAATACTGATTTGTTCAGATTTGTCATAATTGTGGTAAATTTATGGTTATTTCTTATCAGATTAGGTAGATAATGGTAGATATAACGTTATTGTATATAGGTTCATATAATAAAGTACGCATTTGAAGTAGTAAATGACGTATTATGGTTAGATATTTTCTCGTTGAATAACTACGTAATTATAAGGTTTATTGTTATGGTTTATTGATAATAATGTGTAAATTGCTTTCTTTTATTGAAATGTAATAATTATTTTCATGGTGTTTTACGTATTTGAAGAGAAATAACGAGAAAACCTTTGTTGTTGTATATGTTCCTAATTGGTAGTTATATCTTGTTTGATTATGTTAAAATCTAATTGTAATTAGAATGTTTGCATATTTTAATAATGTAAAATGATAAAATTACGTTTGTAACCGTTTCGCCTTAGGTACAATGTTAGGCTAAGTAAACAGTCTGCCGGCGCAAACGGTGTTTTGAGATAGTCTTTGTTCTAGAAAGTTTTTTGTATTTAATTTTATCAAATTGGTATTTATGTAAACATGTAGGAATCGTTTCGCTCTATTATTTGAATATAATATTGTAATAGTTTTGCTTAATAGTTTGAAAGATAAATCGATGTAAAGTTTAGAATCCAAGTAAAACTTAAGTGTAATTAGGTGCAAATTGCACAAACGCGCCAGCCAATCAGAGCGCTGGAATTATTTAGGGCGAAATTTGTATAAAAGGCGCACGCCGAGCTTTGGAAGTCAGTTCGGTGCCCACAAGCAAGAAAACAACATCTAATAAGAAGAAAGAAACAGTTCGGTGCCTGCAGCGAAGAAAACAACAAGAAGAAAGAAAAAGTCTAATAAGAAGAAAGAAAAAGTCTAAGAAGAAAAGTTCAGAAGCTTCCAGTTAGAAGAAAGAAAGTGCTGTTCGGTGAATCCGGAGGCCAGTGAAGACCTAAGAACACATAAGCGCTGTTCGGTGTATCCGGAGGCCAGTGAAGAGGTCTGAAGAAAGAAGCTGAACTACAGGAACGATTGCGGTTCATAGGCTTATTTAAACTTAAGGTTTAATTGTATACGCAATAAACGTTCCTACTTTGAAGACTGTGTTGTTTTCACTGCGCTCCAACCTGCACTCGATCAAGTCGGGTGTCACTCCGTGGTTCGTCAGGTCGTGGTGTCTTCGGGGCCAAAGGGTACATACGGCGGCATCTTCTCCAGCCGGCGCAACAAAACTACGCGCAACAGTTTTCCTGGTCCTTCGAGCCGAGATCCTGGATCAAGAAGATGCCAACCACGCGGTCAACTGGAAGAACGAAGCCCACCACCGCCACGGAGTCTTCGAGGGACTGGAGCGCAGCCACGCCGACAGAGACGACAGACACGATGGGGTCGTCTACGGGGTCGACGTTGACACCAGGGGCACCAACGCACCCCGCCGGAGGAGCGCCTGAAGCACGCCACGCCGAAGGTTGCACCGTACCGCCAGCGATGGATGGGGTTGCGTCAAGGGGCGCTGCGGACGAAGAGGCACGGTTCGCGGTACCAGCGCCCGTGGAACCCAGGAGGGTTGGTTCCACCACCAGGTCGAGGGCTTCCAGAAGAAGAGAAGCTGAATTGAAAATGGAAATAGCCCAGAGGAAGCTGGATCTCGCCGAGGCCGAACTGGAGCTCGTGCGGGTCGAGTCCGGCAGCGAAGAAGACTTCGCAGACGAGGAGCGGCAGCACCACGTGGAGGAGTGGCTACAGAAGACCGAGAGGAGAGCGAGGGTAATGCCACCCTTGGTGCCGCCGTCGCGACCACCGTCACCACCACCACCACCGCGGCTACCACAGCCGCCGCCTGCATTGAGGAAGACCGACATCCAGGAGTTGGCTGAAGCATTGGGGAAGCTACCTAGAGGCCGGTCGGAAGCTGTACACATCGAGCTTCCCAACTTCGACGGCGCCGCAGAAGAATGGCTGGCGTTCAAGAGGACGTTCGAAGACACGGCACCCAGCTTCAGTCACGTGCAGAACCTGGCCAGATTACGGAAGGCGCTGCAAGGCAGGGCGCGAGAGGCAGTGAAGAGCCTCTTGTTTACGGCGGAGCATCCCAACGAAGTCATGAGGGGGCTACAACTGAGGTTCGGAAGACCCGAAGCTCTGGCAACTGCGGAGCTGGAGAAGCTGGAGAACCTGCCACGGGTCACAGAGGATCCGAACGACGTGAGCACGTTCTACAGCCACGTGAGGAACGCCGTGGCCACGATCAAGGCAATGGGGGCAAGCAAGTACTTAGATGCCCTTAGAACCACGAGGGCCCTCATTGCAAAGATGCCGACTACGATGAAACACAGGTGGATCGCATACAAGAGGACGAATCCTGACGAAGAACTTCGGGACCTGGAAGTTATGAACGCATTCCTGGAGGCTGAAAGCGAATGGTACGCGGAAATAGCCGACCCTGAAGTATCCTGGAAGAAAGAAGACCGTCAGCGATCTGCACCACCGAAGACATCATGGGGCCACGAGCGAAGACCAGTAAAGAAGGTTCACTACGTGCAGGGGAATGAAGAGCACCCCCGCAAAAATCGGTGTCCAGTGTGTAACGGCGAGCACTGGATTTACGAATGCAAGAAGTTCAAAGAAGCAAACCTTAGTCAAAAGTACGAAATGGCTAAGAAGGCAATTTTATGCTTCAGGTGTCTACGAGGAAGACATTCAAGGAAGACCTGCAGGGCAGCAGATTGCAAGAAGTGCGGAAGATGGCACCACACCAGTCTTCATGAAGAAAGCCGTCCACCAGCAGCTGTTGGGGATAGAGAAGAATCCCGCTGCAATGTCTCCAGTCGCAGAGAAGAGCCCAAGGAAGTCGTCACCTCCGTGCACACTGCCACTGATGGGCAGGTGTATCTGAAGATGATCCCAGTGGACCTGTATGGACCGAAGGGCACAGCACGCGTACTGGCTCTTCTGGATGAGGGGTCAACAGTCACGTTATTGGATGCTGGGGTGGCGCAGATGATTGGGGCTGAAGGCAAGGCGAGTCCGATAACTATCGAGACAATTGGAGAACATGGAATCAAGAGGTGTGACTCGCAGAAGATAAGCGTCAAGATCAAGGGAGCTTATCGTAAGAAGAAAGAAACGATTGAAGTTCGAACAATCGACAGTTTGAAGCTCTCAAGACAAGGTGTGGATCGAGGTGTCATCCAAGGATGCTCGCACCTGCAAGGCATTCAAGGTCAACTGATATATGAAAATGAAGAGCCAAAACTTCTCATCGGGCAAGACAACTGGGGTCTCATCGTCACGAGAAGACTGAAGAAAGGGAAAAGGTCCGATCCAGTTGCATCACTGACGAGCTTGGGATGGGTCCTCCATGGGCGTCACAACGGGAAGACGTCACTAGTACAGTTCGTCAACCACAGCAGACTCATCGAAGAAGATGAGACAGAAGCCTTGGTGCGGCGACACTTCGACATCGAATCAATCGGAGTGCAGCCTCGCCGCCCGAGCAACGACGCAGACCAACGAGCGCTTGAGGTCCTGCAGTCAACGACGAAGCGCCTTCCAGAGGGGAGGTTTGAATCCGGGCTGCTGTGGAAGAGTGAAGACGAAACCCTCCCAAACAACTACGTGCAAGCTCATCGACGTCTTATTGGGATCGAAAGGAAATTGGACAAGGATGCAACCCTGAAGACGTCATATGAAGACCAGATGAAGAAGCTGATAGAAAATGGTTATGCAGAGAAGGCTCCAGTATCAACGACCGCTGGAAGAACATTTTATTTGCCGCATTTTGCGGTAATGCATCCCGTGAAGAAGAAGCCAAGGATAGTCCTGGATGCTGCTGCCAAATTTGACGGGAAGTGCCTGAACGACGCACTCCTGCCGGGACCAGATCTTCTGCAATCGCTATTTGGGGTGCTTGTGAGATTCAGAGAGAAGCCGGTCGCCGTCGTCGCCGACATTCAAGATATGTTCCTGAGGGTACAGATGCGTGAAGAGGACCGCGACAGCCTGAGGTTCCTGTGGCGCGGCGACAGAAGAAATGGGACACCAGACGAATACCGAATGTGCTCAGTGGTGTTTGGTGCGGCTTCATCACCATCTACGGCGATATTTGTCATGAATAAGAACGCAGAAGACTTCAGAGAAGATTACCCGGCGGCAGTGGAAGCCATCAAGAAGAATCATTATATGGATGATTATTTGCAGAGCTTTGCCACAGAGGAAGATGCAAGAAGGATCGCGCATCAGGTGCAAAGCATTCACGCAAAGGCAGGCTTCCACTTGAGGGGATGGAGCAGCATCAGGGCGAAGATCCTCGACGTGATAGGAGATCAGCTCAAAGAAGACAGCACAGAACTGGTTGCTGAAGAGAAGACTCTTGAGCTGAGATGGCTAGTGGCAGAAGACTTGCTGGCCTTAAACTTTGGGTTCCGGAATACCAGCCCGGACATACTCGAAGGCAAGAAGACGCCGACGGAGAGAGAAGTCACCAGCGCCGTGATGTCCATCTTCGACCCCCTGGGCCTTGCTACCCCAGTTTTATTTCAGGGGCATAAGCTGATTCGGGACATATGGCGCGGGGAGATCGGCTGGGACGACGAGATTCCCGAAGACCAGCGAGCAGCCTGGGCCAAATACATAAAGGAAGTGTCTGTATTGAGAGACCTTCTAATATCCAGATGCATCTCACCGAAATTGGAAAAGGCAGCGAGTCAAAAGGGAACCCGGTGGAAGTTCATACCACCTGGCTGTCCAAACATGGGCGGCGCTTGGGAAAGGCTCGTACGATCGGTGAAGACGGCTCTGACGACGGTGCTGCAGTCCAGGACACCACAAGAGGAAGTCCTACACACACTGATGACCGAAGTCGAACACGTGGTGAACTCGAGGCCACTCACCCACGTTAGCGTAGACCCTGACGACGAGGAAGCTCTAACGCCGAACCACTTTTTACTTGGCAGATCTTGTGGAGCACCGGCGCCTGGAGAGTTTGCAGACGTCGAGCTCGTCGGGAGGGCAACGTGGAAGACGGCGCAACGGCTGACGGATCACTTCTGGAACAGGTGGATCAAGGAGTATCTGCTTACCCTGCTGCCGAAGAAGGTCAACGGAGCAGCAACGCAGGATCCGCGCGTTGGCGACATTGTCATGGTCGTCGACGCAACACTGCCGAGGAACACCTGGCCGAGAGGAAGAGTTCACCGAGTCTACCCTGGACCTGATGGGAGAGTTCGAGTTCTGGACGTGCAGACACCATGGGGGATCCTGAGGCGACCAACGAGACGGGTCGTCATCCTGGTTCCAGCTGCAGCGTCGCAACCGCAGGATGGAGTGCTACGCACTGCGGGGGAGACTGTTAGCGACGCATCATGAAATGGATTCGGCATAATAGGGACATAGCCATTCAAATAGTTTTGTAAATAACGCTAGTCCACGCCCTCACTACTTGCGCCCGTCCTCGGATAGGTGGTTATTTTCGAGTGTGACGTAAGCAAGTACTAATAAGATTCTTATAGGAAATTATGATGTTATAGGAACCTAGGTATAGGTATATTTTGAATTCTATTTTGATAACATTGATTTATGGTTGAATTGATGATGTTTGTGTTTAATAAAGTTCTTAGAGATTTCATTGGTATAATATAAGCATAATATGAGAAGCTTATGTATGTTTTGGATAGAATTTAGACCTAGGTTATTTGTAAAATACTGATTTGTTCAGATTTGTCATAATTGTGGTAAATTTATGGTTATTTCTTATCAGATTAGGTAGATAATGGTAGATATAACGTTATTGTATATAGGTTCATATAATAAAGTACGCATTTGAAGTAGTAAATGACGTATTATGGTTAGATATTTTCTCGTTGAATAACTACGTAATTATAAGGTTTATTGTTATGGTTTATTGATAATAATGTGTAAATTGCTTTCTTTTATTGAAATGTAATAATTATTTTCATGGTGTTTTACGTATTTGAAGAGAAATAACGAGAAAACCTTTGTTGTTGTATATGTTCCTAATTGGTAGTTATATCTTGTTTGATTATGTTAAAATCTAATTGTAATTAGAATGTTTGCATATTTTAATAATGTAAAATGATAAAATTACGTTTGTAACCGTTTCGCCTTAGGTACAATGTTAGGCTAAGTAAACAGTCTGCCGGCGCAAACGGTGTTTTGAGATAGTCTTTGTTCTAGAAAGTTTTTTGTATTTAATTTTATCAAATTGGTATTTATGTAAACATGTAGGAATCGTTTCGCTCTATTATTTGAATATAATATTGTAATAGTTTTGCTTAATAGTTTGAAAGATAAATCGATGTAAAGTTTAGAATCCAAGTAAAACTTAAGTGTAATTAGGTGCAAATTGCACAAACGCGCCAGCCAATCAGAGCGCTGGAATTATTTAGGGCGAAATTTGTATAAAAGGCGCACGCCGAGCTTTGGAAGTCAGTTCGGTGCCCACAAGCAAGAAAACAACATCTAATAAGAAGAAAGAAACAGTTCGGTGCCTGCAGCGAAGAAAACAACAAGAAGAAAGAAAAAGTCTAATAAGAAGAAAGAAAAAGTCTAAGAAGAAAAGTTCAGAAGCTTCCAGTTAGAAGAAAGAAAGTGCTGTTCGGTGAATCCGGAGGCCAGTGAAGACCTAAGAACACATAAGCGCTGTTCGGTGTATCCGGAGGCCAGTGAAGAGGTCTGAAGAAAGAAGCTGAACTACAGGAACGATTGCGGTTCATAGGCTTATTTAAACTTAAGGTTTAATTGTATACGCAATAAACGTTCCTACTTTGAAGACTGTGTTGTTTTCACTGCGCTCCAACCTGCACTCGATCAAGTCGGGTGTCACTCCGTGGTTCGTCAGGTCGTGGTGTCTTCGGGGCCAAAGGGTACATACGGCGGCATCTTCTCCAGCCGGCGCAACAAAACTACGCGCAACACACGTATATCTATGATTCGTAAATAAAATGTAACGCGGTAAATACGTGCCGCGTGTACCTGCCGCTCCTTAGAGGTTTCTCTCCGGGTATCTAAAATTAATTTATTAAATCATTAAATAAAATATATATATATATATATGTATATAGAGAGACCCTCTTATCTCAATATATAAAAACCTTTTCCTTATTTTCTTTTATCTGCATCGTCCATCCATTGCATCTCCTTTTTGGTGATGCTGTTTGGATCGGCTTTGCAGGATATATTAGGTCTTTACCTATGAAATTGCCGTTTTTCACGAAATAAATGAAGCGTAATTTTTTTTATATATTTTTTATTTCTATTAATCAAAATAATCACCCATGCAATCAATGCATCTTTGCCAACGCATTGGTAGCTTATTGATGCCTTTCTTGAAGAAATCAGCTGGACGGGAGGCAACAAATTCTTCAGAGGCATTTTGTACTGCCTCTCGGGTATTGAATTTTTTTCCCGCCAAGAAGTTATCCAAATTCTGGAAAAAGTAGAAGTCTGTAGGCGCAAGGTCTGGTGAGTACGGCGGATGACGGAGAACTTCCAACCCCAACTCTTGTAGCTTGGAGACCGTCTGCTGTGCAGTATGAGGTCGCGCGTTGTCGTGCAGGAGCAGTGGAGCCGAACGATTGACCAAAGCTGGTTGGAGACGAGCGAGCTTCTCCATCATTGTGTTCAGTTCTTGCCTTTGATTCGTCATTGTCGACCAAAGTTTTCGGACGACCACGAGGTTCATTTTTCAGTTCAAAATTTCCAGAACGGAAGCGGGTAAACCAATAACGGGTGGTGCGTTCGTTTGTAGTGTTCGCTCCGTAAACTTCGTTGATGTTGCGTGCCGCTTGTGCCGCTTTGCTGCCACGACGGTACTCATACTCCATAATTACTCGAATTTTTAACTTATCCATGATGACGAAAAATGTTCGAATGCGTTGAAAACAAAACACTAACTGTTAAAAAAATGACGATTTTAGAAAAAGAATTCCATGTTTGTCAAATAAAATTAATTTGAAATTAGAATTATCAGTCAAAAAAAAATATTTTCATTTGAAATGGCCAGTACGGCAAAACGGCAGTTTCATAGGTAAAGACCTATTATTATCTCGGAACATTGCGTTGTGAAGTGTACATAGAATTTAAGAAAAAAAATATTAGTTTCTTATATTATTCTAAAACCCCAACGCAATTCTAACCGTTGCATATCTACAAATGAACGATATACATATTTGTACACCTAAATGTGTACTTTTACTCTATTAATTCTAAGAATAAAGATTACAATAAGATTACAATAATATTATAATATTTCAAGAAATAAATGTATATACAAAAACCCCATTTTACATATATAAATACAGACACAATTTCATCATTAATTCCATTCTATCGAACATTATATGGTTCCAATCTATTCACATGCACAATCAATTCTTGGTTATTTTGTATTTTTTTTACAAGATAATTGTCACATCCTATATATCGTAATACTCGAAATAAACCTTCATATGGTCGACCAAGTTTTCGACTTCCACCCGATATTCTTTCTGGACAATGTAACGAAACCAATTGTCCTACACGATTTAAATCCAAATGGTAATACGTTAAACTCGTATAATCCAGACGGTGTGATGATTACTGTTTCGTGTCTATCCTTCTCCGCTATCGATAATTACCAATAGGCACAGTTTAAATCCAAATCAGCGCAGAATATCGCCCCATTCAGCTGCGCTATCATACCTTCGATGATAAGCAAATGATACAAATCTGTAATTACCTTCTTATTTAGCTCCATATAACATTGTCTTGATCAATCGGTATCAACAATGTCCCAAGCTGTCTTACTGACGCCGGTTGAAGTTTGGGAAATTCCTTCCTCGCCCGTCGGATGAATCACCTTCTAGAGTCTTTCCTTTACTCTTGGTATTCAGATGGCTCTTGCCTTCTAAAATTTTCTTTCCGCCATACTCAGTGGCGTGTATAGCTGAAATAATCTGAAAAAAAAACAAAACACTACAACAGTACGCGGCGCCTCCACCATCTGGGGGGTACGGGACCCTAGATGGACCTAATCTAACCTAGGGAGGTCTTCCTTATCAACAAAGGAAAAACACATAACTTGAAATTACTTTTATTTATGATGAATCTATTTATTTATAAAATACAAGGATAATTATTAGACTATTTTGGGGACGAAGCCCGCAATAGAATTCCGTAAAGGAATCCCGTCCAGTAAAATATAAAAATGACAGACTTATAAGTTGCCAGTCATAAATGTCGGCAAGTTTGTTTGTGCAATAACCTCTTTTATTAAATACGGCACAAGCAAACGTTGCAGTACACTACATAAATACGAAAAACTTAATTCCGATAGTCATAATCAAAATTCAAAATTCCGAATTTTATAACACCGCATGGTTCATAATTCCGAAATTGAAATTTCCGTGTTTCATAATTCCGAATTTTTCTTCTTCGAAACTTAAAAATACCGATCGTTTATAATTACGAAAATCAATATGCCGAATTTGAAAATACCGAACCATAAAATATCCGAATTATTAATAATCCGCAATATCATAAATACGAATATCAAAATTCCGAATAATATTAGTTGCAATAACAAACGCCTTGTAAAACAGCATGAGCACATCAATTTATATGTTCGAGCATTCAAGTAGTCAGCTGGAAATGAGAAAGTTTATTTAGTTTTTTGTACCGAGTTATTTCTTGAGTATGTAGTTTATGTACTGAAATGCAAATCCCTTTTTGGCGCTTTCGCTTATACCAACTGGCGTTGAATCAGCGAGGGCCTTTTCAGCCGTTGGCTACATAGCGACTGACATGAGATGCCGTTTATCTGACAACATTCTAAGCACTATTTGTTTTTTTATCTTTGTTAAAATAAGTACTTTCTTTATAAGAGATTTTACGGGTTTGATTTTTTGTGTTTATTAACATAATATATGAAAAAATAGATAGATAGAAAAAATGTATGAAAATCTAGAAATGGCATTCTATACTCGCGCTGCTTTATCTACATACAGACTAACTCCTTCTCCTCGCTTCGCTCGTCGTCGCGCCTAATTTGTATAATTTCAAAATGTGTCTTATTAATTTTAATTTGTGTCACAGGAGATTTAGATTATATTTTTTAATATATACCCGTTTTAGATACAAAATCTGAACGTGAGCATTGAATTTTCGAAAAATTAAAATTCGGAATACCATATTTCGGACTAGTAACACAGCGGGTTTTTAATTCTTCGTACTAATGAAAGTCGGAAAATTAAAATTTCGTATTTATGAATTTCGGTTAAATAAGAATCGCGAATAGTCGGAATTAAGACTTCGGGATTGTGGAATTCGGAATTTTAAAAATCGGAATATTCAAATTCGGAATTACATAATTCGGAATTTTTGGGTGTTCCCGTATTACCTAATTAGAGATAAAATCCTTTATCTTGTGCTACAATTCACGAAAATCATCACAAAATGTAGGTTTGACATTGAATAAGCATACATACTGACCTCTTCCCCTTTTTTTAAGAAATGTCGTATTGTAGGTATTTTATAGTGCATAGGTAATTACTGTTTTCGAGTCCGAGTTTACTATCAAAACCAATATTGATATTTTAAGACCCACTTACCCATTAATTTGTATGTGGATTGATAGGTATTATCCTTTGTTATGATTCGCTAGCTTTTTTATCAAATACGTGACGAATTTATCGGCGTTTACGAAATGATAGGACAGGTATGTTGATCTATATGAGGCAATGTTACGTGCTGTAATAAAAATAAGAAATTATACTGATCATTTGTTTAAAATACTGACAGTAAGAAATACGTACCTAGATATAATAAATGACTAGACTTATTAAAACTTATTTTATATATGAATGCTCCACATATGTGTAAACCAATTTTTATTTTTAACGTTCTAGTAGCGTTTATGGTGGTTTTCCAGCTTCATAATATAACTAAAGGCAAGAGTTCGAATCCTGGGGTTGTATAATATCTAGTCCTATATTATCTGAATTTTGTGCACCCAAGGTTTTCCTTGTAATAAAAATAAATCTAAGAGGATTTAAAAACGACTTGAGTCGATATGGATACCAACCATATTGCTATACCTACTAAGCGACGTAAGTCAATACGAAATAAAAAAATATAGAATGTAACTTAGATAGGTCTTTCTAGGCGTCTACATTTCCTTTTTATCTAACCAATAAAAAATAAAATTACACATTCCTAACTTATTAACATTGATAGTAACATGACATAATAAAAGTAATATATACAGTAATTAGATCTCGATTCAAGAACTAGTTACGATTGGGGTAAGAACAAACCAAGTACTCAGGTATGTCTGTGTTTTCTAACTTTACAAAAAAGTGCTAAAATAATTGTATTTGCAACATTTATACACTAGATACCAAATTATACAGGGTATTTTTAAAACTCAAGCTTTTATAAAACGCACAGTGAACAATACACAACCTAAAATAACGTGCTCATTTAATGTTTAATATAAATCCGTGTTTATTTTTTTTACGTTTTATAAAACAAGTTAAATTTTCCCGCTAAACGCAACAAAGCAAGTTCGCTGTCTCGGTTTCCTGCTTCTGTTTGTGAGTTATTAAAATCAGACGGTATATTTACGTTACGACGCATGCGTCAGGAACGTCAGTCCAATGCCAAACCACGGACGTCAGATTTACGCGCATAATTTGGCAATTTAGGAACAAAATTATATCAGGTTTTAGAATAGAATAATATATTTTTCGTTTAAGAATAGTGTGTTGAAGTGTGATAACCGTACATTTTCTAGTCGTTTCATGTCTTGGTGAGTATTATCTATTAAATAGTGCATGTCTTTGTTCAATTTTAAAGATTCATTGTTTGTTGTTTGTAAACAAGTGATAGATTATACCTAGGTAAGGACATGTTTGTGGATCGGAAGGTTGATAATATAATCTACGAGCAAATTAATCAAAGAGCTTACATAAATAATAAAAACAGTTTTATTGTGTTAATTATAAACAAATTACTATAATAATTTGAAGTTACTTCTAGCCTATCTGTGTGGTATTTACCGACCGTCATTTTTAATAATAAAGGGAAACAATGCATTTTCTAATTACTATTATATATTTAAATCTTTATTGAAATATACATTTTTCCGTCTGACATTTTCTACTAGATTGTTCTTCATTATTTTTAAATGACACATGACGTTATAAGTATAAATAAAAAAGGTTGTAACATCCTCCCACCGCCGAGATGCGCACGCGCTGGTTAAAGAAAACCGAGAAGATACCAAATATAAATGTTTACAAATTTAATCGGTCCGGTAACTTAACGTGCCGTCCAGAACGTGTAATCCTGGTACTAACCTTGTCCATATCAGGTATACTATCGTTGGACATGGACAATTCAAGGGGGTAATTAGTTTGTAGAGAACGCACTCGTACGCCAGAATTTGTTTTAATATGAGCCACTCTGCTAAAGCCATCGGCTCCTTTAATGGTGTCAATGACAATACCCAAAGGCCACTCTACACGCTTCTTGTCCGTCTCTACAATTACTACATATCCGGGTTTAACCGATTTAGTTCGCTTATCCCCTCTCTTCTGTATGTTCTGTATCTATTCACTCCTAAACGGTGCTTTAAATCACCGCATAATTTAGTAAGGTACCGCCAACGTGAAGACAAAATATTACCATCTATTAGTTCTATTTCCATGTTATTTCTGGGAAGTTTAAACTGTAAAAAATGAGATGGAGTTAGAGGAGCAAAATTTTCAGAACTGTCCGCAATATAAGTGAGGGGTCTAGAATTAATTACCGTCTCTACCTCACACATCACTGTATTCAACTCCTGAAAATTTAACGACGCTCTACCTAGAACTCTCCTAAGAATTTCCTTAACACTTCTAACCATTCGTTCCCAAAACCCTCCCCACCAACCCAAGGTGAGGCGGGCGGGCTAAAGTGCCAAGATATATTTGTCTTTTTACCAATTTCTTCGAAGTTGAGATTATTTAAAATATTATAAGCTCCACGAAAGTTCGTTCCGTTGTTACTATAAATAGTATCCACTCTCCCTCTTCTCGCCAAAAACCTTCGAAGCGCAAGTAAGAATTCTTCTGTGGATAAAGATAAACATAACTCAAGGTGTACAGCGCGGTAAACCGCACACAGCGCTATCCAGCATTTCTCGCCAGATGGTAAAAGCAGCGGCCCTGCAAAGTCAACCCTTGTAATTTGAAATGGTGTACCACAGCGTACACGGGTAGCGGGTAAAGGTGGTACGGGACCTGCACATGCTTTAGCGCTAAACCTTTTGCACACTGTACAATTGCGAACCGTCTTGCGAACTAACTTTCTACTATCCAAAATTGTTCTCGTATCTTGCATGAAAACCTTCTTTGTGTATTTTAAAAACTAATCGCTCTACAATTATTGATGAATGTGGCAGTAAAATTGGGGTTATAAAAGCATCTGTGTCATCACTGAGAGTTAAGCGTGAATTTGATCATCACTTTTTAATATTTCTAACTTTAATGTGTTCTGAATATCCTCTTCGTCAAAAAAATCTTGTATATCTTTCCATACTCGTCGCTCAGCAAATCGGAACTCTTCAACAGATAGATCTCCACGAAACCTTATCTGAACAGACTTACGACAATTCGAAATAAACCGCAAGCACCAGCCTATCATTCTTACAATTTTTTTATAGTTTCCAAAATACTCTAGCCGCGAAGAAAACTTTTCTTTTTGCTTTGTACAACTAGAGTGTGAGCAAATAACACCATTAGAAACAGGAGATTCATTAATCCATTTTAACCATTCTCGTCCATATGACCAACTGGGATCATTCCACCATTGACTTTCTAACAATTCCTTGGGGTCACAGCCTCTTGAAGGTAAATCAGCAGGATTTAACTCACCTGGCACATGATGCCATTCCGCTATGTTCGTTATACGAACAATTTCATTGATTCTGTTTTGTACAAAGACATCCATTCCATTTTCTTTCTTTATCCAAGCTAAAACGATACTTGAATCCGTCTTAAACTACTTTTGACTTCCCCTTACCCGAAGATGACGGACAAGAAGCGTGTAGAGTGGCCTTTGGGTATTGGCATTGACATCATTAAAGGAGCCGATGGATTTAGCAGAGTGGCTCATATTAAAACAAAGTCTGGCGTACGAGTGCGTTCTCTACAAACTGTATACCCCCTTGAATTGTCCATGTCCAACGATAGTATACCTGATATGGACAAGGTTAGTACCAGGATTACACGTTCTGGTCGGCACGTTAAGTTACCGGACCGATTAAATTTGTAAACATTTATATTTGGTATCATCTCGGTTTTCTTTAACCAGCGCGTGCTTAACTCCGCGGTGGGAGGAACCGTGACTATTTTAATAATAAAGGGAAACAATGCATTTTCTAATTACTATAATATATTTAAAACTTTATTGAAATATACATTTTTCCGTCTGACAATTTTTTACTAGATTGTTCTTCATTATTTTTAAATGACACATGACGTTATATGTATAAATAAAAAAGGTTGTAACAGTCATAATTTCAAGTGAACTATGTATGGAAGGTAACAATGTATTTCTACATAATACATATTATTTAAATAAACATTATTTCATGGTCCGATATGTTTGTTCATTTACCTAATATTGCTGGTAGAACTTGGACTAAAAATAAAATAACTTCGAAAACCTGATTTTCCGGCTTTTGATCGATACATCAGTGTAGGTGTAGTGTGATACCTACAAATGTTAATTTCAAAGGGTGCTCGGATACCTATTGATGATTTTGATAGAAGGTAGATCCAAGAAACAAGATGCATTATCTCTAGATTTAGGCATATTAGTCGAGGCATATATATATTTCATATATATATTCTTAAGTATGTAGATACTCACTTCGAAATTTCTTAGATGTAAGATGATTTGAAAATATTGATTTTCTTGTCACTTAAGATTCTAATAAGTTACAAAGCACTGATAACTTGGGTTATTACTGCTTTTTTTGTTTACTTTCAGCGGTCGCTCAATTCAAAATATCAGAATAGTAATTTAACTGTTCTGCGATTAACGGCAGCGGTGACTGCTAGGTATAGGCTCGCGCCCGGTGGGTATTTGTTTGCATAGAATTATTAGTAGATACTTATTACTTTGGTATAAAACCCTTGAGAACCTTGCGAATACCTTTCTAGCATGCAGTAGTGAGCTCGGTGACCTATTTTATTCATAAAGGTACTTGATCTATAAACTAAATGAGACAAACTTAAACTAATTTCAGTCAATCAACGCTGTTATAGCCTATTACACACTCATAGGCTAGCAATTAGCATCCGAGCCTCAGCTGGGATTATATTTTTTACAGAAATATGAAGTTACTGTCCATACCGTTTCTCTATCTCTTGGTGGTTTTAGCAGAAAGCAAGTACAGACCCTATTACCGAGGAGAAACCAGTAATTACGAAAATGAGATCTCATCTCCGGCACCCCCTGATCATACCAAGTTGATCCCTATGGCAAGATATGTGCTGCATAACACTGGTGAGTTGGGGCTGGTGATAATATGAATTAGTATTTTTCCTAATAAAACAAGAAAATACAAAAAATAAGTAATTGGCCAACTGTCAAGTATGTATTGTCTATGAAGTATTTTTGACACATTGACGTGGTATCTATAGGTATAATGGAGGTCAAGGTTTATAGCTTAAGAGTCGTGGATATTTTCTATTTAGATTAAATATTTATATTTGTTTATTCTGTGCTCCCCATCAGTTCGCTGCATACCTGTACTTCGATTCGAAAACTCAGATAACAATGTAAAAAATAATTTTATAAGTATAAAAAATACAATACAGTTTAGAAGAATATATCTGTTTATAAAAAGATAAGGTTACCAATAATTTATTTTATTTTTTTATTCATTATTAGTAGAATATTTTAGTCACTGGTAACACTTACAGCGCTTTCTGACCCTTTCAAAATAAGGTCTCTGTGGGTCTCTTATTCATGCTTTTTTTGTTGGCGGTGTTTAAGTTATCTTTATAAACATATGATCCATTACTCCTCTTCGCGTTGTGTATCCTCAGTCCAGGTTCCACAGATTCTTATTTACATGAGTCCTTATAGAATTTCATTACAACATCGGCCAAGAAAATAATTTCTGTCGTATGGTGATTTTATAAGTAGTTGTTAATTTCTTTCAGAGCACAAGCAAAACGTGGGTCGAGCATAGTGGCTACGACAATATTTTCAGTAATGAATTTTTTTAGGCTACGAACTTGTAGATTGTTGCTAGGACGTGTCACGTGACTCGCGCGAATTTTAATATTTTGAGGTCGGCGTGATATTTGAGTTTAAGATCTAAAATCCATAGAAGCATAGGTATACGTTTTTTCATGATGTCAATGGATATGGCCTTTGCATCATAGAGGTACTAAGATAGGTGATACGTTTAGATGAGACAATTAGGTACTCTTTAGTTCATAGGAAAATCAAGATAAAATATTTAATCGAGGCAACTACTTAGTTTACTCACAGAAAGTATTTTGGAATTCCCCTGTAGTTTTAAATAAATCAATATTAAAAGAATATTTAATTGAAACAATTAATTTAATGAGCACATTGTGTTTATGTAAATTAAATACTCCATTAATAGACATTTATAATTAAGGTCAAATATCAGTGTGAGGACGTTTTTGCAAGTAGGTATAGATTTGTTAAGTAGGTACGACCGCTCAAATTTAATGTACCTACTTTACTTCAACACAGTTTTGTTATAAAAATACAGCCATCACTTTTTTTATTATTAAGTATTCACCAAATGAAAAACACACCAGAATAAATCTGGTATGTCTTATAAAAAAACAAATAGTAGGTAGCGACTTGCCTAGTGACCTTGATATTCTTGCTTTCACCCTACACATATATTTTATGTGCTCTGTGCTTTTTACAGTCGAAAACTATCTAATCCAAATAACTGTAATTTTATTTGAAAAATAACTTCTTTTACATCGTTGTAGAGAAAGTATGCGTGAGACACAGCATACCAACGTACCAAATAAGGTCTCTTGCTTTCCAGACTGGGCTTCAATCGCGACCATATCTACCTTGCCGACCATTCCTGGGTTCCCCTTCACGAACATAAAATCTATTGTGGACGGGTCCCTGGCTATTTCTACTGGTATTCCCTATTTCTACATGTCTCCACTTGACTTCACGTCTAGAGATCTGTCGGTAAGTAACCGTGGTTCTCGTTGATCTTTATTAAATACGGGAAGTCCGCACGGATAGCATAGGGCTTGTTTTATACTATATGGTTTATAATTTATATGAAATCATCAATCAAGGGTTGACTTGTCAAGTAACATTTGGTTATATTTACCTGAAATTACAGATCGTTCCTTAGTTTCATTATGTACCAGTCCTAACAGTTTTTGAAATTGAAATACTAGGATAAGCTGTATGTTTTATTTAGAGGAGCTCTACTATTGTTAAATATATTGCATTTTTTTAATAAAGTGAACGATAAAAATGTCTTATTGCAGAAAAACAGCAGAGCTACAGTGTTGGTGTCTCTTGAAGAAACCAGATTTTGTAAACAGCAAGATTATGACCCAGAAGACCCAAGGTGCACTCGGCTCATTCTTTCAGGAAAGATGAAAAAGGTTCGCTAAAAATTACAACTAATATTAGTTGTTCATAAGTCTTCCTATTATTTATTTTATTTTAGTCTTTGTTGCGACAACTTCGAGATAAGTTTGAACTATATACTAGACAAATTTCTATTTAAAACAAAAAGGTTTTTACAGTTTAATGTTGAAATCTCTAACGCATCTACATTTTACTATTACAGCTCAAGGAAGGAAGCCCTGAATACGCTTTCGCCAAAGCTGCCTTATTCGAAAGACACCCAGCCATGGCACAATTCCCCCCAGGTATGACATTGACTTAATAGATACTGGGTATACTATTTAATACTTCAAGTATTTCTAATTTTAACGAAGGACTAGCTTCATGATAAAAATCTGTCTACCTACTACTGTGTCGTAATTTTCTATGTCATAGAAATAACGAAGACGTCACATTTTGTTGTGCCCTCTATTCTATTTAAATTATTAACGACAGACCACAGAAAGTACAATCGCACATGACTTCATTGTGACCGATTTTCAGACCACGACTGGTTCGTCGCAAAGTTGAAGATCGCGCAAATTGCAATGGTGGACTGGTTCGGAGGCGCCAAATACATCCCTGTGAAAGATTATTTGGCCTACAATTACACAGGAACAGAAATTATTAAACTCCACAACGAGTTTTTGAAGCATAGTTTAGCATAAAAGATTTTTTTGGGTTAAATTTGAATATGGTTTAGGTTTAATTTGATAAAAGTAGGTTTTGTTATTCACAGAAGTGCTTTGTTAATGTTTTCTATATGAACAAAATGTTATATATGAATACAGCTCTTTTTTCTGTAACGAATCTCTGTTTGCACTTTGGAGGAAACCCACCCTTTTGTTTACCTCACAAACTTCTTTATTTTATTTGAACAAAAAATAACAAATATTACTAGTTTGTATAATTATTAAAAAGTACATTTTGTGTAGACCCGTTAAATATCTTAAGTACTTATATTGTTTGCTAGACAGATGTTTACAATAAAATAATCTCTATTATTAGATAAAGTAAGTTATATTGTGATGTAAGAACAAGTGCCAGTGACTTTATGATAAAATACTGAATGTTAATAAATGTTTATTTTGTCATTGTTTATTATTTTCATTTGACATCAACCTATTCCTAAGCTTCTATCTACCAACTACCAACAAAACTGAATTGTGACCCAAGTTTTCTTTCTCAAATTCATTTAAACTTAAGTACACTGAGATTCACTACAACACACATTTCCTTTAAACAAATGTGTTATGTCAAACTGTCAACTCCTGATAAGTTCAAGAAAGTCTCAACGTTTGTGTTATTATCAACTTGTGTTATCAACTAATGCAGTGATAACAGAGATCAAAATTGCATAGATCTCAGATATGAGTTGACGCAGTTGGGCGATATAATAAAAAAAGTCCTCCACCATACAAATTAGAAACATGAATATTTCTTATTTCATGGTTCAAACGATTTACTGAAAAAGTAGGTCATGAATCAGTTTGGTTGATTGTAGGTACCTGAAACTGACTACCATGCAGAATACAAATAAATAGGTAATTATATATAAAGTAATAGGTATTAATATTAATACTTTTATAAAAAGCTTTGAGTAAAGTAAAAAAGCGGACGCTAGGTGCGGTTTTACATGACATACTTAAGTAATGGATCTAGTACTCACACAAACTCTAGGTATGTTGCATGTGAAACTTAACATGAATGAAGCCATGGCGCGCAGGCCAGACGAATGTCTTGGTGTAAGACGTATCGCCTCGGTACTTTTCGGGTAGTGATAGATAAAACCGGAGAAGGGGATCTAATTTATGAAGCGTCCGTCAGAAAAATTAGGACACAATTCCACGCTACACCTTATCACTTTTCTACAGATGTTTTACTTTTGTCGAAGGAGAAAAGTATTGACAAAACAATTTTAATTTTATATATTTATTTCATTAAAATTATTTGGAAGTACCATGATTTTGTACAGCATATTCACGAACTTTTAGCTTAATTCAAATAAAATAATAGTCATTAAATTGTAATATGATAACACAAAATAATTTCAAACAAATACTGAATAGACTTAACAAAAATAAATCAAAACAATTTTAAAATTTTAAAAATAGAAACGATTAATAAAAATATAAAGTAATATAGCTTCATACTTCAATATTTAACTAAGTGCGATTTCATTTTGTGGATTAAGGACGTTCAAATTAAGATAATACACTTCAGCTATATTGAAATATCACCTGCAAATAAACATATTGAAGGGCCCTTTGAAATATAAACCTTATGCAAACATTTTCAGATTGACGATACGATTATTTAACATAGAAACAAGACTTAAAATTATTTAAATAACAACCCCTTTACAACCCGGTGTACAAAATTTTTATATGTTTTTATATTTGAGAGACCAAATGTCTTCATCACTTTTTAAGTCAAAACTTTTACAGGGTGTGAAATTATTTAAAAAAATGTTGATCATGTACTTTTGAAGTTATAAATATCAACAAAATTATTCTTTAATTTAATACATATTTGTAGTCACATAACTTGAAAGATCATTACAGGCTGTCAGGTTTTCAGGATTATTTTTCAATACTTATAATTTAAGTAGTACACAACCAAAAATTTTTCTAATATTTTTCTGGCAGCTTTCAATACTTGGGCTAAGGCCTATCACCCGGTTCCAGCTTGACGTTGATAACTAGGACATCCTGTATAAGAATAGCATTTGTTAAACATTGTCTTAAATTGTGATAAACATGTTTAACTTTTTATTATTTTGATATCATAATTCAAATGTTAAATGAATGCTGTTTGCATTTCATCATTTACTATTTTTATCACAATTTTGCAATGTTTAATAAATTAGAGACAAATTGACTGTAAAGCAATTGATTTTCTATAAGCTTTCAGTTTTTTTCACATTAAGTAAGATTGAATAATAACTTATTTAAACCCTTTTAAAACATTGATAACAAAAATAATAATAGAATATCTAAAGAAATGAATATTAACATTTACAGCTGAGTGGTCTATAAGAGTTGTATTTTTCCATTGCAATGCACGCAAGAAGCAACTGGCTTGGTTGTTTTGGTACTATTACTGTAGGCATGACTCACTAAGGCATTTACTGGTTCCTCTCCCAATCTTCTTATTTCAACTGGCATTGCTATTGCCTGAAAGATTATGCAAAGAAATTGGTTTTAGTAAAAAGTATACAATAATTATAAGTTTGTATTGGAATATTGTAGTCAATCAAATAGCATTTAAGTGTGCATCTGCCTCACAAGTAAGCTCACTGAAAATGTATTAGGTTCTTCTTTTGCAAAAAAACACATTATATTTGGCCTTTAATCAGATATTGTAGAGGAGTCTTAGTAATAGGCTGGTTAAATACCTAATTTTATAACTTAACTGATACATCCCATTATGACTCTAGCTTGAAAACTGGTTAAAATCGTGAATACTTACATTTTCCGCAAATTTTTCTCCATCGGTTAATGAAGGCAAATCATCCAAATGTTTAACTTCTTGTTTCCTCACTGAGCTACTGATATTCTCGGAAAGCTTCATGTTCACCGATGCTAGGTCAATTAGATTAGCAGAATGTGGGATAGTTGCATTAAAATTAAGATTTCCTATAGGTCTACAGTACATTTTATTATTAGATCCAGCATACTCTGAGATTGAGATGTCTTCAAGCCACTTTTCATGTAAACTGTATAAATTAATATATGTACAGACCATCATTTCTCTAGCTCTGGATCGATCCTCAAACATTTGAGTGACTGCTTGTTGCAAAACTTCAGTCTTTTCAGTGAGAATTCTCTTACAATTTGCTAGTTCTTCAATCATTAAACTGTAAAAGACAAATAACTATTTATATACAATATTATTACAATACAATATAGTTACTATGTTATATCACAACAGTATGAATAATTGACTTAGTAATCAGACATGTGTGAGCAGGCCAATCAATAAATGTTTAAAAAATCAGCTAGTCAGACTCCTACAATAAATAGTAAATCCAATGAAAGAAGAATTGGTGACATCATTCCTTCTAAGAGCATAGTACCACATTACTCATTTTCATTCTTTTAATTAATGGAAATGGCCAGCCATTGCTCAAGAAATGAAACCCATTTGATCATAATAGAAATATTCAAATTAGTCAACAATATGTAAGTACAATGTTACCTGCTAGCTAAGAATTTACTTCTCCAAACTTCACACTGTCCAGCAAGCCATTCTGTTTGTTCCTGCAATAAAATTGGTTTTCAATTTACTTGCCTAATTACAACTTCTCAAGAAGATTCTAAGTAAACAAACAAAAAAACAAAAAATAGATAGTGATCATGTATCATAAACAAATATCTGTAATCTTCACAGGATCTCTTTTGAAGAAGGTAGTGCCATTGGCATTGAAATCATAGACTTTTTTTTACTAAAATTGATTTTGAGGATATTAAACCCAGCAAGAACATTTTGATACTCCGTATCACTAAATTCCTGTTCAACAGTAAAATCCTGTTGCTGAATTTCATGATGTGGACTGTCGTATATATGAACTCAATGTAACTAATACAATACAATATTGAGTCCGAAGAAGTAATTGCTAATGTCACCTGATGTGTAGATAAGTGTTGTGCAGAATTAAGTAATGCATCTGCTAAATGCTTCTTGTCCTCCGTAAGGGACTGGACTTGAGTTTCTAAATCTTCACCCATTGATGCTACTAGCATTGTCTTCAGTTCTTTATTGACCTGAAATAAAATAAATTATATACCTTTATGGATATATTAATCATACTTATTTGTAAATTTTAATAGTTCTTACTTATTTATATTTATGTTCTTACTTATTTATGCATTTGTTTTATTGAAGGATGTTTTTATATTCAAAGACATAAAAAAGAATAAATATTGTCTTTATTCATCATTTCTGGGAAAGACATATACTATCTTATCATCACCATAACGCTTTTCATTGAGACAATAACTTGGAGACAGCCTTTACAGCCTTTTCAATGACACATTTTTATGTCTGAATAAGTTAATAAGGGCTTGTGTTTAAACACTTACCAAAAATGTACCTAAATTACCTACCAATAAAATTCCAAACACTTAACAAAACAAATAAATGGCCACCAAATTGTGTTTCCTAAAATAATATAAAATATATCCCATTTTTTTTGTGTCATAAAAATATATGAACGCCTTTAAAATTAATGTCAGATCAAATATTAAACATTGTCACTATATAGATGTATTCAATATTTTTTGTCACACGTTTTAATTTATTTCTGAGCTAAAAGAAGGAATGGTTATTTGAACCTAACCTAACGACTCCGCTACAGAACTTCAAATTATGAAACTGCAATGTATGTATGTTCAAAAGTATAGAAGTAAAAAGTACATTCGTTCAAAAGTTCAGTTCAGTAATTAACTGTGCAACCCACAGATTGCAGTTACTATACTAATATTACCTGTACTTGTTGATTAAGTTGATCATTCAATTTTTGATTTTTACTTTGAAGATCATCTATTTTCTTTTGCATTTCTTTTTTTTCAGGGAAATGTTTTTCTGCTTCAATGTTTTTCTCACTACTTTGACTTGTTAACTTTGGACGAGGTTTATATTCACTCAAATCTGTGTTCATTTGAGACATTTGATTAATTAATTTGTTAATATCCATATTATTTCTTGATCTTTTACTTCCTACATTCACACATTTTGGCGTCATTGGTTTAACAGCTGCTGCATAAGGTTCATAAGGAACAAACTTAGGACTTTTAGAATGAATATAACTTTTCTTTTTTCCTGATTTTGGAATTAAAGTAGGATAAACTTGAATAAGGCGAGGTGTAAGTAATGAATCTTTGCTGCTGGTTCTCCTTGCTGGTTTGTTAAGGTTTATTTGCTCTTTTGATGATTCGATACTTTCCATACCATCGCCTGCAGTTCTAGTGGCTGGCATAGTTTCTGTAGAAAACAATAAAGTGTTTGAATAAAGTAAGACGTTTTTAATGTTCCCTCTTCATTTGGAAAGTATTCCGCGAATAAGAAGTAAAATTGAAAACAAATCAAAAACATACTAAGGAAGAACGGATTCTGGTTCTCCATTTGGCGTTGATAAGCTCGGTGCTGTAAAATAAATGAGGGATAACAGAATCTAAAATGTATGTAGTTGTTTAATTACTTTTATATATTTTTATCATCTAATATAACAGCGATAAATAATAACACACTCAACGGCTCTCGTTGGTTGATTGGTGAAGGTGAAATCACGAAAACAAAAGTCAACGTCACGTCAACATCAAAATAATTGCGTGACGTTTTTTTATTTATTTATTTACGGCATGGATACAAGTCCTTAAGCCTATCTTACTGAATATTTACTTCTTTCATTGTTATGGCATTGATGGCAACTGGCACAGATGGGGTACTCTCGCACTAAAATTTACTGATTACGAAACATAAAGGAACTAACCCTGTCTTCATACTAGTTTGGCCCTAGCATTATAAGCTGAAATTCGGCTCTGAATTGGACCATGATGTCTATTTCAAGCTATTTTATATTTATATTTATACTAAGAACTAAAAATATTTAATGAAATAAACAGCGGTAATGAGGGATTTTCTGACAGCTCAAAAAAATTGTAAATAAATTATACGATAATTGGTACTAGTTAAAGTTTCTCCTAATACTAAATACTAAGTAGTAATGGTCAGTAATACGCATGAAAGATTAACTCATGAGTAACCTTTTCCCCTTAAACTTCCCTAATTTTAAATAAAAAAATAATAAATAATTTGTGAAAAATCAATCATAAGTTACCATGTTGTTTTCTTTTGAATTTATCAATGTCAATGTCAAAAAAAGTAACAAAACGATGTCAAATGAACCCACAAGTAATGGACGTTATTGGCGGATTAGTTTTGACAGTCAATCATCAATCTGTCAGTTCTTTTTTTCACAAGAATTACCTAGACCAGGGGTCGGCAACCTTTTGAGTCGGAAAAGTCAAAAATTACATTTACAGCATTTTTAAGTTTTCAAAGAGCCACAAATATGTTTTTAAAATAAATAGTACTTGCATAAATAAAGTTTTTTGATAAAAAAAAACTAATCTTTTTATTTATAAGAAAAATATTTATTTATTCATATAGTTTTTTCACAATAAATTAGATAGTATGTATATGGTATTATTCGATAATCACTTATTATTTAACAAAAAAATTAGAACAAGTAAACATTTATAGACTAACGACAGTGACTATATATTTAAACTAATGATTGTATGATAATCTGTATTTATTGGCCTTTAAAATGATATTCTAGATGATCAAACGAACTTCAAGATGTCTTTTTGTAAATCACAAAAATCACACCATTTTTATTATTTCCTATTATATATATTATATAATATCATTATTTTTTGTAATTAATTACAAATACCAGCATTACCCTTACTTTAGTTACTTACTACTGAAATTACAGTGTTTGCTGTCTTGGTCAACCATAACGGGCCGGTTATAGAATTTAGCAAAAGCTTGCGAATTGTTTGTCCAGCCAGCTGTCGTTCGTACAACGTCAAGCGAGACACCGGCGGCTCGCGCCGCAGACGTGGCGGCGTGGCGCGTGCTGTGCGCGCTGAACCGCGATGTTTCCACGCCGCTCTCCGCCAATACCTGCTTGACCCAACGGCTAATTGTCTGTGCAGTAGCTGCACGGTAAGGTCTTTTTACTGTTAGCAAAAGATTTTGAGTCGATACAGGCCTAATATTTTTTGTTATTAACATATAATCTTCGAGACGGGTAGTGGTACAAATATTCTTATTATCATTGAAATATGGCAATAAAAGTAATGGTTATTCACGACCGACGGACGAAGTTTTTATAAGATCACGTATGGCAATTTGAATTCCGTTTGGGATAATTAAAATATTATTGATCTTAATACAAGCAATAGTCTGTACTCTATGAGCCGTACACAGGACAAGAAGAATCACAATTTTCTTTGTTATTTTTCTGTAGACATCATTTTATTACCACCCTATTGTGAAACATGATTTAAAACCACTTGGGGGTCGCACGTAAAAGTGTATTTAGGTAAAGATGGACGAGACCTAAATATGCCTTTCATCAATCTTTTAATAATATCAACCGAACCCAAATCGCCTCCTAGAAGTAAACTTATAGCAGATCGGTGGCTGTTTACTGTACCATACGCTGCACCGAGATTAAATTGATCAGTGAGAAAGGCTATTATTGACGGAACCGAACAAACAATAGGATCAATGCGATTACTATTACAATATTCCCACCATAGTTTATAAGTAACATTATATTGTGATTGAGTATTTTTAGAAAGTGAGTTTAACATTAATTTTAAAGAGGTATTCGGGGCTCCCTGTTTGGCAAATGCTTCCCAGAGAGCTTGGCTACACCCAGGGTAAGGTTTTTGAAATTGTTGTTTCTGAAACAAGACAAATACTTATTTTTATGTACATCCAGGAAAAGGATATCTGATGTAATCATACTATTAAATAATGGAAACCAGGGCTGTGAATGCCAATAAGGGAAGACCAGAATACCTTCGGCTTCATCATCTTTAATTTTTTGTACACACCTAAGAATTACCGGAGCCGGAGGGAAAGCATAAAATGAATCTTTCTATTGAACAGTGAAAGCGTCGATTGCTAATGCATCTGGATCTGGTTTCCATGATACGTACCTATCACATTTGGCATTAGTGTGAGATGCAAATAGATCTATGTTAGGTTTACCAAAACGATTTACGATATTCTGAAAGGCTGTTTCGCTGAGAGACCTTTCGATATCCGGATTATTTTTTCTAGACTCTTCGTCAGCTTCTTTGTTATCTTTACTATTTATGTATGAAGTGGTCAACCAAATATTACGCATCTCACACCATTGCCATATTTTCTTTGTTTAATTATTTAAATAAGGATGTTGAATACCACCCATGCGATTTATATAACTAAGAGCAAAAAATAACATTTATTTTTGAAAATTTAATAAACCTTTGTTACCGACCGTGATTGGGAACACCAATACACCTACGCACTAATCAGTGTTGGACTTGTCAATAGTTCTTATATAATATCTGATTCCTTACTATTCGATTTATTTGCTATTTAATTGATTTATATCCTAATTTACTTATGTCATTAGTAAATCATAGACAAGATAGAGTGAACATAATTGTTGTTGTTGCTTCTATTCGCCCGTAAAGGCAGGAATGACCTAAGCCATACAGCTGAATGAACATAGACAATGTTAGTCATTGGTACAGTCTTTGTAGAATTAGTAATTGTATAATAATAGTACTTTAATTGACTTCCTTTTGAAACTGTATAAATACCTCAACCTCACTGATTTCCCTCTCTTACTCTGTTCCAATATGTGAGTACTGCGTATTTCGATACCAAATCGATTTTTAATAAAGGACAACTGCGAGTCGTTTAATTCCACTACTGTAACAGTTCAGAAGTGGGATACGAAGAAAACAGTCAGGACCCTACGCTGTCGGATACCGAATAAAAGGCAGAATAAATGTTTCTTCGCCGGACTCAAGTGGAAGCGAAAGTGATGATTTTCTTTCTTCAACCTCATGCGAAGAACCACCCAGAAAACTGCGTAGAATCACACATTTCGAAGCTGAAGTATTTCCAAAGTTTCGACCGGAAGATAATGAAAATAATGTTGCCACATGGTTACACAAGATTGACCAATTGAGTGACGTTTACGGCTGGGACAATACGCAGAAACAATTTGTGATGCAGCTCCGTCTAAGAGGCTCTGCAAGGCGATGTATGATGACCTAGAAAACTATGACTTATCTTGGGAAGAATGGAAAAAAGCTTTGAAGGCCGCTTTTCTACGATCAACAGACTTCGTTGATCGCCTTGAAAAAATGCTTCTCAGAACCAAAAAGGATCCTGAAACTATGATAATGTATTTCCACGATAAGTTGTCACTTCTGAAAAAATGTCGCATTCAGGGGCAAGACGCGATATCTTGCATCATCTGTGGCTTGCCTATAGAATTACAGGCCAATGCAAAGGCCTATTTGTCTTCGTTGGAGAATTTCAAAAAAGTTGAAGCTACCACAATGATAAGAAGACACACTCGGAGAAGGGGCACAAGTATTGGAAATTCAACGGCAACAGGAATGGAGTCGTCTGGATTCAGATATTGCTTTTCCTGCCGAAAACCGGGACATGAAGCACGAAACTGCACGATGCTACGGTGGTGCGAGACCTGTCAACGCAAGGGTCATACTACAGCATCCTGTTGGTATGCAGGATCTCCGAGCTCTTCACGTCAGCAGCTATACAGATCACAAGTAAGAAATATTTTTCATACACTAAGTGAAAGTTCGAGCATCTACAAGCGACCGGTTTACATTAACAATATTAAATTGATTGCATATATTGACACGGGAAGTAAAATTAACGTGATCACTTTATTAAATGTAAGACCTCTCAACGTCAAAATAGTTTCTTCTTCCACAATAATGAAAGGGTTTGGCGGTGCTCTAACGATGTCACTTGGTAAAGTTTTCCTCAATGTGCAAATTGATAATTTATGTCTGAGCGAATATGTTGAAATCGTGGAGTGTATTGGTGATGGAATAGATTTAATTATCGGACAAACTATGATAAACCAACAAGGTATAACCCTAATTACTACTTCAAATCCTGCTAAATTTGTAAAAACAGGTGATTTATTTACTTCCGATATTAGTCAAGTTAATGATTTTAGTATTCAAAATAAATGTAACGTTTATTTGAAATGTGAAACCATTATCCCTAAGCAAAGTAATTGCTTTGTGAACATGTTTATAGATATAGATAATAATGGTCATGGTTTGGTATTTCTGAAGAAATCGGTTTACGTACAGGTAGGGATATATTTTACGGAATCCCTAGGGGCGTTGTCAGTGTTGACGATCGTTTAAAGGTTAAAAACATGAGTGATCAAGAATTATGTTGGCCGGAGCATAAATTAATTGCAAGAGTAGAACTCGTAGATATTGTATCAAATAAAACCTTTCATACCGATGCTTTAATTGTAAATTCTGTCCATGAAAATTTCATAACAAATTGCGAGTTGAATAAGTTGGGGTCGGTAGATATTGGTGAACTAAACAACAATGACACAAACAAACTTTTATTTGTCTTAAATAGATTTAACCATCTTTTCGCAAAGGATACAAAGGATTTAGGTTGTACAGATTTGATTGAAATGCATATTAAGACAATGCATATTAAGACTAACACGGATAAACTGGTCCATTTCAAACCTTACATACTAGCTTTTAAAGAAGATGAAATTGTTAATGAAAAGGTTCAGGATCTTCTACAATCCGGTATTATACGTGAGTCTACGTCAGATTATGCTAGTCCTGTCATATTAATAAAAAAAAAGTGGAGATTACAGATTGTGCATAGACTATAGAGCTTTGAATTCACAGACTAGAAAGGATCACTATCCCTTGCCTCACATAGATGATCAAGTGTCAAAGTTGTCCGGAAAAAACTTTTATACTACTCTTGATCTCGCGCAAGGGTATTATCAAGTAAGAATGGGGGTAGATTCAATTTCTAAGACAGCTTTTGTCACTCCGTCAGGTCAGTTCGAATTTTCAAAGATGCCATTTGGGTTGGCGAATGCACCCGCTGTATTCTCTAGATTAATATGTGTAACATTGAACGATGTTCGCAACGATATAGCTTCGTATCTTGACGACGTAATGTTGCCAACTGTTTCGGTAGAAGCAGGGTTGCAATTATTAGAAAAAGTCTTGATACTTTTGCAAAAAGCGAATTTAATATTAAATTTTAAAAAATGTGCTTTTTTAAAGACAAGTGTAAATTATTTAGGTTACGAAATTACTGCAGGAACTATACGACCCGGATTAGAAAAAATAAATTGCGTTACCCAATATCAGCGCCCGCGGAAAATGTTCACGAAAATCGTCAATTTATTGGACTCACGTCTTATTTTAGAAAATTCATTCGTGGTTTCGCGGAATTAGCTCTACCATTGACAAAATTAACAAAAAAGGACGTTGTTTGGGAGTGGGGAAATGAATAAGAAAACGCCTACCAACTTTAAAAAAATAAATTAACAGACCGTTCTAGGAATTTATGATAGTAATGCTCCCACAGAATTGCATACCGACACAAGCAAATTAGGAGTAGGCGGAATTCTAATGCAAAAACAGTCCGATAGCTTTTTAAAACCAATAGCGTATTTTAGTAGATTAACTTCCAAAGAAGAAAAGTTTTCTCACAGTTATGAACTAGAAACTTTGGCTGTAGTAGAATCCTTAAAGCGGTTTCGCGTTTACTTAATAGGAATTCCTGTCAAAATAATTGCTGATTGCGCAGCACTACGTACAACCCTAAGTAAAAAGGATCTCATTCCTTGAATAGCTCGCTTTTGGCTTACTATACAAGATTTTGATTTAGAGATAGAATATCGCCCTGGGGAAAGGATGAAGCATGTAGACGCTCTTAGCAGAAACCCGGTTGAAATACCGATTTTAATGATAGGAGAATCCGATTGGTTAGTTACTCTTCAATTACAGGACGATAACATACAAAATATTATAATACAATTAAACGGGCAAACAAACAATCGCGATATAGTCAAGTTCGGGAGCACTGGGATCGACTTTTTAAAAACACTATTTGATTTTTAAAATAGAACTTTTATTTAAACTTTTATAAAGGAACTTAATTTTAGAATAGTAACCTATGGTCGCAGAGTTAGATGCAGACTGTCCGATCTTAAGAACTAACTTAACATTACATAGTTTATCTTAAACCTACATCCTCAATATTATTCGTTCCCAGAATCGTACCACCTAGAAGTGCAGCGTTTGCGTCTATGCTCTAACTGTAACGGTCGCGGGTGGTATGTCCGGTGACGTAACTCCTCCCCCGTTAAGTGCGAAATTATCTGACGAATTAGAGTCAAGATTATTTCGCAGGGATTTACATAATATAATTCTAAATTTATATGCTAGAAACAAAAGAAAACTTATTACTATAATACTTAAAATTACCACATTGAAAACGTTCACAACGGATTCACTCATACTTGTTTGATGTTTTTCACTATGAAGCTCTAAAGATAAATGTTTAAGTTCGTCCAAAATCTTCCCCTTTAGGTTGATTACTCGGGAGTCATTAAAGTTTTGATCTTTTAAGATAGGTAAGTTCATTACCGGTGTAGTTGACCGGAACGCTGATGTCAGGTACGGCTTATGGGACACAAGCCTGGAGCTGCCAAGACGATATTCGCAGTTATCAGGGACGTCAAGGATAAAAGTCCCTTGGAGAGACTCATAAGTAATGTCACCATTACAATGCACCTCCATGACAGCCGTTCTTTTCAGGAATAATATCCAATTATTCAGCCCGATACGCTGCAGCTTTATGTCCTCTATCACAGCGCTGTAAGACCTACAATAAGTCGAATTATCGTGGAACTTCATCAGCATCTCAGCATACGTCTGTTCAGGGTAAGTTACTACGTTATTCTCGGTGCACAGGAACTCGTCAGCATCTATGTCAGCACACGGCGTCGCGACTGGTAAGTACTTCAGCCCATTCACCATTAGAAACTGATATTTTGGTATGATTACCGATGTTCTGTTATCATGAATATTATACATGGGTAACGTATATAATTTAAAATAGTTATATGTAAAGTTATCTACAATAGGTATCTCAAAAATAAATGTTAACTGGTGTCCCTTTACAAACGCTTTAACAGACAATGTTCTTTCTAATTTTATCAGATTATTTTCAGTAACGGGGTAGATTAAATGACTTTTCTTTTCTATGGATGTTAAAATATACATAAATTCAGTGGTATTTATAACAGACTGATGCAATACTGAAACCTTACTTAGGGCCAAAGCTGTTTCTATTTCACTTATGGTGGTATAAATTATATTAAAATTATTCATAAAGGTATGGAACATTCCTAAAATATATGTCGCGTATATGGAATTATTTTCTTTGGTGGCTATATTTTTAACAATAATTTCAATTCTTTTTAAGCGTTCATCTAGTATTAAGGTCTCATTCTGTAAGGTTTCCGTATTGTTGATCATATAATCCAGCATTTTAGATATAATGGTAATTTTATTAAAAACGGTACTTTGGTCAAGCTCAAACTGTGAAATAAATTTATCATACTTAAGGGCATCCTGATTATCTAAATTACCGGTAATAATTTTTATATAGGATCCTAATGGATTAAAAATGCCTCTTTTGTTTCGGCCAAAGCCAGAAGGAATAAGTTGTCTTATTTTATCTAGAGTCCTATCAAGCATAAACTGTGTCTGTTTTTTCATACTAATAAATTCATGAACGAAAGGCTTGTCTGTATCTAGAAGATGAATAAATTTGTTATAACTATTGATATTAAAAATAAAGTCATTTTGTATTTTAATCAGGTCTATGATTTTGATTACAGTCCAACTATCCACCTGTCTGTACGCATGTCCTTGTTTTACAGGTAACAACCCTGGGTTAAGTTCTAGCTTGCGAATGTGAAGGCTTTGGGTCTGAGGAAGTAGTTGGGCCAAGCCCATCAGGACCAAACTCCACCTGTGGAGAACGTTTAATATTTTTAACTGGGACTTTGGTATTTCTATTTCCTATTCTAATGGGAACTACATTTCTTTCTGTTGTACCTATTACTATGGCCTTAACGTAGCGTGGCTTATCCTTGCTTTTACGGGTATTTACGTCTTTAGCGAAGACGACTTCACCTACTTGAAATTCCCTATTTATTTCACCCCCCTTCTTTTCTTTAATCCTTTCCTTTGTTAAAACCATTTTATCTGAAATGTAATTATATAAGTATTTCGTACGTTTTGAATGATCTTTCATAAGCTGCTGTATATATGACTTTTCAAAATTAATATCAAAGCTATTATTATTGTCTGTGTGTCCAAAGACTACTTCAAATGGGGTTAATCCTGTAACGCTATGTATAGTATTATTATAGGCCATAATAGCATAAGTCATTATCGTAGCGGCGTCTGTACATTTTTGTTCGTATTTGGCTAAGCGATATATTTCTATGAGTGTAGAGTGAAATCTTTCTACTATACCTGTTGAGTTCGGATTATTAGGTGTGCTTATGTGCAAAACTATTTTATACATATCCATAAGTTCTCTTAAAAGTTCATTGTTAAATTCAGAGCCTGGATCACATGATACTTTTCTAGGAATTCCATATGTAGAGAAATACTTAATCAAAGCTCTTACTACCTCGGGTGTCGAACGGTTGGAGATTTCTATTGCCTGACCAAGTTTGCTGAATGCGTCTACAATCGTGAGAAAATACTTGCCTTCTATACTAAAAAGATATATGAATATTTCCTGAAATGGTGCGCTTTGAGTCTGTGTTAACTGGATGAATGGTTTTAGCGGCTTACGGTCGTATTTCATTTTACGGCATAGGTCACAACTGTTAATAATAGCTGCTACGGTTTCCTGCATGTTTTCCCAATAGTAACTTCTACGTATTCTAGTCATAGTTTCTTTGATACCGCGATGGCACGTCTTGCCCTCGTGATATTTAACAACTACAGCTCGCTGTTCATTTTCGTCCTCTATATATATAACTCGTTCAGTGCATTCATAAAAACAGACTGCACCTTTCTTAAACAGCTCTCTTACTACCTTAGAAAAGATTTTACGATGAGCTTCTTTTTCGAAATATATAAAGTATTTTAAATTATTTTTAATGTATTCTAATAGGAATCTTTTAACTATATCCTCGTTATTAATGGGCATGAAAACTTCTAACACATTATGCTTTTTCCTAGATAAATTTTTAACTTGCATGTCATTTTTAAACCATTCGAAAACCAAGATCTGATTGGGCTTAGTATCAACCGCTTCATGTAGAATTGGTATAACAGCGGCGTCTGGGTCTATAGCGGAATGAACTGTAGAGCAATCGCTATTGGATATTGAAAGAACGGGATACGTCAAGTTGTCTTGCGGGTCAATTACAGATATGATGTCAGATTCTGAAGATATGGATATAGTTTTTTCACAGTCTGATACAGTTATAGTCTCTGATGTGTCTTTAGAGGGACGTTGTCGGGAAAGTTTACTAATTTCGTCAGTTAACTCAGTTACGTATTTGCGTATGTCTCGTTCTTTGTCTACATTTACTTTCATGGATAGTTGATCATCGTCTGATCCTAGAGCGTTTAATTTAATACGGGAAAGAGCGTCAGCGTTTGAATTTTGTTTGCCTTTCTTATACAATATTTCAAAGTCGTATTCCTGGAGTCTAAGGCGCCAACGGGTAAGTTTGGAATTTGGTTCTTTTAATGAATAAAGCCAGGCTAGTGGTCGATGATCGGTGTAAATATAAAATTTTCGACCATAGAGATATGGGCGGAAATGTTTCACTGCCCAAATAATAGCAAGCAACTCCCTTTCTATGGTACTGTATCGAGATTCGGTATCACTGAGGGTGCGACTTGCATAGGCTACAGGTTTATCATTACCTACTGATCCCTGAGAAAGCACAGCGCCTAAGGCCACATTCGAAGCATCTGTAGTAAGTATATAAGGCTTTTGAGGATCAGGATATTGCAACAATGGTGCATTAGTTAGTAATTCTTTACATTTTTCAAAGGCGTCTATGTAAGCTTCGTCAATAATTATTTTATTTCGTTTTTTAAGGCAATTTGTGAGTGGTTGAGTAATTTTTGCAAAGTCTTTTATGAATCGTCGATAGTATCCAATTAAGCCTAAAAAGCTTTTTATTTCAGTGGTCGTCTTTGGGATGGGATAATTTAACACGGCTTTAATTTTGTCGTCATAAGGCTTCAAACCATCTTTAGTTATAGTATGTCCCAGATAAAGTACTTCAGTTCGGAGAAATTCTAATTTGTCAAGTTGTATTTTTAAGTTTGTCGTTCTAAGTCTATCAAAAATTGCTCTTAGCTTTTGTAAATGCTCCTGTAAGCTGGAGGAAAACACAAGGATATCGTCAAGGTAAATTAAGGCGTGAATGCCTTGCAACCCACGCAGAACATTATCCATTGTCCTTTGAAAAGTTGCTGGGGCTGTCTTGAGTCCGAAAGGCATCCTTAAGAACTCATAGTGTCCAAATTGTGTACTAAAAGCGGTTTTCTGTCTATCAAGGTCATTTACTTCTATTTGATGGTAGCCGCTCGCAAGGTCTAGTGTTGTGAAGTAAGTACTTTTACCTAACTTGTCAAATAAGTCATGAATATTTGGAAGTGGGTATTTGTCATCGATAGTAATTTCGTTCAGCCGTCTGTAGTCAATAACCATGCGATATTTGATTTCGCATGGTTATTGACTACAAGCGTCAGGCTTCTTAGGTACGAGATGAACCGGTGCACTCCAGGGTGAGAAGGATTCTTTTATTACGTTATCCCTTAAAAGTTTAGTTACTTGATTTTTAATTTCGTCTGCTATTACCGGACTTTGCCTATAAGGCTTAATGTAAATGGGGTCTTCGTTTTTAGTACGGATAAAATGTTTGACTTCATTGGTAAATGATAAAGGTATATGTTCACAGTAAAATATATCTTTATATTCTGTACATAAATTTAATATACTTTGTCGTTCTTCTTCGTTCATGTGGTCAAGTCGGAGTTTAAATAAATTTTCTGTTAATAATTTGTCATATTCACTAGGGTTTTGTTGTACGTTGGACGCATTAATGTGACAGTCAGTTATTTCGTATTGTAATGTCTTAAAAGGTCTAGTAACGGTAATTGTAAAATGTTCATCTTTAGTGTTTTGAATTACAGTATAAGCATAACCGTTTTCACAGGCTACGATCGCTTCAGGCATCCGCACTCCTTTGCAAAATTCAGTAAAATTCAAAATAGCAAAACCTTGAAACGTGTCTGTGGGTAATTTAACTTTCAGTTCGCAACGAGGGGGTAAATTAATTTTATAATCTAGGTTATTATGAACTATAGGTATTTTAGTGGTGTTCGTTATTAAAGTAAGGCTTTTAAAATTTATAATTGCTCCAATTTGTTTTAAAAGATCGTTTCCTATCAAGCCATCGTAGCGTGAATCTACATTGAAGACGTAGAATTTATGAATTTCGTTACAGTTGAAAGTTGGAAATAAAGGTACTTCTATTACTTGATCGTGTTTACTTGAGGCATGTGTGCTAATAACCTCAAATGGTTCGTGGTACATATATGGTGTAAAATATTCAAAAGCTTTTCTAGGAGCAATAAATGACCTAGTGCTACCAGTGTCAATCATAAATTTGGCATCAATTTCAGGTATGTAAATATATGGTAATTGTAAGGTATTAGAGTCACAGTTTAACGCTACTTTTTCTCTGGTTTTGTGGAGGCTTGAATTTGAAAATTTTCTGATGTTTCGTCAAATTTTTGTAATTCTAATGGTTCTGTTTGTTCATTTTCAGTCAACGTCATCTCACTTTGCGAAGTGTCTTGGATTTGTGTGTATTGGTCATAGTCGCAATAATAAGGGTAATAAGAAGGGTCATAGTCATGGTCATACTCCGGGTAAGCGTAATTATTCTCATATAAGTCTAATTCGTGTAACGGAAATCCTTGCTGAGGTTTAAAAGGTGGGGCGGTACGCATTGATACGTCAGTCGAGTTATGAGGTTGCGGATTATTTTGAATTTTATTCTGATAATGTTGCATAAATTGTTGAGGTGTCATAGGTGGTTGTGGCTGAAGGCCCTGGGGTCTATATCCGAATTGCGGTCTGTATCCTATTGGTGCACGTTGGTGAAATTGTTGGTTTTGAGGTATACCAAACTTAAACCTAGGCACTTGATTGTTCGATTGGTAAGTGAATCTGGGTTGATTATTATTATTCCCAAATTTAAAACCTGGATTATTATTATAATTAGGAATGCCGAATTTAAGGCCTGGGTTGAAATTGGGAATACCGAACTTAAAGCCTGGGTTGAAATTAGGAATACCGAATTTATGGTTAAGCTATTTGTTGATTAGATGTACTCTGTATACCTTGTGGCTTAGGGTTAGAAGAGTTGCCTAAAGATTTTTGTTTATGAAAACAATCGTAAAAATCAACCTCTTCTAACACTATGCTAAGGGCTTCTTCCAAGGTGGTTGGGGTCTTTAATTTAACTACCCGTACTAAATTTTCAGTTAAGTTATAAAGAAAAACCTTAAGGGCTCTGTTATTATATATATTATAATTTTACTTTGTCGCATACTAATATCCTCTATTAAATTAACTTTAGAAATTAAAATAGATTTAACAGTTTGTATCCTACCACAAAAATCTAAATAAGACTCACCAGACTTAATCTTTAAATTTTCAAGCTCTATTGAAATACATTCCTCGCTACGCGGATCTCCAAAATACTGAACTAACAAATCTTTTAATTGTGACCAAGTCGTGATGTCATCGCGCGCACTGATAAGAGAGGCAGCTTCGCCCGTCAATCGACTCGTAACTGATTCAAATACATAAACGTTTTGAATATCATTTCCCATAAATTTCTCTATAATATATTCGCTTTTTCTAATGAATAAATTAAGCTGTCGTTTATCTCCGTTGTACATGGGAATAATTTTTAGCATTTCACTAGGAATCATCCTTATTTGAGCCTGCCCTTCCATTTTCAATGTACAAGAATAAAACTAATAAACAAAATAACACGAAACTGTATAAAGATTATAAAAATAAAAAATTTTTAGAATTTTTATAAAAATAAAAAGGTTGTAAAAGTATAAAACACAATTAACTAAAATTCTTATAACTAGTATCACTTAATCAATAGTTTCATCGATAAAATGAAAAGAAACTAATAGGAACACATTAATTCTAGGTACACTTTAGTATTTCAGTTAAAATGAGAGAAGTCCTATCTCAAGATAACAGAACAATCGATACGATGAATGGTGAAAAGGCTTACTCACCAACCAGCCGCTCTCACGTTCATTTTCCAGATTTTCCTCCGATGACTTATTTGTTTGGTTCGCGGATCGTAGGCCACACCGACACGACGTGTAGAGAAATAGTCTGTTTTTATTCACGGAGAAGAATTTTCACTTTCACGAAAATGTACAGTCTAATTTTTTCTAATAATTTTCACGATGCATGCAAACCACGATCCTACCGGCTGCGCCAGTCAAGTTCGGGAGCACTGGGATCGACTTTTTAAAAACACTATTTGATTTTTAAAATAGAACTTTTATTTAAACTTTTATAAAGGAACTTAATTTTAGAATAGTAACCTATGGTCGCAGAGTTAGATGCAGACTGTCCGATCTTAAGAACTAACTTAACATTACATAGTTTATCTTAAACCTACATCCTCAATATTATTCGTTCCCAGAATCGTACCACCTAGAAGTGCAGCGTTTGCGTCTATGCTCTAACTGTAAAGGTCGCGGGTGGTATGTCCGGTGACGTAACTATATTGTAAATAATTATACTTTAACAAAGGATAATATATTGTTTAGGAAAACAATACATGGTGAATGTTTTGTCATACCAAAATTAGCAAAATATGGCTTAATGCAAAAGTACCATGACCAGATTGGACATCCGGGTTTTGAAAGATGTGAAGCTGTCATAAAGGCGCAATTTTGGTTTCCTAAAATGACTAGTTTTATTAGAAAATATATAAATTCATGAATATCGTGTTCATACGGCAAAGGAAACTATGGCAAAACACAGGGTGAATTACACCCTATTGAAAAAATCCCGTTCCCCCATGCATACCATTCATGCCGACCATTTAGGCCCTTTTGTTAAAACGCGTAAAGGAAATACTTATATTCTTGTGGTTATTGATTCGTTTACAAAATTTGTTTTTGCTAGAGCTGTCAAAAATTGTAGTTCTATAGAAACTATTCGGCATATAAAAGAAATAATACTTCTATTTGGCAATCCAACTCGGGTAATAACAGATAGAGGCAAAGCTTTCACAAGTCGATATTTTAAGCAGTTCGCGGAAGAATGTCAGTTTAAGCACATCTTAAATGCGATAGCCAGCCCTAGACCAAATGGTAAAGTTGAACGCGTGAATCGAACTATTATAGACGGGCTTAACACTTCGGTAGAAAACGAAAACGTATGGGATGAAAAACTTGCTGACGTGGTGTGGGGAATAAATAATACACCTAATTATACTACTTCCTTCCCCCCCTTTAAACTAATGTTTAGTCACGATAACACCAAATTTCCGAATTTATCTGTAATTACCGAAACGGGAGACCATTCTTCACAAATAAATGCATTAAATGATAGACGTAATATAGTGAAATTGCATATAGATAAAAATATGACTGTAATGAAAGAACGGTTCGATCGCACGCATAAAAAATGGTATTAAATGGATAGGTAAATATAGGTGTATATTTACCTATCCATTTAATTACTACTTTTTGTACTACTCCATCGCTTATTTTTACCCAACTGTTTGTGTTAGAATTAAAATAACCCAAAATTTTAAAGTTAATTTCGAATACTACATTGTGTACACTGTATAAAACTAAAATATGATGACTGTAGAATAAAGCTTTTCACTGTAGCATAAAAACAAACCATAAAAAGAAACCATAAAAATTAGTTCATTTTAGAAGGTCTCGTTTTTAATTACGTGGTACTAAAATAAACTACAAATCAAGTTTAATAAAATAATAAAATCGTACTAAGAATCTGTGTGAGTTTGTGTATATGAATATGTCTCGGTTTACACTATAGTGTTGTTTGCCGTATAACATTGAATAGTGAATTACAGCAATATTTCATTCATCACGTAACAAAATTGAAACTTAGACGACAATTAAAAAAATGTATAAAAGCATACAGAGTATTAACTTAGCCTATGGTATTACAAAATGTTGCTCTGAAGTTAAGAATTAGTCAACTTTATTCAATTAATCATTATAGTCTGTGTGGCAATAGCTGTGTGACCATTGTCTGTGTGACCATTGTCTGTGTACCCATTGTCTTTGTGACCATAGTCTATGTGACCAGTCTGTGTGACAAAGTTATATCTGGTTGAAAGAGATATTAACATTTAAAATAGTTGTGTGATGTTAAATGGCATTTAACTTGAATAGATTTCATCAGTCTGTGTGACATAAAACAGTTACCTAAGTTCCACCATTTTAATCTATGGTACTGAGAGTTTCTATAACATAGCAATGTTGTATACCTATATTTAATGCGTCGTAATGGCTATCCATGATATAATTTAGAAAAAATAATAATATGCCAACTCTACAAATACACTTAGAAATTTTCCGTCACTGCTGCAATTGATGTCTTCTACTTATTTTGTAACGCATCAAAACTTTTATAGTACGTACACATACTGTTCCGTATTATTTTCTTTCTCTTACAAATAACCAACAACGAGCGTAACTATGAGCCGGAACGCCGTGGGACACGGCATGCGCAGGATGGCCGAGTGTTACCTACCGTGATTGGGAACACCAATACACCTACGCACTAATCAGTGTTGGACTTGTTAATAGTTCTATAATATCTGATTCCTTTCTATTCGATTTATTTGCTATTTAATTGATTCATATAATGTAAGTGTCAATATTTAATTAAAATAGCGGCAGACAAGTGACAGCGACGGATCTGTTACTCACACAAACTCAAGAACATATATACATTTATATTACATTTATGAGTCTTTACATTTATGAAACTGAGAAAGAGTTAAAATGATCGTCGTTTTATTTCGTCGATGACAATACCCTTTTTTTAAATGGGTAGTTTATTTAGGGTCTATTTGCCTTTTAAATTTCATCGGAATTCGTGGCTTAGGTACCGTTGAGAGCTCCTAGGCGAAATTTAAAATACTCCGGCAATACGATTCAACTATCATAGAACCAGCATGAAACTCAGTAGGAATGCGTACGCCCTGTTAGCCTGGCCGTGTTTTCCTACTTATAATTGGAACTCAGCGTTCCCTGATGTGCTGGAGTCACTGGGATCTATTTAGCCCAACCGCATACGGCCCTAGAACATTTTCAAGCGGCCCGAATCAATTTTGAAAACAGTCAGAATTGACTGTTAAATATATATTTATATATTATTATAAATATATTTTATATATATATTATTCCACGAATCGGCCTATTCTCCAGATATATATCTGTATTGGAAATAGAGAATCTGTGAGAAACCCTTTCATATGAAAATATTTTGTATATTCACAATCTTTAATCTTTAATCAATTTATTATAAACACAAATACTTATTACTTTTTAATTTTGAAATTTTATTTTACTTTATTTTGAAAACCAACAGCGTTACATATAATACAATAGTGCAATGTTTTTCCATACTAAAGGCTAATTATAGGTTTCGCTTAAACAAACATTGGACGATATAACTTGTATATTCTTTTACAAAAATGTTTATTATAATTTTTTTGTAAATTCTTTTTATTACATAATTGTATTAATAATACGTAACAAAATCTTATGTTCTTTTTCTTGCAATTAAATGTACGTACCCAATATCAGATTACAAACAAATACCTATATTACAAACAAACAAATATACATACTTACATAAAAACAAACATACCCAATTATAACAATTTATCTACTGAGTATGTTTAAAACAGCACAAAGGCTTTATGTTATTGTTTCTAGAGGATACAAACTATATAAATTATGTAAATGAAGAAGTAACATAATTAATTTATCTACTGATCATGTATATTATACAAGCATACATTGCTAAATTTTCTTTTATTTCGTTAAAGTAGTTTATTCGTATTATTATTGGTATTATTATTTATTTTTTTTACTTTTAATGACAAGTAAACAACAACTAAAATATTAGGTCTTTACCTATGAAATTGCCGTTTTTCACGAAATAAATGAAGCGTAATTTTTTTATATATTTTTTATTTCTATTAATCAAAATAATCACCCATGCAATCAATGCATCTTTGCCAACGCATTGGTAGCTTATTGATGCTTTTCTTGAAGAAATCAGCTGGACGGGAGGCAACAAATTCTTCAAAGGCATTTTGTACTGCCTCTCGGGTATTGAATTTTTTTCCCGCCAAGAAGTTATCCAAATTCTGGAAAAGTAGAAGTCTATAGGCGCAAGGTCTGGTGAGTACGGCGGATGACGGAGAACTTCCAACCCCAACTCTTGTAGCTTGGAGACCGTCTGCTGTGCAGTATGAGGTCGCGCGTTGTCGTGCAGGAGCAGTGGAGCCGAACGATTGACCAAAGCTGGTTGGAGACGTGCGAGCTTCTCCATCATTGTGTTCAGTTCTTCACAGTACATATCTGCAGTAATGCTTGTCCCGTTTGGCAAGAAGCTGTGATGAATTACACCCGCGTTAGACCGCCAAACAGTGACCATCACTTTTCTAGGGGTAAGTTTTCGTTTAGGGCATTGTTTGGGTGCTGAACCAGGGTCCAACCAACTTGCTGAGCGCTTACGATTGTCAAACAGGATCCATTTCTCGTCACAAGTAACAATGCGGTTCAGAATTCCTTCATTTGTATGCCTGCTGAGCAGTGCAAGGCACGTCTCCACGCGTACTTCGCGCTGGCGGTCATTGAGTTCGTGGGGTACCCATTTGTCAAGCTTTTTTACCTTGCCAATTTGACGCAAATGGACCAATATTGTTTTGATGCTAACGTCGAAAGCTGCTGCTAATTCAGCCGTGGATTGAGTTTCATCAGCTTCCACAATTGCCTTTAATTCGTAATTGTCGGTCAAAGTTTTCGGACGACCACGGGGTTCATTTTTCAGGTTAAAATTTCCAGAACGGAAGCGGGTAAACCAATAACGGGTGGTGCGTTCGTTTGTAGTGTTCGCTCCGTAAACGTCGTTGATGTTGCGTGCCGCTTGTGCCGCTTTGCTGCCACGACGGTACTCATACTCCATAATTACTCGAATTTTTAACTTATCCATGATGACGAAAAATGTTCGAATGCGTTGAAAACAAAACACTAACTATTAAACAAATGACGATTTTAGAAAAAGAATTCCATGTTTGTCAAATAAAATTAATTTGAAATTAGAATTATCAGTCAAAAAAAAAAAATATTTTCATTTGTAATGGCCAGTACGGTAAAACGGCAGTTTCATAGGTAAAGACCTATTAAAAACAAAATGAATTATATATTATTATATGGAGATGGAGGTCTACAAAGTCTATAGTTTAGGTGTTTTATAAAAATCTATTGCAAGCGTTCCAAGCGGTCTATGTAGCATATTGTGGTGACCAGACAGAGCTCGCGTACTCGACGACGCTTCGTACATAAGCGTAATATACAGTTTTAATTGCTACAATATATTTCAATGGTTTACACATTATTAGGACAAATCCCAGATTCTTAAATTCTTCATTTATTGTTACATCTGTGTAATTAGAGAATAAATTTTTTTTATCAAAATAAACACCTAGATCTCGGACAGTAGCAGTTCGTTGAATGGGTGTACCCTTGAATTTATATTGAAAAAATATTGGATTGGATTTCGTTGTGAAACTTAAACAGTCACATTTATTGATGTTGAAAGATATTTTGTTGTCCTGATAGTAACGATACAGATCGTTCAAATCTGACTGTAACATAAAACTGTCTTGTTCACTGCGAATTGTGCAAAAGATCTTTTTATCATCGGCGTACATCAAATGTTTTAAAGACTTAAAACAGTTTATGATGTCGTGAATATAAGCATTATAGAAAAGTGGTTCAAAATGGGACCCCTGTGGGATTCCCGTAGGTATGTCAATGAAGTCTGATTTCAACAGCTTGAGATCGGCTAGCAAGATGAGACTTAACCCATCTTAAAAGATCCACGTGGATACCTAGCATTTGAAGTTTTTTTAACAATATGACCCGATAAAAGGCTTTCTCGAAATCAGTGTAGACCACGTCGACTTGTCCACCTCTGTCCATATTGGCCGAAACATAACTTGCAAAACAAGTTAAATTTGTAACAGTAGAGCGACCTTTCATAAAGCCATGCTGAGGAGTTGGAATACCCTTGCAAATAACTGTATAAATTTTGTCAAAAACGATCTTCTCAAATAACTTACCAACAACATTTAATTTTGAAATACCTCTATAATTTTCAATTCTTGTTTTAGTACCTTTTTTATGTACAGGCATTATGCGGATTTCCATATCTTAGGAAACACGCAGTCACTAAGGGACTTATTAAATATTAGTGCTATTGGAATACAAATAGTTTCAGTGCAGCTTTTCCAAAATATAGGGGGAGTATTATTGCAACCAGCGCCCTTCGAAATATCTAGCAATCATAAATGTTTCAATACTAAGCTAACATGTATTTCAATTTTAGATATGGCATCTTAGTATTTTCGAACCTTTTAGATTCAACCGATGAGACCCCAAAAACACTCTTAAAAAAATCGTTAAAGGCATTACAGCCATCTGTAAATAAGTTGTTTTGGTATGTTAAAGATTTTGGATATTTTGAAACATTGCGAACAGATTTTATATAGGACCAAAATAGTTTAGGTTAAGTTAGGAAGTGGATGGATGTACCTTATGGACTTTTTCCATTTTTTATGGGCCTTAGATTTTTTCTTAATTATTTTAATGAGGGCAGGAATATACCAAACCGGATATTTTCCACCTCCATATTTCAAGACTAAAGGTATATGTTGCCCTATTATGTCTAGGGATTGCAATCCGGAAAACCGGATCTGGTAATCCGGCAGAGCCGGCATCAATATACGACCACCGGATCCGGTACCAGTGTTTTTATATTTAAGCAAAATAACTTATTTTTGTAAATACATTTTCAATATTCAATCTTTAATAATCAATATTTTATTGCTATTATAATTTTACAGATGGTAGTTTTAAAAATAATAGATAATTTGTACAGTAAAAAGTAAAATTATGCACCTAGTTTAGGTATTGCAATGCAGGAGAGGACATTTTGTGGTCTTTTAAAATTAAATAAATTATTTGGATAATATTCGTTATACCTATTTATGTCTAATTCATTTAAAATTTATCAATTAAGTATTCGTAAGTCGTGTAATAACATTTTTTAATAGGAGTTGTTTTAGTAAGAACGTGAATCTTTTGTAATTTTTTTCATGTTTGGTATATTCCGGTAAATGATTATATAATTTGATTGTCATAGCCAGAGGACCAGACGAGTGAATACGTTACTTAGGTAATCAAGATAATTACTTTTTTATATTTTGAGATTTTAATTACCTTAATTTTAGATTCTAGTTTTTGTTTTGACGATGAGAATTTAACGGATTATGCTTCCAGCTTCATTCTTAGCGATTTGAGTTAACATATTGTAGTATGCGGTACCACGCATCAGCCTTGCACGGATATTTAAAGATTTTTTTTTTTTTTTTTTACTAATTAGGCAACACTCTCCCCACCACGACACACCTCAGGTAACTCGCGGTCCTAACTATTTGACTCATTGTGCGTTTCCGTGCTGAAGCCTTCGTACGTTCACGCTCCTCCACGCCAGACAAACTTGAAGTTTGGGTACAGCTCTCAACATGGGGAGAAAACGGAAGACTGAGGATAGAGAAGAAAGAATAAAACGGAAAATAAGAAAGTTACAGGAAAAGTTAGCGAAGTCGGATGAAGAATTTGAATGTAAGTTTTGTTTTGCATATAAAAAACTGATGCGAGTAACTGCACTGGGTTGTCTCTGTCAGAAAATTGTAATGCGTAACTGCCACACTGGGCTTTTACTGTTACCGTAATATTTAAATAATAATGAGAAAATATTCGTACCTGTGTTTTAAAATTAAAAAAGATGCGAACTTACCATACTGGGTATTTTCTGTCTCATAAAAATGAATATTTTTAAAACAATTAAAGCTAAGAGATGCGAATTTACCATACTGGGTATTTTCTATCTTCTAAAAAATGGATTTCTTATTGCAGATCCACAAGAAAATTTGGAAGATGACGTAATCGACACGTGTTCCGCCCGTGCTCAATTCGACGAGCTGCCGCCATTACCGGAAACTCAAACACCGGGTATTACGTCACCTATACCAGGACCATCTAAAGAAGTTGGAAATATCGAAGTTTGCGATGATGAATACGAAAAAAATTTAGATGAGGGTATATTAAATATTCTCGGCGACGCACCTAAACCGGAAACTAAATTCGGCAAGAATATACACAAAGATGTCGCAGCGAGATGGCAGGAAATATTAACTAAGGGTTTGTCGAAAGAGATCAAGCAAGCGATAATGACAGATTATCTTATACCCGCAAATTGTGATCTATTTGCTGCTCCGATTTTGAACCCGGAAGCCAAGGCAGCCATAACGGAGCCCCTGGTTAAAAGGGACTACTCCCTGTTCATCAAGCAAAATCAAATAGGCATTGCTTTAGCAGCTTTGTCACAAGCCACTGAACTTATTTTATCAAATGAAACTTCTGTGCAAAAACTTTTAAGACCAATCAGTTACGCCGGCCGCCTATTGTGTGACAGCCATTTTTACGAAACAAAAACCAGACGTAGTTTTGTTACGAATGCTATTAACAATAGTCTTAAAGACACCCTTATAAGCACTTCCAGGGACAAATATCTTTTTGGAGAGAATGTTACAGAAAAGTTCAAATCCGCTCAATCAATACAGAAGTCTGGAGAAGCATTGAAAAATCCACCAAAAGTCACGCAAACCAGAAAGAACATTCATGTTGCTGATAATAGACCCAAGAGGTTAAACTACAGAGCCCCGTATCCGAAACAAGCAGGCCGGTTCGATGCGGGGCAGGCTCCTCCAGCTGCCAGGTTCCCGGCCACCCGAGCGGCGGCGCCACGCCGCCCACGCTCCCCACCGCTACCAGCCCGAGCGCCGGCGGCTCCGCCAGCACGACGCCATCAGTACTACCGCCGTTAGGAGTACGTTCTGAGGTACAGTACGCAGGTCGATTGAAACTATTCTCGTCTCAATGGTCAAAAATTACCAGTGATCCAACAGTTTTATCATGGGTACATGGGTACACCATTCCATTTCATTCTACTCCGCTACAAAGTGTTTCTCCAAGCGTTTTCCCTAAATCTCCACAAGAGGCACTCGATTTTCAACTAGCGTTGCAAAACTTGCTAAATATTAATGCTATTTCGGAATGTTCTCACGTTGCCGGTGAATTTTTGTCTAGTGTGTTTTTAGTACCGAAATCTAACGGTCAAAAACGTTTTATATTAAATTTAAAAAAATTGAACCAGTTTGTTACTAATTCACATTTCAAGATGGAGGACTATCGTACTGCCTCTAAATTAATTACGAGTAACTGCTATATGGCGTCGGTAGATTTAAAAGACGCGTATTTTTTTATTTCTGTTAAAAAATCTCACAGGAAGTACCTCCGTTTCAAATATAATGATAAATTGTATCAATTCAACTGTTTACCTTTCGGTCTTTGTACTGCTCCTTTAGTTTTTACGAAAATACTTAAGCCTGCCATGGAGTACTTACGTTCCCGGGGTTATTTGTCCGTGATTTTTCTTGATGATATTTTTTGCATAGGTAGAACCCTTGCGGAATGTCAAAAAAATGTCAAGGAAACGATGTCACTCTTGCAATCACTAGGTTTTATTATTAATGTTGAAAAAAGTTCCTTGATCCCAAGAAAACAATGTCAATTTCTCGGTTTTATATTCGATTCTAAAAATATGGTACTGAAATTACCCGATTCTAAAAGATTAAAGATAAAAAACGTTTTAATAAATTTTTTAAACATCAAATCTACTAAACTACGCGAATTTGCTCGTCTTATTGGTCTTTTGATTTCGGCTTGTCCTGCAATAGATTATTCCTGGGTGTACACTAAAGAATTAGAACGGCACAAATATTTACATTTATTAGGAAATGATAATTACGAACAACATACTTTAATTACGGAATCGTTAAAGGATGATTTACGTTGGTGGATGGCACATATTGATAACAATGTTTCAAACTTCCGTTTTAATAATTATAAATTAGAAATATATTCCGACGCGTCAACCACTGGTTGGGGTGCGTTCTGTAACGGCAACGGTGCATACGGTTATTGGAAAGACAATGAATTAAATTTACATATTAATGAGTTGGAGATTCGTGCAGCTTTTTTCGCATTAAAAACGTTTGCTAAGGATTTATGCAATTGTGAAATCTTATTGAGAGTTGACAATGTTACGGCGATTTCCTGTTTGAACAAGATGGGTAGTGTACAATACCCACATCTAAATAATATTACTAGGCAGGTTTGGCAATGGTGCGAAGACCGTAAAATAATAATTTTTGCCTCATACATAAATAGTAAAGAAAATTGTGACGCGGATCGACTGTCTAGAAAAAAGTTTATCGACACGGAATGGGAGTTATCCAATTACGCTTTTCAAGAAATACTATCGAAGCTAGGGTGTCCGGAAATAGATTTATTTGCTAGTCGACGGAACGCTAAATGTAAAACGTATGTCACATGGAAACCAGATCCTGATGCATGGGCAATAGATGCATTCACGTTTTCGTGGCAAACATTAAGATTCTATGCTTTTCCGCCATTTTCATTAGTTTTAAAAATGCTTCAAAAAATTATTAATGACAAAGCAGAAGGTATTGTTGTGGTACCGTATTGGCCAACTCAGGCTTGGTTTCCATTATTTAAGACACTTGTTATATCTGAGACTGTAATATTTGAGCCTAATTTGACTCTTTTGAATTCGCCTTTCAGACAGTCCCACAACTTACACCGCAGTCTCCAATTGGTTGCCGCGAAGTTGTCAGGGAAGTATTATTAGGAAGATCCTTTTCACCAATCTCTGTTGACATAATGCTTTCTTCTTTATCACAAAATACGTACAAACAGTACGACTGTGCTATTAAAGCTTGGATATGTTTTTGTAAGTCGCATAATTATGATTATAAATTGACCTCCGTAAATTCAGTGATTCATTTTTTAACTTCGTGTTTTGAGTCTGGAGCTAAATACGGCACAATTAACACTTACCGGTCTGCTTTATCTCTTATAAATGGCAAATCGCTTGACGATCCTTGCATTAGTCGATTTATGAAAGGTGTTTTCAAACTAAGACCCACAAATCCAAAATATAGTTTAACGTGGGATCCCACTATGGTTCTTAATTTTCTGTCAAAACAATGGCCAAATGAGGGCCTTAGTTTGGAAAACCTTTCAAAAAAGACTCTTACTCTGTTGGCCCTTGTTACAGCACATAGGATGCAAACGTTTTCTTTAATAAGAATTGAAAATATAGAAATCGGGACAAATAATATTATCATTAAAATTCCGGATTTAATTAAGACAACAAAACCTGGTTCTAACCAACCTGTATTATTATTGCCTTTTTTCGATGACAATCCTAGTATTTGCCCAGCCAGATGTTTAGAAGAATATTTAAATCGAACTAGCAGTTTGCGTGCCCATAGTACAAAATTCCTTTTTATAAGTTCTAAAAAACCACACAAAGCATTATCGAGTCAAAGGATGAGTCATTGGATTAAAGATTGTTTAAGTCAAAGTGGCATAGACACAACATTGTTTACAGCGCATAGCACTAGACATGCTAGCACCTCTGCAGCCAACAGACTAGGAGTCAGTGTAGACTTAATAAGAAAAACCGCTGGTTGGTCAGATTCATCACTTACCTTTGCTAGGTTTTACAATAGACCCATAATAAGAAACGAGGGTCAAAATAACTTTGCTAAAAGTATATTAGCATTATAACTTGAAATGTCAGTTAATGATTTTAAAGAATTGTGATAATTATTAATGCTTAAACATAAATAAACGATGTTTATGATTAAAAATTGCAGTTATTTTATTTATCATGTACCCGTAACGAAATATTCACTTTTGCCTTGTTCTCTAAACATCCTACAATATGTTAACTCAAATCGCTAAGAATGAAGCTGGAAGCATAATTGGAGATCAAACGAACTTACCAAGTGAAGTTCGATCTAGATTATGCGACAGCTTCATTCGATGCGATTTATACAAACCCACCCACAATGAAACTATTATCTTAATAAAATTGCATTATTTATACTTTTACCCATCCCTACAAAAAAGGAAAAGTGAATATTTTTTGGCTTTAAACAAATGAGTCAAATAGTTAGGACCGCGAGTTACCTGAGGTGTGTCGTGGTGGGGAGAGTGTTGCCTAATTAGTAAAAAAAAAAAAAAAAAATCTTTAAATATCCGTGCAAGGCTGATGCGTGGTACCGCATACTACAATATGTTAACTCAAATCGCATCGAATGAAGCTGTCGCATAATCTAGATCGAACTTCACTTGGTAAGTTCGTTTGATCTCCAATTATTTTACACCTCATTAACGCTCAATGTTGGAATGAAAGCAAGTTATCGTGGGTATATCAATCAAATATACCCATGGGTATATCAATCAAATAAATCCGGCCGGATCCGACCGGATCCGGCCAGATTAAAAGTGACGCCAGATTGCAATTCCTAATTATGTCATTTAGTACAAAATATCACACGCTTTATCAACAGTACTTGATCCCAGAAGTGAAATCCAGTTAATGTCAGTAATTATTTTGTTAATTTTATAATAATCACCTTTTTTAAAATTATATCTTGGTAGTTTTGCTTCTACTAGAGATTTTAAACTCAAGTCAAGGACAGTAATTGTCAATAGTGGATGAGCTGGATCTATTTTCAATAAGGGTCTGTCACAATTATCGATTTGGAGTGAATTATTAGAGAAAACCAAATCCAAAACATTACCAGCATGATTTTTAAAAGTATTATGTTGTTGTAAACCTAAAAAACCAAAATAATCTGTTAATTTTTTAGCGGCGTTTTGTACTTCAGATCTTCCTAAACTAATATGGATCGGTCCGCGGTTTTCTTAAGATATGCCAGGCAGATTAAAGTCTCCTACTACAATATAATTAATATTTTCATTATTAAAATTAAATAAGTTATTTAGGAGCTGAGATAAGTGGTCAATATCTGTTGATATTCTATCGGAGTTAGATGAGATATATATTGCAGTTATGTATAGGTCTGCCGATGCTGCAATATTACGTGCCGGCACTAAGATTGTTATAAGTTCAGTTAATGGCGCTGGTTGCGATACACTAAACATACTCGCACACAGCTAATATCATTACCCCTCCCCCTGTTTTTTAAGAACTTAATGCTAGGTTACGATCACATCTAAAAACATTATATCTTTCATCACAAAATTCATTATCGAAAAACCCACTGTATAACCATGTTTCTAATAAAATAATGAAATCGTATTCATTTAATAAAATTTGATCTTTTAACTCTTAACATTTACTCCTTAGACCTGTTATGCTTAAAACAATGTAACATAAACTTAATAAAGTTTTACCGTACAGCGCTTATAATCGGACATCGTCGGTAGATAATTGTTTTCTAAGAAACACCCTTAATATCTTTAGCAAACAAATAATAATTAAAATACCTAGGCAGATATGCTAAAAATTTGCACCTCAGTTTAGGCTGGAGGCATCATGCTGAGCTGAAACCTTTTCGGTATGTTGCTTTTTGTTATTGTATATAAATTTGTTTGTATTTGTGGATGCCGTATGCCTAATAAATGATTTTTAATTTTATTTCATTTCAGTATCTAGCGTTTCCAAAATTTAGGCTGGCTAAAAGCAGTAAAAAAGTATTAACACAAATGGCATTATAATTGATCATTTTCATTGGAATTCAGAACATTAGGGACTAGTACAGACTTAGTTAGGTTCAACCGTGTACTAAATTAAAGGCTGCGTATCGACTGAAATAAGATTGATGGAAAGCAGAGAGTTACACAATATTTTGCTTTAAATCTAATTTACGGTATTTAACTAACACACGCAAAAACCAAAACTTTTCCGGTTTGGTTGCAGATCAATATCAATAAATTGATTTAAGAGTAAAAGGAATTTAAATAGGTGCCTACACTTTTTAGAGTACACAGAGCAATATTTGACTTGTTTTCATATACTATAAAATGTAAGCTAAAAGTGAAAATCAGGTTGACATTTATATATTATAGACTAATCGAACTTAACTACTACAACTTAGAATTTTTTTTAATGTGTGTAAATTGTTGAAATTTTAGTGTTTTATTTGTACTGCAAAACAACTGCTAAAACAATAAAATAAGTATAAAAAATTATAAGTTACAGTAGTTCACATTAATAGTTTTAACGTTAAAGTGAATCATTATAAAGATAATAAGAGCCAATAAAAAAATAAAAATAATTTATTTATTATAGGTAAAAAATGTACACTTGGTCAAGTCAAGTCTTCTTCATCTTCATCGAGATTGCGTAAGTACAACTTTACTTCGGCTTTCAAAAGATATTATGGGTAAACTGTTAATAAGGCGTTATGTTTGTTCACTCATACTGTTATTCACCGCAAAAAGCGTGACAGAGAAGTAGGAGTGAACTCTTGTTCAGCTATGGTAATTAAATCAGGATTAAAACAGTTTACATATATTTATTCTTATATCCGCCATTTTATTGCTGCCTAATGTTTTCTCAATAGTTGTGCGTAAAACATATTGCTATTAAATCATATAAACATTCATAGTAAAGCATTCCAAATCATGTACAGGTTGATACACCTCATTCTCACTATGAATTCATAGTTGTTATAAATTGCTATGTGTAATTAATTTGGTCTTTTATACTATGCGCTTATTTTATTTATTTATTGTTTGGGACAAATAACAATCGTGCACTTAAATATTACAATATTGTTTTTCTTAAAGATAAACACTTATTGCAGATCAACAGCATTATCCACAGTATACTAGTATCTATACTTAGTTTTATTAGACAACATGGAAGACTATTTTAAAGTTGTTAGGTACATTATATATTTAAAAAAAATGAAGCATTCAAAAACTAAACCTTAGAATTTTGAGTGTCTTTTCTTTCTTACATTTGTGTTACTTGCATGATAATATACTAATTTTGAATAAATTTGGTGATAAATGGAATAAGTCTACGTGTTCAAATAACTCATTGTATGTTTGAAGCAAGCGGTGGAGAGGCGCACGTGTGCCGGCGTTGGTCCGACACGGAGCCGTCGCTAATAGCCGCCACGCGCGCGCTCTGCGCCGGTTACATGTGCGTGGTACATCAATACAAATCTTATTGGTTAGGGTTCTACAGTCTATTTTCGATCGACATAGATTGTACACTTCATTGTCTGCGTAATGTAGGTGGTAGTTCTGTTTTTTTTATTAAGTTTTAAATATTTTTGAAAAATCATATTTATAAATATAAATAAATAATAAATATCAACATCATTAAACTAAACATAACATAAATATTCATCTTAACTGAGACCAAAAATTCACCACTATGTCATTAATGGCCTAATCAAAAAATAAAAAAACATTCCGAGTTTTATACAAAACGCGAAGAAGTAGCAGGTAAATACGTCCTTAGTCCCGGAAAAATATCCTAATACAACCTACGCCCCACCTAAAGATTCACTCATCTGGTCTTCTGGCTATGACAATCAAACTATATAATCATTTAATGGAATATATCAAACATGAAAAAAATTACAAAAGATTCACGTTCTTGCTAAAACAACTCCTATAAAAAAATATTATCACACGACTTACGAATACTTAATTGATAAATTTTAAGTGAATTAGACATAAATAGGTAAGTATAACGAATATAATCCAAATAATTTATTTAATTTAAAATTACCACAAAATGTCCTCTTCTGCATTGCAATACCTAAACTAGGTGCATAATTTTACTTTTTATTGCATAAATTCTATATAATTTTTAAAACTACCACCTGTAAAATTGTAATAGCAATAAAGTATTGAGTACTGAATTTTTTTTTAAATAAGTTATTTGCCTGAAATATAAAAACACCGAATCCGGTGTACTGGTACCGGATCCGATGGACGTATATTGATGCCGGATCCGCCGTATTACCGGATCCGGTTTTCCGGATTGCAATCCCTATGAGCGACCCTTCACCCGACGCTACCATAAGAAGACGTACTTTGGTGATATGCCGCTATGCGCGTACTATGCCGCTTTAGTTCGTCTTTCAGTAATACCTACCTACCTACTTTATTATATAAGTACAACATTTTTTTGAATCCTCAGACTTACCACATAGGTCCATAAAGTAGCTTGTAAAAAAAATAGCTAAAAAAATCAGCAGACTAGCCAATTTTATTTACTTGCAAATGTAAGTGTTTGTGAGTAGATATATTTATTATATAGGTTTGTTTCATAGTGAATTGCTGTAAGGTTCATTACCTGTTTCAAAATATTTTTTTATTGTGCAAAGTGGATGAAAGACATTGTGAAAATTGGGGCCCTCTAACATTACTCAGACTGAAGCTCTGAGGGTTTGTAAATAAGTAGTGACACATGGTCCAATTCTCAATTTTCATATATTAGAAGATATATAATATGCAGGGTGTTCCAGAAATGACACATAAGGGTCATACTGGAGGTAGATGGACTTTAGACCTATCAGATAACATCAACATGCTTCCAGTGAAAGTTTCCTGGTTTTCGAGATATTGCCACTTTTATGATTTTTTATGAAATTTCCACTTTTTGGTCCTTTTTTGCCTACAGCTGCAATAAATATCTTTTAACTCACGGTTTTTTTTTACCAAGACTATCGTTATTAGTTAGTTGAGACAACCTAGTAATAATTTTGACGGAAACTAGCACACTATGCTAAGAAAAAGAGTTAAATCTAAAGTTTAACTGATTGCTGTGAAAAAAATGTATGGCGATGATACCGCACATCATCTTAAAAAATTTCTTGTTTAATGACCTCTTCAAAATAGCATCACAATAGTCTTTTTTTTTAAAACCAAATCTTAGAAAATTTAGTTTTGACATGAAAGGTGTGCTACTTGGAAAAAAGTAAAACTGCATGCTTAATAACAGGTCCAGGTGACTTTTGTGGGAAAATTGCTAATAAATGAAATAGCAGAAGCACATAACTATCTATCTTTTTCTCTCTTTTATTGTTTTTTGAAGATAGGTACCTACTAGAAGTGAAGTACTTAATTGTTTTAAGTAGATACAAGAATAACAAAACAGAAGGTGACTTGTCCAAGGCATTCGACTGTGTGGATCATACTACTACTCATGCCTTGATAAAATCATATATTTCTAATAGAAAACAGAAAGTTGCAATAAATGGAGAAAAATCATCAGGATCGGCAGTGACAATGGGTGTGCCCCAGGGCTCAGTTCTTGGTCCTTTCCTATTTTTAGTTTATATTAATGATCTGCCATCGGTCGTTAAAAATCAATGCGAGGTCATATTGTTTGCTGACGATACTTCCTTCTTGTTTAAAATCAAAAGATAAGAAACTGACTATCGAGCAGTGAACAAATGCATCTCCAACACAGTTCTCAGCTAATAATTTGCTCCTCAATGAAAAAAGAACGAAATGTGTTAAATTTACATTGCCAAATGTCAAACAGGTAAACACAAACATTGTAGTTAAGAGCCAGGAACTGACTCCTGTAAACTCAACTGTATTTCTGGGCATAACCTTAGACGCCAAACTCCAGTGGGGACCGCATGTTGATGGTTTAGCGAAAAGGCTTGGCTCTGTCGCATATGCTGTTAAAAAAATTAGACAAATTTCAAATGAAACAACTGCTCGATTAGTCTATTTTGGTTATTTCCACAGCCTCATGACATATGGTATTCTGTTGTGGGGAATGCTGCCGACATCGATACTATATTTATTCTGCAGAAAAGCTTGCGCGAACAGCCGTTCGCGCAATCTATCAGCTCGGTCCAAGGGTGTCACTTAGAAGTAAATTTAAGGAAATAAATATTCTTACCTTCCATTCACAATATATTTTAGAAAATTTAATGTATGTTAAAAAGAACATAACCTTGTTCAAAAGAAAAAAAGATCTGCACAATGTTAACACAAGAGGAAGAAATATGCTGGCAGCTCATAATAGCAGGCTTCATAAAGTCACTAACTCATTCATGGGTCAATGTATACGCTTTTATAATAAGGTTCCTGAGGATATCCAAGGTCTTCCTATTGACAAATTCAAAGAAACTATAAAGGAGAAGTTGTGTGCTAGAGCATATTATAAACTATCCGATTATTTGGATGATAAAAGCCCTTGGGTATAATCCCCTCATTAACAGGATTGTACTAGTATTTGTAACAAAGCATGTGTAATGTGTCTGTTTGTGCGATGAGTTCTTCGTCCCGATGAATATCTAAAGCGTCATTGTCACTAAAGTACGTCTTCTTATGGTAGCGTCGGGTGAAGGGTCGCTCACTTCCCTCTAATATGGTTGAGGAGGGCGATGGCTGGATCCCGCGTTAACTCGTGAACGGGTGCCGTTTGAGGGTGTTCGTCGTTTGGATACTTGGGGGGAGGGAGACTTGCCGAGCTAACAGATGCAGAAAAGAATAATTTTGTATAGACATAAAGAGACTCTGTAAATTTATTTTGAAAAAAAATATACCCGTGAAGTTTCTTGCCAGTTCTCCTTCACGAAGGTTTTTTTCGAACTGGTGGTAGAATCATGTTTTATTTGACGTCAATAAGAACAAGTAATTGTCAATGTTGAGAAATAAATATTTGAATTTGAATTTGAATTCCTATTGACAAATTCATAGAAACTATAAAGGAGAAGTTGTGTGCTAGAGCATATTATAAACTATCCTATTATTTGGATGATAAAAGCCCTTGGGTATAATCCCCTCATTAACAGGATTGTACTAGTATTTGTAACAAAGCATAATGTGTAATGTGTCTGTATGTTCGATGAGTTCTTCGTCCCGATGAATATCTAAAGCGTCATTGTCACTAAAGTACGTCTTCTTATGGTAGCGTCGGGTGACGGGTCGCTCACTTCCCTCTAATATGGTTGAGGAGGGCGATGGCTGGATCCCGCGTTAACTCGTGAACGGGTGCCGTTTGAGGGTGTTCGTCGTTTGGATACTTGGGGGGGAGGGAGACTTGCCGATAAGAAAGATGCAGAAAAGAATAATTTTGTATAGACATAAAGAGATTCTGTAAATTTATTTTGAAAAAAATATACGCGTGAAGTTTCTTGCCAGTTCTTCTTCACGAAGGTTTTTTCGAACTGGTGGTAGAATCATGTTTTATTTGACGTCAATAAGAACAAGTAATTGTCAATGTTGAGAAAATAAATATTTCATTTCATTTCATTTCAAGGATGTAAGTAACTTAAAATGTTTATTTTTACTATCATTATTTTTAACCCCCGACGCAAAACGACGGGGTGTTATTAGTTTGACGTGTCTGTGTGTGAGATGGTGTCGAACGGATGAAACGATTTTGATTTTGTTTTGTTCTAGTTGGAAAGGTGATATAGTGGGGAGTGTTTGATGAAAATCAGTCCAAGATGGCCGCCACCATGAAATAGCGGTTTACATATTTTTTCAGAACTCCCTCTATATTGGTACCAAATGAAAGGACTTGACTACTGAAATACTATGATACATTCCAAATCCAAGATGGCCGCCACCAATGTAGGGATTTTGCAAATTTTTATTTTAATCTTGTTACAAACGATTTTCAAATTGTCTGCATCCGATTCTTACACACAACATCATTTTTAAAATTGTCTTTTTAAATATCTCAACGTAAAATTTCACAGCAATCAGTTAAACTTTAGTCAGGTTTTTCGCAATGAAATAAAATAAAACAATTTAACTCTTTTTTTAGCATAGTGTGTTTCCATCAAAATTATTATTAGGTTGTCTCAACTAACTAATAACGATAGTCTTGGTAAAAAAAAACCGTGAGTTAAAAGATATTTATTGCAGCTGTAGGCAAAAAAGTGCCAAAAAGTGGAAATTTCATAAAAAAATAACAAAAGTGGCAATATCTCGAAAACCAGAAAATTTTTACTAGAAACATGTTGGTGTTATCTGAAGGTCTAAAGTCCATGTACCTCCAGTGTCACCCTTACGTGTCATTTCTGGGACACCCTGTACATTAATATATTCTCATTTGTGCTTTTATACAATGAAGTCAAACAACAGTTGCACAGACTCGTTTTGCGTGCGGACTTGTTCGCACGTCGATCGCTGTCGCCTTTCCCGATGACGCATCTTCCACCTCCCTCCCGAGAGGGTGCTGCTTAGGCCGCTCAAAAAAAAAAAAACAGTTGAGGTGCATCATCATTTTATTTAAGTATTAAATTATACTTCACCAAAAATATAAAATCTAACCATTATCTAAGCATTGAGAGTTGACAGCAGTTCACCAGAAGCTAGTAGTTCTTTTATGATATCCAGTCCTCCGATTAATTCACCTTTCACATAGAGTTGGGGGTATGTAGGCCAATCTGAATATTCTTTCAAACCTTGACGTACTTCCTCATCGGTTAAGATATCAAAAGTATCATAAGTCTGCCTGAAATGTAAAGAAATACATAAACTTTAAAAAAAACAAAAAGCAAATGTTTTGAAAGGTTGAGTCAGTGAAGTGGTTCTGGGGGGGGAATGGTAGGGGCGGATCATCAGCAAAATTCTTGACTGGTTATAATGCTGTTCCCTGGAGGATGGAAAGTGGGAAAAAAGGATCCCCAAAATGGATAGAGGATTTCATCAAGTTCACCGGCAGGCAATGCAAGGCTTTAGATGCAGGCACAAAACTGAGTGATGTGTATCTTATCTTATATTATCATAGATATTCACAAATATTGAATGGTGTAAAGGCAATTTTAATTTAAAGTTATTCAGCTTATTAACATACTAATAAAGATGTGGAACTTTCAATACCATGTCTGTTATAACACCTACACAAATAAATACTTTAGGAGAAAAATTTCAGGAAAAATATATGAGTTTGTGGTTACCTTGAAAAACTTGCAAATGTTATCATGAACATACATAATGTTTGTGTAACTACCTGTGTGTGCAGCACTCACCATGTAAAGACTGTCAAGGTGATGGTCATGTTTTAAATTTTTAATGTGATGAAGCTAGCTGAGTTGTATGGAAAGTTCTTTATTTTAATAATAAAAAATGATTCTAAACAATTCATTTTTCTACTGCGAAAATAAAATGCTTATGAAAATGTACATAAGCAGTTATTTCAAATCTTAGTATGATCAAAAATAAACTCAATATGACAGGAGATTTAAATTTTATCCTTATTTCGCCAATTTATTTTGTCAAAATGAAAAACTAGAAAGTTCTATCTGATACTTGTCTTCATCTTGATATCAAAATGTTTACATTTCCATACATATACTTTGACTATAAATTATAGGCTAGCAAGATAAAGATACTACTTGAGTTATGTGACTATATTTAATAAAATACAATCCTTACCCAGTTTCGTTGAGGATTTGAATAAGTGTTCTACTAAAGCCACATCTGGGCTGATCTCTGTTTCCTTTCATAAATACCATAATTTTGTGTCTGTTAATTAAAGCCTTCAATCTCTCCTCTAAAGGTTGTTGAGTTATCTCAAAAATTGGTTTGCTCCCAGCTAGTGCCTTTACTTTGGAAGATATTAAAGCTGCATTAGCACCATCTACACGGTCTACTTGTGAACCATTTTTGAACATAATTACTGTTGGGACAGAGTCAACCTGAAAGGTCAGAGCTTTTAATATTATCCTATGATATATAAACTATGATATAGAGGAGGAATTAACAAATATTACTTTATATTGAAGTGAGATCTCAGATAGGGCTTCTGCATCACATATTGCAAACTTGCTATTAGATGCTTGCACTTCTGTTAATTTAAAGAGTTCCTTTAAAACATCTGTAACTTGGTTACATTGTTCAGCCCATGAAGCAGAAAAGTGAACTACTGTGAGGTTTGGCGACCTGTAAGAAAAAAAAATATATATAAATAAAAATAATATGCATTTACGTATTTAAAAAAAATGGCTAAGTGTATGTTAAAAATGGTTTCATTCTAGTATTAAATTTACATATGCTTAACAACTCTTAAATATATACAAGATGTCTTCAATTTCGCATATGAAATTGGTTACTTACTCAATTTATGTTTGTTACAAGCCAGTGTATAAGGTCATAGTAAATGACCCTAAAGATAATGTTAATAAAGATATTTTTATTACCATCTACACTGATAACACTTCGCCAAATTGTTAATGAGTTAAACTTTAAATAATGGTATTAAAACTACGTAAATATACTTACTTTACAAAATTTTCGAATTGTTCATTGGTCTCTATGTTAGTCATTTTAGGTTATTTTTAATATTATACCGGCACAAGACTAAGTATTTTAAACCGATACAGGGTAACGGCTAAAATGTTAATAATTCTTATTCACTTTAAATGAATTGCTAAGACGTGTTTCTTCTAAATAACAATGAACTTTTACGAAAATATGCAGCCACTTTTAAGGCATGCAGCAGCTGATTCTTGACGTTCTTGACGTTCTTGACATAGACATTTGTCAGTTTTGACATCTACCGTCACTGAGCGGCAGTAACAAATGGATTTGCCATCAAAAGTACAGTCCTTTCATCGTGAGATGTCCCCTGCCGTTATGTTGGCCTTGGCACTTTGGCACCAGTCATGGGCAAAATGTATCACTGAAAAGAAAAGATTCATATGTATCTTTCGATCAATGTGATATGTATCACTCTTTTATATCTTTATCACAAATGTATCAGTTGCTCATGCCCGCGCGTCACTCTCGCTACTCAGTAGGTTTGCCCTGCTCAACTCGATCAAATATATCAATGAGAGATATAAAAGATATGATGAAATGAAAGATTACTGATTGATTTGGTTTAATCGGCAGCTGTTTCTAAGTGATGGCGCCATTTTGCGGTATCGAAACGAAACTATTTATCGGTACCCAATAACGGGTCTGAAACTATGCATTTTGAAAACTATTTGTTGCGAGTTGCGAGACTTCTTTTCCTAGCATTGTTGCGAGCGAGATAATCATACGACGCGTGCGTGAGCGAGTAAGTTGTAAAGATACAGTGATACATTTGGATATGAACGGATATAAAGAGTAATTGATTCAAACGGAGTGATGCATATCTTTTTTATCTATCACTCCTGAGTTACCCATCGGCCATCGCTATTTGGCACTATTGCTTGTCAAACTGTTGTTGTCTGGTTGTCATAGTGTCCAGTGTTCCTCTCGTTTTTGTGTTATTATTTAATATTTCTGAGTTAATTATGCCAAAGTCATTTAGAAGCAGTGCAAAAGAGATGGTGTTGAAGGTACGTGCCTTTTGTGAGCGAGAAAAGGCAAACCAAGCCCCTTTAATTCCACTAAATCAAGTACGAGCTGGCGTTGCCGCTATGACAGGTTAGTAAAATAGGGATACCAATTTCATACAAAACGCCTTTAGTATGGGTAATATTTTACGGGCATGAAGAATTAAAATAAAAAGTGCATATCTCAGTGAATTAATTTAATTCGTTATGATATTATCCATATTTGTGTTTGGTAAATATTCCGTATCGCGCCACCAGCGATTTTGAGGCCGATTTTTTTTATGACTTCGTCATGAGTTCTCAACACCAAAACTAGTGTTGTTATGATGGCGCATGACCTTTTTTTGCCAAAAAAGAAAATCTCTACTTCTCGAAAAAAAAATTCAAACTTTTGCATTCACTCTGCATTGCTTTCATGATATTTAGTGACGGCATTGGCGAAAGCATTCATGCGCGTGGTGTGTGAGGGATGTGCCCGGCGAAAAAGAAGGTAATTATTCGTAAGTGGGGCACCTGCTAAAATCGGGGTCAAAAAATATTTCTTCTTTTTTTATGCATAAAGAACATGAGAGGAAGCAAAATTAAGGTGGCGCGTAGTTATGTTGAGTCTTGAAAGTAAAAAATAATATTAGGTGCGATGACGAGTGTAGTGAGGAGGAGCAGGTTAGTAGTGTGTAGGTCACGCCGAAGGTCATGCCAGAAGGGGGCTTGCATACAGAAGCTCATTGAGTTACAATAAAATAACCAGGACAGACTCAATTAGACTATAAAAATGTAGACATTTTTAATGCATAAAGAACATGAGAGGAAGCAAAATTAAGGTGGCGCGTGATCTTTTTGGTATATAATTTTTCCATAATGAAACGTCGCAATGAAAGGAACTTGATTTTTTGTTTTTTTTGGCAAAAAAAATCATGCGCCATCATAACAACACTAGTTATGGTGCTGAGAACTCATGACGAAAGAACATAAAAAAAAATCAGCCTAACAAAATCGCTGGTGGCGCGATACGGAATATTTACCTTGTTTATGTAAATATAATTTTTTTAAGGAAACAAATTTTATGTCTCTATTTCAGGCTTGTCTGAAAAAACAGTGAATAAACTATCAAACGAAGGTGAAGTTGCTGCCTCTATATCTCAAAAATTCAAGTCTCCTGGAAAACATCGTCAAAAACATAAAACGGTGGGTCTTGATAATTTCGATTTATGCACATTAAGAAATCAAATCCATGAGATGTATACTGTCAGAAAAGTTGTTCCTTCCTTGAATAGATTACTTGTGGAATTAAATAATGACAAACTTTGGTGTAGGTCAAACGACTCTGTGGAAAATTTTAAAACGTATTGGATTTCAGTACAAAAAGTGTGGTTCAAAGCGGAAAATTTTAATGGAAAGATACGATATAGCTGCATCGAGACGCAAGTATATCTGGACTATGAGGCAAAATCGTGAAGAAGGACAATCAATAGTTTTCTTAGATGAAACATATATACACGCATCATACGCGTGAAAAAATGTTGGCAAAAAAATGAAGAGGACGGAGTACTAACAAGTGATTATCCTGGGACGCGATGGATTATTGTTAATGCAGGTGGAGGAATGGGGTTTATTTCTAATGCTCAATTGATCCTTAAATCTCAGAGCAAATCAGGGGACTACCATGACGATATGAATAGAACAAATTTTATGAAATGGCTTTCTGAGAAACCTATACCCAATTTGTCACCGAACTTCTTAGGCGTTATGGATAACGCATATCATACGTATCGTATCGTATCGTACGGATATCATACCGCACAAATAAATAAAGCACCCACTATGGGTTTCTCAAAACTGCAAATGCAAAATTGGATTACAAATAAAGGATTGTCTTATTTACCTACAATGTTGAAAGGAGATTTATATGAAATCATAAAGGAACACAAAGAAGAGCTGATTCATGAGGCTGATCAATTATTAAAAAATCATGGCCACAAAGTGGTTAGGTTGCCGCCCTACCACTGTGAGTTAAATGCCATTGAGTTTATGTGGGGTCTTTTAAAAAGGCAAGTTGCTAGCAATGTTGTCGGTCAAGAATTCACTGAAGAAGCTTTTTCATCTATAACCCCTCAGGATCGGCAAAAACAGTGTAAACACGTAAAAAATTTAGAAGACAAATTTTATGAGCGTTATGGCTACATGGATACTATTACTGAACAATTAATAATTGAACTAGGTAATAACAGCAGCACAGATTCGGATACCACAGATGATGACGCATATGCAAGTGACAGTGACATGTCTAGAATCGTTCCCTTCGACCATAATTACTGTAAGAAACAATGAAAGTAATAAATAAACTATAATTTAAATTGTGTCGTCATTCACAACCTTCCTAGTCTTATAGTTTATTATTTACAAATAAGCAAATGAAACATATCGTTATTCGTGGTAGGTACACAGGTAGGTACAAAGTTAGATTAAGGGGTTAAAATGGACACATGATTGGTAACACTGCTGCCACAATGCTGCCAACATCAGCAGGCAGGGGACATCTTATAGTGAACGGACTGTAACGATACATTCAAATCAAACTTTTTGTGAAAAAATCCACTTATCAGCGACCGCAAAAAACATTTTTTAATAATAGTAATCCCCAGACAAACACACCAACTGTATGGCTCCAAAGAGTCTGTGTCATGCATGGATGACTATACAGCGAACGGGGGGGGGGGACCCAGAATAAACATACATATAGAAATATCAACAACCATGACCCGAGAAAAAACATCTATGTTCATCACACAAACGCCCCGGCCGCCAGGACTCAATAATTAATCAAAATAAACAGAACTCACCTTTCGATTAAGTGTAGCAAATATATCAAATTGAAAATGAAAGCAGGTAGTACAAAAGATGACCTACTAATAGTCAGTATATCAAATTAAAGGGCAATAAATATAGATTATCATACATTCATTAGATTGAATATTATTATATAGTCCTTTCTACCATTGTAAGATATTTTTTTAAATATATCTTTTCCCCGATTTTTTTAGGATTCACTCTAGGTAATGACAGTCAATCAACAAACTGACAGATGGTTGATTGACTGTCAAAACTAATCGGCCAATAAGGTCTATTACTTGTGGGTTCATTCGACATCGTTTTGTTACTTTTTTTTGACATTGAAATTGATACATTCAAAAGAAAACAAAATGGTAGCTCATGATTGATTTTTCGCAAATTACTTATTATTTTTTTACAAGGTTTTTAGATTTAAAATTAAGGAAGTTTAAGGGGGAAAAGGTTACTCATGAGTTAATCTTTCATGTGTACTACTGACCATTAGCTGGTCAAAATCCCATTTTGGCTTTGACCATCATCTTTGTAGATATTTTACTAAGTATATTTTTTAAATTATTATTGTGTAACCATTGCAAAGTACAATGCTTATTTAAAAATAACAGTAGTCCACTGAGTACATTACTTATACCAGTAGTCTTTTTCGTGCAATTCATTGAACGTGACTTTTAACGCTAATAATCACTGTCAATAGTGTCAATCAGCTCCGTATCAGACAGACCGGTTGCTTGTTCCAGCCAGCTGCCAGAGTATTTTTCATTGAGTGAGGTTATAAAAATTATGATATAAATTAGAATTTTATTCCAGCGAATTATAATTGTAACTTAAAATCTGTTATTGGGAGACATTTTTTACTCAAAATGGCGTCAGTATCTATGGCTCCAGCTCCGGGTATGCAGCAGATTGATTTATCGAAGCTAAATTTGAATCAGTTGGCACAGCTAAAGCAGCAATTGGATCAAGTGAGTACATTTCAATGATGGTATATTGATATTAAAGTTAACGACTCTTAATGTTATAAAAATATTCTGATTTTCAGGAACTAAATGTTTTTCAAGATTCGTTGCAAACTCTTAAAATGGCACAAAGCAAATTTGTAGAATCTGGGGAGAGTGTTGAAAAAATTACTTCTAAAACAAAGGGAAAGACTATTCTAGTTCCTTTGACTGGATCAATGTATGTACCTGGTACAATTGCTGATGCTGATAATGTTATCATAGATATTGGAACTGGGTATTATGTTCAAAAAGTAAGTGTAATAAATATGTTTGTATTTAAACATAATTTAGTGCCAAGTGAAAGAATGTGTGTGAAATTATGAAAAAAAGTGATTTTTTATATTGGAACTCATTTTTTTGCTCTGATACATTTGGTTTTCTATACTTACAATCTATTCTTATAAATAAAAAATGATTTGTGGCATTCATAAGCTATTCTTTTACCTTTCAGGATGTAGATGGTGCTAAAGACTACTTCAAAAGAAAAGTACAGTTTGTTACTGAACAAATGGAAAAAATTCAAGTTTTAGGAGTTGAGAAGTCCAAAGTTAGAGAGGCTATAGTAATGGTGATGGAAATGAAATTGCAGCAGCAGGCCCAGGCACAGAAACCCTCAACATCATAACATTTGGTTGAATGATTAGATGAGCTTAGAGTGCTTTAACTATTTTATTGTTCATAACTTCAGTAAAATAAATGTTTCATTTAATTTTCCTAAATTGGGATTAATTTACACCGAGGTCATTATATAACAAAATGTGCACAAGAAAATTATTAAATTGTTAATATTTTATTCAGCTTCGTGATTTAATTTTTTTAAAATTTTAAAATAACAATGATTACTATTTTTTTTCTACTAAAAATAAAATTCTTGATAATTTGTAAATTTAGGATATCTATATGCTAGCATTAATCTACTATAATTTGATTTACATCTTTAATGAAGCATTATAAATTGCAACAATATTAATGTGTAATGAATGTTATTTATTTACAATATCAATGTTTCTGTTATTTTGAATAAATGGAAACACTTGTATTGCAGCTTTTCATAAAGTTTCATTTTTCAAGAATACTTAATACCCAACATATATTTATACTAGTAGCAGAGACATTTGTGTGTGTATCCAAATGGTTTATTTAGTTGATTGATTTAAAGCCAGATTTGAATCTATCAATACAATTTAACAATCATGTGAACAAGACATTTACTTAGATGCATTTATGTATGATCAAACTCACTTTTCATTAAGTGTTTTTAGACTAAATTGCATGTTTGCAGTAAGGTTTATATTCACAATTTTCGCCTGGATGTTAATAGAGGATTAAATGTGAAATTGATATTTAACACACTGGCAATTTTAAATAGAGATTAATGCTGCATGGTGTCAGATATCAGAGTGGCATTATACATGTTGGTATTTTAATTTTTTCTGGATGAAATGGACCATTATCACCCTAAATCTCAAATGTTCGTATCATTTTTATGCCAATGATTTACAATGACTATTTACACACAAACCAGTACATATGATATTGATATCGCTGTTGACTTGCTTAACACTGACCTTGCACATATCAACCAGTGGTCACAGCAGATCGGTGTCAGAGTTAATCCCAGCAAGTGTCAGGCCATAGTATTAGGTAGCTCATGACAGATTAATAAAATGGATATTTCCTGTGTGCCGTCTCTTTCTCTAAACTCATCTGTTATTGCCTGCTATTCCTCCGTCAAAGATCTCGGCTTACACATTGATGCTACTCTCAGCTGGAACAAGCATATAGAGGAAGTTAGTCGAAAGGAAACAGCTTCACTGCGTTCTTTGTACCGCTTAAAATATTTTCGTCCTAAGCAGACTAAGATTCTACTTGTGAACGCGTTGGTATTGCCAATAATAGATTACGCGGATATGTGCTACACATATCTGAACGAAGATCACCTCAACAATTTGGACCGTCTTCTGAACAACTGCATTTCGATTCATGTATGGGCTGCGCAAATATGATTACATATCCATCCAACTTTCGCAAACAACTTGGTTGGCTGCCTATAAGGCAACGCAGTCACGTTAGGATACTTTGTACACTCTTTTCAATCCTCAATGATCCTCACGCTCCGGAATATTTAAAGTTTAAATTCCAGTTTCTAAGCTGGACACATGATAGATTTCTCCGGTCTTCCTATAATCTGAGCCTTCATATTCCTATGCATCATTCCGGATTTATCTCTTATTCTTTTGTTATCCAGGCTACACGTTTATGGGATACTCTACCCGTGGAGTTAAGGAAAGCTTCCAGTAAACTCTCTTTTAAGCAGCGAATTAGAGCTCATTTTCATATATGTGTATTTATGATTAATGTGATAAGTTATAATATAATGTCTGTTTACTTATCTATTTGATTTTATATTATATTATATTAAAAGTCAATCTTATAGTATATAAGTATTATAAAGTGTTTTTGTTAAAGTATATACACATATGTATTTTGTATGCACCTCTTAATTTGAAAACCTCTCCATTGCGGCGGTAGACTGGTAGAGAATGCCAAATGGCATTAAGTCCGCCGTTTATCGACTAATTTTATATTGTGCAATAAAGTTCTAAATAAATAAAATAAATATGTTTACAGTTTCTAGATTATTGGTTTAATCGTCTTGAGTAGTTAGTAACTATTTCAGGATGACTACCACATCTAAATGTGTACTAGGATAATGTGCCTTGGTTGATCTATCAAATCCCACACAATTTGAAACAAATAGCTTTATTACTATATTTATATTACATTTTTTTTGAAGAGCTCTCCACCAGCACCTATTCAGAGTTTCATGCGTCTGAACCAAATTTTAGAGCACATTTTCCAGTCTGGAACAGATACTTCCTCTACGGCCTTCTCGAACGCAGTGAGCGTTTCTTCTGGCGATGAAAACTGTCTCCTTGGGCTGGTTTTTAATTTTAGGGAACAAGAAGAAGTCACACTGTGCCAAATCAGGCACAGGCTGCCACAGGCTCTAAGGCGGATGACCTAAAAGTTATACCGGTGTGGTCTAACCTCGACTTGATCGCGGAATGCGCGGACGGTTTGTCGTGGTGGAGCAAATGTCCGGTCAACAAGTGTTCGGTTAAGGGCATTGATAATAAATACCCCGTTAACTAGAAAAAAACTGGCGATCAAAAGTTTTTCAGTACTTCTCTATCTTTTCACTTTTATAGGCGTTGGTTCGTTTTACAACAGCCATACCGTTGACTGGCACTTTGTTTCTGGATCATATTGATAAATCCGGCGGGAAGAACCAATCAATCTATATCAATCATATCAGATACCATTCCACGCGCGCTTGCTTCTAAGCATCTGTAAGGTTGTGGGGTACCCAACGCAAGGTGGTTGTGTGGAATATCATGAGCACTTCCTGATCCAATCTGCAGATTTTGCTAAATCTCCTCTAAAGTGCTACGCTGGTTTTATTGAATAAAATTTTTCACTTGTATGACGTCTTCTTCCGAACAGCACTCAAAGGACTACTACTTCTTTCTTCATCCTTCAAATTTAAACGACCGCACTTAATCTCGTTATATATACCAGCTTATACTCATTATATATATATTATATACCAGCGGTACACACTTGCTTTAGAAGGCGCCTTGTTATTAAAAACTAATTGAAGTTGATTAAACCATTAATCAAGTTTCAAGTTGGACAAAATAATTGCATGATAATGTTCCATTTTTGTACGACACACAATAGTTTCATAATGCTAGTAAAACATTGTTGAGGGTAATTTAAATTTGGAACATTTACCTACCTATATTTTTACTATTAAATAATCGAATCTTCAAATAAATTATAACTCGCCAGCGTTCCATACACAAGAACAGTTTTTCGAAAAACTTTCTGAGTCCCCTGGTATATTGGAAATTCAACCTTCAAGGGAAAATACAAGGCATGAATGTTTGCATGTTGTGTGGTCGTCATATTTGATTACAATGGTGACTGTTTAGGAATATGTGTGCTTGTCCTATGCTGCGCTCCGTTTGCCGATTACAGCGCTCACAGCGCTAAAAGTGCTCAAAACCGTTCCGATTCGTTTGAGCGCTCTAAAAGTGTTATTAGTGCTATTGCAATCGGAACGGTAAATATCGCGCTAACGTTCTGATTGTTCGTCGCTTAAGTCTAAAGTTACAATTTCATTAAGATATTTGACCCTGTATGAAGCAGGAGCCATTTTTTTATATTATTACAAAAGAAAATTAATAAGCAAGCTTTTAAAATCTTTAATCGGCTAATAAAAACATCAACAAAGTAACGTCTGTGTCAGTTTTGACAGGCCGCTCACAGCGACCATGCTCCGTAGCTTTGGCACTGTGAGCGGGAAGATGGCGGCGTTTTTGACGTCATTGATGACGTATCGATATCGCTGTGAGCGCGCTCACGGGCAATCGGAATGGGTATATGAGCGCTGTGAGCGCTGCAATCGGCAAACGGAACGTAGCACTAGATAGATCAAATTTTTCGTCCTCAGTGTGCTATAGGAAGGTTGTTATTTAACACCAGCCGTGATTTCTCTTATAAATTATGGTTCTTTTTTAACATATGAGGAGAAATAAAAGATATACAGATCTGTGACACCAAATTATTTATTTTGAATAGGCCAAAATGATGCGCTGATATCTACAAAGTATGACTTACTATTTAACTATCTTAACAACAATACATTAACTATGCAATTATTTTAGTGTTACATTCCTGAAACAATATCAACGCAACAAATATTTTAAGTTACATTTCATTATTCAACGAAATAAATACAAATCTAAGATTTTTTACTTATTTAATATTCACAAGTGTAGTTATAAGTCGAGAAAATATTGAACGATGTTACTAAAAGGTTTACGTCCTAAATAGGTTTAAAATATAAATAATATGACGTCGTTATGAAATGCATGTAGTTTTTATTTTCGAATAATTATGGAAATTGTACATGTATGATGCATATATATATATATAACTTGTTAATTGTATAAATGATTACGATTTTCTCCAAAGGTAAAGATAAATAACATTTTAATATTTATTTAAATTAATGTCCCCAGATATCAGCACCTAAAATATTTTTAGATCTATTCATTTACATAACTTACAGTACTTGAAAATATGCCAATGTTGTATTTATTTACATTTAATACATTTTTGTTACTTACACAATTAATGTTCTATTAGGGTAAAGTTATTAAGACTAATATAGTACAAATGATGCGTTCGTATTTACGTCCTCAAACGACAATAGCTGCAATTGTGAGTTGAACATTTTATAATTTACATAGGTACGTACTTAGATACGAGTATATTAGGGAGTAGGTAATTAACGCCTACAGCGTTAGACAAACAAATTGCTCGCCTGCTCGGCGAAGTCCTTATCTCAAATAGTGTAGTATTCCGGAGTGAATTCATTCGCGAGGTTGCTTAGAAAATGGAAATCTGACGAGGAATTGGAGTTGTCGCCAGCAGGCGTCGAGTGAGTGGCTTCGTAGAACTGCTGGAAAGAACCATACTCGCCGCAGTCACCACCACTGCCATAGCCTTCATTGGCCGCGGCCTGCGATCCATTCGCCGCATACCCCACTGAACCCTGTTGTCCAGCATAGGCGTTTGAATCATAATACGCATTTTTTGCATATTCACTGCCGTGTGCATTCTTTTGTCCATCGCTACCGTAATAATTCGGATGCTCATGTTGCCCGTCGTGGTAATGATAGCCATAGTGATTATTTGGGTACGCCATGTGCTCCGCGGAGTATACTTGGCTTTGGTCATATCCGGGATGACCGTAGCCTACCTGATCTTTTCCATATCCAGAATATCCATAATTCTGATACATTTCATGGCCGTAGGGCTGCCTTGTGGCTGCACCATTAGGAGTGCGAGTAGAGGCTGGTCCGTCTTGTCTCGCATGTTGTTGGCTGCGTCCATAAGCATGTTGATCGGCTCCCGGTATAGTCGGTCCGTAGCTTTCGTAATTTCTATTACCTTGCGGGTACTGTGCTAGTTTTCCCGCAAATTGCTTTGGATCCATTCTGAATTCTGGATGTGGGCCAAATTGACCCGGTGGACCGTTTCCACGGATGACATACGGTGGCATGGTGTTAGGTATGGATTGGGAGTGTGTTCCTTGCGTCACTGCGGGCGGTGAAGGTCGTGGATATATACCTAGTGGACTCTGATGCAAACTAGAAGGCGTCCCTGGGGTTGACGACGGTGTCAAGTTGACTGAGGAAAATTTACTTCCATCCGATAAACCAGGAGCAGGACCTAAACCGTCTTTAGAAGACGACGGTGAAATCTTACAAGTGTCTAGTGATGGAGATCGTTTTCTGGATTCTTGTTTGATCCTTTTGGCGAGGTTTCTGGGTACTGGAGGCATCGAGGATGCAGCGGGATGAGCATCGCGCGAGTCGTCTTCTGCTAGCTTGTCAAGTGATGAGGATGATGCGACGCTCGAAGCTCCATCACTGGCAAAGCTGTTGTTGTTTGTAGCACTCGGCGTGTTGTTATTTTTAATTCTTGAAGATAGTTCGGGGAGGTCTTCGGCAGGGGAACATAGGGCACCTGGAGGTAATTCGCAACCTTGACAACTCTTCTTTCCAGACAAAGGCCCGTCATCGTCGAGAAACTTGTCTAAGCCAGTTTTGCTCTTACCACCTTCTGATGTAGTGGAATCTTTATCGTCACCGTCCTCACTTTTACTTAAAGTTTGTCTCTTATGTTTCATGCGTCTGTTCTGAAACCATACTTTGACCTGCAACAAAGTAGGTAATTGTGTTATTGTTAGGCATTGTTAGGCGATGAATCGCTATTTATTTTATTTAGATACAGATATATAGTTTTGTTTATTTAATTTCATTAATTGAAAGTAGCTGTAATACTGATGAATATATATTTAAAATTTTGTAAAGATATAGGACACAGAACTGCTGACAGGCCATACGTAAACCCATGAAACAGAAAGATATTATACAACCAGGTAAAAACATATAAATATGTTATTAGTAGGTAAAGATAGTTCAAGTCATGTGTTCGTGCGGCCCTTTGTGCCCTACTTTCATGTAGGTAAATTAGAGCGTAGGTATTTACAAAAACTACCTGTCGCTCTGTGAGGTCTAGTGAAGCAGCAATCTCTATTCTTCTTGGCCTACACAAGTATTTATTGAAATGAAACTCTTTCTCCAGTTCCAAAAGTTGAGTATTCGTATAGGCAGTGCGAAGTCTCCTCGGTAGACCATTTTCTGTAACAATACAGAGTAAATGTTAATATTTTGGGTCATAACAGTAGTTCCAAGACTTTATTAATAGATAAGAAATATGTATCTCAGCCAAATTATATCACCTCGCTTAATTGTAGGTTTACTTGAAATCTTCGGGCCCCAACAAAAGTATAAATCATAGATTAAGTATCTTATACCAAGTACATAATCATTTTATAAGAACGAAGCTAGTTTACGTTTAATCTTAAATTCTGTATTCGGAGTTAACTTATATTGGGAAAGAAGTTCTTTTTGGATCACTTTTTGTGGAAGAATTTGGCCCTTTGCTATACCTACCTATGTTCCCTACGTTAAAGTTATTTATTACAAAGTATTTTCAAAGTAAAACATGTTTGAGATTTCTTTTCTTTATTAACAAATTTACATTAAGAGAATCATCTTGCATGCGAGACTTTTTTAATGTAATTACAAATAAAAATAATTTTAATTTAAGGTAGCGCGGGTGCACTTTTCTTATAATAACTTGATCGCATGTCAGAGCACCGCCCTTGACGCCATTGTGTCGAAACTGTGTTCATTTTTATTTTATGCCACAAAACACGAATTGGAATTCGAAATTCAAATTACAAAGGGCGGTGGATAATGGGTGATCGCGGTTCGCGTGACGTTTCGTATCGTGAGTGAACATTCGCAATTGCTGTGCTGCGGTACTGTTAGGTCTTGTTGCCGTAAGGATAAAGTTTATAACAGCGTGCAGGTTTGCGTTGATAAAGTTGTAGGGCTGGCGGTGGTGGCAGTTGATTGACGTAACTCGTCAGCATTCGCTTTCGCTATTGGACAGGGGCAGCTGTCAATCAAACTCGGTTCTGCCCTCCTGTTCCGCACTGTTAAACAAACTTGTACGTACCCTATTTTTTAATCTCCAATAACAAAAAAAATTGTATTCTTAACTCGAAATCCCAATTGTATTGTTACACTTTTACATGACATACCTAATCTACTATTAAAGTGCTTTAAACATAATTTATATATTTCCACCATTGAGTAACATGGTCAGCAAATTAACTGTGTTCACATTTATTTGAACTTAGTTGTTTAATTATCAGTTAACTCAAGCTGAAATACGATAGCCTTTGGTCAGTTACTTACTTACATTAGTATGGTGTATTAGTAATTTATTATTTTAGAACCTGAAGATGCAAAGCTTAGTAGGTAGGTTTGAAAGGTAGCGAAAAGATACTTTAAGGTAGGGTTCTAACCGTGCCTAGTTATTTGCTTCTATTTATTAAAAAATGTAGTACAGTTTTCCTTACCAAAAATACTAGGTATACCTAAACCCGAAGTAACTGCAACTTTGCGTAATTATCTAAAAATTCGAAAATAATATAGGTAAATGATTTGTAGGTTACTAGGTACCAGTTTAGTTTTTTAAATATTAGTTACCTAATTGACACAATGAATGGGTAAGTATGGTGAGTGTCTATATGTCGTTTTCGTAGAATTATCCACATCATGAAATATTCTACATGAAAAGGTCGAATTTCATGAAGTGATTGACTGTCGGTTCTCCACATCACGATGTGGCTTGGCCGGATCAATCAAAAGAAATCGAATACACGTTCCTACATGAAATGGCCAAATTTATTTGATCATATCGTAAAATGGTTCCTTTAACTGCCGATAGAGGCGCTGGAAACGCAAATTTTCCAAAAAACGATGTGGCCAAATGGCCATGGCCATGGAGGAGCATTGCACGAAATGTGCAATTCTATGATACGGCCACGACGTATAGGTTCATCGTATTGTGCGACCATAGAATAAAAGTAGTGGGGCACGACCTCGTGGATGGCTCTTACTACGAGTATACCTACTTGGTTTATTTTATTTAAAAAAATAAGTATGGACATCATGAGTATTGTTTAGCCTTAGATTTCCAAAATTAAATTAAATTTGCCGCGGTAGTTATAGGCTAATAAATAACGCTCACATTTACACAGAAACAGAAATTGGCTAGCGCAAAAGGAAGATTAAAAAATGCGACCATTTTTACCCGACTGTCAGAAGGAGGGTTATGTTCGAGTGTTACGTATATAGGTATATTTCTTTAGCGCGCTCTACAGCCTAAACTGTTTGACGGATTTCAACATATGAGGTGTCATAAGATTTAGCAACATTGTGACTCGTAATAGCAAATATGAGTAGTTAATCTAGAGTATTATAACACGGCTTTTATTTTTGTAACACTTTGAACTTACAAATATATATGCATACCATATGCATAAACTCCTTTGAGTCCTCTTAGGTACTTCTGATCTAGACGTATAAGGACCTATCTTTTCAAGTCGGTATCTTCTACATCTAGGCGTAATCACAATAAAATTACCTATTCGGATTAATATCAAGACGCTTGGTGAACACCCCCGCTGTATCTATCCACGGTAGCAAACATAGCAAAATGCAAGTAAGCGGTAACTTTTTTCTGATGTCTCCTGATTATGCGCGCTCAAGAGGCGTCGTATAATGTTCGCATTATCGCGCTGCGTACATTTCCGAACCACTGAGCAGTCGCGCTTTGGATAATTTTTTTGTCGATAGTCTAGTGTTATCTTTTAAATAAGGAATATGGAGACACCAAGAAACTTTCTTGGTAAATGTATTTTTAGATGTTTATGAAAGCTGAATTAGGTAACCAAGATATTTCTTTGTGGCAAGAAGATTATATGAGTAGGTGTAGTCCCGGGCTCGTTGCTTTTATACTGGTAGTGGCGCTGTGTCATTCACCAATTCTTGGTAACCCCAGCTTAATGTATGGTTATAACTGTAACGCGATTTTTTTTAGAAATTTTATTGCTCAGTGAATGTGATGTAAATAAGAACAACATACATACATGTAGGTAGGTACTAACTTTCTTATCAGCCTACAAATTTCAATTTCTTTCGTGATTCCATAAACCAAAAAAAGCAAAATAAATACTTTAAAAGCTTTTGCAAATTTATTATAATGTTAACAAGTGTGTGAGGTAATAAATGATTGCTGACTCGTTAGGCCTGTTTAACCCTCCGAGCGCTGTAGGTAGCGCGCCAAGATTTATGGCGCGGCTGGGTCACTTACATCCCTAAAATATACTGACTTATCCGATCTCAATTTGATAGTATAAGTACTTATAATTTGAGTTTTGATTCAATTACTAAAAAAGGGAAATAAAGGCAGTTCCATAAAGTTAAACTTAGAACCCAATGGTTCAATTTTTGGTATTGATACGTAGAATATATTTTATACTTGAATTAAATTGTACTACCTATCCTACTTTTGTAAACTGTACAACATTATGCCAATAATTATTAAACTAAGGAGTTGAAAGATTTTATACAGTCGATCAAACAAGGACACTCTGTTATAAATAAAAAAACATATATTAAATCTTAGACTGGCGCTTAATATCCTCATCTTCATCAACTTTTTGAAATTAATTGAACACAAATTAAACACATGCTTAAAAGCATTTCTCAAAAAAAGCTTCACAAACAGTAGTTGTAAACAATTTGCAAAGGAACACGGACCCCAAAAGGCAAGTTTAAATAATTAATCAAGAGCCGTTAAAGGATTAATGTGGTGGGCAGTTGGTGGTCGGATGCCATTAGAGAACATTCGATGCCCCTCGAGTAAATGCTGTGGTCACATTATTTGTGTCAGCACGGAGCCATATGGCAGAAAGGGTTAAGGAATTGAATTATTTTTCAGCGTCCTCTAAGCCACGGCTTGAATTATTTGTTGGAAGTATTAATTTATAGACACTTTGTTGTAGAAGTAGGTATACTTCTTTTGTTTGAGGTTAATGACGGCGTAATATAATAAGTTATTTTCAAGAAGCCTTTATATTGAAATTTGATGGTGCGACCACATCTAGGTTTACAAAACTCAAAGTGACCGATTTTTATTTCCTTTTTCTTATGAACAAGAAATGGAGGAAAGCTTGAAAGAACGGAATAATATTTACGATTATAAGCAATGTAAAAGTTTCACGTCAAAGCAGTAAAGAAAAACAGCACGTGACACACACTGACTCCAGATTTGATAAAGCACCAAACATTTATTTTGAATGTTGCCGCTGCAACGGAAAGGTTAGAAAAAAGAGGGAGTTTTGCTCTGAGAAAATACTACGTTATGAGGTGTGAAAGGCATAAATGTAAAAATTCAATATTTCAAATGAAAAAAGAGTAAATTTCCGCAACTTTATGTCTGTAACATCGTCGTTTTAGGTGCGATAAAATTTTCCTTTTTGTTTGTGTTCACAAATAAATCGTTTTGGTAAATGGTTCACATGTTTTCTTTATTCTAATGTAAATAAGACAGTTGTTTATTTTGGGAATAGTTTCGATTACTTATCAACAGTGCTTTTTCTGTTGTATTGACCAAATTTTTATCCATGATGATTACCGACCAAGTCAATAAGAATTAAAAGTCCAGTCAATATAACTATAGTAAAAATCTTTTTTTGCGCTACCATAAATATGAATTAATATTTTCGCGTTAGAAATTAGCTACTTAAAAATCTCATCCATCCGAAAGTTGACAGTAAAAACAAATTATCCCAAAACTTTATTGGTAAAGAATTTGTTCTTGACTGCAGAGACAATCGATCATGGCGGTTAGGATTTGTATTTTTCCGATTAGGTGTATCAGGGGCGTATTTGACATTGTCACATCAATTATAAGCGTGGATTACCGCGGGACGGATCCTCGACGGTTCAATTTGGCCCCGACGGCGCTGGGAGGGTTAAATCGAGGGGGGCGTATCAGGAAGTAAGTCGGATCTCTTATCAAACTTGATGAAGGCTTGAAGCTTGTTAGTGCGGCTTCGAACGCTTCTTACTCTTAGTCACTGATATCGTTCGTTGAGAAGCGATAAGCTTTAATGATTGCTTGTTGAATGTTGGTTACATTTTGATATTTAAGGCTTTTGATTGTTTTTAATCAATAAATATAATAAAAATCCTCCAGTCAGATAAACTGACACAATTTAGCTGAGCTTGCAATAAGGGTGATCAAATAGCGAACTAGATTGGATTATTACACAAATGTCTGTCCTGAATCCGAGCTAAATTCGTTACAATAAGGTAATAATGAAAGTAAACATTGTTTCACAAGTCTTACTCCTACCGTTAGTTACGTCTAATTGGCTCTAAATATATCTACCTTTTTCACCCCAATTCAAACAGATGAGAGGTTATTAAAAGTTGTCACAAATTCAGCGGTGCCGGGATAAGAGTTCGACATGAAATTCCCCGGGGTTGGGTTCGACACCCGATGGGGGAAATTCCATTAATAAAGCATTATAAATGGAAAGTTTTATGCACGTAAGAATCCGTACGTCGAGCTCTAATCAAAATAAGTTTAAATTAAATGTTTCCAATATGGTTTGTAGAAGCTTTAGTTTGTATTACGGTCGCGCTGTTCAGCTCGATAAGAACTGGTAGACATTTTGCATGTTATAGAAAAAAATATTGCAAATCTATACCATAAACTCTAAATCATAGGCATATTTTTACAAAATTTTGCTTACTTAATCATTCATCCACCAAACATCTTATTATCCTTCTTTTACTCATTAATAAGTAGATACTCAGTAATTTCAAGACGATAAAACCTTTGATTCACCTTTACAAGCCATAACATTTAGTTTATATCTCATAAAATCAATAATAAACACTCCTTAGAGTATGCAAAGCGTTTTAAGACTGGCCGTATTTAATTGCCCTTGAAAGGGGCGACAAAAAATAAATGGCCGTGGGTATAAATAACCGTGCACTTTTCATAATCGCAATTGTCGTCGGGAGGATATTTAGTGCGTTGCAACCCCAGCGGGTTGAAGGGGCGGCAGGAGGTGAAACGCGCGGGGAGGGGCACTATGAGGGCTGCACTGAAGATGTCTCAAATGGTAATGAGATGCAAGCTTTGGCAATTGATGTGGGAGAAAAGGTGGTATGTAGGAGTTTGAATATCGATTTTTTTGTGAAGTTTTGAGATAGGCGCGTTTTATAACTACCGTATGTCTATTTATGACTAAATCTATGAGTTAATGTTAAAAAAGTAAGTTAATAGATATTTTCTTTAATTATCTAAAAACTTCCGACGGGGACTGAATGATATACAATAAAAGTTATGAAAATTTGTTTTTATATGGAAATTTTAACCTGATTTACTTCAAATTATCAAAAGGATAGAATGCTTTTAATAATTTCTAGATCTTGTTACGTAATCAGTCGTTTCTTATGTTATTTTGTATGTACGACAGCACCTTCAACAAGAATTTTATTCTAAAACATTAAACCTCATTTACAAAAGCGATTGCGGATTCAAAACAAAGGACAATTTACAGAAAAGCAAAAGCCGCAAAAAACCAGGAAGCCAAGGGTGGGGAATAAATTTTATTTATCGAATAATAAGGATGGTGTCTCGCTCGTTATTCACCGCTTGGGGACATTATCGCTTCTTTTAATTATTGTCCCTAGAGTTATTCCACTAGTAGGAACTTTGCATCTTCTGGTTGATGCGAGAAATGTGTTCTGGTGAATTTATGAAAATAAATATTAAAAAATATAGGTATGTAATGTAGACTATGTCTTCTGTCACCAAAAAAATTTATGTTTTGAATTTATTTAAAAATATAATTTGAAACGTTGCTATAGACATTTAGTCAATTTTTAAGTACCTTTCGGTATTAAGAACATTTTATTTAAAAAATAACTATGGTATCAAAAGGAGTAAGCTCCTATTATGAAACTAGCATTTAAATATACCCAAATTGACGGAATCTTTTATAATTATAATAACAATGACACTACGATACTTCACGTATCATTCACATGATACGCAAGCATGACAACGGCAAAATTATGTCCAAAACTAATTGTAAGCAGTAATGATGCCGTCCCTCCAAAGCCCTCGCACCGTCCTAACAAATGGAACCTCGTATCCAACAGAAACTTACAAAAAAGGAACATTTTAATTCCTACTGGTAGGGGCAAAGCCTTACAGCCACGCGGCCCGCGGAAATGGAAGGAAAAAAGAAAAAAACTCAGCGGAAGTTACTCCTCCCGCTCCCCGCTTACATGCTGTGTGTTTTTTAAATGGAAATTTATTGTTCGAACTCTTTGTCAGTCAGTTTAAAAGTTTTGTGGTTTAAGATTCTGTTATATTATGCACGATTATTAACATTTTCATTTTGTTTATTTATTTATCAATTTATATTTAAAAAACAGGTTTAAACCATTCTCTGTGTAATGCAATAAGTAATAAGACGACTATTTTGGAAAATGAAGTCGGTACAAAAGATGGTGTGGCAATAAAAATCTCTGTAGAAAATACCCGTCAATACTGACTCATAGCTTTTATTTCGGAACAGTTAATCTATAAATTATCAAAAACCAGTAACTCCTCAATAAACCCACAATAGAGTTTCCCCATTTTAGCGACGACTCTACATCAAGAAAACTTTTAATTCCATCCTCATAAAGCAATTAAAACAAGATGGAAATCATAAGAAAATTAAACTCTTTAAAATTCCAAGTAGCAACTTTCTTAGTTAATAAAATTCACTCCGACTCAGCTAGCCCCACAATTGAAAAGCACAGGGGAACTCCAGATAGGCACTTACTGTAAAAGTTGAAGCTAATTGCCCTTAAGACATATTTTTAATTTCATTGGCCATTCCTCCGTTTTTAGTATTGCCAGTGGTACGTAAGGGTAACGAATAATTGCTATTTTTACGAGATAAGGTCACAACTTTTGAATGTCGAACCTATTTTATTTTATACGGTATTTAGGGGGTTAAAATTTGAGTTATTTATGACTTTCTACGCTTTTTTTTCTTTGTTAGTTACTAGTGCATTTTCTATGTTCGTTCAATTTAAAAGTTAGTATAAAACATTGATTAATTGTCGTGCTTACTTATTTGAAGAGCCTGTTTAAGTTGGCTTTACCTGACTAAACAGAGTAATAAGGTTCTGTGTTATTTAAAAAATACGATTCCATGATTGAAAAATCATATAGGAATATGTGCAAAGAATATTTTAAACACCTCTAAAAGATGCTATGGAAGACTCAATGTTCAATGATTAAACATTGACTTAAAAGTCAGACAATTTTTATCTTCACTCTTCGCACGGCAAGTGTCAGCAGTTAGACAGTGCTCGTGCATTTTTAATAAAGTGTCGAAGGAGTTCTAGTATCCGTCGAACATTATATTCCCAAGCGGCCATCGTAAGAACACGTGCCTCAATGCTGGACGGTAGCTGGAGCCGTAACCTCTTTTGTAACCATTCCTGCGCTTCCATTCAATCTGTCATTCCACTTTTAAAATGAATCATTCGTTCTTTGAATTCGGCGCGGCGTACGTTTTTTCTTCACCGTGACCTACCCACCGCGGGGGTCGCGATGACTGATGATATTTTAATGGTTTATTTTTCTTTTACATTCTTATCGTTTAACTATTGTTGAACTAGCCGGCGGCTAGAAGTTCGACACAGAACGTAACAATAAGCATTTTTTCTAATAAGACAAACGCGTAATTTGGTAGATGGTTAGAGATAATTGTTTTGCATGATGTGGTAATGATTAAACATTATGCATGGTATCATCGGCCGCGGTAATTATGTTTTTGTCTGGTCCGCTTTGCCATGTAATTTGATGTAGTTATGAGATTTATATTTGGACGCTACGCTTCCTGGAGCATGAATTTTGGTGAGTTCTATTTCAGTGATTAGTCTAAAATAACATATCCGTCTAGTTTTGTGACACAGGCGCTGTCAATACATTCTCGTCGACGGGTTTTGATGAATGGGCTGAGCTGCGTTTGCGCCGCGTGTTATTGTCGTTAAGTGGTATTTATTAATAACTTTAGTGGGATTTCTTCTCATCAGTAGCGGAAGTGCTTTGATTGTTATTGTTATATTTTTGTCTTCATTTAATTCGATTAAAACTTAGGTATTATCAGTGACATTACTACAATTAAATTATAAAAAGTAGTTCTTCTAAGGAAAAACATAATCATATGAATATAATCAAATATAACTTAAGAAGTTCTTAACCTTTTTTGATATTAAGGCAAACAAGAACTTGTTTCTAATTATTAGATTTCCTATCAAAATCATAAACCAAATATTTATCATTGCGATTTTCGTTAACAATTCATGACATAAAAATTTGGACCAAGCATTTGTACAACACATGGAATCAACAGTACGGCGTCTATCAACACGATTAGCTGTATTGTGACAAGCTTGTTCGTTCTTATTAAAATAATATTTTTTTCAGTTCTTGCTTCTAAGGGAAAACACACACGGGCGTCGCGCCGATGACAGACGCGGCAGACAGCTAGCTCGAGCTGTCAAAGGTGACAATAACGCCCGCTGAGAACTGTCACTATTTACTACTTTCGTTTTTAGTTTCATCCGACAGTTATCCGAATATATTATTTTTGTGTTATATATTTTGTTTAATGTAAAGTTGTACCCATACTTAATTTCTACTTTACAATGTAGTATTTAGCTTACTTTATTTTTTAGACAAAAGGCAATTTTAACGATTATTACAAAATTGTACCTAGATATAATTTGTATTAGTACCAAATAACTTTGAGTCTTGTTTGCAAGTTTTTTATTGGATTATTGACCTTCTGAATAATATCCATGTGTTACAAGATAAGTTTTTATGGTTCAATAAAATTCATAAGTTCGTAAGTATCTCTATTTTCCGAAGTTCGTTGACATAACTGAGCTTTTGCAACTTAGTCTTCTATTCTAGGTACATTTCTTCATGACTACAAATATGTTTTTTAAATATCTAGCTCTCAATGAAATAACAAGTTTTCTCGGTGAAGGTCCTGTAGTTAAACTTTAATGTAATAATTATAATTTTATGATCTACAAGTATCAAACTTAAATCTCTTTAGTTATTAAGTCTTATCTTATAATCCTTTAATAGCTTAAAACGGGTCGAACTTAGAAACTGTCCAACATTAAAGAGGCTATCAAACCTTACTCTGACAATAACTTAGCGTATCACAAACTAGTGTTGTTCTCATTAAGCGTGTTATACTGTCCAAAGTCCCGTTGGAAGCAAGTGTTGCCATTATGGACTGGACTGGTCAAACTTTGCCGCTGAATATTCATCGCATGTTGCGTTTATGAACGTACTAAGTTGATCCGAGTTTTGTGGCGTCGGAAGTTTCCGTTCGAACGGCCCAAACTGCCCTTAGGGAAGATTTACGGCGACCCTGATAGAGTGTGTCCTTTGTTCGACATGATCTTTAACACGATGTAAAGCTGGGATTGAGGTGGTGCTTATTTTGAGATTTGTAATTGTTGGTTTTTTTGGATTTAATAGGATAACGGGTTGTAAGTTTGTGTATTTTAATTATATTATTAATAAAATTAAAGTGTTTTTCTAAATAAATATCGTGTGTTGTAGTAGGAAGCTAGAGGTTCCTTGTAAGAATCCGGTATGTTACAAAGATGCTTGTTTTATCTATTTGACGACCGAGTGGTGTAGTGGTAAGTAGCCTTGCCTTATACGCCGAAGGTCCCAGGTTCGATTCCCGGCCGGGGCATTCATTTGTGTGATGAACACAGATGTTTGTTCTCGGGTCATGGTTGTTTGTAATTATATATGAATGTTTATTCTGGGTTCCCCCCCAGTTCGCTGTATGGTCATCCATAACACAAGCTCTGCTTACTTTGGGGCCACACAGTTGGTGTATTTGTCTGGGGATTTATTTAAAATCTATGGTTCAGACAATTAACTGCATCTTGTTTTTGATTTTAAAGTAATCACTAATCAATGCAAGACTTTTTTAATGGGAATAACGCGGTATATTAAGAGAGTTTAACAAAAAAATATTAAACTCTACACCAAAACTGTCACACAATGGATTGTCTGATCGTTCGTTCAAGTGTGTCATTGAAGAATTAAATTATTTCCATTGCGTCACAGATTGATGGATTATTGCCTGGTATCCTTATATTCCCACACTTAAGCAAGATTACGAGGTAACGACAATGTTGTCGGAACAAACGTTGAGCGTCATCGGCCGGGGTGGTTTGCGGGGTACGGTCAACGAGTTAGATAAGATTTAAAGGTTTATTGGGTAATATTTTAAGTATGATAATAAGGTGATCTTGTCAGTAGATTTTTGGTTAAACTAAATTAGTTTTTGTTGCCTTTCTTATCTCAGGTGCAGCAAGGAATTAAGGGTGGTGAAATAACTTTTACCCGTGGCTTTGTATAATTATTAATTTTTTTACACTATCATTTAAGACAAATGTACGATATATTACTTTTTTGCTAGTAAAATTTTAGATATTATTTTGATACAAATTCCATAATCGTTTTAAAACCTTGTTATTACTGTAGAACATTAGGATTCTGCCTTTTTGCCATGAAAATCAATTTGACTTGTTCAAAAGAAAATAGTGTCTCTTAATGCTAATATTCACCAGCCCGTCTAAAATATTCTCGTTCGCCAGCGCTCACTGTACTAGGGCTGTAAGTGCAAGTCACTCATATCAATATCAGTAGGGTTGCCGACAGCGTTTTGTTTTAGCGCTTTTTGCCGAATACTGGCGTGGTGGCGTCCCAGAACTTTGCGAGTCCTTGTTATCGGGAACACTGCGTTTCGAATAGTTTAGCTCATGGGATAACCCTCGCATTTTGGAAAGTTTGGTGTGTGATAAGTATAGTGTACTTGTATATTTTGACTAAGATGGCGAGGTATGAATATTTTTTAAATTATTGAATCGATTTCAAGGCATTAAACTTTTTCTTTATTTAGGTATTTAACATTACCAGAAATATATACTGCTTTCAAAAAAAAGTTGAGAACTTCGTAAAAATAGTGCTTTTCTACAATGAGGAATTTAATAAAAATTGAACAATTTTTACCCTGAAAGAGTATACGTACAAGAGTATACGAATCTTGTGAATTAATATACAGTTCAAAAAAAATATGAATGGTCATAAAGAAACTTTTTCAATTTTAAACTATTTGAAGGAAAATCATATAAGACGTTCATAAATTTATTTTCAATTAAAATAAACTATATAAAAACGTATCTTTTTTGTAGTTATGTCACTATAAATAAATGTCAAATAAACTTGTTTGTGGCACGGTGGCACATACACTACCCGAACGAAACACAGACAACGAGACACATAAGCAATTAATAAAATTGATAGAATATCATATCCAATATGCAATTACAGTACGTATCACGCGGCTTTTACCCGTAAGTAGTGTAGCCAGTAAAACTAGTTTTCCGGGAAATGTGATTCCCGGTATACGCGGTTCCCGGAAAATATTGCAATTTGCATTGCAGTAGCACAATAAAGCCGCCCCTGCGGTGACGAGGCGGCCCGTTACATTTGCATTATTTCGTACCGACAGTAAAACAAACAGGGGAAAACCTGGAGTTGAGATGCGGACAAATTCCTGTGTGAAAAGCTCAGCGAGTAATTGCATGTGCAAAGATTTAGGCAATATTGTTTTTTTTTAATTTCTTAAATGTATATGTATAATATATATTGTTTTTATTATATTATATTACTTTTATACTGTGCATAGTCTAGCTAACCTTAGAGTATTTCTATATTTTTTAGCATTTACACGTTCCGAGCGTCGTATCAGTGAGATATGATGAGAGTGTATATGAGTTTTAGGATATAACGATGATATAATTTGATAATAATAAATGAGATAATTTTTATTTTCTTTCAAAACCTCTAAACTGCTGGGTTTATTTATAAACCAATAGGCTTTTATATGTATTTATGTTAATTGGATTTTAGCGTAATCTGGGGATATTTATGTAATTTCTTGAGAAGTTTGTTTCCTTTATTTGACACTTAAATTTTTATATTATTAAAAAAAAAAGTAGTAGTATTTACTTTTTTTACATCATTGCTATCTGTACGTAATGATAAAGCAGTTTCTCCCCACTAGTGTTACGCTGATTTTTGTATTAATTTGCAAAAACCTGAATGTAGCGAAACATGCCATTCCTCCAGAGTACATTTTTAGCGAACGTTCTATCAATTCTTTTTACTTCTTGTTCTTAAGCGATTTGGTATTATATACATTTTGAATGATAAATAAGGTGAACGTAGAATTGTGAATCTAAAATAAACAAGAAATATTTTGCCATCACAAAATTTACGGGACGGTATTGATTAAAAGGTTGAAGCTCGTTTCTACCTACTTCGTTTTACTCAGTAGCAAAAATAGTTTAATAAAGTTATAAAAATAGTGATAATTAAATTACAATTCCCAGTTTAAGGTGGCACGTTTATGATATACTGGTTAAAATTTTATGTTATAAAAATACAGGTACCTTTTAAAGAATGCTTTTATGTTTAACCAACTTAAGTGAAATCTTTGTACTCAAACATTTGAGAAACTATATTTACATGATATCATGAGAATGCTGTATTTTGTAAACAAAATTATCCGACGCCAAGCGGCGAGCACTAAGTATTGTATCAGCTAGGTGCAACGCATCAAGTTATCAATCTCGGTGAATTGTAAATCTCAACAGCCATAAATTAGTAAACATATCGACTAATCCTCCCTTAAACAAACAATTTAATATTTTTCTTTATGACCGATACTGCAAGCTTTTAATTTCTCTCAGTCCCGACTTCGATTTTCCCGCAATTTAAAAAAGTAACTTATCAGTTAACTAGAGCGAGAACAGTTATGTATCATAGCTAAAGTGGGACAGGGACAGAGCATTGCAAGAGGGAACGAAAAATGAAACGGGGGAAGAAAGTTAAGCGTCCGTGACTTTTCAAGATTTTTCGGCGTTTATTTTTTAAAGTTTACGTTCAGAAGTCGTTGTTTCGTCTAGAGTATATATAAAAGCGCTTTCCGAATTGTCTTTTGTTTTCTGATCTTTTTTGTATTTGTTTGTTTTTTTTGCTTTGTAGGACCGAAAGTGATTCAAAATGGGCGGTGAAAAGTTTTGAAGCGAAAAGTGTTTTGTCGAATTGGAGTTTTAAAGAGTTTATAAAAATCGTTTATTCAATTTAGAACCGTATTGGCAAAATATTTAAAGTAGATAGAGAATCGTTATCATTAAAAAACCTACACCTTGTTTCGATTAAAAGGCTCTTTCTTTTCATGTAAGCTCATGTACTCTATGTGTTTCATCGAAAGCCACATCCGTTCTCACGCTCTCAACCAAAATATAAAAAAAAACAATCTCCTACAAACGAAATCTATATTACTAATAGTAACACACCATCAGCATAATGAAAGCAAACTTCCGAACCCTCTTATTACGTTCGTTTTTGACTAAGGTAAATAGTATGAAAAAGATTCGATCATCCATCACCGATAGTTCTACTCTTTGTGGCCACCGACCAATTACGGCCATGAAAATTAAATTCACGAAATCTAATTAAGAACAAATTGTTTTATTTATTATGATGCGTTCGGGTCATTTGTTATTGTCGCAGGGTGCGCGCGCGGCGCCTGAGGCGGGACCGATCGGACGCGTCAAAGTTTTTTGGTTTGACGTATGATGAAATGACGTCAGGTTTCGATCGGCTGTTGTCGTTTGTTGAGGTGTTGAAGCTAAGGTTACGGGTTTTGAATTGAATGAAAAAGTTATTATGATACGGCAGTGATGTGAGTTGCGATCTTGAGAAGCCTGGATTAATCATTTTGTGAATCCAAAGATTAATTTTGAATACTAATCAAAGTCTTGGTAAAACGAAAGATATTTCTATTTTTATCAAGTAATTAGTACAATATTTATTGTTTTGTCACGTGTGAAATGCAGAATAGCACAGCAAAATCCAATAAAATGTTTTGATTGCCAATTTGTAGAGAGTTTTCAAAACTTTGTTTTACTGATATATAACTCACCTGAGTGACTTATTTTTTTATTGATATACACTAGCCAGTTATTTAATACTGAAGGTAGCTTATAATTTGTATTATAGTACCTATAAGAAGCAATTACTTACATATAGTCCTACAATAACAGTACTGTATAACTCAAAGTTATAGAGATTCAAATTTCACTCAATTTGTTTCATAAATTCCTGTCATTATGCTAATTTTTATATATTACCCAACACATTGTAGAGATGCTCGTGTGGTTGGCCTTGTACTTCCAATGAATACGAAGTTCCATTAATTATCCGTCCGTCTATTATGTAATTGATGACTAAAAAGGCCGTAAAGTTTTTATTTATTCAATGAAATGTGAAGTTACTCACTTCGTACTGGTATTGACATTCCACGACAAGGTCACAGGTGAAAATGTCTACTGGGCCAACAAAGGATAAATTATGTTCAACTACTTTTGTTGGAAAAAAAAGGAAGAAGGAACATTAATTTTATGTACAAGCTATTTATAGTAAAGTTATTCAATGCAGCGGTCGATCAGAATGTTCATTTACAGAAGCCCACGAGCACGATAAGACAATTAATTAGGCACTAGACAATAAATATCAACAGTAGCTGGCAACCCGCGGAGCGAGTGTTAATAGTGTAGCCATAACATAATCCATCAAAGTACCTTCGGTGTGTGCATATGCTTTATAAGTAGATACTTCGCCCTCCGGCTCTATGTCCAAAGTGGTTTTTAAGTAATTATGCAATCGTCTTTCTCTGAAACAGTTTTACCTTAGTAGCTAGACGTCATTTTTAAATCAGTAAACATTTAAATCCGTATGTCGACAACAGGTAGAAATGTGGGTTAACCTTCTCTGTGAATTACTGCATCAACGATACGTCGGGCTCCGCACCTCATCTATCACCGGCGCGCCGGCGGGTCAGCACTGACCCTGAGATGGTCCGATAGCCTCGCTGCCCCACCGTTCGACCACATAATGAACTCACACTTCTATTGTCTCCAAATCACAGCGTCAAACGTCTTTCACTGACCTAATTTGCCATAAAATTATTCCAAGATTGAAACAGTAGCCCCGGGGCCACTCGTACTGCTCCAGACAGTTCATTTTTAATAATAAATGAGACGAAATCAAGACATGACGAATAAATGAATCCAGAACTTGACGAATAAATGAATATGGAATATGATAAATGGAAACGGGTCCCTCGCGAAGATTTTTTCTTAACTTCGTCCGGACGGAAGACGCTGGCTTTTTCCTTTTGCTGCGGGACAGGCTAAAGATTTTTTAGCTGACCGTGTCGGGCGGTGTGGTGCCTATTTATCATTTCGTACAAAAGTTGGGTTATAAATTGTATTTCTGCTCTGATATGCTCGCTTAGTGATACATTATAATTCTTTCCCATAGCAGTATGATTAAATGTTGCTGTGTTAAATCTGTTAGAAATTCAAATCTGTTGCAAATAATTTAGAAGCATACGTTACGTTTGTCGGGAGCATGCGTGATTCAAACGACTTGGTAGAAGATGCCGCTTTAATCCCGACTGCGTAATCCGAGTGCAGTAGTCAGTGCCACGTGGTTCAATGATAAAGTACCCGAACAGATTATGCAAATTCTTAAAATTTGTTTTCTTTCTCGCTCTACAGCGCGGTTTCGTATATATCCGTCCCGTTCTTTCGCATTCACCCCTAAAGTCTTGGTCTGATGGATGATGCGTTATTCCAATAACAGTTTTGATAACGTGTGTGTTATTTGAAAGTCAGAGATGTGCTCTACATGGTAAGACCGGGAGATTCCATTTATCATCGTGTGAGCGCAATCAATTTAGCATACACTTTCATGATTTCTTTGTTGCTATTTTGTTAGAGATATATCGAATTAGCTTTATAGCTGTTGAATAAGCTTATAGTCGTAATATTACAGTTTCTCAACTTTTGCTATGTAAATTATATGGACACGAACATCATGTAAAAACATAAAACGAAAAAGTATTAACACTAATAGCTACATATCCAGTATGGAGAGTGCATCCCACATTAATTTGAAGCATGCCGGTACTGTAATCAAGGGGCGGTACACACAACTACAAATTAAAGTAAGTAATATGTTAGCAGTACACAGTTCAGTATATAACATATGAAATTGATCACTGAGTGTAGAGTAATAAGATGGTAAGGCTATATACGGTCAACAGCAGTTGAGTGGATTCACTTTCAATTTAGAAGACTTTATTGTTATGAGTATTAGAGCTAAAATGGAATCGAAGTTTGACCGTTGATGTGCCGTCGAGTTTACATAAGTATAGGTCGTGAGCTTGGCTATAATCAACTCGTGGTCGTCCGTGCGAACGGATATTTCATAGCTGTCACACATTTATTTTTAACCGTTTTCTTTCTTCGTGTGTAGGTTATATAAATATAGAAATGTTTTTTAAGACATGTGTAAATAAATATTTCTACCATATTTACTAAAGTAACGTAGAAAGTAAGTTCTTACTTTATATTTTAATTTTCGAATTTGAGTCAGTTATTAATTGAATTGTTTCCTATAAATAACTGGATTTTCCACTATCATATTTTTGGTGAAATATCTTATATTTCCGAACAATTCATAGCATAAATTATATGGCGATTTGAATATGCGAATTTACCAACTCATTTATTTTAAAAAGCAGTATATAATTATGATAATTTAAAGATAAAATTAAAGTTATTGAGTTACATCTAAAGCTTTAATAGAGTAATTTAGCAGTTACTCTGTTATTTACTAACCCTACTATTTGCTACAAAAACTTGCGGATTCATTCTCATCCGTGGAAAATGGCGTCCGTAGACCAAATGAAAACATTTAAATTTCAAATTCCAGCAACGCACCGACTTTTCGATTTTTGACACATGTGTGAAATACCATCCTGGTATGGGAGCCTGTCCATCGAGATTTGACACAGGGTGCGTGACTCAGCAGTTTCCGACTTCGCTGTTACATCCTGAACACATGCGTGACTTGCCGAACACCCGACAGCCTTGTTTAATTGCTTACCAGCTAGACAATTCAATAAGCTTAACAACTCCATTTTAACTACCGTTTTGTGTTCCTAGTTTAGCTGTATGAAAATTTTGAATCTGTTTTTGTCGCCTTCCCAAACAAACACCTAAATGCTTACTTCGTTTACGGACTTTAAAATAGAAAGGTATTTAAGACACGCTCAAAAAGCCTCAAAAGTTGAAAAGGTCTTCCATGATATAAAAAACTAAAATTGTATATGTGTGAGAATGGGTAGGCAGCTTGCTAAACGTAATATAAAGTGTGGTTGCGAGGTGGCTTGGCATGTTGTAGGTATAGCCATATACATAGTAGGTAAGTAGGAACCTCGCCCCCCGCGGTCATTAGTCGCCGCTTCCCCCCGCGCGCCCAACCAGAGAAAGTATGATTTTGCTCCTATAAAGCTGTATTTCTACTCCATACAGGAATTTCAAACTTGAACCTCCCAGCCGCAAAGAAAAGGACATGTGCCTCACATTATCCTAACTTGGAAAATAATTTTAGCGTTAATTTTAGCGTTTTCCATCATAAACTTTGAAACAATCTCGAGATTGAAATAAACAGATAAATCCTTAGAATTGTTTTTATTCTCATGCATAATTCGATTGGAATCTTTTTACTCAAGAAAGTTTGATTTTACAGAGAAACAATTGTACTTTACTATGGCTATTGAAACTAGAAAATTATAAATTGCGTTGCGTCGCTTTCATGGAAGGTTCGTTATTGGTTTTTATTTAAATTCAAGTGTATTAATACCGTGTTTGTTTTGGAATAAATACAGTTTTTAAGTAGAAGCCCACATTAGTTGAGGGTGTCCCAGCTGGGCAATTAATGACCAGGAGGAAGCGCAGGGGTACCGAGAACACAAGTTTCACTACTTCTACTTATTATTTTAATTTTAATGGTCTATCTACGAAACTATCTAAGTTCTGATACTTTAAGTAACTATAGTTCAAAATATCTGACATGCAAAAATCATAAATTTAATTATAAAATTATACACAAAATAAACTAATAATTCTTGTACAACACCAGTATTCCACCAGTCTGAATTATACAAAAATGCATGAAATACAAATACTTTTCAAAGAAAACTGAGCTTAGTTTATACTGAGTAGAAGTTATTTTTGATTTTATTTATGATTCATTCAATGTCGGCATCATATTTACGTGGCTAGGCGAGATATTATAAAATATGTAAAAGGAGATTCGATCGTGGCCATGGAACTATTAACTTTCTATCTTAAAGGTTTACCACGATTTTTTTTTCACTTTTAATCCAGCCAGCCAGTATTAACGTAATAAAAAGGCTGAAGAGAAAAAGCGCGGGAGTGCTGCGAAGGGCTGAGGTCGTTGTCTCATCGATTTTCGATTTGCTCCCGTTGCATAGAAATGGGTCAAGTGCTGTTTAAATGGGATTATCAAACAAACACATGGTTACCAATATCAAATTTCATCTAGATTTCGTATAGGAGATCTTTTGTCAGATCTTTACCAAAATATATGAAGATCTGCCCAATAGGCGGGAAATGTGCCTTTGCTTTCAGTTTTTCTAACCTTTTGTTTACTTATTTTTTCTTTATCGAAGCTTTTATGTTATAAAAATAAATATTATCATGAAATTAAGCAAAATAATTATCATTGGTTTTATCAATTTCAACATAAAACATGAACAATACGATGTATTTACTACCGATTATTATAAAGTAGAAAATTTAAACGAACAAAATTATAACGAGTAAAACACCCTTATACCAATCAAGCAAAGTATGATTATAACCTTCCAACTTTTCAGTATCAATCAGCAGAGTAAGTTATTGAATATTAAAAATGAGGTATTTCAAAGTTTTCATTAGGGTAGAATCGAAGCAGTTAGAGCCCTTTTATTATCTGCTTGCCTCTAAATTGCCGAAAAAAAATTCTACCCTGACAAAAGGGGAACCGAGGACAAAAACCTTGTCCTCAACTGAGCTACCAATGGCGCACCGTTATTTAAAAATCGAACAAGATAAGAGCCGAAATGTTTTTATTTTTTTAAATGGCACGTATTTATGTCTTTTTTTAAGTCAATATTGAAGGCAAAAGTTGTTAAGGATGCAGCCTCTTGATAGGACTTTTTATGACTGTGCAGGGTCGAAGGTTTTAGGGTAATGTAGCGTTCGATTTCTAGTAATGGTCAGTTGATAAGCAAATGAGCTCATTATGGAACCAAGTTTTTCATGTCAGTTAAAAATCAAGAATAATTGAACAAAATTAAGTTGTATTTATTATGTTTATCATTATTTTAACGAATATTTTTCGTCAAGTTATTTATTAAAAGCTCGGTTAGGGGTTGAATCCGAGTCAGTTCACAGAAAATTCATCCCCTCCTGGGATGATAAAGAATTGGGGTATTAAACGATTACAAATGCTTTTCGGTTCAATAAACAAGTTACTGGAGAAAACCAATACTTTAAATGAAACACTTACATTTCTTTTAAGTGTGTACACATCGATGGTTCTATAACATTCTTTATTAACTAGCAGTGATAGATTTACTGAAAAAAATCCAATAAACCTTTTTATACAAATAAAAAATATATTTTTCACATTAGACAGTCATATAGAACCTCTTTTTTACTTCCCATTCCGATATCAGGACACTTGCGTTCATCCTCGGAATCGTTTAAGGAATATTCACACATACAATTCTAAAGGAACACACCTTCAGATAAGGCTAGTCGCAGACAACTTATTTATGTACCACAGCATCCGATTGAGAGCTACGGAGTCAACCGACACATTTGAAAGCAGACTTATCTACCCTCTCGCGGCTACATTTATTTCCGTACCCATTTCGACTCCGAACGCACCTTTAGAATTCTTTTCCAAATTCGAAATTTCCCTCCATAATACGGCGTCACCAAACTTATCGATAAGACCAAAGTCTTTTAATCCAAGGATTTTGATAAATAAAGTAAATGTATTGTGAAGCGGACATCGGAGACAATAAAATCGAAGCGTTTTAAATAAGTAGCAATTTTTGAGAGGACTCCCGTAAAGTTAAATGAGTTTGTTTGGATCGGTGTAATCTTTTGTAGCGAAACTGGATCGAGATAACCGATACGGTTTACGGGCTTCTGGGGATTATGAAAGCAAAATGTAAATAAATAAGCGCTCGTTAAACAAAATGATTGGATTTTAAGTTTTAGTAGTATTTTAATAAGTTTACAAAAGAGAACTATTAAAGATTTTAAAAACTCCTCACTTCGAAGTAAGAGGTAAATATTCAAAACTTTTTCACCAAGTCGGTTTTACAAGAACTTTTTTAAATAAAAAAATGAAACCTACCGCTTAACAAAAACAAAGAAACTCTTGCACAAATTTCAACAGAATCCCTAATTTTAACTCTTACAATAAAAATTCCCAATGAAACTCACACCTTATTTGTATTTTTCAAGACATTTTTTTACTTCCGTATACCGATAGATAAGCAAATACAGGGTGGTCTGATGGATATTAAAGGCACACCTTGCATCATTTACGTTATTACTAGCACCCCGTAGGGTGGGCCATCTTACGAATACCTTATATCTAGATGTACCTCCACCCTTAATATGCTAAAATCAAATTAGTTTCAAAACGGAGTGATTCCCTTGCCAATCGATCGTGCAGTAAGTTACGATTTTAGGGTGTATGTTATTTAATAAGGGTGTGTTTTTTAGTTTGAGAGCTTTATTTTTTTTTTTTGCATAGGATTGAATGTTTTGATCTTTTTAAATTGTGGCATTTTAGTTTTTGTAATTTCAACAAACAATTCGTGACACGTAAACTAAACTAGCTAGAGCGTTTCTTCGATTTATCCTTTTATTACTTTCAATTTCCAATTGTTCTTAACGAAATATAGAAACATGAAGATCTGTCACTCACTCGATCTTTAGCCAAGGTTTCTGACCAATATTTCTCGCCTCAGCCTTCCTAAGACCTTCATTAACACGGACTTACAAAATTGAGACCTTCTCGTAAACGCCTTCTGATGGAGTATGGTGACAATTTGTGCTCAGCTTCAAAGATGCTCTTATAAAAAGAATGGAAAAATTAATACTGTGATTATAAAAGACGTTGTAATGTTTTTTTCTATACTTATATAACTCGTAAAATATAAGCATTGGAAAATAATTATAACTTTTTTATTTTATGCTTTTATTGCTCATACGTTCGGACATACTAAAATGACATATTTTTTAAATATTTTTGCATACACATTATGCAAAACTAAACAGTATTTAATGCAGTACAAATTTAAAGAATATATACGCTATGTAGGTGTTGTTTTCTGACATCCAGATCTGTTAATACGGTCTCTAAACTTTAACTCCAGCAATTTGATCACATTAAGTGTACCGTCACTACTTACTGTGCACTAGTTTAAAATAGATCAAACTATCTTTCTTTCAACTCGACAAACCGCCATTACTATGTTGTCAAATTGGACATACACACAATAGTTCCTACAGGATGCTTCCTACAAAAGCTTAATATAGAAAAAAAAACTGCACCCTAAATTGAAGAAAGATCATTAACTGGAGCTCAGAAAATTAACACCCCCATGATTAGAGGAGCACCCTGTAGGACGTGCTCCGAGAGTCCGAGAGCTTTACTTCTTATTTAGTTACAGTGCAGTGAATTATTGTTTATATCATATAGGTGACTGTTTCTCTCAAATGTTCTTAGGCTTACGAAAAATATTAAAAAAGACGTAGGTATCCTACCAATGTTATTTCTTGAGTTATTATAATACCTATACGTAAGAAAGAAGAATGAACAGTTTTTGATACAATTCGGTTACAAAAGTTTAAAGCAAAATTTATTTAAGAAAGCCGACACGCAAGTGAAATGAAATGAAATGAAATATTTATTTCTCAACATTGACAATGAGATTTTGCAACTAGTTTCAGATGACAAAATTGTTTAACAGTCTATTGATTATACAATATATATTGTAAATGTAGGCTCCCCTAGGAAACATAAGTCAGAGGTAAGTTCGAGTGGCCATATAAGGTAACTTTTTACATATCCTGTATGTGATTTTTAGTGTCTCAGTGCTAAGACAATTTGTCACGCCATCTTATTCCTATTGCATTGTCAAACTCGTGCGCGGGTAAAGTGGATGGACTAAGATGTTTATGCAGAAAGTAGCTCTGTGGTCTGGTGTGAATTGATATGAGACGATTCTATTGCGATATCTATAGGTAGAAAAAAAAAGATCTAGTTAAAGTAGGGCTGGTAATTTTAGATTTAGGTGTTTTGTGCATAGGTAAATGTTGATTTTGTAACATAAGTTATTTTCAGACACGAGTCTCTTACGACTGTATATTTAAGTTACAGTCCTTACAGTTAAGTACTAAAAGCAATATAAAAATATTGTATCTGTTTTTTTTTAATATTTAGTTTTTCATATCATCTTATTTATTATTCTATTATTAGACTTAAGACACTACTGTTTTTAACTTATTTGTATATTGTGGTGATGATCTGCCAAAAATAGAACTAAACAAAAGCTTTCACGGAATAACGCTGACTCACTAAAAGTTATTGCAGTCAAGTAATGTTAAAAAGAACACATACATTATGAAATCATTCAATTTTCAAATAAAAATATTTGTTAGTTTGTGTGGTTATTACAACGTTAACTATAAACGTTAGGAGCAAATTCACTTTATTTGACATAGATTTTCATCGTTTTCATATCGTGTTAAAATCGTAAGTATTAAAACGTATCACCTAAACGTTTCGTTGACGCTGACTAATGACTGATGCACTAATAGTTCTGTCGCATTCGGAGTCACACCATATATCAAGGGAGAAAGTGGGAGATTCTGGGAGAAAAGAACAGTAGCGATAACGTCATGGTAGCTGGGGGACCGGAATGTATGTTTATTTGGGAGCTAATAAGATGATGTCAGGTTTTTATTGTTGTGATATTGTTAAGTCAATTGCAACGCATGTTTTTTGCATTGGAAAATAAGTAATAGTTTGATTTCCATGTGGTGTGACAGAAAATGTCAATGAATACGAAGTTTTTATTAGATAATTAAAAAATAGCTTCTGCTTTTTGTTATAATGTACGTAATGATGCATATTATGGCAAAGAGAATTTTTATGATACTCAAATTTGGTTGATATTTTTGTAGGTAATCGACATGATCCTTGAACTTGGTTGAGCTTGTACTTACCTTTTCTTAAAACTATTTACATCTTTATGTACCATGATTAATATTCCTCAAAGTAATCATATACAATACATATATTAAAACAAATAGCGCCACAATTATTACTAAGCCTAAAACTACTACTATAATACCTACTTAAGTACGACATAAAGAATAAAACATCCGACATAGAGTTAATATAACGACATGCATCATATTAACGAGTGTCGTGTCCAAACAGTGACTACTTACATTTACATAAATAAAGTAATTTTGTCTGTTCGTTTTATGGACTTAAATAGCCGTACATTACGTTTATGTGCTGTTTCATTAGAATATAACTAGAGTTAATCTTAATTTTTTGTTGTTGATGAATTTCGTGTTGAAAGTGTATTAATTTTAACGATATAAATGTGGTTGATTAGTTCGAGTGAAATTAAATTAAATCGAAATTGTAAGCATTTGAAACACGTTCCTATTACCATGTTTTTATTGTTATTTACCTAGCTCATTTTATGTTATTTATTTTTGTTACTAAAAACTAAACCTAGCTTGGTCAAAAAGATCCAACGGCAATTTATACCTAATTTATTGAAACAAAATTTTCTTCAGCTGAAATTGTAACAAAATAAACATAAAAAGTTTTGTCTTATTAATTCTGTATTTCAAGCATCTTGGAAGCTTGATGCTCAAAGATGCTCGATTGAACTGACAAGCTTTGCTTACTTGACCATACGGTTTGTGTGTCTAAATAAATAAATAAATAATTGTTATTCCTGGATGGAACTTGATGTGTTATATAACTTTTAAAATTTTTAAAACTTATACCAGTTTTTGATATTACGTCAGTAAGTATTGGGTAACTGAATTTAACCACATTCAGTTACCCGATTTCAAGAAACAAACACATAAAAATCCTTATCATCTATAAAAGATCATTAAAATCCCCTTCGAACTCCCGAAAAATCCCTACCACAGCGACATCGACTACGCCGCTACGAGCTACGAGATTAATACATCACCGCGGCCTCCCGTAGTTGTGCCACAATTTGTCTCTATAAACGTTAGCTGTAACCACGATTACCTTCACACGAATTTATTGTTTAATTCAAAACCAAGTTATTAATAACTTGCAAGATGATTAAACTAAGCCCGTGGCTGAAGGCTCTTGATTTATAAGACGCGGTTAATATGCGGTTTGAGACGAATATGTACGTAAGACCGTTTGTGTTCTTTTTCTCGTGTGAAGGTTATTTTTGACTGTGATGTATGAAATTTGTGGTTGAGAATTGGGTTTTGTAATAGGAAAGGTGGTCTTGATTAATAGTTTGAAAAAAAAAAGAAATACTATAATGACAACTTACTTGCGTGGAATTGTGTTTGAAATTTTTCTTAGTTAACCTGTTATACTATTTCCATTTGTTTATTTTCTCGATGACAGTTCTATCTATCTCGTTTATCGATATAGCTCCATCCCTATCAGTTTCTCCGACTCTGGTATTATGTAACCGTGTACGTGCGTAAACGTCATATTTTTATAAAATAATGCATACTTATTGTAAAAAAACCGCCCGCACAAGTTTTCAAAGGAGCTGTCATCGAGAAAATAAAGAAATGGAAATAGTATAGTACTATGTATGTTAAAAAATACTTCCACCGATGTCATTTTCTATAAGCCTGAGGAAGACATGCCAATCTTTTAGTCCAAGCTAAGAAAGCTAAAAGAGAAACTCAAACGAACACAAACATTTAAATCAATTCAAGGAATCTTATAACCCGCACACGCACTATATCATTTACTTTTATACCACCATAAAGAGCCTATCACCCTCACACAATCAGCATACTCGGTAATAATTTTTGAGCAAACAATTTGCTCATTTAACGTGCATCGTTTATCTATTTGCACCCCCTCAAGTGAGCTGTTTCGTGGTTCCAAACTGATTTATCATATCCCGACGCAAACAAGCATCATCTTACACGTATAAACCTCAGAACACGTTCGCAAATTTTCAACTACCCTACAGAAACATTCTCGACAATATACACTAAAAATTAAAGCGCATATTCGCGTATACTTCATCACTCAAGACGTGTATTTCGAAAATCTTAAACGCCGTAAAGTTTACATCGTAATCTCAGCTTTAACTTCTAACTGATAGGTGTTATATTCTATTGTGTAGGTTTATCTTGAGTTTTGCAAGGGTGGTGTAGGGACATATCGTGTTGTCCGGTTTCCGGGCATAAGTTTACTTGTACGGTTCTTAATCATCTAAGTTTAAGGGAGTTTATCTTTAAGGCTTTGTGGGTATGTTGAGAAACAATTGTACTTATGTTTTGCTGTATGAGTGATGTTATCTTTAACTTACACGTCAATACTTGCTTTTGAATCAATGAGATAAAATGTTTAAAGTTGAATAATGATCGCATAGCAACCAAACTGGCTATTACAATTCAAAGCCAAACCCAAAACCCAAACATAAATGTTTTTTTTTACAAAATAAAACTAAAACCAACAGAATGAATTCAAAAATCATTAAGGCTCAGCCCATTCACGTTTATCGTCTGCATCGGACAAAAGCGCTGTCCGGCGGCCTCCCACGCCGAATCGTCTAATAGGATTAGCGCTCTCAGCACCAGGTAACTGTCACTAATTGCTGTAAAAATCACCAGCAACAATAGCGCTGAACAAAAGCAGGCGCCGATCCTAGCGCGGCTCCCTCGGCGAAAGTGATTTATTATCATATTGATTGCTCTATGTTAGCGCTTAGTCAGCGGATTAGCGCTTTGTTTGCCGCGTACAGGTGAGCTCCCGTTTGGTATTCATCTTACGCTGAGATGGTTTGATTCAACAGGTTGGGTTTTTTTGAGTTTTAAGATCACACCAAGTTCGGTTTTGATGTACCGACAAAGGTTCGAGGAGAGTTGAGCTCACATGCGCTCATTATAATTGTTAATCGAACCGATTTATTAGTATTTCATAAGAGTAGCACTTGGAACTACAATAATCAAATTACTTATTATGAATCATCCTTTACAACAGATAAACATATTAAATCACAAATTACTTACGTAATAACACAACCTTTAGTTACCCATCACCAGCCATCAATACAATAAATATTTGTCATCACACCTTTACAAATATTGTCTCACAAATCCTTAAGCCTTGAATCAACACGGGTAACCTCGTATTACATCGATGAAGGGCCTATAAAGGGCCAGTTCCTATTGATTTATGTTATAGGGATGATTCGGCCAGCGAGGTGAAAGTGTCGCGTAAATCATGGCTTTCAGTGGTCGCCGGGCCATGAATACGGTGGTCAACGCGACTTAATATATGGTTAATAATAGATTGAATTATTAATTTGGTGTTTATTTATGATTTATGGGGGATAATAAATATGGTTATAATTTTTTTTATGAAGCGACACGTGTCTTTTAATCTTACTGGATGGTAAATCGCAAGCAAAAACAATTCTGAGACTATCTATACTAATATAATAAATGTGAAAGTGAGAAATAGAACGAGGGATCGACTTTTTATCGTGGGAGATTAACTAATTCTAAATCATCTTGACAACGCAGGCGAAGCCACAGGTAACAGCTAGTAATGCTGTATATATACCTTTAAGAATAGTCATAGTCATACAGTAGGCTATTCAATATCCCTTTCTATCATAGTTTTTAATTCAGATCATTGTAAGAATTGTAAGTTATGTACAAAATAAAATAAAATGTCTAATTTTATTACAACAATATACTATAGTAGATTAGAAAAGAGTAACCATACCATGTCTACGATACATAAACATTTACAGAGACCTTAGGTACCAACTTTTTATATTAACATCGTTAGTGGCGGCAATTTCGAAAATTGCTATATTTATATACGAAAACAATCGTGGGTTAGTTCTGTGGACAGGAACCTTGGGGCTTCTCAACCTTTAATTTACGATCATTTTTCACATAAATCAAAGGCACCGGTAAAGAAAGATTTATAACATTTTAGTTCCAATTTTTTTCTTCTGGCCAGTGTCTAGTCAATGGTATTATGCGACCTGCCTTTGAAGTGGAACTACCTGCATTTGCAAATTTTTATAAAACCACATCAAATTTGCAATTTATGACTTATTCTTGTAAGAAACTGAAAGTGTAAACACTTTACAAATGTTTTTTTTGGTGGCGAAGGATTTTGAAAGTGAAGGTTTTTGACTTTGTTTGATATCGTTTAAGAAATCGAAGAAACGAGTAGTTTTTTTCATAAGTTCGATAATTTGTTTCGATTTGACAAACTGAATACTTATTTTGATTAGCCTGGTAATGTGACATTGCTTTGCAAACGAGGTTATTCAACTTTAGTTTTAAATCAATATCAAGCGTATAATTCGGATTACTATTTCAGTTTCAGTTTATTTTGGTCTTTGTGCGACAGACTCTTCATAAATATCGTGACTCTCAGTTCAAGATATTCTCATTAAATAACATGTCAGTTGTCACTCAAAACTTTAAGTTAATCGAGTACCGATGCAAAATTACAGCGTATCGTATCAAAGACTAATCGAATAGAATAAGATACGAATGATCGATTATGTCAGGGCGTTCATTTTAATCTCGATTCTGCAGATAGGCCGAAGGCGTGGTCTGAAGACGATTTGTTTTATGTCCCTTATACGTTCCGAATGTAGACAAATAGCTCCCAGAGCAGTTTGGTAATATGTCTTCGGTATTGTTATACACCTTTTTTGGTTTATCCTGAATTATTCGATATCGTAGATATTGTTTGTTGTGTATATTATTTTATTTTTTACTGAGACTTTGTAGTAAAATTATCTTATGTCTATTATAAATGGTTACTCGACTTAAAATTTTACTACAAATTGTCTAGTAGCTCTAAACATTTTTGTGCATATCTTTTCAGCATGACCCTTCAACACATTAACATAAAAAAACATTTCTTCACAACGTAAAATCCCTCGAAAATCTTTCATGAATGTCTCAACAGAAATATTCTTTAGTATTCGTGAAAGCATTAAAGAGGCAAGTCCCGGATATCCTGGGAGAAATTTCAAAGGCGACGTGATGTCACTTAAAGGAATCAGTCAAAACTCGGCAAACCCAATATCTAAGTTTAGAGAGAATACAAAAGCGGCGTACATTTCCAATTGTGGTAGGGTTGCCAATCAGGAATTGTAGGTACGACGATGGCGATGTATTACACTATATGTGTAGTTTGATAGCGTTTTTATTGTTACTTTACCTAAAAAAAATTGAGTGGTAATAAATAGGGTTACTTCACTAAATATATGAATGTAATTTTACATGCAAAAAATATTCAAAAGAAACATCACCTTAAAGATATCCAAAAAAAGGAAAAGTATGCAAATTCGAATGATCAAGAATAAGAAATTGGAAAAATATGAAAATCAAGTATAATTTATTTATGGAATGTACTTTATGTTATTAACTAAGATATGTTTTCGTCTGTTTTGTTTATTTATCATTTGTATTTTATAAAAATATTAACTAGTAACTGTAATGTTATTCTGAGCATATTTTTTATATTTTGCGTTTTATTCGTTGGTAATTTTTTAAAGTTTGTATCAGAACTGTCATTACTTACATAAATTAAATGTCACACACACACACACACATCACATTAGTATTTCATAAGGCAATTGTCTATATTATGTATAGTAATCTAAATTAACTTCTTTGTCCATAATAAAAAAATGGGCGCAATATTTTTGTTTTTTTATTAGTCTGCTGTGTATAGATAGCAAAATATAGATCCGTTACTGGCTGTCGGTAATACTTAAGCTGAATATTTATAACTCACTTTAAGAGCTGAGGATTTTGTGATCAATAAATAAATCAAATTAAATAAAAGCTTTTTATTTTTACACTTTTGCAATTAATATATTTATTAACAGTTTTAACGTATTCTGTGCAAATAAACTTATTCCTTCTTTCTTTGTATTATTTTAACAGGTTATATTAATTACAATAAACAAACAATTGACAACACTACGTACTATTAACCTCCTAACCAAACTTCCTACCAGCCCTAGCTCATCACCGACATAGGCCCGAGCTCGCATCGCTCGATACGGTGACAGAGACGGATTACTGCTCGATTCGTCGAGTGACAGCCTGCGGCGCCCTGTACACGACACAATCGGATATCGACCCGTGACGCCGTATTGTGGACATGCTGTATGTAGTGGTAGGTATCATTGGTTTTTAAGAAAAAAAAATCATCGACATCAATCCGCATCTGAAAGTTTCCGTGAAAAAAAGTTGTGCAAAAAAGTTGTGCAAAAAGTGTAAATGAAGCTGTTTGAGGTGATTATAATGCACAAGGTGAAATGTCTTAAGCAAAATTCAGTAGTAAAGTAAATTAAAACAAACTACAACACTTTTTAAAAATGTCTGTAATTGAAAAACTTATTAATTCCGATAGATAGCTTGCCGAATTGAAAATAAGTTTGAGAATCTGTTTCAATTTTTAAATGATTTGTTAGATATTTGTTTTCAGGATGTCATAAAATGATCAACATTGTACACCGTACTGGGGAATACTTATGACTTTTTAGGCTTTTTTTCGGATAGGTACAGAACCAAAAAAAAGAAACTTTTCTTCAGCGCCTTCATAAAATTCAAGTGGCCAGCACGTTTGTAACGCCATGTTAAAACGTTTGTTCGAAGACCCCCGCAGAGCGCGGCAGGGGGCGCTTCTGTACGGCAACAAGCTTTAATCACCGACAAATACGAAAATATTGCTAAGGAACTAGATAAAAACCACGCAATTTGATTATCTCTAAATTCTGGTGAAAGTGTGGTATATTATAGGATTTTTTTAAATAGAATAGAATTATATAATAGATGTTTGTAGATGTTGCTAAAAAAAATAAAGTTAATTAAATGTATAATAGATCAAAGAATAAAAATGCATTTATGCATCAAACTCGCATCAATAAAAAAGCATCACCAACAAAGGTACCTCTGACGCTGTATCAATGTTTTTATCCCACATTAAACTGTTTTTTACAGAATCAATTGTAAAGAAGCAGAGACAATCGTTCAGAGCACCGTTGTGATGCCCTGCACCGATCCCGTATGATGTATCACCTGGCGAGGTCACGGCCGGGCGACGGATTGTGATGGATCATCTGCGACACGCATTGTTCTTTGTACTCATTGCTTTGTGTCAGCGACAAATTTAGGGTCATTCTGTCTTTTACCTACAAACTGATTGTGCGAAAAATTCTCTTTTGTACGTTGGGGATATTGTAGTTTTTTATTAACTTCTCACTTTGTTATTATAATCTCGTTCAGAATGATATTGTTACGAAATTTCAAATAGAAAACTTTCCTCAAATTTGAACTGCTTGTGAAAAGTCCTATTGTGTTCAGTTTTTGTTACAAGTTAACGAGTTAATTTGGATCGTATCACACAATGAAACAATCATATGGAAATAAAATACGCACTAATATCCATGGTTATTATTGAATTGAGAGTTGTCGAAATGTTGGTAAAGACGCTCAAAAGGGACGGTTATCATTTGTGGTTATAGTGCATGTCGGGCGGTTCGTTCCGTTACACGCTACGCTGGTACCTTCCCAGCATGGATCAAACAGTAATTCGTAACAGTCTTAAAATACGAATAAACAAGCCAGTTGAACAGATAGATGCAAATCTTCCAACTACTCATAGTTTCGTTAGTAATGACCCAGCATTCGACGCAGCTACTATTTAACACGAGACGCCACACAATTCAATACATTTCAAAATAATTTGATGTTCATTAAAGAACGTCTGAGACCGTGAACCAGAACACAATGGTTGAATAGTCATTTGTTGCTGTTGAAAAGCATTATAATAATTCCGAAATAGTTATTCATGCGGTAGTTAAGACGCAGTTACGAAACTTCTCTTTTGTCGCTGTGTGCGTTGGTGGCCGGGAGCTAAGACAAGAAAGACAGAAAGGTTACTGACCTTGTTGGCTGCTTTTTCGTGTGGTTTTCTTTTCCTTCATCCAAGGGTACTCGGGGACGTTGAGGCCTCCTCCAGGGGATGGTAGGTCAGGGGCGTACCCTGGTGGGGTATGCTGAGGGCTGAGGTCTCCAGCTCCTAGTTGCGGGAGGGCAGTCATGAATTCAGCCATGGAAGGTTGGCTGTTGATGAAACCGGTTTCCGTGCAAGTGTCCAACATAGGGTGCGGTGCGCCTGCGGCGGTGACGGCAGCCAGCCAGAATCCGTTGCCGGTGTCCATGCGGTGCTCGCCCGACGCCGGCCCCATCGGCGGCGTGTTGCGCGTCTTCACCGCGAACTCCTCTTCCATCTCATCACGCACCCCCATGCCAAGTCTTCCAGATTGCTTTCCTCTGATTGGTGGAAACTCTTCGCATTTTATTTTCCTCGCCAATGGGTTACTGTCGAGCGGCAAAGCTGCTGTGTTACATATTTCTTGCATAGCTGTTGGAGTGCGCTCCGTGCATCTAAAGCGCTAGTTTTTACTGGGCGTGTTACTAGCATGTCATTTTTTTATTACCATTTTTCTTGTCTGCTTTTAGTTCTTTTTTCAAATTCATGATATCTGAAAAAAGGAAATGTTTCGGTTTAATCATGGACTATACCTTTGTACATATTTAGTCTTTAAGGTATTTTATATTGTCTTCATATGTGTGTACAAAAACTGTTAAATACATAAATAAAATGGATGTAAGGAATGTAATTTGCGTATGCTGAAATTCAAATAGATAGTTTTGATCACGCCATCTTGTTACTTGGAAACTAAAGCGTAGCGCAGTATGCAGATCTGCTTAATCGTCTTCAATTTGGTGGCAAATTGAGGGACGGCAAATTAAATGTAACGCGAACAGTCAGCGGTCGTTTCGCCATTATTCTCGGACGATCCACTTAGTGTGTCGTGCAGAATATTTGAATGCCTAATGTCGTAATGAACTCACGAAACACGGCGCAATGAATGTTGTTTATCGTAATAAACGGCTTCATGAAATGTGTGGACGTGACTATATTACTGACAAAGTGTTAATAAAGACCCGATGGGCTTTGTTGACTTCATTGGATAATGGGTTTTTTCTTTATTATAAGTTTTCAAGTACATAAGTTGGTTGAAATGGCGTTGCTTACGCAGAAAATTATTGTAATGCCTTTTATGGTTCACATATTTTCCTCAAGTCTGGTGAGGTTGGTTTAAGGAGGCTGAGGAGGCTTGTTTAAATTTTGCACGCTGTCGCTGCGTAGATAGCAAAATGCAGTTCAAATAAATTAAATGACTTGATAATAAACTAACAGAAACAATAAATTGTTTCATTTTGTTTCTATCTCAGGATCTATCATATATTATAGAGTTTCTTTGTTAAGATCTTGTCTGACGCGTCTACAGTCCTTCCTATTTCGACCGCCCTAATAATCCAATGACGTGGTTGTGTTCCGGTCAAAGAGATGGAACAGCCAGTGCAATAACTGGAACAAAGGCAATTACAACTCAAGCATAAGTTCGGCAACGCATCATTAGTCGAAATTATAAATATTATTAAATGAAACAATAACGATTAATGATGTCCATGGGTGTAGCTGTGACTTGTCATCAGGTTGCGTCGTTAGTGCAGTAGTTAAGGCACTGGCATCTCGAGCTTGAGGTCGCGGGTTCGATTTCCGAGACTGCCAAATGTATCAATGAGTTTGTACAACATAAGTGCATAAAGCCGACTGCTCCAACGGTGAAGGAAACATCGACCGGAAACCCACATAGCTAAGTAATTATTTCGAAGGTAAGTATCTGTAAAAGTCTGCAGTAGGTAAGCGTGGTTTTTTTATTGAAAAAGGATGAGACGTTTGTCTTCTATGTCACCTGATGGAAAGTGACGATGAAGACGAAGGTGTTACACGTCTATCCACTAGATACCTATTCACTCGAAATATAAATTATATTATGGTGGTCTATAAGTTGCTTAGTTCGGTGAGGCTGATGATTGCTCTGCAGAGGAATTATTAAGGCGGTCGTGACTGTTCTTTGTAAATTTATTTTTGTAGGGCCAGTTTTTTTTCCACAAGGTTTAGAACAAAAGCCGGCGAGCATGTCTTAGTCATGGCCCGTTTAACGACATATTTAATAGGCTTTATGCATAATATCTAATGCGTAAATAATTAAAAAGGCTTATATGTATTGTCCTGTAAAATCATGGCAATTATCAATAAATATCGCTTGACCTAAGTGTATAATAAGCAATCTTTAAAAATTAGTTATTGCTCTGCAGTGTATCAATAACATTTTATGGATTGGTTTACAGCGACATAGGTTGAATTTTGAACAATGTGTGTCTCACCGGTTTGTTGATGTACTTAATTTTTATGTTTCGCAACTGGTGGATGTCCCGTACACACCCTAAGGTCATGTCAACTTGAAAATGTTCGCAGCATTTTTGATAGATTGTACAATCTTCAACGAAAACCTGCTCTCTTTATACAATACGAGGACACTTTGAGCTAAGCTAGTGCTTTACCCTGTACCAACCACGTCTGCTTAATGTCAATTAAAATTCAAACCGCGTTCGAAATACGATTTTTTACGCGGGAATTTGCGGCGCGCACGGGGAAATGGTTGGAACGCGCCCTTTTTGTTTTATTTTATTTTTGAAAATGGCTGCCGGTTAAACTTTGGTTAAACCTATTTTAATGCGAACGTGTGGGTAGCAGTGTGATTTGAATTAAAATTGTTCGACCATCTGTGTGTGGATCGCCATGAAACGTAATTTCCTTTATAAGATTGTATGCGTTCGAGTAAGTTGCTCGTTTGTTTTGGATGTAATAAAGGTATCTACGAGTTGTTTTAAGGAGAGAAAAAAGACAGTTTAGTGAATCGCGAAGATTTCGTGGTGACCCACACAAAATAATCGCAATAACATTACTTCCGTAAACCTTACTTTTAAACCACAATACCAAATTAAACCATATTTTCCACAGAAAATAACCAATCTTTTATCCATACTTTAAATATATAAAGAAACCAATTTTTTTCCACAGGCCGCACCAGTGAAACAAAACATCTGCGTGCCGTCGCTACCCAGTGGTTACAGGCCAATTTGCCCTCAGTAACGATTTCCTTTTCGAGGAACAGTATAGCGTGCGTCCGGCGCCCGCCCCGCTATTGTACACGGGCTACAGTTATATACGTAAATTATAGTATGGCTTATGTAAAATATAGCCGGCTATGTAGTGAACTATAAGCTGTGGGTTTGGAAAGTTCGTGTCTTTGTTGCGGGGAGTTTTGGTGCCTGTTTTTTTGGTGTGGATTGTAGTAAAACTTGGAATAATTATGGTTGTAGACTGTGTTTTATATCGTATGTGGGTATATTATTTAGTTCTTAAAAGGGCTTGGTTTTGTAACTAGATGGGCTTGAAATTATTTTACACATAAAGTAATACATTTCTAAGAAGATAAAGCATGTTACATGTTCAATTGATATAGTTAAAACATTTTTCAGAAAATCCAATTCTCTTGAATATTCTCTGTATACAATCTAAAAGCAATTGAGAATAAGTTAATGATACTTGTATTTGTATTAATATTATGCGGCTGTGGTATAACCTACGTAAGAAAAGCGAACGCAATTCATGGTGCGATCATCGCTGAACGTCAAAAAACCTTAATGTTACATACAATTTGTTGGATATCTAGCTGGTATCACTGGAACGTATTACGGTTCTTTTTTTACTATTAGCGATTGAAGAGTAAATTGTCACTCGATTTTTGATATCGCAAGCTGCGGGCACTCCATTTTTAAAGAAAAATATTGTTAAAAATTCCGTGAACGCTTTTTCATGTAACAGGCTAGGCTTTTCAGTATTTTTATTAAAGTGTACATGAACAAATACGCTAGGCATTTAAAATGCAAGTCATTAAGATATCATCTCGGCAATTGTTCGTGAACTCACACGCAGAGGGACGACGGACAATGCATATCATGCTACATTCTACATCGGATTACATGAGCCAAAGACCAGACAAGTCTTAGACAAGTAGGATGACTTTTTCACTAAATTTTGAGTAATAGCTTGTACTCAATTTATTTCAGTGGTTCTGAGTTAAAGCGAAAAGACTGGTTTTCACAGAAGTCAATCGCGAATAAATGATTGTGCGTTTTTATACGTTTGTGCGTCAAAATTAAAATCGGAATATTATTGTTCTATCAGCCTCGTAGCTGCCTGTCTACTTTACTTTAAAAAATGCCAGTGCTACTTTTATTTCGAAACATAGGTGCAGAAAACACATTTCGACATTTGGCCCAAATCAAAAAGTTGTTTGAAACTTAAGCTTTTCGATCGATTACAACAGATTTTTCTGATAGTTTAAAATAAGCAAATGTAACCTTAATCAATAAAAGGGCATTTGGGTCTATTGATACCTTATATCTAATAAATAAGATTTTTGTTATTTTTTTTTACAAATATTCAAGTATAATTTTTTCAACCACACAAATTTTGTAAATTATATATATTTTGGTTTTTGCACATAGTAATTAGGTATTATTTTATAAATTTAATATAAAAGCCTAAGAATTTTGGCAATATAAAGCTATCAATGAAACAGTCACTTTCAAATACGGTAAGAAACTTATATAAAAATTTGCCATCTTTATGGCTATTGTTTATATAAATTGATGTCATTTGCTCGAACACACAAGATCTTGTATTAGTTGTGTCTTCATTGTGGAGTTTTTTTGAAATGGACAGTTTATTTATGGCCCTATGGGCCTTTTAAAATTCACCGGACTTTGTAGTTTAGCGCTGACGGCGCTTAGCCGGGTCTTAAACCATTCCTACATACGATACGCCTCAGGGCACGCTAGAGGGCACGGACCTCGGCTTAGGACGTCGTATATTGAAACTACCACTGGTTCGGAAGGGTCATCTACTGCCAAACAACCAGCAAGAAACTCAGTACCGTAGCTTTGTGGAGTCTATTGGAAGCGCATTCACGGACTTCATCATTGGCACATTGAATAAACACAATGTTTAGTTTGTTTAATAGCTCTGTTGTGATGCGGAGTGCTGCGGAATTGACTATAATTGCGTGACCTTGTTTTGTGTTGTAGCTTTTTTATGTAATATCGTATAGGATTTAAATATACCTGAGTATGTTATTAACTATTTGAATTCGTAGCATTTATGCTGGATATTGAATTTAGGTTTGAATAAGTCATTTTTAGGTATCAATGGTAAGTTAATAATAAAATCCTCTGACAAACACGCAGATTTAGTTTAAGACGACCTTACAGCATACTGTGAAACATTATTAACCAAGAATACACCATTGGGAAAAGGCTTTAATGGTCTAAAAATTCATCACCATACAAATATATGTCACTACTAGGACTAGAATTCGAAATCCTTGTTGCTTAGCGGATCTTTCAAGGCTGTAAATCGAGTGATAAAGATTTGTATTAACGATATGAGTTTGTTTATATAAAAGAGACCAACTTGGAAACTACTGAACGGATTTACACACAGAGTTATATTTTATAGTAACATTATAAAAATAGATACACAGTTTCATACAAATATGACGCTTTAAATGTCCACACTGGGTTAGATGTTCGTCGAGCAATGACAAGTGGTACATAACCACCTCTGTTATTGCAAAAACAACCCTACGTGCATGATTTAAAATAGAATTTAGAAAGCCGATGATAAAAATTGAAATGTTTATGAATTAAACTTACAAATATAATTTTTTACTGATTTCTTGAATTAGTTCATGATTTTTTAATCATCCTGAATACATGATAATTCATTCATTTCTAGAGAAATAAACGAAATATTATACGTATAAACGTAATAAGTAATGTATAAAGTAATATTTAAATATGTTTGACATATTTACAACCGAAATGACCAGGTTCTCTTTAAATGAAATATTTAATTTAAAGAGAACCTATGTACTCATTTGGGCACGCTTTTGGTGACTGATTATGATTAGTTTTATATATATGACGGATCTAATAAGCCGAAAAAATCTCATATTTGGAATGGAATTTGACAACTATTTCAACAAATGACAATCGAATTCTACATTCGTTTTAATACCAAACTAACCCGTCTCATAAATACGCCTACAATTTTTATGACCCACACGTTTACACATATTTTACTAACAGTAAAGACTGACAAAATGTTACACAGGGTGTTTCGGAAACAGTTCGTCATAATTGTGCTCGTAAACGTCGGGGGTATTCGGGACCGGCACTGATTCCTGATGGATCACTTCTGGGGTAAACACGGAGTGGGTTCAAAGAGCACAATATTGTAAAGTGCTAAAATGCAATTGTGTTGTGGGTTAATTAAGATATTGTTGGATTTTGTGATGGCTTGGATGAAATTCTTGTGTTAAAATTGTAACGTCGCTTAAAAAAAGATTAAGTAATTTCAAATTTCACATGATTTATTGAAAGTGAAGAACCTTTGAAACTTCTTTAAACAGCCCGTATATATTCGCTTACTTGCAAAGTTTACCTAAGTGTGTCGGATTGAAGATAGTAAGTGGAAGGTATTCAGAAAAAAATTCCGAATTATTTCCTTGTAATATTTTTAACGAAGAAAGAAAATTTATTGACATGTAAATGCAAAATGTATGTTTGTGAATTAACATTTGAACATAAAAATCCGTCTGCCGAACGCATCCTTTAATCAGAGTCGATATTGATTAAGTACCTATATATCTCAAAATTCTTCAATAAAACGGAGTAGCTTTCGTTTCTTAGTAATATTGTTTAAGCTCATAACTAAATTATTACAACTTTTCCATTAATAAATGTACAACCTGTCAGCTGGTGTAAGTACTGTAGACACTACATCTAAGATTGTCAGGCGGTGATGGATCACGAAAGGGGTGATCCGCAAACAACATGAATTTGCTTCAAATATTGGCAAATGGGGTGAAGTGGAGAATATTATCTTTGCTATAAATGTATGGGAAATCTTGAGTGCAAATATATTGTTTTATTTCTCCTAAAACATGCGATTCTTAAAGCTTATTTCGTCAATGTAATAAAACTAATAGAATAAAATCTATATATCCATATTTATCTCTATTTTTCATCGACAAATATGAATAAGATCCTTATGGCTCTGCTACGAGTCTCGTAATGCAACTATCAAGACATTTCTATAGAATAGAATTGATATTGCAAAATTATAAGCACAAATTTTCATGATATTTTTTGCTTTATTACCTACTTACCTTTGCTCTTCGTGCAGATAAGAAATCAATTCGGAAGATCTATTTCTATTTAGGAAATGATAGAATAACCATTCTTCCAGCTAGATTCTTTTACGAGTACAATATAGGGTTCGGCACGCGAAGTGTTACCAACTGTTAGTTGCTATAGCAACCAAACTGTTTAAAATATGGCGGCCATTTTTTCACAGTCGTAAGTCTATTGTATTGTTTATAAACTTACAGAAGCTTATTGTTTTTCGTCGCTGTTAAAAAAAGTTATCCAGATGGAATTCAAACACAACTGTGTCATTGCTTTGTATTTGGCTGGAAAATCGCAACCAGCCATTCTTAATGAGCATTATACATTTACCTACATCTAAACAAAATTTTTGTGTATCGGACCATCACGCGTTACAATAATACAGGTAGCATCAAAAAACGCCATGGAGGTGGACATTCCACAACAGCAACATCCACAGAAATGGTTCGAAAGATAAAGGCTAGAATTGAACGAAATCCACGACAAAGCGCAGTTAAATTGGCGAAAAATCTTAATGTGTCTGCCCGGAGCATAGAGCATATTAAAAAATAAACTACAATTGAAGCCCTACAAATACAAAAAGTGCAAGACTTGACACTTGCACAAAAGGCAGTTCGCCTAGAGAGAGCTAAGGAGTTGAAGCACTTGCACGTTCGTAGCGAGCTTGAAAATTTGGTATTTTCCGATGAAAACATTTTTACGGTTCAGCAATATGTGAAGAAACAAAACGATTACGTATGGTTTAAGTGTAAATCAAACGACAATTTAGACCAAGGAATTGCTCTCAAGCACCAGCATCAGTGATGGTTTGGGCCGCGGTAACTGCTACGGGACGTTCACCTCTCGTTTTCATAGAACAGGGTGCAAAGATAAACCAGCAAATCTACCGTGAAAAGATTTTAACCGAAGCTTTGTTACCTTGGGCACGTAAGAAATTCCGTAGAAACCATTGGACGTTTCAACAAGACTCGGCACCATCCCACAAAGCCCGTGAAAGTCAAATTTTTTTGCTAGAAGATGTCCCGAGCTTCATTTCTTCGCAACAATGGCCACCATATTCCTCGGACTTAAACCCAATGGATTTTTCCATATGGTCAATCCTGGAGGCCAAAGTGTCATTAAAAAAATATGAGACGCCTTAAAGACTGCTCTTCGCCGAGAATGGAACAAAATACCAGCAGACCACATTCGTGCAGCGTGTGAAGCCTTCTCGGACAGACTCGATGCTGTAATCCGCGCTCAAGGTGGCCACATCGAGCAACAACTTTTTCTTTTTAATTTCAAATGTTTCTTTTATATACTGAAGTTTTTAAATAAAAAAAATTGTCAAAATTACAGCATGTTTAATTGGTAACACTTCGAGTGCCGACCCCTGTAAACCAGGCATATTTTTTGTGTCTTTAAATAAATGCTTGGTTTCTGGCGTTTAAAAAGCTTAACTTTATCATACTTTAAGGTAATACGCAGGAGGCGCTTTGCCAGAGCTTTAACTATGTCTACAGACATAACTATCTCCGAGAAGCTTCGGAAAGTTGCCGCAGCCTCGACATATTTACTACAACCTAAAATTTGAGTTTACATTGATCATAAAGCTCACGGAGTTTAAAAGCACAACGATACTTCAACATGTATATAAATAAGAACGAAGTAACGCCTGCTAATTTATAAAAATCGTATTATTTACCTACTAGTGGTAAACACCATGACAGGTACCTACCTATCTGATACATTTCACAAAGCTGTGGCTAAACCATATAACTACTTAAAAAATTGCAATTAGACACAGAATAACGGTATGTAAATTGGAAGAGTGCATTTACGTTTTTAGGAAGACACAGAAGTAGAAAAATTTGGGAAGGAAATTTAAGTAAAGATCTTATATCTAGTACTTTAAGCTTAATTTTTATCTACAGACTAATCTAGATAGGAACTCATCCCAAACATTATAAATTCCTACTCTCTACCTGTTTTCATTCAGATTCAACGTAAAATCTTTCTAGGAAGCTAATACAGTCAGGCTGTACTAAACGCTCTTAAAACACTGAATATTGAACCTTTCAGCTTCGATTTCGAAGCTTTTCAAGCCTTAACCTAAATTTACCTCAAATTTTTAACCTAATCTGAACAAAAACACCAATATCATATCCTGTTAATATATACAATAGTGTTCGAACTCGGTATATAACCCGTGGAAACGGCTAAAGGAGTAGATACGATACTATACAGGGGGTATTATATTTAGAATGGGCGTGTCGCAGTAGACGCCCCGCGACGGAGGCGGCGCGACTCGTGCAGAGTGTGAGGCGTCTAGATGTTTGTTCCGGGTATGTGGAAGGATTAGGTATTTTACAGAATCGTGAAATACCTAAAAGAAACAAATAAAACTACAAATTACCTAAAAGAAACACATACCTATTGACCTAATTTTATATTTTATTAAAATTATTTAAGGAAGAAATATTTGCAAAAATATTTAATCTTTCAAACTTGAGTTGACTTCAAAAGCACCAAGGTTTTGTAATTAAAACATGCAAAAACTTAAAAACTAAAACTATTGATACCTACTCCATTCTTACCTACCTGGGTAATTAAATTAATTAAGCTACATACATGTTTGTTTATACCTGTATGTACACCTCTTTATAATAAATTAACCTTTAGTTTGAGTGTATATGTATACATCATCATCACTTACATCTAAAAGAACTTGGACTGTGGTAGGTACATTACGCTTTACAAGTGATTTGGTTTTAGCATTGTTGCAAGTTGACTTATTGTTGTATCTAAGTTATTTACATAGCCAACGAAAGCACCTATGGCAAAGGTCTTACATTTCACGTAACAAATAAAATTCAGCACCTGAGATACGTTGCAATTACAGACCAAGTATCCAACTACAGATTTCTTCTTAACATACAACAGAAACATCTCAAAGCAAGGAAACATTATTTTAAAATATCTTTGTCTCTCACGTCTTATGTAGGCAGTTACTTTAGAATACTTACTTAAGAATTGCGGGTCACTATAAGGACGCTTTTTTCCCTCAGAAGCTCTTAGCAATAGACTATCTTAAGAAGAATGTGTTGGGGTTACCTATAAGCTAAACAGTGGTAATCGGAATAAGTATACCAAGTTTTCGGTAAATGCCATGAAATAAAATAACTCCTCGATAAACTCAGTAACTACAAGGATTCCATTTTAAAAACCATAAATATGAATTACTATTGTTAGCTGGAGTGATCTAGGTACTTATAAAACATTTATTTATAAATGGCAAATCCAAGTTTTCCACATCTGTACTGGGTGACTTTTAAAGTTATCTCTAAATTGGCAGCAGACCCAAATGTGGACGATAAAGTATCGAATCTTTTTCTTTCATTTTCGCTAAATGGTGTATTTGAGAAAGTTGGTTTGGAACGGTAAAATCACCTGCAGTAGATAGATAGCAGTAAGTTGATTCAAATTCTGGACCTCTCCGTGGCAGGGCTACGCAAATAATTGAAGAGATTCATGCAATACTTTTAAATCTTGTCATGTATAGAAAATTGTAGCTCATTTAAGATAGTAGGTAGTTAATAGATTTGTAGTAAATTAGCAGCAACAAAATACGTAGGTAGTGACAGGATGAAAAAAAATGGGGTTTTCAATAGCCCATTTATATCAAAACAACCTTTTGAATTTTTTACTAAGGAAATCTAGTTAGGATTTGCTTCAAAGCATAGGTAGGTAAGTATTACACAGACTTCTGCATTGCAGTAAGTAAATATGTACTTTATTACCATCATCCGTTTTTCTGGTAGGGAGAAAAAAAATTATCAAAAATATGTTAAATAATTTAAATAGGTGAGTACTTACTAATAACATGAACATTAACAACTATGTACACAAGTTAGTTACTGTCAGCAGCACAGTCATTTTCAATCCAGCACTACACTTCACGAGAATCACTAAAACTAGAATTCTTATAAAAACATCTTGTCACAGGAATATTTACTATATATGTTTGAAAATTAACACAACACGAATATGTAGAGTCAGCAGAATACCAATAGTAATATATTTGTTGTCGTAGAGACTATTGGAATGTCAGTATGGCGTGGCGACTGTCAACTGTCTACTAAACGAATAGTCAGCGCTTCTCGTTGCCATGCCCATTTCTGATAAATACTGCAGAATAAAAGGACTTTAACGTAAATAGGACCTTTTCAAAACACGTTCTTAAATGAGAGTTTTAAGGTGCAAAATGGTAAAGCAAGTTAATTTTACGTATGCTCCGCGAAATGCGTGACTTGAATGCAGTAGATATTTTCTGTACCGCTCGCTCCTGCGTGTGTTCGCATAGAATTATCTCTTTCACTTATTATTTTTGAATGTTTTGATTATAATTGTAATGATTTGGATTACTGATTTAAAAAAATATTTTATTGTATAAGATATTCGAATGATCTAGGATTTAAAAGATAATTACTGAAGATATTATAGATAAATTTCAAAACTCAGCAATGGCGTGTTGGTTTGCGCTATCTCATTCTTACACATGTATTTTGTTTGTTTCACGTAGCGCTATTGGGCCAATAGCGTCCACGGAGCAACCCACCTTACGGTTGATAAACTATCATACAATAATACACTCTATCACTGGCTTATAAAGTTTAACTTTTTAATGCATAATTTCAAGTTACCGGCGTTTGTCACGCAAGAGTTCTAATTTTAAATCAAGTGTAGGCGGAGCTTTCATTTTGAAGCTTTTATATTGAAAAACAAAATGTCTTTAGAGAAAACCTGTTTTGAGTAACTTAAGCCTTTCATGTATGGGGTTTTGAGTTTAGCGTTGGATGCGGACATACTACCTTTTTCATCCAATTGTTTTGCGTTCGTGTTTCGTGTTGGTCTCGTCGAAATAAAGTAAAAAAGTTTAGTAACCGGCTTGTCGGTATTTTCCTTTTGTTGCTTGATTTTCGTTTTGTGAACGGGAGATTGCATGAGAAATGCAATGCAACAATATGGCGTACTATTTATATCTGGCTATTCAATTTTCATGGCTTATTACGTTTGTGTGTTGGCGTTCCGCATTCAAATTCCTGAAAACGCTTATGTAAAAGAATTACGTACAATACGCGCAAAATACCTTGATCTAACGTTCTTTTCGGCCAGTATCTTCTAACAAAAAACTGTAGCAATCGAAAAGAGGTTTACAAACTGGAATCAAAACTTCACCGTTGTGTAATCCTGTCTTAGAGGCCAGCATCTGAAACATTCAAAGGAGGTTTATTCCCTTACGAAAGAGGTATGAAAGGTAAACTTTTTGGTGCAAAAGTCAACGATCTCTCAGCACATGGGCGTCTGTCTGAGCCCCTTGAACTCATTAGGGCGGTCGGTCAAGGCCCTGAGGTCGCTTGTGGGTGGCCGACTTAATTACACCCTTAGATTTAAGACTTCTTTTCCTTTGAATGTCGTAGAAGCTCGAATTTAAAGTAGGTGAATTCATGAATTTCTGGTTTGGATGATCTTGAATGAATGTTACTTAGTAGCTTTCGTCTCTATTTACCCACATTTCGTAAGTATACTATGAAGTTCTTAGGTAGGTAGGTACGTTATCTTTTATACGTACATACCATGTTAACAGTACTTCTGCTGTGTTTTTGTATTCTTTAAATGTTTATTTTGAAGAAAATTTTCCTTCTTTTTATTTTAAGAAGGTATGCAGGTATCTACCTACTTCCCTGCAGGCAGGTAGTGGCCAATATATTACAATTGGTCATTACTTAAAATAAAAACAGCGTGGAGCGGCAGCTCACGAAAAAATATAGTAAAACAGGCAAAAAATTTTTAACAAAAGGACACGTGGTTGGAATAATCAGCAAATTTTACAATCCCGTACGACACTGACCCATGAACAAAGCATTTGCAGCGCTTCTATATGATCAAATAAACTTGGATATTTCATATTTATTTGGCCATATCGATAAAGGATTTCTTATCACTGATCTGGTCAAGCCACATCATGACGTGACCATCGTGACAGTCCATCATTTCATGAATTGCGAATGATGTGGGCAATTCTATGATATGGAAACGACATGTTGTGCCTAAATCCTGTGCTATTTGGTAATTACGTACGAATGTATGTACTACCTAAATATCACCTAAAAATAAACCCATATTTAATTTGTGTTTAATTCATCATTAGTGGTAACAAACAGTTAAGTAGCATGAATAAAGAATTCAAAGAATAATATTACCGAAAACTACCCGCTGGAATATAACCAGTGAAGACATATAAAGAGGTCATTTTAAATTTCCATTGAATCTGGCGATAAATTTAGTTCTATTTTAATTCATGAAAAAAATTTATATTCATACTATTCTCTAACTCTATCTTTGTGTGTCTTTGAATATTCAGAAGACGCTTTAGTTGATTAATTAATCGAATAAAAATTTATTTAAGTATTCTACTGGTCCACGGACTGCCCTGGAAATAGTTCGTAAGATATTCGGTATTCTCTGTACAAAATACAGTACTTGGTATAAGTTAGGTCTAGCATAAAAAATAATAAATGAACTTTGCACTCAATGAAAAAAAATCATACTGTATATGATACATGTGTCAGAGTGGCGTCAGTGGTACAGCCCTGCCTCATATGCCGGAGGACCCAGGTTCGAGTCCTGGTCGGGGCACTTATTTTTGGGTTGAACACAGATGTTTATTCTCGGATTATGGTTGCCTTTATTTATTTATTTTGGGTTCCCCCCCAGTTCGCTGTATGGCCATAACACAAGCTCTGCTTACTTTGGAGCTATACAGTTAGTAAGTGTGTGGGGAAAAAAAGTTATAGTTTTGCCATATTCTATATGTACTAAACTTAGGGATGTGCTGTTAGCTGTAAGAATTTACTACATAGGGAATTCGTTTCAATAATTTTTATTGCATATTTAAACAGTTTATCAACAGTAAAGAATTTTATAAAACAGTATATTTACAGTCAATAGTTTTCTAGACAAATCGATATGTTTGAGGAGCCGCTGCGAGTCCCCGAAAAACGCTCCATACAAACTGGTACCGAGTTGACCTCACAACGTGTAAATCGTTCTAAACATTGTATCGGCGTTTCGGTAAAATATATAATAGCTATGTAGATAACGCGTTTACATGCATACTGTCATAACAGCAATTGTTATATTAAGTGTCTTTAAGCTAATAATATTAAAAATGAAACATATTTTACACTAAGGTTTTTGATTCTTTTTTAAGTTTTCTAATCTTAGAGGTAATTTCGATTTTAAATTCAAAACTAAATTTTTCAGAACATATTTTTGGTCACTATAACAAATTTTTTCTAAATAAATTATAAAAGCTTGCGTTTACAAATGTCTTTAAATACCCAATTGAACACCAAAGCGACGAGAACACGGTTGAAAAAACGATGGCTGCCGCACAAAATTATGTTACTTATGTACAAGCACACGCACACACAAGAACGCGCGCACAGTTGCGTTGAACCATCTTTACCCCACTTCTTATTAATCCTTCGTGGTAGCTTCCGCAATGGTGCTTTAACTACGAAAAGATGAATACTTTTATTGCTAATTTAATATATATATTTTCACTTTTTTTAGAATCAATACAATTTTTGTTTATAATACTATCGAGGCGGCTGTCGACAATGGAATACTAGAATATTCTTTATATTTTATCTTTGAGTCAAATTACGTCAGAATTCTAAGTTACCAGCAAGTTTGTTTGTGCGATAATGTCTTCTATTATACAACGCACAATCAAACGTTGCCCTTCTTAATACTACCAACCATGTAACCTTTTTTTTCATGCATAGATTTTTACATTATCATAATACACTTTATTATTTATTCATAATGTAACAGTTTTATGCGTACACCTAATTATAAAAAAGTGCTTCCAAAACAAGTTAATGTAAAATTTCTTTCAGCCACACTCAAAAATGTCAAATCGTTCTCTTAATTTTGCTTAGCAAATCTAGACTTAGAAGGAATACAGATTCGCTAAACAAAACAAAACCTTTAATTATCTACCTACACCTAAAGAAATAATGTGACGTTTCTAAGGGTCGCTAGGTATATTTGATAAGCCGTCAGAGTTATCAACCATGTGTCTAGTGTTCACTTACTGTCAGGCACTTACTGTGGGCACGTTGTGTATGAGTAGAAAATATTAATACGTGCTTTCTTAGGATCTCGTAGTCAAATTAAAAAAGCCCATTGAAACTAATTTTTAAATTTTCAGCAAAATTATCAGGTTGTACCTACCTAAAATGATATCAAAGTGAAGTGTTGGGCCCGGTGCTGGATATTTAGGTCTAAGCTTTAACATCAAAAACTTAAAAAATATGTGTGTTTTTATATCTATCAGAATGTGTAGAGCTATACATTATCAAATAATATTAAATTTTCTCATACGGGTATTAGTTTAAGCTGCGTAATACGAAAGAAGAAAACCGAAACATAAAATTTAAGTAGGTACTGTTTCGCATGTGAATAAATTATAATCTGTTTTCTTTCGTAGAGTTCCATAACACACCCAATACAAACATGCTTCAAATTACTCTTAAGTTTAAACTACAAAACAACTGTACAGTATAAAACAAGTAAACTGAAACAACTACAACTGAAAAACTTACCTCGAGTGTAATAAAATAACAGAGAAACTTTCGCCGACTACCGACGCCATGATTAATCTGTTTTCATTCCAAAGAAACAATATATAATTAGCAACTTACACCTGCAAATTAAAAACATAATTATAGATATTTTTGCATATCTTTATATGCAAATTTTATTACAGTGCTTCGTAATTAGGTAATTTATTTGTATCTTGATCGTGTTTTGTAATTTGTTAAGTTTTTCCATTCAATTACAAAGAAATCTTTATCTTTAAAGAAAATCCAAGGTTTTGTGCGAACGTTGTGGAAAATTTATAGATTCATGTAAAATTTTCTTGAAGGAAAATTATAATGTTGAAATTTCCGTTATGGAAATTAAAATGGCGTAATAAATGTTGGCTCGAACTTATTACTCGGCAACTTTTTTTAGATACATTATAAAGAGCTTTTTCTGATTGCCGATTTTAAACTTCATAAAATATTCTCGGCTACAAGTTGAATTAAGAACAGTTTGTATAAGTGTCGCAGCCGTTTATGTTGATGGCTAGTCATGTTATTGAAAGGATCTGTTCAACTAACTGGCTAACCTTTATATTATGTCGCCTGCGACATAGGTAGGTACTTTTCCTTATTCCATCCACCATTGTATATGGTTAAAGTCCACAAAAATCTTCAAGTCTAAAAGTATTGTAATAGAATTATGGCTTCGTTTTCGCTCCCACAGACACTTATTTTATTATTATCTACCGATGTTACATCGCTACATAACGATTTCCTATTAATAAATATTATTTTCTGTTTTCACCTGCAAAAAATCAATTCACCACATTTTAATTAAAAATAGATGCATTCAAGATACCGCAAATCTTCCTGCACATCTGAAATTAATCTTTGCATAATTTAAATATCGCTGCACGCTCCACAGCCCGTATTATTGCAAACTGGTCTTACAATTATTATAAAAAAACTGGTTATTTCTCAAAATGTACCAGTGAAATGTATTCAGCCGAAATAATGATTAATGATGGCAAATAAGCGGGTGATGCGGCCTGGATGAAACAAAAAGAACGCAGTGGTGCAGTGGACTGAACCGTCCTAGCGTCCTTTGTGCTAACCTGTGGTTTTTTCTCAGCTGTTTTATTATTGAGTTTGCTAATTGTTTTTTTTAAGGACTTCCGGTGTATTTTGATGTGAACTTGTGTTAACTTACAGTAGCTTCTGTAGTGTGCAGAAGCGATTGTAATTAATAAGATACTAATTCTAAAATATGAGTTATGAACCTATCTTGAATCCTTTCCGATCTTAGGCTTTACCATAAATATGTCCTGATTCGGGTTCAGTTATGATAGCAGTTTAAATTAAACGCGTTCGTATATGTGATGGGCTAGTTAAAAGCCATATAAATACAAGAAAAGCTGGAATTTCATTTCGTGATATCACAGTGATGTGATAGTAGTGATGATTAAAATTATTTTATCCTTTTAAACTAAAAAAGTTTCACGCGTTTTACGTTTAGTTCACAGTGCTCGTCATCAAGTAGAGTAAAATTTCGTACGCTATGCATAACTATAGTAGTGAAGGTAATAATAATAGTAATAATAATAAATTTCTTTATTGTGGCAACTAGGCCCACGTGTTAATATTACAAAGTTAAGAACTATGTTAATGTAACAAAAATGTTCTGCAAATCCTTATCATTAAATTCACACATATATGACACACGACAAAAAGAATAATAATAATAATAAAACACCAAATCCAAAGCAGGTTTATTTCAAAACTATTTCAAAACAAATTTGTAAATTAAATAATAAATTAAGACTGTGATGGCGGTAATGAATTACCGATAAAATTATTGAATCAAACGCCAATCCAACTGAAACCTATGCTCAGCTTCGTATTAAATAATCAAAATTGATCAATCTAACGTCTACCATTATTTACAGCTTTTAACTTTTTTACCTTACCATTTATTTCTCAACATTGACAATTACTTATTCTTATTGACGTCAAATAAAACTATCTCTACCACCAGTTCGGAAACACCTTCGTGAAGAAGAACTGGCAAGAAACTTCACGGGTATATTTTTTTCAAAATAAATTTACAGAGTCCTTTATGTCTGTACAAAATTATTCTTATCTGCATCTGTTAGCTCGGTAAGTCTTCCTCCTCCAAGTATACAAAAGACGAACATCCTCAAACGGCACCCGTTCACGAGTTAACGCGGGATCCAGCCATCGCCCTCCTCAACCATATTAGAGGGAAGTGAGCGACCCGTCACCCAACGCTACCATAAGAAGACGTACTTTAGTGACAATGACGAATTAGATATTCATCGGGACGAAGAACTCAACAAACAAACAGACACATGTTTTTTTACAAATACTAGTAAAATCCTGTTAATGAGGGGATTATACCCAAGGGCTTTTATCATCCAAATAATCGGATAGTTTATAATATGCTTTAGCACACAACTTTTGCTGTATAGTTTCTTTGAATTTGTCAATAGGAAGACCTTGGATATCTTCAAGAACCTTATTATAAAAGCGTATACATTGACCCATGAATGAGTTAGTGACTTTATGAAGCCCATGAATGAGCTGCCAGCATATTTCTTCCTCTTGTGTTAACATTGTACAGATCTTTTTTTCTTTTGAACAAGGTTATGTTCTTTTTCACATACATACAATTTTCTAAAATATATTGTGAATGGAAAGTAAGAATATTTATTTCCTTAAATTTACTTCTGAGTGACACCCTTGGACCGAGCTAATAGATTGCGCCCTTTTCCGCAGAATAAATGTAGTATCGATGTCGGCAGCACTCCCCCACAACACAATGTCATATGTCATGAAGCTGTGGAAGTACTAATCGAGCAGTTGTTTCATTTGAAATTTGTCTCATTTTTTTAAACAGCATATGCGATAGAGCCAAGCCTTTTCGCTTAACCATCAACATGCGGTCCCCACTTGTGTTTGGCGTCTAAGGTTCATCCATGATCAGGTCATGCAGAAGTTCAGTCCATGCAGTGTGGTCCTGCCTACATTGCGTCTACTTAAACACTGGATTGGACACTGGTAAATGGTCTCTTAAAGCGCTTCTTATTATAGATTTTGCTTCGCAAATCTACACTTTCATGACGAATAGATAAAGTATGGGTTCTCTAAGCGCGGCCGTTAGTGACGGATAGGTACTACACGAAGACCTATTTTTATGCATATACTAAAGTAAGAATATTAATATATTGGTATCCTAAATCATTCTTAGAGTAAAACCAGTTTCAACTCTGATTCCCAACTTTAATCACAATTAAAAAATCAAAATCCAGAGTTAATGAATCCCAGCAGATTCGATATAAGATTAATCCTTAATAATAATTAATTTAAGTTCCAAGGGTTCCTTCATTCCAGGTACTGACAGGTGGTGGCAAATGTACAGGAAATACAAACTAATTAGTTTGTGCTTCGTTTCGAGAGCTAAGGAAATAAATGTAGTGAAAGAGGTGCAATTTTCGTTCAAAATTTGCAAGTTGGCGGTTTGGAAACGACTCGCGGAGCCGTGGAAAATTATTTACAGAAACTAAGTTGTATTTTTAAAGGTTAAAAGGAAACTTGTTAATGTATTGGGGCTTAAAGGCATCGGTTCAAAATAAAAAAGAATTCTCTTGTTCAAATTGAAACAAGAGAATTCTTCTATGAAAATAATAATCATAATAAATAATAATAATAATAAATAATACTTTAACAATACAGAAAAGGAACATGATATTTAAATAAAAATTTTGTTTATCAGAGGTTACAAACAAATTACAATATTATTTAGTATCACTGTCCTTAACGAACAAATGCATTTAAAAAAAATGATTAATTTCCATTCAAAATGAAACATGTTTGCAGAATACTTATGTAATCAACCTGGAAATCAAACGCGAGTGGTAGAGTTTTATTAGTGTAAGGATATAAACCTAAGATATGGCTATAGATATGTTTTAGTTGCTTCGGAATTTGGAAAGAGTAAATTTTAACAGTGTCTTGCAACATTTTTAGGAAAGAAAATACAATAAAAGCACTTGTACTTTTTTTATTGTACTTTTGGTATCGTGTCACCTAACCCTTCTTATCGTTTGACGTTTGGTTGACGACACATAATCATAATAAAACATAATTTGTAAAAAGCAAAAATTATAGTAAAGGCATTTTGTCTTTTAACAGTTAACACTCATTCCTAAAGAGCATGTGATACTAATGACCTTAACCCTTGGACACATGTCGTGTAATATGAACCAAATTACATGTTATCTGTGTCATGAGACCGCAACAATTTTAACCCTTTTTTTGTTAAGACCCATTTTCTGGAAATCGGGTGGATGCATGGGACCATTACAACAGTTTGTTGAGTTATGTGGAAATAGATAAAATAGCGAAGTTTGGGCCATGAAACACAGAGGTTTTGTGGGAAAGATGTTTTATTTTTGATTTCTTTGTAGCTGGTCAGTTAAATAGAGGAACAAGTGGTCTTATCTTACGAATAATGAGTTATAGTACCACAATTGAATGCAACAAATATAAATAAAAGAAAATGCGGATCCCTGAGACATAGTAAGTCACGCCTTTTCTGTATAAAAAATAGTTGTCTATAATTTTATACATTTATTTCTTTTTTCAAATAATATTCAAAGAAATAAGCGCAAAAAGTTGCTGGAAACGCTAATTCACTTTATGATTTTTAAACACTGAGTGCTATAAAGGCCCAACTATCTACACAAAGAATGAAATACACTGACAATAGCATATCTACCTAAATAAAACCTAATATCAAACCCAGACGATCGCATTTCAAGTTCATTTCAACTTTTCTGGTCCGTGCGCAGAAAAACAAATAGCAGTTCTGCCGCGGAGTCGCAGACGTGTTCCATTTCCGGAACACTTCTCCAAGTTCCAGGTGATATAACTGCGGGACTGTCTGACTGTCATAGGGTTGGCGGCTATTGGGTTAAGATTGTTTTGTACCAAAAACCTTGCGCAATAAAATTGTCGTTCATTTCATTGATGGCTTTTAGATTAAGATATTTTTTACAGTCTCAAAATTTTACTTCCAGTTTTTGCTACTGAAGATATTAGTCATTAGGTTACAAGCGAATCGGTTTGGGTTTGGTATTTGATGTGAATTAAAAAATGGGAGGTTTAATGTCAAAGATGAACAGCAAATATTTGTAAAAAAAAGTGCTTGAATAAGAATGTAGGTATTTCGAATCTTAATTATAATAATTATCAATTCAGGTAATAAAAAAGTAACTTTACTTAAAAAAAAAGTAACTTTATACCTCAATGTAAAAAAATTCTGGCATCTGTGTAAATCAATTTAATTTATATTTTTCATATACCTATTGAAGTAAAGTTTTTACAAAAAGTCATATAAGGGCAAATCAATACTAACAGGTCTGTGATTTTGTCGAAGATTGGACTGTTTAAAATATAAGGTATAAAGAACAGACGATTCGAATAGGTTTTTAGAGCCAGTAGTAGGGAAAAGTTACAAAAACCTTCTGGGTTTTCGTACTAAGTATGAAATTATGAGTAGAATACATATATTCCAAAAATACTTACTTTAAATTTTTTCTTTAGATTCGAATAGATTCCATACCTTGTAGAATGGCACCGGGCGGCGGAGGGGGGCGTCGGTAACAGATGCGCTGCATTGCCGTCGCGCCAACTTTTCTAGGCACCCAGGGGTGTACTCGGAGCTCAAGGTAGAAGTCAAAAAAAAAATTACTGATGGAAAGGTATGTGTGTTACTAATTATGGATTTATAAAAACTTAGGCATATTTGGAAACCGTTGTCGTTCATATTTTTGTGCTCGTCTCAGATAAAGGTGGTTGATATAATTTTTTTATGAAGTTTGGTAGTTTACTTTAAAGAAAGCCATGAAACATTATTGTATTGTTTTTGTTTTAATAATATCAAATAAATGTTAATGCTGGATATCTTGAGTTTCATCCGAGGTTGAATTTACCAAGGCGTAAACATACATACTGAAAATATCATTCGTTTCCAAATATGTTATTTACATACCACTTACAAACAAATCGAAATGTATCTCATATTTATTTGAATCTCCATGTCCTCCGTCCAAATCCAGCCCAGTAAAAAAACGCGAGGGAGCATCGATGACAAAATACAAATTTTATTTTATTAAATTCAAAAAAGCTTCTAATGATTGATAGGAGCGCGCCCTTTCACCCCTGTGCCCGTGACGTCACTGCATAACTCTTGCTTACAATAAAATGGATCATTGCTTCCGTCTGCTCGTTGACAATTGATTAGATAAATACAAATCAGGTAAGAATCGTATTTGGTATAAGTATAAAACCAAGAGGATCCTTGGTAAGAACCTATGCTGGAGGTCAGGGTGGGGGGTCGTTTCATCGAAGGACCAGAATTTTTTGTGATGAACTAAAATGTTCATTTACATGAAGATGTTTCTATTTAAATTGTAACTTAAAAGATTCGTTCAATTCTAACTTACTGCATCACTTCATGGGGTGGCGCGGGAAAGACGCTTTTACTAACTATCGAAAGAGCCAAGAGAGCCCTGCTTAAAGTCTCTTCCTTTCGCCGTTTCCTTTTCCCGACCAGTCGCTTGTATATAAGGAATGTAATGTACTAACAGTGAGACAATTATTCATAATGAACAGGGTACTAAAACAGCACAAAGAATTTCCGTACGACACTAGCTTTACTAACAAACGGAGAAAAGATATTGTTTGCCCTCAAAATGTAAATACCAAACATGCTTTTACCCATAGATTATTTTCTTAGGACCATACCTTTATAAAAAGTTCAATAGTGAATTTTTAATTTTCCCATAAAATTACGACAATTGCACAAATAGCACAAAAATAGCTTCAGAAAGGCCTACAATGTTTATCTTACGAAGACTCTGAGTAGTTGCTTCGCGTACTAAATTAGCAATTTCTCATCATTTTACTTTTAATTTTATAGTTTTACTGTACTTGCATAAAATCTTTTAACCCTATGTTACACTTTTGATTAAAATTTATATTGAAGTTCATTGTAAACTTATTTTATGTACCTAGTATTTTTTTATTTTGATTAAGAATAATTTATGACAGGACATCGCTTGATTGCCTGAATCACAGGTAAACTAGTTCAGACGCATAGTGTAATTAGGATTAAGGAAAACCATTATACTACCTTTATGTGTAAAAAAAAAATCTAAAAATATGTATCTTATAGTTATCATCTCCGACAGTTCCCTGTAGAGTTAAAAATACTTCGCTTACTTTGGCACCACACTTCTCTCTTTTTGGTCTGGTAAGAATCCATTATTTCTAATTCTCAAAGCGTTGCCTATTACTACGAGGCTAAAAAGACTTGTTTAAGTTAAAACAATAATCATGCACTTTTATAAATATTTATTATAATTCCGATGATTACTGGTATTTTTTCCGTTATTTTGCAAACTAATACTTTAGCATTTCTAACTCTTTAAGTCTAGATCATTAAATGAAGCATTCGTATTTATCTACAGTTTAAAAAATAACCTTGTATTCCAGGGATAGCTATAATATCTCATCGCGGGCTGACCACGCCAAGATATATCTGCGACAAGTGGGCACAACTTGTTCGCAAGAACACGACGTAAATGGGCCCGGTATAAAATATCAGGGCTTTTCCACTCTGCACCTTTTACTTTGGAAATTGCTAATTGAAGTGTGTTGAATCCATTAATATTTGTGAATTATTATTGTATCGATGAACAATCAGATTTATTAATGCCTTTATTATGGCTGTATTGAACAGTCAAACAAACATTTCATTTAAGAAATGAATTTCAGTACAAGTTTAAAATTAAGCTGTAATATGATGTGTTTATGAATTTATGGTCAACGTCTTAATTGTTAGTTTCTGGAGCAGTTTATGTACTCTCGCAGACGTGTACAGCATAACCCTGCTACCAACGCTACTAAAATACAGAAAAGGGGAAAGTTGTAGTTAATAACCATATCCATTTGTGGCATGGTAGTACATTTTTAAATAAACTATTTATTCCATTGTTATTTTAAAATTAACACTTTTCACTTACGGTGAAAGTGTATATAAATACATACTTAGATCAATTAAAAAAAAATACTCTAATAATAATTATCAAAAAAATATTTCAGACTAATGCAGAACTCACTCAGCACCTATGCCCGCACCGAGCTCCCCACAGGCGGCTTGCTTTACACAGTTAATTTAAAATTCACATTCGAATAAATAAGCACGCGACGTTTGCGTTTTATAGCTTATAGCTTACGGCTTACGACGTGCCAACGGTACTCTTGCGGCTCGCTATGTATTTTAATATCGTTAATTAGGTGCACGATCCTTAGGGACGGTATTATATGTTTTATTTTTGAGAGTAATTAAAAAAATGTGTCTTGTTGTGTTGTTTACGATTTTGTGTGTGTTTGGGTGTATGAATGTTGGTTAGATGAATGTTTTATTTTTAATTTGCTTTTGCAAATATCAACTTGATTTACTCATTACTATTTTCGCATGATTATAATTTTAGTACATTAAAGATCTAAGTTATAAAATTTGTTAACATATCTTAAAAATAAATCTACAAATATACTTTTAATAATTACCCACTCATGAGCTTAAAATATATTTTTCTTTTTAGTAAATTTATCATACCTTAGTTAGGTATTTAAAATGTGTAAGTAATTAATGCAACTTATTTATTAGCATCTTCCATCGTGTTAAAAAAATCCAGCCAGTTAGAACTAAACCGCTGATACCTAAAAACTCTAATTGGTTTATTCTACAAAAACCCAAGGATCGTTGTCAAACAAAGGTGTCTTCGGGAAGCAAAACTTTCTTACTAATTAATTTAATCCCTTTGAGCCCTTAGCTATTACCCTAATTGAACTGCGGTGTACATGTCAGTTCTTTGCTCGTAACCGAAACTATGGAAAAAGAATTTGAACTCTACGGAATCAACCCTTAAAGTTAATATTCCAATGCACTAAAATGCTAATTATGAACTGCTTTTGCACGTACATATTTTTTACACATTAATTTGAACTCTATTTTTATTGGCATATAGGTGATTTTTCCAACCCGATTTGTAGAACAATTGTAATATGTAAAACATACTGAATTTCGTTTTGCATAAGTGCTATTGAGGAAACATTATTAACAGATTGGTTTTGAAGATTGAGGTAGTTTCAAAGTATTTGTCTGGTGTACTATTAAAATTTTTTTTAAATGAAAAAGCAATTTCCTTTTACTCACAAACTTTCATTCTCTGTATCTATATGTATTCCGTTCAAATGTCCAAAACAAGAGATGATAGGTAACTCTTTAGTACGTTTGTCGCATTGACATGTGAATCATCGCTTCGCATTGGTTGATATAAATAATGTGCATATATTCGTATAGGAATGAAAATCATCTCAATTCTCTGGAGAAAAGACTGACAACATTAATTTTGATGTTTGAGTTGCACAAAAAATTTACGTTTCACTGTTTTAAATTAAATTTCAGTATTTTTTTTAAGATTGCGTATTTAGTTATAATAACAGAATTTATAAGGTATTGAATATTCCTTTTAAAAAAAATTGCTAATCACAATTAATCACTAACTTCTCAATTCATTCGTTTGATGGGGACAGCATCATTTCGTAACTTCCATGAAATGGGGTAAAACTAATTTGATCCCGGCTTGCCATGTGTCGGTCCGGGTTCGATTCCCGTGGGGGTCACAAGCTCTCATTGTCACGCCTATTATTTAGAGATATATCTTTGGTTGACATAAATATTTTACTTCATGGATTTTTGTTCACATTTTAGTTCATTAGGCGGTTTTGTTTGTGGATTTGATCAAGATTATTTGGATTTTTTATTAGAAAATGAAAGGTTGAACATAAATCTATATACTTTTGTGAATTTAGAATGAACTTATTCATAAAAAATATTTTACTTTAATTATATCACCATTTTTTAAATGTCCATTAGTTCATGTTTATCAAGAAACAACTATTTAAGACTATTTTATCAAAGCTGATAAACAAAATAACTCGTTTATCAAGAAACTCCGTCACATAAAACATCCAATTCGACCCTCAATCATGGAAAATGAAGTGACACATTTCTGAAACGTCATATTCCAAATTGACTCCTGGTCAGTAGGTTTATGGCCTGTCATCCACAAAGACCTTACGGGCGCCGGGCCTCATGCATCACTTTAGAGGGCCCTCTAAGAAAATCTTATAAAATATCCTGACTATCACACGTCAGGCCCTTCCGACCGGGTCATCCCTTATTCAAATATACCCTATTTTTATGGAAAACCTGCCCTCTCCGCATCAATATCAATTTCCAAGTGATTGTTGTAGAAATAAAGGGATGACCCTTCAGGGAATGGAGGCTTCGAGAGGCTATCTGGTAGCGAAGGCAGTTTATTAGATGTAACTTTATTGAAACGAAAAAACCTTTTATTTTGCGTATAAACTTAAGGTTTTACCGAGTTATAACGGACACGCTATTGAATTGAATAATTCATTTATCATACAAGGACATCCTCTTTTTGCATTTATCTTAATACTTACAGAGTTTCCTTTAGTCGTTTGACATTATTTACAAAATTTTCCGTTAAACAAAAATTTGGACTGAATTTGGTAAGACAATCGTATGATGAACAAAACGCTGATGGTTAAGCGATGTTGACCACTAGGTCGTAGCACGCCTATGCATGAGATATCTATTTATTGTTTTCCAATAATAACTTTTGATGAAGTTTCAGATTTAGAAATGTTTCAGTAACTACAATTCGTTTAAACCATTTGTTAAATGCACTAAAGATGATATTTACTCTTCATTTATAGCTTGCTGTCAAACTGCGGATCCACCTGATATAAGTGGCGTCTGTGCCTTATTGTTTGATTAATGTTACATGCAATCATATAGATAACATTGTGAATTATTTTACCCAGTTTGCATTACTTAACTATCTTTATTTTTTTAAAGTTTTTTTTTAATTACATTAGGAAAACGTTGGTCTTCTATCTCATCTGATGGGAAAAGAAGAAGACGAGGACGATACACGTCTGAACAAGAGAAACCTATAAACTCTACGATTGAAAGTCCCGGGTCGGATTTTTCTAGAAAAACTATTTACTAGTTTTATGAACATCCAGAGAAACGTTCTCTCATAAATATTTCTAATCCCTTAAAATTACTTGTAGCTAAACTATTGCTAAAACCATGAAACACAAAAAGTTCATAGTACCTACGCTATCTATTTAATCATTAATAATTCCCTAGTAGAAACGTCAGCTGAAGCTATAACGGTAATCGTTTTAATAAATAAACGTAATGGCGTAAACGACGTGGACATTACGAGAGTTACACTTAAACAATAGGTTTGAGTTTTAACCGTTGAATCGCTGACTGTCTGTGGGTACAAGTTACATGGCGTCTAGAGCACGCTATGTGATTACCAAAATTACGCAATCAGTGGCATTCGGTACCCACTTAGGGTAATAGGTTCAGGTGAATCTAGGCAGAAATATTGTCAGCATGGATCTTTAGTTTGAAAATATTTTTTTTACTTAATTTTGATTTAATATATAGATACTTGGTGTATTACTAAAACTGTTTGGTGAACCTTTTTTGAGTTTTTGATATTAAATGTCACGAGTTGCTTTCATAGTCATTATATAAAGAAACCATAATTTACATAGGGTTTATAATGTTCAATATCGACGAAATGGCTTAAAAATCTATAAGTGTTCGTGCTATATAATAATTTTTGTATAACAAATAAAAAATTATAGGTATACACTTCTATGTGTTAATTTATATTTAATTAGTAAATAAGAAGAAAAGCTATTGAAAAAATATTATTACTTGCAAAAAATTTACTAACTTATTCTTACTTTTTGGACTCTCCATGATTTGGTGTAACTAAAACTACCTATATCAAAACAACTTGCTGGCAAGTCAGAGACCCGTTTTGATACAATTACGCGTCTGGTTCATTTATAATAAGTACATTATGCCCGTCTAGAGTTTTCGTGCCGCCTTCGGGCTTCGTAATCGGTCAATTATATGTAATTTTCAACCATCAGTCTTTGGTCGGGCTAGATCCCTGCGAGGTACGGCCGCCCGGCATATCGATCTAATTGGTAAATTATGCGTGGATGCGACGAAGTCCTATTAGGTATGTAAAGGACTGGAATAAAAAAGCAAAAAAATTGTCGAATATTGTTATTTTTTACTACATTTGGTATCTTATGTGCATAATGTGTGTTTTTTCAATACATAACAGAGAACAGGAAAGATCTTAGAACTCTGTAATCAAATTTGTGAATATCGGTGAGTGAAATACGAGTTCGTAAATTATGAAGGTACGGCAAGTCATACAAGTTGTAGAGCCAAACAATCTTATTAAACTTAAACAAGAACCTCTAAACAAAAACTGGAAATAAAAAAAAGAACAAGAAGCTGATATCAAGATTTATATCATAGGAATAATTTAAAACATAACTGGTCCGTGAGCGCGCTCCGAGCATTTGCTTCGCCCGCCTCCGGCCGGCTGCATTTGTTTCAAACTTTTTTTTCTTTTCCGTTCTTTTTTGTATCAAACCAGCTTTAATAAACTTTTTCTATTGGCCGTAAAGAAATTATAAAACCTTTTTTTGTCGGAGATGGTTAAATTTATAGCAGGTGGATAGTAATCGTGTAATTTGTAATCGATAAGCATCGGTTATCGGGCGTTTCGATTGGCTCTCAGAGGGCCAATCGGATCGATATTTTTGATGAACGTTGTATTGGTTATTATTAATTTACTAGGAAGTTTGTGTGAAGTATTGTAACTATAATTTTTTGAATTTTGATTTTATTTGGGTATGTACGTAGGTTCTGCTGGTTTTGGATCCAGGTTCAGTACTAGGATTACGGTTTTATGTTACAGGTGTAATCGTTGCTATAGTAAGTAAAACCAGCTCCACAGTCTAGACTGCTGGCATAATGCTAAACTGTAGTCATTTCAGCATAGTTAATTGTATAGTATGTTTTTTGTTCTATTTTATTATTTGTGTTTTGTTTGTATTTTTCTTTTAATTTAATTGTTTATGCTGAATAAATATTTTTCTTTCATTTCAATTCAAATCTTTAATTTTATTTCAGAAATGTTATTATTATGTTTTTTTACTAAAGATCGCACTACACCTTTACATATAAACTACATAGATTCGTAACAAAAATCGTTCTAACGTCAAAAAATACCGAAGTCTCTAGAATCCTGTGCAAGTTTTAGTACGGTACCAAACGCGATCTTGCGTGCTCGGGGGGCGGGGCCTTGTATTAGAATTAAAATGTAGTTCTCGACCGTTCCAACCAAATAATTTGATTGGAATCTCGCTCGTACAGAAAACCTACTATCGAACAATCCAATCGCCGTACGAAAACCAACCTTACTCTTATAGAAGATTTTAGATAAAGAAAAGAAAATTACGTGCTATTTCGCCCGTGGGTTTTTGAAGTAATTTTTTTTCGGTGTTAACACGAGCTTTTGGTTTCTAGTTTGATCGAAATGCGAACATAATTTTCGGAAAATAATTTCTTGTTAGATTTTGTTTTGCTATAAGAATTTGGTGTGATTCAATATTTTACTGTGCAAGATTTATTTGGCAACAAAATGTAGTATGGCCTTGGAAGTAATAATACTAATTTGTATAAAGTTTTAAATTTAAGCCTAATAAAGAACTTAAAAGATTTAATGCTTGAGTTTTTCCTGTGCTAACAGGAATATTCAAGTATTTATGGCATTGTTTTTTTTTTCATTTTCCCTTCGAATGTATTCCTATGGACACACTATAATCTATTTTATTTCCAACTCTTGAAAGATGATGAAAATAATTTGTCATGCGTCCCGCTTCATGCACCGTCCACATTTTAATTGAGCGACCGACAAGCTATTTTAATATTTTCTATTCCTCAGTTAAATTTTGATAGAAGTTTATTAATGACAACATTAGTACATGTCGGCGTGGAATGGAGTTCGTGACAAAATATTGACAACTCCAACTGTGAAATGAAGAATTAAAAATAAGATATATTATGGTTATGATAAAACTATTTCTTTTATTGGGTTCTATTTAATGATCGTGCAACAATAAATTCAAACATGGAGAATGAATGCACTTTAAATGGTCTTTAACAACAGCACATACTATAAAAAAATAACCATAAAAGAATATGAACACATGAATAATATGTATAAATTAGTAAAATAAAACGAATAATTATAATAACAATTTTTTTAGCGATCAGCGATCAGGTTTTTTTGTTTGACACCAATATAACTTCTTGAGTCTTAGTTATAATTGCTAATTTTGAACACAATTTTTTACTATCAATAAAATAAAAATACTAACTTTTTGTTACTTCGTTGAACCTTTTATCCCGTTTATATTAACATATTTCAAGCAGCAAGGATCTCTAAAACCGAACGGCCTGCAAGACTATTAGGCGTCGCTAATTTGATTACAAGTCCATGAATTTACCAAGGCCTTCACACTCCATTCCGTCAATGACTGTACCGAATTTCTGGTTTTTACCTTCTGCGGTCACTCGTAAATGAAATATCACATAATATATAATATTTCGTGAGGCAATCGTTTTAGAGCCGTGACTGTGATGTTGAAGGTAAAACACTGACTTTAACAACATAAGCGCTTCGGTGAACTATGTGATAAATAAGATGTAGGGTCAAGCGAAATTGTATTTACTCTAACGAGTTGTTTTCTGGATACAGGGAAGGACGCATTTAGTACAGGAATTGTCTTTTAATCTTAAAAAGTCGCGCAATTTGTTACTCTTATATCTTAGGTTATCGTGTCCCAAGGTGATTTATCAACAGGTAGATCCTTAAAAGAGTTTTAGAGGTTGTCTTAAAAGAGTCTGATTTCAATATATTTTACGATCGAATGTTTTAAATGAATAAACTCACTTGATTTATTTTGTGCAATCGATCTGATTTCTATATTCACTGAAAGAGATGATGAAGACGGATATTATGTTACAACTAACAACTGTACAACAGTCGTGTTCATGCACCTACTGCTTGCATGCTACGTCATGGCCCAGTCAATTAAATTAAAACAACACGGGGACTTCCAACTGAAGTCTACAGTCTGCAATGCATACCAACACGTACCGTTGGTGGATCGCATTCATTTGCCGGCGTTTATGCATTTCATTTACGTAAGTTTTAATTTATAATAGTTCTTGATCAACGTTTCTCTAGTTTTCATTCTTTCCGTTATTACGCAAGATAATCCGGTAGAAATAACTCAAAAGATGTTGAAAATTATGCTTAATTTATTTATTTACAAATTAATTTACAGTTTGTCAATAATTACTAAGCAATAATCCTTGTTAGACGATCACTTTGTTTAATACATTTGAAACTTTTATAACAACATAATATTAAAACAATGTAAGAAAAAGTTTATTTTAAAGTTTATCAAAAATTGAACCTCCAACAAAAAATAAAATACATTTATCTATCAACTCTGTGTTAGAGAAAACCAAAGGTATAATTTGGAACTCGACATGCTGACCTGTAGCCACCTCGAATTAAAACCTCATAAAGAAATTGCTTTTCTATACTTTTCTATAAATAGCTGAGCGAATTTTAATCAGGAGTTATTTTGAAGGTATTCATATTTTCGATACATTATTCCAACGTAAACTTTCAGAAGATTTGAAGACTTCAGCGAACAAAATAAAACTTAAGGTAAGTTGCCACTTTAAAAATGGAAAATAAAAGGGAAATTATAAGTCACACAGATTTCTTTATTAGCCACGTGATCAAACTTCTAATTTTGTAACCAAGCCACAGGAAAATGAGATAGCCTGTAATAAACTAATTCGTTTTTTTTGCAACGCCTACTAAATATTCTATTGAAAGTGTAGTAGTTAAGTTTGGGTTAGGTTAATGTTAGGCTGTAATTATCGCATGCGCGAGCCGAGCAAGCGAAGCGAGCGTGGTGCGGCGGCACCCGGCGAAGAACCCTCATCGAAATTGGATGATAATACAAAATTTTGTAGCAAAAAACATCATCAGACAACATATTTTTAGTGGCAAAGATAGTATCGTTCAGACGCTCCTAAGTTGTGGCTGACTTAGTAATTTAGAAGGGAATGTAGATTTTTAGAGGTGAATAACGCTATTAATAAGAAGTCTGTTTAATTGTCTTCTTGTCTTCTTGTCTTCTTGTGTCTTCTTTAACAATTCACAAACCTTGTGTGTACGTAGGTATGTATATGTAAATTCTTTTATAGCACAATAAAGGCAATACACAACTGTTTTTTGCTTTATTCATAGCTGGCCAACGAGCATCTGACCCACCTGGTGGTAAGTGGCATGCGCTCCCATGGACATCTTTAGATCCAGGTGTTTTCTTTATCAATAGTGATAGTCACGTGATAGTCCTATTATATCGACTAATGATGCGTTGCTGACCGTAGCCTTCACTTGAAATTGCCTTTGTTCCAGTAATTGTACTGGCTGTTTTTTCCCTTTGATCGGAACACAACCAAGTAAACGTGAATATTATGGCGGATTATTAAACTCTACTGTATTTTTTACATACCTACTTACATAGATTTAGTACTAATAAACAAAAGACTTGCTGCGAAAGAGTGCCTTCAGTCATTCATTTGCATATCAATGCTTTGGTCATTCATAGCTTAAGGTTCCTAAAGGAGCGCAAAAGTAGAGATTTTATTAACGAATTTATAATCTGTCCATATCAACTACCATGATCCGACAACTAACATCGAGGTTTATCACATAAATTAATGACCCCCAGCAGGGACCTCTGGCGTATCTGCTCAGGGCCACTAACCACTACGCTATTCGGTAGTAAAAAATTTACTTCACGTTGTGAAGAGTTACCTCTTGGACGGGCGCGAACCATCCTCGTCCTCGTCATCTCGTTCTACTTAAGGGAAAATTAACCTTGTTAACGTGTAGGTAAATGCGCTTCACCCATAGGTTGATAGACTACATCTTTGGCCGACTGTACATTTGAACTCCTACATCACAATGTGAAGGCTGTATTTCCCGTTGAGGTCTGCCGCGGACGCCAAGTAGTGGTATTTCTCACGGGTGTGAGGTCACGCCGAGCCTGCGCCGCCGCTTTGACCGTGCCGCGCTCTGCATTGCTTACGAATCAAAAGTACAGCTGGTAGGAGAAGTTTATGACAAATATTTTTTTTTATTGCAACTTTGTAAGTTATTTATGAGTAGAGTAGTGCAAAAAGAACTTGTATGGACCTATTGAAGATTCCGAGCTGACAAACCTTCCAGTCTATTTACTGGTTATAAAACTACAATAAAAAAATGTGTAAGTAAATAATTTATTTTCCTTGTATACAACAATTGAATCAGTGAAGCGTTTCATATTATATGTAAAGTCAAATGATGCATAAAGTAAAATTACAATAGACATAACTGGTCATAAATGATACATGTCCAACTTAGTTCAAGCCCACTTTTGTAGATGGCGTTTAAATTATTATGAGAAAGAACCCTTATTAAGTAAAAGCAGAGCAAATAATTTTCCGTTTTAAAAAATTGACTAAATCCAGAGTAATTTCTATAAATAAGATGAATCAATATTGTAGTAATACATAATTTCAATTAATCAAATATCATGCAATTTTTTACATTACTGTTCGATTTCTCAACATTCAACAAGCTACTGACAGTGCTTTTTTAAATTCCACTCCTTACATGATAAATAAAAAAAAAAATAACAATTATATTTTGCATTAAAACTTAGTGCTTGTCTGTACGCAGTATCTCCGGTCTCACTGAGATAATGGAACCCAGCTAACGGTACACCGTTTCTATGCAATATCGTCGTGGTTCCTATCGCATACCTACCTACTGCGTTCTCACATCACGCTTCTCGCATAAGGAATTATTTTACATCGAATGTAGAATTCTGAAAATATATATTATTGTATTGCGTAGCTAAAGCATTTGTTGCTAGAATTTACGGTTTTTGAAATCGTACCTATTAGTGACGTGGTGTGATGCTATCAAGGATACAAATGATTTATAGTTAGATTTATTTTGTCATATTAGGTCTTTACCTATGAAATTGCCGTTTTTCACGAAATAAATGAAGCGTAATTTTTTATATATTTTTTATTTCTATTAATCAAAATAATCACCCATGCAATCAATGCATTATTGCCAACGTATTGTTAGCTTATTGATGCCTTTCTTGAAGAAATTAGCTGAACCGGAGGCAACAAATTCTTCAAAGGCATTTTGTACTGCCTCTCGGGTATTGAATTTTTTTCCCGCCAAGAAGTTATCCAAATTCTGGAAAAAGTAGAAGTCTGTAGGCGCAAGGTCTGGTGAGTACGGCGGATGACGGAGAACTTCCAACCCCAACTCTTGTAGCTTGGAGACCGTCTGCTGTGCAGTATGAGGTCGCGCGTTGTCGTGCAGGAGCAGTGGAGCCGAACGATTGACCAAAGCTGGTTGGAGACGTGCGAGCTTCTCCATCATTGTGTTCAGTTCTTCACAGTACACATCTGCAGTAATGCTTGTCCCGTTTGGCAAGAAGCTGTGTTGAATTACACCCGCGTTAGACCACCAAACAGTGACCATCACTTTTCTAGGGGTAAGTTTTTGTTTAGGCCATTGTTTGGGTGCTGAACCAGGGTCCAACCAACTTGCTGAGCGCTTACGATTGTCAAACAGGATCCATTTCTCGTCACAAGTAATAATGCGGTTCAGAATGCCTTCATTTGTATGCCTGCTGAGCAGTGCAAGGCACGTCTCCACGCGTACTTCGCGCTGGCGGTCATTGAGTTCGTGGGGTACCCATTTGTCAAGCTTTTTTACCTTGCCAATTTGACGCAAATGGACCAATATTGTTTTGATGCTAACGTCGAAAGCTGCTGCTAATTCAGCCGTGGATTGAGTTTCATCAGCTTCCACAATTGCCTTTAATTCGTCATTGTCGACCAAAGTTTTCGGACGACCACGGGGTTCATTTTTCAGGTCAAAATTTCCAGAACGGAAGTGGGTAAACCAATAACGGGTGGTGCGTTAGTTTGTAGTGTTCGCTCCGTAAACGTCGTTGATGTTGCGTGCCGCTTGTGCCGCTTTGCTGCCACGACGGTACTCATACTCCATAATTACTCGAATTTTTAACTTATCCATGATGCCGAAAAATGTTCGAATGCGTTGAAAACAAAACACTAACTATTAAACAAATGACGATTTTAGAAAAAGAATTCCATGTTTGTCAAATAAAATTAATTTGAAATTAGAATTATCAGTCAAAAAAATAATATTTTCATTTGAAATGGCCAGTACGGCAAAACGGCAGTTTCATAGGTAAAGACCTATTATTATTAGCTTTAAGATTCGGGATGACTTTTCGGCACAGGGTTATGTGAGGTTCAGTGGACGTTTTTGGACAGAAGATACCTACTTCAGATTAATCACTTGAATGTGTTTTAATGTTCACGTAACTTAAATGTTAGTCACGTACTGGCATATTTTAACTACGTTTGACTGATTTTCTTATGTATGAACTAATTGCAAAATTTTCGTAAAAGTTGCAGTTTGACAGTGCTCACTCAATCACTTGGTAAATTACACTTTAATTTTAACTTAATTTAATTTAACTTTTACACTTTTATTTACATTTCAATTGAAAAGTACTTTACACTTATTGTGAGTTATCTGGCATTTCTCCTACTAGCGGTAGATTTTCAAAAAATATTTTTGCCTAAGTAGTTCATAATAGTGATTTGCATTGCACGTGATCACTGCATTATTTACTTGTTAATAAGGCGCAGAACCATTTATCCTTTATACAATTAAACAAAGCTTAAATAATAAAAACCTCTCATTGATAACCACGAATAAAAGCTAAAAACTTTATAAATCTTACAAAACCCAACCAATAAAAAGTTTTTCATCTCAAACATCTCTTTCAGGAGCAGATGACTGGCGGAAAATCAGACACCACCTCAAACGGACAATCCCGACCGGGTATTTGAGCCCAGAGGATTGTATTCCATCTTTCCGAAAAAATTCCAATTGTATTTTGAATCCCTTTGCTGAATGCGAGCTGCAGAGATTGCGAGATGAATGGGAAACTGTGGAATAATACGTTGTCATCGGGCATTATTATCTCGCGATGATGTGGGCGTTTTTAGATGAAAATATCGAATGCTCTAGATCTGGATTTATATATTACGTAAAGTGGGTTGTTATTAGATTTTTATTGCATTAAATATTTGGAGGTTTTTTGAGAAATATAGAAAAGTCCTGTTTAAAGACCAGGATAGAGCTACGGTGTAGTGTTTTATATTAACCAAACAGAAACAAACTAATAAAGGAGCAATGTATTTATAATTATGTATTTCAATATTAAATCATAGTAACACAGATGCATGTGCACATTATTTTAGTAGCTTTATTTCTAATATATACAATAGTTGGATGGAAATCGTAGTTGTAGATTGTAGGAAATCACTTAATCATGGCGGAAAACAAAGATTAGTTCATGAATACGATAACATTAGTTACAGTAACAGACTTACAAAATTACACATTGAGCATGAGTTCACTTTGTCTGTTTTAGTTGTTAGACGTTCATGCCGTGATCTGTAACAAAGAAACTTTAAAAAATGTACAATAACAGGTTGTTTAACAATAAAGCAGCTCTATTAAAAAATATTGTCAAACACAACCATCGCTACATTAATATATTAATGATTTTTCTTTCTGAAAAAAGTATGTTGAAAACGCTATCTATACAATACTTGAGCACTGATTTTACTAATGGGTTCTTGTTAAATCATACTTGCTTTAAAAAAATGTTGGAGATAGAATCTTAATTATTTGTTTCAAAATATCTGAACGAAAAACACGATATTGGCGTGCCACAAAAATATGCGAGTAGTATACGTTAAGTAGATATAGTACAACGACGAAATTGTAGGCGCTGCTGTTTACGTTAGATATTATAAACATTTATCCAATTTAGTCAATGCCACAGAATATCAAGATAATTATATTTCAATGAAAAAAAAAACGCGGAAACCGTTTTTTTACAAATCTTCTCATTTTTATTCCAATAGATTTTTTACAGGTTCAGTTTTATTTCAAATAAAGGTAATTAAATTAAATCGTTGGAGCTTGTGTTACCGTAAATCAACACGGTATTTCTGGATAAAACCGCCCTAATGCTTTGACGTCACGTGAAACATAAAACAAAACATGGTACAGTAATTTATTAAATTAGTTAAAACCTTTACTATAAACCGATTACTTATTCAGCTTCTAGGGAAGCTTTCCATCTATAAAACCGCTTAATGTCCTCTCGCAATTTCATCCAACTATAGCACGGATAAAATCGAATCGATAGTCGATTCGCTCACTGTTGCCATTTACTCGGCCATCAGTGAGAATGAAAAAATTGCTAAGCATGGCAAGCCCAAGCTTCCCTTGGACATTAGCAACCTAATCAAAGCTAAAAACGCCGCTCTCCGCAGAGCCAGGCGTTACCCCACTCCCGCCTACAGACTAGCTGCAAACCGGCTACAACATAAGGTCAAATCAACCCTCGCGGAATCCAGAGACGTTCAAAGGAACGATCTCATGATTAATATCTCCCCGTCCCACGTGGCGTACTATAGGATGGCGAAAGCTCTCCGACTAGACGCCCGAACTTAGACCCCTCCGTTGTCTCGTCCCGATGGCACTAACGCATTCGAGGACAACGAAAAAGCTGAATGCTTCGCGGACAGAATTGCTTCACAATGCTCCCCGAGTACTCAACCCACAGACCCTCCTTCAGGCACATTCAGGCGGTGGAAGACAAAGTCCTCCTCAAGAACTCCCGTTTAGTCACCACCGACCCCATTACAGTGTCTAACGATAAGATTCTTCTCCTCATCAGAAGACAGAAATCCAAGAAGGCCCCGGGTGCGGATGGAATTTCCAACCATGCACTTAAGCAGCTGCCTCGGCAGGTGCTTACCTTGCTTGCGATTATCTTCAATGCTTGCTTGGACTTTTGCTACTTTATAAAAGCTTGGAAAGAAGCTACAGTCATAGGCATTCCCAAACCGGGTAAACCTTTGAACAACCCGGCCTATCACAGACCCATCAGCCTCCTCAAGGCTAATAGTCGCTCAAGAGTCATACTCGCTCGAATGAAGGACCACCTGTTCCCAGCGGACGATGACCCCCTCATTATCCCCCACCAATTCGGGTTTCATCCGGGTTTTCACCAAGCCCTCTTGCCCTCAGCAAGTCCACGGAATCGTCGAGTACATACTCGCCGGCTTCTACCCCAAACGGCTTAAAACAGTCGCGGTATTCTTTGATGTAGCCAAGGCTTTCGACAAAGTCTGGCACGCGGGTCTCATTTATAAGCTGTACAATACAGGCTTACCCGACCGACTAGTCAAACTAGTCGGCTCCTATCTTAAAGATCGCACCTTTCGTTTTAAGCACTAAGGTACGCTCTCCACCACCCACCCCGTCAGGGCGGAAGTCCCTCAGGGTGGGAGTCCCTCACGACCCCCGTATCCGAATGCTAGGTACGCCCATACCGTGGGTTCGAACCACCAAGTACCTAGACGTAACGCTCGATCGTACGCTTTCATTCCGACCTCACATACTTAGAGTTACCAAACTCGCCCGTATGTACCTGGCCCTCCTAAATAGTATGTTAGGCAGGCACAGCAAAATGTCTCTTAGGAACAAGCGAACGGTTTTTAAGGTTTGCGTCATGTCGTATGCCGTCCTAATATTTCCCCATGCCAAACCCTTCGTTCTGTATAATCTGCAGGTAGTCCAGAATCTCTTCTGTCGCAGGGCCATGGATGCTCCATGCTACGTGCGTAACGGAGACCTGCACAGGGATCTCGACTTACCTACAATACAACAACACATTAGGACGCTCTCCACCGCTTTCTTCAAGCGATCCGAAGAGCATCCTAATCCCCTCATTCGCGAGATAGTAAATTACACTGCTCCGTCCATGCCGTCGAGGTACAAAGTTCGTAGACCGAGAAATGCACTCTCGGATCCTCCCGATCAGCTCTCGGCGAATCTGGACCAGCTTAAAGCTCCCAGGCCGATTAATCATCACCCAAACTGTCACTTTCACCTTATGTGATTTTTGTCCCCGGGTCCCCGCTTGCGCACCCACCTCCCTACCCGGGTATCGCTCCGATGAAGGCTGCTTAGCATTCCCATGCCACAGCCGGCAAGGTGGTTTTTAGTGGGTAGGTGCCACTCTGGTGAGTCCCATATCACCTCGCGGAGGTCGATTGCCTGCGGCGGTATGCATGACGCATCTTTCAGCTCTCTCCCGTGTGCTGCTTAGGCGGCTAAAAAAAAATTATACGTCATTAATAGTTAATCATTCCTACACATGACTGGATGTGTAAAGGAACCTAGGTTCCTCTTTGCTATTTCATTCCCAGGTTAATCTAGATTAACTATGCATATAAGTATCCAGGACCAATCATTTGCCCTTATCTAGATTAGAGCCCGGGGTGACCAGAATATGAAGCTCTGATCAGCTGCAATCATCGCGACATTTAAAAAAAAATCTCTTTTACATACAATCTGTTTGCTATCGCGCTAGTAAGTAGGTAATACGTTTTGTCCAATCAAAGTTAAGATTTGTATTATATTCACTCTTAATTTAAGACAATTAAGAGCGAATATCGAAAGATTTTTGCCATCCCTTTGCTGCTATCGCAAGTTACTTAATAAGACTACCGTGTGCAAAGCATCGTGTTGAAACCAATCAACCAAGTATTATTTATTCTAATTATTTTTTTAATTTGAAAGTAAATTTAAATAGGTATCTGGTTTTCTGTAGCCCCTCTCGCAATTATTAGCTTTAGCTTAAGAGTAAGTACACTTAAGAGTAAGTACAAGTTTCTTTATTTCGACGCCTAACGACCACACTCACAGACGACAAACGCTTAAGTATAGATTTTGTTTAACAAATCTAGACTTGAAGCAGTACATATAAAGTACAAATTCACTTAGCACTTAGCAAAATCTATACTTTATTTCTCCTTAAACTGTAATTTTTTATTAGTTATTGTTCATTTAGACCATTTGAAAAAAGACCTGGTACACTAAACGTTGATTTTATATTCAAGTTAAGATTAAAGTACGATGGTGCAAGCGTTTATAATTCTTTTATCAATTTTAAAAATTAATCAACAAAATTGTAAAGATCTTTTTAAAATACTACCGATGCAACATTTAATATTTCACCTCCACAATTTTAACCTCACCCTCTTCAACTGAGTGCGAACTTACGTCTCATCTTTATCAGAAACTGCAAGGTTTACGACCAATCACGTCGCGAGATAAGGCTGTGACGTCATTTCTGACATCCGGTGCCCCATTCGAAGGTCCAAGTAGCTTTGACAGGCACAAGAGCATTGGAAGTTGTAAATATTTAGCATCCACAGCTTTGCCGACTTTGACACCAAATGAAGTTTATTGGTTTTGAGGGTATCTGGAAAAGTTGTGTTGAGGAGTTCTAGTAAGAAACTTTTTTAGTGAATTCCAATTAGATATTTTTTATTAAATATATTCGTTTTATAATATGTCACTATAGGTAAAATACAACATGCAACATAAGTAACTTTTTTTTATTATGCGTATATGTGTATTATGTTTATATATAGACCTTAATGTTAAGTTTGCTTGTTTCTTTGGGCCTATAATTTGAACAACAGTTATTGACCAACAGAACTGTGGTAAAATACCTAAATACCTTGCTTTTACTTGAAGACATTTTATTTTCATATATATAATATATTTTGTAAGTGGAAATAATTATCCTATTGCAAGTTACTTACTTGAGCAAATTAATTATAAAGTTAATTATCTATGATGTATCTACAAATTAAAGATCAAAGAATTCAGAAACCGTATCTGCTTTAATTCCACCTACGAGGTTACTTCTCCGGGTCCAGTGAGCAAAGTCTAACGTCAGCAATGGTCATTTATCGGACTGATCAAAGTCAACCTGTTAAAAAGGTACATGGAACAACGAATATCCTATCATATAGGTATTTGTGTCATCTAAGGCTTAATCTATGCATGAAATGCATATATGAAAAGCGTATATGGAAAATAAGACAGAAAAATGTTTTGTATTTCTTATTACGTTAATAAAAAAATTCATACAATACAAAAAGTTCTGCACGAGGCGTCTATTGTTTGATTAGTTGTAGGCTAGAGTTGAAATTTTATTGGTTTTATTTTACCCGCTGAAACTTAACATTTTAAAGAGTCGGTTCGACATTAGTTTAACGATAGATTTGCTAGCGACCATGGAATTTTTTTCACTTGAGATCGCACAAACGAGAAAGTTTATAAAATTGAGTTAGATCAATCCGAGGGCAGGTTGTTGTAACTTTGATTTCATAAGATTATATTATTATGTAATTGCCTCTCCCGTTTAGCACAATGACCAGTTGAAATATAAATTTTTCGTATCTTTTTCCTCTATAATTTCCGTGGTAAAATAAAACAATGAATGCAATAGATTCAACGGACCGGTCCATTCTCTCCACCCTTCCATGAGTTGCGTGTTCTTCTGAACCGGCGCACCCCAGAACGCTATTGTCTTTAATTTCACTCCAATATCTCTAATTGTTAAAGAAAGGCCGCTTTTTAAGTAACCCCATAGTAGATTCTAACAAACGTTTCACTGCATTTTTAAAAGAAAAGGATTATAATTTCCCTTCTCGGCCAACGGAAAATACCCGTAGGCGGAGATTTTCCTTTATTTATTCGGCCACTTATTTCGAATTTCGGAAAGATAAAATTTATTTTTCGGCAGTTTTCTTTTGTTTTTTATGAACTTCGAAGACAATGTTTATGTTCAAAAAGTATAATTATAAAGTCTCATTGGGTTTGCGATTTTATTGGTGTTATCATTATAAGAGCATTTCTTGTTTGAATTATGATTTTGATGCGTTTAAATGATTAAAAACAGCTTATGTGGAGTTTAAGTAAAGCAGTTTTCGATCGTTCGAAGGAGCCGGCTAATTCATCATGATGTAAATGTGTATGTAAAATATATGCGAGCGTGTTATTTTAAACTGTTCTGCGTAGCCTGCGGGCTGGCAGATCCTTGTTTTTGTGGGCAAATGGCAAAATAATGACAGGAGTAGCTGCGCGGATCCCGCACGGGATTCGAATCCCCGCATGCTAATACTTCTATGAATATTTATATAACGCCTCGTTGAAAAAGGGAAACGCTTTACTTTTCAATATTTTTGTTATTTTTTATAGTATTAGGGGAAAGAGATTTTGTTTCGGGGGATGGTAGAGTGCAGGTGAAAATCATTTAAGGCATAAAATAATTTTAGGCGTAATTTTTTTGTCAATCACAATGATTCATCGTCAACTATTTCTAAATAAAGATCCGGTAGTGAAATTCCTTTAACTATATTTAGCAGTATAGAAGTCGTGTTCGAAAAATCATGACAGTGTGATACTCTGCCGTAGATTAATGAGCATTAGCTTTACCTTAATAATCGTTATCATCTAAGTTAGAATCATATTTTTCTTCTTTATTGTTAAATACTAGAAATTTTGTAACTAAGAAACTTTATTAAGCAGATAGATAACCCAAGAAGGTAATCGATTAGTCACAAAATCCGCCGGCACATTAGGCAGCGTCTTAGGAAAAGTCCATGAAAAAATCCTGTTGCTGTTTTGGTGAGTTATTATTAGAAGAAACTTATTAAGCCCTGGCTAGGAAAAGATCGCTATATGCATTAAGTTCATTGAAATTTAAAAACCTTACGCCCATAAATTCATTACATTAAATTAAAATATTTACAAACAGACCTGTATCAAGAATAGAGCCAAAGTTCTCACAACATTTTTTGATAAAACCTTCCTCATGCAAATGTTTTTATTATAACTCCGTGTATAAATCGTAGAAGGTGTTTATTAGCATCTCGCAGTGATTTAGAAATCATCGCCTTAGCCACGCCGCGCAGTTCCGCGCAATTTGCCTGCACATTCCTTTGTCAAGTTGCATCTCTGATTCTATTACAAACTACGTATGTAAATGTATTATCTAGATAATTTTTAAATTTTATGATAGTATTTTTGTAACTTTTAGTATTTTGTTATAGTTGAGCTTTCCGATATATTGTTGGTCATCGAAACTATAACGTAGATATAGGTAACCCACTCCAGAAAATTCCTGCTTACATGCGTGTACTGTTAGAACAGTTTTAATTCATGGTACTTAGTTTAAAAATCGGCCCAAAATTACCTGCAAAAAAATATTCCTTTCACATCGGTATGCAACGATGACTTTGGACTCTCTTGCTCAGATATTGTTAAAATGCCAACAGAAATAATATTATTGTTTTAAAAGATTTATTTCGCAAGTGTATTTTTTTGTTAAGATAATCTTATTAGTTTTCATTCCACGAAAAAGATTAATGCGAGTCATTATAGTTATAATTGCGCACGGCCAATAATTATCAAGTAATCAAATTCTATTAATATACTTAAATACACTCGGGCCATTTAATAAAATCTTTTGTATTGACAATTATCATACCTAAGTTGATGACACTGTATTTTAATTGAATATGTCAATAAATAATTAAATAGTTATCGAATATCACTAATATTTTTAATAGCTTTTTCTGAGTAATACCATTATGTAACGGAATTCGCAGTAAATTGGCCTAAGTAAAAGCCATATTAATTTTTGCACTTGCGCTAATATGACTTAAATGGGTTACTAGTATTAAAATTGGTGACAGATTCTTTATTAGTTTATTAGTTTCAAGTAATAATTAAGACTATATATTTCATTAAAAATTTCATTAACTGATATGATTAATGGATTCGTTTAATATTTTTTGCTTATTGGTTGTATTAAAGAGGTAATCAGTAAATTTACTTGATGAAAAATAATTCGTTTTGTCTATCTTTGAGTGTTATACTTACAGTGTTATAGAGAGTTAAATTCAAAACTGGAGCTTTAAACGACATAGAGCTTAGTAATCGTAGTCAAATTTTTTATAAGAGAGAGCTAGAAATGTTTTGTTCCGCCGGCGTTTGTTCCTCTTCGACTACCTAAATTACCTTTTAAAAGGTGAAAGTTCTGAGTTGTTCGTGGTAGTCTGATTTTCATTAAGTATTTCTAATGTAATCAAATATGAAATAAAATATTTGATTTTGTTTTTTAATGTGTTTAATCACCGGTATAAAAATTTCGCTAACATTTGATCCAGAAGTAGTACTATAATGTCATTGATCTACCTAGATAGCTAAACCACCTTAGGGATGATTTTTCAAAACGCAGATTAATTTTATTAGTTGAACAATTTTGAGAATTCGATATTATTTCTATGGAAATTCTTATTCTTATTCTTCAGATAAAAAATATCTGAGCATTGAATCATCAGCCCTTACTTAAACCAATTTTTATTTACCAATTACGTTTCACCGCAACGAAAACTTAGAGAACCTCTCCGAAAAGTCGAGCACATTTCATATTCGCCTGACTTTCCTACCAGAAAACCAAGAGAGGAAATATAAAAAACAAAAACATAATTTAAACGCCAACCACGAGATAACTAACAGACGGAAAATATTAAAGGGAAGTTTGCCTACGTTTTTAAAGAAGTTTTCTTTATCCGAAGAATAAATCGAAGGTAGGGGAACTTGCCGAGAGGAAGTAAAGATCTCTTGTTTTATTCATGAATAAAAAAAGGAAAATAGAGGTTTGGAAAACAAAAGTCTTTGGTTTTGTTTAAAATTTTGTTTTAATTTTGTATTTACTGTGTTCCGTGACGGGTTGCTTCGTGCTTAACAACCCGAAACTTTTTTAAATCTCCGTTAACCATGACCAAGGTACTCGTATGTGCAAATATGTACAATAGAATTTGAAAAGATTCTGTGGCCGTTTGTAACAGTATCTGATATCTTCTTACAATAAAGTCTGTCTATATTCAGGTCGATCACGATGTTGGCTGCAACGTTTCTAAATTTTGGGCATTTCATGTACATTCTTTGAGAGGTGTGGAATTTTTAGAAAGGCTTAGCAGAAGCCTAGGTTGTAATAGTTATCTGTGTAGTACCTTCTGTTTATTAAATACCACACTTTTACTAACAAGGGGTGAAAAAAACATTAATTGGTCTACAAAACCAGTGATTTGATGCTCTACTTGTACTGTCAGTCTGTAAGCTCTTTGTGTTCTCTTTCTTAATACAAAAAATTATTTTAGTTTATTTTACTTTTAGTAAAATTAATGAAAATAAACAAATGAAAAAATTTTTTACCGCAACAAAAATGTAGCCGAAAGAACAACTTTGTAGCCATGAAAAATGCCACTGAGTGTACTTCTTTGAAAACTAATATTACCAGCCTACTTTTGAAGTCATTACAAAACGCCTGTGACAACATTTCAAGTAACTTTAATCAATCAAAATCAACGAAAGAGTCTCCTAAACTTGGCAACAAATCCTCACGTACGACGACAAATTAAATAATGCAAATTCTCTGTAATCCCGAGTCGTGGAAGTTTTGGTAAAATATTTAATTTTGATAAAGTTAGCAGCGAAGCAACTCGCGGGGGTTGCTTCAGAGAACGAGTTCTGCCAGTCATCGTGTTTGTTACATCACGAATTGTGTTATAATAATATTAGTACTTATCTGTTTGATAATTTTTCTTTTGGGAAAGCTTATCTTTTATTATTTTAAATCAGTTTCAAGATTGAGTATTTAACAATCGAATAGATACATAATTTGTTGAGGACTAATGTTCGTTCTTTTTAGTTTTGCAAGGTTCTCCCCAGTCTGCAGTGGTCATCTACATAACAAAGCTCTGTTAACATTAGGGCCATACGTTTGTGCTATTCGGCTGTTTGTTATTTTATTGATTCAGTAATACCAACCCAAGCGCCTCTCCAATAAATAAAGCTCCTATTTTAAAAGTAAATACAGATACAAAAATTTGCATGATCCGAAAGCCGTAACTAATTTACATAGTATCCCACTCTTTTCAATAATACGAATAAAACCCGTATCGGTTGTCTATCGGATCGGGATACAATACTGCAATACGATGCCAAAAATTTGCATATCACCGATATTATATCGTCACACGAAAAACGTATCCCTTACGGCTGTGTACACACGAATGACGTGATGCTGGCAACTTTCCCTGACGTCATCCATCATTCGATGTGGCGCCTGCACCTACACCTACCGAAATCTAACAAGAAAACAACAACCTATATTCAACGTTCACAAAAATGCACTTTAAACTACAAAAGATAGAGTGCTATTTTGCTTGTTGTCATATGAGCGTGAGGTGGCTGTCTACCTCCCCGCGATCAAGGGTGGATCCTGTCAAACGTTCGCTGAAGAGTTTGACAGACGCGGGGCGCGGAGTATTTGACGTGAAGGGTCTCGTTTGATAGGGGGGCAGCTGACAGCGGGGCGGGGGGCGAATTCTGCCCGGTCATGAATAGGCAATGGCCTTTATTTATAAAGATTCTACACTGAGTTGTTTAGGATACAGACCGTCACTATCATGTAGCAAATTGCAAAATTTGCAAATTCCAATACTATTTCAAAATGAAATTTTATCTACCGAACACAGTACAATATATTTTTCTGAATCACAAAATTATCTTCTCAATCAAAAGCTCAAAGTTCTAAAGTTATATTTAAAAACTTTAACAGGAAATAAGAGAGCGTGCCAAAGGGCTTTATCAAGGACAATTTAATTTAAGCGCCACGAAACCCTCAAGCATCTTGTAAGGGGGATAAAATCCATAAAAGACACAGCTTTGAGGGTGCTTCCGGTCGGGACTTCTCTACTTAAGTCTTTATACCTAACTGAGATAAAATACTTAAGAAATAACAGTTGGCTGTTTTAACTTAATGAGATGAAATTTATATTAAGATCGAATGAAACGAAAAATAACTTTAAAAATGCAAGAAAAATAAGTATTAAGCTATCAAAACTAATGCAGTTTATAGCAATATACGGTATCTTGGTAATAAATAGGTATACAAATGGAATGAAGTCCATTTCAATAGATTTTTTTCTACCTTCATTCACGGAGTATCGTAAATCTATTTACAACGCAAGTTTGATCATCACTCCACGGCGACCAGCTCGTCGGCAAAAAAGGATACTAATCATCAAACGAGGAATTATAATGAGTTGTTAATCCATTTTTGTAATATTATATTTTTTCTGTTTCGCAGACTAGTTACGTAATGGTCTTGTGATATTAGTTTTATTGAATTGGTGATATCGTGTCGTTGTTTTCAATGCGTTTTAACTCCTTTGATAAATTAGTTACTGTGTAATAACAATAATAATAAATCCCCAGACAAGCACACCAACTGTATGGCCCCAAAGTAAGCAGAGCTTGTGTTATGGATGATCATACTGCGAACTGAGGGGAACCCAGAATAAAAATCTATATATAAATACAAACAGCCGTGACCCGAGAAAAAACAACATGTTCTTCACACAAATAAATGCCCCGGCCATGACTCGAACCTGAGTAGCGATAGTAGCGTTTGAGCCAGGGCTACTAACCTCTTCGCCGCTCGGTCGTCGCAGTATGTATTTAGGTTATACGAGTTGAATGAGCATACATTTTTAATGATAAAATAAAACTTACTCATGACAAAAATACAATACAAATGATAAACCAGTGTTTTTTGTATTAATTGTAACATTTTTTTGGAGTAGTAAATATTGATTGGTTTATAGAGTTAAATTGTGACATTAGAAAGCAGCAAATAGTTTATGACAGAGTGATTTTGAATCAAGAATAAACAATATATAAACATAAAAGATAACGTTTTAATGCGATGTACGTGCATTTTATATAAATATAAATAAACACCTCAATAATGGGTTTTCTCTGTATATTACATGCAACGAGTATAACATATGCTTTTTTAATTTTCTTTTATAACCTTTTGTTATAAGTCACATTTTTGTGAAAGATTACGGGCTTGCTTCTTATATTTTTACGTGTTGAAATAGCTATGATAAAATATGATAATTAAAAAACAACACTAATTTATAGGTTATAACCGATCTTAGGTTGTTTATCCTGATATGATAAACATCAGTATGTTTATTTACGTTATAAGTGATATCATATATTGTTTTACGACCAATTTAGACCTTGAACTACTCGTATCATACAAATAAGTTTTCCAAAGAAAATACTTCATTAGTAGTAAAACTGTGTAAGCATTCAAGGTATAAACTACCTGACACAATACTTGTAGACAATAAATGTACGCTGATCAAAATAATATTTGCGATTGATCTTCTCATTTACTAGCAATAATTAGAATATATATTAAATATTCCAAATAAAATATTTTTATAACCAGATTTAACAACTCCTGTAGTATATTTATGTAGTAGAGTACTAGGTGGATGGTTGTAAATCGCGTTATTGTAATTTGTAATCGCATTAAATTCGTAGCTAAATAGTTATTAATAAACTGCATTATATTTTGTCAGGAAAAACACACGAAAAGCAGAAAAAACTGCACAATATTAATGGCCTAGAATCTAGTAAAAATGTAAAAAACATTAATCTTTCATGTTATAAATAAGTATATAGTACAAGCTTATACTATGATTATTTTTATTGAAAAAGGATTAGACGTTTGTCTTTTATCTCACCTGATGGAAAGTGACGATGCAGACGAAGGTGTTACACGTCTATCCACGAGATACCCATTCACTCGACGCTTGAAAGAACTAGGACTATAGTTTTCTGGAAAAACAGACGCAGGCAGTTCATTCCATTCGAAGTCGAAGCGTTTGGTTCGACTTCTTGGGATGTCTACTATAAAGGGATGGAAGGCCTGTCTGCGTCTAGTAGTCCGATGTAAGAAGGGTGTGGGTTCAACCTGAACAAAAAGAGCATCGCGCACTCTCCAAAATGTAATCTGTAGAAGACTGCTAAACTGGCAACTTTCTGATGATGGTCGAGGACTTGCAGTTTTTTGGTGGGGAGGTCAAAGTTGTTTATGATTTACCTGGGGCGTTTCAGTGTAAAGTATATCTATCTAGGCTACGTATTACGTATTGGTTATAAGGCAGGGTTCAAATATGAAACTAAAGGTGACTTTTTGAAATTTAACTAGGTGACACACTTCATTAACTAACCTATTTCCTTACCAATGAGTACGATTAAATTGTAATAGATTCTAAAAAAGTATAAAAACTGGCTTTATTATTTGGCATAATTTGTTCATAATACATGTCACTAACTCGCGTTAGTCGAAAAAATAATCGAAATGACTATAACCTAAAAACTAATTTTTTTATTAATTAACCAGTAATTAAATAATGTTCAAATTAGACTAATGAACTTAAAATGAGGTCAGTATACCTAATTATTTTCAATACTACTTACCTATTAAGCAAAATAATCCATTTCGTTATTAACTAGTAAATACTTTTGCCTTTTGACTCATTTAAATTAAATCTAGTCGATAATTAAATTTAAAATATTCTAGGATTAAATGCGTTTGGGTGCTTTCAATACGAGAGGGTTTCAACTATGGCGAAGTATCAACATATATATGTTGAAAGACAGTCTCTGATTATCTACATGTATCGGACTTGTGCTGCTCGCATCCTAAAGTTCCGCAATCTGGAATTGACTTCTGGAGGGCAGCCGGTTCACGCTAAGACGTTACTTGTAGTTAAAAAGGTACGTCTGATATATAAATTGATAATTTTTAAACCTCCTTTAAATAAGCAAGTAATACGATTTACATGAGCCTGTAATTAAATTTAAGCTTGTTCAAGCTTCAACTAGCACACAGCTTGTTGACATTCAGGAAAGAACATTGAGAGCTCCGAATCACAAATCAACCTCAGTGTGCGAGTTGCGCGGTTTAAATGAACTGTATCTGATACCAGGAATCAAATTAAGACTTTTCAGATTAACGGTTTATTGATGCTTTAGAAACACTTAAATGATGCTTTGTAAATTAAGATCAAAGTGAGTGAATATTGCTGAATTATTGAGGATCGCGAGTACACACGGGCCTTGCTGCTTATGCGCTGCCGTTGCGTGGTTATATTCTCTTAGTTTGTTATCTGTTAAACTCATATAATTTTAGTCTATAAAATAAACTAATTTGTTTTCAAACACACCAACTGTATGACCCCAAAGTAAGCAGACCTTCTGTTATGGATGACCATACAGCGAACTAGGGGGGAACCCAGAATAAACATATATAAATAAATACAAACAACCATGACCCGAAAACAAAAATCTGTGTTCGTACACACATATGGATGCCCCGGCCAGGACTCGAACCTGGGACCTTCGGCGTATGAGGCAAGGCTACTTACCACTACACCACTCGGTCGTCATAATAATAAATAAACGATTGCTTCGAAAGGTTAGAGTTTAAAACTCAAACCTCCAACCACAAAAACAACTCTACAGAACATTAAAAAAGGTGTCACAAAACGGTATAATAGAATATTATTATTACATGCATTAAATGAACCCCTTGAAGAGCCAGGGCTGTTTCCGCGAGTCTTCATGATTTATGGTTGTAGAGATTTCGCCGGCGGCTGCGCTTCCTTTGTCGCTGGATTTTGGCTTTGTGGCAACCCTCCGAATACTTAATATCTAATAGACAACTGATGATTCAGTTTTGTGAATTGTAATGAAAACGTGTTTAGAATATTTAGGATTTTCGTAAATGAAGTATCGGAAGTGTTACCGATTTGACTTTTTTAAATGGATTCGGGTTGCATCCTACTTAAATTGGAATTATGTAACGTAAGTGCTATGTGTGACTGCTCACAAGGTCTCCCAAAGAGAATGGTATCTTTTACTAAAATGCATTAATATATTAATAAGTCTTTTTTGTAAGATGACAAAACTCCGTAACATATATATTTTTATTGTGTTTTTAAGAGTTTGAAATAATCATATTTGCATGGTAATTAATGGAGAGTAGAACATGCACTATGAACCCAATTGTCATTATTTGTCTTATTATAAGAGCCAAATAAAATAATGTTAGTACCTAACAGTTATATGGCTGAGATTTGCGGAGTTAGTAAAATTACAGAAAAGAAAAACCGAAGGAGGTCAGTTATATTAAGCCAATTCGTCTATCAGTGTACAATAAGAAAAATAGAAATAATTTTGACAAAAAAAATGTATAACCATAAAACTTAGCTTATTAAACTTTATATCTATCGATCAAAAAGCTTAATTTTCGAATAAAAAATATTACAAATATTTATATTTTCTCACACAAACTATCCAAGCACATAACTTCATAACATAACATTAGTTGCTTACCCACCCTTCACCGCGGCCGGGGTGTGTTTAATAAAACAAAAGACGACAGCATGTCGACACAGCCATCGCATCAGATCGTAGCTGTCAAATAATGATACTCATTTGTCAGGCGCAGTCGGGTAAACGCCCGAGCGAGACAATAGACTGCGTGGAAGGAGAATCTTGTGTATATGATAGTTCATCTGATTTTCCTGTTCACTAGTTTGGATTTCTAATGCTGGTGGCTTTAAAGAAAAATAGATGATCGTGATAAAACTAAGTTGTTAGGAAAATAGATTGATGATTGAATATGTAGGTGTCTGACAATGTTATTGGCGACTATTATTATCAACGTATAAATAGGGTACCCTGAGTAAAGAGAAACAGATTTTAAATAACATTTATTTAATATTCAACATGTTGTATGATTTCTTTGTGTTATGAAGAAGAATTTCTCTTGCGAAGATCCCATCTAGGGCGGTACTAAAGTCCTTCCTATCTCGTCCGTCATAATAATCTATTTACGGTAAGGAACATCTTATTTCGCAATTACTGAACCAAAGGCAATTTTAACTGAATATTGATAAACAATACACCCATGGGTACGGATCCCTCTTGAAAAGAGTAAAATATAGATTTTCCTGCTATATCGACACATTGTTAATCCTCATTAAAAGTATTGACAGCAAATCCCATTCACGACATTCCTGAAAATTCTAGATGTATCTATTGAAACGAGTTACCATTCATCTCACACACACAAAGTAAACTAGCTTACAGAACTAAACAATGGCTATATAAAAGCAGCCGTCGATCCTTTATTACGGCTCAAGCTGAACTTTCGCCTCCGTCGATACCGTTACATCTTTTATATTTTTTCATCAAAGTCACATATGACGCACGAATGTCATTTTCATATAAAGGAAAAAAATGTTTATTAAGACGCACCCTGTATACGGTAATATTACAATATTCCTCTAGTGATATATGGAAAGTGATTTTTTACGAGAATATAACAAGGTGAATATGCGGAGATTAAAATATTTCGTTCGCCACGAGAGGTTTTAGGTTCTTATTAAATTTTGCCGTGTTAATAGCTGTGTGTTGTGCATAAGGGGTTGAACGTTCAACGGGGGCCATGGGAACGTTTTTATGCTGGTTTTGAGCTTAAAAATATTAATTGTGTCAATAACATGGTTATGGTTACTTCTTGCCCACCTCTTGATGTAAGCGGTGACACCTAACATACTTACCTCTTACACAGGATGTCCTAGCTTCGCATTCTGATCCGGATAACAGATTATTGTGTTTAATAAAAATCTTGGTTTTTCAGTCAAGCATGTTTCCTATTAATATTTATATGATAACTTACTTCCTTACAATTATATTAAAAAACCATTTATATCAAAATCAAATCAAAGTTACTAGATGAAACTCTTATGATGATAATCTCACAACTTAGATACGAATGTAAGAGAGACCGATTGATTTCCTGCCTACCAATCTGTTTATTTATTCATTTTATATACTAGGTAGTCACCTATTTTTCAGAGAATCGTAACGCTATACAACAGTTAATATAGTTACAGTTTTTTAGCGCAAACATTGTACGCTCTAAACTGCCCTCCAAATTTAAAGTCCGGTGAAATCAAGGCTCAAAAAATAAGGCTGCCTCCAAACTGCTGTTTAATAATTAACAATCAACCATACTAAATTCCAAGCTACTTATGACCGCGGTAGGTGTACAATCGACGACCAGACCGCCGCAGCAATGGTAGATATACATAAAGTTTGTGACAGCGCTGATGTTACTCCCGCTCGGGACGCGGTGCGACGCGAGCCACGTTCCCAGATTGTACTCTCTCGTTTGGTCTGAAAAATATGAATTAGTTAATGCAGTCAATTATTATTGTATAATTTATTTTTATTTTTAACTAACCACGTTTGTGGTCACATTTGATAACCTAGTGGAGGTAGATTTTGTTTTGTTGATACCACGACGGGGATTTTACTGAAGTGCTACCTATTTTGACCACCAAGTTACTAAGCCAACGAAAACTAAGTATCGTTCATCGATATTATATTACACTAAACACATAAAATATGACATATCATATATTGTAATATGATGACCATGGGCTTGGTTGCAGCTTAGCATCGAGTCGGAAGCTCGTTTGTTGGCTATGAAAATAGTAGCAACAATAGCCTGTCTCTCGAGTATCAATAAAATAAATCCATTAAGTTTAATTTAAAAAAAGTACTATTTATCTTATATGTATCCAACGTAATATTTTAATCCTTTATATATTAACTGTGTATAAAAAAATATAACACTTACTACTTAATATGTATGTGTAATATTATAGTTTTTATTCATTATAGTATACCAACTTATATATACATTCTCAAGTCTTTAAAACTCTGCCCAATTATGTTTCACTTGCTACTATATGGTGCATAGAGGGTTGCCTGGTAGAAATCGCTTCAAGCGGTAAGGCCACCCAAATTGTCGGTTCTTTAAAAGTTCTTTAATTAATTGTGTTTTTTATTGTATTTTTTTTTGTTTTGTTAACGGCAATAAAGAGTTTTTATTATTATTATTATAAATTGTCCCAAAAACGATAGGCACCTATGAAACAGAGCAAGTGTGCTTGTAACTTTTGAATACTTACTGCATTTTACCCGTCTAGTCTTATTATTATTATTACGACTAACACGAACAGATTATTACCAACAATATATGTTGACCTACACTTGTTAAATTAAACTTATAAAATTATATCAATAGCGTCATTAAACAAATGTTAGATGGAAAGTAAGGTGGCGATAAAGGGCATAATGTAAATTAATAAATTGGTACCTGTATTAAATAATACTTTATAATAACAAGTTTTTAAGTTATATAAAGTAAAAATAAAATTAATAAATTAAAATTACATTTAAGTAAATGAATAATCACAATTCTTTGTCATGTCAATATGATGTCATTGAATAAATTACAATGATCCAAAATAATAATTTATTCAATGTAAACAGCTATAGTCTTCACAACCGCGTGTTTAATGCTCCATAATTGTGGTCATACCTACTATTTAACTTTACCTACTGCTATTTTTTATTTAGACATTTTGCCTACTGCTTCGCTATCACCTAGAAGTACCCTTTGTCCTTTTTTATACTCGCAAGAACGTGTGTCAAAGCTTTCTTGTATTATTAGTGTGCGATGTTGAGTTGAGTAGTTATAGAGTGAAACCCTTACAAGAAAACTCACTTTAGCGTTTATAATATAAGGTAAATGGAATCAACAATAACCTTTTTCCAAACTAAACCATTTCTTGCAGCAAAAGCCCACTGGCCAAGTGGCAACGATCCTCGCTCGGCAGATGTGCCGCCGGTTGTGATTGTCTTGCCGCGATGATTGATGAGCTCCGGCGACGGCTGGCTGCTAGGGTTGCCGCTGAGGACGATACGAAGTATTGGATTTTATTGTTAATATTCCTAAAGTTTTCATTATTGTTATATTTTTGGTCTTATTATATCTGCATCTTGAATGAAATATCTGTCACCAATCAGCTACAAAAAAAGATTTAAAACAAAAGCAATATAGTCAACTTATTTGATATAATATGTTACAAAAAAATTTGTACCCTTTCAAATAAATATTAATAACAAAATCTAACCTATTTATCAACTGACACGAATAATAATACTTTAGTGTAATAAATATATATTTTTTTCTAATATTACCTAATTTATTTTGTTTTATCTTAACCAAGGGCTTAAATATCCCTGCCTTAGTAATTACTAAGTAATCGGTCGATTAGAAATTCAAAGTTCTGTATATCAGAACATTAGTTAATTGCTCACATTACATGTTACGATCTTAAAAACAAAACAAAAAATCAAACTTCGCTGTAGCATTTTGAGAACGCAAACCAAATAATCATTCTGATGTACATCGAAATCAGATAACAGCATTGTTACTTCGAATGCAGTTATATTCATAAAATGAAGGGATTAAAGATAATCCCTACGAACAATGGTTGTTGACAGTCCGTCAGTTTGCCCTTTGGAAGATTCGCAGCGTAGGCCCCGCCCACTGCGATAACATATGTACAATTCTGCGAATTACAAGTTGTTTACTTGTTAACGTATTGGTGCATGTTTGTTGTTAGATTTTTAATTAAAAAGTGTTCATTTGAGTATAAAAAAATACTTATTAAGTAGGTCTTGTGGGGTTATTAATGGAATGTAAACTTGATTGCAAGAATATGCATCTCTGTTGTGGAGACAATTAATCGTTTAAAATACATATATACTTGTCCTATACATTATAAAGTTGACAATAAATTCTTGAAAACAAACTATATGATATTGCTAAATATTTAAGGAATAGTAAGAGTTAGAAATGTCATCGTATTAAAAGTTTAACGGTGCAATTGCATCGGAACATGTTACGTAACATGGTTTCTAGTTGAACAAAGTTATTTGTCGGCTAAAATCTATGAAGACAGGATTGGTAAAAGGCTTTTTAACCTAAAAAATAATCTTATGTCTATACAATCTAGAACAAATTTATGAATTTTAGGCTCACATTATATCGATCCATCTATTATATCGATCGATTATGGCAATAATTGACCCAAATAACTAATTGATTGAGGCATTTAAGTACTCAATTAGTTCGTAATATAATGCATATTACTTTTTCCTATAGTTATTCTTACTATACTAATTAATTTAACGATGCGTAACTTTTCAACAATTATAATGTAATTAAAAATGGGATTATACGGAAAAATATTTTTTTTGAATTAATTTAGAAAAGAAGGTGTCAGTGCCAACCCTAATCCACTATTCAACTCACGTTTATTCAATATAAGCAAACTCGCTTATAGTCCATAGTAAAAGTACTTTGCCGAAATATTCTAAATTCGTCAACGAAAGCAATGATTTCAATATATTTTGTGACGAATATCTTTGCTACGTTTATGTTATTCCGCTTTCTAAGCAGCGTATCTTGTTATTAATATGTTTTTCATGTAAGTATCTTAATCTTTACGAGCTTGTATTATGGATAGGTAAAATATCCATTATAAAAACTTACATATTTTTTTAGTAGTTTCTCTTATTAAGATCTCGTCTAAGGTATCACAGTCCCTAATATTTTGACTGCCATAATAATCACATTTACGTGGTTGTGTTCCAATTAAAGGGGAGCAGCCAGTGCAATCACTGGAACAATGGCAATTGCAACACAGGTTGACAAAGCACCATTACTCGATTTATATTCAATAATAAATTATTGTGTTACCTGAATTAATTTAAAGTTTATTTATTAACCGACGGCTCCATGGTGTAGTCAGACGGTGGTGGCCCTGTCCATCAGAGCTGTATGTATGTGTGAATCCTAAAAGCGACAAATTATTGTGCAAAGAAGATAAACATTTGTTTTCCTGTAATGGAGTTTATAATTTGATATGTTTATTATGGGCTCCCCTTAGTTTGTTGTATGGTCATCCGTTTGGTTACTTTGTTAGGGAAATCCCATACATACGATCAACAAAATAAGTAAATCACTAGTAGACTTGTATATTGTAGTGAAGTAAATTAAAATTGTATATACTTAGAGCCTGTAAAAGTATTTAAAAAATCTTACATTTAATGTTTAATATTCAGTTTACCTAAAGAAAGATTTATTAATATGAAAATGTACATAAAATCCATTCCTTTTAAGGTATTCGGACTAAATATTTACTGAGTAATATCCCAATTTGAATGATAATATTATATGTCATAATCCTGATCAGTCCTCACATTTTTTCAAATAAATCCCCAGACAAACACACCGACTGTATGGCCCCAAAGTAAGCAGACCTTTTGTTATGAATGACCACACAGCGAACTGGAGATTACCCACAATAAACAAATAATTATAAACAACCATGACCCGGAGACAAACATCTGTTTTCATCACACCAATGAATGACCCATTCGGGACTCGAACCAGGAACCTGGGACTCTAGCGTATGAGGCAAGGCTAATAACGTTCTAGCTACATGGCCGACTAGTTTCATATTTCGTATTACCCCTAGAATTATTCAATTATCACTTTTGGATGGAAGCATTTGGATTAAGAATACTACACAAATGGCCACGAAACTGCTTGCGAGGAAGATGTAAACCTAATTATCTTAAAACGTAGTAGGTGTTAGAGTCCATAGAAAACATACAAAGGGTGTCAGTACCCCCCTATATTTCAAAGTGGAAAACGGACAAAGCAGGCTGCGCCATCTGCACATTGTACGAAATAAATTTTCAAGCCCCAAACAACCTTCCAACGTAAAATACGACTTTTCAACGGAAAATAGAAAATAACGTCTAAAGCTGCACAGTTAAGGTTTGATTTTCCATTTGTATCAGAATGCTACAGAATGTTCGACTTGAAGCGTTCACTTAGCTTTGTGGTAGTTTACAATGTTATAGATAGATGGCGTGCTGTAAATAACTTTGTACCTACCTATCTTACTACTGGTCTACAACGATACCAATCTCAGAAAGAGTTAGCAGGTACATCCTGCCTCTTAAAATAATACCTGCCTCCCACTGTGCTACTTAATGTAGGTTGTAGGTAGTATTTTCACAAAACTAAATAACCATAACCTGTTGAATACCTTTGAAAATAATAAATAAAATCCCAACACAAGAGCATGTTAATAAAGAAATCAAATCATTTTGGATGATCGTACAGTGTATTGGATAACCTATTATGCTGTATATTTATTATTATTATTATTTACTTTTGTATCTTTGATTTACTTTTAAAAAATGAGACAAAATAACATAAGGGAAGAAGTTTTTTTTTAAAAGGTGTAAGATATCCTTCCTGCACAAGCAAGCCAAAAACATCGATGAAAAAAATAATTGGTATATTTCCTATTTCAACCTACATCCTTGAATATTTGTAAACAAGCATGGTACGTACGTACTTAACGTAATTGTAACAGATTTAGTATAGATTTTAAGTAAGCGCGTGGATATGATTTTCATAGAGTAGAGTTCAAGAGTGGCTTATGTTAATAGTTAAACGTTACAATACAATTTACATAAAGAAAATAACCCATCGATTTAGCTTATATAAGATTTGGTGAATATTAATTTATGTAAGAATTTACTCATTCACGAAACTTATAGAATGCAGACTACTATCTTAATGCAGAGTAAAAGCTAGGTCCCATCTACAATTTTTTCATCTTAAAATATTATTTTTTTATTTTTGATTACCCTACCTTCTTTTTTCATATTAACAAGATTTACTATTTATGTAAAAGAAGAAACTAGCGTTCCTAGAAAAAAATATTATTTAAAATATAATTTGCATGTCTCGTTTATAAATAAGTTGAAAGAAAAGTTTTCTGCAAAAAACCCTCACATTAAATGTACTAAGGCTCACATCAGCTAGTTCAAGTAGTAATATCAAAACTTTTACCATACTTATACTTTCTACAGTAATTTATTAACCGTCAATTAAGATGAAATAAGTAATGTAAGTCATTAACTTAGCTATATAATTTGATGGTGGAATCATTGTAATGCAGTCTTACAATGAACTTTACAGGTTTAGGTCAGTCTACTGTTAAAAGTATTTTTTTATTTTATTATTTTAAGATATATAAAACCTCTAGTTGTAATTATTGATGGTATTGAATAAAAAGGGGCATGAAACTTAAATCTGTAATTTGGATCGTGCCAAAATGTCAATTCATAAAACTTGCTTAAACTTACTTTATATATGTCTTATATTTTTTAAGTCTTAAGGGTATGTGTGATTCTTCACTTTGTTGTATAGAACTTTTTATACACTTAGGTATTCACTTCAAAACATGAAGTCACAAGTAATAGACAAAAAATCCAAATTAAGTTCATTAACTATATTCTTTTCAAAATTGGCACACTTTCGATCATAGAAAAAACTCTAATAGTGAGGTGATTAGGAAACAATGCCGTGACAAACAACTTAACCCTTATTACTAATTAAGGGAGAAACCTTTCTTCCGGTGACGAAGTAATTAGGATTAAAAATCATTTTCTATAAAACCTGGACTCTACAAGGTGATATCATTATTTGCACTTGAGCTTTCATAGTAAGCACTTGGTCTGCTGAGCTTTTTAACATGTCGGTACCAAAGTCGATTAAAAATCCAAATTTGCAATATTGTTCTTATTCAAATGGGCCAAATGCTAATCATTGGAGTCCAAATGCAGCAGGCAGTACTATTCAAAATGAAACGGTAATTAACTTTTTATTTAACACATAGCTTTTATTCACATTTTGTAACTATCGGAGTCAAATTAATGTTTTCATATTTTTATAAATATTTATAAAATCAATACAAGTAACTCCAATAAGTAGAAAAAAAATTATAAATTCTAAAAAAGCAACATTTTGATTGTAATTAAAACTAGTGAACGTATTTATTATGCAATGTTCTAAATATTTTGTTTAATCTTTATTACAGGTTACCTGTGGTAACATTCCCACTACATCAACGGCCGTAAACAGTAGCAGCACCAGTACAGCCTCATTCAGCAGCAATGAAACCTTCCAGGACTTCAGCGATCTCATCGACTTCCGCCCTCCCACTCATAAGTTGGTGGAAAGCGGTCCTACCACCCCTCGAGCTCACGTGTGCCCAACAATGAACACTCCCGTGTATACTCCAAACGGTATATACAACACCCCAGTCATCCAAGGCCAGCAGTATTATCCCAATCAACAAAGACCCAGTGTCATCGGAGATTGGAACCACTCGGCTCACCGAAACCACTTGATATCAAGACCAAACTACAGCAAGCCACAAGGAGTTGTGAAGAAGTCAAAGCGCATCCGAACTGCTTTCACCAGCCAACAAATGATGGAGCTCGAGGAAGAATACGCTCGCTCCCGTTACCTCGACCGCGGCCGCAGGATCGAACTTGCAGACATCCTGCGCTTGAATGAGAGAACCATCAAAATATGGTTCCAGAATAGACGCATGAAACAGAAGAAGGAAGAGAATGAGCGCTCTGAGGCATGTCAGGAAGTGACCACAACCGAATCGTCGCCAGAATCGAATGGCAGTCCATTGTTGGTGCACGAGCAGTATCATTCACATCCTAGTGTTGGTTATGCCTGTGGTCGCCCCAATTTGCCACCGTACCAAGCTTCTGCGATGCCAATGATGGTGCCGCTGGCGGGGCAGCAGGTACCACCGATGGCTAATCCTACATGGTCCAGGCAAGAGTACTGGACTGAAGAGCAGTTCGACAACTTCCATCGGCAAGTCACCCTGCAGCAGCCAGCGGCTCCGGTGTTCGAGGAAGACCTGCAAGCTGCCAGCTACGAGCAAATCACTCAGGAAACTAGTGAACTTTCCTTGGAGAGTCCCCAGCCCAGTGACCTACCTACTGAGCCTAATTCAGACCTATTTTTCATTCGGTTCATGAATATGGAAGAAGGATTTTAAATGAGCTTATTCAATGTGATGTAAATGTATACTTTAAAGTTCCTTGTTTATAGTTATTTTTTATTAAGATTATTATTAGTTAAGTTCATTTTAATTCGTATTTTATTTTGTAATTTATAAGATTTCTAAATAAAAACAAGACGTTTTTATAAGTTTGTTTATCTTCCATTGAAACTATATCCTGTTGAAAATCCTGTTGTACAAATTAATGAAGACTTCTTCGATCTTATTGGACTTTCAAATAAACGTGGTATAAGAATAATCCAAGTTTCATCACAGTATATTAATTGAGTCATTGTTTGTAGAAAGTGACAAAACGCGGGATAAAGGTTATCCCTCCACGTTTATTTGTAGGACCGTATGTGTTTGACGCAAGACAAGTTTGAAAGCAAAGACAATAACGTCGACGTCGATCGACGGTCGATCGATTGGTGTGGTAACACCCTAACACAAATGACATTTACACAAATTAAAATTTAATAAGGCACATTTTGAAATTTTACAAATTAGGCGCGACGACGAGCGAAACGAGGAGGAGCAGTTATTCTGTATGTAGGTAATGCAGCGCGAGCCGAGTGAGCGCAGCGAGCGTGAATCGCGGCAGCGGCCGGCGAAACGCCAAAAAGGGATTTGAATTACAGTACATAACCCATATACTCAAGAAATAACTTGGTACAAAAAACTAAATAAACTTTCTCATTTCCAGCTGACTACTTGAATGCTCGAACGTATAAATTGATGTGCTCATGCAGTTTTACAAGGCGTTTGTTATTGCAACTAATATTATTCGAAATTTTGATATTCGGGATTCGTATTTATGATATTTCGGATTATTGTTAATTCGGATTTTTTATGGTTCGGTATTTTCAACTTCAGCAAATTGATTTTCGTAATTAAAAACGTTCGGAATTTTGAAGTTTCGAAGAAGAAAAATTCGGAATTATGAAACACGGAATTTTCATTTTCGGCATTATGAACCATTCGGTTTTCAAAATCCGGAATTTTGAAATTCGTGATTATGACTATCGAACTTAAGTTTTTCGGATTTATCTAGTGCTTACTACTTTCATTCTTCCAAGCTTGCACGTGTAGATGATCCAAAATACCTGATTTACACTGAGCGTTAGTTTTTTGACGCATAGGGTAATGCTTGTTAAATATTTCATAATTAAGTATATACTGTGTTCAATCCATAACAAATAAATATTAGGTACATCTTGATCAGTTTCTTGATCAGTATTTTTTCCTGATGTTGATAGGGTTTCATATATAATTAATTCAATATCTATTGCTATAATAACTAAATATATTTTCGGAACTTAACTTTGTAAGCTTTCTCTAAGTATCGTGTCGCTAGACGTTCAGGTTTACATATTTAATTGAATTTTGTAAAAAATAAGCTCCTTCCCAGTGTTTTTTTACTTACTAATTATTGTATAAGTCTCGCCTGTCAATATGAAATTTGTAAATTATATTATATCGATTTATATTTATTGTAAAATAAAATCACAGCGTTTGTAAACACAGTGTAAATCAAAACATTGAACTATGCAAGCAGTTTTAATACATAGTAATACATTTTTAACCTTATTTTACTAAACCCGAAAGGAGCAGATAACGACCATAGAGCGAAGTAGAGTGGAAGCTAGAAAAATAAATTCCAAATGCTCCGTTTTTCTCAAAAATATAATTATTCCATCAGAAATGAGATCGTGAAAAATACCATTTAATTGGCCTTTATTGAAAGTAATCATTTATACACAAAGTTATAAGTAAGTATACTTTCTAAGCGAAAATAAAATGAGTTAATCTCTGAATATATAAACGAAAGGTAATTCGTAATTAACAATAAGTTATGTGTATATGAATGACTTGAATTAAATACTATTTTATTTATGTTTAAAGATTTTGAACATGTTACTGTATACTGTATTTTGTATGTTTTCTGTCTTGGAGAGAAGTGTAATATTTTTGTTCTGTTTTTTTGTCTTCAAATTCAACTCGTTAAATAAAAGTAGAGTCCATGATATAATGCGTTTGTTCAGGAGGTAGACTTCGGCGCACTCAGTGGAAGCCCACGCTAGGGCAGGACTCGCTTGCGCAATATTTGATCTTTGTGGGCGCCAACATTCTAGGAGACGAACACGCTACAGGGGATTACTGGGAATCTGTGCTTGTACCGACGTTCCTGATTGTACAGCCAATTAATTTGCTAATTGATTGATCACTTGAAAACTCCGTATCCTTTTCAAGAAAATAGAAAAATGAAATAAAAAATAAATAAAAATAAGACTTACCGCGATGTGATGCAATAATAAAGACGTGAACGAACGAAGAAAATGGATATATCCACATTTATTTAAGAAAATAAATATTTTTGCGATCCAATGAACAAAAAAATTAAGTTGGACCTTTCCAGAGGAATACGACCCCAACCTTTAAAGACACTTGTGCGCCGTTTAGAACACTGAAGGAACATTGTGGTCCCAAGCTGGCCCTTAGAACCACCAAAAGCAATATTTATTGGAAGTTTTAGGGTATTCATTAAGTTACAGTTAGGGGACAAATAACAAGATGATCACAGATGGTTGAATTAGACACTTAACTGAACAGTAGGTCTTTTATGAGAATCCTACTATTCGCTTAAGCAAACTAGACTAACGGACGGAACGCGGCTTCCCCTTTCAATATTTTACTATTAATAAACAAAACAAGCACTGCGAAAGAATCAATTACTTAGTACTATAGTAATTTAGCCAGGTACAAAAATGATGGAGTAAAATACTGAAATGCAAAAAATGTCCACAATACATGACGTCACGTTTGACAGTCGTCTAGTAGGCTTTGTTAACACGTGTCACATGACACGTGATTGAAGAAAGATGTCTACATGTGGCTGTCAAATTAGCTAAAGAATAAATTTGAAATATAAACATTAAGTATAATTAAGTAAGTACTTTTCTAATTAAACTACATTAATAATTTAATATAACACGAGTAATTAACAATTACTTAATGTAACTTGATAAGTCAAAGTAATTTACTTAGTCATTTGTGACATTTATCTAAGTATAATGTATTTTGATAAGTTAAATATCACTTCGATGTAGAAAAACTGTTAGTTTCTACAGAGGAAATGGCTTAAAATCACGTATGTAAAGTTGTCATAAAACGACATTACTGTATCGGTGGTCCTGTAACATAAATCAAATATAGCGTTAATTTTATGACGATGGATATTTCCAAAGCAAATCAGAAATATTTTAAAAGAAGCTATCAAAATGTAAGTGTCATATCGCTTTTTTTTTATTTGAAGAGTGACTAAAGAAACATAGACTTTAGTTACAAAAGGTAGGGTGCGATTTGAAGGGTGCGATTCGAATCATTGTACCGGAAGATCAAGCGTTTTGTTTCATGTGTGTGTGTTTTTGGGGTACACTACATAAATACTAAAATCTTAATTCCGATAGTCATAATCATGAATTTCAAAATTCCGAATTTCAATTTCAAAAATCATTAAAAATTCCGATAATGAAAATTCCGTGTATCAGAATTCCTAATTTTTCTTTTTCGAAACTTCAAAATTCCGAACGTTTATAATTACGAAAATCACTATGCCGAATTTGAAAATACCAAACCATAAAAAATCCTAATTTTTAATAATCCGCAATATCATAAATACGAATCCCGAATATCAAAATTCCGAATAATATTAGTTGCAATAACGAACGCCTTGTAAAACTGCATGAGCACATCAGTTTATACTTTCGAGCATTCAAGTAGTCAGCTGGAAATAAGAAAGTTTATTTAGTTTTTTGTACCGAGTTATTTCTTGAGTAATAAGTTATGTGCTGAAATGCAAATCCCTTTTTGGCGCTTCACCCGCCGCTGACACGGGACGCTCGCTGCACTCGCTCGGCACGCGCTGCATTATCTACATACAGACTAACTCGCTTCGCTCGTCATCGCGCCTTATTTGTATAATTTCAAAATGTGACTTATTTATTTTAATTTGTGTCACAGGAGATTTAGATTATAATTTTTTAGATACAAAATCTGAATGTTAGCATTGAATTTTCGGCAAATTAAAATTCGGAATAACATATTTCGGACTAGTAACACAGCGGGTTTTTAATTCTTCGTGTTAATGAAAGTCGGAAAATTAAAATTTCGTATTTATGAATTTCGGTAAAAAAAGGAATTAAGACTCTTCGGGATTGTGAAATTCGGAATTTAAAAAATCAGAATATTCAAATATGGAATTACATAATTCGGAATTTTTGGGCGTTCCCATGTTTTTTCTGTGGTAACAAATAATTATTTACGTAGTAAACCATAATATCCGTTTGTAATTGTATGTTATCATGTTTTTTTCGAATGCGCAAGGTGTTTTGAGTGGTTATAATAAAAAATATTGTATGCCTAATATGTATTTACGTAACTTACTTAATTAACGAGGGCGTGACTCTTCCTCTGTACAGACTGACCATAGTTTCACAAGTAAAGTGTATATTACCAGTTTTATTATTGATATACATTTCTCAGTGTTTATTGTACTAAATGATAAATCTATAATTATTGATTTTTTTAAATTACAGATCGAATTAAACTTCAAAAGGGAGTGTAATATAAGAAAACCTAAACGTATGAGGAGCGCTTTCACCACGAACCAAGTTCAAATATTAGAGCAGCAGTTTCAAATTCATCCATACATAGAAAACGTTCACAGAAAAGAAATTTCACAACAATTGAACATCACAGAAAGGGCGGTCAAAATATGGTTTCAGAATAGAAGGATGAAAGCAAAGAAAGATGCTAAAGAAGTCACTGTTTGTCAGAAAAACTTAAACAATAAGCAGACAGTTGAAACGCCTCTTGAGTTGGATAGAAGTGAAAAGAGGAGAGACAGTTCAACAGTTTTAAAAAGTTTGATTACTAAGTCAATGCCTGAATCTTCACTGAGCCATATAAAACCTGTGCATAAAAGTGATCAAAACTGTAAAACAAAGGATAGTTTCAGTTTAAAACATGAACTCACCAGGAGCATTGACGTAGGTGTCAACAGTCAAAAACAACCAAGGCAAAGTATTTCTGCAGCTAGAATGCAAACACCTAGACTAGGCAGTGCTAAAGTCTGCGGCATTCCATCGAAAGTACCTGAAAAACTAACTAGACTAAAATGTAACAGATCTTTTGTTCCCAGGCACATATCCACTCCCTTGCCACGGTATTACCAGGCACCGTATTTAGCTAGATCCACGTGGAAACCCATCAGCCTCATGCCTTTTGTACCTGTCTTAAGGCACCCTATGCCTATTTCGCCTAACAATGCATCAACGCACATATTTGATTCTTCCAGATGTCACTGCGCCGAATGTCAAATATTAGCCACAATGAAACCTTATCCCCAAAGAAAAATAATTTCTATTCCGTATATTGTTGGACCTAGTCCGAAAATGTAGAAATAATTTAGTTAACTTGTGTTTAGCCAAATATATTGTTGTCCGATGAGTAGTAGGTTTGGTTATTAAATTATTATTCATTTTGTTTCCAATACAGAGGTTTTATTTAAAAACCCCACAAAATAACCGGTAAAATAATTTTGTACGTTTTTAATAGCTTAATATAATAATCACCATCTAAGTGTTATATTTTATCAGTATCACTGGGGCACTCAGAGACTTTAGATGGTTTCTCAAGGCACTCTTAAGTATAGATTTTGCTTTGCGAATTTACACTTTATATAGCAAAGTACCTAAGTACGTTTGACAATCTCTGAGTGCGGTCGTCAGTGTATATTTATTGGTATTTTGAGTTTTATTAGTCAGAAATGTTTGTCTCTCGATTGTATAATCCAACGAAAGACTATAACAAGGCCTCTAATATTATTGTAGACTATTTAGACTGACACTTGTCCTTTCGAAAGTAATAAACAAATGAATCGTTGTCATAATGCAAAAAGTATTTTATACGTCTAGTTTTTCCACAAATATATTAGTAAAAAAGATTTTTTTAAATTCCGACGAAAAAAGTCCGGTCTTATAAGTTCAACATGTGTTTGTATGTCTGTCTCTGTGGACTTGTACCTCCCATACGAATAGACCGATGTCAATTCGGTGTTTATTTATTTAAAAGCTAAATAAATCGAGAATATTCCTTGATATGTTTAAAGAAAAGGGTTGTGCAGTTCAACCTAGATTCGAATCCCAAGATGCACCAAGATATGAATATCAGCAACCATATAATATCACAGCGGCCTTGGTAACAAACGCGGCCATATAAGGTTTGAAATAGCGTGAATTGTTATTTAGGGATCTTATTTACCAAACATAATTACTGACGCAGATATGGGTATGAATTAATATTTTGTCTACACCATAAGACGGTATACATCAGTATAGTTTAACGTTTAAACCAAGTCTTTTTAGTGAACTATAGTCAGATTAATTCATAATATAATGGTAAATAATTAAATAATGTAACTCAAAAAATAAAATGGACAATATTGACCTTATACCTCAATGAAATCTCTTCTTAGCAACCAAGTATTTGTTCATTAGTTTACGTTTATACATTTTTATACGTAAACTTGACAAATTTCGTATATGTTAAAAAGGAGTAGCGTAAGTTTTTGGAAAACAAATGTGTAGTTCAAATCTTGGTTTTAAATCGCTGTTTATTTTATTGATATTTCACAGTTCTGCCAATCCATATAACAAAACTCAAAAAAGAACATTTAAGTTGTGGGTAGCTTTAAAACTGTCAAAATCTGGCTTTGCCTTAGATTTGTCGAAGTAAATGCGTTTCTGTGTGGTTTGAAGATTTCTAAGCTAGGGAGAATAAACCTGTTATTCATTTAATGCATGTAAACAAGGTAAGATTATGTAAATTAATTTTTTTATTGTATAATAGGTCTTTACCTATGAAACTGCCGTTTTGCCGTACTGGCCTTTTCAAATGAAAATATTTTTTTTTTGACTGATAATTCTAATTTCAAATTAATTTTATTTGACAAAGATGGAATTCTTTTTCTAAAATCGTCATTTGTTTAATAGTTAGTGTTTTGTTTTCAACGCATTCGAACATTTTTTGTCATCATAGATAAGTTAAAAATTCGAGTAATTATGGAGTATGAGTACCGTCGTGGCAGCAAAGCGGCACAAGCGGCACGCAACATCAACGACGTTTACGGAGCGAACACTACAAACAAACGCACCACCCGTTATTGGTTTTCCCGCTTCCGTTCTGGAAATTTTGACCTGAAAAATGAACCCCGTGGTCGTCCGAAAACTTTGGTCGACAATGACGAATTAAAGGCAATTGTGGAAGCTGATGAAACTCAATCCACGGCTGAATTAGCAGCAGCTTTCGACGTTAGCATCAAAACAATATTGGTCCATTTGCGTCAAATTGGCAAGGTAAAAAAGCTTGACAAATGGGTACCCCACGAACTCAATGACCGCCAGCGCGAAGTACGCGTGGAGACGTGCCTTGCACTGCTCAGCAGGCATACAAATGAAGGAATTCTGAACCGCATTGTTACTTGTGACGAGAAATGGATCCTGTTTGACAATCGTAAGCGCTCAGCAAGTTGGTTGGACCCTGGTTCAGCACCCAAACAATGCCCTAAACGAAAACTTACCCCTAGAAAAGTGATGGTCACTGTTTGGTGGTCTAACGCGGGTGTAATTCATCACAGCTTCTTGCCGAACGGGACAAGCATTACTGCAGATATGTACTGTGAAGAACTGAACACAATGATGGAGAAGCTCGCACGTCTCCAACCAGCTTTGGTCAATCGTTAGGCTCCACTGCTCCTGCACGACAACGCGCGACCTCATACTGCACAGCAGACGGTCTCCAAGCTACAAGAGTTGGGGTTGGAAGTTCTCCGTCATCCGCCGTACTCACCAGACCTTGCGCCTACAGACTTCTACTTTTTCCAGAATTTGGATATTTTCTTGGCGGTAAAAAAATTCAATACCCGAGTGGCAGTACAAAATGCCTTTGAAGAATTTGTTGCCTCCCGTCCAGCTGATTTCTTCAAGAAAGGCATCAATAAGCTACCAACGCGTTGGCAAAGATGCATTGATTGCATGGGTGATTATTTTGATTAATAGAAATAAAAAATATATAAAAAAAATTACGCTTCATTTATTTCGTGAAAAACGGCAATTTCATAGCTAAAGACCTAATATAATATTAAATCAGTACGAAAGGGTTGTGTAATTACGAGAATTACCAACTGTCAAATCTTCGCGAAGTCAGCTAATGGACTTTGATTTGTAGGCATTTGAAATTAAACAAGAACTGTAGTGGTAAGTTTACAAGGTTTACGTGTCCGTTAGGTAAGTAGCTGAATAGATTTATATTGTTTTGACCGTTAAAAAAAGAAATCACGGCTTCGTAATTTAAAAGAATGGATTGGTATCTCCATCGTGGAGACCTTTACCGCCAGGCGAGAAACAAGGTGACATTTGCAGAGCTGACGGCCAACCGCCCATCCAGACAGCAAGAAGAAACGTTAAAATAATCATAAAGAGTATTCAGTACATATAATTATAAGTTTTATAAGTTCTTTGTTTGTGTGAATTTTATACTTGAATTAAACGGAAAACTAGGTACAATTGAAGTAACTAAAGTAAGACAGTAAATAAAAGGTGACGAATTTATTTTATTGAGGACTTCAAACAATGCATCTTAGTCGGTGTTTGTTTGATCTATTAGTGTCAAGGTGAATAATTTTGTTTATTTCATTTTAGGGTCAGACGTGGCAGAGCAGACCGTTCGTGAATGATTGGCCTGAACCTAAGGAACTACAAGTTGGTAAGTTTGTGGTTACATACACTTATAAAGTCGGACACGAAGCCATTGGGATGGAAAGTGTTGCCCGAGCCTATGGACATGGTTAATCTTCGATAATATTATATGTCGAAGGATAGTGTCGTATGAGATAATAAATTGAAAATATTATTAGTAATAAAAATTATTTACTTTCTTTTGGACAAATGGTTTATGTACCGTAACAAAATATTTACACATACTTAGGAATTAAATATAAATAAACAAGCTTTGTATCACTAATTTAGGTATTAGTTTTATGTTAAAATTTCGAAATCAATAATTTTACTTACAAATACGGGCTATCGGTACTAGCAAAAGACAAGATGTTTATGTTAAGATGGAGCACTCTTTGTTTCTGTAATGTTCCAGGCTTACGCTACTTCTCATCCTTTTTATTCTTCAGTCGTTCAAGTAGAACAATACAGTCCTGAACCTGATTTATTTATAACTACTTTACTGCTATGGAAATACAAACATTGGATTTGTTTTTGACGGACGTTTTCTATTCACAAGTCTGATATTTCGACGTTACTTGTGGGCCATACAGTTGGCTTTTTAATTTGTATTTTATTATTTTTAGCTTAATTGACTAAGATATACAAATCTTTGCATAGCTTTATGTACAAAGAGTATTAAAATAAACAAATTGCATTCCATTTCAGATGCCATGAAATCGAAGAAGAGGTCGAAGCGTATACGCACAGCCTTCACCACAACGCAGCTAAACTTCCTCGAGAAGATGTTCACTCGCTTCAAGTACATCGACGCCAAACTCCGAGCGAAGATATCTTCCCTGCTGAGAATCTCCGACAAGACTGTCAAGGCTTGGTTCCAGAATCGCAGAATGAAGGAGAAAAAGGAGTTTTCCGAAGCCAGCAACTCTACTGCTGGAGAATCTGAACATAGTTATGTCAGTCACAATGAGCATGACCAGTACTTTTCAAATATAAATGAACAAAATTATCCACATCCATTATATGAAAACTCGCTTTATGTTCAAAATGACATGGTTTATAATCAAGTTGGTTCTTACAATAACGCGAGCGTCTTCAATGAATTAGTTCATCCAAAACCAGTTAATTCAAGTTATAGTGAAAATCCATTATCTATGTATGGTACTGAAAGTGAGCTGTCAGACTATTGTTCTAATAATGTTAATTCATGTTTTATACCAGAAAACACAGTAAATGTTGCACAAAACTTTATGTCAACTGATGATGTCAACTTCCAAAGTGATTTTCACGAAAATGTACCAAATCACATGAAAGTTGACCAAAGTAAGTCAATTTTGCAAGAAACCCAACATGTTTTATTAGGTATTGGTCTGGATGAAATCAGCAATATTCGTTTAGGATATTCTTATCCAGATGAACAATGTTTAAGTACAATTCCTGAAAATCGAGGCACTTACGATAATTTTAACCTGTATAATAGTTATTACGATAATGTATACCATTATCCTCAAAATAATGTCACCTATCATAATATGAATTGATAGCACACAATGAAATGTGTTTTTTTTTACATCTTTTTAATTTATAATTAATTTGTATTATAGTTGACTTAATTTTCATCCTATAAGTGTTTTTTTTAAATATCAATTTGCTTTAAGCTAAGAGAAGAAAAGCTTTCACCTATTTCTATTACTCTTGAAGTAACTGAACTATTTATTTCTAGACTATTCTAATTTATTATTTAAAGATCTATATTTTTATTTATAAGAAGACTAATTCTGAGACTTTATGTTTGTAAAACTTTTATTAGGTAAGTAAAGTATATTAGAAAATAAACTTGTAACTTTGATAGGTTAAGGAGATATAGAAATAAAATGTTATTAATTTAATAATATTAAGTATAAAAAGATTTTTTTTGTATTCCTCACATTTAATTTTACTTAATAAAATTCTTGGTATGGAATTATTATGGAAAATTATGGTATTGTAATTTATTATCTTTGCTATCTATTTAATAATGAACTTTTAATTATTATGAAATAAAGAATTATACTTAAAAAGTGTATTTATAATTATTAAACATATGAAAGCTCGACATAACTGGGACTTTGGAAAATATTTTATTATCACAACTCGTGTAACTTCTTTCAATGTCAAAACAAAATTAATAAAATAAATAAAATTATTTTAAAAAAATAAATTATTAATATATTTTACGTAACTATACCCATGACATACCTATTTTAAAAGAACAGCTTAAGTAAAACATCGTTAGGAAACCCTTATTATTGATATCGAATGTACGTATGTTAAATCTGCCAACCCGCAGCAGGCTTGTGTTGTGGTTGGGGGGGGGGGGGGATAAATTGCCTTATCCACCCCCTTATCCACACCTTGTTGGCTGTGGTAATATTTTACCGTTAGCCTTCATCGGAAGCGACACCCATTGGGAAGTGGGTGCGCTGGCGGAGACTCGCTAGCGGGTCGTCCGTGGGATGTGAAAGTTGCACTGAAGGTGCTCAAAGGGACATGAGTTGGTGGCCGTTCACCGAAGGCTGCGCAGAGGTCGGCCGAAGCTTGACTTAGGGATCAATTCATTTAAATGAAACTATAATGAATTGAGAAGGGAACTATGCTCCGCCAGAGCTAGCAGTCGCTCTGTAGGAGAACGCAAAGCTTTCAGTTTGTGACGGTTGTCTATTTCGACCTCTTTTTGTCAGTAAATTTTATTTTTTTGTCGTTCCCGACGTAATTTTAAACTACGAATTACGTAGTGTCGGAGAACGGCAATGTTTTGATTTGACAAGCCAGTCACGAAAAATTATCCATCATAACAACTAGAATCTATTTATTTATTATTGTTTCCGAGTTTATTATTCAAAATTACATGTTTATCAATTTTTTATTATCTACAATCAAAGTTTTCATGAAATCAATAATTTATTTTTACGTACACGAGTGTGCGTAGCCAAAATTTTTGGTAAGGATTCTCATTCATTAAAATTTTATTTTGTTGTTACTTTTTCTTTTCAGATCAAATTTAATTGTATTAATGTTTCTGTTTTATTTTGTGTGACTATTTTTTATTTCAATTTTGTTTATATTTTTTTGTTTGTATTTACAGGCATTTTTGTATATTTTTAATTTTACTGCAAAATAAACATAGAAGAGAGCTTTGGTATTTCCTTTCTGGACCCTCAATTACCACTCCGCAAACAACGCGTTACACACTGGCGCCCGACCATTCAAACGCAGTTTATGGAGAAGAGAGGAGGAACAATATCAACAGAGGAATAGCAACATTAAAAATAATTTTTTTATAATTATTATTGAGGTCAGGCATAAAACTTTATTTGTTACCATTTTCAACCATTAACATTCACTAGTTAGGTTATATATCTACTATAATATATCAAATTACTGCTAAATTATTCAGACATTTAAGTTTCTTTAGTTTCTTTCGTTATAATATCTTTGAAGAAATTTTCTAAAGACACTTGGTATTTAGCAATTTATAATAAATGTTTATCATTTCCTTCTAGTACTCCGGATTACATGATTCATAATAATAAATTGTTTAGATTTTGTAGATCTAACACATTATTTAACTCTGAATTTAATTGGAAACAAGTAATACCATTAGAATTTAGGGAATCTGTTATTACACAAAATCATTCTACTCCCCAAACGGCACATTTTGGTACTTTTAAAACATACCATAGAATTAAAAATCTCTATTTTTGGCCTGGCATGTATAAAGACGTAGCCATGTTTATTGCTAAGTGCGAGACTTGTTTAGCTACCAAGCACCAAAATCAAAACTTAATTGGTTTAATGGGCAAACCCAAACATTGTTCACGCCCTTTCCAATGTTTATCCATAGATTTGATAGGTCCACTTCCTACTTCACGTAAGCAAAATAGATTTCTATTTGTAGTTACTTGTTGTTTTTCCAAATATTGTTTGTTATTTCCAATAAAACATGCAACCGCTTCTATTATTCGCCATATATTGGACAATTTAGTTTTTATGGTTTATGGAGTTCCAGAAACTATTATATTAGATAATGGTCCTCAAATGATAAGTACAGAATTATCTGAATTATTAAAATTTTACAACATACCAAAAATACATTACACCCCACGTTACTGTCCACAGGTTAACACCGTTGAGCGTTACAATAAAACTATTGTAACAGCGATTGCAGCTTTTATAGATAAAGATCACAGAACTTGGAATACCTATATAAACAAAATACAGTTTGCTATTAATACTGCGGTTAATGAAACCACAAAATTCACTCCATCATTTTTAGTATTTGGTAGAGAAGCTGTTACATGTGGATCTATCTACAAAAATAAAGATTCCAGAGATGAACTAATTTTCAGTCCTAGGGATGTATATGCTGAAAACATAGGACAATTAATACCTATCTTTTCCGAAGTACAGAAACGGTTATTTAATGCACATCAATATAATGCAACTTATTATAACAAACATCATCAGAATTTAGAATTTAATAACGGTGATATTGTTTGGAGGCGAAACCATGTAATAAGTTCCTCTAAAAAACATTTTTGTGCTAAGTTTGCACCCAAATTTATTAAATGTAAAGTTTCAAATAAAGTTTCACCATTAATTTACGATTTAGTGGATATGAATAATAACCCATTAGGTCGTTGGCATATCAGAGACATTAAACCTCTACCGCGTTTAACTTCTTCTTTGAGTAACTAGATTGGTTGTTACCAATTACTTTATATGAATTCATATATAATTATTGCTAATTATCTCATGGCGAGCATAAGCCGATTCTTTTTGTCTTATTTTTTTTTTCTATGCACCTCATTATCGTTTGGCTATACCATTAACATTGACGTTGGTCAAAACTTATAATTAATTATCATCATCGTAGTATTAGGTTAACTTATTGTGTAATTTATTTAATATTTGCAATTCTAGGAGTGTAAACTCTTATTTTCAATATCTGTATTATACTTTATAGTATAATTTGTTAAATGTTATCAATTTTTTTTTTCTCAATTTTTTTTTCAAGCGGTTTGCAACTTGTAAAATTAAGCCTTCTGCACGAGCGTTTATTAAGGTAACTCGTTAAACTAAACCATACCTATGTGTATTATTTATACGCTTGAATCACTTTCCTGTGAGAATCATTTTCATATGTTTATTACATAAGTATTTTAATTACTTCACAAAAGACCCTTGGATTTTATTTAAAAGTCAATGTTTCACGACTGGCTATGATTTTCTTTTCTTTCCGGCATATTTATTTCAGTCTTTAACTGAAACTTGTTTATAGTAATCACCGTGCGGGAGTTAGCGACACGTTAAAGAAGCCATAAGCTATTAATATTTTCAGCGGATGGCAACTATTAAAGCCTTTTGCCGTTGCGTCCAACTCTGTTGAGTTGACTTATTTAGGATACGATTCCTCATAAGCAACTCTAACTGCATGATGTTTTATTTCCAGTAGTTGGAATAAGACTAGTATGAAAGAGAATGTATGTTGTAATTATAATGTACGTTGATGGAGTTGAACGATGTATATTAACATTGTATATTCCAGGAACATGTTTAAAATTTTATCATTCATGAACCATGTAATTTAAGATAATTATTTAGGATTTTTTTTTTCTCTCTCTCGTCTGTTTTGTTTTCTTTTTCTATTAAATAACTTGTTGATATGCAATATATCAGTATTATTTTTTTTTTTTTTCATATATACAGGATGTTTTTTCAGAAAAATTCTTCTATAGGATGTTAATATTAATTTTCATTTTGCTTTTAATTATTATTTTTTTTTGATTGTTCTTTCATTTGGCAGATTAAATATTAAAATTCGATATGTATATGCAGTTTATTTTGATTTGGTTTGAATATTTTTTTTTAAAAACTATACTGAAAAAATCTTTCAGATTTTTTTTTCCCGGCCCCCGGGGTATTGTGACGGTTGTCTATTTCGACCTCTTTTTGTCAGTAAATTTTATTTTTTTGTCGTTCCCGGCGTAATTTTAAACTACGAATTACGTAGTGTCGGAGAACGGCAATGTTTTGATTTGACAAGCCAGTCACGAAAAATTATCCATCATAACAACTAGAATCTATTTATTTATTATTGTTTCCGAGTTTATTATTCAAAATTACATGTTTAATTTTTTATTATCTACAATCAAAGTTTTCATGAAATCAATAATTTATTTTTACGTACACGAGTGTGCGTAGCCAAAATTTTTGGTAAGGATTCTCATTCATTAAAATTTTATTTTGTTGTTACTTTTTCTTTTCAGATCAAATTTAATTGTATTAATGTTTCTGTTTTATTTTGTGTGACTATTTTTTATTTCAATTTTGTTTATATTTTTTTGTTTGTATTTACAGGCATTTTTGTATATTTTTAATTTTACTGCAAAATAAACATAGAAGAGAGCTTTGGTATTTCCTTTCTGGACCCTCAATTACCACTCCGCAAACAACGCGTTACAAGTTTACAGAAATTTCTCTAACATCGACGTGTTTGATAGCTTCGCAGACGATACGCATATCGTCTGCTAAGGAGGGTTGAGGAGTGGAATTGAATGGGCGAGGAGCCGGAATGGGATTCGGGTGTGCAGCGGGGCGCTGCCTCCAGTTTTTTGAAGTAGGCTTGGGCTGTGTAGGCTTTGCAGCTGGAGGAACCCGGCTAGGAAGCGGCGGAAAGTTTGCCTGGGAAAGGGGCGGGGCCTGTTTGGGGCCACAAAGCACGCAATCAGGTGGAGAGGGAGTTTCAGGAGTGCGATTACACTCCTTAGTGAAGTGAGGTATCAGGCACTTAACGCACCTGGGCGGGGCGGCGCAGTTGGTCGACGCATGCCCGTACAACTGGCACCGGTGGCACTGGCTGGGGTGACCGCGGCGATGAGGCGCCTTGATCGCAGATCCCAGAGAGGCCGCATATAGACCCCTTTGAGTATCTCCCTGGACTTGGGGACTTTGGCGAGAACCACCAAGGCGACAGGGTGACACTTTCCGTACTTGCTGTGCATTTTATGCACCGCGAGTGCCGGGAAGCCTTGGGACTGCAGATCCTCTAGGATAGCTTCGTTCGATAATTCGAACGGGACTCCTCTGAGTAACTGAAACTTACGCTCTTCTGGGAGAGCGTAAGTGTGGTAAGCATATTGCTTACCGATGAGGAGCTTAGTTAGGCCTCGGAAATCGTTTCACGACGAGACGACGATTTTAATGGAACCACCCGAGTTGGTCGCTTTTTGTGCTCTCTGCACAAGTTCGAAATCTCGGTCCATTTTTCCTTATTCCGAAGGAATACGGGTGGTGGGACCTGAGGCTTGACTGAAGCCGGGGTAATGGGTGGGGTCACTGTGAGTGACATCAATGGGGCCGGGGCGGGTGTTGTAGGCACCGGGGTAGCTGGCGTTATAGTCGCCGCGGAGGGTGTTGAAGACACCGGGACGGGCGTTGAGGACACCGGGGCTTGTTTCGAGCGCTTCTTAGAGCGCTTCTTAACGAGGGTGAAAGATGGAGGCTCAGGGCCAATTGGGGTGGCGTCCGAGGATGACTCAGTCGCGGGTGCGCTCTTGGGAGCGGTGCGCTTGTGGTGCGAAGAGGCGTCTACTTCACACTCCATGTCAATGGAGGAGGGGGACGCGGGAGGGCCTAAGACCAGAGGAGTCTGCGGGACTGGCGTGGCTTGAGAGGCCGGTGAGGGCAACAAGGCCATGATTTGAGGGAGAATTGCTTTCAATACCTTAAGAGTATTATCGTCGCAGTTAACGCCTGCAGCGGCGAGGCCATCGACTAACAACTTTGTAAGTTCCGAGGAGCTTAGCGAAGCCATTGCGGAGGGGTTGGGGAGGGACAACAATATATAAATATGTATACTATGAACCTACCAACGAAGACTAACTTTCTAAAACCTCCCTACACGCGGTAGGGGGTTGGGGACGACGCGGATAACTTACTCGAACTCGAAGACTCGAAGTCGTGGAACGCAGAGCTTGCCGGAGCGGCGACGGCGACGCAGATCGGCGACGATCAACGTGCGAATGAATCCGCACGCAAACCGAGACTGTTGGATGTCATTCCGGGAAAGTTACTAAACTATGAAGGTAAGTTACGAAGGACATAGCTCCTGGCACGGAATTAGAAAAAACGACTCAATTATATAGTTTAAACTATTTTATTAAAATAATTGTTGAACTATTTACAGTAAATGAGTATCCAAAAATTGCTTCGAATTTAAAGTAGAAACTCAATGGTCATATTCAAGTAACGGTATATACTTTACAATATTATATATTTTATCTATAAGGCATTAACTTTTTTTCGCTATAAAGAGATATAAGATGTATAGTTTGCCGCGGTACTTCACAGACCCGATCTGCGTCCGGCCCCGTTCGGACGTGTTAACGGTCGCTCCCGGCTGCCGAGTCTCACGACGACAACTCGTACCAATACTCAAACGCTGAGATTCGTACAATATCTCGCATCGTCCCCGACGACTTGAGATAAGCCTCGTTGTGACTTATGCTGCGGCCGGTTTCAAACGCTCGTAACATCGTCTGTCTTGCAGCAACAACAGAGTTGAGTTTACTTACGTCGGTTGGATTCGACGTTCGTTCGCAAGGCTGGGGCTGATTTTCTGGCTACGTACTTGACGCTGGGCGCTTGTTACGTAATCAGAGACTCGCTCTGCGGCCGGCTTCGGCCGTTCGTAACGTAGTCGATTCCGCACTTTCAGTGTAACCCAACCTCGTCAGGTCTAAGGCCGGTTTTTGTTGTCAATTTATTGACAACACACTCCGTAGTAGACTCGCGTTGAACAGGTGGATACTTCACGGTGACAACTAAGCCTGCTAGCGTTGCTCCGGTGCGCTTCCAAGGCCCTTCAGGCTAAGGAGAAACCGGCAGACCCGATGCTATTGCACTTGGGACTTTCCCAGGCTGACGGTACAGTGCTTATCCGAATTAGGGGCACCAAACACCGCCATCTTCCCGCTCACACACAGTGCCCAAGCTACGGAGGGTAGTTCAAGAGAGGTGGGGTCAAAAAAGGGTAACCTGACACTTGATGTTTGTTTGTTGATGTTTTTGTCTAGTGGTTAAAGATGTGTAGTAAATTAATAGCGTTTGCCTATTAATTTACTTGTAATAATATACATTTTAATATTTAGTATTTTCAAAGTTTTAATAGACTAATATCCCAAAATAATTAAAATATCTCGCTTAATACAACAGATTTTAAGAAGTTTCATAGGTTATGTCGCAGAACTGTTGTAACTTCAACGCGGTATTTACCGTTCCGATATTGCAATATCAAAAATATCACTTTTAGCGCGCTCAAACGGAACGGAACGGTTATGAGCGCTTTTAGCGCTGATAGCGCTGTAATAGCTAGTTTATTTTGTGTTATCTTAACCGAGGTTTTAAATAACTCTGCCTAAGTAATTACTAAGTAATCGGTCAATTAGAAATGCAAAGATCTGTACATCGGAGCATTAGTTAATTGTTTCACATTTCATATAACGGTCTTAGTAACAATAACCTCTTAAAATTCTAAACAAAACAAAAATCAAACTGCGCAGCAGCATTTTCAGCACGCAAATAAAATAATTTTTTTTTCGTCTATCCACGAGATACCTATTTACTCGACGCTTGAAAGAACTGGGACTATAGTTTTCAGGAAAAACAGACGCAGGCAGTCCATTCCACACCTTGGCGACCCGCACCAAAAAGGAACTATCGAAGCGTTTGGTTGGACTTCTTGGGATGTCTACTATTAAGGGATGGATTGTCTGCGTCTAGTAGTCCGATGTAAGAAGGGTTATTATTATTATTATTATTCAAATATTACAATTATTCCCATGTACATCGAAATGAGATAACACCGTTGTTACTTCGGATGCAGTCATATTTATAAAATGAAGGGATTAAAGATAATCCCTACGAACAATGGTTGTTGACAGTCCGTCAGTTTGCCCTTTGGAAGATTCGCAGCGTAGGCCCCGCCCACTGCGATAACATAATGTACAATTCTGCGAATTACAAGTTGTTTACTTGTTAACGTATTGGTGCATGTCTGTTGTTAGATTTTTAATAAAAAAGTGTTCATTTGAGTATGACTTAATAATTATTAAGAAGGTCATGTGGGGTTATTATTGGAATGTAAACTTGATTGCAAGAATATGCAGCTCTGTTGTAGAGCCAATTAGTCGTTTGAAAATACATATATACTTATCATATACATTATAAAAATGATTATAAATTCTGAATGAAAACAAACGAATAAAATGATATTGCTCAATATCTTTTTTAATGTCATCCTATCAAAAGTTTAACGGTGCAATTGCATCGAAACATATTTCGTAACATGACTTCTAGTTGAACAAAGTTATTTCTACGAAGACAGGATTGGTAAAAAAGGCATTTTAACCTAAAAAAAGAATCTTATCCTATACAATTTAAACAAATGTATGAATTTTAGGCTTTACATTTTATCGATCCATATTCGATTATGGCAATAATTGACTCAAATAACTAATTAATAGGCATTTAAGTAGGTACTCAATTAGTACGTAATATAATGCATATTACTTTTTCCTATAGTTATTCTTACTATACTAATTAATTAAACGATGCGTCACTTTTCAACAATTATAATGTCATTACAAATGGGATTACTCGCAAAAATATTTTTTTATAATTAATTTAGAAAAAAAGGTGTCAGTGCCAATAGGGTAGTAGTGGGGTTTATTTTATTAAGATTTCGTCAAAGGCGGTATTACAGTCCTCAATATTTTGACCGCCATAATCATCACATTTATGTGGTTGTGTTCCAATTAAAGGAATACAGCCAGTGCAATCACTGGAACAAAGGCAATTTCAACTGATGCCTAAGGTTGGCAAAGCACCAATAGGCGATTTACAATAAATATTATAAGTCTAGGACTATTTTTGTCCATGGATGCGGATGCCACTTCATACAAGGTGGGTCGCAAGTTTATTTGCTGAAATTGAAGATAATTAATTAAAAAAAATAAAAATTGTTCAGCATGCTTATGATTTTATTATAAATTGAAACCATTCACATTAATTCGCGTTTCTCTGATTTCATGAAAAATATTCTTAGTGATGTGACGGTTGTCTATTTCGACCTCTTTTTGTCAGTAAATTTTATTTTTTTGTCGTTTCCGACGTAATTTTAAACTAGGAATTACGTAGTGTCGGAGAACGGCAATGTTTTGATTTGACAAGTCAGTCACGAAAAATTATTCATCAAAGCAACTTGAATCTATTTATTTATTATTTTTTCCGAGTTTATCATTCAAAATTATATAGTTAAGATATTTTATTATCGATAATCAAAGTTCTTTTTAAGAAACCTATTTTTTACGTTCACGAGTGTGCGTAGCCAAAATTGTTGGTAAGGATTCTCACTCATTAAAATTTATTTTATTGTTATTTTTTCTTTTCAGATCAAATTTAATTGTATTAATATTTCTGTTCTATTTTGTGTGACTATTTTTTTATTTCAATTTTGTTTATATTTTTCTGTTTGTATTTACAGGCATCTTTGTATATTTTAAATTTTACCAAAAAAATAAACACAGGAGAGAATTTTGTGTTTTATTGAAACTACGCTACAGTGATATGTGTAGGTGTATATTGGACAGGATAGTTTACTATTGATGAAATAATCATATAAATAGTGTAGCTAGTTTCAGAGTATAATAATATCATATAATTCAATTAATACTCTTTTCCGTTTTATATTACCTACAGTTTCAAGCTTGCACAGACAACGCAAGTATCTATAACTAAGATCTACTAAGGATAGGTATTGTACTTATTTAATGTTTAATGTTTTATATTTACAATGAATGAATGTTTACTATCCGGACCTTACTACCACCGTTTCGAAAAAACCTTCGTGAAGGAGAACTGGCAAGAATCTTCACGGGTATATATTTTTTTCAAAATATATTTACAGAGTCTCCTTATGTCTATACAAAATTATTCTTTTCTGCATCTGTTAGCTCGGCAAGTCTCCCTCCCCCCAAGTATCCAAACGACGAACACCCTCAAACGGCACCCGTTCACGAGTTAACGCGGGATCCAGCCATCGCCCTCCTCAACCATATTAGAGGGAAGTGAGCGACCCGTCACCCGACACTACCATAAGAAGACGTACTTTAGTGAAAATGACGCTTTAGATATTCATCGGGACGAAGAACTCAACGAACATATAGACACATTACACATGTTTTATTACAAATACTAGTACAATCCTGTTAATGAGGGGATTATACCTAAGGGCTTTTATCATCCAAATAATCGGCTTGTTTATAATATGCTTTTGCACACAACTTCTGCTTTATAGTTTCTTTGAAATTGTCTATAGGAAGACCTTGGATATCCTCAGGAACCTTATTATAAAAGCGTATACATTGACCCATGAATGAGTTAGTGACTTTATGAAGCCTACTATTATGAGCTGCCAGCATATTTCTTCTTCTTGTGTTAACATTGTGCAGATCTTTTTTTCTTTTGAACAAGGTTATGTTCTTTTTAACATACTTACATTAAATTTTCTAAAATATATTGTGAATGGAAGGTAAGAATATTTATTTCCTTAAATTTACTTCTAAGTGACACCCTTGGACCGAGCTGATAGATTGCGCGAACAGCCCTTTTGTGCAGAATAAATAAAGTATCGATGTCGGCAGCACTCCCCCACAACAGAATACCATATGTCATGAGGCTGTGGAAGTAACCAAAATAGACTAATCGAGCAGTTGTTTCGCTAAACCATCAACATGCGGTCTCCACTGGAGTTTCACGTCTAAGGTTATGCCCAGAAATACAGTTGAGTTTACAGGAGTCAGTTCCCGGCTCTTAACTACAATGTTCTTGTTTACCTGTTTGACATTTGGCAATGTAAACTTAACACATTTCGTTTTTTTTTCAGTGAGGAGCAAATTATTAGCTGAGAACTACTTCTCTGTGTTGGATATGCATTTGTTTTCCGCTCGATAGTCAGTTTCTTGTCTTTTGATTTTAAATAAGAAGGAAGTATCGTCAGCAAACAATATGACCTCGCATTGATTCTTAACGATCGACGGCAGATCATTGATATATATTAAAAATAGGAAAGGACCAAGAACTGAGCCCTGGGGCACACCCATTGTCACTGTCGAATCTGATGATTTTTCTCCATTTATTGCAACTTTCTGTTTTCTATTAGAAATATATGATTTAATCAAGGCAAGCGCTCGGTTTTTTATGCCGTAATGGTGCAGTTTCATGAGTAGAGTACTCCTCCCAGGCGCTGAATACGTGTTTTATGAGCTCAACACCGGCATCGGTTGTTGAGCGACCCCGCGTGAAACCAAATTGCTTAAAATTCATTAAACTTTTACCATAAAAATGAGAAAGTAATTGATTTAAAACTAATTTTTCAAAAATCTTACTGAGCGTTGGTAGTATAGATATAGGTCTAAAATTATTAGGGTCAGACATACTACCTGCTTTGAATATTGGAATGATCTTACTCAATTTCATTAAATCAGGAAAAACACCACTATCAACACAGTCATTAAATATACTGGCTAAGTACGGGGCTATACCAACAATGACAGATTGAATAATTTTAACAGAAATTCCATCTAAATCGGCAGTATTTTTTACTTTAATGCTTTTAAATGCATTTAAAACTTGTGGAACAGTAACATGTTTAAAAATAAAATCAATATCGCATGAATTTACATTTTCCATTAGGAGTGACTGTGCAAGAGTGGAACATGAATTAATACTCAAAGTAGTTGACACAGGGATGGAAGTAAAAAAAATTTCAAATGCTTCAGCAACTTCTATGTCAGTTGACAACACTTTATCATTAATTTTTAAATTATATTTGGTGTGCGGTTCTTTTGCTTTCCCAGTTTCCTGATTAATTATATTCCATGCAGTTTTTGAAATGTTAGTACTATATTTAATTTTATTATTAATGTAATTAGATTTAGCTACACTGCATACTCGTTTAAATAATTTTGAATACTTTTTAACATATTCATAAAATGTCTTATTATGATTATAAGTTCTTTCACTGTACAATTTATATAATCTATTTCTACTTCTGCATATTCCCACTGTTGCCCAGTCACTAAATCTAAATAAATTATTATTTATACATATTTTCTTTTTTTTTAAACAGAGTCATATTTATTTTTATTTATATTATGAATAGAGTTATATTGAGTAATAGGATCTGCACAGTAATCTAATTTAAATGTTTTTTCAAATACATTTTTCCTAAATGTTTCAAGCCGTATCTCATTCATGGGTATAAAGGTAATTTTTCTTTTTATAGTCTTTTTTAGCCCAATATCAAAAGTGGCCAACTGCCCACTATGATCTGATTGTAGTTTATTAATTACTGACTTTGTACATGGCAATAAATTTGTAAAAATGTTATCAAGACATGTGGCTGAGGTCGCTGTGATTCGCTTAGGCTCTAAGAAGAGATTTTTTAGGTTGTAACAATTAAAAAGATTCAAGAATCGTTTACTTTGTGACGTCTCTACTAATAAATCAATATTAAAATCGCCACAAATAATTATTTCTTTGTTTTTGTTATTTACCTCAACCATAACTTAATAAGCTTGACTGCTTTCAAAATGTATGTTTAAGGTTTCGCAAATATGACCACATCTCAAACTCATTCACAGCACATGGCTCAGTACTATCTCGTCAATACTTCATAAGGCATGAGGTTTTACAAAGAGCAGCAAGGAAGAACCATTAAAAGCCGTTGATAATGCTAAATCCATCAAATTGAAACGTAAACAAATCCATCTTGAATGCTGTGATTTCGCTTTTATTTTACAATTATAATATAAAATAAGTTATGACATTGGCAAAAATTGTAACATATCTCCAGCTAAAAAATAAGGCTAACGCTCAGCGTTACAAAGTATAATGGCACACTTATTTTCTTAACATGAAACTCTCAAGTCGCAAGTCGCTGGAAGAAAATAAGCTTTTGTACATGTATTTACTGTTTTTATTTTATTAAATCTGATATTATATGTGCGCAAAAATTCTTAAACCAATAAGATGTATTATTAGTTCTCAGATGTTAATGCACTTAAACCATAGCAGGTGAATAAATGAATGTGCAACCTGAATTAATCAAGGTTCATTAATTAACTGAAGTCCTCATGGTGCACACGCTGGCGGCCCTGTCCGTCAGAGCTGTATGTATGTCTGTATCCTGATAGCGACAAATTATTGTGCAAAGAAGATAAACATTTGTTTTCCTGTATTGGAATTTATAATTTGACATGTTTATTATGGGCTCTCCTTAGTTTGTTGTATGGTCATCCGTTTGGTTACTTTGTGACGGAAATCCCATACATTAGATCAACAAAATAAGGAAATCACTAGTAGACTTGTATATTGTAGTGAAGTAAATTAAAATTGTATAAAGAGCCTGTAAAGATATTTAAAAAAATATTACATTTAATGTTTAATATTCAGTTTACGCAAAAAAGATTTATGAATATGAAAACATGTGTCAAAGTTTAAACAGTTACCGAATAATCGACTATTTTACACTTTTTCATATAAATAGATATTTTTTATATCATTTATATAAATATTTTTCACTTATAAGAAAATACAATTTCCATATGAGTTTAGTTGCAAGAACTAAACATACAGTTTACGATGAAAGTCAAAACAGTAACGAAAATAAACAAAAGGTTCTAAAAGTCGAAGTTTTAAAAGTATGACACAATCTGCCAGGACACCGAATAGGGAAGGTAAAGGTTTTCAATTGATAAATAAAAATAAGGCCCATGTACAGCGTTATATGTTCGCTTTCTTAGGCCGAGGGGCAGAGGATTAATTTTACTTTTTATTAATATTTCATTAATGTTAGTATAAAATAGTAATAAAGGTTAGGCATTAATTAACTTACTATTTCAATATTAATTTATAAATAAAAGAAATGTCCCAAAATGCAAGGAGTCTGGGCCAGGTCTTTGTACACTTTATCAAAAAATATGTAAAGATGCTTAGAACACTTTTTGACTATTAAATTGGACTTAAAACACTTTGTTTATTGGTAGGAAATGAAATTATGCATTATTAGTGCGCAACACAAACAAAAAACATCATGGTGGAAAAAATGTAATTTTGACAGCAACGGTTTACTTACATCTTTTTTTGTGTATCGAGTAGTATCGATGGCGGGTTGCCATTAAGTCCAAAGAATTGAATTGAATTGTTTTGTGTATTTTTAGCTTATTTAACAGTTGTAAAGTTAAAAAGAAACTGAAAGAAAGAACTCAAGCGCAACGAACAATCAAACACACAACAGACAACTATCAATGTGATGTGAGTGAGTGTGCTGTGAGTGAGGTAGTTGTCCCCTCTGCTTAGTGAACTAACTTCACTTGACAACTTCCGCCATAGAAAAGACTCATTGTTAATGTTGCCCGCTAAAACGAACACAACCAATGTTGAATTTTATATTTTCTTACCATCTAACTACTGATTAAATCAAAATATTTGTATTTTTCCTATAATTACCATTTATTTGTCAATTTTTTTAGATGGTGTACAAAGACCTAGCCCAGGTTGTGACATTTCTTTTGTAGTAATAAAATAAAGGATCAAAATTTTGCAAAAACAGTTAATGATTAAAAAAATCCATTCCACTTAACGTATTCGAACTATTTCAGTAAATAACTGAGTAAAATGAAGGCTGCAAATTTGAATGATAATGTTATATGTCATAATCCTGATCAGTCCTCAAATTTTTTCAAATAAATCCCTAGACAAACACACCGACCGTATGGCCCCAAAGTAAGCAGGCCTTTTGTTATGAATGACCATACAGTGAACTGGAGGTAACCCAGAATAAACATATAATTATAAACAACCATGACCCGGAGATAAATATCTGTGTTCATCACACCAATGAATGACCCATTCGGGACTCGAACCAGGAACCTGGGACTCTAGCGTATGAGGCAAGGCTAATAACGTTCTAGCTACATGGCCGACTAGTTTCATATTTCGTATTACCCCTAGAATTATTCAATTATCACTTTTGGATGGAAGCATTTGGATTACGAATACTACACAAATGGCCACGAAACTGCTTGCTAGGAAGATATGAACCTAATCATCTTAAAACGTAGTAGGCGTTAGAGTCCATAGAAAACATACAAAGGGTGTCAGTACTCCCCTATATTTCAAAGTGGAAAACAGATAAAGCAGGCTGCGCCATCTGCACATTTTACGAAATAAATTTTCAAGCCCCAAAAACCTTCCAACGTAAAATACGACTTTTCAACGGAAAATAGAAAATAACCTCTAAAGCTGCACCGTTAAGGTTTGATTTCCCATTTGTATCAGTATGCTACAGAATGTTCGACTTGAAGCGTTTATTTACTAGTCTCTGCGTTTACTTAGCTTTGTGGTAGTTTACACTGTTATAGATAGATGGCGTGCTGTAAATAACTTCGTACCTACCTATCTTACTACTGGTCTACAAAAAGAGGTAGCAGGTACACCTGCCTCTTTTAAATAATACCTGCCTCCCACTGTGCTACTTAATGTAGGTGGTAGGCAGTATTTTCACATAACTAAATAACCATGACCTGTTGAATACCTTTGAAAATAATAAATAAAATCCCAACACAAGAGCATGTTAATAAAGAAATCAAATCATTTTGGATGATCGTACAGTGCAATGGATAACCTATTATGCTGTATATTTATTATTATTATTATTTACTTCTGTATCTTTGCTTTACCTACTTTTAAAAAATGAGATGAAATAACATAAGGGAAGATGATTTTTTTTAAAATTATTTTTTTTAGTAATTTACTAGCAAACACTTTAAAAAAACCCTCGATGAAAAAAGACTGGTACAAGTATCTACTATTTCAACCTACATCCTTGAATATTTTATACAAGCATGGTACGTATGCAATGTCTTTGTTACAGGTATCATTTTGATATTAAGTAGGTACCTAAGCGCTTGGATATGGTGTACCAACAGTTCAGGAGTAGCTTTTGTTAATAGTTAAACGTCAATAAATTGACATAAAAGAAATAATCCTTCGATTTAGCTTATTTATTCATCTTTCAAATAGCTTGAATTTGGCGAATATTAATTAATTTACGTATTTTACTCATTCACGAAACTTATAGATTGCACACTACTATCTTAATGCAGAGTAAAAGCTTTTGGTCCCATCTACAATTTTTTCATCAGAGTCTTAAAACATTAATTTTTTATAAGCCTGTCTTCTTTTTTCATATTCACAAGATGAGTTATTATTAAAAAATGAAAAAATTTGCGTTCCTAGATAAATATTAAATTTCAAATATAACAAACCCACACATAAAATGTACAAAGGCTCACATCAGCTAGTTCAAGTAGCAATATCAAACTTTTACCATACTTATACTTTCTACAGTAATTTATTAACCGTCAATTAAGATGAAATAAGTAATGTAAGTCATTAACTTAGCTATATAATTTGATGGTGGAATCATTGTAATGCAGTCTTCGAATGAACTTGACAGGTTTAGGTAAGTCTACTGTTGAAAGTATGTTTTTAGTTTATTATTTTAAGATATGCATATAAAACCTGTAGTTATAAATATTGAAGATATTGCGGTAAAAAGTTAATGTTCATGCATAAATATAAGCTTGGGCATAAAGCTTAAATCTGGAATTTGGATCGTGCCAAAATGTCAATATATAAAACTTTGCGCAAACTAACTTTATATATGTCTTATTTTTTTAAGTCTTACGGGTATGTGTGATTCTTCACTTTGTTATATAGAACTTTTTATACACTTAGGTATTCACTTCAAAACATGAAGTCACAAGTAATAGACAAAAAATCCAAATTAAGTTTATTAACTATATTCTTTTCAAAATTGGCACACTTTCGATCATAGAAAAACTCTAATAGTGAGGTGATTAGGAAACAATGCCGTGACAAACAACTTAACCCTTATTACTAATTAAGGGAGAAACCTTTCTTCCGGTGACGAAGTAATTAGGATTAAAAATCATTTTGTATAAAACCTGGACTCTACAAGGTGATATCAATATTTGCACTTGAGCTTTCATAGTAAGCACTTGGTCTGTTGAGCTTTTTAACATGTCGGTACCAAAGTCGATTACAAATCCAAATTTGCAATATTGTTCTTATTCAAATGTGCCAAATGCTAATCATTGGAGTCCAAATGCAGCAGGCAGCTCTATTCAAAATAAAGCGGTAATAATCTTTTTATTTAATTCATAACATTTATTGTAATTTTTGATTATTTATTAGAGAATGGCCAACTTTCAAGTCTTCGCGAAGTCAGTTAATGGCCTTTGATTTATAGGCATTTAAAATTATACAAGAGCTGCAGTGGTAAAGTGTACAAGTCTATTTTGTAAGGATATTACAATATTTAAAAGAACATGGTTTACGTGTCCGTTAGGTAAGTAGCTGAATAGATTTATATTGTTGTGACCGTTAAAAAAAGAAATGACGGCTTCGTAATTTAAAATAATGGATTGGTATCTCCATCGTGGAGACCTTTACCGCCAGGCGAGAAACAAGGTGACATTTGCAGAGCTGACGGCCAACCGCCCATCCAGACAGCAAGAAGAACCGTTAAAATAATCATAAAGAGTATTCAGTATATATAACTATAAGTTTTATAAGTTCTTTGTTTGTGGAAATTTCATACTTGAATTAAACGGAAAACTAGGTACAATTGAAGTAACTAAAGTAAGACAGTAAATAAAAGGTGACGATTTATTATATTGAGGTCTTCAAACAATGCATCTTAGTCGGTGTTTGTTTGATCTATTAGGGTCAAGGTGAATAATTTTGTTTATTTAATTTTAGGGTCAGACGTGGCAGAGCAGACCGTTCGTGAATGATTGGCCTGAACCCAAGGTGGTACAAGTTGGTAAGTTTGTGGTTACATACACTTATTTAACCTATATACTTAACAAATTATGAAAATCAAAGTCGGAAACGAAGCCATTGTGATGGAAAGTGTTACCCGAGCCTGTGGACAAGGTTAATCTTCGATAATATTATATATCGAAGGATAGTGTCTTATGAGATTATAACTTGGAAATATTATTAGTATTAAAAATTATCAACTCTCTTTTGGACAAATGGTTTATGTACCGTAACAAAATATTTACACATACTTAGGAATTAAATATAAATAAACAAGCTTTGTATCACTAATTTAGGTATTAGTTTTATGTTAAAATTTTGAAATCAATAATTTTACTTATAAATACGGGCTATCGGTACTAGCAAAAGACAAGATGTTTATGTTAAGATGGAACACTCTTTGTTTCTGTAATGTTCCTGGCTTACGCTACTTCTCATCCTTTTTATTCTTCAGTCGTTCAAGTAGAACAATACAGTCCTGAACCTGATTTATTTATAACTACTTAACTGCTATGGAAATACAAACATTGGATTTGTTTTTGACGGACGTTTTCTATTCACAAGTCAGATATTTCGACGTTACTTGTGGGCCATACAGCTGGCTTTTTAATTTGTATTTTATTATTGTTAGCTTAATTGACTAAGATATACAAATCTTTGCATAGCTTTATGTACAAAGAGTATTAACATAAACAAATTGCATTCCATTTCAGATGCCATGAAATCGAAGAAGAGGTCGAAGCGTATACGCACAGCCTTCACCACAACGCAGCTAAACTTCCTCGAGAAGATGTTCACTCGCTTCAAGTACATCGACGCCAAACTCCGAGCGAAGATATCTTCCTTGCTGAGAATCTCCGACAAGTCTGTCAAGGTTTGGTTCCAGAATCGCAGAATGAAGGAGAAAAAGGAGATTTCCGAAGACAGCAGCTCTCCTGCTGGAAAATCTGAACATAGTTATGTCAGTCGCAACGAGCATGACCACTACTTTTCAAACATAAATGAACAAAATTGTCCATATCCGGTATATGAAAACTCGCTTTATGTTCAAAATGACATGGTTTATAATCAAGTTGGTTCTTCTAATAACGAGAGCGTCTTCAACGAATTATTTCACCTAAACCCAGTTAATTCAAGTTATAGTGAAAATCCATCATCTATGTATGGTACTGAAAGTGAGCTGTCAGACTATTGTTGTAATAATGTTAATTCACGTTTTATACCAGAAAACACAGTAAATGTTGCACAAAACTGTATGCCAACATCAGTTGATGTCATCAGATGTTCATCAGAAGATGTCAACTTTCAAAGTAAGTCAATTTTGCAAGAAACCCAACATGATTTGTTAGGTATTGGTCAGGATGAAATCAACAATATTCGTTTAGGATATTCTTATCCAAATGAACAATGTTTAAGTACAATTCCTGAAAATCAAGGCACTTGCGATAATTTTTACCTGTATAATAGTTATTACGATAATGTATACCATTATCCTCAAAATAATGTCACCTATCATAATATGATTGATTGCACACAATGAAATGTGTTTTCTTATTATATCTTTTTAATTTATTATTAATTTGTATTGTAGTTGACTTAATTTATATTTTTGTAAATATCAACTTTCTATTACTCTTGAAGTACATGAAATTTTTATTTCTAGACTATTCTAATTTATTATTAAAATATCTTTATTTTTATTTATAAGAAGACTAATTCAAAGGCTTTAAGTTGTAAAACTTTTATTAGGTACGTAAAATATATTATAAAATAATCTTGTGCCTTTACTAGGTTAAGGAGATTTAGAAATAAAATGTTATTAATTTAATAATATAAAGTATAAAATTTTTTTTTTTTGTATTCCTCACATTTAATTTCTTGGTATGGAACTATTGTAATATATTATCGTAACTATTTATTTAATAATGAATTTTTAATTATTTTGAAATATAGAATTTTACTTAAAAAGTGCATTAATCATTATTAAACATATGAAAGCTCGACATAACTGGGACGTTAGAAAATATTTTATTATCACACCACGTGTAACTTCTTTCAATGTCAAAACAAAATTATATTAATATATATTACGTAATTAGGTCATTCTTTTAGAGTTAAATGAAACACTAATAATGTCACTTCTGTTTGCCAAAATTAAGATATATTTTACAATAATAAACCCTTATTATTGTAAAATATCCCGTAATACGGATGTCTATGGCATACAAAAGTGACATTATTAGTGTTTCATTTAACTCTAAAAGAATGACCCAATTATACCCATGAAATACATTTTTTTAAAAGAAAAGCTTTAACACCTTAGTAAAACATCGTTAGGAAACTTATTATTGATATCGAATGTACGTATGTTCAATCTGCCAACCCGCAGCAGGCTTGTGTTGTAGCGGGGGGGGGGGAGATTGCCTTATCTACCCCCGTTCTGCTATTAAAACTATGTGCAGACACTATATGACGACTATGAACAACTATAAATAAACCTCAATTCAACTGGTGGGTAGGTGCCATTCTGGTGAGTCCCACATAACCCCCCGCAGAGGACGGTATTTTCCTGCGGCGGTATGCATGACGCATCTTCCACCTCCCTCCCGCAAGGGTGTCTCGGCAGCAAAAAAAAAACTGAGTCCATTGAAATACACACATCAAAAAAGTCTAAGCAACATATACAAATTTGAATTTTGCGATGTATTTTCACATGAAATCGTTAGTATTTTATTATTTATTATTATTTTTTAGTGCCTTTTCAAAGTAAAAAATCAATTGTTTTTTTATAATTTTTATTTTAATAACATAAATTAACCATATTGCGAGTACTGTATTATACGTAGTACAAACTAAGATGCCTAAGCAACTAAACCTTTTATAAACTTTAATGAAATTGTTAATTAAAATTCATTTATTGTAAAACAAATTTGATAACTTAATACAAAGAGTGGCCGCCTCTGTTGTTGAGAACTTGCTGACACCGATTATTCATAGAATCGATGAGACTGTTTATGTTATCCTGCGGCAATTGCTCCTAATGAAATTTTAGTAAGTCCATCAGTTGTCGAGATGTTGTCTGTCCGTCCAAGTCCTCTAAAACACGTCTCTGGAGCATGTCCCATGCGTGCTCGATGGGGTTGAGGTCTGGCGATTGTGCAGGCCAAGGCAATACCCGGATGGTTTCCCTTGCCAAGCTGTATCCGAACGCGCATTATCATGTACCAACGTAAAATCGAAGCCAAGGGTTTGTGCAAATGGACGGACATAAGGCCTTAGAACATCCTCAACGTAATTTGCAGCGTTCATGTTTCCATTTACAAAAACGAGTTCGTCTGTTTTTCATAATACCCGCCCATGCCATAACTGTTGAACCGTTGTATGGATGAGCTTCTCGAACGCACCTCAGCCTCTCAGTATTTCCAGGACGACGGTACACTCTAACCCTTCTAGTATCAGGCCCAAGCCCAAATCGAAACTCATCGCAAAATAAAATTTTATCCTATTGCTCCTGGGTCCATGTTATGTGTTCTCTACACCATTCATTTCGACGAGCGCGATTCCCGTGACGTATAGGTGGGCACCTAATCGGTCGTCGTGCATGTAGGCCGTTCTGATGCAGTCGATTCCGCACGGTTTGGGTGCTAACAACAACACTACCTGTGTTGTAGCCTTAAACCTATCTCTCGGGCAATTAACATCGGCTGACTTCTTGCAGTCAGTTGAATGTATCGGTCTTGCCGAGTGGTTGTACTCCTTCCGCGGCCTGGGTGCTGCTCGGCAGGATCTCCCGTGTTAGTGTAACGCTGATAAAGACGGCAAATAACGCTTCTGTTGACACCAAACTATCGTGATATCGCTTCCAACATCCAACACTCACGCACAATAAATGATTTCCAACACTCATGCCACACAAAGAAAACGCATTAAAATTCTAAAACATGCATTCGCTTTAAATTTTGTGGAAAAATAAATGATAATCGAACTTTTTTTTTACAACCAGCCAGTGTGTCATCTAGAACAAAAAAGTTTACTTTAGTATTACCTACTTGGTAAGAAGAGATTGATTAATAAATTTGAAATAATGTGTGTTGCTTAGACTTTTTTGATGTGTGTATTAATCCTCAAATACTAACATTTCAACATTTTAATATTTAATATTTCGATCACCGATAAGTGAAAATAATCGCCATTTTTCTTTAAACGTGAGTGATTTTTATGTGATCGTAAATAGTATGCTTATTGATGCGCTAGGTTTTACCGCTTGTTTAAAGATCTGACGACATAATGCAAGAGAAAAGTAAAACTTCGACTCGAGATTAACTTACATTATTAATAATTCTGTACTAAACAAGTCGGATGTCATTCCGGGAAAGTTACTAAACCATGAAGGTAAGTTACGAAACTCGTGGCACGGAATTAGAAAAAACTACTGAATTATATAGCTTAAACAATTTTATTCAAATAATTGTTGAACTATTTCCAGTAAATAAGTACCCAAAAATTGCTTCGAATTTAAAGTAGAAACTTGAAATCAAATGAAATGAAATGACATGAAATATTTATTTCTCAACATTGACAATTACTTGTTTTTATTGACGTCAAATAAAACATGATTCTACCACCAGTTCGAAAAAACCTTCGTGAAGAAGAACTGGCAAGAAACTTCACAGGTATAGTTTTTTTCAAAATAAATTTACAGAGTCTCTTTATGTCTATACAAAATTATTTTTTTCTGCATCTGTTAGCTCGGCAAGTCTCCCTCCCCCCAAGTATCCAAACGACGAACACCCTCAAACGGCACCCGTTCAAGAGTTAACGCGGGATCTAGCCATCGCCCTCCTCAACCATATTAGAGGGAAGCGAGCGACCCGTCACCCGACGCTACCAGAGGAAGACGTACTTTAGTGACAATGACGCTTTAGATATTCATCGGGACGAAGAACTCATCGAACATACAGACACATTACACATGTTTTGTTACAAATACTAGTACAATCCTGTTAATGAGGGGATTATACCCAAGGGCTTTTATCATCCAAATAATCGACATGTTTATAAGATGCTTTTGCACACAACTTCTGCTTTATAGTTTCTTTGAATTTCTCTATAGGAAGACCTTGGATATCCTCAGGAACCTTATTATAAAAGCGTATACATTGACCCATGAATGAGTTAGTGACTTTATACAGCCTACTATTATGAGCTGCCAGCATATTTCTTCCTCTTGTGTTAACATTGTGCAGATCTTTTTTTCTTTTGAACAAGGTTATTTTCTTTTTTACATAGATTAAATTTTCTAAAATATATTGTGAATGGAAAGTAAGAATATTTTTTTCCTTAAATTTACTTCTAAGTGACACCCTTGGACCGAGCTGAAAGATTGCGCGAACAGCCCTTTTCTGCAGAATAAATATAGTATCGATGTCGGCAGCACTCCCCCACAACAGAATACCATACGTCATGAGGCTGTGGAAGTAACCAAAATAGACTAATCGAGCAGTTGTTTCATTTGAAATTTGTCTCATTTTTTTAACAGCATATGCGGCAGAGCCAAGCTTTTTCGCTAAACCATCAACATGCGGTCCCCACTGGAGTTTGGCGTCTAAGGTTATGCCCAGAAATACAGTTGAGTTTACAGGAGTCAGTTCCCGGCTCTTAATTGCCATATTCAAGTAACGGTATATACTTTACAATATTACATATTTTATGTATAAGGCATTAACTTTTTTTTCGCTATGAAGAGATATAAGACGTAAGTAGTAGGGATTTGCGGGTTCTGGCTCACTTATTAGGTATGGTATCAAACGCGAATTAATTTGATAAGGCCGCGGGTGGTGCTCGCTAAGTTAGCGAACGTTTTTGTCTCTTATCAAAACAATGCGTAGTATTGAATCGCGTGATATGGTAGTTACACCGGGTATCAATAATAAATGACAAATTCTTACTTAAATTCACCTCTTGTCCAATTAGATTTCCAACTGAATAAATTTTTATTTCTAACCAGATCCGCGGGGCTCGCTATATCAATTTGATTAATCCGGGTATCAAAAGAATTGGGTCGCGGCCGCGATTAGTAGGCGGAGAAGTCCAACTTTCCTCAAACATCCAAAATGACCTGTTTCCAGATAGTAGTAGGGATTTGCGGGCTCTGGATATGATTTTCATAGTTTGAGTAACTAAAGTTATATTTAAACAATGCTGTTTTTTATATTAGAGCCTTAGACGGTTTGTAGATCAAAGTAAGTATTTAAGTTATTTGATTCATACTATCACAGTAAGAGTACCTTGTTCATGTTATATTAACAATAACCTTTTTTGCGTTGAAACTGTGGAAGATTTTTCGAAAATTTTAGTAAGTTTTAAAGGTTATTATAAAAATAAAAATAATCTTTATTTGTTCTTCACATAAAAGGCACATAATAATGTGTTAAGATGTATTTACTTTCACAATTTATTCATGTACTAGTGAAGTCTGGTGCATAAGATTTGTTGATGCATGTGTTTCAGAAGTTAGAATTTTAAAAAGAGAAAACGTATGTTCTAATACTGGAGAAAAAATATTCGTCCAAGCGATTTGAGGAAGTTGAAATATTACTGGAAGGTTATATGATTGTTTTTCAAAAGTTTCCGAAATATCAGTTTTTTCGTAATCTTCTGCTGTAATAAAAAAGGTTTTTAATAAAACAGCAAGTTACATAAGTATGCACAAATGGTTAAAAAATTATTTTTTTTCATGAAATTAGGTACCTACATACGCCAATAATATTTTGAAAGTATATTTTATACAATAGTAGAATACAAAAACTACACGTATATACATACATACATTCATTCAAATACACATTAATACCTACATTCATACCTACATCTAATCTGAAAACATAACACTTTATTGGGGCAATCGCTTCAAAAAAGAAACTGTTCACAATTTTAATAACACCTCGGTAAACTACCCCTTATTTTTTGTTCCAAAGCAGCACTGTTTAATTCAAAAACTATCTTAATGTTTTAACTAACTAGTGCATAAACAAACAACAATTCAAAATACAATATCGATACAGTCTAGTAACTATTTAATTCTGAACTACTGAATGTAGGTATAATAGTTTCATCTCACAAAGCCGATGTATCGTAACGAAATCACATTTATTTTGAATAAAGGTCAAGAATGTCACGCAATCTACCTTTGTAAGATAAAATAAGGATAAAAGTTCCGTAAAAATACGAGTAAAGGAATTAATCCTTACAATTTTACTAAAGTATGTGCACCCAACCTCCAATTACAAACTAATTAATCACCCAACATTTTAAATAACAAATTCATTACGTAGGTTAAACTTAAAGCATGAAATAAAACTACTTACCTGTGTGGATCTGTTTTGTATGAAATGACATGGTAGTAAAAACCCATGTTTGTTTGAACAATGAGGTCCTAATGTACAGTGGCTCGGTTTTGCTATAAACGTAACGTTCGTTATTGCAAATGGTTCTGTTATGCATTTAATAAATCTTATTTCAAAGTGAAAAACGAGGTGGTTGTTTTTTGTGAAATTTAGACTTATTTTTACTAACAATCTTCAAATAAAAATAAAATACGAAATTTGTCGTGTGGTTCCATTTTGCATAAATACGGGCATTTAATGTGTGGGTTTGTTCGTGAAAACTTTTCTTTCAGCTTATTTATAAATGAAAATTATATTCTTAGTAATATTTTTTTATACGAAGGCTAATTTCTTCTTATTTTATAATAACACATCTTGTTAATATGAAAAAAGAAGACAGTTTAATCAAAAATCTAAAATTAATGTTTTTAAGACTCTGATGAAAAAAATGTAGATGGGACAAAAAGCTTTTACTCTGCATTATGATAGTAATCTGCTTTCTATAAGTTTCTTGAATGAGTAAAATACGTAAATAAATTAATATTCGCCACATCTTATATCAAGCTGTTTGAAAGATGAATAAATAAGCTAAATCGATGGATTATTTTCTTTATGTAAATTTTATTGTACGTTTAAATTGAACTCTTCGTACACCACCACGCGCTTTCTTAAAATCAAAATGATATCTGTAACAATTACTAAAAGTTCATCGCGTACGTACCATGCTTGTTTAAAATTCAAGGATGTAGGTTGAAATAGTAGATACTTATACCAATTTTTTTTCATCGAGGGTTTTTTTAAAGTGTTTTCTAATAAATTATAATAGGCTTGCAGATGCGGAAGGATATCTTACCCCTTTTAAAAAAATTTCCCCCCTGATGTTATTTTATCTCATTTTTTAAAAGTAAATCAAAGATACAGAAGTAAATAATAGTAAATATACAGTATGATAGCTTATCCATTACAATGAACGATCATCCAAAATGATTTGATTTCTTTAATACATGCGCTTGTGTTGGGATTTTATTTATTATTTTTAAGGGTATTCAACAGGTTATGAAATATTAACTAGTTGGCTGCGTGGCATTAGCGGTATTAGCCCTGAATCATAAGCCAGAGGTCCCAGGTTCGAGTTCATTTATTAGTGTGATGAACACAGATGTTTGTCTCCAGGTCATGGATGTTTATAGTTATGTTTATTCTGGGTTACCTACAGTTCGCTGTATGGTCGTCCATAACACAAGCTCTGCTTACTTAAGGACCATACAGTCGGTGTGTTTGTCTGGGGATTTATTTGAAAAAATATGAGGACTGATTAGGATATAACATATAACATTATCATTCAAATTTGAAGCTTTCGTATTACTCAATAAATATTTAGTCAGAATACGTTAATAGAAATGGATTTTGTAGATAATTAACTGTTTTATTTTTATTTTAATCGTTAATAATAAGTTAATGAATCCCTAAACTTTAGTACTATTTTATACTAAGATTAATGAAATATTAATAAAAAGTAAAATTAACCCTCTGCAGCTTGGCCTAAGAAAGCGAATATATAATGCTGTTCATGGACCTTTTTTTTAGTTGTCAATTGAAAACCTTTACCTTCATTATTCGCTGTCCTGGCAGATTGTGACATACTTTTCAAAGGACAAAGCCCAGGCTCCAAACATTGTTCGCCCTGGAAGCAGGAACAGTGGAAAATACTTTTTGTGCTCTAAATCACTGTTAATTTCTCCCCGTGTATCATTTATGAAACGGACACTTTGCTACATCTTGTTATAACAAAAACAGTTTAAGATTCTGAGGTTATGATCGAGTAGCCGAAACTTATAAAAGAGACTGAAATGACAAACAATCAAGCAATCAACCCGCAATAGGTCTGATTGGCAGGTCAACAAAAAAAACATGACTTTACTTACAGTACTTAACGCCATCTAGGTTGAAGTTATGTACTATTTTTTGATTTTTTTAATTGCTGCATTAAAAAGCATTCATTAATAACAATAAGTTGGATGTCATTTGTAAAATTGGAGATGTTTATATTCGTTATGTTTTTATTTGAGATTATTATTCATAAGATATCGTATAAGTAATCGATTTAATCAGATGCGATCGAATTTAAAACTGAGCGAAGATCGATGGAATGATCACTAGTAGGCCTAGCACAGTTCACGCGACTGGCTTTTGGGTAGGTAGATGATTCAAGTCATCTGATTGAATGAAATCATCTAAAATAAATATTCGATAAAAGATCCCAAAACATTAATTTGCATTAATGCAACTAACTGAAAAAAATATGCAAAAATTATAGTTAACTGTTTCGATTTCTTGGAGCCAGGGCGTCGTTGAGGGATGTCTTTTGACTTTTAGAACGTTATTTTTCATCCCTCGATGCCTTTTGTTTATTTTCATTCAAACATGTCAAATTATAAATTCCATTACAGGAAAACAAATGTACTTCTTTGCTTACATTTTGTCGTGTGTTCTTATAATTTATCGCTATCAGATTCACACATACATACAGCTCTGACGGACAGAGCCGCCAGCGTCTGCACCATGAGGACTTCAGTTAATTAATAAACCTTAGATTTGTTCAGGTTGCACATTCATTTATTGATTTGCTACCTATGGTTTAAGTGCATTAACATCTGAGAACTCATAATATATTTTATATTTAAGAATTTATGCACACATATAATATCAGATTTCGGTAAATAAAAATAAAAACAAGGTATATGTACGAAAGCTTATTTCCTTCCAGAGGCCTGCAACTCGAGAGTTTCATGTTCAGAAAATACATAAATGTGCCAATAAACTTTGTAACGCTGAGCGTAGCTTTATGTTTCGGCTGGAGATATGTTACAATTTTAGCTAATGTCATTACTTATTTTATATTTTTTCATTTTAATTTTAATCGTAAAATAAAAGCGAAAGAACAGCATGCAATATGGATTTGTTTACGTTTTGATATCTAACTAGTTGATGTAGTTAGTATTATCAACGGCTTTTAATTATTCTTCCTTGCCGCTCATTGTAAAACCTCATGTCTTATGAAGTATTGACGAGATGGAACTAAGCCTTATGCTGTGAATGAGTTACGTTTGAAGAAGACACTAAAGACCTCCTGGCTAAAACCTCTATAACTTAAAAATTTAATAATAATAATAATACTCTTTATTGCACACCATACAAATGCAAAAAATAGCAAGAGCACGAAATTAAAACACAGAAGCTTACTGGCCTTTATCACTATATAGTGATTTCGTCCAGACAACCTTAATTATGACATAAACCTTGTACCAGGGTGTAACAGAGTATAAGTGACACATATGACGCTTATAATATTATATAATAATATAAATGTACAATAGAATTTACAATATACAAATATTTAAATACATACACTAACTTACATATGCATGATTACGGTGATATTTGATGCTACGTGTCGTCTTCTATAGTCTACACCAGATTTTCTGTGCTTTGATCATCTTTTTAAAGGAATAGACAGTTTGAGCTGATTTTGTCATAAATGGAAGCTTGTTCCATAGCGATACTACGTGCACTGTGAATGATTTAATAACGATGATAAACTAATAAAAACTACTATAGTAGTCAATAAAATTCAATAATTTAGTCGCTAACAGCTAGTAGCTAGCTTATTAGACTAACGCAATTGTCTTTCGTGGGTACTGTGTAGAAGATGGAATCTGGATTTGAAGTATTAATTGTGGAGTAGTTGGGTTGGACAGTATCAGAGAAAATGAGTATTCCGGCAAAGACGAATAGGATAAGCCACTCGAGCTTAGTCTGGTATTCTGAGATGTGGTCATACTTGCGTAAAGCAAATATGATCCTCATACATGAATATTGAAGGCGCTCAAAGCTGAAGCCTAATAAGTTGGTCTTCAGTAAGGTCCAGATCGTAAACATTTATTTATTTATTTATTTCGGAAACATACAATATTTTAATACAGTTATATAAATTAATATAAATAATATAACAAATCAATAAAGTTTCCACCAATGACTAACTCAATTAAGGTAGTTACAGCAATACAAATTTTGAAAGTTAAATCATTATTAATACATAAAATAAACATTATATTATTACAATTTAATCAAAATAAACAAAAATATAAGAATAGAGATTAATGGATAATGAGCTCCTCCCAAATTTTCCTTTTATAAAAAATCACGCTGGAATTAAACATATCTACAGAATTAAATTTCTTGTTATAATCATTACGAGCTCTGTTTAAAAACATATTCGCAGTATAGTTGGTTTTAGCAGGAGGAACACAGAACAAATTCTTACATCTAGAACTTATCCGGGGACACCTAAAGATAATGTTACTCATAGGAAACGGGGAATCTATGATGTTGTGAATTATTTTGTACCAAAAGATCTGGTCTCTTACACGGCGACGATTGTACAAGGAATTTTGATTGTTAACATCACAATTGTTTTTGCAATGCAAACACCTAAATGAAAGATGCTTAACAAATTTTGAATAAATTATTTCTATACTATCAGTATGTGAATTATAGTGAGGATTTCAGATAGTTGATGCATATTCCAGAATCGATCTAACGAAACTGTTGAACAAAAGAGTGGCAGTAGAGGAACGTTTAAATTCTTTAAAAAAGAATAAAGCCCAACATCTGGAAAGCCCTAGAAGTGATGAATTCAATATGAGTTCTGAAAGACAATTGAGCATCAAGAATTACTCCCAAGTCCCTCACCTCAGTAAACCGCACAAGGATGTGTGGTAAATTAAACATTATAATCGAAAAATATATTTTTCTTCTTTTTTCTTGTAAATGTAATCACACAACATTTTTTAATATTTAAATGTAGGCATTTTTTTTCGCAATAGCTATACAAATTATTTAAATAACATTATGAGTAAATTCACAAAGATACGTCTCAGTGGATTTTCTCTTGACAAAACCATGCTGTTCTCCAATAATTGCATAGCTAAGTTTGGGATGGATTATATAAAAAACACACTTTTCAAATAATTTAGGAATAATACTAATCTTGGAAATACCTCGATAGTTAAGAACACTATGTTTGTCTCCAGCTTTGTGAATTGGGACTATGTCAGAACGTTTCCAGGCAGTAGGAAATGTACTTGTTCTCAATGATAGCTGAAAAGATAACACAGTGGACCAGAAAGAGTCTTCCAGCAATTTTTTATTATTATCAATTATAAATATAAAACATTAAATACGTACAATGTACTTAGTACATCTTAGTTATACCTAGATACTTGCGTTGTCTGTGCAAGCTTGAAACTGTAGGCAATATAAAACACAAAAATGTGCTAGTTGGTTTATACGATGCTATTTATTAGCAACACACTACGTATATATTTCTTTTAAGAAATCGCTTTATCAGTAGTAAAATATTGAAAGGGGAAGCCGCGTTCCGTCCGTCCGTCTAGTTTGCTTGGGTGAATAGTACCTACGAATTGTCATAATAGACCTACTGTTCAGTTCAGTGTCTAATTCAACCATCTGTGATCATCTGGTTTTATGTTCCCTAACTGTAACTTAATGACTACCCTAAAACTTCCAATAGATATTGCTTTTGGTGGTTCTAGGGCCAGCTTAGGACCACAATGTTCCTTCAGTGCTCTAGACGGCGCGCAGGCCGTCCTCGAAGTTTGGGATCATATTCACTGAACTGCAAAGAATTTTTTTTTAATAAATCTTATTTTTATTCATGTGTTTTTTCGTCATTCTATTTTCTCGAAAAGAGATACGGGGTTTCCAAGTGAATAATCAATTGGCAAATTAATTGTTTGTAGAATAAGGAACGTCGATGCAGGCACACTTTATCAGTAATCCCCTGTAGCGTGTTGGTCTCTTAGTATGTGTGCGCCCACAAACGATCAAACATAGCGATTCCTGCCCTTAGCGCATGAGCTTCCGCTGAGTACACCGAAGTCTACCATCTATCCTGAACAGCCACATTAAATCATAGACTTCACTTTTATTTAACAAGTTGAATTTGAAGACAAATAAACATAATAAAAATTATTACACTTCTTTCCACGACCGAAAACATACATAACATGTTAAAAATGTTTAAACATGGATAAAATAATATTTAATTCAAGTCATCGATGTACACATAACTTACTGTTGGTTAGAACCATCCTCTTTTTTCGTTTATATATTCAGACATTAACTCATTTAATTTTCGTTCAGGAAGAACTTTGTTTATAAATACCTTCTATTAAGGCGAATTAGATGGTATTTTCCACGATCTCATTTCTGATTGAATAATTATTTTTTTGAGAAAAACGGAGCTTTGGAATATATTTTTCTAGCTTCCACTCTACTTTCGTCTATGGTCGTTATCTGCTTCTTTCAGGGTTAGTTAAATGAGGTTTAAATATGTTGCTATATTAAAACTGCTTGCAACTATAGTTCAATGTGTTGATTTACGCTGTGTTTACAAACGCTGTGATTTTATTATACTATGGTAAGTGACCCAAATAAGGCCTACCTTATTTTTATTTTCACGTAATTAGTAGGTTTTTAAGAAAAATTGTTACGAAAGACAAATTGCACTTGTCTTTCGTAATAACCATCTTTGTTTATTAAACTTTGAAACAAATGTAGTTAAAACAATAAAAAAACAAAAAGCAAACTTCTGTGACTCAAAATATAAAAAAAGTCCTTGAGGCCTTTTTGGGAAACCCATGCCGCAATAAGGCCTTACGTACTAAAACAAAGAAAAAAGCAATAATTAAATTTATATTATACAAATTAACTTAATATTAATAAATTTTGTAAGATCCTTTATCCGATTTATAGTCAACTCAATATATATATTATTAGTCTTCTTAATCCTTCCTTTTCATAATTGTCTTCAAGCAATCTCCTGAACGCTAAAAATCTTTATCAGTAGGCCAACATGCAGCTCATTACAAATAAGGCATTGCCGCATGTCATCTTCATTGCACGCTGGACGGTACCATGATGGTTTTTTGTCACATAACCTTGTTTTAAGTTTCAATGATGACTTAAGACTTGACTTTCTTCCTACAGCTTTAGTTCCTGAAGTTTTGAATTGCTTCAAAGATGTTGCGAACGGCTCATATACAGTTTCTGAAGTTCCCGATGATTTTAAGCTTGTTTTGGCATTCCAACATCAGCCAAACGTATAAATCTTTTTCATTAAACCTTCTTATTATTCAGCAGTAAAAATTGACTAACGCTCGTGCCGTTAAACCGTTCTGCAAATGGTTTCACAAGGTTCTCCTAGGTATATTGTACTTAATATGCCCCTTTGTACCATATTTACAGCACATCCATTCTGCTCCAATGTCCATAAGGCCATTTTCTTATTCAAATGGGTAGCTGGTGTTGCTCCTTCCATAATGTTTGTAACTAAAAACAAACGTTCTATGCTTTGGTCACGATTTCAAATGAACATGAAAGAGCGCCCCAATAAGGCGTGTTATTTTCATAGGCCTTAATTGGACTTGCCTTATTTTTTAGAAAAAAGATTATAATAGAAAATATATTTAAAAGATGGCGTATAAATGCTCACGAAAGGGTTAATTAACGTGCTACAAAACAACAAACAAACAAAAATTAGGCCCTGCCTGCAAAAGTATCGAAATACTTACATCATTAAATTCCTATGCAACATCTCCACTGCACTTGCTTATATACTAGTAGTCCAAATCTAATCCCTTACTTAGTTTAAATTACACATACTGACAGTTAACACACACATACACACACAAACACTCACTCAAACACAAACACACACTAACACTTACAGTTGAGCTTATATAAAATTTATTTGTGTTTATTATTAAAGTTTATACCTATAAAATTGGCACATAGGCTAATTGTTAAATTAATGTAATAGGAAGAGCACTGCATGCTGATTTACAAGTCCTAGGACTTAGTTTGGCGGCAACAGCTTTTGCTTGTATGGTAATATTGTGTAGCCTAAATAATTTTACAAAAAATTGTACAATCTATTTACAATAAAGATTATTATTATTATTATTATCATTAACCGTATACATTTTATAAAAGAAGCGTTCGCTCCGCGTCCCATCTGTTTTCGACTGCATGTTCCGGCATGCTCGCCACAAGCAGCGTTTGCTGTGCTTGTCTGTGTAACATGCTTCCTTAGGCACACCACTGCAACCTTTTGCGGTAATTTGAATTACCTAAGCGGGAAATTTGAAACCTAGGCCTTATTGGGGCATAGGCTTTATTTGGGTAACTTACCTTACAATAAATATAAATCGATATAATATTATTTACATATTCATATTGACAGGCGAGATTTATACAATAATTATTAAGTAAAAAAACACTGGGAGGGAACATATTTTTTAACACAATTCACTTAAATATGTAAACCTGACCGTCAAACGAAACGATACTTACAAAGTAAAGCTTACAAAGTTTACTTCCGAAAATATATTTAGTTATTGCTATTATAGTTAATTAAAGGTTAAGTATTTATAATGAATTCATATATTATAGAAAATATAAAAACATGCCTTGTTGCGAAAGTGATCAAGAAGTACCTAATATTTATTTGTTATGGAGTGACAAGCATTACCCTATGCGTCTAAAAAACTAACGCTCAGTGTAAATTAGGTATTTTGGATCATCTACACGCACAAGCTTGGAAGAATAACTGTGAATAAATTATATCACTTAGTATAACCATATATTGTACTCTGAACTGTATAAATATACTTATTTCAATAATGAATTGAATCAAAACAAATAATCTTAAATAATCACTTGTGCTTTTCTTCATTTTGAAAAAGTGATAGGTTTAATGTCTTTTCCTTGTTTCAGATAACCACGCAAACACATACGGTCTTACAAATAAACGTGGGGCAACGCTATCCCGCGTTTTGTCACTTTCTACAAACAATGACTTAATTAATATACTGTGATGAAACATGGATTATTCTTATACCACGTTTATTTGTACGTCGAATAAGATCAAAGAAGTCTTTATTAATTTGTAACAAGATTACGTAGATGTAGCATCTTAGACTTAGTCAACAGCATGTAGTTTCAATGGAAGATAAAAAAACTTATAAAAACGTCATATTTTTATTTAGAAATCTTATAAATTACAATATAAAATAAAATTAGAATGAACTTAACATATAAAAAACTTAATTAAAAATAACTATAAACAAGGAACTTTAAAGTATACATTTACATCAAATTGAAAAAAGCTAATTTAAAATCCTTCTTCCATATTCATATACCGAATGAAAAATAGGTCTGAGTTAGGGTCAGTAGGTAGGTCACTGGGCTGGGGACTCTCCAAAGAAAGTTCACTAGTTTCCTGAGTCATTCGCTCGTAGCTGGTAGCTTGCAGGTCTTCCTCGAACACCGGAGCCGCTGGCTGCTGCAGGGTGACTTGCCGATGGAAGTTGTCGAACTGCTGTTCAGTCTAGTACTCTTGTACCTTGTAGGAATTGCAATCGGTGGTACCTGCTGCCCCACCAGCGGCATCATCAATGACATCGCAGAGCTTGGTACGGTGGCAAACTGGAGCCACCACAAGCATAACCAACACTAGGATGTAAATTATACTGGTCGTGTTCCATCACTGAACTGCCATTCGATTCTCGTGACGATTCGGTTGTGGTCACTTCCTGACTTGCTTCAGATCGCTCATTCTCTTCCTTCTTCTGCTTCATGCGTCTATTCTGGAACTATACTTTAATGGTTCTCTCGTTCAAGTGCAGGATCTCTGCAAGTTCGATCCTGCGGCCACGGTCGAGGTAACGGGAGCGAGCGTATTCTTCCTCGAGCTCTATCATTTGTTGACTGGTGAAGGCAGTTCAGATGCGTTTTGACTTCTTTACAACTCTTTGTGTCTTGCTGTAGTTCGGTCTTGATATCAAGTGGTTTTGGTGAGCCACTTGGTTTCAACCTCCGATGACACTGGGTCTTTGTTGATTTGGATAAGACTGCTGGCGGTGGATGACTGAGGTGTTGTATAAACCGTTTGGAGCATACACGGGAGTGTTCATTGTTGGGCACACGTGAGCTTGAGGGGTTGTAGGACCATTTTCCACCAGTTTTGAGTGGGAGGGTGGAAGTCGATGAGATCGCTAAAGTTCTGGAAGGTTTCATTGTTGCTGAATGAGGCTGTACTGGTGCTGCTATAGTTTACGGCCGTTGATGTGGTGGGAATGTTACCAAAAGTAGCCTGTAACAAAAATCAAACAAAATATTTAGTTCATTGCACAATTAATTTATTCACTAGTTCTGATTACAATCAAAATATTGTTTTTGTAAGAATTTATGATTTATTTTCTACTAATTGGAATTACTTGTATTGATTTTGTAAATATTTGAAATATGAAAACATAAATTTGACTCCGATGGTAAAAATTGTGAATAAAAGTTATATATTAAATAAAAAGTTAATTACCGTTTTGAATTGTACTGCCTCCTCCATTTGGGCTCCAATGTTTAGCATTGTGCCCATTTGAATAAGAACAAAGTTGCATATTTGGATTTGGCATCGCAGAAGCTTGGTACGGGGGCAAATTGGGTACACCACAAGCATAACCAACACTAGGCGAATGAAACTGCTCGTGCACCAACACTGAACTGCCATTCGATTCTGGCGACGATTCGGTTGTGGTTACTTCCTGACTTGCCTCAGATCGTTCATTCTCTTCCTTCTCCTGCTTCATGCGTCTATTCTGGAACCATATTTTGATTTTTCTCTCGTTCAAGTGCAGGAACACTGCAAGTTGAATCCTTTGGCATCGGTCGAGGTAACGGTAGCGAGCGTATTCTTCCTCGAGCTCCATCACTTGTTAGCTGGTGAAGGCAGTTCAGATGCGTTTTGACTTCTTTACAACTCCCTGTGTCTTGCTGTAGTTCGGTCTTGATATCAAGTGGTTTTGGTGAGCCACTTGGTTTCAACCTCCGATGACACTGGGTCTTTGTTGATTTGGATAACACTGCTGGCGGTGGATGACTGAGGTGTTGTATATACCGTTTGGAGCACGTGAGCTTTAGGGGTGGTAGAACCATTTTTCACCATCTTATGAGTGGGAGGTTGGAAGTCGATGAGATCGCTGAAGTCCTGGAAGGTTTCATTGCTGCTGAATGAGGCTGTTCTGGTGCTGCTCAAGTTTACGGCCGTTGATGTGGTAGGAATGTTACCACAAGTAACCTGTTATAAAGATTAAACAAAATATTTAGTACATTGCATAATAAATACATTCACTAGTTCTAATTTCATTCAAAATATTGTTTTTGTTAGAATTTATAATTTTTTTCTACTTAGTGGTATTACTTGTATTGATTTTGTACATATTTAATTTGACTCTGATGGTAAAAAAAGTTTAATAAAAGTTTTGTTTTAAATAAATAGTTAATTACCGTTTTAGAGTCCAAATGCCTGGACTCCAATGATTAGCATTGGGCCCATTTGAATAAAAACAAAGTTGCATATTTGGATTTGTAATCGACTTTGGCACCGACATGTTAAAAAGCTCAATAGACCAAGTGCTAACTATGAAATCTCAAGTGCAAATAATGATTTCTCCTTGTAGAGTCCAGGTTTTATACAAAATGATTTTTTGATCCTAATTACTTCGTCATCGGAAGAAAGGTTTCTCCCTTAATTAGTAATAAGGGTTAAGTTGTTTGTCACGGCATTGTTTCCTAATCACCTCACTAATAAAGTTTTTTCTATGATCTATTTTGAAAAGAATATAGTTAATGAATTTAATTTGGTTTTTTTTTCTAATACTTGTGACTTCATGTTTTGAAGTTAATACCTAAGTGTATGAAAAGTTCCATATAACAAACTGAAGAATCATACATACCCTTGAGACTTAAAAAAAATAGACATATATAAAGTTAGTTTGCGCAAAGTTTTATAAATTGTTATTTTGGCACGATCCAACTTCCACCATCAAATTATATAGCTAAGTTAATGACTTACATTACTAAATTCGTAATACGTGCATTTTATATAAATATAAATAAACACCTCAATAATGGGTTTTCTCTGTATATTACATGCAACGAGTATAACATATGCTTTTTTAATTTTCTTCAATAACCTTTTGTTACAAGTCACATTTAGGTAAGTGAAAAAATATGGGCTTGCTTTTTATTTATACGTGTTCAAATAGCAGTGATAACATATGATAATTTAATGAAAAATACTAATTTATAGGTTATAATAACATAGTCGTTTATCCTTTATACTGAACATCAGTATGTTTATAAGCGATTACGTTATAAGTGATATCATATATTGTTTTACGACCAATTAAGACCTTGTACTACTCGTATTATACAAATAACATTTCCAAAGAAAATACTTTATTATTCGTAACACTGTGTAAGCTCTAAAGGTATTAACTATACGGTACTTACCTGACACAATAATTGTAGACAATAAATGTACGCTGATCAAAATAACATTTGCGATTGATCTTCTGATGTATTCGCAATAATTATAATCTAAGGAAAAACACACGAAAAGTAGACAAAACTGCACAATAATTATGTTCTAGAATTTAGTAAATGTTTTAAAACATTAAGCTTTCATGTTATAAATAAGTATTTAATACAAGCTTATACTCTGATTGACCTGGAGCGTTTCAGTGTAAGCGCTATCTAGGCTACGTATTACGTATTGGTAGGCAGTGTTTAAATATGAAACTAAAGGTGACTTTTGAAATTTAACTTGGTGATACAGGTCATTAACTAAGCTATTTTCTTTAATTACCAATGAGTACAATTCAGTTGTAACAGATACTAAATATAAAAATTGGCTTTATTATTTGATATAATTTGTTCATAATATATATCGATTACTCGCGCTAGTCGAATACATAACCGAAATGACTATAACCCAAAAAGCACATTTAAAATTAATTTCCCAGTAATTAAATAATGTTCAAATTAGACTAATGAGCGTAAAATAAGGTCAATATACCGAATTATTTTAAATACTAGTTACCTATTAAGCGAAATAATCCATTTTGTTATTAACTAGTAAATACTTTTGCCCTTTGATAATTAAAATTTAAAATATTCTAGGATAAAATGTGATTGGGTGCCTTCAAAACGAGAGTGTTTCAACTATGGCGAAGTATCTACATGTATCGGACTTGTGCTGCTCGCATCCTAAAGTTCCGCCATCTTGAATCGACTTCTGGAGGGCAGCCGGTTTACGCTAAGACGTTGCTTGTAGTTAAAAAAGGTACGTCTGCGAGCTAGATACATAAATTGATAATAATTAAACCTCCTTTAGATAAACAAGTTATACGATTTACATGACACTGTAATTAAATTTAAGCTTGTTCAAGCTTCAACTAGCACACAGCTTGTTTACTTGAAATTGAAATTATATAAGACATAATTGCTATGTGTGACTTTGCTCACAAGGTCTCCGAAAGAGAATGTATCTATTACTAAAACGCATTAACATTTTCATAAATCTTTTATTATCGTAGATGACAAAACCTCGTATCACATTTTTTTTTGTGTTTTTAGAGTTTATCAAGAATCATATTCACATGGTTATGGAGAGAAGAACATGCACTATTGAGTCAGTTGGCCATATTTATCTTATAAAATAAAGTTAGTACCTAACAGTTAAATGGTTCAGATTTGCGAGTTAGTAAAATTACAGAAAAGAATAACCGAAGGAGGTGTATCAGTACCAAATTTGCCCCTGCAATTGTAGATGACTGTTTAACAACAAACAATCAACCTAACTAAATTCCAAGCTACTTATGACCGCGGTAGGTGTACAATCGGCGACCAGACCGCCGCAGCAATGGTAAATATAAAGTTTGTGACAGCGCTGATGTTACTCCTGCTCGGGACGCGGTGCGACGCGAGCCGCGTTCCCAAATTGTACTCTCTCGTTTGGTCTGAAAAATATGAATTATTTAATGCAGTCAATTATTATTGTATTATTTATTTTTATTTTTAACTAACCACGTTTGTGGTCTCATTTAATAACGTCGTGGAGGTAGATTGTGTTATGTTGATACCACGACTGGGATTTTACAGAAGTGCTTCCTAGTTTGACCACCGAGTTACTGCGTCTACGCGACTGTGCTCCAGTTAAAAGGAAGGAAGAGCTAGCGAATTTACAGAAACAGGTAATGTCAACGGAAGCCAACGAAAACTAAATATCGTTCATCGATATTATATTACACTAAACACATAAAATATGATATATCATATATTGTCATATGATGACCATGGGCTTGGTTGCCGCTTAGCATCGAGTCGGAAGCTCGTTTGTTGGCTATGAAATAGTAGAAATAAACGTTTCTCACGAGTCTCAATAAACGTTTCTCACGAGTCTCAATAAATTAAACTGACCTAAAAACGATAGGCACCTATGAAACAGAGCAAGTGTGCTTGTAACTTTTGAGTACTTACTGCATTTTACCCGTCTAGTCTTTGTGTGTTAATTTAATTGGCACTGTACGTGTTCATATACGCGCCCAAATTATGTTTCAAAAGATTATGGTACATACAAAAGAAATCTTTAATAATAATAATAATTATAAAATGTTTTTACTGTGGCAACTATATTACAAAGTTTAATATAGTTATTATGTTATATGTTATGTTTTTATATGTTAGTGTTACAAACATATTCTGCAAATACAAAATTTTATAAAATTACACATCATATCAACACGACTAATACGAACAGATTATTACGAACAAATGGGAAGACCCAAAAATTCTGAATTATGTAATTCCGAATGGGAATATTCCGATTTTCAAAATTCCAAATTTCACAATCCCTAAAAGACTAAATTCTGAATATTCAAAAACACCATTCTTATTTTATCAAAATTAATAAATACGAAATTTTAATTTTCCGACTTTAATTAGTACGAAGAATTAAAAATCCGCTGTGTTACTAGTACGAAATATGGTACTCCGAATTTTAATTTTCCGAAAATTCAATGCTAACATTCAGATTTTGTATCTAAAACGGGTATATATTAAACATTATAATCTAAATCTCCTGTGACATCAATTAAAATGAATAAGGCACATTTTGAAATTAAACAAATTAGGCGCGACGACGAGCGAAGCGAGGAGGAGCAGTTAGTCTGTATGTAGATAACACAGCGCGAGCGTGCCGCGGCAGCTTTCGGCGAAGTGCCAAAAAGGGATTTGCATTTCAGTACATATCCTTTATATTCAAGAAAAAACTCGGTACAAAAAACTAAATAAACTTTCTCATTTCCAGCTGACTACTTAAATGCTCGAGCGTATAAATAGATGTGCTCATGCAGTTTTACAATGCGTTTGTTATTGCAATTAATATTGTTCGGAATCCGTATTTAAGATATTGCGGATTATTATTAATCCGGATTTTTTATGGTTCGGTATTTTCAAAGTCGGCAAATTGATTTTCGTAATTATAAACGTTCCGAATTTTAATGTTTCGAAAAAGAAAAATAAGGAATTATGAAACAAGGAATTTTCATTATCGGAATTTTGAACCATTCGGTGTTATCAAATTCGGAATTTTTAATTCGTGATTATTACAATCGGAATTTAGTTTTTTGCATTTATGTAGTGTACCCAAGAACAATTTACGTTGACCTATTCTTATGAAATTAAACTGTTAACACAAAAAACAATGCAGGTCTATTTCAATAGTGTCATTAAACCAATGTTAGATAAAAGTAAGGTGGCGATGAAGGGCATAATGTAAATTAATAAATTGGTACCTATATTAAATAACACCATATAATTACAAATTTTGAAGTTACCTAAAGTAAAAATAAAATTGGTAAATTAAAATTATATTCAATTAGATAAGTAAATGAATAATAACAATTCTTTGTCATGTCAATATGATGTCAGTGAATAAATTACAATGATCCAAAATAATAATTTATTCAATGTAAACAGCTATAGTTTTCACAACCGAGTGTTTAATGCTCCATAATTGTGGTCATACTATTTAACATTGCCTACTGCTATTTTTTATTTAGAGATTTTGCCTACTACTTCTCTATCACCTAAAACTATCCTTTGTCTTTTTTTATACTCGCAAGAACGTGTGTCAAAGCTTTCTTGTATTAGTGAGCGATGTTGAGTTGAGTAGTTATTGAGTGAAACCCTTACAAGAAAACCAACTTTAGCGTTTATAATATAAGGTAAATGGAATTTTTACAAACTTAAGCATTTCTTGGAGTAAAAGGCCCACTGGCTCAGTCTCAGCGACCCTCGCTCGGCAGATGTGCCGCCGGTTGTGATTGTCTTGCCGCGATGATTGATGAGCTACTGCGACGGCTGGCTGCTAGGGTTGCCGCTGAGGAAGATACGAACTATTGGATTTGTGTTGTTAATATTCTTAAAGTTTTTATTATTGTAATATTTTTTGGTCTTATTTTATCAGTATTTTGAGTGAAATAACGGTCACCATTAAGCTAAAAAATATTTAAAACAAAAGCAATGTAGTCGCCTTATTTGATATAATATGGTAAAAAAATTATTACCTATGGTAATAAAAAATCTAACCTATTTTTCAACAGACACGAATAACCATACGACAGTATAATAAAAATATTTATTTTTCTAATATTACCTAATTTATTTTATCTTAACCAAGGTTTCAACTACCTCTGCCTAAGTAATTACTAAGTAATCGGTCAGTAAGAAATGCAAAGATCTGTCCATCTGAACATTAGTTAATCGTCTCCCATTTTATAAAATGATCTGAATAACAATAACCTCTTAAAATTCTAAACAAAACAAAAATCAAATTGCGCAGTAGCATTTTTAGCAGGCAAACAAAATAATTAATCCAATGTACATCACAATGAGATAACACCATTGTTACTACGGATGCAGTTATATTCATAAAATGAAGGGATTAAAGATAATCCCTACGAACAATGGTTGTTGACAGTCCGTCAGTTTGCCCTTTGGAAGATTCGCAGCGTAGGCCCCGCCCACTGCGATAACATAATGTACGATTCTGCGAATTATAAGTTGTTTATTTGTTAACGTATTGGTGCATGTTTGTTGTTAAATTTTTAATAAAAAAGTGTTCATTTGAGTATGAATTAATAATGATTAAGAAGGTCATGTGGGGTTATTAATGGAATGTAAACTTGATTGCAAGAATATGCAGCTCTGTTGTAGAGACAATAAGTCGTTTGAAAATACATATATACTTATCATATACATTATAAAAATGATTATAAGTTCTTGAAAACAAACGAATAAAATGATATTGCTCAAAATTTTAGGAATAGTCAGAGTAAGTAATGTCATCGTATCAAAAGTTTAACGGTGCAATTGCATCGGAACATGTTACGTAACATGACTTCTAGTTGAAAAGTTATTTCTACGAAGACAGGATTGGTAAAAAAGGCTTTTTAACCTAAAAAAAGAATCTTATCTCTATACAATTTAAACAAATGTATGAATTTTAGGCTTTACATTTTATCGATCCATATTCGATTATGGGAATAATTGACCCAAATAACTAATTAATAGGCATTTTAGTTCTCAATTAGTACGTAATATAAAGCATATTACTTTTTCCTATAGTTATTCTTACTATACTAATTAATTAAACGATGCGTCACTTTTCAACAATTATAATGTCATTACAAATGGGATTATACGTAAAAATATTTTATTTGAATTAATTTAGAAAAAAAAGTGTCAGGGCCAACCCTAATTCACTATTCAACTCATTTTTATTCAAATAAGAAAACTCGCTTATAGTCCATAGCAAAAGTACTTTGCCTAAATATTCTGCATTTGTCAACGAAAGCAATGATTTCAATATATTTTGTGACGAATATATTTGCTACTTTTATGTGATTCCGCTTTCTATGCAGCATATCTTATTATTAATATGTTTTTGATGTAAGTATCTTAATCTTTACGAGCAGTTATTATGGTAGATATTAGGTAAATCTATTATAAAAACATACATATTATTATAACAGTTATTATTATTATTATTGGTATCACAGTACTTAATATTTTGACCGCCATAATAATCACATTTATGTGGTTGTGTTCAAATTAAAGGGCAGCAGCCAGTGCAATCACTGGAACAAAGGCAATCCCAACTGATGTCTATCTGTCGATTTTTTGATAGTTTTTATTTTCAAAATTTCATAAAAACTTTTTTTTGCAAATATTCTTCAAATTTGTTATACCATCATCTGCGCCGTGTATCTGCGCGTCTTTGAAGGCACAAAGGACCCCTCCAGAGACCCCAAACGGTGTCGGAAAATTTTGCCGACCACACCAGACCGCCGCAGCAATGGTAGATATAAAGTTTGCGACAGCGCTGATTTTACTCCTGCTCGGGGCGCAGAGCGGCGCGAGCCACGTTCCCAGATTGTACTCTCTCGTTTGGTCTGAAAAGTATGAATTATTTAATGCAGTCAATTATTATTGTATTATTTATTTTTATTTTTAACTAACCACGTTTGTGGTCTCATTTTATAACGTTGTGGAGGTAGATTGTGTTATGTTGATACCACGACTGGGATTTTACAGAAGTGCTTCCTAGTTTGACCACCGAGTTACTGCGTCTACGCGACTGTGCTCCAGTTAAAAGGAAGGAAGAGCTAGCGAATTTACAGAAACAGGTAATGTCAACGGAAGCCAACGAAAACTAAATATCGTTCATCGACATTATATTACACTAAACACATAAAATATGACATATCATATATTGTCATATGATGACCATGGGCTTGGTTGCCGCTTAGCATCGAGTCGGAAGCTCGTTTGTTGGCTATGAAATAGTAGAAATAAACGTTTCTCACGAGTCTCAATAAATTAAACTGACCTAAAAACGATAGGCACCTATGAAACAGAGCAAGTGTGCTTGTAACTTTTGAGTACTTACTGCATTTTACCCGTCTAGTCTTTGTGTGTTAATTTAATTGGCACTGTACGTGTTCATATACGCGCCCAAATTATGTTTCAAAAGATTATGGTACATACAAAAGAAATCTTTAATAATAATAATAAAATGTTTTTATTGTGGCAACTATATTACAAAGTTTATTATATTAAACTTTGTTAGTGTTACAAACATATTCTGCAAATACAAAATCTTATAAAATTACACATCATATCAACACGACTAACACGAACAGATTATTACGTACAATACATGTTGACCTATGCTTATAAAATTAAACTGTTAACCCAAAAAACAATGCAGGTCTATTTCAACAGCGTCATTAAACAAATTTTAGATTGAAAGTAAGGTAAAGGGCATAATCTAAGTTAATAAATTGGTACCTGTATTAAATAATACTCTATAATAACAAGTTTAAGTTATATAAAGTAAAAATAAAATTGATAAATTAAAATTACATTTAAGTAAATGAATAATAACAATTCTTTGTCATGTCAATATGATGTCATTGAATAAATTACAATGATCCAAAATAATAATTTATTCAATGTAAACAGCTATAGTCTTCACAACCGCGTGATTAATGCTCCATAATTGTGGACATACTATTTAACATTGCCTACTGCTATTTTTTATTTAGAGATTTTGCCTACTGCTTCGCTGTCACCTAAAAGTATCACCTTTGTCCTTTTTTATACTCGCAAGAACGTGTATCTTGGCCCTAGAGGTTGCCGCTGAGGAAGATACGAAGCATTGGATTTGTGTTTTTAATATTCCTAAAGTTTTTATTATTGTTATAATTTTTGGTCTTATTTTATCAGTATTTAAAGTGAAATAACAGTCACCATTAAGCTACAAAAAATATTTAAAACAAAAGCAATATAGTCACCTTATTTGATATAATATGTTACAAAAAATTATTACCCCTTGAAATAAATATTAAGTACAAAATCTTACCTATTATTTTCAGTATAATAAAAATATTTAGTTTTTCTTATATAGTTATTAAAAAAAAAAATAATTATATTAGTTTATTTTGATTTATCTTAACCAAGGCTTTAATTACCTCTGCCTAAGTAATTACTAAGTAATCGGTCAGTTAGAATGCAAAGATCTGTCCATCTGAACATTAGTTAATCCTCTCCCATTTCATAAAATGATCTGAATAATAATAACCTTTTACAATTCTAAACAAAACAAAAATCAAACTGCGCAGTAGCATTTTCAGCAGGCAAACAAAATAATTATTCTAATGTACATCGAAATGAGATAACACCGTTGTTACTTCGGATGCAGTTATATTTATAAAATGAAGGGATTAAAGATAATCCCTACGAACAATGGTTGTTGACAGTCCGTCAGTTTGCCCTTTGGAAGATTCGCAGCGTAGGCCCCGCCCACTGCGATAACATATGTACAATTCTGCGAATTACAAGTTGTTTACTTGTTAACGTATTGGTGCATGTCTGTTGTTAGATTTTTAATAAAAAAGTGTCCATTTGAGTATAAATAAATAATTATTAAGAAGGTCATGTGGGATTATTAATGGAATGTAAACTTGATTGCAAGAATATGCAGCTCTGTTGTAGAGACAATAAGTCGTTTGAAAATACATATAAACTTATCCTATACATTATAAAGGTGACAATAAATTCTTGAAAACAAACTATATGATATTGCTAAATATTTAAGCAATAGTAAAAGTAAGTAATGTCATCGCATCAAAAGTTTATCGTTGCAATTGCATCGGAACATGTTACGTAACATGACTTCTAGTTGAACAAAGTTATTTGTCTGTTAAAACCTATGAAGACAGGATTGGGAACAAAAAAGGCTTTCTAACCTAAAAGAAGAATCTTATCTCTATACAATCTAGAACAAATGTATGAATTTTAGGCTCACATTTTATCGATCCATATTCGATTATGGCAATAATTGACTCAATTAACTAATTAATAGGCATTTAAGTACTCAATTAGATCGTAATATAATAAATATTACTTTTTCTTTTAGTTATTCTTACTATACTAATTAATTAAGGGATGCGTCACTTTTCAACAATTATAATGTCATACAAATGGGATGATGCGTAATAAATATATTTTTTAAATTAATTTAGAAAAGAAGGTGTCAGTGCCAACCCTTATCCACTATTCAACTCACGTTTATTCAATATAAGCAAACTCGCTTATAGTCTATAGCAAAAGTACTTTGCCGAAATATTCTAAATTCGTCAACGAAAGCAATGATTTTAATATATTTTGTGACGAATATCTTTGCTACGTTTATGTTATTCCGCTTTCTAAGCAGCGTATCTTGTTATTAATATGTTTTTCATGTAAGTATCTTAATCTTTACGAGCTTATATTATGGACAGGTAAAATATCTATTATAAAAATACATACATAACCAAGATCTCGTCTAAGTGGGTATACAGTCCCTAATATTTTGACCGTCATAATAATAACGTTGATGTGGTTGTGTTCCGATTAAAGGGGAGCAGCCAGTGCAATCACTGGAACAAAGGCAATCCCAACTGATGCCTAAGGTTGGCCTAGCACTATTCAATATTATAAATAAGGCACCTGGGACTGTTTTCGTCCATGGACGCGGATGCCACTTCGTACAAGCTGGGACGCGAGGTGGTTTTTGAAGATAATTAAATAAAAAGAAATAAGTGTTCAGCGTGCTTACAAGTTTATTATAAATTGAAACCATTTAGATTCATTCGCGTATCAAGATTTTTTAAAGTAATTAGGAGCGATTTCTTAAAACAAATAAAGACGTAGTGTGTATTTGTGTATATTGGACAGGTTAGTTTACCATTGATGAAATAATCATATAAATAGTGTTGCTAATGAATAACATCGTATAAACCAATTAACACATTTTTGTGTTTTATATTACCTACAGTTTCAAGCTTGCACTGACAACGCAAGTATCTAGGTATAACTAAGATGTACTAAGTACATTGTACTTATTTAATGTTTTATAATTATAATTTATAATAATAAAAAATTGCTGGAAGACTCTTTCTGGTCCACTGTGTTATCTTTTTCAGCTATCATTGAGAACAAGTACATTTCCTACTGCCTGGAAACGTTCTAACATAGTCCCAATTCACAAAGCTGGAGACAAACATAGTGTTCTTAACTATCGAGGTATTTCCAAGATTAGTATTATTCCTAAATTATTTGAAAAGTGGTTTTTTTATATAATCCATCCCAAATTTAGCTATGTTATTATTGGACAACAGCATGGTTTTGTCAAGAGAAAATCCACTGAGACGAATCTTTGTGAATTTACTCATAATGTTATTTAAATAATTTGTATAGCTATTGCGAAAAAAAATGCCTACATTTAAATATTAAAAAATTTTGAGTGATTACATTTACAAGAAAAAAGAAGAAAAATATATTTTTCGATTACAATATTTAATTTACAACACATCCTTGACGCGGGTTACGGAGGTGAGGGACTTGGGAGTAATTCTTGATGCTCAATTGTCTTTCAGAACTCATATTGAATTCATCACTTCTAGGGCTTTCCAGATGTTGGGCTTTATTCTTCGAATAGGTAAAGAATTTAAACGTTGCTCTACTGCCACTCTTTTGTTCAGCAACAATCCACACTATAATTCACATACTGATAGTATAGAAAGAATTTATTCAAAATTTGTTAAGAATCTTTCATTTAGGTGTTTGCATTGCAAAAACAATTGTGATGTTAACAATCAAAATTCCTTGTACAATCGTCGCCGTGTAAGAGACCAGATCTTTTGGTACAAAATAATTCACAACATCATAGATTCCCCGTTTCTTATGAGTAACATTTTCTTTAGGTGTCCCCGGATAAGTTCTAGATGTAAGAATTTGTTCTGTGTTCCTCCTGCTAAAACCAACTATACTGCGAATATATTTTTAAACAGAGCTCGTAATGATTATTACAAGAAATTTAATTCTGTAGATATGTTTCATTCCAGCGTGATAGTTTATAAAAGGAAAATTAGGGAGGAGCTCATTATCCATTAATCTCTATCCTTATATTTTTGTTTATTTTGATAAAATTGTAATAATGTAATGTTTATTTTTACGTATTAATAATGATTTAACTCTCTAAATTTGTATTGCTGTAACTACCTTAATTGAGTTAGTTATTGGTGGAAACTTTTTTGATTTGTTATATTATTTATATTAATTTATATAACTGTATTAAAATATTGTATGTTTCTGAAATAAATAAATAAATAAATGTTTACGATCTGGACCTTACTGAAGACCAACTTATTAGGCTTCAGCTTTGAGCGCCTTCAATATTCATGTATGAGGATCATATTTGCTTTACGCAAGTATGACCACATCTCAGAATACCAGACTAAGCTCAAGTGGCTTATCCTATTCGTCTTTGCCAGAATACTCATTTTCTCTGATACTGTCCAACCCAACTACTCCACAATTAATACTTCAAATCCAGATTCCATCTTCTACACAGTACCCACGAAAGACAATTGCGTTAGTCTAATAAGCTAGCTACTAGCTGTTAGCGACTAAATTATTGAATTTTATTGACTACTATAGTAGTTTTCATTAGTTTATCATCGTTATTAAATCATTCACAGTGCACGTAGTATCGCTATGGAACAAGCTTCCATTTATGACAAAATCAGCTCAAACTGTCTATTCCTTTAAAAAGATGATCAGAGCACAGAAAATCTGGTGTAGACTATAGAAGACGACACGTAGCATCAAATATCACCGTAATTATGCATATGTAAGTTAGTGTATGTATTTAAATATTTGTATATTGTAAATTCTATTGTACATTTATATTATTATATAATATTATAAGCGTCATATGTGCCACTTATACTCTGTTACACCCTGGTACAAGGTTTCCTATGTCATAATTAAGGTTGTCTGGACGAAATCACTATATAGTGATAAAGGCCAGTAAGCTTCTGTGTTTTAATTTCCTGCTCTTGCTATTTTTTGCATTTGTATGGTGTGCAATAAAGAGTATTATTATTATTATAAAATTTTTAAGTTATGGGCGTGTTAGCCAGGAGGTCTTTAGTGTCTTCTTCAAACGTAACTCATTCACAGCATAAGGCTTAGTTCCATCTCGTCAATACTTCATAAGACATAAGGTTTTACAATGAGCAGCAAGGAAGAATAATTAAAAGCCGTTGGTAATACTAACTACATCAACTAGTTAGATATCAAAACGTAAACAAATCCATATTGTTTGCTGTTCTTTCGCTTTTATTTTACGATTAAAATTAAAATGGAAAAATATAAAATAAGTAATGACATTGGCTAAAATTGTAACATATCTCCAGCCGAAACATAAAGCTACGCTCAGCGTTACAAAGTTTAATGGCACATTTATGTATTTTCTGAACATGAAACTCTCGAGTTGCAGGCCTCTGGAAGGAAATAAGCCTTCGGTAGTTTTAATACAAACATAAAATTAATTTCTTTTATTTCTGTAAATTTTAGAAAATTTCGACTTTTTACCAAATTTGATATGGCATGGTGTTAATAAAAAAGTATCAACACTACATCGGCAAGTTCTTCTACAAGTTGGCGCCACTAATTAAGATTCTAAAATGGTAAAATACTTTAATCACATTGAGCATAAACAAAAATTATGCCTATTTTTTGTGAACAAGGACCAAACAGAAATATTTAGTAATTAATCCTTGAAAACTGTATCAATGTTATTATGTATCTTAAAACACGTATCGGGTTACAGCTTCAGTTAGAAAAGCGTCATCAATACGTTTCCGAAGCGTGAGAGAGACAGATAGTTACACCATAGGTTAGAAAGAGTGCGATAGGTAGTGACGCTATTAAAATTTAGAGGAAGATAGAAAGTGACGCTATTTGTGCCGTTTCTGATTGGTTTATTTGAAAGAATGGCGTCAGGTTGCCATACTACCTCGTGCTCATATGTCAGTCGTCAGTACGCTTAAAAATGGAAGAGACTGATTTTTTTTCTTATTTTTCCCTGGGTAGTCGTTGCCGTGTGCACTACCTGGTACCGGCTTATCGTTGAATTTTGGGACACCTTATATGTTCGCTTTCTTAGACCGAGGGACAGAGGACTAATTTTACTTTTTATTAATATTTCATTAATCTTAGTATAAAACAGTAATAAAGTTTAGGCATTCAATAACTTATTATTTCACTATATATAATTAAATAAACGATTAAAATTTATAAAAAAAGTCCATAGTTTGAGCCGTCGGCCGATGATGTTTCAGCATATAATACCGACATGATTATTTTTAATAGATTGACTATATAGTCATAACCCATATTTATAAGGTTATTGAACTAACTTTTTTGTTTTTGGTATTTATATTAAATAATGAAGTCAAAGAAAATCTTACGTACAACACTAGAGTCACGTGTCCAAAATCTTAATTAGAATGTAGAAAGAAAACCCTTTTATACATTAGACTAACCCAAAGGCTTTTAAAGGAAGAGGTCTGTACCCGCGACAAGTCGAGGAGGTCTCAAAATGCGAGAAACTGACGCTACTGACTCACATTATCTCTCGACCCGAAGCGAGTGTTTGTCGCGTTTAGACACCTTCTCGGCTAATTATATGCTAGCCCCGTGCAACTTTAGTAGTATTTTCACAAAAACTAAATAACCATAACCTGTTGAATACCTTTGAAAATAATAAATAAAATCCCAACACAAGAGCATGTTAATAAAGAAATCAACCTATTATACTGTATATTTATTATTATTATTTACTTCTGTATCTTTGGTTGACCTACTTTTAAAAAATGAGATAAAATACCATAAGGGAAGATGTTTTTTTTTAAAGGTGTAAGATATCCTTCCGCATCTGCAAGCCTATTATAATTTACTAGCAAACACTTTAAAAAAACCCTCGATGAAAAAAGACTGGTACAAGTATCTACTATTTCAACCTACATCCTTGAATGTTTTATACAAGCATGGTACGTATGCAATGTCTTTCGGTATTTGTTACAGGTATCATTTTGATATTAAGTAGGTACCTAAGCGCTTGGATATGGTGTACCAACAGTTCAGGAGTAGCTTTTGTTAATAGTTAAACGTCAATAAATTGACATAAAAAAATAATCCTTCGATTAAGCTTATTTATTCATCTTTCAAATAGCTTGATATAACATTTGGCGAATATTAATTTATTTACGTACTTTACTCATTCACGAAACTTATAGATTGCACACTACTATCTTAATGCAGAGTAATTCCCCATCTACAATTTTTTCATCAGAGTCTTAAAACATTAGTTTTTGATTTTTGATATAAAAAAAAATATGTGTTGTATTAAAAAAAAAACATTTGCGTTCCTAGATAAATATTAAATTTGAAATATAACAAACCCACACATAAAATGTATAAAGGCTCACATCAGCTAGTTCATGTACTTAGTAATATCAAAACTTTTACCATATTTATACTTTTTACAGTAATTTATTAACGGTCAATTAAGATAAAATGAGTAAAGTAAGTCATTAACTTAGCTATATAATTTGATGGTGGAATCATTGCAATGCAGTCTTCCAATGAACTTTACAGGTTTAGGTAAGTCTACTGTTGAAAGTATTTTTTTAGTTTATTATTTTAAGATATGTATATGAAACCTTTAGTTAAAAATATTGAAGATATTGCGGTAAAAAGTTAATGTTCATGCAAAAAGATAAGCTTGGTCATAAAGCTTAAATCTGGAATTTGGATCGTGCCAAAATGTCAATATATAAAACTGCGCAAACTAACTTTATATATGTTTTATTTTTTATTATTTATTCTTCACTTTTGTTATATAGAACTCTTCATACACTTCAAAACATGAAGTCACAAGTAATAGACAAAAAAATGCAAATTAAGTTCATTAACTGTATTCTTTTCAAAATTGGCATTCTTTCGATCATAGAAAAAACTCTAATAATGAGGTGATTAGGAAACAATGCCGTGACAAACAACTTAACCCTTATTACTAATTAGGGGAGAAACCTTTGTTCTGCTGGCGAAGTAATTAGGATTAAAGAATCATTTTGTATAAAACCTGGACTCTTCAAGGTGAAATCATTATTTGCACTTGAGCTTTCATAGTAAGCACTTGGTCTGCTGAGCTTTTTAACATGTCGGTACCAAAGTCGAATACAAATCCAAATTTGCAATATTGTTCTTATTCAAATGGGCCAAATGCTAATCATTGGAGTCCAAATGCAGCAGGCAGCACTATTCAAAATAAAGCGGTAATAATCTTTTTATTTAATACATAACCTTTATTCTAATTTTTGATTATTTATTAGAGAATGGCCAACTTTCAAGTCTTCGCGAAGTCAGTTAATGGCCTTTGATTTATAGGCATTTGAAATTATACAAGAACTGCAGTGGTAAAGTGTACAAGTCTATTTTGTAAAGATATTACAATATTTAAAAGAACATGGTTCACGTGTCCGTTACGTAAGTAACTGATACGATTTAAATTGTTGTGACCGTTGAAAAAAGAAATGACGGCTTCGTAATTTAAAAGAATGGATTGGTATCTCCATCGTGGAGACCTTTACCGCCAGGCGAGAAACAAGGTGACATTTGCAGAGCTGACGGCCAACCGCCCATCCAGACAGCAAGAAGAAACGTTAAAATAATCATAGAGAGTATTCAGTATATATAATTATAAGTTTTATAAGTTCTTTGTTTGTGGGAATTTTATACTTGAATTAAACGGAAAACTAGGTACAATTGTAGTAACTAAAATAAGACAGTAAATAAAAGGTGACGATTTATTATATTGAGGTCTTTAAACAATGTATCTTAGCGTCGTTATTTGTTTGATCTATTAGTGTCAAGGTGAATAATTTTGTTTATTTCATTTTAGGGTCAGACGTGGCAGAGCAGACCGTTCGTGAATGAGTGGCCTGAACCTAAGGTGGTACAAGTAGGTAAGTTTGTGGTTACATACACTTATTGAACCTATATACTTAACAAATTATGAAAATCAAAGTCGGAAACGGAGCCATTGTGATGGAAAGTGTTGCCCGAGCCTGTGGACAAGGTTAATCTTCGATAATATTAGGATAGTGTCGTATGAGATTATAACTTGGAAATATTATTAGTATTAAAAATTATCAACTTTCTTTTGGACAAATGGTTTATGTACCGTAACAAAATATTTACACATATAAATAAACAAGCTTTGTATCACTAATTTAGGTATTAATTTTATGTATAAATTTCGAAATCAATAATTTTACTTACAAATACGGGCTATCGGTACTAGCAAAAGACAAGATGTCTATGTTAAGATGGAGCACTCTTTGTTTCTGTAATGTTCCAGGCTTATGCTACTTCTCATCCTTTTTATTCTTCAGTCGTTCAAGTAGAACAATACAGTCCTGAACCTGATTTATTTATAACTACTTTACTGCTATGGAAATACAAACATTGGATTTGTTTTTGACGGACGTTTTCTATTTACAAGTCTGATATTTCGACGTTACTTGTGGGCCATACAGCTGGCTTTTTAATTTATAATTTATTATTATTAGCTTAATAGACTAAGACAAACTAACTTAACAAACTAAGACAATTTAACCACGCAATGGCAGTGCATAAGCAGCAAGGCCTGTGTGTACTCGCGATCCTCAATAATTCAGCAATATTCACTCACTTCGATCTCAGTTTACAAAGCATAATTTAAGTGTTTCTTAAGCATCAATGAACCGTTAATCTCAAAGTCCTAGTTTGACTTCTAGTATCCGACACATTTCATTTAAACCTTGCAACTCGCACACTGAGGTTGACTTGTGATTCGGAGCTCTCAGTGTTCTTTCCTAAATGTAAACAAGCTGTGTGCTAGTTGAAGCTTGAACAAGCTTAAATTTAATTACAGTGTCATGTAAATCGTATTACTTGTTTATCTAAAGGAGGTTTAATTATTATCAAGTTATGTATCTAGCTCGCAGACGTACCTTTTTTAACTACAAGCAACGTCTTAGCGTAAACCGGCTGCCCTCCAGAAGTCGATTCAAGATAGCGGAACTTTAGGATGCGAGCAGTCCGATACATGTAGATACTTCGCCATAGTTGAAACACTCTCATTTTATCCTATCACATTTTATCCTAGAATATTTTAAATTTAATTATCAAAGGGCAAAGTATTTACTAGTTAATAACAAAATGGATTATTTCGCTTAATAGGTAACTAGTGTTTAAAATAATTCGGTATACTGACCTTATTTTACGTTCATTAGTCTAATTTGAACATTATTTAATTACTGGTTAATTAATTTAAAATGTGCTTTTTGGTTTATAGTCATTTCGGTTATGTATTCGACTAGCGCGAGTAATCGATATATATTATGAACTAATTATAGCAAAAAATAAAGCCAATTTTTATATTTAGTATCTGTTACAACTGAATTGTACTAATTGGTAATTAAAGAAAATAGCTTAGTTAATGACCTGTATCACCAAGTTAAATTTCAAAAGTCACCTTTAGTTTCATATTTAAACACTGCCTACCAATACGTAATACGTAGCCTAGATATCCCTTACACTGAAACGCCCCAGGTAAATCAGAGTATAAGCTTGCATTAAATACTTATTTATAACATGAAAGCTTAATGTTTTAAAACATTTACTAAATTCTAGAACATAAATATTGTGCAGTTTTGTCTACTTTTCGTGTGTTTTTCCTAAGATTATAATTATTGCGAATACATCAGAAGATCAATCGCAAATATTATTTTGATCAGCGTACATTTATTGTCTACAATTATTGTGTCAGGTAAGTACCGTATAGTTAATACCTTTAGAGCTTACAGAGTTTTACGAATAATAAAGTATTTTCTTTGGAAATGTTATTTGTATAATACGAATAGTACAAGGTCTTAATTGGTCGTAAAACAATATATGATATCACTTATAACGTAATCGCTTATAAACATACTGATGTTTAGCATTTCAGGATAAACAACCTGTGTTATTATAACCTATAAATTAGTATTTTTCATTAAATTATCATATTTTATCACTGCTATTTGAACACGTATAAATAAGAAGCAAGCCCGTAATTTTTCACTTACCTAAATGTGACTTGTAACAAAAGGTTATTGAAGAAAATTAAAAAAGCATATGTTATACTCGTTGCATGTAATATACAGAGAAAACCCATTATTGAGGTGTTTATTTATATTTATATAAAATGCACGTACATCGCATTAAAACGTTAATCTTTTATGTTTATATATTGTTTATTCTTGATTCAAAATCACTGAGGCATAAACTATTTGCTGCTTTCTAATGTCACAATTTAACTTAATAATCCAATCAATATTTACTACTCCACAAGAATGTAACAATTAATAAAACCAAAACTGGTTTATCATTTGAATTGTATTTTTGTCACGAGTAAATTTTAATTTTATCATTAAAAATGTATGCTCTTTCAAAAACTCGTAAAACCTAAATACATACTCGTCGATACATGGTTCGCTGACTGAGTTGTGTAGAGATTAGTAGCCGTGGCTCATACGCCGGAGATCCCAGGCTCGAGTCCTGGCCGGGGCATTCATTTGTGTGATGAACAAAGTATCATTTGCTTCTGTGTCTTTCATAAACATTTAAAAAATGGGATAAAATAACAAAAGGGAAGATGTTCATGAAGTAAACTAACTTTATGTAATATGTCAAATTTTTTAAAGTCTTAAGGGTATGTATGATTTTTCATTTTGTTATATGGAACTTTTCATACACTTAGGTATTAACTTCAAAACATGAAGTCACAATTAATAGAAAAAAAATCCAAATTAAGTTCATTAACTATATTCTTTTCAAAATAGATCATAGAAAAAACTTTATTAGTGAGGTGATTAGGAAACAATGCCGTGACAAACAACTTAACCCTTATTACTAATTAAGGGAGAAACCTTTCTTCCGGTGACGAAGTAATTAGGATTAAAAAATCATTTTGTATAAAACATGGACTCTACAAGGAGAAATCATTATTTGCACTTGAGATTTCATAGTTAGCACTTGGTCTATTGAGCTTTTTAACATGCCGGTGCCAAAGTCGAATACAAATCCAATTATGCAACTTTTTTTTTATTCAAATGGGCCCAATGCTAATCATTGGAGTCCAGGCATTTGGACTCTAAAACGGTAATTAACTTTTTATTTAAAACTTAACTTTTATTCAACTTTTTTTACCATCGGAGTCAAATGAATGTTGTCATATTTTTTAAATGTTTATAAAATCAATACAAGTAATACCACAAAGTAGAAAATAAGTCATAAATTCTAACAAAAACAATATTTTGATTGTCATTAGAACTAGTGAATGTATTTATTTTGCAATGTACTAAGTATTTTGTTTTATCTTTATTACAGGTTACCTGTGGTAACATTCCCACCACATCAACGGCCGTAAACTATAGCAGTGCCAGTACAGTCTCATTCAGCAGCAATGAAACCTTCCAAGACTTTATTGATCTCATCGACTTCTACCCTCCCACTGATAATCTGGAAGAAAGTGGTCCTACCACCCCTCAAGCTCACGCGTGCCCAACAATGAACACTCCCGTGTATGCTCCAAACGGTATATACAACACCTCAGTCATCCACCGCCAGCAGTGTTATTCAAATCAACAAAGACTCATTGCATCGGAGGTTGAAACCAAGTGGCTCACCAAAACCACTTGATATCAAGACCGAACTACAGCAAGGCACAGGGAGTTGTAAAGAAGTCAAAATGCATCCGAACTGCCTTCACCAACTAACAAATGATGGAGCTCGAGGAAGAATACGCTCGCTCCCGTTACCTCAACTGCGGCCGCAGGATTGAACTTGCAGAGATCCTGCGCTTCAACGAGAGAACCATCAAAATAGGGTTCCAGAATAGACGCATGAAGCAGAAGAAGGAAGAGAATGAGCGATCTGAGGCAAGCCAGGAAGTGACCACAACCGAATCGTCGCCAGAATCGAATGGCAGTTCAGTGTTGGTACACGACCAGTATCATTCGCATCCTTGTGTTGGTTATGCTTGTGGTGGCCCCAATCTGCCACCGTACCGAGCTTCTGCGATGCGAAATCCAAATATGCAACTTTGTTCATATTCAAATGGGCACAATGCTAAACATTGGAGCCCAAATGCAGGAGGCAGTACAATTCAAAACGGTAATTAACTTATTATTTAAAACATACATTTAATTCACATTTTTTACCATCGGAGTCAAATGAATGTTGTCATATTTAAATATTTATAAAATCAATACCAGTAATACCACTTAGTAGAAAATAAGTCATAAATTCTAACAAAAACAATATTTTGATTGTCATTCGAACTAGTGAATTTATTTATTATGCAATGTACTAAATATTTTGTTAAATCTTTATTACAGGTTACCTGTGGTTACATTCCCATCACATAAACGGCTGTAAACTTTAGCAGCGCCAGTACAGCTTCATTCAGCAGCAATGAAACCTTCCAGGACTTTAGCGATCTCATCGGCTTCTACCCTCCCACTGATAATCTGGTAGAAAGTGATCCTACCACCCCCCAAGCTCACGTGTGCCCAACAATGAACACTCCCGTGTATGCTTCAAAGGGTATATACAACACCTCAGTCATCCACCGCTAGCAGTGTTATCCAAATCAACAAAGACCCAGTGTCATCGGAGGTTGAAACCAAGTGGCTCACCAAAACCACTTGATATCAAGACCGAACTACAGCAAGGCACAGGGAGTCGTAAAGAAGTCAAAACGCATCCGAACTGCCTTCACCAACTAACAAATGATGGAGCTCGAGGAAGAATGCGCTCGCTCCCGTTACCTCAACCGCGGCCGCAGGATTGAACTTGCAGAGATCCTGCGCTTCAACGAGAGAACTATCAAAATATGGTTCCAGAATAGACGCATGAAGCAAAAGAAAGAAGAGAATGAGCGATCTAAAGCAAGTCAGGAAGTGACCACAACCGAATCGTCGCCAGAATCGAATGGCAGTTCAGTGTTGGTGCACGAGCAGTATCATTCGCATTCTTGTGTGTGTTATGCTTGTGGGGGCCCAAATTTGCCCCCGTACCAAGCTTCTGCGATGCCAAATCCAAATTTGCAACTTTGTTCTTATTCAAATGGGCACAATGCTAAACATTGGAGCCCAAATGGAGGAGGCAGTACAATTCAAAACGGTAATTAACTTTTTATTTAAAACATACATTTTATTCACATTTTTTACCATCGGAGTCAAATGAATGTTGTCATATTTTTAAATATTTACAAAATCAATACAAGTAATACCACTAAGTAGAAAATAAGTCATAAATTCTAACAAAAACAATATTTTGATTGTCATTAGAACTAGTGAATGTATTTATTTTGCAATGTACTAAGTATTTTGTTTTATCTTTATTACAGGTTACCTGTGGTAACATTCCCACCACATCAACGGCCGTAAACTATAGCAGTGCCAGTACAGTCTCATTCAGCAGCAATGAAACCTTCCAAGACTTTATTGATCTCATCGACTTCTACCCTCCCACTGATAATCTGGTAGAAAGTGGTCGTACCACCCCTCAAGCTCACGTGTGCCCAACAATGAACACTTTCGTGTATGCTCCAAACGGTATATACAACACCTCAGTCATCCACCGCCAGCAGTGTTATCCAAATCAACAAAGACTCAGTGTCATCGGAGGTTGAAATCAAGTGGCTTACCAAAACCACTTGATATCAAGACCGAACTACAGCAAGACACAGGGAGTTGTAAAGAAGTCAAAACGCATCCGAACTGCCTTCACCAGCTAACAAATGATGGAGCTCGAGGAAGAATACGCTCGCTCCCGTAACCTCGACCGCGGCCGCAGGATCGAACTTGCAGAGATCCTGCAATTGACTGAGAGAACCATCAAAATATGGTTCCAGAATAGACGCATGAAGCAGAAGAAGGAAGAGAATGAGCGATCTGAAGCAAGTCAGGAAGTGACCACAACCGAATCGTCACCAGAATCGAGTGGCAGTTCAGTGTTGGAACACGACCAATATAATTCGCATCCTAGTGTTGGTTATGCTTGTGGTGGCCCCAATCTGCCACCGTACCAAGCTTCTGCGATGCCAAATCCAAATTTGCAACTTTGTTCATATTCAAATGGGCACAATGCTAAACATTGGAGCCCAAATGGAGGAGGCAGTACAATTCAAAACGGTAATTAACTTTTTATTTAAAACATACATTTTATTCACATTTTTTACCATCGGAGTCAAATGAATGTTGTCATATTTTTAAATTTTTATAAAATCAATACCAGTAATACCACTTAGTAGAAAATAAGTCATAAATTCTAACAAAAACAATATTTTGATTGTCATTCGAACTAGTGAATTTATTTATTATGCAATGTACTAAATATTTTGTTACATCTTTATTACAGGTTACCTGTGGTTACATTCCCATCACATAAACGGCTGTAAACTTTAGCAGCGCCAGTACAGCTTCATTCAGCAGCAATGAAACCTTCCAGGACTTTAGCGATCTCATCGGCTTCTACCCTCCCACTGATAATCTGGTAGAAAGTGATCCTACCACCCCCCAAGCTCACGTGTGCCCAACAATGAACACTCCCGTGTATGCTTCAAAGGGTATATACAACACCTCAGTCATCCACCGCTAGCAGTGTTATCCAAATCAACAAAGACCCAGTGTCATCGGAGGTTGAAACCAAGTGGCTCACCAAAACCACTTGATATCAAGACCGAACTACAGCAAGGCACAGGGAGTTGTAAAGAAGTCAAAACGCATCCGAACTGCCTTCACCAACTAACAAATGATGGAGCTCGAGGAAGAATGCGCTCGCTCCCGTTACCTCAACCGCGGCCGCAGGATTGAACTTGCAGAGATCCTGCGCTTCAACGAGAGAACCATCAAAATATGGTTCCAGAATAGACGCATGAAGCAAAAGAAAGAAGAGAATGAGCGATCTAAAGCAAGTCAGGAAGGACCACAACCGAATCGTCGCCAGAATCGAATGGCAGTTCAGTGTTGGTGCACGAGCAGTATCATTCGCATTCTTGTGTGTGTTATGCTTGTGGGGGCCCAAATTTGCCCCCGTACCAAGCTTCTGCGATGCCAAATCCAAATTTGCAACTTTGTTCTTATTCAAATGGGCACAATGCTAAACATTGGAGCCCAAATGGAGGAGGCAGTACAATTCAAAACGGTAATTAACTTTTTATTTAAAACATACATTTTATTCACATTTTTTACCATCGGAGTCAAATGAATGTTGTCATATTTTTAAATATTTACAAAATCAATACAAGTAATACCACTAAGTAGAAAATAAGTCATAAATTCTAACAAAAACAATATTTTGATTGTCATTAGAACTAGTGAATGTATTTATTTTGCAATGTACTAAGTATTTTGTTTTATCTTTATTACAGGTTACCTGTGGTAACATTCCCACCACATCAACGGCCGTAAACTATAGCAGTGCCAGTACAGTCTCATTCAGCAGCAATGAAACCTTCCAAGACTTTATTGATCTCATCGACTTCTACCCTCCCACTGATAATCTGGTAGAAAGTGGTCGTACCACCCCTCAAGCTCACGTGTGCCCAACAATGAACACTTTCGTGTATGCTCCAAACGGTATATACAACACCTCAGTCATCCACCGCCAGCAGTGTTATCCAAATCAACAAAGACTCAGTGTCATCGGAGGTTGAAATCAAGTGGCTTACCAAAACCACTTGATATCAAGACCGAACTACAGCAAGACACAGGGAGTTGTAAAGAAGTCAAAACGCATCCGAACTGCCTTCACCAGCTAACAAATGATGGAGCTCGAGGAAGAATACGCTCGCTCCCGTAACCTCGACCGCGGCCGCAGGATCGAACTTGCAGAGATCCTGCAATTGACTGAGAGAACCATCAAAATATGGTTCCAGAATAGACGCATGAAGCAGAAGAAGGAAGAGAATGAGCGATCTGAAGCAAGTCAGGAAGTGACCACAACCGAATCGTCACGAGAATCGAATGGCAGTTCAGTGTTGGAACACGACCAGTATCATTCGCATCCTAGTGTTGGTTATGCTTGTGGTGGCCCCAATCTGCCACCGTACCAAGCTTCTGCGATGCCAAATCCAAATATGCAACTTTGTTCTTATTCAAATGGGCACAATGCTAAACATTGGAGCCCAAATGGAGAATGCAGTTCAATTCAAAACGGTAATTAATTAAACCGAATCATTGCCAGAATCGAATGGCAGTTCAGTGTTGGTGCACGAGCAGTATCATTCGCATTCTAGTGTGTGTTATGCTTGTGGTGGCCCCAGTTTGCCCCCGCACCAAGCTTCTGCGATGCCAAATCCAAATATGCAACTTTGTTCTTATTCAAATGGGCACAATGCTAAACATTGGAGCCCAAATGGAGGAGGCAGTACAATTCAAAACGGTAATTTACTTTTTATTTAAAACATACATTTAATTCACATTTTTTACCACCGGAGTCAAATGAATGTTTTCATATTTAAATATTTATAAAATCAATACAAGTAATACCACAAAGTAGAAAATAAGTCATAAATTCTAACAAAAACAATATTTTGATTGTCATTCGAACTAGTGAATTTATTTATTATGCAATGTACTAAATATTTTGTTACATCTTTATTACAGGTTACCTGTGGTTACATTCCCATCACATCAACGGCTGTAAACTTTAGCAGCACCAGTACAGCCTCATTCAGCAGCAATGAAACCTTCCAGGACTTTAGCGATCTCATCGACTTCTACCCTCCCACTGATATCTGGTAGAAAGTGGTCCTACCACCCCTCAAGCTCACGCGTGCCCAACAATGAACACTCCCGTTTATTCTCCAAACGGTTTATACAACACCTCAGTCATCCACCGCCAGCAGTGTTATCCAAATCAACAAAGACCCAGTGTCATCGGAGGTTGAAACCAAGTTGCTCACCAAAACCACTTGATATCAAGACCGAACTACAGCAAGGCACAGGGAGTCGTAAAGAAGTCAAAACGCATCCCAACGGCCTTCACCAGCTAACAAATGATGGAGCTCGAGGAAGAATACGCTCGCTCCCGTAACCTTGACCGCGGCCGCAGGATCGAACTTGCAGAGATCCTGCGCTTGACTGAGAGAACCATCAAAATATGGTTCCAGAATAGACGCATGAAGCAGAAGAAAGAAGAGAATGAGCGATCTGAAGCAAGTCAGGAAGGACCACAAACGAATCGTCACCAGAATCGAATGGCAGTTCAGTGTTGGAACACGACCAGTATCATTCGCATCCTATTGATGGTTATGCTTGTGGTGGCCACAATTTGACACCGTACCAAGCTTCTGCGATGCCAAATCCAAATATGCAACTTTGTTCTTATTCAAATGGGCACAATTCTAAACATTGGAGCCCAAATGGAGGAGGCAGTACAATTTAAAACGGTAATTAACTTTTTATTTAAAACATACATTTTATTCACATTTTTTACCATCGGAGTCAAATGAATGTTGTCATATTTTTAAATTTTTATAAAATCAATACCAGTAATACCACTTAGTAGAAAATAAGTCATAAATTCTAACAAAAACAATATTTTGATTTTCATTAGAACTAGTGAATGTATTTATTATGCAATGTACTAAATATTTTGATCAATCTTTATTACAGGTTACCTGTGGTAACATTCCCACCACATCAACGGCCGTAAACTTTAGCAGTGCCAGTACAGTCTCATTCAGCAGCAATGAAACCTTCCAGGACTTTAGCGATCTCATCGACTTCTACCCTCCCACTGATATCTGGTAGAAAGTGGTCCTACCACCCCTCAAGCTCACGCGTGCCCAACAATGAACACTCCCGTTTATTCTCCAAACGGTTTATACAACACCTCAGTCATCCACCGCCAGCAGTGTTATCCAAATCAACAAAGACCCAGTGTCATCGGAGGTTGAAACCAAGTTGCTCACCAAAACCACTTGATATCAAGACCGAACTACAGCAAGGCACAGGGAGTCGTAAAGAAGTCAAAACGCATCCCAACGGCCTTCACCAGCTAACAAATGATGGAGCTCGAGGAAGAATACGCTCGCTCCCGTAACCTTGACCGCGGCCGCAGGATCGAACTTGCAGAGATCCTGCGCTTGACTGAGAGAACCATCAAAATATGGTTCCAGAATAGACGCATGAAGCAGAAGAAAGAAGAGAATGAGCGATCTGAAGCAAGTCAGGAAGGACCACAAACGAATCGTCACCAGAATCGAATGGCAGTTCAGTGTTGGAACACGACCAGTATCATTCGCATCCTATTGATGGTTATGCTTGTGGTGGCCACAATTTGACACCGTACCAAGCTTCTGCGATGCCAAATCCAAATATGCAACTTTGTTCTTATTCAAATGGGCACAATTCTAAACATTGGAGCCCAAATGGAGGAGGCAGTACAATTTAAAACGGTAATTAACTTTTTATTTAAAACATACATTTTATTCACATTTTTTACCATCGGAGTCAAATGAATGTTGTCATATTTTTAAATTTTTATAAAATCAATACCAGTAATACCACTTAGTAGAAAATAAGTCATAAATTCTAACAAAAACAATATTTTGATTTTCATTAGAACTAGTGAATGTATTTATTATGCAATGTACTAAATATTTTGATCAATCTTTATTACAGGTTACCTGTGGTAACATTCCCACCACATCAACGGCCGTAAACTTTAGCAGTGCCAGTACAGTCTCATTCAGCAGCAATGAAACCTTCCAGGACTTTAGCGATCTCATCGACTTCTACCCTCCCACTGATAATCTGGTAGAAAGTGGTCCTACCACCCCTCAAGCTCACGCGTGCCCAACAATGAACACTCCCGTGTATGCTCCAAACGGTTTATACAACACCTCAGTTATCCACCGCCAGCAGTCTTATCCAAATCAACAAAGACCCAGTGTCATCGGAGGTTGAAACCAAGTTGCTCACCAAAACCACTTGATATCAAGACCGAACTACAGCAAGACATAGGGAGTTGTAAAGAAGTCAAAACGCATCCGAACTGCCTTCACCAGCTAACAAATGATGGAGCTCGAGGAAGAATACGCTCGCTCCCGTAACCTCGACCGCGGCCTCAGGATCGAACTTGCAGAGATCCTGCGCTTGACTGAGAGAACCATCAAAATATGGTTCCAGAATAGACGCATGAAGCAGAAGAAAGAAGAGAATGAGTGATCTGAAGCAAGTCAGGAAGGACCACAAACGAATCGTCACCAGAATCGAATGGCAGTTCAGTGTCGGTACACGACCAGTATCATTCGCATCCTATTGATGGTTATGCTTGTGGTGGCCACAATTTGACACCGTACCAAGCTTCTGCGATGCCAAATCCAAATATGCAACTTTGTTCTTATTCAAATGGGCACAATTCTAAACATTGGAGCCCAAATGGAGGAGGCAGTACAATTTAAAACGGTAATTAACTTTTTATTTAAAACATACATTTTATTCACATTTTTTACCATCGGAGTCAAATGAATGTTGTCATATTTTTAAATTTTTATAAAATCAATACCAGTAATACCACTTAGTAGAAAATAAGTCATAAATTCTAACAAAAACAATATTTTGATTTTCATTAGAACTAGTGAATGTATTTATTATGCAATGTACTAAATATTTTGATCAATCTTTATTACAGGTTACCTGTGGTAACATTCCCACCACATCAACGGCCGTAAACTTTAGCAGTGCCAGTACAGTCTCATTCAGCAGCAATGAAACCTTCCAGGACTTTAGCGATCTCATCGACTTCTACCCTCCCACTGATATCTGGTAGAAAGTGGTCCTACCACCCCTCAAGCTCACGCGTGCCCAACAATGAACACTCCCGTTTATTCTCCAAACGGTTTATACAACACCTCAGTCATCCACCGCCAGCAGTGTTATCCAAATCAACAAAGACCCAGTGTCATCGGAGGTTGAAACCAAGTTGCTCACCAAAACCACTTGATATCAAGACCGAACTACAGCAAGGCACAGGGAGTCGTAAAGAAGTCAAAACGCATCCCAACGGCCTTCACCAGCTAACAAATGATGGAGCTCGAGGAAGAATACGCTCGCTCCCGTAACCTTGACCGCGGCCGCAGGATCGAACTTGCAGAGATCCTGCGCTTGACTGAGAGAACCATCAAAATATGGTTCCAGAATAGACGCATGAAGCAGAAGAAAGAAGAGAATGAGCGATCTGAAGCAAGTCAGGAAGGACCACAAACGAATCGTCACCAGAATCGAATGGCAGTTCAGTGTTGGAACACGACCAGTATCATTCGCATCCTATTGATGGTTATGCTTGTGGTGGCCACAATTTGACACCGTACCAAGCTTCTGCGATGCCAAATCCAAATATGCAACTTTGTTCTTATTCAAATGGGCACAATTCTAAACATTGGAGCCCAAATGGAGGAGGCAGTACAATTTAAAACGGTAATTAACTTTTTATTTAAAACATACATTTTATTCACATTTTTTACCATCGGAGTCAAATGAATGTTGTCATATTTTTAAATTTTTATAAAATCAATACCAGTAATACCACTTAGTAGAAAATAAGTCATAAATTCTAACAAAAACAATATTTTGATTTTCATTAGAACTAGTGAATGTATTTATTATGCAATGTACTAAATATTTTGATCAATCTTTATTACAGGTTACCTGTGGTAACATTCCCACCACATCAACGGCCGTAAACTTTAGCAGTGCCAGTACAGTCTCATTCAGCAGCAATGAAACCTTCCAGGACTTTAGCGATCTCATCGACTTCTACCCTCCCACTGATAATCTGGTAGAAAGTGGTCCTACCACCCCTCAAGCTCACGCGTGCCCAACAATGAACACTCCCGTGTATGCTCCAAACGGTTTATACAACACCTCAGTTATCCACCGCCAGCAGTCTTATCCAAATCAACAAAGACCCAGTGTCATCGGAGGTTGAAACCAAGTGGCTCACCAAAACCACTTGATATCAAGACCGAACTACAGCAAGACACAGGGAGTTGTAAAGAAGTCAAAACGCATCCGAACTGCCTTCACCAGCTAACAAATGATGGAGCTCGAGGAAGAATACGCTCGCTCCCGTAACCTCGACCGCGGCCTCAGGATCGAACTTGCAGAGATCCTGCGCTTGACTGAGAGAACCATCAAAATATGGTTCCAGAATAGACGCATGAAGCAGAAGAAAGAAGAGAATGAGTGATCTGAAGCAAGTCAGGAAGGACCACAAACGAATCGTCACCAGAATCGAATGGCAGTTCAGTGTCGGTACACGACCAGTATCATTCGCATCCTATTGATGGTTATGCTTGTGGTGGCCACAATTTGACACCGTACCAAGCTTCTGCGATGCCAAATCCAAATATGCAACTTTGTTCTTATTCAAATGGGCACAATTCTAAACATTGGAGCCCAAATGGAGGAGGCAGTACAATTTAAAACGGTAATTAACTTTTTATTTAAAACATACATTTTATTTACATTTTTTACCATCGGAGTCAAATGAATGTTGTCATATTGAAATATTTATAAAATCAATACAAGTTATACCACTAAGTAGAAAATAAGTCATAAATTCTAACAAAAACAATATTTTGATTTTCATTAGAACTAGTGAATGTATTTATTATGCAATGTACTAAATATTTTGATCAATCTTTATTACAGGTTACATGTGGTTACATTGCCATCACATCAACGGCCGTAAACTTTAGCAGCGCCAGTACAGCCTCATTCAGCAGCAATGAAACCTTTCAGGACTTTAGCGATCTCATCGACTTCTACCCTCCCACTGATAATCTGGTAGAAAGTGGTCCTACCACCCCTCAAGCTCACGTGTGCCCAACAATGAACACTCCCGTGTATGCTCACCAAAACCACTTGATATCAAGACCGAACTACAGCAAGACACAGGGAGTTGTAAAGAAGTCAAAACGCATCCGAACTGCCTTCACCAGCCGACAAATGATGGAGCTCGAGGAAGAATACGCTCGCCCCCGTAACCTCAACCGCGGCCGCAGGATTGAACTTGCAGAGATCCTGCGCTTGAACGAGAGAACCATCAAAATATGGTTCCAGAATAGACGAATGAAGCAGAAGAAGGAACAGAATAAGCGATCTGAGGCAAGTCAGGAAGTGACCACAACCGAATCGTCGTCAGAATCGAATGGCAGTTCAGTGTTGATGCACGAGCAGTATCATTCACATCCTAGTGTTGGTTATGCTATCCTAGTGTTAAAAGCACAAGTGATTATTTAAGACTATTTGTTTTGATTCAATTAATTATTGAAATATATTTATACAGTTCAGAGTACAATATATGATTATACTAAGTGATAAAATTTTATCACAGTTATTCTTCCAAGCTTGTGCGTGTAGATGATCCAAAATACCTAATTTACACAGAGCGTTAGTTTTTTAGACGCATAGGGTAATGCTTGTCAAATATTTCATAATTAGGTATATACATGCGTTCTATCACTCCATAACAAATAAATATTACGTACTTCTTGATCAGTTTCGCTAAAAAGGCATGTTTTAATCGTTCTGTGAACAAGTCCCGGGCCGCTTCAATAGTGGCTTTGTAGTTTAAGTGAATTGTGTTAAAAAATAAGTTTTTTACTTAATAATTATTGTATAAGTCTCGCCTGTCAATATGAATATGTAAATATTATTATATCGATTTATATTAATTGTAGTAAAATAACATAAAACATTAAATCAATACATTGAACTATAGTTGCAAGCAGTTTTAATACATAGCAACACATTTTTAACCTCAATTTATTAACCCTGAAAGAAGCAGATAACGACCATAGACGAAAGTAGACTGGATGCTAAAAAAATATATTCCAAAGCTCCGTTTTTCTCAAAAATATAATTATTCCATCAGAAATGAGATCGTGGAAAATACCATCTAATTCGCTTTTATTGAAGGTAATCATTTATACACAAAGTTCTTCCTAAACGAAAATTAAATGAGTTATTGTCTGAATATATAAACGAAAAATTTTTTCATTTTTTTTTTTCAAAAAAGAGGAAGGTTCGTACCCAACAGTAACTTATGTGTACATCGACGACTTGAATTAAACATTATTTTATCCATGTTTAAACATTTTAAACATGTTATGTATGTTTTCGGTCGTGGAGAGAAGTGTAATAATTTTTGTTATGTTTAGTTGTCTTCAAAATCAACTTGTTAAATTAATGCGGTATAATGATAATTATAATGTGGCTGTTCAGGATAGATGATAGACTTCGGTGTACTCAGCGGAAGCTCACGCGCTAAGGGCGGGAATCGCTATGTTTGATCGTTTGTGGACGTCCACATACTTGGAGACCAACACGCTGCAGGGGATTACTGAGAAAGTGTGCCTGCATCGACGGTCCTTATTCTACAGACAATTAATTTGCCAATTGATTATTCACTTGAAAACCCCGTATGTCTTTTCGAGAAAATAGAATAACGAAAAAACAAATGAATAATACGATAGCGAACGTAGAAAATTTATTAAAAAACAAAATTTCTTTGCAATCCAGTGAATATGATCCCAAACTTCGAGGACGGCCTGCGCGCCGTCTAGAGCACTGAAGGAACATTGTGGTCCTAAGCTGGCCCTTAGAACTACCAAAAACAATATCTATTTGAAGTTTTAGGGTAGTCATAAAGTTTCAGTTAGGGAACATAAAACCAGATGATCACAGATGGTTGAATTAGACACTGAACTGAACAGTAGGTCTATTATGAGAATTCGTAGGTACTATTCACCCAAGCAAACTAGACGGACAGACGGAACGCGGCTTCCCCTTTCAATATTTTACTACTGATAAAGCGATTTCTTAAAACAAATAAAGACGTAGTGTGTATTTGTGTATATTGGACAGGTTAGTTTACCATTGATGAAATAATCATATAAATAGTGTTGCCAATGAATAACATCGTATAAACCAATTAACACATTTTTGTGTTTTATATTACCTACAGTTTCAAGCTTGCACAGACAACGCAAGTATCTAGGTATAACTAAGATGTACTAAGTACATTGTACTTATTTAATGTTTTATAATTATAATTTATAATAATAAAAAATTGCTGAAGACTCTTTCTGGTCCACTGTGTTATCTTTTTCAGCTATCATTGGGAACAAGTACATTTCCTACTGCCTGGAAACGTTCTAACATAGTCCCAATTCACAAAGCTGGAGACAAACATAGTGTTCTTAACTATCGAGGTATTTCCAAGATTAGTATTATTCCTAAATTATTTGAAAAGTGTGTTTTTTATATAATCCATCCCAAACTTAGCTATGTAATTATTGGACAACAGCATGGTTTTGTCAAGAGAAAATCCACTGAGACGAATCTTTGTGAATTTACTCGTAATGTTATTTAAATAATTTGTATAGCTACTGCGACAAAAATGCCTACATTTAAATATTAAAAAATGTTGTGTTATTACATTTACAAGAAAAAAGAAGAAAAACATATTTTTCGATTACAATATTTAATTTACCACACATCCTTGACGCGGGTTACGGAGGTGAGGGACTTGGGAGTAATTCTTGATGCTCAATTGTCTTTCAGAACTCATATTGAATTCATCACTTCTTCTATTCTTCCAGATGTTGGGCTTTATTCTTCGAATAGGTAAAGAATTTAAACGTTGCTCTACTGCCACTCTTTTGTTCAGCAACAATCCACACTATAATTCACATACTGATAGTATAGAAAGAATTTATTCAAAATTTGTTAAGCATCTTTCATTTAGGTGTTTGCATTGCAAAGACAATTGTGATGTTAACAATCAAAATTCCTTGTACAATCGTCGCCGTGAGAGAGACCAGATCTTTTGGTACAAAATAATTCACAACATCATAGATTCCCCGTTTCTTATGAGTAACATTTTCTTTAGGTGTCCCCGGATAAGTGCTAGATGTAAGAATTTGTTCTGTGTTCCTCCTGCTAAAACCAACTATACTGCGAATATGTTTTTAAACAGAGCTCGTAATGATTATAACAAGAAATTTAATTCTGTAGATATGTTTCATTCCAGCGTGATTGTTTATAAAAGGAAAATTAGGGAGGAGCTCATTATCCATTAATCTCTATCCTTATATTTTTGTTTATTTTGATAAAATTGTAATAATGTAATGTTTATTTTTACGTATTAATAATGATTTAACTCTCAAAATTTGTATTGCTGTAACTACCTTAATTGAGTTAGTTATTGGTGGAAACTTTTTTGATTTGTTATATTATTTATATTAATTTATATAACTGTATTAAAATATTGTATGTTTCCGAAATAAATAAATAAATAAATGTTTACGATCTGGACCTTACTGAAGACCAACTTATTAGGCTTCAGCTTTGAGCGCCTTCAATATTCATGTATGAGGATCATATTTGCTTTACGCAAGTATGACCACATATCAGAATACCAGACTAAGCTCAAGTGGCTTATCCTATTCGTCTTTGCCGGAATACTCATTTTCTCTGATACTGTCCAACCCAACTACTCCACAATTAATACTTCAAATCCAGATTCCATCTTCTACACAGTACCCACGAAAGACAATTGCGTTAGTCTAATAAGCTAGCTACTAGCTGTTAGCGACTAAGTTATTGAATTTTATTGACTACTATAGTAGTTTTTATTAGTTTATCATCGTTATTAAATCATTCACAGTGCACGTAGTATCGCTATGGAACAAGCTTCCATTTATGACAAAATCAGCTCAAACTGTCTATTCCTTTAAAAAGATGATCAAAGCACAGAAAATCTGGTGTAGACTATAGAAGACGCCACGTAGCATCAAATATCACCGTAATTATGCATATGTAAGTTAGTGTATGTATTTAAATATTTGTATATTATAAATTCTATTGTACATTTATATTATTATATAATATTATAAGCGTCATATGTGCCACTTATACTCTGTTACACCCTGGTACAAGGTTTCCTATGTCATAATTAAGGTTGTCTGGACGAAATCACTATATAGTGATAAAAACCAGTAAGCTTCTGTGTTTTAATTTCCTGCTCTTGCTATTTTTTGCATTTGTATGGTGTGCAATAAAGAGTATTATTATTATTATTAAATTTTTAAGTTATAGGGGTAGTAGCCAGAAGGTCTTTAGTGTCTTTTTCAAACGTAACTCATTCACAGCACATGGCTCAGTTCCATCTCGTCAATACTTTATAAGACATAAGGTTTTACAATGAGCAGCAAGGAAGAATAATTAAAAGCCGTGGATAATACTAACTACATCAACTAGTTAGATATCAAAACGTAAACAAATCCATATTGTATGCTGTTCTTTCGCTTTTATTCTACGATTAAAATTAAAATGGAAAAATATAAAATAAGTAATGACATTGGCTAAAATTGTAACATATCTCAAGCCGAAACATAAAGCTACGCTCAGCGTTACAAAGTTTATTGGCACATTTATGTATTTTCTGAACATGAAACTCTCGAGTCGCAGGCCTCTGGAAGGAAATAAGCTTTCGTACATATACCTTGTTTTTATTTTTATTTAACGAAATCTGATATTATATGTGTGCATACATTCTTAAATATAAAATATATTATGAGTTCTCAGGTGTTAATGCACTTAAACTATAGGTAGCAGGTGAATAAATGAATGTGCAACCTGAACAAATCTGAGGTTTATTAATTAACTGAAGTCCTCATGGTGCAGACGCTGGTGGCTCTGTCCGTCAGAGCTGTATGTATGTGTGAATCTGATAGCGACAAATTATTGTGCAAAGAAGATAAACATTTGTTTTCCTGTATTAGAATTTATAATTTGCCATGTTTGAATAAAAATAATTAAAAGGCATCGAGGGATGAAAAGTTAGTTAGTTAATTGAAAAATGACAATCAGCCGCGATTGTTGTGGCGGGCTATTTCTGCCAGTGTCGCGTATTGGTAGGACAAAGTACAAATAATAAAATAAAAATTGCCAAAAAATAAATTCCGTCTTGCATTGGGATGTATTATAGGCTAAAACAAAATAAAACACACGTACAATAACTTAAACTAATGAATGATTAATTATTTATATGGTATAATACATGCTCAAACTAAACTAAACTTACTTACCAAAAGGAAAAGAAAAGAAAATTTAATAATAGTAATAATATATATTAAACAAAATACTTACTAATAATGTACAATCAAAGGCTAATATTAAATCGGTGAATGAATTTACATAATATAATTAAAATCTTGGGGCTGTAAGTAGAGAGGAGAGTCTTGATATTAGTTGAGCGCTGAATCTTAGGGGGAAGGAAATCAAATAGTGATACCGGAACGAGCGGGCAATTAAAAAATATATGGTCCACTGTTCCTAAATCCTGACCACAGTCACAGGACGGGGAAGAGCGAATTCCAATCCTGTTAAGGAAAATTGGGGACCAGCAGTGGCCTAAGCGAAGTCTAGAGATAACTGACGTTGTCCTCTTATCTACCTTTCTAAATTTAAAAAACCAAGGTCTATCGGTTGTGAAAGGTTGGATGTCACCGTAGTGCTTACCTTTAACTTTCCGCGACGCCTCCCATTCGGAAGTCCACACGGCCTGTAAGTGGGATTTAGCTAGGAGACACAAATCCTGAGCGAAGCACATGTAGTAATCTGCGGAACCGATTCGGATGGAATCTTTCGCAAAGCCATCAGCTGTAACGTTACCTGTGATACCAGAGTGACTAGGAATCCAGGCTAACACAATATTTATAGCCCGTGAACTGCAACAGAATAATTGTACAGACTAAATGTCTAATTTTGTTTATTATAGGGAATTTTGAGTCTAATTTGAACGGGTTGCCTTCCAAAGCTTGAAGACAGCTTAGACAGTCTGTAAATACAATGGAATTATTTAAGTTGTTTTCAGCTATATACTTAACTGCTTCTAAAAGCGCAATAGCTTCACCTGTGAAGACCATAGATTGAGGTCCTCTGTTGACTTGAAGGACAACAGAACCGAGAATCGTGGTATCCACACGGCTGACCCTACCTACGTCTCCCGTAGAGGAAATTTTAGAGGCGTCCGTATAGACCTGAAGCCAGTCCCTATATTTTCTGTCTACAGCAATCAAGAATGCGGAATTGGCGTTTGGATCGTTCTTGGCAATGCCAAAACTTGTGTCTATAGTCGGGGTAAAGATATATAAGATAATAAGAGAGATAGTATAATTAGATAAGGAAAGTAAAAAGAAAAGGACGGGCGCTTTTAAAAACTGGAGTACGGGTGATGTCCAGATTAGCATAACTTTTTATGAGACAGGGCGGAATTTTATTTAACCAATACCTAGAGTTTTCGATGGACCGTTTTAGTAAAATGAGTTTAAGATGAAGGGGATGAGATGAAAGTTGTAACGACTTAGCTAGAAAGCGATCCGAGAGGTATTGACGTCGAAGATGCAGGGGAGAATCTGCACATTCGACCTGCATGGCATTAATTGGGGAAGACTTCATTGCACCTAAAACTATGCGAAGTGATTTACTTTGAATTTTATTAATAGCGTCTAAACCGTGAAAGTGCTCAAGCTGTCCATCGTGCTTAAACCCTTACGAAAACCGAATTGCTTGTTGCTAAGAATATTATGGTATTCTACGTACCATTCCAGCCTATTTTTGACAAGGTATTCTGTAATTTTCAATAGACAAGAGGCCAGGGCAACGGGACGGTACGAGTCTGCATCTAAAGGGTCTTTACCGCTTTTTAATAATGGGATAACTAAGTATACTTTCCAAGGATCTGGGATCTGACCGGTAAGAAAAATTATATTAATAGTACTAAGGAGCGACTCTTTAAAGACTGTCCCTGCTCTAGCTATAAGGGAGTACGGGATACCATCCAGGCCGGAGGACGAATCATGAAGACCACTAAGGACAAGATTCAGTTCTTGCATAGAAAAGCAACTGTCAAAGGGGCAGTTTGAAGGCACTAACGATGAAAAGGGGACAGGAAGAAGATCGGAGTAAGGCACAAAAGGAGGGGCAATTTTATCAAAAAACTGATCAAGCCAAAGAGACGGCATATTAGAGTTTGGAGATGGAGAATAAGACACAGAACCACGGAAACGTTTCAGAGCCCCCCACACCTTGGACGAAGGTGAGCGAGGAGATAAACTCTCGCAAAAACTTTCTTTTTAAATAACTTTCTCGCCAGTGCTGCCACCCTCTTATATTCTAAAAAGTTACGAAGGGACATGCTCGCGATGTAGGATTTTTCAGCCAAACGTCTTACTCGGATCATATCTGTACATTCAGAATCCCACCAAGGAGGGGAAGCTCTGCCTTTCGGGTCCGAACGCTTCTGTGGAATATGGTTATTAGCTGCTGTGAGAACACAAGACGTAAGGTTGTCATAACACTCCATGATGTTATCTTGATTAGCAGAAGGTATGGAAGAACATAACATGTTGGTATTCGCCGCATACTTGGGCCAATCTGCCTTGGAGATCTTATATTTCAGAAGAGGAGGAAGGGAGGTAGGAACAAAAGTAGAGGATGGTAAGGATATTACAACAGGAAACTGATCACTGCCATGCTGTGAGTTAAGCCTGTTCCAGGATAGGGATGCACCCAGGGAAGATGAGCACATGGAAAGATCCACTGTGCTCGGATTTTGGTGCGGACCAACAGACCTAGTGGGCCGGCCGTCATTGAGCACACAAAAATTTTGATCGTCAATCAGATCTGCCAACCGAAGACCAGGGGCATCGTTTGATTGGGAGCAGAAGAAACCCCAGAGATGATGATGGCAATTGAAGTCACCGAGAATAATGACAGGGGCGTGAGGAAGTGACGATAGTAGAGATTGAAACTCATTAATAAGAGCTACCGAAGGGTCGGAAATATATACAGATAGTAGAACAAAGTTTAAAATTTTTACAGCAACAACATTTAATTCGAAAGAGTGAGGAGGTATATCGATACGAGAATAAGGCAGAGCACTTCTTACGAAGATCGCCGCACCGCCATGACCATCCGACCTATCATCCCTAAGACAGGCATAGCCTGAAAGACGGAAACGATTATCCGGGACTAGCCAAGTCTCAGAGATAGCAATAGCCGAAATGTCATGATGGTGAGCTAGGTAAGAAAGCTCGTGAGTTTTGTGACGGATACTCCTACAATTCCACTGTAGAAGTTTGATCATTTTTTAAAAAAAGGTTAGAGAGAGGGGAGAGTTTATCTGCTACGTAGGACGGTAAGTTAAGATCTTCATATTTGGAAAGCATATTTATAAGGAGGGTGATCAAAGGTCCAAGATGTTGTCATTAGGCTGAGAAGGTAGATGGTAAGAGAGAGCACAACCAGATTTAGGGATATTATAGTCCCTAATGAGAGCCTCGTGTGCGGCTTTATCGAAGCCCGGGGCACGAGGAGCTTTGGGTTTAGCTGAAGTGAAAACAGTTTTTCTGTATGAAATCGCTGATGGATTAGGCGAAGAAGAAGTTGACGGGGGTAAGTTGAATGGTACAGAAGATTTTGTGACATCCGCGTTCGATTTACGCACGGCAGGGAATCGGGAGGCGGCCTCTTTAAATGAAATATTGTTTTGGGACATGGCCATTTTTATGGTTTTTTGCCTAGAATGTTCCGGACAGCATTTATCTGTGGCCAAATGAGAACCTGAACAAAGTAAACATGAAACTTGATCGAGAGGCACTACACAGCTATCACCGGAGTGAGGCTGACAGCACCGGAAACAGCGTGGCTTAGAAGGACACTGTGCTTTTATGTGCCCAAACCTGCAGCAGTTTAGGCACTGGATAGTAGGTAAGATGTACGGTTCTACTTGAATTGAAGAATTGAAAACAAGCAAGTTCTTTGGAAGTTTTTGGCCAGAAAATGAGATTACAACTGAACCTGTAGGTAACCAGACTGTACCGGATGAGCTTACAGCTTTACGATTGAGTCGCCTAGCTTTAAGCACTACACCGCAACCTTGGGAGGGAGAAATTGCCAACACAAATTCTTCCATGGACCATGAGGAGGGCACGCCACGCACAAGACCCATACGGGTGACATTGTACGTTGGAATAATGGCGATGAAATTGTTCGACGCAACACTTTGATTCTTAATAAAATCATTAGCTCCTCCGGCGGAGGCGAACTCAACCGAGACCCGGTTTCTACCAACACTCTTTACTCCGTTTAATTTAATGCCATTAATTTTGTTGTTAAATAAAAATTTACCGAAAGTTAGGGGGTTCAGAGTAGTTCCGGCAGAAGGGTTAGCCTCAGCCTTGGAGACATGTACAATAAACGGCCCTGAATCGTTGACAGAATAAATCTTACTTTCAGTAAGACTGGGATGAAAGTACACAGATTGAGACAAACTGGGAGTATCTAAAACTGCTTTCTTGGGGAATGGAGTAACATCTGAAAGATCACTCGAAAGGGCATTCGGCCGCTTCCTGCACTGAGAGAGGGAAGAATGGCTGAACAAATCCTGTGACCCGTCCCTAATGTCCAGATGTGACGAACCGCGCGGAACGCCGGATCCGGAGGTTTTGGGGGAATGACGTCACCATCCATTATGCATCCGAAAATAAATAAGAAATGTACAAATACAAACTACAGCTAAATCTACCTATTGAAACTACTTACCACAACTAGATTGTGAAATAACTATAATAATCCCAATGACTCCAATAATTATTTTTATCCAAAAATAAATAATTTAAACCGTGTTTGCACCACAAACGCCAAGCTGACAGTCCGGGGGATGAAAAATAACGTTCTAAAAGTAGAAGTTTTAAAAGTATGACACAGTCTGTCCGGACAGCGAATAGGGAAGGTAACGGTTTTCAATTGAATACTTAAAATAAGGGCCCATGTACAGCATTATATGCTCGCTTTCTCAGGCCGAGGGACAGAGGACTAATTTTACTTTTTATTAATATTTCATTAATCTTAGTATAAAACAGTAATAAAGTTTAGGCATTCATTAACTTATCATTTCACTATATATAATAAAATAAACGATTAAAATTTATTAAAAAAACAGTTAGTTATCTATAAAAATTCATTTCTATTGACGTATTCGGACTAAATATTTATTGAGTAATACGAAATCTTCACTGAATGATAATGTTATATGTTATATCCTGATCAATCCTCATATTTTTTTAAAATTAATCCCCAGACAAACACACCGGCTGTATGGCCCCACAGTAAGCACAGCTAGTGTTGGATGACCATACAGCGAACCGGGGGTAACCCAGAATAAACAAATAACTCTAAACATCCATGACCTGGAGACAAACATCTTTGTTCATCACACCAAAGAATGCCTCACTCAGGACTCGAACCTGGGACTTGCGGCGTATGATTCAGGGCTAATACCGCTAATGCTAGTTTCATATTTAATATCACCCATAGAATTATTCAATTATCACTTTTAGATGGAAGCATTTGGATTAAGAATACTACACAAATGGCCACGAAACTGCTTAGCTAGGAAGATGTAAACCTAAGCATCTTAAAACGTAGTAGGTGTTAGAGTCCATAGAAAACATACAAAGGGTGTCAGTACTCCCTTATATTCAAAAGTGGAAAACAGATAGACACGCTGCGCCATCTGCACATTGTACAAAATAAATGTTCAAGCCCCAAACAACCTTCCAACGTAAAATATGGACATTTCAACGGAAAATAGAAAATAGCATCTATTGTGGCATTGTTAAGGTGTGATTTTCCATTTGTATCAGTATGCTACGGAATGTTCGACTTGAAGCGTTAACTTAGCTTTGTGGTAATTTACACTGTTATAGATAGATGGCGTATTTTAACAACCTATTTATTACCTTACTACTGGTCTACAACGATACCGATCTCAGAAACAGTAACCTAGTAGGTACATCCTGCCTCTTTAAAATAATACCTGCCTCCCACTGTGCTACTTAATGTAGGTGGTAGGTAGTGTTTTCACAAAACTAAATAACCATAACCTGTTGAATAGATTTAAAAAAAAAATACCCCAACACAAGCGTATGTTAATAAAGAAATCAAATCATTTTGGATGATCGTACAGTGTAATGGATAACCTATTATACTGTATATTTATTATTATCATTTACTTCTGTAGATTTGATTTACTTTTAAAAATGAGATAAAATAACATAAGGGAAGAAGTTTTTTTTAAAGGGGTAAGATATCCTTCCGCATTTGCAAGCTTATTATAATTTATTAGAAAACACTTTCAAAAAACCCTCGATGAAAAAAAATTGGTATTAGTATTTACTATTTCAACCTACATCCTTGAATATTTTTAAACAAGCATGGTACGTACGCGATGTACTTTTAGTAATTGTTACAGATATCGTTTTGATTTTAAGTAAGCGCGTGGATATGGTGAACCAACAGTTCAAGTTAAACGTACAATAAAATTTACATAAAGAAAATAATCCATCGATTTATATGATTATATTTATATGATATAAGATTTGGCGAATATTAATTTTTTTCCTAATTGGACTCATTCAAGAAACTTAAAGAATGCAGACTACTATCTAAGCTTTTTGTCCCAAATACAATTTTTTCATCAGAGCAATGACATATTACATATAGACAGGTTATCCGCTCTCAAAAATGGCAACGCAAATGCAAGGCAGTTGCCGTATATTTGACTCAGTCTTGTGCAACCCAGTGTCACGGCTAAACATCAAACAAAACTTATTCCCTATTCTGTGTTTTTAGTACCGTACAATGCCTTCTTGTGTGTTAAGACAGTGTACTAATTACACTGTAACTGTTAAAGATAGAATAAACGTTTCTTTTCATGCGTATTTTAATTTTCATTTGGTATTGTAGAGGTGAATCATTAAAAATGTCAAGGTTAGGAATCTTTGAGTTCAGCATATTGTAGAGAGAACACATTCTAGGCAGAGGGGAATGCGCTCCTACATTTGTTCTTCAAGCAGGTACATAAAATATTTTATTTACACGTTGCCTAAGAATGCGACGAGGTACAGCAATGATAATTTTTTTTGTGAGTCTAACACTGTCCACAAAATGATTCATTATCTTATAAATAAATTTGGCAACAATTCACTGCATTCGACTATGCAGTGAATTCATACTAAAATGGAATAACCGTATTGTGAGAGATGCCTGCAGAATAAAAGTTTAAACGTGGATGAGCGTTAGTTTTTTAGACGCATAGGGTAATGCTTGTCAAATATTTCATAATTAGGTATATACATGCGTTCTATCACTCCATAACAAATAAATATTAGGTACTTCTTGATCAGTTTCGCAACAAGGCATGTTTTAATCGTTCTGTGAACAAGTCCCGGGCCGCTTCAATAGTGGCTTTGTAGTTTCAGGGTTTGTCTAACAATGACATGTATCAAAAACTATTTTCTCTTCATAATAATAGTATAAACAAAAGTATATTTTCGTAATGTTGATAGGGTTTTATATATAATTAATTCAATATCTATTATAATAAAAATAAACAAATGTATTTCCGGAAGTTAACTCTGTAAGCTTTCTGTAAGTATCATATCGTTTGACAGTCAGGTTTACATATTTAATTGAATTGTATTAAAAAATAAGTTCCTTCCCAGTGTTTTTTTGCTAAATATTATTTATTGTATAGTCTCGCCTGTCAATATGAAGTATGTAAATTATTTTATATCGATTTATATTTATTGTAGTATAATAAAATCACAGCGTTTATAAACAAGGCGTAAATCAATGTCATTGAACTATAGTTGCAAGCAGTTTTAATACATTGCAATATTACTAACCCTGAAAAAAGCTGATATTATGTTACGAACGACCATAGAGCGAAGTAGAGTCGAAGCTAGAAAAATATATTCCAAGTGCTCCGTTTTTCTCAAAAATATAATTATTCCATCAGAAATGAGATCGTGGAAAACACCATCTAATTCGCCTTTATTGAAGGTGATTATTTATACACAAAGTTCTTCCTAAACAAAAATTTAATGTGTTAATGTCTGAATATATAAACGAAAAAAGAGGATGGTTCATAACCAACAGTAAGTTATGTGTTCATCGACGACTTGAATATTATTTTATTCATTAAATAAAACACTTTTTACCGGATATTATCGCGTATATTTTAGTTAATTTTTAAAATTATTTCGACGTTTCGGCATCTTTGCAGTTGCCGTGGTCACGATAGACTAAAATATACGCGATAATATCCGGTAAAAAGTGTTTTATTTAAAGTATGTATCGCGAAAATTTAAGAAAATATATATTTTATTCATGTTTAAACATTTTAAACATGTTATGTATGTCTTCTGTCGTGGAGAGAAGTGTAATAATTTTTGTTATGTTTATTTATCTTCAAATTCAACTTGTTAAATTAATGCGGTATAATGATAATTATAATGCGGCTGTTCAGGATAGATGGTAGACTTCGGTGTTTGTGGGCGCCTACATACTTGGAGACCAACACGCTGCAGGGGATTACTGGGAAAGGGTGCCTGCATCGACGTTCCTTATTCTACAGACAATTAACTTGCCAATTGATTATTCACTTGGAAGCTTCTTTTCTAGAAAATAGAATAACGAAAATACAAATAAATAAAAATAAGACGTTAACGAACGAAGAAAATGGATATATCCACATTTATTTAAAATAATAAAATATCTTTGCGATCCAATGAACAAAACAATTGATTGGGCCTTTCCAAAAGAATATGAACCCAAAGTTTGGGGACGCCTGCGCGCCGTTTAGAGCACTGAAGGAACATTGTGGTCCCAAGCTGGCCCTTAGAACCACCAAAAGCAATATCTATTGGAAGTTTTAGGGTAGTCATTAAGTTATAGTTAGGGAACATAAAACCAGATGACCACACATGTCACGTGATACGTGATTGAAGAAAGATGTCTTCATTTGGCTGTCAAATTGAGCTGCAAAATTCGATATGCCTTGGGATTCATGTTAGATCCGCAAGCGGAATTTATTTTTTGGCAACATTTTATTTTATTTTTGTACTGTGTTATACCAACACGCGACACTATCAGAAATAGCCGGGCGATTGCCATTTTTCTATTAACTAACTAACTAGATCCGCAAGTAGCTATTGGTTAAATAAATGTTTTATGTGGTTTGAATTTTCATAATACCGCTTCGCTCGGTCAGTTCGCGCCAATCGCAGGATATCAACAAGTATGTAATAAAATAAATAAGGAATCGGATATTCCGTGATTTATGGTTAATTATATTTCGTCGCTTCATTCTTCAGATATATTTAATTTAACAGGTAGTCCTTTTAAGGTACTAGGTAACTTCGTACAGTTTGAAAGTATGTCATTTGACTTATTCCAAAAACTTCCGTCTGTTTACTTGATCAACACCGGTCCCGCCAAGTCTTCATTCTTTTTTCGTGCGTGGTAACAAGCACACGTCTTATGCCAACCAGTAACTTAAAAGTTTAATATTAAATATGTTGTAAATGTTATACTAAAATTGTACTAAAAGTTTGAAAATTAGAACAAAAAGTACAGAATAAACGAAAGCGACTCGTTATTTCTTACGATTAGGTAAGCCATTTTATGTCTTTTTATAAGTGTTCTAAACTATAATTAAACTAAAACTATAATTCCGCTTTGTTGAAAAGATGCAGAAAACACGTGTTATCTATAAAAGATATATCACGTTGTCCGCATGCATTCCTGGTAGTCTTCTACCTGATGTTTTTTATTATAAACTAAAATTTCGTTTTATCGAAAAGAAGCGGAAATTCGTTTTTTTTATTGCAAAAGGATTAGACGTTTGTCTTCTATCTCACCTGATTGAAAGTGACGATGAAAACAAAGGTGTTACACGTCTATCCACGAGATACCTATTCACTCGACGCTTGAAAGAACTAGGACTATAGTTTTCTGGAAAAACAGACGCAGGCAGTTTATTCCACACCTTGACGACCCGCACTAAAAAGGAACTATCGAAGCGTTTGGTTCGACTTCTTGGGATGTCTACCATAAAGGGATGGAAGGCCTGTCTGCGTCTAGTAGTCCGATGTAAGAAGGGTGTGGGTTCAACCTGATCAAAAAGAACATTCGCACACTCTCCAAAATGTAATCTGTAGAAGACTGCTAAACTGGCAACTTTCCGACGATGGTCGAGGCTTTGCAGTTTTTTGGTGTGAGGTCTAAGTTGTTTATAATTTTTCGGGCTCTTCGGTCAACTGCGTCCATCGCTTCAAGTTGGTATTTTACCAACCCGAACCAACCCAAAGGTGGCTACAGTACTCCATACAAAATCGAACTTGAGCTGTGTACAAATTAAGTAGCTTTTCAGGGCTGAAGTACCGTCGGACCTTCGAGATGATTCCCAACTTTTTTGAAGCAGTTTGATCCATGGACACAATTTGATGCCCAAAATCCACTCAGTCAGTTGAAGTCAGTTTGAAGCCCTAGGTGGTCGGTTAAGGATACAGAAACATTTTGGAAAGTGGGCGTTAGGTTGAAACTGCTCTTTTTGGGGGAGAAAAAACACGCCTGTGTTTATGACGGGTTACATTTGACCAAATTGGACTCGCCCCAATCGGACACTTTCTTTAAGGCTAAATCCACCCGCTCAATCATGGAGTCTCTCAAAGCCCGGATTTCTTGAGGACTCGCTCGCGCATTGGACATGTATCTCTTTACAACGGTGCTGTCATCAGCGTAACCAATAATGCCTGGGGTTTTTTTTATTTGTTTTCCTTCTACCAGCGCACAGTTTGTCACTGACTATGTTTCACAGTTAACAGTTTCATTTCCATTTGGTATTAGGTTTTAGTATTACTCCTTATCTGCTTCCTTTCCATCTTTGCTTCATTCACTTCATCGTTTCTAGAGTCCTATCTTTTTGTACCATTTTATTCCTATTTTCACTTTGTTTTTATTACTTCTTTTCGTGATATCTTAAATTTTTGTCAAATATACTCCTTTGACTTTCCTTCTTAATTTTTTTACAGTCAATCTTGATTGTTTTCAATACTTTACTATTTTCTGTTCTACATTGTTTTTATTTCTTTGCTCTGATCTCTATTTCTCTTCTTCTCCCTATCTTTATGCCTTTTTACTGTTAGCTGTCTTTTAGTAATAATAGTTTAATGGGGATCAAAATTTTCTTTTTCTATTTTTCATTATTTTCCATATTTTTACTTCCTTCTTTCCTTTTCCAGCATTCCATTATATGTTGAACCATTTTATTACAACAATATGTTGGCAACATATGTTAACATCCTTATTTATTGTTATAATAAATTCTTCCTTCTCTCTTCCAGTTTTCTCGTCCCTTGTCCTACTTTTTCCACATGCCTTCAAAACTGGTTTGGGTTTTAGACCATATCAAATGCCACGATTTGTATTGGGTTAAATTCAACACTTTAATTTTGTGGTTGGTGGCAGTGGACTGTGCTTTCCTCAGATCCCCTCCAGTGACTATGGCGCTTTTCCCCTGATGCGCGATTACAGATGTTTTTTTAGGTGGGCTTTGCAAAGTGATGGGAAGATAGGAGCGACGGCATTGGTTCCGGGCTTCCCATTCTGTAGAAATGGAGTGTGTCCGACCCCGCTGTCGCCCCTACTCCCATCTTCCAAGGTCTTTAGAGCAGGAATGTTATATATGTTAAGTATTTTTGCACCCAACAAGGCTCGACAGGTCTGAGGTTAGCAGGTCATTACTGTGCAGCAAGAACAACGTTGCAGAGAGAACAGATCCCTGAGGTACCCCGGCATTAATTGCCATTAGGTCAGAAGAGCAGCCGTCTAAGACTACTCGAATTCACCGTTCCCTCAGAAAATCAGATATCCAGTCGCATAGCCCATTAGGTATTCCGTATGCTGGAAGCTTATTTAATAGACCATCATGCCTTGATCTTCCAAGGCTTCGCTCTATAAGTGAGTGGCATACACAAGAAGATCTCCAGTCAAGCGTCCACTGTGAAAACCATATTGGTTATCACTAAGGAGCTCGTTGGATTCAAGGTATGCCAGGAGACGATTGTTTTACTATAACTTCGCAAAGTATGGAGGTTAAAGCAATAGGTCGGTAGTTGATAGGATCCGCACAGCTTCCTTTCTTTGGTACTGGTTGTACGTTAGCCAGCTTCTAGGATTTAGGGACCTTTCCCGATTCCAGAGAGAGTCGATACAGGCACGTTATAATGGGAAACAACTCCGCTGCGCAGTGTTTTAACACAACTGCAGGTATGCCATCCAGGCCGCTGGCTTTATTCACGTCTAAATTCTGCAAGCATTTAAGAACCTCCTTTTGGTGAATATGAACGGTACCCATTGTATCGTACAAGTCGGCAATCGGTTAACCGCGATACAAACCCACCAAATTGATAATGATCACTTACTCCTTATAGATAATTAACCAATAATTAGTACTGACCTTCTGTATTTCACGTAGGTATTTCCTCTAGGTACACAGGTGTTAGTCCGTCAGTTAATGTAATAACGTGGGGGCTCCCCTTGGAGGACAAAAATCTTACTGTTGTAAGTACAACGGGACGTTATTAAGAGATTAAAAAATATGGTCCACAATTATGAAATTACCTACACAAAACCTATGGGTGCGTTCTATTCCGAACACCCATTTTGGGTCCGAACTGAAGTAACTGGGGTGGGACTTTACCTTAAGTAGTTAAACGCAAACAATCCGCAAAAAGATTAGCAATAAGGTCTGCTTTCTCTTTTGCGGTGTGGGCCAGTGAACCGTCAGGCTTCCTCAGAGGTGGCAGCGATGGGCGACAGAAGTTTGACTCAACCGACTTGGCCAGAGACCAGAAAGCTTTGCTTCCTGAAGGGTGTGACGCTATCTTGTCTCCGATGTGGGCAATGTGGTTACAGCGAGCTTTTCTGATCACCTTTTTACAAGACTTGGCGGCAGCATTATATCTTTTCTTCAGTTCATGCGAATCCACGGCTTTGCTTCTGCGAGCGCCAGCCCAGGCTTTGTACGCTTCTTGCTTAAGCTTTTCAGCTTGTGTAAGTGAATAGCGCTGCAAATGGAACCAAGCAACTCGCAATAAACTACGCACCGATGGGGAACTCGCTTGTAGACTGCGGGGACGCCCGGGGATTGTTATCGGGTCCTCTCTAACCAGTTGCCAGCTGGTACGATGAAGCCTCCCGGGATTTTTCGCGAGAAGGCGGGGCAGCCTTTCGCATGTGGCTAGCACACTACTTGAGCCCCCTACTACCTGCGGTCGGCCAGCGGTGCACCGTTTCTTCGGATCCCGCTACCCCCCAAAACGAGTTACCCGGCGAGCCAATAAATTTTGAGCGGAAGACAGTTCTCTAATGCAACACAATTACTCAGACCTACCCTCCTCGATGGCTACATTAAACATCATGCCGGAACGCGACCATGTCACTTGGCGGCATGGTTCTGTTAAGTGGGTGGTGACTAGCCACGGCCGAAGCCTACCACCAGAAGATACTGCTTGTCTAGCACCACCCGGGGACCACGTACAAGGCATCGAGGGCTAAACCTTGCGGACGCGAGCAGTTCCAATCCCCATCTATAATAGATATATCACGTTGTCCGCATGCATTCCTGGAAGTCTTCTACGTAATGTTTTTTATTATAAACTAAAATTTCGTTTTATCGAAAAGATGCAGAAATTTGTGTTATCTATAATAGATAAATCACGTTATCCGCATAAATTTCTGGTAGTCTTCTACCTAATGTTTTTTATTATAAACTAAAATTTCACTTTGTCGAAAAGATGCAGAAAATACGTGTAATCTATAATAGACGATAAACGAACTTCCAAGTGAAGTTCTATCGCTATGATATGAGTCGCTTCATTCGAAGATAGTATATAATTAAACAGGTAGTCCTTTTAAGGTACTAGGTAACTTCGCACAGTTTTAGAGTATGTCATTTGACTTATTCACAAAACTTCCGTCTGTTTACTTGATCAACACCGGTCCCGCCAAGTCTTCATTTTTTAGAGATCAAAACAAAACTTTTGTATGGGTTCCGGGAGGGACGGGTCCTTTATATATCTTCGAATGAAGCGACTCATATAATAGCGATAGAACTTCACTTGGAAGTTCGTTTAATCATCTATTATATTTCGTCACTTCATTCTTCAGATAGTATATAATTAAACAGGTAGATTTTTAGATATTACGTTTTGTTTTCTTTTGTCTTTACAAAATATAATTTATTTAAATAAGTTTAATCATTAAATTCCTTACTTTAGTACATAATTTAAGAATTCAGTAACCTTTAGGCATTTATTATACACTTGGTGATTGCCAATTTAATAAAATCAATAAACAGTATAATTTAATTTTAATTAATCTCTTCATCGGAAGGTATTAAGTGGTTTGTACTTATATTGAGTACGGACAAGGCAAAGTCGTTTAGTGGGTTTAATATACGTTTATGGTAAAAATTTGTAACGGCCTGAGAGTTTTAGGTCCATCCAGCCGTTTCTCGTATAACCAACACTGAGCACGTGCCGCGTGCTGTGTGCGCTGAACACACACATATCAACGCCGTTCGTACCTAGCGTCTGCTTTATCCACCTACTTAGCGTCTGACTCGACGCGGCTCTGTGAGGGGCCTTTCATGTTACAAACAAGAACTCCGAGTTCGAAGCTTTAATATTTTTCGTCACAAAAATATAATCTTTTAGAGTTGAAAGATACAGATACAGACATATCAATATGTTAGTTTTAAAGATTGGCATAACATAGGTTGTTTACGATTTGGGGCTGTGGTTTTAATGATGTTTATTATGATTATGTGTACGAATGCAAAACTATATTTTCTAATTTAATTTCTGGACCCTATGTCCGGTGCATACGGCTAACGACATAACGGTAACTTTTTGGTGATTTTTTTTATAAAGTTAAAGTAATATAATAATATCATAGAGAAAGCTGATTAAAAACTAAATTTGGATCCCAAGAAAATGTGTACTTCGATTTAGTTGGTTTAATTTTATAGACTTCTTGTAAAATTTGCTCTCATCATTGCTCATATCTTCGCCTAACAATAGATACAAGGCTGAATGGTTTGAATTTAATGAGCCAAATGAAAAACCCTTATTAAATTGCTCATTTAAAAAACAAAGAAATAATAAAACAGGTTTTGAACATATCAGTATTACGTAACGTACAAAACTCCCACCATGACCTCAACGTGATGTTGTATTGACAAATAGTCATGGGTGTCAGAGAAGCGAGCATCAACGTCAGGGTCTCTGGCGGACAGCCACGCCATGCGAACACCGCCTAGAGCGTCTCGCTGCACCCAGAGTAAAGCTGGACTGCTTTTCTTTGGTGCTGTTATGGGAGTTAATTAAATCTTTTGTTTCAATTCAAATCAATTTTTTTTCCACATTTTTAGACAAGGGAAATTGGAGGAAATGGTTAAAAATACGTTGAGGCCCAATGAATCGTAAACGCATCGACTGCGACTGCATCCGGTTCAGGATACCTAGCTACAAATGCGTCACATTGGCAAACAAACATTAAAGCAAAAATCCATAAATTATGTTCCTCGCTAAATGCCATAGCCAAATGTGTCTAGTTAGAGTATTTAAATGTGGAAATTGAATACCACCCATCCTATTGACTTAATTAATAGCGGTGGTATTATCAATTCGTTATAATATTGCACAAATTCTTACTTCCCCGGCAGAACTTTTGAAGCCTGAGGAAACGGCTAGTAATTCTAGGTAATTGATATGGTATTCTTTTACACTATGTTTCCAAGAACCATAAAGTTTATTGTTTTGGAATACTACGCCCCTGCCTGTTCTGAATGCATCTGTATATATCTTATAACTTTGTGAAGTAATTGAACAGGAATTGGTATATTTACTTATACTTTTCTACCAAATTAAATCTTCTAACAGTAATTTGGGGAGTTTAATGTTTGGCTCAAAGTTGTACTTATTTTGTAGCTAGACAGGCTGCGACCAGTTCACCTGAATCAAATCTCGTATCGACCATATTTGAAGTTTCATTAATTTATTTATTATTACAACGCTTATCGTCGGGTACTGTTCGATGTTAAAAATAAAGCCTAAAAATGTTACCGACTATGTCGGTACTAGACGATTTTTGTCCAAATTCACAACAAGTCCAATCACATACGAGTTTACGGCCATGCCGTATGGATTATCCGTTGCTCCGGGGGTATTTACAAAAATTATGAGTGAAGTTATGAGCACATTCTCGTTCCGATCGCCACGCGGTGCGGACGTGCAAGACCCCGTTCTCCGTTGATCGGTCCCTTCCCGATATTCCGTGGCGCTCAGTCTACTGACGTCACAGTTTAGCGTGTTGGTTCCGTGCTACGGTTTTCAAGGTTTTTCTACTCCCTCTGAGTGCTATCGAAGTGCGATTTTTCTTTGCGACTAAGCCCCTTAATCTTCAAAGTGCTGTGCTAAGTTGTGTTGTGCTTGTGCTGAGTGCAGTGTTGTGCCCAGCGTAAGTAGTCTGGTTTCAGTGCAAAAGATACTTAACGGTGACAACGAATTTGTACTGAACCAGTCCTTTTATTTTTATTTTATTTCTCTTCTCTATTTTATTTATTTTTCTTCTATTTTTCATATTTATTTTTATCATATCTGTGTGTTTTCGTGTGTATTTGTCCTTTCTGTCGGTAAAGGTTGACCCTAACGCGGTCAACTCTTTACCTGCGTACCCTTTTTTAGGTTTCTAGGTAGCGGCCTTCGGCGTACTACGTTTAGTTTTAAGTTTTCCTCCCCAGCCCCCGCTGGTAGGGAGGTTAGCCGCTAGGATTTTGCTAGGTTTTTAGGAACTAGGCATCTTTTATTATACTTATATTTATACATATTATTGTCCCAACCCTCCCTAATGGATCCGCTAAGCGTTATTAACGCGTTCACCCAGGCGCTTGCTGCGGCAGGCGTCTCCATCCCGAAAGACATCCTAACGCAGGCCTTGCAGGTATCAATCGCGTCCCAACCTTCTCAGGTCCCAACCCCAGCCCCTCAGGCCTCCAACGCCCAGAACCCTCAGGTCTACAGCTCTCCCGCGTCTCCCGTTCCATCCGATATGGACTGCGCGTCGGTCTCATCCTCGCGATCATCTCGTAGGAAGCGTACCGCTCCCGGGAGCGATTCAGACTCCGCCGCGTCCGAAGCTTCGTCGGTCGCCGCCACCTTAACCGGCTCTCCTGAGCCCGCGTTCCAATTAGTTACCAAACGCTCTAAGAAGCGTCCGAAAAAAGCCGCGGTGTCTTCAACACCCGAGCCAACCCCGGTGTCTTCTACACCCGCCCCCGCGCCGCTCATGTCACTCGAAGTGACCGCGTCTCCGTCGGTCCCATCGAAGCCAGCGACGCGCTGCGCTCCCGTCCCGCCGAAACCTCAGTTCCCTCCGCCCGTCTTCCTGCGTGAAAAAGCGCGCTGGACCGCGGTTTCTGACTTGTGCAAAGAGTACAAAATTAATAACTTAAAAGCCGCCAACGCTGGCGATACAATTAAAATTCAAGTCGCGACCGTCGACGACTTCCGCGCGTTCACCAGGTTACTTTCATTAAAACAAATCGCGTATCACACCTACGCCCTCCCGGAGGAGCGTAAGATCCGTGCAGTACTACGGGGCGTCCCGTTCGAGCTCGCGAATGAAGAAATCCTCGAGGACCTTAAGTCCCAGGGTTTCCCGGCCGAAGCAGTGCACAAGATGCACTCTAACCGCGGTAGGCGCTTTCCGTTAGCTTTAGTTATCTTGTCTAATACTCCCAACTCGAGGGAGATCTTTAGAGAGGCTCGCACAATTTGCGGACTCTCAAATATCTCTGTCGAGCGTCCCAACCCCCGCGGTCACCCTGGGCAGTGCCACCGCTGCCAGCTCTACGGCCACGCAGCGGCTAACTGCTCAGCTCCTCCCAGGTGCGTTAAGTGCCTAGATCCACATTTTACGAAGGAGTGCACTCGCACTCCCGAATCCACTTCCCCCCCTGCCTGTGTGCTGTGCGGCCAGTCCGGTCACACAGCTAACTACAGGGGTTGCCCGCGCGCTCCGCGCTCCACGGCCAAGAGGGTCGCGCCTAAACCGGCGCCGCCACTCACTCCCGCTAACTTCCCGCCGCTGCGCAACCGGGGTACCCCGGAAGCAAAGCCCGTTCAGCCGACGCCTACTCCGGCTCTATCTTGGAGGCAGCGTCCGGCTGTCCCGCCTGCACCTTCCCGACCCATCCCAGCTCCCGTAGCTTCCGTAGGGCCGCGTCCTGCTTTGCCATCTTCACCTCAGTCGTCGCTGGCTGAGGACATGAAGACCGTGTTCGACGTCATTCAAAACGTCGACATTACGGAAATTTCTGTTCTCGCACGCAAACTGCGAGCCGCCCGCTCTCCTCAAGAGCGTTTATTTGCGTTAGCCGAACACCACTCGCTTCTAAGTTCGTTATAAATTTTATTTTCTTTTTTGTATAAATTCGTAAATAAGCAATATAATGTCTAGACCCGCAAATCTCGCGTCCGGTCGTATCAAACCCAAGGGCTTATCCCTAGTTTCTTTTAACGTTTGTAGCCTTAATACTAACCTTCCTGAGCTCAAACTGTTCCTTCAGAACAACGAGCCAGACTTATTGCTTCTTCAAGAGACGTGGCTAACTCCAAACCGCTCAGGGGGATTCGCTATACCTAAGTACGCGTTTATTCGTAACGACAGGCCCAACTCCGACGGTTTCGGCGGCACTGCTATTTATTACAAAAGAGGATTCCATTGCTGCCCTCTCCCTACCCCTCCTCTCCTCAACATGGAAGCCACTGTGTGTAGATTGGCTATGACTGGTCATCCGACCATCATCTTAGCTTCAGTCTAGATACCTAGTGGTACCAGACCAATCCGCAGCGACTTTGAGGCCATTCTCGCCCTCGGCCATTCAGTCATTATGTTCGGAGACTTTAACTCCAAACATACTGACTGGACGTGCCTTTCAACCAACACCAGCGGTATCGCTCTCCTCGCCATCACAAATTCACTTGACTTAGATGTCATCTCCCCCATCACTCCCACCCACTATCCCGACAACCCGAACCACTCTCCTGATATCCTCGATTTTGCAATAGTCAAGCGAATCAACCTCGACCTCAGGTCTATCGAACCTCTCGATGACCTAGGTTCTGACCATCGCCCCGTCTCCCTCGTGCTAGGACCGCCGAACGATAACGTTACCTCTCCTAAGACCTTTACCAACTGGAAAGGCTTTAAAAATACGTTAGTTTCAGCCTTAGAGGCCCCGAACTCTCCACTCGCGATCTCTCCCGAACAATTAGATAGCCCGGATAAAATTGATTCATTAGTAAATTCTCTCACTGATGCTATCAACTCAGCCAACAGTGACAACGAAAAGGTTGAAAGCAAGGCAAACCCACGCTTCCCTTAGCCGTTAGCAATCTTATTAAAGCTAAGAACGCGGCTCTCCGGAGAGCCAAGAAATATCCCACGCCCGCCTATAGAACAGCTGCGAATCAGCTTCAACGTAAAGTTAGGTCTTGCCTCGCGGAACTCCGAGACGCTCAGATGAACGATCTCATGGCGAATATCTCTCCGTCCCACCAAGCGTACTATAGCATGGCCCGAGCCTTACGCGTAGACACCGCCTCTCACGTTCCTCCTCTCACTCGTCCCGATGGCACTACTGCCTTTGAAGTCGAAGAGAAAGCCGAATGCTTCGCTGACAGCATTGCCGCACAATGCTCGCCCAGCACGCAACCTGCTGATCCCTCACACCTCCAGGCGGTGGAGGACGAAGTCCTTTGCAGAGACTCTCTCCCCATCACCGCCGACCCTGTCACAGTCTCTAATGATGAAATCTTGCTTCTCATTAGAAATCAAAAGTCCAAAAAGGCTCCGGGTGCGGATGGAATTTCCAACCACGCACTTAAGCACCTACCTCAACAGATGCTTACCTTGTTAGCTATCATTTTCAATGCCTGCTTCGACCATAGCTACTTTCCAAAAGCTTGGAAAGAAGCGACAGTCATAGGCATTCCCAAGCTGGGCAAACCTCTGAACGTCCCGGCTAATCACAGACCCATCAGCCTCCTCAAGGCAATGTCTAAACTTCTCGAGAGAGTCATACTCTCTCGAATGCGGAACCATCTGTTTCCAACGGATGGCGATCCTCTCATTATTCCCCATCAGTTCGGCTTTTGCGCTAAACACTCCTGCCCTCAGCAAGTCCATCGAATCGTTGAGTATATACTTGACGGTTTCTATCCGCGTCGTTATAAAACAGTCGCGGTTTTCTTTGACGTAGCCAAAGCTTTCGATAAAGTCTGGCACAGCGGTCTCGTTTATAAACTACACAAGATAGGCTTACCGGATCACCTAGACAGGTTAATAGCGTCGTTTCTCAAAGGCCGTACGTTTCGATTCAAACACGAAGGCACGCTTTCTGCGCCTCGTCCCATAAAGGCTGGAGTCCCTCAAGGCTCAGTCCTCGCCCCTCTGTTGTACACCGTGTACACCAACGACATTCCCATCCCGCCGAAAGGCGTTGAACTTGCCCTCTTTGCCGACGACACCGCACTCTATACTAAAGGCCACAGTGTTCGGCACCTTGTAACCAGACTCCAAAAGGCCGTAAACGCCCTTGGTGTATGGTTTCAAAAATGGCGCATCGATGTGAACCCTGAAAAGAGTTCTGCGACGCGCTTAGACCACAAACGCCGTCGTCCCGCTGGCGATCCCCACGTTCGAATGTTAGGCATTCCCATCCCCTGGAAGCGCAGTACTAAATACTTAAGCGTCACATTAGATCCGACGCTTTCTTTCAAGCCACACGTCGAAAGAGTTTCGAAACTCGCTCGTCACTACTTAGGCCGCCTAAATAGCATGTTAGGTAGAAAAAGTAAAATGTCTTTCAGAAACAAACGTACAATTTACAAGGTCTGCGTTAGACCCGTCATGACGTATGCCTCGCCAATCTTTGCCCACGCCAAACCCTCCCTCCTGCACAAACTGCAGGTAGTTCAAAACCTCTTTTGCCGCAGGGCCACAAACGCACCGTGGTACGTGCGTAACGCGGACTTGCATAGAGATCTTGAACTGCCTACAGTACAGCAACACCTCAAAACACTCTCTGAAGCGTTCTTCAAACGCTCCGAAACCCATCCCAATCCTCTAGTTCGTGATTCAGTCTCATATACTACTCCTGTGTTAGATTCGAAGTTCAAAGTCACTAGGCCTAGGAATGCGCAAGCGTACTCATCCACCAGACTGTCAGCCGATCTCGAAGCCCTTCTGGGCGCAAATTCTAATCCTAACGTAAATCCTAATTCTAATGTAAATACGAATTAATTCAATTTTATTTTGCAATTTTTTAAATTTTTGTTTTAATTATTGATTTTCATTTTGAGCACCTTCAGTGCTATGTATTCACCTTCAGTGCTTTGAGCACCTTCAGTGCTGTGTAATCCCAGCGGGTGACCCCTTCTGGGCCCCGCTAGCGCGGCCTCTTTCTCCAATTGGCCGTCGCTCAGATGAAGGCTGAGTGGCAAAAATGCACGAGCCGACAGGGGGTTTTTAGTGGGTATGGTTCTGGTAGGCGTCGGGACGAGTCCCACATAACTCTATATCGCGCCAGAGTATGCGTCAGGGCATTTTTATCCTCCTGCCCTTCCCGCGGAGGGGAACAAAAAAGAAAAAAAAGAAGTTATGAGTCACTTGTTGTGAATTTCTTACAAAAATCGTCTAGTACCGACAAAGTCGGTAACATTTTTAGGCTTTATGTTTAACATCGAACAGTACCCGACGATAAGCGTTGTAATAATAATTAAAATGAAACTTCAAATATGGTCGATACGAGATTTTGCCAAATATATAGGTGTACTGGTCGCAGCCTGTCTAGCTACAAAATAAGTACAACTATGAGGAAAAAATTAAACTTCCTAAGAAGAAGTTAGAAGCTTTAATTTGGTAGAAAAGTATAAGTAAATATACCATTTCCTGTTCAGTTAATTCACAAATTTATAAGTAATTTATAAGCTGGGGCGTAGTATTCCAAAACAATACCATATCAATTCCCTAGAATTACTAGCCGTTTCCTTCAAAAGTTCAGCCGGGGAAAAAAGAAATTGTGCCATATTATAATCAATTGATAATACCACCGATATTAGTTAATTCAATAGGATGGGTAGTATTCAATTTCCACATTTAAATACTCTAACTAGACACATTTGGCTATGGCATTTGGCGAGGAATATAATTTATGGATTTTAATGTTTGTTTGCGAATGTGACGCATTTTTAACTAGGTGTCTATCTGTCTGTCTTTAACCGGATGCAGTTGCAGTCGATGAGTTTACGATTAATCGGGCCCCTACGTACTTTAACAATTTCCTCCATTTTCTCTTGTCTAAAAATGTGTAAGAAAAATAATTGATTTGAATTGAAACCAAAGATTTAATTAACTCCCATAACTGCACCAAAGCAAAGCAGTCCAGCCTTAGCCTGGGTGCAGCGAGACGTTCCGGGCGGCGTTCGCGCGGCGCGGCTGTCCACCAGAGACCCTGACGTTGATGCTCGCTTCTCTGACACCCATGACTATTTGTCAATACAACATCACGTTGAGGTCATGGTGGGAGTTTTGTACGTTACGTAATACTGATATGTTCAAAAACCTTAGTTTTCTTAGTTCTTTGTTTTTTAAAAGAGCAATTTAATAGGGGTTGTTCATTTGGTTCGTTAAATTCAAACCCTTCAGCCTTGTCTCTATTGTTAGGCAAAGATATGGGCAATGATGAGGGCAAATTTTACAAGAAGCCTATAAAATTAAACCAACTAAATCGAAGTACACATTTTCTTGGGATCCAAATTTAGTTCTTAACCAGCTTTCTCTATGATATTATTATATTACTTTAACTTCAGAAAAAATTACCAAAAAGTTACCGTTACATTGTTAGCCGTATGCACTGGACCTAGGGTTCAGACATTAAATTAGAAAATATAGTTTTGCATCCGTACGCATAATCATTTAAAAAAATCATTAAAACCACAGCCCCAAATCGTAAACAACCTATGTTATCCTTGCCAATCTTTAAAACAAACATATTGATATGTCTGTATCTGTATATCACTACCTGTATCGACTCTAAAAGATTATATTTTTTTTGACAAAAAATATTAAAGCTTCGAACTCTGAGCTCTGAGAAAGGCCCCTCACAGAGCCGCGTCGAGTCAGACGCTAACTCAGTGGATAAAGCAAACGCTAGGTTGATCAAGTAAACAGACGAAAGTTTTGTGAATAAGTCAAATGACATACTCTAAAACTGTGCGAAGTTACCTAGAACCTTAAAAGGACTACCTGTTTAATTAAATACTATCTTCGAATGAAGCGACTCATATAATAGCGATAGAACTTCATTTGGAAGTTCTTATAATCATCCACTATTCTACATTACGAGTAGCCAGTTAACTAAAACAATCCAATCTACCAAACGGCTAGCTGTTTGTTAAATGTCTAATTCAACCATCTGCCTGCGATATATATGATAGCGCATTGTTAGATCAACAATGTACTGTAGGTAATTTTAGGCATAATCAAATTAATAACTGTCCAGTATTTTAATTGTTTAAGGTTGATTCGGTACTTTGTATTACTTCTTAGGTAAAAGCAGGTGTTATGGTTTAATAGGTAGCAAAAGGAATCGTTAAATGAGCGATTGATTGTTATCCTAATTGTTTAAGGTAAATTAGACACATTGAATTGTTTTTATATTGCAGCAGGTGTTCGAACAGGGCGTTATGAATTATTGTTGACAGTTATTGGATTATTAAAAGGCACAAAGTAGTTGCAAATTGGACAGACGTCATATTGTCCGTGATTCACTTTTCTTAACGAGTTTTGTCGGTAGAAAGAGTTAGTCTGTGTTGAAACTTCACTGAATGCACATCAAATAAAATAGTTGTTTAATTCAATTATTAATCAAGACTATGAACACTATAACATATATGTATAAAATAATTATAATATATATAATGGTAAGCAATGCAATACGTTATCGAGGAAAGAAACTATCTATAGCTATCTGTTTTGAGATTTTTAAGTACCTATTTTCCTCAGTGCAAAGTACCTACTTACGTTCACTTGAAACCAAGGGAATTCGACATCACTTACCGATAGAACAATCCTGCGCTCACTTCCCGGCAAAATTACAAACAAGATACCAATTTATTAATGGATTTCTTTTGCCGCCAAATAGTTACCTACCTATATGAAAAAAAGCGAACTCATTAAGAACGTAATCATTGCACACAATATAAGTAGATCATTATTTTGTGATATAAAAGTCTAATAAAATAGCTCATCACTTCGTAACAAGCTAAAGAATAAATTAGAAATATAAACATTAAATATAATTAAGTAAGTTCTTTTCTAATTAATACACATTAATAATTTAATAACACGAGTAATTAACAATGTAACTTGATAAGTTAGAGTCATTTACTTAGTAATTTGTGACATTTAATGAAGTGTAATGTATTTTTGATAAGTTAAATATCACTTCGATATAGAAAAACTGTTAGTTTCTACAGGGAAAGTGGCTTAAAATCACGTATGTAAAATTGTCATAAAACGACATTACTGGATTGGTGGTCCTGTAACATAAATCAAATATAGTGTTAATATTGTGACAATGGATATTTCCAAAGCAAATCAGAAATATTTTAAAAGCAGCTATCGAAATGTAAGTGTTATATCGCTTTTTATGTTTTATTTGAAGAGTGACTAGGAAACATAGATTTAATTTACATAGGTAGACTATCCTACATCGAAGAGTGCGATTTGAGGTTGGAGTCCTTATACCGGAGGATCAAGCGTTTTGTTATACGTGTCAAATGTATGATTTTTCAGTGGTTACAAATAATTAATTACGTAGTCAACCATAATATTCGTTTGTAATTATATGTTATCTTAGACCAGATGCAATGTTTTGTTCAAACGCGCAAGGTCTTTTGAGTGGCTATAATAAAAATTATTGTATATCTAATATGTATTTACGTAACTTACTTAATTCACGAGCGCGTGACTCTTCCTCTGTACAGTGTATACTACCAGTTTTATTATTGATATATATTTCTCAATGTTTATTGTACTAAATGATAAATCTATAATTATTGATTTTGTTTAAATTACAGATCGAATTAAACTTCAAAAGGGAGTGTAACATAAGAAAACCTAAACGTATGAGGAGCGCTTTCACTACGAACCAAGTTCAAATATTAGAGCAGCAGTTTCAAATTCATCCATACATAGAAAACGTTCACAGAAAAGAAATTTCACAACAATTGAACATCACAGAAAGGGCGGTCAAAATATGGTTTCAGAATAGAAGGATGAAAGCAAAGAAAGATGCTAAAGAAGTCACTGCTTGTCAGAAAAACTTAAACAATAAGCAGACAGTTGAAACGCCTCTAGAGTTGGATAGAAGTGAAAAGAGGAGAGACAGTTCAACGGATTTAAAAAGTTTGATTACTAAGTCAATGCCTGAATCTTCACCGAGCCATGTAAAACCCGTGCATCAAAGTGATCAAAAGTGTAACACAAAGGATAGTTTCAGTTTAAAACATGAACCCACCAGGAGCATTGACGTAGGTTGCAACAGTCAAAAACAACCAAGGCAAAGTATTTCTGCAGCTAGAATGCAAACACCTAGACTAGGCAGTGCTAAAGTCTGCGGCATTCCATCGAAAGTACCTGAAAAACTAACTAGACTAAAATGCAACAGATCTTTTGTTCCCAGGCACATTTCCACTCCCTTGGCAAGGTATTACCAGGCACAATATTTAGCGAGACCTACGTGGAAACCCATCAGCCTCATGCCTTTTGTACCTGTCTTAAGGCACCCTATGCCTATTTCGCCTAACAATGCATCAACGCACACATTTGATTCTTCCAGATGTCACTGCGCCGAATGTCAAATATTAGCCACAATGAAACCTTATCCCCAAAGAAAAATAGTCTCTATTCCGTATATTTTTACAGTACCTTATCCTGGACCTAGTCCGAAAATGTAGAAATAATTTAGTTAACTTGTGTTTAGCCAAATATATTGTTGTCTGATGAGTAGTAGGTTTGGTTATTAAATTATTATTTATTTTGTTTCCAATACAGAGGTTTTATTTAAAAACCCCACAAAATAACCGGTAAAATAATTTTGTACATTTTTAATAGCTTAAGATAATAAGCACCATCTATGTTTTATATTTTATCAGTCTCACTAGGGCACTCAGAGACTTTAGATGGTTTCTCAAGGCACTCTTCAGTATAGATTTTGCTTTGCGAATTTATACTTTATATAGCAAAATCAATAATTAAGAGCGCCCTAAGTACGTTTGACAATCTCTGAGTGCGGCCATTAGTGTATATTTATTGGTATTTTGAGTTTTGTTAGTCAGAAATGTTTGTCTCTCGATTGTATAAATAATCCAACGAGAGACTATAACAAGGCCTTTAATATTATTGTAGACAATTTAGACTGACACTTGTCCTTTCGAAAGTAATAAACAAATGAATCGTTTTCATAATGCAAAAAGTATTTTATACGTCTAGTTTTTCCACAAATATATTAGTAAAAAAGATTTTTTTTAATTCCGACGAAAAAAGTCCGGTCTTATAAGTTCAACATGTGTTTGTGTGTCTGTCTGTGGACTTGTACCTCCCATACGAATAGACCGATGTCAATTCGGTGTTCATTTATTTAAAAGCTGAATAAATCGAGAATATTCCTTGATATGTTATAAGAAACTGGTTGTGCAGTTCAACCTAGATTCGAATCCTAAGATGTACCAAGATATGAATATTAGGAATATCACCTTGGTAACAAAGCGCGGCCATATAAGGTTTGAAATAGCGTGAATTGTTATTTAAGGATCTTATTTACCAAACATAATTACTGGCCTAGATATAGGTATGAGTCAATACTTTTGTCAACACCATAAGTTTTCTTTCAAGTCATTAATCGTTAAAGTCAACTTTAACGTTTAACGATTAAATCAAGTCTGTTAAGTGCACTATGGTGAGCTTAATCATAATTTAGTGGTACATAATTAAATAATGTAACTCAAAACATAAAATGGACAATATTGACCTTATACCTCAATGAAATCTCTTCTTAGCAACCAAGTATTTGTTCATTCGTTTACGTTTATAAATTTTTATACGTAAACTTGACATATTTCTGATAAGTTACAGGAGTAGCGTAAGTTTTTAGAAACTAATGTGTAGGTAGGTACCATTCAAATCTTTGTATGTAAGTCGCTGTTTATTTTTTATTTGATATTTAACAGTTCTGCCAATCCATAGAACAAAACTCAAGAAAATCATTTAAGTTGTGGGTAGCTTTAAAACTGTCAAAATCTGGCTTTGCCTTAGATTTGTCGAAGTCTCGCGTCTCTGAGTGGTTTGAAGATTTTAAATAATATATAAAATGTGGAAAACTAGGGAGAATAAACCTGTTATTCATTTAATGCATGTAAACAAGGTAAGATTAAATATTTTTATTGTATATAATATTAATTCAGTACGAAAGGGTTGTGTAATTACGAGAATTGCCAACTGTCAAATCTTCGCGAAGTCAGCTAATGGACTTTGATTTACAGGCATTTGAAATTAAACAAGAACTGTAGTGGTAAGTTTACAAGTTTTACTTATAACGATATTATAACATTTAAAAGAACATGGTTTACCTGTCCGTTAGGTAAGTAACTGAATCAATTTAAATTGTTGTGACCGTTGAAAAAAAGAAATGACGGCTTCGTAATTTAAAATAATGGATTGGTATCTCTATCGTGGAACACTTTTACCGCCTTTTAACACTTTTACTTAAACAACGAGAAGTTTGCACAGCTACCGTTAAAATAATCATAAAGAGTATTCAGTATATATAATTATAAGTTTTATAAGTTCTTTGTTTGTGGGAATTTTATACTTGAATTAAACGGAAAACTAGGTACAATTGAAGTAACTAAAATAAGACGGTAAATAAAAGGTGACGAATTTATTATATTGAGGTCTTTAAACAATGCATCTTAGTCGGTGTTTGTTTGATCTATTAGTGTCAAGGTGAATAATTTTGTTTATTTCATTTTAGGGTCAGACGTGGCAGAGCAGACCGTTCGTGAATGATTGGCCTGAACCTAAGGAACTACAAGTTGGTAAGTTTGTGGTTACATACACTTATAAAGTCGGAAACAAAGCCATTGGGATGGAAAGTGTTGCCCGAGCCTATGGACATGGTTTATCTTCGATAATATTATATATCGAAGAATAGTGTTGTATGAGATTATAACTTGAAAATATTATTAGTAATAAAAATTATTTACTTTCTTTTGGACAAATGGTTTATGTACCGTAACAAAATATTTACACATATTTAGGAATTAAATATAAATAAACAAGCTTTGTATCACTAATTTAGGTATTAGTTTTATGTAAAAATTTCGAAATCAATCATTTTACTTACAAATCGGCAATCGGTACTAACAAAAGACAAGATGTTTATGTTAAGATGGAGCACTCTTTGTTTCTGTAATGTTCCAGGCTTATGCTACTTCTCATCCTTTTTATTCTTCAGTCGTTCAAGTAGAACAATACAGTCCTGAACCTGATTTATTTATAACTGCTTAACTGCTATGGAAATACAAACATTGGATTTGTTTTTGACGGACGTTTTCTATTTACAAGTCTGATATTTCGACGTTACTTGTGGGCCATACAGTTGGCTTTTTAATTTGTATTTTATTATTATTAGCTTAACAGACTAAGATATACAGACATAACTTTATGTAGAAAGAGTATACAAATAAACAAATTGCATTGCATTTCAGATGCCATGAAATCGAAGAAGAGGTCGAAGCGTATACGCACAGCCTTCACCACAACGCAGCTAAACTTCCTCGAGAAGATGTTCACTCGCTTCAAGTACATCGACGCCAAACTCAGAGCAAAGATATCTTCCCTGCTGAGAATCTCCGACAAGACTGTCAAGGTATGGTTCCAGAATCGAAGGATGAAGGAGAAAAAGGAGTTTTCCGAAGCCAGCAACTCTACTGCTGGAGAATCTGAACATGGTTATGTCAGTCACAATGAGCATGACCATTACTTTTCAAATATAAATGAACAAAATTATCCACATCCATTATATGAAAACTCGCTTTATGTTCAAAATGACATGGTTTATAATCAACTTGATTCTTATAATAACGAGAGCGTCTTCAACGAATTATTTCATCCAAAACCAGTTAATTCAACCTATAGCGAAAATCGATCATCTATGTATAGTACTGAAAGTGAGCTGTCAGACTATTGTTCTAATAATGTTAATTCATGTTTTATACCAGAAAACACAGTAAATGTTTCACAAAACTGTATGTCAACTGATGATGTCAACTTCCAAAGTGATTTTCACGAAAATGTACCAAATCACATGAAAGTTGACCAAAGTGAGTCAATTTTGCAAGAAACCCAACATGTTTTGTTAGGTATTCAGGATGAAATCAACAATATTCGTGTAGGATATTCTTATCCAGATGAACAATTTTTAAGTAGAATTCCTGAAAATCAAGACATTTACGATAACTTTAACCTATATAACTCTTATTACGATAATGTATACCATTATCCTCAAAATAATGTCACCTATCATAATATGAATTGATTGCACACAAGGAAATGTGTTTTCTTTTTACATCTTTTTAATTTATTATTAATTTGTATTATAGTTGACTTAATTTATGGCCTATGAGTGTTTTTATTGTAAATATCAACTTGCTTTAAGCTAAGAGAAGAAAACTTTCAACTATTTCTATTACTCTTGAAGTAACTGAACTATTTATTTCTAGACTATTCTAATTTATTGTTCTAAGACTTATATTTTTATTTATAAGAAGACTAATTCAAAAACTTTATGTTTGTAAAACTTTTATTAGGTAAGTAAAATATATTATAAAATAAACTTGTAACTTTGATAGGTTAAGGAGATTTAGGAATAAAATGTTATTAATTGAATAATATTAAGTACAAAAAGATTTTTTTTGTATTCCTCACATTTAATTTTACTAAATAAACTTCTTGGTATGTAACTATTGTGATTATTTATCTTTACTATTTATTTAATAATGAAGTTTTGATTATTTTGAAATAAAGAATTATACCTAAAAATTTTAGTAGCACTTTAGTAAAACATCGTTAGGGAACCCATATTATTGATATCGAATGTACGTATGTTAAATCTGCCGACCTTGCAGGCTTGTGTTGTGGCGGGGGGGGGGGGGGGGGGGGTTATAAATTGCCTTATCCACCCCCGTTCGGCTAACAACAGATTCCATTTCAATATTTATCCTTAGAATTAGAAAAAACGACTGAATTATATAGCTTAAACAATTTTATTAAAATAATTGTTGAACTATTTACAGTAAATATGTATCCAAAAATTGCTCCGAATTTAAGTAACGGTATATGCTTTACAATGTTATATATTTTATGTATAAGGCATTCACTTTTTTCGCTATAAAGAGATATAAGACGTATATTTTGCCGCGGTACTTGAACTCGGAGTAACAGTTTCCGTTGATAAATACGGTAGAAAAACCTCCTGCGCGGGCGCCGCCACTCGAACGTAGTTGCTATCTTCGTAGCTAGGAGCTGGAATCGCGGAGCTCAGTCCGCAAACATCAGAAGTTCCAGGATTTATAATAGAAGCACCAGGCAATGGGTTGAAATAGGAACCAGCGCCCGAATAGCGACTCAGATCCTCACTCAGCTTCAAGTTGACACCATTCGGCATGTAGTTCTCGGTCAGTGTTGATAGCATGTTGGTATTTGGTTGCAGTGACTCATCGCCCGGAAAACGGTAAGCTTCTGCTATCGATGAGTAACCGACGCGGTTGGCGGTCGCGCTGTAGTATGGCGAGTATGGAAAATTTGTGTAAGAAGGAAGCTCCAGATTTGTTGAACGTTGAGGACTTTTAATTACTGACTTGAGAGCACTAAACGATGAATATTCAGGTGGTCTAGGTACTCCTTCATTTATGTATACTTTATGATGTAATGCATGATTATCTGGTAGAAGTCTTCTGTGACGCTCATGACCGCCGCAGCTTCTCCCATGGCTTAGCTTGTGATCTTGATTCGGTGATAATTCTTTAGAACTCGTAGAAGGACTATCATCTACAGACGATGATGGCTTATTATTCTTATTGTCTTTCTTATACTTCATTCTGCGATTTTGAAACCATATTTTAATTTGTCTCTCGGATAACTGTAGATAGTTGGCTAGTTCGATCCGTCTTGGTCGGCATAAATAACGGTTTTGATGAAATTCATTCTCTAATTCCACTAGTTGGGAGCTGGTGTAAGCTGTTCTCGCCCTTTTGGTAAAGGCCTTTTGTTCTGAAATCACAAAATACATTTATTTAACGACTATAATGTTATATAAACCAATTTATTCACAACAATAGTATTATAAACGTAGTTATTACGTACCACTTTTAGACATACTGTTATCCGGAAGTGGTGTATTATTCCCGATTGAAATGTCCTTATTCCATGGAAGGGACTGAAAACAAATAAATAAGTTATATTCGCTTATTAAACAGTATTTGCTGTCACACTTTGATAACGTTAAGTACTGCACTACACCAAGGTAACTTCGGCCTATTTCTTAATGGCCTTTATTGACGTCAGAATTCAAATCATTAGGTATCCGGTTCTTATGCGGCGAATACCTGGAAATATTTTGAAGTATTTTAAATATTTGTGATATAATCAGTTTTTGTTTAAATGTACTTACTTGACGAGGGAAACTAGTTTGATGCCCGCTGACATGGCTTGGAGAGCTTTTTAAATTATCACTGTCGTTTTGCTGATAATTGCTGAGAATCTCATCATCTTGACTTAAATAGATTCTTTGGTCTTGCATGTGTGATGTTTCATAAATTGCTTTACTGATGCGGGCTGCGTCTGAGATGATCTCTTCACTACCAGACCCACAGTTATTCCGAGGGCTATTGCTTATAGCTTCATAGTTTGTAATTTGGTAATCACACCGCGGCTCTAATTGGTCATTCACCTGAGCAACACTATACGTCTGATTTTGCAATCCAAGTATATCCTGGATAGTAAAAGCAGTGGAATCTCTAGAATTGTAATCTTGAGAAAATGTTTGCGGAATCGACGGTAAATCAGTTTTGAATTCTGGGAACGTATTATCGCTGCAAGGATAATTGATGCTGCCCGTTATGATGGCATCTACTCCAAAAGATCCAAAATTTCTGTCTGGTCGATTTACGAAAATATTGTCATATCTATCTACGGCTTTGTTCGAGTATTGTGATGACAAAGAATCTCTTGAATCATCTGGATTGTGCTCGGATATGAGGCTGGGCGGCGACGAGGAGCGCGACGACATTGTTCAGCACCACACAATCACGGTTTCATCACTTGATCACTAATCACAACGCGACCGCACTTTTGGGGACTTGTTTACTAAATGTTTTTTCTTCACCTGATTGCCGTTAATTTGTTAATGGACTATGCGGTTGTGTGCATAATTTTTATAGAAGCTCCTTTAGTGTGCAGCGATAAGGCAGGCATACCGGGTCTTCGATAGCGACCAGACGACAGATAAGAGAGTGGTACAAATAGATTTCGATAGTTGAATTGTTTTAGTGAGTACGCGTCCCACTCGACTGCTTCTAGTCTTACTCACTTTTATTTATGTTGGAGATACGATAGTTACAGTGTTTAGAAGGAAGGCTAGTAAAACAAATCAATATGGCTTTTTAAAATAATATTTTATTATTTGTAGACAAGATTTAGGTACTTTCATGATTTCCTAATTATCATAGTTTCACATAATCAAACGTTTTTTGGACAGCATCAATAGTTATTTTTGTATACAATTAACCAAAATGCAGTTGGTACTTGGTTTTAGGGCAGAAGATATAATATTTTAATATATGGAGATTGTTAATTTTTTTCTATATTAATTTAATTGGGAAATCTCATTAATTTATATGAGTTGCAATGTTATTCCTAGCTGGATTCTATCTGTGTTCTAGATTTCACTAAAATCCGTTCAGGAGTTGTTGCATAACAAACATACAAACTTTCATATTTATATTTTTAGTAGAATAGTAGGATCAGTACACTCGTGTAAGTGTAGAAAGAGGCCTTCAATTATTATTTCCAGTTAGCAAAAAACTTTGAGCCTGTGAGGCACAGTGCTTATATAAGTGTGATATTATTAAGTCTCGGCTTCGATCCTGGTCATTCCCATTCAATTGTATTTCGATAATGAGTACCAAAATACAACTGATGAATTTTGATTAATATTAGCTTTAACGGAAAACATAGTACGGAAACCATGAAGGTATTTGCGAAAGTTTATGCTAGTCTGCCAACCCACAGTGGAGTGTATTTATTGATTTTATTTTAATTTTACAATTCTTGGGAAACTTACAGCAATTTTTATAACTTGTATATAAACAATAGTGAAGTAAGGCCATTAAGTAAGGAAGTAAGGCCATCAGATTAAGTAACATTTAACGAATAAAGGATAGAAAAACACATCCACAGAAAAAAAAAATTCGTTCCAAAGTTGTGCTTAACACATACTAGAATCCAGTATGTATGGTGAGACTGTTGTTACGACTTATCAAGGCACATATTTAAGCACAACATACAATCTATTAAATAGCTGATTCCTACCAAATCCAGCAAATTTCAATTTTCAAGCATAATAATAATATAATAATATTTATAACAATCACACCACATTATCTACCCCAATATCATTAAGAACTTGTGTTATGGATACTAGATAACGTATAAATAAACTTAAGAAATATAACACACAATAATAACACACATAGATATATTTTTTTCATTTATAAATATTAGAAATAAACTTAATTAAACATACATACCCATCCATGACTAGAAAGCAAATATCATAAAATATCTGCCCCTACCAGGATTCGAACCCGGGACCTCTGGCATGGACATGGCCGTCACATAATCTTTACCTCATATAAAAAATGGTGTTAAAATTTAAATTGTGATTTGTGCTACTTTTATGTCTGTGCCTATACATGCCACCATCACAACTCTAAATAGATTTTTGGTTCGTATAATCCACTGTTCATTATGCGTAAGTTTTCAAATTCCAGTACACAAAAGCCGAAGTAATATAAAATTAATAAATTCTAAACAAATCTAGCAAACTCCTACTTTTAAAGCACCATTTGAAATCCACGCAGTCAGCTGTTAGCGCTGCGCTGTTGTCTCGAGTGCGTTGTGCTGGTTGATGGATGAGCGCAGCGCGTGAGAGGCCACGGCTTCCGCAGATTATACCAGCGGGAGCAGAGCCGATCAACATTATTGCTTTGCACTTAAAGGATTTATAAAATTGGTCTTTTTATGCTTTTTGGATTTCGTTTAAAGCATTTAAGTATAAAAGTTGTGTTGCATGTAAGTATTTTATTGCTTTTAGCATTCTAATATTTTGTTGGAGCTTATAGTTTCTTGCGTCATCAAAAGAAACACAAAGAACACTTTGAATATGCTACATGTAGAAATAATGCAGATGTTTCTTCATTTCAGTATGAAAGGTATGCGAATCTCAGGATAGAGATATCAGATTGTGTATTTTGGCCAATTATTTAGCATTGATATTATGTGATGTTCATGTGGTCTTATGGACCACCGAAAACGAAACTAGCCAGTAAGTAGGCAGCTAATCTTGTGCTTCGGTAGCATAATGGAGCGCTCGGCAGAAATATGAGGGATGCGAGTTCGAAGTCTGCCTACATCGTGGTGAATTTAAACATTACTCATATAATTTCGACAAAATTAACAGTTAACCTAAATAGACTAGTTGCTTCTTTGCGTAAATGGTTCAAACTCTCAATTATGGCGGTATCGCTACATAACGTTAGCTACATAAACAACGTTTGATGGCATTCTTAGTAATTTTGAAATAGTCACTGCACCATAAAAAAACTCAAACTTTCGTTGAACGTCGTCATACATCTTTCAGGATACATAGCGTTATGTTATATCCATACATCCAGTAATTATCAAGTATTTCGACCTGCAGCAGAGGAATGAAGACAACTGAATTAATCTCATTTATATTTTACGATCAACGTATCACTTGTTGCGAGTGAAGTCCAGTTGGTGATGAGTCCATTCAAAAAAACGGTAAAATGACAGCAGGTGATGATATTAGGTCTTTACCTATGAAATTGCCGTTTTTCACGAAATAAATGAAGCGTAATTTTTTTATATATTTTTTTTTTCTATTAATCAAATTAATTACCCATGCAATCAATGCATCTTTGCCAACGCATTGGTAGCTTATTGATGCCTTTCTTGAAGAAATCAGCTGGACGGGAGGCAACAAATTCTTCAAAGGCATTTTGTACTGCCTCTCGGGTATTGAATTTTTTTCCCGCCAAGAAGTTATCCAAATTCTGGAAAAAGTAGAAGTCTGTAGGCGCAAGGTCTGGTGAGTACGGCTGTGACGGTTGTCTATTTCGACCTCTTTTTGTCAGTAAATTTTATTTTTTTTGTCGTTCCCGACGTAATTTTAAACTAGGAATTACGTAGTGTCGGAGAACGGCAATGTTTTGATTTGACAAGTGAGTCACGAAATATTATCCATCAAAGCAACTTGAATCTATTTATTTATTATTGTTTCTGAGTTTATTATTCAAAATTACATAGTTAAGATATTTTATTATCTACAATCAAAGTTTTTTTTAAGAAACCTATAATTTATTTTTACGTTCACGAGTGTGCGTAGCCAAAATTTTTGCTAAGGATTCTCATTCATTAAAATTTTATTTTATTGTTATTTTTTCTTTTCAGATCAAATTTAATTGTATTAATATTTCTGTTCTATTTTGTGTGACTATTTTTTTATTTCAATTTTGTTTATATTTTTCTGTTTGTATTTACAGGCATTTTTGTATATTTTTAATTTTACCGAAAAAATAAACATAGAAGAGAGTTTTGGTGTTTTACTGGTACTACGTTACACGGCGGATGACGGAGAACTTCCAACCCCAACTCTTGTAGCTTGGAGACCGTCTGCTGTGCAGTATGAGGTTGCGCGTTGTCGTGCAGGAGCAGTGGAGCCGAACGATTGACCAAAGCTGGTTGGAGACGTGCGAGCTTCTCCATCATTGTGTTCAGTTCTTCACAGTACACATCTGCAGTAATGCTTGTCCCGTTTGGCAAGAAGCTGTGATGAATTACACCCGCGTTAGACCACCAAACAGTGACCATCACTTTTCTAGGGGTAAGTTTTCGTTTAGGGCATTGTTTGGGTGCTGAACCAGGGTCCAACCAACTTGCTGAGCGCTTACGATTGTCAAACAGGATCCATTTCTCGTCACAAGTAACAATGCGGTTCAGAATTCCTTCATTTGTATGCCTGCTGAGCAGTGCAAGGCACGTCTCCACGCGTACTTCGCGCTGGCGGTCATTGAGTTCGTGGGGTACCCATTTGTCAAGCTTTTTTACCTTGCCAATTTGACGCAAATGGACCAATATTGTTTTGATGCTAACGTCGAAAGCTGCTGCTAATTCAGCCGTGGATTGAGTTTCATCAGCTTCCACAATTGCCTTTAATTCGTCATTGTCGACCAAAGTTTTCGGACGACCACGGGGTTCATTTTTCAGGTCAAAATTTCCAGAACGGAAGCGGGTAAACCATAAACGGTTGGTGCGTTCGTTTGTAGTGTTCGCTCCGTAAACGTCGTTGGTGTTGCATGCCGCTTGTGCGGCTTTGCTGCCACGACGGTACTCATACTCCATAATTACTCGAATTTTTAACTTATCCATGATGACGAAAAATGTTCGAATGCGTTGAAAACAAAACACTAACTTTTAAACAAATGACGATTTTAGAAAAAGAATTCCATTTTTGTCAAATAAAATTAATTTGAAATTAGAATTATCAGTAAAAAAAAAATATTTTCATTTGAAATGGCCAGTACGGCGAAACGGCAGTTTCATAGGTAAAGACCTATTAGTTGGAATAGCCAGAAAGATTAACTTTATTTATGTGCGTAGAAACCCATTTAAAGACAATCTATATTCGTTACTTACACAAAAGTCAGTAGCAGGATTGAAACATCTGATTTCTGGTATAAGAGACGAAGTTAAGAAGTCACCAATCTTTTCTGTAATTTTTAAAATTATTAGACAAACACTCCAACATTATGGCCACCACTCAAAGTAAGCTTGTGTTGTGGATGATCACACCGCAAACTGGAAGAAATCCAGAATAAACATACATATATAAATATCAACAACCATGACACGAGAACAAACAGCTGTGTTTATTATACAAATGAATGCCCTGGCCAGGACTCGAACCTGGGCCCTCCAGCGTACGAGGCAGGACTAGTAACCACTACGCTACTCGGCCGTCAATATTACTTATAGCATATTCATAACCATAAGATATACATTACTCATTGGAGTATGTTATTTCCTTTCCGCTTCTGAGTGACACGCACGAAACGAAGAGAACTTGCTACAGGTTCATATTCGCATTCGAATCCCCTGCAGTGTTGTCGCCCCTTAGTATGCAGAGCGCGTACAAAACAACGAACGACGCGCAAGCGATTTGCGCCTTAACCTGAGCCTCCCCGACTATACAAAAGCCTATACAATTAGTAAAATACATATTAAATAGTGGTATGCACATTAATGAATAAAATCAAACATTGCTTTAGTTCCAATAAAATTCTTACCATACTTCGTAAATCTAAGGTGTCGAACAAAACTGAAGTTACAATAGTTTTTGGTTTGCGAATAAAACCGTTACTGTCATAAATTTAACTAGCTCCGTACAAAAGCTGACTCGGCATGAGGACCCCTGCATCATAACGTCAAGCGATGATATATTACGATTTGCTTAAAGGGTCCCCTTTTTTTGTTCTCATCGTAATGGTCTCAGTTTAATCGTCGAAGAAGCGAGATGCCGATATGAAACTGCCTATGCGTGAATGAGATGAAAAGTGTATCCATTCCCGCCAAACTGCGAAAAGTGGTTTAGGAGTTCGGAGTTAGGTTACTCGTTGTCAATCCAGTGAGAAGTGCGGATGTTCTATTTGATGTGATTTAAAAATTGTTGATTTGTTTTTGTTAGAGTCGTCGAGTTTTGTGTGAAATTTTGGACTACCCTCAAGTGTTACCAATATCAAGCAATTTTGACGAAACAGCAATGAGGATCAAGTGGTGGGTAGGTACCTAGCTAATTATTTGTATCCTTATTTAAACTGTAACTAAATTTAGTGGCATCTAGCTCATCTGTACGGAATGTGAAGTAAGTGTATTTTGAGACTGCTAAGTTTTGTATGGAACAAGTCTGTTGAAGGCTTCTGAAGCTAAAAGAACAGGGGTGCATGCATAGATGGCACCAGCGATCACTAATGTTTATACATTTACCTAGTCACCCTTCTGCCTATGTGGTGTTTAATATAACAGTATATAAATACTTCGATATAGTTAGGTAACTTCAAGTGCGCAGCAATAATGATCATAGGACGACGAACTGATTTTTTATTTGCCAATTTTTGAAGTTAGTAATGTTTCGTCGATCGCTTTCCTATGCATTCATACTGTGTACTATAAAGTACCGAGATGGTGGAGGTTTGTCAGAAGTTTATGCTACTGGATTAATAACCCCTTTTTTAGTTATACTAAGCTATTTATTTAACCTTTAATAAAAATACATTTATATTATATCAATGCTATTGAGGCCGCTGCCTACAATAGAAAGCTAGAACATTCCTCATATTTTATCTTTTAATCAAATTACAAACATGATATAATTGTAAGCTGCCAGCAAGTTTGTGCGATAATGTTTTTATTATATAAAACACAACCAAATACCTGTTGCAGTACCTACCTATCTACATTAAGTGCATACTTTGTTAACAACTCAACTCAATGATAGCTACCAAAAGATAACAATGTGTTTTTGAATTTGTAAACTCATGCTTGATAAATTTTCTCGTAGTTATACTAACAGTTAAGGATATTTTTTGCAAATTGAACTTTACCAGGCTTCTTGCCTGTTATTAATAAGGTATTGAAATAGTAATTAACTAATGTACTTAGGGGTTTCTTTTGTGGCGGTACAGTACTTCCTATTTCGACCGACGTAATGAACTCGTTTACGTGGCTGTGTACCAGTCAAAGGGTACACAGCCAGTGCAATAACTGTAACAAAGGCGGTCAACTGACTATTAATAAATAAATATATATAATAAATATAAATAAATAAAACATCTACAACTATGTCCATGGGTGTGGATGCCACTTAACACCAGCTCGTTTGCCGGCTATCGCGACAGCCTTAATAATCACACTGCTCTCACCCAAGGGGTGGTTTTAGTCAATTTACTGTCCAGCACGCTCGCCTACTGCGGGTTGGCAGACTTTTACACATACCTTCGAAATAATTTGACTACCGAGTAGCAAAGTGGTTAGAAGCTCTGCCCTGCGTCCGGGAGCTGGACGGGGCATTCGTTTGTGTGATGATGATAAATGTTTGTTCTCGGGTCATATTGGTTGGTATTTAAATATGATTGTGTATTCTGAGTTCAACCCCAAAAATAAAATAAAAAAACACAATATATAAATGATCGAGCACGATAATGAGGTACTTAAGATATCTAAGTTTTATAACTGTGACTAATTAGTTCGCTGTAGGTATAGCACAAGCTCTGTTTCTTTGGCGACATATAGTTGGTGTGTTTGCCTGGGGATTTATATTATTAATTTCTTCGGAATTCAGGTTTCTCCACAATGTTTTCTTTCACCGTTAACGCAGTCCGCTTTATGTACTTAACTTGTAAACTCATTGGTACATTTGGCAGTTACGGGGATCGAACTCGGGAAGCCAGCACCCTAACCACTGCGCTACTGACGTTTTATGGTGGCTTTGAACCCAGAAAAAAAAATAACTATCGCTATATTTACTTAGAGTAATGAACCGAAAAGAAAAGAGGGTAATGTGTTTGACCTGCTTAAGCATAATATGGGAGCTGTTTAGTATGTTTTCCATAGTATGGAAGAATGATAAGTACTTTTAGCTAATAAGTAAACAAACTCAATTGTGAAAATAACTTAGGATTGCTTATTTATTAGCTAAAAGCTAAAGCTAGATTTTTGTTTACGAACACTATGTAAATGTTATATAAAAACAAATGAAAAGAAAAAATAGAAGAAGAAAAAAATACAAAATAAATAAATGATAGAGCAGGATAGTGAAGAACCTAAGATACCTAAGTTTTATAGCTGTGACCAATTATCAAATACCAGTTACGGTTGTAGCTTGAACTCGAGGCTTGACGACCGAGTAGCGTAGTGGTTAGAAGCCCTGCCTCATACGCCGAAGGTCCCAGGTTCGAGTCCTGGTCGGGGCATTAATTTGTGTGATGCACTTAGATGTTTTTCTCGGGTCATGGTTGTCGATATTTAAATATGTATGTTTATTCTGGGTTGCCCCCCCCCTCCAGTTCGCTCTATGGTCATCCATAACACAAGCTCTGGTTACTTTGGGGTCACACAGTGTGTTTGTCTGGGGAGGTAAAAGAAGTAAAAAAACGTATGATTTGGGTTCATTTGACATCCTTGTGGACTAAGCAGCCTTGCCTCCAATATGTACCATAGGGCCCAGAGTCGAATCCTAAATGGTAAACAGATATGTGTGTGATGTTCAGAGATGTTTTTACTGTATGTGGTTTTGATAGGTATTTAGTATCTGATTATATTTTAAGTTCCCTTAAGTTTATCGTGTAGTAAATGACACGATTTGTTGGATGTTACCATCATTTAATAATAGGTACCTTTCAATAATGTTACTTAATTTGTCATGATTATGACAATGTTAACATTATAACAGCAAATCAGATTATCTTTGTCATCAACAATAATCTTCTTAGCATTGTTCTTGGTTTATGGTCAGAGCGTAGGCTAATGTCAGCATTACGCTTAGAAATACAACAGCCCCTACCTTTATTATAATTTAAATGAAAGCCTTATGGGTGTCTTTCTTAATATAACACAAAGCATGTTAATATACATTAATATACATCTCCCTTTAGGTGAGTGACATTGCAGATACATAAATTAATAAATTTGCTATGCAGTTTTTTACCTATAGGTAGTGTTGAACTGTATCAAAATATATGATAGCATATATCATACTTCAACACGTTATATGTAATTTCTCCGTTCCCGTCTCCGCTAAGCTGTGGTGCGCAGTATTAGATAAGTAATAACCTTCGATTATAACTGCGATGGAAGACAAGGCACCTGGTCGATACATTGACTAGTCATATACAACTATTTATATCACTTTCTGCCTAAGCATAATAATTCTGAGTCAATAATAATAGATTACAACCGCATATTCTCCAACAATTCCTTAAAGGTTGTTTAAATTTAGATTGCTTTATTCCTGAAACTAAGATTCTAAATTTAAAATCATTTCCGCTATATATTTTACAAGAACAGCGCTGCGTTTTACTAAAACGTTCACAGCACTGCAAGTATGGACTCCTCTTCGTTTTTAATCTACAATACTTTTGTAAAAATAAGTACTTGAATTGTTCAGAGTCTGAATTGAAAAGCATAAATTTCAAAGAAATGTTCAAGCCAGCAAACTGAAACCAATGCTGGTGACAGTATGCGTGTGCTTTAGCTTGGCAGTGCCGCTTAGCGTAATTCAGTCTTTGATCGATTTCTGCTGGATGTTTAAATTTCTTAAAATGATTACACTGTGTGGGTTTTTGAAACATGATAAAAAATTGTAATTGATTTAATTTGTTATTCTGATAAATTAATTTCTTTGCAATTAATGTAAAAATATGTTACGTGTATGTTTTTTACTCAGTGGTTTGGACTAAGACCCCACCGTAAAATATATAATAAAATATTTATAGCTGGTACCTAGTGCAGACAATTTTTTTGTCAGTTAACCTTTTTTCAAACTGTTTATTGCAATATATTGGATGAAACTGATACAGGTAAATAAAACAAGGAACATAAACCAATCTGTATGATATTATTTTCTTCATAAACAAATATATTGCTAATCAATATTCAATAATACAGATTACTCACTAAATGATAACTAGTCTACAAATACTTGACTAATAAGATAGTTTAGAAATATAATTAACGAAAATATCTCAACCCGGTAGCCAAGAAACTTCCACATACCAATGAGAATCAATTGACTCATGCATGACACCCTTGTGATGTTGCACATCTATCTATTGAAGTTTAGTAAAAAATTGTGTTTTCTTATTTATTGGGTGAGGATTTTTATAATTTACTCAGTGAAATGAAATGAAATGAAATGAAATGAAATATTTATTTCTCAACATTGACAATTACTTGTTCTTATTGACGTCAAATAAAACATGATTCTACCACCAGTTCGAAAAAACCTTCGTGAAGAAGAACTGGCAACAAACTTCACGGTTATATTTTTTTCAAAATAAATTTACAGAGTCTCTTTATGTCTATACAAAATTATTCTTTTCTGCATCTGTTAGCTCGGCAAGTCTCCCTCCCCCCAAGTATCCAAACGACGAACACCCTCAAACGGCACCCGTTCATGAGTTAACGCGGGATCCAGCCATCGCCCTCCTCAACCATATTAGAGGGAAGTGAGTACATGTGACTATTGTCTAAAAGATAGAATCCGGTATACTACAACTAATTAGCCCTCGTTTGAATAATTCACCTTTGTGTTATTTTAGATTATTGGTTCTATTCTATTTAATTCATATACTTTCAGCTGTTTGAGTATGAAGAAGGAGCACACTAACTAAAATATCACAAATTTTCTCATTTATTAACTACATTTAGCGGACGTACAGTTTCTTTTGTGCAGATCTCATCACAATAACCATTGTGTTTAGGTTAAGAGGGAGAACCAGCCAGTGCAATTACAAGAACAACAGCCATTCCAAATATAGCCAATTATCAGCAACACATAATTACTCGATAATCAATCGATAATATCATAATTTAATAACAACATTAGCGATAAATGATGACATTGGGCGTGGTTACTTCTTGACATCAGGCGAATTGTGTACTCGTGTGTATTTTTTCTAAATTAGAAAAAAACTAATTTAAAAAAATTACACAAAGATTATTATTATCATTTCCAAAAATCCAATACTACTTTAATTTAAAAAAAATTTATTTTTTGGACATAAATTACCCGTGTGGAACTTCAAGAGAGTAGCACATCTCAGTGGAAATTAATTCCGTCGTGACATATTTACAGCAGGTTGTTTCTACTCGCTAGTTGGGATACGCTGAACTTTTGAATGACTGCGACTTTAGTTCTATTACGAGATTTGTTTTTACGGTTAAAACATGAGAAATTGTGCCAAAAATTGAATAATTCTTCTATTAGTTTTAGAAATCAAAATTTACGACTAAGTCTGATATTATTTTATTTGACTAGTACATAGAACTTTATAAAAAAATGTGTATCTAATAATGGTGAGCTTATTAACCAAACAGCTCACTCCAACGATCATTACATCATTCGTACTATGCTGCCAGAAATCTGATAATTGATAAACCTAATTGCAACCCTAAACTTTTTTGGTCAACTCTAGTGTGCGACTAAAGACCAAGAGCGTAGTTGGTGGTTATTTGTGAACGGCACACCTACCTAAGCACCTCTGTGGAGCCCTCTGAGTAACGCACATCCGTGCATTCGCAAATATTTAAAGCAGCAGCGAGTTTGTTCTTCTTACTAGTCGCAATATATTGGAGTTAAACGTGAGTATAACTTCGGTACTCTAATAAGACTTGTTCAGAAGTCTTGGAAAATAGTGTGTTGGGTTTGTAAGTTTGGTAGATATTTTACGGACGTTTGCAGAGCCTCGAATCAAGCCTAGAGTCACGTTCCAAATACAAACTCAAAGTTATCGATAGATTTTAAACATTTAAAACTTACTTTGAACTTCCACTAGCCGTTTAAAGAAATTGGCTCTTACTATGCAGTATGTTACGAACTTTAAGTACGAGGCTTTAAATACGGATATCTTTCTTAACTTTGATACTTTCAAAATGCAAAGTGTAACTAACTTAACAAAGTGGAATTGAGCACTTATTTTTACACTTAGATTTTCAAGATAATGTTGTATCAATTAAAAGTTTGTCATCAGGAGGAGTTTGCAGTTTATAGCTTGAGTAAATATCGCAAGCTCGTCTGTATCATTTTCATGCTGTAGGTATCAGTAATAACAGAACAACATTTAAAAAAAACTGTGGTTTAATAACTTATTGAGTTAATTGGAGGTTGCGATATTTAAAACTGTGGTCACGTGAGTAAGGTTAATGGGTTCGACGGTTTGTATGTGGTCTGCATTATAAATATCATCATAGGCACTCGTATGTTTATACCATTTGTATTTATTTATACAATATTTATTATGTAGGCATTGAAACTTAATATATGCATACCTTTATGTATAAATATTTCGAATAACAAAAAAGATAGTCTTTAGACTATAAGGGACTTGCGATGGCACAAATCGCCAGAATTAATATTTGTCAAAAAATCCATATGACATACCAACCAACAATAGGAACGCGATAGCAGCGCGTTAGCAAAACAAATTATACGTATGCATTTTTTTTGACATTTAGTGACGATCGCTCGCTTACTGCTCAGTAATCGCTGATGGCATTTCTTAAGTAAGATTGCAGCGGGCATGTTAAGTTGAAGTATTCTTTCAAGTTTATAGTTAAAAGTTAACCCGACAAATTATAGAACTGTTTTTGTTTTGTTTGCGTAACTACGACTCGTTTTTCAAAATATCAAGCAGGATTCCATTTTAAAATAAACTCACTCTTATGACTATTTAAATAAATGCATCACTTATAGTAATATAATATTATAAAAAAAATACTTATAAAAAAAGGCATATAAAATCAAGACTTATTCTTAAATGTCGGAAACAAAAAAAAATTACGAACGCTTTTTAAAGCCGTAAGTAATTACCTAAATATTTCATTTAAAAATATAAAGAACTGATGGTTCCAGAACAAAAATTTTTGTTTATCACACAAATGAATGCCTCGACCAGGACTCGAACTAAGAACATCTGGGATTTGAGGCAGGGCTACTAACTAAAATTCACGTCTATAACTTTAGATAAAGTATAAGTAGGTATATGATTAAAACCACTGCTGCTTAACCATCTTCATGCGTATATAAATCTCTGTAAGTTTATTTAAATACCAGAATAATTCGCCTCAATTCAAGACCCAAAATGACCTCTTCAACATCGAAATATCCCCCTTTTAAGAAATATTTCATGAAAACTGAAACGACTGCTGAATAAAAAATACCTTTTCTATTACAGGAATCAAACCAGCGACCTCCGCATGTGACACCGGATAAAAATGTTCCGGAAACATGGCGGGTGAAAGATCAATATGACGATCCAAAAGGTATCTCTCATTCACTCACTCTCACTGCTTCCCCCGATTCCCTATCTCGCTCCAGTTCAAAGTAGCTACAAACCAAAAGGTCGCAATTCCTTCAATTTCCAATTTGCAAATTTTAAAGGAATTCCTTAGAAGTTTGCAATCTTTACGGTCTGTGATTTCGTGTTTGTTTTCGTTAATCACAACGATTTGTGTGGGGTAGCTTATATTCTGTTAATATTTGGACTTAATATTTGATCGTTTGTTTAATGTACATCAGTTAAAGGAATGCTTAGAAGGGTGGTAATTTATTGATTATTTGTAATGATATTAAGATTTAATTCTTACTAAGGATTATTTGTGTAGGTCTATATACAAATCAGACATATATGTTTTTAACCATCCTCATTAAATTATCAAAGATGGTTTAAATCATTGATTCAATAAATTGAGTATTTTACTTAAATACATATATCTTAAACAGTCTACAAATGAGATATATAGCAAGTTATATATATTTGAATAAATAGGTACCTAAATCCCATTTAGACGAATTATGTATCGATCGGAAACATTGGTAGAACTAATTTATTTTCATCGGAATGTTATCAATTTGTGAAATTAAATGTCACGTGTTGTTTTGTGTTGCTATGTGATTTTTGAAAACTTTGATATGGTTTTGAAAAACTGTCAATATATGCTGCTTTCCGTTTGCCGATTACAGCGCTCACAGCGCTCATATACCCGTTCCGATTGTCCGTGAGCGCGCTCACAGCGATTTCGATACGTCATCAATGACGTCATAAACGCCGCCATCTTCCCGCTCACAGTGCCCAAGCTACGGAGCATGGTTGCTGTGAGCGGCCTGTCAATACTGACACATGACGTTACTTTGTTGATGTTTTTATTAGTCTATTGAAAGCTTGTTTATTAATTTTCTTTTGTTATAATATAAAAAAATGGCTCCTGCTTCATTCAGGGTCAAATATCTTAATGAAATTGTAACTTTAGACTTAAGCGACGAACAATCAGAATGTTAGCGCGATATTTGCCGTTCCGATTGCAATAGCACTAATAACACTTTTAGCGCGCTCAAACCAGTCGGAACGGTTTTGAGCACTTTTAGCGCTGTGAGCGCTGTAATCGGCCATCGGAACGCAGCAATATTTAGTACGATAAAACCTGGCGTTTAAGCCAAAGAAATAGCATATCTCTATCGACAGTTGGCTTTGTTGGGAATGATATTAAAATTATAAGAAAATGATAATGAACAATATGAATGTCTGGAATTTTATGAAATATTATATAGTAACCGTGTTGACGACGAGGAGCAAACAATGTATCCTATTTACCAAAAAAAAAAAAATAATACGTATGAATTTTCAGACCCCCTTTTCGGTTATTTATATTTATATATTTTATTTTATAAAAAAAAATAATTCAACGTATCAGTTATTAACTTTTAGACTTAATTTGTGGGAAATACTTCTTTACAAAAACTTATATTTCGGTAATGTCATCGTCGTCGTACAATTCAAAAATAATTAGAAAAAGGATTAGACGTTTGTCTTCTATCTAACCTGATGGAAAGTGACGATTACAGAATGTTTTTATCGTGTCACGCTGAACTCTTGTAAAAACTTCACAGATCCGACCGCGAAAGTAGCAACAAGAAATCTGCCTAATAGCAAAAAATCACCAAGAACTACAAAAATGTGCTTTATTTAAAATATCGTAAAGTGTAGTTTCCAAAAAATAAGTAATACTGTTGTACGTCGTTTCAATTAAAGAACTGCGTAATCTTGCGGCGAGGTAAAACTCAATATTACGTTTTTACATATTGTGTGTGACAATCAACGTTCGTCTTTAGAAATGTCGTGAATTACTTATATGCTGCGTTCCGTTTGCCGATTACAGCGCTCACAGCGCTCATATACCCGTTCCGATTGTCCGTGAGCGCGCTCATAGCGATATCGACACGTCATCAATGACGTCATAAACGCCGCCATCTTCCCGCTGACAGTGCCCAAGCTACGGAGCATGGTCGCTGTGAGCGGCCTGTCAAAACTGACACATGACGTTACTTTGTTGATGTTTTTATTAGTCGATTAAAGATTTTAGAAGCTTGCTTATTAATTTTCTTTTGTAATAATATAAAAAATTGGCTCCTGCTTCATTCAGGGTCAAAGATCTTAATGAAATTGTAACTTTAGACTTGAGCGACGAACAATCAGAATGTTAGCGCGATATTTACCGTTCCGATTGCAATAGCACTAAAACACTTTTAGCGCGCTCAAACGAATCGGAACGGTTTTGAGCACTTTTAACGCTGTGAGCGCTGTAATCGGGAAACGGAACGCAGCATTTGTGACAATGCCACTTTTAATAAGTGAGACTGGTGAGTGAGGCAACTTTGAATTAAAGGCTATAATTGATTTTAAAGGCTAAATATGATTAATACTCGCTACTTATCTCAATTTCTGTTATATATAAATTAAAAATCACATAACTAATTGCATTACTTGTGCGACGACGTCTATGAGTGAAGTTCCGGATTCGAATTCTGGTAGTGACCCATTTGTTGATAAATGTACGTATTTGTTAATAAATCTTGGATATTTCGCGATTTTCGTACTTATAATTTCCTACGTGTTATATATGTATAATATTACTAGTTTAGCATTAAGTCGTACACAACGCACCTGAATGTATTCTCCTTAAAGTTGTACCTACCAGGCCATATTCCACTTTTGATAGGTCGTGTGTCATTGCCAATTGACAAGGTTATGTTGAACTAATAATTTGAATTTGAGAATATAATGAAAAATTGTGTAAATAAACTTTATATGTCGTTTTTTTTTGTTACAGGTATAATCTTACCAAATAATTTCCATAAATGTAATGGCCCTAAATTTTAACCTTTAAATAAGCAGTGACAAAGGCCTCAAAATTATTTTACCATCCAAAGTTTACGTGCCACAATTTACGTTAACCTTTTTCGGTCCCCGGTTTATGCATAAAATCACGGGTATCGGTTTATCTTTCAAAGAAAATATTACAACAGTATGAATAGGGTCTCGTGATGATTTCGAAGAAAGTTTCCTAAGGGTCAGGGTAACTTGGCGATCTTGGAATAATAAAACCTTGCCGTCCGATATTGAAGCGATGTTGACAGACTCTGAAGAAGGGAAAATCCGTTTTATTGTTTGTGTATCAAACTTAAGACGTTTAATCTTAACTTTTTTGATAATATTATGTTACGAAGGGATTTTAAAATTGTTTTTTTTTTGCATTTTGTTTTTCTTCTTGTAAGCTTCCGTTATGTTTGGTTTAACTTTTATGTCATGAGTTTCTAATGAAAATTTGAGAATAATACGTAAGAAGTTTTCATGTAAAATCATAAGATACTTAACCTAATAAAAATATATTTCAGCCATTTACCGTAATTTGCATTTTGTAAAACTAATATCGTTTTTCATACCGACATGAGACATTCAAAGAAGTCACAAAACAAATATAAACAAAAAGACTGAATCCATAAAGTATATACATACGCGCGGCAATCTTCAACGAGATATTCATATGGCGTGGCAGTATACGCCTTATTCTGTGCCGTTCAAATATTTGTAATGTATAACAAATATATAGAGTGAAATCACAGGTAAAATCTCAATTCCATCGGATCAGCAACACGTATTAATCGATATTCCATAATCAGCAAAAATAAGTTTTACAGCATCGATAAATAATGTACTTGTTGAAACTTAGCGTCGGGTGCATCGCGTTCTTGTTTGTCGAATGCGCTCAACTCTTGGACGCTGTGGTACGAGTAATACAACCTTTTTGAATTGATACTCACATCAAACTCAGAATACACTCACAGAATACAATTATGTCTTACTTACCAATGTGCAAATAAATCTGTTTAACTTCCAGGTGAAATGAAAACAAGCGCTACGTTGTTAAAAAGAAGTATAAATTAGTAAAAGTACACGTTTCTTTGTTAATCTAAAAATAATAGTGTTATTTGTTAAAAAATTTAAATTATTTTTGGGTAAAAAAACGCTTATGTATATTTTTTTGCGTTGATTTGCATAACTTCATGTTTGTATTCATGACACATTGAACTGTGCCTTCCCAACGTATAGGCACATTACAATCCATTAGCTAACAGTTTAAATAAAATTCCAGACTAAATATTATTTAAGCCCAAGTTGAATAAAGGGTTAAGGGCGATAAGTATAAGTAAAAGCAGGCTGTATTTACCTCCGGGAACGATACACAAATCCCTTTGAAAAGGGTACGGCTCGGGGCTAATAAGTATTTGTTTTGAAAGGTTATTAAATTTACTGTGTAAAAGGAAACTGAAAGACTATGTGAAACCATTAATCTAATAATATCATATATTTAAACATGGATTGGCTGCGAATTTTTCGAGCCAAAGAAGTGAGCGTCATGCGGTAGCACCGACGACGCGCTATCATGAAAATTAAAGACAATAAAAAGCATTCAAACGTTCTACTAAACGGCTAGCTGTTTAATTAAGTAGCTTCTATCCGACAGTGCCAGATCCATATTAAATTACGCTCATTCTTTAATTCAAGAGTAATTACCGAAAAAGACATAACGTGTCTTTCTCTCGAGAGGGGGAAAACTAATGTATTATAATGTTTTATACTATTATATTTAGAGAAAGACGTATACTGCACTCATTTAAGGGGCTCTCTTATACGAGCTCCTTTGACAGGAATTAGTAGATATAGGAAAACTGCCGTATCTAGCAAGACTTGTTAAATCCATATTCCGCCGGCATATTCACCTATCAGCAGTTTTAAGGAGAACTGAATGTTTTTTACAGCATAAATAGACTACTATAAACGGCGTTTTAATACTCGAATAGCAGCTGCAAAAATTGGCTCGCAAAATGTTACTGAAAATTCATGGTGTAGCCACGGCGAAAATGCACGAAATACTTTTGTACTATAAGTTTTGTACACGCTTTTTGTATTATAAGTAGTTTTATATTGTATTAACGTTACGATGTAATAAAGATATGTAATTTAAGGTTATTAAGGTTAGTTTAAGAAGGTTTTAAGGACCATTATCATTTTGACTTATATACAGCTGCAATTTTTGAAATACCATAAAGACGTTAGAGACCTGTATTTTGATCAAGATAGAGTTCATGGCAGTTGAAAATAGACCATATGCGTTTTAGCGTCTGCACTATGGTGAACATACCTAAATAATGCAAGGTTTTATTTAATTCATCAGTAAAGCCATATGCTAACAGTGTAAAATTTTTAAACATGGGAATTATTCTAAACTTTACATTTAATAGTTTTTAATTTAATAGATTAAGTAATTTTGCGATATTTGGCACGCTTGCTGAAAACTGAAGCTAATTAGCATGACGTGTTTGTTTGTCCAAAAATTGAATGGCGATATATTAACGATGAATAAACAAACATGGTTCAAGTGGCACGAATTTATTTATGAGTACAGAATACAAATTTGATCCAAGTGAGGATTAATTAATAAAATAATCCGTTACTTTTTAAACTTAGTTGATAAAACAAATAAAAAATTCACGATGAGCAGTAAAGTTTCAAAGTTCCTTAAACGATCTCTGGATTCGGTTTGGTAAGGCCCACCGACGCAGATCTGAAGCTAGCTAGTCAGTTACTTAAAATAACTAACTAGCTTAAAATGTACCTCCGTCACTTTCTATTTCTATTGAACTGATAGAGACATAAAGCAGTATTTGGCCTAGTGCTAGCTAATTCAGAGCTGCATACTTTAGAACCTGTTAAAAAGTGTCTTATCAATGCCTCATAATTTTTTTTATAATTCATTTATTTCAACTTCATCTTATTACAAATAAATCACTGAACACTTTTTTCTAAGTTTATAATACCTGTGTCAGGAGACATCCCTCTTTTTAATACTTTTACAAAGCAAAGATTAAGAGTGATAATTTTATACAAAACATATGTTTGAGATTAATTTAATAAAACTAAGAGACCATTAATTTTACATTATATATTTATCCTATTTTAAATAATAAAATAACACTTTATCATTTTTTTTAGTATTACATATTAAATAACTTACGTAACGCCTGGCCTCTATACGTCATTATCCGGGACGTCTTTCTATAGAAGGCAGAGTTACTTGCCGTGAAGCCTTATCTGGGTTCATTCTTATATTTAAAAACATAATCATATATTTAATATATGATATACGAGTAATTTTTCCGTTTTATTATGATCAAGAGCCGAATAATTATAATAAAACTCTTACGCTAATTATACAACTCTACAATATAAAATAAATTACAAGTTGTATTAGTATGAACTGTGTCATAGCTGCAAGCGCTCCCGTGTTAGTCTTTGTCTACAGTTTCATTATTAAATTACAAAATATGATATATTTGTACTCAATCAATTAAATGAATTAGCTCACAAATACAATAACTTATATGTGATTCAGTCCTAAGGAGTCTCCTCTGTTTCCAAGTAACTTGGTTTATGTAGCCAGTCACGAACTCTCTGCTTTGCCTGAATTCACAGAACCCAAAAAAGAACAAAGTAGACAAAGGTATTTAACATATTTTGACGTTCCCAATTGGCCAAGTTTTAAAACTAGATGTCTATACCGCCAGGATAACAATACGCTCTGAATTTTGTATGTGATAACGCGGTAAATATTAAAATATAAATATGAAAAGAGGGATATAGCAATATGCCAATTGACAGTTCAGCTTACACAATATAATTGAACCTGTTTCTATTCACACGGTATCTCTCGGACCGGGCGTAATTCTGGCATACCCTTGTTGACACCTCGACGGCCACCCAACCCCTTACGACCATGAACGTCACTATAATTATTATTCCACTGATTTATACCCCTTGTACCGTTCGCAGAATACAGAATTGTACATTACGTGTTGCGTATGAGAATACCTTTTTGCTGTGTTTCAGTTTGCTTGTAAGAATTTGTTTAGTGAAGTTTAGTTAGAAAGGACCAGACCGGGAAAACGATATTGCTACAAACCTCTGTGTGTCAAAAATGAATAATCTTCTATATTACATAGCAGATTGTGCGATACTCTAAAATCATGAAGCAAACTGGGGGAAACCCAAAAGTACTTATAATGTTAAAATCATTCATTTTGTGAAATATATAATTGCTTACAACTTAAAGAGTAAGTAAAAAGCATGAAAGCACAACCATTTTGTAAATCGCGACCTTCGTGCGATTGCCATTCTTTGCCACAAAAGTATTGAGAAGTGATTTTACTGTCCGTTCGACTTATATATAAAAAGAGGAATAATTTGTTATTATTACTAAAGCTTTAGTAAAATACTCTTTAAAACTTACAGATACGAATTTAATATACCAGAATTGCTGAATTGCGAAGTAATTTACATACTGTATGAAAGAATAATGTACTTTTAAAATAAATAGCCATTTAAACATTGAGTTCCAAATTTAATTTCATTAAGCGTTTTTTCAGTGGAAATTATACAACAATGAACTGTTAAATATATATACTTATATACATATACTGTAATATATTTACGAGTATATAAGGATTACAGTAACTGCTTATATAAGCACTGCTATTAAGTAGATAATATTAAGATAAAAAAAATACTTTTGATATAAATAAAATTGTTTGTCTAAACGGAACCTAAACGGATAACGAAAATTATAATTACTTTATTTGTATATTTTTTTAATATTTCACTTAAGAAATGTTGGTCAATTTCATATGATTTCTCTATTAAGGCTTTTCTTCTACCCGAAGGAATTTGACGATGAAATATTTAAAAAAAGTTTTACGTACATCCAAGAAATATCTGTTGATTCTACTGGACCTCAGGGAGTTCATTCCACAGCTTGGAAACCTTACCCAGAAAGTCGAACTATTTTCAAATATTTATCAAATCATTTAGCAGGTACAACTTTCTGATAATTCTCGCAGAGTCTGCCTGTAGTAAGTTGAGTATTCATTAAGAAAAATTGAATGAGAGCATCCCAAAAATGAAAAAAAAAACCAAGTGTTCCATCCATTGCGTAACAAGTTTGCTGTTGATAAATTAATATAAAATATCGGCATCGATTATCCCGCCCCGACAACGTCGCGTCGTTCAGTTCCCTAAAGATAAATTTGCTGCTGGGGGTATAGCTAATAGGGTTTGATTTATAAGTTGCTGTTATTTTTATATAATTTATACACTTTTTGAATGTAATACATTGGAATTATCAAATTAAGGTTAAATTTTTAATTATAATACAAATTTAACTCATACATTGACGTCAATATTCGGGAGCAGCATTTAAAAAATGTATACGAATGAACCCCATTCTAAAAACTTAGTCTCTCTGAAGACCAAGAGTTCTTCAATATAGGGCAATATAGGTGACTTAGGTTTTGAAATTTAACTGCTTGCATATTGAAGATAATTTTAAAATAATAGTCTTATAATAATACTAAACGGTAAATTAATACAGGATTTTCAAGAGTATATGTGTAGTACGATTTCACAATTAAAACAAATTTATCTGCTAACCGTAATTTGATATTTGCCACTGCAATGTTTCTGCATCAATTTAATGACGTCATAAATTTCCTATTAACTCAGACAGAATTCATATCTTATTGCCCGATACGTATGCAAATATCTCCTTGTTTATTTGTTGCGAACAAAATAGTCGAGGCAAAATTGGACAGAATATTTTCGTCACGTATTTTAATATACGATTTTTTGTTTATTCATAAAGGATTTGCCGTCTTTGTTCCATATTACATGTTTCTTCTTTGTAGGAGAAGGAAATATAAAACAGTTGGTTAAGATCGATGTTCACAGAAATATATATTTATTTATTTACGTAACGCAACATAAACGTCGCGTCGATCTCATGTCAAAACTGAAATTATTACTTTTCTAATTATGTTGTATATTTGTATCGAAATAATTATTAATAATTTTTTTTCAGCAGTTAATTCGATGTTATCGTTAACCCCCCAAAGAAAAAGTCAGTCTACACTGAATAATACCCGATACGAAACAAAAACTCCAAAAGGCCCTGAATAATCGAGGAGTGTAAAAACAATTCCCGAGATGAGAAAAGTGCACTACCCTTCCTTATATCCAGCAGGTAATATTAGCTTTAAAACTTTAAATCCAGAAAATGTGTATGAATATTTACTCTTCCCAAAAATCGAGCAGTATCTGCTAGCAAAGTGAGGAAATTCACCACGATTACATATTTGAGATAAAAATTCACTCTGCAATTGTTTCACGTCATATTGTTCTCGCTACGTGTCGTAAAGGCATCATTTGCAGTATCTATGCACCTGAGTTAGTCCGTCCGCGCACGACTTTCTGAAAAGATTTTTGACTGAGAAAGTGAATAAAAGTAAACTGTTGACGAGGTAATTTTCTCCAAATATAATTTTAACGTGATACTAAAGAAAATAATAAAGTTTTGTCACGGAACACAAAAAATACTATAGTAAACAAATATTTTCATCGCAAGTGTAACAACAAAAACCAAACTGTTAATTACAAACCGTGATATTTTGATTGACAACTCTTCAAATTTAAACAGTGTTAGTGAGCTCAACGTGATAGTGCGTGGAATGCGGGCCCTTACACATAATTCATTGTGAGAGTTCATTTTATCTAAGTTTGTGATAGCTTTTCTATGAATTAAAGGAGCATAAGCATTGGTCCTTCGATTATGCGTGGTCCTATACAATGGTTATCTACTATTGGTATATACTCTATATTTTATATATTCAATCTGAACTGTAATTTTTTTTATTGATTTGTATTTGCACACCAATATTTCTGACATCCTTAACCTACTCTAATTATGAAGAACTTAAAGTCAAACTTCGTCAAATTATTCGCTCTCGTGAACAGTAACCCTTAAACCCGTTGTTTGCAGAGCACTCCGATATTGGCAAGATTCTCCTGAATTACTGCTTATAGAGGATTGCTTCTCGGAGCCAACTGCCAAGAGGTATACCTGCCTAAGTGAACTTTACAACGGGTCTGTTGTACCCGAGCCAAGTTCCGAGATGTAACATGGCGTTTACTTTTATGAATTTTACACCTCGCTGCCGTTGAAACGGCCATATTTTTAACCCGTTGTAAGGTTTGTGCTAGCTTGAAGTTGGATATTTATGTGTTCTGGATGAACGGATGTTATTTTTATTTACGGTTATTTTTGCATAATGTAAAGTTATTTACTTCGAACAATGATTACACAAATTTGTTTTTCAAAGTATGTGCCACCTTTGTAAATATGTGAAAATTGAGTTCTAAAAGAATGAATAAAGATAATATCTAGCAAAACTATTAGCTAAGTAGACAAACAAGTTCAAGAATATCCCCTTGTTGCGTTTTTGTGTATCTCTGTGTCACTTTTACTGATAAATTATCGAATGGCTGTAAGAACATCTCACTAACAGCAACCACGAAAAGCATTGCTTACGTTTTTTTCCTATACGTGCTGACGTAACGAACCCACAATTCCAATATTTTTCATTGAGTGAAACTTCAAATAAACATTTTTATATACTTTATAGAACAAAGATCTTCCAATAAGCACCCACTTTAAATAAAACTACTTGAAGGAACAAAGCCACATCAGACCGCGGCCATTTCTCACAAAGATACCAGACGGGTCTTAAAGTAATAAGCGTATATTATGTAAAATGAAAGGATCGGGAGTTCGTTTGTCTTCCAGAGCACCATTGACTGAGCTGACCCTATTCTTATTTGCCAAGCAACCTTATTCTGTGCAAATTTTTCCCCATTTTAGTTTGTTGGTTTTGTCCCAATAAGAAAATGTTGCTCGTATTCTCTGGTTAATCTAACGCGTTTTGTTTCGGTTTATATGGTAATATGTTTGTGTGTTTTATTTTCTTCTTTGGTTTTATTTTGTTATTCAGTATATACGGAAAAAATACAGTAATATTTGTTTGCTGTTCGTTGTCATTAATACTTCTGCGAATTATCATACTCTGTTTAGTTAATCACTAATTAGCTAAAACGTATAATATCCACACCACTTTTCCCATCAGTATTACGATATTTTCAGCTATTAACCCCACAAATGTGTATATTCAGAATAGTGGCACCCAGAAGCCATTTGGCGGGGTCCCAAGAGCCGCCACAGTTCGCCTTCGGGTCCAATTAACAATGTAGATAATAAAACTAACTGCGATGCGTTTGGTTGTTTTTTGAGCATTACACAGTCCGGTTGCCAAGCGCCGCTAGAACGATACTAAGTGGTTAATAAACAACACAGGATCAGATGATGTCCGATTGTAATTGTTGCGAACTTTGGTAACAGCTGGAATCGGAAATAGTTTTGAGTTCATTCTTGTGTTTGCATTATATACAATCTCTTCTGTTTTGGAATACACAATCTTATGCACGCACCATTTGTCTCTCCGTCCCATATGATTCTCAGCTTGTTTTAAACTGTTCCAGTACAAAAAACCTTCTCAATATAGGGCCATAAATAAACAGTCCATCTCGAAAAACAATCTCAATATGTAGCTCTGATATGGTTTAATATTGACATACAAACTCACTCTAGCATTCATTTTATTAGGATTCCTAACAATTCAAAACATTTACCGACACGATGTATGTTCCTAAATTTTATTCCAACGTAATGTTAATGCCTCTGAGGTTCATTACGTGGCAGCCATTAAGAGTTAGCCTAAACTGTTATTATACTATAAGCAATTCCCATCAGCAAGAGAGGCTTTACTAAATAAAATGTTATTCCTAATATGGTAACTTCACTTTTAATCTGTATCCTAGTTCTAACATTGTTATATTCATTCTCCTTAGTTTTATTTGATACATCAAGTCCGTGTTACGTTATGTTAGGATTTATTAATTTTGAGTCTTGAGAAATATATTTTTTCATTGTTTTTTTGGACGGGCGTCTGTCTCTCATCTCAGCTGCTGGGAAGAGATGTTGAAAACAAGAATGTTATACGCTTAAAGAGGTACCTATTGACCCCACTTTTGAAAAATGCAGAACTATACAATTTCGGAAGAAAAGACGCCAGCTGCAGCTCATTCCACAATTTAGGGGGTCGGAGACAATATTCATTAATTTATAATTTCGTTCAAAAGACTCGTAATGATTAAAACATGTACGATTGGCGGTATCAACACGAACTGGAATGGTTTTCAAAAGTTAATGTACGTTCTATTACATTTCATAGTAGGTCTGAAATCACATCAATAAAGTGTCGTGTCGAAGTTCGGAGTAGGCCCGTTGAGAAAATAAAAGTTATTGAAAAAAGTTCAAGGCAAAACGGCAATTTTTTATAGAGTGTGATAGATGAGTTTCGCTCTACCAGCAGTTTTATAACACGGTTCCAATTTAAAACTTATTCTAACATAAACGAGTAGTATGTAAAACTTATAACTTTATACGTTAAAGCCTGGAGCATTTTTGGATTCTGAGATGACACGCTGAGATATTATGGAACGAAAGTTATTTGAAAATGGTACAAGGAATTATATAATAAATTATATTTTATAAACAAAAGGATTTTTTTAATTAAAAATCTTTTGTTATGTAATTGAAAATAGAAATAACTGTGCTGAAGAAGTGGTTAAATTTATGCTTTGCTGAGTCCAAGATACTATTTGTATTGTATCTCCTTATGTAATATAAACTTTATTGGCAGCCGAGGGGCGTACTGGGTAGTAGCCCTGCTTTATGCGTTGGAGGTCCCAGGTTTGACTCCTGGTTGGGGCAATCGTTTGTGTTGTTGTTCTCGGGTCATGGTTGTTTATATTTATATATGTATGTTTATACTGGGTTCCTCCCCCAGCTCACTGTATGGTCATCAATAACACAAGCTCTGCTAGCTTTGGGGCCATATAGCTGGAGTGTATGTCTAGGGATTTATTCTTATTATATAATTATATCACAACCTATTGTAAGATCGCACTGTATTTTAGTTTCGTACTTGTAAAACTACATATATGTAGTACACAAACGTAATTTCCCCACTATAAAATAAGCATTTATACAAAATTCTAGTGAAAGACAAAACACGAATTCTAGATCAAGATTATTGTGATTAATTACGGGGTTCTGTATACAGTACAGCAAAAAAAATTGTTTAGCAAATCTAGACTTACATTAAGTTAAGATAAAGTATATATTTGTTAAGCAAAACCCATGCTGAGGAGCGCCTTAAGTCGTAAAAGACCGAAACTTTATACTTAATCCTTAATTAAACCGAAATTGTTTAAAGGCACAATTTCTTTACGTTATTTCATTCTTGACTTATTCTTACTAAAATGTAAATTATGAAATAAAATATCCAATAAGTATAACAAACGTTTCGTCCTACAGAACACAAATTTTGTGGTATGGATTATGGATAACATTCAAGGAGGCAACCCGGAAGCAGCTCACGAATGTACAGAATCAAAATGCATGTATGATTATAAACCAACTGCATTCTTCTTAGTTCAATAAGTAAAGGAGTAAAGGCTCATGTATTTATATATGTTTTCCTAAAATGAAGAGTTATTCCAGATAAAAGTCGTAAATTTCTGATTTATTTACAAACTTTAATTTTAAATCAATCGTTAAAGACATTCTTATGATGTAGCGTACTTTTTAAAGTCGCATTTCAAATAATTGCTGAAATCAACTGGATTATTGATGACAGATGTTTATTGTAAACTAGACATGACAGTTTAACCCCCTAATCAAAGAGTAATTACAGGATAATTCTACATAAGCTATATTATTTGGCGCTTACCTATATTTAAGCTAAAGCGAATGCCTTTATTCTGCAAGCCGCTGCTGACCAAATATGTTATAAAAAAGTTACATCTTGAAATGGTTTTTGAATCGGAATATCAATTGTTTTCTTTAATTAACGAATTGTTTGATAATTCCAAATTCAAATTCAGAACACTTGGAGATACTACTAGTTCATACCACATATAATAAATCCCCAGACATACACACGAACTGTATAACCCTAAAGTAAGCAGAGCTTGTGTTATGTGACCATACAGTGAACTGGGGGCGATCCCAGAATAATATATATATATATATATATATATATATATATATATATTTATATATACAGATATATAAATAACAACAACCGTGACCCGCAAAATCAACATGTATGTTCATCACAAAAATGAATGCCCCGGCAAGGCTCGAACCTAGGACCTCCGGCGTATGAGGCTACCAACCACTACGCTAGGTACTCGGTCGTCGAACATAAAACATTTTCAAATGAAATCGATTTTCCCCAACATCGTAACATTTAAGCTCCATTTACAATGCGATCTCATAACGCAGTATTTACGTGTACCAATGTGCAGTTAAGTTTCCTTGCACAATACTTGCATTACTCTAATGGTCATTTTGTGAAGCTCTGCCATTACAGCTAAGCTTTGTTTGTATGACATCACTGTTATCAGGTATATGTGTTTGTCTGTGTATATGTTGTATCTATCGCGTTATGTAACTTTATTATGATTATGCACGTAATAAATAAACAACTTACATAATACACAAAGCCAATTACATGTTTTTAAAAACAACGAAAACATATCTGAAAGCTTTTTACCTTTGTATTGGATAATTATTAAATTGATGTACGAATAAGAAAGAACATATAATGCGGAATCAACTGAAGGTTTTTTTTAAATATGTTTGTCAGTAAATTGCATGATATTAGCAATTAGGTCAGATAAAAATGTTTTTATGTATTCCGTTTAGAGCCTGTAAAATTGCCGAAAAGTTAGTCTATTTAAAGCATTAGTATAGCAACAGCCCGATGATTCGATATTTAGCATATTTATAATTTTATATAGCATATTTATTTTCATTAATATACTCGTGACCCCAGGCTGGCGCCTACTTCGCAGAACGAATTTCTATTGCGATTTTAGCCTTGTTGCCTTTTATAATACAAGTTTAGATTTAGTTTTTTATTTACAGCATATTTTTATCTTGTAATCATTACTTCAATACACTTATATGTACATTCTAGAATCAGAATTGTAAATATTTTTAATAGTTTGTAAATAATAAATAATTAAAACCATAATATCTTAATCTTAAAGCTTATTCTTATACCTACAGTCTCAAATAACTTCTACCATTTTACCAAGGAAACTTCTCAAATCTTTACATCATTACCATCATAGAATGAATTCTAACAGCTTGCCGGCCCGCAACGCCTGCCACATTCCAGCGGATCCATATTGCCAGCAAGTGGAATTTATTGCCATAATAAAGACCGATCTCTCGCCGATTATCGCCGTTTACTTTATTTGACATATGCGGCCAAAATGGCGGATAATTTTTTTTATCTAGATGTGTGAAAATACATGCACGTTATTTAAATTTTTTCATTTATTTTTAATTATTATTGCTCGTGTTTATGAAAACGTTTTAGGTTTTTAAGAGAGTCATATTTCTTATTTGAAAACGGACGTATTTCCAAGACGATTTCGATACCCATACTTTGTTGTTGAATTTCCGGAAATTCTGTGATAGATTATGCATATTTCGTTAGATTTGCTAATGTCACTATTGCCCACCGCCTTTGCTCCACCAATACTGTTCGTTGACATGTAACGTTCATTTTTTATATACTAAAAAAACATCTGCAATTATTTTCTGTCTATCTACTCTGTCTTTCAAAAATCGTCTTGTTTTCGTGGTATCAAATACCAGTTATAATTTCTTAAATATAAAAAAATAGTATTACATAGTATAGTATGTACATAGTATTTTATGTACATAGGTACATCGTCAATTTTTAGACTTCGCTAACAGAACCTTTACCTTTTATATAATTATACAAAAGGTACCTATGCAGTACCTTTTTTATATAATTCCACCCACCAAATTTGTGTCAAATATATACATGCTCCTATGTAAAGATGTACACCACGGGCTATCTTGTCTGGCTGTTTTTTCCATCATACCTCCCTGAACGACTTCATCCTTTGCCACTACTTTGGTTCCCTCAGTATCGGAACCCGTTGCATTGGCAAGGGAAGATGGTGAAAGACCAGATGGGGCAACGATCGTGGGCACAAGACGCAACTTGTGCTTTGGGGACACACTCGCCTTCGTCTCACTTGCGAGCTTCAAGTGTTAGGGCGAATACTAGTTAAAATCTAGAGTTTGAGGCGCTAGCAGTAGAGACATGGACCCGTGGTCATCAGTCACGAAAAATTCATCAGATAACTTTGTTCCAGATTGGTCCAGGTCTCTGATGACTGATGATGATAGAGCTGGCAGTAAGCTCGCGTAAACCATTCGCTAAGCAATACGACGAGGTACTACAATACTCTGCTAATGTCATTGGTTCAAAGCCGAAGAGCAAAGATCTGCGCCAGGTATTCGTTTTATGATGTTTTTGTATTATTACTATTTTGCTATTTTTTATTTTGCCGTTTTCTTATAACTCATGTAAACTTTTGTAGATAATATAAGTTTACTAAACATAAATTTTTTAATTTACATTATTTATGGAAGATAATATTTACCAATTTTAATATTTCAAGTAAAAGAAAAATAATTCAAGACTTCAATTTTTAATCAATTATGTATAGGAAAAGTTTTGATGCGATGTTTTGTTTTATTCCTTTTCATAGAATATTATTTTTTTTACACATAAATTTAATCTTCTTTCTGAATAACAATTTATCTATAATCTAAATATGTAGATATAGGACACCGAGACTTTTAATTGTAATTGTAATTGTAATAGAAGTTTTTTTATTGCATAAAATTAGTTACACCTACATAAAACATCGAATTATAAAACTATTTAGTTATATATATGATGTATATATCATAGGTGAAATAAACATAAATGTAATGAAAATTTAGAAATAACTATCCCTAACAAACTGAAATATCCTTCCTTTGAACACAAAAAAGTAAATCCGAATACTTCAATAGAAGTACCACCACAAAGCTACGCAAAACTTAATTTCCTAGAGTTTCATCGCTACTTCGCTAAACAGGAGATGGATAGCTCGTGTTTAATTTTGTCTGTGATTGTACATCGTCGATTTGTACAGTAGCCGATACAAGCACCCCCCCCCCCCCCCCGCCCAGGCCGGCGGTGAAGCTGCGAGGTCTATTCAAATAACCCCAGTTTTCACCCCTCGAAGCGCCTCGCAGTCTCGCTCACACTCCCAATTGGAGTCTGCGCAGCTTCCCTGATCGAAGGTAGACTCAGAAACGTCATATGTGCAAATGTAGCGATAGAAAGTGAGCTCTGTTTTGTAGGTGTGAAGGTTTAGTTTTGTATAGGTTGGAATTGGAGAGATAAGCTGTTTTAAGCTTTCTGACAGAACCTTCTGTAGCCCGGAATAGGGAGATATTCAGTTGAAGTAGCGTATAAGGGTGCGGCTCGCCACAAAGATAGACGCCACTGAGCTGAACACCGCTGCTCTCCGCATTGTTTTTATAAAATAATTAAAAACTGAAGGCTTCAAATCAGAAAATTCAAACACTTAGGTATGAAAAAGTTACATTTATTAAAATTTTTGTTGATATTTCAGTTCTTGGCGTCCATTTTTGCTCGCGCCGTTATAATTTGATTAGGGGTGAGAGCGTCCCCTCAGTAACCCTGTGACAGGCACAAGTGTTGTTGACTTGTTCTTTTTATTTTATTTTGACTCGTTTCCTGATGGATATTTGTTCTGACTGTTTCTGAAGATTTTGCGAATTATATATTTCTTTGCTTTTTCAGAGTTTCGGCGCGAATGCGGGCTGATGGTGTAGCAAGATGTTGCTGTAACAGGTAAATATGAGTATTATTTGTTAATTTAGTTATTTTGACTTATGATTTATTTATTTTTTTCATTTATTTTATTTCAGTTTTAAATATAAATATTTAAGAAATAATTTTATGTAGGTACTAATTTTTTTATTTAAATTTTTATATGTAACATTTTTTATATGAGTTTCGCATTTAAATTTTTTTGGAGATATAATTTTTATAAAGATCTCATATTTATATGTGAGTTTACAAATAAACATGAATATTCCATATTAATAACATTTTATTCAGAAACGATCGATCGGAGGTAACTGATCATATCAAATAAAATTTGCAACTAATGTTAATAAGACAGACTCTCGTTGTTTATTCATTAACAAAATATCTGAAATATTGGTAAATAAAAAAAATTATACCTATTAAAACATACTACATAGTATAAGTATGTATATACAGGGTGTAACATAAGGGAAGCATAATACTTGAAGGTCAGTAAATATACCATTGTTAGAATATACTGTAAAAGAATTGGAGTTTTATAGGCTGGTTAAGACTTCCATAATTTTTTATTTAAATTTTTTTGCTTAACATCTTTGACAGCCCTAAGTTGTTTTCATATCTACCTATGCATGAGGCACGCGAGGCGGCGCTCCGCCGTCGTCACCTACCTACCTATCGAGTAGCACGTGATGCGATGCGACTGGACACGATTTTAGTTACTTTAATTATTTCAAAAAAATTAAAAAAACTCGTTTATATTTTATTTATTTGCGCCCCATGCGCCTCATGCGAGTTAGGTATGAAAACCTCTTAGGTCTGTCAAAGATGTCGAAGTAAAAAAATTTTAACGTGTGAAAGTCTTAACCAGCCCCAATAACTCCAATTCTTTTACAGTGTATTGTAACAATGGTATATGTACTGACCCTTAAGTATTACGCTTCCTTTATGTTTCACCCTGTATATTTTTATAATACGTACAATTAGTAAAGTAAAAAATAAGTATAATATAATTTTTTCAAAAACTTAGTTTTATTGGGTTGAAAAATTTGGCTATTGACCAATTTATTTATGTTCTAAAGATTAAAAACCATCAAACGCTTTCCCGCTTATCATAATATCTGAAATTTAAATAAAATGTTGCCACTTTATTAAAATAAGTGACGTAGCACCTTCCCGCGCACGTCAACACCGCGGGGAGCAATTGTTCATTGACTTAGGAAATTCATAAAATATTATTAAATACATAGAGCGGTGAGCATATTCTTATAGGGATTATAATTTCACGTCAAGAAAACAAGACGGTCTTCCATATAATCAAAGCATAACAGTTAATGACTATTATATACTGTATTTCGTAACTCTCCTTTTTGACGATCAAAATTCTTTTAGAAAAGAATTTTTTAAAGATTTTAGGGATAGTTTCAACAATATACTTAAGTGTTAAAAGCATCATGGAAATCAAAAATCATTTCAACTCTCCAAACAACAGTAAATTTTTTCGTACAAAACATTCATATAAAAATGAAGTTTTCTGCAAATGATTAAAATTAAAAACGTCGGAGGTTTAAATGAAAAAGTGATGAAGTACACGATATTAACGTCGTCACATATATCAGCGCATATGACTGATATTGTGACGATATAAGTGAAATTAGAAATATATTTGTATACATAGTAAAATATGTATAATCGAGTATAAACCGAAATCAATTATGGGTGGCAACGGTCCACAAAAACCAGACATATTTCAAAATGTTATAATTATTTGTTTTAATGATTAAACATGGTTGTCAAAATTTTTTAAGTCTTGTAGGTAATATAAAATTTAAATCAGTTAAGAAAACAGATCCCAGTTGTCTAGATCGTTGCAGGCGCAACACAATAGGTTTAAACGTGCACATCGCGTACAATTTATATGCTTCAGTCTTTGGGTGTTACCACACCAATCGATCGTTCGTCGATCGATGAATCTATGACAGAATAGACCAGTCGACGTCACCCTTTAGAACGCTCATCAACCCACTACAAAATCTTAAATTTTCTCAATTTTGAACTCTTTGTTAATGAAGTCTAGGTTGAAAAATCAATTGAAAAATTAGACATTTTGTGTTGACTGTACCAATCGTAATCGCGTAGAAATCGGTGTTACTTACTTACCTTTTGTTTCAAGCCTGGTAATAAATGAAACTAAGGCTTACTCAAAACTATCCCATTATATCCAAGGGCTTTTTGGTATCGTTATGATGTCGAGTCTTCTGTTCACGCTAAAAAGGATAATAAAAAAATAACTTAAGCGTACGGGTATAATAACTGGTTTCGCAAGAAGATTTGTTAAAATAAGGAGTAGAGTTTTCACAACACTATATATGGTTCTTATAAAAAGCATAAAAATATTACTATCTGGTAAATTTAAAAATATAATGAGTTCAATAAAATTATGTTTTAGAATTAATCTATGGTTTACTATTCTCTAATAATTTACTAAATAACTGCGGAGTTGTTTAGTGAGCAGTTTAAAACTGAAAATACAAATTAAATTTAAAAAAAAGCTTCCGTAACTATTGAACTACGAAACGGATTTTCTTAAAACATGGCTAAGAATACATTCAATCAATTCAGATTTCAACATTAAAAACTACATCAAAATCGGTCCACTCGCGTGTGAGATACGACGCCACAGACAAACACACAGATACACACGTTAAACTTATAAGACCCCTATTTTGCGTCGCGGGTTGAAAACTAATATTCAATTTTAATTTGAACCAACCAAAAAACTTCTGGGTAGTGACCTAATTTTAAGATATTTAAAAAAATGATCCCATTTGCATTTTTGTGTAGATATTTCACATGCAATCCAATTTAACTCTTACAAATGCCCATATACCCTAACTCCCCTCCCATAAACCTTTATTAGCCAAAGCGTGTTTTGTGACATGTTTTTACACACGAACATTTTTTACTGTTCAACGAGGTAGAGTACAAAATACTTATAATTTATGAGTAAAAGGGGAAACAAGCCATGAAAAGGGTTACTTTGGTATTTTAGAAGTAGCGTCCGTCGTAACATGTGTTTCTTAAAGTTACCTGAATCATCGCTTTTCATCGAGTGACGTGGAGGTTATGGAGTTAAAAGTTATACCGTCCATAGAAAGGGTTAGCAAAAATAATACCGTTACTTTATATTATTTTTTAAAGTCAATACATGTACCTGCTTTGGACGTCGTTCGGATGACATGAATATGACTGGGGTAGGATTTTTGTGCGGCAGTAGTAACAGACTACAATTCTTATGGTAGCGTCGGGTGACGGGTCGCTCACTTCCCTCTAATATGGTTGAGGAGGGCGATGGCTGGATCCCGCGTTAACTCGTGAACGGGTGCCGTTTGAGGGTGTTCGTCGTTTGGATACTTGGAGGGAGGGAGACTTGCCGAGCTAACAGATGCAGAAAAGAATAATTTTGTATAGACATAAAGAGACTCTGTAAATTTATTTTGAAAAAAAAAAAATATACCCGTGAAGTTTCTTGCCAGTTCTTCTTCACGAAGGTTTTTTTTCGAACTGGTGGTAGAATCATGTTTTATTTGACGTCAATAAGAACAAGTAATTGTCAATGTTGAGAAATAAATATTTGAATTTGAATTTGCATACGTTTGTATAGTTTTTCCGAAAAAGTCGATTTCTATCAAATATGTCGCATACCATCAGACGATTCTAAAGATAATCAATTGGATGGCTCCTATCTAAGCGAATGTTTAATATAGGGAAGTTTTATGCATTTTAATACAAAATACCGGGTGAATTTTTTCCCGGTCGGAAATGGGCGCATCGGGTTAGGACACAATTTTGAGCGACTTTCTTTAATACAGCTAAAATGAAAAATACTCTCATAACCTAAAACATTATTTACAGAAAACAGTTCAACACTGTTTATATTAAAACGCGGCCTAAATATACAATTAAGCTATTCTAAACTATCAGCTTCTGATCATTTATTGTAACTTATATACAATTTTCATTTCACCGAGATTTTTTATTAATTATTGTCTTAAATTAAGCAGTGTTAAACTTTTTGGTTAACCGACAAATTTTCGTTTATATTTATACATCTTCGCTTTCTACAATGGCGAAGTTACTGTTATATAAAGGTTATATACCTACTTCTACTTCAAAGGCGAAATTGTACTTTAAAATGAAACTATATAAAGTTCAATATCGTATACCATAATCCAATTTAGTAACACCAAGTGAGAAACACCAGTTCGTTTTATCCGCAACATTTAATTTGAGCGGCAGTGTAGTAAGTCTAGTTTTTTATTACAACTACGAACGTTAACTTCCAAGCGCTGTCGTGGCTCGGAAAAAAACGTTATGCTTTTTATTCGTTTTAGTACCTAGCTGCGAAAATAAACCGAGTGTTCACGTATAGAGTTTGAATGTTGGCGGTTTGTGGTTTTAGTTTTATTATAATATAAACATTCCGTTACATATTTTTAGTATTTAAACAACCCGATCGATAAATCTTTTTATGTTAATATATTGAGATATTAGGTCAATATATTAAAATAAAGCTACCAATATTTGATAAAACAGGTACGCGTCCCCAAATTAATTTATTAATATACTTAAGACTTCAACCTATATACCTAATTATATCAAGATAATTCTTTAAACAGCTAACATGTGCAAGAATATTTAAAAATTTTTATTTGTAGGTCGCACACTTTTTGGTTGTTAGAATATCAAAATCGTTGGAATTTAGCTACCGGTTTCATCTGAAATACTATAAATATTATTTCTTTTATAACATTTTTTTTACACAAGGTTAAATTTAATTTTTTTTTATACAAGATTAAATAAACCCTTTATTAATGGGTGAAGAGGGTAGGAAATATAGACAAGTGGTATCCGGCTAAAGAATCGGGACTGTATATTTGTTTTGTCACGGGGAATCTGGTTCATAAGTATTTTAATTTAGGAACCTTTCGAAATACAGATTTCTGCAACCAAGGAGTTGACTGGCCTAAAGAAAGGTGACTCCACCCACGATAACTTATTTGCATAGCCAAAAACAAGGAGAATGGCAAACTTTTTACGCTTAATAAGATTGCATTCCTTTAAATTACTTCAACAGAAGGTAGCTTTGCCGGCCGCCCCTAATTTTTCAATTCTAAAGCTTCATTCAAAATCATTAAAGTTTTTTTAAAGTTCTCTAGCACTTTTGCATAGTAAATTATAGAATATTTCATTTGGTGATACAAATAAATTCGACCATAAATTATAATTGAACTCGACATAAATTTTGTTCAATAGCTAAAACCCCATATTCCCATGTAATACGTCAAACAATGTCAGTTGCTGAATATATTGTTCAGTAAATGTTTTCGAATCCTTCGGGTCATCCGAAGCCACAACTTGCTCCACGCGTGCCACAGTTCCGTTCGGTTCGTAGTTGTTAATTAAGAGTTGTGGATTATTTGGAAAGGAAATTAATTTATACAGTTAGTGGTTTGGTACGACCTATTATTTCCTTGTTTTAGTCCACGAGGTGTGTTTTTGTTTTACCAAGCGATTTAGAACGTAATGGCGAGGAAGTTTCTTTTTTTAAAATTTATAACTTTTCTGTATTATTCATCAGTAATAAAACTTTTAACTTTTACAATTATAATAATTATGAAAATTATATGTTCTACATAGTTTTATTATTACATTACACACATTAATTTTTTTTGTTTGCTACGAACTATATAATAAAATAGTATAATATATGTATAGTAAATGTAATGCATATATGTATAACGTAGTAAAGTGCTCTAAAGAGATCCGCAAAGTATATGAACATAAATACAAAAGTATATGAACATGGTTTTATTAAGCATAAATTCCAATAATGCGGAAGTTTCATTACAATTAGCTTAGATTGTACAGATTATGGAAAATGAAACGGAAAAAATAAGTAAAGGGGACAACACATTAACATGAATTTATTATGGTATTTAGCGTAATCAACAAGTTTGTTTAAAAATAAGAACGAATACTAAAGGACACATCTGTCTTATTAACAGTCTTTCCACCTACATTTGATAATAAAGTTAAAAGTATAGGTACTAATAGAAGGCTGTTAATGCATGTAAAGATAACTTAAGCTTTAAGCTATCTCTGCTAAGTCATAAAAAGCTGAAAAGTTTACAAAACTTAAATAAGACTCTGTATTTAGATGAACTTGTAGGTGTTAAGTGAACGACCGCGATTCAGGAAGTTTACCGAAATATAAGGTGTTTCTTGGTTTTAGCATTTCTAGTGAATAAAAAAATAGGAAAAGAGAGTAAAACATTTTTGTTGAAATCCTTTTAAATTAAAATATAGGATTTGCAATTGTTGGATTCAAATAGAGAACTTTCTATAATTATTAAATAGATATATTTTCTTATTACTAATTTCCTTAGTCTATAAACAAATTATAAATTCGAGTTTTGGATGTTTTGGGTTGTTAGTATAAACATAAAAACAAATGAATTCTTTGGAGCAGCGAGTCGTTTGCATTCCATGCTAATGACACTAATATTGCCCGTTTTTTATGGATTGTCCTAAAGAAAGGCATTTGTAGATTGGCTTTGTCTGAATAAGTGTTGCGGTGGGACGATCAATTTTGCTACGGCGACACCTGGCTTTTAATTTTCGATCTTTTATTAAAGTTTTCGATGGAGCATGACTGACGCTAGATATATGTGGCTTGGAAAAATCGGTTAAAATTTTGCTCGATAAATGACAGCGTTATTTTATGTGGGTGATCCACCGATTTTGCCATATTTCAGAAATCACTATGTAGTAAAATTATTTGTAAATTAATGAGTTATTTTAGTATCCTATTTGGATAGACACACAACTTTATTTTTTTGCATCACAAACAAAAATTTTATTCATATAGTAGGATACAAGTCGATTTACCAACCTGTCAAAAAATACACAGAACAAAAAAGTAGATTACATGGGCAAACTTGGGATAAAGGCGCATAATTAAAAAAAAAATCTAACTGCCTATACATTTAGGATAATATGTATTATCTAGACTAGAATAATATTTTATGAATATTTTTTAAACTGCAAAGTAAAATCATTTAAGTCAACGTTTTTTAAGTTCTAATTTAAGGCTATGTGCAGACATGCACAGAATTCACAATAGACGCCGAGATCGATGTAATACGTATGCTAATTTATAAATGCTCCGTGGAATTATAGATGTCGCCCCGAGCGTCGAATCACGTTCCAACCTCTTTGGCGGCCATCTTGATTTCGCAGAACGTAATTAAAATGCAGTTTTATCTCGGAACGTTAGGGAGATTAGTTTAAATATTTAATTCTGAGATTGCCGTAAGGCTTAAGTTAAAATAGCAAACTATATACTTATATATTTTTCAGGAAGTGCATTTGAGTTAGCGTATAAAGGCAGTTCAACAAACTTAGAGAGAGTGAAAAATTGCTATATTAGCTTATACCTACGCATTGTAGCAAACAAATAAAATTTTCAAATGTGATGTAAAAATTACATTTTATCGTAACAATTACCGGTAAATGTTCGCATTATTAAGAAATATTTTGCTTAAGTCAACAATATTCCAAGGCGTCTTCTCAAATTTTTTCGGCGATCGTATCTACTTGCTTAAATGACACCATTAAAATCCGGGTACCGTAAATTGGTGAGAACGCGACGTTTCGTGCATTATTTCAAACGGAGTAGTACTATCCGCCTTACGTTATAGCCATTCCGCGCATTAATTCCGCCTGTACCGCTGTAACTAGCATAAAGTGTGAATAACGACTCTGCCAGGCGACTACTAATGGTGGCTTTAGATGAAATGTTCTTATTAATTTAGCTTCCTCGAGAAATGGACGTTTTTAAAGTCAAAGTTCTTGTATTGGTTATGAAAATTTATGATTATAACGTGTTCTTATAATATTATTCTCTGTTTTTAGTGAAATATGTTAAGGATTTGTTACTTTAGGGATAAAATTTACTTTAAACTTAACAACGAAAGTAATAATAGCGTGCAAGACGGTTAAAGTTTTCAAAATAAAGGCTTTTATTTACTTAACATCAACATTAACGACACTAAACTAGACTTATAAAACTACAATATTCGTTAAATGCGCAAAACACTTAACTTTTAAGAGTGTTGTGAAATTTAATAATACACTTAGCAGCTCCAGTTTTGAAAATAAGCTAGAATTTTCAGCAACAAGCTTTAATAAAAAAAAATATATTTTTCACATAGTTTAAACATTTTGAGCATCCACAGCCAATGCGAGGAACTTTATCTTACTGCAAATGTGCATTCGTACAGCTTAACCATGTTAGTTTGGTATGCAGATAAACTAACGGAGTCTGGAACTGAATTAAGCTCAGACAATTGCTTTCTATAATGAATAGGGCGGTGTTTGTTTGTCCGGAAATTCATGTAGTTGTACGCGATGGTACTACCTTATATGTAGATATCGAGGATGGCGTTTGAATAATAATGTGGAATGATATTGTCTGGAACAATTGGAATCTCATTTACATTGCTTGCTATTGCTGTGGAACATCGATTGTTGTAATAGTAAAACGGGCTTCAACTCGGGCGGTGTTCATGATAGTAAAATAAGCTTACGCAGAATGTTATGATTGGCGAGCTTATTTGATTTTATAGCTTTATTATTTGAACTCAAAGGGTAAAGTAAATTTGTTACGTTCCAGTTTTTGTACAAAAATCAACAATAAGTTATGCGTTCTTATAATGTTGATTCTAATGAAACAAGTAATTATATATGTACTATTTAGCAATTCTCGCTTAATTATTCTTGATGCCGAGTCTTTTATAACTGTGAACTTTTAATATAATATAATAAGGTGAGAGGCCATTGGAAGTTTCCACTCTCAATCAACATAAAACTTGTGGAATTTATATTCACCGCATGGTAGAATTTCCCTACAGTAACATTTAATCATTAAAAATGTTAACTGTTTTATCTCAATGCTATACCTCACAGGGCTTTTAAAGATTTTTGTTCAAATCCTTACTAATACAAATGTTTTAGTATTTTAATAAAGATAGAGTAAAATAAATGTTCTTTTAGTTTCTTGTGTATTCGATAAGTCTAAATGGATCACAGTAAGTCAAGACAGAATCAGGACAGTCAGCACTAGGAGTCAGACGCTTAAACAATAAATTGATTAAATTTTAAGGCTTGATCTTTATTCAAATTCAACTTTAAATAAACCTGGCTTAATATTTTCCATGCAAACCCAAAAATAACCAATCTCACATACAAACTTTTCAAATTTTAATAAAAACTTTTCAGATTCGAATAAAAAAAGCCGAAGCGAGCTTTGGAAACATATTTTTCAAGCTTTAAATCCAGTTACAAAAACGTCAACGGAATGTAAGGCTGTATTGATTATTTCCAGGAAAATATGCCTCAAAATAACATAAATCTCATGTGGAAACTGGCGCACTGCCAGCGATGTGTCCGCACAATGTACCCTTATTTTAACTCATTTCCATTGGCTTATTAAGCACATTCATAAGCTGTTGAAGATTGTCGGTTTCATGATGTTATGAGTGTATATATTTTTGTTTAGCGACAATATGCATAATATTTTAAATGTACAATATCATGAAACAACCCTATCATTGATTTATTCTAAACGCTCGAAATGGATAATAATAGACAGTAAAGCGGATAAAATTTGTAGGTTTTGAATCAATTGATCCGGAGAGAAAATTAAATAGAAGGTACTCTTATTGAAATTATTGTCATAAAGATTATAAATTTGAATGGTAATAATCAATATATTACGAGGAGGAGGAGTGTCTTTTTGAGCTGACCCCAGTGGTAGAGTTTTAATAGACCCTTCATTTCCGTATAATTTTTAGGTCATATTGAATTTAACTTCCGTCTCTAAATTTTTTCTGTTTGAAATTAGATACTTCAACAAATATCATGGTACATAGATGATTTTGATCACTCTTAAATCTCACAAAAAAAAACCATTACCACAAAGGTATTCTAAATTAAATTAAATGAAACTAATTGGAAAAGGCAATCTCGAAACGGCATATGTCCGAAGTTAACTCATTAGCTACAATATTAAGAGAAAAGTTTTTGTTAATGGCGCCAAGTTAAATGTAGGTTTAATTCGCTGCCCGTTCCTTCAATAAATCTTGTTTAGGTTCGCTTCTCTTATTTAAAATATACGAATGGGAACTTTTGGTCGCGATTGTACTCCTATGGATTAATGGCAACTATAAACTACCCAGTTCTGTAAAATTGAAAAGTTTGGTAATTAGGATACCTGCATTCTATTCGGACGGTAAAGTTTTATGGGTTACGATAAGACTGGAGGGAGCTTTATAGACAATTTAGGTAATTACATAAGTTTTTAATTAGCGTCCTTAATTTAAGAATACCTAGCATATATACGCTTATATGCCTAGTTGATTTAGGGCTGTTTTTTCAATGCTCAGATAACTTTTGTCACAAGAATCATTTTGAGAATTTCACATATTTTCTATGAAAAGGCTTGTCAAGCGTCAAAATTATTCTAGTGATAAAATTTGACAAAATAATCGTAAGTTAGAAAATACTAATGCAAATTACGATCTTGATACGTAATACGTTCAAAGGATCAAGTAGCAGACATCACGTAAACATTGGTTAAAGTTTAATGCTTTGAGCAGCCGTAACACTCGGCTCTGAATATTTGAAGCTACCCTCAGATCGCTAGGAGGGTCAGCATACGATTGATCGTAAACCTTAACTGTTACAGAGGCGAGCGTAATTTGTACTCCGTTTAGGTGCTTGGCAATAAAAATGGAGAGGATTTTAAGTTTAATATGTGTTTCGTGGACACTTAAAGACTCTCTTTTTAATAGTCCTTGTTCACTAAAATTAAAAATAAAAAGTTTATGCTTAAGTAGTTCGACAAAGTTCGGTATATATCTGCCATTGTAATCTAATTTTTATTTAGGGGGTGTAGCAATGAGATTCTAAGGAACCCTCCTTGTTTACGACTAGTTTCTTATAGAAGTAGGTGAAAGACATCAAGTAAAATTTTGTCTTGATCATTCATAAGGTTTTCTTACAAAAAAGAGAAATCTAGTAAGTTATAGTTTATTGCAACCCATCCTTGATTTAAATGGATAAGAATCTAAATAGATAACAAAAGGAAGTTAACCTAGTTAAGTTTTAAATAATGGTAACATATGCCTTTAAAGTATATCTATATATATGTAGGTATATATATATCAAACTTTGAGAAAGCAAATTGTTGTTCCCTCCAATAATCATTTCCACAATTTAAACAAAAATAAAATGTAAATGAATTTCCGCGTTATCTTCTAAACTCATCTTTCAGCTTCGTAATCTGCGGTATTAATTCAGCGTGGTCCACCCAATTCTCGTCGACTATCGATAATATTGATAGGCTGTTATCGACAACGAACAGCTCTACTTGTTCAGGGCTGTTTGCTCGACATGCAAGATTAATGACTAGGACGACAGAACCACGAGGGATGATCCTTCTTACCGTGGATAAGATTAGATGTGGTTTTCAGTTCGAATTAAAGCCTTGTTCAGTTGCCAAAAGATGTCATTTCTGAGCAGCATTTTCTATGTATTGGCCTAGATTCTTTGTTTGATGACTTAATTTATTATAAAGGAAAATACATATTTTTATTTCTTCACATGAACTTTACTGACCCCTAGACAATAACGAGAGTTACTAGATTATTTTCTTCTCACCTCTGCCTTAGAAGGTATCTTGTTCGTAAAAGGTAATTGAAGTCGATTAAACTATTCGTAGAAAATTTGCTCGAATTGTTCTGGACGCAGATCATTTTTTCTAGGACGCACAATGAGTTTTTAGTGCTGGTAAAAAAATTTAGAGGCTAATTTAAATTTGGAACAAATATATTTTTACTTCTAAATAATCGAATTTTCAAAATAAATTAATACTCGCCAGCGTTCCATACATAAAAACTTTTTTTGCAAAACATTCTAAATGGCCTGGTATAGCTATTTTCAAAACTGCTACCTTCTCACTAACAAAATAAACGCCAATACACACAAGTTCACAACTAATAGATTGATCAATTAATTATCCAACGCTTATTAAATTCCAATTCCTACAGGATACACATTCTTCACCTAAAACTTTTGAAAGCTCACGGAAGCTTCAATCTCAGACAGATGAGTCAGCAGTTAGCACAAAGCTCCTGGGAAACAAAGCTGCACGCAGCTTTCAGAGAGCTTTCGCACAATTAAGTGAGCGTTTTTGTTACTGCCACTGTATTATTCCTGAACAATGCCTCATGATTTGCGGAATCTAACATATATTTTTTGGTGTTTTCTGAAGTCGGGATGAATTTAGGAAATTGAGGTTTTCGCCGGATGAGATTAGGCGTGCGTGTTTTATGTTGTGTATTCTTGGCACGTATTAATGTTTGTTCATATTCTTTACATTGATGGAGCATGTATGATGTCATGTATCTTTTTTGGAATCTGTTCTCTTAGTTTGATAAATACGGTAATTTCCTTTATAACAGGACTACATTTGCTAAATAAGAAAACCAATTTTTAGTCGGTATTCTTATATCATTTATCTGGTCTACTTGTTTTTTTTATCTCCATGCGATATTAAAAACGGTTCTATAATCTTGTCCTTCATTTCGAAGCAAGTCAGCATAAATCTAGCAAAGTCGATAAGACAACACGTGTGTTGCCAGATTCGCGCATTAATCTCCCAGTCACGTCACATTAATTATAAGGGTGTTTCATTAAACATGGTAACACTCGATGCATGGTTAATTGCAGGTATACGTAATAGGTTTGTTGAAACTGCTGGTTCTTATTGATAAGAACTGTATATAAACTAGTTTCGGGTGTTATGAAGTCATTGTTTTAATGTTGTTCTCACAATATATGTTACTTCTACACGACACTTCTACTCTTTTGAAAAATTCAATTTTCATGCAAAGCAATTTGATTATTAAAAAAAGACTGCAATAAGTCTTGCCTCAAGTTAAAGGCGCGTCCCCTTAAATACAGATATAGAATTAAGTATGCAAAACAGTTTTAAAATTAAACTTATACAAAATTTTATTTAACTTCGATCTTAATCTAAATATTTAATCAATCAAATCAAATCAAAAAATAAATAATCTAAATCATTATATTAGAAATAAAAAGATTTATTTTTAAGGTATACAACATTTTTGAAATCAAGGAAGTTGCAACCAACGATTCACCTCTTTGTTGAATCTGTACATACGACCAAAGTCCAGTAAAGTGTATTTAAAACAGCAATAGTTTTTAATTAAGTCACACAAAACACCGCAACTATATCTAACGAGGAAGATAAAAAAGTATTCGTGCAGTTATTTGCTAAAAAAAAATACGAAATATACTTACGCAATAAATAAAACCTCTTTAGTTTTAAAAAACTTCGGCTGAGTTGTTTTAGAAGTGCCACCATAAAAAAGTAATGAAAAATGTGTAAAGTTTCAGGCGGCAGTCACCGGAGTCACAACAAGAAACAAAGAAGAAAGAACACGACAACAGAGCTGAGTTTACGTGATGTTACAGAAAACTTTAAAATGGGGAAAGGGCGGATTAAATTTAAGAAAAATTAAATGTCAAGTTCCTTGATAAAACACTTTATCCATCAGATTAACATTAGCCCTTTTGTTTGGCCTTCATTGACTGAATTTGACACTTTCACTTAAAACATCAATTATTGGGAAAGGAAAGGAAAGAGGATGGGAAACTTTAATTTGTACGAAAGACTTAGGTTTTCATGTAAGAAATGTGTCACATGCGAACTATAAACTGAACGTTAAAGCTATCATTCATCATACGCTTATGGAATTAATTAATATGATTTTGTGGAATTGGAAAAATTCTTAAATTTTTGCCCGGTGTAAACAAATTTTTGGGATCTCTTTTTTACATCTGGCATGATTAGGTTTGTACTAAGGTGTCTTTTTAGGACCACCGTAGCAATTGTCTGTAGGATATACTTAATACTGTATGGAACGTATTTTTTTGGTTTGAAATTGAAGTAGATATTTCAAACTATTGTTGTAGATCTAGATTTAAATCACTTAAATGGTCAATATCAATGCCCAGTAAATATGAGTAAAATCTCCACTCAGAGATGTCAAATGGTTACTTAAGGTGCTCGTAAGTACAGATTTTGCTTTGCGAATCTATACTTTATAAATACTGTTTCTGAGACTATAATAAAGAGTGCTCGAAGTTACCGTTTGACGCCTCTGAGTGGTAACCATCATAAAAAATACTAGTTAATAGTAAATAGTAGTTAAATATTCACATTGTTCGCGAATAAATGTTCAAAGGGCTGTTGTTTTATATCTCCCCGCTAATCTAAAAATGTAGTCCTGGAATATTTAAAAGTAGAGGGAATATGCACCTCTTAATCATCATTTTCCATCAGGTGAGATGGAAGACAAACACGTATCCAAAAGCTATCCTATCCTAAGCTATAAAAAAATCAACACGTCACGTAAACTCAGCTTTTCATCTCAAGAAAGAAGACCACCGGAAGCAGAACGTAGAAGACAAATATTTCAAGAAAGAAAACTCCCAAAGAACAGAGGAGAAAAAAGAATAAAAGAAGATACAAGAAGAATTTTGGCACATTCGTGATCTACCCTGTAGATCCGGGCTTTTGTAGTTATAGTTCTCATCAGAAGCTCGTCTCTACAGGTATCTCACGGCTGGAAGACCTCGCTACTTTTGCTGATAAATCGAACAAAGAACAAAGAAAACTGAAAACTATAGTAAATACTTAGATTAGGCAAAATATCGGTGTAAATGTAATTGATACTAAAATAATTAAGCTTCTGGACCTGATGTATGGCTTGTACAGGAATTTTCGCCAAGCGTCTTAGCACTGTTTTAAAATTTGTAAAGCTAACCAACTCTAAAGATACGACAAATAAGAAGGTATTAGAAAAATCAGTCAGTTGTTAATTATTTAACTATTTCCTATTTAGTTTACATTTCCATATTTTTTACTTATTAACAATACAAAAAAAGGAGATATAAGGAATGCTGTAAGTTAAAAACTATAAAATATATGTTAATGCGTCGCGATTATCAATTACCTTCTTAATTAAATGCTAACACTGACTATCTCAAACCAGTAGATCTAGAAACATGAAACGCTGTACAGGGGTTCTTTGTACAAAGTAAGGGAGCACCAAGACATAATTTTCAGAAGTTGAACCCCTTAAGGGGAATAATCTATTTGATCGATTATAACCTACCCACCCTAGGAAAACCTCGAGTGTAAACGAGTTATATACTAGGAGATATAAACGGGAAACATCCGTGTTAAGTCATACCAGAAATCGAACTCGGAGCTTTTTTAAACTATGGCTTACAACGGATGACGTTAAGAATTGTTTTTCAAAAACACAACAAGAATTGTGTATCTAGTGAATACTGTCATTTTATCCTAAGTTTAGGTTTGTTCACTTCATTATGTAAATCTGCTATTTAAGTCGTAGCCTACTGGTCAATATTTCAGGACAAATTATGAAATGAAATGAAATATTTATTTCTGAACATTGACAATTACTTGTTCTTATTGACGTCAAATAAAATATGACTCTAACACCAGTTCAAAAAATCCTTCACTTCACTTCTTCACTTGCAAGAAACTTCACGGGTATATTTTTTTCAAAATAAATTTACAGAGTCTCTTTATGTCCATACAAAGTTATTCTTATCTGCATCTGTTAGCTCGGCAAGTCTCCTTCCCCCAAGTATCCAAACCTCAAACGGCACCCGTTCAAGAGTTAACGCGGGATCCAGCCATCGCCCTCCTCAACCATATTAGAGGGAAGAGAGCGACCCTTCACCCGACGCTACCATAAGAAGACGTACTTTAGTGATAATGACGCTTTAGATATATTCATCGGGACGAAGAACTCAACGAACGAATAGACACATTACTCATATCCTTATCTGTTACATTATATGCTGTATAAAGGTAATAAAAACAATGTAGAATATTTATGATACATTTGTAGAAGAAAAAATGTATACTATAGATATTTAAATGAGATTTCGTATTCTACTAAATAATTATTGGACACTACCACTACATCTAAATAACAGGATGTTTTTAGGCAAATCCCTGTCATTCGTGTATTAATCAGGTTGTAGCAAAAAATAATTACTTTTTCTCTTTTTAATCCTTAAAAATTAAGATTATTCCCCACCACTGTTGCCTTTTATATATTTTTTACTAAAATACGACATATCTTTGTAGTGTCATTTACAAGAAATGTTATTTAATTGAATTATTTTTTTGTCATTAAGTTTCGGTGTTTTTGTCTAATCAAATAAAATAAAGATGTGATATTTGTTATCTGTACGTTTCTTTGTATTAGATAAACTGAGAAACTACAGAGTTTACTTTAATCATTATTATTCCATTAACAAGGAATAACAACACGCAATATCTTATTAATCAATGACCATCCGCGACAAAAACAGAAATCTTTCTAGATTTTATGAAAAATCGTAGAACTAAAACGTCCTTACCCAGAGACGTCAAATAGTTACTTACGGTGTTTCTAAATATATATTTTGTTACGCGAATATATCCTTTATTTAATCTAAATCTAAGTAAAATAATCTATAATAATAGTACCCTTAGTAACCGTACGACTATGCGTAAACGATTCTTACACTACTGTTGCATAATTATGCAAAACCTGAAATGGTTTCACCAGATTTATGTGGGGTTATATATATGATGATATATTATGATGGATATATACGGGTTTAGCCTGTCTCTGTGTGACTTAGAAAACTAAGGGATCCTTAATGAAAACAAACCTAAATGTGTTAAGTTAAACTTCAAACCGGTAAATACAAACATTGTAGATAGTTAAGAGCCAGGAAATGAATCTTGTGAACTCAATTGTATTTCTGAGTAAAACCAACTCCAGTGGGGACCGCATGTTGATGGGTTAGCGAGAAGACTTGGCTCTGCCGCATACGCTGTTAAAAAATGCGACAAATTTCAAATGAACAACTGCTCGATTAGTGTATTTTGTGGCCGTCTGACCTGCGGCATTCTGTTGTGGGGGAGTGCTGCCAATTAGAAATAAATTTACGGAAATAAAAATTTTTCCTTTTAATTCCCAAAATATTTAGAAAATGTATGTTTGTATAAAAATGAAGATAACCATGTTCAAAATAAAAAGAGTTCTGCACAATGATAACACAAGAGGGAGAAATAAGTTGGCAGTTCATAATAGTCGGCTTCATAAAGTCACTAACTCATTCATGGGTCAGTGTATACATTTTATAATAAGGTTCCTGTGGATATCGACGGTCAAGGAAACTATGGATCTGGATGGCTGGATCCCGCGTTAACTCGTGAACGGGTGCCGTTTGAGGGTGTTCGTCGTTTGGATACTTGGGGGGAGGGAGACTTGCCGAGCTAACAGATGCAGAAAAGAATAATTTTGTATAGACATAAAGAGACTCTGTAAATTTATTTTGAAAAAAAAAATATACCCGTGAAGTTTCTTGCCAGTTCTTCTTCACGAAGGTTTTTTTTTCGAACTGGTGGTAGAATCATGTTTTATTTGACGTCAATAAGAACAAGTAATTGTCAATGTTGAGAAATAAATATTTGAATTTGAATTTGAATTTGAATTTGAATTATGAGAAATTGTGTGTTAAAGCTTATTGAATACTAATAACAATGATAATAAAATCTTTATTTTTCAAAATGTTTAAATACAAGCGAATACAATCGCTGACTTCCAACATAGGTACGCAGACCTGTTTTTCCAGAAGTCCATTCCTTCCTCGTTACGTAATTGTCATTTAAAACTTCGTGTTACATACTTATACATACTTCATGTTATAACATGTTAGGAATCTTGTTTTACTTTACATTCATATACAAATACAAACGAATTGGTGGGTAGTTAATTTCTTTAAATATACGTAACCACTTGTTGAACAACTAAAGTCACACAGACTTAAGACTACCCACTTTTAGTACAGATAACTATTCTAGACAGAGTAAATTTGTCGTGTGGTACAAGTGAAAATAAATTTAGTTATATTATTATGTTAAACGTTACGATGATAAACAAAATACATTCAAAAATGCTTAATTTAGATATGCAAATAACACTTTATATAGTCTGCCAGATTTAAAGATTTAATACTTTTTTTTTACAAAATTCATAAAAGTTTAAATAAATACACAAAGTTTTTATTTTTCCATGTGGCTTATATTTTTATATTAATTGTTATGATGTCAAACAACAAAAATTTTAAACTGCTTTATACACACATTATTTTTTAAAAACGACTTAATATATTTTACTTTCACATAATAATTTAAGAAGTAGTTTATAGTTCACAATTGTTTTTACCATTCAGTAATAACAATTCTTAATAATATATAGCGAATAGACATTTTTTTATGGGAGATTATAAGTCAAGCCACAGATTTCTTTATTAGCCACGTGATCAAACTTCAAATTTTACAACTAAGCCACGGGCAAATGGGATAGCCTCTAATAAACTAATTTGTCTTTTTTGCAACGCCTACTAAATATTCTATAGAAAGCGTGGTAGTTAAATTTGGGTTAGGTTAATGTTAGGCTGTAACTGTCGCATGCGCGAGCCGAGCGAGCGAAGCGAGCGTGGTGCGGCAGCACCCGGCGAAGCGCCATAATCGAAATTGGATGATAATTCAAAATTTTTTAGCAAAAACATCACCAGACAACCTATTTTGAGTGGCTAAGATAGTATCGTTCAGACGTTCGCAAATTGTGGCTGACTTAGTAATTTAGAAGGGGATGTAGTAGATTTTAAGAGGCGAATAAAGCTATTAAAAAGTAGTCTGTGTAATTAGCACCCTTTTTTATTTTATATTTTATTTCATAGTTAGATCAAGAAATTACGTTTACTTTTCTATGTATCCTTTTGTAAATAAATGGGGCATTCAAACTGTACTGCCTACATGCGAACGTACAAGAGACTATAGCAGTAGGGAATAACACTATTAGTCACGTTTTCCACTTTTAATCAATTTAGGTACTTCTTGTCTATGATATTTTCTTAAGATTTGATATACATAAAGTTTCCTTACACTTTATGATTATTTAGACTAAATAAACTATCCGATTATTTAAACGATAAAATCCCCTCATTTACAGGCTTCTACTACTACTAGTAGTAGAGCACTAAAACATATTTAATGTGTCTTTTTGTTCGTTGAGTTCTGCGTCCCGATTAATGTCTAAAGCGTCATTCTCACGTCTTTGACGGGTCGCTCACTTCCCTCTAATATGGTTGAGGAGGGCGATGGCTGGATCCCGCGTTAACCTCGTTTGTCTTCGTCGTTTTGATAGTTGGGATAAAGAGACTACTAGCCAGAGCTTAATTTTGTATTGCAAAAAAATAATAAAATAAAATTTATTTGCAAGGAATTATTCCCGTAAAGTTTCTGCCAGTTCTTCTCATGAAGGTTTTTCCGAACTGGTGGTAGAGCCATGTTTTATTTCACGTCAATAAGAACAAGTAATTGTCAATGTTGAATAAATATTATACTTTGTAGCCATAAAGTAGACAAAAGGGATCGGTGACTAACGGTTTTTATGAAATATTTTATTTTACTCATCTGTTATTTGAATATCACATAGCGATCATATTACTATAACACCCAATTAAAATTACTATATAAGGATATTTTTTAAATAGAACAATTTGAAAGATCGCAAATGTAGAATCCATCAATGGTCATATTTGTTAAAAACTTTCCTTACAGTTCACGTAGATCTTATCATACGTGTTGCATATATAGATAATATTGTAGATAAAAGAAAACTATTTCTAATTACTATTTACAATTTTTTGTTATCACATAGATTAAAACGTTATGAAATATTTAAAACTTAGCCCTAAATAATAATGATAACCAAATTTTTGGATCACTGTAGCGTCAAATTAATTAATTTTGAATTATCACCATAAAAATAGCTTTTTCGTGAAATTCAACAAAGCCTCTAAATTTTAACCGTAAATTTTATTATTTCAACAAGTCCACTTCGTTCAAAAGCCATGAACTTTAAAGCATTTAAGTAATGCATCGTGAAACAATCTAAAACATTAACAGGCTAACAGGATGGATCCATGCCATGACTTCAAAAAATTCACAGCCATTAAGACAAAACCTTTTAATGGCTGTGGAATTTTTGATGTAGATTATACAAATGATACTTATACACAAACATTACACATTATGATCAAAACTACGCTACCTTCATACCTGACTACACAAACGCACCAAAGAAGCAACTGCACAATCTTCAGTAGAGGTTCATAATTCGTTTAAGATCCTGTAAATCCTCCACTCAGTTAGGTCACTTTATTGCCGTGCTGCAGCGAACAAGAACAGTATAATGCTTAGTTTATGAACGCTCCGGACCGTCTCCGGACGTTATCGAGTTTAATTTATATGTAAGAAGCCTTTATTTGGCAGTGGTTTGGGAATTTATAGGAGTGAGACGTTAGAGTGAATGTATTTTGGTCTGAGTTTCCGGAAGTCATGTAACAGTATTTTAAATGCACAAAATATAGATAAAATATTTTGTTACGGTCTAAAAAAGGGATATAAATTATAGCAAATCAGTTAGGTATTGCTTAAATGATGCTTTAAGCACCTAATTGAAAAGATGCTCAGCAAAGAAGCTCCATCGAAACATTTAGGAATTTCACATAATCTTTTGTATTTTAACAAGATAGGAATACATTGTGATAGTTAATATTTTTAAATAGCAATAGAGATTGTGTAATTATATTTAATGTATTTATTCTTACGCTTTTTGAGAAAAAAATAAACTGACATATATTAAATAACAGACAGATGTTATTGAACACAACTAAGAAAGGGGAGCTATGATCCGTTATCACTTAAGTAAGAACACTTGCCATTCACTTTCCATTCACATCACTTCTGGTTATATGGACGAGACTTGAAATAGGACGTGAACCTGATGATGGACTAGAGTATGGGACTTAATTGGTCTTAATTTACACAAGCAATTCAAACCAATTTTTCTAATACTCGCACCTTCCCGCAATAAAGGACTTCAAAGTCTTCACTGGAGTTTGGCGTCTCAGGTTTTACCCAGAAATACCCTTGAGTTTACAAGAGTCAGTTCTTGGCTTGTAACTACAATAATAACAACAATAATATATAAAGTTTATTGAATAAAACAGTTAATATGAAGAAACAAACAACATGATTCGAAAACAGCTACATTAGTGAAGACTGCGCCGCAGCTGTTTGTGCCCACTTCCAGGAATACAATATTGTGGCGTTACTTTAATGAAAGTACAGAAAAAGATATTAGCTATACTTAACTCGATATGATACGTCTAACAAGTTACAGAAATACTTAAACCTACTTATTAGCGTATTCAGTATTGTGTAAACAAAATGTAAGCAGATTACTTTTCCGTAAAATGCTTAGTTTAAATAATATATATCCATAATAAACTTAATGTTTCCTAGAACAACATTTAAAATTGCTTATATCATAAGAACAAAAAAGGCGATTCCAACTTATTTCGAGTTTTCGTATTGTAACATTCAGTTCTATAGATACGCCACTGAGTAAACTAAACTTTCAAACAACGTTCGAAAAGGCAAAACACATAAAATGAATTTGTTGTGTGGTCTAAAACAAAAGCTTGAAGTGATGTGTTGTATTCAGATACGATGAAGTCCAGAGTTTGGAGTTTACAAAGAACAAGTTTTGGAACAATTATTGAAATTCTATAAATTCAAAAATCGAATTCACCAAATCAAATTCAGCTAAACACACCAACTGTATGGCCCCAAAGTAAGCAGAGCTTGTGTTATGGATGACCATACAGCGAACTGGGGGGATCCCAGAATAAACATACATATATAAATATCAACAACCATGACCCGAGCACAAACATCTGTGTTCATCAAACAAATGAATGCCCCGGCCAGGACTCGAACCTGGGACCTCCGGCGTATGAGACAGGGCTACTGACCACTACGCTACTCGGCCGTGGAATAGACTATAATAGATTATATATAAATATAGCATTAGAAATATTATAAATAAAATATAAAATTATATAAGTCTTCTTTTTAGTAACAAATTTGAAAATAAATATAGGTATACAAACTACGTAAAGGGGATTGAATTTACATAAATTACGGTGATTGTAAAATACATTCTAAAATTAGATTAATTTTTTTGTTTAGGTAATTATATGATGTATATGAAAAAGAGTGATGTAATGATGTGAATGCATGTAAATGAGTGTGTTTGACTATTGGTTTGAATGTTTGTGAGAGTTTGTATATTATAATTGTGCATAGTAGCAGCTTTGACTTGCAGAATTAATCTTTTTTACGATTTTGTACGTGCAGTATATGCAACCATTGCATTGAATATCTTAGGGCAGTTTCTGCATATTGACGAGCTTCATGCCATATTTTACCACGCACCAAATGCATAGGTGTGTCATCTACATATGTTATGATTTTAATTTTTTTTAAGAACTGTTCGCTTTTACACATGTCGTTCATATAAATTAGAAACAGAGTAGGCTCTAAGATTCTAACTACCCTGTGAAACGGCGTAACTGAGAGATTCTGGCTGTACAATGTTTGTATGTACCTGTTTGAAGTTTGGCAAAGCTAACTTAACACATACGTTTATTTTCATTGAGGAGCAAATTATTAGCTGAGATCTCGCTCTCAGTATAGGCTATTTCAACTGATCGCTCATGTAAGGTGATGATCATTGATCCACCACAGGTGGTTTGTTCTCTGCTGAAGGAACAGCAATTACATGATTTTAAAATGAGGACATAATTTGATACTGAGCGAGCCAGTTTTTTGTGATGCAAAGTATAATATTTTCACTTTTTATAAACAGCCCAATCTGTAATTCCTTACCATTAATGCCCTGCATATTTTAATGGACTATGTTCATATAAAATTATTTTTTTAATTTTTATCACCAACATTTCTACCTAAGATATCGTTGCTAGATCGTTGTTGTCTACTAACTTATGTTTAAACTATTCTTAATACTATGCTTTGGAATATTACATTCCAGTGGGTCAAAAGTATAAAGTGACTGCTCAAAAAACCTAGAAGCAGCGGTTGGATTCAACGAATTGGCTGTTATACCTATACAAGATATAATAATATAATAGCGAGTATGCTATCTGTCGTAGGTCATGATTGTACAAGTTGTACCTATTATTAGTCATATAAGGCTTTTTAATAAAATTATTAAATTACATATTTATTGTATTTAATACAGTTTCAGTGTATGTGTCCCTTGATGGACATTTGTATTTTAACTTTTAAGAAAAGAAGGAAAGTATGAGAGAGGATGAATCTGGTCACATTCATCTGTTAAATGATTTCTGAAACAAATTAAGCAACTTTTATATACGTTTAACGTCTATAAAATCATACTACAATCTATGTAACACAATAAAATCGCGTAGGTATACGGAAAAAAAAATATTGATAGAATTAAAGAGCAGGTTAGTATCAAAAATCTTTTAAATCTGTTACTTTTCTACTTACTTTCGGTTATTTTACTTTAAACTCAAAAAAAAATTTTAAACCAAAAAAAGGCCCGCTTTATAAGCGAGCGTCTCGTTTCCTTCGCTAGTCCACAAAACACATACCCGCAACAGCTGAACATATTTGAATCAAAATTGGCATACAGGTATATGCAGAACATCATATTTACTATATCTTTAATTTGGAAAGACTTTGACCCTTCATAGAAAAAATATGACTCTTCTACCCTTTCACACCGAGCTGACACCAGGTGATCCTGATGGTAAGTAAGTGACATTCGTTTTCGTGGACATCCGAAACTGGAGGTGAACCACGCACTGCCGATTGCAGACTTCATATTTCTATACTTTCACTAGCAGACATTAGTGACCATTTGAGTCAAACTTTAAAAATATAATAAAACCCCATAAAATCTGGTTAAACGACATTCTATTTAATGTGTTAATGTTTAGTAAGCATAACACAATATTCATAAATTCTCTATAATAAATAGTTGGCATTTTTTTCACACGCAGCAACACCTATTTTACATATGGAAACACTGTAAATATATCAGTAGCTTAACACCACGTATCGGAAATACTATGAAATGCTTTTAGGGCGTTACAGGTCCGTTACAAGCAGTACGATGGTACTTTCATACATTGCTTCTCGACAACAGATGGCGTATAAATAACTAAGAGTGTTCTGGAACAACCTCGTCTTTCTAAGTATCTTTTTAGAGTTGATGAATTTATAGATGGCGTTAGTGCACGATTTTTGTTAGTAGAAAGAAAGCTTGAGCCAAGCGATATTGATTTCAATTTAGTATATAGCTTGAAACGTTCAGTTTGTGCTCTTACCTAGGTAAGTTGATTTGCTGTCATTATGTATGATTCTTGATTGTATTAGACATTACTATTACTAGTAATAAAAGTTATTAAATAATTTCATACAACAAGTAATTTATATCATGCAGACGGAAAAAAATTTTTTGTCACAATTAGAAGCTTAATATTTTGTTAAGTAGATGAGGTCACCTGAAAATTTATCTACATGACGAGAAGTACACAAAAAAATATTATTATTTCCAAGTAGTCATCTATAAAATTGAAAAGTTATTAAAAAGCTAAGGGAATACTACTATAATTTAAGAAACTTCGAGTGTCACCGAACATACAATTTAAAATAACAACGATCAAGTAGTATTTTCTCACATTATTCGAATATACGTTTTAATAGAAAATTATGGGACTTCAGAGTTCAGGCAGACATCAGGTTCATATTCAAAGTAAAATGAACCTAACTCATAGCCGATAAAGAATCATTATAGCGAATTACCGTAAAAGTTACCTTGACTTTTAATGTTTGATACCTAAGATGTTTCTTTAGTTTACTAGATCGATCATACATTAACCCACAGCGACCTCCAATAATCTGATATTGCGATTAAACATATCGCATATTGTTACTATGACAAGTTATACACAGGCCAATCGGCTATCTGGTCTAAAGATAACCAGTTAAATAGAACCCCGACGATTCTTGTATTGCTATTAAGGCTCCGCGTAAACTACAGAGAACGCGTTTTTATTCAAAACAAAACAGATAAGAGAGTACTTTGTTATTTGCGTGCGGATCCATAAATGTATTATTGCACTGCAACATATTTTTTGTTTAACATTACTTAAGGTACGTGGCCGAACGAAACGCCGCGCTAGACTTGTCCTGTTTTTAGCCGCTACCTATGTGTTAAATATGATATATATATACAGATTTAGTATAATAGACATGTCAACTTTTAAAAATATATAATTTTTATACGTAATCTTGATTATTTTTTAAATAGGTAACTGTTTAATAATTTTCTTTACAATGAACGCACATAAATGAGTTATTATGAATGTTATGGTGTATCTCACCTTAAAATCAGCTTTATTTCATTTTAATATGACTTAACTTGATGGATAGATTTTCATCTCTAATCACAAGTTATCACCACATGGCATAGGTTTGGAACAGCTTTCTATTTCTGTATCTCACTCCTTCCCTTTACCCAGGAAATGAATAAAATTGAAAATAATGTAGTACTCACTCCGACGTCTTTAAACAGAAAACGGTCGACTTATGTATTTTATATTGCCAATGCAGATCAATGAACATTTTATATACGTATGTGTAAAATAACCAAACATATTTAAAGAATTTTGGCCATTTCACTTAAATATGTCTTCTTGTTAAGTCTTCAACCTAAATTGAAAACTAGTGAAATTGATATTTTGTACGAATTTGTGTTGATAACAGAATATTTGTGGTACATTCAATTACTACTACAGACAGGACAAATAATACCAATTTAATCCGCATCATTCGTAGCCCAATATCGCAAACTAAAGGATTCGGCAGCGCCTTAATGTTTGTGGATGCGTGCAAGCTCGAGGAGACCAAGATCCGTTGGTAAATATATTCTTTCAGACTTACTTCATTTGATAAATAAATTACTATCCGCGGAACATGGACCGCCCATTCGGAATAATCGAAGTTGATTGATAGCTCACTGTGATGATAATTTGAGTATCGAGTAAACTTGTACGAGTAATTTATCCATAGGCTTAACATAGAGAATAAAACATTGGCATGTATAACACAACACTGTAATTTGTCAAACATCTTGGTTAACGGTCTACAATAAATATATTTTACCATCAAAGAGTGTCTTAAATTAAATTTAAAAATGTGTTTATTTTATAATTAACTGTTTATTTTAAAAGTACGGTTTGTTATTTTCAAGGTTCTCGGTCTATACTGTAAGTCAAAGGTTTTATTTCGAGTCTCCTATCTGAGTTCGTAACTTTTCTTCTTGAAAACGTCTTAAAGAATAAGCATTAGCTGTATTTGCATTTCTTACAGTAAAAATTGTATTAATTTTTTTAAATATCGAAAACGAAAACCAATACGAAAACGCTCTACAATTTTTGGTGCCCAAACCTGAGAGTGAACAATAAAAGAGAGACGAGAGTATAAACGTTCATAACATAAAACAGGGTATATTTAGAGCAAGCCTCAAAGAAAAACATTGAGGGTTTTGTTTTTTTAAGCATCGATGTTACAAATGACTGCTTTTACAGCGAAATTGTATAATAATAATATAACACTGACAAATTAAACACTGCAGCACTTTTAATAACAAAATTAATAAAAACGAGGTACAAAGATAAATTTAATGGAACCAAAAGAGGCAGAAATCGCTTCACAACCACAGCAGTATTTGAATCCGGTACTACTAGTAATAATAATAATATTATAATAATAAATCCCCAGACAAACACACTAACGGTATGGCCCCAAAGTAAGCAGAGCTTGTGTTATGAATGACCATACAGCGAACTGGGGGGGAACCCAGAATAAACATACATATATAAATACAAACAACCATGCCCCGAGAACAAACATCTGTTTGTCATCACATTAATGAATGCCCCGGCCAGGACTCGAACCTGGGACCTTCGACGTATGAGGCAAGGCTACTTACCACTACACCACTCGGTCGTCACAAATCGAGTATCAAGTAGTGTATGAAACAGATAAATTTTTCTTTACCATAAATGCCAATATCATCAATAACACAAAAAAGCTATCTATTTTTATCTCACAACTCCTTACGCATGCTGTTAGATCTAAACCTTTATCGTCGAATGGAAAGTGTCCCCGGTAGCCGCTGTACACTCGTCACTAGATAAACATTATTAATAGCCACATTTATTTAATAGACCTCTTTTGAGTTGGGACACTATTCAAGCTTATATCGAGATTGATCTAATGAATATGTGACATTAACTTGATGGTAATGAGATCTTTATTCTAGATTTTGTCTTTTGAAAATAAATAGGTTTATACATATGATGTGTGCTTCAAAAATTGTAATACATTAAATATTATTTTTTCCATAGGCATAGTTTGTAGCAAAAAAATATCATACCTGTCATTAATGAATGCCAATAGTAAGGAACAACTAAAGACCTGTCAGTGAGAGGAGTGATGGTAGTCGTCGGAATGCTAACCTTACCTAAACACAAATAAAGAGCTGTCAAATTCACAGACTGAAAGTAAATATTAATAACCAACAATCTAAAATACCTTCAAAAGTGTATTCACAATATCTGCCGATAACCCCTAAGACGCGACGCGGGTGAAAATTTGCAACACTTTAAATTCTCTGATTGATGTACCTCATTTATCACTCCCCTCGTTTTCGAGTCTTCGGATCGGCCGCTCGAATAAAACTTTTAAAATGGGTCAGAAGGTACCCCGATTTGATCACTTCGAACCGTTTCATCTTCGAGTAATTAAAATTGGTAGATCGATGTTTAATGGCATTGCTGGCACGATTCGAAATTAATATTTTATTTTGATTCGATGTTGCTCGGGCAGCTTGTTTTTGAGCTTGACCTTTTTTCGTTGACACGTTATTTAAAGAAAATATGGTTTGCTTGGTAACATTAATCTTGTTTTCAAATGTTATCATGTTTTTTAAAGCTGTAATTTAGGTGAAATAGTTTAAGAACTTATGTGTTAAGTCTGCCATCCTGCAGTAGGCGAGCGTGGTGGACTATAAACTGCCTGACACCACCCCTTAGTTGGGCGAGATTGATATCCCAGCCTGGAGTGGGATTATTGAGGCTTTCGTGTGCTGTGTAATAGTTGAAAAAGAAAGAAATTAGAGGATGATAGCGAATACATGTAATTATTGACAAGAATTTAAAGTTTTGGTTGTACCAAAGCTTTCAATAATTGATAGATTAAAAAAACGTTAACACTTCACCCGATTCAATACTTGATTAATAATATAAGATCTCTTTTTTGACAGAGTGACATTCGTCGGGCTGAATATCGATATTCTAAATTTTATTTTTATTTAGAAATCTGTTGTCAAAACATGGATATCTGTCTGTAGATCGTATCGGGCAGTAATTCGAGGCTCGTACACTCTGGGTAAATACTCCACGAGATTGTGAACAGCGATAAGTCAAATAAGTCGTCGGTATCAGCTGACGGCTTGATTGGCGTCAGGAATTTTCCTTGGTGTCGTGGAAGATACGCTGACGATGACGCTGAACAATCGTGTAGAGTCGAGAGATTTTAAAATAGTTTCAAAAAGAAATATATAAAGAAATATATTTGCTGATAATATATCTGTAATTACCCTCGCTCAGCCAGGCATCTCTGAACTAAATTTGCTGCTACAAGCTATGTAAACTAAGCGAACGAAAGCCGGAAAGCCGCAAAACGGAAAGCCGCATCTTTCATTTACTAGTGATAAACGCTGTGAAAGAAGTACCATACAGTACCTTTGCAATTTAGTCTGGTTAGTAAGCACTGGCATAAAATATCTGATCTGATGCTGCTGTCTGTATTCGAAATAAATGACATCTCGTTTGTGTGACAGTCGTCTAGTTGATATATATATATATATATATATATATATATATATATTATATATATATATATAGATATATATATGTGCTTGGTCAAGCAGTACCAGTAAAGTAGTTAGTATTCAATAGATTTCCTGCTAAGGATTTGAATGGGATGGGATAAGTTTTTGTATGAGGGAATATGCAACGAAATTACTATTGGTAATAATAATATGCATATTTTTTTTAAATATTATGTAATATTTTAAGTTTCCTGAGCCCAATATTTACTGACTTCCAGGTACCAAAACCATTTTCTTGCTTGGCAAAAGAATGGCCCACATTTCTGCAGCGTTTGCATCTTCATCCGGATATCCCCAAAAGAAAGAGCGTCACAATGGATCTGGTTGAATGACTTCTATCTCCAAATGTCACATGAGCTGCCACTGATATCATTAATTACGATTTTTTTGTTGTGCTTTAACTGCTTTGAAGACTTCTGTCAGTCGATCTACAGTAGGTAAGATAGTAGCGTTAGCAGATAAAATATAAATAATGAAAGATTAAATAATAGACTTATGGATTTGTACGTATATGTAAATAAAGCTATGAAAATCCACCTATTTGTTAATAGAGAGAACGTAAAACAGTCTCACGATTTATTTTTCGAATCTTGGGTTTCATCATAACTTTCTGTAAAATTTGCGTGTAGCTTATTTTGGTAGCATTATTAATTATTCTTTGAACTCAGACGCTTCATTTTTTCTATAATACAATATCTATACCTTAATTTGGTGGAGTAGAATTGCTTCGATAGTCCTTGAATTTGTGTAAAGGTTAATAATTGGAAAAACTAATCAGAATGTAAAAGGCGTCACTAAGCTTCTATGTAATCTTTATTTTGCATAATAATATGACCTATCAATTTTGCTATCGTTCCAAGAGTATAATTATCGTCCGTCCTTCAGTTTCGTGCAATGTCGCGCTTGCGCGAAGAGTATTGAAAAACTTTTTAATTTAGCCAAGTCCCTATTGTAAGTCTTTTTAAAACCTCCAAGTATTGTATGCATTTAACAAGGAGACGCTGTGACAGTTATTAATGGATTTTCCTACTATTTTTCTTGGCTTCCAAAGGATCGGCTTAGTTGGTACTCTTTCTTTGTTCGTTTTGTGTTGCGATCGAAATCTAGTTAGCTGGGGTTTCTATTTCTAGGGGTTGGATGAAATTGAGGGTGTTTGTGTTGGGTAGAGTATTAGATAGGTTGTTAAATTGGTTATTTTAATTAGGTTCTTTAGTTGGCTGTCATTGTACACGTGCGTAAAGTATTTTTACGTCATCCACTACACCTAGTGGAAGAAATTGATATAAAAAAAACCCAATGATAAAACCTACAAAGCTCGAAACTTTCGTATGTTGCTATTCATTCATTATCAAGTTGGTGTCTCATTCAATTATATTCCAGTAAAAAATCTATGTATTAAGTTGAGAAAAATACAAATAACTGAGAGGAATTACAACAATTTTTTTTACGAATGCTCTTAGTTTGCATCTTGTAATCTTAAGAGAATACATTCCAAGTGTGCAGTATAGTCAAAAAGTTATCGATTTCTTCAATGAAGTTCCGACTGCTTAATTTATGAGCCATCAAGAATCATACTTTTTACTGAGACCTGAAAACGATTAGAACTCACTACAGATTTCAAAACCAACATTTTACATACACGTAAAACATATATCTTAAAATCAGGTATCATAGTATACATAGAACAAAAAAGGGTGTAATTTTTTCATCAAAAATTAGTGCCGAAAAGACGGCACTTTTGAAGATGGATTCTCAATTATACGTATTTGAATCGTTGTCATTGTCTAAGGGTCGTGTCGAGGTATTTTTCGAAATCTACGCCGCGCCCGCGCCGCCGCACTGTAACATCATTAGTCATCCTGTTCAGTGTGGAGCGAACCTTTTTGCGATGGTATGTTTCGATGTAGGACATAACTTCGATTCTTGGATTCTACTGTAAATTTTTTTTTATACATTGGAGTTTTTATTGTAAGATGGCTGTACTAATGTTAAATACTAAACTTGAACACATGAATATCAATAAGACGAACATACATTGATCTAGTGGTGCGTTCCGATTGCCGATTATATCGCTGACAGCACTCATATACCCGTTCCGAACGCCTGAGCGCGCTCACAGCGATATCGATACGTCATCAATGACGTCATAAATGCCGCCATTTACCCGCTCACAGTGCCCAAGCTATGGAGCATGGTCGCTGTGAACGGCCTGTCGAAACTGACGCATGACGTTTCTTTGTTGATGTTTTTATTAGGCGATTAAAGATTTTAAAAGCTTGCTTTATTATTTTCTTTTGTAATAATGTTAAAAATGGCTCCTGTTTCAATCAGGGTCAAAGATCTTAATGAAATTATAGCTCTAGATTTGAGCGACGAACAATCAATGTTAGCGCGTTGCCGTTCCGATTGCAATAGCACAAACATCACTTTTAGCGCGCTTAAATGATTCAGAATGGTTACGAGCAGTTTTAGCGCTGATTGCGCTGTGAGCGGGAAGCACTATATAAATATCAGAAAAAAAAACAATATTAAAATAAAAATTTTGCAGCTACGACGTGACGTTAAATAAGCCCTTTTTACTGGAGAAGAGACACGCCTGGGTTTTGGAAGGGTTGAACTTGACAAGACCGGTTTCATCCAGTTAAAAATCCTACATCCATCAACTATTTCTGAAACTGAGTCTGGTTCGAACTCGTTTGGATACATCCACATCTTTTGGTACTCTCTACAACAATGCTGTCATTAGCATAACATATAATGACCTTTTTGGTACGAATTGTACGTTTGCAAGCTGCCAGGATCTTGCGACTTTTCCAGTCCTTGCAGAAAGTCGATAAAGTAGTGTCAAAACAAGAGAAAACTCGGCTGCGCAGTGCTTTAAAGCCACCGCAGGACTGCCATCAGGAATGCTGGCATTATTCACATTCTGTTTTTGAAAGCGTATATGTACCTCTTTTTGGTGCATCTGGACGGTCTCCAACTTGAGGCCTAAGGTAGGTAACGTAGGTGAGCTTTTAGATATGCAATCTAGACGTAGATATACCGCAAAAAGATTACTAACCATGCTAAGATCCGTCAGGCTCATGCAGTAGTGGGCGAACGAAGTTTATCTCAACCAACTTTGACAAAAGACTGGAAGATCCATAACTTTGCCTTTACCAGCATCGGTCTAGGCCGGGTAAGCTTCAAGCTTTCGCTTTTAAGCTAGGAAGCAATGAGTATTAAATGTCTCCACAGGAGACAGAATCAGAGCAACACTATGGATCTTCAGAAACAAAGCTCAACTTCCGCCAAGATAAGAAGCGAAACAGCCGAATCTTATCCTAATCTGCAGGCTTGTACCGCTATATAATACTCACCTTGTCTTTTGGGCTGTTATCGGCAGGAGACTATTGCGACACATATTTCACCAAACCTTGGCCTTTATAGTGGGGATATGGACACCGAGCTGTCTGGATCTATTGTCAGCAGAAGGTTCAAGCAATCTACAGTATGGTCAGCAAACTCAGGTGACCATGAGTTACTCGAATCAATTTAGTTTCTCTACGAGCTGGGATAGCGTTGTTAGGATACCTGGGCAGAGGGATAGCGTTGTTGGATCATATCTGCGATATCGCTGAGATTTTCAATAAGCCGAGTTGATTCCCGAGCTCAATCAATCATATGTGATCAGTATACAATCCGGTCCAAGCCAAATATCGACATAGACCTGCAAAACGGAAAAATACGGAACTTCCAAGTTTTGGCGATACTGGCAATTTATTGTTAATGCTCATAGACACAAGCACATACCTTATTTATAATATACACTTTATTATAATTTATAGCACAATAACAAACTACTTATCATGTTATGTTATGTAGAGTTGGAGAGGCTGGTAATCTGTCATACAGGTCTCCAGTCAGGTACAGACGCTGTCTTTCACACAGATTTATTTTTACAATGTAGGTACTTCCTAAATTTATCATTTTTTATACTTGAATAAAATGCAATAGAAATATGCAATGAACTAGTTCAGGAACAGCCCTCGCCAAGTTCGTCCGGAGATGCAATTTCGAAATTGACTGAGATGTGCAGCCGAGGAGAGAATTCTGTGAAGTCCAGTTTTTGGATTATATTGCAAGGAGGGAGGTTAAATTTTATATATTCTAGAGCATTATGTAGAAGAACGCACACCTCAGAGAATTAATTTATCTATTGGAAAGGTTTGGTACTACGTTATGTACAAATTCTTTGCACATTACAAAATTCTACCTTGACTTTAAATCTCATGAATTTTAAGGAATAATTCATGTTGGTTGTTCAAATCACGGATACACATTTAATTATGTGAAATCATTTTGGAAATCGGCAAAAGATGACTCTATAATCACAAACACACAGATTAGTTAAGCCTTCGCATTCGATATTTGAATTATCTCCCTCGGGACCAGCACCACAGAGAGTGACTTACAGTTGTTTTCGAATAAAACCTATTTCGTAAATTATAATAGCAACAGCTACCGTCCAAATTTCCAACACCCTCGAGACCGATCTATCAAATGTCCAACTTCTGTATTAAGTTTTTGAGGCACCCTCTCATAATAGAACTTTTGGAAAGCGATTGTTTCGTAATTCGATGTTTCGATTTTGTCAAAATATTTGTCGTGAATCGATACAATTTTCCGGGCAATCGATCATGGAGTTGTTTAGAAAGTAAGACGTATAGCGTCGCAATGCATGAAATTAAAGTTGATAAAAATAGTGCAATATATCGCAAATTTGTAATGTATATTGTCGCATTGGTTACGGATAAAGTTGGTTGGTTATACAGCTAGCTTAGATATTTATGTTCGTAATAACAGTTTGTTTGTTATGTATGGAATATCGTTTCAATATGTAGGACGAGCAAGCGCTACGAAACTTATAGTTGAGGTACAGAAAATCCATTATATAACTGTCAACCATTAATATTACATACTACAAATATGATGTTTTATTGCTTTAAGCAGCTCTTATGTAGTATTGATAAATCTGTAATAGAGTGGGAATTCAACAAGAAATATAGCTATCAGCAACATCCGAACTGAAAACCCTACAAAACTCTATGTGATTAATTCAAAAATATACATTTTCTTCTGCTTTGACAGTGAAAGCAACTTGGAAAAAAGTTAGTCCCATTTTCGATCCACCCCTCCTCGGGGATCATTCAAGGGATGAAGTGCAAACAGAGGCGGAGGGTGAAATAATGGGGGATGTTTTATTTCGATATCTTCTCGTGTGGAAATTTTTATATGCGTTACTTAAAATGCAACAAGGGGTGGTATACATGGGTTTGCATAGGGGTTACTCTGATACATCGAGAGGTAGGTATGTAATGTTGTGCTATTAGAAGTGTTTTAAAAGTGACACAAAAAGAATAAAAATTATAGAAGGATTTAATTCATGCAATGCTCGTACGGAATCGTAGTTTTTACAATTTGAGACGGTAGCACCAAAACTATTTCCAACCAAGGAAAAAAGTACCAAACCAATAACATTCAAATATTTAGTAAACTAGAATTAACTGATCTTTTCAGTAACAAAAAGAAGAAGATAATAACGAAGTTAATAATACAATACGGAGTTATTTATTTACACATCAATTTTTGACAAAAACAGAACATCTGTTCTGAATCTCTAAAAACGAGGTATTCCTCTAAGCGCAACCATTTTGAAGCGCACCTAATGAAGCGCACCTAAACTATTCCTCGAAGCGCACCCACGTTTAAAAATAGGGTAGAGCATGAAGTAAACGTAATAAATGAAATATCGATGATATTTTAAAACTCATTTATGCATCAATATCATCAAAGTTATATAACCAAAAGTACCAGATTGACAGAAAAATATGTTCTTTCTTAGCGCACGAATGTGTTATATGTTCATACAGAAAGGGATATTAATAAATAAAACGCATAGATAAAAATAATGTGTGTTTAATAATCACATCGTGGCAAAGCCTACATAATAATTAAATTAACTAAAATCACTTTGTTTGTCCTTATACCTTACCCTATTGTCTCACTTTGTTTATCCTTAATACCTTACCTTATTGTCTATTAAAAAGCTATTAAATCACAGTCTGATTTGTAATCACAATGATAGGTAAGTCTTAAAACTAATAGTGTGAAGTAAATACTTAAGGACCTCGCTTAACAAAATACGATTCAAAGTCAGATGGTTCATTTTCACAATAGACAATGTTTGATAATCACAAATAGGTTACACTAAATCACATTCTGAGTTATAATCACATTAAGAACAATTATTAAAAATATTTTGTTATTATTATTATTTTATTATTTATTACTTTCAAATTTACGATATATTAAAATAGAATAAAAAAAAATTAAAATCTTAACAACTCTAGGCAGTGTCCTATAGAGATAGAACCCGTTGCATATTCATTTAGTACACTTTCAATTACGTTGTTTCTCTCTTGGGCATGTTTTTGGTTTTCGGAAATGATCATTTTCACTCTTATATCAGCAAAATTATTGCAGTATTTTTGCAGGCATCCTAAGAGTTTGGCTAAATTTACACCGCCCTTTTGGTTGATTTTTTTATTAATTTCCGAATAATGTGATTCCACAAAATTATTTGTTTTATTCTTTTCACCGTAACAGGTAAATTTGTTTTTCCAAAACCGGTGTTCTAACCATTGGGAAACCATATAATCGTTAAATATTGTAATATTTTTGTCTTGTGGAGAGTGGCTCATTATATAAAGCCATGCCTCATCTAAATCTGTGATGGGTAAATGAGGTAATAAAGTGCATAAAGCAATATGTTTCCTGAAAATACTGTTTTTAGATAGATTTAGTTCCTTAGATTTTCTTTTAAGAGCTTGTTTATAATGAAAAAAGCACCCACTAGCAACTACGTTTGGAAACACTGCTAGAAAACCTCTGACCGCAGCTTCCTCAAAATCGCTTTTAAAAAAATCCACTTTCATATTGGGTACTCTTGTTTTCATTAATTGAAATAATAACTTATAGCTTGATTTCTTTTTACTACACAATAAAGTTGATTCCTATCCGTAATGAAGTTGTTATTACTTACTTGCACATCTATTGGAGATTTCGCAAACAAACGCTTATCTCCAAGGCTTTTATTCCTTTTATTATACACCCCGGTTTTAATATTTTTGAATTTTGGTATATCGCGTGTTAAATTAATTCCCTGGTCTAGCAAATCGTTCAGCTTTCTTTTATATACCTCAGGAACAGGGTCCAAGGTGGACAAGGCTTCTTGATGAATATCATCAACTACCTCCCGTATAAAATGTGTTGCCTCGTTATGCCGACAGGAATGCTCGTTCTTCTTTAACACATCTTCGCAGCTGCTGAGAGTAAGGAGAGCTCCACATGTCTTTATCGTACACCGCCACAAAGTGTTCCCATTTTTATTTACTTTGATTGGTCTGTACGTGTTATTATTATATAATATAACTTGCTTCCCGCTTCTGCTTTGTACATATTTAATTAACTTATTTCGATTACTTGGTCCAGCAATTGTTTCCATGTTCACAAAACTGCAAATTATTGCAACAAAATTACTGCAAATAAAAAATTGCACAAACTTTCTTAACCGCTGACTTTTCCTGTCAACTACCACTTGACATGCGGCTGTCTGCTCCCCAGTCGTCTATTTTATTGATATTTGCTGTCAATTTTGCTTTTTTATTTGATTTGCGTGTACCCTTATGACACGTTAGCCAAAATCAATGTCTTACAATGAGTATTCAACTTTTGGAATCAATATGAAAATAAAACTCATCAGAACTCAGAATCATTAGATTCATATAAATTGTGTTCTGATTACCGACAAAGGGAAATAAAATACATTTTTAACAGCTATCTGACTTTTATTTAAAACTAAATAATTAGGTTATTACTTTTACAAGGAAACAACCATTTTTGTATAATGTTGAAAAAAAATATATTTTCATTTGAAATGGCCAGTACGGCAAAACGGCAATTTCATAGGTAAAGACCTATTATAATTCTCGGTGCTTTGCTGTGTGGTAGTGTGTGGTTTTCATGGCAAAGTATTGTATGCTGCATCTGTAGTTCCAGTCAATAGCTGAAATAAAGTTATAATTGTAATAAAAAAATACAATATTAAACTATGAGTATGAATGTATTGCATTATTTTTATCCAAAGGTTTTTTGTGATAGGGTGAACTAGCGGCTATAGCAATTATTAAAACGTAAATAATACTTGAACACATTGTGTTTACTTGTATTTGAAAAAATACAACCCATAATGACATCGCACATCAAAAGTAAAAACATAATATAAATTCAAATGCAGTGCATCATAGACAAGTATACGTGGACAGCATCACGACCTTCCAACATTTTGTATTGGCAATTGATCCCTAAATTGTTTCCCCTACTGAAACAAGAGAACCATAAATAATATATATAAAATTCACTCATAGGCCCTTCTACAGACCACTTAGTAATAAGAAAGGTGATTTTTAGACCTTAGAACAGCAAAAATTTAAGTAAGCGGATGAAAATTATTACCTATAGTAACAAAACGATTCGCCATCTTTAATCGAATGTTTTTATGAAAACTCAACCTCTAATTTACATTATTTTTACTGAACATGTTTTTGTTATAACAAAACTACTACTATACTACGTAGTCACTATAAATACTTGTTATACCAATTATATTTTTGGTCAGTTTTATCAAAACTACTATAACCATATTTTATTTACACAGTTTTTTGTTGAAATTCTCAATAAATTAATGTGGCGTGTAAATTTACTTAATAAACATATACGCATTTTGAAGTAAATTTAAGATCCCACTTGATTTTTCAGTACAGATATAGCACAAAGTTGAATAAAAGTATTTGGTACTTACAATTATATTATATTTTGTAGTTGTCACTTAAAAACTGTCACACGCCATTAATATTCTCAACATTGCTACTACAGAAACGAAACGTACGTATGAATTAACAAAATGTAATCGTTCACTCAACCGTTCAATCAACAGTTCAATCAAAGTGGCAAATCAGGGGTACAGGCGCTGCAATCTGCACCTTTAGGCACAATATGGTATGCTCTAGACCTGCTATGCGATGTGCCCACTTAGGGCCATATCAGTTGCATAAGGGTTCTAGAGCAGGATATAGATTGTGCAGCAACCATTTGTGCTAGTTGGGAAGTGCCCGTCCTGGCAAGCGAGCGGTTAAGTAAATAAACTTTCTACGAGACACATTCGCGCAAATAGTGAGATGTAACACAACAACAAAACAAATGCAATTTTAATGTAAACAAGTTCTGGAAATGCTCGGCTGGATTCGGACGGACTCGGTCGGTGAACGCGACTATCTAGGATTCAATGGGGCGCGCGATTCACGCGCCGCTTATAGCTAGGATCACCTTAACTCTGTCAAAAACCAACCTAAGCTCACGGAGTATAGAGTTTTTGCAAATTGTAAAAAACAGAACGTGCATTACTGTTTATCGATAATTTCAATTAGTACCCATCTCTATTCACAAGTTAAAAGTGGGTGCGCTTCGAGGAACAGTTTAGGTGCGCTTCAATAGGTGCGCCTCAAAATGGTTGCGCTTAGAGGAATACCTCCTAAAAACTGCGAATGAAACGCTATCGTTTAATTACTACGCAATTTTTTTTCACGAAATTTAAAAAAAAATTTTAATAACCAATTTCACAAGTACCTAAAAGTAAATTTTCATTTTCACCCCAAAATAGCATTTCACAAAAAAAAGCACTCGTTACGGCGCTACTGGATCCAGCGTCGCAAAGAAAATATGTCCTTAATGAGAAGTGGCCACCCAGCCCTCGGCAGTTCTTCGGAAATCATGTCCAAATAGCCAATCTTAGGGGAAACAGAAAAAAATTGAGCCGCAAGACGCCACCGTTGCATGCTGTCGCGACTGCTTGTTGATTGATGAAACTTCCACTCGCTCATGTGTATACTGACCTAACTCGAAGCAATACTCCATTCAATTATAATCTCTATATATCAGGATATAAGTTACAGTTTTTGTTGTGGTTATTTAGGATTTAGAACGGATTCAGTGCAAAGGTCAGGAATATCAAACGTTTTCCCTCGGTAGTAACATTTGATGTTTTTGTGACATACTGAAATAAGTATAAATGGATATTGTAGGTGCATAACGAAACTCAAGAATTTCGGTGAGTTGCGGATTGGAATTAGTTGTATTTTTGTGATAAATTGAGAGAATTAGCGTACGTATTTACTACGGGGATAAAAAGGAAAACGTAACATAATTTAAGTCTTCTAAATATAAATTTTATGAAATGAGACAACACTTTACGCTTAATGAATACAATAACCATTATTTGTTCTCTCTTTAATATAGTATTTTCATGTATTGTTTTTTATTAAAAAAACACATTTTGTGAGTTTTGTTACAAACACGATTCCATCCAAGTTAATTTTATTTCAAGTAAGTAAGAAGGGTGTACAGATTTTATTACATTAAGGGCTGATTGTTCAATTCTAGATAACTTTAAAAAGATAAATAATATAAAAAATTTGACATAATTTGTAGGGAAAGTCTTGTCCAGTGACAGTCCAGTCATTCTCTCGAAAAATTAGCTTTAAGTGAATTTTATCGCCTTTTTTAAATTCGATTAAAATAGTTAATTTAATAAAATCAGTGAAAACTTCGAAAACCGTTGAACTTATCATCACCATCTCAGTTTTATAAAAGAAACGACAAGATGGCCATGTTATTTAGGTATCTCATAATTGTGTAGGACAACATTTGTGTATCACATAATGTGTATCTATAGGTATTTATATTTATAATCACATTTAAGCAATGTTTAAGTTCTGAGTACATATTATAATTAAACAGGGATTTTACTATTTAGAATATTTCTCTAAAACGAAGAGGCAACGAACAAACCTTTTAAAAATAAATACATAAAACCTTTAATCTAAATTCACGATTATCAACATGCTCGCAGCCACCCTCTGGCAACCCGTGACGTCATATCATCAGCTATAGAACATCGGGAGAGGGTAGAAAGGGGTCGCAAATTGGATAGAAAGGGTAGGACAAGGGTGGCTTGGCGTCAGTTGTCAAATGTCTGACATACGATGACATCGAACGTCAGAAACTTATGTGGCTTCGGTTTGCAAAGAGGTAGAAGTTGTAGATGGCATGTAATCATGGTATAGGTACTTTGTTTTAGAACTTACTTGATATAAATAGTTTTTAGTTGTAACTACTAAAAATCTAGCATGATTGTAAGAGAGCTTTTCAAATAACATCTTAATAAGTATTTGAAATACATTTGCAGAATATTTCGTAGGTATCTATTGGCTGATGGTGCCATAAGCAGGCTTAAGTTGTAAGTAGTTCTAGAGCCTGTAAGCCAGAGATCTCGGATTTATATCATAACATTTTCATGAAGGTTCGAGGATATTTCAATTTTATTTATGAATGTTTGTTTAAGGATACAATACATTGTGTAGGTATCTGTAAAATAGGCTTTACCTCTTTGGGCTATAGGTACAGTTTGTGTTAATCTTGATTGTGTTACGTTTGCAAGATACAAGTAAAGTCTATTGTTTCCATGTTATTATTTTTGTTTTGAACTTTTTAAATATGTACATTTAGAAGATTCCTAAACAAAGTAAATAAATTAAAATGCAGTTATGAGCTAAACTTTTTTTTTATTTACCTTCAATATTTTATCTTCTGTAGCTAATATAATTCAAAAATGATTCAATATGTGCTGTCTATTGAAGTTATTCCATGGAAAAATTGTCCCTAGTGTGGCTTTCTGGCGCTGTTATGCAAAAAATTGCGTCATTTTCCACTACGCAGGCAAATGCTTTAAATCCTACAATTAAGAGGATATTGGTAACGGATTTATAAAAATTCTAAGACTTGTGTAATCAACGCGTTCACAGAAATCTTTAATTATTTTAATTATTATCTATTTATTCAATAATTTTCTGGAGTAGTAATAGGCGCAAGGCAGTGTGTAGTTTACAATATAGGTAATAGAAAAAAGGCTAGTGAAAAGTTAAATTAGAAAATTTACTTTTTAACTGGTGAAATATAATAACAGCATTTAAAAATAACTTATTTTTAGTATAATATGTCAATTATAGGCACATACAGGTTCCTAAAGCATGCGGTCACACTACAAAAATCGAAATAAAATATAAACGCAATTAAATTATTACAAATAATAAAATTAAAAATTAGTTAAATTAAAACATTACAAGAACCCAATGTCATAAAACAAATTTAAAAAGGTTAAAATAGTTATAATAATAGGGTTTGGGACAAGTGTCCGGGTGCAAGTTGTACAAATTTCAAATATTATAAAAATATATAAATAAAATTGTAAAGTCATGAAAAAAAAATAAAATATTAAACCATGTCCTAATATTTATATTTCATTTCTTATAATAAGATATGTTAGTTATAAAAAAAACACTACAATTCATCAATTTTAACAAAATAAAATTTAGAAATACCTAACACTAATAATAGCTAAACAAAACACAAATAAAGCCAACAGAGTTTATTTATTATATTATTTATTATATTTATTGTAGAGGTGAATCATTAAAAATGTCAAGGTCGGGAATCTTTGAGTTCAGCATATTGTAGAGAGAACACGTAATAATGGGAAAATAAATAAATTAAGAAATTGGAAGTACGTTGCATAATCGACGTTTAACTTGTGTTTCAGTGTGTCATCTTATAGTGCAATACTGTTATTTCCCATCAAGACGTATCTTACCACTTATACACTCTTTTCTTCCTACAGGTTACGAAATCAAAGGTGACAAATTATTAAAATCCTCAGTTCTGAAAAGTTTACAACGAAATTTACAAAGTGCTTTAATGTTGTATTACAGGTACTGAACCGAACTCAACTTAAGTAACTTTCATTCAAACAAATAGGAACGACTTTATCCAACAGAATGACTGTTCTAGAACTTTCGTATTTTGTGTTCCCTGAGACGCTAACGGCCTTTCTCGTTTTACTGAGCGCAAACTTAATCCAAGTTTAATGAACAATACGACGGGACTTTAATCAAACTTTGGTTATCCCAACAAAACATTAAACTGCAATTTTAAACTTTAAACTGTTTACGTTAGAGTTAATTCTGATTTGAAATGCAGCAGGCGTTTATGACGATGTAGTTTTAAAATGCTAAGCTGGAGAAAAACCTATTTAGCTGACTTTGATCATTTTATTTGTTTCTTGTTTTGTTTTAAGTTTATTTGGAGGATATTAAATTGAGGTATTTTATTTCTTTTTTAGAAAATTGTAAAGGCTCAGAAGCTCATAAGAGTAGGTAAGTAAAATTGTTAAGTGACGACATGTTATTTAATTATGACGTTCCAAACAAGAGTTGTTTAAAAATTACGTCACAACGGTGATTTTGAAGGGTTATCTCAGTAACTATCTTTCTTCTCGTGTCTTGATACAAACTTCATGCCTTTTGTCATCAACGCGGATCGGGCCGAGAGTTCACTAGCTGGTGCGGGCGTTTCACTACTTTTGTTCTAAATTCAGATTGGGAGAGGTGTACACGTGACGAATAGCGAACAATCGTGCCTACCATGCCCTAATTTCTGAAAGTGTCATAAAGCGGCTCTCATTGTTTGAAATACTTCCCTAATATTATTTTATTGAAATCCTCTGATTATTTTAATTGACCTTCTATTGCAACGCATACATAAGCAACAATTGTATAATCCAAAGAAAATACGTTTGTGTATACATAGATTTATTGAAAATATCACTTGGAACATCTGTGGTAAATGGAAACATTTTACTATACATTTTTAACGTTTCCACAAGAAACGTTTAAAGTTTTTTCCTGTCCCTAATCCACCGAAAAACTCTACTAAATATAATTTTTAAACCATGCCACAGGACCATGCACACTTAGTATTTAAAAGAATGTACTAGTTATTTTCTTTTATTAACACTTCCATAAGAAACATCCAAAACAGAAGATAAAACCAAGTGTAGTATTTTTTTTAATTTTGTCAAAGCTGGCAAACGAGCACGCTATTTACGATTTACTTATGGTTAGTGACATCTGTGCCCAAAGACATAATTAATCGTAGATGTTATTGGTTAATGAATATGTCTATCGATGAATGATGCGTTGCCGACCGTATGCTTAAGTTGGAATTGGCTATTTCTTCCCTTTATCCGCAACACGACCACTTAAGCGATGTAATTAAGGTGATTAAAATAGGAAGGACTGTGGTGCGACCCAGACGAGGTCACGCTGTAAAAACAAACGTTTTCTCCCGCCTTCAGTGTACCAAAATAGCCTAGCCAATAGCCAAAGTCTATTCTATCTAGTCAATCTAGAAAGTCTGGTCTACTTTATCTAGTCAATAGCCAAAATAGCTAAAGTAACCAGGTAGCGAAGCCTGCCACCTGAAGTTAAGAACAATAAGGGAACTGTCACGGGGTGGGTCAGGAGAGCGTTTTTAAAAAAACACTTTTAAACTTACAAAAATAGAGTTTATTTCAAATATTACAAAGAAACTTATAATTAAGGATTTAGAAATGGTATAACATGGAAACAGCGACTGAACGAGACTGAATTTTAAACAATACTAAAAATTTGTATTTAAAAACAAGTTATCAAAATTACAAAATTAACAAGAATAGAGAAAACAAACAAAAGTGTCCAATAACTGGCACGCAGTGTCAGCGCGTTTGCATGCATAAGCTGGTAGGGTTGTAGCCATTATAACAGAACATATAAACTCTTTTTCCCAACTCTAATCCAGCTAAACACTCTACTACACAGAACGTTCCAACCATGCCACAGACACTGCCGACAATGCAGCCACCATTGACACGAGGAAGCGCCTCCAGCCTGCCACCTTTAGATGCCGCTTCGTTTGGGAGCGCTGACTCAGCACTTTCTGGGATTTCGATCCACCCATTGTTACTTAATTCAATAAAATCTCCGGACATCTACGTTTAGAGAAATATTTGTGGGTGTATGTTGCAGTGGGAATTAGGTACTACTATATTTTGTATTTATTTTTTGGTTGTGTTATTTTATTAGCTTTGTACTAGACACCCAAGTCTTTTAATAAAAGGTAATCGCCAAGTTTCTAAGTACACAGAAGCGAATCCAAGATTTTTACAGTCACTCATAGAGCAATGAAGATTTTTTTCAAGTTCGTGCGAATCATTAGGTAATCTAAAATATTCTATGTCCGATATACGAGTAATATAATTACTATAAATATATGATACGTACGATAACCAGTAAGTAAGTTCATAGTTGTGGACAGAATGTTAACGATATCTGTGATTAGGTTTCTTAAACATGCATTACTTTAATGCAGTTTGATGTTAGTAATTGGTTTGGAAGAAGCAAGGATCTAGGACACATTGTCGAGGAACTTCCACTACGCTTTGATTTATTTCATTATTTATACTTCGCACATATTCTAATGACTTAATGCCACATGCGCCTGTACCAGCCAAATTTGATGTAGTAAATATATACATATGAGTAGTTTAAATAACTTCGAACTATGTGTATTAGTATTCGTATACATGAACCTATAGTAATATACATCGATTAATTAATTACTTAAAATGTAAATGTACACCATACGTTATAATGTAAAGTTAAACATTTATATAAAGATATATATGGGAGACCGCGGCAAGACCGTATAGCTAAGGACTAGGCATGTAGTTCATCCATTTCAAAGCGCAAATGTATGAAATATTATTATGTATTTAGTCAGACTCATAAGGTACAAATTACAATTAACATATTTCAGAAAAAAAATAAAATTAACTACAATTTCAATAAAAACGCAAATAACTACTTTTTCCGGTTTTGCCCTGACCCATGGGTAAAACCGTATGCTATGTACGATATTGCCCCGGAATTTAACGTGAGGCAATGCATCTAAATAAGCCTGTTAGCCGTCAGATACAGTTCCTTCATTTGTTTTTTAAAGGTGAGTTCATTGGAGCAGCATGACATAGGTAGGTAGTCGCAATAGTAATGAACAATAGTAGGAAGCAGCCCTATGCACTGGAGTTGTAAGCTTCAATGTTGTCAGTGATCGGAGCTGTTTCAAATCCTAAAGGTTCGGTATTATTTTAAGTCAAAGTGTTGCTTAAAAGCACCTATTCTTCTTCTTGCCTTGGTGAACACTGCATCAAGATAAGTCCATATTAACAAATACCTATTGAACGATAAAACATGAAAAGGCTTATCCTCAAACTATGCACCATCACCCAAGCTCATCTTCACCAAAAGAAGCAGGAACCAAACACCTTGTGCCGCCCGCATGTCACTGGGAGCCCTGACTCAGCACTTCTCCATGCCCCGATCACCATTGTTATCACCTAACTCAATACAATCATTCGACATTTCTGTTTATTCAACATCGTCGGCGTCTTTACTTACCGCTTCAGTAACTCGATGCTGCTTGTAAACATGACTTGTATATTAAACAATTATTTGTTGTTTTTTCTTTTGTTTGCTGGTTAAGCTTGTTTGTCTTAAGTGAAGATGTAACGGAGTAATGCTGATTGACGTTTAGTTGCTCGTGTGTGGCTGGATCAAGGTTCAATGGCAAGGATCAATGTTGTGCAATTGTGGAGTCGTTAATTTGCTTTAATTAGGTCGATTGGAGTAAAATCTAGATATGACTAGGTTTGCAATGAGCCTTTGCGTCTATTACCTACAGATGGTTATATTTAGTCCAAGGCATACCGCTTTTGGTGGGCGTAGAGACGAATGCAAAACGAGATCTAGTACGATCTGTCTACTAATCTTCTACAAGTCTCAGAAGGGAATAATGCAGATGGCATTTAATCGTCTTTATTGCACCTACACTACTCTTATCATGAAATACTTTCGGGCTCTTTTATTTAGGCAATAGAAAAACATAAAACATGAGATATTTTACGTAATTCTATTCATACGTAATTATAAACTAGATATAAAATTAACCCAACCGAAAATTAAAAATACTCTCCGTTTAATTAATTTTTATTACCACAATAGAAGTCATTTATTTATATCTAATTATAACTCACTTGTCGCTATTAAAGTAATGAACGGTATAATAATAAAAATAAAGGAAATTGCATATTAAATATTTAAACGTTCTTCGTTCTGTCGTTAGCCAGAGAAACCATGTTCACTTTGTATTATTATTAAAACAACTTCTTGATATCAAAGTAGATACTCATTAACAATTTTTGTCTCTTTTTTAACATATGTAGATTAACAAGTTAGAAAGGGAGAGTAGTACTCTGTTGCCTTCGACGTTCAAAGCTTTAATGTATATGCCGTTTCGCTCACTCTGCTGTTAATAGTAATGTGTGGAAGAAAGAGCAGACCGTCTCGGTTGGATGCTTTTAAGCGGCCCTGTACTGAAATTAAAGCTTTATATGAATGGCATAAAGATGAAATTCTTTTGATGATTAGTGCGAAAGTAAGCGTAAGAACAGCTCCGCCTTAAAAATGGAAGGTGGTATGTAAAAATTGATGAACATGTATAGGAGTCCTTAAACAGAGTGCGCTGGCGTGTTGGGCAGTGTATATTGTCTCAAAATGTCGCCTGAGAATATCGCGCACTCAGCCTCATTGTTCATAATCAAAAAGTGATAAATCAAGTGACTTTGCAATAATACTGTTTTAATAAAAACATTGCCATTTCATAATTCGTGCGTAGAGCTGAATTTGTTATTAATGTGCCAGTGAAAATTAGAGAAATTAGTGAAAACTTTATTTCGAATCTTTTGTAGAGATTGTAAATTGTATTAAAAACAGTGTTGGTTGATAACTACAAACATTTTAAAAGTGTCTAAGTGAAGAAAACGCCTTTTATAACTTGACTGAAATTAATAAAAACTGTTATTTGAATTGTGATTTTTAAAAATATTGCGCAAATAGCGTCCGTATAAATTTACATTTTCGGAAGAATTCAGAGAATAAACCATTTCCCTAGGCTTATCTTAAAGAAATATAGATTTAAAATTGGTTTCTGTCCTTTCAAAAAGTTTACTAACCAACAAATAAACGATAAAATAAAGAAAATAATGTATATTATGTGAATGGCGGCCATATTAGCAGGCGTGTTGAACAAAAGGTGATGCGCGGATTCGACCACGCCCATCATGAGCTCCTTCCTCATGAACGGTGGTTACCAGCCGCAGCCGGACCCGAAGTTCCCGCCTTCGGAAGAGTACAGCCAGGCGGACTACATCCCTCCAGGAGAATACTACCAGCACCAGCATTTGCAATACGGATATCAGCATCAGTACGCGCCGGTCCAACTTGGAACAGGTTACGGCTATGGAGGATACTACCATCCTTTACCTCAACATCCGCCAGTGGCGCCCCCACCGAGGCCTCCAGAACCTTCACATCCATCCGACGCTGATCACGGTTACGTTCACGGCAACGAAGTAACCCCTGGCCTTGCAGAACTAGGCCTCAGACTAGAGAAGCACATAGAAGATACTGCTCCGGCAGTGAGGAAACTCCATGCCTTGGGAAGAGAAGGGTCTCCAGTGTCGGAGATGGACGACGAGCGGCTTCTGCTGGATAGTCCTCCTGTGGATGATGATGACTCCTCGATATGCTCAGACAATACCGACAGGGTTATATATCCGTGGATGAAGAAGATACATGTGGCAGGCGCCTGTAAGTACACACAAGCTTTTTAAGCTCCATTTTATACCTACCTATGTAACTTTATATATTAGGATACCTAAGCTAATTTTAATGAGAAAAGATATTTCATATAAATTAAATAGTTACCTAAATTGAACTAGTAAATAACTTTTATATATAAACGATGTATTAGTAACAAACATTTTGCGTATCCAAGTACGGTCGTGGCGCGAGCTCCGATTCGCATTCGGATCCCCTGCAGTGTTGTCGCCCGTTAGTATGCGGAGCGGCTACAAAGAGCGAACAACGCGTAAGCGATTCTCGCCTTAGCCTGAGCCTCTAGCGACTTGCACGATTGTACTTAATAATCTTATTTTAAATTTTAAATATCAGAGATACTTATAAAAATTATACTTTTTTTTAACTTTTATAAGTAAATTCACTTATAAAAGTTGGCTTATTTTTCGTTCTAAAGGTAAAACTTGATTTATTTCACTTCTTGCTTTATTTACCGTACCTACACATAATCTATCTACCTACCCCTATGGACCTTATCTACCTAAAGCAGGTATATGAAAAAGGTAGCTGATACGATTCAATAGTAATGTTTAAACTTTGAAAGGTTGTTTGAAAATACAATACATATAGGTATTTCAAGAAATGTGATATTGTTCAAACATACCTGTAGGTTACTCCTGTTGGCGAACTGATTGTAAGTTACACACTTCCTAAATAGGTCGAGTCACTACTACACACAAAACCCGATTCTTAATATTATAAAACTTCATATTTAAAGTGAAATAAACCGTAACGATTAGTTCAGAAGCAGCATTAATTTTCAATACCCACCACCTTGATGGGCAACGTTATTCAAATCACATCTTAAAAACAAATCAAAGAAAGCGAAAAAACACCACAATAAAACTCAAAAGATAAATGTTCGCATATTAATCCTTCATCAACGGTTCATTTTATCACTGTGCCCTACTCGAAAGCAACTGCATATCTTTCAAAATGCATACACGAGTAAGTTCGCCGTGTGCCGCATAAAAGGGCTTACACAGTTACAAATTGCCAGCAATCAATATCACGGAAAGTTCACGCACACTCGAGACTCTTGAAGACTGCGGCTTTTGACGTGTTTTGACAGTTTACTAATGTCATGTCATTAAAAAGGTCCTGTCGAACAGACCAAGGATCTGAAGGATCGCAATGACAATAGGCACCGACTGATATTTAATGAGTATCGTTAATTTTTATTGCTTTTAAATAGTTGTTTGTGGTCCAGAATTCGTTCCGAAGATTATCTATTACTTTTGTACTTTCCTTTTGATTTCTTTGCGTGAGTTTTTTGTTCGGTGATCAATTTATTTGTAACCTTCCTTTGTTGGTCGAGTGCTGGCGGTAAATGTTGTAATGAAATATTATTCAATGTCCAATCATCGCTGCTATTATTGATGTTATTAAGGTCGTCAATTGTGGATATATTTCTTATATTTACTAGGTAATGATTCAAAATTACTTTACAACTTACGTATCATAAAGTTAATTATAAAAACGTTTTGTTTCACACTGTAGCAAAATATGCTGCGAATATTAGTTATGCGAATGTTAGTAATTTTTATATGAAGGATTTATTTCACGTACTGGTCAGACAATTTTAATCACTTGCAGTCAATCTGTAGTCAATTTTGTCCGCTTGTTCATAATTTTACTAAAAGTACATGTGTCGAACCTAGACTTAATTGATAGGTTTATGATCTATTTAAGCAGATTTAAATATAGTTTGATGATAAATTGACTTTTCATGACCATTACAGCTATGTCACTAATAAATGTACAAAAACTCTTGGTTTTATTAGTCGTATTACAAAACCTTTCAAAAATCCTTGGAGTTTTATATATTTGTTTAATACGCTCGTACGTTCTATTTCAGAGTATTGTGCGGTTATTTGGTCTCCCTTTTAATAGGTGCATTGTAATTGTATAGAGAGATTGCAAAAGAATTGTTTTAAAATTATTCGTTTCAGATACAATCTCCATCGAAAATTAAGGTCTTACAAAGACAGATTGACTTATTTTAATATGCTCTCATTGGAGACTAGACACCGGCTCAGTGACTATACTTTTCTTTACAAAATCGTACATTCCATGGTAGATTCTTCGTCATTGTTGTCCTTCATAGATATAAATATTAATTATAGGTCCCGAAGGCCTAAAATTTTTAGTTTAAACGTTTACAGGAATAATACTTCATATTTTAACCCCATAGTTCGTATGTGTGGAGAATATAACGAAGTTTGTAATGCCGATTCCGCGTTTGATTTAGATTTATTTGACTGTAATTATAATAGATATAAAAGATCAATGTACAATATTTTAAAATGTGATTGAATCTTGCAACAATATTCTCAGTGACATAGGTGCAAATACATACATGTTTAAATCAATGTAATATATTTTTTGTATAATTTCTTGTTATTTAGTATGAGCCATTGTAAACTAAGCTATACGTACCGCTGATGCTACAACTTATTTCTGTAACACATGTTTTGGCTTACAGTTAGGTTAAAAACTTAATGTTATATTATTTTTGTGAAGAAGACTGTAATCTGTTTTGTGTTCTAATAAATAAATAAATATAGTTATAACTTTTCCACATAAAAGAAAATAGCAGATACGTAGGTGCATTCCTTTTTAAAGATTATATTCCAGGACAAAATGTTGATTACCTCGATAGATTTCCAGATAAAATTCTGTCGTTCTTAGACTTTCCAGGTACTGAAATGTCTCCTTTGCCCAACAAATTTTTATTAGCTAGTCGCGAAGACTTTTGTCACTTTCCGACCGGAAACTATGTACTTGGTTACTGTGTCTCATTCTCTTTATGACTGCAATAAATTTAAGTAATGTAATTTATATAGGAAGAGAATTATTGAACCCAAGTTATGGTCAGTACAGAACTGTAAACTTCATATAAATTATTTAATAAAAAGGCGTGCGTTGATGTTCGTTACTAAGTCTCAGTAACTCAGTTACTAAATTAATGAAATAACCTTTTTTGAAATAGCTAACATGAAAGAGATACGTTTTTGAAAGAAAGTTAAATTAGATTTAAATAAATATTTAAAGAATACGTATTTTAACAAAATAAAATATTTAAAGTTTTTATTAATGCCCAATCTGTAGGTGCTTGTTTGTTAGTTTTATATCAGCTTAAATATCTTTTGTTTAGTAATCACACATGTCTGACTGACTATTAAGATATTTTTTTAACAATCGAAAAACAATTGCAGTCGTAATGTTATTTGTAGATATATAATAATCCACAAAAACTTTATTAATCAGCTCTTTTAAACATAACAAATTAGTAATTTAAGTATTCATTTCATATTCCAATAAGGTGCATTTTATGGTCCTCGAAACGTCTCTTACGTTTTAAACCAAGTAAAAAAATATCTTGTAATTTCCAGTACTAAAGCCGCAATGGGCAATGAATATCTACTAAATGTTCGTATATATGGTCAACTCGCGCCTGAATAAATTTCTTGAATGTGATCTCATGCTTTTCTTAATTTTTATCATTTCGATAAAAATTATAAAAAAATTGTTTATTAAAATGTGCGAAAAGTATAATAGAGAGCTAGCTCAACCAAGTCTGTGCTGTAATTAAAAACTTAACAGGTACCCTCGAGGAACTTGTTGCGGGCTCAGTATCATCGCATTCTAATCCCCTATAGCGTCGTTGTTCCCTTGTACGATCTACATATATATATATATATATATATATATGTATGTTGTATGCCTACAAAAGACCAAACAACGCGCACGCGATTTTCGCCCTTAACCCGCCCTTCGCCGACTGTACCTATAAGGTTGCATAGGTATTTGCGCCTTCCTGCTGACTTTCGGCTGGTTTTTCTAAAAAGCTGTGTGGTAGCTACAAAGTGTATGCTCTAGCAGAAAGATCTACCGCAGGTCTAGCAGTCAGATGGCAGTTAGCCGCCTTTACACCTTTTCTTTGCAGCAACTTCTATCATTGCTTTGGATTAGCCATTCCGTTCGTTTTTCTTCTATCAATTTCCTAGAAATGAGGTACAATAAAAAACGTTTTGCTCTTATTGACGCTGAAACTAAAGTTTAGTTTCTCAACACGCCGCGAGTGCGCCATAAAAATATCAGTATACATTTTTACTGTAATATTCTGTAAATAATACCTAATTACAACAATAGCGAAAGACTTAATTAACATTTAATTTTATTACCACTTTCAGAATATCAACGATTTCAAATAACAGTAATAAAATATTAATGAAAAAACTAAATTTCCACTACGTTTAAATTAAAAAAATTTTGATTACTTTACCTTTGTTTGACGACTTTTATTTAATTTTTTTGATAGATATACTCTGTAGGCTTACTTGAAGTAGTAGCACCTTTAATACATTCAAACTTCCTCTATAAACAAACTCGATTCAATTAATCGTAATCATAGATGTGATGAATGTGAGTTAAGTAAGAAAGTATAGCGACTTGTAAAAATAATACTTAATGTTTATCTAAACATTTTGGAAGTGCCGAAGCGTTGAAGTCTTTTCTCCTTTCGTTAATGTAAAAGAAATGTCCCAAAATGCAAGGAGTCTGGGCCAGGTCTCAGTACACTTTATCCAAAATAGTTTAAGATGCTTAGAATACTTTTTGATCGTTAAATTGTTATTAAAACACTTTGTTTATTGGTAGGAAATGAAATTGTGCATTATTAGTGTGCAACACAAACAATAAACATCATGGTGGAAAAAATTTCATTTTGACAGCAAAGGTTTACTTACATTTTTTTGTTTTGTGTATTCTTAGCTTATTTAACAGTTGGTAAAGTTAAAAAGAGATCGAAGAAAGAACTCAAGCGCAACGAACAATCAAACACACAGACAGACAACTATCAATGTGATGTGAGTGAAGTGTGCTGTGAGTGAGGTGGCTTTACCCCATGCTTAGTAAACTAACATCACTTGATAACTTCCGTCATAGAAAAGACTCATTGTCAATGTTGCCCGCTAAAACGAACACAAATAATGTTGACTTTTTTATTTTCTTACCATCTAACTACTGATTAAATCTAATTATTTGTATTTTTCCTATAATTACCATTTATTTGTAAATTTTTAGTACGTAAAAATTTAGATGGTGCACACAGGACCTAGCCCAGGTTGTGACATTTATTTTAATATTTGGTTGTTGCAAGTTATTGTTATAATAATGTGGAATATAATGCGCATTTGTGTACAGCGCATAATGTAATGAAATATTGTAGATAAAGCAACAGTATTTAAATTATTTTAGTTTCAGGATATAAGTAAGTCCAATCAAGAGGTTATTTAATCACAAATTTAGTAAATTTTTTGTTTTATGACATCGTAGCTTATGTTGCCTTGAAGCTTAAAACGTAAAATTTAAAACATTGATGACGCGTTATTATACTTCTCTATATCAACTTTGTTTTATTTCTTAATTTATTTTTACCATCATACTTATTATTGATTGCCATATACTTATTAAGCCAGCACTAGATACAAATTTACAGTTTAAAAAAAACAAATTTAAAAGTAGACAGTATCATTAAAAATCATACATTTATAGGTTCAGAAAAAAGCTAATTCTTCTAACGTTGAGTAGTTATTTCATTTCATTTATTTAGGGATTTTGCCTATTTGGACCTATCTGAAAAGTAAAAATATGTTATTAATTGTTTTTCTATATTAATAACAATCACTGTAGTTTAAATAGAAAGTTTCATGCTTGTCTATACATACATATAATAAATTAAAGGAATTTAAGATAATTTTAAACCACAAAGTAATCCAAACTGTCAAAACTTGTACATGTATTTAGAAGCATCTACGGTCGCACTCTAGGTTGTCAAATGTTTCATCAAGGCGTTCCTAATGAAAGATTTTGCTTAACGAGTCTATACTTTTTCTAAACTTCTTCAAAGTCTAGATTTGCTAGGTAAAATCTATAATTAGAAATGCCTAATGTAACCGATTGAGGTCTAAGAGTGCGATTGTTACACTTTAAAATTTTGAAAAACTTTAAATCCTTTTTACTGGTAAAATCTGACAAATTCAATACTGAATTACAAATTTACAAATCTTGATATCAACATATACATACCTAATATTAACGCAATAAAGTACATAAATATCCTTTGTTAACTAATCGTCATCTTTGTAAACATCACACGCTGACAGGTTTTTCAATCGGAGTTGTAAATTATGCATATTGTATTCATATAGCACTGCTCAAGCGCATGCCATCTTGACTGGGTGACGTCACGTCAAAGTAATTTATTGTGTTATAAGCTGCGCTCGCGCCGGTTCATGTGGAAATAGGGAGTTCCATTACTCAGAGATTTTATCCGTTGTTGCACTCTCGGCATGTTCTAAAAGCATCGTGGTCTTAGGATCTTGGTTATTGTATATATGAAAAATATATACCTATGGTTGAAATGGATCTTTAATACTTGCTTGTTATAAATTTACAACTTCTAGTCGCCCTGGTATACGTGTCATATTATAGAAAAAGAGTTGTTCGTTCCGTTCACGAGCCGAAAAAAATCAACTGTGCCAAACGGTCAATTGGTACATTAGACAAACTAATTGCAAGACAGTATATTAACATATGCAATTATTTTGCCCACGACCTCTTCCGCGTAAATTTATTTTTCCTGCAAGCATTTTGTGTTATTTGTTTTTAAAAGGTCATTTTTCTATGTTTCTTTCTAATACAAGGATTAACTAGGCTTAAAAAAAGGCTGCTTAAATTTAATATCGTGAAATGCGCTTATACTTTATATTTAAAATATTAATGCTCATATGCATTTGCAACATTATTGTGGATAGCAAGCTGCATCAGTGCTAAGTTCCAATATCGCAAGAGCACTCGTCTCGAGATCGGTCTTGATCGATGGTCTTTGGAATTGCGGATACAGCATTTGCGCCAATGTTATCATGGTCAAAGATGAATGTGAGAGCTTCAAACTTCTTATCAGCACCTGTCACTGAATGACATTTTTCACTTGAATACAATAGTAGGTCGAGATTGTTCATAATGAGGCGGGACCACCACGTAGGTTTGATAGCAAGCTCTGAGATCGAACCCAGATTAGCTGATCGGTTATGAGACCACACGCTCGTTGCAGGTAGCCAGTGATTTAATTCTGATTGTCATCGTACTGATGAGGTGATAGTAGTTAACGAAGCGAAGATGGAAAATGTCATTCGGCCGGTAGCCGTAACGGGTCGTTTTGCAGACGATGATCAATCGTTTTTGTTTGATGTTGTAGTAAATATCGTTTGTAAGGTCACAAGTAGTAACATTTTAAATTGATTTAAGTAATATTTATATCTATTATATTAATAAAACTATTTAATTTTAATTAAATCTTCGCAGTTCTTTTAATTATATTTTTACAGTGGTTGAAAGAACATTTTTTTCTTTCAAGAATAGTAGAAAGAAAGTATAGAATGTATATTACGATTATTCGTTTAAATTAGATTATGTGAAAGCAATAAATAATCTATTCATAAATTATAATTTAACACGAGAAAAAATTTCTTAACTTTTCTTAGCGACCGCGGAATTTTTTTGATGTGTGTATATCGATATTGCGATTGAATGGATTCGGCGTCGATTATTTTATTATCTTGAACGATTCTTACTAAAGCACTACTTTCAGCAAGGAGATTTTTTTTAGATGAAATACATCAAATTTACATTTACTGTAACGTTCTTACAAGCACATAACATCTTAAACTTTTTCGAAAAGCAATCTAAATTTTACATCTTATTTACCAACACTCAGATACAAAGACTAAACCGCCAGTCCTTCGATCCGGATCGCACGGTGAGCGGGGTGACCACTAAAATCTCGGAGCCCGCCGACCGCACATACCAGCCCAACCTGACGAAAAGGAATCTCGAACGAATTCCACGACGAAAATACTTCGTATATCTGTCTTTGTCTTTCGTATTATATAATTATATCTTGTGTATTTTGAGGATTATTACTACTTTTTATATTGGTGTGAAAATTTGATTTAATTATTTGGACGAATAAAGATGCATAATTCAAGTTTACTGTTCAAGTTGTTAACGGTTATAGTATTCAAATTTTTTGCATATTAATACAAAACTCATGGCTAATACGAGGAAATATTTCTAGAGGAAGCTTATTAGCTGACAACAGTAGGTAGAACCAGCATTATTTGAAAAACGAACTAATTTACTTACAGCCATTAATCAAAACAAAGGAAGCTCATACTCTTGTACATATAATTACGTGCACGATGCAAAATTTATATGCACTTCCTTATTACAACGTGATAGGTTGTAAAATAAAGTAAATTATCGATCATGCCTGTGTGTTAATTAACCATGGGTGCCCCAAGAGGTTGTTAGAATACAGCTACATAATTTATTCAGTATAAGGCTGGCACGCAACTACAAGTATAGCTACCAATTGTGGTGTTACTATGTTCTTTTCATATGTGGAACGAACGATTTAATTTATGTTTCGTATTTACTTGAAGTAATATCACACTACAATGTTTGTAACGTATGTGTTACTTTTATGTAACTTAAGTCTTGCTTAATTGGTATACCAGTATTTGAAAGAAGCTGGTTCTTTCTTAGGACCTCGTGAGTTTTTAAATTATTTTACATAAATTTGATCAAACAATAAAAATACCTTATTGGCACAAATTTAGCTACCCTTGAATTAGCCTAACTATAGTTATAATGTTATTTTATACTTATAATTTACCAGTGTTATAATCTTGGTAACGTAACACTTAACGACATAGAGTAATATATTTGCAGATTGTAAATTAAACCTATTGTTCTTTTGTTACAGCAAACGGAAGCTTTCAACCCGGGATGGAACCAAAACGCCAACGAACAGCCTACACAAGACACCAAATATTAGAGTTGGAAAAGGAATTTCACTACAACAGATATCTCACTAGAAGAAGAAGAATAGAAATAGCACACACTCTAGTCTTGTCGGAAAGACAAATAAAAATTTGGTTCCAGAATCGAAGAATGAAATGGAAAAAGGACAATAAACTACCTAATACTAAGAACGTGAGAAGAAAAACTAATCCCGCAGGTGTAACTACGACTAACACTAACACTAAAGGCACACCAAAGAGTAGAAACAATAAGAACACGAACAACAATGATAAAAAGAAAGCAAACAATAACGGCAGACCTGATAGCATAGAGAATGTAACTGATAACATAATGAATGATCTGCATTGTGTTGGAGGTCAGCAGAATCTTTCGCACGATCCGGCGATAAGTCCGATGTCTCATCACGGGCAAATGAGCTCGGGCCATGGGATGACCCCGCACCACCTTCACATGATGAGCATGCACGGAGGTATGGACCCGGCGATGGTAGCCAGCTTGTCGGGCCACGGTTCTCCGCTGGGTGCCGCTGGCTGCGGCACCAACATCGCTGCCAATCAACCCGTCATCAAATCCGACTACGGTCTCACCGCCTTATAATCTTTAGAATAAAAAAAACAGAAATCTATATTTTCTTTACGAATCTGTTGATTAATGTAACCATTCCTTTGTGTCGATACTGTGTAATAAAGTGATGAAAAATTTAAGATTATTTTTAAGAGAATTTGTAATTATAACTGTAATTAAGATAAACGTTACATGCGATGTTCTAATAGTAAATGAGAACTTAACAATGTCAAAAGTGTGATTATTGTAATAATTTAGGGTAGGGTCATTTGAGTGTTTTCTTTAAGTCATTGTTCAAGGAGCTTTAATATACTTTTAACTTACTTAACTTGTTGTATTTCTTGTATGTTATTTCTGTAATTTCTGCCTACCTAATCATGACTTGATTTCTTATGTTAGTTTGTTCGATGAAACCATTATGAAAGACACAAAAAAATGCAATAAGTTATAAATACAAAGTAAATTTTCACCACCAAGAACTTTATTTAATTTAGACAATGACTTAGATGTAGGTACAAAACTGAAAAATAACTAATTAATTAATGGAGAAAACTGTTTTGTAACTAAAATAGAAAACTGTGAATATAAAAAACCAATAAAATATTAATAGAATAAATTTGGCCTTTTTATTGAAAACCGTTCCGCACAAATATGTTCAATACGTTGTCATGAGGTAAACTATAACAATTAAAGTAATTATAACAAATTTTCTTAAAGTTTTTATAACATTGTAAAAACAAAAATTCGATACCAATTGTTCTAAGGGCAGTGTCGATACCATAACCTCATGACATCCGAATTGAACGAAATGAAAGCAAAAATCATAATATATTCTTTGAAGGCGGCATCATCGATCAATGTCGTCGGGTTATTGTGAGGCTGGCACGCAATGGACGCTCTATACTTGTTCCGAACTCTGTATCTGACACTCAACATGGTTTTATCATTCGGAGCCAAGTTCTTAGATTGTGTTTTGTTTCAAAGAGAACACCAACGTGGATTTTATATAAGTGCTACTTGTTAATGTGATATTCACACTATAAAGTGTAAGAAATATATAAAAAGACGGATTTTAAGCATTTAAGCATTCAATTTCATTTATCTGGTTAGGGATAAACCTTGAATAACGACATTAAAATTCAGTTTTTCTTTAATCTCATTAGTCAAGCCTTCATTCCTTTATTAGTAAACAGACACGAAAAAAAGGGTTAAAGTAGTACAAAGATCTCTTTATAATCCTTTCTAGCCGACACGAGACGCGTTGAAGAGTTAGAATTCTTACAAATTACAAAAGACATCTATCTATTGTTCCGAGATTTGTATGCAAATAACAAGATTTGCTACTGCATTTGTTGAAAGTATTGTTGAAAAATTGGCAAATGTTTGATGTTATTTATAATTGTCCTCAGGGAATGGTCTGTTAGTACCGCTAGCCGCTGGTCGGTAGCGAGTCTTTACAGTTATTTTTTGTGTTGTTGTTTTTATTGGAATTTGAACTGTCAAAAGAACGAGTTGCACCTAATTTGGAAATAATATTTAAATACGGGTGCATGCTTTGTAGACTGAGCAAAATAGGTTATTTATCTAAGGGTTGTCCGTTTTGGATGTAATATTTGGCTCAAGACCTTAATTTTTAATGAATATTATTACGACTATTACAAATATTTCAAAATAAGGGCCCATTTTTTCATTTAATTGAAGCAATTTACGTTTATTGCATTAAAAATAAGAAAGCCAAAATGAAGAGTTCTAAATCGGATAAATTAACTTGATTAAGTACAACTAAATAAAAACTATGTTTCCCTTGAACAACTACCAACAGGCACCTAATTCCAGACCGATAATATTACTTAGGTACCATCTAAACTTACAACTCTCTACGGATCTGAACACAAAACGTCGGTAGATAAAAGTAAGCCTTTAGTTTCGGCAGGTGAATACCTCCAGAGAGTCTCTAGGGTTCGCTTAATGGAACAGCTTCCGAGGGTCCCGTGACTCGCAGATCTTTGTTTCATCAGGTAGCCTGTGTTTTAGAGCCTTGCGATGTTGAGGAGACTCTGATTTGGCAAATTCTTTTGAAATCTTTCGGGGATTCCTGTCTTTGGATGCGGTGTTCGGCAAATTATTTTTCGATATTGTTTGTTTTGGGACGATGAAAAGATACATTTTGGTCAAAGAGAGACCAGTGTAACTTTGCCTTGTCTAAAATGTATATTCTCAAGAGGCTGGTTTTAGGAAAAAAAATTTTAGTCATAGCTAGTTAGGTCAACATTCGTATTTAATGTAAAGCTTTTGACCTTTGTTACTTTGGAAATCATTAAGTGTTATTAATCCAATAATTAACAGTTGTGCCTCAATAATGCAAACAAAAACTACATAGTTTTCTCAATAGAAATGTGACTTAGGTTATATTTCTCAATAAAACTACCCAAGTACATGGTAAGTAATATTAAAGTCACTTTTGTAATGAGTAAAGTATCTTCGACTCACTGCTTATATAATGCAATTTTATTCTGTCAAATGCCGTGCGCGTTTGATATTCTTGAAGATGACAAATTTCAATACATCGTCGACTGAAATATTGCGTAGGGAGACCCTTATAAACATAGGCTGCTATAAACAAAGCTGTTGTTCTCTTATGTGTTTAGGGAGTGGTACAAGCAGGGTTATTCTTTGTATTAAATATTATACTCTTGAAAATATCAAGACCTAGTTTATTTGAAGTGGCTGATTTCTATTTGGAATCGATTGTTTATAAGTAACAAGTGTTTATAATTGTCAATTAATCGAGTTGTTATTGTTAAAATTCATTGAGAAAGGTTTTAACTAATACTTTATTTAAGCGTCGAGTGAATGGGTATCTCGTGGATAGACGTGTAACACCTTCGTCTTCATCGTCACTTTCCATCAGGTGAGATAGAAGACAAACGTGTAATCCTTTTTCAATAAAAAAAAAATTATATATCTTTATGTAACCGTTTCGTGTGAAACTACACAGCTGTAAACGCATAATTGCCGAAAATATCAAAATATTCCTATATATATACCTATATAATAGGTTTTTAATTGCGTGGAGTGTAGCTTTTTGAAGGTGGAGGAAAATCAAAATCAGTTCAGAGGTATCAGAGTTTATCGAGTACAAACAAATGAAGAATTATTTTCTCTTTACCATATAAACTAAAGATATTGACAATCTGTACTACAAAGGTACAAAGACTGTCTGAAACCTTACTTATGACGGCATTTAAGTATTAATTACGAATAAGGACAATCTCCATAATATAAACCTTCGTAATAACAGGATGAAGTTCTCCAACCCGCCATCTCTCACATCCTAAGCCACAGTTCGTTAGTTTCAAGGGTGGCTCAAGTCGAAGCTTGTAATCCACACTCGGCTCGCAGGAGAACTGCAAACGTGACGGATGTGAGGGTTTCCCGAAAGCTGGATTTATTTGATTGGACTCATATTTCTGGATTTGTTATGAGGTGAGCCTGGTAGGTATATTGATTGATTTCGATGGCTTTCTGTGGAATAAATTTGTTACTAATTTATGTCGATGTAGTAACCTAAGTTGGAGTAGGCCCAGAAATGTTCAGAAGAATAATTTATTCAAATATTTTATGAAATAAGGAAAAACTCAATCAATTTTGGAATTCATATTAATAAATAAAATAGTACGTAGAGCTAGAGCGTTGAGCTGAGAACTGTTGCCTAGACCTGTTTTAATGCCCTTCCAGCAAACTTCCAGAATAAACATCTATAGATAAATACAAAACATGGCTCAAAAACAAAGACCTTTTTTTATCGCTAACTACAGTTCCTACCGGGACTCGTATTCGAGACCTCCGGTGTATATGACAGAATACATCATTTAAAAGTTTCACACATTTAATACAATACTAAGTATTGAGTATATTTCTGAAATTATTTTCACAAATTATTATAAAACAAGACTCCACCAGACTCATAAGAGTCTCGCATTCAATCACCAAACGCATCTAACTGTGTATATTCGCTCCATACACTCCACATGGCCATATTTCACCATATACAGCACGTACATATTCTTGTGCTGTCGGTAGTCAGTCGGCCAAGCTTTTATGTGCCCGATGGGGCCGTGTATGGTACCTTCCCTATTGTGCACGCGCGTGTGTGTGTGTATGAGTGTGTGTTGATTTCTCGACGCCTGCCGTGCGAGGCACCGCGTTTGTAGTACGGGTCGGGGTTAGTACTGAATTTTGTATTATATTTTTTTAAATTTGAGAATATAAAACTATTTACGAAGTACGTATCTATAAAGTATAGTGATACTTTCACAACCTAGTAAAATTGAAATACATATAATATGTATGGTTATTTGATATATAACTTTGAAGGTATTTTAATAAATAACGTTTAGCCACAAGAAAAAATATTCTCACGTCTTTTTTGCTCTCCAATAAATATTACCTGTTCTTAAAAAATATTGGTGATACAAATGTTTATTGTGAAATAATACTTTGTTTAATAATTATAGATATTAATTTTAAAAGCTTTAGTAGCACTGTTAAAAACAGTTCTAATATGGTTTACGTAAAATTTGATAAAATAAAGTTTACAGAAAGTATAAATATTTAGCGAATATCAACATTTCAAATGCATTCTTATACAAAACTTAACATATTCACTCCGTACTTCCGCACAGCTATACCGAACTGTCAGCTGCTTCGTTCCTAGGGTGCTCCCACACACACACACACATACATACGCACACACACACCACGGTCCCTACCTCCGTCAGAGGGTGTGCCCGAGGGTGGCTCGGTGGGGACTGTATTAAGTTCCTTTCTTTTCACTAAAATAATTTTAGGGGTTGGTTTTAGTTCGATATTTTTTTGGCAGGGTCTCTCAAGCGAAAGCTCGCCGAATGCGCCATTTCTTAAATTCAAGATATGGCTGCTACCGAGTGGCTAATTCTGAGGGGGTTGTGTTTCTATTTTACGAGATGTCAGGAAAATATGTTTTTATTACATGTGGAGTGATAAGTTACTCGAGTATGCTAGGGTTTATTTTTGATATATTTCTATGCTTTTTTAAATAAACTTGGTACTCGTAGTACAAGGTTATAATAAACGTGCTAGTTTTATGTCTTTGATTTAGAATCTTACTGTTTGAATTCCCTGATTCATGTTTTTTAAATAATAATACATCCCCAGACAAACACGTGAACTGTATGGCCTCTAAGTAAGCAGAGCTTGTGTTATGGATGACCATACAGCGAACAGGGGGAAAACGGAATAAACCTACGGAATAGACCCGAAAACGAACATCTGATCAGGAGTCGATCCTGGGACCTTCGGTGTATGAGGCAGGGCAACTAACCACTACGCCACTCGAATTGTCACATAAAAATGTTTATCATAATTACTCTTATATGACTTCCTAATCTCAAAAGTTTGTAGAGTAAATAAAGAGAGTTTACCACGTAAAATAATTTAGCAGTACCTAACATTTTGAGAGCTAGCAATTTTTACGTTCTATTTTCAAACATTCATGGCAAAAAGGGTATAAATTATTCAATTTTTGAGCTGCCTAAATGAAGTAACCTGTGGAACAACCTGCAATAACTATTGATTAAAATAGATAAACCTGGTTCGGCTTCCAGCAACGCTGAAGGCCATAAACATAGAAAATATGAGAATTTAAGTAACGGATATATTTTTGAGGCTTTCAGCGTTGAAACCATGGGAAAGCCCCTGGTCCTAGGGTCAAGGGGCTCATCGCCTTTATCCGGATTTAGCGAGGCGATTGGTGAGTGAAACTCGTGACCCTATTACTGGTTTACACGCATTAAGTAGTTGAGTTGGTAACTAAATTTTAAGTAACAAAATGAAGTGTAAGCTGTCTCTTAAGTGACAAGTGGTAAGTAAAAATTTTGTAGGCAATTGATTAAGTAGATTAGGATTCGTTTTTTTTGTCGGTTAAGTAGGTGGGTGGGGCTTCTCGTTCAGACATAATTTTTTAGTGAAGTGCATAAGTTGACAAAGCCGTTGGCGGCAAGCACTGAAACTAATTTCGCAATTTTTCCTTTATTTTAAAATTTTGAATTGGACTTTATACTCTACTTTAATATTTGTTAAAGAAAGTTTAAAATAAGAATACTTATCGAATATAAATAAACATACTATTATATAGAGTTGTATTTGCGTCATAACCCAACTAGCACAAATGGTAGCCAATAAGCTTTAGAGCGTATCATATTGCAACTTAAGGTGCTAACGATAAGGTCTATATCCTGCTCTAGACCCCTTATGCAACAGATATGGCCCTAAGTGGGCACATCGCATAGCAGGTCTAGAGCGTATCATATTGTGACTAAAGGTGCAAATTGCAGCGCCTGTACCCCTGATTTGCCACTTTGATTGAACTGTTGATTGAACGGTTGAGTGAACGATTAGATTTTGTTCATTCATACGTATGTTTCATTTCTGTAGTTGCAATGTTGAGAATATTAATGGCGTGTGACAGTTTTTAAGTGACAACTTACAAAACATAATTGTAAGTACCAAATACTTTTATTCTACTATTTGCTTTATCTGTACTGAAAAATCAAGTGGGATCTCAACTTTACTGCAAAATGCGTATATGTTTATTAAGTAAATTTACACGCCATATTGATTTCATGAGAATTTCAACAAAAAACAGTGTAAATAAAATATGGTTATAGTAGTTTTAATAAAAATGACCAAGAATATAATTGGTATAACAAGCATTTATAGTGAATTTACGTAGTATAGTTGTAAAATCAATTCTTTTGTTATAACAAAGTCATGTTTAGTACAAATAATGTAAATTAGAGGTTAGATTTTCATAAAAACATTCCATTAAAAATGGCGAATCGTTTTGTTACTATAGGTAATAATTTTCACCCGCTTACTTCAATTTTTGCTGTTCAAAGTGCTAAAAATCACCTTTCTTATTACTAAGTGGTCTAGAGAAGGGCTATAGGAGTGAATTTTATTTACTTTATATATGATTCTTTTGTTTTAGTAGGGGAAATAGTTTAGGGCTCAATTGACAATACAAAAACCTTTTTTTGGATAAACATAATGTAATACACTCAATATTGATTAAGTATTATGTATTTTAATACAATTATATTTTCATTTCAGTAATTGAACGGAACTACAGATGCAGCATACAATACTTTGCCATGAAAACCAAACACTGTCATAGAGCCAAGCACCGAAAATTATATAAAAATTCGTTAAAATCCAAAAGGCACAAAAACTACAGAAGCACTTTTCTTATAAGAATTTTATAAGTGAAATATTATTTTAGATCAACATTATACAAATATAGTTGTTTCCTTGTAAAAGTAATAACCTAATTATTTAATTTTAAATAAAAGTCAGATAGCTGTTAAAAATGTATTTTATTTCCCTTTGTCGTTCAGCAATCAGAAAATAATTTATATGAATCTAATTATTCAGAGTTCTAATTACTTTTATTTTCATATTGATTCCAAAAGTTGAATGCGCATTGTAAAATATTGATTTTGGCTAACATGTCATTAGGGTACAAGCATATCAAATTTAAAAAAAGCAAATTGTGTTCTAAATGTTGATTATCAGATGAAAATGAATTTAGAATAATTAAAGTAATATAATAATATCAATAAAATATTAATGTATCCCGTAGTAATATCTTTTGTTTTTATAACAAAGGGAGGTAATTAACACATCGTAAACCTTCACAAGTTAAACTTTGAGTAAATTCCACAATAACAAATATTGAACTTTCTACGGAACCCTCCCCTAAAACTTCAGAAGAAAATAATAAGAACCAATCCTGCCATTAAAGCTCATTTTATCATCCTTCTAGATATTCCAGTGGTTAAAGAGTTGATTTTGCTTCCTTTTAGAAATGTTGGGCGTAATGGTGGTTATTGCTTCTCGTTTTTAGCTATAAGACGCACTACAGGTATAAATTACCACTTAAAGTAGCAATTCACACTCGCACTGTAGCTTAGAGTGGTACAACAGTGGTAAGGTGTTCAACTTTAAACTGTAGGTGGTTATAATTGAAAATTTGGAACCCATAGTCCATTTTATAGACTTTATTTATATTTACCACTCCTATGCAGTAAGAAGTTGTAATTTTTACCCAAATAGCACCGATATACAACTTTGAGTCATAAACTTAGCTACAATTATTACTAATGTGCTAGTTGGGAAATTTTTCCCTGGCCTTGTGCAAAACCCGCTAATCACAAAACTAAATACAGAATTGACGAATTCCATAAGTATTGATCATCCATCTATATTGAACTACTTACTGCTTTTGGACAAAACAGTGACATGTAGTTACTAAAAATTAAGTTACCAACTTAACTACTTTACGCGTGTTAACCAGCTACAAGGCTGGCACCTACCTCGCACAACGAATTACTATTGCGATCCAGCGTGGTAATTCGGCCAGCCTTTTGGCTACGTTGCCTTCAATAGATTCTAGTTTAGATTTAGTTTTTTATTTGTAGCTATTTCTATCTTATTATTAAATGTAATAATAAATAACCAAAATATGATACCTATAATAGTAACAGAAAACTTATAATAAATATTTGTAGAAATTGCACTTACAACATCAGATAAAATGTTTGGATAATGGCAACAAGGCGCGTAGCAATAAGGCACGTGTAAAAGTACATATTAACAGACGTAGACGTTTAATAAAGTAAAGTTTAGGAAAGTAGACGTTTGTTTCATTAATTTTACTAATAGGCACTCCTGGTAATCAACAACTACATATTTTGTAAATAGAATGCAGTCAGCAGATAGATAGATAGATGAAACGTTTATTTGCATCAAACACAAAGGTAAAACCAAAACAACAATACAAATTTCAGCTGACAAGCAGAAAGGAAAATGTACAAAAAATAAAAAAAGACATGACACAACAAAACAATTAAATAATCGTACATTTAAACTAAGTACATATCTGCATAGTAACATGTCAGCCATGATGATGCAAAATGGTACCTAGGTAGGTATACTGAATATGTTCTTTAATGCACTCAGTACATGTAAAATTTAATTAGGAGAGGGATATATCCCCGCCACTGCCTCTTAATTCTCTTCGCAGTTACAAAAATTCATGTTATTAAAAAAACGTCCAATAAAAAATCCCATCGAGAAAACTTTATACTTACCAAATCCTGAATATCAAACAAAATTTCAAAATATTCCTCAAACTTACAAACCAAACTTTTTAAATACAAATCTAAAAATTGTAATAACCAAGGGAAGCGTCGATAGCATCTCGCCAGCTTCGCTGAAACATTTTTAATCAAACTTTTTACCTGATAGCTCGCCGTGGGACCCCGACCTGTCAATCTCTCAAATGTTGGGTAGATTAAAAAACATCATCCTCCACTTTTTTCACATTAAGAGGATCTCAAGGTATTATGGTTGAAAAAATAATTCTCTCAGGCAAAGGCTATGATTATAAGGATTGGTTCTGATATTTTTGACGAAGGTCTATTTATGTATTATGTCGGTAGGAAATAATACATACCTAGGAAATAATATAACCTGTGTGAGAAATAGATGCCGCTAATTTGCTATAGAGCCTTCAATAGAAAGCTGCACAGTGGGTTTATTTTATATAGCACATAGAATTGATACGTCAATACAAAACAAAACTTCAAATTTAATTACGGTGATAATGCTATCTTTACGTTACTATCAAATATAAACGAACGAAACAAACAACTGATTTCATCTGAATTTAAACTTTCCCCCTCTTAAATAAAGCTTATAATTCAATTTTCTATGTAGATTCTATTGGCAGGTGTGGCGAAACTGCTGAGTCAGCACAGTGGCACCGGTAGTCCGTAGTAGCGCGTTCGATACCCGTTTGGGTCACGATTTACATGTCAGTCGCACCGCTTGATATCCGATTGTGTCTACTTTCCATGAGTCATCCTAGATAAAGTATTGTATTAGATATTATTCTAGTTAAATGCGATTATAATAATGCGGGCTTTATAGTTTATTTGCCATTATTCATATAGTATTTGTGATCTTTGACAAATTGCGTACTTTACATGTGTTAAAAAAAAGTAACCTCATTGTTCGTTTGCCAAAAATCCTTAGAAAGAACATTCTAAGTTCTTTATAATTTGCATAAATTATTTTGTTTTGATTGTTAGTGTGAATTTCAAATCCAATAGTACTTAAAACTCAATGTTAGGAACAAGGTCAAATCCTGTCACCCAACAGTTCCCAAGAATAATGTAACAAACTAAATTCATACCATGATTACATCATATTAAATATATAAAGAAATACAACTGTATCAAAATTAGTTGATCTCAACACAGCATCCGTTTTGGAACGGATATATCAATTGAACCAATAACTCTATATGTGACGTTCGCTACTGTTATGGACCAAAAAGATGATGTCTTATTATTTAGTTACAATTTCCGAATTTGCTCATCATTTTATAATAGATCAATAGTCTTCAAAATGCAACAATTTAATACAAGATGCTGAAATAACAGGGTTATTATAATTAATCACATTTATTAACAAATCACAAATTTGATCTAGTAAATTAAACATTTTGAAATGAAAATAGTCAACTACCATCAGAATACTCTGTCCAAATGACAACTATCTAATGCAAAGTGAAAAAAAGCTTTTTTTTTCATTTATTTTGGCATCAAGCAGTCATTACAAAAAAAAAACATATTACACAATGTGCAAAAATAAAATTACTTAAATAAAGACCAAGCAGTGCCCAATTTTTACTGATTTTACAATACTTATGAACTACTTTGGTACCGAATATGTATTATTTTCATATAACTTTTTTTTGTGTATACAAAAACTACCAACTTAAAAAATGAAAAGTGAGAGAGAAAGTTAATAAAATACAATTAAACAAAAACCAAACTAAAATAAAAAGGCATAGGGTTTACAAAGATAAATGGGCGTTATTCAATTATTGTTTAAATATATTAGGGCTTGCACAAGTTCAAAAATATTGTATTCTTGAAAGCATTCAAAGAATTATTAAATATGTCTACATTACAAAATTCTTTGTTATATAGATTAAGACAGCGGGTCAAGAACTTGTTGTAAGTGTAATTTTTACGGGAACGGGGAGGGATAAAAATATTAAGTTTTCGTGAGGGACGGACGGGTAATCGAACTTTTGCAACAAAATTTATTTATGACAGAAGAACAGAGGAATCGTAGTGGTTGTTGAGAAGCTTCTAGAGAAAGACTAGATCAAATTGTTTTCGGCGATTCTGCAGAGATAATAATATTTAAGTGATTCTTCATAAGATCGGTCAACCTGTCTACAACGATAATTTAAAGTTTTATGAACTTTTTTTGTATAATTTCTAACCGTTTGATGTGATTGTTGTAAAAAGGCTGCCAAACAACGCATCCAAAATCCAAAATAGAACGCACGAGGCTAAAATACAGTATTTTCAGAGTCATTGGTTTCTTGAATGGTTTATTACCGACAAAATGTGATAATTCTATCCAGACCGTAGGTCTCGACTTTCACATATAAAGTACCTATTCATTTATTTATTACACTATATAGTTATCTCTTTACAACATTTGGTTTTGACCAAAGAACAAAGATTTTCTGTATTCTGTTGTTTTTTTTTTGACTTTCATAGTCGACACTTTAACTAGGTTATGTTAAATACAGATTCCGATAATAATCGCCCCCATTCCTATTACATCTTCAGTGTTAAAACAACTAAATTGGTTAATTCAGAAGCATTGAGACGTCAGCCCAATGAAGACTAATATTTAATGGCATGACTTTCAAAAAAAAAACGTTTACTGAGCAAAGTCAATGAAAATAGCTGCGAGCATGTGGGCATGGGTATCACGGGTTCATTAGCTTTGAGATGTAAGCTTTATAGGTAAAAAAAATAATACAATGAGTTTAAAGTAATTTTTTTCTGCATCAAAGTATATCTCCTGCTATACCAGAGGACTGGATCTGAACACGCTCCATACGATTAATAATAAAACATTGAAACTGGGGCATTTACTATAAACTTGGAATAAGATAGTAAATTTGAAAAGGGACCTCATTCTCGACATTCCTTCGATAGCATTAATACGATACAAGGACGGCTACTACATTTTAACTCTTTTATGTATATATATATTTCGTTACCATATCGTAGAATTGCCGACATTATGATCAGGCAATTTTACGATATAAAATTTCATGAAATGGTCGAATTTCATGATATAATCGTGTGTCGTTATGCCACATAATAATGTGGCTTGGCCAGATCAATTATTAGCAATCGTTTGTCGATATTGCCAACTAACACGTGGCTCCTTCATGAAACGGCCAAATTTATTTGATCATAGTTATCGTAAAATCGGTTCTTTAACTACCGATAGAGGCGCTTTGTTTATCTGTCAATGTCACACGCGGAAGATATAATAAGCTGATTAATCAAACAACATGTCATTTTCTATAAAACTGTTTTCATTAATAAAAGAGTTGATCTGAATTATCACATGCAATCAAAACAATACTGTGTGTTCTCCTTTTTCAAATAATTTACAGGTTTGCTATAACATCAATTAAATCTATTTTGAATCAGAGTTAATTAGTAGCGACTATTAATTTATTATAAAATATTTAGATCCGAATATAGCACTGCAAAAAGTACCTACTTCAACCATTCATTAAATTTTTTTCTAAAACACAGATCCGAGCGGGCACGTGCGTACATGCAGCGTCATCGCGCAGTCATTACCAGAGGTCATCGGTCCGCTGATTACCGTGCCACGCATTGATCTATGCGTGTGGACAAATTTCAACTAAAAGATTCGTACGGCTATTGTGTTGTAACAAGAAATATTAACATAGAAGGCAGCGCCACCCTTGACCGCATACATACCTTGGTTGGACTAAACCAGGGAGCGCCTTGTCGCGCGTCATTACCATTAGCCTAGGTTAGGTTGTTTGTAAACATTGTTGCCTCAACAGATATGGGTCATCTTGACCGAATGCAGTTAAGTAGCGGTTAATTTCTTTACGTGGTATGGCTTGAGTGATTTTTTTGTTTGAGGTTATAAAAGGGGATAGGTAAGTGAAGGATTGGTATTATAAGAGATATTTCGAAATTCTTGATTAAGTCACTTAATGTATCTTACTTGAGCTATCCACCATATTTTGTCAAAACGAAGTAAAAACGTACGAAATTTGAAACTTAAATTCCCCTTTGCTCTTACTATATTTAACTTAAGAATAAAATGAAGTAAGATGTATCGATTACCTCCGGAAAATCGAAGGATGAGTTGTTTCAAATTCCCACCGCATCGACGGATAATAAATCAATGTTACTTCAAACTGAACATGATTCTGCATCGACTAATGTATTAAAGCTGCTTGAAGCCTCACGATTAAACTAAGTCCTTTGTTTCGTGCTTGTAATCCGCTGTGTATCTATTACAGGTAAGAACTGATGTCATTGGTTCACCTAAAATAGAAATGTGAAGTCAACTTGGTACTTAATTAGAAGTTTGGTTCAATATTTCATTTATTTATACGAATTTTTAAGCTCCATTTAAACATATGTCAAAGTAATCCTGCAGTATCTCTATGTTGAGAGCAAAGTCAAGAAAACGACATATAGTACTTGTATAAAAATAACAAGATGTTGTTGGCCTAGTTTTTTTCGCGCCTAAGAAAAACTTTTTTGGTACGATTCGAAACCACCGGGAGGTTCGGGGTGACGTGGTTATGTTCAAGCAAACCGTGCAGCCTGCTGCAATGGTTATCTAAAGTACCTACCCATGATTACCTATACCCTTTAAAACACAACGTGTCTTGCCTACTAAGCCTCAAAGCCTTCATCGGAAGCACCAACCTGTTAGAGAAGCAAAAATGCTTTAAGTAGGTATGTACTTAGGCGATAGCTTCAAGTAAAGCTGCCTATCTTCTTTCATCCTGCCTGCGTTTATCAATAAATTAACCTTACCTACTTATTTTTACATAAAGGTATACAAATACGATGAAAAAAATGTAATATAGTGAAAAGTTACATTTGAAAGAATACCTAAGGCGGTCTCTTTGATCTCGGTTACAATCGATATTAATTGATCGTTGCCGCAACACCATATACGTAGGTATACAAGCCAATCGTGAGACGACGTCAGCGCCCCCATCTCAGAATATTCTAGAGATTATTATGTGTACTGTAATATTGCATACCTTATATGTGGGTTGTGAAGTAATGCAAGGATTTATTGTTGTAACTGTCAAGTGTTGATTGTGTTCGCCGAAGTAATGGCAAGCTGTGGGTAGGTATGTAGTAGGAAACAGGCTTTGGTTTTGCGGAATGCATCGAAACGAATAGAGGAGTTTAGTCAGTGAAATTTTATAAAATAACTTTTGCTTTTCGACCATATCAAAATAGTATGCATAAATATTAACTTAGAGTATACAATAAACACTTAACTGACAATTAGCAAGATGGTTAAAAATTTATACTTTTATGTTCAATCATATTTTTTCATACTGATCATATCATTGTTATTAATTCGTCTAGAAAATCCATAATTTATTCACATGATGTAACTTGTCGGATTTTCGAAAATTACACGAAAAAATTTCCTAGTAACTATGTTCGGAATTGAGACTCGAAATTACAAAAAAATGGAAAACCTTAGTCCTTAAATGCTTGTAAACATTTTAGAATTACATCGTATGTAAAGATTCACGTTATTACAATGTTTTACTAATTCCTCGGATATTCACAATATCAAACTAATAAAAGTATTTTACAATGATTACAAGTTACTTAAGTGGTATTTCTACAAAATTGATATTTAAAAACATGTAAATCCATTGGCTTTAAAACAACTTTTCCATTAGGGCGCTATGAAGACTTCATTACCTTAATGGCGGTAGTGAGGAAGATTGACACATTATTTTAACAATAAATATTGTAGAGACATTGATTTTTAATTTATTATTCATGTGGCCTGCGATGTTTTGCCCTCATGTAGGTTTTTGTAAGTTATTTAAATATGAAAAGCTACCTATTTGGGTTAAAAGATTAAAAGTGTTGGCAAGGCTTTGAAATTGATGTAAAGATGAAAGTTATACCTGGTGTACAGCTACGATAAAGACTTCGAACCTGTTATACGTCCATCCAGAAGGTAGTATTGCAAGAATCCTTACCATGTGGAATCTTTCAATATGACATTTAGTTTTTGTTACAAGGAATATATGATAGGTTTAAACATACATCAAATTCGACTTAAAACCGTTTTATTATGTGCAATCCTAAAACACACAGCGTTGCGGTGAAGAAGCTGTCTATGGTTTTCCTTATTGTTTCCAAAAATAGTGCTTTAGTTTATGTATGTGATTGAATAGTACACTTTTTACACGCCATAGGCGCCACTATCTTTGTGAATGTGGTGACAGCGATTCAAATTCATAGCGTTTGTGGTTTTCTAACGAATAAGTGTGAAAATTATAGGAAAGATTTAAAAAATTGTTCAAAAGTAAGACAACACATTGTATTACAAAAATTTAGTGAAAATATATAGTGCGAATGTGTAATACTGTGAGTTTTAATTCTTTTATTTTGTTGGTTCTATCGTAATGTTCGTGTGACCAACTCGAACTTCGCTGCTTCGGAGGGAGAGCGAATCGAGTCATGGAGCTCAAGTAGCCCGAAAAAGACACAAGCGTTTTCGTCCTCTTTCTCTTTGGAAGACGAGGAAAAATTTGTTAGTCCACCACCAAATAAACGCCCAAAACGTAAGTATTCTAACAATGTCCAAGATCCATGAATTGATGCCATAGCCTAAAATATGATTAATAAGCCAGGTACACAATATTTCTAGTTATCTCACCCAGTTGCCGTACCATTTACACTCTTTGAACCAACTAACTACCAATAGGTTCTAGCCAGACACCAAATTCCATACCGTCTACCTCTTTCTAAGATAATCCTGAAAATACAGATTGTCTTTCTTTAGGGAATATCAGTATAGATTTTAATGAAAAAAATGGTTATTCCTCCAGCTGATAAAGACAGGTTAAAAGAGATAATGAATTTACAATTATTTGAAACTTCTGCTTGGAAAACCATTAGATATAAGAAAGCTTTGTTGTTATGTGCTGCAGATCCTGGATTTGTTGCACTTAAGATAAATGAGATAAATGAATTATGTCATTTCAATAAACAAAAAGATTATCCACATTCTACAGAGAATCTGTTAGCTAGGTTATCAAATGTAATATTAGAACAAAGATAATTATTAAAGTCAGGTTTACAGAGTATAGTTAATTGGTCTGCAGCTAAGCCAGAGAATTTAAACACTACTTACCTAGTAGATAAATTGATTAATATTTTTGTTGCAAATTCTGAAAGTAATAAGAAATATGAAACAATCATGCAGGTTATTTGCGGTAAAAGAGCCGAATGCATTGAGACCAGGCGGGACAGTATTCTAAAAGAGATAAGTAACCCTAATTTGAGAGTTACTTTGCAGAAAATACCCCCAAGCTCAGAGTATTTATTCAGCCGAGAGAAATTAATACCCATTATTCAGTCATTAGGTGGTTCTCAGGTTTGGCTTAATACTCCTACATACTTAAAAGATAATAGGGCGCCGAAAACATCAAAGTTTAACAATATTAGTAATGGTAATAGGAAATACAAAGAGGTAATAGATTTAATCATTCACATAAACTTAATTGACAAGAAATAAAGAAGAACAAGCCCTTTCGTAGACGTTAATATGGCCCAGAACATAAATTCACCCCAAAGGCTTCACAAAAATGACTCGATCTTCAAAGGATCTGCATGGAAAGATTTAGGAGCCAATCAGTTCATTCAAAACATAGTAACATATGGTCGCATTCCCTTCAAGCACAAACCCCCTTTGCAGTACCCACACAAAACATTCAAAAATCATTATTGACCAAAGAGACCAATCAGATGGCAGCTGTCATCAATGATTTAAAAGCAAAACAAATTCTGGAAAAGCCACCATTGACAAATTCTGGCTTCTTTTCAAAGATTTTCCTGGTTCAGAAGTAAATAGTGTATAAGTTAGAATAAGGTACAATGGGGCTACTAAATATTCTACTGAAGCGCTAATAGTCCCAAAGGCCCTAAATAAATAAAGAATAAAAAAGTTGGTTCAATCAACTTCTCACATCCGTCGAGTAGTTACAACTGAAAAGCATTACAAACAAACTCATTACAATCAAATCAAATCAAAATATTTTGTTTCATCATAGGTAATATCGACGATAAGGATATTGAATCCATTGTATATGATAATAAATTATTAGAGAATCCTTTAGACATAGCTAATGCGTTCAATGAAAATTTCTTAAAATTGACTAACAAATTCAATGTAACTGACAGTAAAAATGACTTAACGAATAATCCAAATACAATTTTCTTGCACCCCACGTCTCCAGACGAAATAGCAAAAATTATTAGGTCCTTAAATAACTCAAATACGGTTGGCTATGATGAATTACCATTGAAGTTATTAAAATTATGTAGTCGACAAATAGCTCTACCTTTATCACACTTTGTAAATTTAATGTTTAAAGAAGGCATTTTCCCTCAAAGGTTGAAGTATATAATAGTGAACTATTTATAAAAAAGGAGGAAAAAACAATATTAATAACTACAGACCAATCTGTAAAATTCCAATCCTATCTAAGGTTATCGAAAAAGCTTTATTGGTCAGGTTAGAGAGTTTCTCTTAAAAATAAAATTATAGCGCATGAACAAAATGGCTTCCAGAAAAACAAATCGACAACATTAGCGTGCTTTAACCTTGCAAAGCAAGACACCCATTGTAGCATTATTTTTTGATATGAGTAAGGCCTTCGACCTCGTTCATCGTGGAATACTACTAGGAAAGCTAGAAAAATATGGATATAGAGGTACCACACATAAATTACTCCATAGTTACTTATCAAATAGATTTCAACGGACGGAAATAACACAAATTACAAAAAAGTTTAATAAAAACAATCTCTACTTAAATTACAAAAACACGTTCACATCTGAGTATAAGTTAAATAAATTTGGTGTTCCTCAAGGAGGAATTGCCGCGCCTTTCCTGTTCCTTATCTACATAAACGACATGCCTAAGGTAACGAAAGAAGATATAATTCTATTTGCTGACGATACGACTGTTTTAATTAAATGTGATGACATTAATAATTTCGAAAATAAAATAAATTTAATAGTAAACGACATAATTAATTGGCTAAACAAAAACAATCTTAAAGTAAATCTAGAAAAAACGAAACTCATGCAATTCTATACCGACAAATCCTCACCACAAAGACTTAAAATAAAATATGAAAACCATGAAATAACACAGGTTGACTCGTATAAATTTCTCGGCATCACAATCGACAGCAATAAACTATGGAGCGGGTGCCACCCTGGTTTTTTTATATATGCTACTAGTGTGTGATTGTCCGATTTAACTAATATATGGGCATTTTTTTAATGTGTCTTCTGACTTTTTTGTTGGAATACCATTTTGTTTGTAAGGGAGTCCATGTTCCGGCTAGGTACATTCCATTCAAGTGAGCCCCCCAGCCTGCATCCGCTGCATCTGAGGTTAGAAAGTTAGTGACTTCTCTTTTTTCCATTACAATACAAGTTTTGTAAATTGTATTCTATATAAACCAGGGCTTACGAGAGGGCTGACACTGGATTATTTTGTACCAAATGCCCTTTCATAAGACTACTCGCACTGACCGTTGGCTCCGTAGCTTTTCTCAGGAATTAACAAAATACTTTGTTTATTTCGACTAATAAGTTACCAGTTAACTAACAAGTGCAAGATGAGTGCTTGTTGTGCTCGTAAAAAGTCCTGTAAAGTTAGTGAAAAAGTGTTATGCTCAAAAAGTACATGTAAAAAGTTATATCATGTGTATCAACAACATTTGTGTGGGCTTAGCTGTAGAAAATTATAAGAAACTGTCAACTAACTGGACGTGCCCTGCGTGCGCGAACAAACTTCCCAGAGGTGATAAAAGTGACGATACTCCTGTGAAGCGGACTGACTAGTTGGAAGTTTCTCACGAAAAGGTTACCTACCGAAAGCTGCCTATTTCCACCTCGCCAGGAGATCTTGCCCAGCCAGACCTACGCGAAGTTATTAAGGAGCTGCCGATGACTATTCGCAACATTTTATACCCTGAATTGACATCCATTGGTGAAACAATAGAAGATTTAGAAAAATCGTTACAATTCATCAGCTGTCAGTACGATGACTTACTGAATAAGTTGGTACTACTGATAAAAAAAACTCTGTCTAACGTATAAGACACCTGGAGGAGCTCACTGTCGACTTGTTACCTCCCAGGGAGGCTAAATGGTATAGCAGTTTAGCAGTTTATAATGGTATAGGCCAGTTCCCGAATGGTATTTGTTACCCCAGGCCACGGAGGCAATTTTCAAAGAGTGGGGAATACCAGACATAGACCTGTTCGCATCCAGAGAAACCGCAGGGAATCCCACATATGTTTCGCTAGATGCCTGCGACAGATCAGCAATGTTTTGCGACGCATTCAGCCAGCAATGGGAATTCTACCGAGCCTGCGTATTCCCACCACCCAATCTAATACCCAGAGTATTAGCACACCTGAACTTGGCAAAAGGGACCTTTATCCTAATAGCACCTCAGTGGAACCAATGTTTTTGGTTGCCGGACCTAAAGGCTCGAGCACCGTCACAACCAATTCCAATTCTGGACCTTCGGGAGGTCCTCATAGATGTGACCACAACACAACCACCGGCTCAGGTAGACAGGTTGGAGTTGAAGGCTTGAAGGATTGGGGATGGTCTGAGCAAATTGCACACTGGAGCTTGAGTGAGCTGAATTTGTTCAAAAGTAGTTGGCGCTCCTCCACTTTATCTGCTTATAAGGTGGACTTATAAGGTATTAAGAGGTGGATACGATGGTGTAGATCTAATGGTATAGATGACAGATCTCCAAATGGTAATGACATATAGATCATTTCTTATCCCACATATTTTTTTAAGAAAAATGTTACTAATATACCATGCTTATACACAAATCTGCAGTTATTACTTATCGTAAATCTTCCAAGGAAGACTAAAGTAAAAACTTTTTTGTCCAACAAGTTTTAAAAGCTGTTTTTCTTGCTAGACCCCCTATCAGAAAAGCCCCAGTATGGGATACAAAATAATTATTCCATTGGTTGCTAGAAACTCAACCATCAAACACGCATTGCAAGACGTACACGCACATTGCAAGACGTACTGCCTTGATATTACTGCTGGCTTCAGGGCGCAGAATACATGAGGATAGAATTATATTATGGCCCTAAATTTAGTTCAAAGACATACACAGGATCTCATCAACAATCTGGTAGGGTGTTATCACGCCATCCAAAGGTTCAAGTCTGCCCAGTTGTTAATGTCATTAAACTATTAGAGGCTTCGGAACCTCGTCGTAAGTCTTGTGATATGAGCATATCTAGTCTTTTTATATCTTGCAATGGGACAGTCAGACCAGCTTCAAGAACATTGATTGCAGGATGGCTAGGAACCATTTTTAAAGAAGCCAATATAGATGCAACCCCGGGAAGTATTTGGTGACCGAATGGTGTAGTGGTAAGTAGCCTTGCCTCATACGCTGAAGGTCCCAGGTTCGAGCCTGTCCAGGGCATTCAATTGTGTGATGAACACAGATGTTTGTATTTATATATGTATGTTTTTTCTGGGTTCCCCCCTAGTTCGCTGTATGGTCATCCATAACACAAGCTTTGCTCACCTTGGGGCCATACAGTTGGTGTGTTTGTCTGGGGATATATGTAATAAGATGCTCAAAGATGGTGAGATTTAATTTCGTTTATAGTTTATCGTTTTTAGTTTTACTCAATGATTCCTAACTCAATAATTATAATGATGACAATCGATACATACCTAACACGCAATTGTGAAGTGACTTAGTAGTGTTAGTTTGATTAACTAGTTAACTAAACAAAGATGTTAGTGAGTTTAAGTTATTTTTCAGTAATGATTAAAATTATAACATGAGAATATTTAATTTCATGTTATAATTTTAATTCTTAATGATAATAACAATAACACTGTTTTGAACTACAACAAAACAGGTATTATGTGTAGAATAAAACACACAGCGTTGCAGCAAGGCTCTTGCAAGTGAGTGAAGACTTCTATGAATTTGAATCGCTGTCACCACATAAACAGAGATAGTGGCGCCTGTGGTGAGTAAAAAGTGTACTATTCAATCACATCCATAGACTAGATAGAAAGCACTATTTTTGGAAATAATGAGGAAAACCATTGACAGCTTCTTCACCTCAACGCTGTGTGTTTTATTCTACACATAATATCTGTTTTGTTGTAGTTCAAAACAGTGTTATTTTAAATAGTACAGTCGGGGAACTTGGCGCAGGCTCAGATTCCCATTCGAATCCCCAGCAGTGTTGTCGCATCTTAGTATGCGGAGTGCCTACAAACAACGAACAACGCGCAAGCGATTGTCGCCTTAGCCGGAGCCTCCGCAAACTTCCCTGACTGTACGATACCGATATGATCGCGTGAAAAGCTGCTGGTGCGATAAGGAAACAATGTTTTGACGTCAGCAGAGTAAGGGTGTCTAAGTACCTACGTCGGTTGCTTCCTACAAAGGTGGTCTAAGTATATTAAATAAAAATATATCCCTAAACATACCTACTGTATGGCTTTCAAGTAAGCAGAGCTTGGTTGTAGATAACCATACACCGAACTGGGGGGAACCCAGAATTAACATACATCATCGGTGAAGTTGAAACTGATATGATATCGATATTTTGCTGCAACACGATTCAACCCAGGTAAAAGGGCAGCAGTGTACTTCTCTCTTTCAACCTGCTCTAGGACAACCTCTGGGAAACCCTCCTAAAGATTAGGTCAGATCTCTCTGTTTGGTACTCCGATCCCCTGGGTTAAAAAATTCAAATATTTGGGAGTCACTTTAGATAGTGGACTTACATTCGCGGATCACATAAAACGAGTCTGGGGCCGAGCCGCCTTCGTTATGGTTAGGCTGCACCCCCTTATCTTAGAAATAAGCTTACACTTTACAAAACTTGCATCCACCCCATCATAACATAAGCCAGTGTGGTTTTCGCTCACGCCAGCAAGTCGAACCTCAATCACTTGCAGGTTATTCAAAATAGGTTCTTACGCAAATGCGTCGGGGCCCGACCTATCTCCGCAATTTAGATCTGCATAAAGATCTCGAGCTGCCCACTTTTGCCACTTTGATGAAGTTGGTGTCTAGACGCTACTTCGACAACGCTCCCCACCATCCCAACCCGCTGGTCAATAAGTCAGCTAGCTACACAGCAAACCCAGACGCGCCGGTTTGTTTCAGGCGTCCACGTAACGTCTTAACAGATCCCGACGACGCTGTTACAAGGAACGCCGGCGTTAGAAATAGGGCAACACGGCATTCGAATCGCTTAGCAAACCGGTGGGCCAGGTTAACGCGGCGTACGCATTCCTACTGAGTTTCCTGTTGGTTCTTTGTGCAGTAGATGACCCTTCCGAACCAGTGGTAGTTTCAATATACGACGTCCTAAGCCGAGGACCTCCGTGTCCTCTCGGGTGCCCTTAGGTGTATCGTGTGTAGGAGTAGTTTAAGTTCCGCCTAGCACCCTCAGCGCTAGGCCACAAAGTCCGGTGAAATTTAAAAGGCTAATAGGGCCATAAATAAACTGTCCAATCGAAAAAAAAATGCTACACAAATAACACTTTAAAATAATTAAATGCCATATGATTGGACTATGGCGCAATATTCGACGTTCTTGGATTAAAACATAAAAATTGGTTGTAGGATCAACGCAAACTATTTGTAAGTGATGCACGTAGAGGCCTAGATGAAGGACCTGGGCTATAAGTTTTTCAGCAGTAAGAATTACGATATCCTTGCCCTACATTGATTTTCTATTACTTTATTAATAAATATCACTACAATAATACATAATAAAATATTGTTATTAAAATCAGTACGCTTGAACCAACTTTACAGTCCTCATTTCAAATTGAAAATTGATTAATGATTTTCAATTACGAAAATAATATTAATTTAAATGTTTTTGTTTGAGCGGATATGAAATGTATTGTTGCGGTTGAAATGAAATTTTGTCTGTCTGTCCGTTGGATAGCGGACGTAACCAAAAGTCGAGCACCAAAAATGTAATAGCTGTCACTGGCTGAGATTAATGCAATTAATCCCGCCATGGCCGCGAGCGATCGGTACAGTGCGGGCCACTAGAATAGAACTAGTATTGTCGAAGATGGAATCAATAATAATAATAAAAAAGGAAAAACTTTAAGTTTTCTTTATAAGTCTCTCAAAGTACTTTAACTAACATTGATGTTTAGGTTTTGAGATGTTCACTTCAGTGAAAATGGCTTTATTACCAAAAAAAAATAAACTTTGTTTGTTTTATTTTGCGTTTTTTCATTAAAAATACAATGTAATATATTTAAATATATTAAAATATTGATACCTAGATGGCTAAAAATACGTTACAAATAAATTATAAGTGAAAGGCTTAAATTTTTCTTTTATATTAAAAAACAATGAAGTCCTTTCTTCTGGTAGACCAGCTTGAGAAAATAATTTTGAAGTAGTTTAAGTTTAGTATTCAAAAAATAAAAATAAAAATCGTTTATTGTAACCATTAGAAATTTTTACAATTAAAGTGCTGTCATATCATCTGGACTAGCGTGAGCTGTATTTCAGATTATCGTTCCTTCCAAATCTGTATACAATATACAAACATGCTTATTTTACTCTCACATGGTATATTATATAAAAATAAATAAGAAAAAAGACAATAATAATATGAGGAAAAAAAGAAGAAGAGAAGAAAGAAAAAAAAATCACCTTGTAAATGTGATCGAGCATGATAATCACCAAAACTTTACTGCATTTAAATGTTCCTGATACTTGGTTTAATAATTAATTTGATTATGTTAAGTATTAATTTGATTATACATAGTAAAAATCCAAAATTCCCTTAATCATGTAGCCGTTCAATGTAATATTGCTAATATTTTTTCTGTTTCATCGTAAGTTAAACTGTTGATGATTGGAAGATTACGAATTTTATGGATAGCGTTAAACTCATAATACAATTTAGAGGCTTGAAAACTGTAACAGTTGCTGGCAAAATAAGTTTTAATAGTAGGTGATTTTCCAGTATTATCACGTCTGGCAGTGGAGGGTGTAGCATCAACACTTCTATGAAAGCGTCTTATGCATTGATTTATTAATAATTTGCGCACTGTCATAACACTAGCTTTTTCATATAAAAGTGTTATGGGATACAGGTAGGGTAAGCTCATCAGTACATGGCGCGTTGTGCTCGTTCCGCTTCGATTATGAGTGTCTTAGCTGCAGCTCCCCGTGAACTTATGCAGTACATTATTACACATTCTGCGAGTGCTTTGTATGTTTGGAGTGTATGTTAGCTTCCTAAGTCCATTAGCCACGTAAGGGATGTGTTTATTCCATTTAAGCTTGTCGTCAATAAATACCCCTAGGTACTTTATATTGTCTACTCGCTGTAGTAACGGGCAGCTACAGTTTCCTACTTTGCTAGCGTCTTGACGATTGCATGGATGCATATGATTATTTAGAAGGTGAAAACTTGCTGAAGATGCGGCAGTTTTTGAGAAACATAAGAACTTTGTTTTATCAGGGTTAAGCGTTAATAGACTATTCTCCACCCAAGCAGTTATTTTGCTCATTCCAGTTTCGGCTATATGTCGTACTAGATCCCACGTGTCGCCATAAAATAATATGACTGTGTCGTTTGCAAACAACTGGATCTCGGAATTTTGAATATCCAGTTCAGATAACCCGTTAACATATATCAAAAATAGAGACGGTCCGAGATTACTGCCATGAATTATGCCGTATTTGTGACGAAGGCGTAAACTTAAGAAATTCTCTATTTTCACCACCTGATCTCGGTCTCTAAGGTAGTCCTGGAACAACAAAAGAGCGCGACCCCTTATCCCAATACTCTCGAGCCACGAAAGTTGTTGTTTCAATTGATATATTGTTTCAAAAGATCTCGTTAAATAGTTAGGTAGTTGAAACATAATTGTGTAAGGAAGCTGAAATTTTAACGATCTGGAAATATCTAGAGTCTTTCTGTGTGTTGCAATGATGGTCGATTGGGGCCTTAACTTATAATAAAAGGAAGCGTGTTTTATGCGCAACGATCGTTTATTGACTGCCTGATTATTACATTATATTGATACACGTAGGTGATGTAGGTACACACTACACCATCCCCCTTATTTTTTTTAAAATTTAAAGTATGCTGTTTTGCCATTCATTTTAAATTAAAACTTTATCACCATAACATTAATTTGTAAAGTAACAATGTATGAATACTTAATTAAATGTCATCCATCACCTATTTCGGATAGGCATACATTTCAAGCAAGACTAAACAATGTCTTGTGTTACAAAAAGGTGTTTACAATTAATAAGATTTGTGCCTTCAGCAAAAATAGGACACACGTGTACAACGAGGACTTAAAGGTAACATGAATACTGTGTTTTAGTTACAATACAAATTGGTTTCTGAATAAATTAAAATATTCATAAAAAAATATCATGAATATTTCTGAGAATAAGAACTATTTAAATAATAATATATATTAACACTTTTAAATTAAAATATATGTTTAGCAATTTTAAAACTATATATTTATAAAATTACAAATATCAGTAAAATGGTCTGCATTTATCACAATTTTATTCTAAACTAGAGTGAGGCGGCCTAATTTATATCTTTTACAAATCATTAACGCTTTATCACCGAACTATTCAATTTACAGGTGTCTTTACATTAAACGAACAGAAACATATTTACGATATCTTCAGGATGTATTAAAAAAAACAGAAAATGTATAAATCGTTGCACAGATTTTAATTCTTGGTTAAAAATACTCCTTTTACATACTTATCTTTTTAAATGATTTTGTTCTTTTACTTAGGAATGCTATATTACTAGTGTTACAAATATGAGAATAATAATAATCATCGTTTATTATAATAGGTACCTATTTATAAAACGATTACATAATGCCAAACATTGATATGGTTAATGCACTTTTATGCCTTGATACCTTACTCGATCAAAAGTGTTAAAATTCCCAAATTGTTTTCCCAAAATACCAAATTCTTAAAAAAAAAACAACAAATATATACCTAAAAAATTACTTTGCATATTGATCCACTACTAAAATTACAATGTAACAAGTAAACTCTAATGATTAAATCTTAACGGATATTTAAAAATAAATTTTATAATGGACTTTTTCTATTATTTTGTATAGATTCTTCCTATGAATTTAATTTCATATGACTGAACTTTAATTCCGAAAATTTTAGTTTAAAAAAAAATTAAAAACAGCACAAAATATGAAAATAGTTAACAATAATTAATAAAGTACAATAATGAATAATAACAGTTAATTCTTTACAATGTAATACAAAGTATCGTTTACAAAATTAATAATTTATTTATTTACTTGAGACAACAACAGTCAACTAGTAAGAATGACAGTTAAAATTTAAGCGATCTAAAAATTTAACGAAAACTAAACAAAACTTATGATTGATTCAAAATATGATTAATAACATACATTTTATAAAGGTATATGTTAAAAATATATCAAATATTTAAAAACAAATCTTAATTAGCTTTATTTTACAAAACCATCGAGCCGAACAACATCAATTTCAATATTCACTTTACATAAGTAATATTTTGTAGGTTACTGAATATATATTTATTCAGGATATTCAAAACATACTATAAAGATACATTAACTTCATATAGATATTAAATATAAAGATAAACATGAGATACACTTACATTCTTACAAGAACAAACTCTGTGGTTGCGCCTTCACAGCTTTTGAACCAGTACTAATGAGGCAAGAAATTAAGATATAACGATTACTATCAATGCATAATTAACGAACAATAAAATAATGACAATTATTTATTAACTCTGAAAATAACACATAATAAGAGGGGATGTTTTTTATTATATATTTTTTTTGTATAGTATATATAGTACAACACATTTCTTACACATCTTTACTTCTTTACTTTCTTCTATATTGCCATGTTTCACAGCCCAACATACTTATTTACTTAACCATCATCCCCATTATGTCCAGTTCAGGGATTTTTTTATTGGTACTCTTTATTTCACACTTTTGTGTGTTTGCAATTGCTTTTTGGGCCGGCCGGTCCCTTATTATTTTTTTGTATTAATAAGAAGGTACGTCAGCATTTTATGAGTCGCGACTCCTTATTTTAGTTGTTATCATTATACACAATGATAATTTATGTGCACTTCATAATATTTAAACAAAAGGGATACATTTTATTTAAGACTTTAAAGTCTCCAACGTTTCTCACGGGGAAATCTCGTTTCGGCCATGATCGAAATGAAGGACATGTCCCTGTGCACTAGGGTCTAGTTTTAAGACTTTTCTAAAGAGTCTCCAACGTGCTATTTTACAACGAAGGATCCATCACCCTGCGTACCTACTAGTGTACCATGATGACATATTTATTGTTAACATGTTCATAAACAATTCAAACATTTCACAACTCTCAAGCATTGAACAACCAAAACATTTCTTCCACAAACTCTTGATCATTTAACGACCAAATTGAATCCCTGGGTTATTAAGGTATCTTTAGTTCCTAGTTGATCAGGCTAGTCACATGGAGGATAACTTAATAGCCAAAGTATTCATGACCATCTTAACATGCCGTTAGCATTTCACCCCATCTCTTAAATATCTACATATTAAACTCAACGTTGTTTACTTTCCCAATACTTTCAATCCTATAAAATCTATCAATTCTTTCAATCATAAGCAGTCTTAACCATGATTTTAATTTCTTCTGATCTACAACATCGGACCTTTATAAGATCTGTCGTAGGTTTTTACTTAGCTACAAACAAAAAAAATATAAGTCCTTTATTTATTCATAAAAAAAATATCATTTCTTTAAAACTCACGATACTTATGTTCATCAGAAAGTCAAACAAACAGCTTAGTCCATATTTTTAAGACATATACCTTATACCTTATAATAATAAGTACGTTATATGAGTACCTCTATAATTAGTAAGAGTTTTTCTACAAAATAGTTCACAATCGGTACTTACCCACTAATTAAAATAGTCCAATGATAAGCCTTACAATGTATACGAAAATAAAAATAAAGTTTTAATTATTTTTATAGTTACATATAATGTTTTTAGTTTATTTTGTTTTTACCTTTAAACGTAACCTAACGCGCACACAGTGGAGAAGTATGAAACTGCAAACTACAAACTGCTGACTCTACTTCTAAAGAAACTCGTGGTTTCTGTCGCTGAGCAAATTCTGATCATTAGAATGTCAAGTAATTGTAAAATAAAGTGTATATTTATTTTAAATAAACTTTACAATTTTTCTGTAACAGGAAAATATTTTTTTTTTTCAAGTGGTAAAATGACTAGGTATTTATAAAAAAGGTTTTTTTTAAAGTTATTATTATATATTTCATCACTTTTGATTGCTCATTTCATCTATGAAGCTAATTTCAAAAAAAAACCTAATTTCGACATAACATGTTAAATAACTTTTTCATTTTTCATTTTATAACTGGTATGACCTTACATGCCAACGAGTAAAATTATGAATATATGAAAAATGTTAATGTTGTTTTGTCACTATCATAATCAATACAATCCAATTTAATTAAAAGTATCAACTTAAAAAAATAAATTGTAATCTTATAAATTACACGATCAACACAAGATAATCCAATTTTTTTTGTTTTATTACTCAAGCAAATAAAATTTATAAACATAGTTATACTCATTGTAATGAGCTCTTAAAATAGATATAATTCTGTAATTTTTCTTGAATGACCTTTATTTTATTTTAAAGTACCTAACCCCTGAAATAAGCATATAACATTATTGAAAATTAATTTATACTGCTTAAAATTTCTTATCAATTTCGAGATGCAAGTTAAGTTAAGCAACCTTTTCAAGAAATTAAAAATTGGACTGCATTTCATGGGATAGTAAAAAAAAATTTTAATTGCAAGTTTAAAAATATCTGATCTAATCCAATATTATCAGTTTCAATAACTACTTACGTTTTATCAAAAATACATAATATGTTTAAAACGAAATGACCTTAATGTCAGTATAGCATTGGTTAAATAATATAGTAACAGCACTTTAACACACAAACACTGGAATCGTGGGCACCCATGAGGCTCCTGTAGCCTTAGTTTGGGTGCTTGGAGCTCCTGCAGCTTTGATAGCCTCTCTGTGCATCAGCCAGAAGATTGATGAGGCTGGTCCGCCAGCAGCCACCATCAGCACTAGCCAAGAGGCTCCTTCTGCGAGCCACCAATCTGGCACTAGTTTCTAGCACTTAATTTCAGAGAATCCTTTGAATTTATTTCTCCAATCTGGCACTAGTACTTTATTCGGTCTCTTTTTAGTTCCCTTTTTTTTCACAAAATCCTTTTCATTTTATACCTTATATTTTTTTTATTGTCTTAACACTTCACAAATCTTCTTAAACTATCATTTCATAACAAAAAATTCATAACATTATAAACATGTTCCCGTGCTGAAGTACTGCCGCAAGGCAGCACTGGCAGGGTCGCCATGCAATGATGGTCGATTGGGGCCTTAACTTATAATAAAAGGAAGCGTGTTTTATGCGCAACGATCGTTTATTGACTGCCTGATTATTACATTATATTGATACACGTAGGTGATGTAGGTACACACTACAGTGTAATTTTTTACAAAGTGTAAAAACATCGATTGTAAAAATAATATATCAAAGTATTTTATACGATGGCAGATATTTTTTTTATTCAATTGGCCGGATATGTATAGCCTAGATTCATGTACTAACAGCGACGATACAAATAATTTGAAAAGTCTTTTGCTACCACAGCCCATTTGGCAACATGTAGGAGTCCGTGAACTCTCGATGGAATCAACGGCTTTATAGTGTGTACTATCAAATATTAAAGTATCAGAGATCTTCTGCTTTATAATATAACTTATAATAAATTATGACATACTTAGATCAATATATCTTATGTTATAATTTTAATCATAAAAATCGTTAAATTTGCCACTAAGTCCGGGGAACATTATAAATAAAATTAAAAAGAATGTCTACATATTCATGTCCTCCACTAGAATGGAATAGAAGCGCGTTCAGATTTCATAAATAACATGTAGAATTTTTGTACATAGATTTATTACGTTCGGCGAGCAAAAATAGTGGGAGATTGTTTTTCAATTGAACCGCCGAAACCCCGCTGCGTAACACGTTGTGGGCCAACATGGCGCGGAGCAGGCGGCGTGGAGCGGGAGGCGCGGGCGCAGGTCGAGCCTATGATTCAGTTAAATTAAAGAATAGAAAAAGCTTGAGTGGGAGTTATAAGAGGTGTTTGTAAAATTAGAGATAGATAGAACATGTTAAATTTATTCTGATACAAATCCTTTTCTTTTCAATTTAGATATAAGAGCCTTACCGTAACATTACTTAGCTTTAATTCATACTATTTAAAACAGTTTTATTTACAATTATACTGCACTCCTTGTAATACACACTGCATGAAGATATATTATTAGAGAGAATTAAAAATGTGCTTATACCTAAATTTAGAGTATATTTAACATCAAGAAAATGATAATCATTGTTCATTTTAAATCGAGCCCCTGGTGAACCCACGCTGAAACCTCTAGTTTACTATGCACTGTACGACTACCCATTACTGAGAAATATAAAACCCTCACTCTTCGCTAAAATTCTGACACATTACCCAAAGTTGACATTGATGACACCATATCTAGATTAGGAGATTTTAGTTTCAATTGCTGTACAATCATCTTTGACAACTTTTTTCAATCTCAAAACATATTCCGAGTTGGTAGAAGTATGTGGCATATGAAAAGTACGCGTCGCTCACACTTCCAGATTTATGCTGACTGAAAAATGTCAAGTGTTTTACGACAGATGTGCCTGGACACAAATTTAAACTCTAAGTCATTATTACCTTCCTCATTAGAATCAGAGCGCAGTCTGTTGCATCGAAAGAAGATTTGTACTAAATTTAAAACAAAAGCCTTATTTGGTCCCAAAATCGGAATATATGCATGGTCTTAAAAAGATGATAGGGTTTTAGGGCTAACTAAATTCAAAGTAACAAAACCATAGTATGTACCAAAAAGTGCCATGTTTTTAAGATTTTTAAGAATACTTCCTTAATGCTAAGCTAACCGTCTTCCTTCATTAAACGTTTCTGCAAGCGATTCTCAGTAGGTACCTTAAAATTCCAAACACAATCTTCACGCACAACTAAGCCAAATCTTATTTCTACCTAGTAACCTACAAAAATTATGATATAACCTTGACATGAATTGAAAGTAATCAAGTTCAGAATTACTATGCGTATGTACATTAACACCACGTTGGGCAGCTCATTCATATTCCGATCTTGTGTGATTGAGGTTGATTGACGTCGCCTATACTTGCGGCAGTTCAATTTTAATTTCTCGTATGCTATTTTTAAATAATAATTTGGTAGCTAAATTTGGATATATTGGATTGATATTTAATCCTAATTTATGAAAGGAACACTTAATGGACTAAGCAAACGGTTTAGACTGAAAAAAAAATAGATTATCCGACTTTTAAAGTCAGTAAAATTTACGCGAGCCGTCGCTTCCATGCAATTAATAATCGTAATCATCATTGGTTAGTAATTAGTTGTGTGAGGCTGCGGTTGATGCGTTCCTCGTAGTCCTGTAATATCACTGACCGTTCCTTCCCTGTTTCCCTGTTTCCTAACCTTCCTACCAAAAAACTACTAAAATTATGTGGTATTTCACCGTGGTCTCTTCATGTGAAGTTCGTCAAACTATGTGGACCAAGTTATGAGCAAGGGTAGTCTATTATACATTTTTTATTTGATATCAAAACCTTTGAATAGCATTAACAAGCATATACCCATGCCTCGCTCTTTTAGTCACATACCATAAAGGATATTATACATTTAGGGGTTTTAAATAACTTCAATTCCTTAACTAGTTAAATTTCTTAACATGTATTCATAGGATCGAAAACTTGCAGGTAAAATTTCTTTAATACCTTTCATACAAAGATTCTTTACATTTCGAAGACTATAACGATGCATGTTCACGTTACAATTTTGAACCACTGGAATTGCGACGTCAAAAATATAATATAACCTTACTACATTCACTGTTGTCTGGGAAAGTTGACTGTGAAGAACTACTTAGCAAGCTTTATTTTCACGTACCTAAAAACCGTACCCGTCATACTGCTCTCTTCGCCACACCTTTTAGAAAATAACATGTCGTCTAGCTCGTACCTACAACTAATTTTACTCAGACCAAGACTTATTTAATCATAATCTTGAAAGTTTTAGGAACTGCATAGCTAAAAACACTTTAATAACATTCGTTAATGATTAAAACAAACTCTCTCATAAACAAACACACACACAGACACTCACACACACACATTCACCGACACCCCCTACAGCTTACTTTAATTAATACGATTTACTATTCTAGAACATTATTTTTGTACCTAAACCAATAATGTAATTTTTGTTCTGTATTTTTTTTTTAATTTTGTTCACTTTTTTATCGTTGTATATACTAGAAACTATAAAAACTGCTACAAATCTATAGTAACAGTACTATGACTATGTGTTTCTATTGCGTGGTAGTTAATTGGCCTTATTGCAATTTACTAACGTATTTTATAATTATTTTTAAGAGTCGCTGTTGTTTACCTGAATAAATAAATAAAAGGTTTTGTTATGTGTAAGTTCAAAGAGTTACAAGTTTATTTTATATAACACCCAGAATGATGATGCTCGTGAAAACCGACGCAGACACTAATTTCGCACCAAAACTATATAGGTAAGTGAAGGTAGAATCGTGATTTAACTAACTTCAGCTTTGTTCACCAATTGTTTAAGTAGTCAATAGAATTAAATTAAATCGTGATCTTTGTAAATACTTAGTTAGCAAAGCTTGTTATGTCTATCCATTCACAAATTAATTTGAAATATTTGGTGTATTTCGTTGTTTAGTTGCAGCAGCCATTCTCCAGCCGAAGGGCAACTAGACCTGCTGATTGCTCACATTATTTGTTGTTTATTGTACTCAAATAAGTTATTTTAGTTTAGTTTATAGTAGAATCATAAGAAGGAATGGCAAAGATTATAATTTTTTCTCTAATCTTAGTTTCTCATAAATAATTGTAATAATAAATAAATAGCAAAAAATTATGTATTTTACCTGTATAAGAGATTTATTTTAAATATCTATAAGATTTTTACAGTTTTTAGGAACCAGCTCTGTATATTTTCAAGCCTAATCGATACTTTATAACTATAATAAAGTTTTATATAATTCATATTAATTATTATAAGCCGTTAGTATAAGGCTTTAAAATTTAATATAGAAAACAAAATACCTTTGGGTACTGATAAATGAACAACTTTTGATATAGTGAAAACAGAACTTTAAATAAAATTAATGAAAAATCAATACCCATAATGAAAGGTCCTACACTCGTCCTTTCTAATATATGCCCTTATCAACTGTTTAATCCAATTAGTTTCCTCTCAGCAGGTATAACCCTACTGAATAAAACAAAAGTTGTGGTCACCCTAACCATATTTCCTTGACACTTTGGCTACTATAGAAAAGCTTTCAACTTTATACTTTTCGTGTCACAGTTCAGTATTGAGAAGGGTCTCTTTGGGGTGGTCAGTGATCAGCTGGACTGGACTTTAGGGACTCCGGTTGAGGGTCGAAAGGAACTTAACTAACGCATGAGAATCTGTAGCTTAATGGACTTGGGGTAATGAACTGAGCTTTTGTCAATTAATTAACGGTGCTTATGTTGGCAATGGTGAAAGTTTAATGTAGCTTTGGTTTATCAGAACAATTTATTTTCCTTTTTTCTATTTTTAAAGCTAAACCGATACAATAGTATCTTTTCTATTCTTAGTGAAATGATTATGTATTCGTGTGCCGGTATAAATATGTATATATCAGATTCAACAGTTAGTATACAGATACGAAAAGGTAATAACAAATTAATTAAATATGTTACGGCAAAAGATGGTTGTACAAATAGTTAAGATTGCCCGGCTAAACCATCCTTAGCCGTATCATATATATTAAATAGTTTCACCCTGTTTTACTTTAGATAGCGCTTGATATCTTTGCTATTTTTACTTTTAAAATAATGGTATTAAGGTATAAGATATTATGAAAGCTTTTTTTTTCATATCAAATACGAAATACTCAAATTACTTATTCTAGGAGGGTTATGTCGTAAATAAAATATAATATAAAGTGAAAGAAAACGATAAAGTAGCTGATTTATTAACGTTCAAGTGATTTGTTTTTTCTTTTGTAACTTTCATCAGTAACTCCAAGCACATGCTCATATCTTAAAACAACTCAATTCCCAACAGAAAAGCATGAAGGTGTCAAGATCGTCAAGATCCCCCAGTCACGGGCGAGTGGTCATCAGAAATCCCAATTGTAATCCAGAGCGACTGCTCCAATCAACACGGTTCTCGAAATCAGGGGACAATGGGCCCCTGGGACCTTTGGGGAAAATAGCCGGGGTCATCCGGGACAGGGGACCGAGCAGCAAACATCAAAATGGACACTGAGTTCATGCGAGGGTAAGAGGGGAGTGTGGATGCATGGAACAGTTTGATAATTTTTGTATGTGGATTAAAAGTATCTTGGATTAATTTCATTATTTCGTTGCTTTCTTACTTCACAATTACGGAGTAGTTGCATTTTTGTAACCAAAAAAAGGTAGATTTAGTAATATCACCTACTAACGCAACATAACCTACTTAAGTAAGCGGGAACATCTGTGAATCTTTTCCGTAAAAAATTCTAAAACACTAAGTGAAAATAAAATAGAATTTGACGAGACTGTTCAAATTTATATTCAACCATCTGTCAGTGGTATTAAAATTAATGAAATCGTTTCCGAAAACGCATCGATTAATATCATTCGCCACGGCGGAGTTCCGATTCGATTCTACTCGTACAGGAATTTTTGAAATTCGAGTCTGACAAAGATATTTTATGGCGCGTGAAATCGCTGTATTAGAGCTGTCTTCACACGGTCCACAGATTTTCACGTTTTCGCAAACAATCACATAAATTGACTGAATGTGTGAATTTCATTTACAATTTTTTTATGGAAAACGTTAAAAATGTTTTTATTTTTCAGACATTGAGAGTGCATCTGTCAGTTCTTTTTTTATTGTTTATTTTTTTTGTGCAAATTTAACTACATTTTTATATTACAGCTTCCGACGTGATGTGAATTTTCCGTAAAGGGACAAAAAACCCTTATTTCTTTTGCATCAACGTAAAGACTACAGCTACTCTACACAAATACTATATTTAGGATAATAGAATTGTTAAGTATGTGCTTTTCACACTAAAGTGTCGGTAACTTTAACAATTGAAGATGTCGCCATATTGTGTAATACCTAAGATTTTCTTTCTTAATAGCACATTGTTATGTCACGCTGTTTCAAAAATATTTAAAAAAAAGCTTCAAGAGAAAAACACGTTTTTATGAGACAAAAGGCGACTCGGGCGATTTGAATAAGACCATCATTAGTAAGGTATTGTCGAAAATGCCAAACCATACGCCAGCGGCGCTCGAACGTTTCTTTCGCTGATTGTTGAAAAAGTTCCGAAACTGCTAACGTGGCTTCATAACAGATGACACAAAGTTTCTCTTGGTGACAAGTTAGGTGAACTTCAGGATTTTTTCGTAGCTATCCTTTACTTACAGAATTTGAATGAAATGAATTGTTTGAGTTTGTGACTTTGCGTGTTTGTATATCATTACCGAAGAAAATATGGTTTTGGATTTGAAATGTTCTGTATTATTTGTATGAGTTTATAGAATCACAATTTTAGTTCACTGTTTATATACTGTGTATGTTGTTAATACAGTTTAAGAAGAGGAAGCTTGTAATACCTTTTCATTTAATTCATTCTATTCAGCTTTACTAGTGAAATGTGAAAGAAATATATAAATTGTGACCCTTTCACGTCTTGAATTTAAACCAAAACTTTTAAAGTCCTTCTTCAAAAATCAGGACAGAAAGATATATACTTTGAGAACAACCGGCTAATTACGTTGAATCGACAACAAGGGAAGTCTGAACTGACCTACAAAGCTGCATGACTGTGCTAAAAGCATTTCCTCCATTGTCCCATTATACAGACCACCTACTGTATACCACCATAAATAACAAAACTGACAAAAATTAGAACACCACGGAACGGTAGTTGGCGAAATTTGTCGCATCAAAGGGTTATTGTGTCAGCCATAAATCAACCACTGCTTGTTTCTTTTCTGTACGGTAGTTTGCAATTTTTTTCTTACCCGTTCCCGTTAGTATGCAAAATTGCAAAACGGTTGTAATTGTTCCGTAATGGCGCTCGCTTAACCCTTATTGTGTTTTTCTTTTGTGAATCAGTTTTTGCATGTTTGCCTAAAGAGACTTGACTTCTAAAAGAAATGTTTGAACTACGATAGTATATCTTATGACATCTAAACATCTAATAAATAAGCTAGTACTGCTGCTGTTGAAGTTTAGTTTAGAAAGCATTTCAAGGCATTTTCCAAGACAGTTTTACATCGAAATAAGAATTTTAAACGTACATATGGTAACTATAACCCACGTAGGTTAGTGAGTTTAAATATAAGCACACCGAACTATGAATGCCCATATGGGGTATCTGCTACCGTTAACTACTATACAATGTTTCACACCCTTTCGAAAGTGACTCAGCTAATAATTTGGAGTCTAACAATGCTTTCACAAAGTTTCGTTAGCGGATGGAAATTTAATTCGCACGGTATACTGGTCTATTCAAAGGGGATTGTTTGAGAAAACCATGAAGGTAATGAAATTATATAGCACAAAACTAGAAAAACCTATATTTAGTTGTTATATAAGTTACTTACGCCAAAAACCATTACGGAAATTAAAAATAAATACTTTCAAATTTAGAATAAAGGATTAGAAGAAAAAAAGAGTCTATATGATCAATAAATGGCATTATAATTGATCAATAACATCTAGGATTAATGATGTCTATGGGCACGATTTCCAGTTACCATCGCTGGCGTGCTCGTTTGCCGGCTATGACAAAGATAACTTTAAAAAAACTATAAAAAAGAACTTGCCGTTTTACAATCAACTTTAAAAAAATAAACAATACAGGTATGTAGAGTTGGTATAAAACTTCCAACTTCTCACACTTATCTATACTTCTAATACAAATTAATAAATATAGTGAAAATTTCACTGTGATTTTTGTTCGGGAAGGCCATCTTCATTGTTATTACGGGGTTGTGTTTTAAAGCAGTGTATAAACATGATACGTTTGAGTTTAGTAATATTTTTTAAATCATCAAACTATCATACATTACAACTTGAATGTTAAAAACTTAACCAAAATTAGAACAAATCACGAAGTGTCACATCAACTGACAAATCCAACAAAACCAAAACATTTACAAATTGGTCTAAAACCACAGTCTAGATATCCTATAAATCATAGACTATATAGGTACGATTTTATGCCTACAGTTGTGTTTATAATGAAGGTGGTGTAGTCTGGCATCTAGCTCTGTGGTGTAGAACGTGCAGACGGGTGATTAATGGTTGCCTTGCAAGGCGGGCGCCCCGCGCTCACTGCGGGTGAGGCGATCAAAGAGTATGATGCTGTGTTGGCAGATGGGATTTAGCAACATTTTTTTTTAAAAGATGAGTTGATTCAATGTGTTTTAAAAATTATCTTTATTTTTGTTTGTATGCGCGCACCTAATGCTTATCTATATTAAATTAAAATTTTTGATGACCAAACTACGCCATAAGTATGAAAGAATCGAATTTTTACTTATTTTTGTAAGCCTATTTTTGCAATTTGTCTAATAGTTTATACAATGAGTTAATTATTAAAAGTTTTGAGCAAGTTATGAAAAGAAAATAAAAATTGCACATGAAATTACTAGAAAAACGAAACGTGAAATATGAGTTTGTCGAAATATTTAAATGGTTACACACGAGTATACAATAATAAAAAAATGCTTTCATTTGTTTAGATTCTTCTAGCCACGATGGTACCTTTTTTATGTTCTATCTAAACAGTATTTATTCTTTGATCTTCGTAAATCGTTTCCCCAAGACTTGATTAAAAGTTCGCTGTCCAACGTTGCAATGGGATTTCGATATGGAAAATGTTTTATTGTATCAACATTCTAAGACTACATTTTTTTTATGATTTTGAAAGGTATTGTGCTTACAAAAATATATAGTTATAAGGTATTTCGTTTAAATTACATTCGTCATAAAAAATCATATGTATGTACCTATATGTACTATACAAACAATTACATATTTGAAACAAACGTTACCATACTTTATGCAAACGTGTGTGTGATACAAATAGTGGATCGTTTATGTGCAGTCTCAAGATCTGGTACAAGTTTTCAGTTCCACCAAAGTCAACTTTGTTCGAGTAACATTTCGCTCATCATTTCCACCCAACTATGTAAGTCTGGGGTCTATACATATGGTTCACCGTTATTGCCTACTTTGGGTTGGCAGATTTCACATCCTTTCCCAATGTCTCGTTTTCGTTCGCCGTCAAAGATAAAGATATTAATGTTTGTAACGTATACAAACTTCTTGGTACATATGGCTGTCTCTGAGGTCTAACCGGGACCTTAGAACCAGAAGCCAGAGCCATGACCAAAGTATCAAATGCGTTTTAAATAAATGAGTCAATTTATAAGTACTCCGAGTTCGACAGCATCCTGGTATTTTTAGGCTGAAATCTTCAAAGCGTGCTCAAAATCTGCTAAATGGTCAAATAAAAAATGATTTTGTCTTATAATGTATAGTGATGAAATTTCAGTAAAAATTATGATCTAATTAGACATGACTGGTGTAACATGTTTTCGGAATATGTACACATATAACATAAAATTGACTCCCTTTTAATTTGACCACTTAGCTGAGATAACTTTAAAATAAGTCTGGCACATTTTACTGATTTGAGCTTAATGCTACCCTTGCATACTACAGGTAGAATGTATAATGTGGCTACAGAGAAGAGATATAAAGATTATTTTTAAAATTTTTATTATAAAATGTTACTGCTAATAATGTAGCTACGTGATGTTTGTGCTTCATCTGGATTATTTTAATAAATATTTAGATTGTACGTTTCATGTATTAATTTTTCAAACCATTATTTTTTGAAGATTTTATGCGACTCTATTTATTATGAACAACAACGTCAATTGGAACAAAAAAATAACCTCGATATAGGTACCTTCATAAAGGACTTCATGAAAAATGGTTTAAACTTACATAAGTATATTGTAAAAGAAGATGCTGAACTGAAATTTGTAATATGTCGTCGTAAATAATAGCTCATGTTCATGACAACTATTTAAAATAACTTCTGACTTATTACGTATTGACAAAAACAGAAAAACACACAAAAAGGAGCGAGATTTCAACAAATGATAAACGTTAACCCCCTTTCAATCACTTACTGTGTGCCGCCGAAAGAAAGCTTACATATGCATAGCGACTTTCTAATCGATTAGCTTTTAAGCTTACTGTTTGAGCTTTTAAACTTATAATAAATATATTTTTGAAAAAAAGTTTTGTTTAGTTTGTGTGATCTAGATATGAATGTTAGAAAAGGAGCTTTACTAAATTCTATATAGTTAACTTAATACGACATAACAAATGGTATTACGTTGCGAGACTTAGCAAATGACGATTTTTCATATTTTTTTTTTGCAGACAAAAGCACTAACTTTGTGGCCCCAAAATAAGCGGAGCTTGTGTTGTGTATACAGCGAACTAGGGATATCCCAGCATAAACAAACATACCTATATAAATTAAGACCAGATAAAACAAGAACAAAAATATGTGTTTATCATACAAATGAATGACCCAACTCGAACCTGAGACCTCCAGCGCATGAATCAGGGCTGCTTACCACTACACCACCGACCTTCGAAACTTTGTTAAAAACAAACTCGCTTGAGGCAGGATTACGAACCCACATCCCTCGATAATAGAAGAAACTCTCTGTCGCAACTGCTTTCTGCGCGTCTTTCGGAGCGTGATGGCCACTGCAGAGGTCCCGATGGCCTTTAGTTCTACAATACCGCATACAAGGTCCATTGCTACTTCAGTGTTGCAATTATTTAGGTTTTTTTTCAGGGAGGGGATCTTCATATTTATGATTTCTTCGGGATTCTCTTTCTATTCCTCTTTGAGCGCTTTTTTATATGCGAAACTCTTTAACACATAATACCGAAAACTCAATGATTCAAGCAGGAAATCACAGTGATGTTTTTCATATTATTAAGTCATTTACCAAGCACAGTAATAAAGTCATCATTTTATGCTTCAATAATGTTTTATTTTATTTTATTAAACATAAAGTGATCACAAACAGTAATGTACATAACTTTTTTAACAGTACAAATTAAATATGAGTACATACATCCCAATGACATGATCCACAGATGATTGAACATTATTATTGTTTCACGACAATCACACGAAAAAAAAAATATAAAAACAAAAAGCAAAAATAAAAATACAATACAAAGTGTGTTGAATTTGTAAATTAAACAATAAGTATTATTTAGTATTAATGAAATGCATGTTATTTCAGTATAGTTACAATTTATGTTTTATATTTGTTTATGTTACTATAAAAAATGTCTAAATCTGTAAACAGCTCATTATATGTTTTACACATTCTAAAAACAGGTAAACGTCTGCCGGTATTGGTGTCAGTGTTTCTTTGTTAAGATGCCTTCTGGGCGGTACTACAGTGCTTCCTGTTTCGATCGCCATAGTAATCACGTTTACGTGCTTGTGTCCCGGTCAAGGGGAAGGAGAAGCCATTACTGGAACAAAGGCTTTACTAATTTAAGCCTACGATTGGCAACGCATAATTAATCGATAAATATAACCATCAACACACCTACGGATGCCACTTACCATCAGATGGATCGGATGCTCCTTTGCCAGGCACGCCGAAGTTAAAAACAATATCAACAGCTACTGTACAAACAGTGAATTTCACAAAAAAACAGAATCAATACAAATGGTTTGTTTTTCACGAACACAATGCAGTTATCTTATCGACTTTGAGGGATTAGAGTAACTCCTAATGACACGACATAAGAAAAATGTGACATCTTTTACCATAAATATATTTCTACAAAATTTTACAAAACTTCGAAGAACATTTACCTACAGAATTAAATATAACCTATCTTACCAATGCAATTCTTACCTTAGTTTTTCTTCGAAGACCAATTCAATAATACGAGGGTGGATTGAAAAGTTCGCGGCCTAAATAAGAAAGCACAGGAATAATGCAATTTTTATATTTATTTTTCTATATACTCTCCTCCTAGGTCACAGCACTTAGTCCAGCGGTCCTCCAAAGCCTTGATCCCATTTAAATAGAAGGTCTCGTCAAGGTCTTCAAAAAAGGCATCTACGGCCACTTTGACCTCCTCAATGGTAGAAAATTTCATACCAACTGAGTGTTTTTTTAGTTTTGGAAATAGGTGGATGTCAGAAGGTGCCAAGTCAGGTGTATAAGGGGGATGAGGAAGCAATTCGAAACCACAATTCACTATTTGAGCCATCGATTCTGCAGATGTGTGAACACGAGCATTGTTCGGATGAAGCAAAACTTTATTGGTCAACAATCCTGGTCTTTTAGACTTTGTTTCTTCGCGTAAACGATGTAATAGTGTGCAGTAGTATGCAGAATTTATAGTTTGACCTCTTTCTAAGTAATCAACCAACCCTTAGAATCCTAGGAAACCGATGCCATTACCTTGCTTACTGAAAAACACACCTTGGCTTTCTTGGGGATCGGAGATCCGGGTCTCTTCCATTGTTTGGATTGTTGTTTGGACTATTTTATTTATATTTCGTCCATATTTCGTCCATAGTAACAAACTTTGCCAAAAATTCGTTTGGATCAGCTTGAAAAAGCTCTAAACAGTCTCTAGCAATCGTGAGCCGAGTTCGTTTCTGTTCAACTCAAAGGAGCCGCGGAACCCATCTTGCAGACACCTTGTGAAACCCTAATTCGTTAACGGTCATGTTTTATGTACGTTCATATAAAATCCCTAGAGCTTCAGCTATCTCAGATACTTTCAATCTTCTGTCTCCCGTGATGAAATCACATATTTTTCCGATGTTTTCCGAAGTCGTAGCTGCAGAAGGCCGTCCAGAGCGGGAGTCATCTTTGATGCTCTCTCGTCCGCGTTTTAATTCAGCTGTCCACTTATTTATCATTGTATACGACGGAGCAGATGTTCCTAAAGTAGCCACCATATCTTCATGAATCTGCATAAGTGTTCCTTGCGGAGGTATTTGATCACGGCACAGTGCTCTAAACTATCCATTTTCAAAATTAATGAAACTTACTCTCACTTAATGTTCAATAAAATAAATAATTACGCATGTATCTCAGAGAAAAATTACACTGAATGACAAAGAGTCTAGGTTTCATATGAGGATAGTTTTATAAAAATATGACAAAGCTATCTATGTTAGGCCGCGAACTTTTCAATCCACCCTCGTATAAACAGACAGTGAGTATTTCAACGTAACATGTATGTTGAAAATTGCGTTATTAAGACAATGTGTGCTTGTTATGGACTTGTGGTGAGGTAGTCATGGTATTTTTTAAATCTTATTAAATTGTTATTAATTACTTTTTTTCAAACTGCGGGTACGTCAAAAAAATAAGTTAGCTTAGCAAAGAGTCCGCAAATGAAAACAGAAATCGTATACAGGTTCATTATACGACTTCGGATCCTTAAAAATAAAAGCAGAAAACCATCTACTGAACTGCAAAAAAAGAGATTTTGCACCAGTGTAAACTGAGCTCCACATTTACTATATTCCTATAAAAGCTTCTGACTACAATTAGTTCTTCCTGGCTGGTCGATAGACTGAATGAGGAAAATGTCCATAAATATCACAAAAAAAAGGAATCAAACGCGAAAAATATTTCGTTCTGATGTCAGTAGATATATTATATAAAATATCAATCTTAACCATTAGCTGTAAATGCAAACAACCGTTATGTTGAATGTTAATAACGTTAAACTCTACTGAATTACGCTGTAGAAGAACACGTAAAGGACTGTTGCAAAGATTACTGTACAATAGAAAATGTTTCTTTCACTAGCATCACCGCTTACAAACGTTGATAATCTTATGGTCGCAGTTCACATCGCTATTCGGTATTCGTGTTTTTATGCGACGTTTTGTGCTGTATTCGTGGTGAAGTCCGAATAACATGAACATACAGTCCACACATCGCACGAACAACGAATATACCGAACATTCACGAGTGATTGTGTATTCGTCTTATTCGTGAGAACAGGCGAATATAGACAGATAGACTACTTCATGTGTATGTTTCAAATAAGACGAATGGGCGAACACGAATAACAAACCAAAGTGCCATATATAGATATTGTTAATTACTGCGAATCGTAGGTATTTTTGATTGTACCGAATACAAGTTCATTGGCGGTTCGAAGCTTCACAAAAGCACTTTACTTCTCTGTGTTGTCTCATCGCATTAACCCTCAAGCTACGTATTGACAACTAAGCAGGCGTAACTGCAAATTAATAGATACCTATTTCAAAATTTGCAGTGATAAGATATCCATTCCTGCTTTAATAAATAAATAAATAATAAATAAATAATATCGCAATAATATCGTACTTACGACTTTATCAACTATCAAAACATGCATTAAGATATCGACACAAAAAAAACATACGAAACACTTTTAAAAACATCTTCAGCACAATAGCAGCTTATTAAACTTTAATTTAAACTATAATTTAACACATAGTAGAGAAAAATTAAGGGTCGTTAGCAACATTACCTATTTACCCTTAAAATCGGTCACGCCTAAGTCGGGCTCTCAAAAATCGCATACGACTTTTAATTAATTACCTTAAGAAGTTCTTTTGAAGAAATGTTCGGAATATTTCAAACGTAAAACGGTTTGAATAATAGTTTAAAAATGTATTTGAATAAGCACTTCATTAATTATTTGTCGGGGTATAATAGTACACTTCTGACGTGGGCCTTCCTGCTTTTCAATGCATTGCAGTTACACAATTTTGGCTTGGGGGTTGATTCTGAGGTAGCAAACTAACGAGTAGTTTGATAGTTTCGCAATGATATGTTAGATTTGAGGAATCGGAACTAATGACCAGCTTTGTACAGCTAGGAAGTTTAAAATATTATGAAATGCATCGATTCTGGAAAAAGGATAAAGAATTGTGCAATAGCCGTCTATTATACCCGGCAAATAATTTAAAAAAGTATCTTGCCTTTATAGGCCTGAGATGCTTTTACATTCAATGGAATTTAAAGGTACGTCATTAGTGAAACTAACGTGAGGTTAAAAACATAAAGCAAGCTTAATACAAATTTTCACACAAAATGGCACTACATCTGATTTAGTGGCAAAAACTGAATGTTTCTATGGGAATATTTTTTCGTCTAACATTCATGACAGCTATTTTAAATCACGAAATAAAAATTTTACATGTATTATTCATGGCCTTTTATATACAAAATGATCATAGTAAAAAAATGAAAGGTAAATTATTCTGGAAATTTATCGCTCTTCAGTAATTGGAAAAGCAATTCTGGATTGTCTATAATATTCATGTAACTTTTAAAACTGTGTTTATAAATTTTCCTTCTTCCCGTTAAACAAGCAAGTCGACTAATATCGCTCAACATTCAAGATAACACCTTTTATTTTTTTTCCAAAACATCGTTAGTTTGGCACAGATGCACGCACGGCTTAAGCCTGGCCCGCAGTGTCAAGGAGTGCTCGAGACTTACCTAAGAAGGTCGCGTATGATTAATTGAAGATATTAAACGAGGGTAGACTGGGATAAAACAGATTTCACATGTCCTAAGTATGTAATTTATCTAATTGTTTAAAGTTAGAATAAATACAGGAATCGAATACTACGTGCTAGTGTTAGTTCTGTTAATTGTTTTAAAATCTATTCGTTTTGTGATCTAACGAAGAACTTGGCAATTAGGCGTAGTTTTTCATCTATGGTTTCCATTTCGTAGTTTTTGAAATTTTATGCTTTTTTTCATGCTTTTAATTTGTAAAAGTTGTCGCTGGGTGTAAAAACGTTGTTAGTTCAAAAGTTCTGAATCAATTGCAAAGATTTATTAAATTAATATTGATCAACAATTTATTTTTATTATCATATTAACATCTATAAGTGAAAACTTTATTTAGCTATCGAATATCTATCCTGTGAAATAAAAATAAATAAATAAATAAAATTACTAACTATTTATGATAGTACTTATAAAAAAATGAAATACCTCGCAAATTCATGCTGATATGACAGTAACAATCAAGGGCACAAGACGTAAGACATCCTAGCAAGTAACGTCAAAGAATATTCATATAGAGCAAGTGGTACTTAAGAATTGACAACAAACTTTGCTTCTAGGAACAGGCACGTATAAAAACGAGAATGACTACGATATCCCAATCAAACATGAGAAGATCATTTTCAACAACATAAAAGTATCCCCTAAACAAACGACGTCGCTATAAAATCTACACGTGTTTTTACCCTTAATGTTCCAGCGATTCATTAGAACGGCTCCATGCCACTGGAACTCGCATGTTCCAAGATTAATGGAACTGTACCAGCGACTCCGGCCCACAGTTTGACAAGCACAGGTGTGCTATTTTCATAATTGGACCGAAGAATACGAACTACTTTGGGTTCACTATAAATGGAGATGAGGGTTGTAGTTGGAGGTTCACGTAGGTTGCTCATAGAGTGGCTTATTGTTTTTTTAAAGATTATCCAGGCTTTGTACATTTGAGGCTTAAGCTAGAATATATAAAGTGTGCTTAGACTAATGTCAGTTAAATAGTAAACGGAGTTTTATACTGTATTGTGGTGAAAATTGCAGTTTTTTGACACAACTTTTGTCACATGTTGTCAGTATATAAAAGAAAAATAACTCTTTTCTTCTTTCTTTTGTTTGCCTATTTAGTTGAGATATAGATTTCGGCCTAAGTTCAGATCGTATGTATCAAAAGCTATTTTAAATTTGGAGGAACTATTGATCTGCGTATTTCCGCATTTTGTATCAAACTTCGTTGCGCCTTAGGGACGCTACACTCATTTTCCAGCTTTCGGGCTGGCGGAATTTGTAGACTGAAAATGCAACTTCTAAGTACATATCGGGTATTATAACCGAGTATTATAAATAACCCTTAACTTTCTTCTGTGTCGTTCATTTCTAAATAAAAATAATTACTAAAATATTTATTTGAAACACTAAGACTACGCATGGTAAGCGCGTAGGTAGGTAAGTGTACTGAACCTGCAAATAAATAATCATATAGAGACTTGTAAAAACAATTGATTTAAATGAGACATGGAATTATTCTATATTTTACCATCTGGTTTAGATATACTCTTGATATAAATAGTTAAAGTTAATTGATTTTCCAAAATTGGTATCTTTTTATAGACAAATAAGTAATTTAGAGGCAACCTTGTCATGTCAGTAATATATTGTTAAAGATATGAAATTAATACAGAGGTTGTAATGATTCTTGGATATTTTCTATACATACATATATTACATACGTATATGTTTGTATTTTGTTCAGACTCAGTTCGTTGTGCGCATGTCTTCCCCAAGTTTCTATACCTACTTGCCTGCGCTCTGATTAATTTTGGACTTGATTGGTGTAACTGTGGATTTTATATATTTATTTCTATCAATATAAATAAAATGTATGTTAACTGTAAATATTATTAAGCCAATAAAATACAAGAACCAGTACCTAACATCCAAAATTCTTGTATACATACATAGAAGTGTAAAAAAATAATACATAGAAACAAAAAAAACCGAGCTGAATAGATTTTTGCAAAAAATCACAAAAGTACCTTCCTACCTAAAAATCTGACAACATTATACGGAATGATTCTTTAAGTTACGCCATCTTGCGTTGAAAATAATAACTAAGTAGGAAGAGATTATACGCGTTAAAAATGTATACAACGTCATCTGTTGACAAGTAGCAAAAGTACAATGCAATAAATCTTGTTTATTTTTAAGTCTTTTACTTTATACTTTTTAGCGATTTTAAGTGTTTCTATATTTATTCAATTTATAGAGAAATTGAAAAAGACAACGCTCAATGATATAATGAAAAGGACCTAAATATCTCTACATCTGAAATATGAAAAAAGCCTCATCTTATTGTCAGAAAATTGCTTCCCTTCCAGCACATCTCTATGTATTATATAACTAATAAACGTTCTGTTGGTATGAAACTCTAACTAAATCTTAAAAATGAAAGTACGTATAAAATTATTCATTCAAAAACGCTGGTTCGTACATGTAGTTAAGTCGTTTATTTTTAAATATATTCAAAACGTTCTGGGCAGTCATTTTTATATATTCTTGATGGATAGGAACTGCACTTTCTTTCAAGTCTTCAGCGATGTTTAAAATAAATAGATTAGAAACTATTACCTACTGTTATACAAACCCGCGAAATTAAAGGAAAGGAAAATCCTAATAAAGCAAGTTCGACTTATTTTAATATCCATAAAAGCATTAACCAGTTATTGTTCTATCAGAGTTAAAGTGCAAACATCGGTAATTACAACTGAAAGTGAATACATTTGGCATTTATATTCAGTATTGATTCTATTGAAATAAGTTTCCTATGTTAAGGTGTAGTTGGGGAGGCGCAAGCTAAGGCGGGAATCGCTTGCGGGTTGTACGTTGTTCTGTAGGCGGTCCGCATGCTAAGGGACACAACACTGCAGGGGATTCGGCAGGGCTGGATTTAGAGGACTGGAGGCCCCAAATTAATTTCTGAATAAAATAAAAAATAATTCAAGTAATGCGAAACGAACTCGAATTATTAGAATTAACACGTTAATAAGCAATTAATAACAATTTGTGGACATATTTGTGTAAGTTTTACTTTGTAGAAGTGTTAATGGTTAAAAAACACAATATAAAAAAAACCTAAAAGATTTTCGAAATCAAATTTCTTAATAATATCTTATGTGGGGCCCCATTCTAGTGGGTTGCCTGCCCCTAAATCCGGCACTGGGATTCGGGTCCGAATGTGAACCTCCGCTGAGTTCCCCGACTGTACATAGTACATATACGACTGACTTGTATAATAATTAACACTGTTAGACTAGGGCTAAAGTCAGTTGTTAGCCGATAGAGCATGCTCAGTCATCTCCGCCTAATGGACAAACAACGAGCGTCTCTGTTGTGTAGTAGACATTGATGAAAATCTCTTGTGAACAATTTTGACACGATTGGTGTCACCAAGTTTTTAGAATAGGAATGTTATATAGTATAATACAAAGTCGCTTTTTATTTGATAATTTTGCTGAGATTAGTTTAAGCAAGCTTTATAGATTTCAGCCTAGGATATTGCACTCCCTTGTGAGTAGGCACTGTAAAGGTAAGGGTTAAATGAGGACAAAATAATTAAAGAAAAGAAGCCTTTATTTTTTAAATATTTTATGTTTGCGGGCTTAAGAACAAAAAGAAAATTTATTTTTACATTTTGTTATACAATAACAAAATCTAAAAATAAATTTTTATCTTCTATCTTATATAAGATTTAATTTATTACAAATTCAATGACCTTAATCTTCCAAAATGTTTCCTTGGTGTTAATATTTTTAAGTAAACATATTTGTGAAGCAATCTATGATTTTCTTTAACAGTATATAATTTACTCCATTATATATACTCTATAAATAGCCATCCATTTTTATTGCAAAAAGGGCTTACAAATAAAACCCTTTTAAATCGGATTTTAGCGCGTTTAATTACAATTTTACATTATTGTATATAATTTAAACCGTTTAAAATCCGTGAAAACAAGGACTGTCTAAAAAACAAGCATAATATCTTAAATTTCTAGATCGTTCCAGTACTGGCAAGCCAATAACAATAGGTAAGTTTAGTTTTATAATTGATCATGATCCTTATTAACTGTAGACGAATACAAAGCGTTGTCACATTAAAATGGAAGGTACGTGCATAAACATCTAAGAGAAATATTCCGATAAAAATGTATATGACAAGTATGAGTACTGACTTTGAAGTCTAAGGCATCTATCTCTATAGATGATTTAAGTCATTGAGCGCGGCCCTATGTGTGCTTTAGTTTTGTATATATACAGCACCTGTTTGTGTGCAGGTGCTGTATATATTCAAAATTAACGAACACGGTTTCACAACATGGCGGCTGCCACACAAAGTTCAGTTGCATATTTACAAGCACACGCACACCTACGGCCGCGTGCACAAGTAAGTTGAATCATCTGTACCTACCTGTATTAAAGAAAATAAATGGATAGGTAATTATATAGAACTCAAGAATGTTATAGACACTATCTATTACAATTTTATCAAACTCAGAACACATTACGACATTAGAAGAAGAATTTTATCAGATTTGGTAAATAATTAGCTTATCACGATTCTTATATTAAAAACTTTTTTGATGATTTTACAGAGTTATTCAAAGATAAGATTGATTTTCGTAAACAAACTATCTAGGCGATGATTTAAGCGATGAAGTATGAGTCCCGGGTTGCTAAAATCTCTGTATAGTGTTACAGAGAGTAGTAAAGAAAACAGATTATTTGGGAGCCAAATATTAAACACAGACATTTTATGATCAAAAAAGCTTAATATATCTAATTCTCCAACTCAATATATTTTAGTAAGAGAGAACAGGTGAAATATATCTCCGGTATAAGAGTGTCTCATTTGCTTGGTCACTTTCCACCAGGTGGGATACGAGCATACAAGAAGAACACTTACATTACATTGTATCCAGGTACATATTCATTATAATTGGTTAAGAACCAAAATAAGCTTGAGCTTAGTAAGTGTGGTGCTGACACAACAATCCGATTTATCCAAAGGTTCAATCACAAAAACAAGTCATATCATTTGCATCTCAATATCAAAAGTGTTGGAAGCTATTACACAGCCCATCAGTAACATGCAGAGGTGCACAATACGCCAACAGCTATGAATACTTCATGGAGTCCATGAAAAAGCGTAAATTGGCGTACAGAGCTAATTCTGATCTGATCTGCTAAGTCTCAAGCCCCGTATTACGAAAAAGACCTCAAGCTCAACTTTAGAAAGAAATCAGGTACCAAATAATTGGATTATACAATAATTTTAAGATTTTATCCAATTATAACAATTGAAGATCATATTAGAGCCTTATTCCGAAAAACGGGCCTAAAACCGGCCAATTCAATCAGGCCACCATTAATGGTACAGAATATTTCTTAAAAACGATATGTTTCTTTGACATCATCTTGCACAGGTCTTGGAGGATGCAGTGCATGCACCACACAAACCTCTCTAGAACCGAATTTGTCGCCACACTTCAAACAAATTCGGATCTACAGGGTAGATGTAGGGCACTAATTTGATGCCATGAGGCACCAACTCTTCTAATTTGCATCATATGGGCGACAGTGGATTTATCTGAAATAAGGGAGTAAATACCGAAAATAGTAAATGAAATACCTTTGAAGGTTATTTATTGTCTGCTTTCTTGTCGATTTCATTAAGTTTACGTGGAAAATACTTCTAGTCGCAGATCGCAGGTGAAGGTAAAAGTTGCAGTTGATTACAGAAAGGTAGCGAACATTAACTAAGAAATTGTGGTCAAAGTACAACTAGCGATCGGCTAAATAGAAGTTTGGTAATAGTATTTTAGCCTGACGTTTACCTATTGAAATAATTTAACATACATTATAATTCATTAAAACACAGTAGGTATTACACTGGATTCACGTTACTAAGGCCTTAAAATTAAAAATAATATTAGTTTGAATTAAAAATAAAAGTAATAAAACGTGAAACAAAAATAAAACAAGGATACTTCTCTGTGAATAAATCCAGTCTGAACCGTTTAAATCCAAAACCTGTAACAAAAAGAAGTCGAGTCAAAATATTTTAAATCAAGTTATCGATCGATCAAAATTCTCGAGCATTTAGTGTTGTCAACGTCGTGACGGAATTTTTATCGATTGTGGTAAAACCTCGAGTCGACGTCATCGACACAATAAGTTCCTCATTGAGCTTGTACCGCGGCACGGCCGGTAGCTTCGCTGTCGCAATCAATCATCATAAATTACCGTAGAATATCCATAACCGAGAACCAACTAAATAAACACGGTGACAACTGAGGCCATCACTTGTTTGTACTGTTATACAGTGACTAATCTACGATAGGTTGACAACTCTGACAAATAAAGAGAAAGTGTTAAAAAAAATACAATGGACAAACGAGTTATTCTCGCACAGATTTTAGCACTCGACACCTAATCAATATTCTTCACGGCAACAATGTGAACACGTAATTTAATTATAGGATGATTTTGAAAACGTTACATCACTTTGAGTCATGATTTTATATTATATTTTATGATAAAACCGCCACAATAGTTTCCATTTAGTTACATATTTTATTATTCGGTTAAAAGAAATTAGAACGTTGACCTCGATTCGGATTTGGACTTACTGGCAGATGATTGTGATAATAGAATCGATTTCGATTCAAATGAAGTCTATCGAGATTTAAACGGCGCGTCTCTATGTCTGCGAGGTCTGCGTCTGTTAATTCGCCAAGGCTACAGGCGAGGCCGCCATTGCGAGTCGGCGGGACTTCGCAAATGGGTCACGAGCCGCGCAGGCGCTCCGGACGCCGGCAATGAGCGCCGCCCCCGATCTGGGACGAATGAATGGCTCAGACCCTTCCTCCGCAACGACCAGACTAACAAGATCTCCCCTTCAAATAAAATTACCCCGCAAATTTAACGTTACCCCACCCGCCCAGAGATCAAACTACCCTGGCTTCTTTCCAAGCAGCTGTTGAACAAATATGTTTCTGCTTAGCCCACTAGTTGCTAGAGTGAGTTGGCGAAAGTATTTCATTATTTTGGCTTCTACCTATTACTCCTTGTCTCGGAATGTGTAACTTTTGTTGCGAATTAATCAAGTCTACTAACTACATTCGCTTCCGTTACGTTATTACTTAGTTAATACATTAACTTCTAGTTATTTTTGTCTTAATAGTAACTTAGTAATCAGTTTAATTTATTGAACGGCTGTATTCCGAAAAATGTTTTAAACAAAGCAGTTGCTTCCGTTTTCCGAAGCTGCAGCGTGCATAGCAATTGTAGCCGTAAACTATACGACCAGAAATAGACCGTGTAGTTTAGAAATGTAAGATTAAATATTCAAAATTGTTGGCATAATTTAAACAGTCACCCGTACCTATAAGCCAATGTAAGTAAAACTGTAAACAAAATAATTTACCTTTTCAAGGGCTCAAGGAAAGAAAAAGTGAAATTATATAAACTTAATTCAATAAACTTAGGTTCTTAGGTATAAAGGAAACTCAAAGTATTTAAAAAGTTAAATAAAAACGAAACGCGATACCTTCAATTACCTAACATAGTAATGCAACAATATATAAAATAAAAAGAAACAACAAACAAAAACTTACCAATAAATAGTTCCAATTGCCACACTATCAACAACGCTTCCAACTGAAATTAATTGAAGTCCAAAATTATAAAAAGAACAACACAATATTTAAAAAAATCAAAACATGGATGTTGCCCGCACGGGAGCCGGCTCCACTCTGAGGTAAACTCAACCAGAGCAGCGCTTGAAACTGCCGCTGATGAAAACCTATTAGCAGGGCACTAATTGTGAGGCAGCCTACATACAGTATTAGTAATTGCCCCATTTACACATTTTGTTAGTCGGCTCTGCATAATTGTTCCTCATTTACACCAGATCACACCAATGTGCCAGCCACGAACGTAGATTCAGATCAATGGAATGCTCCGAAATGATGAAACGGAGGTAATGAACAAATTATGCCCATTAAGAAATGCATTGGAAAAGCTTTTAGAGCCCTTACAATTGGTAACGCAAATGTTGGCGATGAGAAAGGTGTTAATGTGTGACGTAATAATACTTCCTTTGAAAGGAACAGTAGAAACAATTTAAACGCTTATAATACAGAACCGCTAAGGCTTTTTGCGAATAGTTATATAATATGTCAGGTATTTGAATCCCTGAGGGACTCGTGCTCTGAACTACTTTAAAACCTTTTGTTATACAGAACAGTTAACCTCATTGTCTGGGCATTCCTTTGCTGATCTTTTATTTTTAAATTTTTATATGTTAACAGGGTGCATTATAGTGTTTTTGCTCATGCAACTATTGTGTGCTATTTTTAGAGAATAACTTTTATAAAAAATATTAAATAATATAAAAGCAAAAAAATTTTATACTTTAAATATTTGTAATTCATCAATTACTTCTCGCATTTTTGTATAATTTTGATTTGTTATGAGATTTATTCTACTCTAAAGACTTACCGTTCGCACATTCGCTATTTCTGCGCATGTCAGATGCCGGTTGAAGCTTGGGCGGGCTCCGGCAGGCTCTGCCCGACTGAGCATATTCTGAAATCAATTAATAATAACTTTAAAACACACATGATTTGATCTAAAAAAACAAATGATGACAAATGCAAAAAATATTCGAAGCTTCAAAAATCTATGAACGACCTTGCCCATCCTAATACGCGCGAAACTAGCGACTTGCTTGACAGTCCCGCCAAAGATGGCCGCCATCCGAGTGGGAAGCGGAAACACACGAATTAACACGAGCCAGAAAGGATAGCACAATCTATACCCGCTTGCAAAAACGGAACAGCCTATAAAGTCCTGCTTGTCGGAATGATTAGACAGAGATGAGCTTATTAAATCTGTCAGGAGAACGAAAGGATAGGAATCTGGTCTAAACGGTTTTTAGGGTGGAGCTGTCTGGACTTTCGGGTCGGCGCGGATTGCAGATGCCAACAAAAAGGGACCAGACATAGGACTAAAATTTGGACATAAATTGAACGACATTTTTGCCTTGACCATTTTTGAAATAGTTTGCAGAGTAAACTCAGGTTCATACCAAAGTTTGCTAAAACTCAATGGTTCGATTTAAGAACATGATTAACTAAAATTCTTTGTAATTTTATTGATTATTCTTCGAAGCAATTGACTTCGTCAACTATTGGGTGTTGACTCTATTCTAGAATTAAAATATTTAAGAACGTAACTGATTTCAGATTATTAGTTCACAAGGGGCATAGAATCGACAACACAAACAGTTGCTGTTTTACATGCAACAAAGTAATACGCATAATAAAATAAAATTGAAATTACTACCAAACGCACCGAAGGCCACACATGTTGTCGAGCCCTCTAGTTACCATACATCTAGCGTAAGCTATAAAAATGTTTTATATCGCAACCGGCACGTAGAAATATTACGACACAGGAAGCTCACATTCTGCCATAACAAGGTATGAAACATTTGGGCGTTAATTTTCCGATAACATTATTATACGGATTCTACGTCAATCAAGCATAATATACGATTACACAGAAAATATTAACCAGGAATGGAATTTTGCGGTAACAAAAATGTTGATTAAGGTAATATTATTTTATTATAGGAGCCTAAATCTTTGAACATTTACTTAATGCGAGTGAGATAAGGGATTAAGCCTGCGGAAGCTGGTATCAAGTGTTTGCTCGCGCCGTATATCAGGGCAGATTAACCTGTATTGTTTGTCACTAACAGGTAGCTGCAGATAAGGCTCTATTTGATCGCGGAGATAAAAGAGATTATTCACTTTAAATTCATTATGTAGGTTGAGTAATTTTAGTCTAATTTTATTAAATCCTTCAAAGCTATGGAACTTTCTTGAAACAACTGGCAAGGTTCTTTATGATGGGCGTTGGATGACATAACAGAGCGGACAATAGAGTACTAAAACTCTTTGAACTAAATACAGGTACTAGCCGGTACAAAAAGATAAACGATAAGAGTGAAAGTATTTAGAAGTCCCCGTTTTACTTATAAAAAACAGCAGAAAAAGCCGTAACAGAAACCTATTCCTAAACTTCCGGTCCAGATAAAACAAACTTTAAGCAAGGTTTATTAAACAATAAAAAACTTGAATGTTGAGAAGCTCACAACACGCAAGCTTGAGTGAAATTGTTTATTTAAAGGCCAGTTTATACAGTTTTCAAGTAAAGCTGACAACGAACGCCTACAAGTCAGTAATAATTCGTAACCGGGTAGATATTAATACGCGTTCATCACGCAACATTCAGGACAATCATATTGTATTGTATCGATTCGATACTATCGAGTATTTTTATTAGAAAGTCTATAAATAATATGAATAAATAATTATGTGGATTAATTCTACAGAGTATTTTCATTAGAATTCATTATACTTACCGACTAATGAAGGAATTACGTAGATTAGAACGGTATTACGGGGGATGAGGAGGTATTCACACAAATTGGTAGACCAGTAAAAATTTATCCATCGGCTCTATTTTGATGGTACGTGAATAAACCAGCTATGTTATTGAATTTTCTACTAAAAAATTTACATTATTACTATATAACCTACACATACAAATAATCGAGACAGAGCAAATGTATTAAAACCATTTTATATCCTTAAAAAAGCTTCTGTGTTCTCAATTGAAAAGCAAAAATAAGCAAATAAGGAAAGAAAACTCATTATGGTATATAACATTAGCATGGTATATAAGTAAATCAGAATATTATCAGAAATTTAGTGTTCTACGCATGCGCAGTAGCGGCCTAAGTATTGACAAGTCAAATGGGCGAACTGCGCAGACTCCCCAGTTGGAGTAAATTTAAACTGAATACCTATATAACGAATTCGTCTGTCTGCGAATGTAATTATTTTGTATGAATTTGTTTATTCAGAGTTAGAAGCGTGGGCGTAAATTTGCTGAAATTTTACCCGTTAATTTGGTAGCTAGAGTTGTTGATGAAATTCTGGGTAATCTTTTCGCAAGGGTAATATTCAGCTATTCTTATTGTTCACGTTGTCAAGTTAAAGACTTAAGTAATTGGATTCAGCTATTTTAAATCTATTAGTGTGAGTTTATTAATGTAAAATTATCGTAACTGATCTACTTCAAATATTTCACCATTAACGGTATAATCTTTAATGTTACAAATTAAGGCCACTAAAATAACGCTGCAGTTAATTTATTTCAATAAAATTCCGCCATCGGGTTCCGAAATAGAATCGAATTTTGTTGATGGGGACTGATTACTCAACCATTTGGGTAAAGTCATTTTTTTCGAGCATTTAATGTTCTAATTCATTAAAGATTAAATAAATCTTGTTATATCTGACCGTGTTCAATGTTTATCCAAATCGAAATTGAAATATGAGAAAACTGTTTCTTGTATAACCCACCATGATCATCAAGTTCGCAGAAAGTACAAAGAAAATTTAAAAAATTTCTCAATTTACATATTAATTTAAAAAATCGTACTTTTTTATTTAATATATTTTTTTTATTATGTCGTATTATTTTAAAAAGGTTGAAACCAATAACGTCCTGTGGCTTCCAGGTCCATGGAAATCAATACAAAAAAAAATCATAAATTAAATTTATATCCAATTACGTGTGTATAAAGCATTAGTACAGAAAAAGTAACTTTACTATATTGAGAAAAAGACAAAATATATAGAAATTCAATTATGATAAAGAAGCGCTTTTTTTAAATTGTTAATCAAACTATTTAAATTAATAACATCACATAAACTAGTTGAACTTAAAGAAAATGTTTAGCTTCTTAAGTAAGACATAATTTAAATTAAATAAATGATAAATCAGAATAAATAAATCTGTCTGTTTTTTCTCTCAGTAGTTTTTTTTAAATGAACACATGGTAAAAAGGACCCTATGTTCAAAAGAAAATTACTCGTATCGGTACGCCTCTAGAAAATATGCAGAAAGCTCCTAGTACATTGTGCACGGTAAATGAACTAACAATCAATCAATCACTCTTTCATATTTCTCATGATGGTTTTGAGTCAAAAAGAATCTATATGAAATTATTATGATTTAAAATGATATGCTCGGTTGGTCGACACATGTGCAGTCAGCCAAAAATTTGGACTGACACCCTAAGGGTGAAGTTTACTTGCACGTCAAAAAACTACCAGGAAGTTTTTCTTTTGTAATAATATTCTGACCGTTATAAACTCAACCTTACAGCTATTTTGGTCACACAGGAAGTTTTGTCAAGTGGAAGACTGTACAGGTGAAAGTTTAAATCTTTTTCCTTAACTTTTTGTTCAAGTTACTTATTAATGTGCAACATAAAACTAAAACTAGACGTATATAGTCGATGAAATGCATTGATCAATAATTTACTTACAGGCCAGTTTTCTTTGCCGATTCCTGCTAAGAACGCATGGCAGTCAAAAACCGCTAAAAGTCCGTTTTGACAGAGATATTCCGATAAAATATATATATATGTATAATTTGTATGTAATTTGAAACCCTTACTTAATTCCTATATTTGATAAAGCATATGTTGCTAACTGCATAGTAAACAATATCAGCAGGGATAGAGGTATAGTTCCAGTGCAAGTATTACAAATTTTGTTACAAAATAAATTATTTTATTATGCAATTATTTTATAAATGAAAAACATATCATCAATTATACTTAGAAATTAATACCTAACGAACTAGCTAAATACTATACTATATAAATAAATACAAAAAAAAACTTACAATTAATAACCAAGAAAAGAAGATGTAGTTTTAAAAATTTTAAATTGTGATAGCATTTTAATAAAATTTCAAGACAATTTGGTTTAGGTAGAATGGAATACCTCCGAATTAAAAAATTAATTATTCAGTCTTTTCGATATGCACTTATATAGTAGGTAATTCCTAAATTCAAAACTGCTATAGTAATAAATAAGATGTTCTAAATTTATTCAGTAACATAAGTTCAAAATATCAGCAATTCAAGGATTAGTGGTACCATATTTCGTATGTAGCAAACTGGACTTAGCTAATTAGCTTACTATCTTCGGTGATTGATTGTGCAACTTGAAAAAAATTTGCTTACTTACTTCGAATATGTCACCAGGATGACAAACGCTTGTTTGATAAATTTATTTTTGAATTAAAAAGGTTAATATTTGTTTAGATGAAAAGAAATGAAGTCGTTGCATGTACTGCTTAGTACGTAGAGGTTTAAAAATAAACCGTCTAAAATGAGGGGCAATAAGATAATTAAGTAACCATTGACCCTTGGAGCTATTTCGAGGTTGGTAACACAGCATGATTATATTAATAAGTAACTAAAAAAAGCTATTTCAGCCCTTTTAAATATCGAATCAACGCGTATATAAATTTTCGTTTAGAGTATTAGTAAAACTAAAATATTCTTCTGTTTCAAGTTTAGTCAAACATACCTAAGCTAAAACATTTAAATTTTGATATATTACTGAAATAGCATTAAATATCTATTAATACATTTCATGTTAGTATAAAAACGAACTTACAATAAAATAAAACAAAGTTTCTTTTTACAGCCAAAACCTCGAAACAAGTCTCGCAAAAAAGTCGATAAAAAAAACTGCAAAATTGCATACTACTCAACCAACATTTTAAAAGAACTGTTAAAATTATTAGTAACCATAGATTGCTTACCCTGTGGTGAGGCAGCGGCGGCGGCAGCGGCGCGGGGTGGAGTGAGCGCCAGCCGGGACGCGGCCGCGCCGCACCCTACTCCCAGATCCCATGATATTGGGGTTGCTCCCAGTTAAGCGAATATTGGATTGGTCTAATTTTAGTGACTAAATTCAGGTTCGTAATTGTAATGCCTCATAACAGTGAGTCTAGAATACTTATAGCATTTACATAGAGAAAGATGGTGACAAAATCTTTGGTTCAGAGCTGATTTTATGTGGATATTCTTTTTTTCTAATGAGTGCCTGAATTTAGAGAGCTACTAAAAAGGGGTAGTAATACCAACACAGTTTGAAATCTAAATGTCTTTTTCCAGAAATATTCCTTAAGTGGTCCTAAATCCATATATTTTTGATAGTATATAGGACTATTTAATAATCATTTTATTTATTTTTAAGATTTGTCGTTTAGTTGGCAAAATAATTCAACGTCACTACAATTACTCCTAGCGACAATGCAAAGTTAGTGTGCGAAAGAGCGCCTCATTTTCCATAGTGGTAATGCGTCACGATGTCGTCATGGAATATTTAGTAACTCATATTTAGAACAAGACTACAGGTTATTTAGTTGCACAAAATGTTACGATATTTAAAAATTAAAGTCACTGGAACGAAAATGACCCTTATCAAACCGCTATGTTTAAGAAATGACCCGCAAAAATTTAATCAATCAAAGAGAAGCATTTTTGACCAAATCTTATTTTATATATTATGAATAAACTACATTTTAAGTTTTTTTTCTGCTATAACTACTTGAGTATACGAATTCCGAAAGCAAACATGATAGCTAAGCATGTATAGGACCGATGCTTTTGCGTTCCCAAAACAATATGATAAACGTTGTAGGTACGATGTACCTATTTTCGCAGAGTGACTCATTTTTGACCTAGCCGTGACAAGGAAAACTTAAAATTTTTCGTAAGTTTCCATATTGTCCATTAGATATAATAATACTTTTTTAACATTTTTTAAAACAAAAAACATATTTTACTTCCAATAAACTTATCCATATTAAGGAAACGGAAAAACGACACGTAAAAGTACGAAATAGGACTTGCTCTACAGTAACCACCTAGATTGTCTAACCCTCTCGCCTAAAGCCAAAGGGCTTTGCACAATATACGTATTATATACCAAATAATAACTCCTTATTTCACGAGATTTACGAACAAACATTATTGTAGGATCGTGATCGAAGAGCTGTACAGAATATTGACTTTTAAAAACGGAAGAATTAGGAAACATTTTTACGTCGAGGGAAAATATAATTTCTGGATTGTAATTTCATGGTTTCGCTATATTGAAACCTTTTTTATTTGTTCTATTATGTAGGGATATCATTTAGAATTTAAAAAGGACTTGATATGATTTTAGACACTCTTCCAATAATCGTCTGTGGCGAGCCAGCCAGGCATCTAATGTAACGACCTGCCTACGTGAATTTACCTCCTTTGATTTTTTGCGTAAGATTTCGTAATAAAATAGTGCTAAAATATTAAGCAAATGTAGGTACATTCTATTTTTACTAGTCGTTGATAGTGAAACCGTTATGAGGATGTATGCGAGTGCCGTGACGTAAGAGTCAACTGACCGGTTCTAAGGGGGTGTTTACATGGGCTTAGTCTGGATTCTTGTAATACATGAATTAACTTTTGTTTTTGAAAAAGTTTTGAGTAGGTTCACATTGCTACTTCATAATTTTTTTTATAAAATAGCCGAAAATAAAATCAGCTGTAGAAAAAAAAAATTATCTAACACTTTCTAACATTCAACTGTTATGCTTCAGCTGAATAAAATAAGTGTAGGCAAAGTATTTTGTTAATGTCATGAAAATTTACAAAAAACTATATACTTACTTATTATATTTGCAAGAATTATCGGTTTAGTTGTAAGTAAATATTAATTAATTTTATAGAATTTAAAATATTGTATAATTTAAAATAATTATGAAAAGGATTTTTTAATACGTAAAAAATCAGGAAATATTCTTCCGCAGAAAAAAGTTTTGGATAGGTAGATAGGTACAAGAAAATTTTAGATTTTATTTTAAAAACTAAGAAAATAAGGTTATGTTTTATGATTCTGTAAGATGTCATGTCCATTTACAATAAAAAATCAGTCACATTCGATTGATTTTTATTGTAAATGGAAAATTTAAAAAAAACAGAGAGTTTGAATATATTTTATCTATACTTGTGAAAAAAGATGCCTACCTGTAACTAAAAGTTTCATTTACAAGTAGGCACTTTTGATTGTCTGGATTGTCATGTATCGCAAAATGGCATTTAAATACTTAAAGTACTGTTTAAACTAATGCTTCACGTTTCTCTTGTAAATTATTTACTAATTTTATTTAATTATTTATCATTTATTCAAAAATATTACAGTATAAAATTAGATATCATCTAAAAACCACAAACAAACCTAATAAACTTGTATTAATAAACGGTTATTTAATATAATTCAGATTAAGCTTAGTAAACTAGATGGGCAAATGAATTACTAGTAAGGACATGTAAAGAGAAGAATCGTTACGTCGACAAGGTTTCTGGAAACGACATCAACGCTGACGTGTAGAAGACGGAAAATAAATTGAGCAAGTGTCGGCCTCTTAAAAAATTATAGCAAAATATCCTGTGAACCCTTCAAGATTAGATGTGGTATAGAAATAGTCTAGTCCCAGGAACGAACTCAGTATTAAATTAAAGTAATAAAAAAACTCATTTTAGATTAGATTTGAAGGAGATATATATATATATATATATATATATATATATATATATATATATATATATATGATAGCGCATTGTTAGATCAACGATGTACTGTAGGTAACTTAAGGCATAATCAAATAAATAAATGTCCAGTATTTTAATTGTTTAAGGTTGATTCGGTACCTTGTATAACTTCTTAGGTAAAACCATAACGGTTTAATAGGTAGCAAAAGGGCTCGTTAAATGAGTGATTGATTATTATCCTAATTGTTTAAGGTGAATTAGATACATTGAATTGTTTTTATATTGCAGCAGGTGTTTGAACAGGTGTTATGAATTATTGTTAACAGTTATTGGATTATTAAAAGGCACAAAGTAGTTGCAAATTGGACTGACGTCATATTGTCCATGATCCACTTTTCTTAACGAGTTTTGTTGGCAGAAAGAGTTAGTCTGTGTTGAAACTTCACTGAGTGCACATCAAATAAAATTGTTATTTTATTCTATTATAAACCAAAATTATGAACACTCTAACATATATACATTTTTTAAATTATTAAGTAAATGATAAAAGTTCCTATAATGCTATGTGTCTCTGTGCAAAAATGCCGTCAGAACGTATTTACTGTAATTTATTGTATCGTATTTTCATAAAAGCACTTGTAATTGCTAGGGGATACCTCATTTCTTCACAAATAATTGTTATTTGCTAATAATTAACTGTTAATTAACTGTAAGCGTTTTTAAAGAATTTTTTTTTTGTTGTTACATTTCCCAGTTCAATATTATAAATTTCGTAAATCAATGTTATTGTTTAATTTCGATAGCAATCTAATTAAATGGAATATTTGAGCTATTGAAGTATTATTTAGTAACATTGAAGGAAGGCATTAGAATTAGAAATGGGGCAACGTGGTATTCGAATAGTGGGTTACCACCTGTGGACCAGGCTAAGATGATGCTAAGATGATGCAGGCGGAAGATGAACCTTCCGAACCAGATTAATCAGTGGTAGTTTAAATATACGACGTCTTAAGGCGATTTAAATGTAGTTTTTAGGTCCGGCTAAGCGCTCTCAGCACTAGGCAACGAATTCCGGTGAAATTTAAAAGGTCTATAGGGCAATAAATTAACAGTCCATTTCGAAAAAAAAGCATTGACGGTACAGATCTAAAAAAATTTTTTGAGAAGACATATTACGATTTACTTATCAAGTTAAAACTTACTAAATAGATACGACCATGTAAACGCTCCTTTACCAGACTCGTCACGTCGCATCGTCCGGTGCGGTAGGTACAAGATGCCATATGGTGTTCCAACGCGCTGCCTACACTGTTCTACGTAATTTTATCACGAGATCGCCTTATTGTCCTTTAGTTATTTACAGAGAATTTTTAATCAAATTGTCCAGTTTTAGTATGAGAAAATGGCGCGAAGAGAGATATAGATATATAAGATACATACAAGAAAATAAATTAAACTTATTTATTATTATCTAGCAATATTGACTTTTAGTGTATAAAGTACAATATTTAATTGTGTAAAACATATACTTGCACCGGCTCTTGTGAAGACAAATTGTACGCAGGAACAAGTTTGTTACAAATAACATACAGCACTTTGAAGTTTTGAAAATGCAAAGAACTGATTGTGGACTAAAATTAGACTAAAAGGTATCACTTAATAGAAGTAGGCACATTGTTGAAAACAATTTTACGATCAAACATTTCCTACCAACAACGGTATTAATTATTTATGTCACAGAACTTAGATCATTTTGTCAATTTTATATGTGAGTTGATTTGTTTTTAATTTTTTGTCAACAATATACTCATTTAATGAAATTAATAAAAATATTCATTAAAGGAATCTATTTTAAAAACGACTGAACTGCCATTTTCCCTAAAAACGCTATCAGCTACCTTTGTCAGTCCAGTAGTCGGTTGTCAATCAAAAGGGATTATTCCGCGCGGACGGCGCCCAATCACACGCGACCCCACCCCTATTGGTAAATTAAAAAAAGAATTACAACTCCAATCGCTCCCCTTTGAATTAACTGACAGTGGCCCACGGCAAGGGCGCTTTTTTATTTTATTTTATTATAAAATTTGTTGTGAAAAAAAGATACGAAAGATTTTTTTTTATTACGCTGCCTTTGTTCATTAATTCTATCTACTTGAGCGAAGTCAAAGACATTTTAATTTATATGAATTTATCTTTTTATTATTATTATCGGTAAAGCGATATACTCTCAATTGATTTAAATTAGTAATAAGAATGTTCAACCTCGGGAATGTGTGTGTGCGCCAAACGGCAGATGTTCCTTGCAGCTTTAACATGACTAATCCTATTTATTAAGTAATAAATTATATTTAATAATGTAGTCTTAATCATATATTTTTATACTATTGCAAAATTTTCTGTGCTGAAAATACTTTTTTTTGATCAATACACAGATTATTCTTGCCAGAATGTACTTACAAGTTAAAAAAATTCACTGAGAATAAAAAAAATTATCCAATATTCTCAATTTGAAAAAAAATTAAAAAGTATAACAAGATTTATTTAAGCGAGTTAGCGGACTGCGCAACTCTCGTTTCAACGCAGTCGCAAAGTCACCTTTGTGTCGGCCATTTTTATTACTTTTTTTTCCCTGCCGGCTCAAACAAAATACCTCCTTTCATACTGCCCAGGTATAAGTTTCCAAAAAGATTTTTTATGTTAAAATCTCTGCGCAACCGAAAGCTGTTCTTATTTTAATAGGATCTTAAGTTCTAAGAAAAGTCAATCTTTTGTGCTGTATTTAGGTAAGGTACTAACTAAATTGGATTAGGGGTAAATTATTTTTAATCTTTTAAATATGTGCAAAGGATGCGGTAGCATTAGCTTTCTTTGTAATGTTAATCATGAAAACATAATACTTCTAGAAAATTGTAAATGTTTTGAGGATACATTTTGAATGCCATTCTAGATATAGGTAATTTGGTAATGAATTCAAATTAATATTGTATTATTTATATCAAAAATAATGATCGTAATGGAATTTGGCATAATAACCAAACTCATAGTCTTTTAATGTAAATTCATAGATTTATAAATTAGTAATATAATATAGTAATATCGATTTCACTTCACTACATAAAAGCGCAAATAAAGGACTTTTATAAATATCATCAAACTAATGAAATAAGAAAGATTTTACTAATATAATAGGAAATACACCTACTCACACAAAACACTATGATAATTAGTATTAATTCACATAGATATATTTTAAAAAAGCAAAATAATTTTAAAGCGTAAGACTCCTCAAAAAGGTATTTTTACACTCTTACCCAGATCCCATTTTTGGATAATATTCTCTAGTTAATATTTGCTTGATACGTTTAAAATAAAACAACATATAAAACGAATATAGAGACTCGAAGCGGCACGATCACTAATGTGAGAAACGCTGTGATAGATTCAAGTTTTACCTTCTTGATGCTGACGCAGATGGCAGTAAACTCGTGCAACATATTGCTTCCTTGTAAATAGCGCCACCTATTGTTGAGAAGCTGAACCTAAAAGTACTGTACAGGATGTACATCATTACAAAAGGGGCGTATGGACTATCTAATAATATAGGTATAGGTTGTGCATTTTTATAGTGATATTTACTTTGCGTTACAAAATATAATTGCATTATTTTAAAAAACAAGGTATTCACTTGAATGTCTAAGAAATAATATAACACTTGTTTATAATTTGAAATAAAATATCTATGAAAAAGCACATCACATTTACAAAATTTTGGATGCAGTAGAAAAAAAGAGAAAATTGCTTTATTTTATGATAAACTTACCTAAGTTGCGACTTACCTTTTCGAAACAGCTTGCACGTTCAGCACTTTCATTGTATGTGACTTCTCAAACACGTTACTTCACTGAAGTCTTCATAAAATAATGAATTCGTCTGAGCAAACACTTTTCTTACATCTGCAGAGGCGGCCGACAGAATTCTAAGAAATCAATAAAGTTAACATATTCCACTCACATATTTTGAAGTTACTCCATCTATGCAAATTAACTTGTACTAAGTTATTGGTTAACTGCACAAGTATAATAGGGAGCAAAATTGTGTTGGTGTGGCACTAGTTCAGGGTATAATGAGAAGATGGCAGTTTGTAAAAATTTAAACCTAATAATTAATGAAAAATAATTTATTTTCTGTAATTCAGTAGATTAAAGTAGATATTAATTATGGAGATAGCAATTATCTGCTTGTCTAGGTAAATAAGTGGCTAATTAATTCCTACCTAATCTTGTAATCTGTGAATGAGTTTTTAGTATTCTTATAATCTACGAAATCTTGCTATAAAAAAAAAAGGAAATCAAGAAGACATACTATTGCCGAAACGTAAGTAGCTCACAAAGCAGTAACAACTTTTTTAATTTAATGAAAAACAAACCAACATATTCTACGAGCCCTTACAACGAACCTATCAGATTCACGACATATTGTAATATTTCAAATTCCGAACTCTTCTTATCACAGATGTCTGTACATTATGTCATACAAAAGTCGCGGCGTGCAATGAAAAATGATTCGCAGTGGCGAACGCACCTTAATGGGAGGTATCGCGCCATCGGCCAGTCTTCAACATCAGATGGACAGGGCTACATTAATAATAATTGTTGCGAAGCGTTCATAGTGCTGCGCTATTTTCAAATGGAGTTTATTAAACCAATTATTAAAAGATTTACCTAGCATGAAAATATATGTTTACTTCTTACTACATAAAGTACTACTGTACCTACAAAACTAGGTATTCAATTAACTTGTCGTATGCTCAAGAACACAGATTTTTGTTGGAAAAATATTATGCATTTATACTCATTTTTTAAATAGGTATAATATAGTTTACATAGTTCACGTTGCCTGACTCAGTACTTATATAGACAGATCATCAGATCTTATATAAACGGCAAAGAGATTTAAACTGCGATTGAACAGGCCCTATTTAAAATAAACATTTATATAAAAAAAGGAAAAAGTATTAATAATTGGTTTAATTTATAATACTTAACATAATAGGTCTTTACCTATGAAACTGCCGTTTTGCCGTACTGGCCATTTCAAATGAAAATATTTTTTTTTTACTGATAATTCTAATTTCAAATTAATTTTATTTGACAAACATAGAATTCTTTTTCTAAAATCGTCATTTGTTTAATAGTTAGTGTTTTGTTTTCAACGCATTCGAACATTTTTCGTCATCATGGATAAGTAAAAAATTCGAGTAATTATGGAGTATGAGTACCGTCGTGGCAGCAAAACGGCACAAGCGGCACGCAACATCAACGACGTTTACGGAGCGAACACTACAAACGAACGCACCACCCGTTATTGGTTTACCCGCTTCCGTTCTGGAAATTTTGACCTGAAAAATGAACCACGTGGTCATCCGAAAACTTTGGTCGACAATGACGAATTAAAGGCAATTGTGGAAGCTGATGAAACTCAATCCACGGCTGAATTAGCAGCAGCTTTCGACGTAAGCATCAAAACAATATTGGTCCATTTGCGTCAAATTGGCAAGGTAAAAAAGCTTGACAAATGGGTACCCCACGAACTCAATGACCGCCAGCGCGAAGTACGCATGGAGACGTGCCTTGCACTGCTCAGCAGGCATACAAACGAAGGAATTCTGAACCGCATTGTTACTTGTGACGAGAAATGGATCCTGTTTGACAATCGTAAGCGCTCAGCAAGTTGGTTGGACCCTGGTTCAGCACCCAAACAATGCCCTAAACGAAAACTTACCCCTAGAAAAGTGATGGTCACTGTTTGGTGGTCTAACGCGGGTGTAATTCATCACAGCTTCTTGCCAAACGGGACAAGCATTACTGCAGATGTGTACTGTGAAGAACTGAACACAATGATGGAGAAGCTCGCACGTCTCCAACCAGCTTTGGTCAATCGTTCGGCTCCACTGCTCCTGCACGACAACGCGCGACCTCATACTGCACAGCAGACGGTCTCCAAGCTACAAGAGTTGGGGTTGGAAGTTCTCCGTCATCCGCCGTACTCACCAGACCTTGCGCCTACAGACTTCTACTTTTTCCAGAATTTGGATAACTTCTTGGCGGGAAAAAAATTCAATACCCGAGAGGCAGTACAAAATGCCTTTGAAGAATTTGTTGCCTCCCGTCCAGCTGATTTCTTCAAGAAAGGCATCATAAGCTACCGATGCGTTGGCAAAGATGCATTGATTGCATGGGTGATTATTTTGATTAATAGAAATAAAAAATATATAAAAAAATTACGTTTCATTTATTTCGTGAAAAACGGCAATTTCATAGGTAAAGACCTAATATTTAACAACATTAGATACCTCCAAGCAGACTGTGGGTCCAGCACACGAAGGATGTTCAAATCTTACAATATTGAAAGGCACATTGGAAGATACTAAGCATTGCTACTTAGTCCTGTAAGGAGTCTCTTTAGAGTTATAAATAAATAAAGGTTGTTTTGGCAGTGCACAGTCCAACCTTGCACTCAAACATTCCGATCTGTTGATAACATTTAAGTTTTGTCTTACTTACCAGAATTATTTAAATAATGTTTTCCCAATTATTTCATTTTTACCATCCAAGAGTATGAAGTTCAAACAGTATCTACCTGATAACCTGATACCGTTAATCCAGATTGTGGTTTGTAGATTCATTTTCAACAAAATTTTATTTACGTGCTTTAATTAATTACACAAAATTATTATGTTCCTCACTGTTTGCTTCATGATGCCCCAATTCATAAGCTTTCTTACTTTGTAACCGTGTTTAATTTTCTCATAACATGTAAACGTGTCCAGATTAATCCCTAATCTGTGCCTCTGAACATAATATAATTCAGCCTTCATTATTATTTGGAATAATCGTTTATGGCGCATTGAGTTCGATTCTACTGTTCATTCATTTAATCGTTTAATATCTAGGACTCCAGTTTCGCTTTAAACGATATATTAAAAACAACATCTATACCGCCACTGATCTTAGTAAGAAATTATTATACAAGTTTTCTTCCAACTTCCCACGTCAGTATGAACACAGCCTTACCTTATTGTTACACCATGAGCATCGCAAGCCATCGCAGAAGCTCAGCTTCAGGTGAACCAGCACCATGTAAGGTGGACAATAAGGATCGATAGCACTTTCTTTGGAATTAGTATAAAGTGCCTTTTTGCTTGTTCATTTTTTGCTGTGATTATGATTGTAAGATAATTTGCTGGCTACTAGGTTGTGCCGCTACTGTTTGTCGTAAGTGTAAGTTATGCCTTGAAGTAAATAAATACCTAGAGACATATATTCATTTAGTGAAGTTGGTAAATATCTTTTTTATACTTAGTAGTACACCTCACTTTTTATGTGAACTGGTTGCGTATATGTCACCTGTCAACTGTCCTGTCACTCCAAATATTATCTACTTGCCGTTGGGTCGCCGGCAGTCCTTAGCAAAAGTGTTGCCTTATCGCGTTGGCCTTTAGGTTTATTTTTGCATGCAGTCGTTAGCGCGGAGAGAGTAGCTAGTTCAAAAGGTGGTACGGAGTGACAAATCAGACCCACTCTGCATCCGGTGCCAATCGGACGTACCTTGGTCGTTCCGCCTCATTTCGTCTCCGTACGATTTGAGCGCAGCCATTCTGAGCTACTTACGTCATTTTACGGTGCGCTTTCAAGGCCCTTCAGGTTTCACGCCGTAATCGCACCGCTCCCGGAAGCGACTCTGACTCTGCGTCAAAACCGTCGTCGGACACCGAAACCTTAACCGGCTCTCCAGAGCCCAGTAGCTCCACCGCGTTCACGTTAGTCTCAAAACGCTCTAAAAAGCGTTCCATTCGTTTTCTATGGCATGTTGCATATTCAACGGGTATTGCTAAGCAAGTCCCCACCTACGCTTTGCCTCTAAATTATTTTCACATGCATACCCTTGAAACTCGAAGACGCTATAATGACGCTCTTTTTGTTTGCAAAATTTTTAGACATAAAATTGACTGTCCAATACTATTGGCCCTTTTAAACTTCCGCGTACCGTCTAGAATTCCACGACACGCAATCACTCCACTTCGCAACCCGTTTAGACGAACCGTTCTAGGTGCCAACTCTCCCTATGCCAGACTCTGCAATGTAATAATTAGCTGTAGCGTTCAAATTGATTTACATTTTGATACAATACCATCACTAAAATCAAAGATTTACAAATGTTTGTGTGGTTCAGAAAAATGAGCCTTTAAATACCAGTGCGATTGCTTTGTAATATCAATTATTGTTTTGTTACCTTTTCGATGTTATAATTATTATCTTACAATTGTACACTCATCATATAGACTTAATGTTCCTATGTCAATAGAAACTCTAATTACTGTTAAGTCCAATTAATATACTGTTGTGAACTTTATTTGCTTATGTAGTGTTTACCTATAAGTGATTGTTGCACCGAGCTTGTTTACCTTTATTTTATATTTTGTAAACAATTGTTGGTGAACCATTTAAATAAAAATAAAAATAAATAAAAAAATTCCATGCAAGCCCCGGTGTCTACAACACCCGCCCCATACCGTTAATGTCACCACAAGTGACCGCGACCCCCTCGGTATCATCCAAGCCAGCAACACGCTGGCTCCTCAGCTCCCACCCCCTGCCATCCTCAACGAATAGGCGCGATGGACTGAGGTCTCTAATGTGTAAAGAGCACGCAGGCGATTCAATAAAAATTCAAGTCGCGTCCATTGAGGATTTCTGGTGCTAGGCTTACTCTCAGTCAAACAAATTGTGTATCAAACTTACGCTCTTTCCGAAAAGCGTAAGATCCACGCGTTTCTAAGAGCCGTTTCAACAGTTCCCGTTTGAGCTAGCGAACGACTACATCCTGGAGGACCTCAAATTCCAGGGCTTCTCGGCTGAAACCGAGCATAAAACGCAATAACAGGGGCAGGCATTTCCCTCTTGCCCTCGTCATCCATTCCAAAAATCCTAAATCGAGGGAGATCTTTAGGGAAGTGCGCACCATCTGCGGCTTTTCAAATATGTCGGTCAAGCCCCCGCATCGCCGCGGTCTCCCAGGGCAATACCACCGCTGCCAACTTTACGGTCACGCGGCAACTAATTGCGCAGCTCCTCCCGGTGCGTCAAGTCACTCACTTCCCGCCGCTGCGCAACTGGGCTCCCTCGGATGCAAAGCCCGCGAAGACAAAGCCGACTCCAGCCAACGCCTGTAGCCAGCGTCCGCCCCCCGCAACTTTCCACCCAGTCCCAGCTGCCGGAGCTCTCGTAGGCCCGCGCCCAGCTCCGCCCTCGCCTCAGTCGTCGCTGGCTGAGGATATATAGAACGTGTTAGACGTAATCCAAAACGTCAACATTAGCGGAATCGCTGTGCTCGCACGCAAACTGCGAGCCTCCGCTCTCCTCAAAAGCGTCTCTTAGCCAAACATCACTCACTTCTCAGTTTATTATAAATCCCATAATGAATAGATTTCCAAACTCCGCGACCGGTCGTATTAAAAACAGGGGCCTATCCCTAGTCTTATTTAACCTCCGCAGCTTACATATCAGCCTTCCTGAGCTCAAACCTTCAGAACAATGAGCCATACTTACTTCTTCTCCAAGAGACGTGGCTCATTCAATGCCACTCCAGGGAATTCATCATTCCTAAATACGCTTACACATAACGACAGCTTCAGTCACCTACCTAGTGGCAGAAGACCTATCCAAACTGACTTTGAGGCCATTGAGTCATCATTGGCCATTGAGTCATTATATTCGGGGACTCCAAACATTCTGGCTGGAATGCTATCAACTCCGCCATCAGTGATAACAAAAAGCTAAGCAAGGCAAACCCACGCTTCCCTTAGCCATTAGCAACCTTATCAAAGCTAAGTAAAAGCTAAGAATGCGGCTCTCCGCAGAGCCAAGCGCCACGCCCGCCTAGAGATTAGCTGCGAATCAGCTACAACGTAAAGTTAGGTCTTGTAGGTGATGGCGTGAGCCTTACGCTTAGACTCCTCCACTCGTATCCCTCCTCTCACTCGTCCTGACGGCACTACATCCTTCGAAGATGAAGAGAAAGCCAAGTGCTACGCAGACGGCAATGCCTCACAATGCTCGCCCAGCACCAACCCGCGGACCCTTCTCACCCAGGCGGTGGAGGGTGAAGTCCTCTCTCTCTCCTCATCACCGCCGACCCCGTCTCAGTGTCTAATGATGAAATCTGTCTTCTCATTAGAAGTCAAAAATCATACAAGGCTCCGGGTGCGGATGGAATTTCCAACCATGTACTTAAGCACCTGCCCCAGCAGCAGCAGTGCTTACCTTGCTAGCGATCATCTTCAATGCCTGCTTCAACCTCAACTACTTTCCTAAGGCTTGGAAAGAAGCTACAGTCATAGGCATTCCAAAGCCGGGAAAACAAGTCCTCAAGGCCATGGCTAAACTTCTCGAGAGAGTCATACTCTCTCGAATGTGGAACCATCTGTTTGCAACGAATGGCGACGCTGTGTCATGTCCCATCAATATCTAAGACAATCGCAGTATTCTTTGACGTAGCCAAGGCTTTCGATAAAGTGTGGCACAGCGGTCTCATTTATAAACTTTACAAAATATGCTTACCGGATTGCCTAATCTGGATAATTGCATCCTATGTCAAAGATAGCATATTTCGTTTTAGACATGAAGGTACGCTTCTACCGTGTACACCAACGACATACCCGTCGTCCTGTCAAAAGGTATCGAGCTCGCCCTCTTTGCCAATGACACCGTACTTTACACCATTTTGTCTCATCACCAAACTCCAAAAGGCCGTCAACGCCTTGGTGAATGGTTTTAAATATGGCGTATCGATGTGAATCTAGACAAGAGTTCTGCGATTCGCTTTAACCACAAACGCCGCCGTCCCAACGACCCCCATGTCCGAATGCTAGGTACCCCATCCGCTAGAAGCGCAATACTAAATACTTAGGCGTCACCTTAGACCCAACTCTTTCTTTCAAGCCACACATCCACAGAGTATCGAAACTCGCTGTCTCCATCTAGGTTGCCTAAACAGTATCAGAGACTAGTAAATAACTATGGACTGACCATCTCCATACAAAAATTCGTGACTCGGAAAAAGCTCAAAATCCAAGCTATTACTAGATGTCGCTCTCAAATAGCTTGGACCAACCTTGTCGTCTTTAATTTTTGTATGAATTATTGACAAGAAATGTAATGCAAATGCTAGATGGCGTTGTCAAATAACCTGAAACCTTAGCAAGTAGGATTTATTCCTTTCCTGAAATTGGAAAATGTCATCGTTTTATATCATTGATTTTGATAATTTTACTCAATAAGAATAGGTAGATAGTAATTTAATCTTACTTTATAGATGATAAAATAACAACTACAAAAGACCATAAACCTACTGGAATAAGTTTATTTTGTTCAGAGACGCCTGGGCACTACCATCCTCTTTATTTTAATTGCCATAATAACCTATTTTTAAAAGCTTTTATTATCACAGTTGTGATAAACGCACATGTTATACGATATATGTAGCAGCCAAAACGTAAACTTAATCAAGGTCCATACAATTTGCACGAGTCACAGTAGGCGAGCAGAAATATTGTGAATTCAAAGAAATGCAGGGAAAAGTTCCAAAACAAACACACACCCATAGCAGCAACAATAAACGACAAAGAATTCAAATTGTCAAACAAATAAAATGTTGTCATAAAAAGAACAAAAAAAGTTGATGGATAAAGAACATTTTTTTAATAATAATCCAGCAAGAAAATATTTATTTAACTACTGCAAAATAGTTATGAGTTATATGCATTATAAATAAAAATTACGCACTTATTAAGACATAAAATATTATATACCTGTTAATTAAATGCACTGAAATTCGTTTATTATTATGTATTATGTTAAGGCAGATAAGAACAAACTGTGGAGATGAATGCTATATTTTTGTGGGAAAAATTATATACTGGCAATACAGTAACCCAGTAACACTACAAATAATATCCGGGGTGGTGTAAAGTTTTCTGTTACTGAATTATAAGAGCGGCAACATAGCATCAAATAATATAATGCACTGGCTGGCAACGTCTGTTGTCGCCTGATACCTACGGATAGTACTTGCAATGAAATATCAAATGATTTTGTAAACATCGCCATCTTAAGTTTTTTTACGTATTATTTTTACTAAATTTAAATGACTTGTAAATCGAATACAGCGAACGCCATCTCTCTATCTTAAAAACAACTATTTTTCAAGTCACAAAATTTTGTTAGACATGGTTTGTCTATAGTTATTTACTAGTCTCTGACAGTATGTTAGGTAGACACAGTAAAATGTCTCTTAGGAACAAGCGAACGTTCTAAAAGACCTGCATTATTATTGGCGAGGAATAAGTCATGACATCACTCACTTTTAACGACTTATACCTCGCCAATCTTTGCCTGTTCAAGCTGCAGGTGGTTCAAAATCTCTTCTGTTCCAGGGCCGCAAACGCACCCTGGTACGTGCGTAACGCGGACCTGCACAGAGATCTTGAACTACCCACAGTTCAACCACTTACAAAATCTTAAAAACTTTAATAAAAAAACAATGCAACACTATGACAGAAAATGAATTAAGACATATATGCTCTTCTACATGTGTGAAGCCGGGACAGTACGCTAGTAAAATATAACTTTAATTTTATAAAGTTTTATGTCCCAACCAGAAAAATAAAATAAACGTTTAAACTGCTTCTCCCAAATATTCAGACACTAATTAAAGATCCTTCTAACCCTAAACAGCATATTCCAACTGACTATCCATACATTAGACTCCTATACGTCAATCTACTAACCAAGGCAGCGTTCATGTTTCGACAGTCTTTGAACCGCGCGTGGCGCCCCCTAGGTCCGCCTGTCATGTCATAGCGACAGTTTCCATTTATCATGTTTCAATACGGGCATCAAACGAACGCGTCTAGTTGGCGCTTTTCGAACGGATTCGCGATACTTTTCAAATGGTATTTTTTGTTCTAAAATTTTTCCATATCTTTTTCATGTCTATTCTCATATCCATTTGATTGAAATGTTGATAAGAATTATGATGTTCGGCCGTGTGGCGTCAATGTCAGTAGCCTTGCCTTATACAACGGAGGTCCCAGGTTTAAGTTCTGGCCGGGGTATTCATTTGTGTGATAAACACTGGTGTATATGACTCCAGTTTGCTGTATGGTCATCCATAACACAAGCTCTACTTACTTTGGGCCGTTACACTTGGCGTGTTTTTCTAGGGATTTACTATTACATATAATTAAAATCTTATTATAACATAATAGAATAGAAATATAAAAGAATAGAAAAATATAATTAGAATCTTAAACAACCTTTGAGATTTCTAGTATCCCTGCTATGACAAGGATGTAGGATAAGCTTAGACTTGATTGCAGAAATATAAAGATTAGCTTAAGACAAAGTTTTAGGTTTGAAATCCTATGCTGCGACCAAGCCAAGACTTTAAACAACAAATTATTTACCCATATTTGAAACTATGAAGAGTTTGTTTAATTTAATATTGGTTGGCTTTGGGTGGATCTGATAATGATTAGCAAGATATTACAAAATAATAATAGTTAGTTAGGTACCTGTACAAGTTGATAATGGAGACTATTAATTCTTGTCTTTTCCCAACAAATAAATAATTCAGAATATTCACATTATGTACCGGATAGGACTAGTCTAAATACAGTTTAATTAAGAACCTTTGTTACGGTAACGATACATTTTGGATATAATAAAAAGTTTTTATGTATAATTACTGTAGTTGTAAAATTATAACTATACAACTACAGTCCTTCATTTTTTAACTGATGTGTTCCAAATAAAGAGAAGGAACAGCCTGTGTAATTTCTGGAACAAAGGCAATTCCACGTTGAGCGTACAGTCGCCAACGCATCATTAATTCATCCATAATCATAATTAATCAATAACATCTTCGATTAATAATGGATGCCTCTTACCATCAGGTGGATCGATAAAGTTAAAAAACCAGACTTGTGTATGAACACACACAAATACATAATATACATACCAAGAACGGGACTTCTGATGTATCATTTACTAATATTTGCGATTCCTTGGCATGAAATTGAAAGTTGTAGGTAGATTTTAAAGGGAATTTATAAGTCAAGCCACAAATTTCTTTATTGGCGACGTGATCAATTTTCTAATTTTACAACTAAGTCACGGGAAAATGAGATAGCCTTTAATTACACTAATTCGTCTTTTTGCAACGCCTACTAAATATTTTATAGAAAGCGTAGTAGTTAAATTTGGGGTAGGTTGATGTTTTTGTTTGCATTTATCGAAATTGGATGATAATTCAAAATTTTACAGCAAAAACATCATGTAACAACATATTTTTAGTGGCTAAGATAGTATCGTTCAGACGCTCGCAAATTGTGGCTGACTTAGTAATTTAGAAGGGAATGTAGATATTTAGAGGCGAATAATGCTATTAAAAAGCAGTCTTTTTAATTAACACCCATTTTAAAATAAGAAAAAATTATTAAATTACTGTTACCTTACGAAGCGACGACGTTCGCTTTACTGGTAGTTAACCAGTGTGCAAAGAAAGTGCAATATGTGCGTGAGCGCGAGAATTGTGGTGCGTTCCGATTGCCGCTCACAGCGCTATCATTGCTAAAACTAGTCATAACCGTTCCGAATCGATTGAGCGCCTATAAAATGATAGTTGTGCTATTGCCATCGGAATTCGGAACGGTAAATATCGGGTTAATATTCTGATTGTTCGTCGCTAAAATCCAAAGTTATAATTTCATTAAGATCTTTCACCCTGATTGAAACAGGAGCCATTTTTACATTATTACAAAAGAAAATTAATAAGCAAGTTGTTAAAATCTTTAATCGCCTAATAAAAACATCAACAAAGAAACGTCATGTGTCAGTTTTGACAGGCCGTTTAAAGCGACCATGCTCCGTAGCTTGGGCACTGTGAGCGGGAAGATGACGGAGTTTGGGACTTCATTGATGACGAAATCGCAGTAAGTGTGCTTTCGGCAGGCATTCGGAACGGTTGTATGAGTGCTGTGCGCTATATAATCGGCAATTGTAACGCACCATTGCTTTATCCGCCCGGTAACGCACACATTCGTAACATGTTTGGACACTATCAACTACAAGTACAGCGAACGTCGCTTCGTGAGGTAACAGCACCATCCCCAAGAAGAGAAGCATCTAGTGGGCCCACATCACTGGATGCTTTCGTTACTTCGAGTCAATGCCGGCTGTAATGATATGCATGAGCATTTTGCACCTGCCTTTCCGAACCTCAAGGTGGTTTAGGCTGCATAAAAAGCTTTGCTTAGGTGCAAAAAAGACATGTATTTGAAGATTTTCTCTGCTTATTGCTTATATATTTAATGAGTAGCCTCATTTATGGACAAAAAACTAGATACATTCATTGTCACGATAACAGACGAGTAAGCAAGTGATTGTGAGAAACTAATAAAGACAATGTATAGTTGGAGCGATGGAAAAATTATAAGTGTTCTATTTTGAGGAATATATCTATATCATTTTACGTTTATTCAGCGAGACAACAAAAGTCGATAGTTATTAAAGTCTGCGGTGGCATATAACTATCCAGTTTTCAACCTGAACAAAATATATATTGTATTTTGGAATCGCTTGTCAAAGCTCCAACATTTATCAAGGTATGCTACATGAATAAAAAGATTACCTAAACGTCATTAAATTTTCTGGTGTCTTTTTTACAGAAAACATGTTATTTTATTAAGGTATTTTAAGTTATTTTAATATCGTCATCCTTTCGCAAAGTTTCTTTCATAACATTACTGTAATTATAAAATGGTAGCGTGGAAGATCTTTCCATTTAAAACAACATTTTTGACATTTCACATTTGAACATGTCAAAATGGAAACATTTTGTATTGTATTGTAAATTCAAAATGTTTCCATTTTACTAAATGCCCTATTGTTTTACTTCTCATCAGTTTTACAGCCTGGAACAGCACAACCTTATTTGTATTTTTATAAGAACCGTAAGCATTTACCGAATTCTTAGGTATAACTTTTAATGCACACATTGTAACTTATTGATTGGGCCAAGTTTAATTTTAATGATACTAAATTTTGATCATCACGATTTATTTTTTCATCATCACCAAATTTTCAAATTTAATACAATTTAAATGGTACAATACAATAATTTAACTGTAGAATACTTCCCTATAGTTTTTATTAAAAACTGGAATGAACGATTAACATATTTATTTATATTTAGTTAAAAAGAAATAACGAAATTAGACAAAGAAAAGCGATTTTTCACAAAAATAATAAAGAAAAATGTAAAAAATTTACAACGAAAAAGTACAAGACACTTCCTATTGCACCAAAATGTACATAACAAGTTTCTGTAAGAAGATGTTGTTATGAATCGAACATTTAGATAAATCTTAACATTAAATATTGTTTTTAAATGTTATTAATGGCATTATTTACAAAACAATAAATAGAGACATACAAATGAACACTATAACTGTTGGAGTACCCATAGATATAAAACGTAGTGATCATACTGAAATTTAAATCGAAAGGAAATAAAATAATTTTAACAAAATATCACAGTTCACCACGATTGTACAAATGGTATCCAAAAACGAAAAGAAGACTGTAATAACATCATTTATAAAAACGAAGGGATTTCAACCTTAAGTTAAGTACAAATACGACATTAAATACTTTGTAATTTATACACAATACATTTACACTAGAAATTTTACTTTATTAGTTGTACCGGTATTGGTTGAGGAGATTTTAAGTAAGTTTTAGATATTAATACTAATTATGATAAAGATAATTATTTAAAATTAGTTTTTTTTTTAATATAACTAAATTATTTACAAGCAACCTAACGCAGGAACATAAAACAGTTCTTCGGGAAGTATTTTGAAATATATTAAAGTTTTAATATAACCTATCAACTAATCTACTTTCTCTATTTACACCAATAATTATTACTATTTATTCACAAATTTCTATCGATAAGTAAAGTGAGCTTTCGTTATTAATATGCTTTCAAATTCACAGCGCTTTTGCAAGCTTTAGTGCTGTTTTCTACCAAATTTTGATATAATTTATTTTTCACTAACGCATAGTTAAAAACAATTCAGATGATCTCTTAGTTTGGAAATAAACCAATCCCTGTACCATTCCGAATTTGTTGCCTTCAATTCGAAATCTGAAGTATCCAAAAGTGCTCTACCAAATATTTCAATAAATTACTTCTTAACATTTCACTGAAAAATATATCGAGAAAGAATTTTATTTAATTATCAACTAATTATATTATTCAAACATTTTCAAGATTATTTTACTCATAGCTTATGACTAGTTATAATATTCTCTGTGAGTTGTTAATTAGCTTCACACATTTCAAATGATTCATTAATTATGATATTTATTTAATAAATTGTACAAATTGAGGAATTATTATTTTAAAATTCTATTAAAAGTATGATTCTCAATTCACCTAAACTATACTTAATAAGTATTTTCACTTTGTTCACTTATTCTTCTGAAATTACCGTCTCTTATTAACTCACTTTAGAAGTTCATTTTCATATTTTTGGGTAAATTTTTCAAACAGCGAATAACTGATCCAGTCTGGTTACTCCAACATTCAACTTTGATGCCCAAAGTCAATGTTACAAGAAACCCCATCGAATCCTGATGGACGACTGTTACATTAATAAATCAGTTATCCGCTGTTCGAAAAATTCCACTGATCCTATGCTGAGAGGTGCGCGAACTGACTCGGGTGAAGGTCGAACTGGTAAGGATGTCCGTACGGGTTCATATGGTACGGCACTATGTTCATAGACGCCATCTTGTGCTCTTTCTTCCATTTCATGCGTCGGTTCTGGAACCAGATCTTGATTTGTCTTTCGGTGAGGCAGAGCGCATGCGCGATCTCGATCCGTCTCCTCCTCGTCAGGTACCGGTTGAAGTGGAACTCTTTCTCCAGCTCCAAGGTCTGGTACCGGGTGTACGACGTCCGCTGACGCTTTGTCTCCCCATTGGCGTTCACTGTACCTGAAAGCGCATAAAGATATGTCATTAATACAAGTCAGCAAACATTTGATTGCGAGTAATTCATTGCATAAGTTTGGCAAATAATTAATTATTTTCGTCACAAACTCAGGCCACGATAATATTTAGAACTGTTTGAGCGCCAATAAATAGTTGGCTCGATAGAGTTCGCGCTTTGCTACGCTTGCGCGATTGTGATGTACTACATGAGACAAGATGCCTGATTTAAAGCAAGATTCTATTCAAAAACGAAAAACTATTTTGCAATTAATTCTGATTTATATTCAAGAGCTGTCCCATTTTTTCTAATTTATTTCATACCTCTCGACACATTGGTACTATTATAATGTCATTTTTGATTCACAGCCCTAATAAAAATAGGAGCCAAGTGTTTGTTTCCTAACGATGACGCAGTTGTAACACTCGATAGCGAGCTTAAATCTAAAGATTTCATTCATTGAAATGCATCTTACGTTGAAGTAGATATTTATTTAGACTCCGAGCATTTAGTTGGTGGTGAGGAAACTTTGAAACTTCAATGACAGATCTTTAAATCTGAGCGCGACAGGCTGCCAGGGGCATGGCAGCGCGAGTCATGGGTGGCGTGCCGCAGCTGTCGGGCCGCGTCGTGGACGGCTGCGCCACCGCCGCCCGCGCCGCGAGCTTGGCCGTCCGCCAGCACTGCTCTCTACCCAAACCTCGTCTCGCCTATGTCTACCAAATTAAACACCGCTCATATGTTTAATATCTTTAAGCCCCCACTAATGAGACCATTAAGGAATCGATGATAACTTTATCACATACCAACTCAGGCGCAAGGTGAGAAATTGTAATTCGCAACAAATCACATTATTTCTATCAAAGAAATGAATGTTAAGAGGAACGTAATAAATACAGCAGCCGACTTCGATACTTTTCCCTTATTCCGTTTGAGATGTCAAACCTGCGTCAATAAAGATGTTTAAGATGGCATAAATATTCGATTCGGAATGAAATAAAAGGGAACGAGTGAACAGTAAAAACTGTTCGATTGAAAAGTTAGTGACAGCTTGATGCACAAACAACTGAGTCGCAGCATTATTTTAACATAATCCTTGTAAAGAATTGAAACGAATGGACACAGTACGAGGACATATGAATTTCAATGGTTTTCAAGATAGTGGTTATATTAATGAAATGTTTATATTGAGTTTAATATTTTAATAAATTAAGCTAATATTTTTAAAAGGAAGTTGGTTTGAATTCGCTATTTTCAACTTCGAAAGTCTGAGTTAGCCTCAAACTAATTTTATAAGCATACACAGCATTAAGGACTTTTAGGTTGATTATATTATTTGTAATAAACTAAAAATACAACGTTTTGTAGAATTACCTTTACATGGCAGTGCAGTGATACATGTACCAGATACCACAGTACCTTCTTCTTATCTATCATACCACCTCGTTTATATGGAGTAAAAATTATAAAATAATAAGATGCCTACAACATAAAAAACGACCTACTTAATATTTTATTTAGTGATATACCAAAGTATACCTATCGCTGAGTTACACTGAAAAACCTCTTGAAACTAATGAACTAAGTTGCGTTATTAGGAATAATAAAATTATAACAAGTCCTTTACTAAGTAAATTCATATTTCACTGATATACTGAGCAACAAATTTAACACTGTAATTGATCGCACAATAGGTATAATTTTTTTAGGCAAAGTTCGCATAATTCTAGGTCACAGTTCATTGATATTCCGTCTGGCGCGCTGGTCTAGACATATTGCACGGTCGAATTCAAAACGAATGACGACGCGTTACCTATGGATGAGCCGAATTTTGAAATTAAAATTTAAGAAGCTAGTGTCTGCCACGGTTTATCATATTGCTTTGGTTAATAATGGATTTTCTTGGGCAACTTGGGCAACCCTTTCCTTCATAGCTCGTCGATTACTTAGATTAGTTTAAGAGCTCTTTGAAACTAATAAAAGAATCACAAACAATTTCAAGTAATGTAAATTATTAATACTTGTTACGTAACACAAATCTGAACGGCAAAATTTAAATCAGTTGCCATGGCATCATCTATTCATACTAGCCAGTAATATGCGAATAATGAATGTAGCCACACCATCTGCCCTGTTGAACACGGGCACTGCGTTTTCAAACAGGTCATTTGGTCACATCAAAAACATATTCATCTTGAGAGACAATGAATTTCTAAACGTCGAATTCAGGGCATTTTACATTTTGGTCTAGAAATTTTATTCCCAAATCTAGTGTTTTAAGAAGAGCTGGCTGCATTTGAAATTACAATGGCCTTTGAATAACTGTCAATGACAAATGGAAAATTTTGCTCTTATTTCGCTATAATTTGCAGCTGCGGTTTCTATACAGGCATTGCTCAAAGTCTGGACACCTATTTTTACGATACAAATGTACAACATTAACGTTAAAGGAAAACCAAATATGTCATGTCAAAGATAGAATAGATATCCTGAAAACTACGTAATGATATTTTTTGTCCATCGAAACTGATATATTCACCTGTGTTCTTAAATAAGTCGAGCTATATATTTATTACCTGTCCATTTGTCCACCATTGGTGACAGATAGACACAAGGTGACGCGGAAATTTTAAATGAGCTTTCCTGTTCCTAATACCAATATTCTACTATGCGACTTTGTATGCGGAAAAAATCTACTTTGAACCTTCTTTGTAGGTAATAAGGTGTAAGTGTGTAGTAGCGGCAGCAAAATTATTTTGGGTTTAGGTGAACCTATTATTTATGAACGATAAGACAATGATAATATTAACATACTTTACGCTCATAGATAACTGTTGTATTCATACACATTTCATACCATATCCTTCATTAATAGTCAAAAAAACATGTTTGAATTTGAAATAACAAAGATAAATAATATTTTACTTTTACAATTAAACATATTTTATGTTTCAAAGTTCGTTTATATCTGAATGAAAGGAGTTTTTATTAGTAACGTTTATCTCCAAAATACCTTGCAATAAATATATAGATAACATGTAAAACAATTTTTTACAATCTACATTGCATATATCAACCAATAAAAGTTCCCATTTATCAGCTGCAACGTTCTGATTGGACAACGCAAAATGTTTATTCGACTCTATATTAAAATCCTAAATGAAAGAACACAGCGGTTATCAAACCCAAGATCCAATTTGCAGAAACCTGTTTCGTAAACTCCGAAGATACGTTGGAACCTAAGATGGCTGATTGGAAAGCATACAGCTAAAGCGGTGTTCTTTAAGAGTGGATTTCTCACGACTCAGCTTCTAATCACGACGGAGAAATATTAAGGACACTAATATCTTGTACACATTTACATAAGATGTAATAAATCTTTCTGCGCACCCGCGGTGGTGCGTATCGCCCAGCGCAGGAGTTTATCAAAGACAGTCTTTTTTTTGATGATGATCTATTTAGAACTACTCGTTTTATTCCAGTCGAGGCATTTGTCTATTTGATGTCAAAGGAAATAAAGTAATCGATTATTTTAAATGGACTTTTACATGTTCTATTAGGTTTCGTTTTGACGAACGCTTCAATAGTTATTTTAGGTTACAAAATCAATGGCGGCGGTTGTGAAGAAAATAAACTACATCGAATCATAGATATGTCGACTTAAAGAACGAGAGCTTATGAATAATTTTTTTGTTCCTTAATAGGGGATAATTGTTAACATAACATTCGCTAGCAGCAGATAAATTACAAAACCTTGTCTTGCTTTTAATAATATTATTATAGTAAACACCTTAATATTTTAAAAAGAGGGTAAAATCAGAAATCCGTTTGTTAGTAAAACACAGAATCATAAATAAAAAGTAAACGAAGAAGTCGTGCTTTTAAATATCCAACAGGCAAGTAATTATTTGAACAACGAACACATCATAAATATACAACCTGGTCAAGAACGAGTTGCATCAAATTGATAGGTTCTGGAGATTTTACCGCAATATTTATGACCCGCCGTATTCTTGTCGTCTGCTAACAATTTGCTCCATTTTTCATGATTAAGCAGCGATTGCTTAATATAAAAGACAATATTTCTGCTTAAATAGATTTGTATCCTAATAAATCATTTTAATTAGGATATAAATTGTCTATAGCTAAATAAATATACATTACGAAGACCGTGATGATTAAATATGTTTCAATATGCTCTGACAAATCTAAGAAGCTCCATGATCTCTTTTAAATTAATAACTCGCAACACAATTACGGCCGCTGTGGAACCAGTAATAATTTAAAAAATATCGCCCAGTAAATGATGCCATAAATAAAATTTAATAACACGCACGCCCAAAGCTTCGGCATCATGTGCGGAAAGCTAATTGAATATTAATTTGATAATAAATCTGGTCAAACAAGAATTGTAGACTTGCCTTTATTTATAACTTAACTTGGAACTGCTTTTTAAATAGCTTATGCTTATTTGCTACACATCTAACATTAACATATATTTATAGTACTTAGGACAGCATCGGAGAGATCAAAGTGGTCACTACTTACTTTTTGCTTAGATTAGTAAGAGGCATCTCGAATATGTTCCGAACCACACCTCTTGCGGGGAGCATTACAAACACCTTCCGCTGGTAATAATTTATAGCTTTTATCTCAAACCCAGCCGCGGTCACTGCGCACAAATAAACGACATCTCAGACAATAAGACAAATTGTCAGATTACAAGACACTACCTGCCTCCGGTAGGTCCCGACTCCCGACCATGCAAATTTTTCAAATGACTAAAACTGTCATTATCGTTTCTACACGAAAGTAAAAGTATAATAGGAGCTTTGAAATGCACACATTAGTATATTAATTACTAAGACATTGAGTAAAGAAAGGCTTTCTTAAACACAATAGGCAAAAAAACATTCCGAAGAATGCAAACTGACCTTGAGAATGCACGCGAACTGAGTGGATGTTTTTGCAAGCATTGGGCGAATTTCACGCAAACTCGTGATTTATGGAGGGCATTTAGCAGGCATGCTTTGTAATAACGCGAAAGCTTTAAACCCATGTTGTCTTAAAAGTACCACTTGCGGTGAAATCGTAACAATCCGGACGTCACAATGTAAAAGAACAACTGATTCTTTGAACACGCTGTAGAAATACGACTGCATTTTATATTAACTGTAGAATGATTTGTCTGTGGAAGACATTATGTTCCGATTTAGAACATTTGTTTGATTAATAGGTACACTACACTACATATTGTCTTAAGTTTTCACGATACATACTTTAAATAAAACTTAAACATCTTTGCAGTTGCCGTGGTCTATCGTGACCACGGCAACTGCAAAGATGCCGAAACGTCGAAATAATTTTAAAATTAACTAAAATATACGCGATAATATCCGGTAAAAAGTGTTTTATTTACACTACACTACAATTAAATATGAAATAAAGTAATAATTAAAGAATTTGTAAGCAGCTGTACCTAACTATCACGAAGGAAAACAGCAACCAAATAATATTCTGACGTAAGAAAACGTGTCAAGTTTCCAAGTAAGGTACAACAACAGTTAAATACGTCATCACTGCCTGTATGTAAATATCCCAGCAAGGGCCGCGAATAAATCATGATACCACAATACCAAGCATACAATTAGACCATGAATCTTACTACCTCAACAGCTAACAAATTCATAGCGCAATAATTTCATACTCTAGACTAGTAAAAAGTGGTTTTATTCATCAATTTGTTGGTTTAATCCAACAGATAAAGGCCACAACACGCTAGGCGATGTACTGGTGAAAGAAATCTCTATACAAAATGGTAGATGGTGTTGAGCGATTTATGTAACGGGTTGCGGCCTGCGCCGGAGTTTGGCTAATGTGTATTATTGTAGTGACACCAACTAATTTCTTGAGGACTGATGAGCGAAGCTCCGAAGAGACACTTTGTTTATAGATTGTTAAGATACATCAGGAACCGGACAGTTTGATGTAGAGATTTAAACGTTTATTTTGTAGTTTCTGTAATGTATTTTGTTGAACATTTTACAGTTTAATTGAACTGAATTTGACAATTGTGATATTGTTATTGTAATTTTTTTTAAGTAACAAATATAAGCAGTTTTTCAAACTGTTTATTATGTTTTAACTAGATTGCTCCATTTTAAAGCAAGATTAATGATAGTAACGAATATATACGATGATATAAACTAGAATCAAACTATTTTAAAATCTTATTCCAAAACAGCTTATAATTTCTCATTCAAAAAAGGTTATCAACTAAATCTGGTTGCTAAAAATGCCAAAACCTATCCAAAGCCAAAGAAATTAATACCGACTTTAAATATACGAAAATTTTCCGAAACGTTTACTCTTAATTGTTATGACGTGAAATCCATGGCCGGCCTCTTTAACGGCTTTCACAACATTTCAAAATAAATCCACAGGGTTACTAAACTGAAGAATGGACGTACAGACCGACCAAGTTATCTTTTCAATAAAGGGTGGCTCTGCGTTCTACGCGTAAGTTACATTTAACATTCACATAAAAATGATTTAATTCCAGATTTTGCTCCTGAAGAGATATGTTGCTGGTACTAACCTGAACAAGGGAAGTGCGTTTTGAACGAGCTCTTAATTTTGACTCGCAGATTATTAAGACTTCTGATTTCTGAGTGTTGGCAACTTTTACTAATGGAATGAAAGTTCCGTGTCTTTCTAATTCTATGGTCAGCGTTAATTTGTGGATTTAGCGTGGTGATTTTGGTAAGTAGATTGTAGCTTTAAGACATATCAAAGTATTTGAGATTTTATTGCGGTGCAATGGACTAGTTTTAAAGTGAATCTGTGGAATTCTATAACACGATTTATTGGTTAGATAAAAGTTTGAGGTTGTTTAATAGTTGGTATTTTAATAATATAACTGCATATATAGAGTTTTACTATAATTGAAATCAACATTTATGAGTAACTTTGGTGTCATTTTATATGATTACATTGAAGAACATTGTTAAATATTAAAAATTCCCCTTTTCAACAATTCACTTTTACCCCACACAAAGATGTTTCATTAATAAAGAATTCATTGCTACAAAAAGTAATAAAAATGCATAATTATGAATTGAATGAGCATTAGCAGCGCCACCTATAGGTATCCTGTGGAAGTTCCATTAATCATAAGAGTAATGATGTGTTGGAATCGGAACATAGGAATAAGTCATGTGTCAGAAATGAACGTAAACGTCATGTGTGACGATTAGATAATTGTGGGTGTTTGTTTCGTTTGACAATTAATTTGACAGTTCAGAGTAGCTACGGGACAGATGGATTGGCTTTTGGCATTTTTAATGATTTTATTTGAAACGCTCTATAGGTATTAAAATGTTGACTGAAATTTTTTATTGTATTTTTTCTATGTTTAAGTTTACGGTAACGGTTTGATTTCTGCAAAAGAAAAACATATTTTTTTAACGAGAAAACATATCTACTTCTATTACCCATAATAATTATTATCAACTATAAGGTACAGTACAAAAATCAGTATCGTTGATATACTCATATATCCCTACTTATTTGGAACCAAATTCAAATATTTAAAATATAGAACAATTTTTACCCGAACTAAATGACTTTCTTTAATTCTTCGAATTATAATCCTAATTACAGGATCTTTCTACAACACTATCTTACACCCGTGCACCGTGCATGTTTGCAACCGAAACGTGCACAATCAACAAAGAAACTTACTATTTTTTTACTTATCTACCCTTTAAACGCAATACAGCTAACCATATCAGTGTCACCGTACCTATAGCAACGCCGTATAACAACGAGCTATATAATAGGTATTGCAGCCGGAGCCACGCCCTCTAGCGGTAATAATTAACCAATTAAAAAGTGACAGCAGGCGACGCCATTTTAATGAAATGCAATCATTGGAATTGTGGTAGTTACCTGTATTGGAGTATACTATAACACAGTTTACTGATTTATCTTGGTTTAAATGGAGTTGGTGTTGTATGTAATGCAATGTAATAGTCAAGGCTGTGAGAATAATATTAAGTGAGCATAATTTATGTATTCAAACAAAAACAAAGCGCTTGGAGAAAGAATCAAAATTTAGATGATTAAGTTTATTATACAATCCAAAAGGTATTTATGAAGTTTATTACTTAACTATCTTATTACCCGATTGTGCCAGAAGGAGTGTTATATGTTTTGAGTGTATGTATATGTGTTTATGTTTTTGGCACGCTCTAAACATTAACGTATGTTTAAATATGAAGGGTCATTCGATTCAATATTTAGTAATTTCATCAATCTCATTGTCATAAATAAGCAATAAAAATATAAAAAATATAAGTTGATACAAAATATATAATTTCCAAGTATAGCTTTCATTAGATAATCGGTAGAACACAATAAATAATACAACGTAGGTATAAGGAACGAATGCTAATGCTTAAGTTGGAATAGGCTCGCTGACTGAAAGGTCTCGCTAGAATTGAAAGTACCTACAGACAAGCAGTAAAGTTTATTTTTTTAACTTATAGTAATAACAACATGCGAACCTGTTCTAGGCGAGACGGTGGTTGCATTCCCTTAGGGCAATATGGTAGTGGATTGTAATCAACTTGAGGGTAGGCTTAAATAAGGAAGCCGATCGCATCCAATTTGAGGATTTTTGTAAAGTTACTAAAATGGCCCAGCACTTATCTATACGACTGTATAAAAAATAACATAGGTAAAATGTAATAGTAAAGATAGCACCTGAATCTTCCAAATATTGAATTTTGTTCGATAAAGAACGTTTATGGTAGAATTTATCAAAAATACAAATATTTATAAATATAATAAAACAGAAACAAGCTGAGCCTGTATTTTTTCTAAGTCTCAAGAACATTAAAGTACCTACTATACCCACACTTCGCTACACTTAATATTTAATGTTGGTTACACTCCCTATGTTATGTATTTAAAGTTTATATATAATTTAGCTGTATGAAATTTTATTAAATATCAATATTAAACTCTAATTATATTTTACTATCCGGTAGTGAAAAATTTTCTGCTTGATTCCATAACATATCTTTTGAAATTTAAAATAAGTCAATGTAAAATATTCTCCTCACATTAAAAACTTTTAAAAACAAAAGAAATTATCTGTACTCAAGTCAATAGAAACACAAATTCTCTTTGAAAATTTTAGTCCCTTATTAATCTTTGTTGATAGAGAAACCCAAAATAATAGCAACAACCAATCCCTCACATCGTAACATCAATCGAACTAAAACTTTCTATCAATCAGATAATCAATCTGTTATTGACGTTTTAATTGTGCACTGTTTATTGCGCTTTAAAAGCCGGGAAACGCCAAAGCGGTATTTTTTCCATACACCATTAATATCTGTCGATTTTGTTTCCATCGCGGTCGCGTTTCCCCAACATTTGTCTCACTCTTGAGGGGTAAAATTTAGTATCAAAACCGATCAAAGTTTCTTTGAATATTATTAAAGTTCAGAGTTCGAATTAATATATTAATATTCTGACTTACAGTGTTCATGTCGAAATAATATTATTGGATAAGTCTTGACTGTCTATTGTTTGTGATATTTTAGCAGATGGATTTTGAATATTGTATTGTTCTTGCAGTTATTGCTAATATTTAGATGTGTTTGTGCTGTGGTATTTGCAAGATAATATGTTTCTGATACGTTTTCGATATTTAATTCGACTAAAGCAATATCATAACAATTTTAATGATAATAAATAAATAAAATAAATAAATAAATAATAATAAATTTCCTACAAACACACAAACTGTATGGCCCCAATGCAAGATGGATGGCCATACAGTGAAATGGTGGGGGAGGGGCAGAATAAACATATATATTTACGAATATAAACAACCATGAACCAAGAACAAACATCTGTATTCATCCCATGGGACATACACCGACCAGGACTCGAGCCAGGGACCTCCACCATACGAAGCATGGCTACTACTTGCGCTACTTGGCCGTCATTAAATTAATTGTCAAAATAATGATGTACATACAAAATACTCCAAAAGTGTGGCATTTTAAAATTCATTCATTCGTTATTTATTATTAAACCTAAAGAGATTAAATCTGGAATATGTGTAGGTGGATGTACTGTTAGTATGACGAGATGGAAACAGTGACTCATAAGGCAGATGCGATCATTAAATTAATCATTTTACTTAAAATCATGTTAAATCAACCTACAGTTTCACTATCCATCAATCTTCAGTTATCAGTGTAATCATCGCGAACTATTCCTATACAGGGAAGATGAAAATTGTTAAAACGATTTTGAGATTAAATCTTCCACGGCTTAACCTGGCCTTTGGATTGAACTATAAAGTTAATCTAATAGAAAATTATATTTAACCTATAAATACATAGACCAATAACTGTTTACCTCGAGGGCTTGATAAAAGGTATTATAAGTGAAAAGATAAATAAAACAATAACAACGTAGAAGTTTGCATCAGCAGACAGACCAATATTGGAAAATTCTTCTTTTCTTGAGCATCGGAAAGGATGCTTTATTTCTTTTACAGTACGTGTTAATTTCGGGTGTCCAGTTTGGAAGGAGTTACTCCTTATATATCGACAGGGAATTCCTGGTGTTCGCGACTGTGGCACTAAGTTGGCTTTGGACTATTTAAATTCCATTTCGGTTCGTTGCTTCGCTGCTTTATACGGGGACGTTAATTTTGGTGGAAATTGAACAAGAGGATCTGATGTTTTTCTTCAGTAATTTCGAATATAGTAGACTGAGATTTAGATTTTGGTCTTAGCTAAAGTTCCATGCAAACATGAATTCAAAATAGAGCCTACATGATGTGTGTTTATAGAGCTAGAGCTATCTAGACAGGGGTTCAAACGCAAAAAAATACACTAAAATCAGTCTAAGTTTTCGAAACTGAAAACATTTAAAGTTTTAAATAAAAACTTTGAAAATAAAACGTCTAATGAAATCAAATTGAGAACGGGCGATTAGCCGCTGCAGACAGATGTTTTGACAGGTCTAAAATTAATTGTGACATTATGCTGTCATCCGAACTCAGTCCGGAAAACTCTTCCGCTTCCATCCAGGTCATTAATAAAATGAGCAATAGTCGAAATATTTATCAATGGCATAATCGATACAGAAACAATTATAAGTACATCCATCAACATTTTAGACTCCACGATGCTTTGCTTATACATTCTTACCAACTTCCACCCAATTTTGAACTGTGAAGTGAGAGAGATTAAGTTCAAACTTCGTTTACTTTTATAAAGTAAGGGTTTCAATTTGAAATGAACCGTAACATTAAGAGAATAAGTATTAACTTTCAATTGTGTTCGATAGGTTTGGAATAAAGTCTGGACAAGTAACATTAAAATTCTTATCTGTGTTCTGTCACAGAGTGAGAACATCAAAGTTAGGAGTTAGAGACGTATTAAATTAATAGTCGATGATACGCGTGGATCGTAAACAAAACCTGTGATAAATGGATTAAACCCCGATACAAGATAATGGTAAATGTGGGTTGTAAGTCATACTTTCGAAGGTAATCGATCGGTTTGAATAACGGCTGGTTGACACACTGGTTGATACAATGTGTCCAGATTGTCATGAGGTAAAACATATAGAACTCCTTAGATCTCCTAGACCATAAAGTAAACTGTATTTGCATCCTCTTTCTCTCCATGAGAGCTATTTAAATTTTACTGATATTGTGATTTTTGTGCTCAAAATCTAAAACTCTTTAATTCCATTCAATATGTAAACTCGTTAAAGTGTTTTACATGATTAATTTAAAAGTTACAGTGCTCAGCCTGTTTTAAAAAAGTAAGATTTTCTTTGATTTACAAAGAGGATTTTTACTTCCCAATTTTATTTTGAATATAAGGTCAATTAAGTACATACCCACCTATAATACAAAACTAAGAAGCAATCCAATCACACATACCTATAATTTTAAAAAAAATGTATTACAGCATCCGTAATAAGCTCTAAACATTCACGTTCACAAACTGTAGTAAATTAAATAAAATTAGCAGGCAGTTAAACATTGTACCTACTATCGTAACTCGTCCGAACCACGTGTGGTTCCAAAATCAAATTAAAATCATGTTTGATAAGATCGAGTGGCGGTTATGGAAATTTATGGCTATATTACCTGCGCGCGCGCATAAAAAACACGGCCAAGTATGAGTTGATATGAAGTTTATGGGCTCGCTACTGGTATCGTAGTTTATGAAAAATATGATGAAGTTTGTATTAATGTATGTGAATTTTATTAGATGTGTTTAATGGACATGATGTACTCTAGGTGAAGGCTAATTATGAATATCAAAAAAGAAATAAATGTAAGTATGTACAAAAAGTAAAGTTTTAAATGTTCTGATTACAGTTACAGGTATTTTAGTTAGCTGGTAATTTTTTTAAGAATAAAATATGTTTTCTTCAAAAATTGTAGTTTGGACCCTAGGAGCGTATTGTTACGTTGATATTGCGTAAGGAACCCTAAATGCGGAGTTGTGCCTGATTTGAACCACGCAATTATTTATGGCGTCCGCAAATTATTATTATACTTTACGACCGTTTGACTAAAATACGCCTTTGGCACAATTAATAGCAAAAAAAGACAATAATAACACTGTTTCGTAATAAGAATCTTCACGTATATTTTTAAATTCACAAAATGTTTCTTCCGAAGCTTAAAATAAAATTTGTCTTAGCTGATTAAAATCAAAGCGATTCGAAAGATTAAACTAGAAACACACACAAAAATGTGTGTAACGCTGCCCACTGGAGACACAGAAATAAATCAAGCCAATGATAATTCAAACTGGTATAACCCACTAACAGTTACCATTTCAGATGCTTTGATCGGATCTTGACAAACGGAACTCAGATTTATTAATAGTGAACCGTAAAAAAATTCGCCGTTAGGTATAATAATAATTTTGAAAGGAAAATTATTTTAAAACTCGTAGTTAAAATAACTCACATTCGCGGTGAATAGGTACGTTACGACGTGTTAAATGCTAATGTAATTGAATTTAAAAGCATTTTATAAAACCAGGTTTTACTGACTATTAATGAACTGTACTATTCGCATAGCTCCATCGAAAAGAAACCGTAAATTACGAGTTTAAAGAAAAAAAAAAGTCCCCAACGCACCTGGCGCCAAGACACAGCTTATAGACAACCTACCTACTTTACGATCTGTTAAAATACCGTCTTTGCTGTCCAAATTAACACGAAATAAAAACGAAATCGATGCCCACAAAAAAATGAGCGAAGCCAAGATAAAAGCTTTAAAAAACCTTCACGTCAAAACATTTGATTGTATTAATATTTATAGGCTTCGTACCGCCTCAAGAACTGGATACTGTCCGAAAAAAAAATGTTTATCAGCCCGTTTAGCTTTTAAGGTAACCGCGAATCTTTTGTAAGGAGGTTATTTATGACCAAGAAAACAATTGCAGTGTTACCATTTATATCATATTTGACAGCAATAAGTGTATTATGATGTTTTTTGTCACCAGTACAAGATGAAGATATTGACTTCATTATGATTTGGACAACAATACACTTTCCCCAGAGTTAATATTTGCGGGAATGGCTCAATTCACTATTCAGAGTGAGCGTATTTTGGTACTTTTGATACTGATTTTATGTTATTTCATAACTTTCTACAAAAAATAGATGCAATTTGTATTCAACATCTCTTTATAGTATTACTTTGCTGATTACTAATGCCTTTGCATGCCCATGAAAATATAAGTCTTTCAAAAACTATTAAAGTATTCGTTTGTTATAAAACTTTATCAAGAATTAATTGCCACGGCGTAAAACCAGACACGTCAAGATGAAACTTTTTAACAAAACTTTATCGTATATTTGCATCAAATTTTAACACATTTTCTTATGCAAATACAAAACCAAGAGACTGTTGGTTGAGTAACGATCCAGGATTCCTATGCTAATTGCAGTATGCAATCCAGCGCAGAACACGCATGTATGTGTGAGCGGAACCCGTCTGTTGATTTTAATAAGTTGTGTTTGTGTGAGAGGATCCCTTATGAGGATTTTAATCAACGTCTGCCGGCGACATGGATTATTGAAATGGAATTAAAACAGCCAATGTAACGCTTGTGGAAAATAAAAGAGACAGACATATAAAACTAATCGAAACAGAGCGAGACGAACGGAAGTTGATTTTGCCAAGGTTTGCCAGTTGAACGTTAATAATTTTATGTGCAATATAAGTGACATGACAAGATAACAGATTATGATAGTATCTTTGATTTTTAGTTACAGACCTGATCATAAAAATGCCCCTTTGGACACAGGCAAAAATATTTTCGAGTTTCTTTATAATTCTGCCTGTGCTTATTGAACAAGCGTAAAGGATTATAAATTGCCACTAACCTCCCCTCAGTAGTGCTCTCTATAATGGGTGTGGAAGTATCCTCACCTAAGGCTGTATTGTTTTGAATTTATATAAATACTACAGTATTTTGCGTTTAGATTAGGTTCTACATATATTTAAATAAAGAAAATTAGAAGAGTTTACGTATCTGGCCTTAGTAGAAATATCTTAGTTTACGATTATGTAATAATATGTACCTATCTCCTATACTTTCCATGATCAAACTTACGTAAAACTTTGTAAATCTAAAGCGTAATATCCCCTATATTTTATAGAGGATAAGAGTTCCTATCAATAATTGAAGTTGTATACACCCTAGGGATCCGGGACTCGGGACTCGGCTTAGCAAGTCGCTGGATCGAGCTTGAACTTTGAGTTAACATTTTATTTACAACTAAGTTATTTATTATCTGTTGCCATATGATATATTTTGTAATCACTTTTTGTGAGTCAATGTTGAGGGTTCAAGGTGGGTAGGTTGAAAAGGGTAGTTAAATTGTATATTGGAACATTTTATGTAATGTTTTTAGATTTTAAAGAGTTCAAGATGCAACTATTGGGAAACTCTCAATAGTATAATGAACCTAATGAAAAGGGTGATTTCTTGGATTGCGAAATTTATAGTTTGTAATCCGATTATATAAAACCGAACAATTTTAAATTTATTTTAATAAAAATATAAACGTGTTTATTCGGTATTAAAGTACCAAAGATCATGTTATTTATATTTAAGTTCTTTTCGAAATCAAAAGAGATATCCATTACACATCGCAACATTGATCTATTTATGATGTAGGCCACTCCAAAGAAAATATTTTTGCTATAACTTGTAAACCGTAGAATGGAATATGATTGACCTGCATAGAAAACTTTAAAAATTTTAACAAAAATAGCTGTCTTTGTTAAACTAAATGGCCGACTTGCACCACTGCATCGAAAAAACTATATTTGTAAGCAATTTTGCAAAATCATGGCTTGCGACGCCATTTGCAATAACCGGCCAATCAGGGTTCTTCGCGCCTAATCCCTGTACAAAACTCTGCTTAGTCATTTTGTTAAACAGCTTACGTGGTCTTATTTCTTTTTCGAACCCTTTTTGCATATTAAATAAGAGTCTACTGGTCAACTTAATCAGGCGGAGTCTTAAGGTTTTAGAAGCAGATACTATAATGTAATCTATTTATTTATTTTAAACGAAGTTTTGGGGGTTCGAGTCGAATTCAAGTGACAAAGCTCTCAGTCTTATTGCAAAAAAAAACCCTTCTTTAACGTTTAAGATTTTTTTTTATTAAATGATAATTTATAGCTAGCTATGTTAATTTGCAAAATAACAACCTGCTTTGACATTTTAATCGAATCATTCCAAAAAACAATTTAGGTAACCGTTCCGTTTTATAGCTCATTAACGCTAATAAGTAGATAACCTTAATTTACCACAATACTGTTAAGATCAACTAATAAAATGCCGACTAATTTACAGCAGTAGTACACAAGAAATATAATTAAGATTGGCGTTTATTTAGTACCTATTAGTGCATGGAAACTCACCGCAATACCTTGATTGATGTAGAATTGAACGATATCGAGGTAAAAACTTGAAGTTACAATTCAAGTAGTTATATATAGGTAGGTAATATTGTGTTGAATTGGTTGTGTTACAGTCTGATATAGATTTGAAAATTGAATTTTATTTTATAAGACTTAGGCGAGAAATTCTATTACCTTACTAAAAAGGTTTAGGTACCTTATAAATGATATTTAATAATAAGAACAAAATTAATTGAATTTTTGTCTTTGTATATGCCCAATTAACCTTAGTTTAGCGTGCATTTGGTTATAACTTCTAGCAGGTTTCATAACCTTATGCGATGCACACACACAACTACACTGCCAAATATAAATATAATATGTTCATTGTTATAGTGAGTGAAAGCGAAACTATAGGTCAGTTTAAATTACTATAAATTATCAATAATCTGAGACTGTTAGACTTCACAGCACCAAATATCTTATAACTGCTAGCATCTGACAAAGTTAATAATAACGATACGGTTTAGAACAAAATATTAGCATTTGGTCTAAAATCATGCGCAATACGCATCGCGTGTTCAGAACGGACACACGGATATTTGTCACAAAACATACATTTACGTTGCACCTAAGAAAGGTTTATTCATGTTGAAATTTCCATTTCACAATTTGCAATTCTAGGTTCTTGAATATGTAGGTAGCCATGCGTGCGAAGTAAGTGTAGGTATCACTTAATCTTAGATGACACCACCGTAGATGCTCTTACCAATGGAGTATTAATATTATTTTTTACTCCCGAGCTGTTCCACCGACGCACCTTTAGCATAATATTATTCGAGTCATATTTTACCTCGGTTCAGAACACGTCACTTGATTTATGTAAGACTGAGTGACTTAGCCACTAATCTTAAATGGAATTTAATTTGTTATTTATTTAGTAAACGCTTTAAGCAGCACAGGTAGATTTGCATATTATTTGAATAATTTTAAGGGAATTTTCTTATAAAAGGTTTATTATATTCATTGATTCACTGTAAAGTCGATGAATTTTAGGTATCGTGGTGTATAACGATTAAAAACTGCTGATTTTTAAAACTAAACAGATTTAATCAAAAATATTTCGACGGAATTTATTTCGAAGGAGCTTCCACGTAAAATTTAAAGTTATTCGACACGACAAGTAATATCTTTTCTATAGTTACACTTAAACGGTATACACTTTAAAGTCTGTAAAAGAAATTCATGTTTTTCAACCAAGATTATACCTGCAGTTTTAAGTGGCTGGGCAAACGACTGCTGATAGTAGTGTCCTGGCCTTTAGATCAGGTTCGTGATCAAAGTAGATTATAACCCAGAAATATTACTATCTGCCAGCGATCTCTAGCCGTTTGTTATTTAAGTGCAGCCAGTTCTACGACATTGACATTAATTTTTGTATGAAAGAAGTGATAGAAATTTCTGGTTACAATGGAAAATGTTATCCATTTTCAGTAAACAAGCTAATAAATCTATTCAGATTTAATAAAAACTTTGACAGAGGTACAAAAATGCAATGGTTGCCATTTCATCTTAAGCTCAATTCTTTGTTAACACGCCTTGCCGGTTGATTCCTATATTTCCGATCGCCCAAAAAACCACACAAACGTACCTATCCACCTAAGCTACACCGTCTCAACTTCAACAAACTCGTGTCTAAGAACGCATGCGAAGCGATGGCTCTGAGTTATTGCGCCAAGTCATGTACGACGACCTTAGGCTCACGATACTGTTTAGCATACCACACTCAGGCAGCTGGTTCAAATGTATTTTTGGAAGGAAAACTACTTTTCCTTTGATAAAATCCTGTTTGGTTTAAATTTTTGAACTTGAATATTTTGTAATTTTTTGGTTAAGTGGCGCTACGGTGTAGGTAGAACATATTTTATGACTATTTTCGTGAAAAGTAATTATGTTGATTTTTTAAGCAAGTGACCTAGTATTTGCGAATATAAGTTGCATTGTTTCTTTTCACTTGCTATTTTAGACTTGAGAGAAGTTAACGATCGCTGGTCGAGATAAAACGTGTTACGACATATAGTTAATCTTAAACTAAACTATTCCCACAAAATGGAATGTCATCAAGATAACAAAGGTCAGACTGCCATCTAGGGTTTCTAAAACGGATATTCTAGACAGTTAAATGCTAAGTCACATAATTATAATAATATATACAAAAGTAAACTATAACTCAACCTATCTAGTTTAAGTAAAAATGCATTATCCGCAAATAGCTCGTTCTAATTAAAATTAGGATAACTTCACTTTATTCAATATTTCAATCATTTAAATAGCATGAAAATAGAAACAAAAGCTATCCATTGTATCGGTGTTGGTTTCTCCCAGTGTCGCACATGTTAGCATGAGAGTAGATGTCCGCAGATAAAGACATGGAACAGATGCGCGGCGGACGCCGTTCCGGGAAATTGAAACTAGGCTTTTTTTGTTTCATTGTTTCATATTCTATTGATAACTCAGAGGGCGAAAATATTGTTGCAGCTCTTGAAGTAGACATTATTATACATTTACGCATTTATTTACTTAAAATAAAATCCAGGTTGTTACAACGAAAAAATTTAAGATGATTCGTTTTAAACGAGAAATGATTCGACACATTTAAAATAGATTAACAAACTCGAACCTGCCTCACTATTAGCACCATAAGCTACTGTGAATCCCAACACGAGACAAGAGTTCGATCATTAACAAAACTCATGCAGGACCTCTTTCTAAAGAACCGGGAACAAAACCATTATGTCCTATTATGGCGGCCATCCATCAGCAACTCATATTGATCCGACATCATTACAATCTAATGCTTTATAAATAGATACATAATTCGTTTTGTCTCCACCTCGCTTGTGGGATGATAGATTGTTTCATGAAGAATGTTTGCTTTGTCTAACATACCTTATTAGATTTTTTTGTCTTTAATGTAATTCATGGCTGATAAGGATTATAAAAGGTAATCTACCAAATACATACTCAAAATACGTGTTTTTACGCTAAACGGAAAAGAAGTAAAAATAACTTACTTTGTCCAAGATGCACTCTCTTCATCCACGGATATATCTGCGGCGGGTTGGCCGCGTTCGAGGACTTCGAGTTCTTGGTATTACTTGAACTAGAGTTATGAGCCTCGTTGCTGTCGTTGCTCGAAGTGCTCGACGCGGGACTTGATATATTTTGATTCACCGTCGCTTTGTGTTCTACCGGAGACGCGATAGGAGTAGTAAGTCCAAGTTTAGAACTTGTGGTAGTAGAGTTCTGTCCTCCCACGTTAAAGCCTGGAGAAGTTCGCCCAGGTCCGGAGGAGGTTGATAAATCTTGAGGCGAAGCGACTCCCGTGGTGGAAGTTGAGTCAGCAAATTTGCAACTAGCTCCTGTAGCTTGACTTGTAGGTGTTGACATCAAGTTGGGTGACAGGGCCCCTGGACTCGGATTTGAATGTTGATGCAAATGGCTCGCTGTGCTGCCGAGTCTTTGAGGATGTAGTTGCGTGTAATCGATCATGGACTGAGGTTGCATATGGGCTCCGGCAGCAGGAGTGGCATAAGGATGTTGAGGATAGTGATGGCCAACTTGCGGTGGGGAGTAGCAAGTATTTGGGTAAGCGGACGCCGCAGTGTTAGGGTTGTAGTAATCCGCTCCCGGCGTCGGTAATCCGGGATGTCCTGTCTGGTCGACCGGCGTGCCGGTACGGCCGGCCGCCTGGTTCCCATAGCAGGACGCAAGCGAGTTCACAAATTGGTAGGAGCTCATCCCAGCGTTATAATTTAAATCGTTCATTGGTATAGTTTTCTAATTCCTTTTTTCTCAAATTTACTGTACACTTATCATCATTTGGACCAGTGGAGTCTAGCCGGACATGTTAAGTGCTTCTGCTCACAGTCCGGTACAATTGTCCTCGTAGAGTGCGTCTTGATTGATGGACCTGCGATAAAATGAGACACATTAACATCAAATGTGTTTGTTACCTTGTTATAGTGATTTATGAGATTTAATAGAAAAGAGTTTCTTAATGTCTTTATCAAGATACAAGAAAATATACTTCTTCAGTTTCCAATAAACTGCATTAAGACTTTAAAATGAAAAGTTATTTAAACTTTATGAAACATGTTACCCCTTATGAAAACTTTACATCAATTCCCCACCCAAAAACATTGTCTATTAAACAACCATTAAACTAACCACCCATTCGAAGGTAATACGGGAGGTCTATTCTAAAACAATAAATTAATACTAGGGAAGCATAAGCGGCGTGCATATGTCAAATAACAAGTGCGGAAAAAATCCGACCACGTGGTTGGGCAATAAAAGTGTCTTCTGAAGTTTATAGCTGTAAGCGGTAGGTGACTCCTCGGATTTATGAACTCCCGATGTGCATAAGTCTTTAGAAGCAAATTAGCAGTCATTGCGCAATGGATTTATTTAACTCGCTGAGTGAGGTGACAAATGTGGGAAAAATTGTGGATTGCGATTATATTTTTGAAGATATTGCTGGGATACTTTAGCTTTGTAATGTTTGTGGATGAATTTTATGTACAGAAGACTAAATATTTAATGCATCTAAATGGGTCTAAATTGATTTCTCATTCTAGTACAAAAATGATGGTGACCGAATTTTTAAAACTCTTTTTCGAAATTCTCCTTGCAAAGAAGTTTTATTACTAGGCAAAAAAGTGTCCTCAACATACACAAAAAAAAAACATATTTGCCAAATCACTGTGTCATAAAAACTATTGTTTGTACCTACACCAATTAAGAGGTAAACTTCAAATTCAAAATCCCTTGTTTTCCTGATACATGTTTTATTTACTATAAAATTGTATTAAAACTTAAACCCTTGTATTTGATTTAATATGACGCAGAATTTGTTAGTAGGATATAATTATTTGTTTTTACTTTTAAGATCTTCAATATTAAACATAGTTTACTTTATTTATTGTGTTTTTACTATATGCACAAACTTCATTGCGAACTAGCAACTAGCGATTGTAGCGATTAAATTAGGTATATTAACAAAAAATAATTATCTACTAAATAGAAATGATTTCTATACGTTTTAACTTAGATAACTGTTTATGTTACAAGTGTGATTAATTAATTTATCAAAATTTATCAGTTGTAAGCAAATACAACCAAAACGTAATTTTTTATAGTTTGGCAAATTCTATTCAAATTTGATTAATTTCCTTTATAAATCAACATTTAGCTTCCGTATGTTTGTGTCCACAGAACTCTAAAACTAGCCGATGGATTGACTTGAAGTTTTTACACAACATACCATTTCAACCGAAAATGGTTTTAATATCCAAGTTGTAACGGACGCGGAAAATGTATAATTTTTGTAATGACTTATAATTTGTCATAGTGCGTCACAGCTAAGCTGGCCGGATTCAGCTAGTATAGTACAACACTTATGTTATTTACTTTTGAAACAAAAAAAAAATCATATTTGAGATAGTGTTATTCTAACTAAATCTTGATTATTGAACAAGGAAAATGTGAAACTGTAAAACGGCACATTTCGGCTATTTCATCTCTATTTTCGCATGGACAAGTCAGATGATACGCCTTTATTCATTCATTAACTAATATTGCCCGTTTTTTACATGCGTAGTCAGGGGCGCTACCCCTAAACGCTACGGCATTAATCGGCACTGCCGGATTGCGAAGTTGAATATGCGTCGATGAAAGTTATGAAAAAGCTGCCCGGCCAATGAAAGTCAGGACAAGCCGAATGAGCCAACCTGCCGAATGACTACCCGATCGGCACCTGCCGAATGCGCGTAGTGGTAGAATCGGGCTGGCCATGGCAAATACTGCCTTGTAGAATGTGCTGGCACAAACATGTGGGCAGCCCCTAATTTGTACTAACAGTAAATTAACTAATGTTCACCCCTTAGTGACTATTTACCACATACTAAGTGATCAATACATATCAAAAAGACTTAATAATTTATTTCATGCTTTTCTAAATAACACCGTAATTAATATGTATAAGCTATTAAAATTAAACAGCTCAGTGATTCAGTAAGTTCTCAGTAAGGCAGAACTCTACTTAAGTTCTAAAGCGTATTCAGATTTCTGATTTCGTTATGAAGTCACGGAACTGTCAAATATTTGATACTCGGTCGGTGCTTTGAACTAAGCAGTATTCTCTAGTGTACCGTCGTAAACATTTCATTAAATCGTGATTGACAAAATGCTAACTTACGAAGACCTAAGTTGGAGACGCCCTTCCTCATGTTTAACTAGCTGCATTTGTAAAATGAGTTGGTACTGTTGCACGCTTTTATTTAACCCATTTTGATTATAAGACACTGTAATCGAATGAGAGATTAGTAAACTGAGGTGTTTTAATAATTGGAAAACATTAACATGACTAAAAATACACTAGTAGTCTTAAGTTAGTTACGGTACTATAACTAGGCTTTGCGTTAATAATAAAAATCGAACTGATATGTTTGAACAAATTCATATTGAATAATTTAAGTTAAGCTGAAGCTGTAGGTAAGTGTAGGAAACTGAAAGAAATACCTTCTTACAGTTCCTAAACGCCCAATATCAATGCAATGGGGTTTTAGGTTCAATATAGTTTTATAAATTTTTGCTAATTTATCAACTACGAAAAGCTCTTTCTAGGATTTAATTTAATATGATAAATGTATGAATGAAGGTAAAGTAGAGCGCGTTAAGCCTAGCTATGTCTCCATGAAATATTCCTCTAATAAAACCTAAGGCTTCCCCACCAACGCGCACTTTTTAAAGTTCTATAATTATACTGTAAGGTCTTCTGCGGCGGCGATGTTAAAAGATTCCAATGTTTTAAGCTACACTTATCATGATAAAAACTGCATTTGTGAACATAATTAAATGAATTCTCAATCGTCGTCCTTTTTACACTTATGATAGGAACTTTGCAATGCTACTATAAAGTAGCAATGCTTGTAGTAGGTTATTCCTTAATTAAAAATCTGTATGCAATTTTGCTTCAGGAAATCTTTCAAAACACTTACACTTACAAAAGTTAGTTTTTACTTACTTTAAAAGGTTTAATACTTTACTTGTTAACCTAAATAAAATATTCAATGTTTCCCTTGTCATTAAATTCTGTGATGCTCAGTTTTGAAACATGAGTATTTAATTTCTTAAAGACAAACATATTACTGCCTCTTCTACACATGAAACTAAATAACGAGAAAATCTGTCTTTTACTTTTTAAAAAAACAATCATACAGAACCTTCAAAATTATTACAAAAAATGGTAAAAGAACACTGCAATCTACGACTTCTTTTAAATCAAAGAACGACACTAAACTCGCTCTACCTTTACTAAGAATGTAAATAAATAAACAAATTAAATAATTCCTCTTTTACATGATGTGACATAAAGACACATGTGCCCAGTTATTTCAGTTCATGATTTTTGTCACTCCCGTCCGGTCTACATTAAATGGGCCGTAGAATTTCAACGTTTTTGTTTTGTGACGTTCTTTTTTCAAAGTTTGTTTTTCGAACGACGTCTCTTGCGCAGGTCCTTTGAACATCTTTGGTGACGTTTAATTACGGTTTAATTTGGATTTTGTGTGTAGGGATGTTTTAATGGGTTTATAGCTGATTTGAAATGTGAAAGGTTGATTTATTAGTTACGAATAGTAATATTCAAAAGCTTTTAGTGTACTTTACCGTACGATTCTTTTATATACCTACCTATCTAGAATTTGAAAATGGAAATGAAATGAAAAGAACGTTTTTTTTTAAATTCTTCTCGGCGTACTACTTTTATTTATTATTTTACTATAATCTTGATAATGTTATAGCCTGAATAAGCTTTAGATAATTAACTATTAGTATTAATTTTAATTCATAGATTAGGTACATACAAAATTATACATTACTCAAAAAAAAATTATTCCGACCTTCTACATACCTAAATTCACACAGTTCCTTAATATCAATTTAAATCTTTACAACTTCCTCGGATGTTGAACCTATTTAAATTTAATATCATTTTAATGTACCATGTCAAGTGGACAGTTGAAATCCATATTATCCGTACCGTCCGAGAAGATTTACGACGCTACGCTTTGATTTTACGACATCGCGCCTTTCAAAATAACTACTTCAATACCAACTAATTTCAAATTGAGTCATACAAGAAAAATACTCACTTTCAAACAAAACAAGAACACTCCAATTTGGGAACAATTGCAGAAATTATTAAACTTTTTGAAACTTTGAAATAAAAAAAATCACAAACATAAAATGTCGAAATACGCAACACGGCACCCAAATGTGTCACTTTCCACAATTAAAAAATAAAATAGAAACTTTTTTGTTGAGTTCCTACAGGCTGTAAATATTTTCGAAATTCGAATTGGTTCGAAAGTTCCGCGGCGGGAAACGGCTCGTGTTTTCCCGACGTTCGGGCGTCGAGTGTGCTAGTGTGCTCGCGGCTTTCGTCTGGCGAGGTGAGCGGCAGTGGCGGCGAGTGGCGCAGCGGGCGGGGCGCGCGGGGCGGGCCGCACCTGAGCCGGCCACGTGCTTTCACCCGCTCCGCTTGTGAAACGCTGAAGCGGGTTGTAGCGATTACTGAGTTCTATGGAGATGTGTTAAGTTGTTTAAGGTCGATACTACGAAAGAATAAGAATAATAATTCGTTAATTTTTAGACGTTTCATATGTTTCAGGTTAGGTTTCAATTTTAAATCTGTTTTATAAAATGGGGGTTTTAAACAAGTTACTAATGTTGGTATTCACATTAGCATTTGGCTACGTTTTATAAAATTTGTTTTACGTAAGAAAACAGAAAAATTGTCTTTTAATTAGCTGGTATTTAAGCTCAACTAGGAACAAAAAGTCATGATTAAGTACCTACTTGTTACATAAATAAAGATTTTTTTAAATACTCTGCATTTACCTATTAACAATTTGCTATACAACTAAATAAAATATCAAAGGGTACTGGAAACATTGCATATTTTATGCAAAATAAGTATAACGAATATGTACTCCCTAGTACAAAATTGACGGCACATCGTGTAAACTTGACATGACAAGAAGTCGGCAGAATAAAAAAATAGTTTAAATTCCATTTGCAGCTGTTTGTAGATCATGTGTGAGGTGGGAAATCTACAACATAAATAGTAATAAAAGCTTTCATTAAGGAATTGTTTTACAGGAAGCAACTGAAAAGCTTATTCAGGTAGTACTCCGTACTAGCCTCACTACTAATTTATTTTTGGACATAGCATGATTTCATCACCACTCGTTGGTATCTCTAATTCTATGTAGGTAGGTACCACAAAAGATATAGGTAAATTCTTTATGACTCATTTAAAAATATGTAAAGTTATGAAGATGCCATATGTAGTGTTATATTACAGCGTCTCTTACTTTCAAATCGGCTGAACAAAGTGTAAGAAAACTGTCTTCTTCTATGAGTTTAGGTACGTTGACATATAGACCACAGCGTCAAAGAGAGTGGTAGAGAGTGGTAGAGAGTTTAAGACTCCGCAACTACTATTTACTCGTAGGTATTCGGTCAAATTTATAAAGCTTGCGAATTGTTAGGTATCTACCTGAGATATGATTCCTAATGGTGACAACTCGTATTATTTCAGAATGTATGAAATCTAAAATTTTTTCCTTCCTTTATACCTAAGTACCTATATTCTATTTGAAACTTCAATATTATTACGAAACTTCTTTCCAACCGTAACCCTAAATAAACACACAAACCGTCACATAATCATGTTTAAATTTTTCAAAACAGGTAATAATGAAAATCATTATGAAGGTCCTTTATGTTCTAAGAATGGAGTTCAGTTTGCAAAAACTATTTATTCTGAAGTATTCAATTTGAACTTAGGCAAATGACTGGGTCGTTTGTCAAGTTTACCTGCAACGTGGGTGTTTGAAAAATTTCACAGATCTTAGGATACAATATAACATTAATTTTTGGTTACGTTTTCCGTAAGTTGCAATTGTCTTAGGTTCTGTGGTAGATGAAAAAAATTTAATTTCAAAGACATTTTTGTGATTAACACAGATATTTGTTCTCGGGTCATGTTTGTTTGTATTTATACATGTACCTATTTTTACTTTGGGTAAAGTAAAAGCTTTAAGCTTGCCAGTTCGTTGTATGATCATCTATAACTTAAGCTTTGCTTACGTTGGGCCTCACAGTTGTTGTGTTTGTCTAAGGATTTCAAATAAACGATAAATTGTATGTGGTGTGAATAACCATCTAATATTTAACTTACCCATATATTTATTATAAGAGGTAGGTACGTTACGAAATTATTTCGACAAAGCGTGTCAGCAGCTCGTTGTTGGTTCATGTTTCCAAAGTGTGGAATGATCTGCCTGCGTCTGTTCTTCTAGACAAAATTAGATCCGGGAGCTTTCAAGCTCTTTGTCAGACGTGTACCATCCTAGTCTTCATTGTAACTTTCCACCAGGTGAAATGGGAGACAAATGCCTGCCAATCTACAGTAAAAAAAATATTGTTTTAGTGATAACTAATAAACTTGGTGTATCAATCAATATACACACAACACACAATATAGGTAAAAATTATAGTGTAGGGTAGATAATATTTTGGGTAGCATGGTGGTTCATAACGTTTTAAGGCTCTTACGGTTCTGCTCAATTTGTCGTATACAATTTATTGTGTACGTACCTAATTTAAAAGTTCTGATTTTCTTTTTTACTTCAAATTGCTTACAATCGCGATCTTATCTTCCAGCTTCAATAAACAAACAAAAACCTTCAATTAACTTTAACTATAAAAAAACCTGTCTGTACTTACTCCAGAGCCTTTTATAAAAAGAGAACTTAAGTCTATTCTACAGGTTTCTAAGTAAACAAGTCTTTGAAACAACACTCAATTTGCCGAGCCTCATCAAGAAAGCCTAAGGTTATCAAGTTATAATCAATTTAATTAGATACTGCACCAGAATTGTAATTAAATCTAAAGATAGCGCCCAGATTGTAATTAAATCTAATTACGAGTGTGATAATTGCTTGTATAAGCGATAAAAAGATGGATAGACGTGGCGATTTTTGTATTATTCATCGTGGTTGGTTGATCGGATTTAATTTTTACGCTTTTTTATAATTTCCAGCAGGCAAACTTCAGGGCTTAATGTCACCTGCCAATCTTTGAATAATGCTATTTATTAGTTTATAGATGTTGTTATTGTTGAAGATTATTCTTGTTTTCAATATCCGCAGACAGTTTTGGTGACTCTATGTGCTAAGATCACAATCAACATTATTTTAGTGGCATTCATGCATGATATCTCATTGATTTCTAGGTAGGATAAAAAAAAATTACTCAATAATGGAATATATATTCTGGGCTTTGCAATCTGAGTTCCCCCCAGTTCGCAGGGTATTAGTAGTAGTTAGTAGGTATAGTTAGTAGGTATAGGTAGTCCATAACACAAGCCCTGCTTTATTTAGTGCCATACAGTTGATGTGTTTGCCTGGAAGAAAAAAATGATTGAATGTCATAACAGATCCAAAAAAGTGGTAATTGAACTCAATCTCTTTTCTTTAAATCAGATTCACATGAATAGGAGAATAGATAGGACATAAATGACTAAAAGATATTACTTGCTTATACCTACTATGACTTAGGTATATATCAGTTTTTATTAATAAGTTTATTACTAAATTAAATGGTTTCGATTAAAAGAAACTAAAGGTCTTAGCAGGATTTATACGGAATCTTTATGCATTCTCTTTAGACAAAACGTCAACTAAATTCTAATGACTTGGTGTATCGTTTGCTTTACTGATATACTAATGTTAAACATACAAGATACGTAAGCCACTTATTGTCATCAGTTTGGTGTTAACCTTGCTCCTCGATGAAAATCTAACTGCAATATTTTCGATGTAGTCATCTATGTAAAGTTGATTTATTTTAAAATTTTTTACTGTTTTCATAGCCGGCAAGTGACTTACCGAACCGGATGGTAGGTTCATCCCCAGCCTTAGACGTATTTGTCGTAGTGTCGCGTAAGCAGCCCTCATCGGGTGTCGCTCCGATGAAAGCTGCTTGGCATTCCCACGCCATAGCCAGCAAGGTGGTTTTCTGTAGGTAGGTGTACCACTCTGGTGAGTCCCATGTCACCCAGCAGAAGTCGGTGCCTGCGTAAATGTTATTATTATGGCGGTCAAAATAGGAAGGTATTACCACCCCAGACCAGATCTTAACAAAAAAACCACTAAATCTGGCTACGAATGGCTTCCATCGCATCTAGACAAACAAGGGAAGGTAGGCTGGCCACATAACATAAGCTCTTCTTTAAAATTATTTGATAAGATTTTAATTTAAATAAAATTTAAAGCACGTTTGTTAATTAAGTTACCTTCCTTATGTTGATAAGTTTACCTAAATTAGCATATTATTGAAATTGTCCCCAGTGGGCAACTTTTTCTTATGTCGTTTTGACGTTTAATTTATTACAAGTTAGTCAGCAACCGCTAACAACATGTGTTACCAACATTATTCAGTAAGTCGCTATGTCCTAACGTAATTTACGATTTTTAAGGGTGGATGCGTCATCTCACTCGTTTCCATGGAGACGGAAAGAGAGGTAAGTTATGAGTGTTGGTTTAAAAGTTCATTACTGGAATTTAATTGCTGGTTAAAGGTTAAAGATTAGTGGCCCCTTAGAAGATTGGGTTAAAAATGGGTTTTAGATTATTTTATCTGTGTTGGTTGGAATGGTCATAAATTATTATTGTTTGTATAGAATACATAAAATCATATAGGTATACCCAAGTTGGTAGATATGCAATGTAGATTTAATGGTTTATGGAATAATGGGAAACTCACTTTAAGATAACAAAACGATGTATATAACCAACAATTTTTATAGATATTTAGATCTAGATACATTATAAAATCAATAAACGCCTTAATTTTTTTAGGGAAGTCAGAGAGATGTCGGAATGAAAGCGTTTACCTCAAAATGTAACTAGAAACTGAATTTAAAAAATAACCTTTTTATCTTTGTCACTGTGTAAATATAATAACTTGTTCGTTTTACCTATATCATCCAATTCGTATAATTTACTTGTTTAAAAATATACTTAGTTTGCGAAAACTAACTATCTTGCTATTATAATATCCTACGTAATAATGTACCTAAAACATTACCTAATGATCAAAGCATCTTCACAATTATTTACGAGAATAACTAACTTCATACATAAAAAAATGTCATTGAATAGATTTTTGTAACAATAATGTAAACAAATCCTTTTGATTCCCATCACGCTTAAACTCTTGTGTGTAAGAACTAAGGTCGTTGCAGTCACGAGTACCATAATAAATAGATTTAACAAAACACAATTCTAAAGACATCTCGTGATCTTATAATTACATAATACCACTTACTTTGCAAATGAATAAAAAATTTGCATTACCTTAATATACACTAAACATCCCCGTCTTTATCGCACAAGCGCGTTTAACATAGAAACGAAAGAGAGAGGAATAGTTAAGTCGGTCCGTTGCATAGAAAGTATGCGTAGTGCAACGGAAAGAGGCGGGGCTTGCTGCGTAGTAGCGTAGTCGCTGATTGGTTGGATAAGTTTCGTATCGGGGTGCGAATTTCGTGAAACTTTTTTGTATGTTTCAAAGTTTTTGGATTTAATATAATTACGAATATTGATTATTTAATAATAGGTTTTAGTAAAGATATTTAGTGTATTTTAGGCATGTGGATTTTCTTAAAAAATAATAATTTATCAGCTGTACTTAACAATATTACTAAGTTTTACCGATCTGAAAACAAACAAAATTAGCAAGTGAACGGTAGGATTTGTATAAAAAGTGTGAAATGTTAGGTTCAAGGTCAAGGCACTAAATTTAAATACCTTATAAACCATTTTTACTTGAGAGCCTGAACTGCGTAAATGAACTACGTAAATTACATTTATTTTGTTTAATATAAAACGGTATGATAATCATCAAAATATTTTAAACAATTTAAACTGGCCGATGAATGGCTTTTAGGGATATAGTACAAAATAGGATACCTATGTACCTACCATAGATATAGGTTTCATCTAACACGCTGCACTTCTTACAGCCCTATTAAATAACATGAATTTTAATATTACATTTAGATTATAATTTCACCAGAAGTTCACTATGTCAACAGAACAGAAAATTAAAATACCTACAGCTGACACAGGTATCAAAATAAATTGACGTTTCAAAAGTCCAAGATTTAAAAATATGTCAACCGCCAGGAAAGAGTTTTGTGTAAAAAGGTTTAAGTTTACAGAAGGTACACAAGGTGCATATCGGCTCGCTTCAAGTCGATATTTCATCATCATCTCTACATGGTGTCTTTGCGCAAGTAGCTCAGAATTGCTGCCTGAGCCCATGTTCAAAACTCCCCTGGTATAAGCAAATAGGTAATAATAAAACCCTCAGCCATTCACTCAATAATTTGAGCTCAAAGAAAGGCAAACTTGTGTTATGAATAACAAATCATGAAACTTTAAATGAACTTATAGTACCTACATATACCTACTAATATACCTATTCCTTTAGGCTAAATAACTACTAATGATCACTAGCTACTAACTTATTGTGACAATTATGTTTCGTTTAAGTTTCTTTGTTGAATGTCTCTCTCGATTTGGAGTCAAACTAAGGAGGTTACACTACACATTTCTGATGTGTTCCCATTTAAAGCTATAGACATACCTATAGGAACAATTATTGCTTGTCTTTTGCAATGTTCATTTTAACTAATATATTCTTAATACAGAGAGCTTAAAGTATTTTTTACAGACATTTCACGAAAGTATCCAAGTTACATAGTACCTTCAACGAGATGAGCTTTTGTTAGTTGCTCCTAGAACTTATGCATTTTAAACGAACATGCCTTCTAGTGGTAGACTAGTTATTAAGCAACACGCAGAGTTAGAAGAAGAAGACACCTGCTCCTGCATACCTATAAAGATTTTGTTTATGATTTGAATCCTTCTAGGCATAAACAATGGGCAACAAATTTTGACACAGAAGATTTTGAATTACCATATACCTGAGCTATATTATAGCTGTATTCTAATTATGTTTCTCGAATCAGAGTACGATTTATCATTGGCTTAAAATTAAGCAGTTGTTTAGATTATCTGGTCCGTTTTCGAATCGATTAACCCACCACCAGCGGGCCAAGCTAATGCGGGATATCTATGCATTCCTACTGAGTTTCATGCTGGTTCTTTGGCAGTAGATAGACCCTTCAGAACCAGTGGTAGTTTCACTATACGATGTCCTAAGACGAGGTCCGTGCGCTCTCGAGTACCCTTAGGTGTTTCGTATGTAGGTACCTATTAGTGATTAATTTCATAAAACTGATGATGGACTCCAGACGAGTCCGAAACTAGTCGGACCTATCCGACCGTGTGGCGTGAGTGAGCCGCGTTATTAAATATCTACCTTTCAGTGGTTTAATACCAGCTAGCCGCCCTCAGCACAGGGCCTCTAAGTCCGGTGAAAGTTAAGGCCAAAAATGCATTTGTCTCATAATTTTATTATAATTTATAATGTTTATTTATATTAAAAAATAGGCATTGCAGTAACCTTAGAGATACATCAAATGCAATATCAACAATATGACACAATACTGAATATTGTATTCCATAGAATTTAGTATGGATTCAACAATACTTCTTAAACATAGGCGATTGTTTTTTTTTTGTTTTCAAACAGTATCCTTCAACAGTTTGCAAGGTTGTTTTTTTTGGAGTAAAAATGAGATAAAGATTAAATCTGATATGTTCAGAAATACCTATCCAAGACAATAAAAAATCTAGATCCCACCAAAGTTCAATCATCAACTTTAGTAAGTAATGCCATCTTGAAGTAATTAGTGTTTTAACCACTAACCGTTTACCTATCAGCAAATGTAACAATAGAGCTCTAAACGATATTAAGATCACCCAATTATTAAAAAATTAACGGTAAAATTATCTTTCCTGAGCAGCTAGGTAGGTACCGCTGTTGGTACCAATTCAAATATTGTAATAAGCACTAAAAAATATATTTTAACTGTGTTTGTACTTCTTAAAAAAGTTACCTATAGGTATTCCAATAGGTATGCCTTACTTTAGTTGGTACAATGTTCATATTCAGTATTTTTCCAATTGCCACACCAATTCACCTCTAAAAAATTGCACCAATTTTACTTATTCGAATCAATTGTATCTTAATTACCGATAATTACCTACCTAGCTATAATAATAAGCTTACCTTTAGTTGTTGCAAAGTATCACGATTTCACAGGTTCAATTAAAGACATAAAGGAGCTGGCGAAATCACAGGAACGTTTTGTTATGATTCATCGAAGTCCATTTTAATCTTACAGGGCCGACTTACGCAGTTAACTAGTTAACTCGGAGTTAGCCGGATATACCTTCAATATATCCTTCCATCGCAGTTAATTTCTATAGGACTGACAGAGACATAAAAAGACATAGCACTAATTTAGCCCGAGCTAGGTCAAATTTTTTACTTAGTTCCACGCAAGTTAGTAAACTTGCGAAGCGATAACGGCAAGGGTACCATAACGCCATAGGCGGTGGGCGATGTTATTACTAAATATAATAATAATAACAATAATAAATCCCCAGACAAACACACCAACTGTGTGGAACCGAAGTAAGCAGAGCATGTGTTATTGATGACCATACAGTGAACTGGGGGGGAACCCAGACTAAACAAAATTTATATATATCAACAACATGACCCGAGAACAAACATCTGTGTCCATCACACAAATTAATTCCCCGGCCAGGCTCGAACCTGGGCCCTCCAGCGTATGAGACAGGGCTGCTGACCACTACGCTACTCGGCCGTTGAATGCACGATACATTTAGCCAGAGCCAGCCAATGAGGACGCGATCCGTCTAATGGTCAGTGCATATGCATCTATGGACTTGATTAATCTTAGTTTGTGTATGATTGATATTGCTTGTGATTATTATATCGACTAATGCTGTGTTATTGAACGTAGCCTTCAGTTGGAATTGCCTTAGTTCTGGTAATTGCACTCGCAGTTCCGTAGTTAACATGGAGGCTAGATAAAAATATAGTTAAATAGGTAAGACTGCCGCACACGAGGACTGTACAAAAGAAACTCTACTTGCCATGCATGCATAATATGTATTTTTCCGAAAGGAAGAAGATCACAGAAGTTATAAGAAAATGATGAAGTGCAATAGTTTTCTATAAAGACTAATTTTTGTCAGTCATAATTATATCCATGTAGGTAAGTACAGTAAACCCCCAGGCAAACACATATCTTTATGTTCCAAAAGTAAGCAGAGCTGGGTGCATGAACTGGAATTAACATTTATACATATAAAAGTCAACAATTATGACCCGAGAACAAACATCTATGTTCATCACACAAATTATTGCCCCTACCAAGACTCGAACCTGGGACCTTCTACGAATCAGGCAGGGTTACTACTACTACTGCCGTCACTGGGCCTGAGGTATACAGTTTAGAGGTTATTTCTAATTCTAGTGCTCATTTGCTGCATATAGATAAGTACTAAAGAGCGTCGGTTGTGTCCTGGGTTCGATTCCGAGACTGTCCAACGGACTAATGAGAATACCAACTTATCTATGTAAGATCTGCTCTAACTGATTGCATTCAGATTGAGGAAGACTTTTAGAAATAGAGACAGATTTTCGTAGGTTTAAACAATTGTTTAACTTATATTTGGTGTATTATGTATCACGCGGTTTTATATGTTGCTGTCCCATTGTCTATAACACTGTGATGTTACTTACACTAGCTAAATACCCCCAAAAGTCACTCAATTACTATAGATAAATTTCAGGTGTAAATCGTTCATGCGTGAACAAAGAATTATATGTGATCATCACAAATAACTCCGCACTCCAGCTAATAAGAATAACTATAATCCTTTCAGTTTTAGGGCACTGTTGTTACCACATCACATATTTGACGATATTTGCAGACAAGCTGTAGGCAAGCTTTAGGTAGGCTCTGCGTAATAACAAACTTTGTAATGTGAAGACCACCAACAACAAAATCTTATAGGTAAACAAAAATCTTGTTAGACTTCGTACTAACTGTATATGTAGGTATATGCAACATAATCTCCTACTTGGAATTTGTTTTATCAAATAGTCGAAGGTAATAAATTACATTTGTAGAGGTAGATACAAATACGAAAAAATATGTTGGTAGCTTTGTGGTATTACTGCAAAAGCATGAGAGTAGGCACCAACTGCATGCATACCTGGGTATTTTTTGAATAACAAGCCCCTTGAACAATCCAGTAAATTCAGACGTTATTTACCTGACCTGAACGGAAGTGATGAGGAAGACGAAAATGATACACGCCTGTCCAAGAGATAACTACTATAGATAACTATATTCACCCTATGCTTGAAAGTCCAGTATTTAATTTATTTGAAAAACGAACGCAATCAGATCATTCTTAGCTTTGTAGTCGCTGTGTTAGGGTTCGAATACCCGGCGCAGACATCACAGTTTTCTAGTTTCCATACTGCTTTCTTTTTAGCGCTGCACAATTAGTGTCGATTAGATTTTTAACTGACGAGATAATTGTTACTTATATTATTTTCAGATACCTTTCATAACTCATAGAGAAACCAAATTTTAGAAGCTCAAATTATTCTTTATTGTTCAAAGCGCCATCTATTAACGGTTCTTTTTACGAAACTCCAAACATTAAAAGTTTGCCGGGTTCATTAAAAAAAAATTTGTCATATTTAATTTAATTCGTAGGTAATAAAAATAGGGTTTCTTTCTTGACTAAAGTAAGATTTTAGTAGTAGCTTAGGTGCTTAGTTTAACGTAGGAATCTTAGTATAGACACCTACATTTTCTCTCTAGGTTCATGATACTTACGGGCCTATACTTAGGTACCACGTAAGATCCTTGTAAATTATAATAATAATGAATCCCCAGACCAACTGTATAGCCATAAAGTAAGCAGAGCCTGTGTTATGAATGGCCAGAATAAACATACGTATATAAGCTACCATGACCCCAGAACAAACATCTGTGTTCACCACACAAATGAATGCCCCGACCAGGATTCGAACCCGGGACCTCCAGCGCATGAGGCAGGGCTGCTACCACTGACACTACTCGGCTGCCTCATGGTAGGTAGGTTCTCAATTTAAATAGTCAAATTTCTAAACTTAGCAAATAATTATTTACTACTTGGTGCCTGCGTCCCTAGACATGATCGATTGTTATGCTAAACTTAATTTTTCATACATTTTTAAATACATTTTTCGACGCTTTATTCTATACCTGAGTAACTCATGAATCTATATAACCAGCTGCAAGGTGAAGTTTGGTAACCTTAAAAGAAAAGTATTTCAGATTAGGTTGTTTTTTCGGTGTCAAAGTTCTCAAACATTTATTGAATGTTTTCTAAGAGTCCATTACTTCTACCCTACTACAAAATGTTCTACATTTTTTAATTTAATTTATTTTTTTGTTTCTAAATTCAAATTCAAATATTTATTTCTCAACATTGACAATTACTTGTTCTTATTGACGTCAAATAAAACATGACTACCCCCATTTCGGAAAAATCTTCGTGAAGAAGAATTGGCAAGAAACTTCACGGGTTCTAACTCAGTGAACCTTGGTTGACGGGCTTAGTCCATCCATCGGTGGTAGATTTAATCCTTTTCGTCAGAGACACCGTATCGGGTTTGGAACCCAGTAAATTCAAATATTGATATTATTGTTTTGTTGAAAATTTTATAAGTATACTTTTAATAGAAGGTGACGAAGAAAACGAAAATATTACAAGCCTACCAATGAGGTACCTGTTTACTTCACTCTTGAAAGTTCAAGAAAATGATGAACGGAAATTAAATTTCCATTTTAAGGTGATGGATTCGTACTACAAATAATTATGTGTGTTTATGTTTTTTCTAGTGCTTCCCAACGTTAGTAGTAAAGCCCTTGTAAAGCAGTACCACCGACTTCTTTCATAAATAATAAACATATAATTCCTTTACTCTAACACCACATCATAAAAAAGAAAACACAATTCGCAATATCCAAAACATTTATTTGCTCACATACCAAACAGACTCCAGTTTATTGTTTAACTAATTTCATTTTCAAACGCATCTCTCCCTTCTTAGCATTCTGGAAATCAAGCGTAACCCTTCCGCCTTATTGCTTGCACAATAAAGTTGAAGTTAAGAGTGTGTTACTAGACAGGTTGTCGGCTGTACATTCTCGAGTTGAAAGTAAGTGACGTTTGGTTCCATTAGTCAAAGTGTCACCCCATGTCAAAGTGTGAACTCGGCCTTTTCGAAACGCTGTGACAGCGTGTGATGTTATTGAAATACTGGGACGTGTGTAGTGAAGGCTTAAGGCAGGTTTCGAAAAGGCTTTCAAGGGTGACTTGATCATGAGTTAGTGTCAAGTGTGTTAGTGACAATATGTATTAGGTTGTTGAGTTGACGGCCGTGGTGAGAAGGTGGAAGTCGGCGTCCTGTTCTAGGGCTTCCAATGTTTAATGGAGGGATTGATCTGTCTGTTTGTTTGTTTTTTCTACTTATATTCATGTACCTATTCGAAACGTAAGTAAAGAGTTCACGACAAGTGAAGAGTTTCATCATTACTTGTGTACATCTTGGCTTGCAACCGAACTACCCTGGAAAAGGAAAAAATATTGTTGAGAAATTTTTACAAAGATAACCTAACCTAACCTAACTGTAAGGGACTGGTTTAGTTAGGTAAGTGAGTATCATCTCCTGTTTACCTAAACGAATAGAATTATAAGATTGTTTTACTTTGCAATTATAAGAGTGTTTGATATTGATTTGATGTAATTTAACGAATATGTACATATTCCCCTAAATTACATTTTATGATAGCTTTTACCACAAAAAGCTGTTAAATCAATTTCCCAAGTATCTGGTAGTTTTTGCTCAGAAGTCGACAAAGTTTCTGTAAGAATTCTCATTTAGAAAGTTTTGTTTTTGTTTGACTGTCAATCCTCAGGGACCGTCTACGGTTTTTTATAAGTTTACGAAGTCTTGGGAATAATTTTCGCCAATAGATTAAATCTAAAGGAAAGGTACGTATCGACAAAGTTTTAAGTTCTTAAAATTAAATCTATGGAATAAGAAATTTTAATTCAAAAGTGAAAAATACTTTTATAAATTAAGTATATTTAATATTTTACATATCGCGACATCAATCTTTATCCGTTATTGAATTCTGGATTTAGTCAAAAGTGTATGCCAAGTTCTTTGTAAGGAAAATAATGTTAGATTGCCTCAATGGTACGCACGATCCGATTATTCAACGCGTTAGGATAATATCAATATAAAGAATGAACTGACGGCTTAACTTAGTAATTTGTTGACGTGCATCAAAAGTTATAACAGTTATATTTGCGAAAAACGTTCAGTCACATTAAGTACCTACACGGACGTTTTGAACTTTAATCTCAATATCAAATAGAAAAACACGAACTTAATCCTATTTTTATCCCACCACCCGATAACCTACAAATTCTGAAATACAATAAAACAAAAGTAACTTCGGGAGAGGGTTACTGAGTTCGGGATAATTATAGAGAGAGCCAGTTTCGGCGGTGCGTCGTTGCTGCTACCTTACGCCGGGTGTCAGTCAGAAACAATTTGGAATTTGCAGAGCGGAGGGTCGACCGGTAGTGTTGTACGGCTGAGGGATATTGTCGGAGTTGTTACAGGGTTTATTTCTACATATTATAAATAGTCCAGGTGTTTATACAATTACAACATTTTTATTAGACCGGTGTTATTGGCACTATTTCAGGTGTTAAGTAAATTCTATATCAAAACTATCGAGGATTCAATACATCAATTATCTTCGAGGATTTGTTCCCCGAAATCTATGCCAACCCTATCATTTTTTTTGAGCCTTGTTACTTTTCACTAATGCTAAAATTGTAAAAATAAATACAGTCAGAAACAGAATTACACAAGTTATTTGAAGTATTAATTAATTTTAGTTTAAATTTAACAAAACATTAAAACAAAATTTATTTTTATTTCATTTCAAAATAATTACAATTATAATATTATAATTTTTACACACACACAGAAAAAATAAAAGAACAAAATTTAAGTTTCAAAAAGCCCACTCCGTGCCTGACCAGACTCAGATGTGCCTTGTCGGACAGCTATGGACAGCCTTTGCACCAGGTAAGACCCAGAACGAGCATTTTTGCCCCACTCTCTAAGTCCGCGGCACACTTCTTTACAGAAATTCAAAGTTTCGAACCCCCAGCAACCGTTAGTTTAAAATGCGAGCGGCAAAAAGTCGTCATTCGCCGCCAACCTCGCGTACTTCTCTTTCTCCTTGGAGATCGCTGCTTCGGCGGCTGCTCCAGCAGACATTAGTGTCCGACTCAAACGATGGGCTGCGCCAGTCGGTGGGTACTACCAGTAACAGAATTTATTTATTTAAGTTGTTATATTCATTTTTTAAAAGCTTCCATCAAGTCCACACTAAAACCAATAAAAAAAAAGGTTGTAACAGCTCTTTAAACATCCATGTTTTGGAACTACTGCCAGCTTTACATCGATCATTTCCTCTACTCACCGGGTTAAGCACATAAGTGACATTGACACCCCACCCACCAGCACAACTTGATCTACCAACCAGCAAACTAATACTCAATCTAATATAAGAAATGCCCGTCCAAATTATATGAGGGATCAAATTAAATTGGACACTCAATGGGCATGGCTGTTCTTAGCTCCGTTTTGATATCTGGTATGAGTGACAATTATTGCAAACAATTTGGACATGAAGGAAAATGTTTGGGATTACTTAACAGGTAGCAGAATACTTTAAGATATAGTGTTACTGGTTGGTTTGTTGTAGAAAAAAATAGGCGTTAGACGTACAAAGAATTCTAGTGTACGATATTTAATTTTTAAACTTTATAAATTTTTATCGGATTCTATTATCAATTCTTCAATAGGTCCGATTAACTAAACACTAATCCAATAATGGCACCAATGATTTATTATTGAATTCATATTTTTCCTTCACACGGTATTTACTTTATAAAATGAATTTAAGGTTACATTGTTTACATAAGCTTTTCGTAGTGTTATAAATTATAGATTTAAATGTAACTCTGATTGAAGAGTGGTCAGATTCTTTGACTAGTCACAGTCACAAGCAGCTTCATAATAATAGCCACCATGAAATCATATAAATACTTAATATAATAATATTCATATATTCCTACAAAATATATAAAATAGCTTTTTAAAACTTTCGATAGCTTTTAAAATAAACTAAAACGAAAAATATTCATTCAAAATTGAGTTATTAAGAATTTAAAAAAGGATCAAATTACAGAATTATAATGGCGAGCATTATAAACGTGGCCGAAGAAATGATCGCCACAGTAATTGCTCATGTAGTAGTCATTATTAAACATTACGTAGTTATATTCTTTACACGATATTGTTTTTTGTTATCCGTTGTGTAAGGTGAATTCATTTATGTTGCATTTATAAAGGAATGGAACTTAAACTGTTTGATATACCTAGAGTTTTTCTGGACTCGAATGTAAAAATAAATATATCCTTAGTTGCAGCATTTAACTGTCCACTGAGCAGCTGCCAATTTGCATTGTTGAGCTATTCTGGAGCTTCTTTGACAGTCTTTTTGTATTTTTCTTTTGATTTGATTTAGAAAAACAAATATTTTAGTCTCTATGATATGACTGCACAATAAACTAAGGAGATCCCATCCAAAATAACACATAAGAGCCCAAGCCATCTAGAAAAAGGGGTGGAGTGCACTTACGTCTCTCAATCCTTTACCACTAATAAGCAAAACAAGCGCTGCTAAAGAAGTTCCGAATGTGAAATTTTGTCAGCACAATAAAGAATGACATATTTTGTGACGGCTGAGTTGCGTTATACGCCGGAGATCCTAGGTTCGAAGCCTGGTCGGGGGGTTAACTTGTCTTATGCAAACAGATGTTAGTTTTTGGGTCATTGGTCATGGGTTGTTTATATTTATATATGTTTGTCTATTCTGGACTCGTCCCCGTTTACTATATGGTCATCCGTAACGCAAGCTCTTTCACATACAATACACTTATGACCATACAATTGATGTGTTTGTCAGGGGATTTTATTTATCATTCATTTATTTATATACCGAAACGAGGAAGCGTTTGTCCGCTGTTACAACTTGTCCAGTACGACATTGTATTGAAACCATTAATGACATCCAAGCTCCTTCCACTAGTTTAATATGAAAATCTATAAGCAGATGCATTAAGGTTCCTTAGTAAGTCCGATCAGATCCCGAGGTCAATGGCGCGCGGTGATAAATGATGCGCCCCCCTCGGACAATACAATCTGCACATTCTTTTGTTACGCTGTGTTTTTGTAGCGGCTGGTAACCAGAGCTGGGGCGGGAGATTAGAGGTGAGTAGTCAAAATGTAGTGCTGAACCTAATTTTTGTAAAGTTATTTTTTAATTTTCAAAGGTAGTGATGTAGGTATAAAATGTATTTTTATGCCTGTGGTTTTATTCATCCAGATGATTACGATCTTTGCACTCTTTACACTCGAAAAGCATCAGCGCTATAATAGGTCTATATATCACTTATTATCAAAACAATTATAGAATTTAAGTAAACTCTCCCAATGTGAGCTATAAGGAGAGCTCTGTAGAAGTTCATGATAATTTTCTATTTAGAAACAGAACACTTTTCATTGTAAAGCTATTAAGACTATGAAACAGTCAACATTTAATAACCTAAAAAATACGCACGCGATGCTACTTGGTAATGCTGATCACACTCTGTGGTAATGGACTAGTAACGTTACATCTGACATGCTTGTGACGCGCCCCACCCTGCTCACAGTTTTGTAAACCATTAGGACAGTTTATTGATCTACTTCAAGATATAATGACCTTACACGGAGTAGACGATTGAACTTAAATAATGCACTGAGAACTTTAACATGTTTCCTTAATTTTCGTTTTAATATAACCTATATTAAAATTTAAAATTTTATTTTTAAGTGTCCGCTACAGTTGATTTTTCTAAATTTATTTAATTTTATTTTTTTATTTTTTCTTTTTAGTTTCCTGCCATTAACTTCTTTTTTTTTTTGTTAATGTAGGGTACCTACGATATTTCCGAATCGTTTGACCTCAAAGCATGCATAATTTATGTTGGCGCGTAGCCACCAGAGCTGGAAATACCACAAATAGGGTAACTTCACTTTCCTAATAGTAATATACAAACAGTATTTGTTGGAAAACAAAATAATTATACAGTCCCTACACAACGGCAAACTTCGTCACCGGCTTTGGAGGAAACTCAATATAACGGCACTGTCTACAAAATAAAATATTAATAAAATTACTGTTGAAAATCTATCGTCTGTTCCTGCCAAGGATAATAATAGCATGACTGCAAATATTTCTCCAAGCGATTTGGAAACAATGAAATATACGATTCTACCTACCTATACGACCTACAACATACGATTCTTTGTAAAATATGTAAAGAGAAAAGTTATTGAAGTAATTCATCTTTATTGTAAATAGTATCTTATTATATTTGACCTATATTCTAATAAAAGCTTCTTACAACAATATGTATTAAAACATTACTACTGAAAATTATCTATCGCATATTTAATTACATACTAATTTATGTTTAGCGATAAAATCATGGAATTACGATCAAAGAGAGCGCTTGCGCATCTGCTATAGACATGATAAAGACAAACATATAGTGGTGATAAGGACAAAAATAAACATTTTAATAGTAAGAAGGAGATAAGTGGTCAAATGTTTCTTATTTATTGAGGTCAGAGGTGCAAGTTGAGGTGATAGCCGTAGATCAAAGTAAGTGGTTGAGAGGTCGAATTCGTATTTAAATATGCTTGTTAGTAGCTACAGTATTGGTTACCGCATAAGCAAACTATTGAACGTTCAATTTCAAGTAAATAAATTTTCTAACACTGGTGTAAATTACAAAAATAATATGGTGTAAGTATTCACTATCAGAATTATTGTGTATATATTTTCTTTTTGTATAATAAACAATTCATTTGAAAAGTTAAGTATAACATGGTTCATTAAAGAACGGAATTGAAAATGGCGGTGCTTATAATCTTCTCTCGCTCGCACACTAGTGCCGTCTATACTCACTCTCACGCGTACGGTAAGTAAAAAAATATTAGTGTTGATTTAAATAATATTCGTGTTTTATTTTAACCAACATCATTACAAGGATTCTTCTGAAATTTTGTTATTTACTTTGTCAGGTGTACAAAAATGGACATATGGTCCTTTCATCCCAAAAAAAGCACTGTTTCCGATGAAAACAAAAAACGTTCTAATGGATGGCGCATTTACAAGCCGCCATTTATGATTCCTTTCTTTAATGAACCATGTTTTACATGTTACACATAAATTATCAATTCAAGATTCGTGCACAAAAATTTGTGGTTATACCAGAATTCGAATTCTGGAACAATGTACCAATGAAAAAATGTTAGCTGTGTCGGGATGATTAGCCTAAGTATGATGCATTGAGTGTGGACATACTCCAGCTTTGTTGAACGAAAATATGCAAGAGTTATAATATGATCTACCATAACGTATTTACACAAAAAATTGTATACTAAAAATATTATACAGTATACTCCGAAAATTGACACAAACAAATTCAATTCATAAACTAAAAAAAAACTTAAGCTAACGCATTACTCAACTAAAAATATAATTCATTAAAAGCACATATAGAAGCCCCGACTTCAATACCCCGTTAATTAATTTAACCTTCCGAGCGCCGTGGCTTGCATTCAATCGGGATCAAAAGAAACCCCGTAATGGGTATTTGAATACCCCGGAGACGTATTTACCTTGAGTAGGTACTGATTAATTTCGATAGTCAATCGATAGAGGATCTTGGCAAGTTCTAGTTTAAGAGAAGTGAGGATTTATAGCAAATGTTGAATTCGGTTTTAATTTGAGAAGTATAATTTAAGTATTTCTATATTCATGCACATACGTAACGTGAGAAAAAGCAAGGGTTTAAAGAAGTCTATAAATTTTGATTTGTACTTTTATTTGAAAATTCTCAAATTGCATCTTGATGATTCCCGCTGGAAATAAGGTTTGTAAGGTTGTGTTCAGTGTAAAAAGAACTGACATATGGCAGAAACCTTTTGATTGTTTTGGTAAAAATTTTAGTATAATTTTAAAATCTTTTTGTCATTTAAAATGATGAATGATGAAATCTATGAATTATTCTTATCCTGACGTAAATAGTTACAAACGCTAAAAATGTTGAATGGTATTCAATACAAATATTACACAACGATAACACAACACTACACAAATTGTTGATAAGAAACGCGCATGATAAACACTCGTAAATAAATTAACAACACTGCTTAGTATTAAAAATAAATTAGACTCACCACCATAACTTTAGCTTATAATAATGAGAAAATGTTTCACATCCTATTGAACATTTACTACTGAAATAATAAAATAATTGAAATAAAATCAAATACGTACTACAGCGTGTTGTGCGAAATAGACGCCATTTTGAATTGATGACAGTCGAGCGTGCGCAATACAATGCGAACCCTCGTGGTAAGGGTGGAGGACGCCGTCCTTGTCTTTCATAGGAATTTTATTACACTGTATCTCTTTTACTCAGTCCATTGTTGTTGTTTGACAGGTCGACTTTCTAAAATTTGGGGTTGTTATGAAGTGAAGTCAGGCATTATCTGGCATTAGTGAAGTTCTGTACCGTAAACTGCGAGCGCAGCTATAGGAGAAGAGAAAATACTTACTGCTGCTAAAGTAAGTTGAGATAAGCAAGAGGCAAAAGGTAATTCTATGCAAATAGAGGATAAAATAATACATTAATAAGCGCAATAGATAATAATAATATAGGGACAGTCTAAAATATGTAAACATAAGGTGGAATTGGTAAATCACCTAAGTAAGTAACACATTTGTCCTGAGCGGGATCGAAATCGCTTCGTCTAGTTAGTGATACACCTTGGTATAAGCTCGTCCTATGCTTTGAAATAAGATTTTATATGTACCGATTACGCCAAGAAGATGACATCTGACCGCTACAAACACTTAAGCTAAACTTAATGTAATTGTAGGAATTTGCCCACGTTGTAGCTCGTGCAGCCATTAAAATCCTTTTATCCATCTTTAATACATATATGGAGGAATTCAAACAAATTTCATTAATTTCATGATGACTGGTTAAATAATTCAGACGTAAAAAAAAACCAAATAAAAAACTTGCTTTCGCTTTTAATATTAGTCAGGATTTTAGCATAGAAAAACTGTAGGGTTTCGTTCAATTTTGTAACCATGAATTTTATACTTAATGATAACAATTAATTCATAAAATTATAAAGAATGGCTTCAACAATTAATAATTCCTTTATCGATAATGGCCTCGTGGTTGGGGTTTGAACTTGTCGATAGGCATTTTTATAATAAGAACACAGAATGAAAACTATATTTGGTTGAGAGAGAATGATTTATTTTTATTTTACATATTCTGTATTTTGTCTAGTTCCTTGTACATAGTGCTATTAAAAATAAACTTACTATCTTAAATACTATTCTTGCCTAATTTGGGGCCTATATTCGGTAGCTTCTCTTGAAATTTTATTTGTCACAATAAAAACACGCCTTCGGGTCTAAGAAGCCGCCATCACACTATAAAAATCGCCCGCTTTTGACAACAACGCATTCGTTATAATAAGCTTAAAATACAAAAGTAAAAACCCGAAACAGATACTGACCAAAAAAAGAACAATCAACAGATCACAAACTTTAAAGACACCGGTACAATACACCAGGTAACCTTAACAGGATTACTCAGCAAAATCCCAAAGTCACCGGTAATCCTGACAGTAGTCAAAACATGTCAAAGTCCGCTGTCAACATTAGCATTCGGAATTCCCTCGGCAGCAATGAACTGACAATTGGCAAACAGTATTTAACGGAAACACCCTTTGTATTGTACCGAAAGGGTTTAAACTAAAGTCAGGAATTATTCTATTGTTAAGGGTTGTTTTGAGTGGATTTACAGATTTGTGAGTGATTTTTAGTTACGGATATGAATGATGGTTATTAAATGATGTTAAATGTTGTGATAACTAAGGAAATCGGTGAAAAACTTCTCAGAATCGGATGTGTTCTACTATAAAGCTTCTAAATACGAATCTTGGTAAAAACTGAATTTGTGTTTTGATCACGGATGTTGTTGACAATCTCGGTTGACATTTAAGATCCATAACGCGAGTGTTTGGTGATACTGGTGATGTTTGTTATAATTTACTTATCAATTTTAACAATGTGAAATGTAATGAACGAAATGATAAATATTTATTCAGCGTAAACAATTGAATAAAAAGGAAAATACAAACAAAACACGAAAAATAAATATAATATACATTAATATATATGTCTAAAGACGTCAAGTGGTTTTAATTACCAGACAGTCACACCAAATGTATCTCCCAAAAGCAAGCAGAGCTTGTGTTATGGATGACAACACACAGAACTGGGGGGGAACCCAAAATAAACAAACAAACAAATAAATATAAACAACCATGACCCGAGAACAAACATTTAAGTTCATCGCACAAATGAATGCACCTACCAGGACTCGAACCTGGGACCTCCGGCGTTTGAGGCAGGGCTACTAACCACTATGCCAATCGGTCGTCACAATTAAGGCTAACTTAAAAAAATATTTTGAAAACTAATCTGTACTTTAAATGTATAAGTAACGTAAGTCTAGATTTGCTAAGCATAATCTATACACCCACTTGTTACGGACCCTTTTTTGCAGGATCTCCGAAATTTTTTTACAAACAGACCTAAAGGGAAAAATTACGAAATAAGTCTATCTGTCACAGAGAAGCGGGAAAATGATGTTTGAAATAAGGAACGCTAGAATGGTACTTACTGGTTACTGCATATTTTTCAAACTTACCATTTAATTTTTTTTTAATTCAACAATTCTATATATGTATTTTATTTCATCGTAGGTAAAATTGTACAATAACTGCATGGTACAACTTAACTTCGGCTTTTAAAAGGTAATATCGGTATACTGAGAACAAAAAAAGCCGGCGAAAAAAAATCCTCTCGGCAATCTTCTATAATAAAATCTTTTATAAAATACTTGGGGTAGAAAGTATACAATTGGACGACGACGACAGGAAAGAAATACGCATATGACAGCTAATTGTGCGTGCTAATGAAATAATAAATAAATAAATCGCCCGACAAACACACCAACTATATGGACATACAGCGAACTGGGGGGGAATCCGGGATAAACATTAATTTATGAATACAAACAACCATGACCCCAGAACAAGCATCTAGGTTCATTACACAAATGAATGCCCTGGCCAGGACTCGAACCTGGGTCCTCCGAAAATGTGCGGCATTACGCGTGCGGCCAAGCTGTTTACATTATTTGTATATTTTCACTTCTCAAACAGAAACAGAAATAGCCTGTGGGGACTTCAATGCCGTACTCTTTTGTCATTCAAATAATCTTTGATCTTATAGTAAGCTTTTTGGCACAGGTTTAAGGATTGTGCAAATAAATGATTTGCTGCTTTTAGAAAGCCTGAATTTTGGAAACGCTAACTTACGGCCGTTCCTAGTTCTCATAAAGTAATTGCTTTATACATTTTACAACGATTGTTGTCATGGTCATCTTTCTAAATTTTAAATTTATTAATTAGTAGATAGAAAAAATATTTTCATAAATATATTTTCACGCAAGGGTTAATATTATAATTTCTTTAAACTTTTCTGTAAGAAATTATCTTTTTCATAATTTATTTATACGCCTCAAGGTGGCGTATTTTACATTCGAGTTTGTCGACTGTTCGAGTCTGGGGCGCTTAGCTAATAGGATGGTGTATTCCTTATCTTGATTTCACTGACTGCCAAATAAAAACACAATAAAATAAAAATAAATTTATTTAACACATCTTGAAAAACTGACCATAATATTGACGAAAATAACAATGCCTACATAGTACAAATATCTTAATAAATCAAACTCAAAAACAACTCTCCCGTAAAGGTGTCCTCAATTAATATATAACTTAAACAGTTCTATTTAAATCTACCCTCATTGTTTCCAGTAGTTTTGTTTCTTTGATGATCCGTATATCAAGCGTTAGTAACAAGTGGGTTAAGGCCACGATAATTTCGGCCATAAGTATATAAATTATAGTTTATCACACCAAGGCCAGGGAGCTTGGGAAACTAGGGAATCCTGGAGCCACGCTAATGCCTTGGAAATGTATTTACAAAACGCGCGACTATTTTGCGCAGACGCTTTGTTTTTAACCTCAGGACCACGGGGGTTTATCATTGTAATATATATAAGTATGTAACTACGTGAACAATTAAACGAATGATTTCAGTTAATTCGTGGAGCGATGAACACAAGATTCTTTTTATTTGAAACTCTTAAATTATTTTAAATCGTGTAATGATAAATAGTGTGATATATAAATAATAAGTAATAAATATTTTCAAAAAAAAATTTGAGCTTGCCCAATGCTAAATATTACACTAGCTTACTCTGAAATAAAGGGAATCGGGTGAGACAATTGAAACCATATATTAATTCATAATTACTTTTATTTATATTTCTTTTATTTATAGCGCCTTTTCAATTGACTAGAAAAGTACAAAACATAGTTAAATAATCAGCCTTAAATCTAATATTTAATACATTAAATGAAATCTTACTAACCTACATAGGAACTGCAATTGGTCAGTTAACATTAATGTGTATTTTATTTATCTACTAATTATTTACAACTTAAAAAATTTTATTACCTTAAGGTACCTAATTATTATAACAACAGTTTGCCTAAATATTTTTGCAATAAATTTTAATAATCATCTTTGAGATATGTGTTGATTGAGCAATTAGAAAAGTATTCTACATTTTTGGCATCATTCCGTATGGTAACATAAAGTTGCTGCTCTCCATCATTTGACCCACGTGCCGCATAGATTCGTAATGTATGGGATAGTTAGGATATTCCACAGCTGGTACCGATGGCATAGGAAAAGGAGTTTCCATATTATATTCAGGCGTGCTACCCAATTTAGTTCCACTCAATTCATCAACACTGTACGGCTCTGGAGAACTATGTAACTTCCCGTCTTTCTTAGCTTTCATCCTTCTATTTTGAAACCAAATTTTGATCTGCCTTTCTGTCAGCCCAAGTGCGTGAGACACTTCGATTCTTCGTCTTCTCGATAGGTATTTGTTGAAGTGAAACTCCTTTTCTAATTCGAGTGTTTGAAACCGTGTGTACGTTTGCCTTGTTCTCTTTGATCCTTCTTTTTTCTCGTCGCTGCCTGTGAAAATAGAAAAAGTTTTTGCTTATATGAAGTAAATTAAACCCTTGGATACGATTTATTATTGTGACATAAGTATTACGAATATCACACTGTAAAATAACTTACCGCCTACTCCTTTCATCCACGGATAGAACTCCTGCACACCCTGCGCGGACGCCATTTTGTTTTCTGCACAATCTGTGCCGTCCCCGCCCGCGTCGACCCTCGTCACGTCTTGACACGGTTTCACATCGAACGATGACGGTGCATTTTCAAGACCCCCGGATTTGCTCCCGGCTCCTTTACCACATACTGCCGCCTGATCCTCAACACCACTCCGAAATCCACCATGAAATTGCTGTAAATTACATTCTTTGTTTTTTAAACTTTTGGTGTTTTTACTCCAATCAGTTTGGTACGCATTTTGCGGTGATATGCAAAATTTCTGAGACTTTTGGTTAGTTAGTACAGCACGCAGATTAGGCGAATCCTCTTCAATGTGCGGTGATCGGATTCCGCTCGACACACTGTGTGGAGATCCGTAGTTTTCAGGAATACTACATTGACTTGGAGAATTATTTGACCGTATTTCTTCACTCCTCACGTCTTTAGAAACATTGTGGTGCATATCTCGTATGTTTTGATCATATGGATTATGACGTTGTTGAGAGTAATAGTTAATTTCTCTCCACTTATTTACGATTTCGTTTTGATTTTCATTATAGTAATTGTTGTAGTAGTTATTCCAACTTACGGGTTCCGATTTGATTGTGGCTGCGTAGGGGTTGTGGTCGTCTAGTTTATCACTGTAGTTCGAGTTCGGCGCTTGCGCTGCATCACTTTTTTGAGGGTAATAATTGTTTTGATAATCAAAAGGGTTTGTAGGCACTGGGTATTGTTTATAAACGTCACTTGGCGATTGCTTTAAAGCATGGTTATTCACATCACTATAATTGTTCCACATTTCACTAGGTCCATTAACCGTTAATGAGGTCATGGTGTTGATGTTCCACTTTCACTAAAACATAAGAATTAGGATAATCTATCTGCGTAGGAGACAGTCCTTCTCGTTGGCTAACTGCGAAACGAATGGAGAGGTGAGAGTATGCAGGCGGCTCCCTTACAAATGTAATACTTTTATGTGACCTAAAAAAACTTTAGGGTACTTTATACAATAGAATCACCAGTGTCCCTCTGCAAAGTTGTAAAGTTGGGCGCGCTGTCTCGCTCTCTCATTGTTCTTGCAGTAGCTTTAGACAGAGAAGGGTGCATACAATGCATTTCGTGGGGATATTTTGCGAAATATGTTTACAATGCCAATATTTCCAATACGTGATTTTTGTGAGTGTGTGCGTGTTTACAGACAGGGATCATTGATTGACTTATGGGTGTGTGGGGTAGAGGGTGGTATAGATTGATTTAATTCTATTATTGGTTTAATGCAAAGCCACGCATTGTGTATGTGTGTCACTGTGCTGCATTTCTAACTCGTTATACAGGAGGCCCTGTGAAGTGGAGATATTATTATAGGATTTTCGTAGGTAACATTATTTACAATTAGAAGCCAATTATATCAAATTAATTATAGTTTAGTGTGTACACTTTGAATAATCGCACTGTTTGCTTGTTGACACTAAATTGGTGCCTTAACAATACATACTATATTTCCAATAAAAGCTATATTGTACGTTTTAAATAGAATTTGAAATATCAAGATAATTCATTATTATGACAAAACTAACAATAAACTAATATTCAAATAACCTCAAACATCAGTGTGAAACATTAACAGAAACATACAAAATAAAATATACTAGAACCACCCTATACAGCATCCCCCAGTACGAACATACATAACTCATGCAGTCTTGTCACAGATCAATCGGGGGTTGGAACAATAGACGCTAGCATGCGCGTGCGACGACCGCGCGCCAAAATGACGTATGTACGTTCGTAGGTTAGATTAGATCTTAATCTGTAGAGTAAAAAAAATAATTAAATTATTCTATTTAATTTTGAATAGAAAGTATTTACAATAAGTTCTTCAGCCTATTTTAAAATTTTATTTTAACTTTAGTGTTCAGCATTTAACGTTTCAAAATGATTAAAAGCCCACACATTTTATAAAGAAATTATAACAGTTTCGCCGATTTAATTCTGATAGTCATATAAACGTAAAAAAGAGTGAAAAGATTCAGACTTGTAGCTAAAAAGTTTGGATTTTAAAAGTACTATGTTAAGTTATTTACAATTACTCTTATTATGTCAGTTTGAAAATTCTACCCAACTAGCACATTAGTGATAATTGCAGCTAAGTTTATGACTCCAAATTCTATATCGGTGCTATTTGGGTAAAAATTACAACTTCTTACTGCATAGGAGCGATAAATATAAATTAAGTCTATAAAATGGACTACGGGCTCAAATTTTTCAATTAATACCACCTACAGGGTTAAAATTGAGCACCTTACCACTGTTGTACCACTCTAAACTACAGTGTGAGTGTGAATTGCTACTTTAAGAGGTAATTTATACCTGTAGTGTGTCTTATAGCTACAAACGAGAAGCAATAACCACCATTACGCCCAACATTTCCAAATGGAAGCAAAATCAACTGTTAAACCACTGGAATATCTATAAGGATGATAAAATGAACCTTAATGGCATCATTGGTTCTAATTATTTTTTTCTTAAGTTTTAGAAGAGGGTTCTGTAGAAAGTTTAATATTTGTTATTGTGGAATTTACCCAAGGTTTAACTTGTGAAAGTTAGAGGTTTAATGTAATTAGCTCCCTTTGTTATAAAACCAAAAGATATTACTACGGGATACATTAATATCAAATTTAATTATTCTAAATTCATTTTCATCTGATAATCAACATTTAGAACACAATTAGTTTTTTTTATTTGATTTGCGTGTACCTTAATGACACGTTAGCCCAAATCAATATTTTACAATGCGTATTCAACTTTTGGAATCAATATGAAAATAAAACTAAACAGAACTCAGAATAATTAGATTCATATAAATTGTGTTCTGATTGTTGACCGAGGAAGGTAAATAAAATACATTTTTAACAGCTATCTGACTTATATTTAAAACTTAATAATTACGTCATTATTTTTACAAGGAAACAACTATATTTGTATAATGTTGATCTTAAAAAAAATTCACTTATAAAATTCTTAAAAGAAAAGTGCTTCTGTAATTTTTGTGCCTTTTAGATTTTACCGAATTATTATATAATTTTCGGTGCTTGGCTCTGTGGCAGTGTTTGGTTTTCATGGCAAAGTATTGTATGCTGCATCTGTAGTTCCGTTCAATAGCTGAAATGAAAATAAATTGTATTAAAATACATAATACTTAACCAATATTGAGTGTATTACATTATTTTTATCCAAAAAAAGGTTTTTGTATTGTCCATTGATCCCTAAACTATTTTCCCCATAAAACAAAAGAATCATAAATAAAATTCACTCCTATGGCCCTTCTCTGGACCACTTAGTAATAAGAAAGGTGATTTTTAGCACCTACAACAGCAAAAATTGAAGTAAGCGGGTGAAAATTATTACCTATAGTAACAAAACGATTCGCCATCTTTAATGGAATGTTTTTATGAAAACCTAACCTCTAATTTACATTATTTTTACTAAACGTGTTTTTGTTATAACAAAAGAAGTGATTTTACAACTTTAATTCGAAAATTCACTATAATTACTTGTTATACCAATAATATTCTTGGTTAGTTTTATTTAAACTACTATAACCATATTTTATTCACACTGTTTTTTGTTGAAATTCTTATGAAATCATTATGGCGTGTAAATTTACTTAATAAACATATACACATTTTGCAGTAAAGTTAAGATCCCACTTGAATTTTCAGTACAGATATAGCAAATAGTTGAATAAAAGTATTTGGTACTTACTTTATTATGTTTTGTAGTTGTCACTTAAAAACTGTCACACGCCATTAATATTGTCAACATTGCAACTACAGAAATGAAACCTACGTACGAATGAACAAAATCTAATCGTTCACTCAACCGTTCAATGAACAGTTCAATCAAAGTGGCAAATCAGGGGTACAGGCGCTGCAATTTGCACTTTTAGGCACAATATGATACGCTCTAGACCTGCTATGCGATGTGCCCACTTAGGGCCATATCTGTTGCATAAGGGGTCTAGAGCAGGATATAGACCTTATCGTTAGCACCTTAAGTTGCAATATGATACGCTCTAAAGCTTATTCGCAACCATTTGTGCTAGTTGGGTAATACCTAATCTAAATCTCTTATCGCTATAGAGATTATATAGCTTTACTTTATATTAGCTTTACTCATATTGGAGTTAAGCAATTTTCTATACGCTAATAAGTATTGTATTGTAAAAGACTTAAAGTGAACTAAAATAATTAAAATGCTATATTCCTCACTCATTGCCCTTTTAGAGAAAATAGTGACCACTACATAATTGTTTCTTACTTTATTTTGAAGATTGTCAAAATGATATTGAACAAAATTTATATTTATCGTGTAAACTAACATTATTTATATTAAAATTTATATCTATCATGTAAAAGTTTACCTACTCAAATTTATAACATTTTTTTACGATTAATTGTAATAAAATAATAATTTAAATTTCATTTAATTTTTATTAAACGCGATAATATCCGGTTTAAAAGTCTTTTATTTAATACTCTACTTAAATTTAAATTTAGGACCTTTAGGATATACGAAAGATTTACTGCAACTCACGTAAACTATATTATTGAAAAGACTGACATATGAATAATCAATGTCATATATTTACCACATTTAGCCCAATATCCGCGACTCATGCCACGTACGCATGTATTTTCCTCCAATAGAAACGCAGTGACATATGGGTCTATTGTACAGGCCGACCAACTTATCTATTCAGTAAAGCGTGGTGCGGCGTGCTATGCGTTAATGGAGTTTGACATTGAGTCACTTAACTAATTTTAGTTCCAGTTTTTGTTACGGCACGGATAAGTTTGTGGCACAGTAGTATGCACCTCTTGATCGGAGGCCTGCATCTGTTACTTGGCAGACAGGGGTTAGTTACATGTTGGGTTAAGTAATGAATTTGTTCTGCCCTGACTTTTAATATTCATAGGTTTTGGTAATATATTTATCAGTTGGTATTTCATTGTGGTTTCGGTAAATATTTTGCTTTATACATGTTATTGAGATTTTACATTATTTATCAAGTTACAATCATACGTTGTAATTATATGAATGACTAAAATGGCGAATAGCTAAAATCACATTATGTGCCATAACTTAACTCCATTCATTTTTATAGATATAAATTTAAACGTTTATTTCTCATGTTATCGTTCTATTTTCTGTTTCCTTAAAATTCAAAATGACCAATTCATAATGATCAAAAATACAAGGCTCTTAACCAAATAAAAAAATTTGTAAACCCCTTCTGTTTACAAATATTGCAATGATTTAGTCCAATCCATTAAATTTTAATTGCAAACAAACATATCAAGTCATTGCTTTTTAATGCTTATCAAATAAAATTTAATCGAGAGATTTACCATAGCAATTTGAAACCCACTCTGTGTTCGGTTACAAAAACTTTTTATTTCAATTTCACACTGAATTCCAAAAACAATTTTAAACGAACCCTAACTTTAGTAACTCAAAACCAAAATGCTACAACTAAAACTATAGTTTCTCAATCGATTTTGAATCATATGGTTAGGTATGTAAGTTAGAAACTTGATTGCGTCAGTAATGAAAACACTGAACACCATTCATTGCTCTGTCAGTTCAAAAGGTTTCAAAAATAGAATTTGTTAGCTCTTATATAGAAGGTTATAAAAATACGTTTTGCTTGCGCAAATTCCGCTAGCATTTTCGTCATACCGTGCTGCTGACAATGTACGATCATTAATCTTACGAAATCAATCGATGGCTTATTCAGAATATTGTATTTGGCTTTGCCGCGGGCCTTTTTCCTTCATGTTTACTTTGGACTTTTTTCTCTAATTTATGGTTTACGCGAAAAAATTCTGACATCTGTCGTTTTTGCCCGCCCGGTTGTGCAACAAAGCAGCAACATAAAGCGATTTTACCTAGTCTTTTAGGTTATAAAATATAAAATGTTACAAAGGAAATTTGCCGACAAATTTCGCGGAATCGTAAAAAAATTGCAATCCTTCTAAGTTGAGTCTGTGCTTTCTGCTTGTTTGTGTCGGTAGTACTAACAGGAGGCGGCAACCGTAAAACAAGCACAAGTCCTGTCTGTTTATGGGGGTGCTAAAACAATAAACCACTTTCTATGTAATTTGTGTCTCTGCTTTTTTAAAAAGCCGGTAGTTGTTAAGGTTTCTTTTTACCTGTTCATAAGTTTTGCAGATTTTCTGTGTAAAATTTCCAAAGCATTTTTTTTGCGTGTCCTGGGCAGTGTGCTATCTTCTTAGAAGTCATATGTTAAAGATAGGATAGACTATTATTTAAACGGATTTAGAATAAAACTACCCGGTTTAAAGTTATCCATTTAATAAAAAATATATTCATTTCATGTCTAACTCATTCATATTGTAAACGTGATTACGAAATATATCTACTAACGGAATAAATATATACGTGACGGAAACGTTAACATTGACGAACGAATAGTTTCATTAGTTTATATATAAAATGTTGTAATCGAGTCTGAAAAATGGGTAAAAACGTTAATAATTAGCCTATTAATTAGCTTGTAATTAGTACAGATGATGTATTTGTTGATGCTGTACATACAATGTATGTAAATGTTGAGTTTACACAAGACAGTATTACCTTATTTATTTGTTATCGTCCTTATAATTTGTGAATACATTATTTTGTAACTCTTTGGTTCTGCTCTTGTAATTCAACATACGTAAGTCATCTCCACTCTTTTAGACTTTTAGAAATATATGTCTAATCAATTTTTCTATAACAAATTATATTTATATGTGTATCTAGCTTATCTTATACATAAGCTTATATCTTATACTTAGATCAAGCGACCAATATCTCCTATATAAATCTAAAAATCTATGCTAATATATCAGGAAAAAGCCGAAATTTGTGAGTACCTCTGTTCGTGGATGTTAATTCCGGAGTCACACTACCTTGTAAAATATTTCAGATGGAGTTATGGTGTAATTATATATTTGATAGAGAGCGCTCATGCCTTAAAATAAACTTTAACCTTCTTAGTTACAATGGCTAAATGTATCACATATTTGATCAATCCTGATAACTTATTTCACATGATTCTATCATCTATTTATGTATATGAGCATCCGTGCTTTATCACATCAAACGCGCGAAAGCCGATCGCCGAGCGCCGCGCCACGTTCCCACTCAGAAAACAAAAAACTGCAGCAATTCGTCGCGCCCGCGGAAATATTCAAACAAATCTATATTATGATGACGTTGTTTAGTTCCATTATTTTGTCAACAGCGGAACTGTTAACTGTATCATGGCGAATTTGAAGATTTATGATGATGAGCAAAGCAACGGTACGCTGGTAGAGTTTGGATACAGTAAGTTGTTGGAATAACGGGTTCGAGTGGCAGAAGTAACTGGAAGAGGAATTGTGTTTTGGGAAGAGCTGATTTATTTTTGTAAGTTTGGTAATTACTAAATCAAGGTATTGGCGCCGATTCAGTTTCCACAAAATAAACTTAACTAGACTTAACTTGAACTAAATTAAGTTTATTCTTGTTTGCTATTCAGAAAACGAAGGACTAGACCAAAATTTAGTTTGACAGGACTAGAATTATTTTAGTTACTCAATTTAGTTCAGGCTGCACATTTGATATTCTGTTGCGCCTATTTTACATCAAATTCTGACTTAAATTCGAATTGTCAAACCAATTTTAATCTACATCAGGTACAATCTACATGTCGACAGGTGTGAAATAAACTAAACTACATATGTAAAAAAGTGTAGCGACGAACATGTAATTTGTTGTAGAGATGGAAGAGTTAATAGTTTCGGCATTTATTAGCTTTAAACAGATAAAAGCAATAATATTAAATAAAGATAGAAAATGATGCTGCTTAGATTTTATATTTTCTACGAGAATATCTTTTATTAATTTGGAAGATATAATTTTTTCTTTAGATTTATTTAGGGTTATTAATTTTATACTAGAATTTTAAACTATATTTAAAATATCTTCACTGTTTAATAAAGTTTTTAATGTCTCTGTTGGATTCCTTTTTTTTATTCAGGAAAAGATTCTTTGTCAAGTATGTTAGCAAAAGAACTTTTATGATACTTAATCAGGTTTTCTTTTATTTTTTGCTTTTTAACAGCCCATTGTCCAGAAATACTTATACGGTTTCCTTTGCAGTGGATACATACTGCATTTTCTGATGCTATTTCACATTCTTCGAAGTGATGATTTTCAGCACAAATGGAACATACAACTAAATTTTTACAGTATTAAGCTAAGTGGCCATTTCTTAAGCAATTGTTACAATGTTTTACTGGGGTTATATATTGCCTCACTGCGTGGCGCCAGCCGTGAATATCAATGTATTCCGGCAGCACGTTCGAAGCAAAAGTGATAATTACTGTGCGTTTTGGCTGCTCCACGCTTCTTCCATTGTCTCCTACTCTCTTTGTGATGCGCTTCACGCAAATAATTTTTCTGAAAGTGGAAATCATACCAAAGATTTTGGAATTGAAAAATTTCGTATCAACATTATTAATGACGCCAGTTACTTCTGTTCCTGTTGCTGGTATTGTTGCTTTCATCAGATATTCACTTAAAAATGTTGTATTATTTAAAAATGCATTAGCTAGTTGGCTTTTCAAAATGTACACCTATTTTATATTTATTTATAGATTGTAAGAATTTAATCCCTTTATTAAATCTCTTTGGATTTTAAAATGGAAATTAAATCCCGCGTGCCTGTTAGTCTCTTTTCATCGCCTGATTCTACAATTACTACAAAATATGTAAGAGGAGAATCCTCAGGATATCCTCTGCTATAATCAGATACATAGTAAGTAGGGTTTGTACTTCCTGAAATTGTCAGTATCTGCTTCCGTGCTGGTCTGTTCCTCGGTACTAGCTTCACACTCCTATGTACAGTTATTAAAACACGAAAAAGTAATAAAAATAAGTTAAAAATATAATAATTTGGAAAATAAAATTTAAATTGCCGCCTCTCTCCTTTGGGGTTCCCGCGCTTTTTTCCAACATCAACCGTAATTTTATTTTTAAATTTATGGACTTTAGTGATCATTCGTTCATTTTTATCTAATGAACACACTTCTTTACGTGATTTTTGGAAAATGATGGCAACACCTGAGCATTTAATTTAGAAACGTCAAAATCAATTTAGTCCTGCCATTTCATAAACTAAATGTAGTTCGAAGTCAAAAACAGACTAGCAATTTGACAAAATTAAACTAAATTGGAAAAGTTTTAGTTATAGTTTAGTTTAATCGGTTTTCGGACAGAATTAGCATCATTGTGTGATATATGTCTTGAAATATTTTACTATAGGTGGTATAGTGGAAATACTGGAAATTCAAGTTCATCTTTTGTAATTATCGATGAACGTTCTGAAGGACAAAGATTGGAATTAGAATGGTCATTTTGCCGCCGTAATAAAATTATATTAATGTATTAAAATGTTTTCTCCAGGAACGCTATTCAAAGTTTGCCTTCATAAATTTATAACATTTTAAAAAGAACCAATCTATATATAAGAAGAAATATTAACCTCGCAAATAATAGTGTCCTACATTTTTATATATAATAGATGATATATAAAAGCAATTTGTTTCTCATTTTAAGTTCAATCCTTCAGATGGAACACATTTTATACCACGTTTAGGCATAGGTTCATCTAACAAAACAGGTCTCACAAATTACTTTACTTAAACTTAAATAAAACTTAAATACTTAAGCATTTTTTACACAAACCCTTAATTAGTCAATTTCAACTATCCTAACAAAATTGGGACAAAAAAACAACCTGTGAGACGATGAATACAATGAAAGCTGAACGGGTGGGTGATAGGAAATATCATTGTTTTACTGAACTATTTGTTTTATCAATTAAACAAAGGATTTAAAAAATTCAGAGCAACCTCTTTATTTTATAAACAAAAGGTCGAAAGAAACCTAATCAGGACTTAGGACCAATAAACGGAGGCCGGTTTTAAGCTTCTGTCAACAATAGTCATTGTTTTACTAAGGAAATTATTAAAAAATGGTGCATCAAAGCTACCGCGCTATTTTTGTTAATAGCTGCATACAGCTTTTCAGTAACACCGAAAGGACAGAACGTTCGCATGGTACTATGAGCCGATGGATCGATATTTTTAATTTCTCAAGGTCGTCGACTAACATTTTATCAAATATTTTAATGGCTAAGCGCGTGTATAATAAATGTACATAATTATAGATTTTGGTAAGAAATCTGGACTTAGATGAAGTTACGATAAAATATAAATTCGCTACACAAATTGTAAACTTAAAAACGCCTAAACTCACCATTTGACATCTCTGAGTGTGGCCGTAAGCTGATAATTAAATGATCATCTACCTACCCAACGGTATACTCTGACTGAGTCCGCCAATAAGTTTCCACTTAGTGTTTCCAATTTTCTTAGTTTCTTAGCTACTAGGTGAAGATGCTTAGAGAATATGTTTTATACATTTAGCATAAGACCCAAGGTGGGAAGGTGGTTTTATGTTGTTAAGATAAGCTGCTCGATGCAGCTCTCCAGTCAGGTTTTTACGAATAAAAGACTTAAGGACCATAAATACTAAACATATGTAGTTATTAACACCCAGCAAACGCAAAGAGGTTGTGGCCAGGATTCTTTAAGAAATTTAAAGAACTACCTGACTGAACATTTCGCATATTTAAAAGATAGTCAATATTTTTAGACAAAAACTCATCGTGGAAATCCATTAAGAACCATCACCGTGATTTCAAACCTATCAAATAATCAAAAATTTAACCGAAACATTAAAACTGGGTTGCGCTCGTAGATTTTGTCCACATTGCGTCGACCCTTGGTGCACGTCATTAATCAATCCATCGATCCAGCTCGTACAATAGCGAATGCTCCGAATGCCAGTGCCATCCATTAGAATAAAAATAATTATTCTTCCTATCACTATGTCATAATGATGCCTGGACAAAGTTTGGACAAAGAGCGCCCCTGGAAAACAAGATGGGTTTTTGAATTTTTGGCAAGCGGTGTTTGGTGTTGAATATTTCCGTGTTTTTCTATTACGGATATCGGACGGGTAAAATAAGTTATAATTTAGGAAATAGCTAACTTGCTTTAATATGTTTAAAAAAGGAAATAATATAGGAGGATAGGAAATATTTTTTTTGCGCACCTTAGGATACTAAGGAGCGCAAAAAAAATCATGGCTCACGAACATATATGTAAGTTCATGGACATGGCGTGTAGCAGGGAGAATAACGAGGCCAGGTTGGCGTTTCAAATAGTACATATGAAAAAAAATTCACTTATAGGTATAATATCAATTTCTTGCAAATGTTTAACTTTTTTTGCAACAAGCTTTTTTTTAAGTAAACAAGTGAAACCTCAGCGTCTGTGGTAGCTAATAACTCAGCAAATTTCCTTCTTTAAAATGCAAAACTTCACAACAACCTTCAATTATTTTCAGACATATATTTTTAACAATTTGTCAAGAACTAGATAGTTCAAGCGAGTGCATAAATCACAATCCAGTCGGCGATAGGTGTGCGTGATTCTAAACAAAACATGGCTGCCTGCTTGGACGCTCCAAGAAAAACACCAGACTGATTTATAACGTTGAATTATTCCAGAAATGTGGCCAGGAATAAAATTAAACATGAAAATGACGGTTTCAACATAATTCTACTATCGTATTTTCGTGATGGTATTTAAGAAATACATTAATAAAAAAACAATCTTAACATTAACTTGTGTGGGTATAAGTATTAAATGTTCTTTGAAATTTTTATTTTGTCAGTGAATTAGTAAATCGAAAGTATCAAATACCACAATAAAATTATATATCTGCTAACTAATTTTAAATGTCGATTACCACGGATTTTGAAATTAAACATAAAAAAGCAATATCATCATCGCTGCATTATTTTTCTTTGACACAGTTTTTTTTCAAATATTCATATTTTTAACGCATGAAATATGAATTTTCCATCACAAAAGCAAGTACAATCGTGAAGAAGATGAATTGACACGGTAGCATCGATTGAACCGTACAGTTTTCCTTGACTGTACTATGGACTTTGGAAAAAAGACATACGTAGAGTCGAATTCGGATTGTATTTTTAGAACACTCATAATATAACAATCACGAGATAATAATATAGATAAGAGGCCTTAACAATTTACTTGACATAAAAATTTTAATTTCTCAAAAGATGTCCTGGATTTTGTTGTGCATCGTTGATAAAACATTTATTTGTCTAAAGATTCCTTTTTCACATTCCTTTCACATTCCTCAAACTCAAGACAATGTCAGCACTTTCTGTGTTATTCCGGAACGCTACATTGGCAGACTTAGAAACAAGTGGAGATGTTTGAATGCTTTCATAATTGTCAAGACCCTGTCATCTTAGTCACTCGTGACCACGGTGTCTGTAAAGGTACCGAAACGTCTAATTAAAATGTAAAAATATAATTAAACGTGATAAAATCCGGTTGATAAGTGTTTTGTTTCATTTATTTGTCTTGTAATTTTTATATTAAATCTACCACAATGAGAAATAGGATATTAAAATATTGATTACATTTTTTACGGTAACCAAAAATACACTGTATTTTTTAGGTTTCACATAAATAACATGCTGTGAAAAATTATAAGTACTGAGCAAATAGTTGAAAAGATATTTTTCCTAAATTTTCTACATAAGGCCAAAAAATAGCTGTTTAAATCAGCATTAAAATTTTTTTTTAATTCTTCGCTCAGTCGAGGTCTTTGTATCTGCATATAATTATCGTATGGAAATTTAATAAAAACTCATGAAATTATTCATCAAAACATAGTACGTTTTATTTGAAAATGTTAACCCTTAATTTTATACCGGGTGTACAATCCAAATGGGTCAGTATGGAGAAGTCAGAAACTATGAGAGATAGCGAAATGTGTTCTTAGGAACCATGGCGTCGATTTTAGATTTAATAACAATCACATTCAAACTTTTTTCTTAACTCTCATACATAACTGGGAAACGAACCTAGACAAAATCTCTGTGAACAATGTGGTATATTTTCTGCAAGTCGTAAGAAGCAAAAATTCAATCGAATCTTGTTCAAATAATTAAAAGAAAAACCCTACAATAACATAGCTATTTTATTTCAGTAAATGTTCAAAATGGTAGCCGTTCTGCTGAATGCATAAATTAATTCTTTTGGGTAACGAATGTAAAATTGCGTTTCGTATTTTCATGGGGTGCATATGTGTTAAAATGTTTTCTAAAGCTGTAGTTAAATCCTCTACAGTGTCGTAATTTGATTTGCAGATTTCATCTTTTACATAGGCCCATAAGAAAAAGTCAAGAGACGTGATGTCAGGCGATCTTGCGGGCCATTCAATGGAGCCGTTTGTACCAATCCAGTTATCTTGAAAGTGATCATTGAGGAAGCCTGTGGTAATTAGACTATTATGTGCGGGGGCTCCACCTTGTTGAAAATACATATTTTCTATGAAATCCTGTGGCATTCCTCGTATGATTTCAACAACGTTTTCTAAAATTTCGATGTTTTTAAATCTATTTAATCGCCCTAAAATTTAAACATCAAAACTCTGATATGTATAATTCCAACCCAACAGTTAAATGAAAATCTTATTTGGCGTCGCCCTTCGTGGATCCGCAAAGGGTTTTGTCGTGACCCAAATTGTGACCCAGATTGCACCGTGAGAATCATCTAGGATATCGCGTACAGCGTCACGAATTGAAACATCAGGAGTTCCCTCGAAGTAAGCCAAAATAGTGATCTCAACATCAATATCACATTTTCGTGGTTTCTTCAGCTTTTTCCTTCTGAAACTACCACAGGTCCTCAAATTGTAAATAAATTTATTAAATATTTTTCGTGTGGGTACATTACGTAACGGATGCCTATTTCGGTACCAATCTAAAGCTCGTGTGCAATTTTTATCACTTTTAAAATAGGCTTTCAATAGATATATAACTCATAGAACTTAATAGAACTGTTCTTCATTCGTTAAACGTATTATACAAACAGTACACAACACATAACACAATAATAATCTATCTAAATTCAAAACGAAGAGGTTATGAAAAGGCTTGTTTTATTTAAAATATGACATTCGTTCCAAAAGAGTATTCCATTTTCAAATTTTAAATGATTCGGCACGCCCGCTGAACAAATGCATTCTAATTTTAAATAAATGCTATTTGTAATGCATAATATCGATACGGATAAGATATGCATAAGCGGTCTCTTCAGATAATTGATAATCGATTCATATTATTCACGACATTTTGCAAATTAATTAAATTGTGGCCATTTCAGTCTAATTCACTGTCAGTCTTGTTTACAAAAGATTTCATAGCAAAATTTAGTCCTTATACTTACGGACCAATAGTTGACGCGATTACAAGAGTATTGACCAGGTTCGATTCCCGGTTATGTATGAGAGTTAAGAAAAAAGTTTAAATGTGATTATTATTAAATCTAAAATCGACGCCATGGTTCTAAGAACAGATTTCGCTATCTCTCATAGTGTCTGACTTCTCCATACTGAGCCATTTGGATTGTACACCCGGTATAATTAACAAAACAGGTTTTTGTAAACCTTCGTTCTACCTTGGGGACATTAAAGCATTATATCTATTGGGTAGGAAGAAAAAAGCGATGTTTGTTATTTTGGGAGTTGATGCAAACAATCTGAATTTCCTATTTTAATGTAAATATGTAATGTTATAAAAATAATGGCTATCTGCATTCGAAAACCAAACCAGTATCTTGAAAATAATGAGATCTACCTTTCATCAAAACCATACAACAGTTTCATAATATTTCATAAGATTGTAAACAAAACTTGTAAAATTCTTACACAAATTGTTTTAATCTTACGAGTAGAAGAACTATTTGTACTTCAGCTTATACGTAATTAAAATGGCCGAAGTAGATCGGCGTGATCGCATAAAGCAAGTTCTTAAAGAAAGTATCACCTTTGTAATCTTTTAAATTATCCATATAAGGAACTGTTTGAAATATCAATGTAGATATATCTAACGATTTAACTTTAGAAGTCTGATACTTTAAAAATGTTTGATTTATATTGTGTTTTATTGATAAAACTGTATTTTTCTTGATAAAGTTTAGAAAGACAGTACATTTGTAAAATAATTTGAAAAACCCCGAGAGGCAAAAATAAAAACCATAACATTTAGGCACAAAATAATTCATCGGTAGCAACTCCACAGTTTTCTCTAGCTCAAACATTGAAAGGGTGTTGAAGGGAGCCGCTGGATCCACGTCGGTCGACATTGGAATATTCTTAATGTTTTCTATCGACTCGCGATATCTTCACTCGGCTTAGTTCCATGTTATAGCAATCAATCATCCTGTATATGATGACATTCTTTTGTATCGTACAGTAATTATCTAGGTAATTTTTTTTAGGATTGACAACTTTTACGCAACTCAGTTTTAAGTTGTAAGTAAGGTAGTAATCGTAGTTTATTTTTCTTATAAAATGAAATCTGTATTAACTATTCAATAAGTTTCATAAAAACTCTTTAGTAACTATTAATAACTCAAGTTTATTCTTAATTATTGTTCTTTCAATTCGATTTGAACGATCTTATAAGCATATCGATTGCAGGACAGATGTGTAGCTGAGTACTTAGAAAAGGCTTATAAATTACAATCGTTTAAAAAAAATCATAGGCTTTTGAATGACTTTAACAGCGGAATAACATGTTGAATATTGTTTTAGTTTAAATAAAATTACGTACATAGGTATGACCTACAATAGGTACGTGTAGGTGTAGCGAAATCATATGTCTGTTTTCTATTTACATATAACTGAGGCTTTTAAAACAATTTAAAAACGTTACTTACATTAGATAAATTGCAAGAACCTGTTCTAAAATAGTTAGTAATTTTACCGTCCATTTTTAATATCATAATTTCAAACTAATATTTTAGCACCGAACAAGACCAATCACCAATAATTTTACATAACCAACCGGCTAACTTAGCTGCCAACTTAATAACAAAGTAGTTGGCTGCCTATAGGTACCTAAGTAAGCACATTCGCCGCGCCAAGTTGACTAACGGCCTGCCAATCACACCCTAAGTTAATTGGAAATCCATGTTTCTGTACCGGGGAGTGGTTTCCAAGGCTTTGTTTATAAAAATTAAACATTCCATTTATAATGTTTGGCTGCTGAAGTTTGAGCGAGATGGTAACGAGGTATACAATCTTTTGATTGAAGCACCAATTTGAGTATATCAATATGGCTGAATTGTTAAGTACCTACGTATGTATATGCTTATATAATTTTCTTTATCTAATGACATTTTTTAAATTAATTTAAGAAACTAATCTTCAAACACAATTTAATATAGTGGGGCAACAGTTTGACGAGTGTGATCATTTTCTAAATACCTATTAATATTCTTAAAAAATTAAAAAAAACAACGGAAAAAGATGAAACAATGAAAAAAGAACATTTTAATAATTTAAGCATTAAAGCAACTAACTTGAATTTTCTATTTATTTGTTATAATGAATTCATGTCCGGGTTGCCCTACTAACTGGACTAAGTCAATAATACCGGCGAAACTTGAAATATTAATACACGAATAGAAGAATTGGTGGTAACGTAGCCTGTTTAATGGGTATTCGAAACTGTTGATGTATATTATGTATATTTAATATGTATTTATGTATGTACATTTCGTTAGACAACAAGGATAAAAGGATTTTTAAAGTTTAGACATCTGATCACATTCACACTGAAGGCACATTACCTTTGTTATTTTTGCATATTTTTGCTGCTATATTCTTAGCAGCTATGACGAACGCAGCTCGGGCTCAGCCGGCAAAGCATAGGTACGGAACTTTATGGCTGCCTGAGATGATTGCGGCGCGAGTCAGGAAGGGATACGGCACTCGCTGTTTTATGCAATTCAATGCTGACCTTGATTGTTTAATTCGAAAAGTCTTATTTTTGTTGAAATAACAACACCTAAGCCATTTTTTAATTCTGATAGATTATAATTAGTGTTGTGATTGTGCATATTTCCCCCATTTTGTGTGCATAGTATTTGCATGTATTTTTTGGCATTTTGATAATGCATATAATCCGATATCTAACCATGATATTATAACGTGTAGTTATTTTTTTTTATTGAAAAAGGATTAGACGTTGGTCTATATCTCACCTGATGGAAAGTGACGATGAATACGAAGGCGTTACACGTCTATCCACGAGATACCTATTCACTAGACGCTTGAAAGAACTAGGACTATAGTTTTCGGGAAAAACAGACGCAGGTAGTTCATTCCACACCTTGGCGACCCGCACCAAAAAGGAACTATCGAAGCATTTGGTTCGACTTCTTGGGATATCTACAATAAAGGGATGGAAGGCCTGTCTGCGTCTAGTAGTCCGATGTAAGAAGGGTGTGGGTTCAACCTGAACAAAAAGAGCATCGCGCACTCTCCAAAATGTAATCTGTAGAAAACTGCTAAACTGGCAACTTTCCGATGATGGTCGAGGCTTTGCAGATTTTTGGTGGGGAGGTCAAAGTTGCTAATAATTTTTCAAGCTCTTCGGTCAATTGCGTCCATCGCTTCGAGTTGGTACTTTGCAGAACCATCCCAAAGGTGGCTACAGTACTCCATACAAGATCGAACTTCAGCTGTGTACAAATTAAGTAGCCGTTCAGGGCTGAAGTACCATCGGACCTTCGAGATGATTCCCAACTTCTTTGAACCAGTTTGAGCCATGGACGCAATTTGTTGCCCGACGTTTAGTTGGGAATAGTTACGCCCAGAAGCCCTAGGTGATCGGTTAATATGCATCTTACATACAATATGTTAGGATATTATATAGACCCCTTTTTGTCGTACTATAATCTGTATTATAAACAGACTAAACTAAAAAGTTTGTACACATTAGCGCCTGTGCTACAAGTAGCACGCAGGGGTATCCAATCATTTGACAAAAAACAAAATAGCAAATTTTCATTTGAAAAACAACCTTTGACAAAATTATGCTTGATAAATTTATCATTTCACAAACTATTGTTTAATAAACTACTCATCTGACAAATTTGTTTACTAGAAAAAATTTCAGTATGCCAAACAATTTCACAGACTGATTTTTTAAACTACGTGCATGCATTTGACGCTCGCTCCGCAGCTGTCCACTTGCTTTCTGCCTGGTCACAATACTAGTTCAATTTGGTTAAGTTAGGTTTGTATGTAGTCAATAAACGCGCGAGCCGAGCGAGCGGAACGAGCGTAATTCGGCAGGGTGACGCATTACGCTCGCTCCGGCGCCAGCAGCACCCGGCGAAGCGCCAGGGCCACATTAAGTACCATTTCTAGCTTTTCACGAAAAGCAACTTTTGTGTTTTATAATTCTTAATTATGCAACTTTACTATAATTGTACTGTATATATTAATTTTTGTGTTTGTTTTGTTTCTTCTTCCTGTAGGAATTATTAGCCTGGCGTTATATATTTTTGTGTCTATTTCAAAATAACGTGTTAATAAAACCGCCTAATAAGTCAAGTTCCCATATAATTTCTTCGTAGTAACAGAAAATATTAAAATGTTCCGTATACGCCGCCTGTGGGACATTAGCCACGCTAGCCAGAACAATTTTTTAATATCACCCAAACAAGTGCTTTAAGCTTTCGGAAGTTGGACTATTATGGATAAGACTAAACTTGTTCAAGCATTACCTTTAAGAAATCGACATCCACACTGACTCTGAAGATAGACTAGATAAGTTTTAGCGTATTTTATGATAAATTGAAGTTTTAATTTATTCAAATAAAAGTGTTACAGGGTTTCGGGTTGCCACCAATATTAACAAAACAGGTACAACGTTCAAGCAGAAAAATTTTGAAATATACGAACCTACTCGTAACAAAATAAAAGCACAAATTATTTTCTCATTAAAGAAGAGGAATAAATTTGTACCGATGCTTACAGGAACAACGATGGGTTTAAATGAAAATTTCCTTCATTTTATAACTACGTCTTGTCAAAACACAATAAGCACAGCAATCTAAAAATACCTCACATCCTACGAAATACTATTGGACAGAGTCATCTAAACCAATATTAATTATTGGCTGATAAGTAAATTTTTATCTAATTAATTAACTAGAAAAAAAAAAACAATTATCTAAGTAACTAATATAATTGCAGTTCGCAGTCTGAAAAGTTATATCTACGTTAACATTTCCATGTACAGTTAGAAGAATTGACGTGACAAATATTACCTTGGTTCCTTTCCCCTCGCCTGGCGAAGTGTGTGCTGCCAAATGTGTTAAATATAGAATTTAAATACAATTTTTTTATTCAACAACAACCAGCTTGAAAGTGATAACTGAATTTAAAACGTAATAACTACACAGGGTGAATCATCCAGATGGGTCTATATAGAAAAGTCTCCAACTATAAGATTTACAGATAAGAAAAACTGCGTTCACCGATTTTTGTTTAAAATCGTACATCACTCAGGAATCGAACAGGTTAGGTATATTAAAAAACAATGTTTTATTTGATTACTAGGAAGGATTTAAAACAAATCTTACTATGGAATCATAATATGTCTTAAATCAAAAGATAACGCTGCATTTTACTATTTTATTCCAAAACAGTGTGATTTACTTTTACCCCCTTCTTATAGCAGTAGAGTCCATTTAAACGCAGATTCACCACTTAAAATACAAATGTCTTAACAAAAAGAGTAAATTATTGTACTCAAGTAAAATACCACTTTTAAAAATTTACTCAAAAACATAAAATTGTGTCGGTAGGGCAGTGTTCAGTATTTCGATTTTTACGTTCCCGAATTCAATGCCGGTGACTGGCAAATGTAGGTACAATGAGTTGTAAAAACTTATGTAAGTGCCGCTGAAGGCTCTGATAGTGAAGAAACTTTTGCGGAAACTCAAATACCTAAGAAATTACTTCGAAGATATCTGTAAAGTCTGCAAACCCACAGTTGGCACTTGTGGACAATCAATTGCGTAGTAGATCACGATGCTGTGATGTTCCTGAAATGGGGTATTAAGGCTGTTCTGGATTAAAATAGTAAAATACTGCATTTCTTAATGTAGTATTTTTTATTGTTAGTTTGTAACAGTATTATTATTTTTGTTACATTTTTATCGTTGCGGTAGAAAATTTTACTATGTATATTTTACAAATAAAATTATCTTCGATCAATCTTTTTGGTTTTTACTTCGAAAGAAAAATAAGTCAAATACTTATGTAAGTTCAGTCAGTTAGTTGGTTTCATATTTAAAGCAATAGTTATATTAGTTCAAATTCATTATTTATAGGGCAATAGTGGCTGTCTAAACATAAACTACATAATTAGTCCCAGGTCCGAGTTCTGGTCGGGGCATTTATTTGTATGATAAACACAGATGTATCTTCTCGGGTCTTGGTTGTTTATATTTATATATATGTACGTGTATGCTAGGCCCAGTTCGCTGAATGGTAATCCTTACATCCAAGCTCTGGTTACTTAGGGTCCATACAGTTGGTGTTTTTGTCGGGAGAATAATTCTTTATTAAGTTTAGGTAGCTTATATTTTAATAGAGGTAAAATCAAAATTGAGCGCATTGGATTAGATTATTATATTACCGTGTATCTAAGCTGATGAAACAACTGAAATAAATCCTTATTGATTCACTTTCAAATTTTAAGCAACTAGTTCGATATGCCATCTTGTAAATTTTTCCGATACTAATTTTTTAAATTTAGAATCACACACTAGCGCCATCTCTTCCATTACTCCTGAAGTAAATTCATCCCTGTATTTCGAGGGTTGTATTCAATGATTGCGAATAAATTGCGATACGGCGCTAGTTTCGTTGGTAAATAAAATCATAAAAATAATAAAATATTTATATATAATTAGTTATATCTAACATTTTGTCGGATACCCTAAAGAAGTTTACCTAATGAGTTTTTCCAACAGTTGAAAAAAAAAGACGAATTGACTCAAACGTCAAAACAACAAAAAAGAAAAGCGTTCTAAATTCAAATTACCTATTCGAACCGAAATCACAACTCAAACCCTTTCACCTAAGCACGCCAATACATCTACGAAGCTACCGACAGACATAAAGCCATCAACGCAGCCATCTTTGCTCCACGACTAGAATTTAAATGTTGGCAGCACTGAAACTTCGCGGCAAATGGGCAAAGGAGCAGAAAGTTCCTGAGTTTTAATATGTTGTAATGTAGGAGATTCTCCCATCCTAATGACATGTCGTTAACGCAAGACAACCGCGCTTCCCGCTTAGTTTTTGAAAATCGAACTTTGGAGTTGCTGATTGCCTCCCATTAAAAATTTTAAGTCGCATTGTAAAACTTGGGGTTTTCTAGTTGGGGGGGGGGGAACAATGTGAAAATTACTAAAGGTAAAACATATTATCTGACAAAGATAATAAAAAAAAGAATATGGGCATTATAACCAAGAAATGTATAGTCTGCGTACTTAAAACGATCGCATACCTAAACTGTTAAAATTGTATGTTAACATTACGCATAAAACGTTAAAAATACATTTAATTACACGAAAATTCCAAAATATCAAAAGTTCCAAACAAAATTATAAATTTTCAATCAAATTCACGAATCTATTAAGTGAAAAGACAAACGCACCAACAGACGCTACAAGACATTCAGCAAATGCAACCTAATTAGATTTCGCACAAATTCAAAGAGGAAAATGTGCGGAATGCCAACTGGAATCTGTTCCTCGTTTGTAAAAGGATTAAACATGAAAGAGGTTTTATAGTTCATGTTAGTGTTTAATGTTGTTGGAAATACTTAAAACGAGGGTGGATTGAAAAGTTCGCGGCCTTACATAGATAGCGTTGTCAATTTTTATCTGAGATACATGCGTAATTATTTATTTTATTGAACATTAAGTGAGAGTAAGTTTAGTTAATTTTGAAACTGGATAGACTAGAGCACCGTGCAGTTATCAAATACCTCCACAAGGAACACTTATGCAGATTCATGAAGATATGGTGGCTACTTTAGGAACATCTGCTCCGTCGTATACAATGATAAATAAGTGGACAGCTGAATTTATACGTGGACGAGAGAGCATCAAAGATGACCCCCGCTCTGGACGGCCTTCTACAGCTACGACTTCAGAAAACATCGAAAAAATATGTGATCTCATCATGGGAGACAGAAGATTGAAGGTATTTGAGATAGCTGAAGCTGTAGGGATTTCATATGAATGTACACAAAACATGAACGTTTATGAATTAGGGTTCCACAAGGTGTCTGCAAGATGGGTTCCGCGGCTCCTTATAGTTGAACAGAAACGAACTCGGCTCACGATTTCTAGAGACTGTTTAGAGCTTTTTCAAGCTGATCCAAACGAATTTTTGTTACTATGAATGAAACATAGGTTCATCACTATACTCCTGAATCCAAACAACAATCCAAACAATGGAAGAGACCCGGATCTCCGATCCCCAAGAAAGCCAAGGTGTGTTTTTCAGTAAACAAGGTAATGGCATCGGTTTTCTGGGATTCTAAGGGTGTCATCTTGGTTAATTACTTAGAAAGAGGTCAAACTATATATTCTGCATACGCTGCACACTATTAAGAAATAAAGTCTAAGAGACCAGGATTGTTGACCAAGAAAGTTTTGTTTCATTATGATAATGCTCGTGTTTACACTTCTGCAGAATCGATGGCTCAAATAGTGAATTGTGGTTTCGAATTGCTTCCTCATCCCCCTTATTCACCTGACATGGCACCTTCTGACTTCCACCTATTTCCAAAACTAAAAAATCACTTAGGTGGAATAAAATTTTCTACCAATGAGGAGGTCGAAGTGGCCGTAGATGCCTTTTTTGAAGACCTTGACGAGACCTTCTATTTAAATGAGACCAAGGTTTTCGAGGACCGCTGGACTAAGTGCTGTGACCTAGGAGGAGAGTATGTAGAATAATAAATATAAAAATTGCATTATTCCTGTGCTTTCTTATTTAGGCCGCGAACTTTTCAATCCACCCTCGTAGTAGACTGATTTCTTGTATATTTAATTTCAAATTGTAATTATTGGTTTCCAAAAAAAGGGGTGCTACCCGCTGTTTGGACCTTCGGTTCGGCAATATTTGATGGACGGAAATGCCGGCCCAAACCAAATAAATCGCCGCTCGGCATACCGATTGATCCTGGTCCGAATATGTACATAGCACCCCTCACAGATTTTGTTAGGATCTATCGGAAAAATAACAGCGTTCGAATAGAAAAAAAAAATATTAATCAGTGTTAAGTACATAATCAAATTTCTATAACGCTTGGCTAGATAAGTCTGTGTTTTATGGTACCCATTTGGTATTAGAATTCACCAAATTTATGTGCTACTCAACCATTTGAATACCTTTTGTGGAGAAATAATTTTGTTTTTAGATATACGGAAACTGTCAACTGTCCTTTTCTTAAAAGTTTTAACACATAAGCATTATCAACAATATTGAGTTTTAAAAAGTAGTATGTTGCCAAAAATAAAGGGTGGTTGCCCTTTCTAATGAACTGACAAATACTAACACATACAAACAGTACATCTTCAGATTTACAATTATGATCTCGCCGGTAACCCAGCGCATTTTCTTTCCGCCGCTGAACTTTCCCGAATTACAACTCTAACAGCAGAATTAAAACCCCCGAGAGCAGGCCGGTACACCACAAATCGCTTAAAACAAACCTCTCTAATGACACACCAATTAAAAGTTTTCATCCGGATTCCCGGAGCGCAGATTGTTATCTGCAGTAAACCCGGTAATGTAGTTTCTAGTACATAGTTTGTATGAGCGCTTAGCGTTTTGGTTCGGTTCGTTGATGGCCTTTGATGGCTGTCGGGTGGTGGGTGTTTCTGAAGATTTGGCTGGAGGTGTCTAGTTGTAGAATGAGCAGTGGGATTAAGTGTGGTCATCTTATTGGACGTGGGTTGAGTTTCCAAAAAAACGCACACTTCTGTTACCTAATTGAAACCGTGATGTAGATTGAAAAAAATGAAAAAATGCTTTATTCAAAATACAATATTACAAAACCAAGTTGTTAGGACCATCCTATTAGGTATACAAAATACTTGTACCAGGAGGGCCCGCTCTTCCATAATTTATTAGCAATGATTTACTTAGGATTGTACCATTAAATTTTTATTTTGATAGTTATTTACTTTACAAAAACAAAATTTTAAACAAAAACCAAAATTAAATACTTATAGTTAAAATTTGAGAGTGTACGTGTGTGTGTGTATGCATGCGGGTGTGTCGGCAAGTGTGAACTTTCTGGTTCAAGTGATTGATTCTGTGATCTGAATTTAATTTTTAAACCATAAGAATTTTTCCAATATTTTTCCATGGAGTATTTTATAAATACCTGCACATGGGTTACTGTACGCATTTTACTTTGTACTACAAATATATTACATGAAATCTAAATTCAACTGTAGGTATCAAAATTTACTTAAAAGCAACAACCTAATTTAAATATCTATCTATATTTAATAATTATTTAGATATTAAATATATTAAATATTTAAATAAATATCAGAATCACAGCAAATCTGAATTAGTAAAAGGTAGATTTGATACCCTCTGTTAAATGATGTGTAGGATTAAATGGATTACCGAGTATTTAATCACTATGTGGATATAATTAAAGGGACAGTATTATCTCTACCTTTTCAATACTTATAATTTTCACCCTACTAGGGACGTTAAAAACTAACAAAATGTTTCTTAACATTTACAACTTTAAACAAATGAACTGATTAATTTATTACTCTATACTTTAATTTACAATACCAGAGTGTACATATACAAGTGTATCAAATTAATTATTTTAAGACGATGAAAGAATTAGCCGAATTCTTATATATTTCTGGATATATTTTTGAGGCTTTTGGCGTTGAAACCATGGGGTCCTTGGAATAAGGGGCTCATCGCCTTTATTAGGACTTGAAGACTTGAAGGCGATCGGTGAGTGAAACTAGCGACCCTAAGGCTGGCACCTACCTCGTACAACGCTTTTCACAAAAATATTTTGCTGACTATGCTAGTATTCCGTTTCATATGTTTTGTCCTTTAATCATAGTGTTATTTATTATTTTATGAAATCGATGCAATCAAATTGTAATCTTTTAAATTTTAATAATTTAGAGAGTGGATATAATTAATTAGCTATAATTATGAGAATTATTTTGGTAGATAAATTTTATGGATCCGCTACATACACAGTTACGCAAGTTTATAACCAAACTGGTATAGTCACAGATAATCTCATTATATGTCAGTATGAGCGTAACAATACTTCAAGACTCAATTTTACGATAAACATTATCATTCTTTTAATTAAAATCGACACCCTCATTTAAATACAATCAGCATACACTGCATCCATTACTTCATTATACATAAATACATAGTCTCAGGGAGCACTGGGTAGATTCGACACCCCTTCCCGACTTTTCTCTCTGATACGTCGCTGAGTGGATTTTCGGGTCGCTCTACATTTGGCTAACGGGCGGCACTGTCGACTCGTTACGAGCTTCATAGGACGTGTACTCTTGTAGGGTTCACAGTTTCCAAATCATAACGTTTTTAATTATTATTTAAATATTATCAAAGAATAAAGAAGTTGGTTTAAATTGTTATAGCTAGGCAGTGTTTAGGCAGTTAAATATGGGACATTCTATGTTTGAAGTTAGAGCTGGTTTCAAATAATTACTTGACTAAAATTTTTGTATACTTAACGGACCCTCTAAGATACTTTAAATGGTTACGTAAGGCGCTCGTAATTATAGATGTTGCTTATGAACACTTTGCTTTAGCAAATCTTAACTAAGACAAAGTAAAAATTCGTAAAATCTGTACTTAGGAACGCCTTAATTAATCATTTCACGTTTATAAGTGCTGCTGTAAGAGTGATAAGTTCATACAATGATATGACTATATATAATACTTATAACTTATCACACATAATTATATAAATATGTATAAGAACCTAGACATGAATGTTTATTTTATTAAAAGTTAAAATATCACAAATTTGTCATGCAATAAATTTCAAAGATTAACAATACAGCTGAACAAATGTATTTTTAAATACACACATTTGCAGTTACAAGAGTCAACCCTAGCTAAGTAACTCTGTAGGACATTATTCTATTCAGTCTAATTATTATATGTGCCTAGTGACGTTCCGGTGACAGCTCGGCGAAGCTATTCACAATGTCACCCCCGCAAACGTGGGGAGGTTTCATCTAGAATACTTTAGGAATCTGTAAAATATGGAAATTCAAATATTTATTTTTTTAACAATATTTGAGCAATAAGTGCAAAGATTGATTGATGTTTTTCCATGAGTTTTAATTAGGAGGATCTAAGAAGTAAAAATCTTTGATTTTAAAACCTCAATTTGATATTAATCGACTAGAAGGTCTCCAATGTACTCGTCAAAGAACATAATAAAACTAAAATTAATTGTATGTTATCACTACATGTAGTTTAGCAGCGATTGAAAAGTAGGTCTCCAGATTTGTAATTGGTAAAACCCCTCAGGTTATGTTTAACGTCCATGGTTACTGAAGGTGCTTCTAAGTATAGATTTTGCTTAGGAAATTTGTACTTTGTTTATACTTAATCTAAGTCCAAATTTACCATTTGACGACTGTAAATACGGCATGTATAGTGAGCAGACCGTAACGTGCCAGCGATAGCATGAGTGCTGACGGATGAAAACACATTTAAAAAGCTATATAACAAAAAAACGTACATTTTAAATATCAAAACTATTTCTGAAATATTGCTGAAATATTGCTGAGTGATTAAAGACAAATTCAATTACTATTTTATTTTCTCTTGAAAAGCAATAAAATGTAAATGAAATGTTTTCATTACTCGTAACGCTCGACTTAATATTATAATAATGGAATTCTTTATCGACTGTAAAACTATTATTTCTTTTATTTCTGTCCATTTTACTGGGAATCAATTACTTCGGTTTCAATAGCAGGAAATAAATGGTACTAATGATGATTGTGTCGTTTTCTAAACCGCACATTGGCTACTGGACATCATTGCAACAGGACAGTGTAATAATGTACGGTTAGGGTGTGGTACAAGTCTTTATTTTTTTCTGAAAATTTATAATTTTTATATATTTTTTTTGGGATATTATTTGAACATACTTCCTTAACTCTATGTTAAAGGAAAATATTTTGTTCGTTGTTTATTTATTTTTTATTGTTATTGGTTTATGAGATAAACATCTGCACATTTTCGACGTATATCTATGCCTATGCCTTAAAAAATAGAAAATTGTTTCATGTAATTTTGAATTAAAAAAATTCTTTGATTAACGTCCTGTTTAGGATTGATCCAAAGAAAATAAAAACAGAATTATCTGAAATTTTGATAGTGTATCGCAGCCCTAAACCTTAATATTACCTCCTTAAAGCCCATGGACAAGCATTACACCGTGCTGGGCCTGTTTTGCCCTGTTATTAGAAGCTATGTAGAGCGATAGTGATTTTAATTTAATACACTTATTTACTTTAAAAAAATATATGACATTCTTATATATTATTGTATTTATAGATTTTTCATATTGAAACATTCCAATATTTTTTAAGTATCTGAGTAAGTATGTAGGTATTAGAGTACATTTGGTGAAGATCTCGTCTGGGGCTACAATCCTTCCTATGTTGACCGTCATAATAATCACGTTTACGTGTTCCAGGTGTAGAAAAAGGAACAGCCAGTGCCATTACTGGAACAAAGGCAATTCCAGCTGACGTCTACGGAGGGCAACGCGTCACTAGTGTTTTCTATCAATTAAGATACAGGTACTATAGTATTCCGTTTACTTAATTAAGCAAGCTTGTCAGAGAGATTTAATCCTTACGGCAGACTCTATTTGTTGATGACAAAATAATGCAGAATGTTAATTTTTCCCGGGCGTGGCAAATTCATTTTCAAGTAACTTTGAATGCACTTTTTATTCATTTAAAATTTAACGAATGTTTCCTAAGAGTAAAACTTGCTTTCACCAGCATTTAGAGTAGGTCCTTCCAGGTGGCGTTGCAAAATTCAAACCTTGTATAAATAACATTCAATATAAATAAAAATGGTTGTTTTTAAATAGATTCAAGTTTAGAATTAGTTTTTTATTTGTTGCATATTTTATTTTATAATTATTAATTTAATACACTTATATGTACTTTCTAGAATAGTACATATTTTTAATAGTTTGTAAATAAAACATAAAAACCATATTAATAAATTAAGCCCATGGGAACGGATCCTACTTACCTTTAGGGGGGCAGCGTGCTCGATTGCCGGCTATGCAATTAGTATTAAAAGAAATTTTTCAATTACCTACACGTTCTTTAAAACGAACGAACACAAATAAGTTTAATGATTTTTATGTATCTTGAAAGTAAGCTTATTTCATTTTAGCACGCAACTTAATTGATTGAACAGATTATTGAAATATTATATATCTAATAGTTTCTAAATAATAAATAAATTATAATGACTGTATTATTATGATAATTTTCACGTTGAATTTTGATTCGCATGACCAAATAATAATTATTAACCCCAGAAATACAAAACAACTGTATGTTTCCAAAGTAAGTAGAGATTGTGTTATGGATGACCGTACAGCCAAGAACAAACATTCATGTTCACCACAGAAATGAATGCCCTGGCTATGGCTCGAACCTGGGACCTCCGGCGTATGAGGCAGGGCTACTAACCACTACGCTACTAATTTTAATACAAACAAACTGCCCGGGAAAGTTTTTGACTTGTACCACCCAGTCTCGTTGAAAGTGCATAGCCACAAAGCGGTGCGTTTCCACACCTCATTGCGATCCAGCATGCTTATTACAAATTGCCCTGCGATTATACGATATTACTGTAATGGAGCCGCGTAATTAGAACTATCAACGGCAATGTGGACCACAAAAAATAAGTCTGATAGACTAACAGAAACAATACAGTTGCTAGTAGATTATAAATTCTTCTGTGTAATAGACGATGTTAAAATAACATTGGCTGGTAAAAAATAAGGTTGCAATTTATGTAACTTTATTTCTATTATCATAATAACTTTCGTTATAATGTAACGTGTAGCTTCTAATTTAAATTAATTTCCATTTAACAATATCTAAACATAAAAATCAAATTGTTTAAAAACATAATGGTTATAAGCATCTGATAGAGATTTCATAACATTATTAAATTATTTATAGAACAAAAAAGCTAAGAAAATCGCAATCAAGTGCAACCCATCAAGGTTTCATCGAAAGTCTTGCTAATAACAGAAAATTGCTTCTTTTACATAAATTATTTTAATATAAAAACAATCTTTTATCTTTCGGCAAGCTTATATGTTAAGAAGTTAAATACACGATTGTCATGTTGCGGTAAAAGTTGGACTTAATGAGCTTTAAATAACTACTATTGGTCGAGGGACCACTAATGGTTTCGCTGGACGGCCCACTTTTTTACAAAACGTAATCAGTTTTCGTAATTTACATTTGAGTTTTATGAATATTGAACTTGGATGTACCTTCGCCTTGCGCCTGAGCAATAAGTTATGGTAGTTGGTTTTTTAATTGAAGTATCAGTTCAATGGAAGCTTTATGGTTTTAGTAACTGCTGCTTGAGTGAGGCACTCGCTTTATACTCGTGAATGAGTGCTTTTGTTAGAAAGCGTAAGATGAACTAAGGAGAGTTTCATTGCTTCGACAGTCGCAGGAAGGAATATGTTTTGCGTCAAATATTAATGCAGCTGGCCTTTATGGTCAGAATCAGTAAGAATGTTAGAAAAATGCTCCAGTGAGTATTCATGTGTCTTTAAGTTTATTACAGAATCTGCAACAATAAAAACGTGTATTGTTATCTAATTTCGTTAAATTAGTGAAATTATGCGACGGTTCTGCTCAAGAAGTTATTAAAGATGATATTATTTAAAATGAGTCAAATTCAAATAATACTTAGTCTAGCCTATGCGTCACTCTCTTTTACATAGGTACTCACAAAGGCATTACGCATCTCCTTACAAAAAAGAAAACATAATTTGAAAGAAATATAAATTATCTAAAGAGAGCGATTGTTTCAAGTCATTTCGATTAGTTGCGCTTACGCACGCATAAGTTAATGCCACCTACTTTCCTGCCGCGCTTAAATCAAGTAGCCCGCAAATTATGTTGACCTCAGGTGAAGAACAAAAAACAGAAATCGGAACGAAGGGGTAATATATTAAATTTTCATGGTATTTAAGGAAGAATTTTATTAACTTTATGCTGATTACTGATAGAGCTGGAAGCGGAGAAAAAGCGTAGCGGTTTACTGCGTCATCAATGCGGGAGATGTGCAGGGGAAGCCTGGTAAACTGCGCGACAACGATCTGCTTATGACGGCGCTTTAGGCAGGACACGGGAACGAATATTATTCCACTCTGCATATGCTTGTAGTGGCCTTAATTAGGTAACTTACTTAGTTGGTTTATAAGTTCATCATAAGTGCAAGCCTGCACTGCTCTAAGGACCACGATCTCGACTCTCGACACATCATCGACTCCTACTTACTACTATGAGTATACAAGCTTTTACTAAGGGTAGTTAAGAAATAAATATTAAAATAATTTTATGGCTATTTGATGAATTAAGAATATTTTATGACAAATTATTTAAGTTCGAAAGTTAACAAATAGTATAAAGGCGTTAAAAAATTAAATAAGGTAACTCTTGGTTGTATCGATGATACTCAAGTTTTTCACAAGGTATTGTATATATACTCAAAAAAGCCGCAAATATGGTTACCTTTCTTAAAAGTAGTTTTAATTGTGAAGGGTAAATATCAAGGGAGAAATCGCGTGGCCCGCCTCCAGTGTTTCTTGATAGGCAGAGATTTTACCGCACACAAACTGTAAAATTAATATTATTTCAAATATTATACCCCATAACGTAATTGATTCTTGCTGACATTACTATCAATACATCTGCAATTAGTATCCACTACGAGTATAACCATGATAACCAACCGATATTAAAAAGATTAACCGCATAAAACTGACTTTTTCTGTTATTCCTTCGCCATACACGCAGTTAGGTTGTGGAATGCACTTCCTTGCATATCCGTGAATCTAAAACGTTATCCTTATTTAAAAAGCAGAATGAAGTAAGGGAACATTACCTCTCTCGAGCTAATTAGCTTGCGTTCTTGTTTTTGTAACCCCGTAGTATTATTACTATCATCTTTTTGACTTCTTTGAATCATTTGTAAAAGTCAAGTACACTGTGTATATATTAGTTTGCATATATTTATATGTATCATTCTAATTATAAGTAGTTTATATTTATATTTCATACAAGTATATTAGCATTTTTTTATAGTATTTAACTTACGTATAACAATATATAATTTTGTACACACTAAATTTGCTATTATTCACACCCTCCAGTCTCAGGTCTGTTGGAAGAGATTTCTTTTAGAAATAAGTGTAAATAAAACCTGGGTGTACATAAATTATTAAATAAATAAATAAGATTGATGCTTCCTAGTAAAAAGGTAATTTTGACTGGCTGATAGACAACTCGCAGCTTAAACCTAAACCTAGAAACACGAATATTGTACGCGGGCTCTTTTTGAAGTGTAGGACAGCACTAAGGAAATATTTAATTAAATGTATCCCCTAGGAGCGGGTAGTTAAAATTCCAGAATTGGTAAATACCAGACAAGTATATTCCTTCGGTGTTGCTTCGGAAAGTAGGTTAAGATTGCTTGCAAGCTTATATTTGCAACGCATCCAGTCTCCATTATTGTCGCTTTATTTCTGAATTTCTCACAAGCAAAGTAATTAATCAATAATAAAATACCGTTGATTTTAATCTTACATAATCAACTAAAGGGAAACTCAGACAAAATATCGCAATATCTAAATAGAAGTTAGGTATTTCCACTACCAATCACATTGAGACCATACGTAAAAAAGCATACAATAAATAAATAAATTATCCCAAAATATTTCCACTTAACATCAAAAAAGCAACAAAATCCATTTACCCCGTCAAACAAAACTCCCGCGTTTTTCAACGTATATTTTAGAGTTTTTCCATCGGCAAAGGCTCGGTCCTATACATCAAGTTTCCCGCCTTGATGAGTAGATGATGAGGGCGATTTGCGCGCTCCGAGACGTCTATGTCCCGTGTTTTTTCTGCCAGGTATCACAGAACTAAATTACCGGTAATTTATCGTTTGTGTACCGAGTACTAAACGTAAGGTTTGTGTACAGCGCTTTTTGAGATAAAAAATAAAGAATTCGTGAAGGGCAGATGTAAAAAAATTTATGAAATTGTAAAAAAATAAGTTACTTAATATTGGAAAGGTTAATCTATAAACCATGTGTTTAGCAATATGGCTCTTCTAGTTAAATGAAATGAAATATTTATTGCTCAACATTGACAATTACTTGTTAATTATGGATGAACGGGATTCATACCACGATTATGATATTTATTATCGAGTTTCCGACATTTCGGCACCACTGTAAGCGCCGTGATCATGGAAATCATGTCATAAACAGTCTCGATATTAACACACTTTTTTAAATTTACTTTTCTTAAATATAGATACATGCAGCCTTACTATGTTTCGTCTGATCTACAAACCCGCCTACTATACCTAGCAACAGGCCTCTCTTATTTGCGGTACCATGATATTTTTTTAATGACAACCTTACTTTATTTAAAAAAGCACTTGTCCCGTGTGGTTAAGCCGCCTGTTTATTTTACCTTTTATTTTCATTCTGACATGCCGATTTCGTGGTTTTATAGTATACTACAATTTACCATAATGACCATAGCGAGGTAGAGTTCAAATTTATGAAAATGCACCTTAAGGCACATAAGTCCTAAGTTCTTTTTTGATAAATAGATTTTTCATTAACGATATTTTAATTGAGTCGATTCTGACATGGAGTAATGATTGGATGTACCATCGATTTATTTTAAGTCCTGTTCTCTGATTGGTGGAAGTGATAAGTTTGTATATCTTGCTTGATAGCATTATAATAGTTCTTTACGTATTTTCGGTAAAAGTAGGAAATGTATATGTATAATGAGCGCAAAAGGGAATACTCTTGTAGTTTGTTTGTCATTTATGTAAATTGGAGAAGTTAGAATTATAAAAATATATTGTCTGTATAAATTAAATGTTTAGTATTCACCGAGGGAAAGGTTCTTAAAAAAACATTTGTATTTGAAATCAAGATGGTTTTTGAAATCAAGATTGCCTGGTACGATTGCACAAAATATACCGCAGAAAACCTGACCTATCAAATAGTACCTTTTAAAATGGTACCACTATTTCGTCACCTAGACATAAGACTTTAGTGTTGTCTGAGGGGAGGCAAATTTGAATAAGTAGATGAAGGTACCGCAAAAATGCCGCCCGGCCTATGCCCTTCGGCGAGACGAGCCGAAAGCGCCACTCGCATGAAGGCCAAATGGAGTAACCGATCGGCAATAATCAAATAGGTACTCGGCTATTGCCAATCGGGTAGTCTATTCGAATATGTATTTATTGCTTCGGGCCGGCTTTAACGTTCAACAATACTGCCCACCTCTATGTTTCGGCTCTATCACATTTTTAAATAAAAACAATAAAAAATAGCTATAACTGACGGACTCGTATTAACTTTCCGTACCCATATATTTATTTTGTGTATTTGTCCAGATCTGATCCTTTATGTTGTTCACTTCAGCCATTAGTGCAATACAGTGTCGTTTTCTTTTTACTGATAAACACATCAGAAACTAAAACTCCAACAATTTCTTCATCGAACAGCAACCCACTATCACCGAAGGCTGCGTCACAAGTCCCGAGGGTCCACCAGGTTGGACACTAATGAGTCCTCTTGATAAATCGACAGCACCGCCCTCTGCCGGCCATCAAAGAACTTACTTAACCTCTGAGGGCGATGAGGGTAGTATGAAAGAAGTATGTGTAGGTTATTTAGTTTCAAGTGATTTTTATTTGGTTAGTTTATGTACATATTTTTGTAGTGTGGGTAATAAATACACTGTGAGTACCTACTAGCACATGACAGTAATTCAAGATTGCATATTTTTATTGAATGTAATAAACAAATATTGATAAATTTACCTTCATCATTTTAAATGGGTACATTCTGCGATTTATCCAGTTATTCCAATAAACTGAGTACAAATAAACTCTCGTGATGCTTACCTACTGAATAATAAAAGACTTTCATTTCAGTTAGTTATCAAACAGAAACTTTAGTGTTGATAATTTTCATAGAATAATTTAAAGATGTTCATTAATTTACTTCTCCTTTAATATCATTAACCGGAGCAAAATAACTCACATGAACGAATTATTCCTGAAAGCTGATACAACGTCAAAATATGAGTGGCATATCAAGATCCCCTTCCCTTGAGCACTTGACACCGTCTCCAGATAAAATAATCAACATTTAAATTACTAAGCATCCGTTTATGCGTAGGAGCCGCGAAAATCTTAATTAACAGATGGTTTAGGATCATTTGTCTTAGTCATGTGGGGTTCAATCCGCCCCAGGTAAGTGATGATGGGAAATTAATTAACCATTGATTAAGATGTTTGGTTGCAGATGATTGATTTATAACCGTTAATGGTTGTTTTAAAGTCGATAATGTTGAGTCATTATTTATTATTCACCAAGACGTAAAACTCCAAAAATGTCTGCAAAAGTATGATATTTGGAGTTCGATTTGAACGTAACTATAAGCAAAGTGCGTGATAAAAAAGACGGGAAACTGAACCCAAACAACGAATTTAGGCAAGTTCGAAGGGGACTCTCCATAATTAAACATCAATACCGTTACAAAAAGTAAATAAACAGTAGGTATATGAGGGGTTAGCTGCGGAGGGCGGGAGGGGAGGGCGAGAGGTCTCGACTATGACTAATGTGCCTCTATCCGTCAGTGTCAAACTGCGCGGGGCGGGGGGCGCACGTCAGGCCAGCGGAGGATATCCTTTCGGAATAACATTTTCCCTATTTGGATTTCGGTAGAGATAGAAATCTTTATGTAAATGTTAGAAATTTTAGTGTAGATTAAGTCGTTAGATTAGTTTGAGATTGTTTTATGAAAAAATGTTCGTTGATAGACTGTGTTGCACTCTTTAGTTTTGTTGAACAGCAATACAATAAACAAAACATGTTTTTTTTCTTATCGCTTCGAGTATGTCATATTCGATAATTAATACAAAGTACACACTTAAGGTCATGGCGCCGTTTCAGTCGCCTTTGTCCTTATTATTTCTGAATAATGTGATATATTATGTAAAATATAAAATATGTAAAATTACAGTACATAAAATTTGTAAAATCAGCACAGTAGCTTCCAAAATTATTCAATACACAGAAACAAACAGATTTTTCCGCTTTAAAACAATACAATAGACCGGCAGTATCTAATTTAAGTACGAAATAAGTACCTTAACAGCTCTACAGTTTTTCTAAGTTGGGGTAGTTTTTAAATTGGTTCGCAAGGGGTAGTCGCGGCCATCACCCCGTCTCTGGGGCATTCCGCGAACACAATTAGATGTGGAAAAATAATCGAATCCCGCGCAATCTGGTGATGGAAAAGTCGACTTGATTCACTGTCTGATTTGATTCAGTTTTGATCAGGATTTTGGATAAATGAGTTTTGTAATTGTAAAGGTTGGTTTGAAGGATGAGCGAAGGATCGTCGCCAGCTCACGAAACAGTACAATATATCAATGAACCAAAAAACTACCTGAGAGCTCTAACATAACAATCGTACCTATCTATATCTGCGACGATAGCAAAATGTTTGCCCAACCAGGATTTGAAACCAGAGCAGGTGGTGTACGATCTACTACCGTATAAGATCCTGATCAATTACAATCACGACCTAATTAAAGTTTACATTAATTTTATTATTTATATTTATCTAATATATAATATAAATAATAATATATTTATCTTTCAGGTAGTGGCAATAGCAATGTTGTTGATGGCATCTAGTTCACGTATGATTTATGGTAACTGAAGCATGTTTGAGAGCATCCACCGAGCAAGCGGTTTTGATTAACTTTATTAAAGTGCCATGAAGCTATTCGCCTCTACTTATTGACAATCTATCCTGCCACACTAGAAAGGGTAACTCAAAAATGTCCCCGACTTATCAACAATGCCTAAGCTATTTATTAAATTGAAAAACCGAACAAATTACTATATTTTCCCTTTTTAAACATTGCCATTTACAACAGACCGCATTGGCGTAGCCTCGAACGGTAATCACTCATCTGTATTTCGTTTTTAATTTTAGCAAATTTATTTCACTCCAACAAATGATCGCCATTAATTTAACATTTACAGATTCTGATAATATTTTTTCTCAGAAAGCTTTTTGTTTGGATTTTGGAACATTTTCAGTGGAAAATGCTTTACTTTGGAGTTAGTAACAGGGATGGTTATTTGGTTCAGATTTGAACTCTTTATTATGTCAAATAAATGGTAATTTGAAAAGCAATCAACTTTAGAGTTTTAGGAAAATATACCTTCAATGGACCTAAGCTACCTGTACACCTTAGTCGATTCTGTTTTTGTCCACCAAAATTAGACTAACTTCCAAACTTTTAAAGTGTAATTTTTCACATAAAGAATATTTTCTTTTATACAAACATCCATAAAGATTTTCAAATACCATGACTCTTATCATATTGTTGATAAGGTTTATTATATAGCAGTAAAACGCATTAGGATATTTTGGAAATAATCTGACATCCCGTCGTTGAATTTGAAACTTTAATAACAAGGTATTAGAGATATATTTTGAGCGTATTTTTGATTATTTACCTCAGACCCCGGACCTCAGCCTCTTAGATAAATGACGTAACATTTGTCCAAATGATGGCGCGGGCGGCGGAGAGAATGAATTTAAATTATCATTCAGTGTTACCAACGCGTACTGCAACAATACCCGAAATTTTAAATTAGTTTGGGTGCACTAAGCTTTTTGTGGTATTCGGTGGTTTTACTTTCAGAAAATGTTAAACAAAAATATAAAAGCTGTAAAAGGTTTTAAAAAAAGCATATACATACAAAAGATATGACGCGCAATAATTGTTGATATGCCAACATATAACGTGTTGCTCTTAATCACAATAATTATTTATAAAAGTCAAACAAAAAGATTATTTTATCACTCTTTAGTATAACAAATATTAAAAATATATATATAATAAAGCACAATGAGAAAAACACCTAAATCCGTTTCCTAACGAAGGCTGTATAAGAACAATCCCATACGTGGTGCCTTCGATAGTAAAAAAGAACAACAATAGGCCGTGATGAAGACGTAGCCATTGTACGCAACGAGAGGGCCATATTTCATGCCTTTGTAAGACTTTAGAGATATAATTAATTTTAGATATCTCCATTAGGCTTGAGGTCTGATGAAACTTCTTTTTCGGGTGTGGTGTGAACAATAACTAGGTGTAGGTGGACGCGCTTGTAATTACTTAATCTGCATCCTGATTTACGAGGCGTACCTAAGTTTCAAAATAGAATTTATATTGGACAGCCCTAACCAAAACACGAATCAACCTGTAGTAGACTTGAAATTATTTTTACGTTTTTATATAAAAGTTAATTTTAACGGAATCTGATCGCAGATAAGAAGGAAATTATAATATGACAAGGAATTATAAAGTGTGACCCAAAAGATGTTAGATGCTCTTGTTTTCAAATATGCAAAGATTATATTAAGTTATGCAGCTAGAAGAGATCGTTTTAATCAAAAATAATACATCTACCTATAATAATTAATGGTCCCTCCAAAACAAATAAATTACATTATCCACATTACCATACTCACCTACTTTAGAAAACAAGCGACATTATGCAAATAAAGAAAATTGAATTACCGGAGTTAAATGTCGTATGAGATAAAAACGACGTACAATATACTATCCAATGAAGATACAGCATTAACATATTCGCCGCCCTATTGAATATTTATATAATTCTAGCTCCTTCTGTCAGTATTTTATCCAGTCTTGTATCACTAATGGAACCCACTATCTCACCCTTGAGAAAGAAATAAGAATAAGTTAGTGATAAAAAAATGTGAAAGGATTTTTGTTACATTAGTTTTTAATTAAAAGGTTTTTTGATGCCTATTATACGTTTAGGAATATATCTTTGAGGAAGGAAGCAACACTGCGATGCCATGTATTTAAAACAGAAAAGCTATCGATAGAATATGTTTTACTAACTATGAGTTATCTATCACATATTAAAAGTCCATTCCAAATCAAGTTCCGCGAAGCTGAATAACTTGTTATGTTATATAGAAATCATATTGAATATTCTGAGCTAATATTGAACATTTTAAGTTGCTAATATCTTATATTAAAATACTCGTTAAAAAAGTTATTAAATACCAACAATTTTACAACAAATATCTAAACGTGCTTAACATAGAAGATTCAAATCAAACCACAACTCGTTACAACAGGCCTAGCTGTCAGACAAAATGTAATCAATCCGTCCCTAAATCCAGCTGGCTCGGAAGGCTCATAAATAAATAAAGCAAGTGTTTATATGTATTAAAATTCAAATATTCTAACAAGTCAATCTAGAGAGGTCCCGAGCGTCCGTCGCCCGCGCGGACTCCGCTCCGGCTCCGTTGTGTAGACGCATAGTATACCGTGAGGCTAGAGATGAAATATACAATTGTTTCTTTTTCATTAAATTTTAAATTATGCTTTAAGTCAATTTTGTCAATAAGAAGCTAATTTGGACTGTAATAATAATTACGATAGTAATATTAACTAGTTTGAACATTTTCTACTTAACGTTATTGATACAATAATCGTTTGTTTATCAAACATGATGTACGGATGTTTTACTGAACCTAATGGCAAGGACAATATACGTTTAAAAGGCGCTTTTATGTTGTTAAAAACTATGTAAGTAATTGTGGTAGCTGTAGTTACGCAAAAGAAATAAAACATATATTTTGCGACTGGCCTAGCAAATTTTTATCTTAGATTGGCAGAAGTAAAGCTTTTTATATGTTAGGTAACTAAGTACAATGACAAAATATTATTATACGTTAACACTATTTAAAATCCTATGGTAACTGCTGTTTTATGAATGTATGCATTTTGCTTGAACTGACTAAATATTTTTTTTTATGATACAATTACTGAAAATGCTGATTACGCAATTTAATTTTGTAAAATGTTTGATTATATCTCTCATTTATCTAATCAATATTTTTTTGTTCCTCACAGGCTGTAAAAAGTTTGATAACGTTTGATAACATTCATTCATGGTTAAACTTTCTTCATTACAACAACTACTTTTATAATAATACGACTAAGAAACAATCAATGATATTCAAAGTTTAAGGTGATAATGTGTATTTAATACAAATAATTAAAGGATTCATTACCTTAAATTACAATTAATAGTATTGCGTACATATTTATTTCAATATGCAATAATATATTTGGCCTACTAGTTAATTACAGTAAGATGGAAATACCTACGATTATTCTGAAGGTCTGGGATATACTGTGCAATCTATTTGCATATATCCGACTCAGTGACTCTACCTATGACTGTTGATAATCCTGATGCGTTTCGACGGAATTTGTTAAAATAATAGTCTGGTAATTAAAAATATTGATAATTAAATGTGTAATGATTAAATAAATCATACTTACCAAACTTACCAATCCTTTGTTGCTTGCTTCCAAAGATCCGCTATGCTAATTAATAAAACTTTCATATAAAGAAGTACAGTTAAAAGAGTGATCACTTCATTAACAAAAAATAAATTAAAACGTCAAAATCAAACACAAAAGACGCCATATTTAGTCTTCGGGCGCGCTGTAGAACACGCACCGCTAACAGAAAATAAGGGACACACAGAAAGACAGGAAGGGCCTGTGCGAGCGAGAGGCCAGATAAAAAATCCCTCGGTTGAACAAGAAAGCAACAGTGAAGCGATGATTGAACGGGCCGCAAGAAAAATGATCACCCGTCAAGCTGCGACTGAGAGAAACTACCCCTAGCGGGAGCGACAAGGACAGCACCTGTCCAATTTCATACGTGTGAATGAAACGGAATGTGCCAAAATAGGGGTGACGTAGAGTGATGGATTATGCTTTTCTCTCTAAAGAAGGGAGGGGCTCACAGGTCGTTATGGAAAAAGCTGAGGGAAGTGGGGCCGACATGTGTTGTAGACACACAACAAACCGACCTAGGGCCTTAATTGATACCTCGGCGGAACTTAAAAATTAACGCGTTTTATGAATAAAGTAACAGGATTTATTTGTTTTTGATTATTGCTGGTCCCAAGTCACTATTTTTTATAAAAATATAAATAGCATATGCTTCAAGATCTCCTAATATTTTGTAATATATTGTATATATATTGTAGCAAAATTACCTTACTTTTTTAGTAATAACAACAGAAACCTGCAAATCATAATAATATTTTTATTATTATATTAATATATTTTTAAAACTATATCGCGCACCAACGACTAAGTAAGTTAATAATCTTTCAAGAACAGTCACTGCAAAAATTCTACCATAAATAATATATAGAACTCCGTTCAAAGCTAAATTAAAACATTACGTATATTATTCTTCAGCTTTTGTAACTTGAATGAAATCCCTTATTATTCATAGGATTGTTTTCGGAGACAATATTTTCACAATAGGCCGCGGGTCTGCAAGGGCGTTATAATCGCTCTGATTAATAAATTGTCAAGTGGAATCCACTGTTAGAATATAAATTGTAACCACAGATATTTCATCCTATTATAACGTTGGGAGACCGTTCATTGTTTTACAAAATGTCATCGCTCAACCTGTCACCTGATTGTTTTGAAGCAAACGGCTACTATTGTTGCCGTATACAGGCAAGGGTGGTTTAATTACGGGATTAGATTGTACGAAACAATAATTTATATTTTCATTCCATTTAAACAAAGTATATAAAAAGATCTGTATGCCATCATTACACGTGCGTCATAATATGCTTGCACTTACTATTTTGTTTTTCTGGTAACACCTTTCGTTCCAAAACAGTTTATTCAAATATTTGCGCAGTAAACATTTCCCACAAAGTCTGCTAAAATATTTGCAAGTGCAATTAATTAAACAAGAAGAAGATGTAAAAACTTCACAACAACCATTACATTTTATTGCAAGCTATTATATTAATCATCAGCAAAATTAATTTTTCATTCAAACAAATCGTGGAGACATTTTGATAAATTATTTTAAACATGACTAAGATATTTTGCTGGCGATCACTTTTGGTTCAAATAGTAATTAATTAAGTGGTTTTAAAGATGCAACATTAAAGCATCTGTGATATAATTTTTAAGTGGTAATGGTATTAACAAAAACATGATTATGAACGAGAAAACAAAACAATCTTAAATGTTATAAATTGTTGGGAATAGTCTTTAACTTGTAATGAATAATAATTGATTTACCACACTATTGTTCCGTGGTATCAATGGTGGCTCATCCTCATTAGGAATTCAACACAGAGAATTGTGCTACCTAATTATATGCGAATGAGTAAAAACAATACACTATTTATGTTCTACGATTTATCACACAAAGCAAAATTGTTCCGGACGTACGCAGCACAAAAGACAAGACAACCTTAAACCATGCTTAGAAATGATTTACATACCTACATGTATAGAGTCTGAACTAACCAATGCTGAGGCGAACACTAATCAAAATAACAAAAGATAAGAACTAAAAAAAAAACAAAGAAACAATTGCCTTTTAAGTTTGTATGGTAATTAGTTCAAATGAACATCATGTAATATTCATAACTGATGTGGTTTTAAGGTTGTTTTGAAGTTTGGCTAATTTATTGTAATTTAAATGAGTTGTGAGTGAAAAATCTTGTAGCAAGGCAGCAAAATTTTGCTCAAAATAAGAACGCATTTATTTAAATGAACCTAATGCAGCATAAACTATCGATTATTGAGGTTTGTTGTGATGTTCAATTTACAATTAATCTTGTACAGTATTGTTGACACTATGATCCATCACCCTGATCATGCGATTATTTTGATGAATTCCACTAGAATATAAGCATCAGAACTCCCCTAAAATCTCGAAACCGAACAATAGGAACACGTGAGACTCCCTTCGGAGAGCTAAAGCTGAACTCACCCCACATAAGACGGAGATATAGAGAAAAATACGTATTTATAGCAAATACTCGTACTCAAACAGTTCTACCTACATTGTGTACGAGTCAAATAAATGAGCATCATTTTTCGTGGTGTCAAAAAAATCTGAATGGAAAAGAAAACGCGGCAGCGAAAAAACCGTCAGGATGCAAGGTTTTTATTTGTGTTTTTAATGTAATACTGATTTGGGATGTTTCAGATTAATTGCGCTTTACCTGACGCGGCAAGGGTGACGAGACTGAAAGAGTTCTGCGACGCTGAGTAATCGCTCAGAGCAGATTGAAAGGAGAGACGTGAAAGGTAATTATTCATTCGACGACTAGAATAGAGCACTTTTGTACCTTTATCTCGGTTCTTTTTTCACGAGTTTGCACGAAATTTGCAAGTAAATGGATAAAGTGACACGGTGATTTGTTTCATGTGACATGTTCGACTTCCCACGAAATTCGGCTTGCGACTTTAACTAATGATACCTATTGATAAATATTGCGGATGCTTAACGGATGAGATTTTTGAAAGATAATTTTAATGAATTGCCTGTTGATTATATAAACAACGTTCTAAAAATAAAATGAGATATCGTTCTAAAGAGACCGTGCCGGCGGCAATAAAATACTTGTTCTTCCATAAGAACAAAAACAAGTAGCTCGCAAAAAAATTGCATGGATATCTTAGACAATGTCTTCAAAACCCGGAAGATTGCACAAAGCTAAACACAATTGTGCCACATGTGCTTTTGACCTGATTTCGCAAAATGTATCAAAGATGAGGCTGGGCTACTGAGACGCCAGGGGCCTTTTGTCTCCGACCTTTATGATTTATTTGACGTCTTTCTGACGTTTTATGACGCGCGCCTCATTTAAATACAGACTTTTGCCTTGCACATTTTCTATGTCCGACATATTTTTTGTTCATTTCTGTATTGACTGGCGCTAAACAAAGCCTAATTAGCCTTTGAATGAACATTTGGTTACCATATTAGTCAATTCACGAAGTCAAGTGTTTCGTTATAATATTTAAGTTTGTATATGAGCAACATACTATAAGTAAAAAGAGCAAAAGTTCGGAGAATAAAATGAAGTCTTCAAGCGTGGTTGTTATAAAATTACAGGCAGCTAGGCGGCGAAAACTGGCAAATTATAGTGTTGGCCTGAAACGCAGCGCGGGCGCAGGTACACCGCGCGACTCGGGAAGATAGCTATCTCGATGATTGCATGCTTCGCTAGTCCAAAATATGTCATTATGTAACTGATCTTTAGACTTAAATGTCAATTTTGGTTTTTGACGTGGGTGATCTTTTAATTCTGAGCATTTAGTCGATAAATCTATTTATGGTTAATTGAGCAAAATATTGGTATGTAAATTAAGGCTGTCATGTTTATGTTCTTTTATAATTTTATTGTGTTAATTAACATTAATACAAGTTTACATTTAATGACTTGACATGCATATTTATCAGTTGATAGTCGCCAATTTTTGTATGTTCTTCGAGTCCAAGTCTGCAAAACAGGAGCTTAATCCTTATTTATTTTCGATCAGTGCAATGACTTTAAAATGACCAGTTTCCCGAACATCTCAATACGCAGGTAACGAGTTGACCATTAATTCTGGAATGTATCGCGCGATAACTTTATTTTGGTAGCCGGCTGTTTTGTATGCAACCGTCCATGCTCTCGTCATTATCCGTTTACAAACTTAAATCGGAACCCAATCCTCCCATTTTAACTTCTACCCCTTTGGAATTAGAACCTGAATCTCCAGCAATTCTCAACTTGTTTGTAGTGTTCTCGCTTTTATCTGACCATTATACCTAAATTTGAACTCTTCATTAATATGCCATAGTGAGAAAATAAGACATAAGTGTCGAAGTAATATAAATATATATGTAAATAATGAATTCTGATAAAGGTGTAAATAGATATACATGATCTAAGATAAGGAAACAAGTTTTAAAGGCAACCGCAATGGCGGACGCGTTGACAAAGTTGAATTGATTATTGCTTTAATGGCTTTTGTATCTTAGACATCCATATATCATTTGATTAAAGTGGAAAAACTACTTTAGATAAAATTTTACCTCCAATGGCGTCTTATCTTCTCTCCCCAGTATAATTCAATGTATAAATGTTTTATATAAAATTCCGGTTATTGTACATGTGCTTTCCTCTGTGATTTACCCAGCTTTCGAAATAAGCTTGAAGTCTTTCCTACATTATTATGTATTATCCTAACATTATATAAAATTGCTTTCATAACCGCATGTCGCAAAACTTGTAATTTGTAAGCTTAAAGCTTTTTGCAGGATCCTCCGATAATGTTATTTTCTATGTTTAAATTTATGGGCAGGCTTTCAAGATTATTATATCGAATTTAAAATGACGAGTCTATCACGAGGTGGTTGTTAGAAAAGTGGTATGAATTTTTATATTATTAAACTCATGCTCGTATTGGAAATTATGTTATAATACTATGCAGCATAACAATTTGTTATTCAAATAACAACTTTAGCGCTGTTTTGTTTTATCTTACATAATGCTCAAATTTAACGTTACAGAAAACAATTATTTCAGCTAAGTTCTTCATTTATTTTTTATCTGTTTTAGATATCTGGTGGTATGGGGCATCGCTGTTCTTTATTTTTCTACTGCGAAAAATTTATACTTTTTTAAATAGAAAGATGTCAAAATCATTTGAAACTTATGTGGAGAATTTAAGATTTTAAATAGGTATTTACTTTCTGTATCAAGCATCTTCCTGTACGTATTAAATCACAGTTTTAACTTACTTAGAATGTGTACCTACATGATTTTCTTAACTACCGTTACATACCATAACAATTGAATATTACAGTTGAATACTTTACCTATACATTAATATCAAAACCCGTCTTAGGCTCTGTGGCAGGGCTTGGTAAATAGAGTACCATCAGTGTGGATTAAGACAATAAAGTTAATAATTGTTACTAACGCGAATAGAACTATTTTAACTTATATGTCCAAACATACAAAGTAAATAATCAAGAGCTAAAAATTGCCGCTTTCATTTGTTTGCTTAGGTGTATAAATACCGTACGTAAGTTTGTATATTATATTAATATTTGAATTTTTAAATCGTCTTTCATCTGAACTCGTGCAAAATAAGAGAATATTAGACGTCTGATTTAGTCCATTATTTTATAGATTTCAAGACAAAATCTAGCAACTTTTAAATACTTCCAAAAATACCTAAACCCTCTACAAAACATAATACCTAAAAAACAGAATCGATTACAACAATCGATACTGTGTGGAGGGAAGGGAAGGGGCCTGCGCCAGGCGTTGACTAATCGAAGCGCGTCCGCTTGGAATAAGACTGATTGCAACCGAGTTCGCCTATGCCTGCCTGTTATGTTGCGGTTTCGGTAAGAGACTTGGCATTGGGTCTTTGGATAATGTTTATTGTCCTCAATGGGAGTTAAAAGTGCGCTTAAAGTGTTTGGCAACGTAAATCGAATATCGTCGATGAAAAAATTCTAATTCTTAGTTCATCGACATGTTAAGAAAGGCTAAGATAGAGTCAATCATACTAACGGTGAAGAAAACGATGTTTTCCCTCCTAGATTACGTAGGTATATTTTTATGAAAATATTTCTGATAAATCGGTAAAAAAACAATTGATATGAAAGGCTTACTGTACCTATGCAAACGTGTTTCGGATAAAGTAGTGACTCTACATTGTTCAGATACGATACGCTAGCGTGATGGATCTTAATTTCTTAAGTAGTAAATAAAGTTACGCATATTATAATGTTTTGTAAAAAGCTTAATGAAATTTATCAGTTAATTTCTTGCTTATAACCTCCGCAACGATAGAAACACAACAGTTTAAATTTGATGTTTTTAATATTACAAAAACTTTAACTTACACAACCTTCAACTTAAAATTATTAATAATTAGACTCATCCTATAAAAGTCCAGCATTTAAAACACCATTTTGAAATTTTCGCCTTTCGACCTTACCTCACACCTCCTCCCAAAACCAGAACTTCAAAAACAGGTCCGTACCGGAGCGCCCGGCGATGTGCCAGCCTCAAAGCCCTCCTACCTACACAACCGACATTATTTAAGAAATCAGCTCACTCAGGCGGTAACAAAGGGAGTTTTTACCGCCTACGTACGATAGCTTTGTTGGTAAAGATGTATTGCATAAATCTAGTCACTTGATAAGTTTGATAATAGGTGTTTTCGGAAAAATCGGTTTGCGAGTCTAGAGTCTACACCGTTAATTTTAATAACGAAGAGTATATCTGCATATTTTGTAAAATTTTTATATTTCTTTTTTTAAATTAAAGGATGTCACATAAAATGAAAGTAAAGATATAGAATAGAGCGCTATTGATATGTGTAAAAAGAATAGTCATTCAAACTATAATTTTATCCACCTACAATTAAATAAGGTTGTAAGGATTTGGTCTTTGATGCTCCATATTTCTTTTGAGACAGTATATACAAAGTATTGTATATATGTATTTTTAAAAGTCTGTGTACCTGCACGTTTATATTGTTTATTTTGAGATTGTAATTGAATTAAATGTTTTTGTTGTGATAGAATCCCTTTTAAGGCCCCGCCTTAGGCTGTTATATTGTACTTGCTTTTTATCAGCCATAATTATTTATATGCATGCATAGTAGAGATTCTATTTTACAAAATGCGCCAGTAACCCAACGCACCACAGTATCCCAAAAATATATGGCGGCTTTATCAAAATATAAATTCATTATGAACTAGTTAATACATTTCATCATTTCAATTTTAAGTGCTATAATAAGCATGAAGCAACTTAGCATATGCTTAAAAACAAGTTACAAACTGCCACAAGCACTTCTAGATAAGGTTAAATAACTTAATTAACTCAATACAAGTAATCAAGAAATTGATTTATAAACTTGCGACGCGTGTCTAAGTAGCCATTTAGCGTTTATCAAGAACGCAGATCACTTGAGCTGTAGCAATGAATAATTGATAGCATTTATACTTAATTTCCACTTCATAAATGCATTTCATCCACGCCCTCTTTCCTGGATCGAGAATTTAGCAACTGTTGATCAACTTCAACATCTTGCGTCTCTATCTGAATCATTAAAACAAAAAAGGATGGGAAACATTCGTGATGAATACCGCAAGTATCGATATTGTATAATAATTGGTGATTAACGGGTCACGCGAAATAATCGGTATGGGCGTTGTTTAAACACTTCTTTGATATCGCAGCAAAAACACGAACCTTTATAGTTGGAATACAGTAATTTTCTGGACGGCGATGCTCTGAATCGATCGTGAAGAACTTGATATAGTTTTTGCACGTTTTAATATTATTATGAAATTTCAATACGTAATGTAATGTGGTTTGGGAACAGGAAAATGAGCTACCGTTCTTAATAGCATAATTTGTGATGGAGATATATGTGTAGAAACCTATAATTATGGATTTTAAAATTCCGATCGCGGTCCGTATTGTATTTTTCATGATGCATATTATTTATTGCTTATATGTATTCTAAAAACAGTTTTACGACTTAATTTTGACAATGTATCTTTTGAAGTTTGAAACAAAACAATTACCAATGCGAAAGACCAACAAGGGAGTGACGGGGAGACGAGCGATCGATCTTCCCTAACAAATGACTGTCGACACACAAGAATACCAACACGCGGCTGGTATGTAGCGGCACTCGGATCCAAATTACTCGGTACGATAAAACGCGTACGCACACGAGTACGGTACCAAAGCATGCGGTATTTGTAAGTACGATTGCGTGCCGTAGTACATGACATGCATTCCTGGACGCCCGCATGTTGCTATGATTGGCGGTATTGTGTATAAGTGGAGTAAAGTGGTGATGGTTATCTTATTTCCTTAGGATCGTTATTTTGTTTTCAAGAGGGTTTTTAATATTTTTTGATTGTTTCATATAATTACTTATTTTATTTATTTGTGTTTATTGTTGTAACATAATTTTTAGTTATGTAGTTACAGTTTAAACTAAAAGAAAATAAAAAAGAAAAAACTAGAACTCGCAATGAATTTCAAAAAGAGTTTTCTAATTGACAGTAAAAGCCCACTTTTGAGCATTTTGTAAATAAATTAATGATAAATAAATAAATCCCCAGACTAACACACCCTCCATGGCCCCAAAGTAATCACAGCTTGTGTTATGGATGACCATACAGCGAACTGGGGGGGAACCTAGAATAAACATACATATATAAATACAAACAACCATGACCCGAGAACAAACATTTGTGTTCATCACACAAATGAATTCCACGAATTTGCAATAATGTATAATAAATACAGCAAAAGGATTATAAATGAAACATGTTTTGTTTGTTAATTATAAGATATAAACTACAAGCAGCTCAACAAATGGCCGTAATGCTGACATAAGAGTTTATATTGTTTCAAAAAGCTTCCAACGATAAACTTTTAGCTCTTCAATCAACTACAACTCCAACCATTTCACACTTCACCAGAGCAAATCCTATCTTTATACCAAACAAGGCATCATGTACCGATGGCATTCAAATCACTCTCAGATTGATGCCTGCCAGACATATTGCATACCTATCAGCTTTATGTCCTGGCAGTTCGCTTTAATGCCTCTAGAAATGAACAGCATTAGTCGAGACCTGTCTTCCAGACGTGTTCGTAGCGAAATAACAAATTGTTTGAATTAGATGGCTTAAGTTTTAATTAGACTGATGTAGTTGGTTTTGTAGGTTATTCATTTTAGTTATTTTTTTGTTTATGCGTGTGTTTGGATGTATTGACAGTCGGGGTCTGATTAATTTGTTTGGTGACTTATTTTTATTTGTATGTTTATTTTTATGTAGTATGTATTTTATAGCAGTATAGACCTACTTTTAATTTGTTAAAAATATATAAATAAAATAAATATGTCCCCAATCACACAAATTGTGTAACATGGCCCCACAGTAAGCAGAGCTTGTGTTATGGATGACCATACAGCGAACTGGGGGGAACCCAGAATAAACATACATATATAAATATTAACAACCATGACCCGAGAACAAACATTTATGTTCATCGCACAAATTAATGCCCCGGCCAGGACTCGAACCTGGGACCTCCAGCGTATGAGGCAAGGCTACTAACCAATACGCTACTCGGTCGTCAATGTATATAACGTATGTATAACGTTGTATACATAAAACACATCGTTTTTCAATAATATTTTTTCACGGTCATACTTACACAGAAAATAAATCCTGTAATCTTGTCAACAATTAGCAGGTAAAGCTTAATTTTTGAAACGTTATTTTCAAATTAAGTACTTACTAAGTTCATTTACATTTATACTAGCCAAACTTTTGTATTTAGTGGCTATAATGAAATACGTGTTATTTTGATTTTCAAATGCAAATTCTTATATAAAACGAGTACTTTCTTATATAAACGAGCAAATTGTTAACAAGCGCCGGCCATCCTCTTTGAGCTACATTTCGTAGTGCTAATCATAGCTACCAGTTCCACTTTACATATTATTAAATAGATATGGCAACGTCATCGACACAAATAAAAATGAATAGTTCCGACGCCACGCACAATAATTACCAAAACAGATGTTTTCAAACGGAAAAAGAAAATAAAATTCAACGCACAAGTGACCGAGTATTATTTATAGATGCTGATTAATGATATTGAAACCACAGCACGACGGTACGATGATAAATTGTTTCCAAAGTTATTAGATAATGGTCTTTCAATAGAATTAGAAGCTTTGTTCTCTTTGCCCCCGACATCAGCTCGAGTGAAGATGGTTTCGAAATTTGTTTAGTGTTTGATGGTGTTAGGTTAGGTTAGGTTTAATTTTGTAACTAAATATGTTACTGGTTTAGGTGCTTTTGATTTATTTCTAAGGATTTTTATTTTAGTCACTCATTACATATTAAAATTCAACGTAATGCGCGATAACATACAAAGATCACCTTCAACAATTAATCTTAAACGTCAACTCATTGAACAATTAACTACGGTTAAATCCTTTCACAATATACCACAATGACGCCATATAACAAACAAAAGACCCTTTAACTCTGAGTACAGGTACTTTCTTTGCCCATTTCGCGCTCCAAAAGAAAGTGCATTTAGATTTACAACCGAGTTTTGACAGAAATTCCCGCAAAGAAAACAAAACACTGCGCAAAATTCGAAAAGCGAAGGTGTTGCAAATTTTGCAAGAATTTAGACCGACGCGAATGCAAAAAAGGCAAGTTTCCTAGGTGAAAGTGACCACCGAAGTACTCATTGTATTACTTGAAATAGTGCAGCAATAAACAAACAATAGATTGGCAGCACAATTGCCCACCTGCTGATTAGTAGTGGAAGCTTGGATTCGCACAAAAAATCCAGTTTCGATTTCATTTTTGCGTTCAGTCTTTTATTAAAATTTGCATACGACAGTCACATCTGTGTTGTAGTGCTTATCGTGGTTCTAAATTATTTGAAAATATACTAAGTACATCTATTTAGTTTTAAAAGTGTTAAGTGTGAGTGTGATAAGTAAGTACCTTTTTTTACAAAAATACTAAGATCTTAATAGGTCTTGATACTTAATAGTCTAACTCTACGGACCGAATTTTTATACGATGTATTAATAAAGTAATGGTAAGCAGGTACTTTATTACATAGGTTTTTAATCAAGTCACTAATACGAAATAAATCAAAAAAATAAATATTAGTTTTGTGAAGGTTAAAACCAATCTTTCTAATTATCATTCAACAGTAATTAAAAGCTTTTTATTTTCATAAACATAAAATTCTTAAACAGAGCAATCAAGTTTATGGAACTTTTTAAAGAAAGGCCATTTTCAATCATGCAAAACCAGAATCCCATGTATATAATCCCATAAATAATAAATAGATTTCAGAATTGCTGTAGTTCATTCGTTGTTTTAACAGCCAGTTACTCGAGATGTTAAGCATTATTTCAAGCATTATGATCAAAGCCTTTTTCTGAACAGTTTTGTTCACCTTAAAAAATAAACAAAACATAACCAAACAAATAAAACAGAAACAATCCTTCTAAATTCCTAACATATACGCAGACATATCAAAAGATACATATCTACAACCAAAGAGAGATGTCATCGGAATATCTTCTAAGTTTTATTCAAGACACACACCCGATCACGTACACTCGGCGCAATCGGCGTAGGCCCAACCTAAGGGCGAGAATCGCTTGCACGCCATTCGGTCTTTTGTAGGCACCTAGCATACTAGTGGACGACGACACTACACGGGATTCGAATGCGAATCTGCCTGCACCAAGCGATGTACCTGCGAAGGTGGGTGCGCTCATATAAGCAGTTTATTTATAAGGTGGTGTCGTAATGGAATGCTGCGGCCTTAAGTGGAAGTGGGAGGGAGCGGTCACTCGCTATACAGGGTGGATATTTGGACTCAATTTGAAATTGAGAATTTCTGTGTCTTAGCAATATGTTTCGTAGCGTTGAAGAAGTTGTCATAAGGTACTGACGACTCGTATAAGTGATAACATAAATAATTTCCGTATTCAAATAGTGACTAATTTCAAGTAACGTATAACCTGGGATCTATATAATTCAAACAAAAGAACTAGAATATGAGTAACATTTTATTAATGTAAGGCAATACGCGTATTACAAAAAAAATCTTTACCAATGAAATAATAAAAAAAGTTTTTCATTCATTGCTTTTAAGCATCTTCTGACTATTTATCCGCATTGTTTTACTATCCTACTCATCTAAACAAAAAGCATCTCTCATAAATAAAACATAAACCTTGAATATTAAACAATGCAAATGTATATTAAATATTCAAACACTTTCCGACCGCGGTAAGCTCTACATTTAACATCATAATTTTTTTTTCAATTACAAAAAGCAATTTCGAAGGACATCCCATACAGAAGAGTATGATATCAAGGTTAGGCTTAGCGGAACACTCCACATGTGGTCAACCTTAATAAAGCGAGATAGCTTTATACAATATCCATGAGTCGGAAAGAGATTGATGCGCAGCTTAGCAGCCATGTTGTATTATGGATGCCTATCATATTTTGGACCCGCTCTCGGGACGGGATTACTTTTTTTTTCTTTCGCCTCCATCTTCAAACCGGTCTCTAAGCGACGACCACCATTTATTGTAGATTAAACAGCCTTGTTGTCTTAATTTTAAGCCAGTTTTAATTTATGATCACTTATTAATGGAGAGTATCTGCCATTTTTTCTAAAGGATAGATACGTCATCGAGTTTCATTCCGTATCGCCGCTGTTATTATTAATACGGTCGCGCTAGTGCCAGCTAATATTTTGTGCTTAACTTAATGATTTGGCAATTAAATTAAATTGTTCTCGTTGAGGTAGCTAAATTAAAATTTACAGGCGCGTTGAGAGATTTTAAGTGTTCCTCCATCGCTCGCAATGTTGAGAGTACATTTATCATGCGGCGCTGTTGGTTCCGTCCACTTAGAACGTTAGAGTTTAACGGTATTTAATCGAACGCCATCAATTTGAAAACTTGTTTCTCAACTGAGAGCTGTTAATAAAACCGCGTAAACACACAATACAAGAAAAATTTCATTGCCATATCATTCAACGCCTTAGCATTATTACGAAAATTCGAAATAAACAACATTAATATCGCGCGCTTTTTGAGAAACGAAAATAGAATGCTCATGTTAAAACTCGGAAATGCGACTGTGAAAAAAAAACGATGCTAGCCGGACAAACCGAAAGGCCGGTCGCAAAAACCGGTAACGGTGAAAAAATATGATTTATCGCCTGAAAAATGTGGAAACACACGCAAAAAGGGAGGCACGGTGAAAGCGTGGCCTTTCCACTAGACAAATTTATTAATCCTACATATCGGCTGGTTTTACCCGCATTTCGTACTGTCGTGTTCTGTTTATTTTTATTTTGCACTCGGTTATTGAAATGCTTTTTAGGTAATGGTTGTGACGTAGGGATATTTACTTTTTTGCATCGTTTTTTGAGATGAGATGGTAATAGTAACTGGGGAAGTAAAATATTATAAGGTAACTACAACGAAACAACGAAACAGAACAAAGAAAAGAAAATCTTATTTTTTAAGCATATTTTTCTGCAACATGTGGTTTAACTAACATTTTCAATTCCCTTATCCTATTTCGATTAATATTTTTGTTTATAATATTATATATATTGATCTTATTAATGATACCTTACTACCTATTTACATACTTTGCCTGTAAATTTTCCGCTTCTTTTATCTTCCTAAAATCAATAAATTAAATTTAGCTTTATATAGTATTGTACGTTTTGAATCCTCTGCTAGTTCTAGATTTAAACTTGTAAAACTGTGCGTTGAAATTTATCTTTTGCCAGTTAAAACCTTTTTTTGTACAATTCGCCTTCCTGGTGGTTTAGATACTTATAAAAACCTGGACGTTTGGAACGTCAATTTATTTTGATACCTGTATCAATTGTATTTATTTTACATTACATTTACACACAAATTGAAGTATTTTTTTTTTGTAATAAAAACGAGAGGTTACAGGACATTAGATATAATGATGGTGTAACATTAGCACTATATTAGTTTGAAATATAAGTTTTACAGTCGTTTTTCGGCAAGTTTAAATTGTAATCGTTTTGCCAAATAGTTTTCCAATTTCAAGTTGTTTTATCGTTTTGTGTTAAACACAAATATAATATTTTTGAAGTCTTTACAGCTTTATTTTACCATTTTTAGGTAGTAAATTTCTTTAAGTACGGGTGACTTCTTAAAGTATTTATTACTTTTGTAAAGTTACCTTACAAACTTAAGTTAATTAGTAACTTAAGTTTGTAGTAGTAGTATTAATAATAATATTATTCTGCATAAATTAATCCAACATCTACATCATATTATTTATAGTTATTTTACATACAAACAAACCCCTATACAAAATCACTATCCCAGCTGCATATCAACACACATGTTATTTGCATTAATATCAAAGATGCGATCTCTTCGACTATAGAATCGGGAGAAATGCGCTGAGGTCCCGGTGGCTATGCAGTAGGCAGTGTGTAATTATGCTCCTCGGGTATAATTGTGGATATTTTAATAAAGTGCTAAAGTCTTTCTTGATCTGATTTGCTATAAGAAATATGGAGAGTTAGATTGTTTTGCCGGATGCTTGTTGATTTGGTTGTTTTCGGTTTTAATAACAACATTCAACGAAACGTATACATAGTTTTATGTAAGACATATCTATAAATATAAGTATGGCCAAATATAATTTTACTGGTTTCTGAGAGTAGATTCAACACTATCCCTTCTTAGGCCAACAGGAAGAATATTGTGAAAGCAGTGACATATGTACTTATAAAATCTGAATTCTAAGAAAATATTGAACCGGTTCTATCATAAAGTGTATTCCATAGTATTTATGCGAGTGACGTGAAACATCAAAGCTTTTAATATATACCATCAATATAGGTATAGTACCTACCAGAGCATAAAAACGCGTACAAAATATAATAACCTACCTACGTACTTTGTGTAAACGAGCATATTTTTTTGCCTATAAAATAATAAATAAGGTTTAGGTATATATAATTTCGTAGGGTCTTTAAATTGTTTTTTTTTTTCAATAAATTATAGTACCAATAAACCTAATGTAAAATTAAAACCACCTTTCAACAAACACAGTAATAACAAAAGCCAAGTTAAAACTCCAAATTCAAAGCTCCTAACGCTGATCCTTACCATATACATAACCACTCTTCCCAACTTTGACACACGAAAATGTTATATACTCCCACAAATACAGCTACCTACAATATAACCCCAACATCCTTCAATAGCTCCATACCAACGTAACTCATTATTCGTTGCGAGGTGTACTCTCATGTACTCCCGGTGACGGATACGGTGAGGCAACGGATCTTAGGCGGAAATTAAAACTAATAATTCAAAAAGTTTGCGCGACCTCGCCAGATTTATGTTCAGTCTTGGTCGCTTCCTCGGCGGTACTATGGAATCACTTTCGTGATCTGAGTCAATTAGTTAATAGATATTAGAATGTAGTTTGCTAAAAACATATGCCACTTTCTGGTGCTGTGAACGATGAAGTTGTTTTCTTAACATTTTTAGATTTAAAACACCTTCTAGGTGAAGTTGCTTAAATGCGTGGTGACGCAAAAAGAGGGTTGTCATAAGTTCGTAAGTAATGAATCGAAAGTGTTCTCAGCCATGTTTAAAGAAAATCGGTTTAGCCATTCAAAAGTGCAGCTTGATATTTGCCGTCTATAGTGGTCATTTCATTTGTGCTTACAAATAACGTGTTTATTAATTAGGGATAGTTATATGTATATATTTGATTGAGTTGGTGTTTAATACCACAATTAATAGGTATATACAGACGATATATACATACAGTATAGCTATATCCATTGAAGAGGTACCTAATTTCTATACTATTAAAAGAACAGAGTCTATACTTGTCACGAAGAACAAACTAAATTGATTCCACGTCCTGGAAAGCTGAACCAAAAAGTACTCGTCAAACAATTTGATGTACATATATCGGCATCCCTAACACAAAAAACATTGTACACTAGTTACAAGCTAAAATATTGAACTAACTTAATTTAACACTGAAAAACATAGAGACATAGATTTAGGCACCCTAACCAATTCAACGCGACACATTGCAGTAGCCAATAAAATCACAATGACATTAGGTGCATAACGATTGCCATTCGTTGACGATTGCAGCTCTATCCATCCACTGCGCCAAAGCACAGAGCTAATACATCAATGCACTAGAATACTCATCTAACTCAAATTATAAAAGAAATTCAAATGTCAAACATTCACCATTGCTGGCTTAAAAGGAACCTTCAGCAGCGCTAATAAAACAAAAGACGCTATGGATATTTAAGTTGGAAGGTTTTTAGAATGTCAACGTGTTACATTTTCTTCGAAGTACAGAGGAAGTATTTATCTTCAAAGGTCAAAGAAATGCAGTTTTCTATCTTTCGCTGACCATTCGTTTCTGAAGGCGGTTCGTGACTTGTAAAAAATACTATCGATAAGCAGTCGTGTCTTAATAATGACCTCGATTAAACTGGTTGAAATTGGAATAGTTTTGGATTACAGTCAAGAAATATTGTGATACTTGATATTATTGTCACTGTCTTTTTAATTTACTTTTTTGTATAATTATTTTAACAATTATTCATGCGAATTTAACATTTTTGTCTTTACTTACAACTTTCCTTCTGATAAATGAAAACAAAGACGACAATTTGAATTAAAAATGTACACATTCAAATAATATAATATAGAATGTTATATTGGGCTAATAAATAACTATAAAATGGCATAATGCTCAATTAACAATTAATATGTTATATACTCATTGAGAACACGATAGAATTCATTTGTGTAACGCCATTACAACCATCAAGTTTATTTAGCTCTGCCAGCTTTTTGTCTTTGTCATCTATAAGTAGTGACTTTTCTTTACCTGATTTTCTAAATATACTTCCAACTGATTTTTTTTTTAAATTCCATAACAAATTTAATATCTTGAACAACTCAATCAAACATTAGGTCCCAGTACAACTCTGGTTGATATTGAAACTCAGGTCGTCATCGCTCAGTATGCACAGGACACGACGGCGGCTTTCCCGCTTCACGTTCCGCTCAGGTCCGCCTTCCTCAGCGTGGCTGACTCGGTAAAGTCCGGAGCACTTTGAAACATAAAATAGAATAATATTCGTTGGTTACTCATGAGATTTGTTTGAAAATTAAATACATAATAGTTAATACAGAACTTTGTATAGTACGAACTTATATTCTAAGTTGTCCCGCGGTTGTTTTAGTTTTAAAAACTAGCAGATTTTCTGGCGTAGGTACTTTCGTAGTTCATTTTATGGAAATTATTCCCTATCGGGGTCAAATTTTTAAAATTTGCGTAGTTTGTATCTACAACAAAAAAGCTGTGTGTGTGCGCTTGCTTCAACCTTAGCCCTTCCACAAAGTAGTGTGTAAGATTTGTCAATAAAAATATAATAAAACGAGGAAATTCTGCTGAGGAATCTCGTTACTTATAACATTCTTAGCTTGCTTCTCAAACTAGGCAACATTTTTGACGCCTTCATAATTTTTCCGAGCAGCAACGCAAAAGTGTGTTGTATTTAAACGTGTACCTATTGAAATTTTTTCGAGATTAAACTTATTACATTAAACTCAGATGGTTTGTGTGTTACAAATCGCCCGACAACTTTTTTCTTATGCCTATAAGGTAATGCTTATTATTTACTAAATTAAAAATATTTTTAGATAACTTACTGAACCAGTGTAGAAAAAGCTCCTTTTTTATCGTATTTGAACATGATATTAACTAATAGAACATAAATTCAAAAGTAAAAACATTTTTCCGACGTTAGTCTGTAGACCTTAAAAGCTATAACGCCAAGTATACTCTTATATTATGTCTTCTCTCAGAGTACCCCCAGCTAACCAAGTTGACGTGCGTCGTAATCCCTGAAGATTTCCTCTTGAGGCGCGCATCAAGACCCTCGCCCCGCACCCCCGCGCCTTCGCTACACATTCTAAATAATAAACAGTTTCGCTTCAAAATACCTACGTATGTTATTGTATTTTTATATGTAGTCTGTATTGTTTCAATAAAATGTACAATCGAAGTAATTTCAAGAAGCACAATTTCGATACCTAACTTAAAGTTTTGTGTTATTTGGCTGTGCTTATTTGACTGTATTATTCAAAATACAATTCTAAATAATAATACAATTTATTTATTATGCTAGGCGCTTTTATGGCGCAAAATCTTGTAGAAATAAGCTGGCAAATGAGAAATATATGCGTAGTACTTAATAATACAAAATGCAACTACGCATTTCAACAGAATACAGGATATTAATTAGAAGCCCAAAAAGTATAATGAAATTGAAACTCGAAAAAGAGCTTAACTGAAATGGAACCATTGTAAGTTTATCCATTTTAGAATTTTGTTTCTTAATAAGTTCCAAAAAGTATTGAAACTATTTTTGCGACTAATTCAAGCGAAAAGTTTTCTTCCTTCAGTCCGCAGACCACATGCGAGTTTTCTCAAGGAAAAAAAAACAAGCATTTCTTCAAACAAAGGAAAAGGATCTGAACCATCGCTAAATTGCCAGATACATATTCTTCTCGCATTTATCAGCGGCAAAAAACCGAGAGCTGATTCGGCAAATATTTTTTCTAGGCGATTAACGGGAACTCTCAAGAAATACCTACAGATGCACCAACGTTAGTTTCTACCCTCAAAAACACGATGGACTCTATTGTTTGAGATATAGAGATGAAAATAAGGCAAACGTCTAGGTTCAGTGTTTATTTGATTTGGTTCATCTAAGAAGGTTTCGTGGGAACCGCCGCGTCGCATTGACCCTCCAATGTTTAGACAAATGATTCTAAGAAGAGCATTTTCTTCAAAAACTTTTACTTTTTCTGTTTTTTCGAGGCGCTTCAATCTCTTTTTTTATCCATGCCATGAATATTTAATTTCTGTAAGGTTTTCTTTCATAAATTTTCTTGTATCAGTATGTATCAATATTGGTTTATTATTTTTTAATATCGACACCCTTTATCGAGGTCCAAAATATACAAACCGTGTTTGAGGGGAGATGGAGTCCCGAAGTTCCTACGCATTCTAACAATTTTTCTCATAAACCGAACATGACAGATTTCGTACAGTGATTGATTGAACATGCCAGGCTGATCTGTTGGGGTTCCGAATTATAATTCAGAGGGTGTTTGGGACGAGGGCTATGTACTTACGATTGCAGATGGCGACAATCTCATGTGGACCAAGTGTACTTTCAATTATATTAGATTACTTAGAGGTATAATTTGACCTTTAAATTATATTTAGATAAGTCGAGCGATATTTGTAGTAAATTAATTTGATATTGGTAGAATCATAAAATAATGAATATATATGTAGAATAATAATAGAATGTAGCATTTGAAATTCACGCTGACTAAAAATGACAAATAGGAAAACAATATTTGAGTGAGTGTTTGATGTATTGAATGTAAATTTAAGAATAGATTGTATTTTTTTCAAGTTCACCACAGTTTCTTTCTCTATCACGTAATACAATTATAGTTTTGTATTTCAGCAGCAAGCTAATAATTCCTGTATGAGATAAGCAGGTAACTACATACTCCTTTTTGATTTAAATACTTAATTTTGGCCAGTAAAATGATATACTTTACCACTAATAATATATGCCTTATAGTAATTTAAAAAAGTTTTGCCGCTTTTTTCTCGCAATTCTGATTTTTAATTGGGAGATTTACAGACTTTACGTAAACAAATTACATTTTAAGTCGCTTCCAATTTTTCCTCTAACTCAGATGGAAATCTTTATTCCACAGAGGGTGCACTACCCTAAAATACAAAAAGTATTATTAAAGAAGGAGACAGTTTGGAGGGCATTTGTAACTGTCGCGAGCCGTATGATGAAAAATTAGTTCAGACCTCGTGACAAAGGCGAGCTAAAACCCAACTATATGTTGGTATCCTTGTCTGGCTTATTTAGTTTAATGGGTGGAAGTGGGACAGAAGAGAGTTGCGTTTCCAATAGCAAGCAACACAGATAGCTCAGGGATGACCGTAGGAGTGAACAGCAAGTTTTTGACAGAACCCATTTATTGTGTATTGAATATCAATATAATTTCCGTGAGAGTAGATCTTTGTCCCACAGTGCGCGTGTCTGGACGGTAAGTTTGAGTAAACAGATTATGAAATACAGCAAATATTGAGCGTGATGGATGAAGGCTGGATCTTGCCTGCGTTGGACTTATTTGTTTTTGTAGGAGTTTTGACAATATATCATTGCGAAGATTTCTTGATTTACTTTTGATAGAGGCTTATTATTACTTTGTAAACAGATTGGCAAGCTCGTATAAGCTTTGTGAACTGTGCTTCCAATCAATTTTTCTTATGGATCTTTACTATTGTCAGAAAAGAACAGAACTATAGGTATCATTTCCAACTATATAGGTATGGCATGATAGATATTGTTTCACATTAGCTTTGCTATATATTATTGATAGATAGCATTGTTACACATTATATGATATAAAATGAAGGCAATAAGAGATTTTCTAACAGCTCCTCAAAATTGCTAAATAAGCCCGGCCATACAGCCTGGTCTGTCGTAAATATTTATTTGGCATTAATTTAATAATTTGAGCACTGAATAGGCATAATGTGAAATGAAACGAAATGAAATGAAATGAAAATGAAATGAAATGAAATATTTTTCACCTTAAAATCAAGATGGCGGCTAAAGCTCCAGTCAAATTTGGTCGCGATTTTAAATTTACAATCCCAGTGGCTGGTGAAATAAAATTTGGGCCTAGAATTATTCCCAGGTTAGGCACTTTTTCGCTAACCCGTCTGAACTATAGTATAGATAGTATTATTGTCATTAGATAACGTTATAAGACTTATACTGTCCAAATATTGCATGGTGTCACTTCATAAAAAAGTCGCTCGCCAGTTTTATTAAATGAGATTTGCAATTATCTATCGCGAATCACCCGAACATGGTTTTCGTAAGGTATTTTCAGTTCTGGTATTTAGGCCGTTTATTAAATAGGTTGTTGTGGTCGGTTTTTTAATAATTATCTTTCGCATCTGCTTTGGCAGATCTGTATTGAAAATTACTGCACATTTATCATAAAACTAAGTAGACAACACCATGAATTACGAACAAATAAGGCTTAAACCACGAGACCACCAGGAGGAGGAGGCTTTAATTTAGTAAAGAGTAATTTTTTTTATCAAAATGACATTACTTTCCTAGAAACTTATTACTGAGCTGAAATAAAGTGAGAAAATGTTATTTCATAATAAGAACATCCTTGTCTATTATTTATAAGTTCAAATTGTACCTATATAATTTTTGATATATTAGACTAGTAGGTATATTAATTGTAGAATCGTTATATTAGCTGCGTGAATACAATATAGCTCAAAATAATATTTATATAACTGCTTCTAAAGGATTAACTAAAATCAAACAAATCTTCTAAAACCTATTTAAATTACAAAAGCTATTACAGAGCTACCTCTCATCAAGGCCGGCACCCAAGTCATTTAGTGTCCAGTGGCCACAGGCGAACGACTTCAGTTGACCGACTAATGGTGGGACCATTCCGCAGTAAGAGGCGAGACTCGGCGTGCATAATCGATTGTCCTGCTGCCGTATTAATGTGTAGACTGTGGTTGCATGCAACTGACTTACTTTAGTTGGGCTGTGTGTAAGTAAAGTAATTAGATTGGGTAGGCGTTTGATACAATATTATCTCGGTTATTCGATTTATTTGTAATAATTCTGAATATTATAGCATTAAAACATATTAAAAACAATAATATAGATAACTAAGCAACGTTGCGAAAAGGCTACCAAGATTACGGGGCTGGATCGGAATATTCGCAATTGATATACGTGTCGTATCTATTTTATATTCATTAACTTAATCCGAGACGACAATTTTATTTATATTATTTTTTTCAACATTTTCATAAGTAAAATAAGTCTATCTTCTTGTTTATAAGCATTTGTACTCTATTCAAAAATGTCATTTTTCATTTTCCAAATAAAACTGCGAAAATATTTATTTGCCGATTAAAATAAGCCGGTTAATTGTAAAACTATAAAGATTGTTTTGTTTTTTAATAAATATCTCAACTATTACAAAAATAATTAATCACCAACTCCGTAACCCCACTGAACTAGTGAAACCCAGTCGAGACAGCATCTCCCGGACTACAATGACCGCGCTCTCCACAGGCAAATGACGTGGCATTAGGAGGTAATGGCGACGCCATTCCGGCTAACTACTTCGGTGGCCGAGCACAGACGCATGTACAGACTGTCGTTGGTGCGCGGTTGAGATTTTAAGCTATTGAAGAATTTTTTTTTGGAGGGAAATTGAAAGTGATTGGGATACGGGTAATTAGCGTAGTTTTGCAGCTTGTGACTTAATGTGGAAAATAAGGTTCTATATTAGTTTACAATGAGTAGTCGTAGTAGACGAGTAACTTTTGGGTCCATCAGATAATTTACATTAATTTTCAAATAATACAATAATAAATATCTGAGAATGTAATTAATTAGTAATTTAGTAAATTAATTTTACGATCTTGTATAAACACAACTTTGGGTGATTTTTTTTATTTTTCGGAAAAAGTCACACGGGCTCAGAGCACAATTCTGAGCAATATTTCCAACATGGAGTAGGTATGTTGTTTGTGGTGGTATGTTTGAATTTTCATACTCTAAATACAAACTGAGTACAAATGAAAATTTTGCCAGTTTTGTATGAAGAGAGGATACTTTTTTCATTTTCTTATATGACATCTTTGAAAAAGGTGTGCAGAGTTGTGGTCTGAGGCCATGTTCGACTTTTCCGAAGAAAAAGCATGTTTGTCTATTACGATATTTTTCTGCGCATAATTCTCAACTTTACAAAATATTGGCTTATATTTTTGTGTTCCTTAGAGTCTCCTCAGTCAAAATACATAGTATTTATCGTGCACTAGTGCATAATGAAAAAAAAACCCAAAAGACTATCGGAGATGATGCCAAGCCCCGAACAAAAATCTTCAAACCCCTTTGCAAGTGACTTAAAACTGCTCTGTATTTAAGTTTTGTGAAATACGGAGTATAAAAATAATTCCGCGTAAATAAAAACATTTATGAATATAGTCCATAGTTTTTTTATGTTTCTTAGGCCGACTTGCGCCAAGCGGAGTTAGCTGGTTAGTCAGTTAAAATGTCCCTCCATCACTGTCAATTTCTAAGGTACTGAAAGAGACATACAATGATATTTCACCCCGGGTTTTCTTGAATTTTAGCTTAGATTGACTCAAGTCGGCCTAAGTATAGGTATGGTTTAAGACCCGTTAAAATCATCCAACGCGTTTTGAGAGAGTCGTAGTTCCGGAGATATTTTGCTGGTGTAGTGATATAAAGCTTATTTTAATTTTTTTTAGTCTATCCAACACTTAATACCAGTCGAAAGAAGTATCTTCATCGCTAAGAAGCGCTCTGCATGGTCGAACTGTTGTCTTTATCGCTTGGCGATTGTTGAAGTTAAGCGACGTTCGGTACGGCAGGCCGAGGATGGGTGGCTGCTTAAGAATTGGCTAAAGCACTTTAGGGTTTCCGTACTTCAGAGGGCACTTTAAGCCGTCGGTCCTGGTTGTTGTCGCAAGATAACAGTCCCTAAGCCACGTCTGAGGCCTATGGAGTTTCCAGAGGCGGCTTAATCAACTCTGACGTCAGAAGATGCCACTTCCTTAGACAATAAGAAGACGCTATTATGCATAATTAGGGTCATGATCACATTCTTACTCTTCGGATAACCAGCTCATAAGAAATAACAAGCAATGAGATTCATATCAAACTATTATCACTTCTCCTATACTATATTATTACGATAAAATACCGCCTGCTAAAGGATATAGAACACATGGTCGCGTCGTTTGTTTTGTCTCAAGTCGCGCGATCGCCGGTCCCCGGTCGCAGCGACCCGCGATGACGGATGATTTAATTATGTAGCCGTTTGTCAGTTGTACTGTTGCTCTGTTACATTAGTGGATAAATAAAAGCATGTAATTTAGTTATTTCTAGCAAAAAGATTAAATATACGGGGTGACTATTTTAAGATTTACCCGTTCAGAAAATTTGCATATGGGCTCAGAACACAATTCTGAGCTACTTTCCCAAAGGAACCATACAGCGAAAATGAAAAAAAAAATCCGCTCTTCGTACTCTAAATACGGGTCAGATGCCAATTTTCTATGAAGAGTCCTTAGTTCCTATGAAGAGATTTTTTGTTCATTTTCGAACGGTAAAAAAAGTTACCCGGTCTTTAGAATACGGAATACCGTCACTGCAAATATTATAGGATCTAAAAGATGTATAAAGGTCTATTTTATAATAATATTTTAAACTTATTTTTATAAGATAGAGAGTAAGAAATTGAACAATTAAGATTTGTTCATGGCGAAAAATAAAATATGAATAGTAAACCGTAAATTACGATCAACGCATCAAAAATGCTCTCTCTCTAAAGAAAATAATAAAAAAAACTTAAGAAAGTTTTCTTGTACATCCTTTGTGCGTGTATGTATCGGCCACTCTCAGAGACTTCAAATCGTTACTTAACGCTCTCCCAAGTATAGTTTGTATTTAGCGAATTTATACTCTACGCCATCTAAACTTAGATTCGCTAAACAAATATATTATTAGAAGTGCTTTAATTAACGTCTTTGAGTGACAATACTCGTAAGTATACTAATAGGAATATGCTCAGAGATCTCATTAAGGAAGCTCAATAGACATATTTTGCCTGCCTAAACAAAGGCATTGGATATGGTATATTATTAGTTAATAAAATAGCGAATAAGTCGAAAAGTTTTATTTGTATTAGGCAGACATTTTTCTTCCATCCCACCTGTAGAAGGTCACGTCTATCCCAGCGGTACGTTTCAGTATACTTTGGAAAGTTCCGAGATGTGTCTGGAAAAGTGGTAAAAACGGCCCAGGCAATTCAATTTCAGGAAACTCGTTTAGTACATACAACACATTTTGTACATCTATGTATATCTATCTACTAATACAATTTTGATATTCAGATAAATTATTTTCTCTCTTAAGAATAACGATTTTTGGAGCTAATATTTGATCATTTACATTTCAAAATAGAAGTTATGTTTAACGTATAAGTTAGTAGAAGAAGAAGTAAGTAGAAGTTATGTTTTTGTTCAAAAAAATTTTTTTGTTATTTTCATTTTCATTTCGAGATCCATTTCGATTGCAACAAAAAATTATGAAAGTTAAAAAACTTTCAAAATAAAAAAAATATATAAATAAAATTTTGAAAATATATTTTAGCTACAGTTTTTTTATTTTCTATTTCCCGCCTGTATTATTGCAACTCTACTTACAAAATTTTTCAGATGAATATAGAAAAAAAGTACATTTTGTCTCTAGAGAGTAAGAATGCAGACCTACAGAGTAGGTATCTAAATTGGTAACAAAAGAGTATTTATCCAAACTAAACGCATCCAAAATTAGATTCAGTACACTCAGAGGTAAGAAACATTTTAAAAAAAACCACTCACAACAGTACGAACGTAACTTTGAGCTTAAAGATAAACGAGGTATCCGTGACTAGTGAGAGCGAGAGGCTAATACAAAAGGAATGAGACAAAAATATGGCATTTTGATTAATACGTATCCATTGCTCAGAGCTGGCGCTGTACCACTGCTAAGTAATGACCACTCATTAAAGACATGGTTAAGGTTAAAAGAAAATTACTTTATCAACGCCTTGTTTTAAATAAATATCGTGTTTCAGGAAATATTATTGTTGTTTCCGATACAAGCTATTGAGATGTTAGCGGCTGTAAGGCTCACCCGCTTTATTGATGGCTACACTAATGTTATAAATATAGACTTTAATCATTTATTATGAGAGCTGTAATTTTGTGAAGTCTTTCTTTTGTTTTTGATGAGAAACGTTTATCGATTTTTCTAATTTTGAATTATAGATTTGACTAAGAATATTTTGTATATATACAAAAGTCATTTACACTTTAAGTGTAAATGACTTTTGCTTGTATGACGAGTAACTCGCTAGTTGCGCATTTTATTTGAGTCAACTGCTTGTCTTTTCTAGGAATTTAAAATTTAAAATAAATTACCTGCGTTCTTTATTTAAAAACCTTTTATCGTTACCACATACATCACATAATGATAACTCCAAACATATTGAAACTCAATACAACCAATTTAATAAATCACAAAAATATATATGTACCACAAATGCCACATTGTCACTGGCTTAAAAAGGGTTAGTGGACCTGTCAAATCGGTTTTCAAGAAAAGGAATGACTAATGCCCCGAGATAATCTTGACAGATCCGGCTAAGAAAAAAAGCCGATATTTGACATAGATAAATACATTTATTCAAACGAAATTCGAAATACAATTTTCGGCCGCTTTAATTACCTTGATTCTCACAATGTGTGTAATATGATTAAAATGTTTGTTTCCCTTGGTTTTTTCGGTTGCATTTTTGAATTTGGAATCAGGTAGCTTTATTGTTTCTAAATTGTTTTATGCGTTATAAGCGCTTAATCTTAAGATTTATGTTAAGAAAAAAATGTGTATGATTTACATAATGGTTAAAATTATTCATGCCATTTTTGTGATGAGAATATGATCTGCAATACGTAACTGAGTTACTCATTTACTTTATATATTAACTTGGAAGCCAAATAATTGCTCACAACTTAGCGGGTCTCATATTCTTGGAGTACTATATAAGAGGGCTATTATACTATCACATATCGGATCCTACCTCTGATCTATGACTTCTAGAATCATATATTATGTATATTACATTATCATAGGACTATGATCCTACTTGAGTCTTGTGTGGTTGCGGAGGACGAGTGGGTTGTGTATACTATAGGTACTATTGCTTCAGTACTCTGTATTGTGTTAATATTAAAAAAGAAGAGTAAAGCGAGAAACTTAAGAAGAGAAGAAAGAAAGGATCTTGGGTCTGCTCGCCAGGCGCGGCAGATTGCTTTTTTAAATACAGTAGTGTTGCTAGCATAAATTTTAGAATAAAACTAAGTATATAGTGAACACATGTAAAAACTTCGTTGTAATTACTTTTTATCCATCAATCAAACCGCTACAATTATTAACTGCCTTACAATTTAGAATTTCGTATCAGGGTATAATGACAATAATGTGAAAATTCAATATATAATATTCAATATGGCAAAACGTAATTCTATGATATGATCCTATCTTAAAGCAAATTTCAAAAATCTTTGATCAAAGACAATATTACTCATTCGTGTTATCATACAAATGTGACTCAGATCTATGATTATATCTATCATCCCCTTTTAAATATAATTTTTACGGCCTCACCTCAAATTTCAGTTCGAAGTCGAGACCCACCGGAGGCGATGATAGGGTTAGTCTTGACCGAGTTTTTAAACTGTTGTGTTAATAACTCAGTTATTTTATATTGATATGATCTGAAAATATAAATATCGTTTTTCACGATTTCACTATGGTATGCTTCAACTCACAAACGATTATTATCTGCTGATTTTCATCATTTTATTGCATTATTGAAAATTATTTTGTCAAATCAAAGTCTGAAGAATTTTACTGAGTAACATTACTAAAGCTTACTAGTAGACAAAGTTTTGAAGTACATGAAAGGGTTGGGTTCAAAATGTTCGTGTCGTCGGCCACTTATGTTTCAGTAAAATATACAGTTATAATTATTTTTATTTTAATAATCAATAAAGTTAATACCATATTTTATAATCACTTGAGCTAAATACTAATTAGTTTTTTTTTATTTTTTAGTGTTAAAATAGCCATCATTAGAGTAAACTTATAATAACTATATTGTATTGCACCACAAATTCTTTAATCTAAAAATATTTGTTACTTTATTTAATTGGGAAAAATAGGAAAAATAAGCAATTAACTACAAATTAATTATTTATTGTGTTAGCTTGCTATCTCATTAGTAAGCAGGCTGCATTCCCTTGTTGCACAAAAACAGAGCGAGTGTTTTTTTTTAAGGGTTGCCGATCAAAGAAAATAATTTCGCACATAAATCCAAGCAAACAAAAAGCACAAAAATAAAATATTGACTATAAAGCTATGATAAATATATTTTAGTGATATTATTTAATATGTTATGATTTCGACATTTTTTAAAGTAATTTATTCAACTGAATATCTATGTCATCTATTTAAAATCATAAAGATTACCTCAAGTATTTCTTTTTGCATAATGATTAACCTATGGTTTGAGAACCTTGTCTGTATCGGTAAAGCTGCACGCAGTTACGTATTCCTTGATTTGCTTTTATGTCTTTTATATATTTATATACATAATTTGGTTCTGACTTTCATTTTAGTAATTATTATAAAATGTTATAAAAATTAAGGTATAGTCATTTTTTGCGTAAAGTACTGAAATAAAAGCTTATTGAGGGCCTGGAATGAACTCCACTATTTAACAAATCTACAAATATCTAACAAATATTTATCAATTGCCTTGCTTCATAAATAAAATTACTGTCACTAGGTCAAAACGTATTAACGTTGTACCTTCATTTCAGGCTATTTATTTCCAATGAGATAAAAAGTAAGCCATTAGTAAAATAGCTTTAAGTCTAGATAAAAAAAAACAAAAATTCACATTTTTAACTAAATGCTTCTCTCAAAATATCCAAACATCAACAATTGTACTTTATCATATTCTCAACTAGAACCAACTAAATTCAATAGTGCTTTGACGATATAGATCAATCGATAGTATACTTGACGTGTCGCGGTACAAGAGTGACCATTTGCATATAATGGTGTTACACGAATCAATCATTTGTCATTTCGATACTATTGTGTGTGAGCTTTGGAAAAAGTATTATTATTCTTTTGATGAGATAAAAGATTAAGAATGTAGTGTAGTGGGTTAAACATTTCAAAGGCTTGTTGTATGTTAAATGTCATTTTTACAATGATGTTTAAGTTCAAGATCTGAAGTTCCTTTGTTGTGAAATAATTTTCCATCAGATGCAATTTGGTTTTTCAAAACTTATTGATACATTTGGCACCGCATGCGCACAGCTTCATGGAATTGGCATTTAACGAATGCAGCTTCTGAACCTAATTAATATAATCCGATTTTACCTATGGTACTATTCACGTCCGTTGTGTGTATATCTTTAATCGCTATTAATATGGATATGCAACCTAGTAACGTGAATTAAATATCTGTGCGGGAACTAAGAAGCGACTTTTTTTTGTTAAAAAAAGGCACAAAAGCTTAGAGCACAATTCTAAGCAACGTGCTTCAAGAAACCATACAGCGAAAATGTAAAGAAAAACTACTTTACTTATTGACAATTTTGTATGGAGTATTGGATATATTTGTAACAAGACTCTGTAAGTTACATTGATCCTGCATTTGACTAAAATGAAATTTCGAGATAAAAAATAGCCTATATGTTATTCCAGGTTTTATTCTATCCATGTGCCAAAAATCATTTAAATTTATTTAGCCATATTTGTGTGATTGAGTAACAAACATTCAAACTTTCACATTTATAATATTAGTAGGGTTTTCGGTATGTGGCTTTGGAAAGTTGCTCAGAATCGTGGTCTTAGCTCATGTGCCGACTTTCCGAACGGTAAAAAAGTCACCCGGTATAATTCACAGAACAACTACGGCATTGGGTGCTATAGTTACATCCAAACTTAACTTAGGGCACCAGATTAAGGTCATGGCCCAAACTGCTTCTAAAAAGTCAGGAATCATCTCGAAGGTTCTACGGTACTTCAGTTTTGAACGGCTGCTAAATCTCTGCACGGCCCGATCATGTACGGAGTACTGTGGATACCTTTGGAATGGTTCTGCAAAATATCAACTTGAAGCTTTGGGCTCAGTTGAACGACGAGCCCGTAAATTTATTAATGATCCTGTGCTCACGAACAAATACTACACAACTGGAGCGCTGTCGCACAGTCACTTGTTTGTCGATATTTTAACGGATACACTTTGGAGAGCGTGCAAGTCCCCTCTTTGAACTTTTTGAGCCCTTACCATTCCAATATCAGATTACTAGACACCGACAGGAAGTCTATCCATTCATGCTAAATTTCACATTTATATCCTTTTTGATTCGCACCGCCAAAATGTGGAATGAGCTGCTGGCGTGAATTTTCCTAAACAGTCCTGCCGCATGAAAGAGTAAGGTTAATGCACCTCTTATATATGCGTGTAACGTCCACCATTGCATTGCACTCGTGTCAAATTTCCTTTAAAAAATGGCAGGTCAACCAACAAATTCCAGTGTGAAAGAGATGACCCTTTTTTTTAGTTTTAATTTTAGTATATTTTAATTTTGCATCTGGTTTGGCAATAAAACCGATTGGTGTAATGGTAAGGAGCTTTGCCTCATACGCCGAAGGTCCCAGGTTCGAGTCCTGGCCGGGGCATGCATTTGTGCGATGAACACAGATGTTTGTTCTCGGGTCATGGTTGTTTGTATTTATATGTAAGTTTATTCTGGGATCCCCCCCAGTTCGCTGTATGGTCATCCATAACACAAGCTCTGCTTACTTTGGGGCCATACAGTTGGTGTGTTTGTCTGGGGATTTATTATTATTATTATTATTATATTTCTATTTAGGTACTTACTCTACTTCTAGGAAGGTAAGGGATGTCGATGTTGACAAGAGTTGATCAATGAACCTTTACTATGAAAGAAACATTTATTTATAAAAAAAATACATATATGAAACAGAGATAGAATGTGCGTCGACATTTTTTAATTTTTTTTTTATTATGTTTCAGGTTCATAAGCGTGTTGGACTTCTCTTGACTTCACTGGAGGATGGCTGAAACAGAACAATGAAAACTATATTATACATTACTTTAAGTGATTATCGAGAAATCTCTGGGTTGCCGCCCCTGGTTGTGGGGGTCATTAATGGTTTAGTCAACGTTTTACTAAAAATGAAATCAATGATTGTGTAATTTCCTGATTATTTCATCAATTGCTTTCATGACTTCATTTTCGTAGTAATAGATGAGTTGAGTTTTTGCGATTATTAAACTTCGCTGAAAACTCAAATAGATGCTGTATACTTGAAGAGATTTATTTTTTTATACTTTTTTTGTAATAGGTATGTAAAAGAAACTTTCTTTAGTTAACTACGATACCACTTTATGACTTTATCGATTGTGATATTCAGCAAAGTAAATATATTATTATATTTTGGATAATGTAGATTCTATCCATTTAATAGATAATGGTGAATTCCGTTATTACTTCTCCCTTTTAACCTCTTAATAAGAACATCAATTCTATTTCACTTATAGTCGATATAAGTTATAAATACTGTATCATGTAACAAAAGGTTAACCCAAGCAACTATGCAAAAGTTTTAACCAAGATATTTCTCTGAGAACATCTCTATTCTTCTAGAGCACATACGATAATGTATATCCCTTAAGATAAACTATGACCTTAAATTAATAATTATTATACAACAATTGAAACATTCACTTTTCATAACCACAATACCACTTTAAACAGACCTGTACATACATATACAAAAACCGTATGTGTAAGCTATTTATATTCTTCGATTGTAAAGAAATAGGTCTTGCTAAAATGGATGGAGATATAAAAGAGTTTATTAGATTGACACACTGTGTGAAGAAGATTTGTATGTATGATATGGTTTAATGGTAAATACAATTTTGGCAATTGTTGAGAGTTTTATTGTGTAAACCACTCCTGATTGACTGTTGCTGTATATAATTTACATTTACTAAATATTCCAGTTAGGTAAGTAATACAATTTGTTATGAGAAATAACTAAGCTTTTTTTGTATTATATTCTACACGGAATATGTTATTCTATTTATTTCAACTTAAACTCCGCTAACTTCCCGTCGTCAGGATAGGAGTGACAGCGTCTGAAAGATTTAGCGCATATCATAAAATGCTCTGGCGTAAAAAAGATTGAGCGAATATTATTTACGAATTTTCCATTGACCTCATTGAACGGATTTCATTAATATATTAAGGATAAATCAGTGCTACGAATATCTTGTGTAAAATTAACAATTTTTTTTTTAATTAGCACGCGTTTGTCTTCCATCTCACCTCAAATTTGCGTAAACGGTATTCACTGGGGTGGATTCATTGAAAATTCGTTGCCTACGTGATAACTGTTTTTTCTAATAGGTACAGTTGGGGAACTCGGCGGAGGCTAAGGCGAGAATCACTTGCGCGTTGTTCGTTCTTTTGTAGGTCTGCCCTATGCACAGTGGTGCATAGGTACTGCGGGGCGACAACCCTGCAGGGGATTCGAATGTGAATCTAAGCCCACACCCCGACTGTACCAGCAATAACACCTGCTCGACCTCAGCTCGATCTTAGAAAATTAGACTGAGGTCGTAGCAGAGAAGATATATATTTTTGAAACTAAGAATCCAAATTGTTACCAACAAGTTATTGTAACTGAGTTTTAAGTTAGTTAATGGTAAGATTTTACCTTTGCTGCCACGCTTTGCAGCATTTTATTTCTATAATACCAAAATTTCATTATACAGATATCTATAAAATAATTCCGTATAATAGCTCGTGCAGGCTGCGCCGGATTATCTTCATATTGAGTTACCCCACGCTGGTCGCAGCGGGTCGCGGCCGTCTCGAGATATACCGCGCGTCGTTTTTCTAGTTTAGGCGGCAAATAAGAAATATTTTAGGAAATTATTTAGTTGAGTAAAAGATTCGTTGATGATGAGTTTGGTGGTAAGGACTTGTGTTGTGTATACTAGTGGTAATACCTTTGACACCCGAGGTCCAGAGTATGAATACCAGTTATAAAGACTGGCTATTGTATGCTAGTTCCAATATTTTTATTTATTTAATTATCAAATACAAGGTACATGTTTAGTTTTTAATGCCTTTAAACCTTTATTTATCAATTGTAGATTGGGAAATATTTGTGGTATTCCCCAAGACACTGAGCCTCTGAGTCAGGATTGGGTTACGTCTTGGTTCAGGTTTGTTAGTCTCCTTAGCGCCACCAGGTGCCTATGGGCAGTGATATTACAAGTCTCTAACACCTTATCAATCAAGAATGGCCGAGATATTATTATATTCATTTCTCAACATAGACAATTACCTTGTGCTTAGTGACGTCAAATAAATCATGACTCTACCACCAGTTCGGAAAAACTTTCATGAAGAGGAACTGGTAAGAAACTTCATTACCTATTATTTTTTCGAAATAAATTTACAATGTCTCATTATGTCTATACAAAATTATTCTTACCTGCATCTGTTAGCTCGGCAAGTCCCCCCCCCCCTACGACTATCCAGGTTCCGCTGAACTCATGATTTTAATAAAGTTTTTTTTAACTTCGCTGTAACCTGTAAACGAGCACGCCAGCCACCTGATGGTTAGTGGTATCCGCTCTCATGGAAATAATTAATCGTATGCGTTTTGATTGGTTATATATTGTTGTTTCTTGATTTATCGATTGAACATGCGTTGCCGACAGTAGGTAGGTACTCTTAGCAAGCACGTCAACGCGAGAATTACCACAGCGGTAATTCTCGCGGTCAAAATAGGAAATATCTAATGTAGCCGTCGAGACGAGACCTCAACACAAGAAACTATATTCCCTCTGAGTTATGACAGTCAATAAATGAACGGGGCTTCTAGCGTGACATAGCTAAGTCACGCACTAGGTCCCGTTTGGTAACTACCAAACCTTACTTTCTGCACCTGTAGTTTCGATTATGTCTCTAAGCTTCCAGGTTATACCTATGTAAATCTGCAAAGCTACTAATACCTACAAATTGTTGAGGTTCAGAGTTGCTGCCACAAGATACCTACCTATTACATACCTTAATATATTTATTGAATAAATTAGAAAGTTTGGTTCCATTTAGACCTTTTTATAGAACTTGGAGTCGGAAGCAATTTTGTGTAACCCAGTTTCCAAGTTCCGTCGTCGTGGAATCGTGACTGAGGAATTGATGGAGATTAGTCATGTTTTTCTTATTATTTGGATCAGTGAAACTAAAGATGTATATATATATATGAATTAGATTTAGAATTTTACTCTGTCTAAGTAATGTTTGTAAAGTTTTGACACTAAGAGTGAAATTAAAAATGCAAAAATATAATAATTTGTATTATCTTGTTGCCTAAATACTACAATCCGTTCAATAAGAATTCAAGTCCTTTATAGTTTACTGGCTTTAGGACGTGAAATTAACAGGTAAATGGATAAGTCTCATAAGTCTGAGTCAATACTCGTTTTCATGTTAAATTTCCCGACACGTGAAATGCATGACTAGCGCCTGCCAAATTTAATTCTAAGAATATGCCCTTTGACAACTTCAATTTAATTAGCGTTCACCATTTCTCGTAAGTAACAGTGTTGCGGTCCGAACCCGTTAAAATGTTGTACCGTGGTAATGTACATAGAAATAAAAACGTTAAGTTCGAAACCTTGGAGTTGATTTCTCGTTGGAGTTAAGCAAAGCCATGACTTGCCATTAATTAATTAGAATCCTACAGATTTAGTTAACTGGTACATATTTATAAAATACGGCGTTTTTAACTCTTGAATTTATTTATGTATGCATGAGATTATTTTCTTTCATTCATTGCATTCGAGCATTCGACTTCTGTCATGAACCTAAAAAATGAATTGACTTTAATTAATTTTACAGATCACTCAATTATCTGTTAGGTGCAGATAACTAAGGCGGCCTCCAATAGCTACCATTCACTAACTGCCTACACGAAGTTGAGTCTTTAATAAACTGAAAACAAAACTTAGAATCAAAGTGCGATCGAACTTGTAAACTAACTGACCAACTAAAGCGGGTTCACTATGAGCAATCACCTCCTATATACAAATACGCATGATGTTATATACCTACCTACCGGTATGTTCATGTACCCGTTACTTGAGCCTGAGTGATTACTGCTATCATATAAACATTAGTGCAGACACATTACCTTGCATATGATGACGTTATAATTGTCATCGCTATAGGTATGTAACTTTAAACATGATAGTCATGATAGCCCATATACCAGTGATCCAATAGACACCGCATCTCAACCAAGAAATCTTGTTTGACCAAAGCTTCTTCATTTGTTTGAAGATTAAAAAGTCTCATATTTGAATGATGTAGCTACTACTATACTATAGAAATTGATATATAGGTTGACCAGTTTAAGTACCAAGGTAAGAGTGGGTACTGTATGTACAGATTTTTTAAACCCTAACAAATGAAAATGGACAACGAGCCAGTGAAATTATAAGAACAAAGCCTATTCCAAGCCTATAGGCTATATATATAACAACCTCACGACGGCAATACATGGAATATGCAAATTTTAAAAGCTCATTACACTAATGTTTGCATCTAAGATGTCTTTCATATAAACTGTATCCATCGGCGAAACTGCTACTTAGGTACCTACCTTCAGTCAGCTCCGATGCTCCTTTGTCTTCTTAAATGTGGGAAAAATGGGCAGCTGTTTTAAAACCTAAGAACCAAAATTGGATAGGTAAGTATATTTATAATAGAATAGAGTTCGTCCTACGGTACCTAATTAGTATTTGTATGGTCGTTGTGATAACCCTATTATGTATATTGTATAGGTAGAAGTTTACACACTTTTTTATACAGACAGATCGACTTATAATCGCAGTATTTTATTGCTGAAAATTGTAACTTCATTGAGGTCGCTGTGGGTATAAATAATAAATTTTGGAATGAGCATCTATATTTCTTTGATGTTTAAGAAAAAAGGCGACTCTGTTTGGTTATCTATAAACTGTGGAGGTACTGACATAAAAATATTAAAAAAATATATCATGATATTGTGGCGAGTAGAGTAATTATTAAAAACTTTTATAGGAACTAGTTAGGGATTCGCTTCTTTTTTGGATTCATTAAAAAGTAGGTAACTACCTAAGTAGCAGTAAGTAGAATAACATATAGAAGTATCAAAGCATTTTCTAGAATATGCATTTATGCAAGCGACAGCACGTGTACGAGTATTTTACCTAAAACCATATTATTTTATACAAGCAAACCTAACTGATGATTTTTAATTCAATTTATTTATATAACAAATTATTTTAATAAATATTAGGACTGTTATTTAAGAAACTTTTTTTAAACGAAGAATGTAATAGCTTCTTTGGAATAAGAGCTACGTTAGAGAGTACACTGCCATCTGTTGAGCGTAGTACTCAACTATCGATTCTTTTTTATTATTGTAAGGATTCACTTGTAAAAACCTCCTATATCTATGTATTCTATTGCACGTGTTGATTTTTACTGAACCTAAATTAATTTTATTTGAGTGTTTATCGGTTGTCTGTTACTTATTTATGTCTGTTATTCATAAATTGCTTGTATCTTCAAATATAGACAAAGGTAGTATCTACGGTCCCTTTTTATTTATAAAATTACTCACCTAAATACTTACTCTACAACCAATCTCCATAATGTCCTTTTACTTTTTCCTTCATTCGATTTTTATACCAAGAAGATCCATTACCAAGCTACCGAATAATTCAGGGCGTTGGCAGATATTTCCAAGTGAAAAGCCTACCTTACCATCATGAAGATATAATCCAGAATTGAGGATTCGTCTCAAGGCTAGATTTGGTTAGAGACGCTTTCTGAATTCATTTAATATAGATACCTACCCACCCACACATGCATCGAGGTGGTGTGTTCCAAAATGTGACGTAACTTACCCCCTATCTGTTCCATTAAAGATAAACTGACAAAAAATTTGATTGACAAGGACAGATTGATATATCATTCTTTGTAAAGAAATGGGATGGATGCCGCTTATCGGTGTCATCTTTAAAATGGTGTTGGTGGTGTACAGCGGACAGAATTTGTTGAGCACGTGTTAACATAATAAATTATTTTACCTTTATATGTCTTAGCAAAACATTAGCCTAATAGTGAACTAAAAAGTAGAAGAATAACGAGAACTTATAGGTAACCTCATTTTGTTTTCAATTTCTCTACTTCTGGAAGCAAAATTAACTTCAGATCCCAAAAATAAATCCACAGAAAATAGAGTCCTACTTTCTTCGTAGAGGTTTTGAAGTTTTTCGTTATAAATATATTTCAAAGTTTATTCATATCTGGCTTCGAATGTACCTACCTACCTACTTACAGAAAAAACAAAACCTAAGCAAAGAGCAGAGCCCTTGGAAACTAACTCCTTTATTTAAAAAAACAATGTAGTTATGTCTTAATTTGTATTACCTAAACACAACACAAAAATATCATACCTTTGAACTAAAATTTTATAATAAACAGGTTAGTCAATATTTTAATTATTAAAAAAATATTCGTAGTGGTAGGTACTATATTTCCACTTAATCACCAACTTTATAATATACAATTCTCAGAAAGAAATGTAAAAGAAATTGTACCACGAACATTAAAATAACAAAACTTGTCCAAACTATCGTTGCGCACCGTACATTATAATAAATGAGTTGGGCTGCGTCCGAGTGGCTGCCAGAGAACGGAGGGGAGGGGCGGGGCCAGCGGGGGACACACCTCAAACAAAATGGCGGCTAAAGCGCGCCAAGTTTGAAATTTGAACGTGGAACTTGGATCATCGGTCGGTGTATAACCGTCGTGTAGTAGTCGTGTAGTTGGGCAATGTTAGTGAGATGTTTTTAAAACAGATTCATAGATTTACCTAAATCTAAAAGTTTTTTTATAAAATAGTAGGATTGAATATATTTACCTATATTGTAGCAAAAATTGGCTTAATAGTTGCCAATTTTTTTTGAATTTCTGTGGTCTTGATTAATAAAACATTATATCCTAGGTACAAAAATATTAATTATTTATTTGAGTTAAATCAGAATGAACTTAGGTACCTACTAACATATAAAAGTATAAATATTTTTATGACCTCCCTTTATCTATTAGTACAATAAATCATATCAACAAGCAATATCATTTAAAATACATAAATGTCATAATATAAAACGTATCCATCAAAGCCGCTATTAAATAAAGCAATAAACATGACATAAATAATCTCAGCGACTTCATACAAAACTACCCGACGCAAGAATTCATAAACAAATCTTTATTGCAATTTAAGAATCCATTTAACCAGAAATCAAAACCAACTACAATGTTTCTGACATAAAGTTCAAATTCACAAGGCAGATATTTTACATCGATATCATAAACTATTTGGCGCTACGACGTTGAATCAAACGTTTCGCTTGTCCCTCTCTAACGCATAGCAGTTTATGCTTGCAAGAAAGGGATGGGTAATATTTACGATGTGTTTACCTATATCGATATGCCGTGGTGTCGATATAACCATTCGGTTACTTTATTGACTTCAATAAAATTGAAAAACAGGACGTGATTCATGTCTTCATCTTTGCGTTGAGGGATTTTATTCTGATTTGAATAATGATACTATAAACTACTTATTCTTTACACCTTACAATATAGGTAAGGTATATATTTTAATAAAGTCGGAAATGCCGACCGTTATATTTAAGCCATTCAGTCTCATGAGAATCCATAGGTATTTAATCTATTGTTTTTTGAGACAATAATTTAGTAGACTATAGGTAGTGTAAGTTTCTATTGAAATAGGTTTGTTTTTATTACCTTAAAGTAAATATGTTCTAGATCTATAAATGAGAGCAGTATATTCCCTGGCCATGAACTCAATTATTCAAGTGCATTGCCACTTATTCAATCAATCACACTTGTGTGGGGACTATACTGACCAATTTGTAAGGACTTGTAACAATAACCACGATGTCTATATTGTATGCGCGCACGCAAGTTTGGAATATAAAAGGATTTTTTTGACAAACGGATTTGACAATCGTTGGAAAATTTATTGATTGTGCCGTGTAGTCTCACAGGGCTTCGACACAAAATTCTTAAACTTCAAATTAAAAGGTAATCAAAATTACATCTTCAACTTACAGGAAACGATTACCCTCTAAATTAGTTACAACGACCAAAAAATAAATTTCTAAAATTAACAAATAACTTCCGTTCATCCCATTACTGGTACGTCAAACAGATAAATAATCCGCCATTTAAAATCCTGCAAAAGCATAATTACAATAATTTTAAACTTGTCAAAATCGCATTAGTCAAGCTTACGTAAGAGAAAATAATGGTTCGCCCTTAGCTATTGGTTGCAGCGGATTATTAAAACCTCATTAGTGCTGGCCACACCTAGCCATGTAAAAGTCAGGCCGAAAACATAAAAGTAAAAAAAGGCAAAATTAAAAAAAAAGAAAAAGCAATTTCGAGATTTGAACCGCAGCAGGCGGGCGGAGTCCGCCGTGACTGACACGGAAGGAGTTCTGTATCACGCAAAATCATTATTTTGTCGTTAGGGAGACCTATTATAATAACGTTATCTTGGTACCACGATCTGAAGAAAGCTATGCAATTTACATACTGCATAATATGTTCGCGTGACCCAAAATACTGCGAACCTACTTCCATGTTCATACGAGGTTTTTATTTTAAAAACATTAAACAAATTTATAATATGAAAGTACACCTACAGACATTTCAAACAATTCTTTTCAACTCAATTACATTCAAAACAATTCAATTACATGTATCTACACACTTTTTTTGCACAGTGAATATTTAAATATTTCCTTGTCAACCAAATTTTTTTTCAGCTTTTGTACATTGTTAGAATTAATAAAACAACTTTCATCAACCTTACATAGCTCTCTGTTACTTGATAGGTATTAAAGATTCTAATTGTATGAAGAAACTAAACAACTACATTTCAATAAATATAAAATTTACTTACGTAGTAAGTAATAAATAAAATCCAGTAAATACAATAATTATGCTTTATTAATTTCATGTATTTATATATTTATGACAATATCGTCTCACCTAACCATATTAAATTACTAAGTATAATAATATTTCATAAATTTTGATTCTATAGGACAAATAGGATCATCGAGAACGTAATTTTCCGAACTGATTTTACATTTTCAACAAAAATGTCAGATTTTTACGTATTTTCCGAAATTTTACTTTCAACCTCCCATTCCTACTTATTTTGAATGTATCTATTTGTCCATCTGGCGAGGGATAGAATTATATATCAAACGTTAAAAAAATATTACATCTTGCTATTTTACAACGAATTAAAAAAGTCTTTATCAAATGGAAATAATTCGTAAAAGTTAAAAATCTAGCAATCAAAACATGCATTGTTACGAACACCACTTAATGCTAGGAAAACAAATTTTACAAACAAAGGTACTTGAGCAAAATTTAAAAATTAAAATTAACGAAAATGCACCCCAGCCAGATAGTTCACTAATATGAATAAATACCCAATTTATAAAATACATAATCAGAAATTATAAAAACAAAGTAAATAAATAGATACATAGGTAATTGAAATCTATTGACAATGTACAATTATTACACTTTACATTATGTACTTAACGAACACAGCACAAATTAAAAAGAAATCCTGCTCACTGGATGCTTAATAAAAATCTTTTCCATACTTATTCTATGAGAAAATAATCAATTTACAATAAATAGTTTACATTATATTAGTTATTACGAAAAACGTATAACATGAATCCTGATTTTATTATTATTTATAATTTTTCATTCATCAATGAACCTCCTGATATATCTATTTATTAATAATTTGAATATTTAAAAGGAATAAGCAACTACTGAAAAAAATGATCGTAACAAAACCGTTATGAAATCTAAACCGTCATACAGTGACTGATTTTCAAACCTTTTTTTAAAATCTGTTCCATTGTTAACCATATTTAGCTTTTTCAGGAGGTTCATTAACAAAACTTTAGTCTCCGATTTTAATAATTAAGTTAAACTAATGTTATGAAACACATTAAAGTCCTTTTTTACGTATAATTGGTTTCTAGTAATAATTTTACAAAAATAATGTTTACAATGACAATGTCAGCGAGGACGACATTTGCGAGAACATTCTCGAACAATCTAGTTTACTTATGTTCTGAATTTACTGGACTTTCAAACGGAATATTCTTGACTTTGGTATACTTATATTAAATTATCGTTTATCTATAATTTGTTTAAACAGATTCATTTATGAAACAGGTTACATTACGCACACTGAAGGTAACTATAATAAATAAATAAATGAGTGATTTGTTGGTATCACGTTCAAGAATTTCGCTTTGTTATTTTCTTTAAAATCCAGATAATTAGAATTTAATCCAACTATAGCTATACCAAAGTAAAAGTTCTACATTTTACAGTTAGGTAATGTACTAATTGTTCATAACATCCAAATCCATGTATATTTTGAAATCTTATCAAAATGATACTTATCTCACCTAAATAAGCTTCAATTTCGTAACATTTTACAATAATAATAGAATTATTTATGTCCTTTATTTCATTATTTGTATTAATTACGTATATGTGTTGTCGAAAAATCGTATACATTGCACTTGTATAACTGGCCTTCTCAAACTACAAATTATTAGTAATTCTTGTTAAGTATGTCATTTCCATGAAACTGAAAAATTATAATCACTCTTGACCCTGGATAAGGAAAAACGAAAGATCGTTGTTCGAAGAAATTAAACCTCATTTATATTCACACTAAAACAAATACATCATACACGCTAAATTATCTCATAATGTCTATGTACAGAATAAATTTCGATAGCTTAATTAGAAATAAAACATCAATATATTAAATAATAACAATATCGATTCTAACTGCCTTCTTATCAATGGTTATTTATAAGAGGTCCTTATGGTTGTGTGATTCAAACAATTTAGATTTAATTTCAATAACTTACGAGTGATCGATACAAACGTTTCGAGAGCTTTCCAGAGCTTTTACAAATGTATTCAAAGAAAAGCTCGGTTTGTATCCATCATTCATAACAAAAATAATAATGATGGTAACCAACCGGCAACATAGGCAGCTAATCAAGTAGATCCGGGCCTATGACCACCCAACTACGCACGCATCGACCCGCAGTTCAAACACACTGCCTTTTTGGTAATTATTGGTATTGAGATTGTTCTATAAATTAATTAATACTTAATAACTGTAAAAATCTCTTCATCGCACATTATTACTTATATGAAATCACTAATTTACGTATTAGTTATATTGTAATATTTATTATGAAAAGTCCAACATACAATTTATACAAATGAAACTTTTCTAATTTCTTCGGTCTTTGGATCGGGTGTTCCAGGACAGCCAACGGATGTGTGGAACGCAAACTGTAATGTGGCGCAGAACACAAGAAAACCGACATGTTGGCTTCGTCTGGACCAGGTCAGACCTTCTCTTGAGGACCGCACGGACTGAGAGGAGGGTTTACTGCGGCGAGGTGGGCGGGCTCATGTTGTCCGGCTCGTCTCCGGACCCTGGCTCGCCTTTGGTCTTGTTTTCCTTCTTCCATTTCATACGTCTATTCTGGAACCAGATTTTTATTTGTCTTTCGGTGAGGCAGAGTGCGTGCGCAATCTCGATCCGTCTCCTCCTCGTCAGGTACCGGTTGAAGTGGAACTCTTTCTCCAGCTCCAAGGTCTGGTATCTCGTATACGTCTGCCGTCCCCGTTTCCTCTCTGAAATTATACAAAACGTTAAATTAATGCAAAGAAAAAAAACCGTTTTAAATTTAGGAAGGGAACCCTATTCGAAGTCAGGCGTTAAAAAGTGCATAGGCATTTCTGATAAATGGTGGTTATTTGTAAACGGCGAACACTCCCGCCAGAGTTAATTGAAAATTGTTCTGAGCTTATCAATTTGTTAATTGTTTTTGCTTGTCGGACATTTCTCTAGGCTGTTGGAAATGTAAAACTTTGATGGAGTTTGTTGTTGACGGCGAACATTAATGATTACAAGAAAAAGAATAATTCCGTATTATATTTATGTTTCTGTACCTACGGTTTTAATTCAAAACGTGATTTTATATAGAAAAAGCTTTTAAAAAATTTGTTCATATCCAAAAATCAAGTTCATGTTAAAAGCGCTTAAAAATTTAGGTATATGAAACCAGTCATTATTCATACTACGGTTATCTGTCATATAATGAATTTATGTAAGTTTGCTCATAAAAGCGGAATTCTCAAGCGCTACCGAAGCCAATTAAAATAATTTAAGATGCCGTATCGTTTTCTTTTTGCAATCATTACTCTCCAAAGAGGATGCAAAGGTTTATTATACACGGTTTAGATGATGCTCCGCGGGGCAATTTAAGATCACAAAAACAAAAATTAACTCTGTCTTTTCAAAAATTGAATTTTAACCAAAACGTTTCGAGTTTAAAATCAGAAATTATATATAATTTGTATTCGCGAGGATTCGTTAACAATAACTTGGCGAACTTCGGTATACTTTTGGAAGGTAAACATTTTAACACAATCACAGATAGGGAAGGCGAAGTTGCAGGTTATTATTTTCAGTAGGACTGCGGCTGCAACATGCAAAACTATTTTGAACAAACACGCGAACTTCGGGGAACTGCAAACAGAACCTGCGGATTACATGTACACTGACACCGGCAAAACAACTGCTTCTTAGAATGTTTGGGTACATCTTGACAAATGAGAAATATTATATGTTGACAGCTGTGCTGTTTGTTATTGTTTTGAGAATATAATTCAAATAGTAGAATATCCTCGCTAATATCTATAGGCATTTAAATTAGGTATTTGGTTTTGTTAACAGTTTATAATAAGGCCTAAGTATCCACAGAATAGTACCTAGGTAGATACTGTGACAACACTTAAAACATTGCCCAAAATCTAATTAATAACGCTAACGCTGCCTGACTGACGGTCACCGCAAGGCGTAAACCCATTGGTCGGCCTAGAAACATAAACTGTAACAAATTTGTAACAAATTTGAAGGGGTGAAATCGACTTTTTTCACCATTTCTTCTATTACCTAGACAATATTTGTATCCGCTTGTACTCTAAGAGTAGGTACTCTAAATCTATCCACTTAGCTACATAGGTTCTTATACAGTAGGGGTACTCATAAACAACTTTAAACCAATTGAGCAGTCTTCAAACCTCATAATTCCAATCGCCTTACGACTCCTAATTGCCAAAAATGTATCAAAAATTTTAACCTGCTAAACACAAAACCATACCTATCCCAACCTCCATTTAAAAATCAAATAAGTAACATACTCCAAAAATAAGCAATGAAGTTCAGAATGTAGTCGTAAAGGAGTGTACACTAGCGCAAGTGGTCCGATGGCTGCTGCAGTGGAACCAGAATTATCGACCACTTGTTGCCAGGAAATTGATAACAATCCCATGTTTGACCTCTCTCGTGTTTTCGGATACGATTCTATGTCTCATAGGACGACATCTTTATCGTGTGATTCGGGATTGAACCTTGATTGAAGCCTTTTAGATTAAGACTGTGAATAAAATGTTTTAAATGAGGAATTGACTAAGTATTACTGTATATTGTATTATAATATAGGGAGCCTACTACTCTCTCAAACGATAAGAAAAAGAGTAGTTTGCGTTTGCGTATGAACCACAGGCTAACTCAAAGTTGACAAACAGAGGCGTAAGGACCTGAAGATACGTCAAAACCAGCGAACAAACATTTTAAAAACCCCAAGCAAATTTGGAATAGAATAAATACAAAATGTGCACCACTCAAAAATAATTTAATCTATGTTTAGAATTTCAAAGTTTATTTTTACCAGGATTTCTAAAAAGAATCCGTAGTGTACCTATATGTACCATGTCACATGCCCTTTACTAACAAAGAATAACCTAACAATACACAAAAATAGTTTCAACCATTCCAACAATAAAACACCAAATCCAACAGAGACGTCAAACGAGACGTATCTAAGGAAGCATCATACACAGCCGCGAAATCCCCGCGGTCCCTATACATTTCTGTAGCGGTTTCATCGCACGGAGATGCATAAAACATGATCCCGCCGTCGAGTTAAACCGAACGTAATAAGAACATTAAGGATAACGCGCCAAGGATCGTTCCGTTTTAGCATTTTATGATAGTTTGTCCCTTTGTATTGATATCATTCTTTGTTTTACTTTCTGTGGTTTTTTTGATGTATGGGGTGGTTGTGATTGTTCGGAGATAAGGGTTTATTAATTTGTTTATAATGCATCTTTTTAATTTTGTGGGTTTCGCTGTAATAGATCTGCTCCATATTTATTGCACTGTCCTTGATTTGAGCCCTGGTAAGGGAAGAAATACAATCAGAATTCATGGATTTTTTGTACATAAGTAGGTACATATTTGTGCATGTTGATTTTCCCCTGTTCGCTGTAACTAATTTCTCAAGCGCTTTGCTGTAGATATGTTCTGTCAAACATTTCACTGATTTGTATCTACTGAAGATGCAAAAAACGTGGTTAATTGAACTTTAACTTACAACTATCTTATAATTATTTCTACTTTATTTAAAAACAAGCAATAAAAATTCCAAACATAACTACGCTACACACACGAGCAGTTCGCACAGCTAACAACCGCTCGTCTGCGCCGGCACAAAGCCCTGGCTGCTCGTGTCGTGGGCGCACATAAATCATCTTCCTACAGGGGGAGTCACAAAATCGGGCCTCGCTTACTTCCACAATAACAACGGTGTTAGCTTTAACTTGCCGATTGTTTGAGCGGGCATTGAAAGGAATGATGTGCTCTTGTTGACATGTGCTTTGTTTTCTGACGCTAAATGTGTTTATTTAAGGTTTAGTTAAAGTTTTGTCTTGGGTTCTTGTGGAGCAGCCTGTATAGCTGCATTGAAACTTGTATAATAATCTCATTAAAAGAAACTCGAACGGATTCACTGTCCACCCAAAAGTCAGTAAAGCTTGTGTTGTTTAATTAAACAGAAAACATGACTAACTCAAAAATATACACGGTAAACCTTGCGTAATCAGAGTTAAGATCAGGCACATTAGAAAAACTGCAAGAAGCAAACAGTTTTTGCCAACCGTCTCCATCAATTGAACTCGTACCGCCAAGATTGACCTTCTATGCCTCGTATGGTCGGAAACCAGCAATTTTATTTACGACGTGTAACCGTTTAAGAGAAATTGCATTAATCTGAATACCCGTTCGATATCATGTACGATGTAGCAACACACTCAGTAAGCACTCCGCACCAAAACGACCCTCGCGAAAAAATTAGCGAATTAATATGAACTCTCTGCAAATAAGATACAGATAGTTTTTAGTTGAACATAACCAGAAAATATATGTCCATCTTATTGAGACTAAAACGTATGAAATTGTAGGACATGAATTATGGATTGTCGATATCGCTCCAAGCTGTTGCTGTGGTTTTTTTCGTATCTCCGGAACGATACCGCAAAGAATTAAATTAAAAGCTCTTTTCACTTGTCATCCTATGATGAATTTCGTATTTAGCTTCACGGCCGCTTAAGTTATTATAATTTTAATGCTCTGCCTCGCGGTGTGTTCGGACATTTTTGTAATTTAATTTTTTTTTAAATCCTTAATCATTACAAAAAGGGAAGCTTGGCTAATTGAGCTCGGATCTCTCGTTTTTCTACTTATGAATTTATAATCTAAAACAATAAAATTATTTCAGTTAGTTTCTCTCTTTATTGAATCAGTACAACTGTTATCCTAGATACAAAACAACGAGTTCGCTCAATAATTGAGTACGCACGCTACCTTCCAGACTGTTCCAAAGTGACTTCGTATGAACCAACTTAGAAACAAGATTATCACGTACAAATTAATTGCTAAGTTCCTGTTTGTTTACTAAATATATCAGGATATTCCTTAATACCTACGGCATGAAAACAAATGAAAAATATTAATAAAACAGGTAAGTATCTTGTACGGTAAATAAATACGTAAACAGGCCGGCGAGTATGTACCTAACTAATGCCCCAAAATTTTCATAACAATCAGAATGTAATTCCATTAAAGTAATCAAAGTTGAATTAGGTATAAAACTATATAACAACAGAAACTATTTAAGGATAGCTTCATAATACCCGGGGAGTCAAAACCCTGTAACTGACAAAACACGCGAACTAATAATTACGACTACCTCATACATGATTTATGGTAAAAACTGACGAAAATATGTAGGAATTATGTTCGGTGAGGAGGGGAGCGGAATTATCTAAAAAAAAACAGCGTTTCCGCTTAAAAAAATAGTATTTTTATGTAATCTACTAAAAGGTTACTCATTACTAAATTGAAACCTTGTAAATAATAAGAGTGTTGCTTGAATTCTATGGAATAAATTGTGGGAATCGATAAAGGGACTAGACGGAAACATGGCGGCTTTACATGTTGAGCAATTTCTGATATACATTAATCATTGTCGAGCTTTGGGCGGACGTTTCTTGATACACTCACACAAACATACTTAATGACTTTTTACGGTTCCTTAACCCAAAATGGATTCACTGGAGGACTGTTATGTAATATTAAGAAGTAAATGTTAAAGGAAAATATTAAAGAATGTATAAATTTACCAAACTCAGTAGGTATAATTATACCTAAGTACAAAAAGAAATGAAAAGAGGTCATAAACGAAAAATTTAATTTCGGGAAAATTTTCATTACAAGTATAAATCTTGGACAGATTTCAAAAAGAATTTACCTAGGTATGTCATAATATGCGGCCATCAGTCAGAGCTACGTCGACGCTGATTTGGGTCGTGTTCCCAACACAAATGGAATTTTAGCAACGCAAATTTCACTCTGGTGTACGTTAAAAATTACGGAAGCCGCGTTGCGGACTGAACCGAATTCCACCCACAAAAAGGTGTCAAATGAAATATTCAAATATATTTTAATATAATTCATGCGGCGAACGTTTCATTTCTCTCCCTCGTAATGGAATGCTAAATTTGGGTGAACAAAAAATATATATTAATGCGCGTACCTAATAGCTTATACAAACTCGTTTGTTGGGTATTGTTGCGCACAATAGGTGCCATAACTCCGCGTCGCCGGCACGGCCGCTGACGTCTTTGTTAGCTGGCGGCTTTGTACCGCCTCCGCCTGTCGGCAGCCTCCCGCCGAACCCGCCACCCGCTGCCGAACCATTATATTATGTCACCTACCTATCATCCCTCGATGCAGACACCTTAGCACAAACCTCCGATATACTGACTTAGTTCTACGATCACTGAACTCCTCTTGAACTAGCTTATCGATCGTTGAAAACAAATACGACTCTACAAACCCCCTCCAGGTGCTAATTTCCTTACATCATAAACTAATTATTCCTCTAGCCCTGCTATTACGGTAATTTGAAGGAAAAGTACGAATGAATTTTTGAAAAGACGATAGAAACTGAGTAATTGCTTCGGATCACGAAGTAAAAAGTTATGAAAGGTGCCGGCGAGGGTAATTTTTCAACGCCTGCCATGAAAGCGAAAATCTTAATGGAGGAAAAATATTCAATCATGGAGCATAGCAGTGATATATGTTCGATGCGAATTCTGTGATATTTTGCATGCTCGAAGAAAACAAGTAGCGGTCGGTGGGTAAAAAATCATCTGGATGTAATGTGGAGGGTATTAGGGGTCCAAGACGAGGCCGCGACGGGCCAGCTAGCCCCTGGGGGCTCCCCTGCCCTCTGCCAGGGGGAGGTCTCCGCTCTAGAGAATATTTGACACGGGTCTGGCAGATAGACAGCTCGGTCATGTGTGATCCCCTGCCAGGAAACGGGGGCTTTTTTTCCGCTCCTCTATCGACGTGGCTACTCCCTATATAACGTATTACTATGAAGATACATTTATGATTTATGTGGCTCCCTCGTCTCGCACATGTGCACGCATCATGTGATCCCGCGCTTTTTGTGCTCCACTAATGATACGGACCGCTTTAATATAGTATTAATGCGTTTATGCTATGATATAATTTAATTTCAAAACATATCTGGAATGTAATTTGTATCGTTTTTTGTGTTGTAATTACATTATTAAAACTTCGAAACCGATATCTTCACGGCTGAGCTAGTTTGGTAGGCTAATATATGAAATTAAGGTTATTGCTTTCATTTTTATAAATACGTATGGATAGTATTCAATTTCCTAATTATTACAATTCGTAAATGGAATTTTAATACCACATAATAAGTTGGGCTTCATCGGCTTAGTAGCGGTCAAAGTTTGATTGGCGTCCTATCCCGGCGTTTAATTAATGTGGGGAGAGTTCAACCTTACTCAAGCGAGAAAAGGACAGGATTGTGACGTAAAAAGAGATAGACGTACAGGCAGATAATGTTGCCAGTTCATTGAGCACAAATTCCCGATTTCAGAAGTAGAATTATGAAAGTTTTTTGGATCAAATTATTAGGGAACGCTTTTAAAGAGCATTGTAGAGTTTTGTTTTAAATAGGTGGCTTTTGCAGACTTTTAACGTGTAAGCTTCTGATATAACCATCGAATTATATTAACTTCTGTAATTACTTTACCATCAGGTAACAATTATAGTTGTTCATTACTGATAGTTTAATAAATTTAATTTTTTGCAAAGTGGTTATAATTCAATTGAAGCGCATTTATCATAAAGAAAGCTAGGTAGTTATCTTTAGTTACTAAAGTAATAAAATCGCCATTTGAACTGCCACCTCTAAAATTCGGTTCAGAACTTTCGTAAGCTATTTAATTATAGAGTGTCAAGACATAACTATTTCTCATATTTCTCATATAAATGGAATTAAAAATTAGTTGTTGATGAAATATGTGTCAAAGAAACTAAACGTATTATCTATAATATTATTTTTGACAAAATTATACTCAGTTGAGTATCAATGGTACAGTAACAATGGTATTCCAAAACTAGATCTAACTGTTTACATTTATGAAATAACTACGTTATACGGTACATTTGTAAGCAGCCTAAGTAATTTAAAATCATGTATTACCTTCCAGATTTTCGTAGCATACTTGCAACTCAATTCTGACACATACACTTACACAGCATAACAATTATTATGAGTGTTGATTACTCGTGCATATGTGAGTTCTCTATATGTGGGTTCTCTTCACGAATAATCTGAACATGTATTTTTTTGTATGCATAGACTTGGGCTAGACGTATATTAATGGCGTTTTCAGTTGTGGGTGTATGTAATTATGAGGCCGTAATCGTTTTTTAATAAGCTTGGAATTTTTTGTAATACAGGTATAGTTTTTTTATAGGTTTTGGTATATAATAAACAACTTAAAAACATTTTTACTTTATATATAATTCTGGTAGATATTTATATATCACTCTACTTTTATTTTAAATTGAAAATAAACGTTTTCAAAATCATAGCATTGCAATTTTAATACTTTAAATAAAGCGCCATCTACACAAACAAGCTGAAACTAACTCCAGCGTGAAGGTAAGCTCAAAAGCGCACAACACTAGTTAATGCAAAGAACTTAGCCAAATAAACAACAGAACTTTCAGGCAAAAATAAACGTCCGCACATTTGTCCCCTAAAATAAAGATCATGAACTTGAAACACATCCATCTTTTCACAAAAATAATAACTCTAGAAAAACTGGCATCAGTCAATGTCACTAGGCGCAGAAACAAACCGGAAACTCAGTATGAACAGAATTAGAAATATATTTTTATCTGTGTCACCCCTTGGAAAAAAGTTTATGCAAATAATGTCGTGTGTAAATACTAGGGGATGTTGAGGAAACAACAAATCTGATTATTTTTCACGATCATAACATTTGGTATTTTTGCGATTGTTTTTGTAGGTGTAGGTAACCTACCTATTTATAGACAAATATTTTAAGTTTGTTGCTACTTCGGAGTCTTTTTTTTTTATTTACATTAAGTTAAGAAACATTGATACTTAGTTTATCACCAAAACAAATTCCATTTGGTAAATGAAAGATAGTTCTTCTTTACATGTAGTTTTTGTTTTATGTTTCAATAGGTATTAGTTTAAAATTCGAATGAAATACCTTTTCAGATGGTATAGTATACCGCCTTTCCCTTTATTCCATTATTTACCTAAAAATTAGTGTCATTCAATTTAATACCGTATATTTTTACTCTCTATATACTTACGTTTATAAATAATTTAGAAATAAGTACATACATAAAATGTAATACGAAGTCCAGTTTCACCAGTTGTACCTTATTTTACCTTTCTACCTTAGAAAAGTTCAGCCAAACAACTATATAACCTAAGGCTCTCACTGAAACGGATTCGGCATTTCAATCATCAAGTTCCTACAAAAGGTGAGCTGATAACTGAACAATGAAAAGTAACAAGTCGTCTCACCACCATTGTGAAAAAGGGGGGGTTCCACCCAAAAGGGAAAGGGAGGTTTTCCATTATACGTCGATTTCCACCTCGATTCGTGCGGAGCGTGGAGCGACGCGACTGCAGAGTTGAAATGGTTCGTTGATTAATTATGGTCAATGTAAATGAAAATTGTTTTGGGTAAGCTACTTAATTAATGCGGTTATTTAACACTGCAGTGAAAATTGATAATCTCTTTAAGTACATGCTGTTAAACATATGGTACGTCTGAGAGGTGACGATACTAGGCGGGTATATCAAGAAGGCATTACGCAAGAAGGTATTTATATAAATACCATTAAGGTAGGTAGCTAGAAAATGCGATGTTTTAACAGTTGATTAAAATTGTTAAAAAAGGAATACTTAACAATTTCTGTTAAAGTTTCGATAATTTACAAAATGATTTACAGGCACTGCAGTTACAAGTTCCACCTTATTATTTGTACAAGGAACCATCAAGCTATGAATACCAATATCTTAACAATTCAAATTATGTTGTATTCTATATGGTGACAATAAACTCGTACAATTTTCATGCAAAAACTACCTCAAAATATTTTGTCTCCTCCATCGACCACGAACTCAATGGCACAAAGTTATCGCGCCTACCTCGGACTATGTAAGTCTATCTTTCTATTCGAGTAAAGCCGATATTCAGACTATTACGTCAGGTTCAAAGAAAGGAGGTTTTGTTTAGTAAAAAATGATCCCCACTGATAACACGTAGTGAATGCATTTGAGGGGAAAAGGTTATCATCAAGATACAATCGGGATTCTGTGACTGACGTCTGTTAATTTATTTTGATGATTTAGTCGTTTTTTGTTTAAGATAGTAGGTATGTAGAATTCCTCTACTTTGAAGTGAAGTAAGATTTGTAGGGTCAATGTGGAGATACGACAAAGAAGAAAAGGAATATGACAAATTAAAACGTTGAGTGATTTATCATGGTTTAATCATTCGAAAGTTCTACGAGTATCTATAATGTTATGAAAAATATATAAAACTTTAAAAAGTTACGAAGCTAAGCTAAATAAGCGTACATATAGCTTTAATATGTACGTACATAGCGTAACATTTAACACAAGTTCAGATTTACAAGACTGTACCTTTGCAATCATTAAAGATGACCAAAATGATTAATGACACATCTGCAACTATTAAAAGCTCATTTCACATTTGAATTTCGAACCAGACTTTCTCATTGGTGCATTTTTTTAAACAAAAATGGCAGCCAAGAAAGATATTGATTAATGGTCTTCTGGGATTTTAGTAGATAAAAGTACTGAAGTATGTTTGCAGCACCTGTTTTAGCTCTCTTTTAAGTGTTTTGTTAACTAAATACATAAGTGGGATAATTTGTTTTAAGGTAGTTATGCAAAGATTTTTAAATTTAAAGCAATATTTATTAGCGTTCAGTGGTTCAGAAACGAAAGATTACATTTAGCTACCTATTATTACCTTTTATAATCGATATAGGTATATCTATGGCTTTGAGGCACTATTCATTTTAATATTCATAATTTGTTGGTACGACTGATGTCTTAATCTCCTTGGAGAAAGCCGGTGGGGTTCACAACCTACCCACCGGAGAGTAGATTTTATAGATTGGTCCCTATAAGTAACACTAAGTAGGGTTCTTAAGGCTAAATATCTTACAGAGAAACGCTGTTTAAAGCTTCATTGACAACGATAGTCTGCTACTAATCTTTTAACCACGGACATTTAAAAATTACTTCTATAAATTTAACATAATAAGAAATCTTAGCGATTTGTGTCTGTCCTGCGAAATATAATTTATTTGCCTCCCGATTTCTATTTAATTAGGAGTTAGGGCCAACTTGATCTGCGGCACAAAACTAAAAATTGGCAACACTGCCAGATTGATTCAACAATAAACTTTTATTCATTCCTACGCAATACGTATTTTTATGTTTGTCTTGGATATCATAGATACCTACGAAGTATCTTTCGAGGAAAGTTATTCTGGAATCAATATGATTCAACATCTCACCCTAAAATAGATCTCCTAACCTGACTTAAAAACAACTTTCATTTTTCATTACAATCGAAACACGTCATATTAAGCAAAATGTAGCTTCAAAATTTAGCTCAGAAATGATCTCGCCAATTACAATAGACATTGTAAATCAGTAGTCTGGCCCATAAATTATATCCTGGAACAATTTCGCAAACAGTAGGAGCTGGTGCCCCGGAGCTTTGTTCCCTCATCGACGTCACCAAAACAGAAGGTGCTTTAACATCAAACTTGTAATTTCATGAAAAGTGAAATTCCTTTTGAATGGCCCACGAGCAATAAATAACCCCGCAATAGGATGGCGGCCATTGTTTCTGGCGCTATTGTCTGCTATCAATGAACACGAAAGTGTTTTTGCAAATCTGTCCGCTACCTGTGCATTGTGCAAATTGCTGAGTGCTGATTCGACCCGCAGCTGGACGATACATTGTGCGCTTGTCAATCATGCGCTCACTGCTGTTGAGGTTCCGGATTGAGTGAAAACTATTTGCGCTTTATTTAATGTACTTTTTAATGCCGTTAGATAGGGTCTATCAGTTTCCATTCAAAGATTCCTATTAGTAAGTTTGAACAGTAAAATATATAAAACAACACTTACCAAATTGACTTCTCATCCAAGGGTAGAGGGGGCTGGGCAGCGAGGCGTTGGTATTGGGTGGCGCTTGTTGCGGCGGCGGCTGCTGCGCGTGCATGGGCTGCTGGTGCATGGGCGGCATCTGCGTTTGGTGCTGCATGTCATCCACGGGGTACATGAGGTGCTGCTGGTGGTGGCTACCACCGTGAGCCATGAGGTGCGGCGCGCCATGCATGTGCTGCGCCAGCTGCGGTGCCTGCTCCAGAGGCGGAGAGCCAGGCACTCCACCCGCCGCTGCCGCCGCCGCCTGCACCTTGCACGATGCGTACACTGCCGGCGCCGGCCCGTGCCCGTTCGTCCCATACCCGCCGTCCCCCTTCGGCCCCATGTGCCCCATCTGTGACGGACTGTCCGGCCGGTAGCCGTTCTGTTCCATCTGTTGGTAGTACGAGAGCCGGTCGTAGGGCGGGAAGCGGGGATAGGGCATGCCGGGCGCCGGCTGCGCTGCGTAGTGGTGCTGCGCCGGGCGCAGCTGCTGGTCGCAGGCATCCAGCTCGTGCTGCTGCGGCACGGCACCATAGTGCGCGTGCGCCGCGTGCTCGTGCCCACCGCTACCGCGCATGTCCGGCATGTAGCCGTTGGAGAAGTACGTCATGCTGTCGCAGTTGTTGGCGCTCATCGCAGGCGCGCAGCCTGCGGGGCCCGCGTCCGATCCTTCCGTGGCAGCTTCTCGGCCCTCTGGCCGACACTCTCACTGTTAGATATCACTGCACTCCCACTGAAGGTTCCATTCACTACACCGAGGTGACAGAATTTCCTGGCTGCTCAGACGTGGGTGACGGACGGTGTCTCCTCATCGGTTCCTTGGCAAATCTGCAAAGATAAGGTTATTGCTCTTAGTCAGTCTATAAACTACTGTTCCGATCGAGTGGCCGCAGAAATCCGCCGGGCCGATCGAATGTTTGTGTTGGCTCGGGAACTGTCTCGTTTTCGTCATCGCGCATCACCGGCCTGACACTCGATGAGTACTGACTGACATGTGTCCCAAGGCAGGGACACACACAGAGATATAAAACTTCACGTGTTCTAAGTAAGTGCCTATTAGCGACAACCTGTCTGCGATTTGTCCCATTGCTGACGATAACTAAGACCCGCATTCTTATACAAATTCTTAACTCCGTCTTTGTCTTTCAGATGGAGGCGGTTCTTTGAAAATGAGATGGAAGATAAAATAGCATCACGTCTTGAAACAACATGTGGTTGACCCGCTGTCATATCAGTCTCCATATTGCCTGCAGTTGATGGAGCATGAGTGACAACCGCTTCGAGTCACACCGAAATAACTTTGGACCGACGTTAATTTCTACCTAAAGCCGCAAGTGCTTCCAAAACCTGTGTGTTATCACAAGATCTCAAGATACAGGTTTTAAACTAGACAATTTATTGCGTACTTAAAACGACAGCTACTAGAATTTACCAAGTAACGAGGTCGGTTGTGTATAAAAAGTTGAAATATTGCGATGTAGGTACTGGTCCGAAGTATTTGGACATCAGATAGTAGTTTGCGTTATAACTTTGCACAATTTCCTTGAAACGCGTAAAACAGTAGCTTTACGACTTGCGTCATTCTAAAGTCACATCGGAATATTCTGGTTATGGTTAATTAAATTTGTGTCCAAAGTAAAAAATCTGTTTGCTGAAGAATTGTAATGGGCGCCGCCCCTTATGACGGGCGTTCTTTATTTAAAACCTAAACGCTCAAGCTTCATTAGCGTTCGTTAATAATGGCGGCTCCTCGAAAATAAAATAATCAGTATTTAAAGATACTTAGAACTCTACTCAAGTACACTTATTAGGTGAATCTTGAATATACCTAATAAGCTAAACATAAACTAATTATACTCGGGTGGTATTCTAAAAGAAAACTAAAATTAATTCGAATCCTAGACGATTGATGAATCTTAGCACCGTTCGTGTAGAAATAATTAATTCAATTTAATTTTGTATGCGTCTGCCTTACAATTGAATGGAATCTCACAGAAAATTTGCATGTTGAGGGCTGGACATTTGAATTTACGATTTGCAGCCCCACAAGGGGCAACCCTCGCTTTTTTTTAATTTTCAATTTCCATTTACATTCCAGCTACGGCTGTATCAATGTTAACATTTTACAAAGGAGAAGAAATCTTTTTAATTTAATTTTTTGAATGTTAATAACTGAGGCTGCAAGTAGTAAAAGATTTTTGTTAATAGTTTGTTTGGAATTATAATAATTGTTTGTAAAACCTCTCTGTTGATGAATGCAACACAGTATATACTTCTGTAATCATCGTCGTTGTAATACTTTCTCTTTGTATTTTTGAGCTTTTTTATTATTATTATTTATTGATTTGTTCAGAAGCTTCACTTTGTCTCAAACGCTAAATCCAACGTTTAAAACTTGAATAAGAAAGTTCGTGTATCTTTGTCTCATCAAAATATTGTATATTGTTACTGTAAACAAATTTAAAACTAAAATAAAACGATATTAACCTATGATCTCTGTCTTTATCCCCGTTGACCACTGTTTCACATGACCCCTTTGGAGAAGTTCTCAGAGACACTTATAATTAGTTTTTTCTAAGTATTCAACTTCAGTAGGAAGTGTGAACATATTTTAGAAAGATTTCCGAGATAAGCTTACATTAACTTAAAGCGGCGGTGTTCACGTGATTGTAAAGATAGAGAATATAAGTTATGACGGTTTCAAATAAATGACTACGTTGATATTGAACTCGTTTTGAAGTAAGAACAAGAGTCAGAAGATAGTCTGATAGTTTTAGATCTACATCTGTGTAGTGAGGGTCATATTTTTTTACGTTTGTTACCTTTGCATTTACAAGTAATTTTCTCATTCAGGGGGTTTAATGTGAGTTGATTCAGACATTATTAACTAAAAAATAGAACAAACGCCTCAACCTTATTTGTATTTGTATAGACTTAGCGCATTTACCTAGGTACTCAAACTAGAGCTGACTCGGTCTTCCAATCCTAAGAGCCGCGTCGCAGTCAAACTCACAAATATTCATTTGAATAATCATTTAACTGTTTACTGATTTAAAGAAGACGATCGATAGTTTAAACTGTTCTTATTTAGTTGCTTTTGACACTACTTACGTACCAAATAATATACCTAGTCGGTAAATAATCCGTGAAACCTGGTAACACCATTTGAATTGCTAACAAAAAATAGAATAAAGAGATAAATCATAATAAAATAGAACAGAACACCGGGACCGGTTGATAAAATTAAAAATATTATACACACGGTAGCTGTTAATCAAACTGTGATCAAAGAGTTGGTATTTTTGGAAAAATACTCGAGAGGAAACTAAAAATAACTTTTGTCTTTCATCTTCCGATTAGCCAGGTAGCTATATTGTATTTAGAAAAAGTATTTATTTAAATGAGGTAAAGTATTATTTCGGTGTGTAGGCACTGGACTATGGCTAGATATCTCCAAATTCTTTTAGATATTTTTTTCCAGAAAGTTAGTTCTGTTGAGGATTCGAATTCGGTATTATTTAAGTGAAAAAAAGAATTGCTAACATATGTACCACGTCATCGCCAAAAAATGTATTTGAACCAGAGATATATCTTTTTTTAGCCAAGTTTGTATTAAACAAAAAAGCGATTGAACTTTTTCCAAAATAGGAATTTTCTTTTATAGAATCTCGGAACTATATAGACTTTATCTGGAACAACGGTTTCTTTTACCTCCCTAAACGATACAAGACAATGATTTGTCTTTTAAATACAAAAAAAAAACTGAAGAACACATGTCAAAGGATTCAAGAGTACAGACATCCATAATTCGAGTGCCGCTCATTTGTTTAAGTCTTCGTCTTCAGATCTCTACTATCTAGCTCTGTGATAGAAGCCGATCCATTTCGGATGTCACTTCACTTGGTACAATTAATACTGTTAAGTATGTCAGTTTTAATTGGACGGGTTATCAATTAAGCTGTGCCTCGTTAGGATGTTACTATCTTTGGATTACACGAAATTTGATTCAATATATTGTAGTATTACTAAGTATGTGAGTTATTGTTCTATTTTTTGTGTTTGTGCCCTTTGTGATTTTACTTTTAATGTTTATTGTTAAAAATCATAACTTTGAGCTGGAGTGACGATTCTCGGTTGTGCACCCGTTTTTAAGTATGGTATCATTATAAATAAAAATAACATAGTATATTTACGTAAACCTTTAACCATTTTTGGAACAGAATATCATAACAACTTTATGGCTCTACAGTATCTACGGAATATTTAAGCTAGGTATATCTCCGGACCGCACCGCAATAGGATCAGCTTTTAGCACGCTGGGGCTACCAGGATTCTAAATGTTGTAGGAAGTACAGCCACTAAGAGAACGGCAATATTTTAAATTTCCTTTTTTTATCTATTTTATTGTCTAAAAACGAAGATATTTCTTGCAAACCGAGAAAATATAGGTAACTTATATTCACGTTACTTTGAAAAACTATGGCAATATGCCTACTTGTCTCAAAAGCTTCCAGCACATTGAATTGTGCATGTTTAAAAGGTTGAGGTTTAAAAGCTCATCCAACATTAAAATATTCAACGCTTATTAAGATATGTGTAACCACACGTCCCTAAACCCTACCTTGATTATGCATGTCTTCAGTAACATGGGACTAAAAAATCTGACAGTCCCAAAATTTCGTCCGCAAAAAGGCCTAATATCTCAAAAATGAGTCCCGCGAGCACCAGCAGAGCAGGAGTTGAGTGGAATGCAGTGTTCGCGGTAATTACCCCGGCAACTTCTAAATTTAATCAGACAAGTTCAGTTATTTCAGGCAGGTAGCCATTTTTCATGAGGGATGGAAGCTTGGATTTTTGTAGGTCGCGAGGGTGGATGTCAAATGTTGTTGTTGTGAGTAATGTTCATTTATAATGTGTGATAATTATTTTATAGTAGGTTTATTTAAATTAGAGGTGTGCAATGTTATGTTTGACATAAATTAGATACAAGTTTATGTTTGAGATTTAAAAGGATAATTCAAGAATAAATAAAATATCAATAAAATCCATTCCGTCAGTAATTTCAGCATATTTACACGTCAGAAATCTTTGATACCATTTACGGTTTTGTTTTAAATTTTTAGGGATTTATTTATTTTAAGTAGGTTATTGAAATACTAAAACATAAATCATAAGAATAAATAGTAGGTACCTAAAGTAGGAATCTACATTCTTAAGATTCTCAAGCAAATTAATTTATTAAACTTATCATTAAGACAAAATGCTGATAGGTTGTTATTATAAACATGTACGTAGGAACACACAAAGTTAGGTTCATAAGCATTTACTTCACAATGATTCGTAGTTTAATCACAATCAAAGCATCCACATTCAATTTAATCAAATACCTAGTGTTCCTATAGAATGCGTTAATCAACGTGAAGGCAATTAATTACATGCTTTCCGTAATCTAAATAACTGACATTCCGTATTTCTGCTGCTTAACCCGGCAACGCAGGAGAGGTCGAAATTTTGAGCATCGTGGGTCCATATTAAATGCAGTGACATCTGTGTTAAAAAGCTGGAACTACGCGGAAAGTTCATTGGGAATCGATGTTGCAAAGTTCAAAGTTGCAAATAAATATTCGAAGACTGGACCTTTTTAAATATATCAATATTTTCCTTATGTAACTATACAATTTTACTGCTATGTACTTTATTACTGTTTTGAATTGTGTCGGCACTATTTTATGAATCCAACATTCCAATAAAATCTGGCCAAATTCTAATACGAAGAATGTTCCAAAAGCATCCGCCAGGGGCGCTGCAAGCGTGAAATTATAGTCGTTTAATTAACATTGCTATCGTGCCAGCTAATTGTTATATCGCACAGAGCTGATTTATGACGAGACTCAAACGCCAACACCTTTGTAATTGCAGATTCTGACCATCTATGCACGCAAACAATACCACGCGTCGGTGATCTATTATGGATAATTTTGCACTCTCGTGTACCTACATTGGATTATCCGCTTTGAAAATAGATTTAAAGTTTTTTGTCCTTCTATAAAAAATTTATATTTATGGGTAGGTACCAATAAAATTTATTCAGTAGTAAAATGCCATGATTTTTTTACAATGCCATCTAGAAATTTAGAATAAAACTATATTTATAAGCGCCACCTACAATTTGTTACTCGAACTAATAAATATTCAAACATACACCTTGCAGTGACTTTTGATTTGAAGACACGCATGTATAACTCACAACAGTAGTAAAAATCTTATTGGTTAAGGCGAGTATCGCTTGCAGTTTGTTCGGTCTTTTCTAGGCCTGCGCATACTAAGGGGCACAAGACTGCAGGGAATTCGGGTGCTAATCTGAGCCTCCGCCGAGTTTATTATTCGAATGCTAACTAGAAGAGGTAGACTGTATGACACTAAGTGAATCAAGTGGAATAACAAATTGGCAAACCAAACAATCAATCTTTGTGAAGTCTTTCAATCATGGGCACTTAATAATAGAGATTCTGGGTGTTTATGTTATGTACACATAATGTTAATTCGAATTTGTGAAACTGTTATATATAGCTAGATAAAAATTAATTAGTTAGTAGATTAATTAAATACAAAGTATTACGTTGCATATTAAAAAGGATAAACTTTTGGCTATATGCGCATACGCATGTAGGAATTTTAACTTGTTTTAAGTAATATCTTGTTAGTAAAGTCATCAAAATCCAACTGGATTATTTTATGCCACCTATGGTTTCTGTGGATTAGAGACATCTACCGGTGAGTAGGAAAAGCAAAAACTTTAAAACGCTCTTACTACTCTGCTACTTAATGGTAGAGGTCTCTTGATATTTTAAGATATGAAATATTTAAGCAAATAGGGAATATCTACAGAAAAACGTGCGTGCAGATTTGACCTTTATGTATAGGTAATTTGATTTTTCAGTTTTTGTAATCTTATGTAATTAGTATCAAAATATATAAAAATATAATAATAATCTAGATTTTTTAAAGTTTAAGATATGATAGTAACATATTGTGTAAGTCATGATAATAAATAATAGGTAAATAAGTAGGTAATCATTGCGTTTCACAATTATTGGTATTTTACACACTAGATAGAAGACATTATACCTAATATGCAGAAACTACAAGTATTAACTAACTGGGCAACTTAAGTATCTTCAAAAATTTATCATAAATTGAACCTTTAATAAAAACAGTGATTTAAATTCTATATACCGTTTAAAACTTACAAATGATTTCATTTCACATTCATCGTTCTAAATTCGGATTTGGAATTTCGGCGCGCTATTCAAAAAAAGAATTCGACGAGGGATGGGATGAGCATCGTCGCGTCTGTCGAGATTTTTTGTGCGATTTTTTCGACGTTATTATTATGAGAAAAAATGCGGAGTTAGTAAAGCAGAACGTGGGGTGGGGGCATGACGAGGGTTCCCCGGTTTGATTGAAGCGGGAGGTGAGGGGCGGGGCGGTGACGTCACTCTTTTATAATAGGCCGGTCCGAACAGTGATGGCGGCCGTTTGTCATGAACGAGTGCTAGTTCTACACTTAGAAGCTATACGTGGTTTGACTTGAAAGCTTTAAAATGCACAAGGTATGTTGTTAGACATGCAGTTTGCAAAAGTTTGTGCCCAAATGTCTGAGTTCGTTTAAAGTGGTTGTAACTTATGAATAAATTAAATTACAGTATGATCAAATCAAAAATAATTTTAGAACAGAGTAAAATCTTGATACAGCATTTACAAATGTAGAAAATAAAGACTTGATTACGTAAGGTGGTTTGTTTTTATTATATTTTATTTTTTTACTATTTAATAAACGGGTAAAATGCAAATTCAGTTTTAGAGTTTTATTATGTAAGTAACTAAATGATATATGATTATATAATAAGACGCATAATTAGTATTAAACTTCTTGTACCTACTATATTTATTGACAGTAAACAGTTGATGGCAAAAATTAGGAGTTCAAATTTTCCTTAAAAATAACTCATATCCTGATGTGAACAGTGAACTTTAAATTTATTGTGAAGAAACTATATTACTTCCAACACAAGTTTTACACAATACCTAAGAATGGAATGAAACTATTAAAAGTACCCTTTAGGTGTGCATATAATTATAAAAAACCCAAATGACAGTAACTATACCCAAGGCAGAGCGATCAATTAACAGAATTAAAATAACGATTAAAGAAAGCGAAAATAACGTTACCAAAATCGCGTAAACGTGCGTGTTGGTGGGCGGAGCGGTCCATCGCGTGACTAACTATCGTAAACGCGGGAACACCTCGCATCAAGGCACATCACTAGCTACGCCTATTGCTGGCCGATTGCAGAATTTAAATATATTTTTAATTTAGTAGTTTTGAAAAAAAAAGTAACAAATGTATTTATTTTTTGTAATCTTTTTAGAATAAGTATATAATAGGTATTGTGACTTTAATAGATACCTACAAGTCGATTAACCTTTAATACACGAAATCTCATAAATCTATAGGTTCTGTAGTTAAGTAGCACACGGACATACCGAAATAACGATTATACCATTTTGTCCCACAGGCGGTAGGCGCCATACAAATAGTTTAAATTGAAACAGTATTGACTGATGGAAGGAACATACCATTTAGGAACAAGTACCTAATTAGGGTTTACTCAATAACTTTATCGACACAGACTACAATAATCTCAAGGGTCATCAATAATATTTATTTAAACAAAACATGGAGAAACACGCCTTACAATCAAGTGACTTCATAATAATTAGTTTGCCCCGGCCAGGTAGGATCAAGTCCACTGCGTTGTTTGTACAGATGCTCGCAACCACTATACAGTTAGGTAAGCATGATATAAACATGAAAATTTTCCGATCATGTCAAGGATATTAGTAATACAAGTAAAGATTGACAAAGCCTTAGGAAATAGTGAAATGAACTCACAAGAAGGTCAGATAAGTTAGTTGGCTAATAATCAGTCTGTATGATCGTCATATTGAAGTTATTTAGGTAATCCCTATATCGTCTTTTTGTCGTGTCCAGGACTTCTTCACAGTTCCTGTACTGTCACGAAAGTTTCACAATTCGGGTCAGTTAGTGATAACCTACTAAGTTTTTATTTGATCATACAGGACAACGTTCAAATCTGTAAATGTATACAAAAATAAACACTTGAATAGGGTAGCTATACATAGCTGATATTATATTACTTGGAAATGAAAGCACAGTAAGGACCGAAGGTCCTTCTTTCATTTTATTAACTTAAAGATTGGATGCCTTCTTGAAGTGATCTAAATAGATCATGTCAAATTCACAACCAAATTTCTGAATCCATCACACAAACGATCCTAATAGAATTTAGACTTTTCAGTCTGCTCAACCACGGTATTGTTGTAATGAGGTTGTCCAGCTAGCGAAGCCTTCACCGAAATCTATACCGCAATATGTACCTCCTGCTCTATTAACCTGCGTGTTCTTTTTATTTATCTTATCACTTAGTACTCCGGGCAACCCCACCGGTACTAACAATAATGATAAGAAATTTAACCCCCTTTAAGCTATGTTTTTGTTTGAGCTTTATCATAGCTTTTGATTGAGTGATAAGTCAATCAAAATCGGTTAATGTTATAGATACAATTACGACAGCAAACTTTACACTAGTTATGAGTATAGGGAATGTTGATACATCGAAACTTGCGAGGCTATAGAACTTCAAAAGATATGAAACGAGCATCAGAAGATTCAATATTTATTTAAGATAAGAATTCTCAAAATTTCGTAAAATTATCCGCTGGTCATCCTATGCTCTGACCACCTACAACCATAATTAAATATTTTCAATTTAAACTTTAGCCACACCAACTAAACTTTTTCGAAGCTTAAATTACAAGCACCAATAATTACCTCCTTTGCAGATCTACAGATTAATCGGCGAGTTAATCGCGAACTTATCGATAGATCGGAGCTTTCGTAATCGAATTCTGTATCGTTTTGACGTTAAAATATCTAGCCCATAAATTATCGATACAGCACTAATTCTTCGGATCACTCAGGGTATCAAAACATGGTAATCAGTGGATGAATCGATAAAAAACGTTGTCTAAATTATAGTCGGCCCGTAGCTTGCGGCGGACGTGGGCTGTTTACGGTTTTTACACAAGCCAAATTTTAGACAAAGGAAAAATAGAGGCTAGCAGATTTGAATCTAATATGGAACTAGTTTTGTTTTTTTTTAAAACAGGCTTGGATTTTTTGGTCATAACAACAGGTTGGTTTACTTGCACAAGCTACATTTGTAAACAGTTTCGAAGATAGTAACTTGTTTATTTTACTTTTGAAATTACAAAATAAGCTACTTATACGTTTGTTTATTTCTCCAAAATCAAATAAATAATTTTTTACATATTTAGGGCGAAATGTTCAGTAGCATCAATTATTTAATTCAATGCAATTCATAGTTCGCCAAGGATTTGGTAAGGTACTTACACTAGCTAGACCCAGGGTCGGTATTTCAGCACATTAAGACTCCACCTCCACCTCTCAATATATATAAGTATCTCTCTCAATATATATATTTATTTTATATATTATATGTAATATGAAAGTTATAAATCCAAACTATATTTTAATTAATAATATGGTGCAATCATTTATGTTAACATATAATCATTTATGTTTTGATAAATCAAGTCTTGATCAAACATTTGTATGAATGAATATATTTACAACAAATCTATTGCAACTTCCATTACAGACGTGTAATTTTCTATTTTCTACTTCTACTCTAATACCTCTACTTCGTTTACATTAAACTACACATTCATTATATGAAACATACGAAACCTCACCGTATCGAACGTAAAATATTTCAAATTTTCGTTCGAACCGACCGTGATTAATATTCAAATCGTTCGATCGATAATTTTACAAATTCTCTTTACAAACGAGCCGGTGTTCCCGAACCTATAATATACATTAATTTTAAGGAGTTTTGCATGTCAAACTTGCAATTTCATCCGCCATTATCTTTATTTAGCGCTAATTTATCAACTTGATGTTAAATCACTTTAAAGTTAAGGGTTAATCGGATTCTGATTGGTGGAATCAATCTTTGAGTTCGTTTGTTTATTGGTTTTTCTGTTTGATGTTTTTATACTGTGATTATGATTGTGCAGTGTTTCATTTTGTTAAGGTTGTTTTCCGTTATAAAGAAGTTTTTACATAAACTTTTATTGTGTGGCATATTTAAAGAGATTAAACTAGGTAGACTATATACGGTACATCACTGTTTTTTTGTAAAATTAATATTAAATCTGAAAGGAATATGTGGACAAAACAAAAATATATATCAAACGGATTCGATCCCTGCACCACTGTGGTATTATTCCAAGGACTCTTTTCAGACAAGGTAAAACATTAGAACGAAACCAATGTATTACAAGTCTATTCCATATATTCAGGTAGATATTAATAATTTATAACTTAGACTTTATACTTACATGACTATGGAAAGTTAATTAAAATAAATTAATAGCTTGTTCGTATTTTGTTACTAGCCGACGACTTAAACTAATGATTCTAAATTCAAAAGGCTCTGCGGTGGGCGAAGGTTTTTTTGTTATTAGTAAAAATATATTACAAACTCTACTATTAATTGAACCGGTAAAGCAAAATAATGAAAGAAAGTTATTCTTCGTATTCGATATTATGTTCAGAAACTAAAAACGTTTGAAATACTCATTAGTATCTCTCTTTTATTTCTCATTGTAATAAGAAAGACAATTTTAGTATTTGATTTATACCTAATAAAAGTAACAAAATCATAACATAACAGGTATCGTTACATAAAGCAATGATCTTTAATTACAAAACTTAAATAACTAAACCAAGCTAATTTCAAGTATCTCAACACATACAAGGAATCGCTTTTAAAACTGCAACCATAATTAAAAGCGCAAAAGCGAATTACCGTTAGATACGGAAAGGGCAGCATTCCAATTTTATTCTGAATTTAAAAACGTCCATTTAAGTAGAAATCAGATTTCTCTAGTAGATGAAAGTCGTGCGTAGAACAGTCACGCCGAATTATCGCATCAGAATCTTGTGCTGCATATTATAAAACCTTGCCTGATTTTAAAGCGGCTTAGATGGCCAGTAGATAGCGGTGAAAGGCCCGTTACTGGCCACTAAGAAAATTTCGTAGTATGTGGAGTACCTTAAATTTGAAACTTTTTGGTTCGATGAGAGTTTGGTACCTATGAAGTAATTTGTTCTTGAGTCTGATCAACTTATCCGTTCAGGGAATGGTGGAATACTTTTTGTATGAAAACTGTTTTCTTTATAGTCTATTGTTTAAAAAATTTTGTTCCATTTTCTCCCTTTGAACAGATAAAATTGATTTTCTAGATTCACTAATTCTTCACCAAAATTCACTCACACGCGATTCTTGTTTTAAAAGTCAAATAAATATTTTCCTGTTACCATCAGATGTAGATCGTTTCAGTTAAAACAAAAATAAAATGTTGTTCCTGATTGGTAAACTACTGCGCCCGCCAAAATGATTCATGCTTAGAAGAATGAAAGAATGAATCAGTATCTTTAACCGCGCTGCTTCTATGTTTTTTTCCTTATTTTGGCAACTATCAAAATCACACAAAATTTCATTTAATTAAAATAATTTATGCACGAAACAATGCAGAATAGTTATGCAGAGTAATTTTAAATGTATTCAGCATATAAAATTTCGAAATATGTGTATTTAATTCATTAGGTAAAATTTTTTATCAATTTATAATTAGGTTAGAATATTATTACAGTGTAATATTTATAAACACTTTAAACAAATTAGATTTTCTTCATTCTTATTCTACTTTGCTATGAATTTTTATTGCCTTACATTTTTATGATAGATCCCACGTCTTAATTAAAATTTCTCTTAGGCTTAGTAAAAACAATTGGCATTAAACAAGGTTAGTTAGTCCACATTTCTACAGTGTAGTTATTTTATAACAGAATTTTTAAATTATTACCGCCATATTTCCTAACTATTGCTATACCATTGTGAGCTTACTAACGCACAAGTTTTATTTTCTTTTGATGATATAGTTTCTCATAGAAGTATTTTTAGTCCTCTTTTAACAAAATAGTTAAAGGGATATTATCAATACCTAGCCTTTAAGTTATAACTCATTATTTAAAGTTCATTAACGTTTGGGTTATTTAAATTATTTAATTTTTAAATTAAAAATGCTTTAATTTTGCTATCGTAGTAGGTCTTTTTTGCGAATATGTATAGGTAGGTATTCAAAGTGCGTTGATATCTTTTGGCTTCATGTTTGGCTTTATAAAAAATACAAAGTAAGTATATTTTTCTGTAATGTGTCACTTATAAGACTGACAAGAAAGGTAGATGAAGAAAGATAATATCTTCAGTTAAAAAAAAACTAGAGCACAATTTTTTTTTAAATCGTCTGACATTTTTATTAACTAATGACCTCCTTGAGGCGGTGCTAAGTTCGTCAATCCTTCTTACATCTATATTCCAAACTCAATTCGGGATCATGATTAATGATTAGCCAACCTTTTAGTACCTGCCTTCGGAGATCCCTTCTATGAAAGGACGATATACAGAAATTAATAATAAAACGGTCATTTGTGTAAACGTATGTATTAATCTTACTGACAAGCCTACATTTTTTAACATTTTCGATACAGCGATGAGCTCAAATTAAGTGTTTTAGGCTGCTTTGAATTTTTATATCTTGGATTGAGTCATTTATCAGTTTTCGTAAATTTAATGCAATATTTTGGGCTTCATGATTTTTATGAAGTTTAAGAGCAGTTTTTAAAACAGTTTATAAAAAATATTATTAGCTTTACTTGTTAAAGTACCCGTTTGCGTTTAGAATTTAAACTCAGGAAAATGCTAATCTTATTAGCGGACACAAAATAAAAGCTTTAATGAAAGTGACTCACCAATGTCGTCTCCCAAACAAAAGCTTCCGATAGGTACAAAAATATTTTACAAATAATCACTCACTATGTTTATTTCAGCACTTTGTTTTAAAATCACTAAAAATAGGCAATAAAAACATAAACAAAATTTTTATCGTCATCTATTTTTGAACATAATTGGAATCAGTCTCAATTGTCTTAGATAGTTACGGAATGTAGAGTTTGATTATTCGACAGCATAAAGATGGAGTTATCATTTCAATTAGTTGGTTACACCGTAAAGTAGGGAATAATTTATTCATGCTTGAGCCCCTTACTCTTATTTTCAACGGACCGCGTCTAATAGCGAACATCATAAATAAACACATTCCATATTAGAGTCACTGTGAATTGTCTAATAAGAGATCACCTTGTTTACAAAATCCAAGTTCAAGTTCGCGCGAAAACTGAAAACCGAACACAATCACTGAATTCAAGAAAAGCGGTAAAACTTTATGGCCACTAAACTGTTTGGTCGCGAAACCGGCGAAATACTTTATGAAAAAAATTGACGTTCGAATTATAAACGTGTGTACCCGCATTGAGCTAGCTGTCAAATCTACGAGCCGTCATAGTTGGCTGCCATGAGTGGGCCTGCACACATATACTCGTGTACGTGCAGCCATGGTCACTAACACACTGACAGGCTCCAGCGAAGCGCGAATGTACGGCACGCGCACATGGAAACCTGCATGAATCATACACCGAGGAGTGTTTGTGTGCGGGTGGGAGTGCGAACATGCACCGTGCTTTTAACACGCCAGGCGAAATGATGCCTAACTGCAAGAACACAGATGTAGAGGTTTCAGAAAATGGCTAAAGGCGATTGTACATGAACCCGATCATTGTTAGATTAGCGTGGTACGTGTGAATTCTGCATGGCTACGATGGGCGGGAAATGAAGATTGTTTATCGTTTATTCAATTGATATTTCACCTATGATATCTCATTTTGAAAAAAAAAAATATATTTATGAAATGAATATTATTGTTGTCTTAGTTAGGCCTAAATTATTCTGGTTTTCATATTCAATATATTGTTATAAATGTTAACCGGACAGGTTCATGATTTTTACAATTATTTTATAATTGACTCTATATTTGTATAATGCTTCAAAATTTAGATTTTACAACCAAGTACGAAACATGACTTCCTTCTTATAAACATTGATAAATTTTACTCTAAAATCCGATGAAATTATAACTTGCAACACCATGTATAAAGTATTCAGCAAAGAAGACGTTTAGTAAGTGCTAAATTAAATTACGTTCTTATGCAGATTGCCATTAGACAGGTTATCGCTTAACGGCTATATAGCAAAACACACCGGGCACACAAGGGCGATTCGCAATTTGAATTTCGAATTCATTTCCGTGGATTTCACGAGGACGGACGGCGCAGTGGCGGAAATTTCTTACCTGAAACAAAAAAGAATCGGTTATTGGGACAGCCGAAAAATATATGGGTGTATCTTTATCATACATAAGCATTATATTTAGTATAATTTTTTAACTAAACATATCAACTATTTTATATACTCTAAATACATATTTGTATGCTAATGTTTCATGCGGCCAATATACGCGATAAATGTTGAGATGCCTAATATTTAAGTAACTAAAAAGGTTAATCCAAGATGGTCATGTTCTACGTTAGGTATGACAAGTTCTGATTTCAGAGTTATATTTTTATTTTATTTAAATTACTCTAGATTTTGAACTCCCATATAATAAATTTAAAAAATGTTATGTGAGTCATTTTCATAAATTTAAAACTACAGCTTTTACTCACGCGTCATTGTTGGAAAGGTCCGACCTGTTTCGGACTGATGATGGACTCCATACGAGTAAAAGTTAAAGCTGTAGTTTTAAATGTATCCCATATAATAATAGGATGAAAGACGTTCGCCTCTTAGTAATTACGTAAATATTGAACCAAAACACGATCTCCACATGCGTATCATTCAAACCAAGGACAATGAATCCATTCATCACATTCCTTATCAACATGAACCCAGGAAAAAATATTTTTGAAAAAGTCGTTGGCTTCAGTCTATCTTTGACCTCTGACTTGCGTATCTGCTTTATTAGTAGAGATGGCAGGGTTACCAGCAGTGGACCAAAACTGATAACAGAATAGACATATGACAGGACAGGCCTTAGATGTGTCAAGTTCAATGCGGCTATTTAAATTAACCTTGGTTTCATTGAGTTATGTTCAAGTATGTGTGTTCCATTGAGACGTACCTTCACGAGCAATGTCTAATTTAGGCGATAATGTGTGCTAAACTTAGAATTTGGAAAATCAATCAATGTTTACAAATCATTTTTTATTTGTTGACAAAAATATAATTGTTCAACAACTAAGATAGATTCTGTTATAAATTACTTATTGAAAATAGAAAACAAAATTATTATCAAGCAATAAATTAATTAAAAAAGATAAAGAAGCAAAGAAACAAAGTGGCCATATCGCTTTTGGTTAATGAGTTAGATAAAAAAATAAATAATTTATGCGAATGCAGTTTTATTTAAGTACGCAAATGTTGATTAGAGTTTAGTGACTGTTAGTTGGAAGATAAACAGGAAGTTTATCTATTTATCTATTGTATTGGTTCTATACATATACAGACGCTTAAATATACTCGTTTAAATTTTTTAATTAAAATAAAGATGTATATGATGTAGAAAAAAAGTACAGCATTTAAAATGCTAATGTGACGACTTCATCAGCGCACAAACCTGGTCATTGTTAATCTCAAGTGTAACATCAAAATTAATGGCTCAACTCTACAAAAAAAAAAACACTCAACTTTTTAATAAAGACCTCAACCGATTTTCCACGATCTCACGATGAAGTATTTACCGTGAAATTTTTGAAAATAGAACCAGCAAGGTCGAAACGCCCTCGGAGACTTATTACATTAATACATTTACCAACACGTAGCCATTATTACGTTTTCATGTACTCTTTTACGCATAAATTAAAAAGTTGTCAGTTTTTCTTTTGTCCCAACCCTTATTTGGTATTCATATTTGATATTTGGATAATACAAAGGGACGCGCTTTAGGATGGCAACACAAAACGTTACGTTCATAACTCACAAGCGAGAACCTGTTTTACCAACAAACTATGCTAAAAATACAAATTGTAAAAGAGGCAATCGTTCATGCGAAGTTTCTTATCTGTTGTCACCGGTGTCAAACTATACTGAACTCTTGGATGTACGGGATAAGTTTGAAGATCAAACGGAACTTGACCGATCACTTCAATTACAGTCATATTGGATGAAATATGAGTTAAGTGAGGGATATCAAAGGGCAAAGTAGGGATGTTTGAAATGTGAACTTTGAATTATGTTCAGCAGAAAACACCCTTTTTAATTTGTGCCAACTATGAAGCGTGGCGAACTGGGGTCGAAAAAACCTATGTTATCGGATTGATTGATCGAATTTTAGGTTGTTCAAGATGTACCTACATATTATTGCTTAATTTGTAACTATTTCGTTCGGAATTTACGTGTTTCTTATTGCTTCCGCAACGAATTTCGTGCGACCCAAAAATCGGATTTGATTGAACCTATCGGGCATTCGCCGGCAGCGGCCGACTCCAATTTAGTTTTTTTGGATTAGATACGGCAAACATAATAACATAATTGTTCTAATAACAGACCGAGGCAGTGCCCGCCGTGCCTTACAATTCACTTTCGAAATTGGTTTATTTTTTCTACCAGCCCTGTCTGAAACTATTATGATTTATTATCAAATTTTCGTGCAAGGCAAATTACGACCTATTTTTTGTTAATGTACCTGTGAGTGATTGCATCTCGCTCTAATTTAGGTAAATTTTTGGCGTGCGATAAGGACGTAAAGCCGATGCCATGTTTTCCTCATAAAAGCCTCGTTCCGACTGGCGTATACATAACAATATGATTAATGATTGTTTTTCAAATTAACTAGTGCAATAATTAGTTGGATTAACATGTTACGTAGATGCTCTGTTCTTTTTTTTATTAATATCTGAATTATTTTTAGGAATATGGTTTTAATTAATATTATTTTTAGATACAGGTGTATATAAGAACTTTTCAAGCCAACCATCAAATAGCTCTACATTTACTTCACATTTCGAACGTCGCGTCGCGTCGTCGGTTCGTTCGAAACATCACTACTGCGGAGCACACACGTTCATATCCAAATGTTAGTAACCATTTTTACTTTATAACCATAAACATATTTTAATAAATATCCACCCAACAAACTAATAACGAACATGACCAGATATTTAGCGACTAAACACACATGAATATACAACCATGGATACGTAGATACATTTCGGAATACCGTAGAATATACAGTACCTATGTTAAAGAGGGCGCCACCTCCGTCCAGAGACCGCGTGGTGAAGCGGAAGAGACCTACGACAGAGCTCTGTGACAATGAGCTCACCCTGTATATACCGCCTAGGGTTCACAGCTACGTATTTAGGTAAATTAAAATAATAAAATAATGACTTATTAAAATATGAAATCTGTTCAAATGGCAAAGCAATATTTTAGTACTGTTACGCAAAGCTATTTGAGTTAAATTTTATGCTATATAATGGATACCTTGTTGTTCATACGTAAATAAAAGAATGAAAAATTAAAAAAAAAATGCCTTTACCTTTATATCTAATGATTGACATTGGTGTAGATCTTATATTTATGAACTCTGCTTATTAACTCAACAAAAATCAACCAAATAAAGTCAAAAGTTGCAAACCCGTTGATAAAACTCCAAAAAAACCTGCACAAAAAGTTGTTTGTTGGTACTTTTATTGTGATTTATAATAGTAAGAGCAATACTTTGTTTCAGTCACAACAAAAAATATTAATGAAATAAAAAAAACAAGGGGGTCCAGTATTACAACGGTATTAGCATAAATAAGTTGGGAGTTGAATGAAAAAGTTTTTTAAGCGGCTTCAATTATAAAACTAAATAATGATATTAAGAGCTTTTTGCAAATCCAATTTTATAATATCCAAACATGACGTTGAAATAATCGTTATTAGATTATATCAATATTGACGGCCTGTTTGGTGTGGAGGTAAGTCTTAAGCGGTAACCCTTGCCTTCCATGCCAGAGGTCCCGGGTTCGAACCTGGTAGAGGCGCAGATATTTTACTATATTTGCTTTCTAGTCATGGATGTGTATGTTTGTTTATTTAAGTTTATTTCTAATAAATTATAGGTATATAAAAATATCTATGTGTGCTTATATATTTCTTAAGTTTATTTATCCGTTATCTAGTATCCATAACACAAGTTCTTAATGATACTTAACACGTATACTGCGAAGCTCAAAAATACAATATTTCCACTGATGCGATACAAGACGATATTGCCATGTACCGTTTATTTTTTAAGTGCGAAACAAGGCATAAGTGTCCGGTACACGTTATTTTGTTAAACTTGCATTTCTCTTTCAATTTTAACTTTTTGTCAATTATTTAAATTTCATCGATATCTTAAAACCTTGAACTATATACATTTCTCTTGGTTGCAAAATTGGATACGTAATTTTTGACTTATAAATATAAACATCTTACCGGACTTATATGCCTTGTAGCGCACCTAAAGTATGAAAATTTTTAAATAGTCGATAACCAGTTAGTGATGTCAGTAAGAAAACAAATATTTATCGATAATACTATTATTTATTGAACAAATTATGTTTTAAATTAGGTATATTAAATTATATTTTCATTAGCTTTATTGAAACAAGCTAGACAAAAAGCTTTTTGACATTCAACACACATTAATTTAACTTTTGGCACCTTTTTGTCAGCTTCCCGGCTAGTCATTGCTTTTCGTAATTCTTAATAGCAAAGGGTGCATTGTTTTCTTTTTGTAATTTTTTCTAAACTATGGTACTTCTTTTTTTCTGAGTGTTTATTATGATCGTGAAATGTATGCCCAGTTAAGTTTTGTATAACAGATTCAACAAAATCTATCAATGTTCCTTTTATCTTGGTTACGTTATTATGAATGATCCACGCATTGACAACACACGTACCGAATAGGAAACTCATCATAAGTTTTCGGTACCATTTGATCCCTCTTCTTAAAGATGAATAATACGCTGTCATTTGGTCGCTATAATCGATCCCTTTCTTGTTTTAATTATATAAAGATATACATTCTGGCTTGTAAATAATCTCTCCACTTCGTTTTTTTTTGCCTGTATCTTTTACGGCAGCAACATGATTTTTGCACGTTGTTATCATCGTTACAGCCCGTTTATCATGCCACTTAATTATTTTGATTCCGTTTTCATTTCGTTTTCCCAATACACTGTCCCCTCTTCAGCTTAGTAGATATAACACTTTTAGGAAGACCTCTTCTATTTATTCTTATTGTTCCACACAGTTCCATTTTTTTCTTTAGTAAATCTTCTGCCAAACCCACAGAGGTGTAGAAGTTGTCAGCTATAACAGTTCTACCGCTTTCACCTTAATCTTGTATTAATTTTAAGACGATATCATGGCCATGTGGCTGGTTTCTGGGTCTGTCATTTTTACCGGTATAAACAATCGCAGACCATGTATACCCTTCAGGTGTACATAATTTATATAATTTTATTCCGTATTTATGGCTTTTGTTTTTTATGTACTGTCGAAATTTCAGCCGTCCTCGCCATGGAATCATTGATTCATCAATTACTATATATTGCCCAGGTGTTAACACTTCACTAAATTTGCTCAAAATCATACTCAAAACATTACGAACTTTGCATAATTTATCCGTTGGATCAATTGTATCATTACTAAAATGCCAACATTTCAACAGTAATATAAACCTATCTCGTGTCATTAAAGATTGAATGTATTCGTTTTTATAACATGTTTTTTTCGACCAATAGTTACTCAAGCTTGGTAGTTTGACAATTCCCATTGTCATCAAAATACCCATAAAAGTGCACATTTCTTCAAAATTGGTGTCCTTCCATTTTTTCAACCTAGACTTCTGTTTTAAACTTTCGTTATGACAGCAATTATTCGCGTAATTATTTGTCTCTGCCACCATTTTATTTATAATGTCATCAGTAATAAATAACTTAAAGATTTGAAATGGTGATGACACGTCGGGAGGAATATTAATTATAGTATCATTTTTAAAATTACCAATATCTGGCACAGAAGACGTAATATCTTCCCATTCGCTGTCTTCTGATGTAATCAACGGACTCAAACATCTACCATAATTTCATCATCAACCATGGATACCGTATCCGTATCACTTGAAGAATTTTTTGAATTGGAAGGTTCATAATTGCTGTCACTGTCTGTACTTAAGTCGCTAAAATTATGTGAATCTTCCTTTACAAGCTGATTGGTCCCTGCATGATGAACTATTACATTCGCGTCGCAAAGGTTCGAACTAGTAGCCGATAATGATAAATTTATTGAAGTTGAGGTATTACTAACTACATTGCTTTTTTCTTGAGTAACATTTTTAGAAGTTATTGTGCAAGACGTATTGTTCTGTTTAGGGTGAGTATTTTTATGATGAGTGGCTAAAGTTTCCTGTTTTTTATGCTCGATATTTGAGTTTGGCGTAGATAATAATTCTTTTATAGATTCTGGTATCAAGTTGTCATCAATTTTTAATAAATTATTATACGATATGTCACTTAGTGAGCCAACCTCACTTGAACATCCAGAAAAGGAAACATTATGTAATTCTGCATATGTGTTGCTAGTAGAAGGACTTTCATACGTACTTTGTTTTGGACTAATAATTTTACTTGTTGTTGGCTGGTGAAATGCATATAGCTTAGGTGACGTAGTTTGTACTGAACGTGATGGCATCATTATGTCATCTAAAACTTTGATTTTCTTACCAGGCGGGATTTTATTTTTATTTTTGCTTATTTGTTCATTATCTTCCTGTTTGTCTTCGAAAATACGCGACAGAATTTTTCGGGAGCGCTTCATTATGAAATCGAAGTTGTAACTATTACGTAAATAAAAGATGATAAAATGTAACAAATATCGACACGTGTCTAATTGCAATCAGGGTCAGATCCGCACTAACAAATAAGGTATCGCCACCAGTGCGATACCGGACATGCACATACAAGTCGTATTTGTCCGGTAACGCACTAAACGTAAAGTTTTTTCATTCTGTGCGTACAGGTCAAATATGTTATGTATCTTTTTTCCATTTAAATAAGACCTTCTTAAAGTAAGAAGCAATAATATATATTTGTCACTTTTCAACTCTCAGAATATCGTACCGAAAATGATGCCGCAAGAGCGAAAAAACTAGTTTTTTGCGTTCGCACCGCGATACAGTTCATTACCGGCTACATATGTCCGGTATCGCACCGTACGTGTTAATTTGGGCTAGATAATGTGGTGTGATTGTTAGAAATATTTATTATTATTATTAATAAGAATGTTTTGTTCTCTTTCATACGATGGTTTTCTTTATATTTGTTATAGAATGAAGAAAGTGCCTAGCTTGTGCACCGCACTGCATATTTTTTAATAGAAGTAATAATGAAGCAGTTAATATTCTTAGAACACACAAGAACAGTTAGCAGCGGTGGCAGCCCTGCGAGCTGTGTGCGTCCGACACAAGCGCCCGGACACGTTTCAGGATCATGAATTATGGCCCCAGCCGATGTGACTTTTCAATTTGAAATCATCAACCTGGAATTAATTTCATTTTTGAACCCCATTATTTCTGTTATCTACAAACGAAATCGCGCAATATGCAAGTTCCATTAATATTACCTTGTCCGCAAAAATTTTCGCATTCATTTTAAAGTCGAATTCTGAAACCAAACTTCATTTTAAATGTATATCTGCGGTTAGATGTTCGGACCGTTTATGATGGTTCAAAAATAATAAATTGGAAATAACATTCTAAAATGTCATAAATCTATCGTTGAAAAAAAATTTTCCGAAGATGAATAAAAAATCGTTCTTTATAATCCACAAATCTGTCAATAATTCCTGGCTATAGTTAACCGGATTCTCTCTCGGACGCCACCGTCGTCGCGTACAGCATTCAAAGCGAACTATTAATAGACTATTTCCAGTAGACACTATTCTTTGCGTCTATTCCTACGACTGCGGTGACGAAAGTCCAGGGCTAAATAGACATCGCACCAATAAATTTCATTCTGCCCACGGATATATAAAAAAAATACACGACAGATTTTATTGTGATTATCGAGGGTGTTACTTTTTTCTTAAGCTTTGCTTTCATCGGACGTTGACCTGACATTCCGCTCTATTATTTATTAATCTCTATTTTAAATCTCAAGAATTTAAAACAGGACGTCTAAAAAATCTTATCGGACAAGGAAATTCTTCATAATACAAGTCTGACGTTTAATTAATGGAAAAGAACGTTGTAGAAGAAAGATTCGTGTACAAAAAGGTTTTTCTGAAAAAAAACGTTCAAATCCCTAAAGAGGCGCCTTATACAAAGCTAATATTAGACAATCATTTCCTGTCAAAGGGGAGCTTCCTCCCACCACCCTCAAACCTCAGGGAGAGCCAATGGAAATACCTCCTCGTCATTGAGATGCCCTGGTGCAAGATCAAGATTTTTCACACTGAATGAACAACGGGTTTGTAAAGCTAAATAATTTCGATGAAATATATTCCCAAGATTTTAAATGAACGTTAAAAAACTTGTAGAGCAAATGTCAGTGTCATGTTCAGTTACAAAGACAGGGTACAAGACATCCACATCCAGAGAGACGTCTCTATACAAGATACACCTTGGTTTGTACTGTCGGCAAAAAACGTGGCCGCTCTCACGACTTTATTATCAGTTTGCCGCGAATAAATAAAACATGACGGGCCCTTCTCACTGTACTAACCACCTCGCATGCGTATGTATGTCCGTACGAATGTTAACAGATCTCGATTTGGAGTTCTGATTTGAGACGCTTTCCCCGCTCGGGTATCAAATGCTATTGAGAATGCAGACGCAATTATTTATAAATCCAATCCTCACGTTCTAAAATCGGATCGAAGCAATAAACGTTGATAACTTGTAATAGAAGATAAACCGTTTTAACGAGTTTTTAAACGAGTTTGGTTTTAACCTTTGTGCATAATTTTAATTGTCGTCTCATAAATACAGTGAACAATCAGAACAGTCTAAAAACACCAGCGGCGATGTCGAATCAACTATTCGGCTCATTTATACAAGTCACCCGGTCAATACTTGTTAGTTTTATCTATTGACATTTTACAAAGCGGTGGCTGTGTGTGGTGTGCATAGATCAACTAATAGACGCGGACGATCGGCGCAGTAGCCGACAGCAGAAGTATGCGCATGGGCTTCGCAAGTCGGTACATTAGCGCGCTCGTCATAGTTGGCACCGGCGCGGCCCCGCCCGTTGGCAACCGAACCGTTCCGACTAGAACTTTGTTTTGTCGACCCTCAAACGAGGAACTATTCTAAAACTATTCTGAAAATGATATGATAATCTTTGTACAGGCTATACATGATGATAACAAAATGAAATTTGTTTAACAATGGATAAGCAAATTATAGTTAAAAGAGGAGAGAGTCGTTAAATATAATATACGCAATAATAAACCTCGTTGAAGAACGCAAACCGATCGAAAACAGTGTGAATTAAATCGATTGAAAATAATAAAATATCGCTAAACAGCGTGATTGAAGCGATCAGTCACCGCGTGGAATTGTTGAGCAACTGTAACGTTATGTATATTGCATGGGTGCTGATATATTACAAAATTGGTGGCTGATTCAAAAGATTGAATGGCAAAGTACTGTTGAGCGACATGATCGATGATGGCATTCATGATGCTGTTATAAATTACTATGACGATATTAAGGGTACAAAATCCTCGATATACTTTGTCTTACATAGACTAGACTTTGTTATTTATAGCAACAGTTTGATAATAAGACTATAAATGACAATTTATATTTTTTTTAAGCAGATTTTCCACTTATAATAGTGAATAAGAAGCAGTAAATATCACTGGCAAAGAGGCGCGTGAGTCAGATTGCGGCTGCTCTCTTCTTTCAATCTATTTGGCACCCAATAACTTACACCAGGCTATCGGTCGACAGAACGATTTGTTATCCAACAATGTTACGAGAAAATTAATTGTCACTGATCTAAATATCTAGAATTTAGACAAAAGGCTGGTAAAGTAAATCTTACAAACTTTTTTTATTACATTAACTCATCATGTAGCACTTCTTGTTAAATATTTAAATGAATATAAAGGTTACTGATTTCTTTGTAACTTACTTTAAAAAGTAATCAAGGAAACCTTCATAAAAATATAGTTAAGGACAAAAAAACATGAAACTTTAAAATTATATATTCATAAATGTTCCTAAATCATATTTGTATTAAAACATACCCCAACCACAAATTACAACTCCTGGAACTTCCGGAAGCAACACGAGAACGCCATTAAACTTTGAACGAAAGATCTGTTTTGACAGCACTTTACACCTAGTGACATATTGTATAATATAAGGATATAGTGCATGCATAATATTTATTTACTCATAAAGTGAGGCTGTAAATTAGCAGAGAATTTACTGCTAGACGCAGGGCAGCTATTTTAGGCGTCTGCGCAGTTTGAGATAGTTTAGTAGGTTGCGGGTTTGAATGGATGGTTTTAAATTTGTGAAGGATCGTAGGATTTTCTGTTATTTTTTGAAGAAACGCGGATGTGTAGGTTGATTGACATTTGTTTTTTGTTTTTCTTCGAAAAATTCGAGTTATTTGGTTTTAAATTGTTTATGTCTTTAGACAGCGTAGTATATACAGTTTTCATTTTTAGTTTTATACTACTAAATGTAGTGTAAAACTGTTAGTAAATATTTTTGAAAAATAATAATTTTTAATCTTTCAAAAAAATCACAAAATATCCTCAACTGAAACCCATAAAGCATACCATTGCTTCCAACAAAATTCGCAACCACTTAAACGAATTTCGCGTCTCTCATATGTTTTCTTTGGCACCCGTACAACATTATAGTATACCTAAAGACTATGAAAGCTGCAGGATTAGGGCCGGATTAAGGTCACGTTCTGAGTATAATATTTAGTGGACACCGGCGTTTAGATTCGTGACTCGTGTCAGTGGCCGCCATGACGAAATGCTGCGTGGAGATTGTAATACGTGATGATTTTTAGGAAGATAAATATGGTTTGTCTAGTTTGAATTTTTTACTGTAGTTGTACGTAAGAATGTTTTAACTTATTTTCAATATGACAAAGTTTTAGTTCATTCTGATGTGACCTTACCTTAAAATGGGAATATAAATGTCATTTTGTTCTTTTTTAACATATTTAATTTCGTACTCGCACTTCTCAATTTACAGTAATTTTTGTTATTTTAATATTCAGGCCCTAATCTGATGTTTAAATGAATACGATCTGATTCCAGTTATATTATCTCATATAACCCAAAGATAGACGTAAAATGTTTGTTTCAAATTGCACCATTAAACTTGGTGAGTGAATAATTACCCAGCCTAGGATATAATTTTAGTTATTTCTCTTCCTAGTTCTCACGCAAATTCAAATTAAAAACATAAACATTCGTAATAAAAATCAACAAACTAGAGCTTAAAATTGCTAATCACTTAATTGCAACCAATTAGTTTATAGTTGAAACGTGATGAAGTATGCGTGAGTTTGTGGGTTTGTCCGCTAACACTCAAAAACTGAATAGATTAGCGTCAATTGCGGTTATTATTCGCGCATAATAATAATCGGGGCAGGTGGTCTCTCGCTCGATGTGTATCGACAGTTTGACGTGCAAACCGTCAGCATCTGAGAATTATAGCCATACTGCTTTATGGGACGTGTCGACAAAGTTTTTGTTGACGAATATGAAATTCAAATTGGCACATTATTTTTATTCAATTACGCGTCTCTGTATAATTTGTTATAGCCCTATAATGTGGCAACATCCATTAGCCTGTGTTTATTGCTGTGAATATCAAGTAATGTTTATTTTATGGCTGTATGTCGTTCTTGAAGGCAGTTATGTGAAATTGTTGCATTTCTTCATTGAAAAAATCAAGATAAAGATATATTTCTTAAATGCTAAACGTATTACCTGTCTATGTTTTTGAGTGAAAATTGTAATGTATTTATCTTGACGTAGCAAGAAAGTTATAGCGTTTTGAACAAAGAGTTGAATCGAAAATATGCACCTGACATGTACACTTGTAAAGAAATACATCAAAGCTGTAGAGTTGAACATAAAAGAATATTCTAGCACATTCTAGAGCGAGGTGCGAACATGCCGGTGACACGCTGGAGCGCGGCACGTACCGCGCGCATAAATCAGAGACGCCTGTTTTACCAATAACATTGATTCCTTTAACAGAAACTATTTTTTTTTAATTTACAATTGCATTTCGAAACCATTACAATAAACGTGTTTACAATTTTATGGCTATTTAAAAAACGCGTGCTAAAATCAAATTAAAAAGAAAGATAATTCCATAAAGCGTTGACACGGAATCCAATAATTTATCAGTGGCTCATCAATTAAACTTTATCCGATTGAAAAAAGGCTTGTTTTTGAAATTCGAATTTCACGGTTGATCATAAATCAGAGCTTTCGAATAGCAGTGCCCTTCAAAATGGCGTCTATTTATTTCGCGCGCAAGTAAACGCGTGCCCATCACTAAAATTCGTATCAGTCGTTCGTGTCGTTCATTATTCGATCGATGATTTATATCGATTCCCGATTATGTAATGCTCAATCGTTCATTATTACCATTGAGAGCAATAATATAGGATCAAATATCAGTTAACAGAATATTAAAATGCTATTTATTTAAATGTGGCACATTTTGCATTATATCTGCATAAGAGAATATTATTTTGCGGTTATCGGTTTTACGGTTATGTTGGTACATTGTGAAAAAATTTACTGATTTATGTTTTCTTTTCCGATTGTATCTATAAAATAATGCTAAAACAATATTTGAAATAGGCTTACTTTTACATTATTTCGGGGTTTTGTGTTTCGGTCTAGCGAAACGAAATTATTTATTACAGGGAAAACAGAGAAACTAACCGAAACTGTCCACGAAAAGGAAACAGCGGGATGCAACGTAACTGAGTAAACAAAATAAAAACAATTTCATTTGGATTAAAACGGCGTGGAGTCATTTTATTTACATATTAAAAGTAAATCAGGTGTGCACATACTTCTGTTTCACATAATCTTAGGCCATCCAAGCGTAAGTTTAGATTATTATATTTAAAAGAAATAAAGTAACTTAAAATTTTTGATAGTTAGGTGTTTAAATGTTTTAATTAAATTATTTACAGGTTAGGTACTCACGTGTTATAAAAAAATCATAACTTATATTGCTCTAAAATATAGCTTATAGTGAAGAACACATAATATTAACAGAAAATAAGCTTCAGACTAAGATTTATAGTTAGAATTTTATTCTTGACTAGACAAGCCTGTATTATAAGAAGTACCTACCTAATGGGTATTAAATATATTTTTTAGATTTAGTATATAATTCTATTTTTTTATTATATCATAATACTGCTCTGCCCTAATGCCTACAATTAAATCTTGCTACTTTCCAAATTTAATTTCTTACTCCCAACATAATTACATAAATCTCAAAGCCGCTCAACGTATTTCCTGTTCTCATAGAGTGAGATAGCAACATCCGAAAAGGAAACCGTGACAGGAAAATAGTACAAAAAGACTGCTGTGGAGTCGCCCTGTGCGCTCGCCAAGCTCTCGGGATTGGTAAAACAGCTTGCATATAGCTTGTGATAGAATAGTAGGTAAGCTGCTAGCTAATCATAGGAAAGGTGGGCATTCGAAAAATACTTTGTTTTCGTAAGAAGTAAAAATTGGCATTTTCTTTTAGGGAATTACTTCTAGCATTTTTTATTGGGCTTAGTAGTTGCAAATATCAGAACTTCTCTGTGCGAAACATGTTTCCTTTTTATTATACCAGGTAACTTGTTTTACCATTCAGATAATGAGCACATGGGTTCAGATCACAATTTTGAGCAATTTTTTTAAAGAAACCATACTATTATATTTATACTGTTCATAAGGATCAGCTGCCAGCAATGGACGAAGAGCCGAGTATTCGTTTCTTTTTCGCAATATTGTTTCTTTAAGCCATTTGCTCAGAATCGTGGTTTAGACAACATGGCCCCTGTGACCATTTTCCGAACGGTAATCACGGTTATCACCTGGTATATATATATTATACCTTTCATTTTATACATCATTTTTTATTTATTCATTTGTATATTATTTTACCTTTAACTATAATTGCTCAAACGAGAGAAAGAGTATCTAAGACACACAATGTATATATGTATCAATGCTAACAAAACTTTAGCGAATTTTACTGTGGAATACAACGCTATTTAAAATGATACATTAATATTAATGACAATCAAGATACCATCTTAACATAAAAAGAAAGAAAATCATAAAACTGTCAAGTGTGAATATGTTAGAATTTTAATTCTTGGCATATTTTGGACTAGGCCATAAAGATGCCACGGAAATACAAGATTTAAATTAATTAACGTGTTTAGTGATTTATTAATATCCATACTTAGTTATGCGAACACGATTATGAGTATTAACTAATAACTCTAATATCATAAATCAATAATGGATTAAGATAGCTTTTAAAAATGTTTAAAATCTCAAATATGTTTATTCTTGGATTCTTTTATGCGGTTTCGTTCGTGCGTGAATAAAATAACTTAGTGAAAGAGGCAAAAACTAGATTTGGCTATATACCATAAAAGTATTTACTCAAATCTGAATGGCAGTCACAAAGATACGCACATTTAAAAATAATCAATACTTTTTTAAATAAATCTAAAACGAGTAGGTACTATGTAAGAATCACTTATTTTACGAACGTGGTTCTAAAAGCCTGTCATGACTTACAAACGAAAATTTCCCCAAAGCACATATGCGAATATTTTTACTATTTTCCATTCCATTTGCACAAAGCGAAAGCGACTTTTCCTGGCGAGTTTTTCTCAACTGAAAGCCACGAGAATTGTGGTAAAGTAATAACAAAAAAACAATGGCCGACGAGAAATGAAAATAAAAATTTGCTGTGTCATAAATCATGAAGAGCTTCCGCTGGTTGCTCTGTCACAAAGAAAGTCTGTATCAATATTACAAGGTTGTTATATTCTTTAACAATTTGTATAATTTAAAAGAAAAAGCATTATATAAATACCTACTTACATATTCAGGTTAAATACAAAGGAAAAAGAAAATTACTTTCTAATTTCAATCTAAATATTTAAGCAAAAGTTTTTCCTTTGTTCAAGGAATTCATGATTAAAGAAACTCCAAATAAGCTCCCGTCCAACTTATTTGTGATTAAACGAAAAAGCTTAATGTATAGCGCTACACAAATCCCCAAGCGGAAAGATTCCATTAAGAAAATCAAAAAAAGTCTGTTCAAGGCTCGACTACTTCCATTTAGCAAAAATAACCCATAAATTGTCATCTCGACGAAATTCTCTGTTTTTGCCGAGTTCCCACCCCTAAGTGTTCGGGCAGAAGTGCGAATATCGATGACATATAGCTTTCACTCAGCTGCCATATTTTGGTAAGATGATGAATATTCGTTTCAAGGAAAAAAGTCACATCTATGAGGTTTGCCTCAAAAAATATTCTTCAGTAAAGAGTTTTTGCTTAGGTCACTTCAGTCTCAAACGCTATCAGCTTTTTATTTCATAATTTACTATTGAAAGAAGTGGATCTAACGGCAATATAAAGCATTTTAGCATCAACGAACAATGTTACATTTTGTAATAGTTAGTATATAAAAGTAAGCTTACACAATATAGTAGCAAAAATATGTATCGACCTGTAAATAACCTAAGTTCAAAGATTAAAATATGTAGACGAGTAAAGAAACTTGAACGCTTCTGACAACTGTAAGCTGAAAAACAATGAATGACCTAAAGTAAAGATATTGTAAGCACTTCATAGTGTAACTCAATTGATTTTTCGGATGTATTCAAACAATAATTAATAAGAAAATCTCGGGCATTGTTGGTAAGACTTTTAATAAATAATATAATATATGCCAACATAGATGTTTTTATATTTTACATCCCTAATACTCTTAGAAGCTTCACATTAAGAAAATTATTATAACACTTTGTAGTCATATAAATCATAACAGCGCCTATATACGACGACGCCTATATCGGCGATTCTGCGTATAAGCGCTTGGCACGCAAGCGGCGCGGGCGCATCAACGCATCAGACGGTGCGCGCGAGTGCGTGCAACCACGGGTTATTTATTACCCCACTGGAGCATATTTGCTTTGTTTATTGCATCTTTCACTTGGAGGGTTAACATAGCAAAAAGCTCATCAATAATCATAAAATGCAGATGGGGTATTTGATAAAGGTGATTACTAAAGTTTATGGGTAAACTGTTCCTTTTTATAATTTGTTTTTGTTCCGTGCCCCAACAGTCAATCATTTTCCTACTATTAAAGGATATTGGATAGGTTTCAACTAATTAACCCTCACTGACATAATTCTTAGTAAGTGTAAAAAGACTTAGCTAGGTACCCAAATTTATTTAACTTTTAAAGCAATCCAATTACCTAAAAACAACCGAGGCAAAAACATTCACCAATCAGGGACGCTGTTCACAACAATCGGCGATCACGTACCAACGGAGAGTATCACCGAAGTATGATAATTAAAGTGCCGTTTAGCAGTCCGGGCTGTCACGTGATACGGTTGCCCAAATTATCCAGCCCTAGTGTCATCTTGTCCCAATCCAATATGGCGTCGTAAATCCCCGGCGGGGGCGTTTGGGGGGTACGTCACTCAAACTTTCTCCGTACTCAGTCTTACAGTGAGTCTTCGAGGGTCGAGTATGGATGGCAAAGAAGTCGCTAGTTGTCTTGGATTTGATATAGATTATTTGTATATAACAGTTATGGTAGTATTGACGGTTAAAATGTTAAAACTATAGGTAAAATGAGAAATAAACTAACCTATACAGAGTAAAATGGACATTGAATTTTATTTAATTAATTAATTTCTTTTTACTTTATTATATTGGAACATAGATAAGTAAATTTTTTAAGAAAATATGTTTTCTCCAAACGATGGATATTAATACATGGTTGATGTATAGCAATTTTAATTTATGAAAAGGGCTAAGTTCTTTGTACTTAATTTTATAAGTTTTGTTATAATTATCTACAGACATATTTTCAAACCAAATCTTTCTTCAAGACAGGCCAACTAAAAATAATTAGACTAAATATATAAAAGTATCAAATTGAAATATATAAAATAATTTGACACACTGTTTTCTAATCAATTTTGCTATCTATACCAACGGAGGGAAGCGTCTCAGGAACTCTACGATAGAGAGAGCTCCCCGGTAATCTCCTTTTGTTTTTACAGGAACACAGAATTCGACCCGACTGATTATCATCGCAGGATTCCAGATACACAACATTTGGAACGACAAGGAACTGTTAAAATAAAGAAATAAATTCTCGTTTTGTTAATGTTCATACTTAAGTTAGGTAAATACGTTAGTTTGCTGCAAGACAGATTTGATTAAAATTATAAAAGGTATAATAAGAGACAGGCAACTTTCTGAAAAAAATATTATAGTTGGTAAAGAAGTTTTTATGAGACCGTCGATTTATCAACATAGCTTTCCTATTATACATACTTAGTTTGATTAAAACTTATTCAACCTCATCTCTTCTATGCAATGAGCATAGATATAACGTATTTAAATTCTGTAGTAAGCATGTGAATATTCATACTATGTTCATATGGATAAAATAAATCACCGGTAATATTGGTTCGAGTGTTTGAAGTGACCCCCGTTCAATTCTAAGACCCTTTCAAGGTCTGAACAACCTTCTTGTCATGGGCGAATAGTTCGTAATCTTACTGTCGAAAAAGGGGTTCGAAATTTGTTTGCCTGTTAATACCATTTAGGTAAATGATATCTTCAAAAGGTTACCCCAGCTGTAACAGAGTTGAGAGTTAACACCGTTCAAAACATTATGGATTTAAAATAGTAACAATTATGATTGCCTGCTTTTAATATCACAAATTTATTATGATTAGTATATATGATTGTTTTATTTGTGTTCAAAGAATACTTTGATGAGTATTCGATGTAAATGCATGGTATAGTTCGATTTCTGATATACAGACGTAAACCAAAATTCAACATTGTTTCCAAAAGCTGGCAAACTTTTAGCAAAATTAAAAGGCCCGTTTACAATAAACTTCTCCAACTAATTGGAGTGAGCAATAATTCACACAATTTATGTAAATTGCAGCACATCAAACAGTACACTTCAATTAAACGCTGGTTTGCATAAAAGCTTTGACGTATCTGTCCATCACAATGTTAGTGTAATTGATGGTTCATAAAAATAAACTAGCGAAACTAAACACTGATCTTAATGATTTACAAGTTTATTTGTAAGTAGCGATTTATATGATAAACGTTTTGATGTTCATTTTTGAAAAATTTACATATTGCGCTTCATTTTAGTCAATGAAAACGAGTTTTTTATATTTTTTTATATTCGTCATTTTTGTAAGCATTATTACAATAAACAATATTAAACATTATTGCCCCAAGGAAGTTAATTTTTACGTATAACATTATCTAAGAACCATTTCTTTTATTAAAGCTAAATAAAAATAAATTCAATATGTAACACCACACATTTCAATAAAGAAAAGTACCTAAAACAGTAATCTAACCCAAATTTAATTACGGCGTGGTGAGGGGCTGTGATCAAATTAGTGTATAGTACCATACGACCATGTAATCCTGTTAGCTCTTGCGTGACAACAACGACGAATGTGTTAGACGGAGTATCTGCAGAGTGCACCTTTCTATTGGTTTTCAATAAAGTGACCATACATCACGACGTCTTATCTCCACGGGGGTCGCCTATATTACAGACGTCCCGGGATATTGAGAAGCTTAACCTTACTGAAAATTGCTGAAATTATTTATTTTTAGAATAGGATGTTTTTAAGAAAAATATTTATTTTAAGAGTAATAAATCGGGTAGACGACAGCATTCGAATTTGTAACATATAAACATTTTATTTTAAAAAACATAGAATTATATTTTTTTCTTAGAAGCACCAGAAATAAAGCAAAAAAATTATTAGAAAATTTTAGGTAAATTAAAAATAAAGACATTAACTATGACAATATATATATGGAAAACACTATAGTTTAAATTTTATCGTCCATATTTCCATAAGTACATCCAAAGTCTTAGTTAATGAATTGTGATGGTAGTACTCTGTGCCAATTTGAAATGCTTCCCGTACAAATGAATATATCCTGTAAACTATTGATTGTAGACTATTGTTCTTTGGGAAAATTGTACGCGTTATTGTATTGCTATACGAATATAAAATAAAAATTGTTTAGTCATCTACCCAATTGTAACACAAGTAAATGCATGAACGTTTGTGTAATTCTACGCGTTCTATTTAAGAAAACGCGTATCAAAAGTAACGATCTCATAAATTTTCTAGCCTTTACTAAACGTAAGTTATTCCAGCGAACACACTTTATTATAACATGCCTTTCGTATTTTAATAAGTATGTGAAAACTTTTTTGAAATTAGAATTAGTGAAACAAAAGAACATTTTAATCTAATCGAATGTTACAATTTGAAAGTGGACTGTAACGTAAAGAAGATAAGATTTAATTTTTGTTAAGCATTTGTTAAAATATTCGCTGCCCGCTGAGTTTACGAGTCTAACGGTTCATGTATGGGACCATTCTGGTGTTTTGAGGGTTTTCGGCTAAGAATTAATTATTCAAACAAAAGCCTAGTTTGAAGCTTTTGTTTCTCTTGACTTGTGTGCGACAAAGCTAAGTATTGTTTGGACGTTTTGCGTAATTTGAATAAAATAGTTCTAAGAGATGTAATGGCCATTTGTAGATGTATTTTGTATGAGTTGACCAAATGTGGTATCTATATTACCGCTTCATTTTAAACAGTGAATTATGATGACGTTTTCTTCCTGCTTTGCTTTTTTTTATTACGTCAAAACATTTCTTGTCTTCATAAAAAAGATCTCTTTATATTCAAAATGACCAGATCAGTTTACATTGTAATACTGCTTCTTCATTTGAAAGCATACCAATGAAATTATTTTTCGCAGACTACTTACTACCCTTTGTGGTCATTTATCTGAAGGTAACATATCCCGGTGGGATTCTCTTACCTACCAAATTTGGGAGGAAACGCCTGACTGAGTTCAACCGCTACGAAAACTTCCTTTAGTTTAGTGTAACTTATTTTATTTAAGTGGGAATTTATATTATTGTCCTAAACGACTTCATTTAACAAGATAATAATTCTAACATTCGTTTTTAAACAAACTACTTCCAAAGCAATAAAGTGGATAAGGAAAGAGAACTCAAAACCGTTCAAAAAAACAAGGTCTGTCAAATTCATTTGCATAATTTACTGTTCGGCTCAGCTGACTTTTGTTCCAGTTGTAATTTATTTGGGCACTAAAAATATGATTAGTGCAATACAGTTTGTAACAAGCAGACAAAAAGTGGGACTTTTACGACCACAATTCGACCAGTCTTCCTCGAGCATCTGTTCTTATTTGATCTATGATCACAAGATATCAACAACCATATTAGGGGTCAACAGAAATTGGTATAGTCTTTTTTATTTCTTTATTATTTAAGGCCTATACTTTGTTTCATTGCATTCGAATTAAAAGTGGGCAATAATAATGATGTTAACGCGGTAAGGTCATAAACTTTACGGTTTCTGAAGCGTGAATATCCAATGTTTCAACGATTGGATATCAATTATAAAATACTTTCAAATAAATAAATTACCATCATTACACTCAGGTATAGAAATGTAAATATCGTGCAGAATATGTAAAGTAAATAAGCGAACTAAATACAATACAAACACATTTATACCTACGAAGAAATAAGATGTGGCGGCATTATAGAAAAAGACCTAATATCTCAAATGTCAAAATGTGACATTGAGTGATTTGTAGCTAAGCTCCGCCTGTCCCGTGTTTCAAACATCACTGTTTGGGGCAGACAGCTGAGCTCAAACTACGTTAACGCAAGCGAAGTGCATACTGCCATCCCACTCACTCCTACCTCTTCCTGATATCTCTATCTCGCGTCCGTGTAAGACTTTCCCATTTTATAAACACCTCTAGCTATACGTACCTGAGAACCATTGTATAAAAGTTCAAAGCTTTTTCATGATGCATTTTTGTGTTTAAAAAGATTTTTGTTAGAATTGCACAAGGGAGTTCGCGCTCTTGTTATTATCATACAGAATGTTTTTTGAAAGTCTCGGTTAGAAAGTTTCCGTTTTCAGTGAATTTTGTTTTGTTTCATTGTGTTGAAACTCATTGTGATTCGAAATACTGACCTAGTTAGCTATTTGTGTGACCAAAAATAGTGATCCCGTACCTGAAACGAAAATAGACAATCAGTAAAAACTAGAAATACAAGTTTCTGAGAAAGTGGAAATGTTTAGTTATATCAATTAGGCTTGTGAATCACTGTATGCTAATGCTCAAGATAAGTTATCAAATGTATCAAACGAGGCCATTTATAGTACAGCCTATTTAATTGCTTATTTGGCGTCTGTTTTTAATGAATGAGCCTCTATGATCAAAGAATCTTTTCTTTTAGTTGGTCAGATAAAATATTACGAGGTATCACGTTCTCACATTAAATGTGTGTGTATTTGGGTGTTATAAAGTGTAATAAATCTTTCTATGTTATATGTAGGTCAAATTAATATTATTTATGTAGTTCACTTTTAGACTACACTCAGGAACAGAGTTCCTAGATTAACAAGCGCCTAAAAATCTATGACGCCTATGTGTAAAGTTAAAGATGTAAAACGACCACACTTTGACTTATTTCATTGTAATACAAAACACATGAATGAAGTCATATTTCAAGAAACAGAAAAGGAACAATTATCGTAGTAAATTAGACAGTACACTTTAAAAAAACAGATGCTTCTTTCGAGGGTCCTTAGAAGGATATAAATAGCTTCAATTTAAGTGGCAAAGAACGCCGAACGCAAGCCTACGACTGAACTGCGATAACATCGCATTAGAGACCCGAAGACAGAATAACCGACTGCTACCGGTTTTCGTCATATGTATTAATTTTAGACTAAATAGATGTTTTGAATAACTTAGGGCTTACTCTTCGACCGTTAGATAACTACTATTTGAAGAATATCATTGCAACTTGCCAAGCCTTACTATAAAAATTATGTAAAATTATTAAGATTATTCTACTGATAAAAGAATATGAATATTGAAAAGTCGGTCCTTCAGAGAATAACCTAAACTAATTTAGCTAAAGAAAATAAACAATATTTATAAATTTTTATTGTAATCTTACAAACGACTTAAGATTTACAAACGATTTATCTCACAGAGCAGATATCGATTTCAGACGTTAGGCTTTACATAACATCACAAAATAAATCCGGATTAATGAGTGAGGAAGTTTAAGCACAAAAGTATCAAGATTGATAAAACCACACTATTCCGATCTGATACAGTCAGCTGACATTTTTGCAGAGTCTACTCTGCGTATTACAGGTACAGGTGAAAGTTTAATCATTAGTTAACATCTAGCCGACGGTTGTGGGTACTTAGTCATTCGAAAGCGGGTGCACATTTCGATTAATCGGCGGTATTTTTTAATGCCTTCGTCCATCCCTTTTGCAATTTGTAAGAGGGAGGGCTGTGTTCTTCTTTAGTTAATAATTAAAACTGAGGAAATTCGGTGTTATTTTTTTTTGCGGTAAGATTGCGTTTTTATTTGGTACACTGTTGCAGTTAATGGATATTATATGCATGTTGGGAACTAATAGTCTGTAAATGAAGTAATATGTCACAATATGTTTTACAGATAAATTTGAGTTATAATGCGTTTTATGTTTCAGTTTCATTCAGTGTTATATTTTGTAAAAGGTACCTCATGTCGTAAGGCACATTTTATATACGCAATACAAACTCAACTCAAAAAGTGTCATTGTTGTAATTTTTATAGGTACACTCTGAATTCATTTCCCATATATTCCCATACATATAAGGTATCTAGAATGTCTAGAATTTATAGCGAGGATGTAATATTAGTGGATAGAGGCACCTACAGCGCGACGGCATCGGAAGTGGCGAGGCGAAGGAAATGAGAAGCAAATATATACTGCACCTACGTATATTACGGTAATGTTTGCTGGAATCCGAATAAACTTGTATGGTGTAAGATTTTTGGATATTTCATGTGATGAAGAAACTTGGGTTTGCGTAAGTAGATTACCTAAGTACCTATGGCTGAGTTCATAAGCTCGTTTTATATTCGATTTTGGCTAACGATTTTAGTTTTAAAGTTGGGTATTGTTGTTTGTGAAATTCATTTCATTTGAATATATTATAATTTTTGAGATAGAAGAAATCGAAAAGTTATGTTAAATAGTTGCTATCACAAATTGCTTATTGAATGCGTCATTTCATTTTGTGATAGTAAATATTCTTTCGCGTTAAATTTTTACCCTCAACTTTAACTCAGTTTTTTATTTAAGTTACGTGCAAAGATATTTTAATAATTTATTATACAAAAACCTACGTTATTGTCATGACTTGGTTATGAACGTTGGTCGATTCGAGAGATAACTTCGTCAACCACCCACTTCCTATTATTTCTTGTCTTTGTTACGTGCAAAACTAAACTTTTTGTAGCTTATAGAATACATTTTTAATCTCATATTATTTATGTTGTCTCTAATTATCTACAAGTTTATTTCATTCTTGTGTTTATTAATTAGCTGAAATTCCTGAATGTAAAATAGCGTAGTACATAAAAAAGCTATGTTTTTAAAGTAGTTTTTAAGTTCATTGTTTTCATAAAATTTTGGTTTAGATAAATGTTTGTTTAAATTGAATTAAAATTGCCACGCTTGATGTTTTAAACTCGTAAGCCAAACTTTTTGCAAAATAGACAAGAAGATATAAATCTCTACGAGTTATGAAAATGACACTAAGGAAAATTTCAAAGACCACTGAAAGACCAGATTTAAAAAATTACATAACTATAAATAAGCAATAAAACTTATACGAAATTCGAAGCACAGCTGGTTTACACGGACCCTTATTCCATAGGCGCTAAACCCACTAATACATTTTGAGCCCGGTCGAGTCGCAGCAAAAATCAGGCGGATCGTCGTCCTGCATAGCAAGCAGACTGAGTGCGAGAAATGTTCTCACTACATTGCTTTACTACGTGCCATTATTTGGAGATATTTACTGTGGTTAGGTAAGTGTGAAACTTTTTTGTGAGCGTGGCTGTCTTGGAAATACAGTAGGTTGTTTAACTGGTACTCACAACAATGGTTCATATCTACGCTAAATAACGCCCAATGAAATATAAGCAAAATGAAAATAGTATAATAATAAATAAATCCCCAGACAAACATACTAACTGTATGGCCCCAAAGTAAATAGAGCTTGTGTTATGGATGACCATACAGCGAACTGGGGGGGAACCCAGAATAGACATACATATATAAATACAAACAACCATGAACCGAGAACAAACATCTGTGTTCATCACACAAATTAACTGAAACGACTCGAACCTGGGACCTTCGGCGTATGACGCAAGGCTACTTACCACTACACCACTCGGTCGTCCATAGTATGTGCAGTATGTGCAGTATGTAAAAGCTTTAGTGGCGCAGTGGTTAAGGCGCACGCTGCTCGATCTGAAGGGCCGTGATTCGTGAGGAAGCCCACATGCTTGGAAATTATTTCGAAGGTGTGATTAAAGTCTGAGAACCCGCAGTAGGCAGGCGTTGTGGACTAGGGGGAGGCTGGGGTGAGTTGTAGCCTGCAGTGAGTTTATTGTGGCTGTCGTGTGACGTGTATATTTGAATTAATAAAAAACAAAATAATAATAATATCGCGTCTTCCATCTGGGTTCATAAGCACATCTCTCGATATAAACTAAGTACTTCAACAAATGAGTTACCTTAATACGAATATTATCAATAGAAATTCAAATAAAATATTATTAATGATCCTCCTACAAAAAAAAAAGAAATTACATAACCATTATTTTAAAAGTATTGTCTTATAAAATATTGAGTGATGTTATTTTACACACTCTTAAAAGATCTCCGCAGTTTTAAAACTTCTAGACCCATCAGTGTGAAGTGACAACTACCTGAGCTAATTTTGTCTCGATAAATAAGCAATGCGTATTTTTATATTTTCTTAAGAAAAAATAAACAAAACTATAGAACATTGTAACTGATGTTTATCTAAAAATACTCCTAGAATCGTGCTTTCTAATTAGATTTGAAAATCATAAAAATGTTCGCCCACACGAACCTCGTTCTATAGCCAACAATAATATAGTCATAAATCTGAACAAATTGAATGATACAATAAAAATAATATAAGTCGGTGAAGCCGCTTCCACTGCGTAATATAAACAGCAGTTAATTAAACGGATAACTTTACGAATGTCTTCGTAAATGTCTTGATTACTGCAAATATATTTAGTGAATAATGAATGGAATAACTTATGAATGAGATATCATGTAATTTCTTTAGTTAGACATTTTATTAAACAGTGATTAATTACGAATTAGCAATTTTATGAAATGGTTATTATCTACAGTTTCTTCATTTGTGAGGAATATTAAGTTGTGTCAATGTCTTTGTATTATTTATTTACTTTGCAAAAGCGTTATTTAATTGTAAATAAGTATTTTTTTTACTTACTTAATTTTTTTAAAATACAATCTGAAACGCATTCCATAATAGCTTAAAAAATATCAAAACCTGTCGATACATACAACTTTTTACTTCCAGAATGCTTGGGTCCCCCGATATCAGCTGAGGTCGTTAAATCGTACTTTACGAGCTACTTAACCGTCGGTTACGACCATTAAGGTAACCGGGCCTCGGTTAGTAACACTTTGCACCGATTGTTTCATCCTTGTGGGTAAAATACATCATTTTGTGCTTATGACTTGTGATTATGAGTTGCAATCGATGTCTTTTTGAAGGTTTTGGTTGATTTGACTGCGATTGTGTGCTTTTTGTTATGGTTTTTTGATTATTAGACAAAAACACCTAATTTTTCTTAAAGGTTTTGAATAATTTTAATTTAGAGAAACTCCATAAAACATTTTGATCACAGTTTACATAAATAAGTAAGGGAAGTATACATCGAGAGTGTGTTAATGAAGAGCAAATTTGTTTGATCCATCTTTTTCTACTTATAATCCTACTACAATTATACTTCAAAGTAAAACAATTTAATAGCGACTATATGGTTACCATAATAAAAACACAAATACATAACTATTTCAGAGTCAATTTATACGTGTTAATGATAGTTTTTAATCTTTAATAACACAAAACGTTATGTCTCGCTGCTTTATTGGTTTCAGCCTTTATGTAAAGCTAAAGAAGTCGTGCCCGTTTGGGCCATCATTAATTTTATGTAAACACACAGAAGGAGGTTTTATTATAACTATAAAATGTAATAGGTATCGATTTAAAGTTCTAATTAAAGCATAAAGGTCGCAATAAATTTATTTCAACCTCAAGTGATGTATGTTTTTCTTGTTAGACTTTGTTTATGGTTTAAGGTGTATGTAGAAGTGATGTCGGTAAATACCTACAAGGCATTGGTTGGAATTTATGAGGTTATGTGGAAAAAATACAAGTTATGCATAATATTTATGGTTGTAGACACTTTAGTATGCAATAAAATTGAATTTATTACTTGGTGTCGGTAGCCTAAAGCGAAAGTAAAAGCTTAGGTAAGATATGTGTTTTTAATTAGAAACGAAGTTGCGGGAAGTAGAGAGTTACATTTGGCATATTTTATGAATGTGGCTTTTGACAAACAGGATTTATTTAGAAATAGTATTTATTTATTGATTGGTAAAATATAATTTCAACCAAACAACCGCATTTCTCTGTCATCATTTTAAAAGTCCACAAATCCAACAAATAAAATTCAATTTAGTTTACCTACACGGATGTCACTCAAATTCACAAATTTCAGCTAAATTAAATTCACAATCCGACAGAGTATAGAGTAGTATAAATTGCGAAAGGCCATGAAAATTCATTTGCAAATTTCAACGGCCATTTTCCATATTTGGGAGATCTGAACGAATATCATTTTATATTTTTGCATTGGAATCTCATTGGAAATGGCGGTAGCCATGCTGCAGTGAGTAATAAAATTGTAAAGATTTTTATTTTGGTGAATCAAATGATAGGGTTTTGATACAATAGTATTATTTGTAAAGCTTATTTTAAGAACCTAATATTTGTAACGATTTAACATAACTTATTGTTAGAAAATAGCTAACTAAATAAAAAAGGAAATTTACTACGTAAGTACAACTCAAATACACAGTTTGTATATTTGGATTTAATGTATTAGTTTAATAAAAATGACTGGTATGAACGAAGTTTCATTGAATTATGTTGTAAGACGTAACTAAGGAAGACTTTTTTTAAACGTAACATAAAAGTGCAAGAAGTAATCAATTACTAATAAAACTACAGTTTTTTCCCCGAAACTAGCTACAACAGCCTGGAGCTCGTAGTTGCAATTTATATGTTACCACGTCCCTCAGCCACCGTGCCGCGTATTTTCAAAATGCCTGGCTCTGGCATACACGAGTATTTTAATTACTCGTTTTTAACATGATTTATATTTCAGTCGCACACAAATGCCACTACTGCTGTTTGCGGTCGCTTTTTATATTATTATTTCAATTTCAGAGCTTTGTGTTGAAGTTCTACTTTTGGATTTTATTATTATGTTTCAATTTTATTTAAAAACTCAAAACCGAGTAATTTAGAACTACAACTATTAATTAAATCTTATACAGAAAATAATTTCGTTATAATTAGCTAGATAAATATAAAACTTTTACGATCCATAAATGTCAGTTTCAATACCATTTCAATTCCGCTTTGGACATTTCCATCAAAGCAAGAATAACGCAATACAGTACGAGATAATTAATTTAATAAAACTTGTGCAAAACTACGAGTATTTCGAAAGTATTTCACATGTGTGTTGGAAGTCGTAAAATTTATGAAATTTAGACACGGCAGAGGAAACTAGACTGGAAAGCAGCCGTACGAAACACAAGACCCGCATCTGGGTCATGATTCTTTTGATTTTTTGCCATGTGAGAAATTATGTTAAGTCTTTTTGTACTTTTTAAATGTGTGAGATGTAGAAATGATTTGTTGAATTTGTCAACTGATACAATCGAAGAAGTTTAAAATTTGCGTGTTTCGCCTGACCTAGCTCATGACGGCTTAACTTAGGTAAGGTTAGGTTTGATGTCAAAAGTTAAACTTAACACTAGGCTGTTATATCTAATTCACATAATAAAAATAAAGAAGCCACTTTCATGCATGAATATTAAAGCAATATTAAATGTCTATATTTATATTGCAATTCCGAAATCAGTCTATTCAAGAAAATTATTAAATAAGCTTTATACCATAAAGATTATTATAAAATTCAAGATAATTTGGTTGGCAAAAGGGCGTGTTCTCCACGGGCTGTTTCTGAAAAATTTGGCTTTGTGATTATTAAAAAGATGAAATAAAGATTATATTCGTTACCTTTGTGCTCATAACTTCTTTACCTATGATGAAATATAGCATTAGGAATTTTAATATTCAATTTATTATCTTAATAGATAACTGGTATCTATTATAATAGATACCTACCCATTTTTCCTACATCTACCAATTTTTCCTACATATAGGTAAACATCGAATTTTCTTAAATGAATACAATCAACGCAAATCATGAGCATGCATGTTATTATTCATGTTCTAATTTCAACGAGCAATGACCACTTTGCCTTCAAGTTAGCCGCTCTCAAGTAATGTGCTTAAAAAGTATATCTTGCTTTCACCGACCACCCGCCAGACATAATTCAAATATCGAACTAAACTTTTAGTTGTACTCTTCACGAATAATCATGAACAAAAACCGCCTTGCGCAAGCATCCTCCATTGTTACACTTTTTGGACCTTAGAATACCACTATATTATTTAAAAATAGAATAGTTATTCTTTTTTTCTAAACAGCGGAAGGTCGGTTTATGATTTACAAGCTTCCTTGTCCGTTTTTTGTTTTTCGAAGGGCAGTTTACAATTGTTTTTCTTAGATTTTAGAATTGCTTTTTTATCTAGTGTCAAAGAATGCCTTGTTGGAATTATTTTGTAGGTATCTTTTTAACACAAAGTTTGTTCTTTGCAATTTTGTAGATATAAAAAAATAAATTAAGCAATATCTATGTGGGAATTACAAAGGCATTTCCTGATTAATGGTATTGTTAAAATTCTGTGTGTGTTTGTTTATCACAATTTGATGAGAAAAGAGTCTGTTTCCGAATGTCACTATAATTTATAGCTGTTCATGTTAAAACTAACACGTTTTGTTAATTATACCTACAGGTTTAATTTAGTTGCATGACTACAGTGAAATCAGATTTAAATTAATTAGATTGGATAGAGGTAGATTGTCTACTAAATTTTAATCGTGTATTTTTTGTTTTTATTCAAATATTTGCTTTAAATGAAAAATTGTGCCCTGTGACTGCTTTTTAAATATTAAAAGTATTTTAGTAAAAAAAAATTGTTTAAATTCTTGTAAAATTGTTTTAGATATTATTTACCGTTGTGTATTTTGTATCTAAAACGTTCGATAAACAAAATAAAGTGCTCCATTCTAAATTTAGCTAAAGCGCGGCATAAACAATTTGCGCGTTCGGCGAAGTTTTGTCACCGTGCGTTCGCCTCTGTCAGTCGAAGAGATTTATGCTTTTGCATCTCTTCTTAGATCATGAGGCACTTTTAATATCGGATCTTGGGCAGAGTACACCCACATGAATGTCTACGTAGGATGACTTGGACTGTCGAAAATAATAGTATATGAGAGGTTATTTATTACATATAGATGACTAATATTCTAAAAAAATTTATGTAAGTAATTGGTAATTTTGATTTAACTGAAACCGTATTTTCCAATTCGATACAGTTAGTTAAAATCGATCACTAAAATCAAAACAATTCGTCAAGCTTTCGAAAACTTACCTAATTGTTACCTCTCGGTCGTTATATTCGACTCGACGGCTTTCAATAACAGCGACTTAAGCTACAATCACATTGAATTCATAGAAAAACAGACCCTGTATATAATATTGTAATCTAAAAATCTACGTGCGTTTACTATTAAGACGTTTGTACTTTATTATTAATAAAAAATATAGTAAATTTTGTACTAGAACACAAATACACGTTTGTCTATGTAATGGTCCAAGAAAGAGGAGGATTTGTCGAACTTATTCAGTTTTGTGGGGTATTGAGGAAGTGTTTACTGGGTGTTCGCGGGTTTCGCGGGAGCGGGCATGGCGCGAGCGTCTCGAGCGGCTAGAGCGGCAAGGCGCGACTGAGGCGAGCGGCACGCGGGCCGCGCGCTCTCTACTGCCGCCCGCCTTGCTGCCCAACTGCCGCCCGAAGCGCGCGCAATTACTAACTTGCAAACATATATTCTTTGGCGATACCTAAGTTCGAGTTTTATTTTTGAGTTTTGTTAGGTGGAAGTTTTGATTGTTTATTTTGACGATTTGGTTTTGAATGTGATTGGTTTCTAAGACATTTCAGCATTGAAAACACGCAGACGAAGTTGTTTCAATTTCAAACTTCTGCTTATCGTTCCGTACCTTAAAGCGAGGAGTAGTTTCCTATCAGAAAAAACACGTTTACTAATTCATTTATTACATGTACCAGAGGAACTAATAAATAATTAATTTGTTTAGCTTCCGTTAGGCAGGTTCGTAACTGAGTTATTATGAGGATAGTCCGAATGAGGTCGAATCCTCGCTAAGTTTTTTGCTATACAGACTGCAGGAAGTATTATAATACAGTATGGATAGATTAGTACAGAATGGACTTTACACATATTACTTTTTATATGATATAATATATCGTAAATACACAATCTTAATCACCAACATGTGCTTGAAACAAAAACCCGAAAACACGATTTCTAGCAATAAATAATAGCGGCCTCTAAAATCAAGATAGCGAAGTTCATTGTACGTACTGAGTACGTAGAAACTTTTGTTTTAGAATAGAAAACTACCGTCGCGTCGGAGTAATGCGTGGAGCGACCGAGAGCCCCGGCCTTAAGTGGCGCTCGGATTAGGCGGCCCTTATGTATAGTGCAGTATATATTTATATGAATATAGGGTGCGTTCTTTTTAAATTGGATATGGTATGATAGACGAAACTATGAACGTAAAGTATTGGAAAGACGACGTAAATTGTGTTTTTCGAGTATTTTTAAACTACAATTTGACGAAGGTAAGGTGGGTAAACTGAATTAATTGTATTATAAGTCGTCATGTGAACATTTCTCTATGGTAAATAAATGTTAAAATTTCAGGACAACCTAGGTTTGTATGAGCAGTTGCTGGTTAGCTAACCCCGCGGCTTCATGCCGTTTCTTTTGAGAATAAAACTTTTATTGCGCATGATAGTGTGTCTGTAATATTAGTACAAGATAGTTTTAGTAATATGTAAAAGCTTAAAAAATTTAACTTACTTTCGTTGTAATATTAGAATAAACAAAATATGCTCCTTAAATATCTACCATAGGTCTAACTCGGGCTATAGCTTGGATTACTCAGCAAACCGCCACCTACTACGGTGTGTTCACAAAGGACCCCTCTAATCGTCCCCCCGCACCCCTTCCCCTGCAACCCCCTGGAAAGCATGACGACCCACAAATATAATTTTAGGTAAAACTTTCCTTTGGTATTTGTGGCGCCTACTGATTTTAGATTCGCTAGTTTTGTTTTTAAGTCGAGCGCAATGATTTATTCACGTTTTCAGGAAATTAAGGGATTTATGCGGTGTTTTTTGAAGGAAATAGATATTTGTGATTTATTAATATCCGAATATAATTTATAACTTCTAGAAAACTATATTTGAAAAAGCAAACATAATTCTCAAAGCGTAGAAAAAAAATCGCGCAACCAACTTTTTAATGCATCCTGTATCGTACGGTTCACAAAAAACGGATATTTTTATTTTTAATTCAACGGTAACTTGCGCTGTAGCAGCATCTCTATTTTTATTTATTCCATTCTACATTTTTCTTCTTTTTTCATTCGGTCTCGATCAACGCGGCCCGAACGGAACGTAGACGGATCTCGTACTAAATTGAAATCCTCTACTGTTTGCATTTTTCATTTGTAACAATTGTAATTGGTGTATATTTGCATTAGTTCTTTTGTTCCATAAAATAAGCGGAGGAAATCGATACAGTTGCGTGATACGATCGGCTTTGTGTGACTTAAAAAGCTTTTTGCAAATTAGATATTTTTCTTTTCCGTATTGGAGAGACTAATTTGCTGTTGCTATAATTTACAGATGCTGTTTCAGAATTAGAATGGTTGTTTTACTATGCTACAATAGAAATAAAAAGAAAAAAAAACTTGTTGAAACATTTCACTGACTGTCTATGGTGATATTTAAACAGAATTTATTTGTAAACTGAAGCATAAATATCAAGTATAAAAGCTATATAATCTTAAAATATCTCAATCGAAGATGGCCTTATTCTGAATCATTATTGACGTGCATTCGAGCGACCGAGCGATGTTCGTAATCATTTTTGAAAGAGTATGCGAATGGCCGAATCGGATCGATGGCGACGTGAGTCTCGTTAAATAGAAATTACTTGAAATGGGATAGTGAAAATGCGCGTTATGTATCCTTACTTTGTTTAATATTTAAGATTAGTTTACATTAATGAATTTCGTGTAATTCTTATTGCCTTCTTAAATATTTTTGTGGTAGTACAGTTTCTTTAGTTTCAGTTAAGACTTCTTGTAAAGCGGTCCCTCTTATTGGGTCCCTCTTATTGCGACCGCCATATTAATCACGGCTGTGTTCCGGTCACAGAGAAGGACAACCAGTGCGATTACTCTAACAAGTCATTTCCAACTGGAGCCTGCGGTCGCCATTAGTCCATGATGCGAATATTCACACGGAATATTAATTAATAAAATTACTACGACGAATAATGTCTGTAGGTGCGGATAACATTAACCACCAGGTGGGTGGCATGATCACTGGCTAGTTAAGCAAATGTAAAAAATAAAATTTATATGTATTGAACAAAAACATCGGTTAAAACCAAAAACTTCAAACTATATGACGAATCCATACTCGAATCATATGCAGAGGTAGAGAAGAAGCCAGAATAATATGTTAGATACTTGACACTTGATTAGATAATTTCAAAAGACTGCAATTACTCTTGAAATTATCTAATCTATCTTTTGTATCGTTGCCTTGGTAAATAAAAAATAAAACCGTTTTAACAAATGTATTTAACATACCTACCTATTCGGGTTTCAAACTGAGCGATTTCTTTTGACCGCCTGAAGCACTTAAAAGTGCCTTTTAGTTCTCAGTTAAGTGAACTATGCGTTGAAGTTTATAAATTTTGCAAAAATGTAACGTATAATAAAATATAAATAAAAAATTCTTATGTCTTATGAACCAACATTATTTTATATAATATTTCATTGCCAAATGAGTAAAAACTACATGGAGCAGTACCTTGTTCTGATAAACATCTAGCAACTTAAATGGCATAACCTGATGTTATCTATTATAATTCAAATAAAACTTGAATCATATAGCTTTATTTATAAAATCTTTGTTTATTTAGTGCTGAATATAATGTATTCACTGAAGGTTACAACATGTGTGGGTTTATACGTACGATAATGTACCTACATATGAATGTAGCCGTTGTATGTCCTACGTAAAGTAGTAATGTCTTGTACAAATACTAAGGTTGATATATCAAAATTAATTTTTACTTAAAAAATGCAAATTACTTGAGTAGAATATAAAAAAAAATAGCGCTTTAATTGTTTTAGTATACCTACTAATAGAAAAACAAAATAGACTTATGTACAAATTATTTTCAGCGAAACTGTTCATGGCTGGCAACAATTAAAAAAATAACAACGACAACAAACCTCTTTCCTAAAATTTTAAGTATTTTCAGATTTTCAATTGCATTCGAATTTCAATATCAGCCATACAGGACTGATACCGGGCTAATGAATATGTATGCGAAGCGAGCAGGTGCTGCGAGCGGACATGATTAAATAGGTGCCGCCAACGATCCCTGTATCGATACATCGAAAATTAAACATATCGATTGTAGATATGAATCGATACGTGATTTTGATTCGTTGATTTGCTATCGATTAAATGTTTGATTGGCTAATTAGGCTGATAAGCTGTTTGTGATTAGAATACATATGAATTTTGATGGCTTTAAAATGTGATATTTTATCTTAAATTATCTTAAAACGTGTTCAATAATAATATTATGCGATGTAAAATTCGAAATAATATGGAGAGTATTATTTCTATTACCAAAAATTTAATTAAAATACGGCCCAAAGATAACAACTTGATCTATTTCCAAATGGAATGGTTACAAAATTTAAACATAATAATTTCTGAGAACGGAAGCACTCTCTGACAATTTCCGCTCGGGCACCGTTTTGGAGTATTTTATTTGTGCGTGTACGCACGTGATCGTTTTAAATGCTATAGACCTCTGTTTTTGAAACCAGAATCTCTTTTTTATTGTTAACAATTTCGATTTTTGAATTAGGTATTGGAAAAAGTTTCGTCAAATGGAAATCATAGGAAAACATTTTCAGCTTTTTAATTAGACGTATTACGAATATAGAAACTATTCGTATATTTCTAAATTCGTATATATATATACGAATTTAGAAACACTTATTTCGGTTGTTTGTTACTGAGAAGCTCAGATTCAGATGGATAACAAACCTGTTTGAATTAACATATCATGGGAGAAATAAAGAAAATCAGTGAGCTTGTTTTTAAGAATATGTTTTATATGATATTAATTTAAACGGTGGGTGGCATTAAAATAATTATTACGATACATTAGTTCATTCATTGTTTCACATTAATTTATGAAAAATATTTCGAAGTTATGCCTACTGGATAATAATAATAGCCTATTTCACATTTTTTTGAATTATTTTGGGTGACTCGTAAGTTTTTTGTCAAAATATATTACTGTTTTAGACCTAAGTTAAACAAATCTAAACAAACACAATGCGTGCGATTTAAGCCCGGGATACATAAATTTGAATACTTTTTATTTCTCTGATACATATCGGTGTTATAAAACTATTCATACAGCTACGAAGTGAAGAAATAGTGCCGCGTGCCTTAATATATTTTTTACACAATAAATTAAACAAAAAATATCTCTATACTAAATAATATAATAGAAAACTAAATAGGAGGACTTTGGCAAATGTCTTGTCTGACTTATGTCCGTCATCGTGCTACAAGAATGTATCATTAAGTTAAATTTTCTTTAGGATCTTCATAACGCTTAAGGTAGCTAGAAAATACCGAGTGTATCGTCCATTTCTTCCCCCCAAAACACGTTTTAGCAACATTTATCAATTAAACCAACCACAAATACCGCCGGTCTCCGAAAACACGACAGAAATTATGCACGAAAGTGACAAGTGACGTCGCTTATTTCTGATTTTTGTTTCAGATTGCTTAAATAGACTTAAATTTATGACTTGACGGAGTGCTATTTCCGTAAGACAAGTTCGAGTGAAGATTTATTAGAATTTGGAACACGGCCCAGGACACTCAAGTTTAGACTTAATTGGATTATTAACTCATTCTCAAGATATCGAGAACTGAGCTTTATTGAAACGGATCGAGATTAAGTACGTGGGTCTCATTAACTTTGGAGCTTTCGATCCGTTTGTGATCTTAGTTGTGGATGAACTTTGATTTTATATTCTAACATTAAGTTCAGTGTGCTGTTAAAGTATACGATGCAAGGATTCACAAACCTAATTGAAATAGAATAAAATTATAATTCCACTGAAATGTATCTAAGTTATTTAGTAAATTACAAAGAAAGTATTTATTGAGCGGTGAACCTAAGTCCTAAATTTTGAAAGGAAGCAATTTGAAAACAAAAAGCCTATTAAAAATAAAGCAAACTAAATAAAAACTCTGTAAAGGCAGGTATTAGAGATTCCTCGAGAAAGGCCACGATCCAACTGACGTAAATCTTAGTTCTTTTTCGCCAAGCAAAACTGCAAGAGAGCGAAAACTACCCGGAGAACTAGCAGGTCTGCTTTTAAAGCGCTCTCAAGGAAAACTAATTATTGTTTCATTCGTTCGGAGAGCCCCGTTCGTCTTTTGTTTATTTTAGAATTATTCTTTATTTGAAATTTTGAAGCGTGTTTCTGGCAGTTTTAAATAAGAGAGGCTGTTATGTGTTTTAGAATTTTTATACATAACCTATTTTATTTTTTGCACAATCGTGTAGTTTTTTTGTAACATGTCAATGTCATTGTGTTTTGTATACGTTTTAATAGTTATTAGATAAAAACGTATTTAATAGATAAAAACGTCAACATAACAAACTGCGAGGAACAAATAAATTTTCGACTACGCATAAAGCTTTCGACACTCCCGCCATTTACAAAATCCCATTCAACTGAAGTAAATCACAAAGTTTTTAGAAAAAAAAAAATGTCGAAATAAAGAGCTCACGTGGAACTTCGAAAAATATCAGCCGTGAATATAATTATGAGAGGACGCCTGCTGGTTTTCCGGGCTTTGTGATTACGATGGGATCTCGATTCAGGGTTTTTGTTGATAGATATGTTGAAACAAGAAATTACTTATATCTTCTTTTGAATTATTTTTTGGTAGGTACGAGTAAAAAAATTATGCTATGTAATATGCGAATGAAAAAAGGATATATATAAAACAGAGAATTATATTAATCAAATAAGGTCTAAACCCAAAAGAGTCTATTGATTAGTGAATAAAAGTAATATGGCACGATTTGTTGTCATTCTATATGCGTTTTACATATTAAATGAAACTATGTCTTCTTACACCCACAACATTTAATAAAAACAACATGGTCCATGTATGTGCTAATGTAAGAATCAATTGAAACTGTTTTTTTACATCAAGACATTACTGGCGAAGGATTCCACTCCAACATATAGGGAATACCAATGTACGCGCAAAACGTCCAAATGTTCCGAGACTTCATTTTTGGTACGAATTTCGAATTACTCAGCTCTGGAATGAACTGACAAAGTTTAAAATAGTTTTTCGGTTAAATAGTAATTCGAATTTGGAATTACGGTTGTGGTTAAATTGTATTGTAAAAAAGGAAGACCAAATCGAACTTTAAGTTATGCTAATTACGATCAACAAAATACTTGTATATGCAAATGGGATAATAATATACTTTCTAGAAACACTATCCGTAACCACTTAAGGAATTAAACTTTGCGCTAAATGTACCTACTATATAAAATGATTAGGCGAATGTCAATCACACGATATTAGACAAGTATCACATGACATTTTCGAGAACAATTAGTAATATCAAAGGCGAAAGGCTCTTTACAACGTTATAAATAAAAGATAGCATAAAGTCTTCCCCGTCGAGTGACTTCTGTCTGACTTGCAAATACCGGGTGCCTAGAATATACGCATAATATAAAAATGTTAGATTCAAATAGAAATTCTAAGCAAGTTTTGTGTTAAGTAGGGTGCTTTTCTTTTTTTATAATACCTAATATTAAATAAAGAGCATAATTTTATGAAACTATTTGATACGTGTGTATTTATAAATATACTTTTTTCAAATAATAAATATTTTAGATAGATTTTGCATTGTTATGGTTTTAGTAAAACCATTTATTATAAGGCTATAACACAATCAATTTCACTTTTAAGATAGCTCAATACAACACAAATAACTAGGTATATTGAAGAAACAAGGCGAAGCAAATCTTTAAACAGAAACAACTAGAACTTTAAGCTCGTTTAAATCTGTACATTTTAAGCCATTCGCTAAAAGCTTTGTGTTAGTTTTCCTTTCCAAGAAAAAGATGGCCTGCTACTACGACGCTATAGACATTGGATTTTTTGAAAAGTTGTATATCTATTTACATCACTGAGGTTTAAGAAGAAGGAAGCTCACAGCTGGTTTCCTTTTTTCGTATTTTGATTTATAGTTTCATAAAATCTTAGACGAAAATTAAGCTACATATAATATCAATAAAAACATATGTATAGGACGCCAAGCTTAGTTCTTGTTAAAAGTTAAACTCCACAATAATAACAAAACTATCCATTATTTTTTTTAAAACATTAGTAAAACAACCTCCATTGCGTCCCGAAACCTCTTTACGAAACGCTAAATCTACATATCAAACCTCAACCTAAAAAAAAAATAAAATCGCATCAAGTGAGAATGAACTGGCTGTATACGTATTTATAACTATATACATTGTCGACGAAGGCACTAAATCAATACGAGCCATCACAGGACGCCCCCCCCCTCCTTCCCCCTCGAAGCTCCGAAGCTTTCCCGCCGAAAGCTCCACCACCCTTGAAAACCTCGTGAGCTGAGCTTCTACTTCTGTTCGGCTTTGCAGAACCCTATGCGGGTGACGGGTTTTGATATTTTTACAAGATTGTAGTTATAGAAAAATATGATTACTAAGTTATTGGTTTAAAAAATTCTAAATATGAGAAACTAACATCTAATTTTCTTATGATACCTTACAGTTCGAGATCAATTTTTGCTTTCAAGTATGGGTTATTTACGGAGAAACTAATAACAACTTTTTAACGTCAAACTAAAAAAAAACTTTAAAAAGAAAACAACGAGCTTATTCACCTAATTATTTTAAAAACACTTGATAATTTATTGCAATCAAATACCTGTATGTCATATGACAAGTATTTAAAACAAATAAATCAAGTTATGAATTAAAATAAACATGTCTTGTAATTTAATTCAATTTGCTAAACCATCAAGACTGCTTAATCGCACTATAATTATCCGTAATGTTTCTACTAAGCGAGTGTATAAATCAAACATGCGACACTATTGTTCGATTCGTGTTAGATTGATAAGGTTATCCCCAAGTGCGAATGAGACAGATAGTCATTCAGTGCTTTCTATTCATAAATCGGTGTATATGCGAAATTGAACGATGCTATTTAATTTGTATACTCGTCAATTTAACATGCAATAAATATGCTTCATGCCATGCAACATTACGCACTCTGAAAATTTCTAAGTGTAAATTTTGTTTTGCAAAACATTAAATTTTCTTTCAAATTTATTAAAAGTCTTCGATTATACTGTGCTTACAGAAACTGTGAGAATATTAAAAAGTTTTTGTGAGCTTTTACATTTAGAAAATGTTTTTCGTATATATTTACATAATCGCGTTTTAACCCCTAAGTAAGTTTTGTTTTGAACGATTCAATCCATTAACTCTTGCTTGGAGACGAGATTTATGAGGACTTTGCTTGTTTTACATAATACCTTGAGTGTCGACGTCAAGCCTTATTTGACGATTCAAAGCAGATTTCATACCTGAAAAGAAATATAAAATGAAATATTAATATAATAACAACACAGTTTGCATTTATTCATACCATTAATATACAAGGAAATGGCAAAATTAATATATAAATAAAAGAAGATTAATTTTCTTTTTGCAATGTTTTTAGGTCTACGGGCTCAGTATCTATTTCAACTAAAGGTTCTCAATGTATTGCAAATTAAAAAATATGTATCGTACAAGGTATTAGCCCATGTACTAGATATGGATTTAAATTTTTTAAAGTCTGCTCTGAATCCGACAGGCAATAATGAAATAAGCGCAGGACAAATATAATAAATCTCTGTGAGACGGCGCGAGGGCGGCGCGACTTCCTCTCTCGATATTTGAATTTAATTTAGCGTTCCCATTGTCCTTTTTGTCAATTCGAGCGAAATTCTTGAATATGGAACGAGTTTTGAACTTCGGAGCGGTGTTTTATAACGGTTTTTGAAGACTGTTTTTAATAAGTCTGTCATATATTTTTTTTCCACTAGTGGCTAGGCTTATGGCTTGATTTATTTTTAATTAAAAATGTAATTAAAGTTTTTATGTAACTTCCGATTTCTCTATTTACGTTTATAGGATATAGGATAAAATAAACTAAATATATTCAAAGTATAGTAAAATGAGTCTCTTAAGGTATTCTAGGCGAAAAATAGAGCCACGGTCTAAAAAGACTTTAGCTTCAACTTGCAACATGTGGAGGTTAAGCTTGGGGTAGTATTTTATTCAAGATGACGATAATTTTTAATGTAATTTCTTGAGACGGCAGCTAGGCGGGTGGCGATCGTGTTTCGCGTGTTTACATCCCGGATTATCAGTCGCCTTGATTCACGGCCGCGGGTTAGGCTGCGGCTGCAGTGAGGAATAATATTAATTAATTATATTTATTAATAATAATCTATTTGTGACAGGTATTTTAAAATAGAAACAGTAAAAATTTCTGGTTCATGTTGTTGAGTATAACCTGATTAAAATTTCTGTAACTTTTCAAATGTATATTGTTCTAAACGTTTAGAGATTAATTTATATATTATTATTTTATACAAGTCAATCACATCGACTTTTAAATTATTAGGTATTAAAAAATACAAAGTGCTAAAAAAAACCTTCTTGAACGTTATTTATTATTTTGATTGTTGTCCTAAAACCATAGGGTTGCCCAGTATTTTATTTATTTTATATAAAACATCAATACAAAAAAAAAATATTAAGTATAATTCACAATCACAAATAAATTGAATTCATTTTAGCGTTTCTACTCAAGTCTACAGTGCCACACACCTTATAACCCCGATAATAAGATCGTCTTATCCAGCATCTCCCAACGAACCTGGCTTCCATTTTTACTGACCTCCAGAAGGCCAGATAGACAAACTCGTGACTCACACTAGCTCCAGGTTATAATTACCTGGAGCTCAGATCTGGAGGGAGATTGGGATCCTGTTACACGATGTTCATATAGGGTTTACGATACGTAGGTAATTATCTACACAGGGTTAAGGGGAATTTGAGTTGAGTTATTTATTGCGTGGTTTTTGATTAAATTAGTTTTTGTCGATTATTAATTGATCAGATCATAGTGTACGTCTATCAGATCCATTTAGCTGTTTTCGCGCAATGGAGTTATCAGAGAACTTACAATAGAGAGAGATGTAACTAAATATTACGTAAGAATATACATAACATAAGTTATACTCAAGAACTTTTGCTTTTGACATTGCATTACCATGACATTCATATATCTATGATTTTAAATTGATTTTTTTATTTCATAACAAATGTTTTACAAACATTTTTGGACAGTATTTATTGAGCAAATACAGTCTCTAGAATCGCAATGCGAAATCCAAAAATATTTCACAACGACAATCATGAAGCTGCAAACAAGATCCCTCTAAAAATGCATGCAAAGAATTTCCGAATTCCAAATTCAAAATGGCATTTCACACGTTCGTCGGTAGGTGCGGCTGCATCGCAACGAGTGATGGGGTGACACACTCGCTGTTATTATTAGTTTTTTTTTCACCCCATCTCTCCCCACCCCACTGCCCGCCTTTCTAAAGGGATCGTCCGCCATCACTAACGTCAGACACATCTTTTTTGGCCCATTTTTTGCCCCGAACCGACGACTCATCGGTTACGATATTGAATTTGATACTGGTTGATAGATAAAAGTTACCTTGAGAACCGAAATTGCCAGAGTACTGCACTTCACTTTTACACTATATACTGATTCAAATTATCACTGTAATAAACTGTTCTAATGGTAAATGATCGCCTAACGGATAACCATAAAACAATTATTTACCTATTTACAAGTAATCAACTTTTATGGTAACATCATTCCGTTACCATGTATATATTCAGGTTTCGAACATCGCAATAAATCGAATCGGAGGCAACGACACGAGCACCCGATGAATTTTAATAGACCATTTATCATTTTATTCAATAACAGCACATAAGTTTGTTTAAACACCTTTGCGGAACGGCAGAAGAATTGCAACTAAATATTTGAAATGTCAACGCAAGGTAGCAAGGAGTCCTTGAAAACTTTTGTTTATAAACAAAAAGTATTATGCAAGGAGGTTGCAAACGTTGGATCGTGGAGAGAATCGGGTTTTATAGCCGCATTATGTGAACGAGGAAAGATAAAGCGCTTGTTTTGGGTCGTAAATAAGACTGCAACAGGTACTGTGCCAACGGGATTCAGCAATCACGTGTACGCTTTCGTTTTGCTCTCGGTTATGAGTTATTGATTTTACGTGATTTTTGTTCTAGTTTTTAGTAAAAAAATTTTTATGTCGATTTTAGAATACCTGCTAGAGAAGAAAGAAAGAAAGCTAAGGTTTCTTTTATTTTTAAAAAAGATGGAGATTGTCTGTTGAGTTTTAAAATGTATAACTTTTTAAGTTTTTATTTAGAATCCTCTTTCACAACACTACCTACTTGTTTACTAAATTAATTTTTCAAAGAGAACAAAAAAGCATAGACTGTATATTCCGGCTAAAATATCTACCTACGATCTAGTAGATAATTGAAGAGGTCGAAATATGAATAATATTTGGGCGTCGTCGTCACGCGGGCCCACGAATCGATACGTAATTATAGAGTAAAAATGAACCCCTCATAAATATTATATCCACGGTTTTAGGGCGAGGCCGGAATCGCCCGTGGCACCTATTGTGTGTAGTAGTTCTACCATGGCGGGATTAGGTGACGTCACGATATGTTATTTAAAAAAAAACTAATCTTTTGTTACCACTAATTTAGTTTTTAATGTAAACACACCTCTCGATTAGGTTAGAGTGTGTTAGGAGAGTTTTAACAAAATATGGGCTTATTTTTTGACTGATATTAATCTTTGTATATAAAAGGATAAACTGGTTTTATGACTAACCGACTTATATGTATATCATCGTAGGACCTAAACAACAAAATTTCTTGCACAACTACGAAAATTGAAAACCCTAAGAAAATATTTTTATCAATTTGAGAGTTATAGTAAATAGGTAGGTTAAAGTAGAAACGCAGAAACATAAATGTGAAAACGAACGTAGTTTAATATATTTTTTTGAAACACGCTATTACAAATACTTTTTAATAGCTATTTTGTTTTCTCGTAGTCCTACAGAACATTGCATGTTACAAGGCAGTTAAACAAAATCAGATCCAAATTAAACTTGGCAACTTCTACGATTCATATTAAAAATTAACCGTGAAATTTTGATTTCGCTACGGAATACGTACTGACGTAAAAGTATTTTTTCATTGGACTGTTTTCTTACTGTTTTCTTAAGTTGTGTACACGTAATTTCTTTAACATAGAATATTAAACGTAAAACTGAATTTTGAATCGAGAGTCAAGTTTCCATTTACAATTTCTTTAGTAAAAAACTTGCTAATGCTTGCAATATATCATTCCTTATTCGCACGACACTCAATTTCCTATAATAATTGTTGCAAAAACTTACGTTCGTAATTAGTACTTAATCATTAGCAATTTTGATATGATACACATCAACGATAATGAAAAAGAAAGCAGCCAATTTACTGTGTTATCTCGCCCGCATATCTTCAAGAAAGGGGTCAGACCATTTAAAATCATACTGTTCGAAAAATTGGATAAAACAAAGCACTCGAGTTTAATCTATGAGGGCGTTTAATAAACATCTGCTTGGAGGAATCCGACATGTCGCATCTGTTACTATGTAGTCGATGTCTGTTCTTTTTTCGAAATTTCAAATGCGCAAGAGTCGCTTCCCAAGTTTAACGGCAGATGTTCCGAATTCAAAGTTGTTCAACGGACTTTTACTCGTATCAAAGTAGAGGATAGAGTTTATGTTTGGATTTAACATTTTTAAGGGTGATGTTTTATTTTTTTTATATTGCGAGAAGTTGGATTATGATGTTGGAATTTTAAATTTGGTTTCGTTTTCGGTAGGGCTTGTACCGATTTACCGTAGATAACGGTAAACGGGGTCATTACTACGACCCTCTAGCTATCTAAGTTTAATGTGACGCATTTGTCAAAACGTTTTAGTAAAGTTTTTTATTGCTTATAATTATTTAATAACTTCATTTAAAGAATATATCTGATTGCATTTTTCTGAAGCTGTTAGTATAATTTGACAGAAAGAAATATTATTTTGATCTTCCCTTCATCCTGTTAACAATACTGTACAATTTGGAAATAGAGCGAGGGTGTCTCATGGGGCTACCATAAGCTTCTTTCTCATAAATTTAGAATCGATCACTTGTGTAGGGAAAAATACGAAAAATCTATGTAACGTTATCAAAATTAAGCTCTATTAAGACGCAGATTTGGTTGAAATTCGACTGTGAGTGGTCTGCGATTATGTTTCTGTTCCACTTATTTTAATAAACAAGGGGAAATGAATAAACGGAACGAATTTACTCAAGTTGTGAATTTAGCGCGATTTTATAATTTATGGCGCGATCAGGTTGCTATGGCTAGGCTTCGTGTTTCTTTATAGTAATTGTGGGTTATGAGATCGAGTTGATTTCAAATTAATTAATTGCAAGCCATTTCATATTGTTATAAGTAATCCACATAAGTTCTCACATAGCCATTTTATGCATTCAGTAGAAACCAAAAATACTTAGACATGTTTTGAATATTATTTAAATTGTCGATCACTACACATATATTAGAACTACCTACAGACAACCATAGATGTATTTTTAATTTATCTCATTATGTCCATGATTTCAGTTATGTCGTGATCTGAGTATCGTGTGATGCAGTGTAGCAGAAACATTTTGAATCAATTCCCCTGCATTCCTCACAGTATGTAGAAGACTTATTCCTTGCCCCCAGTTTCAGTAATTTAACTTTTCCCCTCCGGATAGCATTTCATTTACCTCTTCAACCGATACGCTGCGTAGGACGAACTAATCTAGAACACGTTGTGACGTGGAGTCGGTACGGCCATTTTGTGTTTTAATTTATTTTAGAAAGGTTAAAAAATGTTATACGTAACGTAAAAAGCGATATACGTAACGGACTGATTTGACTATATGAAATAGTTTGGATTAAACATTTACGATACAAAAAATAGAAAGAAAATTATTTCTATTTTGCTAAAAGTTGGTAAATAAAGCTCTCTATAATTATGTCACTTAAGCCAGTTCATATTATTCTTTAAGATATAAGAACGTATCATTTTTGCCACAATAGTTTGCTTTAAATAAAGTATTATGGCTAATAAAGGATTATAAAAAATTAAAATTGCTTTACAAATGTTTCTTTCTCGTTGTATTGAATACCTTTACTGATACCTATTGAATACCAATTAACTTTGTATGAAGTAGTACTTTTACTATACTTGAATATTCCTTGCAATTACTTAAGGTATTAAAACTATACATATAATACTTAGGCATTATTTATTGACTTACAATAATAATAATAACTAACATATATTATACAATGTGTCCAGTCAGCGACTAGTGATATTCTAGGTATCTATTCTACAACTGTGTTTATAAAAATACAAAATAATATTGGAGTCCAACCCACTTCCCCTCTATATAGGACTTGTGTAAAAAAGTGTGTTTTGGTCTTACTAACAAAAAATAGACTTATTCGCAGGTAACAATCACATTACATCACAGTAGTAAAATGTTCGTAACATAAATAAAATACATAAAAAAATGGAAAAATAATGCAAAATGTGCGTGTTATTGCACATTTTTGCAAAAATTATGGCACTAACTCTTTAATGTTTTTAGATTGACAGATATTGAGCTAAGCTACAATGAGAATTAACATTTTAGCCTTTTTTTCCTTTTAGTCTTTAGGAATTATTGTTATTAGGAAATAGCGAATGCGCGAGCAGAAAGGGTTAGCTAAGTAAGCCTAAGACAGAAAATATTAAAACAATAATATTTTTGGAATTTATTTAAATACTGTATAATATCTACTCCACTTGCTCAGCCTGTAAGCAAGATAAAGTCCACCACTCTCTACCCACCTGGGTTGATGAGCATGTAATCAATTGTGTGGTCAGTCTAGTTTCTTATACGACTGACATAATTTTCATAATTAAATCATCTTTTTTGTAGCTAGTACCTACTGCTAGTACTACTAGTACCTTTTGCTTTATACGTCTCAAATAATCTAAGGGCTCCTGCGATAATTACTGCGTGGTCCACGGATCGTTAATATAAATACCGTCTCTCTCAAAATTTTGTTTACTGGTTATTTATTTATTATTGATCTAAATAAATTATTTTTTATTTTTCGTAACCTACCGGTTGTAGGTAACTCGACACTCGAGATCAAGGACCGGAGCAACTGCTGTAAAAAATAGTACCGTAACCCAATATTATAAAGAAGTTCTTATAAAATTATTTGTTTTTAATTTTTCCTGTCTAGCTCTTTGAGCTCTTGCACACGCTATATCTTATTGTAGCTTAGCTCTATCGATCTAGTAAAAACCTCAAGATGGTTAATGGCGTAGTTTTTATGAAAAATGCATAACCATTGGCACACCCTACGATATTTTTAGATTTTTTTGTATTTCACATTTTTGTTAATGTTACGAACATTTGAGATTAGTATAGCCAAGCGATAGACAATATACTCAATACTCGCCGAATAACTCAAATTTTATCTCAGTGAGACCAAACATTTTAGAAATAGGATACTTTTTTAGAGACGTAGCGAATATTTCAAGAAGAAACAAAATGGCTCCCATATAGCGCGGAAAGAGGTTGGACCCTAACGCTCAATATATTTGTGTGTAAAAATAGTTTTGGTGTAGTTACCTAAAATATCGGTTAATACTATTATATACCTAATTATGTTCGAATAATGTTCGATTCGATCTCTTTTTGATTTGTGAAACGCCTAATAAGATTGGTGTCAAGTCGGTAAAGGGTTGAGTTCAAAATGTTCGTGTCGTTGGCCACTTATGTTTCAGTAAAATATACAGTAAAAATATAATTATTTTTATTATAGTAATCAATAAAATTAATACCATATTTTATAATCACTTGAGCTAAATACTAATTAGATTTTTTTAATTTTTAGTGTTATAATAGTCATCATTAGAGTAAACTTATAATAACTATATTGTATTGCACCACAAATTCTTTAATCTAAAAATATTTGTTACTTCATTTAATTGGGGAAAAAAGGAAAAATAAGCAATTAACTACTAATTAATTATTTATTGTGTTAGTTTGCTATCTCATTAGTAAGCAGGCTGCATTCCCTTGTTGCACAAAAACAGAGCGAATGTTTTTTTTATTGAGGGTTGCCGATCAAAGAAAATAATTTCGCACATAAATCCAGGCAAATAAAAACACAAAAATAATATATTGACTATGAAGCTATGATAAATATATTTTAGTGATATTATTTAATATGTTATGATTTCGACATTTTTTAAAGTAATTTATTCAACTGAATATCTATGTCATCTATTTTAAATCATAAAGATTACCTCAAGTATTTCTTTTTGCATAATGATTAACCTATGGTTCGAGAACCTTGTCTGTATCGGTAAAGATGCACGCAGTTACGTATTCCTTGATTTGCTTTTATGTCTTTTATATATTTTTATACATAATTTGGTTCTGACTTTTATTTTAGTAACTATTATAAAATGTTATCAAAATTAAGGTATAGTCATTTTTTGCGTAAAGTACTGTAATAAAAGCTTATTGAGGGCCTGGAATGAACTCCACTATTTATTACCTGTATTTACATGTTCCCCGACAGATTTTTGTTTTGGCATCTTCCATTCAATTACTATGCCCCTCCTTATCTTTTCCTATCTCTTTGTGTAGTCCAGACACAATCCAAACTAAGCCTAACGTAACTCGACTCGACGTCTCTCCGAGTGCCGATAATTCCCTCCATTGATTCGTAACGCCTCCCGCGCCACGGTACAATGCTCGCGAGTGAGTCCCGACATTTGCCATTGTGTGTTGTCTATGCCCCGCTTTCCGCTGTATGCTTTATTTATGTCATGTCGCTTCTATTTATTCTATACTCTATGTATGGTAGCAGCCGTGAGATATTATTTTTGATGCTTCTATTTATTTTTATTTCTTTTTTGTTGTACTGAAATATTAACAATGTTTCTGCTAATGTGTAAATTGATACAATAATATAATGTGAATAAAACCTAATGATCAGAAAATTGTATTTATTTTAATATTAGTTAATTTTTAGCATTCCTACGTAGTTGATATATGTCGTATATGCGCGCAAAGCTCTAAATGATTTTAAAATCTAGAATATTCCGCGTATCCCTGGAGTATATAAGTTCTCCATTAAACATAACTTAGAAACTTAGAAAATATTTATCTCTGTCAATAAACCTCCATTCTACCCACAGATAATAAATCTTCAAAGGTTTCCTTTAAGTCTCCAAGCAAGCTGACCAGGAGCCTTATTTCCCAAGCCCTTACATACTCAAATTACGTTCATTATTTTATTTCCGCCGCCAAGGGTCAGTACATAATCGGCCCTTAGTGCAGTGGACGAGTGCTGTCGAAAATAAACAATTATTTCTTAGTAGGGGAACCGCGAACAACCGCGAGAGGGTGTGCCTGAGACTTGGAAAAGTATGCAACTGAGTTTACTTCCAGTTTTATTGAAATAATTTTATTAGTGTTATAATCATAATAATTTTAGAAAACATCTCTCAATTTATGCCTATCCTAAGTAACTAAGTACAATACGGTTGCTTCTGGTGACCATCTTCAGACATATCTAATTCTCACCAAGAAATAAACACCTTTCATTTTTCCTATATGTGGATAAATTCTGAATTAATTCTAAGAATCTTTAATTAAACACGAAATATCCTTAAATGTCGTTAAAGTAGTATCAGGTAGTATACATAGATAAGCTACCTATCCAACCCTACAACAGCATACAGCAACTTAATAATAAATAACTTTATCTTTGTTTTCAGCATGAAGAAGAGTCAAATATAACTACACTTCCACGTATTTCGTAGATACCTATACATTGTTTCACGGCGACCTTCACCAACATCAGCAGTCTTCATATCTTGGCATTTGCTCAAGCCCATCACGTGGATGTCACTTTCTGCAACTCCCTTTCTTGAGACCTACTTATAACCACATCAATTTTCGAATTCTATGGCCATAACCTTGATTCTCACTTACCGCCTTCTCCCGACCAGCAACCTTCGACGACAAGCAAACGAATCTAATCACTGACCCATGAAGTAAACAGAAAGGAAATTTTCTTCTCCAAGGAAAATACGACAATATAAATAACTCTACAGGAACCCCACTATGTCACCCTATGACAAAAGAGTTAGCGGTGCGTTGAAAACAAAAATGCCGTTCTGATTTATAGAACAGCCTGGGTTTGTGATCGAAAAATGTAGTGATTGCCTTGAATAGGGGGAAATCGTTGCTTCTGTGCAAGGGTTTTAAAAGGTCTGAGAGGAGCGTATCTTGGAACTGTGAACAAAAAATCATTATTGAAATTAATCATTTCATGTTCACGGCTCATCAACGTAGTACGAAACGAAATAATTTAAGGATCTTATTTTTGGATAGTATTTAACTGTACCTCAATTTATTTCCGTTTTCTTCAACAAATTTTGCCTTTGTTCCGCTAAATATACCTACTTATTGTGCACCAAAATATGTTCAATAAAATATTTCATAATGAGCACCTATTAAACAACTGCTGCAAATTAGTAAAAATTATTAAAAGAACATTTATTTTTAAATTTTTACTTCAGATAATGTACTGCAAAATATATTTTAACCAAACACCAATAAATGCCAATGTAGTGTTATTAATCAAAATTAAAACATCATAATATAATATAATAACAAGCAAGCACTATATAATGGTTACCTAAAAAATGTTTTTGTACTCTCCTATAAATATCAAATTTCAATTAACCGTTACAGTACCAAAATATCTACAAAGGTAACTTTCTGAATTTCTGAATATAGAAGTATTGAATATATAGTCAATAGTCAATATTTATAGACAACATAAGAAAGTTAAGCAAACATAAAAATAACGTTTAATCATGAAATTACTAGAGACATTGGGACCGATATTGAGTCGTATGCAGATCCCTTTTTGGCGCTTCGCTGGCCGCAGCCGTGACACGCTCACTTTCCTCGCTCGGCTCGCGCTCCGTAGCCTACATACAGACTAATCACTCCTCCTCGCTGCGCTCGTCGTCGCACCTAATTATTGTTGTCTTACGATATTGAATGATAAGAAAGTCCCTATTTGGTAAGTGTAAATCATTACCTGCTCACGATATTTATTAAATATTTTGTGGAACAATTAAGAATATTTTGTCCGCAGTCAGTATTTTTTGTGAAAGAATAATTTAATTTTACTGTTATTATAGAATATTTACTGCGCAGTAGAATAAAAAAGTGTTATATTTTGGTGATAATTTTGAATTTGTTTGGTGTAAAATATTTTGTTAGCTGAGTAGTTTAGCTGCAGCAAAATAATTTAACGGGTTTTAGAGAAATATTTTAGGTTTTTGGTGAATGGTTAAAAATAAATCCTTACTTATTTGCCATGAACATAAACTTTATAATTATCTGTCTGTACAGCTAAAGCTCGCAACTGGACCACTAAGTATGTGTACACAATGATGTAAGCTTATAATTTCATTATCATATCATTGTTATATATGTGTTTATAAATATTTTTCACATAGGTAATCTTTTTAAAGTCAATATCATAAAACGAAAAGTGATACTATACATATTATGTATTAAATAAATACAAGTAGGCATGTCTCCAATTGAATGTCGAACTAGCGAAATAAATGCTTAAAAATCCTCTTCTAGGAATCTTATGTACAATCGGGGAAATTGACGGAGTTTCATACTAAGTTTACCATACTACACACCTTTATTGTTCAGTCTTTTGTAGGCGCAGTACATAATACTAAGGGGCGACAACACTGCAGGGGATTCGAATACGAATCTGAGCCTTCACTATGTTCCCCGACTGTACAAAAGCTTTGACTTGATTAGTTGTAAACCTGCAGAAACGATGTAACGGACATAAAACATTATCTGAGCTTAAGAAATTTAAGTGACCATTCTCAGGCCAGTTATTTGCAAGTGTTAAATCAATTACAATATCCATGACTAATCGCCGCGTTACTCCACCTTTCAGAGCTAGAGCTTCTACTACCAACAAAATTCACCCAGGTTACAAGTAAAAACACAAACATCAAAAACTTTCAATGAACTTATCATCTAAAACATTCCAGTACATCATCATAAATTGTCCTGTACGTAGTCAAAGATTAGGGCAGAGCAAGTGAAGCCAAAACTCGATATTGGGTGAATAATCGTTTTCACTACCGGCGGCGGTGCGGTGCGGTGCGGTGCGGTGCGGTGCGGTGCGGTGCGACGCGGTGCGGTGCGGTGCGACGGCCGGTCGGAAACACAGATTTATACGCGGGTGCACCCGGGTGTGCGGCCTGCTGCCAGGTTGCTGCGAGCTCGTTGGGACCGTACTTGGGAAAGCTGATAATGTGAACAATTTATATACGTTTGGTTTTGTGTACAATGATAACAGATGCTAAGGATTTCATTGGAAGGGCTGCATAAAACTCCTAATCCCTTTTTATTAAATATGTCTAAATGATCAAAAGGTAAGAAGTATCCAGGACCAATACCCACCCTAGCAGTAACCTCCCCGTGTAAGTATAAAAGCAATGCTGATTATCGTGGGTTCTACAGACCTCTCACCTACCTTAAACAACCAGGCCTATACATTCCATAAAAGGCTTGAGAAAGCTTAGTAAACAATTAACTCCAAAAACAAACTAGCTGTCGTCCACCGTGGAAACAACCCTGCATGTGTCCATTACACGTTCTCGCCACGTCCGATCTGTCCCCAAGTACGTTATGTTCCCGTGCGGCGTCCGATATGTCCCCGGTGCTCGGACGACACGATTTATAACATGGAAACGTCACCGGTCCGGTGTATCCGAATAAATCATATACGTTTGTCTAGAACAAACGTCGAAATTTGAACGGTTCAATTGTTTCAGACGAGGGTTAGACGCTCGCTTGACTGAGTTAGGAAATGTAATAATAATAGTTTGTGGTAAGTGTGTCTGTATGTGTACTTTGGTACCATGTTGAGTGTATTTGGTTAGTATACGATACAATGTTTTGATCTAACTTGTACAGCCTTATTCAGAGTGCGTTCGCTAGTCCGAGGTTAAAGTTAACCCATCCTTAAAGTGCGTACTTACGCCGTGTTCGTAAAAATTGTCTTCAGAGACACAGATTAACGTTAGTCCCTCGGTTTCCTAAGGTCGAAACACGAACTAATGCTGCCATACATTGCTAAACTCGTAGTTAGGTTAGGGGTGTTTTATGTTGACAATATGACGTTACGATTGTCATAAAAAGTTCTTCTAACCAATTTTTTTTATTAATGTTTATCTTGTAAAAAAGGCTAATGAACTACGCCGTTCAGCCTAGTCCGTCTTAAATATATATAATATTTTATTTTATTATGATGATGATGTTATTTTGAATGATAATGAAGACGATGAAGATGAAGGTCAGTAGTAAAGTGATAGTGCGTCTTCACTATTAACAAACGGACTCTTTGGAACCAAAAGAAAGTATACACTTCTTTTTGCATTTTCTATTTTTTGCACAGATTTATGAATATTTACTGCACAATACTTCCGGCTAAGCGCCCTCAGCCCTAGGCCACAAAGTCCGGTGAAATTCAAAAGGCTTATAGGGCCATAAATAAACTGTCCATTTCGAAAAAAAAAACTGCACAATACTGCTCATCGTTAATATACTATAAACACTAGGCACACAAACAAGAAAAATCAATGAAGAGCACAACTTGCTCTGTCGATTCCCCGCCAAAGTTCCTTGACCAACAACAAAATATTGAATAAAACGTGCTTCGTGTTAAATTGAAAAACAATATAAATGATTTAAAAGAAATCATGGAATATTATGAAATATTTGAACATCAAATAAAACCTAGAATATATAAAGGAAGGAAGATTCCCTTTGAACAGTACACTAAAAAGAGGTTAGGAGAAAGTATAGATTTGCAAAACATGAAGCACTTTATATAATAGATTTAAAAGAAATTGTGCTTAAGGCAGGAATTCCTAACAAAGGATACTCAATTAGCGTGGAATTAAAGGTGCTTGCTGCGCTCAGTGGCTTTGCTCTTACTAAAGTAAGCAAAGTTAGACACAACACCTACCTACTTAACTAAATATAACTCTCTCACAATATATCAATGCACGCGTACACACTCCTTTTGTTATTAAACTACTACTTATTCCCTCGTCAAGGTCCTTATGTCATTATATTTCAGTAACAGTAACAGCTAGGCCACGTCGAATCGTATTTTGTATTGTTCCAGGTTCAGGACGATCAAGGTGAATGTGCACGGATTTAGGCAGGCAACCTTGAGTCGTATAAATAAAGAAATGCATATACATTGCCAAAAATGCCATTATTGCCAATTTCCAACAACTATAGCAGCACAGACTCAAATCATGGATGGTTTTAGATCGATAGCTGGAGAGACTTGCCGAGCTAACGGATGCAGATAAGAATAATTTTATATACATCAAGAGACACTGTTAACTTATTTAAAAAAAACTTAAAGTAAGTAAGTTTCTTGCCAGTTCTTCTCATGAAGGTTTTCCGAACTGGTGGTAGTCATGTTTTCTTTGACGTCAATAAGAACAAGTAATTGTCAATTTTGAGAAATAAATATTTGAATTTAAATTTGAATGCCACAAATTATTTTAAGCCAGGTTTCACAGATTTCAGTGATTATACTCATATAGAAGCTTTTGAACTTCTGGAGTCATATTCTTCTTCATTAACATAGAACAAGCTTAATACATTCTACTATAGTGCCGGTTGCAATGTCAAATATATTTTAGAAAAATGCCCGTTCCATCGCTTTGTTAAGTAACAGATCCACAAATATAAAACACGGTTGACTTCCTGCACTGTCACAGGGGGGCTGAAACAAGTCTCAGAAATTCGTTACTGAAAAAGTGTGTATAACTCAGATTAATTGGTACATTTGACAGTCACCGGGATTCAACCCGGGATCTTAAGATCGGGATGCCAGTCCCTGAAACCACTTCGTCACCGTCGCCGTTCTGATTTATAGAACAGCCTGGGTTTGTGATCGAAAAATGTAGTGATTGCCTTGAAAAGGGGGAAATCGTTGCTTCTGTGCAAGGGTTTTAAAAGGTCTGAGAGGAGCATATTATTATCTTGAAACTGTAAACAAAAATCATTATTGAAATTAATAATTTCATGTTCACGGCTCATCAAGGATCCTATTTTTGGATGGTATTTAACTGTACCTCAATTTTTTTCCGTTTTCTTCAACAAATTTTGCCTTTGTTCCGCTAAATATACTGATGTGACTAAATACTCAGATTAATTGGTAGATACATTTGACAGTCACCGGGATTGAACCCGGGATCTTAAGATCGAGATGCCAGTCCCTGAAACCACTTCGTCACCGACGCTCTTGATATTTGTTGTTTATTAAATAAATATAAAACCTTTAATTACCTAATTGACTTGGAAGTAAAATTATGCTAATAACTAGGTATTTCATCAAATCTAAAACGATTGTTGCTACATCTTAGCTTACGGCTTATTCACATCTTTGACTCGCCAAGGTGTGCCGAGAATGTAAAGCTAACGTAAGAGGGAGAAGTCCGCCCTAGTTTTCAGTCTCTTTCGGCTCGCGTTCCGAACAGACGTTGACCTAAAAGTAGTATGTATCAATTCCATGGACCATATTCCATGTGTATTAAACTGTAGACAATTTTCATACTTTTTGCTGGTTCATTCAATTCATTTTACTGTGTGTATTGCCGTCTCAATCCTTAGTGTTATTAGTCCGTAGGTTTACTTAAAGTTGCTAAATACAAATATCTCGGCGCGTGGCTAACAGAATCCTGGGATAGCATCACTGAAATCAGGACACGCATAGAGATCGCTCGGGCGTCTTTTATGAAGATGCAGAATGTTCTATGTAGCAAACAACTCCCTCTTAAACTCCGTACCCGACTTGTACAATGCTACACTTGGTCCTCTACGGGTGTGTAGCCTGGACCGTAAAGGCAAGCGACTCGAAGCATTCGAAATGTGGACATACCGCCGTATGTTGCGCATCAAATGGACGGATAGAGTAACCAATGTGGAGGTTCTCAACCGTATGAACAAAAATGTGGAGCTCGTTAAGACCAGCAAACAGCGGAAGGTAGAATACTTGGGTCATTTACTACGTCATGATAGATACCAACTGCTGAGAACCATCATGATGGGTAAAATAGAGGGTAAGAGAAGGGCTGGTAGGAGGAAGATGTCATGGCTAAGAAACATCAGATGAATGGACCGGTATCAAAACCGTGGAACGACTTTTTAGACTTGCCAGGGACAGAGACAGGTTCAGAAGCTTGACTGCCAACCTTCAATAATGGAGAGGCACTTAAAGAAGGTTAACTTAAACCAATGTTAGATAGGTCATTCTGAATAACACTACGACTAAACATGGAACTGGTTTTAGAAAGCATCTCTAAACTAACAGTGTTACATCTACTGCCAATTATGTACAACTACATATTTTACTTTATTACTATTTTTATAAACCAAAACCGCTTGTGACTCGAATTCATAAGTAACACGGAAGTCAAAATAACTTGTGATTTCACTGCACAAATCTTTATTCTTTAGCAACAATTTGCAGGTAGGTACATCATAGCTTTTAAGAACAGGATTACTAAAGGTAAATTTACAACACCCTTTGTACGCCCCTGTCGACTTTATGCAACCAATTTCAGGACAATAGCACAGTAGTACGGCGTACAGGACTGTTTGCCAATTTCAATTTACTTGAACAACTTTCACTTTCTTTGTGATTTTTGAACGGCTGTTTAGATATAATGGAGTTAAGTTTTGGTAGCATAGTGTCAATAGGTTTGTTGTGACTTTCAATTGTTTTTGAGGGCCCACCCGCGATAAGAAGATTTAAAAAAAATCAATAATAAAAGAGGTAAAATAATAATTTTTTCTTTAACTTTGTCCCAGCCCACAATCGAGCACGCCATTTACCTCATGGTAATTGGCATCCGTGCCCATGGACATGATTAATCGTAAATCTTACTGATTAATTACATTGTTATATATTGATTATAATGGATTAATGATGCGTTGCCGACCATAGGCTTTAGTCGGAATTTCCTATGTTCCAGTCATTACGTAAGTTTTTTTGGCGGCTAAAAAGCAAGGAATACTAAGAAACCTCACCAACGCTAATATTAAATAATTTTGAATGTCAACAAAATTACTGTAAATAGGTATAGTAGAGAAACTCGGCGGTTCAGGCTACAGCGCGAATCGCTTGCACGTTGTCCGGTCTTTTGTAGACACTCCGCATACTAAGGGGCGACAACACTACAAGGGACTTGAATGCGCACCTGAGCCTGCAACGAGTTCCCCGACGGTACCTAGGTATAAAAGGGACTTTATCCACTAAATGAAACAGATTTAACGTTGCGTTGTCACTCTATTTACTGTCATATAATTGTGTTTCTACTATTTGATTAGCTACCTAGTTAATATACAAAAAGAAAATGTTTCAATTAACCGTAGAGACGAACGATAAAATATATTTGTTTCAATATAATATTTCTCCGAGCGACATCTACAAAACATCCCCTGCAACTTTTGGAAGCCACCCTCTTACAAAATGTGTGTTCACCAACCCTCTCTCGCCAGGGGTGGTAAAGTTTCAACCCCGGAACAGTAACGCCATCTCTTCAAATGAACTTGAACTTTTTGGGAATGGGTCTAGCTTTAAAGTTCCGGATAATTCCGTTGCGGCAGCACGGTGGCAAAGCTTTTGAATGAAAATGGAGTTATCAAATGTAAAGAGACTTTGAAGTATTCACGATAAGATTGGTTTTTGCGCGTCTAGGTACGAATATCAGGCGTAATATGCAAATTAACTCGCCGTTACATGGCAATTTATTTCAAACGAATGAGCACTTTGTGGTTTAGGGTATTGGGTTCAATGTTTGTTATGGAGACCCTGACCTTATATTGGCTCGATTTATAGCCGTTAAATCTTTACGTAATAGATTATCAGTTTGTTTTGTATTTTCTTGTATTTATTTGAAAATATCATAAATCGATTTGTTACCTACATAACACAAATTAGCTTGCAAGTTTAAGTTACCAACTCGATACATAGACCGATCAGTCAAGACCTTGGACATGGTTTTGACTCTGTAAGTAATTAGTTCCAAGAAAAAAAATAAGTTATAATGTGTATTGGACCTAATCTATGAATCCGATTTTTCAAAAAGTATTAATATCAACTTAGTATTAAATATGTAACATGAATGAAGTAAGTGAACTTTTCCGCTAATATGACTAATAGGATAGTTTTGTATATTTCATGTTTTACCTTCTGTTTAACAATAGGTACTTTGACATAATATATTCTAACAAAATGTTATTATTAATTATTGTAAGTTTTATCATAATATTATTATTGTATGCGCATATTTTTGAATTACAATTAAAGTAATTTTAATCTTCAATATTATTATAATTTATAATATATTTTTCAATTTGGATCTGTATTGTGCATCTAAGTTAATAAATAAATAAATTATGTAGGTACTTGTGGTGACCATTTCATTCGGTAGGTACTTGATTACCTAGGTCAATGCATACATAACCCTTCAAATTTATATAAACATAGAAATGAATTTTATTTATCATGCTCCACTTTATAATTGGACTTAGTTCATTTTAATTGTGTTTCTAACAATCGATCTAGCTATTATTTTCGCATCTGTAAGAGAAATTATAGATATTTTTTAAATATTATTATATCATATGAAACATCTTTTATTTTCTTCAAAACAAAAACAAACGCTTTCGAATGATATGTCATTGTGATCTTCGAAAATCTAAGCTTAAACATTGAGCTTTTGACAATGGTATTCTTTAAACAAATACCTTTTTTTATTTAAATAAGTAATATCGGATGTACCTGGGTACACCATCGCACTGTCTGTTCATCTTTTTAGAGTACCTACCCGTATAGTGTAGAGGCAATAAACAAATCATGTGGAATGGGTGACAATTAATTAAGCGTTATTTAATAAAATTCGATACAACGAAGCTGAATAACTTTTCGTGTCCGTGTTCGAGAAACTGGATTGCCACGAAAAAGATTAACTGGAATTGTTTTCAAAAATACACCAAAGCAAGAAAAGTAACAGTTTTTGTTGAGTTTGTCACCTGTTTTACTACGTGTCGCCATGTCAGGTATCCGATATAAAATTGGTTGTAAGACTCATACACGTTATAGGTCCTGGCAGAAACACCTTGGTAATTATTTTTTTGTCAACCCTACCGGGAGATAAAAGAATGTTTCGGATTCTTGTAAGGTCATTGCTGAGTAATTTTGTTGAGTTGTGTCTTTTTTGATCTATAAATTATTGATGGTAAATGGACGCTCGAATATCTTTGTTTTGCAATACTCTGCGTTGTTTCCATGTTTATTTCACTAATATATACAGAGAACTAGCATGTGAGTGTTTTTGTACCAACAAAGCGAAACAGAAACTTTTAATTAACTTTTCGTGTAACAAACCTTAAGATTTATTAGCTATTCTACAATCATAAATTTATAAAAAAGTGAAATAAATCATAACAAACAAGCACTGCGTTGAAATGGCTGGTGTTTTTGTCGACAAATCCGTTGTACAAAGAGGTTAGATTCGCGGCGAAGACAAGGAACAATGGGCTCAGCGTTGAGGTACTAAAGGAACAGTCGGGTATTACAATAATGGTATCGATTATAATTTGCGTGCGATCCGGATACGAGATAGCAGCGAGAGGCGACATGTAAGCGACAAGAGGGCGCTATCGGCGCGCGATCGACGTTCGCGCCGCCGCCGCACAATGCTATCGTGGCGCTGCGATCGCAACATGCGCCCTCGCACCATTACGCTTGCGAGCCTGGACGCGTACGCACCTATGTGATTAACTATTTTTACCCTCCTAGGTGTTGCTCTTTATTGTTCAGGTTTATTGAGGAATTTTAATTGCTGAGCTAGACCGTGAACAGGCTTTTAGATGCAGGGCATTAATTCATAGAAACTTGATAGGAAAACTGTAAATTATTTTATGTTTTTTAGCCATATATATAATATATAAAGTTTTATTATAACTTCTTAAATACTAATTACATAATAAGCTCCAATCCATCTAGTACTTTAAAATAGTTTTAAAGACATTATAATTTTATCTCTCTTAATACTTATGATACAATAGTTTTTCCATATTCACGTTAATTTTAGAAAGTGACAACCAAGTTATTCGAACTAAGGTACATGTATAGCCTGTGGTAAAAGCCAACACTTGCCTACAGTCTTGTCATGTCACTTCCACGACAGGTGTCCCGTATTCTAACATTCTTATAATAGGGTTATCAACGCAACAAAATTTTAATCAAAAAGCTAAATATTTGTATACCTCCATCCACAAAATTTTACTAAATTTATATTTCATGCAACTACTGTGGTTATTATCCCATAAGGTAAAACTAAAAAATAAATTGTTATTTATCTTGCGATGTCAACCCTAATATCTATTAACAGGTACTGGCAATGTTAATTCGCGGCCATACAGATGACCACGTCACTACTGTTTCATAGCATATTGAAATGAGTTTGTATGCGCGCGCCGCAGCAGGCTCTCATTCAGATATTCCATTAATTTTAATGTGCATAGTTTGTTAACATTATCTACAATATAACCGTGTTTATATAGAATTGGATAAGTTATTTAGAGTGTAATAGAAAAATGCTATGATACATATGGTTAGTTAACATAAAGTTCTAAACATGACGATGTTTTACAAATTTGAATTGTTTATTTACAAAACCATGGAAAATAATTCCGTTTTTTAAACTAAAAGGCTCATGTTACAACGCCTATTAAAACAATGATCCTGTCCAGTAGTTATAAACATGTGCTACAAATAAACAATGCCAAGTTTAATAACTAATATAACTACAATAATTCAACGCAAGTCGATAGATAATTATCAAGCAGCTGCTAACGAGTGCATTCTCTACCTCCGTATGTGCTGACGTAAATTAGCTGCCGATTAGCAGCAGAGATAAAAATTACACAAGCGACATCAACTACATTGTTCTGCTTCAAGAATTCGCCCGTAACACAGGTTAGAACTAGTTTCACGCTTTGAGTATAATTGAAACCAAGACCAAACTAACGCCAATCATGTAGATCCGGTTGCACAAATCGTGCCCGAGCCCTGGCAGGGGAACTAAGAGCAGCCGTCAATCTAACACGATAGCTACAGGGTGTTTAATGATGCAATAATTTGCATAGAACCTAACTTCGAGCTATTCTCACGTCTGTCTCGCTTGAACCATCCGCAAGGTTGCCATATACAGCGCGCTGTGACACCAAGATGTGGACTAAATATCTCTACGCTGGCAACTTTAATGTTACTTCTATAATAATCTTACCTTATTTTTTATAACCCTCATAAATTGTAGTGATGTTTACCTGTAAAAAGAAACAATACATTTTTATTACATGCTTAATAGTGATTAATAGGTTTATAAAATAAACTAAAATAGTGATTGAGTATCGAGTGTAAAATGGGACGTTTTAAGACTGCGTCGCCGAGAGTCCCGCGCGGGCCGGGCTGCGCTAAACCCAAGCGCACAATCTGACATTTATGAGTGCCATAAAAACGCTCAAGTAGTGACTTTTACTACTTGTTTAGTGAACATAAATGTCTTTGCCTTGCCGCTCAACATCGCCCGTATTTAAAAGCGCATAGTCTCGTACAGTTTCGCTCCTTTTCCCCGCTTTTTATTTACTGTTACTGTAGTGTTATGCAACAGTATAATGCTTTGGTTACTTTTCAGCGGCAATTTATGATTGTACTCTTTTGTCTTTATTGTACTGCTGTGAACATGTTTGTTTTACTTTTGTATCATGACAAATTGTCTTTAAAATTCAGCATGCTGCTTTTTTGTTTTAATTTATTAAAGCTAGGTTTTATGTCTTTTTTAACGTTGTTTCAAGTTTGATCACTAACCGCAGCGATATCTTGATTGTGTTTACATCGGTCATAAACCTAATTAATTGTTACCGTTTAATATTCAAAGTGTTCGTCAACTTAATTTGTCATTCTACGATGGTGTTTGTAGATAGCATTTTTGGGTGTTGTCTGATAATGATCTATTGAGATTTGTTTTAATATTTAAAAAGAAAACCCTTTTTCTAAACATGAAAGTGAAAACAGGATAAATATTGATGTAATATTTTTCCTGTAATTTTGCAATGAGGTGGCACAATTCATTAACTTTTACGATCAAGTGTTAGTTCGTAGCGTGCCTAACTCGTCTCATGCTTCACAGTAGTTACGTACCTCCACTTTGGCAATGGCCACCCACGAACTCAGAGTTATGGTGAAGTCATGCATCCGAAGAATATAAATAATTTTACGTAATATCAACTCAAGGTCGCTAACAACTTCAAGGATTTGTGAATCTTTTAAGCATACTAGTTCAAGAAGAGCTTGTCGAAGTCATTCAATTGTACGTGTGTAGTTTATTATTATAAATGACATAGTAAATGACATAATTTAAATTTATTTTTGAAAGCAGAGATACAATGTTTCCTGATTCAAATCAAAGCTAGTAACTATATTTATAAATTAGATCGTATGCAACATCAATAGAGTAAAATTTTCGCCAGCCGAAATTTTATTCTATTCTACGTCGCGTCGTATCCGGCGTCGTGTTTAAAATATGTATCGATAAATTAACAAAAAACATTCCATAGTCTTTCTTCGTCGATTCTAGGGCATAATCCAAGACCTAAAAATAACTTACTGCTTACGATTCACCACAGCCAGTTGTTTTATACCCCGGTCCAAAAGAAAGTCCTTCTGCATGCCATACTTATATATTCGCCCGTGGAGTTGGCTTGTTTTCGATATAAATTAGACAATTAGGAGTCTGACTGTGGTGTCGTATCTATTCAATTATAGCAGAGTAGGCAGCAGACACCTACCGCGGCGATTTTTTTAATCGTATGTATGCGTCGTGCGAATCCGCCACGCTTTTCGCATATCAATGCAGCGGACAAATTGACGGCTATTGAAAAAAGGTGGTGTTTGCTACAAGCGTCCATGTGATCACTGATTGCGAAACACATAATTGTGGTGAGACGTGATTTCTTTGAGAAGTTTTTATTAGTTTTATAATTGTTGCTCATTTATCTTGGAGTGTATGAAGTATATCTTTGATTCTGTGTAGGTAAAATTTGAATGATATAAGCTTTTAAGTTTTCAAATTACTTATGTTTCATTTTTTAAAATCCATACAGTACTAGTTTTTACTCATAAAACCTTGTACTTCAGATTCCAGATTGATCTTGATTTTGGAACTCTCCCAGTTTATTTGCCATCAACTATGCTACTAGTTAACATGTAAATACAAATTGTTTCTATAATTAGCGAAAAGCGTATTTGTTTATGAGCCGTATCGGCAATCGATGTGTCTCAACAGCGCAGGCTAATTTATCTTCTTAAGCACATCCTGCATAAAAGTAAAATTATCATCATTTGTAAACAAAAAGCTGTATTATTGACTTTATGTATACATCTTCATTTGAATCGAAAGAAATTATAACCATTTCAAGAAGTGCGTAGAAGTAATAAAACTATTAAATCGTTTTTCCCATAATATTAGTATATAAATTTCCTTGTAATAGGTCTGTAACAGCTCAGTAAATTTTTTTGTTTGGTCCTTTGAGCCGGATATTTGTTGCATTCACCTTTCTCTTAACCAGTCGCTTGGAACTAAGTCCTTGTAAGTACAGTGGTAGACAAAAAGCGATTTGTTTATGAGTTGGTCGGCGTCGCTTGCGATTTGTCAGTGTATGCGCCGTCGAGCAAAACTGACGTTCAACTTAACTGATCTATGGATTAAGACATGTTTAGATTGATTCCCATGGACTTCTTTTTGAGTTTTGAATTGAATTGAAATAAAACTTGTTAATAATAAATACATTAGGCAATTAGAATAAAGACTAAATATCGAGGCTAATGAATGAGAAAATGAGACTAAATGAATCTAGGATTAGAAATTGGAATTAATGCCTTAAGGCGATTTCGTCTTAATATTACTACTATTATAAGAAAAATATTTAAACGAAACACATTCTTACAGTGAACTTCAGTTATAATTATAAACTAGAAGCAACATTTATGAAGTCAAATACCCAATGTATTTCCATTTTAAATGGGTGTTTCTGCATAAGATATACCATACAATTTGTCAGTTACCTTATCACAGATACTCCTGCGCCTGCTCACCTGTCTGAATTATCGCGTCTGTGGTCATTAATTGAAAGAAAAAGTTTTCGCGCTTGAAGTTTTTCTGCTTAGTTCAGCCTACGTGTAAATGTCAATTGTTTGTTCTTCATTTTAATTATGACAGTGACAGGGGGTAATTGTTTCTAAATTAAAGGGCATGTTGTTGTAGATAACTTTTTAAATTGCTTATATTAAATGGCTTTTAATTTATAATTGGTGATAATATAATATGATATAAGATACAATCGAAAATGAAGCTTCTGTTAAAGAATGTCAGCTAGTATGGTATCAAGCAGGTGTAACAGAACCTTAAAGATTTTCAGGACGAATTTTTTTTTTCGAATCAGGAATACTGAAGGTCTCTGTTTAGTAGTGGAGGAAAATTCGTCCTAAGCAAAGACCTTCACAGACCAATTTTGACTACACCACTACACTACACCACTATATACCCAGGGTGGTTTAAAAATTGGTCATTATGGTTAAATAATAGTCTTCAATAGTAGTCAATCGAATCCCTATCGTATTTCTAAAGATAGAAAAGTATCTCAGACTACGTTTTATATAAGGTTTTTAAAAACGTGTAAACTGCCACGTGACCGCACCTTTACGCTGCCAATTCACAGTCGATCGGGCACGACTGGCCATAGAATCCACCCGACATCGACACTGATTTAAATGTTAATCTCTCTAGTGTCGAAATTATTAATTACTATACCGCGTCCCGGCGCATTACTGTTACGCATGCAGATTGCCCAGCGAATTATGCACATGCATGCACGAAATTAGATCTGGGATGGATTTGGCTACTGCATGGCATGAAATTTTGATGTAGAATCAAATGTCGGGGTAGTAGGTGGCGTGGAAGTGAATTATACCGATTAATTAGTTTTCGTCGCTCTACGCGAAAAATTTTGCTCATGTTGATATATTGCTCCAGGATACGATATTTGCTGTAATTTGAAAAACTAAAACTTGAAAGGGCTTCACACTACTTATATTAACGTATTTATATTATTTCTTTATCCCTATATGAGTTTGATAGTTGGCACGCACATCTACGGTTTTAAAGAGAGACATTATAAGAAAATATACTTTAGTGGTGGTTTAATTTAAGTAAAATCATTAGACGTCAAATAATAAAATCTGAATTATAATAATACCATTTCTTAATCGTAATAAAAAAGGGACTTACTGACTTCTTAGCCAATTTTAAGTTGAAATCAAGTTACATCAACCCTAAATACTCAATTCGCATTCAAATATCAATCAATATGTCTTCTTTAATATCAATTTAAAAATGTTTTACCTCAAATAAAGTTGGTTCCAACAAATTTGGGCCACATAAAATTTCCAAGCCATTTGCCACCGCCGTTCGAGCATGATTTGTGACATCCAAAAGTGCAAACATTTCGAGGACTCAACATCACCAATATTAATCGCTGCAACTATGGGAAATGAATTTTATGACCGCCATTGCTGTATTTTAATGAAAATAGGTTTTAAAAGCTCTTAAAAGCTGTCTGGGTGTTGTTGTTACTACAGATATGTTTGTAAAGCTTTTTTAGTAACTAATAAGATTTTATAGGCCATCATCATATTTAAATTCACCTCCTAAAATCATTTGTGTGTCGAAAGTATTAACACAAACGCTTGGCATTCTCAAATTTCAAACAAGTATTGTGTGTTTTGGTGCCAAGTGACTTTTGTAAATAGCTTGTTCACACTTTAATGATATTTAAAACATTATTATAAAACAAAAGGCTTTAAAAAACTCATACATATCACAGGCCCGTCCTGACCGAGTCGGAGATTTACGACCCGCGGTAAAAATGAAAAACCATTAAAAGTAATAATGCATGAACACGTACGTAATTGTTTATTAATTTCAACCACGGACGATGTCGGATTTATCATAATAATGTGAATTATCCAATAATGTGATAGAATTTTTATTTATTTGCATGGCGCTTCCGAGCCTGGTGTAAGAACTTCTGTGAGAACAAAAAGTTTCAAGAACATTGAGGAAGTACCTACCCACTCATTCCTAAATAATAATAGATTTAATATAATCTAGCTTGAATGTTGTTTTATATTTTAATAAAGGTTCAATTAACTATGAAGATTTAATAGACCGAAAGACCGGACATTCTCTAATATTATTTTTCAGTACAAATACATTTTAACTCAAATTGAAATGTCATTCGAATAATATGGTTAAATTGTTGGTTAAACAAAAAATTTGTAATTTGAGATCTATGCCTACTTGTTTCAAATTTGTAGAGTTGTCTTCCTTGATTGATCTATCTAGTGTATCAAGAATGCTATATTTTAATGTACTATGTCAATTTCTTAAGTTTATTCATAACCAACGATTCTTATTCGTTCAAGGAAGCCTTCAGTCTCTGGTCGAAAGGTGTGCTTGCAAGAAGATAGAAATTTTTTTATACAAGACCTGTCTCCAAAACTAACTTTTTTGTGTAGAATTCACGGCGTTCTGGTTTCGACTACGATCATTAGTGTCAGAAGAACCTTCATTAAAATCAATGATCAAGAATCGATCCACAAAATCGCCAATAGATGGACCTACTTCCCGGAAGCATATTGGTGTCACTTCATGCCACTTGTCAATACTAGCCATTCATTGTCATTCAAATCAAATAATGATCCAAGGGGTTATCACGTACACTCGAATAGAATGGACTCATAATATTTTATGATCCCTTGTGCGCCTTACTGGTCGACTGAGGCGGTGATCGAATTTTAAACAAATTCGTTTTCGATTTACTATCGATTGGAATAACAGGAAAAATAATTGGGTGATGATTGGTTGGCACTATTTGATTAATTTTTTGATAAGCGTTTGGGCGGTGAATGAGGAAAACTGGATAGTTTTATGTCTAATACTTGGCTGAAATTAGTAATGAAAAAGCGAATTCGTAAGTGTGTCCTTTTTAAAGTCCATTAGGGACTGTGTACTAGCATAAGGGATCGGATGATGGCATAAGGTAACTTTGGTCCTATATAAACGCTCCATGGCTAGGGCCAAATGTAGGTACCTCTAGGTACCTCCCTAAGCCGACATATTTTTCGATTTAAAATATTATTTTTTATTTTGATAATATTATCTCCAGACTTGGTAAATTCTTGACGAGATTGAGAACATAAAGCTTTTATGGAAAATGTATATATACAGACTTATTAATTCACAAATAAATTCAATATTATAACTATGTATACAAATATTAAGCAATCAAAGCAGATAAACTAGTTCTGGAACAATGGAATTAAAATGGAATTTAATGTATTTTCTTATGCATTTATTTGCATATCACAAGCATGAGATAGACAGTATTTATGCAAAAGCTTGCGTGTTATAATACCGCATGCTTATTTGCTGTATTGTTCTAGGTAGGGTCAGAATAGAAGGTGAAATTTGGTAATTAATAACTTCCAAAATGATTGGAGAGGGAAATTTCTGACCTCTTTGCCTTAGGTACAAAGTAATTCTTTGTTTTTCTTTTTCCTATAGTCAATTTGATTGTTAATCAAATCTGAGAATACAGACAATAAATAATTATTGTCCGTATTCTCTCTGTATTGTAGTTTTTAAGGATCGTTTAATTGACTGATGTGTTTGCTTGCTTCTTTTGATTACTATAACTGTTATTTGCGCAAATATTTATGACTCGTACACAAACATCTCTATTTATGTCACTAGTAGGATTCACTGAGCTCTGTGTACTTACGCTCTAAACCGCATTTCAACCTAAAAGCTTTCACCGATTACTTCCTTCATTCTCTCTAAATAAATTTATTTACAAACCTTACTAAGATTAGACCGTCGCCGGCCGTGGCAGGCAAGTTGCATATGTTCAAGTGATTTTTCACGGCTACGGAACCCTTGCTCAAAGGGCACGCAGGACGGCGTTGCAATCACGATCCGTAATCACGACTCTCTACTATTTATAACTCGACTTGTGTTGCACACCGTACGCGATTGAAAACCTTTATTTAATAAGACTTAAAGACTATGCGAAGTGCAAATACATCGTTGTGCTTTCTGTATAAGTTGCTGCGGTTTTGTTAGAGGAGTTCTGACTCTATTTAAAATAGAATAAGGATTGTGTGGTATGATTATATTGTTGGTTAAGATAGTAAAATGTCTTTAGACCGTGTCGCTACTAGCTTAAATGCATTAAGTTTGTTTAAGAGATAATAATCACAGCGAATGCAAAGGCGTTGTTTGAGATAGAGTTGTTAGTACTTCTTTTTTGCTTTTTATTGATTGTTTTAAGATAAAATTTTGTTCCACGTAGGGTTTGGTTCTACTTTAGTGCAATTATCTACCACCGACCCAACAAGGGATATGTATTATGATTTCGCAATGCCTGTTCATATAAACTTGGCACCGAAAAGGATAATCCGATCATTAGTTAATTTGAATTTTTCTTAGAAGGTACCTTCATTGAGAGTTTTACCCAGCTGGTTACAAGCAGCAGGTTTGGTGGGACTTCTGCTTGTCTTATAGTTATATGTTTCGCATTATTGACGCGCTGCGTAAATAGGTAACTACCTACGTTGTATGTCAGTAAGTTGGAACAAAATTTGAATAATATCATAATTTCGACGCAAGAATAACAATGCTTTTTGCTTTCTGGTACATTGAAACAAATTTCTCGGCTGCTTTATTAAAATAATTTCACTGGAGTGCGTGTCACGCGTCCTTAAAGATTTTCTATCACGCAAAGTGCCTAGACAAAATATTTTTTCTTCTAATCAACTGGAATGTTTTTTGATTTCGGATCTTATTGCTTGGCAAAAGAGTTGATTATGGATTTGATAGGAAAGTATGTCAAGAAACAACGTTATTTCGGGGAACCTAAACTAATCAGCGTTTGGACTTGTCCCCTTGATTTATGATCGTGATGTTCGCTGTTAAGAAATATATTTTTAGTTTATTTTATGTAGGTATTTCTGTAGAAAAGTTAAATTAATTATAGGTAACTACAGAATTACGTTAAATATTTAATAGTGACAATGAAAAATAATAATTTAAATACAGCTATAGATATATTGTAGGTATATTTTTATTCAAGCTAAAAAGACCAGTTTATTCCTACAACAGGACTTTTTATGTTATGTTGCACAAAAGATATTAAATATTGTTAATGCTCACATAACTTGATGTATTTATCGTATTTTTGCGTATTTAATAGGAAAAAAATGCAAATTTTCACCTTTTTTTAAATATATCTTAGCACCTAAGTAGGTGCACAACACGTTTCCTGCATTAGCAACGTTCGTTATTTTGATTTTTATTAAAATTATATTCTGTTTTATATTTAAGCTTTAGCTACGTAATAAATAGTTAGCAAATACTAACATACTTTGAAATGGGTGAGTGTCTTGTTTACCTACCCTGTCTAAATCAAAACAAGTGTATTTTCAAAACGTTCTTAATAAATAAAAATAATACAAGACACTGTCACAAACACCCTGCATCTTCTCCGAAATATTTCTCTAAGGGTGGGGGGTTGACGTTGACAAATGACGCGCCCACCAGCGCCCCTGGCGGCGGCGGTATGAGTTATTGCCTCCAATCGAAAACGATCCCGCCGGCCGCCATTTTTAATTTTTAGGGGTAAGTAACCTACCCCATGTTATTGTTATTAAAATGCGTACGGTGCACATGATGTGGTGAAATGTGTGGGAGATTTATCTTTTTTCGCATTTTAATACGTATTTAAAAATGTACATAAAGATAAGTAAATACATTTAAATGTGAAGATCTTCTCCGTTTCAGTTATTGTAGCTATATTGAAAATGAGTTCCGATATAAGATAAACATAATAAATTTACTCAAATACAATTTAAGACACGAAATATGAGCATAAAATCTAAAAAACAAACATCTTGGATGTGTTTTTAAAACGGTAGCGCGTGCAGCATTTACAATGCCTTAATCACCTTTAAAGTCCTTAAATGACTCATAACTTACATTTTACGAGCTTATGTTAGCACTCGTTTAACACTTGTAAACACTTATGAAGAGCCGACCATTAAAATCTCGGAACATTTATTAAAATCGAGTCAAATGCGCCATAAAAACTAATGCGGTAATAATCGTCAGCTTCACGTCCAAATAAATCACGCCATCTTACGAAAAATCAATGAACTTTCTGATTCATATCGGTAAACTGCGTAATTATTGCTTTACTTACACTTTAATGGTATTGGTTGTCAATTTTATTTATCTTTCAATGTAATTGTGCAATAATTTAGATAAAATGTTAAATTATCAGTTATTAAATCAATTACTAATCCGATAATTAAGACCAACGCCATCTACAGTCAAGTAGCCGAAATTGACTTCCGGCATTAAAAAGCGGCAGTTCCATCAGAAGCATAGACAATAATTTAACAAGACGCCGCTTATCACACGTTGTGGAACATCAATAATTCATTACTAATAACAGAGGCATTGACGTAATTAGTGCAATTACTCGCCCACCCAAGTCTGTGAGCTTGTGGTTGAAATTCATTATATATTTATCTTTGACTTGTTTAATAAGATACTGTTTGAAAACTGGTGAACCCAAGTGGAACCGCCGACGCGCGTGTGGGCTCGCAATAGATAGCATAGGAGAACCTAATCGTTGAATGTTCTTAAATGGTAATGTGCGGTTCTGGAGAAGATAGTCATATTTGTCGGTTAACTTATTAGGTATGCTTTTTTTTTCTAGTAAGAAATAGTTATACAGAATCTGATGAGTGCTACCTAACCTTATCCTTACCTTAAAACCTTACCTTAAGATTTTATTACCTAGTCGAATAATATTAAACATTGACAAACTAAATTAGTGCCTCCTGAGCAATGAATTGAAGAATAAAAATACCGATATTCAGATACCTAAGTAACTTCAGGTAGGTATAACTGGATTCTGACATATTGCGCAACAAAAAAAAGAAAGAGAAAAAGCTATAATAAGTACATGCAAAGCACAACAACAATAGTATCTTCTTTTTCTCCGGTCTGTTTAAAAAAATATATATCAAATTTTTTAACAAACCTAATAAATTAACCCTCCAACTGCTCACTTTGACAAATGAAAAGCTTCCTAACCTAAAACCGAAACAGGCTTAGCGCGGGCCAATTCATCACATAAGGGTTAATATCTAAGGTTACATAGAACAATTACATACACATTAATCACCTAACCGGGTAGTGTATTACGCTGGCCCTCTACCCTTCTGTTGAATAATGCCCTTACTGCCGTACAGGCCGACGTAGGGACCGTTCACACTTGATTAGCTGCGGTCGCAGAGATTTTAGAGCAGTGTTTTTTGTCCTTGGAAACAAAGATTTAATGAAATATAAAAATACGGAAGTCAAAAAAACCAATCCAGTTTTTTTTTAACTACATTCTCGAGCGCTTATATTCAATTAAGTATGTACGTTTTTAATTATATGTTTGGTGTGTACCTATATAATTATGTATTTTATTTACCGCTTTGAGTATAATTACGATTATTGAATTAGAAATATAATGAAGTCACGCCGTTGTACGTATCTCACTCAAATCTTAATGCAAAAACTTAATTAGGTACGAGCCAAATTTTTTTATAGCAAAAATTTCATGGCGCGCTTAAGTACAAGTTACAATTAAGTTGTAACATTTTAAATTACCGCTTAATTATAATTGTCTGAAATTTGACACGCTATAATTATGATAATCATATCTTATTTACTTTAAAAAATTATTCCATTAGTATTTACTGAATCACAACCTATTTACTTTTATCAAAAAATGCATTTATTAAACAATACAAAACTAAATTAGATTTCTGCGCGAGTGCTGGTTAATGACATTTTAAAGAGGCTGCATAAGGGTGGAGGCAACACAACGTGCTCTCACCTACATAAATAACATCGCCGGCTACAAATGACATGCCTGATTAATGATTTACGCACCCAATTTCGTGTGGTCCACGCGCACAAGTGTGTGCGGACCTTTATAATACATACACACGCTCATACGAAAATTATTTCATGTATTTATATGATGTATGTACCTACACTTTTATTCACACCAGAACCTAATAGTAAGATGATGCAATGCTTAGATAAAGCTGGACACTTGTTATTCATTTCAATAATAAACGACATCGTTGTTGTAGGTCTAAAAGCTTGCGTCAAAAGCTTGACGATTTATTTTAATAGCCAAGAAGTTTATCAATTATTTCAAAGCTGCCATCTCAGTTAAAAGCTTATTAAAAGTTCATCATCAATATTCTAACAAGATATTTTTAAGAGGGTAGATATAATTTTAACCAGACATAGACACGAGTAGGTGCAGGTGGCCAAAGTCCACTCGAAAGGGTCAAAAGCTTTGGGACTATCGAGCTTTCCAATTGATTTATTGCGCCCTTATGGATACCGTGGTTGAATTCTGCCTTTTTGCAAAAAGTGGGAAGCTTGTGGAATAGTCACATGACAAAAATTTATATATTTTTGTGTAAAGCACAGTTGAGTTCTAGAGAGTTCACGAAACGAAATGTTAAAAGATAAATTTAGATTCGGTATAATGTTATTATACATGAAGTTCTGTATTTCTTATTTATTGTAGTTCAATAATAAGTTTTATACGAAAATCATATCTTAAATTTATTGGGATACTGTCCAGTTATTTGGTACAAGTAAAAATATTTAATAAAATGTGGAACTTTTTTAAAGATTAAGCTTATAAACTTTACTTAGAAATTAACACAATGAAAAAATATTTCAAAGAAAATACAATACAATTATAACAAAATAAGAACAGATTTATTATTTAAAATCATTAGAATAATTTAGTAGCTAAACCAGCGGTCATTTAGCGTAGAGGCGCGGTCTCACAATGCCGCGCTGCCAAGCGATTTAAATTTATTTCCAACGTCGGTAACTTCCAATTTAAACCTCTTAATCCTCTATGATGTATGTCGGTATTCGGTGGGATTAAAAGTTCCACGGAAAATAACCGGGAAAACCTTTTCCGGGGGTCGAATTGACCCGGACGAGCCGGATTAGAAGACCAGGATTGGATATACATAAATCTCGGTGCAAAGCTTTACGGGCGACGCAATTAAGCCGCCCGAAATACGTCATTTTGACGGTCGATACTAATCACGCGCCGCAAATATCTAGGAAAATACATAATTGGAATATTAAAATTCAGTGGCGCTGTACGCTGAATGGTCAGATGTTGCTATGATGACATAAATTATTCAATTTTACAGTAATAAAATACGCATGAGTGGCGTGGCGGGAAAACTTTCAGTAATAAAGGTCTGAATGTTACAAAAAGCGGTGGATCCGGGAGTCCTGGTCTGCCGAACCAGGATCTGGCAGACTCGTAATTCATGCATCAGCTTGCACGAGGGCTGCCCACGAATGCAACGATGACTTATAGTTTGTATTAATACTCTTCGAACACAGAAATCCAATTTGAGTCCGAATAATTAATTTATGAATGCGACTCCCGTATTGATTCGCGTATTTAATAGAATTAGCATTAATATAAAGAATGTTCATGCCTCAATGGTTTTATGGAGGCCGATGAAGCCTTTTTACGAAAATAAACTTTGTTTCACTAGTTTGATTTATTAAACCTTAAGCAAATATTGCTTAACATAATTTATCATAGTCATAAAAAAGATTTATTACTATTAATTTATGATAATCTCAGTAGAAGAGCAACAATTAATGGATAACTAGTGTTGTTAGCACCTAGTCAAGTAATAAATTTCACTCAAACTATACCATAAATATGATTTATGTATATTTTAAAACCGATTAAATTGATATGTTTATAAAATTAAAACAAAGATGCGCGATTCCCTTAAAATTCTAACGCCATGCTTTCTTATCCGGATGTAGCAAGCCAGCCATTAAAATTAGGGTTGGGCTACACAAAACTTGTAACTAGGGATGGGCCAAGGCCGGCGCGCCCCGCGGCCGTTGCTCACGAAGAAAAAAACTCGACCCAAAAAACATACTCAATAAAATGAATAACTGCCGGCCTGCCGATGAGATAAAAGATTTCTCAATGTCCGACTGTTGTTCTCTTTACATGTAACTCAATATTGAACATCGATTTAATTTTATTTGCATCTCATACCATACGATACAACCTACCTAACATCCACGAAGAAAAGTTACAGCTTCATAAAAAATAAAGCTCTGCGAATGCGAACGTAATTAAAACCTGATTTTTTCATAAGGCATGAGACTGGGTTATTTTGAAAACATATACTTAACTACGGACACGAAATTAAAAAGCAATTTGGTAACCGTTACTAATTTAGAGTGCGGCATGGAAGCTCACAATTTGGGAGGGGCGCAGGGACGCGGGGGGAAGGTCCCTAATCTAAAAGCTGTCAGTTAACAGGCCGGCCAGCTGCGCCGAAACACCCAGTGTGAACGCTGCTTTATAATTCAATACGTTATCTAGTTCTATTATAACAAAACCTTAACTAGTTCAGTTTTATTCACCGTGAATTACAATCTAAATGACAAACCGGGCATGGTTCTAGTTGCTACAGGTTTAGGGTTCAGTGCCCAGTTCGATCACAACCATGGCTATTTTATAGTTCCATTTGTTTTAGTTATGATTTTATTAAAAAAAAACTTTATTCCTTTTCTTCGATTCTATATATTTCATAATGTACCATAAACTTTTTGACACTTATAAAAAAAAACTGGCCTTACTAGAAAATTCAATTAGTTGACCAAAGGTACTTCAAGTGGATACTAAATCCAGCTAACATTCAAAGAGCCGCGCCGAGAAATTCTAGTAATTAACTAAAATATACTGCGTTTGATTTGAAATCGCCGGAGTTCTAAAGGAAACCTAGTTTCTCTCAGACTTCGTTAACCAACGTATTGGACACGGAAGGCAAAATTCATTTTAGAAAAACATATAACTCACTACCCACCTGTTTGTAATAGATTAAAATCTTAAAAATATTCTCTACGTATTATATCTTATGCGCCTACGCTGACAAAATTTGAATAAGCTAATTCGATTCACGAATTCGGTTTCTATCGATTCTTTTGTATAAAGTTTCTATGTGTTTCCGAATTTTCCATTTTTGGTGACGTTAATTCTGTTGTGTCTAGTTTATGATATTTATTTTCGCTGGATTGCCGATAAATCTGTTTATTTTATTGCAGTAGATGGTCGTAAAGTTGTTCGATCTGAGGTGAGGCATCTCGTCAAAGGCCGAGTGCTACGAGGTGGCTGTGACTACTATAAGTTCGTAATGAATATGATCAGTCGTATTTTGCACAAAATCCTTCTTAATGATGTTCGCTCAAGTATTTTCTTGACATATTGATTTGTTAAGGATAGAATCTCTACACAAATTGGCTCTTAAGAACGATTTCGTCGCATCTCATGCAATTAAAGTTACTAAATAACTGATTAAACTAAATATGAATATTAAAGTGTGTATATTCTTCAGACTTGAAAACCTTTGAAACTACTTTCTTAGTGGAGACGTAGGTATTTAAAATATGTATGTACCTATCTGAATGTAGAACATCAGTATAATCCGTTTAACACCTTAGTTATGCAGTAATCAATCTGTTTTTTCAAGTTTCCTTTAATGTATTCAGATGTAATTGCTAACAGATTTTATAATTTTTCTATAATTACTGATTTTTATTTTAAACCTTGCAATAAGCAAGTCAACAAACGGTAATGCCCCGGATTCATAACTCAGATAACTCCACCTAAACACAGTAGATACGAAGAAATTTATATATTTCCTTTTAAACGAATTGATATTTGGAACGGAAGACTTTCTAGTATTGTAATTAAGCTAGTCTGTCTATCTTTTTAACTTTAAACAACAATAATTTATTATGTAGCTAAACTTGTTTTCAGCGGAGAATTTAAAGTAGCCTTAATTAATTAAAATTAAACTAGCTCCAAAATTTTAAATGTCTTATCGTAAACTGAATTTATAATTCTTGAATTCGGAAAATAAAATGTGTAATTTATTCCTTGAAAAACACTGGGTATATAGAATCTATTTAAGAATAATATTTTCGTCTAGTCACATTTTTGCGGAACTTATTTTAGGTAATGAATTTGTCTGGTATGTTCATTTCTAACTAAAACATTTTTTTTAAATCAAGTTTAAACCAAAATCTTTCGTCTTTTCTAAAGACTGTTAAAAAATAGTCAACACGCAGACAAGCATTCAAGATTGGGCTTAAAAGAGCTAAATGAAAAGAGATTTTTTTAACAAAAGAACTTTTTGACACATTTTTAGAAACGTCAGGCGTGCAATGGTTGGACTTATGCGATCGTAAATTTTGTGCGCAGTGTCAGAAATAAAAAAGGGATATCATTGTTGTAGTCATTTTGCTGTCCGTGAGTTTGGACATGAAGAAATGAAAGCCTTTAGATGTCCTTTTTATCTTACTACCTTGACTAGGCAACTTTGACATGACAATTTGAAAGTTTAGTTGCGTGTTCGAAACAGGGTTTTCGTTACGTTAAAAACGTTCAGCTACGAAAATTAACTACTAATATCACATTTTTATATTGTATTACAGTATTTAGGTATTGATTTCTATTCCAATTATAATGTGGTTTATAAACCAACAGTATGGTTTTTTACCTAAGATTTGTATTTTAGGAATTAAGTTTTCTGTCTACTGCAACTCTTCATTTCTAGTCAAAAGTCCATAAAACCATTATCAATTAAGTAATAACAAAAACAATTTTATTCCTCATATTAAAAAAGCTTTTATCTGGGACTCTATTTATTCAATATCGTTCCCTCAGGATAAGAGCATTTCTTTAGCTCGATAAGAATTTCATTTCCTCCCGACGAGTCCCGACTTACTATGCGAACAGACAGTGATGAAAATACCGAGTGATAAAACTAAGGAGCTCAGTTTTGGGAGTCAATGACGCATTTTTATTTTAGGGATTTTTCAGGATGCGTTGAGAGTTCCGGATATGCGGAGAGTGGAAGTGTTAGGGAAATGCATTTTGTTTTTAAATAACATAAAGTTACAATAATATTATATTTATCTTGATAAGTGGATTTTTCGTATATTAAGTTATGATTTGTTTTAATTTAAGTTTAGTTCTGACTTTATAGTTACCTAGTTTTTTTTTTAATTTACAAAGAATGTCTAAGTATAGGTACATATCTATATGTATATCTTCTATCTAAAAACTAGGTATCTATAGTAAAAAAAATGAATGCCTAGAATAATCAGGTAGCGAAAGGAACTAAATACTTTTTTAGACTTTGGAAAAATTGTTGTAACTATAACTTAGTACAAGTTTACGAACATTGAATAAGTCGACTAACATAACTCAAACTTTTCAGCCTACGAAAGATTTATTGTGAATTTTAGATCTCGTTGTCTTTGAAATAAAGGTATAAAATAAACCTGCTTAAATATTAGGTACCAAACTTAAAATACAACTATACATAGTTAGAAGTATGAAAATTCTATAGGAAACGAAACCTGGTCTCCCAACATCGCAACCAAAATCTGACCTTAAAATAACTAAACCAACAAAAAGTGCACAAAATAAACAGACCAGCAAAATTTTAATAAATGCCTTCCTTGAGTTGGGTCCAGATTGATTCAAAGCTTTGAAACTCAGAGCTTTTCAACTCTATTCACATCGCAGTAAGCTTTACTCTAGCTTAGCTGGGATTTCAACACCAGCATATATTTTAATTTTATACGGAATAACACGGTACAAATATTTAAAAACTTAGTCATATTAATGAGCCAAAGAAGTAACATATCCTAAGCCAAAATAAAAACTTAAATTTGGGTACTGCTCTTTAAAAAAGATTAAATTTCAAAAGTGTTCATTAACTTGTTGAAAAAGGATCAAAAAAATTAAAACCATATAAAAATTAATTGAATTATATACTCACAAATTTAAAGTATATTCCGTTTCTAAATAGGTATTCACTCAATTCAAAATCCACCAATATCACTTAACAGCCTTCACTTCAATCACAAATAAAATATTTTTATTACTCACTATTTGATTAATTACATAAAACATTAATATTAATATTGCTATGTAAAGGTTATAAAATGTTACAGGTTCGGACCGCATCCACTGGCCGATACGTACAGTCTATTCAAATCCTTATGTACAACTGACAGCGTTGTTCCTCCTACAATAGTAGGTAAAGCCAAACTCGACAATCGTAGAGAGTCACCTCCGATGAAAGCAAATCGCGTAATCTGTCAAACTACACACGCATGTCCTAAACGCCACATCTTTACGACCCCAACACACAACAACGACTGCACAAAAAAATAATGACTAGGGGAAGTTTCGTAACCCATCTCTACACAAAACTTTTGACACGAACACTTTGCTCAAGCGCACAATCTATTTTAGAAGTGTGAGATAGATGCGCGCGACACAAATCTAAACCTGATAAGCGCGACAGAGATAGCTAGATGATTGAGCGTTGCGTCCGCCAAGTTTAGGGGACCAGAGATATAGAGAACCGCGGGATGCCGAGTAGGTGGTGATAAAGCATTCGCGGCGCGAGGCTCGATCCCAAATCGAAGACGATGAGTAATAATATTTAAAAAAGCAAGATTTGTTACCTGTCCACCGCCGCAAGATAATACTGCCCGCTTTTTTTGGAGGAAAATACAATTAACTAGTTAGAACTATAAATCATTTTGTTGTACCACGCCGTGCCCAAGTTCAGGTTATACAATAATAATTATGTCCTTTATAAAAAAGAAAAAAATAGATCGCAATATTTCGGCGACCCTAGTTTTGTACAAGTAGTAATTGCTTTAATAATTGCATGCAGCCCTTGAACATCGTTTTGGTCGTCGAAAAAAATGGATAAGTATTGTGATGCACAACCCACGCATCCGGCTGGTCGCTTTAATAGTGTAATTAGCAAATTTTCTTCACTCTTTTTACCAAGTAACGGGGTGATTTATACCTTTAAGTACCGGTATTATTTATTATTACGTCTATACGTATATATTTATATTACGTATTATAAGTCAATGCATTATTTAAAAAGAATAATTTAATAAAGTTCGGAAAATTGGCATCGGAGGCAGTTAATTTAAAAGGCTCTTCAGTTTAGCTGGAAAGTGTATGGAATAAGAGGTGAACACTCAATCGATGTAATTTCGAAATTGCGACCTGCCTCAAGCCTCAATTATGGCGGGCACCTAAAGCCGGCGAGGCTCCAATCGCCTCGGTTCGGAAATTGCTCGCGAGTCCTCGAGGAAATTGTCGGGCGCGCTGCGATCGCGCAGTTGGCCGACAAATCGTGGACTCGACCAACACAAATTGCTCGTTCCTCCACAGCCTGAGTGTACTCGAAAATTGCACTGAGCCGGGGTCGTGCGCCACCTAATGAAGACGTTAAGGTAAATCGTGCCCGGTCTTATAGAATGTTATAGTGTTTGTATTGATTTTTATGGGAATATAATTTTATTACGGCCGGCGCGATGCTGTGGGCGTCCCGCGCGATTTGTGCTTCGTTGTTATTATCCGATTTATACCTCATTCAGTAGACTGGGAGATCGTTTAGACTGCGCATTAGTTCTACGCAATGAGTAAAGTAATCCGTGAAATTTAAACAACCATCGTAACTTTTGCAAAATTTGTCAGAAGTATCGACGGAAAAAAGAATGACTGACTGGAAGACTTTTAAAATAATCAGCATTCAGTAATTTCATTCATGCGACATAAACACGAAGTTATCTCGATGGAGCATCGATATCAAGGGTGTGCTTAATGACAAACTGCGTCCCAGAGAGAAATGTTCAAAACGGTTTAATTTTTAACTTTTATCTGTGTATCTGGAAGGCGACTGCGCATTGAAAAAGCCGCCGCTCAGTGGTTAACATTCTGGTGCATCTGAATCTGCATACCGAAGTATATAATTCGCTTGCTCTCTCACAAGTGATTGAAGAACTTTTATTCAGCGAATTATTCAAACATAGTAATCAAAGTAATCATAATTGACAAAATGCTTTTAATTGAGAACAAAATGAGGATGACCAGGAGCGCACAGGCTACAAGGAATATTAAAATATCAATTGCCTTGGCCTTACCCAGATTGTAAGTGGCTATGGAAGGGATATTTATATGAATATGAATTGCGATATAATCGATGGAACACGCCTCTTGATGAAGATATTACAGCAAACAGGTTTCAGTTTATTTCTGGACGCCGTGCATATTGTAATTTATAGTTTATACCTACGGTCAGTGCTTTTGGATGAACATGGAATGTATTCCAAAATGCACATTCCAATTGCACTCAAATAAAAATTAAGGATTCCGTGTTATAGTTAGGTAGGTAAATCGTTTATTTATACTCTGTTTATAAGTATATTGTGTACTAACATAAGTTGCTGTTCTTTTCTCGATATTTATTTTATTATAGAAAACCATTTAAAATACTTTTATATAATACCAAAAAATAAATATCAAGAAAATAGTAAAGTTGATCAAATCAAATACATCCAGTTGATTGTTTAAGAATGTGTGCGTTTATCTAAACAACCATTAAAACAAATGAAATAGGTCGTTAAAAATAGCTACCAATTTTTTACAAGTGGCTTTTAAACAGAGCTTCAATCAAAATAAACGGAGTTAAAAACTTTTAGGTGTTTCAAGATGAACATCAGTCAATTTCTTTAGAAAAAGCAAATAATTCTCGAACATAGAGTTATGTGTCACACCATTTGGATCAGAAAGATTTGTTACATCGACCTTAGTAAATAAAAATTGGGGGAAGTGCAAAAGACTTAGAGTCATTTATAATACAACCGTATCGAAATTAGTAAAGAAGCTCATGAGTATCTGTATTCTGTGCAAGAATTCATGAACTCCGTATTGAATGGTAGCGGAAGGGGTCATATAAATGGCTATAATGATTTTATTACCAGAACAAACATTCATCGAGGTTCAATTCACAATAATAACTACGGTCTAACCCTGCGGTGTTGGTACGGCTTTATAATTCTGCAGTGATTACAAAGGGGCGCCGGCGGGCGCAGCCTCGTCTTGTACCGATCGTGCGGTACATAAATTATCAGTTATTGATGAAGACATTAAACTTACGAACGGTTCAACAATTATAAAATACTTTTTTAATAAACCAGCTAGGGCTGCCTAATTAATGAAATTTTTGTCAACGTTATTTTTATGAAGGACTAATTATCAAACAGGATTTTTAGTTCCGAGTACAGGGCTCAGGGTACGTGTTGATTGATCCAGTTATTCAAAGGACTTTTTGTTCTTTGTTTAAATTTTATTGAACTTTTAAATAAGGCCCTTTCCAATCATGTAGGTACAAATAGAATCATTTACGAACAGGGCTGCTCTTATAAACAGATAGGTGTACATATACATTTTTAATTATTTAATTTAATTTTTATTATAAACATTTTTCTTTATTTAAGTAATATTTATCATATTACTGAGAATATAAAATGCTAGAAACTGCAATCACAACAAAAGTACCATCAAAACATTTGTCAACCCTGAAATAAATTTAAATTAAGTGGATTTTCGGACACAACTTTACGTGCCCCAAATTTATCATGAGCAACAACACCAACAATAAAATGATTTTTAATGCAAAAAATGTCCGACTGGTATTAATAATTGATTGTTTCACATCGGCTTTTGCACTTCACTGAATCTTTAATGATATTATGATATTGTTTTTTGTAAAATTCGAAATATTTTGTAAAAAAAATCAAACCGTCTCTCTCAACTCATCTCTGACCATTCCTACCAATGACTCTTCACTTGCACATCTCGAAACTGCAATTAGAGTGCAAAATTGTGTAAATTGTTATTTATTTTTTGAAATATAATCAAGCAGTCGTCCTGAAAGACAGTAAATGATTTACGACTCTCGCGCCTTTGTGTTAATAAAACATAGCCGTGAGCTTTCGAGGAACCAATGAAAGTCACGAATGTAATTTTAAAATGTCGATACGGTTGTTGATGATTTTATTATTAGTTCAATGTGTTGTTTATTGCCGGAACTCGAACCTACTTTAGGGAAAACATTGTTTTATTTCCAATAAAGGTGGGCAGCGTTTTATGAATTATTATGGTGGTAATAATTTAGATAGGTATTCTGTTAAACATGGTCGACCGTATTTGCTCGAGCGTGATTAGTGGTATCCCTGAACATGTAAGTAAAGTAATAAATTTCTTTGATGAACACAGATGTATACTGTCGAGTGACGTATGTTTTTATACATTTGTCAATGTTAACTGGAATAGAATTTCTCAATTGTATAGTTATCTAGCACAAGTTGTTAATAAAGCTCAACGTGGGCTAGAAAATCAATTTCATCATTTATTACAACTATAATTTTATATCTTTTTACTATGTCATAAACTATTAAAAATGTTTACAATTGTAAAATGTTCAGTGTATTAAATTAAATAATATAAAATAAAAATACGCAGCAAATTAAAAACTTCACCTAAATTACAGTATATTGAAGGCAACGTAGTCAAAACCCTGGTTAAATTACCACGCTGGATCGCAATAGAAATTCGTTGGACGAGGTAGGTGCCAGCCTTAGTTACTTAGGTCACGAGTTTCACTCACCAATCGCCTCGCTAAATCCGAATAAAGGCGATGAGCCCCTTGTCTCCAGAAACCCATGGTATAACACCAAAAGCCTGTTAAATATATTGTACCTACATTATCCAAATTCTCATATTTTCTACGTTTAAGGCTTTCAGAGTTGTTGGTAGCCCAACCAGATTGTACACTAGTTTTAGGAAGTTTGGAGTCTGCGAGGGGGTCTACGCAGGTTGCATCTCACACCAGCGGCCCACCTATGCTACACGGGACCAGAGTCATACCATCAGATGGCCGCTTGTCATCATCACGCAACAGAACTGACAGTTCAAGAGCCGAGGGAGTGTTGGCGGTAAGATGAGTCCGATGGATGACGTCATTTCAGTTCTGCCACCGATGCAAGAAAAGGAAGGCTCATGGCGAACGAGCTTATCAACGAAAACGGCATAGCGGCAGCGGTGTTGAGCACACAATTTAATTCCTTTTAAAGTTTTATATTATTCAGTTAAATTTGTGACAAACTAAAGCTAAACTAAGATACTCTAAACACTCAAACTTAAAGACAAGGAAACCTTTGACGAATAATTACCACATGAATCGAAGTCACAGTTAAATAGGTACGTATAATAATAAAAGAAACAAAAATATTGAAGCCTTCCGTCTAACCAACTTAGTTTCAGAACCAAAATTATTATTTAATTCACAAGTAATTATGTCTGTACTAGACACATTCGTCTTAGTTTTTGTTTTGTTAATTCATAGAAATCGTTATTCGTACGTCGACTTCCGAAACATTTCGTGTTCGAACCTATCTTGAATCTACATAGTTTTGATACCTCTTTCCTAAGACTGGTTTTGGTTGAAAAATAGCATCTGTTTGTACGTGGGAGCATCCGATTAAATATTTAAACAGGTTTTATTTTTAGGTTTTATTTAAATTAGAAATCAATTGTTTTAAAACATAGTTTACTGTTGAGTTATCTTTTCTGTTGTTGTTGAGAAAAAAAGTGTCTAAGGTATGACAATCAGAAAATTGGGAGTCAGAATAATAAAAAAATGTTAGTTGAAGTAGTATAAGAGTCGAAAATGTATAAATTTTTAACTACTGTTTTGACAACATAAACTTAATGAAAAACAAACGAAAATTTCAAAATCCACGTGAAAGTAAGATGTCTGTTTCGAAAAGTCTTCAACTAGCTCAATGAATACTTTAGTTGAACATTAAAAGTAAAGCCGCGTGCGCATAAGTAGCAATAGAGACGAGTCTGTCAATGAGAGCTGGCTTCCACTCGGGCGACAGTATGCGAGAAATCCCCACATTGACTATTCGCCGTATACAACCGATGTCAGGCCAACGTGTACAAGTGAATAACAATCGAGAAATGTTGGCAGACTCGATCGTAACTGGAGCTATAGGCTGACCAAGTTATCTCTGCAGTCGTGGGTGGAGCTGCCTTCATTGTATCCTTTCCTCTTACAAACTAGATGTTATACGAATCTTTTGGTTCCAGTTTTGTCTACTGGACAGATAATTTGGTAGCACAGCGCGAGTTCCAGATGACTCGTTTTAGGGCTCTGTCAATTTGCATAATACCGTCTATTAGTAGTGTGAGCTTAAGTTAACGCTTCTTCACGTGATTTACGCTCCTATTTTGTTTGTGATTTATTTTAGGCCTTTTAATATCGTTGAAAAATGAAAATGAAAATTATTTTTTCGGATTTAATATGAAGTCTGACTAAATCATCATCTGACATTGTAGATGTATCTTTTTGCAGTGGCATTGACAACAACAGATACTGATGTCAACTCTCGTGACATACAGACAAACAGACAGACGCTGAAAGACACGTCCGGTAAAATGACATGGGAACAAGGAAATATTTCAATATATGCATTGGATATCGTAAATGAAACATATTGTCTCTTATAGTTGTATAAATGCAGATGTGGTTTATTAAAAACTTTCGATTTAAATAGAAAATGACATACATAAATGATTGAGAATCATTTGTTTACACTGCTAAAGCTGGTGTTATATAAATCTTGACAACCTCGTAACCCTGCCTTTGAGACCAGAGGTTTTGGATTCGAGCCCGATGAGGCACTTTATTTTGCAGACGAATTTTTAGGAGTCACATAAGTTTATTTGTATTACAGTCAATTTGGGTAGTTTTTAACATTTTTTACAGTATTTGAGATGTGACATCTGATTTATATTTATTACACCTTTATTTTATTGAATTAACAATGTCCTTTTGAATTGTTTTTTATAATATGATGAATTTTCGGAAAAAACAATAGAATTACCCACAATTTTCCCCAAAGTCAAATTTAAAGTTACCCTGAGTTTTGGGTAACTTTGAATATATTTTCTGTAAGGTGTAAAAATCTTTAATATTGGAATATTGTAAGGTTTGGTTATAATTAACTGATGTCTTTTTATTACGGATAACGCAATTTATGAAAATTATATCTACACTGATGTATAATGGTGACGCAAGACGTGACGTATGAATGGTCACGCTTTGTATTCCCATATAAATAAAAGTACCGATGGTCAAAGTAGACCAATTTAGTAGAAAAATTATCGTTATTAGAACTGAGCAACATTATGCACACATTTAAAGTTACGCAACATAGTATTTTTAGCATACAGTTAACTTTGAACCATTCAATATTATCCAAATAACTTCGATTTTGAACGTACTCAAAACTTTATCAGTTTCACACAGTATTTAACATCAAAAAACGGATAACGACTTCACAATGATAATATATAAACTACATTTTACAGAAAAACACAAAAAAATACCTGTTTACAGTAAGTTTTATATTTTTAATCACGATTTCAAGCACTAAACACCTCCAACAACTTCAGTACGGAAAGGCGGGTCTTTACAAAATTATGACATTGACAGTTTAATTTTTTACTTCGCATTGCTACAAAACATTTCGGACATTCGATTTACGCAGTCCCGATATTGAAACATCAAAACGTTTCCATGTAAAAAATCTATAAATCATTTTCACGACTTTGTTCAAAGTTAGACCTCAATTCAAAGTTACCCAACATATACGGAATGTTTTAAAATATAATACGAGTACTTCGCTCTACGGTCATACATAAATAAGCTTTTAAATTCGATGCAGTGGTCGTGGCTCATGGTGGTTTTATTTATCTTTCTGAATTCTGTACACAGTTTAAGCAATAACAGACACAATTCCACACACTATACTTCATTACCTACAACGTGGACAACACAGTCACGGTTTTACGGTTACTTTACACATTTCCTATTGCCAACTAAGTGTATTTTGATCACGTTGGTCTAGAGCTTCTTACATGTGTTGAATTCGAATTGATTAGATATTCGACTTTATGTATTCTCACTTATGTTTCCCCATTACTGACATCATAGAGCAAACATTGTTTTTAATTTTATTTAAAAGCAAGATTGCTATTAGTGAACAAATAAATATTTTAATATACACTTTATCACCATAATATTTGACAAAGTACCGTTTATAAACTTTCAAAAACCACTTACACTGTAAGATTGACATTTTTAAGTGCCAACATGGTCAATACATCTCGCCAAAGCCCAAGGACATCTAAAAAACAGAATCACCAAACTACACACCACAGCCCTACAACATGTTTAAGAAAATCAAACTTCAGACCACTTCGAAGCAGCAATTTAGTAACAGAAGCTACATACAACTTGAACTACCATACCTATACCAACCCAAAACTATACATTCAATGTAAACGTTCACAAAAACCGTGACTAAACTTAGGCATTAACTTGAAACGTAACCATGCCAACAGCAGAGCATCAGCTTTACGCAACCAATAATAAATTGACCCCTTATATTTCGGACGAGACAGGTAATTTTAATGCATATTTAACTGGCAATTCTTGGCTTCAAATCCGCTAAGATAAGGCAAGGTTATAATGCATGCAGTTTACTTCACATATTATTTATTGTGTGATTTTTGGCAACGGAACGTAAAGTCCCGCGCTTGGCTAAGTTGGATGTGCAATCTTCATAATGCATGGGGTTGAGTTTGTGGCTTATTTTTTCGGGAAACATACATTTTTAAGCCAGTTTTTTTGGCTCCAATAAGTCCTACGCAAATGTTTTGCGCTACTTTTTACGTAGCAGACTTTGGACCGGTTTCCTTTTTATATTGTAATAAATTTTACGAATTACAGGTAATTAAGATAGCGTTACTGTTAACATTTTGACTCAGTACTCGGTGTGGTAGTTAGAAATATACAGTTCAAGTTACACTGACCCCTCACGATGTCAAAATGTTTAAATATTCCTAAGCAGACTGTTAAAACTGTAATTATTTCTTAAAAATAACCTTCATACAATTACTGTAACTTACTCACCGGCTCGCTTTCGCCAATTAGAAATCTGCTGCTCGCTTACCTGTCAAAAAATAAGCGATCTTAATTAAAGTCGAAGTCTTAAAGCCTTATGTGTTAAAATATATAAATCATTTAGCGTAGTGATAAGTTGCTTGGTCACGTCATGAATAATTCTGTCCGCTCATGTCCGGTCGCTAAAGAGCCTTAATTGAGGGAACAAGATATGTATGTCCAATACTTCGGCGTGTGAACTTGTCAGGCTTAACACGTCTAAAAATCTCAGAAAGTTTCATTAGAAAAGTTTTAAAAAAACGCATAAAATTTTTGCTAGGTATGTCCATAAATTAAATATAATAAAGAGGTGATACTCAATAATAAGTTTTATATAATATGTCGTGATTTATGGACATAAGTCCGAAATACCGATCGGACTAAGCACGCCTACATGCGGGGTCAAAGATAAATCATATTGCGACAACTCAAAAATGCCAACTATAAAAACATGTTTGCCCGTGGCCAGTACAGCACGCACGATGGAAAGACAAGAAAAACAAACCTAAAAATAAATGACTTTTGTATACCTTTCTTTCCCGTTGTTGGACGCCGAACAAGTAATAAATCACAGAAAGATAAGCATAAAAAGATTGTATGACTGGGGCACGCGGTAGAACTAAACTTTTCGTATTTCGTTATCTTGAGGCGAAGCCTCAAAAAATGTACGCCTACATTATTCTCCGAAATAGAAAACGATGCGGTAAGCATTCATTATACCCGTTACTTAACGAGACGTCTTCTTCTAAAGCGTGTAATAAAAAGCTACTGTAAAAGCGTAAATAAACTTAAATCATCGGGTTTGTCCCACCTGAGCGGGAACAAATCGTTCGAGGATCGCACCACACGAGGGCAATTTGTCAGCGGAGTATACCTACACGGCTGCCTACTGAGCAATTAGATTTGTTAGCTTGTACCGTGGAGTTTCATCACGCCCCCGCTCAACAACAGATGCTTGGACTAATAACCTCTCGAAGTTTCCCTCGTCCCTTCGCAACCCCCGGCTGCGACCCCAGCCTCCCCTTGAGCTACCCAACAAAGATAGATTGCGCCACCATTCTTGCAATTTTCCTGTCGTATCTTGGCTCGTAAATTCCTGGTGATATATTGGTTCGGATCTCGCGGTACGACCAGGAGCATACTCCAAATATGATAAGAGTTATTTATTATTGTTCTTATTGGTTTTCTAGGGGTTGCTTTGGTATATATATTGATCAGTTATACATAAGATGCCATACTCTTAGTATATAAAAAAGTACTGATAATTTTTTATTTCGGTTTAACTGGTCTCAGTCAATTTGTATTACAGAAATATTGGGTATATCGAACATAAGTACTATATTACCTTGTTCAATTTGTTATAGAACTTATATATAAGTATGAGTTCTTCCATAAAGTAAGAGTTCTTCCAGAAGTTATTTAAATTTTTTTTCTAGACAACACTTTCTCTATCATTTTGAAAATGAAAATAACGAAACACCCTCTTCGAAAGAGGGTGCCTCCATTAATTTCCATATTCTAAAAGCGATAAATTAACGTCGCCATCAGATGCCAAAAACGTGATGAGGGAACGCTATGAAATTACCAAGAAATAAGAATTTACATGAAGATCCTGTAAAGAATTCGAAATTTTTTACTTCATTATTTTTATCTTTTAAAATTAATACTTCGAACTGTACAGGCAAATGAAATAAAACAAAACAGAATCTTGAATATAAACACGAACATTGTCAACCTGATACATAGTTTCAAAAACTATATACGACATATAAATAATCACAATGACAAACAGTACGACGGCCATGTTTTAACAGTAAAACATTGTATTCTTTGAATATTATTGGAACCCGCTGTGCTTAGAATACTATTTTTCCCACCAAAAGTTATCTTGTTGAAGGTAATGCATATAAACAATCAAAACGAAGTCCCTTCCCTCGCAGACGCCGGAAGTCAGTTGAGTGTCGCTCCCGGAACTGTTATTGCCGGAACGACTACTACTTCCGGTCGCAACGACTTAAAGTCGGAAGGTATCCTATTTTCTGCAAAAGCTTTTTGCGATTCAGATATAAAATAGAATGCAACTATATTTATTTATATCAAGAAAATAATTGAATAAGAAAACTATCTTTAAAGAACAACAAAACAATGAAAAAAATATTATGAAACTACAGTTATATCTCATACATAATACTACAAAAAGTTTACCCTTCACAGCTTTACGCCAGTTACGTTAAAATGCGTAACCTTAGAAGCATAAAGGACACGAAACGATTTTTAATGCACGTCACACCCCATTATAGGGTTCTTTCACTCCCTAATCTGTGGTGACATTTGAAACCTACAGCGCTGTGAAAATACAATGCTGAAAACTTTATGCAAATGGCATCATGTTCGTATTTTTGTACAATTCGCCAATTTTATGAGCCGCGTAGGAAAGGGTTGACAGGGTAAGATAAAGGGAGAAGTTTTGATTTTATATCTCTCCTATTGTAGTTCATGTGGTGTAGAGCTCACCCCAAGCGTGTTGTAAATAAGGACAATAGAACAATAAAGCAAAAATTAAATGATGATTGTAACTTTTGTAAATTGTTATTTAAATTAGTTTGAACAAGTGCTCCGTTTCACTGTGAAAAAAATATATAAAGTACCTATTGTTAGTAATTTTTAAATTACAGTTTAACAGTGACATGAGAATAATTATGAATCTATGAATCTATAAAAATTCGATATTTAAGTAATTGAGATGGTTATTTTAAGGATCAAGTCAAATAAATCCTTATTAACATACAATTCCATACAAGACTAAATCTAAATTCGTCACGTTGCATCACAAGTATGGCTCAAACCTAGTTCGTAAATGACGGCATCAGTTCTCAGAGTGTCGATTAATTAAGGTCATTGAACTGAAAATCCAGATGTTAACTAGATCGTAGACGTCGATGGAGATCTCGCAGACGTCGCTGATGTCACTATAGAACAAGAAAATCATTTCTCAGAATCGGGGTAGTTCAGTTGAACGACAATCATAATGACATAACAGGTATTGTCGCGTCTGATAGGGATGTTGCTTGCGTTATCTTTATTGCTTCTAATGGTATCTTCATACATTATGTAAGTAATACCATAATAATTAACAAAAAATATTATGCTAGCGACTACAGTCGCTTTATATAAACAAAGGAAGTCATCGTTATTTTAAGCGTCGTGATGAACAATCTGCTTTTGCTCTTTTTTTAAGTTAGCCTTGTAAATAAAATGAATTAGGTACAGGCAATGTATCACACTCTCGGTCTATAAATCCCGAGGTTTGCACACGCGTGACCGGACACACACAATTCGTGCAATATTTTTGCATCTGTCAACGCAGCGCATACGAAGCCTAAAATCAAAATTATCATGCAATTTTAGATAAACCCAAAACGCATTTAGCTGACAGATGAAACATTTAATCTAAATTTAATTTTGGTGCTTCATATGTTTTGCAATCGGAATGTAAACTTGTTTCTAATAAACATGACTTAAACTTAAAACATAGAATATTTATATATGTATATTAATAACAAACCGCATATTATTTATATGGGCATTTGATATTCGATACGTCGTCTGCATACACCACCACATGTGGGCCTAGACAAAAGGGAACAATTGGTCCCGTATTTAATTTTACCAAAACCGGTCCGAATTTAAATATGGCCGTTATTGAAATTATAATATATGGATTTGGATATGTTAGAGGTGGAGTAAAATATATTATTAATTGTGTAGTGAAACGAGATTTTAGGTTTTATACTTGAATTTATACTGATAAAACGAAGACTAGTTTCGGGCTTGATATTAACATAAAAGAAATAATTATATTAACAAAACAAGCTTAAATATTACCAGTTTCCAAATAAACACACAATTCTAATCACAAAATACGTAACAGTATCACGGACGGATATCCCCATTATGATTTATCAAATGAAACAACACAGTTGCAATATTAGTTTCATTTACATTTTCACAAAGGCTGTTTAACAGAGACTGGACCACAGCATCCGAATTCAGACCTACATTGTAAAAGAACAATGCTTTCGTGAACAGAGATTCGGAAGGTGCAAATAGTAGAGCAACAAACAATTCCTAAGATAATGTTTAGTTTACAATTCGTAAATATCTTTAGAAGTTAAAATACGATTGTTTCGAATTGCACATAAAGCACTAAGGCATACTATTAACTTATATCGATACTATCTTTGAAGCTTAAAAACTCCTGAAAGGAAGACAGTTCCGACAAACGTTTACTTCGCATTACCACTGAGCTGTTCATTTATCTCTTCTTTATCAGCTTTGTTTTAAGGTTCACTTTAGTCTGGATTGACACAAATTTTCTTTTGTTTGAAACTGCACCATTTTCTGGTGTCTTTATCAGCGAGTGTTGCGAGTGGCCGGCCGATGCGACGCGTCCGTGAAATTTATGAACTGTGATACGCATTTAGTGTTGCGAGCTCAAAGGCGATTTTAATTAATATTAATTATCGCCACACCTACATTTAACGTAATTTCAGAGATAAATAGCGATTAAAAGTCACGATCTGGGTGGTTTTCGTGAAAATTGGGTATCATATTATTGATAATGAAATCTCATGTATCAAATTTTGACTTTATTTATATTCATGATGTGTTTATTGTTTAGGTTTATAATTGACATTGCTGAAATATCTATAAATAAGTATATTTTAGAATTGGAAATAAAATGGTAGAACAGCAAACTCATTGTCGTAAACATGGTTTCCTCGTGAGCTGGGAATTAATCAAAGTTTGAAACAATTTCATGTAGCGTGGTGAGCAGGCATAATCTAGCATGGGGCTGTTCCTATAAACCCTGCCTATATTATCCAAATAAGTTCACAAAAATTATGAAGCATTGTTTTAAACAATTAGTTTTAAATTCATATCTCTGTTACACGATTTGTTTAGTCACGAATTACGCTAAAGCCATAATTTTTCAAAAGTTTTAATTTTTTACCTATGTCCTCGTATAAAATTTTTGAATTATAACATATATTAAAGAGTTAAAAAAAAACGAAATTTGTAAATAAAAAAGAATAAACGAGTGATATAATTTTAAAATAGTAACTAATTCTAAGAGGGATTATTAATATTTCAAGCAAGAACGATCACTGCAATCTAAACAAATGAAATACGATCCCTCCATAGAATTGTCACACAAACTATTATACCGCATTTGTTCAACAAATTAAAAGGCTATACACAAACGAGCCTATTCCGTACACACTCGTAAATATTTCGTACTCGCTAAATTTCGCCACCGTCTGCTCTATATTGATATATTGTATTGTTTATGGTGCGGCCGAATCAAAATGTGATATATTGAACAACGTGTGTAGTGTTCGCGAACAACTTTCATATTTGGTGGGGTAAAGATTTAGGGCTTCACTGGAAGAGACTCAAAGGCTTTGTACGAAGTTAGTTACTTCGTTCAGTGACTTGGTTTTGCAGGATAAGGCTGTTGGAAAAAGTTGTTTGTTGTGAACTGCTTAAAAATTTTTGGTCACTTCACTGTTTAGTGCTAAACACATTGATTATAAAGATATTGTTGATTTACTTTCAATTAATAAATAGGACTTTTAATATTAATCTAATAAAATGTTGTAGGTTATTATAAAATGTAGAAACTATACAACTTTTATATACAATACACAGATAAAACTTATTTTAAAACCATGTGTATTTTTATTTTTTATTTATAGTTTTAATTTATAATTTTTATACCGAACAGTTTATTCTGTATGCCACTTCCACTTTCTAAACTCTACATCAATGTAGGATGCATAGTCGTACCTTGGGAATAGTTGGGATGAAGTGCGATAAAGTATAGCTTTCTGCCATGTGTCTGTGCCATATGTTACGGCAGACATTGTTTTAATTTAGTACTCAAATACTAAGTCAAAACATTGTAATCGTAACTGCACAACTTCTGCTACTTATTATCATTTCTATATAAGAATGTTTGACGTTAAACTTAATTTATGGATTCCAAAAATTTATTCAACATATTAGTCTAAAACACATACATTTTCCCACCAACTCTCATCCGGTTTTGAATTTACATATATAAAAAAAAAAGAATTAAGTGTCTGAATTTAATTAATTCACATAGAATGTTTAATATTGTCGTGAATCAAACTAATATCAATATTTATCAAAAACTTACAAGTAAACTATTAAATATTCATCAATGCTTTATTAATACGATAGCAATACTTCTGCAGGTTATCATTACCGCATCTGGTCGGAACTAGACAAAATTAATTTATGAAGTCTAGTCACTTAATTAATAGTGAAAGAATGTAATAATTTAAGCCCAAAAAATTTAGATTTTGGTTAATTTACATTCATAATTAGATGAGCTTATTTTGGCTAATGCATTAGGCGTGTAGGAAACTTTTCACTCAGTGCTTGAGAAAGTTTGTGCGTGGAGTAGCGCAGGGTATCACGTTGGCCCGTACATGCGGGCAAGACCAGGTCTCTAATGAGGCGCATATGCTAATCATGAGAGAGTTGAAATTTGTTGACAGAAAAGAGTTTCTTGTACTTTTTCATATCTAACAGGTTATATTTGAAAAAGCTCAAACATATAATAGAATTATGTAACTAACTCTTCAACCAATTTGTTGGCAGAATCTTTACAAATGGGTACTTAAAAATGTAATTTTTAAGTTTATATACTTCTGAGTAAAGTACTTCATCATTGTTGTTAATAACATTTAACCTCACAAGACTTTTTCATATAAATCTGGTAATACGAAAGCCACAGATATATCTCTGAATACTATTTACATCTGCATTTACCTAGAGCAATGAACTTTGAATATTTTACCATAACGAATGGTATTGATTCTTACTGTCTCTTAAAATGGGGTGTTATATCGATATGGAAAAAAAGATAAAAACGAAATAAATCTTGTTAAGAGTTCCTCCCCTCTTCCTCTGAGAGTTATTTATCTGATAAAAGGAATATAATTTTTAATATTTTTGTGCTAGCTCGACTCGGCTCTCAGCATTAAGAAAAACTCAGAAAGTTGCTACTTATAACTTATGAAGTAAGAACAAATATAACAAAAATTACTACTGACCTTTTGAAAATGAGGGACAATATTTCGATTTGTTTTGGAAATACTTAAAACACATTTCTGCTGAGTTGATCATATAAAAATTTAAGGTGCAAAGGTCAATGTACAACAGTAGGAGCCCCCATGTTTGTGCTAACTTCTAATGATCAAATATTTATATGAACTCTTAGGAATTTATTTATGATTTGCGTAAACATTATAACTACATATATTACAAAATTATAATAAATATAATATTTGCAAAAATATCTTCTGACTGTAGATGGTTCCCAAAATCAGATTTACGTATTATTACAAAAACAATATATTATTATAGATATTAATAAAATACGCTACATTGCTGGTATATTACCCAAACTTTAGGTAAGCAGAGGTACCAGCAACCGCGAAGTACATTAAAATCACATTAGTAGCAGATCTTGAAGGGACGAGAAATTATCTCTTAGGGTGAAAAAAATAAATTAATGCACGCAACATAAATAAAGGAAACACTTTTTATATCAACTAGGAAGAAGAAAAAAACATTTGCTGTTAAATTGAATAAAAACGCGATACAATGTTGATTGCGTCAAGCTGGGCAATTTAAATGATTCCAACACGTTGGAGATTAGAGAGCGGATAAGCAATTATTGTTCATTTTCACTGAATTCATATTTTAATTTAGTTTTAATAAAGTCATTCGAGATTTTTAAATATCTAAAGACTGAAAGAATCATTTATATGTATATTTATTTACATGATTGTTTATTATATATATATAATAGGTCTTTACCTATGAAACTGCCGTTTTGCCGTACTGGCCATTTCAAATGAAAATATTTTTTTTTTGACTGATAATTCTGATTTCAAATTAATTTTATTTGACAAACATGGAATTCTTTTTCTAAAATCGTCATTTGTTTAATAGTTAGTGTTTTGTTTTCAACGCATTCGAACATTTTTCGTCATCATGGATAAGTTAAAAATTCGAGTAATTATGGAGTATGAGTACCGTCGTGGCAGCAAAGCGGCACAAGCGGCACGCAACATCAACGACGTTTACGGAGCGAACACTACAAACGAACGCACCACCCGTTATTGGTTTACCCGCTTCCGTTCTGGAAATTTTGACCTGAAAAATGAACCCCGTGGTCGTCCGAAAACTTTGGTCAACAATGACGAATTAAAGGCAATTGTGGAAGCTGATGAAACTCAATCCACGGCTGAATTAGCAGCAGCTTTCGACGTTAGCATCAAAACAATATTGGTCCATTTGCGTCAAATTGGCAAGGTAAAAAAGCTTGACAAATGGGTACCCCACGAACTCAATGACCGCCAGCGCGAAGTACGCGTGGAGACGTGCCTTGCACTGCTCAGCAGGCATACAAATGAAGGAATTCTGAACCGCATTAATACTTGTGACGATAAATGGATCCTGTTTGACAATCGTAAGCGCTCAACAAGTTGGTTGGACCCTGGCTCAGCACCCTGCCAATGCCCTAAACGAAAACTTACCCCTAGAAAAGTGATGGTCACTGTTTGGTGGTCTAACGCGGGTGTAATTCATCACAGCTTCTTGCCAAACGGGACAAGCATTACTGCAGATGTGTACTGTGAAGAACTGAACACAATGATGGAGAAGCTCGCACGTCTCCAACCAGCTTTGGTCAATCGTTAGGCTCCACTGTTCTGCACGACAACGCGCGACCTCATACTGCACAGTAGACGGTCTCCAAGCTACAAGAGTTGGGGTTGGAAGTTCTCCGTCATCCGCCGTACTCACCAGACCTTGCGCCTACAGACTTCTACTTTTTCCAGAATTTGGATAACTTCTTGGCGGGAAAAAAATTCAATACCCGAGAGGCAGTACAAAATGCCTTTGAAGAATTTGTTGCCTCCCGTCCAGCTGATTTCTTCAAGAAAGATGGCAAAGATGCATTGATTGCATGGGTGATTATTTTGATTAATAGAAATAAAAAATATATAAAAAAATTACGCTTCATTTATTTCGTGAAAAACGGCAATTTCATAGGTAAAGACCTAATATATATATATATATATATATATATATATATATATATATATATATATATATATATACATTAAGTATGACCTCGTCAATGTTCTAATTCCTGATTATTTAACAGATTTTCTTTTCCAGTTATCAAAATCTATGGCAAAAAAAACAAATAGTAAAAAAAACTCAAAACATAATAAAATGTTAATATAAAGTATAGATTTATCTATAAGAGCCCCATCACGCACATCCCTGACTGCCACCGCAGTCTGCAGACCCGTAATTTGTCCCTCTGAGGCATGTTTAATATTAGAAGTGCTGATTTATTGCCCGCCCGTAATGAACTGTCCCCACAAACGTGTGCTACTAATTCACTATAAGCAATTAAAAGATTCCAGCCTGATAGGAAATTAGAAGGCAAATTTTTCCTTGTTAAAGTAGGCAATTTATTTCCTATTCCTAAAATAGGGATTAAAGGTACACAAAATAATTAAAATTAAGCTATTACTTTTTTTTAAATTTCAAACGTTTTGGCAGAAATAGAAAATACGAACATATAAATTAAAAGCTTTTGCTAAACAGTTGCATTACAAATAACACATTCTTTCAACACTGAGTGCGTATTAAATCATGTGTTAATAAGTTTAAATACGTTCATAAATATGGACAACATAGAAGAATCCGTTGACACGTCGCCAAAATTGAAACTGAAAACTTGAGTTAATGCGACTAAAACATTACCCGCGGATGTTATACATCTTATAGGACGTTTCATCTTAAGAGCTGAAACGCGCCCGTATATAATTCCTAATTTATGCACAGCCGTATACGTCTCCGTCGGCTTAGAAGCTGTAAGTTAAGATGGGAAAACGCGGGCTATTCTCAATGCGGCGACGAAACAAGTGGACTGTATAAATCCAATTAGTTTAAGATCTCATTAAATCAATTCGTTTAAAGGACAGTAATATATAGTGCCTTCATCTCTTTGTTTTCGATGGCTAGTATCCAAACTATTTGTTATTTCTGTGTGGCTGGCTGCGGACGCGGCGAAGTTCCCAAGTTTAATTCAGGTTTTAAGGATTGCGTAACGATACCCGAGTGCACAGTTATTGTGACGTTCGTGTAATTTTATATGATTTGTGAAGCCACGTTTTCTTTTTCTTAGATTAATTTTTGATTTATATTTTGGATGCTTTGAACAAGAGCAATATGGCGTTCCATAATAAATCTTTTAGAAGATTTTAAATTTCAACACTTTCGTTTTTCTTTTTGGTAGCTTATATAAACTTAAAAAAACTATAGTAAAACCAAAAATATATGATCGATATCATTAAAATCAAAACAAAAAGCGAAACTAATTACAAATACAACTAAGAGGCAAACATGTTAATCCCAGAAATGTATTTCTTACTTGCAGGATCCGATACAAAGGTTGGACGCTGGAAAGGTAATAAATTAGCAGGAAAGCTGTGAGCCAGGATTTCCCCTGGGCTTATTCTCACTCAAGTGTACTACACCTAATCCAGAAAGTCTTATTATGCTACCCTTAAATACGTGGCTCAAGACTACTTGAAAATTTTCCCGAAGTAAACGCGAGTTAGGCTTTTATTTCGGGAAGTTTTTAGGGACTTTCTTAGCAGTTTCGGGGCTTTTTTAGCTGATGGTTTGGGTTTGGTTCATGAATTTTAAATGCGAATTTTTGAGGCGGTTGATAAGTTAACTTTTAACTAAGTGAATAATATGTGAAAGAAGAGTATAGTTCTTAAATATTCCGGTTTCATTTACCTCAATATCAAATTAATACTTCATACGAGCACCTTGTTAAAATCTACCTACCCGTTAATTTGAGCAGCCTTAAATACTACTCTATTATTCAATTTTACCGCTACTTAAAACATGTATCATTATCTCGCTATCATTTACACTTGTTATATCAACTCCGTACATCAGTATTTGAACGTTAATAACAGTTCCTTGAAATGCCCTGCTACCAATTTCTCCAATTTAACTTGTCTATGCGCATCGCTCCACTGATGTCAGCCGGCGCATTCCTCGATTATCGACTCCCGCGCCGCCGTCGCGTGAAAGGGAGGGCAATACAAACAAAAATCACGAAAGACAAAGACAAACGATAAAACACGCAACGGTCGTTCATTTTTTTAAATAATTGAGTCAGGTTAGGCACCGGACCGCGGCGATTTTAACATAGAGGATGGTAACCCTAACGCGGGTTCATTGCTTAGTTGAAGCAGATTATAAATCCATTTTCTTTTGACGATTCTAGATTTAAACTGTCTGTTTCTATTTTCAATTAGCACGTGCCAGGAACATCGTTCTTAATTTGGACGCATCCTATAATTACTTCGCCGACTGTGATTGGTCGGTGTTCGTTAAAGACGTCATCTTTCTTCTTATAGTTTATTTCTCAAAGGAACTTATTTAGGTGTTTCCTATTTTATGTTTTCATTTTTGCAAAGAGATGTGTGATAGAACCGACACTAAAGTAATTTTAAACTATTTTAAGAATAATGAGGCCAACGGAAATGTTAAAGCATAGGTACGTAGGTAAGTTAAAAGGTAAAATAATAATAAAAACTACAAATATAAATTTCCTTGATACATATTTGGTTTATATTTGTGTTTTTAGACTTTTTTCACTGTAGATAAATATCAATAAATAAAGGTCAATCGCAGATATCTGTATGGATACAGTGTACATTTTTCAAATCTTAATTGTACCTTTTATTTTTAAGGGTCAAATTGTATCTATTAAGTACAAAGCTGTCAACAATATAATTATTTGTACTAAGTATACAAATTAATATCAAAGTAATATAATTTCAGTCGACTTACAATTTACGGCTCTAATACATAATCATCAGCAATCGCCTATTGCCAAGGAAGAAAGCTGCAGGTGAAAACGCAACTGCCTTTCTATCACACAAAAACTGCATCCATATTAGTGCACAATAAATAACAACACATTTGTCTGCATGTTTGCTGCCATAGTTGTGGTGTCCATTCGTCAGAGTGATATCTGGCGACAACATACGATCTATAGTCTGTTGGTCACTATCAAATGTCAACTGATGACATTGACGTATTGTCTAATAATCTGAAACTGTTTGCCGAAATTAATGATTGGATTTTAGCCTTTTTGGGGCTTGTTTCCAAAAAATATCCACTTTTTCGAAATGGACTGTTCATTTATGGCCCTATGGGCCTTTTAAATTTCACCGGACTTTGTAGCATAGCGCTGACGGCGCTTAGCCGAAACTTAACTACTCCTCGCTTACCTTGCTTACCTTCCTATCTCTAAAAAATTCAATGAGAAATCATGAATTATTATAAATTTAGTTTCAACCCCTATATGCCAATTTTGCAAAAACTTCTTACGACAAATACGAAAAAGATCTATAAAAATATCAAGAAACAGTCCATAAAAATTATCGACGACTTAACTCGACTGCAATGCCAAGAGAAATAAAACTTATTGATAACTCTTTTATTCTCTTACAATATTATAGCATATTTTACTGTTCGACAAAACCCTTGCAGATGATCCTAAACGGTTACAGCCAGAACAATATGGAGTTGTTACAACATAAATATATACATCGGATAACGTATTTCTGAATATTGAAAATTTATTGCACACTTTCTTGTCGCTTCCTGTTGGCTAATTAATTTATTGGGTCAAATAATAAATATGCTTTTCCAGGAAGTACATCATAATTCCTCAAGATTTATGTAAGATGCTATGATGCTCGAATTTCATGTAAAATCTTAAGCATTATGATAAATTTTCATTTCAAGTTATAGTTGTTACATTGGTTATTAAGTCACAGCTCATTTTATCTAAAATATTGTCTTATTTTTTATCCCAATTACCTACTTCAGCAATTATGAAGTTTTTAGCTTGCTTCGCTCAAGTTGTGTGGCACTAAATATTTTAGTTTAGCTTGTATTTATTATAAAACGAACAACTCTGGAAGTGTACCCGCTTCGGGACGACTACGTAATGTTTTACGGTATGGGGCGCGACAATAATGGCTTGCTCATAACATTACTCGTCCTCACGGCCCGTACCACGAAACCGCACTGTCTACACGCAACTGCTCATTTCCAACCGAAAACCGACCGACTGAATCCGATCCCTGGAATATCGTGGTACAGAGATTAGAAGAGTATATTTCGCTCTAAGTAAAGTGAGTGCCAAAAATTAAAATTGTTCCGTAATGTACGTAGATGGATTTGGATTAATTATAGATCTGAGATTGTTTTTGTTTCGTTAATTTTACGTATGACTTTCTCACGTGGACTTACTTATTGAATATGAATAACGTTAGGTATTAGGAGCTAATCTTTCAGGAAAGTGTTCATAGGTAGATTTATTTGCTATTTGGTTATTGGAACATACTGTTTACGCAGTATATACAAGAGCACTCAGAGATTTTTTCCACCCGCTTTTTTTTTTCTTAGTTTACCCATAATACCTCTTAAAAGCTGAAGTAAGTTGTATTAACGCAATTTTGGTGAACTTGAAGAAAAAGAAGACTGTCACCAAGTGTTAATTTTTCTTACCTTTTTTACCTTACCTTATTATTTTGAATTTGGTACAAACTATTCAATAAAATAACTTATTGCTACAAGATCAAAAGAATAATTAATTTAAATATTTCATCATAAGTAAAAATGATTTACACGTAATGAATGTCGCCCTTTACTTCATTTTCATCATCATAGTATAAATACACCTTAACTTTGGCTTTTAAAAGGTAATATTAGACAAACCGTAAGAAAAAAAAGTCGGCGAAAAAAAACGTCGCGACAGTCTTTTGTCATAATTGATAAAAATATAAAATAGTAGGTAACAAAATATAGGCATGTACGTTAAAAAAATAACAAAGCAATTTGAGTTGTGCGTCTTTCGTATAAATAAATAAAAAAAATCTTCATTGCGCATTTACAAACATAAACCTATTGGTACTTTTCTCTCGAATAAATAGTAAATACTAAAATAAATTAATAATAATAATGAAACATTCTTAAAGCGCAATTACTAGTAAAACTTAATTGTGAACGGAGATTTCAAAGGGCATTGTTTTTTAATTTGTGCGCGACGAGCTTTTATCCATCAATCAATGGTGTTCTCTAAGACAGACTTCAGGCCGCTTGAAAAGCTTTTGCAAGCTACGTAATTGTAGCTTTGTAGGTGAAAGGAACCTTTTCTTAGGAATTATTTAACATATTTAATTAGCTAGATAAATGAAGAAATTGTAAAATATTTAAGCGTGAGTATTGGATATCGAGATGATTCCTTTAGCTTTGTGGTCTGTCAAACTTTGCACCCTTAAATGGAAAAATAAAACATTTTCCTGAAGAACATTCTTAATTTCATTTATCAAAAAAAAATGTTTACCAAACTAACTACGCAAAGCTGGTTGCTTGTTATTGATAAAACGACAAACGCGACAAAATAAGCCCAACGATATAAACTTAAGTTTCACTTACCTAAATTTTTTTTTATAATACTTTTTTTATAGATTATTTATTGCACGTTAGAGATGATTGTAGGAATTTATTTTCAAATTTTACTAATATCGTTTACTAAAAGGTACATTTAACTCCTCAAAATATCAGCAGGATTTATTGAAACGGTATTTAGGTCATCATTATCTCGGTGATCATATAGTTGACAAGACTATCGACATTAAGATCAGATCAATTGCTAAGATCAAATATTTCGATCAATATCAATAATAATGATCTGGAACTCTGTGTTCTTGAGAGGTATAGTTATTTTAATTGTATAAACAATGGTTATAGTTAGATCCGGCTCATAGTAAATAGAACTAAAGTAAATAACTATGGGTGAATTATTTATTGTTTGTGGACGTAAAAACCATTTCTCTTCAACAAATATAACTCGACTTTAAAGTAGTATTTTTGCAAATTCACATTTTTTTCACAAATTTCACTTTATCGTGTTGGATAGTTTCAATAGGGTATGCCGATTATATCCATTTATTAGTTAAAAAAATACATAGATAAGTTACAACTTAAACAATAAAACAAACTAAAAGCATATTAATTAATTACTTGGGGATTTAATATCTTCATGTGTATCCAAAAAATTGTGAAAACTTCTCATTTGTCTTAGCCTTTTCTTGGGAAAATTTATAATTTTGAATATATATATTTTAATAAATAGAAATTAATCAACATTACCTATAGCAATAACGTGCTTAAATCTATGAGCTTAAACATAATTAATAACCTAGGGTTTAGCGTCCACTCTCTAACACCGACCGTAAACCAAGGTCACTTAATGCGCGCCAATCTGGCCCTCACTATGTCTAAGCATTTTACTGTAAAATACAATGTGGACGATCATCTCACCTCTAGACATTTACAAAACAGTTCCTATTCTCCAAGACTTAAATTGTGTCATGATATAATATAACATTATAAAATTATGTCTTGACATAAGATAAAAATGTCGTATGGATTTTAGGATAGGTCAGATAACTAAAAGTCTTTTACTAAAGGTTTGTTAAATTATTGAAATATCAATAGTTGCTAAAATCGCTATGGTAATTTGTTATGAATTCTAAATGTTAAGTAAGGATCTTCATCCCTGCTGTTTTCAAAATGAACACAGCTCTAAAGTTAGGAATAAGGCGTCTTTTGATTATTTGATCATGGTTAGCAACAAACTAAATGATGGCAAAATATATGTCCAATACATTACCAACATTAATCTCTTACACCTTAGTGGGTGGTAATAAGAGTCATTTTTAAAAGATAAATTGAGCTTGATAGTATGTAGTAGGTAGTCTAATGTAAAATGTTCGGAGAACAGCCATGATGCCTAGATAGATAATCGTAACTGACAGTGGCTTTAATGTCTGGGATTTGGAGTCTTAACTAGTCAGGTCTGCAAATACGAGTATAAGTGACAATGACGAAGAATTCTAACAACGATGGCCTTACGATGTATGTACTTCTTTGTTTTAAGACGATTGGCAACATATAATATGGCTAAGAATTATTTGAGTCTGGATAAAGAAAATTCCAAACAGCCGGGATGCAACTAGTTACCTTTTCCAGACTTATTTCACTACGTGGTAAAGAACAATGTAGGTTCACCGCAAAACCCGGAAGAACCCTATATTGGTTTTTATAAATTAACTACTTAATGTAAATAGATTTTAAATTACTTTTTACGTTTTTTGCATTTTAACTAGACCACCCGGTATGTTTGTATGCATTTATATCTAGCTATTAAAGTACAGTTAATATCTTTTTTTCATTAATTATAAGACTAACAAAGTAAACCATGAAGGAATCGTTATTTTTTGCTGTTGATAAACCAATATTAATTGTTATTTTAACATTGTGACAAAATTGGTAGCGATGATTAATACTTATGTACTTACTTAAAAGATTAACGTTCTAGTTCATGGCTAAACATGGAATCATCGTATCTACATAAGTTATGTTTATCAGATCAAACATTATATGAACACTAAATAATATGAACTTAAAGTACTTTACAATACACAAGTGCCAAAAACATCGCATATGAATATTAAAAAATTATTGCGAAAAAAGTATCTTCTATAGATATATTACAATACAATTTCGATTGCGTCTGTACGTCTGTATGGAGATGCAGGTTATTACCATTGCAAAGCAGCGTTATATAAAAAATGTAACATCGCCTCTTTTACCTATATTCGGTATGGTATTTGTTTCTTTTGGTGTCGATGCTGAATGCCGATTTTTTTTAAATATATTGAATTTTGGTATGATGAGCTACCGTAATTTGAATTCTGAAGTACCGCTTTTTGTATTATTTGCTGTCTTTGTCATGAAGAACTAAAACGGGAGCAAGCAAATTATATGCCGATCGATGCTTATAACTTGCTTAAAAATAGTTATTCCTTAATGTGTCTGAAAATTGATTATGCAGGTAGTATACATTTCATTTTTTTTCTTTCAAACTCAGAACATCAGAATGAAATATTCCTTAAAATGAAGCTATGTCCTTAGGAATATTATTAGTTGTAAATCGTAGTATTTTCGGACTTACTTATATATGTCACAGATCTTTCAACAGCTTTCCCATGTAACAAACACAACGGGAAATAGAACCAACCGCTTTCTGTCGCCGCCGAGCGCGAGCGTATAAACTTTTATTTTTATCTTTCCACGCCGCTCTTAACAAAAACTCGAATTAATTACATCTCTATATAAATACAGCGTAACAAACAATTGGCTGGCAATTAAAATAGAACACTGTCCCGTTCACAACAAGGATTATATTAGGTTATTATTAATTGTTTATTAATATTGATACAAATGGTTTGAAGTGTTCCGAAGCGGGTTTCTCAGTGAGTCGCAGCATTTTTATGGAATACTCGAAGGTTTTCCGGCACCTCTCTGGTAAATCGTTGAAATACTAGAAAGTGGACTGTTAATTTGCCCTTTTCTTTTTGTATTAATTTCTGGATAAGTACATAACGGCGGCATGCTGTCTAACATAAGAGACATTTAAGGTTAAATCAGTTTTATTTTAGGTTTGCATACCAAAAGAAGTAAGAAGTGTTCTATTAGTTTAGCTCTTGTTTAAGGTGCGTAATGTATTAAAACTTAAAAAAAATATCGATTGATATAATTATCTATTAGTTAAGTGCACTTGGTTACCTTGCGGCACTCAACTAACACATAGCCTGCATATTTTACAATTAAATCTTGTTTGCAATACGCTTGAGATAGTAATTAATCAACCAAACGGGAAAACTATGCCAATTAATAACACCAATTAAAAATTATAACATATTTAAAGTGCAATACATCAATGTAAATATGAGAACTCGCAACTGATTTTGTTCAAAGTTGTTGTCAAATATTGCCACGGGGTTACGAGACGGGTAGCCTAATAGTAGCACTTTTCAAAGTTTGTCTAGTATGTTCGAATGTCTCCTACTAAACATGGTGTCTGACCGGCTAACCACAATCAGGCCACGAATGTAACAGAACAGCATAAACACAAGGAGGTTTGCGGCAACGAGGTCTCACTAAAGAGACGAGTCGCCAAGAATACCAGCAGTTTGAAATACTTCAAGTTGGTACTTATAAAGTTTTGCAGGTGCGGTTACATTTGCTAACTTAGTTCCGAACTACGAGCGTTTTCAATTCTCTTTGCCAATTATTTGGTTTGCTTTGTAACTTTTATTGTAGTTTATATAACATTTTATGTGGTAGTGCATTACTTAACTATGTATAATAATATTTAGAATTCATTTAATACTCTTATGAAATTAAATTTGTACAGGTTGAATTGAGTGTAGTTATTTTTATGTAAAAGCAAATTGTTATCAAACTTTAGATTTTCTTTTATTCTTAAACTAAGTTTATTTAATTATATGCATTCGAAAATCAACAATAATACTGTAGCGATATTCAAATTTCTGTATGTTCAAATACGTCAAAACTGCATTTAAGACTATTTAAATTGTTTAGTAATTAATGGAATTAGTTAACATATTAAAATATAAACGAACACAAATGAAATTGGGAAATCAAAAAGCCAAAATTTCACCAAAAGTCACATTACGAAATCTCACACTTTAAATTTTCCCACCAAAAAAAAGGGATATTTAAACGGAGCCGTGGCATCCTTCAATGACTCGTATTCAAGTCGTTTAGAGGTTACTAGGCTGCGACCAGACCGGTTTGTCACATGGTCCAGACCACGTGCGGCCTCCAGAATATATTTATGTATGGGTATATTACCACATACAATGTGCTCATATAGTCAAAGTCGGCCTAAGACTTTACTGTGAGAATCTTCACCGGTTAAGGCCATTGGTGCGATTTGAGGACTAATTTGTAGCGTTTTATTGCGTCTTATGGACATTTGGATTTATAAACTGTTTGTTTTAGTAAAATTTGTGTAGTATATGATATATTAAGGAAAATTTAGAAGGCTTTGTAACAAAACATTGAAAATCAAAACTAACATCCATCATTTAAAAAACTTATTAAGCCTCCATAACCGGGAACAAGGGGGCGTTACAGGAGTATATTTTGATCAAACTTAGCAACAGAAGTTCAAAAACAAGTCCAGGGTAAGTCGGCACGCACAAGGGGTGGAGAAACCACCCGGGCTGAAACTTCTCACATTATTCAAACCGACGCTACTCTTGAGTAATTTTGAAATATTACAATTTTCGATGCGAACTCTGTACTAACTTGTTTCGATGGAAATTTTGACACTAGAGAATTCCAACGAATATTGTACTAACTTGTGAGCGTGTCCAACTTGTGTAGGATTTTATTCTATGTTAACTTAGTTTTTTAAGTGAAACAAAAGAAGCAATTGTAAGGCATCTATTGTTTTTTCGTTTTGTTTTTAGAACGCAGTAGCTCAAGAAAGAAAGTACGGCACATGTTCAGGATTGCTTCCTTTCTAACTGTAAAATTGGACCAAAATAAGGAATGTTACAGTTATAGAATTAAAAAGAGATTTATTGTCTGCAACTATTGTTATGCTAAACGGTGAAACGATGCAAATTTGTAAACACTATTGATCCGCCATAGTTCCGACAACAGTTACGAATACAAAAATAAATAAAAATGTTAAGCTTGCGCAAGATTATAAACAATAGACAGTTATAAACTTGTGCAAATTGACAAAAGACATTTGGACAATATTAATTTTACAAGTTACCTGCTCATGAACACAGGTATTCAATTTTTATGTTAATAACATTAACAATGTATTTCATCTATAGAATACTGTTTTGGAAATTGTGGCCAAAGAACTAAGGTGCGTTAAACACCTTGTGATAATTTATTATCCTATTTGTATTTACAACAAAAGTTCGTTTCCGTGTTTTTTTATCAGGCAATGTCTTATCATTGAGTCGGGAATTTACGACTGTCCGAAAAAACGAATCATTACGAAGCTACAAACTGTGAGCACACCGTAACGGTAACTCTTGGAATACAATAAAGATATCTTGGCAAATATGATATATTCTCATAATTATTATTAACAATAGCAACGAACTATAAATCAAATCGATTAAAAACCTATAGACAAACATTTTAATCCAATCATAACTATTATTTGTACGCGAAACGAGTTATTGAGCAGATGTGATGAAGTTTATGGTACCTAATAGAGTTTATGGGTTTTTTATTGACATTAATGTCTCCGACTCCGCCGTTTACGACTGTCTCATTCATTATCCAACTGTTTTCTGAGGTCGTAACATCTGTAAATCATAGATGGAAATTTGTATAATTGAGTGTTACTTTCTCGGATGCGCCGTTTCGTTCGTAACAATAAAAACTTTTGATTTCATTACGTACCTTTTTATTTTCAATCACGTTGTTGAAATTTAAATTGGTATCAATAAATGTCATTCAAAGCAAATAAATACCAAATACAACAAATTACATGGTCATAATCGTTAACAATTAATTACCATCGGCGTCTTATCTTTGCCCGTCAGCCCGTTTAATGAAATCGACAGAGGTAATGAACAAGCGACTTTTTACTTCGCGATTACTGTAATACGCAGGGATGTATTTAAAACAGTTGCATTTGAAGATAAAATGCATATTTAAGGAGCGAATAAAGACGTTGGCAATTATAAAGCCGCGAATGAGGGGACACGCGCGGTACACAGTAAATTTATTACCTATAAGATAATTATGTGGATTTAAATGCTGAACCGCGGTGCTTTACGGTCAACTTTATGGTTGCTTAAGGTTTAACGAGTTACACGATTCTATGTTGTATTACATGGACATTAAGAACTAAGGAGTGGAGAAAAAGATTGGCTCGTAAACAATTGGGTATTTGCGTATTCTGGTGCAATGGACGTTCGTATATTTGAAGTGATCGCAATTTGTCTTGAGCGATGCATTTCAAGTAGATATGATCGTGTGTTCGATCGCTTCTTGCATTAATTTCTCACTATACTATTTCCATTTCTTTATTTTCTCGGTGACAGCTCCTGTGTAACCTTGTGCGAGCGTTTTTATTACATTATGTTTGCATTGTTTTATAAAAATATGACGTTTACACACGTACTAGGTTATATAATACCAGAGTCGGAGAAACTGATAGGGATGGAGATATTGGATGGAGCTAGAGAGCATTATATCAAATTAGAACTGTCATCGAGAAAATAAAGAAATGGAAATAGTATAACAGATGCAGCTTTTATGTGTGTTCCATGCGGGAGGTAAGCCGTTCACCTGTTAAACCGTAATGCGGGTACTGACTGCAAGCTTTTTGCTGAAATTAAAAATTGTGGGGAACTCTATTGAATGGCGCAATTATTATCATGGTATGTGATGAGAGCTTGATTAAATTCTTTTTTCCAATTAATTCCAAATACGCCATATAAGTATTAAATGTAGGTAATACACATGAATTCATGAAATTGGTATTACAGAGGTATTCGAAAATATGTTTAAGAAATTTTAAATGGGAGTATTTGTCTTCAAGTTAAAACCAATTATATTATAAGTTTTGACAATATAATAGGTATCTTACCTATAATTACATTGTCTACTCTCAATATACACTTTATCACACACTACACCAACACCAAATAAATTTAACATTTATAAAGCAATAAATAAACATGAAATATAATCAAATTCGTTGAAAGCAGATGTATTGCAAGCAGGACTTTTATGGGGCTAGCAACTGCGCTCGCGCATCGTCATGGCGACACTTGCGCCTGCGACTCGAAAAAATACAGGAATCATTGGAATCAGTCATTAAACCATTAGGATGGTAATTTATGACCGCTTGCAGACGATTTCATGCCTCGACTGGGTATGTACAAGGCTGGGGACTACAGTATGGTAAGAGGTTGGTTTTTGTGTAACTTGTGTTTTACTGAAAATCGGTGATTTTATGATTTAACAAGCATTTATAATTTTTATAAACATTGTATAAAGGCTTGGATGTCATAGTTTAGTTTCAATGTCAAAATTTAAACATAAATTAAAGAATAATAATATAATTAGACTCTGTCATTTTATAGCATCTGTTCTGTTGGTGAACACATGGCTTGATCTTTTTGTAACTTACCTATTTACTACCTAGGTTCGTATTGATTGTAAGTTGTGTTATATATGCTTAGTTTTTTATTTTACCTAATCAATTGATTTATAAGTCTTTTTTGTTTTAAGATACCTAAGTCCCGATGCCATCTATATTTAACATTGCTTGTGTTATGCTACGGTTTGTATATAATAATAATTGTTTCTATTACTATTTTTTATTAAACAAAAATACCATGACGGCCTGTTTGGTATGGAGATAAGTAGCTTTGCCTTCCATGCCAGAGGTCCCGGGTTCGAATCCTGGTAGAAGTAGATATTATATTATATTTTCTCTCTAGTCATGGATGTATATGTATGTTAATTTAAGTTATTTCTAATATTTATTTATTGAAAAAAATATATGTGTGTTTATATATTTCTTAAGTTTATTTATCCGTTATCTAGTATCCATAACACAAGTCTTTAATGGTACTTAATTTGGGCTAGATAATGTGGTGTGTCAGTTAGAAATATTTATTTATTAAATATTTATTTACCATACAAAATAATATCCATGAAAGATATGTATCTAGAAAATCATTAAAAATACAAAATTTGAGGACAAAACGTACACATTGTGTAAAGAAACTGTTTTACTTTATCCTCTCTCATTATCCGACACGTTATAGCCATTTGCATTGTTATGGCCGGAAATCAATCGCGTGTCAATTGTCAATCAGTTGAAATCTGAAGTAAATATAATTATTGTAATCAATGCAACAACCAATCAGCGGCAGGTAGTTGTCATTGTTGACACCTACTTAGGTAATTGTTAGTTGAGCCAATGTTAGCTTGTTTACATACTGTGACTATCATCATATTACTTAAGCTTTTTCTGATGTGGATTTAATAAATCATCAGATAAACTAAAATGAATATTTTTGTATTAAGTTTTGCTTTGTGGATAAATTAATACACGAAATATTATGTAAGGCAAGAGAGAAAAAGTATAGATTTTTAGGTAGGTAACACAGATACTTTAAAAATAACTAAGATAAGTGAGTTTACATTTGATAACATTTTATCATGTGTTCTGTTGTGACCAAATCGAACCTTGGGTTAAAAATGGTTTAATAAAGTCTTATGTATTAATAATTGTAGCCATAACAAATTAAATACCCTTTAGCACACTATGGCAAATAATAAATGAAAATACACGACTTATTAGCTACAAATTAAGGAAAGCTTGTAGTTTGGCTGTATAGTGAATTAATAAGAAATCTAAAATAAACATAAATATATAATATCACTAAAACGTATAAAAAGGATTATAATTTGGGACCTCTGTGGTGAACGGCCCAACATAACTTACACTAATAAAAATGTTTGCAGTTTTATAAAAACTAGGTTTATATGGATAATTTATTTAGTCCTTCGGTTTTCCCCGACTTTTCTTTGAGTCATGCACCTAAGATCAGAACACAAGACACGGAGCCAACTCCCGTTGTCCTTTTATTCATACAAAAGTGGTTTTAAATACATTTAAGGTATATTATTAAGCAGTGCCACAGACCGTAGATTGAAATCTAACGGTCTTGTAGATGTGAAATCTGACAAATATGGAAGTCGACATGAGTGGAATTTCTGATACTGAATAATGCGTATGCGCACTGGTTAGGATTTTACAGTGTTTGGGACGTGGTTGGAAACATGTTTAGGTGTTAGAGAAATAGTGAGTGTATCAGTTGTTTTCAAATTTATGGAGTTTATTTAAACTGACTGTTTTTTTAAAGATTTATTAAAAAGTGGACCGTTGGGGCTTAAATTTATTTTTCTAATAATTTTATTATGTTATCAAATTCTATATCTAATATTTAAGTGAATAAAATATGCTCTTTGGTTATCTGGCTCTAGGGAAAACGTTGTAATAGGCAATTCCGATTCTGTAGCCGACAATAATTGATTTTAAAAATTCAAATCATGAATATTTTTAATTAAAAAATTCATAGACAAAGGTAAAATAAGAAAAGATGCTACAATGATACACATTTAAATTCATTAATTATAAAGACTGCCTTATCAGAATTATCGTTCATCTGTTTCCTTATTTTCATCGCTATTTTGAGGTCCGTAAGGTATGTTTTTGTAAGTTTTTGTATGTTTTAGAAATCTGTGGTAATTTGATTAAGATTCAAAGAAACAGTTTTGGAAGAGGCGTTAATTAGACGAGAATTGTATGCTTTGGAGGAAAAAAGCTGTTAGATATATTCGTTTGGTAAATAGAACTTTTAGTAATAGCAGCGCTGGACCTTCTTGTTTTGTAGTTTGTAACTTATAAAATATATAGGTAAGTATACAATTAAAGAACTTGTTTAACTCAGGACTTGAACCCGTACTTTTCGTGCAAAATCCAAGCTAATTAAGCTACTAAAATATTTAACAACACAATATAAATGCAAAAGTTTAATAAAAATAGATAATTGTAACTAATAATTTTAAATTAACTCTCAAATTAGTATCAAAGACTAAAAACTAAGTGTCTAGCAATTAGCACCTAATTTTGCTTTATTTCTTAAGCAAGTATTTATTAAACGAGAAAATAATATACAATTAGTAGAAATATAAAACATCTTAATTATTACTGTGTGCCTTGAATTGTTGATATGTCTTGAATTGTTCAAATTGTATATATTTTTAAAAACATATTTTTTTATTTTAATGTCAAATACCTCAATAAATATTCAAAAACTCGGTAAATATTTTAACGACTCATCAGTATACAAATACAAAAAGATGTTAATTTTTAAATACCTATGGTTTATTTATATATCAACCTGTTAAGCTAAACGGAACTTACATAAAAACTTTTACATATATATAAGGTAACGTTTTTCTTTTAAAGTAGAAAATAAAACTAAGATATCTTCTTAATAGGTATCTAGTTCTATAATAAAGTTTGTTTTAGTAAATAATAGTTTGCAATGACCATCAGGCACCTTTTAGGTATATTGAAATCCTCATGTATATTTTTATGTGGTTGACATATTAGAAGCGTAATATGAACCTAAATCGTCTAATCGTACTTTAATCTCTATTTTTTCTGATAATTATGGCAATAAAATCCATTACATGTACTCAATTGTATAATAACAAGTCTCAAGATATAATTGACTTCTTTCGTCGTTCCAGTATAGACGGTAATCACGCTATGACAACTACCTACAAGACACATTTGACTACAAGACATACTTGTTTAAAACTTATTTATATATTACTTATGAGATTTATTATTTACTACGTACAATTTAAGACAAAATCATTCCATCAAAGATGCATTAAATATCTTGCTCTACAATGTAGAGACACTCGTTCATACAGACATCGTAAAATGTAGAGATTAACCTAACTACTTAACCCATCTAATTGAAATCTATATCAAAGCCGACGCAAATAAATACAGATTCAAAAGCCGGCTCCGCACAGCTGTTCGGCTATTCCCGTACTGAATGTTTACAGAATGTGTGTCAGTGAGTGAGTTCCGTTGTCGGTAGTAGATACGGAGTCTGGCCCGGCAGGAGTTTTGGGCGATAAATTGCCTTAAACTCACCTTAGACCAGGCGTCGACTCGCCGACGGGCCGTTCGAGCGCTCCATCTCGCAACTATTCCAAACACACGGGTGGTTCACTGGGCGTCACGTGTCAGTGGCGGCATGAGTGTAGTACTGAGTGCTGGTGCACGTGGTGAGCACGTCAGGTGCCGGGTTGTTTATGGCGCGGTTACGCAACGCGTAGTCGCGGAGGCGCGCGTCAGTTGAATGTGCCGACCGATGCTTTACGAGCGCGCCGCACCCCCCCGCGGCCCGCGCGCCGCACTCAATCTGCGAAGGACACCACCCTATGCTAATCCACCATTGACTGAATTGCCCTTAAGACAATGTTTATCAGATATTAATTGTTTTGATAGAATAGCATCGGTAACGTTTGCAGGACGCGACCGGCTTGCGAGCTAGCTCGTAAAGTTTCTTCGTGTATCGGTGATGCACTGGCCAGACGGTGATACCGAAATGCTGGTAGGGTTTGATGCTCTACTTCATATTTATGAAGGTAAAAAAATTTTACAAAAAATATTTTCGGTAGGTAAACTTTTTTGTACACAATTTGCCTAATGAAACTAACGTTATATAGAATCTTTAAAAAAAAAACTGTTTGGACGAAAAATAGCTGTCCTAAAGCAAATACTTACATAGGTACTTATATTATAGCTATACTTATTGATCTTTTTCCATTAAATCAGTTTTCAAAAGATTTATTTTTATCAATTCTTAGTCTTTTTGGTTGTTGTTTGCTTGTTCACTGTGTTTTTGTTATGACCCTTCTTGTGGAATACCATAAGCAGAGTAGCGCCGCGTGCACATTGGTCTCCGTAAAAATATAAGCAATACAATCTCATACATTTTTGTAAGAAGTAAATTAGTCTGCGATATCAGTATTTAATTTTAATGGACTACCAATTTATCAACCTTGTCAGGTCACTTCCTTAAACTTATGACTGGAAATATCTGTTTCATAAGCTAACAGGCCAGTTTGATGATTAGTTTGAAATGTAAGTTGCAACAGCTTTCAAAGTAGGTAGGTATTTAATTATCTATACTATAGAATATCTAACTATAGATCTTGGCTGGGACGGTACCTCAGTCCTTCCTATTTTGACCACCATAATGATTACTTTAAGGTAGTGTTCCGGTTCAAGAAAAGAAATAGCCATAATAAGTCAGTCGATACAATAAACAATATAAAAAAAATTTACAAGAAATATAATAAATAATAAAAAAATATACCTACAAAGATATTCATGGGTGCGTGTGTCACTCATCATCACGTGGGAGATATATTTGCAAAGTTTAAATTAAGACACATGTGAGTTTATATTTAAAATATTTACTAAACTACTTTCATAAATTTAAAGGTATTTGATAAGTCACCAAAACTCAACAAAATTATCAGCAAAAGTAGCAAATACAAATAAATGTAAATAAATTTATCCCCAGACAAAGACACCAGTTGTAGAAACGAAAATAATAATGTACATACAGTAAAAAATAAGAACAAATAAATAGCTTAACTAACATATTTATGGCGGCTACTTCCAAATATTCCATCAGGTAACATGTAACACAAATTTTGATATAAAAAAAAATATCTTTTTACCATCTGACATCCTGGAAATTTTGTTTTTCATCAATTAGAAAATATTCACAATTTTTAAGGTATATAATAAGGTTGTCTAATAATGAAACCGTAAAATGGAAATATTCATTAATGGAGCAAAAAAAAATCTATTCAACAATTTATATATTTTTTTTAACACATTGAATTTGAAGAAAGTTACTTTTGCACCTATAACATCAAGAAACAATTTGAACTAAACTATATTCGCTACGTTTAAGACGACACAATAGAAAGAACTAGCAATCCAACCAAATTCTACAGCGATCCTGCTATTATTACCATCGAAAGCTCTCCATTTTGTAAGAAGCGAGATCAACCAATCAGGGCTACGCTTGGCGGCCATTTTGTTATCCCCACTTTCCAAACGAGAGATGCTGGGGACTGGGATGTCAGTTCGATCGCTGCATCATTTATCAAAAGCACTCTTGAATGATCGGTTATTAAATGAATTTCTTTGTATTTCTTTTAAATAATAGATGTTCTTTTCTTTAATTAAATTAAAGAATCAACATTAGTAACATTATTCCAAGTGTATATTTTGTTTTATGTTTTAATTACGGTTTTTAATTAAGTGATTGATAAATCCACATTTTGAACTATTAAAGAAATTTATTTTTTTAAGGTATGTTTTTGTATTTAAAAGTGTATATTTTGTGTCGCTGCCTAACTTGCAGTGCAGGTTAATTATAATTATATTTTATATTATGTGTTTTGGCAAATGAATAAACTAACATTGAATACTCGATCAACAAGGCATGTTGTGCATTCAATTACTGAATAATTTAGTATGAGAGAATTTGCACTGATGTTTTACACATTTGTAGTCTCCAACTAAATGCAACTATAACCACCTAACTAATTACTTTGTTATTTGTTATTTTACTTAAAGAAATCTATTCTTTAATGATAAACCAACTATAATAGAAAGTAACGTACCTAAGCGTTGCATTGCGTATGCAGAGCCTAACACTACTATTGAAAGTCTAAATAATTTTATTTCATCAAGGTATGTACGTAGTAAAAGATGGAAATAGCAAGCTCGCGAACATATGAAAAAACTTCCATTCGTAACATTTCTAATAATCTATATTTAAACAAGCAAACAAGTGCTTAAAGTAGCAAATCTTATTCATTAAACGAAAATAGGTGGTAGTTTGGTTCTTTTCAAACTACTTTAAATATGTAGGCACAAGCTCAAACAGATATGAGTTGCGTAAGGAAAATAGAACATCTCAGCAAAACATGTTATAATTATTTTATTTATTCAGTTTTTATTATTATTCCTATACCTATATAATTGCCGCTAGAAATCAGTGTAGAAAATATTGATATTTACTAATTAACAGTTTAATTAAACCCAAACGGAATAAAAAGGAAGGCAGATAAAACACAAGGCCTTAACTACCTACCTTCATTGCCGGAAGATCAAAGTGGATTTATTTGTCCGTGAATATTTTGTATATTATAATATTTTGACAACGCGAAAGGTACAATTAATTTAAATTATAGAATAAGTATAAAGTATATTTGTGTTCATAAAGAAACTTGATTATCTACTTCTAGATTTGTCAAAGCTAGATTCATCATTTGAACTTTATCATTGAAATCATCAAACAACAAATGAAAATGTCAATAGAATAAAACTTGTTGGATTTGAGATAAGATGCCTAAGACATAAACAATACAGTTGGTTTAAACATTTCCAGGTTTTCCAAAAAAACAGTAAATTTGTCGCAATGCCCGTCAGAATCTTGACATTATCATATCTCTTTCACCTATTAGGTTGTATTGAAGAGATTGCTATTTTCTAATAAGGCCGCCTTTATTGTCTCATGCTTGTGTTATTTTATTAGTATTATTAATTTTTTTTAAAGTTTGTGTTATCATGGCAATTGTATTAAGTCGTATGTTCAAGATACAAAAATGCTTTATTTCCCCAGACACAGTTTAAAAGTACCTATAAAATGCAGAAACTTATTCTGTTCAGTAGAAACGCGTCTCTACGTAGCTGAGCAAACGCGCCGGTCTCGTCGCGCGCGCATCCATCTCACTGCGCGTTTCTAAATAGTATAAATATTATAACGCTATTATACATCATACTTAAATTATAGGTAAGTTCAGATTTCTGCAATAGAAAAGCTAGAAATTTCAAGTAGAGTTTAAATGAGTAAAGTTCTTAATTAAGTATTTTAAAATTGGCAAATGCTAGAAAACTTAATGGAAATATTGTATTATTTATTGTTATTTCATTCAAGTTATGATTTTTATTACATTTAGGTACTTATGTAACTGTATTAGTAGGTACGCAACAATTTCTAGCAATGCCATACAAATGCAACTCTCCATACAAAATAATTTTACCAAGTAGAGCAACACAGAACACGGTACGCGAGCACATTTTAGACGGCAACATTCCTCAGCGCGTTTAAAGCATACCCCGAACAGCTGATTCTTCAACATAGGCGCGTCTCCTTTGCCACGTACTAAAATAGGCAATAAAACAGAGAAACCTATAGTTTATGCGCTCCCTCGCCGTTGCGCGGACGGCGCGCGTAACCTACATGCGGCCATTTCGAGATTTACGATCTGGGAATTGTGTGTTAGAAAGAGATAATAATATTAAACTCTACGCCAACAGCGAACTTGAACGTAGCGGTTCCGTCTGAGGGCAAGGTTTCTACAGTATATGCAAAGCATAAATATAAAACTCTATGGCAGTTTCTAAATTTTACACAATTTCATACTGCGATTTCTGAAAATTATATCTTTTACTCTACATTTAGAGGTTATTCGATATTTTTATGGAAAAACTCGAACAAAATAAAAAGATTTATCTAAAAAACAAGACTATACTGTCAAAAGAATCGCATACTAACTCATTTTGTTACGTGTGTGTGTGTAAATTAAACTATCCGTTGGGACCGATGAACGTTATAGCTTTCCCTTTTGTTCGTCTGAGTTATGAGTGTGTTAGAGCGAGAGGTCGTAAATTGGGAGGTCTGGTTCTGAGTGACATGTTTATGGGCGGGGAAGCCGCATGCTGAGGCGAGTGCATGCGGCAGTCGGAAGCATGGCGCCGCCGTGTAAGCATGAGCTGTGGGTTCTATTTTTGCGAGTAATAATTTATCGTAATTTTGTTATCGTATTATTATGACCTTTCTTTAACATGGAGGATAATAAAAACTCTATTAAAAATATAGAAAAACTATTTCATTAAAAAATATATACAAAAATAAATAATAAATCTCTTTACAAAGAAATTGTCACGGTGACTGATTTAGATTTAATGTTCCACAAATCACACTCAAAATTTCTCATTGTCTAAGATATTATAGGTACTTCTACTTAGATAAATGTTTATCATATTCTATTTTAGACCAGTTCTTAAAAACACAAATAATTAACAGAAGGTATATCATATAATTATTGGTACGGTTTATATTTATTAGTCAGACCAATAAACTAATATACTGTATACATAATAATGGGCACAGCTTTAAAGAAACTCTACAGGTGGCTTATTGTCACTTAATTGCTCCATTAATACGTAAACTAAGTTATTAATTAGAACCAATTGTGTTCAAATTCCACTTTGTAAATTTCAAAATATTGCCTTACCTTAGTACGGAACACTTAGTACGGAAACTTGGTTCTTTATTGCCTTATAGGTTCTAATTGCTAAATCTATAATTTCAAAAAAATTCATACTGTAAGTACGTAAGCTCTCAGAAAACAGCACCTATAGGTGAAATATAAAAATTATTATACTTTCAAATATTATAAAAAACTTTTGGAGTCTGTTCCCAGTTGGTACAAAAAGAACCTCACATGTTACAGCAACAAAAGCCGTGGGTATGTAGGAGCTTCTAAATAAGGCTTTATAATATCTTAATTCATTCCTATGCATTCAAATACATAAGGTTTGTTAGGTTATCTAGATTGATTAACGCCTCGCTTCCTTTCTCATTTCTATATTTAATACACATTCCCATTACCTCCTTGCTTTGAGGGCGGAGAAGAAAAAAGTTCAGTGGTGGTAGAGTCCTCGTGTTCAGCTCTCGTCTGGGGCGGTACTCCAGCCCTTCCTGTTGCGACCGACGTAATAACCAGGTTTACGTGGTTGTGTTCCAAGGAATGGAACTGGAGCTATTACTGCAACAAAGAATTCCCTACTGAAGCCTGCGGTCGCCAAATCATTAGTAAGAAGATATGATAATCACATACAGTGTTGATACAACACATACGACCAGTAATGTCCATGTGTGCGAATGAGTGTTTATTAAAACACACACAACCAAACATCATGAAATCCTGCATAAAAATTGTTGGGGGTTTCATTCAGGCTTTCTGATTTAGGTACGCAGGGAAACAGACGTAGTTTCGAGAGAAGCCACGTGAAACCTACTTCATAAAGCAGCTAATACAAATATATTTAAGCTGTTTTAGAAGATGTATCTATATTATCAACAAGTACTATCTACACATGCTATAAAAAAATAATATAATATAATTAAAATCATACTTATCAAATAAATGAACCCCTAATTGGGAGCCACCCTAACGCCCTAATAACTGCCAATCAGCATAGAAATCACCTGCATTTGGAGGTGCGTATTACCGCCCATTCCGCTGCAAGTCACGCTGCGCCCGCGCACCGTTTCACTACCTCTACTTGACGGAATGTCACTACGGTAGTCAACAGGTACATTATATAGGCGCCAGGTTTTGGCTGGTTAAGGTTTTGTCAAAAGATTATTTGAACCAGCAGTATCTCCGTTCAAATTCAAATTCAAATTCAAATTCAAATATTTATTTCTCAAAATTGACAATTACTTGTTCTTATTGACGTCAAATAAAACATGATTCTACCACCAGTTCGAAAAAAACCTTCGTGAAGAAGAACTGGCAAGAAACTTCACGGGTATATTTTTTTTCAAAATAAATTTACAGAGTCTCTTTATGTCTATACAAAATTATTCTTTTCTGCATCTGTTAGCTCGGCAAGTCTCCCTCCCCCCAAGTATCCAAACGACGAACACCCTCAAACGTTGTATGAGCAAAGCTAACCTCCAGGCCATCCTTAATGCTAAAAAGCTGTTGGGACGCCAAAACTATTGATTTCTCTATAAAAAATATTATAAAACTCAAAATGCTAACATTTGCTTGAACTTTATCTGAAACATTCAATGGTTTTGTCTGAGTTTAAGTAACTATGAAGTAGACATACAGACATATACAGTAAACTCATACTTGCTAGTGTCTTGTAAAAGAGGCACCAATAAGCTACGTTTTATGAGTTGAGCGTACTTCTAGGAGTAGAAGTAGGTTATGTCAACATCGCCTAATTTGGCTGAGCTTCTGTCATGATTGTTAAGCACGGCGCCATTGCAGACACCGCCATATTATTTATAGTCTAAACGTGTTAAAAAATTTGAATAGTCATTGTTTTGATTGATTGCTTATGAGTTAGTCACCTTACTGCTTTCGCAGCTTCATCCGATTGTCGATTGAGACTTATCATCTTAAATTATGAATTTAAAAATATCACTTTGTTATACTTAAGTACTTGTTCTTACTTACTTAGTATTTCATACTCTAATAAAAAACTTGCAGTGCGGAAGATCCCATTGTTGACCCATTATTTACTGCACAATAACAATAAGATCTACAAAAATTTGTCTTCAAACTATAAATTAGTATGTAAGACATTTTTAAAGCAACTCATGTAATTGTAATCGATTTAACATAATTTTTGTGACGTAATAACGAATAATAACGAATAATAATGATACTTTTAATTGAATGAAGTGACATTATTTTACCTTTTAATTAACATACTATTGTAAAATTGCATGCTGTATAACAGTTTTGTATGTGGAACATGACTTTTTGTATACAACTTTTTACCATACATTGAGCATTAAATTAATTAGAATTTGAATACTCAGTGTCACTTAAGTTATGGTTGATTATAATAAACTTACTTAAATAAGAACATATCCAACAACTCATGATGTTCCGCGAAAACATCATTTTTAGTTACGATTCTTTTTTGAAATAAATCCATCTGATTCCGACCGGTAGATTCCCGCAGATCAATTAGTAACAGACTGTTACGAAACTGTTTACTGCTAATATAATCAAACATTATGAAATATTGAATGGAATAAAATTCTAGCATAATTTCCGATATGCAAACCATTCTAACCCTAAGTCGGTACATTAAAAACCAAATCAACAAATTTATCGATAACGGATATCCTTGCTGCTATCAATATTATTAATTTATTGGTTATTTTCAATGCAAGAAAATAAAAAATACTTACACAAAAAAAATCAAATTTCCTGTGTTGCTACGAAACTGTTTAGTTAGTTATCTAACACACTACAGCGTGACAACCAACAACAAAAGTAAACTCAGAAAGAATATTAAAAGAAAAGCATTTTCTTCATAACACAAAAGAGCTACTTAGATAACATAAATATTATTAATAATAGGGCTGGCCATCAAGTCTCATTTGGCCACAAAAGAAAAACGTTCGTTCTATGTAACCTATGCAATGCCATCTATCTTTTTTCACAAAAGCTGGACATTATTGTTCGGTCCAAACACTCTTAAATCTTCTGGCTAGTAATATATTTTCGTTTTGCCCAGTGCGGTGCGAGCTATATAGACGGTAGTCAGTTCGCTCATTTTTATCTATGTCTGTACTAGGTACCCGGTATAGAAAGTTCTACGTCATTCTGCCTTAGATTTTAACTGTATTGGCTATGAATTAAACATGTATCGGATTGTTTAGAAGAATGTGTTCAAAGTTCTCGTGAGTAACTAATGCGATAAGTTTGCTGGTAATTAAGTCTGTGTTTGGTAGTATTTCTGCAACGTTGAAACTTTTTGGTTAAAATTTTCAGGAAAACCAATGTAGCCTAAGGGAAAGAAAAGTTTATGTTACCATTTTAATAGTAGTCAGGTACAAGAATGTCCAAAGTGGGCGGTTTTACAGGACGGACCACCACACTACGTTTAACAAGACCACTGCTGTTCAAGCCCAGGCTTCGTTGGAAAGAATGGTTTGGAGATGCTTGGGGATACTTACTTGGTCCTGAAGTAAAATACTGAGAAGATGAAGAGTATGTATGTCAATAAATAGCTGAAGCTCTTAAATACTCATACGCTCCTCGAGGAACCGTTGCCAACTTCATGCAAAATAAACGAGAAAAAAAATACTATTGTATAATAAAAAAATGATAAAGAAAGTTGTCGTACGTTAATTAATATCATTTATATTTTTAGATTTAAAGCAAGTAGGTAGTCTCAAAGCTGTAACTCAAATTGTAAATTAATTTGAGAGACGCAGGAACTCCAAGTTCAAAAAGTGCCTGCTTTAAAACACTTGGCAAATAACTGAAAGCAGGAAGGTAGAATTATGTATGACATAAATATAATTTAAACCAATTTTGCTAATAATACCTAATGAATAATGCTTTCAAAAGTAATGTGCCAACATTTGCTTAAGTATTTAATTAGCAAATTTTTTGTTGATGATTCAAAGCTGAGCTTAGATTTGTAATGTGTAAATTGCTGTTTTTTTATGGGTTGGCGAATCAATGCGTAGGTAAATACATATACACTCAATATTTTTAACATTTTGCCCATAATTAAAATAATTACAGTTTTTTCCATTGGTCAACCAATTTACACTTATGCGTCATCTATCACATAAGATCAAATCCCTACAAACCCAGCACATGTGTGAGTCTCATTCCTCTTCTCAGTATTACATAATGGACTGCGTAATTTGAGAATAACCCCGTAAAGCAGCGTCAAAATATGTAAAGATTTTTATCTTTTCCGTAAAATGGCTTGGGAAAAAACATAAAGAACGCTGTGTCACCTGATCCTGACAGCGGGATTTATAGCGCTCGGTGTGGCCGCGGCCTTAGGTTAGTTATGACGCTCGAAAATAATTTACATCTTGACAAGGAATAATGTAGAAAACCAGGATAATGATCATTAATATATTATCATATGACTCAGTTTTCTTGCTTTATTTGACCCGTGAAGGTCTAACCCAAGTTGGAATTGATATGCGTATCCATATGGGAATTCGTTTTATTAAGCTCTGTTAAGTTTTAATTACCGTGAGCTGAACCTAACCTATTCGATTTAAGTTAAACATAAGCAACAATTTCGCTAATTAAATTTCCGCTATTCATTTGTTTGAGCTGGTGTACATATTTGAGAACTTGGTTAACTATAATAGATCTTTACAGAATATAATTGAATCTTACATTTGAAACCATATACAGATAAATGAATTTTAATTTAATGATTGAATAGAGCAACAATAATGTTTATCGAGACACAGTGATTTTATAATATACAAAAATCTATTTCCAATTAAAGAGGACATAAAAGACATTCGTATTAGCGAAAAGCAACCTCGAAATACAAGACTCGAAAAATACATTTCTAAAAGTTATTCAAATTTAAAATTGAGCTTTATTCGGTTGGGCTTAAGGATGATACTTGAGCAATAGATTTTGTATAATACGTCACTGCATTTGGTTATTCTGAAAGCTGAAGTAGTCTCCAAGAAAATTGGCACAAGTGGTTTTAGCCGAGATGGGACGCCTGCGGGGGGCGGGGCGCTCTCTGAATATTCTCTAAGAATATCAAGGCGCAGAATAGATTTTGATTAAACAAGTTCTATGTAAAGGGTGTTAAAATTATGATTCTTTTTTGTATAATTATTATTTTGATCTTGCAATGTAGTAATACATAGTGTGAATAATTTGAGCTTCAACGAGAATCTGTAGACATCTGTGATCTGTCTGTGGACTTTATCAGTCGGAACTTAATAGTAATTTAATTATTTTATTTATATCTAATTGGCTAAATATCACACCAAATTTGAACAACGTTTCGGACAACGTAAACCTTCTTTGTAATGTTTACTAGGCAGTTTTGTATTCTTTTAAACTAGGACGTAGTAGGTACGTCAGAGTCAAAAAACGATGTGGAGATGTGGCTAGGCATACTTTGATATTTTCACCGTGAACAATGTTCAATAATTATATTTATATTATTGTGTTGTACATGTTATAATTTGTACTTTTCTTTTTCAAAAACATTATTTGATAGTAAAAAATACAAGTTTTAAATATCAAATTGAATTAAACACCTCGTGTTCGATTTACCTCCCAGATATAAGCAATCTTCCCTTGCATAATAATCTTGAAGCGTACTTTAGTATCATTAGAAAGTTTAGGTATATGTCTAAAATATCCTATCTGCTTACTAAATATTCTTTGTCCAGTACAGGGGTGGCCGAATGTCTCACAGAGATAGCACCCGCCGCAAGATGAATTGCTGCTTACGAAAAATTTTCAACAAGACCCACTATCGGATTGGCCCAGAACGGAAAATAACAGGGGACGCTTATAAATGAACGCATAAATCTCCCTATGACAATAATACAGATCAGCAATAGATACTCCCCAGTAGATAACTGATAGCCAACTCGTTATTAATGTAAGAAAAACACGAAAAAAAATAGTCGGAGGAAATAATACGTGTTAAGATTTTCTTGCAGTTTTCGATATAGCTAAAGGTTTTGATTCAAAGTAAATTTTTGGATTTCAATTTTTGTGGCTTTTTTAAAATTCTTAATACATTAAGGGACTTTAATTACATTATAATTGTAGCCCCATTGTACCTTATTCTAACTTAAAAATATTTTAATATTTACACGTATATAAGCATTTTATACATGTGTAATGCGGCTTTTCAACCAAACCGTATTGTATACATTTAGATGTTTAATTTTGTGTTTTGTAGTCTTTTTTTTCTTGTATAGTTATTGTTTTTCTCCGGACCCTCAGTAATGTTCCAGCAAAAAAAGGGAAATCCTTTTTTCGTCACATTCCTTAACTTCCAATACCTCCAAAGGCTTTTAAAAATATTACGTAAAGTAACTCCTCATGTACCCTCGAATCCAGCGGAAGTACATCCAAGGCAATTCAATTAAAAACCAAATCACACATTCGAGTTATTCTGAAAAACCGTCGCGGATTTTTCTTTTCAAATTTATAGTCACGAGCGTCTAAGGGAGCCGGGGGTGGGTCCAACCCCATACAGGGGGGTGGGACTTCATTTTGCTGGAGTCGTTTATCTTAAGACACATAATTCAGACCAAGTCTGTGTCAACTTATTCCTATTCTTTCGTCTAAACGTGAAATAGATGTTGTGTTGCTGTGTTGATAGTTTAAATTTTTGGATATAATTAATTTTGCACAGTTTCTTGATATTTGTTGGATGTTTTTCATTTTCAAACTTTGCAATAGAAACAAAAATGTCATCCCTTCATTTTTTGACTTATAATTATTATATATTTCTTTTTCTTTATATAGACATCATGATGAATATGCGATGCACAAAAATTTTTTTAACCGACTTTAAGCCTAATTTATTGAACCATTTTTGCATTTTATATTTTATTATTGAAAAAGTTCTTCTCATTGATTTGTCATCATATCATAGCATAATAATAAATTCAGATAATTGTGGATACTATGAAACCCAGTTTACTACCCGATTAAGGGCTGCTACTCAATCAGTCTCTGCCAGGACCCGTAGTAAATAACATTGTTACTTGCTCCTTCCTACAAACTATTGAATAATATCTCTGCTTCGAGATAGTATCTAAATAATAGTAGGGGGAACTTGAATTAAGATAACCATTAATAAATAGTAAGAAAACTTATATTTTTGAAACTAAAGTTACCCCCGGATATACACATAGGTCGTATTAGTTAGGTATATTTGTGGATTAAAAATTAAATTTAATATGTAAATATACATGTAACACACAGTTCAAAGAGATTTAGTTGTAAAAATAGAAATCTGAAGAAATTTACTTACTTATTTTTAGAAATTTTTGAAACTGATTCGGTCGCAATTTTGCGAAAAATCATTTAAAAAATCGTAACTCGAGAAATATGAAAAATTGTATAACATACATAGGGGTGATTCTGATACCTCCCAACACGAGGCACCTAAAAGAATTTTTGGAAGTCACTTTGCTGGCCCCCCTGTATAATTACTGATAAGGGTGTCTAGCTGTTTTTCTTAACTTTCTCTTCATTTCGTTGTTATTTTGTTAGGCTTTATACTCTTTTATATTTTGGTCATTGTCATCAGTTTAATTTAATTATCTTTTCTTTTCAACATGAACATAATTATATAATAGGCATTCATTACTTGGTACAATTATTTTAAGCCGATTTATTTATTCTGTTCCATCTATTTTCTATACTTTTATTATTTGTCCTATCAAAATTACAGTTATATTTTTTATGTTTTCTTAAGTATTTTAACCTACTTTTCATATATAAAAATTGCATATCGTTACAGTTTGAAGTAGGCATTAATTTGTATTTCTGTGTTATGTTTTTCGTTTCTCATTGTAATTTCAAAAATAACTTTATTTTAATAAAACAAAATAAAGTTGCTTCTGTCATAAAGAAGTTTCCCGCCATAAATTTTTGAACCGTGACGCCATCAAATTAGAAAAGTTTCGGGTTTGATTGTTTTTCAGTTGCTCTTAACCCTTCGGAGCGGGGCCGGTCATTAAGTTGGCAATATTGCTTATTTCAAGTTTTGTGTTGTCGGCTTATTGCTTTCTAGTTGGTTCGCTGAATTGATAACATTATTTTATACTGTGCGAAGTTGGTTTATTAGTGCAGGAACTGTTTTGTTAGAAGGATAATGGCATATAGTCCGTTTAATTGATTACAATATCAATTTAGTTTGGTGGATGTTCAGCTTGACAATATTTGAAGTCTGCGTGAATCTTTTTTTATTTATTATTTATAGTTATTTTTGTTCTTAATTGGAATACCTAGAATAAAGCACAAATATAAATTATTAGGCTTAGATGAGCAGTAAGAATTAATGCGCGGAACATAAATACCTATTAACATTCAATTAGAACTGATCACATTGCGTTTTTGCGATAATTTTATGAAAAACGACAAATTATGATTATTCTAAAAATTAGAAACTAATACCTTTTAAAAAAAATTCTATATCCATATTCCCGTGGTACTTCTCTAAACCCAATAACAAATCTACTCAATACTGAGTCACAAACATTTCAAACTACGTACAGCCAATACGTCATTGACGCAATAACGGTCAAACAATAAATACTGCTTTGCGCAGACAACACGCACAAAGTAATATATGAAGTAAAGAATAAATAGGCAATTCGGATCGGGCTCACGTTTGGCCGAATATTGCCGAATATCACCGAATTTCCATATCGAGATTCGTGGGGAGCGTTTATGGGGTTAAAATGAAGTCACCGAAACGTTTACGCGGCTTGTTTCAATTGGCTACTGTAGATTGCTATCGTTAATGTAATTGGACGTAATTTTCGGTGGTTAATTGGTTCATTTAGTTTTGAGGTTAACATTCAGGAAACAATGTTGGTTTTTTGTATAAGTAGTAAAAAGGTTTTAATTAAGGTGGATAGTGTTTGGAAAAAACAACTTGAAGTTGCTATTTTGGTACTTTTCTTTGAAACATAATTAAATTTAGAAAAGTCGCTGGTTTTCACAACACGGGGAATCCAGTGACATTGCTACATTGTGTATTTATTTTAATAATGCAACTGTTTTAAAGTTATAACAGTTTCGAAATTGTAAGAACGTATGGTTTTATTTTACTGAATAAAATTTACCTCTTATATATATTACCTCTTATATACCGTGATGGTTTGAGCCTTGGAATCGAATATGTTTACCTAGCTTAAAAACGAGCATAGCCAAGCATTGCGTATGATAGATACATACGTTGGGCTGCCCGGCTGGTTTAAACTGAAATTCTTGATCCGATACGCAAGCTTGTAGTTGGGAATGTGTCTTAAGAAACAAGTCAGTGATGTAATATAACAAATCGTTCATTATTAAAGAAAGTTTAAAAAAATTTGCTTAAGTTAGTCTAATTTGAGCCATGAAAACCCACGAGAGTCTTTACTCCATTAAGGACAAATTTAAAATAAAGTGATTCAAACCAAATCCAAAATCGCTTACGTACAGTATAAAATCTACGAGCGTGTCTAACAAAATGTAAGTTTAATTTGAGCCATCCGAATTTATTCTCGCAAGTACAATCGCATGGAAAAAAGATCCATGAAGAGCGTATAAATTTCATCGTAAGTCCCGATAGAAATGAGAGAAATTCACATTAAATCTTTCTAACAGGCCGATAGGTGGCGCTTCGGCTAAGCAGCGAGAATACTGGAAAAACACATTTTAATAAGGGAGGTAGGACCTATCTAGAGACTCTGTTTAGTGGGGGGAGTGGTTTTGATACTGGGCCGAAATATAGGACAAAAGTTGTTCCTTAAAGAATATAATTTTTACACAAAATTTAAATTTTGTACTGACATACTCACTCCATTTGTAACTCACAGATTGCTTTTTCTCGTCTATGACATTTCTCTATATAGCTTAAACCTTGCTTTGTGTGTGTATTTAGTAAACTATGTAGAAATCAACTTCAAAACCACTTATTCTAAGTCTTATGCAGAAAATTTGACGGAATCGGAAACTAGTTGAGGCATATTTTAGTAGCTTGTATAAAATATTGAATGAAATATTAAAACACGAAAATATAAAAAAGTATCACACTCAAATAAAAAATCCAGATAACGAGAAATTTTGCAAAGGTTTTTTTAAATCTTATTCCTCGATATAGGTTTACGCAACTTTTACCCGTGTGCTCTGAAAACGAACTACGTCACTGAAAGCGTCGAAACATTGAATTACGCAAATAAGGTTAAAGTGTATTTGAGTGAGAAAAAAACCAGTAAAAAACCAGTTTTTAACAATTTTACTAAAATTATTTGTTGCAACGTACATTACGTATCTTAAAACTATATTGCACTCGTAAACGTATAGTTTTAAATTAGGCATTCATTAATAAGATGTTCGGTCACATTAAATTGAAGTATAGTTTGTATACGTATAAAGTATAAAATAACATCATCATTGTCATAAGGTGCTAATTAACTAAGCATACTTTAATCTCGAGTCCCGCAAGTATTAACACCATTTATAAAAACTACCGTATTAGGTACGCGGGGTGCGAGTTCGCGCGAAACGAAATGTGGCTTTAAAAATTTGGAACACAATCCTGCTATTTGTCTTTCCAACGTCTCTTATAAATCAAGGAATAAAGCAGCCAACAATGCTTTATGGAGGGAAAAAACCTACATAAGACGGGAAAATAGCAGACAAGACCTTTACATACATTTTAGATGTAAACGTTGCTTGATAAAAGAAAACAATTGGATTTCAGTTTTTATTTTATTTAAAGGTCTTAAAGCTATGCATAGTTGTTAAACAAAGTTGATTTCGATTATACCTAATAGCTTACTCAACATGCCGTAGATTATCCTAATTTATCGATTTCAGCACTTATCAAGGCTATTATTCATAACATACGGGCTAATGAATATGCATTATGTGTCCTCCATTTTAATATTTGAGCGTCGTCGCGTTGCGTTGCACCGAACCGCGCGCTGCAGAATTATTGCCTTGTCACGCACTATATCACGAGGAATTTACGACTACCTGAATATGATAGATTTTCAATCCAAAACCATCCACATAATATACGGCGAAAAACTCTCCGCTGTCAAAATACACATATAAATAAAACTCTTGACAACCAATTAATAACTAGTAGAGTGTCAATGTCGCCGAAAAAAACTTTCGGATAAAGGAGCAGAAAAAAGGCGATCACAATAGCCGAATGAGGAGAAAAATGCCTGTAAAAAGCCCAGATATCGCCATAAATTTAGACGGATTCAAAACAAATCGCCCCTTATTCATTACACGTATGACTTATTGCTCCGAGAGGACGTTTATAATGCCTTTATATGGATGAGGAATACAAAGAAGTAGAATCGACAGATTTTTAAACAAATTATTTTAATAGAAATCAGTTACAGTGTTCTTTTTTAAATTTTATACATCATTAGTCACGTATTTGGAGTATTAACTAAAGTGGCGATTCATAAAAAGCACGATGATCTATGTAGGTCCATTTGAGAGGCGTCATTTAACATTGTTAATACATATATATATATATATTTTATATAGTATAAATAATAGACAGAAAACAAAAACGTCTGAGTTTTAGAGCATGAATGTAACCGGAAATATTCAAACCTAAAATAAAAGTAATATTTCGCGTAGATCGTATTAAAATGCTCTTCTTTGGGCAAATTTTTATCCGAACAGCAAAATATTCATGAAAAAGGATTTTTTGTAAAGAATTAAAGTCATTCATAATTCATAACAAAATAATAAATGTGTCCTACTATCACATAAAAAATTGTAGTTTTTGAAAGTGAGCATAGGCATCACTTGTTAAGCCACAAGTAGTCAAAAAAAAGTCAACACTTTGTTTTGATCATCTGAATATCAAAGTTTCTTAAAATGTTATTAACCACCAAAATACTTCGAATTTATCCAAACCTAACTTTCATATCGTAACTATACTCATTCACTATAACCATTAACGTAAGAGTTCCAGTATGACAAACCAATTTGCTCAAACGTTTTTTATCAAAACAAGACAAAACATAACGAGACCTCCATCAGATTCCGTAAAGCATTATGGAACATCGAATGGAGTAATAAATGGCGTTCAAAAGTGTGATCCAAGATGCAAAAAAGGGAAAAAGCTGCTCGGAATGATAAATTCTTCAGTTCACAGTGAAAAAGTGAGTTTATTTATGAGTTGTGGTGCATTGAGGCTGTGGTGAGCGAGTGGCGGAGGTTATCAGATCTTGTTAGGGTCTTGCATTATAAATGTGATGTTATAAAGGATCCAATGATTTGTGCGTTTGCGAAAACACACGTACATTGAAAAATTGATTAAAGTTAGGTAAAGTGTAAAATTACTCGTATACTTAAAGATCAGAATTTGTTTAGTTCCAAAGTAAACAAAGTTTTGTTATGTATGACGATAAAGCGAGAAGGAGTAATTTAAAAACGTAATCGGATACTTATATTCAAAATATAATTGTAAGTTCATACCAGGATTCATACCTGTAGCCTCTTGTGTATGAAGTATGTGTTGTGTATGAAGTACCTGCGAATAAATTAAACAATAAAGATTCAATCCAAACCGAATCGAAATAAAATAAGTATTAATAATAATCTCCCCAAAACTGAAAAAGAAAGACTATTTCCCAATGAGTCTCGTTAAGCAAACCACAAATCTTAGTCCTCCAGGTAATTGAAAACGCATTCCGTAACCAAATTGAAGAGGAAAGCGTTACCAGTTGTAAGAGGGCAGGTGGTCGGTAACGCGACACCGCCCCCCTCCCCGCGAAAATGTTTTGGCATAAAATATCGTTTCAATTATTTACGTGAAAGATTTATAACTCTTAGAAAACTGCGCGGGAAAAAACTTGGAAGGACGTGTGCACGAAAAGTGTTTTTCTTAGAGAAACTTATAATGGGTATGAGTAAGAAAGTTTCCAAATCTCTTTTCTATGGTAATTTGTTTTGGGCACGCTTATAAATATATTAATGTGCTCTTCTTTATTGAGTTGGTAAAGTATATAATGATAAATTTTCTGAGTTCAATGGAAAGTTTTACCGGAAGTTTGGTAAGTGAGTTGCCTCCTCTGCCGTGTGTAATGACTGGGGGGACGAAAAAAATTTGATAAGTTATAATGAATTTAGTACAATTTTCATACATGCATATATTTCTATATTGTTTGTAACTTGATTTATGCAGCAGACAGAATTGTTAAGATTAATAAGAGCTATAAAAAAATGATTTTTATATACTTAATACAAATTTCATTTTCTAACATTCTAACTTTAAAGAACGGACCTGTTAAAATTGAGAAATTGTGATTGTATTTCGGTTTTTTGTACTAAAAAAGAATAACCTCGACAGCCTTAATCATCCCACATCAGCGATGTCAGCCCCTCCTCACTAATGGGGTGGTTTGTTGTCTAACATGCTTGCCTGCTGTGAGTTGGCATACTCCAATAATTCTCATTCATAATCTATTTCCTTACGATCATTCCTCAAAGCACTCAGGAAAACGCATGTAAGTTGTACTTAAATACATTATATTTTTATAACAAAGTATCAAAATCTATTTAAACATCATTTCATTTTTAAATTACGAAAGTGAGGCCACTGATATTCATATCAAAACCTGTTTCTTTAAATAATCTCTTGCAGTGTAAAATAAATAAAAATAGATGTATCCTTAATTTGAAGGGCTCAGGTTGAACAACTTTTAAATAGATACCACGATTGTTATTAGCAATAGAAGCGAGGGCTAAAGGTGGGGTTGGAGTGCAAGAACGATCCCTTTAAAAAAAACCAACGGAACAATCGTCGCAATGAAATATTTACGGTTTAAAAGGATTTACTGACCGAAAACATAGACATATTTACTTCTTCGACTTGTACTTGTTGTTTGGCACATACGGGTCGGAGTATTTCTTGAACGACAAGGCCTCTGAAGCAATTACTAGACATATTCGGCTTGTGCCGATCGGGCTTTTTGCAGGTCAGCATATTTGGCTTGTCTCGCCAAAACCCAAACGGCTTTGTTCTTTAATCTACATATATTCGGTTTTGCCGCCCGGCTGTGACAATTAATGGCGGCCAAAATTTGTGGGTAACGCCGCTTACAAAGCCATCAAAAGTCGATCATTTTTGTCACAGCAGCATGAGGAATTTATTCTAGAAACCAGAGCCTTTAAAAAAAAATTGCATATAACACACGCGTGCCATAAAGCATAATTTCTTAATGTGTTCTAATGTATGGTACTAATACATTACCTATAATAACTTAACATTAAATGGGTATTAAATTAAGTTGGTAGACCAACAATATAAAAAAACATGCAAGCTTTTATATTCACTATAATATGAGTAAGTTTTTTAAATTTCAAAATATTCTAATATAACAACAAGTAAACCAGAGGCGTGAACTAGTGTCATCGTAAGTAAATGCCGCCGTAAGCCTCGAGAAACTGTTTACTTTTCATTTACTAGCGACGATCTCGGTAAACGTACGCGCCTACTGCCGACCTACTACGTTTGCTAATGGTCATTGTAATCGTCTTGACGATTGTAAGTGACTTTGATTATATGAATAGTGGATTCATTGAAACTAAAGCCCTGGTCAAAAATTAAAACTTGAAGTTATTTTTCATACTCTACATTTATTACATTAACAAATGTAAATGTTAAGTAAATATCTATAAATTGTTACTAATTTACTGCCAAGTTAGTTTTAAAGGAGCATACAATTGGGCATAATCATTTTTTTTAAATAATGTTAAAAGCTTAGCTGTATAAACATTTGAAAATCTTGAAAAAACAAAAACGGTTAAACTTACTAATTTTGTAAAATTGTTTTTGTATCTTTTAAAGAATTTTAAATCTTAAGATTTAGATTCTAGAATTCGACAAAATGCTCGACATCAGTTTGTAACTTTTAACTAAACGATAACGATATCGAACAAATCATACGTAATAACATAAAAGCCACTTTTCTTGCTTTACGACTGCGTGATAATCTTCAGTAAAAATTTAATTGAATCTGGGAAGTGGAAGCAGATGGGACGGCCATATTGTTGGGCCTCCTTTGTGGCGAAAAACCGCGGGAATCTTCCAAAATTTTCCTCGTAGCACTTTTTTTTTTCAATTTGCTCTGATCTCTTGAGGCTTTATTTTGGGGAGGATAGATAGCTTGTTATGTTTGGAATAAATGTTATGGTTGCAAGATATAATTAAAAGGTTTTTTAGGATGCATTTTAATTTTTTTTAGGTTATGAATTTTAACTTGGATATGGTAATAAACTCTCCAATAAATTATGTGAAGCTTCGACGTACTAAAGTTAACAATTAAATAAATAAATATCATTTACCTGGCGCTTTATGGAGGCCTATTGGTAGCGGATTCCTTGTAGCCTTGAAGCATGGGGAGGTATTTTTTTAAACCATCCAAATTACTCGGCGCTTTCGAAAAGTCCAACAAGTCAACTCTGTCTCTATCCCGCGTTTCTACTACCTGAAACAAAAAGTTAATTTGAGTATGGAATGGAATAGGCACTTTCTTGATCTGATGATACTTATATATTTTTAGGTTAAGTTACTAAAAATCTTTGAATGGATTCAAGCAGACCTCTTATTTCAAACGAAAGAAAAGAGAAAATATCTTTCCTCGTTAACAAAAAATAACGATACCTGAATTTGACTGAATTAAAAATAAGGTCCACTGAAAAACCATTTATAACAAAAATTTATCCTTAAAACGCAACAAAATAAAACTCAAAACCCGAACTCTAAACTAAAATTCTGAAACAATTACGATAAGAATCAAAAGCTCTGTTTGTGTGAAATTTCCGCAACAACGCGCTTCTGCGCCTGAATTTAATAATTATTTAATGATAAATAAACAAATAAATCTGCGCGAGCGCGAGAATTTGTTTACAACAGATTCACATTTAAGATATTGCAGCTTTGTCGCTAATCTCCGAACAACGTGGAAATTTTAAATCCAACATTCGTTATGAGAGCGGGCGGAAATTAAATTATTATGTGTGTGTGTATTTAGAAAAATGTTGGTGATAAGTGGTTGGAGATTTTTATATGAATTTAAATGAGTTTTTATATAAAAAATAATGCTTACTTTAAATAGTGAAGGACATAATTAAATATTGCGCAATTTACAGATTATTCTAAAAGCTTGTATGTTTGTTTGAAATTTAAAGGAGTTATGTGTAATTATGTTTTTCTGTCTTATATTCACAAACATGGAAATCTTATTCATTCGTTAATACAATTTATACTTATCAGCAAAAGTTTAAGAAATAAAAATGAAATAAACGCAGGCCAAGATCACATCTAAATTATTTCGATGACCAATTTAGAGATAGCAAAAACTTCATTTAATCAACGCCCTTCAACATACCTTGGCCACCCTACATATCTCCATCTTGACTCTGGTAACATACCAAGGCCCTTCGTCTCAAATTAGGCATTCCTCAAAAAGGAATTAGGAAAGTCTCAACTACCCTAAGGCCGCATTATGCTACGGCACGTCCTCAGATGCTTTCACGTATACACCCTCGCCCAACCCTAAATATAATATATCCTGCAAACTTTACATATATTTGTGCTGTAAATCCTTTTAATGTATCGCTCTATTTTTGTTGTTGACGCTAAATTTAAGGCGGGACATAGGTATTTAATGAATGCTAATGCCGCCTCCACGCAATTGGTGTAATGCCGGAATTTTACGTTTTACGACAAACCTAGCAGATATATTAGCGGTTTGTGTAGTGAGCGCGAATTTGTGGAATTATTCCTTAGTTCTTAGAAGTAACGCAATGTTTGACTAAGTTATTGTATGCCTTTTGTGATCTTGTATTTGACTCAGTGTTTAATGAGTAGTTTCTATATTATTTTGAATAGACTAAATCTATTGGAAATAGTTAAGAAAATACAAGCACTCTATATAATCAGCGTACAATGAACATAAGAACATAAGTGCAGTCTTTACCAACTGTAGGAAGAATTTAAAACCTTTGGAGAATATTAGATTAACCAAACTTAATTGACATTATTAAATAATAAAAAAGCACAGTAACATGCTTTGTATGTTCTAGTAGCTTTAACACAGTCCAGCTTTAACCCTGACTGTAACTGTAACCATAACTTACCGAAAAAGAAGATATAACACAGCGCCTGAATTCAGCAATAAAAAAGTAAAACCCACTAACATTATCCAGATCCTATTTAAAATGGCGCAGTCGTCGACGCTATAAAAAATCGTGTAAAAATTGAGATAAACTGTTCTTAAGGAAGACACGCGCTAGGCGACAACGCCCCGGCTTTGCCCGTATTCGACATCGCGGATAAATTGATATTTATAAGTCCAACGCCCAGAATAACGTTTAAAGGGATTCCCTTTATGAGTGTATCGCAGGGCTCAGGGTTCGAATCCCGCCCGAGGTTATTATGATATACGCCATCTTCGCTGAATACCGAAGGTATATTTTATGGACACAAGGAATTATCGAAGGAGGTCGGATGTCAGGAAGCTATTATTATCCCTTTTATTGGTATAATATTTAATTTTGGGGCTTAGCTAGTCCGTGAGAGTCGTTGTTACATAGAAATTGGAAAATTATTTTCATCAATGGTGGTTTGGGGGAGTACGAGTGATTTTCCAACAATTTTACAGAAATTTGTTATTATTACAATACAAAACAAAACATACTGATCGAAGAACGCAAAAGCCTACAATTGGAACATTACCAAAATAAATCCAAGCAAGCATACTTTTGTAGAACATTCGTGATTTTCGTTTCGGAGCTCATTTCTAAAACAACTATCAATTTGGAACAAAACTACGGAGCATTAATAAATTATTGTGATCGGCTGCAAGTTTCAGGACGGTCAGAGGTGAGCGGAGCGGCGCGGGTGCGGGCGCTGGCAATTATCGGGAACACGGATGTAGAGTTGAGGCAATGGAAGTGATATGTTATGTAAGAGCTTGATGTTGATGCAGTTTAAGTTATTAATTTTGTTCATTTTGAACCATCAAACCATTAGAACTATTAATAAACTTTGCTATCAGCTACATATCCTAATTTGTAAGGACATCTTTATTAAGAATTTCAAACAGTTCTGAGAGTTTTGATTGTTTTTAACAGAATAATTGGGTGATCATGGGTTTGAACTTTATATTGGTTTTAAAATTTTGTGGTCCGTCAATAAAAATAAAACTAACATCCATTTTCAATGGTCTCTCATCTATATACCTATACCTCTGTATGTAAGTATATTACGGAAAATAGAAGATTTCAACGAAACAACAATTTATCAAGTGATAAGTAGAAATTTTTATTAAAATATTATATTCAACATATATTAAACGTAGAAATGTATATTCTTCACAGTTATAGCAATGATTACTTGAAGAGTCGTTTGAACTTTTAATCAGCAATATTCATAAGCCTTTTGTAGTGACACCAAACACAAAACAAACCACCATAACAAGAATTTGTTTAGGAATATTATTAGCATAGAAAACTCCTTTATTTAAATAAAACATTTATCTTTAATTCCATCAATACAAAAATCACCAATGTGACAGCCAACGTAATTCAACAAATTTAAAATTTTTATACCTCTTCACTTTTTATCAATTTTTTTCTACCAACCCATGACACTTCCATTCCCCAAACGTCGCTGTAGAACCAATGTCACCCGCACACAGTAGATAAAGTAAAGGCCCGGGGCGCCGTCACCCCCTGATTTATGCACCAGGCCTTATCCAAGATTAGGATGACCGCGATCCACTTAGGTATTTAGATTAATAGTGTTCTATGTGTACCTACGTATATCCTACGTGGGCCTATAAGCTCCTGGTACTTTTAATGTACCGGAGTATGTAGGTTCCAGTTTTAAGTGCTTTACGTGTTGAAAGATTGAACAACTTGATGTTCTTCATGTGCGAAATATATTTAGGAATTATTTCAGTTCCTAGTAATTTTTTATTTTTGTACTTGGTAACTCAATGTGTCTAAGAGTGAACATGTCTAAACTAGCATTGATTACATTTCGGTCGTCAGAGTAGGAAGTTATCAAGTATTGAAAACTCTTGAAAAACTCAGAATATTTTTTTTTCGTCAAAAGTTATGTCCTTTTTTCTTTTTTTTTTTGTTACGCTATTTACTTTATTTGTTCAAACAGCAAAGGAAAATAGTAAAACTTTAAACTTTAAAAACAGTTAATTTAGGGCCTCTTTAATTCTAAAGACGGTCAAATAACGGCCAGGAAGAATTAGCCATACTTTCTGCGTAAAGTATTGTCAAGTGTCAGAACTAACCTAGTTATAAAATTTATCTCAACATTGAAATAAAGGCCCTTAATCAAATTAAAGATCAATCTCCGTTTCCAATAATATTTCAGCTATAACGCAGACGTAATACGTTTCTCTATGTATAAATAAGGTACCTATTTATCTGAGTGATAAAGTGGCATTACAAAGAAGCCTCAAGTTGGTAGCTTAAAACGTCATATTCAATTCTAAATAAAATCGATTTATATGAGCAATAAAAGCGATAAAGGCGTCGTTGGCATATGTTATAGGATATTAATTGTCATGCAATGGTAAAGATAGATTGATAAGCTCTCCTGTGAAGGCAGCTGGTTCTTGACAAATGTGTTCACTTATTGTTGTTGTTAACGTCAACGGATATTTAATAACTATTTTTTCCATTTTTGTTGGTAATATTTTTGCTATATTTATTATCGACTAATTGATTGTACCTATTACAATTTTATATTATAAATATTACAATAGCATTAATTAATTCTATCCAAAATATAATTTTGATTTAAACAAATTGCCCAATACTTCTCAATTAATTAATACACATGAAATTCATACACGCAGAGGTAAAACAAAATTAAATTAAAGTGGCTCCATCTATCTATAATTCGCGAAATTCTGTTTTATAAGCAGTTTAACCAACAACCCGAATGTTTACAAAATAAGAGTAATGTGTTTGAATTTGATTATAAAGATCCGAGGATTTATTTCTGGAGGATATACAAAGGGTGTGGTATTTATTAAAATGCTAATTTTGTTCTCCGCTGAGGCTTTAGATATTCTGCTATCGGGGTTCGCACACGCTGTATATACATTTTGCAGATTTATACAATACGTTCTGCTTTACTACGGTAACTCGATTTTGTTTGTAGAAGAGTAATGAGTTATTGTACACGGAATAATACGCTTCATAGTAGGTTTGGAAGCTTTCTTGGTTCCTTGTAATTGATTTTAAGTAGTAATTCTTAGCGTTAGCATATATTATAAATTACTAATAGGTACGTTATAAATTTCTATATCTTTTTGGTAAATTAATTTTGTGTATGCACTAGAAATTTATAAGTTTTATCATCTCGATCATGATGAAAATTCTAAGCTGAAAGTAAATAAGGTTGCGTAGGAGTTAGGTATCGATTGTATCCTCCGGCAGGTAGCATGTAAAGGCAATTCGGTAGGTGTTGTGTTTACACTACCTGCCTCTGTCTGTTTAGAGTCATTTAATTAGGGTTAGTAATCTTTATTGTACTTATAAGAGTGAGAATATTGAAAAATTAGCAATGTTTTAAGCGAAAATGTTCTGGGTTTAGGTGTATGGTTCACTCTCTTTTAAGAACCTTCATGTATTCCGTACTGAAGATAATGTGTAGGGAAGTTCAGAATCGAAAGGTAATTAATTTTTAGTAAAAGATTTCAGAACTAAGGTTTTAACCATACAATACTAATAGTAGGGGTTAAAAACATACCCAGATAAACAGGTTCAGCGCAGAGGGTACCGGATACGCAAATTCAATCATGGCGGATTAGAAACCCCTAATATTTTAATGCTTGACCAATGCCCATAATTCCTTTTCGATTTTGCAGCCCCCGAGTAACAAAATTATATATTTTGTTACTATATATCTCGTCAAGACTAATTGCGGACGTTTAATATGGCTTACCGGGGTAAGTGTGTTATTTATTTCCTCGGCGGTTGGTACTCGCCGGGTGTATGTAAAATAAAATGTGAGGAGGTTTTATTCCTGTTTGACTTCTTGTTGTAAAAGCATGGTTACAGAAATTTAATCAAATAATATTGAAATTGTGTCAATACAAATTTGGTAGAAAGTTTCAGTTAAGATATTATACTTGTATTTTTGACATAAAATATTTTTGTTGCTATGTTTTATATGTAAATTTAGAAGGTTGTCGAAAATTACTTGTATTTTATACTTAGACAAGGGTAGATAAAAGTAGACATTTTGAATCTTCAAATTATTTTTTGTTTTGTTATTACTAAACTAAATAAACAAATTACTTAAGTATATTACGTGCAATGCGTTGCATAGAAATATTTAAAATATCAAGGCTTTTACGAATTTTAAACTAACATTTGCAACATCGAATTAAAATACTCAAGAAAATCATTAAACCTGTAAATGAGTTAACTCACTCGCACTTCAATAAATTAAATATGTACAAAGATCAGCGATATGCAATAAATCTTCTCCTCACATTTTTTACTGAATCGTAAAACCTATCGAAATCAAATACATACGCAATCGACAGGCGTGCAATCAAAGCAAGCAATCTCTACGCCTTTACATTGACGTTAACAACACAATTAAAAAGTCCATCATTGTAAAACCACCTTAAAATCACAATTAAAATTTAAATAATCAACCTTACAGCCAAAGCATAAGCTTCAAAGTACCAGCAAAAAGTAAGGAACCCTGAAGTGGTCCCCGAGGCGATACACGCAAGCATCTCAATAAGGCTTTACAAAACAAAAACTTAACTTCGTTTAACATGCAAATTTGAAAGTTGCCAGGACAGAATGAGCGTTGATACTTAATTACTTGTTTAATCGTTCCATCTTACGGAATTAAGGTAGGTGTACAATCACAGGAGACAGCCGGTTTTCTTGATGTCGCGTGTCTTTTGAATGATTGCTAAGTATTCAAAACCATTGTAAAATAAAACTTATTAATCTAAAATTCCGTTTGATACGCTGAAATTACGTTTTTATAAATCCTATTCTCAAATAAAAACAGTATTAGTCATCGCAAAATTTCGAAAAAGACCATAGAGTAAATAAATTAAAACAGCACAGACGTGTTACTTCGCATCAAATCAGATAGGACAAATAATCGATGCCTACATCTCGGCAAGACCATCGGAAGCTGAATATTGCGTGAGAGAACACAAAACAAAGTTTATCAGATTCGTGTTCAGAGTGGGAACAAGACTACCGGCTGTGCGCACACAAATAAACACACCGAACAGAAACGAATCATTTGATTTACACAATCAATGTTATTGACCTTGGAACTATCTAAAAGTTGTACATTTCGTTTAGATAAAACATATTTTCTTTATATAACACACAGGAAATAAAAGTTAATAATAATTTGTGATAATTTGATTTGAACTAGTAAACCTGCAGCAAATTATTTACAATTATTGTGAAGACAATCGAGTTGTTTATTTGCGATCGATGAACTCTAAAACTAAAATATGTTGCTACCCCACAGTATCATAGGCCATATTTTACTTCAAATGTCACATGGGATTAGAAGCTACACGAATCAATCGTTAAATAAAATGTATCAGAAAAATCATTGAAACTTTCGATCATTTAAAAAATCTGTTTAATTCACTATAATTATGAATTATGTATCAATAGTAATAAATAACAAAGGTCTTTGCAAATAAAAATTAAAACTAAATTAATATAATATCAAAGTCACAAATTGTTCCACTTTTCATTGTGAAGCATAGACAGCAGTCACAGAAGTGCCTATCTGCAGTGTCTATCGCAGTCTCGTCTATGATCAGACAGTACGAGAGGTACGCAATGAAATAGTTTGTGATAAACAATAACTGGAAATGTGATAAATGTACCGAAATGAATTTATTATTTATTTTTGCAGTTTTTATTGTCTTCTGTTTACAAGGACTTGAGTCATTTATTTATCCTTAAGAAGAGTTATCGCTTTTTGCAAAATAAAAGTGTCGCGCCCCGTTTGTAGAGAAAAATTTTGTTGTTACCATCTACGGGGATTATAAATGTTAATAACTACATGATATATGCAGTGTAAATTAATATCGTACGATTCCATCGAGTTATTTGTCCAAATAAAAACCCTTGATTTATTGTAATTTAATGTAAGTGCATGATAAATTATCCGAGCGAAATATTTTCAAACATCGTTAATCATTGAAAACGTTACAATTGTGACTGCTTTTTTTGCATTTTTCAGTTTAACGGCTTCTCATGTGAAAATCTGACTTTTTCCAACTCATCCGTTTTTATAACTAAATATAGCTATTTTCTACCGAACTCAAAATAATCAAAACTTTGCTCATAAAAATCCAAAACAAAAATGCATTATTCATACTTGGCACTCCACGTATCAGTAGCCAGGGTAGCTTGAGCTTCAGTCCCTCCTTGGGGTTGTTATTTTTTGGGGTAAACCGGGTAAAAGTATTATATGGTGAGGGTCCTTGATAAAGCGGCAGCGTATGGTAGAACTCGAGCGGACATCGCAAAAGTATGAAACAGTCTGACAATACATAAATATTGTATTTAGGGGATTCGTATTAGATACGAGCAATGGAAGTGATTAATGCTCAAGGTATGGCGAAACAATTATAAACTTGTTTAACGAAACAACTTTAAGTTGTATACGGTCATGAAATTCAAAAACAAACTCATTGAATTGAATTTTAGCTTTTACTGCGTGGAGTGTGTTTTCAATTTCAAATGTTTTTTACAATATGGCTGGTCAGTTAAAACTTCACGTCTAATGAAAATGAAAATTATTAATTGTCAAATCTAATTCCAAAACAGGATGTAGAAGTCTAAAGAAGTAGAATGTAATTGTAGAATTCAATAGTAAGAACCATAGATGATTGGGTATATGTTCACAAAATTATGGTCATATTAATTATATAAAGTAAAATAATTTTGTACCTCGATCTTGGAACCAAGTGTGTGTTTTGTGTGACAAAACGGCTATAACAACTTCAGCTTCTTTACGAATCACATTTTTTGAAATTTAATTTAAAAATTAATAAGCACAGGTAAATTAAATATAAATTTATTGGCATTAATTCAAAACAAAACTGACGTCGTATTAAAAGTACCTGCCTGACTTGATAGAGATAGAATAACAGAAGAGAATACAAGAATAACAGAACTTGAGTCATATAAACATATAACTTTTTAATTATTATGCACGGTCACTACAGAATCTAGGTCTACATAACTATAACAAACGATTTTAAAACACATGCCATACAAAAAGACGACCTATTCCATGAAGCAGAACTAAATCCCTATCAAAAGTGTAGTTCTTATTTCCCTATTCGCTGTGCAGGAAGTGCAGCGATGCTCGAAGTTGCGCGTCTGCGAGGCGGTGGCGGCGGCGGCCTGGTCGCAGATTTATGCGAACTGTATCAAAGACGGCTGTGTATGTTGCCAACCTGCTACGTGAGCTGTGGGTATAAAATTCATAGGGCGTTTGCTCAATCAACAGATATTTACAAAAAGTTCAGAATTATTAAACTTTTTAAAAATTGCACAAGATGCACAAGAATGTGACGCACGTTTTTGTAATACTGTTTTTTCAAGAATTTATTGGCAATGTTTCTTCTGGATACTCTCTAATAATGATATAATTGATTCAGTACTTTTACATTTCTTCGAATACTATATAAATTAAGTAACAAAATTTATTTACAATGTATGTCTCAACTAGTAACAGAGCCATTGTAACCAGACATTAGAAACATTTCAAACGAAATCCAAACCAACTCTATTGGCCTGAACTATACAGATGTCACATTAAGAATCAAAAAGCAAATGAGTAATTTGTTGCAATAGAAAAACTCCAATTCATAGATTATAATTCGTTTATAATTTGTTTGCAAAATTTAACTACTTCAAACCTTTGTCATTAATTTTATACAGTTATTTAAGTTAGAAAAGAAGTATTCGTATGGAACAGTGGATATTCTCCCTTAAAACTTTTCCTAGTTATTTTGGCAGCCGGCAACTATTTAATACGTTGTCAATTGCAAACTCGCAATTTGTCGATTTAACTACCGGCGGTATTTTTACTGAGAAACGTTTCTGTCCTAGCCTAAACAATTATATTTATGAGTAGCAATACTTTGTATAAGTGTTAAATCTAAATTATTTTTGAGGGAAACTATATATTTTTGATGAAACTTGCAAAATTTGTTGGTTTAGTAATTGAATTTGAATTATGAATGAAAGACGTAATTGAGGCAATTTTTGTGAAGTATGCAACTCGCTAAAATCTAATTTCACTCTATATACTCATTTATTTATTTCATTGCAACTGAAAATCTTAAAAAAATACAAATATCTATACTTGCCTTCGATCTAGTAAGTTTCGAAATTACTTACAGCTAACAAAAATATATCAAAACAATGAGAATTTTATTAATTTTAGCTTAACTTATCAGTTGTTTTAAACTAACGAACCGTCGTTCAATCATGTATAATTCGATATATATAAATAGAAGTACTCTTTCAAACGTTTGAGTCAACACGCAATAAATCACGAGTTCCTTAGTTACGTAACTTCATTGGAAAAACTTCAATAAATAATTGATTTCCAGGTTAGTTTTTAATCGCGAACTGCGTAAACATGTTTACGTTCGGTGTCCCGGAGACATAAATCTCTTTTCTCTTCAAGGTATTTGCACCGCTGTTACAAAACAAGAATGTAGAGTTTAATCTAGAAGTGACTGCCAAATCAGTTGCTACATTTAATCGATTTATAATATTTTGCAGACATTTCATAGTGAAACGGCCTGGGGCTATCACCAAAGAAAAAATGACGAGAACGAAGATCTGCCCCAGGCTTGAAACTTGAAATGAAGAGTAAATGAGAAACTAGAAACAGATTGAAGATTCTCCGGTAATTTGGTTATTTAATTTGTTTGGTTCCGTACATAAAATTATATTTTCCAATCACTCCATAGGTTCTATAATATTTAATCTTCAATCAGAACCCAAGGTTTGCAGCTTTCAGGTATAATTGATGTGTTAGTCTACCTAGGTATTTTTTCTAAAAGTAATTTCTATTGATCAAACCAAAGATAAACATATTTGAGCCATTTTTATATTTATACAGAACTTTACGCAAGAGTCATACTAAGTTCTCCTCCAATAGTTTCTATAAGACCCCTCTGTACACAAAAACGTAAAACTTAAATCCCTAAACTTCCATTCCTTTAAATCTACGACGCACTACGCGAAATATTTCAGTCGCTGCTCTTTTCAGATATATTCGTTTTCGGTCGTTCTTTTCACGAGTTCGCCTGAATGCGGTCGCTCCATTCATTGTATGTAACGCACCGGAGGATTTACATAGCGTTTTAACCTGCATTTATTTTGAATTTGAGTTTAGCTTACAATACCTTTCGGTGAGTTAAAAACTTGCCTTGCGTTCTTTTTAATCATACAAGGTGTTGGTAAGTGTTATTAGAATTTTATATAATAGAAGTAAATTATATTAACAAAAAAGTCTTTGGAACCCGAATAAAATTAAACAATCCGAGTAAACATCTTGAGTGTTCTTTATCAATCTGCATTATGATTACCTACTGCTACGTTACATAAGACCTGTATTTCTCGAACATTTGTCTCCCTCCTGCAAAGCTTGATGTGATCCCGTATATTGACGCGATAAACGTAAGCTTTTTCAACACAATTAGAACACCGTTGCCTCTAACAAAGACTACAACAGAATCTTCCATCATAAATCCTTGAAAGGAAACAAGCGAGGCTCGAGGTACTGCTCGCTCAGTATTCAGAGCTAGCATCTGTTTCGTCATTTATAACAAATAGCTGAGAGCCGCTTTATTAAAATTCTTCGCTCATAATAATATACTGCCGCCGGCGTTGGAACAGATTAAATTGTGGACGGTCCGGCTTCTTGCCTTTTGATGAGCACTTGTCTTTTGGCGTTTTGAGAGTTTCTTGTCTTTAACTGTGAACTTTATTTCCTTATAGTAAATACAATGTACAAAGTATGCCAACAAATAAGATGTTGGCAAACCTTAAATAAATAAAAAAATGGGAAACAGAAACCTCCAGACAATTATTTTACAGTGTAGAATTAGTTCAGACTTGAATTAACTTCATGAAATTGAAGTGTGAAATTACAGAAAATGGTCTATAATAATCTGTCATAGTAATATAAAAAATCCCGGTAACATTGGTAACTGGGAAGAATTAAATTCTCATCCCTGAGAATACCTAACTAACTTATTGTATGTAAGTTTTAGTTTAACAGGATAGTAACTTATTTAAGTTCGCTTTGAGTTATTTTTGTAAAGTCTTCAGTGGTTTTAGTCTATTATTCCAGACAATCAATACCTTTGTTTAGGTTTTATGAAATTAAAATTACCAAATGTAACTTTACTAATATGTTAACATTGTAGAGTGGCAATAAAGTATCGAGCCTTCAAATCTTTCTTTACAAAAATATAATAGAATTTATTTTATAACGATATTTACAAGGTTTTTAATCATAATCAACTTTAAATACTAAGCATACGTATAATTTTAACTGAAATGATAAAAATAACATGTATAACTAAGTAAAACATTTTATGTACCCGTAAACCTATCAGCCTACATAAAAGTAAGAAAATCCTAAAATTAATCTTCAGAATGGGCCACAGGTGAATTACTAAAAATTAACGAAACATTTGCTGGAACATAAATTATGAATGTACCGGCTTGATTTAGCGCCATCCCGGCCTGGCCGACGAAATGTAATTAGATCACTTTTGTTACCAAAAAAGGAAATTTTACCGCCTTTTTGTTTAACAGAGACTCAATTCTTTATTTACGTAGCTTTTAAGTTACTACCACTATAAGTATATTTCATACAGCTTATTTTTTATTATGAAACACAACAAAAACTTAGAAATATTGTACTTAATGAAAACGTATGTTAGCACGAGCCACAATTTTTCTAAATTAACAAAAAAGTTTCTTATATCTACGAGAACTTTACCTGCAAGTCTCACCACACTTTAAACGTTTTAATCATAACACATGACCCTTAAAAAACAAACTTTTACATAAATTTACCTAATTAACTTTACACCTTATTATGCTGCAAGCATCATAAATAAGTTTTTTGAGCATAATTTGAAAGTACATCATCTCTCTGAAACGGGACATGCAAATTTCGAGCGTGAAAAATAAAAGATTATAACATTTTTATAAACTTCCGACGAACGAGGGGCGGCCACTGGTTCATTTTCGGGCGCTTTACAGTTTACGATTGTAGGAAAAGACGTCTAATTACCATTATAAAAGTTGAACAGTCATTTAAATATTTGAATTTAGCATATATTATCAAGATTCAATTCAATTCTATCAAAGCTATTATTTTGAAACTACAAAGCTTTTGGATTTGGTTCTACAACTTCGTTAAATGTTTTAAAATCTACAACAAATTTTAATTGCTGGGACATGGCTGATGTCACCCCATATTTTTATTTTTTTTTGAAACGGACAGTTTATTTATGGCCCTGTGAGCCTTTTAAATTTCACCAGACTTTGTAGCTTAGCGCTGACGGCGCTGAGCCGGAACTTAAAACTATTCCTACATACGATATACCTAAGGGCACCCAAGAGGGCACGGACCTCGGGTTAGGACGTCGTATATTGAAACTACTACTGGTTCGGAAGGGTCATCTACTGCCAAAGAACCAGCAAGAAACTCAGTAGGAATGCAAACGATGCGGTAGCCTGGCCCACCGGTGGGTTAAGCGCTTATGCGATCTGTGACTAGCGATATGTGATCCGCGAATGTGAGTCCACTATCTAAAGTGACTCCTAAATATTTGACTTTTTTAGCTCATGGGATCGGAGTACCAAACAGAGTGATCTGACCTAATCTTTTGGAGGGTTTCCTAAAGGTAAGAGAAGTACACTGCTGCACTTTTTTCTGGTTTGATTTCTATTCTCCATTTCTTTTATTAATGAATTCATTTTATTTATTCATTATCTATAGTCGATTATTAATTTATTTCTTCTATTAACTTAATCTAACCTAACCAAAAACAAGCACCTAATGCGTTGGCAGCGGATTGAAGCATTCACGTTAAAACTACGTAGATTCCTATCAGATGTGTATAATGCGGTGTCGTCTGCAAAGAGCGCTAGGTCTAGTGAATAGTGAAAACAAGGTTGGAAAAAGCACCGAGCCTCGTGAGACACCGGCTAATACAGGACGGGGATTAGAGAATGCACCTTCCAATATGTAGTGAAAGGTTCGACAATGGAGAGAGTCTCGTATGATGTGCACGAGGCTGTCTGGCACGCCTACTTCAAAGAGCTTATATAACAAGCCGTTGTGCCACACTTTGTCGAAGGCTTTAGCCACATCAAAGAGAAGCACACCTGTGCCAATCGGTTTTCGACCTATGTTCCTTTGCTCCAAGATGTGCTCCGTGATGCGGTGCACCTGTTTAACGCAGGAGTGACTGGATTTAAAGCCGAACTGTTCATCCGGTAACAGGTGCTTCAGATGGATGACCTGTCGGAGCCTGTTCAAAATTACTCTTTCGTGTAATTTGCCTACGGTGCTAAGCAAGCTAATAGGACGGTAGCTTGTAGGTAGATTAGCCGGTGTACCTGGTTTCCTAATACCTATGACAATCGCTTCCGGAACGTTTGCGAAAAGGAACAGTTTGTTAGTAAGTTATTGAAAATAACTACTAACAGTTGTATGAGTGCGAGTGGGAGAGCTTTCAGAACCATTGAGTATTTCGTCTGGACCTGGTGCTTTCCGCGGTTTTAGGTTTTTAATTATTGTATAAAGTTCTTCACTGTTACCGGTTGGAGGGTGTCAGTCGGTGGGTTGCCGCATTTAGTTTCGACTGTGCTATTCATAGTTTATATGTGGACGGCGTTATTGATTTCTGTACTCGGTGTACATTGTTGGTCTAAACTATCGGCTAGGGTTTCAACTTTTTTGGAGTCATCGAAGACGGGAGTCATGGGCAGAGGCCTAGGGAGCGGAGGCATCGATGACGCAGAAGAGTCCATCTTAAGAGACTTCGCCAAGCTCCAGTAAGCCAGATGCGAAGGCGAAATCTTTTCAAGAAGCGCGTCCCAGTTGTTAGACCGCAGTTCGCATATGCGAGATTTAACATCTCGCTGTAGGGACCTCATACGGATGCGGTTGCCTCGGTCGGAGCGTAATCGTACGCCCGGACAGCTGCGTTCTTTTCTCTCAACAATTCCCCCACATCCTCAGGCAGGATCCACTGGAACCCGCCTGGAAGATGCACTGATAGCAGTTCGAAGGTGGTTGGTGAAAGCACCGATCGTAGCATTGGTCTCCTCGATGGATGACAACGAATCGGAAATGGTATTTAGGTCGGGGCTGTCGGTAGCCTTAAGGGCTTCCGTTAGTTTGACCCAATCGATGTATGACCTCGTTTTAGGAACGGGGTCACTTGGGATACCTAGTTGCCTAACTACCGGTCGGTGATCCGAAGTAAGCTGGTGGATAACTTCTACTGAGTGTACCGTTAAGTTAACTCTTTGTAGGATTGCTATATCGAGAATATCGGGGCGATAATTTTGGGTTATAAGGATAGTAAATCGGGTCCCGAGGACCCACTTCATCACAGTTTAGCGAATCTAACATGTGATGAAGACGACGGCTGTTTGGGTTGGTATTTGGAGTACCAACTTGAATGTTTCGGGTTAAAGTACTCGCTAGTATTACGGAGGGACTCATCTCGAGTAGCGACTGAAGGTCGCTTTGAAGTATGACTTTATTGTCAGTTTCGGTATTGGTTGGCAAATGGATGCCAGCGTGGTTGGCTGATGGACGCTCATCGCTATTCTACAACAGGAAACTTCGATATTCTCGAGCTGTGGGGGATCGACAGGTATACAGTGTAGAGACCTTTTGCAATAGATGAGGGTACCACCTTTATCGGCGGTAAGCCTATCGTTACAAACGATGTTTAGTTTGCTATTTTCAGGTCCTTGTGACTATGTTTCAAAAAGGTTTCCTGCACTAGTAAAATGTCGTTTGAAATTCTAGAAGGAGTTCTGATGTCTAAGACCATCGGCGTTATGGTAGCCGATAATGATGGACCAAGGTTTTAATCTAGAAGACATTTTAAAGTTTAATTTTGGACGTTGGCCGATAAGCGCCAGGTGCTCGATCACGTTGAAACACGTAGCCTGGAAGTCACCATTTGTGGCTCGTAGTTTGCAAGCCAAAGTGGTAATTTCTCCCAAGTCGAAACTTGGGGCGAATTCGCTTACAAGCGCGAAGTCTGAAAGTGACTCTCCACACGTGGAAGGAGAAGGTATGCAAGCATGGGCGAACCTGACCTGGTAGGTGGGGTCACCCATGCGTTCTTAGAAGGCGGTGGAGGACCATGGAGGTCGCATAGCGGAGGCTGCGGTTTGTAGCGTAGTTTCAATAAAACACAAAATTCTCTCCTGTGTTTATTTTTTCGGTAAAATTTAAAATATACAAAGATTGCCTGTAAATACAAACAGAAAAATATAAACAAAATTGAAATAAAAAATAGTCACACAAAATAGAACAGAAATATTAATACAATTAAATTTGATCTGAAAGAAAAAATAACAATAAAATAAATTTTAATGAATGAGAATCCTTACCAACAATTTTGGCTACGCACACTCGTGAACGTAAAAAATAAATATAGGTTTCTTAAAAAGAACTTTGATTATCGATAATAAAATATCTTAACTATGTAATTTGGAATAATAAACTCGGAAAATAATAAATAAATAGATTCAGGTTGCTTTGATGGATAAATTTTCGTGACTGACTTGTCAAATCAAAACATTGCCGTTCTCCGACACTACGTAATTCCTAGTTTAAAATTACGTCGAGAACAACAAAAAAATAAAATTTACTGACAAAAAGAGGTCGAAATAGACAACCGTCACAATACCCCGGGGGCCGGGAAAAAAAAAATCTGAAAGATTTTTTTTAGTAAAATTTCAAATTCAAACCAAATCAAAATAAACCGCATATACATATCGAATTTTAATATTTAATCTGCTAAATGAAAGAACAATCAAAAAATAATAATAATTAAAAGCAAAATGAAAATTAATATTAACATCCTATAGAAGAATTTTTCTGAAAAAACATCCTGTATATATGAAAAAAAAAAATAATACTGATATAATGCTTATCAACAAGTTATTTAATAGAAAAAGAAAACAAAACAGACGAGAGAGAGAAAAAAAAAAAAAAAAATCCTAAATAATTATCTTAAATTACATGGTTCATGAATGATAGAATTTTAAACATGTTCCTGGAATATACAATGTTAATATACATCGTTCAACTCCATCAACGTACATTATAATCACAACATACATTCTCTTTCATACTAGTCTTATTCCAACTACTGGAAATAAAACATCATGCAGTTAGAGTTGCTTATGAGGAATCGTATCCTAAAAAAAGTCAACTCAATAGAGTTGAACGCAACGGCAAAAGGCTTTAATAGTTGCCATCCGCTGAAAATATTAATAGCTTATGGCTTCTTTAACGTGTCGCTAAATCCCGCACGGTGATTACTATAAACAAGTTTCAGTTAAAGACTGAAATAAATATGCCGGAAAGCATATGAAAATAATTCTCACAGGAAAGTGAATCAAGCGTATAAATAATACACATAGGTATGGTTTAGTTTAACGAGTTACCATAATAAACGCTCGTGCAGAAGGCTTAATTTTACAAGTTGCAAACCGCTTGAAAAAAAAAATTGAGAAAAAAAATTGATAACATTTAACAAATTATACTATAAAGTATAATACAGATATTGAAAATAAGAGTTTACACTCCTAGAATTGCAAATATTAAATAAATTGCACAATAAGTTAACCTAATACTACGATGATGATAATTAATTATAAGTTTTGACCAACGTCAATGTTAATGGTATAGCCAAACGATAATGAGGTGCATAGAAAAAAAAAAAAAATAAGACAAAAAGAATCGGCTTATGCTCGCCGTGAGATAATTAGCAAAAATTATATATGAATTCATATAAAGTAATTGGTAACAACCAATCTAGTCACTCAAAAAAAAAAAAACTCACTCAAAAAAGTCACTCTTATATTTCTGATTTTTAATTCATAAATTATTTCAGGTTTATTTAATTGTGAAAAATTCATTGCAAAATCAAAAAAAAATGTTAAAGTGAAACAAATTTGTTAATAGTCGTTATGCAGAATAGAGCCTTAAAAATATACGTATTTTCAAGTGATGAAAATGAATAGAAAATGTTATTTAAATAGTGAAATTACTGGGTTATAGAATGTTGTGTCTTCAGAAAATTTCTTCAAGGATATTATAACGAAAGAAACTAAAGAAACTTAAATGTCTGAATAATTTAGCAGTATTTTGATATATTATAGTAGATATATTATAGTAGATACATATATAAATATATTATAGTGAATGTTAATGATTGAAAATGGTAACAAATAAAGTTTTATGCCTGACCTCAATAATAATTATAAAAAAATTATTTTTAATGTTGCAATTCTTCTGTTCCTTTTGTTCCTTCTGTTGCAATTTCTCCTCTCTTCTCCATAAACTACGTTTGAATATTCGGGCGCCAGTATGTAGCGTAGTTTCAATAAAACACAAAATTCTCTCCTGTGTTTATTTTTTCGGTAAAATTTAAAATATACAAAGATTGCCTGTAAATACAAACAGAAAAATATAAACAAAATTGAAATAAAAAATAGTCACACAAAATAGAACAGAAATATTAATACAATTAAATTTGATCTGAAAGAAAAAATAACAATAAAATAAATTTTAATGAATGAGAATCCTTACCAACAATTTTGGCTACGCACACTCGTGAACGTAAAAAATAAATATAGGTTTCTTAAAAAGAACTTTGATTATCGATAATAAAATATCTTAACTATGTAATTTGGAATAATAAACTCGGAAAATAATAAATAAATAGATTCAGGTTGCTTTGATGGATAAATTTTCGTGACTGACTTGTCAAATCAAAACATTGCCGTTCTCCGACACTACGTAATTCCTAGTTTAAAATTACGTCGAGAACAACAAACAAATAAAATTTACTGACAAAAAGAGGTCGAAATAGACAACCGTCACAGGTTTATGGGCTGGGTTTGGCTTTGCAGCAGGAGCAGAGGGTGGACCCCTTTGCTTTGCCTTTTGCGCCTTTTTGGGGTTGGGCTTTGGAGCCCTGGGGCATCCTAGGTAATTGGCAGTGTGGCCAACCAACTTATATAAGTCGCACGCGGGAGGTTCGACGGATCGCGGGGTTCGCGCGCAATCCACAGTGCCATGATCGCCCAGGCACTTGACGCACCTATGCTTGGCATGGAAATTTCTGGCCGTATGGCTATAGACTTCGCGTCTATGGCATTGGCTGAGTATGCCACGTTTGAAGAGGATCTTGACGGTGATAACCGAAAGTTGTGCTATTGTTTTAAGATTGAAAATCCCCTTGCCCTCAGGGGTGTGTCTAGTGTTACCAACACTAGGTTATACGGCATACGATATTTGCCATACATACGGTGAACCGAAATGACTGGGAATCCCTGGCCTTTAAGGTCTTGGAAAAGGAGCTGTGACTCAATCTCCTTCAGTATGCCTCAAAACACGACGCGTGCAATGCGCTCCTTCGCGTGCGCGTAAGTGTGGTACTCAATGGATTTCTCCATCAAGTACTTGATGAGGGTGCGGTGATCGGTGGGTGCGATGGTCGCTACGCGGATAATGACACCGGTATTTTTCGCGTGTGTATACGCGATTTTTAAATTTGACATGTCCACCCCGCTTTATCGCGAATGAAAATAGGAGGCGGATGCCGACTGCTTGACCTCAGAATGGGAGAGAATAAAATTAGATTTAGTTTGTAGCGTGGACTGCGGAGCCCGCTTTTTTGGAGTTTTGGACTCATCGCTGGATGAGTCCGAGGGCTTGGCTCTTTTTTGTCATTTTGCGACAACGGTGAATCCCTGGTTGGGTTCGATCGGCGGGAGCCGCAGTATCGCAGTCCATCTATGATACCGAAGATGAACTACGAGTGGACGAAGCCACGGACGAGCGCGAACTGGAACGCTCGTGTGAGAGGTTGGTGGATACGGGATGGCACGCCCGTCTCTCCTTTTTTGTAGGACTATTGATTGTTGGTTTGAGCCCACTTTCAAAGTTTGTTTAGATGTCTGGACTCTGCTAGCCTTCGAAAGCCATGAAGGCCTTCGCTATATCGGCCCACCAATAAAGATGTCACCCCACTAATAAAGATGTCGCCCCACTAAGGTCGTGGTGTCAGGCAATCTAAAGTCCACCACAAGCGGGTTGACAGACTTACAGATACCTTGAAAATAATTCGTTAAGTATACGGGCTTTGTTGCTTTTTGTGCTTGTTGCTCATTTGTAAAAACTTACAGGTACATTTGGGGATTGAACCCAGGAGCTTAGAATTGAGAAGCCAGCGCCTTTCCGTCAATTTTAAAATAAACAACAAATAATCTTTAAATAAAATCTTTGAAAAACAATCGCAAATTGATGGTACAAAACAGGAATAGATAAAATACTTCATAAAGTTCTAGTTTGCTATGATAAATTGGAAATGGTGCAAATACAAATAAAAGTATTTCTATTTTTTTATTGAAAAAGGATTAGATGTTTGTCCTGGTGGAAAGTGACGATGAAGACGAAGGTGTTACACGTCTATCCACGAGATACCTATTCACTCGACGCTTGAAAGAACTATGACTATAGTTTTCTGGAAAGTCAGGCAATTCATTCCACACCTTGGTGACTCGCACCAAAAAGGAACTATCGAAGCGTTTGGTTCGACTTCTTGGGATATCTACCATGAAGGGATGGAAGGTCTGTCTGCGTCTAGTAGACCGATGCAAGAAGGGTGTGTGGCGCACTCTCCAAAATGTAATCTGTAGAAGACTGCTAAACTGGCAACTTTCCGACGATGGTCGAGGCTTTGCAGTTTTTTGGTGGTGAGGTCAAAGTTGTTAATAGTTTTTAGGACTCTTCGGTCAACTGCGTCCATCGCTTCTAGTTGGTACTTTGCAGAACCATCCCAAAGGTGGCTACAGTACTCCATACAAGATCGAACTTGAGCTGTATACAAATTAAGTAGCTGTTCAGGGCTGAAGTACCGTCGAACCTTCGAGATGATTCCCAACTTCTTTGAAGCTGTTTGAGCCACGGACACAATTTGTTGCCCGAAGTTTAGTTGGGATAATAAAGTTACGCCCAGAAGCTCTAGGTGGTTGGTCAAGGGTACAGAAACATTTTGGAAAGTGGGCGTTAGCTCGAAATTGCTCTTTTTCGCGGAGAATAAATACGCCTGTGTTTTCGACGGGTTAAATTTGACCAAGTTGGACTCGCCCCAATCGGACACTTTCTTTAAGGCTAAAGCTAAAGCTTAATCTAAAGCTTAATCATGGACTCTCTCAAAGCCCGGATTTCTTGAGGACTCGCTCGCGCATTGGACATGTATCTCCAATAAAAACTTAAATCAATGATTTGACACTAAAAGTTGGTGTATTATTTTATGAACTCATATAATGTACTCGTAATACCTTGAAGAAAAAACTTCTAGTGTATGAAATTTCCCCAGTGGTTTACTTACCAAAATACATGGTAAGTAAAATTATAAAAGCTTTAACGATGTTTAAAAAAGCAGATATTACGTTCAGTGCAAAATCTTTCCATTTGTAATACAATTTTTTGTGAGTTTTTTTTTTTTATTTCCCTTACTAGAAATCGCATTGTATAAAAGTCTTAAAATTTTAACATTTCAACGCGTTTGTAACGAAGAACAGGGACTTTAGATGAGGGTTGAAACATGGAAATAATTTTAATGACAAATGCACCGACGTTCAGTATCTTCATTTTCATAATTTCACCTTTATCTACGTGACATTTTTTGACACAAAAATTTTGAAATTGTTAAATTTTTTTCGTAAATAGTTTTTCAAAGAACATAATGTAGGTAATTTTAATACATAAAATAAAGCAAATAATCATCGAGTAAAAATGTACGACCTGAGAGTAACAAGATTTTTGTGTTTAGAAGATCAAAGAGCTTAGCGTAAGGCATTTACAGAATAAATTCAAAATCAATAATAACATTATAGATATATTAACCGATACCTTTAATTACAGACGACACAAATTCACACTTGAATGTAAAGAAATCGGCGGAAAAGTAATCTGTATATTTGAAATAATAGGCATACAGTTTCACTGGGATATTCATGTTAATATGAATCAACTTACGAAATGTACATAATTTAAACGTCAGTTCTTATCAAGGAAGTGTGTATTTATCACATTTTCCATTCCTACAATAAATTTGAGTCCAGTACCACTATCGCTGAGAGTCAGTCTACTTCCTATACACTAATGCTTAGACGAAGAATCCCAATGAACTTTACCTTATTCCTTGAATAATTTCATTTCATATGTTGCTAGAAAGAAATTGTAATATGTTTAAAAGGTAAATGAAATCATAAATTGTACGTACGCTTAATATTTGATTTTGAAATATTTGACACATCACACAACAGTCTATTAACCCATTCATAAACTCCTTATTTTTCTCCACAAACCCTGTATGTTTGCTGGGTAATTAGGGGTCCACTAATTTACATTTGTATTCACAATTCGAGCGCTTCTCGCAGCTCCAAGTCTGTTTATTTTCATCTTTTTAAATGTACCGCATTGCTGTGTTTCGTAAAAAATAGATTCTTGTACCCCATGGTTAATGTTGGCTGCTGGTTTATTAGCTTCAACGGGTATTTGCATAACAGAGTTTGGATGAGATAATGTATCTTCTGTATGTGTAAGCAAAAGTGTTTGAATATCTTCATCGTTGATATTAATTATAATGGTTAAAATATTGTTGCATTTTGGACACCTTAATTTATTACATTCATCAATTAGATATAGTTGATATTTAATTCAAAAAAATCTAGTTAATATAACTTTGCAGGCAGACATTTTTTATTGCAGCGCTTTTTAAGCTTGCAGTAATGAAATATTTGGAGGATGTGACTTTACCTTTGGGGCATGAGATATTAAAGCTCAGAAAAAATTATTGTAAGGCTAGATAACTTAATTTTGAAAGAACACAATAAACTACTTATAACTATGATTGATAAATTGAAAAATATAATGCATGTATACAAAATAAAATCAAACCATTGCTAATAAACATCTAGTTACGAGTATAAAACATACAGAGAAAGGTAATTTCACAAGGTTCCCAAAAAAGGACCATAACTGTTGCAAGTGGGTGAACATTTGACTAGAATTTAAATGTGTCGTTCGTTGTAAACGATTCCGCACATTTGTCTACATATGTGCGTGCCGTGCGCGCCGTGACTAGCGTTTTGTTGTGTTTTTCCATGGGCATTAAGATTAATGTACACATTTGGGGATCCGAGTGTGATGAATGGATGGTCACCTGATTTTCACAATAAACGTTTGTTCGTGTCCGTCGCGTTAATGCGATTTGCATTGGTTAGGCTGGATACGTTTGAAAATTTAAGGGTTCAACGTGGTACTTATTTCAACAGTTCCAAAAATAAATGTTCTTTTTTCTAGCTTTTTCTGGCTGGTCTTTCAATGAAATTGTCCGATAAGTATCAAATGGAACGATAAGTCGACATTCCCGCTGGTTACATTATTATTATACAATAATTGATCAGAGTTTATCAGACGGCCGAGTGGCGTAGTACGTAGTGAGTAGCCTTGCCTTATAAGCCAGATCTGAAAATAATGTTATCGTCGAAATACCTAATTTAATCACCTCAGCAGGAAGGTAGGATTGAATTTAGGATTGAAGATCCTGACTGTTTCAATAACGTTTGGATTGTAAAAATCGAACTAAGGGGTTCGATTCAGAATTATATTAATTTAAGGCACTTTTTATAAATGTATTAAAAATGATGGCACTCGTACAGATACTTCTTTACGTTTAAAAATTCCTGTGAAAATGACTAATCTCCGTGCAGTCCTCACCTCTGCACTTAGATGGCATGCCTTCACTCATATAGATAGTTTATCTTGGTATAGTTAACAAAAGCTAAGGTTTATTTTGAAATTCAACCCAAAGATCATACCCCTACAACGTAGTAAAGTTTGTATAGGAATTTTTACTATTAAGGCCTCGGAACTGGCAATGTATAAAAAGCAAATTTTTTTTCATGGTGTGATTAGAAAATTGTCATAAACGAAACGTAGGCAAAAGTTGATTATCGATGATAGAGATATTTTCAGAGAATACGAGGGGCGGCTGATAAGTTCGCGCCCTGGGGTACTTAATGAAACAAATTCATAACTTTTTTATTTTTATATTTTAATGTTATCCCCCTCTAGTGAAATACACTTTTCGCAACATGAATACAAGGCCTTTAAACCATTAAAAAAAATTTCTGAAGATTGCTCTTCAAAATGGCTCTCTACGACTGACTTCACTGGGAACCAGGTCCGGACTGTAGGGTGGATCATCGATTTCTGCGAACCCAGTGGCTTTTAAGGCATCCCTCGCAACGCGAGCGGTGTGAACGGGCGCGTTGTCTTGCAGAAACAACACTCCGTGCGCCAACTTGCCTCGTCTCTTCTGAACGACTGCTTCACGTGCTTAACCCAATAAATTGGCGTAGTATTGACCATTTATTGTAGTTCCCTAAACAAGTAATCAATAAATAAAATTCCTTCACTACCCCAAAAAATGGTCGCCATAATATTGGAGGCCGACTTTTAACTTCTTTGGTGGCCTTTCACCCTTTTTAATCCACCGCATAGACTCTTGTTTGGACTCCGGATCATACTGACGTATCCAGGTTTCGTCTACGGTTACAATGCGATTACAAATTTCATCAAAATCGCACTGACACAACTCCAAAAAATCCTGACAACTCGCGAGTCGTCGTTGTTTGTCGAGCGGCGTGAGCATTCGCGGTACCCAACGCGCGCCAATTTTTTTCATGTGTAAATTTTGGTGCAAAATTTCTCCAATCCGCTTTTAACTAATTTGCAACTCTTCAGCTATCTGCCACAATTTAATCCTACGGTCGGCCAACACAAATTTTTCAAATTTTTGAACATGTTCGTCACTGCGTGACCCGGGCGGGGGTCGTCTTCACAGCTCTCTCTTCCTTGTTGAAAAAGCCGAGCCCATTTTTTACCAAGGTATACGAAGGCCCAAAATCTTGAAGAACCGATGAAATTTCTTCATAAATGTCTTTCGGCAATTTTCCTTTTTTCACAAGGAATTTAATTACTGCGCGATGCTAAAAAAAACGAGAATTTTCAGTTTCGGTCGACATAGTGTTGTTGCTTGTTCAATGGATGAAGTGTTAATGAACCGAATTAAATTTTTTTTGGTCCCCGTTTAGGCAGGAGGCAAAAATGCATTTCCGCATACCTCTCAGGCGCGTTACAAGGCATCTGGGACTAGCTCCTAATGAGCACTACCCACTAAAAAACCCCCTGAATAACTCGTGCAAATTTTTGCCACACAGCCTTCATCTGAGCGACGACCAATTGGAGAAAGAGGCCGCGCTAGTGGGGCCCAGAAGGGGTCACCCACTGGGATAACATAGCACTGAAGGTGCTCAAAATGAAAATAAAAATTGAATTAGTTTGAATTTACATTAGAATTAGAAGTTGCGGCCTGAAGGGCTTCGAGATCTAGTGTTAGTTGCGTGGCTACATTCGTGTGCGCGTTTCTCGGTCTAGCGACTTTGTACTTCGAATCTATGCGGTGGGTTTCGGAGCGTTTGTAGAACGCTTCAGAGAGTGCTTTGAGGTGCTGTTGCACTGTAGGTAGTTGAAGATCTCTGTGCAGGTCCACGTTACGCACGTACCAAGGTGCTTTTGTAGCCCCGCGGCAGAAGAGATTTTGAACTACCTGCATTTTGTGCAGGACGGAGGGTTTGGCGTGGGCAAATATTGGCGAGGCATATGTCATGACGGGTCTAACGCAGACCTTATAAAGCGTACGTTTGTTTCTGAAGACATTTTACTTTTTCTACCTAACATACTATACAGGCAGCCTAAGTAAAAACGGGCGAGTTTCGTTATTCTATCGACGTGTAGCTTGAAATAAAGCGTCTGGTCTAAGGTGACGCCTAAGTATTTGGTAGGGCGCTTCCAGAGGATGGGAATGCCTAACATTCGAACGTGGAGATTGATGGCGTCACGACGGTGTTTGCAGTCGAAGTAAACCGCAGAGCTCTTGTCTGGGTTCACATCGATGCGCCATTTTTGAAACCATGCACCGAGGGCGTTTACGGGCTTTTGGAGTCTGATGACGAGACCCGGGACACTGAGGCCTTTGGTGTAAAGGGCGGTGTCGTCGGCAAAGAGGGCGAGTTCGACACCTTTCGGCGGAATGGGAATGTCGTTTATTGTGTACACGGTGTACAATAAAAGCGCGAGGACTGAGCCTTGAGGGACTCCATCCTTTATGGGACGAAGCGCGGAAAGCGTGCCTTCATGTCTAAAACGAAACGTACGATCTTTGAGCAAGGACGCTATTATTCTAACAAGGCGATCCGGTAAGCCTATTTTATAAAGTTTATAAACGAGACCGCTGTGCCAGACTTTATCGAAAGCCTTGGCTACATCAAAGAAAACTGCGACCATTTTCTTACGCCGCGGATAAAAGCCGTCGAGTATGAACTCGACGATTCGATGGACTGGCTGAGGGCAGGAGTGCGCGAAAGCCGAACTGATGGGGAATGATGAGGGAACCGAATTTAACAAAGGGGTGTTATTTATACTACCACTTAGTTGGGCAACTAGTGTTATTAGTATCGAGATGATTAGTCATTGCTAGGTACCTCAGGTCGCGAACTATCAGCCCTTATTATCATCATCACGTACTTAGTTGAAAATTCCAATTTGCTCTTTCAGGTAGGTAGCAATATATAAATATAAGTTTAAAAATAACTTATAATCATTACGTATCGTCATACACTAACGCCTACTGTTGAAATTAATTCGACAGTACATCAATATTTTTACCATCTTCATCTACGTATTTATAAATGGCTTTTAGATTTCAATAAAATTAAAGATATTATTTTGTTAAGCAATCTAAGTCTACCAACTTAATAACGTTGAGGTTATCTGTCTTGAATATTATCGAATATTTTAAATAATTACTTACCAATAAAAATATTAAACATTTGGTATTTGTCCATTAGCAGTTGTTTTTAATTCAAGGTTACTACGCTTATCTATAAAACAAGCTTACCAATTTTTGAATAAACCACTTAGTTTTTTCTATACAAAGTTTAATTTATGGAATTTACCTAATTTTTGTTTTCTTAAATGTACTCAGTTAGTTTAGTATCGAGCTTTCGGTCCTTCCCGAATCAATGAAACAATTCTTACTTGAATATTGATTGTTTATCATGCACGTTTTCTCCTATTTAAGGATTGATATAGCTTATAGCTTATAATAATTTTTTGTTTAATTTATTTTTAAGAGATAGTAGATCATAGCAAGGCGTGCCAAGGCAAGATTTATGCCATAATTCGACCGATAAATCGCATGCATTCGTTAATTTTTATATCACTCAAAGACTAAGTCACAGCAAGAAACTAAGCCTGCTGAAACAGCATGGTCGACCCGTTTTACCAGTCAAGACTCATTACAAGACCGGAACTAGCCGATTTCTTGTCTTGTGACTTCTATCACATGTCGTCCGCTGTACGCTTGCTAGGAGCCATTATTCCTTAAACGCAAGTAACTGTTAGTTACCTTTCTAAATAACCTACTTCAACCCTCCATATATATTCAATTAACTTCATACCAATACAATATGAACCGTCAATAACACAACATTCACGACGTGTTTTAAAAGCAGCTTATTAAAATGAACATGAATAACGATCGTACACAATGCAAATACATACAAAACATACATACAAAATAATGGATGTCCGAAAATAATACTGGCCTGGGCCATTAATGAAAGCACGTAAAATCCATTTTGCGTTTCATTTCAATTTTATTTAATTAAGGGTTACGCGGGAAGCTGGATTTACCATTGTAGGATACCGGCAAGTGTTCATTTTAATTAACATACCTATACAACTAGCCTGGATACGGGGCGTGCGTTATGAAGCGCTGAAATTGAATTCTGGTTACGTTAACCTGTACCTACTTACTATGCCAATTTGCAAATACTTAAATAGATTTCGTTGAAAGTTCTTCGGTCCAATTAAAATAGCAGGCTTAAATTACTCAAATAACTATTTAAAAAGCTGCCAGTGTGGCGTATTCGTTGTCATAAACTTTCGTGCTCTTTTTTCGTAGATTATCTTGCCACGTCAGTTTGAATGACATCATCCGTCGGGCGCTTGTGATGAAGATGGCAAGCGGTCTGATGGCATGAAATTTAGTGCCGTGGAACATGGATAGGCCGCTCCTATACAATGCAACCTAAGTAGCACTCTCGCGGACTCCCATCTTCTGACGACAAGTGTTCGAGCCGGTTCGTGTGCCAATCACGCGGAACATGTCAAGCGTAGGAAATAAAAACATTTAATTAGTTTTTGTATTTATGAGCTTTCGGCGTTCTTTCATTTTTTTTTAATAATTTCGTTAGTGAACAAGATACTTTTAATTATACCTAATTACTATATACAGTAATCTATTATTACTATGACACCACGCTAAGACTGGAAACCAATTAAATGCTTATACCAAGATGTATATTTTCACTCAGTTATGTTATGTGCGAGTGAAACTTCTTTGTTTGGGAAAATTGTTTGGGCTTAATAACACTAAAACTGAAAATTTTTACAAAATATTTGGAGATAATAATTAACTTACAACTTCGGACGAATCAATAAAGCAAATAATTTTAAGTAGTTTGCGATTTCGGTTCTACTTTCAAATCCTCCTCTTACTTTTAGTAAAACTGCCCAATATGAACCTAACATCTTATACCAAGTCCTCAAATAATACCGCACAAAAATGCACATTTTTTTTAACAAATTTTGAAGCTAATATTGAAAACTAGCGAAACAACAAAACAGTCCTTACATTACGCAACTAGCGCCACTGCGTACTATGCTATATTTATAGTCGCCTAGAGTCGCCGGGACGTGAGCGATTGCTATCGGTATCGATTATAGATGTCTATGGATCGTCTGCCGCAGACCAACTACATAAATATTATCTGCTAATTTCAATCTTGTTTATAAGAATTTGAATTAGTTGAAACAGGATGGTGTGGTTTAAGAAGGTAATTTTTTTTTTTGTTGTTGTGTTCAACGTTAATTTGTCGATTTATAAAATTATTATTATTTTAAAATTTATAGGTTGACCATGGGAAAGGGAAAGTTTGTGTCCTGGACGATGATGTAGAGAATATTCGGAATACGAGAAAACTTGCAGACTTTTTTAACTAGAAAACATCGACAGTTCGGGAATAAACACTTGTTTCTATCAATCCATCTGCCACAACTAGAATTCAATCTCTTACTTGTCTGGAAAGTTGTAAATGAATTTAAAAATGTAGGTACCTTTGCTATACCTAAACCTGGACTATACGTACAGATTCGTATAGTTAGCCGACGGTCAACGCAGCTTTGACACAGGTCTTAAGCTCAGGTAATACGTACGTAAACTCCATAGCTAAAAAGTAAAATGATTGTGTGGTAAAAACTATAAATTAACACAACGACAAAACCCCTCAATTTGTTATTATGCAGTTTTGTTCTAAATCGTTTCGACAACACTTAAACAGTTGTATGTGAGATGACTCTTAATCAAAACGGTTTTACCAAAAAACAAAATTGGCACACTGCGATCGACCATCTGACAACTTTGTTTTACAAGTTTATTTATTAGTTCATGATAAGAAAAATAAACGTTTATTTAGGTAAGGGTTCTCTAGTAAATAAACAGTTACGTAAAATATTATATATATATTTTAAACCTAGTTTAAACCTAACCCAAACAAGAGCTAGCATGGATTATAATTTTAATTGAAGAATCAACGAAGATGAATTTAATTTTCTCATTCTATCATTATCTTCGTTTATCTGTAGTACACAGTTTATTTATTAGAGTTCGGAATAATTAAAACCACTTATAATTTTCACTAATAAGGGGTAATGAGTCCAAACTGAGTAAGTGAGTTTTAATCACTTTTATTTTATAATCATAATTATATATTAATAATACGAAACTTTTTTCATGTGGGTTAGTGACGTGATAACAAAATTTCACATCGATTGAAAAAATTTCTAAATTGTAGAATGTTTATACTCAAATCATATTTATATTTAACAATGTAAATAATCGTTTACGGTTTAAGGATATGACACACGGTTTGTTTCGTATTCAAAAGTAATAAAAATGTGATAAGAAATACTATTTTGTATTCCGAGCAGGTATAATGATTGACAGTACATTAGCACAGGATTACTGGTTCAGATTCGTAATGTATGGCAATGTATGATGAATTAAACAATCCGACGTTGGTAAATTTAAATACACGTGAAATATATATTTTCTTGTATTATTTAAATATTCGTAAGTTTTGACGGTTTGTTGCTATTTTGTAAAGTATGTTACGATAACTGTAGTGACTATTATAGCTGTAGGTTATCTATCATTTCACTTGTTGGTAACATTTTAATCTTCGATTAGAACCGCAAATGATTATGATAGAAAATATTATCAAACCTGAATTATGTTTCATGTTGCGTGTTCAAATCACGTCAGTCACCAATTTGGCTGCTGTCAAGCTTTTATGACGTCGGCTGTTCAGAATGTGTTCGCCACATCATCATTAGACACTTTTAAAGACCACGAAACCAAAATAAACATAACCTGATTTTTCTACTTTTTATTTATATGAGACCTGCGGAGATATTTTTTTATAAATACCCAAAATAACATGAGCACGACTTTTGCGACTCAAGTTAGCGGGTGGTAATACTTACTTAAAGAATAATATCTGTGAATAATCAGAACTTAGTTTTTAGCAAATTTACAAGTTGCATCTACAAATTTAAAATTGTGGCTAATATAGAGCTTATGCGCTAGATTTTTAGAATTACTTTCGAGTAGTATAATATTTTATTGTGTGTAAATATAATTTTGGAAGGCTTTGTAGAGTGAATAGTAGGTAATTTATCACCTCAGTAAGGTGATTGCGTAAATCATGTATTTATGACAGTTGCGTACAGACAGCCCTGTCTCCTGGTAATGCACAAAGCTTTGCGGTGCCCGTTTAACTGTTACGTCATTGTTCAACATAAACAAGTAATTTTGAAGCCTTTGTTGTGCTTAGTAGTTTATTGTTTAGTTAAGCAAGATTTGCATCGGCCAGCAAGGTGGTTAGGCATAATTTCTGTGTTTACAATAAAACGGTTTTGTTAAAAGGTTTTTATTGATTTAAACCGTTAAGAATTGGAGCAGGTTTTGAGTTTTTTGGGGTTGCATAGGTTGTTTTGTATTTCAGTAAAGTTTTGCAGAACAAAGAAGTTCATGGTTTTCATTATCTTTAAGATTTCACTACAAAAAATTTCAAAATGATGGTCATTGTTTGTGAAATATTAAGTCTACGTGAAATTTACTCCTTAGATTAGATATATGACGAAATAGCAAAACACATGAAGCTACATCGATCAAATCAAAGCGTAGCAAGCCACATGTAAGCCACAAATAAATGATTACTACCCGGTATAGTAAAGAGTTAACAAATAAACGATTATAACCCGGCGAAGTTAAAGACTTAATTAGTGGTCGCGGCAGGGCAGCGCACGCGTCGCGTTTATCTTATCGAGGGCAAGGCACGATGCAGGGGCGGGTTATACCCAGTGTGTGGAAGTCTTATTGATTGTTGCTGCTTAGAGTTTGGTGTGAAGGTAATTGTGACCTCGTGAAATCCACTTTAGACAAATGCAGCACTAAAGTATGCGCCAGTATTATTTTTCCTATCTGGCACACGAGCATTTAATCCAACGTAAGTGGATGTGTCTGATAGTAAGTGATATCCGTGCCCTGGACAATACTTATACATTTTTGTTATGATGGCTTTCTAATGATAATAATAATTTATCCCCAGACGAACACACCAACTGTATGACCTCAAAGTAAGCAGAGCTTACCTTACAGCGAACCCAAAATAAACATATATAATAATCAACTACCGTGAAGAAATATCGATGTTCACCATACAAATAATTGCCCCGGCCAGGAATCGAATCTGGGCAGCGTATGAGGCAGGGCTACTAACCACTTCGCTACTCGTTCGTCATTGATGGTAGTCAGGTGGTAAGATTGAATCTGGTCTGGCCTTACACCACACTATACAAAACCGTCACAGGAATATACCTACAGGAGCTTTTACTGATTTATCATTGGCTTGCTTGGCGATTGTCTTCCGCTTCTTCTGATGGTAAGTCAAACAAAGGTGCGCATTAATTTCCCTGATCCTATTATATTTCATTTGTAATATTTAAGAAGCTACTTACACAACTTCTTGTACAGAAAAATACCCAATAAAATTTTTTAAAGTTTAATCTGAGGAAATACCTGTTAAAATTAAATAGGCGCGAACAAATAATAACTATAGTGTTGAAATCATCAAAAATCCTACTTATTCAACTCTTTACTTCATTGCCTGGTTCAAATGCAATATCCACATCTGGAACCGACCCGCAGCATGCATGTCCACAGCTGCGCGCGCGCCGATATCGTAGACAAAAGGATTTATGTACCGACGACTCGTCGCGTTTAACAGCCTGTGTTGGATAATACTAGAGAATTATAATATTTTCTTTAATCTTTCAAAAACAGGATTTATATTTATGTATTCGGATCACCAACAAAGAATCCAAGGGAGGCCATGGGTGTACTTGCAACCCAACCACAAAAACACATATAGAAGTAACAAAATTATAAGATTAGCTTTGTGTACGATTCCTAAGAAATGAAAAATCGCCCTAAGGAATCCAGACAACATCTATGAATCAATTTTGGTCCTTATAAGATTTGGGACCTCTGCGATTTATAAAGGTTAATGGACAGGACACATTTAATAATATCATAATAATAAATCCCCAGACAAACACACCAACTGTGTGCCCCAAAATAAGCAGAGCAAAACAACCATGAACCGAAAACAAACATCTGTGCTCACCACACAAATGAATGCCCCAGCCAGGACTCGAACCTGGGCAGTCCGGCGTACGAGACAGGGCTACTAACCACTACGCTACTCGGCCGTCAAACATTTGATGTACCTACTTCAGCATGACGAAGATACAGTCTTCAACGACTGAACGGAAGGTCTTAGTGTTTTAAATTCAAAGTAAATCAATTTCTCTTATCTTAAGAAAACCAGCCAACATTAGACTCTATTTCAAATCAAAATTTGGACCTTTCCAGGCTTGATCAGGGTACAGAAGCAATAACTTCTTTTATTAAATTAAAAAAATATGAGCTGCCTACTTTAAAGCCAAAATGTAATTACGTAATTCCAGCAATTAGGCTACAAACCTTACCAACATACTAAACAAAACTCCACAGATACCTCACCCATATAGTCCTATCCTTCATCTAGTCTCCCATGGCCCCTTAAACCCACCAGCGGCTTCTAATTAAGATAACTCAATATGTCCAAGTGAGCGAAATATGGAGGCGCGTGCGCATCGTCGATAGTGGCGCGTAGCAAATTGTATGACAAGTCTTGATTATGTTGTACCGCGTACTTTATGGCGCGGAAATATTATGTTTGTGATGTAGGTACTGAGGCCGTATAATTGATTATAAACTTTGGAAAGGTTTTATGTAGTTCGAGTTTATCCTCTTGATGGTCGCTGTAGTTGCATTTTTGAAGATTCAGATATTTTTACCAATCAAATATCTTAATTGTAAGCTTATAATTATATTACAGCTGTCATTATTGTACCAACATTATAAATGTCACCCTGCAATCTGTCTAGTAAAAAACTAGGTTTGTGGACAGCCTATAGTTTCTATAAAAAAGGTTGCTTATATTATCTCAACAGCTAATAATAGGACGCTTTCAATAGAAAATAACAGTTATTTACATAATTTAAAAAAATTATTGACGAAAATAAAAATTACTTCAAAATTATTTATATTTCTTATGTAGTTTTAATGGTGGAAAACTCTTGGAATGGCTTCTTTGGTTTTTACTAATCAACTAGATATACACATACAATTAGGCCAGCGAGAACGCTCCATTTATTTGTAAATAATTTCATTAACCGTTTCGAATTTTTATCATTTATATGATAAAAAAACTAATAAATAATGTACAAATTGGCTCTAAATAAAACGTTTAATACTCTAAGTGATTGTAGACGAAAGCTTAAATAAAATGCTTTTTTCACGAAGTCCGAGAGACTAATAGAAAAATCAAATAGAGTTACAACATAATTTATCTATTATCTCTATCAATCTCTCTAAACATTGAATTAAAATAATCTGATATTTTGAAAACTTCGAAGCTACCATAACTGATAACCGTCTCCTATTCTCCATTAACTCCAAATAAAACATGTAGAGGTACTGAGGCCGCGGCCGACCAAGCAGCGAGTTCATAAAATGTTGTAACATGAAAATGCCTAATTAACTCTATACCGAATATCGGATACTCGTGGTAGCTGAGGCCCTTAAGGCCCTCAAGTGGCGCGCAAACAGAGGACTCCGGTTCCTAATGAGAACATTAATTATAAGCGTTTCGTGATACCTCCGTGGTATATTTTAAGCCTTTAATTTTTGACCGGATTTTGTTTCTTAAAGATATATTTCGTAGTTTTGAAGGCTTGCTTAAGTTAAGATGTTGGTTATGTTTCGTGAAGTTAGGGGGTACTTTTTAACATGTAAGGCTTAAATTTTAACACTTAATTATTCAGTCAGTTTATTAGCTTTATCTAATTAGTGAAGCTTACGGTTTATGTTACGTTACGACTACGTTATCTAAATTCTCGCTAGTCGGAAAAGATATATTGTGGGTATATGATGGTTTAACAATATAATGTAAAGTAATATACTATATGTTTTCATCACGAAAAATAATTTTAAAATGCGGCCCATTACTATAATAAGTAACTAATATCGCAGTAGGTATATTTAATTTATGTAGTTACGAATCAAAATGCGGACATAATCAACCCGTTTCACTCATATTTACGTAGTAAGTCATAAAATAAACGTGCGACATGCATCTTCTAAATTTAAAACCTCATCGCTCAAACCCAAGCTCACATATTACATGGATTCCCTTATTATTTATGTCCTTAGAAAAGAATTTTTTCATACATCGCGTAAATTCATAGGGCCGCCCTAAATCAGTGGGTCTTTAGTGGATTACCAGAGAGTAATGTTGTCCGTCCACCTGGTAGCCTATAGGTCTGAAGTTTGCTGAGGCAGTTTGTGACATTATAGGTTTAGGTTAGGAAATACTAGTTCAAATAGTTAGGACAACTTTTGATCGTTTTGATATAGTTTAATTGCCAGATAGTCTGCCCATGATCCGTCCGCAGAAGCAGCTTTTTGTGAATTGTAAGTGTGAACGCATAAGTATTTTCCGTACTTACTTATTTATTTTATTTAAATCCAGATTTCATATTATATTTATTTATATATCCAGAAGCTTGTTTTGACATGTCACATACCTGTCAAAAAGAAGGCCTGGTTCTATAGGCTGGTGTAATAACACTTTGGCCTAGCATTATACCGAGCTTGGGCCCTGTTGTTCGATATCCCGACTAAACAACTATCTGCTTTCACAGGTTGCCTTTTTAACTTTCGATGCCAACAATTATAGGCGGCAAACGTGCTCTGCAACTGTCATTAAGTTTAATAGTTTCTTGTTTGACAATAGTTTTCATTTTCGAGATTTTATTTGTGTTTTACAAGTCTGAGTGAAAACAAGTACCTAAGTACCGAAGGGGGTACGAACCTCGACGCAGGCGTGTGTTTTGGTTCTAACATTATTAAAAAATTGGAAAAATTGACGATAAGATAACTTCAAGAATAGATTTATTGTTAAGAACACAAATAGTTTGATTAATGTTCAATAATCCAAATGATGAATGTGATACAAAAAAATTAAACCGTCTTCAAAATTAATATCACACTCCAAATGCGCCAGATATTTAAAATCACACAACTCCATGTTACAAATAAATCCAGCTTCTTACATGATACAATACTATCCTTCACCGAAATAAAATACTCAGCGATACATACGAAGTTATACAACATGCAATTTTTCTTCCTATTCTTGTCCATACAAATAAGGTCGAAAGTCGGGTCGGGAATCGAACCCTGCATCCGACGCTCGCATGCTCCTTCCTGTTTGGCCCGACAGCGAGGCTGCTGGCAAACTCGTACCCGATCGAGAAATTATTGCACGAATAAATTTTTCTTTGCTTTTCAAAGAAAAACTTTTGTTATTTATCGTTGTGTGATGACGTTTTTATTTTAGATAGATTGTACGTAATCATTTTACGCATACGTACTAAGTATCTCTAATGCTTAATTTAACATCCATACAGTTTAAATTGCAGTGATGGATATTCGAATAATGCATTTAATGTGATATTTCAAACTGTATTACTGTGTTGTATCATGTCATTGACAAAAGATTATAATGAATCCAAATCTTTGTTTGCCACAAGCCTGACAAAACTAGTATTTCTTTTGAAGTGGAAAAAAATCATTTGTGAAGGTAGGCACGTGATGAAATACTGTTTTCAACTAGCACAGCAAATTTTTGTATGTTGTAAATGTAAACGTCGACTATATGATTTATAAATAGTACTTATACATCCGCATAAGAGCTGTAACTTGTCCAAAACTTAAATTCTTTTGTCCGGAACATCTCAATAAATTTGATTGATTTGATTCAATGAACAATAAATAAAGCTTTCAGTTTGAAAACTTATTTTGGACAAGCTACATAAATAGGGTTTCTTTCTATAAATAAAAATACCAAATATACAGTAACAGAATTTTTATTATGCAGATCCATCCTTCACTATAGCCAATATAGTACAAAAAATAATAATAATAATATCGTTTTCATCCAGTATTTATAATGATAAGTAATTTATTAATAATTACACAATTTTCACACAATACAGTCAGAAACACAAACATTAAATCATTTTTACTACACTAGAATCCCTCAATTTAAGTATTTCTCTTTAAATTACTAAATAATTATGATACATTACATTAAATTGGATCTAACTAGTAATTTAAGTATGACAATGCTTGACAAAGGTTTACGTATTTCGTTTCGTGAGCACAATTTCGAATATTTTACGAAAACCGCAGTGACAGTAAAACGAGTGTAATATCCAAAACAAATCGAAAAACACGTACAAACCGTCATAATTATAAATGTAGAGAATTATCGATATTTACAATATATAACATATATAAAGCAATAAAACTTGACGATGATTCTTTCAGTGAAAATAATAAATTATTCATAATAATATATTCATAAATCAATTCCTCAGCAGAAATGCGAAATGTGCTAAATTAACTATGGTTTAAAAAAATTTGGCACATCAAAGGCGAATAAGCTGAACCATTGAAAGAATGTCGACCAAGTCTTATACGATATTAATTATTACAGAAAATTACGTATATATGTTTATAGGAATCCAAAAATATTACAACTACTGTTCCTTAAAATAAGCTATTTTATTTCTTAATTAATATAACTCTATTCGTATACTGGGCACAACTAGTTTTGATTCTTGTCATTTTAATGTGACTATAGGTAAACTATTTTCCTAAGAATAAGTTAAGCTATCGACTAAAATTGGAATATTTTCTTTCATACTAAAGCTTTTTGTAGTTACGTATATAGGATTTCTGACACGAGGCAAAAATACTTTGTGATTTTTAAATTTTTGTTATTTATACTCCACATATTTTGTCCACTCAAAATTTATAGTAGAAACTGGTTACTTTCTGACATGAAAACGATCTAAAAAGTCTAAGTTTAATTTACTTTATGTTGCCTCTAGTCAAAGACGCAATATTTAACTAAGCAATAGCCTTCATAAAAAGTAACACTATAGTTTATATCAGTAACGTATACAGAAGTTGTACATCAGATTCATTTTGACTTTATTAATTTATACCTAACGCAATAAGGTATACAAATATATATATTTACAAAAAGATTTTAAAAGAATTTATACAACATTAGTCGAATTACGTACTCGTTTCATTCTTTTCAAACAAGTATCAAGACCATTAAAACCACATGATTTTAGATGCACATATAATAGAACGATAACTTGAGTATTAAACCGAAGCCCACACGTTTTGTATTAAGTTATATCAGTTCTGAATAAGCTAAGAAAATTTAAATGGATTCAATTTCACGTTTTGTCAGTGCGGTGCGATACCGAATGAGCGATAGTGTTGTAGTATTCGCACGATAAATAAAAACACAATTCCATTTGAAGCTTTGAGTTGCGGAGGCCATGTCTGGGCACCTCAGCAGGCGACCAAGATTTATACACTGAGATGCGCACAGCCATACATCACAGGCCACGAGACGCGAACACTACAGCACCCCGGCTCCGCCACTGTTCCGACTCTAGCCCGAGATCGTATCAGGTATATCGCGGCAACACTACCACTACGTTTCATTCTCATGACGAATTAAAAAATTAATATTCATAAACTGGATTATTCAATATCATCTCAGTATTAACATAATTTATTCGTACCTAAGCGATAAATAAACGGGCACAAAACCGCGTATTTTTCATTCGAACTTCATATAATTTATAGTCGACGATAATATCGAGACTGGTTCTTTTATTTGTGAAATAGTGATACGCGGAGTGCGCGGTAAGCGTTACGAACGGGATATTTTGACAATAAATCTTCGGCAGTCAATTGCCTAAGCGATCGTGTGGGCTCACATAAAAATTATTCGACAGTTAACTTTGATATCTTGATATGGCGGCGTCAAAGCGAATACTCGTACATTGAGTACGTAAAGCAACGCACACACAGGAACATACTTGGGTTTTAAATTAAATTGTGAAACGCGCTTATTCCTAACACCTACCAAAGACAACGCTTTACAAGGGTCGACAACCTGAAACAAAAAAAATCAAAATTAATCAAAATGCCGAGCAGAATTTAAGATAATTTTTCGATTGCGGTTAAAATTTTGAGACATACTTTTGAAATCACGATTCTATCGCCATATGTGACATTAAAAATAGGCGTCAAAATTATTAAAGCGCAGTTGCGAACCATAAACAAGGGTGGACTTAAAATGCAAATAATTCCTCGAGCCCCTTGGGCATGGTAAAACAAACTCAGCATTCTAACAGCTTTACATTATTTATCGCTTAAATACACGAAGAGATTTTTTTCAGTAATTTCTAGTGTGAACTAAGTAGTGTTTTGATAAAAGGCCGTATACTGCAAGAGCTGAGCCGACTGTGAAATTAAGATGTAACATGATGCGAAACGAGCAAGAGACTAGATTTATTACTGTACCACTTTGCATATGCTGATTTACAAAGTCAGCGGATCCACAAGGAGTTGCGTGTGCGATCACAATAAACCAGAGTGACATGCGGATTATGGCTGCGCGGACAACTTGTTAGTGATATAATAAATCGTGTTGTTTACAAAATAGCATGTTTTCATAGATTTGTGGACAGCGAACAAAACTATTTTTTTAAGATAACTAACGTACATGTATCTGCTGCGGTAGGTACCATTAAAAGTTGTGCTATTAGAACTGTTTAATAATTTGACATAGTTACAATAATAAATTTTACAGCGGCAATAAAAAAGATTTGCAAATTATTTTCTTTCAGCAAGAAGGTACACTAAGTAGTATATCAATTCTAGAAAACATCTCCGAAAGCGTTCAACTTATAGAAGTTGAACGCTTTTTGTGGTATAGACCACAAAAAGAAACTATAAAATAATCATAATAAAATAATATTAAATACAAATAAAATAACAACTCTGTATGTATCTTGGATGCGGGTCTGCTGATACAGTAAGTCCGGAGCGTCTGCGATCCACCCGCACTACAGCCCAGTGCGGACGAAGCCTTATTTATATACTCCAAAGCTTTTGACGCATATGCAAGCCATTCACTTTAATTATTTATATGAGTTTTATCATATTACATGCGTACATAATTTGAAACCTATTTCATTTTCGAAAACCTATATCAAGACTTATCGACATAAAATGGACGAACTCCAATATCTTTGTTCAAACTTGATTATTTTATTTAATATTAATTAATAGAATTAAAAACTAAGCCAAGCTTCATCATAGTAATGAGTTTTTTACATTTTATAAAAGTAATATTGATATGAAAATTACATCACCCTAAGAAAAGCTCACAAAAGCTTTTTGCTCCTGACAGCTCCCGTACGTAAGGGTAACTTGAGAAATAAGCAGTTTTTCAAAGTCAAGCCTGAATAAAAAATTACTTTCCTTTGACTGTAATAAAGAAAAAGGACGCGAACCAAATAATTGATACTATTATGTGTTATACTACGCTCTACGCTAGATGTAAGGATGCCGTATACTGGAGCACAGTTACGGATATTTAACCATACATACTTTCATTTTTATTTCATCATCAATTTAGCTTTATACCTGTTCATTTATCTTCCAGGTACAAAATATATTTCATCCAAATTGAAAAAAAAAACGTAATATACAACTGCAAGTTTTTTTATAAAAAAAATGAGATAAATCTATATTAGGCATATGACTACATGACAGTTCTTTCAGATCCTAGGGCGTTTAAAATTATTACAAATCATTATATTGAAATGCTCATCTTATTTATCAAATAACGTTATCTGAAATATTGACTACCATTTTAGTAACTCATAAAGTAATTAACAATAAAATAATACATTTATACATCTACTTTCCAGAGGTCCAGTGTGAACATCAAACAACGTAAGTCGAAGGGCCTCAGTCAAGTCTTAAGGTCCATAAATTCTTTGAGCGTCGCAATTTGTTGAATTACAGCATGCAGCCACCGCCCGACGCGAAATTAGCCCCACCGAGATAAATTGATGGCTACCCGCTAAATAAATTATTTGGGAAAACTGGGAAAAACTGGGAAAAAAACGAAAACTTCCTTGATGGGTCACGTTACGGGAAAGTAATTTTGTGTTTCTGTGTATTTGTAATTATGTAAAAATATACTAATGTCGTTATTATGTTTTGTAATTTCCATCCGTGAGTACAAAAATTTACTTGAATTATATCGTGATAATACAAACAACTTAAATATATTTATAATTGTATTATTGAGCAATAATTAAAAGGTGTTTTAATAGCAATATTTTTTGAATATCCTTCCGTTCTGATTTCGCTTTAATTGAATTAAGATATTGATCGAAAATGCGTTCAACTTGACCGAATTTGATACAAGTTTTGTGTGTTTAAGACACCAGCTAAGCATAGAACCCGTTATTCCTTCGACACGTTTCTCACGATCATAAAGCCACTATAAAACCTTTTTCGGTGGCCACCGACTTACACACTAGAGTGTTATTTGAATACAATTCTTCGTCTTTGTTAATTTACTAGTGAAGATTTTACATGTTAATATACAACTTTAACATAAAATAAACAACACAAAATATTGCATACAAGACGACAACGTCTGTTCAAAATAAAACTAAATAAAAACAAGCAATTAAAAATAGTACAAAACACTAATGAACAATGCAAGAACATTAAACTTTTGCAGCCGGCTTCAGACGCTAAAAAATGTGTGCGAAGAAACAAGGGATGCTACCCCTCCGTTAAGATTAATTTTACTTATATTTTCAAGTTTTAGCTGACAATAAGAAAGACACATAGGTAGGCTCAGAAAGGGGTGAGGCGGCAAATTGTCTTCAATCCTCCCCCTACCGCGAAAAGGATTTTATTACATTCGTTAACGGATTTTAGATTAATGTTTAAGTAGTGAATTACCACTTTTGTTAAAGGGTTAAGGGTAATAAAGATTTTAAATTTGCATTCGAAACTCTTCTGTCTTTATGAAAAATTTACGAGCTGTGCTAAATCAGTTATTAATTCCTAAATTTAAGTTGACTATGACATTACCAAACAAAAACGAAAAGATTTTCTATACAACATTTCCTTTGCAAACAATTGACATTTAAAAATACATTAAAGAACACCATTACATTACGAAACACCAAAAAATCGACTTCTTCAACTTTAACGACCCTCTTACATCGTGATAATAATAAAAATTAATCTCTTTTAAAAAATCGAAACAGGGGTTCCATTTTTGAATCGCAGGGGGTGTGTCCCACCCTACCTGGCGAGGGTATCAATCCACCCTCCGACGTATGCGGGACCCGCGGACGTGGGCTCGCCATTACTGCTACCAAATACCCTACGCTTTTGTGAGGTTAAGACTTTGTGATGGATTACGTAGCCACATATTTAAGTTATTTTCGAATATTAATAGGGAAAAGTAGTTGGTAAGATAATGGACTGATATAAATTAAATATCTATATGGAAGAACCATAGTTAATTTCTACAGACAACTGTCGTATTGAATTTTAGGCTGAAAATTACAGCAAATTTAATGAGCAGAAAGTCTATATTTATTAGCAATGTACTGAAGACTATAATAAAAGTTAAAATAACGGTAACGTACAAAGCAATTTGCTTAGAAAGCAATATTATTAAAGGGTATAAAAGAGGTTTTTTCCGACCCCTACACAGTCACATTTATCAGGATTTTGGACGCGCAAAGGCAAAATTTTGGACGCTGTAAGCTGCAAATAAATTTCGCTAAACATGACGCAGTTGAAAAAAATTGACCAAAATGTTGCTTCAAACATTGTTTATTTTGTTCAAATTGAAATTTAATATTTATTGTGTCAAATAAACTTTATTGTTCATGTTATTTAGTGCAACGTTACGTATTGTACATCACTCATACTGGGACGTATAAAACATTATTAGAACAAAATTTTACTGATCGATTATCGTTACAATATTTTAAAATTTCTCAATAAATAGAAAGGCACGTGAAAAAAAAACTAAATGACTTAAGTTAGAATAGTAACAAGCTTTACTGTGTATTTAAAATCCACATGAACAAAGTAGATAAAACCTAGTTAAATTACTCATGAATTAAAAAAAAAATTGCAGTTTAAAAATAGAATATCATAAAAAGGTACTCACAAATCTGTCGAGTCTGTAATCACGTAGTTTTTAACCCGCCATTAGAGCATTCTCATTTGTCGTAGCAGTGAACTCTCACACTAGAGAAATTAATTTTATTTTTGAACCCCACTAATGCTTCGGACGTGCTCGAACAAATCTTTCTTTTTTGCTATTTATTTCTGTAACACTTCGCTATGTGCCGCCATTAAGACGAATATGTTACTTAACTATTTTTAACCCCATAATAAACCCCTTTTTGTTTTCACAAACGCGTGTTGATTAATTTGCTCTTTCCACCTTAAAAGCCAAACAATTCTGGAAAATTTATTCGAATTTAAAACTGAAAACTATTGCCAAATATTGGATGAGAAAAAAGGTTTAATCCAGAAAGTTTTGTAGTTTTCGTTGGAAATAAATCGTAGGTCTCAGAGGCTGATGCCAAAGAAATAAGATGAGATAGAGTTGGCAGCCTGCGCGTGTAAGTACATGGATGCTTCGTATGCATAATCTGTCATTGTTGTTGTGTACAAGAGTGATGGTATCATGCTGCATGCCTTCAGGAGTTGGTGCTACATCTTTCATATTAATAAGCTGCTTCTTAAATTATTTGGAAGGTTATCTTGTATTTAAAGTCTTATATACCTCCATTTAATTAGCTTCTGATATTTATCAGCTATCTGTATACGTTGACTTTGTCATTAATCGAAATTATGTCATTTTGATTATATTAGTATCAATCACAATGGAACTAAACTCATATCAAATATTTCACATGTAATGTCAAATCAATAAAATAAATCACATCCACAAAAAACAACCAAACTAAGTTTTTTGTAATAAACTTTGTTTACTGACTCTACATTAGCCATAATTTTTTCTCGGACGTTATTAGATTACGATCCTTCATTCTCGAAGTAGGGTAGGCACAAAAACAATCTCTACAAGAATTGCTTCCAAGATGTATTCTTTATTACTCCAAAACACGTGATATCACAATAAAACTATATCTCATCACTGTTATTTAGTAATGTTATACGTTCACACTTTTTCTTTTTTTTCCCCTTTAGTTCATAAGAAAAATGTAATACCCGCAATTGATCAATGTCACCAAAACTCGTTATAAAAATCACGTATATCATAGATCACATAGGCTTTTTGGTAACGACCTAAATCAAAATTTTCCTGCAATGGGAAATAGGCTATATTCCTCAGGGAAAGGGTTCAAGTTCGCGGGTGAATTGTTAGGTATTAAAGCGAAATTATAAGAAATATGGAAGGAAAAGAGGAGCCACACACGACGAATTACGAGTAAAGCCGGGACACGGGGTGAGTTATGCGACCGCGATATATAATATTTAAGTAATCAAATATATTTTACTCTTTATTGTTGTAAGAGTTTTGTAAGAAATCGAAGAACAACAGAAAGATTGGAAGACAAATGTTACTTAGGAATTTAAGTTAATAGGATATTTTGAGTTATTTAATAACTCAGCTTAAGTAATATACCTACTAGTAGAACATTTTTTTAGCTTCACCTAAGGAAAAGAATTACATAAGTGATATAAGTAGGTATGTAAGCAATTAAGCGAATATGTTTAGAGTTTACAGCGTAAATGGTAAAACTATTGTTTACTGTTTACAATTATATTATTTTAACGTAAAGCCAAATGTTGGAGAACTGGTGGAGATCTAAACAAACTAAGAGAATTTAGACTAATCGCTAATTTAATGAGTAATCCTCTAAATATTTCGTTTAAATACATACTCATGGTAAATACTAAATCAACAAAGACCTAAGTATTAATCACTCTATTTTAAAATAAACATACATAGCACTCTCGCGCATTTTCTCAAGATAGTTCAGCGGAATGTCGCTAGGTGGCGTCGTGTTGCTTCGAGACGCCATTTGTCAAAAGGAAAACAAACAGTCTAGAAATAAACGCTCTTGACAAGTTTATAGCATTCCGACATATTCGCTGGCGAAATTAAAACTGACAAAATGAAAATATGTAAAATGAAATGTATTTAGATTGGACTTAGACTATATTCGAATTAGGTTGGTCGTAAATATTACTGTTACGCGCGTTTTTTGTTTAGTTTATAGCTAAGTGCCTACGTAAATAAAGAAATAGGTACAAAATATAAAAATATTTGTTTAAAGAGCTTTTTTCTACTTCAGTGTTTTTAATGAAAAATACTATGTTCAAACCTATTAATTATGATACCAACTAAATAAAACAGTAAAAACTACGAAAATTATGTATTTTACTATAACTATTTTGATACTTTTACACAAACTTGTAACGAGTTGTCACAGATATTTGTCTTTCGTTACACTACACTGGATGTTTTAGGGCAGATCCACATGATAGTTTTAGGCTGGTTTTGTAATTATATTTAACATTATTTGCATTATTATTTTGCATTATTTATTTATTTTCAGAAAACGTACAGCTAGTCACATATATTGGTAAAATCAAACAAATGTTCTTATTTTGCTTGGATGCCCTGCTCTTTTACGTTATTTTTAAATTTTTTTTGGTATTGTTACTTTTAAGCGTATTTTCCAAAAACTTTACTTAGGTATTTATCAAGTTTTACTTTCATAATAACAAAGAAAATATGTTCGTAAATAATATCTAGTTGGTTAAAACATTTTTATATTCAACATCTATGATTTTTCAAAACAAGACATATTGAAAATTGATATTTACCGCCGCAAAACTGCACTCAGCCTAATCGAGATCGTACAAGTTACGCGGGAAACAACACAAGAAGAATAATACAAAATGTTTTTCATTTTCTTTATGTCACCCCCGACAGTCGTAAAGGCATTAACCGTGACCAAAGTTTTGTTTGATACCGCCATTTTAAGTATGCGCGTATTGCTCTAACTTCATGCACTTTTCGTAAATGTTACAACTTGATGGCCTAACCGCAGCTAAAGCATCGTTCGAATTAGGAATGCAATGAAAATAGCGCGAATTTGAGCAGCTTTGAGAAAATAATAAAGAGCTATAAGAAGATCATGGATTGTACGACCAAAGAGGTATTTGGTTTAAGAATAATTATGTTCTATGAAACTATACAAGTAAAAGTAATTTTTAAGTTAAGTAGGTACTTACGAAAATCCATCAAAGCTATGATATAATATAGACTACCTATATGGTATGGATACACACTACGGAGTGTGTACGAAACAAAATCATCAAACTCAGATGAAATTGTCAAACATACACTTACACAAAAGGAAAGTATAGTGTAGTCACAAATCACATAACACGCATTAAACAAGATACGAGGGCACTAAAACAACGAAATTAAGCGTCAATTACTTACAACTACCGGTACGCTATCTAGACGGCAATGAACTAGCGATGTGACCCGGACCTACCTGTGGCTCGGCCACTTAATGGCTCTGTAATAATATTTTATGGCCATTACCTTTGTAAACACGGACAAAACGCTTCTACATTACATTACGCCAAAAAAAAAACGAATGACAATCCAGCTAACGGAATTCCTTTTTTTAAATACGAACAAAGCGCATTGATGTTTTGTGCAAATTGAAGTTCCTATTTTTAAATTTTTGACACGGGTTTTTATTTTTATTTTGTTTGTTTGTCGCCAGTATCGTTGTTTTTTTTTCTGGAGAAAGCTTTAAAGTATCTTTCTAGGAAGTTCGCGACGGCATGGGGATGTGCCAAAAAGAGATAAAGTAGTTTTATTGATCTATACGGACGTTCGGGAGCGAGTGTGAGTTGAATGAAACGAAGATAACTTGCCGCCCCAACTGCAGCTGTCCCGCTTCCTCATTAGGGAGGTGCATAGCGCTGCTTCTGTCGGCCCACGTGACTTAAGCAGGGTGTAATTCACCCTACGTCGGCCATAACTTACTCATAGCGATAGGCGGTACGGTCGCGAAAAACATGTCTGATTTTTTTTCTTTTTTGGTTTAAAATTATTAGATTCCTTATAATTTTTTTCGTAATAATCTGAGGTTTTTCGAAAAATCCTGGGTGATGACTCTTATTATATCACATAGATAAAAATTATATTTATTTTTGGTCATTATAATTAGTAATTCATATAGAAACTACACTATAGTTAATTAGGTCGAAATTTAAGTTTTGATCAACAGCATTGATGAAAAAGGAATACACATTAATAGCAGCAGAAGTAAAATGTTCTGTTGAAGAAATAAAATTAAACTATATATTCATACGGGATTTTGGCCGTTTTTATTTGGTTCTGTTAATACCAAATCAAATTCAAAATTCAAATTTCAAATCCAACTTCAAATTCATTTACTTGGTAAAATTATACCGAGTAACAATTACAAGAGAATCGATAACAGCTACTTTAGTGAGCACTGTGTTGCGGCTGTTATCCCCACCTCCAGTTTGTATATAATACTAAATAATAAAATGTTGTACAACTTTACAAACAAAATTATCGAATATATACAAAAAAAAAGAAAAAAAAGAAAAAAAAAGACAATATTACAGCAAAGTTATAGACATCTTGTAGTTTCAGGATGAGTTAATAAGTTTATGGTGTAAGTATAGGGGTGGGTGTGAATGGTGATATGTGTGTTAAATGTGTGTGTGTGTGGCTATGAGTGTGTAATAACTGCTAGTTTGAGTATAAGGTACTGTTTAAATTAATATGAAATAAGATATTTTTTAAGATAAGCATTTTAATCAATAAAGAAAACTGTGGTTGATTCAACGCCCAGACTTAAGTTTCTCTAGTTATTTAGCCATGTCTATCCAATATTAGTTTAGTAGGACTGATTCATTCATAATAATATATCACTGAACCTTTTTTTTTATTGTAATTGATTAAATGTAATAGTAACTGTAGATGGTGGTCGAATTTGTACCTGTATCTGTCATAGTCAAATTGCGCCATTCGGATACTATTTTTTATTCAACCTATTGTGATGAGCTGAGATGTTCACTATTTACAAACAAATGTGCAAGCAATAAATAACTTTGCTTGTTTGAGTAGTCGCATCTCTTACTCTTTGTTTTTGTCTTCTTTCCACGAGCTTTGGCATTGAAATATCGGTTTTCCAGATGCTTCGAGACTTTTCTTTTCTAATATGGATTTCAGTGGGAAACCAGCTTTAAAGTAGGCGCATGTTTTTTTTTCTAGACATTAACAAATTAAACAGCTTGGGCTAATAAAGTTGGTAAATAACAAGTTATGTAAGTATTAACTAGGCAAATAGTAATAATATGACACATTATATTTTTACGCGAATGAATTGAGTGACGATAGCACTCAGAAATGCCAAACGGTTACTTAGAGTGCTCTTAAAATTGATTTTGCTTAGCGGATATAGACTTAGATCTAAAACTCATATAAATTCACAAACACACACTTAGGAGCTCCCTAAGTAACGGCCGTAAAGATCGAAGCAAAACTTGCGTTTAATTATTTTCCGGCATACTTATAATTGTGAAGAAAAGTATTGTTTGGGGCACAAAGGTTATTTACAAAATATTTCAACAACGGATCTAAACGCTTTTTTTCAATAAAATCATACATGATAGACTATATGGCGATATGTCTATGACTCCTGTGGGACACTACATAAGAGCCGGAAGCAAAAATCTTGACTCCAAAAACAAAACTATGTTCAGAAAGTAAGTGACATTTAAAACTGAAATAATTAGGCACTTATTAATGAAATAGGTTACTCGCTTTTAAGATTTGTTCAATTCGAAGACTCATAAAAGACATCGAACATGAGTAAAAAAAATCACAATTAAATAATAATCAAATCTAAATTAATAACATCATAACTTACGACTAATGTACACAGTAGCAGAATTTAAATCGATAAGCAAACCATTAAAATTAGGGCCGTTTGACACAGCGCCGCACGAGGTGCTAACAGCTCGTAAAAGTCAATTTTACGACTGAATCGTAAAAAAGACATAAAACGAACAATTAGCGGCAGACCTTATGACCCTATTTTCATTAATATTTAAAAAAGTATACAGTGTTACTTTGGCGGTCTTTGCCTGTTGTGATAAACGTAAGATAGCAACAGAATTCATTTTAATTTATTTAGCATGACAATAAAATATTTAAAATTTATTTTATTGTCACTAAATTTAAAAAAAAAACTACAAAACCATGATTGTCTCTTAATTTACTGAGTGACCACGCCATCTAGCGTCCAGTAGAAAACAAATCAATGTGGACTTTTTCTTGCTTGATAGGTATCTGATAATAAATAACGAAATAAAACTTATTCATGTCCCTTAATAAACCAATACCATCAAAGGACAAAACTAAGACTCTTAGCATAAATATACGTATATTTTATCTAAAACAGAAACATTATACATAAATATTTTTCTAACTTAATTCATTATTTCACAGTCAATTTGAATACAGTAAAAGAAAATCTCTTGTCTTACACCCATTCAACCTTAATATCTCCATATTCGACTGAGACCTCATAACTTTTATTGCCAATAAAACGGCACGAAGTTCTACCGCAATGATTCAATGCTCAGCAAATAGATGTCGCTACTCATTGTAGATCGCGCCATCTCTGAGCGACACAGTGAAGTTTTTTATGAGGTATTTAAGGTCAACACGTCGTAAAGTTGATGTTTTATGAGCTCACCCGATGCCGCTAGTGTACACTGCGGTTAGCTTTGTGCAGATTTTCAATGAAGCTGTTTTAGACATGCGTGGAGATTAATAAACTTTTCATGCAAGTAGCAATATTTGTTGTGTAAGTGTTTGTTATGGAATTAAATTACTTGTACAGGACGTACATACAACCGAGTTCTAGTTAGTGAAATAAGTCTTATTGGAAGCCTCCATTAGTTAGGTAGGTACTTTTATTATATCGAGTACCCAGGCACTACGTGTGTATTTAGGTATCTACTCATATAAACAAAGAGGTAATTTTTTCCGAATTAAATATATACCTATAATTGAATAATAAAACCATAGATATACCAACAGTTTAAGTCTATAAATACCAAAAGCACTTGGAAGTGAAACTTACTCGGTAATAAATAAAATTAAAAAAGAACCCAAAATCCCAGGTTTAAAGTGAACCCTAACTAAAAGTAGGAGAGAGAATTCAGAAGTGTATTGTCGTGTTACATCAAGTGCCTTGCAATATACGAACTGTAAATTGCGTCATAAACATTACCCACCAGCCATTGAGTCGAGATCCGTTTTATATGATAGAATTACAAAGAGCCGCGAAAGTACAGTGGCGCTGTATACATTGAAAAAAGCGCCATCTATCAAAATGTGTAGGAACTTTGTTGTCACTGCAAAGTTGCGAGTATTGTTATACTTGCTCACTGTAGATGTCGCAAGAATGTTAGAATTTTACTTGAAGCGATAGGTTTTAGTATAGGTAGGTACCTACTTATGTACCTATCACCCACTTCTCTGAAACCCAGAAGCACCGAATTAAAAGTGTAACTGTCATTGCTAAAATTTTACCTATGTATGGGGTTATTTTTAGTGTACATTAAATAACTTATAACCTATCAATTTATGTTCAACATTCAAACTTTTTTTACATCTAATAAATTATTGTACTGCAAATAAACTAATTGTTTATCAAAACTAGAAATATAAATAATTCTAAAATATACATCAACAGCCTTTAATATATTTTTCTCTAATGCGCACCTAAAAAGCTGTTTGTTTTACAAAAATATTATTTTTACACCAAAAATACTGATTGTACAACAAATTAACCCGGCGACGACGAGCGTAGCGAGGAGGAGTGGTTAGTCCGTACGCAGGCTTTGCAGCGCGAGCTGAGCGAGCGAAGCGAGCAAGCCGCGGCAGCGGCCGGCGAAGCGCCAAAAATATAAAAACTTAACATTTAAATAAATAGAGTTGCGTCATGTACTTTAATTGATGCCAAAATCACATTAGTTTGAGCTGGCAATTTTGATGTACAATCAGTATTTTTGATTGAAAAAGGGATCTTTTTAATGTAGAAATCGCAAATTTTTTGTTTGTCAGTTAAATACCACCCTTACCTATGTAATATGAACAGGTATTTACACGCATGATTTTATAAGGAAAAATAAATTTATTGATTTTTAGGTAAGTATTAAGTAATAAGGTAACAAATTCCTTAATTATTAAGAAAATAAACTAAAACCAGGCTTTTTGGACTTCGTTTCTGCATAACGTTTTCCACAGTGAATAAGCAGCAAAGCAGCGGAAAATCTCGGAACCAATAAAGAAAAACAAATAAAGATAAATTAGCCCCCGCCCCAAAGACAGATGGGCTCTTTCAAGGACCCCAGAGTACGGGAAATTGGGGTCCCAACCCTTTTAGGTACCATTTTTATTTACAAACACCCCGTTTCTTAAATTTTGATAGAGTTAATATTTTATGTTGTTGTTCATTATACAACGTTGCTTTTGATAAATATCTAACGATAATATTTAATACGTGTTCTAGTATCATGAAAACAGGTTGAGATGAATTTTATTTGAAATCTAGACTATATCATTGTTTTTTGTGTAATTAAGTAACTAGGAACCCAAATAACTTTGGAATAAAATCGATCCCAAATAATATTAAGGATGTGCATAAAAGGTGTGTAGATTCTTAATTAATATCTAATATTTCCTATAAAAAACAGGTAAGGTTGTGAGGTTCTATTTCATAAATATGGAAACGTTGTTTACCTACTCACAAAACCACTGAAACAATTGAACTGAAAAGAATGTGAAAAGCATTAAAAAATCTCAGTTTTGTTCCCATACAAGTTTACATCTACATGACAGTCAATAAAAACAAAATAATGATAAGATTAAGCTTAGTTAAGACTGAACCATCAAATGAAAATAAGCAACAGATGAAGCAAAAATGACTAAATTAGCAAAACATCAGCAAAACTCAACGTGCATAGATTTCCACGAGATACAAAAAAAGATCCAGCCAACATGACTATTATTTAATTAAATGTGGTAAAGGCCAACACTTAGAAGCATTTGACATAAACTCATTTAGCGCATTCTAAAGCTAGCTATCTGAGACGCAGATTTTTTTGAAAACGCCGTATTCAATTAAAGCGCCAGTTAGGATTTATGAGATCTCTAATTTATGCACTTTTGCCACTTGAACGCGGAGGGTATTTGTGAAATGAGATTGTAAGCAGTTCTTGAATTACTGTAAGCATTTCAATGATTTTGGTTTGTAATTCAATGAATTCGGCAAATCCTTAATATGATATAATGTTAGTTATTAGACTGTCTAAGAAACTCAAGATCTTATAATATTTATTCTCAAGTACCTCAATCACGACCGCCTTAATAATCCCGCTGCAGGGGCTTCAGCCTCGCCCAACTAAGGGGTGGTTTAAAACAGTTCATAGTTCACCACGCGTACGTACTGCGGGTTGGCAGACCTTACACGTACTTTAACCTACCTAAGGTATGTGGACTTCCTTACGATATTTTCCTTCACAGTTAGAACAGACCACTTGATGTACTATTTAAAACTCATTGGTACCTACCGGCCGAATCAGGAAATGCAATCTTCAGATAGACGCTCTTAAAATTAATTTTCTCAGCAAAAATTAATGACACTTCCTACCAAATTAAGAAAGATCCTTTTAAATAGATTTTGACATTTTAGATTGAATTAACAATTCTTTGACAAAAATAAAAAAGTTCACCAATGAAAGGACAAAGCTCGTCACGTTGCAGTGACCAAACTCATCAGAGCCATCCAAGCATGACCTCGGAGATAAAGGCAGGACCAATCATTGGTGGTGCTGAGAAAAAGTTAACCGGTGAAGACATTTGCAAATACAAAACGAAATTTTTATAGTTGATCGCCGCTGCCTTTTCCATGCTACCATCGATCGACGGTCGATCGACGGTTGATCGACGTCGATCGATTGATCAATGGTAACACTCTAACATTGGTGACCTTTTTTAAGCTTATAGGACACACAAGCTCAACAAATCCCATGCCACTTGTGCGTAAAGAGTCGATCTTTTTTGGGGAAGAATTGTTTTCTAAAAAGTTTGTATACTATCTCGACAGACCAACATTCAATATGAACGTATTATGCAACCTTATATTAAAATATTTTTCTTTATTTGTCGGAAAAAAAGCGGATCGTATATTTACATTTAAGTATTAAATATTTACCTATAGTTTAAAATATTTGATACGTAAGTTGGCTAATTCTATTTAATAATATAAATATTCAAAAGAATATAACTGGTAAATAAATTAACGGTTAACCAACCAGGTATTAGCGAAATGAAATTAATTGTCATGAAATTCTCGTCTCATGATTGACTTGCCAATATATGACAATATTTTATATAGTATCTTGGGTCTAAGCTATTGTGTTGGCTTATGTCACTACTGCAGTGCTAAGTGACGTTTTAATTTATTACGACTAATCGAAAGTTTGCTGTAAGTTCTCTTATGGAGGTACGAAAAATATTTATTAATCAAGCAAATAAAAATTGAGAGACTACGAAAAAAAAATTTAAAATTCGTGCAAAACGAAGAGGAAATAAACCTTCTGAAATGCAAGACATTGTTACTAAAACTAAAAGGTCTGTTGGTCGTTCTTTTCCCACGGGGAGGCTTTCGCCCAGGAAGCCAATATGCATAGGCATGCGTGGTACTAGGGGACAGAAATACAACTCTCAAGACATTGTAGGATTGGAAAGCGTAGGTTATGTTGCAAACTAAAAGTAGCTTATTAATATACCTACCTATGTTTCACATTTTCATGTATGTCTTAAAACAACTAAAATCGTTGTCATTTAAACATAGCATCGTAAAATATTTTAAAAATCGTAATAATCTTCGGTAAATATTACTTATTTTATATTACATAAATGAAAAAGATTCTATGTATCTTGATGAACCCAGTCAATTTATTATTGAAATTTAAAATCATGTTTTCTATATTTCAATGAACCTTACAAATCCAAATGAACATTTAATACAAGTTTATATGATTTTAAACAGTTTCATTGATTATTTTCATTATTCAAAGAAGCAGATACCACGTATCACCGGATGTCACCTACGGATCCCATTCATTAGTAGTTTAGCACCTGTTAATTTCACATGAAAATTTAGTATTCGTTGCTTTAAAATATATATTATAATATACTTATTAGAAACTCTAAGGATGCTGCAGCCAACAATTACCACCACACGCTGCTTCATAATTACAATAACCAGTGGAAGCTATTAAGTAAAGATATAGCCCGACGATATCGATAGCCAACCGGTCAAGACACCAGGCCAGTTAAAATTTCCACAATATGTGCCAGCGCACATCAATATTGACACGCCCACTAAATGTCACTCGACGTTGAGTGATCGCCGTAAATCATGTTTTCAGCGAGATTTTTAAATTATGGTCTTTTCAATTTTCCATAAAAGGCCAATGTATGCGAAACGTGAAAGGCGATGAGAAATCGGTTCGTGTAAACGACTACGCTACTCATCAAAAGGTGGCACTACGAGTATTTTCTCGTTGGGTAAATTAAGATGAAAGTTTTTGATTAAACTTTGAATGTTAATCTGCAATTGGCAATAAAAATACTTCACGTTTAACTATATGAAAACTTTTTATGCAGTTGAAGATAATTGTTTACACAGCTTTCATCATTATCAATTAAGAGCACATATCGGAAGTGAATGATTATATTCTTATATCGAAGACGATTAGGTAGGTACTTGAAACAAGCTAATGTTGATAAACTTCATGAATTCAACTCTACCAACCCTTATTCAAAGATATTTAAAATAAAAACCACCTATCAAGCACTCAGCGCGAAAAATCCAACCAATCGCATAAAAGCAGTTTCAAACCACATAGACAACAAATGATTGAAACATCCCATGCATGTGACATTAGATACGTGACAGCCATTTCTGAAACGGCCATAAACAGCGAGTAATGTTCGAATTCCGCAGTAATGTAATAATTACACAATCGTTGTTAGATTCCAATTATGAGTCAACTTTTATGACAGCTCTGGTTGTAAACTAATAAAAGTTGGAAGTGCGAACAAACCGATAGATAAGCCGTTTATGGTCAGCTTTACAACAGTGCCCCCTGGTGACTGGTAATAGTTATTTGTGAGAGATGTAATACCTACGTGCAATATAAATAGAGCAATTGTATATATATATATATATATATATATATATATATATATATATATATATATATATATATATATATATATATATTGTCCTGATATGAGTAGTGGTACTCAAACTTTACTGATAGGTATGTAATAACAACTGGGGTGCGTTTGAACTTAGAGCATTAAACGCGTATTGAAAAGTATGAATCTGTGTATAAGACTTAAAAATGCAATGGCTACCAAGTGATATTAAACCAGAGTCAATTCAATTTGACGTAGATTTAAGTCAATTTCAAACTAATCTTATTGCCTACATAGGTCTTTTTTACTTAAAATTAAAAACTACCTAAGCTACTGAAAATTTGAATATAAATTTATTCCCACAATAGAAAATTCAAGCCAAAAAGAAAAACCAATACCCTTAAGGGTTCTTCACAGAAGTCGTGTCCAGGAAGAGCGGGACAACCCGACCTGCGATAGCATCTCTCACGCGAGTCGCGGGTTCGATACCCGCCTGCTTATATGGAGGTTTAGGGCTAAGGCCGAAGGGCTAGAGGAAATAATGGCAATTTTAGATAGTAAATGAGATCACTACTGCCACGATTGTCGTGTGGATTCAAATTCACTGGCTTTTGTTTAGTTTTGAATTTAGAATCTTGATTGGGTTGGAGGGGGTAGAGGTTTCTGGAAAGGTTGTTAAATAATATACTACTAGATTTTTAAATATAAATACTTTAAAACGAGTTACTGAAAAGATAGACGAAGTTTCTATAAAGCGTAAGGAAAGATTACCTACTGATCTATGTTTAATTAGGTTTCTCTGCGATCTGTTAAGTGAAATGGAATTTATTAAAAAATTTCTTTTTATTTTAATATTTTACAATTTTTAATTTACAATTTTTTTTTTTTAGATTAAACATAGAAAAGAGTCATCGATCTAATCAAGTAAAGTGGATTATTTTTAAAGAAATACCTACCTATTGAGAACTTTTGAAAATAATTACCATTTAATTGCTATTTGTAATAAAACTATTTAAAATTACGCTCAAATTACACAAATGGATTAGAAATCCTTAAATTAGTAAATAAAACATTAGCTTTATCTTAATTGCAACATAAATTCTATATTTTTACGGAAGTCAAGAGCCTATTAATTACTTTGATAAAAAGCTATGACGTGAGAAAAAACGTATTCAGTTCAAATTTATTTCATTTTTATTATTCACAAACATTGTCTGCTCTTTTTGATAATTTAGTACAAAAAGAGTTCCGAACTTACTAACTATATAATATGTATTTTTTCAAATAGCATTGGTATCTATTCATACCTATACCTATTGAATGCTTTAGAAAAGATTCTCATATCTACATCATACAGTGACATAAGGTCATAATGTATAATTATTCTGTAAGTTAATGAAGATTGACAAATTATCCATTTTTAAAAAATGGATTTTCCGTATTTTTTTAAATAACAAACTGGAATATTTGAAGTATATAACTACTATATCCCTTATTATATGATTGTATACAGGTAATTACGTAAATACTGGCACAAGTTTTATCGGTACGTAAACCAGGAAAAGAGACCATGTATGACTCTATAGTAAGTAAATCTTGGTTATGGATATCATAAATAAGAAATATCTGTTATTTGTTCATGAATACGCGATATTTTTTTTACTATTTTCGTAGCCGGCCAACGAGCGCGTGATTCAACTGATGGTAAGTGGCATCCGCACCGATGGACATAATTAGTCGTAGGTGGTTTGTTTATTTAGATATCTATTTTATTATTGACTAATGATGCGTTGCCGACCGTAGGCATCTGTTGGAATTGCCTTTGCGACTGGCTGCCTGGCGGATATGACGTCACGTGTGACAGAAAAAGCTATCTCTAGGGTAGACAAGGAGGTAAAATAAAGCGGAAACCGGATATGCCTATCTCTCAGTAATTGCACTGGCTGTTGCTTCAATTTAACGTCATTATTATAGCAGTCAAAATAGGTAGACTGTAGACCGCTCCAGACGAGATCTGAAGAAACTGTACATCACAAGAATACCGGTCCCTAGTGACCCAGACTAAAACTTGGGCCTCTGGATACAGGAACTGCCACATACACCGTCTAGGTTATATGCTTGTATACTTATATCTTTATTATATACATGCATATTTTCTAGAACAAACCGTATTTATTTGTTTTCTTATTAATAAAGCCATAGTCGACAAACAACATATGTTGTTATTTAATTTCATGGAGGCTTAATATTAAAATTATGCACTAAGTTCGATATGCATATCATACATAATTTATTCAGTTCGCATTTTATGTACAAAAAGACATGTAACCTGTGCGTGTTAAGTAAATGTATATAAAGATAGATCTCTCATCTTGACTGTGTACAATGATAAATGTTCGGGTTGGACGCGTACGGTGCGCACAAGTGGTGACTTCGGAACTATAAATATTGTTCGGACTTAATTAAGGTTTATTAAATAAGAAAATTTTATTTTAGAAGCTATTCAGTATTCACTGCTTGGTGTGGTAACTACCAAGTGTATTTTTTTAAATATTGTTTATGTTAATGGAGTGCTTATCTACTTGGAAATAGAAAAATTTTGTTACAAATTTTTTTATATAGGTAACAAGTTATATTTTATTATGGATTAGATAAATAAAAAAGTATAAGATAAGCTGGGTACTACATATCATTATTTATTTCTATGACTTAGTTTTCACTACAAAAGATATAGTTTTTGTGTCTTTATAAAAGTTATAGTTTAGAAACTAATATATAAGATTGTACACAAACAATCGTTGTCCAGTATACCGGCGACCTCCTGCCGAACGTACTCAGTACAAGTACATTGCTTTTATTGCAACGAAACTGGTCCAGGAGCTTTATAACATTGCATTATTTTAACACAACGCCGACTCTGAATATCAATTATTTAATAAAAATAAAAACATCAACATATGAATATAATCGGTCATGAATAATTCAATAATTCATCTAATTAACTTGAAAATGCACCGTGTTCTGGAATAATATAGCAATAATGTAGATTATAACAAAATTATCCCGTAGAAAACATTTTGCGAATATCGAAAGCAATATGGCGGGTGAAAAAAGTTGATCATCCGGTTGCATATGTAGGTGGTATATAAGGTACCACTGCTTAGGCTCGTTTCAAAATAATGGTGCAGAAATTTTCACAGGAGTTTACAAGCAAAAAGATTTTATTCATTATCCATCCAATTAGGGACAGCGTTGGATTTTTTGTGTCAATCAATAAGTGGTGTGGTATGTAAACGTCGTTACTTGCACTGTGTCTGAGTTGCCATAGTTAAGAAAATTATTTTAATGTAGGCCAACAGATGCAGTCGTGAAAGGGAAATCATATTGTGTTTTTATTCATCAATAAAGCTAGTTAATTAGGTGAAATTACATATTTATAAACATTTTTAAAGCTGCGTCTATATAATATTGTAAATAAAGAGTGGAATTTTCCTGCAGTTAGCAAATATATTTAATTAGGTAGGTATATTCAATTCCTTCTAAATCTGCCCATAAATAATTTTTAAAACAAACTCTCTACAAGCTACACTAGATTTAAGTATTGTTTAAAAAAATTAAACAGGTAAAGTTTACGAAGCTATTTATTTACTAAAAAACTTATGCAAAATTTAACTTGGCGGCAAACTTTAACAGATCACTAAAGTAGTTGATGAGCTAATTATTACACAATTATTTATCTACTGTAATTTCCACATTATATAAATAAACGAGCTTCCTGGCATTAAACTTTAAAAGCACCGTTAGATTCAAAATAAGAAGTTATGTCTATTTACTTTGACAAAAAAAAAGGCATTCGGTTAAATATCATTTTGATGACAGGTAAAACCGCTTCCATAGTTTGTTTACTGAAATTGTTAAAAACGATTCTGAGAGCTGCTGGCTATTTTTATTTTTCTGGGATATATAAACTCCCGTTACCTTTGTTTTTTTAGAAAACTCTTTCTAGATCTAAAAGCAATAAAAAATATATATTTTTATAAAAATATATATTAATTCGACACTTTACCCATTTACGTGTACTTTAATTGAAACCCTTGAACTATGATAAAGTTATATAAATAACATATTGCACAAAGTAGAAATTTGAAAGTTTTCTATTTATATAAGTTTGTACTGCAAATTCTCCCACGATTTGTACAGTCATCCTTAACACAAGGGGATATTAAAAGTGCTTATCAGAGGATTTTATTTTATTTTTTTTACAAATCTCTTTTAAGCGTGTCAATAATATTTTACTCATTATTGTATACGTGCAAATATATATTTTAGTATCGATATCTTATCACAATACGAACCATGAATCACAACACAGCTTGAGTTTGGATTCCACTAAGTCTCAAGAAATTGAGTTGTTTAAAAATTTGCCTCCACCGATACGCGACCTAAAGGCAACCAATAATTTTTCGAATCTGCAAAATAATTATCTGCTATCGGCATGCTCGGACGAGGTCACAGCCCGAAAAGATGGCCGCCGCCTTTACCGACAGAAAAAAAATGCGGCTTGCGAACCATATTCCAAAAATACCCCGAAAATTTGCGGTTTTTATATATTATCCGATTACGAGCTTATTCGAAAATTTCGTGGGTACCTTGTAATTTGTGAGTACCATTTTGCATACAACGTAATTCAAGAGAAATGTAAAAGGTTTTTATTTTAAAATGTTTTTGCAATCTCTACTTCTAATTTAGCTAAAATAAACTTATTGTTTTATTTGAAGCCTTTTTAATTTCTTAATAGACTATAAATGAATCAATAGAGATATTGTGGTCGTGACTCGTAAAGTTCTTGATGTCTTATTATTAGAGAACGAAGGTATTGAAAAATTTACAAAATCTTACATTATTCAGATATTTGCATGGTTAGATTTATCCTAAATCTTTAAATTAGTGACTACATAAGAACTCTCCGTAACAACATACCATTTCAGATGGTTAAATTTTTCATCACCCACGTGTATTGCCGGGTAGAGACGGTCGGCGAGATCAAAGGGAGCGTCCACAACGGGCTTAGTAAATTAAAACATTGCAAAACCGCCACGCCGTAGATGTCTCGGCCGGCGATTTCAAAAATGGCGGCAGTTGAGTTCGCTCTGAGTTTTTCGCAACAGTCTCCACTCGATAAATAATTCCGAAGACTTTGACAAAAACTTACCTAGTGTCTGTGGCAGCGGGCGGCCCCCGCCCCGCGCCTCGCCCCTCGCTCGCCCTCGCTCACCGACGCTTTTTCTGACCATTCCGAGCGACGCGACGCGCACGCAACGTCTCACCTTTATATAAACGAAACTATTTACACGGTCACTATTTAAATATTAACTACTTATATTTATGGCAATTTGTTTAACTTCACCGACTATTACGACTGCAGGAACACGACCATGTTTATCTTTAAACTACACTTATGCGAGATTACGATGGCGCGGAAGTTTTGTTTCACAATGAGTCTGATTACAGAGTTGTAGCTGGGTTACAATTAAACTTACGACTTGTTACTTAGCTTTAAGGTACGAGACCGAGTCTCTTTGGTAGGCATACAATTTGTACAATAGTTCGTCTCGCCGAAGCCGACCGGGCGCACACAGCTAAACTAAACGCTCTACGACACCTACACTATGTTACACGGAAGAGATTCTCTACAAATTGCACTGGTTTCCGAGCGCGAACATCTTCGACGATAGCGCGAATAAAAATTATATTTCAATAAAATAAATCAACAAAAACAAAATCCAAAACACAAAAATAATACGACCCGTTTCTAGTCTAGCGTTTAACAGTTTATTGTTTCAGTTCAGAGAGAGTAAAACATTTTCTAATTAATTTAAAAAATCACAACAACCGAACAACACTTATACGTAACGAGAAAAAAAAGAAAACAAATGTACAGAACACAGGGGTGTTCGGCGGACTAAGTAGGTAAAGGGGGGCGGGGTCTAATGGTCGGGATGGCCCTGCGCTGCCGCCGCCGCCGCCGCTGCCGCCTTCTGCGCTTGCGCTTGCTTCTCCTGCTCGTTAAGCTCCTTTATCGCCTGGATCTCCTTCTTTAACTTCATCCTCCGGTTCTGGAACCAGATCTTTATCTGTCGCTCCGTTAAGCACAGCGCATGCGCCATCTCGATACGTCTCCTCCGCGTCAGGTAGTGATTCGTGTGGAACTCTTTTTCTAATTCTAAAGTTTGATATCTGGTGTAGGTTTGTCTTCCCCGTCTTCTGAGGCCGTTGGCTCCTGTAACAAAGAGAGCTTCTGTTAAAGGATAGCTGTGTCTTTTTATTCCTTTTAATGTTGAATGGTTGCCTTTTGCGGCTAAATTCAAATGACATTACAATCGGGGAGAGGGACAGCTTCATTTCGTTGAGCTGTCAAAGTTGATACACGGCCGCAGCCGCCTGGAGGCACTTACAAAGGGCATTAAGGCGGTTGATTAAGAAATGTTAGCAAGTGTACGAACAATTTAATTTATTTATTTTATTTATGTAGTCGACAATATATAAGAATAATAACGCAGTTTATATAGTCAATGAATATAAGTGTCTCGTAAAGCAATACTTTTGTATGATGAAGTTGTTTGAACAGAAATAAACAGCCATAGAGCTTATAAAATGCAAGTAATACTTAAACTACCAAAAATCATTAATTGTGTGTTCCTCCAAGCAGTAATTAACATTAAGTACAAAAAGAAATTCCAAAAACATTTCGATTCTTCGACGCCCAAATTGCTACACGAAAAATTTTGTGTCAAAGGTACTATAAAAACGTAATTAATCAAAACTGGACCTCCTCCATACTGTAAGAGCCTTTTGAATTGTATACCGGGAACTGGACTGGCCCCGATATATGAAAAAGGCCAAAAAGCCAATAGCCTGTGGTTTTCGAAAAATCACCAGAATTTCTGTTAGGGTTCTCACTTGAATTTAAGTTTTTAAGTGATTCTCTAAAACTGTGTATTTTATCCAATTTACTTCATTTAAAGAAAGACTAAAATCATGAATGGTTACCATAAAATAATGTTCTACACATATATTCATATCTTGAACTATTCAATATATTTCAACTACGTTCGATTTTCTTATCCAGGTATCCTTGAACTTTTACTAACATTACAGTTTTGGTCTCAAGTTACAATTTAACATATTGTACACAGACAGCTTTTTCTCTAAATAATATTTTGTAAAAAATCAACCTCAAAATAACTAGCTGAACCAAAACCCGTCGTGTCAACCCTAGCCTGGGTCCGGTAAAGCCACAGGGCGTTGTAGTTATATACAGATCTGAACGCCTTTACATTGCGTGTTCCTTAAACTTAATATACAGATTCAGCAAACCGACTCACACCTCTTATTCATAAATTTGTCATATACTTTACAGGTATAGGAATATACCTTAACATAACACCTCGTTTAAATTCGAATTCATTCGCCTCTTATCAAATTAACGAATGCTTAAATGCTTTATATTTCATGTGTAACAGCGATAAATTAAAAACTTTATCTATTTGATTTAAAACATTATTATTTTCATACAACTCAGAGTCGGTGCGTGAACTGGAACGACACTTCACTGGATCTTTGTATCCGAATTTAGATTTCCATGCACCACATTGCCCTCGAAATTTAAAAATAAAACGTTCCAAGTTTGAACCTGACGTTTCTCACATGAAAGGGCTGCCAGTGCTAACTAACAATTTAATGGCTTAATTATCTCAAGTACTTAGATCGGGCAACATTGCATTAAGGGCTTTCCCATACTGTATGGGTTTAAACTTCGTGTACCTTTATCTAAACGTTTAAAACACTTGATAAAATTAACATAATCGTGAGAATTTTAATGACGATTAAAATAAATATTTATAAAAGTTTTTTGAGTATTAAAATACGTTATAATAAAACGTTTCTTTATCACAAACCTGATAACGGCTCTTCATATTCAAATATATGACATTATTAATGGCTAAATCTATTTTTTTTTTATCTAAAACTTATTATAAATACAGTATTTACCGCGGAATAAATAGCTACATTTCTCTTTGTAACCCTCCATAACTTTCTTCTAATTAGTTCGGGACTTAAGTGCAACCTTTTTAATAATTAACGAAAAACTCCACGAAGCGAAGTGCTGGTTAATTGACTGACGGTAATTTGCCACAAAGGCCCTCACGAAATACGTCCTAGAAGGTCATAGTATTTATTGTGTTTCCTGAAAATAACTCGATGAAAATAACTAAAATGAAAATGTTCGGTACCTTAAGCTTACATACATTAATAGAGAATAAAAATAGGCGCATATCGTAAAGAAGAATCAATAGAATTCGCCAAAGAAATATATATATACGAACATAATCACATTAAGAGAATCTCACCCTTCTTTACTTTATATCTATTTTGGTTTATATTTACATATGGCGGCATAGAAACATTATTGATAAGAAAATTGCCATTAGGAAGGCATTAAAAAGAAATATGACAAATAATACGCGATTTTTGTTGAGATGGTTTCTGTTTGCTGTGTAGTATGTAAAGTAATAAAGAAACCGAGTATATCATTTAACGAGCCAAGTAACATAAAGCCAGTTACATTTTCAGTTTCGTTTTATTCTACACAAACCGGGTGTAAAATTTTGAAAATGCCGATGTCCCACAACTAATTATGGCAGCTGTGAGTCCCGTGTCAATTTACGCCTTGTAAATTCAACACAAAATCCTGAGTACGCCATAAAAGTAATAAACATGACACAAATGACTTCATTAAAGGAAAAGGCGGGGTCTGTGGTTGTAGCAAAAAATGACGCACAGTGTGCCCGAGCCTTAATAGTTTAAAGATGGCTACCGTTTCCGAAAACAACGCGTTCGAAATTTGAAATCGGTAGCTTGTTTTCAAGCCAAGAAGTTTCTTTAATTTTTTGTGGCACAACCTAATAAATCGTGAAGTTAATTTGTTAAACTGAAACTCATTTAGGTATGCCATTTTCGGCACAATATTGGATTAAAAATCAAAGACATGTTATAGTAACTCTACAATTGTAACTACCTATACGATTTTAAAGACATTATTCAGCTCATATCTCGAACGATCACTAACATTTCATTACTAAAAATACACTAAAAATAATAAACACTAAACTAAGAATATTTCTACACGACATCTATGCAAGATTTATAGAACTAACATTTCATAAATTTAAGTGATTGAACTCACAAATGGGAGAAGAAACGTCCGAGACATCCTTGTTCATACAAGTGTGATACAACCCTTTTTTACAACACGTGTAGGACTTGCGACAAACAAAAGAACACAACTTACAAGTTCTGGAGGAACTTTTGCTGCGCGTGGAAGCAGTAAGAAAAGTAAACATACGAAATTAAATGGGGTAAAATTTATATATTTTTTATTTAAATTTATTTAATACAATGGTAAAGATAAATATGTTACTAGTCTTTCTAAAAAAATATGCATACTTCATTCTGCTCTGTTAAAAATTTCTACCAGTTTCTCTAGATTTTAAACTATGACGAATAAATAAAGTTTTATATTATTTATTATTTAGGTGACCAAAGCCTGAGAACAATTTAAACCTGCGTTTTTAAACAAAATTGGTAAAAATTATTCTCAAGTTACAATTCTTTGACAAAGATCTATATTCCAAATCAGCCATAATTCTCAATGGTACCGCAATCAGGCAAGACATTCCCAACAACTGTTGTTTTCTCCAAAATGTTTTAATTGTTCCTAATTCGAAAAAGTTTTTTACATGATTCACAACTGTTGTTAGTTTGGTTTTTGAACGTTCGTGTTCCAGTTGTATTCTGTTTAAGGAAAATAAAATAAGGTTAAAAAATTAAGTTGAAGGTTTCGGATAAATATCAATCAAAATGTTTTTATTAAAGGTTACTGGAACAGGATTTATATTTTCATGAGTTTTTGAAGGATAGAAATAAAGATATTTTTTAAAGATAGGTAATAGTGCTAGAGATGTATTAGTGGAAGTAGAATTTCTTGATCTCGACTGGCGCGGCACTACGTGTTTGTGTTCCAGTTAAAGGGAAGGAACAACCAGAGCAGTTACTGGAACATAGGCACTTCCAACTGAAGCCTATGGTCAGCAACGAATCATTAGTCGATATAATAATCACAGTTACGGTCAATAAATCAACCACCTACAACTAACGATGTCAAAGAGCGCGGATGCCACTTACCATCACGGGGGCTGCCTGCTTGGTTACTCGCTATAAAAACAGTAGAAAAAACAGGTGCCGAGCGAGATTCTATTACCTATATAAGTTTTCCATAAAACAATTGAATCGGAAATGAACTTTTAATATCTTGTAAATAAAAAAATCACATTCAATAGATAATACTGCAATGTAGTATCTAGGAATACTTAAAACGAAACATGGGGATTGCATAAGTATTTAGAAGTTGAATGAAAATAAAAAACCTTTTGTCTATTTAGTGACCAGATGCGGCTTTGAAAACATCGTAACCAAATTCATAAATTATCAAAGAGTTAAACTGCTATTCTAACTGTTCAATGATGAATGGGTTTTACAAGATGTTAAAGTAATTTATGGGCATTATATACTTTTTGTGGGCAGCCCCAAATGTACTCTATTGATTTTGTAAGTTGTCGCAACTGTTTTTGTTTTAGAATAATTCGAGTAAAAACGATGCGTTCATTGACGAAATAGAAGCTCGTTTTAAGGAACGAAATTAAGGGACTTTATAGGGATAATTCGAATCATCTGGCATAGATCTAGCGTGGGACGCAGCATTTCACAAGGTACAGAGGGGCAATGATTCTGTTTGCATATTTCAAAGGAAGGCCCACATTAAAACGGATCACGTCGGCAATATGCCCACGCGCACAATTTTCTTCGATAAAATTATGTAAATTATATATTTGCAGGCAGACACTAATGAGTCGAATTAAGATAACGTAGTCTGTATTACTAAGAACATGATATACTGGTCAATAAATGCGTCTACAACTTGTCCAGACAAGGTTTAATATAAATTATATAATGGATTATAATATTAAGTACATACTTATGTATAAAGACTAAATATATGTATGTGACACGAATGAATTTCTCATATCCACTTAACTTTAAATTTGCATGTAGTTCAGCATAGCATATCATTACTGAGACTTGATATGGTGTACTTACTTATATAACGTGCATATAGAATACGTTTTCTTTGCCTCGAAAATAACTTTATTTTTGTAGGTAGGTATATGCAGCCAAATCATACCCTTACATGTTTCAAATTTGTTTCAGGTAATACACAAGCGAAACAAATTTCATGCTAAGAGCCAATACCATCAGGTTTGTTCTACATAAATTTGTATACGGCTGCATAAATAGCATGTACATCTTGTATATGCAGCGTGGTTCGCGTCGATCGTTACGTAATAGTGTTGAAAGAAATTCACATGCCGAATACGTCCCGAACTCATGATTGCCGACCTTTAATCGGCCATTATCGAACTTATTTTTTTTCAGAAACATTATCATCTCATTTCCCAGCCGACATCTCAACAAGTTTGAGTGATTACCCACTGGTTTTTTGGCTGAATTTCCCTCATTAAGTATTCCCGGCCAACCGGCTCACCGAAAAATAATAACTCAAATTGGTAACGCGAATCGCAAATTACAAAATTGCTACGAAAACATTCGGCCAAGTTATTCTTGCTGTGAGAAGACTGGGCTTTGACGCATGTATATGTACAGTTGGCGAGTATAGGCGACCCGGTAGGTGCGACAGGTAAGAGGACGACTCAGCGTCGTGGGTGGTCCTGTGAATCAGCCTCACCGATTATAAAGTACATAAACACGGCCTTATAGCCGCACAGGCGGCTCCCGAAGACCGTTTATTTCATATCTATACTTCGTGAATTATTATTTAAATAAAAGCCCACTTGAAATACGGTATCAACGCACAGAGCAATTAAAGAAGGTAGCGTCTGTGGGCATAAATAAATAAAGGAGTTTATTCACTTACGATCATGTAACTTAGAAGCTTACTTAATTGGAGTTTTAAAATTGTGTACGTTTTGATTTTAATTAGAAGTACGTTTTTCAGAAAATTTAAAACATATTACGTCATAATCTATTTGAGATGCGATCGCGCCGCGCGGCAGTAATAGTCTATCAGATGGCAGGAGGGAGCGGCACGAACACTGAGCGTGTCGGTGATGTAATTTTAATAGGCTTTCTAAGGAACCGTTTTCAGCTGCTCAGTCTATCCGCCAATCAGTCCAGTAGATGTGTATCGACTTAAGAGGCTGCTTGTTATCTCAAAAACCCTATATGAATAATACATTAGTGCACCGCACTGGAATACTCGACTCTTAAATTGGCAAAGCTTAATTGACTCCGGTAGAAAATGAAACTCAGGATCCCAGTGCACCGAGCTCCCTTGGACGGCTCTTTTTTGTACACTATACCGGACCGACCACATAACGGATTCAGTTTGAATCTGTTATATGAGATTACGTAAAAGGGTGCGTACTGACAGTAAAAAAGTTAGGAAAATCAATTAAAAAGCAGCCTTTCTCCAAGAGTTCTTTACAATTAATAAGTCAAATGGAGTTGTTAGTAGGATGAAGTCATACAGGCCACTCTCTTATTATGTAAGTAAGACGTTTAATTACAAACTGGTAGGTTTTACTACAAAATAGGTAACTGAAATCATTTATGTCCAAAGAGGCTAAGGTTAAGTATAAGAAAATTATCGTAGGGCGTATCAATTTTGCTTGTATTAATTATAATAAATTGCACTGGTACCTTGAGAAGGCAATAACGGCTATTTATAGAGATAGACTATATTGGATTTTGTCAAATAACTACGTAGCTTAAATTGTTCAGAAGATATCTATCCCCTTTGAAATGAGTTTTCGATTTCGGAAATATTGGTTTTGTATTAGCTCATACATCAGGGCTGAACGCAATAAAAATTGTTCGTCCCTTGAGGATTAGGCCAAACCCTGACGTATGTGACACGCGAAAGCCTCTCACAATATCTTTTCAAAGGGGCTATATCCAGTAACTTATACATCAATTTTCCAACGAACTTTATATTAAATTTTGAATCCACAAAAACATATATTGCGCATCAATATAATTGAAGGCCACTCCACGTCAATAACGATGATGAATATATCAGCTGTTACGCGAAATAAATGGATCCATAAATCAATTATTGAGTAATATGAAATACGAGTTCAGACAGCGTGTAATTTGCACAATGCTCTAACAGTGCCATATTCAAACAATGTCTGACAACTATATTTGAAATTGTAATCGGAGGGCGTGATAATATTGAACAACAAGACTCTACAGATGGGTATTCAAGCAAATTATTTATGTGAAAGGAAGCCGCTGAAACCACGCTAACAAGATGCAGCTGTTTCGAACGGTCACATTTTTTTTTATTTTAAATATGTCACTCCTTCTCCGATAAATAAATCAGCCATGATTAATGTATTTAAGTTAGGTCGGTAATGCAGCGCGTGACGCGGCGCTCGCTCATTGGGTGGCGCGGACGCCATATTGCTTTGAGCTTGTATCTGTCAAACCTTGAAATATGGCCGCGAGCTTTCTCCGCGCTCGAATTAGTTAAGACTCGCCCTAAAAATAACGGTCTGGATTAAGGAATACTGTAGATATCCGATTGTTGAAATATTAAAATTTATTTATGATTTTATAATAAATAAATATCAAACCCTAAAAACTTGTATCAACTTAATAAAATCATAAATAACTGGCCGTCATACGAGTTTTCGTTTATTTTTTGCATAACACTTCATGCAAAAACTGGTGTTAAAAATAAAGGATAAAAAATAAATGAGTTATTCCAAACAGTAGGTAAGTCTTAAATCTCCTCATTTGGAATTCCAAAGTTAAATCCTTCGAAGGAGTTTGCGAAAATTTTAAATGGCAGAAAGATACGTACAATAACTGAAAGTCACCTGCAAAGGAGTTGGTATTCAGTAGCTTGGGTTACCCAAGTTGGGCGTAGCTGGGTGTAACTTAAGTTAGACTTAAGTAAAGAAACCGCAGCGCCTTACAGTCTGACGACTGGCTTAAATCTTTCATGTAAATGTTTGTGCACATTGAATCTTTTGTAAAATGTTATTAAATAAAAATTTGTTGGTTTAGGGCAGTTTTCATAATATGTTATTTAATTACTACAGATATTTTAAGCATAAAGAAGTTTGATTTCGTAAATTAATTGAATATAATATTTTTTCAACGTAAATACTTTTAAATTAATTATTTTTCGTTCTCACTCCTATACCTTTGAAAGTTTCCTTCGTTAACTACGAAGCTTCTTCAAAATTAGTCTTAAATTAAAATAAACCCTTCTCTGGTATTGAACTAATAACATGATAATTAAAACGAAAACGGGTTGTTGTGCACTTGGTCTTATACAAAGTTAGTCTGAGCCGGCAAGCGCGGAGATTTCGCAGGCATTTGAAATAAACAATCCAGATTTGCAGACTGAATTCGCTGACTCGCTATAGTTCTAAATTCAAATTTACTTATCTTTTTATGTCTAGATAGAAAAAAGAACATTATTTTAACTTTAAAGAGGATTTTTTTATTATCATATAGGTCATATTGTCTTATTATAATTTCCAATAGTTTTATAATATATATCTCAAGTTTAGATTTAGTGTTTTATTTGTAGTATAATTTTAACGTATAATTATTTATTAAATTTAATTTTTAAATTTGTCAATACACAACTAAATATATATCTTCATTAAAATGTACAGAAACCCCACGCAATACGTGACACGTCACCTTCCATATCTCATAAAGTTCACCCCGAAAATCCTGTGTCAATAAAGATAAAGGAAAACTAATGTCAAAACAGAAATAGGTACGTGATAAGAAAACATTTATTTCCCATGTTTAATGCATGATTCGTCATAATTTCTGCCCAGCCTCCCTATTCGTACGTTGTTTTTGTTAGTAGGGAAAATGGACCGAAATGATAAATGGTTTCTCTTATTTATCTCGAAACTTTGAAAAAATGGTAAGGGGAAGTAATTTGTTGTAGTGGAAGGTTTATTATTTATTGTTGTGTCTGTGTACCTGAATATAAAATGTACAATTTAGGATTTTTTTTTCAATTTGAACCCAGTATGAAATAACATATATAGAATGGAATTTTGTGATGCCGCCTAGAGGGAAAGTACTCCAAGTGGAGATAGCAAATTTTACTCTAATGAAACATCCCTTAATATTTCTAAAGAACAAAAACTGCATTCCATACCACCCTATAAATTTTATGGCATCAATCAATAAAGTCAACCATAAGGATCAGGTCTCTAGAACAAAGTAAATAAATGAAATGAACAAGAATCCATGAAACCAAACATTATCAAAATCGATAGAGAAAGCTAATAGGAAACAAAAAAAAAACAACAAGCTTGAAATAAGCTCTACTTTGTTGCATAGACAAATTAAATCTTTTAAGGAATACATGTTTTTTAAAATTAATTAATTCATGAAATCATTGCGATAACTTTTGATTGCGAGATGAATATTTAATAAGCGGATAATCAATATTTTACAAATGTAACAGTTTTGTACACAGCCTAGGAACCTGGTGCAGGCAACCACAACCAAATCCTCTGCAGTGCCGTTGCCCCTTAGCAAGTGGAGCGCCTACAAAAGACCGAACAACGCGCAAGCGATTCTCGCTTTAGCCTGAGCCTCCGCCGAGTACCCTGACTGTACTTAAAATGAAATAAAATATTTTCATTTTCGCATAGTTATTTTAGTAAATATAATTTTTAAAAGTCCTCATAAAAAAATAACAAAAAGCTGTTTGTACCGATCCAGGTATTGAAATGGTTAGTAACATAGCCTATGTGGATATTCTGTTGCTGTGGGCCGGAGCACAATTTTTCAAAAGTGACCCTTTAAGTAGTTACTACTTACGTGAAGTACTTAAACATATCATGTCTCACGTATGTATGACGTCATTTCTACTAAAAAGTCTGCGTCACTAAAACTGTAAAGATAATTGCAATTTTATTTATATACTAAATAAATAACGTCAACAATAATAGTTAAATATTAGAATAAGTAAATGATCCTTCAGTAAAGGTACTTTATATCATTCTTGTTATTGTGTGTAAAAATTATGATTTCATGGTTTTCTTTCATTTACCATGTTTTACAATTATTTGCACCATTGATTAATTAAAAATATGTACAATTTTCGGATTTTAGCCAGTTCGATTCCCGGGCTTGGAAAACTTATTTTCAAATATCTTTAAAAAATATTTATTGTGATTTGGTGATTTTAGTATTACTTCTGCCTCCTGAACCGTAGCTACCAATGGTTTTGCAATATTAAGTACGGAAACTAATAATATATCGATTACAGCATTAGTTAATTTCTTGTCCTTGAATAATTTTATACAATACAATTTAGTTCCTGACGTTAATAGACGGCAGTTGTATTTAGTACTGGGAAATTGCTCATGTCTTGTCAGTCGGTCCTCGTATCCCTTGGTCGATGAGGACGGACCTCCCCCTGCTTTGGATATATTAGTAACGGATTCAACATTCAGTCACCTAAGAGCGCAACCACGTCTCTTACGATTTTTCAAAACTGCTGACTATTCTGCAATAAATGAGCTACTATCTGACATAGATTGGAACTCATTTTACCTAATACTAGTGTTGAATTAGCTGTTGAAACTTTTTATAACATCTTGGACAAAATCATAGAAGAAATCATCCCGACAGAGTTAGTTCACAGCTCTCCTAGGTATCCACACCTGTATTCTCTTGCATTAGTGAAAGTTATAAAAGAAAAATATCAATATCATAAAAAACGGAAACGATGCCATATATATGACGACTATCGTTGCTTCGGTTTGTTAAGTAAAAGACAGAAATATCTTGAATGTCCCTGTTATGATACGTTTATTGAGAGATCTGAATCCCGAAACTTGTATTATAACGGATTATCATCTTCGGATGGCAGGGAAATTTGTGACATGTTCAATGCATATTTTGATTCAGCTTTCGTTAACAACAATAATACGGCGTCTTATCAACAAACAGATTCCCAGCGCTCTATAGATTTATCTTCCTTCATTATTACTCCATTGACTGTTAAGAAATACTTGAAAAATCTTAATGTTTACAAAGGCGCAGGTCCCGACTGCATACCTCCTCTATTTCTTCGTAATTGTTATAAACAGCTCTGTATCTGTATCCCGTTACATAAAAATTTTTATTTTTCACTTCAAAGTGGTGTAATGCCTAAACTTTGGAAACGCTCTTATATAGTGCTAGTATATAAATATGGGGACAGACATGATGTTCTCAACTATCGCCCCATTTCAAAGTTAAGCACCGTTGCGAAGATGTTCGAACGTATTTTTTATGATGTCATCTATCCAGCTATTAAACCATTAATTATTGAACATTAGCATGGTTTCACAGGTCAGAAGTCGACTGAAAGCAACATCTGCGTATTTCTGTATTTTATTTCCAAAGCAATGGTTGGAGGATATCAAGTAGACGTTGTGTATACAGATTATTCAAAAGCCTTTGACAATATATTATTACAAAAACTTTATAGTATTGGTATACATGGCGATATTTTCCATTGGCTGGAATCATACCTCAGAGATCGCAGTCAAACTGTAAAGCTGAAAGGATTTTGTTCGTCATTCACTTCAGTTACATCAGGTGTCCCACAGGGATCACATTTAAGCCCCCTTTTTTTAACATATACGTTAGTGATGTTGTCTCAATTTTTGAACATGCACAATTCTTACTCTATGCTGATAACAAAATTTTCAAGCTCATAAAATATTCTAATGATTGTACTTCCTTTCAGGACCACTTAAATTCACTAAGCCTCTATTGTAGGAATAACATGCTACTTTTTAACGTTTCTTGATGTAGTGTAATTTTATTTTCCCTAAAAAAACCACCGATTATGTATCCATATCCATTACAAAATCAAACACTTCAAAGAGTTTCTTTGATGAAAGACCTTAGTGTTTATCTGGATTGTAAGCTTGTTTTAGATTTTCATATAAATGCAATCGTGAGAAAGGCTTTTTGCATGCTGGGCTTCGTACTGAGAGTTAGCATAGACTTTAAAAATGTCTCTACCTCAGTGATGCTTTATAACTGCTTTGTTCGGTCTATTCTAGAGTATGCCTCTGTCGCTTGGGATCCGCAGTACAAAGTTTATATAAATGAAATAGAAATAATTCAAAACAAATTTATTAAATATTTAAATTATAGAACTTAGCTTTTAGGGCAACCCTCAACAATAGTATTAACTTCACTGAAGGACAGGCGGACAGCTCGCGATCAAATATTTCTTTTCAAAATTATTAATAACTTTATCGATACACCATTTCTTTTATAGCAGATTCATTTTAGTTGTTCCCGCACCAATTCAAGAAGAATTCATGCTTTTTAGCCAGCCACAATGCGTAAGAATTATGCAACAAATTCATTTATTTACAGATCTTGTAATTCAAACAATAAAGTGTTCAGTAAGTTAGATATGTTCAATCTCTCTCTAAAGAAATGTAAGCGTAGCATTAGAGAAACTTTGCAAGAGCTCAAGATCCTTAATTATTTATCCTTAATCCTTATTTATTTATTGTAAATGTAGAGAAATAATATGATTTGCTTTAATAATCCTCGATAAATTTTGTTAATTAAAATTCAATTCGTTATAAAATCCAAATTATTTAACTGTGTAATTTGTTGGTATTCTACATTCTAAATTAACTAAAAATTGCTAATTTTATTAGAGGAAACTTTGCTGGATTGTGATTGTATTGTTTTATTCGTTTCCCAAATAAAGAAAAATAGAAAAGGAAAAATAAATAAAAAAATGTTTGCAAGCAGATTTTCTTCTTTTAAAAAAAGAGGAAATGTTCCTTATGATAAAACTTACTATCTCCCCTTGTTAGTTCCCTTCAGGTGTCATCGGAAAATTCCACCCAGTATAGATACTTTTGAACTCATCATAAACATCAGAAAACCAAATTACGTCCAGAGTTAACCTACTTTCGTGAAATCCTTTTTTTACAACTCAGCACTGGCCGAAAAGATTCGTCTCTCTTATGTTGGCAGTAAAACCGCGAATCAAAAGTTGATAGTAAATCACAATATGGCGCGCACTGCCCCGTGTTTGCTCTCGCCCACATAATCCGCTGGTGCGGCAGTAAATCCATCTGACGATGTCGCGTACTGTACTAAATCATCATAAGAGAATCCCATTCTATAGGTACATTTGTTTGCACGAACTAAACTATTCACGTATCTTGTTATTCTTACATTGAGTTTTATTTTCATGTCAGAAAAGAAAAGGAAGCGTCTTATTGTTGATGAAAGATAAGGAAAAATAAATATACCTACATTTTCGTTAGGGTATTAAATTTGATTAAATTTATGATCAAAAACACTGTCAGAACTTTTTTTTTAAATTACTTTAGTAACCAACATTCGGAATCATTATCGGATCGTCCGATGTAGAATAGTAAAAAAGCTCGACGATTTATTCCGTTCTTTTTTATTCGATTTCGCCGCGCTCGGCAGTTACTGAAAAAGTTTGCATCGTAATACAATCGACCGGCATTAGTTTCGCCGTTTATCAGCGCTTTGCCGCCATTTTACAGCTTTGAGGGATTAATCCGTTGGTTGGTGCAGTGCGGAATAAAATTAATAATATTATAGATAACTTTCATTGAGACGATCCTGGTCTAATCAAGTTATTCATGACATGTGGATGATGAAGCTCTAATAAAGTTATTTACTTCGGAGCTTTTACCGCTACATTATAAAAGTAACGTTTATGTGCACGCAATTTCAACAATGGATTGAAAAAACAATCATCCAAAAACAAAGGTGTATAAAACAATAAAATGAAACTAAACAACGTGTACTCATACAATATTTGTTTGTGAAACATCGCAATTTTTAGTTGAGTGCTGGTAGCCATTGCAATTTGAGTTTTCGCTCGATTTACGAGAATGACTCGTGCCGCGGAAAGCGGACAAACAAGCGGAATGGTTGTAAACAAAACGCTTTTTCAGTTTCACCAGCATTTTATATCAGTCAAACGTCTAAACAGAAGAATGGGCCGCTGACTGATATGTTTACGCAGTTCTGTCTGCCGCTTATAAAATTTCAAATTTATATTGTTTTCGATATCTGAAAATTGTACCTAAATGCTGACTGTGTTTCACATAAATATAGGCACTAGTTTTTGTTGAAGCAAAAAGTGTTTAAATCGTTATTTCTCAGAGGGCAATTAAGTAATAAGCTTTTGCATCTGAGCGTCGGCTATATAATTTTTCGTAAGGCTGTAATCAGTTGGAAATCAGGAAGCGTAAGCTTCTTGAAAATTTTCGAAAAGTGCCAACAGGGTCCGGTATTTATGTACCGTAAATAAACCTGTACGGGGTCGTTGAACCCAGCACGCTGTGATACGGGGACAGAGTAGCGTGTGTGGCTCTCGACTCGAACAATAGCTTGCGATCAGCTGCGTTTGTTAAGCTTGAGCGGAGGTACGGCGGCGCTTTATTGAACGCCGAGAGATTGAACGATAGGTAAAGCCTGCCCAACGATGTCTCGTTCGAATTAGGAATACCTTTAACGTCACTGTCAACTTGACAAGCCGCTCTAGTATTTATTGCGCAACAAGAGCCGGCGCACTGTCTTTGATCACTTGACACATTAAACGAGTCCAACTAAGTACGCTCATGGCTTGTCGGTACGAACAAAAACTCAAATAATAAAACTAGGTATGAGGAATCAACATCAAACTCTTATTCGTATAGTACCTAAATATTTTAAAAATATTAACAAATATGAAAATATGACTCATGCTATTTATAGCCTCAATGTCAAAGATTTATCCGCAATATTTATTATTTATATTCCGAATTATCATACACAACACATTAAAAGGTCGTGGCTCAAGTCCAAAAACAGTAGACGGGCACCTAAGAACGGGTATACGCTGGACAAATTCGCGTGAGCTTAAATTCTATGGACCTGGTATATAGTGGACGAACTACTATACTTCATCGAGTAACAGGACGGCTAAAAGAAGATTCACAATAGGGGGCGTTGTGAGCTTTATGATGTTTTAAGAGCAAAATATAAAGAATGCTCTCGGACTATCTTTCGAAAAATTTATGTTATTAAAGTTTAACATTTAGAAAATATGAATTTGAGTATTTTTGTAGTAAGCGTGACATTTATTAATTAGGTATATATAAACCTTCTTTCTAAACAAAATATGAGGGATGGTTTCAGAAACAATTACCTAAATTAAATTATTCTGTAACTATATCATTATTATTTTTAGTTTTTGAATGTTCATCCCCATATTTTAAGAACAGTAAACGATACCGCAATCAAATAAATAACTTATCCTTCAATATGCAAAATATAGGCGACATGCAAGGCCTGAATTTAGCCGTTGTTAATTTGTCACAGTGAATTAGCTTGGCCGGGGGTTACTGATAGGGTTAACATGGCACACCCCGCGTGGCGCCAATATGCTCGTAAACATCGCCCGGGGCAATTTAATACCTATCTCTATTATAGGTATCTATTTCGGGATGTTGAGACCCTTAACATACTTTGAGGTTAACTTTCAAACATCTGGCATATCGTAAAATAATTAAAAAGTATTCAAAAAAATTAAGAGAACCATAAAGTCATTTCTCGAGGATTTAATAACGCAAACAAACACCACGAAAAAACTTCGAAAGTCTGACCATTCCAAAGGCAACGGTTCGGTTCCTTGAGCGGCACATCATTATTGTAAATCATAAAAAAGTTTGCACAAGTGCACGTAGGATTGTAACTTTTCTTACCTTTTGTGTTAAAGATAAAGGGAGAAAGTTGCACAACGGTTGGCTTTCTAAAATTCGATATAGATATCGCCTATTGTCCGGTATAAAACTGTTTCTAGTAGAAAGTTAACTGTTTTTGAGATACACCCTGCGGGGGGTAAACCGTCTATAAACTTGCAGGCATTTTGGCCAAAAAATCTTGAAACTTTACTTCTTTTATTTTAGAAACTCGTTATGGATAGCTTTTGTTGACTAAACGAATTTGTTGCTAACAAGACAAGCAATAAACGGCTTTCCTAGATTCGCACTGTGATTATTTCAACAAGAATCTGTAATTTCTTCAATTTTCATCAGTTCCATAAACCTTAGGTCTTGGCTATAAGAATGATTGTGGCATGTACAATTGTGAAGTGAAATATTAATTTCTCCGAATGTACTCGAATAGTATCGTCGTCGTGCCAGGGCGCGGTTAGACCGGCTTGTTAGTGAACAATGCAACAGAACTATGTGTACTCGTCTGTACTTCGTGTATATATAAATAGATACACAATCTGTCCTGACTTTGGCAACTTTTGTATATGTCTTTTAGATAATAAGCTTACGTTTTATATATAGAACAAGATATTCAAATCTAAGCATGCTAATCTCATATAATGTATTCTGAAAATCAGAAAACTAAATGCATATTCAATGCATGTATATAACGGTAAGAAGAAGATAATAGAAAACAACAAAAACCTGTCATAAGTTACGAATCATTGAGTTTCAACAGTTTATTGATATTCAAAGTGACAATAACTGCTTTATCAATCAACGCTTGCGCACACACTATGACTAATGCCCTATCTGAAACGTAACACAAACAATGCTGTAGTAATATAGACATTTATGATTGTCTTAAATCACGAGAACAACACATCGGCCATAGCAAGGCTCATTGAGCTAAATCGCTCGATGAATCATTGATTCAGATTAAGAAATCATTTCGATCGAATCGAATCGAATAAAAAATATTATGTGGACGCTTGATTTTAAATGTCCCATTCGCAACGACTGAGTGCGATTTTTATTCATCGATTTAAATTTTATCGACTTATTTTGACTAAGTGAAAATTATGACATTAATTTTTAAAATAAAATATTTCTAGGGTTGTCGATCTGCAACAATAATTCAGGAATTCCTGAAAGTTTAGTACATAAAGTTCTAATTTGACACAGCATAAGGTCGTACAGAATTTCCACCTAATAAAAGCCCATGCTACGTGTAAAGAACGTTAGACACGCAATTACGATGCAACCAACTTAATTTGATCTTCCCTGTCCCCCTTGAAATATGACGACGAGCTTGTGAGAGAGGGAAGTGTATGAAAAGTTGGAGACTTCGTTAAGTTGGGTGAAATATAGGGGGAGTTTCAGGTTGAACGTTAATTAGTGCGTGCCTCACGTTTTCCTCGCTGTACTACAGGTTTGCGATTGGTAAGGACATGGTATAATTTATGAAATAACCTAAGCTTTATTAAATATTAAGTTGTATTTAAACTTTATAGAAATCTTAACGATAAATTGGAGGTAGTAGATACGAAGATTGCTCTACTAAGTCTCAAGGCAAGCCTCAATTACCGCACACAGTAATTTGATGTCCAGATTAATGTTGGGAACAATTTATTGACAATTACTGTGACCAGCACCGTGGTGGGATCAATTAACAGAAGGCGTTATTGCAAATTAGACTAACATGATACCTAGACACCCACAATTCAGACCTAGATTGTGCTTTACAACACTCAATTACTGAATCTGAATCGAATATCAACCTTGTACTGTTGAAATAAGGTGCGTAATATCATTTTATTACTCCTCCACGTGTGATGAACAAAACGCCTTGCAAATTGCAAAATCTAATCTTTCGGTAGAATATTTGACATTATCAGTTCCTATGGTGATTTTCTTAAGTAAATAATCAAATATTTAAATTAGTAAAATAAATTCCAGAGCAACGGAAATGAAGATATGTGGATTTTTAATTTATGTTCCAAGATGTCGGATGTTATATTTTTGTTTCAAAGAAATGACTTCATTAAACCTGTCAGTATGTAGTCTTTAGCTTCTACAGTTTATGGGGTCCTATTGTGTAGTCAGATGATTGCAATTGACTTATAAATTATATTCCTTCAACAACTGATAATGAACTGTGAAAAACTTTTAACCGAACTCGGTTAATTACGACCAACATAAATATTTTAATGATGTCCCTGAATTTCATATTGGATTCCCAAATATAGAGGATTAATGTGTATTTAGTACCGGCATTGAATAGCTAAATGCTGTTAATTGCATTATTCGTACCTATAGACAACAATTTAATAGCCGCGATTTGGAAAGGAGTGAATAAAACAAATTGACATACAATAACTACGGGCTCGATCGTAAAAATGTTTGTTTGTCCATGTGTCATAATTATTTTAAACTCGTATTTATCGTTCAGTATGCAACAAACCGCATGTTTGGTAGAATGTCAACTTTTTACACCGCAGACCGCAGTAAATACCACCTGGTAAATGAATGCTTATTCTAGCCGATCGTACTGTATTATACGCCGCTTATAAAAGTAAACTGTATGGAGTGAGATATACCTAATGCTAATAAAATCATCAATTATAATCTAAAACATACCAATAACATGAAACGGCTCGATATTATGAGCGTGAATTAATGAAGAGATAAATAAATTTAAGAGGAACGGAATGTGGGTCTGCCTTTACTGGTCTGGTCGGTTTATGTGCATATCGAAGATGGATGGCGCGGGGAGAGGTCGCGGGTGGCGGGCGGGGTTGCCCCTCGCACGTCGCGCCCCGCTGTAATGGCCGCGGCCACTACCAGCCCCGTCAGACGACAAAAATGCCATAATAATGGCCCCTGAATAGTTTTTGCTGCACCCGCTCCAAATACCCACTCCGACCTGTACGTGATAACACGATGGACATCTCTCTTTTATTGAGAAATTCGTCAGTTTTAATTCCGCAGGGAAAAAGTACTTGTCCATAGGGATGGAATCCAGTTGTGTCATTTCAAACACTTGATAAGTATCATTTAGTAAGTTTTTCGGTGGAGAATTTCAGCGGAGCTGCCTTTGTTAGTATTCGATGAATTCGATACTTTTTGCCAGGGATTAACTAAAAGGATGGCGCGGTCACCTTCAGAACTCTCTAATTGTGAATCGATAAGAAATCTGCCAGCTTATATTTCTTTGGGCCCAGAAATCAGCAAATTGACAATGCCTTATTAAACTTGTTCAAAAATCAGCAATGTGCTGGTATTCGACGAAGAATTTTATTTTGATACCACGGCTTTTCTTGATAGGCTTTTTGTACTTTTCAGAATTTTAAGTTGAAATATTTTGAAATTCACACTTGATCACATTTTACCCTATGTAGAGCAAAGCTTCAAGCTTTATCAAATTAGTTTTCAATTACAACTAATTATCAAACAAACAAATAAGGAAACAAAAGTAGATAACAAATATCGTCAAACAGCTAATCAAAATCAACGATCTGCTAATAATTGGAGTGTTATTATCGAAGCGGTGTCTGTAAGTCACAAAAGGTGAAGCAATTAAGAGTTTCCTCGAATGTCTCAGCGAAAGAGTTGAGAATGATAGTAGCACCAATTACGGTCGCTTGGACCTGCTCCTCCAATTACCAACCAGCAACGCAATTGATAAAAACAGTTTTTAAAAATTCGCTCAAACAAATTTGGGTTATCTTCAACTCAAGACCGCAGGCGCTTGCCCGGCCCTCGGTTTCCCAAAAACCAATTTCGCAACGATAATGTTAATTATAAACAAGACTAAATAATAAGTTGATTAAATGCTCCTTACAGAATATTTCAACAGCAAAAACTTGGTCAAAAATGCACAGAGTAAAACGTTGTATTTTGCCAAATGCGTTTATTTCATCTCGAGCATTAATCGCGCGTGGGGACCTCGAAAAAACTAGTCCGCGCTTCATGTATGAACCATGACGCGGTTGCAAGAACAATCACCGGGAATAATTCATATTCCGGGCGCGCTGCGAATGCCCTGCCTCGATTTACGACCGGCTTCTCTTCAGCTCTTGTTCTCTCTCGGATACTATATTAGTTACTTTCAGAAATAATTGGATTTCAATTGTAGGATAAAAAGGTATGTGCACCGCAAGGTAGATCATTATTGCTGCCCTTTTAAAGTCGGAATAAATCGTAATTGGGAGTTGGATGTGTAGTAAGCGCTATCTCGATCGTTCGTGTCTAACGTTGCCGTCTCGTTTAAGGGCCCCCTTTCCTATTTAGTTCCCATCGGGACTTGAAGGGCGATGGGAGTAGCGACACCTGTATGTATTATTGTGTCCAATAAATTTTAGCTCAGGATTTCGTTGAGCCAGCAAGAATGGTTTATTAAATTTTCTAATATTCAGCAGCTATCTGTGAAGTTATATTCTTAGTCGATAATTTTGTTCTACACACGGAATATTTGAGTCATCTTAATAAATTAAATTTGTAAATTTTTTTTAAAACTTCTCCGATATTTTGCTCATTTGTATGAGCAACTTGCGTAAACTCAACAATAACAGTAGCTATAGTTTCTACATCCGATTTATTACATAGTATTTAAATTATATAACATTATTTTATATAAAACAAGATTTGTATCAGACTCTATGTATACTGCAGCAATATTTTCTCACACAATTGCGAAATAGTTGCATATGTCACAGATTTCGCAACAAGTCCAGTTTAGAGTGCACCGACTTCCTCTAGTTGCGCATTTGCATCACATGTAACATACACGGGATATATTAACACACAATAAGGTTTATCTTCAGGAATCTCTAGTCGACTATGGCCACTCTCCTAAAATGTCTATTTTCTTCGCCTCTAATGGTAATGTCGTCAGGTCTGGATAAACGGGCGCGCGAGCGCAAGAAAGAAAGGGAAAGATATACATCAGCATGTTTTTATTGAAATATGAACTGTATCCCGAAGACCAGAATGTTTGTTTCCGATTGAATATAAATTGCAGTTATAATGAACGTGCGGAGCCGGTACTGTCATGTACCGCGATTTATGTATGTAGGTATGAATTTAAATGAATACCTACTGCAATCGATTATTGTAAGACCATTCCGAAAGTTGTTCAAAATATTAAACGATAAAGATAATATTTATTGAATGATTTTATACCGTGAGTCAGTTATAGTCCGTTCGGATTCTATATTATGTAAGGATTCTCTCATATTCTTGATTTTGATATTTCGGATAGATGACAAAAAACGTAAAGTCGCGCTGATGAGCTTTTGAAGTTTGTGAATTTTATAAAATGTAAGTAGGTACATTTTACTTAACGAACTACACGTAAGTATACCTAGTATACTTAATCTTTTAGGTTTAATTAATCCCTGACTGAGAATTATACATTCACAAGAATTTCGAGCAAACGAAATAATTTTAGAACTAGATAATAATATCTGTTAGTGATTAGTGATTACTTTAAGATGTTTCATTAATAACAAAATTTTAGAACATTTTACAGGGACTGTTGCTCTATCTTATAATCAGTTAACCTTTCTTTTAGGGAAATTCAACACAATAAAAATCGAAATATTCCTCGAACCGTAATAAATATTACCGAACCAGACCCTTTCATAGGTTCTTACTGAACAAGTACTTGCTTTTAAACGAATTGCTGTTTTAGCAATAAAAAATACTCTTAAATCCCTTTCACGCATTCTCATGTGTTAAATAGTTACCTACATTTACGTTAGGGTTGCACGCGCAACAATATTTCCCTGGATCCTTTTAAAACAATAAGGCTTTTTATCGCCTATTTAATTTTCCAAGGACCACTTTTTATTGTATTACGTATAAGTAAGATTCATTTTATACTTTCAAAAGCTTTTCATGATGAATTACATCTTTTTCCCTAAGTTTCCAAATTTGAAATTACCTACACGAGGTTTGAATGAGCAATGAGTTTCATTCAGTTTTATGGCTTTCAAAAGTTTTAATGAGCCAATGAAGTAAGTTACTATGAGGATCTTCTAAATATTTTTAGAAAGTAATTTGATGAAGAATTATGTAGCTTTTATGTATATTTTTGACTGACACTTATTTCTAAAACAAGTAGTTTTAGTTAATGCAACAGTCTATACAACGTCTTTATCTCTTTTATATTAGATATCTAGATCTTCATTCTAGTAAACATGAATATGTATTACAAAAATAACATTTACATAGTAATAGGTACCTATTTTCTTGTTCGTACCTAACGAAGCCTTATAAACAATACCTAGGCGAATACGTTTTCCAGTTAATTAAAATTGCTACACAGTATTTCAATTTCGAAGTGATGTATTAAAACCTCCATAGGTACTTTATAAAAAGTTTAAGTAAAAAAGATTGCATACAAACATGACTGGAGCAAAGCCGAGCCGCTAACTTTGTTCCCTTTGCATTTTTGCATACGAAATAAAGCTATGATATATGTATAAAGCCTTATCACACGACCTCCGGAATTAGCAGTTTTAGCGACATTTATTATAATTTTGCGGGAAATATTTTTTGTATTTATGTGTTTAGAGTTAAAGCTTTTAACTTTATAAATATTTTGGAATACTACGATATGAATTGTTACACAACAGAGTAAAAAAATTGATTCAAACAAGAAATAATTAAGAATCCAAGATAATGATGACTTCATCTTTTCGGCTACAGCTTTAGGCAATCGCCTAAATTATAATAATAAGCGGGCGTGTGGCTCTGAATACTGGGCTTAATAAAGCCATTATACATATCTCGACCAATATACAATCAACAGCAATCGATTGTTGTTAAATCGTTCACAATCTTTAATGATCGTGAGTTCGTCTAGGCATGCACAGTTTTCCTAACCGCGAAACGACAAGAATACACAAATAGAATACTGAAATGCTAACTCCGCATCTAATAAATAACTTTACTAAATCAACAAAATATAGGTTTTATCAGAATCGATTCGTATTAAAAATTTGTAGCTACCTTATAAGCAATTTTCAATTAAAAATGTTTTGCCAATTTCAAAGTTAAAGCAAATATTTTAACCAAACAACAGAAATTACAAGTACTTACCTACACTTAAGTGGTCCATAGCCAACAATAGTAAAGTGGTTTCTTATGAATAAAACGTATACAAATTTAATCAAAGAGAAATCTATTAGTAAAATGAGAAGTACGGAAGGGAGCGTTCTTTTACATATTCAACGAGGTAGTGAATCACGAGCGGTCCAATTTATGCTCCATGAGTGGTAGTACCTTCGCCTGGTTCCTTCGCCTGATCAGATCGTCACCTGAGTTTCCCGCTCTCTGTTTATTTACTTCGCCTTTAGCTTAGTATTTTGAAATTGGAATGTATTCGATCGAACGTGTTGGTAGTTCGTCCGCCATTTTTTGTTCTTAGTAGTTGATTTGTCGAGTACTGATAAATCGACGAATGTGTGACTCAAACTAAGTTTAGCACGACATGGGAATTTTCTTTTCATTAAAATTTGTCATTGAATATTCGAGCAGTCTGTAAAAACAAGTTGTTTTCCAATTACGTGCATGAGTTCACACCTGTAAGTAGAGAAACAAATTGCTTCTACATTAAGATAAGTCCTCGGAGGTGGTTATATAAACATATTCAGAAAAAAGTTATTTTATTTCACACTGTTGAAGGCTTTGCCTAGTTAGTCGGTTGCGGCGCAAGTTTCCTTTAAAGTGTTAATCAAGACCCATGTCAGCCTGAACTTGTTTTTTTTTTTAATTTTGCAGGCACAGATGCGCTGTTGTTAGGATAAGATGTAGTCACACTGTGATGTTTTAGTCTTTGGATTTTATAATTAAACCTCACTGTAATATAATTTTCAGCATTCGAAGTCGTAACGATTTCTATTTGTTAAAAACAATAGTTAAATACAGCTGTGGCTAGGAATGTTGCTTTTCAATTGAAGATTGCTATTAAAACGATAATTGAATTATCGTTAGAACGCTAAGCTTTTTGAAAACGTAAAATCTGCTATTAAAATTCACTGCTTTTAATTTAGTAATAATATTTTTATATACCGTGCTACAATTAACAATTTATTCGAAACAATTTTGGAATTTTTTCAGCCAACAATAATTGATCAAGGATTTCTTGTTTCGCCATGATATTTAAGTAGGAAGTATGAAAAATTGTGGTGAAATATTCCTTTTAATTAATATCATTTACTAAGTATTGCTATTCTACATACACACTATATTATCAATTAATATTTATGATAGAAAGCCTTTTTCGGACCGGTCATATTAGTTCCATTAAAAACTTGTATGTATAGAAGTATATGCCAATGTACTTGGCGTATTATATTTATATGGCTTAGTTAGTACCAATGTCTTATGCTAAAATGGATACAAGCTTTGTGATTTAGGAGTGGTCTTGCAATTCGTTAATTATATTATGTATTGTGTATTCAAGATTAACATTTCGAAATGAGTTATTGTTTATCAAAAATATTTCATTTTGTACAAAGTTTGTTGATGCACCTAAACCAAAATATTTGTCTTTAAAACATACCTTACAATATAGGTAATTCCCACACATGTATCAGAAAACTGCAATACGACTAGAACTAAATAAACAATTTAAAATAAAATCGCCGATAAAAGCCCTCCATAAAATACCCAGTCCAGTTATTTGAATATCTTCGAGCACATCGGTCGCGTTCTATTGTTTTCAGACCGTCCGTGGAGTTAATTAAGGGCGGGTGGAGCCGGGAACTAGAGCTAGTGGTATTAAGAAACTGCCTGAGAGGCTTACTTTTAATATTAATTAATAACTAGCTTGGTTCCGTTGAATTTCATTAGTTTTATATAAGTTTATTTGATAAGTATATCGCTTTCATTCACAGTTACAGGGAAATTACATTTGGTTAGGCCCGTGAAGGTTTGAGGTATTTAAGACTTCTTTGAGGGTTGATAAAGCTTTTTAAGAAGTGTATTAGAGCGTCTTGGTGTAAGCTGGTTAAGTAATTTACTGAATGTCTAATCTTCGAATATGTCTATTAACACAATAAATATGTTTAGATTAATTTTGCAGTTATCTAAATGAATATCGTGTTCAATGTAAAGCAAAAAATGACTAAGTAATGGATGTTGAAACTAAGGAAGAGAAGGACGAAATCAAATGAAAACAGAAGTATAACAAAACTATCTAAAAGAGTACTATTATAAAGCGCACCTGATTTAACACATGTTCCAGTCAAGTCAATTCGAATATCTGGCCCAAAGATATAGATTTTTTGATTACATCGGGCTTTCCATAATTGAAATATCACACAGTTTAAAGCCACACACACATGTATCTAATACTAACAATAGCAGTAACAATACAAGTCCATTTTAATTGTACAAGTAAAGCTATCTAGCCGGGCACTCTTAATGGTTTAAATTATTCCAAAGGGAAATCAGCCAAGAAGTAATAAATATTATTATCTTGAACTTGGACACTTCGCCTTTGGAGAAGTTACAGTTTGCAGTTCATTTTGCATACAGGCACGCGTGTTGGATGTACAGAGAACTAATGCAAAACGTACTAAACTTATTTTACTTGAATGTAAAATATGACGTAAATGATATTATGCAAGATTGAAATTTAAGGCCCGAGTAGCTTAGTGGTAATAGCCCTGCCTTATATACCGAGGTCCCAGGATCGAGTCCTGTCCGGGGCATTAATTTCGGTGATTAACATAGATGTTTGTTCTCGGTTCATGATGTGGATATTTATATATGTATGTTTATTTTAGGTTCCCCCCAGTTTGCTGTACGGTCATCCATAACATAAGCTTTTAATCAATTAAACTTAGAACTAAAAAGTTATTAAAACTAGAAATACGTTGAGTTGCATTCTTAACTCGTCAAGTAATACCACTACCAAATATTAATAACAGCTTTATTTTTGGCAGCCTTCACTACATCTTTGATATTTCCTAGTTCTAAACAAAGTTTTAGCAACCACTCAAAGAATGAAAAATTTTAAAAAGAATCTCTTTTTAATAGAACAGCAAAAAACACTTTATCAAACAAATACGGAAAATAAGACATAAATCTAGAAAAAACCGTCGTTAAGCACATAAATAAATAGCATAATGAATTATGTATCGGAGTTAATGTAGCAGAACTGTTTCTCTCGGCACCTTTTATATAATCAATTAGACAAGACTATATAATTAGGTTTGCACAAGCATTGGTGATGGTAACTGGCAATTAAAATAGTTACTGTGGAGTATGTGGGCCCTGAGATGGCGGTTTTTGTGCTGAGGAACAAAGAGTGAGGGCTGGCACAAGCGAGGAGAGCTTCGTGTTAAGTGGTTTCGTTTAAATAATTATATTTATGTATATTGGAATAAGATAAAGAAAACAATACGAGTATTCTGTCTGAACTCGTGCCTAGGGTTGGTGAAACCTGATTGAAATGTCTAAATAACATTGATTTTATTATATGAGTTCGATAAATCAATTGATATGTAAATATTGATAAGTAGGTACCTATTATAAACGCGTACTTAGAATTTTTTATTTCATATTCATGATGTAGAAAAATACTTAGATGTAATTATAATATATATTATAATAATAAATCCCCAGACAAACACACCAGAATGGCCCCAAAGTAAGCAAAGCTTGTATTATGGATGACCATACAGCGAACTGGGCCCACCCCCAGATTAAACGTACATAGATAAATATAAACAACCATGACTGGAGAGCTGTGCTCATCACACAAATGAATGTCCCGGCTAGGGTTCGAACCTAGGACCTCCGGCGTAAGAGGCAAGACTGCTTATCACTAGACCTCGGCTGTTAACTAAACAAATTATAATAAAGTAAAATATCCCATTGTTTCGAAACTGAAACTTGACCATAATCTTTAAAAATAAAAATTCGTTATCAACGAACTACAACGAAGTATTATGTTTGACATCTATCAGAAAACGCAACTAGAGTTTTCCCCTTGAAACCCGCTAAAACCTCCTCACTTGGGCCGCACTGGACGATCCCGTGGAGTTTACTGCAGATATATAAAGTAAATGCTTACGTTTCGCCTGCCTGCCCGCCAGTTTAATTAAGCGTCTTCGCTACTGTATGCGTAGACGATCAAACTTGTTCCTATTTTGTCTGTGAAACTTCTGTTCTCTATTTTTAAAACGACATCCAGGGAACGCACTCATGATACACCTTCTACGGTCGTAGACTATTCAAAAATAGAATTTTCTTCTTTTCTTTCAAATAAAAAGCAAAGAGTTTTTGTATTGTTTGGTGTTTTTAGTTAAAATTAAGTCATATGTCACATTTCAACAGACACAATATTAATTTGTTACGGAAAATTGTACATGGCGTAGCTACACGACCGGCCGGATTAAATTTTTCGAACATGCCAACCTGATTAAATTTTATGCGAGCATTTTGATCGTAACGTCTCTAAATTTCACAATTTATAACCTTTAGAGTAATACGTACCAACGTGTCGTGTATTTTCCTGCTTTATCACTTTTCACATTTCAATGTTACCGTTACAAGCACAACCATTTCACAACAAAGTTTAGATATAACTAAAAAAAACTTTGAGCCGTTGATAGTCCCGTTCTTTACCTGGTATAAAGGACTTTTTTCTCAACAATCGCAACTTTCTCTTGAACAATGTCTTAAAAAAGGTTTGCTTTTTATTTGTGCAACAAAGAAACTTTCTCTCAGCACAATGCGCGGTTATGACACAGGGGTGCGTTACGTCACTATACTAGAAGAATACAGTTTAATAAAGAATATTTCGTATATTTTAGTCGTTTCCAAGCCGCGACCACAGCTATCCGATCGGAAGGACAATCGTTGTGATACTGAAAAAACGGTATTCTTTTATCCAGAAATCTCTTAACGAGGTTAGTTTAGGCAAAGTTTTGTGATATGTTTTTGTACGTTTTATTCGGGCCCATATGAGTTCGTATATTATCATCCTCGTCTCGAAGCTCTACATTCCATCGGTGAGGGGCTGTCCCGTTTTGGTGTATCAAAAGTTGCGCACGAGTGAATGTGATGGACTGATTTTGTGCTTTACGTCATTTAAAAACGTGTTTGTTTGCTTAATGATTTGAATACCCGAACGCAGATAGCGTATTTATCCGAAAGGATTTTTGAACCTCAGCGAACTACATGTTAATTAAGGTTTGGCCATCAATTTAATATTGTTTCTCATTAAGCTGATTAAGTTGTAGCTTTGATTTATACATTAGTCGTTTATTTTATTTTTGCGTTCTTAATATTAGCGATTCAATTATTTATTAACTCATTACTAATTGCATTCTTCTGAAAAAGCCTAACAATGAAAGATAAATACTATTACCTATTTAAAGAGTATCTACCTACCTTTCGTAAAGGTTATTTTTAAGTAGCAAATACAATTCAGTTGTGAGCAAAAATGTCGTCACAAACTGGACATCCAACCTATCATTTTATAACTAACAATTCTCAAAGAACTAAAATCGATCCAGCGCTCGGGATGCATTCGTATCTGGGACGATGCATTCGTTTCAGAACGGATCTACTGAGCGAAACACCAAAATTTATTAGGTTAGTAGTTGCCGTAGGTCGATAAAACTTGAATTCGACAATAAAAGGCGATAAGTTACCAACGTCCATCAAAAAAATATTCGACTCTGGTTGCAAAGGAACATGGTTAAATTTGGCTTGATGCAGTGCGAAGGCTGAATGACTGAAAAGAGCAATGCGCAGTGCAATTTTGTGATATCTTTTTCACTCTTTCAGTGGTGAGCCGGGCGACATACGGGCGTTATAGGATGGAATTAGCATATTTATTGCTAGTTACACGACAAAATAAATTTATCTCAGGCTATTGGGCGAGAGTTGAGCCTCTTTTTTGCCATTTTGATGGCATATTCTCGCTTCCGCCTGATAAACCATTAGCCTGTGGAGATAGCTAAAGCCAGATAGCCGAAACTGTACTCATTCGTTGTACTTTACACGTGGTTTTAATATTTGAAAGGTATTGTGTTTATAAGTATAAAAAAATATTTTTTTGTATGTACAGTTAAAAATATTGATAAGAAGAAAAAAACTGACTCGATAATTTTTGTACGACTAATATTGTTCCAAAACTAGACGAAAATGCCTCTATTATGCAGTAAAATGTTCCAATGCCTAATCGAATGGGTAGTGAAATCCCGCATTGAACCGGTGTACCTACGTACGTAGACTTGATTTACGAAATAAAAAGTGATAAAATAAACATAATTGCGTTAACAATTCCTTTTTAAAATATATTTATAAAATTATATTATTTTTTTGTTCGTTGCTTGCATACATTTCCATGAAGGCGTGGCTCATTACCTGAAACAAAATAAAACACCAAATTAAAAATATATTATTTAATTTTCGAACGCGGATCTCGTCGCGGCGAACAATTCATCATTATAAGTAGGTAGCAGTCTACCTGCTCTCTGCATATAACCACATACATACACTGCCCGCCTCTGTCAAACCGGTCCGGGCACTGCATACAAAACATTCGGCCCTTACAACACATTCTCTGTCTTTCATTGGCGCCTAAACATCACATAAATCTATCTCGCTCGTCTACCCGACGCAACTTCACGTCGCTCCGCACGCCGACCAATCACAGCGCGCTGATTCATCGCCATATTGAATCCACGCAATCGCTCTACCATCGACGCTACAAAATACCAAAAGCGTCTTTGTGTTTTTCTTCGTATTTTCGTGTTTTTTAAGAGAATATTTAAATTTTTTGGGTACATTAATGGTGAAAATTGTGAATTATCGAGTGTTGTATATATCTTTATTGGTAAAATTGTGATTTTACTGCGAAATATAGCGTAAATGAGCGTTTTTGAAAGAACGCTACAAGCCGCTAATCTCGGCTACATTCAGGCCAGACAAAATTGTTTTTCTTCGTTTTCTTCAATTTAATCCTTAAGAATATAATATATTCTTTTGTCATAATTATGGTTTAAAAGTCCAATAGGAAATTTATAAGACTAGGTAAGTAACAATCGGCAAAAAATGTATTTACTTAAACTATTAATTGCAGTGAGTAGTATATGGAGTTTATAAAGGTTGAGAATTAAGTTCTTAATTTAATAAATACATCTATAATGTAGAGTTCTATCCTAGACGTAAGACGTTAGTTAATCAAGTAATTTGAGGTTGGTAATTAACGCATGTTAAAATGTATAATTTAAGAGTAACTTCTAAAATTAAAATGTTTTTCAATAGATTAGTAGAATAAAATATTATGTTAGTTTTCGTTTACATTTACGTAAAAAAATCATGATTCTGTTAATGCATTTGGAAAACATGAGATACCCTTATTTACTCACTTAGTTATATACTAAAAGATACTCAAAATATACAAAAGTTAAATAGTAACCAGTAAATACTTAAATTAATAAAATAATTCAATTTGACCTTTTTTATTTAATGGCAAAAACCATAGGTACAATAATTTTTCCGACGGCAAACCTAAAGCGCGGTCCGACGGCATACAAAATCGCGCATGCGCTTTGATCGACTGAAGAAATACCAATGCAATAAACATGATTAAGTTATTAACTTTAATTCTAATCCACTAGTAAGCAATTTGTAACAATGCAATAGCAATTGGATTGAAAAAGTGATGGCGTGCCTATTAAATACCCGACCAATTGTATTTATTACAGTATGTTGCTTTTATTCTGTATTTAATTTGTATATTGAACATGATACAGTGCTATTAGTTTTATTTATAAATGAAACGTAATGATTTTTAGTAACAAAATATACAATTTTTGTATACCTACCAAAAGTGTATCAATACTTAAAAAGTAAATATGGAGCTGTAAAAGCTTAAAATTTTAAAATGATGTATATATAACAAACAATTATTACTTTGATTTTATTTTAAAAAACATATTCCTCTTACATTTTTAAACAATCAGAATGACAAACGCAAAATGAGAAGACTTCCAAGTTCCAACACACACGCCGCTCTGCTCACATTTATTCAAACCGACTAAGTATATTCCTTGAATAGCTTTAAAGTCATGGATGGAAATAAAAGTTGGTGCTAGAGCGATATTGTGAAAGTTGAACGTCTTCGTCCTAGGATTCTGAACGTCTCTGAATTCTAAATAGGACGCTGATGTATGAACGCATCTTTATGTAACAGGGTGCTACGGTTGGTATACGTTTTAGTTTTTCATGTTGGTAATGATATATCGTAGTTATATTTAGTTTTGAGTTTTAATAGACATTTGGAAATTTATATGAAGTACCTATTTAGAATCAGATATATTTAGTTTATAAAGAGCGTGTGGCAAATAGCTCATGAAATAGTATATGAACAATAGCATTTCATTTTATATTCTTCAGCATAGATTTTCACTTTTTGAATATTACTTCAAAAAACAAAAGAAATTGTACATAACATTAAACAAAATAAATATAAATAATATGGTACCTTCCTAGGCTATTTTTCATAACATACAAGCAATACTGCAAAATATAAAAAAAGCCTTGGATAAAATATATATGTCTTTTTCACGCCTGCTTTCATTCAAAATGATCATTTTGTGAACTATAATACTTCTATACTACTATTTATTCATCTTAGTAGCCTCAATTCAGGGTCTGCAATTCACGTCCAAAATAAATATTAATTTCTACCTATTCTACCAAAAGCATAATATACTCGCAGGAATAAAATACATTGCTACAGATGCTATAGCTTGCCAAGTCTCGGGCAAAAGAAGCGAAAAAGCGCTGCGTGAGATTTAAAAGGAGAATTTTGGAAGTCAGCCTTAGCTTTCAGTTGGCAACGCATTCATCAAGAGATGGAAATACCAAAGAGTTTGTTTGCTTCCGCCAGACTGGACCGTTATGTTGGTATTGGTTTTTGTGTTCTAGTAAAATTGGTTTAAAATGTTGTAAATGGAACGTTATCAATGTTTTTTTTATGATTATGCTTTGAGTACTTGTCATTAACACGATGTAGTAAAATGGCGTAATGTAGGCTATGATACCAAAAATTCAATTGAATTTGATGATTTTGTAAGTAGGTAAATAAGTTTAACCTATTGAGGTATCCATGCGTAAAATGCGGAACATCTATCTACTGTGATTTGGTTAGATAAATACTTAATACCTATTTCAAAGTAGTAGAAAATGTAATTGAGGAGTGTAGAATTTTGCTTCTTCAATACATGATTCAACCACCATAACCGTCCGAGTGTGATTTTTTTCCTTTTTTTTTGTGATAAAGTGATAATATTATACATGTGTAAATAATGTAAAAATAAAGTACACATTGTAAACAATATAAATTTTTAAACACGCTTATACTTATTAAAATTAACATATTTTCCATAAAAGTTAGAATTAAGCTCAATGTGTTCATCTAAATTTACACGGGTTCTTCAGAAGGTGACCCAAATTACCATGAAAAAATGTTAACAGCCCTTTATTTTGCAAACAGGACCAGGGAAATCCCGTATAATCCTACTCACTTATCATGGGTGCAAAATGCAAATTCGAATACCTACGCAGAATTAACGAAAATATAAAGGCAGGTTTGGCTTGGTTTACGGGCTTATGTCACGGAAATTGTCAAAGTTTGTAAGTCTCATTATTAAAGGACACAATGTAATTTTAGTTGGTTTGAAGTCGTTAGCGATAGTTTTTTGTTTTATTTGAAAATGTTCTATTTAGTGCTGAAAATCCAATTGTAAATTTGGAATGCATTTTTTCATAGTATTGAGGAACTTTTCCTTTTTTTTATATATTATCATGTGATTAAATACAAACACAAAGGCATAAACCAATTAAGCTTTTAAAAAAAAATAAAGAAAAACAGGAACATAGAACAAAGAAGCCATGCTTATAAGCGGTTAGCGTTTGCTCACTTTTCAATAGATTTTTCTTCACATTATTGATTACACTAGGAAGAAAACTTGGCACAGAAGTAGTCGCAAATTATGATTAAAAAAGGCAACGTTGGATAGCTAGTTTTTTGATCTTAAAATCTAATTGCAGCTTCATGCAATTGCTTTATTATGTTCAAAAGAGCAAATTATGTTTTAATAGCGCTACTGAGTTCATCAAACAAATAAAGAAATCTTCCTTTTCGAATGCTATTACCTTTTTCAGTTTTAATTCGTCTTTCCGTGGTGGTCGCACGGTTATGGCGCAATCACGAAACGGTTACTCGAACGTTCGTCCGATAAACTATGTCACGAAGCTCTATAACCCGTTGCGCCTTTGCCTGACTAGTTTAAGAACTTGGTTTTTTTGTCTATGTCGACATAGAAAGACAGGAATTTAAATTTGGAACATGTTTTTTGAGAATTATTGCAGACGTAGAAAATCATGTTGGCATTTAAACATGTTTTCTAACGTTATATATTATCGACATTTTTACATATTATATACATTTTGATTCTGTTGAGACAATTACGTACAAGAACTAACAACGAAATCCTCAATTACTTCAGTACAAAACATGGCTCTAGCTCTGTGAATTTATTTCCAAACTTTGGGAAGTCCTTCTAAAATCTCCGTTTACGAAACTTGATTATACGGCCAATTAACTGTATATAACGAAACATGATTATGTTCTAAGCTTTTGAGATAATGCCTTAATTTTGCCGTTCAGCTTAATCTTCCGCCATTTTATAACATGGTGTCTGAAACCCCGCGATCCAAAAGCTTACAGCTTGTTTGCCGGCCATAATGCTGTTTTAACACCTGCTTCGGTATTAGGAAATGTGTGAGTGAGATAAATCGGTGAAACGGGATGAGGGATATGTGGAGTTTGACGGTCGGAAAATAGGTAAATGGACGATGTTTATTTGTTTTGCCTCTGCCGTGGATAGATGCTGCGAACTCGGATTGCGCAACCGCATATTTTAGAAGTCAGTTCTAAAATATGCTTTTCAGTTTTTAATATAACACAAAGTTTTTCTATGACAGTTGGTATATAGGAGCCTATCTTGTTCATAATTAGTTACCGAACTAAAAGCTTACTAACTATTCTGTTATTATATTAAATCAATTGTTCTTAAATCAAACTATTGAACGACAACCAACTTTAACATCATTAAAATCAAAAAAGCATTTTCATGTTAATGTAACTAAATAATTTTCAACAAAAATTTATTATCAGATAATAACAAATTATTCGACATTAAGGGCTTCGGTAAACAGTAAAACGGGGGTGCCTTTAAAGCTATTTATGCAAGCGCACGGCAGCCCACAAATCTATTTAGGCAGAGAGATTTACCTACATTTATTTTAGTATAAATTACACTAAATTTAGTCCGTTTAAGACCCAGGTGAACGCATATCTGCATATTTACGATAAGGGAGTCTTAGGGTTGCGCTTATTTAGAATTTTTCTTGATTTTTTAACAAGATCACCCCCTAGCCGACTTAAGGGGAGGCTTCAAAGTAATTTATTATAGGGAAGCGTGACTGATAGGGATTACCTTTGGCGGAATTTAAATTGGCTGTTTATATGTTATCCTCCAAAATATTTGAGATAAGTTATTATCTTGAACTTCGTCACGGTTAGTTACGTCCTTGTTTTTGTACTTGAGAATTTTGCTTATTACATGCACTGATATTATTCTCGTAACTTGTTACATAGTTTATCTGGAAAATAAATAATATGTATCCTCATTATTTATTTCATTCTATGTATATTAGGAAACAGTATGTTTAAAAATTAATGTAACTAAATAATACTATTATAGCTATAGGCTTATTCGTATTATGTACACCCAAAAATAAGAAGAAAATATTTTTATTTTGTCTTGTTATTGGTATATTATATTTACTTTCAATTCACTAACAGGTGCCTTATATACCCCTTTGATAACGATATCTATATTAAATGCTACTTCTGTTGTACTTAGCATTAAACACTGAAGTAACTATGTGACAGGCAGGTACAACATTAAGTACTAGGTTTATTATAGTCTAGTTTGTCAGAAGCTTAGAGTGTTGTTTTTTATTACTATAATGTATCTAAATTAGTTATTATTATTCAGTATGTGGGTGAGCAATAACCATAAAGGTCGTTTTCCACCTGTAAAGATGTTTTTATATGAACATAATATTACTTTTTAAATACATATCGTTTTATTGTAGTCATGTACCCGTTAGTTATTATTCTTGAATTTATTTCTTACTCTATAGAGATAGTGACTAAGAATTATTACAAAAAATAACTATTATTAAAGAATCCCGTTATACTTAAGTACCTACATATATTCTTATAAATATTTTACTTTAAATACCTATTAAGGTATTTAAAACTAAAGTACAGCTGCATCTATCCGTTACATGAAACTGACCATCAAAATATTAAATAATTTTTAGACAAAAAATTTACCTATTTTGTACAAGGAGTTGTGTATAAAAAATTATAATCCATATGGACAAACCTATGAAGTTATTATTTTGAATTATTGATCGATATTTTCTATTTATAGGTATTTCAAAGATGGTATCGCATCGGAAAAACGAAACTGATGGTATCGCAGATATGCTCTGATGGATCAAAGTAATGACACGGTATTTTTATCATCATTTCCTAGATGCTTGCCTTTTTTATTGATTTATTTTATCTTGGTTATACTTGCTCTACATTGCCGTTTTCAGTTTGTATGGAATTTTATATGATACAGTTTAGATATTTGAACCGTGTTAACTTGTTTCCTGGCAATGTAATACGGAACAAAAATGGTTCGTACGTATGGAAGTTCATTTTGTGCTATATTATTATTAAGATCAACATGTATATTGTTCTTTTTACGGCCGAGTAGCGTCTGGGCAGTAGTCCTACTTTCGAGTCTTGGTCGGGGCATGCATTTGTATGATGAACACAGATGTTTGTTCTCGGTCCATGGTTGTTAATATTTATAGATGTTTATTCTGGGTTTTTCCTCAGTTGACTGTATAAGCATGACTTATCTATAACATAAGCTCTGCTTACTTGGTGTGTTTGTCTGGAGATTTATTTATAATTATTTTCGCCCTTGGCCCTCTTTTGCAATATTTATTCACCAGATAAAAATAAACTCAAAAACCTCTTATAATTTTACCTACGCATATAAATTACTTAAATAAAATTACTCTGCAGTAATTACAACCGAGAATGTCACACTAAATCAGTCCTGCAACGTTTTAACATCCATTTTATCCCGACCCTTAAACCTTGCAGTTTCCACCCTTTAACAGCATACATGTAACGAGAGCCGGGCGAAGGGGAAGCTCTAAATAAACTGGGCTTTCTGATTAACAAATCAGTCATAGGTGAAGCGAGGTCTACCATTTAATGGCGATAAGTCTAAAAATGTTGTCAACGCGAAATTGTCGAGTTTATTTATTAATTGCTCTTTGTTTTGCTGTCAACTTGACAGATGACAGTTGCTTTGTACGGATGATAAATCAGAAGAAGTAGGACTTGGTCATGCTCGACAAGTGATGGATGAGGTATTTGACAGATTGTTTCGATATAAACTATTTCGATACTATTTAGTTTAGAAATTGATTACGTTTTGTATTCATTTGGAAAGTGGAATAATTTTGTAGTTAATTAATTAGAGAAATTTATTACGTTCATCGGAAGAATATTTATTGGCATTACAGAAATAAACATGTTAAATCTCGATGTAAAAACTTTATAAATGATCAGAGAAGTTAATACATAAAACAATTCTTATTTTCGACTTATACCGCCAAAACTAACGAAAAACTTAACGGATTTCTTCAAAGGAAACTAAAACAAGAACCCAGGGAAAACTAAACTAAAGAGAAAGACCGAAAGAAAGCAACTTAATGAGGGTATCATAAATAGGTTCATGTTTAATTTATTAGGAATCCAGCGCTTTTCTGCGCTGACTTCGCTGCAGGGGAAGTGTACGCTTACAGTCTAGGTGAAGTTAAGCTGTTACTTCAGTGCAGCTTTGAGTTTATATTCAGAACTTTAAAATAAACAATTGAAGCTTATCTAGTAAGATGGATATGTTTTTTTTTTAGTTCTTTTTTTGATGATGGTTAAAGTAACAATCTCCGTAGCAACAAAATAACGAAAGACATGGGTTACGTGAATTGAGTCTAAAAATACTGAGCAATATTTAAACCATATATTTTATCTTTATCTTGACAAAAACGTTAACAATTACGGAATAACAATAAAAGTTATATGATTCGAATAATAAAACATTTACAAAAAAGTAAAATGTATGAAAATTGTCTCAATACGGTATAAAGACGCATTATCGACACAATACAAGATGCTTTGCAATGATAAACAAGCGATTTATTTATACAAAATGCAACACATGTCACGTGCTTGTATGTTGATATATTTAACTCTATGAATTATTTAAAGATTCGCACTCAAGTTTTTATTTTGACTGTAGACAATGATAAAAAGGCTTTGAACGTGTACACAGATATCTATTTACTAGAAAAGTCTTTTACATGATTTAAAAAAAATTAAGAAAAATAACATTAAATTCTAATTTCGACGCAACAACCACCGGACCGTTAAAATTGAATTCTAAATTTGAAATTTTAATAAAACATAACCGTGTTTCTGTGCTCGTACCTCGTCACCTCAACGGTTGTTTCCACGAGGCCCGGTGTTTGCAATTTATATCTCTCACGGGAGACGAAGAGTAATGTCGACGCACGGAGCAAAAAGTTTAAAAAATGTAACAAAAAACGCCCGTCGACAAGTTCAGCCAATTATAAGTGACAAGCAGCGCGGGCGCGTTCAATTGAGGCTTTACTTTGAGTACACATCTGCTGTTTTAACCAATCAAATGTGGACCCGAAGGTAAACAATTAAGTAAAAAAGTCTTTTAATAAATAGCGCGAAAATTCCTTTTTATACGTCTTTGTAAGAAAGATATTTTTTTCGTGTTTCGATTTTTAGTAAGAAGTTTAGATAAATACGCAGCTGTTACCTATATAAAAAGAAACCAAAAATATCGATACGTGCCGTTTAAAAATTTCATATTTCTTCACAAAAAACTAGACAAAATCAAATCATAGTCAACTTATAAGACCTCAATAAGAAACAGAAAAAAAGAATATCTTCCAGAATTCGTAAGGAATACGTTCGAAATTTAAAAAGTTGGTTCGGAATGAATCATGGCGTGCTATGTGCATGATATATGACAGCATAAAGCAATGGCGGCTGTGCCGATACTGCGATAGCGACACCGCGAACCCGAACTGATGTGCCGGAGAACATGAAACTTGCTAATACAGGCTGATTCACTTTATTTAGATATGAAATTATAAAAGCAAGGTAAATGTTTGATATGAGGCGGTATGAGACGATGAAATACTGAGATATTTGAAATGTAAAAAAATGTGACAATTCACTTACGACGAATTCAAAAAGGATTAATGCATCAAAATCATGACAAAATTTTACAGCTAAAATCATGCCATGGACAGAGTAAATATTATTTTCACGAATCAATCTGCTTAAGTATCCACAGGCAATTCAACTGCAACTATCAATACCACAAATTAGATTTCAGTTATTTTATACTTTAAAACACAAGAAAAATTCTATACACCCTATACCCAACTCCCACATATTTTACTCAGCAACGCAGGGACGTAATGAAGCAATTATATATCGATATTTTTATGCATAAAATACTCGCGCCGGGTATCTGGCCGGTCGCCGGTCGGGCGAACTTGGCTTCACAAAATAAAACAGTGCGATACTTATTGTTGCGGAGACTGAGCCTTCGAGGTGTGTTGGGTTACTAAGGCGGAATGTATATGGAGAGGTTTAATATTGCAATTATATTCAATAAATATAAAAATCTGTATTATAATTAATTTTTACATTGTTTCTTAAACGTATCAGATTATTATTATCTATTTACTAGGAGTACTAACACATTTTTAGCCATGAAACACTCAGTTTTATTTGTAAACCTTAACAAATGTTAGCAACTACATTCAGCTACATGAAAATCATATATGTTGTGTAATAATTATCCTATTTACTGTAAGAAATTAAAATCTTGCAAGTCTTTGCACACGTATAATATGAACAATGCAGATCTTGGCAGAGTATTGAGTTAACAAAATAGTGTAATACTGTAAATAACAACAATGTATAATAAAATCCAACTCAAAACTTTCTGTTTTACCTAATAGTCGATCTTTATATAGGATAAATTGAATAAGTAGGTACCTACTTGTTTACTTTTAATTTCTTAAATCTCGTAAACAATACGAGTTGTTATCATCTTGAAATATCAAAATGTTATAATAGTTTGGTAACTTATATTTTTATTCCAAAATCAAAAACGAATTAATTACCCAACAAAGATACACTTTACATTTGATGCGACCAATATGTGGACCCCCTTACTTTACTGGTAGGTGTTCAGTTATCGAGCTTTTAACCCGCACCGAGTGACATCGACAAGATTTATTACCTCACTAGCTCACCACTCATTCGTACTTCCACGAGAATAAATTCCGAACATCGACTGAAATGATCGAAATATCGATATGTGTTCTATCTAACCCTAGCTTTATAGGTCAGGCAAGACGGTTCTTTTTTTTAAATTTAAAATGATTGGTTTCAAAGTTGATCGTTTTGTAAACTTTTAAAACTGGTGTTTAGTTATGAAATGGATTCTGAATTATAATCTTTTTGGTTGTTTTTTTTTCTTTCTTCTGATGAAAATATTTGATAATAAAAATAAAAATGCAATATTTATCTCTGGTTCTACAAAAATGATAAGTTCGTTCATTATTAGGTATCGTGCATACGGTTACTAAGCAGCACTTTGACTTTTGTTTAAATTAGATATTCAAATTAAAAGGGTTACTCAATAAATAAATGTATTTTCATGAATGATTGCAGTGCTAAGAAATAATCGATTAATAAAAATGTTTCTGCTAGAGCCCAATGTAACTTTGTTAGTTTATCAATCAAAATATTATCAACCCATTTTAAAAATTTCGCAAAGCTTAGGTAATTTACTTTTATTTAATTCATGGACCTGCCAGCATAACGGTGAAAGGCGCCAAGTTTTTTCAGCGTCGAGGTTAGTTCTCTCACAGTTGCAGTCGAGTTAACTCGTTGTCCCGTATTTATGTCCCAACTACGAACCGAATTAACACTAACTTGAATAACTTATATTATGTAAACCACCCTATTTTAACACTTTTCTCATGAATACCATATTCGGTATTCCAGTCTGGGTAAAAAAAAGCACTGGTTCGTTAACACTTAAAATTTAACACCCATAAATATGTTACTGCAATTAATGTCTGCTTTGTTATTTCGTTTGTTATTTTCAAATTAATTAACAATAAATTTATAGTTGTCATGATAAAAATGTTGTATTAATTAAGTTTATTAATGGTAGTGGAATCACAGTTTAAATTATAAGCATATAATGAGGAAATCAGCGAAATTTAGACTCGGCATTGATAAGGTTGTTTAGGTATAATGTATTATAGAGTGGGTTCATTTGGACCACTGATAACAGCGGCCAAATACAGCTCGAACGTTTATCTCTAAGATTAATGAGCCAATTTTCTTAGTTGGCTATAAAAAGAATTGCTAGCTTGACCTCACGAACGACGTCTACGATTTATAACCAAACTTCTTTCCTTATAAACGCCATTAATATTAGTGAGGGTCTCATCGATTTTCCTCATAAACTACGTCTTGCTGTTCAAGTAATTTAAAAAAATGTATATTTTGTATTTCAAGATCGTAAAAACAAAATAAGTTTATCAAAGGTGAACCGAGATAAAAAGCTAAAATTAATTTAAAGTAGAAGTTATTTTAACTTCTCAATAATAAAACTGTTAAAATGATAAATACCAACGCCCCTTAGAGACAAACCAGACCAATAAAATTGGGAGAAAAAAAATTAAATTTGAAATGACAATTATAAGGACAAAATTCCGTTCACCTCTCCCCTGGGTGGGAAGTAAGAAAACAAATTAGATTAAAGTGTCAAAGTCGGAATAAAAAATGTTTGTGCAGGCACTTCATTTCCCGGTAGGTCTGCATAACATCACCCATGCCCATCCGTAGGTACTTCAACTAAATTGGAACATGGAATCATAATCTCATGAAAAACAAAGTAAATAAAGTCGAAAACGCGGCAGCACGGACAACGACTTACTTCACCTCATATTTGCATTTATGTAGTTACAGCCATTCATAGTATTTTATGAATGAGCGTGCTCATGTTTATGATTCTTTTTATGACCTGTTAAATGCGAGGATAGGTCGTAAAGCTCTTGAAGTCGGATTATCAATGAATCGTTAAACTACGATTTTCATTCATAAAAACTGAAGTTGTTTAGCATAATAATATTGAAGTGGTCTTATTAACAAGGTTGGAGTAAACATTTATACGTACAGTTAGCGCTTTGTTTCTGGGTACAATAAAGTGGGCGCGCGCGAGCTCTAACTTATTTTTGTTCGGAGGTACGCTCAGGATAGATGGATTCAATTCGAAATTATGTCTATCTTGGGAATTAACCGAGGGCCGGGGAATCCAGTTTATCCAAAAAATGTGCGGTGAAGGAGGGCGGGGCAGGATGAAAGTTATTTTGGAATTATGATTCCGGATGCGTCCCGAGTTGTTATGTTTCGCGGTTCGTTTCGTTGCAATTTAAAGTAGTTGCAAATGCTTCGTATGGGTTGTTATAGCGGTAAGTGCACGGAGATGTCAGATTTATACTTTTCAGATGTCTTTTGAAAATTGAGATTTGGATTGGAATTTGTGACCTTAAATATCTAGCTATAACCAAAAAACGTAGTACATTAAGATACTGGTATAAGGGCTATGTATTAAAGTGTAGTAAATAAATAATTTTTTATTTCATTCTAAACCTAAATTTGATAGTCAAAAATATACTGACTTTATCCCATAATAAACCTTCAAACTGAGAGCTCTATTAAAATGTTCTCATCCACATTTAACAGCTTCAACCACCTGGTAAAAATAAACAACCCCCACAATTTGAGAGCAAATTAAAACGTCTGGCCAAAAAATGCAGTACGTGTGTTTTAATGGGGTGTCACTAGGGTTCTTAAGTATTCCAGCCCACCCTTATAATGCCCCGTCTCCTAAGTCTGGCACGTCCTCCCCGTGATATATGAGTCCCCGTTCGTCGTACATAATTTTGTAGGGGGTGGCTCCCACCCCCGCGAAACACCGATCTTCACAATACGATGCTTTTGTTTATTATAAGATTTGTAATGATAGTTTTGTTCATGTAAATGTTGTTTATATTAACCGAGTTCCAATTGTGAAAAGAAAAATCGGTCACGAAGTTTATATTATATATATTAGTTAAAATAAGGTGTTTCTTTATTAGACCAAAATTTGGGAAATATTTTTTTGTTGGTATAAAACTTATGGCTGCAATTATTTATTGATTTTGCTAAGCAAATTTTTACTTTATTTATACTTCATCTAAGTTCAAATTTATAATTAAGAGAACCTTAAGCGCCCGGTAGATAAGTAACTAATGTACCTAGGCTAGCTTGGCTTGCACATAAACTACAGTGATCTTTATTAAAAATTTTAATAAGAACATTAAAATGAAAACAATGTGTAAATATGGATTATTAACGTATCTTTGATTTAAAACTTGTTTAAACTGACTTATTTTTTTGTTGTAGAGTTGTCTTCTACGCAACTTGAACTGAAATAAATAATTATCTGTAACATTTGAGTGTAGTCAAAATTATCCCATTTTGATGCATTATACCAATCCTTTACTAAGTAACCCCTTAGTATCTCACGTACCGGCCATATTCAACATGGAAGCGATAACTCCATTAGTAAAATTAACCAAGATTTCCCCTAAGTTCAAGTTATTTGTCACTTACTTATGAACATCAGTATTTATGGTAATATATTGTGGTGCAGTTATTTCATTTTCTAAGCCGTTTGTATCAATTTTCCTTAATATATGACTACGTGACTTAGTTAGGTATTTGGAATTTCAATTTAATGCATTTCACATTAAGAATAAAGCTGGTCTTGGAGTTTTCTGAAGGATGTGTATTCATTATATATGAAGGTTTAGTCGCCTTGCTTTTTTAGATATAAGTTTGAATTTCTGTACTTACAATTTAGAACTTCCTTGCTGTTAAATTGACATAGATTTGCAATGTTAAGTAATATTAAACTGAAAGTTCTTTCAAATAAAGTAATACAATTTATGTCTTTGGCAAACCTACATCACCAGTTTCGAAAACCGTTTCGAAAATACTTAACCAAACTTTTCTTACAAAGCATTGAGTCATTTAAATACAAACAACCATAGTAAGTGTCTAGTTGCCCACGCGCATTCGCCAGGCGTACTTTACGATGACCCTTCTGAATAATGGGACCAGATGGTAATTCTATTGTTATCAATAAGTGCAATTGCAATGCTTTGTTGTTCTGTTTGTCTTGGAAACTAGATCAGAGGTTGATTACGTGGATTTGACAATGTGGGTAGTTGGTCGAAGATTGAAGTAAGTTAAGTTTCGATTGTGTACGAGTATATTGTTTAACAGGTTAAGTTCAAATAGAAATGAAGAAACTGGAACTACTACTGCTAACTAGAAACTCATGTCTTGGAAAGTTGATACGAATGTATAGCTCTTCTGTATAATTGAGTTATTGTTGCCTAGAATATATAAGATAAAAAAGTTGCATAGCATATATAAAATCAAGCGAAGTCCTTAATCCTTCCCTCATGGTTTTCTGCAATTGCTGTTTCAAATATTGAATTTTAATTCTACGATATGAAACAAATAAAGAATCCTTCGCCCTCCGTCTACAGACCGGCGCATTCCGCACTTGCGTGCTTGAAGCAAACGGTCCTCCGATTAAATTATTTAACGTCTTCATTCTGCAGTACGCAGGTTGCATGTTACGGATGTACCGTCCGACCCTGCCTATGTACTTACGTACCTCAACTTACGACCGTGTTTAACGGAACAACCTCACCGTGAAATAACCATTGCTCAAATCTTACATCAAAAATGCAACCACGTACGTTCGGAAAGTCAAAAATCTCATAATTGCATGCGAACTTATCGTTAACCTCAACATCAAAGACGCGGTTCCTATGAATCATAAAAAAACAACCATTTGAAGTCAAAACAAATGTGAGGAACTATCAAGGAGCGATAAATCATAATCTGACGCTACACTTTAAGACGGCTTTAACTGTAGTATATTATTTAATATTAAAGATCTTAAGGTGGTATGCCTGCGTTTTGAAGATAAGGCATGTTGCCCCCCTTACTCCCACCTTGGGTTTTCGGGAGGCGCTTGTCCCCCGTAAATCAAATTGCGTTTAACTTAGATAACTTATTTGATACATGGCTACCATTATTGCATATCAAAAGGATCTTGATAAAATTGTGCGGGTGACAAAGTACGGGAAGTTTCTGCGGCGGAAAAAGTCAAGTTTCTAGGACATAAGTTACTGCTTTTGAATATGTAAGTTTGTGAGGTTGTGTGTGATATATATTCATACTTCGGTAAGTGGCTTTTTTGTATGAATAAAAATACTATAGAATATAAAAAACTTACGCTCAAATTGTTTATTGTAATTACCTGAAAAAGAAAAGGTAAATCAAAATAAAATTCAGTAAAATAATCTAAATTGTGAATAAAGTAAGACAAAAAAAAATAACACCATAACATAGAGAAATCATAAACAACCATCGGAACGAATTGCAAACGTGGCGTTTTATCAACCACGTAGACGAGGTGGCATCCGATTTAATATACGAGCTATTCGATACTATATCGATAGTAATATCTGCTCGGAATATTGATCGTTCAGATGTGACTTGATGGAAGAGAACATTTGAAACTAAAGATCGAAGATAACATTCCTTACTGAGGTATAAAATATGACATAATAATTGTCTAAAATGAATGATATTTAGATGTATTACAGTATTATAGAAACAGCTAAAATTGTGAAACCGCAGCAATAAAATCGTATCAGTCCTCGAACAGTATCCGCTCCGTAATCGTCTATGATTTGTTATTCGATTCGCCTGAAGCAAAACTGTATATTCGCAGATTAAACATCGAAGCCCAAATGAACGTGCGATAATTTATCTAACACCCGTGTGTATTAGCTGTATCCGAATAATGCCGCTATTCGATATTCGGTGTTCGGCCGCGACTCGATATTTACGAGCCAACGATTCGCATTAGACTGTCCGCTCGTAGGTAAATTAGCACAGATGGTCGCTTCTGCTACAGTGATTCATTCCAAATTGGCTTTTCAGCGTGGAAAAAACAGGGAGTGCTATACGCTGCGGTAGGAGCTATCTAGGGATTCGAGTTAAATAGCTTTTAAAAAGAGAGCTTTTGGTCCCCTTTTTGTATTGAACAGACTGAATTATTTCGCCTCAACTCGAGAACTTTACGTCTTTAGTATAATTTCTTTCAATGTATTCAAACTGAAATTAAAACCGCAATAACAGTGTTCCACAATTAAACGTGTAATGCAATAAAAGGCGTTGCTAACATCGCTTTGGTAGCAACAACACCTCCCGATGACTATCATGATCGTGCTGGCAACGCCTTAACGCGTGCTAGCTCGCTACCATCAAGATCTCTACTAATTCCATTCAACTACCATTCATTATCAAATCCCAGAAAAGGATGCACGTATGAGTTTATATGAATGCCTCTTTCTCTCTCCGCGGCAACTGAACCTATCATAGCTGGTTAAATAATCGCTGAAATTATATGAGTTATGTAGTTAAGTGGAGGTTTTAAATTGTGTGTGCAATTTGTTTATCTGAATGGCCGTGTCATCAGATTTTAACTGGTATGAAAATTACAGTAATTATTAACTACAAGTGGTTTGGTTTAAAATAATGTGAATTCTTTTATTGTTGCAGATTTTACTGGAACCTGATTTGCGGATTCTTCAAAAACGAAATACATGGGCTGTCGTATGTTTTGATGACGTCAAATAACTTTGAAAGCAGAATAAATCGCCTCAAAATGATATGCTGTAAATTATTAATATCATGCACTTTCTTCTGTAAGCGAAGTGTATAAAAAGTATTTATTTGTTCAAATCCCGCCAACAGGTAAGTAGGTACACACACAGCGCCCGTTGTTTGTTTTTAATGAACTGCAAATGATAGTATGTGAAATACACAAATGTTGCATTTTCCAATAATGAACCGGGGAAATTACCTTTAGTATAAATAACTCGGGGCAAAGGGTGGTATCGATGTGCTGGTACTGCAAATCAACCCCCTACTACTCCCACTGCGGCTGTCGACGATAAATAAAATTCACGTTTTAACAATAAAATGCATTTTCCGCAAATGCTTCCAATGAATTATTGGTCGGGCTTTACGAGCTTAAAATTATATGGGTTCGCGAAATTTTCGATCTCGATAATGAACGTCGAAAAACACTAGTCTATAATTTATCCGGTTAAATAAACAGTAACTAGTATTCGTAGCCGATAAATAACTTAATATAAATAACCTCAAAATGACATTATACGTTTTCTATGTCGTTAGAGCGTCCCCAAAACCGCACGGAAATAAAACACCCCACATTATAACAAGTCACGTACCTAAAATAACTTATAAAACATTTCCCTGAGGAAATGGGAGTGTTTTACGTTTGAACAAAAATAGATCACACAAGTGTTTGATGGAGAACCAATGGCGAGCCCCGGGCACAGATGGCGCGCGCGTCGCCGCCGCGATAGCAGAAAATATGATTTGTAACGTTCGATATTTGTCACTTGAATTACTACTCCCGGCGGATACGAGGATATTCGAATTGCAACTCGCAACACGTTTACCAAATCGGACGATCGATTCTGTCACGGTCATTCGATTTTAAAATGATCAAATTGGAAGACTGTAAAATGAGTTCAAAGTATAAATAGATCGACGAAACGCGATAAACATATCACCACTGAAATAGACTTTGTGTATTAATTTATGTAAGCGACTTGTATCTCCGTGGTTTACATTCAAACTTTGGTTATTTTTAAAAGATTAGAGCGCGGATTAATGACTACGTGTGCGTTGATACATTGCTCAAAGAAAATTATGTGTGACTTATCTTACGATGTTTCGATAAATTGACTATCCTCGCCTTCAGCTATTTTAAATCTAATGATGCTAGTTTCTATTCTACAGACATTTCATTTTAATTTATTGCTTAGCAAATGTGCGGATTACTGATACGCACAAAACGTAGGAATTTAAAGATTGTAGAGCATTTGAAAATTTCGTTGTGACATCTGACATAGCTAGCGTCTTTGATAGTTAACAAGGGACAACAAACCATGTAAATGACATTTGCAAGACGATTAACAACAGCTGCTTCAAGCCTCAAGCTACAGAAGTAACCACATAATTATCTAGTAAATCATATTAAGTTACCACATAATTTATAATATTGTAATAACTGATTTGTAAAACAAATAACTAAACAAAACTCATAACGGGCAAGAAAAGCAATTTTGCGAGGTATTTGTGAACGTCAAATATGTTTCTGCGCTTCCTATTTATTGCCAGCATCCCTCACGTGCGAGTAAATAAAGGAGACACTCCGATAAAGTGAGAAGAGATACACGAAAAATGCGAAATACTACTCCTTAAATTTGTTACAAATGCAATGTAACTTAAGCTCTATGTGAACGGGGCAAAGTTCAAATCAAGTTTTAGAAGTTTCATAAGAGCATGTTTCCAATGTTCACTGCACCACGTGCGAATGATACATAGCCGTCCCTTAATTAAAGAAGATTTTAATTGTATCGGATGTCTGTGAAACGAAAATAATGCACTCCTAAATTAGGGTCGGAATCGGAAATTTATATCGCTACCGAGTACAAAATATTACTTTGCGTGTTTTACATGGATCCAATCTACTGGGGATAGGTTTTGGAGGATTTATTTTACGCTCCAAGTTGTATTCGAGCCATTGTTTGTTAAAATAGAAGGATATTATATTTTTTATCACAAAATATTTGTTATACGGGGTGTTCCTCATATTGAGGCATGTAGAGAAAGTTTTAAATGCGAACTTTCGCGAACGTATACAACTTCCAACAAGTAAGAGCATTAGCGTTCAAATCTAAACAAAGAATGGAACTAATCAAGAACATTGTACAAAGTTCAAAACACCCTTTAATCCAGTAAATTCATTTTGCGTATATTAACTCAAGCTGCGCCAGCAACTTAAAATATCTTTCTTAATTACAAAAGCCTTTTGTTTAGCGTATCTGATCTATGTAAACAGTGGGGCTGAATGTTTTAAATAGCAACCCAACAAATAGGTTCCGGTTGAAATAAGTTTAACTTCTTAATGAAAGAATCTTGAGGGTTGCGAGACAAACTTCGCAAGTATCATATAGGAATCTCTTGAATTTATTATTTGATTGCTCAAACTAAAATTATGTTCTACAACATTTTATAATGGCAGATGTGGTATAGGTATTTATAATTGAAGATTCTAAAACATTATTTTCTTTATGAAAATAAATAGTCATGTATCTGAAATGCTTGGAGTGTACCACGAAACAATACGTTTGAGATCCAGAACTTAATTACAAGAACAGAACATACACGAAATAGTTCATTTTGCAAACAATGGCGAGGCAGGAGACCTATCGCCCCGAGGCGACACAGAATAAATTGGGTAGGGCCTTAACCCAAGCTCACCCGTGGAAAATTGGGGAAAATCGATTTAAATATCTCGAATGTGATGCCTTATCTCGATTCCAGTTAACCTACTCGATCCTCCTCAAAGTATTGAATCGATCTTATAAACTCCTTTTCGGTGGAATTGAATTTCAAACAGATTTAAAAATGAGACTGGGAATAACTGTACCTGCGTTTGTGAATACATTTAATAGCGTGCACCGATGTGGTAATTCCGTGCCAATTAACGAGACCCAGCTGGGTTGCTATAACATACTTGGTGAAAGCTATGCAAAATGGACTAAACTGCAGGAGAAATACTAAGAATTTCACATGTTTAAAACTTGAATGCAGTAACTATATATAAATATATAATATTATTTAGTAATGTAGTTTTGTAACCAGAATTATTTTCATTCTAGTACTCAACAATATGAATAGGGTCTTTAACTTTCCCACACCGTTTAGCTAAATCTAATAGAATCACCTCGAATCGCTTTCCAATATTTACTGTTTGATTTTCCCCTCGTACACTGATTTGGGAATTGAACCTAAAAAGGGCGTGCATGGATGGCCCTTAATATCCTAAAGGTCCCGATAGCAAGCACCTTTATAATCAATGTTTATATTTATTTGGTTATTTGACTACCAGTAGCAACCTAACTGATATCAAATTGTAAAATAACAAAAAGTTATATGCACAATAATAAAAACTTGGTTTTCGCTAGTTTTGAAAATGTAGTAGCTATCGAACCAAATCAAGCTTCTGATTAGATTTATCATGCGCAAATATTTTATCGATGGGGATGAAACAAGATAGGGTCAGGGCCAAATTTATTGAAAACTAACATGGCGGAGGTAGGTAACATAAATAGATTGACATTGGCAATCAGACAAATTGGCTCCAGCAAAACCCCTCAGGCTGAATTAATCTAATTCAGAGGTTTTCTTTGCTGGGCCACTTAAGTGATACATAGGAAGAAATAACGAACGATGTAAGGGACAAAACAGATGACAAGCAAATATTTATGAAGTAGTATTTGTATTAAGCAATTTTTCTTGTACAATTTTATTACTGTACTATATTGACTTCTTGTTTGAATATCAAGATGAATTTCAAGATTGTTGTCTGAAAAAGTTCATAGCTACAAAAGTAAACTTTTTGCGCAGCTCATTTTGGATAGGTATATTCTTTATTTCAAAAAAGGTCTTTCATCACCCTAAACATATGTAACTACCTGAATAAATATTCAACAAATCCACCTTAAATAAACAGTATAGGGGAATACGTTTTTGCCTCATTCCGAACAAACGACGCTTAAGATATTTATTGCAGGATGAATTGAGTTTTAGATATTAGAGTATTTTCCTTTCTTTCCGGAAAAATATGTTTCGTTGGAATTATTATGTTCGTTAGAAATTATTTCATTACCTTTGAATATATTACGGCAAGTATACCATGAATAATGTATAATATAACTTTATATAGGATTATATAGGTACATGAAATAACAGTGAATCAATTGGGCAAAAATGTTAAAATAAATCAACATACCTATTTACAGCAGTAATCTGCAACCTCTTACATAATTACAGGCACCCCAGAAAGAGTGACTTCTGTAAAGCTAATCAGGAATTAATGGCTTCTTGTACCCAAGTGTCGTGGTGCGATGATAATTCCCGCCCCGCTGCGCTAAGAACCTCATCAATTATGGTGGAGCCAGGAATCCACCCCCTAGAGCCCTTAGGCACTGCACCCCAGGGCTTGACTGTATAGGTCTAGCGGTTAGACTACGCAACTAATTATTAAGAATGGTTTTGTACTGTAATTGCGTTTACGAAACTTCTTAAACGCTATATTGGTTTTTTTTAAAGTCGAGGAAAATACCGAACAAACTTACTCGACAAAAACACTGAATGAATTCCTTTAGCTTGATAATTACAAGTTTTGCCTACTTTAATTAAAAGCCAATAAGAAGCTTATAAAAAGTTGATCTTGTTCAGATTTGAGCAACTCAACTAGCTCGTAAATTTTTCGACCATCCAATTATTTCAAAATTAAACTAGGGCCACGTAGTAAGTAATGGTTAAGTTATTTTAGGGTTCCTCCGGCAGTTGTGACACCAAACGTTTCCGTTTGAAAACCACACTTGATTTGTAGTTCCGTACAAGAGTTAGTACGCCTCTATGGCATTTGGAGACGCCATGTGGCTAAGTTTACCATTTTAGATGTTTTTAATACTTAATGTGTCTTTTAATGGATTGGTGATGGTTGATAGATGATCCCTTGAAGGTTATCAAGTTTTTTTTTAATATAATAGATTAGATAAATATAAGAACTGTAGTCGACTCTAAGAAGAACTAAGTGAACAGTATTTTAAAGCTTACAATTTTATTTAGTAGTCTACAATTTAAATTGGATCTATCTAAACAGGGTTCGTGTTGTTACGCCATGAATATAAATCGTGATAAATTCCTCTTGGGAAGAAGAGGGGAAGGCTGCGGGAGAGGGGAGTAGCAGCCTCCAGGGCTTTTTTCTTAAAAATAACTTTTGCCAGGGCAATTCGGTAGAGCCCCGAGATTTATGAAAAGGTGGTGTCACCCCGGTAATTAGTTTTTAACTAGTTGTGATAAGGGTTCGCGGTGTTTTACGCGACCCGTAATAACTTTCGGTAATCTCGCATTTTCAAAGGGACGGTTCAAATTTTGAAACATCTGTTTGCTTTGAACATTCTGTATTATCTATGGCCAAGAACTAAATTATAGATTGTGTTTTTTTAGTTTGTTTTCCCTCTAAACAAAAGCATACCGAGCGATTATTTCTAAAAGTCACAATATTTTTATGGTAACAATATTTCACGCTTTTGCAACGCGTCATATGGAATATGGATGTGATTTATGAGCGACAGCGAAAAAAATGAGAAAGTTGTTCCTCGAAACTTCTTTTATTCTCGAAGAAAGTTGCGTAAAAAACTGGAGGCGCTTAGAAAAAAGCAATTTCCTAGCTCAGGTGTGTAAGATGTTCTTTATCTAACTTTGCATCCGAACTGCTTTGTTTATGGCGGCATATTTTTTCGAAGTTTTGAACATTTTATTATCCTTTGTAACTTTTAGCTTCATGTGTTTTTGTTCGTTGTTATTGTGGCAGACAATCAAACAATGCAATTGACTGTTTTGCAGATTCTAATCGGCTACCTGTTAAAATTAGAGAAAAACATTGACGCAACTGAATAAGTCTTATTGCGTAACGTTTTTAATGTACTTGGGTAGTAGAATTTGAGATACCCTTTTCGTCGGTGGTAATGTAGGCAAGTGGGCCAAAAAATGCTTGTCACCGTCTGTAGTACATTATCATGAGGGTGTGAGGCAAGGAGGCTTATCTGGGGGGCCTTTCCGGGCGCCCCCAAATAATGTGATATTACTCGTTATACTGAGCCCTATTTATCTATTAAAAAACATGAAATTTATTACTCCAACTAAGGAAGCTCGCAGGAAGTTTTTATGATATTCAACCTTAAAGGTAAATATGAAGTGCCTTGTGTAGGAAGAATATTTTAAACCACATTTCTTGTTTTTTATCATTGAATTATATAAATGATAAATATAAGTAAGCTGTTAAAAGGCGTTAAAGAAAACTAGTAAACTTTATAATTGAATAGAAAATAAACACCTCCTTAATGAAAAATAAATCTTAATTAAATTCACAATCTTACATAAGTTTATTCCCGTTTATGCCATTTTATTTACTCCTCACGTTATTACGACGTATTACTCAACAAAATGTTGTCAGATCAAAGCCGAGTCACGAGAGGCACGATTTGTTCAGAAAATTTGATTTTAAATAAGTTAACAACCTTTTAAATACGGGTTTTATAATATATAGTGTGAAAATGAAAAGACTAACTTTTGATTTCTAATGGGAGTTTATTAAATTGAATGTTGTCTCTATAATCCAGGAGACTAATTATTTTTATCAAAATGATCAAACATTCTTATATATTTTTTCGAAGTTTTAAACCATTTAAACCAGACCTGCGTACCTTTCTAATCAAATACTGACCACAAGGACATACCGACGTCTAATAATTCAAAACTTGAAAATTATAATAACATATGAACATAATATCGATACTAGTGATGTACGTTTATTATCGAGTGCGAATATTGGCTCGAAACATAGTGCTAAATTCTCAACGGACATTCGAAACTGGGTATTATCTGCTATTATTTGTCATGAGGGTGAACAATGCGTGTGACATTGTAATATACCTACTATCTTACTAATGATAATAAAGGGATAAAGCGTGATTAACTTTTGGGTTTTTAATTGCAGGATATCGTGTTTTTTTGAGGTTCTTCGAACTGTAAACTATAGGACTTAATTGTAGGTTTATTATTAAAATTATGCAAAAGCTGAATAAACAGTTGTGAAACGTAATAATTGAACCTATTTCCAGTATATGCACAGTTATTGAAACATTTTCGCTATATATTAAAACGATTATATATTAAACGCTAGATATTAAATAAATGTTTTGTCATGTACATACTTCAAAAATCTTTTTTTCGTCTTTAACCGTGCTGTACTCCTCACCTTAGTTAAGTTACTCTGCAGATGTTTCCATGAAAGGAGTTTGTTACAGCTCCTGCACACCGGGTTACCTAATAAATAATATCAGACTGAGTTAGGACCGCCTAGCGCGGAGGCAAGCTTTTGTTTACGATGCTCCGGTATTGGCTCCTGTGATAGCGGGAACTGTTTCTTGGGAGACATAAAATATTGGCTTATTTTTGATTCTTCTAAAACCTAGTTAAACTTTCTTAAATAAAATAAATATTTCTTATTTTTTAAATTTAATTTGAGCTTTAAATGCGCTTTTTAAATCATGCACATAAAAAAGTGACTACTACAGTAATGTCACACGTGTATACTGTATAAACTTTTACAGTATCAACAAAACAAATAATCTATAGTCTAATCAAAATAAAAAATATGCTGTCACAGCCTACATCTATCTCGCCAGTACTCCCACCCGACCCTTACAAGAAGTTCTGTACGCCACCTACACCTATACATTTTGCGTAGCAAATTGCTCAGTGTCTTATAACCCCTTAATGAAGGTACATCGTGTTAATTATATTATTTACCATTTCACTACGCCTACAGTGAAAACCTTATTGTTAACTACATAGATTTACAAATAAAATATCTATGAAATTATATGCAAAACGTCTTGTATGTATGTAGTTTAGTTACCTTCATTAAGCATGTAGTAACATTTGAGATGATTACCTGAAAAGACAAAAGATAAAATTTTATAAAATTACATAGCGCAAAGTGATGATTGTAGTGATGATTGAATCATAAAATTAACCATAATATCTAGTTACATAATCGATAGACATGAATGCATAATAAAACAACACCCTCAAATTAACGTAATTTAATCTAACAGTCCTTAATTATCACATTTAAATATATTAAAGCAATGCGATTCAAAGTGGAACACGCCAGTCGACTCCATTCACAAAATGTATAGAAACTTCAGGTTAATAGCTTATTTGAATACAATCTTGATATGCAGACTTCAGTCACATGTCTAGTGTCCCTTTAGACTTATTTAAATTGACCACAGTGTAGCGTGCTTTTTCTTGTTATTTTTACTATTTCTAAAAAAAAGTTTTAACTTTTGCTTATAGTTTAACAATATACTATTATATTACACTATGAGACCAGAACTGCAAAATTTAGGTACTTTATAATTTTTACTTTTTTAATTCTTCATAATTTTTATTGTTGAAAAAAACATTGAAAATTATTTTTACAAATTCATAGTTATGGCGTAAGAAAAACCAGCATAATTTGTTTTCTTAAAAAATTAGACAGTTTGTAAGGTCGACTTAAGTTTTCTGACTGATGTACTATACACTGTGGTATCAAAATAAATTATTCAGTCGCATTACGCACAGGACTTTTGACTTCTAATTACGTTTTAAGACTGTTAGTGAGCCAACGAAATACTTTTTCTTTTAGTTTGAAATATAATATAATGCAGTTTTTTCCTGCAAATTCTGTAAAGACAGTTGTTTTTTATCTAAACTTTATAAGTAGATAATTAAATAAGTTTTCATAAAAAATTAATTGAAAGATCGTGTCATTCATTTTGTTCATTTTAACACTGCTATTACACGTTCGAGCATCAGGCACACATACATAAACTTCGAACTTTGGCATAGTATCATTAATCAAGGGGCGTTATGCGCCATGTTTCACAAGTAACTACCCTCTCTCTCGCTCTGAGGGTTTTTCGTCTATGTTTATCTCGTTCTAACGTTAAGCTGCTTGGTTGCGGGGTTGGGGAGGGAGAGCTGTCTAGTCGTGACGTATTACTTGGCTGGCGGTCGGTCAGGTCAGCATGTTTGCTGTACATTGTAAAATGATATTGTCCCTTCCCGTTTATAAAGTATGGTATACTCAATATTTCGGAGATTTTCAAATGGAAATTTTTAATGTCTTTTACAAAAAAATATGTTGTAAACTGTCATTCGATTTTATCGATAGATTATGTAATTATTGACTAAGTTACTAGACTCGTCTCCGTTATAATATATGCTGTGTAAGTTCTCAATGCAAATCGCAGGTTCGATTCTAGAATAGACAATGTGAGCACTAGTTTATGAGACCACCCACACATCCTAAGTGTTTGCGGATATTGTAACTATGACATGTTCAGATTCATGTAGTTTATTGATATTCAATCGTAAGAAAGGATCTCAAGGAATTCTGTTTATTTTTTAGAAATTATGAATAAAACAACTTAAATTATAAAATCAAATGATGAGCGGTACGTGACTTCACTGCTAATAAATCAAGCACTGTTCAACATTTTATTTTAAATAGTTATACGAGAAACTTGACTAAAGAACCTCAGTTTTTGTTAATGTTTGCTTCTCAGTTGCTTTCATGTTTATTCTGTTGTTCTTATTTGTCTGGACTAATTCTTTGACCAATAAAACGTATCAAGTCCTTGTAAGACATCTCATTGCTGGGTAATAAATTAAATGTTATCTTTAGATATCGAATCGTCTGATATCGTCTGTGCCGCAGCGCGACCTACCCCCGCTCTAATGAATAACGCAATGAACTCGGATCTGAATACAGAAAAAAGCTTTTAAAAGCACATATCAAAAATTCCCACAAAAGCCTACTAAGACAGACCTAACAGATTTATAGCACTCCCTTTGTTAAATCACGTAATCTCCACGTGGAGCCGCGATATAAATGGAGGTAAATGAAAATAAATGTAGTTCCTCATTCTCTTGTATGTCTATTTACTCTACGTCAAAACATAAATCTTATTGTGTTCGGAGGTAGTTTATTATGAAAATTATCTGTTAAATCACATTAGGACAGATAACATATTGTTCGAGGTTTGGAGTTTAGAAAAAATGCGGTTAAGATTTGTTACCTTCGGGGTGGTACCTCCGTCAGTGGTCGTTAAGAACCATATAAAAATAGGATTATAATACATGAGCAGGTATACGAATAATAGTTTTACATAAAACAAGTAGGAACTTTTGTCACTGCAGACCGAAATAAAATAAATGATATAAATCATCGTGTTATCGCTAGTGAGAAGGCGAGGTTCGAATATAAATTGATGATTATTTGCCATAACTACTTTGAATTTGGTGACACTCATATAACAAATTAAATATTCAAACTAGTCAGCTTCCGGGTGTGTCGACTAATAATTTGGTATGAAGTGGACATATAAAAAGAAAATAATAAGAGGCTTTCAATTCCTTTGCTACTTTACTTTGATAATTTTCTATTTTACGTTATGAAATAAAAATACCACGAATCGAAAAAAATTCTACTCAATATTTTATATTACAACTATATGCTTTATCGGTAACCTCAACAAATATACTCATGATTAATTTATTGATGAAAATACCTACTTCAAATATTGATTACTTAAATAAATGCCAATCTATCATCGTATTCATTTTAAACTTTTACATCGGTTCTATTGCATTTTTTTTTTGGTATTACCAAAATAAATTACATTCAAAATGATAATTTTGTTGCAACGCCAAAATATTTTCCCAATAAAAATAATCAGGTAAATTTTATCGACAAGCATGACGCAGCAATTAGCACATCACTAGATAACGCTCTTGGGTGCGAGCTCACAAATCATACAGATACCATCTTCTACAAATTTGAATCGGATCTTATTTATGATTTGCCTTTTTCACGGCATAATACATTTTGGGGAAAACTCGAAGAATAAATCAATGTTAAACTGCTATTTTGGGCCTAATTTTAACTTTGTTTACGCCTACACAATGTCGATGGTACGTGACTATTGGAACTATAGCCAACTGGCTGGTCAATAAATTAACAGTGTAAGTATGTTAAAGTCACAGCTTCATAAATCTAATTGGATCTTATTATCATTTTGCTACAATAATAAAAATATCTAATAGGTAATAGGTAAAAGAAATATCAATTGGTCAATGAACGTAAAAACCATAATAATAACAGATATCAATTAGAATCGTGTAGAAAACAGTTTATTTCTTGAAACATCTACCTCATAAACAAACCCAAACAATGAAGCCAAATAAACACTCAAGTACGCCATCCAATCACACCTTGGATCTCACATAAAAGCGATAAAAACCGTCTCAATTGAATACACTACTATTAAACAGAAGCATCCAAATATCAGAACCCCAACCATACTTGGCCGGGTAATATCAACGAGTTCGTTAGTGCCCGTAAAATCGTTTACGAGCTACCAAAGAGCCCTCTTCAATAAACGTGCCATAAAAGTTCGGTTATTCGGTACTAGATGGCGACAGTAGTGGGCGCTTCAAACCATTGCAACGATTTTACTGCCATCTATGGAGCTTTTTAGTGTTTAAGAAGTACGTTTAAAAGAGAGGGTGGCGGTCTCTTTCTAACGGAGTGAAGTAAAGTTAGGACGTTTTGTTTTCGTAGTTTGTAGATCAGCTGGATTGATGCAATAGGTTTTATTTTTTTTTTTGTGGTTTTGAGAAGTAAAAATTAATTATTAGTGACAAAACAGATTTTTCTTTTAATAATAGAGAAAAATCTATTTGAAATTTAACTCTAGTATTGTCTAAATAAATGACTAGGCTTTTAGTTCGCAATTTTCACGCGCAATACCTGGGGCTGACATGAGCGTTGGTGGTCTCATTAGACGAAGCACATAACTCGATATTTAACGTTTTTCTCCTATAATAAATCAAGTGAGACCGATCGTGGCCCTATTACCCCTTGATTTGCTAAGAGATGAGTTAGCTTGAACGAGTTTTGATCATATTTAGGTTTAGGTTGTATATTTTTGGAAGTTGGCGACTGCCTTTTTGTAATTTTATAATTTGTAAAGAAATCTTTTTGGGTAGGTACTCAAAATTGCTTGCTACATACTTTAACGAGTATTTTTTATTTTTTATTTTATTGAATTTTAAATAACAGGCTATAACAAATTTCAATTCTTTCATCGCAAAAAAATATTTAAGTAATATTTACTGAAAAATCTGTTTCTATTTTTATCCTAATAGAACCTAATAGAATTTTTGATCGAAGTTCGACTTCACCAAAACCGATAATTTATTGACAAAGAATAACTCAAATGGCTTTAAGTTCACAAAATTAATCTCGATAAAATTGATCGTCTTAAATAACCTCATCTTGGATGTAGTTAAACGTGTAACATTGGGTAGTGTTAGCAAAACAATTTGTTACAAATTTCTTAATAACAGGTGTGAGCTTGCTATATTTTTTTAAGTATTTTAAAGTTTCAGTTTGGTTTTTTCTCATATGGTTTTATGGCACATGGCAATAAAGATTTAGACTTTAAATTATTTATAAGTCATGTTTAAATTTTAAATATTAAAATCGATTTAACGCAAACAACAACACTTATAAACGTTAAAATTTGGTAATTATGGTTTACTTACTGTAATTTTTAAATTTCTATCTGGGTCTATCTCTAGAAGTCTCTGAGAATTAAGACCTTGCTCCTTTTAAATTCTAAACTCATGGTTAAGTAGTTAGTATAGATGCAATGAAAGAATTAAGCCTTGGGTAGCGAAGTCTATGAACGACAAAGAGAGATGAACAGTAGGTTTGAACAGTAATTTTTTACGACAATGTACAAACTTTCAAAGCATCCTACTTACACCACTACCGCCATGAGAAATTTTGTTACACATTACACCCATTATTTGGCAATAGGTAATAAAAATATTTAAGAATAATTACTTATTTATTTTCTCGGTGTCTTGGCTGACCGTACATTCCAAAACAGGTTCCAATCAGCCGGTAGGTATTGGGCCAAATTTTACTACATATAGGGCATTGTTTGTAAGTCTGTACATTGTGACGTCAGTAACTTTGTTTTTTGTATTATTATTTATGATTGGTTACCAACCAAATATCAATTTAATTAGGTAAACCACGAATGATTTACTTTAAAATATATGTGTGTAGTCATAATCGAATCGAATCGATAATCGAATATTATCAACAAGAAAAAAGAAACACTAATATTACAAGGGTACAATTAAAGCTTATACAAAACTTCAACCTAAGAGGAAATAACTAGTATATGAAACTTAAATATACTTCTCTGTCTAGACAATGGATAATTAGGCGTATTTTAATCATACATTAAAATTAAGTGTAACCTACTTGTTGAAACAAAAAATTGCAATTTAAAAAATAATAATAATATGCAAGTTTGACTCATTGCAGGAACTTGGTCGCTTTAATGACAATAAACCCACTTTGAAAATGTTTTAGCTTGGTAAGTAAATACAGGAGAATACTTGTAATAATGGTTCCCGTTGGGAAATTCCTATTATATCGAGTAAAATTCAGAATATTAGGTAGATACGGCAGATTACTTATACAGATTAAGAAACTTTTGTTAACAACCAGATCATTGGTTTTTGTAAATGCATCCTATAGCCACAATCTATTGGCAGCTATCCTTTCATGTTCAAGCAGCAAGTCAAACACACAGACACAGCGATACTTCGCACAATTAACGCGATACACATCTCCTTACATTATAGAGCTATAACATGCACCAGCCCTGACTGTTATAAATTTATTGCTACACGTGTAAAGATAACTTATAATTTAACTAATTAAATGTTAAATTTTTTAATGGTTATGAAAAAAGTTGCAAATTAAAAAGTTCTTGTGTAGGTTTGATCCTGGTTTTGCTCGTTAGTAGGCACGTCTTTAATTTTATTTTAATTTTTACCGTTTTTATCGAGTTTAACTATAAAATAAGAATCTACTAGTATTAAATAAATAGATAGATAGATAGAACGTTTATTTGCATCAAATACAGAGGTAAGACAAAAACAACAATACCTACAAATTTCAGCTGACAAGCAGAAAGAAAAATATACCAAAAATAAAGAAAGACACAATAAAATAATTAAATAATCGTGTATTGAGACTAAGTACATGTCTGCACAGTAACATGTCAGCTACGATGGTGCAAAATGGTAGCAACTCAGTGTTTTCACGTTTGCAAATAATGCGAACCACTGATTGTCAGTGACCACCGACGCGCGCGCACGCGGAGACACTAGCAGCAATAACGACGTTAATATCTCACTTATATTAAGAATATTGAATATAAATATAACACTTAAATATTCAATATTTTCCTATTTCTATTCAAACTCTCTTTAAGACAGAACAAAAAGTGTAAGGTAATCTAATATGGTCTTTTCACTTAACGTTCAATAAGAGCATCCCTAAACAAATTGCAGATGGTAACCTACTCGATGTGGTATTATTGTAAAACCGTAAGAACCCGGTACAAAGTTTGATACAAAAAGTGCAGATTGCGGTGGGTCCGATACCAGTGCGCGCGCGGCGTGGGGCGTGCTTCTACGTACTTATAACTCATTTAGTCGTATTTATTGAAATTTAATTGCGTGAAAACAACACACTCTTTTATCATTTATCTGGGTCGGCTGATATACTCCTGAGGATTTATTTTTATGATGTTCGTATAAGAATTATACTTAAAGGTGCAGCTTGGGTGGCAGCCCAATTACAATAGACCAAAAAGCAATTTTGATTACAAATTCACTAAGCGATTCTTCCCTGGATTCTTTAATTATTATTCAAAATGTTTACCTACCCATTTTTCATTTCGAAACGAACATTCTTCACGTTATTATATTCGGATCTCGGCATCGATAATAACTAAGAACATTTTTCTCATCGTAGCCAAATCAAAGAGATGAGAGCCGGATAATTCCACCGGATTCTATGTAGTACAGACGTATCCACCATGCAATGGAAAAGCCAAAATAAACCACTTCTCAATCCCGTAGAGTCCAGACTGCAATAAATAACTCCTGATTTATGAAAATTTATCATACATCTTGAGGCTTAATTTTGAAATAATCAATTCGAAACCTAAAAAGGGTTGAAGTAATTTTTTTGTTTACGGAATTAGGTCTTTATGTCTTATGTAATAGATTTAAAAATGACATGTTTTCTGTTGGCAAACAAGTCATTTTTCGTCTGTTGAGCTGGAAGTGTGTCTGCGTATTGTTTTGATAAGCGGTGGAGCAGGTTTGCGAGATTTACGACCGGTGTGATTTAATGCGAATAAACTACTCGCGTTGCGCTAGTTGTATTGATGAATGCGCCATTCTTGCCACCATCACTAACTTTTGAATTGTTCTCGTATGTCATTTAACACAATATGCATAAACTCCACTATAACAGTTCAAATATTTGACTACAATAACTTTTCATAATGAGCTAGACGCTTTGTTTCATTTAAAATAAATAACGCTACTTCAACTTAATTACCTGCGAGACATGTAAATAGACCATTAAACTGTTTATTCTCAAGTTATTTAAATGTAATTTAAACAATGAAATATTAAACTTCTCATGCTCCTAAAACCAGGTTTTAATGAAAAGTAATGTTATGCGTAAGAGCATGTGATCGGTCTGTAATTATACAGTCTTCAATTATATTCTTAACGGAGAGCTGTTGGTTATTTATTGTTTGTAGATTGGCAGCCCTGAGTGCTGTCGCTTCGAGGGTTGAAAAGACGATGTAAAACGGCGCCTGCACATGATATCGCACGCTGCGTAGGTCTTGCATTTAACAAAAAAGCACTGCTTGTGGGGTTTTACAATTTATTATTAACCTACATAATTAATTCTATGCAGAAAATCAATTCATGCATCAACACAATTCGTTCAATTAGTTCACACCATGTTCCTTAATAATGCAATAGTGATGTTGCTTTCAATTTGAAACACGAATTCGATTATCAAACATCTAAATTCAAAGTTTCCAAAGTAAATTTATATCAAAATGCAGTGACGACTATTGACTGATCCAGAATACGGGCAGACACGACCGCAAGTAAATTGCACACTCCGTACATGAGAATGTAGGGATAGCACCGACAACATAATATATACAAAAAAAATTATAGGAAGATGAACATAATTTTAATCAATTATGTATGCATCTTTTTATCGGTACCTAAGAAAGGTCGTCGTTGCAGTAGAAATTAAACGGACGTCTACTTTGACGTTTTCGATTTTTCTGTTCATTACACAAGCATTACCCAAGTTAGGATACCAGTCATAATCTCGTATTCTAATATTGTATGTTGGGTATAAGCAACCCTTACATACACCAATATAAATCATATGCGGTTAGTAGAGATTTGCGTGTCACAATTGTATAATTTATTGCAATAGCAAGGTCGAGCCTGAGGAGCAGACTGCATTCTGCAGTCTAGCCATTGTTACTAAATTCGTGTGTGGTATATATGAATATGCATCTTATTGTGCAGGCGATCAAGCGACGCCCTGACTTGATACGCCGAATGAATAGTACCAATGACAAAGTGTAGGCATAATTAAGTACCCATTCAGTAACTCGCTCATTAACTAGTGGCGCCCACAAATGACTAGAAGAATTTCGAACAGTTCACATTCTTAAATTATTCTAGTGTTAATAGGAACCAGTACTTTTCAAATAGCGTATTACGTATTTAGCAAAGGTCGTTTAGCATTCTACGTCCATGTACTTATTAATAATGAACGGCTTAGTCAATAATTAGACAGTGAGATCGGTCGGACTTGTCGCGAATATTAATTTACTTAACTATAGACACGTGAGTCGAGGTACAGTGGCGGTGGAAAAAACGTAACAAAGCTGGGCTATTCAGGTTTGTGTGAGTATACAAGTAACCAATAATTATATTCTGTCGGCGGGTAAATCAAACTTAGCCCACGGGAAATGCCACAACAATTAGGTATCGATTGGTCGGCTTTGTTTTGCTTCATTGAAAGTGAGAAGTTTAGTTTAACAGGTTTTTAAAGTGACTTTGGCACGCTAAGCTTACGATATGGTGGCGATTTATTGATAAGAAGCATAATATAATAAAAGAAAAAGTATATGAAACGTTTTTCAAATAAATAGAGTTGAATTTGTTTTCATGTGTACACTATATAAATTTTTTATATTGAAAATCTACCGTATTTGTATTATGTTTCCTTTTGTTACAGATACCTTCATAGGATCAACATCCCTAAAACACACCAGAATCTACTCAAGCTGCTGTCACGATATATCATAAGAATAACCCTTCTATTATAAGGCTGTAGTTACAGCGTTTTAGCAAATTGTGCTGCGCCTCCACTGATAGCGAAGATATTACACAAGAACACGCCACCCAACATAGCATTATAGGAAATTATTGGTGTGAAAAAGGAGCTAATTTATTTTCAATATAAGGTAATTTGATGACAATCTTACAGAGCTTTCAGGTTACAGGACGAGATTTGCTTTATTTACAAAGATGGCCATTTCTGATAAATAAATGAAGTTGCTTTTTTCTTAACGTACAAGTGGTTTTACATTTTTATTTTGTTTGCTTGAACATAATTTCCGTACTCTCAATTCGCTCACTTTTGAGTTACATTCGTAGTAAATTAAGAAGTTATTTTTATTACTATTTCAGTAGAAAGTAATTCTAATAACCACTTATATTAGTCTTCGGCAGAATATTCGGGTTCGTTCACAAATTGAGGGTAGGCAACAATGCCAACAATGTTCGACTGATGACGTAAGACGCGACTCCATATGGTTGTATCTCACGCGAACTCTTTATAGAGACATAAATATCCAAGATATGATGTTTTTCCTAGTAAATTTATTTAGTCAATTACTAGAGAAAAGGTTTGATTTATTGATATTATTATATTATAGTTTGATGGGATTTTGGGAAGCGGGCTTTATTTGAAGTTGCAGAATTATTTTGGCTGTCATTATACATATGTCGTTCATGAATACATTTCATAAATTTGAAATTAAAAATAGAAACAAACTTTATTTATGTACTGTTCGTATTACTTATTAGATATTTGACTCAAATAATACCCATGACTTTTCTAAAGTGGCCAAGATTGTATTAATTCTCAAGATGCTTAATAAATAAAATACGAAGCGATAAAAAGATTTTATTTCATCTTAAAAATACAAAACCATATTAAAACATTTTCCAGATAAATAAAAGCACAGGACACTATTAAATTATAGTCTTTGTTACAATATCTGGGAACCGCGCATCTGTCTTGGCGGAGACAAATAAAATGTTTCATTTTTAAGATACACTCCGTTTATCTGTTTTTATGACGAAACAAAAATCTTAGAAAGTTCATTATAAAACATCAATGTTTGTTACTAACTACAGATGCCTAACAAATAAAATTAATTGGTATTTAATCAATTCGAATATACATATTATCCAATGTATTTAATAATCAAAATAATACCATTCAGTTTTCCTATTTGATGTTCCAAGTTTATGAAGAAACTCAAAGTTCTGGCTGAACCGTAACCATATTTTTATGTTAATTTGAAATTGCATGTAAATGTGTACAAACGTAAGATAAAATAAGCAAGGCATGAAGTTATTTCATCAACCGAATTTTTATACAAATTTACAAATATTTCTTAGCACTCGTTATCTTAATTACATTGCGTTTTATTTTCTATGTTATGTAGGCGTTTACTTCAATTTCACACACACTGCGAATACCAAAGATATCATCTTAGGTTCATTCAGAATTATTCAAAAATATTTTGTAAACATTTTGAGTTTAATTTGTGTTAAAAAAAGCAATTATTTTTGGCGGAAATTGAAGTAATTACTAATACTACTAAATACAAAAAACAACTTTATTACAAACTAGGAAACAACCATAAGATAGCGACTTGAAGTATCTATTTCACAAATGAATTTTCTGTACTCAAGATAGTTGAAAGTAACCCGCGTTTACACTAAATCAACTTAAACAATTTTTAAATAGAGTTTAAATTCGTTTACAACGACCATCGCTCGTAAACGCTAGTGTAGAAAATATTCATACAAAGTGTGTTTACAAACAGCAGCAGGTTAAGAGTTTAGTAGGATAATTTACTGCTCTATGTACGATCACGTTCTGTGAGGTAAGCGGGCTTTTGTGTAATACTTTTTATTGGGTCCTTGAACTTGTAATTTGGCTGGTCGATAATTTAACCACGGTCGTCTCTGGTATGATATCATTTGCAAGGAATAAAGATTAATGGCCGTTCAGGCAATTGACTATGTCGGTTTGTGTACTTGCAAATATTTCTTTCATTATTATTTATAAACAATTTAATTCGGATCTGGGTTGCTGTTAAAAATAGACATGATGTTACTGATCTGTATACGTCTTTTAATCTATAGATACTAATTTACTTTTCCGTTTAATAGGATAAGCGAAAAAAAATAATGTATCGTAAAATTCTTCAGAACTAAGGCACTTCCGCTAAAGCAGCTATAACCGACACGTGTTGCCTTAATATCATCAACCCTCATAGACCACAAACATACGTACATAGAATAATTACAAAAAGAAACTCGGGCACTACATCAAAACGTTAACATATTCAATACACACACAATTAGATAGGTAATTAATAATAAACGAGCCAGACATATAAATCATGGTTTTTATCTAACCGCAAATCGCAACTGTGCCCACACATAACCTAGGTATAATATAAAAATTTAAAAAAACTGGATAGAAGCAAAGTATAGTCACGTCCATGTATGGTAAGGCCGCGTTTGGCATGACAATAGCAAATTGCTGATCTTTGACATCCGAGGAACAATGGCGGACATAGGCTAGCGATTTATGAAGTGCAAGTCTGTCGCGATTCAATAACCGAACAGTCGGCCCACGATCCCGGGTAGGGCTGCCAGAGACTCTCATTAACATATTAACAATTGAAAAAAATTATCTTGAACACTTATAAATTAGGAATGTATTTGTAACCCAAATACACATTTTATAACTAAAAATATTTTCGTAACTAGTCCATACTAGCGTACATAACATACATTGCGCACATTTTTAACATTCCATTTCTCTACATTTATACGTCAGCCTTGCATAAAAATTTACGAAGAATAAATTGTAGAGTATTGAATTGACAACCCTAATTATAACTAGTTAGCATTGATTTAAAGTTAGCAATTCCTTGTTTTACATTTTTGTTACGAGATTGTTCATGATTTTTTAAATGATAGCTCTTAGTTATTTGCTGTTGTATACTCGTTATGATTTACATAAGTTATGATTGTTACATGTTCTATGAATCTATAATAAATCCCCAGACAATCACACCAACTCTATGGCCCCAAAGTAAAAAGCAGAGCTTGTGTTATGGATGACCATACAGCATACTGGGGGGAACCCAGAATATGACCATGACCCGAGAACAAACATTTATGTTCATCACACAAATGAATGCCCCGGCCACGCCTCAAACCTGGGACCTACAGCGTATGAGGAGTGGCTACTAACCACTACACTCCTCGGTCGTGATTTAAATTTTCAATAGGTATAAGTACTTAAAAAAATGTAGTCTTATTAAAAGTTTTTAAACGGATCAAAGTAGAACATAAATTTTCATTTGACGTTCAGACCTCTAACTCACAAACAAATTATTTCTAGACGAGTTGTGAAACTCGTTTAGATTACAGTAAACACCTATTTTCTTTTAAATTTTAAAATTCATACATTTTCTTTCCATACTATTTATAATTTAAGACTTTTCTCTATGTTCACAAGGATTCTTAATGCTTTCCGGTCACAATAGTTAAGCTGTCGACGCCTTTATTAAAATAATTTTATGAACACATACTCATTTTCCTCTCAGTTCTTAAATTAGACTCTTTAAATGTATGCTTTTAGTAATTCCTTTGTTTTAAGACTTATTTCTAAAATAAAAAACAAAGTGAATATCCATGCGTTTGCATTTTATATCAAAATTGCTCGATCTAATGAAAGACCGAGTATAAAAAATTTATAATTAAGCTATGAAGGGAAGCGTAAATAAAACAACATGGAGTGTAGGGGAACCCGGTGTATGGAATTAGGGTCAGTAGGGAACCTTAACGGAAGTAGTAGCTAACATTACAAAACACATAAATCTGGAACATGCAAGTACTGGGGTGTTTCAAAAGGACCTAAGTTACATTTCCAAGATTTTGTCTTTAGAAATATTTTATATTCTGAATATTCATCGGAATAGGTACCTACTATTAACTCAGCTCTATGTTTTTATATACAGGTGCAATGATCGCGTTCTTTGCTACAAACAGGCGCTATTTAGATCGTAAAACATTTTTACGAACCTCAAAGCCTACCTGAGCACTATTCAAATCCTCTTTTTACTTAATGCACGTACACTCAAATATACAATTGCTTTTTATTACACGACAAAAAATTTGCGTAACTTAAAGTTACCTGAGAAGCTTATTGTTTAAAAAAGTAGCATATTTTACAAGTAATTGTATCAAATTGATAATTCGTCAAACTGCCAATTAATTCGCAGTTCACAGACTTAACTAGACACTTCAGGCAGTACATTGCAATTAACGTACCTACTACACAAAGATGTAAATTTCCCGCCGCCCTTTTAGTAGACAGGTAAAGTTTTACAATGCTAATGAATTCGTTTAGGAAATTGCCGAAAACCATTCCTAGCAGCTGCTAAGACGTGTAAAGAACAGCTGATTCTGTTACATTTATTGTCACAAAGCAATAAAAAGGCAATCTGTTTTTTACTTTATTGTTCCTTTCTATACTGTTTTAAAGAGAATAAAATTAACAACTGACTAAAAAAAAATATTAAGTAATAAAAATTATAACAAATGTCAAGTTTATCGCTACATTAAGTATGAAAAAATTATATAAACATTCAATTTTGTCGCATAATAAAAATAACTGGGCCCGCACACCTTTAGCCGCTGAGCGGCCGACCAAGTTACGTCGTAAAACCATCGTATTACTGCTTTGGGTCGGCAATGTGACGTTTATACACATCCGAGCAGGTGTGAACATTATCTTAATTTAACCGCTACTGAACGGATTCTGAGCTGTATTGAGCTTTAAATGGCAAATTGAAAATGCGCCGATAAAACGTCGCCGATATCGTTTGACGTTCTACGTGGGAATATGGCGTTCCGGGATTTTATGATCGGTTTCAAGGCGTTTCCGAACGAGATTTGTATGTAGTTTTTTTTTCAAATTACATCATAGCTTTGTGTTTACTATACTCAGTACTTTATCACATGTACCTAAATGGATCCTATTTCATCTTAACACATTAACTTTGTGATCGACAATGATCAATAAAGGAGACTGACATCAGAGTGACATACCGAGGAAAGATCGACTAAAGAACATTTAAACAAATTAATGTAGGCACATACTCTCAAAAAATCTTGTTTATTTAAAAATGTTCCTAGTGACGTGACATACAACTAAACAAATATATTTTAAGGTCTGTGTGGCTAATTAATTCAAATATGTATATGCAAATGAAGTAAGTAAAACGTTAATTTAGCGTTAACATAAATTTACTTTTATAATCTCATTAAAGTACTGTTGATTTAAAAATTCCCAGTATTTTATAAAATTTCTAAGTTGTTAAAGACAATATTTAAGGAACTAAAACTATTCAGTTAGGTCACGGTGGTAGCAAGGGAAAGCGGTCATTGAACTATGCTGTGCTAAAAGTATAGTCTACAGAAAAAATCTATAACCTAATGTAAACATAAAAATGACACATCGTACTAATCTGTACATTGTATGTGGAACCTCTTTAAACGATTTTGTATAAGAGGATGTAGTAATTTAGTTATGTTACTTTTTTAAAACGCCAACATTGAAATAATCAATATCCGTCACATAATTTCCTTTCGTGACTTTTGTAACGAGAAACTTAACTGGCTAAAAAAATTAATTACTTATAAATAAGGGCTGCTTACATAATTTTTCCATAAAAATAATTATCGAAGATAACAGTAATTTAAACTGTAATTTTTTCAAGATAAGTCTTTAATAAATTAAAATTATGTTTGTATGTACATATGTAGTTATTAGTTATAGGTGTGTTGTAGAAAAGTAAAGTCTGCCTTTGTGGGCTGTATATTTCCTCTAGACTGTGAGACCGTGCTTTTGCATTCATAAAACAGTTTTACACTTCGCCCGCTTAAAATCACTGGCATAGTTCGTGAAATTTACCGAGGAAATTAATTTAGCTGCTGTTTGCAAAATTCATTGGCTAGTTGCTGAGTCTAGTTGGCTAGTTGTCACATTATCTACTTGACACAAGACTTTGTGAACCGTTGCTATCTACGGTAATTGTACGATTTTTTTTTTACTATTTTCATACCCGAGAAACAAAGATATATTATTATTATAGAATTTTAATCAATATTCCAACTTTAGATCTAAATTTGAAAAAACTCAGCAACTAACTTCAATAATCCATTATTAGACAACTTAAAAACTAGGTAACCTTACTTCTAAACCTGATCAACATACCATTACTAAGCGAAGCCTCGTTGAAGACAAAGATAATAAAAAACATATTAACATACAGTATTATTCACAAACAATAATCTTTGCCAATTTAAAATACATTAATAAAAACATGTTTAACACACTCGCCGCATTTGTATTTTCCGTTGTAAACACGTTGCGCGCGCATTCTGCTGTACAACGTTGCAAATTCAATGCAGAAGGAAATTCTGATTAAAATTCTGCGCTTGCGCCGCCGCCGATTGAAACACTCGTGAGTTGACAGACAAACACATCTCCGAGGATTCGTGAGAAAAAGTAAAAGCAAAATTTAATGTATGGAAATATCGGTAGTTGAGTGAGTCTGCGTTTTTCATTCTTCGGTATAGAGATGTTACTGTCGCACGCTTTATATTCACATAAACACTTTTTACGTACTGTTTTTTATCTCTTAGTAAGTATACTTTTGTAGTGAAAATCACTTTCCCATTTCCTGTCTAACTACGTCCGATTCACTCAAGAATCGATACAAAACTAAGGCATTTCTCATAATAACAATTTTCAAAGGTCCGCCGCCGTAGATCCAGAAAGGTAAGATATCTTAATTCCGTAGTTTTCAAAGTAATAAATTATAATTTATGACGGTTGGCCTGCGTTTGTTCTGTAGTAAAAAACGCTGGCTATAATAGACACGTTGTTTTTTTAACCCACATGTAAGACGCAGCCAAAACGAGCTTTCAACTGTTTTAACCTTGTATTTCCACAATTTTTGAACAAATACCTGTCTCTTTCTCCGTGACGCTTCTAATAGTAATTTATCAAGTTAAGTATAAAATAAAGAAGGAATATTAATTATTTTGAAAATTCACTGGCGAACTAGGAATTAGAATTGCAAAATTCTCATTTACGGTTATGTGTAAACACCTAATTAAGAAATATTTTTATGTTTTTTGAAGTAATAAAGTTTTAATTTTTTTATAATTTATAGATCTACTAAAATGTAGCTCATACTTTTAGTATGATAATTCACTAATTTTAACTTTATAATGAATTCCAATGACTAATAAGTCCATTGGCCCGGAAACCAAATGCAAGATTCGTTACAAAATGATTGCTAGAAAGGGATAGATATGAAAAATATTGATAGAGTGTGATGGGGCGATATTTTTTAAATATTTAAGTCCAATTATAAATTGGTAATGATTTTATTTTAATAAAGGATCAGGCATAAAAATTAAAATAAAATAATATAACCTTTTGATAGGTAGATAGTAACTATCTTAGGTACCCAAAGTTGATTATAATATTTAGAAATGGTAAGGAATCGGGCCTTTTTACCTATTTAATGGATTTATTTTCAAATTCTTCGATCTTAGAAATAACAATTCTCTGGAAAATAATGGCCTAAAGTTTAGGTTTTAGTTTCTAAAAATAATAAAGAATATTGAACAGAAATGGAACAATTTTTTTGACTTATCAACCCCCATCATAATAATGGCATGGCCACGTACTAATTCATTTAGGTACAACCATCAGGAACGTTAAGGTTATTACATTAAAATCGACTTTTCCAAGTTAAATAATTTTCATTATTCTTTGATACACTATCACCTACTCACATAATACCCTTAATTTTCGAAACTGCTATTTTCGTCACGGATACCTCTTTATCAAAGAGTCCACATTTTACCTACTAATTTAAACCTTACGCTAACGAAATAAGGCATACATGTTTTAAAAGGATTCTGTTCAGACGTTTTTAAATAAATGAAAATGAGCTGTATGTCATGAACGATAAGAGTTATTCAAGCAGTTTAATTTTTTCCAAACGAAAGGTGTAGCATCTTTCATATTTATGTGTGTGTGAATGTTCTGTTTATGTGAAATTAAATGCTTAATAGTTGACTAGGAACAAGTTTACGGGAACAATGTAAAGTGATGCAATTTTGCTTGAATGTCGAGGCTAAGGGATTTTTTATGTGTTCTCTCTTAATTAAGCATACACTTGAGCATTTCTTTTGATAATACCTACTCGCAAAATAATATAGACTTTAAACTGGTTAAAGTTAATTTAAAGAAAACAGCAGCAAGTTTCTTGTTAACTTGTCTGTACAAAGAAATAATACAATTTAAATAATTATAAGTAATGCGTGTAACTGTAAAGTTTTCTTTTGACAGAAGTACCAAATTATTTCATTTCGGAGGTAATAACAACTTGCATTTCTCAAGTCGAAAAAATAAATTTAAAATCAAATTTAATTTTTAAGGGCAGTTTCCATAAGTAGGTATGCGATGCGATATTTATATTAAGTTCTGTTAGTTTATGTCATAAAATGATCAGAAAAACAACTTGTATTGTATAAAAAAATGGAACTGTGTTTCTTTCTTTTTAAGCTTTAGTATAAGCAATTAGCGAAAAGTTCGATTGTATTGCAATCGTTCAATGATGCTCCGATTCATTATAGAACAGTGATTTATGAGCTTTAAATTGAGAAAATAAATCCATATATGAATATAATTGTAGCAAGCAAAGGTTGGTAATCGTATAATTACTTACTTATTTCAGTTTTTCACCTTTACGCTTGTTAGATTTTTAAATGGTAAATTGAGTAATAGGTAGGTACATGTAGGATATTTAGCGCATAACAATTAATAAAAAGCTATCATGAATAACGTGTGTAACTAAATGTTCATAAAATTCTTTGAGTTTTATCGGTTGGCATATGAACTGTTTTAATACTTATAATAAAATCCGTCTTATATTTCATCGCAAAAATTTGTGCTGGCAAAAGCTATTAAATAAATATCTACCTATACTTATTTTAACAGTATGTAGGCGAACTAGATTTTTATCAAATGACAAAAAAAATTCTCATATATTTTATATGTTAGGTACTGGGCAAGGGCCTAAAAGTAATTTTGAATGAATTCAGAAACGTTGAGCTCGCTGGACGGACAACCGATGATTTTCAATGCAACGCGGGTAGGTAATAAGCTGGCTGAGGTCACGGTTTTCAACTTAAAAACACTTCGCTTACTTGCCCATACAACATTAGGTACTAGCTTAAACTTGATCCTTTGTTAAGTAACCGGCTTAGAGATTATAATCTAATTCAGTTATAAAGGTACCTATGCATCGATTTTATGTTTATTACATTTAACAAAAACATAGAGTTAGGCATTTTACACATGTTTTATCGCTTTACATTACACTTTAGGTATGTTTTATCTTATCAAGTAGAAATATAGTTATTAGCTAGGCTTAAAAAATATAAGAACATGTTTTTATTTCTTATTTAGGTTACCAACAGATACACTCATAAAACTGTGACAGAGTGGCAACGATTGTAAAATTCATTACTTATTTAATAACCTAAATTATCAAACAGTACGCATGCAAAGTGATAATTGATTCTATTAAGATATAAATTACTGACTTATCATTGTAAATATAAATGGAATATTAGAATTTATTAAATACAATAAATTTGTGAATTATGTTATAAATAACATTATACAATATTATCAAGCTTATTCATTTATATTGTACATAAATTAAGCTTAAAACTAGAATTTCAAAATCGCTTCACAGATCCTTTTACCTATTATGTTTAACGTGTGAACTGACAACTTTATTTTTACACTTCACAAACACACACCTATGATCGATATTCGATCTTATCCAAGATGGCCGCTGCACAGGCGGGAACGCGCGCGCGCCTCCCCACGCCGCGTCCGTCAACTGTCAATTGTTTAGATAGCAATTTCAAAAATAGAACTTGATTCAATTTTTGTAATTAAACCGTACGTGTTACCGGCCAGACGGTTTGCGTTGAACTAAAAGGTTTAAAAAACGGTTTTATTTAACGTATTCAAAGTGGAGCCATAAAACATCTCCCCCATTATTAGTTTATGGATGCGACTGTTGTTCGTCGATGCTATTATGTTATTTTTGTATGCGCCTGAGTTTGTTTTCAAATGCGGTTGGAGATTGGGCAAATTTTTAGGAATAGTTTTGATGAATGCCTTTTTGTTTGAGATCTATTGAGTTATTATTGCTTATTTGTCCTTGGTTTCTGCGTTTTTTTTAGTTATTTAACTTTATAATAAATGTATCCAAAGTAATAACAAATTTTAAATTTTCATTTCCTACCGTAGTAAGTTTCATATATGGTTTTCTATCGACTCGGTAGCAAATCATTTTGAAATTGGTTTGCCGGTAGGTAATTGCCCTTTCTCCGTATAATTTGTTAATTTGCAATAATTTTAAACGAAACTTTCTTTTAATCCTATTTGTTTATGTGTTTTACAAACATTTTATATTTTTGCTACTTTACATTTACAACATATTTTTTTTACAATATATCATAAGTCTTCCATGTGTATACCTAGAATCCAAAGTTTTTTTATTCTTAAGGCTCTAGGTACGCATAACTATTTACTTTAGTAGGTAGTTACTAGTATTCAGTTTTTCTTTTAGAATTTTCTCAAATATAACTATAAAACCAATTTTAGTTGGAACATACCTACCTACTTAAAAATACTACTAAAAATTACTTCTTCACCAAACTATCCTAACAACAAACATACTCGTAACTTAGAAGTAGAGCAACAATGCCTACGAGCGCGCTTCAAAGTAGAGTTGAGTGTCTGACTAGTTATAATGCTCTCTCTCTCTCTCTTTATTGTTTCCTTTTAAAATGTTTATTCTTAAGTATTAAAGTACCTACCTATATCTTTTTGTAGACAAAAACCTATTTTATTTATTATTATTATAAAACTTTTATTCTTTTGGTCTAGATGTTAACCCTTAAGTCACTTTAGTACGGTCTCGATATTAAATTAAATTTAATATACCTACATATTTTTATTCTGTAAAATTCGCTCATAATCAAGTTATATAACTGGACTCGTCCAATTTGTAATAAAACAAAACTTAAAATCTTAAAAAACAATACAAGTAAGATCAACTAAGTAATGATTATTTGGCAATATCTCATTTTCCCTAAATTAAAGTTGCATTTAAAACTGAGGATGCCTTCAGGGCGTTCAGTCGCCAGTTTTTGAAACCAGTTCAAAAATTATAGGGTCTTGTAAAACTGTGTTAGATGCTTTCGCATGTATTTCTACAGTTTCATGGTACTTATATTTAATAAACTTTTGAGTTTAAACGGTATTAATTTATGACTTTGAAGATTTCTATTTTATTAATTTGTATCTGTATGAGATACATAAAATAGTTTGTACAACTATATTTCTAATTGATAAATTTACTTCTATAAATGTTTAAAATACTAAAAATTGTATGTCCTGTATATGATACCAACTTTATTTATTTTAAAATGAAAATATATTACTTAGAGCAGGTGTGAGTCGCTCAGTAATACTATCAAGTTTTATTATTTTTCATTTATTACCATTTCTAATGATTATACGACTTATAATATTTTTTATATTTTACGATGCTATACTACAAGCCATACTTATGTTTGTAAAGTTTATATTTTATGCAACGTTTATTTTGTGACTTTATTCGAACACATTTATATTAAATTGTCTAAGAACTCGTACCTACTAAAAAATGTAGAGACGAATAAATTTTATGTAACTAACAAAAACGAACTTCATAATTATTATATGTTCATATGTTAAGTCAGAGATATTTTAAAATTTTCCGGGAGCTTAGATTGTTGCATCCATAAAAAATAATATGAAAACTGTTGACCAAATGAACCGCGAGCAGAACGCGGCCTTGCATTGTCTCCGCGGCCGCTCGCGTGAACCAAAACTGAAATATGGCCTCAGATCCTACTTATTTTTACTTTGTTTTTTTTTTTTTAATTTTTATTTGTTACTTTATCAAGTGGCTTGAGTTATGAGCAGCGAGACCACACGCGTAGAATTAATTAAGTAAAAGTAAAAAGCGGTCGGTTTCAAAATTGTAATTCAGTAAAAAAATATTTTCTGCTCGACCAAATGCTTGTAATTCCATTTTTTTTTAAAGAAAACTCTGTAAACCCAAATAAAAAGTCTAATAAGAGCATTCTCGTTACATTCTTTTTCTATTAGAAATAGCTTAGTGGAATTTACTGACGTTTATAAGAATATAAAAATGTCGTTATTTCTTCGCTGAATAAAACTTTTCATTATATAGGAAAATGACAGGACTAGGAGTAGTTCGAAAGTTGCAATAGCTCAGAAAAGAATTTAAAAAAGTCGAACTAGAGCGGGCCGATGACCGGCGCGGACGCAGCTTACATTCCCGCCACAATGCGGAGCTCTAAAATGACGCACCTTAGAGAGTTTCAAGTAAATTCATAAATGATATGTAAGACTTTTCTGAGTAGTATGACAAATAGTAATATTAAAAAATAAAATGCAGATATAACTGTAGAGCAATACTTATTTTAATTATAATATAAAACTTTTTGTGGATATTTATACGCCATTTAAACCCCGGTTTAAGTCCTGTATAAAATTCTCTATTTATTTAGGTATTTGAAATTTTTTCTCAGCTTTTGTGACTTTCCAATTTATTGAAACAAATATTTCAATTGATATTAAGCATGGTACCACTAAACCCTCGATAGCCTTCAAAGTCCTTCATTAGAAGGAGAACTCATGTGGCATAACAATGAATGAGAATATTCAAAAGTTAATTATTAATAACCAGAGTAATTATATTATTTTTAAAAATGACTTTTAACAACTAAGGGCCAGCCAAAATAAATAAAAAATAAAAGAATAAGAGAACTTTTTATTTCTGAAAAATAACAGAATGAAACGGCCCATGTTCATTTAAAATACCCTAAAATAAGCGAATAAAATTCCTCATTGGTAATTATATTTTTATTGCTTCGCAAATTAATTCAACAGCATTCTTGACAGACATTTATTTGATGTTTGTTATAAATTGTTGAATGATACTCAAATCTGTCGCACAAATAAGGTGTTAACGAGGGGCGCTCGGTTTATGTTCTTTTTATGACGTTTTATTGACACTTAAGCGAGTTAGTGGTTTGTGGTTTTCCGGTGGCCTCAGATTCTTACAAGTTCGATATCGGTGAGCGACTTCTAATAGGACTCTGACTGGATAGCAACAATTTAGCGCTCTGATATCGATGATTTAGATACTTTTGTTTTCGGATTTTCGTAATTTATTATTAAGAACAAGTTATTTATTTTTTGAGGTGGTTATTTATCTATGAGTTTCATTAGGATTTTTAATTTATGATCTATCTCTACAGAGTCTATTAAAATTTTACTTCTATTTTAGTTGAGTGAGTTCCGAGAGCTTGAAATTAAAACAATCATTTCAACTTCACAGTTAATAATTTGGAAAAAATGTATAAGGAGCCTCATTATCTATATACCAAAACTTTTTCATGCGAAGGTATGTACGTGGTAGAGTTTGTCAAATGAAGTTTTGACTTACTTGAAGAAGTATAGACTTACCTGCTATTGCCATCCAAGGGTAGAAGGTATGGTTTGTAGGCTGATGCTGCACGGGCTGCGAGGCTGCTGCGGCACCGGGCAGCGCGCACTGGTTGCCCCATGGCAGGCCGCGGCCCGGGCTGGAGGACTCGCTGTAGCGCGCCTCGGGCGTGCAGGCCGCCGGCCGCACCAGCGCACCCAGCCCTGCACCCCATTCCTTGGCGCCATACCCGTTCTGCCCCTCGCCGCCCTTCGAGCAGTCCGCCTTGTACTGCTGCTCTCCCGCGTACAGCTTGCATGCTGCCGCCACCGATGCATCGTACGGGGAGTCCTGCGGCCGCCCTTGGTGCAACCCGTGCTGCGGGTACGGCAGCCCCAATGGAAACCCTCTATACTGCTCCCCGGTGCCACCCCCTTGGTGCACCGCGTGCGCCCCGTAGAACCCACCCTGCTCGAAATAAGAGTTCATCTTCACTATATGTATATTGTTAACTCACGTATTGTACGTAACGTCACTTGAGTTTAGAACCACTTATGTCATCGCGGGGCCCGCTCTGATAACGCGACCTCGCCCAATGTCACTCCAAATAAAGTCGAAAATTAAACTTTATTAATTTTATTGCCTCTGAAACGTCACTCAAGCGTCATAATGGGCTTCGCCGGCGATAAAGGCCAGTCGACGTGTTTACTTTTTACGATTATTTTACGACTGAGGAGCGCGTGCCGCGGATTTTATGAGTTTTTAAACGGTGGCGCCTCGGAGTCTCACTGCGAGCTAAGCTCGACTCGACTGAGCTGCTAGAATTTTTTTTTAATTTTTTTCAGCGACGAGAAGTCGTGCGAAGTTTGAGCGCGCGGGTGTAGCGCGGCTCGAGCAGACGACCGGCGCGACTCGACGCTGGGAGCCTACTGAGTGCCGACGCCGCCCCGCGCCCGCCTGCCAACAACCTTCGATTGTTCCGTCCCCTTTTCACTAATCACTATAAATATTATCATGCTCTCTTCCCGGTGTTATCACCGCGACCACGTGCTCGCTTGCACTTCGACCGGTCACTTACCAAACCGCGACCGAGCCCAGGTGATGATCACTCACATCTACAACCACCTTCGTATGTAAATGACCATATAAAAATCAAACGATAACGACTTATTTTTCTTTTTTTCAGAAGCTCGAATTTTACGACAAACCCACGTGCTCAGCCGCAACAGAAAAAAACGTCGTCAAAAGGCAAATAATGACTTTACAGTAGTAAAGTGAACCACAGAAGTCGTAAACTCATAAACGTACAATTAGTGAAACGGGCCACTAAAGAAAAGATTTTACAACCACTCGACGGCCGGGTACAATGAGCGCGCAGTATCGTAACAAGGTGCTGAATAGAGTGAGAAGTCGTAAAGATGATTATTATTTCCTCTACTACCTGTTTTTACGAGTTATATCTGCGTCTTTGTCGGCGGCGTTGGATCGCGAGTAGTGCGAGTGAGAGGGAAGATGGCTCGGTGAGTGTTGGAACGCGGGAAGGTTGCGAGAACGGTAGCGGTCTCTTTCTAGCGCAGTGTTACTGAAAGGAAAGATGCGTGGCTGACACTATCGAATGGTAAACAATAGCACATAATCGGAACGCTCCATTCCCGCGCTGTAATGAAGCCATCAAGCAAACAAACTGCTGTGTGGCGCTGCGGACAAGTGCCGCGCGCATTTTTATTGCAATCAACTTTAGAACGAAATATTTGCTGATGTTCAGTTTTTTGCAATTAATCAACCAATTTAGACACATAAGATACGATGTGCACTGGACTAGGTAACTTTTTAAGGTCTTCATTAAAATTCTTTTACACTGTTTGTTGCTAAGTAAAGGAATCCATTGGAAATTAATACATTTCTAAAGTCCAATTAAAATATTTCTAAATTGTCGTCCAGAAAAATGCTCACTTAAATGTATCTAAGTAATAACATTGTATCATTCTACCGCAAAATTAAACTCTCGACATACCTATACCTACAAAAAGAAACTTAGAAGTAGTCATGCAGTTTGATCAATATTCAAAAGCTAACATTATTTTCTATGTCAGAACGACAATCTAGCAAGTACAAAAGTTTCAAAACTAAAATATAAAATACTTTCCCTGTACAGTCTTATCAAGAATCTTAATTTTCTTTTAAATCGCTACTGAATTTTAAATTCCCTATATAGTAAGAAACTGTAAGAACTCAAGGTGACCAATTAAATGAATCCGTCGCAGCTTTTTTTCTCTCTCTGACGTCTTCATTTAGTTTTGTTTAAAGGGTGCATGCAAACCCTATTTATACTACCCGTTCTGAGAGACTTTGCACAAAGGGTATTGTCATGAAGAAAGGGATGATCACCCTTATTTTTTATTTGAATAAGTATATTGAGGAGTATATTATGTGGCTTTTGAGTTTAAAGAAGCAAGTCGACTAGAAGATGGCTTTTATAAGAGATTTTTATGAATTTATGACTTTATTTTGATCGAAAATGTTCTGGTTGTTTTTGAAACTGATAGAACTTGTATGGAAATCGATGCAGAGGTCCTTAAATATTTATAAACCAACCCTAAGTTAAAAGTAAGCAGTTAATCAGTTTATATATTATAGAAGTATGTACAGAATATATCCTAAAATTGTAAATGAAGTTATATTATATGTGAAGAAGAAAGCAATAATACTTACCTAGGTAGTAGGTAATTATTTAATATTTAATTGTTGTATATGTAGGTCTCTACTCTTCGTATTTCCATTTTCATTTACTCAATTGTTTTTATCTTGTAATTAAATACCTGATGTAAGAAAATAGGTACCTGGTGCTACAGAAAATTTTTAGTTTAAATAAATTAAACACTGTTCAGTTTTTAATGGAGAAATATAGGTACTTTTGGTAGTTTTAACCTTTGATCATTGGTTCCTAAAAAATCAATTATAAGTGAACCTTATATTAAATTTGTAAGTAGGTAATACACCACAAAGTTTTGCAATACAAAAACTTTGCAAAATCTGGAAAAGCTTTTATAAAATGAAAAAGAAAGAAAGTTAGTAGATATGAAGAGTAACAGTAATTTGACTGTCTGCCACGAATATGTAAAATTCAGAGATTTAATTAAGTATGTAACACTCTAACAATACCACAAAACTAAGGGTTTAAATTTTTCTCATAGCCGGTACAGGAACGATAAATTTGAGTTTTTCGTTGAAGTTGAGCTTCCTTCCTTCCAAGATTAGTCAATTATCAACCAAAATTATATTAACCTTGAAAAACCTTACATTTGTAAAGTAAAGTGTAAAACGAAATACCTAGGTATGTCTTGTTACCTATCTTGGTATCTATGAATAGTTCAGTAAACGCAAATATTGTGGCTAGCACCAGGCGTTGGAATGTAATTGTCAAAGGACATTATTTCTCTTCAGAAAAGACTAGGTACCTAACTACCTTAATTTTTATACTTTTAAAATGTAAGTACCACGGGGCCACACAGGCTGGTGTGTTTGTCTGGGGATTTATTGTTATTATTATTAATAACCTGAATCTAGCGTGATTCTGAAATCAAAACTAAGATCAAGAATTGGGTTCATCAAGGTCATATTCAGTTGAAATTTTTTTTCATCATATTAGAATTTAGCATTTCGTTTTCCCAATTAGATTAAGCTTTTTAGTATTCTTTTCGTTATGAATTTCGAATATCTAATTAGAAACCAATTTCTGAAGATTGGATGAACATCATTTTTAAAGTATATCTTTTTCTTTAGTTAGAATTATGTAGATGATATTTGAAAAATTCATATGAAATATTCAAGGAAAGTATGGGATAGTCGAGGTACCTTGGCGATTTATAGATGGGGGAGAAACTTGTTAATAAGAAAACTTATATATCTTTACACTCTTTTTTATTCTTCTCAGTCTGATGTTCTCATACTGTGTTTCCCGGGCGTTAACGTGAAAAGCATTTCGTTTTAGATATATTTAAATTACACAACGGAATTTGGTTTTGTGTGTCTTAATTTGAATTCATATTATTCCTTTTAAAACATTTGGCCAACCTTCTGATGTTTTTAACGCTCGACCGTCACGGCGCGTATCTAGTACCTATACAACTGCTAGCTATTGGTACAACTTAACCTGCATGATTTGTTACAGTGAGTTGATATGAGTATTTTTTTGCAGTGTAAATGGTATACTAATCATTATCAAAGTAATAGACCGTAGGTAAGTATCTGATGTACTTAGGGTTTCTGGATAGATTCGAGACTTAAAAACATTTTTTTAAATCATTTTGTACTAATAATGCCAATAGATGGCGCTATTATCCTTAACTGAACAACCTACCCTTAAAAGACCTACAATTGCTTACGATGGTTGAGAGAGGTAATTGGTTGCTATATTTCTCCAAATGTTTACTGCCATAGATACCGAAGGAAAGGTTATAAATGATGAGCCAATAGGTTTGCTAAACAAGATTTTAGCCTATGTCTAGACAACGTTGACTTTATAAAAATATGATTTCTATTTTTTTCATTTTCATGACATTCACAAACCTGGACACCTATAACTTCACAGTAGACTCTTCTTTTGTATTTAAAGTGTAACTGAATCGTCCTTACGTCCTTAGAAAAATGTAAAAAAGATCTGAACTTAACCCACAAACATCCACCTAATTCGTATTCTCATGCCAGCCGGTGCGCACACGCCGGCACGCGCCAATCATAAACACAATTTTTACTACCACTTGAAACGTCATAAACGTCACTCGACCCACTATAGAGCATCCATGGACCCACGATATCGTCACTAGCCTTCGGGGCGAGACCTCACGATATAAATTCGATACTTTATGCCTCTCCTCGGCTATACAGATTATTATGTCGTTTCAGACGTTTATTGAACGGTTACAGGCTTGTTTAAAGTATCGCCATTTAATGTAGATAAAGGACTCGATAGTTTATGACTTCATCGGTGCTCGTTTTTATAGTTTTTGAAGGATTTTGGTTTTGTTTGATTTTTTTAAATTAAAGTACGAATTAGGGTCCATATGTAGCTTCTTTGGTATTCGAGCGCTCTTGCCATGAACCTAGTCAGTCACATTCGGCACAGGTTGTGAACAACGTGATCAAGTAAAAACTTCAGATACCAATGTATTTATTTAGCGTTTTCTGAAGAAACCAGCGTGTAATTATTTTCAGTCGAAAGCTGTGACGATGTTAGTTTACTGTTTGTGTCCACACATTTGAATAAAATAATTTTTATACATTTTCGCTGGCAAATCCTCCTCATGGTAAGTTGCATTTCGGTCTGTCTGTATATACCTGTATATACCAAAAGGAAAAACAGGATTTTCAAGTCTTGTATCTAAACAAACCGTCCTAGTTTTACCTAATGTAAGTTACATTTCAAGAATAAGCTAGAAGTTCATTTCGCGCGTATTACTAAAAGGTTACTCGTATAACTTTACCTAGGTATATCCAAAGAGTTGCGGAGCGAGAGTAAGAACTTTTCTAACCTTCAACTTAAAAATTTTGCAAATTATTATTACTAAAAAGTCAAAAAGAAAATTCATGGATATTTTTTTAAAATTTTTAGACACAACCTACATGGGTCTGTATCATATCTGAAAGACAGTGATTTTTTTGACAACTGCAAAATCAATCTGATTAAAACTATCATCATAAGACCAGACAAATCTATTTAACTCTAACCACAGAGCAGTTCAATATTAGAGACCACTACACACATTACATTGCTAAAGGCGTTTCATATCACTCACTCAGCATTCAGTGCCACAAAATTATGTGTTCAGTAGTAAAAACTAGAACTAAATTATTAGTTACGTGACTTAAGCCAAACTTCATTTTTGCGTAGAATGCAGCGCTACGCTCTACTGAACAGATAACTTGGTCGGACCGCACGTAGGTGCTTATTCTAGTCTTTCATCTAAATGCCTACTCTACCAGTTGTGGCATTTTATTACAGTAATTTACCTACGACTGCGGCGTGTTTGATTGATAACAATCAGCAAACAAGTTGTAATGGAATGATTTGATATCTGTTGAAGAGTGCTTGTAATAGTTCGTAATGGGGAAATTAATGGCTGAGTGAGAAAAGGCGGTTATGAAGCTGAATATAACGATTAGGAGTGGCATTACATTAATGAACTTAAGAAAATGTTAGTTTATAATATTGAATGTTAGCTTAGTAATAACTCAGACAAAAATGTTACCTAATTTTTTGGATTGATTTAAAAACTGCTATTAAGTAGGTACCTACAAACTGGCCCATTGGTATGTACCTACCTACTTGTTACCTACTTATAGCTGAAGTAATATCGACATTGCAAAAGGGAACCGACTTGTTCTTGTAAAAGTACTTCTACAAAATGATTCATCTGAAGCAATCGCTTTTGGCAAAGACCCCTATTTAGAGTTCAATCTTGAGTATTTTATAGTAAACTAATTAAAAAATAGTCGATGGTGCAGCGGTTTAACGCCCGGCCTAAAGATTTTCATATTTACAAGAGAATTTTTAATGCATGTGTATATTGAACGTTCCCCGATTGCTATCCCTGACTATGACGAAAAATATCATGAGAAAGGTTACGTAGTTATTTCGAGGTCAAAAGAAAACCTGCCATTGCCCATCGTGATGAACTTCAAATCATCCGAAACCAGCCCTTCAGTCTGGTGAGGCTGACCTCTGACTGATCATAAGCAGAGGTACCTACCTACTTTAGATACCTATCTAATTTAAATAAGAAAAAAATTTTTTCCTACCTATAGGTACTTGGCGCTCTCGGTGGATACCTAAGCTAAGGGTGTGTGAATAGTGAATCGCTTGTGTATTGTTCGGTCTTTTGTAGGCGCCCCGCATACTAGGGGACGAGGATACACTTGTAGTACACTGGATTCGAATGCGAATCTGAGCCTGCACTAACGCTCCCAAATGTACCTACGTATAAAAGAAGCAGACTGGGTTTATACTTTTAGAAAATAAGTACTAACATTGTTTGGTGAAGAGCTATTGAACGATCTACCAAGTGGCAAGACACACTGGCGCAATACTTACCGTGTATATTTAAAGAAACTGAATAAATTCAAACAACAGTTCGCGTTAATCTATTCTAAGGGAACCCGGCGCTAGTTAACTGCGCAAAGCTCTGTGCAAGCAATTTATCGTTGGTGTTTTATTTTTTTAACAGTAATTGCATGTAACAATATCTACTTATGCGTTGCCGACCGAAGGCTTCAGTTGGAACTAACTTGCCCCAATAATTGCACAGTCTGTTCCTTCCCTTTGACCGGAAAACAACCACGTACCTAAACGTGATTATTATACCGGTCAAAGGAGGGACAACGAAGGTAATCTACTAACACTTTAGGTTGTACGTATAGTTTGTATAAGTTACTGTAATAATAGTATGTTAATTAAATATAATATTCTATCACAGTATAGGTATGCCAATCGAAACATGAATATAGTATTACGGTTTAGATATTTTTATGTAGCATAATATACGCTAGCGCCACGTTGCATCAATAGTGGAACCCTTCGCAGTCACATATTTGCGATTGATGCCTACTCATTGTGCCTTTTTTGAGTGCATGTTACGAAAGCTAAAATTTTCTTTTATGGCCGAACGGATGAATATTTTTATATATGTATAACATCTAAATATGTAAGAAAACAGTTATTATTCCAGGAACTTGTAAACGATCCAATAAAAAGCTAGTTACAGCGCCATCTATGCAAGGTAGGTAGTATTTTTACAAGAAATCTGCACAGCAAGTTACCAAACAAACGAATAACTATACTGTCATAGCCAGTCTCTATTTAGAATTATTGTCATAGCAGGTTAATAAAACGTTAACAAAACGAAAAGGTGCGTAAACATTGCCTAGGTACCTACCCTTGTTATTTGTATAAAAACCAGCATAACACGAAGACATTAGTTTTATTACGCTATGTTGACTTATTCTACAATTAAAATCTAATGATAACATTTAGCACCTATTAAAGTCATCAAACGAACCGCAAGATAAATGTTTTATACAAACTTACATTGATTCAATTTTATTATCCAGTTAATTCATTCAATAACATACATCTACCAGCAAGATAAACATTATGGCAATAGGAGCACGATAAAATAATCATAAACGTGGATTTTATAGCTGTATTCATCATTCGTATAAACAAATTCATCAAGCCACTTGTTAATCATAAAATAAATCTTATTACATAATAAAATTATGTTGAAATTGATGACAAGCGTTTTATTTTCGTCATAACAATAAAATTTAAATTTACGAGCGCTCACCGAAGAAATATAAAGACAGCGCCATCTGGACATGAATGGTGGAACTTATTGTAATGTAGAATGTCGGACAGATTTCTTTGTGAGAGACAGATTCCTTTGTTAATTAGACTGTCTTCTTAATTTTTTATATTTAAAAAACATGAAAAGGGCATTTAATCTAAATAGATACACTCCATAATTTACTGAGGTTCTGGAAATTTTGATAGGCGAGAATTTACCCAGCATTCGTACTTAGTACTTAGATAGTGAGTGACATTCTATGTGACAGAATATAGAAACAAATCATAATATTTCCTTAAGTTTTCACGATTTATTATTACATTTGGTACCTAATTATTTGCAGTTCAGATTTTTGGTTGTTTAGTGAACAAATATTTTATATTATTATTTGTTTACGTAGGTAGCCTTTCCAGTTAAAACTTGGGTTTAAGAAATGAATAAAGTTTATGTACCTATACCATAAACCTATGACAAAAATTTTTTAAATAATTTTAAATAGATTTAAGTAATTTTTAGTCATTAATTCTTTCGTAGATAGGTAAGTGAATTTTTATTATAGAAAAATAAGGGTAGGACCTAGGTACTATTAAGGACCGGTAAATATTAAGATAAAAATAAATATTAGAGCATGAGTAAAAAGCAATATCAAACTTGGAATAAGAATAATAGAAGAAAAGTAAGGGAAAAGTTGATTAACTTTTCTTAACATATCTCACATTACCTAAATTTTTATACGTGACTGACTATGTACCTACCTACTTATAAAAAGTAGGTAGGTATAAGTTGTTAAACTTTTATATATACCTATATATATAATATATTTTTTTAGGTTTATGAGTGCTTAGTTAGTCTTTGACTAAGAAAACATGATTTATAAACCTAAAAAAACAGGTGCGCATTTAAAATCGACCTAGCACACGTTTATCATTCTGTTCCTTGCATAGTAACGCACACAAACAAAATTGTCCCCACGCACTTTCGGTCGCATTAAAAGTAAGCCAACTTTGCATAATTGTCTCATTCACGCACAAGAGGTCGTTCTAGGGCATCGAGTGTTGCCGTCTCGTTCGCACGCGATCGTCAAAATGGCCTCCGAACGAGTTGTTGTGAAGGTAGACGCCACTTTTGTTGCCTTGTAATGGGCGGAGCGAGCACAGTGACGTAGTCGGCGTGTAGGCCGCGAAATATATGTACGGGTAAAATTTTTTTAAGAACTATTAAAAATATGATTAATTTACAAAGTAATTTATTCGAATACGAAATTAAAACAAATCAAGCTATTTGAAAGCACATTTTGTCGCTAGTCAAGAATAAAAAGAAATTGTATAGTATTGTAAGTAGTGTAGGTAGTCAAGGTATTTTTAATTATTCAAGACTGGTAGGTAAGATGTCTGTGATTATGCTCTGAACACAGAGTAACAAAAATAATATTTAAAACCAAAAGTTCTGTTACCTAAAAATAAAAAAATTTATGACACGTAGCAATTTGTGCAAATATAAATAGAAAGTTTGGCCATCTGATAACACAAGTGGTATCTACTTCATAGGTAAAAAAAAATATTTCTAAGTCCGGCTCTGAACTCCCGAAATGTGCTATGGCGACCGACCGATGCTGTCTGTGACGAACGATCCATGCGTTTCTGTGTATTTAAATCGTTTTTTTAGCACGCCCGATATGAAATACTATCTAAAACAGTGTTATTTATAAACAAATATGTGTACAAAGTGATAATAACAATTTAAAAAGCTATTATAATATTACAAAGTACCGATAATTGTGTTGTATGTACGACTCTAGAATGTCACGTCCTAGCCCGGCCATCGCTGGTAGTTGCGTCTCTTTCACTCTCGTAATGTCGAAGAAGGTGAGGTTATGATTGATTTTATTTTCAGTTTTATGATTATTTTTATTTGTGTTGAACACTTTTTATTACGTTATTAGTAATTATGATGCTAATGCTATGATATAATGCTATACATTTATAGTTCAATTATCTTTTAAATGATTTGCCCCACTTGTTACCGTTAGTTTTATCAAATTTAGATTGCGCTGGGAAGTTTTAAGATGATACTTAATATTATACTTAATTTGTACAAAGACAAGATCCTATACTAATTGTTTGATGAAAACCTAGTTTAGTTGTTACAATGATGTTAACGACGATGAACACCCACTCTATCATCATAATCCTATGTAGAGTTGAGTTTCATACATTATACCACTTTATTAGGTACCTAAGAACCTATATAACTTTAAGTAGGTTTTCACTTTACCTTTTTCAATGTGAAACTTTGCTTAAATGCATTAGTTTACTATGTGAGCCAGCAAGCCAGTTAAGCAAGCCATCTTAAAAATTGATTGGCCAATTTAAATTCAAAATCACGTTCTAGAACCGTCGGCATAATTTCAGTACGCAACGCATACTAAATTCAGAACCAGTATTACTTGGTCTCAACACTTAGTGAAGGCTGTATTAAATTGGGTGGTCCTGATAGATGGATATAAATTGGTTGGTCCTGAAATTGGTTCCTGTGTTTTTCTGGAAGATTATCAGTTTTAAATAATTAAAATAGGTGCTCAAATATTTGATCAGGAAAATTAGTAAAAAGGTCTTACCCTACTAGGTATATTATTTTTTAGTTTCTCATCCATCAATTATGAATGTTTTTACATTTTCTGTTAGTCAGGGGACTACCTAAGTAGTGTATAGGGTCATTTTGTAAATTAATGTATCGCTAAGGAAGTTATGTGTAAATTATTTTGATATAGGTAGGTATATTAATACTGTATATAGAATATCTTTATCCAAAATACCAGGATGGCAATTTTTTCATTGAATTTAAAGTATTGTCCAAATAAGCAGTCTATTTTGCTATAGAAATTTGGTCAAAAGCAGGAAAGGAGACAATTTCTTCTTAAAACTACAAAATACAAGACTTAGGCTAACATGTACCTAATGTATGAGAGAGTTCACCAATTTCAAACGTCCTTCTTAAGAATACAACGAATTGAACTTCAGAACCTAATATTATCTCAAGGTCATGTACTTACAGACAATACGTCAAGAGTATTGCCAAAAATAACTTATGAGTAGGTAGTACCCACCACTACGTAGGTAACAAGTTCTAATAATAAACCTCGTAACACTTCGAAAAAATGCGTCAGCCATCTTTGTTGCCCAATAAACAAAATTCTGAGCGGGATAATTTACAATTTTTATCAGTTCGCACAGTATAAAGATGTTTGTAAGGCTGTATATCTGTTGTCGGACTCACAAAATGCAATTAAAAATAAACTTTCCGACGGATACTGGGCGAGCACGTGCGCGTGCCGTTTGGAAACTCTTGCGCATGTGGTTCGTATGTGAACTTCGAACGAGGATGGTACAAAGTTACCGTGTATGTGGTTAACTAGAACATGCCTGTGTGCTAGGTCATTTGAAAATGAAAGAATTGCTTACTACGAGTATTAAAGGTAATTCTCAGTTATACAACGATCAAGGTAGGTATAATTCTGGGTTATCGCCATTATTTATAATGCTTTATCTGAAGGATGTCGTTTTGACTCGCTTAAATTACCAATTTTTGAACCCTATACGTACATCATTGGAATGAAAAGTGTTTTAAGGTACTTACATAGGTAGGTAGCTATGGAAATAACTGGAAGAAATTACTTTGAATGTGTAGGTACTACCTAAAGATAAAACTTCTTTTTAAGGGACGATATTCTTTAATATTATACCGAAAATCTTTAAAATCTCAATTGTAGTTTCTGAAATTAATAGTCTTATATCGTGGTCTGCCACAAACTTTTGAAGTTCAACATTTTCACGTTAAGATGAAACGACACTGTAATCATACGTAGGTACTTACAATATATTATCAAGGTGGATGCTATAAATAAATTATAATTAGTTATGTGTATGCGGATCGACATCGCGACCCTGACACTGGTGGCTGGTGCGTTGGGCAAGATCACTAGTTGTTGTGTCATAGTTACCTACGAGTCACATTATTGTAATATCTTTCTTTTCAAAATATATGAACGATGTATCTACGGTTTTAGCAGCGATAAGTAGAAACTGTAAGCTTTGTTAGGTGTTTGTCTTGATGAAGGATAACGGACGATAAAGCACGTGTGTTAAAAATGTTATAGCTAGGTACCTACACCTACTCAATTGGTGCCATAATGTTACAGGTAGTACGAACTAGCGTACGGCGACTAAACGCTATTATAAAAGGTTTTTTTTGTTTTTCTTAAAACAGAAGGATCTCACTTTTGGAATAAAAAGAACTGACTTACTTATTAGAGTTAGTAATCATGAAATAGTCGATAAATTAGGAGCGATTCTTCAAAGTATCTAAATATATATCTTTGGATTCGTTAGTAACGAGTACTTAATCAATATTTAGGTTTGGTTTATATACTGACTGCAAAAAACAATATAAGTTATACCCTTCAAAAATGAGCTTTGTGGTCTCTTTTTGAAATCTTCTATGAAAGTTATTATTAAAGTAAATATAGCATATTGTGTAAATTCTATAGATATATGTCTCTAAGATACAATGCACTAGCTAACTCGAACCCGAGACCATTCCATTGTCTTCTGATTTAGTATGCATTACCAGTATTCTAGTTTACATCCAGTGTAAATTAATTCTGTTTGTATTTCCTAGTTCCAATGATATTCTGGGTTAAATAAAAATTTATGATTTAGGAAAATTAAAATCAGATAGAATAATAGATGTTTACTTAGTAAAATAATAAATAAAATCTAAATGATTGAATTAAGTACATACATCTTTGACATTGTTTATTAGTTGTAGTGGACATTAAATACACCGGGATAAAATGTCTAAGTCTGATCAGAGGGGCAATAAGTAGCTAAAACTTGAACACTATATTAATATCTTAGCATAGATGGTCGGGAATAAAGACATAACCCATTGAGCCCGTGCATTCATTCGTGTTACCGACAGGTACTCTTTGAGTACTTTTGCGTCTGGATGTATCTACCTACTGAGTCTCTACCTGCGAGTAGATATTCGATCTACCGTCGGCTTCGCACTCCATGAAATATGTTTGCAAGACGAAACCTTATTGGTTAAGTATTTAAATTAAAAATATTTAAACTAACATTGAAATATAGGCTATATATAACCTTTGTCTTGATGAAGTTCGTGATGTTTTAAACTTTTACAAGTAAGAAGTGTAGTAATAAGAACTGTTTCTGGAGAAGATTCTTCTAAACATATTTTATATCTATTTAACCTAAACGTACACTTACAATTTTACTAATAAGTAGCCGTTTGTGAGGGACGTTGCTTAAAAAGTATAGTTAGTGAGTAGACCGAGGAGTGTTATCTAAACACAAGTCACTTTCAGGAATGTAAAGTTAGTACCTAACATAAACCTAAGTGATTTTTTTAATTATCTGGATTTAATAAGTTCCTAGGTATTTGTAAGTTTTATCTACATAATACACAATGCTAAGACATTTTTGTCTTTTAGCTAAGTAATACCAAAATATTTTAGAGCTCCATAAATTGTGACCAATCAAAGTTTTGCTTCATTTTAATTTAAGAAAATCGTAAGTACAACTTTTCTCTGCCATCGTACCGTTCATATAAAACTTTAGTAGGTAAAAAACATTATATTATAGTTCCGTGGCTACCTAAATATCCAAAGCTGATATTTAGGTAGCCTGAGTGCAGCTTGTGTAACGAAAATAAAAGGACGAAAAAGTATCAAAAATATTGGTCTCACGTCGCCGGTCGCCGGTCGGCGTCGACGCGGGAAGCGAGGCGACGAGCGCCGATCAAAATACCCTACACCACCCTTGGACCTGTAACGCTGGGTTTACACGGCGCCTCAGTTGTGTCGCATTTTATTTTAAATTTGTTTTACGGGATTCCCTTTTGTCTTATAAATTCAAGAAAAAGCTTCTCATAATCTTCACTTCAAATTTTGTGTGCACCTACTATTCAATAAGTCCTAAAACAAATTAGTCACAAAAGTTATTTACATACTAATCAAATCTGCTTATATTTCTTGCAATGAACATATTTACCATTTAAAATAGACGCATTGCAGTATTTTGAGACTTTTAATAACATTTTATCCCTGAAAACCTTTTTCGTGGTTCGAATAGGTTAGATCCTAGAGGTCAATTCAAAAGCCCTGAGCCAGCAAACGCAAAAGGAAGTCTTGAAGCGAAGCGCTGAAGCAGCGAGTCTTCTGGTGAAGCACGCTTAGAAAACTTGCATGCCTGAATGCTTGCTTTGCAGCATAAATGCTGAATAGCTGCATGATATAGAAGAAAGAATATAGTAACAAGAAATAACTCCTCACAAATGCAAACTGCGCATTAGGTAAGTAAAGCAAAACTAACATTATCAATTCTTTAAATAAAACACTTTTTACCGGATATTATCGCGTATATTTTAGTTAATTTTAAAATTATTTCGACGTTTCGGCATCTTTGCAGTTGCCGTGGTCACGATAGACTAAGGTGTTGTTCATCTATTGCCAGTAATAAAAACTACATGATTGTCAATACATATTAACGCCATCTGTTTCTCAGTCTTCTCGCATAACGTCCCGGATTGACACAAAAGGCACTGACTGTGTCCTGAGTTTGCAGTCTAACAGTTTGCTGGTTTTTCATTTTGATGTTTTTAAGTATTGGATCCCATGTTGATGAAAGTTTCCAACCATCTTCTCTATTGAAATTTGGATGTTTTTTAATTTCAATAGTTTCTCTGATCATCCTAGGTATAAAATGTTTCTCTTTTGCTAGGATCTTCACGGTATCAAATCTTAAATAATGGTTGGGCTTATCTATGGAATGTTCACAAACTGCAGATTTTGAGGTTCGTTTATTTTTAACATCAGAGATGTGTTCTTTAATGCGAGTTGACACATTTCGTTTGGTTTGACCGATATAAGAGAGCCCGCAGCCACAGTCGATTTTATAAACGCCTGGATCTTGTAAAGGGATGCTTGATTTTATTGGACGAAGATGCTGGCTTATCTTTGAGTGCGGCTTGTAGATAGTTTTGATTGAAGCTCGCCGAAGAATGCCTCCTATCTTGTCAGTAACACCCTTTATATAAGGCAGGAATGCTGGTCTTCGTTCAACTGTGAGTGGCTTTACGCGGTTTCTGCGACGGCGACGCGGTGTTTTTAAATCGTTATCCCGCAGCACTTTAACCAGGTGGTTGAGTTCCTCATTAATGTGTTGGGAATCGCAGATTCCATGTGCTCTCTGAAACAAAGAGTTGCCTACGGCAGATAATTGGCTCGGGTGGTGATGGGATTTCCCATTTAGATATCGGTCAGTGTGGGTGGGTTTCCTATAAACAGTATGGCTAAGTGTACCATCAGGATTTCTTTGTATTAAGACATCTAAGAAAGCTAATTTGTTCTCCTGCTCCAATTCCATAGTGAATTTAATTTTAGAATTAAGGGAATTGAGGTGGTTTAGGAATGCAGTCACTTCATGCTTAGGTAATATAGTGTAGGTGTCGTCAACGTACCTCTTGTATATCTTCGGCACAACAGGTGCCATTCGGAGCGCTTGCTTCTCGAAGTTCTCCATGTAAATGTCAGCTACAACAGGTGACACCGGAGACCCCATGGCAACACCATCAATTTGAATGTAGTAATTGTTATTCCACATGAAGTAGCCAGATGTTAAACATAGCTCTAATAGTTCTGCATATTCCTCGGGCAAGTTTGACTCACTTAGCTTCCTTTTTACTATATCAATGCAGTCTCTAACAGGTAGTGTCTTCTTGTGTAATAAAATCAAATATCTATTTATGATTTCACAATACAAGTTTTCTTTGTCACCCATAACCCAACTCTAATAGGTACTACGTAAACGTTTATCGATAAATTATTTGAGTTCACGATTTTATTGATATTTAGCAGAAAAAACCAAATAAAATCCTTAAATTAACGTTATTAACTCCAGTTTATTTTAAAAAAGGAGGGTTTACGGCTTGTAAATATTAGATAAATTTGAAAAAATGCTGCAAAATTACTTTTTTGGCTGTATGGCAAATTTCGTCAGTGCGTAAAAAATCGCTGTGAAATTTAAATCTGTGGTCTTCGATAATTCGACTGCAAGTAGAAATACTAATGCCATTTAGATCTGCTATAGATAATAATTGATTGCCTGTTGCATAAAATCGAAGGGCACACGGCAGTTGGTTAATCGGTGACACAGATTTAATTCTGTAAATAAGATACAAGTAGGTTACAAAGTTACATAAATAAAATTAAAAACAAAATTAAGCAAGCAGTAAGAAAACTTTAAGCTAGGTACTTCCTTGTCATCGTGGAATTCTAACAAAGGCAGTACAAAAGATGACCTACTAATAGTCAGTATATCAAAATAAATGCCAATAAATATAGATTATCATACATTCATTAGTTTGAATATATAGTCCTTCCTACCATTGTAAGATATTTTTTTAAATATATCTTATCCCCGATTTTTTTAGGATTCACTCTAGGTAATTCATGTGAAAAAAAGAACTGACAGATTGTTGATTGACTGTCAAAACTAATCCGCCAATAACGTCCATTACTTGCGGGTTCATTCGACATCGTTTTGTTACTTTTTTGACTTTGACATTGATACATTCAAAAGAAAACAACGTGGTAACTTATGATTGATTTTTCGCAAATTATTTATTACTTTTTTACAAGCTTTTTAAATTTAAAATTAGGGAAGTTTAAGGGGGGAAAAGGTTACTCATGAGTTAATCTTTCATGCGTAGGTACTACTGACCATTAGCAGGTCAAAATCCTATATTGAGTTTGACCATCATCTTTTAAATCGTTTGCAACATAAATAAAACACTCTCTCTTGACAACCTGTATCTTATGAAAAAGTATTTGTCGTCAAATTTTTCTAAATCCTTCGATCTTTCCCGGTAAATAAGAGGTCGTCTAAACAAATTTTGGTCACTTAAAAATTCTATATCCTCAATTGCTTCTGAATCTTCAAATAAATCGTGGTCACTATCCATTTTTATCACTAGAAGTAATTATTGTTCGAAAGTTGGAAAGATATCTCGCAAAATGACCAAAAAATATACGTCTAAATTATAATGCTTAAGGTGTCAAATTTTAGAGGCTACAGGTGAAATCGGGCATTTAGTCTTGCAGCTGGACGTCTTTCAGCTGACAAAAAAATTATCGTTGTTAAATTGGTTTTTGGATTTTTCAAACCCTATCAGACTGTATTTTCACAAATTCCTAACTTCTGGCAGATTCAGGAAAAGGTTGATGAATCAAAACCAATTCAGAATCGTTTTGTTTTTTATTTTATTTATTTATTTAATTAAAGAAAATAAATTTAACATATGTTGCACTTGCACTTTAAGTTGTATGATTATAAACAATATTAATTACTCTTATGATAAGTATTGCATTAACGATCCTTCACTACGAATATCATCACTAAATTATGCTATTTAAAACTAACTTTATAATATTACAATAAGGATAAAAAATATTTATTTTGAAAAATTTATTTATATTTTTACTTTGAAAAAACATTTTAATATTCATGAAAATAAAACATGTTTGATTAATATAAAAATGTAAAGCTTAACTTGATAATCTAAAGTAGAAATAGTTATGTTTTATCTTATTTACCCACTAGGTAGGAATAAATGCAAAAAAATCAATTATGTGTATACTGGCTCTACACTTTGAATTTATTAAATAAATACCTATTACATAACCTATATAATATAGTGAACTACGTTATATTTGTTACTATACATAGGATACGGATAGGAATACCTTGTACCTATAAACTAAACTATTTGATTAAATTACTAACCCGTGTTGGCAGCTTATTAAAATACATTTAATGATATATATTTCGAATCAAATATCTACTAATGTTGTAGTAATAAACTTTTTATAAATGTTAAAAACCATCGGAATACACAAATAATCATTACTTCAACTGTTTAAACATTAAGAAATCTACACAGGTAAATTAATATAATTTACTTAACTAATCCTAAAGGAAACAAAAACAAAAATACCTACATTTATTTTTATCCAACACGCTCCCACCACAGATACGTGCAGCCATCGCTGCGCTCAGATAAAAAGTCGGCCATCTTGTGTGCGTCGTGTGAACGCCGCGCGCCCCTCCCGCCTGTCAGCTAGACGTGGACCTAACCAATCACGAAAATCTGCCGATCCCACGATTATCACCCGTACACAGTGGAAATAAGATTCTATGGACGGTACAAGGTATTGTTGTGATTTTATACGGGCTGTTTATGTAGCCGAAACTACCGCTTCATATAGCAGAGACATCACTTTCATTATTATTAGACGATTCACGACGTTTACTCAGCGCTTAGAGGAAATCTCGGTTGTTTAATTAAAAATGTTTGTGTTCTGAGCGCTTTTGTTTTTAGAAGAATTGTTAGTGATCTTGAAGCCAAAAGTGTAAAAAAAGTAGTCTATGATTTAAATGTCGTCAAATTATTAATGAGGCATGGCCTTGTCGTACTGCCAACTCTGAATACAAAAATAACAAATTTTCAACTGATAATGAACCTTCCAAACAACATTTTGGTTTTTGGCCAAACCCAAACATTGTTGCCATTCTCTCGTAATGGGCGATCCTTATTAAATTTATACTATGGACTGTTAAAATTTCACTTGTTTAATTATTCGAAATTTGGGTAAAGGGAAACCACTAATGGCCTTGTACGCATCCGTTGTTGGCGAATGGATAAATACAGAAAGTTTAATGGTAGGTACCAGCGACCTAAGCATGTAAAGATATATTAGTATTATATTTTGTCATCTTTTCATAGGTAATCTACCTTCAAAGTGTATGTGTGCCTATTTACCTAAGAAACATTTTATATTCATAAATTTTTGACTTAAAGATAATTTTAAACCAGCTCAGCTAGTCAAGAAGTTACATAAAAAGTTTTTATAATTATTCAAAATTTAACTGGAGTATCATATTATTATTTGTTAAGAAAATTGAAATAAAAGCCGTAGGTAAAAAGGAAAATTCTAGGTATTGAGCTATAGGTAAGTACAAATAACGACGCCACTAACATTTTAATTCGCAATACAAAATAAAACCCAACGTTTTTCAAACCGTTCCGATTGTAGAGACGTTCCAAGTTTAAATGTTACGACTGCGTCGTAAAATAAAAGGTGCATCAAAACAGGCCACCCGTTTGCTGTCGTCCATTATAACCCAACCCGATCGAGGACGTCACCCCATGCTTAACCTCTCCACAGCACGAGGCACCTCTCAAACCTAGCTCCCTAGCCTGGGTTCCTTTACGATTATTTAGTCGTAAAAATCAAAGTTATAGCCTATTTACACCAGTAAATGTATGTTAATCTTTGTTTTACGAGTGCGGTGCCTTATTATTTAAGCGTTAATCACTTAACACTTAGCTTCATGTATATTGCCAGGTTTTATGATCTCGCTTTCTTGATTCGTTTTATTTACGATAGTTTTTTTGCACGTTTCAAATGGAAGTCTAGTTTGTTCTTATGAAACTGGTTTCATAATAGCGTTTCGCGAACGTCTACTTATGTATCAAATTGTGGAGTCGTCTTATCGTTAATGTGATCAAAAATTTACGTAGGAATTTTTTGTGCAAAAAGTCTAATGTACTTTATGTGGAGGTATGAGAAATGCCTACACTTCTTTACGATGTTCGTTATATTCGTTCTGGCATTTGCATCTGTTGCAAATATCGCTTTTGGTATCTAAAATTACCTCTATGAAATAAATTTAGAAAGAGTAATTCCATTAGTATCGAAAGAATACTATTTCTGTTATATATACTACTAATTCTGTAAATATAATTAAAAAAACTCTATTAATAAACATATCTTAAATTTCCAACAAACAAACAAACAAGTTAGACACTTATCTCAGTACTATTACACTATCTAACGATTGTATTCCTCAACAAATGTCTGCAACATGTTCAGAATATCGTTGCAGTAAATCCAAGGAAATTGCCTTTTCAAACAGTTCCCATTTCCAATAAGTCGCCCATGGCATCGCGTCTCCTTGTAACAAAGACATTAAACATGGCTGTCTGGATCGGAAACAATATTCTTCACATCGTCCATAATGTTATAAATCTGTTTATTTTCCCTATTTCACTGCAACATATTTAACAAGTCACCATCAAACTATTTAAAATCTTATTCACTTGTAATTAAATTGCAGTTTTCTAGTGATGTAAGATAGAGTTAAGATTTTCATTTGATCGTGTATATTAGTTAATATATAACTTTGAATTAATTGTGTGGTTGTATCTTAAGTAGATACATTATGTACTTAGGGTGCAACAACAATATGTGAGTAATGGTAATATACGCATGACTAGTATTATAAAAGAGTAAGATATAGACATGACACATTGAAAATAATACGTAGGTGTGATAGATATAATCCTAGTTTAATTTACCTCAAAACTACTATTTTGTTTAAAATCAAACATTTAAGAGGAGAACCTAAAAACACCTAAAGTCTTCTATATTCGTATATTTCACATTTTTATTCAGTGCGAATCTAATAAAAGTATTCTTCTTTGATAAGAATTAATTATTTAACCAAATTCTATTGTATATTTTAGTAACACAGAATTCATTTCATCGGTAAAGCAACTTAAATCCTGAACAAACGAGAAAAACGCAATCATTGATCATTGCAACTTCATCAAAGCTCACAAAACTATCGAAAGTACCAACATAAAGATTCTGACGCAGCAAGAAATCAAATCTCAAAAATAACTTGTATATTATTTAAATTAAACACTGGCTGATATTTAAAGGTTGGGCATAAATCTCCTTGTATTTCGGTCACGTCCTTTTCCTCGTGACAGGGTGTATATCAGTCGGGATAAAAGCCCTGCAGCATGCGTTACTTCTGCCTGGCCATTGCAATTTAAAAAAAAACAACTTTTTTGACATTGACAGTCACTCCTGCGCACGTGATTGAATGCAACGAACTCTGCGCGTATTTACGTACAGTCCGACCAAGTTATTTGTTCAGTAAGGGGGTATCGTGGCGTTGTACGCTTTAATGAAGCTTGATATTAAACTACGAAACGAAAGCTATAGTACAGGTTTTTGCTACTGATCAGTTAACTCGGTGGCGCTGTAAATAAACAGCTGATTGAGATAGCTGCGTTGTTTGGATATTGAAAGAATGATGACATATTTGCTTACTATTTAGACTTTTTAATTATTAAGTTTGTCTGACTTGAGCTGTCTGATAAACCTTTGCTGAATTTGTAAATATGTTTTGAAAATTGCATAATGATATGAGTTTAAAAACTGATGTTTAATTATTTTCATTTCTTATTTATTTATCTTATTTTAATTAAATTATAAAATTTCTGCCAGTGAACCTGAGCCTGAAAAGTGAGATAAGAGAGAGAAGAGTGGGTAAAAAGAGTAAATTATTAAGAGTAATTGTTTTGTATCTTTTATTATATTAATAGGGATAGGCTTTATGAGGAGGACATAAGCTTCAATTACTTAGATTTAAAAAAACAGTGTTGACTTAATATTTAAAAGCCGTTGTAAGTTAATACGTACTGAATAACAAACTAAGTGAATTCCTTTAATCAAAATAAACTCTACCAAACTGACTTCAAACGTTCTTCAAAAAGACAACTTCCATTGGAGGCTACATTACAAAGTGTCTCAAAACAGGTTCCATATCCGACCAACCAGAGCCCACAACGCTCGGCCATACATCTCGCTATCTAAGAAATTCCATATAAATAGGTATCACCGACTAGACACAAAAAGGAGCTCGGCAAACAAGAATAAGTCGGCAATAACTTAGGAAAGTGTGAGTTACGTTGTATCAAGTTTATGTAGGTGGCAGGCGGAAGGGTTGCCGGCCACTTGTACTGCCTGAGAGACCTGGCTTGTTGCTGTACGTTCAGTTCATCAGATAAAACTATACAAGCCAAGTTTTTAAGATAAACGCGATTACAGCAAAAGACAACAACAACTCTTCTGAAATGAAGTTTATATATGAGTTAAAATGTAGATACGCACTTCCATTTACTTAGAAGTCTAACTTGTTGTTACCTTTTTCTTTATTATTTATTGTAAATTGACAAAACCTAATTTGAAAATAATATTTCACAAAAATCATGTACATTTTTTTGCTTAAAAGATTATGCCTTAGTTCAATATCGTCCATAAGAAATAACACCATCTTTATCTTAAAACCAAACTTTTTCGTGACTGTTTCCCCGTGTCCTTATAGAAAATAACCCTAAAGCAGGCCGTTATCGGTCGACACGAAGCACTGAGTTATTGAGAACCGCCCGCGATATCGTGCCTGAGGTTCCTAAACTGTGGCCCTGGAATGTACCTATCTGGAGCTGAAAGTTGAAAAAAAATTCAAAGAACATAGTATTATCTCTTGATGGGGAAGACAGTATTTTTGGCAATATTTTTTTCTTTCGGTTTCTAGGTAGGAAAATTACGTAAATTGCAGCGAAATTCGTAGATATTTCGAAAAATGTGATCGGTATTAAATATTAAACATAAGGTATATACAGGCTACGCCTACTACGACGTAGAGTTTATCCTCAAAATAAAATAATTTACAATCGAATTATTTTACTGATAAGCAGTCATCAAAACTGAATTTATTTATTAATTGTATTTCATATAATTTATTATATTCATAATAAGATTGCAAACGGTTTGAGAACCTCTTTACAAAGTACAAGCTTGTAGTCGCCAAATGCAGAGATGTATGTATTAAAATCCCCTTCTAAAGAAAATAGAGAAATATCACACCATTAAACTTATTTATTGCTGTGTGAAAATCTAAAAATAAAACCATGTGGTCTTTGATTGAATAAATAATAAGAAATATTTCAAATATTTGCATGTAAATAGGATACTATGTTCGAGAACCATATGAGTTTGTCAAGAACAGGATATGAACTTTATGAAATTTATGATGAATGAACTTTACAATAAAATGTCTTAATAATAGTATTTGCAGGCAAAATATTACACAATGTCATATTTAATAAATTAAAAAAATAAAACTTCATATAGTAGATATCTTATAAGCTTTATATTTGATTTGAGATTACTTTCTTTCTGAAAACAAAATGGCGGCGACTCGGTCTATATCTTGTTTGGATCGACATTTAACGTTGTATTAACATTTAACTGTGTATTATATACAATAAGCTATCTTTTAAAAAAAAAACACAGTGTATTCTCAGACTTCGTTGGTTTCAATTCTCTCTAAACGCCCGACAACGTGTTTTTATGTTAGATTTCTGATTATGGAGTTTTCATGACTGCGAAATAAGAATACTTAAACTTACCTGAAAGCTGCTAACTATAATTTTACCTTAAGGCTACACCTTAACTAACGATTATAATATCTTAGATACATAGGTAGGAAGCAGGTATACATTGGTATTCCTTTCATAACACTTTGAAACTTAATTACAAATTGACTTACCGTTGTTCTGAATTACATAAACACCACAACCTTTTTTTTCTTAAATTTTTTTACCTATTTATTACATAATTTTTTTTTTAAAAACATAACTAAACTGCACAATTTCACAAGCAAGTGGACTGTAGAAGGATTTTTTCAAGACTAAATTCCCTATAACATCCGGGCCCAGACACAATAGCCCAAAACGTATATTTAGCCGATAAAATAAAACAAAAAAGGTTGTCTAACAAAACGTTTTTATGCTTTGTATCGGCCGAATTCGCCGAACCGCTTTTTAAGGAACGAAACTTTGTTCAAAACGTAACCCTTTATAAAAACTAAAGGCAATTTTTAATGGGTTAGAAGCAACAGATTGCGCAGGAATAGAACTTAGTACAATAAGGTTATTTATTTTCTAAAAGTGCAGTTTTTTAGTATAAAAGATCCCGCAATGTTGTACCTTGTTCGTTTTAATTTAACAGCGTTGTACACCGCTAAAAAGGTGTCTTTTGTTTATTTTCTATAGAGAAAGGTGCTACGGCTGTTACTTGGGCAGAAAACAAAGACTGGGCCATTATTACACCTGATACTTTATAAAGAAAGTCTTTCACCTTGTAATGGCTTATGTCAAATATAAATAATATGGGGCTATAAATAATATTGATTCTGTTTGTGTTGTTGACAAAGAAATTTGCACGGTTTTGATGTGCTTTTTAAGAAGTTTTAGTTTAGTTTATACTTTTTAGTGTTAGTGCGTGGTTGGCTTTGTGGCATTTTAACTAAAATCACATTTATTAAATACACAATCCAATTAATTTGTTGATACTGTGATTCGTTAATGATTTTATATTTGTCATTAAATTACAGAAGTAAGTACTATTTTTATCCCACACTGAATTTATTTATAAGAAAACGAACAGCGTAAATATAAAGTCTTTTTTTTAATAATATATATATAAAATAATAATATAATAATAAGGCCAACAGGTTTCCATTCAGTAAACAATAATAACAGTAATGATTGATGAAACCAAAATACACAAACAAAAACACCCTTGCTTTAATAGTGTCAAGGTCACACTCAGAGTCATCAGTTGTATACTTAGACTGTCTATCAAATCTAGACTATTTTTTATAGATTTGGTTAGCATAATCTACTATAAAGAACGCATTAAGTACGCATTTGATTGCCTGAGAGCTTCAGTAAGATTATTCCGTGCTTAGATGTTTAATAATAACAAAACGTTTTCTACACACTTGAACAAGAATGGCCAAACATTTCTTTCGCTCTCTGGTACACACATATTATCTTTAATAAGCATATGCAATTCATTTGTACAAAGGAAACATTCAAAGTGTAATCAGGAAGCATCACAAAGCAGCCGTGTATGGCCGATCGTACTCGTATTTCATAATTATCTATCTATCTATCTATCTCTGCTGGAGCGCCACTCCCGGAAATGTCTATGCTTTTGGACTATGAATAATTAATAGTATGAATGTAACTTGCATCGGGCGATATTGTGCTAATGAGATATTCGAATAAATAATAATTGTGTTTATTTTATAGAGTTTATTGCGTTTAAGTTTATGTAAATTTTAAACGTGTATAAATTGACAGATATCTTCTTTTATCGCACTATCTACTTATATTTTTGAATTCACTAATGACAATTAATTATACATAGTGATGAACTTCTTTTGCCAAGTTTGGTGTCAAATGTTTTTAAAATATGTGTACTATACAGTTAGCAATGAAGTTCCTTTTGATTTGACCATTTAGCTGAGATAAAACTAAGCACGCTGTATAGATTGCAGGCACATTTCCAAATAAATTATTTCAAATTAAACAGAAAACTATTGTATGAGCATAATAGCTAAATACATCTAGATCCTTGAATATGAATTTCAAATTAAATTGATCAAAAATTTAACCAATTATTTCCATATTATTTCAATACACCCATCAGTTGTTACAGAAACTATTATTTACCCAGCCTAAAGGAGTAAATCCACTGACATAATCGATGTTACCCAGCCACGAGATATCATTACCGGGTTTATTCCCAACACAACACGACACAACGCAGTGCCAAATACTATTGCATTCCGATAGCATTGATCAATGCATTGCTGCATAGCGGCCGAATTATTGGTGGGAGATGGGCCCATATTGTATGGAACATGTATTCGATAATGCTGTTAGTACCTATATAAATAAGTCTGAATCTTAGATTTCTGTTAAATGTGGTGTTTTAGTCAAAGTTTAATATCTAAGATGAAAAGTTACTTTCTGATGGCTTAATTAAAAAAGGATTTATCATACCAATTCATTCATAAGGTAAAAAAAACTTACCATTTTGCTTACAACATGAAAGGAAAGAACATAAAACCAATTTTGACAGAACCCATTCTTTGTAAAATGTCGCCGATTGTTTCCAGAACTCTTATTTATTTAACCACAATTAAAAAAACAAAATCTTAAAATTTTACGAACATTTAATTATAAACGAATAAAAATGATGTCCTCAAATTAATCAAACTCGAAAACAATACTATGCTATCCACCAAACCCACTTTCAAATACCGTACAAAGTACTTGTGTTAACCTCTGTCCTGTCGGAAGGGTCCGTTGTACCTCATTACACTTAAAAGGGACCCATCGCAGGGCCATTAGGGGGCACTACGGGCCTCACGGCTTGTTGTCGGACCGAAATACCGTCAGGTATAAATGAAAACCAAAATTATAGAGAAGTTGTTGTTTTTCGTGGGCTTTTAGGACTCAGTTTTTATGTCGTGGTTCGTTTTTTTGTAAAGGATTAGCAACATAGCATGGGTATAAGAAAAATCAGAAGTAAGCATCGTTAATAAAAAACTATTACCCAAATAATAATAAAACTTAAATCAGACCTTTTTACATGGTAAGTAACAGAATAAATATAAAGTAGTAGATCGAAAGTAATTTGTCTCAAAGCAATATTTTGTATTCAGGAAAACTGGATATTCTCAGTCACCTTGCGTGAGCAAGGCAAATGCAAAATATTTGTGGTCGTATAGAAAAGGTTCGTAAGTACCGCTTTAGTTTCAAAGAAAGTAGTAATTTTTCATACATAACCGTGTCTGCGGCGGCGGCGTGGAAAATTGCTTTTAAAACGTGTTTAAGTAAAACCTCCAATATATTATTATGTAGAAAGGACGCGACACTCAATAGGTTAAGCGCAAGCTTTTCGCATAATTCATATTATTTATTAAGGTCTTAGATCAAGTCGTCCATAAATAAATGTAAATGTATGCTTAAATTTATTTGGTGCTAAATATAAGCCCTGTTTATACTACGACAACAGAAAAAGAAATTATTTTTCCATACATTTACCGCGTAAAATTCCATCCACTTTGTATGTATTGGATGTGTACAGGCGCGTTATTTATTATTCAATTGGGTTTTTTTGTTTATGTTGTTTGTAGGCGCGCAATCATGGCGCGGCGGTCGGTTGAAACCAATCAGGGTTTCATTTGTAAAAAATAAGCGTTGCGAAATTAAAGCTGGTCGGTATCAAAATCGACAATAAGCGATCTCTTATCCGGTCACACATCTATGGGATGAACGAAGTGCGCGCTGCCGCGGGCGGTGAACTAATCTCCATAACTTTAATCCTTTAACCCTCTCAGTGCCAGGAATCCAATCAAATGGTACAAGCGCCCCCTCCCCGCCCCCCTCGGTGCCTCGCCTACGCAGCCTGTCCCGAGTAATTATCAAAGCTTTAATGACGTCATAAATCGACTGTATAATCTAATCTGGAAAAGCCCCTGGCTCCAGCGCGGGGCTTAATGGTGTGAAAGCTGCCTTATCTCCCGCCATGTGTGAATAGAGCTTTATACGCCTGAAAGCTCGTGTCGGGAAACTTTGGAAAAATATGTCGTAGAACGCTCTAGATAAGAATGTGGGACGTAGAATGCTTTCAAGTTTAATAGAAAATCGAACATTATCGTAAAAGTGATGTCTTTGCTAACAAATGCTACGAGCGCAACTAGCGCACTCGCGATCTATGTAAAATAGTTGTAAAAGGGTTGCGACTACTAACTTAATATAGTTCCGATATCCGGCAGTATATAACTACGCGCGAAGTGGAGTACAATGTACGCTTTCTAACAATTACCATAAAAGAACACTTTTCTGTATCTAACCAATATAAAGTTACTCGACTTTCAGTAACAATGTTCCAGCTAAAAATGAATTTTCACTATAAATCGCTTTTCCCTAAAAGAACGAAACTAGGCAAAATCATGCCAAAACGATTTCCAACTAAGTGTTTACTGCATTATCGAATTACACAGTACTTCCTAACCACATTCAAATTGCAATTTCTTAGTAGGTAAGAGGTCAGTCTCTCTGTACTAAATTGATGATTACACATAATGGGGCAATGTCTGCCTGTTACTGCCGCCGGTCTTCCGACGATACTATACTTCACGGCAAATCTAAACTAACGAATTGTCAGAGAATCATTTAGGAATGACGTAAATTGTTAATATATCAACGCAGTCATAGCTGTTGCCCCAATTAGAAAACAAATCCTTTTACAAGTAAAAAAATATATGTGTAAATAGTTTTAAAAATCTATTCCTTTAGATATTTTTAGTCTTACGGTACCTACATTATACCTAGGAACTGTTTCTTTTTAAATCCAATTTTTTTTTTCTTTTAATTAGCAATCCTGTCATGTAATTTTTTTTTGCAACCTGACAGTAACATCAACTAGCACCACCTAAAGAGTTGCATACGACCACGTTCGTCGGCAGATAGAAACACCTTTTTTACTCTGTGGTCACTAGTGATGAGTAAAAACTTCCATGTAGGTAATTGATTATGGTTTTACGATGTGTTATAGTAGGTGATTCGATTTTAACTAGCCGTTATCGATTGCACCGACTCGAATCGCGGTTTGCGTTTTCTCACGTTTTTCAAACATTTGTCTGTTTGCGGTTAATTGATTTGTTTTTATAGTATTTTTATCGATTAGAAATTGTTGCTAACTGTTTTATTACGTTATTCTTTTATATTTCCTCCATACTTTGATTAACTTGAATCTCAAGTTAAAAGTATAGTTAAGTATTGTTTTGTATATAAAGATTTATACAATTGATTACAATTGGTAGGTGCATTGGAACATTTTACACTTGATATCTGCGCTTTGTGCACAATTAGGGTCATTGAATGCGTTCAATTGCAACTCATTGTAAAATGACGCATGCAATTCAAATGTATCGCCATGTATTTAAAATTATACCATATTTTACTTTATTACATACTGATTGCCACTTTAGTTTTACATTAAATCGTTTTATATCCGTATGGTTTCTTTATCTCAGTGATTTATTCATGAGTTGGAACAAATACTCGCTAAATATTTTAGCTTTTTACCTTTGCAATGGCAACGAATGCGTTATGCTTATGCTTATTTATAATCTAATATTATTAAAATTATAGAAAATTCTGCATTCTACATTTTATAGGTAAGATCCTAAAATTAGTCTTTATCCTCTGAAATAACAAATACTAAAAAAAAATTTTTATTTTCAGGCCTTCTTGCCTCATCCTAAACTCCACTTAGCCTACGTATGTTATTGTGAAAATCATCCCGAACCCCTACGAAGAGGTTAATGAAGAAAATAAATAAATTTCAGCCCTCGACGGGGCTCAAAGCTCCCTGTAAGGGTAAGTGCGTTTCGGTGTTTTACAGAATATCGTGGTGTTCGCATCATCTGCTATCACATGTGATTGAAAGAGCATGTTTGCTGAAAAAATTATGTTTTTGAAGGGTTAAAACGTGTTTGTTTTAAGTACGTAGGTTAATGAATAATAATGTGTGCTTATGATGTATTTTATTCATATTCATATTTTGCTGATCGATAAGTTCCTACTATCTTATATTTTTAAGGCAGACATTAAAATAATAAGTAATAACAAAACATTGGAGATGCACCGCAACGAAATAGGTACCTTGTTTTATTTACAATATTATTTACAGAGTTACTAACTACTAACATGATAATAGCGTGATAAACGAATCACAGCATAATCTTCCTAAAACACACGTTACGATTTATACATATAAATATGATTAATGAAACGCTGACTTAGGTTCCATATGAACTCAACAACTCGAAGTATAAATAGCACAAGATAAAACCTCGAATAGACACATTATCTTAAAGTTATTGCTCGTTGTGACCATCGAAAACTTATTGTGGCATCTTTAAATTCTTTTTAATGCACTACTAACATCTTGCATTCAATTATTTACTCGATTAATGAGAATTGGGGAATGTGTTTACAGCTCCATCTCACTAACATTTGTCAGAATCTAAAGTGGTTTTCAAGGCTGTTTTATTTCTAACCACGTGTTGTTTATTAGATGGTTCAATGTTTTGACATTGATTCGATACAGAAAAAATAAATATAGGTATTTGTATCCTTGTTAATTTATGGCCTACATTTTTTTTTATTGAAAAAGGATTAGACGTTTGTCTTCTATCTCACCTGATGGAAAGTGACGATGAAGACGAAGGTGTTACACGTCTATCCACGAGATACCTATTCACTGGACGCTTGAAAGAACTAGGACTTTAGTTTTCTGGAAAAACAGACGCAGGCAGTTCATTCCACACCTTGGCGACCCGCACCAAAAAGGAACTATCGAAGCGATTGGTTCGACTTCTTGGAATATCTACCATAAAGGAATGGAAGGCCTGTCTGCGTCTAGTAGTCCGATGTAAGAAGGGTGTGGGTTCAACCTGATCAAAAAGAGCATCGCGCACTCTCCAAAATGTAATCTGTAGAAGACTGCTAAACTCGCAACTTTCCGACGATGGTCGAGGCTTTGCAGTTTTTTGGTGGTGAGGTCAAAGTTGTTACTAATTTTTCGGGCTCTTCGGTCGACTGCGTCCATCGCTTTTAGTTGGTACTTTGCAGAACCATCCCAAAGGTGGCTACAGTACTCCATACAAGATCGAACTTGAGCTGTGTACAAATTAAGTAGCTGTTCAGGGCTGAAGTACCGTTGGACCTTCGAGATGATTCCCCACTTCTTTGAAGCAGTTTGAGCCATGGACACAATTTGTTGCCCGAAGTTTAGTTGGGACGATATAGTTATGCCCAGAAGCCCGAGGTGGTCGGTTAAGGGTACAGAAACATTTTGGAAAGTGGGCGTTAGGTCGAAATTGCTCTTTTTCACGGAGAATAAACACGCCTCTGTTTTTGACGGATTAAATTTGAAAAAGTTGGACTCGTCCCAATCGGGCACTTTCTTTAAGGCCAAATCCAAATTCTTTAAGGCTCAATCATGGACTCTCTCAAAGCCCGGATTTCTTGAGGACTCGCTCGCGCATTGGACATATATCTCTCTACAACGGTGATGTCATCAGCGTAACCAATAATGCCTGGGGTTAGCAGGTCATTAATGTGCAGCAAGAATAATGTTGCAGAGAGAATAGATCCCTGAGGTACCCCGGCATTAATTGCCATTAGGTCAGAAGAGCAGCCATCTAAGTCTACTCGAATTGACCGTTCCCTCAGAAAATCAGATATCCAGTCGCAGAGCCCTTTAGGTATTGCGTATGCTGGAAGCTTACTCAAGAGACCATCATGTCAGACCCTATCAAAAGCCTTGGAAATGTCTAAGGATACAGCTATAGCTTCACCGTGACCTTCCAAGGCTTTGCTCCATAAGTGAGTGGCATACACAAGAAGATCTCCAGTCGAGCGTCCCCTGCGAAAACCATATTGGTTATCACTAAGGAGCTCGTTGGACTCAAGGTATGCCAGGATACGATTATTTACGATTACGATTATTTTCAAAAGAAAAGTCGACAGTTAGAATGAAATTCTTCTTTTAATATATAAACACTGTTTTAATATCGATTAATCAAGTTTGTAAATAATAATAAGCAAGTTAGGTTTTTATAAGTAGTATTCGATATCAAAATTCCTTACTTTTTCGTTGTTCAAACGTGAGACCCATCTTGATCCGTTGCCTCAAGTTACATAAGATATGAACGAACCGGCCTCCCCAAGATAACGTGACTCCAAGTATTTAGTCATCTATTTAAAGAAAGGTCACGCCATTAATTTCGGTAAAACTTTATTTACTACTGAAACCACTCACGAACGGGTTCCATGTAACGCGATAAATTCCACCAAAAGCTCTATAAATCTTACGAAAACACGATAAGATACTATGTCTCGGGAAAGTTATGTTTTTATTCCTGCCGTCCGTACAAACACGGAACTCTTACAATTTTCGATTTCTCGAAACCTTTTCCGATTTTCGAAAATGACGCGCTGCATGTTTTCGCATTTCGAAATGAATCTCGAAAACGAATTGGAGGTGAGCGCGATTTATTGAATGTAAAATTATCGCCTCAGTTTCTCTGCAAACGTAAATCCGTTTTTATCATGACTTATCTTGACTACGGTCGCAGCCGGCGATTTATTGCAACGAAACCAAGAACAAAACTTTAAAGTCCACCCGTTTATATTTTATGCAATATGGACGCGCTTAAAATACAAAGTGCAATATAAGATTTATTTCGAAATACGAGCTTGCATTGCAAGTGGGTTAATTTCGTTGCGAAATAAAAAGGTTTCAACTTTATTTCGCTTATGATTAATTAGTATTCTGGAACATTTACCTTTGTATCTCTGTAATGGTTTTCAGTTTTCATATTAACGTTTGAGTTCGCATTCGTAGCGTGCAATGACTTTGCATTGTCAACTAAAAGATTTTCCTTATGGCTTTAATGTTCATGTCAATGCTTATAACGCAATAACAACATGACATTATACACCATTTTATTCAGCAGTTAAAAGGTTTCACGAGACCATTACAAAGATAAATAATTTCCAAAAAACCACCTACGTTTTAAGTTTACTAATGAGGCGAAGTTAAAACAAATTTCCTAATATCGAGTATCCGTCGGAATCCCGTAGTTACTTCATTACGTAATACAACGTAGATATAGTAAATTATGACTGTAGTGGTTCTACTGATTTGGTATCCCAAATACAAGTCAATGCCCCCGTCGGAGTATGTCGCCTGGTCGAGGCCGAGGGACCATTTATCAAAAAAACTTCAACCCGCGACAGATATGTGGCTGCGGGTGGAAATATATGAGAATTTTACTTTTTATTAATGAGGGAAATATTTTATTTAAAGCTCACCTTCGGGATAATAAGTGGATGGTTTTATTTGTTTTATAGGTATAGGGTGTACTTAATTAATACTCGTGCATATTTAAAGGTTCTACGTTGATTCTACACAGTTTAAGGTATCGTCATGTCAATCAAAATTTTATTTGAAAATATGTATTTGAGCGTTTTTGATGAAAGGAAACATAAAACAGCTGCTTCAACAGCTTAGATGTATATTGAAGCGCCAGCTCCATGGTAAACCTTTTACCCAAGGTTATAAACTAACTGGCACATCAAGATAAATTTCGAATTACGGCTACTCAGTTATTATAAAACTATTATCTATTTCAATTTAGCGGAGCGCAAACTACATAGACCTTTATTTTGATTAAAATTCCCGAAAAGAATTAAAGTTAATTCGAAAAGGATAAGAATAATCATAAATATTATTATGTTTAAAAATATGTCGCGAATACAAGTCGCCACAGATAAAATATATTATTTTTAATATCTCTGGACATAGACTCTTGGCCTTTTGCCATTATACGGTGCGTGAGGTAAAGCGCGGGGGGCGGCCCGGTTCAAATGGAAATCAATACTAACTGCATACTACTCTACTGCATTGCTCCAAAATAAATCAGCCCCTACCCGGAGCTTGCCAAACTTACCACCACTCGAAACTACACCTAATCCTCTAAGCAATAAAACTCCTTTTATAACATTGTGATTTTGAAAGAACGAGTGAATCTATTAGAAATAATGTTGCTAAATATTTATATTCAAAAGTATTTTGTATGCGTTTTTTATTGACATTTGTTTTTTTAACTCGTACTTTGACAAAGTATCGATTTGGTCACACAAATTGTTACATTGTATTCTACAGTGCAGGCATTGTTAAATAAACGAGGTCACTACTCTCATTTTAATAGATAATTTGAATTAAATAATATTTTTATCGAAAACGATTGCTTAATAATGTCCTTCGTCTACCCGCGCAACCAAGGCCCGCCGCCATTATAAGCAAGCTACCTAACTTTTTAAATCGTGTACGCGCCATAGGTATCTGCAGTGGTGTTCAGTTACCGCTCCACTATACAGCCAACGTGGTAAGATAAGAAGCAGGCTTTACAGAACACTAAGTCTTTGCCTTTATTTATTACGCGCTATGTGCCTCAAGCGAGCCATCCTTTGGCAAACATATCTTAGTCTAACAATACTCTAAAACAAACGAATGTAAACTTTCTGCTATTGAAATACGTGCAAATAAGTAAATGTTGATTGTGTCATGTAAGTTTGTGTTGTAGTCTAATTGATAACACGTAGGTACTGTATCTGCGATTGGCATGATTTAAAACCGTCTTTGGAATTCAATAAACAATTTATGTGGAGCCTGAGATAGTCGGTATTGTATACATTATTGATTTTATATTTGAAAATGACAGGTTGGTAATATTTTGTAACTGATATTTAGATGTATGTTGAAGTATCTAGTTTCAATAATCCACCATATTTTGGTAAATATTCATTAAAATGTCTAAAGAATACGGTTTTCAAGTTTACTTGCCAATTAAACTGATTTATTACCCAACATCCATTTTAAAAAAATTTAAAACCTCATTAGACAAATAAATCCTCAATAAAAAAATAATTAAGCACACATTAGAGTTATTACAAATAACATAAAATTAACATTAAGCAGTAAGTTAAGAAATAAATAAAACTTGCGACGCAGGTTTAGGGAGCAAGTTTTTTGTTTCATTCTTTAGTATCAATAAAATGTAATGTGCAAAAGAGATGGGAGATAAGATTGATTGCTTGTTCGTTTCGGGACCGGTTCTAAGATGGCTCCAAAGTTGAATTTTTTCCCTTTTTTATATGAGGTGTCGATGGCGTGTATTGTATTCTGCGAATAAAGGTGCCTTCCAATGGATTTCTTATATTAAGTATTTATTATTACATATTCAAACTTTACCTGTTTTGATAAAATAATTTAATGTTGCAATATTATGTAATACGGTAGTTTGCGTGGGTCATAATAATTTGTAGGCGATTCAGTGAATGTTTATTAAGTTGTGAACGAATTTAAATTATTTATAACCGTTTATTGCTTGTTATTTATCATAATCTTGTAAATAATTGCTATTATAAGTAGGTACGTGTGAATATTGTAATAATAAAAACAAACATTTGTATTTTATACATTTATTGCTTTAAAATCTTATTTGAAAATGTTGATTCCGTTGTCATTAGGCCAGTCTCTACATTTCAGTAAAAAGCTGTGAAACTTTAGCTTTAAATCTCAGCCGTGCTTGAAACTTAAAGCTGTAAATAGCTGCGGCAGCTTGGTTTATAGCATTTTATAGCAAAACAGTGCCAAGTGCTCGGGACACACTTTAAAGTCTCGCTTTTTAAAATGCTCTACATTTTTAATTAAAGTTGTTGAAATTATAGTTATTTTTTAAAAGTTTGATGGGAAATTTGCTGTATGAAATGGGATTTAAGAAAAGTACCATGAATCAATACATAACTTAAATTTTGTTTTAGTATTTATTTGTTGATAATTATTATTGAAAATATTACGTTTTGTTTTTAGTTATGTTCTTTTTATTGCGGTTGTAACCCTCAGAAAATATTGTCTAGCTGTGTTAAATATTATCTAACAATTGAACAAAGTTGCCACAAACTAAAAAATAAATCGGAAATTATTTATAAGTGCTTATTTTAGAAGTAAGTATTTCGTAATTATAAAAAAAGGTAATTTGACGTTAATTAATTATTTGCTGCATTTGATATCAAAGGTGAATAATCTCTATAAGGTGAATAATCTAAATAATTTAAGTTTTTTAAAACATATTTTCTGTCAATAGAGGTCTAGTAATATGGTTACACTACATACTATAGGTACTTGAAGTATTTATTGAATAAATAGCCAACAACAGGAGCTTAAAGTACCGATCAGTAATTTAAAGATAAAAAATAATGAATGAAAGGTCATCTGAAAAATTAAAAACAAAATGGAAGCTTAAGATAGTTATCCGACTCCCTACAAGGGTGTTGCAACAGTGGCGACTCGAAACAGAATGAAATATTCCTGTTATTTAAAGAATTGCCATATCCAATAAATACTTGCTATCGCATCGCTTCGAGACAAAAACAATATTTATGTATCGCACCTTTGTTCATACGCATTGTTTGTTTTAAGTCAAATAGAAAGTATTATAAATATAAGTGAAAATACCCACAAAGTTTAGTATCATAGATATATTTTGTGATTCTGTATTTTCATCCACATTAAAGTTAATGATTCAACATTTCATGTTTAAAAGTACATATTATTGAGATGGAGAAACTGAGTTATTGCATGATACCTAGGGTTAAGACACAGTTTAGTGTTTTACTGATCCTATTTCAAATTGATGAATTTTTATCGTTAATTTAATGTCATAAAGTGTATAATAATATTAACAAAATTATAAAACTGTATATGTAATTTTTACATTCTAACATCTTGGCACATACTTTTAATTTTTATTCCCGATTTCCGTACTTCAAACTCAACCAGACCTTGTAACGCAGACTTACTTTTCAAATATTAGTTGTAACTTACAAAGTAAATTGAATTCAGTTAACTGCTTACAGGTTTTAATTTATTCAGTTCGTGCAAGAACCCTGTCGCTTACCTCGCAGGAGACCGCATGTCAATGAAATACCGACGTGTAGGTACTCTTCGTTCCTTATACGGACGCGTGCGTAAGTGGCCGAGGATGGGGGCTTTTTGCAGAGTTGCGAAAACTTGCATAATTGCCCTTCTGAAGTACACAGGGCTTGCATAATGCTGAACGGAATTAAAAGTTTCGTAATAGGTTGGGATAGTTCGGATATTAGATGGCCGAGTGGTACAGTGGGTGGCCCTGCCATATGTGCCGGAAGTCCCAGGTTTCAGTCCGGGTCGGGGCATTTATTAGTGTGATGAACACGATATTTGTTCTTGGATCATGGTTTTAATATTTATCTATGTATGTTTATTCTGGGTTCACCCCCAGTTCGCTGTGCTGTTAGAGAGATAAGAACAGATAAGTCTATGCCATAGAAAGTTCATTTTATAAAACACTGTAAAGAACACATAACGCGTATAAAGCACATACGCACTTGCGATAACTTTTATGCGTGTAAGAAGAAAATGCAAATGATAATTTCAAATTCATTAAAATTTCAATTTTAATCCAATAATATCTGAGGAAGCTATAGCACATACATGCCTCTTAAAAAACGTTTAACTTTGCGTGTTTTGCTTCAGAAACCTCCCATCAGTAAACATTATTAAATTATTCATTATTTATTGCTTACACGTTTTTTATTGGCACAATACTTTTAGATTTATTGTTCATGACCGCGCACTCTGATGGGCGAAACACGCCATTTTGGCATCATTGGAATACCTCCACTTCTTTGCTGAATCTTTGTTTTGCTTTCGATGTAACGGAAAACCAGTTCCTTTTGTAGGATTTTTAATTCACTGGTAAGTATTATTTATTAAAGCTATAAAAGTGGTTGTGTGAAAAACAATGGTGTTATTTGATGCGTTCACGGGAATCGCTAAGAAATATCCCTTTATGTCTTAGCTCAGAAATCAAAATAGCATTCTTATGAAACTCAAACGTTGGTCACACACAACACAACGCCTGCACTTAGTTCAATGCTGAGGATCAAATACAAGGTATTACTTCGGAATAACCTTAATTATGCAAAACAACAATTTAAAATCTGTGAGTTAAAAAAAGAAAGCAATTATATTTGGCTTGTTGTTTACAGGTCACTGCTGATTGACTGCATGATTGGAACTGATTGATTAAAATCTTCTTTATTACTTATAGATCTGACTGATAATCGATTCTTTATGGTCACTGACTATAGGTGAAGAAACGATGGCTTTGTTTTAAGAATGTTTACCTATCACTTTTCGAATTTTCGAAAGCTTTAAAATAAATTTGTATATTCTTTGTCACAAATGAGTCATATACAATTAATCACATTTTTAGATTAGATGCAAATATAAAGTACATTAAAATAAACTTTTCGTTTTTTTTAAAATTTGTTAAAGACTGTCATAAGTGCATTTAAGGTCACAAGTAATTAAACCTTAATTTCAATAGCTATCAGAAACGTCTTGTAAATGCTAATTTAATGCAAAACGGTACATGCATTTCGACAGGTTAATATAGCGGCTCTAATAGACACATACAGCGCTCATTACAGTGCATTGTATGTTAATAAGTCAGTAGATAATGAAGTATGCGTAACAAAGAAATACCTACATTTTCGCAGTTTTCTTCAGCCTTCTTCTTGAAAAGAACCGACCATTATCTACAAATGGCTGCCAATCAAATCCATTATCTGTGTGTAATTTCAATTAACCTTGTGTTTTTATTTGTTTTTGATGGTTGATTGCAAACCGAACGTGCAATATTGGAAGTTGGCGGTAGATTTCAGACTTTTCGAGATATAAGTAAGTGTAGGAACGCCGACAAGATACTGTAAAGGGATGCTCATGGCTAGGTACTTACGTTTCAAGTAGATAAATATAAGGCTTTAACTTCAAGTTTAGATATATTAAGTTTTCACAGTAATTTCTGTGTCCTTGTACTTCTTAACCGACACACTTAAGCAAAGAACGCAAAATCCAAACACATTTATCTCTAAAAAGTCAAGAAAGGCTCGTATCTATCCATACATCCTCACCGACGCCTCCGCGCCGCACCTACATAATCCTCACTATACGAAAATTATTCATCCAACGCAAAAGGACGGTCTAAACTTTCAGATGAATACATTTAAATAGAAAATCCGACACTAGCCGAGATTTACTATAGTATAATGTAGCCGGAGGGTACATAACTCGCATTACTCCCGCGCACCGGAGGGGGGAGGGGGTATACAAGATGGCCACTCTTTAGGCTCGTCGTATTTTACTACGCACAAAGGATTCGTTACGAAAAGTTATGATTGACTAGGTATGGTGTTTGTGTACGGTGGACAAGCTTTGTTGGCGTTGGCGTAATTTAAAAATTTTGTTTAAAATAAATATGGTTATCAATACTAAGGTATACTAAGCTATGTAACTTGAAATCCCTTCCTACATTCTTCCTGTGACTTTAAATGATCTAAGTTGCCGAAACTGGCGGTTAAAGTCATTATAATACTATTTAGCTGTATGAGTGAATCAGAATAATAATACCGTTTAAATCACACTACTAAGGAAATAACATTCTAACAGACATAGAAGTTGCAAAAAGTCATTTGGAGAGTAATGAATAATATAGACAGTTCGTTGACTGTCTGCTAAGTTGACGTAACACAAATAACCCGATTTATTTATCAAATAAACATTTTCAAAAACATCTTAGACAGTTTGAAAATGTATAAAATCTCTTTTAACGCTTTCTAAAAACGAGACAAATTATGACTTTGTATTTGGCGCTCATTAGACAAATATATGCGGCTTCGAAGTGTTTAAAATGTTACAATTATGTGACAGCTGAAAGTCCGTTACAATGCCACAAAGTTATCTGCGCAGTAGCAAAAACAGGAACTAAAATACTAGTTTGTTCATTAAATTTCAAGCGTAATTTACGCGTACAAAGCAGCGCCTCCATTTAATGACGTGTTAAGTGGCAATACTGTACATTGTATTAAATGTCGATCGAGAGTTCGATTCAGTCGGAGATCTAAATCGTGGGATCAAAACATGACGACCTCGTTGTGACTGAAACAAAGTATACACAGCGGCAAAAGTGTAATTTAAAGTTTACAATGAGCGTGTTTAGCGAACGAGATGTTTCAATTTATACAATTTATTCGTTTATTATAGTGAAAGCTATCCACGAAGACGCACGTTACTACTTTTTTGGTCCATAATTAATAGAATAGATGAGTTCTGTGGTAGAAGATTTTCTTTGTTTTTTTTTTATTATTGAAAAAGGATTAGAAGTTTGTCTTCTATCTCACCTGATGGAAAGTGACGATGAAGACGAAGACGTTACACGTCTATCCACGAGAACATATTCACTCGACGCTTGAAAGAACTAGGACTGAAGTTTTCTGAAAAAAATAGACGCAGGCAGTTCATTCCACACCTTGGCGAGCCGCACCAAAAAGGAACTATCGTAGCGTTTCGTTCGACTTCTTGGGATGTCTACTATAAAGGGATGGAAGGCCTGTCTGCGTCTAGTAGTTGTTAGGTTCTCGTCTGGGGCGGTACAAAACAGTAATTCCTATTTTGACCGCCATAGATAGCACGTGTACGTGATTGTGTTCTGGTCAGAGGGAGGGACAGCCAGTGCAAGTACTGAAACAAACGCAATTCCACCTGAAGCCTGCGGTCGACAACGCATCTCTGTAGTCGAGATAATAATCACTATTAGTAAATAAAAAGGTGCGGATGCCGTTTAGGTACCACCTCATGGGTCGATTGCTCGTTCGCCGGCTATAAATATATTTAAAAAAAATAAAATAACATAAAAATTCTTCATAACTGACAAAATATAGGTAGTTGACACTTTAGGTCTCGATTGTACTTAACTAATTTGGTGTTAGGAAACGATTTTCTCAGTGTAACACTCGTGAGATGGCATAAGGTAGATAACCTCAATAACTTTACCTTTTATAGATTAGATAGAGCTTATTTAGGACTACTGGATATACAGGAGTTCCTAGGACCAATGATATTTTATAAATAAAACATTGACGCAGAAGTTACTACATACGAACATTGATACATAAATTACGCAAAATGAAGTATTATAATTAAAAATGTTTTCTTGTCTCAGAATGTTCGGTGCATTGCTACCTAACACTTTTTAATTGTATCGGACTGACGTCATATTATAGTAATTTCAAAAATGGTTAACCTAATTTTAGTTTAGTACGTATTTATCGCGTTGTCGAACCGATCGTGCGCTACTCATTTTAACGTAACATGTAACATAATCGTTTAACTTTCTATAACTATTCATAAAATAAACCGTGTGTAACTGTTATAAATAATAAAGTATTACTTAAACAGAACATAACTTTGACTTTAACTCCAAATCAGTGCAACCCCATACCTCACCCCAAATACAGAAATTAGATCTAGTCAGCAACTAGATGAAAGGCCGAAAAAATCAAGATTATCTCTTAATTATTCTTATTATCATTGATTTCTCAAATATTTTGCAACATCAGTTTTATGGCATGAATGACTCTATCATAACAGTTATAATAGATAAAATCACAATAGCTATTTAAAGAGATAGATAAGAAGACCATAATACCAAGCACTTAAGCCCTGTTTAAAAACATTAAAATTTTAACACGTGATTATTTCAGTACTTACTGAAATCTTCACTTAGGTGACTAAGTAAGTTATTATTTCGTCAAAGTAATAAATAAATTTATTTCTAAATAAAGGTAAAACCGTTCAAAAGCTCATACCACTTTAATTGTCATCACCGCTTTCCGCTTTGAAAGCTACACGAGCAAATAGTATCGAGTCATTTCCTTGGAGGGTCTTCATAAGTGAGCCAATGGGCTCGCTGTTTGCTGCGTCCTGATAGTACTGGTAGAAATGCTTTGATCTGATCGTCATTTAGTCATATTGAAGACACTTGGAGATATGCGTATGTTGTGATGTGTGGTGTAAAGTTTGGAATAAAGAGAGTTGGAGAGATCACTAGTTACGGTGTTGAGCGTAAAAACTAAGCATGCTTGTCAATTCGGCTGCAGTGACACATCGCGTACCAAATATACAACTGGGTGTGAGCACCAGAGCAAGACACATCTGCTGTGAAGTGACATTATTCGGAAATACAATAAAAGAAGTATAATAAAAATATTGTTCGTTTAGCATTAAGGATTTTTAAAAGGGGATGGGGGCAGCTAAGTTACTACTTTAAGATGAAATCTGTCTTAACAAACAAAGGATCTACTCTGTGCACGGTAGTCATTTAGGTAGGCTTTATACATTAAGTTCATGACCTAAAGTTGAACAAGAACCAATAACAAGTCTCATAGTTACATCGCGATGACGACCTACTTCAACACACGCATCAAATGTTTATTCCTTGCACCACACCACAAATACTGCAAATGTAATAAATTTAATTTATATCTGCTTACTCCACGCATGCCTACATGTGTTTGATATAAAATTCCATTTTGAAACGAACATTAATGCAGCTCCTACAATTTAGTTATTTTCCATTGTTTATTTCAAAGCAACATTCATTTGGTTTTTATATGAACACTTTTTAAGTTAACTGGCATTGACAACTAAGTATAAAATATTTGTGCATCGTGTTACAATTCTTACTCAAAATCTGACGAAACTGAATAACCTTTTATCTCACATTTATTATTATTATTTATTATTTAGTTATCTTCAACTTAAGCTATTGGTCATTGATTTGTTCCATTTAAAAACGACCTTACCCAAAAAGAAATATCCCAAGATTAAGATCCATACCATGAAAGCTTTCTACAATTGATCAAGCTACATCTCTACAAGCTACCTCCGGATTATAAACCATATTTGGAACAGTATTTCAAACCCTACACCCAATAAAACACGAACCACAACAGCGAACATACTTTTTCAGCCAATCTACCAGATAAGTACATAATTCTAGGCAGCCGGTGTCAGCTAACAACTGCAATAATTTCCAATTTGCGCTTGCGCGTCGTAAACAAGCTCGCATAGATCAAGAGTTGAATCAGAGCGCGCGGGTTTAAATCTAGGAAATATTTGACATTGTTGTGGGATGAAATTTAGTTTTTAGAGTGCGCAGAATTTTAATCCAATTTACTCCGAGCGTGGTTATTAATTTGCGTTGTTGGTCGTGGTTGTATTTTGAGAGCGTTTGTTGGTATGCTTGGAATGTTGAACGTTTGAGCTGAGTGGCGCGGCGTAGCAATTAGGAAATACTCAAATTCAGCTATTTATACTTATTTTTACTTTGAATAATAGTAATCTTCATACAAGCGATAAGACTAAAATGCGCTCTACTGTCGATATAGACATAGTCAAATCAAAAATACAGAACAACTTTTTAACAGTTACTTTTTAAGAGCTTTACTTACAATAGAACGTTGGCTGACCTGACCTGAACCCAATTTGAAACTATCAATTAATCAAAATTGAATTTGATTGGAAAACCGTACCGAATCAATCATTGATAAATTAATGCAATAAAATACAAAATGTACCGTGACGATAACTTACAGGCCGGCGTAGTTTAACCACTCATTAGTCAATTATTTGATTGAGTGTTTCATTCCCAATCGATTTATTGGTTAAATCGTGATAAACGTTTTTTTTTAATAAATTGAAAAATTCACTCTATACAAGATTAATAGGCAAGGTCGTTTTTGTTAAATATTATTTAAAAATCGGCTTCAAACAGCACAGTATATCAAAATGTACATGCGTAAATATTGTCCTGTCAAGGAAGCGCTTTATTTTATAAGTACATCTATTATCATCAATTTATTATCTTTTGTTGCGTTATTGTTACCGACGTTCATACTCATTACAAGCTGTGATTTATTGTCAACAAACAACTTGGTTACAAAGCTTGTCGGAACTTAATTAGATAAGTAAGTACTAAGCAGACTAAATTTATACCGACTTTACAATATTTCGCTATAACGTAACTACCTACGTGTCGTTTCATTAAGTGGTAACATCATGTCCAAAATAGTTGGCAGCATCTTCCTCACACGACAGTACCCATCTTACCGGCCAAGCTTTATCTTTAAACTTTTCTTATTACATGTACTTAATTAGAGTTATACTCAAACTACCTAAACGAGAAGAAAAGCTCAAGTTTAATTAAACGTCTCCCTGAAGCACAGTGCAATTATTCGGGCCGTGTAAAAAATGCAAATAAGTTTAAAACCTACTGTTGTTTGTTTATGCTGGGCGTATTAAATGTGTAGTTTCATTTTTTTTTATAATTTTGGACACTAGGACTTATGGTCAAGCATTTAAAATGATTAAACGTAAAACGTTCTTGTGAAATGAGTTCAGCTGGAATCAAAATCGAAATCTAGCAGAACATTTTGTTAATTTGTTATATACTAGTGACATCAATTAAGTTTGGGTTTAAAATCCTGCGAATCATAATTATTATCAGCTAACACAATTTTATGTCTAAATGTATTTGCAATTGATTTATTTCGTTTACTTAGGCGTAGATGTTTCACCAAGGCAAATTATAATATTTAATTGTTATTGTTTGTGACGAACAATTGATTTAAATTTTAAATTATGTCTTTATAATTTTTGCACTTTATTATGTGTATTTTAGATGTAACTTTTAGAAAGGTTATGCCCTTTTTAATGGTGAACATCATAAAGTTATATAACTTATTGTCAATCCAAATATTTTCGTACGTAAATGCATTCATCGGTAACATCAAATTAGTATTATGAAAGATAACAATATAAAGATAGTTATATTTCATAGTAAAGTAATGCAAACAGATATTAAAAACCTGACAACCAAATTTTCTCGCGCCATAAATTCCATCAACAAACTAGAAAGCCCAGCCTGTTCGAGAGACGGCTTAAATTCCCGGATATTCCCAAACTTACCAGGGCCGCTTATTGCCAAGTCTCGCTCCCCAAGGTTTACCGCAACGCACTACTTAGACAGTTCAATGGAGTTATGTAGTTTTCTCGAGTTCCTAGATTTAGGGGTTTCTTAAAGTTGTCCGGTAGGAGCTCTGTGTGGCTCCCGTAATTAAGTGTTGCCGAAATATGTAAATTTGCTTTGTAATTTCTAAATTTTGGTCAAAAGTTTTGATGAAGCTGTAAAGCACTGGGGCTTTAGACCGCCACAAGTCCTATGAGGCAGTTTAGCTTTTGTCAAACTTTCTAATAATTACATTGTAAGTCGAGGTTGTCTCAAATGTAGAGAAACACCAGTATTTTCCTTCTTCTTTCTAACTTTGCTTATTAAAGAAAGCTTATAGAAATACCAAAGGCCGCATTAAGAAACGTCCAATGGGTACTTAAGGTAATTGCTGAGTGGAGATTTTGATTAGGTAATAATAATTCTACATAGGTTTAAAGCACTTTATTCTTATAAGAATTTACAATTTCACTTATAATGAGATATGAATATTTACAATTATAATATTACACTGTTAATTTAACTATTGGTGCTCTGCAAGATGTGTAGATTAGTATTTATATTTTCAATAAATTTTATATCATTTGGCAGTTTATTGTACAACTGTGCTCCCTCAAATAATATTGTTTTTTCCCATAGTTTGTTCTTGGTATTATCACTTCAAAGTTGTGTTTATTTCTCAGTCGTTGCGTACTTAATTTTTTTTAAATTTTTATATTACACTGTATTAATTTTAAGGAGATTTTCTTTAGTAACATTCATACAGAAAATTGGTACAGTTGCGTTAGGTTAAATAAGTTAGTTTTACTATATAATTGCTTCCTTGACATTAAGAATGGATAATTAAACAATACTTTGATAATTTTGTTTTGTATTCTTTTTAGCGGATTAATATGAGTTATTGCAGCTGATCCCCAGATTTCTAACATGTATTCTAAGTGTGATTTTACTAAAGAGTTATACATAAGTAATTTGACTTTTTTAGGAATACAGTGAGATATTTTCCTGAGTGCACCCAGTACAGAAATTAATTTTGATTTGACGTGTTCAATGTGTGGCTTCCAAGTAAATTTATCATCAATCAAAAGATCTAAGTAATTTTCCTGGTGTGATTGTTGTATTATTTCATTATTTATTTTTAGATGTTTAAACTCAGGGATTTGCTTATTTTTTGCAGCCAGTATCATGTAAGATGTTTTTTTAAGTTTTAATAGTTAATAGATTATGTAACAACCAATCATTAAGCATGTCAAGATCTTTTTGGGCAGTAGTTATTATTATTTTATTAATAGTCTTTCCGAAGTAGAAGAGACATGTATCGTCCGCGTAAAGAGTTAGGTGCCCAGACAACCCTATGTTATTTATATTATTAAAATATATAAGAAAGAGTAGGAGGTTGACAACGGAACCCTGGGGAATTCCATAAGATACAGCTTTCGAGAAACTTTTAAAATTATCAATTTTTACAACTTGCTTCCGGTTTTTTAAATAAGACTCAAAAAATTGTAGCGCATTTTCTTGGATTCCAATATCCTTCAGTTTAAAGAGTAGCTTTTCGTGACTTACAGTATCGAACGCTTTTTTTAAGTCAATAAATACACCTAACGAAATATTTTTTTATCAATATTAGTTTTAATCATGGTAATCAAGTCAACAGCTGCTGAGAGAGTATTATTTTTTTGACGGAAGCCATATTGTTGATCCATTAAAAATTGTTTTGTCGTTAAATATTCGTTCAAACGGTCGTATAAAATTTTTTCAAATATTTTAGATATTACCGGTAAGACTGATATTGGTCTGTAATTGTTTGGGTCTGTTTTAGTTTCAGATTTATGTATTGGACTAAAATGACAATCTTAAGTGAATCAGGGAAATCGCCGAGACTTAGACAATTATTTATGCAGTGAAGTAGTTTTTCATTAATATTATTTTTTATACATTTTATTGCTTTTGTTGAAATTCCGTCTATGCCGCTACTCGTGTTGTTATTCAAATCAGCTCTTATTTTGTTTACTTCTTCTATATTACAGGGGTTCAGATCGTTCAGAGTAATATCATGCTGATAATTTTGTCCGTATGATAAAATGTATTCTTGGCCATTATGAAATTTACGTGGTATTTTACTAGCTAAGTCCGCACCGACTGATGAGAAAAATGAATCAAACATATAACAAATTTCGGTTTTATCTGTTATTGTACCAGTATTAGACATTCGTTTTAGGGGAGCAGGGTTGTTTTTTAATTTATTTCTTGCCAAAGTGTTAATAACTTCCCACATTTTTTTAGGCTGCTTGCAGGTATCTTCAAATAGTTTTTGGTAATATGTTTTCTTGCTTTGCTTTATCATCTGAATGTCTTCATTTTGTGGGACCATTTTAGTTTTTTGCCATTTTTCGTTTCTTCTGTCTATTGACTTAATTATATCTTGACTAATCCAGTCTTGCTGTGGAGGGTTCAGTATTTTAGTTTTTTCAGTTTGGCTTTTTCGTATATTGCTCTTGATAATTTGCTCCAAGTCTATGTAATCTTTGATTTCCTTTTCATAGTTTATGGTCAGGGTGTTGTGATAGAGTTTCTTATAGTCTAATGCTGTATATTTAATTTTTTTATTTATTGTAGGGACAAGTTTTCCAGCTTTAAGATACAGTTGTTTGTGATCAGAGAGTGAAGATTCGATAATAGAAAGGCTAAATGGATGATTGTTAATATTGGTTCCAACATGATCTAATATGGTCTTAGTGGTACTTGTTTCCCATGTGCAGTATAAGGGATTAATTTTATTAAGTATTTCATTACCAGTCTCCTTCAATTCATTTAGGTATTGCATTACGTAACTCTCTTTACTAAGTAGGTCGATGTTAAAATCACCAAGTACTAACGCTCTTCTGCGACACTCCAGCTGTGATGAATAAGTATTAAGAAAGTTTCTCATGTCGGCATCTCCATCTGGCTTATATACAACAACAACCTTTAATGATAATTTCTCCAAGTATATCCATAAATAATGGTTTCTATAAGATTTTCTGTTAAATAAAATTTTATCCCCCCAGACAAACACGCCACGTAAGCCTGTATTATGGATGACCATACAGTGAACTCGGGGAACCCAGAACAAACATATATATATATATATACCTACACAAACATCTATGACCCGAGAACAAACGTTTATGTTCAACACACAAATGATTGCGCCGGCCAGGATTTGAACCTTGGACCTCTGGCGTATGAGGCAGGGTTACTACCACAAACGCTGCTCGGCCCTCAAAATATATCAATACTTCTGCTTAGTCTATATTTGCTCGGCTTAATTGTACTTAAGACAGCTTACAGCCAATTATGCTAATTATTATTCTGCCCTGATTAATTTATGCTGAAGAGCTGTTTCTGTATTTCCTTTTTATTCTTCTAAAAGAATCAAATTCAAAATTCAAATTCAAATATTTATTTCTCAAAATTGACAATTACTTGTTCTTATCGACGTCAAATAAAACATGATTCTACCACCAGTTCGAAAAATACCTTCGTGAAGAAGAACTGGCAAGAAACGGGTATATTTTTTTTCAAAATAAATTTACAGAGTCTCTTTATGTCTATACAAAATTATTCTTTTCTGCATCTGTTAGCTCGGAAAGTCTCCCTCCCCCCAAGTATCCAAACGACGAACACCCTCAAACGGCACCCGTTCACGAGTTAACGCGGGATCCAGCCATCGCCCTCCTCACCAATGTCAAAGCTTCCTCAACCTTGTAAACACTTTACTTGTCTGAACGCCAGGGTAACGCCTAACGATAAACGCCAATGTACTAAACGTAGAAAAAAATATTTTGACCTTTAAGCTTAAACACTTTTACTTCTTACATTATAAAAAATAAAACACAAATATATAAATAAACATTTATTTAATACAAAAATACATATAAATAACGCGAAAAGCTTTACAGACCAGACGAATGATTAACAGTTGGAATCCCTAAGGGGTGTCTGATGTGAGGGCAGTACTTTAGCTGCGCGGAGCGATTCATAACACTTGAGATATCGCTTACTGTGCTGCGTTTACAATACAAGATAGTTTACAGCAAGATAAATCTAGATATAAAAACCTTGGCTATGTTCTGTGTAGTTTTGAATGTCATAAGCTTTGCTCTGTGGTTTTGTTAATAATTTGTCTCCATTTAAGTGTAATCATAAGTTCATTATAGACTCAGTAAAGAGTTGGTAAAGTATACAACATATTAACATGTATAAATATGAGTTAAAATAAATATTTGAATTTAATAAATAACAGATTAAAAAAAGCCTTTATAATATTGTAGAGTAACGCAGATGGTAGTTGGTAATTATACTAAATCAAATTATTGCTGAATTTTTAAATACATAGATACTTAATCGGCTTATTTCAAAATGCATATGTATCAATAAATAATAATAAAAGTATCAATAATATTATTTAAAAGATAACAATAATCACTTCCTTTGTCAAGAAGCAAGTAATACAAACGCTCCACCACAGAACTTAACTCGTTCGCTGTCATATTTCAATTCTCGAATCTCATAAATGGCTGAAGGAAAAATGTCTGATGCTGCGTCATAAATCCTGGATGCTGGAGAACGCGTTAGCCGGTCGTGGGACTCAGGCGGATAATATGATGTAGGTATCCTGATGTGTTCATTTGTTTGTTTGCCTAAGAAGAATTGGGAAATTGACAAGGCCTAATTGTGTGAAATTGTATTTTTTTAATAGTCGTGGTGAATGTCTTAAAGTGAATAGAATGCAAAATGCCTATGAATTAACGTTTCGTACGATCATGTGAATTTCATACATAAGCAATTCTATTCCATTGTCATACGTAAGTCACTTGTCTAGGCCCTCAGTTTATGTTGAAGTAGGTTCCCTTTTTTGCTACAGTACATTAGTATAGAATAAAATGATAATAAAATTGTTAATTATTAGTAAAACAGAATGAGCGTATTCGTACAAAAAGCGTTTGATAAAAGTAAGATAAATTGTACATTCTATGAAAAGGCAAATGTATTTTTATCATAGCATTTGATGAACGGATATGGAATAAAGCCTATATTATTTACAATGTATTTATCTTAATTATTTTATCCTTTTCTAAAAGTATAATAGTTACTAGTATAACTCCACTCACGCTATATACCCCGCAAAATCATTCAACGTCCCAAACTTAAATTTCGAACATCGAACAAAGATTAATTTCTCAGCAACATTGTGGGTATATTTTTAATTATTTGATGCAGCAATACTGATAAATACGTCGCGTAATTGCTTGACCAGAAGAGTTGCTCGTAATTAGTTTATTTCATTTAGCTCACGCCCCGATGTTATAGTTTCATGAATTTTAATTCAAGTGTTCTTGCTGGCAATGACAAATGGTAACGTAAAAATATTTCTGAACGCTTTTGTTCTTTTTTTCATTGCGTGTTTTACCTGTTACCATATTTTTAAAAGTATTGTCTGGTCACGACAAAATGAAACATACATATCTTATACATACATATCCCCCTTTCTCACACTTTGGTTTCGAAAAGATTTCGGTATTGCTTAAGCCGCGTATTCTAATTACGTTATGTAAAATGTAGGAAATGCAATGAATATTTGGTCACTTGAGATTACTCTCAGATCTCTGTAAACTTGTACCTAAAATAATAAAACTAAATTAGACTCTATTGTTTCTATATTTCAAGATAAGCCAGCACCTAGAGCCAGCTGTAACTCCTAAGATATGCCACGCGATACTCTGCGATATCTCACCGAAGGATCAAACTAATGCTGACATTTTTATAGCACCAGATTAGCTCCGGTGATAAATACAGCTTCGTGGTGCTTGGAATATCTATACTCTATTTATGATTGGAAATAGAAGATATTAATAGACTTCAGGCGAGACATATCCTTAATAGATTAACTTTTCTTACAAGGTTTATTGCGAGTCCTTTATCGTAATTAACTTTTCCGAATGTATCTTTTGCCGATTAGTTTCAGCTTTATTAGCTATTTGATTAAAGCTGTATATATTTTTAAATCATTTATTCAAAAATAAAAATTGAGTAATACAATAACGTTGAAAACCACTAAGGTTTACAGTAACGCTATTTCTTAGAATTTTATAGTGATTTCGGTATTTTTATTTTATACAATTACAAGATAAACTAAGATAAGAGTAAAGTAAAAGAAATGTCACAACCTAGGCTAGGTCTTTGTACACCATCTAAAAATATAGACAAATTAATGGTTATTATAGGAAAAATACAAATAAATTGATTTAATCAGTAGTTAGATGGTAAGAAAATAAAAAATTCAAAATTATTTGTGTTCGTTTTAGTGGGCAACATTGACAATAAGACTATGGCGGATGTTGTCAAGTGAAGTTAGTTCACCAAGCATAGGGTAAGCCACCTCACTCACGGCACACTTCACTCACATCACATTGATAGTTGTCTGTCTGTGTGTTTGATTGTTCGTTGCGCTTGAATTCTTTCTTTCGGTTTCTTATAACTTCACAACTGTTAAATAAGCTAAAAATACACAAAACAATTCAATTCAATTCTGTGGACGTAATGGCAACCAGCCATCGATACTACTCGAAACACAAAAAAAAGATTTAAGTAAACCTTAACTGTCAAAACGAAATTTTTTCCGCCATGATGTTTTTTGTTTGTGTTGCACACTAATAATTTTTCACACAATTTCATTTCCTACCAATAAATAAAGTGTTTTAATAACAATTTAACAATCGAAAAGTGTTTTAAGCATCTTAAACTATTTTTTGATAAAGTGTACAAAGACCTGGCCCAGACTCCTTGCATTTTGGGACATTTCTTTTAATAATTAGGTTGAGTACATTGACAAAAAAAAATTTTTTCAGAACAATCTAAAAAATAATAAGTTTTATGAAAACCTGGAAACAATCCACATATTTCAAAAACGACTGAGATAATAATTAAATTTTATTATACTTTATGTAGGTAATGGTGTTTTCATAATACTTTATTTATTAGTTTTGCAATATTTCTATAAAACCTAAAGGAAAATTTCTGCAAAAATCGAAAGAACTATGTTAAGGAAAAAATTAATAATTAAAGCATAATTTCTACAATAATATACCAACTAAAAATACGGATAATATTCAACAAACATACGACGCAGTATTTTTCGCCCCCGCGGGTGATTCTGGCACCGAGTAGGGTAACAACAATGCGCGCAATGGCGTGGAAGTATCGCAGACTCGACCCGGCGGCCATTTTGTTCTTCCTCACTGGCTACTGTCATTATCTGACAGCCGAACGATCCTTTGTCGCACTTCCTTTATTTACATAGAGGGGAATAGTTTATGGGATTTCGCATATTTTCTTTTATCAAGATATGGGAATCTGTTTTAGTTTTTGATGTTACAGTAACGTTTGTAAAAAAACTAGATCAAAATATTACTAAAGTTAATAATACTCAAGTATTTAAAAATACTATTTAAAGTAAGTTAAATATGTAAGTAAAACCAGTGTTGGTAGCACTGTCTTAGTCATGAAATTACTTTCGAATTTCATGGAACAGTGGCAACCGTGCCTGTGGAAATTATAAATCAAAGGTTTAGCATTTGTTTCTGTTATATACGCTTAGATTTGTAAACAAACTCCATCTTCAAGCTTTCTCTTTTGTTAGAAATATACTTTTTACTAATTACAATGTGCATAGAAGGAAAACTAGCACGCAACCCACATGGTAAGTGTCGTCCACATCCATGGACATTATTAGTTGTAGGTGTTTTGTGTATGAATATTGAATATTGAATATCTTTATAACCACGTAAACTTGATTATTATGGCGGTAAAAAAAGAGCATCAAGAATTTTTTTGGTGAGTTAACGCAGTTTTGTAATTAAATAGTTTTTATTTTAACATTATTAAATTTTTATTATTTATTAATGAAACATTTTCTTGTTAATATTCTCATGCTTTAAATTTATTTTAATCTCTGTAAAATGTTCCGAAATAAATGTCAAACTAACAATTGTTATATTATAAAAAATGTAATTATTAGAACAAAGATATTATTATATTAGGTTGATCAAATATAGTAAAAAGGGATATCCTGTACTGGACGCTCATAGAAAATCAAACGTCAAGGGGTGTCACCCCACTAGGCGCCATGTTTTATATTAATGACATTCGGATGTTTCTGTAATCGTCAAAATATGAAAATATACTCAATAGAAATAACATCCCTATTGAATTTACAATGAGTTGGTTCGACAATAGTCGAAAAAAAGGTAGTGTGTTCAATTATACCTATAATTAAATGGTTAATGTACTATGTGTATCATGTTTTTTGCAATGAATATGTTTTATAAACAATTAAAAATAAATATTAGATAGATAGAAGAGGAGATTGAAACTTTCCAACCAAAATTTTGATACACATATAATTTCATGTAAAAAGTAAGCAGCGGTAATTAAAAGTGTCCCATTCTCTTATCAATAACAATCAAAGGTAATCTACAAAAAGCCATTCAAGTTTAATTAAAAATGTACATTTATCAAAAAAAAAAATGCCATTCACGGGAAAGCGTTGGGCCTTTCTCCATAATTTAAAATTATGGTCACACCACAACGACCAGTTCAGAGTGATATTTCAAGGGAATAATAACTAACGTTTTATTCCTATCTTTAGGGGTCAATCTTCGCTGGTTGTTTCGAAAACAAAGTATAAAATAACAAAAGCGTTGATTTAATTAAGGAGTGAGATTTATGTGGCTGGCTACCAATTTAGCAATGAAGCGCACTAGCGAATGTATAGGGGCGGTCAATTTAAGTGGGAGATATGGACCAGTATATTTATGTTACAATACGCCTATATTGGTAGTGATTGTACCAGGGTGGGAGCTTTTTTATTTAATTATCAACATAACTGTGAATTAGTTAAACAATTGTAACACTAACCCGCATAAAATTGAGAATGATTGTCGTCATGGAGGGTGTAATTTGATAAAAATTTACACTGCGATAGAGTCTTGCGACTTTCAATCTTATTATTTTTGTCAGAATATAATCACTGCTAAATAAAACAGCTTTAGACACATTTTACTCCAACTTATATAAAATCCTCGGATATCTAAACTTAGATGAAGAATTTTCACGCATATTAAACATTTTCTTTAAATAATTCTCATAATTATCATACCTGACGTTCGAAGTACCTATGTATGTAAGTTTTTTTATTTGAAAGGTATTTTGATTTATGACTAAAATAAGAGCTCTACAAGAAGGTAACAAATTACACAAATTAAACGGTTTGCGCCAGATTCACAATTTAAATCATTATATTCTTTTGTTTCAAGTAGGTCCATCTAGCGTTAAACTCGTGAACTTTAACGACACCAAGGTTTCAACGCTGAGCTGTTCAAGGAAATCCCTCCCAGAGGAGGCTTTACAACGCCCTCTCTTATTTTATTTAGTCAATTTGATGATTGCCCCTTCAAAACCTGCAATGTAAAGTAGAAGTTAAAGCAGACTTAAAATATTTTAAAGTTATTATAGTTAATAAGTAGATTGATATAATGAATGAATACTAATTTATATAATGAATTTTAATTTAAACTATTGTAGTATTTTGATGATAATTTTTGTAACTAGTAGACCAGTTCTGAATATTTTTTGACCAACAGTAACAGCGGCACAGGCCAATATACTTATAAACACTGACTAAATATTTATAAAGAGCCAAACTACGGGTCGTAGATCGCTAATCTTGTAGTTGAAAATATTTTTCCCAAACTGAAATCCCTGATAGCGTTGATAATTAATCCACTTGATAATTATTTTTAATCCACTCTCCAGAATAACGTCGAAATACAACTAAACCACATCTAAATACCCAGAGCTGGATATTTTTAACGATTTATTCTATGCTTTCAAAAAAAATTGTCTACATCTATATTAAGTTAAATAATTAAATTGTTCATATATATTAAGTTATATTATTCCACACTACTTTACCTCGCTTAAGCTTTTCTGAAATTGCTGTGTGTACCTGTAATAGGCTTATACATAAGAATAATATAGTATGTACATGACCAATGTTATCCAAAAATAAGTATAATGCTGTCAGTATACCTTTTTAATACATACATTTACCTCCGTTTATTTAAATGAAAGTTATTTATTAATTGATATCCATAAAAACACATTAAAGCTATCTTAATTAACCAAAAACAACCTACACACAACAACACTCACACAAACGCAACTACCAACTTTATAGAGTGGTTTTTTAGATAAACTCCACCCCGAGGGCAAGGCCGCCGACAATTTCTCCCGATAGCTGCCGAAAAGCAACGATAAGTCCCATAAAGTCCCGATTTAGGACGTTAAAAGGTGCTCAAATGGGGTTCTTACCATTCTTCACCAGACTTGCCAACCATGTATTCGGGTTCCCGACTCGGAATACAAACTACTATCTCAGGATTGTTTCATCTTCGTTAGTTGTTGTAGAATTTATAGAAAATAAATGGCGGATCTTAATTTTGTTTCCTTCTTCTTTCCAAGAAGTGAGGTATTTCCTAATTTTTACTTATGGACTGGGTGAAATAGTATTTTAGACAAATATTCATGATCTGTCTTTGTTTAAAAAAAATCTATAAATTATACTAAAATTCTGCTTATCCTATTATATTTATAGCTAATAAACACGCCTTTAAATTTATTCAAAATGCAAATTGACAATAAATTGCCAAATTTATCGAATAATTATACACAATGACCATCTTAAATGGTCATATTAACAATTTTTAAATGCAAGTTCAATGTTTAGAGTAATAAAATTAAGATATAGTATCTCCTTATTTTCGGAAGATAATAAATCTTTCATAATGATTTCTTTAAATATTTTTTTATAGAGAAAGGAGAATGTTTGCTTACAATGAAAAGAAAAATCGTGTTTAACAATTTTAAAGCCCATAAAGTTGCTCATCAAATTGTTGTTTACACTAATCTTTGTGACCCGACTTGTGTCAATTTTATGGCCCCACAGTTCTCTTAATGGGTCATAAATGTTCATCAAAACTGCTCTTTACTGAGGTGTTAAGATGCTCATAAATCGTTTACTTGTGTGAATCTGAAAATTGTGATTTTAATGTGGTGTTGATTTGTTTAAACTATTATATCTTTTTCGTACAACATAAAAGGTTTTTGCTCCGTAAAGCATTATTTTTGGTGACTCATGTGCAGACAAGATAATCAGTATGACCCCTGTAAAATACATAATAAGTTTATCGTCGTTTAGTTACAAGTCATTTTTAAAGTCTAAAAGTTTTATTTTTAGAACCTCGAACCTGCTGTTGTGCTCACAATGACATTAGTTATGGGTAAATAGTACCTGTCGAGTTATCCTTTTGATACCGACTACATTTTTTATATGAATGAAATCCTAAAATGTTTAACAAAAAGAATCTAGTGAGTTTTTGTCCAACTGGATGCTTTCATAATTTTACAACCTCGAACTCTAAAATCTCTTAAAGAAGAGTAGTATAGTCTTACATAATTATTTTAGTAAAAAATATTCACAAATTTTAAAATCAAATTTATTAATTAAATAAAAACCCGTAGTCCAGCAGTAATTGTAACAGACAGCGCGTTTTAATTAGCCATACACGAGAATGCTTTGAACGGTACCGGCGCTGTGTGTGACCGTAAACGAGGAATTATATAGCGATATCACATTTAGGGGGATGTTGCTGGCAAAATGCAAAAGATATGAAAAAGATAAAATGTTAGGCAAAATATATACAAATACCATAATAAAAGCGCTGCTTACTGCAAAAATACAGTTGGTGTGTTTGTCTGGGGATTTCTCAAATCTCAGATTATTATTATCAATATAAGTGATGAAGTTTTTTTTGGTTTTTTAGAAATCTTTAAGATTTTTGCTCTGTTATCTCCATTGACTGATGCTTCTCTTTCAGATTTGTGTACGATGAATATTGGTAAAATGTTAAGATTGAAAATCCCCAAAAAATATTAAGATAAAGAGCCTACAGTACCAAAATTAAGTAATACTTTATCAAAGTGACCGCTCAGATAACAAACCTTTTTCACTAGTAATAGCAGTGCCGTAGAGTAGGTACTGAATATGTAATTTTCATAAACTAGACGTTTCTATTAGGAAACAAACATTATTATCTCATTGGTTATCAACTAAATTAAATAAGGTAACTTAATCGAATTCCTTAAAAATCTTTATATGACCCATATTAACCATTTATTTGACGTTATTTTGACTTAAAACCGCTTTGTAAAGAGACTAATAATCAATTCAGTGGACCATCAAAATGTAGTGACAAACCGACAAGAAGACAGTCGTGAGTGACCCAGCTCTACTTAAAATTGGGATGCGTGCTTCAACCATCGAAATTTGACATGCATGTCTGCATGCAACTGCATGTTGAGAATGCCTGATTATCATGAAAATGTAATCCTATACGTCCAATGTTCGCAGAGCTATTGTTATGGATTATTATGGATAACCATACAGCGATCTGAGAGATATTTCTTATTTTTTCATGCAAATATATTTATTCTATGTAAAAATAAATGTCAAGTGTAAAATAATAGGTCTTTACCTATGAAACTGCCGTTTTGCCGTACTGGCCATTTCAAATGAAAATATTTTTATTTGACTGATAATTCTAATTTCAAATTAATTTTTTTTGACAAACATGGAATTCTTTTTCTAAAATCGTCATTTGTTTAATAGTTAGTGTTTTGTTTTCAACGCATCCGAACATTTTGCGTCATCATGGGTAAGTTAAAAATTCGAGTAATTATGGAGTATGAGTACCGTCGTGGCACAAGCGGCACGCAACATCAACGACGTTTACGGAGCGAACGCTACAAACGAACGCACCACCCATTATTGGTTTACCCGCTTCCGTTCTGGAAATTTTGACCTGAAAAATGAACCCCGTGGTCGTCCGAAAACTTTGGTCGACAATGACGAATTAAAGGCAATTGTGGAAGCTGATGAAACTCAATCCACGGCTGAATTAGCAGCAGCTTTCGACGTTAGCATCAAAACAATATTGGTCCATTTGCGTCAAATTGGCAAGGTAAAAAAGCTTGACAAATGGGTACCCCACGAACTCAATGACCGCCAGCGCGAAGTACGCGTGGAGACGTGCCTTGCACTGCTCAGCAGGCATACAAATGAAGGAATTCTGAACCGCATTGTTACTTGTGACGAGAAATGGATCCTGTTTGAAAATCGTAAGCGCTCAGCAAGTTGGTTGGACCCTGGTTCAGCACCCAAACAATGCCCTAAACGAAAACTTACCCCTAGAAAAGTGATGGTCACTGTTTGGTGGTCTAACGCGGGTGTAATTCATCACAGCTTCTTGCCAAACGGGACAAGCATTACTGCAGATGTGTACTGTGAAGAACTGAACACAATGATGGAGAAGCTCGCACGTCTCCAACCAGCTTTGGTCAATCGTTCGGCTCCACTGCTCCTGCACGACAACGCGCGACCTCATACTGCACAGCAGACGGTCTCCAAGCTACAAGAGTTGGGGTTGGAAGTTCTCCGTCATCCGCCGTACTCACCAGACCTTGCGCCTACAGACTTATACTTTTTCCAGAATTTGGATAACTTCTTGGCGGGAAAAAAATTCAATACCCGAGAGGCAGTACAAAATGCCTTTGAAGAATTTGTTGCCTCCCGTCCAGCTGATTTCTTCAAGAAAGGCATCAATAAGCTACCAATGCGTTGGCAAAGATGCATTGATTGCATGGGTAATTGCATTTTAAATCTGTAATATCTTCGAAAATATTCATTTAAATTACACGCTGTAAAGGGCCATATTTATCTATATTACATGTACAATGTATTTAAGTTACTTAATTGGATAAGAATTAATTCTGTATTGCTTAAAATCGATTCGTAAAAAATGGTTATTGTGAGTTACCCCGAAGAGATAGACATTTACCACCGCAGGACTTTTTTGTAGACCTTTTTAAGGTGTACAATACTGTAGCATATTATTTTGATCCATCTAGTATGGTTCAGCCAGCGTTTGCAATGTAAGCGCAGAAAAATGTGTTTATTTACGACATCACATTAGAAACCTCTAAGATTATCAATGTTTCTCTACTATATTTTGCATGTATTATACAAATAAACCTTCCTCTTGAATCATTCCATTTATTAAAAAAAAGCGCATCAAAATCCGTTGCGTAGTTTTAAAGAAGTAGTAAGTAATTTCTAAGCATACATAGGGACATACGTACAGCGGGAAGCGAATTTGCTTTATACTATGTAGTGACTACCAACTGTGCATAGCAAAAGGCAGTGTAATGATTAGATCTTATGTAAAAACATGGTATTTATGTAATACAAAAAACTATTAAATGATATAAAATAAGGATATACAATATATGATATATTATATTTAAATATTTTAAGGTAAGTAATCCTTATAACGGGTGTTTTTTTGAGAGGTTTGGTTTTCAGATTGGCAACACTGTTTCTAGTGATTGTCAATTGGCAGTTGGCGGTATATTTATTGTCAGTACGTTTTGCTATTTCACAATGAATAGACTTACTTCAGGACAACGCTTGCAAATTGTGCAAATTTATTTTGAAAATCATGGTTCAGTTCGCCAAACTTACTGTGCGCTTCGTCCATTTTACGGTTGACATAATCGTCCATCCGAGCCAGTTATTCGGAAAACCATGGATCGTTTTCGTACCACGCACATTATAGTTGATAATAAGCATCCACAAAGACGCCAGTACGCACAGAAGAAATTATTGCTGGTGTGGAGCGTAGTGTTGAAGAGGACCCGAATGCGTCGATTCGCCATCGTGCACAGCAATTGCAGATGTGCCATCCACTTTGTGGAAGATTTTGAGGACAGTTCTTGGACTGCGAGCTTACAAAATTTTAAATTCAGAGCATTTTATTAAATAAACTGAAAATTCCCTAAATATTTATAATATATTAAACTAAAATAGGCAAATTTGATTAAGCTTGTATTTTAACAATAGCAGTAACAATAGCTTAGCTCGTTATTTCAAGTTGAATGTTTGTTTGCGGAGCTTATTAATGCAGCTTAGTAATTTCAAATTAAAAGTTAAAAAGCTTGCTCATGTTCAAAAAGCTCATTGTACTTTCGAAATGCTTGTCTTGCAGCCGTAGACAGATTTTTAATAAGATTTTTACTTTTCCGAATGTGTATAGATAAACTGGGTATAGTAAATAAAAATTTATATTTGAGGCAATGTTTAATATCTAAATATACTTAATTACCGTGGCCAATTTATTGAATTCAGAGATCGAAGAGTATTGATAAGTGTTGTAATAAAAATGTTTGTTTAATTTTACTGTTGAAGTGTAAGTACTTAAACTGTCTCAAATCTCACATCGAAGCATAGCCTTGAAGTCATCGACGTGTTTTTTATGTAAAATTATGAACTATAAACAATATCCTCTGGATATAAAATAAGAACATGATGGTAAAAAAACTTTATTGTAAATTCGGCACTATCTTATATATTTTATAATTTCTTAATATGAAAATTAGGTAGGTACAAGATTTTTTATAATAATATCTTGTCCGTTCAGTATGATAACGCACAGAACTACTTTTTTGTAGGTTGTTAAGCTTGTTAAGCAGATACTTAATGCTTTTATCATTTTTACGCGGCACTTGTTTTCTTACTTACTTCTAAAACTAGAAAGTTGTATTCAGGAGAGATTTAATACGATCAACACAATTAAAATGTATCGCTAATATAACTCTAAATAATCTGTAAAATATGATTTGATAATAATACTTTAAAAAACAACATGAAAGTTCGTACCGCTTCCCAAGATTAATTTAATCTCTCCTTACATTAATTAGCAGCTCTAAAATCTAATAAAAGATAACTCGAAATACCCACGAAAAGGCGCATTCATAACGAAAACTTCTCCCATTAAAATTCCTCTAACGATCGTGAAACAATCTCCTTTAATAAATACAGGCGCCCTAATTTCCCTCCGAGAGATTTGAAGAAACACCCCGCAGCAAAGAAACTAAAAAGATTTTATTCATTTCAGGGAACAGAGCACCAACCCTCCAGTACGACTTGTGTCTCCTTTAAATTAAATTTTCACTCCTAATTTGAAAGTATAATGTCATTTCACTAGAATCCCGTTATTAAAACTTTTAAATCATTTGAAACTTTTCTTTTCAAAGGACGATTCGCGTGAGTTTTTAATCAAAAATGTGATTTTTTACGAGAGGCCCGTTTTGTTGCATCAAACTGTCGTTAGCCAGTTGCGTACCGATATTGCTTTTCTTTGAGAACTGTAACGATTTTATGGAATATTTAATTTTGGATCTCCCCTCTTTTATGTTCCTTGATGTTAGTTTAAGTGCACGCACAGGGCTCACGCGGATGTTCAGCTTGGAGACTCAATTTTTTATTGCTTTAATGATAATCGGAAATGGTTCATTTGTGTTTATCTCACTGTAAACGGGACGCGTATCAGTATAACTGTAAATGGTCATCAGAATTATACTCATTGCTAAGTGAAATGTACCGTTTATAAACCGGTTTTTTATCACCGTATTTTAAGCTAAATATAGTTAGTATGAGTCAATCGTGTTTTCCGCGGCTTTCAAAATCGATGTAAAACAAATAACTAACTCAAGTTACCTATTGAGCAGCGCTTTTGAATCAATCCAACAAAGTTATTCACAAAACATAAACATCTTAAATTAATTAAACAATCTTCAAACAGAACATCTGTTGCAACAACTTAAGGCCTTAACGGTATTACCATGCAGCAAACAAAAACACGCAAGCAGATGTTAAACTCACTAAGACGAACCCTTTGATTCATTCGTTTCTGTTCAATAGACAGATCGTCGCTTATTCCCGTGACGTCAAATAACATTTGTCTGGAAACCTTGACACAGAGACACGGTTCCAGGCAACGGTTCTTTTATAGACCATAAACATTTTACTATCCGACCTTGGTTAGGGTCTGGGGCTGTTGCACTCCAGTTTTATGGTACAGCGGTGATAAGCTGCAGGATTTAGAATACTGGAATCTTTTGACTTTCGCGCTGATTGTCATGAAAGTTTATATTTGAGAGAGTGAGATAAGTATGGTTCGATATACTGTTAACTTTTGGAAAAAAAATATGTTAAATAGTATGTTCTATTGAAAAAGCAAACATAAATATCTATAGATCGTGTAAGTTTTAAACTATGTTTGCACTTGTTTACATTTTTGTACATGGATATTGCCGGACAGATTGTTACGGAACAAGTCCTTGTTGCTACTTATATGATAAATGCTACTTATATGAAAAAAAGAAGAGGAAAAAAATACATATAGGTACTAAAACCACTTAACCACAGAAATATTCTTTACTTAACAAAACCATTTAAAGTGCAGTTTACAAATACAATCATAAAAATATTATTCCGGTGAATTTTAACTGTTTCTTTATAACTAAAAAGCTATCAATTACGAGCATGACCGTAAAAAAGTAATAATTTTGAAAGCAACAGATCTTTGTAACTTGCGGTAACAACATTGGCAATTCGTGACGCAAAATTGCTAAATTCCTTTCTCCATAATAAAAGAAAGGTAAAATGCATTTAAGGGATATTCTACCTGAGAATGAAATAAATTGTGCAATTTTAAGGAGAATAAAAATTAACAATTCAGCCTTTTGTTTCAAAAGTTCCGTGAATCGGTCAAAATAACGGACTTTAGAACTGTGCAATAACTTTTGTTTCTCATTGAAGGGTTGTTTTTTCAGGGCAATAAAAGGGTTTAAGGATTCATCCTCCTTTGTCTATTGTGCCGTTAAAGGTATTAAATTGCGCAAAGTTCTAAAAAAGTATTGTTTTCGGATTCAAACTGGCGTATTGTACTGTTGTTAGGCACTTGACGCAAAAAGTGTGCTTTTGAAACAATCCTTTATGAGGGACCGTAGGTGGTCGGATTTTTTAAAATCATTTTTGATACAATCCTTTAGTTTGCTAACCGAGATGGTACAGACTGCTAAGTTTTGTTGTTTTTAGAGTTATCAGTGCCGAAAGATATAAATTTAGTTTTTAAAATAAAACAAGTTTTTAAATGAATGTGCAATAAATACAAAAGTAAAAACTTTAAATACTTAAATATCTAATGAAAGTGACAAAAGAACCCCAAAGAACCTAGTTTTGAACCGTAAATTTACTGGAAAATTCACGGGAAAGGCAAGGTAAGCCATTTTGAATTTATAAGCACTTCCCAACTCCCATCCCGCAAATAAAAACAAACCGTAACACAATATCACATCTAAATTTAAAAACCGAATCTCGACGAGGGATCTCACTCAAACTCTTCTTTTTCCTTCAGTCTTACTTCGTATATAAATTCCTGTGACCCGTATATATCTTGTCGGCCATTAAAAAGATATATAGCTTAATACAAAGCAAGAACCCAAGGCAGAGCGTCGGTTATAATTTTATTTATTCAAGAAATCGTAAATATCAGGAGGTGTTATTCAGACTCAGTGAGATTAGGGGGTAGATGTGGTGTTGCCGAAATTATATTTGGTTATAACAGTTATCATGCATCACCTGAAGGCTTAATGCGTATTTTCGCAATCTCGAGGGCGGGCTACATCGGCAACACCGCGCTGCAAATTACTTTTTCAAAGTATTTTACATGGAAATAGAATCTGTTGTGTTAAGGCGTGGATTTCATGTATTTTGGATTTATATAAGGCAGTAATTTTTGGATTATGTGTAAGATAGTAATGTTATATATTCTTGACTTATTCTGGAATGAACGTTTAACTTACCTACCTACATCTCCCAGCTGGGTTAATAATATTAGAATCTATATCAGCTATTCAATAATCGCTGTCTATTTATTTGTTATACCTACGTAGGTACCTTTTTACTCAGTGTCGTTACACATAAGCCCATAGCCCGTGTCGTTAAAACACAAAAAAACCTTTCGTTTCCAGAGAGGAACTTATCTGGCTCATACATACGATATTATTCATTTCTAAATCTCAACATTCTCTCGAACCTTTATGTAAAACGATTCAAATTTGCAATTCATTCGAGCGCTCAGCGACAGCGCTCAAGGAGGTGATATCGTTTAAAAAGCACGGCTTATCCATAAAGCCTGTATAATTATCATCCATTCTACTTATAAACTTTCATAACGGCCTATACGTCGACTTAACCTCTACTTTCGGCGCGCGAGGGTGCCGAGGGGAAGCCGGGCCCGCGTGCCTCCGTGCCCCCGCAGACCCCCTTTGACCCCCTTATAATGGCCGCGTAAGAAAAACGAGTGCACAGCGTGGAATAGAAAACGTTCCTTTGAAAATAGCTTCGGTGGAAAGCTAGCGATTTATGTCAGCTACGGGATATACCCGGGAAAATATCCGAGAGCGGATTTTTAATGGCGTCATTGTTTCTATTTTAAGCGCCGCGTGCGAATGGAATACGGAATTTTGTGTGTCTTGTTGTTTTAGTAACAATGCCGAATGCGTGCGTGGTGATGATACTGCGGCTAAATGCAAATTGTGCCGCTCAGTTAAGCCTCATTGGAGCTAGGGATTACGATAAACACGGGAATTTTGAAGTTTGAAAGCCTCGCTAAATATGCCGTGAATTATACTTATTTGCATACATGTTTTGTTCAATATTTAGTATCCTATTACCTACGATTAAATAGCTAGCTCGATAAAAAATATATCAAATACTCTCACGCATTTCCTCTATAAATTGTAGTGAATTAATCGAAAACCCTGCAGAATAAGTAAATGGTATTTCTCACAATTTATTATTCAAACGCACGAGCTTGTTAAAATTGTCCCCAATCTAAGAAAGAATGTAAGAATAAAAATTCTTAGTTTTGTATAGATAATAGGTAATGAGAATCGTGAAAATGTTTCTTTTATTATACACTGTGTAGGCACACATAACAATATTTTCTATAATTGCTAGTTTTATGTTAATGTAACGATGTGTTTAAAATATTTCTAATTAGTATTAATTGTAATACGATATTCATAAAGAATGTTTAATATTCTATAAAAATAAAACTGAAATAGTAAATGTCTGAATATAACCTAATTACAAACAATGTCCCAGCTTGACAGCGCATATGATATTTGAATTTGCTAATAAAGTTTTGGAATATTAATCTTTTTTCACCCACTTGTATAAATAGATAGGGTACTTATATAAGTTTTATGTGAATTTCACGAGGTGTTAAAACATTTTCATTTAACAATGGAATGCCATGAGAAATATATAAATTCTCTTAAAATTTTAAGTATAACTGTAATTGACCGTACAAATATTCAAAAAGCTATAGAATCCGGTTTGACAGTACTCTTGATATTTACTTCCACAGTACAAACTATGTTCGGACCCAATTACCAGATAGCTTAAGTACCTTAATAGAGCTATTATCGTAATAAACGATCTACTTTAAATATCAAAAGCGACCGCATCGTAACTATCCAGCTAATCTTCATTATAAATCGTGAAAATGTTTATTTATTTTCACAGATAAAGAATACCAAAGGAAAAGTTTAAAAAAAATTAGACAATATACCTTATAGTGTTGTAACACGTTCTAATAATGAACACGGTTTTCTTAGCGGCCATTAATCAGTTGCCAGTCTCGGTTGGATTTGGGCCCCTTTTTAAAAGTACCCCTTCTCCCCTTTGTATAGAATGTTGGCAATTCATCACGAGACCCCGCCCTTGACATCTCTATATGAAGCACCGCGCGCGGGCCGCACCTCCCCTTTCTAACTTTAGAATCGTTCGGTCGAGTTTCGTAAAGCATTGGAGACGACGTCGACTAGACCGTCGAATGATGTATGGTTTTTTTGAACTTTTTTTTAAATGTCAGCTGACGACGGCGGCCATTATGGTTGTCTGTCGCATTAAGACGGGCTTGTTATTCGACTATCTTCTTGGGATAATATAGGTTGTAGAAATATTTTACCGTGTAAAACAAAGTTTCAAAATAATTTAAGAACAAATCAAGGTTCTTTATTAGTATTACATTTCATGGAATTGTTATTAGCTCTAAAATGTAACTTAGTTCTAAAGTCATAATTTTAAACAATTTTAAAGCTGTTCTATTTAAATGTGTTTATAAAGTAATTGCTTATAAACTATTTATTTTATTTGTTTTAGGTTTTTAAAGAAGAACTTGTGGAAAGGAAGTAAAGAAAACGCCAAGTATACTAGTGTACCTATATCAACTGCCGACGGCGGCGGCAGCTTGAGATCACTAAGACTGAGGTTGTGCTTACATTTTACTGAATCTTCAATTAATTTATAATATATAGTGCTCGTACATTGATTTTTTTGTAAGTGACTAAATGTTATTAGCATTTTAAAACCATGTTTACCCCCTGTAACTGAAATTTAGCAATAAATGAACAAAAAATATAATGTTAAAATATTTGAACGTATTACCTACTATGATTTGAAAGTACTAAAACTTCTTAAACACGTCAAACATGACACATCAAAGCTACGTCTCTAAAATACATTTATACCTAAGTACCCTTTCCCTAAGTTACGGCGACCATTAAAACAGTACCAGTGAGGACTAGTTTATATGCAATAAAGAAAGTGGAATCCCGGGCTGTGTTCCAATTACCGGGAAATACGTGGCAATTCCCGTGATAAGTTACCTAGCGCAACCCTAGTGTGCTGTGTTCCTGGTGGGGCCACTGTCATGTCATCGTGAAAGATACCTTTAAAGAGAATTTTAAGGAGAAAAGAAAGAGATATTTCTTGAATATTATTTTAAATTTGATATTACTTTATATGTTAACTTTTAAATTTAGAAGTTTACCAGTAGTTATTTCAATACACATATTTAATATCTTGGGATAAAACAGTGTTGTTTTAATTATCTCGAAATACAGAACAAAATAAACTAAATAAACATACCCAATACTTTTTAATATTGATATCTTGATACCCAATATTTATTTTTACATAAAGGTACACACATAATTTTTAGTTAGGTACTAAAGATAAACTTTTTATTGTATTTGTTATTATTGATATATATATGTTATATGTAATTAATTTACATTGATAACTATTCGATACCCTTCTAATAGAAATCACTATGATTATAAAGCTTATAATTTAAGTTTCTTGCATTTTAGTACAAGATATTTACCAACTCAACGAAGCGATTCTATTAGATTAGACCAAAGTGGAACATCTGAAGAGGCCTAGAGTACAAGAGCGGAGGGTATTGCAATTATACATATTGCAAACAGTCTACCCAATTGGAATGTATGGTGAATACGTGGAACGGCCGTATAAATATCGTTTATTTGCCATATTGTACTTTATTTGTTTTGTACATAATTGAATTTCGGTGTTTTATTGGTTAGTGCTGCTGTTTATTTGTTGTGGGTGATCAATTTTGCATATGGAATTAGAGTTACTGGGAAAAATTTATTTGTTAATATATCGATAAAATAGGTTGAGTAAATGGTCTAGAAATGCAGAATAAATGCATTGTGGATCTACGGAATAAGTTATTTTGAATATTATAATGGCGAAACGTATTGTTAAAATAATAATTACCTTTTGAACAAAAATGTGACAAATGAATTATATTTAAAACAGCTAATTTTATCTACAAGTAATTAATATAGCCTTCTTAAGTTTATCAATAAACAAACTTACAAGCCCCTTCAAAACTATCAGCAACATCTGAAATCGTATTTCTTCAACACGTAAAACCTTTCCAAAATATTTGCAACCCTTTCCTGCTAATCTAAATAATTCTTCCAACGCAGATGTATCCGCGATGTACGGTACATTTCCTTTAGAAGGCCTGGATATCTCGAAGCGTTCCCGCGGGAGAGATCGGCAGTTTTTCCCGGCATATCTTACTGCCGTGCTGTTGATTCTCCGGTCGTTAGTTTCATCGGACGGGACCCGGGATCGGGCCCTTGGATTGCTGTGTCACGATTATCTTCGTGCGTGAGTAATGGGCTAGTGTGAGAGGTTTTGTGCTCTTTTGTTGAGAAAATAAAGATGCTACAAGGTATTTAGATAGGTTCAAATCAAAGATTGGAAATCTAGCAATATATATAAATATATAATTTAATGGCACTATCCGACGTTCCTTTGCAGGAGTTCATTGCAATTGTTTTTCGCAACACTTGAGTGTGCAGGTTTCATGTTTAAAGTAACAGAACTACCCTATATTATATAGTATTGAAAATCTTGCACTCTATTACTATAAAAATAACTTCAAGCCATAATGCTAAACAATTTCAAAACTTTAAATCCACTACTACAATAAACGAAATGCAAGCTAAGACCTGTTCCACTTGAAACTCAAAATTCTATCTAAAACTGCACTCCCCATTTAAATTTAACGACGCCATTTATAGTTCAGCTACTCAGCTAATTAAGATCTTAGCAAAGCCATCTTAAATTAGCATTAAAGCAATTTACTCTTCGCATCTGCGACAGAAAAGGATTAAAACATGCAAATCAAATAAATACCGGTATCAAGTTACCCCCAAAACGGCCCTAGTGCTCTTATTTATTCATTTAGGGGTAGGAAAAAATATTTGTAATGGTGGCTCTGAAGGGAGGTCCGACAGGAGAGGATCCTGGAGGAGAGTTCGTCAATTTATGGCAACCGGAGGAAGTATTTCTGGTGTTGTTTGGTTAGTCCAAGTCATTGAGCAATATTGCAGTGGAGTAGTAGGATTTGGAAAAAATATCTTTTTATCAAATATAGTATGTGTGTATAGGTTTTATGAAGGTCATTACATCTTCAATACTAGAATTTCAGTGTTTTATAGTGCACTCGAAAGATATCACCTCGCAGGAAGTACCTCGTAAGTCAGATGACACGCATATGATTGGTGAACGTAAATGTTTGCTCATGGGAAAATATATAATAATACCCCTAACCCTAAGTATGAAGAGCTTATTATTTTTGCATTCTAAGCACAATGTTCATTATTAAATTTTCTTTTCTATTGGTCACCCGATTCTTTTCAGCTCACCCGATGGAAAGCGACTCTATTATTATTATTACATTAGAAGTAGATCTATTGAATGACTTTTTTTTTTTATTCTTACAACTTTAAATTATCTCATAAGCCTGGCATTTCTGATATCGATAGGCATTCATAACTACACTGGATCTCAACTCAATGTCACAAATAAACTGTAGGGAATGTACAGCAATAGTTGTTCTTCGCCATTTCCTGGCGACTTGTAAATAGAGATAAACTTACGTTATGTCTGTTTGTGATTCCGAAAACATGTTGTGCGGCGCCGCGTTGCGTTGCGTCGTACTGTGAGCGCTCTCGTGCGTTCTCTTATCTTTTGTTTTATTTGTTTTTCTTGAGATGTCGCTTATTGCTTTATTGCGATGCGAATGTAGAGTTAAAGCTTTTATGTATTCATGAATAAGTAAACAATTAAGTTTCTGTCAAATAGACTTGGAATTGAAGCCGGTTGTTTTTTTTTTTGATAATACAGTGAGTTTTTATTTATTTATTTGTTAATTGAAGCAAATCTATAATTATAGGCTTATGTTATACCTGGGTCTTTTTTATTATAAAAACTCAATAAAAAATAAAAACGTATAAAATCCGCACTTATAAGAAGTAAGAAATAGATGTGAATATTGTAAATATAAACTTAGTAGTAATTACTGATATAATAATATTAACTAATACTAAGTAACTAACATATTTTGACTATTAGGTAAATTTTTTTAATGTTAAATTATATTTAATCCTCCAACCTTAATTCCACACTCTTCTTCATAATAAACTATTCCTTTTACATATCTACTATAAAGCTAGGTAAGTGTATAAAATAGTAAAATCTAGAAGAATGTAGCGAAGAGAGTGGTTCCGAGACGCCCTCCCTGATCCCTGTCTCGCCGTCTCACTGTATGCGGTGGACGGTGGTTCCCAAGTTATCTAAAGAAGATTTTAAATTGGTAACATTCATGAGTGAAAACCAAGGTCCCCAATTTATTAACTTTACTTAAAACATGCATAAGGTTAAACACCAGAACGATATTCGATAGTATAACTGCGTAGCTCTTTTTTTACTATTTTACGCGCATGCCTAAGAAGTTCATAGACAAAATGGTTTGATGAGTGTTACCAACATAAAAAATGTGTTTACAAATAATTAAAACTATTTTCTTAAAAGTATAAACTAAAGACTCCTCAGATACACATATTATGCAACAACTACTAGTATATACTTAATTACTGACAACAAATAATATTTATTATAAAACTACTGCTACAAAAAATACTATTTAGTTGCTTATCAATAATAAATAATGTGGATGAGAAAATAAATATACTTAACAAATTCTTAACTTATATTACAAACGTGAATGTTAGTTCGTTAGTTTGTTTCGCTTTCAAACCTGAATGGATAACGAATCAACATGAAATTGTGCATATGGTTACCAAGCTTAACTTTCATCTATAATTGTGCACTATTTCCGATGCATGAGAGATGAACGCCACAAGGAGAAACTCTAGCAATTTATGTAAAACCACACAATAGTAATTATTATAGTACCAACAACGTGGTAGGTATAATAATAATAATTATTATAATAATAATAAATAATAACACAGTGCCTGTTTAACCCGTAAGTAAGCAGAGCTTGTGTTATGGATGACCATACAGCGAAGGGGGAAGGGACCCAGAAGAACAATACATATACAAACACAAATATATAAATAACCATGACAAACAAACACCTGTGTTCATCACACAAATTAATGCCCGACCAGGTCTCAAAACTGGGGTCTTCGGCGTATGAGGTATACATCTACATGCAGAGCCCGTTCAAAATAATGTCAACATGTCATTGTCTCTGTTTACAGAGAAACATTTTTCGGCCCAAACTTTGAGCACCGCTGGAGTTCACCCTAGGGGTTTTCTTAACGTACTGCCAGCTCATTCTATGCGTCCATCAAGGCTATTCCGTATATCGTTACGGTCGTGCAAATGTACCAAAATCATCGCTTATACTTACTTATACTAGCTGCTTGGATCGGGAATTGAATGCCAGACTTTTTGTTTTTTGATTTAGGATGTATTGTTTTTGGTTGGGAATTCGGCAATTCGAAAAAAAGTTTAAGTAGCTTAATGTAGTCAGTTATTTTATGGTTAATTTAGAATGATTATAATTGGCTATTATTTATTTGTTAAAAAAAATGTTTGAAGGTCTGTCTATAATAACAGATTGTAGTAATAAAAGGTTTTTGAAATGATTCTGAACAAAACGCTAGGTTCAAGATTAGAAGCGCATCTATTTTTATGCGTAGTTCCATTCTAATAATTCATGATTATAAAGTAACATAAATTTATTTTATAGCATAATTCTTAATTTTTTATTAAGAACAAATGAACTTTGCATTTCCAATTAGCCATGATCCTTCTGCTGCTTACATAACGTCCAAAGGGTTAAACAGTTTAATTACATTCAAACGAACTCATCTAACTTCATTATCCTCACGGAAACTCAATCGAAGAAACATAGACTTAACCCCACAAACGGGGCGTAAAAACAAAATAATACACTGCAGGCCCGGCCTAAATGACCCACGGTTTTCGTAGCAATTAAGATTGCCCATTGCCCGGGCAGTTAATCCGTAAATACGTGATGTGGGTGGCGATAGGCACGACGAACTTTACTGCATTAACAGGTTATTTATATAGGTGCTGTTATTAAAAGGGCATTGTGGTGCAATAGGCGAGACTAGGATTATGAACTTGTTTTGGTTTATGCTTCTGTTTGTCATGTTCGGTGAGTTTTGTTGGAGATTTTGTCGATTTATGTAACGATTATAGCAATAATGAATATCACAGGATATCACCTTGTGGTACCAATTAATGAAGTTACAGATATATCTAAAATTTTAACTTTGTAGTCTTAAGAAAGAAATATGACACGTTACGAACGAGTCGCATTTGAAAAATACAAACGAATTCTATTAAAAAGAACATAGAACTTCAAATAAATCTTATTCCAAATAAAAAAACGTCAGAACAAAAAACCGGGCCACTTAAAAAGTTAACAAGTACATACAATTGAGTAGCATCGTGAGTACCTAATAAGGGACCTACAGCGCGTACTGGCACGTCGGCTTTATAGCTCGTTAGTACTACTGAAATCAATAAAAGTACCAGAATGTACTGCACATGCGCGGTGAAACGATCCGACTCAGCAACATTTTATAGCCACTTGTATTTGTGTCTATGGCCGCTTTGTAGCAATTTTTGATGACAGAATGAAAAAAGGGAAATTAAGCTTCGATGGGTCAATTTTGGTGCTCGGCGAATGTGGGGTTAAAGTTGGTTGATTCCACAAGGTTTCTGAAATAATAGGCGTATTTTTTGTATCAATAAATTATAATTTTTTTACATAAATGGCAACTGTTTTGGTACTAAACATTATTTACGCTTATTTCGTATCAAGCTAAAAGTAATTTTTAATGTTGCTTGTATAAATTTCTAAGAAGAATATTTTTATTTATTGCTTAAGGATAATAGTCGGTATATGAGTAAAATGGGACTCCATGCTGTGACTAATGGCAGCTTATATTACGAAGTAAGCTTTATTTATCTATTATTTATATTAAGATGAAGACATTTTTCTTTCCGCCCACAAAAAGTTAATTATAAAATACCAGGATGAGGTTCAAAATGGCCGTTTTCGGTTGACTTAATTAGAAGACCTTTATCTCGAAACCAATCGGAAATGGAATCAATAACTAAAGTAACTTACTGATGAAGATGTCAGGAATAAAAAAGATGTTTTTTCTCTTTTATTTTTATAAAATTATAAATGAAGTTTGGATACGGTAGATTTTAATATCTTCTTACATCAGGGTGACGCTACGCGGGATGCGTACGAATCCGGCATTACAAGAATCTAAAAAAAATCCATTCGAATGCAATTCGCGACATTAAAAACACAAAAAAAGCATTATTTTTATGCCTTGTTTCTGTATAAACATAACATAAAACCACTTATATGAGGCTGGTACCATTACAGATGACATTAACGCGATTTTTATGAACTGTTCAGACCATCAGATTTTTTTTATGAAATCATTTTGCTGTAATCAATTTTCCGAGCATGAAACGTAAGTGATATGGTATAAACGAGGTTGTAATTAATTAAAAAGACGTAAAAGTGACTTTTATACAGCAAACAGTCTATAAAGGCTAAGTTTTATGATGTCGTAAATGTGATTGTAGCGAACAGTAGCGATGGTTCAAGAGGGACTGCTCGGGATTCGAACCTACGACGAGGGTTAGTTTTTATAGTCTATTTGGTTTTGTTCGGTAGTTTATAGATCATCATAGAGCTTGAATAGCATACTTATGTTTACTGAGTGAATGTTAGTGGCAAGCTGTATGTTAATCAAAAATTAATCGTAAGGTTACGGGTAAATGCGTCTCAAAGGCAAATAAAGTTTGTAATAGTTTGTTAATTGCGTTCTTAATTACAGAAGTAATTTTTGCGGCTTTGACGTGATTAAGCATATATTTTATCATTTTAACAATGGATGTTCTGTTTTAATATAGTGCTTACCAAATGTCTAATAGCTTCCATAAACATGCAGAACACAAATCACAAAACATCTACAACTAACAAAAGAACTCCGAAGATACCTCCAACCCGCTATCAAAGCTTTCAACATTATCCAAAAAAGATAAACCATTCTCCAAGAACAAGCCTTCATCCAACAATGGCGAACTCAGATAAAGCCTTTTACAATGTTCAGAAAATAACATTAAATCACCAATACATGCTGAGATAGAACGCAAACATTCTATAAAAGTTATTCCGATCAAAAGCTAGATGTCTCTGGAGAGAAATAAAACAGATTTATGGGACTACCCCGAGGCGACTTGGAATGAAAATTGTGAGATTTTTTAAATAAACCATTAGAGAAAAAGTTCCGGCCCATTTAAAACGGTTTATTGTACTACTATCGGGCGCCGTTGTAGACTGCAACGTAGGTTCTTACAAGGATCAGGCGTGCTGGAAGAGACAGACAAGCATTAAATGAGTTTTAAAAATGCATGATAGCTGTTTATATTATCAATACTACTCTGTAACGTGGAGAAGTATTGTTTGTTTATATGTCATCGGTAAACTCTGAAGCCGCTGAAGCGATTGTAAAAATTATTTCTTTATAAGAAAGGTATGCCTCCAGAAGTAACATAGACTATATTTTATCCCAAAATTCTGAAATTGCAAACAAAACTTACTGAATTTAAAATTGTACCTAGGTACAGAAGGTAATAGAAATGATGGACTCATTACTTAAACGTTACAAGATTACTTATATAAACCTTAACCGCCAATGGGTAAATCATTGTACACAAGTATACACCTCCAGGTTTTTGCTATACATATTTGAATAAAGTTTCGGCTTCTACATAGAGCCACTTAAAATAGTAAAGTTTAAAAAAAAACATCATAAACACACCATAGGTACCAACCGTAAAGTAGATAAAAACAAAGCTAACTCCTTAAATTTTACTCTGTTGCTTCCATTTCACAATGGCTCTCTGCCACAGACTTGCTATTCGAGATTTGCCTTCAGGTTATGTCTCTTTTCAAATGGAGTGTTTGTTAGCATTAATTTTTATGACCCACCGCATCTATTGAGTATTCGTATTTAAGAACTTTAATTTAAGTAATTGGACCAAGTACAATGTAAAATGCTTATATTGCTGCTCCTGAGATGTAGTAACATAATACAAAAACGACAATCTAGTAGTTAAAAAAATTTACACAGCCAAATATAGGAACATTGATTAAAGCGTTATTTGGTTAACAACGCAAAAAAAAATAAGTAGTAATTTTAAATATCTATTTTCGTGTCATATTTGATGGAAACTGTAGCCGATTTTTCACATCAGGTTAGATTTGACGTCTCTGACTGTTTTAATGGCACTGTCAGTATGTAGATATATTTGTTTTTATTTTACACGTTGTTAGTCTGTCTGGGGATTTCATTATTATTATTAAAAGTAACCTCAAAATATAACTCGTTATTTATCGAACAAACAACTAAGGTTACAAATAGAGAAACTATATGCCTCTATTTCTAAGAGTGTTAAATGTGTAAAGCGAAATTCTATGATCACTCCGATTCAAGGTACTTATATAATCACCTCTTTAGGTGCCCATATATGCATATACTCACAATTCTATCTATTTACAGATATTTCCTACAAATCCTGTCAAGCTTCAGGGCTCAGGGCCCGAGGGATGTGGAGTAAGGGACGCCGCGGGCTCAGGAAACGGATGTGGAGAACTTTTCCGACGAATCGGCAAAAGGGGAGGACAGGAAGCAAAGGACGTAGGGTGCCCATGGTTGACATAGAAACATTGTCTGTAAAAGTCTATTTCAATTTTAAAACTTGTTAACATTTTTATGTTTTTTTCTATGCCAACTTATATACCTAATGTTTTGTTTTATTGTCTCTATTTGAGTGTATTATTAGTAATTTATTATTGTAACTTTATAACACAAGCAGACCCAATTTAAATTATGTATTTTTATTATAATATCTAAAATCAAAATACAAAGGTTGTGAAACCATAAATCTACTTTTGATTTGTTAGATTTACATTTCCTGCTATTGGAGAAATTAAAACAGCTAAAACAATTATGCAACAAAAGTATGTATTCTAGTAAGACATAAAAAACATTATAAATTTTGTTTTCGACGCAAAGTTCAAATTAATACTTTTTCTATGTTCTTTACTAAGAATCATGGAGCCCCTACAGTTTTTCTCTTGATGTATTTATATGCATTAAAGCCGCTTTATGTTTCTGAGATAAGCATAAATCTGAGCAAAGACGAACACATATACATGTATACACGCTCTATTGTTGTTTTGTTGTTCTTTCTATTTATTTATGACAGTTATTGGTTTTATAAACTTTAGATCAACATTTATGTTGGGGGCTTGAATGTGCTTCATAAGGAGTTATTACTGTTCACGTAATGTAGTTTCATATTTACACTGTTTTATAGGTCTTGAGGTTTTTATTTTAGTTTCGTTTATGATTTTGATCGGCAATGAAAAGTAGCTCATATAAATGCTGTAGTCAAGAAGGTGGTTCTAAAAATAGCTTTGAGCACTAACTTAGGTTTTTATAATAACGAAGCATTTTATTAATATAATGTTTATTACAAGTTTCTTGACTTAGAATAAGTCGTCAAGAACTGACAGTTTGGTTTAGCTTCACTATCTGAAGATAAACAGTGTTTTACTTTTTTATAATTAGACCATCTTTGTCTTACTCACCCCTTTTCAATCTTGATATATACGAGGTTTGCACCCACAGATCCATCGCTGCTAATTTAATTATAGGTACAGGTGTTTAACTAAGTAAGAAAATTTAAAATATGTGATTTTCAACGAAACATTTGTATAGGAATGGAACGTGATCTTAAATTATTTATAAACATCAGCTGTAAAAAAATCATACCGTCAATACCAGCTTTGTAAGTAACATGTAACATTTGTGAATAAATAAGAAATTAAGTAAATTTTTCACATACAAGTTTTTCTTTCACAATATAAGTGGGTTTTGTTTATTATTTTCGTAACGCGATAAGGCAAAAAGCAATAAAGGGAAAAGATTGAAGCTGGATTAGGTGTCTTGAGGCCATTTTGTGCACACGCTGCTTCTGTATCTGACAGGACTTCTCATTGGCGACAACTGCTGTGATTGCAATATACATACCCAAGTTACTTGAACCTCGTGAACGAAATGTTTTCAAAGGTGTAAGGGTCAAGCAATGACGGTTAGTATGTCCAGTTTTGTTATAATAACCTCGAAATGCGCAATTACAGTGTTACATATTTTTACTCAATTGTGTTAATCTGAAGATGTGCTTGTTGATAAATTATGAATTAAATAAGTGTTTGAAACGAATTTCCAATTCTTTTTTTAGTTTATACATTAATTCAGTACCTATCTACACCTATTTTGCATAATGTTAGATCATTCAGCTCAAACATAGACTGAAGAATGCGCTTCGAAAAGTTTTTGAGCCTTCCCAATTATAGTAGCCGTAGTTACAGTAGGTAAAATTTCTCCAAAAAATCTGGTTTAAATTAATTGATACTAAATCCGATTTTTCATTACTTTTTTATACCAATTTCAAAGCGTAACATTTAGAGATCGTTATAAAAAAATTTTCATACTAAGAATTTTGTAGGCAGTAATTTGTACCTTAGTTTTTACAGTACTCCTTTTAACGCATTAAGTATATTAAACTTTAGAATTTATCGCTAAAGGAAGATATCCTTTCCTATTCAATCATCTTCAAAGAAACATTTATAAACATCTCTTTGAACTAAATGAATTAACTGTGATAAGAGACGGAAAATTAATAAATCAGCGTTACAATGTACATGGAGTATGTTTTGGCAAGGATTCAAAGTATTTTTGGCGCGCTTCGAGTTCATGAATGCAATTGCTTGCTGTCTAAATTACATTATGATCATAGTCTCTGTTACAAGTCCCTCGTAGAATACATAATAGGACGAATGGGAAGGGTCTTAAAAACATTACATTGCTTCGTTCGAGTTTGTTGAAGTTTTTGTTCTAAATCTAAAAAGGAAGATTTATTGTTTTAGAAAATTCTACAACATTTACTGATAACGTTTTTTTTACTCATATCCGACTAACTCCACCTGATGGTAAGTGTCATGCGTGTCCCTAGACATCATTAATCGTAGATGTTATTATTAACTGTTCGTTGTTTATGCGGTTGGGTAACGGAAGGATCTCTCAGTCCGGAACTCAACCACGTAAACGGAATTATTGTGGCAGTTAAAATGGGTAAAATAGGTAAAATAAGTATAATAGTATACAGTATACAATTTAAGTATAATAGTATATAATAGGTAAAACTTAACAAAAAACTACTCCTATTAAACTGAATGGGTCTAACACATATATATGATATTGTAATAATAGTCTTTTATTATTTCCATTACTAATTCCTTTAATTGTAACTATAGATAAAAAATCTTTTGCAGTAGAAATAACATAATTCGTAACGATATAACACATTGTTTGTTGTTCGGATTTTTTAAGGTTTACCTTCATTCAACTGCGCAACGCGGGATGAAATTAAGTATGAAATAATCCAGAAAATATAATGTGATACTCGAATCTTAGCAAACTTGACCATTTGGATGGAATTGCAGGCTGATTGTGAATTGTAAGTAGGTCGACGGTAACAGTCGACGTTGCTCGCTTTTGATAAAAAAATTGTTTATTAGTAAATAGATTTATTTTTACATCACATGATATTGACAAATAAAAATCTTATAATTATAAGTTATTTTTTATTCAGGAGTTTAAAATATTTGAACCATGCGTGAGAAAATTCATGGGCAACTTAGTTGCCAACTGTCACACGAAAATAAAATTTCATTTGTTTTTTCGAAGTATTACACATTCAGTATTGTAACATCGATATTACAATCATTATTCCAAGGAAGCACCCCCTTAAATCCTTCCCCTCTACTGTTTCGAACCTTAAGGTGCCGTTTCGCGATCAAAATTGCTTCCCTTATATCTTCAATAAATGTTTTAAACATTCGAGCAAGCATGTGTTTTATACGCTTTAGGGCTTGTTTTATTAATTTTACTGTTTTTTATGTTTATGCTTTGTATACTTTGATATACAGGGTGTTATCTCTGTTGTGGTGTGGTCCATGTGATTTGATGTCTTGATGGGGATGTAACTATAGATCTAGCGATAAAATAACGTAAAAAGTTTTAATAGATTGATCTTGTAATGAGAATCAAGTGTTTTCTTCTAATGTCACTCTCTCAAATCACAAATAAAATAATTATCAACAAAAAATTTAAAACTAAATTAATCTCCGAATAAAAAACGAAAATAATACAAAAGAAATTGAAAACAAGGCATTGTTATGTTATACAGCGTGTTCAAGAAAAAAGCAATCTTCGAGGGAACCGGCCTCGGATGGGGAAATAAGAATTCATCCTTTCGTGGGGAAGGGAGAAGGGGGCAAGACAGACGACGCCATTCCGAAAACCCATTATACGAGCGCTGGTGCTGTTTTCTATCTCGAAAGGAACTCGGGTTCTTCCCCCTCTCCCCTCACTCCGTCTTTTAAGTATTCCACTTTGTTTATGAATATTACCCATTAAAGTAGCTATGAAAGTAACGGTTTTGCCACTCGAGAAATTAATAAGGAAATTGTAATAGATATATTTTTTTGTAATTAGGGTGTTCTGAGGTGTGAATGTTTACACTATTTTTATTTTCATGTGAGTATGAAAATAAAATGTAAACGCGTATATGCGGGTATCAAAACAAAAAGAATACTGCTTTTCTGTTTAGTTGTACCTTCATCATCACATCACTTGAATTTTGTATAACTGCATTAATTATTGTAATCATACTTTATTAAGTAATATGTAAAATATATCTCAGAGTTAATAATCTTTAAGTTATGTATTATAACAAATAAGTAAGTATTAATTAAGTTAAGCAAGTAAGTTATATTGTTAAGTACATACCGGCACTGCTGAGCATCACTTGCCACTGTTAAAAAAAATGTATCGGCTAAAAATTTGATCTTCATAACAAAATAAACTTTCAAAATATTTGCGTTTTTCTTATATTCCTAATCTCCTAGTTGATGACTTAGTTATTTTAACGTCTCCATATTTCCGTATATTTTGATGTAGTTTGAGGTAAGTTTTTCAAAGATAACAAAGTATCAAGATACAAAAAGGAACATAAATGAGTATTAACACATTGTTAAACAATAAACAAAGCGTTACAGGGCTGAAAAAAGATTTTTCATTAATATCAAATATTCAAAGCACCCTTAAGCCGTACTCTCGAACACTCTTGACAATTTTAATACATCAGCCAAAAATTACCCCTTGAAGATTTACAATATCATTACGAATTAAATTAAAAAGTAGAATGATTACACTTTTGCCAAAATTTAAATTACACATTACCTCTCCCTTTTATAGCTTAACGACCTCATTTCTATATGTCTATCCTTCTCACTCTTGAATTTTCTCCTGCATGTGTGAATGGGAGAGAGCACGCTCGTTCTTGCGATTCGTTGCTTGATATAAAGAAAGATTATCCAAAGCCCCTAAGGAAGTTTGAAATTGCTATTGTAGCAAAAAGGATTATATGTTAGTACTACGCCGTAGCAGGTCTACGAAACGGGGTTTTATTCTGGTTAAATGATGAAATATTTTAAGTTGCGTTTTTGGTTTTTATGCCTTACATGAAAATATCAATTGTGTTTTAATATTTTTTACGTAGAAAGCAACAATTATGAGAACGAAGTAACATGGAGTAACGCAATGAAAACATAGTTTTGAACGAAAAATATGTGATATAATATAAAAGTTACTTAAAAACACAAAAAGGAATAAATTTAAATTTAAATTGTTATTTTTTATAATAAATATTAATTGTCATTTCAATCTAATGTTGGCTTTTTCAACATTGATTATTTTAACATTGAAACAGAAACCAAAACAAATAATTCAATATCACGTTGCAAGCAGACCATCGGGGTAGTCTAATCTGGTTATATCCGGTTTAATGCGGTTGAATCCGGTTCGAAGCAGACAGCGAGTGTGAAGCGCCGATACGGCGACCCGGGTAATCTGCTTATAACTTTGATAAATGTTCCTGTTAATATGAATTTTGAGTAGGCACCGGTAGATTGTTTTTTGTTGAGGTATTGCCTTAGGTATATTTATTTGGTTTTGGGTTTTTGGAAGTATCTTTTTACAAGCAGATGTTTGTGTTTGGACTAGATTTTGCCAGTTGCTTCGCCTTTTTTATAATTTTTTTTGTTTCATATATATATATGTTTATATATACATTGAATATGGTAATAGAAAAGGATAAACGTCACTGCCAGCAAAATACAATTGTAACTTTGATTATGACGTTTGATTTCTGTTTTCTGAAAAAGATGAGATTTCGTAATTCATTTCTTTGTCAAAAGTACTACTGATGACGATGAATCAAGAAGCTGAAATTGTTTCTAAAATACTTTATTCATAGCATAAACGTCTATGATGAATCATGAACTTAACAGTCGTTCCGATAGAATCTTCCATCGCATCAATCATTAATCTGTCAACTTTTTAAAAGTTTTAAAATTAGGAAGTAAAGATTCTACTTTATGTTGGTTCCCACTTTTTTTATAATAACGCCTTTGGTAATGTGTGTATCAATATTATTAAACTGCTTTTTATAAATATTATAATAATTACTATACGTTTTTGTTATTATTACTATAAGTTATGACGAATGTCCTTTGATAATAAAAATCCGCTCAGCAGTATCTACGTGGTTGATTCCATTAATAGATGTTTGAATACAAACAAACTTTTCCATATACAATATTAAAGTAATATGAGCTGTTTAAAAGACTTTGTATTATTAAAACAGCATTTATTGTTTAGTCCACCTTAAAATTCAAATATAGCACTTCATTTAATGTATATTGTCAATAACAATCACTTTAATACAACTTTCCTAATTTCCTCAACAAACGCATATTCAAATACAACGAACCCTCAAATATAGTAACCATAAACAAACACTTCGACAAACATACAGTTATTATCTAGAAACTGAAATAACATTATTTCACGTATCAGGCCATCAACATTAGGCACGCGTTTCAAATCCAAGGGGTCGCATCAACGCATAATCCTGCATGCATAACGGGATCGAAAATTAAGCATAAATTCCGAAAACGAACATTTATCCCATTAACATGGGACACTGGCCTGTAGTGGTTCCAGGCCCCTATTGTCCAATCAAGTAACCCTTTTAGTCGGAGTCCCGTTTCTCTCCGGCCTCCCCGTTTGTGCGTTGTTTTTGGAGCACGCTGTACATCGCGATTCATGATAAGCCCCGACCTCGAATATACGGTAATGATGACACCGCGTACTGCTGTACTGTTTGGTGGCGCAGTATTTGGTTTTAATGTATGCTGGGATTAGAGAGGCTTTGAAAATTTTATTTTTTACCTATATATTGCATAGAGTAGTCAAATAATTAATTATTTATACAATTTGAAATCAATTTATGTTAGTCACTTAGGTATTAAAAAATGTCCAAAGCCTTAGTAACTTGTTTTATAAATCTAATAATAATTGTATATGTTTTAGTACAAATAGTGATTAGTACAATTTTATACCAGTAGTCTCATCCTAAAACTTTCATTTATTTAGTGACAAAGAACTAAACCCGATCTATTATTAAAACTTCCGCAAAACATACAAATTCCGTTCCAATATATCTACAAAAACGAGAACAACAAGTACAAAAACTATATTTGTATTGTTTATTAGGCATTAAATTGTGCGAACGAGGTCGTTTACTGGTACAACCGTATTTGGTTCCAATCGTCATTTCGAACCAAGTTACGTGTTTCTCGAATATGTCTTGTTTGTCTTGTAGGAAAACAAAAGAGGTTCTATTGCCTTCGAATGTTTTGTTTTTCATATACATGATGGTGGAGTTGTTTTTCGAGATGTGTAGATTAATTATTACGAAACTGAAAAAGTGGATCAAATATGTTCGACCTTTTTTATGGATCTACTTTAAAAACATGTAATCTTTTTAAAACTTTAATTTCAGTTCAAACCGAGGTTTTTCCAAACATTTCTATGAACAACTGAACATATGCCTATATAATACTTTCCTGTTTTCACGATTAAATATATTAAAAAAGCACTTTTTAACTGGATTTTACTACGTATTATCACATTTTTACATTATAACTCAACGTATTGGTATGTTTACAGATACCCCGGTGACTGTGATGACAGGCGTCTTGACAATTATGAAGGCATTCAATCATCTCCACCTGTTTCTCACTCTTCGATTAGCACAGAAAATGTTCACAATGTCTTGAGGTGGAGGTCGTGCAGTTTGTTGGATGTTATGTTTTTCAGTGAAGGATCCCATGTTGGTGAAAGCTTCCAACCGTCTTCTCTATTGGAATTGGGGTATTTCTTAATTTAAATGGCTTTCCGATCATTCTATGTATCAAGTGTTTTTCCTTTGATACAATATTTACAGAGTCAAACCTCTAATAATGGTTGGGCTCGTCCGTGGAACATTCACAGACAGTTTTCGATATCAAGTTATGTGTTCTTTAAAGTGGATTGCCTTTAGTTTGTCAATGTAGGAAAGCCCGCCGTCGCAGTCAATTTTGTAACACCTGGATCCTGTAAAGGTTTGCTTGATTTACCTGGATGAAGATGTTTACTAATTTTTGTGAGTAGTTTGTATATTGTTTTTATTGAGGCGCACCTTAGGATTGTTCCAATCTTGTCAGTTACAGCCTGTTCATAAGGTAGAAAAGCAACTCTTCGTTCGACTGTATGAGATAAAATGTAAAAGTATAAATAAACGTGACAAAATCCGGTTACACACTATCATATTAATATTTTCTAGGGAACGATCACCATTAAATTAAAGTAGACTGATTCTTATGACATTCTCGTAGCAAGGGGTGCTTAGGGTAGCCAAGTGAAGAAAAACTGTTAAATCACAAAAGTATCACAACAAACGTAAAACTAAATAAAGCTTCAAAATAATTAAGGAAAGTAACAAAATCCAAACTTTCGTCAAGACCATCTCCGTGAGCTTTTACCCGATAAAGGTAAATTAAAGTGAGCTTTTAGCTTTTAAGCTATCACAAATATATAGACGCATACCGAGTTGCATGACAAGACTCGATAAATTATATATACATGCGTGCAATTCCGAAAATATCTTAATTACTTACTATGTAAGTGGGTTAGGATAATATTTATTTATTTCATGATATCTTTAGAATAACGATTATTACTTATAAATGTTCGTAATAAAACCAGATTTGAATTAATTGATAAGTGCCATTAAGGTGGCTTAAATTGCTTAATGGAAAAGTGATTTGGTACCTTATATACCTAATTAGTGATTTTGTTTTTTATTTTAATGATTGAAACAAGAAGTACCTAAAAAAATTTGAATGAATATATACTTTATTAAAGTTGGCTGACATAGGCGAATCTAGCCATGAAGAATTCGTTGAAGCTTAAAGTACAAGTACTTACAAGTTACTTCTTAATTAAATAAAGCCATTTTCAATGTTATTAGTTTTCAGCAACATTTCTTAAACTAAATTGCCAAGCCTCGTACACGCTGGAAACTCTTACTGTATCCTTTTTATCTCACACACACGTCAAGTCGGGAAGGTGTCATAAAAATAAAATGGCACTGAAAAGAACTCCCAAACTTGGCTACTTTGAATAATTCTTCCCGTAACACCGAAAAAAAACATTTACATGCATATTCTATGGGACGTATTGAATTTATGAAGCCAACTTTACAAGTTGCCAGGATCAAGGGAGATTTTGGGTTCTTTTTTAAAACTTACCTATTTACTGAAGCCTATGGTTCCAAATAGTTCCAAAGTTCCTGGAATAAAAAATAACAGCGAAAGTAATTGAATATAGGTATTGTTCTAAAATTAAAATTCACATATAATGATAATATTTTGGTACAAATATTTTTGGAATTGTTGTATTTAGCCTCAGAATAGAAAAGAGGATACCAGTAGCGACATCTACCATCTAATGTGGATAGTATATTTTGTTACCGAACACTGAGTAAGTTTTTTTAGTATTATCATTACATTTTTAACCAAATATAAGATTAAAAGATTTGATGTTTAAATCGATTTGAAGATATTGGAATTTACGAATATTTATTTATTTATTTACGAAAATGTATTGCAATGATCTCTATTAAAGAAAGTTTTTCATAAATACACAATTTAGTAAATGCTATAGTAACTTTCAAGTATTCGTAATAGATTCATCAATTTCTGTACGAGTTTTATTTTTATTTTTTATTTTTATATTTTAGAATATCTAGACAGATGCCTTAGGTATTCTTTAAACTTTTACATAAACATTTTCTACTAAGATCTGATCTAGTATCATAAAGCTTAAATTTTCAAAATAAAATATCTGTAGTAAAAAGAAACTAAATTAAAATAAAACAGTACCACCCTTCAAACAGCTGTATCTGCCGAAGGAGCGGCGGCGCGTCCCCCGCCGGACTACGGACCATTACACCCTGTATGGATTGCTACATTGTCTGTTGTTTTAGTAGGAGATACTTGCTTTTTAGATTTTGTAATATTGGTGGTTTTCATTTCTAAACATACAAACTATGCCCCATTAATATAAATAATCCCAAACGACGTCAAAGTAAAGCCTTATCTAAATGCATCTTAATCCAGTCGGGAGTACCTACCTATGATTTGGTCAAGTTGCACCTTTATGATTTTGAATATGTATCCACACAGATAATTCAAATGTTGACAAATAATTTGAGTGATATGTGTTTCTGGTAAATAGGTGACGAACAGTTATTTATAAGCACCTTAAAAAAGTCGGTATTAATCAAAAAAACATATTTTCTTCCTTATCAACCATTCCAGTCCTTGTTAAAGTATCAGCTGTATGTTAATAAAAACACCAACAATATCAAAATGGTAAAACAGTGCAATGTTTTTCCAACGTACTTTAATAAAAAATCCCCTTTAGAGGCCACTATTTTCTAGTTGGAACTGCCGCAGACCACTTAATTAAACTTTAGGGGTGGTTTAGCTCACTATTATTTCTATGTTTGTTCGTAAAATCACTTTTTAACTTATTTATATAATTTGCGATAAGTAGAACCAATTGAACAAGGGTTTCTATTTTCTAGAAAGATATATTATTCTTACTTGCACAGACTTTACTAAGAACTTTTTAGTTTTATCAGAAAATTTTACATAAATTTTAGGTATATTTTATCATTAATATTCATCAAAGTAAGCTTCCATATTCAAAATGCTCTAGTACACACTAAACAATAACAAAAAAGATCCAAACTCGCCATTATCCCATCATAAAATTGAAATTAAAACTCGACCCCAGCGGTCACTTGGGAAATCCAACAGCTTCGCAGCATTTTGCATGAGCGCTGACCCCCGCCCGGCTCTATGGCTGTATGGCCGTTCCAATGATATTTGCATATTATTGTGATACATTTTCGTGTCCTGGGAATGGTCGATGGGCTATGTGTTCTGTCTGTTTATTTGGGTTTATTTACTTTATTATGTGTTGGTGGAAATTTGAATATTGGTGCTTCGGTAGTAGGTGGTCTAAGAGTTTATGATAGGTTTTTGGTATTCAATAGATTAGTCATACTCAGTTATTACTACGTAACCTATCTATTAATATACATTTTCACAAATAGAGTAAAAAATTATAGATTTATTTTTCGCCATCAAAATACATTGTAATTTGAAACATTCCAGTGCCGTAATAATAAAAAGACTTACAACTCAGCATTATTTATTACCTCAGGATTGAAAATGTATTTCAAAAGTTTTATATATTAAATAAAACACATATCGCTTTAATGCACCTATATTATTTAACTGGCTTGTTACTTTTTTCAATATCACCCAAGATTATCTCCACAAAATAAATAAAACCCCAAATCAGCAAAAGAGCATACAAACACATTTAATTGCCGCAACTCTTGCGCAACACGCTCCGAGAGGCGTCGCAGCAAAATGGACAACTTCCGTTTTCCGGAACATTGGACACAATTTGAAATATTTTACTGCCCTTGTAACGACTTGATAGCACTGCTGAGGGCCACTTATATATCTCTTTTATCTCTATGCCCCTCGTCCCTTTTAAGGGCACAAGTTTCGATGAGCGCCAGTTTTTTAGAAGCGTATTATGCGACGGTAGTTCACTGTATTCGCTACGAGATGATAAATATTAAGTTAAGATAGACGTTATGAAGCTTTTTTAGGAGTTTTTCTTCGGTTAAGTTCAGGGGTGAATATAGAGTAAATTGGGTAGTGATGTAGAGGTTAAAGGTTTTTGGTACTTTCTTGCAGCTTATGTTTAAGGTGTACCTAGATTGTTTGCATGTTTACACCGAAACTTCATGCTATTGTACGATATCAAACGTTTTGGGCAGAGAATTAAATTGTAAAGAAATCAAGTTTAACAAAACAACACAAGGACACGAAAAGGAATTATTAAAACATAAAAATTTAAAAAGTACTATCTAATATAATTTTAATAAATACTTATAGATTTAAACTTTTACGAAAAAAAGTTTCATTCAATTTTTATTTATTAACCTAACCTCAAGTGAGACATTAGCAGAAAACAAAAATATTCCTACATCTCATTAAGCTCGGCGCCATTTTATCTAGAATGCTTAAATACATTAATGCGACATAAACAAAATGGTCGCCGCATAAATCTGTTGAGTAACACGTCTAAATCAAGCCTGTATCGAGTTGGCGATCTCGGGGCAAGCTATACCTTATACCTCTCGCGATCTTATGTTCTTAAGGGCAAGATATTCTGTAATAAATATAGTTGTTTTGCTTCGTTTTATTGAGGACAATGTTGCGAAGGGCTTAGAGTTGTACCTACACTGGAGACGTTGGTTGGAAGTATTCGGCGTTTCTTGTGCTAAATATGATTACAAGTGAGGTGCTTGGTTGATAAACTAATTAGCTGCCGGTCCACTATTCAGCTTTAACAAATAATTTTCTGAGGGGCAGCGCAGAATACCTAGTAATATGTTAATATTACCTATATAAATTACTACTGTATACAATTTGAATATTTTCCCACATGAAATACATTTAATTGTAAAAGTCAATCATATCAATGGCTTAAAGAAAAAATCAGGTTAAATAATTATTTAGAAGAATAATTTACAAGACTTAATTAAGTCTTGTAAATCTAAAACTATTTAAGGCATGCAAGTTATTTAAAAATATTCTATAAATAAGAAAATAAACCTACATAATATTTTACTGAAATGTAGAAATAAACCGTAGACATACAATTCAGATGGACAAATGAGTATTTCTGTTTTTTATACAGGTACAACTCGATTTGAAAAAACATTAATCTTTTGATATACTGGCCAGAGATATTGTAAAACAGAGTTACTATTAGCATAAATAATAACTCTATTTCATTCATATCTAATGCGAGATATTCCCACTCAAGCCTCAACTTTACGAGATTCTCCAGTTCAATTTATGCGCAGCGTAATGTAATTCATAACAGCTTTAAATTTGTATTTGTCTCCATTATTAATACATCCTAAGGCTATTTTATAGCGAACGTCTGTATTCAAATGTACATCTCTACTTTATTGCTAATATATTCATAAAGCCGTACATCTTTTCTAAAGAATTAAAATATTTTAAAAAGACAAAGAGTCCCGGACTGGCCGCTTATAACTTATGACGAATACCTTTATAATTCAAAGAAAAAGAAAATTATGGCGCGTCCTTTTTTGTGTTTTTTTCTGAATGTTGGTAACAACTTGATTAAGGGGACCACCTGCCCGCGGGCTTCTTCAGGACTCAATAAATAAGCCATGAAAAAATATAAAATTGCGTCGTAAACAAAATGTTGAAATCTTGTATGGGTTGGACGGCCTGTTTAGTTTGGGAAGGGCTTTAGATGCCGCGCCGATGATAAATTTGATTTTATTTTCTTTTTTAATTTAGTTATTAGGTTGTTTGGTACATCAACATGGCCTTAGTATAGGACAGTTATGAATCAACAATATGTTGTATCCTTTGGAATTTGTATTTTTGTTTACTACAGAGTTGTAACGAATTTGAGAAAATGTTAATTATCTTGTAATTGTATAAAATAGCAACACCTAAAACATTGTAAAATTCTTAGACAGCGTTACTATAAATCTTATCTGGTCGTTTTCAACGTTAGATATTATATACCTATCTTATGTAACAATTTTAAATAATAATCAAATTATTTAAAAAATATATATTTTTAAATTGTTGGTAGATACCGACCGACTTTACAAAACTCAGTAGCTAAAGTGACACTTGATATGATTTGTAACAAAAAGAGTTAGGTATGTGTTATAATTCAAACATTATCTGTACAACCAAACTCAGCTATATTACAAAATAAATTCCATTCCACTTTGTGAAATCATACAAAAACCGATTCACATCAATTACGACCGTACAAAATTCGCACAAACAAAAAAATTGCAATTTCTTCTTCACCCATTGTGGTTGACATAAAATTGCATTAAAACACAATGCACTTCAGGTAAATAGAGAATCCAAAATGGCGCCCTTTGCATTTAAATCATTTTAGACACATTGCACAGTGTACGTCTAATCAGAAATTTATTGTGTTAAGGCTTGGAATAGTAGGAAATCACAATGAACATTATTGCAGTAGTTATTGAGACATCTCATACGTCACAAAGGTTATTGTACGTTTGAACGCGGCGGAGTTTTATAGCGGCCTTAATGCAGCGGCTTCGAACCTTTCAAGTTTGATGCTTTTGATGGCGGTAAATTGATTTTTATATTTTGTTTGACAAGTCAGATTGACGTGCCGGCGTTTCCCGCGCGCATATTGCGCAGCTTTCGATGGCTTTATCACCTAAACGACATGATGACTCATAAATTTATCTGTTGTGGGATATTTCGGCAATTTTATGAGCCATTTCGTGGTGGCAAATGGCTATGTAAATTGTGTATTAAGTTACCTTTAGGATTAGACGCTACTGTTGATCGTTATTTTCGGTTTTACTTCCCTTTTTGAAGTTTATTGCTCAGTTTGTGACAGTTTAAAAGGGTCTTAATGAATTTTGAAAACGATTTTGCTGTGTTCGAACTGCATTTTATCATATATTATATCAGCGAATATTTGTATGCTATTGATGCTTTTATTATGATCTTTTATTATGATTTAATCCAGGTTTACAACCAGATAATCAGTAGCACGGAATATTTTTTTGTTTCCTATTAACATAATAGATAATTTATTATATTATTTAATTCGACCAATGACTCCAACTTTTTAATTGCAAATTAAAGCTGTTATATATCATTCCAAAGAAAATTACATGTTTTATACCTACCTACCTATACCTTTTGTTAGTATTTACTCATAGATACAGTCTGAAAAAAATTACTGTTAGCAATACACCACCTAAGTTTTGTCTATGGTGTCAAATCTGTCAATCAATTAATAGAATATCTACCATAATTCATCGCCAATAATTATCATCCTACCTATAAATACCTACCATAAGACCGGTGACTTATATTAATTTTACCTTATATCAAAGCACCCAACTACGTTATCGACATAAATAAAAAGAATATTCAAAAGAATCCAATTCGAAATTCAAATATTCTTTTGGAGCGCAACAGTGTTGCCAGTTCGAAGGCTTCGCTGGAAAAACATTAGTCTCCCGGAAAGCGCCGCCCAGCCTCCGAGCTCCGCCGCCATTGGTCCTCAGTTCCCGCCCACGGATATACTACTGATATATTTATAATGTGCCAGTTAAAATAATTTACATTCAGCTGAATTTGCGATCAGTTTGGGTAATTGAAAATTTGCTATATTGACCCAGTACGGCCCGCGGAGCCGAGATAGCGATTTTGCGCAATTGAATTTTTTTATCTGTGATTTATGCAAAGTTGGTAACTTGGTTCATTTTTCTTAGGTATTTAAAAATTTTCGATTTTGTTGCAAGTTCTTAAGCTTAACTGTATTGGTGACATTTAAATGTCATGCATGTTAATTAAAATCAAAAATAAAGCCATAATTTCTGAGAAACAGTAGTTTTATTTTGCTATTTTAACAATATTTTTTTATCTACCACACAGGAGGGACCATTTACCTCGGAATGGCGATAAAGTCAACATTCTCAAGTGATAAATATGAAGCTCCTTAATGAACCAATGATGTAGATATAAATTGATCGTAACTTAACAGGATCTACTTAATTGCCTTGTCTACCGCGTATATGCGTTGGTAAAATTAAGGTAAAGACATACCCGTAAGCATAAAACAGATGAACATTTTAACAAATAAATTAAAGATAAATAAATAAAATCCCCACTTACGATAACAATTGCCACTTTTACTTAAAAAAAATTAAGTGCATAAGCAATTATTTTAATGTAGATAAGAAATGATAAAAGAAATACATTTTTTTTTTGTATTATATACCGTAAGACTTTTGGGACCTCACTTATTTAATGTTTTTATCAATGACATTTCTGATTGTTTTGTAAATTCTAAAGTTTATCTTTTTGCTGACGATCTAAAAGTTTGCAGACCTGTTAAGTCATTGAACGATAACTATCTTTTACAGAGTGATCTTGACAAATTAAGCGAATGGTGAACACTAAACGAATTATCACTCAACTTAAATAAATGCAAACATATTAAATTTTCCAAAAACCGAAACATGCTGTCTACGTCATACTGTATAGATGGTGTCAAATTGGATGAAGTAAATTGTATACGTGATCTTGGAGTGTTTTTTGGTACACAATTAAAGTTTGATCGGCATATATACAACATAGTCCTTAAAGCTTCGAAATTACTAGGATTTGTCTTAAGAGAGGCTAAAAACTTCAAAAAACCCTTAACAAAAATTATTATGTACAATGCATTGGTTAGAGGCCATCTGGAATACTGTAGTGTAGTATGGTCACCCAACTACAAAGTACATATTTCCAGAATTGAGCGACTACAGAAGAGAATGCTTTGGCATCTATCATATAGTAGAGGCGTTGCAAAAACACTCAAATCTTATGAGGAAGGTCTCTCACAATTCGGTATGCATTCTTTGGAAGATAGAAGAAAGTACTTAGACTTAGTGTTCCTTAAAAAATTATGTGTAGGTACATTAAGTTGTCAGAATCTGCTTAGCCGCGTTAGGTTTCATGTGCCAATGAAGACTCCAAGATCATGTCGTAGAAAGCTGTTATCGTCACCACACTGCCGCACTAACCTAAAAAAATACTGTACACTATCACGCATGTACTATATGAGCTCCATAGTGACACTTTAGATCTGTTTAACATGAATATTACTAATTTAAAGAAAATTGTATTACCAAAAAGTTCATAAGGAGCGAAATAACTAGTTTAAGCAAATACCTTTGTAAAAGCGCATGAGGTGATTTCCTATAAGTGGCAAGGCACTTATTTTATTGTTTAAGTAATTGTATAACATTTAAATTGTATAGTGTACTTGCTGTTGGAAATCCAATATTAATAAAAAAAAGACTACGTAAACCTTATTAAATACGTGATTAAAAATTTACAAATTAAATTATGCCACTTTTAAGTAACAAAAACACTTGCAACCGCGGCTTGTAATAAAAACATTTTTAATTCATTATTTTTGGCAATAGATATACCTATTGGTTCTGTTGTAGTAAGATAAGTAGGAAAATAATTATCATGATTAATTTGGGAAACAAATCATGAAAAATTTGTATAGAAAGAGTTTCGCGGCTGTTGCGTACGAACTTCTAATTTTTGTATTAGGTACGAACTCTTTACCTTGAAAATAAACTAAATCTTACTGCAACTAACTCCTATTAAAAAAATGTTGAACCTTGCAATTTGACGTTATTATGAAGTCTTGAGAAACTTGACTGTAGATATATAAAATATAAAATGATTTGTTATGATAACTTTCTCTGTAAATTCGTATTATCAAGTAAGATGACAAAAAAGACACCTACTTATTGTTAAAAAATATATTAGGTTTCTATACTATAAATTTATGTAGCGCGAATGTACGAAATGAGTATTCTTTCAAATACATAAGAGCAAAATCCGTTAACTTACTTACATACATTTAATGAATTTTTCAACATGCTTACGATTGTGGTTTCACCCTAATGTAGCTGGGATTTTTTTGTCCATAAGAGTTGGTGTCTCATCGCCTGTCTTTGACCACCTCATATTTTTTTAAAAGATTCGTTTTTTGAGAAATATAGTAAATGAGAAGATCCTGCCTTAGATTTCATACTCCTTCAACGTTGAGTAACCTCACAAGACTATTCATAAACAAAAAAGGCATATTGTTCACTTAATTATGGAATTACAATTATTTTGACTTTTACCTACACATATCTTGCATTTTTTTCAAAGTAATCTTTTACAAAATAATATAATTAAATAATAATCTAGTAAATGAAATATACCGAATACCCAGCCGTTGCAAATATTAGGTCTTTACCTATGAAATTGCCGTTTTTCACGAAATAAATGAAGCGTAATTTTTTTATATACTTTTTATTTCTATTAATCAAAATAATCACCCATGCAATCAATGCATCTTTGCCAACGCATTGGTAGCTTATTGATGCCTTTCTTGAAGAAATCAGCTGGACGGGAGGCAACAAATTCTTCAAAGGCATTTTGTACTGCCTCTCGGGTATTGAATTTTTTTCCCGCCAAGAAGTTATCCAAATTCTGGAAAAAGTAGAAGTCTGTAGGCGCAAGGTCTGGTGAGTACGGCGGATGACGGAGAACTTCCAACCCCAACTCTTGTAGCTTGGAGACCATCTGCTGTGCAGTATGAGGTCGTGCGTTGTCGTGCAGGAGCAGTGGAGCCGAACGATTGACCAAAGCTGGTTGGAGACGTGCAAGCTTCTCCGTCATTGTGTTCAGTTCTTCACAGTACACATCTGCAGTAATGCTTGTCCCGTTTGGCAAGAAGCTGTGATGAATTACACCCGCGTTAGACCACCAAACAGTGACCATCACTTTTCTAGGGGTAAGTTTTCGTTTAGGGCATTGTTTGGGTGCTGAACCAGGGTCCAACCAACTTGCTGAGCGCTTACGATTGTCAAACAGGATCCATTTCTCGTCACAAGTAGCAATGCGGTTCAGAATTCCTTCATTTGTATGCCTGCTGAGCAGTGCAAGGCACGTCTCCACGCGTACTTCGCGCTGGCGGTCATTGAGTTCGTGGGGTACCCATTTGTCAAGCTTTTTTATCTTGCCAATTTGACGCAAATGGACCAATATTGTTTTGATGCTAACGTCGAAAGCTGCTGCTAATTCAGCCGTGGATTGAGTTTCATCAGCTTCCACAATTGTCTTTAATTCGTCATTGTCGACCAAAGTTTTCGGACGTCCACGGGGTTCATTTTTCAGGTCAAAATTTCCAGAACGGAAGCGGGTAAACCAATAACGGGTGGTGCGTTCGTTTGTAGTGTTCGCTCCGTAAACGTCGTTGATGTTGCGTGCCGCTTGTGCCGCTTTGCTGCCACGACGGTACTCATACTCCATAATTACTCGAATTTTTAACTTATCCATGATGACGAAAAATGTTCGAATGCGTTGAAAACAAAACACTAACTATTAAACAAATGACGATTTTAGCAAAAGAATTCCATGTTTGTAAAATAAAATCAATTTGAAATTAGAATTATCTGTCAAAATAAATATTTTCAATTCAAATGGCCAGTACGGCAAAACGGCAGTTTCATAGGTAAAGACCTATTATTTAGTTAAGGTACACGTAGGTAAACTGAAATCTTTGTTTCGCTATATGTTATGTTGCTACGGTACATCTCTATTTTGTTTTGAATATTCACAGCGTCTCAGGAATACCTACCTACTGAACGTCATATAAAGCTGGCTCTTATACGGTTTACTCTTAATTACATATTAATAAGACTTACCGACGTCGAACATTCCTCCAGGAAAGATTTTATGTTAGTGTGATTTTTTTTAATAACAGATACCTACTTATGTTACTTTATTTAGCTATATTAAAACTGGACATTGCCTATACCTACTTGTATAGGCAATGAGTTACATAAATATTTAAAGTTATATAAAGTTTTTCTACGTGGTCACAACATGTAAATAGAAGTAGGTTTAGAATAGATTACGGTCGAAAATATTGAACTATTTATCTGAGAACATTTTATAAGAGTCCATATTGAAAATTAAATGGTAAACATTTATTAGAATTATTAAAATTTTAAATACGTAAGAAAATAAAACAGCCTTTGTCCTTGCTCGTAGCTCGCACAAAAACTTCCAAATAAAAATCCACTTTTGGTCTAAAATAATATGAAACGATACTTATAATTAAATAAAAATCACTGTTATTAAGTTGATTAGATGGAGCAGGAGGATAACCCAGGCCTACAGAAACTATAATTTTCATATCAATTTATTTATTTATCATAAAACTAATACTTGGCATAATATATCTACGTTATTATAGGCACTACTTGAAACTAAAGCAATTAACAAAAATACGTATGCGGTTGGAATTTACAATACTACAATATAATTTATGTGCATAATGGTATATTTTTTCATGGTTAACGTTAGTTCACCTACTGTCCAAAGATACCTAGGATCTTTTATTGGAATCTAGGTAATCTAGGTAAGGTAGAATCAGGTAAAAAAGATATAAAGGGATTTTTTATTTCTAAGAGCATATTGGTTTTTATCTAGTTGATTGTTAGTTCATAAGAAGTCCAGTAACCATAATTTTTTTATAAATTTTAGTAAAGGTGGGCTATATTGAGATGGAGCCTGCTTTGTGGCCTTGGATTATTTAAGATCTTTTTAATACAACGGGAAGAAACGATTGCAAATATCTCCTATAGGAAAAAATATCATAACTTACCTAGTTTGAATAAGTGAGGTGACACTCTATCCCAACCTGCAGTTGTTAACTTCCTTTACATCTGTTGGTAACATAGACATTCATGAAACTCGTCTTAGACTGATATGTCTTGTACCTCAATAATTTTTTTTTTAAATATATGTTAGCTAAATTACTGCTTACATAAAAAATATGAATTTGAATGATTAATCGATTCTCAAAAGTGGTGCTATATATTGAACAACTCATTTAAACCTCAACTAAAGTTTTTTTTTTCGAAATGGATTATAAATTTCACCGTGGCCTAGTGCTCAACGCGCTTAGCCGCAACTTAAACTACTCCTACATACGATACGGCTAAAGGCACCCGAGAGGGCACGGACCTCGGCTTAGGACGTCGTATGTAACTACGACTGGTTCGGAAGGGTCATCTACTGCCAAATAACCAGCAAGAAACTCAGTAGGAATGCATACGATGCGTTAGCCTGGCCCACCGGTGGGTTAGGCGATTCGGATGCCGCCGTACCTACCTAAACTAAAGAAAAAGTTTATGTTCTTCGTAAATTTTTTCCATCTACACTGTTGGTTTTATAAAACTCTTACAGAGCTATAAAATTACAGTGACTCAATTCCATTGGTATTGTTCAATTTCATTAAATTTATTATGCAAATCTCGTACAGAATTACTACAAAATTAATTCGCAATCTGATATCTAAATGGAAAATATCTTCTAAAAGAACAATTAATACTAGGTATATTTTTAAAGAAATCGATAAAAGTTGCGATATTTGTTTTTTTTGGTTTAATAATTTTATCCATTTACTTAATTCGATATAATAATCAACTGTTGTTCATAAAAAATGTCAAGTGTTTTAAATTATTAAAAAACCTCTTTACTATTGAAAAAAATTGTATTTGAGGAATAGAAAATGAATAGGTCCCTCATACCTGGATATTGTACCTGGAAGTAATGAGACGGCAGGAGTGTGTTCTAAGGGTGTTAACGTCATGACTGTCGATCGATGTCGAACAGTCGACATCGCCTGTTCCATTCTCACATCGGTCGACGTCGATCGATTGGTGTGGTAACACCCTAAAGAAGTCAGTTTACCAATTTCAGTGGTCAATTCTTTTACAATTATTTGTACAACGATCACCTACATTAGTATATAATCCACACACAATACCAACCTTCGTCTTAATTACTATGTTCAAAAACAAAACAAGAAAACACCAATAAAGAATGCAGATAATATCACAGCCTCTAGATATTATCTTCTATTTATTTATCCAAGATAGGCTGAAAGTGTTACGCCTCATCTAAAGCAATAAAGGGGTAGATAACATTTTCTGGTAGGTATGAGATTAAAAAATATGTTGATTAACTGATGTTAATTTTAAATTCGTGTTGCATTTTTTTGCTACGCCGGTTTTGACGCAATTAAAAAAAATTTGTTATAGTCAAAGTTATTATATTCTAGTTTAATTACCGCTCTAACTGGATACTGTAGTATTGATTTAAGATTTTCCTACGAGCAGGTCTAACGTAGAAGTGTCGAAATTCAATTAGAATGCTGTTATAGTATGATAGAGAATGAAAGGTAGATCAAGGATTCTGTAGGTAAACCTACAGGCTCAAGCTAAGGCGAGAATCGCTTGCGCATTGTCCGGTCTTTTGTAGGCTCTCCGCATACTACAGGGCGACAACACTGCATAGGATTCTAATGCGATTCTGAACCTGCATTAAGTTCCACGGCTATACCTCATGGTGACCGCTTGTTGTATAAGAGCTTTTTAAAATATTTAAAAGCGACCGACACATGTTTTATATGTGTAGGTACTTCAAAAGACAAACTATTTCAAATATATCTATTTTATAGCTCTTCATGCATGACCATGTTTCGTTAAAGGTATTCGTGAAGTTGTTAGTGGTTCGGTATGTGTTAGTTTTACTTGGATTGTATAAGGATTCTATGTCAACTGTTTTAATTTTGTATTACTGTGATGAATTGTTTTAATAAAATATCAATCTTATTGTGCTCTATTTTGTATGGCTTGTTACCAAATATAATATCACTGGCCATCAGGGTATGTCAATCATTGGATTATTAGCAAAACTATACGATAGACAAACCTAGCAATAGTATTGATATAATGTCTCACTGAAAATGAAATGAAATCTTAATCTTTTTTTAATCTTTATCCCTATTTGGAACAAAAAAGAAGGGATTCTTTTGTCGTTTTACAATTTTAATACTGAAATTGTGTGTTACGTCACTTATAAAAAGAAAATGGTAGAACTATTCCTTTTTTTTAAATTTCGAATTCCAGGGTTCAAACAAATGATATTGGTCATGTTATTTCGAAAAGTCTTAAATTCTGCAGCAATATAACGAATGTGTTGTTGCATTCATCGCAAAATTATTTTGTTTTCCAGTCATGTCTTCTTTCTTGATTACATCATGATTTAATTATAGAGTGACTGAAGCACTCAGATTGTTGACGGAAAAAAATATGCATTAAGTTTGAATAGCCTTATATTTCTGAAACTTTCCTACTACCTACTACTTTCCTACCTACATACCTTGGTACCTATATCTGTAATGTGTGTATAAAATAAAGGTGGTATTCCGTCCATGTTCACAAAAAGTTATCTTGGCCTGTAAAATAAGAGTTTTTTTATCTACCCACAGAACCTCAAAAAGTAGTATTACTAGCTTACACCTACAGGTCTACTATCTAAATAAAAGTAGGTGTCTATATCTACAGAATAACTTGCTGTGGAATAGACCATGCGGCGGTTACATAGAAGTAGTAACACAGGTTTGCAGAGTGGAACCAAAAGTTTGTGTAGCTGCTTTTAAGTGTAAGTCAGCGCACAAGGACGTGGGACGAGCTGTCGGCGTTCGTTTACGCAAACGAATATGGTCCTGGCCCATGGATGGCCACTACAGGGGCATTTGAGTGGGGAGTGAATTCACTTTCAATCGAACTTTACAAACACGCAATATGTTGGTACCTACCTAATGCCGTTAGGGGCTGAAGTAGCGTTGGACTTTCGAGGGAATGAGATTGTGTATTCCTCAGCTTTATTGGATTCGCAGTTTATCACTTTTATACGAAAAGGTTTCAGTTAGAAGACCCAACCCTAATTAAAAGTAAATTTAAAATGATAACAAAAACCGTTTTTTAATGCTGTTGAAAAGAAATACCGACATATATTAAATACTATTTATATTTTTATTTGTTATGTAGAATGGGTATGGAAGAGCGAAAATACTTTTGAAATGATGATGATTTTGAATGATTTGAATACAAAAAGCAATTCAGTATTCAGCAGTATCTAAAAAGGAGACATCCTACAGATTTTATTCGCATTTTATAAGCAGACGGCAAGTCATCGTTTAATCCAACTGATTGTAAGTTGACGACCCATGGTCATTATGTATCGTAGGTGGTAATGATTGATGACGCGTTTTCTTTCTTTAGATTTCAATTACAATTCACTTTGTCCGTACAATTACCTACTGTGGCACGTAGTTACCGCGGAGATTAAATTAGAAAGACGTCTTCGAACAAAACAGACTTGTGGCTGCGCGACACAAATGTTAGAGTAACTCAAACCTGGGAAACATTTTCGGAGAACGGTGACGCTGTAAGATGTTATCGGGCATTCCTACTCAGGCCGTTGATTTTTAATAACATAACAAGGGTAACTGCGCCCCTGTCTTCTCTGTTTTTGACCTGTATATATACGTAACTGGGTAACAGAGGCTATCCACATATAAAATGCTTCGATAAACTGTATAGGTAACGCCGACATTGCAGACTGTTAATAAATTATGAATAGCATATCCCAATTTTACTTCGATGCATTACAAGAGTAGGTAGTTGTCTGTATAAACTACATTAAGTAGGTGAAAGTTACTTCCCAACCTTCTTGTAGGCAGATAGTCGTCGTCGTAGAGAGTCTAAAAAACGTAATTTATTCGTTTCTTTAGACTTAACAGAATTAGACTTGTATTTAGATCCTGTATTTAGAAAGACTCTCAGTTTATACATTTCTTTCTTAAGATCCTTTGTAAAAAAGCCTACCAATGAAGTGGATAAAACATACCGCCGCAATATATAATACATACCGCCGCAGTATATAATACATACCCCCGCAGTATATAATAATTACATACCGCCGCATACATATGGCAATATATAAAAGGTGCATGAGGACCTAGCCAAGTTGCAATCTATGACCGCCAACTCTATATAAAACGCTTAAACTGTATGGAGCATATCACGTCGTTATCATTACATCACGTGATCATCATTGCAACTTGGTAGGAGCTGGTTCTCGTGTGTTCGAATAAAATGCAAAAACGATACTTAGGAAGGTAGATGCACGGATTAGGATCTACACTTTCATTAATAAGAAGAAATAATTGTTTGTTTTATATGTTATCATCTAAAACAGGTGGACTGATTTTTAAATCGTCTAAAATGTAGAATCTAACTGCTTTATAAATTCAGCAACGACAGATACACTCAGATACCATCAAAGTAAAGTATACATTGATTATTTTGTGTTGTGTGAGTATACGCTGTGGTGCCTTGCAATTTTTACTTAGCAATGCAGAGTTCCGTAAGCATTGTAGCAAAGAGATTATTAAAGTCCATAAAGAACGTATCTTACTAATACTTATTTTAGTTTTTTTTTATATAAAAGTAGCCCTTGCACTATCAGAATGCACATTACAAAATACTAATTGACATGCCATTGTGTTGCGTAGTTCTATCGCATAAGTAAGCTGCGAATCTGTCGATCCTTTTAGATCTAAGTATATTTCATACAGGTCTCTCAAACTAAGTACTAAGTTATTCCTTACAATAGTCTATTTGTTTTATAAACTCACTTACCTAATTGTAGAAATATTACTTACCATGAACAGATTTGGTCACTCCAATCGTCCTTCCAAAAAGAATAATAAAATTGTTGTTATTGGATTGGTGATTTTAAAGTGATGACATTCAGTAGTAGACGTAAATAATATGGTAATAAATTATTTGTCGAAGTATATACTTTTAAGAAATGCTTACATATAAGTCCAATGATGCTTACAAACCCAAGAGGTTTACGTGACGCATGCTTGTAATCTTTGTATGTTTTAGTTTGATTGGTAATAAATAAAAGTAAATAAAAGGACTTGGATCACCATAGTTTGTATTTTGATGAACTCAAGATCCAACATACCCTACCTGGGTATAGTCGGGGAACTTGGTGCAGGCTCACATTCGCACTCGAATCCCGTGCAGTGTTGTCGCCCCTTAGTATGCGGAGCGCGTACAAAAGACCGAACAACGTGCAAGCGATTCTCGCCTTAGCGTGTCCTCCACCGAGTTCCCTGACCGTACATTATCACAATAATAAATAAATATTTCTAACAATCACACCACATTAATGTTATTGGTTTCATTAACAATATTGGTTTCACATGTTTTTAGAATATGTATGCTAACATGTATACAACAAGGTGCTTTTTAGCTGAGATAAAATTAAGTAATCGATTCTATTCTGAGTATATTAAATGAGCTGTTGCAGGCACGCTACACCTTAGTGTTCTAAATCAGATCTCTAGCTGACATTTGCTTATCGTATCTTATGGTTTTCAGCTGCCTTTCTAAAAAAGTGGTGATTGGCAATCTGAATAATAAATGAAAGTAAAAGCGGGACTTCAATTAAATTACCTAACAATGAAGATCAACATTTTATTTATCGGATTATTTGTGTCATACAACACCATCTATTGATATGCACTCAAATGAAAATAAGTATTGTGCAAAAACTTGTATTTCTGTTTAGCATAATAACTGCGCGTATAACTATCGCCATCTATGAGCATGCGTGGATAACTATAGCCCAGCGCATGTTCAAGCATGCATTTAGTAACAGTAACAATTACTAGAGTGCAGTGTTTGTGTTAATGACAATCCATACAAATTTGCGAGTTTAAAAAAATTTCTAATTGTAGTATTGTTACTTCGTAATGAATTCAACAAAGTAGTTTTCTTAGTGAAAACGATTGTGGACGAGACCGAGATCAACACAATCATAAGATAGTAATTTTTGTACCTATAACAAGGGTGGGTAGTTTTTTATACTAAGGTTATTCATCTTTTGACACGTGGAACTAGTGACTGGCGCTGCTTAACATTTCGATTATTGAAACTTTAATTGATATAAATTATCCATTACCGATTTTATGCTGTCGAATAAAAAAAGGTGTGGTTTTTTATGTGGTTATTAAACTCAAAATCAAATATTTCTAAATTTTGCAGGTTTTTATAGCGGAACTTTTCGTAAAAATAAAGTTTCCACTTGTAACTTGTAAGTAATTTTTTTACTTGTAAGTATTTATGCCGTATAATTTTATGACTTGTAAGTATTAAATTTCTTATTTAATCTTCCATTCACTAATCTCACATACACTATTAGCTTTTTTTCTAATAGCTTGATGTTTGAGAGGATGCGAAGATTTTTCTGTGCCTACTGATGTTGAAACAGTATATAAAACGGTTATTTTTAATTAACTTATTTGCGACACACATTTACGATTTTATGATGTCAGTAAGAAGTCATGAATAAGATAATTAAATAAGATTAGGCTGTTTACATATTTCTTTTATTGTGTATTGATAAATTAACTGTAATCTGGAAAAAGGTGATCAACCTGGTGGATAAACTACATAAAAGAGGTTAAAATTTGTTAATAAGTAGTAAACTTTGTATGGGTTATATGGCTTACGGAATTTCCAATTTCACCCACTAGGTTCGCAAGAGGAAGAGTAATGTGGGTGAATAGAAACAAAAATGTTTTTGTGCAGCAACAAAATGAGTAGACTCTGGCAATCAAAAACTTTATAAAGTTTTGAAAAGTAAACAAAACAACGATTTCTACTTACCCCTTTAACCACTTTTTCTAGGTTCTTTTATGTTTCTGGAATAATCTTCATGTAAAAGCAGATACAGATGCAAGTTGTACTATTAGAAAGAGTTAAATTAATCAATTAGGCTAAATTTACTGTCACGTTAAGGCTCCTTATAGACACGTAGTACGTGTAGTGTGGATAAAAATGGAAAGAAAGTGAATGGAATCGAATGGGGGTCACTAGAGAAGCTGTTTTCAGGGCTGTCACAAACTTTAAAGCATATAAATACGAGCAACAAACAAAATTGTAATACGATTAATATTAGGTCCTTACATATGAAATTGGCGTTTTGTCGTACTGGCCACATTGATCTGTATTATCTTCCCTTTGGTTAAGAATTCCAATTTCAAATTTATACAGCTATTTACGCACGCATTTTTGTTTCGAAAACCGTAATTCATTTGTTTTTTCCTCTTTTAGCGTCGCTTAGTTTACAAAAAGGAAAACTTGAAATATCGTATTATTTACGAGTACGAGTTCCACCGTGGCACCAGTGCTGTGCATTAAGAAACGCTGCTGTATTACTGCTGTGTATGGCGGCGGTGTCGCAAAAGAAAACACAGTGCGTTTTTGGTTCCAACAGTTTCGTTCTGCAAATTTCGTCCTGCAGAACAAGCCCCGTGGACGGCCGGAGACCAAAGTTGAAAATGAAGAATCGAAGGCTATTGTGGAAGCTGATCCATCAGAAACCACGTCCAAGTTAGCTGTAGGCTGCAGTGTTAGTAGTTATTGGGAAGGTGAAAAAGCTTGAGAGGTGGGTAATAAATGAAATGAAATGAAATGAAATATTTATTTTCTCAACATTGACAATTACTTGTTCTTATTGACGTCAAATAAAACATGGCTCTACCACCAGTTCGAAAAAACCTTCGTGAAGAAGAACTGGCAAGAAACTTCACGGGTATATTTTTTCAAAATAAATTTACAGAGTCTCTTTATGTCTATACAAAATTATACTTATCTGCATCTGTTAGCTCAGCAAGTCTCCCATTCAAGGTACCTCATGAATTGAGTGCAGCAAACCGACAAACGCGCGTCGACTGCTGCGGTACATTACTCAACCGGCAAAATAATGAAAGGATCTTAAATCGAATCATTACCTGTGATGAAAAGTGGATCCTGTACGACAATCGGAAACGCTCAATGCAATTGTTGGACCCTGGCGAACCAGCCAAATCCTGCCCTAAGTGAAAATTGACTCAAAAAATGTTACTTGTTAGCATTTGGTGGACTAGTGCCGCTGTCGTTCACTACAGCTTTCTTAAATCTGGTCAGATGAAATCAGGCTACAATATGTGCTTGATACAAGTGTTTTTTTTCTACAACTTATTGTAGACAAAAGAAGGTGTTGATCCACAAGATATAAAAAGATTCTAAAGAACAATAATACATATATTCAATTCTTTTTTGTTTTTTCCCACAAATCGTTGATTACTCGCTTATTTTCATAATAAATATCTTTGTTCCGTAGAGTTGTTCTATCAAAAACGACTGAAACAATATTCTCCAATTTATATTTTCCATTGATCGATGAGAACAAAATAAATTATGTTACTACAGAACTACGTCGACACCAGCGCGAGGACACCGTTCGGTTGGCACGCTCCGCTCGTACGCCGCTTCATGATTACCTCCATATACATAGGTAATACAAATGCATTGGAACATGCCGCCTCCACCCCGCTGCTGGTCCAAGGTTCCATGCAGATGGTTTTATTTTTCATGATGGTTTGCTTACGCTAAGTACTACTCTATTCCACCATAAAGGTTACCCATTAAGATGTATGGAATGTGGTGTTTTGGCTATATTTTCTAAAACTTTCTCAAAAATATCGTCCTCATAATTTAGGTCTTATCAAAAGTACTATGCAATTAATGAGTAATCTATCATTAATTTTTTCCTAATTTTAAAGTAAATATCACGTTTACCATTTGCAAAATAAATTATTTCTTGTTCTCTTGTATCTGCAGTGTGTTTTTAAAAAAATTCTTTGGTCCCATTTGAACAGCCAGATTTTACATACAAATTTTTTATTACATTTTTTGAAATAAGTTCTTACCCAGCTAAGCTTATTCTTAAAAACAATTTTTAAGAATGAAATATTGATTTTTCCGCATATCAATCAGAGCCCTTTTAACTTTTAAGTTGACATTTACTCTCGAAAGAATACATTGCGCAGCAGTAGAAGGTTTGTCCTAACAAAATAACCCTTTCAAACTAAAACTAAACTCTTCAGTGATACGGGTACCAGAAGAAAACATTTATCTTTGTCATGAGAAATCATATAATAAAAACGTCAGTTCAGCAAATATGTTAACAATAAATTGCTTAAAAAGTTTGCACCATTTCTCAGTCTTTGATTGCGTCTCAGTAACAATACAAAAAGTAGTTCTAATAAGGCGAAAACGACTCGGAACATAATAAATAGCGAAAGTGGCAAAGTGAAGAATTGGAATAAAGAGTTTATCACTAACGAACATCATTAGTACAGATGAAAGTGTAGCGAGAGCGTTTGAGAATATACTTTTACTGATATTCCAGTTTCGACTACTATACTATTTGCGCAGTGGCATGATGCGGGTGACAGTTGCCTGTATGACGTTGACATCTGTCAGTACCACATGACTAGCGATGTGACGTTATGCAATTTATTTTTATCACTAACGATACTCGCAGCATAAATCTAGCTCTTTTTAATATTGTTATGAAAAGTAGTGTGTTATTCAGTTGTGCCGTGTAACTACGTGTCTAAAAATTGTCAATATAAATATTTTATGGCTACATATCTTTGTACTTGTATAAATCAAAATCGGGTTTATCAATTTTTTTTCCTGACAACATTTTTGCTATATGGCGCATTGCGCGGCGGCCATTTTGTTTGCTGTCAGTACGAGTGCTAGCGCCTTGTATGTGACACGTATTTATTTCAATGTCATTGTTTGTTTTCATTTTCGTTAAATTGTTGTTTGTTATAGTTTGTTGTTTTATTTGTTTTAATTTGTTGTTATTACCATGCCTACGCAGACAAAAAAAAACTGTTTTGGGTTGTGAGGCGGGTGAGGTTGTTGTTCGCCTCCGAGGCTACAATGAAATAATGGACCGTTTTTACCATTGAATCGAATTGTAGAATGAATAGCCGAAGCTCTTGATATTGGCTGCAATACTGTTTCGCGTATAACACGAGAGAAAATTGGCCAAGATGGGATGTCTAAAAATAAATGATCGACACCCAGCAAAAAGCGGACCAAGGTGAAGCGAATCACAGATTTAGATGATTTTGCTAAAGTTGCTAAGAAATCATATTTCTGATTATTATAGAAGAATGGCGATAACCACATTGCTCAATCTTCTAATATCATTAAAAGAAGCTGACTTGTTCAAAGGAGGTATTACTTCGTTGCGGCAAGTTATAAAAGATATTGGCTTTTTTTTTACAAAAAAGTTAACAAAAGGAAGATTGTTATGGAGAGGACCGACATTGCCCTAGCATATGTAAATTTTTAAGGAAGGCCAAAAACATAAGTGTTTGGAGCAAAGCTGTCTTTATGGATGAGACGTGGCTTAATGCCAACCACATCAACATCACGCATTATATGAAAAAGGGCGACTTGGCCGGCACGCTGCACATAGATCTGCAGCGAGTAAGGGTAGAAGATCACTCGCCCCTAGTACAGTGCACCCGTTGTCTGGAGTATGAGCACTCTAAGAAATACCGTAAAACTGCCAAAGACTAACGCAGTCACTGCGGCCGTCACCACCTCAGGGCTGATTGTGAAAAATGGCGTAGTGAAATAAAATGAAAAAAAATTTATAATTTATTATAAATTTATAATTTATTAATTTATTTTCACAACATTAACAATTACTTGTTCTTATTGACGTCAAATAAAACATGAGTACCACCAGTTCGGAAAAACCTTCGTGAAGAAGAACTGGCAAGAAACTTCATGGGTATATTTTTTTTTTCAAAGTAAATTTACAGAGTCTCTTTATGTCTATACAAAATTATTCTTATCTGCATCTGTTAGCTCCGCAAGTCTTCTTTCCCCAACTATCCAAACGACGAACACCCTTAGAGGAACAACCCCGACCTGCAGCAACTGCGAAGCTGCAAAATGCGAACAACGAAACCACAATGAAGTTTTGCCAGATATACCCGTTGCGCAAGCGATGAAACGCTCTGGCTAGATCGTCCGCTGCATATTGCTGAGGTCTCTCCAATGGATATTGAAACCCAAGTCCGTAGGACCGTTAAAAGCTGGAACACCCATGCTACAACAACCGGCAACCAGGTCCCTAAATTAAAATGTATCGGGATTGTTGGAGGAACATTACGAGTCGCAAGGAACACTTTTGCATAAACCAGATTAAGGATGGATGCACAGTATACAAGTGAAAGGGAAATATGTTTTTGGGATATTTTAAAAAATATCTCAATAAGCCATATATCTAAGAAGAAAAAAAAAAGTAATTCAGAAGGCTTCACAGGAAAGGAAGAAATAGCAAAGCAAGAAACGAAAAATGTGATAAAAGAAGAAGAAAGAAAAAGAACATCGATTTGGTAAGTAAACAGAACAACATAAATATTTTTATTTATGTTGTTTACTATTAATAAGACTTGAATAGTATTAATAAGAAGCAAGCCAAGAAAAACTTTTTAAGGTTACGAAACAGTGAACAAATGTGGTAGTTTAAAAGACTAATTAAAGGAAACAGAAAAATATAGTAAGAATGAAAACAGAATATACAGTCTGTGGCCACCATGCCAGAGAAATTAGAATAAGAAAAAGAATAAACGCCTACCACACAATGGATAAAAGTTGGAACGACGATACGGCACAATCGTGTACAAAAGTGCTGGAGGGCAAAGGCGAACGCATTACTATTTGTCACGCAGGTACAGCAAGTGGATTCGTCCCTAATTGTTTGCTGGCTTTTTAAGTAAAAAAAAGACTACGGAGTATCATAAGGAGATGAACTATGAAAAATTTAAAGATTGGTTCATAGGTCTATTAAATAATTTAAAAGAACCTATGACCATAATAATGGACAACGCACCCTACCATCCGGTACAAGTTAAATAACCCCCAAACCAATCCAACCGCAAAAGCGAGTTGGTGAAGTGGCTGAGTGAAAACGGAGTTACAGCAGATATAAAAAAAGGCGTCATAAAGATCCAACTCCTACCTATGCTTTGGACGAGATGGCAAAAGAAAACGGCCACGAGGTCCTTCGACTACCACTCTACCATGGCCAGTATAACGCTATTGAGCTGATTTGGGCCCAAATAAAAGGTACGCAATTATGTGGATGTCGACGTCACCTGTAATAATTAGAGTGTTGGTGACCTAATAAATAAATAAACACTTTTAATTTCAATTCCCATTTTCAAGTTTTATAAAAATATCAACTTTCCGAACGTAGCATGTAGTTTAAAAACATTATCAGATACTAGATTAGACGTGTTTGAAGTGCAATTTTTAGCATCACCTATGAAATAAATGATTATTTGATTGAATTATTAATTGAATTGAAATACTTTTTTTTCATAAGTTCGTTTATTTTTAGGTTACGCCGCAAGAAATAATACTTCACCGCCATTTACGGCAAATAAGATGTTGGCCCTATTACAAGAGCCCATCAACAATGTTTCTACCTGAAGACTGGTCGAAGGTGGTGAATAATGCAAAAAGGGGCATTATGCCTGATTATGGGAGCGTGACATCCATATTGACATCATAATGGAGTCATCGTTGATAATATCTGTCACAGATACAGATGAATTTAGTGACGATTCAGATTTTCCTGACTCTGGTATGAGTTTAGACGAATTAGCATTTTTTCTTAGCAATTTTTTAAGCAAACTTACCCTATATATGTTCTGTTGTTTCATTAATATAATTATAGACTTTTTAACAATAAAAATTGAACTACGCACAATATACGTTTTTTATTATAAAAAAAACATCGACTATCCATCGTAGCAGTACATTCCATCACTAAATACGTCTATGGTGTTACGTTATACGCATAAAACTTTGCTTAATTTTTCTTTAATTAGATTCATTTGTAGACAACATTCTACGTTCTACAGTTTGTAGAACATTCTGGTTGGCTTTAATTTAATTTACTACAATTATTAATGATTTAATATATTACGAATGTAGCACAGCTGCAATACTAAGTCATAATTTGTAAATCGCGGCAACTTTCAAGAGTTAAACGAAACGTGAACTTACTGAAACTGTCAACCGCACCATGCTTTAGCGCAAATAGTGTAAATCTCTAAATTTATCACCTGTGGCCACCGAATCATTGCCAAAAAGCTGTCTATGGGTGTGTAAGACATGTTTAACATTGTTAAAACGTTTAAGATAGTTGACATTAATAACACAACTGACCTATGGGGTGTAGTGTTTTATCTGTTTTATAGATACGATGGAACAATATTTAACAACCGTATTATAAGTAGTTAGATTCGTGATTTAATGAAGCAAAGTATAGTTATACTTTCGTTTACATGGGTAGCACTTTAGACCTTTTGTAATTTAAAATAAATTACAATCTTACCCACAAGTAGGAAAACTTTTGAAAAGATTATTAAATATAAAATTTTGGCTCTTTTCAAAACAATAACTCTTTTTCATGCTAAACAATATGGATTTTGGAGTTGTTGTTGGTGCTTGAGAAAAATTACAGGATGCTTTAAGTATTTTCTGTGACTTTTGGAAGGCGTTTGATTGCGTCCAGTATGATATTCTGATCAGGAAACTCCATTACTATAGCATCAAGGACACTGAGCTCAAACTCTTCATGCGTAAGTAATAGAACACAGAAAGCTGAGACGAATCATAAATGCGTACCTCAAGGTGCAATTCTGGGCCCATTATCCTAGTCAATATTAATGATTGTATGGTAGAAAAGTATCACGAGACTGAATTGCTGCTGATGATACGTTAATAATTTTTAAGATCAATAAACAAAACACAATTTCACGATATAAACAATGTTTGCTCTAATGGTGTGCAGTATATAATATTTCATTCAATTATTAAAAAATAATAGTAGAAATGGTCTGCCTCACATATTGAACACGCCGTATCAAACTTGCATTTAATAATAACCAGTGGAGTTTAGTAGATATTATGGTTTTTTTTTTAATAACTAAAGATTTTAAAATTCAAAACCTCACTGTCTCTTATCTCACTACCGGCGAGTAGAATGATCAAAAGTTGGTATATTTTAGTTATTTTTATTCTTTAATGTCTAATTGTATCCTATGTATTCATGGTGGGAGTACGCTATTTCACAATTACAAAAAAAAATTCATAATATTTTATTTCATGACAAGTAAAAAAATATTCACTTGGTGAAAATCTTCCTTTTCTTCACCTTCATCACCTTTAAAAAGGTATTATGGGTAGACTGAGAGGAAAAAAGCCAACGGAAAAGAAACCTCTCAGCACTCTTTTATAAAAAAATGTTTTATAAAATACTTGGGATAGAAGGTATGACGACGGTATGAAAGAAAAACATGTCCGTGCTAATGAAATATTTATTGCCATCCTCATAGATATTGTATTTCATAAGCAATTGTCATTACTAAACACAAACAATAATTCACATTTCCTCAAAAAAAAACACAAATAAACATGTTTATTTTGCATTGGAACATTAATACTTTAAATGGTTTTGATTGGCTAAGTTTTAAATGACGTCACAGGCAAGTAAAAATCATGTTTCTGTTAATGCATGTCGTGTCTTAACGTCAGACGTCACAGGCCAGTCTCGACGCGATATTGCTGGAGTAACCATTTTGACAACGTACATTATCGGTGTACATTGTAACGAGTTTTTTTAAATCGAATCCTTAAAAATCAGTAAAAATCACTATTATTTTTAGGGTCCTTATGCACCACAAAAATAATATGAGATGGTTTTCAAAAACCGAATCCTTATCGACAACAAATTATTGATATTCGATGAACACATTGAAACTATTACTTAAAATGCGTATAAAATGTCTGGATTTGTGCTTTGCTGTGCAAAAGCCTTCAAACATAACTCTTCCTATCTTCTATTCTTTATATCTTCCTATCTTATCCTATACAAAGCAGGTGCGATGTTGTCTTGAGTAGGTACGCCTTTACCATCTGGATTCCTCTGTATGAAAAATACAATAAAAATTGGAAATGATTAAAAAAATTTCTTAGAGCCATGCATTATCGTTTGACAAGAGAAAAACTTAGGTATAACAGCCTACTAAGCACAGAAAAAGTATTGTCACTAAAATATAGAAGAATTACGGCTGACGTTGTATACCTATATAAAATTTTAAGAGACGTGGTAAATTGTCCAGATTTGCTGAAGTAAATTAAGTTTATTAAGCTTACTTTTATTTTAATGTCTACATATTTTTACTGTAATGACTCATTGATTACATACCTCATAATAATATGGGATTTTCCCAGGGACATTTCAAAAATCGTACCTAACAGTCAAGGAACTCTCTTTAGATGGAATACAAATTTAATAATAAATAAAACAACTAAACTCCGAAGAATTCATTACGAAATTTAAAAAAAAATCCATTCCAAGCAGCTGTTTTGAACTACGAACTATAAAGAAAGAAACACTAAATGTTTTGTAGATTGTCTATTAGTTATCTGAACGTATATAATCTATAATCTTTTGAATCAGCCAATTAATACATGGCAACAATAAATTCGTTCAAACCAAATTATACAAACGAAGCAATCAAATAAGATTTTCTTCGTACAAATATTCGTTAAAATAAAATCCATGAAAGAGAACTTTTGAATAATAATTTCACTCAAATCTATTGAGCCCTAGGTAAGTACTATCTATATTACCTAGTTATAAAGATAAAATTTTATTATTTGTCTATGCCCAATCTATAAACTCAGGAACTGCTCAAAGGATTTTGGTAATTCTTTAAACCTATCGAAAGCTACGTTTTCCAACAGAGCTTAAAAGAATTTATTTTGCTAAAAATCTCAGGTACTTTATCACACTAAGCACTAACGCATTTGTGCACTTAACATCTGCATTATTATTCTGAGCATTTATCTTAGTATAAACATACTTACTTATTTTACTACCCTGGTGCGTACCGGCATCCATAACAATTAAGGGTCCTATCAATAACTTTAGTAGGTACCTTCGTAAAACTCAGAATTGTGTGTCATTCCTATACAAATTATCATCCTCAGTGAAATTATCTTCCATTACCGAAGATTTGTAAGTTTGGCCGCCCTTTGTGCGTGTTTTTACCATAGAACAAAATACCGTAAAATATATAGCCTTACAATGAAAACAGCCGTAAAATTGTTCGTAATCAATCGACAACTCTCATAAATGGCAAAAGGCCCAAGTTATTCCTATTCCTTTAGTAATCTATCTCGAGGCTTCACCGCAATATAGGTTTCTGAACGATTAACAGAGGGCGTGCGTGCCCTTCGCTTTTACGACCATTTTTACGATGTCGTAAAGTCGAACGTAAAAGCAATAATCTTTTTCTCTCAAAGATTCCGCTTCCCACAGATAGATGGCGCTTACTACAACTCTACTTGTCGCTTGGTCGAAATGTTAAAGTTTTATTGTGTGTCTCGCTAATTCGGTGTGAAATTAATAGGTAATAATGCTTTTATGGGTGCTTATGGTTTTGATTGAGACATAAAGCTTAAACAGGTGGCTGGTTTCTTCCATATTAGAGATATGTGGCATGTAATTTAATACAAGCAATTTATACATCTCTTTAACTAGGTGTCAACTATGAAGAACAAGGAATGAGGTTTTTGGTGACGTTGTCCTAGTAAAATTAATCTCATGTATGAAATAACTATGAGATCCATTATCTAGATTCCATAACCAGTTCCTAGGTTTAACGAAAAATAACATTTAATTAGATCTTCTTTTAAACTACCGACCACTTTTAGTTGATAATTAGTGGCATAATCCTCTTAGCCAGCCCTAATTAAAAGCAAGCCAGATAATGCCTATCTGCGCAGCAAGTCGTTAACGACACTGGGGTGGATTTGTTATTAATTTTGGAAGATAATTTTACGTGGTGCTTATGCTAGCAACACAAGTTATTAACAAACAGTCGGTGCACTCAATATTAGTAAATCTTGTCTAGATCTGACTCAGTACCTACGCATGAAGGTCTCTTATAGATAGTTTGGTTTAATGTTTTACTTAAAATTTTACATGTGCAAGTTAGAAGAGAATGATTTCCGAATGATTCCTTCAGTAAAGCTTAAGCAATGGTGGTTTGAGCTATTCATCGTCGAGTAGTTTTTCAAACACTTAAATACTTTAAATCTGATTTTTACCTTTATTTCCTTATAAAAGCGTTTAAGTATAATCTCCTAAGTCAAGATAATACATAGAACATTAGAATAAGTAAATGCTAATAGATTCGCCAAGAAACATTAATTTCAATTTACTTTCAAGAGTACATTTAAATTCTAGAAGCCGAAACTTAAAACTCATTTACGCCTGTCATTTGCAACATTCACTGTCTAGACTAAAACTATTGTATATTATCCGAAATAACCCTTAGATTTCTTTCATCTCTTTTTGGCACTTAAGGCAATTTGGTACGAGAAAAAGGGACGGGAAATAAAAAGGTGAGCTCAGATTTCTGGGCGATTTTCCCTACGATTGAATAAAGTCTATGGAGTGTTCTTATTGAGTAGGGTTTCCCTGTTGTAACTTTTTCATATTATGTCGTTTGAAATATGTCGGTTGAACGGATAAAACAAAAGAGGGTTAGATATATTATTTTTTAATCGTAACATAATTAAAATATATTTGGTAGTTCCTGTAGGTGTAACAGCTTATTTAGCCTTTTCACAAAAACTTATTTATATAAATGCAATGTAAAGTCATTGTTATTTTTGCGAAAGTTTAATATAAATGCATTCATTGTTCATTTCATTCTTCGAACCAACACGCGCATATTTATTTGACTAACAAAAAGGTATCTATATGTATAGCTATAGCTACACTGAAAATAATGCAAACTTACTAAGGATAGATTTAAAAAGAAAATAAAACTCAGCTGCCTTTTCCGAGCCCAAAATATCTTATCATCGTTATACGCCGACAAAAATCCTCTCCAGCTACCTAGTACAGTATATAAAGAGATGCAATATTGAAATTAAGTATAAAGCCCCTGTAAAGTCAGCAAAAATACTTGAAACCCTAACAAGAGCCCGAAATTGGCGGGAATTTTCAGAAAATGGCGCCAAAATGTGTTTAGCCGACCCCAACGAGGTGGTGCTGTTATATTATTAACTTTGCATTTATATTGTAATGCTGGTTTTAAAGGATATTATAAATTTATACTTTTATGAACCTTTAAAAAAAATTAGAAAACAAACGAAATGGAATTATAGCTCTTACTTGTTAATTGATTATATTAAAATGGTTGTCCATTCTGCGATATAGAGTTCTTTAAAACAGACAGAGAATTTCTGTCAAACTTGTGTATAGGTGGTATGGTAGAACCTCGGAGAAAATTTCTGCGACAGGACTGAATTGCAATAGTGTACCTATAGTGAGCGCCACTTCGTACACTTCGCACACAAAAAAGTAGTGGGGGGAGACTTCGTGGATACACTCACTATGTCTGGTGTAGCAACAATATTCTCATGCCCAATATCTATCCTAGGCAATCCAGGTCAATCCTTTTACCACAAGCCCATGAAAAAAAAAACAGTACGAAGGTAAGTTTTCCAGTTTTAATTGGTAGTACCTATTCTTGATAAATAAACAGAAATCAGGCGTCCCGAGGGATTTCCGGATATGTTAGTCTGAGTCTTTAGTGATAGTAGAGTAGAGAGAGAGAGCATCAAGTGAAATTAATACATAAAAAAAGAATTTCAACAGTTGCAATATTATAATTACAATCAAAAAATAAAATATGAAAACGATTTGTCATGTCCTTTGGCGCGAAGGCCACTAATTGTACATTACTCGTTTGCTGGTTAAGAAAATATTGAAGGATTTTTTAAACCGTGCTTCTAGAGTTTATCTTAGACGGACACATAAACGGATCTTTCGGTAATCGAATAGGAAAAGGAGCTCTATGGAAAAAGACAGAAAAATTTCTATGGACATTTTCATTATGTCATTAGATCAGGGACACTAAAATAAGTTATTTATGTCGAATGAAGTTTTCTGTCCGTTCAACCCCGGGCAGCTTATAGTGTGACGTGTGACTTTCATTATCACGGCGTCTGAAACTTATAAAATAAAACAATCGATTTTTATAAATGTTAGTTTACGCTTACATCGTCGTGTGTCATATTTACCATGGTAATAAAGCGTAGTGGGGGCGTTATCGCAGATACCTCTCACTATGTCCAGGGTAACATATAAGCGTCATAAATAATTATGGATGTACCTATGTAAGTTTATGGTTTTTATTTTAATTACTGGAAGACTATACTACATGATTTCTTTTTTAATTGATGTTTGAAATATTTATTTAGGTATTTATAATGAGGCTAAGACCACAATTTCGTCTTCGGAGACTTTTACAAATTCACTTACTTATATCGATTTTCTAATAAGTATTTTTTGGTAATATATTTATTCAGTTGAAGTCTGTCAAAGATTTCATATTAGGTACTTATTTAGTTTTTAAAATGATCAAACCACGAAATATCGTTAAGTAAACTAGGCTTTCAAAAGCATTATGATAAGTATGAAAACATTTAACTTAATAGGCCTTTTTTTCATGTTTTTTGTGCCAGTTCCACTGAATTCGGTATAGCTGCAATTTGAATATCTAAATATTTAGCCATTCCTATTATCTTCCTATCTGCATTACACAGCCAAGAAAGTCCGAATAAGCTCGTTTATTTTAATACCCTTATCAAAAAACAGGGTACATTACAAAATGGCGGGCATTTCCATGAGTTTACGCGGGAAAACACCAGCCTGAAAATTATAACAAAAGGCACCTACCGCTATCTTTCTAATTATTGTAAATCACCTTGCTACAGGCGAGATAAGGCTGTATTCACTGAATTTATAAATGTCGTATAAGGGTATAAAAGTAAATGCCACTTGTAACCTTTTTACTTTGGACTAACCGTTTATTATCAAGTCCTAAACAGCGTATGTCACAAGTGAAAGGAAGCTAGTTGCAGACTTTTAGTTTTGTCATAAAGCCCATTTTGCATTAATATAAGAAAATGTATGTGCTGTTTTGTTTATGAAATTGAAACTCGTTCGATGAACACAGACCCTCTCGCACTGTACAATCGTTTTGGAAAGTATCGAAATGTTATTGTTATTTTAAATTACGTTATTTCTTTTAAGACAAAGAAGTAATTCTTTATTTTCCCTGCACGTATTGTTAAATTATAAGTGTTCGTTCTTATGACCCGGTTTGAAAAATAAAATTTGTTACATTTTCGTGAAATTATTTAATATTAATTGATTTTTATCCTGGAAACCAAATTAAACTAATTTGTAAAGAAAGTAAACTTTAAATGAGTTTTTAAATCTCTATTTTATATTTAAAACAATTTAACTAGCTTTGCTAAGATACTACTAGGAACATATTAAGTACTACACTGAATAACTCCACTTAAATTAAAGCAAAAACTGCAAATGATATAAAAAAGTTTTTCCATTTAAATGTACTAGTTACATCTATAGATCTACTTTAACTATCTGCTGCAACACACGTACATAGACAAATTACAAATGCGGATATGCTCTCCCCACTCACACATATCAAATTTTTAACACCAGTTTAAGTAGACCTCTTTCAACCCTCGAAAGAGGTGATGAGGAACTAAGGCCCAAGTTTTAAAAGAGCTCTTGTTAATTTGGACATTGTGGACTGTTGTGCTGCGTTGACATGGTAGAGGTACTTGCTTATTGGAAAACTGATCTACTGATGGATTTTATATTTATGTTAATAGTATTAACGAACGCTGGAGTTTAATGAGAGTACTAACCGCAGTAACTGTAAAACCGTATATGACTATTATTTCTACTATTAATCCAGTTGGATTCTTAAGTAAATTTTTTGTATCTCAAATTATATCTTAATATGTTGATAGGAATTTGCATAAAATGTTAAATTTAATAAACTATCTGAGATTGGTTAAAAATGTAAGCACGAGTTTTATTTGTTTGTTGAGTTTTATTTCTACAAATCGTAAAAAGATATTGTTTTCCCCTTATTCAAACAGCATTTGGCCTAATAAAATAAGCCTGAGAATGTTCATTATCTTCTAATTGATTAATAATATCAAAACTTTGGTTTCTTGATAATTTCAAGCAAAGCTTATCGATATCCAAACGAAATATCAAACTCTCCAGTCAACTTGAACTACATTCAAACAGAGCATCAACTGTGTAGGTACACCATAACTTTAGCAGGATAGTTAAATGTACGAATAACGCCCAATATTGTGTACTGGGGCTTATACCAACGACTTGTTACATAACACCATGGAATTAAACTGGAACTAATTTATGGTCAAAAATACCCGCGGGGTTGGAATTTTACAAAATTACGCTGCGAAAGATTTAAGTAATGGGCGAAATTTGTTAGTTTCTGCTTCGAGCGCTTTGCCCTTGGCGTATTTGATTGGCAATTTTCTTACTAGATTTATTGGGTTGTAAAGTTTTAGTGAGATTATTGGAGGGGATTTTTGAGCTTATCAGTTTATAGATGTCTTATTGGGTAGATATGTTATTTATGTTGAAGTATTTTTTGATTAAAAAAGTTTCGTTTGTATGTTTCCTTCCGGACTATAAGGTCCAATCGAAAATAATTTTGTTATACGGAGATATTCCTTTGCCTTCCTACTTTTTAGAATAGGCATTTCCTATGTATTTTGGAAACATACGTGTAATAACGTCATATCTAAATCATAATGATTTGTAAAATGTTTTTATATAAAAAGTTTCTAGATGGATAATGAAACATAAACATAAAAAATTTAAAAAGATGCAAAGGTCAATTTTGTAAAAACAAGCGGAAAATTGAAATAGCTTCATTCAAAAATAAGAAACCCTATAATGATACAGTTATTGTATATCGCTCGGTTTCTGTTTCCCTTTCTACCAATAGATTACTATAAAACATGAAATTAAATAATTTTCACATATTGTCTAATCCATCGCGTGCTTACTACAAGCTTTGTCAATGCTCTTTCGAAGTGAAGTAGCAATGTGTGTTAAAAATACATGATGTGTCTGCATTATACTGGATTTTTGGGCATTTTGTAGTGAGGGTCGACCTGGCTTTCTATCTGCAAAATCAATGTGGCTATTAACAAGTTTTCGCGCAGTCGCAAAACGTTCTGAAACCGCTACCGGTCAGAAATAACTGATTTTGAATGTAAATTTTGGATATTATATTTGTTCTTCGATGCTTGGTAGGAAGTTTCATATTCAAGTTGATATTCATGTAGTGGGTACATAAATATCATCAAGAATATGTATGGTCTTTTATGAAATATAAAATAAAGTAAAAATATTTATTTCTAAGTTTGTTCTTTTCATGTATTTTTCATACATGTAATGAAAATTCTCAGGCAAGTAGGCCTGTTGTAGATTGTTGTACTTACGTCTTGGAGATGCAGTAAATGTACTCTGTCTGGCCAAACAGCTAGAAATTCGTTTCATCTGGAACAGTCCGCTGGAATAATTGAACAAAAGACTAAGACAGCTATTTACCTAATAATATCAAAATACGGAGATGTTCTTTCAGTAACATGCTATTTGACGATAGATGTATTAAAACTTCAGTATGAGATTGCACGTAAATTAATAGATGCGGCTTTTTAATTTTATATAGGTATTTTTGTGTGCATATTTTCATTGATTTTTTTTAGTTTCTGCTTAATATCGATGTTACAATATCAAGCATTTAACTTAGTTCATTGATGAGGATGACAGGTCATTATTTCTCTGTCGTAATAAATTTCTCCGGACAGTTTTAACCAGTCAATCAATCTGTAGGTAATATATTTCTGATTTTAGATTGTTCTTTATTTTTGAAATTATTTAAAAACGCAAGGTAACCCCAGCGTCAAGAAGAATCTTAAATCATTAATGAAAATAGATAGTGGGTGGGTACAAACCTAATAACATATAAAAATAATAAAAATAAAAAGATTTGAATGCTTTGTTTTTTTAACTGTCTAGGTATGAGTAAAAGGAGGTAAGTAATGTTCTACTGTCAAGCTTCTTTGATAATATACACCTCAGCAAAGAAGAAATATCTCAACGCCATCTACACAACCAGTCTCCGGGAAGAAATATCTCTAGAAATAGTCTAAAGGTGGACTTGGCGTCCTGAGGGAAGACAGAGAAGACTTCTACTGAAATTCATTCTTGTAAGTTTGATCTGAACTAGTAGAACAATTTTCTACATCAAAGGTAGTTAAACTACAATTTAAGATCAAACTGTCTCTGGATAACCTTGGGCGATTTGTGTGGAGGTATCTACATAATAGTAAGATTGAGTAGGTACTGGCTGCATGCTATTGACTTGAAATGAAATTAAATTAAATAAAATGAAATGAAATTCAGCAAATTTAGAAAATTAATTTTAATTATTTATTTATAAATATGACTTAGCTATGTTTCTAGAAACGCAAAGCTTTTTTGGACGTTACCCTTTCATAATGCAAAGGGAGTAATTTGCCCACCATGTTCTTCTTCGTTATTTCTAAATAACATAATCAAAAAAATCAATATGTTTATAAGTTCTAGAAACACTTTGCTGTTTACATTCTCTTTAACAATACTTACATAACCAATTTCTTATAGTTTTTATGATTTCTTTTTGTCTTCGGCTTACCTACGCATTTAAAATACAAGCGAATTTTCTATTTATTATTGCTGCTAAAATTAATTTGCCTCATGAATGATTTAGAAATCAAAAAATAAAGTGTACGTACTTACGGACGAAAAGTAGAGAACGACAAAATAACAATTTTCATTAGGATTTAAAAAATTTGTTTAAGGCGTGGTCAGAAATTATTGTAATATTCTAAGCTTAAACAGAAAGTACCTACAAAACTTGCCTATCATAACATTTTCCAAAGTAACATAAACATTAAAGTAAGTTAGTAATTTTTAGCTAAAGTAGACAGTAAACATCACACAGGTATACTCGATAGTAAACTTTTATGTCACTGCGCATTGTTGGCAAGATAAATTTTATGCCCAAATGGCAAAGGCATCCTAAAGTTAGTGTAGATACGTTAGACCACTAAGTGCTCTAATGTGTGTGGCGTCATAGCCTTTACTGCATTTGCTATATTTAAAATTTATGATAGAATTGATGTTCTTATATTTCTTACTTAAGGTTTGATTTAAAATAGTTAAGAGTTAAAAGAACTTAAGCGTCATCTATAATTATTATGTGAAAGAATAAAAGTCTTGTATCATGTGTGGCTAGAGAATGATTGCAGTTCAAATGCCAACACGAACATTTAAATGAGAAAGTTCCATTGTGGTTTAATTTAGTATTTTAAACTAAGATTTTAAAACCATTTCGTTTCTACATCGGTATCAATCTAATAAAGAATAAGAAGATTTTATGATATGCTTTTGTAAACAGAAATATGTATAAATGTAGGAACCAACTTGTTAACGCCAGTGTAACTCTGGAATCGCAGATAAATTAACATTTAGGACACTTAGACTGACCAATGTTGATACGTCAAGCAGCGTTCTAATGTCTTCTTAAAGATTTTCAAGTATTGCACAAAAATACATCATCAATTAGAATATTTATTTACAGAAGCAATGAATGCGTAACAAATGATGTAAGTAGAAGTATATGATATATTAAAGTAAAACTAACTCCACGAAAATAAGATTGTTGCATGTTACTCCTAATTGTTTTAGACTATTGAGGTTATTTAAATTATTATTTAAATATTAACCACGACTTCCATTTTTAATATCGAGTTTCCGATATTTCGTCACCGTCGCAATTGTCGTCGACGATTAAGCGTCATGATCAAGGACACTGCGACACGGTAAGAATCCAGTACGCTCCTTAAGTAACTAACAGTTATTGCAAGTTGCGGAACAGAATAATTATAAAAGCGGGTAAACCGAATTCCAGTAAAGTCAAATCTAATGCCAATATGAAGTTACATTATTTTAAAATGAATTATAATCACACTTATCGAGTTTCATAATAGAAAAGAAGCTAAGCCAACTAAGCTAAAACTTAAAACAAACTTTAAGACGATCGCCTAGGAGCGTACATTTTCCATTTTTCACCAAGTAAACTCAGCATCGAGTAGTTCAAAACTTTTCCAAAAATGAATGGAAACAATCCTGGATGGAATAAAAACAAAACTGGGATAAAATAAAAGAATGGCGTTTCCTGTCGTATCGAATAGTTTGTGAGCAGATCGCAGGCACCATGCTCGATAGAAACCATACTTCCATTACGTGACTGTCTACTATTTTTGTTGGTAAGAATCGCGAAGTATGTTTTTTTTTTCTTTTTTATAAATTTTGTTTAATGTTGCATTGTTTTATTTGAATAGCAGTATTAATTCTTATTTATTTGTAATATAGTTTAAAAATAATTTTTTAAAATGTTTGTTTACGATTATTCGATTTCACACAATAATTCCTGAGCACTATTACCAGGGACAAATAAAATGCCTAGAATCATATCACTATTTCAGCACTATGATATTTTAAGACCTAAGTGTCATACCAGACCAAACGTAATTTAATACGCGGGCCCTAATTTAGTAACCTCACTCATCAGCTTATTACAGTTACCATACAATAAATATTATAAACGTAAATTACGTTCCTATACCTACTATACTGTTTAGCATAAACTTTACTATATTTCCTGTAAACATCTCATTAATACTATGAAATGAGGTTACTTATAGGGCATAGCCATAACCATGACACAGCAAAGCCATAGCCTGTAAGACCAACACGTAATACCAGCCACAATTGCAGCGAGAGCGTCAGACCATGAAATTGGTACAGCGTCGAGTCCGCTCCGCCACGGACGGTCAGAGTAAATGCGTCTGTACCACGGGACCAAGCCAACTAGAGACTGAGAAACGGACGTAATTTATTTCGGATACGAATAGCAAACATTTTATTATTAATTTCAGCATAGTTTTTCAGTGTTTTTGTCCTGATTTAATTATTTAAGTGGTATTACTTTGTCATTGCTTGTTTAACTTACTAGTCGTAAAGGGGTTAAAAGGGTTGCCGCAATCCACCCGTTCGTCTAGTTGGCTTGGTCGATTAGTACCATAGGCGACTGTGATGCAGTTACTGCTTAATGGCCAGTGGAATAATGCAAATCGTGCTGAGGTTTTAGGTATTTTTGTTGAGATTATTTTCTAGGTTTTATTCATGGCCAGGGTTTAATGGAGAAGGTATTGTTTTTATATTGTAATCTCGTAGGATAAGTGTAACAATCCTGTATAATTAGTCCTTGCATTTTTAATGAATTACTGATTCCTCAGACTCTCAAGACATCATTTTTGTGTGAGTATTATAACAGGCAAGAACGTTTTTAGCACAAGATAAATCCGCAGCAGATTTTTTATTCTGACATTATCAACCAAATTCAAAATCTATGACAAAAATTCACATATATCTTGTTATTTTGTAAAGTACGCCTACTTATGCGATATATCTTGGTAGAAGGAAATAAGGATAAGATTCCATGCCAAAAATTGAGCCTTCATAGTAATTATGTACATTGCATGGTTGTATGCCACACAATATAAATTGACAACTAAATAATAAAATTGCTACTAAATAAATGAAAAATTGGATTGCTTGACTTTTTTATGAAAAAAATTATGTCATAAATGTATAAGGCGTATCAACAAAAAATTCTTATGACATCTATTTTTAATTCCAGTATTGATTGTAATATTCTATATTTTTTCCTGTAGGTACTGCAACGTTTGCTTGTGCCGTATTTATTAAAAGAGGTTATTGCACAAACAAACTTGCCGACATTTATGACTGGCAACTTATAAGTCTGTCATTATTTGATTGTATTTGTAAAATGTAAAATATATAGAATATGGAAGATTGTTCTATGGCATTCCTTGACGGAATTCTATTGCGGGCTTCGTCCCCAAAATAGTCAAATAATTATCATTGTATTTTCCTATAAAATAGATTCATCTTAAATAAAAGTAACTTAAAGAAAAAGTGTATTATCTTTCCTTTGTTGATTAGGAAGACCTCCCTAGGTTAGATTAGGTCCATCCCGGGTACCGACCCCAGATGGTGGAGGCGCCGCGCGCAGTTGTAGTGTTTTGTGTTTTATTTCAGCTATATACGCCACTGAGTATAGCGGAAAGAAAATTTTAGAAGGCAAGAGCCATCTGAATACCAGGAGTAAAGGAAAGACTCTAAAAAGTGACGACGCTTTACGGCAAATAAAAGAGTTATAAAAGTTATATATATAAGAAGATTATAAAAATAGCCATGAATTTAAATAAGTACTCTGGCATTTCGACAGTTTTGGTGAGTGAATTTTTAGCCCAGTTCGAGGTAATTGCGGCATTACATAAATACAACGATGAAAGCAAGAGGCTAATTATACAAACATATTTAGAAGGACCTGCGTTGTATTTTTACAAAACGATAATTGATACATGCGAAACGTTCGACGAAATTAGAAAAAGATTTATAGAAGAATTTGGCAGAGAAATAGATCATGTGGCTAATTTTTATTCACGGAAGCAACAAGCCAATGAAGAGCTAATATACTACTATTATGCATTGGACATGTGTGCAAACAAAGCTGGTACAATAACAGATAATATTTTCATAAATCATTTTTTGAAAAATTGCAAATACACGTATAAATGCCGACTAGCGTCTCAAATCTATACAAATAAAAAAATGTTAAAAGAAACGATCATGCAGATGCACGAAATGTTCACTGGAAAGCAGGAAGAAAATTTATATCTTCAAGACAACATACAGATGTCACAAGAAATACCAGTAAATTCTACAACACCACCGAGGAGTGAGAAGGAAGATTCTCAAAGGTTAACTAACATGGACTACGGGAACGCGAGAGGAAAATTCTTAAATAATAACAATCGATCTCCATATAATTTAAGAAGAACACAGGATCGAGGTGATTCATCCAACGGGCGAAGAAGGAATTTCCCAAACTTCAACCGGCGTCAGTAAGACAGCTTGGGACATTATTGATGCCGATTAATCAAGACAATATTATATGTAAGTGTAGTCCCAATATTAAAGTTAAAATTAGAGAAAGATTTATCTCAGCTTTACTTGATACAGGCGCTTCAGTGTCTGTAATATATCAACTATTATGTAATCCATTAAATATTACAATACATAAGGTTGAAGATATAAAAATCCGAGCCGTTAATGGTAATCGAATGAATATAATTGGTAAAATACAAATATGTTTGGAGATTGAACATGTAGTGTATATACAGAATTGTTATGTAGTTGATAAAATTGAAAGAAATTTAATTCTCGGACAAGACTTTCTTCAGAAGTCTGATGCAATATTAGATTTTAAAAAAGGTCATGTTCAATTTGTAAATAATATTTGTAAATTTATTAGAAATAATGAAATTAATGATTTTAATGTTAAAGATGTGAACCAAAATACCCTTCAGGTAATACAGGTTTCACGTGAATTGAGTAAGGATGAATATATTTATTTTTCTGATTTAGTAGATAAAAATGATTGTAGATTGTGGGAAGTAGTGGTAGCTAAACCAAGTGAAAAAGAATTTAATTTATCTTCGAATTTGTCGGTAAAAGAACGAATTGAATTATTAAAAATATTAACAAAATATCGGTCGACGTTCGCGTTCGAAAAAAAAGAGTTAGGAAAGTGTAATATTGTCGAAGTCACAATCGATACAATAGATGAAACTCCAGTTCATAGAGCACCTTATAGAATATCTAATGAACAACATAAAATTATACGTGAGCAAGTTAATGATATGCTTGAAAATAATGTGATTAGAAAATCTAGAAGTGCGTATGCATCACCGGTAGTACTAGTTAAAAAACCAGACAATACATGGAGATTTTGTGTGGATTATAGAAAATTGAATAAGAAAGTAATAACAGATTCATATCCTTTGCCTATCATCGAAGATATGATAACACAGCTGAATGGGGCGAAATTCTGCGCTGATTTGAATTTAAACTGTGCCTATTGGTAATTATCGATAGCGGAGAAGGATAGACACGAAACGGCAATCATCACACCGTCTGGATCATACGAGTTTAACGTATTATCATTTGGATTTAAATCGTGTAGGACAATTGGTTTCGTTACATTGTCCAGAAAAAATATTGGGTGGAAGTCGAAAACTTGGTCGACCATATGAAGGTTTATTTCGAGTATTGCGATGTGACAATTATCTTGTAAAAAAAATACAAAATAACCAAGAATTGATTGTGCATGTGAATAGATTGGAACCATATAATGTTCGATAGAATAGAATTAATGATGAAATTGTGTCTGTATTTATATATGTAAAATGGGGTTTTTGTATATACATTTATTTCTTGAAATATTACAATAATATTATAATTTCTTTATTCTTAGAATTAATAGAGTAAAAGTACACATTTAGGTGTACAAATATGTATATCGTTCATTTGTAGATATGCAACGGTTAGAATTTCGTTGTGGTATTAGAATAATATAAGAAACTAATATTTTTTTTTTCTCAAATTCTATGTACACTTCACAACGCAATGTTCCGAGATGATATATCCTGCAAAGCCGATCCAAACAGCATCACCAAAAAGGAGATGCAATGGATGGACGATGCAGATAAAAGAAAATAAGGAAAAGGTTTTTATATATTGAGATAAGAGGGTCTCTCTATATACAAATATATATATTTTATTTAATGATTTAATAAATTAATTTTAGATACCCGAAGAAAAACCAATAAGGGGCGGCAGGTACACGCGGCACGTATTTACCGCGTTACATTTTATTTACGAATCATAAATATACGTGTGGTGCCAATGCTCTAAAGAAGTCAATTTTCAAAGACTAAAATAACACTATAGATAATGTGCACGTTTAATTTGAGCCACGCCTAATAATCTCCATAAGAGAGAAGGTGATAGCCGATTTAGCTATGCGGCCAAAGTTTACGAGTATATATAATATTGTGATATTGATGTCTGTGGGTCAACACGCGGATGTAGAATAGGATCTTCAGTGGGTTGAATAGTAAAAGGGTTGTGATGGAATAGGTAATGGTTTTTAAACGTTATTGGTATAGAATTTTGTCAGGTGTATTTCGGTGCATTTTGAAAAAGTTCTCTGCATTGCGTTGTGAAATATTAATTTATTAATTTATAGATATCATTCTGGGTTAAATAAAATACTTTGGATCCGATTTTATGATCTATTCATAGGTAAGTTTGTCCGGTAATAGTTAGGCAGGTAAAATCTTAATATTTAGGTAGGTAATGTTTAAATTTTCGAAAGTTACAAACTTTCAAATAAACTTTTAATCATTCAGAAAAGTTTAAAGTTAATATGACAGTTCATGTCAAACGTGTTTGTTTTGCCAACTGAATGATAATGTTTGATAATATAATTTGATTAATTTAGTATTAATTTTAATATAAATGGGATTAATTAAATTTACTTTTATTGGGATATTAATGTATTTATTACTTATCAATTAATTATAATTATAATTTGATTATATTCAATGGGTTATTTTAACAATTGTTGATTAATTTAATAATAAATATTGGTTATTTGAATTTGCGTATGATTGTGTAACGTAAATGATTAATATGGGGTTGTTGATTATTCATGAATTGTATGAGAAATTAAAATAATTTACACTGTTTTATTTAGATATTAATTAACCAGCCGGGATCTTGGCTGATTTTCATCAGGTTTTGTGGCTAAGGCTCTATTGATGGAAAATAAATACAATAAGATCATTTTTGGTGTAATAAGATGTTGTAATTTAAACATGATCAAGTATATATATTCCTATCGGAAGGGGCTCATCTGAGAGTAATCCCGATTAATGTATATGGTCCTGATTTAAGTAGGGTCGTTGTTTTAGAATGAAATGTATATAGGAATTTATTTAATCAGCTTCACTAATTAAATAAATTAAACAAGAGGGGCGATTGCAACGTTTGCTTGTGCCGTATTTATTAAAAGAGGTTATTGCACAAACAAACTTGCCGACATTTATGACTGGCAACTTATAAGTCTGTCATTATTTGATTGTATTTGTAAAATGTAAAATATATAGAATATGGAAGATTGTTATATGGCATTCCTTGACGGAATTCCTTACGGAATTCTATTGCGGGCTTCGTCCCCAAAATAGTCTAATAATTATCATTGTATTTTCCTATAAAATAGATTCATCTTAAATAAAAGTAACTTAAAGAAAAAGTGTATTATCTTTCCTTTGTTGATTAGGAAGACCTCCCTAGGTTAGATTAGGTCCATCCCGGGTACCGACCCCAGAGTACCTATATCTTGTATACCTTATTTATCTGGTAAATTATCTGGTGACGAACACGACATCAATTATTAATTTTTGTTAAATAATTTATTTTATTTTGCTCTTTAATGTGTTGTAATTTAATTTTTATCATTTCCTTAGTTTGAAATTCTAATTCTTATACATAGGAGTATGTGAACGGACATTATTATAACTATCTGTAATATTTTATTGTATCACATATACGTACTTGCAAATAAACAAATTCATTATTATTATTATTAATTTATGTAATGGTATATCAAAAACCAATGGAAATTGTTGGATAAGTTTTGATATTGTAATGTTTTGGTAATCTCATTAAATATGCAAATGATAGTGAAAATAACTTGGTAACTAGATAGGTTCTATGACACGGTTATGAACGGAATAAAATATTTTTCATTTTTCGTTATAAATACTATGATTTCAAGAACATATAATCACTGAGTTTTTAAGGTCACTAAGGTTTAGGTAGGCTAGGTGCCTGCCCTACATTTTAAGTAGCAGGAGATGGAAGAACAGTCCTTACTGAAACGATAACTATTTTTCCTAATTCCAATGAACTATTAGATGTCAAGCATACGAGTATTTATGTCAACCGGAATAGTGTAGTATTCCTTATATTTTATAGTAACGCAAAAAGTAGGTATACGTAACACAAATTTAGTAAATTAGGATCATTCTAATAGAGGAAATGTCTAATTGAATGGGAATTCTTTTAGGGTTTTTAATCGTCTTAAATAACGGGATAGCTTACCTATGATAACCGTGTACCCTAAAAACTTCTATTCTTACTAATTAATTAATTAATTAATTTCTTATTAATTCAAATAAATATTGTTTGTAATCTTATCTAATTATGCAATAATTAATTTAAGGTAAATGACTCCATTTGTCTACATTATAAGCAAATCGAACCGCAACAAAGTAACACCAATAAAATATAGTTTATGAATAATCTAAATTAATTAAATATCAAATTTAACACTCAATTAACCTCTGAGCGTCGTTAACTGAGTTCCCGAAGTATTTGTAATTGCAAATAAAATTTTAATGTTTATTTATTTATCTATTTTGTTAAGTCTCGTTACGAAATTGTATGAATTGAATTAAATGGAAGGAAAACCAACTTAGTTTCCTGCTTTGAAGCAGATATCAACGCAAACAAAATTTGAACATTACTTTTTATTAGGTAATAGTTAGACCAATACAATCTGCTACAATTTTATGACAGTAAACAGAGTCAACTACTACTTAAATGTTGCACAAGAGTGGAGGAACCTCAAAAAAACGTTACCGAGTTGTATAACCGTAACAATTTTCTATAATCGATCCACGAGGTATAAGACGCCATTGAAACAACATTAAAGATAGGGGTTCAGAAAAAAACGTACCGAAAAAATTCGAAGACGATATCATATCGAAGCAAAGGTCGCAGAAAAAATGAAAAGTCAATAAGAACTAAAATCGCTTCACCTTTCCATACTCAATTCAAAAGATTTACATAGTGAACAGGTTATATTGCTACGCGATTTTCGAACAATGGGAAAAGGTCTTACCTATTCGTAGGTCTGAAATTTATTTGACAGCTACAGTGTCTGTAGAGAATTGAAAATGGCGGAATGTTAGAATTATGGATATAGCTCATGGTTTGTTTTTGGCGGGGTCCCGACAAGCATTATTGCTATTTAGGGGCATTTAGCTATTTAAAAAAATTACTTTTCCTTTGTCAAAGTGAAATATGGGACATGTTATTGTGCAAAGAATGAGTTGCCGACAGTACTTGTGTGTATTAGATACGGTGGGAAAATAAATGGTTTTATCTTGTGTTTGCTATTTAATTTGTATAACAAGGAAATATATGGAAATAGCAAGGAGGTGAATTTTTATTTATCTCTTAAATACACGTTCGACTTACAACTGGCTATACGAGATATCGATCGACTCTGAGCAAGTTACCGCACGCTTTATATAGTTATCACCGTTACTGCTAATAGCACCAACTAGGTATTTGGAGTATTTTTAAGACTTATCAGGCAGCTTAAGGACAAAGCTATCGAACTTGAATCTTTCACGAACCTTTATAAAACAATGTATAATTACAATGATAACAAATTTTACAATAATATCCAGTACATCTAAACACAGTTAAAACATTGGCCAAAAAGTCTATTAAATAAATACATTATAATTAAATTTATAATTATTGTCTATTTATACATATTGCAGGAATTAGGTACCTTACCTACAGAGAATATTGCAAAAACGAACTACCTTGCTTAAGACATATAATTATTTATTTGATTTTTGATTTCCTTGGATGATCAGTCAATTAAATATCCTAAATATTGAGGTAGTAGGCCGGTGTATGAATTACAACCGCAATACAGTCTCTCGAATGTTTTGCTTCATTTTTGAGTATTAGCTTGTACTTGAGAAATCTATTGGTTATCATTGTTTCCATATAGATATTAAAGTTTTATGGATTCTTACATGAAGCAGGGCTACTAACCACTACGCTATTCGGTCGTCACTCGAAACTTAAACTCTATTTCTTATAAATCAGCGGTTTAAAAACATCTACCTAGTAAAATCACTTCTGTTCGTAAAGAACTACGTTGTTTGTACCCAAATTATATTAGTATTGTTTCACTTTTATCATAGGTATCTAAAATCGAGGATAAGATCCAATTCCCAGACGGCCTGTTTGGTGTGGAGGTAAGTACACTTGCCTTCCATGCCAGAGGTCCCGGGTTCGTATCCTGGTAGATGCAGATATTTTATTATATTTGCTTTCTAGTCATGGATGTGTATGTATGTTTATAAATTTATATATAAAAAAATATCTACGTGTGCTTATATATTTCTTAAGTTTATTTATCCGTTATCTAGTATCCATAACATAAGTTCTTAATGATACCTAATTTGGGCTAGATAAAGTGGTGTAATTGTTAGAAATATTTTTATTTATTTAAATGGAACTCGCTTCCACAGGTATTTATGTATCAAATTCATTTCGAACCTTACTGCTCTAGAATATGGATTAACGTTGTGTAGCTAGCCACGAATGTTCGGCAGGAATAGACAACCTTTGTTCCAGTAATTTACAATACAACCACGTAGACGCACCTAGATAAATCTAGTTTCACTAATTTTAAATAAGTTTTAAGTAGAACAATTTTAGCATCAATTTTATTTCATACTTCTCGCATCCATCTGCATTCAATAAAAGTTAGCAATGCTAGGATTATATTATTAAATCACTACTATCATTTTATTCTAGTTTCCTTCTCTAAATTCATCTTGCTATCTTCTCATAGGTACCTAAAACTTAGTGTAAACATATCGATGCACGATATGATACAATTCGCCTCAGCGACACTACTGTGTGAGGCAGTCGAAAATACAATATTCCACCAGGGAGAGTGTCTGGAGCATAAAAGCTGAAGTTCTCCTTCACGAAGGTTTTTCCGAAGAGGTGGTAGAGTCATGCTTTATTTGACGTCAATAAAAACAAGTAGTTGTCAATGTTGAGAAAAGTAAATATTTGAATTTGAAATAAAGAAAGAAAAACTGGTCTATGATAAATAAAAAAATAGTACACACTGATGAAGGTTCCCTTGCACGTTGCAAGTTAAGTAATTACTTGACCATAACAGAGATTGTTAAAGTATACGACAGTTTAATTCGTTTCATGTTGGGCATCTACACCGTGTTATTTATATTGGTTGGTTGGATTGTATTTTGAATGCACTAATCACGCAACTATCTCAACATTTTATATGCAAGAAGCTTTTTGTACTTGTCATTTTGTACATTATTAAATTGATTACTTGATTGACGGATACTTAGCTCAAAGGTTACTAGAACAGAAATAAAGTGTTTGTATATAGCTTTTTATACTTTGGAGAAAATTTGTAGACCGTCGAAGTAGCGTATAAAAATGATATTTTTGCACTATATTTTAATTAATAACAAAAATAGCTTGTGTGATGGATGATTACATACAAAAGATGTTACATAAGGAACATCATACCTTTATGTATCTACACCCAGTATTTAATGCATATCATTAAATAGTTGTAGCGAAATATTATCGAAGCAAGGTAGGAAAACAGGAGATGGTGTATAAAATGACACAGAGAACAGATATTTATTAATTCTTTATTCTCTTGAATTTCCGAAATTAATATTACAATATTGAATGCGGGTTTCTTATACATCACCCATCTATGTTCTTAAATACCACGACACAGTCACAAATATTCGTACAATAAGCAACAGAATAAGTATACACTTTCACAGAAATGTATATTATATAATGATAAAAATATATAAGTGTTTATATAAGTAAGGTACATACATTCATTTCATAGGTACATATTACATTGGGCCGGTTGATGCGGTTAAATTTTTTCAAAACAATATTGCACTTTGAATTCATGTTCCTATTACAAATTTTGTTTTTTTTCATGTGTACCAGAGTAAAGCTTATCTTTATATATATTTAGGCCAAATATAATATATAACGACACACATTAACATAAATACATAACGTTAACAAAAGTGTATAAACAAAAATAATTGCGCCACATAAAACTTTTCACGAATATGTACAGTACTTATAGTTAAGACAAATTTAGTTACTATATTTTAAAAAATATAGATGCGTATAGGTACATATTCATAACTACTTTTAAAATAATTTGATTATCGAAATGAAGTTTCTTATTCTTAAAGTTACAATAGTCATACCAACAGTCTGAAAATAAAACCAATAAAATAGTTTCCCTTAAGACATAGACAATATCGATTCAACGCATATAAAATGATAAATAAGGTCCTTTACTGAAACTGCTTCAAAATATTGCAGAGACGATATTTTCGGTGTAGAATTATACCTACAACCTACAGTTATATGGCAAGACAATCGTATGGATGGAGAAGACGTGTGCAATCAATTTACTAAATGTCTCATTGTTCGAAATGAGTTACAGCTTCTTACAGGACAGAAACAATATAGAAAACCTAACATAAATCAATGGACGAATATTGTACAATAATGTATCATTACTATGTTACAAGTTACACCTATTGTTACAAGCAAAACTTAATGAACAAGTCAGCGTACAGCTTCGTAAACAGTTTTTGATTTGCACAAACCCATAACATAGATAATTAAAAACAACCAATAAACCAAATAACTGAAAACTTTACGAGCGTTCATTAGATAACAATCGTACTCGTATACACACAGTTTGTTACTTCCACTTAGTCTTCAGTGTGTACTTTCACGGTTTAAACTAAACTGATTGAAAATCTCTCATTGTGGATACCTACTAAACAATTTAAGCGTTTTTATTCAATACTAAATTTTATTACAAGTGTCTACAAGATATTTTTTATTACTTACGCATTTAAAATTTAATAAAGCCTTCTTATACGAAAATTACTTAAGTACATTTTGTTCGATTTTCTCTAAATTGTTCTATTTGGAAAATCTAATTATAAATTAATGAGACAACCATTTAATTTGATCAAAGTTAGGTATTTTTTTATATGTTATGTGTCTGCTTCTTTTAATCTTTGTTGTTTATTTTTAGATTTAAAATTCCATTCAAAAACTGAATTTGTTGTTAATAATTTAATGATATTATGAAGTTACGTTAGTAGGTTTGTATTTTTCATTAAATTAAAGTCACACGTAATGGACAGAGTTGAAAGAGAAAGATCTATAAGACGCCATTTTTCAAAACTTAAAATATTTTTCATTCTAAACAGTTAATTTATTTCATATATTTTTTTAATCTACCCTGACATTTATTTACGTATAATGGTGACTATAATATTCTTAATTGTTTTCTAATATTTGTTCAAATTACGTATGTATCGACTTGAAGATAGTATTTCGGACGTGGATTTATACGGTTTTTGTTTTACGTAAAGCGACAGAGTTTTTACATATTTTATTTTGGCACGATTGCAAGTAAATTAAAAGTGTTATTAAAATTGACGTGCCATTTATCTGTTTAGTTATTGTAAAGAGAAAAGCTAAGCGTCAAATTAAAGTGTAGGTAAGTTTTATTGAAAGCAGTATTTAATGTCCGGCTAGAAATGCTTAGGCGGGCTAATTTATAATCGAAAATACGAAGAGACTAGGATTTGATTTTCCATATTAAATAATGTTATCTAGTACTATAAATAAGATACGTTGACGTATCTACCTAATTAATTTTACGTTCTTAAAAGTACTTCATACAAAGTCGAGCCTAAATTAATAGATATTATACACTTAATTCTATTTAACTTCCCTATTTAAATGTAAAATTTACTTTTAGTCACATTATTGTAAATTAATATGTGTTATATTGTTACGTATATAATTTTGAACAAAGTTGATAACGCATGTTTATTTTTAGTTCTTTTTCGATATTCAGTAGATGGACTTGGTATTTGTAATTATGATTATCAAAAATACCTTCTTATTTTATGTTTAGTAAGTCATACAGACAATTAAATCAAACACGATTAAGGAGAGACCTATATGAATTGTACTTCAATACGTATTTTGTTTAATATACATTTTTAGGATCTTATCAATTAATGTTAAATGGATAAGGGAAAATGTAAAATGTACTAATAAAAGTAAACGCGACCATTAATTGAAATTATAAAACAATTGAAAACTGATACCGATCACAATTTGAACACAAAACAATTTTTTTGAAACCACTGATAAAGCACAACAAAATTTTTTATAACTAATAAAAAGATTGTTACCACCGAAACATTCAACCCGCTAAAACGGATTCAATAAAAATATACATCAAAATGTACATAATATAATATCTGTTTATAAAAAATAATAATAATAACATAAAGGATTAAAGTGGTAGCAATAAATACTATGAGATTCACAGATTTATAATCTTAACTAGCAACATCCAAAACTCACTCGAGTTTACCTATCTTAGGGCAATACTAACACTTTGTAAATTTTAGTAAAATATTATTGCAATGTATGTAGTGGTTTATGGCAACGAAATAAATGCTTAAAGCACATCACCAGCCCACGGACGTCGAGCGGGCCTCGCACTAAAGGAACATCATAAAGTCACAAAAATCCTCGACGCACTGAACCCAGGTCAAATAATAAAACTAGTGGATACGAAACGAACTCCATCCTGCGATTGGTAGACGCAAACACTTGCAATGTATTCACACTATAGATACAGGATCAGTCAGCGGCCTTACGTGGGCACCTTGTTTGCTTTGAGGATGTCGCTGGAGCCCTTGTCGATGGGCATCTTCATGGGGTCGTGGTGGTGGGTCACGTGGTGCCCGTGGTGTTGCTGGCTCTCTAGTTTCACCTGCTTGTCCTGCTCGCTCTGCTTCATTCTATTCTGCTCTTCTCTCTCCCTCCGAGCTTGTTCATTTATCTCTTTCACGGCTCGCAGTTCCTTCTTCAACTTCATTCGCCGGTTCTGGAACCAGATCTTGATCTGTCGCTCGGTGAGGCAGAGCGCATGCGCGATCTCTATCCTGCGCCGACGGGTCAGGTAGTGATTGAAATGGAATTCCTTTTCTAATTCTAAAGTCTGAAATCTCGTGTAGGTTTGTCTGCCTCGTCGCCTGGGACAACCGTTTGGACCTGAAAGCAAAAATACCCTTGGTTAAAATGCATCATGTTAATTAGTTGTTTTAAACTGAAAAACAAATAAATAAATCAATTACAAAATTTGCTGTCGCAACTTTTATTTATATATCATTGTTTTAATACATCACTTAATGTTATTTTATGGAATCGTATATCACTCGTGTGCAATTCGCGCTCGGTTCTCCTATTTAAAGGTTTTAAACAAAACATAAAATTTCACTTTTATATCGTCTTAGATTTTAATGGCACATTAATATTTTATTGCTGCAATAAACTTAATTTTAGAAATATTCGCTACTGGGACAAGACATCAATGTAAATCAAACATCATTGACACACTGAGAAGATTTACTCAAAATTTACGGCAAAACTTTTTACCATTTCTTTTTTGTGTAGAAGGGTTAAAACAAATGTACCGTACAGACAATACGTTTTGTCAAACAATGACGTAACAAAAATCGTAAATCGTAAGGGTTGCGCAACTTTCTAATTCTTTGTAGGTGAGGTGTTTCTTTACTTCGCTTGTTTCTCGGTATTTGTGAAAGTTAACCCTTTAGGCGCGCGACAAAATCAGAATCGAATGTCAAATTGAACGTCACGTTTTGTTCGGAAGTTTATATAAGTGGAATATTTTAAAGTAATACATAGACACAGGTAAACGTGTTCTAAAAGCAATCGGTGCTGAGACAGGTTCCAAAGTTAGCTAATAAATAATGTAAGATAAATGGGTTTCCTGTCACGGATAAAATTGATAGTGGGCCAACAACTCGGTGTGGAATGCCCGCCTGTGTAGGATGGCCATGCCGCGCTGAACGCAGGTATATATGTATACTTGTGTATATGCTTATCGAAAGTTGTATGGGTAGATATTTCCTGCTAATGGCTTTCATTAAGGTATTTTTAAAGGTAAGGCTTCATTAATTTCTCTTTTTTTTTTTAACTTAATTACTTAAATACTGAAATACAATTTCGATTATTCCTGCTATTTGGTTTATAATTGAATCTAGCATTGGAGATTTGCCACAGCTGTTTAATTAGAAATTGCATTTTTATTCGCTATGTCAAATTTACTATTATACTTAACGCGTTTTATTGTTATTGCGCTTGTTCTTTGACAGAATTTTCTTATAATTCAAATATTGAGCATTTCGAACATTATCTACTTCGAATATATTTTACTTTTCCTTTTGTTTTGACTGTGAACTAATTGCTTAACCTAGATAAATTCATGAATTAAACATTAACGCACTTTCGAAATTGTTCCAATCGTATCCCACATGTTTGAAGTTAATGGAAAATAATGCAACGATGAATAAATCATGTGGTCAGCTTGAAACTCAGATGCGGTACTTAATGTGACCAATAAATTTTGAAAACTGCCTTTTTACGGCCATAACAACATTAACGACCCGCGCTTATTTCAACTAAAACTACAAAAAACTGCTTAAAACGTCATAAATCAAAAACAGATAGAATTCACAGTGTGCGGTTAGACAAGGATAGACACAAAGATAGAAAGAGATCACGGATCTAATTTTAAAAAGCAAAGATGGAACCCAAAACACAATACACACGTCCAGATAACATTTCGGAAGTGAAAAGTCGTAAAGGTGTTAGTTGTAAGGCAAAATTGATCCTACTGTTGTGAGGGGTAAAGTCTAAATCGGTTTGGTAAGGGGCGTAGAGTTAAGTCGTTGTTGTTTGTGATTGTAATATGTTAGGATGGCAGGTTGGGCACCCTTGGTACGGTTGTCATGGTGACGGCCGCTGGGGCGCCTCCCGTCAGCTGGCTTCCATTATTCCAGGCACATTGCGATGGGGAGCCCGCGATACCTGTGTTTGTCCTTATCTTTTTTAATGACACAATATTTCCCAGGGACGAAGATTAGATCTAAAAGACCAGGATACAATAAATATTACGCTCCTTTGCATTGTTTCTGATTGCTACCACATCAGATAAACAGAAAGGATTTCATCGATCGTTGGTAGAATCGAACGAAAGATGGCGGCTCGAAGATAACAATTATTTCGAAAAAGCCAAAAAGTAGCCGCTTCCAATATATCTTAAAAAGAGTAAAACCGATGAAATTATTTTCTTTGACAGCAGAATTAAGTGGATCTTATGTTTTCGTATCTAAAGGCCATAATGGTTTAACAACTTCTTGGCTTATTACCATAAGATAGGTAGGTACTGACTGCTCGAAGGATTTAAAGCCCGCAAGCAACAAGACCTCGCTCTTACTTTTTCTTTGAAATAAATTTTGAAGAATGCCCGTTTCTTTATTATTTTTATTTAAGCTTTGTATAAAACCGCTTTTACAGAACCAGTTATTTGATTAATGTGGATATTTTTGAGCGCTAAGCATTAAGGGGCTAACTCCTGGAGCTTTTGAATTATCGCTGGACGTTTTTGACCGGTTTATTATTATGCCTTTATTTATGGGAATCGAGTTATGTGCTCTTTTCGTAAAAAAACAAATGTTTTAAATATGTGTCTATCTACAGAATATTTACCATCTTTTAAGGTTATGTTCCAGTCTCTATGTACCGAGTGCCGAGTAGCCGTTTCAGACAGGTATAAGATTTTGAAAATAAGCTTTAAAATATCTATGACCTTATCAGATGAAAAAAAGCAAATTTTAATGAATACAATGTAGAGTATCAATCAACGGGCATTTATAATTTAAAGTGCGTTTTTACACGTTCTTGTTGAGTGTGGCAATTGAAGTTTGGCGTACTAAGTAATTAAGTACACGGCTGTGCCGATTATACACGCACTTTTTGAATAATAAATTGTTCCTAACTGTTACTTTTAAAATTTATGGGTACCACGCGATTTATGCCCTGCTGGTTAATTGCTAATCTCGTAATAAAACGTACTGTAAATGAGAACATTCATGTTGGTACAATTAAAAGCTGCTTGTATGAACACGATTTTAACTATAATAAGGTAGTTTATTTTCGGAATTTCTTTACTTATGCTATTATGTATAATGTAAACTAAAGCGCAATAGAAAAATTTTTTTACATTCTTCAAAAAAAATATGGAGACCTTCGGAATTCTATTTTGTGTAATGTAACAAAATGGACTATAGAAAGAGATATATTTTCTGGTATTTCAATTTTCTTTCATAGTCTCAGTTTTCATTTCTCCTCCTGATCAGCTAATTAAAAACACACAATAAACGACTACGTAAACAACAGTTTTAATAAATACGATGGAATGTCTAACATAATTAGGTCTGCATTAGTCAACTCCGGCGCAGAAAGGACTATTCTTGTCCATAGTTAAGTCCTTAAATCATCTACGGATAAGGACATTGGCTTGAATGTATTTAGGGTTGCGACGCAACGCAAGCTTTAATAACTAGCATGTTGACCAAAGCGTCTTTGCCAAAGTTAGCCAGAGATTTAAACTTCTATTTATGCCCACGTAGTAAATGGAGGGAACCCATAACTTGTGCTTTGCATAAAAACAAATGTTTGGGAATTCCAGTTTGAAAGTGGACTTCTCCCAGCCAACCTTAGTTGTGATAAGAATGAAGAATAGAGCCATTAACAAAGAAGATCGTCGATCTGATGCAATCAGTAGGTAAAACTGAAATAGCCTTGCAACAGTTATCATTAATTAACGTCTCGGTCATGTGAGCGTTCTTGTTGATTAATTTTATATTAAATGTACAATGTACATATGATACATTGTACATTTGATATAAAACAAAAAAGTAAAACGTACATTATAGAGAATTTGGCCGTACAGTATCTACCTAGTAGCTTCATGTTTTAATATCTTCCCAGAAATACAGAATTCGTAACACAATCCTTTCTTCGCTTGAAAATCATTATACCTAGAAATTATTTAGGATTTTTGCTATGCTACACACCATACGTCTTTCTATTTGTTTAAAGCATTTGTATTCAGTTTTAAATGTGGCTGTTGTTTTCTTATTTAGATCTACCTATCAATGTAAAATATGCCTATGATTATATAGCTGTAGTATCAAGATTATTGCAAAAAAGTTGAAGTAGTTCACAAAGTTAAATAATTTGACTTTAATACCCTGTCATCCCTTGAGAACGTACCTAACACTTATTGACATGGAATCATGCAGTTGTGTTTTGCAGCGAAGCTATCTTTGAACAAGGCAGCCGTACATTGCTTGCGTCACTGTACTCTTGCTAAGTAAAGAAATTACGGTAACAGGGCTTGAATCATTAAAGAAAATGCTTATCATATTATTTCGCTATCATTGTAATAGACGGGCATAGTTCTGATCGAGAAAATGATTTAATAAGAATTTTGACAAGATCAGGTCATTGTCAAAATGCCGTTTTAAAATGTAAAAGCAAGGTTAATATTGCGCTATTGAAGAATAACTGGAACTAGATAAGGCCACTTAATTTCCCAGCACTAAGAAGTAACGTAGGTATTTATTATTATTTTTTAATTTTCATTATCAATGTATTCACCCGGTGAAGTCGTTGGAGACACGCCTTATGGCTCTCGGATATACTTGCATTTATAATAAGTAAAAATGCTCTTTGGTAATAAAATGGAGAAAATTTTCTGAAAAGTTCTGAGCTAATGTCAACGACTACTTGTCAAGTTAGACTTTATTTTAAGCTTCTAACATTTTCAGCTTAATTAAAGAGCTTAAAGAAATAGCAGTAATTTAAAGCATTTTTTGAAGTCCTTTACAAATATGACATTAAAAATACCAAAGGTGACTTGCTTGGATCAAATGTATTTACTCTTATTAACTTAATTACAAAAATTAAAGTTTGATAGTAAGACAAAGACAAACAAACAAAATTGTGATGTCTCAGAGGTCACGCAGGAATAGGAAAAATATTGTTTTATTATTTCAACTCCAAACTTGATACACAATAATTTCTGACCAGAAAATTACTGAATTGTTTTTGTAATGATGTCATTAGTATAAAAATAATGAGCGGTTGATGGCCCATTAATTAAAACGTTAGCATAAAATAAAACTGTTGTAAGCTGCTATCAGTTATATAATTATTGTATAATTAACTTGATTATATTATGATTTCATATCATTATATATTAATACAAAACACTACATTTATTGAGCCGAAGATTACAGCACATTGATTGTGATCATAAAGACTCATTATGTACTTACTTAAGTTTATAATGTGTGTATAATTGTACTTATTATAAGATATACTGTATATATTGAAATTGATGACTTTATTCAAGATATATAGGTCGTATGACGACATGAAGGCACTTGCTATTTATTTATGTTGGATTTAACAAATAATTTATTCATTAGGCATGTTATCTTAAATAAAGCTGTGACTAAGAGATAGAAAATTTATTTTAACGTCATTGCTGTTATGTATTTTATAGTGATTTAATTTAAAAAAAAACATTTTCCAAATTTATTTTATAAAGTCTCTACAATTAAGCACATAGGCAAGTGAATCTAACTCCGAAAACCTGCACTCAGAATTACTTTAATTATGTAAAAACATTGCAAGGCTCTTTATCATCTGGAAAATATTTCCGTCTGAATGTTTTAATGTTAAGTGTGTGCTTATCTCGAGAGTCGTCATAGATCATTGTCACCGACTTTAAAAGCTTTCCCGGTAGCCGGGCCAAACGGGTTTGCATATATTTTACTCGCAACCTCTGCAATATTTCGTATCTTATGTTGAAGTCCACTTCTCAACTCTCAACCGTATACGCTTAGAGGTAAAATACAAAATAAATTAACCGCACATCTTTTAGTTACAACGACTTTTGCCCGCTGTAAGTCATCGTATTATTTATGACGCAGAATGGGCAATGAAACAACAAAATGGAATGTAAGGTAAACGCGAGATGCAATGTGACTTAGGTTAACCGCGAACATTTACATAAACCTAAAGGTTAAATTGCTATAGAAATTAAAATCACACTCGCTGATAGTATTGTGCAAGACCAAGTTAATCAAAATACCAAAACCGCAGCCCTAGATAGTTCTGCTAAAACTGTACATAGAGAAACTGCGGCGAACGTTAACTAATCCCAGAAAGTACAAGCTGAAATAGTGTTAGGATAAACGGCTTAGGTGTCATTTTCGGGTGCAGGGGAAGCACGTTTTCAGCGAACATGTAAGCTACGTCTGAAATAGTACTATGTTGGTACGCTGGCGACACAAATAAAATAAGTGCAGCCGGCCCGCCGCCCACTGCAGCGGCGGAATTAATTCACTCGCCTCTGATGTTTTAATTAAAAACTTTTTGCAATCCTATATTAAAACGTCTGATGGCAGCACTTTGACATTCTCTTTTTAATAGTACCTACCAAACTAACTACACATTTCTAGAATGTTTATCCGGCCTTTACAAAGAAACAATTAAATCTTTGTTAATTTCTCCTATCAGCATTACTGTTTCGGCTAAATGGTTACCGGAAGGTGTAAGCTTACGGGGTTTTTTCTCTGTCCATGTTTACATAAAAAACATCACGTGTAAGTAATTTAACAGGATGTTTAAAATTTCAAATAACATCGATAAGTGCATGGTTCATTTCGTATTAGACGTAGAATATTATTTGTTGGTATTAGCGATATGGGAATCTTTGAGCGTGCGACGCGCTCAACGTAAAGGGCGTTATTTGATAATATGTTTATGTGAGGTGGTCGTATGTTCTCGTCTACAGTACTAAAGGGCCGATTTATTTCGAGAATGACTCCATTATTCACTGATAACGTTTTGCCCCGAGAAAAAATATCAGTCGGCATTAGTGTGTCTCTAATGGTTTTTTATATATCTTAACTACGTCAATATAAAGAAAAATCTCGCTTCGAGCGTTTTCTCCAAGATATTGTCCGTAACGAAGTCAGTCAGAAGTTAAGTCGTTTAAATACATTTTCGATATTGTCCTTTTTATAGTAGCTCAGAAAGTGGTTAAATTGTTATTGTAATTATTAATTAAATTATGTACCTACACAATAAAATGGTAAAACAATAAGCATCATATCGAAATTTTTTATGAAGAACAAAAATCAATAAATGCTTTTCAGGAGCTATTTGCACCGTTCTATGCAGTGTGATGTAAAATTATCAATGTAAAAAAGACCAGATTTCATTAATAGCCAAATTCAAAACTCGTCACGAACCTACACATAAGTGTAATATCACACACACGAAGCAAACATCAGTATCACAATAGCAGAGCTTTTAAAAACACATATCTCCGCGGGCACAGTCGGGCGCGTCAAGTTGCTTGTTTTCAATGCGCATAGAACAATTACGGTACGGTTACAACGAAGTATCCACTTCAGGTTACGTTTTATATGGTCATTTGAATCTCGGCTCGGATGTTTGCTCCGAAATGCGGTACATTAGCATTTTATGACTGATACGGCCGATAAAACTGTAATAAGATATATTCAGCGGCCCATGTGAAGTGATAGACTGCCCCATCCGAAACACCGACCGACGCTTCACACATAATTCCCCCTCAAAAACGATTTTAAACATATTTTTCAATTACTTATTCGAATACTAACATAACATCCACAGATTATTTCGATCATAACACATATTTGTTTTCATATGCTAATTTGTATCGGTTATGACCTAATTGAGGCTACCAATTTGAAAGTACGCGCAGGTTTGTTATTTTTGTTAAGTGGTCTTTTATTTATGGGGGAAGGGAATTTAAAAACGTTTTAGTAAAATTTAAGTGATCGAATAAGATCAATTTTGAAGTCAAACCGGCAATGAATCGATCCGCACTTCGAAACATATGCAGGGTCGTAATTGCTTCAGCGTCGATTTTAGATCGTCATGAAATATTGACATCAGCTGATGTTCCTATATTTAGATTCTTAATATTATTCATTTTAACCTGGCTTTGTTTGGATCGTTTATAATATACGTAATCATTTTTAATTAATGCTACGTAATATGAAATCTCTCATCAATTCTAACGTAAAAAATATTGCCTATCTGCCAGGACAGAATTAGCAAGTCAAAGTCTTCCTGAATCTATCTTGATTTATTGCGCAAGATTAATGCTAATGGAACGTTTAGTAAAGTCCGTCATAAATAAAACATAAAAAGCCTAAGTAATGTCTCACTCGATTCCTTTGGTCCACACCAAAAACATACATGAATTGACGTTTTTTTCTCTCTAAAATACGCTAAGATTGTGGGCACAGCTCCAACACCGGTCATTGACATGCATCATGCGTCCTGACTGAATGTTGCCAGAGCACGGCTTTTGTATGATAAGTGTGGCTTAGATGTATGTTTTGTACATTTTATTTGCCGCTTATTATTTCACGATATTGTAATTTTTACCGACCTCTTCTAAAAAACTTGAGACAGGTTATGTTTAAACAGATAATTCTGAATAGAGTCATTATTTCGGCTATTTGAAAATACTAAACATATAAATAATAATAAAATTCGTGTGCCATCTGCCCAAACGCTATATTGTCCACGAGGGTGTCCATAGTGCCACTGTGTACCCTCACGCCTCACACCTCATAAAGACATAAAGTCAAACATACCAGGGGAAGCGCATCGTAAACTTTTTAGATCCATTCTCAACAAAATGCGAATCGTAAAAATAATTGGAGCCCATTCATATTAATAGACATTTACGAGTTATTCACCATAAAAGTTGAGATTGTCATCAAATCTTGCGCAATTCTATTATTACAATCGGATACTGTTTAATTCGGTTTATATGCCGTTGAACAGATTTTATTGACTATAAATCATTAAGGCGTACCGGATGTGAATAAAAAATATGTGAAAAATCTTTGGAGTTGCACGTTCTACATCTGCTAGGCCAAGGATTTTTGTATAGTTATCCAATTCATAACATTCATTGATGTTTTAATATAGTTTTACTGATGAAACTTTTATAATCACATTAACATCAGTATCATTGTAAAAAAATTAACATTACATTTTCATCAAGTTTCAGAATTTCTTTATCGTACATAACGATATAATGATCAAAAACTCTTATATCAATTGCTTTCACATCTGTTTGATTTGAAACTTCATATTGTCATAACTGTAATTTTATCTGTACGTGAAGATATTTTCGATCAGTGGATGAATAGGGAGCACATTAGGTTCCGCAGCTGTCGCTCAGGCTGTGTCTCCTTAGGGACCTTCTGCAATTTTCCTTCCCTTAGCTTAATTCGAACCCCGAAAGGTTTTCCGGGATATTTATTATTATATCTATATTAACGTTTGTCGTTTCGTTTCGTTTCGTTTTATCACGAAAAAGATTTGTGTATTCACTCTTTCAGCAAAAGAAATAAATTTTATGTGCTTCTTTATTTATATTTGAAAGTTAATAAAATACAAAACAGACTAATAAATATTCGTGCAGACGTGTTGTGAATTTTAGTTTACCAGGTTTGGTTTTTTTTATGAATCTTTTATATATTTTTTTAACATCCATTGCAAATCATTTTAATTTCCGAACTGACTGTTTGGATATTCTCCTTCAATTTATGCGTAGGTTTAAGACGATTCGAAACATCATTGACGTTAAAATATTAATTAATGTCTCCTAAATCAAGTTTTAGTTTCAAGTCGACTAAAACATTTATAAATTTTGTTGGTAACTGTCGCTGTAGTATGTGAGTGGCCTATGGCTAAAATATGTTTTCGTTTTACATATTCTGATGCAAATCAGCGTAACTAATACCCGAAGCAATTACGAACATAAATACAAGTACATACATTATTCGAACCCTCTCTAATGTACGATACCGGCAATATTATAACTGAAAATGTAATATCGTAACGTAATTTAAAACAAATTAGTTTTCCCCTTTGCAATTTGAATATTCGTAGGTACGTGCGCGCCCTTTGTATAACCTTTTTTTAAAAAACAAAGGGAGGAACATGTTGCGATGTTTTATAATTTGGCTACGCCCACGCAGTGGAAGAATTTAGGATGCTTTTTAGGATCGACCCCTTAATGTATTCTGATGTATAGGTGCGAGTGCTTTTGCGAAAAATGTTTGAAATTTGCCGAGCATTATGATTCGAGAATTCATTTCACATGTCACATGGCTTCATTGTAGCCAATGTAAATACCGAGTAAATACGAAATATATTGTGCCTTTTTACAAACAAATCACTTACTCTTAAACTATCACTTTAATGTTACGTAAACCTCTTTCGCGTAGGAATGGAAAACTGAACTTTAGTACCAACATTTCAGTATCAAAGTTATTTGCCAAAAAAATAATCCTGTAAAGGAAATAGAAAAATACAAGCTCGAAAATGGCATATTTAAAGAGATTGCTTAAAATGGATGTACTAAAAGTTTGACCAGTGCAGGATCGGACGGGGAGGGGTGACATAAGGGAGAGTGGGCCTCAGGGGTGCCAATTGCAAATTTAATATTCCTCTTATATTACAGATGCCACTCGTTAACCATTCCATTGTGCACTTATTAATTCAAGTAGTGAATTTATGGCAATCTAGAAGCACAATGCATCTGACGCATAAATTGTTTTTAATTGAAAGTTAATGCGGGATGCCTATACTCATTCTGTCATTTCAACAGACATAAATTAAAACCATATTGATTTCACGATTGTAAAGAAGGCATTTGAAGTGAATATTAACATGCAAATGAGTTTTGAACTGAGCACTTAGAAATATTGGAGGTAAGTACTTACTTAAAATGCTTGACTATTCCCAAAATAACTTCCCGTTAAAATACCTACCAAACACACCTAGTGTGTTAAATTTAGGCTCAAAATTGTTGGTTTAGAGCGTTTTAATTACAAAAGCCCTATTCCAAGGGTGTAATGTTCCCTTAAGGTCATAAAGAAGGATATGGCCCGACACTATGGGCTTGTAAACTATGATAGAGGCCCATTACACCCCATACAGGTAACCGTACCAGGTATTTAGAGACTGAGTAAAGTTATACTATGTCACTATTAAGTTTATTCAATTTATATATCGTTAATTTTGAAACTAGATGTTTAAAGTGCCTAAATAATAAGTTAGTTTTTGTCTTAACGCATTTGTATAATATTAATTCTGTGCAGATAAATAAAATACGATTCGTATTAAATTAACACCAGAGAAGAGTAATCATTTTTCTATATTTCTAGAAACTTTCTTTTAATGGTTATTTATAAAAATAAAAGCAGAAACATCGTTTAAGAATAAAACGCCTATTCCTTCCCCAGTAAAATAACGAAGCTATTTCAGAATATTTATTAGGGAGTACAGGTTAAATTACGTAGCCCACAGTTATGTTAATGCTAAGCCACCCTCGGCCAAAAAAGATAGGATTGCAAATTTGCGGCTAAAAATTTATGATAGCCCGTACGCCATATAACGCCCTAAGGGCGGGTGAAATAAGCCCTTTGGCTGCAGGACTAGCCCTTGTCGTGCGGACCAAAATGACCCTAAACATTTTATTTCGTAACATCGCTATTCCAGTAACGTACTCAAATGGTGTCGACTAATCTTGACTGAACATTTAAGGGGTATTTTCTCGCCTATTTTGTATAATATTCCTCGAAAATAACACCCGTTTGTACCTTATCTTGTAGTAGGTATGTGAAAGATTTTTTCGCGAATTGAATTCGCGGATTCAATCCTATATTTATAGGCGATCGATTAGCGCCCCCCGATAAAGGAGATTCGTTTAATTGGAGTGCCTTCTTGATTGGATTAACTTGTAAATTACGAGTGTGTGTGCCTATAGAACAATGTTTTTGTGGTGGAGGCTACTTAGGTAATGAAATGCCGTAAGTCAGTGTTTGTTTAATCAAATACGGTTTTGCGAGGGTTTTATTGTTATATTTGAGTTTTCGCTTCTGCACAAACGTACAAAACTGTTTGTTTAAACGAAACTTGTTCTTGAACTGAGCTAAAAAATACAATTTTAAAAGTGGAATGAGAAACAAATGGATATTATTTTTAATTTGTGATTTCAATTACAAAGACATCTTAATTCTTGAGACAATCTACTCGTATTAACTAAAGTCAATGTAATACAGATATAGTGCACTTAAAACTTATCTAAATTTTACGCCAAGTTTGTAATATTTGAATCTACAAGCAAAAACATATCGTACCCAAGTATTCAACATACAACCTTTTACAAGCATTTGACGGGTCAAAAGCATATTGTACTCAGCATCCACTTGAACAACTACTTATCTATTCCCGCATCGATTTCTCCCAAAATGTAAATATGACACCCCATAAACTGAATGTTTTATTGACTGCCACTACAATCCCAATTTATTCTGGCCGGCCATGTCGGATCGAGGGTGTCCAATTTTAAGGGGAGAATTTATTACTCTTATGTCTTTTTTACTCCTAATACCCTATGCCGAGTTACCTTCGAACCGTGTAAACCAACCTTATTTATGAGATCGAAAACCGTAATTTTTCCACTTGTAGATTTTATCTATGGTATACAAGTTTAATATAAAATACTGCCTAAACGCTCTGATCCTTTTATATAAAGTTATGATTCAAAAAACGTGTTTACGATCTTTGGAACCAACTCCGTGTGTGAAACATTACGGTAAACAGATTAAAACCAGTATAATTAATCAAAAAGAAATGTTATTTTCATTATACGTCTCCTTATCTTATCGTAAAGTGTACAAATGAGTTTCACAGATTTATCTTCCGATAGCACAAGCGTTGTAATCCCACGTTTAGAATTCGACGCGCGGGTACAACAAAATATTCTACATGCGTCCCAGCGTAACGCCCTCTGCCGGCAGCCCCCGCTATTTATATCCCAGTTATTGCCACTTCTTCAATGTCAAACACACCCTGTACCACACCACCCTTACCTATTTCAGCCCTCAGGAAGACCCCTTCGTAAGTTACATAACGCAAATGATAAAATCCCCAATTGTAATATAAAATTATGCCAATTTATTGTCAAGTTTCAACACCTAATACAAAGGGGTTGAGAAAAATATCAATAATTGGTAAAGTATGGTCCATGCGAAACATCGATGAATAAAATGTATAAAATGATTGTTAGTCGGCTCATTATAAAGTTTACAATGAAGTATGCAAATGGCTGGTGTTTAATTAAAGGAGAATGTAAATAAAGTATTTAATTGCTCGGGTCGGATAGAGCGCATGCGTCGGTTTCTAAAGCCTAGTCTGTCTGCGTATTAAATATGGGAACTTTATTGATCTGCGGCGATACCTCGAGCTTGCTGTGTTTTGTTTGATGATATTATTAAGGGTAAAGCTCTACAACTAGACCAAATTTAAATATTTGCGGAGTGTTTATGAAAAACTAGCCATCAGGCTTATTTATTAAATATTTATAGTCGTCTTAAAGAGTTCCATATAAATTAAACATATTATTAGTCAATAACGTGAATCAATGCAATGTGTGTGGCCTTACATAGTTATCGATTCCTAGTTATTAAACAGCAAAAACTCCGTTGCTCGTTTCAGTATAATAAAAATTGCAAACTGAAAGCGTGGTAATCGTTGTTCACCATACATTAATTTGATGTTAATCGTGAACATCGAGCATTACGATCGCTATTCGATTATTTATTCATAATTCCGATTCTTTACATTGAAAACCGGTAATTTTTGCATGCCTAGATAAAGTCATTAAATCAGTTTGATATTCATTTACTTAAATAATACGATATATGAATATAAGTATTTACTTATTAATGAAATAAACAAAGTCCCTATTTTAAATATTATAATTAAGTAGAAAAGGATTCACAATATGTATACAATATTTGATCTTTTTGAAGCCTGCCGCACGTAACGTACCGTGCTATGTAAATTCAAGTTACGGTGAATCAAACAGAATTCAAAAACCTATAAGTTGGTACGGTAACTTACTCAAGCAAAAAGCTGATCTTACCTTAGTTGGAGACTATAAAATCCTTTCGATCTTATAATTAAAGCGTAATTACTTAAATTATTATTCTTACCTCATTTAACAAAATTATCATGTTTCTTTACCATGTAGGTATTTTGACTCTTTTAATACAGTTTATCCGACGATTCTCAAAAATGGGCAGTTTTAAGCAAAACTCTTGAATTGTGTTAAGGAAGCTACTGCATTATAATAAAGATAAAAATCTTAAGCAAATGGGCTGAATAAAGTGCTAGGAGTTATCTTAAATCTTGAGCTAACTTGTTCCTAGGCAGCCTGGAGTGATTTAGTGCTCGGCGTCTAATTCACTTTATTGCTTCCTACTCTGCCTGTTTTAGTTTAGAATTAATAGTGAAAGTAGTGGATGCCATGTAGTGAGAACATAGAAATTGTGGGAATTTAGTTATCTGATTTCAATAATCAATTGGAATGTAGCTAGAGCCTATTAAATTTTCTGCACTCTTCGTGGACTAGGTAAGCCAAGTCGCCACACTTAGGTAAAATAATATCCACAACTTTTCAGATTTAATAAAACTAAAACGGACCAATTTTTGAATTTATGTATGAAATCGGTTGAATGGATATCCGCATACAATCAAGGTATTGAAGTACCAGGCGGGCATAACCATAAAGGCGTCCGATATCTCGATCACAATACGGGCATATCAGTGTCACCCCATTCCGAAAAGCCTTAGCGAGGCATGTCGCAGGCCCCGCCCGCCGTTGTTTATCAAGATACCTATCTCAGACGTGTCGGGTCCCCGATTGTATCTGTCCGAGATTAATGCGAGAGGTTCAAGTGGACTACGAGCCATGTAACACTACTCCATGGGATCCTGGTTATTTATTGCTCGAAGCCATGTACAAATGGACTGTGTTTAAGATACTAAAGAAGATTGTATTTTATTATTGAGTCCCGTAATATTATCGATTCTAGAGTTATATTTAAACAGAAACAATAATTACGAAATATAGTTAATGACTCACGTTCGCAGCTATAAAAGCCGCGCACAAATGTTATAATTCAGAAAGCAGTCAACAGTAAAGGCAGCAGTTTGAAATGTCAGTAAATCACCTTCAAGCCTGCAGCTCCATTTCCTCGTACGTGTGTTTGCGCGGCGCGAGCCGACACCGAGCCAATTTGTTTTTATTGGGACTACCTCGAGTTATGCAAACTGTAGAAAACGCTGTGTCCGCTGTAAACAAACTTAAACGAGACCATTTTAATGGTGACCCCTCTAACTAAAATAAGTTCAGTTATATTGGATAAAGGGCAAAGTTCAGGTAGTTCTGGCGTTTTGCCAACTCCACCTTTAATCTGAGAGTGTTTCGAACGTCCGAGGCCACGGATAGACTTTTGTAAACAATAGTTACGTTAATAGAGATATAAATTGTGCGATTTTCGCATAATCCTTTTGAGAGCAATCGACACCTACAAGACGTTATCTCGCGGGGCAGGCGTCTCGCTATGTTGACTCAGGTCCTGTTTATTCTGCCACAGCAGCCCTAACCTAACAACAACTTCAAACGACTATTGCCGTCATAAATTGTTCCAGTTATTTGTTCTTATAAACTCACTAATGTTGCGTCAAATCTTATATAGTCGTAGTGAACCGTCTAGGTCGTTATATTAGCGTTAGTAGAAACGTTTCGAGTCATCGCAGACAAATAAAATAAATTCAAACTGTCTACGCTCAGACGTCGAAATTAACATAGCGTAGTTCGCATGTTGCAGCCAAAAAGTTCGTCGTGCCTTGGGTTTCTGGGGTCGACTGAGTCATTTTGCCACTGTCGGTAGGTAACAATTATGTTCTCGGAAAAATATGGAAACAGCTAAGGCCTTAGGGGTTTAAAACCAGTTTAAAACAAACTTTTCGTAATTGTAAAGACGAAACTGACCATTTCGGAGATTCAAGAAACGTTTCATCTTAGTCATTAAAATGACTAATATTGCTGCACAAGGAACATGCTAATGTAGTTGTTGAGAAAGATAATTATACGAAGGATAGATAGTGAATGGACGCTCAACAAAATACCTTCTCTGAAATAAATAAGGTATGTTTTCTCTTATATTCTGCATTGTTAAATTGAATGCAAAGTACGTTGCAGTGCTTCTATACGTTGCTAATAATTTTCATGAGAAAGAAATTGTTGACTTCCCGAGCCGATGACCTGTCCCTTTCCTTCATTCATTTATATTCATTCATTCACTCTCTGTCGTCAAAGAGGAAACTAATAAATAAGTTGTCTGAATGCCGAGCGCAAGCTATTCTTATTCAATAAGAAAATACGCAAAAAGGTTTTGAAAATTAAAATAATATAAGTAAATTCAATCGTAAAAATTATGCACAAGATATGCAAAAACGGAGGGTTTTAGCTTCATAGTACTCCTCAAATTAAATTTAGGAATAAAGACTTTTAATTTTTCATACCACCATCTATGTATATTACCTCCTAAAGAAATTGCTCTAAGAATTACCTGTCGGACAGGCTGCACCCGGTTTTACAATCTTTATTTGGTCGCTCAATTTTCTTATCTACCTTATGCAGTTTCCAAATAATTATTTAACGCAATAGACTTGTCAATGCACCTACTTCGTTGCAAAACATGACTGGTTTAGCATACTGTCAAACGATAAATACCTCATGTCGATGGATAGGTAATAAAATTCAACTTTAACGTTAACAGGATACGAATTAAAATTGCAAAGCGATGTGTTTTTCCGATTAGTTCACGTAAGCATAATACTAATAAAGACATTACAAGTAGACACTTTCGTAGAATACTGCATTATTTGCAAACGCATATAATGATGTCATGGAGAAAAAATGGACTTGCAACGCTTTTGCTGCAGTGTGGCGTGGGCGGAACGTTAAGAAATATTGTCTCGAGAAAATAATTTAAATGAACTAGCTATCATGGAATATTATGAAAATAAAGTTATATACTATTAACTACATGGTTCAGTAAGGCCGATGTACCGATAGAATGACAACCGATAGATGTACAGACGAATAGATGATAGGAAAAGAAAATTGATTATTACTTAAATATGAAGCGTACGATATGTAACTGGCTGTAATAGAGGATTTCTTATAAAAAACTGTATGTTTAAATATATTAAATGTCAATGATATAACGAGAAAACATACAAAAATCAAAAGCTTTAAAATATTTTTATCAACGACCATGTCACGCATTTGAATCGAACCAGAGCTTTCGTATTTTGTTAAAAATAACTTCAGAATGTTAGAATCTATTATTATGAAAAGGGTTATCCGTAAAGGCAGAGACAAACGACTTTAAAAAAAAAATGAATAGACATATAAATCTAATGACAACTAACAAAAGTTTGAGTTGTAAAAGAATGAATTAAACCAAAACCGTGATGAGTTAAAATAACATGATTGCGCTTAACCCATTGAATGTTGAGTCTGTCGCGACGACCAACGCCACACAGATGTATTGCCAGATGTTTCTATGACAGTCACGTTCACAAATCTGTGTGTCCGTAGTATACTACAGGCTTGATCGTTAAATTTTTATTGCCACAAGGTCACAGCTTTATGGTCAATTCTCAACAGTTATTGCTTGCGGACAAACTTTTTTTACGAATCCAACGTCAATCAGTTTATAACGGTACAATTTGAGTTAGGAGACAGTGATTAGGTCATAATTGTTACGACGCAATAAAATCACTTTTATAAACTCTCAAAGTGTTGAAATTTTTTATTTGTGTTCATTGTCAAACAAAAGCTAGTGTGGAGATGCGCCTCTTTATTTACGTCAGTATTTGCTGCAACAACGTCACATCTTGATTAGAGCTTTTTTGGTTGGAATGATAACAAATGTATGTTTTGACTGCGTTTTTGGCGATATCGCCTTTCTCGGAACGGTTCGTAATAAAGCAATTTGCGACCGCGCCAACAAAACAATAGCCAGGGTTCTAAGCTTGTTTAAAAGCTTTCGACACCGTGATTTAAAACCCTTTAACGTTCAATACTTTATTTGTAAACATAGTGAGGGAACAAAGGCTTGCTATTTTAAAGAAAAAAAGAGAAATTGCACAACCCTATTGCCGTGAACCCTTTGTTGTTATTGTATTTCTGCAAAGACCAAGATGTTGAAGATTGAACTTGAGTAATTGGTTTTAGAGATCTGCGATGCAAATTCAAATTTCAGGTAGACAAAGCATCCTGTAAATTGTTTTTAAAAACTTTCCAATACCGCCACATATTTTTACAATTTTAACTAAAAGATATCCCTGTGTTTTACTTTTGTCTTTGAAGCCTAGTCACCTAGGTATAAATTTAGCTTTCATTCATCGCAATAGGAGGAATTTTTTTGTTTTATCCATAACCCTTTAAAGACCAATTATTTACCTACCTACTGAACCAAATGAAACGATATTTTCTCTCACCTTAATTTCTTTTGTAGTTTTTTACGTACAATCCTTGATCACTGCAGTTCCATTGTAGTCAGAGAAAGCCGCGGGGCATTCATTGCAAATTTTTAAACCCTTTTTGCATCAGTGTTTGTTGTTTTGCAATTTTTACACTATTCTTTTGTTTGTCGGTCCTTCTGCTGACTTTTTGCGAATGGAGAAATCGAGCGTTTTTTGATGTTAGAAAGTTATACCTGCTACCTGTCTTTTTGTCAGGAAACTAATAAATACATAGGTACATTAACGTTATAAGCCTTAATAGGTATTGGAAATACTGTTGTGCCTTTAAAACTAAGACGATACTTGCTAAAATAATTTGATACAGTAAGGGAGTTTTTTGTATAGATAACACATATAAGTCTAATAAAATTGATAAGGAAAATAAAAATGATAGCTTATCAATACAACAGTGATTTCAGGTGAAATCATGGAAAATTAATAATAAGTGTAGCAAAAAAACATTTTGGGTTAAGTAGATTCATGGCGCCGATTGTCGTGGTGAGATAATCATTGAATTATCAAGAAAAATATATTTTATTCATTTGCATGGAAGACCAGTTAATTAATTCACCTTTGTGGGAATAAGGTTCTAGAATATTCAGTAATTATTTATGATTTAATTCATAATGAATACAAAATGTTCATAATTGTAGATAAAAGTTGTAAGTCGTTACATAAAGTTGCATCATATTCTAAATTCAAACCCAAATCCATTTTTAAACTAACAACAGCAATAAAAAAAGTCAAAATAGTCACCAAAATAATGAAACAATTCGTTTCAACGTCACAAAAATAGATCACATTATCTCTCATTCCACATAGTTATCTAAAAGCGCCATGAATCACTGCACCTCTTACGAACTAAATATACTTAAAACTAAAAGAAAATAAAATTGAAACGATAAATACCATTGAACTCACCGCAAACCACGCGGTCGAAGGGGTTCATCCAATCTGGAAAAGGAAAATCTATTATCAATCGTATTGAAAGTGCTTTTTTCCGATAGACAACATGTACAATATTTGGTATGTTTACCCTACTCTATTTAAACACTTTACATTTACCTACAAAAATCAAGACAATTGTTACCAAAGGGCAAAAAGTAAAAAAAATCTACAAATTATACACGTGTTTTAAGCAAGCAAAGTAATGAAAAACTTAGGCAATACAGTAAATAATTAGAAAAAAACATGAAGTTAAAAACAAAACAGTGCGTAAACTACTCGTAAGTATAATCAAAATCGTAACAGTAAACGAACTTACAAGGTGAAATGCAAAAACAAATGTCTAAAAATAAAAACATGAGAACGTATTCAATTAACAACTTGGTGAGCATAATCCGTATATTATTAGGGAAAAAAACATAGAGGAAAAACGTAAAATTAAAAGATGGCAGCTAACTACCCAGTTTTCACACAACACTTATTCCGAAGAAACAAGAAAATTAACTAAACAATAGAGTATAAATCATTTTTTTGTCAGCCATCATAAAGTTTACAATCGCACTCATTAATGGTATAATAACGAATTAAAATGCAATAATGATGCGTTTTATTTCAGTTTTGTACATAAAAACGAATGTTTCTACTATTCAGTTTATTTTTTATGTTATTTTGTAATGAACTTAGTAAACATTGGTTAATTATGTATTTATATTACTTCTACGTAATTTTCCAAAAAATATACTTCCCCAATCCGTTTTAAAATACCTAGGTAAATAACGGATTCTGGTAGATTTAATTTAAAAACATTTCGTACCTACTTTTTTTTCGTACATTTTATATTTAGTATTTTCAAGTGGTTATGTCTGTTTTCATGGCCACATTGGTATATTCATATAAAAATTTCCCATTAATATGCTTAAAAAGAAGAATTAAAATAACATAAAACAGATTTAAAAATAGCTATGTACTAGACCACGGTATTTTAATTGTTTATTCAAATTTGAAATAATCATAATTTATTAACGTTATTAACAAAGTCCACTGTTAAAATAAATCCATACCTACTATTAAAATGGTACCTACTATTGGATAACTCGAGGCAACTACCTACTATATTAATTTTCGAAAATATTGTCTTCATTTAGAGCACGCAGAGAGGCATTTAAGGTAAGTATACTAAATGTGAATGATTATCGCAAAATTAATGCAAGCTAAGGGGATACAATTACTGCCAATTAAACACTCAGCCAGTCACGCCAGTTCTTCATAAAGTAGGTAAGTTCACCAAACTAGTTGGAACGAATAACAAATAGGCCTCTTCATTAAAAAAAAGTAATAAACCTTGCTAATTTAGTAAGGTTTATTACTTTTTTTCACGTATTAGTTTAAAAACACATATAAAAATCAGCCAAAATGTAAACTTTGAGAAGTAAAACACATTAAATTAGATTACCATTAATCTAATTAAAAACACTTCTAAATAGTAATCAATAGCATAAAATAGCTATCAAGACCATGTGAGCGTTGACGGCAGGAGAGCTCTCTGATTGGTCGGACAGATCGGCCATCTTAGTTCGGGCATGCGCTCTGTGCGCCATCACACATGTGACTTGACTAGGGTTGTCAGACAAGATTTATTCATGTAAAAATTGTTAGGGGCTCTTTTTAAAAGTGTATAAATAACATAATGGTTAAACAATACAGTGACGATGTTTATGCCACGTGTTTAAACTGTTTTTACTTTGTTTTTAATTTACCAAAGCCCTAATTTTTCTCTTATTTTCTTATGGCGTATGTTTTAGTTAGAAATCTTATAAACGTGCGTGATCGAAACATTGTGATAATATAGATTATTATTATTATTTTGTTTCCTTACAAAATATTAGATAAGTGTGATTTTCATTATATTCAAATGCAAGGAGAAAAAAGCAAAAAACTAACACATTCGCTCTGGAACATTCAAATCATGTTCACATGACGAATATCTTTTATTTTCCCGGCATTTTCTTGCATCTGTCACTGGTGTTGATATTTATTTTTGTCTCAGCAGCTACAGATTTTTATAACCGCCGCTCGGGACGTTTTTATAAACGAATACTAGTCACAAATTACAGGAATAGTCGTTTTTAAACACAGACAAGACGATTATAGGTCGTTACGTATAATTTCGGTGAGCTACGAGGCTGTTTGGTGGTTGGCCTTTGATTAAAAAAGATCTTCTGATGATTTTTTTTTTCATATTAATAATTGTCAACTTGTGCCACATGCCATAATGTTAGATAGTTAATTTAAATATTGTAATTAGTAATTTGGAGAGGAACAAGAGAGCTTTGTTCGATTGTTTAATTATCTTTAGCGTATGATAATTGAAAGGACTGAGCTTACTTTAAGGTTAAAGTTATTTTTTTAAACACTCTACGGACAACCTAGAAGTGTTGCTAAGTACCTTGTAGTTACTATTCAAAATAAAATATCACGTAGAGGACACAAATTTAAGAATACCTTTAAATTTTGTAAATTTAATAATACCTAGACAACATATTCCAAATAATACTTTTTGTCAAAGTATGTTGCGATACCCTTATAAATATAAGGTTTTTTATTTATTTTTTGTTTAAAGGTGAACAGTAGAATATTGGAAATAAATTATAGACAGGTGCCAGAGCGGTTACAACGTTTGAATGTGACATTCATTAGGCAAATGTAGGTTTTTGGTTTTCAAAACATGCTTATTTAAATATATACAATATTTCAAAATAATATATTAATTAATTTACACTTTGTTAAAATACGAAAATGTTTATGGTTAGAGGCTATTTCTGTTCAAAATAACAATAAATAATTGCTATAAGACTATGTAGGTATAAGGTATGTTTACTTCGTCAACTGCAATTTTAAGTCAATATAGATTTTATTAAAAATGGATATAGTAATTATATATTTTTATTAGAGAATAGGTATATTTATTTATTTTATGCAACAAAAAACACAATGTTGAAATATTTTATTTATTTATTTAATTTAATGTCAATTTATAATCGTGACCAAAAATTACACAAGTCATAAAACAAGACTCGATATTCAAACCGAAGCTGCATACTATGTAACGGTAACATTCGTAAAAAGATTTGATAGTAAAGTCGATTGATCGTAAAACCAGCTATAAAATTATAATTGGTTTATTGTATGCAAAATTTTAACACTATTCGCAGTGGTTATAGCTCTGCTATTTGATTTGGCCAATGGACCTCACAAGCAGATGAATCGGGAGATGCACGCTGTCTAGTTTTGACCTTTGATAAGGTATAATATGCATATTAGACTAAAGGTCGATAGGTAAAATGATATGGAAAATTCTTTATCTGGGCCATTTTACTGTAAAATTTCTGTAACTGTGTAGCTAAATGTAGTTGGTTTAAATTCTTCTTTAATTTCAATGCAATTTATTTTTATATCTTCGACGAAGATAGTTTTTTTAAAAATTGTGCTTTTTTCGCTATTTTATCTATCAATATTTTAAGACAATATTTCAAAATAATATAATATTTTTAATCCGGTACTACCTATACAGTCTGAACATTTAAAAATATGCGAACATTCCTTTTTATTTATATAAGGTCCACGTTGCAATTGCTATAGAAGTTCAGTAGCAAGACAGTTGTCGCCCGGAATCGCACATACGACTATGGTGGGATATTAGACTGTACTCAATGGGATTAGACTTAGTAGGTACATGTATATCATATTTGAATTTGAATATTAGTGGTACACATGGTGGTAGGTTTTCTCATCTTCTACATGCGAACAACTTTGGCCTTTGGTCTTAGTCCTAATATTGAAATAAGTATTCGCTTAGGGGACTAGACATTTTTATTGTGTACGACAGTGCCATTGACGTGTACTTGTAGACTGACAATGCCTTCTAGCAATCTATTTTCAACGATAGGTTGTCTACCTACAGTATATAATCTACCTCCCTAACTAAATCAAAATGTAAATATATATTTTTTTAATGCAATAACTATATAAAGATATAACTCGGTATAGCAACTTATATTAGTAACTTTCAGAATATTATGATAATATTTGCTGAATCTATACATTGCTTCTCATTATTTATCTTTTTAATGAATGCTTTTGAACTACAAGCATTTAATAGGACCGGAAAATGTGTTTAAGTTCAACTTATTTAAATAAATTCGCGACAAAAAGATTGCGTAGGAAATATTGAAAAATGTAGCCAGCTTTCCGTTCATTGTTTTGAAGTAAGTATAAAGAAACCCTATAAATGTAGAGAAAAATAAAGAAAAAGGTACATCTACATTCAATTTAGAAAATTATAATGTATAATTATTTGTAAATTTTTCTGACAGTCTAAATCAGTGGAAATATTTTGTAAAATTCATCCCCCTAGGGTATTAAATAGCTAGTGATAAAATATTATAATAAGACTTGCTGAGTATCTATCTATCTAGACCTACACCGGTTGACTCTTCTTACAAACTCTTCTTCCTACGAGTCAGCTGCAAATCATGATATGGAGTCAAACTTATTTTTCATTTACGCCATCTGCTGGCGTAGCTCGGGCGACATAAGACTCAAGCCCAAGACAAGAAACCAACTCCTCCAATTAGTCCTCGTGGTAAAACGGGTCGACCATGCAACGTAATCCCATGCTGTGACTTACGCTGTCTTGGTGTGAAATAAAATTAAAGGATGAATGTGATTATATAGATGATACCGGCTAAGTTGTGTTGTAATCCGGGACATAAGTCTTGTCTAGACACGCCATACGCGTGGCCGCTGGTTGTAAAAGATGCTCAGAATTATCGCCCTTTTGGGAAATGGTAAAAAAATCACGCGGTATACCTTAGATAAATATTACTGATTTCATAATTTATTTTTTACAATTCAGGTAACACTACATAAAACATTTTTCCTTCGTAGCTTTCTAGTGCCTACCAATACGTTTTCATTCATTCATATCTTTGTTATTGGTAACAATATTTGTTTATCAATCAAGTGTTTAATAAACTGGCATGTGCACGCGCAGCGATGACAATACACTGTAACGTAAGAAAATCACTTAAACTGATCTAAAAGTACCAAGGGAGAGTCAGATTGCCTGATCAATCGGGTTATTGATCAATGTTTGTTCAAGAACAGCTGACGAGCGTGAAATTTCTAAAGAAAATTCTTTTGGAGTTTTTGCTTTTACCGGATATGAATAATAATTGGTTTGATTACGTTTTATTTAAATTATAAACATTAAAGAGTTAATATTTTTTTGAGAAATTTGTCTTTATATGCTTACATAATACAACAAACTTCAATATTTTATCAGCAAAAATCTAATGAGGATAAAAAATGTATAAATGGGCTTTGACGTAATTTACCTTTTATTATTTTTTAGTTCTTATGTACTATAAACATGTTTTCTTTTATTTATTGAAACCATTATTATACTTATTTATCTCTTTGTTTTATACCTATTGAAACATTATATATAGTCAGTACATTTACTCAAATAACTATACCTATAGGTACGTTTAACGTGTGTATGTTTTATAAGCTAGGTTTACCTATATGTATTTAAAGTAAATTATCAAATTGAAACTATATATCTATTTTAATGAGCCAAGTTTAAATAACTATATACATTTAAATTACTTTTGGGTTGGTATACAATTTTCTTTGGTTTGGTTTAAGCATTCTAATAAATAATTAGATAATTACTAATGGAAAAGTTTTTTAGTAAAGTAAGAAGTAAGTATAATTTATTTATAATAATTTTAAATCATGTAAACTGTTGAAGCAATCCATTTATAGATTTAAACACTTTAGTTTTGAAATAAATATTTAATTTAAAAGTTGTCAAAAGGATTATTTAAAATAGTTTTTATTTAATTTCCTTATATTCCGTCGGTGTTTGGCCGCCTATGTACCTATTCATGCTAAAAGGTTAAAAACAAATCCAGTAACAAATGTGAATAAATTTTCATTGTGTACATTTTTTAGTACCTACCTAATAGGTATCTAATGAAGTAGTATTTAACTGTAAATACCGAACAATCAGAGCAAAGTGCTATGCGCTTTCTTCATTTACAAACAAAATAATGTATTGGATGCGCACCAACCTTAATCTGGAAATAATATCTACTAAAAAGCTATACGTTCTGAATTATAGCATATTAAAGTAATTATGCTGCCGTTAACTGCAATTTTTATTGATATTTATAAATTATTATTGTTATTGACACTCAATAAATACTTTTATAGTTCATTACCTAAGTGATAGTATTCAAAATTACTTTGTATGATTGCCTGGTATATATGATTTAGTTACATGATTTTCAAGAACTTGAATTTCTCGCAACTACCTACCTACTAGGTAAGATAGTTAAACTTTGAGAGAATCTAAGCGTATTGTTGTCCGTTTGGAATAAGGTCGGTGAAGGTTTTTTAATTAAAAAAACAAAGCACAAAAACCATTCAGCCGTAAAACCAATTGGATGCTTATTTACAAAATGAAATAACTAGCTACTTCAAAAACATAAAAAGAAACTAGCTACGACACAACACAACACAGGTTTACTTAGCTAAGGAGGTACGTATGTCCTCAAATGCAGGAGGTCCTAGAGCGGAGAATGTTTGTTGTTGGGAAGCATGCGGGATAGTTACCGGTGATGGACATCCAGGGGTAGCGCGGGATGTCGGGCAGCGGCTGCGACGGCGGCTGCGTGCACGCGGCGCCCATGGCGTCCACAGAGGCTGCGGAGGCTGCCGACGCCGCCGCCTGGTGGTAGAACTGCGCCGCCGCCACCATGTTGGCCGAAGCCGCCGACACCGCCGCGCCACTGTTGTGTTGCCCCAGCGCGTAGTTCATCATCGGGTCCGCGCCCACCGCTGCTGGGTACCGGCAGCTCTTGTCGTCCGCCAGTGACCCCCCCGAGAACGGCACCGACCCTCCGAAGTGCTGCTGGTGTGCCACGTACGGGTACATCCTCGATGGCGCGCCCGGCGACGCTGATGACGAGGAGGACGAGCGCTGCGGACTGCCCGCACCAGGGGATCCTGCTCCCAGCGCTGCTGCACCCAGCCCGCCGCCCAACGGCCCTGATAGCCCCGACGTCAGCGACGACGACAGTGACGCCTCGATCGGCGACGTCCCCGCCGCGAACAGATTCTGGTGATGGAACTGCTGATGGTACTTCGGAAGCATGCTATCGATGATGAACTTGGAACTCATCGCTCGGCGACGCGGCGCGCGACGGTCGCCTCGCGAGATGCGTTTATCGCCGGCGATTCGGATCGATCTCGCGCGTGCACCTCTACTATGGCCGCGGATCGTTTATGACCCGCGTATGAGGCTCTACAACTCCGAATTCCCCGGTCGTGCCGCGCGTTACCGCCACGGCGCGGGCAGGCGAGACAGCCAACCGACGCCCTTGCGTTAGAAAGAGATAGAGTGACCTCGAAGGCCGACCCATCGGAAAGGCTGCCGTCTCATTAATCTCTACCTGCGTAGCTCGTATTAGAAAGAGATAAAAGCTATTTGCTAACGAGCATTCCGCCGGCCATTGTTGGTAATGGCGCAGGGCCCCCCGCTCCTCCGCACCCGCGTCGTCTACGCCAATAGTAATTCGGTGCAGAACATTCACCACCAATCACAAACCATTCCGGCACTTCTAGCTGTCAAAGCGAATGGCTTTAAACGACATTGCAACATTTATCTTACGACTATTTGAGTTTCTCTGTTGTTTATAATCTTTTTAAACAACAATTGAAATATATTGTAATTGTATGATATACAAATAAAATTTTAAAAATCAATAAAAGCTTTGAATTGTGCTAGTAAAAGAATTGATCGTTTTCGAAACATCGTTCAAATATCTAAAGTTGTTCATAGTACATACAAACGACCAAATCTGTAGAGATAGAACGAGCAGAACATGTAAAATTGTAAAACATTATTCTGTGTAACTGTTTGTACATTTGTAGGCATATCTCTACCTAAGTACCCAGTTTCCATAAAATAGTTTCTTAAATGTGGTAATGTTGGTACGACTACACGTGATACTTAATGAATATAGATCAATGTTTTAAACTATCATTTTATAATGAGAAACATGCGTCGATTAATGCATTTTTTGTATATCGGTGGCGATGTTTTAAGTAATTGATGCTACTTAAGAAATTACCTTTGGAAAATAGTAAGTTAATACAGTAACTTATAAATGATAAACTGAACCTTTGTAGGTAAAATTTGACTTTAGAGGAATTAGTGTCGCCTTACATTCTTTAATATTTTTAAAGATTGATGATTCAAAAGCAATTAAAATCATCTATAAAATAATCTAATGATCATTCGGAATAATACATTTCTTAATTCAGATAGACAGAACCCAAACTATAAAAAATACTGGTCCACAGTTACGTTACACCGACCACGTGGTAGAACCGGCGGTCTCCCATTCCTCTCACACACTGCTGCTATCCTACTCGCAACTTTCATTCATGCCGCGAGGTCGTAACAACACCGCGCACGTGAGCTATAATAAACTTTACGACATTATAAATAAAATTGTTTATTGAGTGTAGAGTTTATTTATTTGTAACACTTTAGACTGATACCGGGGTTTAGTGCATGGTTTTTATAGGCGTAAGTTGCCTTTTCAGCTTTATCAGGTCGCTGCTACGAACGTAGAGCAGTAGAACATTGCATAAGTATAGCTTTTATGTTTGTTATTGTGATATTTTTGTCATAACCGTATGGAATGCATGATATGGACACTTTCCGTCATTTATTTTACGACGGTAGCCAATTTTATCGCTCACTAAATTGATAAAGATGATTAACAAAGATGCTAATGACAGATTATACTATTCCGGTAATAGAATTAGGCTGTTATACAAAACATTGATCGTTTATAAATTGTGCTCTTGGTATTTTTATGCAAAAGAGGTATTAGAGATGGATTGTAGAGATTACGTGGAGATGAGCCAAGAAAAAGATGAAATGTTAAGACATTACAAACATTATCTCATGAAATAGGACAGTTTAGCTCTACATAATTTTTTCCTCGTACCTTGAAACAATTTCTTACTAAGCATATTCTTTCTATTGATAAAAACACTTATATTAACACAAGATTTATGCAATAGGTAAAAACACATATAACTAAAGCCTAATTTAAGTAGTTATCATTTTAATTGATTCATTCTATTCCAAAGAAAATTTAATATTTTATTTTATATTAGCAACTTTCATAAAAAAATCTAAATTAGTAGTTTAAGTCAGAGTTTTGGCAAGGAACCCCAGTAGGTACGAACCTAGGTCAACTCGGCGACAGATAGTCTGCCTGGATTATTTCAGAACTCGACTGTATGTACCCACCTAGCGCAGAAATAAGATCTCTTTGCTGCTCCATCCATATTAACTACAAATATAAGGAAATTTTATTCACAATTTGGCAAGGTCGCCTATTCTAAGTTCAGAAATATCACCAGGTTTTAAACGATTTATCTACCTAAATACCTACATAAATTGATCTATTTTAATTAAAGAAGGTCTTATATTATTATAAAAAAAAACATTAAGTTTAGGTTGATGGTATTACAAAAATTTACACTTTCAAAGCTTAAGCACTCAGACACTTTAATGTCTAATTAATAATAAACTTTACCAACTAATCTTTAAGGGATGATTTTTCAATATTTATATAACTTTTATCAGTAAATTTTAGTAAATTTCTCAGGCTATCTGACGGTTGAAAATCAGCCCTAAGTCTTTTCAATAAAATCACAGTTTATATAATAAATGAAAAAAGTAGTCTCGTCCGTTAGTTAGATACATATAACTAAAGTGTTTCAATCATGTCAGTTGAGTGACATGACATGACGCGACACGGTTTCTACATTGTTTTGATTACTTGTTGACAATCACAATCGTGATGCTTTTTGAACTAAGTGCCTACTTGAATGTTTCAAAGAGAAACAGGCTTTAAACCTGGTTATACGAGTTTCCAGTTGGAACATTTTTTTAATTTGGGGTAATTTTAAAAAATATATAATGTTCTTTACATATCTTTGGATGTTCAACTTAAATTAATCTCTTTTGTCTGACGAAATCTCAGTACCGAACAGTATACCTAACGGTAATTCTAGTTAATAAATACATAATTTTTACATTTTAGAGTTGCCTGGTAGAGATCCCCCTTTTAGTAATAAGGTCGCCGTCATTGTCATTCTCTTTTTTTGTAGTTTTAATCTAAGTATATTTTAATTTTATAACTAGTTTGGAAAAAGAGTGTATTATAATTATTATTTCTCTTTAAATATTTTTTATAGAAGTATCCTATGGCATAGGTACTGGTTTTTCTAATTTCCGGAGTTGATAATTATAAACTTGGATTTCCTCACCACTTACTTATTAGCTAGTCTAGTCTTGTACAATACTTGTAAGAAAATCACGACCTTTATACTCTTCGCAAAGTTTCTTATTAGATTTGTTCAAAGCAACACAAAATTACTATCTTCCATTTTATAGTTGATCGATTGTAAAAAGCACTATTACTTAGACCACAAATTCTGTAGTAGGCGGGGCGAGTGCCCGTCGTAAAACCTCACGATTCTTCGAGAAAATTTACAACTATCGCATGCGAGATTTAACGAGCAGTTTATAGAATCGACGCCTTTAAAATTCGATATAAAATTTACTGTCTCAATGTGTTAGTGTGGCTTGTAGCTATGAAACTTACTATTTGCGGTGTTCGGTCGTTGAGGCGAATTTTTAATAGTTTAATGTCGTTATGTTTGTATTTTTCAATTTATTTTGTATAAAGTAGAAGTAGATAACCAGGGAAGGGCTTGATTTAATAAAATATTTTTCCGATAATTTGTAAAAAGTCATTACCTTATCATCTTAGGGTCCACTTTAGGAAGAAAAACGATTTCACCTGAAACAGAAAAGACATGGTTGCATGACTTATCTTCATGAGAAATAAAATGCTCTCTTAATTTTATTCATCAATTTCATTTATTATTTTTGTTATTCTAGTTGGTAGGTATTTAGTTCATAAATCAACAGACATCCTATGTACTTGCAGGTTTGGGGAGAATCCAGACTTTGGCTTTAGATTAGAAAAAAGGTCGATTTAATGTCATTCATCACAAAAATACTCGTAAACTATCAATTGGAATTGAGAATATAAACACTTCGATTTCGTACAAAATTTGTATTTCGTATGGTACGGTACTTTCAAGTACCAATAGGTAATAAATAAATTTTCAGCGACAATTAAAAGTTTGCATAGTAATCATCTTTTGTTAGATATGACATCAAATTCATAACATTTCCTTAAGCTTTCACATATTAAATAAAACTCCTTTTAGCCGGATTTTAGTGGAGTATGTTACTCGCGACCACGGTACACACGGTTTACACATAAAGATACCGAAAGCTCGAGTTAAAATGTAAAAATATAATGAAACGCGGTAAAACCCGGTTAAAAGTTATTTTATTTAACGTTAAATTCAGCTGATGTATCTTAACATCCCACTTACTACTGAGGTTAACTAACTGAAAGTCGATACCCACATCAAAAATCTTCACCAACGAAGGTAGTCTGTAAATGCACTTAGTTCTTAAAAACTCAGTCGAGAAATACGCTTTCTTTGGAATATTTTGCTCATTCCCATCTTTCAAAATTACTCCTAGTACCCATTTTACTGTATAATGCAGGTAGGTAGAGGTATCTTAGTAATATTTATTTAGCTATTCTGGTCGTACCGTGGAAGGGGAGACGGGGCCAACTTGGATATTTTAATTTCACCTCTTGAAGCGAGCCGGGAAGAATTTGTGTGGCATAATAAGTGAGATTGTTACGAAATTTGCTACAAGAAAAAGAACGAGGGCCTTGTCTTGCTGGGTGAAAGAATAGGGTGGATATACCATTTTTTGTTTAATGACTTTCAAAATCGAGAAATTAGAATTTAAAACTTTTACTTTCAAATTGTGATATTCGTATTTGTTACAAAGCTACTGAAATACAATAAATTACTTGATCCTAGGAAGTGTGGAAATATGAGGTGACATTAATTACCGATACCAGAACTTGATAGTCTCGATCAGACTTTAAACTTATTAACACAATTTTAATACAATTTTATACTTGCATATTGGTGTACATGGTTGTATATGTATGTTTATTCTGGGTTCCCTCCCAATTCGCTGCATCCATAACACAAGCTTTACTTTTGGGCCCTACAGTTGAAGTGTTTTTCTGAGGATTTTTAAATTATTATATGATAGTAACATTTTGAGGTATGTTATTGGAGTAGATGTTAAAGTCTATACTTTTATTATAAAGACAAAAGATTAGTTTATTTCTTTACTAATCACAGTTTTAGATTTTATTTAACTTTGGCATAACCATCTAATAAACACGGGATCCATCGGACTGTAAGTAGCTTCCTTGCTCAAAGACATAAATAAATCATTGATTAAGTTAGGTTCAATATTAGAATATTTAGTGGCTGTTGCTGCTTCCTTGTAACGAGTTTGCAAAGTTGTAACAATCAAATTAAGAAGGACTGTATAACGAACTAAAACACAATCCGTAAAAAAATTCGATCAAGGTAGTATTTTGTATGGTTTTCATTAATACATTTAAATAATATTTTCAGTTGTATGCAATTTTTAAATTATTTGAATACCCCTGTGTGAATCCCAGTAATATCCACCTTAATGTGACCTCAGAGTGCGGGCGCACGTGTAAGTGGCAGCTTCAATATTTATGCGCAATTTTTCCAGTTTCCCCATTCGCCCCGCGGGGTCAGCTCTCCCCTTTGCCCCGCTGATAAAGGATGCATCGCGGTACAGAACCTATGTAATAATGGGGTTATTTATATTTTATTTTCATGTAATTTTTAACAATTATTGAACAAATAGTATCTAAGTAGTTTTACTTTTGTTGTGGTAAATGGAAATAGGGAGTCATAGGTATACTTAAACAAACGTTACGAGAGTTGATGCTTTTATTTGGCTGAAACACGATTTGAGTGGAATTATGAATTAAAACCTGCCACTATTTTACGATATATTTTAATATACCGAAACGAATCTAAATATCTAACAAATTCATAACAATGTTATATTTACGGGGTACTTGCCGATACAATATACCTACATAATTGCATTTCATTCTTTTTTTATTACTTATGACATTGTTACATAGATTTTACATAATAACTGGATTTTCCAGTAAGCATATGAGTTATTTACATTTAAAATTACCATAATTATTAGACTTATCACAGAATGCAATGAATTCAACAAATGTCAACGAGTTTCAAAAGTATTTGATTAATAATTGTAATTATGAACAAAGTATCATACAGCCATTTGCAAAATTCGCACGCGCCGTCGACTTCTCAATATTTTTATAGATCCCTAAAAAGCCAGATTCCAAGTACCTAATTAAATTAACTTTAACGCCGGTGCTCACATACGATGACAATTATATTCTGTGTTATAAGTGTAACCTTTGCCTTATTCAAATAAAAACAATTTCAATTTGCGCGGGAAATTGAAACGGAGCTGTATTGCGGTGTTATCCTGAGGTACTGAGTGTAAAGTGGTAATACGGCCTTCTTGAGAGGTTACACGATCGCGATCGAACAAACGATAGAGACCGCACGCAAAACTGCACGAATAGGTACAGTTCGGTAGAGTGCTGTGAAGTTAATTACATTAGGTACCTAATGCAATTTTCAAATTTCAAATTTGTTTTAAATTAATTTACGCCCTTTGTTTCTTGCTTCTAGCTTTCTTTAGATGAAATCATTTTTAAATCTGTCTTGAAGTTTATCTGCTTAGATATCCATTACAAACAAACGTACAAAAAATCAATCAAATCTTCCCTCGTTATAACAGTAGTATAGACATAGATTAGCCTGTTGTCTATGGCAGATTTCAGTTACTGCAAGCTCTCCTCTGTACAAGATTAATCCTATTCCATATTTAACTAAATAAGCACGAAATCAAGTCAAACTTTCAGGTTAAAGTTGAGCTAGTTGCGGCGTCTCCTGCGAATATGGTAACCGCCGCACGCCTACAGCGAACCCTCGCAAGCCTTATGGAATGGCTAGAATTTAGCAAGTCCTCGGTTACAATACTTTTACGCGACATTTCCAGGGTTGAATGCGTTTGTCGATCATTTTTCTATTGTTGGATCACGGGACGACGCCGGGAAGTGCTGCGGTGGAATAATGAAGTTTCAATTTTCGGAAAAATTCGTGTAATCATTTTGTTTTTGAGTTTGTATGTCTGAAAATTTCTTACACTATTTCGAAGTTAATATTTATATTTCGAAATACGCCAATATAAAAAAAATATTTAGTGGTTTTTGGTTAAATTCCCAACACGAAACTGATTAGGTTGTTCTTTAAAAAACCTTATAGCATTTAGCTAAAATTACATAGGAATTGAAACCGAAGATGTGTCTTTAGTACCTACCGTACCTACCATCATTCGTGACAAAAAGCCTTTCTTTGAAATAAGAAAATACATATAATAATACCCAATTATTTAGCCACATTAATTATAATGCAATGTAGATATCGACAATGGTAGGTAAGTACTGGACTTATGATCAAATTATTTGTGAAATAAAAAAATATTGAAGATTAATTTAATTAAAAAATAAAAATAAGCCTGTCCGTTCTATCCACATGTATCTACACGTTTAAATGGAAAAATATATCGTATTTACTCTTGTACATAGAATCATCAATTATTGATTTAATCCAATAAGATGGGAGCTTATTTGATAATTTGCAATATGACTGCTGGTGACATCTATTATTTCGCACTGATACTATTTCGCAGATTTGGCAACGGCTTCCAAAAATAGCCGAGCCCAAAACTAAACAAATTGTTCATTATTTTAGTGATAGTTACTAATTTTATAAATAATTTTTGAAGTTAAAAATAAAATTAAGTTCCTACTTATTCGATAATCAAATCAATTTCAGACGTAATAAAATTTGTAGGTTTTTTAATCATAGAAATTTTTCAGTACTAACGCCATCTCTCGAAGGGTAGTTGAACTTTTAAAAAAATAGTTCCACTAACGGTAACGACATTTTAATGCCTCTGTGGAATGTATGCTAACTAAGAGATCTATTCTTTTTAAGTAGTAAACTATTTTATAATATTAGGACTAGTGAAGGTACCGACAATGTTTTTTTCTTCATGAACATTACAATTCATAATTATGATTATATGTACTCGGATTTCGAAGCGTATATTTGATCAATTAGCTATTGCCTAAAGCTTAGAAAAGAAAAGCTGGCGTAATTCGCACAGCTTGTATCGTACAATATCTGTCAAACTGTAGTCGTGCTAAAATTTTGCAAACATCTTCGCCAAACCAATCTTAAAACCTAATCGAACCGAAGACAATATATACCTACAACACGTGTTGTTTAGGAAACGCTTATACGTACGGAATGACAATAGGGTTTCCCTTTCAAGAAAATTTACGTGATAAAATTCTTAAGTATTGCGTGTGAAAAAATACATGGTCCCTAAAAAATAAGGCTGCGGTAGGTATGGTTATATAGCCTTATGATGGCATTATGCGAGGTTGTAAATCAGGGGTAGACGTGCCAATGTGTTCATTATATTGAACGCACCTTCTCGTACGGTACAGGGGTTAGTGAATTCATAATTTGGTGCAAGGTTCGCGTTCAATTTTGTTTCTCTTTTTCGTAACGATATTTTCATCTCAATTTAATTGAACTAGATATATAGTATTGTTGAGTTTTGCATTAATACGCATGTAGGTCAAGCAGTATTTATAAAATGGCATAGTTTTATGAAACCTTTTGAAAGTTAAAGCCGGTGGATCCCAGTAAAAACGAGCAACCAAACCCAAGTTTCTTTTGCGCTTTGATCGAACCCTGCGCATTGATTTCTGGACCAGTAGCATAAGTAGTTTCAGCAGCTCGACTTGTTGAGGTCATCCGTCAGAAGTGATATTTGCGGCTGTAATCATTGGGTACAAATCGGCATTCTTACCCATTGATCTTAAGGATAACCTAGTTTATATCTCACGCTGTGCAGCAAACGTTTTCAACAAACTAGAACAAGCTATAGGCCTCCTGGACAAAGGGGTGTTAGCCTGTTATCAACAGTGGGATAATTCCTGCAGGGGGATGGTTGAGGTTAAGGTAAGACTCTACTGAGCCACCGTGTGAGCTGGTTTTGGTTAAATATAGCAGAAACTTTTGAGAGTTTGAAGTATGTCGTTTGTCTATATCAGTAAATACCTTATTACAGAGACGTGGGAAGATTCACGATATTCCTAGGAACTAATATTTATATAACTATTTACTACATTGTATGCTGTAACTAACTGCATAGTTAGGGTTTATTTATTAACGTTTAATATTTATAAACTGTTAGAATAATAACACTTTATGGGCTAATTTACTTCAGGTCAAAACATAATTTTATTGCAGTCATAAAATATCAAAGCACTCAAGTTCTGTAGTAAGTTAATATTCAAGTAATTTTTTTCATATATTTGGTCTTGCCTTTTTGCTTTGTAATTTGCTTGAATAAATAAGGGTATGTTGTGATAAATGTTGTAACAATGTAAACCTATTTTTCAATTTGTCGGTTTTGACACAACATTGAAAAAGTTTAGCGGTGTCATTATCAAGGTAAGTCGAATATCAAGACTCCGTACCTACATAACTAAAAAACTACTGATGTGCAGGCACAGATAGATTTATTCTAAAATAACCCCAATTACATATTTTATATTAATCATAGAAATTGATCGTTATCGTTCAACTTCTTCACAAGCAAACCAGCTTTATTTATATAGCTGGTATTAATTCAGTAAATCCTTTTAAAATATAATGAACATTGCATTATAACAAACGATAATTAAATTGGGACACTAAGTTAATGTTGTAAATTAATATATCTAATAAATGTTTTTGAAGACGTATAAGTATCATCGACCTGTAAATGATAATAAATCTCGGAACAATAATAGACAGTGACAAAACCTATAAACAGTCGGTGTTAATGTTCATTTGATTGGACTATTAAATTTTTATGAGCAATCTCGTTATCGTTTTGTGTTAAGTTACTTTTGACAGATTTAATTGTTTTATATTGATGTTTTGAGAATTAGCTTACGAATTCATGTGAGAATAATTGTTGCTAAGCGATTTGGAAAGTTTTGTAGATTTGGGAAAAGCAAAACGAATGGTTTTAAGAAAGTTATAGATCATTTAAACCGTTACTTTTTAAAACACTTGATGATAAACCTAACAAAACTTATTTTACCTTTAGAGATTTTCTTGTTAGAAATTCGAATTTCCGATATCGTCAGCGCGATACGTAATAACACCATAATTCGAGTACGACCCTCGATTGCTGCGGGTGGGGGTAGCAGACTTCTGGGTGGTGCATTGTTGTAAATACTATCCCTAAAGATGGGGCTACTGAATTTTGCAGTGCACAACTTAGTTCCAGATTTGAAAGACAGATGGTGCTTTTTTAGAAATTTTGCTATGAACTTAAATTGCAAACGTGACCATAAAATTAGGTATTGGCACCTTTATTTTGTTTAAAGGATAGTGGCACAAAGGCACGGTTATTTCAGCTTATGGTAGATTTTGACTAAATATGACATTATGGAAGTCACAGTGCTAAGTTACAATAGCCCTTAATGCCAGAAATATAGTTTTCGGTAAAAATAACGAAAAGTTCTGCAAATGTAAATAACATTATAATTAGTTAAATAATAGTGTAGCTTTTTATGTTGACGACGTGTGAACGTATTTCAAAAATTAAATTATATGGCATTATTAATTTACATATATTTTTTAATAAACTTATCAATTACCATATTAAGTATATAATTACATACACCTATTTGATTCAAAGGAAAACGGATTAAATGAGGTATATTTCATTTCAAACAATATTCAAGTTTTTTTGTTTTTAAAATATGTGTAATGTATGTATGTAGTGTAATTTTAATGGTAGTAAAACACAGTTATAAATAAACTTCAATAGCCAAAAAATAAGTTTTGCGTTCACTGAAAGGTACATTTCATACATTCGATTTCATACCAAATATTAGTATTTTATAGTAAAGAATTCCATTCTTTTATCACAGACGACACTTAAGGTTTGTACAACTTTAAAATTTAATTTCACCTTTTGAGTTATTTTTTTCCTCTAAATTCGAAAGGGTTGAAGGCAAAACAAAGCACTTTTGTTTCTTTGTCTGACCGTTACCTCGAACGGTTAATTGCTGGTACAAACAAACATGAAATTATAGTAGTTTTGATATTTGTAGTTTTAAATTGTTTTTTGTAAACCTGCTTCACACCACACGTAATATAAAACATTTGTTTTACAATCACACATATTAGAACTAGCGTCATGTACCTACATAGGTATTCAAATATTGTTTGTATAAATTCACATAGACGAATTTAAAACAGAACCTTTATGTTTATGTTCCTTTTTGATTAAGCACACTTAATTAAGAATGTCAATACAAGAAAATAAAAGATAATCGTAGTAGCTAACTTCAAACAACCTTTCTATTAGATATATTTATTTTTAGGTTTGAAAAAAATTAGCATCAGCTGTACTCTAAAAATATCAAGTATCAAGAGCATCTATTTGTCCTCACACTTATAAAATAAGTTTAATACTTCGTACCAACACAAGAATTGAGCAAGAAAATTGCACAACAGAAACCATAAAACCATCGTTGTAATAATATCCAATCCTTTAATGGTGTAATAAATATTGCTGTCACTGCTTTTACAATTACATAAAAAAATCACCTTAACGGCTGAAGTATAAGGTTGAAAATCGAAAGTTGTGACTAACGTTTTTGTTGTAAGAACGTACTGCGTATGTAATTGGCGAACAAAGAAACTAGCAAAGGTAATAATTACAGGTGTTAGTCGAACGAAAACCCTTTTAGTTCGCTTTTGGTCGCTTGGCTGTTAGTTTATAAATGTGTTTTAAATTTATATTTTTTAGTAAAAGTAAGTGTATTGGTGCAAGTGGCTATTTTTTGAGAAAACTATTTAAAATATTAAGTGGAAAACTGTAATTTTCTAATTGTTGATAAACTCGGTTTATAATGAATAGCGAAGTGAAAGTGTAGGTGATTTCAAATTTGGATCTCTGTGTTAAGTGGCGTTTATCAAATAGTTCATGGCTTTCAAAACCGGTGCATTCCGTTAAAGTGTATAATTATAACATAATAATAATAATATAACATAATTAAACTGACAGAAAATTTGATAAGAAATGTTTTTGTTTCTATCGCAATTTGATGTTTGTACAATTCTTCCGTGGATGACAGCTACAATATAATTTTGATTTTGTTCCTTTGAAATCTTTACAGCCTTAAGTTATATAAAATCGTAATATAAAATTAAAAATAATCTATAAAATTAGTATAACTAACCATGCTTTAAATGTTTACAAGATTATTTTCGAGAAAATACTACTAAAATAATGTCGCTGACGAGTGTAAAAGCGTTAAAATTACTTTATTTGGGATTGGTCCAGATCTTTCATCGAACTTCTTTGATGTAAATTGTACTGGAGACCTGTGCTAGTGAACCTATAAACCTCCACCCATTTGTACAGCTCACTGACTATTGATTAGTGCGACATTAGGTGTTTATAATAAAAAATAAATCGTGTAGTCCAACAAAATGATACAGGTTATTATTGTCAAGCAGAGACTACCTTGGGTCTGTTCTCTTAAAATGTTCACATTATATTATTCGATCTCTCAGAGAGCCCAGTATTGATTTCTTATACAGTTTAACCACCAACCCAATATTCTAATTTATAGAAAAATCAATTACTGTTCACAAACAATGCATTAAAAATTTAAATGACAATATGTAAATGAAAAAATGATGGATGGATGATGATGAGAGTGATTTAGGGCCATTTGAATATAAGAAGACAGTTCAATATTCAGGTTATTTTTTCAATTTAATAGCTTGTTTTATAATGACAGTATTATATCTTTGAAAAGAAGATTCTGGCCTATTGATTAACATATTGCAGTTTCAGAAAAAATTACGTGTTCACGAGTAATCTTTCACCCCGTTGAAAGCAACTTTGTAATATCTCATTTGAGGTGCATAAAAAGCTTCAAATAAACGTGATGGTCAAACTCAATATGGCATTTTGACCTGCTAATGGTTAGTAGTACCTACATATGAAAGATTACCTCATAAGTAATCTTTTCCCCCTAAACTTTCCTAATTTTTAATTTAAAAATCTTGTAAAAAATGTCAAATAACTTGCGAAAAATCAACCATAAGTTATCATTCTGTTTTCTTTTCAATGTATCAATGTCAATGTCAAAAGAAAGTAACAAACCTATATAAAAATTGTACATAATTAAGTCGAAAAAACGATGTAGAATGAACCCACAAGTAATTGACGTTATTGATGAATTCGTTTTGACAGTCAATCAACAATACCTATGTCAGTTTTTTTTCACATGACGACAGTGAAACATAAAGAAAAATCTGAGAAAAGATATATTTAAAAAATATCTTACAATGGTAGGAAGGACTGTATGTTCAAACTAATGAATGTATGATAATCTATATTAATTGCCCTTTAATTTGGTATACTGACTATTAGTAGGTCATCGTTTTTACCACCTGCTTTTAAAACATTGTGCACGCCGCTATAAGCAATATTTTTAAAAGTATTGCAGAAAAGATACTAATGTAGTGAGATACAAAAGTTTACTCAGGAATGTATTCTCCTTTAATACTCTTGGGTAGATATTTAAAACCCCCGTACCTACTACACTTTCAAGCACGTAGCATGCCTTCATGGAAAAAAAATCTAAAATTATCTTCCAAATCAAAATAAACTTTCTCTAATAGCACGTAGAAGCCTATCCTAAATAATAACAGCTGAGAATCTCAACAATAAATAGAGCATGTTACCTACATTGTTATTATCTATACAGATAGGGCCGGTAATATATCAGCTGTCAGGGAATTAGTGATTTGCGCAAGACGTTCAACTCTCGACGCGACTGCGTGGATAGTCAGCAGCGCAACTTAGTTTTTGTTTTTTTTAAAAGTTACACGCAATAAAGTAAATAGACGAAAGTAATGCACTGCAAGGCTACTCTTACCTCGGCTCTTACGTGTCTCAAAGCAATGAGATATCAAAGTGATTCTTTTGTTACTTAACTTTAGGCAACAATTGCCGTCCACAGCCTTATACTCGTAAATACACTTTCGAGGAGACTGCTATTTTAGAAATATCAGGCTAGAAAAATAGTTCTTATCTCATCGTAATAAAATTTAGTATAATAAAAATATCATATCCTAAACACGATATGTTGCAATAACTACGTATCTACAAGTCTGAACATATAAAATTTAAAATTGTTTATGACTTTTTTGATGTTTGCTGTACGATCAAATTAAAAGTTGAAATTTTCCAACGTTCTGTGGTCGAATGTACAATTCATTCATTTATTATGATATTAAGATTTAAATAATGTGAGCCTTGTTGTTGTTCAATAAGAGTTAAAACATCGTATGAACGTAATCGGTTCTAAATATAGGTAATCCGAATTAGACACATAATGTGGACTTTATTAAAATACTATAAAGATTAGTTTTCTTTGCTTTTAAAGTAAGCCAAAATATATCAGGCATGAACTCACTTCCTATACATACCACTATGTACTTATTCGAAAAGGTTTGTTTTATATAAAAATTACCAAACAAATTAGAAAATATAAAAAATACACCCAGAACAACAGGACGAAATATCAAAAATTTTTTCCTTTTGATCGGGAAAAATCCGTTTAAACTGAATTTCTGAAGCAAACACGTCTTGTTAACCTGGCGGGCGTTTTACCCCTGTCTAATTTAAAAATGCTTTAAAATAATAGTGGTCTACCTTTTTTAAAACTATAAAAAATGTTTCTTATAGATTAAATGCAATATGTTCGTATCACATTTGACTTGATGTGACTCTGATAATGTTTCATTGTCTTCCATATCGATAAGCAATACACTCAACAGTATTTGGGTTAATTAATTTAAAATAAAATGCTTCAGAATCAGTGCTAACGAACCAGAAAATGATATTCTACTTGTGAACTTCGTTCAATCGATATTTTTTTTTTTTTAATTTTTGGACACTTTTCAAGAATATCAGAGATATAGAGTTTCCCTATTTGTCGCTAAATTTATCCAGTTCCATTTAATATTTTAACCCTAAAAGCATAATTGAAGAAAATTTCAAAACACGGATTGTATCTCTGAACGTTTAATTTTGTGAAATTGGAAAAGTTTAGGAACCTCATTTAGAAGATTCGACGTGACTTGCCTACGATTAAAGTTTCTAAGAAAATGCGAACGAATTAACAATTAACTGTGTTTTGCCGTTCCTTACCCCACATTTTGGACGTAATGGCAGTGGTAACTTTCTTGAATTAATTTTCCTTTTTTGTAATTAGAAGTCAGTTGGTATAAACGGTATAGGTATATTATTATTTCCTGCCTCTTAGATGTAGAGAGCAAAAGATATTTTCGTTTGTTAGTTTGTTAGCTCTAAAATTAATAAATCTTTACGAGAGCTAAGCGGGCTAAACCGCGAGGAATGTCTAGTGTTCTAAATACACAGCCAACGCTGATGTTAGACCAAACACGGAGCATTATTAAGTAAGCGGTAGACCAGGTTTTTAAACTGAATTTTGAAACTAGGATTTTATATTGCCGCCAACTTGATTATTATTTTGTAAAACATAATAACTTTAAGTACTGAAATGTCCTAAAAAGAGTTTTCTCATCAAAAATCATACCAATATATATTATATAACATTCAATACTAAACTTAAAATCAGACCAATAAAATATTACATTATGGCCATCTCGATTTTGTATACAAACAAAGATATGTATCTCGGCGCCTTTGGCCACCATTTTGAAACTCGTTACCACCTTTGGGCGGGAATTATCTAGCCAAATGGAATGCGGATTCAAATTTAGAAAGGAATTCTGGAATCTCGGTTTTAAGTGGCGTTCTTTGAAGATTTATTTGTTTTAGTGTTACTATGTCTAATAGCTGAGAGACGTCATTAATTACGTAGGCACGTAAAGCAATTGTACCTATTTTATTTATGCCATAAAATGTATTGCTCAAATGGGTGGTTCAATACTTAAATACAGTCAAATAAAAAAGTATCTTACGAGTCTCCAAAAAAAGTCTTGTTATAAAAGACACACCGTACATAAGAAAATTAATTTTATAATCCTATTAATTATAAAAACTAAAACCATTAACTTATAAAACGTTTCCAAAGCCCGCGGCCATAGTAGCTACTTTACAAGAATAAAAATAAAAATGCGAAATTGACAGAAAAAAGATAAAGTCATATTTTTCCAGCAAATTATCGCTTAATTACATGAGCAGGCAACACGAAATTGCTTTTATACGAAAATAATCATAATTTTGTGCAGGCAGACATTTTTCAATTATATTGAACTGATTAAATACCCTTAAGTTATATAAAATGTAGAAATAAAAGCTTGTTGTTTGTTCGATCATAAGTTTTATCAAATGTATGTGCTTTTTGAACTTTATTTTATTTATTTAAGAATGATTTTTTTTTATTTTCTCTTATTTACTCTATAGTTTGGCCTATAATTCGCGTTGAACCTTTATATTTCTTTTAAAAGTAGATAAAACACAAAGTTTCACAACCAACACACAACCCTTATTTACCTACATCTGATTTACACCCATTGGTAAATATCATGTAAATCCCATATCTATAATAAACGTGTTACCATACCACCCTAATTTACTGCGAAACTTCACCCTCCACCCCCGCCCGTCTCCATATTGTTCTGACAGTTTTAAATATACGCCCAAAGTTCACGGTATCAAAATACACCGATTGTCATTCATTACGTACACACGACAAACTTTACAGCACCTCACTTATGACTAAATTAGGCTTTTTTCTTATAAACAATGTTATTAACTGTATCGGGGGATTTTCGTAGAGACGATTAAGGCCTTATAAAAAGTAATTTGCCTGTACCTATCGTGCGAGGGAGTGGCAATCGATTTGGAGGAGATATTATTTTTTGTCACCTTGTTGTTGTAAAAGGGCGCTGTGTTCAGATCGCAAATACAAGATGGCTTCTCTTATTAGGTAGTTATTCTATTATTTGCTATTAATTAACAGCTACTCAATTAGACCCTGGAATAGGTCACAGCTCATAATTATAAATATAGAATAGTTAATTTAATTGATTTGTTTACGATCGTACGTTATACAATATGATTGAAATAAATTAAATTAATTATTAAGAAAATTCTTAGTATAAAGAAAGATACGACCAATTTGTTTATTTACGAATGAATTTATGAACGAAGCTAGATTATAAAGATTTAGCCTAAATGCAGGAGAGGACTGTTTTCGACTAATATGTAAATTTCAATGATAAATAGATATGTACTACTTACCTGAACCGGCTGGCATATGAAATATCACGTATAAATTCACAGTAGTAGACTATTTAAAAGTACCTACCGAAATCTTTTTTTTTAAATTAGAAGTTAAATAAATAAAACAACGTTTTCTCAAAATCAAAAGAACTTTTGTAAGCTTTCGTTGCCAAAGCTACCGTCATACTGAGTGATGGATGTTCTCAAGAAAAAATTGTAACTCTAAAACTATTTTTCAATAACATCAGACTTATTTCCTTTATTTTTAATTTATGACCCAATAAGGAAGTAAACTGTAAAAAATTTAAAGTAAAGGGTTGAATAGAAATATTCCTTTGTCAAGTGTTTGTTATTTTTTTAAGCTTATTGTATCCTTTCTAACTATTATTTATTGTCAAACCCTATTGTCTTTTCTCTATAGTTACATTTTTAAGTTTTATTGATAATTTTTGAAGTGTGTTTTGTTTGGACGTGTGTCCGATTTTGAATAGGTTAAGTATTTATCGTCAATTTAAACTTGGAATTTATAGTAACGACTTTTTGTATTTTTTTATATTGCTAAATCGAAGATAGTAGTATCTTTTAGTTTCCATTATACATTTAATACAACAACAAACTTAATATTTTCATAATACTCAAGTATCCCCAAGTAAAGTCTATCAATTACCTATTCTATACATCCAGCATTAAATGAAAGCTCAAGATAATTAAATTCCTTGCATTACCAGTTCATCGTTAGCTGGTTAATATGTATTAATATCGACATAGCGGGCCGGCTTGATACGTGCTGTTATGTTGGTACCCACGCTCATTTGCAAGGGACGTTGAGATGCATCCGTGTACCTATCAAAGTTATTTCTGTTGAGGTTTGGAATTAAACTCTATTTATTTAAACAATTAAATCACAATTCAGAGGAGTTTAATACGAAAATAATAAAGAGGTTAAGAAAAAAAATTAATACAGAAAATGGGGCTTAATCTTTTAATATCTTGCTGAAATATACACTTATATGCTACTATACACTATGCTTAATAATTTGTGAGATATTTTCTCATTCAGCTTGTGCAACAAAAAGATAGCTTAGCTTAGATACCTCAGAACTTGTATTCCTTCCTTCCTTTATTTTGGCTTTTAAAAGGTATTATAGGCAGACCTACAAGAATTAAAGCCAGCGAAAAAAAACTCTCGGCACTCTTTTGTTAAAATTGTTATTTACAATAAATAGATGTTAAGGTGTACAATATGAATGTGACATGAAATTCGTCTCATAACATAACTTTCGTTTTTCTAAAATTAACTTTAAAGAGATCACACGTACTCTTTGCGACCGTAACATCCTCCCCGATGCATTCTGCATTGCTGGAGGTATCCGTCTCCACCATCCATCAATCCATTAAGTCTGATTGTAGCAATCTCACTGATGAAGGAAGGTCAGCTCCAGTCCAGCAACAGATGTGGCCTTCTCTTGATTGGGCACATCTTGAGTTTCTTCAATTTGTACTTGAGTGCCAATCGAATGGTATTATTGTTTGTCAGTAGAGTTAGTGTGTGTTTGAATTTTGGAAAATTTAATTAATTTACTGTTTTATTTGTTCATATATGAACATACTGACTTCGCGGTATTGCAAACTTTTTTCTAGTTGCTAGTCTTGAAAAGTATTAATAGGTTTTTTTTTAGTTGGAAGCTAAGTTTTATTTTAATTTTGTGTATATCCTTTTTAATCTAATTCGTGTCCGAACAGATTGAAATATGTTATGTAAAAAAAAAGATGTAAACGTCTTAGGATGTAAAAATCTTATTTAGATAACGTCTGACATTTTGGCTGCACTTGTGCACGTAATAAGAGGTAAAATATGTGTCTATACAACATTACAGATTTTATTTAATTTATTTATGTTTTAATTAAAGTCGATACATTATTTTCGAAATCCATCATCTGTATTTATCGATACAGGTAAATAAAGCGTTCGTACTTATTTATCGAAATAATTGATTTTTTTAAGTGGAAAATTAACACGTAATTGTCTCAAGATAATATAAAATCGCTTGGCTTTCAAGATCAAGTCATTAATACAGATCAGCAATGCGAATGACATAATTTAGCAGTTTCATGGAAGATCCAGATCTTTACACCGATATATATATTCCACTCACGTACAGAAACCTGGTTATATTCACAATATATAAGTTGGTATTTCTAACACATTCTACACCGAGGCGCCATTTAAGCGCTTATTCTTAAATTATCGCGCATACGCGAAACTTTTTCGTAAAGATATAACGTATTCCCAGAAAAACAAGCCGATTAAAATTTTCTACCCACTTTCTATGCAACTTCGTCTTTGAGATCCTGTGGTTTTCAAATTTCAATTCAAGTGCAAATAAATTTCTTTGTTACTTATACATGTGGGAAGTTACATTAATATTCAACACTTATGACAATCAGACAGACGCACACATGTGTGGCGAATACAGGAAACCCTAACAAATGTATGTGAATCTGTAGCTTTGTGATGCAAATCCGGTCATTGTCTGACTCGGAACGACACCCTGGTCAAGTTAAACGGGTGACCAGGCATTAATCCTCCCCTTTACTGACACCCCACAGATAATACACACCCAGACAAAAGCAATTCTCACTCGTACACCCTTATAAATAAACATCAAAATCACATGTAATACAAATTATCATATTTCAAAGAAATAGAAGGGCCATTATTATATTTGGGACTTGAAATGGCGTGGCTAAAGTGTGGACTACAATTATTATAGTTTAGGTTATATGTTATTCAAGACCCTAACCGCGGTGACAAATATCGTAATTTTGATAATAGTCTCATGTGATGGGGAAGGAAGATTTTAAAATTGTGGATCGCAGAAATAATGGTCTTCCGTAAAAGTAATAGGTAGGTTTTATAGCTAGCCAGGACTTATACTTACCTACATATTTGTCGTATACGAGGACATTTAAAAGATACCTGCCAAAGTAAAGTAGAACCTGACCACATACTGTCATTACTTGATTATGGTAAAACAGAATGAAATATTAAAACTAGATACTCTTCTAGTTTTGCAGTCTAGATCTCAGATATTAAAATTCTCAAACCTGTTCTACCGTCTGCGCGCAAGTTCCTGGCAGCAAAAATATATTTTAATTTTGACAGTGCTTTTAATAAAAAGAAACTGGTTGCTAACTAAAAAGTATTAATACTCATTAAACTTATTTTCTTATTATACTTAAGAAGAAGAAAATTAACAGTTAATTAAGTCTTAGAGGGTAGTTGTTCAAACTGTACGCCTGCTTGAATAAGCAATTTCTTATTACGGAGCAAGGTTCACTTTGGCTTGTTTTTTTTTTTCTTTATTATTAAACTGGGAATTCGAGAATACGGCTTGTTTAGAAATTCCTTTATTTGAAGCAACTTATAACGGTATGAATAGCTTTTGGTAAATTTTTTCTTACGAAACATTTGTAATTTTTAACCTACTGTAGGAAGCAAATACCAACGTATTCGTTTTTATTATAACTGCCGGAACTCATTTTTTAAATGAAATCGTAGCTCTTTCTAACTGTCGCTTTATTTGCGCAACAAATTAGGAACTCTCATAAGAACAATACCCAAAGAGGTGTTTAGTCCAGACAGTCCCCGGGTAACTGAACTATTTCCAGCTTCCTAGCAATTTCACAAAACGCGATACAAAGCTATTTCACAAAGTAGTTACCTTGGCGCGGAGAACCAATCTAACAAGATCTGCCAACTTCACTCTTTTCAAACAAAAGTTCCCGCAAAATTTGGAGAAGGAACTCTGTCCGGGATCTTCTGCAACTGGTTACGCTGAGACAGACCGGAATAACTAGACAGTGTTGGTACCAAATTAGAATATTCTCCAGAGACGTCCTAGCTAACTTTAATGAGTTTTCCGAAAAGATACTTCCACATAAATATTTTTCAAAGACACTCTCAGAGACTCAAGTGATGGTAATTTTAATGCTACATAGTTGCATTTATCACCATATATGTGTACTTTTTCCGTCATTTAAACATTAAAATAAAGTGAAGGAAATTAACATTTAAATAACATTGTGGCGATAACGTATGCTATATTAATTTAAAGGCAGACCTCCCATAACTTCCAAGTTACCTTTAGAAATGTGTATATTTTTTCAATAATTTATTTTTGAGAGGTCAATTTATGATGGCTTTACTGACAAACTGCAGGCGGTATTATTTAAACACGTCATATCGATTTATTTTATCTGTTACTGCCGCAATTATGACATTAGTTCGAATCATAAAAGCTATAACAGCATTCATATAGGACGTTAGAATCGAATAACTTAATCGATTCTGATGCTTGAACGAAACCGAATTCGAACGTCTTTTGTTTTTTTTTACAGACACAGGTAAAGGCTTTCATTCCAAACGAGTGAATGAGTAAATTACTTGGAAGAAACGGTCTGGCTCGTCCTATCTCCTGCCTCGCTTATATCGTCCGTAGGAAGGTACCTTCGTATTCTATGTTACTTATTTATACAGTAATCCGTACCAGTTATGTAGATTCAGCTCTAAAAGTTCAACGTTTGGATCTCCTGTATTGGACCTGTAATTATTTTTGTGTTTTAATTTGCTGTCCGATGTATGTTACATAGGCTTATCTATAGCAGTACCTTCGCATATTTAAATGTGTTCTTAAAAGCAAACGTGTATTTGAGTTTACATATATTTGTCGAGATCACTACTTTTGATATCATAATTTATAAATCGCGCATTTACTTTGTTTTTTCTTCGGGACGACAAAATCGTTCATTTATTTTCTTTATGTCTTCGGCGCAGTGTGCGAAGGTTGAAATTCCCCAAATTCGTATGTTTGAGTAAAGTTAATGAAAGGTATAATATATAGAGGTCTTAACGTTGCGGTTACAGGGTGTTATTATGTGACAATCCCTTTAAATCACTCGTGAAAGGTGCCCGGGCTTATTATAAGGGGTGGTGCCAGTTGCGCAATTATTACAAGATTGTCGTAATTTGTTCAGTTCGAAGTAAGAAGATAGAATAAGTTTGTAAGCTCTTTTTTGTAGCGTTTTAATATGGTTGTTATTTAATATTCGATTTAAAGATACTTACTTAAATTAAAGCGGTACCTTAATTTGTTTATGATAAATTTTTCTTCTTAATATTTTGTTTGGAACTATTAACTTACTATAACGTACTTAAAACCAATTTTTCAATACCTAAGAATCCGCATGTATTATTCTTTAATACTAAAAAAGGCTGCCGTAACTTTTCATAATCTCTAGATTTATTCGAGTATATAGCAACAAAATAACATTCAATAAATTTTAACTTCTACCAGCAATATTTATGGATTTCTTAAGTCCATAACAATGTTTAAAATTACACTTAACTGCAGTAAGTACATACGTTCACATAAAATAAATTACACCACTACATTATGGTTTTCTTCATAAAACTATTGTACGAACATATTACTCTGTGTAAAACTGCGCTTTTAAAAGCCTTTCGTATGCCTATTTGTGTATTATTTTATGTTCGAGAATTTTATCTCGTTTGAAACAACAGTGCAAATAAATACAAAAAGTACTTTTTTATTTTGCGTTCAGCTACATTTTACTCACGCGATTTTTAGCTTTACACTTTACAAAATTAAGTTTATATTTGTTTTTTTGGAGTTGTGTAGTATTTTTGTAGTAGAATACGCATATTGTTTGAATATTACAGGCAAACATGGGGTCGAGCGAGAGCTCGGCTCTGTGTGAACCTGGCGTTTTACGAGAAAACCGCTGCAATGTTTTGCATAGATAGATATACTCATTTTCTTTATTTATTTTGCTTACGTATTTTGTTAGTACTTTATTGTTTCCTTGTTAGTTAAGTAAAGTAACCGAATATCTTGGGAAACTAGTATTGTGGAAATAAGGTTACAAAATATGGGATTTTCAGTGTAAAATTAAGTAATTTTTTTAAAATAAGCTTGATAGCATATGATTGGATAGCAGTCTTGGTTACGAATCCTGGCAGGAAAGAAGAGTACCTACGTAAAGTTTTCTATGTTTATGTTGGTACGCATTTGTCATATCCTAGTATTCTGTGAGACATGCTTATGTATTATGTTTTTCTTTTAATAAGCTCCACTTTGATGGAAGAAGGTACTTTTCTGTGTAATAGCAGTTTAATTTATTTATCTTGCCAATGCTACAGCTATAAACTAGACTATATAATCAAAACATAAAATAAGTTATGTCTTTATCAGAACACTAAACAGCATGCTACGTTATTTTACAAAACAGCAAAACAAGAGACTGTAGCCGGATCGATCTTACGAAACCCTCTTTCCGTTCAAAGCAAAAATTCTTAAAAAATCCTAACTTTAAAACGCCCAGTCTCCTCGAGCTCTCATTCCACTTACTCCCTTACAGTTTGAAGATAAACATATTCTGGTTTTCGTTAACATAGCAGGTAGGTAAACTAATTGTGTATTCTTTCCTCGGATCCCTAATCCGCCCTTTTCCCACCCTCATTTTCCACCCTTACCGCGCCACCAACAAGGCGGAAAGTTTTAAATACGTTTCGTTGCATGCAGATTTTTTGCTTATCTTTTATTCAGGACGAGCGCGTGGCATTTCTTGTAATCACATTGTAAATTGGTGTGCTGTACATTTATTAGGTACCTATTGGGTTTTTAATTTAGAGTTAAGCTCAGGTTTTGGTGGGTGTCGTTATTGTTGTTGAGGGTGAACGATAAGTTTGGTTTAGTAAGTTTGGATTTTGCGTTAGGAAGTAACAAAATTGTTATAAGTCTCTACCAAAATACTACGGTTAAACTTACTCTAAAAAAGTTGAAAGATTCCATTGAATTTTTATATGTACTCTCATAAAATACAAACTTACATTCTGAAGTTCAAATAGTCAAAACGATCATAATTATAGTACGTAGCAATAAAATACAATCACGTTAGTTTTCAGTACACTAAAGGTAGGTAACTTTTTGTAACAAAATTCAAAATAACTCGCCTCACCTCTCTTTTAAGGTATGAACCAATCCTTACGTACTACAATCATAGTTCATAACATTGTTTCTAGCAATATTTTCCCTTGAAGTGTTCAATATCTATTATTTTAGAAGTTCTTAGGATATTGCAGGACGTGAGGCCGAGAATGTGGGACCCAATAACGGGGACCGCAAAAAGAAATTGCCTGGGAAGAAATTTACATTTTTATTGAAATTTCCACTCTCGGAGGATAAAACTATATCGTTCTAAATGTTGAGGCCTGTGTTCGTAGAAATATTATCTATTTTTATTAAAATTTCTAAGTTAAGATACCATAAGCAATCCAAAACTGTATTGTATTAAATAACTGAGTTCCTACTCCTTTAGTTAATTTACTCAATTTTATACAAGCTTTAATTTCTACTTTGCTTAATCTTAATTTACTTTATAAATGTCAACTAAGTAAACATATTGCATTTCACAAATTTACTTTAATCTCTCATTCTTCATTCTTAGTTGAAGTCTGATTAAAATTTTAGGTTATTTTCGACACCTGCTCAGGTTTTGTTTTATTTATTAATGAAATCAGTTTTGATTACTTGTTACAGTTATTAATTTTATTTAATACCTACCTAGGTAATTACATTTATCAACTACCCACTAGAACCCATCTGAAAAGACGACTTTGCGAAGAAATTTGTCTGTCTCGTCTGGAGCAGTACTACTTAAATCGCCATAATTTAATCAGGTTGACGTGGTTGTGGTCAGGATGAAGAGAAGGAACAGGCAGTGTATACTGGAACAAAGGTCAATTCTAATCAAGCCTACGCTTGCCAATGCACCATTATTAGATAATAAATAAACTACAATATAATTAATCAACAACATCTACGATTAAAGATTAAACAATTTCGATATTCTCAATATTAATTATGAACAATACATAGAAATTCCATCCATACTAACATAAGGCTTAGTTAAATTCGATATCCAAAACCGAAACAAACAACTTATAATGAATAGATTTGTAAGTCTTCAAGCGTCCTACACAATTTTTTCTTGTTTCATAGACGGGAAAAGCTTCCTCTATAAAAATATTGATACTCAGCATCTATATTGGCATGGAGGCAGCAAATGCTATAGCTCCGAGTTTGTCCCGTGGATATTTATTTAATTTTGTTGACTTTAGGGACCCTTCTGTTATGGGAGGTTCCCGGAATGTGAGAATACGATACCCTTTGCACTCATTTTTCCTTTATTTTCCGGGTTTTAATGAAAGGTCTGTGTCGAACGGCAATCGATGTTTTAATTTAGGACGTACCTAATTGTTTGTGTACATGTTTTTATGTATTTTGGTGTGTGATTTTATTGAGGTATGACGGTTGATGAAAAACTTGAAAAATACACAGAAATACAGGCATTATGAAAAAATTAAATTTATTAAATATCCAACCGAAGTCTGATCCTAAGATCCTTTAAATAATAATCAAAATATGGATGCATAAAAAGACAGAAAAGTTTATATTACTAAAATAACAATATGTTTGTTACTAAATCTATAAAACCCTTGTACGACAGATACTTCTTGACTAAACCTTTAATTAAATTTTATAATTTAGTTATAATACAGGTAGATAAGCTGTCATTGCATTTAGTTGCAACATTTTGGCGAACTAAATTGAAATGCAATATTTGAATAAGTTAGCATGCAACAATGCAATATACCTAGTTAGATTTATTCCTAATAAATTTATTCAAGGTACGATACTTGCCAGCAAGTAGAACTTTATTTTGAAAGTAATAAAATTTAAATTGTTTTTTTAAATATACTTAGTAACTAATGGAAAAATATATTAATATTAGTAGTGAGATGTATTTCTCACTACTATCTGACGAAACGACTTTCTTTATTAATGTGAATTTATTAGCAAATAAGAGAAAGGTATAGGTATAAGTACTAAATTAATAAGATATTGTTTGTAAATTATGCCTTAAATGTTCATAAGAAATAATAAAATTAAAATAATAAAAAGTTTTTATTCGTTAACGGTATCATTGCTACCTAATATTCAGAAACTGTAGGTTACATGAATACATGAACTTTAGGCAAACAATACCAGTACCAAAACTTCATTTTACGACCAAATCACAAGCCATCGCGGGAGATTTACAACCACGAAAACTAGGACACGAAAAGTAAACTTTTTTGTTCATCAGCCGTAAATGTCTTAACAAATTGACCGTAAATATCTGCTCTATTAAAATTTATTGTCCTCAAACCATTTATTGTAATATTACGTAAGCCGAGTAACCCTTCAGAGGTCGTAAAGAAATGCAACCGCCCTCGCTTTCACGCAAAAATGTGTATATCACTTACAAAATACGACGACTTTAAGACTGTTTTTGCATGTCACGCCGAATACGCTTTACGATACGCCAGTGTTTTACGATCTCTTATCGAATTGAGAATCCCAAACAGAACAAACACCGTAAATAAACAGACACTAATTTGAATTGAAACGATCTATGCGTGTACTGTAATTATAAACTTTTTGCAATTCTTAATCTTGGTACCATCATGCATGATCTCGCTCGTAATGTATTTTAATGGTCGCGATGACTGCTTTATTGTACATTCGCATTATACAAGTGCAGTAAGCTAAACATGTCGGTAAGAAAGATATAGGAGACGTCGAGAAAGCATTTTAGCTAAAGTTTTGCGCTAGCAAACAGTGTTTGTCGGTCTCTCGACGTCTCAGACGTCCTTTTATTCAAGATAAAGTAAATACTGCCACGAGCAGATAAAGAGAAGAAATCAACCGCAACTATATAAAGGTTTGCGGTTATAAAAATACCATGTTTATTTTCACGTCCTACATCAACTGTTTTATCGAGGAAAACCGATATATACCAGTACAAGTGGTATTGAACCTAAATCTCTATCTGTACGATATACAATTGCTTTTTCAATGAGCTTCTTTGGTGCTTGATAACGTTTTTAAGCGTCCGAGTATTTGAACTTACATTCCGAGGTATCTGTAAATTTGGATCGGTATCTTGTGCAGTTTTTTACCAACAAACGTGATTTAAATCGACTGCTGGATTACGTTTTTTGGTGTGACTATTATACCCCAATAAGGATTATTTCAACCGTATTCACCGCAATACAGGTGGCACTTGTAACATTTAAAGCATTCAATTTATTTATTTTAACTCACAAGATTTCCGTTTGTAATTAAACAAAGCAGGATGTTTGTTTGTTCGCTCATTACTTTAATTTTCTTTATATCTTTAAATAAGGATGAAGTGATTGCGATAACTTCAAACGACCGGATTATAAACACTTTTATCGGGTGTAAACCAATTTTTACAACCGAAGACTGATGTTATAAACACTGTTTTTGAAATAAATCGGTCCTTCTTTAATAAAAGTCGTGCAGTTTGCTTACCTGTGTACGTGGACTATTGAACTGCCATAAAACAAACCACTTTACTATTATACGAATGTGCTTGCGTTCGATAAAGCGTACATTTTATGCTCCGAGCATTCTGTTTGCCTGCATAGAGCGCGTGCATGTTGGAGAGAGACGACACGACTTCACGCAGTCTCTATTGTACCAGGGAATATTTCAGACTCAAAATGACAATAGTCTATGAGCATGAAATTTTCTATTAATTGTCATTTTTATCGCTTTTTATTTAAGCCTTTCGGTACTTTCTGTCCACTTTGTAATCAGATATTGAGAAACCAAATTTATTTGACTTAACATAAACATTTTAGATGTTCGTGTAATTTTTCATGATTGTCTTAACTGTATAATGTGGCTATTAAATTTTATGAAATGTATAAAAGCCATCCAAACTGCTATAACGGCCCATTAGAATGCGAAATGTATGCTAATGTTGGATCAAATAGATAATAATTGTCGAAACTTCCTCCATGATATAACACGGTCATATATGTAGGCGTTAAGCGAGTCTGTTGAGTGTACGGTGCGCATAAGAAATTCCAATAAAGAACACCATGAAAAATTCAGTAGGTCGTCGTCCAGAAGTCCCGGGACTGAAGTGAAAAAATCGAAAACAATAACGTCGATTTAATCAGTATTCCGTGAGCATTGTAAGTTTGTCGGCAGCTGGGCCATTTGGCAGCGGACGACTATCGGATGTAGGTAAGACAGATTCTGACGCCACTGCATTCTCAAAAACACTCTTCCATTGTTGACAACATGAGAACATATTCAAATTCACACGCGGAATAATTGACCAACATTACGAAAATAACATTGAGCGAGTTACGCGCATGGCCAATAAATCTGCATTAGTTTAAATTTAACTGGAGCTTTAAATCTGTTGCGAACATTAAATACAGCTAAATAACCATACTTGCAATTTCCTATTCGTTGAGTTACAATAAAATAGACAAATTCGATGAAAACAGGCATATCATATTTCCAGACTCAATTGAAGCGTTAATTCTGTCTGGAAGCCCTTAATTAAATCATGTCAGTTTATCTTTAGTATGTACGTGAAACATTATTGTTTTAATAATACATAACATGAAATCTATGTGAGAGCTAAACCAACTTTAGCTAGCGTCTGCTATTAGCCAATCATATCTATAATCAATCAAACCTTAATTTTTAATTTCGATTCGCAACTGTTAAAAACTCGACTAATAAATCATGAGTTTTTGGTCGTGGATGTATTATTTAAGGCGCGTATGTATTGTTGGTATTTTAAGAGGTAAATAATGTAATTCGAGACTACCTGGGTATCCATTATTCATGAGAGCCTGACTTTGAAATGCCCGACGAAAAAATATATGAACTGCATCGCGTGATTCAGACTGCATCTTACTTTATAAGTAAGCGAGTGTGAGGTTTCGCACATATTGTTTTGGGCTAAAAATAAACGAGTTTTTAAACTACGGTGGTGTTGGCTTAAGAGTTTATAAATTTCTTAAAATAAGTAAGTGTTACTATAAGAAATTTCCAATGGGGATTACGAGATGTGGGTAAGATAAAATGTAGATAATCAAATGCCATAGCTACTGCCTTAATCTTCATAAAAACCTGCGGTTAGATTGTGTCGGACTCAAATAAACCACACATAATTATCAGTCTCAGAAATTATAAGCAAAGTCCAAAAACTTACTACAAAAAGTCATGTGAAATGCAGCATCAACAGGTGCCTACAACTTAAATCACACAAAAGAACCTTAATTCACAGCAAGACGACTTTATCTCCAAAAACGAAAAACAATTAGTTTAGTGCAGTGACTTCAATTATCGATAACCCTTAGAGCGTTTTAATAAAGCCAATAGGTCCGTGTTTTCGTGAATCACGCTCCGCCCACAAGCGGTCTGACCTCAAAGTGTCATAAGCCTCGAATTGCTCGTATGAAAGTATTTTTATAACTCTCTCATTGATTTAGACATTGCGATAGCTTTTGTTTTTACATTCCAACTCAGGGAATTTACTAAAATTATACTGCAATAAAGCTATTTGAGTTTAAAATTTTCATGTTTTATTTTATAATTGGTATACCTAAATAAGTAAATAAAGTAAACATTTGCTTGAAAAGATATAAAATATACATTAAAATGTTCGTTGACACCTACTTAGGTTGGTATCTACCTTATCTGATCTTGAGGTAAACTTACCTCAAGAGAATAATTTGTTTGTTGAAAAAATCCTCTAAAAATGTTAGCCCATTTAAATATTTCTTTCACAATTAGGAAGCTGTGTTGAATAGAATTAAAGAAGTTAGGATAGAGTTGGGTACTGTATTTTTTCATTATTAAGTTAAAGGAAGAAATATTTAGTGATTGCATGATAAGGAATACCTAAATAAATCCAAAGTTGCTGAAATCCCTTCTTACTTTGTCACCTCAGAAACTGAATCCCATACTTTAAGCCTACATGTACCTAACTGCACCAACACAGATCTACTGAACCGCCAACGAGTCATAAAACTAAACTACTTCAATAAACCATTCCAATCAATTTGTATTTCCTACTTACGACAGTTACTTTTAAAAAATTAGGCGAAGCTAAACTCACTCTAGCAAAATCTACGAGTTCTGAAATCTATAACTTAGGTACCTAAAAAGAAAACTACAAAATATATAAACCAGCCTTCATTTCTATCAGGATCATCCGTACCAAAGTTACAAGTTACAAAGTTTGTTCGCATTTCAAAGATAACCTACCCACCTACTTGAAGATTTTATTCAAAAGTACGTATTGTTCTTTATACCTACCACGATTTGTTCTGTCTGTCACCTTAGTTCATCACGCATTGGTGGGGTCATTGCCCTGCAAGGACGACCTCGCGGGTTCAAGGTCACTCGCATCTGTCACTCGGTATCACAGCGCCTGCATCTGTTTATCTAGAGTGAAGTGCGGTGCACTCAGATGGTAACGGACGGAATGTATGTTTTTAGGTGGAAACATGTGTAAAATATATTAAAATAGTTTGGCGGACACATTGTTTAGCCTATAACATTACAATAATCATTAGATTTAGGAATATATCCTATTAAAACCAAGGTACGTTTGAGACAATTTTTTAGACGCCAGTCTGACGAAATTTCTTACAGTCAGTATAATATATAGGTGCTTCCAATGAAAGACAATTAAAATTACAGTGAGGATATTGTAAATAATAATATTCAAATTAAATAATAAAATATTTTCGAGAAGTCCATAAGCAATGTCGGCTAGTGCGACAGTCCTATATTAAAAATATGGAACGCTTTTTAAATTTTTAAGCTTTCTTCTTTTGGAGTCCAGATTCGTAATTCTCTTCGTAATTTCTTAAATTAATAATTTTATTAGGTACCTAGATAACTTTATAGTACCGTTAGTATAAGTTAGATAATTCCACTAATAGGAAAACCGGTAGGGAATCTGAATCAAATTCAAATATTTATTTCTCAACATTGACGATTACTTGTTCTTATTGACGTCAAATAAAACATGACTCTACCACCTGCGAGTCTGCATCGAGTTCCCCGGCTGTACCGAGGTATCTATTAAGTAATTTAGGTTTCCTATAAGTTCCAGTCTCAAAAGGCCATTTTAAAGTCTTATTCCATACGTTTTAAATAATTTGTTTGAATTTGAACTACCTAAATATTACCTATGTAGGTATACCTACCTAGGTATCATATTTTTACTAAATATATACCTTTTTACCCAGTGCAAGTGTAAACGATGCCTGTAATTTTTCTACCTTGTTACTTAATACATCTATTCTGCAATAAAAAACAATAATTTAATGTGCTTTAATTTTAATACAATTAATTCTACCTATTGTAGAAGTTACCATAATTTTGCTCTGACTAGCAGAAACTCGCCACCGCTATTTTGATACAGAAATTGAACCTTACTGCGCTCGCAATTAGAAACGCGTAGATTTGTCCAACTGACCTCGATATTTGGGGACATTGCGTGATAGTACAGATAGTAGATGTTACGATAAAGTAGCGAAAGAAAAAGTAAATAGACTCGGATGGTGAAATTTAAGATTTTGGAACCTATTTACTTGAATATTTATTAAAGAAGCAAATTCTTAATCATACCTAATACGAAATTACAAGATAATTAAATTGGAAAGTGAATAGGCAGGTAAACCAAGTTAAAAACAAATTTTTTAATATATAAATTATAACATAAATTTAAATCTAATTTCATAAAAAGTTAAGATTAATGCTATTTCCTTCCCAAACGACAGAAAAAACCATAAATAACTTATCTTCTATTCTTTAGGCAAGGGCAGACAGATTAAAGCCATAAATTGGTGATTTTTAATGTACTGCACGGATTAAAATATATGATAATAACACAAATAAACACAACAGATGCCACTAAATTCGTTCACCATTTTAAAAAATAAAGAAAAAAACATGGCGGCTTTTCAAAGCTTGATAAAGTTGTTGAGGTGGTCCGTAGTTATTTCAAGTAAAATTATGAGTGACTTCAATTCGAGAAAAAAGTTAATTTTTAGGTTTAAATTATGGCATGGTGTAGGATGAAATTGGTAATCTAGGTAGTCATCAAGGCAATTAACAATTAGTTGATTTAATAGGTATTTTTTTAAGTTGAATTAAACAATTAAGTTTTTTCACATTTATGTAATAACTTATAACAACCTGTCAAAATTGATAGGTAGGTATGCAATTTTTAAGATACCATTTCAAGAAACTACTGAAGTAGGTAGGTATAGGTATACCTATATAACCGTATTTACCTATAACTACAACCCAATACCTATATATCTAAGATTGTTACACCTATCAATAATCGTTTTTAAAAAGTTGTTAGAATTTCCTTATAAGGTATTAGGTAACTCTCGTAGAATCCAATTTAATACAAGCTCGGTACCCTTGAAATTACCAATGTCACGGCTAAGTGCATTTGCCAAACTACACACGCAAACTAAAAATAGTTACCAAAACAGTATTCCGCCTAGCAATTAATCTTACGCAACCTTTTAGAACAGTCCACAAAATCAGCAAGCAATTAAAACTTTCAACCCGTCCACAGTTCAGTTTTAGTTTTTAATGTTCCCCGACAGATTAGGGTGAATTTTAAAAGCTTCAAAACGATAAGGTAAAAAAGAATGCGGGCTGCTTCTCCTCTACACAATTTTTTCTGCAACATTATTATTTCATTTTTAAAAGCACGTATTACAACAGAAATAGAGTTGATATCAGTGCGATAGTGCGATTGTCATGATTGGTTGATCGTGGGTAATGGAGGACTGTCATGGCGGGAGACGTCGCACGACCAATGAACGCAGAGTTACGCGCGACACGATCGCAGCGCCACAAGATGGCCGACCGACGGAACGAACCCGTCGCTTCAGTTTGTATAGGCCTACAGTTCTAAACTTAAATAAAAAAATCATTAATAAATAAGATTGAACAAATTATCAATGGTTGGTTAAATGTAATCGAACGGCACCAAGAATGATGTCCCTTTACATTTGCGGTGAGTGTTTTCTTTCTTGTTATAATGTTTTGTGGGGCATTTAAGTCTTACGTTTTAAAAAGCTATGTTTGTCCGATAAAAATATATTGCTGCGTTTAGACAAAATCAACTGAATTTATTTAATACGTAAGTTAGTAGAACGTATAACAATGTACCTACCTACCTTTTCAAGTATCTTTCTTAATAAATCTAATAAGATAACTAGATACCCATGTTCGATCTTTTTTATCAGCAGCTTTAAAATAATAAAGGTACCTATTTGTTTTTAATTAACTTACGTAAGCTATTTTCAAAAAACCTTTCTAACAAAGCGCCACTTAAATCATAGAACGTGATATATGTAACTGTGTGTTCTAGTTCGACACTACCAAGGTGTTATTTGGACAAGGACAGAATTGTCTAGATTCCTAATTTAGTGCACAGAGCTGATTATATTTGTAAATTGATTGATAATTGATACGCATGGATAAAACTTAGGTCAGATATCATACATTTGATGAGATATCTATCTACATACATGATTCCTTGTTCAATTGTCGCTAGGTGCTCACCTGATTAAGATATACCTACTAATGTTATGTTTTTTACGATTAAGGTATAGGTAAGTTTTTACATTGCACTAATAATAGAAATCCACAGAAAAGAGACATAAGGAAAACTGTCAGTTGGTAGGTGGATATTAACTAGAAATATTAGTAAATAGATAGCTATACCTTATATTATATTGTACTGTCTGCAATTAAAGAATGCAATACGAGTACAACAGACCATGCTTGCATGCTTCACCACGCTGATCTATTGTCTAGGTATTTTTGAATGTTTATTATTTCAAAAATCCTATAGGAAGCTTATTATTTAGAGCTTTATGAAACATACATTATTTAAAAGATTTACTTTTTACTAGGTATAAAAGTAAGAAATAAAACCTCAAATTGTTCCCATTTCAAATCTCTTGAATTGTTTGACGAACTCCATTCTAATTAACCAACGTATTGGACAAAAGTAGCATTCTATTAACTTGTACATTAATATTATAATAAATAACCAAGTATTCATTTCATAAATTGCAGATTCCATTAAAATTTTGAAACCACTATGATTTATATCTCCAACAACTACCAACCAAGAACTTCATTACATCAAGTAGGCAGAATTATTGGCAATTAAATAGCAACAATTTAGTGGTATTGCAATGAGCCACCGCCGCCCGCGCGACTCCGCGTTTATACCTAACAATGTTAGCTTCAAAGGCACCCTTCGAATAAGCAGAGGCAATATTTTAGATAAGAAAAGAATTATAGCGTCTTACCAGTTTTTCGGATATCCTTACTGCGTGCATATTTTACGAACCAGCACCAAGAAATGCGGTTTTATTGAATCCTGTTGGTCTTTTTCGTTTGTGATATCAGAACGTCTTTGCGTGTTGTGAAATTCTTAATTTATGTTATTTATTCGTGCTTGTGTCCTACCCACGTTGATCCATTTAAAGGGTACTTAAGTATTAACATATATAAAGTTAATATTAACATCATTTTCAATTACTTAATCGTATTCCTCGTTTGATAATATTTCTAAAACCGTTGTAATTTTTGTGTACGTAGTAAGCTAAAGTAACGCTCGATCGATGCTCTCTACACATCGGTGATCTTAAGGGTCGGCACTCACACAATCATACACCCATTATGTCTATTATCATAGGGCATGACGGCCAATAAATCTTACTTTTTTTGCTTCCAGGGGCAGCTGATACCACCCTACTCTTTTGCTCTAGGCTCCGCCTTAATTCTCTGGAACGCGTTGCATTTTGGTATCATCTGTACCACAAGAATGCACACTGCCTGGTAATATACTTTTTAATTTTTATATTTGTCAGTAATTATTCAATTGGCTGATTTAACACCAATTTTGGTGCAAAGACTTTTAAAAATGATTAATGAGAAAATAAACAGGCGTCATGCTAGGTTAAATTAAACTGCAATGTATTAAAGTTACATAAAATCAAGAATTTACTATCCTTAGGCGCTAATTTGCCTAGTTATAAAACCTGATCGCACAAATGTTAATCTAGCTTTATCAATCAAGGACCTACCTTTAAAATAACGTTAACGAATAGTTAAATACATTATTTTAATCACAGATTTATACTTGATTAGCACATAAACTAAATTTTATATGTCCCACGGTTCTTACTATTCAAGATGACATTTTCTAACAAGTTCTTATACGAGGAGATTACTAGATAAGAACTAGTCGTAGCGAGATATCTGAATGTGCAAATGTAGGTAGGTATAATATTATAAATGAAATCTTTATCAACTGTTTACGGATTAACGTTGTTAAAACCTAAAACTATTTTTTTTAATGGGATTTTTAGAATTTCATCATTGACCATAAATTAAGATAGAAATGAATAAATCCAACGAATTTCAGACCGTCTTGGGAATATATTTTTTCTAAAATGAAAAAAAAAAAGAAGAGAAGCTTGGTATTAAATTTCAAATGGTTACATTAATAGGTACTAGGTTACAACTTTTTACAAACATTTGAAACAAAAGTTTAGATTTTATTGCAAGTCTCGATTTCTTTAATACACAATTTGCGTAGTTCAAAGGTATTTATAACTTATTTCACATCCAGAAATGGCATTCATATAAGTTTTTATTATTCCAGTTTAAATTATTTACATAAAGTAAGAAAAACTTGACACCTAGGTACTTAGAATTTTACGGTAGGTAGGTATTAGCTACATTAATACGAGTGTGCAATATTTTAATTTAAGGGACTTACTTAACAATACATCATAGTTCTTTGTTTACTACAATAACTTTAAATCAATTTTAAAACCTGTTTAAGCCATAAAAAGACCGTGAAATCAGTATTAATAATTTATGTCCCTGAAAAATTATAGTAAATAATTATACCTCTCTCAGTAAACTTTCTTACCAACCATGATTAACAATATCGTGGTATGTAGCTATAAATTTAAATAGCTATGTAGATACGAATTATAGTTGAAGATAAGAAAGATACTTGAATTTATCAATTATATTCTGATATCAACATAAAATTTGTTTATTTCATAAAATAGGTAGTTTGAGATGGCGGTACGTACATAGGTACCTGCCTATTTATCAACCAAGACCCATAAACGTATAATACGAATTGTCATACAAAGTTATATTTAAAAGACTACAAATTAAAAATATTGATTATTTATTTCAATAAATAAAATCTTTTTAAAAATCGCGTAGATTTTAAATTCATTCTATACCGACGGTTGTAAAAGTAACAATAATTATATATCTATTTAACTAGTGTAGTTTATTGAAAATAAAAACCTTAAATTAAACCGTTGTTGGAAACTGAATGACTATGAACAAGCTAATAATATTTAGGCCCATGCGGTCGAAAAGCATGATCGCGATGCCTAAAGGAAAAACAGCTTTTTCAATTTTGTTCATGAACACATACTACCTACATTTACATACTGATTCTTGAAAATTATAAAAATGTAGCTAGCTTTATGTTTAAATTACTTTCTAAATTTCAACTAAGCACTAATACAGGAATTGTAAGAAAAATAACGAGATACCAATAGACAAATTATGATAATTTTAGACCTCCCTCATAGTTAGTTACGCAATATAAATATCTCTAGAAGTACTTACAACAAAATTATACTATAGATAACATTGCAAATAGGCAATAGATAAGAATTATATTAACTTCAGATTTTGGTGAGGGAAAATAAGTAGCGGTGGAGTTTTCACCCAAATTAAATTATGCAAATTAAGATCCTTTTCTTGACTTGAAATGTTCGTAAATGTTTGTATGTCTTACTTGTAGGTACTATGAAGAAAAAATTTAAATTTTAAAATATTCATCAATATATTTATTGATATAGGTATGTTTGCTGGTATCTAAATTTGTAAGTAACATTTTTAAGTTTCCTCGTGCAGCCATCTTTCAACTTCCGAAATAGAAAACTGTATCTCTAAAAACAGAGCTAAGTAAAGTTAGAGTACATTGAATTGTATTTTGAAAATTCGATTTTAAGTTAGTCGCTATTGTTCGAGCGTAGGTAAGGTATCAGGGACGGGGTGCAAATAACGTTCACGTTGTGTGTAATGAAATCTGGCTGTGTGTGGGAGGCGGGCGGGTGGCGGCGCGCGCTGCTAGGGCGGCCGCGGCGGCAATCGATGCGGCACGGGACGCCGGAGACCGCCAGACGCCCGCCGCCCGGCAGCCGGCCCGCACGCCACCGCCGCTCCCACCGCTCCCGCCGGCTGTTTACCGAACAGCTGACCGCCCGGTGAGTCACGTGTCCATAAATCACCCGACACAAACCCTTCGTAACAACAATAGGCAACCCACAATAACAGGACTTCGAACCAGCTCCTGATTTGCGAATATAATTTTTGCAAGCCTGTTTTGCGACTCCTCATTGGTTTCTGTTGACAATAGACAGTTTTAGGACAAAAGCTCGTTATGTGTTTAAAACAATTTTCCCCTGTAATTTTTATTTACGATTGTCCTTTAATTTTCTTTAGGTACCGGCTGGAGTATCAGTGTGAAGGTTTCGCCTTCAATACCCCTGAGTGCTGTAAATCGGTTGTTTTATGTTATAGATGCAGGTCCCGAGGGCACGGAGGGTGGAAATTTAGCGGCGAAGCACTTAGGATTCTAAAGATATTGCCAAAGTGAGGTGTACAGGGTGGTAACGTTACGACCGTTATTTTTTGGCAAGTCTTACAGTCTTCAGTGCGGCAGAGTCCGGAGAAGATCACGGGGAAGAAGAGATGAGAAGAGAATGCGTTGCCTTCTGTACGTATACTGAATGTATCCTGAGTGCCTCATTCTTTCCGGTATACCTTCAGTATACGTAACAGAAGATAACACTAATCGACGGCTGCGGCGACAGAAGAATTCAGAAGATCTTCGAATGTTTTCTTCGTTTTTCTTGTTATATCTCATGCATTTCTTCCATGTGTCGTACAGGCTTCGTTTAAAACATTCATTTTGTCATCTTCATGTTTTTCAGTACATTTATTGTCGTTTTGCGAACTGTAATGCATATTCATAATAAACTATTGTATTGTTTAGTATTTAAACTAACCCATCTTGGACTTAGCATTAACCAATATAATTTTTTTGTAAGTAAATTAATGTGTAAATTTACGATATCATTGCATTGTTTTATTGTCATAATAATGTTACTTAGATAGGTAATGCTATTTCCTTATGTTAAGTAAACCGAATTATTTTGCTTTACAGTAACAGTCCTTATCTAGTTACGATTTGAGTAATTGTACGATATAAAGTTTCATAAACGAAGTTATATATAACATTATCACTTTACTTACCTTTTAATTCATTGTATATACCTTCGAATACCCATGTTTTTAAGAAAATAAAATCATTTCTATAACAACATTAAGTGTGCTTTATTTCTTTCACTTGTTTTGGAAACAATGACTTAAGATCGAGACGACACTAAGATATCTGTGTAGGTTTAGTTTTTTTTAATGGCTCTACATTTGATCAGTTTTTAGGGAACATAGATCAAGATCATATTTTATATAGTCTTCTTGAAAACATCATCAATACGTAGATAGAATTTACTATAGCTATTCCGTCGCGTTTAATTTTTTAAGTTCACAGATCTTATATTTTTACCATCATAACAACATACGTCAGTATATTTTATATACTCATCCTTTTTCATATTTCATTAATTTTACTGCTAAAAATACATACATACCTAGTAGTATGTATCCCTCTTGCTTCAAAAGCTAGCAGGTTGTCATTTTTTAAGAAAATTCCCTAATATGTTTCAACTCGCAACAAACGTAACGAGGTCCCGCCTAACAAAATGACAAAGGCTTTTTGTGAACAATTTTTTACCTGATGGCATGGAGGTAAACCATTCTTAACTTAACCAACACGTTGCTCCCTTTTATAATTTTATTTTTGAGTTATAAATTTAACAAGAGAAAGGAGAGGTTTTAAACATTATTCAGTAAAGTTTACTTAATACCTACCTAAGTATGTAGGTAAGAATTATAATGTGAACTCATTTAGATACATTTGAAATATACCATATTACTTTCTAAAGTTACGTTGATGAGTAGAGTTGCTAAATTCTGAATAGAAAACAATGTATACAGTGGCACAATGTACGTAGTTAATCCTTACTTCAAAGACACAAGACACCAGTAGCACTAGGTACTTGGTATCTACAACTTTAAGCAGACTCCTTGGAGTTCCTCTAACCGTCTACATTAGTTAAATTACAATTAACTTTAATGAACAGTAGGTTCTTGAACCTACTTTAATGAAAACGTTTTGTTACCTAAGTGTTAATGTAGAGTTCCTAATATACTCGTAATTTATGTAATATTCAAAATATTGCATAGTTTTTTTTTATATGTTATCTTCAGTCCTTAGAGGAAGTTCTGGTTTTTGATAGTTAGTTTATAATTTATAAAAACCTATTAGAATATTAGAGAAATCTAGAATGAACACCTATATCACTCCGAATTATTTTCTTGTTTGTATGCATGAAGGTATTTTGAAAAACCAGCTTTACAATTAATTTTTGCACAGTACACTTCATAAAACATGATTTAGTACAAACAATTTACAATCTATTCAATATCATAGAAAATTTGAATATATATATATATATATATATACATATATATGTTTAAAATAAAATTGCACAAAAGCGCCATCTCTGCGAAACAGCTCGAAGTTTTAGGACCACAATTATAGTTTCTTACAAAAACTTGGCTTTCGGCCTTTTGCTTTACATTACCGTGGTCATTTTTCTACTTTACTAAATTTTGATGGTAAATTACTATATTATAAGATACCAAAATTTTCTTGAGACTTAACCCAAAGAAAACGTGTTCGAGGGAAAATTTATTTTTTCTGCAAGTAAGGTCTGCATTAAAAAAATTTCATAGTAAAAGGTATTTCAAAATGACTTTACCGTATCAACTTTAAGGAAGCTTGAAATAACATCAAGTATAATGATAAGTACGAAAAGTGTAGTGTCATATTTATTTTGAGTTTAGAAACTGGCGTCAAACAGCACAAAGCCAGTTGAGTTCCCAATTTTGTTATGACTCCTTTAAGACACAGTCTCAACATGATAAAAAACTATTGTCTTAGGGGTGAAAGTTTCGAAACCCTTCCGCATTGGAGGTAACTAGAAACTGTAACAAAAAAGAGAAAGTCTTTGTCAAGGTGGACCAATATTGTGCAATAGACCAATCAGCGCACAGAACAGCAACTTTCTAATTTTGATACGATATTGTCCCATCTTTTTCTGGATCATTTGCACGGGAGCTGTCTGTGGTAGTATTTGAAATTTAGAAGTGTAGTGCAAGTGTGAGTAAAGACTGACTACTAGTTCTAGGTGTTGTATAAATAGTTAATTAGATTAATTTAGTAATCTACTTAAAGTGATATCAAAGTGTTTAAATTTGGTGAGTAATGCAAAAGAATTGAAAAATGTTACATCAATCATGTACAATATACCTACCTAGGGCTTTTTTCAAATAACTTACAATATAAAAATATAATATAGCTTTTCCTGTGTTAGATAGGCACAATATCGCAAGAAGAAAGATAAATACTTTCATCAATACCATTAGTTAGAGCTACGGGATGAAGCCTCATATCAATAATTCATGAGTAGGTATATAAGAGCCACGCATAACCAATAGATCAAAACTCCTTTGTCACAGGCCCACTAGGCAACCGGGCACATTCTTATTCGATGACCTTTCCAACTAGATAGGTACAATACAGTAATATATTCCCTTTTTCTGCTAACCTTACAAAACTTGGCGAACAGCCATGTACGCGAGAGAAGAGCATCACCCCCCGAAATCTGGATTCTGTATTTGAATACGATAAGAGCAAGCGAGATAAATGCAGTTCAGATTGTTCACGTGCCAAGCTCTGGTATCGAGCGGCCCGTTGTCATGGCAACAGACAATGGTTTTTGGGTGCATAATATTTTAGGCTGCGTTGAGAGGGGATCGCGGTGCGGGAGGGGACCCACGAGAGTCAGCCATCTTTAAAATTGTATTCCAGTTTGAGCAAAGTCCTTCGATTCTAGTGCGCTACTTTTCTTTCTGCGCAGAGAAGCATAGAATAGGAAAAGTTTCGGTTATGCTGCTAGAAGTTTTACGAGGGCAATTGACGTTGAGAAAAATGAAGTTGACCTCTTTTTGTTAGATAGATCGATAAATAGGAGCATCGCGGCTGCTGTTTTCCTCAATCTTCGTAATTTGAGGATTATAGTTATGTTTTATCTCAATTTTTTCTTGAGACGTTTATGATACGACAATAAAATAAAGAATATCTAACTTTCTTCCATTATGATATAATAACATTGTTTATTTTGAAACCAGACATTATCTAACTACAAATTCATCTGCAAACTTCCCCCACACTGCTCGCCGTAAACTCGGCCTGAGATTCGTCGTAAACCAGGGCATTAACGAGCTCAGCTCCCAACCATCTACAATTAAGCCGTCTTTTACATACACCTACCACCTGTCACATACACACACGATATCACATTTGTACCACACAGGTACTCTGCTTTGCTGCCTGTATAGGTGTCGAGATATTGTATTGCACGCCAACTGGGCCTATACCTATGGGCAGCGTAGTTACAAAAGGGCGAGATTTGGGTGTAGCTTTTTACCTAGTGGCGTTCTTCTTATTTTGCATTGATTTTACGCTTCTTACCTTTTGTTTGATAATAATTTTTTGCCTGGATATATGATAATATTTTAAACTATGTCAAAGACGGTTAAAATGAAGTTCATAGATAGGTATTGTTTTAAAAAAAATTAATCTTTGCTGGCTCACCAGCCTGCAGCCTGCAGAGGAAATATTAAGGCTGACATGAAGTTACGCTAAATACCCAAATAATAAAAACTTATTATTTTATTGTTATTGATGTATCGATTTTAAAGTAAGCGAATTTTTTCTGGATATCTCCTGATACGAATGATATTGAAATAAAAAAACTGTGTAACTAACGAGTAAGATCGTCTTGTAGGTCCTATGTACATGTAGGTAGGTAAGTAACTTTCGTATTTGTCATCAATTATAAGGTATATTCTAAAGGCGATTCTCACCTTATGTTATTCTCGAAAATTGATATCTGAAACAAAAAAAATATTTATAAAAAAAAATCTGTATTAACTTTAAAAAAGCTTAAAATAAAACAAAATTTTATGCTAAAGTTTTGTAACGAGTCATGGATATTTTCCTTACAGGTATGTGTCTGTATTCAGTATAAAATCTTTGCAAGTTCATTCGATCCAGTCACAAGCTTTGAGGACTTATTGGAGGTATAGGTTGTGCTTTTTGTGACCTCGTTATTTACTTAAATTTACTTTTACTTTTACTTAAATATAAATGTCTACATGGTAAATAAACATCCCTTCTCACCACTACATACACTCTTTAAAATATGTATCACACCATTTCGACAATATTCTCTTTATCAACTCGTAAAAGAAAATAACTGCATGTCACTATCATATGTTTACACTTACTTAGTCCTTAATACCATGGCATAAGATTTAAATTAAAAATATTTAAAAAAATACTTTTATCAGAGCACTTGACATCCTCGGACATGAAATGATCCGAGTACCAGCTCCATTTGTAGTCGCGACTTGTTTCAGTTTTAAAATAAAATAAAAAAAGTAAGTTTAATTTTTTCTCTGTTATAATCTGCTCCATGTTTCCATTTTGGTCAAGATTTTATGAATACCTACACCAGTACCACACAAAAGTGACCAACTTCAAAATTTGATTAAAACTTTTGATGAAGTTTCATGCCCATTTTTATTTAAAGAAGGAACTTTCAAAAGTGTGTCAATGTCTTTTGAATTAAATAAATTCCTGGACGTCGTACAAATCTTTTCATTAAAACACTGTATATTCCACCTCTTCAAACTGAACAAGTACTGACAAAATCTAGAAAGCCTTTCCTCACGAACATTTAGTCAAAAACTGGAGCCGCCGGGTTATCAGCGGCGCTACATTTAACCGTCTAGACGCAGCCTAAGCCGGTCGACCACCCGGGCAAAAGGTCGCGTCGGGTAATTCAAAGGTCCATTCTATAGTATGCTATAGTTAGGTAGGTACCAACTGCTAGAAGTAAATTGTTCCGACCTTTCCAAGGAGACCAAGATTGTACGTTGGTAGCTAAGTAGGTACCGGTTGTAGTAATTTTTTCATGTGGTTTCTTATTGACTGAGAAACTGTTGAGTATTTGAATTAAGTGAGTAATTTAAATGACTTATCAGTAAATAAGTTTTATGGTCTCTATTAATAAAAGAAAGACATCAAATTTCAGTAAAATATTTTGAAGTTCACACTTATAAAATATTAACGATTATTCTCCTAGTGCTCCAATTAGCTTAAACTGTTTTTTGAAGTTTCACATTACTCTCAATCTGCTCTTAATTTTTGAGGGATTCTGTAACTAATATGTGTAATAAAAAAACCTATAAAGTATTTCATTCTATTTTTACTCTTTAATTATAAATACACTTTGATACTTATCTAGTTGCCTAATAAATAACATTTCGTGCATCAGCCAAGCAGTTTGGATACCAAAAATCAATATAAAACAGAAATGCGACAGTTTGTTACAAGTTCAAACCCGTTCAAAGCGCTTAAAATATTCCAAAAATAGACAGACTTAAAAGAACACCGAATTAATTACATAGTAGTTCCTTTCTACACATGGGTATAAATGAATACATTTGATCATCAATTAGTTATTTATGTAATAAACATGTAGGTATCTAACTATATCTATACCAGTAATGTTTATTATTGTTTTCCTCTTTTTCCCATATAATACCAAAACAAAGCGAACCGAAGCTTCCAATTTTAAAACAAATTATTCCAAAAGTATTCCAATCTGCTTATCTAAAAAAACCTTCAAGTAATTTATTCCAAGGGCGTCCTCAGCCGCACCCTAGCCCTAGTCCCGGGTATCAAGGATCTCTTCCCGACACCTGATGCCCAGATTTCCCTATTTTGGGGAGTTCCTCTTTTTAATTTAAGAGCAAATTATGGTAATTCAGGGTAAATAGGATTACAATGTTCGTTTTGTTTACTTAGGTATGTACAAGATCGGTTCATAATTTAGCAAATTTTATTGACGTATTTAAGTAAGTATATAAAGTTAGACAGCAAATTTTACGAAAACATTTTATCATAACTGTTCAGTTATTATTTTAGCTAGTAATAAAGCACTTAAAACACTTTTATAAATATTTAAATAACTATCTAGTAAAACTCAATGTGTTTAATACACACTGAGTTTACAAAATTAGTTACAAATTGATTCAATACACACATTTTCGGTTAAGGAAGTATTTCTAAGTTTCATTCTGGATTTGTAGCTTCAATAATACAATTTCAGCGGTATAAAAAGAAGATAAGACGTCAATAAATTATCTATCTGACATCTCGTTTTTTTTGATAGGCGTGTCTCGTTCGAAGCCATTTCTTTTTTTAAAATCAGGTTTTGAAAATTGGTTGAAATTGGATTTTCGAAAAGCAAGAGTTGTGGGTATTGCTGGACGCGAATGCGTAGTCTCATACGGTGACAAGCAGCGAATATGATTAACATTTGATTGTGTTATAAATCTTCTGAACTTAGATAAAGACTGTAGATAATATCTATGATATCATCGTTCTCATTTTCCTTAGCATTTTCCTGTGCCTTACAATGGGTTTTAATTCAGATTGATTTTGACAGTTTTAATTTTTAAATTAATAAATGGTAAAACATGTACAAGGTTAGCCAAATATATCAAATGGCTTAAGTTCCTGACTAAGTCCAACTTAGAAAGTTAGAGTAACTAAACGGTCCCTTTACGCAAACCCTTTTAAGTGCGGTAACATAACTTAATTTTGGTAATTTACTATCTTAATTTGCTTGCTGGGATAAGGCCGTCTGTTTACTACGGACCCCAACCAGACCCCAAATTTAGGAGTCACTTAACTCAGTTAAGTCAATTTCATACACAATTTGTTTCTTGTTTAAATTAAATTAAGACAGTGACAATTAGCTGATTAGCTCACGTTTTCATGATGAATTTGTATTAGCATAAGTTACGTAGAGGTTAAATCGGCGACCTTTTACATTAAGGTAAAAACAATAGCTTTAAATTAAGTGGTTACAAGTTAATTTTGTAGTAATTACTATCTTATTGATTACATTTGTTTCAAGTAGCTGTAACATGTTGTATAAATAAAACATGACTAGGGATTAGCTAACAAGTAACTCCCTAGTTACTATTCTGTTAATTACTTACCTACTTTATGTTATTTTTTTAGCCTGCACTTCATTCTTTACCGGTGTTTAATGTTTGTATTACTCCCAGAAAAATACCTATTTACAAAACCCTATCTGTATATTTTAGCACCATATACCTATATTCTACCATAAAAATAGATATTTTCAGCAAACCAAAAATAAGCAGGATTCGCAATTTCTCGTTTAACCTCCAATTACTGTGGCCGAAGCTCGAACGACTTTCTCGAAAACTTCGAGGGCGAACCTAAATTAAGCGCCAGCTTTTTCGTGTTAAATTTTCCTAGCCTGAAAGCTTTTATAAGTAAGAACGTAAAGTAAAAGCTATATAAGTATATATAAGTAGTTAACTACATAACTTACCTACACTTTAATGTAGATTGGTACCTAGTTATTTACAAAAATTCCTTAAATGATTGCATTGTTATAAATATCACGTACGTAACAACTAAGGGCCAAGCTTTTCGATCTAATTTATAACCTATGTGCGCCATTTATAAAACATAAGTCCTAAAGCAAATGAATCTCTTTGAAGACGCGTAAATAAATCACTAACAAAAACATTACAGTACATTTTAAATTGCAAAACATCGCTCTTGATCTTAAAGTATAAAAATACATACATTATACAGTATGTTGGTGTATCGCATCTCGTCGCGTACACAACATAGCCAGGGGAAGCGTCCGGAATATGAATAAGGAAAGACAGCAAATAAACTAATGCTTAACTAAATAGGAGCTTTCGAAGTCCTGTAAAATACGATCTCGCATTAATAAGTTAAGTAGAAAATGGCAGTAAAACATTAATTTATGAACGAGACTTGTCATTGGCATGCTAATTATTAGAAACGTAAAAGTCAGAATGTTGATTATATAACCTACCGCAACACTAATATTTATTATTTTATAGTTTTGAAATATTCTTCCTAGTAGACTTATATAAGATGGTTTTCTTCATTTTAATGAGAACCAAACATTTTAAAGCTGTTCTTTCAAGTAAAATATGTAAACAAACATAGATAAAATCATAGATGGAGTGTATAGATACCATTCATTGTACGAAATACATTTTCACACCCTACGCCCTTTGCACACTTCTTAAACATGGCGGCAGACATTTAAATGTCGCAGACATAAAGAAAATATTGTATTAAATGTTAAAGATCTGACATACTTGTTGTTGCATTACAGATCGAGGCGCATTAACTTCTCCATTATAAAGAAATATTTTTTTTCTGAAACAATAAACCCAAAATGCCGTATTTTATGAACATACAAAACTTTTGGGAAATAACATTTATTATTCTGAAAACATCAAAGAATTTATTGAAACAGCCCAATAACAAAAAAAATTTGACTAAAATTTTTCATAATGCCAAAGTTTTATTTAAGTAATAAAAATACAAATATTTATTTATCGATCATAGAAACATGGGGATTATCTTACCTTGTTTTTGTAAACTGTACAAGTCGTTGTACACAGAGCTTTAGAAAGATAACAACTATCAGCGTAAATTGCAACCCCCTGTATCATAGGTGGAATTGGCCCCATTTGTGTTTCAAATTCGAGAGTTCTAACCACCGAGCTTACATCCCATAGAGTAGGTATCCAGGAAAATACATATACTACCCCAACAGAGTTAGAGCCGAGTATAAAGCGGTTTTTTTAATAAACACTAATGCTGTATCACAATAATTTAAAAACAGCTCTAAATCGTTCAACAGTGGTTAAATATACCTAGAACTTAGTAAATCATAAACTTGGAGAACCTTTGGGATAGTTACCAGCGACTGACGTTTAAATTATGTGTTTGTCTAAGGATTTATAAAAAAAAATTGCCTTATCTTGTAATACATTAAGACAGGGCCGAAGGGTAAAAATCTTATCTACATTGAGACGCTCATAGACATAAAACACAAATCAAACATAGTGGAACAAATTTTTACCATAATTTTTGTATTTGACAGTGATTAATAAACCTCTCAAATAATACTCTACAAATGCATGTACACTTAATGTTTTCAGTTATTCGTTGTCGCCGCCAGCCAAACATGAAAACATTTCGTGAAATTAAAGACAATGAAATTAAGTGAGATAAGACATGTTAATTCAAGTTATTCAGTCTCTCATAGGTATGGTTTTGTGATATTAGAATAAAATAAACTGTTGTAAAACTATGTCTAAACTAAATCTAACATATAATAATTTAAAGTTTAAATAATGATGTTTATAAGGATTTACTTAGTAACATATTATCATATTTATATTAGTAGTCTTGAATAGAGATCCAATCACATTTAATTAAAATTTTAGAATACATTTTTAAAAGTAAATATAATGAAAGATAAAAATGTATGACACGAAAATATGAATTCATACTCTTCATATACATGTTGGTTTACTTACTTTACAATTATAAATACTTGAAACTCAATCTATTGATGAATTTTTACAACAAACCAACAAAAAAAAGATATCTATTAGACCACTTTTAAAAAATTTCACTGAAATAGTTTTCAAAACAAAATCTTGATCAATCGGTCGCTTACTAAACTCTAAAGTTTGGAATAAACTAAAGTTGCCATTCGCGGTCAAGAACATCGAGCCCATCGGCTGATATTATTATGTAATAAAACAGTAGATTTCATGCAGTAAAAATAACATCAAAAACGATTGACGAATTTAAAATATCTATTCGGGCCGGATGATGTCAAGGCCTGTCTACCGACCAGCAGGCAATTGTAGCACGAAACCTACTGTCTTTAAATACTTTACCAGTCAGCGCAATGAAACCTTTTAGATTTAAAACTTAAAGTTCAAAATCGTAAGCTGATAATTTGGTGTATAAGATGTTTTTCTTGAGATCAAACGTGGTAGCCCACACAAGCAACGGCGCAGTCTCGTAGCCGCAAGAATCGCCCAGAGAAATAATCGCCACACGTTTTTATTGGTCATAATTGTTGTCATAAAATGGTAACAAAAGTTGTTTTTACTGTGCGCACGAGATTCACGTTTATCATCCCGTAGTAACCGACCGATTAGACAATCCATACGCTTTTATGACACTCTAAACGATTTTTAAGGTGTTTTTCACACGTTTTTTAAGGTGAGGAAGCCACAAAAATTTAATGACCGCTTGTTAGGTAGCACACAAAGTTTATAGACATACAAACAATATAAAAGCTGTAAAATTCTAAGTGTTGCCGTAACCTTTCCATTTTGGTTGCTAAGAAGACTGATGTTGACTTTGATGACAGTTTTATCACTGAATCTGCGGAACAAGACATCATTTTAAATGCTTTATCGTTTTTAAATTGCCACTAACTTAGAACTTTTTTATTTTAAACTTATACAAACAGAAGCAAAAGTTAATTCCGATTTGTTGTATGCTTGCGCGAGTACGACGGAGGGATAAAAATAAAGGGTTGTTTCCAAAAGCATCAATTCTCTAAATTAAAAGATATTTTCCTCGGAACCGAGTAGGTATGCAAATTGTACTTTACGGCATATATTAAAATATGAAATTAGGGAAACCTACAGCGAGGCGACGAATATCTAATGAATACAGGATTCAACACGAGGTTGTTTTCAAGGTATCCCTATTTGTGTATATTTTAAAATAAAAGATTGTACATGGTATATATAAGAATGTACCTACGTATACGTAATTAATTACAAAGTAAATGCAAATTAATTGGGATATGAATATGAAAATTTTCCTGGAAGATGTTTAATTAACAAAATGTAAGATGCACTAAGAGTGATAACTAAGAGTTGATAACTTAAATGATAACTAACCTTAACTAAAGATTAAATGGTTTACACAGGCACTTTGTTGACATTGCACCTACTATAACACACATTATTTCTTTGTTTTTTAAAATTGCATGAATTATTTTAGCTCTGTATTAAAATCACACTTAGCTGCATATTAAACTTAGTACATAACATTGAAACATGTTTCTATTCCGTTAAAACCTCCACTAACTTCACATTATAATACATATAATTTTGGTAACACATTTCTAAAATCATTCGGGCAGTAGCTAGTTCGATATCGGAACCAAGTTACGATGCTGCAAAACCTCATTCTTGCGCAAAGCACACTTCGTACTTAAAACTTATCGTCCCGAACAAAAGGCTTTATCAAAGAGTAATGTACGTCAAAATAGATTTTCGTCCTTTGAAAAGCGTTTCTGTTAGGCTGAGTCACGAGCGCGCACGTATTGTCCGATAGAACGCCGAAGGAATCGGTAACTCAAGTATTTTATGGTCGACTTAAATAATAAATGAATGGGGCGTTCCCTAATTCTCCTTTAGTTTCGCTTTGAACCTCAAACTGGTATATTTTTGGGCGGCAGAAAACCTACCTATGCTATTACCAACTCCTGTCAAACTTTTTTGTAACGAACATTTTGGCTTTTATATCCAATCTTATTATTTTGATAAAAATACTCAAAGATAAACGAACTTCGTTAATAAGAAAATGTGCTTTTGATTCTTACCCAATTAAAACTTTTCTATATCAAATCTTAATCTTTATAATGGTTCAATAGATACGACTTAAAAGAACCGTCCTTATCATAAGATAACTTTAGTCAAAATTATTGTTGAATAATAATTTTGAAACAAAATAACAGACACTTAAATTACTCAAATATTGAAAAAATAATAAAGGATAATCCTCAGTTATATTTAGACTGATAACTAATGAAATTCGCAGAAATAAGTATTATCAAGAATCAACACTGAAAATAAATAAATAAAACCCGTTTGCAAAATAATTACGAGTTAATTTAAAATTAAAATCTTCAGCTATAGCTATTTAATACAACATGGATCTGTGCGCGTACTTGAGCGCGCAGGTAGGCAGCCATTTTATAAATAGATAAATAAATAACATAAATTGAGTCCGTCGTATCGGCAGCGAGTAGGCTGCGAATCAATACAAGCGAAGCTCATTGCATTTAGACGTAACACACATTTTGTGATTTGGGAAAAAGAGCTGTCAACCATTTTAATACGCTTCGTAATTTTTCGCCGCAGTGTGATGATCAGCTGTTTGTCATCTAGGAATGCACGGTAAAGAAGACAAGCAGGAATGCAACAGTAAGTAGCTAGTGTGTATGTAAGTACACGTAGGGCCAGTAGTTAAAACTTGAGCAGTAATCAAAGTAATGGAAAACTCGAAGTTTGGACGTCAGGTGGGTAATTGACGTATTTGTAGGGGGAATTACCGATGCTCCGGACGTAGGTTTAATAGGGAAAAGAAAGTAGCTTTACCTACATTACTTTGGGACGAAGTCATTTGAACATTCGCTGGGGATTTTTGCTTCAAGCAAACATGAAATGAAAAATATATTGCACTAATCCTTATGAATGTAAAAATACCAATCTACAGAGGTATCTGAATGACCAGGCTAAAACTAGCTATTCATAACTCTCAACTATTCTGGCTAAAGTGTCGCATTCCGATCGGTTCCTTGATTTGCATTTGCTTGAAGAGATTTGTGTGAATTCCACATTGAACACTTTATTCAAGTTAATAATTAAAGTTCGTTTAAGAAGTAAAATTATATGGAAATTTCTTAGTTTTTAAGTTCAATTTGTGGCACGCTTAGCAACTAAGATTAATGCAGTTGGTGTCGCTAAAGCTTGCATAAAATCAAAAAATATATATTAATTCTAAGGTTAAACAAGATATAAAGAATACATAGCTTTATTTAAATAAATATAAAAGGATAATCATTACTTCGGTACGTCACGAAGCTGCAATACTTAAATACAAAAGCCTTCAACAACTATAAAGGCATTCGAAAGGCTGCATCGGCAATAAATAAAAGCTTATTTGCATCTGGTGCTTCCGGATTCTTTATATTAGTTGTAACTATAAAAACCATTTTTTAACAAACTCGCCCGTCTGTACATGGGCCGCCTTATCAGTATGTTAGGGCGGCACAGTAAAATGTCTCTTAGGAACAAGCGAACGCTTTTTAAGTTTTGCGTGAGACCAGTCATGACGTACGCCGCCCCAATCTTTGCATGCTAAACCCTCCGATATGTATAAACTACAGGTAGTCTAGAATCTCTTCTGCCGCCGGGCCACGGATGCTCCGTGGTACGTGCGAAACGCAGACCTGCACAGAGATCTCGAACTGCCTACTATACAACAACACCTTAGGACGCTCTCCACCGCTTTTTTTAAGCGATCCGAAGAGCTCGCGATACGCGAGTCAGTAGCTTATACTGCTCCGTCCATGCCGTCGAGGTACAAAGTCCGTAGACCGAGAAATGCACTCTCGGATCCCCCCGATCAACTTTCGGCTAATCTGGACCAGCTTAAGGCTGCCCAGGCCATATAATCATCAATATAAATGTCATTTGCACCTTAAGTGATTAGAATTCTGAGCGGGTGACCCTCTAGCGGGTCCCTGCTTGCGCACCCACCTCCCTACCCGGGTGTCGCTCCGATGAAGGCTGACAGCATTCCCATGCTACAGCCGTTTAGGTGGTGTTTAGTGGGTAGGTGCCACTCTGGTGAGTCCCACATCACCGTCGCGGTAGTCGGTTGCCTGCGGCGGTATGCATGACGCTCCCGAGAGGGTGCTTCGGCAGCAAAAAAAAAAAGTGTCGCATTTATCACAGATTTAACCAAAAGGAGTTACTTAACTAATAATACGTTATTAATAAGTTAAGTAACTCATTTCGTTCAATATTACTGTATTAATATATCTAGGAATGCACGGTAAAGTAGACAAGCAGGAATGCAATAGTAAGTAGCTAGTGTGTATGTAGGTACACGTAGGGCAAGTAGTTAAAACTTGAGCAGTAATCAAAGTAACGTAAAACTCGAAATATATAATTATTAGGACCTATAATGCACTGAGAAGGGCGCTGTGCTCTGTCAGAGTTATGTCAAAGTGACAAAAAGGGTAACAAAGTTAGCGCGGTGGATATCTAAAGATCGCAGACTAACGTTGTGCGAAACAAGTTTAATTAGAGTTTCAGTCCTAACGTTTTGAAATGCTGTTTTAATTATTAATGTACCTATGTTGGTTTATTTTCAATAAATGTACGTTTGAAATAAATGTATGTTGGTGATAACTCTTAAAGGTAAACTGCATAATTTTCTTGGATAGGTAAAGCCCCTATACTATTTCCATTTCTTTATTTTCTCGATGACAGCTCCTGTGTAACCTTGTGCGAACGTTTCTTTTTACATTATGTATGCATTATTTTATAAAAATATGCCGTTTACACACGTACAAGGTTATATAATACCAGAGTCGGAGAAACTGATAGGGATGGAGCTATTGGATGGAGCTATTGGATGGAGCTAGAGAGCATTATATCAAATTAGAACTGTCATCGAGAAAATAAAGAATTGGAAATAGTATAATCGACGTAATCATTACTTTTTATCAGGCGAGACGATTTTTTATCAAACGCCGAATACACTTAAATAAAATGATTATCCTATCAACGGACTAAATCTGAATGCACCCTGTTATTGTAAGCTTAGAATCGGGGCAAATTGTTTCGTTTCTGCGTTTCGGGAAAGGAACTACATCTGTTCAAATATTGAACCACAAACAAAGCATTATTTATATTATATTTCGATGGCGGCCACGTCACTGACCACCATGTCTAGTCAAACTGACTAAAGACTGACTCTGTGACGGTGAAGTCAAAGCAGTAATCTTTGCATTCGAGTAACTCTACTTGACTAAGTGTCTGCTCATCTGAAGAAGTAGCTGGAATTATTTATAGTTATTTAGATATAATTCAACGTCATGATAAAACATTGTTAATATAATTTAAATCGTGTAACATACGGTCAAATAATATATATTATGATTAAATCTGATATATTTACTTCATCAATTAAGCGAGAACTAAAATATGGGATTTAAAGTATCTAATTAATGAGATGCTATATTTGAGTTACGCTTGTGACTGACTAACATACGTAATGAACTACAGCAGACTGTGGTTTAGCTAGTAAATAAAAAGGAAATATATAAATATGATGACATTTTTGTATCGTTTTTCATCTGAACTCAGGAAGGTGCTAAAATAACTATCAAAATACCGTTCTACTAACTTATCTACTGATTATTTTTTGCGTAATAGTATATTATGCAACTAGTGAATAAAGGACGGATTTAAAGCGAGGGCCGTAGATGAGTCACGAGCAAGTGAAGGATGCTAACGATTGAATCACGAGCGCAGCGTGTGATTTAAGATGATTGAATCACGAGCGCAGCGAGTGATTCAACTGTCAGAATCCTGAGCGACGCGAGTGATTCATGGCCCTCGATATAAATTCGTATTTTATTCAGGAGTTGCATACTATACTTTATACCATGACTACGAGAAAAAACATAATTTAAGCGAAAATAGAAATTTAATCAAGAAATAATAAATGTTACATTAATTGAAATGGACATTAAAATTAGAGCAATGACTGAAATTAAGCGTAATTTTCTTATTATTATCATTAGGGTGGTCAACTTGTGAAACAATATTTATTAATCTAATGCCAAACTCCTTGTCGCAAATATCGACCAATCAAATCTCGAGAATTTATTTGCACCAAAGAGTTTGAATTTCGAATCTTAGCGCAAGGAGTTTGTGTAAGCATTGAAATGGAGATCGGATATATTTGTGTTCCATATTCAAACACCAAAACAGTGAATAAAAGGCCTTTTTATTCACTGTTTTGCGTGAATAAAATAAGCTTTTTAGAGTAGGTATGGTATAAAAATACAAATTTTCAGTAAGTACCAAAAAATTTGTAAAATAATTTATGAGATTTTTAAAGCTTTAAGCAGACATTTGGTTAGCCAAAAAAATAAGAATATTGCAAGAAATAAATTCGTACACGCAGTAAAAACTTTAATAGCGTAATAATAATAATTGGTATTAATGATATGAAAAGTAGAAACCACTTTGGGTACAAATGTAGCGTACAGGTTCCAAAGAAATTACGTCACATAATTCAATGTGTAGGTAAAACGTGTCGACCGGTGACTTTGGTTGCTCACTGTACTTAAGAAAAAAATACCACGTACAGAATTACAATTTTACGATCGAATTTTATAGGTTTTTTATGGTATTTCAATTGCCTTCAGTTGACAATCCGATCTGTTTAAATTCTAGGGAAATATGTGTGTGAATCAGAAACTATTAAAATGCAAATCAGGGGTTAATTTACAGTCGCTCTGTGCCTCGAAGGCTTTGGCGCTTTGCCTCGTGATAAGGGTCTGCTACTATTCGTAAATAATCTTCAAGAAACTTCTAACAATTTTACACCATCTTCCGTTTTAATAGCGCTCATTTTTCTGTGTGCCTCGTTGTATAGTTGGTACCTATATAAAAAAAGGTATTTGAGATATAAGTTTTTTCAATTTATAAATGAGTCACATTAAAAATATTCGAAATTATGTTTAAGCTATAATGGTTACTTTTAATTCAAATTAAATAACTGCAATTAAAAGCTTGTATACATAATTGACAAATCATATAATTGAATCAGAAAGTAGAAGATCTTTGGTTTTGGTCTATACATGCTTGCCTGTATAAGTTGGTTTCTGTTCGAGAACATTACATTGTGTTGAACAACCAAACGTTTTAACAGTCTCAGTTTGAAACTAAACTTCAAAATTGCATTAGAAATTCCCAAACCAAAGAGCAGGAAGTTCAAAATTAAACCATTCCAGACATCCGGTACAAAGGCTATTTAAGTTTCTCTTAGGATCACTAACGTGCAAAATGACGGTGGCCTATATTGGTCTCCCTTTCGACGATGTCGTATTGATCACTACGCCTTGTCCAATCATACCTTAAGTTTTTTTAATCTATGACAAAAAGTCACCCACCACAATCAGGCAATTAGTCACACTTGTCGGCAACGATCCCCTTCCATTATTTATCAAACAATTTTTCCAGAGCTCAAGTTTTTCAAAATAATAAATTCATATTTTATCCAATATACAAAATCAGTCTCGGCTCATCACTTATGAAAAATCGTTCAACACAGGCCTCTATAAAAAGCTCATCCTAAATTAAAATTAACATCTAGCCCTCGAAAAAATTATATACCGTATATTCACAAATCAAAACAACCAATTCTGTAGTTTATTTCCATTAGTTAAAGCTTAAATTACTATACCGTAGTTTTATCTTACGATCTTTATTGTTTTATCCGATTTGGAAATATTGGATTGTTTTTGAACATCCATTTATATAGGATGTTGTGTATACGAAATATGTTACCTAACTTATTATAGTTTAAAAGAAAACATGCCGATACTGCTTTGATTTGTATGAAAGTGTTAATATGTGTGTCTAATTTAAGGATAAGCTTTAAGTTTGATTTATATTTCTGTGGGTAGCGTGGTAAAACTTAAAAGAAGGCAAACGTAGCTTTAATAATACTAAGCTTGCATGACTGGAAGACATCTTTTTTTACGTATTGAGTAGGTATTTGGAAAAGACTCCGTTTACAAATACCTACTTTTCAACAAAATAATGACATTACTCGGTGATTCATGTGATTGAAATGTGACGTCTTGTATTAACGTGGTAACATTAAGTACTTTATTTACTCAAATAGAAAACAACTGCTTCCCACACGCTGGCGATGGATAGTGAGCACTTTGTGAGTGCACTTTGTACAGTCAGCCTTATAATAGTATATTAGTATATAATAGTAATTACTATTAATAATGTTTATTAGTCACGATATTTTACAGAAATTACTCAAAACTTGGACAATAGTGCAAATAATCTGGTAGGTACAAAAATATCTGAACACACATTTAAGAAAAAGTCTGAACTCCCGAAATAGGGAGACCTGAGACTCGGGAGCCAGTACCCTCCGCTTATGTAAATCATGATTATGTTTTTCTTTATATTGATAATTGAAACTTTACAAAATAAATGGATTCTTCTTTGACATATTTATATGCTTTACGTGAGTACCTACCTGGATATATTGGTGCAAATGTCACTTAATTTCCGATCACTTCAGAAATTATTCAGCATAAGTGAAAAATAATATCTTTCATACCTCGAATAAACAATTATTGAAATAAACTATTTTGATTTAAAGGTATTTGAAACTACTTTTCAGAAAATTATTTACAGTATATGAAGCAGAGAAAATCAAGTTTTGAGCTACTCTTCTTCTTTAATGCATTAAAGAGGGACCTGTCTTCCACGGCGGCGGCCGAATGTACCCCATCACCCCAGTCCATTAGACTCCGGCGTTAAGGCCGCCATAGCCACTTCGATGCCCCGCTGCCATCACAAGTAATGATAAAATTATTTTATTACTTGTTAGCCACGTGATATAAACATGTAGGGATTTTGTAGGAAAGTGATTCAGCTTGGTGAAGTTAGGTTCATTGAGAGCTTTCACACTTAGGTACTGTAATGTCTTGCATGTTGGGACCAAACAATTTTGTTTCCTTATGCTTTCGTTTATTTATTCGTCAAAACCAATATACCGTTGCCTCGAGCGCAGACCTCATCGGAATGTGTCAACAAAGTTGAAGTAAAATTGTGTAAATGTAGTACAAAATTGTTTTACTGAATTGTTCTACATTTTAAGTTTCATATATGTTTTACTTATTTCTTTTAAATCCTGGACAACCTCTTTAATAGAACCTCTGCCACACTCCGATGCATTCGTAAGGCAGAGCCGTTACTGAACTGTATAAGAATATAAAGTCAATTCTTAATATGGGACTATGAAAATGCTAAGAATTACAGATAGAAATCAGTTTGACTTACGCACTGACGCAGGTCGAGAGCTAAAGTAGAATCTGAAAAGTCCGTCAAAAATCTAACATATGTATAAGTTTTTAACTATTCTGAATGCACGGACCCATTCTGTACTTGAAAAACCAAAATATTTTAATAATAGAAAATAAAAATAATGCACATGAAGTACAATGTACAATTGAATTTCGAGCATCTGAGGTTTTTTGTTTCATATTTTTTTCTTAAGTCTGCCAAGTTCAGCGATTTATTGATTGATACTTTGAGGTAGGTATCGATAGATAAACCAATCACAATTAGATAGTAACAAGTACTCAAAGTGTTATTTCCTGAGGCATATACCTAGTTAAAGTAATTCTAAAATATAAGAGATTTAAAGATAAATACAAATCTAATATCCGATAATAATATATATCTGAATGTTAAGAAGAACATACAAGTAATTTCAAATATTACGATGCCAATAAACTCGATACTTTAAATCGTAAACGCACTTTGATACCTACAAAAGTATATGGAAATGCGATTAATACCAGATTTTCTGCGCCAACAGAAACACCTAAACCTTGCATTTCAATTACTCGAAGCAGTTCAAGGCAGTAAAGTAGGATGCAAATGGAGTATAAAACTGTGGCCCCCCAGTAGCTTAATTTTCCGACGAAGCCAACCGAGGCAACGGACACCAGCCAGAACGCATCGCGAAACACCCATCTTTTATCAATCTTATATGGCAATCTCCGAAACAACTTTTTTAATCTGTCCGTATGTTTACTTGAAAGTATCTTCTTTAATTCCATTTTCAAAATGCCAATAAAGTGCTAAATTTTGTGACATTCGCGTGAAAGCAGGGTCATGTACACTGACCTATCATAAAAATGCATTTTTATTGCACTAAATCATGAATGAAACTGAAAACGATATATTTTCTTATTTATTATGGATCGAGTTGCGAAAATTGAATTTTGATAAGTATATAAAGATTGTTTTTAGTCAGATCGCTATACTTTTATTTTCGAGTGGTAGATAAGGCACAAAAACGGTTAGGTCCGCCGGCTGTCCAATAAAATTAGTATTAAATTGCTGGACCGATTACGATACACGTTCTCTTGCAAATAAACTCGCATGTATTACCTACGTAGGTATTTCAAAAATTGCTTAAAGATTATTTTTGACACCTTGTTAATGTAGGTAAAAGTCAATTTTAATAAAAAGGACCTCGAGAATTTCTTTTATTATTCGATATTGCATTTTTAAGTGGAATTCAGCAATAAGTTCTATATTTTTAATAACCAAGAGCTTATTTTGATATCGATGTGCCTACATAAAAACGAAAAATAACGGAAATCATTAGCTTTTATTTTTCCCAAAAATTTTATTTTTCATTATTTAAAGATAATGCAATTGCAAATTACTTTAATCGTGCCGAATTTCATTTTTTTTATCTTCATGGTACTTACCGAAATCTAACTAAACAAAGAAATCACAAAAACTGTAGTTAGTGACCATTGTTAAGCATGTAAATTACTTTTAAAAAAATTGTTATAAAAATCATCTTTAATAAACAATTATGATATGATAAACATCTTAAAAAGCTATAAAGAGCTTAATTTGCGAGTTTATACCGTGTAGTTCGTGAACACTAAAGGTTTTAAATTAATTGAATTGAGTTAATACCTACATTTTAGAGTATGGAAACAAAATTATGTTTTGCTTTTAAGGTCTACTCTATTTTAGGTACTTAAATAGACTTTCAAAACCACGTTTCATCTTAGCTGATATCTCTTGTTTTTTGTGTACCAATGCCAATCTGAACGGTAAATTTAAACATATCATAATTTGTTATATTTTGTCGCTTTTCCGAAATAATAAAATTTAAGTTAAGATCGACAACAATCCTCAGACAAAACTAGTTCCAGTTTCCTACATTTAAAATTTCAAAAGGTGAAAGACACGTTTTCCCTCAGCCAATACGGAAAAACACGCAAAGAAAAGTGCGGTGTTTGCTGAGCAATCAAACCGCTAAGTTTATGGCGGGTAAGCACTGTAAGTTAGCAGTAATGGGACAGCACCTTATGTACATGTGGGCAGGGTGTCCGTGCGACCCACGCGGAACAAGGCAGGGAAAGTTTAATGCGAGATCTCGTCGAGGTTAGAAGATCAATGCAAAAATGTAGAAGTTCAAATTGTACTACTTAAGTTTTTGATGCTGAAATTTGAGACACAAAGATTGTGGTAGATTATGAACTGTATCAAAAGATGGTTTAGATTAGATTATTGTGGGGACAGGTTTCTGAGAATTGTATATTTTTATATCTTGGTGCTAACATACTGTACAATCGCTTTTCTTCCTTTGTATGAAAATCAGAAATAAACAGTGTGAGAAGTATGTTAATTATAAACTTAAAAAGAGTAAAATATGTAAGCTCAAATTAAAAACCCCTGACAGCCGGAAAAATCACACAAACCCATCTATTGAATGGCTTAACCGATTCTATTCAAACAAGGCTAAGAACACTCTCGATACATTATACTTGTAAACAAAAAATAATAATCAAAATCGGTTCAGCCGTTTGGGAGCTATGGTGCCACAGACAGACGCACAAGCAGACACGTCAAACTTATAATACCCCTCTTATTACGTTAGGGGTTAAAAAGAATTCTTCTTACTACGTATTTTGCTATTCTCCAGACTAGAGATAAGATTACCTAACTACTTATGTTTGTATATCACAAAGCAAGAAAAGTAATCCAAAATAGATTCATATATTTATGTAGGTCTAATTTTTGTTCACCACAAAGGACCAATGATTTGTTTGACAAATAAATTCACTACGTTAGGCTCATGGATTTGTAAGGAATTTTATTACGGTGAGGAAATACTTTGTTCGAAATAAAAAAAGATAAATTTTTCGGGCTAACTGTTATTTTCATAATATTGAGACTAAACCAGCTTTACCAAAAAGTATGTACTGTAATAAACAATAGATGCCCTGCGTATTTTAGCAGGACGTGACAAATTAATGCTATTTGAAGCTCTTACTTTAATAAATCTTAATTTAAATACACATATCATATACCTAAATAAATGCAGCGATTTACTGCTGCAGCTCCACTTTATTTATTCCACTTGATAACAGGACATGCAGACGTTTACCCACGCTTGGCCGAATTACTCCCTGCGATCTTTGAAGATTCTTCATCTCAAATTGTTAATAATTCCTTTTCACTCTTTGTAAAGATTATTTTATAAAGTTAGCAAGAAGTTATGTTAGTTCCCAATGCGGAATAGGTATGTACATCCCCAAAAACCGTGTAATTAGATAACTATTAAAATTTACCTTTTGCATAGCATATAATTTAGGTTACTCCATGGTACGTTACCGCTTAAAAGTAGATTGTAAATTATACCTAATAAGCATAAGTTTAGTTTCCGCGAATTTCGAAAAGCTACCTATCAAATCTTCTTTACGTACCGTGTATCAACTCTACTCAATAATAAAACAAAACTCATACAAACTCGGCCAAATATTTCTCCTTCAAATTGGTTACACCTCGACACTCGTCCCACTTCGTATCTCATAGAAAATGTTATAAATCTATCTGAGAAAATGGATGCATAGAACTTTTTTTTCTTTTTACAGAAGGCGGGCGAGGCAAAGGGATCACACGTCGCGGTGCCTACATATTTTATTTGAACTCGGGAACACCGAATGGTGTGCTGTCAGAGGGATATATCCGAAGATGAATTCTCATATTATATTGGATAGATATTTAAAATATGTTGTTACTGTAAGTTCTTTACTAATAAATTCACTAATAATTATAATAATAATAGGAAATAAAACCCCAGACAATTATTGTTTGAATATGTCAACTAAGACTGTTATTAACACTTCATCTATTAGCATAAGATAGCATAAGTAAGATTTTTTACATCAAATCAAATTTATCTGATCAGAATCTCGTATTACTACCCATACTTTTTGAAATTTATTGTTATGTATCAAAACTTGAAATAGAGAATTCATTGCACCTACACGAACTTTTTCCTTATCAAACTAGATTTACACCATATACAAAAATGTTATTCCTTCTCCTAAAGAAAAAAATGTAGTTCTCAATAAATATATCTTCAGACTGATCCCTAAAGTTTTTTATCTCTTCGTCCATTCCCGATAGTTTACGGGACATGGTCTGTGCGGTATTCCCAAACTGCACTTCAGCGCCCTCTATCTACCTTTCATACAATACGTTGATACTAGGACGTATGCGGAACGCTCTATTTTACTCCATCTATGTATTAGATGGATACCTAGGTAATACACAGGTGTACCATTGCAGCAAAATTACATTTCCATAGTTCAATGTGATGATATTCTACTACAGTTCGCAATTTTTTTTAAATTTTGATATGTAATCTTAAAACCTTAGTAGTTTAAATAGTCGAATACTCCTTTTTATTTGTTAAATTATATTCTAATGTTTGAGTTAATTTTAAGTAATATAATTATGAAATCAACAAGAATGTATGCAACGCTAAGTTTCTATAAATATTTTGGTTTTCTTCAAATTCTACAAGGTTTACATTTCAAAGATAACGTTAAATAAACCAGCGTGGCGTAGGCAAAGGCAAATACAACCAAAAGCAATAATTCAAAGATACCGAAGGATTAGAAGCTTATCATATCGAGTCATACAAGGTTTATATCCAATATTCAAATAATATTTACCTCTGAAATGTTTGAAATTTGCCAAAATATGGCTTTAAATTGTAGGTTTTACGACCACTCCGAGTAACGAACATCGAATACAAAGTTACTGATACCAACACGCAAGCAAATCAAAATCCAGATTATAAAACTATACACAATATTCAACCTTATTTGTAGGAATTTGAAACTGTGTTTGAGCTTTTAATGGAGCTTTGGTGTTACATAAAATGTATTATTGGAGATCTTTTTAAGTTAAAATAGTTTATGGAAATTGTTTTATACGATATTTATAGGTTGTATGAAGCGAAAATGTTATTTATTAGGATTTAGGTACGGTTCAGATTGGTGTTACTTAAAACATGTGGCAACTAACTGGAAAATGCAATAGAAAAGTGAATAGAACAAGTTATCCAATTTAATTGTAAGAAAATTGTTACATTATAATACAAAGTTGGCCTGTTTTTACTTTGTTATATTTACAGATATTTCATTTTGCCTTTGAGCGTTAAATATATTCAGTAAAGACCAAATATATGTAATTTTATATTGATTATCTATACAGTTTAAAAACGACATAAAATCTGTCTATGTTTATTTACGCATTGTCGATTGGTGCGTTCACATTATTTGTAGACATGTGCTTCATAAAGAAAGTATATAAGTAATATTTTTTTTTTTAAATGTCTTGCTAAATTAATCTCAGGTTTAAGCGGCAACATAGAAGAGGAGCCTTCTACAAAGGACACAAATGACTGAGAATATTTGCCGACCTTATTTAGGCTAAGTTAAATTAGGAAATCCTCCAAAAAATTTTTTATTGAGAATTGAAAAAATAAGGAAAAAGACATCCTTTTACTTTTCACTGTGACAATAAGCTGATTTTAAGTAGACTTTTTAATATACTTAATAGTTGTTTATGAATTGCGTCACTTTTGCCCGCCTATTTATGTACTCGTATAGATATTTCCATAGTACCTGGTGGTAAATGCTTAGTATTTATGGTGTTCGCATCTGTAATTAAAAAGGTGCAAATATAGAATATTCAGTTTTGAAATGTAATTTTATTTTTATAGGTAGACACTGATGCAAAGGTGTCCGTTAATTATTTTTACTTTTAAGATCTTCATTAAAACATTCAGTAGCTAGGTTAGCAATAAGAACATTTTATCCGTGTACAAAGTTACAAAGTAAGAGGCGTGGGCTTTTTATTATCTATATTTCACTGCCGTACTCTTCTGTAAAAAATGTAAGTGATAGTTCCCAAGAACCTAACGTATTTAACTACTAAATTGTTAATCGATGTACCTGCATTTAACTATGCGTTTTGTACAAGAAAATATGATTTATTTTGAAAATAAAATGAATAGCTATGTTTTTTGTTGCGTTGTTTTATTGTCATTATAAAATGTAAATTAAAAAAATTATGAAGTTTGTATTCCATAAAAATACTTAGCATCAGTTATTGATCTATTTACCGATTGAAGTTCCGGAAATACCCTCACCCAGATCATGAACTTGCAAGAAGCTTTTGTTACGCTATGTACCTAATGTTCAGTTGGTTTATTAAATATACATTTATGCATTATCCGAATAACTAACAAATTAATCATATTGACCCTAAACAGGTTTGGTCAGATTTTCCAATTACATGGTAAGTATATAATTATTATTCTACCTAAAATATAGATAGCCGATTCGATGACCTACATCAATATGACCAAAATGTTTGGAACATCTGTTTGTCAAAACAATTGCAACCAGCAACGTTATATTTGTTTTGTAAATATCTAAAGACCATAACGTGATCCAATAAAATAGCATGAATTGCAATTATCTACACTTCTGCATAATCGATTCAACCATCGATTATAATCAAACCGCATCGATTAGGTATATTAAAACTAACGAGCCGCCTAAACGATTTGCGATCGATATCCCATTATCGATACCCACATTGCGTTATTCGATCCATAACACGTAGATAGATACTAAAATAATAATTTTTATCGATCATAGAATTGATTTTATCGCCTATTGACTACTTAGGAGTATCTACGATTATTGTTCTTGGAGTATTTTTTATTGTTTTTAAGGTTAGAAATTATGCGCATGTGCTTAGCTTGTTAAGGAGCAGTAAAATGTAACGAGCGATTAATTTGTGTCGTTAGATATGCATTTTATTTCATAAACTTTTGCTTCACTTTGTTATATCAATAGCCATTATTGAGTAGGTATCCTCACAATATCTTTTTGCAACTCGAATAAAAAAATACACCAACTGTAGGTACCTACAGCCCTAAAGTAAGCAGAGCTCGTATTATGGATGACCGACCATACAGCGAACAATGTACAGCGAGGGAACTTGGTGCAGGATTCGGCCCGAATCCCCTGCAGTGTTGTCGCCCCTTAGTATGCGGAGCGCCCACAAAGTACCGAATAACGCACAAGCGATTCTCGCCTTAGCGTGCAACTCCGCTTAGTTCCCAGACTGAAACTATACCTATGAAATTGCTCCCTTAGGTTTGATTTTTGCAAAATAGTGGTCAAGAAGATGTAAGCCAAGTCATGTAAGTTTATTAACTCTGAGAGAACCAAGGGTAGGTGTAGGTACCTACTTCTCAATACTAGATATTTAGCTTGGCTTTATGAAACAGCTGACATAGGTACCTGAAAAAAATGTTAATTAATTAGGTAACATTAATGATTAAGAACATCAAGCTGAACTCACAGAATTGTTTAATGGTTCGTGTTTCATGTTGTAGAACGAATTGACTGCGTTTACTATGGCCCTTAATTAGTATTTTTTAAAGTAGATACAATACCTAATTGTCTTGGATTTAGATAACTTCTTCATCGCCTAGTACTTGATTTGATAATCCTTGAGGTGGTAAGGGATCTTAGAAATATCAAACAAAAGTTGAATATTGAAGGTTTCTAAATTGGAAAAATTAGGTAGGTATGACGCTACGAAGCTACCAGTTTAAAGTTCAAAGATAAATTTAGGAAAAATGGTAACAAGATATGTATTCAAACTATCTAAAGTATTTAGATGGCGTGAGCGCGGCTACAGCACAACGGAAGGCCCATTACGGCCATGTTTCATCCGACGTTACGTGACGTTTGAAATCATGCAAATGAACATAGCCAATTGAGATTGGGATGTGCATACTCAATACTTGTCATATTAATTTCTTTAACCCGAGACCTTCCGTGCAGTATTTAAGAGATTTCGCATTCCCGAATTTGGAATAAATAATTGCAACTTTTAATTGAATCACTTAATTTAAGAAAATATTTTTTATAATTCCTTAAACTTATCACGCAAACATAAAATGAGAACTTTATGTTGGGTTCGGTGCAACGAATTTTAAAATCACGAAAATACTTGAGTACCTATTTACATTTTCATCTTTTGAATGTTAATGCATTAATTCGTTTAAGAAAATTTACTTCTATTTATCTTTAAATTAAAAATCACCAAAACTAATATTTTCCATCCAATTCCCTAATTAAAAATTAACAAAATATTGTCCCAAAATATACTATATTTAAAAGTATGGAGCAATATATACCTATAATCTAAGCCAAATTGAAGGATTGAATACGATTAGTAGAAACAAAAATGTCGGATCATTTATGGCTTAATCACAAAGACCTATTGCCCTTTAATAAATGTATTCAAAAGTAACAGCCAGAATCCCTTCGTACGTTTATACCTACGAGTAGTCACATTTTGTACGAATATGGTGACCACGTGATTTAGATCTAATTTGAGAATTCGGGATATGCCGGGACCAGTGACCTGTTTAATTTCAATGGGATATGAGACAAAAGATAAAAATATGGTCTGTATTAGTATAAAACATGTTTTTATTCTATTCTTATGACTTCCTAGTAAAGTAACTTTTTCCTTAACAATTACAGAATCTAAGTTTAAGAAAAACAAGGTTTCCGAATATGTTGTTTCCTATTTATCCAACATTACAGTTTTTTTTACAAACACAAGCGTATATATTATGATATAATGGAATATTGGCTCAGGTAGGGGCTTCAACGACATCAGTGAAGATAGGAGAGCTCAGGTAAATATACGGAATTTTGTTCCAAAAGGGATGGAACGTATGTTATAATTTTAAGTGTGAGAAAAAGCAATTATACAAACCTGATAAAAAGACTCGGTCACAAGGTTCCATAACTTAGGTAAACTAAGCTTTACCCACATTTTGGATAAAAAGAAACTGATTGAACAAAATCTTGTTGATCTTGTTCGAAAATAATCTCACTCCATACATTAATTCTTAGATATTAGTTTTTAATTTATCTTAATATACATCATTGATAACTTTCAAGTACCTCATTTTATTATTTTATGACCAATCCAGTGCCTTCATTAAAACGCTCTTATTAAGCATTTTATTTCCCCATAAATAACCAATCCTATGTTTGTTGAATAACATTATATTTTACTATCTTCCAACCGTATGGTACAATTGATATCTATCTTTTTGACTTCTCTTTGGTAGCATTTCAGTAATTTCTAATTACTAGGAATACTAAATATTGTTTAAGTAGGTAGTTTACGTTTAAATAGGAATTTCTGTACTTTATCAAACATCAACACCTAAATCTAGGTAATTCTTTAAGGTAATTATGAATCCTTCTTCCTTCTGAGATGTAGAAGTCTGCATTTTTCTCTAGACATAAAGGAACAAGTATTTACCTGCAAATTAAGTAATTAGCAAATTAGGTAAGTACCTATATGCGTACAAATATAATTCTTATAAGGCACATGCATAGGTAACCTACTTATTAGAAAAAGTTCATTTCACGTCACATTAAAGCTTAGCTGAGCTAAATAATTAATGTTAGGTGTTGGACAATATTTCAACTTATTACTATTGATTTTACAGTGATCTTAGAGACTGAGTTTAGTTAGACTAATTAAGAATGTTCTTATAATAAATGCAGTGAAGTTAATGGCGACTTACCTGTTAGGTTTTGGGAAAGGCTTAGGCACCTTAACATGAGGCACGGTGGGCTTATATGGACAGTATCTGAGTAAATATTATGTATTGTTTCAATTTATATATTCAAGTAATGAACTCGTTTGCACTATTGTACATTATTTCTGTATTTAATTTCTAAATAACAGCTGATCTTTTGATAGAAAATCCTTCCATGTTAGCGCCATCTAAAAATACCACAAGAACTAAATTATAAGCGCCATCTATTAGGGACTCGATAAATTAAGACGCGCACACAAACAAATCTGCACTGTCTCTTGTACTCGCACTTATTAAGACAGAGACGAAAATACCACCCAAGATGTCCTCCAAATTATCTGTCAGTGTGAACGTGTAGCTGATTGGTCAATTTTGCTAACGTTTAACCAGTTATTTGTTGTGTAACCAATGAGGACCTAGCAGGCGTTGCAAAATGAGCGGCCATGTTTTAACAGGCGGGGCTTAATAACGAACCTCCTTTAAATTCTAGGCGTACGCAGTCATTTAGATTATGGAAGATGGAAGCATAACACGCGCTCTATGTATTTAGCAAAGTTAGTAAAATCTGGGAAGTAAATAGGTAATTAACTGAATTGAAGTTTTTTGTTAATCAGTAGGTAAATTACTGGAATTTCGATGTGGGCCTTTGTATTTTGTTAATTAGTTAAATGGAGTAGGTACCTATATGGAAAACACCTACTACGGATAAATAGGCAAACAGATAGGTATACAAAATGTTGCTACTAATCAGGTGAACTGTGAAATAATTGGCCTGTTACGTAATCATCAGTTACTGTAAATCAGATACCTATAAATAGGATTTAACAATCATGCAGGTCCCAATAAAACTCAGAACGAACTTGCTTGCTACGTCACACTTCCCTCTATAAATAAAACAAAACCAACTACTTAATTCGCCATTCAAACATTTTATGACCCACTAAAAAATCTATTACAGCATTTTATGGCTTTTTAGTAAACAAACTTGACCTCGGCCGAGTCTCCGTTTAAACGAAATCAAGTAGCGTCAGAATGACAGCTCATAAAAACGAACTACCACAGTGAAATATAGGAAAATTATTGGCGCATTAAAACAAGCCATTGACGAAATTTTATTGATACATTTGAGGCACCTAGTCAACAGGTGACCATAGGATTTTTACGAGCTAAGAGCTGCGCTTAAGCCGTAAAGTTGGGCGTAAAATTGTAAGATCGTTGTAAATCGTAAGAATTGTAAAGCAATAGTTGGTTGAGTGAGAGCTCAGTTACATTGATGACATAAGTTTATAGTTGTGACAATTTAATGTGAAACATTTAATTACGATTTTAGTGCATTGCATGTCCTGCGGACGATTGTGATGTCGATCGGTAATTTTGCGGATATGGCATCAATGATGTTCGTCTAGTTGAATTTTAATGTAGGTAGAAATTTATGAATCGAATCTGATTGAATGTAAAGGTAAGTTCGTACTAAGTGAAAAATTTGAATATAATAATACAATAGTTTGGCAGAGTAATATAACGATAGCTGCATAATCGTAACTCCTTCTTCAGTCAAGTCATTGCTACGTATTTCGACATTTTTAACACTTCTCAAAAGAAGGTAGGTACTAAGTATCGATACAAGTTTTGTTGTTTTTTACTCACCATTGTTACATATTTATAGATATTTATAAACACACAAATTTTTATGCGTAATTTAATTTATATATATAATTTTAATTTTAATAACAAAAACCATGATATGTAGGTAATTAGTAGGAAAAAGTTAAGTAAATAAAATTCCTATACCTATGTATGTTCTGACAACAATCATATTTGTAAGTACCTATCCATTAAAATAAAACTTATTTATACGTCAATATGCATATAATATGTCTATATAATACGTCTTACAAGGTTTACGTTAAACTTACTTCAAAGAGACGATTACATTATTACTCATGATATTTATAACATGCAACAACCCGGTATACAGCGATTATACTTAAGGTTAGAGATCTACCTCTAGTAGGTACGTGAGTCTAGCAAATTAATTCCCAACTACTGAAACTACAAACCAAATCATGAATAATTTCAAAACAGGCTTCTGGTATAATACCTACATCCTAGGTGTAAGAGCTTAGGGTTCAAAATTACTCCAGGAATCGCCACTTCATGTTACTTTGCAAAGGATTACTTGATGGGATTAGTATTTCTAGAATGAAATTTTGGTCTAAATTGTTTCAAGATGATGGTAATGAGAATCGAGCGATGTTAAAACTAGTATTTTCCGACTGACGTTTAAGTTATCTATTTGACTTAATCCTTAAAAATATGTAACAAATTCCAGTTGTTTTCAACTTCAAGTTAATCAAAAACCTTTGAAACCCGTAGCGTACAAAAAGTCCCATTGAAGGCTCCACCTACCGTCACCATCTCATCACTCAATCAGGTGGGCAATCCTTCACAAAAGCTCATAAAACTCGTCTGCCTCTAGTCTGCCGTTTTTACGAGCTCCTGATAAAAATAAAACTGCGTACACACGTTATTATTATAAAATGATACGTTGACTTTACGACGGCTGGATATTTACATTTTATTGTTTTACGGGCGCGTTCTGCAGCTTAATAGCGCACTTGAACTTGTGGGCCAGTGACACCGTTTGATTCAAAGTGTTTTATTGTCCTAGTGAATGGACGCACGAATTTTACGACGAATCGTAATTGTGACGTCACAACTGGGACGGGTAACACTCGCTCGTAATATTTAAAAACGCAGTAACCCAAGGCTTAGACCGAGGCACGCTCCGGCTATTCTCGTTTTGTAAACATAAGGATCTGTTGAGTTAGCGGACTGGTTTTTGTCTTTGACTGTAAATCTAAACGAGCAGCGTCTATTTTCGTTTTATTTTTTAGCTATATATTCCGTGAAGGTATGTTATATGATCGTTCCTATATCGGATCAAATTGAAGCCGGATCGAATCATTAAGTGCTCCAAGTTTCGAAACTCATCTAGAAACCGCTTACTTATCCTTCTTTAATAACATTGCTCCCCGAGGTGTACTTTTTCGGGACGGGGAATGTAAATGTAGATTGAACCAAAAATACACGCCCCCCAGGCTCGAATCCAAAATTTGCATTACCTATTCATATTTCTCTTGGCAAGGTAACCTTTTTAGGGTAAACAAATAATAGGTGGATCCATCCGGTTGGTATTAGGGGACATATTTTATTCGCATTGAGCTTCGGAAAATATTTTTGTTATTATCCCAATGTCTTTGGATCTTTTCTATGGGTTCTCAAGATATTTATTCCAGATTGTTTTTGTGCGGAAAAGGTTTTCTTTGGGCCTGTACCTTATAAAAGTTATTCTAGTTAATAAAACTGAAAACAAAATGTACACATATAATATTAACAACTTGATTTTTATAAGTATATAACCTAAAACTTTCCTTTAATACAAATTTTTCGATATCACATGTGTGTGGAATTTCTTACGTTTTAAGCATGTATTTAAGATACTGCAATAAAGATTCAAAATAATGCTTATCTCCAAACTTTTACACGCCAAAACCATTACCGTATATTTTTACCGAGAGCAAAGGCGTATAAATGCATAAATTTGATAATATGTGACAGCAATAATGACCCTCTCGAGGTTTCCGTCTCAGAAAACCAGTATCTTGTAGACATTTCCCATGTAGCGCGAAGGTGCAACACTATTTTGTTTTGTATATTTTTCGCTTACTCAATAATATATAGCTATCTCTTTACAAGATGAAATGCCGAGATTGCAAAGTTTTGAGTGGCGATGTAGCGTCAGAAAACTTGTTAAAAAAAGCGCTGAAAATGAAAAACACTTTTTGGCATGGCGCCGTCGGTATAAGTAAATTGGATTACCTACCTAGATTTAGAAAATTTCTTTTATCGCAAAAAATTGGGTAAAATTCAAAATAGTGTGATGTAAAATAAATATTGGCTATCTCTACGACCTACGTTGCGATACGATGAGGAAGCAAACACGAATTATTTTCATTTCCGTTGCTTGTTGTTGTTTTTTGCAGTGCAGCGTGCATACTGCGGGTAAGCTAACTTATTATTTACTCATTTTATTTTTTTTTCAATAAATATAATATAAACACGAGTGCAGGTACAGGTGTTAAATAAAAAAAATATTTGTAACCATTATAAATAAGTAGGTGCCTTTATAAAAAAACATATCTGCACACTTAATCGGTCCTACAGAGTTAATTTTCGATCATACCTACCTACTCACCTAGTTGCAAAAGGCAGACTTCTTAAATCTGCTGCAAATAGTCATTTGACTTAGGATTGTGATTTTTCTTCACCATTAGATTGGTAGAAGAAGTCAAAATACATAAGGCACGGCAAGGCAAAAAGCACGAACCCTGGAATTACGCTGAGTTGAACCATTAAGCAGTGTATCGGTATTTATTGTACCTAGTACATTTTTCAATTCCCCAGACAAATTAATGTTGTTATAGATAAACTTAAAAAGAGATGGAACTGTTCTGCTGTCCGTCCGTCATGACTGTGCAGGAAATGCACTCTCTCATCGGAAATAGCGAGCTTCGGAGAGACGCCTCATTCGTATGCGAGTGGATGGCAGCGAAGCCGAAGGCGAACGGCTAGCTATGCATTCTTGAGTAGCTAGTTAAGAATAAAAGGATTTTACAAAATAGAACCCTTTCGGAATATTTTCGATGTTATATTTCTTGTCTGACGTGAAGCTTTGGAAAGGTAGGTGGTGATTATACTGTCTTTAAATTTATGTTCACAGAATAGGTACAATTTTAGAAAGAAACATCCATTTATGTTGCTGAAAATAAATAAAAATGAGAATATTTTACAAAATATGCATAAAGTGATCCTGACTTTACGTCAAAGTTATATTAAATTGGAATTATACCTAAATATGTATATACCTAATGCTAATTTATTGTTAATCCTTTGATAGAAACGTAGGTACATAATGCTAGGTTTACTGCTAATCACCTTGATATAGTTAAGTATATTAGTTATGTAGTATTTGAATAAAGATAAATGTATAAATGGGTACTATGTAAGATACTTACACCTAACCGCTACATCGTTATCAAATACTATAATTCCATCCACGAAAAAAAGCTCCTGAAAAACCAAGCGATAAACAACAAACACGGACGTTAGAAATAAGCTCACTCGTAGTACATAGTAATGAACGACAATGCAAGCTTTCAGTTTGAAAATAGTCGAACAAGGTGCCTTGTTGTATCCCTTGCATTGAACGTCGGGAAGCAGCCGAGCAGCTGGCGCGCTGCCAGCCACTGGACGCGCGCTGACTGCGCATACTTGGAGTTAAGAACTTTTACCCATCGGAATTTTTTTTTATGTTGTGTAAAAAGAAACGTGTTTATTTTAATGTTATAATTTACTAAATTTTGTATATAAGTAAAGTACATATATATAGGTATAATAACTACGTTTATAATCTGAAACACTTATGTATGTTTAATAGGTATCTAACTTTAAACTATTTATTAATTTATGTAATTTTGTATCACGTAGAACATTCATCGTTTACCACGTACAGATTTGCCTTACATTCCTTCAACAATACATTCCTACAACCTTCAGCGGTTGTCTGAAAAAAATCACTTTTTAGTGATAATACCGCCAATAGTTGTTGTGTTCAATTCTTGTACAAATTTCTTTCACTACCTACTATAAGCTTAACAATAAAGAATAAATGTAGTAATAGTAAGCTTTACCTATTCAGCAATTAAAGAATCCAAATCAGTTTATTTATTGGTCAATTGATATACTTCGATATTCAGTGCCCAAAGCACTTTGTTTACAAAATAGTTTATTGGCAAAATAACTCAGAATCAGCTAAATCAAAATGATCAAAACTCAGAATAATAAATTTTATTTTTCTTTACGAGCAAGGTAACGGTCGCCCGTATTCGCATTGATATACCTAGGTACCTATGTGCTGTTTTTAATAAGTAGGTACAATATATTTCAATTTACCTAATATGGTTTCATTCTATGAACGCCTGTCAAGTAATAAAATAAACCTTAAAATAAACCTTATGGATATTTAGTATGCATTTTGCAGCAAGTTAATATGGAGTATCTATTATATCTACAAAGTATGTACATACACGAGATGTACTTATATCTATTTAATAGGGTTAAGCCGATTACTTACGGAGGTTTGAAGTAGTTTGTCCGTTTTATATAAACTACACAAGTTCACAGTTTAAGTACTCTACCTATGAATATTATATACTAACTCTAATTACGGAGCAACACTTCTAAGACAATGATTTATTATACAATCACCAAAAAACCTCACAGAAGTAGTCCCACAGGGCACAATCACTCACCAGTTAATTAGTCTTTCAGAGCGTCTTTGTATTTAAAAATTAGTATTATCACGTATTATGATGCAAGTTTTTAATTGTAATGTAATACTTACCTAGGTAATATGATGGATATATTTGTGTGTGAAAGGATTTCAATACAAACATAAGGAGGTAATTTTTGCCGAAACTATACAGTACATTTTAGTTTTTAATAAGCATTTGACTTTCATTTCAAATTAGCAAAACGATGGTATTTGGACTTTATTTGGTTTTTAGACACTTATTAAGTTTTGGAGGAATAAACTTGAATATACTATAGAATGCAGGATTAACATTAATTATTGATCACGGTGTAAATCACAGTTACCTACTAAAATTGTCTTTACCGATAAAATGTGTTACATTTAACAATTAAGGTAACATTTTAAAAACTTATAAAAGTTCATCTTTGGATTGTTAAAAATAAATTTAATTCGCAAAACAAAAATAACTCACTTTATTGATTTTACTGAAAAACTATTCATTTCTCTTCCTAATATTGAGAAATTGGCATAGCTCCAATTTGGCACCGGAATTTTTGGGCCAAATATATAACATTCCATTTAAAAGGCTGAAGATCTATGATAACGAGCTTTCTTTTAGTTTTATTTCAAGAATTCATTACTTATTACAAGTATTTGCAAATTAAAAATATTTATTTACAAGTCACAGATGTATTTTGTGTTAGCTAGTTCTGAAAATAAAATAGTTTAATAAAACCAGTAGAGTACGGGAATGTCACGTAGGTATCGAGTCATTTGTTAACATACTAGTTTGTTATAATTTAAACCTCTTAAAACCTTTTAATTATATATTCTTTGTCACGACGTTCAGAACAGAAGACCGTCAATTCCCATAGAAATGACAACGCCATGGCTTTCCCAAGGGGACCCAAAACTACAGCGGCGTGTGTGAGTAACTACATGTCTGTTTTGGAACTTTACTCCAATCACGAACAAACTGCTCAATCCTTAATTTATATTTACCAAGTACAAGCTTGAACAAAGTCACGTGTTGAACGCAAATTGTGTGTTTTGAATCATTAATTGGAAATTTAATGATTCAATTCGCTACTTAATATATTTATTTATGATTTTATTGTCAAGGAACTTGACGTCTACAATATATTTTAGATGTTGGGAGTTGACCTAGTGTAGTTATCCTATGTAAGTATAATGTACGTATTTATCAAATTATTTTCAGGATAACTAGATACGATCCGAATAAAAGTCATGAAATTAATAAACGTTTTATATAGGTATAGGTATATATTTTTTAAACCGGTAACGATAATAAATTGTCAATAAATTGAAAATCATACTAAACAATCATAAAAACGACCTCTAGTCTGCCTCTGCTAAAGATAACACGATTTTAATAAACAACGAAATTCCGAGTCATTTAATCTCAAAGCTTTCGAACATTTGTTTTATTTTTAATTTGAAGATGCAAAAAGTTTTTAGTTTTTGCCATAGTTCATACAAAATCTTTCTCGGAAGAACTCGCACTCGCTTTATAACCTACTTACAAAAAATTTACTTTATATTTTAAGGCCACTTGCATAACACTTCTTTTGTTTTCGAATTAAAAAAACACCTTACCCTTTTGAGTTATTGTCATAGAGTTTTATAAAGAAACTGAAAGTTATTGTTCGTGAAGTTGCGTTCGCTTTTTACTCATATTCTTTTTTGTGTCGTAAAATTTGGAGCACAAACAAAAAGTTTGGATAACTCTTCCGCGTTCTAATGGTTGTTAGTTATAAAGGTACCAGTCCGAATATTCAGGTGATATTGAAGTATATTGTGATAAGTCGTTTGTTCACAAAGAAACTGTAATTCTCTTTCTTTTATTTGAAATCGTTGATTTATTGGTGCGGTTAGCGAAAGTAACAACAAGGTGAGGATGTTTGGAATCATTTTTGGTTTAAACTTGTTATAGAGAACATCGAAATGTAGCAAGCACCTAAAGCATGTACTTGTATTCGCGTCAATTTTATTTACATGACGCAGTGAATGCTAAATTGTGGAGATAAAATCAAGATACTAAAACAAGAATATGTTTAGTCAGCAATTTAGAAATATCTCACATACATTCATTTGTAAAATGGGAATAAGCTGAAAATCTGTGTATCGTCTCGTAAGTCTGGTACGTGCCTGCACAGTGTATGAAAACATGGTGATTTCATATGAACGTACGCAATTGTGACTATTATTCCCCGCTGTTTGTCGAGGTGTGTTGTGTAGCTCAATATTTGTCGAACGTGCTAAATGTCATGTCAAATGTCATAGTTCTCGGGGTTAGGGTTGCCAGTGTTGCGGAAAAAGCGGAATTCGCAGTTTTCAGTGACGGTCATTTTTAATTGGACGTGAGGTACCTATGTTTCCTAGCCTTTTTGTATTATTCTAAATATATAGTTGGAATGAGAAGTTGAATTTACGTTACTACGAAATGTAAAGTTTCTGAGCTAATGTTCACTTCAGGAAAGTGTGCTTTTTTATTACTAGTTTTTTTAAAACTTCAGTCGAAGACATAAAAAGCATCGGAAAAGTCGCTTTAAAACTGAAGTAATCGAAGGGATAACTTTTGCTTGAAAATTTGTTTCAACTATAATGTTGCATTTTAGGTAATATAAGTGATTTAAAAAAGTCCATAATCTACAACAACCTTCTAGTTCTTGAACCCAAAAGTCTTAACCATATTATTACGGCATTCCGCACATTTCTTCCGACAGCAACCCCTACAACGATTTGTTATCAAGGCGTGACACGTAACGCGAGCTTATTACATGTGTTCTCTTATTATCTGCGCCTTTCTTTTGCTGCAATAAAATGATTGTTGTTTTGTTTTCTCCGTTTGCTTAGCGTTTATGAAGCGACTGTGCCAAGCCTGCGGGGAGCTGATATCAGCTAATTAAACGTTCTTGCAACTATGTACCGGGTGCTTGTAGCTTTCTGCGAACCGTATATACCGTTATTTATGCGTTGTTTTTGAGAATAGGTAATCGAGTTGTTGCGAGCATACATTCTGAGTAGTTGATCTATAAATTTTCTTGTAATTTTCATTTGATTTGAGAGTTTATGTGTTCTTTCAGGATTGTCATAAATAGAGCTACTAAATAGTTATTTGTATCTGACTTGTCTTTCTAATATAGGGTAGGGTAAATTCATATTGTTTAAGATAAATCAAGAATCAAAGTATAAGTATAAAACCTACCATTTAAAATCAGTAAAACAAGTAGAAGGTTTGACAGGGTTTCAAAGCACTTTCTCGGATAAGTGCACGCTAATACGAAAATCATTTCATTAATTATGTATAATTTTTTTTCCTTTGATTTATTAAAAACGAATGCAGCTGAATGGCTAGTTATGTTTTGCCAGAAAACAAGCCAGGTCACGATGAGATAACGTGGTTGTGAGAAGAAGGGAAGATGCTACATACCATTTTTATTTAAGTATTTCTATCTGCTTTTATCTACGATATCGCTGTTACTTAAATTTGAACTTTAGCGAGATATTTCCCAACAACATTTTTATGAACCTTCAAAAACTTTTGGCTACAGTTTCTAACTCCAGAATTAAGATGAGCTTAAAGTTTTAAAGAAATTTCTTTCAGAAACGAACTGTGACGACAAAATAAAATTATATTCCACCTGCATAAAGTTAATTTTAAAATTTGCTCCTTATTTACAAACAGCTTAAAGTTAAAATTGGCCAAACAACTTTGTGGACGAAACGTCGTTTCTGCTCTACGACACTACTAAAGCTTTTGGTGAAATATGACAAAATCCATGATTTTGAGACAGCCTTAAGGAAGTTATATGAAATGGAATTTCGACCTTACGGCCATATTGGATTTAAGATAATACTTATTCGATAAGAAGGTTATTCTGGGTCCAGATATGTATACAATAAAATATGTAAATTATTACTGCGTTTAGCATAAAGCTGCTGTAGGTATATATTTGTGAATAAACGCAAGATAAAGAAGAATATATATTTATGTCGATAGGTAAAAAAGGTAAAATCCATTATTTACGTGTTTTGTCATCAACATAAAAATGTAAAATATGCATTAACCGATAATTAATAGTATGCAAAAATAGATCGTCGTAAATGAAAGATAATTTAATTGTCTTTTAAGATAAACTGAATGGATCGGTTAGTATCATACCTTAGATACCACTTATGAAATGTCATATTAGATCAACTAAGAAATTATTTTATGTATTAATAAGTGGATGAAACTGCCGACAGTTTTATGTAGAAAGGTATTCATTATTCTGGATTATCAGCTGCCCATTCAAATCTATTCAGTACTGATGGAATATGGAGTATATAGGATCATACACAGTTATGGTATGGTTAAAAAAATACATTTTTGAATACGTTTAAGAACAAATCAACCATTGTTTTTAATCAGATCCAAAACAATTTAAATATAGATAATAATGTATATTACTACTAATGTGTAAATTTATTTTTAATTATTAATGTATAAATATGTTTATTTATTTTTCATAAAAACCATTTATATAAAGTAACAATCCACATGATCCGAAAACAGCTACATTAGTGAAAACTGTGTCGCAGCTGTTTACGCCCACTTCCAGGAATAAAATATTAGGGCGTTACTTTTATAGAAGTACAGAAACAGATATTACTTATACTTAACTCGCTATGATAGGTACGTCTTACGGTAAATGCTTAGTTTAAAGATACACCATACATGCAAAGAAGTGACTTGCATGCAAGCGGTTTGCTTAGGTACCCACTGTCGCCGCCATAAACTGTATGATGGATAATGACAGCGGCTCGCGTGCAGACTCAAGCCCCACGCCCTTTACCGACCAGACCATGACATGTAGACCCTCCAACCACCTTCCTTCTTAACAACTTGCTCACAAAAAATCAACCCCAATACCGAGAGATAGGCCTACCAAAATTGGTGCTCTACGATCAGATTCGACGGGGGTTCACTGCACTCAAAAATCGAACGTCAACTGATTCAAATATGGCCGATCGTATTTAATTTGAACAAATTATTGATCAATATTTAACAGATTAGATTGCAAATTGATAACTTTTCAGGTTGGTAAATTTGGCAGATTTTTAATTAAAAAAGTGTTTCAACAAAAAATCCACAAAAAATTACATATGTGTCCAGCGTAATTGCAGGGATAAAGGCGTTTTAATCTTTCCAGTGTGACACTTGGTCATACAAAATAACATTTTATGTTCGATGTTTACATGAAATCGCCATAAATTCACAGTTTTATGCGGCTGCCTCTAATGGGATGAACGTTATATAAAGTAATGCTAATTGTAACGATAAAGGTTTTTTACAAATAGTATTGCCCTTATATACCGAAATGAATTAATTCATAATTAACTAGGTAACTAAGCTATTATTTCACAACTGCATGGGTTTGAAACATTTTAATTGAAGCACTTTAATTCAAAAAGTTTGTTGGCATCTCTTGTTTTCTCGCCTACAAATTACTTTCCTTAATTGTATAAATAAACAAACAAGGAACAGTTTCTTCAGCAATTGTGTACTAATTTAACCGCAGCTTTGAAGTCAATAGCGGGTTTAATCCAAACCAGAAGCCAAATGCAGTCTCAAGAGGCCGAAATTAATTTAAAGAACAGACGAATAGTCAAAATGAAATTCATAAACAAGTTAAACATAATTTTCTTATTTCGCCCTACTTTATACTCTATGGTCTCAGCAATAGAGGTCACGAAAATTGCAGGGTCAGCAAATAAAGTTGGTAACATTGTTGAGACTCTATGCTTGGAACAGATGCCCAAAACGGGTTGAGAGCTGAAATGAAACTCTGACGAGCCGAAAATTATTGGATGGCGTCTAATTTGTAGTGTGTAGCGTATATGGCGTTTCATTAGGTGCAGCTTATGGACCATTTCAAATTTATCGGTGCATCTTGTAACATAATGTAACCTATTTCTCGTTTAGTCAATAAGCATTAAGCCGGCATTAAACAGTCCGTTGCCATTTTGTTTGCAGGCTTTGGTAGGAACGTTGAATGTCAGAGTTTACTCGCAATTATAAAGTTTAAAGCCTTTTTGTTTTGTAAAACAGAGAAAGGCTATTTTATTTATATGCCTGATATTTTTGTTTTAATTTACAATAGGTATGTACATTGTAGGAAAAGTAATCGGTTTATTTATTTAATATAAGAAGTTTATTATAAAACTTTTGAAAGAATTTATGAGAATGAAATTCTTTGTAGATCTAATGGTTTAATTTGGTCTATATAGACATAGCTACAGGCATAACATTCAAAACCATAAAATGCTTTCAAGATTACTAACTACTCAGTATAAAACATATTCCTTGTCGAATTTAATTGCATAAATTCCTAGTTATAGTTTTATTTAAGGTTTAGGTCCCATATAAACGTACTCATTTACCTCAATAAAATATACAAAAATCCTATTTACTCTTCGAAGTACCTATATAGGTTTTAAACTTAATTATTTCACTCAAAAACTCTACAATTTGACGCCGACCACCCAAAGAAGAGTCATCATTTATTTAAAAAAAAAAGATGCAAAATAATAACCCTTATGTTATAATAAGTTCCACTACAGTGAAATTACAGAAACCTTTTTGGGAATTTGTTCACTTTTAGTAATAATAGGTTTTCGACGGTTGGTAACTCAGGTATCCCTAATTTTAACCTATCCGCTTATATAATTACTGAGTTCGAAAAGATACCACAATTTCTTAAACTGGAATTTGATTGGTCTTATGATTTTTCGTAAGATTTTTTAGTATAAAGATAAAGTACCGCTTTGGTACCTCACTGAATTTGGCGGAGCTTAGATGCCTAAACTTGCTTAGGTTCTATGTATAATTCATAGGCGGCGCTAGTATACTTTTAGGAGACAAGTATTTGTTTAAATCTGTTGCTGTAAATGTTTAAATAAATAACCTCATTACCTTTTTATTTAATTCTTTAAATTACTATCATGACCATGAATCATTAAAATGTTTTTGGTTCTGGTAATTGTCTGTTCTTTGATTTTATAGAAAGTGTTTTAAAGCCATTAGAAACATAATTTTGACTGTAGAACTTTCATACTTTATTCATAGTTTAGGGAATTATTTTTCTTACCGCAATTTTACATTATTTTCTAAAAACTTAACAGAAAAAATACCCTTTTTTCTTTCGCACCAAGCCACTCGTTGCTCATTCAGACTTATTTAGCATTTACTTTAGGGATCATACCTTAGTAGGGTCCGTAATAACGCCGTCAGACCAAAATAGCTTAAGGGCCTTAACGGCTCTCTTTCCTAGTCTCCGAAATAGGTAGAGGTTTGCAAAAGATTGGCCTTTCGTTCTCTTTCCATTGCGCCTTAATAATGTTTTGTCTCGTTTGTCTCGAAATAATTCGCCAGACAATAACAATTCTATTGTAAGTGCATTTATTTAAGATGTATGTTGCATTAATCGATATCGGAACAGTTAATTGATTTGTTGTTGATTTGTTATATCAGAACTTGAGTAATTAATTTCGTATTTATCAATAATAATAAGAGAGTTATAGACAGATACATAGGTAGTTTCTTGACAATTTATCGTCTCAGATATATATAAAATCCTTACAACGAATACAAATATTGTACCGACTTGTTTATTATGAAAAAACCTTTCTCTAAGAAGAAGCAACAAACAAGTTAATTCTGATGAAGAACCGATGCAGACTAACAAAATCACAATGTAATCTAAGTTTAAACAAGACACTACAAGACTACACTGTACTATCATTATCTCGAAACGTTGTCATCAGTAAGCAGTCGATGCAGCAGCGCTGAGAGGAGCTGAATATATATAGAAAGGGAATTGGCTCCCGAAACTGCATAGAAAACTCGAAATCATTTTCGATAATCGAATCGTGATTTGGCAAATGTGGGTATTCGCATGCAGATCTTGGCGGCGGCGGGGTGCATTTGCCCTTGTGCGGCGCAGTCGCGGGGCCACCCCCGTGGGCGGCCACCCCTCCTGTTTGCGAATGTTTGTTTACTCTAAATGTGAAGCGACTGCGACTGCTAATTTCTACGATGTAGAGCTCTGCTTAGCAAGGTTCTTGTGTTAGACTCATTTGTTTTTACATGTTGTATTGTAATAATGATCGATACCTAGTTGAATGTTGATTTATTTGATACAACATTAAATATAGTATAAATTAATTTAGAAGTCAATATAATGTTTTTAAAATTATCCATAAGATTTTGTAAGAACATTTTGAAAAAAGATTTTAGCCGTCGGTAAAGGTTATATATCGTTAAGCTTAGAAGGCATAAGCTTTTTGTATCTATTGGCATTTTCTAGGAATTAATTACGTTACTATTGCAGAGGTTAAGTTAATAATAAATTTTATTTGTCATTAATGTTTCATTTGACAGACAACACACTAGAGTAAACAATGGAGAATGTGCCAAATACATTTATTCATATGAAATCTTACTACAAAAGTCATTGTGGGCAATATCTGTGCTAGGTCGCTGTAAAAGAAGAAATTAAAATAATTTATGTGAAAAACAACGCCAGATTTACCTGAAATATTTTGACAAGAGAAGATTAGGGCAGATAGCTTTTTTATTAGGACTGCTAAATGCTTGTAAATTATTTTGAGCGCTGGGGATTGGTGTTAAAGGGTGGTCATCAATACCACAACTTTACTTGTCCTACATTCGAATTGCGTCGATTTGGCGGGCGGTGTCCATCCGCGATTTCGTCCACGTCTCTGTGTATAAGCGGCAACCAGGCTAATCAATTCTTAATTTATGAGCCAATAAAAATTAACTCAAACCTAGGTACTGTATACAGGGAACATCATTATTATGTTATTCTTATATACAATTTCAATAATGCCTGAACTTATTTCTGTGAGTAGAAATAGAGTTTTTTCTAAATAATTTTTCGCCCTCCAGTCCATCAATACAGTGGCGGCCATGTTAAATCAGTATCTTTACTGGTTCGTCGGTAGTTAGGTAGGCAGATAGGTACCTACTTAAGGAAGTAAATCAAAGATAACTGCCGGCGCCTACGCACCGAACGAATGCGTTTATCTTAAAGAAATATTTCAAAGTGTTATCTGTTCAAACAATGTACTCTTTCACTCAAGTGCTGTATGACTGATTTATTACGTATGTGTGTTTTGAAAGAAGGTATATTTTTAGATGTTATCCAAAGGCTTAATTCAATGAATATGAGTATGTGAGGAATGCATTTGAGTAGAAATACGACATTATTATCATAACCATTTAAAATAACACATTACCTATAGCCATGCGGAAGCGATTTTTTAACTATTTAAATCTGTGTCGTGGTATCTATATAGTAAGAAGAGTGCTTTATTTTTCTATTATATTTAAATAATAAATAAATAATAAATCATTTATTATTTCTTTCCAAAAAAAGAACGTAATGCGCCGTAAGTCCCCCTAAGAACAGAAGGTAGTATTAGTGTTTCTTGTGTCAAGATCTCGTCTAGGACGGTACTACAGTCCTTCCTGTTTCGACCGCCAAAATGATCACGTTCATGCGGTTTGTTCCGGTCTAAGGGAAGGAACAACCAGCGCAACTACTGGAACAAAAGCAATGCCAACTGAAGCCATGAAGCATACTAAACCCCCTACAGAAACGTAGTGCCAATTGGCGTAAAAGAAGAAATACGATTAAAAAGCGCGTTTTGAGAACGCCTGCGCCCCGCCATGCGTGCGGACTGCGCGGGCGCTTTCACTACTGGTGGTCGTAGCAAACAGTCAGTGCAGTTTTATGAAATAGATCTATGTTTCCTGGAAAAAGTTGATCAGTTTTTAGGCTCAGTTCAGGCTCAACAGACTACTTAGAGAATCGTTGATCTCTAAATTCAAATTCAAATTTAAATTCAAATATTTATTTCTCAACATTGACAATTACTTGTTCTTATTGACGTCAAATAAAACATGACTCTACCACCAGTTCGCAAAAACCTTCGTGAAGAAGAACTGGCACGAAATTTCACGGGTACCTATATTTATTTCAAAATCAATTTACAGTGTCTCCTTATGTCCATACAATATTATTCTTATCTGCATTGGTTGGCAATGCATCATTAGTCGAAAAAATAATCACAATTACTTATATTACTATTAAAAATAATAATGTTCATTGGTGCGGATGCCATTTATGATCAGGCTCCAAATAATGCTCTTTTAAAAATCTAGAAACTACTTGTTCACTTAGGTATGTTCACTCTTCTTATTGCAGTGAAAGCCTAAGAAAGGATTAAAAACTCTTTGGGAAAACCACTTATTTCAGTTGACTCATACAAGCTAAATTGTTTTGTTTTCTATTTTTTCCTAACGAGACGACAATAAGAGTACTCATGAAAATATCCTTTCTGATTGTAGCAACCCTGACAGACTGACAACCACTTTATAAAAACCTTTTACAAACTAAGAGTTGTTGAATTTTAAGCCTTCTGCTGTTGAGTTAGAGACAGACAGTTTTCCTTAGAATCGGCAAAGGAATTGTTGGTGAAAAACAAATATGAAATACTTATTGCATTCATTGTTATATATGCACTACTTTTGGTCTCAAATTGTTTTCTCTGATTGAATGAAGTAGAAAATATATTTTACTTTCAAGTATGGTCATATAGATATAGTAGATTTATCGTGAAATTCAGTATAAAATTCTTTATATTTACTTAAATAACTCTCTGAACCCATCTTTGTCTTTATTTTATAATTATGTAATATTTAATCGTTTAATTACAATGGCATATCTTATTATCAGTTGAGGTACGAATACTTAGTCAAGAACAAGATGTTTATTTTATTGTAAGTTCAATAAATATGACCCTACACAATCTTTTCACAGCTTAACCATGAACTAGTAAATAGTTAAACGAGTACCTAGTTACATAAAACAAATACACAATACAAAGTGATGGGCAGTTTATTTGGAATAGGTTAATTTAAGTAGTCCTTCCTTTATATAAACACATGTCCTAACAGTTTTAAAATTAATATAAAAGCCATAAAGGAAAGTAACTTATGGTTGAGATAACTATTTATCGACCTCAAGTAGAGAAGTTTGCCAACAAAATCTCGGTTGTTGTGCGCCTGCGTGGTTTCTGCTTGTGTGAGTGAATTCAAAATGGCCGACGGCATGGTAAGCTACGTTATGCAACAAGGCCTCTTGATCCAATATGATCTTGCTAAGCCTGTTCATTTTTGGAGAGATCAATGGAAATATTTTGATATTTTTAGTTGGTAGAGTTACCAATAAATATAACGTAGAGCTTAGTGGGAGAGGGTTTAGATTTTCGTCGTGATTTTCTATTCAGAACTATCTACTATTGTATTATGTAGGTGTGCCGAGGTGATATTATGACAATGCAATGTATATACCTGTACATGATAGCCCTTTTTTGTGACCAACAAACCCTTAAAGTAGTACAAATATGTACCTAACGAATTATTAATCTCGAAAAGCAAAACCATAGACTCAGAATCGAAGTAAAAATTTTAGCTTTATGAATGGAAAGGAAGTCGTGCTTTTTGGTAGAAGCAAATTATAATCAAGAATGAGCCATAACTAAGCCCACTTCACGCAATCACGTCAAGTCTTTTAGCCAAGTAAAAAAAAATATTCAAATTTATTCAAAATGCGTTCCAAATTAGCTTTTTGGAAGCCTGTCTTATCAGAAATGACGATGCCGTAAGTGATCCCCATAAGCAAAAATTTTAAAATCACATTTCCTGATAGGAGATTACACTACGGAGGGACTCCTTATTATAAGGATACTAACGCCATCTACCCAATGAGAGTAGAATTATTACGGTTTGATCGTAAAACCGTGTAACGATGTAACAAAACCTGATAGACAGTTTGCGGCCACACTGCAAGATTTTATTTTATTGTTCTTTTTTCAAAATTGAGTTTAGTGCCAATCAAAATTCAGTACCTATACATTTAAGTACTTTAATAGACAGAGATAATATAGATTAGACATGTCGTTAACCATTCTTTTATATAAATAATTTATTGCAAATTTTGGAATACATTTCGTTGTGTAAAAGACCTTATTATTGTTAGTATATTCCGGATTTATACTGTTCAAGGCCTTACGAATTTTTATCATAACAAAATAGTTTTCCCAAACGCATTCGTCCAATCTATCACATTATTTGCGAAAACTAATTTTGTTATGCTATATTTTGGACTGTCGAACACGGACGCTATACTATAATAAATCATTGGTTGAAATTAATTTCCAAAGTAAAAATAATGATTACCATGTTTCAATGACCTTCAAGTTTGAATGTTATTAAAGATCTTATCATGAAAATATGGCAAGATTATTTATGACCATATAGGTAGATTACGTATGTACCAACGAACACAATAAAAGTCAGTTTTAAGTATATATATATATATATATATATATATATATATATATATATATATATATATATATATGGCAGCTACAGATTATGAGCAACATTACCTAAATAGAACCTAAAATTGATGTTATCTTGATTTGAAAAGAAATTAACTCCGGTAAACTAATTTTTATTCCGTGGTAAGAATAATGAACTCTTGTTTATTTTTCGACCTTCAAAGGTGCTTAAAGATAATAATTACCACCTTCTACCACGTAAATGTTAGAGACAATATACAAGATATATCGGTCTCTCTCTGATGTTTAAAATAGAGGGAAAGAGAGCAAACAAATCGTTCATCCCCTCGTGGACATTAAATGTCAATGAACTAATGTCATGTGTTAGTTTTTGTAGCAGTACCACTAGCTGTGCCCGTAATAAAACAAAAAATGGATCTAATGGCTCACGCGCTTTCTTGAAAAATCTTCGATAGGTAATCGAATAATCAATTTTCATACTTTATGTTCTTAAACTAATTAGCAACATGGTAAAAATATAGAAATGATATAGGTACTTACCAAAAACAAAAATACATATAGGGCCCAGAATAAATGACTATACGTAATTAACCTAGTAAATAATTATCACTTTTAAATACTTACCTACATTGTGAAAAGCTTAGAAATAAAAATGTTTAAACATGGAGCAGCAAGCAACAAATACACAACAGAGTTACACGTTACAAGATGTAGGCGTCGCCACTCATCAGTCAGTCACTGTTCGAATAACAAATTCCAATTTTGAATTCGTTCCGCGCATATTTTTGGCGGTTTATTTGACGGATTCAAGACTGGTTCTCTTACAACATTTTACTCACGCGAACATTCTCAAGGTCTTCTAAGGATATTTTTATCGATTTGTAACATAGAATAGTCTAAACTAGCTGTACTATGCCATATAGTAAGACAAAATTATTTTATTAAATAATAAATATCAAACCACCTTATTTTAGCACTTAACCTTTATATTCAGTGATGTCCAATATCAATTGAGATAAGTCATTGCCCACTTGCTAGAGTTAAATTAGAAATACCTAGGCCAGTAAGATCTAAATCTCTATGTAAAACAATGAAAATACTTTTATACAACATAGCTACTGAGTAACCGACTACAATGTTGCTTGCAAACACATAATCCTCGACTCACATGTGTACATGACCTTAATTGAAAGAGTTCGTTATGTCATATCATAAACTACATGCGCATGTCACGCCAACTGACCAAATTACTTAAACATCAAAACAGAATTTTGCTCCAGAGATAAATGAAACTCACAGAATTGTCACAACTCGTCGATAACTAAGATGAACTTTAGAACACACCTGTATTTATAAATAAATCTTACTTAAAACTAATTAACTTATTATTAAAGATAAGTGGTATGGATAAAAAAGCTGAATTAGCAAACTAGAGCAATATATCACTTCAATCTCAGATCGAGGCTATTTTAAAGCAGTGACGTCAACGCTTCTCATAAATAAGGACGTAAGTGAACATTTTCAAAGTTTTTATTTAATAGGTTTTGTTTTCAAATCGCTTACTTTTTACATCTTATACGTTTTATTAGATCTAGCGTTGTGTTCGTTTTTTTATTCATGCCGTTTTGGAAACAATTAGAACATGGAATGTACCTATTTCATATATTCAAAAATTGATATTTCCAAGCTTTGTATAGGTAATAATTAAGATAATTTTTGGAAGCTTTTTTAAATAAAATTACAAAATTAATTTTATTTACAAAGCCTCCAAAAATTATATATTTAATTATAAATTCAGAACTTTACATTGGATTCCAAACATGTGGTACTTAATATACTGACTTAGGGTCTACTACCAATCCAGAAAGAGTTTGCTTATTTAATTCACACTGCCTCCTAGCTCACCTAGCTACACTGACCTACACTGACCTAGCTCAGCGGGGCAAGTGTAGCTGTTAATATGCAAAAGGACAGCAACTCTAAAAAGCAATACTTCATTTTCTTCTAAATTGATTACAGAAGCAAGCTTTGGGTTTTCACGTCAAGTTAGACCATTACAAAACGTGGTTTTCAATATATTTTGTGACAATCACTTTTTTAGAATCATGGTTCACTGCATTACAGTGTTAGTACTTTTTTAATTTCAAATTAATAATAATAATATTTTGAGTTGTACACCAACAGTGTACTTAAAACCTGAAAATATAAAACATCCAGTGTTATACATTTTCGTAAAATCATAGGTAGATTTCGCTTATATTTCGAAATAAAATTAAGTCTTATTTATGAGCAAGCAATGTTAAAAAAATCTAACAATAAAACATTCCACTTAATTTTGTATAATAATCTCATCTACATTTTTTATTACATAAATTGACAAAGACAACAACTATCAGCTGCTTACTGTGAAATTATGTTAAAATTTAACTACTCCAATATTATTGGATAATACTGATTCATTATCCGTTATTTTTTTCTATACAATAACCAACATTTTATCGTATTTGAAATAAAAATACACATTCAAATGAAATCAAATTAAACCCATAATTTTTTTTTGCTATCTTATTAGACTCGATACGTATCACGAACATCCTTATACATGTGAAGTGTCCAGTTTCTATTCTACACGTCTAGGTGGCGTTACTTGTCGTTTTGTTTGAAAAGAAAACTTTTAATTTGTGTGCAGGCCATGTGCTTCACACCGACAAATCTTGTTTATTTTACCGCGCGTTTACAAGAGACGCACACATACGCTTGTTAGCGTCGGTCGTGAGTTGACTACGTAATATAGATACAGAATATGTTTCGATGTGTGTGTGTGTTTACAAAAAGGAGAGTCTGACGAACGAATGATAATAATATGTTCATGCACACATAAACATGTTTATGTTTTGAGAGCACGATAGATGGCGTTCGTGGTATTCTTCGGTTGTTTCATCTGTTATCACAATATTTTCTAAGGCAATTTAATGTTATGATCAGTGCCAAATGAACCTTGTTGCATACGAACACGATTTTTACGAATATTTGATACGCATGATTTATTTTTTGCTCTTTATAGTTTTTTGGCTTCAGTTTAGGCTCTGCTTTGCGGATATTTTAAGAAATTGGAATTTAGCATTTTGTTTTAGATAGGTACCTATGATTATCTTAAAACATATTTATTTAATTTTTCACTAATGTCAATGTGATATAATTTTTTTTATATTAATCAATATTATCTACCTATAGGTACCCACGTATAAAATATTTTAGTGGACAAATAATAGATAATGAGGCCATTTAAAATTAAACAGTTACGATATAGGTATAGATATATTAAAGCTATTTTTGTGCTATTTCGTTCCACGGGATACATCTGAATCAACTTTATACAAAAACCACACTTTGGTAGACTAAAAACACATTAGATATCACATTAAATCGAGATTCACAATTTGCCTGACAACCCTATCAACTTAAAGTTCTAATAATTGTCAATCCACACGCCAAACTTGTCGGCCATTTTGTGTAGGTAAATTCAGTCAAAAAAATAGTTTTGTCATCGACCGCCGGTTTCCTATTGGCCCAGTTTTTGTTAGGGTCTCTATTTGGGGTTAACTTTCCCCTTTTTTGCTCGAAAATACCTTTCAAAAGGGGATCGCGACGGTTAGTTTAGCAAGGCAGTCCATTTCTGTATTTTACATGAAGCAACAGAAAAGTTTTATTTTTGGAAGTTGTGGATTTATCCCTTGCTAGGTGAGTGAATTAGAAATGGTATTTTTGTTGATTGTTTTTAGATTTTCTTTATCAGATGTAGACAAGAATGTGAAACAATGTTTCTCTTACGGATATTTCCGTGAAGTAAATTCGTTTAGTTAGGGCGTTAATGTCAAATTTTTTTTTATTGAAAAAGAATTAGACGTTTGTCTTCTATCTCACCTGATGGAAAGTCACGATGAAGACGAAGGAGTTACACGTCAGACGCAGGCAGTTCATTCCACACGTTGGCGACCCGCACCAAACAGGAACTATCGCAGCGTTTGATTAAATAAATATCTAGTCTAAATATCTAGTTCTACAATAGTTTTTGCCAAATACTAAGTTTATTTTACGCAGTAAGTAGTTTACCTACTACTGTAGTTAACTTCATATTTCGAGTAATAGTGCAATATATTATTAAACATATAGCTATACTGTTTATACATAGGTATATGTAATATTTCAGTTAGACCTAAGTATGTATAAATTAATGTGGAAGATATTGCTCCCTCTTTAAAGCTCGTTGTTATCGTATATATCGTCACGAGGAATTCGCGCCCTGACATAAAATATAACACGTTTTACCTTATACCTATGTTTCCTTTTGTTACTAGATATAAAAAAATATATACTTCACAATTAGCATTTTACAGTGTTAAAATCCTTTCGACTCCTTTAAATCTATTCAATTGACAATGTTTCTTTAATAAAGTGTTTATATGCAACAAATATAATTTAGTAGAAAGGTAGAAACACATTTAAATAAGAAGAGACGAGTGTCGGTTTTAAACATTCATTTCTAAGTTTTTATCATTTCTTTTATACCAAAACTATGATTTTGCAGTTAAAATCGTGTATAATTAGTAGCAGTGTTAATTTCAAGAGTGGTAAAAGATGAACTTAGATACTCAGATAATCATATTAGATCAACATTTAAAGGTAAAATTTACAAAAATCACCAAATCTTCCGAGCAAACATAAATAAAGTAAAAAATTTCCATTGAACACAAGCTCTATTCACGAAGATCTCCATTTTCTCAACACGCTAACAACTACAAATAACTACTTCGTAATAAACATACCGTTTCGTCTAGAACTTAGTTCCACACAAGAAAATACGTATTTCTCAAGGAATTTATAAATTGTAGCGAAATGGTCTTGATACTTGCTGAGTGGGGGAACAATGGAAATGGATTTAGTCTGCGACTTAGAATTACGTTGAAATTTACTTACAATAACTTTGTAGGACTTTTAAGAATTTTATATGATTTATAGCATAATTTAAATGATACGATTTTTTAAAATTAAATTTAATCTTAATTAAAAATCTTAATTAATTTTAAAAAATTAATTAAAAATCTTAAGCTGTGTTCATTAAGCTGGATGTGAACAATGGTAACCTGGCCTAGGTGCTCGGCATGACTCGTTTAAAGTGCAAAAAAAATGGCATGCAAATTTTGCAAGAAATTTCCCTGTCCAGAAAAAAGGTTTGAAAAGTTTACCCACACAAAACAAAAAGATAAATAACGAAAATAAACTTAAGACTTTATATCAAATATGAACACGTTGTAAAATAATAAAACTGTTCTTTACAAATTAACCCTTAAATCGGTAAAAATTTTAATAATTCGAGGTTAATTTGATTGCACGCGCGACCGACGCAGCCGCTGGCCAGCTGGGGACCTACTCAGCAAGTTTACATTATAGTTTTTATTAGCTACAAAATCTGTTGAGCGAACTATTATAGGTAAACAATTAATGAAAAATAATATCAGATAAGGCAGAAAATGGGTTACTACGCGGAAGGCTTGTACCTATGTAGGTAATATCGAGGACAATAGATATTTGGTACGTTTCAGACAAATTCGATCGAGCACGCTTCATTTGTAATAATTAAAATTTTATACGTAATCTATTAATCGTGATAAAAAATGGGCTTTAAAAACTAAAAAAGATTCAACAATATTATCTTCAACTGAATTATCTACGTAAGTTAAGGAATTGAAATTCACTTAATACAAAATTGCGGTTTGGAGTAGGCCCATGGACGTCGGCGTCGAAAAAAAATTATAACGGTTGAAAATTCAAAACTCATGACGTCATACGTTAAAATGGACTCTACCACTTTTGAGTTTAAGTTTAAAATGTTAAATTAAGAGTAAAATGCAGTAGAGAACTGGTTTTGTGTGCATGTATTATACAGAATTTATCGTGGCTTATGCTCCAGATGACCAAATGCACTTAGGTCGGACCTCATATGCGTCAGGATAAGCAATTTGGGTAGAATAGTAAAGGTACAGGGTATCCATTATTACGTTTAACATAAGTAATATGTAATTATTACGTTCTGCAGTAGAATGGAAAGATCTAAATATTTCTCATAATTTTATGTTTGAATGCATGCTTCTATTAAAATAAAATCTTTTAAAGCCAGTTCATGAAAAAGCTTTAGAGCGCGCCGTTTCAAAAATATGGCTTATCATATTAAAATCTAGCAAAATTTTTGTTCCTGTAACTTATTTTTAAATGTAATAATGACTTGATTAAAAAAATAAGTATACACGTAAATATTTCGGTAATTCTTCAGTAACTTGAACTAAACTATGTGGGTATAGTCGGTAAATCTATACATAAACGCATTCTTATTAAAATAATCCTAACTTAATAAGACACGGGATTAAACTTTAACCGCGTCTGGAATAATTTGAAGACTTTGCTTTAAATACGGTTAATAGCAAGTGCGGGTTTACTCTTTACATTATTTGGCTTATATTAAAGCTTACAATTTTGCGTCAAAATAAAGTATATTTTGATAACCCTACGTCGCGTCGGGGTTGCAGAATATTTTGTATTAAACCGCGAAAATCGCTGTGATACAGATTTCATATTCGAAAATTGTTGTGAAGGGAGCGGGTAAAGGGTGGAAATAGGGTGTTAGTGTGAATATTTTGTATGAATAACTAAGTAATTGCTTGAATTACTTAATGATTCTGTACTTTGAGTGAAATTACACGAAATATACAAATAAGTCTTGATAAAAAGCCTGTTCTTTATAGTTTGACGTTTCAAACCACGTTTTCGTACCATAATATATTTGAAGGTATTACTTGATTCTACATCCTGCTTATTGCAGAATGTCTACCCTACCTACTTTCCTTACAAAAGCTTTCATCGAGATCAAAATACAAAACAAGGGATCCTTCTAAAATTATTTCCAATACAGCCCAATACGTACCTACATACCATATCCACGCGTATATTTGAGTCTTGTAGCATAAATGAACCCATTGAAGGGGTAACGTGATCAAATATGAGATGGAATCCAGGATTCCGCAATCTCGAGGCGCGTTTGATGAAAATTTGTTGTGGATGAAAAAATATACGACTTATTTGTATACATTTTATATTTGATACATGCTGTACATGCGAAGGAATTTTATTGCAAGATTTGAATGAAATTTGTAACTTTGGATGATATTGAGATGGTTATAATTGCATTTGTGACAAATTACGTTGACTGAAGTTCATAGAATCTTTAGATTTGAAGGGAAGAAGTCCCTAATTTTGCTTATGGATAAAGTTGAAGCAAAAATCTTCATTTAACATTATGACAACTTTATAAGCTTATGACATAGCTATGTCGACTATTGAGAAATTTATTTATTTTGGAAAATTACATCTGAGAATAGTTGTTTATTCAATTTTTGTCAATCTTCATAATCAAAAAGCTGTTTTCAAAATTGGTAAATATACTTTAAAATTAAATTCCTTAATTGACAAAAGGTTTAAGGAATAATGTACAAAATAAAGATTCCAATCTTAATTGAAATCCAATGCCATTGAAAGCAGCTTGTTTTATTTAGCTAGGTACAAATAGTTTCAAAATGAACATTTTTGCTTCAACTTTATCTCGAAGCTCAATTCAATTTGCTCCTGTATTTTAGTTTTAAATTCTCGTTTTTTTAAACAAATTCCAACGTTGATTTTATTTTGAATCGAGACAGAAATGCAGTCAGATAGTAATTGTTACTTTCGTTTGCATGTTTGATAAAGAATCCAGTTTTCTTGATAAACTCGAGGACAGCATATGTACATCGCAGAATTATGCGGTGGTCCAAGTTGAAACTTAGAATGCACATAATATCCACCCTTGATATTTGTTCGTACTTGCTTGCTTGGCATTCCTTGTGAAATAGAGGAAAATTTACTTTGTGACGTGAATTTAAGATTCTGTTTCTATTGAAATTTCTTATGAAGAGACATTACATAGTAGGATTCAGACTAAAATAACTGTTTTCTTCGATATATTAGAGTTTGAAGAGGTTCAAACTGAGATTAAAGGGAACATTTTGCAACTACATTTCATCATTACGTGAAAACGGTTTTCATGTATCTATTGACTTTGAAGAGTTCGATTTGGTTTTAACCTTAAAACCCGCATATTTATAAAATATTGTAGCATATCCCCCCTTCAACACAAACTCGATACACCGCACATCTTGCCCAAGCAAGGAAAACAAAAGAATATGATCTGTCCAAAAACTCAGTCCCTTGATTATGTTGAACAAATATCTACATTCCATGTCGTAGCTATAATAAGTCTCATGGGCGGGCATGTTGCTGAAACGAAGCTATCGCGTCTCTACGTGATAGACATATGAAATGTTCAGGCGTGCCACGGAGCGAGAAACTGACGGAGTTTAAGAAGTGATTCTCGAGCAGTATGCTGATTGTAGGCGACGGTAGCAGTTGATTGAAATTGGTTTTTTAATGATTTATTGAGTCTAATCTTCATATACATAATAATATGTATATAGCCAAATCTAGTCCAAGTTACTATATAATCTTGAATGTAAATGTCACTATGAGTTTCCCCTCGTTAACATTTAACTACGTCAGTGTCAGGCAGGAACGTATCATTTTCTTTACATATATAATATGTTTCATTGAATCATGTGACTTGCGTTTTACTCTGGTGAATGTATGTGAACACCTTCACCAGTAAATAAAAATGTTTCATTTATAACACCGTAATAACTAAGTAAAACAAAAGTATTAAAAAGATACGTGTTCTACAAATAACACATGTTAATAGTTGGAAATCACAATGCTTGTTAACATAACGTTACACAAAATATGAAACATTACCTACATCATACATTTGAATTTTGCCTTAAACATAAGATTTCTATGAGTCTCGTAGCAAAGCAATCTTCAATTTATTAAGGTTTAGACATAACTATTTCTTTAAACACTAAAAATCCAATAAGAACATCATATCACCTCTACCCAATACTCCCCAGCTCTGCGTCCTAGAGAAAATCTCTCGAGCCGGCGGAGCGTAAAGCAGCGATTCCCAAAGGTTCGGTTATACCATGTCTTACTTAGAAGCGAATTGAAAGTCGATGGCTCAGGCAGGGCAAGGAGATGTTGGAAGCAGGATCCGCTAAGATGAGAGGCTTTGAAAGGGCTCTTATGTACGTATTGTATGGATATGTGAGCCTTTTTGTGGCAAAGAAAATGTTTTAGCTAGTTTATACGTGTTTTAAGTTGAAAGAAAAATGTTACTCTTGTTTCTTGAACATTCTTGACATTTTCTGAACTGGTAGCTCATTATCTTTGTGTTATTACAATCAATAAAGTCGCATATACTTACTAAGTAATTACAAATTTCAAATATTATAACGATACATAAAACATTTTACTGCCAGCAGTTTACAGCATGACCCCAAATAACTAATAAACTAAAGTCAACCTAGTTTAATTCCTAAAACTGAACTATTAAAAACCGAGTGAATCATTGTAACAGGTCGATAGCCAATAAAACGATATTAATAAATTCTCTACAACTCGAACATATTTTTTCACTTGTTTCCGTCTACGTTCATTGTTTTTATACCATTCTGTTTCCAATTATGTTATTAAATCAATATAAAAACACGTGGTAATAACGCGCCGCACATCAACCAATTAAATATAGCCTTGTAAGCTTTTTATTTTATATCTACTTTAACGGAAAAAAAAATTTAATTAAAAAAGTCATGCATCCGATTATCTTTGCAAAAATAAGCGTAAGTAGGTACGTTGGCTAAGCACGAACAGAACAACCAAACTGATCTTTGTAGGCGTGCGCATTCTAATAACCTATAGCGTCCGTAACATGATTTTCTGTAATTACTGCGTCAGGTCGAAATCCTACTTGATACAAGAAACAGCTTTACTCAAATTTTTACAAAACTCTACCAGAAAAGAAGCAGAAATATTTTCATTTCATTCACATTTCTACCAAACACGCAAAAAATAAAAACAAAACTTTAATAAACAAACAGCGGACGGCTCCTGAATAGTGTAGGGATGTGTTGCCGATCCCAATAGCACCTGTGGGATGTGGATTACAATATTTCACGTGCCCATACGCCAGTAAAGTAGGCATCCCGAATATTTACCCTGGTATAGTCGGGTGACTTGGTGCAGGACGATTCGCGTTCGAATCCCTTGTAGTACCGTCGTTTCCAAGTATGCGGGGCGGCTACAAAAGAGCAACCAACGTGCAAGCGAATCTCGCCTCTAGCCTGAGCCCCCGCAAGCTATTTACTCTGGTACCCACGCCCGCGCCCGCGCCCGTTGAATCCTCAATAATATAAAACATGCGCGCAAACGGCCTCCACGTATTGGTGAACCACCCCGTACAGAGTACAGCGATATTGGACATTTTTTCTATAGAAGTTGCTAAAGTTTTGTGTGAGTATGTGCGTTGAAATTTGTACAGGACAATTAGGTAATATGGATTGCTGTGTGATGACAAATTAGTAAGTCTGACATAGAAAGCTTTTGTTTGAATTTAAATAAAAACTGCCTGATTTCTGTTAGTTGCATTTTGTGCAAAAAGATATATTTTTTAAGAGTTTCTAAGTAAAACTGGTTTATAAGTTCCATCTCAATTCACTCCAGTTTCAACAATCATTGCACACTTTGTGGTCACCTCACTACTACATAATATATGTAAGTGAAAGTAGAATCTTTTAATGTAGTGAATTGAGAATATTTATTTTAAAGATTAATACCATCCAAAACTTAAAAATCATTGTGCTAAGAGCTATTTACTTAATTTCATAAATAAATGAAAAGTTTGTGCAATAAGTACCTTATTACCGATAAGTCACCAGACTATATTAATTAAGTAAAAAGTGCTATAGTCGGTAGTTTTCAAATACATTATTATTTATCACCCTGTTCATATTATTAATAAATAAAATAAATTGACCAATAACATAACAGTAACTAACGGCGAGCGGCTTGTAAAGTCTACTACTCACTATATGCGTTTAACATATGTATGGGATTACTAATATGATTATAAATGTTTATTAGATTTACCCATGCAGCTACTGCAAGCAATTAAAAAATAATAAAATTACAGTTATACGCGTTTACCCCAAAATAAATATAATTACATAACCCAAAATAATTCCAAACATTTAAAAAAAAAAGCGTTCATAACCTTGATCTTGGGCTATGATTTTTGCAGTATCTTCCAATATGAGAAACAAAAGAAAATCTAACATAAAAAAGAAAGGCCATGTCAAAAGTCCAGTTAAGTAGATTACACAATAAATAATAATATTGATGAAAGTTGGTTGTATAGCGTATAGCAAGCGCCATACGCCGGCGGAATGGCATCTCGGAGAGGCACGTTTTCGGCCAATGGACCGCTTTGGGCCAAACGACGAAACGCTACCTCGAGTGCTGGGTCCGTAGAATATAAGGATTTTAGGTAGATAAGACTTCTGTACCTTGGTTTAGGTAAGAGTTCCCGGTACCCTTACCTATAGTGTTTTTCTACGGTTCCTGGACAAGATACAAGGTGAATGTAGCTTAAAATATTATCTTTATTTTCTTGCGTTTGAAAAGCTGGTCTGCACTATCCCTGATGCCTCATTATAAATTTTATTGTGGTCTAAATGGTTTTGTTGTTGTTAAAACTGTGATAATATTCCTATAATATTTTTTGCAAAACTGTTTATTAAATAACACTCTAATAACCTAAGAAGATAATAATCCTACCTAAGGTTCTGACATAACGACATTGACATTATGTAGGTATAGTTTAAGATAATAAACCACGGTATTATATGGAATACAATATGAATGAATTGCAAATTGATGAACTGTACCATATTGTTTCTAAATGTACAAAGAAGGATTTCAAGAAAATGTGAATAAAACTGTCTAGTTTCAATTCAACACAGAATAATCAATGGCATTTGATAGAAACTTTTGGTAGATGTTCCAGTTATTTACGACTGAAAACTACTTATTCAAGAAAGTGTACATTGAGGATACCACACCTCGTAAATCAAGACGGAAATTAAATTAATAGAATAAGATGGCTTTTTTAAAGGTTGAACAATCCCGTCTACGCTATTGCTTAATCTTTGACAAAAACTGTGAACACGTTTGGGTTCACGTCAGCCTATTGGAATATTATACCCTGTCTACAATATAAGTGCAAACGTCGATTTTGTACACGAATTATTTTATTATAGATTGATCAGAGGGCCTAGACAAGTGGCATTTCACGATTCAATAGAAAGGTGAATAGAATGGTACCTAAATGTATGAGATTGAAAGGTATGTCTTTGACGGAAGGCTTAGTACGTTTCTGTCAGTTTCATATATTTAGGATTCTATATTTTCTATTCCATCGTCGAATACTAATTGTCTAGTAAGTTCATTCAATATGTATCAAACAGATAACAGTTAATTGCATGTAGGCTGTGTTGTGTTGTGTTGTGCAAGCTTAGTAAAACAATGCCTTCCGTTTAATGAACATGGCAGCTATGTTGTGTAAAGTGAATGTTACAATGTTATATTAATTAAATGAGTAAATGAGTAGTTTATGTTTTGTAATCAATGAGTAGATATCTAGTCCGATAACACTCAAACTGCCTATATAGTAAAGAATTATTTTATTTTAATTGATTTATGTAGAGTAAAGGTATATAGATAGATAAGGAGACGAACATTATTTGAGTATAGGTATACCACGCATTGATAACATATTCCGTACTAATGAAAATAAATTCATTAGAATATGAATTAAGTACCTATATATTAGGTACTTACCAAAGTAGGCGTTTTATAAAAAAACGTACAATTCTGACATGAAAATAGTAGGTACCCACAAATATTTATTACCTATAATAGTTTATTTTTTTCAAAGAATATTTAATAATTTATACATCCTTACAAAATGTTCATAGAATAAAGATAACTGAGTAGAATTAGTCTGGGATGAAGCAGAGATCATTAATTTCAGAACATTTCTACTCAGCATAATATTTATCTAGCATTCGGCCATTTCGCACAGACTCAGAATAAGCACAGTCAATGGACTAGACGATTTGGCTGATTAAACATAATTTACAGGATTATGGCAAAAATTAAAAAAAATTGTGCACTAACTAGGATTTGCAGTAGGTAATTTTGCGAATTATGTTTTATTCATTTCACAAGTAGATACCTCTTTCATCAGACGCTTTTATCAGACAAAATAACTTATTAGCTCATGTTGTAAATCTACGAGTAATGTTTGCCAGTTTTAAGAATTAATAAAAGTGTGTGATAAATAAAAGTTACCTACTCTACAGCCTATGTACTCGTATAATTGTCAACTGAATAAGCGACTACGGGCTTAAGGTCACCCGCAAATAATTGAAAGTGTAACCTACCTACGTGTTTACGAAATTGTATTTACTTAGTATAACTAACGGAAGGCGTTTCAACTCCTTTTTTAACAATCTAAGGTTCTTTTCTTCGAGGAAGATAGAAGCAACTACTTAATTATGTAAATGCTTGGAGAGTTTTAAATAGTATGATAAAATACCTACGTCAGTTAGTACCCGGTAAAGGTACAAGGCAGATTTATAGGTAGCTGTAAAATGTAAGTTTTTTAATTAGCCACATAAAAATACATTATTATAAGTTATGGTCATTATAATTGATAAAACAAAACTAATTACGTCAAATTCAGCTTTTTAAGAATTCATCTTATGTCTACTAGGTATATGTACTTTTTATAGATATGGCTACAGTGGTACCTATGGTAGCAAACAGATCTTGCGTCTCACACATGCAAATTATATTGCTTGGCAACTCGTCTGAATCGCTCGATGCAAGCTTAAATGTTTATCCCTTCCTTTTGTGAATCAACACTAGTATACCTTTGTATTCTAGTTACAAAGCTAAAAAATATTGCATTAAAATATAAAATGAATTGGGTACTTATTATTTAAAAATATGAGTAGGATGGTTTCAAATTAACAAGTCATTATGGAACTCTCTGCTTTTTGATAAGTGGCCCAGCCTGCAGTTGCTTTTATAATTACGAAAATGAACACATATGTATATATCTCTATAGTAACTATCTAAAGCCTTAGGTATATTTGATAACTAAGACTCTCAGATATAAATCCTCATCAAAAAATTAACTGTCACATTTTTCAAATCATTCTACACTACAACAGAGCGACAAAGTTCACAAATTAATTACCAACATATCTCAACCAATTAAACTCAATAAAAAAGGCTGATCACAATTCGTGTACACTGCCACCAAATTATACATTCAGTAGCAAAAACTGGAACTAAAACTTTGGTTACACGTCTAAATGACAAACTTTATTTATGCATAGAAGGCAGCGCTGCCAATGACTTAACAATAAGTTGGTTGGGCTGTGTGGTGTTTCACTTGTCAGGTGGTCGGCCATTGTTGTGCGCGCCCGTACCTCGCGCCCCCCCTCCCGCCGCGTCATTGCCATGCAAATGAAACTGCCGCGCTCCACGACGGTTATTTTTATCTCTGATTGGCTTCGTTTATTCCAATTTGACAGACAGGTTCCAATTTTGAATTTGAAAACTAAATGTTGCCAGCCTGCGTAATTTGGGGCGGAATCGATATGATAAATCGTTTTTGAATGCAATCTTTGAAATTGGCTTTTTTATTATTGTGCGTAATCAAGTTCGCATGGACGTTTAAGTTCGTAAATAAAATTTTAAAACAAAACGACAAATGTCCTCGCATAACTAATTTAACGAAGAAACATTAGGTACTTTTTATTTACCCCTTCTTTATCCTTATTAAAGTATGTAATTGATTATACTGTTTAATAATTAGTTCTTTAAATAATTATTATAATGTATGTATAGATAACACAAATATTAACCCATTTATCTTAACTCTCTAGCTATAGTATCTTTAAGGAACAACCAAATTCAAACTTATCGGCGATGCAGGTATGCGTCGTCTGTAAAGTTAAAACGTTCAAATTTTGGAAACTTTGTACGTGTGTGCAATCAAATGGGAAGTTTACGTCGCGTCGTCTCGATTTACCTTTAGTCTTGAGAATATTTGATTTCATATGAAATTGAAAGCTCGAAGAACATTGTCTCCTCCAATATGTTGGAAGGTAGATGTGATGGTATTGAAGATCGGTGAATTATTTGTCTATCTGACTGTAATTTAGAGACTTGAGTGTCAAAGATGAAGATATTACATACTTATCCTTAAAAACAAATAACGTAAGTAGGTAATACAATAAGTAAACCATTAGGTATGCACCTAAGTATAATTACATGATGAAAATTTTGACAAGCAGTATTTAAATCTAGGAAACCCTTACTAAATTGATTTCTATGTTTATTGATTACGTAAATATATACACATCTCTACATTTTTATTTTTATTTACGCATGTGTAGAAACAATTTTACTTACTAAATAGGATAGGAACATAAGCACCTATGAACGTAGCTACCTACCCTTCTTGTGTATACAAACCAAAATGTCCCTTACCTAAATACTATATTATAATATCTGGCCAGGGAATAGATACTACAAATACGATACGGCATTATTTTGGTCCGCGTATTGGTTACAAATCCCCAAGGCGCGTACAAAATTACTGTTTTTCCAAAGTCACGTTCCGTAGTGAGCTTATCTGACGTACCTAAGTATCAATGATGATAAGTAAATACACCAAATACAAGGAGGTCTTACACTGGATACGTCTTGTGTAAAAAGTAAGTTTGTAGGTATATCTCGTTTTTATAACTGGGGCTTTTTGTGTCGGATAAATAAACAAACCTGTATTCGAGGCGTTAATGAAGTGTCGGAATTTTTTTAAACATTTTTAAAAAGAAAGTGCTCCTTGTTTTACCTAACATGGCGTATTTAAATACATTTCTGATAAGCTTTGCCCTTTTTTTTCTAAATATCTTATTTTTAAACGCATTCTTACTCTTCTGTAAAATAAAATAAATAATTCCAGTAGGTACCTATCTAATAAACAAAGTAAACCAATAATCACCATCACTTACAAGTATCTATTATCCACTATCAAAGTTACAACAAAGTTGATCTCCGGAGCTAAACCAGTGGTCTGATTAAATGATCTAAGAAATTATTGTTCAAAATTACGTAGGTGTGCATAGCTTTAACGCTATTCTCTATTTTAACGGTTGATGTTCAATAAATACAAATAGGTTTATTGCCTTGGCTATGTATGTGTAGACACAAACTTATATTATTAGACAGACGAATATGAAGTCACTACCCTAAACTAAAAATTCTAAATTCTAAACGCACAAAGTATAACCAAATATGTTGCGCAAACAAAAATATTTGTCTGCAATATCGTCCGTTTCCTCATTCGTTGGAGCACACGTGTCCTCCAACCAATATCAATAAATGGAAAGTCGGGATATCATCCAGAATATCCCAGAAATTGGATGTGTTTCGAGTTTGCCGCCGTAATACCATAGTAATGAGCAGAAACCGTCGTAAAAATATGCTGTCGGCTCCTGGACTCGACTCCAACTAAGTATTTTGCTTTGATATTAAGACAGGTTATTTTGGTGAGCATGATTGTTTTGGATTTATACTGATTGAGATGATTCAATAATAAGATAGGTACTTGCTGGGTTAACAAGAAGTTAGAACAAAACTTTGGGAGCAACTAGGAAAATAAATTAAATTAAGAGTTGCCTTAATAGTCTGAAAAGCGCAAAAGTACCTTTGTCCTTTCAGTGAGCATTGTCCATTTTTTTGTAAGTAGTAGTTACGTACAAACCTAACTTTACGTATTTCTGTAAGAGTACTTAAATTTATTAAATGTACCTTCGTCCATATCAGTTATACCATCAAGTATAGTATTCAAAGATTTTCATCCCTACCTTCAATAACTGTTAAACCTGTAGCTAGTTAAAAAGTAAATCTTTAAGATTACTCGTAAATTACTTTCTTTAGAACCCATACCTATACTTCTTAACTTTATAACTAATGACTCACCTCCACACCTCCAACCATGTCATCCATTCATCCATCTGGAAAAAAGAAACAATTATTTAAATACAACTACTTAGACCCACGTTGCATTGCATCTGCCTACAAAAATTGATTTGACATTGACACGCCGCGCATGCGTATTGCCCTAATTCGATGCAGAGCCTGGAGAAAAGGAAAGATGCATCAAATAACTCAAATGGGGGACAGGGAGCGATGAATTTCTGTCGACCACAACCGTGGGAGACGAGTCAATAAAAATGGCGGCTGTGATGGGCAGTGCAACTGCAAGTTTTTATGAATGCATCATTCTATTTCAAAGGTCAGATTATGATATTTTACAGACTGTTACAAAATTTTCAAAATGGACCTTTATGCAATTTCGTTATAAGTGTAGGGTACCTGAAATAAATTCGTAGTTGGTAATTATTTCTTTTGATTTCCTGCGTAAGCTTAGTAATATCATTTTAGCAAAAGTATTTTCACGTGGACTTAACAACGTTAAGTAAATGTTAAAATTACACTTGACGTATCATAGAGATTAAGTTTTTAAACATCTCTTTCTTTAAGATGTCCTCCAAAATATAAAGTTATAGTTTGATAGTGATAGTCTGAACTTAATATTGTTTTCATAAAATAATCATATAGAGATTAATAATTAATGGCATAATTGCATATCATTATATTTATGCATTGTAATAAATAACCGATATTGGTAGACCGGTAAGATGAGAATTGATTTATTATTGTTAGTGTTGACCTAATAGATAATTATATTAGTTTAGCATTTCATACATTAAGAATAAATATAGATAAGTTAGTAGCTTAATTATCAATCTGAATTGTCATTCAGTATCTAGATCTAGTAGATAACAGTAAATAAAATAAGATTATTTGTAAATGAAAAAGCTGTGTCCAAAAGCAAACGCAAATAAGCCCATACCCAATTATCCTTCAGCAATTGTTTCTAACCAGAGTAAATAAAAGTTTAAAGAGATTAGGGACCCTAATGAAGGCTTGATGAGGGTGGCCTAAGGGCGCATACAATTATGTTAACCTACTTTCCCGTCTAATTCACGTGAGGCCCTTAAATAAGGTTTATTTCTGAGTCCTCGTCTCTGAGCCTCGAAAAGGTAAAAAAATACGCCACGTAGATGTTATCGGTAGATGCTACTAACATAAAAAATGTGAAAGTTTGTATGTTTGAATGTTTGTTACTCAATCACGCAAAAACGGCATATTGGACTTGAATGATTTTTGACACATGGATAGAATACAACCTGGAATAACATACAGGCTAACTATCAGCCCGAAATTTTAACGGGATCAGGAGTTAATGCAGGTCAATGGGACCTTGAAAGCGAAAGCTATATATAATTATTAAATCATTTTTTATTCGTAATTGCGTATTTAATATCATTTTGGTCAAAAATCTTTACTAAATTCTACTATTGTTCTACTATTGTTTCTTGTTCAACAATAATTTGTGAGAGTGAATTCAAATTACTATCCTTCGAAATCCTAACAAGGTAAGATGTACTACCTATACACATACGTACTTTATTTGCTCTCGATGTTTTCTTTTTTTTCCTTATTTTATTTTTTTCTTTTCCTTAAAAATCTAATTGTATCTTTTTTTATTGTTTTGTCCCACTGTTGTTTTTGGGTTGAGCATGCATACTGCTCATCCTATGCTCACAGGGCTCGGCCCTTTATTAGGAAGTAGTGAACACAGTATATTCTAATAAAACTTTAAGTTTAACTGAGTTTCAATACTGTTTTTATTTGTGTTCTTACTTACTGAAACAAACAATTTATTATCGTATATTATTCAAACAAAGATTCAACTGCTAGGTTACATTCGATCACTATGTTTTATGGTACTAATATTGGTTTCACCTTTTTTTTTTCTTATGGAGGTATCTACTTTTGCTTGATTTATAAGATTGTACGCTTTCTTTGCGGTTTGAGGTACCTACCTATGGTTAGATTATTTTTTAATTTCGAGATACTATTCTTGATTGGGTAGGTTAACTTTTACGAGTATATCCGCGTTCTAAGCGTCAAAAATAAGATTTAAGTTCTAAATAAGATTCGTTTACAAATGGTTTTAGCATTGTTGTTTTATTTTTGTAAAATTTTTGTGCTAACGGTGTTTTGAATGGTTAACTAAATAACTTGCTGGATGACTATGTACTTCCAAGTATTAGGTAGTTATACCTAATTATAATAATTATAAATCCCAGAACAGATTTTTTTTGGGCATTTTTTCTGTGAGTTAGGTTTCTATAAAACATATTTTTCTTTTATCTTTTTATTACTTTAATATCTAGGTTCCAACCGATTACTTTGCGATTTATAGTTGGTTTTGTTTTCATTTAAATAAGATATTACGAGGTTTGTTTGTTTGCGTTCCTTAGATTACTTTTCTGGATTTAGATGTAGATACCTATCTTGTTTTTCTTTGGCAGTTTTCATTGATATTAGCTTACTTAGTACAGAAGAAATATCATAAACGCCACTATCCTTACCAGAGCAGCTAAAGTAGATAACGATTCCATAAATCCCAAAATTTGCCATTCCAAATAACTTGCCATTTCAATTTTAGAGAGTTTCATTTCTTATAACAGTTGCATTTACAATGAGTCCCGAGGCGAAACGATGAAAGTTGTAAGAGTTGATAAAGTCACTTTTTGCTTGTCACATCGTCAGCTTTATGTCGGTCGCGCTAGAGTGTTGGGTGCCCAAAGCCTATACATAGTAGCAGAAAATAATTAACCATACAATGTCGTCTACAAGTACCTTAAGTAAGCATGTTAAATTAAAATATGCGAGTCAACAAAAAAAAATTATTCGTCTTATACTTATCAAGTTCAGGCAAGAAAACCGTTCAATAAAAAATTGATTTTTGATCCTGTTATCGTGAATATCTCATAATGTTTACGATTTTTCAAAATACATTAAATACGTTTTTTTTAAGATTTACTCACAGATTATCTTTTTACCAGAAAATGCACTGACACCAGAAAATACGCGAGCGAAGCCGCGGGCCAAATCTAGTTCTTAATATTTGTACCCAACATTGTTTAAGTTAAATTTTATTTTTTGTATGGTTCGGAATAAATTTATTTAAATGCAAATGCTTGTATTGCACAGTAGATACAACCAATACGTATGCAATTATTTTGTCCTCATTACGTTTTGTACGTTAAGGCTTCTTTGATTTATTAAGTTATTTTTTTACAATTTTCATAGCCTAAGTGGCATCTACACTCATATATATAATTTATCGTATGTGTTTTAATTGCAATTATTTTTTTTTAAGTTTGTAAGACAAAAGTTCGCAAAAATAATTAAATAATTTCAATATAATAGGTAGTAAAAGGCAAAAAGTCGAAAATCGAGGGTTACAAGAATAATGTGTAATCTTTAGAAGTACTTAAATATGAACCTGTATTTAAAAAAAAAAAACATTAAACCTTCACATTACAGTTGCTGAAATCACCTATCATTCAGAATAAAAGCCAGATAATATCCTTAAGCCATCAACTAAGTAGCACGTTTCAAGTTAGCATTGAAAAAAGGATGTCATTTGAGTTCCTTAAGGGCAATTGTTTAGAACGGCTACCGGCGACCGGTCTGCGGTTCGCGGTACGACCCACGACACCGCTCGCCGGGCCGGACGTTGCGTCATCAATAGCTGAACCTTTATTCACGAACTGTTTTAAATAGTTGGTAGATTGGAAAGAATCTAAAATAACTGTTAATTTAAAACAAATAACTGTTTTGTTTCTAGAATTTAGGAGCTCATAACGGTCGCGTGATGTTCTATATGCGAATAGATTACATTATATAGGTACATATTCGTTTTTTTATCTGTAGTTTTTTACTTCTTTTCTTTATTTGTCATAAGGATCTCACCTTACGTATATTGTAAGTATACAAAAAGTGAACGTTTTTATATAAGTGCCTATATACGATAATTTGCATGCAAATTTGCATGGCATACAATGACTAAGTTATTAGGGAATAAATATTAATTATCGTTACATTCGACATCGAATAAAAATGATAAATAAGTAACATGGGTTTGGAACAGTAAACAATCGATTCCCAAAATGAACACGATGTTTTTTTTTCTTTCTATAGTTACTAACTATTGCATTGTAGTTGGTATAGAAGTATCTACAATGATAAGCAGCAGAATAATCATTTACTGTATTTAATCGATTTCAAAAGTAATTCAATAGCTTGAATACAATCGTTGTTGACATTAACGTATTAGGTAATTAAAAGGTAACTAACACAATACAACATTGTTGTACTAATTAAACGCAGGCATCAAAACTCAACGATAGCACGAAGATCCCAGGTACAAGCCCACAAGTAAATTAAAAAGTAATACCGAGCTCGTGATAAATAGATTTGACGGTTATTGATTTATTGATTTTGAAGATGAGCTGCAAAGCACTAGCAAAATATGCCTATAACATTGTTGTATCAATTGAATATTCAATTATACGACAGTTAAGTTTTCTAGAAATCCAATTATCGATGTAAATTAGATATGTAATCGTGTTTTAGTGAATTCGAGGCCTGTTCAATATGGCGGTCGAACAAGGTTCGCTCCACCCATATTTGCGTACAATTACGTAAAATGAATGGCAAAATCAACACCTTTACGAACGCACCTTCCCAACAAGTTCGCAAAGAAAAAGTACCATTTGATATTAAATGCTCAATGAGTTTTTACGTTTAAAATTAAAAAGAAAATAAACATTTTGTTCGTTCATAGATTATTCTAATTTATGTAAGAACGAGTTTATTTCGCATGAATTTGCATACAACTTTGAAAAAGCTGGAAGTATTGTAATAAAGTTTTTTCCTTAAAATGTTTTGATAAATGTTTCTGTTTACACTGATAAGTATTTTCATATTATTATTCATTGAGTTGGATACGTTTGTTTGTAATTTAAATTACATCTGACATGAATTAGGTATTAGAAAGTTACCAAAATGAGATAGCGCGTTTTTGTATAATTATAAACATAGATATATGTTTAAACCGCAGTAGTACTGTGGCTGTCCGTTTTATTAGACTCGCATAAACAGTCCATGAATGTTTACATCTGAAACATTTATCCTTTTTAGGAAATGGTTAAACCCAACGAATTTATAAAAACAATACCTAAATTTTAAAAAAACACATCTCCAACTTATCCGAATCCTGTCTGCTTTACACTGAATTTTAAAGGCATTATTACACAACCCAATAACGAACTAAAGTATATTTAGAACCGTACTAAGAGTCGTCAAATGGTTGCTTAGAGCACTACTAAGTATACATTTTGTTTAGCGAATCTATACTTTATCCCCATTGTATCAAAGTATATATTTCCTAAGCAAAAAATTAGGACCGGTTGAGGGCGCTGAGTGGGCTCCCAAAAAAACATCCCTTAATTTCGTTCTAAACACTTACCCAATAGTTACACTTTTTCCATGAGATACTTACTTAATCTTTCTTTGTTTCAGAATACAACCACCGCGCCGTCCATATAAAGCAGCGCATTGAACATGTTCTGTATCGAGGGGTTCTCACCAAATTTCCATGTTTTTCCGATCCACATTACAATATTAGATTTATTCGTGACTGGCATTTAGATTGCTATAGTTTCGAATTCTTGATGAGAAATATTTTGGGAACGTTTTATTTTGTACAATAACGAACGCTTGGGTAGTTAGGTAGTTTTGCAAAGAAAGAACTTCTTCCGTGCGTACAAATATATTAAAGGATAAATCAAATGATTTATATAACATATCACAGATACATAAAATATGTAGATAGAACACGAAACACTTACAACGATTATAGGATTGCATTAAGGACTGTGTTTAAATGATTTAAAATACTTCTGAATTCAACCCAAGAATGTCTGGTAAACAAGAAGTTGGACCTGCAACCTCATGTAGGTAAAACGTGAGGTCGCACTCCATGCAACCTTTGACCACTTAACGCTTAGTTTAAAAACTTGAAATTTTACTGGCCGGGATTGACTCGGGATGTTTGGATATTCACAGGGTTGAATCGGGAATGAAAGTTTGTTTTTGAGAAGTCATCACTGGATTTCATCGTAGGTACTCATTTAATATTTCCGATTCTTGGAGACTGAAATAAGTCAATCATGTGTCAATCAACTATTCTATATTCAAATATTAGTACTAAAGCAGGGATAGCGATAATAGTAACAAAAATGTGGTCTCTACAATGCATGAATGCTTTAATACCTAGTTAACAGTTTAACTTAATGTGTACTCAAATCAATATTCGACTATCGTAGACAAGTAAATAGAATGGTCTTCTTCATTAAAGCATACATTTACATAATGTACCTACCAGACAATATGACGCCGGTTAGAGAGGGAAACTTGCTGATTCTACTATTCTTTCCACTTACAATTTTGTTAAAATCTTGATTGATAAGTAAATAAATATGCTGACATGTGTTTTGTTTCATTTTTTTTCTAATTTAAAGCAAAATTTTATCAAAAATGGTTCTGGATTGGGTAGGTTACCAATTTTACTTATTATAAGCATTCAATTTATATATATATATATATATATATATATATATATATATTCACGACTACCTTGATATTCCCACAGCGTCGACTCAAGCGTCACTCAACTAAGAGCCACCCTATTTTTAGGCAATTTATAGTCTACCATCCTTACCGATTGCGGGTTGGCAGATTTGACTAACTGACCTTCGAAATTATTTCTTCATTTGTGGGTTCAAGATGTTTTCCTTCACCGATAATTTCCGACGATTTCATGGCTCTGGTAACGTGGCTCTGGTTTTTTTAATACTGCTAAATTCTGATGAATTCGACTGCATGGTCTGTGACTCATTACAGGTGAAATGAAATTTAATATTTATTTCTCAACATTGACAATTACTTGTTGTTATTGATGTTAAACAAAACATGACTCTACCACCAGTTCGGAAAAACCTTCGTGAAGAAGAACTGGCAAGAAACTTCACGGGTATATTTTTTTCATATTAAATGTACAGAGTCTCTTTAGGTCTATACAAAATTATTCTTATCTGCATCTGTTAGCTCGGCTAGTCCTTCTCCCCCCAAGTATCCAAACGACGAACACCCTCAAACGGCACCCGTTCACGAGTTAACGCGGGATCCAGCCCTTATTCGTACCAGATTAGTTCAGCTAACCGGCTAACCATCATGTTGAATTTAATAATTAACATGATAAAGCAAGGAATTTGCCATTTATGAGTTTTTTTTTCTTACAAACTCGTTGATATCCTCCCATTTGCGCATGCCAAGCAAAGAAAGCGAGCATGGTAGCCATCGGCAAGGTGCACTTATGACAATCAAAGACAATAAGTAAAGTGAAAAACGTTATTTGACAAATAATTAGTCAAAAAAATAGATTGTCAGTTTAGAGTGTAACTCTACCATATAAAATATTCAGTAATAGTAAGCCTAGAAGTAAGTCAAGTTCAAGAAACATTATAAAGGACATCATACATTTAGTGGCCTAATTAATAAAACAGTATAAAACTATAATCACGAAAATCCTTCCAGTTTATTTCAATCAACTGATGTAATTTATCCTCAGAATCGTCCTACACATACTTGGTAATCGTTATTTTAATTATCATGTAAGTTATTGTTACTTTATTAGTTCCCTTACACCTACACATATCTCAAAGTTGATGGCTGAACAATTACGCATCAGGAAACATTTCTTTACAATGTAGATTCTATTAAAAATTACCTCGATGAAACATTTAGACAACAGACACATTGTGGTAAAAAATACCTATTTTCTTAAGCAATACCAAAGCAGGATACATTAGTTAAAACCCAATGTGACCGCCTGCACCTGTCCACGAGTACCAAATGTTTGCAAACAAAAATAAAAGTACGTAAAACATGTTTGTCCTGCGAAAGGAACAAAAATGAAACATGTTTCTTAGTCCCCGCGATAGAAACAAAACGCGGAGTTATGCCGCGTCTTCGTGGCTTTATTGAGGTCCGGTCCTAAGTAGGACGTTTTGTTTGATCTGGCGATAGACAACTTTAAAAAGTTTTTAAAAAGGAATTGTTAAATGTTTACAAAATTAGTCTTTTTGTAACAAAGAATTTCTGTATTTTGGATAAGTTAGTTATGGAGTACCTACCCACCTTAAAATATGTGTTTTTGCAGGGTTTTTTTTTAAATCTGTATAACCCAAATATGTGAAGTCTCAGCATGTGTGTATACCTTAAATAATATGTTTTAATTAACCAAAAAAATATATTTATTGAAAAATTATAAAGAAAACTTTATTTATTTTTTATAAACTCCCAATATCGCTTTGCACCCATTCTGAAACACAAACCAAATACCAAAGAAAGAAACATAGAGAAACATAAATTAAAGTATAAATTAAACACATAGACCTATCCTAAGAAGGTAAACAGGAAGAACCCTCTAGGGTATTTGCATCACCCCTATCCAGGGAGTAGAAACAAAGCGGCTAACTTTACCTTAGAGAATCATCTGATTTCTCCAAGCAGACTCGACAGAACTCCTAATTATTATGAGTCTAGGGTTCGACGTGAGCGTTCCAGAACTTTCCAAGATATCTTGGCTATCTTGTTTATGGCAAGTTCTGAATTGAGCAAATAGAAGCAATGGTACAGATGCGAGGAGGTTGTGACTTTAATTGTATATAATAATAAAAGATAAAAGAAAGCGGAAGTATTATCTATAGGAACAATACAAAGAGTTTGAAAGTACTAAACAAATTTGTATAAAACCTTCCACAATTAGAATGTTACCTACTATCCGGGAGTACATTAACATTGTATAATATTCTCTAGGGAGAAGATCTTGCTAGAAGATAAAAAGATAGTTAGGTAACTTTTTTTAAATTATTCGTTGCTAGTTCGTCATGGACACAAGGTATTGACTTCAGATTATAACAATACCCACGTTTTGTAACAAATTTATTTGGTTAATTTCTAAGACTTTTATAACGCAAAATTTGTTTACACCTTCGCCCTTTTTAGTCATTGTAAGTTACCTTTTTACATCAATTCTGTTTAAAAGGCGCAACAATATAACAAGACTACCGAAGGATTCATTCCCGTTGTTCCTTTAATTTTATTACACTAAACAAACGAGCGCGTTTCACTTTCAACAAAGAATTAATGACATTTTTGTCTACGTTCAGTTTCACTTTCGAAACATCGTAAAATTATTGTAATCGATAGAATGAATTTATTTAGAATGGGTTCCGTACAGGTAAGGAAATTTTTTGATATCTTGATAACATGCATTTTTATGTTAGTTGAATAATCCTAAATTGATTGTTCTATTTACAATATATATAACTGATAAATATCGAAGAGGTTCATTCAAAGTTTGAAGAATTAATTGGTATCAAAAATAGACTAACGAAAAAAGCTTTTTTTTGTTTCTGAAAATAACCGATTTTCACAGCCAAAGAAAACAGTGGGGTGTAATAAGCCTGACGTATATACCTCTCAACCTGTGTGTCTGTCTGCGGCATCGTATCTCTCATATATAGGTACCATTGGACCAAATTAGATGATGTTTTTTGTTTAAAAGCTGAAAGGATTAAAAGTGTTCTTGGTTTAAGAAAACTGGTGCAGTCGTTCCAAAGTTGCACTTTTTGTTCTATCTATTGGAAGTTTTTTTTAATTTGTGTTCAGTTGTTTCTAACAAAAATATAATTAAATGCGATAAAATCCGGTTACAAAGTGTTTTTGATTGCTTCTAACTTTCAAGAAAACGGTTTTGTAATATCAAATGTATTAAATTATGCGAAAAAGGGTTGCTTTCGAAAATTATACAATATTGCATGGAACTCTAAAACATTCGCCCACAGGTAGAGGTGAGGAAAGGGTTAATTTTTTGGTAGACGCTACTGTATTTTTTATTTATAACAAACATAATGAAAGCGAAAGTCGACAAAACAATACAAATACCAAAAACAAGATGGTATTATTTGTTTTTACGAAAATAGTTCGAGTACAATATCAATCCAATCTCTTTTTAATAAGAACTTGGTGGTCAAAGTTTGGAGTTCTGACTAACGTTTAATTGATTCGTTTTAATTTTATGATTTTTCATAAAATGATCAAATTAATATCATCTATAAGGACAGTATATAAACCTAGTTTTCAAAGAAGACGAAGTAGTTGGTTGGGTGACCCACCTACATACCCTGGTTGGCCTATAAGTCTAAGTTTATGATTCCTTAAATCCGTAAATAACTAACAACGCCAGAAAAAAAATATGTACGAAGGTACGACAATTTCACGCTCAAATATTCTCCGACTTAGGTAAACGAAACTAAAATCTTTCCGAAAAAGTATAAAACCTCAATTTAGCATTTTATCTCAAAAGTCTTAGGCAAGAAGTGTACCTAGACATGATGTAAATTTCACGAACGAGTGCCTCCGAAGTTACATTTTGCATGAAGCTCCTTTTGGGAGAACAGAGCAGGGAACTGAGTTACTGGTCCCTCGGTTGTAAGGCTGCGTGCGGAGTAATGTGCCGAGCGCACGCGAGCGACCAGTGGAATGTGGTATGACTCGGTAGGTATATTGATGGTATCGAAATACTATAGATTATAGAGGCTTATAACGTGGTGATATATTTGGTAGACAGGTTTCATTGTTACAGTGAATCTGAGCGAAAGTGAATCTGAGCCTGCACAATCACTTAAGAACGTACCTAACTTTTAAATTCTTCCATAATTTACTTTTAATCATAACTTTGGTAGTAGACTGTGCTTATGAAACGACTTTTAAAATTACATTAAGATTTACATAACCTTTTGAGGATTCAATTATGCTCAGTAAAACAAGAAAAGATGGAAATGGTTTTATTAAAGAGATAAAACTAATTCGACAATTTAATATTCAGTGCTATCATGGTCACAGCCTTATAAAAGAAAACTAAAGCTTTGGAAAATTTATGTAAATGCCGAAAAAGAAAAATAGTAACCAACGGCGGTCAGAGATCCCAGACTTTGGATATTTGAGCACTTGTGACTCCTGACGCGTAGCGCGGTCTCGTAATGCCCCATTGTGAGAAATAAGACAAAAATAATACCATTTTTTAAAAGTAACACCAAAGTTTTACTTTTAAAAGAAATGGAGCGTGAGTCTAGATTGTTTGTAATATAATAACGTTTCCATGTTATTTCGTCAATTGACGCTCAATTCCTAGATTTTTCAAATTCCTTTGAAACGATTGTGCAGTCTCCGTCGCAATATGGTTACCGAAGTATAATAGGATTATATAATAATATTCATTAGATTTTGAAGTTCAATTCAGATCAATGAATAAAAACATTTCCACCTGTCTACTTATGTTTTTTAACAAAAAGTTAATTCGCAACTGATTGGTCTTTATTAAGTTTTGTAAACTCAGACATCTGCCAAATTATGAAAATTTTGATCTTTACATCTGCAATAACTTATACTTTAGGGAACAAATAATATGAATGCAAAGTCACGCGACTGGTTTTATCTTTCATTATGACTTAATTAGATTGAAGCAGATTTCGATTTTTAAAGTTTGTAATTCACTTAAGATTTAATCTGGAATTACTAAAATAGTTTAGATATGAGCAAACCACATCCTTTGCATTACATCAAAACGTTGCAAACTGATAGAACTAAACATATTTTAGATAATTGATTAATTTATCAATGTCCATCTGTAGGATTATCTTGTGTTGATTCTGAGTATAACCTACGTAGGTTTTATAAATCACTAAATAAGGGTAAAAGACAGTGAGACTTTCACAGTACATATTCAGAGAAAGAGTGACTTAGACGCCAACTTCAATTGTTTTGTATTGAGTTAAAAACACGAGGTTTAGATATTTATTAATATAGTTTATGCAAAACATACCATGATTGGCATCATTGTCAAGAAGCTTATATTCGTCGTGATAAATTTAGTAAATTTATAATAATTTTGATGAAACACGATAAAACTGACCTACCTTCACAGTCTTGCAAGTGGTTTAAGTTGAGTTCAGATGAGTGAATTACGACTTAAGCAAATCTCCTATATATTGCTTTGTAAACATTAACTAGTGATTCGATAAAGTACCTGATGTATCTAGGTTGAGTTTAATTTGGAAATGTCTGAAAGAAATTACCTGCCTATACTAAAACTTGCTTACTGTTTATTACTTTATATTTTCAAAATATAATTTTTATTTCAAAGTTTAAATAAAAAGATCTAAGATCAGAACTAAAACATGGTCCGAAGAAACATGGAATGAACTTTTACTCAAAACAACCCCAAAGCCGCGGGTAAACCAAAATGCCAGTAACTGATACTTCGTTAGAATAAAAGTTTGTATACAAAAATAAATCTAAAGAGATTTACTATTAATCTGAACCATAAAATACAATTTCTTTTCCTCCAAATTTCAAAAACCTTAACTCTCCATAAGAACCAAATACTTTTAAACTGAACAACTTCTGCAAAGAATCAAGCATTTTGTCTTCCAAGCGAATATCCCGGTCTTTAGAAACTATGCAACAAAGTTGCTTTCTTGGTCTTGTTATTCCCACATGCTTGGAGTCAATCGGTTTAATTAAATTAAGGAATTTATTATCGCTGTCATTCGTTACGACATTTGGCAACAAAAACAGACATCCAAAGACGAGTTATGTTCATACATGAGAGACTCGAGTCACTCGAATGTATTGCCTTGCGTAGAGAAACTGTTCGGTTTATTTGATGTTCTACAAAGTAATTGTTCTAGTCATTGGGCAGATCTTTAATACACTTCATTAATTATTATTACTTCATTAAATATTATTTCTGAATTCATGTTTGTAAATGTTACGTCTATTGTAAGCAAAACGCACATTGTAAACATACAGCGCTATTTAAAAACTATTAATTGTATCTATTACCACGCTTCCCAAGACATTGTCCTATCTTTCTGTATAAAAAGTATTTTTGTATATCTTATTAATTATTGTTATGAGGTCAGTTTTCTACTTCACTGCTTTTAAAGCCGCCGATACTAAACTATATTACAAAAACTTCATGAAATAAACAACGTTTTCATTTATTTATTTGATTTGATTCTAACTTTTCTGCCAAACAAAAGTATTATCATACTATATAAAGTGCTATCAGTTCTATGTTTTTTTCTTTCAAAAATTACCTACTTGTAGGTATTGCGATAATCAATTTTATATAAACTTCCGTACATTGGAATCCAGTCTAGATAGTACCTTCTCGTAGCACATCATTCGCCCCAACTCGTATGCAGCTGTTACCTACCCTTTTCAAAACTTAATATTGCAAATCGCTGCACATGACAATATACGTGGGATTTAAGAGATGATTAATTATAATTTTCTTTTCACATGTCAATCTATGTTTACAACTGCATCCTTAGTAATCAAGTTGTAAAAGTATACACATTATTTAAAAAAGTAACTATAGATATAGTACCTATATGCTTTTATATATACGTTTGTGTAACTACCTCTAATAGATGTAAGAATATTCTTGTAACTCACTAATACACCTCATTAATTAAATTTTACTTAATTTTAATTATTTGCATTGCAAACACAAATTGAAGCCATTTCAGTAGGCCGGGCAGTCTGTAATATCCACCAATAAAATTCTTCCAAAGACCCGCCTCTTAGATTATGACAACTTAAATCAATTTGTAACTATATATTCATAAGCTATTGAATAATAAACAATCTGCTAATGTTCCAAATTGTACTTACTTTACTTATATAAGTTATTTACTTGTGACAAAGTAACACACAGGTTTGTAAAATACTTAAAAGCTGTCAGTACCTCATTTGCCGGTACATGTTATTTTGTAGTAGAAAGTTAATGTAATGTAGATATCTCATAATTTGAGTTATAACTTAAATAAGTAAGTACTAGTTAACTTGGACGTAACACAAAACACAAATCTTCTTTTCGCTCACATTCTATTAGCTATGTAAGTTTTTAATTAATATATTTAAATAACTTTCACGTTAATGTTTTAATTCATGTTTATAACATTTAATATTGAGACAAATATATTTTTAACGCTATTGAAAATAAGTCCCAAAACAATCCGATCCAGAACTTATTTGGTTAAAAAATGCCCTTAACCCTTTTGTACATTTTCAACTGTATATACTAAAAACATTGGACTCAAACATTTGTCATTAAACTATAGCTTACAGTTAAAGGTACTAGGATTACATAATGGCAGAACCAATCGATACTAACCCGACCGCCAACATACCTACGCATAGCTACACAGTACACGGCACTCGGCTTCACTTCCCTAAGCTCTCCAAGTTGTGGCCTAGACGCAGCGTCAGCTTTAAATTTGAAATTGGAACGAGTGGAAGACCCGGTAATGGGACAAGTTAGATGAGGGGAGGGGGCCTTGTCGAGAGAAGGCGACTCCCATTTGGGTCTGCTTAAATATGGACATGGGATTTAAAAATATGTAGGCAGTTCTATTTTAAATCGGTATTAAAATAACATTGTCGGTTATCAATATTCTGATACTTAATTCCAGTAGCACCTATTTTTAGTAAGAGCTCTGTTTAACCTTCCTTTTTCGAATATATTTTTTAATTTCGAGAACAGTCGAGTCGCCCATTCATACCTCATATAATAAAATGCCCAAATTACCTATATACTAATGTAAAGTGGCTAATTATACATATATGTGCAATATCATAAATAGTATTCGACTATTGATTAATTTAACCATAGCTAACTTTGTTTTACTACTTATGATTCGTATTTGTACCGCATGTGTGTAAAAATACGTACATAAGAACCGTTTATCAATACAAAAATAGTGTACAAAAATGTTGAAATCCGAAATGAAAAACCAAAAGTTTGAGTAAATAAAGACCCAAGTTTTAACTTAATCCCATTTACATTAGGGTCAATTTTGAATATCAATGTAGAAAGTTTGATTCGATGACACTGTTTTAATAAGAAAAAGTTTGAAGTGAACAATTGTGAAGTGATGGATTGGTGTTATAAAGTCTTGTCGGTATCTTTATGGTTTTAAAAATTAAAAATAAAGGTATTTTTTTATGATCTTCTAATTTAATTAAATGTCGTTTTATTAGAAAATGGAGAATTCACGTTATTATTTCTTGGAAAACCAATGTACAATTTGTGTAGCGCAATTCAACGTGCGATTTTAGACTACTTGCACAGAATTAAATTTATGTGATTTTTTTTTGTATCTAACAAATTTTTTATTTTTATTTTCAATTTTCGTTAATTAGTATTTTTCTCTACATTATTGACTTTAAATCGAGGATCTAAGCCTAGGTACATTGTATGATTAAATGAATTACGATTTGTTTACGGAAACTACAAAGTTAGGTATGTATTTTCGATATGTAACACCTACCAAAGTATAACTATTACAAAGTTGCTGAAAGTAATCAGACTTCTTACCCACCTACCAATACGAAACGCTTTCCTCGAAACTCATCAATATGTAGCATTATGATAACAGCCAGGCCTATAAGACCATCACGGCTCAAGACATATTTCTACTTATCTATATAACCAATAAGCTTTATGAAGTAAGTTCATCCAACTTGTTATTGGCTCTAATAAGAAAACTAATTCCGAGTTTCGCCGCAGCACAGTAGCGCCGCACCGAAAGCCTGCGCCCGCCGCGCCGCCCAGCGATCGTAAGCGGAACCTTTACAAATGGCTGTTTTTACGAATTCCTCCTGTATTTGTGTGCGTGGAAAGTAAAACGCACACAACAGAGAAAACCCGATTGCATTTGGGCGTGTAGTAGTACGTTTTTATGTGTGTCTCTTCCCGAGAGGAGTTCTAAGGATAGATGGCACTGCCGGTTTCGAAGTTCGCTTAGCCTAGATCACTCACCGAGCTTATAAACTTCGTCAGTGTACACTTGTTTTCTGTAAACATGATTTCTTTCAACGGATAGCAGCCACGTACATACATTTAGACACGAGGCACAAATTTAATTAAACGTTTAGACGTGTTAGCGAGCGCGAGGTTTTCTCATAACTGTGATACATTGCGTGATTTTTGTTTCAGCATGTAAAAAAACTTGACGCGTAGAAACACAAAGCGAAACTGCATATGCCATTGTTTAGTTTTCCAATTTATACGGGTCGGTTACACTTGTGCCTTTTATTGAAGCATTACCGATAAAAAGCGCTATTATAGGTTTTATAGGCGAGTTTTAATGGCAATCTAAAGTGAGAGAGGTTTAGCACTCTGTTACATTTAAAAGAAAAGCCACCTCAATTAACGTGCACCAATTATTTAAAATAAATAGAATTCAGGAAAAATATAGTCTCGAATAGCAGTTCAAGCATTCATAACTTCACTCATCATCCTTCCTGTTAAGCCACCGGATATAAATTTTAATGATTTCGAAGTAGATAAATCATTTTTTTTTAACATTTCTTTAGGATGACTTTTACCTAATTTTATTTTATAAACAATAAGAGCCGAGACACAATAAAAAAATAAATTACCAACATAACACATAAATCAATATCTATCGACTATTCAATTCCCATTTTCATCTAGATAATTAAATTTCGATTCTTGATCTCTTGATTGCCAGTGCAAGAACAATGAGCGATTATTCGAGATAAATATCGGTTCCTGTTATCGTATTTAATACCCGTGAAAAGTAACAATTTTCTCTTATCGGTAGTTCCATACGTGTCCCATTTTGTTATCGTGCGAGTTTTACGTTCGGAAATCGTTATTGTACGACGTATATGGCGTGTGCAGATTAAAAATGGAAGGTTATTACGATTTTCCAAATGATCATTTGCAAGAAAAAATTAATCGTCCTAAAGGTCAGTTATGTAACATCCATTACGGAGAGCTATAAATAAAATTGTTACAAACATTGAGATAGGTATTCATTATTTTTTGTGATTACATTGTCATTCACGCGATGTTTTGCATAAAAAAAACAATAAACAATAAATACACTATTCAATTTTACTAAATAAAACTGCAATGGGGCTAGAGTCTATAATTTCGTGATGTTGTCATACCTATACCTACATTTTATCGCTTAACATATATTTCTCAATATTAAGCTAAAATCGCAAAAGAATAATATGTACCACATTTCAATTACTGTACAGTCCCTTCCCCGGGCAGCACCGACCTCGATCTCAGCTGATAGCCTCTCAGCCATTTATGGTTCAGTGACGTCACAGCCGACTTTTTTCTTTTCATGATTTACAGCATCATAAAACTTCATAACAGTACTGACTTAACGGGCAACGAAACCGCAAAACTTTAAACCCTTTTATTCTAGGTACACGACGAAAAAAAAAAGAAAAAGAGGCAACAAAACTTTTTGCTCCAATTTTGGTTATTGTTATTTAAAATTCAAACTCTAGGAAGTCGTTAAACTGTTATGCAATTTACGTATTAAGGGTTAAATTTTTTGTGTGGAACAATTACCTAATTCTTTGTTCAAACAGGCTTTTGGAATATTGTTGTCTGTAGGTACAGTTTGGTTTTCTATGGATTTAAAAAAGTTTGGCACGACACTCTTGTAAATTGCCATTATCATACAAACTTTGAAAGCAGATGGAGAGTTGGCATATTTCAGAAAGTTTGTGCTGGACCAAGTCTTCCGTGTCAAATATCAAGGGTTTATGTTATGTCTAATTAGGTACTTAATTAATTACGAACCAAAACGTGGAGTAAAAATTTTAAATTATAATAAAACGCGATAAAATCCGATTTAAAAAGGGTTTTATTCACTACAAAACTATCTATTACTAGGAAATATAACGGTATAGCGTTAGGCAGATAGATATAAAATTAAGTTATTTGACACCATTGTTATAAAGCAAAATTGTGCTACGTATGAACAGTATTTTGTTCTGTGCATCTCTTTGGACTTTAAAGGTAGTTGTCTGTACATTTACCTAAATACAGAAAATGTTGGAAACTATAGTGATATTAGAATTTATTTGTTAAGATCTCATGTGACTGTGTGATCTCTTTTTTTTAACTGACATTATAACTATATTTACGTGGGATTATAGCATGGCAAAGAGAAGGCCTGCATTTTAAGGAACAAAGGCTATTTTAATAAAGGCTAATTAGAACCTGTCATTAATCAATTCATATTATTAATATAATTTCATATCAATACATTTCATATTAATAATTGAACGCAAAAGTTGCATGTTATTAATAATTTTTATGTCTCACAGTCAAAAGGATGGTTGTATAAAAATATTAACTGAAGATTACATTAAAACAACCACTGTTTTTGTATAAAAAAAATTGAAGAAAATGAATTACAATCTTCAATTTAGTACGAGCTATTAGGTATGCCTGTGTTCAACCTGAAATAAGCAAAGAAAAATGGACTTACCCTAAAAAACTATTATCTCTTTATAACCACGTTAAATCTACACAAACACCGAATTAAGCCGTATTACCGAAACAACCGCCACATTAAAACAAAGGAAGGAAGACACAAGAATAGAAATAAAAATAGTTAATAATCCCTACCATGGGGTAGCGACGTGACTCCAAATGGTAGGGACCAATTTATACAGAAGAATGAAAAAAATATTTTTTTTTTCAAAGGGAACTATTTTCATATAATTGGCTATAAAACGAAGTAATTGGTCGATCGCGCTGCGGAAACAAAACTTTTGTTCGTTATTTTCTGAACCAACTTGTATTATTGGAGTTTTTCTGTGGAATCGCTTTTTATCATTTCTTTGGCACATATTTCTTATATTGGACGGCGTGTTTAATCATGAAATGGAAAATAATAGTTGTAATATAATTATTTTAATAGTATAGGTACAAATTGTAGTAAAATATTAACTTTGAAAAATAGCTCATTTATTTGTTAGAAAAGTAATAATAACGGGAAAATGTTTGTTTGGCTTTGCTCTTGCATTTATTTCCTAATTTGGTTCTGCTAAAAATTTTTGTTTATATTTTATTTCCAGACGTGCACAGGAATTTAAAATTTTAAATACTTATCATGATTTTAGAGACTTTGTTAATATTCTAAATCTAACGACGCTTAATTTTTTTACCAATTAATGTAGGTATATTATTGTTACTTAATTTCCAAACCACGTCTAATTTGTTCCATAGATGAATTTATTTTGTCTTCATGTATGTGGATTGTTAATCTCAAAAATCATGGCATCAGTTTTGAATAGTCTTTCACAATTCTAATATTCTTAATAGCCATCCCATAAGTCCATATAACATACGTGCCTGAAGTCGGAAGTAGGACAAAGCCTCAATAGTTCAAAGTCGCAGTGTAAGAAATCATGCGTCCGCGCAGATTCGCCACGCGCGCCCAACGTCTGTAACGCCGCTTTGAGCACATTCTGCTGTGAGCAACGCGCATGGCGTAAAGGTAAACGTAGTTTGTTTAAAATATAAGAGTTTGAAACTTGAGTCTTGTGGTTGTGTGTATTTATGAAATAATTATTGAATTAAAAAGTTAGATCTTATCTTATATTTGTTGATATAACCCCTTAGACGGGAAAAATGCAAAATTTCGTGATTATCATTTGAGTAAAAGCAAACAAATTAAATTTTCCGGTGATGCCATTAATTAAGGCAAAAAAATCGATGTGAGTATTACGTAAGTTGGCTCAGCAGGTAGCATTATCTACCTACGTAGACTATGCAAAGCATCCACGAAAATCTTGAAAATTACTGAAAATAAATTTAAATTCTGAAGAAAATCTGAACCCGTATGGTTCGAATCATTGTTCATGTTCTTACTGAAATTAACTCAAGAAAATTAATTAATTAGCAAAACTATAAGTTAACAGTACCATGGTATGAATATTATAAAATAACGTATTTGTTGCTGCAAAAAAAAGGAAGTGTACAAGAACCTTAAATGTTGATGAATATTGAAATCTATACAGATACATTTGAATATAATTTTACTTATTATCAAAGCTGTAACAAACGAATAGTTCAATCACGATATGTAATAAAAAAATATATAAAAAACCTACTCTTAAACAAACCAATCACAATTTTGTTTAAAACCACAAGTGTCAAGAAACCCAACAAAAACACCCGTAACCCACAAAATTTGACATGAAATTAATGTCAAGTATTCTAACTGAAGTGTCCATTTCCATTTAGAAGAGCACCTTAACCGATATAGTTTGAATATTTTTGTGATCCAGATATACTCGTATACGTGGAGTAGTCTGAGCGCATAAATCATGGACTCGTTAAGATTTACGAGCAAACACGGGTTGAGAACCACGGTTTGAGATTTAATTTTTGAGGTTAGAATCAAGTTAGGAGCTAGAGCGGTTCTGTGGTGAGGATGTGGTGCATTTGATAAAATTAAAGTGAGTTGGATAAAGGTTTAAACCTGATTAAATTTCTTTTTGCGGTTTTTTCACGAATGGATTGGAGGAAATGTTTTAGATCTTTGTCGGTATGTGATAACGGTATTTGATAACAAAGTACCTATTTTTGTAACCTTTAAAAATAACATTTTTAATTTGGGTTTAACTTTGATTTTAGTTTCGTGATTAAATAAAATATTAAATATTATTCTTCACGAATAAATATTATTTCTTGTATCTATTTTTCAGTTTACATAGGTCAAATGGACGAAATACACAAAGGAACAAATCGTTCGTCTTTGTAAATTTATACCGAATCCACTTTATATCTCGAATCGAATTCAAATATTTATTTCTCTTACTGACGTCAAATAAAACATGACTCTACCACCAGTTCGGAAAAATTTTCGTGAAGAGGAACTGGTAAGAAACTTCACAAGTATAATTTTTTCTAAATAAAATTACAGTGTCTCTTTATGTCTATACAAAATTGTTCTTATCTGCATCTGTTAGCTCGGTAAGTCTTCCTCCTCCAAGTATCCAAACGACGAACACTCAAACGTCACCCGTTCACGAGTTAACGCGGGACCCAGCCATCGCCCTCCTCAACCAATTAGAAGGAAGTGTGTTTTTTAGTCTTTTGTTTATAAATAATTGTTTACTTATTTGAACTATGGAATCAATCTGACTAGTTTCGAGTTCGGAACAAACATTCCACCTATATACATTTCTAATAGAACCAACTCGCTACAGTCTCCACCTGGGCCACACCCCAAAACGCTTTCAAGGGCCTTAAGCGGCCATGACCCGCCCAGGATAACAGTACCAGTTCTAAGATACCTACAGTACACTTCACACAGAAGAACAATATCTCCCTTACATACAGTTAAATTTGAATAGCAAATGGTCGTTGTACACTGTACATAAGCCAATGTATGGCTGAATCCTGATATGACCTTAAGGCTTATGAAAAGACGTATTGAAGTAAAACGTGAATAAGACTGTGTGGGTTTGAAGTTAATATACTTGGTATTGAGGATTAGACATGTGAAAGTATCATTTAAGTGTAGAGTGTTAGTAGGAGATATTCACTAATAAACTTTATTACGATTGTATTAGTGTTTCATTTAACTTGTTCAATACTATGAAATGTAAATGCAACTATAAAATTTATCATATTAAACATTAAATAAAAAAAATACTTAATATAAATAAAAACAAGATTATTTACAAATTAAAAGGAGGAAAAAGAACAAGAATTAAAAATAGAATACCTTGCCTAAATTACTTTGTACATAGAGCAAAATGGCCAAAAGATTGTCAACTAAATAATATTTTATTTAAAAGTAGATATTTCATTTTATTATAATGTTTTTTACTGTTATTTGTTCAGATTATACGTACTATATACAAGGAATTTTCGGTACTGAATAACAAACCGACTCTTAATCTTATTCCAAATGAAGGTAGTACCTGTAGATATTGTATTAAAACTTAAAATTTATTTTCTGTCAAACTAAGAGGTGCAGCTTAAAATGACACTACATCTCGTTTTTGTTATCTAAACGTAAATAATTGTGCGAACAAAAAGCGCAACTACATGCGTCACTCAATAACAGCCAACGGAACTCACACACATACCTCGACCTAAGATGTTCTGTGACACCTTCCTCGACCAAATGAGCCCATTAGCCCACCCTCGCTCACATCACTCACTATACAAAACAAAACCCAAAGTACAACACAATAAGGTATGTATTAAAGAAACAAGGTACATGTAGTACAGCAATCCAAGTCAATTTCAACAAAAGAGAAATTGTAAGTTATGTATTTCGTGTAATGAACTTTATCGTGGTATGACAAATAAATTTGGAGTGCCCTGTGTTTTATTGATGCATTTCTTGCTAAGGATTGGGTAGAATGGATTCTTATATTATTCTAATGAGGATTTTATTACATTTTCTATAATTTTAAAGATTGCTTTTTTGCTTTTGCGTTTTCAACTGTATTTTGAAACTCAAATTTTCGTTTGTAACCTTTTAGCTGTCAACGTATATTTAAATATATACGTCACATCTATCAACGCAAAGAAATCAGCAGCAATTTTAAATGTTCAAATAATAGTTATATAGACTATTATTCTATGCTGGCGTTTGTTACGTTACGACATTGTGGCAGAGAAATCCCCAACTCAACTGATTTCTAAAATAACTTAAAGTCCGTAAATAACTGTCCGTAACAAACAACACTTTCGACTCTACTACAATATTTAAGCGCGATTGTGTAAAATACTAAAAATCCCAAGCGTTTTTATGAACAACATAAGAAGGATTAGAGAGGTACCCCTATAAAAATACCTAGTACAGACAAAATGAGCCTGAATAAGCCCGTCCATTCTCAGTTACTGTGACATAAGCTGGGCTCGGCGGGAGGAAGAGATGGCGCGGCGCGAGCGAACACTCTCCAGTGGACTGGTATCTTTTGTTAGTTATTGGAAAAATTAAATGTAATTTTTTTGTTCTCTGTTTAAACATAAGTAAGATAGATAGCAAAATCAAGAAAAATCTACATAAATAAAATCCATGTAGCAAAATCTTGATATACCTACATACTTATAGGTAGTAACATAATATAGATTGAAAAGAATCTCAAATAGTATCGAAAACGCGTTTAAACGATATGAAGATGTAAGAATTTTTAAAATTATAAGAATAAGAAAACTTGTAAACTATACCTTAATAGATCCTAGTGTGATAAAAGGCTTCTTAGCTAAATTTAGTTAAACATCTAGTTAATTTTTGTTTGTTTAAATCTCATTTAGTTTTTTATATACTATAACATAACTATAACACAACAATCGTTAAAGAATTAACCCAGCACAACAACCAACAATTCACTCGGCGTCCAATACACACATAGTCTGCGTAAAGGTAGGTACCTACCTGCATGTACCTACGCCCTAGGAGGAGCACAGTAGCCGGCTTGCAGCGCACGTAACATTCACGGGATACACCTGCCGGACCTGCAGCATGGTATACTAATAAGTTCCACGTCGTTTACAATCTTGCACGGTGTAAGGAATTTTCTATTTCATGTTAATTTTTTTTAGTATCTTGCTGGTAGCGAAGTCAACCCACATCGTATACGGTTTATATGTACATTTTGAAATGCAATTTGTATCTACAATTTTATAAAGCAAAATACTTTTGTCAATAGCTGTTGACGGCCTGTTTGGTGTGGAGGTAAGTACCCTTGTCGTCCATGCCAGAGGTCTCGGGTTCGAATCCTGGTAGAGGCAGATATTTTGTTATATTTGCTTTCTAGTCATGGATGTATATGTATGTTTATTTAAGTTTATTTCTAATATTTATATATGAAAAAAGAAATCTATTTGTGCTTATATATTTCTTAAGTTTATTCATCCGTTATCTAGTATCCATAACACAAGTTCTTAATGATACTTAATTCGGGCTAGATAATGTGGTGTGATTGTTATTAAAAAACAAAATAGCTGTAGATACTACTAACTCTTTAAGGTAAGTGCTATAGTTATTTGGAGATATAGGTCGTAATATTTGCGTCGATACATAGTAGAAACCTATGAAATCATTTTGTCGGTATTAGATTTAGATATAAAGAATAATTTGTAAAATTTATCTTGGCTTTGTCGGAATATAGTCAGCACATTTTTTGGCAACCAGTAAGAACCTATAGTTTTCCTGCTCAATATTTGTATTGTATAGTATTTATATTTGTAAAATCGCAGATTTATATTTAACTTTGAACCGTTTATATTCCAAAGATAGCCGCTATGTAAATCTATATTTATTACTTGGCAAAATATAAGTGATAAAGCTGTTAATTCCTTCAATACAAATGAACAAAACGTGCGACACAAACACTCATAGATTCTCTTATTTACCTTTGTTGTACAAGCACATGCGATATAACATTAGGGCGATACACGTCGTAAATTAGGCCTCGTTCAAACACAGTTAATGAGTGAATGCAAACACTTGTCAAGGCCCTTACAGTCAATAAGGGCACGTCAAATCTATCTGATGATACATGTAGCTATATAGCTTTAGAGTGGGTCGTTTTGAAAGTGTATTGTAATTTATTATTAATATAATTTTATAAAAATTTTGAAGGACATAAGTTTCATTAGTTAAGCTAATGTATTACGGAACGATTAAATTAAGGGATAATTGATGTTTTATTACAAGTACAAACAGTAGTTGACCGCTTTGGTCTTGTCAAGATTTTTATATAATACATGATTCGGTTATCTTAAGTGAGTTCTAGTTTCACGCTGAAATTTATATATAAGGTACTAATATTAGGTACCTACTAATATATAAATTAATAGTATATTATTTTAAAAAATGGAATTTTTTTGACCATAGTGTATACACAGATAAAATATATAAAACGCTTTTGATTAGAGAGGGCGTTACCAATTAATTCAGTAGCGAAAAAATGCCAGTTTTGCCAAGGTTTTAAAAATAAACTTTTATACTCCATGTCAAACTTATTTACTTATTTACTTATTACCAAACTTATTTATAGACGGAGCTTAAGCGTATAAAGCTTAAGCTCCGTCTATATACAAAACGTTACTGAACTGTGAAACTCACGTAATACTGTCATAAATGTGAGACCACTTCGAAACTTAAACAACTTCTAAGACAGGACTGCATTTTGCTGATCTCTCTTTTATCTGTATTCTCTAAGAACTTACATAAAATAAATAAATAACACAACATATTTAAGCAACGAACTTGATAACAACTTAGTTTTAATATAATAAATTAAGTTAAAACTTTCTAGACGTGCTAGACACATCTGAAAAAAGAGCTTAGTGAGATCAGGACCAGTTTACGAAGATCCCCGAATCGTTTCATTTACTTCGGCGTTTAATCAAGATGATGGATCTGAGTTGGATAGTTTAGCTTTTCTAGAATACAATTTGCTGGATTCTTCGTGTGGGAGGGATTATTCAGGAGAAAGGGAGGGGTGTTGGCACGCGGGGGGAGTCAGCCAGAAATGAAATTGGCAGATATTCAGCGAATGTGTCATATATCTTTACCTTTGCAATTTTCTAAATAAAGTAGGTCTTACTGTCGACGGACGGTATTGCAGGTTTCCAATTCAAATAAAAATGTCTCTCAAGCTGATTGAATTTGGTATTTTCGGTGCAATAGAGTGGCGCTATAAAACAAGCTGTGTGCGAGTACATTCTGTAAAGTTTTCGTTGTTTTTGTTGATCTGTATGAAGGTTTTATTTACTTGCATAGTTTGGATGAGTGTCTTATTTTTATGCGTAAAATTAATTAACTGATATTATTTTAACAATAATAATAATAAATCCCCAGACAAACACACTAACTCTGCAAGCCCCAAGCAGAGCTTGTGTTATGGATGACCATGCAGTAAACTGGGGGAGAGAATTCAGAATAAACATACACATATAATATTTACAACCATGACCCGAGAATATACATCTGTGTTCATCACGCAACTAACTGCCCCGACCAGGACTCAAATCTGGGACCTCCGGCGTATGAGGAAGGGCTACTATCTACTACGCCACTCGACCGTTTGTGATTTAAATTTTCAGCTTTTGAACTATATTTTTCTCAACATTATCTACTATCAGATAAACATTGCTACGTGTTAGATATCGAAATATAACACAAATAAAATCTGTTGGTAAATTGTTATTAAATTCTTGTTTTTTATTTATTACTGCGAGTGTGCCTACAAGTTTAACTATTGAACATTATTCTTAAATGTTTACTCCAACATGAAATCTTAAGATAAACTTGAACACACCCATGGAATAATAGAGAAAATGTGGCCAAGTAATATCTGTTTGTTGGCGAAAACAATATCCATCCCAAGTTCAGAATGTGACGACTGTTTTCGTCCCAGTTTCGGATTTGTGTTCAATTTGTGAAGTTTTTACCCGCAGCCCGTATTATACAATGTTTTTCAGAACTTATACTTTGAATATATTGAGGGGTTTTTAAGTACAGCATTTTTCTATATAAGTAGTTGCTGTAAAGCATAATAAATAAATTAAATAGCTAGGGAAACAAATATTTAAGTTAGCTATGAAAAATCTCGCATACCTACTGGCTTCTATCATCAGATAAATTTCTTGAATCACAAAATACCTAATTTCCGATTATTCCTCCAAACAAAAATACAAAATATTTTCCTTGTTTTTCTACCAGGGCGTCATAATTTCAAAATATACTCTCACAAAAGCGTTCGACAATCAAACCGAACGTTCGTTTGGGACGTAGGTTCATTTCGTTTTTGTTACGTAGAGTACGTTCATTTACATAAATTTACCTATTGTTGCGAGCCCGGCTGCCATCTTGAAACGAATGACATTTGAGATAAAGGCGCATTCCGAAATGTGACGACAACCAAAAATAGCTATTGTGCTTTTTTTAAACGAACAATATTAAGTCGGACTCGATGAAAAAACGTGTTCCTTGAAGCCATTCTGGCGTTAATCGACGTGCCTTAAGGTTTAAATTTGAACAAGGAGGATTTAAAAATAAACAAATAGGTAGTTAAAAATAATATTGTCTAATCTTCCATTTTAAACTTTTTAAGAAAACCAAAAATTAAATATTTATTCCTTTTGATGTAATATACTCGTAAACGTGGTAGTACTTTTTTGAAATAAATATTTAAAACCTTTATCACGAAGCTTTGCAAATGAGCACCAATAAAACCTCATATCATCGACTGATAGAATCTTGAAGCTTGACTTTAGATTATTAATAAAAAGAAGACAAACAAATTGAACTAATTTCTGTTAAATCATCTTTCAGCCTGACTAGTTTTCTGGACGGGCTTTATCATCCTTATCATAATTCAAACTAATATTGCCTAATCATGAATGTATATGATAAAAAAGGGACCAAAAACAGTAAGTTACAGTTCGGAACAAACCTTTAAAAGTTATTCCTCATAGCACAGGAAATTTGTTTCTCCGATATCGAAGGCTGTATCGGAAACGAGTTATGTAACAGGGCTCTTTGTCTCTTCTTCTCGTTTCAGAATTGAGGGTATGATCAAATAGCAGAGTACCCATGGAATTTATTCCTGCCTTGTAAGCGTTTTATGTTTTCGTCTTTTAACAGAATTTCCCGTAAACATTGGATTAGTATTTGTAGTTTAATGGAACGAAGGTTTTTTTTATATTATTTATTCATTTACAAATATAATTAACTCGCTTTTTTATTCAAACTTGTTTAATATTTTCAGGTCCTAAAAACTTCTTGAAGTTGTACTTTAACTTGGAGCTCGAATTTACGGGTCCGTATTTAACTAAAACTCAACCAACACAAAACTCTTATTCTACAGTTACTGCATTGCGTAAACCAGACCTTTCCTTTTAAATTCGTCCAATCTCGCTTCAGACAAAGACATCAGACGAAAGGCGTCTTAATGAAACACATTTGTATGGAACGGACCGAGGTTGGGTCCTCCGTAATGGGACCCATCACTTGTTTTATTGCAACTATTCCAGACTCAGCCGATTTCAGAAATTGCCAAAGACGAAAAGAAATCCAATTTAACATAACCTCAAAAAACAACATTAAAAATTTGAGATATTTTTAATCCGATGATAATCCTTTAAACTGTATCAAGATGTAAAAGGATAAACAGAAAAATTACCTTTTTAACGCCTCATTAATACGGTATGTGTTAATAAGTAATAAGTTCAAACATTTCTTAACGCCCATAAATTCCGTAAAAAGAAATGAAGTTAACATTTTGCATTTTTTAGTACGAAAGGGGGTAATATTAATTTCTATGTAAATGGTGTGAAAGAGCCGGGCGTTCCATTTTTGAAACGGGCGTTGGAGAGCCGGGAGTTGGGTATTTGGCGCGAACTGCCGAGACCACTCCATCGTTTTGAATAAATGGAGCTGAGTTTTTAAAACAACTCTAAAATGCCCTTACTATATGTTGAAAAAGAAAAGGCTAGTAAAAACTTGAAAGAAACGCGCTTATTTCTAGAAAATCCCTAACCACAATATTTTTAAATGTTAGGTATTATTACTAACCCTTTTATTATCTAGTAGTTAGGTATATGAAATATATATTCTGTATTCTAACACTCATGATAGTGTTGCCTACAATAGTTCGTGGTGGTGAGTAATAAAGAGATTGATAAACCCAATTCACACATATTTCCCATACAATCATGATAAAAATGGAATTTACTTGATTGTGTCATTTGACAAACTAACTTTGTATAATTACATCATTTGCAGGGTATTTGGAAAAACACAAGTCGTAATGAGTTCCTTGTAATGTATGCAACAAGTCTCTGCACTTGATCAAACCAATCACGATCGAACGTGACTTCGATTTATGGAAACTTTTGTAAGACCCTTACATTTCATGATGGATGGCATGGTACAGGTGTTTGAAGAAGTTATTTTTAGGCATTCATATAGAATTAGAATTATGTGACCACTTAAGTACAACTGTAATGTTTTGGGATGATTTCTTTAGAATCGCCGATTGGAATATTGGAAAACCTACAATTAATGAAAAATTTGAAGGTTGAGCACGATTATGGTTGAACGGTCGAGTGGAGTCAGTGGAAGCAGCCTTGCCTCATACGCAGAAGGTCCCAGGTTCGAGTCGTGGCCGGAGTATTAATTTCTGTAATGAACACAGCTGCTTGTTTTCGGATCATGGTTGTTTATATTTACATAGTATGTTTATTCTGGGTTTACCCAGTTCGTCACATTGTTATCCAAAACACAAGTTCTGCTTACTTTGGCTCCATACAGTTTGTTGAGGGAATTAAAAATAGCCAAATTTTTTATTGGTTTAGTAATCCTTCGCAACTTTTTTCTACACTTTCCTAAAAGTTTTTTTTTTCCTAACCAACAGTGTGAACCAGTAGTAAGGGCTGCCAGTAGAATTCCCAGTGAAGTCGACAACAGCATTTTCGCAATACGTCGTAAAGGAGAGGATCTCAGACCCGCCGGCGAGCAGCGCCACATCTAAATTCTAATTTTTCTCTTTTCGTCTAACATTTAAATTTAAGGTTTCTGTAAACTTCATGAAAATGCTGATAGATTTTTTTAGAATAAAACGAAAATGAACGAAAAGTTTCTCAAAAAAATATTATTTAAAAAAAATGTACGAAATGATTAGGAAGGGCAGTAACCAGAATTTTGATTTTACAGTTTAAACAATAGGTAGATAGTTATGTACATTTCGGAAGCAGACCAATGTATATCTATACTTCTTTATTTTTTTAAAGAATTATCGATCATATTTTATTTAAGTTAATATAATTAAAATCTTTGAAATTTTTAACAGTTTTAGGATATGAATATTTTAACAAAATTTAGTGTATATATTTAGTGTATATAATTTAGTGTTTAGTGTTCACAAAAACTGATCAGCATTTGCAGGTTTCGTTTCAATAAAATTGTAATGGTATCCTCTACTTATGTTAATAGAATGTCCACCAGCCAACTACATACAATGTATGAAACTAAACTCATACAGGGCAAAAGTTACAATACATGGATACCGACTTATCTTTTATGTGAACTATATGCTTGCCCGCTGGATTCGTTTCTTAGGCAATTTGTAAAAGTATTTTTAAATTGAAGTAAGTTTTATAAAACAACAATGTTAAATTTCTTTAACTTACAATTTATGCTATGTTCCAATTGAAATTCAATATTTAAAAAAAATACTAAAGCTACAAAATTCTACGTCCTTGCACGATACATTTCTGAAGGAATATTTAACTCATTATCACTTAAGTTAAGAACTAAACGATTTAAAATATTATAAATAACCAATATATTTAACTAATGGAATTAAAGATCAGGTAACCAAACAATTTATAAAAGCACAATTAAAATTATTTTATTGGTTTAGTACTGATTACAAGAACAGAATGATTTTTTTATTATCTTTACGAAGTTGATTTTGGGTAATAAAGTATTTACAAAAAGAAATCTTATTTACCGTTCAACAACTTGAGCGCTCACCCTAGTTTGTCAATACATTAATTTCCTGTGATAATTGTTCGAGTCTAAATTAGGCCACACGAGCCCGCTTTATAGCCTTTGGATCACAGATTTGTTTGTCAATTAGGATTTCATTACTTAATTAAATTATCTTGAAGTAAGTTCGCATTTACGGATACAAAACTAGTCATAAAGATTATATGAAGATTGTAGAATCAATATAAAAATCCCGCATTGATAAATTATAAAAGTGTGTAGTGGATAAAAAGGAAAAAAAAAACTACACTTTTACGACAATGTCAGTTCAGAGAACAAGTAAGAAGTAATCGAATTGCGAAAACTTTAAAAAGTTAATTAATTTTTATAAAGACACCATAACAAACAAATACCTATAACAATTAAAATAGTAAAGTATAAAATTTGAACACATGACGTTAAACCTATTACTGAAGAGAAACAAAATTATTTCTATACTTATATTTAAAAAAGCTATATTTTGTAGCCCTACAGTAAGGCTACGAAATACTGTAGGGCTACAAAAGTCAAGTAAACTTTGGTTGTCAGATAAATCCAAAGTAGGTACTTATAAACTCTGCCCTTTCTGTGACCAAATCTCGCAACTTATATACTAAAGCATTGTTGGAGAGACGTAAAACAACCGTTCATTTGAATATATACACGATGTTGCCGAACTTCTTCTAAGAAGCTCTAAAAGTGTGGCCAGTCGAAAAACAAACTTTTTTACTGAAAAACTTCCTGAACTATATTATGGTATTCAGTATTTGATTAATAAAATATCTAGAACAGTGTTAATATGTACCTATAGATGTTAAATCATATAGGTATGATATGAAAATTTAAGTGTATAAAATAATGCTTGACTGCTTGACTAATAATCTTAAAAATAACCTAGTATAGGAGCCCCTCAGCCGTCTTTTTTACAATAGGTTAGGGGATTTCAATACTTTAGTAGTCAGGATTTAAGTAACTATTTGATCGTAAGAAGTAACAAAAAAGACACCAAAATATAACTTAAACTATCACATTATATAAAAAATACAAATTCCAATTTAAAAACCAAAATCCTTTCCTTAAAAAACCGTTCCAAATTAAAATAAACGTCACAACTTCTACTTCCTTTAGGAAACTTCACACGGGACCTGGAAGGAGTTTAATTATTTTCCACATGTGAGGTAGGGGCGATCCGTCACGGGACATTAGGTCCCGTATCCCGGATTGATCCTGCCCGGTAACGAGCCATCCAAGTTGGCGTGAAATTCTGAAATTACCGGGAAGCGGATTCAGAAACCGTGTGTGGTATTGAAATAAGTTTACTTTTGATTCATAACAAAAATATGTAAATTGAAGTGGAGGAATGAAATTATGGGTAGCATTGAAACGCTAATTTAAATGTTTTTTTTTATAAAATACGTTTTTAAATCAGTATCAAGGTATAATGAAGAAATAACATTATATAAGTACGGTAGGTACCTACCTTTGGCAATTGTAATTATCTCAAGTAAAACTAGAATAGAAACACGTAATCAGTTGTCTAAACGTAATTAAACCGTAAAGCCCTGTAGTGTGTAGATAGTAAGAAGTTAAGATTTTTAGGTTGTTTTTTTATTAAATTGGCTTTCAAAAGCGTGTATAGGCACGTGAAATAGTTTTAACAATCGGATTTTTAAAATGAAGGAATGAATATACGTTTATTTGCACATACAAGCATTTACAAAAAAACAAATATATACAAAACACACACAAAAAAATAAAGACTCAAGTTTTAATTACAGAAACATAATATAACAAAAAAAGAAAGCAAAAATAGACTAAGTTTAACAAAAATGCTGACATGGTACATGCGCTACATGGACATAGCTCAAACGGCAGCTCAAAAATATTTACCCATTTGAGCAAATCGTTGATTTTTTGTCATCGCCATTCGGGCCCACGGCGAGTGCAAAGTGTCTATAGTCTTTAATATTTAAGATAATGAATTACGTAATATACATATATTAACTTAAATAATATAAATAAATATATAAATAAGTTAACTAAATAAGCAAAAAAAAGTGCATAAAAAGCATAATTATAAATCAATTATGTTAAAACAGAAAAACTAACTAAAAATTATTATTATAATAGTAAATCATAAAATGTTTAAAATGTATAAATATATTGTATATAAAAGTAATAATCCATTATTATGTCACCAAAAAATCCACAACCACCGAAGCAAGGCACGAGATCATAAAATTAAATAAGTTTTTGTAATGCTATTCAAATAAAACAATGCCATTAAAATTTTTTGCTGCATATATAGTAATTTACATGTATTAAATTAATACTAAGATGAATAGACTTAAGTCAATTAGACAAATAAAAAAATCCCTTACATACTAATATTAAAAAGAAAACTGCCTAATATCAGTATTTTGCATATACGCTTCAATATGAGCCAAGGCTCCAAAATAATACCTTACTTCGTCGGATCTTGTATCAAAACGTCTTGAAATTCCGGAATTTTCGCCAAATTCGGGAATACTCGCTTTAGATAAAGGAAAATGTCTTAAACTGCAGAATGTCGGGATAATCTCGGCCTCGCTGCTGTACTTATAATACCGCTCCTTTAGCGACATGAAAAATTTATGTTGCCAAGCTAACAAGGGTGAAAATATCGTCCTCATTTTTGCTGATTTATTTAAGATTGTTCTTTAACATACTTTCGATTTCATCCAAATTATGATAACTACCTAAACTAAAAAGAAAGAGACAGTAAATCATAAATTGATCAACTTTATTACTGATAAAACGAGATAACCGACGAAGGTCTATTAATCCACAAAACAAGGTTGCGTCTCAATCAGAATTGATAACGGTTAAGAAGAGATGTAATAAAAAAGCTGTAAATTAATTTAAAATCCTAAATCTCGAGCTACAAAGTCGAAAATCGCATAAAATACAGTTTGTTCTTGGTCTCGTTTCATCTCACAAGATTAAATTACATGCAGTATGACTTGATTCTTACAAAGTAAGCTCGCGTAGGTATTATGGAATTCTAAAATTGAAATGCTTTTAACACATAAAGGAATAATAAGAGTAGTATAATCAGTTTAATACGACTTTGCTATTAATGAGGTGCACCTACCTGCTTAAGAGCTTAAGAACCTTGATTTTTAATTGCATTTATACATTTTTTTCTCGTATTTTTAAGGCAAATATTAAGATGGTTCCTTTTGAGGCGTTAAAAATAATAGGCAAATAACTAATTGGGGGAATCCGACCGTTGCACTCATAGGAAGGTAATAAAATTATTTATTATAGAAATAAATATTAAAACTAATAATACAAAATAATCAAAATGTAAATAACATTACAAAAGAAAATTAATCAAATTGAAATAATATTGTTGTTCAAAATCGGTAACCAAATTTGTTATACTAAATGCTTTTTAATAGATTGCTTATGTCTAACTATAACTATCTTTAAGTATGTTTTTCTTTTATAAAATTAATTTTAAAAGTAAATAATTAAGAATAAAATCAGTTTTCATGAGGGCCACGGAATCATTTAAAAATGTCGGCATAGTGGTACCAGAATTCCTCCTTAAATTCAGGACACGTGTCAGGTATCCAAATAGAAGAATAAATCAACGCGACGCGGGGAGGGCGCCCCGCCCCCGGTTATACCAAGATGGCCGCTCACTCAGCTGACGCGCTCAAACGGTTTTTTTCACATCCCAAGCATGCTCCTCGATTCTAAATATGATTTTAAACAAGCATCCACAAAATGTTGCTTGGCGTAATAAGGTACTTGAAATGAATGTGATTTAATTTTACCAATGCTAAGGATGCAACTGTATTTTATTTATTTTATCGGATGATTTGGACGTAATGATTTGAATAAAACACATTACGGTCGTGATAAACGTGTTGGGTGGGATCCAAATAGTCTATACAATGTTGCAAGTTATTTAGCGAGAACCTGGCCGCAATACTTGCGGATCGCTAATTGTCTTGATCTTAATCAACTTGGAATTAACTTTTCCCGAGAAATGTTATGCGACAGTATTTTGTTAATTTATTCTTATTGATTTTTTTTTGCAACAGTTCTAAAATTAATTAAGAAGCTATTCCTCGGAAGGTTATTGAAAAAAAGTTAATTACATATTTAACTATACATTTTGCTGAATTATTACGATTCAACGGCTTTTTATGAAGATTGATTTTTATGAAGACGTATTTAAATACCTACGTATTACTTACCAACTTAGAAAAAAAATTCACCGAATTTAAGATTCAAGCTTTCCAGATAAAAAAATATCAAACTTTCCTCTTTAAAAAACCATAAGAGCGAGATACCGTTTTTAAGAACTCTAAATTCAGATTAAGCCGGTAATCTTCTCAAAAGATAATATTTAACTTTTCTCCGGCGCAAGTTGGCTTGTTCCAGCTTTATGATATTCGGTTAACTTCACCCTGAAAGGATTAAACCAGCTCTTAATTCCCGCTCCGGGCTCGAAATAAATTTAACGTTTCAAGAAGATTATTTTATAGAAAAAGTCCGTAGCGTACAGGCGGATAAGTTTAAATAACGTTTGTGTGTTGAATCAATCTTAACACGTATTGTTTCGTATTGAGCGTTATAAAAAATATATTCAGGTTGACAGATTTATGATTACTAATGTTATATTAGTAGAGCTTTGTAATATTGAAAATATTGACGTGAGATATTTATAAATTTTTACAAGTTTTAATTAATAAAGCAATTTTAAATAATTATAAATGTGAATATGTAACGAAAAATCGTCCTTTTATGAGAAATAAAATGATTCTAACTATAAATATTGCCGTCTTAGTATTTTCATAATAATAAATAGAAGTTTTATGTCCGGTGTTTATTACTTTATTTGAATTTGTTACTTAAAATAATTCCAGGTAGGGACAGCAGTGACAACGTTGCCGTTCATTAATTATAAAGCAATGAATTGTGTCGCCGTCAGTACCTAGAGATCTCAAGCCTCGTCCTAATTGAAGCGGATCTCTCGATATTTTATTTTACTCTGCGTCTCAATTTTGTTTTATATTCTCTGAAGGCCTCAGGCGGAGGGAGGGTAATTGTAGGCTACGTCAAGAAGGGTTCACTTCAGGGAATAATTGTACGAATAGCAGAGCCGCTGGGAAAATTTAATGTAAGGTTATACTCGTCCCATTTTACAGAGCACGGTTATACGCCGGACTAAAGGATGCGGAATGATCTCTGGAACGAGTTTTGTGAAAGCGATGGGAACTAATGAGTGCCGGTACTCGGTAGGTACTCGGTACCCTCTAGAGCTGTGTGTGAATATTTTTATAGAGCATAACTTTAATTTTGTTTACGAGGACGGCGATTATTTTTACGGTTATGTTGGATGAGTTTGTTAAATTGCGTCGGTAGGTAGCCACTTAGACTAGGTGCTGTTTTAGTTCGGAATAAATGGGTTTTATTTGATGATGTGTCCTTCTGGTTAATTTGCTGCAAGAGCTAATTTTCTACATTACTAAAAACAACTGCAAAACATATATATATACCACATCTATCAGAATTCTACAAATAGATATTACGATTTTTTTTTGTAAATATACATTTTAAATCTAATAACTCACCTGAAGGGATCCAGGCGCCTGAGGGCCTCGCATACACTGCACTGCACTGAATAATTTAAAATAATGAAAAGTCCAGGCAAACAACTTGGGCGTTCCCTTTTTAAAAATGCACTGCACTTTATTTTACTACGGCCGAGCAGGTTGGTCCAACGGAAATTCAAGAAAATCAACCAAAATAAAGGTATCGTAAACGAAAACCGATTCTGCTCTAGACGTCTTGAATTTGAAAAGCTATTTGATTTGATAACTTAAGAATTACATTTATTTTAGTACATTGGAATAGTTCGCGTTACGCCTAATAAAGAACAGTAATTAGCAAAATATTTTAAATATTGTTATGAAATTGAAGTGTTTTCACTAGTTATTATGTGTTCAAAGGACTAACTTATAGAATAATACCTATTATTATATTGTTTGTTTTAGATAAGAGTAAAATATATTTGAGCTCTTATTAACAATATTATAAAAGTTAAATTGTGTTATTAACTGTCTCGTGTTGTGAAGTCAGTCGGTGCCCTGTTATGGGTACTTTTGTGCAAAATCTAATTTCTTCACAATAAAATTGCACATAGCTGCGATATGGAACAAACGAAACGAAGTCTAATTTCTTCACAATAAAATTGCACATAGCTCCGAAATTGAACAAACGAAACGAATTCTAGGTATATGTCTATTTTTTATGCGAACCTATACTCCACTCCATAATATTAAAAAGCACTAACTAAACATTGACAGAGGCAGCAACTGTGAAGTACATAAATCCTTAACTAAATAAGGTTTTTTGAGAAATAAAGTTTACGATGCGCCAAACGAAACTGTTACATGAATGATAACATTTACAACTATAAAATTATTTTACTGCATACAAAATGGTTTAATATACTGTTTTAAGGCTGCAATAAAATTAATTTTAAGTGGTATTTTATAAATCAGATTTAATCTAATTTGTCAAATTTTATAGTTAAGTATATAACTATATGTTATCTATAAATCAATGTAGGTATGTGAGTGAAGTATTGTTAGTAAAATTTTAAGATACTGTTAAAAATGAAAACGGTTATTAGTAATTTAAATAAAGAAAAAATATTGCAATCGTGTAAAGGTACAAATTTTTCTGTGTAGACGGATAAAAGCTGTCTACGGATTGACATAGTATGTTATTTTCTAAGTGTTTCATCTATGTGAATCAGATTACTGATATAAAAGCGTCCAACATGATAAGTGTCCAATATAAATTTTAGGAAAAACTTTCACAATCCTTATCGGTACATTATTTATAATTCATCTGTAATATTAATTATACAACTAATTTCTCTCGGCGATCAACCATAAAATAATTTTCACGATAAGATAGTTTTCATTGCAAACTGTTTTTATCCTCAGATGCAGATAACACTGTTGAATGTTTTAATTAGTTATTTTACTGTCTTGCAATCCCGCTAGCATTTCATGTTAAAATCCCCCTAAAAAATGTTAGGCTCCCCTTTAATGTAATAATGTGGTTTTAATATGAAAATATGCCATTATGCTAAGTTTGGTTCCTACTATTAAGTAAAAACTGGAAGTTGCAACATTGTGGAATTATAATCTGTATACAAGTGCACACAGCAGCCGCCATTTTGCTACAGTTTTGCATAATGTTGTGCCGGTCTGCAGTCCCTATGCAAATGTCACCACGAAGGGAGTGGATTTTTAAGACGAACAGTAATTGCTCTGACGATCCAATTTATAAACATTATGCAGTTTATTTTCTATTTTATTTTTGGTTTGGGACGTTGTTGCAAGTAAATGGCAACATTAAACCGACCGTGCTTAAAATATTCAACCGGAATAAGATTCTCAACCAGTTTTGTATTACCACTTGTTGAAATTCATTCAATATTTATTTCGCTCTGTTCTTATTTTTATTAATTTAAACCTGTTCAATTTGGTCACTCAGTCTATATAACACAGTAAAGCAGTTTGGAATTTTATTAACCAATAGGTTGATTCAGCTACCTATGGCAATTTATTTAGTAAAGCGTATCACTGTCACTGTCTTAATAAGTTTCGCAAAATCAGGAATATATTCTTATCGATATAATTGCTATTTATTATGAGATAGTAGTATTTAATGTGAACTCGATACAATAATCGAATTTCCGAATGATACCTACTCGTAAAGCAAGGAGGCGTCGACAGTGAATGATATACGAGACCGAACGCAGATGGAATATAAACTACGAAGATTATCAATATTGTACATGGAACAAGGCATAAGTGGTGGAGTTTTTGGTGTCCTATGATACTTCGTATGTTAATGGGGAGATAATTTATAAGTATTTTTGTAAACTATGGGAAGGAAGAGATTCACGAGCACTTAGATGATGGCAAGCTCATGATCGCATAGTTAATGCGATCTAAATTTTGTATTTCAAATCCTGGTTACATTATCTCTCTTACCCCTTATTATTTGTCGGAAACCTAATGGTTAAATAATCTTGTTCTTAGCGAGTAGTTGTTAAATTTTGTTTGACCAATACAAAATTTATTTCCTTATCAATAAAGTATTAAGGTAAAATTATTTAATCCTCCATTATTATCAGAATAAGTACTACCTACATCTAAACCATCTAAAACATCTAGAAATGGTACCTATAGTTAGGCAGACAGGTCCTTATTCTTTACCCGCTTCAGCTTATCACTTAACATTTAGACTGACGGCACACCTTCAGATTACGCAGCCGTGTACGTGATGGAAGTGCCACATGCGTTACTACTGAAGTTTAACATCTACCAAGTTACTACTCGTCGGAAATTTCACCTTAAAACCGTACAAATACTTCAATACTTTCATCATTGTTGAAATTACTTAAATTGTACAGTAACTTTGAGCTAGTTTCTAGAGAGTCAACCAAATTTGTAGGTGTAAAACCCACCGCACCTTATCAAAACTATTCATTTTAAAAATAACAGTAACTCGTACAATTAAAACGCACACACGATTCAAGAGAAAACATTTGTGCCCCGTTCGAAAACAAAAATGTACCTATGAATGAAACCCGGGATCAATCTTACCTAAATTAATTCATAAATATACAAAGTATACAATTGAGATTCCCTCTCGACTACACCGTCTAGACAATACACACTTAAGTGTCGACACGTGGCATGTCAATTACATGATTTGCAAGCTTATTGAAATTTCTAACCTCACCGGACTTTTTATATCGCATGTTGTATAACACAGTACATATATCATGATAGGGACATAATAGGATGCCTAATTCTCCAGAACACGTACGTAGGTACATATAAAATTAACATTGAGACGATATTTTGCATATTACAATACTAAAATGTATAAATATTTATAGGCACCTACATATAACAGTACACATTATTCATAAAACAAAACATGATCGCTTTTATTCTTTGTCCACTAAATTGTATACTGCTGAATACTGACCACATATAAAATGGACAGTTTCTATATCCATCATAATAAAAAAACGAAACACCCTTGCCAAAGTATTTACAAGTCGCGTCAGGGTTCGTAAACCAGTGTTCCATTCGAGAAACTCTTAGTCATGCTGGGTATTATGCTAGGACAGTCACCTGCATTTATGTAGATGGTATACGCATTTAATATTTAATATATAAATGTAAGCACTATGCATAAATTAAAACGGTATCAAAAGCAAAATATGCAATAGTACCTATATAATCAAACATCAATTAAGCATCTACCTACCCGTGATTAGTATTATTTTTAAAATTACCCAAACTAAGTATAAATTTTATATTTATATATTTATGATATACATGCTTCATTTTTCAATGCATCCCTCATCAAAATACCCCAACTAGCTCGCCCCACTGTTTAGTTCTGTGCTGACCTTGACCTGGTATTTGGTCAATCATGAGGAATGCCCACGCACATTATTCCTTAAGGATATGATTTCTGCTGAGCACCCTAATCTTGATTTCATTTTATGCAGAGATTTAACAAAAATCTTGGCTACATATTCGTTGTGAGTCCAGACGACTGTAGGTAGGTATGTAGTGAAGTCAGGGGACCTAAACCATTTGCCGGGCACAGCGTCGCCGAGTCCGCCAATCTAAATAATTGACCTGCTGGATGCCCGACGAGAATTCTTACCCAGCATTCGGAAAACTGTGGAGTAGCTATGCACAATATGCGACAAAAGTAAAAAATAAATTGAATCGTTTTGCTGTTGTAATGCAATGATGCAAGTTATACATACTATTTATTGTTCTTGCTAATCAAAATTCTGAGAACGTCTTTCGTGTATATTGTGACGAAAATTATTCATGTCTTTTTTTACACAAATGAATAAAATACCAAAATTTATTATTTTTTTTACGAAAATAAGTTAAAATTTCGTCAAGTTAAATACTTATTTGTTATGGTTTCACCAATAGGCTAACATAAATTTAACGTACATACAAATCAAAGTTAAATACTTACTCTACAAGTTTAGTTAAACTTAAAATAAGTTCATTAATTCGACTCTATATATTTCTGATTTTGAGTATAACAGTAAAGGGTAGAAGCAAGAAGTAAAAAAGGGGAAAAAGTGTATTATTAGTCTTTTACCGAAATGGAATTGGAACATTCGGAGAGAAAACTTTCAGCGAATATTCGCAAGCAACGCGTTACTTAACCCGCCATCATACTTACTCGCCTTTACACAATTTCACAGAATTTCGCTGAATAAATGCGAATATATTTACGATCTTTCTAGACTCTAGCTAACTTTCTAAATTCATGTCTCAACTTTATTTTACACTTGCGAGCATCTTTGTCAAAAGGTTTGCTTTTTCTGATGCAAATTGAGTTATGTTCCCAAAGTTTGTATTTTTTAAAGAAATATATGACGTCGATTTCTTAATTTTTGAAATACGATAATGATTCTAATACAGCCCGTTTATTCTTAAAATTACAAAAGGTGCGTTAGCTAATTCCCTTAGATATGCAATTATAAAGGCAACTCATCCATTTTTAAATGGTCTGTTAATAATCTGACCAATCAGTGGCTCCATTTAAAAAATCGAACTGTCATACGTCGATATAATGAAGATCTTTATATACTTTATGGTTCCTTTGTCGGTGTCGCTAAGTCGAATAAAATGAAACTCAAAATAATACACCGAGGAAAGATGGGCGAAGCTTCATTGTGAAGCTTTTTCAAGCTTTTAAAAGGGCGAAGTTACGAGCGTGACAGGTGTGATGTCGAATTAACTTCTTATATAAAGTTGCTTTTTATACAAACCCCGACTACTTAATGAACCCGAGGGATCGTCGTAATGAAACGCAGAGATAGAGACGCGGGCCCTTTACTAAACTTTGACCTTTTTGTCTGAGAAATTAAGAACTTTTTACGTAATTAAAGTCTAGTAATTTAAGAAGAAAAGCGCAGATAACTCTTGTTTCCAACTCCTTGGACAAAGCTCTTTTAACCAACCTGCATGGCCGTAAAAATGTAACTGCGATTGAAAATCTGAAACAAAAAAGAAATTTAATCAGCTAATTTCACCTATACACGAATTTAAAAAGTAAAATTTGCGTTTAAATTGTATTCGAGTCGTTCAATGTCCGAATGCGTTTACAATATGTCTGCTTATCTGATGAGATGGCGGGACGACGACCTCATTTTGTAAAGAAACGCTAACTGTGAAGTCACATTCCTCGGGCCTTACTGATTGACATACACTTACAGTTATTATAGGGTGAACCGATCACAGTGGATCAGTTTTATACAAAACTCGTTGACAGTAAATATGCAGCAATGAGTTTGATTTCAATACAAGATGTCACTAATGGGTTTTGGTGTTAAAAAGCGAAAAGTTTAAAACTGTATTTTTGTAGAGCATTATCTTTATTTTTGTTTCAGCACCATACATCATTACACCATACATCATTACACCATACGTCATTACACCATACACCATTTGCATTGCCATTGCATTTTATAGGTGCCTATCAAGTTATAATATGTTTGGTCCAACAATATAGAGCGTAAAAAAACGGAATTAAGCATCATGTCCTAATCAAAGTACCTACTTATGTAGATCATATAGTTTTGACATCTAGGTTACATATAACAATTATACAGTGTCTCATTATTTTTGTTTTATTTCCTAACTGTTTATTGTAATTTATGTATGTAGGTAATTTTGTTGGTGAATGAGTGTTACTACAAGAGTATAATTGTTAGTGGTAATAATAATTATATTTATGAGAAACATGCATTTTATTTGTTTATATTTTTGAAGAGCTTAACTATAAATAAGTAAGTGTAAACTTATTTGTAACTCGTTTCACCTAGTATTGAATGCCAAATTTCTAAAATAAGAAGAAAAACAATTCATATGTAAAAACTTCAACTTCCTAAAATATCGAGTCTGGACGTCCGAGTCGAATAATGATAAAAACTGGTCAATAAAATAGTAATCGAATGGCTGATCATGTCAAGAATTAACATTCAAGTAATTAATCGTTGATAAAGCGACTGTAGTGTGACATCCGCTGGGTAGTTTAGAGTTCGTCGCCCTCGAACATCCGACTGCCACTTGATTGAAATATGAAACTTGACTGATGTCTCAACTGTTATTTATATAGTTCCTAGTGAAGTTTCGTATACGTATATTTCGTATCGTAGTCTGGGAATATACTATACCTACATAATTAATGACTCTATTTACTTTCAATGCATGAAAATTGGTAGATGTCAGTTTTAAATCAAGTTAATCGAATCAATTTTTTTATTTGCGTTTTGTTCACATCTTTGTGAATGCAATATATTGCATTCACAAAGATGTGAACCAGGTTTTATAAACTTGCTTATAAGCAAGTTTATAAAACCTGCGTATAAATATTCAAAAATATACATTATAAATAAAAAATTTGCATACATTTTACAAATCCTTAGCCAAAAAGTGTTTGAATATTTTACCTCTCAACCGCTATATTTTTGGCTACACTACAAAGGCTTTCATTGAAACTTATAATCACAATAGAAGAATAACATAAATCATACTTAATAAAACGCTTTAATAAAACGCTTAGAACCTAAGTGACGTCGATCGATACATACCTACCACCTCTCAAACTACATTCAATATTATACTAAACCATGGAGCAAAGAAAATACTTATGTACGAATATTTGCAAGCCAGGCATAAAACTTCAAAACATTGCGGAACATATCTGTAGCTGATGAAAACCTTTAAAATATAATTAAACACACTTAATTCGCACAAACTTATCAATAAAAATATTGACAATAAAAGCCTTGTAAAATCGACAATAAAATACTAATTGAAGTATTTCTGCAGTCAGGTTGTGTTGTGACAATAAATAATAAAATGAGCAGCTGTCGGTGTGTCATTTTATGATCGGAGGAAATTGAAACTGAACAAGATGGCGCCAATTGTAACCGAGTTATTGTTTCTCCATTGAAATTGATAGCGAATTTATATTTATATCTATTGATTTCTATCTAGCTGCAGGTTTGTTGTAGAGTTTCCTCATATTTCATTGAAAGTAAATAAATGGCAATTTGCTAAAATGATATGCATTTCAGTGACTCCAGTTACATTTTATCGACGTATAAAGTTTGGTTTTGATAAAGATTTTCATAAGGAACTATTAATGAAATCATAATTTTAACGACCTGTATATTAATTGAAAACTAGAGCTCGAAATTACCTACTTACCTGAGTAAAATATTTCAAAATGTCTCCTCATTCAAAGTGTAAAATTTCGTAGTAAAATTATTGAAATTGTTTTTCTCTACAAATACAGTCACAAACATCAAAATCTACAAAAACTAATAAAATACATTGTTGCCACGTAGGTAGGAATAACATGATTCCGTCGACACCAAAGTTGTTTTGACTCCGAATAACAACACCTTAATCCATGTTTTATCAATCTGCTATATTGTTATTATCGTCCAAAGTAAGATCTAAAACATTTTGATATCTTCATTGATTCGTATAAGCAGCAATATTTTAAATATTTCTTCGATATAAAACCACCTACCGATTTGGTTACATTTGATACAAAGTAAGAATCAGAAACCCTGGCCTAATATTTAATAAATAACATTCTTATATTGACATGTAGGCGGAATTGATTTGTGAAACATTTCTTCCTACAATAACATCGTCAATATAAAATCGTTTTAAAACATCTTACAAAGTAAAATCAAAATCTGCTCAATTCAATTGAACGCTACACTCTATATACCAAGGTGTTATTCCTAAACATGTTTGTTTTTAAAGCACAAATACTCTCAAAATTTTACAGCCAGTGTTAAAAATTATTATTTTGCTCCAAGTTTCAGTTACAGAGTAAGCAATCAAAGATCAGCTGAGTTGAATAGAAAGACAGAGCATATAGCTTTTACTAACGACCAAGCAAACTAGACGAACATGCGGATGGCGGCTCCCTTTTCAATTCTTTGCTACAAAAAACGAATCAATAACGGAAAAAAAAAATTCATTCAATACTTCAATTGTTTAGTCAGGTAAATAAATACTGGCATAAAATGCTGAAATAAAGAATAATATTGATTTGGCTAGTGTCCGCACAAAATGACGTCACGTTTCTCAGTCGCCTAGTTGGGTTGGTGGTGTAGAATTATTATTGAAGCTGAGCTGCGGAGCGGTGAGCGTGGGTTATTTCGGTCCGCGCCGCAGAAGGCCCCGCCTCGGGCAACATAGTTGCGATCGATTGGACGCGCCCGCCGAAGCTGGGGTTCCTACGATGTCTGCCGTTGTGATTGCTCCTGATTTAAGACGACGAGTTAGGATGTAGGTGTGAACGTAACTATATTATTCTGTGTAAAGAGAAAATGTTTGTATGTGCAATAAGCGGTAGTAACCACATTTTACTTTAATTAAAAAATGAGTACTTATGTAATACATGATTTGTCGTCCATTTAAAAAAAAACAGATTTTTATTATGTAGGTGTTGCTTTGTATATAATGCCTGTCGATTTTTTCGTTTGTTATTATTGATTCCCAAAACACAAAAAAATTCAAGGATTTGACAATTTATTATTATTTATTTATTATAAATTATAAAAGTTTATTTTACACGCCAAGTACCTACGAATATATTTAGTACTTAGATATTATATATGTAGGTATATCAAAAAAGATGTAAACATTTGTCAAATATAAAAAAGTCCCCATATCATACGCTGGCCATTATCGGATTTAAAAAATAATTAACAAGACATCTTTGGAACTGTTTGTACAGTCAACATTGGAAAAGCCCGACTCAGCTTTAATTTTGTCATCAATATACAATCCAGTGTCGCACATATACGAAACAAAATGTGTATATCTCTGTACCTCCAATGATTCCTGATGATACCAATTTAATATTTTTAATTAAGATAGCTTATCGTACACTACGATGTTTATGTTCTAGCGCGTGGACTTGCAACAAAGTTGCACTTATTACTGAACGAATAATTTGGATCAAAGTTAATATTTTACTTGCAATCATAAGGACAACCAAATTCTGCGATACGTGGTACTGTTAAGTGGTGACATTTAGTAATATAAATTCATTTATACTACTGGTGTCTTTGGTTTATATTATATAGGATGATATATTTTTAGCAGAATTTGTCAAAAGGGGATTCAGAGTAAGCCATGTGTAGTCTGTTTGTATGTGAAAAATATAAAGAATTTTTCTTTAGAATATTGTAAAAGTAACCAGTTTTTAAAATTAATTTATTCAGACCAATATTATTCATATATCTAATAAAATATATATCCCAGCGTACACTAAAGTTCTACGGCGTAGGGGAGGTAATAGAAATATTCATTTTAATAACTTATTGACTTCATTTTTCATTTACCAGTACATTACATCTTACTCCGACGATGGTGCTAGTCAGAATGTATTGATTCTTCAATTATTTGTATGCCATTCGATATATTCAAATTTAAATTATTTTCTTCTTGATTTATATATAAGGTCGATACCTTTTTATTAAAATATCGCGGATATCTAACGTGCTCGTTAGGCCTAGCCGTGACGGTACCTACATAGCTTTAAAAGTTTAAAATAAATAATTCGGCTAAGGCTTTTACTATGAATAAAATGTAACCGATTTCTAGAATTATATATTCCTACCGTTCCCATAGAAAATATGAGAAACAATATTTACGTAGGGTGCGATCCAATTTTCGTAGAGTTGTTGATATTATTTCTTAGGACGAAGCTAGTTCCGATCATGAAAATATTGATACATATCATATCATGGGGTAAACGGGCCCTTATTGTGTAGATTAAGATTATCTGATTAGACTTAACAATACATTAGTGTAATACATTGTAGTAGTACAATAATAACAAACAATTTTTTTTTATTGTTAATTGGGTTTACGTTTGTCTTTCATATTAGCTGATGGATAGTGATGTTACATTTAACTAAGTTTTCAATAAGGTAGCTAGATAGGTACTACGAAAACATATTCTTTCAGTTATTGTAGAAAGTCCGACTTACCTACATGCAAATAGGTAGGTAGCCATTAATAATTATGAATCAAAAATAATTTTGATGATTTCAACAATTGCTGTAGAAACATACCTATACCTAGACATTTGCCTAGAAACAAATGGACATTGTGTCTAATACCAATATAATATCAAAACAAGTGTCACGATTTGACGTAAGTTAATTAGACATTTAAATTTGAATCATGAGTTATTTAAATTGCTGCTGATTTTGGCTTAAAACAATTAGGTATTTGCATTCACTTTTAGTTTGGAACCTTTTGCGTGCCAACACTAAGTACATTTCTTTAAACGTCAATGCAAATAGTTAAATTTGAATTAAAAAATATTAAACTCTACATAATTAATATATAAATATTTAAACAAATCTTCCCCGACAATATTAGGGAAACATGTTTTCCGCGTCCTTCTTTACCAACTGACAAACTTCGAAAAAAGTTTATACCTCACAGAATATTTGCAAACTTTACCGATATCGGTATAAAATATTGTGATATTGTAGGTATATATCTAGTATGATGTCGATATACTGGGAACAGGGACTGGTTTGCAATAACAATAATGCGGCAACGAACCGGGCGCTCTGCCAGGAACTATCGATCCGCCGGGCAGAGGTCTGTTCCCGATGTATACCAGCTATTTATTTCAGAAAGTATTGTTGGCAATGACAAAAGAATAGTGTAAATAATCGTGAAATCTATTATAAGGTGTGAAGAAAGCTTTTACTTTTGGTTTTGAAAAGCGGAAACAGATAATTTTGTTACTGAAACACTGAAACTTTAAAATATTACAAGAAGTTATCTTTTTGTGAAATAAAGCTGTGTTAGTTAAGAGGTCTTGTCAATTTAACTGTCAAATACAAGAAACTAGTATTTGATAACTATTTAAATACTAAATACTAGAATTTTTATAATTATTTCGCCATGCTTTGCCTATTTACTTTAGTTTACAATAGATATAAAGTGCATACTTTACCAAACCTTGCGCGATTGATTCCACCGAGATAATACGACGGTTTGTAAGACTTGCTTATAGTCGTTCAAATTTTTTTAAATATAAATTCTAAATTCCATATAAGAGATATATAAAACCTGCATTTTTATAATATTCATCTCCAATTATACCTGTTATTATATTCTAGTGCGTAGAATCTAGTTAAATTAATCTAATGTTGATAACAGCTAATTTATGGTCTTATATATAAAAAAAATCATTATAGAAAATATTGTTTTGTTCACTAATAAATTTTACACCTATTCCGTAGGTACTTAGCGCTTTTCACGATACACTATATTTATGCTTTTCGTGTGTTTCAAAAGAAAATATTTTAAAACAGTTAAAAAGAATTTAAAAGGAAAGCAATAACTGCATAAAATAAAGTTACTTTATAAATTTAGGAAGTTTAACACAAAATTGCTATTTAATCAATTGCAAGTGCATTGGCTCGTCAAATAAAACTACTAATCTTTTTTTTATACCGTTTTAAACTATTAAAATAATTTAATAAAGTAACGAAAGACAAATAAGAAAAATAAATAATAAATAAGCCCCAGACAAACACACCAACTCTATGGCCCCAAAGTAAGCAAATAGTTATGTACAATTAAAATTCATTTTATATGTCCACAGAAACTTAACAAACACAATGCAGGCTCCAGCCTCGACCGGAACAGCCCTCAACAAGCCATCGCCGTTCAAACAGGACCCCCAGAATGATACTCCAAGCCTTTTACCCGTACAAACTACCCCAAGCCTTCTGAAATGCAGGGCCAGCACATTTTGGTCACAACCAACTAGGTCACAAGGAAAATTTAGAAACACAGGCCCGAATTGGGATTTTTTTCGAAAATATATAAAAAATATTTCCACATCAGCGCTGATGAGTCTTCGGATAAATCTGATAAGACCCGCGTATATTGTTTCACGTGTGGATAGGTATCTTTACACCAAAAGATTTCAGGGTAATATCGAGCTTGCGAGATAACGAGTTTCGATATAATTTGAATTGAAATTCTTTGTGCAGATGAAATTTTAAGATTATGGTTGCTTTTATAAACTCGATTTGCATTTTCGAAATAACCCTGTCTTAGTATTTGTTTCACATAAAATATTATTTTTGAAAGCGTTGTTGTGCTTATTTTCGTATAAATAAATAATGCTAATAACAACCTGTGTTACACAGTACCTGCAATATATTAAATAAACACTTGAGAATAAACACTTGCGAGGCTGATCCCTGATGATGGACACCAGACGAGTCCGAAACTAGTCGGACCTATCCGACCGTGTGCCGTGAGTAAGCCGCGTTACTAAATATCTAATTCAAATGTCTCACGTAAGTTTTATGAAGTTAACTTGAGAAAAATATGATTTTTCTATTAGTTTCACAAATTGTTTTGAAATACTATTTATATTGTTCTTGTACAAATTCTTGTTTATTACTAATTTTGTTTTGCTATTTATAAACTTATCACGTGAACTGGGGTAATCAAGGCGGACAGTCCTTAAGCACAGGTTGGTTCAGGCAGGACGTCAGGACTGTCCGTTAGTAAATAATTTTTTTAAACCAAAATTGTTCACAAATACTTTAATTTCAAATGAAAATATTTTTTTTTATGACTGATAATTCTAATTTCAAATTAATTTTATTTGACAAACATGGAATTCTTTTTCTAAAATCGTCATTTGTTTAATAGTTAGTGTTTTGTTTTCAACGCATTCGAACATTTTTCGTCATCATGGATAAGTTAAAAATTCGAGTAATTATGGAGTATGAGTACCGTCGTGGCAGCAAAGCGGCACAAGCGGCACGCAACATCAACGACGTTTACGGAGCGAACACTACAAACGAACGCACCACCCGTTATTGGTTTACCCGCTTCCGTTCTGGAAATTTTGACCTGAAAAATGAACCCCGTGGTCGTCCGAAAACTTTGGTCGACAATGACGAATTAAAGGCAATTGTGGAAGCTGATGAAACTCAATCCACGGCTGAATTAGCAGCAGTTTTCGACGTTAGCATCAAAACAACATTGGTCCATTTGCGTCAAATTGGCAAGGTAAAAAAGCTTGACAAATGGGTACCCCACGAACTCAATGACCGCCAGCGCGAAGTACGCGTGGAGACGTGCCTTGCACTGCTCAGCAGGCATACAAATGAAGGAATTCTGAACCGCATTGTTACTTGTGACGAGAAATGGATCCTGTTTGACAATCGTAAGCGCTCAGCAAGTTGGTTGGACCCTGGTTCAGCACCCAAACAATGCCCTAAACGAAAACTTACCCCTAGAAAAGTGATGGTCACTGTATGGTGGTCTAACGCGGGTGTAATTCATCACAGCTTCTTGCCAAACGGGACAAGCATTACTGCAGATGTGTACTGTGAAGAACTGAACACAATGATGGAGAAGCTCGCACGTCTCCAACCAGCTTTGGTCAATCGTTCGGCTCCACTGCTCCTGCACGACAACGCGCGACCTCATACTGCACAGCAGACGGTCTCCAAGCTACAAGAGTTGGGGTTGGAAGTTCTCCGTCATCCGCCGTACTCACCAGACCTTGCGCCTACAGACTTCTACTTTTTCCAGAATTTGGATAACTTCTTGGCGGGAAAAAAATTCAATACCCGAGAGGCAGTACAAAATGCCTTTGAAGAATTTGTTGCCTCCCGTCCAGCTGATTTCTTCAAGAAAGGCATCCATAAGCTACCAATGCGTTGGCAAAGATGCATTGATTGCATGGGTGATTATTTTGATTAATAGAAATAAAAAATATTTAAAAAAATTACGCTTCATTTATTTCGTGAAAAACGGCAATTTCATAGGTAAAACCTAATATTACAATATCAATATCTTGAAATTCAATTTAAAATGCTAATGAAGACATAATAATCGCAGTAGGCCTCTACTCACAAGGATGTCAAGTTCAAATCGAATTATGCAAAATGACTACAAATCTGTTTCTTAATATCACTACACAGCACTAACAATAACTTATATAATAATATTGTGTTTGTGAAGGTTTTTTTGAATTGTCAATTTTAGAATTTCTCAAGATTTAAGTATATAATTTATATCCTTAAGTATCTACCTTCAACATAAAAAAAAAACCAATGGTTCTACATGCTATAACTTATTAACACTTCAAATATTATATTTCAAGTGTTATTTGGAAAAGAAAAATTTGTCCGAAGTAGTTTTTGTTATGTTATCAGGTTTAGGCCAACAGGTTTACACAAATTATCTAACAAATTTTTTTTTCTACAAGTACTCCCTTGATACATATATTCAGATTTTGCCTTCCTGTATAAGTCAGATTTTATTCCTAGCTATATAAGGCTGCATATTCGTTCACGCATGTTAGTAAATTAAAGACTTATAGGTATATTCATTAGTAACATTTATACGCATGCAAGGCAAGTACGTCTTTGCGAGGGTATTTTTAATTTCAATTTCCGTGACAGTTGGCGGTTACTTTGTAGCAATGCGGGAAATTAGTACTTTAATAGTTTAGTTGGGGTTTTTATTTCAGCTCACACGCTGTTAAATGTTGATCTTTAAGAATTCGAAACCGCTCGTGGGAACTTTTAATAAGCCATTATGAAAATGCCAATATTAAATGATTGCTTTCTTGTTTAACATTTATTGTTTATTTACTTTGTTCGCAACATAAAACGTAGGTTATTTAATAAAATATTTTTATGTGCAATGTTACAATGGCCCTTTGCTCTAGAATTCTCGTAAGCCATTATCACTTATCAATAAATTGTCACATAAACTTAACGGCATAAACTTAAGAAGCTGAGTTCAATAGTATATAGGTATGTATAAATTTTTTCGGTAATTTTCTATGTTTTTAGAGTTTGTATCACTTTAATATAAGATTGTATATAATTTTATAATACTGGTATACTATCTTAATGTTATTATTTTAAGAATGGACGAGAAATTTTTATAAATAAATGGTGTTATCAAAAAATAACCTGACTCTTTACTCTGACATATTAACTAATGAAAGCTAAATTTAATAATGAATTGACATGAAAATACCTACATCTTTGCTAGAAAATTGCAGGGCTTATAATAATTTACTTGCTGAAAGAAAAGAAAATGTATGTTATTTCCTTGTGACATAGTTTATATTCGCTTCGCAATGGAAATAGTACACAATTTTCTTGGATAAAGGGCCGACGGCATGCGATGTCGCGTGCTTCTTAACCCCCCTCAACTAAGGGACAAATTCACCCTTAGATACATCCCTGAACAGGATAAAACTGGTGTAATTTGGTTAACATCATGTTAGAAGGTTGTTTTCACATACAAATAGGCAGTAAATTGAAAAGTTAGCGTGATATTATGACTGTGATAAACTTTAAACAAGACCGCCCTGCTTTGTATTTCAAGTAAATGATAAATCTTTATATGTACACAGTGACATTTATTCTCATTTTTGTATGTAGATACGACTCATTACTTATTTGCGATGTACTTACCTAATATCCAACCGGTAAATTAATGTCAAAACATAGGAATCCTATGGGTACTTATGCATGAAAAGTGTAGAAATATTTACTATATCTACTGCAAACAAAAGGGTTACATAAACCTACCTAACTCACACAAACAACTACAAAGTAATTAGGCGTTGTTTATTATTTTATCTGTTATTATATTTATTTCCTTGTTTTTATTTTCCTATTGTACGTTTTCAAATATTCTTGTTTGTAAATAAATGAGGTATATAGAAAACTTTCCATATTGCTCATTCTACTAAATGATCCATAATTCCGAACTCAACCCACGTTCCTCCAGCTGTCAGTAAAAATCCCACCACACAAGTTGAAGACGATTTGAATGAAAATAACACACCCATCGATTCAATAGACGTGGTTCTCAAATATAGTCACCGGTAATGTCATCCGTGTACACGATAATTGTCTATTCATCATTTATTTATGAGTTCAATTGATCGTGTGTTGGTAGAGTTTGATATAGGTTAGACTAAGACGATTTGTAATGTTTTTAACGTAATTATATTGAAAATATATAGATAAAACAATCATTTCACAACAAATGTATCACTAGTTTGTGATTCATGTGACATTAAATATTATACATTATTTAACCCTTCTTCCTTTTTGGAAGTCATAGATGAACGATTTGAATCAGACAATAGCATAGAACCATGTATTGATTGATTTCTAGACTTCAACTATGTAGCAAGTAAAGTGAAGCGTATCGATCGCATAAGTAGGTACATATAATACAGTGACCAGGGAGAGCGTGTATGTTTATGGCTCCATCGACGGCCACGCGGCGCGACGGAGGTTCAGGCCATGGGAACTGATCCAAACTAAAGCATATATCTATTAACTGGCTTGAATGAAGTCATCACAGTTTCTATGAGGTAAATATTTAAAACTCAACGATTACTATTGAATAAAATCTGTTTTATTCATTAAGTTCCGCTGTGACAAAGAGCAAGGCAGGAAAATTTTACTAATCATCAAATAATACTGGATTGTTTATTGTAATAGATAAAGATTTATATAAATAGAAAGATTTATTTTTATTGGTAAGAAAGTAAGTAAATAACGTTAATATACCTTTCTGAATTTCAAAACAGAACCACTTACTCTTTCTTATCATTAGTACACTTTTTTGCACGCGACTAATTCACTATACTTCTTATTTATACATGATTTATCACTTCAATAAACATGACTTTTATTTTACGCACAAACAACACGCGTCACACATATCAGAATTTCACTACCACAGCTTTCAGAATATAAATATTTTAGTTAAAATTCTAGCAAAAATATGACTAGCCTCTACCGCTAGAATATTTCAACTAAACATTTATCTTGTTCCGCCATCATTTGGCTATTTTTATAAAACCCGAATGTCACACGCTATTGTCAAACAAAATTACCCTATTAATGACAGATCTATTCATAATTGCGTCTCCACAACCCTTAGAGCAATAAAACGTTACTTATAAAGGGTTTCTTGCTCCAGTTTTTAGGATACCGCAAAAAGAAAACAACGCCTTCGTCATTATTACGTAAAATTAGGAAAAAATCGTAACGGTCTTTTACAGATTTTTTGGTAATGGTACAAAATATGAGGTTTGCGCTAAAAAACCTTGGCTATGAATAATTGAACCTTTTCTTGTTTATGCAGGTACTGAGCACATGTAGTTTGGCAGATTTTAAAATTCGTGCTAGCGATTGTAATGTACGTTATATTTGAAGATTAGGTAGGTAAAACTACGTAAAAATTTAGACACGTAGAAAATATGCCTGCAATGTAGATTTTATACGGAGCATTTTTATTTTGATGTGTGAGTGTTATTTTACATCAGTTCGTTATTTGAGAATATTATTGAAGAAATATTTTGAATAATAATATAAAACGAAATAAGCTGTTATTATATTCGATTCATAGTAAGCTAAAAGTTATTTGCGTTGGTTTATTTTATAACTTTTACGTATTTGTGCTAAATTTCCTATCAAATTTTATGTTAAAGTAAGTTATCTTCTCTATGATTCTGTTTCATATCAATATATCTATCATACTACGCAGAACACAATTTTATACTAATTGAACCTTAGAACTAATTTCATTTAAGACAGTAGAGTCTCAACAAGTAACTGTTAATTGAACTGACGGAAATAAATTAATAATTATGGCATAGGAAAATGTATGAATGTTTGACGGAATTTAAATATTTATTTGACACTAACAGGACAATTCTGATAATATTTTAATAGTAGATAATTGTTCTTTGCAAGTAACGTAGCTGGAGGTTGGATGTTTCAACAAAAATATTCCTTACCTACTCACAATGTAATACAAATATGTGGTGTTTATGGTAGATTGCTACACCAACTTAGGTAAAAATTAAGGGCTGATTTCGTTTATCGAGTAACGTAAATTAAATTAGTTGTAATTAAATTTCCGAAACAAAAATTAGACCAAATCATGCTAAGATGACACCATTTAAGTTTTCGTAAGATATATAACTTTAAGATACCTTTTTTATTCAAATCAACAAAATAATACTTAATAAAATTTTTGAGAAATATTTTTTATCAAGTATTTTGTTAAGTAATGTTCCCAGCTTGCTTTACTATAAAACAAGTATAGTTAGTTATATTTGTTTGTTGCTTTCATATATATTATTACTATTCAACGTCTCATATCTTCATCATCATAGGCCTTTCTGTGCAAATTTGATTATTTAAATGAGATAGCATGGCCACTGTTGTATAGCGAAAAATACTTACTTATTTAAATTAAAACATCGAAATAACTCTTTCACTTGGAGGTAATTATATATTATACAAGAGTCAAAAACAATTTTAATTGGATGAATATTGAATTTTTAAATAGTTTTATCATGTGTGACAACAATTTAAGAAATGAATTCAAATAGTAAATTTATTTATAAATAAATAAATATAAAAGATGAAATATCAACTCTTATTACACTACAGGTGATTTCATTTCTACCTAAGTTTCACGCAATCAGCTCTACCACGCTCTACCTTGGCATCTGCAGCACACGAGGGCATGTGCGCCTGTGTGCGCGAATCAGAACACGCTCGCGATACGTTTACTTAAAGTTATCGGTGTGTTGTACAACAATAAGTTCGACTACTCAGCAACAGATAGCGCTCTCTTCAAATTAGAGAACATTTTGTATTTGTCCATTTATTGTAAGAATCGTATACTTTTTTGAAAACTTAAATGTGTAAATGTGAGAGTTGTATTTATGAATACGTATTTTTTGAGTCAAAGTTTCCAAGTTTCTTACCGTTTTCAAAATCAACATAGCTCAACAGCGCTACTATCGTGAACGGATTTTGTAGGAACTTTTTATTTTTCCTTGTAAGCAATAGGCTTAACTAAATTGCACTGTTTTTAAGAAATAGCCCTTACGTTATTGCAATAGACACCTTAATGGAATGGCATGCTATTCACGATTATAACTTTATAATAATATTATACAATTTGACACTGCAAAGATTGAAAAAGTTTTTTAAACTCTAAGAAGAAATTCTATGCAATGTAACGTAAATTAAGGCATATTTGCAGGTAAACAATACTTTTAATATCTGTAGGTATTCAAGTCGTAACAAAAATAAGACAGTTATTTATAAAAATATTATTGAAATTAATACATTTCGGCATTTTCATAGTAGGTGATGACATAAGATTTATGGTATCTAAACAAGAAATTTATATAAAAAAATTTTTCTCTGTTTAATTTTTTGGGCACTTTTCCTTTCAGTTTTGTATAAGACAGGTTTTCTCAGAAACCATCGCCAATTTCGAAAGCCATGATAATCACGTTCACGTGGTTGCGTCCCGGGTAAAGAGAAGGCACGACCGGGCAGTTACAGGAACAAAGACAATTCCACGGTCAGCCGTCACGTGATTAGTCGATGAACCTACCAAGTCAACGCATTTTCAAATGAGTGAATAAATGGCTTCACAGAGACTTTACAGATTCTTCAGTTTCTCTTTTTCTCCTTCAACAAAACCTGTAACACACATCTGCTGCCGCTTATCTTTCGCCTATCATGTTTTGGTTTGGCCAAAGAAGGATTGTGATCTTGCACAAAGTAGGATCATCGCCAAATGAAACGAGTGTGTTCGGGCTGTTTAAACTGATGCTTAATGCTTGGCAGTCGAGCTATTCTGACCACTTTTACATTTGTTAGTGTAGTATTTTCATCATTATTTATGGTCGTCCGGAAGAAACTGTGGATATTCGGTGGTTTGGTAGAATAAATATGGCAGCTAAATATTCTATTGAAATTTTTAGGCTCAGACGTCGCTGTTCTTTTTTAATAGTAAAATAAGAAGTGTAACTGTAAATTTATTAACATAACCAACTAACTAGAGTATCTAAAGTTATCTCGGCGGTTAGCGTCAGTGGGCGTGGCAGTGGTGGGGCGTGAAACTATCAATTTATAATATAGAATTTTGAGTATTTTATCGAGTCGATCATAAATAACTGTTAAGATAGTATAGTATATAAATATTCTATATAGGGTAGTCGAAGGAAACCAAGAACCTTTTAGCGTAGTTTAGATCTACCATACACATACTAGGGTGTCTATGTAGTAGATAGCGCGTTGTATTTTATTAAGTAGTTTCATATTTTACTATACATATGTATACCTACCATTAAGTACTAACAAACTTTTACCAGAGATTTTGTTCGAATACCAAAGTGAAAAATACTTCCAATGAGGATTTCGAATCATATAATATGGTTAGTCTATAGAAGAGCGAATATGGTATAGTTGGTACAGTCGGCCGCATAAGTCGCTTAACAGAATCAAAAGTTCGACTTTTGGAATGAAAGCTTTTAGCAACTTATGAATCAGTTGTGTTATTATGAATATGCTTATTATGAACGTATGTAAGTTAAGTTTATTTTGCGCCCTTGTAACGACAAAGACTTATAGTTTGTTGGGTGTTCAGTTGTTTTGCACTTTTGATTCTGTTAAGCGACTTATGCAGCCGACTGTACATACAATATCTGCTTAAATCAGTTTCAAGGGTTTTGCATGAAAACGTAATAAATATTTATCCTCATTAGTTTTATCACATCCAATACTAAAAAATACCAATTTATTCAATTATTTAGCAAACATTTTGATCTATAAATAATAATAATAATAATAAAACCCACTTAAATACGAGTTTCGTAGCAACGAACGAGTAAACGAGTAGTTCGCCATCTTTCATTTCATCATTTTAATGTTAATTCCAGCATTTAAATTACTTTATTACCCAGGGCAGCAATGAAGTTCCTTAGTACAACTTGTATCGTAGGTACCTACAATTAGTGTGGGAGGTAGCTTCAGGCTGTCCACCGGCGTGTTCTTGTACCTACTTGGTGGAGTACACCTGCCCCGCAAGTCCACCGTACTACGTACTACTCAAAAACTTTAATGAGTTTTATAACTATGCTCACTAATAGTAAATTATTTAATGTAGAACAGATTTTGATGCTAATCAGTAGCCAAATTAACTTAGCAGCTAGCTTGCTAGTTTTAATTACAATCTCTCTTAAAATTCTTACTCAAAATGTGGCTGAAAATAAGCCTTTATAAAATAATAATTAATAATCCAGATTATAACCTACAAAATTTGATCGAAATTGCTTCAGGTTTTCGCGTGATTAAGTGCCCAGCAAGTATGATCCGATGACTTACCCATTTCAAGATATTGCTTCAATATCAAATTATTTAAACATTAATATAGGTAGTAAGCACATAAACTTATAGCAGCTAGTGTGATGTAGCAATAAACCAGCTGCAGGAGTGCAGGGTTGCATCGCAGCTGTAAACGCCCACTTCGGTATATAATCCGGTATATATGATAATATTTTCTTGAGTTCTTTATATTAAATTAAACACCTTTAAACCGGAGGATCAGTCACTCGTGACCATGGTATCTGAAAAACTACTGAAACGTCGAAATTAAAGTGTAAAAGTTTACTTTAAGTTTAATTAAACGTGTTTTATTCGGTTTATATGAGGGTTTAGGCAAAAAGGTACTTTTACATAAACCTTTTCACAAATGTATTCCCAATCAAATTCTACAAAGCTAGAAAAACTTAAGTATATATAAATACTGTACAACAAATCAGAATAATGTTCTCAGATTCAAAAATATAAGAATAAAAGTGACAAAATTAAAACATTTTATGATTGAGATATAAAAAATTTCACACGTACCCAGTATTTTTTAATTATTTAAGATAATTAGCCAAGATACTGGTAAAGTTACAGATCGTATCTAAATTCTTATTATTTTAAATAACAACCAGCAATTATTTCATTCAACTAAGCTCTGTTGTAGACAATAAGACGATGTGACAATCCTGAGCAATAATTAACGCGGTACCTTTATTCAAATTTTTTCTTTATTCTGTTATTATGTTTATCATATACGAGACAAAAAATATCAATATTTTAGATGAAAATCACGCTATATCACTTACGGTGCACATAAATCTTATCACAAAGTACAGGTGAAGTATTCGATTCGTAAAAAATATATCAAATGAGCTTAAACTGTAGGAGGTTTCTAGAAACTGAAGAATTAAAACATATCGAAGAATAGAATCGATTTAAAAAGTTTTCAAATAAAAAAAATTGCATGAGGATCGGTCCATGCCTATGGAAGATACGATGGCACAGACACACCTACACGTTACACTCATAGCACTGGTTACTAGTAGCAGAGACAGGCCTTTCTATGTTGACCGCCGTAATAACCACGTTTTGTTCAGATCTTTATCTGGAACAAAAAGAAGCAACAGCTTGTGTAATTACTGGAACAATGGCAACGGTCGGCGACGCACCTCCAATCAGAAATTAATATAATTTATCAATAACATCTGCGATCAATGTCTATGGGCACGGATGCTTCTGAGATCCTGTGGATCGCGTGCACGTTTGTCGGCTACGAAGAGAAAAAAAATACTACATAACGTTCTGGGCTTTCTATTTTACGTCTGGGCTTAAAACTTAAGAAGCAACATTCCAGGGGTTGGAGGTTTGTTCCATCAGTCTCCATCTTATACGATAGCCTGTATGAACTACGCTAGGGACTGATGAACATAGATGATATAGTTTGTTTACTGAATACTACAGTTTCCAGCTACTGGTCCTTTGGAAACATGGGGATAAAATGTAGCCTGTTATTTCAGGATAGTCTACCTTCCTAATAGTGAAAAATTATGTCTAAATCGTCATTGTCACTAAAGTAGGTCTTCTTACGGTAGCGTCGGGTGACCAGTCGCTCACTTCCCATTGGTATGATTGATCATTGAGGAGGGCGATGGCTGGCACCCACGTTAACCCCGCGAACGGTGCTGTCTGAGGGTGTTTGTCGTTATAATAGTTAGTGGGAGACTTTCTGAGCTAACAAATGCAGATAAGAATTATTTTGTACAACCATAAGAGTTATTGTAAATTAACTTTGAAAAAACTATACCCGTGAAGTTTCTTGCTAGTTCTTCTTCACGAAGGATTTTCTAAACTGGTGATAGAGACGTGCTTTATATTACTTCAGCTTAAATATGATACAGCATTCGATACACTCGTATTCCACTCAAAATAAAGACCAACAAGTTTCGTGTTTGACGAAATGATTTGCTACCGAAATAATTTGACAACATGGTAAATTAAATCGTCTTTCGAATTACCGACGCACTTCGTGCAAAAAACATGTGTGCTTTGAGTGTGCAAAACAACGTGCCCTGACTGCCTCTAGAGTTACCAAACTAGTTAGCCATTGTCATTTTCTTCGCTTGATTACTTTCAGTACAGATTTTTGTTTTTTAAAAGTTTCAATTGTCCTCAAGTCCAAATTGTGATTTTAGGGAGTAAGAAAGTTGTAAGTAATTGATAAAATATATAAAAAATTAAATAAATGGAAAACGAGAGATAACTTATTTATTCTTTCGTACTTTATTTAACACATTAAACACTGAAATAAGCTGACAACGATAATTTCAATATGGCAGCGGCTTGTCAGCGTTTACGTTTACGTAAATTAATTTACTTGGCTTTTTTACAAACCTTTAGGTAATTTATGAATAAAATATATTAAGATCTATGAATATACCTATATTGGTGTACAGACTAGAATCAGTTTTAAAATAAATTTTTTGCACAACGAGGTTTTTTAAAATGTACATTAATGGCTGATTGCTCAATGCTCAGCTAACTTTTATCAGTAGAATAACTTTGACACTTAACAAGACTCTCCATAGAAGTAATGTCAATTCTCAAATTTATTCTACTGAAAAAAATTATCTGAGCATTGAACAATCAGCCCTAAAACTGGTAATTTATAACAAAAAGGAACATGATTTGAAGATGTCTGATTGAAGAAAACCGTAAATAAATAAGACGGTATTAGCACAACGCACACAAAGATCTAAGCCCCAAACTTCAGTAATACTAATTAGTAGGCGAGTTCTTTGGAAAAAAAAAAAAAAAGAAATTTGCCTGGCAAGTTAACGCTTTTGAATTAATTCGCTTTCATACAGACAAACTGTCATCAAAATCAGGTCACTCGGGGAGTCAGGATGACACACACAGATTCACATGCTAAACTTACATGTTTTCGCAGGAGGTTGAAAAATTGTAAAAAGCAAATGAGAATTCTCATGGCACTGGGCACATAATAGTAAAACCTCCTTTAATTAGGTATCATCATAAATAAATATAGATACAACGTGTAATGTAAATATGCACCTATGTACCTACTTACTAAATTAAATTACAATTATTAAAAGACTAAATTTGATCGCAGGAAAACTACTAATGATTGTAAACTACTATATAGGTTGCAAGGACAATAATGATTTTTCATAAATCATGAAGCAGGCGTGAATTGAGGTATTTTTGTTGATGCAATCATATCAAAACTTATGGCACAATTCAGCCGATATTATCAATATAATCGCATTCATTCATTAATTTTTATATCACACCAAGACAGCACAAGTCACAGGCAGGGATTGAGGGACAAGGTCGACCCGTGTAAGCACTTAAGATTTATTTCAACACGGGATTGGTCGATTGTCACAAATCTTGTCTTCCTTGCTTCGTCTGCTGCATCCACCAATTTCTTGCGATGGTTTAACTTAACAAAATACGTACCTAGTAGAAGTTTGAGCACTTTCCGTTCGGCTAAGTTAGTAGTTGATACTATCAGTCAAATTACAAAACCCTTGTCTTCTTTTCATTATCTCGATGAACCTTTTTGGATTTAATTTACCTATCGATTTAGTTTTGATAGTTTGTTTAAGACAAATTTTATAAATAGAAAAGGTACTAATCTACGAAGTTTGAATTTAATTTAAAGGTAGGTATTATTATGGTTCCGATGGTAATAGACGTCTACAGGATAATTTGACACTAGATCTTATTTTATCCTCATTTTATGATGGCCAACAGACCCTTTCGAAAGCGCAAAGGCAAAGAGGTATCGAGGTCACAAATTCTTGTTTTAGTAAACGTTTTGTTATTTATATATAATATAAGAACAATATATGAGGTTTGTGCCTATTCAATCTAAGATGGTAATGGCATATGTACTGAGTTGCCTTGTAAATGATAAGATAATAAAATCAAAACAAATAAAGTGAATTATTTCAACGCAAGAACAAGGTTGAAAGAAACGCCTACGTATAGGTTTCTCTATAACTAAAAATAATAATCACTGATGTCAACTACAGATGATAATGAAGACACAAGAAATAACTAGCTTCAAATAATAATAAAAAAGATTTTAAATTAGTTAGATAAAGCAAAAATACCCTCAATAGCTTTATTGCAATATTTATTAATTTACTCATTTCGAAAATTTTCTATAAAATAAGGATTTTTTCTCTCAACATCTATATTCCAAAGTCCTCTATTCGATATGCCATCCCAACTTAATCCTCCACCAAAGTATACCTACGGATAATTCTAAATAAAAAACCGTATAACAATGAAACTTATAAACAAGCTATTAATTAAATTTTTTCGAAGAATTCCGACACTGCAGATATTCTGATATAATTAGCTCGTCTAAATGTTAATTGTCGTATCCTAAATAGAATTTAAAGGAAATTAAGTAAACTAATTGTATACTTAACGCCTCATGATATGTGTGAGAACTCATAAAGTAAGTATGAAACAATACTTACTGGAGAAAAAAGAAGCAAATTTAATTTATTAATATCAAAAAACTCTAGGTAAAGTTGTTGAAATTAAATGCCATGCATTATACAATACCATATAATGATAAAATTAAATGTTAATGAATACCTACTACCAAATGTTTAAGTGTTTGGTTTAAAACTAGCTATTTGAGAGATATCTGTACAAATTTTCTGTATGGTGTGGAGGCAGCAAACTAAGTAGATATGGTATCTATACTCGTATAACATTTTTTTTAAACTAGGTACCTACATACATATAGATCAAGTGATTTGTGCGCACGGCCGTATGTTTGCGTAAAGCTGGTGCGTTAAATGTGAAATTATTAAGTATATGAATGATAAAAATACACTAAAAAAAACTACACCTAAACTAGAATCCATCGAAGGCAACGTAGCCAAAAGGCTGGCCCAATTACCACGCTGGATACCAATATAAATAAATGATAGATTATAATATTAGGTAATTTAAGATACTGTTATGCACATTCTGGATAAGATAGATGATCATTTGATTTAAGGCTTATCTCAGCTAAATGGTCAAATAAAAAGCAACTTTATTGTTTAAAATATAGAATACATTTTCTGATACACAGGACACTAAACTTGTCAAAATATGTCAAATGCAATTTTTATTTGACCATTCAGCTGAGATGACATACCTTCAAATTCAAATTCAAATTCAAATATTTATTTCTCAACATTGACAATTACTTGTTCTTATTGACGTCAAATAAAACATGATTCTACCACCAGTTCGAAAAAAAAACCTTCGTGAAGAAGAACTGGCAAGAAACTTTCTGAAATGTTGTTTTCATTTTGTTGGATTATTAATATCAAATTTTAGTATTTATTGTAAAGTAGCATGTTCAAAGGCTTCGGCCCTGATTTGTTGAACAATTTTTTTGATAAAATACCTACAGCCTGAACTTTTTCGGAATGTTCCACAATTTATCGATTACAAAACAAATTAGGTAGGCTTTCTTATCTCTATAAAATATACCTATAAACAAAATCCAGTATGTAGATAATTAAACTTAGTAAAGTAGAATAAAAATATAATTAGGTTTTAAAAGACTTTTATCTTTATCGTTTTAAAATAATAAACCACTTTTATTTTAAAACTAAAATAAAAGCTAGGTATCTTCCATAAAGAAATTATAAGTAGGGGAAGGTGGGGGGATTCGGATAGCAGATAGTTGCTATTGCATTAGTTCGCACAAGTATATTTCATGAAATACATTATTGGTAAATTAATCCTAAGTTAGGTACTTCCAAAATATTTATACATATATTCCTTCCCCATAGGTAGATTTATTCTATATACCTACATTTAGAAGGAAAAAGTTAGAGGCTTAAGTTTTAAAAGAGGATTTTCATTAAAACATCAAGTGTACCTAAAAATAATAATTTTTAAGATTTTGAAATTCAGGAAAGCAGTTAGTCTCCCTTGTAAATTAGCATATACATACATACATAGCAAATACATAAAGCAATAAGTCCTTAGTATTATCCTCAATAGGTACTTATCCATTTTATTTCTTATTTAAAAAAATTGCTATAGCCTTAAGCCTTAGGTACCTTCCTGACTTTATTTTAAGAACATATGGCAGAAATTAATAGGTATTGTGTAGGTACCTACGTTTCTGACATTGAAATGAATAAAATTGTGGATTTCGCCACTAACAAACATTGTAAAAATAATAAAACTCCTAATGTGCTTTTAAAAATTATTCATTACCTAGGTCCATAGGTATTAGGAATTTAGTTAATTTAAACAAGAGCGTAATGCGCGAGTCAAATATTTCAAAATACGCATAGCATATCAAAATAATAAGTTCATAATTTTTTTTCATATTTGAATTAAAGTAGGTATAATAAATTAAATTACTTTCTATTCTAAATAAATGAAAAAAAAGGTTATGCAAAGGCGACGTATTTTCCACATAGTTAGTAGCTAATCATAAATAAATGTAATAAAAACAGATACTCATCTATGGCTGCCTAATTGTAACTGTTCAATAATTACGATCAACGGATAAAATATATTTTTGCTTTAAAAAATATCGGCCGTGCAACTGACTCTGCCAGACAATAACTACTAAAAAGACGAACTCCGCCTATTTCATAATGGAGTATGCTGCCGGCCAGACGAACTCACAATAATAAACTGTCAAAGCTATTATACCTACGTTTATCTCAATCGGAACGAGATAACTATATCTAAACTAACAAAAGTCTGATAGAGACACAGTCTGATGCAAGAAAGAGATATCTATATTCCAACTTGCAGCTCATAACGCAAAGGTAAAATGAGGGGGTAGAGTACGGAATCGGAATGCATTCGAATTGCAACTTTATTATTATTGTTCCAGGGTACACGTTCAGTGCAAGATCTTTTGAGCAGTAAAACGTGGTGCTATAAATTCAGTTTTGCTGCAACTGCTACCTTAAGGCGATGCAGTACGGCGCATTTTAGATTAATGTACAGTAGCTGAAACATGCTTTAGTAGAAAAGGTGCAATATATTACCAAACACGTGTTAGAAAGAAATGAAGGATGGATTTAATAACTACATTGGTTGAAGAATTTTTATTATTAGGGAAATTCGAAATGTAAGCTTCGCAGTATATAAAATAGATGGCGCTACGCGTACTTTTTGGAAAATAAGAACTCTACATTTGGATTACTTGTAAAATTATGTATTTTTTAAAGTGTGACGTCATTCATATCAAGGTATTTTTGTTGTTTGATTGATATTTTTTCTTTCATTTCTCTAACACATTTGTCATGATTTTCATATCTATGGTTATTTAGATTTTTATAACAATCGTGTCGTTCTAAGCCCTACGAAATAATAAAAAATAATAAGTCACGTATAAGGAGGAAAAATACCAAAATTGTGCTCAAAAACTCAGGCCTTTTATCGGCAGGAAGCCGGCAACTTCATGCAGTGTATGTTTTATACCTTTCTAAGCAATACCGATTGTCATATTTCCATATGAACTCGATCAGCAGACTTAACATAACCCAGACACGAACTCATCTAACACAATCATTCATACTTCATGAAAAATCTATTCCATATTCAAATACTTACGTTTGTTTTGAAAACGTCAACGTCAAAGTTGGAACACAGTCGTGCGATGGCGCGAACCGAGGCCGCGGCTGCATAACCTCCAAACCACAAAAAAATGTGCAATAATCACGATAAAAACAACTTTTTTCACACAGAATTCACTAAGAATTTTCGGTAAAAGTACGGAGCGTTCCGAGATGTGTCGTCCGTGGCCGCGTTCACATCTAAACGGCCGGAGTTTTATGTTAGATTACAGACGTAACTTTTATAGATCCTCGGTGCTATATAACGTGGTGGGCGGGTGCGCGGGATTATGGTCGTTATTCGGTTAGTTTAAAGAGCAGAATGGCGTATTGGGAAGGTTGCACGGGTGTCATTAAATGTCGCGGTATGCGGGGCGGGGCGGGGTGTGGGTAAAGTTTTGGGTAGATATTGATTGAATATGACTTGGATTAGCACTAATGATCAATGATTGGGTGTTAGTGGTCTTAATTGGCGTCGTGTTCGATTCAATGTTCCCGAAAGTTGAGTGGTTTTCGCTTCGCGGAGACGTATTTCGGAGGCAGAGTATGAGACCCACATCTCTTACCTAGTACATTTATTTCGTGGATAAAGAGTTACCCAAAAAATGCAGTTCCTTTGAATTTTCTCAAGAAAATATAAAAATGAATAATTTTATTAAAGAAAACCTCATATCCCTCATTGTAACGGATTTTATGAGATTAAAGTTAAGTTTTTCACATAGTTGGGAGTGAATCAAAAATTATACAAGTCTGAGGGTGAAACGGACTTATCTTAGCTAAATGTTAAAAAAAAGCGGCTTTGTTTTATACTACGTAGAATACATATTTTAGAAACATGTGACCCCGGTATTCTCAACATCATCAGGTATCATCTATACAACAAAATTGCTTTTTACTTGAACATTTAGTTGTGACACCTCAGTTTGAGTATAATCTAAGTACGCTTTTTCAACCGAAATCTGTTTATTTTCTATAGAAAAAATCGGAGGATATGAAAAACAATACCTCGCCTACTTCGTTAAATTTACTTCGGTAATAAACCAAATTCGGTAAGATTTCTTTTCCGAAGCAGAAGAAAATTTAGTTGTTCCAAGAACAAGGAAGCGTCTACTACACGGGCACTACCCACCAGCTCCAAGTTGCAAGTCCAAGTTACTTGATAGTAAACAAGTCACGAATAAGTTATTTCAAGTTCTTATCACATCTGAATGGATGGAATGGTTACAAATAGTTATGATTTATTATCATATTTAAGTCACTTCTGAAGTTAGACTTATTTTACATCATAAGATGAAATAGCTTTAAATAAATAAATAAATTACTTGAAGTTTTTATAGTTTTAGGCGATAGGATTATGGATAGGACTATGATAGGGATGCGATAGGACTATGAACAATTGTGGTATTCACTACAAGCTAATTGAATGATGTCATGTAATTGTATGAATAAGGAGACAATATTTTATCCAAGTACTGCGTAGTATTTATTCTGGTTCCTAGCAACATGTTTCTACATAAGATGTATAAAAATAATTTTTTAAACATTTTTACCAAATATACATACCTACCTAATATTAGATTGATCTAGGTAGGTACAACATCTGTAAAGGATTAAAAAAATATCAAACAGGAAAGAATTCCAACGGCGGGTGAAAATTAATATAAAAAGCCCTCATAAATTACGCAGACAAATTTGACAATTAAATCTAGTAGTTTTTTGAATAAAGTATTTGTTGCTTCGATACAAGACTTGTTTAAGAAAACAAAGAAACCATAGCCAACTCAACATAACAACTAATTACATCACATACCTACCTATATGCAAATATATATCAATGCATGTTTAACTACCTGTCATTAAGTAGCTTAAAGTACAGAGCACAAAGACGTTCTAATTTCAAATACAATAACTTCTTTATTAACTGAAATTGGTCTAGTCTTCCCGCGACAAGACCTCGAGTGCGTCTGACACGAGCTCGGGTCGAATTATTTAGAACAGGTTGTGTTCTTAAATGAAGGACGTTCTAAAGGTTACTTTACACCTGATGTTAAAAGACCTTGATGGATTTTTTTTTACCTAGAATATAATTAGGTATTTTTTTAAACTTATAAATTACCTATTTTCAGATTTTGATGTTGAAAACAGGCTATTTGCTTCGCACTTTGTAAAAATATTCACGTAAATAATTTAACCTGTCATAAATAATTCAGTTAAAATATTAAGATATTTATTCAATAAAGTTATATTACGTCTATGTCGCAGGCGGATGGTTGGATGAAACACTCAACTAACAGCTAGCCACCGTTCATTTAATTTGCATAATGACACTTGGCTGGCTGCTGCCGTTCCCCGCTTACTTCGTCCGCTTGGCGCACCGAATCGCAGAATATCATACATATGGTCAGAAAAGAACTATCAAATCCCATATTCATTGCTCAGTAATTAACTATCTAACATGTCAGCTAGCTGATTAGCTAAACAAATCATTTAACCAATCATCTAGCCGTTTAGTTGAATGTATATCTCTATATTATATATTACACCCATATTATATCCATCCCATTGAGATTCTTAGCTTCATATCTTTCAGTATATGTTCTAATCAATTTCTGTCGGTACTTCCTACCATCATGGAATAGAGTATTTTAATTTGATACTATTACATAAAATATAATATGTAAATAAAAATATATTTAACATTTATTTCCTATGAGGCATATAAATGATTTAAAATATTATCATGAAAACAATATTAATATTCAATTCTAAATAATTTTGATGTAATTTTATACTTTTAATTTTATTTTATTCATATTTATAATAATTCATTCAAGCTAATAGAGCTGATTATAATTATATTTTATACAAATAATCTTATTAACCCTACTCGACATTTATATTCAAAACCTTTACGCCAACATCTATAGGTACAGATACCAAATTATTGTTAATGTGCTCATAGGTAAGTTAGCTAGCAAAAACTGTGCTGAAATGCTTTGGTTTTAAATATTATACTAAAACGTGGTGCAACTAGGATACCTACTAACTGAATGCCATGCACCACTAGGCAACTGTGCGGACCTGGTTCACACCTCGCTGCTACCTACGCGAGAGATCGATGCGCCGCGCCCACTGCGGCTCATCCCGGGCTCTGGCGAGTGCAGTGCCGAGGCAAAATATATAACCTTGAGGTTCGTGTTTTTTTATTTATTACAAATAATGAAAATTTGGTATTTCCTTTTTAACTGTATATAATAATGTGGGTATATAGCGGCAAAATATAGAAGTGAGCTTTTGATAAAAATAAAATCGCTTAGTACAAAACTGGATAAAAATAATTTAGGTTTAAATCTTTTCTAAGGTTTTCGCGATACATAATTTAAATAAAACACTTTTTACCGGATATTATCGCGTATATTTTAGTTAATTTTAAAATTATTTCGACGGTAAAAAGTGTTTTATTTTTTATTTAAATAATTTAGGTTTGTTAATGACTACTTATCAATACTTCCACTATATATTATTATTTAATTATGTATTATTACTTCCTGAAAGGAAAAATAATTTGTATCATTGGATATTTAAGCAAAGGCTTTTAACTAGTATTTAAAATCAATAAAACTTTCAGTTAGTTAATTAAATTATATCTTATTTTCAACGAGGACGAAGTCATATTTCAAATGCAATTAAAACTGCCTCAAGCCCTGGCTCGTTATTTCTATTAGTATCTATTATAATGCATACTCTTCGTTCAACAATCGTATTTATATTATGTATGCCTACACACGTAAAAATACACTTGAAATATTAATTATCGTCTAGGAGTAGGTACTTATTAATTTCATACGACCAGATCTCAAACGCAGGCGACTAATAATCAAGAATGTTACAGAATAGAAGATATTACTTACTTACAATATTTATTATATTCAGTTAACTTCGTAGCTTTTCGATCATTGATCTTTGCCAAGTAATTTACTAGTCAAATTGACATTAGACAATTAAATTCAAAGAATATAAGCAATTACTAATATTTGATAAAATTTTAAAATAAATTTCAGCATTATTTTTTACCCGTACCTGCACTCTACGATCTAAAGACTAAAAAAATATTGTTTTATCTAAACACACTACACCAAAAGCAGAAGTAAACAGTTATCATGTCCAAAAATAAAGCTAAATTTCAAGCTTATATTTAAAAAAAAAATTCAAATTGGGTACAAAATATTGCAACGCACTGTAGTTCAATAACTATAGAGCCATTTTATATTTTATGTAAAACTGTGCCTGGACGGATGCTTCCATCACATATTTTTATAAGAATGCTGTATACTTGTATCATAGCTGGCTATATGTCGCCTCAGGTAGTCGGGCGACGTAGGTAGGTACCTACTTTGTATGCGCATAGCGTTGTCAACATTTCTACCTGGCCAGCTTGTCAAAATATGTTGGAATATAATTCGGAGGCGTGTGGTGTCGGTAGATGCGTTTTGTAAAATTGTTTGAGATTGAGTTTCGTATAATATTTATTATCATAAAAGTATTAACTTTTTCTGTTTCTTCATCTAAGATAATTTTTAAATGAAGAAGCGTGTAAGCTATTTCAGATTATAGCCTATATTTATATTCCTTATCTACTCATCTTTTCATCAGTGTTTGGATGAACTTTCATATGATATGAAGCATGAAAATATTACTAAGGAAAAATGCAGACAAATAACATTTACATAACTATGTAACTTTAACTCCTTTTAGAAGTCGAACTAATCCCGAATAAACAACAAAATATATAAAACTTAATGAACAGTAAACGTTTAACATCCAACCCAAAACAGACATGAAGCGAAAAGTTTCCGTTTCATTTAGTCAAAATATCCAACCCTTTGCGCTGTTACTCTCGACGAGACCACAAAATGAGGACTATAAACCCAGGACTTAAGTCCTAGACCCTAAAGCATTGCCAAAACAAAGAGCTTGCAGACAGATGAGGGGTGAAGCAGATGAAATCAGGGGAGGGGGTAGTCGGTTGTTACAGTTTTACGATCGGCTATAAGCGAAACGCATGCGCAGTGGCCACCATTAGATACTTAGAATTTGCATCCAATAGCTGCCAGACAGGCCTTAAGAAATATCTGTAAAGTTATCAACGAATTTATCTGCAGTGTTGCACTATCAATTTCCGTGATATTCTGTAATTAACTTATAAATAGTCTTGATTCTAAATATCAAGGTTCAGAGTTGCAATTTTGTTAATCTTCAGGATTATTTTCTGGAGATGCATATTTTATGCGCTTGTTAATTTCATAAGCCGACAAGTATGAAGTGGCAAGTAAATAACATACATTTATAATTTTATTGAGGCGGAGGATTATCGGGTACTATAACTATAAATATATATCCACTTATAACTTGGGCTTTAGACAGAAGACAGAGCTGTTTACCTACTTTAGGCAAAAGGGCTGCTTTAAAAATGTAGGCGACATGACTGAGAAAGAAAAATTTTTTTTTAAATTAAAATATTATGAAACATGATTTTAGTTACACCACTCGTGGGTCGGAAAAAATAAAAGAAAGACAATTGAAATGGTAATCTTAAACACCCGCGGTAATAAATATTTATGTGACTAAGGGCTGGTAGTTTAATATTCAAGTGATTTTTATCCGTAGAATAATTTTGTGAATTTGACATAGCGTTTATGGAAAGTCTTGACAAGTGTCAAAGTTATTCTCCAGATTAAAAATATGTGAGCATTGAAAAATAAGGTCAAAACCAAATAGGTACGTTTTTAAAATATAAATATGTGTTTAAATTGAAATAAACATGACTCTTTAACATCATCAGCCTCATTTCCTTTCTGCAAACTGCAAACTGTTTATTATTAAAATATTATGTTTATACATTTTTTAAACATAATGTCAACATTTTATTCCCAAGTTTATATCTTCATACGTACCCATTCCCATTTCTTCATTTGATTATAAATCATCAAGAGACAAGCTTATATTAATGTTATGTCCTATAGGAAATAAATAATTCGAATCATTCTAATGAGCACAGTGAACACATAATTCAATCAATTGTTTTCACATTTAAATGAGCTTTTTCAATTGTTCTTAATGAAGAACTCGAGCGGCCATGATTAGAGCAATTGAGAATTTTGAATACGCTTTATCAGAAATTCAAGTAGCGTTGTAGTTAGAAGAATATGTGAAGTTAAAATCGTATTTATTTGTGTGGAATTCGTTTATTTATAGTTATGAATATCAAACTGCTGTTTTGGTCTTGTTAGGCTACTTCATCTGTCGATTAAAAAAGTGATTTTTAAACAATACCTTTTTATTAGTGTCGATGTGTCCTTTTTTTTAAACTTTTAACGCATTTAAATTATTTGACCGTTGATTTGATTAAAGTTTTGTTTTTGTGATTCCTATAAAAACCTTATAAATAATTATGTAACTTTTTAATTAATCATAAAACATGGATGAATGAAAGTTTGCAACTAAGTTTGTAAACAGGAACAATAATTTAAAGATATTTAGTTACCTATAGAATAGTATATTATAGTACCTATATAAAAATGACCTAGAACAACAGAGGGTAGTTTATGTACCTGAATTCTCACGGGCATTGGTATATTATTAAAAGCAGACATGAATCAAAAAGATTATTGAAAGCAAGTTTACACCTAAATACTCGTAAACTGCGATTATTAAAGATCCAGATATGAAAACAAGACCTGCTAAAACATGTATCGCAGCTCAAATTGTGCTTGGCTTGGCATTATTGTTACAAAGACAAGGAACAAGTTCCAATATTATCAAGATAATTCCAAATTAATGACTGTGACTGAATGACTGTGAATGGAATAAAATATTTAACCCCCCCAATAGCCCATAGTAAATAGAATTTACGTTATACGTGTATGATCGAAGCGAAGGTGGGAACCCAGAATGAAAAAAAATTAGGTATAAAGAAGTTTGGACATAATACAACCTGTACTCTTATATAGAACCATATCGCATCTTCATGCATTTAATAAAGGAAGTATTTATTAAGGCTTAATACAACTTTACCGTATTCCAAGGTAATGCACTACAAAAAGAAAAAGACCAGAGACCAATAAAGTCCAAGATCATATGTAGATACGACAGTAGGCAGTAATAGAAACCGGCTACCCAGTTCGATTTAAGGACAATTTAAGCGACAGTTCTTACATTGTACCTTTTGTGTCCTTCTTACTTTGTTGCATATTGCCCACTCGGAACTTTACATACCTTTTTTACGATTTTATATGAAAAAAATCGATAATGCCTGCACTTATGATGCTTTTTAAGATACCATGACATTTCGGATGGCGTTTATGTTGATTGTACGGTTGGTATGCTTGGTATCGCATCTTTTAAATATTTTTACTTAAGAACCTTATGATTTCAGATGCATAATTTAATAATAATTGAAATGGTTTAAAATTATAATTTTTATTTTAGGAATATATTTTTGATGTCATTTTCAAAAGCTGCACAGATATCTTTTGTTTTGTTTTATTGGCTTAGATCAGAAATTAACTTTTAAATTTTAGGAATTCAGTGGAGTACTGACGACTTTAGTTTTAACTTCCGTCTCTTGCAGCAATACTTTGCTGTAATAATTTACTACTTGGCAATAGTTTTTTGGTAAATTATACACTATTACGTCGGCGTCAACCTTTGTTAAACGTCTGTTTTTGTGATGAAATACAATAATAAAACAATTTCAAACTTAAGTAATATAGACTTTTACTGACTAAATTAAAATGACTTTCATGAAATAAAGTACATCTAAGATAATTAATTCACGTAGTAAAAAGGTACGTGTAATTAACCTATTAACTAGGTAAATTATGTACCGGCCAGGACTAGATCGGGTACGCTTTGCTCTTTAAATAATTAAGTAATTTTAGAACATTGTACATGAATTTAATCTTGATTAGGAAAATAAACTTATATGAAACAAAATATTATTAATAAAAAACTATTTGAAATTTGAGTAATTTAAAAAAAGGTTGGAACGTTTCGGGCCATATTTATTAAATGACCTTTAAAAGTTTAAAGTATTTTTATGTAGCCTTGTCCCAAAAGTGGAGGTCTTTTGGAGATGTTGTGATTAGCAAAATATTTAAATCTTCCTAAAATAATAGTTCACCATCAAACTTTATCTCGCTCAATTTTTAAACACTAAAAAAGACCAATCTTATTATCTTCTAGGTTATCACTATTGTCACTGCATAAAAAGATTTCTTAAATTTCTAATTAACACTTTCTATTATAAAAAGCACCACTGTCTTTCGAAACACGTAAAAATAAACTAAATAAAGAAATAACTCAGCCCTCCGAAGCCAAGTACCAGGGCAGCAAAGATCACGAGGAATTTACATAAGAATTGCGCCGCCCGCTGCGGACCAACGTGGCCTACTTTCTAAATGCCCTTTTTCTATGAAAATTTCATATTCCTGCGACCCTTCTGGTGTTTACTTGGAGAAAGAAAGTAAGGCGTTTTTTAATATCTCGGTGGGTACATTTGTGCTAGTATTTTGTATATAACTGAGTATGATGTACTATTTCATAATTGTTTTTTTCCAGCAAATATTGATATGCAATCTAAAAGTCTACGGCAGATTCTATAATAATTACTCGTCATTAATACATAACGTACGTAAAGTGATATAGAGTTTAACAAGAGTACTTTCATGCTAAGACATTGAATCAATACTAAAAGCTAAAAATATGTGTAAAATATTTACCTTCTACTTGTAGTTTTCCTTATGTAGGTATAAAAATTTTTTTCTACAGACGCCAAATTGAAATTATTATGTCTTAGAGAATGATATTTTATAAGGCTTAGTCCCATACAAATATAGTTTCTATGAGATAAGATAAGACGTTAGGTATGTTAAATTGAGGTAAAAAAGATTTAAAAAATGTAAAAGTACCTACTCATTTATTAGTTCCACATTTTGTAAAAAGAGCATTTTGTAGAGTTTTTAAAAGTGATGTGTATAATAGCAAGATAAAAAGGATTTTATTGATATTTAATGTTTAATGAATCTGTATTATTACACGGAGTCGAATATTCAGAATTGCAATCGACATGAAAAAATCAAATATTAAAATACATTTACAGCTCTGTTAAGTAAACAATTTTGTTTAAACATAACAAAAGTAAAATTACCAAAACAAGTTCACTCTTTAAAACGAATTTGTTAAAGGATTCTATTTTCAAAATTATGCAAATTTTAGGACCATTTCAAACGCATTCCTTATGCACGTTTCGCAGTTTTGATTTATAAAAGGATTCTTATGTTAATTTTGTGAAAGTTAGTTACATTTGTGTCACAGCGATTTTGAGACGCCCTTTGTCAATAATAATAACTCATGAAGTAATATAATTTAGTAAACACCCTCGAATATATAAAAAAACTGAAGGTACAGGAGTGAATAGTTTTAAATTTTAGGTTACCATCGTTCCTCTCAATTATACGCCTGGGTTGTTTACGTCAAGAGGATAATAGATTAGGCCGTATATGTAGGTGTATGTATGACAGGTACATGTCGGCATGGAACCTATAAATAATAACTAACCTAAATATTATAATTAGAAAAAATATAATATCTTCCATTATATTTAAACATAGAAATAATTTTTTTATTTTCAATTATTTTACCTATCACATTTTGGCAGATCCTATTTAATTAAATATTTATTTCTGATTTATTTAATTATACCTACTTAATATACTTAAAGTCTGATATAACTACCTGCAAAAATATTATTGCTCAATAAAACATTTGAAACCTCAAGATACGTAGTATCATCAAACGACGATGAGAGATAAATATTAAACCTTTGTTTGTACATCGATTGTATAAATAATAAACTTTAATGAATCGTTAAACACTATTATAATATGTTATATGAAAAATATTAAATTATTAGACATACTTACCTACTAATGAAGTAATCTAAAAGTCGTATCATGCAGGTAAACTTTAACGAAAATCAGGACAAACAACGACTCCACATATTTGCATAACAAATCGAACAGCAGCAATAGGTAGGTTGTTAGCTAAACCACAAACCACGTGTTTAGTTTTCGCGCCAAAATACCGGCCGGCATTCGAGCACAAAGGGACAGCAACCAACAACAAACACACATAAATACCTAATTTAAATGCCACTTCAAATTATACTCACGTGCTGTACACCAGCAACAGGCAATTTTCTTCGAAACTCGCGTACTAACGAAGCCGTCCGCATTTTTCCTCCGAGTTTCCACTATCACTCGCGTTTCTACAGTTACGAATGACGACTGATTTTTTTTTATCTCAACAGCCCATTAAACTCGTAGATTTCTATCTCACTCGTTTCTACGAAAAAATGAAAAGGTGAGACAAAGAAAGGTTGCGGTTTATGAGTTGTTGATAGAATACGGATCCGCTCAGTAGCGCACTGGCGTGTTGCATATTTGCGGTTGAAGTGACCTTGTGGTAGAGTGACGTGTTCAACAGCGACATTCATTGCGAGAAAGTTGATTGAAAAAGTAATAATGCCGGCATCTATGATATGAAGCATATAAAATTATGATTTCAGCAAGATGTTCATTATTTCTACGTGTACCTGAGTAAAAGATTGTCCCTGAAAATAATAATTTAAAAATATTAAAATGACATGCTTAGAAAATTTCTAGTTTCTTTTTTGACTTCCACGTTACCTGATGTAAAGCGATGATGAAGACCAGGATAGTTCCCTTCGATAACAATATAGTTACATACCATCGAGAATGTGGATAAGAATATTAATATTTTACTGTCATTATAATTAATATTTCTTAATTTAAGTATGCAGTTACATTGCTATTTTTCTACATTTTCTTGAAGGAAGCAAATCTCTTTGTGCATTGCATGCATGCATAAAGTAAATAAATAAGACACTCATAGTTTCATCTAATTCAGCTGGAACAGAAAATGTAGCACAATAAGTTTGCACCGTCTCCGAAACACTATGAACACAAATACGGGGACCAACTATAAGTATAGCTGGTGGTAGATAGTAGAGCTTCTGTCACCTAAGATGGTAGGTACTGAATACTTTCCTGATTCTTCCAACAAAATAATCAAGAGGCATTATGATCGCTAAGTAATATTATTCATCATGACATAAGAATAAAATATTTATTAATAAAAAAATAGTGTCAGCCCAGACAGTACCAGTGAATTTTAACTACTTAAGCACATCAAGCTAACTGCTCTAACAGGGAAGGAAAACATCGTGAGGAAACCCACATTCCTAAGAATATTTTTCGAAGGTATGTTTCTACTCTACGCTGTAGGTTCTTTTTTTGCCGCCTAGGGAGCACCCCCCGCCGCAGAGACGGAAGTGGAAGACGAGTCATGGATACCTCGGCAGCTGATCTTCGGGGTTATGTGGGACGCCCCCAAATGGCACCTACCCACTAAAAACCACCTTGATGGCTGTAGCAAGATTTTGCCCTCAGCCTTCATCGGAAGCGACAACCGATGGGAAGGGGGTGCGCAAACGGGGACCCGCTAACGGGTTGTCTGTCGGTTGTTAAAAGTTGCACCGAAGGTGCTCAAATGGACATGTTAGGGCCGGTCTGGGCAGCCTCCGGCTATAGTCCATAGAAGTAAAGGCAATTTATATTGCCTGGCACCACCCCTTGGTTGGGGGCGGGGGTATTAAGGCTGTAGTGAATGTCTACTAGTAACTAAAATTATTCGGTCTTTTTGACTATTGATAAAGAGGTATTGTAAATCCTATAAACAATATCAAATTAAAGAAAGTTATAAAAAAACATAAACAAATTACTTAGAGTGTTAACGAAGCTTTTATTCCAATTGAAACCAATTTTACCTATATGTGCCTACTGAGGACAATACAAGCCTACTGCCAAAACAATAAGCACCTGTTTACTGTAACTAATTCATCACGAATACATAGAAAGTTTATTTTTTGTGCAGCAATCAAGTTCAATTTATAAGAACAAATTTATGTAAAAATCGCTAAATTAGTAAATTATTTTGTCATAATGAACCCTTATTAATTGTCATATTTGAAAAAATAAATTAAATTGTTAATTTAGTTAATAATTACATCCCTCAATACTAGTGACAACTTTTAAGCAAGGCCTGTGTCAGGTGGCTCTGCCCTTCCTTATTTACCTACATAAAAACAAAAGAACAAAAATTATACTTGAGATAAGGCTTAAACCAAGATAGTGGTATTAGAGAGAAACCAAGTATATAAATGAAACTTCTGTAAATTCAAATATGCTAATACAGTAAAACAAAACTTAAACAAAACAAAACACAGTCGATCATTAACAAAACATTCCAAAAGTATCTGTGTGTATGTGTGTGTGATTTAAAACAAATCATATGTAGGTACTCGTTATACATACCTACCAATAGCTACTCAGTACCTTTAACCCATACCAAAAACACTACCAGGACTACCAGGAGAATAAATACGAGCACAGGAAGTTTAATTGGGAGACGATAATAATAAAACACAGATTCAGTTGTTTTAACTTATATATTTTTATATTAACACTTTTATAGTTTTATATAAACACGCTATAAAGTGTTTAATTTAATGTAATGAACCGTGAAAACTTAAAAAAGTATTTTTATAACTTTAACACGTGCAGCCTATGACGCCTTGAAAAAGGCAGATTTTAATTGCTGTTCTTCACCATCACACTCATAAAGAAGTAGCCTGCATGGTTGTGACGCACGCAAGACAGCAGTAGGTATGTGGCACCTTGAGGGGAACGTCCCTCGTGGAAATCCCCAAGACGCGCTCGATAGCCTGGGAACTCTTATAATTTGTACCTTTGTAAAGTTACTAGCTGTGCCTATTTACAAAATAACATAAGCTGTAAAATATACCAATAAAATGTTTCAGTCGACCATCAAATCCTGAACCTTGTAGACACCTTAATCGTGAGTTTTATTTATCACAACCAAATCAAATCATAAATCATAGAAATATGACAGACAAAACTAAACTAAAATTGACCTCCCGACAAGGCCACATCGCGCGGCTTATAACGCCGAAAGATGTTTATGTTATATAGAGTAGTTACAGAGCGCAGCCGTACATCTCGGCTTACGCCGCTCTCCCGGCATTGGAGCGCAGACCATCAAACCATGCCATAACCCGTGGACGTGTCACGATCCGACTCCGAAAAGAGACCGACCTACACAAATAAACGAGATAAAAGATATTTTTGCACGTTGAATAATGTTATTATTCGCAACACAAACATTTGGATCGAATATAATAACTATGCGCGGAGATGTGACAAGTTTTATTAGGAATTCTGTCTACGAGTATGTGACGGAATATTTTTAGCTGATAATCTCTGGCTTGACGTGTTTAGCTTGAATGGCAGATTTAACCTTTTCTTCAGTTCATTGATTTAAACGAAGAAAATATGTAGACATTTTTTAATTTGTCAATTTAAATACGTATCTCACTATTCTCAACACACACGTTAAAAAATATTGAGTAGAACAGGTATTTATGCAAAATAACATCAAGAAAGAATTCACATGTAGTTATCATGTTTGTGTATCAAAGTAGACATCAAACTAATAGGTATATCTTTCATCTAACAACTTTTTTTTTAAAAAAAATGTGAGGAGTGGTAACTTTTTATAATCTAAGGTGTGATCTTAAAAGTCTGTCAACAAAATTCAAATTTTCTTTAGATTTGGTCTCCGGCAAACGTATTGAGTTTTCGTTTACGCATATTATTATATGACTCTACAGAATAAATTTCGGAAATGGAATCATGGAAAAATATCCAATCAGAATACGTATTCTTACGAAGCTTTTTATTTACATACAGACAAATTGAATTGTTGGTCCTAAGCCAACAGCTTCACATATTCATTCTAGCGCAAATAACGAGGGCCCGTGCTATGTACTACGGTCGAGATAAATCGGAGGTGAATATATCTGTCCTTATTTGAGTGTATGTGAAAGTGTGGGAGGGGTATAAAGGGACGCTTCAAGGTTTTGTGTGTGGTGGAGTCCGTGGTAGAGGCAGATTCGATTTGCCTAATAGAAAGGGGAGTAGGGTGCCCTCAATTACTGTGAGTGAGCGAGGTGTCCCGCGACACCGACTGGGATAATTACATTATCTGATAAACGATTTAAGTCGACGGTTTTTGGTAACTTTAGTGACGAAAGCGACCAAGAAAATTAGTTGTTTGAATTTTGATTTGAATATTTTAAACGGTTTTGGTTGGAATCAGTCTTTATATACTTGGTTGATGTGGGGTACTTTTTACTAGGTAAGTTTGAATCTCAATTTCGATTTGATTTCATTGAATTTAGATAAATTTAGTAGGCATCTATTTAGAAAAAGTCAAAATTTGTTTATTTACTTATTTAGACATCTTGTCTATCGTTGTGTATTTGATGATATTAGGTTGTTGCGTAAATTCGAAATGCACTTCACCTCACTTCAAATACCTATATTACAGAAATGTTAAGTAGGTATCGTTTCTCACCTCGTTTCTGTTGATTTCATGAAGGTTTCAATGTTGTATATTGTTTCCAAACAATAATTAAATAAATTTGTGTATATATTTATTTATATAACAGTTTCTAGTTAAAAGAATTACTGTATTTTCTTTGTTGTTATGGATGAATAGCACCTAAGAGATTTAAACCTAATTGTGACGATAGAGTGACAGAGTCCAACAAAAGTCAATTTATCCTTACTTTTCAACATTCAGTTAAAAGATATATAACGGCCATTGGCCATTTAATTTAAAAATTGTAGTGCACATATTTTTTTATTGAATATCTTACATCTCTTTTACATACCTTATGTATAAATCGAAAAACTGATTCTAATCTTTAAATTATTCATTCTTATAAGAAACTAAAGAAAATTAGTTCTAATGAAATTGTAAGGATGACTACAATTTAATTTAAACTAGTGAATTAAGCCCATACAAGAAATTGATAATTTTATATCATCTACCGAGGTGATTATTCCCTTGATGAAACTCCGCCCATTTCAATATAAATTCCGTTATTATTTTAATCGAACTTGACATTAATTGTAAAGTACCAAAACATAACCTGGATAACTCCAGCGAACGTATCCACTTTGTAAAGCAAAAGGACTTTAGATTTGAAATGCAACGTATTTTAACACTTTTTTACTTGATTGAAGATGAAACGAATTCGTTATTTAATATAATTAAACAATTACTTTTCAAAACACACTTAGCTGCTTATATAATATTTGATTGTTAAAATAAACCAGAATGAATACCAACAAGTTTCTACCTACTGCACTTAATATGTACCTACTTTCAAAAACCCCGCTTTCAGGAGGAAATATTAACAACATTTATCTTTTTGGAAACTTGACTCTCATTACCCCACCACGCCTCGTGTTTAACATTCTACAACGAAATCCAATTCCAATAATGTGCTAATGAAAAAGGCGAACATACTCATAATAATAAAGTAGGGGTTTCATTACTATAAACAAGCTGCGTTACATTGTTGCCTGGTATCATTGCTTAAGATATCAGACGAATAAAAACGTTTTATAAATGTAGGTGTATAATATTGTTCATATTTTACAGTTGGTATTAAGTTTGAAAGCCATTTTGGAATCGATTCAAAGGACATGGCGGTATTGCAGCCAACCAATGGAAACGACTATGTGTTGTTTGCAATCGAAGTGTGCGGCAGGGATCCCCGGATTCTGGCACATTTTGGATTTTTGTCAGTAAAATGACTTTCATATGACATGTTATTGATTCAGAGCACTCTATTAAAGTAACAATGTCGGGGTTTGGATTTTTTTATTTGCTTTTTTTGTTCACTAAAATAAAATTTTTCTTTAAATTACTTACTGCAATGCCCGAGATATGTGGTGCCCTTTTTTTAAACTCTACATATGTCAGTAAAGTTTATTAACAGCCCGTTATGATAAATCTTATAATAAATTCGTAGATGTAAGTGAGTTTTGGCAAAAGAACGCACAAAATTTTATAACTCGTGTTGTATTGCTGTTGTAAAATTAACGAATACACAAAGATGTTGAAGTTGTTACGGTCCTATTTTGACTCCATCCAACATCCAAGCAATCATGGATGCTGGCTCATTTTAAATAAGCTATTAATTTGAGCTAGAAGCCGGTGACAGAGGAGTTCCGAATTTATATTGAATTGTGGAATAACCAACAGATAATGAACTTCCTCAGACGTACAGTAAAGTTATGTAGCACAAACACGTGGAGATCTATTTATTCTGGTAGAAAATATGAAGTTGTCTTTGTAGGTTCATTTATATGCTAATTTTTGAAAAGGAGACTTGCTGTTGGAAACGGTGGAGTGGCGTACGAGTTGTTACTTTGTAAGTTAATATCAAACAAGAGAACTTCTATTAAATTCGTGAGTTAAACTTTTATTAAATACGTTTAAGTGTTATTGTCGCTTGATAATTTTATATTATGAGCATTATAAAAGAAGACTTGACTTTTAAAAAGCTTAAAAGCATTTCAGACAAGGTTATTTTTTCATACGGTTAACTTGATAGAAGTTCATTTATATACCACAAAATGCTCGTGCCGAAATAAAAACTTTAAATGTTCAATATTTTGGTATATAACTGATTATCATAGGTGTGTGAATAGGTGTTAATAAAACAGTTGTGTTCATGGATATTGATAAACCTAAAGGTATTTGTTTTACTACTTTTAAAACACCACCTATCAACAACCTATCACAACCATCAACCAATAAATTTAGGTTGAAAGTAATTTGCACAAGATAAAATAATACCTGAGGTCTGTTTTTGCTGACGGCTTTCGTTTGGTCAGTCGAATGTTATGTCTCATTTGAACTTAGAACCGATATGGTAAGAAGGTAATTCCTATGAAAACCGTGAACGCTAATCCTTACTATATAAATATATAATAAGCATAATCGGAAATTGTTTTCATTGTGAGATGTGGGATTAAAACGAGTAAAGCTTTTTTTTAGTCAACCATAAAACAAATAGACGAAAGTTTGTGACATTTCAAGTTAAATAAAAAAAGTAGATACTAATTATACTCCCAAACAAATTTAACCTCACATCATATGACAGTTATCAGTGACCCGGCGTGTCAGTTCTGCATCTTTGCCATTTAAATGAGATTATAATTGAGACTTTATACTTAATTTGTTGTTATGAATTTGTACAGAAAACTTACACAGCAATCATACCATTGAGTAGGAGACCTACGCAGCAAATAAGTCTTATTAAGATAGTAATTTAACTCTTAAGTAATAATTTGGTTTCAATGCAATAAGCTAAAAACTAATTCGTCATTCGTCATACACTATTCTCTAAGTGATTCATATAATTAAATTTAACTACAGGGACGACCTGTTCTTAACCTTTAACAAAAAAAAATCAGTAGGTATACTTACAATTCTAACAGTTTCCCTTAAAATACCCATCCAGTATAGAGACTCACCGAAATTTTATATCATGAATTTTTCGGACTCATCTTGTAAAAAAAGTCCAGCAAACAATAAAAATTACATTCTTATAATACGATTTTCAATTGAATCTCTAACAAATAAAGTATATTTTTCGAAATACAACGCAAAACCTCCGATAGTCATCCTTTTTAATTGAATAGTCTAGACGTTGTATTTCAAAATTCCAATCAATTCGACCTGTCATTACCTGGCCTGTGTGGCATTACATGGATAGGTAAATATGACACGCCGATTCTGTTAACTATCTACCGTAAAGACTGTTATCTGTGTAGCATGATAGAAATAACTGGGCCATTTAAAATTTTCCCGTACTTAACTCGTAAAATTGCAGCGTCAGTCGTACAATAAAAAATAATTACAATTTCGTACAAAGCCAACAAAAATGACAAAATTTTTAGTTTTCCATTTAAGCAGTTATATTATTTAAAAACTATATTTTGTTCAAACTAACTTATTTATTGAGAGCTTATTTATTATTGCTACGCTTCACAATTTTTTTATTTATTAAAAACTTAAATGCTATGACATAAGTGGTTCCTTTTTCTTCTTGAGTCTGATTCACGAATTTTGTGAATTAACATATAATTCCCGAAAAATTTTATTTCTTACACAGCTACTCTTATTTTTAGCGGAAAGACTTTCAATGCAAGGCAAAGTCCCCAAGAAATGAGTGGGGAGGAAAACCAAGTTAATCGCTAATAAAGACATCAAAAAGTTATGGACACATTGAGTAACAAAACATCAGCTCCCTTGACGAATAAAATAACACAATACATTCAGGCAATCAAAATATTTAAAAAAATTATAAATATTCCATTGTTACCTCCTTCATCTTATTTGATGCGTCAGAAGAAGAAATCGCGAGCTATTTAGTATTTATACCATCTAGTTGGCTGTCGCAGAATCGAGGTGAAGGAGGCATGTTCATTAAACAGGTCACTAACTAAGCGTCTCAGAATATATAACAATTATTGTTACAGTCGGATCACTGACTTTTGTGATACGCCTCCCTGGAAAATACTCAATCTGGAATAAAATAAGGTCTAGAAGAATTTCCGTGCCGTAATCAAATTGCTTATCAAGCAAAGAATGATACGCCCCAACCACTTTGGAATAGACTTCTGGAATAGTTTGGTATAGTCTTAATTTTTCGGGAAGTCGCCCTGGAAAAACCATGCTCTGCAAATGGCATGGTCTATTCAAGTAAGGCAGGGAGTCACTTGAAGACGAACTGGGCCCTGACCACTCATGGCAACAATTTATTGGGACTCGGGAGGAATTCTGTAGTTGGATTACAAAAACAAAAACGTAAAATATGCAGAGATTACGAAAACGGCAAATGAAATCTAAAATACACCAAAAAAGAGAAGCTGTCCAAGGGCGAGCTGCTTTGCATTACAATATAATTTTCCAGACCTTGACCAGACTTGTTACCAAAAATAAAACGAAGTTTAAAGAAATTAAAGTTACTAATTCTCGGTTTGAGAAGAAACAGAGATGAAGTGATGCCAACAATTGGTAGATTTTTAGAAGGGCAGGAAAAAACATTTTTTAATAGGGTATCAACAAGTTTTGTGAAAGATTTGTGAAATATATTTGGGTTGATGAAGAATATATTGAATAAAAAAATGATTACTTTTTATTTAGCCAATTCCCCCTCCCCCATTCTCTGAACTTTTGATCTCCTCGCTTGCCTGGTCGCACGGCCTTCCACGACCGCCTTAAAAATCCACTGTAAGCCCAGCCAAGGCGTGGTTTCAGATGATTTCCACCACACTTGTCAACTGCGGGTTGGCAGACCTTCAAAATATCTTCTTAGGTATGTTGGTTCCACAATATGTCTTTCCGTCGTCGTTTGAGCAGTCGACTTATTGGTACATAATTGGCAATCACTGGGATCAAAGCCGGAACCTTAAGATTGTACCATAACCACGATTTTTATTTAGAGAATAAATTATTAGAATTTAAATTTGTATATCTAGCATTTTACCCCCCCCCCCCCTACTAGTTGGGAGTGGCCGAGGTCACGAGAACAGTAGTTCTTACATGAGAATTCCTCGTTATGTCTTCATTTTCGTAGAGGTACTATCTGACCAAGCAAGCTAGACGAACGGGCTCGTCCCAATACTAAACATAAGTAGCTGTGGATATTTAGTCAGGTAAATAAATACTGGCATTCAGTACCGAAATAAATAATAATAACACTCTTGTGTGTATCCGAAATACACGGCGTCACCTTAGACATTCGTCTAGTTGGCTTGATTTTAGAAAGACGTCTTCATTTGGTTGTCAAATTGGCTCTAAAGCATCGGGTTAAACCTGCAGTATTTACTAATATGGTCGGTGACAATCATTGGTATTTTAATGACTATAGCTTAGTGTAGTAGTGCTTAGAACTTCCGGCGAAAAATAACTAATTATACTACATTGCGTTATAACGTACCAGTACGTACGTAACGTAGCAGATATCAAGTTGGAAAATGGTTTCTTACCTATTTTCAAGATATTCGCCAACAGATGGCGTTGACGTTAATAAATGTAGCAAATGAAATGGAGCTTTTCTCTTTTATGTACAATATTTCTAAACTACCTACCATGAGGTATAATATTATTATAATAGGTAGGTAATCTACACGACAGCTAAAGTTATTAATGGATCTACATATAATAACTTTCTGACCAAAGCAATCTAATATTTCATTTTCGATGTCTGTGCAGCAAAGTCATAAGGAGAAGGCTATCATGTATGAGGTTTATAACCTTGATATTTATCACACAAATTTTTGTTCCCTACTGGATTCAAACCTAGACCTCCTATGTATGAGCCCAGGTATGATCCCGATGCCACTATTTTTACCCACACGTCTACATATGTAAAAGTATTTTTTAAAGTGAATGGTTATTTTAATATTTATAAAAGATTTCAAAATTAGTCAGTAAAGATAAATTCATCGTATCTGTGCAGCAATGCGCTACAGTGCTACTTTCATTAAGTTTCATTCGAAGGGAAGGAACAGCCTGTGAAATTTTATAAAAAAAGGCATTTCCGACTTGAATACGACCGCAACACTCATCGATACTTCAATATACCAATAAATAATTACAATTAAGAAGTCCATGAGCACGAGTGTCACTTGCAATCAAATAGATCGCCTGCTCGGTTGGTGGCTATGAAACTATTTTGTTTAATAAGTACTCTGGGGGGTCGGTACCCTGGATGGACCTAATCTAACCTAGGGAGGTCTTCCTAATCAACAAAGGAAAAACACACTTTTAACTTTAAGTTACTTTTTTTAAGATGAATCTATTTTATAATAAAATACAATGATAATTATTAGACTATTTTGGGGACGAAGCCCGCAATAGAATTCCGTAAAGGAATCCCGTCAAGGAATCCCCTCAAGGGATGCCATGGAACAATCTTCCATATTCTATATATTTTTTACATTTTACAAATAAAATCAAATAATGACAGACTTATAAGTTGCCAGTCATAAATGTCGGCAAGTTTGTTTGTGCAATACCTTTTTTATTAAATACGGCACAAGCAAACGTTGCAGTACCTATAATTAAACATGTTTTTACACCCTGTAGGTGGGTAAAATTCAAGCTGGCCTTTAGGAACATATATTTCTAGCATGTCCACTCTGCTATATGCTGAATAATTCTGATTTATGAGATTTGGTATGAAGGATAAACTTTTGTAGGCGTAGGTATCGTTTCACAGTAACAATCAACACCGATCAAAGTGTTGCGGTGACCGAATACCTACTTATCAAGAATTTCCAGCCCAAAATTACATACTTACTTTTTTTTTGACTGGAAATGTTAAGTAGGTATCCTAAAGATAATGTAACACTTTTTTTATATTTTAAAACTTGTAACCAAATCGAGATTCGAATCCCATAGGTGTAAACTTAGTGAAAAAATAATGAAAACTACCGGTGAATTATAAATAATGTAAATGTTTTTCATTTTTGAAATATCTATTTTATTTCATCTAAATTTTTTAAGGGATGGAAAGAATAGGGCACGACTAAGATTGGGGAGTTCTTTTTTCCACGCGTCATAAATATCAAGAGATAATTCAAAAATTTTTAATTTCAGCTTTTGCCCTCAAGAACTTTTAGAATCTACAGAAGATGTTTGGGAATTTGGAATAAAAAAGACGAAGACACGACGAAATATTTATTTTTCCCTTTCATACATTCTTTTTCTAAATTCGTCATAAAACTGTCGAGAGCACATTCAATTGTAATTATACATTATACTTAATAAAACCTCACATATCTGGCGTGATTCACTATATTAATTTAACTGTACAATAATATTACGAGACCTTTAATTATTATTTTATATAATATGCAGTTTAGGTATTGAATCTAGGCTTCTTAGGACCTATTACTTTCATTCAAAGTTGCAATTAAGCGATTCATTTGGATTGAGTTTTTGAGTTTTGGTAAGTACCTGGCCAATTTTTATAATTATCCTTTAGGTGGGCATTTGTTTTAAATCTTTTTTTAGTCATCAAAATGTAGTTAGGATTTATTTTGAGGTGGGATTTTAATATTTGTCATGAATTTATTTTAGAATAATGAATCGCTTAACTAATGTAGAGGCTTGATCGTTGATTGCACTAGTCAATTCTATAAAATGATCTGTTTTATAGAAATTCGGTTACCTAGACGAGGTCATTATTTTGTACAAAACACCTAATTTTATCTCTATAAAATAGTATAGGACAGCAATAATTATATTAATTTAGATTTCGGAAATCCACTAGTTTACAATGAAATATTATAAAGTTAAAGTATTATAAAAGAGGAAGAGCTATGTAGTAACAGTTAAGATATTTTAAAACGGATATATGACTATGTCCACCTACAACCACTGGCCATATATGAAGAAGGTATTTAATATTTGAAAATATGTAAAATTATAATATACACATCCATCTTAAAAGTACACAATAATTCGTTCGATGTTTCAGGATACAATTTCATTGAAAATCATTATCAAGTCATACTTATGTATAAATAAATAATAAAATATTTAACTAAAACAAAAATAAAAGGCTTAAGCAAACAGTACAATGATTCGACACGGGACAATAGTAATGCACTCGCCCATTATTACCTAATTAATGGATAACATCAAATTCAATATTCATAGTGATAACAGTAACTTAATGAATAAATTCTACTGGAACCGAGTTAAAGCTTCATCAGAAATCCACAATAAAATAACAAAATTCACGATCAGAAATCAAAACAGTAATATTAAATATTTGATCATTGCATGTTTTGTTTTAAGTTGTGTTAATATGCGCGCAGCAAACACTAATCTTGACTGTCGATGTAGTTGCCTAAAGATAATATGGCTACCATTACAAAAGAAAATCTAAGAATTGCATTTGGACACAAATGCGCATTAGAAAAGATCAACTGCCACCAAAGCAACCCGAGTAATTCAACAATTTGGTAACGAAAAATAATAGTTAACTGATAATAACTAACTCCCCTTCGGAACAGCGATACGAATACAACAATAAGCAGTCTCACAAAATATTTTACAAAATTTGTCATAAACTTTCTAGAACTATAGTTCAAGATTGACGCCATCAATATTTTGTAAAATCGCACTTAAATAAACTTCAAATACATATTCAGCGCTACACTAGACATTATTAATATCAGGAATATCGTTATCTACTCAAGTACTTAGTCTCGTTAAAATTACAGAACATAATTTCGTAATTAATACTATACACAAATCGACGACACATTTAGATTACGAGATTCTCTGGGACTCGTCGGCGCTGCACAAGCGTCCACGTTACGTAAGGATCGGTACAGCGACCACAAAGTCTATCGGGTAACATTTACTGGACGTAGGCAAATCCACTCTAAAACCATTAAGTACGACCTCTCACTCACATTTAGTCCTGCGGAACTTTCCCTATTACCGATCTAGCTGGCTATACCGTGATGAAGGGGGTAAGTCCCAGAGAAGTGCGTGGGTCACTGGTGGTGCTTGGCGGGCGGCGCGTGGTGCAGCGACACGTGGTGCGCGGCGTGGTGGTGCGCGTGGTGGTTGTGGTTGTTCGCGTTCGAGTTGTTGTTGTTGTTCTGCGCCGCCTGCGCCGCCTGCCGCTGCGAGTTCTTCTTGTTCTTCATCCGTCTGTTCTGGAACCATATCTTCACCTGTCTCTCCGTCAAATTCAAATTTCTCGCCAGCTCCCACCTTTTCTGCTTGGACACATAAGCGTTGAATAAGAACTCTTTCTCGAGCTCAAGCGTTTGGAACTTAGAATAAGGTTTACGTTTCTTACGGACAGTCACTTGACCTGTCCAATCGAGGGGATTAGATGAACCGCATCCGACTCCGACGCCCACTGACATTGACAGCGAACCTGCACAGACAAATTAATTTACGTCAGTCACAATTTGTAAGAAGTTACATTTTGCATTATGAAATATGATAAAGAGTAATTTATTTCTTGGCGATAATCCATTTAACAGAGAGCCAGGTCTTTTATGACTAGAAAACTGCAAGCGACATCAAAATGCACAAAGCCTTTCCCATGATGCAACTAATGAGTTATTTCCATTCAACGTTCACAGAAACAATTGAGCAATGCACACCGGTGCTTTAGAAGTCGTCGTTTATGTTCGCGGCCCTTTTGATGAGATCATGCTGACAGTAAACTTTGTATGCGAAACTGCTACGACCTTCTCGATATTCTACTCGACCGACACAGTGCACCATTTCCTATTATTCCGCACAGAGCTGCCATCATTTCGAAATCGATGCCTTATTGTCTAGCGGATGAATGCAAATCTAATGTTGCAACAGCTACGCAGTGCAACTCGGAACCGCTTGACATTTTATTACTTGCATGCCGAGATTCGATTTACCAAGTTAATTCAAATTGCAAATTGCTTTCAGTAGAACGGCCACACGTAATGTCTCCACGTTGGGACGTTGGGCCTCACGAATTACGACATACACCTTTACTTTATGATAAATAAGCGAGCTACCACGTTTCCCATTCATAAAACTGCCCTACCACAATATTTTAGTCAGACATTTTGTTCGCGTGGGGTAATCATGTTATAAAACGTGAAACGTGCCTTATCTATTTAAATTTCTATTTCAAGACAGATTTATGTCAAACTTGCTTGTTTCGAAGTACTTAATCAGTAAAGGTTACTTTTATTCGTAATATAAAACTGTTCCACGCCGTTTGGTGGCTTAATTTCTTTATCGTTCAATCGTATCTGAATTACAATATTACGCGTATTGTTTGTTTCTTCTGAGGGACTGCTACTAACGCGATTCGTATGAGGCTTTAGACCTGGTGAATGACAATTTTTTCATCTTTACGCCACAAAGTCATATCTGTAGTAAAACAAAACCGCTTGAGGTTTAGCGTTTTACAAAGGAACTGAAGATTGTTTAAAGATAAAATAATGACAAGTCAAGTTGTCAATTATGAGGGGATAGGTAGCGATCAGTGGCAATAAAAGTGCGGGTTCTTTTAGCCATAAAAGTTGGCTGACTACCCAGCGTCTTCGAGACATCTCTACGTAGCGCTAATGAGCCCTCAACCTTATCCCGAGGATGTAAAGTCGATTTTGTTTTGTATTTTAGTCAGACTGACGAGGGAAAACAAAAATATTTAAGTCCATGTAATTTCAATGATGTTGCTTAATAAGAAGTATTTATTATAATACATACTAGTTAAAGGTGTCTTAAAAACTAATAATATTTATTTTAGGGTTTAAAAAATAGGAGCTTGTGTTGAAGATAAATTTAATAGCAGCAGGTACTTCAAAATCAATGATTGATGATGTAGTTACAAAAATAGACGTAAATATTACTGATGTCTTCTACTGGTTTGCTAAGCAGTAAATGTGGAAACTAATGTCAATGTCAACGTCAGGTGGGCCGTAAACATACAATCATAAAGTGACGTGAACACTCGTATAACTTTTTCCACAATTGTTTCCTTTTAATGGCCCATTATGCACGCGCTTTACGCAAAATTATGTCAAGTTTCACGTCTGCCGTAAGTAAACCCATCGCGATAGTGAGCGCGCGATCGAATGCGCACTAGCGAAGCTGCTCGTGAATGGAGCGTTCTTGATGCCGTCTGATTGACACTACGGCTGTGGTAATTACCACTAAAGATCGATTTGGAATAGCCCAAGTTGCGCAGTGACGTACACTTTATGATATATCATAAAAGTGATATACATCTTGAGGCCGCTAGTGCAACCAGCGACTGAGAATTCTACTTTTTATCGCATCATTAGTGTTTAATGTGTTTATTGTGGCAATATTTGGTTTATTGCTTCTACTCGAACGCCGGTTTATTGTCTTAACACAGGTATCATGTTTATTTATTAGTTATACATTTTTATTAGCGCTTTATTTTACGTTAAGTTAAATTTATTGACTTTTATATAGCACCGTTTCACATTGCCTATAAAACGGTGCTTATAGTAAGTTTTTAAGCATTTGTAGCACGTGTTTTGTTCATTCATCAAATTTATGGTTATTCTGTGCGGAATGTTTTGATGTGAGCTACGGGGGTTCCTGTGAGGTGGTTGGTATGTCTGTGCGCGCCGAGCTCCGTCGTAACGAGCTTTTATGATTGTATCGATGTTTTGGTTTATGATTAGAGGTGTTGTTTTGGCTTGTAAGTGGAACAATGTGACGAGTTTTTGTGGATGATGGATGTGCTGTCGTTTTGCAGTTTCAAGCACTATAGAAAAATTTATAAATTTTTTTCTAACTTTAAAAAAACTTTTGTATACTTTTTACATGCTATTTTGTAAAGTTATTAATAGTAGTGATTATTATAATCACATACATGGGAAGGACTCTACTTAAATAATCCAATGTTCTGTATATAAACAGTGCCGAGAAGTCGTGCCAATCAGAGACTCGCTACAGACACGATTCCGACAAGAATGCAGCCCGCACACATCAAGCGCGGATGTGTGTGTGAGTGAGCACACCCACACACGCCACACCGATGTGTGCGCGCTGTCCGCGCCATCTAGTAACAAGCGGCAGTACCAGGCCCAGGGTCAAGGTGAGTAATTTATTTCATATCAAAACTATTAATCCCACACTATCACACTGACCAAAACTTAACCACAGAGAAATTAAAATATTAAAAAAGAAACATTCGCTCGGCCGGAGACGCTCGAACCTGATGCTATCAGAATTTGTTTACTCAATAAACGTGTCAGCGCACGATGTTTGCGGCATATGCCGGCGATAAGTTGAAAGATTACAAACAGTGGACGGTGCGGGGACACGTGAGCATCAGGCCGGAGCGGCTTCTAGACAGGACGGCATAGTTACCAGGCAGCGGGCCGGGCGGCGGGTAGGGTGCGCTGGCCGCGTCGGCGGCGTAGTTGCGCAGCCCGTAGTCGTAGGATGCGGCGTCAGCGGCACGGCGCTCTTCGCCTCCGTACGGCAGCGGCTGCTCGCGCGGTGCGCCATATGCATAGTTCCAGCACGGCTGCGAGAAGCTCTGCGGGCAGTCCGCGCCGTACGGCTTGTACTCGCCGCCGCCACCGCCCCAGAAGCCCAGCGACTTGCGCTCGCGCTCTGGCAGGTTGTAGTACGTGGGCCCGCCCGGATATTGGTGCTCAAAGGATCCAGCATCCGGTGCATACCCCCACGGCTGCTGCGCGTGTCGGATCACGCCCGGTTCCGGCTCAAAGCGCTTGGCCGGGATGTGCAGCGGCGGCGGGTTGGAGCCCACGGAGGCCGGCGACGCACTTGACGCGGACGGCGGCTGCGCGGCAGCCGGAGCTGCTGGCGGCGACCCACCCGGTGGCGACGCGTGCGCCTCCTCGTACAACGCGCCGCCCACGCCGTTCATCATACTCCACCACGCCGGACCGGCGGGCCCGCTGGCCGGCGCTGGCGACGCGGCCGCGTCCACGCCCGCGCCCAGCGCCCCGACATGGTTGTCAGGGTACAGCGTGGCGGCCGGGCAAGCCACGGGGGAGACCAACGCCACAGCGGTTCAGCACATCGCAGCCCCGGCCACGGAACGACGGCACATATGAAAAGAAAAACGCGATCCCGATTTAGCTAGCCAGAGTCTGCAGCGGGACGAGGATCGAAACGAAAGTCACTCAAAACAGTCACCGAGTTTTCCTCGAGTTGGAAAGAATTAAAATAATTTAGATCGCATCAAAGTTCTGATTATTTTTGGAACTTGTAAATACGAGTTGTTATTTTTTTTTATTCGGAGTCGAAACAGTTTGGCAACAATAGTTCGCGGCGATGTGTAGCGGGGAACGCGGACACACGACGAATGACGCGCGAACGGCGGCGCGGTCGGGCGCGGAGTGGCGGGCACACGCCGCTCGCACACCGCGGCGCCGCCACCGCGCGGCCAGCGGCGAAACTACTCACGACCCCCCGCAACCCGGTCGCCGCGCGTTCCCCGCGCCGCTGCCGCACACCATCACTTGATTAAATTTTCTCTCTCTACCCGAGTTCGCTCAGAAAGAGCAACTTTTCAGAACGTTGTTTTAGATCTTTGTTTGTATTTGCTAAGGGAAGTATAAGAGTAGATTTCCATGTTCATTGTAGCAGTACAAAAATATACAATATAGAGCTAAAAGGTCGTCAATTGTAGATATACAAAATCCTTTCAGTGTCCGAGTGTCAGAGCAAGCTTGAACGGCAGTCAAAGGGTGTATAGTCGCGGGTGCGTACTAAAACGATTAATGGACTCGGAATAGCCGTAAAGTGGCGTATAACCGAACTGCAACGTCACATCTACTAATAAAAAACGCGAGACTTTATGATGGCAACTCACTCACATTTTATTGTGAGTTATAAACTTAATTTTATCGTCTGTTAATTTCGCACCACAAATAATACTATGTAGGCATAGATTTGAATTGTATAATTTTATTACTAATGCCAAGAGCAAGGCCGTGGACTGTTGACTTACTTTTTTCTTTATCAAATTCTGTCAAGTTTAATGACTCTACATTTACGTTTTTTTTTGTCTAGTAGAACTTTAACTAACATTTCCACTGAACCAAATCACGTAAAAGAAAACGGCAAATAGAATAGTAAAAAATGGCAGCTCTACATTTCACGTAACAATCGCCTTGAAGGCGACCCCGATACATCTCTAAGTCTTCCAAGACACACCCCGAACAAATAAATAACACCCTTCCATACACTCGACGCACCGAACAATACTACACAATACAATAAATAAATCAACGCGAATTATTTCACACCATCCTTATATGTAATGTTGACACAAGACGCTATAAAATACATCACCGAACAACAGACACCCGTCCTAAGTACATGTTTAACATGCTTTTATATGTAATTATTATAATCAGGGGATTGTCAAAATAATAGTACAAAGCAGCATTCGGCTAATTTCTCACAAGTATAAAGGCACGTTACCTTTACAAGTCGTAAATTGCGAATGTTGAACTTGTTAACAAAACTCATGGCGCGGATTATCAACGTGTTTACAGCCGTATTGAAAGATTTAGTAATTGTCCATTTTTTGAATTTTTCTATTAGAATTTATAAACGTGAGATTCGAAAGACAAGACGAATACATTTTTAAAAATAATGTTTTTATGTCATGTGTGCAGAATATGTTGAATGATTTGGATACCATCAAAATGTCTTAATTTCTTCGGTAGCAGAATTATAGTTTATAAGCTGTAGGTATCTATGTCATCAAGATAGACATACGTAAGTACTATTATAAAAAAAACAGGTGTTTTAAAAATTATTATACGGATAGGTAAGTAGAATGAACTAAAATATTTTTGTTTGGTCTTCACGTTACTTGAATATCTTTAAGACACAGATGAAACAAAACTTAAATCTTATGTGAATTTAGTATCGTCGTGGCTTTACAAGGCAAACGTAGATGCAACTTTATCAAGGGTACCTACTACTGGTTACATAATATCTAATGTGAATTCTCTATTTGATGCAGAAACACGTCGGTGCTATGCGTTCTGACATTTAGATGCACTGCGCATTGGTGTAGGTAGGGAGATCAAGATTTTACCGTATTAGGTACAGATATTCAAATTAAAATAATATCAACTATGATTAGGCACTTCTTTTATATAGTATTGGTTAAACGTTACACAGGACTAGTTTTGATAAAACTGATTTAATTACACTCTTTGATGAAATTCATGCTTTATTTTGAAAAATGATCTTCGAAAATAAATAATGTCTTAAAGACCTCAGACATACAACAAGCCACCATTATCCACCCTACAAAAAGAAAACTATCCTTGTTAGTTACGTAAAGAGGAAGCAATGTGCCCGAAATAGCCATTATCTTGCGCAGCGCGCGCGTTGAGTGACAGATACAAACATACCACGCCGCCCAACGATACATTCTATAAATATTTACGTACGAAACGTACCAGACCAATGGCAGCCAACATTAGAACACTGAAACGGAGATAAGAGTTTATCTCAAACCAACATAGCTCTTATGCAACATACAAATAATAAAACAAAACGTTAACAAGAAAGCAAACGTGTAATAAGAAAATATTCGCGTATTTCCATTAACCGCGTACCTACCGGAGAAAAGTTGATATGTATTGTGAAATGTCTAACAAGTCATAAAATAAGGAATTGCTTTTTCAGTCGGAAAATATTAAAATCGATTTTCTAAAATAGGTTTACAGGTTTCTTTAGATTAGGTGTTACAAAAGTTTTGATGTAACTAGGTACTTAGAAATTTAAATTTTATTTGCTAGGTAGTGAATGTAAGCGCTTGTAAAAATTTAATTTCTACATCTTCTAGCTAAACGACACTAATCGATACCCAATACGATAAAATAACCGCTTTTTTTCTAAGTAGGCGTTAACATTATCGTTTTAGCCAAAATATAAGGTCCCGAACAATAGGAAGTTAATATACAAAAAAAAAATTATAAAACGATGTCTTGCTGCGCCGGAGCATTGCTACAGACCGCCAGAGTTTTCACGCCTAGTGCGCCTTTACAAAAAACTTAACACTTATTATTTTCATTACTTTTTTAAATGTATCTTTCCTAAGTGCTTTAATTAGAATTGACGCATTTTCCATACAAAAAAGGTTTTACATCTGCAATTTACATGATCGTGTAGTTACAATTAGTTGGCGGAATTTCACTCGTAAATTTTTTGTAAAAGTTTCCCACTTGGTTGAATACAATTTGCATACTTAATAAGTTACAGATTTACTATAAAACGATTATTAAAAATCTGTTTTACCTCGGCGACTGTGTGAAACTGTGTGACTCTCATTCGAAATACAGTAAATAACCATTTTCTTGAAATATTCATTATATTATGATTGGGGAAACATAAGCGTAAAATATAACATGAATATTTAATAAATAACATAGTTTAGATATTCACCTTGGCGTAAACTGGCTAGCGAAGTCTGTGTGAAAGGACACGGCAACCTGCGAACAATTAAGGTAAAATATATTCGTGTTAGTTATAGCTATGTATACAACATTCTTAACTAACTTATTGAAACGTTACATTAGTTTTAATATTAATTAGATTTAATTTATTCTAATCCGGTCATGTCAAGGGAATTGTTTATAGGTTAGTTATTTTATTTTGTACATTAAAACATAGGTGTACATTTGTTGTGTTTTCAGAAACGGGTACTCTGAAAAATTTATAAGTAATTTTACCATGATGACGGCAAATTTTATCTACGTTTCTAATTATTCGGAGGAATTTCAATACGGTACCAAAGACAAAATTAAAGAACTCTAAAAATATTTTTTATTAAGAATATCAACTAATTATAAAAAATTCTATAATATGACGAATAAATACGTTCGTACTTATAAGTATTTAACAATAAAATTCAACAGTATTATGTAGGTAAATCATTTTCTAGCAAACAAATTTTGTTCACAATGTAGCTACCTAAACATAATTAATTACCTATATAAAAAAATTATACATATAAATTACACATGAGCAAAACTGGCTTCATTAACGTGCTCTGTAGGTAAATTTTTTTACATAATAGTTATGATTTTATATTGAAGTGCACAATAACTTCAATAGTTTGACCTTTACTCTGGTTACGTACAGCACTAATCACAGGCCAGCTTATGCTGGTAAATATCCTGACGTGTTTTTAAATATACTACAAGGGGAACGTAATTATTAAGTCTGAGTCAGGTGTATCCAATCAAAATGTCGTTAAAACCTTATTGGAGGTTTTAAAAAAACAGCAATATAAAAATAGTATTCAAATATAATTTATCAGGATATTATTGGTGGGAAACTCAAAGGAAATAACTATATTGTTGCTTTGTTAACAGTACTTTAACATTATAAAGAAATGTTTAATTAACTTTATCCGTTATTTTAAATTAAGTTTCATATGCTGGGGGGTCAGCTTTCGATCGGTATCTTTTGAAATCAAGCAGATTAATCCAATTTAATAAGTTATTAACCTTTTTATACCATAGAATATAGAGTAATTACCTACACAATTATACCAATTACAAACAAGCCACAATAACACGAGTAGTTAAGAATATTGGTACATCGCGACTTTCAGAAAAAGTGACTTTGAGACCTGCAGACGTAGCACGGCGTGCCAAGACACAACGTATGTCATGGGTTATATCACTATTAAGCCGAAATGATCGTTATAATCGCATTCGTTCGTAAATTTTTATATCACGCCAAGACAGCCTTTGTAACGGCAAAATATTGAGTTACAAGGTCGATTCGTGCTACCACAAGACTCATTTAAATTCTGTCTTAAGTACTTATGTATGTCTTATGTACGCCTGCTCGCTGACTGTAGGTAACTTAGCCGGTCTGGTGTAGTTATACTTAATACCTGTCTGCATAACTGTTTTCAATATAAGTAAATGTCGTACCGCGTCGTATTTCAGTGCCGACTGCCTTGGAAGCCGAACTTAGTTTCCAAGGAGTATAAATAATCCTTTCTAAGTCATTCGATACGGCGCTCAGTCACGAATTTTACATAAAATAGGCGATTTGTGTCGAATACTTCATTTTTTTCAGGGTTGTGGAACACTTTGTTAACGAAATAAAAAAGTTTTTTTAATGTCCTCGGGTTAGGGGATGTGTTGTTTGTCGTAAATAATGTTAAGGTAACACAGAACTACATGTTTACCACGGTATTGATTGATTTTAAACACATATCCTTCACCATGATTTGTGATTTCAGTTTTCAAATATGAATATGTCTTAGGTGGATGGTTAAATTAGACATTCGACTAAACAGCTACACATGCGTTACAACAGTACCTATCTACATATTTTCCTGGCTAGCAAATTGGAAAAACCTAAGTATCCATTCGGTAAAATGTCGTAATATTCAATTTTCCTTCACAAACCTGAACGTATTAAACAAGATAAAGGCGGATCTAAATTTAAGCCGTCTTTCAACGAAACTCCAGCGACGCGCGACGTTCATCCCACTTTATGTTCAATGAACTCCATCCCAAGTCCTATCAGGACCCGTAATCCGAACTAGTTATTTGGTTAAATATTTCTACGTCAAGTGTGAGTAAATAGAGCAACGGAATTATGGAAGAGCACTTGAGTTGACATTTACGGCTCAATTTCGAAAGAAGCCGCCGCCGCCTGCCCAAACTCAGAGATTATCCACTTTTGAGTGAGCTTCCCTGCCCTCCGTTTTCTTATGCGAAGTTAACGTTAAAAGTTGTTATGAATATTAACTAAAGGGTCTAGGTAGCCTGGTGGGTACTGGATTTCAATAGCTCTACTGACAGGACAAGTATGAGCGTACATTACTAGCTGTCAAGTTGCGTTATCTCGGAACCTTTGGCTATGTGTTGTACGCCCGCCTACCTCTCCCACGCTGCGAGATTAAACCAATTTGAATATTATTATTTGATCGCATTTGCCGGGAAATGATGATGACAATATTATTAATAAAATCTCCATTTTACGTCGAATATCATTTTCTGGATATATAAATGAGACCCGCTCGTATTACAGCTGAAGTCGTGAATGTTCCCGTACTGGTGTGTTCGAGATTAAGGTTATAAATACTGGATGACTTTGAATTTATCGAGGAATCACTAGAAACTAATTTTGATGTACGAATAATAGCAACTTCTGCTCAAGCTATTATCAACCAACCTATCGCGACCTTTTAACAATTCTTTACCAACATTTTTATTACCTCGATGTATTGTTTTGTTGATCAAAGTTATGTCATATATTTACAGCACCGTCCAAGATCGTCCAGAAAGGTTAATGGTGCGAAAACTGACTGGATCATATCCCAGGATTTACGACCGGGGGGATAAACGGCCGATTCATTTGCAATTCTAAATCGAAACAGTCCGAGATTATGCGATGTCAAAACAACAGGATTACTCTCGGATCGTCAGCGGCGATAATCTAGGTAGATAGAGGACGTCCGCTTTATGTGGCTATTACGAGATAACCCCCGGGAAAAGTATGTTTACCTAGTACATTTATATGCTCTTCAAATAGGTAGGCAATATTCATTAAGTACTTTCTTAGTAAAAAAAAAGCAACAATGGAACGACTTAATTATCGATGAAAAAGGTCTGAATAAATTCAACGACCCACCACAAATCGACACACCAATTTTAGAAGTAAACTAATCATAAATTGAATGCTCGGTGGTCCAATCGATTAGTATTCGATAAATGTCGCACACGATACTATCGCCAAGGCCGGGGTATTGTGATTCGTCGCTCAGTCCGGAACAGATCCAGTACGATACGATACGATACGCGCCCTGCAACGATCGTTGAATCTTAATAGCATTTCTACCTCGAAGTGGCGTGAGTGAGCTAGCTTTTCGTGACAACGGACGATAAGTTTCCGAAACATATTCATTAGGACTCCAATTCAGACTTGTTCATTGTTTGGCGAAACGAAAAATTAGTATACAGTATTCATAAAAATATAGCTATTTATTACCTTGATTAAATAAGCTTTCGTTACAGCTTTTTATAATTTTGATCTTATCTTACTTGAACCCTAAGTGGTCTGAAAACATCAACTTATTTGAAACTTATACATAGGTACACTTGAATAATTTCCTTAGTTTGACTTAAATATGAAAATAGAAAATCAAGACAAAAGTATGCAGTCTTGTATATTCAAGCCGTGTCACCAAAAGCCCGCATCCGTCTGTTCTAAGAATTTTCGCGCCCAAAAAGCCGCCATCTTGAATATTTTTGTTACGATTAAAACGTCAACGTTAATATTACAATTCTGTATACAATGTTGTTGGAAGTATACATTTAGTCGGAACATAATGATATTCATGGCATAAATAAGAAACATTGAATTAATATGGCAGGGCGGCGTTTTGTAAAGGCTCTTAATATGATTTTTTTCTTTTTTAATGTAGGTTGCGTTCAGTATTGCAGGCTCATTTCGTATTTTAATCATTTGAATATAATGTAACTAAGGGGGAAATAAGTTTTAGATATTTATCTATTAGGTGTTTGTTCGACACCTTGTTCTTTTAAAGAAAGTAAAGTAGTACCAATTAAGACATTTAATGGGGCCTTACGTAGACGGCCGAGTGGCGTAGTCATACGTGGTCCTGCCTCATACGCAGAGATCCCAGGTTCAAGTAGGTACTGGTCGGGCATTCATTTGTGTGTGTGATGAATAGTTGTTTCTATTTGTATATGTATATTTATTCCCACCCAGTTCGCTGTATGGTTATCTATAACATATGCTCTGCTTACTTTGGGGCCATACTCCAACTAGAGTGATTTTCTGGGAATTAATTAATTATTTATGATTATACTTAGTAAGTATAAAAACATCCAAGAACAGTCATTAGATATTAGATGCTATCTTTTAAATTATTGTGCTTTTCAGAATAATTTGTAAAAGGGACGAATTTACCTAACCTAAAAAAAGCATAAGTCAAGTTGTAATTTTAGGTACCTTGAAAAAAAAAACAAAATTCCAGGTCATATTAAATCGCTGTTGAAATGAAGGTAGGTGATATTTTGTAGCATTATATGAAGCGAGCTGGGGCCAATCAACTGGTAATGGGCACTTATGAAGTCCTCAAATATGAATTTTAAACATGAGAGAATTTTTGTGACATTTAAAGCAGAATTATCCACTATAAAAAGTTTTGGATAAAGTTTTGTTGTGTGCTCTTATTACATACTTATTAAATTATAGGTACGTATATTCTAACGTTTTTCTTTGTATTTTGTACTTATAATATTGTAGATATTTTACTTAGCTTTTAAATTATAACATAAATATATCAGAACCACTATTTACTATCTCAACAGTGGCCTCAAAATCACGCTAAAAGCACTTTTGACTTAAAACCTTAAAATCACCTCATATTCAAACTAAAACCGCTCTTATATCTATATGATTTCAGTTGAACTTCGTACCTTAGTATCATGTTCCGTAGGGCGTTCCCGCCTTACCGCTGTAAGGCCGACCGCTAGTTTGCGCTCAGCCTTACTGAACAAATGTCTGTAAATAAGAAAACAATATATTAGAAATATACATTTATTAAAGAAGTAAAATACTTTGTTTGTGTAGGTTCCGTTGAGAGACGGCCAGAAATGTAATGTAATATTTTTAGAGCTTTCTTTGAGGTTACATACTCATTATTTTCTAATTAATCAAACAGTTTCTTTCTACATTAATTACTAACACAATGTAAACTTAACTTCTTCTTTATTGGTTAGTGTCGAATTTTAACGGAGTTTTCATAGCTTTTTACAACAAAAAAATTCTTTATACTACAGCACGCCCACTAAAACAACGAACAAAAGATATAAAATACACAAAAGTAAGACATAATGCGTCCATTCACGCCTACCATTGCAGTAACTACACCTTAATTTTATATTTGTTCCGAAAATAATAAAAAACTTTAGCTAGCTACAATGTGAATGAGAAATATCCTAAATGCTAAATACATTGTGATACCACGATTGTGAAATTTTACTGTCGCAAAATTGAAAATTTAATATTTTGTTTCCACGAAAATTCCTTTGCAAAGGCGACTTATCTTATATCTATCAATATACCATATTGACGTCCATAATCAGCAGAGAGAAACTAAAAACCTTCCCTTCAGAGACAAACTAAAATAAAAAGTGGATAAATACCATAACAAAACTAAAATTAGGAACTATTACAAAAGTTATAAAACAAGAAATATCTAGGTACTGCGTACTTTGTTTCAGTAACGGCGACTCTACCAATAAATTAAAAGTTAAATATGTATGTCAAAGGGTACATAAAAAATATAATACACCTTTTGTTCGACGATGTGTGTGCCTTTGAAATTGTACTCAAACTAATACGAAATGGTCTGGTAGGTTATTGGTAGACCCGTCTTTGTTTCATTTGTATCACAATCTTCTACGTAATTTCAATGAATTGGTATAGTTCAGTTCGGGAATAAGTATTACTAATATATTTTTATTACGTTTTTTTTCGAAGTGAACAGGGCAGGCATTATGGCCAATATCAGCCTTTTAAATTTCACCGGAATTGTGGCCTAGCACTGAGGGCGCTTAGCCAGAACTATTTTAGAGGAGAACATAAATGGTACATGCAAATAAAAAGTCATAGGTAAACAAGTGCGCAACAATTTGGTTTATTTAATCGTCTCTGGGTAAACTCACAAAAGTTACTCCGTACACTTAATGTTTTTTATAATATAATCTTTTGTAGAAAATTTAGTTTTTTGAAAAAGTTTTTTTTTAATGCTTTAATTGTGATTGTGTGTGAATAAATTGTGATTTATTTGTCGTTATGCTTCACTATCGCATAAGGTCTTCCTGTAAAGACAGTTGTAAGTTTTGGAAATAAGTTACATGTGTTATAATTTGGTATTTTTTTTAAATTAAAATCTTATATAATAGCTTTGTTACTCTACTAATATCATGATATTTTAATAGTTCAGTGTTACATATATAAAGTTCATTTGATCATTATTAAACCAGTTTTAAAAAACATCTCAATCGCGTCCTCCTTTGTTGCCACTTCGAAACTATAAAATATATAATTTAAATAATTAACTTCCTACGCAAGGCGGAAATTAAAAGTATGGGACTTTATTAAAAACGATACATTAAAATAAATAATAGGTACATACTTGATGGATTCAAAAAGTTCCTTTAAGCAGCATCGCCTACTTTGATATCGCGTCCCAATTCAAAGATGATTTCGTAGTAGGTAGTATACTTATTGTATTACCTAATTTATTTAGTTAGCGTAAGGTAACGTACCGTGACTATAATAATTATAGCCATTTAATTTTCTTGTTACCAGACACGTGCAAATAAAAACAAATTACCTAGATATGTATAGCTTTCTGTTGAACTGAAGATATTCCTTTGTATTTAATACGACATAGCTCATGAACCAAGATTAGTTTTATATCCTACATTTCCTAAGAAAATATATCTTAAATTTTTTCGAATGAAGTGTGAAATCAATCTCTGCATTATGCTTAAAGTAACCCTATTTTTTTTAACTCCACCCTAAAGTTCCTCACACGCAGCTAACGTTAAGCCACTCAATAAAAAAAGCTGAAGAACTAACATTTATTATATTATATACTTTGCTAAATTAATTTATTTCCGTGAACAAACAAAAAGATATTAAGTATTCAATAGATGGCTCTTGTCATAAGGTTGTAAAAATGTTTTCGACGACTTTGCTTACATCGGGAAAATTGAATACGTAGCTTCTTTAGGATATATTGGACAAGTTCATGTATATATTCAATTCAAGTATTGTTCTTGAGCACGTCAGAAAACAATAAAATTAAGTTCAATTCTTATTGTTTGAAAGATATTGTTCATTGGGATTTCTTTCTTTATTGAATAAGTTTCCAACGGTTCAAGACGGCTGATGTACTCTTTAAAGTTAGGTAGTTATTCGATTAAATCGTTGGAGAAATAAATGATTCTTTTGATACAACTTCAGAAGTAATCAACAGGATTTTAACCTCAAAAATTATTATCAAGCACATAATCTGCCATAATCTCACGCTTAAACTAAAGTAAGGCAAAATTATTTTTGCAAAATGTCTAAAAAAATGCATCGTACTGGTTTTCCGAGAAGCAAATATCTTAAAGATCTTGGCTCGTCGTAACTGTTCTTATGGATGCAATGATGCAGTTTCAGATAGCAAACTCCCGCCCACTTATAAGTTGCTTACATACTGAAGGCATTTAGGTGATTCCATTTATTTGACCCTTTTTATTAACATGAGCTAACTATGTACTGAAGTGATGTGATATAAAAATAATTGGCAGGGTTAAAAGAGATTTGAATAGCGTAGAAACTTGATCGATAGTTTCTAAAACCACATTAGGAAATTTATATGCCAGTCTAGGTTCTAGACGTAAAGTGCTAGGTATCTCCTGTTCTGAATTATCTAGATCTAAGTAATTCATAACAGGAGGCACCATTTTTTCTGACATTAAAATTGTATGTGATATCTCCTTAACAATGCTCCCTCCCCCTTTTACCTTCCTATGTTTGTGTATGCGTATGCATCATACATGCATTTATGTACCAGAATATCATGATTTAGCAAGAGATGCATTCGTCTTTGTTCCGCCAGTTTTATGCGAGGTTTATTGCGAGGTCGCCAAAAGACGTAACATGACATAGTACGACGTAGGATAATAAGCTTTATATACACGTATTATATGAGTATGTCATTTTAAATTCGCTGGCATTTTATCTTGTAAGCAACACTATCTGATCAAGAATGTTTGTTGGTTTTTTTTATTTCAATTTCTCAAAAAGGGTTTACAACCGCTGTTACATCTAACAAGGATACATCCAATTACTTTTCAGAGATTCTTATAAATGCCGACAATTAATTTTACTTATGTTTATTTAATTGAACACAGAAAATTAATTACTTACACAACACAAAAACTTTATCACACGAGAAGATGTCGTATGGCTGTTAAGTCAAATGTAAAGTTTTTGATAAAATCTCTATATAAAATAATATATTATCAAAGCAAGTACACCAGGAGCGCAGTAAACAAAGGAGTATTCTTGCAAGAAGGGTCGCTTAAGGTTCCTAATATCGGGACATAATCCCCGAAGACATATGTCGAGGAAGTCATATGCGGACTTTTATTAAACCAGCTTATTTGGACACAGTATTAGTTCGCGGAATTGTAAGGAAATAAAAGAATAAAGCCATATTGCTGATTTCTAATCCAGTTTATGTCACTAACATAATTAAGATATTTCAGTGTTATATTTCTGTGTGTAACTATATAATGTAGGTATATAATGCAGGCAGGTGCTAAAGGTGTACGATGATTAAAAATGTGAGTATAAATTTATGTGCATTTAGGAATTGCTGTTTTTAAATTATTCTTCTACAAGACGTTGACTACCTACTTGGAAAACTCTACATCAAACTACACATCAATTTATTCGAAACTCATTTTAAATTCAAGTATTGTCTGAGCGTCGAATTTTACGTGAAGAGCATAACAATAATTCCAATAAATATATTTTTTTTTATGTAATATAAAAAATCAGAAATATAAACCCTCCTTTTAATACCTACTTTTGGTAATCGAACCTGACATACCAACCTATTACCTACGCTGACATAAAATATACCTACACTTTTCTATATTTATATTAAATAAAATAAGCTATTTACTTACACAGGAAAGAACCAAAAAACAATGCGATATATTCTGAAAGCAATTACAATCTGACATATCGTAAAAGATTAAATTAGCGAATCAACTTCAATTCCAACTTCTTATTAATTTAATTGCATATAAACATGTGAACACATTTCATAAAATTATTCCGAGTTATGTATCGCATATTGCAGGTCGCGTAAATTTGTACCGGTAAGTACTTTTATACGGATTATGCAGAATTGTCAACAAAATGACTACTTCTTTAAAATTTTTACGTGTTGTTACTAGGTATGAATTTTGTTTGAAATAGCTCGTTGAGAATTATTTGAGCCGTGTTCCTAATTCTGGTACATTTGCGTGGAGCTTAGCGAGGCGGGCCGCCGCTGTGGGCTTTTCATCTTTGAAGAGCAACATTTACATTTTCGTCTCATTTATTTGCTATTTCGGGAGCTTCCCGCCCGCGCCCCTTCCCCTTGCCCCCCATGCCGATGAATAAGACTTGGCGTGCGTCAACTGAAACGAAATTGTGAGGGTATCATGGACCTAGAAGTCATAGAGACATAATATGAAAGCAAGTCTTTGAAACTTCAACGTAAAGACGATTTTGATAAGTTTTCTTATTAATATATGAATGAAATAGTAAAAAGTTCGGGCTTTTAAATATCACTTTGTATCTATTTTAAATCTTGCAGAATATTAATTTTTTTTAAACCATTACGTGTTAATAGCTCGGAGGGCACCGAGGAACGCTCTATAAAGTCTAATTAAGTTTGAAGTGAATGCACAAATGTAAGGAAATATAAAAGCGGCCGTAAGAAAGAAGAATTTATTTTCCTCGCTTGTCTCTTTGAATTTATAATTTTGCTTTGAATATTTTTTTCTTAGTGGTTTTTTGATAGCGTAATACCCAAATTAACGCTCTAAATTTATAAATGCGGTAATAAAGGAGTTAATTAAATAATTTCGTACTTTAAAGCCACACTCAACAATCAGTACACCTAAGTAAGAACATTCTTTATTGAAACAGAAAACTAAAACCAATCAAAAGATATCAGATACAAAAATATTCATAAATGTGTCCGTAGCAAGTCGGTAAAATTAATTGCTTGTACGCGTCCATAAATCAGAAGCATCAAATGACGCTCAGCAGTCGCGGAAACACGTAAACCTGTGATCAGAATACACTGCCGTAATTCCGTTTTATATATTTCTATTATCATTAAGAAATTTCACGTAGAAAAAATGTCGCTTTGTTATTCAGAGGCCGTTTCGTATAAAAATAATGTGTCCCTTAACGCTAGCCTTTGTCTTAGGGTGGACCTCCGGTTTTCAAGGCCTCATGGACGTAATACTTTGCCACCCTCTGCTTATAATTCGTGAATGGAATAAAACAGGATGCAACCGTTTTCGTGATTAAACTTTGAAAATTAGAATGATTTTTTAGAGGTCTTTAGAGGTTGCCTATGTGAAGTTGGCGTATGTGTAAGTGATTTCTACGTAATATGTGCATGGATTTACTTACATAGACTACTCGTATTTTAAATATTACTTCATCTATGTATTCTGCAATGAAACATAAAATGATTCAATTCATGGAAATAACCTTTATTTAGCTTAAAATGTAATCCTTATTTAAACTAAATATCCTCTTCGGCAAAACAGTCACATTTTAAATAAATATACAACAAAATCCAATATCGAAAATATATTTTATAATCCAACCCCAAAAGAAATAACTTCCAATAAGCGTTGGGGTAGTTTTTCTTTATTTTTTTGAGCATACATGTCGCCAGATTTTTGTGATAGAAACGGGCCGGCACAGCGCAGGAATATAAATCGCCTTCTTATATTTTCCGCTACATTGAGATTCATGGAGCAAACCTACCCTATACGGGAACCAGGGTGAAATGGTATAGACCTATTTCTATTCTTAGGTATATTGTTAATGTAAAATATTTTTGTGCGGTTTGCCAAAGGTACCGAAATAGTTGGTTATTTTGGGATGGAACAAAAAGGTTTATAAGTACAAACAGTTAATGAAGCTACTTGCTAGAAGACTGGTCGAATTCGTTCGTATTTTATCTTGCAATTGATAAAGTTCTATATAACATGCATGCCAATAGTTAGATACGTATATTGAAGATGTTTTGTAAATTTCAAGTCGACTTTATAAAAACATTTAGATTATAGTATAGACGGATGAAGTTGGCGCGCGTATTAACGACATTTTATATGCATGTCGGTAGGTACTTGGTAGATAACTGACTGCCCGCATACAGTATAAACCAGTCTTGGAAGATTGGTTACGAAGCTCGTTATTGACATTCGTATGGAAATCAGCCTTTTTAAAGATGTGTTTTTTATAATTCCGTTAACTTATTGAGATAAAAATGCCTTTTATAACATAAAACGCTTGCGTAGGTTGACTTCAATCTTTTTGAATTTATATTTGTGAGTGACGAAAAATTCTTCTATTTTATGTTTATTGTAATAGTTGTCACAGCCAAATAAACATGATAAAGTAATTTACATAATTAACAAGATGTTGAAGTAAGGAAGTAAGATCTTCATGCTTGGATAGGAAAATAAGCTGTCTGTGAAACGATTTTTTTAAAACTTGGTTATCATATTGAGATTTGCGTGCCGTTTTTGTAATTTACTAGCACTGGTCTTTATAGTTTTTATGAAATGAGTGTATAATTTAATAACATGGCAACATTTAAACGATACTAGCGATGCTTGTCAGATGTAGATTTCCTTGTATATTTGCGAAGAATATTTTAAGTTGACAATATGTATATCAAATGTCATACAAATCAGAAATAATCGTTTATAAAATGAAATATCTATATGAAAAAATTCAAAATTGTGCCATAAAACAAACAAGAAAGGGGTGAAAAATTGTTTTTGTAACCTACCAATATAAATATCATTAAATTCAATAATCCAGAACACTTTCACAGATAAAATTCGATGTGCAAACAAAATCCGACCACGAACAAACGGGGCAATAATTTCCCGAGTATTTATAGCTACCATCAATTCTTAACAAAAGTGTATGGTACACGTAAATTAACAAAGGAAAGGGTGCCTCCGAAGTACTGGTTACGTAACAAAGTACAAAGGGTGAAGAGCCCAATGAATATGAATGAGTTATTTTGCGAAATTGGGCCGAATTTTGTTAAGGGAAAAAAGCGCGCCTCTTTTGTTTGTTCGGCTTTTGAAATACGAGTGGATATTCAAATTTGGATTTAGAAAGTTTCCTATTTGAGAGAGTGCGTGTTTTGTAGCTTTTTTTAGGAGATTATCGGTATCTATCAAGGAGGTTGGTTCTCTCCTGGTATTCCTTATTTTTCTGTTTTATAATTCAGTCTTTTCTTACCTTTGTTAAAAAGACCAAATTTTTTGAAATACCAATCTCTGCCAAGGTTCATTAGTTTTTAGCAAAATAGTTTTGAAAATAAAATCAGAGCTCTTACCTTAAAAAATATCGTATAAAAACTGTTTGCAAAAAACCTTCATGGAATTTTTTTGCCAATTCAACATCCTTATCAAAATCAGGTAGGTGCAAGGACCTCATAAACCACCTACCTAAATTTCCTTGACGCACAAAATCCTCGGGATTTTCATTAATCTAGGTAAACATCTATTGACCCGATTTCTCGAAACCCGCGATAAAACTAACTTCCGGTTAATTTACCCTGTTTTCCCTCGCTGGTTTCCTCAATTGTTTTGCCCGGGTATTTATTAAATTACCCCGGTAACGCTGCAAGGGAAGAATTGGTGTAAGGGCGAAATTGTGTAGGCTACCCTTATTGCATAGGCTTAGGTAATGACCAGGGTCAATCACTTATATTAAAACCATGAGTAAAAGATTTTGGGCTTATATTTATTTATATATTTTTGTTAGCCAAGTTCGTAGATCTACATCCATAATCAATGATTATCTTACGTATAACCTAAACAAGTAGTTAAAATAAATCAAAAATCCAAAAGTACCGAACCGAAGCTTATGAAAAACTGACTGTTTAAAATAGTAGATATATTTACTACATATCTTATGCGTTATTCAATATATACATAATGATTAAATAGCAGGCAAACATGCACAACTAACAGAAAACTTTCTTGAACAGAAGTTATACTAAAGAATAAATATAATTACCTATATACCTGCCTACCTAACTAGGTAAGTACATAATTTAATAATAAAAGGAAGAAAGTAATCAAACTGGGTATAGAAGTTCAAAACTCGATTCCACTAAGATACCTAACTACAACTCTGCTTAAACTATCTTATACGAACTCAAAAAAGCTTTAGTCACAGAGACGTACACGACTATAAGTCGTAAGTTTCAGGGCGTAAAGGTTATTATCGCTCAGCGTTTGAATTCTGCGGATTATAATCATGAAATGTATGGAAGCATTGTACAGTAAAACTACGAGGTAGCATCCTTGCCGCAGAACTAAAATTATATTAAATTAAGTTGCAGAGAGAACTTCTCTTATTGTTTTATGACGGTTTTGATACATTTTTGATTTATTTTATAGAGATTACAAATATTCTGTCACTTAATTAAATCATGACGTTGGCTATTTTATTTATCTAGATGCTCCCTTGCGCACATAAGTATTAAGTTAATGAAATAAACAAACTAACTTTTTATTTATAGTTTTAAATATTAAAAATATTAAATTACATTTAATAGCTAAATAGGCATAATAGCGAAAATGTACAAAATAAATGAGTCTAAAGAAATTGTAAGTATCTTTTCAAATCTAAAATTACTACTGATTAAAAAAATTTCTTTATTAAACCACATTAATCAAATCACAACACTTCTATCTAATCTGTCTAATAAACAAAACTAAATGGGATCACAGACTCGTACACAGATCACTGAAAGCGGCGGCCATCTTGCGCCGTGCACCAATCAGACGGCGCGACGAACGCGAATCCAAGATGGCGGCGCTACAAAGGCGGCGATTAATGTCATTTGTCATTTGTATAAAACTGGATGCAGACGTGTTGTTGGTGTGAAGTTTATTTAGTTGAGATCTGATGATTTAGAAGAATGAAGGTAAGAAGTTTGTGGGTATTAGGTTTATTTTAATTCACGTGTTATTCAATATTTCAGTAATATAGGCAGGTACAAACTGCAGGTACCTAACCAAATTAACATAAAACTTTCCTTTAATAATGACGCCTTCCTTTATTTATGGCGTATGTAGATATATTGTAACTATAAAGTATATATTTTTTTTTTAAGTTAATTAGGTATAATTTATGATACTTTCATAATTATTAGACAAGCCCGAAATAAAACTTATTTCTCGCTTTTATCCCCAAATAGTTCGCCAATAAACTACATTAAGATTAATATACCTAACAACCCTCACTTAAAATTAAATATAATTACTATCTTTCATAATAAGTGACTAAATACCACCATCAGCACATGGTTTCAATATATTTCAAGTCTCTAATGAGGTTGTAACAAGGCGGTCGGCTCTCGTGAGTGTTCGACCATGGACTGAAATATGAGAACAGATGCTGCATACTTCAGGACCCGAGGTGAATGACCGCGCTAAAACTTTGAAAAGCAGCTTCAAACTTTGTGGTATTTTAATTTGTTTTCGTCTGCTCATTGGTTTTGATAACATGGGTTTTATATCAAAGATTCTATAAATAAGTGTGGATATTGTTTACAGGAATTGAAGAAAAGGTATATTTCTTAAAAGGATATAGGTAGAGTCGGTAGCAAGAATGAAGAGCAATATAATACGTAAGCGAATTGTCAATTGAAACGTCCTGTAACTTCTATAGTAAATTAGATCGTAGGTACCTAGGTAGGTAGCGACGACATCACTCACCTATTTATTTCTAAGAATTATATATATCCTCATATAAAAATTAAATTCCTCCGTAAAAGCCATGTAGAATAACCTAATACTCAACTACAAATACTCTATTGTCGATATATTTTTGCTTATTAAATGTAATGTTCAACTGAGAATACCCCGACGGAAACAGAATATTTAAGCTTTTGAATTTTGATGTTATTTTAATTATTGTGTAACGTCTGACACTGTTTTAATAGGTATAACAGGCTTTTGGTACAAACATATCTACTGAGTGGATGTCAAGATTAGCCCGCATGATTATAAAATTGTGTCTTTATTTTTACTTTTAAAGCACGAGTTTAATTGAGTGTTTTATGTTGGTTAATTTATATTTATTTCAGCATTTTTGATTTAGATGTTAATAGGATTCTTTTTTGTGTTATATGTACATTTCATAATTTTTGATGCAAAATAATAAGTTGAGGTTTAGGCTTACTGCTGTGTTAATTTTTATAGGAACGTTTGTTTTAGGATTAATTGAGACTTAGAAACATTCAAGAGCAACTTGGGCCTTTCATATTATCATTAAGTGCTAAGCCCCCCAGGAGGGCAAAAGATAATGTTTATTAATTACCATCAGCATTATAAGGAAAAATATAAAAGGCATTCCTCCCCAAATCTCAGATAAAAGTTTTTCTTTGTAAAATTTTTTTCTTAACTGTAATTTCATGATGGTAATTTAACGCTACCAGGAGACAAGAAACGCGGAGGTGATTTAAGGAAAATTACATTATAAAAAAGAGAAGTACAGGGGTGTACGAAGTGCGGCGGCGATCAAAGACATTATTATAAAATGTAGCAATTTAAATTCAAACATAAAGTTATGCTGCCGTATTGGGTCCGCTTTGAAATTATATTGTTCGGAGGGGCCCGAAATAAAACCAAGTTATGTTTTGATGAGTTCCATAAATTGATATATTTTGTAGTCCTCTCCAGTAATTAAGGATGGTATTATTTAGTAAATGAGATATTAAAACTGTTTATAGTATTTTAAACATTGTTTATTTTATATTTTAACTCAGTTAATAGTCAAAAGGTATTTTAATATAAAACCACGATGTCTATGACTAGGTACTTTATATCATACAAAGGCACGTAGATCAACAAATATGTTAAAAACTTCAATTCGAACAAAACATCCTTGACATATTTTGCCTTATTTTCTCAACGTATCAAAGTTTATCTTTTCAGGATCTTCACACATCAACATTTCAAAACAAAAATCCGCCATTTGAAATCTACGCCATCGCACAAATTTTACTGCGAATTTCAAAATTGGAATCGTTAGGTACACAGTTTAACTTCTCAAACTAGAACTTCGGTAGTAAAAACTTTCTTTAATACCCGATATCTTTTGTTCTACTAGAAAATTTCTCCCGTGAAAATACTGCGGAATCGCTGCAGTGTCAGAACGGGATTCGCTGATTTCACGTTAGTTATCTTGAAAATTAAGTTACAAATTGATTGGTCATAAGACTATAAAGATTATGAAATATTGTTGTTTTATTAGGTAAAGTTCCCAGTTACTTTGTAAGTACTAGGGTTATGTTAGGTGTAATATGGAGAAATAACGAGAAACATTAAAATAAAGGTCGGCAAGGACAGTTTTAAAGATCAGATTCGTGATAGAGCAGATGTTATGAACTCACATTTCGTGGAGCAGAGTCATTCTTGCGAAATTGACTTCAGGTTACTTTGTTTGATGAAGAAACTTTTGATTTAATTGTAGGAATGAAAACCACGTGATCACAATTGGTAAGATTGTGGTCTTCTTTAAACATAAGAAATATACTATTCTTAATTAGATAGTTAATTAGTTTAAATCATTTGAACACAACTTGTAACACCATGGATTTGTAGCCGCAATAACATAAATAATGTGGTAAAATACTATACAGTTTTGCAAGTTAAATGAAACATTTTCTTCGTTTTTATCGATAATAGATTATAGGTACACTAAGGGGACAAAGCAGTGTCTTATGTCACGGGGGACATATTGAATCCTAAGTGAAAAATAGGATTCTAAGGTTAATTACGAGTGGAGCGCGAACTTCAATATTCAGAAGTACAAATTCTTTGACTATTCAGGGAGAATATTATTATAACAATGCCCTTAGTCTCCCATATTATAGAATCCGCAGTAAAATCCCTGTTTTTTTATTGAGTCACTAGGTTTTAGGAAAAACTTCACAATAAAGATTTTAAAATTGCACCATCTTTTTATTGATTAGAATGGCACTATTGAAGCATATAACAGAACCCCACGGCCTTGTTTTCTTTTGATATTATATCTCATCTGATTTAAATTTAGAACATTTATTGGATCGCTCGTAGTTGTGATAATAATTTTTGTATTTTTAAATGTATGTATTTTTAGTGGTCGTGTCTAATTCAAACTTCATTATTACCCGGATTAATAATGGTTTTAGTATTTTCCAAAGTAACACGACAAGAAAAACAGAAAATAAAATGCCGTCGCTTGAATGTCTACATACTTAGGGATATAAAACAACTTTATAAAACAGTTTTTCATCTTAGCCATTTTTTATAAATTATAATAATATTATTATTTACCATATAAACAGAGAAAACTGTAAATCCCCTACTTTTGTTATCAGCTGTATCAAAGATTTTCTAATTAGGACGTTCTCGCGATTCTCTCGCAAACTTCGAGATTCCCGGACGAGATAATGGCCTCAAATTCTTGGCATACTTTCCCTCCAAAATGTTTTCAATTTTAGAACGAAATGCCTGCCACATTCTACAGCCTGCGGTTTTAATTTAAGCAGGCTCCGTAATGCGTATTAAGAAGAGTTTCATGAATAAGATGCAAAGCAATTTTGTAGGTCATTTTTCTTTTGCGTAAGAAAAATGAGGTGATTTTCTTTGTCGGAGTGTTTCAGTTTCAGCTTTGAAAGTTTTAATTTAAAATTTTTACAAATATCAAAATTTGCCATTAAATCTCTTATTTATTATTTGTATTAGTCTTATTTATATTGTAAACCGAAGAGTTACTTATAAGTAATGTAGCGAAATCCTTACTCAAAAAGTTAGGAAGCATTGGCGTTATAAAAAAATTACACGCGTTAAGAAAAGTAATATATCATTACGTAAGCGTTAAAAATCAAACATTTTTTAAAGATGACATGGCCTTAAAAGAGCCGAAAAGCTTTTAAAGCCATATCTTCACTAAGACGTGCTTTTTGTCCATTTCTACCAAACTAGTTAAGCTAAACTTTCCTACAAAACGGAAACTATTTTCTTCACTAAATCCCCGAGACGTCTCTCCCAGCACGCACTACCAATATTTATAAATACCTAATCATATAAAACAATATGACGGGAGTGCTTAAAAGTATTACATAAAAGTCGTCGCCCCGAGTATAAATGGATTACTTGTGTTCGCCCAACGCCATCTAGCCGGGGGCGCCGGAACTGCACGAGTTATTGCTATTATACTAGAATATCCCCACTTTGGAACATGTTTTCACTTACACCCCACTTGTTCAGTGTCATAAAAATCTGGCCTTCATATCTTATTAAATTGATTGTGTTTTCAAAACATTTTCCGTATACTTACTGTTTTTTTGCTTCGATCAAGGTAATTGGTAGCTTAAATGAGATGCAAATACTGGTTTACTGTTTGACATAAAATTTTAAGTACCTATGGTGTTTTGTTATCTTATCAATATTTTTGATAAAAATAAATTATATACCTACATACAGAACTAGAACCAAAAATATGTACATTAGGTACAGTATTAGGGTGTTACCACACCAATCGATGGACGTCGATAGATGGTAGAATGGAACAGTCCATCATTCGATCATTCAGATCGATCGATTGGTGTGGTAACAGGCTTAGGTACAACGGCATCGCTTCATTAAAATTGATTACCATTACCACATACAAAGATTATCCAATAGATATTTTTAAAATATGTAATATATTTTGTAGAGAACGGCCAATAACAAAGTGACATCTCTCTATATTTAATGTTCTCATAGCAAAGCTGCGAATCATACGCGAACTTATAAGCAAGAACAAGAAGGAAAACTTTCCTTACCAACCACAACTAGAGCGAATCCAAATCCAAAATGCCCGCAATCTTATTAAGAGAGTAGCTAATTAAGGCCCACCTTCGGACCGTACCAATAAACGAGAAGTAAACTTTTCCAAAGAAGTAAATAGGTAATCCTGTTTACTGTAGGGTAGGATGCTTGATTTCCCATTAAACATATGAACACAAAGTGGGTATGGCGTAATTATTGTATAGAAGTCTTTGTATCATGTTTGTTACTACCTACTACTAGATTTTGCTAATTGCATTTCAGCTTGACATATTCTGGTCAGTTGAATTTGTCTGTCGAAAAGTACGGCCCGAAGCAATTACTACCTACACATATTCCTACTGTGTCGATCGGGTAGTCCGTCCGGGCCGTATGCAGGTCGGCACATAAATTCAAATATTTATTTAACAACATTAACAATTACTTGTTCTTATTGAAGTCAAATAAAGCATGACTTTGCCACCAGTTTGGAAAAACCTTCGTGAATAAGAACAGGCAAGAAACTTCACGGGTTTATTTTTTTTTTTCAAAATAAAACAGTGTCTCTTTATGTCTATACAAAATTATTCTTATCTACATCTGTTAGCCCGGCAAGCATCCCCCTCAGACGGCACCCGTTCACGTGTTAACGCGGGATCCAGCCATCGCCCTCCTCAACCATCGCCCTCTTCTCGCCAAAATCCGAATGGCAATGGCCGGGCGGGTTTTTTCCTGAATGTTCATCTACACATATTTGACTTTGCCACCCTGCAATGCCGATTAATACCGGTCCAAACATGTACCTATGTGCATCAAAATCTGGTAAAGTTAAGTAACTTAAGTAGGTCTTTAATATCTATCACCAATTAGTCATCACGCTAAAGTGCGGGCGGTCGCCGTCTTCGGTAGTCGGTGGAACACACACGACGAATGACATCTTAAATGAACGGCATATTGACCACTAACTGAAGAAACCATGTTCGGTAAATGAGGAGACAAAGTTGAAGTAAACAATTTGGATTTAAAGAGTGAATATTGTTAATGTAGAGCAAGGGGTTTTAATTTAAGGAGAGTGTATTTCTTTACTACAAACATAAAGCAAAACATGTTAACGATGTTTTTGCTTCCAGTTTTGCATTGAATTTCCTTTTATGGTGCTGGAAGTACTTAATTACAAATCATCACTGAGAATATTTTATCAATTTTCAAACAGGCCGTAGTTTTAAATAACTAGAAAACAGAGTATTGATAATTAAAATGAAATTTCTTATTCTTACGCCCTATTCCATTATCATTATTTCACTTTTAATTATAAACAATCAACATTTAGGGATGAGTCTTTAAGAAGGTACTCGAATATCTAAACTGGCGATCAGACATTTCAAGAAACTTTATTATACTTGAAGCGATTAGCTGGGGAAATATTGATCTAAACCAGCAAAAGTATTCGCTATTAAAAAAATCCTTAAATCATCGAATCATAAAATTAATACGTTGACAGGCTGAGGTCTTTATGTAGGTATATAAATATATTGTGAGTCAAGACCACACACAAATCCAACCGGTTTTTAACTTGTAACAACTTTATATTTAATTGTTAGTTTCAGAACCGCTCAAGAACGAGTGAAAATCGAGGATGTCACTTAATTAAAATTCTCATTAAATTGTGTTTTGTCTTTACGGGTTAGAAAAAGACAGCACTAGACTTTCGACTTTAGGCAAATATACGATTATAAGGACCATAGAATAGTTAAATTTAATTAGGTTGCGTAATGAAATAAGCTATTCTGAACTAATCGTCCTAAAGAACGAATTCATGCGGCATTTGAGATAATTTTTTTTTTCTTGGAACATTATATAAGTACGTATATAAAACGCCTATCTGTATTCAGTTATATCTTCGCCTAAGTATAATTTTTCTTACATATTTACTTGTTTAGTATAACCGTAAACGCCATTTGCAAAAATGTTGAAACCCTCTATTAAGGTACGTTTGCACTGCCTACAACCGGTTTGAAACAGAAACACGGAGTGTAATGATTTCCATAAAAATTAACTTGTTCATTGTATTTAATGCAAGATTAGTTTAAGTGTACCTACAAAGCGTTGTAAGCTTTTGCTTCATGAGTTCGGCACTGATGGGAAGTTCGATAGAAAAAAACTAATATAATTAAATCAACATAATCTATAATTAAGAATTTTTGATTTATAATAGAGTTTTAACATTAAACCTATTTGATAAATTTAGTTGAGTCTCGTTATAGCAGTCTCAATACCCAGCAATGGTTAGGTAAGTTTGATAGGTCATACTCGTGCAACACCAAAATTGCTAGTTTCTGTTCAGAAGAAATCTTGCGAAATCGTAGATGAATATATCGTAGATAATAATAATGAATAATCGTAGATGATAAATAACAGGTCCTTTTAAGAATATAATTAAGTTTCGACATTGATAAGCCCTAAAACTGTAGGTACACAATTTTATGTAGTTTCGACTCGTTTTAGCTTCCGCCTCGACCAAGTCACCAAGGCCACAGAAATGTATGAGGGCTAGAACCGTTTTCCTTAGTTAAAATTGACCACATAAAAAAATACCTTCCTACTAATATCTTATCTAAACGAAGAAAACTAGAAACTATGTCACGTAGAACCAAGCCTAAATCCTTGAGATTTTAACCCAACTACAAACTTAATTTAGATTGCACCTATTTCAAACTGTTACCTTATAAGATTCGCCATCTGGTTCGTTGTAGTGCACTCTCGGGCGAAGCGCCAAATCTCGTCCAGTTTTATATAAATACACCAACTTCTAACTTGCATCACGGTATCTATACTTGTTTCGCGGTTAAAATCTACCCGTTAACTGACAGTAGTCGTGTAAAGCTTTCTCTTTGCGCGCAGAAAAAACTAATTTAAATGTGTAAGTAAATTAGGTCAGCCGCCTTTCTATTTCTAAGAATCGTGCGCAGCCTTTGTCTGCGTTTTGTTCGTAGTTTTTCTGCAGCTTTTTGTATGGAGTTATGAATTTTTATTAGGTGGCTTTGGAAGATTCCTTTAGGATACTTGAAAAATTGTTGAAAGTGCTTCAAAAATGTTAATACATTTTGTGTAGTTACGATAGAATAGGATTTGTTTTGACGCATTTATAATATGAGTCAATTTTATTTTTAATTATAACTTTGGTATTTTGATTCTATGCCCATCTTGAAATTTTGATTAGATTAATTTTTATACTTTAATATTAACAGAATTCACCAGACGAATTCCGAACGGAAATACCATGAAAAATTTAATTCTATTTAAGTCATAGACCAAAGTTTTTATTATAAGAACTAAGCTTTTATCGTTTAAACAATGATATTTGAAATAAGTAAATATCATAAAGAAATAAAGGAGACGTTTCAATATTTAAGGGGCACTTGGCTAGCTTCTGTATGTCGTAGGGTCGTATTAAATAAAAAGAACGAGTATTAGAGTCATTCGGGTCAAGTGGGCGCACTTTTACCTTTAGAGTCCCATTGTGCTTTGAAACAGTGAAATGGGTCAAATAAAAATATATTATCGAAATAAACATTTATTATTGTATAAATCAAAACAAAAAGAAAATCAATATGTTTCTTAGTTTTTTAGAAAATGACAAAAAACAACCAAAAGTTGGAATGCGTACACATGACCCATATTGCGGGTAAGTGTGCGTATACCTTTGGGGTAAGAAGACGCAATTCGGGTAAGTGAACGCATTGGTTTTGTTAACAAAATTACACTTGCTTACCTTATATTACCTAGCAGTAATCAATATTTATTTGAATATAAATTAAAATATTACAATAGTAACGCCCTTCGGCTTGAGATCAATCAACTTATGAGTAAGTATTATCCGGTTCAAATGCTGTTAGGATACGACCTTTTGGAGATGACAACTTAAACAAAAATAAACATATTTTAATTTGATAGAAAGCTATACAATACAAAACAAAGCGTAGACAAGCCACATACTATTAAAGAAACTAAAAAATCCGACTGCCAAAGTATTTAAACAACTTACGTTTATTTTTCTTTGAAAAAGGTTGCTTCAATGTGTATACATATATATTTTTAAAATGGGCTAATTATTAGCTTTCTTTTGATACCCATATTGTTTCACTAAGAATATTTTTTAAATACCCCCCTCCATAGGACGCCATATTGAAATATAATATACCCTATACCTAGCACTTTGACAGTTATAGCAAATCTAATGACACCTCATATGTTGAAATCCATCCAGCCGTTTAGGCTACAGAAAACGCCAAAAAAATAGGCATACATACATACAAACATACGTAGGTACTCTCGAAAAACATAAATCCTGTTTCGGGCAGTCGGGTAATAAAAAATCAATTAGTTTGTAGATATTTTCATAATAAGGGCAAGTGTGCGCATGCGTCCACTTGCCCGCGCACACTTTCCCCGCGAAGCCAAAATTCAAACTAATAACCAATGAGTCCGAAGTACCGAATAAAACCTCAAGTAAAGCTCATAGATATCCATAGAAATATGTGTTTTATAAACATGAATCGACTTTCCTGCTAGTAGATAATGATTTCGCAAGTAACACTGTTTTCTAAAACTCCAACAATTATTATTTATTACGTTATTTAATACGTTTTTTACAAAGTATTAAATAACGAAGCGCGGTACGGCGCACTGACATAACAGGACTGTTTTATCACACTAGCGCCTCCAACCAGACAAACATACCTACATCTCGTCCCCCTCGCCACGATCTTAGGATACAGGCAGTGCGCTCACTTACCCACTGCGCTCGGTTACCCCGAATGACCCTATATGCCAATATTTCATAATTTCATTTAGTTTTGTCTTAGGAAAACATTTTCAAATCAGTAAATCAGCCACACTACATAATGAAAACATGGCGCTATCTATCATGTTGATGTTTTATTAATTATAGTAACCGTTATTATTATTTACCATTGATATAACAACAGGAAACATCTTGATTTATAGTCGAGTAATTGGTAGTGAGTATAAGGATATTTTGATTATTTCAGGTTGCCAAAACTATTATAATTTTTGTAATCGAACGTTAAACACCTCCAAAGTCATTCAAATGTTAGTTATAACTTAGTTTTAATTATTTTTATAAGTCGTAACTCGCAGTATAAATCGATTATTGAAACCATACAGCCATCTCTAGTTCGTCAAAAGGACCTGAACAAACCACAGACTAGAAAGACAACAAGGTGTCACACTCAGTGGTACAAGCATGCTGTTCATATCATCTTTCAACAATGCGGAGCATGGAAACGTCACTTCGGTGTGGCCATATGATGTTTCGTTTTTTGTTTCAAAGTAGAACATAATGCAGGGTATAATTTTTTAAATATTTTTAAGTACGTCTACCCCATTTTGTCATATTTTTCGAACTGGCGTACATCGCACTAGCCGAAAATGAAACGTCTCCTTTCTTTAAATATAAACTTTTGAGAAAAGCGCCATCTATGAAAATCTGTTGAAACTTTTACAAAAAGCTCCGCGGCTCTACAGCCTAGGAGAGCTTTCTTGGTTTTAAGAGCAGTTGCTTCATATCTACTATTCATAGTCTCTTTCTTTACTTTACTAACGATATTTTTGGACTGTACTGTAACTGTTTACTGGTAACTGTTTGAGCAGAATAATGATCTACAGTAATTACAGTTGCGTTTTTTTGACCAGAAAATTCCATTTATATGATATAAAAATACCTACCATAAAATGTGTATTTTTATATTATATTAGTTAACCTTGCTCTACATTGGAGATTCTTTCATTTTAAGCTACATTATATATTCTAATCAAGCAACATTTTGTGCTAAAGCTATTGTTATTATATTTAAAAAAACATGATTAGTAAAAAGAAAATGTGTTCATACATTTTTTTACTAACACTTGAGGCTTGAGGCAGCTCATGTTTATAAGTCGAACTTTTCAAAAAGAGTCATCTATGCCTGTTTGCAGGAACTAACTAGTAGCTTTGTTCCTCTGCGGTGTTCACAACCTTTCCAATAAGATTTTAAGTTGTTTCGATAAAATATTTAAAAAAGTGAATTTTTCATGTCTTTGTGTTTTATATGATTTTACTTGTTTTATAGCGTGAGCAAACACGGAAAATTTATTTTAAGAATCTGCTTCTTGGATCAGATATAATTTTCGTAGTTTCGTATAATGTTCGTAGTTTGAAACAATGCAGACGTTATCAAGTATGTATTGTTTTGAATTAGATATTCATTTATTACCAATAAAATCAATTATAAATATAAGGAATAACAAAGTTTATTAAAACAGCTTTTGTTATTTTGATTACTTGATTTTAAACTTATGCTGCGCAAGCACTAGACCAAGCGTGTTCTATCAAGGAACACTCATACTATTAAAGTTATGGTTTTGCATTATTTATTAAAGGTGGATAATTTAACTTAGGGCTGAGTGTTCAACGCTCAGATCTTTTTTTTCTGGAGAATAAATAACTTCGACACATGAGAAGAGTTTCCATAGGAAGAATGTCAAACTCTCAAAATTATTCTACTGACAAAAGATATCTGAGAATTTAACAATCAGCCCTTAGAAAACTACATAGTTTATAAGCAAAATACTTTTCGCATTACTATAATATATTTATTTTTACAGACTTATTTTAAAAAAGTTTATTCACCCCTCTCTCCGAATCCTGTCCAACCATTGTAGCGTATGCATGTAACACACACACACTTTCGAAATATTTGTGTGTGCATGACAAATTCAGATGCCATGCTGTCCTTGCGCGCCGCCATCTTGTTTTTATAGCTATCTCTTTCTTTATTGCTTACAAAGTTGTTTGCTATTTCTTTCGCACTTAGGGCTAAACTTGGTATTGCTTGAGAAGGGGAAAAGTTTAAAAATAAAGGACGAAGATATTGGTCGGAGGATCGCAGTTGGGGGCCTTGATAAATGGACCGGAATATTTTAGATATGGCGGAAACGCTTCGTTTGTTTTTTTTATCTCTGTGAGATTGTGAGGAGAATGTTAGGATGGATTTTGGTAAATCGAATATGGGCTTCATCCTGGTGTTGTTGAATATTTAATATACCTAAATTACTTATATCTATTATTTGTTATTATATTGCTAAAAAATATTAAAATTGCATAGAAGATATTCATTGTAAATGACTTACCTTGGCAGGCTTTTATGGAGATGTTATAAGATTTCCTCTATTTACACCATCTTGAGTACATCTGGAAAGAGAATAAATAAAAATTAGTGGAAATTAATTAATAGCACCCAGGTTATCTGAGAGGTATGTATGTGAAGGGAACTTAAGTAGGTAGGTATAACTTTATAATATGTAGATAAGTAGGTAAGTAGATTGGTAAGAGCGTTTGAAAATTCCTTACTCTTAAAAGTACCTATAGGACATTAAATTACCTGTATAAAACACCCTGTATTTATCGCGGTACCCGGGTGTCGTACCTAGTTCCCAAATGTGTGAAGCAATTTTGAGTTAGATATATATTCATTTTGTTTAAAGATTGAGTTGATCCCAAAAAAACTATGGTTCAAGAGCTTTACATAAAGTCCATACAAACACACATACTGGTTTCTATATAAGTATATAGATAATAGAATACTTTATATACTTAATTTATGATAAATATAACTTTAAAAGGCTTTTTAAATACGAAAGGTAATACTAGATAATTTACAAGATTAGAAGCATCTTTCACGCCCACCTCAGCAGATATACCTAGGTACTACCTACATAGTATAATTTTATATCCATTATTTATAAGACCTATTAACAAGTTTTAACTATCGTGAGACTACACGTCGGAGCATAAATTTACTTCACCATAGCTTACAGTGCCGTGCAGTGTAAAGTGCACTAACGTGAGGAAGATTACCTACACGAGCGAAGCAGGGACACCCAGCTAACCCGGGCGGGGCTACGGCTAACGGCGAAAATCGCTTGCGCGTTGATCGCTCTTTGTAGCCGCTCCGCATACTAAGGGGCGACAACACTGCAGGGGATTCTAATGCGGGATAAATTCTGAACCTGCATTAAGTCTTCCGACTGTACCTACGTAATCTTTGCTAAGTGCACATTTTAGTGGCCAAGCCTAAAACCTTGCGGCGGCCATTTTATGGTTAACTTAAGCAAATATTAAAGGCGGCAAATTTATGACTTTGACTTTGAAATTACTAGAAAGTGATATTATATGGTTTGTTAATGTCACCTATATTTTTTAAGTTTGCTGTTTTTTAATAGGGCTACTGAGATATTTGAAAGTTTTAAAGGTTTTGATAGGGTTACAAAAATTTTAATACACGCAGCATTTTAGTACACACCTTAAATATGATAGGAAAATCTATAGGTAGGAATTCACTTGTTTTGAAGGCAACATAAGGAGATTTTTTCAATAGTTTTGTCATTCGTATCTAATGATTTTCAATGCGCAAGAAGCTAGGTATAGGTAGTGATAATTTTGGATTTTACCATAGCTTCTTCACATAACTTTATTTGAAACGCATCCAAAATGTCTTAATCTATCAAAATTAAGCTTATCACAGAAAAGTTTTGTAACTACATTCGAACCTGAGAGTCAAATAAAGGCGCGCACACACTACGCCTCTCTACGGGGCATTCGAGCTTCCTCCTGTGATTGATATGCAATAAAGTAAATTTATTACAACACCGCCATAAACGCACGCTCGAATGGCTAATCATCTATTAATCGCAATTTAACGCGTCAACACTGTCAAATAATACTTGAAAGAACAAGCGATAAAAGTTTATTGCAGAATAAAGTCGAGGCGAGACGTCGCGAGCGGCGAGCGGCGGCGAACCGCTCTAGTTGTCGCTCGGCGAGCAAGGTGACACAATAAAAGTTACATAAAACACACGGAAGGACTCACAATGCTCCATAACCTACCACAAAACTTTGACATTACAACTGGGTGATTGTTTCTTTGTTTATCGAATAAAATTTATAGGTTGTTAGTGTTTACGAGAGCAGCTCGGGTTCGTATGAACGTTGAACTCTTAAATCGGCCGATTACGGTTTTTTAATGGTCTCGTAGTGGATATTTGTTAATATTTCATTGTTTTCGGTAGTTAAGTGGTCGTGGGCGGTATATTGTTTGGTAAATTACATAGGCATGGTCTTTAATATACCTACGATAGAGCATTTTGCGTGCGTACTTAACCTATTGTTCGGGTTTACGCCTCAGACCCGCTTAGTGCGCCAACAAAGAGGTAGACGGCGAAATATGACTCGTTATTAAATTATAATAGTTGGGTAGGTTAGTTGTAATTCATATTTACCTCATATAGGCACACAATAATTAAAATAAAGTCCATGAAAATTAAAAACTACTGGGCTAACAAATGACTCGAAAAATGTGAAGCATGCCAAATACCATCATTTAGGCAATGGTTTTATTTTTGAGGCTTTTTGCGATGAGACTGTGGGGTCTCGGGGTTACTACGCATACTCATAGATTTTTCAGTGAAATTTCGAAGCAATTAGTTTGTGAAACTTGCTACACTAAGATTGCCAGATTTGAGCTTGAGTTTATTTTGCACAACGTTAGGTAATCGAGAGCGCCCCAATGCGGTAATTTTGCTAGCTTTTGAAAACTTTGCCCTATGTAAATATACGTATAGTAATTTAGGCGTTGTGTTCAATCTGTAATTATTCGATATTATTAAAATGAAAATCTATCAAATCTTCCACCAACGTATCAGCATGCTGCCTAACAACGAAACCTAACATTTAACCAAACATCAGCTGTATCTATTTGCGTTACACAGAAACCAGCACCGGCCATGTCAGACCGGGCAAACACAGCCAGTTTACACGACCGTAAATCAATTCGTCAATTATCAGCGTTTACACTCCTTGCCGCATGTAAACAATCCTCTACTAAACGTATAACTATTCAACGGAAAATCGATTTTATTCGCTCGATATTTGATCCGCGCGCGCGGACAGTCGCCTGCGCAGGTTTTGTTATATTTTTTGCTTTAGTAAGGAAGTGGTATCAGTTCGGTGTGAGGAAGGAGTAAATAAGCTTCCTATGGATCGATGCATCGTGTTTTGTCTGGGTTATTCACTGCGTCATGGAAAGTTTATGACAGGGAAGATTTAGAATTAAAGCAATTTTTTAATATTTTAAAGGTAGAACGCCCCAATATAAATGATTATTGTTAGTTTCAGGGTAAAATTAATTAGTATAGTAGGAACAATATATGCCTGTAATTTTCTAGACAAACACGAAGGTTTATTAATTAAGCTAGTATCATCAGTAACTAGATATATCTAAATATAGATTATGTATATTTATCTTAAAGTAAAAATTGTATTATTTATCATAACAATGCATAATAGAACCAAAGAAGTTTAGCACAAGATTGCTATTTTTCACAGATAATACATCAAAGACGTAAATAAAGTCAGCAGCTCGATAAAAATATTGAACACATAAGGATTATTAGATATACCTAAAGATATTTCAGACTTAGGTACTTACCTAAGAAAATTAAACTAAAAACAAATATAAAATATCTTTAAAACTCCAAAAATAACACGATCACTAAAAGTGTATATCAAGATAAACATTCATGACATTTGTTTTTTGATAACTTTAGTTCCGTAGCGATCGACACAGCATTTAATACTGACTATGTAACTGAACTATTCCACCAAATTTGTAACGCTAACAAAACACTAACAAATTGATATGTTTATCTACAAAGAACTATAAATCCATTGAATTCAGACACACCCTTTGTCAAGGGATCCACCCTTCTTATTTTAAAATTGCAGAATATAACATAAATAATAAAAAAGTCGGTCCCCCAGCTCGGGATGACTCCGGCCATTCTATAGTTGGGTGGAAATGGTCTGGAAAGCTATCGTTTCGGATTTGAATGAAGTTTATAAATAATTCATAAGTTTTGCTATTAAATGTAATTAACATTTAGATGTAGCTTCATGTTAATATATATTTTGGGTAAATAAACTTAGTTTTTAAAGCTTATTTAATTATTGATACTTGCAGGAGAACTTTTCATAAGCAATTTACTAACAAACCCATAATGAACTGAAACCGGATCAAACAATCTATTATAATATATGTTCCTTTTTTGTATCGAACTATGTATATTTATTAGAGCTGATTTAATAAAACACAATTTCTTACACCAGATTACATACTAGTCAATCTAAATTTATATATAACAGCTGTACACTTTTATATATAATTAGTATGGTTAGATATCTTGCACTCAATCAACAAAAATACAAATAAATCTTCGCAGTTAAATGTAATTATGACAAAATCTCTTCTAAATTACTAAATCACATCCAATATAAAATACAGTTTCCCAACCCTTTCAATTTTTATATAAAAAACTAAATGACACCAGAAGATAGGGGTGGTATAATTAGCTTCCATCGCTTGATGGGCAAAGTTAGACGAGCGTACCGTGTAAACGCCGCGGCCGGCGCGCTCTCATCATCTAATAGGACTCGGGAGGAAGGGTTGACATGGCATGTGGGTGTATTATTCATTAAATTCTGGAGGGATATTTTGGTAAATAGCTAGCAATTTGTGTTGTTGAGGGATCGAAGTACATAATATTTAAGGTTCAGATCGTACAAAACAGCAAAACTTTAAACGGATTCCTAAATAAAATAATGTCAGGTTCTATTTACTTTAATTATAAGATAGGTATATTTAATCTAAGAATAAATATTATCAGATAGTGTTCTAATGACTAAGCCGTCTTGCTAGGTGAAACTCAGAATGTGTTTCGACCATTATAAGTCAAAAATAAAGTAAGAAGTTCATTTCATTTCATTTCATATTGTATCATAAATATATATATGAAATACAAACAAAATAAAAAACAACAAATCCTTACTAAAATATTCAAAAGCATAACCAACCTCCTTGTAACATTCTTAGCTGGCAGTACCCAGTTCTCCAGCTAAGTTATATTTATAGTCTGATTCCGTTGGCCGGTTCGGGCGGGCACTAATTCTGTATATTTACGACTGGCCACACCGGCCCCGCCAGATGCCGCTCCCACGCCCGACCAAAGATCCCTGTACATTTGAACTTGGGAAGCGCGAAAACTGCGGAAATTTCAGCTCAGACGCCATTTTGTTTTGTCTTTACATTTTCATGCTTTGTTTTTTGTTGCTACGCTTTTAGGAATCGGAATTTTATCCACACGGCAAGAAAAATAAAAGGTGTAAGTATAAAATTTTAGTTTGAAGCAGAACCAAAGTAAATACAAAATATTTCAAAATTTTATTTCAACGTGTAAATCACGATATAATCCAAAATAGGTAGCATTAACATCAAACAATCAAATGTTTTCACATTTTTTTTGTTCTCAAGTTTTAAATTTAATCCAAAATCCGACGTCTATATATAAAAATGTCAACAACTATCTGCATGTAAAGTAGTTTTTTAATTTATCCAAGCGATAAGCATAAATTAATGCATTCCATTTTCGGTTAGTCGCAGAATGTGAAAGGGTCTCGTTTCCTTCTACGTTCAAAATGGGTTTTTGAATTTAATCTGTGTTGGGTGGGATTAAAATAAAATTTATCGATATAGTCTGTAATGATTTCTCAGAGCTCTTGATTGGGTAAAAAAGCTTATTAAGTGGATAAACATGTACAAGATATGTGACGATTTTAAGTTTTAATACTCTAGTGTTCATTCTTTGTTTTGTTTTGGAGTTGATATATTTTTAATTGGTTCTGCTGCAGTAGGTAGTTAATAAGCTTTGTAATAAAATCTTGATAATGTTGCAGTGGTCTTAATTATTTTTATCATCCGGTTTGCATTTGTTATCTCTGCGTAGTATTTATTGAAATAACAGATTAAATAGTTTGGAATTTAAGTACTGAGTTATATATCGATACTTAACTAAGTAACTTAAGATGGCGTATTGCCAAGTACGTACGTACGTATCTACTTAAATAAAAGGAATAATCAAAAATAATGAAAATACTTCTTCAACTGGAAGGTGCTCAAGCTCAAGTATAATTTTAATGTCTTAATTAGCTTCTTACAACATGTTACAACAATCGAAACAACTAATAGTAGGAGAAAGTCAATGAAAATAATTTAACTGCATTATAAAACCCGGTAAGGTTTATTCAGTATTAGTACAAACGACTATTTCGCTGTAAATCTCAAGTTTTTATTGAACAATAAAAACATTTTATTAGTTATTAACACATGTTAAAACATTTGTAAAAAGTAGCCTCATTACTATTAAATTATTAAAATTGTAATAAAATCATCTGCGGTTACCTATTTGAGTTTGATTTATTTGGTTGTAATAAATTTAATTATTGTGGTTGGATTAACTAATTGGCCATTATGTGAAACAAGGAAAGATGTGGTTATAGTTTTAGGTACATTTGAAACTTTACTTAAGCTTTCCTTATTTATAATACTCAGGGTTTCTATGCATTGTGTAGGTAAGTAAGTACAATTGCAAATCTGTAAAAGAGACATTTCTTATCTTCTTAACCCTCAAGGAAAAATATAATTTTTGTAAAAATACAAACGTTGACTACAAATAGACAGAAAGAAGCCAAAGCCATAAAGTTGACACATCAGTCAACAATAAAATAAAACAAGCAATAAACTACCAAAAAATCAATAGAGAATCAAATCGATTTTTTGATTAATCAACTATCGAATTAACATTTAATAACCGATATAAATCAATTATTCGTTTGAAACAGCCATCGACTTTTAAATCGTAATAAAATGTTCAAACAGCAGTCAATTTATTTATTGCTCTAAAGTTGTAAAACGATATTACACGCCGTAATGACGTGTGTTAATAACATTAATTTTAACAATTTTACCACCGATGACCATTTATCTAGAGTTTATGATTATTGTTTAATTAAAACTAATTAGTTACGCAGGATAATGTGATGATTATTGTAGCTAGTGTGAACGGTCCTTTATGTATGTAGCAAATAGACCAAATTGTTATGAAAAATCTACAATGTCCTTTATGAAAATTGTGCAATGTAACATAATGAAAAAGTGATTTTTTATTAAACATATCAATTTTTATAGGTTTTCATGTAAATAATTAGATAATATGTTGACACATAATTGCTGACTTTCGGCACAATATTTTAAGCTAACTCTTAGGATTAGTAGCCAAATTTTTTATTAACTTGCCCTATATAATGTCTTAAGAGAATTGCGATTTTAGCGCTTGTGCCCTGTTTCCGAACGGTAAGTAAAGTCACCCGGTACCTGTAGTACCTACATATTTTTGACAAAGAATGGCTGACTTTTTCAATAAGTACTTAATATATGTATTTATTTTTTAACTTATGCTTTTTCAAAAGCTCCATACCTAATGTGATGCTCCTAAATACAAAGTTATTCAATGCTTTTATACTTTACGCGCCAGTTGACCAACACGTTTAGCCCTAACAAAGTTACATTGTCGCCTCTCACAATATCCATCCGCCATATAAATTTGCACATGATATATTTATAGCTCATACGTAGAGTCAACAATGGTACCATTTAAAAGTGAATCTAAAAGGATTGCTCACAAAAGGCACCCCCTATTGTCCCCTTCACCCTTTATGCTAATAACTACGCTGAAACCGAAAGTTGGAACATCCCTTTACAAAGGAAACTTGCGTAACTATGCATAAATTATCGATACGCATTAACTAAATTTACAATCCTTTGTGCATCAATTCAAAATCTAACAAAAACATAGAAACACCAAAAAGCCGGTATAATTGCCGGTATTGTCTTCCAACGGCCGTAATGCCCGAACCGGTGAAATTTGCATAACATTAAAACCGTCCTTTTGGTTAAATATTTTGAGTTTTGCGGTAAACTTTCGTTTTCATAATCACTTTTACGTTTTAGTAACGATTTGTCGTTTGTTCGGAGATGGCGAGTGCGTGTTTTTCGGGTGTTAACTGCGCGGTCGCATCGGCTGAGCGTGAAAAGCTTTCATAAAGCGAAATCGTGTCTTACCTATATAATATTTTTGATAAGAAACGTACTAGTTGTACGTGATTTATATTCAGGTGCGTTCATGCCGGTGGATAGTTAAGTTTTTATAGTCACGATATCGAGGGAGCGGTGAAGTGAAGTCGGCGATAGGTTTATCGCGTATGTGAGAAGTGGCGAAAGGGAATATGTTAAGTATGTATGAACTCTACTATGCTATGTAGCGTTACGAAGTTAAAATGAAAACCAATTAGATTGATTGTTTAGCTCTACATTTAAGCAAACCTGCTATTGGTCAAGCAGTAATGTATACCTAGTGTGAAGTTGTCTGTGCTAACGTTCGTAAAATTGTATCTGAATATACGAAGCAACCTCTTACAGTTAGTTTAACCTTGAGCGCTCTATTTATTGGGTTATGGATGTATTTAAGCAAAGTGGTGAAATTTTTTGTTATACTAATACTAAAATAAGTTTAACAATTAAGCAGTTATGCCACAAAAAGGTTTTTCCATAAATACCAACTGGTAAGTAAAAGCCTTTAATGTTTAATAACCTGCGCATGACTTGCATAAACACCATTTCATCCTAACAGTTGAAGCAGTACAATAGTATCATTTTATATAACAGCTCACAAATAGAATTGTCCTACGGAAAACCAAGATGTCGGCGTGAAACCGCACGGTCATCCATCAGGGCTTGTCATAAAACAGAATTACCGCCAGATCATGGCTGTCTCACAATGATTACTGCGAATCATCATAAATCAATCCCACAGATACCCGCACAATTATAATTACGCTAGATCTCTTTCGGATGAGAGCTGTAAATCAAACATTTCGGGTGCGGGTGTTCCTTTTTTAAAATGAGTAAACTTTTTTTTAAGGGCTGCTACGGAAAACATATTTTTGTTTCAAAAATAGAACGGTCAGAAAATGATTGGTTAAAAGATTATGGGACGTAATAATCACAATTTGTTATTTAAAAAACATTCCATAATAATTCTCAGACTTTAAAAATTCAAATATCGAACGCACGGAATAAGATAAAGCCTAACCGCGTATTAATGATTAATTACATCGATATGAAAACTGAAATAACCAATACTTAAGGTGTTTTTAAATTAACGGAACAGATTTGATAATGTACAAACGTTTAATTTAGCGCTTGATCAAATTTCATTAGCTATTATTACTGTGATGTAATATGTTTCTTCGCCAGCATATGAATTCAATTTCTTTGTTTAATTACTGTAACCGTTGCGCTAAGAAAAATCTGTTTATTTCTTATTTGGTATATAAATAGGTAGATCTTCTTGTGAATGTAAATTGTGAAGTAGGCAGGTGCCGCACTGTGCATTTATGATGAACTTTTATACCTACGCAAATTTTATTGTTTCTAGGTAGCTATTTACCTACTAACACTTGTTAAGGTTTTTGAATATATTAATGCATTCATTATTTTATTGAAAAAAGGTTGCCTTTGATATTACTCTCCGTTAAGTGACATAAAAGACAAACTCTTAGCAAATCCGAACAATTATAATATAAGCAAAAGAAAAATTTGCTCACGCCTTAACTAATCAGCCGATCTTGAACTATTTCATATATATTTATTTATTCAGTACAGCCACATCATACATATTCACACATTAAAACTAAAATATAGATTAAGGTATTATATCTAATATGTATGACTCTTAAGGCTTATTTCATACACGTTCAGATACATCTTATCCTTATATAAGTCAAAATTTCCTCTTTTATCCTAAAAAAGGGTACATTCCTGGGAAAAAATGTATTATATAGGTATAACGGTTAACGGCTTTACCTAAAAGGTCTACTCAAAATTTGTGCTCACGTATTTAACTTTTGAATTTTTTTACTGCATTTGCTAAAGAAAAAGATTTTATACAGTACCTATATCAAAACCGCTTCTCTTGAAAAGTGTCTTTATTTATTTGTCTTTACCATCACTTACACTGAGTTAGTAGAATTAAGCAAGGTTCAGTAATAACAAACGTATACAGAGAAATTTGGATTACTATGAAGGTTCGATACCGAAATTATTACCTATCTAGGTTATAGACACGCTCCTTTGTTCCGTGTTGTCGAAAGCAATGATCCTGTCAATTCGCCGACATAATCTGAGATGATTGGCTCTTGCTGCGAGGCCGTAAATGACTATTGACTCAGCTATCAAGCCAACTAAATTAATCTTCCTTCTCAAATATATCACTTCTAATTATAATTCATCGTATTACGCTTCACGTGTTTATTGCAGTTGGGTAAACGTTTCGTAGCGTTTCAGATAAAAATTACTAATTAAATACATGTAGGCGTTGAAATATTGACGGCCGAGAGGAGTATTGGGTAGTAGCCCTGCCGCCGGAGGTCCCATGTTGGAGTTTGGTCGGAGTAGATAATTTTTTTTTCGAAGTGGACTGTTTATTTACTGCTTTTTAAATTTCACCGGACTATGTAGCTTAGCGCTGACGGCTCTTAGCCGGATCTTAAGCTATCCTACATACGATACGCCTCAGGGCACCCTTAGATACAGTTGGTGTGTTTGTCTCGGATGTATTATTATTAAAAGTATGTGTAGGTAGTTAGTACTAAATAACTTAGCCTAGAAGGCTAAATTTTCATATCATGCTTGTGACTGTGTTATATAATAAATTAAGTATATAACAGAAAATATGATATAAAACATTCACTCAAGTTCATACCTATTTTATCCAATGTTACTGTAGACAAATTATTAAGCGTTATACAAACAGACAGCAGATTAAAATAAGAAAATTAAATTGTAAGAATATGGCAGACAATTTAAGCTAAAACTAATCAAATACATCGTTTTGAAAATAAATTATGGCAGTATAACATAATAGAAATGTATAAACCCGAAAGCTATTAAATATTCCTATCACATAGCAAGGTTACAATATTTCTTGTATCTTCGTCTAAAAACAACGGTTCTAACATATTGAAATCTGTATAGCTTCTAAGTAAATTCCTAGTTTCAAGTAAACCCAGAGATCTAATCAGTATGAACTCCATCCAATCACACGGCTGATAACAGTTTTAAATTAAACTCCAATCTAGTATTTCCATTTCGAAGTAATTCTAGAACCATTATCTGCTAGACCCAGGTGAATCAAACTCCACCACATAAATTAGCTTGGCGTCTTAGGGCCAGCCTGTACATGCACCCGCAAGGACTTAGGTACTACAATGCTAGACCGAACCTTCCAATTACAGAACGTCCTAACCAAAACCTTGAAAAACTCTAATATGAACTACAAAATCGAAAGCATAAGGTTTCTTTTAAATCGTAACCTTTCTACCATATCAGTTTGCAGCTACCAAAGCGAGTCACAATTCGAAAGATATTTACGACCAGGCACGATACCTAACGGGTTGCGATAAAATTTTTGCTATTTAAGGGATTAAGGCAAATGGTAGAGAAAAACGTTGATGGAAAAATAGATTTCGCTTTATTGCTAAGGATTGTGAAATTGGAATTTTCTAAGAAATCTCTGCACAGATATAGCGCGGAATTATGATAACATTATTTTGTTTAATCTAAACCTGTTAAGAGTACTTCAAAGCGTATTATATTTTGATGAAAACGTAATAAAAAAATAAGTAAGTTGATACACAGAATAATCTAGAAAAATCGTTATATTATTTTTATTTATATTTAGACCATATATTTGCTAAGTTTAGCATATCTCTACTTACTATTTATTAAATATAACTGCAGACACTACCTATTGGTTTGTTTCTTCTAAGTGAAGTTAACTAAATTTCTTTTATGTAAATGACTCTTCGTTGCCAAAATAAATGAAATACAAATAAAGAATCGTACCTATTAGTTGAAATCAGTAAAACTGTGGGAACGTAACTCTACGCAACAACTACATTTTGTGTAAGTGTAGGGCCGTGGTTATATGGTATAGATTTTAATATTGAATTTAAATTTCAAAATCATTTCTTTAACTTATCTAGTAGGTACTTTAGTTGCGGTTCCTTATCTGGACAACTTTAGGTCCGTGCGGGTCGTGGTACTCACGACCCGCGATCGTGTTTTGTTCTACAATAAAATTATCTTCAATCGATTGCCAGTCACGATCTTCTATACTTATACTGTTATACGATTGTATTATGCATCGATATTTTTTATAAACTCTCGATAGATAAAGGCATTTAATGGAAGAAGGTACCTAGGTGCTTACGCTCAGGTACCTACTGGTAAGGCTATGTTTGAAAAGCGCGCGCGTTTAATATATTTTTGTAGGAAGGTGTGCACATGGTATCTTTTGTTTCTGTACTTTAAAATGACTGCTAAAAATATATAGTAACTAAAGTGATTAAGAAAGTATATATTAATCAGCGGTGTGTCATTTAATATTCAGGTAAAGTACGCTTTCAACCTAAGATGCAAAAATTCCTGTCTTTAATTTGGCAAGTAGGCCAGTTACTGCATTTAGAGGAATATCAGTAACAAAGTCTTTTATTAGAATTTGTCAAGCCGGCAAACGAGTTTGCGATCAACCCGATGAAACGTGGCAACCGTACCCGGAGACATCGTTGATACACATGAGACACTATACACAGGGTGGCCAGAAAAGTGACATCCAAAAATTTTTGTAGGTTCCTCGTGTGGATAGGTGTCTGAATCGGCCCTGTGTAGGGGAGAAGTGGCATGAAGGAGCCAGGTTTTGAAAGAGCCACTTACATTATTTTGGTAATTTATAATCGGATTTGGTTGGTAATTTTATTTTTAAGTGAGCAACAGTGATTCCCTGTCACAAACATTTGACAGTCCGCCGAAACCCACGGACGCCAGCACATCGAGTCAAATTTTTTGGTACTAAAAAGTAAGTATTTTTGCTTCAGTTAACTTGTTTTTTGGTATTTTATTGAAAAGAAGTATAGGTAAATGGATTGTACATTGAGTTTGTGCATATATTTCGCCTTGCAGTTGCGTAAAAAGTGAGCCGCAAAAGTTTTGATATCGTTGTTATTTTAAGGGTTATATTTTTTTGAAGAATAAGTAATGAAAGAGCCGGATGAACGGGCCTTAAAAGAGCTGGCTCTTTCATAACCGGCTTTTTCATAACCCCGAATATTAATTTTGTAAATAAAATAAAACAAATATGCATTTTTATTCATATATTATTAAATGATTTGCTTTAGATATGGCCTAGATATATATTATTTTGCATAATTCTCACAATTACTCTTTATAATACAGACTGGCTCTTTCATAACCTTTAGTAGCTCTTTCAATACCGAAATGTTATGAAAGAGCCGAAAAACAAATTTTTTTTGAATGAATATTATGTTCATATTTCCGTAGCGTTTAAGGTTTTTCGTTTAAAATGACCTACTTTAGTAAAGAAATATTAATTTAAGAAGAAAAAAAATCATCATTTTTTTCATTAAAATAATGTTTTTTTGCTCCATTTAGTAAACTGGCTCTTTCATACCACTTCTCCCATATGTTATACGATTTTCATAGGTTTCGAACGCTCTAGCCGCGAAAAGTAAATAAACTTTCAAATTATGTTAAATTTTAACTTTATAGTTATTTTTGGTTATTAATCAATTTTAAAATTGATAAAAAAAGAATTTCTTTTATTCAAATTTTCCACCTCGCTGTCTTTGATGGCTGATTTCAGAGGCTGTTTATTTTATGCATAAACACACAGTTCATAGAAATTTAGTATGAAAAATAGAAATCCGAAGAAACCTTCTAATTTTTTTTTAGAAATTATGAAACTGATTCGGTCGCAATTTTGCGATAATTAATTAAAATAATCGTAACTAGAAAACTATAAAAATCGTTACAACACACATAGGGGTGATTCAGATACATCTCAACACAAAAATTTTGGTCGTCACTTTTCTGACCACCCTGTATATTGTTATTTATTGGTTATTGACTAATGACGCGTGGACTACCGTAGGCTCATGTTAGAATTGAATTAGTTCCAGTAATTGAACTGGTTGTTCCTGTGACCTGTAACATGTAACCATTTAAACGTGGTTTTCTGGCGGTTAAAATGAGAACGGACTAAAGTACCGCCCCAGACAGGGTCTAACATAAGACATTCTACTGTCACTAAAACTGGTGTAACAACAAGTATATCTAATTATTTTAATTACTTAATCGAATACATTTTTTAATGAGGTACTATTATGGTATTACGCGTTACTAAATAGATGCGATTTATATTTCTTTTCTTAAGATAAAGTACCTATAAAGCAATATATTATTACTGACACATAGTAATCCATTTATTATAGGTAGTATCTACGTACGGAACGAATAAAAATATATAAATAAGAAATAATATTTAATATAAAAGCCAAGTAAAGCTTTTTCAGGCTGCTCATTGGACTTTGTAAAAAAATTCAGCTCGTACGAATATTTAAATACCTATGTACCTAGGCATAAATTAAAATATGTTGAATCAAGAACCTGAGATTCAAATATTTATCTCTTCCTAGGACTTTTTTTATACCAAATTATTATTTATATAAATTTAGTTATAATAGTGGTAATAGAGTTTCTTCAAATTCAAATTCAAATTCAAATATTTATTTCTCAACATTGACAATTACTTGTTCTTATTGACGTCAAATAAAACACGATTCTACCACCAGTTCGAAAAAAACCTTCGTGAAGAAGAACTGGCAAGAAACTTCACGGGTATATTTTTTTTCAAAATAAATTTACAGAGTCTCTTTATGTCTATACAAAATTATTCTTTTCTGCATCTGTTAGCTCGGCAAGTCTCCCTCCCCCCAAGTATCCAAACGACGAACACCCTCAAACGGCACCCGTTCACGAGTTAACGCGGGATCCAGCCATCGCCCTCCTCAACCATATTAGAGGGAAGTGAGGAAGTGTTCTTATGCTAAGAACTGTCTTTCTTATTTTAACCGCTATAATAATCACGTTTACTTAGTTGTGTTCCGGATAAAGGCAAGAACCAGCCCGCGTAGTGGTCAGAACAAAGGCAACTCCAACGTCAGCCCACGGGGGGTAACTCATCATTGATCAATAACCATTAAATACCTAACATTTGATCTATGGGCGCAGACGCAACTTTATACTCAGGAGTTGTGACAAAGACTAGATAAAAAATCTACCTATTCAGTTTTATATTTAAAAACCTACGTAACTACCCTCCACAATAAACAACGCACGGGCTAAATTCAGGATGAATCGAATTCATAAGCATTTTCCTCCCTTTCACCGTTTTTACCGACTTTTCCGTAAAAGGTTTGGTTTTTAATAGTGTCTTGTGTACTGGAGCGCTAGTTTCTGCGACATAAACCGCGAAACAGCGGCGTCAGTAATCGCTGCTACACTACGCGTGTCGCCCGGGCTGACTCACTCGGCTTCTTGGAAAATACGGTTTTATCGGTTTGGCAGAACGATGGCTTGAAGTTATCGCTGGTTTGAGCCTCGTTCAAAAATGCCTTTATATTTGTGTAAGCTTAGGTATAACTATGTGAATTTTACTTTTTTTTTTAAATACATGCCTTGTGAAAAGTTGTATAGGATACCTACTTAGGATTTAAGTTTTATTTCGGCAGGTTTATTAAAGTTCGAAATCGTTCAATTTTGTACCGTGTAATTGTTAATAAAACCTTCGTTTGTTGAATTCTCTGATTCATTAATTAGGAATTCTGCTGAAGAATTGTCTCAACAATAAGACTTGCCGGTTTAATAAGTTTAAAGCACATGTAATTGAATAGGTAAGAACCATAAAATTGTCACATCTTCGCAGAACAAGAATTAATTACTGACTTTATCCGTTAAAACCCATAATAAAATGTTATAAAAATATTATTTACTCACAGAAATAGTCCATAAATCTGCTAATTGTCGCACATAACTGAATCATATCATGGTCATAAATACTTGACAAGGTCCGCGGTTATTGATTCACTCGCCTAATGTCAACAGAGGACGAAAAAAAACCGAGCAATCCGTTGCGTAAATCAAATTACAACCGAAAATTGTAATCTTATCGGCACAGAACAAAAATTATAATTCTTTTTTCAAATTTCAGAGCGTGTTGGCCGCCATCTTGGCTCGGCGTGCGTACGCGGCGGCATACTGCGAGCGACGCGAATTTACAGCGCGGCGCAACCTCGCCGGTGTAAAAATAAAATAAAACGGCCTGCATGTGTGTGCGGCTTGGTATTTATTTATAGTCTATGTAAATATCGGACGCATATTTCGCTTGTGGTCAGCAAAATGTCTTAATTCTCGAGACACCGACCTCGTCCAAGTTTTAAAATCTTTCGGTCCCGAAGGACTTAATTTATTAACGGCTGCAACATTCAACTTTGATATTAATATACGGGTTTTCACTAAATATTAAGATAACTAAACGAGTTCTATGGTCATCGTGTAAGTTTCGAGGATTTATTGTATAAAGGTTGGTATTTTGGAAGAGTCGGTAATCTGCAAATAGTGGTCAAAAATTTTAGCCGTACGTAACCAATTTTATAAAATATATGTTAAATATATTATATAATTTATTTATAAGAAATAAATTATTCGATGAAAAACATATGAAGGTGCCTCTAAAATGAGAATGAGAATGAGTACTACCTACAATCTACGAGTATGTCTGAAAGAATGTTCAGACTACCAACATAGTATTTTGTTTCAACAAGACCTACGTTTGTCTTCCATAAAATAAAATAAACATGAAGGAAAAATTACTATACAAGATTTTTTTAGTTAGGTACACTATACGAAACCCCATAAAAATTCTTATTATGCATTATATTATTTTCGGTTAACTTAGGTATAATAAAAATCTCTATTTAGGTACATTAGCACTATGACTATATTTTTCCCTTAGCGATAAAACTATTTCAAAATATTGAAGTGTTCTTTGACGTAATGATAAATCTAAATAAGAAAAATTAATCATAGACTGCTAACTAAGCTAATGTTCAAACTCTTGAACACCTGCTTTCACGCTGTAATTTTAATAATTTAAACTTATGTACGCACATTTTGGTAATTAATAGAGTTAATTAATTCAATGAATATTTTTAATTACTAATTAATTAATCATAAAATGGTTGAAGCTTTAAATAGGCTGTGATGGAGATAAGGAACTCTACATTTTTATAGCTCCTTGCGCGCAACAAATAGTTAAGTAACTAATATTTTATTTTGAAAATTATACATATGGGTTATTTTAAATCCACCATTTTATTAATGATTTGTTTTAAGCATTCTTTATTTAGTTCGAATTAAAATTAATTTTCAAAGTAGGTACCTATTTTTATCGAAATTTTACAGTTTTCTACCGAAAATGTTGAAGTCTTATATTCTTCTATGGACAAATGAACATTATTCAAAACACCCAACATTCGCAGATTTTTCCGGCTACCGCGTAACATTTATTACTCTGTACCTAAGCCGAGCACGCCCAAATAATTTACATCTTAACCCAGCAGACAGGCGTTTCATTATTTCTTAACAATTTAAAGTCCCCAGGCTCTCGGTATCTCCAAAATAAGGCAACATAAAATTTCGCGTTCATTAAAAGTAAAATGGCGTCGGTTCTTGGCGAATAAATAGGGTTTAAGTTCTTAGGACGTTTGGAATAAGCCAAACGAAAGATTGCGAGGCGGCGGCGCGGGCAGGCGCGGGTTGATGACCTGCCGCCGCCCGCCGCCCGTTAGGGCTGGTACATGACGTTTTGTGTAGTAGGTATGTATTAGGATTAAAACATAAAGTATGAAGTAAAAGTGAACGTCGTCGTGCGCTAAGTGATGCCTTGTATTTCAGGATATCCTTTGACACTGATCAACATAGCTGCGTGTACTAGGGATACAACAGACGTTTTTTTTTATGTCCGACTTTATGCCGTGCGATTAGTTCTTCTCAGATATTTATTTATGATAACTTAGGTGTTCATGTATTTATAGGTAAATTAAAAAAGGCATACCTACCTAAAAATTTCTTAAGTTTGTCGCAGACTACAACTCTTGAGTTAAACAGTTAGAAAAAAACTTAATTTGGATAATCTGTTAAACACAATAATTATCGACAAGAAAAAGTAACAGGTATTTGCAATACATGTTACGTTAACATTAATTTTACCTTGTACATAATTTTTATCATATTTATAGGTCGTCATCATCAATATAGGTCGAAAATTTCATTTTTATAAGGATACAAAAAAAAAAGAAAAATAGCAAAGACTTTTGCCAAACAAATTGACAATTAAAATGTATTTCCATACAATGGAAGCCGTGACTTTCCATAATAACTGAAGTTAATAATTTATGACAAATCGATTAGAAAATTGTGTGCTAGGCAACTGAAGGGAGCTACAAATTGTTGCTTGAGTTCTTATCAACAATAACCTAGTAGGTATCTACTTCGATAATATCAAATATATTTGTTTTTATATGTTCAGATAAATGATATTAAGAATAGGTATACACGAATTCCAATAGTATTTTTATCAACGTGTTTTTTGCCTGTGTTAAAGAGTAGGTACCTAACTAAAAGATATCTATAAATAAGGTACTTCCTAGCCTTAATAATCAAATAAGAAAATGAAATTATATCACTAAAGGCTTGTCCTTTATTCATTTAGATCTAGTCACACATGGATAAGCTTATTTATTATTAACCATCTTCTTCAGTTCACACTGTTTTCCTTCGTATAATATTTTGAGTGACAACCCTAGTGTTGTTTTCTCATTCGCTTTTTAATTTTACCTCGCAGCTGACACACGCCTGTGTAAACAAACCCCAGGACATACGGTTTCCAAGGTAACTATTTAAACACGTATCTGGGTTTAAAATGTTCAACTTTATTACAAATTATTTTAAGTACTCCTTTTGGATTTACCTAATTTATCGATTTACCTATAGGTAAATCTTTCTTTGGTTAGGTAACTTTGTTGCTTTTAAGATGGCAACTGATAATAATAGTCCTTTAAACCGTTATCAAATATGAATAGTTCACTAAGAATTGTTTATTCTGTAAAAACATACTTTTGTATATGAAAATATTTGACACTTCTTAGTCTAGGTTAATAGCAAAAACATATACCCTACCTATATATATATATATATATATATATTTGCACGCTAGACTGAAATTAAAAATCCAAAAATCGATTGAATATTTTATCTTTTGACTGTTTATATCTGTAGGTATGTCATTTTTGGTAAACTACGAATGTTATCTCATATTAGCAGCCCATAAATAAGTCGCAGGTGCGACAAAACGCTATTCTCGGTACATTTCCTGCTACCTGCGCTTTTACTACCATTTCTAAAACATCTTCATCTTGAGAAAACAGATTAAATATCATGATAGCGGTTTCGGTTTTTTCTTAACGCTGGAGAGATACGTCTACCGACTAAACTTTTGTTCTTTGAACGAAAAAAAAGTGTCGTTGAATTTTTCTTTTATATTTTATTCACATGTTTCAGTTAGTTTTTTTTAAAGAATCTCTTCCAGGGATCCTCCTCCGCCCTTGCAAACGATAAATATGTCAGCGTAAGATATTACAGGGCGGAGGGAGGACCCTTCTTAACAAAATTATTACTTTACAACTTTCTTGATGAGTTTTTGTGCTTAGTTCGTGTGTTTTCGTTTGTTTGATAGACAAAGAAAATATACTACTGCTTAAGTATAAAAAGCAATATCTTTAATTGAGACTTTACAGATCTAGTGTTTTTAAAGTTCAAGTATTTTATTTAAATATTAGTAAATCTTAATCTTAGCCTTGAAATAAATTATTTGCTTTCAGTTACTCTCATCTAGAAAACATTAGTCGACTCCGCCGTAAACCTTTGATTTATAGGTATCCTCCCCGCTACGAGCATTTACCGCAATACGTACTAAAAGGAAAGCAATCCATTCAAGTCAGACTCAGGGAAAACTGTAAAAAATACATTGTGCCCATACTCTTGCAGAGCAAACAAAAACGCTTTCCCGAAAAAAAACACAGGAAAGCTGAGAAAAACAATGTACAATAAAAAGAAAGAGATGAGCTCATTCAGCAAGTTTCTGATTGGTTGGTTCGCGTCTCCCTTCCCCCTCTAAGAGATTGTAACTCACAGTTGAGTTGTCCCGGCAGCCATTTTGTGACGTCATTTTGGCGGGCTAATCCATACTCAATACCGCCGCTGTGTGGGTATCCGACGGGTTTTCGAAACATGTTTTTTGTCTGTGGTAGTGCTTTGACAGCTCAGCAGAACGGCCGTAGTTGATTTTAGTTTTAATAAGGTTGCATTTTCTTATAATATTAATAGTATGTATAATAGTTTGTTTTATAAATTAGATGGACTACATTTTAATTAAGCTTATTTGTAATCCTATTTCTATAAGATTCATAGTCATAAAAACTTATAAAAATAGAGCACTAATTATTTGTGATAGATGATTTGAGTTGCTAGCCAATTTTTTTTATTTATCGCAGAAAGTACACATAAGTTGGTAACCTAATTAAGTTTATGGTGTAGAATGTTAATAATTTTGGTATATATACAAAATCATAAAAATTTTTTGAAACGTAGTAATTTGGAAACATGATTTTACTACATATCTAGGGTATTATATAACTCCACAGAGGCGTCTATATATTTAACCCTATATACATTTACGTCTGTAGAATTTGCTCATCATCATTAAAGAACCCTTAGTCGGACTCATCAAGGTACTCGATTCGCCATCTGCCCTTAATTAAGAAGGGCCTTCCATCCATAGATGCATGAGGGGTCCTTAAACGGGCCCTTTTCATGTCTTATGTCTTAATCCCCTCATTAAGGAAGACTTACAATGCTCATTTTCAAAAGACGTAGGAAATTACAATTCTGGAGATGTAATTTCGAGACCCTACACAAAGTTTTGTAATTTTGGTAAATACTAGGGATGTAAAATGGAACTGTTGTTATGTAGGTATTTCGGTATTGACAGTTACCTACGCTTTAACTTTAAATGTGATAGATATAAGGTTAAGCAAACATATTATGTGATGGTGCTCACATTTCTCTTTATCATTATCTGGCTCTAATTTTTTTATAGCTAAATGTATAGCTAATTTTCAAACTGAAGCTGAAAAATATGTAGCTAGGCATATAGGCTATAACAGACATTATATAAATAGGTCAAAAGCTAGATGTAACTACCTAACTGCGGCAGCTGCTAACAATAACTAATCACATTTGGTAAGAGTAACATATATACTACATTAAGATTATTTGTTACAGAGGCGGTTTGTCTTACAGGTTGGTACTTAAAACAAAAAAGGTAATATTTAAGGTATCTACCTAATAGATGCAAATTCACTCAAACAAATACAATATCCTGTTTACCCAACATTTGAAAATGAGAAACCACGAACAATCCACAACTCATTTCCTATTTATATGCCAGCTTAAAATAAGCATATATTAACTTAAAATAAGCGACATTTGCGAGCTGTAGCTAAAGCTGGACCGCCGCCGTAAACAGTGGCGCCACGTCTGGCCAGCGGCGGTAATGTGTAACTATATTTACTGGCGGTTTAATTATCTAATTACTGGGTTTGGTTATTTGGGAAAAGCCAAATTTAAAAGTAAGCCGAGTTGGCTATAAGTGGCTACCCTAAAAAGGAGGTATTTACTTTGGTAAAACTCATTATAAACAAAAATTATAGAAAAACCGAAGCAAGAAACACCTGCTAGTAAGTAGTTTAATTTGGATAGGTACTTATTAAGTATCTTATCTTTATTTACATACGTAGTTTCATAGACTTTTCAACTAACTTGAACTGAATAAGTATTAATATACTATTATACTAATTAGGTAAATTTAATTAAATTCAAATCTATCAAATTAATTTAATACATAATTTCTTAAAATATGATTTATCCAATACCAAAAAATACAACCAGTTCTTTATAACCTTTTATACGAAGTCTTGTATACAAAGATAAGCATCATAATTAAGTAAATTTATTCTGACGGCCTCAACACTTTCTTTGACAAATTAACTCTTTCCTGCAATCATCGAACCGTTGCATAACAAATGACTAAATTACCCAAACAATAGAACTGTTACAATTATTCAAATTTAAAATTACCCCATAAACCTAATTGTTGATAAACGACGCCTTGTTCGGTAATAGATGACTCTAAAGCCAGTTTACTATATTTACATGATAAAGACAATGTTTGTTTGAAAAGGTGAAGGCATTATTACATTTCTTTCTCAAGAATATTTACAGCTTTATACTGTGTTGTCAAAATGCCGTAGATTTATAAGTGTGAGTATTGAAACACGAATTTTGATTTAAGCGTAAACGAAATGAAAGTTGGATCAGCAGGAACCTAGTGATTTTTACATCGAATTTAGATTTAGATTTTTATTTGCAAGCGCCATGAACACAGACACAGTCAATTCCTTAAATTGCTTAAAGTTTAAATAACCGCGATAGTCTTAAAGAAAATAAAAAATGTCAGATGATTTTTGGTATTTTTTATGGACATATAACGATAATTTGTCGAGCGTAATGATAGATACATATTTAATTAAAATAACAACATGTCGTAATGTGGTAGAGACCTCATGAAAGCAAAATCCGTAGGTGAAAATGAGCTGGACCTCTAAGAGTTAAAGTCAAAATTATCTCCTTACGTCACGACAAATTATCGTAATTCTCAAATCCATAAAAAATACCAAAAATCATCTGACATATTTTATTTTGTTTAAGACTATCGCGGTTATTTAAACTATAAGCAATTTAAGGATTTCACAGTCTCTGTAATCATGGCGCTTGCAACTAAAAACCAAAATCGTAGTAAGTTGTATGTTTTTATAGGTATTTAAAAAAAAATGACTGCAAGGACCAATGCAGTAACTATATGACTTACCTACTTCTTGGTACCTAGTTATGCCTAAAGCATAAGTCTTTACTTACACTTAGTCGAGGTGTTTCTACTTAAAATATCTGTCTACAGTTCTATTCAAGATAGTTTTTGCAGCCCTTCCATTTATAGAGCAGATTTCCCTTTCACCCTCGTTAGTTCAAAAATGTTCTCTTTAAATATGTGACAGTAAACAGACGTCATTCCTATTTCTGAGATTTACTGCCACTCCAGGCAAGCTCACTCGAAAGATTAATGTAAAGAATACCCAAAAATAGAAGAAAAATACCTTCAAAATTCACAGTTGTAGGTAAATAATTCAAGCGATTTTGAACTTTATTTTATGTACGTTCGTTTTACAGGCTCAGGATTGTAAGAAAGTGTCATCGAAATTGTAGATCTTAGCTGTCGATACATTTCACAATTGTCATAAAGAGAAGTCGGAAAGGGGATATAAAATTATCGTTTTATGTCGATCGACGAGTGAAATGACACAGGAGTGCCTGTAAACCTGATTTATACGAGACACCCCGGAGTCGCATGCTGAATTTTTGATCATTTCTTTGTTTCGGGATAACGGGGATAGCCAACCGATCGGTGAAGATGTTTCACTTTTTTATTGTGTCGTAAAAATTTTGTAGTTTTGTTTTTTTACGAAATAAATATATTTGCTATCTTGTATTTGTTTTTATCAGTAATGACTGCATTCTGTTTCTCTTATAAACCTACCAAGAAAAGTTCATGAACCTTTTTGTTATAAAACTAAACTAACTAAAAAGTTTGTTTTCATTGGGGAATACAAATTCTGAACCACTTACTTTTACAACCCTTAAAACACGAAAAAACATTTTTTAATTCTGTTTCCATAAAGTTAACGAGATCAAACAATTAATGACTCGCACTCGATCCACGGCCAATTGTCGCATTTGCGCAAAAAAATGCAATGAATAAACATTGCAATAAAAATAAAGCTAAAATGGCCGTAAAGTGGTGGAACTATCAGTTAAAAGCTATTGCGCTTGACGCCACGTTTTAGTGTGCCACTACATTGTGAGTTATGCATCTGATAAAGACTTTTACTCGTTCAATGCCACGGATAATCGTCAACAGATCTTAGAAACTAACATAGCAAGCGAGAAGATATACGTTATGCTAAAATACTAATCATAGTAAAGATTTTATTTAAGCTACACAATATTCTTGTACCTATAAGAAATATGTTAGATCATTTTCTTAGAAAATCCAAAATTCAATATATATTCTTACCTTTTAGAATATTTAAATAACACGCCAGCTTAAGTAGTCCTAGCGACGGCGTTCACCGAGCAAGAATTTCCATATAATCTTGCTTAGATAAAAGAAATACCCGTAGGAACCGAGAATAATAAATATAGACATTTTATTAAGGCGCTTGCCCTCGCAGGGCGTCGCCGGAGTTATCTCTCCCAATTAACTAACTTTTTTATTGGCAATTTCAAGCGAACGCCCCGCGGTCAGCGCTTACATATTTTACCTTTTTGAACGCTACATGAACGCTGGTGGATTGTAAAAAAAGGAGTTACCTGATTGGTTCATTCCATTTTTGAATTTACGAACTAAGTGTACCTGAAATAAAAAAAACATAGATTATCGATGTGTCATTTTGGGAGCATGTTCTTTAGTTAAAAAAGTGTGAAAAATGCAAAAACTAATTTGTTTTCTAAACTTTTTAAAGGGTGTGAAATAGATATTATAGTAGCTATATACAATCAAAAGCTTTCTTCCCAAATAAATCATAAATGTAAAAAAGTTGTTGATAACTTGGCTTTATTTAAAATCCGAAGGATCTCGAACCATAAAAGCCAACCCCTGAGCCTCGCAACAATGAATGCAAAAAAACACAAAACGGAGATCGGTTTTCTTGAATGGTTACTTTATATGCTAATACGTTGCTATAAAACTTGGAACCCTTCCAGCCGAGTACAGGGTTGTATTTTAAGTAGCAAGCTAGTTTTGCTTTGCTACTTAAAATAGATCAGATAGTTTTCTAGCTTTTAATACTTTTTGTTGAAATTCTTTGGCATTTTTTGTACTCTACCATTGTGCAAAATTGGAAAAAGTATCTTAAGTTTCGGTAGGAAAATATTTGGCGGGCTTTTTATGCCCTGTGTAAATCACCCTGTATTTGAGGCTTTTGGTACGTTTTATGCGCGCTTTCGTAGATCGGCGCCTTTTTATTGGTTCACCTATTGATCGATTTCTGAGGAATTCGGAAGTTAAATGCGGAAAATAGGCTTGGATCTCGAAGGATTTATCCAAGCCCAGAATTGTAGAGTTTTTGTTTTGTCTTGGACAGTGAATTTTGGAGATAAATTTTTTAACATTACTAATTTTTTTTTAACTATCTAATGTTTTTTATATCTGAAGTAAAACTGAAACTGGACAAATACCTTATCTCAAAACTACTGGTGTTTAGTAAGTAACTTAATATAAAAAACGAAATACGAAAAACAGTCTAGTTACCTAAGAAGTAGCAGCTTACCTAAATATATAAACGCAATTATCAATATGAACTACCGAATCAAGTAAAAGCTAAAATGATTACAAACACTTTATAGCGTTCATATTCCATGTACTAGGTAAACATAAGTTTCGTAGAGCACAGTTAGGGCCCTCCCAAAGTAACTCCGAGGACAAAATACGCGACGCCTGACAAGAATCTTAATATTTCCATAAACATTTACGAGCACACCTGTACCTCACCCTTTGCTATATTTAACTAAATAGGTACTTACGGAACTACGCCAAATGTAAGCTTAGCGAGGAACTGTAATATTATATATCTAATTATACCTAATATAAAAGCACCGGTGAAATTTTAACTACGTTTTGACACATAACAGCGCAAATAACCCTTAAAATCTTTAGTCTGAGGATCCAAAGAACAACGTTATTTAAAGATTGATAATGTTTATCCTAGATAAAGGCTGACCCCTACCACAATATTAAATCTCACATCCAAAGAACGTTTAGAACTTTATTATTTTTTAAATCCCATTTAACGGTCCTAACCTATCTCGCGTAACAAATTATTGCCATGTCATAATAAACATTAGATATCTAAATGCTTTCTCGTATGATCTCGTTTACGACATAAACTTTAATAAAATTCTTTAATAACTAGCAACTCGGTGTTTCTTTCATAATCTCACCGATCGTTAATCAAAAGACACCTTCATGCTGTTTATTGCCAGGAAACTATGGAGTGACTTTGCTTTTCCACATAACTTATATGAAGGTACCATTTTTGCTGTCGTTTTATGTGTTGTTGATAGTTTTATAGTATCAACTTTGGTTATGATTGCGTGTATTAAACAAAAATCTCGCTCTTAAGTGCCAATATTTTCTATAGTTAAAACAAATAATAGTAATCCAGCCCTTAAGAAGTCTATTAATAATTTTTTATGGCGCCTATATGGCATCTAGCAGCTAAAACTGCCTACCTTCCGTCAAGTTGTCAGCGAAAGCCTGCTAATAGCCATCAAAACATTAAAGATCTTCCCACCTATTTAATTGCTAAGGTTAATTTTCAGAATACCTATACCAATATTTTGTATCAGTTAACTTGCTAACCAACAATATATATGTAGGTACATCTAAAGCACATAAGAAGCTCTGACCTCAAACTGGTATAAGTCTGAAGGATTTAAGGACCGGATTATAATGTCAAAAGCAATACAATCATGTAAAATATTACACATAATATTCAAAAAATGTACCGTCCTTTTTTGATAACGCACCTAGAACCTGTTCGGTCCATAATAAAATTCATAACATATTGCCACGTGGGGCCATATCTTTGTATACATTATGAGCTTTTTCGAAAAGCCAGAACACCCTTTGGAAACTAAAAATAACCTTATTAACTTTGAAAGTGCATTCGAATATCAACCTACTTCTTTTAAGGTATGGTTTATATCTGCATGAAAAAGTTTCAGTAGTGCGGTGCAAAGAATATATGATATCGTGCTTGTGGTTGTTTTCGTAAAACGTTAATAATTTTGAATACATTACTGGTATCTCCATAACGAGTAGGTCTGGCTTAAGTATGTAGAAGACATTCAAGATTGGATTAAGTTTCGTTCTAACTAAGTGGCCTGAGTTTATGCGCTTAGAAACTTAGTGAGAACCTCTTGGCAAAAGACCTGATTTCTTTATTGCTGCTGGGTATGAACCTTTATTAAGTTTAAATAAATAAATGAAAAATACAGCGATCGGTAAACACAAATATTTTCGGAGGTTTTATATTTATGTTTATTTTCAATATACCACCAGCTCGAACTTTATTTTTAATATAGTTTTGATGGCCTTTTGATGGCTTAAGTGTAAACTCACTTTGGGACTACTTTTTTGTTTGGTCCTCAGTATTTTCATTTAATTATTAAAAAAAAGATAACCATCGGAACCACTCAAATCTTCTAATAAATGCTTACAGACGATAATTTTATAAATTTTATTAGAAAAAATATAAAAAGAAATCAAATGTGTTTCGTATCTGTTTTAAACAGTTAATTATCATAAATTATAAGGAGTCGTATTTCTCATTAGTACAATGTTGCGGCAACATCTACATTAAACACACGTTGCGGGTGAAATACGGCCATCTTGGTTAATGAAGTGATCATGGCTAAATATTAAAAAGTTATGGCCAACATAGGTATAAATTAAAACAGTATGTGGTGAAGTGGATTCATTGGATGTCTTTAGTTTTTCATTAATACTGAATTTTGTTTTTCTTTTTAAGTAAATAAGTTACATATGTATTCATATTTATTAAAGTAAATTTTATATTAAATACTAATTTTAATGTAACATTGAGTAAGAGGTAGCTGTTAACTAAGTAAATTATCGACTATGCGGTTATAATCTTTTAAAAGAAAATTTATTTTAAATTATTCTAATACTTAAAGGTAAAATTTATAGCATACATGTAGTTACAGCAAATAAGTACAAAAAATCGATATCATCAACTTGTACAATAACCGACCAATGTGACTGACTGACAGAGAATCCAATATAGCCTTTTCATTCCTACCTACCAGTCCCCCACATATCATTTCCAGTATATATGCATACCCATGTACAAGCAAAGAGGAAGTCATTACCGTCGAGTTAACCAGCTAGCCAGTAACAACGCGCCTCCCGCCACCACGCCGGCCGTAGAGACACTGCCACCTAGTCATTATGGTTCATAAAAAAATTCAACAACTACCTACTTTACCATAATTAAGCAAGCCCTGACCAGGCAGTTTTGTCGTAAATTAAATCTATTGCCGATAATTTTTAGGACTATAAAACTAATTACGGGATTTGATATTTTCGTGCCCTGTTTAACGGATAATTGGTTTTGTATGTTTTCAAATGGATTTTTGTAAAGTCTGAAAGATCTAACCTGTTTACTGTTATGAGTTCGAAAGCGAATTAACCCTGCTTTTAACAGCAAAGGTCCCAGATGCCTTAGTTCTTAAACTTTGCATTGGTGCGTTTGTCCGAGAATTTCGAAAATCAATATCAGTGCTCCATACTCATGTGCATACTCACTTTAAAACTACGTATGAAACAGTTGGAACTTCTTTTCTTCTTACCTAATCACAACTTACTTTCAATATCCATGCAAGAACCTGAATACTTTGCCCAAATATCGATTATCATCATCAGGTAATAAAAATATGTTTCTGAACCTTAACTCCGCTCTCGAAGAATTCCGGTAATTGTACGGGATAGGACATTTTGTATCAGATTCTCTTGACTCTTATGTTTATTTAAGTATAACATAAACGTGGCGTTTTTAACGATACAAGCTTATAAAATCTACATATTTATTAAATTTCGTGACATGGTCAGACGTTTGGACGTAAATAATTTTGGATTAAAATCAATAAGTCTTTTGATTTTACGCTTCTAGAATTATAATATTTATTTTCTTTTTCTGAAAATATAATGTCATATAACTGTAATGTTATAAAATCGGACATAATTAGGTATAGGTACTTATGTAAATAAACCGGCTTACTGGACAATCTGCCTACGACATAAATATAAAAGCTAACGACTGTAAATCTTCAGTTGATACCAAATGCTACTACAAAATTTAATCTCGAATATATCGTAAATAACTGATACCTACAGCTGTACATAAAGATACGGGTTCCATAAGATATAAAATGTGCATTGAATAGACAAACAAGAGAATGGCTCGAAGCCAGCACGTCCGGACGAAACGTACCGTTCCTTTGTGTCACCCGAAGTGCCCAACATAAAACCCGGAGACTTTTCTTACGTGACGTCTCCAGTCTTTTTACAGTTTTACTGCTTATATTACTCGACATTTTCTTATCTACGTGTCCCTCCAGATCTGTCCCTTTTCATAGAGAAAATCATAAAAACTGACGAATGAAAGAAGTTTGAGTGCCCAAGTTTTCGCAGTAATTAATGTTCTTCAGTAACAGAAAAAGTTTTTTCATAAGAACTTAATGAGACGGGGCTGTCGTAAAAATGACATACAACTCAATAAATGAAGCGGGATTTTCGTGAATTTACCGGATGGATCCGTAGAGTTTTGAATTTTTGTTTTGTTTTTCATGGGATTTAATTAAGATATTAAATAATTAGGCCTTTTACGCGTGAAGTAAATTTTTGCTTTCATGAACACTGTTAACTGAAATATTTCTCACATCGTTTTTCTGCGTAAGTAGAATTTTTGAATTATTTAAATAAATGTATTGATATTATCTGATTTGATGAAACTTTATAAATATTTTTGTTAAGCATACCATACCTAATTTTCTTAAACAGTAGATAGCCATAGCTAACCGAAGCTGTCTATAAACATAACAAATATATTCCAAGTTATCAAATTACTAATATTTCCACAGTCCCAAGATACTAAATACACGAACCACATGTGTATAGGGCCTTTGACATCACATAATTTACCATAGAACTAAGACCGCCCACCGCAAGTTAAAGCAAAAAATCACCTTGTGAAATATTGAGGTATTTCTTGGTAGAGACAACGCTAGATCTTTTTGAAAAATTACACCTATGGTGTTCTTAGAACTGTTCAATCGATTCGCCAGATTTGATCAGGGTTCGAAAAGCTGACGTCAAAATTAAACACGGCGTCTTTTAGAAAAGCAAAATTATCATTGGAATTCACTATAAGATTAAATGTCAGATAAGTTGTTTGATCAATAGATACCTGATAAATCCTATTGGGATTCTTGAGGTTCTTTCGCAAAGGTTATATAATGTTCAATAAAAAGGTATGTACATGTAGGTTCTTGTACACGCGCCTCTACTGGCCCAAAAGCCTATCTTAATCCAATTTCAGCAAACAAACACAATATATAAAATAGTTAGACAATGTGGCCGTATTGTATAGCTTAATATAATCCCACGTAGGCGGGTTCTGGCATTATTGCTTTCGTTCCCTTAGGGGGCTCTTAACAAGATTACATTTAAGATAAAGCGACGCAGATAATGCCCGGGCCGGGTAAGCCGGGGTAAGCCGGGCTCTGCCTTTAGTTAAATTAAAAAATTTCAGCAGCTTTGAAGAGTTATTGGGAGGCCTGGAGATGGTATAAATGTTTTAAGGGAAAAAGTGAAACGAACTTTGTTTTACGTTGATTAAAATAGTATGCAAGATACCTTTTCAAAGCAGCTTTTAATGTTTTCTTGGAAACCCTAATTTGCTGTTTAATTTTCCAAATACATATAACTCTCCCGTGGTGCTGTAGAGTTAGTGTGCTGTTTCATAATTCATGGTGAAATTTAATTAAACAATGCAATAGATGTAAGGATTTAACTGAGCGGTTTACTTTAAACTCTATTGAACATTCATTCAACTATTTGAACATAAAACACTCTCACATTTTACGAAGTGATTATTATTCGAATATTTCTTTGCCTTATCTACCAAAAAAAATTAAAATGTCAATTCTGAAAAATCTTCCTAAGTTGACATTGAAGTAACAACAAAAACACTGGATCAAAAGTAATTAATTTAAATTTTATGTGCAATTTAAACATTTTCCACAAAAATGACCGGCGGATTTATCTGCCTCGCCTCCGCTAGGTCGTGGTGCGGATGTTCCTTGCGGACAGCATGCTTGTTGCACGCTATCTTGATGTTGGTGAGAAACATTTTATTTTATTTAATATATAATTAATTAACTATAATAAAGTCAAAAGAAAGAGTTTTTGTTAAATAATGTGAGATAGTATACAATCAGAAAAATGTTATAAGTATAATTTTGAACCACTACTGCCGCAAATGAAGAATAAAGTTTTGCACATTTTTCTTAATTGTCTAGCATTCTCAGTAACTTCATCAATATATTTTCATTAAACAAACATTTAAAGTTTTACGTAAATTTATACAAAAATATTTAAATTTCATTCGGGTACGAAAAATAATTGGGTTTACTAAGCGGAGGTGGATAAGCTTTTACTTATCTAGGAATATCAAGAGTGCTTTGAAGGCTTTTTAAGTGTGCAAGTTAATAAAACAACATGAACAATATTTACTAACTGCCGACAAACAGCTTACGCTAGTTCAGCAGTCAGAGTTTGTACTCTCATTGTATTATTTTTTTGTTACAATAAAATAAAAAATATTTTTATAGTTTTATAACATAAATTTTTATTTTTGTCAATTAAACTACTTTACAATGAGGTGCAAACAATCGAGCACACGGCCCGCCTGGTGGGGGGGGCGCCCGCGCCCATTGGACCTTACTTAGTCGTAGCTGTGTTTTATTTGTCCATCTTGTAGGTGAATATTAAGACATTACTTTGGTGTCAAAAATAGGAAGCTCTGTAGTACCGCTCCAGCCGAAATCTTAATAAAAGAAAATATAATACCACCTTTGGTAGATATCTGTAATTGTGGTGTGACTCCAACTTGTTTTTTTGCCCTGATTCGTATACCAATCTAAGAACAATGTTATTATTAACTTAAGTACCTATTTACTTTAGTGATATTATCAATACTCAAAAAACTTTATCAATGAATACGTAACCTTGAGAATTTGACATAATTTCTATGAAAAGTCTTGTCAAGTTGCAAAGTTATTCTCTAGATAAAAGTTATCTGACGATTGAAAATCAGCCCTTAGTTTAATAATAATAATAATAATCCCCAGACAAACACACCAACTGTATGGCCCCAAAGTAAGCAGAGCTTGTGTTATGGATGACCATACAGCGAACTGGGGGGGAACCCAGAATAAACGTACATATATAAATATCAACAACCATGACCCGAGAAGAAACATCTGTGTTCATCACACAAAAGAATGCCCCAGCCAGGACTCGAACCTGGGACCTCCGGCGTATGAGACAGGGCTACTGACCACTACGCTACTCGGCCATAGCGTTTTAGCCTTATTACCATAAGCGTAATTACCTAATCTTTAAATAGTCAGTAAGTAAAATTACAGTAATGTTAAGAAGGTCAGCCTGTTATCAAAATAACTAAGTGACTATGTACTAAGTGAGTGCATAAGACAAGATCAAGAACCTCGTCATCTTAGGAGAATATCAAGTGAAGTAAAGGTCGCACGGAGTGGTGCGGGGAGCTCAATCAAGCAGCAAGACTTCGGTTGGAAATATATTTTTTTATATTTTCGACTGGTCTGGAAAAAGCTGCTGGTAAAATTACCTTAATTGTTAAATTTTATCAGTCTAAACAGGATTTATTTTAGAACAAGTGGATTGAGTTCGGCTTATATAAGTATGAATTATCTGCGTTAGTTTTTAAATAAACGAATAAAAAATAAAAGAATTGTTTTATTAATACAATTTATTAATTATTGTCTAGACCAATTCGAATGTTTCTGATTTTTGTGTTAATGTACTAAAAGCGGTTTGGAAGAACGACGTATCTATGAACCTTAATTAATTCTGCTCATTAAAGAGATGTCTCCGTAAATTTTAAAAGTCCTTATAATTTGTATAATAGTTTGCTTTCGAATTGATTTCAATATTTTTATATATTTCTTTTTCGTCAGTTTCTGATATCATGGAACATATACGACGCCATGTTCGTGATCTACTTGGTGATGGCTGAGCTGACGTTGCTGCTGTTTACCATCGTCTACTACATCCATCTCCTCGTGGCTACCTTCTTCACATTCGCTACTATGCATTTTATTATAAGTGTAGTAAGGGTGAGTAGTTAGTTTAAATTCTTTAATTGCTTGTCAATTTATAGGTAATACATAAATTTTTTATCGAAATTATTAATTACTTAATTAACATGTCATCAAAGTAGAAAATCAAAATTGTAAAATGATTTTCTACTTTTTAGTGTAAAAGTCAAAAATACTTTTCACTTCCCGACGGAAAAATGAGCGCAGCGAGAGAAGTTTATCAAAGCTTTTTCGCGTCTAATATTTTACTATTTCGATAGCCTGTTATTGTAAGTGCTTTTTAAAAACAATGTAAGGCAATATAATTACTTATTAATTTTTTTATTTAATCCACGTTGATGATGCAGTAATAAATTTACAAAAAAAAAGATCAATACACTAAAATTTTACACGAACAATAAATGCAGACCTAGTTACCTACAGCACAAATTAAAATATTAGCTCGAACCTTCCCTTCCATGTGCATAAATAATGTCTCGAAATAATTCAATAATCTTTTGACAAATAACATGGAAAAAATGGTTTGATTGAGAAAAAATATTATTTCTAATTTAGATAAGTAAATTACTTAGCAATTAAAATTAAAAGTAAAAATTATTTTAATAACATCCAAATTGAACTGCATTTCCAATGTTTTTCGTATGTACTTAGTATAAAACACGTACCTACAACCAATATGTACCGCGTATAATTGACAGGTCTGTGCCGTACAATGCGTGTCAGTGGGCACTGCTCCTTTCCCAATGAACGCGAGCATCAGCCGATGAAATAACCAGAACCGGAAACTGTTGCAACAAAATACTTATAATCTACCATCTTATATTTATGAATCCCGAGTTTGAGTGCTTATTATTTTATAATCATACATAATACTTGTTTGCTTTATAGTTTGTTTAAAAACTTGTCTGTAATAAAGGATCATTATTTTTCATGTAGGTATAACAAAATATAATGTCACCGAATTTATAGTTGGCATTTCTAATATAACATTTTTAGGGAAATTATATTCTCGTTTTTAAACGCTGCAAGATGGACCTAAAGTATTTAGGTTTTAAGAAAATCATACCCAAAAACGATCAAATACCTATCATATCACTAGATGAATCTGCCTGAAACTAGGCATTAACTAAATTATATTTTTCATGTTATCTTGATTTCTTCAATGTCAGTTTATGTCAACTAATTTAAGTCCAACAAACTTGTTGTCAGAAGCTAGCAAGATTGTAATTTTCATTTGCTCTAAAACAATTTTCATAATGTAGCTATAAATCTCAAAAAAATAATTAATTATCGTATTTCATCACTATCATTTACTATACATTTACAATATCATTTACTTTTATAATATTTTTGATTGAATAATTTCAGAAACGCGTGCACAAGATGATGACCTGCTACTGCTGGTGCGTGGTGGTGCTCATCGTCACGATATGGACGTACCACACCATGTTCATCTCCACCTACTACTTGGAACCCATCTACGTTCTGACCGCCTTCCTGGTTGTCACCAGTGCGTGTTGCGATGTTGACTAGCTAAGCCGATTCCTAGTTAATTGTGAAAAGATTTTTCTGGGTCTTATGATAATCGTAGGGCTCCCTAGAAGTTCTTCAAAATTGTGTGAGCAATCATGGTGGTTTCCTAAGAAAAACCCAAAATGGATGTAGAAACATTCTTAGTTCATATCTTCATTGCACTTGAGCTTCATGTGGTTTTGCCTTCAGTATGGCTACCTGGAGGTATAGCTATCAAGATAATTAAAGCCTACACAAAGTCATTAAAAAACGAAACGATTGTCTGTTCGTACAGGATCAAGACTAGTTAAGCTCGACAAATTAATTAAAAATATTTTAATACAGATTATGTACCTACTTTAAAATCAATATTGATTTTTCATAATAAGTTTATTATTTATGTTTATTTATTATGTTTTATAATGTATATTACCTATTTATTCGTGAAGACTTAGATATGCTAATATCATTGTTTACAAATACGCTGCCGACGGGGAACGTATTTCTGTTCATTGGTTTTCGTTTTAACAGTATTAAAACGTGACGCTTTGAAGTAATAAATATATGAAGTCAAAAGTTGTAGATTCATTTAAGAACAATACAATAATATTTGAGGCCCAAACTGTTAAGTTTAAACTTTAGGTAGATACATACAATATAAAGAATACTAAAAATGCATGTTTTATTTTTCAGATGGCATCGTGCTTCTCGTAGTTGGTTCGTCATACTCTTTATCCTTAGATCCATTTCAAAGTCCAATAAGCTATCATTAGGAAAACTCAATTGTAACTTATCTATAAAATAAATCCACATTAAATATCAAATAAAAAATTAAACTACTAAGAGATAGTACCTACCTACCTAGATTAATAAACATTACTTTAAACTTCAGATTAATTTAATAACAGTTACCTAAGAACAGTAAAATGTTAGGTATATATTTTCTAAAGAAAAAAACATAAAATAGTATAAATTTTATTTTCCTATTTAGTTATTTAGCTGTGATATTTAAAAAAACATTTATTTATGTTTTATTCATTTATATATTCACCTTTTTGGTTGTTTTTACATATTCTTTTCTATGATAATTCTTTGTTTTAAACTGTATTAGTAAGTTCGTTAATTCGATTACCAATGTGAAGCTATTTTTAATTTTTATTTACCTATATAAATAGTTAAAATATTAAATGAGTTTTATTACCGCGCACTTCAGTTGCAACTACCCTCTTAATGAAACTAACAACGAATGAAATCTAAAATACTAACAAAAGCTATTAAAACAGCAAAAGACGAACAAAAACCTGTCGCAATAGAATCCCGAAACATCCCCAATGAATTTTTAATCTCGAAGTCACAAGTAACAAGAGAGAACTATAAAACGTGCATTGAAATTCAAAAACATTGGTTTTATTTGTTAAAAATGCAGTGTCGAAGTGCGCATGCCCGGGCTATAGCGATCAATACGGCGCGGTGCCTCCCGCCCACGCCACGGGCCAGTGGAGGTAGGGGTAGGGACTCGCTCCATGCATGTACCTATAGCAGGCACGGGTAAGTGCACGCAGAGCTGGATACGTAACCTTACGTAGAGGTGCGAATTTAGAAAGTTTTGTTGGTTAGACTAGATATGCTTTTGCAGCAGAATTTTGTTTTTATCTTTGAGTTTAAGCGCATAATACCTATTAATGATGAATCAACGTATATTACGAAGGATTCAGCACGTAGCTTTTCATTGTTGAGAAAAACCCAATATTGGTACGCGTAAAAAGCTTTTTAAAAACTGTCAAAATGTGTACCTACCAATGGGTACCTAGTTCCTACCACGAGTCACTATTTTCAAACAATGAATTTCAAGGTTGCCTGGAAGAGATCACTCTTTTAGAACTGGTTTGGCAATAAAGTGCATTTTTATTTAAATTACCTTTAGTTTCTAAAATATCAAATAAAATTGCACTTCATAAAATAGGAAAACATTCAAAATTGTCGTCTCCCCGTCATGTTATTCATCAATCTTATAGAAAATAAGAAATACTCAAAGAACCAACCACCACGAAGTTGGCAATAGGTAATCTTGTTGGCTGATTTTCCACTTGCTGGCTAATTTGCCCTTGTTTAAAATAAGATACTTTTTAATCCATAAATTAATAATCAATGCAGATTCTTTTGTTAAAGTAAAATAGCGAAAGGTAATTGACGTTCTTAAAAATTACTCTAGTGCCACCAAAGATACATTTACTCACACAAACAACTATCCGACATAAGAGAGATAGATTGATGCAAAACATTGGCTTGCAAGCAAGACAAAATAGGTCGCGTCAGGTTAATTTCCGTATAATTTGTATTTGTGTCGTGTCGTATATTACCGGTTCGGGTCGCGTAGTGACTAAACCTTTTGACAAGTAAAATCAGGCGACCGGGAACAAGATCTTTGAGGTCCGTGCCTCAAGGGCTCGTCACGTCTTCCGTCTTCCGCTATTTTACTTTAATCAACGTGTAGATGAGATGAACACTACACACTAATTTCGATAAAGTCCTCTCTATAATTTGCCATTCCGTTTCGACACCTAGCTCTGTGTTACACGAAGTACTTCTACCTCGCCGTGAGATACATATTTGTACCTACAGGGAAAACCTTTTGAAAGATAATGTGGAATATGCTCGGGACAAAATGCTTTTTGGGAATTCTCCTTAAGTAAGGGGTTCTGTGAGAAGACATATTTGTTATAGTAATGTACTTTCATATATAAGAGACGCTTTTGATATTGTAATATTTTTATTAGGTAAGTATGTAATGTAGGTATAAGATACCTATTTGGGTTAATAATGGTTGTTATTTTTCTGTGAATCATTTCAATTACATATCTTTCTACGAATGACTTTTCTATGAGGTTCTTAAACATTTCTTAAAAAATATTGTTTTATTTAGAAAAATGCAAATTAAGTACTTGTAAATAATAATGAAATTGTGATAGGTACTGAGGTTACTCAATTATTTAAATCATACAATGATAACAAATAGTTCGATTTTTTCGGATCTCACCCGGGGTCATTTATTTTGGGTCTTTTCTTAATGAAATTGTACCTCTAGGTTTAACTTTTGTCACTCTATCTCTAACTGTAAAACTTTCATCTATCTCGGGTATGAACTTATTTCTTTATGCCAAATATGTAACACCCCAAGTAATGTTGGAGAGATCTAACTGGCTTGGAAACTGTACCTACCTACCGAGACCGACTCGGTCCTCAACTGCACAAGTTACCTACCATTAGAACACAAGATAGTTAATGATACCTTGCTAGAAGCAATGCGTAGATACCTTGTATAGAATCTGCTTGCAGTTAGTAATATTTAAAATATCCAGACAAAATACACCAAATGTGAATCCTCTAAGTTTGTAAGTAAAACTAGTTTTATGGACAATTATAAAAACATTGCTGCCTCATACGTATTGCAAACAAAAAGAGTTTGTTCCCTGAACAACAGCAACACCATGAGGCTCGATGAATAAAAATACAAAAGGTAAGGTGTTTGCTAACGATAAAATTTAAAATTGTATTAGAGTATATATTTAAAAAAATTACAACTTGGTGACAAAAGTTAAAAGCCTTGTTCAACCCATAGGTATTCTGTTTTCATTTCGTAAACTTGTCCTATTCGTTAACTATGTCCTTGTTACCTATTAGGTGCTGATTTGAATGAACTTTTCTAATAAGGTAATTAATACCTAATACCTAAACTTGTGTTTATGGGTATTACCTAATTACTAACTTGTAGCTAGCTACATAATTCATTATGTAATCTCATTATATAAAACTTTGAAAGTTCGAAAATCCTCAAAAACAAACGAATGTAGAATACCTATATTATTCACCTAGTGACTTAATTTAACTAAGCTTAGTTCGAGAAATACGTAACCACCATAATTTACAAACTTAAAAATAATGTCGAACCTACTTTTAAGAACGGTTTAATATAGTAGTTGTAGTAGTTAATATGTAGTAGTTATTATGAATAAGTAGTTAGTAATAAGGGTAATATAACGGAAGAGTTATTAAATACTCTCAGAATAGGGTTTTCAAAGGAAACCCTAAGATACGACTAAGTCGTTAGGTTCAGACTCCACAAACTTGAATCTACAAGAACGCAGGTTATCTATCTGCGTACAAATAGGTAGCCAAGAACAGGAACCTATTTTCAACAAAATATCCAAGTAGCAATCCAATGTATGAATTTCAATAGATCTTACATTTGATCAGGTATGACTTACATAACAAGGACTAAAGAAGTTAGAGTAGTGAAACTAGAATATTACTACCTAAAAATAATAATTCGACCAAATTAATTGTTGTTTTTTTGTGTAAAAAGCGCCATCTACTTAAAAGTTGTGGAACTTAATGCTGAAGTGACATCTATGTGTTATTCCTTGAACTTAGTTGACTTTGTCCTTCACGCCATTTTGTGACCGGTCGGTTATCTTTTGAAAGTCTTTATTTAGTTGGAGTGTAACTTTGCAATTATTTTCGTTATTATTCAATAGATGACTCTAAATCACATTTTTATATAGCAAAATTTTTTTTGCTTTAATTTATTTTACTATGCAGTAACATTATCCTCGAATTTAAATGATTTGATGTATTTTATGATGTAATAAGTAATTACATTAGTGAATTAAAAACATATTTTCTAAGTGCGTTTTTTTCTCGCAAATAAGTGGGTACCACCTACAGCTTTTAGATGCGTAAAGGTACGTTAAAACTAAAAAATCACACAAAATTTAAAGCTGTTGCTAGGCAACCGCAATCTCTCCAAAAAATATGGAGTCACATTAAAGCTTTATCAGATAACAAAGCTTGATTGGCAGATTTCGACGCCATTGTAAAAGGGCTAGTATCTTTTAAGCCCCGCCCCTTGACTCTCTGCGCAAAGACCGCCTTCGTTATGCTGCCATCTTTAGTTCTGGGGTGGAACCTCACGTGGGCGGGGCCTGTGAAGTAAGTAACCCGGACAAATTGAGTGAAAGTTTTTTTGTAAGAGTGGGAAGTGATTTTAGATAACGTTTTTAATTTGTTAGCGTAAAATTTTAATTTAACATAACAGGGTTTAAATTTTTGTTTCTCTCTTTGAGGATTTAAACACCAGATGATGTTAACTAGGAAGTGTAGTGGGAAAGCAGAATTTACATTATGATCTGGGTATGGCGGAGTGTACTTAGAACAACGGTAACTGTTGCAAGCTACATATTTAGATAATGTTTCCAATTTAAGAGCCGCGCTCGAATCTGTGGAGTGATCGATAATTCATTCTATGCTTTCACTTTTGTGTCCCTATAAGACCCAACGTTTGCTTTTCTTTCTTTTGGTCCTTCTCGCTCTTTCTTGCTACCTTTCCTTTTACCGCCTTGCTTAATATCGTGATAAGGATTGATGCTTAATAGACCTGGCACATCAGTATCTTGCTATCTTGGTAAATATTTTACTTAATGGGGATCTTATTGTAAAGTAAAGCAATTTCTAAATAAATGTATGAATTATACGTATAATAAAACACAAATCAAATCAAAAGACAGAAGAAAGAAAGCAATGATTTTGTTATGAAAGACATCAGCGAACAAGGACGAAACCTCCAGAAAATAGGAAGTGGAGGCGCCAAAAGGAGTTTAGTATGCAAAACGCAAGAACACATTTTGGAAACATACGTAGGAATGTAGGTATTAGCGCTAAGGATTACCTATATGGTAGAACTGGTGTTTGTATCAGCCCCAAGCGCTAGTGTGTTCCAATTCCTAACAGTTTTTGCTTTAACTTTTGCAGTTTATGAGTTATTTATGCTAGTTAATCATAAGAAAAAATGCGTGTCTACACTATAGCGATGATTAAACTGGCTCTAAACCATTTATTCCATAAATATACTTTAAAGCTAATACGCAAAAAAAAAATTAACCACATAGGTACATTGCCGGCAACATCCAAAATCATCTACAAGGCCATGCTACTAATAATCTTAATAAAAAGCAACGATGAACATAAAAAAAAACGAATATTTATAAATGTTCCTAATTTTAAATTTTCAAACCAAATGAAAATGAGACGTATGCGTTCGTATTAATATTTTTTAGTAACCTAGTTATTCAAATGACCAAACACATGAAATGATGAAAATATTCAAAAATACATGAAGTCAGCAAAATAAAACCCACTAAATGAATAGGTGCAGGACCACAAACACCATTACCACACTATTGATTTAACGAACGCATATTTTTTATAAATATATTAATCAAAGGCGTTTTGCGGATCTGGGCTTTATGAGAAACCGCCAATTTTACCGTAATTTCACTAGCTCATAAGTAAGTAAGTAACTCCCATACCTAGTCCGGAACAAAATAATTTATTTTAAACAGCACAATCAGATTATAGAAAATATAATCACAAATGAAGAATAAAAAAACAAATAATACCATCAGCGATCCCCAACAAGGCCCATAATTTACAAAATCAACAATACAAACACACCTACGCCATTTACGATTTATCTGTAGAATCAACTATAATACCTATGTATGAAAAGTCATTTTATCGCATGTTTTATTTAATCAAGATTAGCTATAAACCACCTATGGGCAATTACACCGTGCGACTGTACGTTTCAGATAGCATGATGTTATTTAAAAGAAAAAACGATGTTTTAAAAGCGGTGAAACGGTGTTTCTAATCAATTTCCAATCAGGACCAGCGTAGTAAAGTTAACTAAGCGAGAAATTAACTTGAAGCTGCCAGGGTTATGCTTCTTACGGACGCGCTGAACGTTGGAGGTGGCAGCCCTGATTGGTTTTAATTTTAAAATTGATTCCATTTTGAAATTTTATTCAAAGTCTTGTTTTATATATGGGATAATCTTTTGGTGAGTACGCCAAAAACGTAGATTGTACTAAACTAAATAACACTTTTAATCATGCTATGGGTAATCTTTCCTTAGCTTCACGATGATTTATAGGTAGGTATACATTTTTCTAAATTTTTATTTATAACGGAATATAACGTCAAATTAAAAGTGTGTACCTAAGATTCAAAGTTAACGGCGTAGTAGTCCTGCCTTATATGCCGGAGGTCCCAGGTCCTAGTCTTGGCATACATTTGTGATGTAGATACACGGACGCCCCACCCCCCAGTAAGTTGCATGGTCATCCATAAAACCTGCCCTGCTTACTTTTGGTGACAGACAATTAGTGAGACTTTCTGGGAAAACTTATGTATTTATCTACCTAAATAAATACTTCTCTTCGTGTCTTAATCCATTACTTGTGCGTATGCGTCCAAGACATAGATTGTAAACAGTTAAGTCTATGGGACTTAAATTTAAATCTATTAATTGCAAATCGCAACCTCTTATGCGCTTACACTGGCTTAATTTTACAATCAGTATGCAACCGAAGTAGGTAAACTATATGACATTCTAGTGACATCCTTCAAATTATCTTCTTCCATCTAATGCCACGAGCATCAAGTTTCATGAAGTCATATGGAACTGTGCAAGTTTCATCAAAACAATTTCCGTGCTTAATTTTTAAGATAGGTAAATAAATTTATGGTAGTATATGATTGCAACAGAACCATATCCTCAATAATTTTCCGATCTTTATTTATTATAATCCACTAATAAAATTCCTACTGTTGGTTAAACGAAAGATGTCAGTTGTAAAACTTGGCTCTATGCGCCCACGTGCGTTGAGTCATTTGTATGGGTATAACTTTTAATTCAAAAGCAACCTTAAGCTTACGTAATAAGATATACATTTATATGTTATAAATATACGGATTGTTTGATTCAAACTTGAATTGGATATGCGATTGCAATAGTTGTATTTAAAAGGAGTAGTTACGCAACTTTTTATATGGATGTAAGAGATGTTTACGGCGACGTGTACGCCTACGCAAATCAGAAAGTATGTGTACTAATACCTACTTAATCAACATTTTTGCTTAACTAAATAAGCCCTAAAACTGCTACTGGACTTATTTTAACAATTTATTCATCATTATTCTAGGGGTTATGTGTTACTAGCGTGGTATAAAATTGTAATAAAATATGAAACGACAGTCAGAGGAAAAAAAAATGGAATTAATTAAAATAAATTTATTTAAAATACGTTATCACCATTTTACAATTAAAAGGTCTATCGCTAATCGATCTATAAATAGAATTGAATTACAAATACTATATAATAATAATTACTAAGCTAAGAAAACTAGTAACGTGCGCCTAGCGTATGTTGTCCGAAAATCCGGGTCGGTCCTGCGTCGACGACATCGGCGTAGGCAGCGTCCGTACCATGCTTTAAAATAGGTAAAGATTGTTACGGTTTCAATTTTTTTTTCTAAATTAAGTATCTATAATGTGATCTAAGCAGATGCTCGATAGGTACTGCAACGTTTGCTTGTGCCGTATTTAATAAAATAGGTTATTGCACAAACAAACTTGCCGACATTTATGACTGGCAACTTATAAGTCTGTCATTATTTTATTTTATTTGTAAAATGTAAAATATATAGAATATGGAAGATTGTTCCGTGGCATCCCTTGACGGAATTCCTTTAGGGAATTCCTTTACGGAATTCTATTGCGGGCTTCGTCCCCAAAATAGTCTAAGAATTATTCTTGTATTGTATTATAAAATAGATTCATCATAAATAAAAGTAATTTAAAGTTATATGTGTTTTTTCCTTTGTTGATTAGGAAGACCTACCTAGGTTAGATAAGGTCCATCTAGGGTCCCGTACCGCTAGAGTACACTCAATTTCAATATCGCAAACACCTCCTTAAGTACCTACATTCGTTTGTAACAAGCCACGGGGATTTCAAAGTGGTTAGCATTTGAGTTATTTAATTACAAAAAGTCCACAGCTGCTTAATCTACGCCCGTTAGTTAAAATGAAAGTCACAAATAATCAATATTTGTCTATTATTACGAATTTTATTTAAAACAACTTTAGAATATGAGATTTTCCGTTGAAAAATTCGTATGTTCAATATGTAGGGGAGATTAGCCAAAACCGGGTATGGCGATAAAATCGGGACGCGATACCATAGTGTCTTCTGCGTTTCAAATTTGTGCGCGCTTGTTTTACGCTGCAGTTGACTTCCTTGATTAGCTTATCATATGTCAGACGGTATGTGTGTGTAGTGTTCTGAAATGTATGGTAGTACGAATGAAAGTAAAGAGTGCCATGCCTCAGACGCAAAGACCTCAGAGCTGGGAATTGGAAGAACTTTATGAATTCTATTGCTACCGTTGTCAAGGGACAAAACCAGGTATGAAATATGAGTGTTGTGGATTATTCATGGGGCAAAGGCGTAAAAATGAAGCTGTCACTAAATGGATTCTTTTTTGTTATTTAGATTTCAAGAAAAACCGATCTCAAATGAAAACTGTGTGATAAATAAACCCAACAAAATAAAGCCTATTAAAGTTAGTTTATATTACAAAACCACTTTGTTACCGGATTTTATGGCGTTTAGTAATACTTTTACATTTTAACTCGAGAACTAGAAGAAGAAACGCCTGTCAAGAAGCTTGTCGTAACTGTTTAGTCACTCGTCAGTGCGGTATCTGTGAAGGTAAAGAAACTTCGAGTTAAAATGTAAAAAAGGTTTATTCGTTGTAATTGATTTTCAAAACTTAAGGAAATATTGCTGATTTATATTTCTTGACATTTAATTTTTATTTCATGAAAGCCTCAGCGTTCCGGCTTTTCGCCACTTTCCCCTAGGTATGTATTTTTCTTTTTCAGCGGATTTAAACATATGAGGAGTCACTAGATTTTTCTCAGCCGTGGAAGTGACATAGAATATATTGTGTCCCGGAAATCCCAAAGGAACAAGAATTAAACAGGAAAATAACGTTAGCAGTCAGGTTAAATATGTTCAGAGATGTCTGCGCCATTTACAGCTCCGTCGAGAATTAATTTTTATTTGAAACCCCCACTTTTGGTGATTTGGGGGATGAAATTCAGTATCATAATTTAAACTTACCTAACTGTAACTGTTCTTCCCATGAACAGTTGTATTCTCCAGAGTCACGTGGTTTTCCTATATTAAACTTTGTACAGTCAGTTTTCGAATGCAAATTTGTAGGTCAGAAATTGTACGATGACAGTTGTTAACTGTTGTTTTTGAATCGGAATAATTCATAGACATGCTTTGAACAAATGCTTTGAACACCATTAATTTAGATAGTGGATACCTCGTATAAGTTGTTGTAGAAACTAATTATATTTTAGTTCAAATTTATATAAGAAGATATGCACTCGCGCGCACTGTTGTTGTATGAATGCAAATGTGTTGGTAAAGAAGGTAAAGATATTTTATTTTTGTAGAGTGAAAATGGAAAATCAAAGTATATTGACTAGACAAATGGAAAAGCTCATTAGGTATGTATAAGAAATATAAACCATATTGAGGTATATTATAAAACCTAACAATAAAGAACTTTGCCTAGGACCTTCAAAACCAATATATCTACAATAACAAATAATATATTTTCTTTATCATCTATTTAATTCTTCCATTTAAATGAGATTTAATCATTTTCATGGTCATCTCATTTATATTTTTTTTGTATAAAAGAGTTCAAAGTCACCCTGTGTATACGTTATAGACAGAACCTAACAGAATAGATAGCCAATTTAACCTAGCTGCATTATGCATTATAGACCTAATTCATATTAAGGTTCAACGAATAAAGAAAATTTTTTTTCCTGTAGCCTCCGCCGAGCGTCTGTACTTGATAATCTTACACGCAAAAATACAAAAGAGATCGAGGAGAATAAGTTTGGCAAATCACACATAAATAAATAAATAATAAGTAAATCCCGAAACAAACACACCAATTGTATGGTCCCTAAAGTAAGCAGAGCTTGTGTTATAAACCCAGAACAACCAAACATAGGTATACAAATAATGACCATCATGACCAGAGAACAAACATCTGTGTTTATCACACAATTGAATGCCCCAACCACGACTCGAACCTGGGCGTATATGTTCATAATATCGACAGTCACTACATCGACGGTCGCTGTATCGAAAATGTTCCACCGTCGATGTAGTGACTGTCGATATTATGAACTGAACCCAAAGCTTGGACTTCGTAGGACCGGCGTATGAGGCAAGGCAACTACCCGCCATGCCGCTCGGCCATCAAAAGACATCGTCATGACAAGTTATAATGCATGAATCGTAAAAAATCTTGTCACAAATATATGTCATTGATAGGGTTCAAACAAATGAGCTCTGGTGTACTTACAAGGCGGAGCTGTTGTGTGTGAAGAAAAAATTAACTATTTGATTTTTTTATATGCTTAGCCTCGCTTAGATCATCTCTGGTGGAAAAGGGCTTAGCGGAGTGAGGGTTAAGTACATATAAAATTGCTTTAATTGGGACGTGTGAGTGATGCGTGCGAAGGAGTCTGTGTAGTGATTTATTACGATTTGTTTTTCCTCGCACTGATCAGCTTCCTAAAGGCTAAGACGAGACGCAACATTTTACGCCTCCGCTACGCATCCTCGCTAAGCACAGCACACCTTTATAAGGTAAAATAATTTTGGAAACATTATCAAATAGCAGACTATGAGGTGCATAATACTAGCAGAAAAAAATACATATAAAATTATAAGAAATTAGTTAGGGACGTATTGTAAAAGAGAAAATAAAACCAAAATATTTCTCGATTAGTTTTATTTAGGGACGTTCAGAAATGCCGACAAAAATATGGTGGGAAATATATTTCCTTTGCCTTGTCACACAGCTGGTAGATTCACAGCCTGAGGTTTTCTCTGGGGTTTTACATATGTAACAATATTTTCAAGGTTTTCTATACCTACTAGATTGTACGCACATGTTTGGCGAATCTAAAATTATTAATCTAATATTATTGTAAAAATCATAACTAATCATAACCTTCCTGCGCTCATACTAAACAATATATAAGAAAACTGGAAGAGCCTAGGCTGAATTCTTTAAGCTTTCAGGAAAAAAACATTTTAAAAATCCATTCAAGATGGTAAAAGATATTTTCGGATGACAAGTGCAAAATTATTTTGTGCTAAAAAGAACGGCCGCAGGTGTAATAATATCTAAACAAGGCAATAAAACATACAGTAAAGATGACAGTTACCGCGGTAATTACAACACTAGGTAAATAGATTTTCATTATTTTTTTTATTATTATAGTATGATGAAGAAGCTTGGAAATTTTTCATATGTTGGTTTTTTGTAATTGTTTTTTTTTTTTATAATTTGTCAAGCAACCATTGTCAGAAAATATTTTATGTCTTCCTCAAAATGGTTTATTAATATAATCCTTTATAGCTATAAGCGCCTGTGTATGACTTGTTTCAATTGTATTGTAAGATATCCCGATTAATTCAATTTTTAGTCGAAGATTAAAAAATTATCTAGTGTTTTTATTAATTAAGTTATTATTCATATACAATTACAAAACAAATTAAACAATGGAAAATTGAGTTGAACTATTAACAATGGCGAACTAAGTTTCAAATAAAAAATTCCGACGGCTCAGATAAAATTGTTCTAAACGTTACGCCCATTGATTGTTTGAATTTTACAGATAAGTTTCTACTTTCTTTATAGAAACCTACGAATACATATTATACAAATGTTGGCTTGTTCATGAAAAATTAACTAAATACATATCAACATACCTACTGTCCTAAATCGGTTAATGGGCAATGTACCGATCTATTGCTCGTGCAAGACAGTAACACAAGTGAGTCCAACTGATATTTGTAAGGAATGTAGACAGTTGAGACTCCTTTTCAGCAAGTGGTGCATATGCAAAGATAGGACTAGTTCCTCAAATAAAGCTTAACACTTGCCGTCGCGAACTCATTTTTGGACTTACGCCAATTGAACAAAAATGTGGTTATATCTTAGTAATGTACCTAATCATTTTTTAAATAATTTTAAATTAGTATAGAAACAAAAACCTGTTTAATGGAAGTTAATTTGTTACAATAAATAGACCTATTTGATGAAAAAACTGAAAACGTGAAGACAGTTATATAGGTTTGTTATGAACCCGAAATTGACTTGAAATCCAGTTTTATTAATTTGTTATTGGTGATTCTTATTCAATGATCAAATAGTTTCAAATCCAAAACCAACAGATTTTTTTTAACAAAAGCATTCATTTAGGTACGGCAAAATAAATCAATGTAAACATTATTCAAAAAAAAAATCACAAAACTTAGCTTAATTACAATAAGTACAGGAAAATTTAATAAATCATGGCGATATCAAATGAGTATGTCGTAACGGAGTTTACAAGCAGTTTTCTATTCGCACCTAAATGGAATTGCTTGCGTTTTATTACCCTACTTAAATACTTATTATTAAAACAAATGAGCAATTAACATTTAAATATTTAAAAACTTTGTAAGTAGCTTAGTTTATTCATAAATTCGTATTTTTAAAACATTGTAAGCATAGCAAAATAATTGCAAATAAAAGAAAATCTTACTTGAATTTCCGGCAAGAAGCCAAGTTCATGAAAACTCATTGGTATACAACCGTGATTAATCAAATAGGTAAGTACATAGGCAAACAAACTTAAAACACGCAACTGTCACAAAAATCAGCAAAGTTATACGTTCACTCAAAACTAAAGTCACAAAACGAAGAATGAATAAAACTTAAAATTACTTAAAGCTTCCAATAATTAGTAAGATAAACTAGTAAACGCCGTAAATTCTTAACGGTGTGCGCAACCTCGACGCTAAGTAAAGCGATCGCGGAGTAACACCGACTTGAGACGGCAGCTCTGCCTTGGCTTTTGTTTTCCTATGGCATTTCACACTAGGCCCGTGTTTGCGGGCAAACAGCGCGGCTTCGACTGCCCAATTATCACTTACCTGCGACAGGCGATCACAAAACACAGATTTATAGTCGATAAACTAATAATATCATCACTTTTACTGGTTGTAAATTAATTATGTTCACTGGTAATGGTGCGGTAATACGCGGGATACGCGGCCGGCCTCGCTGGCGTCGACAACCGTAGTGGCGGAGGCAGTAAGAGGGCGGGCGGCTGGCGTGGCGCGCGCCGCTGCCTCCAAACACACCGACTTAGGGTCCAAATACGCATCCAGAGACAACCCTCGCATGTTTTTTTTCCTATTTTTTTCTCTCTGCGCACCTACGGCAATCGATTTAATAGAACACCACAAAAGGCAAAGCACCTAGCAGTGAGGTTATACAGCTAAATTATTGTTACTTTTACGAGCTTAATAATGGACTGTAAAATATTAAAATAGCCGAATAGGTATTTGATTATTTAAACACGACTTTTTGAGTATTTTTTGTTAATTACAAGGTTTTTCCGTCTATGAGAACATAAATATAATTTTGGAATAAAGCTTTTGCTTTACAATGCGTGGGTATTTATTTTTTCAGTTGCAAATTGGAACTTTGTCTGCTCAAACTTTCTAGGTATGTAAATAAACGTGTCATATGAAAAATATATTAAATATAATATAATACTTTTGAATCAAGTATGAGCATAATTTTATGGCAGTTTAATTTACCATTTTGTAAGTGATAAACTATATTTAAACTGTTTCATCACCGACTCCAGATCTTCAAACAGCTACTTAGTAAGAAGAAAATTCGCAAACCGTTATTTACTGAATGAAATAAAGAACTAAAAATAAAAAAATTCGGTAAGCATTTTGGAGCTGTAATAAACAAAATTTACATTTAATTAATATACAACTCGCGCAGTAATAAAAAGCGATTGCTTTCCGTATTAAAGAGGTATGAGAACACTCAGCTCGAGTTAAGCTAAACTTAGATGCTTATCGCAGACTGATTGGAAATTTAAATTTTCGTTTTGTTTTTCTTGATTCTGGAATTCTGAATTGAAAACATCGGATTTATAAGTAAATGAAAATGATGAATGTAAATTTGAATACTGTGGCATTTAATAAAATCAAATAGTTTTGGAACCTTTGCTTGTAAACAAATTAATTGTGACTACTAGATCTGTTGTGACGCTGCAGTCGAAGAAAATTTTGTATTAGTTAAAGATTTATCTTGTGTAGGTACATAAAACTATTATTATATTGGTGGTAACAATTGGTTTGCCATAAGTCAACTCGTTCACCATGCTTTAAGAGTTATTCGTGAAATTGGGTATGGTTGACCTGTTGCGAGTTTATTAAGAGATCTAGCCTAGAGGCTTAGATGTTCAATGAATCATTCATACAAACTCACATGCAGCAATGGTTTATATTTTACTTAACTTCGACGTTAATTGAAAATATTAAGTAAATGTAAGTACTCTGGAATTCCAACAATGAAACTACCACTTTAACAGTTATTTAGGTCGGATGTATTTTATTTATTGATCAAAAGTTTCTTATTGAAGCTGAAGTAAATTAATAATTTAAATTGTATACGTTATACACGGTCATATGAAATACCTAAGTTGGAAACAATTTACAACTGGATTGTATATACAATTTGTATCGAAAATATTTACCTATAAATAAAACAAAAAAATTTATAAAAGCACGTAGAGTAGGATTTTAAACTTGATCTCATTCAAAATTGAATGAAAAGCAAATAAAAAAAACGTCGGGTAGTCCACATGCGGACTCATTTTATAGTCCTTTTAGTGCGTAATCGCGACGTTTAATGTGCTAAATTGCTGAATGCGTTTTGCCGCTAACATTTTTTGATGAAGCATATATGCATAAGCATATATACTACTGTCTACAACTATATCAGCAAGCTTTGAAAGATTAAATCCACTGTTTAACTTTCTACACTTGAATATTGGTAAAGCAGAAAGAGGAAAGTATGACAGAAATATTGTTTGTAATTGAAATTGGACCCGACGTAAAATTCATAACTACAGAACTTTTTTGAATAGTAATTTGTATTTATTATATTCATAGCCGGCTAACGATCATGCGATCCACCGGATGGCGAGTGGAGTCCGTGCCTATGGACACACCGCCACCATCATCGTAGGTGTTTTATTTATCAATAGTGATCGTGAGTATTATGTTGACCAATGATGCGTCGCCGACCGTTGGCAGCAGTTGACATTCCCTTGTCAAAGTAAAACATTGCACTGCCTTTCCTTTAACCTGCACACAACCATGTAAAGGTGATTACTATGGTGGTCAAATAGAAAGGACTATCGCAGACGAGATCAGAAACTCTACTACCAGGTTATCGAAGGACTACACCACGACACTTCGAAACACAAAGTAATTCTACCAATACGACAAAAAAATATTAATATGACCATCATCAAAAAAATGCCATTAACTTTTATATAATAAAGCTTCCGAATTTTATCATTAAAGAGCTATATCGACACCTGTTAAATGGTTAACTTTAATACAGATTACGTAATCTAAGTAAAGTTACGATTATTGTAGGCAGTAGTTTTATAACTTACCGACCGAAGTTTTTATACTGAGTTGACGCTTAGACCACACCTTGGGCAACTTAACTATTGTTATCTTTGCTTAAACTTAGATTAGATGTTAATTATTTTAACAATAAAAAGCCGCCGGTTTAATTGCGTGGTAATTATTCGTATTAGAGTGCTATAGATCTTTGTTAGATCAGGGTTTACGTATAAATTCGTAGTTTAATGCAAATTTGAAAGCTTTTAATCCTCTTTCGTAAATATAATAAAAAATTAGCACTTTTAGAGTTTATGTGACTTACAGACTAATTATAGAATTTATGTTCAGTTTTATAAGTAACATGTCTAAAATCTTACTTTAAAAAGTTCTGGTAGCTGAGATGAGATGAGGCTTTAAACTTATTTTACCTCGATAGGATTAAAGCTACGGTTGCATTTTATTCGAAACTGAAAAAGGGTAAAGTCTCATATGCTCCACCTACTTATCTTGATTACTTTACAATTTTGAGTCGAATACGTCGGAAAATTTAAACTTAACCTGCCCCAGTTGACTCATTGAGGTGATTCACATTCTAAATGGTCAGGCCAGGCAAATCTACCGGAGATGAAAAAGGAATATAGGTAATCTTATGGATGAACTTCTCCTTGTACAGCTGCTGTGGTAAATATGAAGCATAGTTTTGCTAAGTTTATAAGAACACAGCGTTTCTCGTTGATATTCTTCACCCGCAATTTAATAATCTTTGTACCCAGTTGTGAAAAGCTTAAAGTAGAAAACGCTTTATTAATTTCAATCCTATTTCTGTTATGAAGTTCAACGTATCTCAATAGTAGTAATAGTGAGGAATAAATAGTATATAATTCAAAACTGGTAAGTATCAAAACGTTTATGGTGTGTTTATTAATGTTTAAAAAAATTTAGAGTTATCGATTTATTAAACTAACGGTAATTTATTGCTACTAGATGTTTGTAATTCATCAAGCTCTAAATTATGCACAAAATATTTAAGAAAACTGTGTGGGGTATTATTATAAGAATTATATGAATCTGTGGTTTCATATATTTTACATATCTCTTCTCAAAAGAAGATTTTTTCTTACACTTCCAAAAACTCCTAAATATTTCTTACTAAGTATTTACAAAACATAACTCTTCTGAAATTTTGTACTTAAAAATTCTTTCAAAGGATGTTTCTTTTTATTATAAAAAAAAGTTTTAGGTTGACAGCCCTGATCCAAAACTGAATGTTTACTCAGTCTCAACAAGTTTTAATTATATGCTTCTGTTTTAATATCACGGCGGTGCTTGGTCAATTACTTTATAGCTAGCGTGGAGCAAACGAAGCCCGCTTGAAACCTCTTTGCATAAGATTAAGTTTTTTTTTCAAGAAATGGGATCTGAAAAGAGGTTTACTATTTTGTAATGATCTTTTTGATTTGCATTGGAAAGTATGAAAATATTTCAACAGCCATGTTTGGGTTTGTGAGCAGTTTTTGCGTGTTCTACTTTAATCCTCCGAAAATAATGTATGAAATTTCCAGGGCTGTGTATTTGTCCAAGTAGAAACTTTTCAAATTTTATTGACTTATTGTCTCTTTTCCTTAATAACATTTATATATATAAAATGTAGGTAACACAAATATTTTTTGTTCAATCTTGCCGTTTATTCTAAGAATAGCAAAGTTTAATATTTTTCTATATTTTACTGCGTCTAAGCTGTGAGCAAAACATTTATGTCTTAATGATGTTATAAAGCTAATTTGTTATTAGCTGAAAATTGTTGTAGATTTTATTTTTATTAATATAATTAGACGGTTTTGTTTATCTTAAAAGTTTAGGTAAAAACGTTACTCATTTAATCTGGTGTAATACTGATGTTTTTTATGTTTCTCTAAATAGGTCTAGTTATAAAATAAATTATAATATCTAATATAAGTATTTAGTTAAATTTTTTACATTATAATTTAAAAATAAAAGTAGTTAAGCAATATGAATGCAACGGCAGTTGCTTCACGTCGTCAGCGTCGTAAGCGTCGCTTAAAGAGGCGGTGGCTAAAAGTCTTACCAATCTCTTTATTTAAGTTTTGCTTCGTTTATTAGCTTTAATATTAGGTATAACTAAAACTTAAAACTAGCATTCTACGAAAAATAAGTAAGTTGCAAAGTTCCGTCGCGTAATTATTGAAACAGTGTTGTATTCAACAACAAAACTCTAGGAAGAGTTCAATTTATGACATTGTCGTCTACAGCACTTGACTTTCAGTTCATTAGGGTGTCAAAGAGCTACTACAACAAACTCCAATCGCATTGACTTCTTTCAACACATTAGCAAAACGCTACAAAGTCAGTGTCACCAAGTTATGCGTTCCGTAGCAAAATCTGGAACTGAAGGATTTGTTACGTCAAACTTCATTTACACATAGAACGAACTCCACCCTTTACTTAGCAGATAAGTTTGTAGGATTGTAGGACAGAAAATTCCCAGCATATGAACAAACAAACTAAATGTACACACGAGTACAGATGTGTGTCTAGAATCTGTACAGTCAGTTAGGACCACGTGCAACATTCCAAGTTATATTGACTCGAGAGGAAGGGCACGCGGCCCGACTCGCACAATGTTACTTATAAACATTGCTCGCTCCGAGTGTACTGATGGCAAACAAGTGTGTGTTAGTTAGATCTTTGTTATTCCGCAAAATATCAACTATACTGAAGGTATGTATAATATTGAATAGAGAGTCCTTAGATTTATTGAAGGCTCTACGGTCAATATTGATCAATACACGGCAACAATATGCGACAGTATTTACTTAATAGGAGTTAGTTGTCGCGAACTCGACAATCTATGAATCTGTCAGTTAAACTTATACAGATTATGCGTATGTGCCCAATACAGCCACCGATTTTACGATAAATTTTACTACGCCAAAAAAAATTTCATATTTTGACAAGTTTGCAACTTTATTACAATTTTCTTCGTTTCAAGGAAACAGAAATAATCCTATCTTTTATTACATCTAGCTACAAGAAGGCACATGAATAGCCATGCTCCTGATCACAGTGGACGGACGTACATAGTTTATTTTATTTAACATTTCCTTGAGTCAGTTTGTCTTTGAGTCAAAAGAGTAGGTATTTGTATCCAAAATAAGATGTATTTGTGGAAAAAAATCAGAACCTTTTTACAGTAAAACTGTTGGTTTCGCTCGATTAAACTGTGGTTTTTTAATATACACTATTCAATTTAGATAGCTACTCAAGTATACCCAATCATTGCACCATTTTTTTACAATTGTATAAACCACATATAACTTAGTCAATGAACTTTAATTTGCTGTCCATACTTAGAGTGCAAAATGGCAAGGCTGTTTGCAGACTGCGCCGCTAATTGCTGACGAAACCTGTCAGACCTGCGATGCAACTCTTCAAAATGCATGCTGCCCTGGTCGGTAGGTATAGCGATTTTGTAATTTAAATTCAAATTAAAGCACTAAATTTAAAATTTTACACTTTGTTTTCCTTTGAAATCTCACAGAATAATGCAGTATCTTCTTATGTCTTGCCTTCACAATGTGCCATTCATTTGCTGTGAACTGTCGGCTAGTCCTCTAGAATACACCTAGTTATAAAAACAACAACTGTAGGTATATAGCACAATGATATTGTGTACCTATCTGCAAAGGTTTGTGGCCGTCGTTCCAGACCGCCCTATCCATCTACCATCCTCCTATAAGGGTCAAAGAATACCCGGGTATTTCCATCTTCATCGAGATAGTTTGCCGGCTACTGCATTGTTAATGAAAAGTAAAATAAATGGTTGTTAACGTTGTTAACTTGACTTAATTATTATTTTTCTACTCGACTTAAATAACTTTACTTCCTATCTCCCCAAATACCTCTACTCTACTAAATCTCGTTTCAGAATCTTGATCCACTTAAGCACGAGACCATCTCAAGTAATTCCAGACCCAAGTGGATTGTTTTCTCGGGCCCGGATTTATCTCAAGTTTATGTCGAGTAACATCCCGGGTCGTAAATTTTAATACCGCCGGCTACTGACTTGTATGTTGGTACCTATATATACATAGCGTCTACGCCAAATGTACGACATTTCAACGTTGCTTCAATATTCCAAGTTCATTAACCTATGCTGATTAGATAATTTAAGGTATGTGTAGGTAGTTAAATATCTTGATTTATCGGTAGGTACATGCTTACACTATAGAACTTGATAATTGCAGATATTTGTAAAACATTGGCAAAATGTATGGTCGATAGGAACCCGCATTCTTTTAAACCAAAACAGTTGTTATCAGAATCGACCTCGAAAACAGTTTTTTCGAATTAAATTAATTAAAAATAATGTTTGCTATTGGATCGTTCCTGCATTATCTGATAAGTCTCTAAATCTCTAGTCTAGAAACTCTAAGAGACGTTAAAACTAAATTAGATTTTTACAAACAATATGTTCTTATAAATTGTGGCCTTGGAAATTGATAAACATGATATAATATTATGTTTTTATCCAACACACGTTCGTTGTCGATTCGTCATTCTGCAGCCAGAACCCACAGCAATTCCATTTCACAGTTTTATCTTTATAATAACTTCTTTCCATCATAACATCATTATTAATAAAAGATACTACCCGTAAAATTATTAAGTTACGTGTCGTTTTAATATCAGACTGGAAAATAATTTCCACAATACCATATACCAGAAAATTCATAAAAATAATTTGCCAATCTAGCTCTATTAAAATGATATTAACTAACTACCTTCGTATTTTACGACATAATTGTTTTTCATATCTACTTTTTACCTCAAGTTAAATATGCGGTCAAATTACAAGTTCAAAAATAATCTATAAGTCCCAATTGTTTCCGTTAAAAACGAAATCCTTCATAGTAAAAGCAAAAGTGAATTCTCCAACCTAATTAATATTCAAAAACTCGCATAACATTGTTTACTATAGCATTCGGGAAGTTTGACACCCTAACATCCTTATCAGAGGGTAACAATAACAAATAAAACACGCCAAAGAGTTAACAATAGCCAAAAGTTTTCGGTAGCCACTTGTAAAAACTCCCTTTGCATTAAATCTAAATATTGACTGACAAAGAGGAAGCGTGACGGATCGACGTATGCGCACATTCCCTTTCACTTTTTTTCCTATTTTTTCGGAAACCCTTTCCATAAATATGCTACTGTTGGTTGTAATAATTTGCATAACAGTGTGCAGAACAATAAAACCAAGGTTTATTTGTACGCTAAAAGTGAAAACATGGGTTCAAGGTAAAGTGCCTGTAGTTGCCAGTTACGGTTTTGATTTCAATAGCTTTACACGTGAATTGACATGTGTTTTTATTAGAAAAGTAGAAAATTATTAATATTTTATATATTGTTAAAACATATTTCGTATCCTTCCACGTTACCCTCGTAGTAATTTTTTTTAAAGAAATTCGTTTTGGTGCAATTTAAAAAAGTGGATTTAAGCTGAATGTCAAAGATAAATCTGGTAAGTTTTTTCGTTGATATTTCTTTATTTCAATTAGTATCAAATGCCTTAATATTTATTCTTGTAGTATGAAATGACATCGAATCAATTAGGAACGTTAACGTCGCCGCACTAACAGGCTATTACAGTGAACTTAACGTTAATTAGAACCTAATTTCTAAAACCTTCACGGATTAGCTCCACGTTAACCTTCCAGAAATGAAACAATGAACTATAGTTTCAAATAACAGTTATCGTTTTAACTCTCATCTTTAAAGTTTAAGGTTCAAGATTGCAGTTTCTTATACCTGTGACTTGTGTTTTTTTTATTTAGTTCTAAAACTAACAAGGATCTGTTAATTTAAAGGACATTTGAGTTTTGTTTAACATTAACAACCTCACGTCGCCAGTTGAACTAACTTGAACTAATATTTGAACTTTACATGGCGAAGAAAAAATATATTGTATCTGCAAACATTACGTATGGACTCTCGCATTAGAAAGATGTAGGGTAAGTTATTATTAGACTTAATACCATCTTTATCATAAAAGGTATTTATTCCCTATATATTTGTTACATTTGCAAGACTTACTGATAATAAAAACCTATATGCGCCTTGATTCATAATCGTGGCAAGCTTTTGCAACCAGAGGTCTAGCGTGAGAATTCCTAAATATGTATATCTTCTCGTCAAGAGAATACTTATCTACCAGGCAAAGCCAACTAGACGAACGGGTGGAATGCGGATTTCCCTTGCAATCATTTACTACTATTAAACAAAACAAGCGCCACGAAAGAAGTACATACTAAGACTTTGGTAATTTAGGCAGGTAAATAAACACTGGCGCAAAATACCGAAATAAATAATAATGTCGATATCCGATATACAAGACGTCATGTTTGACAGTCCTCTGGTTATACAATTCATGTCACGTGGCACGTGATTGTAGCAAATGTCGTCATTCGGCTGTCAAATTGGCTATGTCTTCGTTATGTCTAAGCCTTCTTGCTAGTTTAGTCATATATATATATATATATTATTATATATATATGTATATGATCGCATTTTTGATTGGCAATTTCCATAGTTTTGGCAGTATCATTATCTACTAGCACCAAAACTTATAAGCGTCGTTACCACTCCACAACATCTAAGGATATTCTAAAGATTATTTAACCAAATCATGTTCGAATTAATAATTCATTAGTGTACCAGGCCAATTCCCCAAAGGCCAAATAAGGCCATAAACCCTGTTAGAAACAGCTGTCGATGTTCCATACGTAATAGTGCGGTTCGTTTTATAACAGTCATATAACTGGCTCGAAGCTAGGATCCAAACTGTTAGTTCAAACCCAAACACTACTGGGTGAAGTCATTATAACAATTTTATTTAAGATTTTCCGTTTTTATTTGAATTTTTAATGTCTAAGTTAAGTGGTCTGCGGAAGTGTTTAGTTGCATTTGTGTAAGGTATGTGTTAGCTTTTTTATTTCTTTGCAATAATTCGCATGAAGTTAAACTAATTTCGAGGCCTAGTTCCTTCATTTTTGACGTAGAAAACCGTTGAAAAGCATACCCTTTCAAAGCGTTAGCGTCTACTATAAAATTTATTGAAAGAAAAATGCAACCTACCTACCTATAGGGAAAATATAAATATAATATCTAAACATATTTCTATCCATTTTAGTAAGTAAACACTAGATGAATGGCAGAATTACAACTTCGGTGTGAAGCAATGAATATTGGAAGTTTTACTCGGAAAAGGGACTCGCTTAGAAACTTGGCCGCATGTACGAGTTCCATGCAGAGCTAATTGGCCATACACTAACTAATTAGTGATGCTACGCATCAAACGAACGACTTCTTAACTACAAAACTAGGAACCCGCTTTTTCAATTTGACGACCTTTTTTTAAACTGGATTGTCCTTTGTTTCTTAATTTTAAAATTACGGCTTTGGATTTTTGGCGTAATGCCATTGTGGCAGCGCGAAAGCCTCTCTTTTATTCTATAAGATATTTGAACAATCTAGAAGATAAAGAAGGTAAAATAAATATAAGACTAGTATATTTTTGAATTTTTTATATTTCCTAACTTTGTTTTATATTTTATAGGCTTTGTGTTGCATAGGAGATTATTTTCTAGACGCGCGACCTCAGTACTTTTTTGTATTCTTTTAATTATGTTACACCAATTAAACACCTTTATTCTTATTGAGCAACCCAAAAAACATTTATTCTCAAAATGTTTGTGGCTCACAAACAATTTACGAAGTTCTACCACACTTAAACCTTGTAAGTTAACACTATTAGCACAAAGGCACTGTAACTAATGTTAAGTCCTATCCCAGTTCTAGGAAAGTGATGGGTAATGACGTCCTTTCGCCTACTTTCTATTCACTATAGAGCACTTTTTGTACATTGTGAAGCACCATAAACTCAAATTATAGTATTTGGGAATTGAGAGGATATGTTACGGAAATTGATCAACGCAAAGTCACTCGTCAAACATTAAAACCGTAATGGCGGATCGAGCTTATGAACATTAAATTCAGTTTTGCGTTTTATGGCAATTAGCTGTTGTTACTACACAATAACTATTTCTGCTAATTTCAAGTATTAATATAATAAATGTAGTTTTAATAAAATTAAAACAATGAAAGATAACCTAAAACCGTACAACATTGATTGAACATAGTGTTATAATTCATATTGAAGTAAAGTAGCAGCGGAGCTGTCAAAATCAAAAAGTTTTAGCCCTAGACATAACTCCTTGATTTTTTTTGTATGATGACTGCCTGCTATGTGCCTTTGAAGTTACTTTTTTGCAGTAGCTATGCTTTCTAAACTCTATTTAATGCAATAACATTACTAAAAGAGAAAAATTGTGCTCCATTAAAAAAAAGCATTCAATGTTTGCGTAGTCGGCAAACAAGCTAGCTTTTCACCCGACGGTGAGTGGAATCGTTTATCGTTAGGGTTATGTTGATAATATTGTAATTTATAAATTGTCTTTTAATGGTATGGATTCAGTTGGAATTGCCTTTATTCCTGCGATTGTTCTGGCTGTTCCTTCAATTTATTCAAAAGCCAACCAGGTATATGCAGTTATTATGACGCTTGGAATAGGAAGAACATTTTTACCGAATTGTACGAGCTCTTAACAGAAGGAACAATCACCTTTATACTCTGTATTTTCTTCATTTCTAGTTGTGGCCAGACTAGCTAGGTCAGCTTTGGTACGATTAAGTATATTCGTTGCCAACTTACCATTTTTGTTCAGTATAATGCGTTGAAAAAGTTTAGGTCCTTTTTCAGCGCGTACCTACTTCCGAAATTCAACACTACAAAGCAAAGTAGACTATATTTTTGTGTTCCTTAGAGTCCCCCAATCAATATACAGTAATTTTTTGATCCAACAGAACAAATAGTATAAATTAAAAATAAACATTTCTTAGATACTATGAAAAGGACTATCTAGGGACTTTTGACCATTTTAAAAGCTAAATATTTACTCTTCAGGTGCATTACATTTATATTTTATTCGCTTGTCTTCAGTTTTAACAATATGTGGACGCGATATACAAATTATTGGAAATAGATACCTACCTAATTAATTATCTTTGAATTTTTAAGTAAATAAGCGATCAATGCTTTACCTAATCGTTCACTGTTTTATTCTTTATGCAAAGCTAATTTGTATTATGTATTGTGGTTATATAAATTATATTAAAACCGGCTTAAATAAACTTATATCTTGAGACCGTCCGTGTCTAACAAGTGACTTAGTGGATCTCTTTGAGTACTTGCAAGTACTCAACTGGTCATGTTGACGTTTTACTTTTATTTCAAGTCTTGAGATGAATTTTGTTTTTACTTTTATTTTTACAATTTTACTCTTAGCTAATGTACAAGCTCCTTTAGAGATATTATTTATTTATCCTCCTATAACCGTGATTATTATTTACCACTGCAAATATCATGATTTATAATGGAGTAATTGTTAACTATAAAAGGATTATTTCAGTTTTCCAAAACGAATATGGTTTTTGTAAGTTGGGAATCATCTCGAAGGTCCGACGGTACTTCAGCCCTGAACAGCTACTTAATTTGTACACAGCTCAAGTTCGATCTTGTGTGGAGTACTGTAGCCACCTTTGGGATGAGTCTGCAAAGTAACAACTAGAAGCGATGGACGCAGTTGACCGAAGAGCCCGAAACTGAAAAAACCGAAACTGCAAAGCCTCGACCATCGTCGGAAAGTTGCCAGTTTAGCAGTCTTCTACAGATTACATTTTGGAGAGTGCGCGAATGCTCTTTTTGGTCAGGTTGAACCCACACCCTTCTTGCATCGGACTACTAGACGCAGACAGACGTTCCATCCCTTCATGGTAGATATCCCAAGAAGTCGAACCAAACGCTTCGATAGTTCCTTTTTGGTGCGGGTCGCTAAGGTGTAGAATGAACTGCCTGCGTCTGTTTTTCCAGAAAACTATAGTCCTAGTTCTTTCAAGCGTCCAGTGAATAGGTATCTCGTGGATTGACGTGTAACACCTTCGTTTTCATCGTCACTTTCCATCAGGTGAGATAGAAGACAAACGTCTAATCCTTTTGCAATTAAAAAAACAAAAGATCATTAAACACCTTAAAGGTCATTCATGTGTTTAGTTATAAATATATTTGTTAGTCGTTACGGTAACTTACTAGGTCGTAACTTGTAGTGCACATCGATTATTGAAACCCTTCAGTCATGTATAGTTCGAGAAACGGACCTGGGCAATTCACGAACTAGAACTAAAAAGACAGCAAGATGCCACAGACTCAGTGGTACAGCATGCTGTTTTATATTTTCGTTCAACACGTCAGTGTGGCCACATGATGTTTTGTTTCTAGTTTCAAAGTAGAAAATAATGTAGAAATTTTTTTTTTAATATTACGGTTGTTTACCTCAATTTTTAAATCAAACTGGAGTACATACCCTTTATTTTTGTATACGCGCTATACAAAAATAAAGGGTCTCCAGTGTTAAGAAGGAATATGTACATTTTTTGATATTTTGAAAGACTGATGTATTATATAAGGCTTTAAATTGAATAAATAAGATTGCTTATCTTCCTCAAAATACAGAAAAGTTCTTCATTGGCATTTAAGTTTGAATAAAGTAAAATAATATTTTCAAGGAGACATTCGGAAGAGAAACAGTACCCTATGTTCAAATATACCTTATTTTAATGTTTTAGAAAATTTAGTGCTTTCATTGATGAGCTGCGTCAGAAACAACATAACTATTTATAATATGTACATATAACCTACTTTTTTATTTTATTTTTATATAACATTATGAATATTTTATTGTTATATGAATCTATCACCCTCAACGCAGCCGTTGACACTATTTATGCTTCGACTTGGAAAAAAAGATGTGTCTAGGTCGCTGGAAACTAAAAATTATAAATTGAAGACATAAGCAATATGAACTTATTAAACAATTATATCAAGTATCCTGTGGTGAGCCCAGGCGGAAACATTCAACCGGCGACTACGTCCAGTTGCCTTCACTGGACACGCAGCGACTACGGGGTCCTGTGATGGTGTACGCGTTGCCTACAAAAGTGTCTAGGTTTGCGCGGCGCCTTAGTTAGTGTACAAACATAGACATTTGTGTCTAGTGTTTGATACTCTTCAAGATTACAATAAATATCAGTGTATCTACAGATACAGATTAAGATTTTTTTGTTTAATAGATACATTGTAATCTTCTGTAATTTTAAATGTTGATATGAAAATAAAATCAATGCGAAATCTATCTCAAAACGAAGTTGAAAACGTTAATTTAAATATTTAATATTTCTTATTAACTCAAGATATTTGTTTCTTTGCCCTCAACCAAAGGCAACCGGCGACTGTGCCTGGTAGCCGCTAGTGGTTCACCTTCAGTCCAGTAAAGGTGTACAGGGTTGCCGAACAAGAGTGTCACCAAGTTTAAAAAAAAATTAATAAATATTGTAAATATATATTTTTAAGTATTTTTTATTATTTTAACAATTGATGCACACATATTTGTTAAAATAAATGAAAGAATAATAAAGGTACTGCTTATTTCCTAGGAAATTTCTTCCAGCAGACCTGTAACTGGAGAGTTTCGTATAAAGCAAATAAGTATGTCATTATACTTAAACATGTATTATAAATACAAAACATTACATAAGTACAATGTATACATATTTACTTACCTATATAAAAATACATACCTACGTACAAACATACATACATAAACATAAAACAGTACATACGTAGGTATAGTATACTCATAGATTACAACGATGAACTCTTTAACAAAGTGATAAATAGTGCTCTCTCACTCTTCTCTTAAAAATAGACAGTGTTTTAGCGTCGCGTATCTGGTGAGGCAGCTTGTTCCACAGCCTGGCTGCATGGACGGTGAACGAAAAACAAAGGAAGTCAGTTTTGTGGCGAGGAGTCACTAGTAAGTTTCTTTTAAGCGGTCTGCAGATCTCATCACCTGGGGTGTAGGTAAAACGGTTACGTAAATATGGTAGAGAGTGAGGGTTGCTAAGCACGTTAAACGAAAGATACAAGATACGAGTATTCCTACGGAAACGTATAGGCAGCCACATGAGTTTCTTGCGGAAGTGGGAAACATGATCATACTTTCTCAGTCCGAAAATGAAGCGAATGGATAAGTTTTGTAGCGCTCTAGTTTGGTAAAAACTTCCTCGGTGGCATTCAAACAGCAGGAATCAACATAGTCAGTTAGACATAGGTTGAATTAATGTTTGAGTTAGAGATATTTTTGTAGATAGTGGCAAAATATTTTGAAGAGCTTTAGTGGAGTGAAAAGTGAAATTTACTTTGCGCCTAATTTCATTTACATAGTAATTGCAATTTAGGTTCAATTAGGTTCAGTTAGGTTAAATTTGAAAGGTTTGTAAGGTTTTACTATAACCAAATCTATACATTACCTAAGCGTAAAAATACAGAAGTTTTGTTTATTAATTCCGAGATACCATTTTAAAATAGTACACAATTTGACTTTTTCTACATAACTTAAATCTTCCAAGCGTACACGCCTACTTATCTCATATTTCCAACAAATACACAATCCTAACTCTTAAAATCCATATCTCAAGATTTCCATAACGAGAAAAAGGGTCTAATAAAAAACTATAATTTATTCTTGGGACGGCACCTACCTATCGGTTATCTGGGAGTGTATTTTTAAACGATAAATTTGAGCTGTCACTGCGCATAGATGCTATGGGTAGGATTCCAGTTTCTTATATAAAATCTCTACTGGTTTTTTATGTTTAAAATGTCGATGAAACTTCTTTTTTTTTTAAATTTTAGAACATGTTTGTGAAGAAATAGCACGTATTGTGATGGACCGCAGTTTAAAATTGAGGTAAGTTCGAAAATTCGATCTGTGCCTATCAATTTTATTTTGAAATAGAAGCTGTCTGGATATTTCTTTTTGAAATTAGAGTCCACTTTAAAAAACGATCTTGCAATCCTACATGAAACGTAGTAAATTATAGTTGTTCTGCCAATTTAAAAAAATCTATTTGTCTATATCTAAACTTTGTTATCGTTATAAAACTTAAACAATATGTTGTTTATTTTTTTAATTTTATTTGTCTTTTTTGTAAATTAATATTAGTAGATTAGGTTGCGATGGGTCTGACTTCTCTTCAATATAGGTAATGATACGTAGCGAACAAAGGTAAATTAAGTTTTAAATTTTGATTTACATTGCAAATAAAATTATTTTAATAAAAGAAAACAAGGAAATAAAATGAATTACGGATAAAATACAACGTGAAATAACTTTGTACTAAGGGCAAAAGGCTCGCGGAATTGTCGCGCAGAACCGCAATGGATAAAGGTTGTGCACATAATTTTTGCACCAATAAGCAAACTACAAGTTATCGTATAGCTTTGGTTGCCTAAAAGAGTTGCATCCTTAGAAGATGAAATCGCTGCAAGTAAACCCGAATTTCCACATGCGCGGCAAAAGACGAGCGCTCTATAGAAGACGCATTTTGTTTCGTTCTAAAACTACAACACGCGACGCCGCGCCGCAGCAACGTAAGATTTTCATAAAACTACTTAATAGCATATGCCAGTTCCTTTTCTTACCTGACAGCAAAAGAATAAACTAGCTATCAATAAAGAGTTATTAAAACTACAAAGTTAATATAAATTGCGATATATTTTCTTATTTTCAATTTATATATTCAAAATGTGCAAGTTATAATGAAACAAAACTTTTTTTCTATTTCCTGTAGGTCCCTATTATTTCTTCAGTCATTTGCAGCTGTCAACTAACGAGATTCATTTATTTTTCATCTTGAGCTTCCAACGCTCGGCAAGAAAGGTTGATACATAAATATTGTGTAGTGGCAGGACCGCCTTACTCTACTCTGCCTCATGGGTCGAGGTAAAATATTATCCTGTCCGCGACATTTATAGCGGAACGCAGGCTGTCCAATCATTACTGAAATATGTAGGACTTAATTTACATAAACTACCTAAATGTGAGCCTTTTGAGACATTGATGCTTTTATTAATTATTTTTAGAATGGTATGGTATTAGTATGAAAATGTATTTCTAGTAGGTACTTACTGTTTTGAATAATGTGCCGAACAATTATTAGATACCTCCTTGGTCATAGTACTTAACAATTGGCTAGTTTTTTATTATAATTAGTTTAGATTTAGAATGTAACCCGCACACAAAAAATTATGATGTTTTGAATACAGAAATATCTATGTATATATTTTTATCTAAAATAACTTTCCTTTATTTCACCGCACAAATAAATAAGGTACTGAACACATTCTCGGTCATTCAAAACCTCGTTGTGGATTGGGTTCATAAAAGTTAAAGGTGATTAAAAAGGTGATTAATGATTAAAAAGGGAATAGCTGGCACTTTGAAAAAATACACATGCATATTAAAAAATGTAATGAATTTATACGTGCCACCAGATTAATACTAAGACGAGAAAATAATTGTTATAGGTTATATACCTAGTCAGAGTTATATACTCAGAGTATATAAATGTTTTCTTTTGTCATAATTATTTCCTCTATGCTTTTAAAACCGTGCGAAGTGAGATGTAGGTACATGGCAGCACAAAAAATCACAAATAAACCCGCATCAAATCACAAAAATAAATAGCGTTGAAGTAATGTTGCAGACACAAAAATTTCGTACACATTCATCACGTCAATTCTTATTCCGCCTATAAAACTGGCTAATGGCCTAAAATATCAATAAACTTCCAAAATGTCTCTAATGCCCGTTAATACATGACTTACTCTATATCTTTATTAACAATTCTCCACGATAGATTCCTTTCAAAGCGTTCACTGAATTTATGTCCGAAGTTACGACTCCCTTACAACTTTCCTTTTATGCGCAACTATTTTCTGAAAACAGTGTTTTCTTTATGCCATTTTATATGCCATATTTTTGTTAAGTGACTCGGTAACACATTATAACAATGTTGCAAACAATAACACGTATAAAAATTTACTTTAAGCTACTCATAACTGCTCTTCGGGCGGGGCTTATAAATCAAATATTTTGTCTTTTTGCTTGCCTTTGAAAGCTCTGCTGAACATATTTAAATGAGCGTATTTCATATTTTATAAGTACGATTTAAAGGGTTATGCGTAATGAATATAAACTAAGCATCTACAATGTTGCTTAATAAAAGCATGCTTCTTAAATACAAGACAAGGCGTAGCTTTTGGTTATTGACGAAAAAAAGAAATGTTTCGACTGCTAAAAATATAATATTTTTTACACTTTAATAGACCAACTGAAGAACCTACCTAATTTATAAGTATGGGAAATATATAATTCTCAGTTTTTTCAAGGCGGCGTTTCGTTTTCAAATGTCAAGTATCAAGTTGATTTATTTATGGAGATACGGTTCATTTTGTCAAGTGATGTTTTCGGTTAGTTAAAAAGTGAAGAAAAAATATCAAGAAGGGTCCACACATGTTAGTTATAGGAATAGATGCAGACAAGCATGACTGTTGTTTTAATGCTTTCAAGTAAATTGGTACCCATTAAGAAAACATTTTCAATTTATAAACGAATTAAGCAGAAAATAAAGTATTATGCTATCTGTTTAAAATAAATTTAACTAAAAACTAAAAAATAAATTTAAAGAAAACCATGCAGGTTAATATATGTTATTTAAGATATAAGATAACTTAAAGATAATCTTGAAAGATCGTACTCATTCGAACATACATTTAGAAACAAGATAAATTCGAAGGCATGTAAGAAATAATCAGACAATAAGAATTAGATAAATACGAGTTATAAACCTTAATAAGTTCTTTCCTCGTGCTTTAGTTTTGTTTAAGCTATACTATTTCCATTTCTTTATTTTCTCGATGACAGTTCTAATTTGATATAATGCTCTCTAGCTCCATCCAATATCTCCATCCCTATCAGTTTCTCCGACTCTGGTATTATATAACCTTGTACGTGTGTAAACGTCATATTTTTATAAAACAATGCAAACATAATGTAATAAAAACGCTCGCACAAGGTTACACAGGAGCTGTCACCGAGAAAATAAAGAAATATTTTTCTAGCCTGATATATGGTTGACTACATTCAACAAAGAAAGCAACTACGCTGATATTAAAGTGCGTATGTAAATGAAAGACCTAAATTCCATTCTGAGAAATGAAAATACATAAGAACTGCTTGCCCATTCAAATAGTAAAAAAGATCATAGGAATATGTTTATGAATACCACAGTATTAGTAAATACAATGTTAAGAATAAAGCGTTGATGTACTAAGCGAATTCACAACATTTTCAACATGAATGCACAACAATAACGCTCTATGTTTAATATAAAAGAACTTTCCACTAAACCAAATCGGATAATTTCCCCGCCAAAATCACACGAGCGACCGTTATAGTCCGTCATTGCCGCCATAAACTCATTAAGGCAAATAACCGCCCAATCGAGGTTTCCAATCACGAAATTAAAATTACGTCCCTTTTATTACCAGAGGTTACGAGCTGCGAAAAAAGGGAACATAAATAAAAAATGGGGTATAAATAACACACCTCAAGGTACACTCGACGATGGCGGGAATGCGAAAGGTGAGAATTGCTTGCGCGTTTCTCTTACTTTGTAGGAGTACTGCATACTAGAGGATGACGACACTACAAGAGATTCGTATGCGAATCTGTGCCTCAGCAAGTCAGCCGAATGTACGCGCGAGTTCGACTCAGAATTCTGAGGGAATCATAAATTATTGACTTACGATTTAAAGAAAACGTATTTATTCATTCGTTGAAGATCTGACCAAAGTTAACGGATTTTTACTTTTTATGCTCAGGATATGTTTGAAATAATATGTTTTTGAGTTATTTCGATTTACAATTCAAATCATTTACTTAGTTGTTTCCTGTATGATGTTTTAAAGATGCAGCTGGCAGACATAGGTTGAAGCTCCAAATTCTACATTTATCGGGGTTAGAAGTTCTTTAGTCGAATATACACCATGTTTTCTAAAAACTTAAAATATAAACTAAAATGCATGGTGCATGTTTTGATATTAAATTCGAACCACTAGGGATGAGTAAAATGTTTTACTAACATCATTTTACATAGCTACTAGGCACTTTCTTATGAAAGAAAACATAGGAACTTATAAACTCGTGACCCTTCTGCCTGGAAATTATTTTGCTCAACTTTTATTAATAAGACCGAACGGGGTAATTCTGCCAGCCTTTTGGCTACTTTTCCCTATGTCCAAAGTGATTTCGGCTATATATTCTATCTGTAATTGTGTTTCTTTTTCCTTATTTCCATTTCTTATTGTTAACTTGAATATTTTCTTATTTGTAAATATATTACGTATCAATACTAACCGGTTTACCATAGAATTTAATTCAAACTTTAATTAAATTTTCCGTAACTTTGTACAAACAGTCTCCGTAGCTTCGTACCTAAACCGAAAGTTACACCTTTTTCTCACAAAAAAGAACACAAAAAAGCTTTCAAACATCAAAAAATTGCAAAGTGGCCATTTTACATAAATTTTTTTGTGGGTAGATCGGAATACCGTACGCGTGGGAAGGCCCGGGCGGATCGATGCAGCGGCGGCCATCTTGGATTGGAGCGATGGCAAGACTCGGCACCCTTTGTAAGACTACTTTAGTTTGCTTAAATTTATTTTTACTTCATTTATTATATTTAGATTTGTTACATAAATTTGCGTTTGAGTAAATTCTTCTACATGAAGACTCGTACTAAAAAGAACCTTGAAAAAATCAAAATAGAAAAGTAAAAGAAAAACCGTCTCAGGCTTGATAAACAAAATTTGCATTATAGGTACAAACAATAGTTACTCTTCAAGTACAATACTACAAAATGAAAAAGTTTGAATTTAATTGTCAAATTCAAAAATATACAATTAAATTCAATCTTTTTAGTTTTGTACTTGTTAGTAATAGGTAGGTAGGTAGTATATTTATTAAATATGCGCAAAGCTATGTGTACATAAATACTTTACAAAGGAACAGACCCTGATGTGCCCATTTGCAGAGCTAAATAACTGTAATCATGAATATTTACTAACTAGCATAGTCTCGAATTTCATGATAAGTCACGTCCCAAAGAAAGCAGCCATCGTTAATTTCGAAAAGGGTCTGATAGGAAGTGAGGGGAGATAAAAGGGTTCCTACAAATTAGGGGCTGGATATGGGTTTGTAAATAACGATTAATCTTATTAAAATATCGCCCCACATGGACATTTGCTGATCTAATTTATGCTTTAAATAAAATTTAAGTTATTTCTTAATTATAATTAGTAAGTCAACTACTTGAGTACCTACCAGGGTAACAGAAAAATATAGAAGTTCATTTAAAGGAAGCCGAGCAGCGGTCATTGACACAAAGCCCTTTTGAATGCTCGCAGTTGTAGCAATCAACGAAAACGACAATCGAAAGTGAAACTCACAAAACCGGGCTGTTTGCGAGACGTCAATGTAAATTTACATATTTATTGGGGCACATTTTATGGCATCACAGAAAAAAAGCTTCGTTCGTTTAATGGACAAAAAGGATGGTTCACTGTATATTTATTTTGTCGCATCCCTTTTTTACGTGTAAAAGGACGTGGTTGTGTATTTTTCCGGCACCAACTCGACACATTTGGCGACGTACTTTGCATAAAAATATTGGATCGTAAATCCTGTGCTATTCGATGGAAGCGGGTCGCATGTGGCGTAGAAAAATATTGAAATCGCACTGAAATAGCATTTTATGGAGACATATACGAGGTGGAGATTGAGTTATGAATTTATAATAGAAAGCCATTTGTTATTAATAAGTTTTCAGCATATGGGCCACCTAGGTCGATACATATTTTATAAGTGGATCAAAATTTTATAACACTATAGAATTTTTAAATGAAATAAAACTATGATGATATTTTCAGGAAAGTGTTTTTCATTTTTAGTACTTTAAATGCTTATCTTTTATAAAGATTTTATGTTTTTAAATCGGCAGTCAGTTTACGTCGTAACCCCTAGTAAAGATTTACAATCAAGACAGGGAAGAACACCTGCATACGACCGTCAAATGGACACACTCTACGCTTGAAAATCTCTCATTTATATTTCAGCTCCTCCGAAAACTACGACGCCCACATGTTGGTGACGCGTACTAAAAATAGACATGTTAGACGTCAATATGTTATTTAGCCAAGATATTTAGGCTTTTCGAGGTATCGGTTATATACGGATGGAAATATTTCGACTGGAAAAGAGCATTCAAACACCCTGCAAGATATATTCTGCAACGTCGTTGCAAAACAAGCTGCAGAATTTTTCAAAATAAAAACAGGGCTGCTAAAGTTATTTTCCCGAGTAATCTCTGTTCCCATGAGAATTTCTGGAAAAAAATATATCTTCCACAGCTGAGAGGATTTCAATGATACCTCATATGTATGTAATGCAAAAGTATGCCAAAGAATTATACACTCAAAAACCATAACCCTCCTTCCAACAGTAGGGTAAAAATTAAGTATTACTTTCCTTTTTTTGCAAAGGTTTCAAGAGTTTTATGAAACGATATATCCGTGAGTACTTAAGGTATCTGCACCATTTTAAAACAACTTCAAAAACCTTTTTAAGGTCGTAAATTACTTCCGACATAAAAATCTTCTACAGAATATAGGATCAAGAAACCTTAATCTGATACCTTGAGCATTTGTCATATAAATTACATGCATTTTGTGTTTTCTTTGTTATTACAATCGTGGCACTTATCTTTTCAAATCCTGAAATATATCTTTACTAATTTATTCATGACATTGAGATATATTTTATTAATGTATTTTGGGTGGGCTGCAAGCTAGAGCTACAGTCTGTTTAATAACGTATCTTGTTTCATCGTTCATTTTAATTTAAAAATATAGGAATGCATTTTATTCTTTAGACATTTACTGGACCTGAGATTTTGTATCCACATATTACCTATGTAACAAATATAGCTACGTTAGTAAAAATTGTTCTTTATTTTATACATTTACGCGATGACAGTAGGTATAGGTAGTAGAACTACTATATAAACTCCTTATTAAACATTCTTAGATTCCATATTCTTTGTCGTTCGAAATGTAGAGGAATCTCGGTAGCATCTAGGAATGCGCCACTAAATCACAGAGTAAACTGGACCTCACAAATGGCTGTAAAACGATAAATGACAGTATTGCCCATTATAAACTTGTAAAGGCACCATCATACACCTAATAGTGAGAGCTGCCTTATCGAAAGTATTTTTAAGTGCTGTAGTCCATAATGTTTAAGAAAAATGCTCTCGTGTTATAAATTAATGATAGTCATTGAAGATACCTCAAAAATTGCTGGTAAAACTATGGGAATAGATATGAGTATATAATGATACCAACTGAATAAGTATTTAAAAGTGTAAATGAAATTGTTTGACATTTTGTAATTTTGAATTTTATAACTTAAGTAAAATAAACCAGTTACATAGACTAGTTTTTGTCCACCTCTACGATCGCACCGATTTTCAGGTTGTTTGAAACATCTAAACTTATTTTATATCTTTCATTAGGTACCCCACGAGCGCACACCTTTTTCTAAAATAAAGCCGGTTAAAGTTAAAACTGAGTTTCTAAAGATTCTATGAATAGGAAGTTAGTCAATGTCTCTTTAAAATAATTTCTCTTTTTGTATTTCTTGTAAATAGCACAATTATACCACCCACATGAAAATAAAGCTCTTTCAGGATTAAAATACAAAGAAAAAAGCATTTCGTTGTTCATTAATCAGTGGATTAGATAGCACATTATTTACGAGCAAAACGTGTGGAATTTAATTTCATTAGGAAACTTTGGTGACTCCATGTTGTCGCCCGCTGCGCGCTGGTACGCTGGTCGGACGTATTTCACGCATCTGTCAACCGTCCACCAATAGGAAGCGAGAACAACTCTACGTTCCAACTTTAAAAATGGTGAAGATAATTTCATTGTATATTATTTTGTGACAGGTCGTTATTTTGAAGTTTTATAGGTTCGGCCTTTCGATATTTAAAAAAAATATCTTTGTCGATTTATGTTTTTGAGTGAGCGTGCATTTTATGGATATCTTTACTCTGTCGAGCGTAAATTATGTTAGATAGGTATTAGGTAGGTACTAAGTATATTTTTAGTACTATAGTATTTTAAAAGACGGTTTGTATAGCTATATTTCATGGTATGTACATAAAATATCTGCAGACATAAAGATTGGCGTTCTATATTTTCTCCGCAGCAAAGTCAACTAGTAAAAAGTTCCATAAAATAACAATTTGAAACGGGCCATTTCGCGAGGAAAAACAGCTTCCCGAAGCGGGAGTTTGGGGGTGAAATGGGGTGAAAAAGGAGGGAAAAGCGGGGTGAGAGGAGCCTGCGGGGTTTATTCTGCGGAATTACGACGTCGACGTTTCAAACAATAACGCAGGACATTAATGCGGAGCGATTTCTTCACGCGTCGCAGCACCAACGGTGTAAAGTTTTTCCTTGACTTTGGCAGGCTAAATTGAATTCCGACCCTATTTTAATGGCCGCGATTTTATTTTTTGGACGCGATTTGATTACTTACCAACTAATATACTTTTTTGTATGTTTTTACATTATGTACGTAAACAAAGTATTTAAATATCTATAGTTATAAAATATCTATACTATCTTTCCAACTAGGTAAGAAAGTTAGGTATGTACTATTTGTAGGAAACCTTAGTAAAATAACCATAGATACGAATATTCCTAAAATTAAATCTCGTCGTTGAATTCAACTTTTTAGCACAAATGGTGACTAACGCAACAAATAACATATAATATAATAGACATCTACCTGTTGAAGTGACTTCAATTTTCACCTCGAGCCTGATATTTATTTATTAACCTGATGGAATACTCGATCCAACATAGAAAAGCCGCGTTTCAGGACTAATCTAGAGAGGGCAGTAAAACCCATATAAAAGCAGGCATTTTTCACGTGCCGCGTAAAAATATGATAACATGCACGTTCCCGAGTTGAGTGGGCCTTAGGGCCACTTTACACTGCGTTTTAACTTTTTTGTCGTAATACAATTGATGCCATGTTGTAGTTACTTGTCTAAGGTTTCCTGTAGATTTGAGCTGGCAAATCTTAATCCTGATTTATGACTGAGTAGGTATGCTAAGCATTATTTGGTAAGATCGTTAACAGTTTATATCAATAAGATCGATATCGAATTCAATAGGTTTATACGTAGATTTAGTATTAAATAGATTAAATGTCGTCGCTGACCCAGAAATTGATTGTTGGTGCAGAAAGAATTGTCTCCTTCTTTCGGCCGACACAACTTTACAATATGTACTCTAAGATTCTGTCCATCAAACCAAACTATAAAAGTCTAATTACAGAACTTGGAACTAACAGTACACATTTATCAACATTTTTTTTTATTAGGACATACTGCATTCATGAATTTACTATTTATGGATTTACCACAATTACGACTGTAAATATATTTTTATTTCACCCATACATTAAAACATCTACAATTTAAATTCACTTCATGACAATGCCAAATATATTTGAAAAGCCGGTCAAAACTAGTTTATCTTATAAACAATGATAATTTAAATATCGAAAATCGAAAATCCTGGTAAGAATTCCGTAAATTCATTAAATTATAATGATAATTTCTATTTAACATTAAGTAAGACTATGAAAAATTGTAATTTTTAAGTGTAAAGACTTCTTAACTACAGCCCTTATGTCTCTTAAAATTTCGCGAGGGCGCAGCGTGGAATAACTTTCCAGAGCTTTGTACATACATACATACATAGGTAGCGAAATTTACACTGAAATCAGAGGTGTTGAAACTGAATACTTATTAAAATGATTTTTTACGCTTATGGCTGATAAACTAATTACTTATGTAATTAAATGAGAGCTGTAATATTTTGTTTCAGCCAGTTTTGACATGGATAAATCTACAGAAAAGCAATCTGTGAAGCAAAATGAAGAGTGGACAACGACCTCTTATTTAGGATTCATCTGTATATTCCTCGTGTACAAAATATTGTCAGTACATTTACACAAAAAAATCTTCTGGAAAAAAGACACTGTACAAGTTCTGTACAAGATTAAAAATATAGGACTCAAAGACTAAGCCGCGCCCTAAGCCAGTTACCATAATGAAAATAAGAAAACTGATATAGTACCTACATGAAATAGCTAACCACGTGGCTTTCAAAGACCTTACCACACCCTACCTTGTCCCTGTCAGGATTCAATCCTAATTCCTTTGGTGTTAGATACAGGGCTCTGTCATTTACTCCACAATTTTTTTATTTAAGTTACGAGTATTACTGATTTAGATACTTATCAGTTATCAACCCTTATAAAACTTATCCGTTATTGATAATTTACAAATACCTATACAGCCAAGTTTATTCTCAACTGCGTATCACCAAATCCTTAGAAACTAATTTTCTAAATTAAAATAAATTGTGATTGTTTTCACGCACCATACTAATGCTAACCTAATCAAATTACAGAGTGGTGAGTGAACATTGCGAGCAGCGTTGGTCATAAACACCCAAACTCATCCGGGTAATACGATGGCACGTTATATGGCCTCTGGGAAGGACGCCGAGGGTATTTATTTGAATGCCTGGTTTTAATGTAAGTTTTGGCTAATTAAAATTGATGTTTGATGGCTTTTATAGTGATTCTCGAAGAGTACTCTTTTTTAACGTTTTTTTAAGCTGATAATGATAACTTTGCACGCTATATAATCAAAATAGAAAGAAAATCTTTTCACATGTAAAAAAATCATAGATAAATTACGTGTCTATAAACTACTTTGCATACAAACATCGAAACGGAACAGTAAAAAAAACCTATCGAATACAATAAGAACGTCGCAATATTTGAAATTATTATTTACAATGAATTAACTGAAATTTTTTAAGACTTTATGTACTTTGGCAGTCATCTAGGTTACGTCTAGTCAGTAATCTACGTCACAAACATTACAACAATCCAAACTGCCATCACCAACTTTCAACCCAGTTTCTCATAATAAACTTCCCTAACGAATTGCAGATACCAAGAAAAGCCCTTAGAATAAGTACTTGAAGCCATTTGGCAAGCTCTCATCAGCCTAGGCCCCCCACACAAAGGTGGATTAATATTGCCGAAAGCCCAACTTACTTAATAAAACGCCCCTTCTCCTTTGCCATAAATAGAAAACGCTGAAAGGAGATTGCTCAAAACGGCAAATTTATATTGAGCTTTGCTTACAATGCTTGTTAAGGTGGTTTATTAATCTTGGGAGGTCTTGGTATCTTGGTTGGACTTTATCAGCGCTATGTAGATTGGCTGTCCTACCCGTCCTGCTTTCTTGCGATAAGGTTTTATGGTCCCTGAAAGAAAGGATGTTACGGGTTTGATGTAGGAGTGGCTCGCAGTTTTACTGTAAAAATAGATATGGCATTTATGGTCTTGTTTGAGATAAGAATTTTTTGTTGAATTGTATCTATGAAAATATGTTATGTTTTTGTTTGTCCGTGTTCATTTTAGTGATAAGTTAGCAACAAAATGTCGTACAAACTTTCCAAGTAAACCTTCCATACATTTACTATACTTATAATACTAGTAAAAAGAATTTTTATGTGAAATGCTGCAAAATTAATTTTATGCTAACGATAATTTTACCTTAAAAAATCTTCAGAGAGTGCTAATAAGAAAAACAAAATTTCCTAAAACTTCAATAAAGCTACAAAATATTTCTTGTTTCTCTTGATTCTTTGAATACTGAGAACTAAATAAAATGCGTAAATTCGTAATGGCGTATGTTGTAGATGTGTCCTCACATATTTAAACCAGGTTCTGATATTTGACCTTTTTATTTTTTATTTATAGACAATATTGTGTGTCTCATACCGTTGATAGTTTACAGATCCTAGATATTCTTTACACTCATTAATCGTATCTCTGTTAACTCAGGGTTGCCATCTAGTTTGTAACGTTGTGCGTTGGCCATATTTTTTTGTGTCAACTTGAAACTCTCACAGTTCTGTATTCTGACTGATACGTTGACGACAAGTTATTCTCCATACTTCTGTGCCCTTTATTTATTAACATTATCGTTTTGAATTTCATTGAAAAATATCTATTTGTTCTAACAACTAAATTTTTGCGGATAATTTTTTATATATTTACAGGCTCTTATAACAATTAAAATTTTCTACAAAACACAAGTCTACAAGTGGCTTACTTGTTTTATTGAACATATGTAGGATTCCCTTAAAGTTTACTGAATTATCATGCATAATGAGCTAAGGTACTTTGAAGATAGAATATGCACTTGTCTGAGTATAAAGAGAATTGTTTCATTATTAATTATTAACTTCCTGTTTGTACAAACAAAAGGATACTATGTAAATATTAACGGCAAACAAAATGTCAATACGAGTATTTTATTTGCCATTAATATTTTTAAATAAATTCTTTATCTTAATTATATCAGCTCTGAAATCCCTCTCTATCCTAAAACACACTTACAAAACTCGCTACAAATTCCATTTCACGGAGGCCGGTCGCACACGGACAAAGTTGCGGATAATTTACGACGGCAGGCAGGTTTTACAACCACGGAGATCGGACGAGAGCGGGCCTCGTAAATATTCGCTAAACCCTTCTTGAGAAGATATTTATGTAGCTTTGGAGGGTATACCTATAGATCTCACTAAATCTAAATGAAGTATATGTAGGGTTATGTATGTATAGGAGAATGGCTGGGTGCGGGTGGTAGATTCGACTACCAGTGAAATATTGGGGTAATTTTATTAAAAGCTGTACTTAATTATTACAATTCATGACATGATATTTTACATCGTATATTAATTAATTCAAACAAGAATAAAAACATACTTTGTTATTATTACATTTAAAATTTAAAATTGGTACAAAACATGAGATAAAAGATAAAATAAATTTATAGTATATAAATATCTACAATATAAATACAGGTTTAGATAGCCACACTGACGTCGGAGAGTCTATAATATATTCTAATGCCTTAAGTAAAGTTGATATTGCGATGTAGAACACGCGTTGTGATTGGTCGGTTGAGTAGCGCGTCACCGCTACACAGGTATTCATTAAAAAAGATTTCTCCATATTTCTTGTTTTCCCACAGATTTGACAAAAGATCTGAAACAAGAGCAAAAGGTGTTTCACAAATATAAAAAAAAAAATTATGTTTTTTTATCTTATAACATTTATCTGATTTGATATCCCATTTTATTTATCATCCCTAGCATTTCTTATACTATTATTGATTTAAAAATGATTTTTAAAAAATCTATAAATTCTTTATAGGTACCTTAAAGAACTATTATGTAACAGATAATAGATAAATAGCCTTGGTGCCACAATATTTCAATATTTTCAAAAGGGCTGTTCTAAGTAACGCATAGTTTTATGTCCAACTAAACCTAGACCCTTAATTAAGGCTTCCATCACCTCCCTAAATAAAAAATCTACTTTAGATCACTTAGCTCTGGGGCATCCGCTTTATTCACTAACTATATAAGAATGTCGTGAAGACGTTCAAAGTGTAATTGAAATTGAAACCTCATTAAAACTGTAATATAAATTAGTTCTCTTGGACACGTACAGTCGGGGAACTCGGCGGAGGCTCAGGCTAAGGCGAGAATGGCTTGCGCGTTGTTCGGTCTTTTGTAGGCGCTCCGCATACTAAGTGGTGACAACTACTGCAGGGGATTTTAATGCGAATCTGAACTTGCATAAAGTTCCCCGACTGTACCTGCCTACCGTAGCTTTTGATAGTTTTTTTAATGATCTATATAACAAGCTTTTTAATTGTGAAATCATTTTTAAAATTCAAGTTTACAAATTAAAAAAAATCTTTCTTCTTCATAATTTGTTTATGGGTAAAGGAATATATTTTTAGGTACTACCTACGAACCGAATCAATACTGTATATCTACTTATCAATGTTTACTACTAATCAAATTCCGCCCAAAAATTCTACTCAAGGCTGACAATTCTCATTTTTCGACATAAAGTCAAGTAAAAATTTCAAAGTTTGAATTGATCGATTTTTGGGTGGAGATTTAAAATTTGATATTCTAGTATTGTCAAACTCGACATTTTACTAAGTTTACCGATCGACTTGCAGCGAGTAGGTATTCATCAGCGGAAGAGATGAAAATGTCTATAGACTTGCGTTCCGAATTCGAGATATAATTGTCTCTAAATGAGAATCTATTTACGGTTAGAGAATAAGCGCGCGAGAACGAAACTGCGTCACCTCCAGAGACGACCTCCCTAACTAGCTCGTAATTGCAAAGTTAAATTAAGTGTTACTTTTATGGATATTTCACTACTCCCTAGTTGCCTTGAGTAGACTCAAATGGTTTTATTTATTGAAATATAAACGTAAGTTTTTTTTTAAAACAAAAAGTGACGTGAAATATTAGTCATCATAATTTGATATGTTTTAAATGAAGTAAATTTATTTTGTATTCCTCAGACGTGAACAGTTGTTTGGTAAGATTATAATAATCTAGAACTAATATTTTTAGGTGATAACTACTACAAATATTACAAATGGGTATAATCAGTACCTAGGTATAATTATATAAAGTCAAGCATTAGGACGTTTAATAAAATTTTGCATTTTAGTATCTAGACAAAAAGGCTGGACAAAATTATGTATTATAGGGACCGCAAAAATAATGTTTTATATCTTTAAGGTTAAAAATATTGGGCTGCGAATATAAATAATAATAAGTTTCGCATCACAAAACACTTAATACTAGAACATCACAACATTCAAAATATTTTTTTTAACCTGTGGCTTTTTTATATAAGTTTAGTGTCTATTTATAGTTATATAGTTTATATAGTTGGTATACTAACGTGAGAAAAACGAGAAGGTTAATAATGTATACCTAGGTATTATTTATTTACTAAAAATATCGTTAAAAATTTGAAAAAGTTTTACGCGGCTTAGTGCCCGCATATAGTTTACGCTCAATTGTGAAGTTAATTAGAATATATAGGTTAAGTAATCAAAAGCACGTGTCGTTTTAATTAATAGGTGCATAAGTGTGCCTTTAATAATGAGTTTAGTTAAAAGTACTTACATCAAAGACATAATATTACACCACAGCAAGGGGTTAAAACTGTGGCTTAAATTAATAGTTTCTGCAATTTTGTTTTATGAAAGCAAGTGCAATACACCGAATAAGGAAAACGCTCGCTTCAGTACTACGAGCATAAAAATATACGACGACCAGACGTAAACACCTGAGTTTAGTATTAACTGAAGTAAAAAAACAAAAACTGCATATAAACTGGGATATAAATTATATGAACCGTGCTGCCCTGCTGGACAGAAACATATTAAGCATGACGTGAAGCAAAGCTTGCGAAATGCATTACAATTAATTTCCATGATTTACACTGCACGGACAAAAAAAAACAAAAAAACTCTTGAGAACCCGCGGCCAGAACTGCAATCGTAAAACAATAATTTGAATTTACATTATAAACGCATTGCTACTTACATGCAACTTTATAGCTCTGGGATCCAAAAAAAATCTTTCGACCAAAAATTATGGTTCTCATTTAGTTAATTGACAGGCAAAAAGATAACCAAGAATTGCACTTTAGCGTAATCTTATTTAGCTTAAGTAAAAAATGTGAATTAAGTAGGTTTTATTGGCTCAGTGAGGTCACTAAATAATTGGATTTTGCGTTGCTTCGGCCATAAACATAATCCTTTATATTGAGCTACGTCTAAGGTAAATTAAATGGTACGACAAGTACTGAATGGAAGGTCTACACTTTGTTTCTGATATAAGTCTTTTCAGCTGATCAAGTTTTTTTGAAACAATTCAGCACGGATCAATTTATGCGGAACATTACCTAACGATATCTTCGATGCAAGGTTGCCCGTAGGCATCATTGATTGTATTGTTTAAATTAAAATCGATAGATATTTTTCATCACCGGTGCGTTGCCGCCCGAAGGATTCAGTCGGGATTGCCATTGCTCCTTTGATTTGGCTATTTTAACCTTTAAAAGGAATACAATAACAACAATATCCACAAATTACCTTTTGAAAACTTATGTTCAATATGATCGTAAAGGGAACACTAATCGTAGCACACAAATTGTTATCCTCATTTGCATGCCTATATCCTACGCTGTATTGAGCAGATCTACTGCAATACACACCATAGTAGTCAGTAGATTTAACACAACCAAGGTCCTAAGATTAGACGAACTTGAAAAACTAAGCAAAGCCAACTCAAAAAGCTGTATTTTAACCACCCCTTGCCAACGTTTTAAAACTATTTCTTAGCTGCACCACAGGCACACACACACAAGGGGTAAACACCCCTAATGCGATCGAATAACGAAACGATATTGCCTGATAACGATACTCATAAATTTCGCCAACAAGGTGTATGGATATTTTCACTTACCCTGGGGTGGGTCGAATTTTGATAAAATGCCCTATTTTATGGGGTGAATTTTAAAGGGTAGACGTCTGCTAGCGCTCGATAAGTTTTATGCGAAAGTTTAATCACGTGTAAGCACGCGTTAGTTTATTGTTTAAAAGGTTTGGTTTACTTTAGATTCATGTCAAGGTGTAATTAAAAAGGTTTTCAAATAATGTTTTATTGAGTTTGTATTAATTCGGAAGATTATTTATTGGGAGAAATAATGTAAACACTTTTTACCAAGAAACATATTCATCAGGGTTATTATTTTAAACATTGGGTAATAATTTAAATATGTCTCAAATCTATTCCAGTTTATATTTGGGCTTGCATGTATTGATTAATTAGTGGGACAAGAGAAATAAGTGCAAATATTGTTTTTGAAAATCACATTTCGAACTCAATACCGGAGAAATATAGTAACGGTATTGCTTGAAAATAATAACAAACTTCTTAAGTCAGAGATTTAAGTTTATGTCGCACATTACTATTCTGTACTAGGTAGGTAGAGAGAAAGTTAGCTAACCGTAATTAAAATGAATCTATAATGATATTGAAAAGTAGCTGATACAGCGTCATTTGTTCACAGATTTCGAAGACACTTGTGGAAAAGAAGGGAGATTTAAAATGCTGCAACCATTGTCAAGAAAACTTCAATAGACGAAATTTCAGCTCCATCTGCAAGTGAAAACCAATCTTCTAATATACCTAATCTTTATAAAAATAGTCTTCACACTGCAATTATGCAAAGAAAGCATACAATACATCAAAATGTTTGAACCTCCTCTCGTACCCCTATTTGACAATATCTGTTCTTGTCTAACAACAGCCAACTGTTGTGTCTTCTCTTTCTAACAAGATGGCGGATGGGGGTTGAGGGAGATGCAAAGTTTCCGCAGGGTGTATTAGGGTATTTTGGGGAGAACAGGAATCGAATAAGAAATATTTTTGTTGAATAGGGGAATGTTAAATTACGAGTGTAACGTAAGTGATTTTAGCTAATGGCTTAGAACAAATACATAGTGATTTTGTTTGAGTAAAGTTGTTATAGATTAGACAAATATTTGAAGGACAAATAGGTACCTTATTTTTTTATTATGAATTTTATATTATTATATTTTCTTGAATTGACATGTAAAATTATAAATGTATATTAAATTTTACTAACAAGTATACCTACTGAAGAATATAAACATTTTCACGCTTTTATCCGGCAGTTCGTGAATTTGATTTATTTTGTTTATGTTAACACAACTTTCTACATTCATTCTGGCAAATAAATAGTTATTATTATTATTACAAAAATGACGTGCCTTAGTTAAGCAAAAGCATTTTTACTTTTATGAACTAAATTTGGTAATGTGTGTATGTATCCTGATTGTACTAAGTTTTACATGAGGTATCAAAAACGTAATTCTTCAAATATTAAGTCTATCCAAGTAGGTAATCCCTCTACCTAGAGATATATTAGTTAGTTACTACAGGCCAAGGTGCTCCGGCTAAGCGCCCTCACTCAGCGCTAGACCACAGAGTCAAGTGAAATTTAAAAGGCTAATAGTGCCATAAATAAACAATACATTTAAAAAAATACTGCCTGAGTTATAGTAGTTAAACTTAAATATACCTATCCTTTTGATAAATGTAAAATTATATGTATGCACTTACATTGAGATTTAAATGCCTTATAACCAAATATCAACCTTATCAATGCGCTACGTAAATAGCAGGTATATAGCCTTCTTAATAAATTTGATAAACTGTTTTCTGATATTTGAATGGTCTAATAAAAACGAAAAATTTTCTAAAAGAAGTGATGTTTTTTTCATATACCCAAAAACCAGATTCGCCAAAAAATGGGATTAAGTATATGTGCATGGTCATTGAAAAACATATAATCTTACAAATTTTACGTAGGTAGATTGTTATAAAGGCATGTAGCATATACTAAGAGGAGGAATCGAAGCCGATGCATGCGCGGTTATCTGGAGTGTGTTCTGCGATGCCCGCTCCATTCGCAAGTTGCCTAAGTTAATGCATGCAGAATGCAGATCATCAAAGCGAAACCTACTGCGAGTATCGCAAACCTCTCTTGCAGGTGTGTGTTTGTGTCACTCTTAATTTAGTACGGATTTTTCAGCCACCAAAGGCAATATCTCTCAGACTTAACAGGTACCAGAGTAGGCATCATAGATCATTTAAAAACTTGTGCATTGAAGTGTTAGGTGTGCTATTTGGGTCGGCACCAATCGGCACTGCCGGGCAGCAAAAAATATGAATTATGAATGAATGTTGAATATGTGAAGATGAACGTTCCGGAAATTTTCCGCTGGGCCGGTTTTGGCACAGCAAGCTGAATGAGCCAACCTTTGTGAGACCCGAATGTCTTACCCGATCGGCACTTGTCGAATATGTTTGTAGCAGTTGGTCCAGCCAGCCTTGTCTTTCAACAAATAATGCCAAACCGAACGTGCCTACATATCTACCTACAAATCTAGGCTGCATAACTCATGCTATATTGCAATCAACACCCAGTAACCAGCGGTTTACTGTACAACTAAAACCTAGAAAAATATTTCTACATTTGAAAATCCAGGTACTATCCCAAAAATATAACTACACTTCCAAGCGAGGTAGTTAGGTAAGTACCTCCCCCTAAGTGGCAACCACAGGAACCCTCTCTACTCTAAACCAGCATTTACTGCACCATTAATCCGTTGATTAGCAACGCCAAGTGAGAGCTTAATGATCACCCTCATAATTACTCTTTCCATTCTTTCAAACTTGAAAATCTAACTTCACGAATCTAAAAGAAACAGCGCACTACACACGGATAATGCTATCTCGTTCTTTTGTATGTTATTAAAGGTTAGTTTTAGCAGTTGTTTAGAGTTATGTTTGAAAATGATAGCTGTTGGTAATGGATTTCGGTAGTTTGCTCAGACTTATATTCTGCGGGTTTAGCATTAAGCGAATTGTAGAGTATCCAGCAAACATAGGTAAGTATGAATTAGTTAAGTGCTTTCTCTAAAGTCTTCATGGCCCGTCGTACTTAGATATATCATATCTCACAGAGTAATTTAGAATTGCTTCAAATATAGTTCTGATCTCAATATATAGTAGATACTATATAAAAACTGTTTAACTTTAACGAAACTTTAAGAAAAAATAAAAATATCGCAATTAAATGCTCAAAAAAATTTTGTAGTGCATTTGTGTATAAAAATAGTGGTATTAAACGTACCTAGAATATCGCCAGTTCATAGCCGGACACATTGTATAAAATACCATTATTAAATATCATATGCCCTTTATACAAAAAAAAGTGGTATTAAAATTGTTATACCTACTGTTATACCTACTGACTCCTAAACGCTCAAAATAAAGATAAAAGAGATTCGAATTGGTTTTATTCCTGTAATTTTTGACAGTTCCTATTCAACAGAAGTATAATCACGTCAACCCGGGGACAAAAGTAGGTTTCAAATTAAAAGCATATAAATGTGAAATATAACAGAATTATAAAGGGGACAGTTTTACTTGTTTGCATGGTGTAATTGTTATCGATTAAGGGTTTATACCCTATCAGTACAGAAACTTTAAAAAATATTCAGCATTGGAAAGGTCCAATCCAGAGCTTTATACAGAGCTTGTCAGATAAACTTATTCAGGTACAAGATCATTCTAAAAAAACCAACAAGCAGCAGAATTAGTTGCACATTCATAAGCTGCACTAAAGTAATTTATCCAGTGTAGTTACTGTTCCCATTGTTCCCATGGGCATTCGGCTGGCAACTGATCCAACGGTTTAAGCAGTAGAACGTGCCAAAAAATTCATATATTATAAACACTCGATAAACATAACCTTCCTTCTGACATTCGGGTGAAAATACAATATAAGTACATATCAAGGAACAACCTACACCTACCTACCTACAGTAAATTGCTAGACACGGCGTCGGCAAGAGGCCCTTCATAAAGGGCTTTATTGCCCATTACTCCATGTTTTACTTGGAAAGTAACTTGGCCACTAAGCAAAGTTAATTTTATTGCACACCGCCCTACACTTACATTTTATACTGGGAAGCCGGGACGGGTACTTTCATTATAATTCTGATTTGGTTTGTAATTTATAGGTAGATAGGTAGGTAGGTACTAAGTATATGAACATATTCATCAGTGTTTAAGTATTTAATTTTGTACATAATAACCAATTTTAAATTATACAGTGGAAAAATAAATGGTGAGTTAGGTGTCTTTAATACGCTTTCTATCTTCACGTTATTAAGTAATTTAGCAACTGAAGATACTTATAACAAAATATTTTTTATTGGTACTGAGCAAAACATATTTAATTTTTTGTAATAAAATTGTAAAGTGATTTTCTGGAAGTTTAACCTTACGTATCAGGAAGAAAGTATTTATTTATTTATTAGTAACACACAAGTTTATGACAAATATTGTAAGTATGATAATATCCCAAATTAATTATTATCTTCTTCATTGAAACTTAAACTAAACTTAGTGACATCAGGTATTGATACCATGTAACATTTACTAAACATATAACTAGAGTTAGCGCCATCTATAGTTATTCACCCAAACGTTTTTGGCTACCGCCATCTATGAATGTACCATGGATGACTTGATGCTGTGACGTTTTGATTTGTCGAACGAAACGGAGTTAAGATTTACATACCATATAAATGTGATCCGACTACTTATACCAAAAATTTAAAAACCATAATACTACTCACTCAAAGACTTATAACACTAGATGTCTTTTTCCGGTATTAATTATTTTTAAAGTACTTAATTCTTTTTTTAATTTCCAGAAAAAGAACTGTTCTGAATGTTCTTCTGAACAACAAACTGTAGTGACTCGATACAACCCACGACACACATTGTAGCCATTGTAGTGTATTATTTAGACTGTGACTAACTTTCCAATACTTTGTTTTCATGTGGCAGATTTTCAAATATATTCTTTTTGTGTTGTGTGAATTTTTTGTAGACACATCATAAGTATGGGATCTAGTAATTTTTTTGCAAGAAAAAATAAGGGATAAGTGATTATCAAATTACCCAAGAAATTATCCAATCAATATTTACCAAATCTAGTCTTCCTTTACTTTACTTTAGTTTAACTTCAAAACATACCCCTATATTCTGTAAAATTAAGAAAAATGGCTATTTTGCAAATTGTGGGAAATTAGCTCAAACTAACGGCGTCAATTAAGTGGCCCAAAAAGAACAAAAATTAATATTTTATAATATTAATAAAACTCATCACAATCGCAACAATTTGGAAAGCTTATCAAATTGAATATCAAAAAGTTGTTGTAAGGTGTTCACGGCTTTCATACTCGGCAGGTCTCTTCTTTGGAGATTGAGCAGGCCACGACACAACGTTAATACCAGTTTTGGTCAGCTGGTATGGTGCGTGTTGCGAATCTGGCCGTATGTGGACATTGTCATGCATTAGTTGAAACGAATTACTCAAATGGCCTCGAAAAGTGAGGATTACGTCTGAAACTTTCCACGTAAATCTGAGCATTGAGGTTGCCCCTGACCAAATTAGATCGGTTCTTCCACCGATCTAAATACCTACCCATATAATTATTGTTTCCCCACCATACGGATAACTTCCTTTCAACACCTTAAACGTTCATGATGTCCAGAAGTTCTCCAAACTTGAATTCGTCTTGTGTCCAGCCTTATTCTGAAACGAGATTGTAAACGGCCCTACGATTGCAGATTTCTATAGGTAGGACTTTCAGTAACCTTCGGGAACGCAGACCTACTTCACATAAACGATTTCGGTTAGTTTGATCGCTTACCAAGAAGCCTGATGAGCTGTGGAGCTTCGTAAATAACATTATCATCTGTTTCGATGAAGAAATTGTAATGGCTTTGTATAGATGTCATGACACAGTTTTATGGAAATGCTAAAACACTGTTGATTTTTCTTAATAATCGAACTTTAAACAGAATAATCTGTTTAAATAGTAAAATCACTATGAATAATCAATAGCAATCCAAAAAATGAGTAAAATAAACCTCATTTGCAAAAAAACTCGAAAACGAACTTGATCCATAGACAATTTTGATGTGTCTCACACTCAAAACTTCATTTCAAAACTAGGCGCTACTCTCGTCAGTTCAATGGTTAGATTTAAATGGCTATTCTTTGTATTGAGTAATCGTAAACTTTCACAAAACACTACGTCAATTCATAAGTAAAAACAAAATAAAAGTGACGGTATAAAATAGTCATTATTTACAACTAACTACATTATGTACCACCCATATTTGTAATGTTTGTAACCGAATGAAAACTTATGGTTTTTTTAGGTGTTTGGTTTTGTATAACGTTCATGTTAGTTTTAAAAACACATGAAAATTGTATTTTTTAATAATACCTTGGCTACAATAATTGGCGTGCTAGAGGTTGTCCAGTTAAAGTTCTGTCGCATTATAGTCTGTCGATCAGAAGTATAGGCGTACAACCGTTTATCGAACCAAAGCTGTGATGCGCTATAGTTCGTCGCTCAAAAGTTCGATCGTGCTTTTGTTTGTAAAACGTTTGTAAAACTTTTGTTTGTCGCAACTACGATACGGACTCAGGCTGCACACACCCTTTTTTGAAAAAAAAACGAGATTGAGGATGTGTTCGGGATTCCAAAACTCCAATAGATTTGTGTTAAGACATTTAGTGGGTGGAATGACTTTATGATTATGTTCAAAACACGACAAATATTTTTCAGCTACAATTACAATTATTGCAATAGAAAAAATTCTTTTTGGATACTTATTCGTAACATAAAAAATATTCTTTATTTGACGTTGAGTTGTACAAGGTCATATCGTAAGCCATATTTTGTTTTTATATGTACCACGAAATACAAGTCACACTCTTGTGTTCGGCTATCCACGAGTTTTGAGTAATTTCAGACGAGATAATTTAAGAATGGAATACAAAAAGTGGTATTAAAATGTGAATTTTATGTTTATTTCAGGTAAAACAAAATTTAGGAAAAGATTTTAAAGAGATAAAGAACAAAAATAAAAGAAAACTAACTTCAATTGGTAGTAGATATATCTTTAAATCTATGTATCATGTTTAATGCCATCAAAAAATACAAACATACAATCTTTCACATTTGCAATATATATTTTAAAGGATATAAGAAATCAATTCTGGAAATTAATACTATTAATTATTTTTATCCAGTTCGAGTAGCCAAACCATTTGTATGGTACGCAAAAACAGGTGGGAAACTACAAACGCGTTCAAGGTGTCCTCGTGCCGCGCTGACGCTGCTGTCGGCGTGGCGCTCTTTCTATGTGTAAATTACGTTTTCAATATGGCGACAATACAAATTGATAAGTTTTCGGCGCTGCTGCACAGATAACTTGTTCGGACTGAACAGAAACCAACGTTTCAGTGCAGGGGCAATAACTGGAACTAAACACTTAGAATGGCAATCATGTAGAAAACGAAATACATACACTACTTTTTATAGGTAGGTTTGTTTTTTGTACACAGGTTACACAAAGGTTTTTGATAAAATTCAATAGTTCCCGAAATAAAAGCGATCGACGTCGATCAACGTTGCCTTCCATTCTACCATCGATCGACGTCGATCGATTGTTGTGGTAGCACAGTAAGAAGAGGGGTCGCGGGTTAACGAATGCAGAATAGACTTTTTCGGTATCGAAAGGTGGGATCTTAGGGTGTGCCACACCAATCGATCGACGTCGATGGATGGTAGAATGGAACAGGCAACGTCGATCGGCGGTCAATCGATTGGTGTGGTAACACCCTATGAATACTTTCCGTTTTAGAATACGTAATGCAATGGAGCCGCGTCATTTATAATATATTAAATTGTAATTATAAGTTATTAGTATAATGTACTAAGTATTATATACCAATTAAACACATTGCAGAAAGATAATGGTTTTGCTTATGATAAAGTTTTTTTAACTTATTATATTTTTTTGTATAAGCACCAATAGAAAATACTTCACAGTGAACTGGAGAAAAGTTTAAGTACAATACAGTTATTTCTTTATTAATTTTGTACAATACTCAAATTTAGATAAAAAATGAAGATCATATTAATGACAGTTTATAAAAAATTTTGTTGGTTGGCTTTGATTCCAAATACTTGAGTCCAAAAAGTGACATTTTTGGAATACCTTTCCTATATGAGCTCCTCAGTCTGTGTACCAAATGACCTAATCGTGTATTTTTCAACTCATGAAATTACAAAGCCAGCAAACGAGCAACGACCCGCCTGATGATGAGTGGCATGCGCACCCATGCACATCATAAGTCGTCGGTGTTTTTTTGTGATTATTACATTTACAAATTATGTAATAATTAGACCATACGCTTCAGTTGGAGTTGCCTATGTTCTAGTAATTGCCAGTTCCTTTCCTTTTACCGAAAAACAACCGTGTAAAACTATAGTCCTAGTTCTTTCAAGCGTCAAGTGAATAGGTATCTCGTGGATAGACGTGTAACACCTTCGTCTTCATCGTCACTTTCCACCCGCTGACATAGAAGACAAACGTCCAATTCTTTTTCAATAAAAAGAAACGTGATCATTTTGACAGTTAAATTACGTAGGAATTCAGTATGGCGCGACCTGAACAAAATAGACTACTACTACTTAAAATTGCAATAAGTTTTAATTTTATAATTTAAGGGTGGATGTTATCGGAAGAATGTTGTGTAAAAAATAAAAAGGGCAATTGAAAAATACTCATTTACAAGAATAAAACAGTTTTATATATGTGGACTAATGAGAAAACATGTCTTAATTAATAACATGTCATCAAAATCATAACATATTTTTAGGAGAGCTGAGGTTTAAAAATTGGGAACTTTACCAGTGTTTGAATTAACATCATTTGATTCATGTTTCCTTTTTATATTTCTTTCTTAAGATAAAATTTTGTTTTTGTTGGTGGTTAATGTTTCTTGTATTCTAGCAATCTGGATCTAACAATTCTGGCACTAAACTTTCAAAACAAAATAAAGCTGACACAGAAAGCTTTTTTCAGCTTTATTTTGTTTACACAGCAAAGGAATATTCTCTATATATTATATCTCCGTCTAGAATACCGGTAGAAGACATAATCTGTCGCGTAGAAGACTGTCTTTTCACAAACAAACTTTCAAAGGAAGATTCTGAAAGTATACGGCAAGATATCTCCGGCGTATTAAGACGCAATAGTCTACCGAAATCGAATCTTTCCAGAGAAGAACGCCTTGCATTGAAGACCTTACGCAATAATGACGAGTTAACAGTTCTCCGTGCAGATAAAGGACATGCTACCGTAGTGATGGATACATCTGAATATAACGAAAAAATCTTGGAGTTGTTAGCGGATGAAAACACCACCATTTTGGGTGAATTACGACCCCACCAACAGGATTATGAAGAAAACATCCACTTTAATACAAAAACACAAAGATTTGTTACATTTAGATGTGAAAAAGTTAACACCAGCAAGTGCAAAACCACCAAAATTGTATGGGTTACCAAAAATACACAAAGCTAAAGTACCTTTGAGACCTATTGTGAGCCAGCTAGACACACCAACTTACAAGCTGGCCCAGCACTTAGCAATTGTGCTCTCACAACTGCGAGGAAAGACAAGTGCATATGTAAAGGATTCTTACCATTTTGTTAGTGACCTTAAAAATCTCAAGTTAACTAACAATGAAACTATGGTTAGCTTTGATGTGTCGTCTCTATTCACCTCACTACCTGTTAGAGACTGCATTGATATAGTAAAAAGGAAGCTAAGTGAGTCAAACTTGCCCGAGGAATATGCAGAACTATTAGAGCTATGTTTAACATCTGGCTACTTCATGTGGAATAACAATTACTACATTCAAATTGATGGTGTTCCCATGGGGTCTCCGGTGTCACCTGTTGTAGCTGACATTTACATGGAGAACTTCGAGGAGCAAGCGCTCCGAATGGCACCTGTTGTGCCGAAGATATACAAGAGGTACGTTGACGACACCTACACTATATTACCTAAGCATGAAGTGACTGCATTCCTAAACCACCTCAATTCCCTTAATTCTAAAATTAAATTCACTATGGAATTGGAGCAGGAGAACAAATTAGCTTTCTTAGATGTCTTAATACAAAGAAATCCTGATGGTACACTTAGCCATACTGTTTATAGGAAACCCACCCACACTGACCGATATCTAAATGGGAAATCCCATCACCACCCGAGCCAATTATCTGCCGTAGGCAACTCTTTGTTTCAGAGAGCACATGGAATCTGCGATCCCCAACACATTAATGAGGAACTTAACCACCTGGTTAAAGTGCTGCGGGATAACGATTTAAAAACACCGCGTCGCCGTCGCAGAAACCGCGTAAAGCCACTCACAGTTGAACGAAGACCAGCATTCCTGCCTTATATAAAGGGTGTTACTGACAAGATAGGAGGCATTCTTCGGCGAGCTTCAATCAAAACTATCTACAAGCCGCACTCAAAGATAAGCCAGCATCTTCGTCCAATAAAATCAAGCATACCTTTACAAGACCCAGGCGTTTATAAAATCGACTGTGACTGCGGGCTCTCTTATATCGGTCAAACCAAACGAAATGTGTCAACTCGCATTAAAGAACACATCTCTGATGTTAAAAATAAACGAACCTCAAAATCTGCAGTTTGTGAACATTCCATAGACAAGCCCAACCATTATTTAAGATTTGATACCGTGAAGATCCTAGCAAAAGAGAAACATTTTATACCTAGGATGGTCAGAGAAACTATTGAAATTAAAAAACATCCAAATTTCAATAGAGAAGATGGTTGGAAACTTTCATCAACATGGGATCCAATACTTAAAAACATCAAAATGAAAAACCAGCAAATTGTTAGACTGCAAACTCAGGACACAGTCAGTGCCTTTTGTGTCAATCCGGGACGTTATGCGAGAAGACTGAGAAACAGTTGGCGTTAATATGTATTGACAATCATGTAGTTTTTATTACTGGCAATAGATGAACAACACCTTAGTCTATCGTGACCACGGCAACTGCAAAGATGCCGAAACGTCGAAATAATTTTAAAATTAACTAAAATATACGCGATAATATCCGGTAAAAAGTGTTTTATTTAAAGTATGTATCGTGAAAACTTAAGAAAAGATTTAAAGGAATATTCTTTCTTCCCCGTCATATTTAACTGTCCCTGCATTTGGTTATACCAATAAGAGTATGAACAAAAAACTATTTTTATAAGATATAAAACAAATTATTAATATACCACCCGAGCGCTTCTGAGCAATTTGACATGACTTTAGTTCAGTTAAAAAATATTTTAAATCAATAATTCTTCTATCCTTCGAGATTTCATTAGTTTCACATGGTTGCTTTTAAAATGGGGTACTGTAAGAAAATATATACAAATATTTAGTTTGCGATTATAAATTGCGTGTTTGTTAAACATTGAATAATGTAAAATTTGTTTTAAACAACAAATTCTTTTTGTTAAAACACTATTTTAGTATAACAATAGATTAGTGCTCAATAAAATAAATAAAATACCCTGATTTTGATTATCATTAGGTCCGCAAAAGATTAAAGTATTTCTGTAACAAGAAAATGTCATAAATGTTGTATTAAAATAATTTGCAAGAGATACTTAAACGAAAAATTAATACACAAATGTGTAAGCAGTCAAATAAAATCTAAAAATAAAATTATTATCTTTTTTAGTAAAGTGATAGAACTAGAAGAAAGAACTGGTAAGAAAGACTACGAAATATTATCTTTAAAAGCAAAATTTATTTTATACGATTATTTTTCCTGTGTCCAAATTAATATTGACGCAATTTTTACTGTATAACTGATATATTCAGCATTTGAATTGTCTCTAAGTTCATACAGCGTACAATGTATTTTATTTTTGTATAAAATAATGTATTTTATTTTAAAATCAAAAATGTTTCATCCATAATGAAAGGAATAATAAGATAATAAGAATTTACTATTTTATATATTGAACTTGACTGTAGAAAATCATCACTCAACGTACAAATTTTGGAGTACTAATGGACACTCCATATCATTGTGTTTGAGTAAATGGGCAGTCGGCGTGGAAGATCTGGCGATCTGTAGGTACTTGGTATACCCGTACAGATCGCCAGTAGTATCTACCCAAAATGGTTTTGTTGTCAATCAATGGTAACCTTTACATATTAGCAAATTATTTATTAAGTAATAATTGTTTGATAAGAAACGAAAATACTTACTACTTTGTTGACAAATCTACCCGACCGAACGACATGTCACGAGCAGACTGATGAAGCAAATAGAACATAGCTTTTATGTGAGATCAAAGAAAATGGTGATAGTTACCATTCGTGTTTGAAAATACAACGTAAGCGCCAAATGAAATTTTCCCTAACAAAAAGCAAACTATTAAAGCAATCAAAAAAATGTAATTAGGAACTATAGAACACATAAATGGCCATCTTTTAGTCTAAAAATTAAACCTAAATGCAATCTAGATTTTGAGAACAGTGTTAAAACACGGATTATGGAAAGGTCTTTTCGAGATTTTTTGTTCCTGATCGTGTTTTGGTGTTCAAGGATCCTGAGATAAAGAAACTTTGCAGCTTGCGTAGAGTAATAAACCAAGGTCAATAGATTTATCACTTAACATCTCGAAACCATTTATGACGACTAGAAGTTGGCTCGGATGTAGAATCTCAAAACGCTGTAGTGTATATTCATAATCTTATAGATTGGGGTAACGATACTGAGTTTTCTTAAATATGAAACACTTTTTTAATATGAAGTAGGTATACAAGAAAGAACAGTAAACTAAAAAAGAAAAATAAAGGCATAAATACAACATAATAGGATTCAAAACATAGGGAAGTACCTACTAATATTTACAGACCCATGTGTTTGTATAGGTACTTGTATTTTGTATACTTCAAAAGTATTGACTATTTTTCCCTATTTTTGCTTACGGTTTAAAGTGAAGAACCTCTGTCTGAAGTACTAAAGTTTTTGAAAGTCTTTGACGACCGAGTAGCGTAATAAGTAGTTAGAAGCCCTACCTCATACGCTGCAGGTCCCAGGTTCGAGTCCTGGATGAGGATTTCATTTGTGTGATGAGAGGCTGCGTTTGATAAGGTGAACCATTCGATACTATTATCAAAAATTCAATCATATGGTATACGCGGCACGCTTCTGAGCTGGTTCAATTCTTTTTTTCTTTGTGTCTTTTTCCATCCCTTTTCCTTCTAACCTTATTGGTCCTTTCTAAGGTCGAATAAGGTAATTTTAATAGCTTGTAATAAGACACAAATTATTTATTATATATTTTTATTTTATAACTATCTACTTAACTTTTACTCGTTTTCTGCGGTCGTGATGACATCACGACCTTAGTTTTCTTTCGGCTTGCTTATTACCTTTCTTCAAGCTGGCTAAGTAAAATAAAATATTTCTGTTTGGCTCTGCCAAACATGGGAAACTTTTTATACTTTCTGAGCTTTTCAAGCTCACCTTGAATCTGCAAAAGAAAGGTTTTTTTACTAAAAGGCTTTACTACTCTACACTCCTTTTCTTGGAGTACTCTGTGGGTCTAACCGACATTAGCCTACTACTCTACATTTCTCTCTTGGAGAGGCTGACAACTCCTTAAATAAGCCTTACTGTCAGGAGCGGTTGGCGACTCCCTAAATAAGCCTCACCGTCATGACAACTGAACTGTCGTGCAGGAGTGGATGCCATGGAATCTGAGCTCTACCCCTCTGTATGCTAGATGAAGTATGTTAGTATTATGTAAGAGATGTATGAAATTGTACGCGACTTTTCCAAATCTCAAAATTCTTCATGTTTTTCAAGAAAAAAATTGTTCAGCAATTTTTTTTTTCATGGGTTTTGGGGGAAATGTATACACACTTACATCTTTTATTGTCCTTACCTATATTGTAAAATATTCTTCTTTATTTGTCTTTATAGGTCTTAGTTAGTTAGTTAGTTAGTTAACTGAAAAATGGCAATCAGCCGCGATTGGTGTGGCGGGCTATTTCTGCCAGTGTCGCGTATTGGTGGGACAAAGTACAAAAAATAAAATAAAAGTTGCCAAAAAATAAATTCCGTTTTGCATTGGGATATATTATATGCTAAAACAAAATAAAACACACGTACAATAACTTAAACTAATAAGAATGATTAATTATTTATATGGTATAATACATGCTCAAACTAAACTAAACTTACTTACCAAAAGGAAAAGAAAAAAAAATTAAATAATAATAATATATATTAAACAAAATACTTGCTAACAATGTACAATCAAAGGCTAATATTAAATCGATGAATGAATTTACATAATATAATTGAAATCTTGGGGCTGTAAGTAGAGAGGAGAGTCTTGATATTAGTTGGGCGCTGAATCTTAGGGGGAAGGAAATCAAATAGTGATACCGAAACGAGCGGGCAATTAAAAAATATATGATCCACTGCTCCTTAATCCTGACCACAGTCACAGAACTGGGAAGAGTGAATTCCAATCCTGTTAAGGAAAATTGGGGAACAGCAGTGGCCTAAGCGAAGTCTAGAGATAACTGATGTTGTCCTTTTATCTACCTTTCTAAATTTAAAAAACCAAGGTCTACCGGGAATGAAAGGTTGGATGTCACCGTAGTGCTTACCTTTAACTTTCCGCGACGCCTACCATTCGGAAGTCCACACGGCCTGTAGGTGGGATTTAGATAGGAGACACAAATCCTGAGCGAAGCACATGTAGTAATCTGCGGAACCGATTTGGATGGAATCTTTCGCAAAGCCATCAGCTGTAACGTTACCTGTGATACTAGAGTGAATAGGAATCCAGGCTAACACAATATTTATAGCCCGTGAACTGCAACAGAATAGGACATGTCTAATTTTGTTTATTATAGGGAATTTTGAGCCTAATTTAAACGGGTTGCCTTCCAAAGCTTGAAGACAGCTTAGACAGTCTGTAAATACAATGGAATTATTTAAGTTGTTTTCAGCTATATACTTAACTGCTTCTAAAAGTGCCATAGCCTCACCTGTGAAGACCGTAGATTGAGGAGGAGACTTGAAGGACAACAGAACCGAGAATCGTGGAATCCACACGGCTGACCCTACGTCTCCCGTAGAGGAGAGTTTAGAGGCGTCCGTATAGACCTGAAGCCAGTCCCTATATTTTCTGTCTACAGCACTCAAGAATGTGGAATTGGCGTTTGGATCGTTCTTGGCAATGCCAAAACTTGTGTCTATAGTCGGGGTAAAAATCAGCAAATTATAAGGGAAAGTAAAAAGAAAAGGACGGGCGCTTTTAAAAACTGGAGTACGGGAGATGTCCAGATTAGCAACACTTTTTATGAGACAGGGCGGAATTTTATTTTTTATTTTTATTTTATTACCTAGAGTTTTCGATGGACCGTTTTAGTAAAATGAGTTTAAGATGAAGGGGATAAGATGAAAGTTGTAACGACTTAGCTATAAAGCGATCCGAGAGGTATTGACGTCGAAGATGCAGGGGAGAATCTGCACATTCGACCTGCATGGCATTAATTGGGGGAGACTTCATTGCACCTAAAACTATGCGAAGTGATTTACTTTGAATTTTAGTAATAACGTCTAAACCTGGTTTATGGCAGGGTTCCAATAAGAAAGAGCCGTAGTCTATTAGACTCCGTATCAATGCGTTGTATATTAGCTTCTGGTTATAGGGGTGAGAACCCCACCATACGCCAGACAGAGCCCGAATGGCGTTGATGTTGGCCTCACATTTTTTGGAAACATAGTTAAGGTGTGGTGTCCCGGAAACTTTTGAATGAAAAACTACACCAAGAAACCTTACCTCATTGGAAAACGAAATTGGTTGACTTTGGAAAACAATTGAAATAAACCCTTTTCCTAGTAAAAATTACAGCCTTACTTTTAGATGTAGATAGGGACAAACCGTGATTATTTTATTATTGCCTAAATAATTTAGGGCATTATTCAAACGAGAGGGGGCCTCCTCTATTTTCATAACGCGCAAATATAAAGTAATGTCGTCCGCATATTATAAGACGTCGCAGAAGGAAGACACAGATCTATCCAAATCATACGTATAGATGTTATATAACAGGGGACTTAAGACGGACCCCTGTGGGACACCTTGCCAAACTTTTCGGGGCTGGAAGTTGGCGTGGGAGTGTCTGATTTGAATAGAGCGTTCTTCTAATAGATTGAAAATAAAAGATGTAAGCCTTTTAGGAATACCTAAAGAAAGCACCTTAAGCCTAAGCAATGGAAGCTGGACATGGTCGTAAGCAGAAGAAACATCCAAGAACACCCCCATGACCGATTCATTGCTAGATAGGGCTAACCTTAAATCGGCCGAGAAAATGCTCAAGCCGTCCATCGTGCTAAAATCCTTACGAAAGCCGAATTGCGTGTTGCTAAGAATATTATGGTATTCTACGTACCATTCCAGCCTATTTTTGACAAGGTGTTCTGTAATTTTCAACAGACAAGAGGCCAGGGCAACGGGACGGTACGAGTCTGCATCTAAAGGGTCTTAACCGCTTTTTAATAATGGGATAACTAAGTATACTTTCCAAGGATCTGGGATCTGACCGGCAGGAAAAATTATATTAATAGTACTAAGCAGCGACTCTTTAAAGACTGTCCCTGCTCTAGCTATAAGGGAGTACGGGATACCATCCAGGCCGGGGGACGAATCATGAAGACCACTAAGGACAAGATTCAGTTCTTGCATAGAAAAGGAACTGTCAAAGGGGCAGTTTGAAGGCACTAACGATGAAAAGGGGACAGGAAGAAGATCGGAGTAAAGCGCAAAAGGGGGGGCAATTTTATCAAAAAACTGATCAAGCCAAAGAGACGGCATATTAGAGTTTGGAGATGGAGAATAAGACACAGAACCACGAAAACGTTTCAGAGCCCCCCTACACCTTGGACGAAGGTGAGCGAGGAGATAAACTCTCGCAAAAACTACGCCAAGCTACCTTCTTTTTCTTTTTAAATAACTTTCTCGCTAGAGCTGCCACCCTCTTATATTCTAAAAAGTTACGAAGGGACATGCTCGCGATGTAGGATTTTTCAGCCTTACTCGGATCATATCTGTACATTCAGAATCCCACCAAGGAGGGGAAGCTCTGCCTGTCGGGTCCGAACGCTTCTGCGGAATATGGTTATTAGCTGCTGTGAGAACACAAGACATAAGGTTGTCATAACACTCCATGATGTAATCTTGATTAGCAGAAGGTATGGAAGAACATAACATGTTGGTATCCGCCGCATACTTGGGCCAATCTACCTTGGAGATCTTATATTTCAGAAGAGGAGGAAGGGTGGTAGGAACAAAAGTAGAGGATGGTAAGGATATTACAACAGGAAAGTGATCACTCCCATGCTGTGAGTTAAGCCTGTTCCAGGATAGGGACTCACCCAGGGAAGATGAGCACATGGAGAGATCCACTGCGCTCGGATTTTATTGCGGACCAACAGACCTAGTGGGCCGGCCGTCATTAAGCACACAAAAATTTTGATCGTCAATCAGATCTGCCAACTGAAGACCAGGGGCATCGTTTGATTGGGAGCAGTGGAAACCCCAGAGATGATGATGGCAATTGAAGTCACCGAGAATAATGACAGGGGCGTGAGGAAGTGACGATAGTAGAGATTGAAACTCATTAATAAGAGCTACCGAAGGTTCGGAAATATATACAGATAGTAGAACAAAGTTAAAAATTTTTACAGCAACAACATTTAATTCGAAAGAGTGAGGAGGTATATCGATACGAGAATAAGGCAGAGCACTTCTTACGAAGATCGCCGCACCGCCATGACCATCCGACCTATCATCCCTAAGACAGGCATAGCCTGAAAGACGGAAACGGCTATCCGGGACTAGCCAAGTCTCAGAGATAGCAATAGTCGAAATGTCATGATGGTGAGCTAGGTAAGAAAGCTCGTGAGTTTTGTGACGGATACTCCTACAATTCCACTGTAGAAGTTTGATCATTTTTTAAAAAAAGGTTAGAGAGAGGGGAGACTTTATCTGCTACGTAGGACGGTAAGTTAAGATCTTCATATTTGGAAAGCATATTTATAGGTCTTTATTGGTTTCTAAATATATTGTTTACTTTATTGACAATCATGTCAATTCAATTTTTTTGACAGCAATGGAGGCTGCCAAACAAGATGACACAACAAAACTATTGTAAGAAAATATACTTGGTTCCTGGCTAATAAGATAAAAATTCAAAATTTCAAATTGCAGTTCCAAAGTAATGCGATCCCGGCCATATAAGCCGATTGCTGGCCTTAGAACGGCAGTCTATTTCTAGCCATCCCACTGATAACATCTCCAGTCTATTTCAAGCCGGCCTACCGATAACATCTCGAGTCTATTTCAAGCCGTCCTGCCGACAATCGCACCAACTATGTGGCCCCAAAGTAAGCAGAGCTTGTGTTATAGAAAACCATACAGTGGACTGGGGGGGACCCAGAACATACATACGTAAGTATATAAATATCAACAACCATGACCCGAGAGCAAATATTTATGTTTATTTATTTATTTATGCATCACTTACATTCTGTTCACACAACATAGATATAAATGGTATTACATTTAATACAACAATTCTTTGCAAACAAAACAATTACTAGTATTGACAACATTTTTACAATTATGTATTACATATTAAGTTGAAAGTTAAGTTAGTGTTAGTGATTTCGCAACATTATATTATCATTATACATTACCTATTAATTTCTAAATTCTATTATTTTATGAATATTTATTTTTATTAGGTATTTGCGTGGTTTCAGCCCTTTAGTTTTAAACGCCGCGGTGTTGTCAAAAAAGATATCCAAATCAGGCCGCCTTATATATAGCTCGTTGTATGCACTTCACATCCTAACAAGAGGAGCCTGGATACCGATATTAGTTCTACAAAATGGAATATTAAATATCTTTTTGACTGTTTTTCACGAGTAATTGTAGGGAACAGATAGAACTATTTGCTGTAAAATGCAATCGCAATCTATTTTTCCGTTTATCACTCCGTACAAGAATACAAAATCATTTCTCAAACTACGCTGTTTCTATGGATGTAGCTCAAAGAAACTCAGTCGGTGCTCATATGGGCTCCTGTGAGATATGCCCGTGCATGAGTAAGCTAGGTGTTTAGTGAAAGCCCGTTGAATGCTTTCGACGCGTTGGGAGGAGACAGCGTAAAACGGATTCCACACGGAGCTTGAAAATTCTAAGTTGCTACGTATAAGGGAGTAAGAGAAACAATTTTCGTGTTACGAGAACGAAACTACTTTGTGTTTCTCTTTAAAAATCCTAGTAGCTGGGACGATTTTTCAATTTGTGGCTTGAATGTTAATTTGCTATCTATGGTCACACCGAGGTCGGAAATTTCGGTTACTTACTGTTTTTATTGGAACATTATCAATGAAGTATAGGTACCTACGATACTGGAGTTTTCCTTCTCTTCAAGTTGATATGGAAACATTTTTTAAAGTTGAGAGTCATATCGTTATGTGTGCACCAGGCCCGTATTCTGTTCATATTATCGTATTGTCTTCCTGGACAAGATCACAGTCTACCATCGAATAAATGGAACGATAAATCTTTAATAACAATAGCTTTGAGTTTTTGGTGGATTCCGCTATGTCAAAAAAAAGTCAAATTAAACAAATTTAATTGCTGTAGAAGTTTCTGACTCGAATACGGACGTTTCTTTCCATCTCATAACACAACTCTACCGACCTCCTACGACTTTTTCACCATGAGATCCTCCTTAGGTATTTCTCCGTAGATACTCCAATCGGCAACCTACTTTAGAAAATTCAAATTCAAATATTTATTTCTCAACGTTGACAATGACTTGTTCTTATTGACGTCAAGTAAAGCATGACTCTACCACCAGTTCGGAATACCCTTCGTGAAAAAGAACTGGCAAGAAACTTCACGGGTATAATTTTTTCAAAATAAATGTACAATGCCTCTTTATGTCTATACAAAATTATTCTTATCTGCATCTGTTAACTAGGCAAGTTTCCCTCCCCCCAATTGTCCAAACGGCGGCGGTGGTTCAGGCTAAGGCGAGAATCGCTTGCACATTGTTCGGTCATTTGCAGGCACTCCGCATACTAAGGGGCGACCGCAGGGGATTCGAGTGCGAATCTGAGCCCACACCAAGTTCCCCGACTGAACTAAAGATGAATTCTTGCTAAATGACACAGCACCACAGCAAAGACGCTTGCAGATATAAATTTTAGTATATTTAAAAAAATTTATATAATATTTATTTGTAAGCTCTATTCAGCCTGTTGTGGTAAGTAGCCCTGACTCATACGCCGGAGGCCCCAGGTTCGAGTCCTGGCAGGGGCATTCATTTGTGTGATGAACACATATGTTTGTTCTCGGGTCATGGTTGTTTGTATTTATATATGTATGTTTATTCTGGGTTCCCCCCCAGTTGGCTGTATGGTCATCCATAACACAAGCTCTGTTTACTTTGGGACCATATAGTTGGTGTGATTGTCTGGGGATTTATTTAAATGTTTAAATAAATAAATAAATGACAATGTAGACAGAGGGGATTTTCTTAACTACCTATATCAAGGTGTAGAAAAAATTGTGTATTCGTTTCCTCAATCTAATCTGCCATCTTGCAGTCTACCAACACCGGTCTTTTTATTCATGAAATAAGTAATAAAACCTTTTCTGTCTCAAACAATGAAATGTTTTGGACAAAAGAGGTCGATAATCACCGTCTTTGTTCGCAAAACGCACGAATTCGTAGCGTAGCGTGACGTAAAAGAAATCGAAAGGGTATCTAAAGAATAAAACTAAACACAAAGGTACGGACTTGGAATAAAGTACTGTCTACCTACTACTCTTTCAATAAGGAAATACAAATATGGACCAACATTATAAATGCGAAAATCTGTTTATTTGTTACCTAGGCTTTCTCGCCATAAGTGATGAACCAAAAAATCATAAAAATTTACATACCTAAACGTTTTCAAGGGTGCAGAAATAGACATATAGTACTTTTCACCCAGAAAAAAGAACTATTTTGAAGGGATATACGAGCAGTTTTGTGGCCCATAGTTTGTTTCCAACAGAAAGCAATACCTAATTAACACAGTTTCGTCCTTTCTTTCATCCATGAAGGTTTTACCCACGAATCTCCAAGCCTCTGCCGCTGCTAGGCCTTGTGCAGCCCGCATCTAGCTGCTATCTAGGAACCTCTCATTTTCGTTTTTAACTAGGTACATTAATGTATATAGCTACATTGGGTAAATGCATTCCGAGGAATCTCACAAATTACCCACATATCAATAAAGATAGATGTATAGGTAGATATTTACCGTTAAACGTGAAGTTACATTTAAGTCTCTACTTCCAATGCAACCCTTTTCAGTTTTTTTCTCTGGTACTATAACTATACCCCACACAGAACATACTAAGGTCGTATATTTACCTCAAGTAACTTACGTGCTCGTGATTTTCGAGCTGGGTTATAGCCATGGCAGATTAGTTGTATTTTGGCCGTTGTGTTATGAAAATATGTGTCAGTAAGCTTTCAGTGATGCTGTGATGTGATTTAATGGATTCCAAAATTAGTGAGGTTGCGACATCTGATCAAATAACTACCTAATCGGTTTGCAAGGTAAGAAATAAAATCAATTTTTTACTTTAAAACATGATTTGAATTTGTTTCACGAAATATTTTCGGTGTATAACTAATGATCCATAACTGGGTAGAAGTTAATAACTCAAAGTAAAACTATTAGAGATAGGTACCTCAGGATACTATTATAGGAAAGAAAACTGTAGCTTTATTTAATAGCCTAATATATTAGGTCCGTACGAAAAATTAATTAATGAATGCCGGTAAAACCCACTTTAAATATAAATATATCGTTGTAATAGATATATCTAGCTATTGGTCACGGAATATGGACTAAGGAGACTGTAAAGACCTTGCGTTAGACTAAATACCAAGTTTAAACTTTAACAGTAAAATATTGTGAAAAATATTAGAGTATAGATTACCTCTATTGCTTTACCCACGTCTGGACTACGAGTACATCAACGCACATGTGTACTCGTAACAAACAACCTTTCACAATTCACTCTAGCTACGTTAACAAACAAGTGAATTCTATTAATACGTCAACATATCTAAATATAAGAAAAATTACTTTTGTGACAAACTAACTGAGCTTTTAAATTATATATGGAGTCGTGTTACAAAATCTTTCGGCCATCTTTTCAAGCTTTGAATGGGGCATGCGCGCGCAGCTCATAAAAGAAAGTGCAGAGTGAACGGACCAATCAGCTGCATGCATTTCTACCGCCATTTCTATAAAGGCGGGAGCGAAATGGAGCGCACGTGCAAGCAACATGAGTGACTGCCTTGATATAAGAGATTTATTTTTAAATAGAAAATTTTTGGATATTTGCCCCAATATGTATGAGGGGAGAATTTGGCTTTGTGACTGAGTGTAAGAATTGAAGACTTGTATTTCGGCCATTTTGGGGAAATGGAAAGTTTTGATTGGGAAACTAAATCTCCTTTTATTGTTTTAGGAAGATAAATATTGTTGTTCCGTATATGCTTTTAATTCTGTTTTTGTAAACTGTTTCTTACTACGATGCAGAGGTATTTCTACTACCGTAAGACGATTGAAGTAACTACACCTACATAATATGATAGGTACGGCCGGGGAACTCTGCGCTTAGGCGAGAATCGCTTGCGCGTTTTTCGTTATTTTGTAGGCACTGCGCTTACTAAGGGGCGACAACACTGCAGGGGATACGAGTGCGAATCTGAGCTTGCACCGAGTTCCCCGACAAAATTGTCAAAACTATTCAATAACACAAGTCGATAATCGATAAGAATCAATGATTGAAAGCAGTTGTGTATCTAACTACTAACTAACTATCTAAGGACAGTTATGGAATAAACTTAAGATTAGCTGGTTAAACTTAAGTTTATTTGCGAGAAGTGGCTAATTCTCCACACAATGTGAATTCCGCTATATGGTTTCATCTCTAGCCGGCTAAACTAAAACAGCTGCCCTAACTTCCTAGTTGCAACTGGATTGGCAAATGAAAACAGAAATATCTAAGTACTTATGTAAAAAAATAATTGTTTTCGTACCTAATAATAATTTTTGTTCATTAAAGATTACTGGTATCATCATCATCTAGACAATCATCAGAATCAACGAATAGAATAGTGACAGTTATAATCCGACTGATTCTAAAATTGGTTTACCTTAACCGTAACGTACCTATAATTCGTTGTTTCCATTTAATGTATTTTATCAATAAATATCAAAATAAACTAAAGCGACCCAATCCAAATTGATAAAAGAAAACATTTCTGGTTTAATAGCTAGGTACCTTTAACAAAACAATAACACACAATATATATTAATTTTTTAGTTTAATGATTTTGCTGTGAGCCCTGAAGTCTCAGTCTCAGATCAGACTCAGTCACTACCTTCACCGCGGTTAAATTTTTTGGTTCATGGCTAGAAGGGTTCACTGATACGTTTGGTAAATTAGTATTCTGCTGTTTTTGAGGCCCTAATACGTACATGCCTTATTTATTTTTTACAAAATCCACAGCACTTAAAATTTACATTAAATATACCTAATACACATAAAACAAAACTGATAGCCAATAACGGATTTACATTATTTTCGTTTAACTTATAGACCGGTTAGCAATTATCATTCTAATTATTAGACGGTTACGGTTTATTCACTCATTCTTCATTCACTCGCTAGGTATATTAGTTTTCTGATGTTATTAGGCACTATGTATACCTACCTACCTATGTATCAGATGGTAATCTACATACAGGCATAGGTATGTTACCAAATTAGGATATATTGCCTATTCAATTGTTGATAGGTTCTCAAAACTGGCAAATTCGAATTAAAATATCTAGGTTGTAAGTCTTTATACCTAATGAATATTATAATTTTTCTACACGTTCTGCGATCATCAGAGGTCCCACCTAGCGACAGGTTGAAAGGCATTTAGAATAAAACAGCGCATCATTTTGGAAAAAATGACAGGCATACATTTATAAATTGGTACTTTAAAAAAAATTTATTATTATTAAACACTCCAAGCAGGACTGATGATACTCTCGTATCTTGCATGTTGGGTAGCAGTTATCAAACAATTTTGTTTCCTCAGACCTTTTTTCTTTTCTCTTTAACCTTGTTTCTTCTAGAATAATATAATTGCAATATTGATAAAAATTCCCAGTAAGCAAGTTAAGAGGGTAGTTTGCATCGTTTCTGACTGATTTGACTATGAAACACCCTATCCTAAATACAACCATTTTCAAGATATTTGAATTTAATTGTTTTTTTATAAACATATCCCGATTTTCGCTATCATATTTTAGCTATTAGGTAATGATATTTTGAAATGTGTAAGTCTTATTTTTACTATTGTTTGATTTTTACATATTAAATAAGATGCTTTGTGACCACAATGACCAATTTTGTATGTAAAATGAATAAATAAGTCGTTAGATTAGAACTTTAAAAAAGTCATACATTTAGAAAGTTTATTTTTCTTTACAGGACATCAAAAAAAAAAATATTATAGCGCCTTTTTTGCAGGTGTGCCAAAAAATATCGAAGTTAATATCTTATCTATAATAATCAGACACAATTCAATTAAAAAATGTTCCCATATTATAAAGTAAAATTTTCTCCTTTTCTACATTAATGGCAATAAGTCACTATTTATGAAAGACACATTAATGAATTGTACCATTATAAAATTTACTTGAAACAGACATTATTCTAAAATTATTGGCCACCCATGTCTTCATAAATTTTGTTCATACCCAAGAGGTTTGAACTTTGCTTTAAAAATATTTTATGCATACTTTTCAAAAATAAATAAATTTGCATATTTAAAAAAAAATTGCATAGGTAGGTAAGCTAATCATACTATTTACTTTTTATCTATCAGCACAGTTAGTCTATAAAAACACAACAACAAAAAACCAATAGAATTAATTCAGTTCTGGTCATAGTTTTCAAGACAGTAAAATAATATTTAAAAAAACTGACTTTTCTTTAAAAACAAAATATCAAACGTACTACTTATGATATTTTATGTTTCGTATTTTTTCAGAACGGCCATAAGTTGTACTATTAGACATTTCAAGGTTGTCCATTCATTACCGGACACCCTGTAGGTATAAACGGTTTTATTTCGATTACTAAACATATTACAAACACAGTTACAAAATTAACCGCACTTAATTTAAAAAACCTACTAGATTTAGTAGTACAATTTTTATGATACTCTACGCATTATCTTCAACATAAAGACCTGAGTTCAAATAACTTTTTATCGAGGAAGATTTCATCGGCAGTTTTGTTTAGATAAGTAGTATCCTTGGCTATATATAATTTTTAATATATGTAAGGTAATATAATTTTTAGGACCAGACAATATCAATTGAAGCTGTTAAATTGATTTAAAATTGTAAATCGAGCATACTTATGTGTTTTTATATCAATATTGAATATTATATCGACTTCAGTTTCTATGTTTCAGAAATTGCAGTACGTACTACCCCCCGAGACGATTTTTTTTAGTCGCGTAGTATTTTGAAATAATCAGCTGCGTATTTTACGCAATAAAGCATAACAAACCAACTCATTCTCGCATTTATAGGTTAGGATGAAACCTTACGAGTTTCACATCAAACAAATGGTAGCGTTTCATATTAAAGGTTTTGTTTCTTTAAGTTTTATTTAAAAAATAGTATTTCATTAAGGTAACGTTGTTTCGGTACCAGTCAAAAGCTTCAATAACTTTTGTAGTTAAGGTAGTAATGGCGTGGGCAAACTTTACGTTTGCACCCTGATAGACGTGTTTACGTATTCTGGTTGCATATAAGTTAATATTTTTATTTTATTTTATTTTATTCTCAACGGAAAACTTACAGCTAATACAGGTAATGGTTATTATATAAATATTTAAGGCATTTCACAAGTTTTCACTTATACTCGATGAATTGAGATGTAAGAATACATAAGGATGGCTAGACATTAATATTTATGAAAAAAATTATATCAGCTAGACAGATTTAAGAAAAAAAGATCTTGTAATTGTCGCTCGAATATGTACTATAATATTATAATTCTAGATATACTTTTATTCTACTTACTACATAAGTAATTTGAGCACATAAAACAGCGTGTATTTTATGGCTGGAACCACGATGGAGCATTATAAATAATTGAAGTACCTAGACGGTAGCCGGCACGTCTGTCATAAAAATAAAAAAGCTATTCGGGTCGCATCTATAAAAAAGGTCTTTCACATAAAGCTGTCTTGTAGTAGGAAGGGAAATAGATAAGATCCAACAGAAAGCACGAAAAAAAAAACCCAAAAAACCATCCATCAAAAAAAAAATATATACCGTTAACAATTTCTGCTCATTTTAAAATTGGAAGGAAACGATTTTTTAATTTAGTGTGCATAGTATTGATATAGCAACGATCCCAAAAATTTTAATGAAAATGGCAGCGTTGCGTTGGAAAAATTTTGGATCGAATTCTTGGCTGCAATTTGGATTCATTTATAACAACATTCTCGTTGGATAAATAACATTATCTAACTTACTTCAATATAGAATGCGCTTCTGTATTTGGGGCTTGTCATTTGTCTCAATTGTTCCATAAATGTTTTCAATAATATTAAAAGTAGGTAAGTATAATATGTGTCCATCTAGAATAAAAATCAAGTACATCGCTCTCCCAATTCCAAACAGTTTTCGGATACAGGGTGACTTTTTTTAACCGTTCAGAAGATAGGCACATGGGCTCAGACCTCAATTCTATGCAATGTTCCCATGAAATAATTTATCGAAAATGAAATAAAACTTATAAAATTTGCGGCTGACCCGTATGTATAGTAGGTACGAAGAATTGATAATTTTTTTTTAATTGTGTTCTGAACCCATACCTACGCCTATTTTCCGTAGGCATACCTATGGGCTATTATTTTCGGTTTATTTATCCTACGATAAAAAACTACCAGGTATATAAAATATTTCCGTTACTGGCCATACTTTTTCTTTCTTTTTTTACACAGAAGTGTTACTCGTTGCTACATAAAGCTTTCTTCTTCTGTGCCATGAGTGTAATCACCCTGATCGAAAATCACAAGCCCAACTGTGACGTAATATATGAGGGTGCAAAAACTACCCCTTGTGTAGAGTTCTGTAGAACTAATCAGATCGGTTTATATTCTGCCATAAACCAGAGAACACTAATTTCGGATTTACGATATATCGTAAATCAAGATGGCCGCCTCGTGTTGTGACAAAGGCCGCGTAATCTTAGGAATCTATACAAAGCAGGCAAAACATACACTGTATTACATATTTGGTACGTACGACGGTTACTTTTTGATAAATAAACTTGTGTTTATATTTTATTAGCTTTTGGTCAACAGTATCGAATTTTTGATGGAGAAAACTGTCGCATGTTGTATGTATCTACTTTTCTGTCTTCCGTGCAACGTGAATGCAAATTGCAAACAATAAAACTCACTTTCGTATTTATAATATTATTTAATGGGATTGTTCACCATGAATCACAGAGGTATGTACGTACGGTAAGTTGACTGCCAAGCAGCGTACTGGCTTCATACGCCGGAGGTCGCAGGTGCCCCAGGTGCGGCAGGGGCATATATTTGTGTGATGAACACAGATATTTGTTCTCGGATCATGGTTGTTGATATTTATATACGTATGTTTATTTTTGGTCATCCATATACAAGCTCTGCTTATTTTGGGACCATACAGATGGTGTGTTTTTGTCTGGAGATAATTATATTATTATTATTATTACTGAAAACAGTGAAGCATAAAGCTCTGCTGCTTCTGCTGGGATATAAAACTTAGACGGAACGATTCTTTGTACAACCAACGTTAAGGTCTGCTGTAGATACTTAGGGATGCTACCCACATACGGGCTGGCACATTCGGGTCAACAGTATTCGTTGAACGGCAACAACCGGCCCGAACCAACCAATACACATACCTATTTGAATTGTGCGGATCGGGTAGTCCAGTCGGGCTTTATGCAGGTATATCATTTGGCTCGTTTAGCTAAAACCCGAAGGGCTATTCTTTCTTTAATGTCTTTGTCGCCCGGCAGTGCCCATTAATACAGGCCAGAATATGTGGGTAACGCCTCTTACATGCAGCCAATGAGTTTGCAAGGTTTTTTTTATATTTTCTTTGTTTTTAAATTGGTAGGCGTTCGTGTTCCATCTTACCTAATGGTAAGTGATGATGAAGACTAGGACCTTATTGGTGACCAGGCTCAACTATTAAAATACTATTTTAAAATTCTTTTTAAATCAAGAAGAAGTAGATTGGCCAACTTTACACGTCTTTTAATTGTTTTTTTAGGAATGTGGGCTTATTTAGTGATTTTTTCGTTCAACGTAAGAACAGTCAGTTTAATGTACTTAAGTACGTTGTACAAATCATCGGTACCTTTGTTAACCGGCCGCGATATTACTTAAGAAAAGCGATCAGCGCTCATCGCTCGATCATTGTTTAATGTCAAAAAATCTTCATATTACTTATAATTTATATGCAACAAGTACGATACGCTCGTAACTCGGCGGAGGCTCAGGCTAGTTGTTCGGTGTTTTGTAGACGCTCTGCATAATAAAAGGGCAATAATACAGGGGCATTCGAAAGCGAATCTGAGCGTGCATAAAGTTAAAATCATCAGTTAAAATCAAGGTAAAATCATCCTGATTGAAAATTACACCCGATTGCAATATCTTATCCTGTATACTGCAAAGTGAGTAGTTTTAAGAATTAAACTGTTGTAATTTTGTGTCGTCAATAAGAAATATTGCTTTCTTATGACTGAAAATAAACCAGGACCTAATAAAATAAAATCCAAGAAAATTCATTAAAAATATCTAAACTTATATTGGGGCTCTACCCTAACTCCCTTAAGAATTCGTTCGCCATTTTAGTAGAAACCTGTATAATAAGTACCTATGTAATTTGGTAGCTATACATGATGTCCCTTACGTGTTTATAAATTAGTGTTTCTTACGATCTATGACGTTATGATATATTGCAATCTCTCAGAATACTGATAAGAAAAAGAACACTTAGAAATCTCTTACAAACCAAAACTAACTCCTCATTCTTTATCTTAATAACATATTTATGACATCGCACACAGCCCTTAACTTTATAACCTCAAACTTATTGTGATACCATAAATACTTCACGACAAACAATATACAAATCCAATTTTGGTATACCGTTAAATTTACGACGGGCAGGCGACGCAGCGTACGACATTATGCAAGGCATGCAATTTTCTTTATACTCTTTTTTTATAGATACTACTTGAGTAATGAAAAACTATTAAAGTATTCGCGAGGGGATAAACCGGGGGTCGTTGGGGACCTTTACGAGTAATGTTGTGTTGGCCAATGGGTTGCCGCTATTTTTACAACCCCGCCAATTTTATGACTGTGGCTAAAAGATGGCATCCCTGGTGTACGTGCCGTAATAAAATGTCTGAGGGTAAAAAGTAGGTACAAATGGGTATTTTATGTATCAGCTAAAGTAGGTATTATTAATCAACATTTTTGTAACACAATGTAAGCTTCTTACATGTTAGATTTAAGTACATGATTCTTAAAGGCAATATTTCTGTAATATTTCATAACTCAGTTATGGTCTAATTAACTGTCAAAGTATAGACTGTCAAACATAGAGCAACACAAGCTGTAGAATTCTAACGTCATTATTAATGTTTTTGCTGAAGGTAATTTGACAAAACCATAACTGAGCCTGTGGTGCAGCTCACCCTTAATATCCATGCCTATAGAATCTTCGTTAATCTCTCCAATAAATTGGCATAGTATTCGTCGCTGATCGTTTTACTTTTCTCTAGGCAGTCAATATGGATTACCCTAAGTGCATCCCAAAAAACTGTAGCCATCACTTTATTGGCCGATATAATTATTTATTTATTATTTTTAGGAAAACGTACATCTAAACAAAGTGTAAATAAAATAATATAAAAAGAGAACCAATAACAAGTTTACAAATACAGCAAAAATAAAAGTAAATATAAGAAAAAATGTTCTCTAATATAGCGTACCAAAATAAGTCTTAATTTTTGCAATAAATATAAAAATAAAAATACAAAGCAGCAACCCATGACAATAGCTTCAACGTAACTATGAAACTTACCCGATATATAGAGTAGGTAATATAATTTGTAGGAGAAAGAAAAAATAATATGGTTCACTTGTTGTAAGAAAGAGATACCTCTGTACTTCGTGACGTTGCTTCGCACTAATTGGTCGCGAGCGTACGTCACGCTGTACGTAAATTGTCGAAACTCTGTAGCTTTGTCTCTTTTACTCTCACATACAAAATCGTATTACATCTCTATCTTCGGGTTGAAACGAATAGCCATGTCAATTTTTAAACGTCATTTTAAATAGCAAAATTAAATAACAAATAAGATAGTGGTAAAAAAATTGTACTTACGCATGAAAAGAAACGTTTATTCTATCTTTAACACTAACAGTGTAATTAGTACACTGTCTAAACCCACAAGAAGGTTGTACGGTATTAAAAACAAAGAATAGGGAATAAGTTTTGTTTGACGTTTAGCCGAGACACTGGGTTGCACAAGAATGAGTCAAATAGCGGGCAAATGCCTTGCATTTGCGTTGCTATTTTTGAGAGTGGATAACCTGTCTATATGTAATATGTCATTGGCAGTAACAGCGAAATCTTCAGGTCAACATAATTAAGAGCCTTTATACAAATCAACGCTCTCCCTAATCGGCAAACTGCAACTTGCACACGTATCCGTTACACGCACACATCTGCAGTGCTGTATGATAAAGTCGCTGGCCGTCAAGTAGCGCGTCCGCATAGGTTTTGATACTTTAAAAAAAATGTTTGACTTATTTTACGTTATTATGTTTTACTTTTGTGACCTTAAACACCTTAAACACCTTAAAAACCTTAGGAAGCACGTCAAAATGCTACGATGTTTCAGTTAAGAGGTCGATATAAATTAAGAAGAAAATATATTTGAATATATGTTTCACGTAAAAGACTACTGACTTGCTCCATCATCGGAGTAAAATAAATTAGATAATATTAATATATATAAATTAAAAAGACAAAGTTATACCAAGACCAAAATTTTATTTTAAACACGAGTGTAGTTACCACCAACTTTTAAAATGGGTAATAAAGGTAGGGAACAATATAATTTAAAAAGAAAAAATCGTAGCGTTGGCAAAATAATAATATCACGAAGGCTAGAGAAGCAAAAATGCACGTTACCTTATTATTTATTCATTCACTCATTACACATATTATTTAGAGCCACGAGAAGGCTCGCACCCTGCAGTGGGTTGAAAATGGGTTGATGATGATGGTGATTCATAGCTGTGGTGGCAAATCGCTGGCCTCTTAATCCTAGGGTCGTTTGTTCGAACGAACCCAGCCGCGCAATAATGGTTTTTTACCTTGAAAATTGTATGAGCGTTTAAAAACCTGCACTGACCGGTAAACAAATAACCTCATGAGGATACCGACATGTCTTAGAACCCAAAGTTCAAAAAGACATTCGCCAATCCGGAGGAGGCACCGATACCTTCTTAATATAATGCGATATTGTCCCTCTGAGAGGAGGCTTTTACCCTGCAGCGGGTCGACAATGAGTTGATGATTATTACTTTTTTACCGGGTACTCAAAAGTTCAGACGTTTAATTATTATATAGTGTAAACTATATGTGCTAAAATCGGAATATATTTTATATTATTCACCTTAAGCTCATTATGTTAACTGAAGGTATGCAATTATGTCAATCGTGTTATTTTCGGTATTGTTTTATAGATTAAAAATCACTATGAATAAGCATTGTAGTCTAATAACAATTTTAACCAACACAATTGCTCCTAAAATTGTTAAGACATCCCTGTTTTTTGTCAGTGTAAAAAATATGTCAACGTAATCAATGAATTTAATAGCTGTAGTCATTTTCAATTTGCTATTGCACCTTAAGTGGGTCCCAAATTAAAGTTTGGCACTGTACAATAATACATTTTTTTTTACACAATAATACATTTTTCACTTAATTTTATTTATTTTTATTAAGTAAGCACTCTTATCTTAAATCAAAACTACCATAACAAACAACATAACTTCGTGACGTTGCTTCGCACTAATTGGTCGCGAGCGTACGTCACGCTGTACGTAAATTGTCGAAACTCTGTAGCTTTGTCTCTTTTACTCTCACATACAAAATCGTATTACATCTCTATCTTCGGGTTGAAACGAATAGCCATGTCAATTTTTAAACGTCATTTTAAATAGCAAAATTAAATAACAAATAAGATAGTGGTAAAAAAATTGTACTTACGCATGAAAAGAAACGTTTATTCTATCTTTAACACTAACAGTGTAATTAGTACACTGTCTAAACCCACAAGAAGGTTGTACGGTATTAAAAACAAAGAATAGGGAATAAGTTTTGTTTGACGTTTAGCCGAGACACTGGGTTGCACAAGAATGAGTCAAATAGCGGGCAAATGCCTTGCATTTGCGTTGCTATTTTTGAGAGTGGATAACCTGTCTATATGTAATATGTCATTGGCAGTAACAGCGAAATCTTCAGGTCAACATAATTAAGAGCCTTTATACAAATCAACGCTCTCCCTAATCGGCAAACTGCAACTTGCACACGTATCCGTTACACGCACACATCTGCAGTGCTGTATGATAAAGTCGCTGGCCGTCAAGTAGCGCGTCCGCATAGGTTTTGATACTTTAAAAAAAATGTTTGACTTATTTTACGTTATTATGTTTTACTTTTGATTTATAGAAACATTAATTTATGTAATTTATTACTTGAGTTATGTTTTGCAAAGTAAGATATTTAAATACCTGGTTAGTATAATATGGGACGAAATAAAATTGGGGTACAATAAGGGCTTAACGAAGAGATTGATGTTATTAATATATAGACGTTTGTTATGGTAGTTTTGATTTAAGATAAGAGTGCTTACTTAATAAAAATAAATAAAATTAAGTGAAAAATGTATTATTGTGTAAAAAAAAATGTATTATTGTACAGTGCCAAACTTTAATTTGGGACCCACTTAAGGTGCAATAGCAAATTGAAAATGACTACAGCTATTAAATTGATTGATTACGTTGACATATTTTTTACACTGACAAAAAACAGGGATGTCTTAACAATTTTAGGAGCAATTGTGTTGGTTAAAATTGTTATTAGACTACAATGCTTCTTCATAGTGATTTTTAATCTATAAAACAATACCGAAAATAACACGATTGACATAATTGCATACCTTCAGTTAACATAATGAGCTTAAGGTGAATAATATAAAATATATTCCGATTTTAGCACATATAGTTTACACTATATAATAATTAAACGTCTGAACTTTTGAGTACCCGGTAAAAAAGTAATAATCATCAACTCATTGTCGACCCGCTGCAGGGTAAAAGCCTCCTCTCAGAGGGACAATATCGCATTATATTAAGAAGGTATCGGTGCCTCCTCCGGATTGGCGAATGTCTTTTTGAACTTTGGGTTCTAAGACATGTCGGTATCCTCATGAGGTTATTTGTTTACCGGTCAGTGCAGGTTTTTATACGCTCATACAATTTTCAAGGTAAAAAACCATTATTGCGCGGCTGGGTTCGTTCGAACAAACGACCCTAGGATTAAGAGGCCAGCGATTTGCCACCACAGCTATGAATCACCATCATCATCATCAACCCATTTTCAACCCACTGCAGGGTGCGAGCCTTCTCGTGGCTCTAAATAATATGTGTAATGAGTGAATGAATAAATAATAAGGTAACGTGCATTTTTGCTTCTCTAGCCTTCGTGATATTATTATTTTGCCAACGCTACGATTTTTTCTTTTTAAATTATATTGTTCCCTACCTTTATTACCCATTTTAAAAGTTGGTGGTAACTACACTCGTGTTTAAAATAAAATTTTGGTCTTGGTATGGTAACTTTGTCTTTTTATTTTATATATAAATTTTAACTTATTTATTTTACTCCGATGATGGAGCAAGTCAGAAGTCTTTTACGTGAAACATATATTCAAATATATTTTCTTCTTAATTTATATCGACCTCTTAACTGAAACATCGTAGCATTTTGACGTGCTTCCTAAGGTTTAGCCATGACGGTACCTATCGAGGAATTGTAAACAGTTCAAGAATATTGAAGCTTTACGTATGCTATATGCGTTTTCAGTCCGTAGCAACCTTGAGTACTCTTCAAACGTCTGGAATCCTCACTATAAATGCGACGTATATAGATTAGAGAAAATTCAAAAACGTTTTATGTTTTTCATATCCGTTCTTAAAAAAAACTTTGAATATTAAACTCGTACGAATCAAGACTAGCTTACCTACTTTAAATACATTGAACTATGAGAGGTGCTGGATCATGTACCCAATTGTTCTCTTTAAGAATTTACAGAATCATATCGATTGCCAGCAATTAATATCTCAAATAAACTTTTCCGTGCCACGTTCAAATGTTAGAATCGCAAACGTTCGTACTTTCGGAACCAAAACTTTCAGAACTAACATTGGCTTTTGCAGCACCTTGTCTAGAATAGGCCGTGAACATAACAAAATGTATAAAAATACAAAATTTATTTACATTATACTGTACCTTTGTCTAGATATAAGAGAGCTCTGTATGATTATGTTGCCAATATTAGTCAAATATAATTTTTGTATATGTTTAAATAAAATTGTTAAAGTTTTAATTGTCAATCTTACAACAATTTTTGACATAAGTTGTGTTAACCTGTAATTGGAATTGCACTGTATTTTTAAATTAGACTTAAAATTTAAACTGTTTTATGGTGTAATTCTGTTGGTAAACCTTAAATAAATAAAAACAGGTCTGGCCATATTGAATATTATAAGTAGGTATATTGAATTTTCTGATTTATTTTAATTTTTTCCTGATATAAAATCCGTAATATTCTAAATAGTAAGGCCACTGATTACTGTTTTATTAACGGATAAAATGTAAGTACAACGAAATTTCACAATAGGAATACTTAGTGTAACTCTACAACTATTGTTGCCAAGGTTGCTGTAATTAGAAGAGCAATGTGTGATCCTGCTGAGCAGATCTGTGATCTTAGCCCTTATTCGATTTCTTCATATTATCCTCTTATTATTCCTCTTTTTTAATAATAGCACAATACACACTGCTGAAGTAATTTCACTATATATAACTGGCTCGTCCTCCATTGCAACCACATACCTAGGTATAACAAAAATTAGATCATAGAACTATGATAATGTAATACAAATATCAAAATCAAAATCATCTTTGTTGCTGAAAATATGATAGAGGGTAGTTTCAATTAAATTATTCGTTTGCATTTTTACTGTGTAAAAGCATGCAATGGCTCATAAAAAAAAAATTTGGAATTATTAATTATTACAGTGATATTGAAATCATTAAATTATTAGTGGACTAAATACAACAGTCATAAATTTATGTCAAGTCTTTAAATTTTGATATTAATTAACAGAATAAAAACATTTTGCATTTAACATTTTCTGTAGAATCGATTTAAACCTATTTAGTGGTTGACATTTAAGTTCAGAGTAATTATAATAATAAGAGTGGTATCCTGTGTATGATCCTAGATATATGATAGTGTAATGCCCCCCCCATACTCGGTAGGCCTTATTCGAGATCCGAACCTTAGTAACTTGTTAATTAATAAATAATAAATAAATAAATCACCAGACAGATACACCAACTGTATGGCCCCAAAGTAAGACCTTGTTTTATGTATGACCATACAGTGAACTGGGGGGGAGGGGACCCAGAATAAACATACATATATATGTATATATAAACAACCATGACCCGAGAACAAACATTTGTTCATCGCACAAATCTATGCCCCGGCCTGGACCCGAACCTTTGACCTCCGGCGTTTGAGGCAGGGCTACTAGTGCAGATATTTGTAAAGTATATGAACCTATCCTACTAAATTAGTATTATAAATGTAAAAGTTTGTATGTTTGAATGTTTGTACGGTTGCACGCCAGAGCCATAGATATAGATAGAATATTAGGTCCTTACATATGAAATTGGCATTATGTCGTACTGGCCACTCTGATCTGTATTATCTCCTCTTTGGTTAAGAATTCAAATTACAAATTTATGCAGCATTAGTGTTTCGAAAACCGTAATTCATTTGTTTTTTCCTCTTTTGGTTTTTTTGCGTCACTTAGTTCACAAAATAGAAAACGTGAAATATTGCGTTATTTACGAGTACGAGTTCCACCGTGGCACCAGTGCTGCAGAAACAGCTTGAAGTATTAATGCTGTGTATGGCAGCGGTGTCGCAAAAGAAAAGATAGTGCGTTTTTGGTTCCAACGTTTTCGTTCTGGAAATTTCGACCTGCAAAACAAGCCCCGTGTTGAAGGCTATTGTGGAAGCGGATCCATCACAAACCACGTCCGACGTCCAACCACGTTAGCTGTAGGCTGCGTTGATAGTGACAAAACTGTTTTAATCCACTTGAAGCAAATTGGGAAGGTGAAAAAACTTGAGAGGTGGGTACCTTATGAATTGAGTGCAGCATCGACTGCTACGTTACATTACTCAACCGGCACAATAATGAAAGGATTTTAAATCGAATCATTACTATCATTACCATTGTCTTTTGTCAGCATCTGCTAACCATGATAGAAAAGCTAGCTGCTAAACAACCGAGGCTGGTCAATCGCTCTAGGCCACTGCTGCTACAGGACAACGCTAGACCACACACTGCACAACAGTCGGCTACCAAATTAGAGGAGCTTCAAGTGGAATGTCTAAGACATTCACCGTACTCCCCGGACCAACAGATTACCATTTTTTTCGAAATACGAATACATCCTTGCAATGGAAAAAATTCAACTGCGATGGGGCAGTCCAAAGCCCCTTCAAAGATTTTATTGATTGACGTCCGAATGGTTTTTTTAGTAAAGGGGTCAATTAACTACGTATGAGATGGCAAAAGTGCATAGATAGCAATGGTACAAACGTTGATTAAATAAATTTATTATATTAAGGAAAGGACTTTATGTTCCCCCCTTACAAAACGCCAATTTCTTGTGTTATGACCTAATATTTCTTTTACGGAATTCCCACGGGAACTGCAATTACACAGGTGAATTACTTTAGTGGACTAGTTTTTTCAACTTTTGAAATTCTGCAGTTTGTTTGAAACTCTGTAATATTCGTCTAAATACACCATCTACTTATTTTATTTATTTTATTTTATTTCGATTATATTCGAAATAGTCGACCACAACATAACTTAGATAACATGTTCAAGAAATAAATAGATATATTTTTGATAAATAAGTAATTTCTTCTTAATTAAAGTTTTTCCGTGTTTACAAATCTACTTAAAAGTTTCAGATTTACTACTATTAATCTGTGATGGAAGTTAGGTCCTAATACGTTATAATAAAAATATTACTACGCAAGATTAAAGAGTTTTCTTTGATTTTATTCGATCAAAAAAATTTGAGTAAAAATGTTATGCACCACAAATGTTCTAAAACATCTGTACTGTTGCTAAAGGTAGACATACTAAAATATCTTTACACCTTATTCAAACCATGTAGTTTAAACTTAATTCAACTTTTGACTTAATTCATGCAGGAATCGAATATTCTTAAATTTTGTACTTGGTTACGACTCTGTTTCGAAACAATACAAGTTTTATTATACAATACGAAGCATTTCATGATCACTATAATTGCCCATTACATCATAGAATTTAAAATCGTACATTAAGAGTTATCGCAAAATTAAAACTATCACGCGACAAAATAAATTCACCCACTCTTGCTATGTGCGATTACTAGTAGATGACCCTTCCGAACCAGTGGTAGTTTCAATATACGACGTCCTAAGCTGAGGTCCGTGCCCTCTCGGGTACCCTTGGCGTATCGTATGTAGGAGTAGTTTGAGTTCCGGCTAAGCGCCTTCTGCGCTAGGCCACAAAGTCCGGTGAAAGTTGAAAGGCTAATAGGGCCTTTCTATAATAGGCTAATAAATAAACTGTACATTTCGAAAACCAAGCGGTTAGGCCTTTATTAGTTTTAAATGACTGTATTTACTAATTAGGTACTTAGGTCTTCACCATAATATCAGAACCTGGTGTTTAGTTGAAGACTTACAATTCCTCGATTTACAATTATTAAATCAGTTTTACAGACTCAAATGATTTTTTTCTGAGTCCAAAAATAGCTAAGGATACTATCTAAACGAAACTGCCCGTGAAACAAGATGGATTCAATTTTCCTCGATAGAAAAATTATCGGAACTCAGCTCTCTTCACATTCATTTTGCAGTTTTATTTTGACCATAATGCATGGATTCTAATAAAAATTGTAATTATAAATTAAGTATGTTTTAAAACAATTTTAAACAGGCGGCTATTTTTAGAATTATATGTGCAATATTTTTAGCAATAGAAAAAACCGGTTTATACTTGTATAATGATTTTGTGTTTGCGGCTTGTGTGAGTTGCCGTTCAGACGTTGTAAAGGTAGGACCTGCGATGTTTTTTGCCATGGCAACGTTGATAAATATTGTAAATCTTGTATTACTTATAAAAATATAATTTCTTTTTATTAATGTTATAGAATTAACAATCAGCCTTCTTTATATTTTTAAAATAATAGAATCAGACTAAACAAAAATAAACTAAATGTTATGTTTTCTTTCCAGATTACACAATCAAAACAAAAAAACAAATTAAATGCACTTCTAAAATCAATTTATATTTTTTATTCATATTATACAAGAGTTACTCTTTAAACAGTCTTTGTATTACTCAGAATCAGTCACATTTACTACATAATTAGTATGACATTCCTTAAAACATGCAGGGCAAAGACGATTTTTGCAAATCTTATACCTAAACCTCGTTTCCTTGCGCTTTTTCTTTTTGCTGCACAGAAGGCAATTTAATGTATTTAATGTTCCTCTTTGAATTTTCTGTAGTCGGAATGTCTTCAGGCCAGTGACCATTGTAAACTCTCTTTGCTGGCTGTTGCCTTGGCCCTGGCCTTTCGATTGTAGCTCTATCATTTGTGCGTCTACTGGAATACATACTTCCTATTCTGATAATATCTTTGCCCTTTAAGTTACAATCGACTTTAGTCATCTGCATAATTAGCTCATTCCGATAGCTCTAAAAGTTTGCCCTTCTAGGTAGTTTGTAATCAGGCAATAAAGCTGACCTGTGAATGAGGGGTATGCGTACGCGCTACAGATATGGGTTTGCCATCATAAACCCAGTTTAAAGTAGCCACATAAAAAAATAACATTTGAAATTAATATTAATGTACAATGTAGTTTTATGAATTAGAATAAAAAAATTAAAGTTAACATATTTAATTTAAAAAAGGATATTATATAATATAATAATAATATATATATAAGGATAATACTCCCGAATAGTACTTATTATACCAAAAAACGACACATTCAGCTCAATTTTTTTTTCTAATTGTAGTTTTGTAGTTTTGGAAGTTTTAGCTCTAAGTACTACTTAAAAGTTGTTTAATAAAAGGGTGGCAGTGTTTTCTGAGTTACTGGTGTGCAATTTTAGTGTCTTGGAAGTGGGATTCTTGATGAAATTGACGAATTTATATCCGGCAATGGTTTGTTTACAAACTTTTTTTTTAATATGGAATACTCTATACACAGTGTAGACATATAATAATATGATCGCTTAGAATTTTAAGTAATATTTTTATTCACAGTGCAATAGTACCACGTGCAAAAGGATTGTACACTTCGAAATAAGACTATTGAGAACTACATATTCAGAACAAAGATTATTGTTGTATTAGTATTTCTGCATTGGATCCTGGTGAACGATATTTGAATTCTAAATAAAAGCACCGCTCCAACAGTGTAAATAGTCACTTCCCTCTAATATGGTTGAGGAGGGCGATGGCTGGATCCCGCGTTAACTCGTGAACGGGTGCCGTTTGAGCGTGTTCGTCGTTTGGATATTTTGGGGGAGGGAGACTTGCCGAGCTAACAGATGCAGACAAGAATAGACATAAAGAGACTCTGTAAATTTATTTTGGAAAAAATAATTCCGTGAAGTTTCTTGCCAGTTCTTCTTCACGAAGGTTTTTCCGAACTGGTGGTAGAGTCATGTTTTATTTGATGTCAATAAGAACAAGTAATTGTAAAGAGCGTTTATACAGAATCGTGCAATTTTAGGAGTTTTCAGTGTTTGTTTCCGATCCAAATATTACACGGATGCGTCGAAATATGACTTCAAATTATTTGAAATTTTATCTTCTAAAACATCTTTTGAGAAACTTTTTATTTCTTCAGATAGTTTTTGCATTCATTGTTCATGCGCCTTTTCTTGTAATCCAACGAAACATGCGTACTTTGCCGTTCGATAAGTGTACAGTATATAAGTATAAAACTGATACAAACAGAAAAAGAAAACTTTTCTATGGTCTGTGTATTGTCGTCAAAAGAGTTTATAGAGAAAATAGTACAAAATATGATTTTTTTAAAGGCTAAAACATAAAAATCAAAGCGTGAAAAAGTTGGATTTCAGTTTAGTTTTTCACAGTTTTTGATGCACTTGTATTGTTACAAAAGTACCAATTTGAAGGCAAAGTAACAGGTTAAAATACTAATTAGACTACAATTTGTAGTACTCCAGATTGTCACAATCTGGCTTACTAAGGGATCTGCATGCACTGAATCTACGATCTAAAGGTTTTCACTTTCCCTTGCTAAAACATCAATCTGAGAAAGTCACAATTTGTCATATAGTCTAACCACTGCTTTATTAGATTTGAGGGCAACAGACAGTTTTTTTATTTAAAATTTAAATTTTTTAAATAAACAATCAACTTACAAGATAATTAACAGCCTTGGAGCTACTGGGAAGATCATTACATTCGACTATATTAGTCGCTGGTTGCTCCTTGTTCATACCTTCAGGTAACATAATGAGCTTAAGGTGAAGAAGGTGTATGTATTCCGATTTTAGCATATATAGTTGCACTGTATATTAATTAAAAGTCTGAATTATTAATAAAGTACCCGGTAAAAAAGTAATCACCATCAGCTCATTGTCGACCCACTGCAGGGTATTTAGCCCTATTTTTTGTCAGTGTAAAAAATATGTCAACGTAATCAGTAGCTCTAGTCATTTTCAATTTGCTATACAATATGGCACCTTAAGTGGGTCCCAAATGAAAGTTTGTCACTGTATTGTAATTACTTGTTCTTATTGACATCAAATATATTTTTCACCTAATTTTATTTATTTTTATTAAGTTATCAATCTTATCTTAAATCATAACTACTATAACAAACGTTTATATTTTAATGACATCAATCTCTTCTTTAAGCCCTTATTGTACCCCAATTTTATTTCGTCCCATATTATCCTAACTAGGTATTTAAATATCTTTTTTTGCAAAACATAACTCAAGAAATAAATTACATGAATGCATATTTCTATAAATCAAAAGTAAAATATAATAACGTGAAATAAGTCAAACATATTTGAAAAAGTATCAAAACAAAAGTATCAAGACGCGGTAATTGACAGCCAGCAACTGTATCATACAGATATGTGTGCGTGTTGCAAATTACCGATTCGGGAGAGCGTTGATTTATATAAAGGCTCTTAATGTTGAGAAATAAATATTTGAATTTGAATTTAGTATAGGCAATGTGTTCCTTCTTCCAGATTGGCAAGATAAGGACAATTCATACCTTTCTGAAGTCGAAACAATGCTGAAGAATTCGTATCTGTTTCGGTCCAGTGGATTATTGATAAGATCATATGTAAAAACATTACCTACGTAAAATTCAACTGTTACACAAGTAATTTTTGTTTCAATTGGTGAATAAAAGGTTGATAATATAGATTCACAGAAAAGTCCATATTATCCTCAAATACAGAGTTATTATTAGATCAAATTGATTAGACCATCTACTCCAAGTCAAAAGACTTTTAAGTTGACTCATTCATAGTTTACGCAGCGAAAGATTCTGTTGGAATTTATTGCAATTTTATTATTAGTTATAGACTTTTGTTACTGTGTACAAGGTTTTATAATAACAATTTCCTGGTTCAGTAGTATTTTACAATATATAATGTTTGATCGAATAAAATAATTACAAAACCACAACTAAAACAGTTTTCTTCAGAAAATCAAAATTCAGACGTCAACGTCAAAAATGTACATGGTGATAGTGACTGTAGTTACAAAAATTACATTTGTAATTAATAAATTATCTCGAAGTCAAAAAAATATTAAGTATTCTAAAAAATATGTAGTATTATTGTGGGTTACGAAGTTAGTATTATATTATTGTCTACATTAAAATAGATTAAATGTTACTAGTAGATAATTATTCTTTCGATCCCGCAGTCAAACTGTTAAACAGTTTTGCGGGACTGTAATCTAGGTATAAGATTTTTTTGTATATTTAATAAATAATACATAAAAAAAAATTACTTATATATTTTTTTGGTATAATCTTGATTGTACAGAAAAAGTTAACTGTCGCAAAGTTTGGTAGGTAGTCCAGTCAAAAGAGACATTTCAACTTGTATGAAATTACATAGACCTCAATTGTGGTACAGATATACTTAAAAGTCCCAAACGAATTCCTGACAAGCCATAAGGTTATTTCAATGTAAAAAATTGAAACAAAGTTGTTGATCATAAAATTGTATATAAATAATGTTCTTACACTTTTTCTTTAGAAATGGAAGTTCTGAGGTATTGCGATTTTGAAAAGAAAACGAAACACTTTACAACACAGCTTTACGTTAGTGTCGAAATTTAATTTGGTAATAACAATTAACAAGGATATCCGTGGCTTGTCCCATTTTTAAAAGTACACCAAGATATTCAAATTTCGTAAAATATACAAATTTCAGTCCATGTCCTGGACATGTTCGATAGGCTTAGTTTTTAATAGTATTTAGTATTTTAATAAGGTCCCAAAGGTTAGTACAAAATCATAACTACGTACGAATGGATGCAATAGTTTTATTATTATCGTACCATGAAATTGTTCCGTCTGGCATAGGCAATTCTCATCTTGAGGAATTATGTATTTAACGCAAAAATTTTCAAAGATGGTAAAATATTACAAGTACTGTGGTGGCAGCAGGTGCTGAAAAAGCATAGGAGAACATAGCTGTCGCGAAACGCCGTAACGGCTCACTGTGTTCTCGTGTTACTGCAACTATACAGCTTTGCCTCCTTGAAATCAGTCAAATTACATGAGATCACCAAAAAGCAAACTAACAAAATTTGTAAACATAAAAAAATTGTTGAACGTACCACGTCTTCCTTTTTTGAAATCGGTTAAAAATATGAAATCAATACTCTTCTTCTATAACACTTTTTAATTTGAGTAAGATTTAAAATCTATGCATTTCTGCCAGACTTCGTTTTTATAATTATTAGTTCCACCTAAACATACATGTACAAGTACAGTAGATGTACATTCCTGCCATTATTTGTCAAAGATAAATAACAATAGCAGGCAACATGAAAGTAAGTAATTTGAAACAATACTAATACCCTAAATAATAGTTAACAATCTATTCTAAGGGCAATATAAAATAAAAATAATACGATATTCGCACTTCATACCAATAAATGTAACTACTAATTTATTAACTCCTACCTAGTAGTGCAGTGGTCCTACTGAAAACCATTTTTATAATGTGGTTCGTCAATGATGCGTCGTTCATGCGAGTTTACTTTCTTGGGCTATGGGCGTGAGGTTATTTTTCTGTTTATTTATGGCCCTATGGGCCTTTAAAATTTCACCGGACTTTGTAGCTTAGCGCTGACGGCACTTAAACTTCTCCTACATACGATAGGCTTAGGACGTCGTATATTAAAACTACCACTGGTTCGAAAGGGTCATCTTCTGCCAAATAACCAGCAAGAAACTCAGCCAGGCCCACGGGCCAGCGGGTTAGGCGATTCAGATGCCGCGCTGCCCTATTTCTTACTAGACCGCCGGCGTTACTTCTTGTTGCGTCGTCGGGATGGGATCTGTTAAGAAATTACGGGGACCGCGACGAGTACCACCGCGTCTGGGTTAGCTGTGTAGTCAGCTGACTTATTTACCAGCGGGTTGGGATGGAGCATTGTCGAAGTGGCGTCTAGACGCCAACCTGTTTTGAATAACCTGCAAGTGATTGAGGTTTGACTTGCTGGCGTGTGCGAAAACCACACTGGCATATGTCATGATGGGGCGGATGCAAGTTTTGTAAAGTGTAAGCTTATTTCTAAGCGCCATTTTACCCTTCTTGTAGATTAGAGTGTGCAACCTACCCATGACGAAGGTGGACCGGTCCCGGACGTGTTTTATGTGATCCGCGAATGTGAGTCCACTATCTAAAGTGACTTCTAAATATTTGACTTTTTTAGCTTATGGGATCGGAGTACCAAACAGAGTTATCTGACCTTATCTTTTGGAGGGTTTTTAACTTACGTAGATTCCTATCAGATGTGTATAGCGCGGTGTCGTCTGTGAAGAGCGCGAGGTCTACTTTTTCCGTTCTTGGCATGTCACTAGTTTTTATTGAAAACAAAGTTGGAGAAAGCACCGAACCTTGCGGGACACCGGCTAATACAGGACGGGGATTGGAAAGTGCACCTTCCAATCTGTAGCGAAAGGTTCGACAGTGTAGAAAGTCTCGTATGATGTGCACGAGACTGTCTGGCACGCCTAGTTCGAAGAGCTTGAATAAGTTGTGCCAGGCCTTGTCGAAGGCTTTAGCCACTTCAAAGAAAAGCGCACCCGTGCCTACCGGTTTTCAACGTACGTTCCTTTGCTCCAAGATTTGAGATGCTAAGAGAAGTTCCTAGAAGAGAGTTCCTTTGCACCTGTTGGCCGCAGGAGTGGCGGGACCTAAAGCAGGAGTAAGGGAACTTTACGTCCGGACAGGTGCTTGGAGTGGATGACCTCTCGGAGCCTGTTCAAAATGATCCTTTCGTATAATTTGCCTGTCGCGCTAAGCAAGCTAATAGGACGGTAGCTTGTGGGTAAATTTGCCGGTTTTCTGGGTGTCCTAATATCTATGACGCTTCTTTCTACGTTTGCGAAAAGGAGCAGTTTTTTAGTAAGTTATCAAAAATACCTACTAACAGGTGCGAGTGGGAGAGCTTTCAGAACCCTGTTTGGTATTTCGTTTGCACCTATGGCTTTCCGTGATTTAAGATTTTTAATTATGGTTTGTACCTTTTCTTCCGTTACCGGTTGGAGGTTGTCAGTTGGTGGGTTGACGCATTGAGTTTCGGCGGTGCTATTCACAATTTCTTTGTGGAGGGCGTTAGTGCTTTCTGTAGCTGGTGTAAATTGATGGGCTAAGCTATCGGCTAGGGTTTCACATTTTCGGAGTCATCGAGGGCGGTAGTCATGGTCGGAGGCCTAAGGAGCGGAAGCATCGATGACGCGGTAGATTCTATCTTGAGAGACTTTCTCCAAGCTCCAGTAAGCCAGATGCGAAGGCAAAATCTCCTCAAGAAGCGCGTCCCGCGTTGTAAGACCGGAGTTCACGTATGCAAGATTTAAAATCTCGCTGTAAAGCCCTCATACGGATGCGGTTTGCCTCGGTCGGAGCGTAATTTGACGCCTCGATGGATGACAACGAGTCGGGAATAGTGTTTAGATTGGAGCTGACGGTTGCCTTAAGGGTTTCCGTTAGTCTGAACCAATCGATGTGTGACCTCGTTTGAGGAACGGAGTCACTTGGGATGCCTAGCTGCATGACTACCAGTCGGTGATCCGAAGTAAGCTGATGGATGACTTCTACTGAGTGTACCGTTTAGTTAACACTTTGTAGGATTGCTATATCGAGAACGTCGGGGCGATGATTTCTGTTATAAGGATAGTGAGTCGGATCCCCAGGACCCACTACATCGCAGTATAGCGAATATATCATTTGATCGATACGACGTCCGTTTGGGTGGGTAACTAATGAGTAACAACTTGAATGTTTCGAGTTAAAGTCACCAGCTAATATTGCGCAGGGACTACTTGATAGTAACGACTGAAGGTCGCTTTGAAGTATAACTTTAGCTGGTGGTTGGTAAATGGATGCCAGCTTGATTGGCCGATGGCCGCTTATCGCTATTCTAGAACAGGAAGCTTCAATATTCTCGAGCTGTGGAGGATCGATAGGTAAAAAGTGTATCCTAGGTAATTGGCAGTATCGCCAACCGACTTACACAAGATACACGCGGGAGGTTCGACGGGTTGCGGGGTTCGTGCGCAATCCACAGTGCCATGATAGCCCAGGCACTTGAAGCACCTAAGTTTGGCGTAGCAATTTCCTGCCGTATGGCCATAGACTTGGCATCTGTGGCATTGGATGGGTATTCCACGTTTGAAGGTGATCTGAACGGTGATCCCCGAAAGTTGCGCTATTGTTTTGAGGTTGAAAATCAAGTACTTAGTGAGGGCGTGGTGATCGGCGGGTGTGACAGTCGCTACGTGGATACCGATCGCGGTATTTTTTGCGTGTGTATACGCGATTTTTAATTCGACACGTGTGGTGACATAGGTGTCCATGCCGCTTTATCGCGGATGAAAATAGGAGGCGGATGCAGACCAGTTGGCTTGGGCTCGGGATGGGAGAGAATAAAATTAGCGTTAGTTAGTAGCGTGGACTGCGCAGCCACGAAGTCGAAGTTTTGGACTCATCGCCGGATGTGTCCGAAGGCTTGGCCCTTTTTGGTTTGTTTGCGACGACTATGAATCCCTCGTTGAATTTGATGGCTTGGGTGGGAGCCGGGGTATCGAAATCATCGAAGATACCGAAGATGAACTGAGACTGGAGGAAGCCACGGACGAGTGTGAAATAGAACGATCACGTGAGGGGTTAGTGGATGTACCCACATCCGTTGACGTTTTTTTGTTCGAGTTTTGGTTGGGGTTTTGAAGCCTTTCGAATTTTGTCAAGATTTCTGGACATTGCGACCGAACGAGCTTTTTTTAGAATGACTGAATCATTACAAATTGGTTGTCACCGTTAGGTATCCTTTGTACCAGAATAATTTACGCTGGGCACACACAGCACTGAGCACAAGCACAACACAGCACTTTGAAAACTAAGAGAATTAGTCGCAAAGAAAAAATCACTTCGAGAGCGCTCAGAGAGAGTAAGAAAACCCCAGAAAAAACCGTATCACGGAGCCAACACGCTAGTCTGTGACGTCAGTAAACTGAGCGCAACTGAATATCAGGAAGGAATCGATCAATCGGAGTGGTCCGTATGAATGGTCTAATCCTTAGCGATGGGTAACTGGGAGTGATAGATAAAAAAGATATGTATCACCACGTTTGAATCACTCACTCTTTATAATATCTCCTTAAAATATTTCCCTATTAAAATAAAATATCATAAATTCTTGGAGAACCATCCACGCAATAAGCTTCGTCCATCGCATTCAACGGCAATGTTTGTCTACCACTCAGTGGCGTCACCTTTAGCATCCATCACGGTCTTTATTCTTCGTGGCATCGTTACTAGTAATTCTTCACATTGTTGTGTAGTTATTGAGTCGCAGACAGATAATTTTTTTTCCTTTAGATTGCTTTTAGACCTTGCTGGATACGAGCGCAGCATTTTCTTAATTTTTCACCATAGGGTCTCAATCGGTGATAAACCGACTACTAGACGGCGATCTGATTCCGTACTTTATAGAAAGTAAACTTACGCTGTTACCATAACGATTAAAATTTGTTTTATATTAAAATCGAATGGAACTTCCAGTTACCTGGAAATGTATTTATTTTCCTTTACGATTGGTAACTTATTTGTGGAAGACCTAAAATAATACAAATAACTCTAATGAATTATGCTTACACATTTAAATGACTCATAGATCAAAATTCATACTTTATAAATGCGCTTTCATATTGCAAAAAAATACCGGTCGACATCGATCGACGGTCGATCAATTGGTGTGGTAACCGCTTAGCGCATTTTTGACTTTTTTGTGGGTTGGATCCTTATTGCTAAACTACGTCCAATTTCACAACGATCAATTAAGAATTCTGTTCAAAGTTACGAACTTTGGTTTTTGTTCTTTTCCCCACGTTTTTGGCTTTATGAACATGGATCACCACAACATGGATCCTTTTGGAGACAATCAAAACAAACGAAAATGTCTATGGAATAATAGCTAGCTTCTCTATGGTAGGCTTCTTTCCCATTGGCCTGTTACGACTGTGTTTTTTTATGTTTTGCCAATATGGCGTGTGCATAGTGTTATGAAATGACAACATCGCACTTTGTTGTGTCCTGTTTGTCAATAATTAGTGTGTAATCTTTCTCTACCTCATAAGTTCAAAGAAAAAATTGGTGTACAATTAATAATACAAACTTGAGATTAACGTGGTACTGTTTTATTTGATCTCAGTGCTTCTGTGAGAAAAGTACTTCGTTGTTGTAAAAATGGCGGGTGTATAGTAGTTGTTTTCGTTTCTTTTAGATTCTAGTGCACATTTTGCAAATTTAGAACTGTCCTTGTATGACCACCAAACTGTGTAACATACTTTAACAATGACAAAGGAAGGATCTATATTTGACTGTTAAAAAAAGGCCAGTGGAATTGGAAATTCAAAGTGCCATCGTTTTGATGCAATTATCAATATGTCTCGATGGGGCAGAGGCCGTAACGGCAGCGTGGCCGTGCCTCTGGACAGTGCACTGTTTAGAGAGAATAGTAGTAATTGCCCGACTGCAACACGTTCTGCAGGAACGGTGGGAAAATGGGGCATCACCAGCTTCACTTCAATACGAAGTGCTCCGTACGGTAAGAATCATAAAACATTATCAAATACAAACTTTAAAATGTATATTTATTGATAATTTAACCTGTTTGCTTAATTGTATTGTTGGTTGGTGAAAGGCACTTCTTGTGGTGTGGGTTTCTTGTTTAAAAGTTGACTTTTGATCCTATTGGTTTCTTACAAGAAGTTGAATCGAATATAAAATCTACACCAATTACGGCAGATCTTGACTTGAAATGATGTTCTTTTTTTAAAAAACACATTGCGTTCCATTTGCTCATAAACAGTTCACAATGTTAAATTCAAATTAGAATTCATCTATATCTATTTGTTTCTTTGATTACAGCTTTTGCCGGCAGCACTAAAAAGCCACTAGTACAAGATCAAAATAGTCCACTGACAGTACCTGCAGTTGAAACTGAGCAACCACCACCAAAGCCTAAAAAGTTCTTTAAATCCCGAAATGCAGAACCTTATCCACCAGTGCCACAAATCACATATGCTCCACCTGCACCAGTGGCGTCTATGTCACCTGAACATCCTTCCCAAACTAAGGAGAAGAGAACAACAAAAAGGAGTAGAGTTTACAACAGAGATTCATCTTCACCTGAGTTACCAAGGCGTGCACCAGAAAAGGGTAAAGCCAAGAAGTCTGTTGCAACTAAAGCTGCTAAAAAAGAGGAAGCCCTTTCTGCAAAAGCACAGCCTCCTAACAAGAGATACTTAGTCAGAAATCGTGAGAAAAAGATCAATTATGCTGAAGATGGTAGTAATAGCCCTATACCAGACTTTATACAGTATGAATCTCTTTCATCCGCACTTAAAGTGCCATCTCCAAAAGTTAGTCCACCAATGACAAGTCCAATACCTAAACCTGATGTCACTAGTCCATCCACAAGTAAGGATTCAAATGAGGAGCGCAAGCCACCCCCTATTGTCCTACGAATTTCTAAGGGTACCTCCAGAATTGTCAGCACAGACTCTAATGAAGGCTTTACCTCACCTGGATCCGATCGTCACTCATCGCTAGACACACATTCAGATATGGGATTGGATCATAAAAAGAGCCCATCTATGGAGTCTATATGTTCTCCAAAACATGAGGGCTTGAAAATAACAATCAAGTGTTCAGGGTTGGAGTCTAAGAAAGAAAAGAAAAAGGAAAAGAAAGAACACAAGCATAAAAAACATCACAAGAGTTCTGATGATGAGCCATTGAAGAAATCCAGTTCTCCACTCCCAGGAACTGATGCTTATGATCTTTATAAGACCCTTGCATCCCCACCACAAGAAACAGATAAAACCTTAGATGATATAGAAACAAAACTAGCTCAGTTGGACTCTGCTGAACCATCCGCTACATCACCAAAAATGGAAGCTAAACTGAATGATCTACCTCCAGAACCGAAACCTCCAGAGAAAACAACTGGGAGGGCAAGAAGAAATAGGCCCAACATTAATTACAGTGAAAATGATGACTATCTTGATGCTGTCACAAATCGTAGACAAACAAAAACGGTTAGTGATGTTAAGAAGGAGTGTAAAAAGAGTAAAAAAAAACTGGAGCAAGCGGAAGCTAATCCAATAATTCCTGAAACACCTGTAGAGACAGAAAAAGAAGATACCCTAGTTGACAAGAGTGACTTAATTGATATTTTAACTGGTGGTGAAGGTAAATCTCCAATTGAACAATACAAGCCAAAACTGAATAAAAAGATGAAACATAAGCATGGAAAGCATCTTAATGAACCTGAACCAGAGTTGTCTCCACCAGCTGCACCAGAGGCGACTGAACCAGAACTGAAAAATAATGATGATGAATTCATGGAAGATGTTACTCAGAGTACTGAGGCAGATTCTTTACCAGCAAATGAGGCAGAACCTGTTGAAGAACCTCCAACAGAAACAGTCACTAATATTGAATACTCTGATTTATCAAATAAAGTGACTGATGATCCCTACAGTCAGAATGAGTTTAAATCACCAAATCAAGTGGAACCAGAACATGAAGACAAACCTAGTGTTAAACTGGTGATAACAAAAAAGAAAGGCTCAATTTTCAAAAGTAAATCTTTAGTTAATGATAATCCGTCACCACTACCTGCTAGGAAAAGGAGGCATCTGTACAGACATGAATGGGCTAATGATGTAAGTGTTAGTGAGATATATAAAAACTTGATTAAAGTAAAATACCACTATTTAGTAGATAGGCGACAAGCTCTTGATGCACAGACCTGATAAATCTTCTCAAGATTTCTCTTCATTTATTATAATAACACTGAACTTTTTGTCAATTCAGACAAACAAGCTTTAGCCATGATCACTTTATATTACAGAAAGGAAATGAAACTCCCAGACCAGAACAAGCAGAGAACCCTGAAACTACAAATGCAGTGCGTGAAGTACCTGAAGTATTGACAAGAGTAACAAGATACAGGGACCCAGACCCGATAGCTGATGAAATTCAACCGTACACTAGTGTCAGATGTCCTAAAGAGGCTAAAGAAGTGAGTTAAATAGATTTTATGGATGAAATATGTAGAATATCACTGGTAGAACAAGTTAGTACCGAAGACAGAAAGCATTTTATATAATTGGAGAGTAAAGCCATAAAATTGCCACTATATGCAAAGTAAACTTGAACTTTTTTTGTTTAAATTCTTAAACATCTCATTCCATATTTATTAATTTGCAACTAAATTTTCTGAATTGTTGCTTTGTTCTACTTTAGCAAATTCTTATTCTAATTCTTACTTTTGGCTTAAGTTCCAATTAACGAATAATAAAATTTTGTGTTAAGCTTAGAGGGAGCCACTATTAGTTTAACCAGTTGTTGTTTAAAACCCCTTGGTCTTTATAATAATCATTTTTCACTTTTTCAGTATTATACAGTGGTGCGGAATGTAAAGACGGCACATCAGATCCAAGAAATTGGAGAGTTCCAGGAGTTTAATGATGATGTGGAGTATCTACTTGATGCATTGCAGGTAACATAAAAACAAAACTTACTTGTACACTTTCAATCACTTTGACAAATAAACCCATAAAATTAGAAAATTTATTTAATGTATAAAAGTTGAAAACATAATTAATTTACAAATGATTTACTCTGACAATTTTGATAATGTATTAAAAATATAAGATACATATTTACTCACTGTAATATAGTTATATTGGTGTGTATCTTTTTACACAATGAGTTTTTCAAGAATTATAGTATTGTGTTACTACCAACAAGAAATTAGATAACTGTTCAGCTCTCTAAAGTGTTATATGAACAAGTACAAAATTTTAACAATTAGCCTATTGGGCGCTAATGTTCCATCCAGTATCAAAATTAAAATTAAAATAAATTTGCCTAATAACACTTTGTGAGCCACGTACTTAAACAATTTTTAGCATAATTTTTAATGCTAATTCAATTCTTATTGAACTATATTTATTGTCAATTAATTTCATGATTTGAACCTCAAATAGGACAACAACCCGATATCGACGCGTTGTCTGTCCGCGATCACGTTAGCGAGCAAATGCACGGCGCCCGCGTTTCGCATGCACGTGCGAGCGCACGGCACCGTGCAGAAGTTCTTTACGGCCTTACATGACGCTACTGACGATCAGGTATGTGTGAAGTTGTTTCATTTTTGTTTATAGTATTTTGGTTTAAGTACATCTTTGATGCATACAATGTTTTTTTGTCTTCCATTTCACCTGATGGAAAGATATTTTATTTGACAATTTTAGGAGAATTGATAACTAATATTATTTATATTTCAATATTAGTTGGTAAAATATGGTGGACCAATTGGATAAATACTTTTAAAAAACAATTTACTACATCTCAGTGTAACCCATGTGACCCATTAATTTAGTCTATTCTTCAATAAAACTTTGAAGTGTCAACATTTCTTAAATGGTTTTATGTTCCCAGAGCTTGGGATTGTGTACAGCCACAGTGATGTTTGTGCTCTCTCAAGATCGGCTCAATATGGACTTGGATAGAGAATCGCTTGAGTTGATGCTCAATCTACTAGAATCCGATGCTTCTCACAAGTGAGTAAAACTGAAACATTAATAACTTACTTGAAAAAAAACTATGAAACTCTATATGTTAAGTCCATTAATATATTTTGACCCCCAAAATTATAAATAAAAGTAAGATAATGTATTATGATTACTAATCATTTAAAATCCTACCTTAATTCGGCTAACATGTTCATAAATACCTATTTTTTTAACCAGGAATGCTTTAGACGACTGTGGGTTGACGTCGACTCAGCTCGCCAAAACTCAGGAGCGGGTGCGCGAATTGTGCGCGGAAATCAAGAGCCAAGGCAAAGCGAAACATCTCGATTTAGATAACATCACTGTAAGTATCCTAATAAGTTAACCACTTGTAAGCCTTGTTAGCAGTTTTTTAAACTGACTGTTTTATCAAACTGCTAAATAATTTTTTTTTATGTGTGTAAATTTTTTTCCGTTTGTCTTTTTTTTATTTTGATCATTATTATGGCATTGGGTTCAGTGCAGCATCAAGTTTTTCCCATTATAATTTGACGGATGCTGGACCCTGGACTTCATTGTACTAAGGTACTGCACAAGAGGAAACAGAATGTGTTTATTAATCGACGTTTTCTTACTTACGTAGGGTTCACCTGGTTTTTTATTTTATTTTTACTTTTTTATTTGGGATGAAAAACAGTTACACAGTAACAGATTAGCTTATACATATGAAACATTAAATTAGAATGAACCATGTAACCAGCACCATTATCCACATATAAGTAAGTAAGTTAACTCAAATAAGTGAGTGGCAAAAAAATAACATTAACAAAAGGTAATTACAGAGATGATGGTTACATAGTTGACAAAACAAAATAAATAATGCAATTCATCCTATAACATCTGGGTTACTTATTGTTGACAAAATAGTTGTTATACATTTCTTATATTGTAGTTTTTTGAGATGAAGTATATCAATTTTACAAAACATTTCGTTGTGATTTTTCATTATTCTGTTAAGGGGGTCGCGTTCCCCCGCGTTGGTACGGCAAAACTTTGGCATAAATATTGGGTGTTGGTAGGTGTACCGAATGCGTTGTGATTTACTAGGTATTCTCTAGCATACACTGTTTGTTAAAGAAGTACAGTCAAATTGATTATGGCATATATTGTACAAATTAAGTTGATCTTGTATCATTCTCCTATGCTTTAAGGAAATTAGTGAAAACTTTTTTAATGCTAGTTCATAGGATAATTTAGTGCGAAAGTATCTATAACAAACGGTACGTAGGAATTTTCTTTGCACAGATTCAAGACTGTCAATGTATTTGGCGTAAAACGGATTCCATATAACTGAACCATATTCTAGTTGACTTCTTATTAAAGTCTTAAATAGATAAATAAGGGTCTCAGATCGCTTAAATTGATTTCCCATTCTCATGACAAACCCATACATTAGAAATGCTTTTCCCTGTATAAAATCTACATGACTATCAAAGTGTAATTTTGAGTCCATAAGTATTCCGAGGTCTTTAATCATGGGTACCTTTTCGAGCTGATAATTATTTTTATGGGTACAACTATATTAAAAATGGTGATATAGGTCAGATGATGTGTCTGGATATGGAACTTTTAATTGGCTGCTGATAAATACATCCCCATTGTGTCTGGAGTCATTTGGTTTGTCTTGACAAGTCCAATTACATAATGTCGAGGGAAGTGGAAAGCTAGTATTAAAATTCACGAGTCTGAGTTTCTCTGTTTGAAAAAAAAAGTATGAAATAAAATAATTTTGAAAATAAAGAGGCAAATAGAATCTAACCTCAAAACGAGAATTGACTAAAAATACTTCAAAAGAAATATTTACCATATGCACCTGCTTAGGCAGACGCCCCTTTCGCTTAAAAGTAATTAGTTTTATCTTTTTACTCACTTAGAAGTTTTTATTCTACTTTTTAAATTTTCGTATCTATTCGGTTTGGTGATATCTTTTACACACTTGTTTAAATGTTTTTAACCCTATGCACTAGTAACTTAATGAAACAATGGGTGATTAAGTTTCAGTTTTTTTAACAGTTGGTTAAGATTTATTTCAGATCAAAATTAAATTACAGAAAAACAGAATTTGATACGAAGTTAATATTTAAATATAACGATACCTATGACTCACAATACAAAAAAAAAAACGATACCAAATTTTATTACGGAGCGGGGCGAGAGCTTCGGTCAGTTAGAGATGATTAAACTTGTTTCAACGTGTTTTGCGAAGCATTGGTTTGTTATCCCTGTAGGCAGCACAAAGTTCAATTTCCGTTTATAAAGTTTAACCATATATGCCTAACTTCGTTTGACTTTTTCAATAGGTTGGCCACCTAGCGATGGAAACACTCCTATCATTGACCTCAAAACGCGCAGGGGAATGGTTTAAAGAAGAACTACGTAATCTTGGAGGTGTGGACCATATAGTTAAAACTATTCAGGATTGTGCATCGAAGTTAGAAGTCCCAGCTGAAACCTGGACTAATTCCGACGTGGATGTTCTTCGGAAAGCTGATAGGTGTATGCGGGTTCTAGAAAATGTGAGTATATTTTTATTTAGCAAAGATCGCAAACTATAATTTCGACAAAAGAACCTTTTACAGCTTGTCCAAAGATGTGTAATAATTGATGTAACTGGATGCTGGTTGGTTCCCAAGTCGCGATAATTCTTAATTATTGTTAACGTTAATTTAGTAAAAATTACAGCAACTTTATGCTATTCCATGTTAACATGCATCATTTGATCATGATTAGATCCTCTAGAAATGATGTGATTGATGCAATAAGTATAATAAGGCTGTCAATATTGATTGTTAGGTCTAAATAAACTTTTGTAGTATTAAGGTTTCAACTTTTTATATTTTTTAAGTTTTTAAAATAACTCTTCAAATACCACCCGTCCAGGTAACTCAACAAAACGAAGACAACCAACTGTACCTGCTCAACGCCAACCTCGGGGCGGCGCAGACACTTGGCAGCCTACTGTGTCGCTGCGGCGGCGAGGCGCGCGCGCTGCCCCGCCTGCGACCCGCGCTCCTTGCTGCGGCGCTGCCCGCGGTCAAGGTGCTGGTGAACCTGTCGCACTCCTTCGGGAACACTAGTAAGTGCTACTCTATATCTACTTCAATATAGGCAACTCTATCCTCTGAACTGTGAGGTAAATTTTTCGCGCTACTTTGAAAAAACCACTGTGTTTTTCTAATTGTTCTCTGTAAATACTTGATGCTTTGGTGTGGTTGTTAATGTAAGAGTTAGTAACAAAATTCAAGCATAGCATAAGCTACAAGGGTTTGAACATTTGGCAACATAAACAATTTCCAATTTGTTTTAACGAGGATGATTTACGGCTTACGCTTGATTTCAATTGAATAAAACAATTTTTATTTTGTTTGTAAACTACGAGCTCCAATGCAAAAAAGTTCGTCTAGTGCCAAATATTGCAAGTGTCTAATATTCGAGGTAAACTTTTGGTAAATTAATAAATTTTATTAGTTCAATAAATACACAGTGGTTTTGAACACTTAATGAAGTTTATTTTCAATTTAAATAAGTAACAAAATATTTCCCTGTTGAAATAAATAATACATTCTTAGGGAACCATCCACGCAATAAACTTCGTCTATCGCATTCAACGGCGCAAAATAGCTCGTCTACCACTCAGTGGCGTCACCTTTAGCATCGACCACGGCCTTTATTCTTTGTGGATCGTTGCTACCAATTGTTCACATTGTTGTAATAATAATTAATTGAGTGTAATAATTTTTTTTCCTTTAGTTGGTTTTAGACCTTGCTTTTAGTTGGTTTTTACCTGCGCATCATTTTCTACGTTTTGGCCACTCCATAGTAGGGATCTGATTTCGGTTAAACCAAGCCTTGGTTGTCCTCGCAGTTTAAAAGGCCCATAAATAAACAGTCCACTTCGAAAAAAAAAGTGGTGGGAAGCACCATCTTGTTGAAAGGTTGGAATCGAGGGCACGAGTCTTGTATCCAGAATGTTTTGGTACTCTACTGCATTAACAGTTCCTTCTCTTTAGCAGTATAAAATCCATAGCCCAATCGCTTTACGATTGCAGGTAACAACCGATACATCTTTGTGAATCATCTCTCTCCACTTCGCAGCCGACCAGGTTTCTTCAAACATTCAACCTTGCCATTTTTCCTGTGATGTTCGGTGATGGTCTAGTTCTTGGCTATTTGGCAAACAAACTTGCCATTATTGTGGCTACGAATAATCATTTTTCATACTTCGTCGGCACTAGGTTTCCCTCGAGACATTTTGTTTGAAAATAATGATAAAATTGCATGAAATTATTGTTTTTATATGTTTGGAAATGACAATGACGCATCATGTGACAGATTATTACTATTTTCAAATCAAATTTTATTCATTTTTCAATGAAACCAGGTAGAATTGAGACATGGACGAACTCTTCGGCTTCATTAAGAACTAGCTGAAAAGTGCCTGATTAACAACAATGAGATGGAGAATTTTACCCTATACTATTTTTTTTCAAAGGCCTGTTTTATGAAAATGTATTGAAGTTGAATACAAGCAACCTTTGCAATATATCACTGGACGAACTCTTTTGCATTGGGGCTCGTCTTTAGCTGCCCTCAATAGATGTTTATGCCATATATATAACGTTACTTAAAAATAATACTAATAATACTTGCACAATATTAGGTGTACCTAATACTGGAGGATGTATCCTCCATCCATCCCTTTTACCCATCTATCCTCAACTGTCTCCCTGTGCATGGGAAGGGTCAGTTGCGCTTTGACAACCCCAACGAATTTAGCAGTTCTAATTCGGTATCTAAAGAAAAAAATCTGATTCTAAAGCAAAAACCATTTCTTGGTATAGCTTTTTTTAATATACAGTGCAACCTTAATATTGCGTACCTCAATATAACGACTTCCTAGATTTAACAAATTCTTCATAATCCCCTTGAATTGTCCATAAGTCAATGTAAAATATAACTATTTATAACGAATTTTCGACTATCAAGAAAAAGTACCTCTAATTAATTTATATTAAATAATTAATTTATAATATTATATATTTTATTTAATGTATAATATTATATATTAAATAATTAATTAGCATATTTTTTTTACTTTGTTTGTTTAACTGTCATGTCAACTGAGAATTGTAGAGTAATTAATTCCAGGTAAGTATAATATGAGTTGTATAGAATCAAAGGTGGCAATCTTAATTATTGGCACTTTTGAGCTGTTAATGCAGAAATTTTAAAAATATTGAATTTGAACTGTCAGTGAGACATCTCATAATTATTCAACATTAATTGAAAAAACGAATCAAAATCTTGATTTGGTGCCAAACACGACAATCTTGCCTTGCAGTCGGTCAGAGTCAAAAATGGCAATAGTGTGCACTTGACCAATAACAGCAGTGCATTCCGACGAAAAAATAATATGGCGCAAAACAGTTTTTGTATGAGTTAGCATCTGTAGTTTTTGTTGTTTTATAAATAATTTTGTGGTTACATATTGATAATTGAATTGGATTAAGTAACATGGATAATTACCCTGAAGTTTGCAACAGTAGCTTCATAAGAAAACGCAAAAGTGATCCACAATAATGTCAAAAGAATATTGCCAAAGGAATAGGTAAGTCCACAGATCTAGGGTTGGCACAGTTATTTTAAAAAAAAATATTTTTGTAGATTTTTTTTGATGTAAGTAACATATTACGCCCTATAAACCTTTTTTATTGCTCGTTTTATTTGCCTTGCAATATTTTGAGATTAAATCATGTACTTTATTTAAACAAAGTTGTTCAATAATGTTTTATTATTGTAGTTTACACAATGTATGTAGTATTATTAATGTTTTCTTCATTTAAATATCCGATTTCGTTTGTAAGACATGAAAAGATTAAGTACAGTCAGCAAGACAACTTTTTTTTTGCCAAATAATGTTAAAAGTTGTTAAAGTCTTAATATCACTTTTACATACTTTGTTAAAAATATAAACCGAAAAGAAAGTTTTTATCTTAATAAATCTTTTGCAATTAAATGTTTTGTTACTTTGTGTTATATTTGGCACAACCCTATTATTATTTTTTTAATTTTGGAATCAAAAAAGGGCCATCTTATAGACAGTTGGTGTCAAAGGCGACTATCTTACTCGAGGTTATAATCAAAAGCGGATATTTTCAATTGTTAGAATCAAAGTTCAAAATATCAAAATATATTTAATTATATATTTATATATTTAATTAAATATATTTAATATAATAATATATCAAAATATTCATGTTTTATGCTTAAAAAACCTGCTTAATACGAACGCTAAGACAGTATTGATGTTTTTAACGTTATTATGATGCTGTTTTTTTATTCAGTTTTCAATCATAATGGAGAAATACATGGTCCAAATTTGATTAAATCGTTTTTTTCAGTTACCCAAAATTTGCTAGAAGTAAGATTGCCGACTTTGGTTCTATACGACTCATAAAATTTTTTATGCGATACGTCACGTCACCGTAAGAATTTCTTTAAACGAAATACTGCACAGAAATCAGAAATATAAAAATTGTTTGTTTATATAATATATAAATAAGTTATTTTAATAAGGAGAAAAATAAGAAAGTATAGTGCAGTTTAATGTAAAACTAAATAAGCCCTTCCATACTTTCCTTTACCAGCCAATCATTTGTTCAAGCATAAGTAACAATGCTTGACAATTGCTAATTGATTTAAAATCTATTTATCAGCCTCAAATGTACCTTAAGCTTTAATCTAAAAAGATATAAAATGATATTATAACTGCCCTTTAAACTATTGAACTAATTAACATCAGTCTAGTATTTCTTATCTTTTCATTATAATATTTAAAACCTTATCAAAAACAACATTTCATGTGTTTAGTCTCTACTTAATTTTTAATGACAGAAATATTGTTTTCTTTACAGCTTCTCTTGGTGCACAAGTGTTAGGGGAACAGACATCTGTTATGGAAATCTGTCTCATAATGCTGAACAATCAGGGAAATTTCATACCGGACGACAAGAACTTCGAGTTTAGTGTTTGTGTAAGTATACATGATTTTTAATAAATAGATATCAAAATCAGACTCAAATTAAGACTGTATCAACGATGAAGGTATACAAAACGGAAACATCCTACCACAATCAAGTTGTCAAAATAATTGAAATTTTGTTATGTAATAAGAAACTGCAATCTTGCAATCTTCCCTTCTTCTTTTTTAAATGAGGCAAACAACTAGTTTATGGATAATGATGATTATTTTGTATCTAATAATAATGAACTTCTCTCGTGTACAGGTGCTAATGCTTCTAACAAACCTGGTACAAAACAATGAATTAAACACACAAAGGTTACTCAATATCCGTATAAGAGTGGACAATGAAGACGACATCATATCAAGGAGTGTCAACGCTTTGGACCTATTGGTTGATCTGTTCTATAAACGAGAGGATTTGGCCAGGTACACATACAATTTCAAAGATGAATTTTTTTCCTGGATTTATACATAATAGATAATTATACATAACAGCACAATGTTACTTTTATGTATTTCTCAAATGTGAACAAAAAAAATCATAGAAATAAAATCTACTTTTATGTTTTAAAGATTTCCATAAAGGTTTGCTGTAAATCCACTAACATATTATTACTAATATTACTCAGCTAAGATACCAATAAACCACAGATTATGTAGGTTCATAAAATGGTCTTTCCATGTTTGTAGGAGGGCTGAAGAAAACACAGATGCTCTATTAGATGGTGAAGAAAAAGAATCTGAAAAGAAGCAGCAAGATGACATTGAAGAGACTGTGGCCAAATGTAAGTTATCGTTTATATTTATCTATATAAAAGAAATGAAATCTATAACTGCTACTACAAAGTATTACTTCTAGGTTTTTGGCTATTCATAATATTCAGTAAAACTACAGGAGCAAGAATGCTTCTTTAACTTTTTAGCCTCAAACTGCTATGCATAATTAACCAACCATCTTGAATTAATGATGTAATAATTGGCACAAAAATGAAGAGAAGTAACAAAAAACAGTACTAAACCAAGTCCCTCTCAACTGAGCTAAGTCCATTATAAGACTAATCCATGTAGCAAAAGTTGAGGCGCCTTGCCTCTAATATATTCATTATATTATTTATTAACTTTAATTTTTAATATTCTTGTTACAACATTTTATTAACTTGAATTTCAGTGTTAGCTCGAGCAGGAACCCACATGGAGCATACAATGGTTGGGGCCTATACAGCTTTATTATTAGGAGATATGGCTTTATCAAGTCCTGAAAATGCTGCTTCAGTGAGAACAAGAGTGCCGAGTTATGAGCCTTTACTGCCAACACTCAACAAATACTATACATTCTTGAACTTGACCGCCAGTGTAAGTACTTTTTATCTGCTTTCAGCTTCAGTAACATCTGTTAAAGTATAGCATTTGTTGGAATGAATATTAAATCCAAGTTAACCAAACTAATTTAAAAGTATAAGGACCTTCATTCTCTCTTTATTATTTAAAAATACGAAGATAGAGTGAGACAAGAGAAATGAGAGTATGAATTATTAAAAGATTGCAGTATTAAGAAATTTTAAACAGTTGATTTTAAAACTCAATGTGAGATTGATTTGGAAGATTAAACAAATATATGTGCATTATAAAAATCTCTTATTTGATGTTCCTTGTTTCAGGCGGAATCAGCAATAGTGGCTCATGTGAAATCAACACAACGGATCATTCAGTTCATGGAAAATGCTGATAAAGAGGCGCAAATGCCCCCGGCGCCCCCACCAAGTGCTATTCCATACGGAAATGTTTACCCCAGCCAATATTACCAGACCTCCCCTTCCGATGTACCACAAGATATGTCCCTTAGCAACTTAAACTACAGCCTCAACTACAGCAACTCGAATTCAAGCTCGGACAGAATCAATTCTTCTATAGACAGCTATCACTGAGGTTTACCTTACGTGTACTTCTATGACTATAGCAAGTACTACAACAGTTGATAGTTCCAATAAACAAGAATGTAGATAGCCGAAGATTTTGTGTTTTTACAGGACTTTCAAATTTGACTGCATTCCAAATGGGAGCTGGCTCCTTTACATGGTTCTTAATGACACTGCATTATAAGTGAACTGAAGGTTGTTTGTGTTTCAATGACCCATCAAAATACTCTTCAAAGTGTGCTAAACTTAGTAAGGCATATCAATGCTTAATAAGCTTGAGGCATTCATACCAAGGATTTATTGTATATAGAATTAAACGTGCATATGACATAACTTAATTACATGGTAGTTTTAATGATTGACTTAAATGAGAGCCATTTTGAACATGGTCAAAAGACAATAGTTGATTTAGCCAATGTATAGCGGTTTATCATATTGACGGAAGCAAACATTTATGGCTGGAGCAATTTTTGATATTTTGACCATTACTTAAGTTTATCTAAGGTAATTTGTATTTTTGTGCACAGATAATTGTACCTCAATCTTTTGTAATCATATTTTTCTCCTATCCTTCTCTAAATCTATGTAAATAATCAATATTTAAGATTTAGGTACTGGATATGTGGGTTTAAGACGTCTTAATTATAAATTAAGATATTCCGAGTTTAAGCCATTGAGTTGGCAATATAAGAGTGCAAAAATAGTTTAAGAAATGTAATATAGACGTTATTGTATTCATTTATACGTTTATGTCTGCACTTTTGTATTATAATCGCTGCGAAATACAATCTGTAAGAGAGTAGTTGTTTTAATGAGGCACAATTCATTCTTGTATATAAAATAGCTAGTATCGATAGTTTGATTTCTCTTTAGTAACAATACTTTTAGAATATTGTGTAATTGTCTAACAAAGATCTACCGAAAAGTTGTAGCAAATAAGTGAACCAATGGAGTGCAAAACCGAAAATTATATTAAAATAATTATTTATTTTATTGGCAAGTTTCCCTGAATTGCACATCACATCTACTTCTTAGAATTTATATCTTAAAAAAGCAATGAATTTTATATATTTTACTATATCTTAATTAATCTGTTGGTTTATTTATAGCCCAGTATATTGAACTTGTGAAAATTAATCTTCTTTTTGAAAGAATGCTACTATTTTGCAGCATGATATTCATTATTTCTACTGGCCTATGACGGTTTTGTATGATATATCTTGAGATATGTTCTTCTGAGCTGTAAAGAACAAATTAAATTATTAATGAAATTGTCACAATGGATGTTTGTAGAAGGTAGATGCAAAAATGGTTTCCTCTTGCTGTTTAAGTTTGCGTTTACATTATGAAAGGCGTAAAAATGACAAATTTTTCGCAAGTAAACTTTGAAACGAAAGCTAGAGTATAAATTATTTTGGGTTGAGCAATTGTGATAATTTTTGCAAATTATGCCATAGCAGCAACACATAATTTACATAATAATATTCACATGTCAACAAACGGTAAAAACAAAGAATAACATCAGACTTCTATTTAACGTCATAGATAAATAACTTTTAATTTATTATTTTCGAACTGCCCGAAAGGTGTCCTCAGTGCATTTTTATTGTAGTTTGTTCTTTTAAAAAAATTATTACTCATGACATGATTATCTATTCATTGATGTACATGGAGTTTAGTCGCGGCTTAGTTTTGGTTGAAACGCCGCAGGAAAACATTTGAGTACACTTCTATGATTAATTTTTATTCAAATTTTTCCTAATTTTTATGCTATAGCCATTATTTATTTTTAAATTTAAAAGAACTCTACAAATTGTGTTTTGAGTGTTATTTTTTAAATACTATGTTAAACATAAGTGCTGTGTGGTACCGAAAGATCAGATTTCAAAACGTTTTTGCGTTTTAACGTTTTTGATATGCGTGGGATGAAATACCAACTTATTATTTTCCGTGCTGTACAATTTTAAATATTTCGGCTAGTTGACTTCTTTTAAATTATTAAAAATAATAAAATATACAAAAAATTATCACAATTGCTCTCCTATATTCAATTAGTCATGAATGAGATTGGTAAGTTATTTGTAGTTAAGGTCTTAGACTATTTGCGAAATATACTTAAATCCTGATTTAGCCGACAACCGAAATTTCTTCAATAAATTGAAAAATTATTAATCTGGATGTTGGCTATAGAACATGATTTATGTTAAATTAGTCATCAGTTTTCCTATCATAGAATACGTACTAAGAAGAGATGTCCTGGGTTATGGCGTGCACTAAAACTTGATTGTTGAAATCCATTCTCAGTATAAAAATGCGTTACATTATATCACGTCAAAGTTACACAGACTATCAAAATTATGAAATGAAGAGAATTTGTGTTTTCACTAACACCTTATAAAGCCGTCTTTATGTATAAGAAATATGTTCGGTGCGAAGTAGCAAGTTACGCCATCTAGTAAATTATTCCACAAATTTTTAAACAGCTCATCAAAAGTTTCTAATTTGAGTCACTTCCGAGTGGCGATGGCATCGCCCAACACCCTCCCTCTACCCGTGCGTCTGCTTCACCTGATCCCCTAGAGAATAACACATACGGCACCTCCTCTTTGTATTTGCACGTGGTTCCAATTGAATGACCCATTTCAAGAAATTACTAAATCCAATTTCCCACTTTTGAGATTATCGTGAAAAAAAATTTTTTCATTCTAAAATAAATCGTTTAGGAAATTTATTTCAGGATAAAAATCAAATCAAAATATCGTGTATCATAAAATGTTGGCAAAACAGGACTAATTAAAAGTAATTTGCTCCTTGAAAACACTAGACATAAAAGTCTTGAACTTATTTTAAATGAATGGAGTCCATTTTTAATCATTACCTTCGGTACCCAACATATTTTTATTTTGTAATCTTAATGATCGTCTGTAGGTATTCACATAAAATGTTAACTTGATCAACATCGTATTTTAAATTAGCGGGCTGACCAGAAAAGGAACATGGACCAGACAAAGGTAAGTAATCGTCTCATATCATGTAATCATTGCATGTAAGTCTAGGCACGTGAAAGTTGGGGACTCCGCTGTTATTTATTGACAATTACCGTAGGACTCAGTCGGTTTTTACAACGTTATTTCTTGGGAATTAGGGAATTTTAAAATCAAAATGAATGAGGTCAATCAACAGAGAAAAAGAAACTGAGTACTTCAAAATAATAGAAATGGACTTAAGTGATTTCTTGAATTGGGCTATTAATTTGTATTAAATCAAAACATTACGAAATGCACATCGATAACTATCAAGAAATGCTTGTAAAATGTAATTGAGTTATCTACATATTAGAGACTATAATATTAAAATATGCACAGTTGATACAAGTGAATAAGTTTTTTTAATATCCTGTATGGTTGTGCCTGTGACTCTAAATGTGGGTGTTAACCCACGTCACATGTAACATTATTCTATGATTTATTTTAATCTTCTTTAGTATCTCAATGACGTGACTGACCTCATATATCGTTTCTTCTAAGAATTTTCGTTACATCATATAGGTGTAAGCTACATTAAATTGAATTACTTAATATTTTAGCTCAACGCTTTTAGGTATGCCATGAATGGTAAAAATTTGCTTATATCTGTGCTTTTTAATAATGTGAAGAATTTTCACTGCTTGTCTTATGGTATAGTTCTGTACTTGTATTTAGTTTAACAATTTGGAGTATTTATTTGTAAAGAACTGTAATTTTTGCAAAACTTATGTTTATAATGTAAATTAGCATATATACATAATTTTATGAAATGTTTCATCACATAATATTTATATAAATTGTTAATTTGGTTTATAGTCCAGTTTTAATAAATTAAGTGTAAGTAAAAGAGTAAGCATTCAAATGGATTTTTCATACATAATGAAACCGAGTTTTACCAATACAAACCAAATGTGTCCAAAATATTTGTTGATGGTCATGCAGCTTAATATTTCATTAGTGACTTGAGAAGATAAGATAACATAGTAATATGAAGTTAAAGTTATTAATAAAGTTAGTTAACTAAACTTAAGAAGAAAATCGAGGATAGTTCAAATTATCTAGTTTATTTTTCTTAATGATACAATCTTTTATATTTTGATAAATTTTTATTAAAGGCTACGTTTGAATATCAATGTTAGATAGCTTTATTTAATTTAAGGATTTCAGTAGGCATCCATTTAATTTTAATTTTAATTTAAAAGATAAAATTTAATTTTATGAATAAAATTGTACAGCTATTATATACTCCTAAATTACTGTTATTCAGTTACGTAATTTATTGAATTACTTGTGTATCTATGTAGCAGCAAAACTGTAAGTAAGCGCATTTCGTTTAATCACACATGTTTTAAATAAATTTGTTGTTTAAATATGCCGGTTTGATATCTTTGAAAAATTAATATTGTATATGTAATTATGTTATAAAGTATTAAGTGTAATTATTAAAAGGAGGACAATTTAAGACGTTTTTTCTTTGACTGCCTAATCACATAAAACTATGATTACATATCCAGAAGCTGACAATTTGTAGCTGTGTGCATTTGTGTAATATAAGTTTCTAGTTAGTACTTTCTTTTTGAATGTCAGGTCATTGTTGAATAGTGTCTAGGGCAAGCGTAAAACATTATCTGGACCAATATCCGGAATACGATAGAAATGACATATAACATCGTAATTTCGCCATTTTGCATCTCTTCACGCTTTCGATTTTGAAAGCAATCGTTTTACTGTTTTAATATGAACGAGTGAACCATGGGTAAACGCTGTTTGCTGTGTCCATCTCGGAATTTTCCACGTTGGACGGTTAATCCTGACACAGGATGATAGAGTTGCTTATACTGAACAACTTCCCTAAAGAAACATAGGTGTATTTGAAAAAATTATCTTTTCATCTCTGACTTATTTAGTGTCCGAAACTGAAGAACTTTTATAATGCATTAAAAAAGAAAACATTTTTTTCTGTAAAGTTTTGCTAAAGCACTGATTGACATATGACAAAGAAATCACCCGCGCAATCTACGCGTATTGCGGCGGGGCGCGAGCGTTCTCATTGCACGTGAAAACGCAGTGTAAGACAATATTAGCATTGCGCCTTATTTGTCATTATATTTTTAATGTGTTTTGGATCCTATGGAAAGTTGTTCAGTATAACAACTACTTTTTTACACCCTGTATACTACGTGACAAAAATTCCAGTGGATGTTTTGACAATTTAGAGTCGTATGCTTGTAAATTAGTGAACTTCTCTAAACAACTATCTCGGACAAAATTATTATCTTGGAAATAAAAAATCCATTGGCCTTTCCATACACTGTTGCAGTCCTGACAGATATTTTTATTAAAACCTTGTATATTAAATTAATTTGTAGGTAACTATTAACCAACATTCATAAAAAGGAAATATTATTGACGACCGAGTAGCGTTGTGGTTAGTAGCCCTGCCTCTTTGGCCGGAGGTCCCAGGTTCGAGTCCTAGCCGGGGAATTCATTTGTGTGATGAACATAAATGTTTGTTCCCGGGTCATGGTTGTTGATATTTATATATGTATGTTTATTCTAGGTTCCTCCCCAGTTCGCTCTATGGTCATCCATAACACAAGCTCTGCTTACTTTGGGGCCTTACAGTTGGTGTGTTTGTCTGGGGATTTATTATTATTATTTTATGTGGTTGTACTAACAAAGTCGACTTTAAACGATCTGGTTACGACACTTCAGTACAAAAATCTTATCTTCTCGTCAGTGAGCTCACATTCTCGCTCCGATCGCCGCCCGGTACAGACGTTCCAAGACCACTCCGATTGATCGGTCCCTTCCCGATATTCCGTGGCGCTCAGTTTACTGACATCACAGTCTAGCGTGTTCGTTCTGTGATACGGTTTTTCTGGGTTTTCTTACTCCCTCCGAGCGCTATCGTAGTGATTTTTCTTTGCGACTAAGCCTCTTAGTCTTCAAAGTGCTGTGCTGAGTTGTGTTGTTCTTGTGCTGAGTGCTGTGTTGTGCCCAGCGTGAGTAGTCTGGTTTCAGTACAAAGGATACTTAACGGTGACAACGAATTTGTACTGAACCAGTCCTTTTATTTTATTCCTTCTTCTATTTTTTATTTATTTTTTATCATATCTGTGTGTTTTCGTGTGCATTCGCCCTTTTTGTCGGTAAAGGTTGACCCAGACGCGGTCAACTCTTTACCTGCGTACCCTTTTTAGGATTCTAGGTAGCGGCCTTCGGCGAACTACAGTTAGTTTTAAGTTATTTTCCCCAGTCCCCCTACCGCTGGTAGGGAGGTTAGCCGCTAGGGTTGGCTAGGGTACTAGGAATTCTAGGCATACTTTATATAAATATATTTATAGTCCCGAACCTCCAGTATTGATTCGCAGAATTTAGTAAACTTTGCGAAAGCCTTCGCCCAGGCGCTCGTAGAGTCCGGCGCCAATATATCTGACGATATCCTAACGCAGGCCTTACAGGCAACAATCGCGTCCCCGGCCCTTCAGCCCCCAACCCCGGCCCCTCAGGCTACCCACGCCCAGACCCATCAGGTCTTTAGCTCCTCTCCCGCGCCCTCCGACATGTACTGTGTGTCGGACACGTCCTCGCGTACATCACGTAGGTCACTCGAAGTGACCGCGTCTCCGTCGGTCCCGTCGAAGTCAGCGACGCGCTGCGCTCCCGTCCCACCTAAGCCTCGGCTCCCTCCGCCCGTCTTCCTCCGCGAAAAATGCGCTGGACCGCGGTCTCTAACTTGTGCAAAGAATACAAAATTAATTATCTCAAAGCGAATAACGCAGGCGATACCATTAAAATCCAAGTCGCAACTATAGACGGCTTCCGCGCGTTCACCAGGCTCATCAATCAGACAAATCGCGTACCACACTTACGCCGGGGTCCCCCGGAAGCAAAGCCCGAGCTGCCGATGCCGACTCCGGCTCTTTCCTGGAGACAGCGTCCGGCCGCTCCCGCACCACCTTCCCGACCTATCCCAGCTCTCGTAGCTCCCGTAGGCCCGCCTCCCGCTCCTTCGTCTTCGCCTCAGTCGTCGTTGGCTGAGGACATGAAGACCGTGTTCGACGTTATCCAAAACGTCAACATTAGGAAAATCGCCGTACTCGCACGCAAACTGCGTGCCACCCGCTTCTTCACTCATCACTCAGCATCACTCGCTTCTTAGTTCTTTATGAATTCTATAATTCGTATTAATTCGATAAACAGTAAATATAATGTCCAGACCTGCAAATCCCGCGTCCTGTCGTATAAAACCCAAGGGCTTATCCCTAGTTTCATATAACGCTCGTAGCCTTAGTTCCAGCCTCCCTGAGCTCAAACTGTTCCTTCAGAACAACGAGCCAGACTTATTGCTTCTCCAAGACAAGTGGCTCACTCCAAACCGCACCAGGGGATTCGCTATTCCTAAATAGGCGTTTACTCGTAACGACAGGCCCAACTCCGACGGTTACGGCGGCACAGCTATCTACTACAAAAAAGGTTTCCATTGCGCTCCTCTTCCTACCCCTCCTCTACTCAACATGGAAGCCACTGTGTGTAGATTGGCTATGACTGGTCATCCGACCATTATCATAGCTTCAATCTATATACCTAGTGGCACCAGACCTATCCGTAGCGACAGGCCATTCTCGCCCTCGGCCGTTCGGTCATTATGTTCGGAGACTTCAACTCCAAACATGCTGACTGGACGTGCCTGTCGACCAACACCAGCGACATCGCTCTTCTTGGCATCACTGAACAACTCGACTAAGATGTCATCTCTCCAGTCACTCCCACTCACTATCCCAACAACCCGAACTACTCTCCCGACATCCTCGACTTTGCGGTTGTAAAGCATATCAACCTTGATCTCAGGTCTATCGAACCGCTCGATGACCTTGGCTCTGATCACCGCCCCGTCTCCCTCGTGCTAGGTCCGCCTAACAATAACGTCACCTCTCCTAAGACCTTTACCAACTGGAAAGGCTTTAAAAATACGCTAGTTTCAGCCTTAGAGGCCCCGAACTCTCCGCTCGCGATCTCGCCCGACCAATTAGATAGCCCGGATAAAATAGATTCATTAGTAAATTCCCTCACTGATGCTTTCAACTCAGCCATCAGCAAAGGTTACTAAGTAAGGCAAACCCACGCTTCCCTTAGCCGTTAGCAATCTTATTAAAGCTGAGAACGCGGCTCTCCGGAGAGCCAAGAAATATCCCACAGCTGCGAATCAGCTTCAACGTAAAGTTAGGTCTTGCCTCGCGGAACTCCGAGACGCTCAAATGAACGATCTCATGGAGAATATGTCCCCGTCCCACCAAGCGTATTATAGTATGGTGGCCCGAGCCTTACGCGTAGACGCCACCTCTCACGTTCCTCCTCTCACTCGGCCCGATGGCACTACTGCCTTCGAAGTCGAAGAGAAAGCCGAATGCTTCGCTGACAGCGTTGCTTCACAATGCTCGCCCAGCATGCAACCCGCGGACCCCTCCCACATCCAGGCGGTGGAGGACGAAGTTCTCCGCAGATAATCTCTCCCCATCACCGACGACCCCGTCACAGTCTCTAATGATGAAATCTTGATTCTCATTAAAAATCAAAAGTCCAAAAAGGCTCCGGGTGCGGTTGGTATTTCTAACCAGGCACTTAAGCACCTGCCTCAACAGGTGCTTACCTTGTTTGCTATCATTTTCAATGCCTGCTTCGACTATAGCTACTTTCCAAAAGCTTGGAAAGAATCGACAGTCATAGGCATTCCCAAGCCGGGTAAACCTCTGAATATCCCGGCTAATCACAGACCCATCAGCCTCCTCAAGGCCATGTCTAAACTTCTCGAGAGAGTCATACTCATTATTTCCCATCAGTTCGGCTTTCACGCTAAGCACTCCTGCCCACAGCAAGTCCATCGAATCGTCGAGTACATGACGGCTTCTATCCGCGTCGTTATAAAACAGTCGCGGATTTCTTTGACGTAGCCAAGGCTTTCGATAAAGTCTGGCACAGCGGTCTCGTTTATAAACTCTACAAAATAGGCTTACCGGATCGCGTAGTCAGGTTAACCGCGTCGTTCCTCAAAGACCGTACCTTTCGATTTAAACATGAAGGCACGCTTTCTGCGCCTCGTCCCATAAAGGCTGGAGTCCCTCAAGGCTCAGTCCTCGCCCCTCTGTTGTACACCAACGACATTCCCATCCCGCCGAAAGGCGTCGAACTCGGCCTCTTTGCCGACGACACCGCCCTTTACACCAAAGGCCTCAGTGTCCCGGGTCTCACCACCAGACTCCAAAAGGCCGTAAACGCCCTCGGTGCATGGTTTCAAAAATGGCGTATCGATGTGAACCCAGACAAGAGTTCTGCGGTTTACTTCGACTGCAAACAACGTCGTGTCGCTGACAATCTGCACGTTCGAATGTTAGGTAGTCCCATCCCCTGGAAGCGCACTACCAAATACTTAGGCGTCACCTTAGACCAGACGCTTTCTTTCAAGCCACACGTCGATAGAGTAACGAAACTCGCCCGTTTTTACTTAGGCCACCTATATAGTATGCTAGGTAGAAATACCTTTATAATACCTGCGTTAGACCCGTCATGACATATGCCTCGCCAATCTTTGCCCATGCCAACCCTCCGTCCTGCACAAACTGCAGGTAGTTCAAAATCTTTTTTGCCGCAGGGCCACAAACGCACCGTGGTACGTGCGTAACGCGGACCTGCACAGAGATCTTGAACTGCCTACAGTGCAACAACACCTCAAAACACTCTGAAGCGTTCTTCAAACGCTCCGAAATCCACCCCAATCCTCTAGTTCGAGATTCAGTCTCATATACTACTCCTGCGTTTCTAAATGGATAAATGGTTCACTAGAATTACTAGCTAGCTTGTTTGCTCGTATAGATTTTGTACCATGTCAGAATGACATAGGATATACTATAACCGCTAAATGATCGGGAAACGAGATACACTTATCCATCCATACCGGCTGCCGGCATAGCTCACAGACGAGAGGATATCTAGGTAAACAGCCCAAATGTTTTGATCTAGACCCCGCTCCTATTGTTTATTTAGAAACCGCAGTAACTACGTTGACTCGAACTAAGCGGATTTGATGGTCTTTAAATAAGTAACAGAACCTGATTTACATCGAGGTATTATTATTTTTAGTCATATACCGCATTTGTGGTAGGGATCTACCACCCAAACATAACTAGCAGCACATAAGTTTCTTTAGCATATTCAATATGTCTCACAACTAAATTAATTCTTTGAATTAAAGGCTAGAAAAAGGAAAAATAAAAAGTTTTATTTTAAAATTTCATTGTAACCTTGTTGAATAAAGACACCCTTGTAGTTATATCCTTTGTGCATTGTAATTTTTTATTAATAAATCAAAAACTCAAGTTTTTATGTCAAAAAATTAAATAGTGTTTTTGCACCATTAAAAATATGTAACAAACAAAAATATGTATACCTATGGTGCTAGAACCTCAATAGGCAAACTGTCACTAATTATAAGCAATCAGCTTCTTATGCAAGTACAAACTAGTTACAAGTAGTACACAAACAAGTACAAGTACAAACAAGAGATCAACTTTTTAACCTAAGCGGTAAAACAGGTTTGTGAAAACTTCTTTTAAAACTTCTAGGCTCCCGAACAAGCCGGGTTTCGAAAAGGCTTTAGCACCGTAGACCACATATATAAGCTGCTGCAGGTTATACAGGAGGCGGAAAAGTATAAGACACTATGCTTGGCGGGCGTGGATTACAAAAATATTTGATCGAGACATGGGCTCTACTAAAGTCTCTCCAGCGGTGCCAAATTGACTTTCTATACATCGAACCGTTGAGGTGTTTGTACGACGAAGACCAAGACCACAATTCGAAGAGAATCCGATTGCTGCGAGGCTTCAGGCAAGGTGATGTAATATCACCAAAGCTGCATTGGAGGATGTTTTCAAGCTACTGGACTGGAGCGGGCTTGGCATCAACATCAATGGCGAGTATATCACTCATCTTCGATCCGCAGATGATTCCTTACTCATGGCTGAGACCCTAGAAGACATGAGTAAAATGCTCGATGACATCTACAGAGCCTCCCAATGAATAGGTCAGATGAACATGGACAAGATAAATGTTATGTCCAACGTCTATGTCGTACCTACTGCAATAAAAGTTGAGAATTCCAGTCGCGAAGTTGTTGACAATTATATATGCCTTGCATAATTTTTGAATTTTGCAGCACATTTGTGTCATGCACAAATAGGTAGAGCAAATAATTTCGGTCAATTTATTAAATAATTACTTGAATAAGGTAGAAAAAAAGCAAGATGAGTCCTTAACAATGTATTTAAGTGTAACAGGCGTTTACACCTATTTAGTGACAAATTGCTTAATATAAGTTGGTATAACATTAGTTACGAACAATAGGCGAAGAAATTACGTGACTTCAAGCCTTTTTATTAAAATGTGATAGCTAAGTATGTATGTGTTGCTGTACTAAACGATAAATTCAACAGTAACAATATATAATTTTAAGAAAGAGATCTTTACAAAACATTTCAACACGATCAAGATTTATAAATAATTCTATAAACGATATAAATAACCTACAAAACGTTGTTACGTTGTTTCTTCCACAGTGGAAGCTCAAATAGGTTCTACTCCGTCCACGCGAGCTACAGCCGGTGCTCGAATGTTGTGCCAATCTCCTGATTCTGTGAACCTCTTATTAATCGTGGTCAGTTGTTGGAAATTAGCTTTCGCCAACTTGTGTTTGTTTCTGACTTTCTGAACGAGCTCTTCATCATAGACATCCTCAGGTTTTTCAAGTCTCAGATGCGCTTTCATTTCAGTTGTTGTTATCAAGAAACAATTCCACGGAGACCAATCTTCTTCGACATGCCACCTACACAGTCGGAGTTCTGTAATGTCTGCACACTCGCTGATAGCTGAATGAGAATGCCACAGCTTCTCCACTATAAAGAACACATCCTTCTCTTGCAGCACAAAAGCTAAGGAGCCCCAACATTTTCTCCTTCGTTCATCTCGTTGAACGGCGCGTAAAATAAATTTGAACGGCGTCATGTCAATCCACAACCGTTCTCTCGCATCTTTCCACGAACAGGACTTGCATATGTGGATTCCCGTCATAGTTGCATTCATTGGGAACTCTTTGTAATTCTTCACCACACGACATTTCTCACAGTAAAACATTTTATTATCTTGCATGGCTCTGCAATCTCGCATATCCTTCATTTTTGTAACATTATAGTTGAGTTCCGATGTTTTGATAAACTGAAACACGGAAGCTGCGATTCTACGCCTTAAAAAATCTAGCTGTTGGCCGCTACATCTTCGAACGATGAGGTCGCATTCTCTGTCTAGTAACTGTATGGTTTCCTCGGCCAAGGGATGTCTAAACTCTTGAAGAGCAAACTTCATGTCCACAAGAAGTTCGATACGTTCCTTGACATCATCTGTTTCCCTCAGAAAACTGTTGTACAGTTCTTTAAGTTTCCGTGCTCTTTGAATTTCCACAGTTTCCATGGTAATTATTTTTCCGTCTCTTCCGTACCACGTGACCGGCTTTGAGATTTCATTCAAGAAATTTTGATCTCTTCGTTTTCTGTAGTCTTCTCGAACCTTGACACGGTAGTCCTCGATACATCTAAGTAACTCTACTTCTTTATCCAGTAACAAGGAGAACTCTGCAATTTTTGGTCCTTTGCTATGTAATTTTGAAATTCTAGCAATTTCGGCATGTTTCCATCTATCTACCTAGAATTAGAAAAAAAACAAATACAGCAGTATTATTAGTGAAATGCCTATTTCATGTATTCCTATGAAATACTAATTTCTTTAATAAAAAATTAGGTTAAGGAAATATAAATAAAAACTTTTGGATCAACATACCAATTATTTTGTAGATGACGATGATGAGATATGTAATAGAAAGATTCAAACCGTCCCGAGCAGAAGGTATTAAGTAATTTGAAAATAAATTGTTGATGCGAACTTCAAACAAATATATGTCGAGGCCATCAATGCTTCAAACATTTCATGAAAAAGTTGCATTTCATGATGTGTCCAACTACATTTGGCCACATCGTTGAATCTCGAGTAGTTAAAGAAACCATTTTACGATACTTATTCTTACTTATTCGATACGATTTCTTATCGTTGATCTGGCCAAGCCACATCGTGATGCGGCCCATTATCGGTCGAAAATTTCATGATGTGGGTAATTCTATGATATGGCAATGACATAAATATATTGGTTTTAACAAAATTATTGAAAATCTACCATTGCGTAAAGTTGGTCGAAGTCCTCTCGCGACCTTGGAAAAGTCTTAGTCACTAGATCCCGCCGCAGTCGTCTCATCATGGCTTCGTACTCTTGTCTATCTTCTTCTTTCATTCTTTCTATTCTTTCCCTGTAAGTTATTAATTAGTTTTATAAATTCCCTTTTTCAAGGAACCTCGAAAGGTAATATCTTCACAAAAATATAACATCGGTAACGCAGTACGGTGAACGACCATGCGGTGTTCGTGGCTTACGCGAACTTATAGCGTTCTGCAGTGTATAAGTAAATTTAGGTCCTAGAAATTTGCTGTAAATGGTTTTCGCATGTCACACGAGATTAGTTACCTAAATAGTTGTATGAACAAAAAAATATGAAATAAATCCTGTGGGAGACAATGACCTGTCAGTTTGTAAGCAGCTAACGTAGTGGCTTGGTTGGAACCTATCTAAAAAAAGACCGACTGGGATTCACCAAAATTACGACTGGAAATTATAGTAGAAGCAAATCTATCAACAATAAACAGATATTTAGGATTTAATCATATTATTAATGAGTCAATCGTCACTGCGTGGATGATGAGTAATAGTTAAGTGCCATGCAAGAAACTAGCTGACTTTAGAGCAGTTTTATTGCGACCGTCAGTACTTCAACTTGCAGTTAAACTTATAACTTATACTGGACGTTTACTCAAATAACTAAACAAAACTATTACGTTTACTAATTCAAAATTCAAACTCAAATATTAATTTTTCAATATTGACAATTACTTGTGCTTATTGATGTCAAATAATGCATGACTCTACCACCAGTTCGGAAAAACCGTACACTTACATGCAATCCTTGAGCCACCGAAAGACTTTCTGTCGGAACCGGTACTTCCTGTAGGCGCGTTGTATAATGGTCGCGTAGTGCGCATGATTCAGTCTCGCGATCATTTGTTCGTAGGTCTCGTATGGCTTGGGTACCTTCACTCGGTCGGTAACACTGGGGATGAAGGCTTGCTCGCAGTTCATTTGAGTTGCCCTACTGTAACTTGTATCCTGTTAATAGTTGATAACATATTTGAAGCAAAGTCTGAGTGTTCCTTTCTACTATAAATTAAATAAGTTGTTTTTATCTAATAATATTTAGCTCTAACCTACTGCATCGTAGCTTTAATATAAATTTTTCATTGAAATGGGATTTACCTCAAAGCTTAACTTCCAGTAACCAATGGTTTTGTTTGTATGTAAGTATCTTACCTATCTCGAGGGTGGGAGGTGTCAAAGCTACAATATTCAAAAGATAAAGGGAAAATAAAGAAATAACTTACGATAATGATTTCCTTCTCCTCTGCAGTCTGCGTGTCGCGACTAGTCTTCATGTCCGGTGGCACCTTCTCAGGCTTCTGTGGCGTTTGAGAGAACGCGTGGTGGTATTCAACGCCTGAGAAAAGTTTACAATATTTTAAAATTTACTTAAATGGCATTTATTTTGTATCCATATAGCTCAGTACTACCTTAGCACCTGAACTTACATCTTGGATAATTCTCGCCCTCGGCCGTTCGGTCATTATGTTCGGAGACTTCAACTCCAAACATGCTGACTGGACGTGCCTGTCGACCAACACCAGCGACATCGCTCTTCTTGGCATCACTGAACAACTCGACTAAGATGTCATCTCTCCAGTCACTCCCACTCACTATCCCAACAACCCGAACTACTCTCCCGACATCCTCGACTTTGCGGTTGTAAAGCATATCAACCTTGATCTCAGGTCTATCGAACCGCTCGATGACCTTGGCTCTGATCACCGCCCCGTCTCCCTCGTGCTAGGTCCGCCTAACAATAACGTCACCTCTCCTAAGACCTTTACCAACTGGAAAGGCTTTAAAAATACGCTAGTTTCAGCCTTAGAGGCCCCGAACTCTCCGCTCGCGATCTCGCCCGACCAATTAGATAGCCCGGATAAAATAGATTCATTAGTAAATTCCCTCACTGATGCTTTCAACTCAGCCATCAGCAAAGGTTACTAAGTAAGGCAAACCCACGCTTCCCTTAGCCGTTAGCAATCTTATTAAAGCTGAGAACGCGGCTCTCCGGAGAGCCAAGAAATATCCCACAGCTGCGAATCAGCTTCAACGTAAAGTTAGGTCTTGCCTCGCGGAACTCCGAGACGCTCAAATGAACGATCTCATGGAGAATATGTCCCCGTCCCACCAAGCGTATTATAGTATGGTGGCCCGAGTCTTACGCGTAGACGCCACCTCTCACGTTCCTCCTCTCACTCGGCCCGATGGCACTACTGCCTTCGAAGTCGAAGAGAAAGCCGAATGCTTCGCTGACAGCGTTGCTTCACAATGCTCGCCCAGCATGCAACCCGCGGACCCCTCCCACATCCAGGCGGTGGAGGACGAAGTTCTCCGCAGATAATCTCTCCCCATCACCGACGACCCCGTCACAGTCTCTAATGATGAAATCTTGATTCTCATTAAAAATCAAAAGTCCAAAAAGGCTCCGGGTGCGGTTGGTATTTCTAACCAGGCACTTAAGCACCTGCCTCAACAGGTGCTTACCTTGTTTGCTATCATTTTCAATGCCTGCTTCGACTATAGCTACTTTCCAAAAGCTTGGAAAGAATCGACAGTCATAGGCATTCCCAAGCCGGGTAAACCTCTGAATATCCCGGCTAATCACAGACCCATCAGCCTCCTCAAGGCCATGTCTAAACTTCTCGAGAGAGTCATACTCATTATTTCCCATCAGTTCGGCTTTCACGCTAAGCACTCCTGCCCACAGCAAGTCCATCGAATCGTCGAGTACATGACGGCTTCTATCCGCGTCGTTATAAAACAGTCGCGGATTTCTTTGACGTAGCCAAGGCTTTCGATAAAGTCTGGCACAGCGGTCTCGTTTATAAACTCTACAAAATAGGCTTACCGGATCGCGTAGTCAGGTTAACCGCGTCGTTCCTCAAAGACCGTACCTTTCGATTTAAACATGAAGGCACGCTTTCTGCGCCTCGTCCCATAAAGGCTGGAGTCCCTCAAGGCTCAGTCCTCGCCCCTCTGTTGTACACCAACGACATTCCCATCCCGCCGAAAGGCGTCGAACTCGGCCTCTTTGCCGACGACACCGCCCTTTACACCAAAGGCCTCAGTGTCCCGGGTCTCACCACCAGACTCCAAAAGGCCGTAAACGCCCTCGGTGCATGGTTTCAAAAATGGCGTATCGATGTGAACCCAGACAAGAGTTCTGCGGTTTACTTCGACTGCAAACAACGTCGTGTCGCTGACAATCTGCACGTTCGAATGTTAGGTAGTCCCATCCCCTGGAAGCGCACTACCAAATACTTAGGCGTCACCTTAGACCAGACGCTTTCTTTCAAGCCACACGTCGATAGAGTAACGAAACTCGCCCGTTTTTACTTAGGCCACCTATATAGTATGCTAGGTAGAAATACCTTTATAATACCTGCGTTAGACCCGTCATGACATATGCCTCGCCAATCTTTGCCCATGCCAACCCTCCGTCCTGCACAAACTGCAGGTAGTTCAAAATCTTTTTTGCCGCAGGGCCACAAACGCACCGTGGTACGTGCGTAACGCGGACCTGCACAGAGATCTTGAACTGCCTACAGTGCAACAACACCTCAAAACACTCTGAAGCGTTCTTCAAACGCTCCGAAATCCACCCCAATCCTCTAGTTCGAGATTCAGTCTCATATACTACTCCTGCGTTTCTAAATGGATAAATGGTTCACTAGAATTACTAGCTAGCTTGTTTGCTCGTATAGATTTTGTACCATGTCAGAATGACATAGGATATACTATAACCGCTAAATGATCGGGAAACGAGATACACTTATCCATCCATACCGGCTGCCGGCATAGCTCACAGACGAGAGGATATCTAGGTAAACAGCCCAAATGTTTTGATCTAGACCCCGCTCCTATTGTTTATTTAGAAACCGCAGTAACTACGTTGACTCGAACTAAGCGGATTTGATGGTCTTTAAATAAGTAACAGAACCTGATTTACATCGAGGTATTATTATTTTTAGTCATATACCGCATTTGTGGTAGGGATCTACCACCCAAACATAACTAGCAGCACATAAGTTTCTTTAGCATATTCAATATGTCTCACAACTAAATTAATTCTTTGAATTAAAGGCTAGAAAAAGGAAAAATAAAAAGTTTTATTTTAAAATTTCATTGTAACCTTGTTGAATAAAGACACCCTTGTAGTTATATCCTTTGTGCATTGTAATTTTTTATTAATAAATCAAAAACTCAAGTTTTTATGTCAAAAAATTAAATAGTGTTTTTGCACCATTAAAAATATGTAACAAACAAAAATATGTATACCTATGGTGCTAGAACCTCAATAGGCAAACTGTCACTAATTATAAGCAATCAGCTTCTTATGCAAGTACAAACTAGTTACAAGTAGTACACAAACAAGTACAAGTACAAACAAGAGATCAACTTTTTAACCTAAGCGGTAAAACAGGTTTGTGAAAACTTCTTTTAAAACTTCTAGGCTCCCGAACAAGCCGGGTTTCGAAAAGGCTTTAGCACCGTAGACCACATATATAAGCTGCTGCAGGTTATACAGGAGGCGGAAAAGTATAAGACACTATGCTTGGCGGGCGTGGATTACAAAAATATTTGATCGAGACATGGGCTCTACTAAAGTCTCTCCAGCGGTGCCAAATTGACTTTCTATACATCGAACCGTTGAGGTGTTTGTACGACGAAGACCAAGACCACAATTCGAAGAGAATCCGATTGCTGCGAGGCTTCAGGCAAGGTGATGTAATATCACCAAAGCTGCATTGGAGGATGTTTTCAAGCTACTGGACTGGAGCGGGCTTGGCATCAACATCAATGGCGAGTATATCACTCATCTTCGATCCGCAGATGATTCCTTACTCATGGCTGAGACCCTAGAAGACATGAGTAAAATGCTCGATGACATCTACAGAGCCTCCCAATGAATAGGTCAGATGAACATGGACAAGATAAATGTTATGTCCAACGTCTATGTCGTACCTACTGCAATAAAAGTTGAGAATTCCAGTCGCGAAGTTGTTGACAATTATATATGCCTTGCATAATTTTTGAATTTTGCAGCACATTTGTGTCATGCACAAATAGGTAGAGCAAATAATTTCGGTCAATTTATTAAATAATTACTTGAATAAGGTAGAAAAAAAGCAAGATGAGTCCTTAACAATGTATTTAAGTGTAACAGGCGTTTACACCTATTTAGTGACAAATTGCTTAATATAAGTTGGTATAACATTAGTTACGAACAATAGGCGAAGAAATTACGTGACTTCAAGCCTTTTTATTAAAATGTGATAGCTAAGTATGTATGTGTTGCTGTACTAAACGATAAATTCAACAGTAACAATATATAATTTTAAGAAAGAGATCTTTACAAAACATTTCAACACGATCAAGATTTATAAATAATTCTATAAACGATATAAATAACCTACAAAACGTTGTTACGTTGTTTCTTCCACAGTGGAAGCTCAAATAGGTTCTACTCCGTCCACGCGAGCTACAGCCGGTGCTCGAATGTTGTGCCAATCTCCTGATTCTGTGAACCTCTTATTAATCGTGGTCAGTTGTTGGAAATTAGCTTTCGCCAACTTGTGTTTGTTTCTGACTTTCTGAACGAGCTCTTCATCATAGACATCCTCAGGTTTTTCAAGTCTCAGATGCGCTTTCATTTCAGTTGTTGTTATCAAGAAACAATTCCACGGAGACCAATCTTCTTCGACATGCCACCTACACAGTCGGAGTTCTGTAATGTCTGCACACTCGCTGATAGCTGAATGAGAATGCCACAGCTTCTCCACTATAAAGAACACATCCTTCTCTTGCAGCACAAAAGCTAAGGAGCCCCAACATTTTCTCCTTCGTTCATCTCGTTGAACGGCGCGTAAAATAAATTTGAACGGCGTCATGTCAATCCACAACCGTTCTCTCGCATCTTTCCACGAACAGGACTTGCATATGTGGATTCCCGTCATAGTTGCATTCATTGGGAACTCTTTGTAATTCTTCACCACACGACATTTCTCACAGTAAAACATTTTATTATCTTGCATGGCTCTGCAATCTCGCATATCCTTCATTTTTGTAACATTATAGTTGAGTTCCGATGTTTTGATAAACTGAAACACGGAAGCTGCGATTCTACGCCTTAAAAAATCTAGCTGTTGGCCGCTACATCTTCGAACGATGAGGTCGCATTCTCTGTCTAGTAACTGTATGGTTTCCTCGGCCAAGGGATGTCTAAACTCTTGAAGAGCAAACTTCATGTCCACAAGAAGTTCGATACGTTCCTTGACATCATCTGTTTCCCTCAGAAAACTGTTGTACAGTTCTTTAAGTTTCCGTGCTCTTTGAATTTCCACAGTTTCCATGGTAATTATTTTTCCGTCTCTTCCGTACCACGTGACCGGCTTTGAGATTTCATTCAAGAAATTTTGATCTCTTCGTTTTCTGTAGTCTTCTCGAACCTTGACACGGTAGTCCTCGATACATCTAAGTAACTCTACTTCTTTATCCAGTAACAAGGAGAACTCTGCAATTTTTGGTCCTTTGCTATGTAATTTTGAAATTCTAGCAATTTCGGCATGTTTCCATCTATCTACCTAGAATTAGAAAAAAAACAAATACAGCAGTATTATTAGTGAAATGCCTATTTCATGTATTCCTATGAAATACTAATTTCTTTAATAAAAAATTAGGTTAAGGAAATATAAATAAAAACTTTTGGATCAACATACCAATTATTTTGTAGATGACGATGATGAGATATGTAATAGAAAGATTCAAACCGTCCCGAGCAGAAGGTATTAAGTAATTTGAAAATAAATTGTTGATGCGAACTTCAAACAAATATATGTCGAGGCCATCAATGCTTCAAACATTTCATGAAAAAGTTGCATTTCATGATGTGTCCAACTACATTTGGCCACATCGTTGAATCTCGAGTAGTTAAAGAAACCATTTTACGATACTTATTCTTACTTATTCGATACGATTTCTTATCGTTGATCTGGCCAAGCCACATCGTGATGCGGCCCATTATCGGTCGAAAATTTCATGATGTGGGTAATTCTATGATATGGCAATGACATAAATATATTGGTTTTAACAAAATTATTGAAAATCTACCATTGCGTAAAGTTGGTCGAAGTCCTCTCGCGACCTTGGAAAAGTCTTAGTCACTAGATCCCGCCGCAGTCGTCTCATCATGGCTTCGTACTCTTGTCTATCTTCTTCTTTCATTCTTTCTATTCTTTCCCTGTAAGTTATTAATTAGTTTTATAAATTCCCTTTTTCAAGGAACCTCGAAAGGTAATATCTTCACAAAAATATAACATCGGTAACGCAGTACGGTGAACGACCATGCGGTGTTCGTGGCTTACGCGAACTTATAGCGTTCTGCAGTGTATAAGTAAATTTAGGTCCTAGAAATTTGCTGTAAATGGTTTTCGCATGTCACACGAGATTAGTTACCTAAATAGTTGTATGAACAAAAAAATATGAAATAAATCCTGTGGGAGACAATGACCTGTCAGTTTGTAAGCAGCTAACGTAGTGGCTTGGTTGGAACCTATCTAAAAAAAGACCGACTGGGATTCACCAAAATTACGACTGGAAATTATAGTAGAAGCAAATCTATCAACAATAAACAGATATTTAGGATTTAATCATATTATTAATGAGTCAATCGTCACTGCGTGGATGATGAGTAATAGTTAAGTGCCATGCAAGAAACTAGCTGACTTTAGAGCAGTTTTATTGCGACCGTCAGTACTTCAACTTGCAGTTAAACTTATAACTTATACTGGACGTTTACTCAAATAACTAAACAAAACTATTACGTTTACTAATTCAAAATTCAAACTCAAATATTAATTTTTCAATATTGACAATTACTTGTGCTTATTGATGTCAAATAATGCATGACTCTACCACCAGTTCGGAAAAACCGTACACTTACATGCAATCCTTGAGCCACCGAAAGACTTTCTGTCGGAACCGGTACTTCCTGTAGGCGCGTTGTATAATGGTCGCGTAGTGCGCATGATTCAGTCTCGCGATCATTTGTTCGTAGGTCTCGTATGGCTTGGGTACCTTCACTCGGTCGGTAACACTGGGGATGAAGGCTTGCTCGCAGTTCATTTGAGTTGCCCTACTGTAACTTGTATCCTGTTAATAGTTGATAACATATTTGAAGCAAAGTCTGAGTGTTCCTTTCTACTATAAATTAAATAAGTTGTTTTTATCTAATAATATTTAGCTCTAACCTACTGCATCGTAGCTTTAATATAAATTTTTCATTGAAATGGGATTTACCTCAAAGCTTAACTTCCAGTAACCAATGGTTTTGTTTGTATGTAAGTATCTTACCTATCTCGAGGGTGGGAGGTGTCAAAGCTACAATATTCAAAAGATAAAGGGAAAATAAAGAAATAACTTACGATAATGATTTCCTTCTCCTCTGCAGTCTGCGTGTCGCGACTAGTCTTCATGTCCGGTGGCACCTTCTCAGGCTTCTGTGGCGTTTGAGAGAACGCGTGGTGGTATTCAACGCCTGAGAAAAGTTTACAATATTTTAAAATTTACTTAAATGGCATTTATTTTGTATCCATATAGCTCAGTACTACCTTAGCACCTGAACTTACATCTTGGATAATAGACTTTATAATGAGAAAATGTTAGATATTACAATCAATTGAACAGATTGGGTTTAGGTTAATCTCGTTAGATGAACCCTTCCAAAACCCAAGCGTGTCTCTTCTCTAATAAAATAGCTCATTTAACTTGATAACAATTTTTGTAATCTGTATTTGTACCGTTTATCTACCATTTAGGGCTTCTGGGCATGACAATAACGCCGACACTTAATTTCGGGCGACAGATAGAAACCGTGACAGACAGCTTTAAATATAGTAGGAATCATAGCAAAGGTCCAGCGGTACTTCAATTTTGAACAGGTCTTTAATCTGTACTCAGCCCAGGTTCAAAATTGTGTTTGCTAGTCCATCGGTTTTTTACAGATTTATTTTGGTAATGGCTGGCTCACGCGTTATGCCCGTGAACGGGTGGCGTTCGCAAGTGTTCGCCATTGGTACTTTGTGAGGAGGGAGACTTGCCGACCTAACAGATGCAGATAAGAATCATTGTGTATAGGCATACGAATTTTTTTTTAATTGAAAATTTTCACGCAGTTCTTTACGAACTGGCGACAGCGCCAAGCTTTATATAACGTTAACAAGAACAAGCAATTAATTGTCAGTCTTGAAAAATAAATATTTGAATTTGAATTTCTTAAGTATACAAATGTTCTTCAACTCGCTTATGGTTGGAATGTCAAATAGTGAAACAAAGCGTTTAGATAATTCATTTTTGGTTTTTCAATTCATTCATTTTGGCCAAAGAGCAGAAAGAGCTGCCTGCTTCTGTTATTCTTGACAAGTATAACCCTGAAGCTTCGAAGCTTAGAGTGAACCGGTACCTCTTACACAGCGTTTACCGTCAACCTTGCAATATCCTGTACTAAAAAAATATTCAATAAGTTTATTGATTATCTATACAGAAACAAGCAATCAATGATTTATCTTTACGAGCCCCAATGCAAAAGAGTTCGTTCAGTCATAGGGTGTTACCACACCAATCGATCGACCGTCGACCGGACGACGTCGATCGACGTTGCCTGTTCCATGCTTCTATCGATCGACGTCGCTCGATTGGTGTGGTAAAATCCATATATTGCAAAGGTTGCCTGTTTTCAACTTAACTAAATTTTCATAAATTCTCCATCTTATTGTTATTAATCAGGCACTTGAAAAGAAAATCTTATTTTACTAAAATATGTATTTATAGGCACTTCAATTTGCTACGACTAACTCAAAATAGTCCGTCTAGTTCTTAATCGAAGCAAAAGAGTTCATCCATGTCTGTCCAATTCTACATGTTTTAATTGAAAAATTTGTAAAATTCGATTTGGAAATAGAAATAATCTGTCACATGATGCGTCACTGTCATTTCCAAACACATAAAAGCAATTTTATCAGTATTTTCAAACAAAATGGCTCGCAGGTAACCAGTCGCCGCCGAAGTACGAAAAATAATTACTCGTAGCCACAATAATGGCAATCTGCTCACCAAATAGCCAAGGACTTATTCCTACCAAGATCGAATGGCACGGTTGAATGTTTGAAAAAACCTGGTCGGCCGCGAATCACAAGCGAAGTTGAAAATTGAGTTTTAAGGAAAATCATTAAAAAGAATCGTCGTGCCCGCGCAGGAGAACTTATCTTGAAGTGGAGAGAGATGATTTGAAGTCGATGATCGAAAAAGAAAACGCTGAAATTCGCTAAAGATCATGAAATTATAATATAGGACTGCAGACCAGTGGCGTGAAATAATGTGGAGTGATCAATCTAAATTGGAGGTGATCGGTGATGTACGGATAAGTTATCAGAAATAAAGATGAAGTATTCCATACTATTTCCATTTCTTTATTTTCCCGATGACAGCTCCTGTGAAAACTTGTGCGAGCGTTTTTTGTACATTACCTATGTATGCATTATTTTATACAAATATGACGTTAACACACGTACAAGGTTATATAATACCAGAGTCGGAGAAACTGATAGGGATGGAGCTATATCGATAAACGTAACACGATAACAGACCCGATATTTTTTTACAAAATGTAAGAAACTAAACTACTGCCGGATACTTTTGTACAAATTTATTAACTAATATTATATTTCATTACAAGATGTTACACGTATTAATTCTTGATTGATAATGCCAACTTCTTTAAAATTTTCGAAGCTGTTGTAAAATAAGTAGGTATAGGTAGGTACTCGACAATGAAATGAAATAATTATAACAAAATAAAATATAATTTAAAATATTCACTAATAGTACTTTTAATAAAGTACTATCCACATTTTCGCCATGATGTTGGAGCCAGTCAATTATCTCTTGTTTTTTATTGGCCTGCGTCGGCATTTTATCAATTTGTCTGGAGTGATATGTAGCGTTGTCCATAATAATTATGGACGATTCTTCCAGAGATTGCACCATTTCTTTAAACCATCCTTCGTAAATCTCCGCGTTCATTTCTTCGTATTGGTCCACTGTTTTCTTGGATTTAAAAGCCAGTAAAGCACCTGACACGAATCTTTTTGTATACCCTGCATGGCATATGACTGAACTAGTGGAAGCGGCGGTGTCGTCAGTACAGTTCTTAGATACTGTGTGGTTTGCATTTAACCAAGTCTCGTCAGTGAAAATAATAACACTTGACCAATATGATATCTTTTTGGCTTCGCTCAAAAATTCGTAGCGAGCCATAGCAACGTCGTGACGCTCCATCAATATTTTAGGTTTGTCCGATTTTTTAATAAGAATATCCAATTTCTTTCAAGACTAAGCTTAATGACGATTTTTGGGCATGGAACAAACCACATTCACGTAAAGAAACAACAAGTTTTTTAAGTGTTTGAATTTCTTTGCGCAAATAATAGTCTTATATATGACGGCGAATAGCATCAGCGTTGAAGTTGTCAACCGATGTCACACGACGTGATTTGCGTTTTTTCTTCGGCGTACGAAGCTTATTTTCCTGCATGCCGCTTGTACCGTAAGTTTCGGTGGTAATTTTTGAAACAGTGGGTCCACTAATTCCTAATGCGGCCGCAACACGCTCTCGCACTTGCGACAGTGGTAATAGCGGGCCACCATTTTGATACTCTGCTTCAAAGTAATTACGAACCTTGATCACCAGTTCTCTCGCCTGCCTTTTCAGAACAGATCCTTTCGGCATTTTGATATTTGACAGCTGGGCAGCAATCAACACGGAAGAACACAAAATACACAACGTAACGTAATGTAATGTGAAAAAACTCAGCGAACAGAAATATAGTGACTAGCACGACCGTCTTGTTGCGAGTGACAGATTAAAACAAACACAAAATGGCGGTGGGCCATTGAGTGTTCCCACCTCGAAAAAATATATTTGAATGTTTTTGTTGTATTTGTCATTGTTCAAAATATAATAAATATATGCGATCGATATCATTACTTATTTGGTCACAACACTTTATTATATCAAATTAGAACAGTCATCGAGAAAATAAAGAAATGGAAATAGTATAGTCCATTGAAATGTTACAATTTATAGGCCTAAATTTACATTTCATGGAGGACGCAATTTTATTTTTGGGACATGTAGGGGGCCTCAGTAGACCCTAAGTTTGTGGGGTTGCCTACCTGGTCCCGCGGCCGCCATCTTGGAAAAAGGGGTGCGGACGCTTTTTTCGCTATATCTGCTAAAGTATTAATCGTACAAAAAATTTGTAAAAAAACATAATTTGTAGCAAATTGCTTTGTGTACAATTTTGTTAACATAACTTTTTATCGTAAAATAAAAAACAAAGAAGTTATAAGCAAAAAAGTGCAAAAATTTCTCAAACATTTTCTTTTTCGCTTTATAACCTTTTTTTTATATTTTACAAGAAAATTACTTCAGACCAATCTTGTAGATGGTCGTTTGAGGAATATTTTTATCTAATTTTTTTTTTAATTTTATTCATTTATAACTTTTTTACAGCGCTCCAAAGTTGACCGGGTTCGTCAATACTCATGAGAATCCGGTCACGAAAATGTTTATCCGAACATCCAAAATGTTTACCTTTATTTAATGTTATTTTTCTTTTTTTATACATTCTTTCGAAAATTTTTTTTTACATCCCTATAATTTGACTTATTCATTATTGACTCTTTTCCTATAAAAGCTAAAAAAATTATTGTTTCTCACAATAATTTCTAAGAGGAGTGTACATTTTCGAGAATGTTAATCAGGTAAAAAGGGTCCGAGTTACCGTTTGGGGACAAATGAACAGCCTACTACGACTATTATTATTATATTATGTAGCTTTCGAAGGCTCAGCTGTTCCGGCTTCCTCATTTTATTCTTTTAGTTGTGCTACATATTTTACGTATTGAAAATTGTGGACATTATTTTCAGTTTAATCTATAAAATTGCAAGTTTTGTGTGCTGGAATGTTCATTTAGTGATAAACATTGCGACTTTTTTTAAGCGTGCATCATGAGTGATTGTTTTTTATGTAAAATCCTCCTGGGGACATTAAAGTTCGAAATGTGAAAACTAAAGGAGCGAAAACTTTGCTTAAAGCGAGCAAAATTCAAAAACGATTTGGACAATGAATTATTTGATCAAAGTGTTTCTAAAGTAACTGTTCATATTCCCTGCTACCATTATTATAGTGATTGTCGAAGAAGAGTAGAATAGAATAGCTAGCAAATAACTGATTTAAGATATAATTATGTCGAAGATTACCTCTATCTACAAGTTGTGCGTGGAGTAGGCCTACTGGGGATACCACGTAAAAAAAACGCGCCTACAGACTTTACCTTATAGGTGACGGGGAAAAGAGTCAGTAATGAATAAGTTAAATTACAGAGATGTAACAAAAATTTTTGGACGGTAGGTGTAAAAAAATAATACAACATATAAATATTCCTGAAAAGACCATCTACAAGATTGGTCTGAAGTAATTTTCTTGTAAAATGTAAAAACAAGTTATAGAGCAAAAAAGAAAATTTTTTTAGAAATTTTTGCACTTTTTTGCTCATAACTTCTTTTTTTTATATTTTGACATAAATGGTTATATAAACAAAATTGTAGACAAAGCAATTTGCTACAATTTATGTTTTTACAAATTGTTTGTATGATAAATACTTTAGCAGATATAGCGTTCTCACCCTTTTTTCCAAGATGGCGGCCGCAGGACAAGATTGGCAACCCCACAAATTTGGGGTTAAGCTTCTACTAATCTCTCCTACATGTCCCAAAAATAAAATTGCGTCCTCAAAGAAATGTAAATTTTATGTAACATTTCAATGGACTATACCGATTGTATCAAAAGAAAAGTGAAGTTTCCTGGATCGGTAATGATATAGGGCTGCACGTCAGCACAAGGTCAGGGTCGTCTACATTTTGTAGAAGGAACTGTTAATGCAGTAGAGTACCAAAACATTCTGGTAACAAGTTTCGTGCCCTCGATTCCAACCTTGAAACATCATAATGCCTAAACCTTTCAACATGATGGTGCTTCCTGTCACATTGCGAGGACAACCAAGGCTTGGTTTAACCGGAATCAGATCCCTACAATGAAGTGGCCACGCTCTATGAAGAAAATGCTCCGCAAGTATCCAGCAAGGTCTAAAAGCAATCTAAAGGAAATAATTAAATCTGTCTGGGACTCAATACCTACACAACAATGTGTAGAATTGGTAGCAACGATGCCACAAAGAATAAAGGCCGTGGTCGATGCTAAAGGTGACGCCGCTGAGTGGTAGACGAGCTATTTTGCGCCGTTGAATGCGATGGACGATTTAAATGGGGAAATATTTTGTAATTTTTTTTAATTGAAAATATACTTCACTAAGTGTTCAAACCACTGTGTCAACTAATAAAATTAAATTTATTTATATAATTTTATTCCGACATTAGACACTTGTAATATTTGGCACTAGAGGAACTCTTTTGCATTGGGGCTCGTATAATAGGTATTAACATAGATCGCTATGGACTTGTGGCGCGAGCGATAGTAGACGAACTCGTACCTCATACAACAGGAATCCTAGGCAAGCATCCTGGCAAGGATTTATATGGCATTTGCAAACTTATATTTTTATACCTTAAGTGTTAGTTTAGAGTTTCTATAATTTCGCTGCTAAATTTCACAAATTCACTTTGGGGTTACACTTGTAGCTACCCCAATAGGAAGCAATACAATTCCTTAAACACTTTTACCTATATAATATGTTTACGTATCACAATTGGAAAAAATGTCTTAATATTTTTTTGACTATATTAGAGGCTTTTCACGTACCTGTCGATACAAATTCAAAGACTAAAAAATGACTTCTCTCTGATTATTTAAAATTATAACTCGTATACAGCAAAGATATCTAGTGTTCTCTGAACCATGAATAATAATCTATGAAGATCTTGTTTAAGGTTGTACTACAGTTCATTCTGATTTGAGAACCATAATTTGATTTCGATTCATGGCCATGAAACGCATCGTTGTAAAAAAATCGCTACCAATATTAATGAAAAAACACCTACGATGAACGATGTCCATGGGCACTTGGACATGGGATACCACTTAAGCGGCAAAGAAGATTGTTAAGAATTACTCACCTGTGTGAACATTCTTGTATCCTCCCAAATAGGGCTTTTTCATTGGGCAGGAAAATATTTCAACGTTCACTTGTTTGATTGTATTTCCAAAAGGTACGTTAATTCTCAGGATATCATTATAGGGATTTTCAATTTTCAACCTTTCTGTTACTATTTTCTTATTATCTTTCGTGATCAATTCAACTTCTACGATACCATACTGATCATAATCTATATCAAACAATGACATTGTATCGAGTAATACACGATCTTCTCGTAAAAGCACTAGGTTGTCATGGTCCACTCTCAAGAGCTCTCCCAAGTTCTTTTTAATCTCATGTATTTTCATTATCGAGTTGTAGGAACGGGTGAAAATCTCATTTTGATTAGGCATTTTAAACTTTATTGCTATAAACGGAAGAGCCTTCTTTTTTGGCAACATGGCTCGCAAAAGATCATGAACGTACGTTTCCTTTGGTATTGAAGATAGAGAAAATTCTTCAGCATCTTTGGCGAATACATCAATGGTGATATTTCCCAATGGATCAGCCTTGATCTCGGATAGGAGTGCAGTGTCTTTAAGGACAGTTCTTTCCTTAGTTAGAAGGATGTTGCTATGTTTCATCGTTAGAAGTTTGGCTAGTTTTCGTTTGACTGCCTTCACGGGTGTTTCTGTGGGAAAAACTTTGCTGAAGGTGTCGTTGGGTTGCAGGGGCGATCGGAAGTTGACAAGTACATGGCTGACGGGGTATTTTAGTTGTTCCTGGTCGCTGGTGCACGGAGCCGAGGGGTACCTGACGCTACCTTCCTCCCATGGAGTCAAATACAGGTTGGTGTGGGGTGGAGCTGTAAGCAGCTTCTCGCGGCCCAGTTCACATTGGCACGAAGCTACAGATTTTGCACTGCTTGGAGTTGGGATCCAGTCCTTTTGCATTGTCAGCAGATTTTAATAACAAACTTAATGATACAATAACAAGGAAAAATTAAATAAAAATCTGACAATAATTACAAAGCAGTAATGACGTTGTTATGGATGCTTGGTTACGGTTGCTTAGTTACTCATACAGAGGGTAATATTTGTATCATGGAAATAATATGAATGGAAGGACCACTACTGCTCGAAACGCGAGCCGAAAGAAAAGTTCGTCAGCGACAAAAACTGCAAAGGTAGGGCACATTAAACTTCTTCTTCACGTCCGCAAAATTACACTAGAAATTAAAGAACCAGCACTGATAGCATAATGAATCCACCAAATATGTTAAAACTCTGTAGAGAAAGGAAATACAGATTTTAAATACATAAACCAATTTCATAAACTGTAGGAAAAATGCAATAAATTTGCAAACAAACTGTCATGCCCCCGTCATATTTTATACTCAATAAATATATTAATGTACGATTAGCAGCTCAAGGGCCGCTAGATGTTTCTATGATAGAATGTATACACACTTTAAAATTATAACACCCGACTTTTTGCTTCGGGTGTTAAAAATATTTTAATATAAATATACGTATAAACTTACATATTTTCGTGTTTGGTTTTTACCAGAATGTGGAGCATCAATGACAAATACAGTAAAAGCTACAACAACTAGGTACTTTTTCTACATGTGTCCTCGACGTGTAATATCAAATATTAATTTTGTACCTATATGACAGATTCAACAAACAAACCCTATTCATACTATTCAAACTATTCACTGTATATAAAAATAGTATAAATCTACTAATAATAAATAAAACATTCGATATGGCAATCGGTTGGAAAGGGACACAGCGAGCTTAAGTGATTCTATCTCGAGACCATTTTTAAGCAGATATTTGATTTTTTTACCGTCGTTAAGGATAGAGTTTACTTTAGTTTTACATGATAGTTGGAGTTATCCTTTCGGTTGTATGTAGGACATATTAACTTCATGATTGGTACTTCTGGCTATGATTTTTTTTGTCATATCCGGCAAACGAGCACGCGATCCAACTGGTGGTAAGTGGCATCCGTGCCTACAGACATCATTAATCGTAGATGTTATTGATTAATTATTTATATGGTTATTTACTGATTTATAGATTAATGAGATCCATCTTGCTGGCTCGCGTCATTGCCATTCTGCCATTCATGTAAAATTTCATAAATGTATTGTGCTCTTGTTGTACTTGAGTTTGTCTGCTACTTACATCTTTTGCTTAAGAGCCTTTATACAAATCAACGCTCTCCCGAATCGGTAAACAGCAACACGCACAGGTACCCATTACATGCACACATCTTCAGTGCTGTATGATACAGTCGCTGGCCGTCAATTAGCGCGTCCGCAATGGTTTTGATAGTTGACACTTAGTTTTCTATCTTCTTTCTTTAATTTTAAGTAAATTTCTTTCATACGTCTATCTAGAACACGGATAGCGTGACATGTTCACTGATAAGATGAGTACCTTTGAAAAATCTATCAGCAGCATCCCACACAGTGATAAATCCACTCTGGCAAGTGATTATCATACTTTCAAGACTTTTATTTGGAAAGCAGTAACTAACCTCAAAACTCAGATGGAAATCATCTTTCATACTCTAGATGACATAGAAATGAGATCTCGGTCCAATGTACTCCTTCTTCATGGACTTACAGAAAGGCACAATGAAGATGTTAATAAATGTATTACAGAAATCTGCAGAGATAAGCTCTCTGTTATCGATATCTCTCAATAGTCTTTTGTGACTTGTCTTCGCCTTGGTAGGAACACCAGCAATAAGCCTCGACCCATACTATTTAGATTCTTCAACCAACAACTAGCTCATGAGGTATGGATGGCTAAAAGCAAGCTTCGGGGTACTGGGCTTACACTATCTGAATTTTTAACAAGTACAAGGCATGGTGTATTCCATGAAGCCAGGAAATCATTTGGTGTGAAAGGCTGCTGGACTATGGATGGTAAAATCGTTGTTTTACAGTCGGATGGTACACGGAATAAAATCACAGCTTTGGCTGAATTACATAAAATCTTTAAGTGAATAGTGGTTCTGGTAGTTCACACACTAATTCTGCACCGCAAAAAGCCGACAGTAAACAGCAAATGTCCACCAGAACCCGCGGTACCAGGAATATCACCACTACAAGAAAATAATTCCCAATGTAGATTTTGCATGGTAAAGTTTTGTTTTGTTTGTTTTCTAAAAGCATTCTCGCAAACATCAAATATTTTTACAAAATTAAGATTAAAATACTTTCTTCCTACTGATAACTTTTAAACCATTTACCGTTATGTGTGTGTGATTTATAGATGTGCCTAGCATTTAGTATAACATGGTTCATTACAGAAAGGAATTGAAAATGGCGGTGCTTATCATGTTCTCTCGCTCGCACACTAGTGCCATCAATAATCACTCTCGCGAGTAAGGTAAGTAAAAAAAATATAAGTCTTGATTTAAATAATATTCGTGTTTTATTTTAACCACCAACACCATAATAAGGATTCTCCTGAAATTTTGTTATTTACTTTGTCAGGTGTACAAAAACGGACATAGGGTCCTTTCATCCCGAAAAAAGCACTGTTTCCGATGAAAATAACAATAACGTTCTAATGATAGTGGATGGCGCCACGTGCCTTTCAAACTTTCATGCCGACGAAGCCGCTGTCAGAAGCTAGTTTGAAAACCCGGTCTTGTTTTTATTAATTTGGAATTGAAAAAATCTTTTGAAAATTTGTATGCTAACTGTACTATCTGTCAATGCAAGTACAAGCCGCCAATATTTCAGCAGTGCCTGAAATCCAGAAAATCCAAAATCCTTTGACATTTTGCTGAGTTTGCTCAAAGCCCTAAATGTTACACCTTTGGCATATTCATGGTTTCGATCTTATCTCTTTGATCGCTTCCAATTTGTAAAATCTAAAAAAGGTCGTTCTAATTGGTGCCGTCTCGTCGCTGGTGTACCTCATGGAGGAGTCCTCTCGCCAATATTATTTTCTATCTTTATAAACAGTGTCACCTCCTCTCTTAAGTCATCATACCATCTATATGCTGATGACCTACAGCTTTATACTGCGGCAAAGATTGAAGACTTAACCCAGGCCGTGGATGGTGTTAACAATGACTTAAAATCAATGGCATGCTTGGCCAGAAATTTTGGACTCTTGGTCAATAACTCAAAATCTCAGGCTATTGTTACTGGCAGTCCCCATTTTATTTCAAAGTCCAACAATATCACACTTCCATGTATCTATTTTAATTACCACATCATCCCGTACTCCAAAACTGTCTCTTAGGTGTGATTATGGATCAGACATTGTCGTGGACAGCACACATCAATGAAGTCAGCCGCAAGCTCTACTAGTCATTGCACTCCTTGAGGTGATTACAAAATATTTTACCTCTTAATACCAAAATCATGTTGTCTAACGCTTTGATACTTCCTCTTTTGGACTATGGTGACATTATTTTTCTCGATGCCACAGAGGAGCAGCTGGATAGACTGGAACGCCTCCAAAATCAATGCATCCGATACAGTCTTGGATCGAAAAAATTTGACCATATCTCCGAATACCGCTCCAAAATCAACTGGCTACCTTTCAGAAACCGCAGAGATATACATATTTTATGCTCACTGTATAATGTTCTCTTTAATCCATCTGCACCCGTATATCTCCGTGAGAGCTTCAATTTTCATACCATTATGGGTGAGCGACTGAGATCTGGTACTAACCTTTCTCTTGAAACTCCATCACACAGTACCCATACCTATACAAGATCGTTTTCGGTGCATGCTGTGCGTTTGTGGAACCGTCTCCCTGAGCATATAAGAAAGTCTCCATCTGTGCCCTCTTTCAAATCTAAATTGAAAAAATTGTTTTCGTTTGAACCGCTAAGTGGTTGAGATTCTAGATGAATACAATTAGGTATATATATATGTTTGTATGTATTTGTTTATATGTTTATTATATTGTTTATTGAATTTTTAATTTATATATATTTTGATTAGGTTTATTTATTTATTTATTTTTTATTACGTTGAATAAAATAACATTTTATGATTGTACACACCTGCCAACCCAAAATACCGAAATCCTACTAGATACTCTAAGGTTGACTGGAAGAGATCCCTGACTGGGTTAAGCCCGCCTTTGTACAATTTATTTTTAATTTTATAAATTATCCTGTACCGTGTTTTTGTGCAATAAAGTGTTTACAATACAATACAAAAAAAGAACCATAAAATCCCTACATTCGTATTATCGTTGGAAATTGGCAATGTTCAATCAAATGAACTGTTCAAATTTACTTTAATTCATACGACCCCTGGAAAGTAGAGTTTACCAAGGTATTTGTTACGATTTTTATTCCACAAAACTTCTCTTCCAATTTACCAATTGACTTAGCATAGAGCAAAACATTAAATAAACCAAGTTTCGATCTTATTCTTTGTAAAGAAAACATGAATCGTTTAGCTTGAAAATTGTAAAGTTGTTTATTTTTCCTGAATGGTGTGTGCCTTCAACCACAGCTTAGAGTTGGGTGAATTTCAACAACTGGTGTTTTTTTTATCGTATCGGTGAACTTCTTCATTTATGTGTTTTTTGTGTATTTTTTAGTTTTTATGTATTCTTTAGGACATTATATATTTCCAGATTTATGGATAACAACCTACCACTAAAGACCAAGGAGAAAATTAAAATTGAATTTTGGTTGCCAACGATCTGATAAACCAACCACCGATAAATTTTTCTGGGCACCGATATGAGAAGGGTGACCACCGAGGTGATAAGTTTTTCCACCGAAATGATATTTTGACCCACCGATATCATTAAACCATGCACCTTAATGTACCAAAACGGTGTAAAAAACATAGGTGGTACCTATGTATTTTGACAACAGAAACTTAGATGTGATCTTTTTAAATAAGACCTTCTGATCGAACGAGAACTGAGTTCTTAGTAATCCAATTCAAGTGTTTTATACTACAAAGAAAAAAAATATGGTTATTTTTATTATCATTGTCTTTATTTAAAATAAGTAAAGTCCACCTATTGTAGCGCGAACATTTATCAGTGTTGGAACTTGACATATTTGTATTTATTAATGTAACAGTATATAATTATTTTAATTAAACTTACTTATTTAAATAAAAAAATAATAACCGTTACTGATCAGCATAATTATTTTAGTTTTAAAGTTAATCAGACTTTAAATTAAACTTTAATCACAATGGAAATACACTCCTCAACTGGTCTAAACTTACACACTAAGTAATTCGTAATGCTTCGGTAGTAATTCTGTTTCTACATCATTGGCCTCTGGAACACTTATTTCACTATTTTTGTTTCGGGCAGCAGCCGCCTTAGCTTTTTTCCTTTGATAATATGCGTGGGCAGAAATTTGGTCTTATTTTTGTGCGAGCCGACGAGCATGTGTAGTCATTTGGCTTCGTGATAGGATAAGTCCAGCTGCTTTTCGTCTAGTTAAACGTCCTCTGTCTTTCCGTAAAAACTCTTCTCTCAAAATTGGGGCGCTTTTGATTCTAGCTTTTCTTCTTGTTTCGCTTAACCTCTTCCCTTTTTTTCTCCTCCTCGTCCAGTTTTTGCCTCGGCATTCTTAAACAAAATTCCTCTAAAAATCTTTAGTTAAAATATATATTTGCTATACATATTCAGAAATGCCAGGGTAGGTACCATCCTCCCTATCTTAGCCGCTAAATAACTACGTATAAGCGTAGTTGTGTTCCGGATGAAGGGGAGGGCCAACCAGTGAAATGACAGGAACATAAGACTTGACCATCTTAAATGTTGGGTCGGCAACGCATCGTTAAGCATTGCACGTCCCTTTAACGATGTCCTGGATGCTACTTACCATCAGATGGATCCAGTGTTCGTTTGCTGGCTTCAATGAAATAAAAAATAGCTCACCATTATGTTAGCTTTATTGAATAGATACCTCCCCAAATGACATGCACTTGAAGGTCGTACGTTGTAGGTGCATGCTACCACGTGTGTTGTATTTAAAGAGATAGCTATGGAACGCGGGCGTGTATGACGAGTTTGTGCATACATCTGTCAATATAAATTACTGGTTTAATGTAAAGTCAATAACATTACGAATGTTTAATATAACCGATTTAAACAAAGTCTTCGCTATTTTACGATCATCAGGGCTCTGACTTCATTGAAGTCGGTTAGATGTTTTATTTAAACATTTTTATTCCACTATTTTTAGTTATAAACTTTTGATAAAGTGCACCGATATCAATAAAACTTGTACGATGCGGTTGAAAATCAGCGTTTTGCTCCTCCGAGCAAATGTCATCGCTGAGCTGCCTCCTTGTGCGCTGCTACAGCACACGTACTTAACACACGTCGTGTAATATGCCATTGTTGTTGTTTGTTTTTATTTATTTTATTTTTTTAATAATAATAAGGTGTTCAAATAATAATGTAACGTAATATGTATGTGAGTTTGTAGTACCAATAAAGATTTTATCTATCTATCTATCTACCATTCCCTAAGTTGAGATAGGTACTCAAACTAATAGTAAAAGAATGTAGTATATAGTAGGAAAGTATTTCCTGGGATATAGTAAAATAAACAAACATACATACACTTATGAAATTTGGCATACATATTCCGCAACGAAACGACGGGAACCACCAATATGATAAAACGACTCACCGAACTGATAAAAAGAGTCACCGTTACTATAAAGCAATCCACCGATGTGATAAAACTGTCTGTTGAACCATGAAGTGAGACAGCGATATGAGAAATAAGTCACCGATTCGATTTTTCTGACAGAATCGGTGAAAATTATTACAACGGTGGCAATAAACGACCACCGATTTCACCGATTTGAAAACACCGTCTTGATAAAAGACACACTTTTTCAAATATTACAAAAAAACCACAATATCTAGGATAAATTCAATAACAGTTAATCAAACTAATCCACTAATTACCTTTATAAAAAGCAAAAAGCCACAAAATAACTACTCATTAGACTAGATAAAGCTATCACCGATATTATAAAAAAAATGTCCGCGAGCAAATAAAAAGGCGTACTTACGTGTTTGGAGGGAATATGCAGTTATTTGGCTCGCATCCTTCCTGACTGCGTAGTAGCACGTTGCTAACGTAAAATAAATTTGGGGGCGGGGACACTGTGGGGCTCGTCTATGCCAAATTAGATCTAAATTACTTTGGGTCACCGACAAGACAGCATTTTCCAGGACAAGTACGTTTGTGCCTCTTATAAAAATAAAAGTTAATTTATAGAACAAAATAAATTATTTTTCAATAAAAAAACTATTATTCCATAAAATAGAATAGGTTTTAAACTTGATTTTGTTATGTTTATAGACCTATAAGCTTTTACGTCTGTAAAAAAAGTTGTGGGACAGCACCGATACGGGAAAATTTGGAGTTTATGTATTTATTTCTACCCTTAAATATAACCTAATTAAAAATATATTTTTGCCACAACCCAATTACTACTTATTCTATTCTAAAATAAATAATTCACTGCAAAATTTTTATTTTAAAAAACGAATTTCAACGAAGACAAAAAAAAAAGTTGTTTGGGAAATTCACCCAGTTATTATCCAACTTTATTTATTTTTAGCTTCTTTGTTGATAAAGGTAGTTTTCTACCTTCTGACTGGGTTTCCATAGCATTATTGTAAAAATAAAATTGCTCACAAAATTTGACTTTGTAAAGTTTTTATTGGAGCAATATAAATGAAAATGTTACGGCACTTGGGTGCGTTACAAGAAAGTCATTCGATGAGGCTTTTAGATAACGTCGAATATTTTTTTTCCTGTTACTTTATCAGCATATGTTTATTAATAAAAACGTGAATGAAATGTCTAAATTTAGATAGCCAACTGTTGTGGCTGAATGCACGTACGGCGTATTGTGTATTGAGGAAACAATTCTGAAGGGTGAACCTGCCCCTTTGTAAATACTCTCTCTAATAAGTCAGTTTATTTTGCAGTTAGGTGATTAATGTTTAATTAAATACCCGATAGTTTTTACCGGAACCGCGTTTTGACCGATAGTTTCAGTTTTCACCAGCACCACACAGCTCACCACTTTTTTGACAATGTGTGGAATTTATTTCATCACTGCAAAGGCCTTACCGATGAAAATGTCAAGAATTTAAAAGTTTAATTTTTAGTTATTAAATTCGCCATGCACCACAATGTATTCCTATTTTCTTAATGCAAAGTAGATACAAAGCACATACATCCGTCTTCAACGGCCTACGAGAGCGAATGATTCGGCCGAACCAGATTGAAAATTATATATAATTATAAATTGAATTTAAAAATATTATATTTGATTGATAAAAACCTGAATATTGAACCCTGATTTAATTATGGATTATAGTTTTCTTTTTACAGAAAAGTACCCTCCAAGGATTACGCGGTAGCGCCTCTGAAAAATGCACTCTGAAAACATATTAGTCGTACATGTATTATTTATAAATTTTAAATGGATTGTAAAATTGCCTAATATTGTTTTGCAGACCGCAGCCTTCAAGTTGGAATGGCTTTTGTTCCAGTAATGGCTCTGGTTGTTCCTAGGACTCTAGACGTGCCTTCATTAAAATAGGAAACCAGAAACGATCTGTAGGTCTAGAAATCATCTTGTTAATTTATTTAACAAGTGAGTTATGAATTGCTGGAAAGAAGCTGTCTTGTGACTACAAGACGTTTGACGTCCTTAAACCATGAAGGTGACAAATAGGTACAGCAGAGCTGTAATGAAACAGTTTAAGTTACGACAGATGTTTTTCCGTCTGTCTTTATAGATTTTTTATTTTTTATCCAATTGCAATGAAAATCACACTTCTATCCCGACCCTAATTTCATAATTCGTATCGATTTAAATTGTTGACAGAGGAAAATTCAAACTCGAATACACTAGTTAACCGAGCGTTAGTAACTGTAAAAAAAGCAATGAAAAATACGATAGAAATTAAATAAATTATCACCTAATCAATGCAAAGAAAAGTCATATCGATCCACCATAACTAAACCAAAGTAGCTAGTTGATAGTTCATAAAAATTGAGAAAACAATAAAATTACAGGGCAATAAAATACCGAATGTGCCGAGCATAGCTGGCGTGATATTAAATTCCTAGGAAAACATAAAAATGATTTTCGATCGTAAAACTATAATTTACAGACGTAAAAATACGCTGAGTTGTGTGTTACGTCCGCGCGACGAGATATGCGGACTGGGGTATTGATTAGCTTTCCCGGGCACTGCCGGAAGGCATCTCAAGCTGTTGAATACCTATAGTTTATGGTAAACGTATTCGTGGTGTTAATATGGCTTCTAGTGAGTGCAGTGGTTACCTGACCTGACCTGTTATAACTGAAAATATGTTACGTTATGTAAGAAAATATGTCTCATTCATTATAAGATACAAATAAAATGTTATTTGTATGCAGAAGTTTTACCTAAACCATATTAATACACATAAAGTTATGGCGCTGAAGTTATGTAGGAAAGCAAACATACTACTCGCGTATATATTTATGCTACGTCTAATTTTGTATAAAGAAAAAATGCTAAAAAGACTCTACAGCATTCCTTCATTTCACACACACACATACCTTTTTCCACAGATCTAACCTTTTATCTAACTACCCTCAACCCCGCACTAGCATATCGCGTCCGTCATAAACAAACGGGCAAACAAACAACCGTATGGCATTTGTAAACAGTATTTTAATCAAGCCAGTTGGCCGGTTTCCGGTCAGATACGCATCCTCTACGCTTTGCAAAGAAAAACTTTGCATCCACCATATTACGAAGGTTTGAACCCCTCGGGGCTTAATTTCGAAGTCAACTTGTCCAGTTTTAATTGTTTTATCCTGTGTCAGTAAATACTGCGAGCTAAGTCACAGCCGGCCGTGTGATTAGCGGCCCGTGCATATTTGTGCCTCTTTTAAAAGAGTCCTCGAATGTTCTAGTTTAGTACGTGCATTGAAGTTAACTGACGAGCTGTATTTAAATAGACGGATTTTGAACCTATAATACACTTTTGATAATAATAATCTTATGTTCAATATAACAAAAGCAGTTCTAACCGTGTGCTGCTACTCACATAACGGCACTAAACGGCATGGTCGAGCGGCAAAGCCGAATATTCTTGATGAGCGTTCTAGAAATATTCCACCTCCCGTATACTTTTCGGGTTTTGGTGATACAAAACGAATATAGCCCTAATGGACTACACATGTCACGAGCCGAATTTGTGTAGTAATCGCTTCGAGCCGCCCTGGTTATTCAACAAATACTGCCGGACCGAACGTGTTGGCTAGATCATAGCCCCTCTTTCTCCCAATCTGCTGAAACCTTTGTTGCTTGGGGACTATCAAATGACTCCTAGGGGTTACAATGTAGCGGTGCAAGGTACAGTTATTTGTAAGCACAAATTCAAAAACCCAAACCGACGGAAACAAATTACGCATATGATTGGCTAAAACAATTTTCTTTAAAAATGGCTAAGATACCTTCGATTTATCCAATTTTTATACAAAAAAAACTTCATCATGCTATCACAGCCAGACACCTAAACAGACACGTCACACTTTAAACAACCCTCTTTTTGCGTAGGGCAATGAAAGGGCAAGTTCGAATCCTGAACGGTATTCATTTGTGTGATGAACACATATTTTTGTTCTCGAGTTCTGGTTGTTTGCATGTATATTGTATGTTTATTCTTATTTCCTCTCCAGTTTACTGGTCATCCATAGAACAAGCTTACTTTGGGCCGTACAGCCGGTTACTTTGTCTAGGGGTTTATTATTTATTATTATATTTTTCTCGAAATCATCCAAGGGATCAGATTTATGCAGATGTTGACGGGCCGGGATATCCATCAAATTTTATTTTAGTAGTCCATAAAATAAAACAAGACCGATTGTAAACTATTCTCTAATAACTTTGAGAGCTAGGAGCTAGGAGCTAGGTATAATTTTTATTTTAAACTGACATGTCTCATGTTACTAGTTATAGGAAGGCGTATGAGTCATCGAGTTGAGGACAAAAGCCGTTGAGCTAGACAGACATTTATAACATTTATAAGTTTATAAGACATTTATAACGTTTATAACATTTATAAGTGATAGACAAAATCAATAAAAATCGGTACCTACATGAAGAACTTATAACAAAAAATAATAATGTGAAAATACTATAAATATTCAAATCAATAAAACAGTTGTGTTCATAAAATTGACACAAATTTTATAATTAACCTATGTGTATCGATTTGGTTTTGAAATGTTTTTTTTTTAAATTGGTAATTGCATTGTAATGCTCTAGCCATAGGCATATTTTTCCAAATACAGAGTTAATTTTTTTCGAAAACTCATTCGTGCAAAGTTTTACGTTGCCTAACTTTAAACCCTTCAGTTGGAGCAGATTTCACACTTGTACAATTTTGTTCACGAACTCATTCGTTTGTCGCGTTAACATAAAGTTTAGAGCATTTTTTCACTTTGTCAAAGCTGTTTGTTTTCAAACGCGTCAGGTACTAGTATGAAACACTCTGTATACAATTTCGGCATATTTTGTATTATAAAAGTTTCTCAGATCTGAAAAACAATGTTAGGTAGGTACTTTCCTTGTACGTGTCTTGAATTAACTTTATATCAATATTTATGCGAATGAATTTCGTCCTTATTTGTATGTGTTAATATACTTACTCTTGGAGTGTATTAATACAGCCTCGACCGAGCCTTCTTCGTCAAACTAAGGTCTTGGATTCGCGTTCTGTAAGAAAATATGTTAATAAGAGTACTTAATTAAAATGTTTGTTTAATGTTTTACTTAATACATTGATTACTTTAGGGCTTACTACGCTGTAATTGTTAGTAATATTATTTACCTATAGTAATGTTTACTATATGCCTATATTTATTGTAGGTAGGTACTGCTTATCATTATTACTTTTTTAACTATATTTTTTGCGTCGGTTTTTATTCTTGTATATATAGTCTAAATGTTGGTTTTAAGTGTTGTATTTCTATAAATAAATGTGTTTTTCTTTCTTACTTTCTTTTATTTATAAAAATAAGTATGAATCGGATTTGAGATATAGAAAGATGGTATCATTTTTTTTCGTTTTAGCTTACTATTTACCTCTTCGATTGCTATTTTGTTAGTTCAAAAATGGTTCGTACAATACCAAAGTAAAGCCTAATAGCAATCACTATAATAGAAACAACTATCATTACCGGAAAGCTCACACTTAACCTAAGCTCTAAGCTTATATTAGCTCATTACTAAGTTATCTCGACCATTGTCAAAAACTCAAAAACAATGAAAGCGACATCTAAAATCACGTGTTGCTATTTTATTTAAAAACAATTATATTAATTGGGTGCTTATTTATTAAATTTAAAACAAACCCTATAATGGAGAGTGACTACTTATCATCACCACAAACCATAGTTTTTCGATCATCATAATTGTTTCAATAATAAATTCATAAAAGAGAAAATTGTTTTTAAATCGCTAACCGGATTTGCCGGGGTTGAAAGCATCAATCGGACTATCATTATCAGGTATTTAGCTTTTCCGAGTGTGGTTATCAGTCAATTTCGTGGATGCATTTCCATCGGCCCGCTAAAGAGGCGAATATGCGATATTAATTATTTATGAAATTAATTCGTCGTCAAAAACATGGCCGCCGGACCGGCAATGGTCGGCCTTAATACATTTAACGGATCACTTGGCCAGAATAATTTATTCTAATGACTGTTAAGAGTATTTATTTGAATATTAGTGTAACATTCAGTTTAATTGTTATATATTGTTTTTAAATAAATTTATCTTTATCATTATTGGATAATTATCATTTATAATTATGCGATAGTTGCTGAAGGAGTTCCCTTTTTTATTTTAGTACGAAAATAATTATCATTTAATTTAATTTTAGCTACTATTAGTAAAATTATTAAAGAAAGATAGGTCTTATTTTTTCAACATTTTGAAACTAATTCATCACATGAAAATTATTTCTCAAATTGTGAAGGCCCTAAATTAGGTTTCGTGCAGGCATAGTTATAATTGGAACCTTCTAAATTAGCTCAATCCTGCCTTGAGAAATAAAAAACAGCTTTACATTGGGATACCTGTGAAACTTACAATTTATGTCATCGTATACTAATCAAATCAATATTTTAATAATTTAAAAGCTATTAATTTATTATTCATAGGTTACGAGAATAAATTAACCAGCTGAGCATAATTGGACTATTACCTATTGGTTATTGTTAAAATTAATAAAACTACAGGAATTGGAATTTGTAATTCAATTAATGGTGGCACATTTCTAATATTTTGTCGTACCAGTCGAGGCCCTCCTCCTTCTTCAACAAGCGCTTACCTACATCATACCCGTCACCCAGCGAAATCGTTCATAAGACATGTTTTAGTTCCGATGTAGAAAAACACATTAATAATAAATAATAAATAAATATTTCTAACAATCACACCACATTATCTAGCCCAAATTAAGTATCATTAAAGAACTTGTGTTATGGATACTAGATAACGGATAAATAAACTTAAGAAATATATAAGCACACATAGATATTTTTTTATATATATAAATATATTAGAAATAAACTTAAAATATAATAATATATCTGCCCCTACCAGGATTCGAACCCGGGACCTCTGGCATAGAAGGCAAGGCTACTTACCTCCACACCAAACAGGCCGTCTATTCCTATTTCAAATAAGTTTTTAAAACATCTTCGTTCATAATAAAAATAGTAATGAAGCGTTGTGAAATGCCTTCTCACTCACTCACTTACCGCTTGTTATTACTTCCAACATGAAAAGTCTGGCCGCTTCCAAGTCTCCATATGTGAATACTTACTTATACTTAAACTTGCATATTATGGGATGACGTTTCATAAGTTTTATTGTCGTCAACTTTGAGGTTCCAACCGATGGAGGCAAAAAAGATACACAAATAAAGGTAAACACATAAATACACGACCGAGGCAAAACACAATACTATTTGAGTATTATTTTGATCTAGTACTACTAGAAAAATAATGTTATAAAAATGAGGCCCAATATGCCTTGCTACCCTTAAACAATAGCGCTATCATGAAACCGATCAATTAGATACCTACCTTAGTAACACACAATGAAACAAAATTTTTTTTTTAAGAGAGTCAAAATGTTAGCTGTTTTAAACTATCGCGGTTATTTTCACTATAATTTAATGAATTTACGGGATTGATCATGGTGCTTGCAACAGCATCGAAATATCCGCGCGAAATAAAAATCGAAAATCGTGGTAAGAATCCCGTAAATTCATTACATTATAGTCAAAATGACACGAAGTATATTTATATATAGTATACATTCGCTAAGTAAAATCTATACTTAGGAGCATTTTTAGTAACTATTTCACGACTGTTCGTGCGGCCGCTAATGATTTGCTTTACTAAGAATGGCGATGTATAGGCATAGATCCTGAAAATACTCAGCCTTATATAGCACAGAAGTGCCCATGGTAACCGCGCGAGTGGTGATGATGAATACTCCTGAGTAACCGGCTTCTCTTTTTGGCAACTAATGATAATGCAAACTAATAATGCACACCTGTGAGGTCGGCCAGGGATCTTGTAGAGAGAAGTCGCATCAATTAGGAAGTCTGCCCACCTAGAACTATAAACGAGTCTTACCTCAGGCGTACCCTAAGGCATTAATAGATAGGTCCCTGAAAGTAATATTCCCGTAGCGATGGGGTCATCAGTATTAATACAGAGATTATTGGGTCTTTTGTACCGTATCGAGGCGAGAGTATCGTTTTTTTAATGTTCAGAGAGGATGTGAATAAAAATGGACAAGCACTTTGCGGATTCGAATATATCTCTTAAGAAATTTGCTGTAGGCTTTTGACGCAGTTTAACTTCGATCTGACTTGAAGTCAGTGATATCTTCTAAAAATATTGTAATAAAGTGTTATTCTTAGTGCAGTAAATACATAAACGGATAAAGTTTTTTCCTTGCGCTACCGTCTGTTACAAGCATGCCTCAAGATCTCGTGACCGCACCTACTTCGTGCGTATGAAACTGATCTAACAACCTGGTTTAATCGCAGCATTTGGCTTATCTTCATTGTCAAAAAGTTATGCTATACCATGACCACTATTTAAATTATAGGTCTTCTACCATGTCTTTTAACTTTGACAGGAATAGTCATGGTCACTGTGCTAGTTTTGTCGCTCGTATCTCTACAGGCTAGAGGCTCTAGGTTACTTGGACGCGGGCAAGGTTTCGACTCCTGTAGGTGTATTAGCTGGCGTTGAATGCTGTACACTTTTAATATACCACCTTTATGACAGACGCGTACCATTGCTATTAATTTCCACGTTTCTGGACGTTATGAACATATAATTCCAGAACGGATATTGAGCTCGTTTTAACTGTCGGTTTTTGAATTTCGAAAGAACTTAGAATTTTAGGGAGTTTAAACTGGGTGCTCTCAGTTTTTTAATGCCTAATGAAACATGTGCGTGGAGACTGAAATAAGCATGTCAAAACTGTTTTGTTAACTCTCCAAATTATATTATATTAATATTGATTGAGTATTGAAAAGTTTAGATTAAAACAAATACTTTTTGTATTGTGTTGCCTAACTACTACACACGTTTATAAAGTGAGTAAGTAAATAAAAAGGAAATATATAATTTTAAAAAATTATTAAGGCTAAATGTGGCAAGGCATATTTACAGCTGAAGCCTACAATACTTGAAGTATTTGGTTTTATATAAAACAGATATAGAAATACAAAAAAATTGTATAACTACCATGTGGAACTTACGTTCCACACTTATGTTTAACGTCTACTTACGTAAACGAGTGGGTTTCCTAAAGGATAAGAAAGCCAAACGATACCACGCCTTGTTTTTACTATCTAAAAACAAAAGTAAATGATTTGGTTATTTTTGGTAAAATGGAAAGCATCTAAGAAGCTTTAGTATATAAATACACTAACAAGTTACCACAATGCTTACTTATTTCGGTAGGGACTACAGGAAAATTTGGTTATTCTTTCCGGATTGGAATTGATCCATTAACCAGTTACTTTACCGGTTTCTTGCATCAGGTAGTGGCCACAGACGTGGTGGTTACATCGTGGTATTTTCTACGTAAGTAGGAGGTTTCATTCAGTTATTAAAGGTGTTAAAACTGAAATATCTACTACCTCCTATAATACGACCAGAAATCCAGCATTTCTGTCAAAATCCATACAAAATATATTCTTATCCGACATAACTAAAATGCTTGACTTGATACTTTAATGATAAGTAGCAAGACATAAATAAACGGGGACAAAAATGTTTCCAAGCATATTTGACACATAAAATCAAGACGAGACAGGGACACCGAATTTAAATTAAAACACACACCTCACTTATACGAACGCTTGAAACTGGAAAGCTAAAAGACTAAAACAATACAAGAGTCCGAGCTTTTAAGCTATAGAACTTTATAATTAACAACGGAAAAATCACCAGAATAATTAAAAATTTGTCACAATACAAAATGTTGGTGGAACAAGAAATTAGCTGCCAATAACAAAAACACACTATTATGAGTTGAAAACATTGCGTCGTATTGTTTTTAGAATGCGCGGGAAACTGCTATAAGCCGCGGTTTGTTCGAGCGCGTGTTGTTTCACATATTTTTAGAACTCTGTAGAGTTTAAATTGAATAAAAACTTATGAGACAGATTTGTTTCAAAATGTTTTATGTATGATTAATATTTGTTTAATATGGGAAGTGATATTATTGTCATAAAAATAACGTCCGTAACATTAAGGCCCTAGATGGGAATTAAGTTAAAAATACACTGCGATTTTCATAATGTAATATTCTAACAAAGGTAAGCAAGCAAAAACATACCCAGGCTGACAAAATAACATAACACTGGATTTAATCTGTTTGCTTTCTTTTGCTTGCATTTTCACTGCTGTAACTGTTTTACTCTACATCTCAATGACTTATTTGAATTACCTACTTACTCTTGTAAGATAAATTGTAATATTACAAGAACAATATGAGTGGATAAATTATGTACACACAAACTTACTTCCATGTTGGTTTATAATAGTAGTAAGGCTGGTCTCAAACTGGTAAATATGATTCAAATCATTTGTGCAGCCCTAGGCGTGTGTGTTCTTGTAAATATGCAACTTAACTTTGTGGCAGCCGTCATCTTGTCAAACTTGTGTGCGTGTACAAGCCGTACATTTTTGTCATGCATTAACAGTTGCTGTATACCGAGTGAAACATAAGTCGTAAACAGAAATATGTGTTTCTTAGTGTTTGATTTTAGTTTAAACATGTGGACCTGACAACAGACAAAAATATGCAAACGTTGTTTGATTATTCGTTAATTAAAAAAATTGTTTTAAATTAACTGAGTCTCATGAACACCCTAATTGCTACGTTAAACTGTCATAGGCCCATAGCATGTTACTGTATTCGAATAGGGTGACCATAAGGTTGGTGTTTTTGCTATTTAAAATTATTATCAATAAAGTTTAATTGTTTGCTTCTAGAGTTAATGCAATGCCTTTTCCTTAAAATACTGCTATAGAAACAAAAATTTCTGTTTACGACTTATGTCACCCTGTATACAAGTTTAATGTACTCATAGGCCTGTGCGCAATCAGTTGGAACCATCTACCGTCCTAAAACATGACTTCTAATTTACAAAAATAAGAAAAAGACGTAAAAATTCCTCGTGACAAGCCAATAAAAAATCAAACTATCAACACGAGACAACTCTGCATCTGCACCATAGCTACCAAGACATCATAAATAGCAACAAATAGCAAACCGAGTCCTTGTTCTGGTTCTGGACTACACAGGTCGCGGTTATGCAAGCACACAGATCCCTGCAACACAGTTATGAGCACGTGCCCTCTCTGTCTGTTTGCTCAAGAATTACGTCGAGGCCTAATGTGTTTGTGTTCTTTGTCAATACAACAAGGTTGGGCGTGCTGGGACTCTGTCAAAGCTGCTGGGCCTACAGTTAGGTAGGGTGAACTAGATCTCTATAACACCCTATTTAAGGCATGTTCCTTATGAAATGGTTGACACGAGAGGCGTTGAAACGTAAAATTTTCCCAAATGATTTAGAAAGTTATTTATTATACTGAAATATTAACATAAAGTCATTTTTTCAAAGACTTAATTTTTTGATTCCTGAAAACAAATTGTTTTGTTTCCTTAAGGACTTAACGAATTGCACAATTTTTCGTAATTATGAGTTGGATTATTTTTCACATTTAGTTTAAGAGTTTGCTATGGATCCTTAGAGAGCCGTACAGGATTGTATAATTGACGAAACGACATATAATTTGATTTTCAGTATAACAAACTAATTTTGTAGTTAAAACTTCGAGTTCCCGGTATCAGTCAGAATGACAATTTGTCTGAAACAATTAAAATGTCAAGGATCAAACATTAATTATAACGTGACTGGCAAAATGGCATGAGGTAGTGAAAATCTTTCGGTTAGGTCACAACCATCAGCTATGAGGATACACGACGCAAGGACGAGAAGGATATCGGTAACCACTAATCGTTACATAAGCAACGCAAGAAACATCAATTTTCTCAATTAGATTTTTATCACGTAAAACAAAATAAAAACCTCAGCGAGGTAACTGTCTAACCAACAGCAGTCTTATGAAGAGATAAAAATGCACATGTTTCCCGCAGCAATGCTGTACAGCCCTATTGCTTATTTACTGTTACACGATAAAACTTTATTCGTTCTACATAAAATGTACTGATTCGCGTTGGGAGACTGCTATCCAATATATTTTGAGTAACTGTAACAATCCTTTTAAAATTTTAAGCTACGCTACGATTGGCATGGCTTTTACTAGTTTAATACTTCTGGAAATTGTATCTTTTTTTAAATGTTTGGTGTTAATGATTATATTGAAGGTACATACAGATAGATACATACTGAGTATGGATCTTTATATTGTATATAACGAGAAATACAAAGCAATTTTGCACTCAAGTTTTACAATGTTTTAAGTTTTATAACTTTTCAATATTTCTAATGAGTCAATTTATAGTTAATTGAAAAAAAAAATACTTCAGCCTATCTGCAGCGTGAGAGGAAAATTATTTGATTTAGTTTTTTTAGTATTTTTCCCGAGAAGAGATATCAAGTACGGTACCAATAACATGTTTAAAAATTATAAATAATGTTGGTAGTGTAAGTATATTATAAATAAGAAAGCCATTGGGTATTTGACGACATTCGAAAATCCAAGATTTTACCATTTATTTAGAAAATATAAGTTATTATGAATCAAAAATATTTTGAAAAATTTAGTTTGAATAAATAAGAGGATACTTGTAATTGGCCATCAGCTTCAATACGTGTTAAGAATATAAAAAATGTACCTAGCTGATAGTTTCCCTAAAAGTAATAAAATAAAATAAAATAGTATCAAAATTATACAGATATATAGATAAGAAAATTTAATAAGAAGCAAAATACTTATTACACAAATTGTTAATGTTTTAAATATTATTAGCTTATTGATATTAAATATGACATCGTTTATAATGATAGTATGCATGTAAACGAATTATCTACGTAGCTATTACAGATTTTATCCAAACGCCCGTACAGTGTTTAGTATTATTTACACGTTGTGACCTTGCAACTATTCAAAAGTGTAATAATTTTAGGTAGGAAAAGGACTATATTATTTTAAGAATCACCGAGATTAGCGGCGCAAATATGCAACAATGACGCTTAATAAATGAATACTGTTGCTAAATTCCCAAAATCACAAATTCGAAACGAAAAATTGTGAACTTTGATCATCGATACCCAAAACCAAATAATACAAAATAAAACGAGTAACAATAACAATTTCCACTGGTATGTTACAGTAAAATTCATAATCCACACGCGAACAGACACACTCATGTACTATTCACCGTTTGCTTTTTCCAGTCTTGTAAACAAGCACAACGAACCGAAAAATTAATAAATCGAATACGGAAAGACGCATTCGAATTGGTCAAAAAAAGTTCGCTCCGTTGCCCGATTCGGCGGACTGTCCAAATCGTTTAGTAAACACGAATAGGTACACGAGAGGTACAGATTTTAATCGGATGGAAACGAACAAAGTGAAAATGTACACCTCAATTATTCGGCTGGTGTGTGTGGACAAATATTCGGTGCGACGTGTCAGCGAGGCCCGTAATAAAGGTCCGGGCTACGTGCGGTGTATTACCGGCGCAAAATGTTTTAGTTTGAATATTTTGACGAGACCGGTCCGTTTAAACGTGTTTCAAATGGGTCGTTCATTGTGTAAGATTGTTTTTAGTGATTTTTATTTATAAATCGATTCGTTGCGTCGAACGAGTGTTTATAATGGATTATTTTCGAATTATTTAAGACTTTTTAATTAATTTAAAAACAAAATGTATTTCTATCATTTATTTCAAGCAAATAAAACGTAGACATTTAAACTTCATCTTTATCTCTATACTCTTCAAATATGGATATCTTACTAAACTAATCCTCAAAATAAGTTATTTTTAATAGACTATCTATAAAAGACCAGGTAACCAATTAAAGGAAGTTAATATCCTGGTTATTGAGAGACGCCATCAAAAGGGGTCAGCACAAGTGGCCCACAAGCGCGGGTGGCCCTCGGCACACCACTTTTTTACCGGCTGCATATTTGCAAACTATACATACTGTTTTTTCTTTATTGATAGTTTTCTTATAGTTTAGTTTAATGAAATGAAGAATGAATGAAAACATGATGAAATGAATGAAGACAAAAATCAAAACAAAAAATGAAGACCAGCTGATAAATGCCGTAATTATAAAACTTTGTGTAAAATCCCACTGTATGAGAGAGAATTAAAGTAGTCAAACTAGCAGTGAGTCCAAATTGATGGCAGCCACACCCATATTGACAATCTGAAATGAAAGAAAACTTCCGTATTAACTAATAATTGAAAATCACCTTCAAAATGAAAGTATAGCCTGTATTTCTGATCGCGTAACTAAATATAGTTACTCTCACCGAGTTGGGTGGTGGATTGGGGTAAAGAGAACCATCACACTAACAACTACAATCACTTGAAGTTGGGTAGATGCCAGCATTCGATTATGTAAGATTATCTGTCTATAACTTAATATTATTTAGTTTTAAAACCACGTCTAATCATCACCCAAAAATTATTTCTAAATATATTATATTTAAAGATATATAAACAGCAAATAATTAATTGCTATTTTTTTTTATTTAATAATTTATGTACACACAGAAAAACATAATAATAAAAATGACTTATAAACTAATAAAGTACAAAGATACAGCTTATTTCTAATAGAAATTTCTACCAGCAGACCTATTACTGGACAAAGTAGTACAGAACAAATTTAGTGTGTACAACTATATCAAATAATATAAAATAAAATACAATACAATAAATAATTGCAAAATAAACATATAAATTAACTTAAACCCATACATAAAATTCTGATATTTATATACATACATACATTTATAAACGAATGATTTATATTAATATTCTACATAATACACATAAAGTTTGAACATCAACACAACATTTTTAAGGTCGAGAAAGATAGTGTTGCTTACCTTTATTTTTGAAAATTGGTAACGATTTTGCTTCACGTATTTCTAGGAAGTGAGTTCCATAGTCTGACGGCATGAACAGTAAAGGAGTGGGAAAAGAAATCGGTCTTATGAGGTTTAAGGTAAAGGAGAGTGCGCTTGCGAGTTCTGCACAATTTATCTTGGGAAACCATATAAGAGATATAAATGATCAGCGCTTGTTTTCAATAATATTGTGCGTACTCCAATATATTCAGAGCGTATCGTACTAAACTGTGACGTCACAATTCAGTACCATTCTATACGAAGCGTTTTCGAATCTTGATTCTTGATTTGGATAAAGTAGGTGATAGATCCTTTTTCCAACCTGGTTGACAGTTGGTATCACATCATATACGACAGCGTCTAAACAGCTCTTTTCTCAATTATACAATTTCTACCCATTGCTTTACAGTGGAGATTGCAACTCCGCATTCAAGTCGTCTTGTGTTCAACGCAAATAGAGTAAACAGCACCACAACGGCATCACTAGTATTTGCTCGCGGATGTCCTCGCATGCGCCGCTGTGATTGCTTTTTCACTGTACTTTCATCACGTCTATAGTCAGTGCGAGGAAAGTACAATACTTAGGGGATGCAAAGTTAAATGTGATACTGCTGCTACAATGTTATCGGCGGAATGTTTTAATTTCAATTTGGTAAATTCGGTTAGGAGGAAAAGTTGTGGAGGATTTTTTTTTTAATTTAGTGGTTGGTAGCCCTGTTTCATACGCCGGAGGTCCTAGGTTCGAGTCCTGGCCGGGGCATTAATTTGTGTGATTTGATTTCATTATTTCGCTGTATAGTCATCCATAACACAAGCTCTGCTTACTTTGGGGCCTAACAGTTGGTGGGATTGTCTCGGGAATTATTATTATTATTATGTTTTAAACCAGCATGCGACCCACCTGATGGTAAGTGGAATCCAACCAGCATCCGCACCTATGGAAATTGTTAGTCGTTGGTGTTTTGTTTATCAGTATTGAATCTGGTTGTTATGTCGACTTATGTTGCGTTGCCGACCGTAGGTTCTGTTGAAATTTAATAATATTTAATAAAATTGCCTTTGTTCCAGTAATGGCTCTGGCTGTTTCTTAAGGCGGTCACATATCCCAAGACAACAGTAATTCTTTCCAAAACTTCTGATAACGTATATGCAAAATTTAATGATGATGAGGTCTGAGATAGTTGAGGTGTGAAAACGTGACAAACACACGAACCCTCTGTTCATTTTGTCTGGATGAAATGCATACCTTTTGTCCTTTATATCTCAGATGGAGAAGCTAAGACGGCAAATAAATAAATAAACACACTTCCACATTCAAAATATAAGTAAGGATTTATTAACTTTTCTCAAATATTGGGTAATTAACAGTATTGTAATATATAAGATGTTTATATTTGGTACTCAAACATTTTATAAAAAGTTAAACTTACAGCTTAGAAAAAAAAAGGAATACAGCAGCAAAATTATTATAAAAAATTGTTAAATAAAACATAAATATTAAAGTTGGAAAGATGGCAATACATTTAGACCACGATTTGACCCATCTAGTTAGACCTGCAAATCCCGCGTCCTGTCGTCTCAAACCCAAGGGCTTATGCCTAGATTCATTTAACGCTCGTAGCCTTAGTACTAACCTTCCTGAGCTCAAACTGTTCCTTCAGAACAACGAGTCAGACTTATTGCTTCTCCAAGAGACGTGGCTCACTCCAAACCGCTCCAGGGGATTCGCTTTCCCAAGTAGGCGTACACGCGTAACGATAGGCCCAACTCCAACGGTTTCAGCGGCACTGCTATTTACTACAAAACTCCCTACCCCTCCTCTCCTCAACATGGAAGCCACTGTGTGTACATTGGCTATGATTGGTCATCCGACCATCATCATAGCTTCAATCTACATACCTAGTGGCACCAGACCAATCCGCAGCGATTTTGAGGCCGTTCTCGCCCTCGGCCATTCAGTCATTATTTTCGGAGATTTTAACGCCAAACATACTGACTGTATATGCCATCGACCAACAACAGCGGTATCGCTCTCCTTAGCATCACTAAGCAACTCGACTTAGACGTCATCTCTCCCGTCACTCCCACTCACTATCCCGACATCCTGGATTTTGCAATAGTAAAGCATATCAACCTTGATCTCAGGTCTATCGAAACGCTCGATGACCTAGGCTCACCAGAGCGGCTCGTTAGACGATCACACCGCCAGTCTCCCTCGTGCTAGGACCGCCTAACGATAACGTCACCCCTCCTAAGACCAACCGAAAGGCGTTAAAAATACGCTAGTTTCGTCCAACCAATTGGATAGCCCGGTTAAAATAGACTCGTTAGTCAATTCCCTCACTGATGCTATCAACTCGGCAATCAGTGTTAACAAAAAGGTTGCTAAGCAAAGGCAAACCTACGCTTCCCTTAGCCGTTAGCAATCATATTAAACTTAAGAACGCGGCTCTCCGGAGAGCCAAGCTCTATCCCATGCCCGCCTATAGATTAGCTGCGAATCAGCTACAACGTAAAGTTAGGTCTTGTCTCGCGGGACTCCGAGACGCTCAGATGAACGATCTCATCTAGAATATCTCCCCGTCCCACCAAGCGTATTATAGTATGGCCCGAGCTTTACGCGTCGACGCCGCCTCTCACGTTTCTCCTCTCACTCGTCCCGATGGCACTACTGCCTTCGAAGTCGATGAGAAAGCCGAATGCTTCGCTGACAGCATTGCCTCACAATGCTCGCCCAGCACGCAACCCGTGGATCCCTCCGCAGGGACTCTCTCCCCATCACTGTCGACCCCGTCACAGTCTCTAATGATGAAATCTCGCTTCTCCGTAGAAGTCAAACGCCAAAAAGGCTCCGGGTGCGGATGGAATTTCCAACCACGCACTTGAGCACCTGCCTCAACAGGTGCTTACCTTGTTAGCTATCATTTTCAATGCCTGCTTCAACCATAGCTACTTTCCAAAAGCTTGGAAAGAAGCGACAGTCATAGGCATCCCCAAGCCGGTAAAACCTTTGAATATCCCGGCTAATCACAGACCCATCAGCCTCCCCAAAGCCATGTCTAAACTTCTCGAGAGAGTTATACTCTCTCGAATGCGGAACTATCTGTTTCCAATGAATGGCGATCCCCTCATCATTCCCCATCAGTTCGGCTTTCGCGCTAAACACTCCTGCCCTCAGTAAGTCCATTGCACCGTCGAGTATATACTCGACGGCTTCTATCCGCGGCGTTTTAAAATGGTCGCAGTTTTCTTTGACGTAGCCAAGGCTTCCGATAGTCTGGCACAGAGCGCTTAGTCTTAAAACCCTACAAAATAGGCTTACCGGATCGCCTACTTAGGATAACCGCGTCGTTTCTCAAAGACCGTACGTTTCGTTTCAAACATGGCATGCTTTCCACGCCTCGTCCCACAAAGGCTGGAGTCCCTCAGGGCTCTGTCCTCGCCCCTCTGTTGTACTCTCTTGTTGTGAGGAGGCCGATCGCTGAATCCCGCTAACTCGTGAACGGGTGCCGTTTGAGAGTGTTCGTCATTTGGATACTTGGGGGGAGGGAAACTTGCCGAGCTAACGGATGCAGATAAGAATAACTTTGTATAGACATAAAGAGACTCTGTAAATTTATTTTGAAAAAAATATACCCGTGAAGTTTCTTGCCAGTTCTTCTTTATGAAGGTTTTTTCGAACTGGTGGTAGAGTCGTGTTTTATTTGACATCAATAGGAACAAATAATTGTCAATGTTGAGAAATCAATATTTCATTTCATTTCATTTCATTTCACCGTGTATACTAACGACATTAAATAAAAAGGTGTCGAACTTGCCCTCTTTGCTGACAACACCGCTCTTTACACCAAAGGCCTCAGTGTTCCGGGTCTCGGTACCAGACTCCAAAAGGCCGTAAACGCCCTCGGTGCATGGTTAAAAAAATGGCGTATCACGTATGACATCTGGGTTCACATACCCAGACAAGAGTTCTGCGGTTTACTACGACTGCAAACACCGTCGTATCGCCGACAATCTCCACTTTCGAATGTTAGGTATTCCCATCCCCCCTGGAAGCGCACTACTAAATACTAAGGCGTCACTTTAGATCCAAAGCTTTCTTTTTTCGATAGAGTTTCGAAACTCGCCCTAACATGATACTTAGGCCGCCTAAATAGCATGTTAGGTAGAAAAAGTAAAAGTCTTTCAGAAACAAACGTACACTTTACAAGGTCTGCGTTAGACCCGTCATGACATATGCCTTGCCAATCTTTGCCCGCGCCAAACCCTCCGTCCTGCACAAACTGCAGGTAGTTCAAAATCTCTTTTGCCGCAGGACCACAAACGCACCGTGGTACGTGCGTAACGTGGACTTGCACAGAGATCTTGAACTCCCTACAGTACAACAACACCTCAAAAAACTCTCTGAAGCGTTCTTCAAACGCTCCGAAACCCATCCCAATCCTCTAGTTCGAGATTCAGTCTCATATACTACTCCTGTCTTAGATTCGAAGTTCAAAGTCGCTAGGCCTAGGAATGCGCAAGCGTACTGTTCCACCAGACTGACATCCGATCTCGAAGCCCTTCTGGTAGCAAATTCAAATTGTAATCTTAACTTGAATTAATTTAACTTCTTAAATATTTATTTAATTTTATTTTAAATTTATATTATCATTTTGAGCACCTTCAGTGCTGTGTGAATCCCAGCGGGTGACCCCTTGTGGGCCCCGCTAGCGCGGCCTCTTTCTCCAGTTGGCCGTCGCTCAGATGAAGGCTGAGTGGCAAAAAATTGCACGAGTCATTCAGGGGGTTTTTTTAGTGGGTAGAGGTTCTGGTCGGCTCGGCTAAACAGTATGATAGGTGGATAAAGTAAAATGTCCTTTAGAAACAAACGTACGCTCTTTAAGACCTGCGTTAGACCCGTCCTGACATATGCCTTGCCAATCTTTGCCCACGCCAAACCCTCCCTCCTGCACAAACTGCAGGTAGTTCAAAATCTCTTCTGCCGCAGGGCCACAAAGTACCCTGGTTCGTGCGTAACGCGGACTTGCACAGAGATCTTGAGCTACCTACAGTGCAACAGCACCTCAAAACACTCTCGGAAGCGTTCTTCGAACGCTCTGAAACCCACCCCAATCCAATAATTCGAGCTTCAGCTCGTATACTACCCCACTCCTTGATTCGAAGCCATTCAGGCCGCAATTTCTAATCCTAATTTAAATCCGAATTAATTCAATTTTTATTTTTCATTTGGAGCACCTTCAGTGCTATGAATTCACCTTCGGTGCTTTGAGCACCTTCAGTGCCATGTAATTCCCAGCGGGCGACCCCTTCGGGGCCCCGCCAGCGCAGCCCTTTCTCCAATTGGTCGTCGCTCAGATGAAGGCTGTGAGGAAAAAAATTGCACGAGTCTTTCAGGGGGTTTTTTTTTGGGTAGGACTCTGGTAGACTCGGAGCGAGTCCCACATACTCTAGATCGCGGCCGCGGGGTATGCGTCAGAGAATTTTTATCCTCCTGCCCTCTCCGTGGAAGGGAACAAAAAAAAACCCCCATCTAGTTGGGTCAAATTCATGGTCTGAATGTATCGTCAGCTCTTGAACCACTAACACATCAGGAACCTTAAAAATATCAATGTATCCGTATTTCCATACATTCAGAATCTGCGCTATTGAGTTGTGACGCCACAATACCATTTCTTACGAAGCGGTTTCTTGTCTTTTGCAAATGCTTCCCGTACATCTCAATGTATACCGTAAACTTTGATTGTATACTTTAGTAATCAGACCATTAGGATCTAAATTTAAATAAATTGGGTATCTAGATCAATCAAACATTCAAAAAAGTGTTCTGAGTAACTTTTGAACATTAAAATGACCATCTTTCAGTGTACAATTAATCTGATATGCCATTAGAATTCAGATACTAATGATAAATTATAAATATAACAAGTACTTTACACGATTTTTTTCTATAGTAATTTTTGTTTATAATCGTGTTTGGACTTCGAGAATCTTGAGATCACTAAACAAACTTAAACATATCCAAAAAAAGTCTTTATAGCCTGCATAGACTTATAGATTATCAAGTTTGTGTAATGTGCTTAAAACAATAACCGCTTTTTAGTATAAGAATTTTGGGAAGTTTCTTGCCGGTTCTTGTTTATGAAGATTTCCATACTTTTCATATAATTTTTCGCATTTTATAAATTTGACTTCATCGAGCATAGAACATAATTATCTATGTTGGAATAAACATGTAGGTAGGAAAAAAATAGAACGAATTAAACCCCATTAACACTTTTAGTCCTTATTACAAGATATCAGGTAGTGATTAATTATTGCTAAACAGAATATCTAGCTATATAGTCATCAGTATACGTGTATCGTATAAAGACGATGTTATGTCGAAAGTTTACGCTTACTAACGTTTGTTATACGTCTTATTTACTTCTTTGTCTTTAATCAAGCGTATATTCAGTACTTTAATTAAATTGACAATTTAATCAAGTCCACACCAAACTAAATAGCGAAGCGAAACTAATCCATCTTTTATTAGCTACGATGTTTCAGTACTTGCCTACTCAGTCAGAACTCCTCAACTCACTCTAACGTAGTGATTGGGATAATGCAGTGCGTGAGATCAGTTTTATGATTTTACAATGATAAATAATTTGCACGTATTTATATTTTTACTACTAATAAAAACCATACTTACATTAGATATACAAAACACTGAGGAAAATGCTCGAAAATATATTAGAAACATTCTACATAACAAGAATGTAACACTTGAGTCTGACAAAAACAGTGAAAATAATCCTCAGGAGTCAAAAATATATTACTTAAGAACAAGAAATGATTCCCCGATGGTTTACTTGTCCAGGCCGAAAGATAACCCAACAGATAAGGCCGCACCTACTGTGGAGCGCATGAATGATGTCAACGAAGATCTTGGGGGCATTGCGATTATCCACGACGAAATAGAAGAACGAAAAGCCAGTAAAGAAGTCCCTCAAGCAGAAACTAGAACTGGATACGTAGAAGGAGAAGACGACAATGTCAAGGATAAATTGGACGAAACTGACTTTCTAATGGAAGATGCATTAGCTTTCAACAGAATAATGAAACAACTAAGCGCTTTCAGTAATGATGAGGAAACTTCAAAAGCAGTGGAAATGCCAGTCAAAACAGTGATGGACTACCCAGAAAATATGAATGAGAACGTAAAATCCCGCTATGAACCTAACGTCAATGATGATTCGACAAGGTCTGGTAATAGGATTATTACCAATAATATTTGGCCTCCACATACTGAGTTGTTCAAGCCTTGTCAGACAACTTCATCCTGTCGGTCTCTGCAATACTACAAGCGATACTACCAATCTATGCTGAATAGTCTGTTGTGGAAATACTGGAGTTTGCTGCAAGGAAACCACGCAGTTCACAAAATGTTGGCAGATATCAAAGCGATACAGATGAACGTAAATTATTTAAACACACTTGGATCGAACTACATGTACCAGCCGGTGTTCGATCATTTTGGCCAAGCTCATGCCTTATTCGGGCATCTGCACGGATGACAAGCTGTGAAGATTTTAAATAATTAAAAAGATGTCAATAATTTTATTACGTTTAATTAATGTTAATAATACATAATGTTTTACTTCAATTTGTTCCTTATGCCTGCTGCTGTTAATAAGGATATGATTTCATCATACCGTTAAAAATTTGAAAAATTCTACATTTTAGACAGATTTAAAGTGTTCAGGTTTTAAAACGAAGCGGCTTATTGAATCGAAATATGTTAATTTTACGCAATGAGAACTCAATATTCGTAAATGGATATTTAGTACGAAATATCCTTCAAAAACAAAAGCGCGCTTACGTTGCCCTGGCGTATTTCTAATGTGAAAAGGCACCTCTTGGATGAGCGTTGAAACTCCTCGTCTTCGGCTGCACTCTCCATCAGGTGTACTGGAAGACAAAAGCGTCCAGTTTCCAATGAAAAAATTTAAATTCTCATGTTTAAAAAGCCGTTAAGAAATTAAGATTTTCATTCATGTGGTTTTCGCCAAAAAAAGTATAATATAGTGAATAACGTAATAAAGAATGTTTCGCCAGCATACTGCCATCGGAAATACCTACTTAGTGAAAATGGTATCTAATTTATGTAGAGAGTGAAAAAAAATATCTTTCTCTTTCTGTTAGCATAAAAGAAATCACTTTGTTTTCTTAGGTCTTAGTTTAATATAACGTTAAGTTTGTAATCAAACTTATAAGTAGATTAAGGTTTGTAAAATAAAAGATTTTTATTTATTATTAACGACTAATCTACCCTAGCAACTAAAATGAAATTTTACGGAGTTAATTGTAGTAGTAGTACATTGTAGTAGTAGTAGTACCAAACTTAGTTGGTCTTATAGAAACAAATTAAAATTATACATGTACGTAACTCAACAAATAAAAATATTACTCTGGATACAATGACATATCATTTATCCTTATTTCGTGTATCCTGGATATTTATCCAAAGTATAATTATTTGATTATTTACTTTAATGGGCACGGCTTCAATGGGTCGGGTTTTCACATAAAGGTTATAATGTTTTAATGCCAAAATCCTTACTTTTCAATAACATTCCGAAACACTGAACGCACCACCAAAAACCCTTAGTTAATCCACATTGTGTATCTTTAACAGGTTAGTTAACGAAGTTGCAGTAACACAAAGAAGCAGACAATTCAGCAACTAACTAGGTAGCCTGCAAACACGATCATGTTGCAGTCAAACTACATTCAAAGATCTAGTTAGTTGTACCAATGTCGCTCAGCCTGTTTGCGGCGTTAAGGCGAGGACTGTCCTAATTTGTGTTTGGGTAAATTATTTTAATACAAAATAATCAATTGTTACTAAATAATATTTTATTACCAGGAAAATAGTTAATTGATAGGTTTATTACGCTATGCGTTGTTCTTTATCTTTTGACGATAGGCTGTCAGAAGAAACTTTTAAAACTTGAACTTTAGTAAAGTCAAATTATGTTTTCACACTTCTGTGAGATTAGACTTTATATACTGATTAAATATTATTTAAAAATCTACTAATTTCATTCTAATAAAGATACTTGGATTATTTATAAAAGTCAACCAATTAAGTTTTGGAACAACTTTATGAGTGTTTTAAATAATAATAAAATCCACTTCAATCGCGTACATAATTCTTATGTTTCATAGTTTTGAACAAAAGTTAGCCTTTATTTTTATCCGTTCAGGCGTTTTGACATATAGAGAAATACAGTATAAAAATACATGAGAACTTTCTCCATGGGTCTATGGTTTTAGATATATATCATCATTAGTTATAGTCCTCGATAATCCTTGTCTCTAAAACGGATTGCATTTAGTGAGTTTGATCTTTTAAAAAACATATAATCGTTTTTTCTTTTGCCTTGTCGTTTTTACGAATAAATTGAGATTACAAATAACTCACTATAAATATATCCCCAGAAAAACACACCAACTGTATGGCCCTTATGTTATGGATGACGACACAGTGGGGGGACCTAGCATAAACTTACATATATACATTACCATGACCTGAGAACTAACATCTGCGTTCATCACTAAATAAAAAATTTTAAAGCAAAACTGTGCCTTAACAATTAGCCAGTAGTCAATGTGTTAACCAGCAATGTAACGTACTCGCTGTATTTTATTATGAACCCGGAATTAACAAACAAATTAAACAGCGCGTAATTCTCAGATTCCCGCGTTTTGCAGATGTACGTGACGTGACACGGTTCCGTTGTGTCACGATATATGATCAAATATTATACAATCCGATTAACTTATCTAGCGAGTATAGCGCAGCGTAGTATGCGTAATTGAAGTTTGACATTTAGTCACGTAACCACTATTTTAGGTCTAGTTTTAGCTAGTGAATAGATAAGTTTGTGCCACTGTAGTATGGTTATTGTGCAGTTATCCGTGTGCTTAGCATTTAAGATGTGTTAGGTATTATCGAGACTATGAGGTAATGAAGTTTATAATTATTATTATAGACAAACGTTGATCAAAGTATTGCGATTATGCCCCATTTTCAAAAAGCAATCATAAATTAATAATAATATAGTAAATCCCCATACAAACTCACTAACTGTATGGCCCCAAAGTAGGTCAAGCTTGTGTCATGGAAGATAAACGAATAAACGTACATAAATAAATATGAACAACGATGAACAAACGAGAACAAACTTATGAGTTCCTCACACATATGAATGCCTCTATCAGGACTTGAACCTAGGACCTCCTGCATATGAGGCAGGGCTACTATTTTCCATTAGTTGGCTTTATATCGGAAAAAGAACTGGAAACGAACACCACTCGTGACGTCATCACTTGTCTCGATTACTTTATTTTACTTTTATTTTCCCAATCTGCATGCACAAGAAACGTACACTTTGTGAATTAAATCGTCTTCATTTCAAAATTAACTCAAAAGTGTGTTGAGTAAGTTTTTAGGCGAAAAGAGTTTTGTTTTGGCTTAGGTAACAAATTAAGTAAGTTCTTTTTATATAAACAGTTTTTCAAGTAATTTAGTTAATGGTTACGCTCTCCATTAGTGAGTCCATAAATGATTATTTTTATGGAAGTGCTGTAATTTTTATACACTCCACCTCTTTAGAAAACGTTGCTATAATGATGTAAGTCTTGTTCCTAAAAAGTTTTTATCAAACAGAAATACCTAACTTATTACGCAACAAATATTTTAAATGTTACCTGATTAATCTTCCTAGCACACCAACATTATAGACGCCTTCAATAAAATACGAAGCGTACACGACAATAAAGCTTAAACATATTTAACTCCGCTTTCCACACTAATCTGCGAGTGAATTTAACAGGTTTCATTAAGTCTACCTTCAATATACAAAAGTTATCATATACAAAAGTTTTAATACTAAAACTCGCGCGTGGAGATCGGTTAATGCATTCTGCTTTATGCTGGCTTGTTGAGGAGCCACCCCTAAACACTGCGGGTTTATATTTACTCCGTGTTAATGCAAATGTTTTTAGATATTAACTAAGGTACTTATAGATTTTTTTATAAATTAAAGCTATTCAGTTTGGTTTAGCAGCCAATATAAATCAATGCGTAAAGTGTTTTAACTACTACCCTACTCTGTATTTTAATGAATGGTCGTTTTATTTTGTATCGGTTTTGCATTTGTTTTTTGTACCGCCTGAAGCTGCATGACGAAAATATTGCTTGCCCATCGAAACTGCATATTCTCTGCTATAAACGGCATGTGTGTGACTACCCCTATGATGAATTAATGAAATGAATGACTATTATTGGAAGAGAGGTTTACGCCCCGAATTTATAACGAAAAATACAACAAGATTTCCCATCATCCAGTTTATAAATAAACGTCTTAACCTATATAGATTATCTATTCACAAAGGAAAAAGAAAATGCTTGAAAAGTTCCTAGTTAAAAAATAAAGACTTAGACTTCACTATTGGACATTGACTATTTATTAACGTTTATTAACGTTTATTAACGTAAACATAACTCTATTAATCCAAATATTCAAAAACTTATCTTGTTCGTTGCACCAATCCACTTCTTGAGATAGGTACTAAAGCTATCTTTAAAACACTATACTTCATCTCATTGGCGATTCCTGAAACCTAGTAAAATAAATAAACAAAATCGCCAGGCAAACACGCCAACTGTATGGCCCCAAAGTAAGCAGAACTTGTGTTACGGATGACCATGCACTGAACCCGGAATAATAATACAAATATCAACAACCATGACCCAAAAACAAACACTGTGTTCATCGCACAAACGAACCCGGGACCTCCTGCGTATGAGGCAAGGCTACTACGCTACTACTACTAGGCCGTTAAAGTGCAGACATATCGTAGTCCAGGTCTAAAAAACTACTAAGCAGTCAACTTTATAATTAAAAACAAAACTGAATGCTCATTCAAAGGAATGCTAATTAGTCGTGTCTCAGTTTTCCTAATAGATCCTTCACAAGATAAGCCATGGCTAATGAAACGACCCGACGTTCGTTTGTTTTCTTCGGCAAACTATCTAGATTTAGTTTAACAAGAGTTAGTGTAAGATGCTCATTGGAATTCATACCTATAACCTTTCTTCTACGGAAGTCAGGGCATTTCCTATACAAGAGATAAGAAGACAATTTTCTGTATCTCGCAGATCAGTTTCTAATAAACAGCCGTATACTGAACTGTATTTTGATTATAAAATGTATGATATTCTATTGTTTGAGATAGTAAGTTGGGTTGTTTATTTCTGAATATGATTGTAGATTTAGTTGTGAAAATAACACGCGAACAAATTGGGCCACAAGTTATGAAAGAGTTATTTATAGACAGTTGTGAATATGATTTCCAGAATACACGTACGTATAAAAGTAAAAAACTCTAAGCCATCGTACAAATGTTAGTCCTTGACCAAAATTTGATCCATAGCCGGTAACTGCCCTTTTGGACTTTTTTTTATTGAAAACGAATGAGACGCTTATCTTCTATCTCACCTGATGGAAAGACGATGGAGACGAAAGTCTTACATGTCTATCCACGAGATATTTATTCACTCGACGCTTGAAAGAACTGGGACTATACATCATTAATCGTTGGAGATATGATTGGTTATATCGTCGCTTATTAATTTATCGATTGAAGATACTTTGCCAACCATATGCTTAATTGGGAATGGACGGGAACACAACCACGTAAACGTGGGTTATAATGGTGGTAAAACTGGAACGACTGTAGAACCGCCCCAGACCAGATCTGAACACAAGAATTAAACTCTGCCTCCTCTGACATATTCACATTACAGTTTCAACTATCATTTGTTTTTTCTTTATTAGAGTTAGGTCCTAAATATCAGTCTAACCTAAGCCTAGTCCTAAATCTTTTTAGAAATACTGAGGTACACTCGGCTCCCTCGACGGAGAGCCAGAATAATGGCGAAAGTTGCTTACGTCTTTTTTGGTCCTTTGTAGATGACTCAACGGTCAAACAATATAGGACGGCCGAGTGGCGTAGTGGGTAGTATCCCTGCCTCATACGCCGGAGGTCCCAGGTTCGAGTCCTGGTCAGGAAATTCATTTGCGTGATGAACACATTTTCTCACAAGTTCTCGGGTTATGTTGTTAATATTTATATAGGTACTTTTGTTTTGGGTCTCTCCCCCCGTACGCTGTGTGGTCATCCATAGCCAAGCTTACTTGGGGGATAAACAGATGGTTTGTTTGTCCGGGAGTTTATTATAATATTCGAACTATAAAATCATGGTGTTATCATTTAGCAAACCATTTAATTATTTCAATTTACCATAATCCCGTGCTCATACAGAATTCATCAAAATGCACAATCTCGACTCTCGAGCCGTCCCAGCACTAACGCGGCGAAGAAATTTTTATTCACATATGCCTGCACCAAATTTGATAATGTTTTGCATAAAGAGATAGATCAGCTAGTGATCAAAGGATAGCTATCAAAGTGGTGAACCTCGCGAGCATGTTTAACTTTTCATGAAGTGGGGAAATGGAAAATAAATTGGATTTGTATAAGTATCTTAAAACATGTAGCTTTTAAATAATATTTACTTTGTTATAATGCGAACTTTAATAAGATGCCGTGAGTTGTCTAGGCAAAGGTATTTTTAAGTGTTTTTAGAACAAATATGCTGGTTCAGTATGTGGGTTTATTTTATTTTGCAAGATTTTGTTAGTTCGGAAAAAATATGCAGAAAATTTAATGAGTAAAGTTCTTCATTGGCGTGTAGTTAGTGACAAAATAAGAAAATTTATTTTACCCTTTTTTTAGAAATTAATTAGGCTTCAAGGATACTCACTCAGTAAGGAAACCAATAACAAAAATAGATTTGGTGAATCTCTGCTAATGCCTCCTTGTTGAGCCTAGTCACCTAGATAACCTATGATTTATATTTTTGTGGAGTCCCGTCCCTCAATCGCAGGGTTTATTTAAATTGAGTGAATTTCTACTCATAATGTTTACAGTATTTGTGGAGGACTCCGAAATTACTAATGTCATAAAATCTGTAACTCCAAACGAAACTGCGAACAGTTTATATCTATTAGCTTAAAAATCCGGATCATCAAATAAATAAAAATTCATCCAAAATAGTCTAGAGAAAATCCAAGTTAATATCAAAATCCAACTTTTTATACAAAAGCAGGCAGACGAGCAAACGCTTTGAAAAGTTTCAGTATTGTGCATATGAGGTATATTAACTAGCGTAAGGCGTTCGACAGCATACAGGGGGCTTGAGGAATCACAAAGAGCTAAACATTAACACGAGTTAGTTACTTATCTCAAAAGCTATTGCAAAGTTTCGTACAGTTTGCCAGCAACTTCATAATTTCGCATGCTTCGAATAGTACACTTTAACTGCAGCGTCTACCTTTTTTATTAGCAGCTCGCAGTTTTCTCTTTGTAGATTTTTCCTTGTGCTCAGCTAATTCCAATTTAGTTATTTTGAACAGAATCATAGAAACTTATTAGGAACATTAGTGGAAAATGCTTTGTTGTTTAAATTAGGTATAGAAATGGGTTGAGTCTGAAAGGTAGTGAACGTTTTAATTTCATGCAATATATATTTATTTATACACACAAAGCAAAGTTGTTTTTAAAAAGGTGTTCCTCAAGCTACTACTAAAATATTGTTTTATCGTTTAGCTTTTCATGTCTTTTTGGTCGTATGGAAGTGATGGTAAATGTACTTCAATTGAAGGTTTCCGCGGGTTGTAGAGTAATAGAGGATATGGGTTCGGCAGTGAATCGTTTTCTGGTGTTGAAATACCATTGGGTCCTTTTGTAAACATATAATATTACGAAGTTCCTTGATGTACACCAGTTTAAGTCACGTAATCCAGATGCTTCTTGGTATGGGTAGGCATTAGTTAAGGACCAAATATAACCATACAATAAAAAGGTGTTTCACCGATGGTATCCTGTAGGTACAGTTTATTTACCTATAGACCTTATTATACAAATTTACATATGGTAAGAAAGTGTTGGTTTCTTACGAAACGTAACTAAGTGTAGTGAAAATATTTCAATGAATTTTCAACATTATGATATAGCTATTTCAAGTTGTATAAAAACATGCCTGCACATTTAAACTTTGTATCAAAAACATTAAATATTCCAAAACAAAGAGGACCCGACAGATGGATAGAAATAAACCCGGCAGATCTGGAAGAAATAAACGATAAAAACTTAATCTCTCCGATCAATCAACTCTATTTAAAGTCCCTTAAAAACTAAGTTACAAAAAACCGCGACCGCCGATCTCTTTGAATAATAAAGAGATTGTCACGAATTGAGCGAGCTGAAGTGTCTAACAGACTGACTGGCATAGGATATGTAGAAGCTGTTTGTGGAAAATTCCTAAAAACGCTAATTTTATTTATATTTATTTTATTTTATTTTATTTAAAAAAAGATTTAAAATTTTCGTCTGAAATGAGGTTACATTTAAACCGTTTACAAATAATACGGGTTTACTGCGTGAATTCCGGGATAAATTTAGTATTCAATAACCATACTAAAAGTGGACCTAGGTTTCGCATTATTCGTTTCGCATTCATTGATGGATCTCGTGAAATTGTAGACCAAAAGATGGAATACAAGTAAGTAATCCGATTTCCAAATGTAAGATAATGGATCCATATTGAAACTCATTTACTGATTTTCTAAACCATACGGGAATTCCTGTAACATTAGCGAAGAAGCTTTAGAAATAAACCTCCCTTTTTCAGAGGTGGATATTTACAGCTGTTTATAAAAATAAGGAAACAAGGCAGTTTCTAGAAGAAGTTTTTTTTAAAGAGGGCGTTCCGTAGCCTGTTGGAATACAGCGCTTGTTTTACAACACTTTAAAACAAGGTGCTTATGGTCTTGGGAAGAAAACACCTACTCAGGTTTATATCTCGTATATTTCCAGTATTTTAGGGAAATAATTAAAAGTTTTATGTTTGACGTCCGGTGCAAATATAAAAATTATGTTCAGAATGTATGCATACAAAATTTATTTAAAATTATGAAGGTGACAGTCAAGCAAATTAAAAATTCCTGTCAGTCTATCTATACGTAACCATTTTCGGTTACATTTATTACTGACATAAAACCCAAATCAAGGATAAGCATTGTGGATACAGCGATAATTCTACTTTTATTTCTCTTGGTCATAACTTGTTACATTTACTTTATAACCAAAAACTACCAAATTACGGGCCAATATCTGTATTTGTCTACACATACTAGTTTCATTTGAAAAAAAAAAAATAGATTAACACTGTGAGAATAGGTACTAAACTACTAAATAGGTACTAACTAGGTACAAAACTTCATATTGAAGGTAAGTTATAGGTAAACACAGATTGCTAGTAGAACGCAAAAGGGATCAAATAATGCAGATGTCGATCGATTTTTGTTAAACTGAAACGGAAAGCATACGCCCGATCCTAACGGAGTCGTCCATTTCCATTTCGCTTTGTTGAAAAAAATATGCACTCGATATTTATGCATACGAGTAATGACGCCTATTAGTCCTCCTAAAACGTTATGTATTTTTAATTAAGTGTGCACTTTAAGTTATACCTACTCCTAAAAAATACTGCTAAAAAAACAGAAGGTCTATAATGAATGAAGTTTTCTAAGTATCACTTGTACTTTAACTTGAATAAAAAAAGAAAAAAAAAGTTTTTTTAAACATTAGGCGGTGAAAGTAAAGAAGTTTAAAGATAAAAGTTTTTGGAACAAGTCCGTCTAGTAGTTTCACAATATACAAGGTGTCCCAAAATTCAACGTTAAGCCGAAACCGGACGATAGGACAGATTGTAACCATCATCAGAAAAATCAGAAAAAATCCATCTCATGTTCTTTAGGAATTAGAGACGCCCTGTATTGTTTTATCCTACAAAATCCATGTTAACCACTTTATGAAAAAAAAAAAAACTTATTTGTGTGATTAAATCTACTGCCAACCGTATGTTGCGATGTGTTAAAAAAGAAAGAAAGAAAGACTGGCCTTATTGAAAACTGAATTAGAAGTAATGCAAACATTAAATAATATTTGTTATACTACGTTCATACATTTTCGATTTTGTATCTTCATTACCTACATACGTTGCCACATAATGCAGAACTTAAATGCGCTTTACTAAAAGATTCACAGTCGATATATCTATACGAAATTAAACAGAACAAACAATAAACTGGTTTCGTTTTTATGTAGAGATATTACGTGTCCGCTTTTAAGAATTTCCTTGGCGTTTACAGCACCGTTCTCCACCATAAAGTCTTTTAATTATTTTCGACCAACCAAAATTTGACCTCTCGCATAAACCTTATATGCATTCTTCACTCTTAAGGATAGGGTGAAGGAAGGAATACTGGACTTGTTTGGTTAAAAATTGTTTTCGGAAGAAAAGCTCAAACAATAACCTGATGGCTCATACAGTATTTCATAATACTAATACTTATATTTCAAACAAATATTTTGATAGTTTAATTTCCTACTTGTTTATTGTGTTTTAATAACCAACATAATTTTATTCTAAAACAATTTGTATGTAATGTCTTTTAGTTTTTCTCAAAATATTACTATTTAATGAGGAATATGCACCTAAATATTCTTCTTTCAATAGTAAAGTTCAATTTTTGTATTTAAGCTTGTTTTTTAGAGTAATTATGCGCATAAAGTGACTATCTTTACTAAGTATTTCTCTAACAACCTCAACTTATAGATAGAGAACCTAAAAAACAGATTCAATTTTATGAACTGAAAATTATGTTGAATTTTTAAGCTTTTTAATTAAGAACTTGTAAATTATTTGAGCCCTTAAGTATTTTTAGTGCAGCTAAGCAAAATTGTATCTATTCCAGGAGAAAATTTTCCAATATCATGGTACGATTTACTGCTACTGTCCAACGTCCGTCCCACTCCCCCTATGGTATTTACTCCTTTATTCCCCTTGTTTAAGGTCGTGTAAAATGGATAAGCGTTGTTAAATTGGCAGTGAGATCCAGCAAAGGATAATTATTCCAATGTTTATAGACAGATAGTAAACGAAACGATCTCAGTATGGTTCGGCTGCGGGAAGTACGTGTTTCGGTTTTTAAGTCTTTTACTGAATTTCGCGCTCGAGTGGAGAAACTTCGCATTAACAGTTCTAATTTTCAATTTTAGAGATTATCGTGTTAGTTTTTTTAAATTAGGAGACAAATCTGATTTCGTAATTCACAGTTTACTGACTTTACAATTTATGTAAACAGGTAATATTGTACATTACACAATTGACAACATTACAGCAAAAAGCATTTACTCGCAAAACAAAAATAGACGATCCATATTTTTTCTTTTTCCGAAATACTGCAGTTTTCATATAAATGTTTACTTACTTTTAATTTCCGAATAAAATTCTTCTCTGAATTTGTCCAAAATCACATTTACCATATATCTAAGTACAGAATTGACGAATCCCTTGACATTCATCACTGCTCATATTTATTGAAATTATCAACTTAACTACTTAATCCGTTTGGACACACAAGTGACATGCAGTAACTTAAAATTTAGTTAAAATTTAGTTACCAACTTAACTACTTAATACATGTAAACCGCGCATTAGCGCTGTGAGCGCTGTAATCGGCAAACGGAACGCAGCAATACAGTACGCAGGTAAAGATAAACAATCATTTTACCGTATAAGTAACGGCATCACAAGGTTATTGATTATCTATTTTTTTCTCCAAGCTCTAGATGGAAAAGTAAAGAAATTGAATTATTATTTGAGACATATTTTGAGATATATTTATTGTGTTTTGAAAAGTTGTCAATTGAGGAAACGCTCGTACCAAAGTACTACTTAGTCCATAAGACGTTTCTTGCAGTAAATTTGGGACTGGAGAGTTTGGTATTGCAATGATTGTAATTTGTTTTCTGAAATGTTTACATAAAAGGAATTTACAATTGTTTCAACTCCTGGTCACTGGCCAGTCTAAATGTAGAATGACCAATTATATAGGAGATAGCATTTGCTTTAGTTACTTATCAATTGGATGTAAATTGCTAACTTTGACATTAAATTTTTAAGTTATAAAAGGAAAAAAATAAAAAATAAATTCTTTTATTTTTTTTTATTGAAAAAGGATTAGACGTTTGTCTTCTATCTCACCTGATGGAAAGTGACGATGAAGACGAAGGTGTTACACGTCTATCCACGAGATACCTATTCACTCGACGCTTGAAAGAACGAGGACTATATTTTTCAGGAAAAACAGACGCAGGCAGTTCATTCCAAACCTCGGCGACCCGCACTAAAAAGGAGCTATCGAAGCATTTGGTTCGACTTATTAGGACATCCACCATAAAGGGATGGAAGGCCTGTCTGCGTCTAGTAGTCCGATGTAAGAAGGGTGTGGGATCAACCTGATCGAAAAGAGCATTCGCGCACTCTCCAAAATGTAATCTGTAGAAGACTGCTAAACTGGCAACTTTCCGACGATGGTCGAGGCTTTGCAGTTTTTTGGTGGTGAGGTCAAAGTTGTTAATAATTTTTCGGGCTCGTCGGTCATTTCAAATCGCCTTTGCACTCAAGGGTTCTTTTTAAATAATATGCACTCTGGCCCAAAAGAAACAAACGAGATTTATTGTAAGCATGTCTTTTCGCCTGGTTCTGAAAATTATAAAGTATGAACATAAAAAATTTTGAAAGATTGCGTATTTGCTAATATGGAAGCTAAATCGATAACGGCTGAGATATAACTCACTCAGTTTACATTCACTAGAGTGGGGGGGGGGGGGGGTATCTTTAAATCTAACACGTCGGATAAGTTTCAATAAAAACTCCGCATCCAATTAGAATCAACTATCGCGTTACCAGTTCAGCTTTTTTATTATATATTTTGAAAATCATAAGAATCACTGAAGTGAACGCGGAGGTTTAGAGAACAGAAACTTGCGATATCAATAATAATTTGTGATAATTACAATTATTTATCAGTATTGTCACCTGAACTACACCAAACTACTATACAGATACAAAAGGTGTTTTAATTGTTCAAATGCCTAATGTTTAATGAACTGTTTTACAACGCATTTTTGGTTTAAGTTTTCCAAATCGTGGTACAAAAAGCCGGTATCATTTTATCCAAAAAAATATAGTACGTACCTGACATTGTTAAAGAAGAGTTAATAAGAACATTGTTTCATCTTCATTTTTTATTTCATTCAACTATGAAATAAGATTGAATAAAAAACTCCAAGGCAATAAAAAAAGAAGCAAGATGAAAACGTAAGTCCTTAATCCTGTCACTTTATCTAAATCGTTCTAGAAAATTTAAGAAGTATTATTACTACCTCTAGTCTGAAGGACTCTTCAGTCGAGAGTCGACTGTAGTGTAGTGACTTCACTTTCGCTAGCACCTGACGTAACATGTTTCCACATTTACAAAATATTCTTGAACCTTAGCAGAAAATAATGAAAAAGAAATACCATAGTAATAATACAGAAAATTGTAACCGTTTTTTACCATACATTTCGTTTTGTTTACCAGGAAGCTTACAACTGGCTTCTTCTATTTTTATAGTAAATAATCATGACTAGCTTTATCTTACTTATTCTTTTTGGGTACATGTTGTGTACTTTTAAGATAAGAGAAATTGATAAGGTGTCCATTGAAACTAGGCCAGAAAAACAAATTCTCCATAAGTCACGGTTTTCTAATCACGGTATATGATCCTACAAAGTTACGAAAATCAAGGAATTGAGTGCCTAAAAATGACTATCAAGCAGTTAGAACCTCGCAAAACTTCTCAGAGAAGTTATTATTTATTCATAGTTAAATTTCTAAATGAAAAATATTTACATTGTGAAATTATTTCAATATAAGGAACCCTAACTAGAAAAATAAAATATTTAAAGTACACAAAGAGCATTAATTTGTTATAAACATTGTGAACCCCCATTTCTCTTAGACAAAATATAATTTTGCTAATCTCACGCACATTTTGAAACCCTACAAAAAATACAGTAATTAAAAAAAAAAAAGGATCGTCAATGGCGGATCTCCTATTAGTCTCTCGCTCACAAATTACGACTTGTACAGTGTAAATTCGCAAACTCGTGTAAGGACAAAAACAGCAAAATAAATTAATTAATTCAAATTTTTAGTCTAATGGTTTAGTCTTATAATTTTTCTGTTAACATTAGAATCGTATCAAAATTATAAAACTTGACCCTTTTCAGTAGATCTGACTATACCGTCACCCGTACTAACATGTAAACAATAAAACTTAAATAAAATATGCAACACAGAATTTATGTGCCAACCGTACAACTGGCAAATTCCGTCGTTTTCATTCCCTTTATTTAAATGATTGTATTATACAATTTATAACATAGGTACAATAATACCCTACGATCCATACTTCAAATAGCATTTTATTTTTCCTTCAACAAAAGATGATGAACTGGGAAGCTACCAGGTGTTTACATGCTTCAGTCGCTTACAGGTCTCACTGCCAGCGATAAACTTTTAATTGACGCTGCGTCGTGCGGGTTCGGAGTGCGGAATGACACCCAGCTACCTCTGCTTCGTGCCAGACTCAATTCACATGGAACTTTAACGATTTTGGGTCAATGTTGATTTCAGTTAAGTACGTTTCCATCATTGGGTGTGAAAGAAAATGAAGCAAGTAGAGAGGCTTTTATACCCGGTGACATAAACTGACTTTCCACACAAATCCTACGAGTTAGAGTTTCTTTGGAGAGAAGGTGTCTTTGGAAAAGTTTGCCAACGTTATCAAATCATCCGTTGTTATCGAAATATGACGTTCTCCCTGAGAGTCCCTATTATGTCTAATTAGAATTGAAACCTCAGGTTTCATTATATTGAACAAAATTTTTCAGACTAATCCTGCCAACCAACACTGCCTACAGAGTCAGTTAAAATCTTCAAATCTCTACCCCAATAGGCAATCCCATTTAAACCACTTCCAATGTATTTTAAATGTCGGTCAAATCTAATAACGTCTAATTAGGGGCCGATGTAGCCGCTTTGTGCCAGACGGCTGGAATTAGCCGTCATGTGCTTCAAACTCGTTGGAATGCAGAAGAACTTTTTCAAATATTAGATTATTATGACACTTGATTAGCTTGGCTGGGTCTGGGTTTGAAATTATTTTAGGTTAGATAAATTTAATTAGATGAAGAGACATACTTATTTATAATTCGTATTTATTAAATAAGTTATTAACACTTTTCTTTCAATAGAATTTAGTACTGGTATCAAGCCTTATAGTATTCTTTATCAGAAAATTGTATTTTTGAATTTTTACCACATAAATTTTAAAGTTAAATCCTACGGTAACCCAGGTGAAAAAGGGTTCAATATAACCCCCGTAGTCCCAGGGCTGGTATAGGATATAAGTGATTCCTGAATTTATTTTATTATTTTCACAACCGGCAAAAGAGCACAGCCATCTTGATGGTTAGTGGCATTCGCCCCTACAGACATAATTGTCGTAAGTGTTTTATGCATCAATATTGAATATGATTATCATATTGATTAATGATGCGTTGCCAACCGTTGGCTTCAGTTGGAATTACCTTTGTTCCAGTAATTACACTAGCAGTTCCAATCCGGTGACTGGAACACAATGCTTAAACGTGATTATTATATCGGTCATAATATGAAGGACTTTAGTACCGCCCCAGGCAAGATCCTAAGAAAATAAAATCTACTACAACTGCACTAACCAGCACAGTATGTAGAGGGTCTGGTGTCATTTAAAAATTGGTGTTTATAATAATAATAATATACCTCTCACAAACCACCACGTCCGGCTATACCATCTAATAACACGTGAGCGGCGGACATTGGCAGCTTTAAGCTAAACACTTACCAATGACTAACAGAGCACTAGTAACTCTTTGGGGACTGGAACTGCTCGCGTCCGCAAGGTTTAGCCCTCGATGCCTTGTACGTGGTCCCTGGGTGGTGCTAAACGAGCAGTATCTTTGGTGGTAGGCTTCAGCCGCGGCTTGTCACCACCCACTAAACAAAGCCATGCCATCAAGTGATATGGTCGCGTTCCGGCATGATGTTTAGTGTAGCCTCAGAGGAGGGTAGGTCTGAGTAATCGTGCTGCATCAGAGAACTGTCTTCAGCTTGTAATTTATTGGCTCGCCGGGTAACTGGTTTTGGAAAGTAGCGGGATCCGAAGAAACGGTGCACCGCTGGCAGACCGCAGGTAGTAGGGGGCCCAAGTATTGTGCTAGCCAAATGCGAAAGGCTGCCCCGCCACCTCGCGAAAAATCCCGGGAGGCTTCATCGTGCCAGCTGGCGACTGGTTAGAGAGGACCCGATGACAATCCCCGGGGGGGTTCGGGCGCCCCCGCAGGCTCCAAGCCAGTTCCCCATCGGTGCGTTGTTTATTGCGAGCTGCTCATCACGGGCAATGGCTATACCCGTATCAGGACACTGACCACGCTGGAAGAGAGGCTTTTAGGCTTTCCATGACTCAAGGCCTCTCACAGTGCTTGTGCACGAGCCCACGTGCATCCCCGACGTTGCTGGCCACACTGCATATTGCTTAGACCTTCTGCTGACAACTGATCCTGACAGGTGCTCGGTGTCCGTAACTGCACCTTTAGGGAGATCCTACCACTGCGTGATGAAATCTGTGTCGCAGTACTCGCCGCCTGACACCCGGCGTATGGCTCTCGTAAGACTCGTATGGCGATACAAGTCAGCAGATTGGGATGAGATGCGTCATTTTTTTGCGTCTTATAAGGATAAGACGCAGGGGTGGCAGACTTGTTTTACATCAACCGATCCATCGTGCTGCGCTGATGTTGTATCAAGTGTGATAGACCAAGCAATGGAGTATTTCATCCCTTACGCTGACCTATCCCTTGAAACCAAAGGTCGCCCATGGTTTAATGCTGCTTGCCTCACAGCTGAAAAGCTTAAGCAAGAAGCGTACAAAGCCTGGGCTGACGCTCGCAGAAGCAAAGCCGTGGATTCGCATGAACTGAAGAAAAGATACAATGGTGCCGCCAAGTCTTGCAAAAAGGTGATAAGGAAAGCTCGCTTTGACCACATTGGCCACATCGGAGACAAGATAGCGTCATATCCTTCAGGAAGCAAAGCTTTCTGGTCTCTGACCTAGTAGGTGAGTCGAACTATTGTCGCCCATCGCTGCCACCTCTGAGGAAGCCTGACGGTTCAATGGCCCACACCGCAAAAGAGAAAGCAGACCTTTTAGTTAATCTTTTTGCAGACTATTCACGTCTAAATAGTCAAGGTAAAGTCCCACCCCAGTTACCTCAATTTGGACCCAAAATAGGTACCGTTCATATTCTAAGGAGGTTCTTAAATGCTTGCCCAATTTAGACGTGAATAAAGCCAGTGGCCCCGATGGCATACCTGCAGTTGTGTTAAAACACTGCGCAGCAGCACACACAGCCGCAAAAACTGTTTCCCATACTAACGCGCCTGTAGCGACTCTCTTTGGAATCCGAGCTTTGATAGAGTCCATTATTGAGCGGGTGGATTTGGCCTTAAAGAATGTGTCCGATTGGGGCGAGTCCAACTTGGTCAAATTTAACCCGTCAAAAACACAGGCGTGTATATTCTCCGCGAAAAAGAGCAGTTTCGACCTAACGCACACTTTCCAAAATGTTTCTGTACCCTTAACCGACCTAGGGCTTCTGGGCGTAACTATATCGTCCCAACTAAACTTCGGGCAACAAATTGTGTCCATGGCTCAAACTGCTTCAAAGAAGTTGGGAATCATCTCGAAGGTCCGACGGTACTTCAGCCCTGAACAGCTACTTAATTTGTACACAGCTCAAGTTCGATCCTGTATGGAGTACTGTAGCCACCTTTGGGATGGTTCTGCAAAGTACCAACTAGAAGCGATGGGAGCTGTTGACCGAAGAGCCCGAAAAATTATTAACAACTTTGACCTCATCACCAAAAAACTGCAAAGCCTCGACCATCGTCGGAAGGTTGCCAGTTTAGCAGTCTTCTACAGATTACAATTTGGAGAGTTTGCGAATGCTCTTTTTGATCAGGTTGAACCCACACCCATCTTACATTGGACTACTAGACGCAGACAGGCCTTCCATCCCTCTATGGTGGATGTTCCAAGAAGTCGAACCAAACGCTTCGATAATTCCTTTTTGGTGCGGGTCGCCAAGGTGTGGAATGAACTGCCTGCGTCTGTTTTTCCAGAAAACTATAGTCCTAGTCATTTCAAGCGTCGATAGACGTGTATAGACGTGTAACACCTTCGTCTTCATCGTCACTTTCCATCAGGTGAGATAGAAGACAAACGTCTAATCCTTTTTCAATAAAAAAAAAATCTAAAAAGCGATGCGTTAAAGAATTCAAAGTAAACTACCCCAGGCGGGTACCAGTAATGGAGAATCCCGCCCCGAGTCGCAAGGCTCGGGCTGCCCCTCGTACTCTGCGGGGGGGGGCACCGTATCGCTTCAGCTTGCCCAGTCTGAAACTGTTGCATGCCAATAAAACAACTCAACAACACATGACACTCATTCACCATCACCTATCTCATCTAACCGAAATAACTGTTATTGACCAAGCTCACTGTCATACATCCCATCCACAAACTCATCACCCATGTCAAGTGATGTTGCGCAGGAAGCTGAGGCATTTTCTTTTGCACCCATTGCTGGAATCACAAATTTGACGCGTACACCTGAAATAAATTTGACATTTGATCGCGCTCTCACTAATTCTCAGTCACACACTTGTATGACCAACACACCAGCTAGAAGTGTTTTGCAGGAACTATTACCTGCAACCACCTTAGCTGGCAGGAGTTAAAAACGAATGGAATGGACAGATTCAATAAACCGTGAACTTCTTCGTTGCTACTATCATCACAAATTGTGAACAAAATTTAACAGCATATTTACCACTCTTACGTTAGAAATTTATAACAGTATTCCTAGAGCTAAGTCACCTCACAGATAAAAGACTAGCGGATCAAATTAGAGGGATACACAAACAAATTTAGGACTAGATGAATGACACAAAATCATTTACTGTGCCCCTATGACAGTTATTAATTTCCACGGAAAACGTATCATAAACAATGGAATCAGCAATAAGAAAGGGGGACACCAAAAATCAAACTGGCTTATACGAATTGAAAATAAAATTTAACAACTTAGGAAAACAATCGGGCAACTTACACAATATCTTAATGGCCGACTTACACAAAAAAAGCATCAAAAACCTTACACAGGTAATAAAAGTAGGGATCAGATATTAGATAAATTAGATTACACTAAACAAAAACTGCAAGCTAACTCCAAAAGATTACGCCGATATAAGATAAGTAACCAAAGAAAACATGGCAATAATTTATTTTAATCAAATTAAAAATCTTTTTACCGAAATCTCAACATAGATTATATAGAATTAAAGACCCTCCTGATATTACTTCCATCCAAAATAACCGGGGAAAACTTGTGGTCAAAACCAGTTCATCACAATCCACATTCCTCTTAGGTAGCAACAGAAGAATCAGAATATGAAAATATAGCCCAAATGTCAGAAATAGTTATAAGTAAGGAGCAATCAATAACACTCTTAATTGGAAAGCACCGGGACCTGACAAAATACAAAACTATTGGCTAAAATATTTCACGGCAACCCATGAACACCTTGCTTCAATACTATGAAATGAAATGAAATGAACTCAACTTTCAGTCAACAAAATTATACCCGAGGAACAAAAAGGATGTAGTTAAGGCTCAAGAGGATGTAAAGAACAACTAAGAAATATACAACCAAACTATAAATTAAAAAAATAAAATATCTTCATTGTAACAATCACCAATACAAAGATAAATGTAGCCCTGGCTTCTGAAATGCGAGAATCTGTGATACAGAAGCCAGTACCTTCCTATGAGTTACAATACTATTAGAGTTGAGATACAATCAATTTGAGAAAGAAATAAAAAAGCTAAGCAAAAACATCGCAATTTACACTATTCGTATATAGATTACCAAAAAGCTTTCGATAGTGTACCACACTCATGGCTCTTACATGTTCAAAGTAGTTCAAGCATATATAAAGTAGACCAACAATTAATCCAGTTTTTACAGCATTGCATGTCACAATGGACTACAAAATTAAGTCTACGGACAACTAAATCTACTCTGAGTTCCCAGTTAATAAAAATCACGCAAGGAATATTCCAAGGAGACTTGCTAAGCCCCATATGGTTCTGTCTTTCATTGAACCCTCTCACCCGAATCCTGAATAGGACTGGTAATGGATACACAATAGATCGAGAACACAACATCAAACTCACACATCTGCTATATATTGACGACATAAAACTTTACGTCCCTAACAGACAACAACTTGATAAACTTAATAAACTGAAAGAAGAATTTAGTAAAGACATTAAAATGAGTTTTGGAACCAATAAATGTAAAATCAGTTCCATAGTTAAAGGTCAACATAAAAATACAGATCCATATAATTTAAAATAACAAACAGGTACAATAGATTGCATGGAACTAAAAGAAACGTATAAATACGTTTTAGAAACGTATAAATACGTTTAGGTTATCAGCAAAGCACAACAATCAACCACACATAAATAAAAAAGACACTTAAACTCAAATATAAACAGACTCAATACAATATTTAAGACACAAGTATCCACCAGGAACAAAACAGAAGCCGTTAATACCTACACAGTCCTTATACTCACACATTCATTGGGAATCATAAAATGGTCAGACACAGAGTTAGAAGAACTCAACACCTTAACCCGCACTACACGCAACAAACACAACAGTCACCACATACACTCAGCTGATGTAGTCAGCATACACGGACCACCAGTTTGTACTTAAGATCTTTAGGCAAATAACCAGTATTTATTTTCAAGTTGAACAATATTGCTAGAACTGTTGGCAAATGGCTACCTGCAAACCTCAAATGCTCGACGCTTAGGCCGTTAAGGCCAGGTGATTTGCCGCTCACCATTTGTGTCAATATTTGCTTAGCACCTTCAGCAGTAATCTTAAAATCTGATAGTTTATTAATAGAGCAAGCCCTGGTATTGGGCACGTGTGGTTCATATGGCTCTGAAAAGCATTGCAATGCTGCAATGCTTCTGAAAAGCATTGGCAATGCCAGTGGAATCATCTATGCTACATCGTTCATTATTATATCATATCGTTTACATCATGGTTCATTAATTGTAACAAAATAAGTATCACGTCAAGTAGGTGTACGTACCGGATTGCACCTCAAACAAGCTTGGAATTATAGTGGGGGTTGAGTTATACCAAATTTTAAGGAACGAATATTTAAAATGTTTACGTGGTGACCCATCCGGCGGAAGTGTGTTTATTTATATAGATTTACTTCCAACTATTTATTTACAAGAATATATAATAATAAAAAAACAAACCAGGAAACAAGCATCATTCAGATACAATTCAACACCTTACCAAAGTTGCCAAAAGTCTGAAGCTGGCGATGGATCGATATCGATGTAGCTTGTGCTTTAAATATAATTTCCAGTCGATGAGTTTTACTGAAAAATATTGTTGGATTTTTCAGAAACCTCGTTGAGCACCAGGATCCTAGCCTCCGCGCCAAAAGCCTCAAAAATTGCCTAAATGTTGGATATTGATTTACTTTGTTTAGTGTCTAACAATTGGTAAGTAGGCCGGCAGTCTTGATTTACTTATCTAAAATATATGTTAACAGAAAAAAACTGTCGTACAATCAAAGAGGGACAAGGCTATTGCCATTCGTTCTTATAAAATAAAAGCGAGTAATTTGTTTTACATAGACACATTCTGGAGACTAATGACAATATATTCACAAGAGTAATGATGGTAACTATGGATACCTACGTTATATAAGCAAATACGGGTTATTTTATATAGAAAAAGGGCCAATCAGGTAATCAATGTCGATTTCTTATCCATAATCTTCGAGATGAAATTGTGTAATAAAATATTTGATTGTACAATAATCAGAATAATTTTGGTATTATTGAATATACCAGTACACGCAGGCTTAGATTCAGGTAAAGTTTAAAAAATATACTTCTTAGTTATCACCTTAATTTTGAATGTGTTTAAATTTTATTCATTTTCAGTTAAAATGACTTTTCCCAAGATTAAAATTTCGAAATATAAAAAAGGAAATGTGCTTGATCAACTAATGTAATCTAAATTTAAGTACTGATAGAAATACTTTTTGTTTGGCAGATTAAGGAGCGTTTATGAAAGTTTTTTTGGAATCCGTTTATTTATGTCGAGTTTATACAATTTTGATGTAACTATTGTAACTTTTATATTTGTTTTACTAAAAAGTTGTTACATAATTGTGGGTTGGTATTTAGTCTTCAGAACAATTAATTTATTATTTTTAGTATAAAAACGAACTATGTAACTCATACTTTTAAGTTTTTGGCAACTTAAGATTATCATTATTATTTTTACTTATATTATGGAAGGCTTGATAACAAAGTTTACACTGTTCCATTATTTTTATTTAGGAATTTTCACAGCCAGAAGAAGGTTTCCGGAATCCACCTAATGGTAAGTGGTATACGTGTCCATGAATTGTACTTACACAAATCAATCATTACAGATTAAAGCGTATAGTGCTTAGGTATTCTTATCATCACCAAGACTTTCAGCCATTCTAGACGGTGTCCATTGTTGAAGGTGGCCTACACGTTGAATTGCCTCTGTTCACAAACTATTATTTGCCGTTGACCGGAATACAAACATGATAACTTGGTTATATTTCGGTTAAAGTACGGACTGTAGAATCGTTCTTAACCATTTTTTACAAAAGTAACGAATGAAATTGCGTGAAAAAGATGACTTATACATCGATATTTAACTGGACATATTGTCTGTGAAAATTAATCAAAAATGTGTTAATATTCTATCCCAAACCTATTAGGGTTATTGACTAATAATGCAATTGATTCATAATCCAAACTTGATTAATTAATACGCTTTCGCTTAACTCAAACGCTAGCGGGTTCGAATCTAGAGGGGCTATTTGTGAGGTCATCGATGGCTATGTGACGTAATCAGCATTGCTAATCGTGTTCATAATTTGTCATACATAATAATTATAAAGCAGTTATATGGAAAATGCTATAATTATTCTCGTGTAATCTGATATTTTTGTGTTTTGATTTTAAAAGGCTCTTGAGTTTCTTTGTTAAGATCGCGTCTGGGGCTGTAGTACAGTCCTTCCTTTGCGACCACCATAGTAAATAACGTTTACATGGTTAAAGAAAAGGAACAGCCGTTGCAATCACTGGAACAAAGGCAATTTCAACTTAAGCCTACAGCTGGCAACGCCTCATTAGTCGATATAATAATTACCTTTAATAAATGAAACACCTACGATAAAAAAATGTTCATGGGTGTGGATGCCACTTACTTACCAACAATAATAAAATAAAGAAATCAGAAAAAATTATAATTTAAGTATTATTTGATAAGTGCGTAACTATAGATACTTCCGAGTACTAGGCCCATTTGATAAAACACTCAGCGGTGCATAGTGGAAACTCGTCTCTCTTTTCATAGAGGCATGAACCGTGTCACCGAGCCAGCTGCATGTTGATTCTACACTATAAATACAATTCTTACATACGATTGTTCAATCGCATGCTTATACGACTGTGAGCAATGCAACAGGCTAGAAAAATCTTTGAGTTGAAAGACCGTAGATCATTAATGGACCTAGTTATTGGATATGATAGTTATGTTAGTCATGCTCTTAATTTTTGAAGCCAAACCAAAAACAATTCCTCGAAATTTCAGTTGACAGATGAAATTTTTTTGTTGCCATATGAAAATCGGTATTTTTTTAAACCTTTTTTTTGCCATCAGATCCTGGTAGACCTATAAAAAGCTATTTTGATGATACCTAAACTCATATGACATCCAGTTTAATAAAGAATATAGATTGTTCGGTAACTAATATATCAGCTGCCCGTTTACTTTCTTTTGACTGTTAATTAGTTTTTAATTCATTATAATGACTTGACTTATTCGTTTTCTCTTTATTAAGTTTTACTTTGGAACTAATATCTTGACTATACAGATATCTTAAGGTGACATTTTTATTTCTTATAATTTCTAGACATGATGATTTTAGTATCTTGTAATTGGGTTAACAACAACATTTGAAAATGCATGTTTTGGTAATTTATTTAGAAAACATAAGTTTCTGTGACGCAAAAAATGTTTTGAAAATAGAAGTTTTGAATTTATTATCGATATTACAGATTTCGACAAATAAATTCAGATACACATTAGAAAACTTAAAAAAGAAGCAAAAATCTTATTATAAAATTTGATAACTTTTTTCACATTATTAGCTTACTGACATTAAATATAATTTTTTTCTTAAACATGTAAACTCATTATCTACGTAGCCATTACAAATTTAATCCAAACGTCGCTTGCGTTTTTCGGCGCAAATATAGATAAATATAATCTAGAAAACTATTGACTGTAAACATTCTGTTACTTCTATAACATTTATTTACTGTTGATAAACTATTAAAACGCAAAACAATTTTTTTTGTCGAATACCTAATTTACTTTTATATATAAAATTTGTCTCATTTTGAATATTCAAACTGCAATTAAATTATAAAATTTCTCAAACTTTAAAATTTTCCCATTTATAAAATTTTGTAGTTAATTTAAATTATAATTGACATGTTTTGGCACGCTTCGCTGGTTTATCAGCAGTATGTGAATGGAATTTTTTTATGTTTTTATATACACTGGCAAATAACGAATTATTGTATGATTAAAATAAAAAATGTCAATTCATCAGCACAGTCACCAGGGGCTGTCATTTCGATTTGGCTGTAATAAAATCTTTTTGTGGTAAGACTGTATTCAAAGTAAACATAAATACTTAGAAAACAGACGGAAGTTAATCATTCCACATCTCGGAATTACCTCAAAGTACTCACTAGTTGATTGTTTTGCGGAGGTGAATTTTGAAGCCGATTTGTAATGAATCGAATGCCATAAGAAAGTAAAATTTTTGTATTTATTTCGAATAGCAGATGTATTTACCTACTTGTAACTGGCTACGGAGCGGGAGCGCTACAATGTGACTTAAAATGTCGTCGATAGTCGTCACGTGGTCGTTACGTGCCTTCTATAGCATAATTCCCACGATTAATGCTTTTCAATCGCTAATTGTCAAAAAATCCGTATGACGTACCAGCAAAACAAATGCGACAGCAGCATGATAGCAAACAAATCGTCTTCTAATTGTCTTCTTATAAGAAGTTTTCTTATGTTATACCTGATAGTAAATGTCATCCGCACTTATGTACATCAATCATTAATCGTATTTACTTTCATCATCATCATCATCGTCGTCATCATCACTCTCCAAACCAACAGCGAAGACTCCACGCCAGAACCAGCATCCAGAGGAAAACACGGGCATAAGCGACCACGACCTTGCAGCACCTTGCAAGACCGGTCGTCACCCCTCATCCTCCACCTGCGACTTGGCACAGCACCTGCACTTTCGGCCGGTCCTTAGCAGAGCACCTCTCTCCTGGTCGACACGCAGCGCTGCACCTTCGGCCGGTCAACAAGCAGAGCACTTCTCTCCTGGCTGACGCAGCCGCCAGCCACTACGCACCGACACTGCACCGCCCGACGCACTGGGGAAGTCTGCACCTCGGCATCCTGGGGCAGCCTCTGACTTACTGGAGCAACTTGTTCCGAACTCCACGGGACCCGGACCCCCACACCGAGGATTGTCGGCCATCCACCGCCTTAGTCCCAACGCACCGTGGACTACTAAGCGGCACCTGGTTCCGACTCACTAGAACCATCAGCTGAGACCGAAGATGGACGCTACTGTGTGACGTGCTACTCAACCGACCAATCACAACGCGTGTTCTACATCGCAATATCAACTTTATTAAGCGATCAGAATATATATGACTTTCCGACAATGATTGTCGGGCCGTGGGCCGCGGCCTGGTCACCACTTTTGGTGCCTAATTTATCAAGTACAGGTCATAAGGACCTACACTGTTTTGAGTCTTGAAAGTAACAATAATTAATATAAGGAGCAGGTTAGTCAGTACGTAGGTCATGCCAAAAAGCGACTTGCACATGAATAATATATATAAATATTTGTCCAAAATTATTTAAGAAATGATGATGATGATTTATATCTTATATCACCTCACTATAATCAAAATATATAAATAACACAATAACACAGCACCGTATTGGCAAACCCCGAAACCACGCGGTACTTTTCTGTTCCGCCCTAGGTGTTTTTACAAACCTGGAGTGCGGAGGGAGGGCAGCCCCCGCTCACTGTAACGAAGCGTAGACATCGTGTGAACCGTAGCGGCTGAGGCTGTACGCCAGAGGCGACCAGCAGCCGAAGCTGCGAAAGTAAGCACGAGTGCCTGCGCTTTGTTACGTAAGGGCGAAGGGGCTGCACATCCCGTAGCGCCGGAGACGTCACATGTATATCAGTACCCGGAAATACTTGCATGGATGCATGCTGTTTTGCTTGCATGCATGCCTGCTTGCTTGCTTACACGCGTGCTTGCCTGCTTGCATGCATGCTTGAACCTATGTATGTGTATCAGTAAAATTATGGCATTCTATATGTATGACTTGTAAATTTTATGCCATAGTGTGAGATGCCAATAAATGTTATGATTAGTAATCGTTATTGTAAAACCATTTATGCATGAACATTTTATGGTAATATATTATTATTGTAAATGAAGTTATGGGGAAATAAAGTATGCCTTATGATTTATTATGTATAAACGTTATGCGAAACAAACAGTATGCCAAAAAATGTTATGCAGCCTTATAATATGCCAATTAAATTTAATAATTAAATTAATTTAACGGACCCCATATTTCACATACTACGAGGTAGAGGGTGTACTCGCGGGCTGTGATAATAATAAGAAAGGGGATAAGTTACCAAGGGATTTTGGCAATCAATTACCTCGCATCCATCTTAACGGAAATCCATACACGATTGATGGGTCTTGCCCAGAATTAAATATTTATTGTAGAAAGATGTCTGTTGCTAAGAATCAAAGCTAGTTCAAGCAAAATTCCGTTCGATATATTGTAAATAGCAGCTCAGAGCAGGCCCTTTCAAGATTTCTGCGATCAATTTACAAACTTATTTACAAGGAATAGGATCTATTTAGAAACGTACATCGCTGAGTTTATCTTGTGATCTTGGTCTTATAAAAGCTTTACAAGTATTTGTGGTTTTCAAGGTTTATTTATGGTCACTTGGTAACCACAGGAGCGGTTAATTTAGGCGGGCACTAAAACTATAATTATTAAAACTAAAACTATAATTAAATTATAATGAGGACTTTAAGTAAAGTTATTTTATACTTTAGTTAATAAGGAATTAAGTTCCTTAATTTCTCATTAACGGCCGAACCCAGGAATGTCAAATACCACTTGTACAGTGCTCCCGTGTACAGATCTATAGTGAATGGTACCAATGAAGACACATCAAGGCCCACTTGCACAAATTTGTGCTAGCCGTTTAGTTACAATGGCCCTCCGTCACTTTCTATTTGTATTGAACTGAGAGATACATAAGCAATATTTCAGATGACCGAATAGGACCACTGCGGTTGGTATGCGTGCCTCATGCGGTGAAGGTCCCAGGTTCGAGTCCTGGCCGCGACATTCATTTGTGTAAAGAACATAGATGTTTGTTCTCGGGTCATGGTTGTTGATATTTATATATGTATTATTATTCTGGGTTTGCTGTATGGTCATCTATAACACAAGCTCTGCTTACTTTGGGGCCATACAGTTGGTGTGTTTGTCTGGGAATTTATTATTTATTTAGCCTAATGCTAGCTAACTCAGGGCTTCGCAAGTGGGCGTAAGTATTTGTGGATTTAGTCTTAGCACCGATTAGATATTTTTTTTGTGATTATTGTAACCGACAAAAATCTAAATATACCAAACCATCATATAGAACAGATGTAACTAATTCTGCGTATTGAAGTACCCAATGCAAGAATAAAAACGTTAATATCGCCCTGTAAACTGGTCGGCAAAATGAAACGGCCCGAGTCCTCTCCCGGATCGTCGGGCTGTCTGGGGCGACACGTTATTAATTGGAAATCGGCAATCCTATTCCGATGATTACTCGCTGCGGTGCAACTCCAGTTGGATGTGCTGTTTATTGGGTGAAAAGCAATACTAATACCTATACATTAGTGTTCCTTACAACTTTGAGTAAGCGATAGTTGGTAAATATGAGTTTTGATTTCACATGCTTGACCTTGAGTGTTTCTACTGAAATTTGTGAGAATAAAGATTTAAAAAAAATTCCTGTTTGTTTGGGAAATGCTTGGTACAAAAGGAGCGTGTCTCCAGAATTGTCTATGTTTAAAGTTAAATAATTTATAAAAGTAACGATTAAAATATTATATGCTAACTGCAATCAATTGTGGGCTAACCTAATAAACTAAACAGTCAACTCAAACAGTTTTTACACAAGAAAAATAGTATTAGTAAATAAATAACTGATTATTTATTTTTATCTTTTAATTTTGGCGAATATCTTACTTATCTCAGATGAACCTGAATCAATTAGATTAACCTGAATTAAAGTTCTCATGTAACAAAAAGTTGAAATAATTCTTAAAGAATTCTTAGGTACTTACTCTAGTAAATTCTCATGACAAAGACCCGATTATGGAATCGAGTGTGAAAATAAAAACATAAAACCATCGTTAACTATGTTCAATAACTATAGCTCAAGTCATTATATCATAATATTAAAAAAATATCTAATGCCTGGCTACGTATGGATGATCCTGCAAATAATATGAATTTACGAAACAATGAATTTTCAATGTTACCAGTGTTGAATGTTGTTCAAAAATACCAGCAGATAAATTGCTTGTAACTGACATGAACAAAAAATTAAGTTGCATTTCCTGCAACGTAATTTCGTTATTCATACTTTTAAAATAATTCAAATCTACACAAGTTTTATTTTATTTTATTTTCACTATTTGGCGTAATTTTATTAATAATATAGACGTAAAATACATACAATGTACAGTTTTGCAGTTTTTTTCATAAATCTTTTATAACGATTTTTCTGTTGATTGTTTTTTTTCTGTCGGCATAAAAATAAAAGATGAAGAAATCATCTTAAACCACAGATTTATATCAAAATCATTTTTTGCAGAAATATGGTAACATTTGGTGGTCTACATAATTTTTGAGCACATATTTCACTGTATTACAGCATGAAACATTAACCTTAAACTATCTAAAATTACTCTACAGTTGATTATTATATGTTTGATACTATTATATTACTATTTATAATTATAATCTCAAGATACTCATTCCTTATTCGAGAGCACAATTATTTAATACTTAATATTATTTTTCATGTCAAATTTACTATTTAAAAAATCTTTTATATCATAAATACATTGTTCAATTAGCCATCGGCGTAGAATATATTTAAATTTATTTAGTGGCGAAGTTTTTATGTTTTCTGGTAATTTATTAAAAAATTTTATACACATAACGAGACTATTTCTGCTACATATTTCGGTATTAACATTCGGAAGACATAATTTATTTGGAAATCTAGTATTAAAACACAAGATCTTTTTTTTTAACAAAACATTCAGGATGCATTTTAACAAACAACGCTGTTTCGTAAATATACATACTTGGAACGGTTAGAAGTTTCATACTTTTAAACAAAGGCTTGCAGGTTGTCCACGAATCAACATCAGCTATTGCTCGAATACATTTCTTTTGAGATATGAATGCTTTATTTATTTTAACCGAGTTCCCCCAAAGCAGAATACCATACCTTAGGATTGAAGCAACATAGCCATGATACGCTTTGAGCGCCGTTTCTTTATTTGTGATTTTATTCAGTTTCCATAGGACATAGGCGAACCTGTTAATTTAGAACAATTAATTTTCTAGGTGCAAGTTCCACGTACAGTGTAGGTCAAAAAGTATACCTAAGAAAGAATAACTATCTGTTTCTTGTATTATTCGGTCATTATATTTTATGCTAAGTTTTTGTTTTTTTGCCCCTCTATTTAAAAATTTTATATACTTAGTTTTAGTCATATTAATAGTCAAATTATTATATTTAAGCCAATTATGAATTTTAAAATTTTAAACGGGCTTTCCTGATATAAACAATCATATGTGTTTAGTGTTACGTCTTCATTTGACATTAACATCCTAATATTTGATGGATGAATTCGATCAAAATATTTATAAGTAAGCTACATTGGAGTTATGATTCGGTCGGAACAGGCAATCGAGTTTCTGTCTTTAAGCGGCTTTGTCGAGCATCGAATAATGGACTGATGTGATCGCAATCCCTAACTACGCCGCGATTCTTAGGCTGTGTTCAGGTGGTAGTGGTCACAGTTACAAATGTTAATTCTCTTTATAAAAATTAATGTTACAATCAACCTTTGTCTATGTCACTTTGTCAATGTCATAATTTAAAATAAAAAGCGACCAAAAATTTGTTAGTACATCAACAATTACTTGCAAAATTGTATAATATCCGGCCAAAGTTGCCCAGATTGGCTGTTGTGAAATCGTCAAAGTTAAATACATCTTATCGTATCTAAACTTGTTGCCTTACTTATAACGAGATCCAAAAATTAATATGAAAATATGTTTATGGAAGAACGACGAACGAAAAACTAGTAGTTCACACACACTAAGATATAATATTTGCAGGATAATTTGATCTCACAACGAATTCTTTTTCAATTTAATATATATTCGGTTAATCAATTATTTCAACATCGGTGCATAGCGGGGTGTTATGATCTCTTTTGGTAATAGTTATTTATTTATTTTTATTTGGGTTAACAACAGCATAGAACAATTAATAATCACTTATTTAAATAATACCAAAGATAGCCAATTAAAGTCAACCACGGATTACTAGCAAAAAGAAACATACTGTTGTACAATAAAAGCGAGTATTCATAAAAATAAAGATATGTGAACACACGGTTGTTGGGGAATTTACAAAATATAAGGTAAGAACGTTATTCTGGCCATAATTGTTATTGCTCACTGCTCACTTCCCTCTAATATGTTTGAGGAGGGCGATGGCTGGATCCCGCGTTAACTCGTGAACGGGTGCCGTTTGAGGGTGTTCGTCGTTTGGATACTGGGGGGAGGGACTTGCCGAGCTAACAGATGCAGAAAAGAATAATTTTGTATAGACATAAAGAGACTCTGTAAATTCATTTTGAAAAAAATATGCCCGTGAAGTTTCTTGCCAGTTCTTCTTCACGAAGGTTTTTTCGAACTGGTGGTAGAATCATGTTTTATTTGACTTCAATAAGAGCAAGTAATTATCAATGTTGAGAAATAAATATTTCATTTCATTTAATTTCATTAGCGGAAGGATATTGTAGCAAAAATAGATACGAGTATATACGTCGATAGGCCGCCGTCACGCAACGTTCAAGCAATTGTTTTTAGTTAAATTTAATTTTCAATAGAAGAAGCTTACATTTTTGTAAAATATTGTAAACACCTAAATTAAGTTTCCTTTATTTCATTTTCAAAATCATTTAAAAATATGGTCCTAGTTGCAAGTTGTAGTAATTTTTATTTAGAATCAGGAATAATTACAAATTAACAATACTAAAAAGAAAGTCGAGGCAAGAAAAAGAATTAACGATATAACGCCTAATTTACGATGTAGGTATGTACCTAATTAGTAGTAGGCAAAGTTAACAACAGGCTGGCAGAATACTGATGATATAGAATACTGCTACGTTAGATCGCTAAAAATATTGCGCAAAATACGTTCCAGCCTTTGGGTAACAAGTATCACTCAACAATCGTTTAGAAGTTTCACCGATGACCACCCTGACCCCAGGACCCCATACTCTCAACGCCAAAAGCCTCAAAATTATAGTTTATTACATTACCTAAATTTAAATGTCTTATGCTTCACTAAAGTAAATTGACGTGAATTCTGACCGGAAGCATTTTTTCCAAAGATCCAGTGTACTATGAGCGCAGGTTTGCGGACCCGCGGGGCGATCGGCACCTAATTTGTGTAGGTAATAACATGCCGCAGCGAGACGCGATCTTTGTGAGAATTGTGCGTTGTGTCACAAACTAGCTGGCTCTAGGGCTGACTCAAACTAATATGAGTTACTTTTTAATGTAGCATTAAGGGTTTTTATGACGCAGAAAATATTTCTGAATTCATATTTTTTACAGTCAGCTGAAAATGGTAATGAAAGTTTAAAAAAATATATGACAGTAAAAGTAACGCTTACAAAAAAATTTGAAGTGAAAAATAATTTCAGTAGTACTTATTTAAATTGTTTATTCTATCTGTTTTAATAATTATTACTTTTATAAACCTAAATATAAAATTTCAAGAGATCAAAGACCTATAATTTAAACAGTAGTCATTTTTTTACACATATTTTTTAGCAATGGCAATTTTAGCAATCTTATGTTATTCAAAAACTTGTCATTAACTCAGTTTCATAACTTTGTCAAACATCGGTAATCAATAAAATTCTTTAAAAATGGGCACAAAATCAAACCTCCAAAACATCAGACACAGCCCTACCATTCTGCCATGAAGGATGTCCGTCAATTTTATAGTACAAGTCGAATAACATCAAACCCAGGTTGTCGTGTATTGTGCGCTCCTATTGCCGCGGCATGATGACGTACCGGCACTGGCAGAACACGGTTATTGTGAAATTGTGGGCTGTTTAGATCGTAAAATTAAACTTTAATGAGGTATTTTGTGTATGGGCATAATCCATAAGCAATATTTTTTTCAGTCGAAAAAATCGCATCTACTGATCGCCTAAAAGGCCTTTTATAATTTTGGCTTCTAATTTATACTGATAAATCAATTACAAAACACCGATTAACATCGATATCATATTTAATTTAAAAATGTTAAATATTAAAATTAAAGTCAAAGTTTTCTATATAGTCAAGTAATAACATAAACACAATTATAATATTTTCACTGAATATAAAACAAAACAAACAAAATCAATACCCCCGTCAACCTCAGCAGACTTACTTATCTACACGTCATTTTACGAGTTTTAACGCCAAGAACTTAAAATAAATTATTCAACGAATGCTAAAAATTAACGCGCCGTCAAACACTTTATGTTAATGCTGTATTTACGTCGTAACCTATAGTTACTTATTGGTCGGTTGGAATCGGCGACAAGTTCGATACGCCTTTGATTTTCTATAAATATGACTCGTATGCGGCATAGACGGTAACATGACGAGTCGATTTGATTTAAATTTTGTATGTTGAACTTAGTAGCATGATTTGCAGTAACTTAATGAGCACCTATATAGGTAGTACCTAACAAATAGAGGGTTCTATCGAAAAATATTACTTACTTAAAACCCACCTTAACCTGTCACCCGTCATGACGCTGTCAAAGTGATATTTTTTTTACTTCATTCATTCACTTATGATATGCACGAAAATATTTATGAAAACTTGCACCTGATCAAGTATATATTGAATAGTTATACTGCAATACAGTGACGTAATTTTTTAAGAGACTTATGGCTGTAAATGTCATTGGTGACGCTTGTATTCTTTCCTTCATTGTGCGAACCCTTCTTTTATAATTCCCGTATATATCAGTGTTTCAGGTATCTTTAAAAATAAAAATAATACAAAAGCTCAAAACTAGAATTTAAAAGATCTTTTCTTTTCAGCGTTAAGGTAAAAAGGTTAAAGAGAGGAAACGCAAAACAAAATGTTTTACGTCAAAAACACTTTTCCTTTAGTTTATAGTTTATGAGTAAGATTTTTCCAGCACCCTGTAAAACTTTGTTGAAATACGCAGAAACAAAACCGCGTTAGTAAATAAAGATTCATACTAAATATAAAGTAACATGTTATTGGCTTTTGCACTCGAAGTGAAATAAATATTTTAAGTAGTTAAAAAGTTTCATTTCCTTGAGAAAGTTCCCAAGGCATACACCTGGAGTTTTGCTGTAAACAATAATTTTTTTTTAATAAATAGAGAGCTTTTAGATTTTTGATTGTAAATGGAATTAATACTTGTAGGTATAAACTAAATGATTTTGTTGTTTTAGGTTACTGAAAATTAAGTAAAGACGTAGGTATTGTAGAATGTTAGTGAGTCTTTTAGAACATTTTGACCGAGTCGGTATTTGAATTTCCTTTCTTTCCTAAGAAGATTTTCTTTGCATTTAATCGACTTATACGACTTTCTTAAATGTACTGTTGATAAATTTTATTTTCAATATCTACCGAATCTAAAGAATAAATATTCATAATCAATTAAGTGATATTTTATTAATGAGAAAGCAGTCATTACAATTGATACCGTATCTTACGACAGAGTTAGATATATCTGAATACACAGCCAACCCAGACGCGGCGGTTCGTTATAGGCGTCCGCGTAACATCTTGGCAGATCCCGACGATGATATTACAACAAGGAACGCCGATGTTCAAGTTAGAAATGGGGCAACACGGCATTCGAATCGCCTAACCCACTATGCGTCGTGCGCATTCCTACTGAGTTTCTTGCTGGTTCTTTGGCAGTAGATGATCTTTCCGAACCAGTGGTAGTTTTAATATTCGACGTCCTAAGCCGAGGTCCGTACCCTCTCGGGTGCCCTTAGGCGTGTCGTATGTAGGAGTAGTTTAAGTTCCAGCTGGGCGCCGTCAGCGCTAGGCTACAAAGTCCGGTGAAATTTAAAAGGCCTATGGGCCATAAATAAACTGTCCATTTCGAAAAAAAAAAAATTGGATATATTTAGTCTATTTTCTAACATTGTAAGCTTAAAAATTTATTTATTTCGGTCATCTTATAAAATAATTTTCATTGAACTTGGTCTGAGGATGGAAGGATGGAAAGAGGATCCAGCAAATACTTGGCAAAAAGAACATCAATAGAGAATGTAGTCATGTATATAAGAGGACGTATATTCGGGTTGGCAATATTTGTTGTACTTTAATGCCGGCCCGAACCAACTACTACACATGTATTACAACCTGAGCAGCACTGGCCGGGTAGCATTTTCCCCAACAAATAGGTCCTTATTTTATTTTATTTTTGGAATGCTGTTAGCATTTGAATACGAACATCGGTGGGAACATATGTTATAGATTTACAAATCTTCAAAATTACTAGATTAAACTTAACAACTTAATTGGCTCCCCTAATTCCCTTATCCTAATACAGCTGTTGCTACTCCAAAAACAATTAAAATTTTCGTCTAATTGAGATTAATGAAACTAAAAGTTATACTCAATAAACAATCTTATCATTAATATGATTTGTATAACAATTATTTATTAGGACTGCTCGAAAGAAAGTTTTCCATCACGTGATTAATTACTGGAGTAACATTTTGATGTCAATATTGTAAAGTAGTGGAACTTTCTAGGCTCGTCTAGGCAAGTCTACATCGATGTTTTATTACGCTTTGAAGTTATGTTTTTGTTTATCTGACCAACATTTTTTTATATTTTCACAAAAACTGCTTAATGTGTCATAGAATGAGGATATTTAAAAGAATGATCCAAAAAAAAATGTGAATAAATACTTATATTTATTAAATATTTTGACCAAAAGGAGGTCCCATGTTAAAAAATATTATAATTATACCGATTATGATCTCCCGAAAATATTCAGCCATCTAACGTTAGAATTGACGCCTTCATTTATGGCTTGATATACCTACAACTACATCGTATTGAGCTATAGGTACATTCTAAATATTCAAATTACTTAGATAAACGAAAATAATCGACTTACTTAAATAAAAAAGTAGCACAAATCTATGAAAGCTACATATTTGACCTTTTAGGTTTTCTTTCCTTTCTATTACTTTTCTTTGAAGATAAAAAAGAAACATCACAAAAACAACTGATAGGTACTAACTAAAATTTTTCTTCTGATAACGGACATTTAAGGTGAATTTTAATATACTTTCTGATAGTTACTAAATATTGTATTTATTTCATTATTATGTAAGAAGTTGAATCAGTATAAAGAAAGTTAGGTTTGCCGGCCGAGTGCCGTAGTGGGTAGTAGTCCTGCCTCATACGCTGGAGGTCCCAGGTTCGCGTCCTGGTCATGTCATTCATTTGTTTAATGAACGAGATGTTTGTTCTCGGGTCATGGTTGTTTATATTTTTAATATGCACATTTATTCTGAGTTCGCCCCAGTTCGCTGTATGGTCAACCATAAGACAAGCTCTGCTTACTTTCTGGCCATACAGTTGGTGTGTTTGTATGGGGATTATTATTTTTATGATGAGATTGAGTTAAATATCCTCCCATTTTTGGGGATCCTATATTCTTGGCTTGGGCTTTTATTATTAATATGGCATTAAATTTCATATTATTTTGTTTTTTATATTTGATAAATAAATAATGAAAAAGAGTATTGACAAAAAAATGCAAAACTAAATTTTTTTATTTTTTTATATCACTTAGTAACGTGATAAAATTCCCAGAATAAAAATGATCGCGCCGAAGCCCCGTAGCCCTAGCGACAGGTGAGGGGTGGGGGCGCGCACCCCCATGTTTACTGGGAGATTTACCTCAGATCAATCACTCATTTAGCTCTGGATAGTCTTAAAAGTATTTGTTTGCTGAATTAAAGGTACTGGTTTTTTGGAGAACTTTTTTTTGAAATTTGACAAATTAAATGTAAATTAGTTGATTGGCATTCAACGTGGGCTTTCAGGACCAAATATAGTCTCGATTCTGGATTTGGCAAACTTTTACTAGACTTTCGTAAAATCCGGAATAAAGTTAACGAGTGTACTAGGGCGGGAATGTGAGGCACCAGGCAAAGTGGGCGGGGATGCAGTCTCGCTTGCACACTTGCACCACCCCTCGGCTTTCCACCCCCGATGCAGTTTGTCTCGCAAACGCTCGGAAAGCACCCGCCTGAACAGTTGACTGTCGGCATTACGCGACCTGTAACGAGCTACCAGGCTGCCAGAACTTAACAAGAGGTAAGCCCTTACAGATTATGTCTTTCCCTTTCTGACATTAAAACCGCTGTTAATGCTATCTCACTTCTTACAGAACTTACGGGGTTTTCCCTTTTATTTGCGGAATGTAGGGAAACTGGTTTTGGCGGTAAAACTCTCTCTTTCAATTTTGTAAATATACCATTAGTGATATGAATTTTGTTCGGTTTGAGTGCGTTATTGTATTGTTTTCGGTTTGTTAAGGGTTTTCAGATTACACGGTTTTCAGTTATCAGATCGTGCTTATTGCTATTTATTTTTCTTCGAGATTTTAGTGCTGTATTACAACTATTTAGGTTGATATTTGAACACAGTCAAGTGTGCGAGTGATTTACATGTTTTCTCCTCTCATAAGAAAATTGTGAATTTTGACACTGTGCGTAAAAAGTTTTTGTAAGATCTTAGTTCATGGTGTCAAGCGGGTTTTGATTTTATATAAATATTACCTATTTTTAATCTTTTGTGGGCATTACCTGTTTCATTTAGTTTGTTTCATTGTTACCGCATCTATAAAATACGTTTTTATCTTAAACAATCGAACCTCAAAATTTTCTACAATTCTACATATTATATTTTCAGTAACCAAATAATACCAAAGTTAACGTAAGGTAAAGTGTATTCAAAGGTCATATGTAACATAAAACCATTAACCCGTGGCGCTACAGGTGGACTCCAAGGTCGCTCCGAAACCAATTTCTAGAACGTTTGGCTAATCACTTATATCACTAGTTACGAATGGTAACATGGACAATTTAGTAATTTTTGAAACAGGTATAAAAATTTTGCCAGATTCATTATAGCATTTTTTTTTCATTGACTTTTCATTCGTTTTCACTTTTCGGAATCAGGTTTTTCATGATGAGTAGAACATTTAAAGTTTTCATATGGATGAATTTTGCGCAATCCGCATCAACACGCGGATTTGTACAAGAAAATAAGTTAATTTCAAGTAAATTAAAATTTGAAATTCAACGATTTATCGGACTCATAAAATAAAGCCTTTAAATAAAGCTTTAGCAAAAGTAGTAATATTTTATATGAAAATTTGGTGTATAATAAAAATGAAATTTAATACTGAAAATGAAATTAAAGAACCGGTACAAATGTTTTATAGGTTTTATCGCTGTAACGTAGCACACATTTGTAGCCGATCCGTAGGCGATTCGTAGATCAACGTAGTTCTAAGTTTTATGTCTGTATGTAAAACGTTTTTTTTATATGGTTGGATAATTGCGTATATTAATTTATTAGCTTATTTATTATCTTATTAATACAAGAATGAAAGAAGTCTTCTCTTTTAAAACAAATTTTTATTATATAATAAATAATATTTTCAAATTTATTTGATCAACATGGAGTTCATGTTTTACTCGTTAATACTTTTCGACGTTAAAAAATGATTTATCCCTAAAGGAATGAAACTTCTTGAAAACTTTTTTTTCTGATGTTGATAAGTTGTTGAATGTGCTTGAGATTTCTTACATACATTTTGGGAGCTTTCTTTAGGTCGTTGTTTTATTCATTTAATAAATTGATAAAAAATCAAACTACGACCTCCTAAACCATAATAAGTCATCGTCTGCAATAAAATAAGCGACTGCAATAAAACAAATTGAAAATCCTATCTGAAATTGTTTATCCCTCCGCTGAAAGTTGCCTGGAAAAAAATGATCTTTAGCAATTAATCCGTCTGATTTGTCAAATCGGTTTTTATTTTTATATATTTTTATCGTGATATGCATTATTTAAATTTGGCAATAAAAGTGTAGTGTTATACCCTTTATTAACATCTATTCATTAACATCATTATTAACATCTATTATATTATACTCTTCGTACATATTTGAAAACTATATTCAATTTATTGAACAACCGGCTCAACCCAATAATATTGTAAAACCTGTAAGTCAGTGGGTATCATTGCGCCGATCTCACAGACCGCATGTTGCGGTCGCTGGATGTTCATGACATAACCGACTACATTATTAATACTGCCATAGCTTGCACGTGCCACTCGGCTGAAACAAACTGGTATGGAAACTAAGGAAACCAGAGCCGTCGACCCAAAACCGTTTGAAGAACGGACAAAGTCCTATTGAAACGATATTTTTTCTGAGAAGTTTGTTGTTTTACGTATTCACTGCTGTTTGCAGAAGCAAATAAGTTTTTGTCTTGTTTTGCAGTTACGTGTAGAATAGATATGATAAAAAATAAACTAAATTGTTAAGCAATTTCCCGAAAGACGCTATGTGGCGAAAATGAAAAAAGGGGTTAGGGGTATAAAAGATAAATAAATCCTCGGAACCAACACGCTGACGACTGTGCCCCCAAGTAAGCACAGCTTGTGTTAAGGGTGAACATACAGCGAACTTTTCGAACCCAAAATAAACGTACATATATAAACATAAACACACCATGACCCGAGAACATTCATCACGTAAATGAATGCCCCAGCCAGGACTCGAACCTGGTACTTGTAGATTTTAGGTCAGTTAGCCGCAGAGGTAGGTATACTAGCTTATGAAATTGATAGATGCTTGAGTAAAAAATCTGGAAAACATGTAGCGCTTCTAAGTTGTATGCTTGGACCTACATTACTGATATAAAATATGATTTTTAATTTATTAGACTAGCTCCCATCATTCTAAACAATTAATTTTTATTTTATATTTTTTAATAACTTTTATAATTTTTAATAATTAATTAATTAATGTTTTTTCAATGTACAGAAGGCAGATTTAAAAATTTTTTTGCAAAAATATATAAACCGCACGAGATGAGACTAGCTGACTTCCCTCAGGGACGCTTGTGTCTTGTAGCGGATAGCAACAGGCTGATCGATAAAAGCTTTCAAGGGAAAACTCCAGTATTTTTTTTTCTTGATTTCCTTAATTCGATAATTAATGCCTAAGGCCTTGTTTACTGAATTACAAATGGCAAAATCCTCTTATTCTACATCTACATTATCAACCGAAAAAATACGGCAAAAGTCACGTTAATTAGTACAAAAAAACATTCGAAGTTGCGAAGTTTTCCATTTGTTTCTTAGATGCGATTTATTAGATTTTTCTTTGTAAATACTCGAAAAATAACATCCTCCAAACTAGGTGTTGCTAAGTCGACTTAAAATATAAATTCAGCTTATTAATTCAATAAAAATGTCCTTGAGACATATCGGTTTACCAGAAAGCAATATATTAAAATTGCGTGCATTTGTAAGCTTGAATAATATGTCGAGCGGATTGAACCAACCCGTTTTACAGGTTGGAATTATCATATCAGGAAAATTTTTCTTATGGAAATTTAATTTGGCTTTTTATTATTTTTTCTCTATTGAGTAGGTTTTTTTGCAACCAATTAGATAATTAAATGATGAAAACAAGTTCTGTATGTATGGCCCCAAAGTAAGCAGATGTTTTGTTAGGGATCACCATACAGCGAACTGAAGGGGCGAACGAAATGAGTGCCCCGACCAGGACTCGAACCTGGGCCTCCCGCGTATGAGGCAGGCCACTCTCTATTCGCCACTCGGCCGTCACATGACTCTAATGCGTCTATAATATGTATATCGAATAAACATATTTTATAAATTATATATTTTTTTAAGGTTAATATACTGTTCTGTTTTATAAAAAACAAGCTCCTCCTGAATCCATGGAATATTCGTTATGAAAAATTCTATGTGACTTCTGGTTGCAATTGCTGTAATGGTTAAGCTCTTGGATTTCTGATGCGTAGTTCTAAAGACTTTACAAAAGCTAAAACTCTTAAAATATTATAATGTTCACTCGTAAGGACTCACTTGGATTACGCGTCACAAATCTGAAGCCCTACACACATAACGCATGTTGCCCGTCTTGAATCGTTGCAAAAAAAGTTCATGAGGTATGTTGCCTTTCGCACGACAGATCATAATTATTCCTCTGACGACTACATAGATTATTGCAGCAAGCACCACCTTCTCCCTCTTGCTAAGAGACGGGAAATTGCAGACCTTATTTTCCTGCTGAAGATAGCATCTGGTTATATTGATAGCCCTGAACTTCTCAGCCAACTTCACCTTAGTTGTCCTGCCAAACCTCTTAGAAATAATTCACTTTTGTATTTACCCTTAGCATCTACGAATTATCGGCAAAATTTGATTTTGATTTATTTAATACCAACGTTGCATCAGCGAGACGTGTAATGAGCAATGTTTTTTTTTCTTATAGTAAATAGGTTTATGTAGTGACGGAAATGTTAGGTTATCGTAGTAATTGTAAATGGTTTTTAAGGAGTAGATTTAAGTGTGATTTAAAGAACATAATTGTGTGGTAAATTGGACTATTTTATATTGGTGTGGACTTATAATTGGCCCACTATTGCTATCATAGATATGTATTATTGTAATATTGGCTGTTAGTCTTCCTTTAATAAATAAATAAATAAAATAGCAAAATACATTTGGTTATTTTCCAGTTATTTGACAAAGATCTACTAAAAAACCAATCTTCCATCTTGCATACGAGAAAAACGAAATTCAGAAAAACGTGGACATTAGACTTTTGCCAAACCGGCAAAATGAGAACACCAACACTATTTCACCAATCAAAACATACCGGACTTTACGAGTCCATCGTATATTGACGTGACCCTTTATAAGTTTCAAGACAGTCTAATAATCCCACTACAAGGATGTCACCCTCACCCAACCAAGGGGTGGTGTCAGGCAATTTATAGTCCACCACGCTTGCCTACTGCGGGTTGGCAGACTTTACATATAACTTCGAAATAATTTTCAAGGTATGTGTGGGTATCCCCTCGATGTTTTCCTTTATCTAAAACTCATTGATACATTTGGCAGTCAGCGGGGATCGAACCTTCAGATCGAGAAGCCAGACCCATTACCTCTTTTTTTCTAATTTTCTATTATTCAATTTTTTTATTTATTTTTTACTGTAGCATCAATAAAAACTTTTAATTACTTTATTCCAAGTGTCTTACGCGTGTTTTCCTCTGTGCTTTTTATAATGATGCGGTTGTTCAATCAATTCAATGTTTTTTTTTTTCGCTATTCTCCTTATGCGCATATCTCTCGGGAATATTTTTAACTCCTGTATCCTTTTCTATTCATCAGAAAAGGTATATATGCAAAATTTTATGAAAATTGACTGGGTAGTTAAGGCAAGAGATTATAACAAACTCATTTTTGCATTTAGTATATTTTAGGATAATTATAACTTAAGATTAAATAAGGTTTATCTCCGTAATTTTTCCAATGTGTTGTGACGTAATGTTTGGCTTCTATCCGTCGTTATCCTGAATATTTTTTACATGCGCTAATAGATACTTAGTACCCATACACAGTCTCGTTTATAAACATTTATACACTAAACTTAAGTAAATCAGCGTCCAATTTGTTGCAGAAAAACTTAATTTAATTTTTAATAAAATAAAGTATTCATGGCTAGCGTGCTTGTAACAATAACCTTATACAGAGAACACTTTTCTAAACAACTTTTAGACATCTCTCACACAAACCCTGGAAAGTAAAATTACAAAATCAATTACAAAACTACCCCACAAGGGCAAGTGTCTCCCCTAAATCAATGCCAAATTGTACCAGGATAGAATGAAGTGAAAAGAGGTTACCTTACATCGGGCGGCGGCGGCGGTATCTCCGTCAGTACCTTTGAGCCACTAGCCGAGGTTCCCCGCTCACACCCTTCACTCTTGCACTGATATAAGTTTTTCTATTCCCTGTCGATAGTTTTAAAATTAAACGTCATCTTGTTGCGGTTACCATGTTATTTGTTCAACGCACAATGTCATTAAATTCTATAGGAAACTTGATTTTTTAAGTTAAAATTAATGTTAAGCTTGAAAAAGGTATGGAATGAAAAACTGGGCAAGCTGTATATTTTTAGACCGAAGATACGAATTTAGATCAATCGATTAGTTCGTTAGGATGAACAGTTTGGCTCAAATTCAAAGGTTACCCGTTTACTTTGCATATGTAGAGACATAGGATGTTTTTTTTTTATAATTCTAACTAAATACTACGTATAAGTTCCTGAAGTGGCCAACGCAGTAATCCATTTGGGCAATAACAGTTTCTGGACAGTAAAATGCCGCCATCCGACGGTTATAGCTGATGGCAATTTAAAAATGCGTATAAAATGCTAGCATTTGAATCTAATATTCTTTAATATTAGTCAGTATGAATTTACTTTTATTACTTTCATGTGGCACCGCAGGGAATATAAAGTAAATTTTATTTTCCTTATGTGTGTTATTTCCACCAAAATTATTTACATTACAATATCAAACATGTAATTAAGGAGTGAAGTAACTTATCACGATACTCAAAGCTAGACGTATGACAGAAACAAGATAATTACGAGTATGATTGGAATCTACGGTCATGTCCTAGTTTTTAGATATGTGATAAAAATATAACTCTACTTGTTACTTTACACATTTTATCGTTATAGGTTATTAAGTTTACACATTAATATTTCAAATACATTTAAAGAAAAAAAAACAAACAATTTTAAGAGCATAATTGAATTATTGTACCACGAATAACGGGACAAACGATTAGTAAGACAACAGACAAATCAATTTATATAGTGGTTGACAACAGGCTCTAAATTTAAAAAGTGCTTCAACAATTACCATGCTCCATGTAAAAAAATAGTTTTAAGCATTTACGCAAGCTCTTATGCTGTACAAATAATATAAATAACACATTTTATCAATAAATGTTTCTACGCTAAGACTGAACCAAGTTTAAAGCATTATAGTGTAAGATAATTTGCTTAACAAATACAACATAAAAGCTAATACAAAGCTAGTTGTAATAAAATGATCAGATTTCGCATAAAGCAATAAATCTCTGTAGTACTACAATGGTTAGGATCAAGTTTTGAACCTTGCCCTAGCGCATAACAACCATCTATTTATAGTGATCAAAGTGGTGGTGAAAATAAAAATAAAATAATAGCGTGATTTTTTAATATAACTTCATTGTTTCAAGTAATATTAGTCTGTGTGTATCACTGTGCGTACCGGTACCTCATCTAGTTAAGCGCGTTACTACATTCCAGAAAGCTCATTCATTTTCCAGAAAGCTCTAGTGTCGAGACGAACTAGATGTAAAATCGGCTAGTCTCATGGGAAAACCCAACATAAAAAACAAAGAAAAAAAAAACTAAAAACATTTTACATGATTGAAAACGTAGCTTCTGTTTTGTGTTTTTTGTTTCATGTTTCATGATTGTTTCCCATTTGGTGTTGGAAATTATTTGCTACAAGTTTTAGAAATATTTTACAAAACGGTTATTTATTATGCTCTCAATTTTTCCATTAATGGACAAAGATTCATTGAAACTAGCGCTGTAAGTCTAGACGGAGTACCAGGCGAACATGAATTCGCGAAAGTTGGCGGCCCTGATGTTACACGTGTCGGGCCAACCAACATAAATGCAAGCTGCATAGTTTACAGTGCAGCGGTGAAGGCTGAACTTTACACACTGCTCCCTGAGCCGTTCAATCTCAATTCAGGAAACGCGGAGCAAATGTGATAGCGCTATACAACTCGCATTCTCTGTAACATCCACACGACTGCAAATGAATGGAAAAAAATAGGGCAAGTGGTTCGGTGACGATCGGTTTATGTTCACGTGTTTGTAAATCAAATTTGATGTTATGTAAGTCAATGAAATAATGTATTTGGAGTTTTTGTTTAAAATGAGAGAAATTGACAGACTATAACAGACCATAAATAAAGTTAAATAAAAAAGAAATTCACAAACCATAGAATGTTAAACAATTATTAATTCATATAATAGGAAGAATGTCGACTATAGTAACCGTAATTTCGCAAAATTTTGTGGATAGTTTAGCCATAGTTCATGTTTTATAAGAAGGAGAAAAAGTTGCATCATTCAAGTCTATGTAAATATAGTTGTATTTAAAATCAACAAATAGCCAGAATAAGATACATTTTGTAAAGTTATACTAACTGGGGTCGCATTAACCATATGCTACTCCATGCTACGCTCCATATCCTACGCTCCATGTGCTACTTTCACCAGTTCAATATTAAGTCGTAAAATATTGTTTGCAATATTCAAATTGAATTTGTCGTTATAAAATTTATTTAAACTTTGTTATAAGGGTTCATGAGATATTAAGATTTATCCATAAAGTATTTTTTCCATTGTGTAGTAAAAATAAAAGCCCAGATAAACACACCATAACCATACAGCGAACTGGGGGGGGGGGCTAGACTAAATATTCATATTAAATATAAACAGCCATAACCCGAGAACAAATATCTGTATTCATCACACAAATGAATGGCCCTACCAGGACTCATTACTGTTACCTCCAGCATATAAGGCAGGGCTACTACCCAATACGTCACTCGGTCGCCAAAAAAAAGTCTGAAAAAGCTTTTTTTTAATTGTTTTGAAATAAGTTTATCGATTTGTACAGGATAGTTTTTCTGTGTTATGAAGTTGTTATGAAAAATAATAGATTAAAGAGTAATTATTATATGCTTTTATTTCCATTGCTTAATTAACGATAAATGAATAGGCTTGACTATTTGAATTTGTATGTGATATGTATTTATAGAACACCAAATTCTGATGTAAACATATTCCTAAACGAATTGGAAATACTATTAAAAAAGCTTTCAAAGAAAAATGACAAAAATATTTTAATTTGTCGAGATTGAATTCTTAATACTTTAAAAGAAAATAAAATATCTAAGCAACTTTGTAGCTTATTATCTAATTTTAATATGAATTTACATGTAAAAGCCCTGACTAGAAAACTAGCTTGTATTGACGTAATAGCTTCTAATTTCCAATGTTTAAAATATACAATTCATAATTTATCTCTTTTAGACCATGAAACCGCTCAAACCGTTAGTATAAAACATAAAGTATAAAGAGTAAAAATGACAATAGTGAACACATTCCATCCTTTTACTTTGTATACAAAAGGGATATATGTCAGGAGAACATTGATAAATTTATTCAATGTATCTCTGCCTTGTCCTTCAATGATGTGATGCTAGAAAAATGTAATGAAAAATCATTTAATTTGTTTCATGACTATATGATACTATTTTTTAGTCTATTTTAATTCTAATTAAGGTAAATTAGAATTAAAATAGTAAAAAAAACCAAAACATAAAATATTTATTTCCAAAGGTCTAAAGAGAGCGTGCATCACTAAAAGTCAGTTATACCTTAAATATCGTTTAAATACATATAACAAGAAACGAAACAAGAAAATATACACTACATACAGTAAAATATTGAAAAAATGTTTTGAAAATTGCAAATACAAAATATCTCTCAAAATCGAAAAATATTTGTAAAGATAGCTGGGATTTAATAAAAAAAACATCGGTAGGTAGGGTCGCTCCAAATTTTGTGCAAGAAATTATACTAAATTATAAAATTTACAAAAACCCTAAGGATATATGTAAAATATTTAACCAGCGTTACACAAAATCAACACAACCAACAAAAAATCAATCTCTTCCTTCCGACTCCATTAAAATAAATAACAATAATTACAATACCTTTTTTATGACACCAGTTAATGAAAATGACATTCTAAATATAATAAAAACGTTAAAAATATTTAATTAACTGGTTATGACTGCATACCTACACAAATAACAAAAATATTTGCCTTATATATAGTGGTGCCATTGATATATATAATTAATCTGTCTCTTGTAGAAGGTATCTTTCCGAAGAGTAATTCCATTTCTACTTTCCATTACTAATTTCCATTGTAAAACCATTGTTTAAAAACGGTAATGTTCTTGACATAAATAACTTTAGACCAATTGCATTTATTTGCATATTATCAAAAATATTTGAAAAAGTGGTACATGATAAGTTATACAGCTTTCTTACTAAATATAATTTACTAAAAACAGAACAATACGGTTTTATGAAAAATAGCTCGACCACACTAGCCTGCTACTCACTGATCAAAAACGTGACTGAATCATTGAACCGAGGTATCTATCCAGTGTCAATTTTCTTAAATATGTCGAAAGCGTTCGATCGTGTTTCATTTGACATATTATTATATAAGATTCAATGCTATGGTATTCGAGGCACAGCTCTATACTGGATAGAGAGTTATCTGCAAAATAGACAACAGTGCGTTGAAATAGGTAGTTTATCTAACAACACTTTGAATTACTACCAATCTGCCAATGAAGTAAACGAAAAGGGTGTCCCACAAGGAAGCGTTTTAGGACCATTGCTCTTTCTATTTTATATCAATGATCTCCCGAATAGTATTGACCATGATTGTATTCTTTTTGCTGACGATACCACGATCACAATTAAATGTAGGAATAAAATTGACGCTCAGAAAGAAACAAATATTGCTTTGACTAAGGTTATTCAGTGGTTGGACATAAATAATGTATCTTTTAATATTGATAAGACTAAAATAATACAATTTCAGACATACAACCGTAAAATCCCTGACATAACCATTTATTGCCAAAATAATAAATTAGATATAGTTGACACTACAACCTTTCTTGGCATAACAATAGACAAATACTGTAACTGGAAAGAACATGTAAAGAAGTTATGTATAAAAATTGACAAATTCATTTATGTGCTGAAACGGATAACCCATACAATATCATCTCAGGCTGCAACATTGACCTATCATGGATACGTTGCCTCAAACATACGCTACGGTCTTTTACTGTGGGGTAACTCGGTAGAGGCTAATGATATATTTATCATTTTTCAAGCCCATTACTTGGATAGCTGTAGGCTTCTATTTAAAAAGCTAAAAGTACTGCCACTTCATCGCTATACATTCTCGAAGTTTGTTGCTTTGTTAAAAGAAATGTTTATCTTTTTAAAAGTAGTGATGATATTATTGGACGCCGTCATAAGGAAAAAGGCAAACTGTGTGTACCTGCCGAAAAATTGTCAATTTATAGCAAAAATGTATACTGCATGTCTTTAAAAATCTATAATAAATTACTATTTAATTTTAAAAGTTTGGCTTACAATAAATTTAAAACTAAATTGTTTAATTTTTTGATAGAAAAATTGTATTATAACATTAATGACTATGTAACGGATAAAGACATGCAATGTGAAATAATAATGACTTAGATATGACATATTGTAACAAATTATGAGGTTTTTATTTACTGTATATTAAATTTTAATTGACTTCAGTTCATTAACTTGACTATAATATCTGCACGCTGCCTTGCAGCAGTACATGTATCGCCACAAAAAATAATACTTTCCACCTATTGTATGTACGCATGTTATGGCAAATAAAGATTATTATTATTATTCTTATTATTATTTTCGAAATCTTCGAAACTCGACTAAGTCGGTAAAATAAACACAGATTACCGGCTATGCCAAGTACTCTGGTTAAGTCATGAACCTACTGCAGGATTGTTAGTGTGTCGTGAGCTGCTGTTTTCAGGAGAGCGTAATAGCAGAGAATTTGGGCTTAGGAAACGGCGAACTATGGAGCAGGTGTCTAATATCATAGACTTTTGTAAAGGGATGTATGTGGTTTCTGGCAGCTGCAGTATTCTTAAAGCAGTATGTAGGGATTTCGGGATGAGTCCTGTCGATGAAATTGTTATTGGTATGATTCGAACTGTTTCTTGGTGCCACATTTGTTTGATTTCATCTGCTAAAGGTGTACATTTTTGGACTTTTTCTTTATATTTTTGTTTTAAATTGTGTGAATTGGGAACAGCAATGTCTATCAGGTAGGTATTTTTGTCGATTTAATGGTAAGTGTTATATCAGGTCTATTGCTGAGAATTGTGCGATCTGTTATTATATCTCTATCCCACTAAAGTTTGGCAGTATTATATTATTATTATTATTATTAGGTGAAAATGCTCGATCAAAAAAAGAACACTAACATACAAATAGACAACCTGTAATTTCGCTGGCAAGTTTAGATATTCAATGTTCAATACATTGCTCTTCCACAATTTTGAAGAACAAAATTTCATTAATTTATATTCTGAACAACAGGTTTTCTTTAATAATTATTTTACGATCCGCTTTTGTAACACGTCGAAAAGTGAAAGAATAACGCTTTTCAGAATGGAAGCATGAAAAATAGGATATATTTTTGACGTACAGTAGAAAATCTTCGATTGCAGTATATTGACAGGAGCATGTTTTACTGATTTATATACCTCAATACATTTATTTAAGATAACATGGAAAATGTAAAACGGACAGAGAATCTTAATATATTTTTATTTATTTATATTGCGTCTTTGAGTCAGTACTATTTTGACTTTGTTAGGTTAGGTTAGGTAATCCCACGCCAGTTCCATTTGACCCTAACCTAATTTAACAAAAAAAAATGTGTTTTAATTTTTATCAATATTTAAATTGAATTTGTTATGAATATTTATTTTTCCTTTTGATATATGAGCTTGACATGTATCCATTAAAAAATTAGGGATTTGATATGAAAAAAAGCTAAATTTTTGATTGCGCCTAAATCGACGGTAAAGACAATCAATGGGACCTACTGTGGACTTACGAATTTATTAAGATAGGAGACTTTACTAAACTTATTATTAACTTATTAAATAACTTAATTAAAAAACTTTAAGTCTACGTTAATAAAATTATATATAAAATAAAAAAGTCTCCTCTCCACATATCTTTTTAAAATACCAGTTGGAGGCTAGGCAACCTTATGACTAGCGAGACTTTAATTAGTATACTCAACCTCTTTAGTAAAATTCCGTGAATAATTGGTAGAATTGTTCTAAAAGTGACTGCAGTAGTCCATGTGGTATCAAACCTGGGCTGTACATAGATTAGACAATCGTCTGAAAGGCCCGTGGGTATTTCAGCCCTGCGCGGTTTCCAAATCTTTACTGAACTGAGAAGCTGTAAATAAACTAAATCCAAATAAAACAGATTTTATCAAAAGTTCAGATAATCCCAATAAAATTAGTAGCTATTCAGCTCATAACGGATAAAAAATTCATAAAGTCGAATTACATGTAGTCACATGTCAATATCAAGTTAATATATGAGTAATGTTCGTGTGTCAGGCAAAATTGAGTTTTAATACAAACGAATGACTTTATTCGAGTCCTGTCTTGTTCACGAGTTAAATAATTTATTTAAAGAGCGACAATACGACTCTACAACTATTCGATTATCCAATGAATTATTTGATAATTTCTGAAAATGCATTAACAGTTGAAGACGTAAATAGCTTAATAAGCGACGGTTGTCACATTAGGTATTCATTATGAAATCGTTTAATAACTATCCGTAGTTTGTCGTAGGGAATTAATCAACTGAAATTGGCATCCTTTCATCGATTATCGTTTATGATAAATTTATTTGATTGAATAATTGATTTTGAAATTGAATTTCACGACCGCTGTAGCTGTAAAATTATATCTGAAGTCTTGTTAAGAATTCATGGCTCAAAGCACACTGCATTTTACTTATTGGTTATGTGAGGACCTAATAACAAGTTTATTAATGGTGCAATTTGTTCTCAATAGAAACTACTTACTAGAAGGTTTCATGTCTGCGAAAACTATTTTTTACTTGATTTTTATCGGATATTTTTCTTTACAATAGGCAGCGACGGCAGTTAGTTGCATAACTGAAAATTGATTTAAAGTAGTTTTTATATTAAGGCTTGGTTATCTTGGATTTACAAATTTTTAAATCAATTTTACGTACTCAAATTATATTTTATGGGCCGAAAAAATATAGGTAATATAGCCAAGGATACTATCGGTGTCGACTTAAAAGATGAAATCAATGCTCTTCTTCGATAGGATATTTATTTTGAGTAAGATTTAAAATCTATCCATTTCTGCCGTACTTCGTTTTTATAAACCTTTCCACCTTAACTGTACATGTACAACATGGAAGACTTATAAGATAATGATAAAATAATGGATATACTCACTTCATACTAATAAATGTACTAATATACCAACACCCACTTAATATAGCAGTGATCCTACTGTAAACAATTTTTATGCTGCGGTTGGTCAAAGGTGACATGCGAGTTTACTTTTTTTAATTTTTTTTATTGAAAGAGGATTAGACGTTTGTCTTCTATCTTTCTAGGGGCGTTTGCGACGTTTGTTAGGCGCGCTGGGGAGGCACTAAATACCTACTGCGTAAGGACAAGAGGCTCTTAAGGCTCTGATTCTGGGATATTTTTCTTACGTATAATATAGTAATTTCGTTATTTATTCATAATACACCAATAGATGTACAATAAGGATGTGAGATTTTTGGCAGCTATTGCAATCGCTAAAATTGTATCACTATTTTATTTTAACAATTTATGTACACACTAAAGCATAAAAGGAGACTTAAAGAAAACAAATAAAAAAGTAATGTACAAAGGTACTGCTTATCTCTAAAAGGAATTTCTTCCAACAGACTTGGGACTGGAAAGCTTAATTAAAGAAATGCAACGTGTGCAAGAAATGCAATGCAAAAGTGTGTAGTGAAAAATATATTTCCATACACTAAATACAAATAATGTATCTACATAAATATTAATTTATTAATATTATTTTATAATACATAACTTATAATTTAATGGAAACGAATATATACTAAGTAACATGACGACTACGATTGTATTAAGAAAAGGTAGTGCTCTCTAAGTCTCTTCTTAAAGAGAAGTAATGTTTTTATCTCCCCAATATAGTGTGGCAGTGAGTTCCATAGTCTAACTGAATGGACAGAAAAGAAATAAGCATAGAAGTCGGACTTATGGTTAGGCATTTGAAGTAATCTTCGCTTAGAAGGTCTACAAATAACATCGTGGGGATAATCGAAGGAACAGCGCTTATGCAAATAGGAAGGACAGGTTTGTTTGTTCAGGACATTGAAGAGGAAACAAAGAATCCGAGTGTTCCACTAGAACACTAGATGAAATAAAGTATTATAATAAAATATATATAGTAAATAAAGTATATAATTTTATTATTATATAAATTAAGTATTATTATATTATTAGTATATTAGGCAGAAAAGCACTTGATTTCATTATTTCTTTTATTTTCTGACGAATTCATTTTCATTCAATTATTATGTTTTTGAATTTGTCAGATCAAAAACATTCCTAACGCACTTTTTTTTTTAATTTATAACTCGAAAACCTCACCAATTTTAATGTAAATATCTCTATATCACCGTACACCAGATTGGCTGTGCTCCACGGGCGGTAAATAGAATGGTATGATCTCATAGGACTTTGTAGCTTGTCAGTATCGTGTTCAATACAAATTTTAATATCTTAGAAAAAAAATGTATCTTCTATTTTATATATCTATCGATTTTTTTGTCGTTATAAAAGTATGTATAGAGTTTTGTTACTTACATGGGAACAGATGAGGAGTGAGGCGCAGTCGCCGATATGCCACCTCTGTTACGAACTAAGGTAAATTTTTGGAGAAACAGCGGCATAGGTAAGAAGCGATGATAGTGATTTTCAACCAGCTCTTTATACGAGTGATCATGATTAGCGTCAATGGTAGGAGCCCGATGGAGGTCAATGGAGGTCCCGGGTTCGAGCCGGGTCGGGGCATTCGTTTGTGTGCTGAGCACAGATGTTTATTTTTGGGATTCATGGTTGTTTACATAATGAATGTTTATTCCGGGTTCCCCCCCACTACGCTGTAGGGTAATCTAAAATAATATTAGCTCTGCTTACATTGGAGCCATACAGTTGTTGTGTTGGTCAGGAAAACAAACACAATCAATCTCAAGTCAGTTAGCTTTGCTGAAGCAATAGCAAGAAAAAGCAGATACTTATATAAAACTCTGGTGAACAATTATTGAAGGTTGAAATTAGTATTAGTCAGGACGGAAAGTCGGAAATGTTCTGGCGATATTGAGTTAAAGCAATTTCAGTCATAAGATGTTAACCTTCAAAACGCACATTCTTAATTGAAACCCAAAACCTTCTGTATTCATGTTATTTCATGTAACACCAAATCACATACAGAAACCTCTAAACATATAATACAAAATTCACAACTATTATCCCAGGTCGAAAACTTGTCTAGTCTTCGATGGCAGTTGAGCGGTAGTTGAGCGGCGACTGGGCGGCCACACGATTGTTGCAATTTTCGCCGCATACTTCGCGCGTGCAAACTTACGGGAACACTTACGACAATGTTGGTCGCCAATTGCCACAGGATCCCGACTGCTATTTGCAAGCGTATTTTGGTTTTGGTTAAATTTCTTCGATATACTTTCAGGTGAATTTTGCACTCGATCAGATAAAGGCAATTAGGGTTTAATGAAATGTGATATCCCATGTAATGTAAGTAGATTCAGTATAGAGTGGTTAAATATTTACAATGCAAAAACACTTAAGTTTTGATTATACATCCAATCAAAATAATCAAAGAAAATATATAAACTTATTTGTCGAAGTGATATTTGAATGTCAAACGACACTCTTGAGTTTCAAATTGGAAATACAAGTAACAGATTAACTTCAGGGTTGCAAGGGCTTATCAGCCATGTAATCGTTGCATTCGTTGTGAGCGGCGTCCTCAAGTTACCAGTTTATGTTTAAGCAATGGTATAAAATTTTAGTGTCTACAGTATTTTTCTTATTTATTAATTAATAGAAAAGCAAAAGAAAAAAATCCTAGATTAAGAGGTTTTTAAGAAGGTCCCATTATTTATATATATTTGGGAAACAAACAATATTTTACTACAATTTGATTAAATAATATTCAAAATTTCACAAATCAATAAAGTTTCCACCATTATTTAAATCACATACAATCAGCGTTGTTTGTGTTATATTTAGGTACATGAAAAATATTAATAATAAAATAACTATGCAGATAACATTAAACATGCAACATGCAACACAGGATATTACAGGTTCTTTTGATTAAAGTATAAACAGTAAATTAACTATTAAGTACTTCCCTAATTTTCTTTTTATAAATAAAGATGCCATGACTAAACATATCTATAGAATTAAATTTGTTGTTATAATTATGGCATACTCTGTACAAAAATGTGTTTGCTGTATAATTTGTTCTAACGAAAGGAATACTAAACATCTTCATGTTTCTCGAACTTGCCCGGGGACACCTAAAACTTAAGTTACTCAAAAGGAATGAGGAATTTGTTAAATTATTCATAATTTTATACAGAAAAATTCGGTCTCTCTCAGAGCGGCGGTTACACAAGGATTTTGTTTAAATATTATCTTTATTGACTTTGCAATGTGTACATCTAAATGAAATGTGTTTAACAAACTATATATATATATATATATTGTTTCAATAGCATTAATAAACAAATTGTATTGAGGATTCCAAATAATTGAGGCGTATTCTAAAATAGATCGCACAAAGCAATTAAATAATAGTACTAACGTTGAACATCGTTTAAATTCCTTGCCAGTTCTGAAAATAAAACCCAACATACGAAAAGCCTTTGAAATTATTGAATCAATATGTTTGTTAAATGTGAGTTTGGAATCAAAAATAACTCCTAAGTCCCTTATCTCATTAACGCGGTTTAAAGACTGATTGTAGAGATAATAATTTTGACATATATTATTTTTCTTTTTCCTAGTGTAGGTAAAAAAGCATTTATTTATATTCAGATGCAAATAATTTTTTTCACAATAAATAGTTAATTTGTTTAAGTCATCTTGGAGTAATAAGCAGTCAGAGTAATTTGCAATAGTTTTATAAATTTTCATGTCATCGGCAAAAAGTGAGAAATTGGAATGTTTAAATATAGAATAAATGTCATTTATGAATAAACTGAATAATAATGGTCCGAGATGGGAGCCCTGGGGCAAGCCAGATGTTACTGGAATAAACGACGAACAAAATCCTTTAATAACAACAGCTTGACTCCGCTCCCGTAGATATGATTCAAGCCACCGAAGTAAGTCACCATGTATTCCAATGAATTCAAGTTTTCGAGTTAAAAGACCATGTGGAACTTTATCGAAGGCTTTGGAGAAATCAGTGTATACTGCGTCGACTTGGTAGCCATTATCCATTGACTTAGCTACACTATGCACAAACTCACAAAGATTTGTCTCTGTAGATTTTTTCTTTACAAAGCCATGTTGCTGTTCGATAATAACAGAACTAAGAATGGGATAAACAATATCAAAAATGCATTTTTCAAATAATTTCGGGATTTGATTGATTTTAGAAATGCCTCTGTAATTTTGGACATTGTGTCTATCTCCAGATTTATAAACTGGCACAACGTATGAACGTTTCCAAGCAGAAGGAAATGTTCTTGTTTGCAGCGATAATTGGAATAAATATAATAAAGGTTTTGATAGAGATTTCCAACAATTTCTCAAGAAGATTGCTGGTATACCATCTGGTCCACAGCCCTTGCTAACATCTAGGCTCTTCAGATGCTTTTCCAAAACATCCAGTGATATTCTCACAGAACTAATGGCACAACTTGAACCAGCTGGTATGCTTTCAGAAGTAACATCCGAAGAGGTAGAGTCCATGTGAGGCTCAAAAACTGACTGAAAGTAAGAATTGAATAGATTACAAATATCGCCACCCACTACAGGAAACATCATTGTAAAATATAGTGTTGGGTAATTCATTTGAAATTTTCTTTAATTTAACAAATGTCCAAAATTTCTACTGAACTGAGAGAGACATAATGCAATTTTTAACCTAGTGCTAGATAATTCACAACTGCGCAAGTGAACCTAGGTTTCTATACTTAATTAGTTTAGGCTAAATATTGTAAGTAAAAACACTTTAATAACGAACAAAAATAACTGAATTTATTATTTAGCTGAAATAAAAAATAGGAGGCAGACGGTATAAAAACATAGAAACAATTGGTTGAAGGTGATTATTTCAATTAAAAAATTGAGTTGAAGCCTATATCTAGGGAACGCCCTAGCAGACAGGTGTCAAATTAATTATTTTGCAAGAATAATTAATTTGACAGCAACATAAATTGAATAATTACATGTTGAAACGTATTATAGGAATAACTGCTGCCTTTAGAATGTGAATTCTGACTTATTTTGTGTGTGTTATTTTATCCTTACAAAGGGTTGCTTTTTAAAATAATATATATAAATACAATTATCATTTAACAAAATTGCTACTCAAAAATCAACTTTTGAAAGTATGATTAATGGTAAGTACATCTTTTGTTACTTTTTAGAACTACCGTTTTCAATTTGACAACTTGCTTATCAACTAAAATCATCATTTTTAAAGATTTTGTGGATAAGCGTAAAAGGCCGACTTGTAAGCCACTCGTAAACCCATAGATAATGTAGGGCAAAGCGGCCAAAAGGCTGGCAGTATTACCGTATTGGATCGCTATCGATATACTTTCATAAAAAAAGATAAAGTTTCACTTGTGCTCGTGCCAGAAGGTTTAAGGCATCCTATTTAATTTAATTGAAATTAGTTGTTGTTAAAGCAGTAATTATAGTACATAATTCTATGAAAATTTTCGGCGAAGATGAAGTTGCGTTTGTTAACCTTGTGTGCGAATTCTGCTTCTGGCCATAAACAAACTACGAAAGACCTTATAATCCCACAACGGGTACATCAGCCTCATCCAAATCAGGGGGTGGTTTCAGTATAGTCCAGTACGCCTGCCTACTGTGGGTTGGCCGACTTCGCATACACCTTCTAAATAACCTACAAGGTTTTATAAAGTTCTACTTTTGAGAAGTCAGTGCCTTAACCACTGCGCCAAGCAATAAACGAATCGAAATAAAAATAAGTGCTAAATCAATCATCGTGAAGATAGAATATCAACTAAACTCGTGCATCAGTTGGTTTTATGCCGCGTCAACACGCTCTCGTTACCCCTCTTAATTGTGTACTGACGTTATCACGTATGCCGCGAGCTGTAAACACGGACTATTGGGTTAGACTTTTCAATTTATAACATTATAACAGACAGCGAATTAAAGGAGAACGAAGTTTAAAAAGACTTGAACAGCCGTTTTGTGGTTTAACATTTTGTCGATGGTTTTAATGTTTCGTTGATTGGTTTTTGTTTTAAAGAGAGAAAATTTTAAAGGTTTTCAGATGGAAAACTAAATTTCTAACTAAAGTTATATTGTTTAATTGTCTATTGAAAATAATTTTACTGTAGTTTTTAAATATCGACTTATTTTAATTGACTTATAAAATACTTTAAATGTAAGTATTTAATTATATGTCTTAAATCAAATAGGATTGATCCAAATTATAAAATTTTACCCATTAATTATACTCGTCCATATAGAAGCATTGCAATTAAGCATTGACCGGAGCATACCAAAGCCTTTTAATGACATGAAGCCGAGACCTAGCCAATTTGATATCTAAATGAAGACACATTTCTAAGATCACGTTACATGTCTTTTCTTCTCAATACGAACCCCAGAGACATATATTCTTATTTTATATAAAAATTTATGTACACACATTAGAAAATATAAAACAATAAATTAAAAATAAATGAAAGATAATGTACAAAGGCACAGCTTTATTTTACAGCTTTTTATTTTCCAATGAATTTAGAAAGAATAAATAAGTCTTCAAGTCTGATTTCCTTTCCGAAGACAAGAAAAGCTTTCTTCCTCAAAATTTCCCAAAGTATTTTAGCTTTTTTCGGTTGATTTCTTTTATTATCGAGCTTTAACTTAGTTGTGTGGAAGTTTGTAGTATTATTTATTATTTGAGTAGTAAAGAGATATTTTGTGGTATTGAATTTAAAAGTAACATATGGGATTTGAAGATTTTGGCATCATGTCCGATCGTCCTTATTTTCGTGGCGCACGGTTGGATATATTCTTAGGAACACGAGAATAATAGCGGCTATGCTGTAAATTGTCACATTCAAAGATCAACATTTAAGAAAAAAACGTAAAAGATAAAACTTATGCAGAGCAAAACGGTTATTTACAGCTTTTCTGCATGCTGTACTGGATCTAAATGACAGTTCTTGACAGTAAGTAACATTTATTAAACAAATGCCTACCAATCGTCAATTTAAAAAATGTCAGACTACAAAAAAAAAAAACTACAAAACTTAAAAACTTTTGCAAATCTATAAAAAAACTTAGACAAAACGTACCTCAAAATGTCATTTTGTCAACGTACCTCAATATTTATTTATTACATACATCTTCTAGGAAACGTTACAGCTAGGTTTAATTATATATAACAAGTTTCCACATGTAGCACAAACAATAGCAAGGTAATAAGTCACAAGATATTATTTAGTAGGAACCTATATATACATGCACAAGTTTCACATTATTAAAGAAACAAACAAAAATAATAACTCTGGCAACAGAAGTTTCGGAGCTTAAATATTTTAAGGTTGTTTAAATGTACCAAGATTTTAGGTAGGACAAGAGATGAATTTCTCTTTAAACATAACATAGAACGAAAAAATATTTAAAAATGATTCTGAAGGACAGTGTGATTTGATAAGTTTTAAGGATCTTTATAGAACTGTAATGCCCGTTTTCACCAACAGCCTCTAAACAGTAACCTAACTAAGGTTCCCTTATCTTAGGGACTCCCTCAAATCATCATCTAACCTAAATTCTGTTTCACCATCCTGAGGGCTACCTAAGTAAGCGCCCCTAGTTAGGTGACGTTTAGTGCGGAGGTACTACGTAAACGAGTTAACGATTTAATTGATATTTAGCTGAAAAAACCAAATAAAACACTTAATATAACGTTAGTAACTCCAATTTCGTTTAAAAAAGATGGGTCAACGGCTTGTAAATATTAGATAAATTAAATTAAAGAAAAAGATAAATTGTTGCAAAATCCAGCTATTCTGTAAAATTAATCTTTTACTATTTTTTTTATTGAAAAAGGATTAGACGTTTGTCTTCTATCTCACCGTACAGAAACATTATCTCTACAACGGTGCTGTCATCAGCGTAACCAATAATGCCTGGGGTTAGCAGGTCATTAATGTGCAGCAAGAATAACGTTGCAGAGAGAACAGATCCCTGAGGTACCCCGGTATTAATTGCCATTAGGTCAGAAGAGCAGCCATCTAAGACTACTCGAACTGACCGTTCCCTCAGAAAATCAGATATCCAGTCGCAGAGCTCATTAGGTATTCCGTATGCTGGAAGCTTACTCAAGAGACCATCATGTCAGACCCTATCAAAAGCCTTGGAAAAGTTTTAGGATACAGCTATAGCTTCACCGTGACCCTCCAAGGCTTCGCTCCATAAGTGAGGCATACACAAGAAGATCTCCAGTCGAGCGTCCACTACGAAAACCATATTGGTTGTCACTAAGGGGCTCGTTGGACTCAAGGTATGCCAGGAGACAATTCAAATACACGCTTGATAACTTTGCAAAGTATGGAGGTGATTGCAATAGGTCGGTAGTTACTAGGCTCTGCACGGCTTCCCTTCTTTGGTTCTGGTTGCACGTCAGCAAGCTTCCAGGATTTAGGGACCTTTCCGGATTCCAAAGACAGTCGATACAGGCGCGTTAGAATGGGAGACAACTCGGCTGCGCAGTGTTTTAACACAACTGCAGGTATGCTATCGGGGCCGCTGGCCTTATTCACATCTAAATTCTGCAAGCATTTAAGAACCTCCTTTTGGCGAATATGAATGGTACCCATTTTGTGTTAGAACTGAGGTAACTGGGGTGGGTTTTTACCTTGACTATTTGGACGTGAACTATCTGCAAAAAAATTACTAAAAAGGTCTGCTTTCTCTTTTGCGGTGTGGGCCAGTGAACCGTTAGACTTCCTCAGAGGTGGCAGCGATGGGCGACAGAAGTTGGACTCAACCGACTTGGCCAGAGACCAGAAAGCTTTGCTTCCTGAAGGATATGACGCTATCTTGTCTCCGATGTAGCCAATGTGGTCAAAGCGAGCTTTTCTGATCACCTTTTTGCAAGACTTGGCGGCAGCATTGTATCTTTTCTTAATTTCATGCGAATCCACGGCTTTGCTTCTGCGAGCGTCAGCCCAGGCTTTGTACGCTTCTTGATTAAGCTTTTCAGGTGTGAGGCAAGCAGCATTAAACCATGGGCGACCTTTGGTTTCAAGGGATACGTCAGCGTAAGGGATGAAATACTCCATTGCTTGGCCTATCACACTTGATACAGCATCAGAGCAGCACGATGCATCGGTTGATGTAAAACAAGTCTGCCGTCAAGGATAAGAAGCGAAAATGCGGCATCTCATCCCATTCTTGCCATACTCACCTAGCGCCTTTTGGGCGGGCGTCAGACTTCATGTCAGGTTATTTTCTTTGGTTGCATAATCTTCCTTTACAATACGTTTTCTTCAGTAGGAATTTTGTCTTATTTTCATTAATTCCTTACAAGAAAATAATAGATATTTTCTGCTTGAAAATTACTACATCTGTTGAGAAAAACACATAGTGGTGATATCTTACGTTAGACCTGCTGAGCCTTTGATTTTAATTCACCCCTTGGACATCGGGGGTACGAGCGTGTGAAAATGTTTTCTTCATAAAACACTTCATTTTGTTTGAATGATTTCTATTAGGACTGTTGATAAATGCTAGTGTTGGTAACGTTGTTTTGTAAAGATTTCGTTAAAGCAGTACTGCAGGCCCTCTCATATGCCCTTACCATCAGATGAATCGCGTGGTCTATTGCCAGCTATGGCAGCTATTCAAAATATTAACAATAAGTCTTCATCAGTATGTAAGTATATCAAATTATACCATTAAAGTAAACGCAGATACTATTCAAATAAAACTGACTAATACTTTTTAAACTGAAATAAAAAGTTAACGCTCTACGTCAAACGTACAGTCTAGCCCCTGAAGTAATTCTTATAAACGGAAGGGTTTATTTACTTTCTTATACTAACTTATACGTAACAGCTGCAATAACTGTTATACTTAATGCTTTATTGGTATAACTATAATTTTCAACCGGGCGCGCTCGCGGCGGGGGCGTGGCGGTGGCGGTGCGGCGCGAGCTGAGCGCGGCGGTGCAGTCTGGCCGGCGCGCGCTAGCGGCCGACGAGCTGTGGCTTAGTGTGCCGTTGTGCGCCCCCGCAGCCGTCACCCCCCCGTACGGTGCACCTATTTCTGCTAACAGGTGCTCCCATTCATTCTTGCAAATCGTCTGCACTTACATACCACACGGATTGGAACATCGGCAAAAATTAACTTCTTTTTATGACCGAGTTAGTGAACTGGTGCTCTCTAGACCTAATGACTTATTTTTAGTTCTTGGAGATTTTAATGTCACTAAAGCATCATGGTGCTTTAATCACCACAATGACAGTATGGTATTGCGGATATGTAACGATTTATTAACATCAATTACAGCTGATTTTATGAACTTATCTCTGCTACGTCAATTTAACAAAGAATTAAATATAAATGGTAGACTATTGGACCTTATTTTTTGTACTGAATTATGTTCTGTGAAATCATGCAATATGCCACTTGTCCCCGAAGATTTACATCATAAATCTCTTGAAATTGAACTTTTAGTAGATATCCCCAAAAAAATTGAACCGAATAAGAACAAAAAATATAACTTTAATAAAGCTGATTTCAACTCAATAAAAGAAAAAATAAATTCTATAGATTGGGACAAAGAATTTTACTTACTCGGTGATGTTGACTTAGTAGTAAATTGCTTTTATGCCATTCTGACAGATTTGATTAACAAATATGTGCCTTCAAGTTATTTCACTTTAAAGAATAAACATCCTCCCTGGTATTCTCTATCCTTAATTAAACTGAGTAACGAAAAACGTAATTTTCATAAGAAATGGAAGACTTACGGGAACGCGGAAGACTATCGAACCTATTCTATGCTCAGGAAACGACTTCGTAAACTTGAAGCTCAACAATTCGCTAAATACATCGACTACTCAGAAGATAATATAAAAAAAAATCCTCACTTATTTTGGTCCTTTGTAAAATCTAAAAAGCAGCTCGGCGATATTCCTCAAAGTATGTCTTACAACGGAACTTCTTTAACGTCAGGAACAGAAATATGTGAAGCATTCAACTATCATTTCTCGTCTGTATTTGTTCCACCTCAGTCCACAACCACCAGTCCAGGTGATGTTGTAAGTGATTTTAGCAACCACGCTATTGATTTATCGACTATTAATTTAGATATCACAACTGTGTTCCATGAGCTTAGTAAGGTAAATTTAAATAAAGGAGCAGGATCAGACAATATTCCTCCGATCTTTATATCACAATGTGCTAAAGAATTAACTAAACCAATTTTTCTTATTTTTAAGCAGTCACTTACTACGGGGATTTTTCCTAGTATTTGGAAAAGAGCACTTATAACCCCAATACCTAAAAACAATAAACGTGATCTGATACAAGAGTATAGACCCATTTCTAAATTGAGTATATTTGGTAAAATATTGGAAAAAATAGTCACATCTCAAATTTCTTTTGCTATAAAAAATCAAATAAATATTAATCAGCATGGGTTTGTCAAATCACGAAGTGTGGAAACAAATTTGGTGACTTTTGTTGATTACCTTCTTAACGCTATGGATAAAAACACTCAGGTGGATGTCGTTTACACCGATTTTTCCAAGGCTTTTGATAAGATTAGCCACGACTCGCTTCTGATTAAGCTTCGGAGAATTGGTGTGCATGGCAGTCTCCTGCGGTGGATTGAATCATATATACGGAATCGCTCTCAGGCTGTCTGTGTCAAGGGTTACTGTTCTTCATACCTCCCTGTACCGTCCGGAGTCCCACAGGGGTCGCATTTGGGCCCCGTTCTATTTACACTGTACATTAACGACATAGGTGATTTTCTTAGAAATTCAGATTATCTATTATACGCTGATGATACCAAAATATTCAGAGTGGTTACTGGTACCGCTGATTGTATTAAATTACAACAAGACCTGGATGCTCTTGTTGATTACTGTTCTATTAACCAACTTTATCTTAATAATGAAAAATGTCACATAATAACATTTACACGCAAAAAAAATCCTGTTTTATATGATTATAGTCTTAAAAACAATATTTTACAAAGAGTGGAATATACTCGCGATTTAGGTATCATCATGGATAGTCAAGTTTCCTTCAACTATCATGTTGAAGAAATTATTCAGAGATCCTTTAGGAATCTTGGATTTATCGTAAGAGTCACCAATCCATTTAAAAAAGCGATTACTCTAAAAATTTTGTACTTTAGCTTCGTGAGATCTATTCTTGATTTCGGTAGCATAATTTGGAATCCCTGTTATAAGCATCATATAAATAGGATTGAAAAGGTCCAACGAAAATTCATAAAAATATTTAACTTCCGTAATCATAATACAAATATATCGTACCTAGGCTCACTTAACAAATACAAACTCCTTTCGTTGCAAGATCGTCGAACTCAATTTGATATTTCTTTTCTGTTTAAAATACTAAATAACCACATAGACTCCCCAACAATACTGGCAAAAATAAATTTCATATCTAAAGCTCGCATTCCAGTTCGCTCCTCACGTTGCCTTAACATATTAGTACCCCCAAAGCTTCGTAAAAATTACACTCGTAATAACTTTTTTTATCGTTGTGTCACTAACTATAATAAGGAATTCTCTGATATTGACATTTTTTGTAATTCTCTTGATGAATTTAAGAAAAAACTTTTTGATAAATTGTTTGATAAAAACATTTAAAACATACACTATTTGACTAAACTACATAATTTGTTATAAGTATGCTAGCATTAAGTACAAGACGTAAAAACAAAATATTATGCATAATAAGCGTTACAAACAACATAACTTTATATAAAGTACTTTTCGGCACTCGTTGTCTTCTTATATTGAAATACTTTTTGTAAAAATTTTCTTTTCATTGTATGACTGTTTGATGCCATAATAAATAAATAAATAAAAAAAAAATAAATAAATTTTCAAGCAATGTTCAAACCATTTTTTAAATATAGCAATATAAATATTTATTTATACGTGTCTGGTGTTCTTCTTGTACAATTAAATTTGCCGCACATAATGAGTTAAGATGCTTATACTACCGTCACTTACCTTTTAAAATACTTTTGCTATTACAAATCTGCCACGAAGTTCTCAAATCTGAAAACTGTTCGAAATTAAAAAGTAATATTGTTTGCAAAGCTTAATCATATACTTAATGTAAGCTTTTCACTATACTCGTAATAGACGGTGGTTATAAGGGTCACTTGTACCTGCTTTGTCTTTAAATAGATAATCATAGACGTTGCAAGGGTATTGCACGCTTACCCTTCCCCTATAGTTACAAATATTCCTTAAAAGTATATATTGCTTCGTTTGTCGATAATGTTAATTAACGAATGAAATTATTATAGCATTTCTGGGTGGCGTCTTGTTTAATTGTAACCTTTGAACTTCAGCAGGCTGGGGCTGCTATCTATGAAACGTGCTAAGACTTATCACAGAATTTACTCAGCTAACAGTTCAAATAAAATGCAACTATGTTTCATACTATCTAGTGTTGAAAATTCAGTCAGTTGCAATGACTGCCATTTTGGTGTCACAATTTTTTTAAGATTAGGTATACTACACTAATATAGAATAAAGTCGGTTTTTATTTGACGGCCTGTGTATGGAGGTAAGTAGCCTTGCCTTCCATGCCAGAGGTTCCGGGTTCGAATCCTGGTAGGGGCAGATATTTTATCATATTTGCTTTCTAGTCATGGATGTGGAAGTATGTTTATTTCAGTTTATTTCTAATATTTATATACAAAAAAAAATCTATGTGTGTTTATATATTTCTTAAGTTTATTTATCCGTTATCTAGTATCCATAGCACAAGTTCTTAATGATACTTAACTTGGGCTACATAGTGTGGTGTGATTGTTATAAATATTTATTTTTTTATTGTTTGACTATTTAGCCGCAATAAATCTGAGATGAATCTAAGTTTTAAATATAAATCTTGTTATTTCATAGTTTAATTGTATTTCATTCTATTTTCTCACTTGAAGGTAACTTTTTGTGACTTCTCCCACACATTGCTCTGAGCATCTAAGTTTTTAGAGATTTTTACCTTAAAAATCAATTTGTATTGTAAAAAACATATTATTTTACAACTGTGGTGACGCGCGCCTTTTTAAAGCCAAAAAAAATAATATTGAGAACAAGATGTTAATTTAGAAAAATGTAGATTCAATATCAGACACATCCAATATTATTGATATTATTTTATAAAAATCTCCATCTTTATTAACTACAATCAAAGGCCCGTCGCCGGCCACCGCTGCGCGGCCTCAGCTTGAGCAAGGCTCATTTCAATTTCATAAAGAATAATTTCAGTGTAATATATAAAATTGATTTACGCTGGTACTCATCAGGTACTTTTACAATCACTTATTTAAGGTCTATAAAATAAATAAGCAATTTTTTACTAACTGCAGTGAAAGGAGGTCACAGGAGTGACATTATGTTGGCACTCAGTATAGTATTGACCGAAATTACGAATTGAACTAACGTAAGTGGACATTGTAATTAAACTCACATAGTAAATAGGAATTTTTAATGCAAAATAGACTTACATGGCTTAAGACGTAAACAAAAAAAAAGCAATCTGGATATGTCTTGTGAATTGTCTATTGATTTAACGGCCACCGAAATTTCGAGGCCAAAGGTCGTGGGATTTTCGTCTCCACAGGCTGTTTTTATTTCAGATAAGTAAAGTATGAATACTGTGTAAACAGCTTGGCTGTGGCTCGACATTAGCTCACACGATTAGCTGTCTTGTGTCTGTAATGTTGCCAAATTTCATTAACAATTTTGTGTAAAAATTGCCGATAGGTATTTTTTCGTTACGTCGCTTTATTTCCCTCTCGGTCTACCTTTGTTTTAAGCCAAAGTTCATGTGCATTTACGCTCTTATGAAGCGACATAAAAAAAAGACAATCGTTAAGCGTAAAATTCTTTTACCTATGATGAAATTTGGTAATAGCCGAAAAGCATATAACCATTTTATATATAACCATTTTAAACCTGTTCAGTAGTTTGAAACTGTATCGATTACAAATAAATAAATATTCCTCTTTTTTTTGCCGCCGAAGCAACACCCTCACGGGAGGGAGGTGGAAGATTCGTCATGAATACCACCGCAGTCGCCTGCGGGGCGATTGTTTTAAGATATATGCGAATAACTGTTATATATACATATACCACAAAGTGTTATATTACTTAAGTTAATATCAATAATAACTACGATTTAAAGTACTGCCAATTGTAAAACATGTTACAGTCCTCTGGGTCAGCAATATAAGTGAAAATGCCTTCGTATAAGAGATTGTAACTGCCGTTAACTGCGGCAACTTTGTTCATTCACTTATATGATAATCATTCTACTGAATGATAAATATAGTTTTTAAGTTTATGTTGTTATTTTTTTCACTTTTGTAAACGTGTGTTTCATGCTTCATGCTTTCATTGCTTTTCAATTCATGCTATAAAGCTTTTATCATTAACTTAATAAATTTTAGAAATTAATGTAGGAATAGGTTTAATCTACACGAAATAAAACACCTGTGAGTAATGATGTTCATGGGTGCGAATGCCACAAGTCAGTCAATTAAAAAAAAAAATATTCTGACAGAACTTGCTTTAGTTAATGCTCGTTTAAAATAACAACATACCTATTCAGCTTTAATTAAAGTCCAAAACATACGACATAGATACTTTATTTGCCTAACCCTTCTAAAAAAATTACCAATATTTCTTCTTCATTTAATCAAGTAGACGTCTCGATGGGGTTTCATCCTCATAGCTCCTATCAGTATAAAGTATATTTCTACCGACAAATGATCTTTCACAATCGGTTCACTATTTTCACGATTATAAACAAGCACAAACCAATATTTCCGGACTGCTTTAAATTGGCTAGAACGTGGATCTTAGTAGTCAGACTATAACAAAAAATAAAAAACTTAATACGCGCAGTCAAAAACCCAGGGATCCCGTTGGTTAGTTTTGTAAAACTGAGTTTCGTGCCAGTTCCAATAGTTGTCGATCAAAAAGAGCGAGAAAGCGGGCAGACCGATGCGTTTGCCTTTAACTGACATCGCCAACTTTTACCAGTCTCTGTGATCATAACCCTTGCAACGGCGTCGAAGTATCGAAAACTCAACATATAATAAAAATCAAAAAATCAAAATCGTGGTAAGAATCCCGTTAATTCCTTCAATGATAGTACAAATTTTCTCTGCATCTTAAAATAATTAACCAACACGTCGAATTACCAAGTAAAAGCAAAACACAAAGCTAAAGTCAGTTCACTTCAACTTTTGTCAACCAAAAGCTATTCTGAACTTCATGAAACCCCGACTTTCTATTACAGGAGCCGGGACGCGGGCGTAGGGGAGGAGGAGGCATAAAACTGAAAGTTCTAGGACACCGTCGTAATTAAATCTAGCCCGCCTGGAACATCGTAACCGGCAATTAGTTGACTCCGACTTGCAAAATACAATTTTCCAATAAGTGCAAAAAGTATTGGAAAGTACCAATTTGGGTATCACAAAGAACTTTTTAATAGCGGCAATAGGTTATAATTGAACTTTGTCTTACGAATCGGTGTTACATATTACTAAATATGAAACGTTTTTAAACTACTTTTTAATTTAAAAAAGTTTACTGAATAGTCGTTTAAAGCACAGCATTTCACATTCCAACCATTTTTTTATGACTTATGATTCCATAATTTTCTAAGCACCTTTGACGTTCGCTAACCCTTAAAGTAAATTAAAAATATACAATCAAAACCTTTTTATCTAACTAGGTCACGTAACCCTTTTATTTATTAACGAAAAATTAAAAAATTTACAAGGTGATAATTGAAAATTGACATTTAGATTTTCGAGTTTATTCCCGGCTTATTGATTGTGCGAGGAGGCATCTTTTCCTGTTGAAACCGTTTTCTAGTCTGCCGCGAACATTGTGTAACCGAGAATGCATCAATGTGGGTGTGGGTTGGGCCAGGACCAGGAATTCAAATACACGGAATTTATCTGTGTGAGTACGCCACGTGTAAACTTTACTACTGGTGCTTTCTGCTCGCCTGGTAGGTCGCGTTCAACGCTGTAAACGATATAAATGGCTGACGAGTTTCACAGTGAAATAAAATTAAAGATAAGGTTTTGATCTAGTTTTTTGTTGTAAGAACTTTGATGTTTAGATTTCGTTTATAGTATAATTTTTACTTCAACATGACTTTAATTGCTTACTTCGATCTAAAATAGCACATTACGAGATCGAAGACTACATGGGAAACGAGTCGTCATATCTAACACTGAAAAAAATGCTTGAAACCTAAACACTGGAAAAAACTTTTATGAATAAAGCTGCGGTACGTCAATTGCCGTAACATAACTATGAATATTTGAATACTAAAAAGTGCATTTTTATTTTCACACGTTTACGATCATAAAAATATCAAGATATTTTAAATTTAAAGGTACTCTATGCTTCTCTAAGAAATGCACTGAACTAGTATTAAAGAATAGCTTATAAATGAGGGTGATTGATGTTATTTAGCACGCATGTGCAAGCCGAGTTAGTCTTGCAATTAGCTCTCTTCAGTGGCGGTAAGAAATTGTAGCTGACTACGATATGCTACGAATTAGCAATATTTAGTATGTAACCGCTATCCTCGTAGCGCACCGTAGTCTAATGATTCTCAAATTAATAAATATTAAAGTGAAGGTTTCTATTTCTAGGGCGTATGTTACTACGGAGTTTCAAAATGATATGCAGAACACGTCGTGTGAAAGGTTGAATGACCGGGCTTGATTTACTCAGAAAAGTATTCAATTATTATTGAGGGAAGGTAACTTGTTACTTGCCTTCTGTAGTTTTCACATCTTTATAGATCTTCTGATCTACTGATCATTAATGATGCTTTATGGAACGAGGAATTCAGATGAAATCTTGAGTACTGTTACGATTATTGTTTTCCTGCTTAACCCTTTCCTCTTACCGGAACACAGCTCAAATGTGGTTTTTATATGGGTTGAACTAGAAATTACTGCAGTGGTGTTTCAGGCGAATCTTTAACACAGAAAACTCATACGATGATCGAAGTGTCGTGACAACATAACTAGGTTTTGTTTAGGGTTTTTTACATAATAATGTGATATATATAAGCTCTATGATTTTATACAAAATATTAAATAAATATAACAAGGATAAATTGAGGGTAGTCACTCAAGAAACAAGCAAATTTTGTGTGCTCATAGTTTTTAATTAATTTTAGATATAATTATTTCTGTTTATTACAAAGTAATGTTATAATTTGCTACTTGACTCACCAGTAGTCACTTTCAAACTTAGTTTCCTCACTTCACTCACTGTGGCTCTCAATTCCATGCACATAACACAACATGGAAGCACTAGCTAAACTGTTTGAAGCTCGCTTCAGTGAGTATGAAGGTAAACTGGAGAAAATTGCCGGCAATCCAGCTGTTCATCCAGACCTCACGGTGTTGTCCCAGGATTTCCAGTCATTCAAGACATTGGTTTTGCAGATGTTCAAGCAGCTGAAGCATGAGATTGAATCCATCAAAGATGCACAAGACAGAATAGAGACAGCTGCACAAGGAAAATTTCTCCTCTTCCATGGAATTTCTGAAAAGCAAAATGAGAAGCTACATGAGGAAATTTACCACATATTAACCGACAAAATGAAGATGAGAGGCATCAATCGAGACCACTTACATGTTTGTCATCGCTTAGGAGGTTATTTGCAAGGTAAAACAAGACCAGTTTTGGTAAGATTTGGTGACCTGGAGATTCATCATCTTGTCTGGGACACAAAAACAAGTCTGAAGGGCACTGGTATTACAATATCAGAATTTCTTACGAAGATAAGACAACAGATGTCGTTGGTTTTGACATACGCATCCCGAATTAAGCGATGCGGGGAGGAGGGTGGAGTAAGAAGCCCACCCCACCAGCCCCCGATTGAGGAAATAAGTAGTATTTTTTAATGAATTTTTTAAAATCTGGCCTAAACCCCGGGACTAAAGGGTTAGGTTAATAATGACTATACATGTGAAAAGGTTGAAATGAAACTGAATTCCATACTGGCACTTCGCCAGGTGCGGCCGCACCACGCTCGCTTCGCTCGCTCGGCTCGCGCATATTTTTATCACACACAAAACCTAACCTAACCCAACCAATGAAACTGTTTTTATATACTTTTGGCTTGTTTAAAACATACTGTTAACAACACTAACCTAATCTAATAACTTAGGCTATGGTCCCCCTTTCAAATACCAAAAGTATTTTACTTATGTAATGTTTTGTATTTATAATACATAATGGCACACTTATTTGCTTTACACGAAACTCTCCAGTCACAGATCTGCTGGAAGAAATTTCCTAAGAAATAAGCAGTACCTTTGTACATATATTTCTGTTTTTTCTTCTTTCTTTGATTGTTACTTATATGTGTGCATAAATTGTTAAATAAATAAATATAAAACTCTTAAAAAATCTCTTAATAATTGACAACTAAGAAAAGACATCCACTTTCTGTACAAATGCTTCACACCGCTCGATCTTGTGGGCACGCACCCATTGGCTTTCGGTGATTGTGACCAAGTCGTTGTTGGGGGGGCAGTCTACACAGCGCCATCCGGGTCGTGGTTGCCAGCACACTGCTTTGCTACTCGAGAACTTTACGGCACCAGCAGCCATTTGTCTTTGAGCTATGTGCCCTTCCCATTGTCACTTCAGTCTTAAAATTACTACTTAAAAACTAACTTATTACTAGATTATAAATAATAATAAAGAAATAAAACCCCAGACAAACACACCAATTGAATTTCCTCAAAGTAAGCAGAGCTTCTTTTATGGATGCCCATAGAGCGAACTGGGGGAACCCAGAATAAACACGAAAACATAAACAAATACAACCATGAATGATCCAAGCACAAACATAATGTGTTCATGACACAAATGAGTGCCCCGACCAGGCTCGAACCTGGGACCTCCAGCCTATGAGGCTTATTAACATTGTAATTTAGTCATGCAAATAAAACTGTTTCTAAACCTTACCTGAATCTAAGTAAGTAACCAACAAACTGTAACATCATACAAAAACAAAGGGCTCAATTTTCTATTGCATTGCATTGTGTAGAAGGAACATGCAACTTTACACGGTCAGAATGGCTGGCAACATTGCCAAAAAGTTCAGAAAATAAAGTTAAGAAACGGCTTTGCTATGTTTAGTCAGAAGCATACCGATGTAAAGTTCGATTGCAGAAAGTTGTAAATATGCAAGCATGAACAAAAATACATATACTACATTGTAGGTACTTCATTGAATATTTAAGATAATAATTAGAATAAATCCTCTTAAGTTAAAATAGATATCGTAAGCTCTTATAAATATAAGTAAGTTCTTATTAATAAAAACAATTACAAATGACCACTATGAAACCTTTTCCTACGGCTTAGTTTTTTATATTCAAATCATTAAAACTAACTATAAAAGCCGTATTATTAAATTTAATCTCGATTTGTAAAAAATATAAGTAATTTTAGTTTGAAAGTTTACTATGCTGGGCGAAAACATCAAGTGTGCCGAGGCGGTCATACCGGAAAAAAATATATATCCATGCCAATCTTTTTCAATTCACAGCCGTTTTCTGTATTATTTTAATTTATTTTACATATCTAGAGTTGTAACAAGAGTCGTAAGTTATCTACTTTTGTACTAATGTACTGCAGGCTTGGCAAGAGCTTCTGGCAGTTGTCCAAAAATCAACCCCTCACTACACACTTCTTCATTCAACTGTACTCAATACACGGTGAAAATATGTCTCTATTGGCATTGAAGTATATTAAATTTTTTCAATTCATAATATAAAATATATTCTAAATCTTGTGTCTCTATGGCTAAAATCTACAAAAGGTGCTTAGGCTTATCTCAACTAAATGGTCAAATAAAAAGCGCCTTTCTTATTTGGTGTACAGGGGTGAAAATAACAATAAATTTTGACTAGATTGGTGTTACATGTTTCCAGAATATGTATCCTATACGGGATGAAACAAAGTCGATTTTTATTTGACCTTTTAGCTGATATTAGTCTTAGGATGCTTGATAGATTTCAGCCTAAATGTATAGGTAGTGTAAAGGCAATTATTTTCGTAGTCACTGGATTGATTCATTCACTTAATGTTTCACTACCTTTTTAAAAGATGATAACCATAAGGGTTTAATTTCATTTTTGTAATTTTCGTAGTAATCTCTATTTTTTTTTTAAATAACAACCCACGTGACTCGCAGACAACGTAGCCTCGACGAGGGAATTTTTTAAATCAGTTCAAGCAGTAACTTTTGACATTCTCCATTACAAGTCTGTATAATATTAGTATAGATAGATAATTGTAAACCTGTTATGATAACCTAATAATTCCAGGAGTGCTCGTATTGAGTAAACTGGAGTACTAAAATGGACACTCCGCTCGGGCTGCGTTGTGAATAAAAGTAATCCACTCAAGGAAACCAAGTAGGACTACTTAATTTATCTGTTTCTATGTTCGATTTGTTATCTGATTTATTAAAAAGCTAGAAAAGGCCTTGTGTGACGCATCAGTTCGTTTTTAAATTGACAAAAAAATAAAACCAACAAGCAATAACAAGAATTTTTTATAGAATCTTCGCGAACAGAATTAGAGTGACGAAAAAATGCTCCGACTCTCTTGAAAGAATTGAATATCCACGAATGAGTATTAGAATGAGATTTGCTATTTTACTTTTAATCCCCTTTAGAATGCCGCCATACTTCCCACCACAGCTAAGGCAGATAGACGTAGGGTAGGGCCTCCGATAATTTAAATTGGAATAATAACTTACAGGAAAATTTACCGAAATTAAACTAATTAAACGATTGGTATATTCCTGAAAATACTCACATCTCGTGGAGGAATGAATAGGTTTATTGTGCAAAAAAATTCAATATAACATGTAACCCATAAGAAAAATTGGCAAATGAACTAATAATTTACAATAATAATAAATCCCCAGACAAACACACCAACGGCATGGTCGGTCACAAAGTAAGCAGAATATTATGAATGACCATTCAGCGAACTGGCGGGGAATCCAGAATAAACATACATATATAAATATCATCAACCATGACTCGAGAACCAACTTCTGTGATAATCATACAAATGAATGCCCCGACCAGGACTCGACTATGAGGCAGGGCTACCCACTACGCCACTCGGCCGTCACTACCACTATAGTTGAGCCATTACAAACGTGCGAACTGAGTCATAAAACATTCCGACAATTCCCTTCTTTGTTGTTACACACAACACTAGAAGTGCGAGCGAGAGTTCCGATATGCATATAAGTGTGAGTGAGAGATCTGATAAAAATGATTTATAACTCAGTTCGCACGTTTGTAATGGCTCAACTTTACACTACACCACAATATACATCACTTTTTCCTTAAAGATTTTCCATAACTAGTTATAGTTAAACTGTAACAATAAATTATTCAATACCAATATTACTGGCCAGTAGATAATTTTATAATGATTTTTAACCTAATCACCGGCCATAAACCATAATTATATAGTAATAATTACAGAATAATAAGTAATTTAATATCAATTAAGACCAATCGTTCTGTATATTATTGAACTTACTGTAGTAATATTCGAAGAAATGCATATTTAAATAAAACTTCGTAGGTTTATTTCTGATTTAAACGCTTCAATCTTATACCTGGATCCTATCTGCAGACATTTGTGAAGCGCTTACAATATTATATATGACGCGTTTTTTTTTGGTTTATTTTAAAATTGCACTGCCCATCAGTCTGTAATTGTTTAAAATATTTCTCTTGATTTAAGCAAGGTTGGCTGGAAGAGATCGCTCTGTAGTGATAAGGCCGCCCAAATTGAATTTCTGTATTTTTTTTACATTTTGTATGTCTTATTTTTTGCTGTTTTTTTCTTTTTATTGGCAATAAAGTGTTTATTATTATTATTATTATTTATAGCCGGCAAACGAGCAGCGACCCACCGGATACCAGCAGGCATCCTAGTTGTTTTTTTAATTTAAAATTGCCTTTGTTCCAGTCATTGCACTGGCTGTTCCGTCCCTTTAACCAGAACACAACCGCGTAGAGGTGATTATTATGGCGGTGAAAATAGGAAGGACAGTACTGTAGTACCAAACGAGGTCTTAACAAAGAAACTCTAGTGTTACGAAAGCGTGGGCGCTTTTAGGACATTTATAAATGTACTAATTTAGCTTCCAATTGAAGTTGTTAGCACTATTTTTATTAAGAACGACTAGCGACGAGGATATAAGTTATTAATACAGTTGACATGACTTGGAAATTAAAATAAATCTCATTTACTTACATTTATTTACCTGTTCTAAAGTAATTTTTCTTTTTAATGTGAAGCCCTGTTTGATTAGATTGTAGCAGTCGAACATAGGTGGCGTTCGTCCGTGAATTTGAGCAATGAATCTGTTACTTACACAAACTCAAGTATTTACATTAATGAACCTGAAAGAAAGACAGAACAATTCAATGACGTGGCGCGCGAATAATACGGATTTAACGTGTTGTGTGTGACGTTTCGGTTGTTTTCGCATAGAGACTAGTTTAGTCATTCGATAGGGACCGGATTTTTGAGGTTAGTGCATCAAGTGCTTGTCATTTATCTTCCGCTACTTGGCTTTATCCAAAGGTAGCGTTAGAAACTTGATGCAAGTTGGCGAGCAGAGAGAAGCGAGTGTGTAGCTCCGATAGTTTTGTCACTGGGCTAGGCAATTCTGTGAGTCCGTACTGTAGAGTAGATTCGACTGGCCCGTCGTTGGTCTCTCAGGAACAGTTCTAACGGCCAAGCGAGCATCGCTTAACGAATTTATCTTTGATAGCTCATATCGCTGCAACAAACCAGTGGCAATAAAGAGTTCTCGCCGGGGCAGTGTGAACAGGCAGTTATCAGCAATGAATAATGCATGTGTATGTCTTATAATTGACATGAAATCTACATCTATTGTACGTTTATAAAGCGCGAAAACGGTCGATAATCCGTTGATTTGTCATCGGCGCTGATCCAAGTGCCTAATTGATGAAAATGTCACGAAACACTTTTTTCCAGCAATAGTGCCTGATTCAGCTTAAACATTCACTCCTTTTAAAAGCATTATAACAATTATATTCAAACATTATTTTATTCATAAAATGTATTGAGGGCTTTAAAATTTCACGTACTAAGATTAAATGTCATTCATGTCACTTTAGATTAATCAATTCCAATGTAACCTAAATCAATTCCAACCAACGCCATCAGTGTTAAACTGTCAACAATTAAACATCAGTGTACCGATCGACTGATGGTGATTCTAAATCTAAACGAAAAACCGTTGGGTTCTAAATTCGGCATCGCTTCTGCGTGTTTGATTGGCGTTAATATTATTTGTTCAGTTTCGACCGCCATGATTGTAGTATTGTTTGGCCCCGCGCTTAATTTCAGCTATTGTTACAAGCGACACACCTTTTGTAATGTAGTCAATTCTGTTGGATTTATAACAGTTTTTGTTCCGAAAGTTTTGAGGTTTTATTTGTTGTTTGGTTTTTAGAGGTAGAGAAATTTTCAAAGATTTTTTTATGAAAGCTGATTTTCAAAACATATAGTTATCAATCAAGGGAAAGTTAATGAATGTGCTACATTTTTAGGGTTTAGAATTTAATATAATTATGATAATTATAATTAATATATTTAAAATTAATCGTGTAATAGATACCACATCACAATTAAAAGGATGTAACTCTTTCAATGAAATATGAATTATTTAAATGGAACGCATTAATTTATTCTTACCTAAAATGGGGTATATTGCGAATGAATTGGCCGCTAGAGGCGCTAGTGTAGCGTGAGGTCAATTTCAATGTTTTTGGATGGGCCAACCCGCGTTTATTTCTGATTAGAATAATATTGTAAATATTGCAATACCTGAGATTAAGTATTTCAAATATTTGAGTTATGGGTCAATGAATAATACTGCTTCGAGACAGTTTTATCTTTCGGGAACTCCTATTTTCTGAACAAAACGGGACTGCGCAAATCTGCGGCTTGCTGGATATTTTTAAGTTACAGTTTTTAAGTATGAAAAATGACTTAAATTTTAACGTGGTTTTCACGTTTATAAAACCAAACTTTCACAGCTATACTTGAGGATCTAACACGAGAATGGCGAACAACCGGTCAGCACAAAAACGGTAGCCGTCATTCAAAGATTTAAAAAAAATACAAGGCTCTACTTACGAATTTAGTCTAAAAAGTGACTAGTCGGGACAATTCGCGTTCGCAACTACATGAAAATATCAAATTATAGCTTTTCCTACTACTGGAGACAGTTTTTTTTCTATTAGAGTCACCACCGATCTAAGATTAGAATATTTCTCTTCAATTGAAGAACCACTTCGTAACTGACGTTATCAGACATTAATCATCTTTAGAAAATAACTCACTTGAAATGTACAGAAACAAGGTACATTTTACCTTGTGTAAATATGTAGTACGTGACATTAATTAGTGCAGATAAATTGCATGAACGATATTGGGACAATTCAAAAAAGTAGTAACAGAAGTTCTAATTATCCTAAAAAAACAAGGTCTACAGGTGTAACATGAAGCCCGAGAAATGCGTAGACATAGCCAATTTGACAGCCAATGAAAATGACTTTCTACATTCACATGTTACGTGACATGGATTTACCAAGCCAACCAGACGACTGTCAAACATGACGTCATGTATATCGGATAATTATCGACATTATTATTAATTTGGGTATTTTGCGCCACTGTTTATTTACCTGAATAAATTACCAGTCTTAGTATATACTTCTATTGTTGCGCTTGTTTTGTTTATTAGTAGTAAATGATTGAAAGGGGAATCCACATTCCACCCGTTCGTCTAGTTCGCTTGGTCGATTGGTTTTCTCTTGAAGAGGAGACATAGCAAAGAATATCTCATGCTAGACCTACTGTACCCGGAGTACTCCAGTAGGTACCTGACGTACGTTCTTTTTTTGATAGGAATCGTCCAGTACCTGACTTATTAGAATTAAATAGTATTATGGCAAACCCACAGGATTACGGACCCTGTCATATCATAGTAAATATGTATTGCCTAGGTATAACAATATGCACGGCACAAGGACGTGGGAATACATGTTACCTAATATTATAAATAGATTGCCTTCACACTTACAAGACGAAATAATTAAGTTAAATGCAAGAAGCTGTAAGCAAGTACTTACAAAATTCTTCACAACGGATGCCGCGCACGTTAAGTTGCCATGTTATACCTACTTTAGTATACCTATTTAAAAACCTTGTTTATGTTAAGTCTGACTTACTGTACCTATGTATCGCGTCAATCCGACGAGTGATGACCTGTGTTGCGGATAAATCTTGTGTGGTTTTTGCAACATTGTAAATGAAATGTATACGTATTTCTTTTTTTTTATAGTGAACAAATAAAAAAATTTATACGTTGTTATAATTGTGCATAGTAGAAATGATGTAAATTTATATTTTGAAACTATTGTGTAACTGTAAATATGTATGATGTGGTGTCACTTTTTTAAATAAATAAATAAATAAAATAAATGTACGGCTCTGTTGCGAAAAAATATAAATATGTGTACACGTTGTTTACTATTTATACACAAAGAGTATTAACATTCTAAGGTCCAAAATGTAGACGCAGTGTAGACACAGTATGTAACCTTTAGACAGTTTTGATCTTGTTGCCATAAGGTAGTAACTGTGAGGTTATATTTGCGAAAAATTGTTACTAAAAGCTTTTCCGACAACTCTCAGTCGCATAGTGTATACTCTGTTACCACATTTTGAGGATAAACCTAATGTAAACACAAAGAGTAGTAAAAATGACCACGTTGGGACTAGAATTTGTAGCAAATATCACCGCGATTTGGTTGTATGGGACATGCTTACATCACAGTCAAGTTACCCCCTTTAACTTGACTGTGACATAACAAAACAAATATAAAGGGAAAGGTTTTCTGTATTCAAAAAATATTATTTATGCGTTTAAATTATATAGAATAATGTTTTTAAACTAAAATGTTTAGTAAATATAATCCTTTTATCTAAAATAAACATACAATGTTCCCACGTTTAAAAGCAAGCTTTTAAAGAGATAATTATTTTAACAGGAAATTAAATAACATTGTTTATTAAGATTTTTAACAAGTAATTTTTCCCTTAGTTCACTATATTATAAGTAAGTTTAGAAGCAGAATGAAGTACTTGACATCAAAATAAAAAAAACAGTAACCATAAGGTATAATAATCGTTCATTGTTTTACTATAATATTACAGTAAAATTATTTATTATATATAATATTATAGTAAAATTCTTTATTATATATAATATTATTGTTTACTAGCAACTTGAAAATATACTTTAAACTATAAATACCCTTATATTACAATAAAACAAATAAAAACATTTTTCGACTAATGAAAGCCTGTAATACCGAAATATGAATATACCCGTCAGTGACATACGTGGCGAAAATACGAAATTTTATTTTATTAAGTCCGTAGAAAAGTTAATTAAAAATGTATGGACAGGTCGCGATGGCTGCAGGATCATCACAATTGCAAATAAAACCTGCTAATTTATTGTAACTGAGAGGTGTTCACATATTATTCATACCTATTTATTATACTCTGCAGTGGTTTTTACATCCTTTGTATGAATGTAGTTTTATTTTTATATAGAAAGCTCGTTGTCATTCGGTGTGGATTTAAATATTCTCGGATGTGTGATTTTATTCACTTTTATTTTTTTAATGTTTTGGCCTTCAATATTTCGCGAGTCATAAACACGTCAGTGATGTTTCCGATAAAAAAATATTGAAACTAAAACAATCTTTTCTGAAAAATATATTACCATCTGGCTTTTTGAATAATAAAGAAATAAAAAACTATTGTTTTTAATTAAGCCATAATTGTGACCATAATGATATTCATTTTATACAAAGTATAGAATATATAGATCAATCATCCCGATGTTTAAATTAGTACCTTCTTATTAACAGTACACTTAAATTATTTGATACTTAAACCAGTTGGAAACGAAGTAAGGTAGGTATAGCACGCAAATATATATAGATAGTTCATTACTAAAAGGTTTGATCAGACCCCTTCAAGACATACTCATCATCATCTTGACACTCAAATTCAAATTCAAATTCAAATATTTATTTCTCAACATTGACAATTACTTGTTCTTATTGACGTCAAATAAAACATGATTCTACCACCAGTTCGAAAAAAACCTTCGTGACGAAGAACTGGCAAGAAACTTCACGGGTATATTTTTTTTCAAAATAAATTTACAGAGTCTCTTTATGTCTATACAAAATTATTCTTTTCTGCATCTGTTAGCTCGGCAAGTCTCCCTCCCAAGTATCCAAACGACGAACACCCTCAAATGGCACCCGTTCACGAGTTAACGCGGGATCCAGCCATCGCCCTCCTCAACCATATTAGAGGGAAGTGAGCGACCCGTCACCCGACGTTAAGTTTCTTGTCAGTTCTTGATCACGAAGGGCTTTCCGATCTTGTGGTAGTGTCATGCTTTATTTAACGTCAACAAGAACAAGTAATTGTCAATGTTGTAAAAAAAACATTTGATTTTGAATTTACGCAGATACTAACTAAATGATTTATGCAAGTTAACTAGATTCAAAGACAAAACCTTTGTTTGCCTTTAGTCATATTCAAGCTGTGGTCATCAAATCCCAGCCAAAGGCCTGTAAGCCCATTTGAAACAATCCTCAGTCAACCCGGATAGTCGGGCCAACGGGTTCAGCTAATTGGGACAGATGTTTCTTCGGCATGTAAATGTACGGTCAGCAACGGGCCAGCCTTGTACCGCCAGCAGCGGAGTCTCTACGCACTGTAACGTACTAAATGTTCAATTAGGGGATAGGGGTGGTAATTTTGGGTGGAAAATTTTAAATTATATCCGGGTTCGCTGAGTAGCTTATTATAGAGGGCCATATACACAATTCATAGAGATTTCAGACGTCCAAGTGGCGTCAGGGGTAGTAGCCCTGCTTCATACGCCGGAGGTCCCTAGTTGGAGTCCTGGTCGGGGCATTGAATGATGCAGATGATGGGCATGATGAATGCAGAAGTTTGTTCTCGGTTTATGGTTGTTAACATTTATATTATGTACTCTAGTCCCCCCAGTTCCTTATAAGGTCATAACACAAACGGTGCTATCTTTGGGCCATACAGTTGGTGTGTTTGTCCGGGGATGTATTATTATTATATAATGTCATATTTCAATAATTACAAGTGGTTATCAGGTACAGTTTACAAAATAATTAACTATGCCATTGCACTATGTGATTTTCTAAGGTTACGTTCCCAAAGGGTACCCATAGAGTCATAATAATAAATATAGAGTCAAAATAATAAGTACTAAGCCTCCACTGCCATCTGTCCGTATACGAAATCTCACAGAATATGTATTTCTATTGCTAGTATATCAATAAGTAATTTAAAAAAGTAACTCCAAAGACCATGTGAAAGTCAGCCTAAGGCTCACCAGGAATGGAAAGTATAAAATAATTTTTGTTATATTTTATAGTAGTTAATTCAAAGAATAATTAGAAAGCCGCGGATACTTCTTATTATAAAATTGTGAATTGAAGATGCGGTAAAAATTCGATAATTGTGCCGTCGATTTAGGATAATTGGAGCATACGAATCTGCCAACATTGGTCTGTCATTAAGATTAGAGACATTGTTTTGCCTGTGAGTCACTTGATCTTGTTTCTGTTATGTTTCGGCATTATCTCTGCGTTTGCTTTTTAAACGATATCTTAGTGCAAAATATTGACGATAAATAAATCATTAAACCGGCTCGCACACCTACCTACACAGCGGAGCGCCCGGGTTTGATGTGGATGATAATGTAAACATCTGTTGTAGGTAACGTTGGAAGGTATGATCAATGAAAATAATAAACAAAAATAATGAATTGTAACACTTACACATTAAATCTTCAATTGTTCGAAATGTCCGCCGTTTGCAATGGTACACAAATTATAACGACGTATAATATTGTTATTTAATCGTGCAATAAGGTCACTGTTTGCTGTTAAACTTTTTAATTTATTAAACGCTAAAATAATCCGGTTTTTAAGTTCCTCTACGGTATTCACGTCTGTCGCGTACACTTCACTTTTCACAAACCCCCTGTTAAAAAATCCATTGAAGTGAGATCCGGGGACCGTGGTGGCCATCGTACTGGTCCAAATCGACCAATCCACTGCTGTCCAAACATTTCGGTGAGTCGCTCTCTGGAAGACATCACTGAATGTGGAGAAGCTCCGTCCAATTGATACCATAAATGCCGATAATTGGCTAAGGGTAGTTCTTCGGTATATTCAGCAACGGGACCGGATAATATCTCCAAAAATTGCCGCGTTAAGGGTGCCGTCAATAAAAACAGGGTCATTAATCTGGTCCCTGTGTATACCAGCCCACACATTAACAGAGAAGCGGTACTGATGCTCTGACTCCCGAATCATGCGTGGATTTTCAATACTTCATTATCTGAGATTTTGTTGGTTCCATTTGCCATTGCGTGTAAATGTGCTCTCGTCGGTCCACATGACTAATAAAAAATTCGGGTCGTCAGTAACTTTGTCGAGTATCCACTGGCATTGAGTACGCCTGACTGGCAAATCCCTTCTTAAAAGGGCTTGAACTTTTTTACTTACTATTTGACCGGTTTGCGTTTATTCCTTTTTAAAATGTTATGCACGGTTCTATGGCAAACTCTAAACTTGCGTGCGGCTCTATGCAGACTCGATGTGGGTTTGCGGTCAAAATAGTCAAGAATCTGTTGCTCGCGCGCAGTAGGTATCTGCTGCGGTGGGACTCCCTCCTGATGCGCTGCTAATGGTTTGTTTTCCCGTGCTCGTTGTACTGCCAATACTATGGTGCGAGCGTTCCTAGGGCACGCGCGGCTGTCTCCATACCTTTCTCGGTAAGTTCGCAGAGCTAGAGCTGCGTTTCCGTGGGATTCCCCGTAGATTAAAATCATGTCAGTGTATTCTGACGCCGTGTATGTAGCACGAGGCATTGTGGATGTCTTACGTACTTACAAAATAATTAAAAACTACTCACAAAACTAAACCGAAAATACTCAGTTACGTGTCCTATCACAATAAAAACTTAACATTAGTAAATGGGACGCGTGAGCGACCATAATCCGTGCTGAATTGCGCAACGTGCACCCCGGATGCAACGCGTCTTCGCACTAAACAAAGTAAAAATTGTGCCCTTGACCTAATTAGCCGAGCCGCCGTCGGCGCCATAACAACATACTGATCTATTTCTATTTCTGTTACGCTTATTGCATTAGAGTGAGATAACCGTGATCTGTACTTTCTTTTAAGGAAAGATTTAGTACAAGTACTTCCTTGCTTGTACTGCAAACTTACGATGCGAACTGGCTACGTCGCATCGTTCGCGTGAATTTTGTCGTTTAGATAACTACGTATGCCTATAGTACAAACTTACGATCAGGTGATCGGGAAGATACAGAGTGTTTAAATGAAACTAAGTAAAAACTAAAAAACATTCCTGTGACTAAACTATGGCTTACATTGATCTGATTTTTGTTGTGTAGCCTGATAATTGCCTCTCGCTTTTATCAACGTTGTATACCACTTGATAAGATTTTAACCCGGGAATCGATCAGTTAGGTAGAACCACCCTATCCCACAACATTGGCAAGCGAGCGGCACCGTTTTGCGCGATCGCCAGCCAGCGCCGCTGAGCGCATTCAGCCCTCTTCCTCAGCGCAGTGACATAGCCGCGTGGAAGCTGGCGCGTGAGCACTCGCATACCGCTAGTGTGAGGAGGCAAAAAAACCACAACCATAAAAAAATCTTTTCAGTAATGGTTTTGCATTAAATTACAAAAAAAATATGAAAACCGTCAGGCAAACCAGAATATTTACAAATGAACAGTAGGAAAAAGAAAAACGAGAAACGAACAAAATGTACAGATAGAATTCGACCCCTTAAAGTTTCAGTTTAATTTACCCAATTTAACACTTAAAAAAAATGTACTTTATGGTTTGTTACATTTTCAGTTATGCGAAAAGCAGATTAATCCTACCTATTGTATTTCAAATCAAAATCAATAATAAGATACTCTAGTCTTGAAGCTCGGTCGTGTAAATAGTACACGGGCACAAAGGACTCCGCTAAGATACCAATATTAATGAAAAGAGGAAACTGTGTTTAATATCAGTCAGTACCAGGTTCAATAAATGAACATCTGGTGCCTTTATCGCAGTTTATTTAAACAAATAATCAAAAGAAGTCCTTTGGTTGTGGCTTTGTAATGAATTAATTCTAGACTCTTGAATTTAAGTAATTCAAAACATTCGACGCAAGATCATCAATTTAATCCAAATATTCCTTTGGTATCATAAAAGAATACGGGAGAATTACTTTTTAAGATCGCTTTACTTCTAGTTGTTATTGTCTAAACACGGTACGAACGTGTTCTTTTTTTTTCGAAAGGGACAGTTTATTTATGGCCCTATTAGCCTTTTAAATTTCACCGGACTTTGTGGCCTAGCGCTGAGGGCGCTTAGCCGGAACTTAAACTACATGCGAAACGCTGAACGAATACAACGTCCGTGAGGGCACGGACCTCGGCTTAGGACGCCGTATACTGAAACTACCACTGGTTCGGGTCATCTACTGCCAAAGAACCGGCAAGAAACTCAGTAGGAATGCGTACGCCGCGTTAGCCTGGCCCACCGACGGGTTAGATGATTCGAATGCCGTGTTGCCCTACTTCTAACGGAACGCCAGCGTTCCTTGATGTAATAGCGTTGTCGGGATCTGTTAAGTACGCTCTCCACCCCCCGCCCCCTCAAGGCGGGCGTCCCTCAGGGCTCGGTACTCGCCCCGTTACTATACACATTATACACCAATGACATACCTATTCCGTCTAAAGGTGTTCAACTTTCCCTCTTTGCCGACGACACTACCCTATACGTCAAGGGCGTGCACGTCGACACACTCATCACCAAGCTCCAGAAGGCCGTAAATGACCTCGGAGCCTGGTTTAAAAAATGGCGTATCGATGTAAAACCAGAGAAAAGCTCTGCGATGCGCTTCGATCATAAACGCCGTCGTCCCTAATACCCCCACATCCGAATGCTAGGTACGCCCATCCCGTGGGCACGTACCACCAAGTACCTAGGCGTAACGCTCGATCGTACGCTTTCATTCCGACCACACATTCTCCGAGTCACCAAACTCGCCCGTCTGTACATGGGCCGACTTAACAGTATGTTAGGCCGGCGCAGTAAAATGTCTCTTAGGAACAAGCGAACGCTTTTTAAGGTTTGCGTGAGACCAGTCATGACGTACGCCTCCCCAATCTTTGCACATGCTAAACCCTCCGATATGTATAAACTACAGGTAGTTCAGAATCTCTTCTGCCGCCGGGCCACAGATGCTCCGTGGTACGTGCGAAACGCAGACCTGCACAGAGATCTCGAACTGCCGACTATACAACAACACCTTAGGACGCTCTCCACCGCTTTTTTCAAGCGATCCGAAGAGCACCCTAACCCCCTTATACGAGAGTCAGTAGCCTATACTGCTCCGTCCATGCCGTCGAGGTACAAAGTCTGTAGACCGAGAAATGCACTCTCGGATCCCCCCGATCAACTTTCGGCTAATCTGGACCAGCTTAAGGCTGCCCAGGCCGTATAATCACCAATATATAAGTGTCATTTGCACCTTAAGTGATTAAGTATTCTCAGCGGGTGACCCGCTAGCGGGTCCCTGCTTGCGCGCCCACCTCCGAACCCGGGTGTCGCTCCGATGAAGGCTGACAGCATTCCCATGCTACAGCCATTTGGGTGGTTTTTAGTGGGTAGGTGCCACTTTGGTGAGTCCCACATCACCCCGCAGACGGCTGCGGTGGTATTCATGACGAATCTTCCACCTCCCACCCGAGAGAGGGTGCTTCGGCAGCAAAAAAAAAAAAAAATCTGTTAAGACGTTACGCGGATGCCTGTAACGAACCGCCACGTCTGGGTTGGCTGTGTGGTCTGCTGACTTATTGACCAGCGGGTTGGGATGGTGGGGAGCGTTGTCGAAGAAGCTTCTAGACACCAACTTCATCAACTGGCAATAGTCCAGCTCGAGATCTTTATGCAGATCTAAATTGCGGACATAGGGCGGGGCCCCGACGCATTTGCGTAGTAACCTATTTTGAATAACCTGCAAGTGATTGATATTCGACTTGCTGGCGTGAGCGAAAACGACAGGGACATATGTCATGATGGGGCGGATGCAAGTTTTGTAAAGTGTAAGCTTATTTCTAAGTGACATTTTATTCTTCTTGCAAATTAGGGGGTGCAGCCTACCCATGACGAAGGCGGCTCGGTCCCGGCATGTCACTAGTGTATAGTGAAAACAAAGTCGGAGAAAGTACCGAGCCTTAAGGGACACCGGCTAATACAGGGGCACCGGCTAATACAGGGACACTGGCTTATACAGGGGGTATGAACGTGTTCGTGACCGGGGAATCGAACAAATCTCGCGCTCACGCACACATACGTATATATCTTGTTTGTACACGTGGTAATTTTTTACTACGCCTAGAAGTCGCTTTTGAAATAAAAGCACTGTAACATATTTCTTTTCTTTTTTATTTATGGTTTTTAAACTTTGAATGTAATAATTCGTTGAAAGATGCATATATCATATCAGAAACTACACGCCCAAAACAAATCTGTTAGTCACTAGTTAAGCTGTAAAGGATACCTTGACACATTTTTTATAACTTGCTTCAATACTTTAAAAGTTCAATATTAAATTTGTTTTAACTACTGGAGATAATTCGTACCTCCACACCGCATTTCAACATTACATTTTGACAGCCCTGAATCATGAGCCAAATCTGTTGTGCGTTATCCAAACTATTGTAGTGTACACATTTAGCCCCGGGCTACTCAAACTGACCGCATCCATGCTAATCCACTCAGACAGATCAAATAAAAACAAAATATTCACTTACAAGAAGAGAACATTACCAATATCTTGAATGACACTCGTGTAGACACATTTGCTAGACAAATAAGAAAGTTTTTACAGAATTATATTTGATAAGAGATTTTTGTTTGAAAACTTGACTGGATTTTGGCCAAATATTTTGATTCAAGATATTTTTTGGTTATTTTGCTGGTTTATTGGCTTTATCAGTTTTGCTTATAAGCTAAATATAATTATTACTTATCTACTTATCAAAATTATGATAAAAATTGTTACTTTTGTTAGCTGCTATGTTGATATTCACTATTGATCCCAAAATAACTAAAGCTTACTTTATGAATGAGAAACTGGTTAGTACTAAAAATAAACATACCCATATAAGAAAAACTAATTTTAATTCGAAGAAAGTTCTTCGTTCTCCAGACATAAGACTATCCTTACAATAATTCAAACCCAGGACAGGACAGGAAGAAAGTAGGCCAGTATTGAACCATAGCAAAACGATGACAATGTTAAGAGTATTTTGAGAAAAAACGTATATTCTGAATATATTGAGAAGTGTACGTTTTTCTTGGTCGGTATTTTTATAATTCATTACCATATCCAAAAGATGGCATTTGTTATATGATAAGAACCAAATTTTTACGACTTGAGTAGCTTCTGTACCTAAGTAATCAATCTAAGTTATTTTATTTTATTTAATTATCCCAAAATACAAGCTAGGCATCGAACGCACTCAAGTACTTAGTTAAAAGAAAATTAACTAAAAACTAACTGATATAGTTAAACAACTTCACTATAGTTTCAAATAAAAAGGCATGTCCAGGACCAGGTATATTACGTTTTCACTTTGTTGAAATGCGATTTTCGTCGTTCATTTATTTAAGCATTTAAACAGTTGTTATATAATATATTCTAACGTAGTTTTTAAAACTTAGTTTTGCTAAGATCTTGCCGTGGAACGTCTGGTTCAACCAATTCATTTCATAAACTTTTCTGAACATTGATTTAAGTCTGATAATTATATTCTTCATAATGAAAATTTTTACGCAACGTGACTATCGTGCTACTAATTAATAACATCAAAATTTTTGAACTTTAAGTTTTTGAACTTGGTATTGTAAGTTTCTGTAATTAAAAGTGTACATGTGAACACCCATAGTATATTTTATACGGAAACGAGTGTTTTAGTGTAAAAATGGATTTAAAGAAAAGGATAGAAATATGCATAGATAGGTAATTCGGCATATCAATCCAATATTTTTGTTAACATACCTAAAATATTTTAGGTTAACTTCCATGTGAAAATAAAATAAACAAAGCTACATTTAAACTTAAAACAAACGCTTCATATCCCAAAAATAATGAAACGGGAATTGATTTTACCCGATCTCATTAATATTCCTTTGCGGAAAAAATCGTAATAAATTTATCGCAGACCACGGCAATCTGCCGAGATAACCACGTTTGTGAAACCTGCTCGGCCTGTGACATGCAAATCTTGGTGATAGTATTAAATCCTATAGAGGGATGTGGAGAGGGCAGTCGAGCCAGGTAAATTGATGTAACTATAGGGGCACGTGGGGCGATTCAACAACCCCTCACATGCACACACGACGATAATTATTCAACCTTATCTACTAGAATATAAAGGTTTGAAACCGAACACGCAGCGCCTCTTGGTCATCACAGCTTTGATAATTCTATTGTGGGTACCTTTGTGTCGGGCTTCGATTGAAATTAAGTTTATTGATAAACCAACGTGTTAAAAATGGCTTTTTCAATACACCTACGTCCTGATTGTTTTAGGTCTGTAAGAAGATACCCTTTCATTTGATAATGGAGTTTTCATATAGTAGATATTATTCTGTATAACCTTTGTATTCAATGTCACCTTTCAGTGGTGCCCTATTGTATTTGAAAGCTACTTACGAGGCTCCTTTGTTACCTTACAGAAAGCTGTTTACAAAGATTTCTAACGTTTAAAAACTATAACAAAATTTCTTCCTGTTTAAGAGATTAGTTTAGTATTTAAGTAGAAACTGTTATTATTCTAATATTTTAATGAAATCTTAAGTTTTAAAATGAGTTTATTATTTGGTTCCTAGATTTTTTATTCATATTATTCTTCAAGAAGTTTAATACCTACTATGTAACAATTAAAACATCGAACTAATTTTCATATTTCTTCCTTTTCAGATTTCATCAGTGATTTACGCTAATACACTCGTAAGTAACAACCTATTCAAAATTTAGTATCTCAAATAAAATAAGTACCTATTTGATAAACTAACAATTGTATCTTTAACAAAGCTTTAGAAAGCTGCCAACTTTCAAACTTCACACAAACATTTCAACTTTTAAGTACACCGTGCTCGGTGAACGAAACTCCATCGAACAATACGAAAAGGAAACATCATGTAAGCTTTCGCTTGCTCACAACACACTGACAATTTCATACAACTTGATAAAGAGCTCTTAGTCGGGCATGCGAGCCTAGTATTTAATGTAACGAAGAGGTCACTATCAACCCCAATGGCTCTTGTACTACGGATACTAACCGTCCTGTTGAAATTATACAAGCTGCCCATAATGCAAGGTACTTGAGCAAGTGCTTTCGAAATTCGCAGGGTAATTAGGCGCGTACCGAAGTTAATAAGCCTACAACGAGATTAAACAGCGCTGATTGAAGAGGGCCGAATGAATTTGACTACTAAAGGTAAGTAGGATATTGAAATAAGATAGCTTTGCGAACTTGTAATTATTAAAAGCCGGGAAACAAAATTTTAATTTTTTTTTATTTATATCAACGTTAAAGTTACGATTAGACAACGTGGTGCAAAAAAATGTAAAACAACATACGTGTCTTTAAAAAAAATAAACTTTTTAACTATTGTTAGAAGTGAAGTGATCTTTCCATCTTCCACCCCAAGTAGATACCAAACAGTTTTCATTTTCTTTAAGTTGTAAAAGCAAATTGTTCAGTTACGAAAATATATCTATGAAAACATTACTTACAACTTTCAATAAAAAGTTTGACAATTTTAAGCAGAGATTTCTACTCTTAACTCAGTCACCATCTGTAACTAAATCTCCATATATCCAGTATTTATCTAATGCACTTTGTACGTGTGTATAGTGGAGCTTTTCAGATAATCTGTGAACCGAAGTGTTCGCGCATGTTACAAGATTATGTTCAACTCGATGCACTTCATGGGACCCTGTGATGGTAAGTATATAGGCGTTGTATGTAATTCTGGAGGGATAAATTAATATATGAAATAATAATTATTTAATAATGTCTGATTCGGATGCAAGAATGTTTCTTCATTTTGAAAATTAAAGCAAACACCTGCCTTCCATATATGGACTACACAGTAAACTATTAATTAAATTTTGATGCTGGCCTAAAATTATCTACAACGTCTACAGCTAGCAGCATCTTTATACCACTTTAACTTTGATTTAAACTTAGACATCAACATACTTTTTAAATTTGTGGAAATAAGAAAGTATGTTTTGGCTTGGTTTTCCTTATCCTCGTATTAATCGAAACAGCAGTTCAACCAAACTTAAAACAAAACATTTTTAAAAGCAACCACGTGTAAAAGTAAAATATATCGGTATTTCAATAAATATGATGTGTAAATTTTCCTTAACTATTTTACAAAAATGATCAGTTCCCTTAAAAATTGCACTACACAGGAGAACACCCTAAAACATCTATGAGCCAAAGACTAAAACACATCTTGTTATTTAAAAAATCAGAATACTTTTTTGGTAAATCGAGCAATTATTCATTGTTGTATATTTTTCTTTATTTTAGGCAATAAATTTGAATTATTTAATTTAATTAAAAGCAAAGGAAGTACGTACCATAAATAACAATACTTCATGTATTATGAACCATTAAATTGAAAATGACCAAGAGATTTTGAGCTCAACAGCTGACATTTCCTTCTCCTTGTATAGTATGTTAGATAAAGGTATTCTGGCACAAAGCTTGAAACCAAATACCACTTCGAAACTTACAACACTTCAGTGCCTAACATTAATACTAAACAAAGGCTTAGTATTAATGTTTTAGAGTCAAGTAATAATTAAAACTTTTGCAATTAAGCGTTTTGACCAAATTCTTAATCAACTTAGTTTTTAAAAGTCTAATGATTACAATTTTCTAAGAACTTGAGAACCTAATGAAAAACTTACATTTTAGTCAAAATACTTGACGACCGAGTAGCGTAATGGTTGGTAGCCCTGCCTCATAAGCCGAAGGTCCCAGATTCGAGTCCTGGTTGTGGCATTCATTTGTATGATGAACATAAATGTTTGATCTCGAGTCATGGCCGTTGATATTTATACATGTATGTTTATTCTGGGTTTCCCCCCAGTTTCGCTGAATGGTCATCCATAACACAAACTCTGCTTACTTTGGGGCCCTAGAGTTGCTGTGTTGATCATCTGATTTATTTATTTAATAATTTACAGCATTTAAAATAATCTAGTTTTTAATTGTTCTAAATCACGTACCGTCGTATATATACACATCCGGTATGTCTTAAATCCTTTTTTATTGTTGCTGAATTCGCACTCATCTTATATAGGGCCACTACAGGGTTGGTTTCGGACACGGCTAGTAGTCACTTTCTAGTATACTTTCGTAGGCTGAGGTTAAGATGTTATATTTATAAGTGTTTGTATTTTATTCTAGTATTTTATTCTGGGTTATCATCTGTTGCTCGGTTCCCGGTGTAGTCATTAATTGGCATGTTCGTATTGAATGCTTCGGTTGCTTGGGTTTCCTTTTCCATCTGAAGACGTCCGACAAGTAATTGCAACGCATTTTACCACCGTGAAATTTAACCTCAGACAGCGACAATCAAATTATAAGTTACTGGGGAAAAAACACCTCCGCTTATGGATCTAATAACGCGAGAAAATCGATAGGTAGCTAGTTTCACAGAAAGCAATACGTAGTAAATTGATTTTTTCAATCACGAAAATTAAATGTCAAAGTCAGATGTTGCTCGATAAATTTTAAGAATTTTATTAAAATTACTCATTGGAAATTATTATTTTACACACTATCGACAAGTTTTTATCTTGGTAACGTTGTTTGTATTGTATATGTCATGTCGTAGTCAAATGGTTTAAATAGACGTTTAGTTGCTCGGCTAGCCTTTTCGCCGAACAACGCCATTCAACAACACGCCTAGTTTTGTAGATTAGTTGTTTTGGCGTATAAAGCATTTAACATCATGGCTGACTGAAACTTTTCTCTGCCACCGCATTGCCAGGAATTTAACACGGGATAATTTTAGGGTTAAAATGGTTAAATGTAACCAAATCCAAATCTGAATCAACAATATAGCGAAATGGCTTTCTTCCAGAAGGGTGTTAAACACTATATAAATAGTGTTTATATATGTATTTGGAACAGTTTTTCTTTGCACAATCTCTCGAGGTAATGAGAACTACTGCTTAATGATGGCTGACCGAAAGTGAGTGTTTAACATACACACACACACATATATATATATATATATATATATGTGTGTTATATACATATATATATATATAGCATAAGGAAGGAAGCCTGAAAAGGCGACGAAGTTTCAACAATGCCACAATATGGAGGTATTCCTCTAAGCGCAACCATTTTGAGGCGCACCTATTGAAGCGCACCTAAACTGTTCCTCGAAGCGCACCCACTTTTAACTTGTGAATAGAGATGGGTACTAATTGAAATTATCGATAAACAGTAAAGCACGTTCTTTTTTTACAATTTGCAAAAACTCTATACTCCGTGAGCTTAGGTTGGTTTTTGACAAAGTTAAGGTGATCCTAGCTATAAGCGGCGCGTGAATCGCGCGCCCCATTGAGTCCTAGATAGTCGCGTTCACCGACCGAGTCCGTCCGAATCTAGCCGAGCATTTCCAGAACTTGTTTACATTAAAATTGCTTTTGTTTTGTTGTTGTGTTACATCTCACTATTTGCGCGAAGGTGTCTCGTAGAAAGTTTGTTTACCGCTCGCTTGCCAGGACGGGCACTTCCCAACTAGCACAAATGGTTGCTGCACAATCTATATCCTGCACTAGAACCCTTATGCAACTGATATGGCCCTAAGTGGGCACATCGCATAGCAGGTCTGTAGTAGCAATGTTGAGAATACAAATGGCGTGTGACAGTTTTTAAGTGACAACTACAAAATATAATATAATTGTAAGTACCAAATACTTTTATTCAACTTTGTGCTATATCTGTACTGAAAAATCAAGTGGGATCTTAAATTTACTTTAAAATGCGTATATGTTTATTAAGTAAATTTACACGCCACATTAATGTATTGAGAATTTCAACAAAAAACTGTGTAAATAAAATATGGTTATAGTAGTTTTAATAAAACTGACCAAGAATATAATCGATATAACAAGTATTTATAGTGACTTTACGTAGTATAGTAGTAGTTTTGTTATAACAAAAACATGTTCAGTAAAAATAATGTAAATTAGAAGTTAAGTTTTCATAAAAACATTCCATTAAAGATGGCGAATCGTTTTGTTACTATAGGTAATAATTTTCACCCGCTTACTTAAATTTTTGCTGTTCTAAGGGCTAAAAATCACCTTTCTTATTACTAAGTGGTCTGTAGAAGAGCCTATGTGTGAATTTTATATATATTATTTATGGTTCTCTTGTTTCAGTAGGGGAAACAGTTTAGGGATCAATTGCCAATACAAAATGTTGGAAGGTCGTGATGCTGTCCACGTATACTTGTCTATGATGCACTGCATTTGAATTTGTATTATGTTTTTACTTTTGATGTGCGATGTCATTATGAGTTATATTTTTTCATATACAAGTAAACATAATGTGTTCAAGTATTATTTACGTTTTAATTAATTGCTATAGCTGCTAGTTCACCCTATCACAAAAAACCTTTGGATAAAAATAATGTAATACATTCATACTCATAGTTTAATATTGTATTTTTTTATTACAATTTTAATTTTATTTCAGCTATTGACCGGAACTACAGATGCAGCATACAATACTTTGCCATGAAAACCACACACTACCACACAGCCAAGCACCGAGAATTATATAATATTAGGTTGTTCAAACCCATTGAGTTACTATGTACTACGTACTAGAGAAGCTATTCAAAACAAATTTTGTGTCATATTCCATTTTTACCCATTCAATCATTTATTAATAGATGCAGCGCTACAAAAAATTTAAGTTGTCTAGTCAAATGATTCTAACATGCAGCGCTTGGATTGCTACAATAATGTTTAACATCTCTCGACCAATCAACGAATTGCAATTTGTCATACCAATAGATTATACGAGTGGTACAGAATGGACAAAATATCAAAATTTTACCTAACTGCATAGAAAATGAATATATATTTTGTAATATACGTAAATGAACATTAAAGTGGATATATATACGATAGCTTAGGCGTAATTAAGTAAAAATATTATTTTAACTTTATTTACCTCATTTATATATAAATTGCCCATACATTAGATTTTCTGAGATAAAAGCAGGCCTCCGTCACTCTTTGTACTAATTTTTCCCGACTGCAAAGAGGGTTTTTCACTCCTATCTATGTGTGTAATATTCTTTCTCACCTCGTATTGGAGACTCGGCTAGGTGAATTTTTATGATCAAGGCATCGTTAGATTTGCTGAGGCAAATGTTCTTACTGTTTTTGTCGAGCGTTAACCTACATGAGAATTTTATTTCTTTTGTGTACTACTAATATGGTATAAATGAAGTGCATTTTAGGGCCAGCGGTTCTTACGATGATGTCACGGTAATAATGTTCATTATCTCTGGTTATAAAATGAGCTTGTAAACGTACGGGTCGGGTGATGCAGAGAACAATTCTAGTTATTTGCGTGTGAGCATTACTTGCAAGTGTCAGTGGTACTGCTGGTGAATTGAAACAAAGCTATTTCTATACTATTGTTATAGGTTCTGTGACTGTAACTCATGAACTACTTTTTTTGGTTTACATACATACATACAAACGCTCGAATTACATAACCCTCCTTCTGAAGCAGTGGGGTAATGATCAGTTACATCTAAGTCATCCCTATATTATAGTTCACCACCACTACGTATTCATTCTGTGCAGTTAACTTTTCTTAATCTATGACCGCTGATCTATGATTTTCATACAAAATGCCCGGTTCAATAGAAAATAATGTACAAAAATGGTTTTTATTCGTTTTAACTAAAAATTTTGTTTACTTTCCTATAATAACTTACTCCACTATCTTTTTTATTCACAGTAGATTGGTTTTTACAAGTTTTTAACACGCAAATCGGCAATTTAAATATTTGTTTTGACATTAAGTCGGCACCCGGTCGCTAAGAGCGGTAGCGAGTGACTGAATGAGTTGTTGCCGGTCGGCAACAAAACACTGGGACAAAAAGCTGGTTCGCGGTGTCCGTTCTATACGCTAGTAATAGTAGTTCAATGTTCAAACCAAACGTGTGGCAACTTGTCGTGCACTATTTTTTGAACGGATGCATGTTACGACTTGTAGTAGTGCGATTGGGTTAACAAAGAACAGATGTGTTTGTTGTTGAATTTTGATTTAAGTTATTGTGAGAAATTGATCAAACACAATTAAAAAACTCAATCGATGATTATCAGCAAAGGGTTTTTATCAAGTTTTGCGTGGGTCTCGGCTGGACTGCAAAGCCAATCCATAAACAGCTAGTGCAACTGTTAGGTGCACAAGCCTACAGTTAACGCACAGTGGAATCGTGGGTAACTCGATTTAGGAAGAACCAGTTTGAAGTGGAAGAAAGAAGAGGAGGTGACCATAGAGAAAAATAAAAAGTTTAAAAGTATTCAAAGACTTCCAGAGCGCTGGCAGGCGGTAATGGAAAGCGAAGGGGATTATATAAAAATTATATGTATTTAATATATTGACAGACTCTCACATTTGAAATAATGTATCTTTTTCTTACCACATGTTTGGTGTGAACAACCTAATAATTCGCTAAAATCCAAAAGGCACAACAACTACAGAAGCACATTTCTTATAAGAATTTTATAAGTGAAATATTGTTTTAGATCAACGTTATACAAATATAGTTGTTACCCTGCAACAGTAATCACCTCATTATTGTAAAATATTAAATTTTAAATAAAAGTCAGATAGCTGTTAAAAATGTATTTTATTTCCCTTTGTCGGTAATCAGAACACAATTTATATGAATCTAATGATTCTGAGTACTGATGAGTTTTATTTTCATATTGATTCCAAAAGTTGAATACTCATTGTAAGACATTGATTTTGGCTAACGTGTCGTAAGGGTACACGCAAATCAAATAAAAAAGCAAATTGACAGCAAATATAAATAAAATAGACGACTGGGGAGCAGACAGCCGCATGTCAAGTGGTAGTTGACAGGAAAAGTCGGCGGTTAAGAAAGTTTGTGCAATTTTTTATTTGCAGTAATTTTGTTGCAATAATTTGCAGTTTTGTGAACATGGAAACAATTGCTGGACCAAGTAATCGAAATAAGTTAATTAAATATGTACAAAGCAGAAGCGGGAAGAAAGTTATATTATATAATAATAACACGTACAGACCAATCAAAGTAAATAAAAATGGGAACACTTTGTGGCGGTGTACGATAAAGACATGTGGAGCTCTTCTTACTCTCAGCAGCTACGAAGATGTTTTAAAGAAGAACGAGCATTCCTGTCGGCATAACAAGGCGACACATTTTATACGGGAGGTAGTTGATGATATTCATCAAGAAGCCTTGTCCACCTTGGACCCTGTTCCTGAGGTATATAAAAGAAAGCTGAACGATTTGCTAGACCAGGGAATTAATTTAACACGCGATATACCAAAATTCAAAAATATTAAAACCAGGGTGTATAATAAAAGGAATAAAAGCCTTGGAGTTAAGCGTTTGTTTGCGAAATCTCCAATAGATGTGCAAGTAAGTAATAACAACTTCATTACGGAAAGGCGGGTATTTTACAAAATTATGACATTGAGAGTTTATTTTTTTTTTCCATATTCTACTTAACATTTTGGCGATTCGTTTTACGCAGTCCCGATATTGAAACATCAAAACGTTTCCATGTAAAAAAATTATAAATCTTTTTTACAGATTTGTTCAAAGTTACCCCTCAATTCAAAGTTACCCAACATATACGAACATATATTGAACTGAAATGGTTAGGTTTGTGTTAAGTCCGCTAATTTAAAACTCTGGCGCACCCTGTGGTGTTTTCTTACTTAATGACTACTTATTAAGTAATATGCTTGCTAAATATGATGTTTGTCAAATAATCGGCTTTTAAAGTGAACTCTAAAAAACCAATTGTCATTCGTTTTTTTTTCAAACACGAGTGAACCGATCGATTACAATGTAAATAGAGACATCAAATAGTATTTCCTTGTTTTAGGTGCCAAAATCATTTCACGAATTTATCCTTGCTGATTATAATGACGGCAAAATAAGGATAATTTTGTTTGCTACGCAGAAGAGTAAAGAGGAACTAGAAAGGTGTCGTCATTTTATACATTCAAAAGTGTGCCAAAACCATTTAGACAAATCTACAGCATCCATGGTGAAATTGATGGCGTTGTGAAACCATTAGCTTATGCTTTATTGTGTAGTAAAAAGAAATCAACCTATAAATTATTATTTCAATTAATGAAAACAAGAGTACCTAATATGAAAGTGGATTTTTTTAAAAGCGATTTTGAGGAAGCTGCGGTCAGAGGTTTTCTAGCAGTGTTTCCAAACGCAGTTCCTAGTGGGTGCTTTTTTCATTATAAACAAGCTCTTAAAAGAAAATCTAAGGAACTAAGTCTATCTAAAAACAGTATTTTCAGGAACCATATTGCTTTATGCACTTTATTACCTCATTTACCCATCACAGATTTAGATGAGGCATGGCTTTATATAATGAGCCACTCTCCACAAGACAAAAATATTACAATATTTAACGATTATATGGTTTCCCAATGGTTAGAACACCGGTTTTGGAAAAACAAATTTACCTGTTACAGAAATGTTAAAGAATAAAACAAATAATTTTGTGGAATCATATTATTCGGAAATTAATAAAAAAATCAACCAAAAGGGCGGTGTAAATTTAGCCAAACTGTTAGGATGCCTGCAAAATACTGCAATAATTTTGCTGATATAAGAGTGAAAATGATCATTTCCGAAAACCAAAAACATGCCCAAGAGAGAAACAACGTTATTGAAAGTGTATTAAATGAATACGCAACGGGCTCTATCTCTATAGGACACTGCCTAGAGTTGTTAAGATTTTAATTTTTTTAATTCTATTTTAATACATCGTAAATTCGTAAGTAATAAATAATAAAATAATAATAATAACAAAATATTTTTAATAATTGTTCTTAATGTGATTATAACTCAGAATGTGATTTAGTGTAACCTATTTGTGATTATTAAACATTGTCTATTGTGAAAATGAACCATCTGACTTTGAATCGTATTTTGTTAAGCGAGGTCCTTCAGTATTTACTTCACACTATTAGTTTTAAGACTTACCTATCATTGTGATTACAAATCAGACTGTGATTTAATAGCTTTTTAATAGACAATAAGGTAAGGTATAAGGATAAACAAAGTGGGACAATAAGGTAAGGTATAAGGACAAAGTGATTTTAGTTAATTCAATTATTATGTAGGCTTTGCCACGACGTGATTATTAAACACACATTATTTTTATCTATGCGTTTTATTTATTAATATCCCTTTCTGTATGAATATATAACACATTCGTGCGCTAAGAAAGAACATATTTTTCTGTCAATCTGGTACTTTTGGTTATATAACTTTGATGGTATTGAGGCATAAATGAGTTTTAAAATATCATCGATATCATTTATTACGGTTACTTCATGCTCTACCCTATTTTTGTACGTGGGTGCGCTTCGAGGAATAGTTTAGGTGCGCTTCAATAGGTGCGCCTCAAAATAGTTGCGCTTAGAGGAATACCTCACAATATGCCTATTCAGCGCGAAAACAATCAAATAAATGTAATTAGTAGCCCTACCTCATTCGCCGGAGGTCCCAGGTTCGAGTCCTAGCCGAGGCATTCATTTGTGTGATGAACATAAATGTTTGTTCTCGGGTCATGGTTGTTGTTTTTTAAACACAAGCTGTGCTTACTTTGGAGCTATACTGTTGGTGTCTTTGTCTGGGGATTTATACTAAATAAATACGACAGGCCAGGTTGTGTTACGATGTTCTTTGCCTTTATGCTACAATAAACTTTTACTAGCGCCACTTATAGATTTTTCCAATTGATCGATTTATCTATGTTGCCGAGCTGTCAGAAAAACCTCCATTACATACTTATGTCTTGTCTTCAAACTTAAGCTCACCTTTTTGCCTCTATCGGTTAATAAACATCAACAAGAAAAGACAACTGTCTGTGTATCATATTTTTTTACTACGCTAAGAGCTGATTGAACAATGCTCAGATATATTTTATCAGAGGAATATTTTTTAAGAATTTAACGTACAGGGCAAGCCGTGCAATCAAGAGCCTATTTGAACCAGTTGAGTGCTACATATATACCTTTTAGTCTTCGCCTGTTAATAATTTTTCCAAAAACTAATTTATTTTATTAAAGTTAGTCGTATCTATGGCTTTACGTACTGTATTTACATCCCTACAAACATTTAAAGAATTGGAAATTTCTTGCAAATAACGTCAAAATAAATTTTAATTTCGAACAAGAAGTAATGAAAATATAGGTTAAATGGTAATTTAAGATCATTCCAATGATATTATATATTTATGTAAGTCGATATTTTCAGAATTTCAGAATTAGAAGTGAAATGTTAAAAGCGTTACAAATAAAAATGTAACAACAAAATATTTCCATACACTGAACTGTGAGGTTAAAAAACTCTTCATATTTTATTGATGCAAAGTTACTTCTGAAATCAAGTTTCACCTTATTGTGTATAGTGCAGGTATTTTGCAAGAAATTGTAAAAATTCAAGAGTGCGCCACACAGTTGTACTCTAATATTGCTAAAAATTTTATGCTCCATGTGGCAGTACTGAGTCTTAGCGCCTGTTAGCTCACGTTACATGGACGTGGGGAAACGAGGTACGTTTTCTCGACATGTTTTGTATTCATAAAATGTATTGATTGTTACTTCCTTTTATTTAATTATCAGATCCTTGACTCTCTATTTTAAATTTCAACCTAAAGTCTCTGCCTTAAGGATTTTTATATAAAGTTATCAAATTTGATAATTTTACTGCAAAACCAACTGCGCTTTTTCAAAGTAATCAAGTGTAATAGTAATTAGGAAAGACACCACGGCTGAAAGTGGAAACTTAGCAGCATCGTATGTGGTATGAAAACACCCACTTAGTCGGACTGACATATTCGGTTCGGCAGTTTTTGTTTAACGACAAGACCGGCCAGAAGAAATTATACACATCAACTAGTGCCGATCGGGATGTCGATTCGGGCTAAAATTGAGCGTCAAAACCTGACCGGCACAAGACGAGCGGCTATTTTCCCAAAGATTATTCTATACATAAATTTTGCCGCTCATCTGTGCTTATTAATGGCGACACGACTAAGTTACAAATCAGAACGTACAAATAATGCTTAGAAACAAAAATTATAAGTTACAGATGAATAACAAACAAACCAAGATACGTACGCATTTACATTCGAATGGACACACTCATATACTAGCAACAGGGCAGCAATAATGCTGTTAGCTTGCCGTCTGTTTTCAATAATCACGCCGCAGGACCCCGCCGTTGTCGAGTGCTTATCCGACTAAAAGACCTATTCGCATAATATGACTACCACATATCGCCTCCAACTTTAGTCAGGATAATCCAGATTGGCAACACAGCATTGTACTAATGACAATAACAGTTATGATAATGTTAAAACTACTTATTAGAATTTGAAATTAGATTGATATTGCGCTTGGATTTATAGTTTCGTGGTTATTGTTTGAGTAAGGTAATGTTTTATTTTTTTGTTTTAATGTAGAATGTTCGGTTAACATTATGAACTAAAGAGCAACACAATTTTTCTAGTTCTCGTTTTTTTCTGGTTTAAGTTTAAAGTTTCTTAGCCCTTGCACAAAAAATTGCAACGCCTCAGGAATCTAATTTGATTATAGAACATTGTATCTGTGATAACCCTATCTGGGAAGATTCACCTGGGAAGATGGGAAGACCCAGCCAGATTGTTCACACATACGAATCGGTTGACATTTCGGGGACCTCAGTAGGTTGGCCGGTAGAAAATGTAGGTGACGCTTCTGAAAACTGTCTCAATTCATGCACACAACCATGTCAGAATTTAAAAGTGGACTGTTAAACAATTAAAACATTTTCAACATTATTAGTCGACATTGTGTAAGATAGAATCTGGTGTTAAGGTTTATTTTATTATATCGCTGATTTCTAAACGTTGTTAAATCAGAATTGAGATCACCTTCTTGCGGTTTTTATTCCCCACAAAATGAACATCCAGCTAATTGCACTTACATGCATAGGCAGGGTACAACGTAAAGTTAACTTTCACGCTTTTAGTAAACTATATGTGATGTGGCCAACTGTTGATTTTTACAATGGCCAAACATTTGCTATGACGTTAGTAGGTAACTAAAATTGTATTATTGTGATAAATAAATTGACTCTATAACGATTTTGCATAACGTAAATAGGTAGGTACAATCTGGTACAATGCACAAATAATCAAAGGACGGCATTGCGCCTTCTAACTCATCGTTTTTTTGTAGACTAAAAAGACAAAATCGTTTTATTTGACTGCTTTGGAGATGCTAATGTTTAAATATAAAATTAATGGTAGTTTTGTTATAAATAAAATCAGACTTATCTGGTTACCTATTTATTGGGATTTTTTTGTACTTATCTTGGGGAATTATACTTGATTTGTCATTGAACAGTTTGATTATAGTCGGCATCGTAAATGAAGGCAGATTGATACACGTAAACTGTTGGTTATATCTGCCGAGGTTTGAACGCAGGACTTTCAATATAGAAGGCAGAGCTACTCTTTAATACACCACAAAGCCGGAGTATTGAGAGTAAATTTATAAAAAAAAACATTGTTATTAAGTATCGTTTTGAAGAATAAATAAAATAAAAACGATTTATGTATGTGTAAGTTTAATGAAATTGGGTAATAGCTATTTTTGGATACTAAATATTCGTGAAGAAGTATTTTATCACACACCTAAATATTTAAGAAAGTCGAAAATTTAATCCATATGGTGAAGCATGGTATAATTTAAATCCAGTTTTAGAAAATCATGCTGAATATTCGTTTAACTGGTCCACAAAAACTAAAAAAAATTAAAATTGAGTCGTAATTTAGACAGTATTATTTTCAAAAATGGTACGTATGTAGGTATATCTTATTGATCAAAAACATTCTCGGGAATGATATATTTCCGGTTTTTTTAATGGTTGTGTTTTAAAAAATTTGGACTTAAAATAATCTAAACAATTCAGAATGGTGTTTGGTATTTTCCCCTAATAGGCTTTTAGATTGATGTTCTAGTTCGCCATTCATGTAGGAAACTCCAAGAACTTTAGAATACAGCCCTTCTACTGACGGTATTTTAACAATTCAGTGACACACGGAATATACCTACGTTTACCTAAGCATAGGTACAATCGCCCAAGAAAGTGACAAAAATTCCTGTGCACCTACCTTAACAAAATAGCTATAAGATTGATTCTTTCTAATAATGAAAGGGATGCAATGAAACTTTGGCCGACTTTACATTCTGTTCAGGCACACAAAGAAAAATATATTTTCTGACAATTACATTGGCACTTGTTTTTAGTATAAAAAATATTTTGACTGAAATTTATTTATTCAAAGTTTTGTTGTTAATGACAAACCCATAACGACGTTCCCGTATTCATATTAGTTACATTTTAATTAAAAAATTCATTCACTTAGCGTACAAAGAGTTTTCAATCCACGTTTTGTTTAGATTAAAACAAATGAGGAAATCCGAGCTGAACCCTGCCCAAGATTGAATCTCTACGAACTAACGATTGTGTTTGTTTTACAGGCACTGAAAACAAACTGCAAAGCGAATTCAAGTTACTAATGAAATCGCATAGCGTATTTTATCTATTGGTTGGGAACCCTGAATCAACAATGGCTGGAGCTGTCATCTGGTGGAGGCATTGGACAACAACCATGCGGCCGAAAAATTTCTTTGCGATATTTGCTAATGCGAATTTGTATTGTAAAGTAAAAAAACAGGTAAGGGTTATAGTGAGGGATGCAGCATAACTGGTCAACGTTTGAAAGCTACTTTCTCGCATCTTTGTAATTCATTCAGAAATCGGATTACAAGGTGTATAAGTACTGATAAAAAATAACAATCAAATTTACTTCTAAGAAACCTTTAAAAAGTTTCAGGAAATAAAGTATATCGATTAGTTTACTTAAAATGCTCTTTAATTGAAATTATCGTTTCATTGAGATCGTAAATAGGCTATTCGACTAGTTTTCTAAAACCATCTCACATTCGTTTGTGGTGTATAGTGACTCTAGAAATAATATTAAGTTTTAATTATTTTAAGCATTTCATTCAAAAAACTTATCACAAAGTACACATATTGTTGAATCCGCCAAAACGCTTGCTTCAGCAATATGACGTCGAGACTAGCTGAAACGTCACACGGTGGTGTGAACATAGCACATATGCATGAATAGTAACAATACTTTTACTTACCTGTGACGTTCACTTAAAACTTACACAATCAAAAACGTTTAATATCTTTATGTTCCAACTCAAAATAGATAAGATTATTTCGGTTTTTTCTTTGGAGGAAATAATATTATCGTTTATGTCTAGTAAAGCGAATTACTTTTAAAATACATTATCTATGTGGATGGCAGGAAATATTCTGTTTTTATATTGTCAAATAGCCTATAATTCCAACGAGAACAATCACTTACTTCAAGCAAAAACTAGATGACACCCGTCTCAATAAACATATTTTGATTGACTATGAATCTGGCAATAAAAAACTGTGTCAGATCTAATAAAGCCGCTCTGATCAGCGACTTGTCTGTTATTTGCCTCATAATTTACATAGAAATAGACCTGAGTCCCGTGGGAAGTGCACCCGTTGAATTTCTATTGTTTAGATTGGAAAACCAAGTACGGCACTGGGTCGGCTCTCTCTCATGTCATTATTAGTCTTCCAGACGGTTCCTGATTCCTGGATGTCACGTGCCAATGTCGGTGCAGTTGATACAATGAATATAGAAGTTTTGATTTTGTTTTACTTTGTTGTGGTTGATTGGAGCGGGATTAATCTAACGCATATCTGTGCGTTTGGTTTGAATTTCATGGTACCTAAGTATATCAAAATTCCGGTATTAAGTACTAACTTGTTATCAGATTGGTTGCAATACATTATTAATACTAATTACTTTGTTAGATTATCTCTACAATCTAAAATCCGATCCTTTTAAAATCTGTTCGCTAATTCAATCCCATTTACGCAAGAGGTAATGATTTCGCCGCTGCAAGAGCGCTCGATTCACAACAAATCGATTTCCTAATGGCAGCGTGTGACCACTGCGTTCCGTGGAGATTGACTCATTTGCACTCCATTACATTACCGCCTGACATGGACTACCACTCTCATCATCGCAGGTTGAGGATAAGGATTCGATTGACGTCGTTTAGAGAATACTGGCTCGGTTTCTTTAAATGTATTGCGTGAGATTATATGTAGAGGTGTGAAAATGGACCTAATATGTATCTAGGCATGAGTATGTATAGCATAGCAAGCCTACAAACAAATACTTTTTATACCTATTTGTAAACATTATTTGATGGCAGGTAAGAACATTAAACTAAATACAAAATGACATAAGACAAAAAATCTTCGGTGACCAACTACCCAAATTCAATACTGGACAAACCGTTCTCGCAATTGAAAATCTGGATCACAATTCATTTTAATAATATTATTAATTTGGGGTTTAATCCGTGACCGTACTTTTTCAACTTTTTTGATTTTCTCTTCGAACCGTAACTTATCTAATAATGGATTGATTAGTACTTACTTTCGTAATAATTTCGAAATCCCAACATAGCTTAATTCCAGCTCTTTGGCTAATGAACGCGGAGTCATATGACAAGCCGAGAGTCCAATGTCATAGACGAGAAGTACGTTCTTGACATCGTTTGACCGAATCTCAAGTATTTAGTACCTTCCAGCTGTAGTTCGACACCAGTGTAATGAATTGAATAAGATATATTCAACAATTGATACAGGCTGCTAGAAATTAAGCTCTGAATTCCTCAGGTGGAATAGTACTATGAGGGAGCTCACAAAAATTTCAAGTATATTGACTTTATTATTTATTTATTTTACAATTTATGTACACACAAAATATAACTAATCATAAAAGGGATAAAATGCTTGTACAAAGGTACTACTTATTTCATAAGAAATTTCTAGCAGTAGACCTGGGACTGGAGAGTTTGAATATAAACTACAAAATTAGTGTGCTTTTTATACTAATTCTAAATTCATTAAAAATAACAGCAAAAAAAAAGGACAAAGAAATATACGTAAAGATGACCTACATACACATAAACACTTTATATACATACTTAAATACATATGCATACATGAATACATACATGAACACATCATATAATTACATAAATAATACTTACGGGATAACAACTAAAATCATGTCTGAGAAAGATAATGCTTTTTCACTCTCTTTTTAAAAACTGACATAGATTTCGACGCTCGAATTGTATGTGGTAAGGAGTTCCATAGCCTAACTGCATGTACTGTGTAGGAGTATGAGTAGAAATCGGTTTTGTGTGGAGGCATTCGTAAAAGAAATCGTTTACTTGGCCTTACCGATTCGTTCACAGAACGAACAAATGTACCTAAAGCGCTCACGTAGGTAGGATGGAGAAGCCGAGGAATACAAGACATTAAAAAGGAGGCAGAGTGTCCTAGTGTTCCTGCGAAGGCCAATTGGGAGCCACTGAAGCTGCTTTCGAAATTGTCTCCCACATGGTCAAACTTCTTAAGACCGAATATGAAACGGATAGATAAATTTTAATTTTAATTTTTAAAAGTGCTCCCGTTTATTTAAGAGCTCCTCTGTGGCATCCAAATAGCACGCGTCTGCGTAATCGATAAAAGGTTGGATGAGGGATTGTGCAAGAATAATTTTAGTTGACAAAGGTAAGAAATTATGTAGCTGTTTTAAAATGTAAAAAGAAAAATGTACTTTCCGACTGATTTCACAGATATGAGCATTCCATGACAGATTTGAGTCTAAAATAACGCCTAGATTTTTAGAAGTATCAGTAAAAGCAATCGGGACGTCGTTAAGGAGTACAGGAGGAAGGTTGAGCAAATCCAGGAAACTACGCATTGCTCGACTTCCTATTAGCATGGCCAGGGATTTAGTAGGGTTTATACGCGGACCAAAGGACTTGGTCCATTCACTTATGCGGCAGAGATCATCACTAATCGATGAAATTGCAGCATGAATATTGAATGGTAAGCAGTGAGTGTAAATTTGTAGATCGTCTGCATATAAATTAAATTTGGAGGAAATTTTAATTTATAACTGTTATTTATTAAATACAATAAAGGGAACCGTACTGTATCTAATAATTTTGGCACATAGTTAGGTTTCGGGTCTACATTCCAATGACAGTGTACGTTGAGCATGAATCAAAGTTATTGAAAGCAGATATTGTTTTGCCATGCTATAGCCGACAAGATTATTTTGAAAGCTTGCTTGATTGTTAAATAATAGTAGTTGGAGCATACCTCGTTAATAAACATATTTGCAATTTGGTCAGTTTAAACCATGCTTGCAATAAAATATGGTACAAATACCATTGTAGAAGATATTTTATCAAAAATTGGTGGTGGTTGATTTTTGATATTATACAAAAAGTGCCTAGCTATAACGATACCCTTTAAATTGTTGTTGCAAGCGCGTCGAAGAGATTCAATAATTTAGTACCAGCCATGGTATAACAAAATAACTTCTCCTGATATAGCACAGCGAGAAACATAGACGCAAATCTATTTATATTTGTTTTTAATCTCCGACGCAACAAGGTCGATATTATAAGATTAACGTGTGTATCTGTGTATACGTGTATTTGTGTATCCGTGTATCCGTATATCTGTGTATCCGTGTATCTGTATATGGCATGGTATCTCCCAGACGAATGGACCAATTTTAGTGCAATTTTATTAAAACCTTAACTAATCGCGAGTGATTCAGCAGTGTTTCATGAAAATCGATTCAGCCATTCAAAAGTTATGCATGTGTGTTTAACTTGTGTTTGTCTAAAGTGGCAGCTCGACAATAATGTAGACTTGTATCTCACTTGTAAAGGTACCACCTAGTTAAGTTAATGGTCGATTGCATAAAGATCTGCCTAAAATTGAGGTTGATTTTGCGTTAATTTCAACTTTTTAACTTATCAAAAAAGATGTTAGTACTTATAAACTATTATAAACCTACCAGTCTCTATAATAGTTGCAGTTTCAGGGGGTCTAAGTTTATTATAGAGTATAGTTAAGTTTATTTTATTTTTTATCTTTATTTGTTATACAATTGACCAATGGATCAACAGCTTTAAACAATATTATTAAAACTTAATTAAAAACAAAAAACCAATAACAAGTCCTCGCAGTTAGAAACGCATTAAAAGTAAGCATGGTATGGTGTCGCAGCGCGGCGTACCTACATCATAAATTTGATACAAAACGTGACAAACACTAAAGTAAGAAAGCAATACAAAAGAGGTCAACAAATTAAATTGTTACTAAAACAACTAGGTACATCCTAATAATCAAAAATCTTTTTATCAAATAAGCTAAACACATGACTACATAATTTTTTTTGTTAAATAAATTCCTAACAGTTTCAATATTTGGGATAAAAAGACCAAGATCAAAGTCTCTGCACATATAATTAAATTGGTAACAGGCAACCCAAAGATATGTATTTTTTCTGTAATTAGTAAAATTACCGGTTAAAATTAAAATGGTTTTTCTGAATCGCAAAGGAGCACTGGTTGCCTTCAATAATATGATATTTGTACAAGCAGTTGGGGACAGTCGATATTGTTTCATGTTATTTAAGGATGAATTACTAAATCTAAAATGTCTCCTTTGCAAAGTTACCAGGTGGTATTTTCTGCACAGATTGTGGCAATGTTCAGTTACATATTTCAGTTACATTTACGCAACTAAATTTGTTATTTTTGTATTATAGACCTATGATGCGTACTCCAATTGGCTTCTTACAAAAGTACAGTATAAAATTATCATTGTTTTGTTGACCCTACCTTCAACCCTAGATGCATTTTTTTATGTTGTATCTATATCAGTACCGAACAGAAGTTTTGTGTCATTTATTACACCCAAATATTTATCGACCACATTCCTAGTGATCACTCGATCCTTTATAGTTTAATCAAATTGTAGAGGATTGCGTTTTGCGCTAAAAGAAGCAACGGTGCATTTGGACGGATTCAAATCGAATTTGTTGTTCGTGCAATAGTTCTAAACGATGGAGATCATTGTACAGAGCTTCAGCATTTGACAAAAAAATAATGCTGAAAAATCTTTTCTTCTTTCTTCTTTATTCCTTTTGTCTTTAATATTATAAATAGCAGGTTAAGTTGCAATCTACAATCGCTTACTCTATCAAAAATTCGTAAACTGTAGGTAGCTAACGTGATATACAGTTTCAGCGTTTTCTATAGGGTAAGCGTTCTTAAATTGCAACCGTGCTTGATCATGTGATCGGTTTTAAACTAACAAGGTACTGGGCATTAGGTAAGCTTTAATGATAATGGTAATCTACTCAATTCAAATAAATTTTTAATCAAAAAGTTGTTGTTGTGTGTATAGTACTCACGTACCTCAGTGTGAGGTGGAGATGTCTGTATCCACACATACTCATATAAACAAAATGGTAGCACTATAACACAATTTAGGTACATAGGTATATGTATATGTGCAGACCCGACCTACAAAACTAAGTGTCCAAAAAAAATCTTATAAATATAATTTGTTATAAATAATAATTATAAATGCTATCAATAAAAGAAAATAAAACTTTAAACTCAAAAGGTTATTAAGTAACGAAGTATTAGCAATCCAAAGCAGATACGGACTATGAGTATTATTATTCATTTCGGTATTTTATGACGGCAGGTATTTCTCGACTGGATTACGAAAGTAATGGTAGGTATTTTTAGCATTGTATGTTTTATTTATTTGTCAAGAATAGAAAGGAGAGTCTGCATTCAGTCGGTTAAGTCTAGTGGGCTTGGTCTAGCAAAAAAGTGAAGAATTCTCTTGTTAGACCTACAAGTCAACTTTACAATAACGAAACTAAATACGATTTGGTATAAAATTTTTTGTTCATTATTTGATTTTCTTAGGATACATACAAAATCATGATTTAAAACATAACGTAAACGAATCAAAAAGATGTATTACAGCCAAAACCGTCCCAATAGTTGATAAAAAGTTATTCTGTGTCTCCCCGCGTCTCTTTGCACTGCATTGACTAGATTTTGGCATTTGAAAAAAATACGATTTTAATTTGACTATTCTTACCCGTTGAAAACCAGTCTTAAAAAACAATCTTTCTTCACAATTCTAGATTAAACAATATACCAAGAACGACAAAATTCTTAGTAGATATGGTAGATATAATATTACCTAGAAACGGCTCTAATAATATTACGTTGGCCAATACAATTTAAAATTATTTCAATTTCCACCGATTTTTTGCATAGTTTTCGTACCCAGCTAACAATCAATTGTAATCTAAATATTAAGTTAGGATTAAAATAAAACGAAAGCACCTACGCATGCTGGTAAGTAGGTACCTAGGTGTCCACCAATTTAAGTCGACAAAGCCTTCGTTGTTGGCCATCTGTTAGATAAACTTAAAACTAACCTATGCATTTCTCTATCTTTTATCGTTAACATAAGATGGCGCTGAATACATTTTCAAAAAGTGTTGCTAGGATTTGGGAAAATGTTTGGAAATAGCGTTTAGGTATCTTATCGGTTTCAATTAATTGTATCGTATACATGTCATATAATTGATCTATATTTTAGTTTAAACTATAGTACACCTTATATCATAATACAAAGGGAATTATTTTGATGTAAAAGTTATTTTTCATCCAAACCTGACATGACATGTGTTTTCAGCAGTTCTCTTGGAACAGTTTTATTTAAACAATATATTACATAATGATATCATTCATTTTTACTTTAGTTTAGGTAAAAAACTGTAGATGATGGATGGTATCAATAAAGTAAAAATAAAATATAGCGAAAAAAGATCTCACAATTTATACCTACAATATTCTATATTTAATGGTGACGGAATTTTATAAAATTTAAAATTAATTTGTATAAACATATTTTTTTATTCTGAATTTAAAATATAATTCTAATTTTTTACTATTTACTGTACTAAGGTGGTTTGATTAGAGATTATTTTTTACGATTTATACGTCTTTATTATTATTTTAAGATTTTCGTATAAGGATGTCCATTTTTAATATACTAAACTGTCACTAGCATAGATATAGTATACAAGTTTAGATACGTAACCAGTCTCTGTTTTGTGGGAATGCAAAAGTAAAGTAATTGCCTAAGTTGACTTTAGTGATGTGATGTTTGTCCCACCCTTTAAAACATAAAAAAAAACATAAAAAATGTTTTTAAAACATAAAAACATCTACAAAATGCCGACTAATGTGCTCTCCGAGTGAAGAAATGGAAAGGGAAAGGAGACTTGAGAGTTAGGAGTTAGTTTATGTATTCTTGGTTTTAAGTCTACTTTAGTATATTACTGTAAGTAAAACAGACGCAGTATATATAAAGTATAAATATTGCCTAAGATATTAAAATAATAAAACTGAAAACCTAGAAGAAGACCACGTTCCACTTTATTAAAAGCGTGTTATCATCGATACACTAATCAATGTTCACCCACATTATGATTTAAAAAACGAATACGAAAGTCAAAGCAAAATTAACTTAACTTATTTGAAGGCATTTATATTTTTAAGATAGATAGATAAATAAACAATTTACTGGCACCACAAACTCACACACGTTTCATATAATACATTTTACCTATCATCAACTAAAATTTAACCTATTTATACAACAATCAACAGCTTTATGTGTTAAGTATGTGTGCTTTAGCAGAGTAAAAGGCCATGGCTCAGCGCTGATAATTGCCTTTAAAGCGAAATGCTCATTGTCAGCCACAACCTAGAGAAGCAAAGTAAGATCTTCAAATATTGTGTGCCGTAAATGAAAACTGTAATCATATTAATATAAGGAAGTTAAAATTTAATTAATACCTACGTAATTAAAAAGGAGTGAATAAATTTCAAAAAATTTAATTTTATAAAATTTTAATTTTCTAAAAAAATCAATTCATTGATAAAATAAAAATAAAGAAAATTAAATTTAAATAGAAATTAACAATACATAATTATATAGATGTCTACCAAGAAATTGAATTGCAATAAATATACACACATAAAAAAAACTTTGAGATCACTTTGAAAATACGAAATCTTTTTTGTTACAGTAGAATAAAATGCTTTTTCTTTTTCTTCTAAGATTCTTCATTTAAAGATCAAATCTTTTAATAACAAAACATTTTAAAATATCAATTGTTTTTCTGTATCAAAAGAGGGGGAAGAAAGAGAATGTCTTTAGAGAGAAATAGCACGCAGAGTGGCTGCATCCCAATCCTGTGTCGTGAACACGTTACGGAGGTATCGCGGCGTGGATAACTTTGCTGATCGACCTCGCAGTGGTCGGCCATCTGTTCTTACGGCTGCTCAGAAGTGTTACATCAGATTGCTGACTGCCCGAGACCCAACAATCAATGCCACTAAAATAAAAGCTGAGTTGCGAACTGCTACTGGACTAGAAATCAGCACTCAGACCATCAGGAATTCTTACAACAGGTTGGATTACGAGCGAAAAGATCCTAGCGAGCACCCCTGAACTCACAGCAACGACAGCGACGCAGATTCCAGTGGGCTAGACTACGCCAAAATGAAGAAAACGACGAGGAAGACATTTGGCAGAATTGTCTCTTCGTTGACGAGTCCAGAATTAGCACTCATCCGGACAACCGACGTCTCCGTGTCTGGAGAAGACGTGGAAACGCCGAAAGACAAGTAACTGCCACCGAAACCGTTCAACAAGGTGGAAAATCGGTATCTTTTTGGGGCGGTATAATGATTGGTACCAGTACGCCGTTAATCCCGTATCGTGGCTGGATCAAATCAAATCATTTTATTTCCACAAATATGGGTTTATACAGGGGTAGGATCATTACAGATACAAAAACAAAATAGTTCAGCCATATTTCACTATCAATGTATGTATATTACATTTTATATTAGTATTTTTCAATAAAATAAAATTCTTAAAACAATTCTTCACTTTAATATTATTAGTCATTTATCATTAAAATAATCTTGTACAGAATAATAGCATTTTTATATTAATAAATGTTTAAATTTTTGTTTGAACTCATTAATATTACTCATATTAATCTCCTTTATATAGTTTGGTAGACTGTTATAGATTTTGGGAGCCATACCAAAGAAACTCTTAGAATATAGTGTGGTTTTACGAGGTTGAGATTTAATTTTATGCTTGAGTCTCTGGCTTTTTAAAAACTCAAATTTGTCTAAGTTATTCTCAACAAATAAAACCGTTTCTAAACTATATACGCAAGAAAAAGTCAGAATTTTCAACTTTTGAAAGAAAGGTCTACATGAATCTCTACTTCTGAGGTTACAAATAGACCTAATGCATCACTTCTGTGCTTTGAAAATTTTTAATTTGTCAGAGAAGTTTACGCAGAATATATCGCCGTAACGTAGAATTGAACCCACCACGTATGCATAGTATGCTGATAATACTACTGTCTCGTTCACTATATTTGATAACATCCGTAACGCGTATGCGAATTTATTTAATCTACTATATATAATCTCAATGTGCTCTTTCCATCTAAGTGTTTCGTGAATGATTATTCCTAAAAATTTTGTCGACTGTACTTCGTTTATTTGATGTCCTTTATAGTCAATATTGCAAAATGTCAAGTCCCTATCTCTATTTTTAAACTTAATTATTTTTGTTTTAGTCAGATTCATTTAAAGGTTATTATTGGTCAACCAGTCCATAATTTTGTTCAAAGTAGATTTAATGTCAGATTTTAATATATCGAAGTCATTATTTTTACATATCAGTGTGCTGTCATCTGCAAATAATATAATGTCATGTAATGTTATGTCAGGAAAGTCATTAATATAAATCAGAAATAATAATGAACCCAAAATACTACCCTGTGGTACACCATATTTGACAGGCATAAAATAAGCGAGTTAGGACATAATCTCGTTATTTCAGTGGCTTGAAGTCTGTTATCCAGGTACGATTTTATGAGATCTAGAGCAAGCCTCGAACTCCATACGCGGCAAGCTTACTTATGAGAATTGTATAGTCAACAAAGTCAAAAGCTTTAGTTAAATCCATAAAAAGAGCACAAACAGGTGTCTTATTATCGACATCAATCAAAACCCTCTTCAAGCAATTGTACAATGCTAGATTAATTCCCTCATTTCTTCTAAATCCAACCTGTTCTTCTGCAAAAAGTTGATACGTTTCAAAGTAATTATTAAAAGCATTGTATACATAACCTTTTCAAAAATTTTGGAAAATATTGTTAAACGTGCCACTTGCATGCAATGAGGGTCGGATTTCTTAAGTAAAGGTTTTGTAATTGCTACTTTCAATTTCTCGGGAAATCTGCCACTTTCGATGCACAAATTAATTAAATGACTGAGAATAGGTGCAATATACTTTGCTACTTCTTTAATAATTCTTGTGGATATCTCATCATATCCAGTACTATTCGTATCTTTAAGATTCTTTATTACTATCAAAATCTCATCGGCGTTTGTTGGCGCCATGAAAAACGAGTTAGATTTTTTGGATTTAAAATAATTACTGATTGCGTCATTATGTTTTTGACTCTCAATTGGTTCAATTAAAAAATTATTAAAAGATTCGGCAATGTAATTGGGATTTGTCAATTTAGATTTATCATTTACTATTTCGCTAATAGTTTGTCTAAGGCCCTTATTCTTAGTGTGTTTATTAATTAGGTTCCAAGTTGCTTTCATTTTGTTTGTAGATGTATTAGTAATGTAACTATTTTGCGCTTTTTGCGTTAATCTTATAATGTACAAAATTATGTTTATTTACATAACTTGGTACTTTTCTGTACTTCCAAAGTAACTTTCATTTATGTTTGCTACATTTTAAGATGCCTTTTGAGATCCAGCTTGCGTGTGGATTACTTCGGATTTATATGCGTTTCAATGGAAAGCACTGGTCATATATAAGTTTCAATAAATAAAAAAAACTTTGGAATGCTTCATTGGAGTTTTCAGTGGCACTTGTAAATTTTAGAGCTTTTATATGTTCCTGAAACTCTTTTAAGATTTCCGGACTAAAGTCACGTTTCATTTGAAACCAGCATAATAATAACATTTTACTTTACGGGGCACGTTAACAATTGTGCAGTGTGGTTTGAGAGTGCCAATTTGAGAACTTTACTTTTATATTGGCGCAAGTTATGTGCAAAGTTACAAGTACCACTAGATAGTCTTGTTGGTTCTCTAATTGGCAACTCCAAATTAAAGCTTTTTAAGAGCTGTTGAAATTCATTTGACATTTCGCTATTTACTAACGTATCGATATTAAATTCTCCACATAATACTATTTTCTTTTTACTAAAACCAATTAAGCAAAGTATAGCATGTATTTTTTGAAAAATATCTCCAGCGATTGTTTATTTTTATTTTGGAGGTCTATATATACATATTATTAACATATTATGACTAATTAATTATATAGCTGAACACTCAATAACATTCGTAATGCTGAGGCTTTGTACATTTGACTACAACATTTTTAAATACGTGTGTTTTACGAACTAGAATACCTGAACTGCCATGCCTATTACTTCTACAGTGGTTAGACGCCAAAGAGAAATTTGCAATTTTTAAAATATTACACTCTGAATGTAATGTATATATAATGTAATGTATGCTCTGTAATACACAAAACATCTATGACTTTATTGTCGTTTACTAGATGTTTACTATTCATATATCTGACTTTTCCAATAGCCCGTTGATATTCTGATGCAAAATGTTTATGACTTTAGAGACGAAAATTACTACGTGGTGTGTTTGTGTTAGTCAGTTTTATAACTAGAAGTACCTAACAACTCTTTCTTATTAGAACGTACAACGATAAAATCTGTTTGCGTACATTTATCCGAGGTTCTATTATTAGATTTAGTTAGTTTAAGATAATCCTCACATTATTTGTATTTCATTTTGTATTCTATGTGAAGAATATCCTTCAACAAAGTCATGCACACATAACAGAAAAGTTTCCTTTGTACGGCAGTTGTCCCGAAAATTTCATATCTACAAATATTGCGTTATCATATTGGCTACATAAAAACTTCAGTTCATAATTAAGTTTTGTTTTTTTCATTCAAATAATTCAATAAATTCAACCTCAAAAATTTGTGTTATTATTAGCTTTTAACGAAACATCAGGCTAGATCGCAATTCTTGCGGATTCACGTCGTTTGAACCTCCCAATACGATGACAAAGTCGTTGCGATTCATTGTTTGAATTAATTCCATTTCTGAATTTAAAACATCCTTCATTCGTGCACCTGGTTTCCAAAAACAAGAGACAGCGTACTTTGAGCCCATAAGATAGTGAAGTAAAGGTTTCAGCTTTTTACCTTTTTCATCTGCCAAAATTAATACTCTTTCCTTTTTACTTTGAAAATCTGTAGTACTGTTGTTCTCGCAAAAATCATTGGTGTTAGTAACCGTTTCTGGATGACTGCAGCTCTGACCATTGCTATTGATGGAATTGTCAGGTCATTTAAAATAAACCATGGCCCTCGATTCGTATTTGTTGACGATAATGCACCCGCACATCAAGCTCAACGAATCAAGGCTGCTCTGTGTGAATACGACATTACCAGGTTATACTGGCCTGCCGGCTCGACTGACTTAAACCTGAGAGAGCACGAATGGGATGCTGTCAAGCGAGCTGTTTGGAACCATCAGTCACGTACCCAGACAGTGCCAGAGATCAGGAAAGACGTTATTCAAGAATGGAACAGGTTACCGCAAGAAATGCTGGATAACTTAATTCTCAGCATGCCTAGAAAGATTGCTGCATGTGTTCGAGCCAGGGAAGGAGTTATCTTGTACTAAATAAAAACAATTTCATAAAAAATGTTGGTAATACTTAGTTAAATTCGCTGTTTCTTTCAATTATTTATTAGTCGAAGTTGTACTAAGCCTTTTTGTTAATAAAAAATAATTTAATTTTTTTAATTTCAAATAGTGTTTCATTTATTATTAAAAAATGTTATGTAAGCTACAATTCTTTTAAAAAGTAAAATTTAAAATAAAGTCCATCTTTAGCTAGTGATCTCAAACTTTTTTTGGTGTGTGTATGTTTTGGATATTGCTGTTATACCTTTTTTTATTTACTTTAAGTCGCTTTTAAACTACACTGGACATTAGTGACTACAGAGGTGATACAATTATAATTACATTAAACACGTTTATAAACATTTATCATTTTCAGAAAGTTAAGAGTCTTTGGATATCCATCTTGGTTCAAGCATTCTTTCAAGGTATTAGGTACACAATACTACACAATGCACTCGGCATTGTGTAGTATTTATAAATTGGATTGTGCGGATGTGAAGTTATAATTATAGTATATGTTAAAACGAGTTGCTTCCTTCTATATGACAGTGGCACATCCCCAGACTCAGCCAAAATACTCATGGTGGGACTTGTCCTAAAAGCACCGATACTAAGTCGCAAGGCAGTGTTTTGTATACTTTCTAAGGATACAGTTGCTTGCTTAAATAAATTCTATTTAAAACAGAAATTTTTTGCTCACTCTACCTAGCCTGTTCGAATAGACGGCTATGACGTCACAATATGGCCCTAAGTCGGTCCTATTGTTACTTGAAACGCATAGTATAAAACCTCATTGTTCACTAGTATTTGGTTTTTAGTCGGGTCTGGAACTTGATTGAAGTATAAAAGTAACTTTCTCATTTTTTATTTCATTTGAGTTGTTCATTTTCAAAAAATACTACTTACTGACATGAAAGTTACAATGGTGATTTATTTTACATATACTTTAACGATTTAACTTGCCTATTAATAAAATATCAGCACTTTTGTTGGAAATCAATCATTTGACATCTGGCAATACCTAAGTATGCCTTAATATACATTTAACATTTTATATTATTTAAGAAATCAATAGTTAAATAAAAAATTTTAATATATTCAGTTATACCGTAAAACATAACGCAAATATAATTATATCGATCAATCTTTACTTAACTTCCATAACTTCGCCAAGATAAAGGGTATAACCTTACTTTTAAAATGCTGATAAGAAAAAAGAGTTTTGGAGCCAAACATTTAAAGTCGAATCTTTTAGGTTTACCTAATGCTCTCATGACAACAACCGTAATCTAAAGCCTTCCTAAAGAAACATTATAAAATCAAAACAAAAGAGAACGACAACGTTGCAGATTTTAAATTTGCCGCCCTACGTAGAAGCGCGTGAAGTTCGCATTGCGAATAGTCGATTGATGTGAAAGATATTCTGAAGGCCGCGCGAGTGAACACGGAAATCGAGATGTGTGTGTGGTCAAAAAGACAGTGCAAGGTAGGGGTCGGGTGGCGTTTGTGATGGCAAAATTTTTGCAAATGGTGAGTTAGGATAATAATGAGTTTTTGTGTGATCTCAAGATATTTTATATTTGTGATAGTGTTATTATAGTGAAATATGCAAAAATTTGGTGCATCTATGTTGCAAAAATTCGCACCTTGAGATACGAAATTGGCAAATGGCGCTACGAATAGCCAAAGTTGACACAACTACGCGTTTCGGAAATTTGTACATATCATTTTGACGAATTTTAGGCATAAGCCAAGATCTGTGATGACAAGAAATTGAGATAAATTATTTTGCCCCGGATAACCGTGTGGAGTTAGCATCTAGGACATCCAGCTTGGCGCTTATAACGGTGTCAGCATGTTGCGATTTTTTTGGCCAGCGGTACTGCTTTTTTAACTCGTTCATAGAGGCGGCTAGAGACATCCGCGTCCCGTAGGGTCGGTGGCCCCGACGCGCGTCTTCTGGAGTTAAATTACATAATGTATGGGCCTTGTTTAGTGCATGCAACAAGTATGTGTCGATCTAACTGTCAATGTGGAGTACAGTAATCTTGCCCGCGGCCCCCATTAATTCGAACCGCTGATGTCACTTATCTCTGTGTTCTGTTATCTAGGCCCTAAGGCCGCCAATTTTTCGCAACACAGTAGGTACATTATATCTGAGCCAAAATTGATAACCGGCGCTCGCATTTAATTACCTGTTGTTTATACAGAGTGATGCAAGTTAGTAGTCTGTGTCAAGATTCTGGTTTAATTACTAATTTATTTCAGCTAGCGATACTATTGTTGCAGGAAATAGTTTGTCTATAGCAAAGTAAAATTTTTCAGCACGGTCACTGACACTAGCACCCATAATGGACCAGCAATTCTGCTTGCGCTGGAACAACCATCCAAACAACCTGACTGACGTGCTTGCGAGCCTGCTGCAGAGAGAAGCTCTCTGTGATGTTACACTTGCATGTGATGGAGAAACAGTCAAGGTAATTGTAGAACTGCTTTTAAACTTTCTATTGAGCTAAACTTTCAGTAATTAGCTATAATTTTTTTATGCTGTTCCAGCATTAATAACATTTTTACAATTAATTTGTTAAGGGAGTTTCAGATATTTAGTTTGTTTAGTTATCTTAATGTTTTAACTTATCAATTAAGTCACATGCTTATCACTTAGGTTATTGAAATCAACATTCTGTCTAATTTGGAGTTAACCTAAAGCTGAAAGTGCAAAATTTTTGATCTCAAAAGTCATTCATCTGATTGGCATTTGTAAAATGTACTTTTTGTTTTGGATGTTACTTTATTATTATGTCATATTATGTTACAAACTCCTTCCCTCAGTGTTATTCATATTGTTGTGGTAGTAAACAATAAACAAACGTCACAACTAAATATTAGTATTGTTTCATTATATTACATAATGAAATAGTTACATCCAATGAATCAATTGACAGGAAATGATTTCAGTTCAAGGAGAACTGCTTATATTAAAATAATTTGAGAGTTTATCAGAGGTTGAAAAATCAACTAAATAAAATAACATATCTTCATGTAAATTTTGATGAACTTTATGATTTGTAAAGAACCCAATTATACACTAGGTTTCAGTTTTCATTTAGCTATTGTTTTTGAAATTATTTTAAACATGGTTTTAATGCATCTATAAAATCTGCTTTTTTATGTGCCAGAGCTATCACTATGAGTTTCTTCTCTGTATTATGATCAAATATTTTGATCAAAATTATATGTTTTGTGTTTTATTGTATTTTGGATAAGTAGTTTCACATGATTTCAAGGTTTTAGCTTGTGATGCTCAGGACATATTTTAAATAAAGACAGAGAAAAATTTTGAGAAGTTCAGTTTCTTAACTATAATGCAATTCTGCATTCACAAATTCATTATTTCATTGTCTAAACATATCTGCTCTTTGCTTATGTTTTTTGATTTCCCCTTTTTTAACCCAATAAAATTTTTCACTCAACAATTCTACAACACAAGTTGACCTTCAGTTCAAAAAGCATACCTATTAATTTAATTTTTATTTTATTTATTTATTTAATATATTACTTCAATATATTTTTAAGTAATATATTATAGCTTAAAAGAAAATGAAAGGGACACAACTGAATTTGAAACATAAAACTTTAGACAATTTTAACGGTCAGCATTCTATTATCTGCTAAGCTATTGAATGTATTAGCATAATTAAGATGATGCCTAAAATTAGTCTGCACTGGTTTGAATGCTTCATGAACAACTTATGTCGTTTCTTTTATTTAAAAATATTCAAGATCCATTTTTGTTTTCAAACAAAGGAAATGGTGAAAATGGGCCTTTGAGTTTTTTCAAACTGTATATAGTTATTAGTACATCATAAACATTTTCATATAAATAAAAAATGATGAACTTAATTGTATGTTAAAGGCTTCATTTATATCATATTCATATAAGAACTTCCTTTTTATATATAAAATATATAATTCCAATGCATCTCAATATAAGGCAAAATTGCAAATCATTCTAATTCATACATTTTAGTAAACATTTGAAAGTTTAATATGTTAATAAATTGAAATATGTTGAGTAGGTCAAAAGTCTAATAGGCTTAAGTAGTTACAAAAAGTCCAAGATTTTTTTACTTTCTAATTTTTAGGGTTCAATGACCGAAGGGTCAATTTTGCAATCGCCCGTTCTCAAAATTCTAACTGTAATCTAGCATCTAACTTTCTAGACAACCGTCTGACGTATTGTGTAACTTGTTATAATTTGAGAATTTTACGAATTATGTAAACTTTACCTGCTTAAAACGGTAATTAAATATATAATTAAGTGGGTTTCCATATACTAATTCTTATTTGTTACATTTAATGAAAAAAATATCGATAAATACTGGCAAATTACCTTAAAACCTGTGCACTTAACCCATAGCAATAAAAAGCTACATTTGGAGCAACACTTGTTGTATTTTCCCGTTTTACGTTTTCGCTAACGTGTTCTATTTCGACGGTATAATGTTATAAAGAACCTCGCTCCGTTACTTCACGCGTCTACGGAACCCTCATACTTAACAGTATTAGTTGGTACTTAACCGGTTTTTACAACACTGTTATAATGCCATAGGGAGTACTATGTGTCCTATAGCTATACTTTTATTGAATTTGAATTTAAGAACCGTTACGATTGGTAATTTAGAAAGCTACTAAATATAAATGAGGTTTTTTAAGCAAAAATAACTGTTATGTCCCTCTTAGGACGGGTCTAGCATTAATTATAATACTTATGAAATAAATCAATCCTATAGGCAGGTACGTAAACTTGTTTTACACATCTTAAGGCGTGTACGAATTAGAGTCGAATGTACCGCTTAATATCACGTGATGCTAGACTATTGCTAAAACCTTCGTTGTATAATTTGAATAAATTGTGAGTGTGAATATTTGTTGCTTAATTAAAATAAGAATAGGTTAGACAAAAATGTGTTTAGGCACTGGAGAAGACCTTCAACGCATGCTATACAAACTTGTACACTCACAATACTTCAAACTTTTCATACTCGTAGTCGATAAAAAATAAATACCAATCGCGAATCAACGATCCAGGCCAATAAGCCCTCGTGCATAAAAGTAGCTATATTACTTACGACCGCGGTAGACAAATAACTGTATTACATAGTTTTGCGTTCCCACTGTACCGCGTTAATGTTGATATGATCAGCGGATATTTCTTCCTATTTAGGACTCTAGTTCAATATCCCTGTGTACCTATTTAAACAATGTCTTCTACAACTCGTGATGATTGTTGAAAGTACTGTTGAGCTGTGTACTACACCTATATTAAACGTCACCCTAGTTAGTAGGTGGTGTATTTGTGAAAATATGCAAGCTGTTGTTATATTGAAAATATTTTACATTATTTTTAATATTCGTTGTAGGTATTTTTTGTTATCTAAATATTATATTATCTTTAAACAAAAGGAAACATTTCCACGCCGCATAAATAAATATTTGATTGAGGGTGGATGTAGGTTTATATTTTCATTCTAGTAAATAAAGTTGTTGTACAGAAATGATTATGAGTATCGAGCAAGCTATACAGGGTGCAGAATTAACAATCTATTAAAGCATTAAGTTCCCAAGGCAACAATCAAGGTCACGCCCCACATAATATCGATATAATGCTACTTAGATGCGCGTGCACATACCCTAGATTAGACCTTTAAGTAGGACGAAAACTTCTCTATTGCCTCAGTCATAGAGTCTATTTTCGGATAGAGAGATTTCACGCCGCGACGTTACACTTTTTAATTCGGAGATATATCGTTTACGAGCTATGACCTAAAAACAAAAGCTTTAAATCATTAATTAGTCGCGAAACTTCTCTACCTACCTATTATTTTATGAATGGAATATATTTTTCCATTTTAATAAAATAAAAACTTAGGCAAAATTTACTGCGATTTGCAAGTTGGTCTTATCTTTTTATCTTTAACTTTAATTATAGTGACAAGAAAAATCCAGTAATTTTCGTGTGATGCTTGAACAAATTGAACTGCGTCCAAGGTCTAGGTTTTCTCATAAATCATAACGTAATAAATTATCAGTACTGTGACTAGAATCTTGATTCGCCATACCCCAGATTAATTATCCTACAACAGATGTATATTCCGTAAAGAGATCAATTTTCCCTAGATTAGGTCTAACACACCGCTGTATATTCCAGCATATAAGTGCTTCACGTGCTACCTTGAAAATGTAAAATGTTTTATAGAGAAAGTATACGTAATAGCTTGATTTCACAAGTATGATTCTTTTTTCTGTTTCAATTGAAAGAATTTTGAATAAATCACAAAATGCTGAGGATGTCTTTCAACGTTGAAACATAACGTCGAACCAAATATATGTAAAGTCCTTTTTGGTTTGCGTGTTCAATGTATGGAATACAAAACCTGTGTTTGTTTTTGTAGTTTTGAAGTACCATTATATTAACAGGCATCTCTTTGTTAGGCTGGCACTTCACATGGCTGTTTGTGGTGGCAAAATATTTGACAAAGACGCTAATAAGCAATACGCGACAATATGAAAGTCCACACATATCGTGGAATAGCGAATACCCCCAAATAATTGAAAGGACGGGATCGCAAACGTGTCGGACGACTTAGCACATGCACCGGGATATTTTTATTCAAAATTACATAGTTGTTAAGACGAGACGCTGGTGGATGTTGTCTATTTTTGTGTCTTTTATTTTGCGGATCTCATATACAATTCATTAGATTATATAAAAATTCGAGTTCTAAAAATCCTTAACACCGTATTATTTTCCCAAATCGTGTTGAAACATTAACTTCCAAACAACAACGTCCCGTGCAAGTCAGCGGAACGCGTGCTTGAGATTACGCCAATATGTAGTTGCAGTATGTGCGTATTTGCCTATTTGACTCTTTTGATGTGCAATAAAAAACCGACAGAGACACAGAAAAATAAATATTTTGCCAATTTACCATTTATATGTGAAGTATTCGTTATTCGTCAAATATCACAAATACGCAAACACAAATAGCCATGTGAAGTGCCAGCCTTACGTGTAAAACATCTTCACTATCACAATTTATCAAGTGAGTAAAAGACAAATGCCTTAATTAAAATGATGCTTAAAATAACGCAATTTTAAGCTTACTGAATGGAATAGAATTGTCGTATTATTACCTTGATCAAACATTATTCTATTTTTTTTCCCTTTTTTATTTTTCTGGAAATTGATATTCAAGATATATTCTACATTGATATAAAGCACAATTGATGTGGCAATTTCGTTTAATTCTAAGCACGCTTACGGGCGACTTTAACTGATAGTGGTACGTTTCTTTTAAAAATCTTTTACAGAAAAAAATAATTTGTCACATTGGATACTGCAAAAATTAAAAATACTAATACCAGTTTGCTTAATTTGACATTGCAAGACACTTGATTATTTTCTGATATTACTCTTTGAATGAGTGTAGTGTACTCTCTGTATACTTACCATAATAATTGAATATAATTAGTGATACAAAAATAATTTTATTTTTGTTCTAGGCACACCAGACAATTTTATCAGCATGTTCACCATATTTCGAAAGTATATTCCTTCAGAATTCACACCCACACCCGATTATTTTCCTAAAAGATGTTCGGTTTTCCGAAATAAAGTCTCTATTGGACTTCATGTATAAGGTAAGAAAAGAAAATAAATTACTTATAAAATATTTATAAACTCCATTTACATTTTATTTCTTTTTAAATAATAAATTGGTGTTTCTGAATGTATCCAGTATATTTCCTAATAGTTAATATTTTACTAAAATCAACTTGTTTAAGTTTATTTAATCCCATTCAGTATTTTTCGTGGTCTAGTATCTAAAATCCAAACAAAATTTCATATTTCATAATATCAGCTATGAAGATGGATTAGCTAAGATAAGATTTTCATATAAAATATCAAGCATAGTTCATTGACCCCTTAATATAATATACATAACCATTCTTTATATTTACAGGGAGAAGTTAATGTTGGCCAAAATATGCTACCAATGTTCCTAAAAACTGCTGAAAGTTTACAAGTTAGAGGTTTAACAGAAAATAGTACATTGAATCCTAAGGTAAGAAAACCATTCTGTTTTAACATTTATTTTTAAATAAGCTTGTTTGGCTGGCACAGACTGAGGCAAAAGGTTTTTAATAACTTGAAAATTATAGTTAGTACAATATGGATAGAAATAAAAGAACATAAGCTAAGCTAGGGTTAAGGATATTAAATACCTACTATGAAAAATATCATTATTTTTTAAATAATGTACATGAACCACAATTAATACATTTAAAGAACAGGCCACATCACAGTAATTAAGCACCTTTTAAGTACAGACTAAATACATAAATTCAGAGTATCATTACATTTTTAATAAAGTTGAAGTAAAAAATTTACAACTTGCCAGAATTATATTTCTTTACAAAATTTGACATTAGTTGCTGCCTTTTTGGAGTTAATAGTAGTTATAAAATGTTAGTCGTTAAACTATCAATAATAAGGACAGTATTCAAATCTTGTTGTGAATTTTGTATTTTCACTTATTGCATATTAGCTACCATATTAGTTTCCAGTATATATGCCATTGTAATTTGTTAATTAAAATATTGCTTTTCTGTAGGTTTCACATTCTTTTGTTTATCTTATCTATCAAAGTAGACAAACAAATTTATAATTGTTTTCTTAGAAACATCCTACAACCTACATCCTAAACATATACAAAGAGTTTATATCCTTCACCGATGTACTAGTTAATTAAACTTTTGTTATATGTTTACTACGTTTGCAACAGTAGTCACATTCCATTTTCTTCTCTTTTAAATGTCCTTATTTTAAGAAATTAGTTTTTATGACATTTCTTGCTCGCTGTTTAATTTTGCAAGCTATTTTTGGTATAGTTAGGTGAATCTTACAAGATTATTTTATTAATTTACATAGATCGATATAGTATTTTGGTTGATATTAACGACACAAGGTTGCGTCCAAGATACCTTAGATATTTTAGATGCACATGCTTTATCGTTTGTCGCCTCATGTATCCCAATACTACGATAGAAGCAATTAAATTCTGGCCAATGAAAAAATGCGTTTCTTATAGACCTTGTCTATAATCCGCTAGCGTAGTCGTAGTCGTATAATGCGTCTGTGCCGCGTTGTCACTAATAGACACAGTAACTACGGTTTCCCGTGTGTCGTGTCGGTAACAAGAAGTGTCGCAAAACATGCGCAGCGCCCAAAAAGGTCAAGTTCAAAGCCTTCGTAAACACTCTTTGCCCCCTTAGATCAACAAATTGTGTCCATGGCTTAAACTGCTTCAAAGAAGTTGGGAATCATCTCGAAGATCCGACGGTACGATAGACGTGTAACACCTTCGTCTTCATCGTCACTTTCCATCTGGTGAGATAGAGGACAAACGTCTAATCCTTTTTCAATAAAAAAAAATCTAAAAGAATCGCTTTCTTACAGTCTGAAGACCGATCAACCCCATCAGTAACAGCGGAGAATCTATCCCGCTCGGAGTTCCCCGCCCCGCCCGCCGCGCACGCTGCCCCTGCGCCGCTTACCCCGCAGCCGCTCAGCGCGCCCTCTGAGAAACGACGCAGAAAGAACTCTGCTATTTCCAGGGATGACATCGATCTCACTTATAAGCATTTTGAGGTAGGATTTTGTAAAATTAGGTTTGATGGTTACTGGTAAAAAACTTAGATTCTTTTTTAAGGTTTAAATGAGAATTGGTGACAAGAAAGAGATGTTATCAAGTCTTTCATTTACTTCTTTTGTAAAATGATGTTGCCAAAGCTGTCAAATATCTTTTAAACCGTGAATCGTCGTTCATTCTCATTTTATGGAAAAAATAATACACGAAAATGTCAAGGAAAAGAACATGGAAATTAAGGGGGAAAAAATGAATTAAGTTTTTGGTAAGAAAGAAATTATAGGTGTTTAAGATACTTTTACAAATGTCAAGTTATTAGATTAACGCATTGTGTCATATCCATTCCTAAATTGTGTGCAACTAGTACTTAGGAAACCTATTTCTGACATGAAGTCATTATCAATTACTGTGACTTCTTAATAAAAATAATAAAGTTTTAGTTCATAGCGTCGGAAAGTTGTAAAAACTATTATGAAAGTTAAATAATATTATGAAATGAGCATTTCGATGTCGAGCCGACAGAAAACACATGGAGACAAAAATGGATGCTATTCTGCCTGCTTCTTGTTGAATATAATTCTTGCTTCACCAAAAAGCATACCATTAACAGCATCATCATATGTCATCCAAATGTCAGTTTGGAATGAAACGCGCAAAGCAAGGCAGTCATGATTAACTACATCTATTATCGTTTTACTTATCCCTAATTAAACAGTTTTACTAATTAAAAATCGGTTTTTAAATCTATTAATCCTTATGATACCTAAAATCATGTAGTCTATAACTATATTATGAATCAGTTTTTTGGGGTAATACTGGTCGGTACCCCTCACAACGTAACGCATGCGGTGTAACGACCAAGTTAGTGCAAGTGCAGGAGATTCACACTTGGGGTATAATCATTCTTAATACTCGTTACAAAAATCGACCGCTTCCTGAATACAGGCAGAAATAATGAATAGGCGCCCTAAATCTTTAAAAAACATAAAAACTTTAAAACCCCCCTTACTACAGGGCCACCTAAAATCCGTGAAGACCGGGTCGACGGGGTCTGGCTCGGAGCCGTCGACGCCACCGCCGGCGCACACCCCGCGTTTGCCGCCGCGCTCGCCGCAAGTCAAACAGGAACCTGACAACTACCCGCATCCTTACGACGCTCATTTACCGGTAAGTATTGTGTGATTTTGGGCTGAATTTTGTTAGCTTTCTTTCAAATTATAAGAGTAAGTTTCTCGTTTTATAAAAATGTTACTTACTTACGTGTACCGCAACACCAAAACTAAATGAGTACAAAAATATAAAATAAATATTTTGTAGTCTAGAATAGTCCAACATCTAACCATTTCGATGAGTTGATATAAAAATTGCGCAAAAGCAAATATTAATTTTTGTTCGAATTAACAAAAGACAAGCTGTGCCATACCACTTAAACAAATATTCCGCAAAGAACCAGTAACATCCGGATTCTTACGCCTGTTGCCTAACATATTTCAGGCTAATATGGGAGTGAACGAAATGGCTACAATGCTGACTCAACACCAGCTGAACAATGAATGTAACGACAATGAACAAATACTGCCGCCGCACCCCGACCAGACAGAAACCATCGACGGTAAGTCCTATCCCAACGCAGAAAAAAAATACCACGAACTGTCATTAAAATTCAAACATATTAGTCTGTATTCATCTATTTTAAGATTCTTAAATAAGATCCCAACATTTCGTGGTTATTTTTTTTCTACAAATGCTAATACGCATTTTTGTTTAATATGCATAATGGCTATTTCGAAGCCTGTTTTATTTTTGCTACTAATTTGCATTCTACAATACATTTTGAATGTATTGCGTGAAGGTTTCCTTTAATCGCATGCCTGCATGGTGTTTCATTTGCTTATGATTTCTAATTTGCACTAACCCCTCCATTAAGCTATTTCGTATATAATTTACGCTTCTAATGTATTATGTGATTTTTGAAGAATCGGTGTGATAAAATATTTTCTAATATCATGATTTGGCGCCCCCTGAGGGACCTAGGTCTAGCCGTTTTATTAGAAGTTTGATTTTTGATAATAGGGTGTTCCGGTTAAAATATAGTCTCTGGAATTGTAATAAACGGGTTAGAGGTGAACTTAGCAGGGTTTGCATGATAGTTCGACTATTAGGAGTGAGCAAAAACGGTAGTGGAAAGGCAACAGTTTGATAGTTTTCGTAAGAGTGTGATACGCATGCCATACGAACTATATACAAACAATGAAATAAGACATACAAATTGCAGGTGAAAGCTATGGCGACGATGAAAACGTTAGACCACTGGACCAATACAAGAATTTACCTAACTTAGAGAATGTAGTGAAATCTTTTCAATTGGCACTTAATAATAGACAGTATAATGTGCCAGTGCCTTGTAGCGTTTGTGGCAAGCTAGTCACTAATTTAAAGAAGCATTTGAAATCGCATAACCCTGAACAACACAAGTGCCCTTTATGTCCCATCGTGCTCACGCGAGCGGATAATCTCAAAAGACATCTTCGAATGAAGCACTGCTCAGTGTTGAGATCCAATAATTTGTCCAACATACAAACGAAATGTTAGTTTGTAATAGTCCAATTAGGTCTGTGATAGTGAAGGAATCTCGTAATTTGTTAACATTTTGCTTAGGTTATCATTACCAAATGTCTTTATACTTAATTAGCATTAGACTACAGAAAAGTTTTAGGCGATACTTCTACCAAAGTTTGCTGTTCCTAATAGGGTATTTGATAGGCTGTACCAAAGTTGGCTTTCCAAATTAATGTAAAACTATTGTTTCTTCTCACAATATCTCTTTGGGAAACTGGCCATTACTTCATCATTACTGATCTATGTAAAACTGGGTTTTGGTTTCGACATAATATTTTCTCTACAAAATTGTACAATATTTAAGCATTCGAGTGAATTTACTTTTTTGAACCAAGATCCAATTTTAATCACCAAGGTATGGAAATCACAAGAGGGCTCCTGTCAACAATTCACTGAATGCTTTTCGCAAAAGGGATACATTATCTATCTAATACTCAAAGTGAACAATTTCAGCTATTTAACTAAAGATAGCAAAAGTCAAGCTGTAATTAGAAATAAGGTGTGGTTGTGTTTTTTGTTAATATATAAAATAAATAAAAGCGAAAACATAATAATACTCAATTGTTTATTTTACCTTAAAAATTTTGGTTTCCGCTTTTATTTGGCCTGGGTTTTTATAAGGTTTTTGTATTGTATTTTTTTTAATCAGCATACCAAGTGACATTCTAACCGACTTTTGTATATTGATGCGATAAATTGGATATTATTGTTAAACATCAATAATTTCTTAATTTTAATAGGTAATTATATGAAATAGACATTGTATTTGCTTACATATTAACCATCATCTAACTATGATCTCTAAAATTAAATTGAGGTGTTGAGAAAATTATTCCTTTTCGTCCTGATCTCGATAGCTCTTTAAAGACTTAATGAGATAGGCACCTGTGATTAGGTGTCGTAAGACTGATAATCCTTCTGTATTTAACTTAAATACTTTTAATTTTAATTTATTTCCACTTTTACTTTAACCTCGTATTGTAACTTTGTACCTCTAAGTTTATCGTTACTGAGTGTTTGTTGCAAATATACTACTTTATTTTTAAACCACATTTCTTTTCATTTTCATCCTTGATCCATGCTTTAACTCCTTAGCTGACCTATTTCTCTTACATTTAATACTTATACCGTATACTTCAAGTATACTGCAAACAAGCTTGGTGACTGTACTAATAACATAATTATATAGTAATACATAATAACACTAAAAAATAACACCACTTCTTCAATATATCGATTCATTTCTGCATGAATCTCCATCGAATACTAATAACTCGAGTATTTTTGTTTTATGAATTTAATCAATTGTTTCGTATCAGTTCAATAAAGCTTTTAAAGTAATAGCAGTAGGAGAAGCGTTAACAATCAATATCAATTAAGCTTATATAGTGCTGAAACTTATCAGTATAGTTGATTCAATTCTTTAGTTGCGTATTGCTATATTGTCTTGATTTTGTAAATCTGATGAAACTTTTTGACTTATGCAACAGAACCAACTAATATTTCACGAATAAAATCGAAGTATTATTAATTCTGAGCAGGCGACCGTGGCATTTAGCATATATAAAGTTAAAGGCCATAAATTTCTAATTATAATAATTAGTGATTGTTGTTATTATCAATTTAGATCTTCCGTGGTCGCCATTAGTTGGCTCTCGTGCATTATTTAAAACGAGAGATGGGCGACCTTAATGATTTTTTCCGTTACACTCAATATCATTACATCAAGGTCGGAAAGTTCAATTGATTTTAAATAGACGATTCTTGAAGCGCGAATAGTATTGGGTATACGAAAACACGCATTAAGGTCGTTCAAGTGGGGAGTGTAAGGAGGTTAGGAGTCAGAGGTCGCTCGCTTGCAGGCTCTAAAGGCTGGCACATGCGACTGACGTTCGAGCGCGTGGCGGGTGCGCTGAACCTGCACCGCTGCAAGCTCTGCGGCAAGGTGGTGACACACATCCGCAACCACTACCACGTACACTTCCCCGGCCGCTTCGAGTGCCCGCTGTGCCGCGCCACCTACACCCGCTCCGACAACCTGCGCACCCACTGCAAATTCAAACACCCGGCCTACAACCCCGACACGAGAAAGTTCGAAGGCGCGCCCCCTCCGCCCACGCCGCAGGCTCCCCTCTTCGCCTCGCACGGAGATTCTGCCTTCGACTGATTGTCCATGTACTGGTTTGGCCTCGATGTTTAAGCCGACCAGATTGAACAGACTCAACCTTCCCTTCTCCTAGTGCTATCGAACGGACCTATTCACGGGCGTAGTATTATTGACTTGGTTGTGCATCTCACTTGCCCCAGTGTGACTATTCGGATTATTATTATCGATGTTACTAATATAATTATAACTCGAAGCGTTAATAAGTAGGTAAGCAAATTTTTCTATACCAATCGCTATACGGGAACGGGCAAAAGCAATAATATGATGTTAATTTTGTATTACCATATTATTTTTTTATATTGTATCGATAGAAATCTTAAGCTATTTAAGAATAATGATTATATTTGAGCAGCGGTTCGACCGCGCGGTATCTCGGCCGCTTTACTTCTTGTTATATTTATTCTTTAGATAGGAAATTCGGAGTTTCCTGTAGCTAATTGTATTTATGTTATATTATCCTATTGAGGGTGCGGAACGATATCAGGATATAGAGGACTGGCAAGAGATTGTGATCTGTCGTTGGTCAACGACATATAAATATTGACTGAATCTCAATGTAGATGCATTTGTTAAACTCTATGAGGCCTTTTGCAAGATGGATTATTGTAAGGATTTGTGATGTATTAAAAGGATAGCGCCTAATGAAACATACGAAAGATTTTTATACTAGTATAGTTGATCTATTTATGGAGATTGTTTTTTTTTTACACTTAGATATATTCTATTGTCTGATTTATTAATATTTTTTTTAATATTTATGTAACGATATATAACATGATTTATTAGTGTTGTTTGTTTTTTTATAAGTTTATAATAACATTGATTTGATTTATATTGAGTTGTCGTATAGGTTAACTTTGTGTTGAGAAGTGAGTATGTCAGAGTTGGCGTGATCGGTGCTTGGGGTCGCACAGACCTTCTTCTATTAATTTTAAGGTTTAGACAAAACGTTTCGAGGTTACGCATTTAGTAACGAATATTGGCATTCTACGATTGGGACTAACCTAGCGTTTATGTATGTATTTTTCAATTAAGACTTAGGATTGTTACATTTTTAGCTAAACACTTAGAGTGGTACGGTAACTGAATTGTGATAAAATGGAATGGTGCTAGAACCACGGGTGTTGTTTAACGCTACGATTCGACTCCTATTGTAATATTATTGATGTTTTAATGATTAGTTATTTTGCATTAATGTAAGGCATCTAGCATCCGATGAGGTCGCAACAGTCAGGTTAATGGGTCAAGAGACGTACGCTCTTAGAGATTACAGTATCACTCGAGATTTTACCTTAATTTTTTCAGATATCTTCAAATCTACTAATATACATTAGAATGTTAAGGCGCAATTTATCTAAATCAGATCATTGTCTACCAAATATAAGAAACTCGATCGTTTGTAAAGTGCATCAGATATGCTATCCGATGGGCTGTAGCTGGAAAGCTACAAACTATTACATATAGTGCTGTTAAATAGCTGTGACATGCAATTCCACTTGTGCAATTTTTTGAAAATAGTCATAACTCATAGCTAGATTTATACAATATGTCTATTGAATATGGGGGCCCACTTTATATAGCACTAAGCTCCTCGTAATTTTAAATATTTAAATAATATTAATAATTCACCAAACGTATTTCTTCCACAAAGATTTATATTTATTTTAAGAAAACGAGATTTTATACTTACAGTTTATTATTACAAGGTGGGCGCTTATTATTTGATAGCATTTTTCATACTCAGTGCAATATTTCTAGTTATATTTAATTACGTAACCAAACTAAATGATATTTTAAATATACATAATTAATAATCTTTGAAAGAGAGTTACTACCTATTTGTATTTACATAAGCGAACTACTCCTAATTAATTCTATATAGTGAATTGCAGTCTGGGTTACGGTGTACAGGTTGAATAGCTGGTAATGTTAAGACTAGCTTGTTTACCTCTGCCAATTATGATAGTTATGTACTGTTTAATAATTTATTGTCGCGCAAGATATAAATTCTATTGTTGAAATAGATCATAGCTATCCACATCTAGGCTTACATTGTAAGAGAAAAACAAGAATGCTCCATCTGTAGTCATTGCAGACCGATAAGTCTCACTGAACGTATTCTAATCGTAAATGCATTTCGTAATTTTAAATATCTCGAGACCAATTTTTAAAATTTAACAATTTGCGTAAAGCGAATCATTGGGTTAGTAAGGTAGCAATTATTTTAGATATTTTAGGTTAGGATACTATGATAGTGTCTGGCCAGAATAAAACTCGGAGGATCACATCGTTTGGCTCAGAAAATATCTTCTTTTGATCTCTCAGCTTTCATAAGTGCGCCACTTAATAATGTAAAGAAAATATTAATAAAATGTAATGGTCGTGATTCACGCAATTGACTTAATGAAAGCTAATTTTATGCCATATGGAATTTATACATAAGGTTAACGAATTACTAAATTTAGTCTTATGAAAAAGGTCGTATAGACCGAGTCACTTATTTGGCCAATATAATTGATTAATTCCAATGTATTGTATATTGAAATATACACTTTAATGTATCACAAGATGTGTGATAATAAAAATTTAAAATCGATGGATTGCAGGACGAGCCACGTGGTTAATGTTCAGGATAGCAATGGTCTAGTTATGTTAATTTTGTTCTTGTAACTTAGCAAATTTGTTATAATGTCGTTTTATCACATTAGTGTATACTAATAGGCAGGGGGTGTCAAATCGTGTATTTCACAGTTCAGGATTATCCTCGTCGACTCTTGTTATATTTTTACAGATTTTTATGAACCATTTGTTGTGTATCAATTATTTGTTTTAATGTCTTGGTTTGATGCCTCCGTTTAAAGTTTAGTTTTAAATATAATTTTGTTTTATGCAAGCAGTTAATGCAAATTATTTTTTCACATTGTTTGATGTTATGTAATGCAATTTTAACATGTTGCAAACTCCTGCATTTATCTGTTGTATTTATTACTAATTTTTACATTAAATTGTGGTATGTTACAATTTGTGTAGTTTCAGTTTGTGCATAATCACACCCCATCCCCATTCATTTACAATCAACTGATATTTGTTTGCTCAGCGAGATTTTATTTGCAATATTTTTAAGAAGGCTCAATTAACTACAAAGGCTGATTTTATGCCGATTAAAGCAGATGAAAATTGTTGTTTTACGTAAAGTTAAAGTAATTCATTATCTATGCTGCTGATTTTAAAGTAACCAGTATTACGTCCTGAGTTACTTTCAAAAGTCCTATACCTACTCCTAGTATATAAATAAAAAAGTAGAAAGTAATTAAATGATTGAAGTTGTTAACTATTTTAAATGTTAAGCTAGTCCTATCTGAATCTTGAAACTCACTGCTCACTATGCATTTAGGCAAATAGCCAAATACTGATAGGTTAATAATTACCACAGTTATGGATTGCGGCGTATCGGAGCGCCCGCATATGCCAGCGGCGCCGCAGTATTCCTATCATAGCATGTTCGTGGCTTCCACGGAAAGTGCCGCCCTTTGGCGCTGCAAGTCTTGCGGCAAGGAGGTCTCGAACCGCTGGCACCACTACCACTCGCACACGGCCCAAAGGTCCCTGTGCCCTTACTGCCCTGCGACCTACAGCCGGATCGACACCCTCCGCTCGCATCTTCGCCTCAAACACGCCGCCCTCCTACTCAAACATTAAATATCTCAAACGCCACCCGACCTTGCATCTGACACAACAACTACCCCCTTATTCTTTAACAAAAATGACGAGTTTTATGCTTTTTCTTTTTGAGGAAACTGTTTTGTTGAAAGTTAAAGAATAAGGGGCCACTCATTTAAGTAACGTACGTATCTTTAAACGTACAATATTTGCATTTATAAATTGTTAGCACTGACGTATTTCGCACATTTTGTGCAGTTATTCTATTATGTTCTGTTTGAAAGTAAATATTTTTTGAGCATATAAATTTATGTGCTTTTAGTATGTTTTCACTAACAGGGTAAATTTATTGAAATATTCATTAGTGTAACTTAGGTCTTAAAATCCAAACGAATTATAATTCTCTTTATTCAAATACTTTTGATGCTCTCAAAATTTTAAGGGCTTTTGTTGAAATATGTTTAGTTATTTAATAATTATACTCAACTAGTTTATATACATATACATATATTTATATTAGGATATGAACGATTTCAAGTGTAATTTGTATGTAATACGATTGCTGTATTATTAGGTACCAAATATTGTACCTAAGTAATTAGTTTAAGGGAAAGGGACTTGCTAAGACTGAAAGGCAACAACTTGTGATTGAAAAAATGAAAGACGTGCTCTGAATTATAAATATTTTAAACCATTACACAAGTATTTTAGCATTTGAAGTAGATAAGATGTGTTTTCGAAACTCATTGAATGTTCTTGAATGTACGAAATAAAATATTCAGCATTCTAGATTGGTGTATACCCAGCTGTTGCTAAATTATTCTCATCTAAAAGTTATATTTTTGTATAAATGTAAGGTGAGCTCAGCGCATTTGGTATCTTTTGGTCCAAAATTATATTAGCTATCTAATCTACTTATAAATCGTCTATAACAGGCTAATTCTCCATTGAATCTCAATTTCTATTAATATTTAATCAATATTTGCATTCTAGATAGTAAATTAATAATCGAGTCCCAATCTAAGAACGTAGATATTTAAGGCTATTGATAATTCTAATATAATAAAATCCGTGGCTAGTCATATGATACCCATTTGTTGTTCCTGTTGATTTGTTATGTAATATTTAGTTATGTTTATGTTAGAAAGTAGCTATGACAATGCAATTTAAAATTATTATTTATTATTATTACGCTGTAAATAAAGTCACTGAATGTAATCACTGGATACTGTGTTTCTTTATAATGCTGAAAGTAAAACTAAAAACATTTATAAACATAATTTATTGCACACATTAACTTATCAAATGGCATTTTTCAATTCATTACATACATTAATACATATGAGTATTTTTTCCATATAATATACAAAGCTACGTATTTCTAACTTAACAACTACGTTTTAAATAATATTTATAATTGACTGGGTCACACTACAACCTAATTACTGAATTAAACATGGCAAAGTATGGCAAGTTTAATTCCCTCAATGGATGACATCATATTTCATATAAATAAATCATAACTTTACTTAGTTGTACAGGATTGCACTTATTTTAAAATATCTTAAAGTAGGCTTATGTATAGTTAAGCGACTACGTTTTCAAGTTGTTTTTTGAACATAAGAAATTGTGCTTTAGACAACAGAAATCCGTAAAAAAGGGTCTACGTTTTTTTTCTTCATAGCCATTTATTAGATATCCAGATTAGTGGGGCTCAATAAAACATAAATGCCAACAGCCAAAAATGGACAAAAATAAAAAATTTGATTTGTCCTAGTATGTAAAACATCTGGCAATCTAATATGTAGGCGTACTAATATTGTGATACTATCCTAAATGCATCCCAAAAATTAGAAAAATATTGTCTCATTTATAATCCGTCTTACAACTTACTTTCAGTACACTTATAAAAGTTTAAATCTATTAAATCCATTCTTAGTACACAAAACTATCACAGTGACAGTATTTGTTTTCAGATTACATTGTCTATTACAGGAAACACTGAACTATACTTTACCTAAGTATAAGGTTCTATTTAGCTCAATAATTAAACATCAACACTTTATTCTATATTTCAAAAAGTCACCTAATAAAAATAACTGTATCAATTGCTGTAAGGTAATTGAGAAAGACGCTTGATGGAAAAAGGTTGATATTTTGGCAATTGATGATTTACATGATTTCGATTTAACACGTGCATTAGTGTTGATCTCACAAGAGCAATAACAAAGTAGGTACATGCTGAACCTTACTAAAAGGTAAGTACAATACTAAGAAAGTGGTCTACTTTTGACAAAACTTCCTTTGTAACCAAAATAGCTGTAAGGTTGAGTCTTTCTAACAATAAGTGTCAGAATATTATAATACAACAGCCAACCGTTTTTATTTACCTAGGTTGGTTCTAAAACCAAGCCAACATTGTATTGCTATTGTCAACTTTATTTGTATAAGGCAAAATTTACAGGTACAATAATAAGTGTCAAGGTATATAAAAATGACCTTAAAACTGCGATTGAAATGCCAACTTGCTTTGACACACAGTAGCCTTATACATTTGTTGAAAAAATGTGGATAAATATTTACAATAGGTTCTATGTGGGTGCGACCAAATTCTTGAGACAGTCTCCGTTAAACTTAATATTTATTAATCCGAATAATTTCTTTCCTGATACTCGTAATGATGTTCATCATTTTTATTCAGAATCGATACCTATTAGGGTCGGTCCACAAATTACCCTGAATTAAGGCGTATTACAGGGTGTCTGGGCCATCTTTAAAACTATGAAATAGGCAGATGTGACAACTAATTGCCTTTATCTCAGCTTATGTAACGCAAACCCGCACTCAAATATGTCAAATAGCTAAGGCGCTCCTATGTATGACTTTTGCTTACCTTAAGTTTGCGTTATTTAAGTTGAAATGAAGACGACTAGCCTTCACGTCTAACGGAATATAAGCCTTCTTAAAGCTAGGCCAGACAGAATGAGTTACGTAGATTAAAAAGTGCGAAAAAGGCATAAAATTGCGACAAATATTGTGTGTAATCCTTTGACAAGGACTGGTTAGGGTTTCAAATATCACGAATTTTGCGATAGCTTACGTAATTTATGGAGATAGGTACACTATTCAATTACAATGAAATGATTGTTTTTCTCTTCCACAAATTTTAAACCATTAAAAATTATTTTTCTTCTAATCTTTGCACATTGCCACTAGTCCCCGGGGACTCCACCACAACACTGGGTTCACTGACTGCTTTCTCATCCACACTTTCTTCCGTGGACTCTTCCGGAGCATCAGCGGCTTCTGTACTTTCTGAATCTACCTTCTCAGACGCATTTTGCTTGCTTTTGTTCTTTTTGAACTGCTCTTCCATTTCTTTGAATTTTAGGGTCAGGTATCTGTGAAAATTGTTATTTTATAGTTTTAATGTTGATATTATTATGATAAGATAGTTTGGAATCGCGAAACTACAGGTGCACCCTAGGTACAGTTTTGATAGCTGAAAAAGTCAACTTTAGTTATGTGTTACCATTTTTCGAGTCAAGTAAATAAAATATTTTTCTATTTGTTTAATAATAAAGAGCTTTCTGCCATTAAGGGAACTTCTGCCATTAACCATACGCAAAATGAGAAGAAAACATTCAAATAATAGATTGTTTATCATGTGAGCATAATACAATCTGCTAAAAAAAACATAAATATATACCGTATACTGAATGTACTACTACAGTTCGCGCGCGAGCTCCGAGGAATCGAGGGCTATCCAAACATAGAGACAAAGTGAGATGCGCTAGATTTTTGTGCACTGGGATATATATACAAAAAAGTGAACATCAAATTAGTCAACGGCTGAATGGAATCGTTCTTTAGGATGCCGCGTAGCATACTTTCTCTGTAATTTTTGAGCCCTCGATTCCTTGGAGCTCGAGCGCGAACTGTAGTTTAGAAATCAAAAAGCTATAGCTATCCTGTGGAGGCACAGAACTTATAATAGAGAGGAATAATCTTAGTTTGAATTAACTTGCAGTGCCACTGATGCCACATTGCTACCTACTTCTTGCCAATAGCTAACACGCACAAATAATTTCAACCAATCACTATTTTTAACACTAGGCCTATAGGACCTACGCTCGGTTCTCTATTAGAAGTTTTGTGTATGGAGACCACCAATTTTTATCCAGGCCTTCCGGCCAAAATTAAAATTGAAATACAAAAAACTTACTTGTCTACCAACGGGCCGCTGTAATCTTCGGGAAACTTAGGCGAATGTGGCAATATAAACTTGTACAGGCTTTCATTGAGCACGTAGAGCTGTGTCGTGGACGAGCACTTCACGTTGAACCACCAGTCGCAAGTCAGGGCGGCTTGCGAGAAGATTGTGCCATTGGGGCAGAGGAAGGACGCTTGACCTCCGTTTAGATCGCAGTAGTGCCATACCTGGAACACGGAAAGTGGTAAGTATGTTTATTCAGTGATGAAAATCAGTTTAACAGTACTTAAATAAAGCTAAAATTTTATCTATCTAATATAAAGTAAGTAAATAGATAAATGGCTTAAATGTCTTAAACACATTTGGCTTTGTAGTCAAGCTGCGGTATCGACTAATTGCGAATCATAAAAACAATGATTTATTGCGCATTCTGTGTGTTCCTTTCTTTTTAAGATATAACCTATTTACTCTTATCAACCTTAATGATTACTCCGCTATCCTTATTAGAACACTAACGCTGATACATACGTGATCCTTAGGTTGTACAGGGGTGCACTGAGTGGCGGGTTTACACATTTGCCGCTAGTAGGCTATTCAAATTTTGCCGCCCCTACAGACTTTTTGTTCCCCTACTGGCTGTTTAGTAGTTTATCATATACAAACATTTGATTATACAGTGTAGTACTAAAATACGGTAATTTTCGTTAAATTCTTGAGACTCGAAATCTCCGTGAGTATAATTTATTTTTTTTATTTCTATAAAGCAAAAAAAAAATTTGCCTAAATTGTCCGCCCCCTAAAAATCTGCCATCCTAGGCTCACGCCTACTCAGCCTGTAGTAAATCCGCCACTGGGTGCACTAAGAAAGGATATATGAAAATATCACTGCCAAAACCATACCTGACACCTCGTCTCAGGATCAGCAAAGAACCCCTTATACCGCTGCGTCTTGCAGTTGAAGCTGGTCTGCGGGATGGAGGTCAGGATGGGGTAGTCCACGCCTGGAGTGCCAGGAGTTCCCCCTTCCTCGTCCGAGTAGACGGGCGGGGGAAAATGTTGGGTACTGCCCCCGCCTGTGGTGTATTCTGCAGGCGATGATAATGTTGGTTAATTTGGTTATTGATTATCTTTATTCATCGTCATTATTATTTTATTTTATCATTTAAAGAGTAACACTTTCACAAAAAAAAAGGTTTGATACACTGAACGGATTCTCCTGAATGAGTATGTCGAGTAAGTCACTTATACGTATAGTTTGAAACGAGGACGTTTAAAGTAACTAGGTACTTATGAGATCCACGAAATATAAAGTTGATGACCTCAAAATAGAAATATCACAGGACAGGAAAGATTTTATATACCCAGACCACCTAGTAATAAAATCAATATATTTATTGAATATGCTTCAAGTATAACGTGCTTACCTATGTATGCATTTTATACTATGGAGGTTTGTTATTAGCCTTAAGCGATTAAATTGTTAGTTTATAATGTGTAAACGGCTGTAAACCCCCCAAATAGAAGTAAATAAATATAGTTTATTATATAATAAAAAAATATAACATGTATTATTTGAAACATCACCTACCTGTTTCATTAAATGTCTATTGTTGATAAACCATACCTATATGTTGAGCCGGATAGGTTATAGAAAGTATTTTAGATTTACAATAGTAGGTACATACACTCAGATGTTGAATCTAATCTTGAATCTAGGCATCGCTGTTTATCCTTTTCATAAAGGCTAGCAATGCGAATATGGCGTGTACATACCTGTTTGTATCATTCTCGTTATATAGATCCTCTCTTCATCACGAGGAGAAATCTCGAACTTAAGCTTAGCAGACTTCGTTATTAAGAATTTAAGGATACTTTTAAACTATTAGGTAACACCATTTATTTCAGGTGAGGTCTCATGGCTCAATTACAAAATAAACAAACTATGTAAGTAAACTTCGCAAGTTCAAAACCTGTTTAACATCGTAACAATTTCAACTTGACCCAAGTAATTTGCGCTCTTCTTGTACTACTTTACTTTAATATTACAAATATCGTGAGGTGTGTCACTTACCGTCGAGGTATTGAGATGGTGTGTTCACTTGTGCCAAGTAAGGCTCGCTGTGGAGGTCGTCAGTGGCGGTGACAGCACTTACTGCGCTTGGAGTAGATGATGGTGTATTTATACCTATTTTCTCTCTATCATCATGAACACCAGTAGCTACAAAAGGTTTAGGCGAGCTCAGCTCTGGCGCCTTTGTGTCTACATCATTTTGCTCGGCCCTCAAAGCATTCAACACTTGTAACAAGGTCTTTATAGAATCTCCCACATTTTCCTTCGTAATCGTCTTCGGTATCGTATTAGTGCCCTGCAATGAATTAATCAAATCCCCTAAATTTAATTTATTGGACGCGAATTGAGCCGAAAGTGTAGGCTGTTCTGAAAAGTATGAATTATCTTCATACTTTGGCTCTATATCTTCGATGATTTTAATAGGAGGTTTGTCAGTTTCCACAACATAGGCATCTTCTTTCTTTGGATATACAACTGGAGCTTCCGATGTTATATACGGTACGATCGGTTTGAACCCACTTTCTAAATACGGTTGTACCTGTGGACGTCTGTTGTAATAACTTTCTGAAACAACGCTCGGGTGCTTCCTCGGTGTCACCGGCGGGACAGGTGCAAGAGTTGTCATAGGTGGATTAGCGTGAAACTGGATTTCATGATGAAACTGCAGAGTAGGGTGTCTCGATTTCTTATAAGTGGGTTCTTTGCGTACTAGAACAGGTACAGTTACTGGATTTTTGATATTGCGGTGATGATCATGTTGCTGTACGACTTTTACTGGAGGAGTCTGTTCGTATGGGATTAATTTAAACTTTGGAGATTTTTCGCCAACGTAAATCTGATCGTTTTCAGAAGATTCAATATGTGGTTTTCTAGTAGAATGCGAATAAGGTGCAATGTGATGCCTTTGTGGCTGTTGCACGTATCTGTCAAATTCGTATGGTACATTATGGAATTGAGGAGCAAAGTCATGACTTGGATACTTTAAAATATTGTAGTGATGATTGGAACCCTTACGGAGTTTATTAGGGTTTGCAGACGCGATGTTGTATTCAGTTAATCTATTGCCTTGATATCTTGGAACATGAGACATAATAAGTTTCTTTGATTGCCGGTCATTGTTGGGTGCTAAGGTTTGAGCTTCTATGATTTCTGCCTTTTCCACTTCTATGTTATGGACAGGTTCAGGAGGCGGAGTTTGGTGCTGCAGGTCGTTTGCATAATAGAACGTCATGTATGGTATTAGTCTGCGATATCTTTCATTGATCGAAAGTTTATTGTTACCATTAATCTTAATAGTTTTCTCAGATTTTTTTTGTGCATCAGCATTGAATACCAGAGGCCCTTTCTTTAGATCCAACGTCATTCCACGTCTCATTTTAATTTCTGGACTGTTCCCATTTGGCATAATTGTAATACTCCACACCACAGGTATAACTGTAACAAACAAAATTTATTTATTTATTTGGTATCATATTATTAAATAGTTAATAATTATATTTAAGTAAAGAGATAAAATTAACTAAGTAATTGTACTAAAAGACTCAATGCGAACATCATATTGTTAAAAACAAAATAATGTTTTTCGTTTGAAAAGCATTACGGTTTATTCAAACAAACGATCTATATATCATAGGCTATTATCCTATAATTGAACACATTTAACTTGTGGGAAACAATTTTAAGCATTAAATAATACTCGATGAATATGATAGAGCTTACGATAAATCTTTGTTTATTTCAAAAACTGCGCTAATTCATATAAATATATTTTATGGTTTTATCAAATATAAATAATATATTTTATGGTTTAATCCGTCGTTGTGTCTAGATAGTTAAGAAATCGTCTTTTTATCTACGCCCTGAATCCATTTAGATCGCATTGATAAAATTTTCATCGGTTCATTAAATACTACATCAAAGTGAATATTATATAGTATGCAATTTTTACAAGAAGTAAGTGGGTTAACCCATTTTACAATTTTTACGCTTTAAATATATTAGAAATAATTGTTGAGAAGATAAAAAGAATAACTAGACAATTTAATGAAAATAAAGAAATCTTTCAAATTATCAAAACTCATATTGTAAGTTTACAACTCAACATTCCAGAATCCCAAGTAAATTCTACATTTAAATTTTGTATCCCTTCATTACGTTTTTGCAAAGCAAAATTTTATTCCACTAATTGGAAACTGTCGTGAACTACATTCAGAATTGATCATTTAAACCTTAAAAGTTTAGGGACCTATTTTATATAAAGTAAAGTATAAATATAATATAAAGTAGGTAAAGAAAAATTACTCCACAGGTAATTGCGATAAAATACTACGTTCACCTCAAGAACACTTACCACATTTCAATAAATTACAAAATCACATTAACATCGTACAAAGTTTAAAATCATGTACATATCTCTTAAGATTTATTCGTAATAATTTAGTTTGATAACCTTATTATTCAAACCAATTTAATTTCAAGATTGATACGTATCTCATTCTAAATTATATTTGTAAAGTCATGACTCATTTAAAAGTTCGATCAGAAATGGCTTATGTTTTTCTGCAGTACTCTTTGAAATTCGTTTTAGCTACACCGCTTCCGTGACTAAAGGCCTCCAAGTGCGCCATACTGCTGGACTTATTACCATATCTCCACGCTCAATATATCAGTGTGATATGACGTCGTGTTTGCAGTGTCTGAGCTATTTTGAAGAACAAAGAGAGGCTTATTTGCGAAAATTTCGTTCAATTGTTGAGTGCTCAATGTAATTTTGGTCACGTCGTCGTCATCGCGCCGCTCTGGTTTAATTTTAATAAACACTAGATATGGTATTTAGCACTGTATTGGGCACGTGTTGCAAATTTTTTAAATCTGATATTTACCTAAGTTACGTATATCTTAATACTGAGTTAGAAAGTTAATAGTTTTGATGGTCGCCTAAAGATCTTATAAACAGAAATTAAATAAGGTCTGCATTTTAGCCATAGCCTAATTTCAATAATTGGGTACATGACAAATTTTTTTTATTTCATATTTAAATAGTTTATCAACAGTAAATAAATATTGCAGAAGTAACAGTATGTTTACAATCAATAGTTTTCTAGATACAGCGATGTGTTCGAGGAGCCGCTGCGAGTCGCCGAAAAACGCTCCATACAAAACGGTACTGAGCTGTGACGTCACGACTTGTGAATCATACTAAAATTGTATGGGCGTTTGGATAAAATATATAATAGCTACGTAGATAATGCGTTTACATGCATACTGTCATAGTAAAAATTGTTATATTTAATGTCAGAAAGCTAATGATATTTAAAAATTTAACATATACTATAATAAGTTTTTGCTTCTTTTTTTAAGTTTTCAAATCTATATAATTTCGATATTAAATTCAAAACTATATTTTTCAAAACATTGTACCTGTCAAAATAACAAATATTTTATAAATAAATTATAAAAACTTGCATTTTTAAATTGTGTCATCTACCCAATTCTGGTTTACGCGTTTTACTTATACCAACTTAACAAGTGTATTTTATTTGCAGTCGCTTAATATTATAAGTAAGTATACCAGGAAGGCTAGTCAAGTTGCAATCTACGATTATTAACGCAAAAAAAAACGCTTCAACTTTTTGAAGCATATCACGTGATGCTTTATACACTTTACGCGTTTTCGATAGCGTTAGTGATTGTTAATGGCAATTTGACAACCCCTGTAATCCATTGTTTCGTGGATCACAGTGATGTCCTATAGTTCTATACATACCATGTAGGTATGTATAGAACTATGTTCATCATTAATGTCAAGAAAATTGGATAAGGAATTTGGCAATTGAATATAGGCAGCTTACTGCAGCTAGTACCTACTGGTGATAATTTGTCGTTTGAGTAGTTCTCTATAGAGTCGAATGTTATAATAATATAGTCAATGACCATAATCAATGTAAAATGGAGATTTTACAACAAAATAACTCAATACATTTGGCAGCACGTAGTCTAAACTTAGGCCTAGTCCACGGATTTCAAAAAGTACCTTCTCATAACTTACTGCTAAATTCATATAACTAAACTAGCCAGGAAGCAACAAAAAGATTAACAACCACTCACTGACGCCGAACTTTATTGCAAACTCATTATCGATATCCGCAAAATAACTTATTGGATATAATATCCGGCTCGAAAAACAAATATTTAGAAAGGCAAGATTCGATTCTCGTGTGTATACGGATAAGCCTTGGTGAGGTGACTGGCTTCACAAGATCCGTATCCTGTAAGGATTGCTGTGAATGCAATCGCATTACTATTCCACGTGCATAAGTATATTATTTTGTAAAGTCTAGATATAGCGAAATATGAATAAAATATATTCTGAAATTCGATATAAAATTTGTAACAATACATATCGACAACAACCCGGCGTAAAATTACCTAATATAGATATATTTACAACTAGTTTAATAATTTTTATCCAATTGAGACAGTGGTTTTGAAGACATAAAATGTTCACATATTTATCTACTTAGTGCTTAATTTCGATACTGCTCTACTAAGTAGTAGAGCTTGTGTTGGTTATAAATCTTAGAATAAGCAGGATAAACATGGACTTGGTCGGTAGGCGCAATGCCACTAACAGGAATGGAATCTAGAATCTTGCCGCGTCTGTCGCTCGGAGCACGTGAGAATGTCGAAAAATTGTACAAGATTATTTAATTAAAATAATCGCTGGTTACACAAAGTTTTTGATATGTATTTATTGCTCTTACCAATGTTTCGATCAATCCTATTAGCACATAATTCCTTTCTACTGGAGGCAGGTTTTGCACTCGTTATTACGTACGTGTATTAACGGAAAGATTTATTGTTCTTAATTACTGATGCGTAGTCTCTTACGTTCGAAATGAATTGCTTTATTTGAATTTAATATCGCTTATAAGATTATATTATGTTAATTTGAAGATTTTACTTTTTATGATTAGTGCATCAGATGTGATTCTTTTCTTGATATTATGAAATACTCGATTCTCAAATGAAATACGTACCTACCTAAGTGTCAAGTAAAGGTAGCTAGTGATATATATGCCTCGAAACAAGTAGATCATAAATTATTTAATTAATTAAGTTTAGTAAAAAATACCTACTGACTGACTGATTGTTATCTGAAAATTTGGTATTAAGCAAAGTAACAGGAAGGTTATGTTAAAGGCAATTTGTTGCCCTATGGGCAACATGACAAAGCTCTGCAACGGTTCACGACTTTAAAGTTCAATTGCTAATATCGCCCTTGCATTGTAGTAATTTGATATAAAAGTAATTACCAACAGAATAGTCTTACAGCCGCCGTTTCGTTAGTAAGCTGATTCAAGTCATTTTAGACACTAACTAGAACATTCAGTACGCTTTTTATTGTGAAAGGGAACGCTTGTGCGAATAGTTTGCGCTTACGCTTATTTGTTGATATCGAATGAACATAGCCAAATGATTTCCATAATTTTAGATAGTCCTAAGCTTATCAAGTACGAAGGGAATTACATTCATTATCAAAAATTTTCTTGGAAACACAAGCAGAAAACATCTATACCTACAAGCTATTTACTCTTTCTTTCGTTACGTTTATATGTTTAAACGATTTTCTAAACGATTGTGGAAACGTTATGATGTGTTATGACAAAAAAGCGTTTTAAGTGAAAAGCGCTTTTTTAAGACGCTTTTTTTAAGAAGTTCAACGTTTAAACGTTTAAAAATTTTAAGCCGTTTTTCCCATCACTACTAAAAGGTATAAACACATTTGATAATGAGTGGCGATGGGCGGGATACAATTGCACGTATATATATAGTTGTCAATACCATAATAAGTAAGTAAGTAGGTACATAACGAATGTTTAATATTGTTTGCACCTACATATCTTGCTTGGATCTACCATAGATATATGTATCCATATATATATTTTAATTTTTTTGTCGCAGTTTGTAATAGCAACCTCCACACTTAAAGTGAGATATTCAGTTATTTGCATTCACATTGAAAAATAAAGATCATTCGTACGGTAGGTAACCAAAATGTATCCGAATATTCCATTACCTACTTTCTCAACCAATTGTTAAAATAAATACCTTTGCCTATTTCAGACGTAAATACTATTTTGAACCGTCTTTAATCATCACTTCATATTGTAAAACCGCCCCGTCTGTCTGTCTGTCTGAACGCGATAAACTCTAAAACTACCGAACGGATTGTCGTACGGTTTTAACTGAAAAACAGAGAGATTCAAGAGAAAGGTTTTTGTAACAATTTAATGTTTTACGTTGATTGCTTGAAATATACGCATAATTGCTGATGATTTTGTAAAAATAAGCCAGCTGGGAGCTAGAATCGGAAACACTACCTAATCCTTTCAAGTTTTAACAAAACAATACACGATGGAATTGTCCCTCTTTTATATTTTCACAGAAAAGTCCGCAATGGCATATAGATTGCCCTTTACACAATACAATTTAAATTAATATCTTAGCAGTTATTGCAAAATTAAAAATATCGTGCGACAAAATCAAATACAAGCGGTCACGCGACGTGCTATATCACAAAGAAATATTTTAGTTTGTTTTTATGTATTCATCTTTTTCAAATATTTGCAGGATAGGAGAATAAATACTTTAAAAATTCTCCAAGTGGATGACGCGATGAGCACATTTAAAGTTACAGTTACATTTAAATCTAATCTACATGCTTGAAGCAACAGTCGATGCGAGACTATGAAAAAAAATTTAGGTATAAAAGGACTTTTAATTAGAAGTCACTAATTATGTTGACGATCGTACTAATTTAATTTTAATGAACTCTAATCAAGTACATTCATACGTATCTGTAAGTTATCTATTAATCTTATGCATGCGCACAATATAGCACACCCTGACCCCTAAACCGTGAGACTTTAGCTTCTAGAAGCCATAGAGACAGCTAACCCTATTTAATTTATGTACAAACAAGATTATACGTACCGCATAATAGAACGATTTGAGTAAATTGCGGAATTAATAAAAATCAGATTATATATCATTGGTTTTCAGTCAAGGTGAGTTTGAAATAAAAAATTTAATCAGAACTGGTTGGTTTTTACTTCCGCATTTAAAATTTGATGTAAAATGTTAATGTGAAATTGCGGATTGTGATCTAACGTGGAATAAATTTAATAAACAAGGTAAATCCTCATTACGATTATACAAGGGTGAATTGAAAAGTGCGCGGCCTAACATAGATATTTAATATTTCCAACAATCACGCCACATTATTTAGCACAAATTAAGTATCATTAAGAACTTGTGTTATGGATACTAGATAACGGACAAATAAACCTTAGAAATATATAAGCACACATAGATTTTTTTTTCATATATAAATATTAGAAATAAACCTAAATAAACATACATACACATCCATGACTAGAAAGCAAATATAATAAAATATCTGCCTCTACCAGGATTCGAACCCGGGACCTCTGGCATAGAAGGCAAGGGTACTTACCTCCACACCAAACAGATAGCGTTGTCATCTTATTATAAAACTATCCTCATATAAAACCTAGACTCTTTGTCAGTCTCTGTGCAATTTTTCTCTGAGACACATGCGTAATTATTTATTTTATTGAACATTAAGTGAGAGTAAGTTTCATTAATTTTGAAAATGGATAGTTTAGAGCACCGTGCCGTGATCAAATACCTCCACAAGAAACTCTTAACTCCAAAGCAGATTCATGAAGATATGGTGGCTACTTTAGGAACATCTGCTCCGTCGTATACAATGATAAAAAAGTGGACAAGAAAGCATCAAAGATGACCCCCGCTCTGGACGGCCTTCTACAGCTACGACTTCGCAAAACATCGAAAAAATATGTGATCTCATCATGGGAGACAGAATATTGAAGGTATCTGAGATAGCTGAAGCTCTAGGGATTTCATATGAACGTACACAAAACATGATCGTTAACGAATTAGGGTTCCACAAGGTGTCTGCAAGATGGGTTCCGCGGCTCCTTTCAGTTGAACAGAAACGTACTCGACTTACGATTTCTAGAGACTGTTTAGAGCTTTTTCAAGCTGATCCAAACGAACTTTTGGCAAGGTTTGTTACTATGGACGAATAATGGGTTCATCACTATACTCCTGAATCCAAACAACAATCCAATCAATGGAGAGACCCGGATCTCCGAGCTCCAAGAAAGCCAAGGTGTGTTTTTCAGTAAACAAGGTAATGGCATCGGTTTTCTGGGATTCTAAGGGTGTCATCTTAGTTGATTACTTAGAAAGAGGTCAAACCATAAATTCTCCATACTACGGCACACTATTACGTCGTTTACGCGAAGAAATAAATTCTAAAAGACCAGGATTGTTGACCAAGAAAATTTTGTTTCATCAGGACAAAGCTCGAGTTCTCACATCTGCAGAATCGATGGATCACATAGTGAACTGTGGTTTCGAATTGCTTCCTCATCGCCCTTATTTTCATGTGAAATATATTCACATGACTTGGCACCTTCCGACTTCCACCTATTTCCAAAACAACAAAACAGGTGGAATGAAATTTTCTACTAATGTGGAGGTCAAAGTGGCCGTAGATGCCTTTTTTGAAGACCTTGACGAGACCTTCTATTTAAATGGGATCAAGGCTTTGGAGGACCGCTGGACTAAGTGCTGTGACCTAGGAGAAAAGTATGTAGAAAAATAAATATAAAAAATTGCATTATTCCTGTATTTTCTTATTTAGGCCGCGAACTTTTCAATCCACCCTCGTAACTTGTATAAGTTAGCTTTTCAAAAGAAAGCTTTAGTAGCTTAGTGGACAGAGAAATCTATCTGCAGTTGTTTTTGAAATGGACTGTTTATTTCTGGCCCTATGGCCAATTATTTCATCGGACTTTAAAACATCTGACATCTGCAGTAGAGGGACTTGGGTTATATAGCTAAAATGCAGCCTGCCACACGAAACATGTATAAAATATTATTTATAACATTAGAAACTGAAGAGATTTTTTTGTTTATTAGTTATCGATTAACGTTTAAGTTTAAAAAAATACTATAATAAGATATCTAAAGCAGCGCCTCTGGAGAAACCGGACCAATTTTACCATTTCTTTACCATTCTATAATGCCGATAAATAATCCAAAGAACCCAAAATAACTGAACTACTAGCCTGTAACATCATCAAATCCTATTCATCCATCAGCTCAAGTTTCGAAATATGACACCTCCTGGACGAGACCCACGTAAACCCAATACAGTGAACGCAATGACAGCAGCTGTCACTGGCGTTGTTCCTTTCATTTTATATTTTGCGCAAGGGCATATTTAATTGCAAAACAGAAACTTCATATCTGTACATATTTGAACGCATGCCGAAATTGCAGTTAATTTTAATTAGGTTAGAATAACACAGTTTAAGACGCAAAACGCTTTTTATTTGATTAAAACTCGTATTATGGTATGATTAATTTTACCCTCCTTGACTTTTTTTAATATTACCTACTATTTTTACATAATTTAGCGTGTTCAAAATATTGATTTCTCATTGATAATGAAACTGAATCTCTGTTGGCAAATAGATATATTCACCTATTTTAAATAGTCTGTCAGGGCTTCATCCAAAAACTACGAGTAAACTGAAGTGTAGTCACAGGTAAATGAAATTGCACAGTCACAAACAACAACAAAACAGAAATATACAAAATCCTCACAGCTCATAACTTAACACTCTTGCAACATTAACACTAAACAATTAAAGTCTTCATTATTTGGACAAGCAATGAACATCAACGGAGGCTCTCTAATTGATATCACCTCGCGCCGACGTGGCGTGCCAACCAGCTGGTATGGGAAACTGAAGATACCCATCTTAGGGTTGTGCAATAGCTACATAAAGACGTAGAAGACATATATCAGAGCTGTGATCGCGACAGGAAGCATGGGACGTAGCACTTTAATTTAAGACCATTGTTCCGTTATAAGTTCCTTTGGTAGTTTATTATTAAAACTACACAAGAGTGTATTTTTACTTGGTTTAATTTGTCACAGTAATAGTAAATGACATTGAACCAGAAACCATCGCATTAAAAAATTTTAATTCAGACAATTATTGTCGATGGACGATGATTTGGATCAATTTGTTATAGAATGCACATACGTATAGGTATTTGGAATCATACGTTTATTTACCAATTAGCGCATTCTGATTTAAAATTTCTACATCTTTTTTTAATGAATTACTCAAGCATTGCTGGATTAGAAAACGATAGAAATCGGATCACTTTGTATCATATTTTACATGGTCAGAAATAAAAATATAGTTAAACGCGTAGACTTGATAACCATGCTTCGTTTTTTTCATAATTTAAATTTGAGTAATATGTCTAACAATAAAATGTTACTTCCTACACAGCCAGACACCCGACATCGGCAGCTCTCATAATCAACATCCGTTACAAAACTTACAGCTCTAATTACATTTGAGCACCAGCATTTATCTACGCAAAGCTTATAAAAGACAAAACCTGTAATTGTCAACCAATTATCCAGGTTGCAAACCGTGTCCTATCTTTTGCGCAGTCGGGTAAGACAAGTGTATGGATGAGGAAGCAGGCACAATGTGAAAAGTAAACTGAATTGGCTTAAACTGGTCTACTTGTTCCAGTTTACAAGATCCGAATCAGATTGGGTTTCAAGTATTGCTTTTTGCGGTGGAAATGTATATTGGATTGAGATAGGTTCTTCAGTTCGCGGTCTTAATTGAATTCGTAGAGGTGTGTAGGAGGCAACAGTATATGAAAATTTTAAAAATGTTACTATAAGGTTACAAACTAGTCCTTGCATTGATGAAAGTGTCAAATTGATTGAACTAAAAAAGGCGTGTTCAATTGAATGTTAAACTTACAGAGTGAAACTTTAGGCTCATGTTAAAGTGCGCGAGTTCACCAAGTAGTTATCTACTTAAATCAAAGTGAGGGGTGATTACCTCACACGTAATTTTTGTAGATATGCACCGTTTTTCTCTTATACTTTATCCATAAGTATCTTTATGCCAACTGCAACATTACTTTATGTACAGTTTCCTCGAAGAATTAATTTACAAAACCCTTTAGCTCATTTATAACAAGGTATAGTAACTGTGAATTTGACATTCTATATTATAATCCTCTTTATATTAATTCTTATACTTTACCAGTCCTTTTTGGGTAGGCACGTAATTAATACACCAGTTGTATAAGGCTAAATGTATCAAAGAAAGCGGAAACGGCACTACTAACATTAAAAACTAATAATGATTCGAGAAAGCCAATAAACGAGAAACGATAAATTGAATATTTATGAACAGATAGCGGATATTAAATTTATCAAATATTTTAAATGAACATTTTGGAAATAAAGGAAATAATGTATCAGGAAAAGATGTAATGCCAAAATAACACGTTTATTATGAAGTTTGGTCCAGATTTTACGTAACAGCTATTCAAGTCTAGTCTTGCCTAGGTTATGTGCAATGCAATGTGGCTATTTGTCAGTCGTTAAGGATTATCTAAGAGAATGTGCTAGGCATTATATGCTCTGCTGATCAGTGTAAATACTAATGACTTTATTTGGATTCATTGTTGGCAAGGTAGGTATATAAATAAACGTCTTTAAGTGATAATAAGAACTTTAAGAAAAGTTTCATTTAATAAATTCATATAACAACAGTGACGGTCGATTGGCATAGTGGGTAGCCATGCCCCATACGCCGGAGGTTCCCAGGTTCGAGTTCTGGTCAGTGCATTCATTTGTGTGATGATCACAGAGGTCTGTTCTCGGGTCATGGGTGCTGGAGTTATATATGTATGTTTATTCTGGGTTCCCCTCAGTTCGCTGTATAACACAAGCTCTGCTTACTTTGGGGTATATAGTTGATGTGTTTGTCTGGGTATTATTATATGACAATTATAACATTAGACCTGATGAAGCTAGATGTTATTTGCCTACCAAATAACCAAATATACATAGGACTATAAAAATAATACTTATTGTAACTTTTTTTTATTTGTTTATTTATTTTTAAGATCCACAAACAGTACACAAGAGAAGTAGCGATACAGGTGTTACAATATGTAGGTAGTTGATGTACCAGCATCGTTAACCATACGTTGAGTGGAGGGAGTGTAAGTCCCAAATTCATACAAATAAAGACCTCAAATTTCTCGTAATCAAATCATACTTAACGCCCAGTAGCCACAAATCACACATCAGAATATGTCCAACTACCGGTGTCACGCGGATTCACCAGCACAGGTAGAAAGCGACACATCACCTCACGTGGTGAAAGTGAAGCCGCATGGGCCCAAGTTACGTCAACTGTCGTGTTTGTAGATTCAGATTATGTGGATGACACTCATCATGCTAATATCGCAGTTTGAGACTTAAGTAGCTTCGTGGTACGAGGTGGAGATAAACAAGACGTTGGCAATTCCGGCTTTTGCAAAGTCGAGTATTCGAGAAAGAAAGCATTTGCGATAACCTGTATGAAAATTGTTACAAATCATCTTGTAGTATTTAGGTAGGTTTATTTATTTTATTTATTTATTTATTAGAGTTAGAGTAGAGAGTTATTTATTAGGTTCTTCATATCGTTTTAGAAATGGATTCTTAAGGATGCCTATTGCGTTATTATCAAAATTGACTGTAGTGTCAACCATTCAGGTACTTAGTTCAAAAAACGTCAGAGAAACAAACCTTTTTTAGTTTATAGAATTTATTAACAATAGAAAAAAAATTACGACAGCTTTTATAACATTTTACTAAACTACTTTTTAAATACAGTGATAAAGAAGTTTGCTGAATCACAACTCTGGATCGCAACCGACAGACGCTTTTAGATAGGTTCCTTAGGTTTACTAGGGTCACCCACCGTCTTTCTGAATTCAAAGGCAACTTGAACAGCACCAGATCACCATAGTTGTGACACCTAAAGCTTTCAAAACATTATTTCGTATGATTGTTTTAAGTTGAATAAAGTTGAAAAATAACTCCTTACTTACTACGATATAGCATAAAATCGAATATAAATCTACTTAAAAGTCCTGTCACACTGAAATAAAACACAGTTTCGTTCGTCCTATGTGTTAACACTTCCACTTAGTAGCTATCTTAATCACGATTAATCTACCTTTTAAATACTTCCTCACAAATCCAGGCAAAGTCACGTGCTGTTAATTTCATAGCAATTATGTTATATTTCTAAACAATAGCTTACGTCTTAAAGCCGTATGTTGACGCTTGCATGTGGAAATTACTGTACCTAATTGCCGAGAGATAGGCCCCATAACTACGAATGCTTCAATTTTACTACTAAAGTAAAACAAATGCATTTTTTTAGGGAAATTTTGTGAGTCGTAAGAAATTGCCTGGATTTATAATATACTTGCTTTTGTCTTACTTATTTGTAATTCCAAGTTATTGCGGAATGAAAAGTCATTATGAATGTGAAAATGCCTCGTTTGCAACTTGGAGTAGTAGATAATAATGATAGTTATACTTAATAACTAGTAGTAGGTATTGTTCTTAGCTTCAGGTATGCCTGTGACGTCATAACCTCTATTTTTACATATGTCTTGGCCAAAAAATTCCGGTGGTTTTAAATGTTCTATTTTTAGAAACTTGTTAATTTTGAAAATCCGATTGCAAACTTGCGAAATCCACGAATAAGACAAGCTGTCAGTTAAATAAATTTTGTGAAAAATGAGTACTATTCGTTCTTGTTCTAGTTAAATAATAAAGTATATAATATGTACTCTTGATTCGATTTTGACTCTGAATGGAGTGCGATCTCAGGTGTGCAAAGGTTAAAATGTCAAGTTCAACGTGTTGTTCATCTCAAGATGTGCGCTTATAAGGTAAGGTACGTTCTAACATATGGCAGCTCTAGATACGGGTGTCAAATATTGAGATTCAATGATTAATTGTACTTGCTGTCATAACTTGCGTACGTTTAATGATCTTTGTATCATAATGTAGTCAGGCACCTCCACGCATGTCTATTTAATTGTAAAGTTTAAAAATGTACCTGAAGGTAGTTTATTACTTGTTGTACCTACACCTCCGAAGTAGAGCCTATGTGATGGATGACAATTTTGTGAACCTAGGGGTATACACCATGTATAATTTCGTAGCACAAATGATAGACCCAAGATTGTTGTTGCACTTGTGTAAGATAAGGATTTATCATTGTAAGATATTACGGCTTTTATAAAGGTACGATATATTATATTTAACCTTTATTTTTTTTTAATTTCTCTCCACGGCACACATTATTCCCATCTGATGGTGGGACGTGCCTTTCTAGTATTGTTACATCGCTAAGTCTAAAAATCTAAAAAACGTAAGTCTAAAAACGGTTGTTTAGTTTTTGTTTCTGCAATGTAGTATATCGATCCCGTGTACGTATCTTTTTTTTAATCGTGGATACGCTCTCCTACGTAGATCACCTCTTTATTACTATAAGCTGAAATATTTGAATTATTACTAATTTAACAACTTCTTACATAAATATTTATAACAATTTGTTTCCTAACTCCCTAATTATATTCACGACGTCAATTAGATACCAAACTGAACTACATGGTAATTTATGACTTACCTAACCTTTAATTACACATAAAACAGGGATCTACGAGTATTTCGCCGCCGAACTTTGTATAAGGCTATTTCAAAGACCAAAGTTATTTTACTGCACTTGCCTAACTCATTTAAATTACTTACGTAGGATTTATTTAATTCTTATAAAGAATTTAAAGTCTTCTGAAGCTTACGATTACGATTCGATTTGTATTTTTTATGGATAATTTTAGGTACTTACATGACACTATTTGGAACGTGGCTTATAGGCATTTTGAGATAGGATAGGTCAACGTTTTAAAACATGTAAGCCGTTATTTCGCAATCTTTCTTAAAGTTTCTTTTGAAATTCAATTAGAAATATCCTAAAGAAATTCACTAATTCAATTTGAAGTATTTTATACTAATTCACACACAAATCAAATATTGCAATTCACTAGCTACCGTACAACCTCTTATTGAAGAATTAATATGAAACAATCGTTACAATTTAAATCGCCTATTATATTAACCCACTTTTAAACCATATCAGATTATAATTGAACCTATTCGTGAGAAATCGAGGCATACCTCAGCTATTCTTTATACCGGCGACCTTGGTCATATCAAATGAACTGTTTTTAATTGATAGACCCTAAGCAGGTATTTCGAAATGGCACATCTCGCATCCATTGTTGCAGGTATGGTGAAATGCCATTCTTTTAGAGATACCATATCGCTGACTTCCTAATAATTATATGGTGTATCTGGTGTTTGTAGGGGCCGGCGGGAAGGTTGCAGTTGTAATGCATTTGTGATCGTTTTTGTTCCGAGTTATATTACCGTGAAATTGACTACGGTTGGGTTAGGTCTCTTAATTTCAGAGTGTATGTTTGATATAGATTGGTGAGTATAGGTATGTTTACGTAAGATACAGTTGAATACAATTGGCAAATTCTTAAATTCAACTAAAACATTAAACTATTTCTACGAAAGTATTTCATTTCGTAAAACCTATACGACATATCTATTAAATTGCCATTGTTCCAGTAATTGAAACTGTTTGTTCGATCCCTTTGAACGGAACACAATTGGCATTCAAATAGGAAGGGCTTATGCAAAGTACCACCCCAGACGGTGTCTTAAAAAGAAACTCTTCTACCACAATATAACATAACAAGTCATGTAAAAATTAATTTGTGTTAAAACTCTTGTGTGAACCAGAAGCTGAAGTTAATTTAATTATATTTGACAGCAATTTAAATATTAGTTCGAAAAGGTTTTCAACAACCAAGATTCTAAAATAAATTATAATGGACAGCTAGATACCAGCACGGTACAGATTTCTATTTTTGGCAATTCCATGAGACACACAATACATTGTGCACTAATTAGTGAAGGGCTATGTCAACAGACCTTGATGCCAAGTTCTCAAGAAAACTTTTCACATTCCAATGTCAACTAGATCCTATGTGGAATGCACATTATGGACTCGTCTTAGTTTGGAATGCGCTTCGTGACTCTAGGTGCTCGTTTTGCAATTACCGACAGTAACATAATTTCTACACTAAGCCATTTATAAAGTGTAGCACAGGATTGAATTTCGTGTGGTTACATTACAAGTATGCCAACAAGGCAGATGGGAATTTTGAAATATTATAAAAAATATGAAGATTTTTAATCAAAAACGCTTTCTCAACCACATCTCGTGATGGAAGGTGACGATGAAGATAATAATAATAAATCTCCAGACAAACACACCGACTGTACACCACAGAGTAAGCAGAGCTTGTGTTATTGCTGACCATACAGCGCACTGAGGAGAACCCAGAAAAATGTATACATATATAAATATAGCCAACCATGGCCCGAGAACAAACATTTGTGTTCATCACACATCTGAAAGCCTTCACTAGGACTCGAACCTGGAACCTCCGGCGTATGACGCAAGGCTAGCACCATTGACGCGACCCGGCGACACGAAGTCGCATAGTCTAAGAAAAAGCCTAATTTTTCAATCTTTTTTAATATTCACCATCTAATTGTTTTTTTAGCAGGGTCAGGTAAACTTAGAAAATACAAATAAGTATTTTATACTGAATGGTAAGCACATTATTATCAGAAGTAACCAAAGTGCCAGTTTCAGTTTTAAGTTTACCATTTTGAGAATAAAGCGTCGGTAAGTTGTTACTTACAATGTTAAAAATATCGTTGCTTCCTCAATGAGTACTTGGAACAGGAACTTTATACTTATGGAAAGTTCCATTTATAAAATCAAGTTTTGAGAAAGCATTGGATAATTTACGTATTGCCATGACTCACGGAATATATCGTAAAAATAAATTGGAAAGGATAAACCAAATCAAAACAGGCGATAAAAATATTTTGGTTGAAGAAAGTTTTGTAATATTTTTGTTAACATGCAGAAGTTTAAAAATTGGCAACATAAAAGTTCGACTTCGGCAGCATTACGTGAAAACATGGTGACCAGAACATTTCTATGTAAACATTTATTCATGTCGTATGCATGTAAAAAGATTCAGACCGATCTAAGCAACTAGGTTTTACTCTCAGATCAAGGTTTTACCTGAATGCTTGAAACTACCGATTAATTTAAGAAAGGCTCAGTCAGTGCAGAGCTATGCAGTTACGTATAATCAAGACCAAAAATAAGCCACCGTGCTACCTTGTAGGGCAAACCAGTAAAAATCAAGTTCTGTTCCACCACATGTAGTCACGTACAGGCGAATAATTCATTCAATATTGACAAATTTATTCAATCAAAACATTTCTCGTCGTAAGTCTATTTATGCAATGTTTAATTAAAATTACAATGCTATTAAATTATTCTAATAGTAATAGCAATCTACGAAATTAAGGTTAAATACGGTTGCGTCAATCGTTTAAAAAGTCTAAACTTTATTTGCTAGTCTAAAATGACTTGGAATTTGATTTTTGTGTGGCGTCGTACCACAAAGAGAATGAAAATGGCGCCAAAATATGCGATGAAGAGTTTTTTTAATTATTACAATCTTATTTTCGATACATTGTATTTATAACTACAGCTCAAACCTTTCTGTATTATTCAATATATCCAGCTGCATGTTGACACTACGTATCGCTTGTCCTCGAATTATCGCATTAAATTGGTACTTAAAACTTAAACAACTTATTATGTCATTAAATGAGCCATTCCGATTACCTAGAAGTCATAACGTAACCTAATACAGAATATACTTGATGCCCATACATGGTTCTCTCCCTTAAAGCTTACTATGCAAGATTATTTATATTACTACCTTTAATTTTAAACCATATTCCTAAAGAAAATGGGGTCTAAATTACCGTGGTTAGCTGTAACCAGTAGTATAACTGTCATAAAATATGACAAAGATATCATATTTTGATATCGCCTTACGTAAAGCACACGTTCAATTCTAAATTACTAGACATTTTCGTTTGTTGCCATTGATTGAGTTATAATGTACGTGGTTACTAGTAGTTTTTAGATATCAAGATTTAATTGTGATTTCCCTTACGTTTTGTGGAGAATAAAGGAGCTTAATTTTGGTTGGCTTTATTGTGTTTGAAGAAAAACTAAATTTTTTCTATGGAACAAGAAAAAAGCCTGAGTGGAAGAATTTTTGAAGTAAAATATTAAAATTTTTATCTAACAAAATTATTACTACAATATATATAGGCAAAGTAATATAAAGTTTAATAGCTGTCTATGAGAATTTTTCGTCGGCTGGTGTTTCACTGACATTGACAGAACTGAAACGAAAATTGCAGTAAATAAATCTATTGTAGCATAATCGTTACGTTACAGCGTCCCTTGAACTACGTAAGTGCAGACAAATAAAAATAAATCGCTATTTAACGGACTTGGTTAGCAAATCGTGACAATACTATAACTCGCAGTATCAGCCACTTATAAACTATTACACAAATTAAACATCAGGTGAACAGTGGACTTTATCGAAGATCTGGTTCTGGAAAGCGAGCGGTCGAGTGTTGCGCATAAATCGTACTGGCTACAGATGGCGCAATTGCAAATTTATTAAGCTGTTCATACATCCCAGAGTTGTTCTTTGTAGGAATTAAATAATTCTTACCATATGAAAATATTTATGAGACAGTTCAAAATGTGAATGGACACATGCAGGGGCATTATAAGGAGCGCTACCCACATGTTTGGGCTAGTAAATTCGTATCAACATCATTGTTGAACGGCAAGTGCCGATCGGGGGCAGTCCATTCGGGTTTATATAGGTCGCCGCATTCTGCTCGTCTCGCTACAATCCAAAAGGCTTTGACCGGGTGGCATTTTTGCCGAACGTTCAACTACCTACACATATCGGATGTAGTATGTACTATGTACATAAGAATATGTGGGTAGCGACCCTAATACGTGGGTTCTTTTTATTAAAAACCCCCGTAAAAAAAACGTAAAAATTAATTCCATCTAGTCTTTTAATAATAAAACTTCGTATCAGATGACTGTGACGGTTTTTTAGTTTGACTTGAAGGGTTACTATTCAGAGCAGCATTACAAAGCAAATATTGATTTGCTTTGTTATGCTGCTCTTGTAATGTAATGCTTTTGAAAAGTTTATCATAATAATACAGCCACATCTATAATTTTATTATTAAACACGATTTGTTACTTAGTATTTTTTTTCCTTTCTCTCTGGTTGACGCAATGAAGTCCTCCGTGCAACGTCAGACTGTGTAAGATGTGGTGTAGGACCTTTTTTCCTACGAATAGTTATTTCTTTTTGAACATTACATTAAGAAAATTGAGTGGGTAATACTTTTTGGAAAAAGACTATTGCTTACTTACGGAAAGCATAGTAGCAAAATTTATATTTTAAAGGTTCGAAAAAAAATTACAAGAATTAAGTATAAATAAACATTATTGATTGGTCTAAGTCCACACAAAGTAAACTATATATTATATAACACAAGACGATTTATCGAAAGAAAAATATATAAATAATAAATCCCCAGACAATCAAACCAAATGTATGGCCCCAAAGTAAGCAGAGTTTGTGTTATGGATTACCATACAGCGAACTTGGGGACCCCAGAATAAATATACAATATAAACAACCACAACCTGAGAACAAAAAATCTGTGTTTATCACACAATCATTGCCCCAACCAGGACTCGAACTAGGGACCTCAAGCGGCTACTATCACTGACGCTACTCAGTATATACCTACGATTTTATACACAAGGTTTTGCATTTCTTGGGGCAGTTATTTTCATAGATCAGAATAAGATAGCAATAATTTATTTATCGATATTCGCTCTAAAACAACCAGCACTTGTCGATGGTTTTATTCATTATTACGTCACTTGCTGGATCAAGACGCGGAAGTAGAATGGCTTGTTAAATTATAGACATTTGATTCGTATCGGTGAGGCCAAATACCATAGGCGTTGTCTTGTGTTTCATTCTGTAATGAGACACCAAACTCGTGCTGGTGCAATGATAATAAAGAACTACTTATAGCCCGTCCAAGTTATCTGTGCCGTCAACAGTGACGCTGCCTTCTAATGTAATGTATCCAACATTTATTTTTACAACATAGTTGCCTTACGAATCTTTTAGTTCAAATTTTGTCCACACGCACAGATAAGTTGGTGGCACTGTAAACTTCTATATGGTAGCTTATCTTGCAATTTGCAACTCTATTATTGAAGCACTAAATACGAAAATTACTCATGTAAATACGTGTGTAACTCCTTGATAAAGCACTTTTGTGTACCTATTACTTATTATTACCAGTCCTAAATGGGTTTTTAATTTAAACTCAGAAAGGTACCTATTGAGTGTTTGTTACTCAACATATTTAATTAGAGAAAACAAACGTTATAAACTTAAATATACACGTAAACAAAAAGTTATGGTAAACATTTGGTGGGTTGAGAAGTTGTGTGTAGAATATATTAGCTTTAATGACTTTTCATACGGTCATTTATCTAAATTCTGGTTTCATTTTAATTGCATATGTATTTTAGGCTTTTTTTAATGGAAAATGTTATTAAAAATTTGATACGGTTTCATAAGATATGTACCATCGCGGATCTCGGTGGAGGTTCAGGCTAAGGCGGGAATGGCTTGCGCGTTCTCCGGTCTTTTGCATACTAAGAGGCGACAATACTGCAGGGGAATCTATTTATTTTTATTTATTTATTTTTATTATAGTGCATATAATCTTCATAGGCTTATCTTCCTTCCACATTGGTGGATCATTTTTGGTGGTCTATCTATTTATGATTACTTAAATAGATAGACCACCAAAAATCAACTGGCAGTGGGAATTCTAATTGAATAATCTCTAAACGGAAGTAGTACAATATTTTGAAAATAAATAAAGGTTTTTTTTAATATCCCGCAACGTAATCCTTGGCTCACCCACTTCCAACAAGAGTCTACACGCGCTTTGATTCTTATGTCTTTTAACGACTATATCGTATCCAACAGATTGTTTGCATGATAATTGTTTAATTGCTTTATTTTTTAATTTAATTTATAGTTTTTAAAATAATTGTTTAATTGCTTTATTGTAACATTAGTAATTTAACTCGACTTCCACGTTTAAATTTAACTTGCCTATAAGATACGCTTTGAAATTTAGTGTACAGCGGCTAATAAGTACCTTTTGTTTAAAGCGCTTTTACTTAAGTATGTAACTAAAGTTACATTCTGGAAATTAAGTAAGCTTGGTTGTTAGTAAAATGTAGTGTACAGCGGCTAATTTGTACCTTTTGTTCAAAGTGCGTTTACTTAAGTATGTAAAATAAAGTTACATTCTGCAATATATGTCAGTAAATAGTTATCATAATAATAAATAAAATGTGCAAATAAACACTAACTTTACAGTCGAAAGTAAACTAATTGCGTGTAAAAGATAATTGTATAAAGATAATACGAAGGAATACAAGGGGATCTAGAATAAACATAAATATGGAAGATGGGCACATACAAACCACAATAAAATTCTAAACAACTTTCACAAAGAAACCAAATAGCAAAAATGAAAAAAAAAGTTCGACTTTATATTATACATTCTGGTCAGCTGCTAATTTTGCATGAGTGTGTCGGTGTAACCGTTTCCCAAACGGTATATAGGAATATGACAATGTCGTCATATCGTGTTATATTTTAGCTATTCAACGCAGTACTACTGCCAGCTTTTTGTCCACTTTTTCCTATGTACTTACAAAGTACCTAATGTAGGCGTTGTATCCTATCTTTAATCATTTCATTCCTAGATTTTTATTCTAATTGCTGTATAAATATTCTTGTTTGTAAATAAAGTCATATATCTAAGTTTAATAAAACTCATGAAGTAAAAAGAAGTCAAGAATTGAAAATTATTTATATTTTATATGAAAGCTATGCATATGAAGATGAATGCAACAATTATACCTGGCCGATTCAAAATGCACAAAAAGATTAAAAAGACAGTAGATACAATTATGCTAATCATAAGGTCGATTTTCGCATTGAAACTTTCCTACATTAGTTTCTGCGTGCGATAGAAATCATTTCGATCGTTTGTTTAACGAATATAGCCTTGCTGTGACCTTAGCGAAAGTGAACCATCATCGTCTGTCCAAGATTACGTTAAAGAAAATTAAAGTTATGTAATTATATTATGGATTATGTTATAGAAACCAAATGGTGTAATTAAGTGTATGTTGGTAAGATATTGATGAGCTAATTGCATTCTTGTTTGTGGTTGTCCAGTTTCTTTGATGAAGACGCCTGGGGTGGTGCTACAGTTCGTCCAGTAAACCCTCCAACCGTAATAATAACGTTACCAAGGTTATGTTCTGGAAAACGGGATGAAATAGCAAGTGAATTTATAGGAACAAGGCAATGTCAATCGAAACCTACAATTGGCATCGGTCTATCATAATTTTATTATAATAAATTTGAAGAATTATCTACGATTGATGATGTCCATGGTCATGAAAGACACTAACCATCATGTGACTTGTGTTCTTTTGCAGGCTGTGAAAGAAGTGAAAACTATGTTTACTACAATACTTTCACTTGTGTAAAGAGAAAATGTAACAATTTAATCTTTCGTAATAATTAAATAATTTTGTAACAACAATCAAATAATTTTGAAACGTACGTTCGTGAAACAAAATGTACTAGATGCATAGAACTGAAGCAATGACTTAAGGTCCGTAATTAAAATATGATATGCTACTAAAATCAACCGACATCCGACTTTACAGCACTTATTTTTATGGTTCAATTTCCTATGTTCGCTAACATATTTTTTATTAAACACACCTAGTCTTCACCGAAGTGTTTTAAATTCGTATTTCGACAAGGTCATCGTTGTTAACGTTACACTGCGTGGTCCTAAAGTGCTTGTGTTTTTAGGGTTAATATCCTTATTCTATCAAAGTCTGTGCAATCAAGTTTTTACTCGCCAAATAATTCAATTACGCAATGAAGGGCTGCAAATAAATCCTTACGTAAAGCAGTTTTGAGGTGTACTTTTTTATTTTTTCTGAAATAACCTCATTATTTTGATGGTATGGTATGGTACGTCATCTTTTTCAAATCAGATATAAAAGCTTGTTATATTACCTGGAATGAGCAACTCTACAAATCTCAATGAATTCTTGATGACAGATATTTATTGAAAAGATTGACATGACGTCACACACAGGTTGCCTATAAGCCAAAGTATTTTATGCATTTTCGTTAATATGGCTTTCACCTGTGAGCTTTTACTAACCAAATAAATAATAACAAAATGATACCTCGAAATGTTTTTTGAATTAGAATAAGATTTTATTTCTTTACATACTGAATTGACATAAAATAGGCACATCCGCTACAGAAAATATAAGGTAAGACAATTTAAAAGTACGTGTTCAGAAACGTGGGCACTCTTTACTCAAACAATACTTAACAACAAAGCAATAATAAACTAAATTACACACAATTCAAATGTCTTTAAATCTGCGGAAACATATATGATTATATTTTCGTTTAAAAATGTAATAAACTGATTTATACATATAATGAGGTCTAGATAATTGCAAGCAAGGCCGAAGTTAACTTTCGCTGCCTTCAAGCATTAGTCATTAACTCTAATGGAACATTTTAAGGTCTTAATAAATTTATAATTATTATTATTAATTGTATTCTTTAGTAACAAAGCATGAATATCAATCACGTTTTAAATATATATTTTTTCTCGTTGTTACTTTGTTCAAAAGATATAGATCAATCATTTAATCAGATTGAATTAACTAAATTGTATTAAGTTGAGTGAGTTGAGTTTTGAGTTGAGTTTTGCCGTACTGGCCATTTCAAATGAAAAATTTTTTTTTTTCGACTGATAATTCTAATTTCAAATTAATTTTATTTGACAAACATGGAATTCTTTTTCTAAAATCGTCATTTGTTTAATAGTTAGTGTTTTGTTTTCAACGCATTCGAACATTTTTCGTCATCATGGATAAGTTAAAAATTCGAGTAATTATGGAGTATGAGTACCGTCGTGGCAGCAAAGCGGCACAAGCGGCACGCAACATCAACGACGTTTACGGAGCGAACACTACAAACGAACGCACCACCCGTTATTGGTTTACCCGCTTCCGTTCTGGAAATTTTGACCTGAAAAATGAACCCCGTGGTCATCCGAAAACATTGGTCGACAATGACGAATTAAAGGCAATTGTGGAAGCTGATGAAACTCATTCCACGGCTGAATTAGCAGCAGCTTTCGACGTTAGCATCAAAACAATATTGGTCCATTTGCGTCAAATTGGCAAGGTAAAAAAGCTTGACAAATGGGTACCCCACGAACTCAATGACCGCCAGCGCGAAGTACGCGTGGAGACGTGCCTTGCACTGCTCAGCAGGCATACAAATGAAGGAATTCTGAACCGCATTGTTACTTGTGACGAGAAATGGATCCTGTTTGACAATCGTAAGCGCTCAGCAAGTTGGTTGGACCCTGATTCAGCACCCAAACAATGCCCTAAACGAAAACTTACCCCTAGAAAAGTGATGGTCACTGTTTGGTGGTCTAATGCGGGTGTAATTCATCACAGCTTCTTGCCAAACGGCTACAATAGTTGGGGTTGGAAGTTCTCCGTCATCCGCCGTACTCACCAGACCTTGCGCCTACAGACTTCTACTTTTTCCAGAATTTGGATAACTTCTTGGCGGGAAAAAAATTCAATACCCGAGAGGCAGTACAAAATGCCTTTGAAGAATTTGTTGCCTCCCGTCCAGCTGATTTCTTCAAGAAAGGCATCAGTAAGCTACCAATGCGTTGGCAAAGATGCATTGATTGCATGGGTGATTATTTTGATTAATAGAAATAAAAAATATATAAAAAAATTACGCTTCATTTATTTCGTGAAAAACGGCAATTTCATAGGTAAAGACCTAATATAAGGGACCATTTGATCCACAACCTTACAATCAGCAAAATTAATGTGCATTATGTATGTGTATGTATTTTATCACAGCCTTTATCGCAGGAAGCTCAGATGGGTATAGCTCTATGTTTCAAAGATTCATTACTTTAAATACTTATAATATAGTAAACTTAAGTGTAATAGAATAAGGTTAAGTTTCATGTGGCTGGACCACTACCATTCGATTTTTAAAGTGTACAAATGTTATTATTTACTGCTGCTTTAAATACTAACTTAAGTGTTTCGTTGAACAGACAACAAAACCCCGAGGTGCATCAATAAAAACAAAAACAGACATAAAAAGAGCTCTCTCTTTATCGCCCCCTTATTACATAAACATATAACTTCATAAAAAAATCGCATATTGTGCGTGCGTTCTAACTAGACCAATGACGCGTCGTCGTCGCCTGCGCAGATCCGATGGCCGATCGACCAACACAGATCTATGATATAACATCTCACTTGTTTAATGATATAACAGCGCGTGAGTGCTGGCAATGTAAACTAAACTACTTGTGAAATCAAACGGTTAGGGCATCTGTTGTTTTGTTGCTGAAAATGTAGGTTAAAACGCACATTCCTTAAGTTGTAGTGGTTTTGATAGGTTCCTGAACGACTTTAGGTAATAATAGGGCTATTTTGTAGTAAGTGGGTTTTTGTTCTTATTTATTTTAGAATGTACTTTAAATAGTATTCTTTGAAATAATTGTAGGTAACAATAATTCAGACTGCCTGTTACATTGAGACTTGGATTAAAGAAAAATAGCGGAATGTAAGAATGCCAATTAAACAAGTTAACGTTAATTTGAAATTTGACGGCCTGTTTGTTGTGGAGGTAAGTAGCCGTGCCTTTGATACCGGAGGTCCCGGGTTCGATACCTGGTAGGGTAGGTATATTTTATTATATTTGCTTTCCAGTCATGGATGTGTATGTTTGTTCATTTAAGTTTATTTCTAATATTTATATATTTAAAAAAAATATATCTATGTTTGTTTATATATTTCTTAAGTTTATTTATCCGTTATCTAGTATCCATAACACAAGTTCTTAATAATACTTAATTTGGGCCAGATAATGTGGTGTGATTGTTAGAAATATTTATTTATTTAAAGTGCCTGAAAAATGGCTAGTAGCTACTACCACAGATACATTTATTCTCACAAACCCAACTATATTGCTCTCCGACAGACATAAAATGACACAAAACTTGGGCTTGCGAGCAAAATAAAATGTTCCGTGTCCGTATAAGTTGGCTTGTAAGTACTCGTGTCGGTTTGTATTTTGTCGGTGAGGATTCAATTAACTCTAACATTGATGAGGCCGATGATCTCATACTTAAGTGACGAAAACTAAAAATGAGTTTACACTGAAATAATTATCCAAAACACTTATAAAAAATATAAATTATAAAAAAACAAAACAGACGAGAGAGAGAAAAAAAAAATCCTAAATAATTATCTTAAATTACATGGTTCATGAAAGATAAAATTTTAAACATGTTCCTGGAATATACAATGTTAATATACATCGTTCAACTCCATCAACGTACATTATAATTACAACATACATTCTCTATCATACTAGTCTTATTCCAACTACTGGAAATAAAACATCATGCAGTTAGAGTTGCTTATGAGGAATCGTATCCTAAATAAGTCAACTCAACAGAGTTGAACGCAACGGCAAAAGGCTTTAATAGTTGCCATCCGCTGAAAATATTAATAGCTTATGGCTTCTTTAACGTGTCGCTAACTCCCGCACGGTGATTACTATAAACAAGTTTCAGTTAAAGACTGAAATAAATATGCCGGAAAGAAAAGAAAATCATAGCCAGTCGTGAAATATTGACTTTTAAATAAAATCCAAGGGTCTTTTGTGAAGTAATTAAAATATTTATGTAATAAACATATGAAAATAATTCTCACAGGAAAGTGATTCAAGCGTATAAATAATACACATAGGTATGGTTTAGTTTAACGAGTTACCTTAATAAACGCTCGTGCAGAAGGCTTAATTTTACAAGTGGCAAACCGCTTGAAAAAAAAAAATTGAGAAGAAAAAATTAGAATTGCAAATATTAAATAAATTACACAAAAAGTTAACCTAATACTACGATGATGATAATTAATTATAAGTTTTGACCAACGTCAATGTTAATGGTATAGCCAAACGATAATGAGGTGCATAGAGAAAAAAAAAATAAGACAAAAAAAATCGGCTTATGCTCGCCGTGAGATAATTAGCAATAATTATATATGAATTCATATAAAGTAATTGGTAACAACCAATCTAGTCACTCAAAGAAGAAGTTAAACGCGGTTTTTCCTAATAGGATAAGAGTTTATACAAGCTTCAACAAGTTTTAAATTTTTTTAATGGTATTAATATCCTCTGAAAATTCTTCAGGGCTATTTTGTAAAATTTCTGTTTCAGAATCTACATTAATATTTAATAATAATGATCGTAGTTCGTCTACAGATTGCGTCGAAGAAAAATTTATATTTCTGATTTTTAATTCATAAATTATTTCAGGTTTGTTTACTTGTAAATGAGTTTACAAACCGCTCTTAGTGATAATTATGGTTTTCGATCCAAGATATAGTTGAAAGAACCGAATGATACTGCCTATTTCTTAAGTTACAAATAGTTACATTGATAAATAATATGTGAAGCAAAAGAAGCAATCCGAATTCTTGATTACTGAGTAATGAAATGAAATGAAATGAAATATTTATTTCTCAACATTGACAATTACTTGTTCTTATTGAGTAATATCTTTAGATGTTTTTTTTTACAAATAGGTAAATATTGAGTTGCCTTATCACCTTGTACAATAAACATTGTTTGTATGAAATAGTATTCCTTTAAAAAAAACTCAAGTGTTACATAATCAGAACTTAACATTATTAACATTCATTGCATTCTTCATTTCTCCTTTCGCACACACATACAATTTCTTAACCAAACTTTCATATCTACATTTAAAATTTATATTTGCGTATATTACGTCAAGTTACAAAACTAAGCAGAACTGGAAGAATTCTAAGATAAATAGCGGAAACAGCGTCGCCGGAGAAAGCCGCGCAGTACCATGAATGTTCGGGTACCTAAAGCAAAACGGACATTGTTGGTAGACGTGTAAACGCTGACTTCCTGGCCTAACAACTGCCCGTCAAATGGATTCTGTGGGACATGGAAAGCGAATGATAAATTTAGAAAAGCTTATGTTGTTTTTACAAGGAAGTTTTTAAGATGTGTATTTGTTGTAAATGAGTTTTATTGAGTGTTTGTCAGTAATTCTTTGTTGCGTTAATTAAAAAAAATTGTTATTATAAACAGAAAAAAATTCTCTAACTTTCAAGAATTGTTAACAAAAAATTATTATCTCGAATTCCAATTTTACTAACGTTGTGTTCGTATGTATTCTTCAAAAAAATGATAATATTTAAATTGGTTGGATTTAAAATACGGAGCAAATAAAAGCAGTATTCTCTAGGCTCCATTAATCATCCGCAGTTAACTTGTCAAAAGTGGACACAAATGACTGATAGGACTCTTAGTACCTATCCCATCTTGTCAGGAATTTCCGTTGGATTTCTAATGAAAAGCTGCAATGAACATAACATATTATTTAAACTTTTCCACGCTAAAATGGAGTTCAACAAATAACAAAAACACGATGTGTGTAAAATTTTGCAAACATCACATCATTATTGTTATCAATTATTCAAATTTGAAGGTGATTCTAAAAAACGACAAGCAATATTACTTATAACTATTATTTTGGTTACTCCAGAATATATATTTTTTGGATTTAAAGTTAAGTTTCATTGCTCAGATCTCGTCTAGGGCGGATCTACAGCTCAATTTTGAACGCCAAAATAATCTAAATGGTCAAAGGAAAGGTACAGCCAGTGCAAGTACTGGAACAAAGGCAGAAGCCTGCGGCTGGCAACGCTTAGTTTTTCTAGATATATTAATGACAATCACTGTTAATGAAGTAAACACCTACGACTAATGATGTCACTTGCCGACTATGAATATGCATAAAAATTTGTTTAACATTGAGACTAAAGCAATTATTTGTAAAAGTTCAGACAAAGCGATATGACAAAAGCGATATGATTCAAGGTACGGACACAATTTACTACGTGTGTTTTTCGATATAAATATAGTAGAGTTAAACCTTTGGATAGGTTTCCAACGTCCTCGTTCATCTTTATAGTCTAATATTAGGTCTTTACCTATGAAATTGCCGTTTTTCACGAAATAAATGAAGCGTAATTTTTTTATATATTTTTTATTTCTATTAATCAAAATAATCACTCATGTAATCAATGCATCTTTGCCAACGCATTGGTAGCTTATTGATGCCTTTCTTGAAGATATCAGCTGGACGGGAGGCAACAAATTCTTCAAAGGCATTTTGTACTGTACAAGGCCTCTCGGGTATTGAATTTTTTTCCCGCCAAGAAGTTATCCAAATTCTGGAAAAAGTAGAAGTCTGTAGGCGCAAGGTCTGGTGAGTACGGCGGATGACGGAAAACTTCCAACCCCAACTCTTGTAGCTTGGAGACCGTCTGCTGTGCAGTATGAGGTCGCGCGTTGTCGTGCAGGAGCAGTGGAGCCGAACGATTGACCAAAGCTGGTTGGAGACGTGCGAGCTTCTCCATCATTGTGTTCAGTTCTTCACAGTACACATCTGCAGTAATGCTTGTCCCGTTTGGCAAGAAGCTGTGATGAATTACACCCGCGTTAGACCACCAAACAGTGACCATCACTTTTCTAGGGGTAAGTTTTCGTTTAGGGCATTGTTTGGGTGCTGAACCAGGGTCCAACCAACTTGCTGAGCGCTTACGATTATCAAACAGGATCCATTTCTCGTCACAAGTAACAATGCGGTTCAGAATTCCTTCATTTGTATGCCTGCTGAGCAGTGCAAGGCACGTCTCCACGCGTACTTCGCGCTGGCGGTCATTAGGTTCGTGGGGTACCCATTTGTCAAGCTTTTTTACCTTGCCTATTTGACGCAAATGGACCAATATTGTTTTGATGCTAACATCGAAAGCTGCTGCTAATTCAGCCGTGGATTGAGTTTCATCAGCTTCCACAATTGCCTTTAATTCGTCATTGTCGACCAAAGTTTTCGGACGACCACGGGGTTCATTTTTCAGGTCAAAATTTCCAGAACGGAAGCGGGTAAACCAATAACGGGTGGTGCGTTCGTTTGTAGTGTTCGCTCCGTAAACGTCGTTGATGTTGCGTGCCGCTTGTGCCGCTTTGCTGCCACGACGGTACTCATACTCCATAATTACTCGAATTTTTAACTTATCCATGATGACGAAAAATGTTCCAATGCGTTGAAAACAAAACACTAACTATTAAACAAATGACGATTTTAGAAAAAGAATTCCATGTTTGTCAAATAAAATTAATTTGAAATTAGAATTATCAGTCAAAAAAAATATTTTCATTTGAAATGGCCAGTACGGCAAAACGGCAGTTTCATAGGTAAAGACCTGTTATTTAATATGAAGAGGAAATTTGTTGGTAACTTCGTAATCAATAATCTTAAAAAAATAGTTGTACTTTTTTTTATCAGTAATTAGCAGGCGTTTGTCTTCCATCTCACCTGATGGAAAGTGACGATGAAGACGAGGATCATACACGCCTGTCCAAGTTCTCTATTCACTCTACACTTGAAAGCTCCAGGGTTATATTTGTCTGGAAAAACAGACGCAGGCAAATCCTTCCACTTTTTGGCAACACAAACCAAAAATGAGCTATCGTTACCTATCTATTAACCGTTTACTTCCAAAAGTGAAGTTTTACAAAAATAAATTCCGCAGTTACCAAACATTGCGGGTGTAACCTTGCGGAACCTTTAAATAACAACAAAAAAAATTACTCAGTCTCAGAATCCCGATTTGACAAACAATTAACAATGTTATGTACATACAAGGTTACTGCAAGAAACAGTTAAAATACTTACAATTAGTGATTTCTATCTTACATTTGCACTTTAAAAAGATATCTACCAACAGTAATTGCATTCCTCTACGATTGTTTTATGATTAATCAATCAGTTTAGTATCCGGTAGTTTTTGCTGCTTTTATGCCGATATAATAGCCTATTGTTTAAAATAACTAAGTAAATATGTTTTACGATTTGTGTGTTAAACCGTTATATAACATGGTCGGTGGCTGCGCAGATGGATTGGTCCAATGATTTATTGTAGTAAGTGCTTAAGTTGCAATCTTGTGGCTTAAATTGATTTGTGGTTAATCATAAAGTAATCACGAAACACTATGTCGATGCTATTTCACGGGACCTATATATATATGTGTGTGTGTGTGTGTGTGTGAATATGTCTGCAGAAGCTGCCACCGCGGCAGGTAAGGTTAAAAGCAGCGTCGTTATAAGACTAAGTGCAACTGATCGATTTATTTTCGTCGTAGTAAGTTTTATGTTTAATAATCAGCTATCTAAATACAGAAAAAAAACATTATTCTTCCCAGTATCCACGTATTACAGATTTTAAACAGAAAAATCGAACATTATTTTAATCTACGAGCTAGTTCGAGCAGCTTGTTTGATCCCGAAAGATTGCCAGACTTATATCTATTGCTGAACAAGTTTATTTCATGACACCTTTCAATAATTCACCAAATTAGTATAATTTTTAGCTTTGCTAATATTGAATATCTTACATTGATTTTTACATAACAAAGTGATTTGCAAAACGACGTATTAAATTCAAGGTCAAAATGTTAAACACGTAACAATTATAATTTTAAATTTGGCATCATGAATGGAAAGTTCCTATCATCATTAAAATACTGCACATATCATATTAGTTCTTGGTCAATACTATAATGTTTTTTTATTTTGCGTATATTTTGCAATTATAATTATATTCAGTGTAAAATTGTATAAAAATACTCCGAAGGCCGAACCGTGGCCAAGCGTTTTTGTTTTGGTTAAATAGTAATTTGGTTTAATAATATTTTTATGCTTGATTGCTTTTAGACAATTATCTCATAATATGTTTATATTTCGTAAACATGTATCACAGTGAAATGTGTGGAGATTTGAATAAGTTTATAAAGCATTACTAATTTTTTAAAATAAAACTAGAAGTTCCACCTGATTTCACCTGCACAGCTCGATCCGTTGAGAATTTCTTGATAATGAAAGTGCGAACTAAGGCCATGGCCTGATTACAGAGCCGCCTTAACCCTTTTTTTTTAGAATCAGAAACCATGCGAAGCACCAGTTGGACAATAGCATTTTACACATTCTATGATATCTACGACAATACTGGCGGGTCATAGGCCCTTCCCAAAGTATTCCTGTGACCCAACAGTCGAGTTACGGGCATTAAATCGGTTAATTTACTAATAGGTGAAAGAATTGTTAAAATCGGTTCGGTATTTCAGAATTTATAATATATATAGCAAATTATCGAATATTCAATAACAAATCTTTCCCTTTTTTAAATAATAGTCATGAACAGATAAGCTGGTACACAAATATGTATTCTACAGACATTTTTGTTAGTGCGTAGATTCACATATTAAATACAGTTATGTCCCGACCATAAATAACCACGTAAGAAAGACGGCTTATAATAAAATTTAATGGTTTAAAGTTAATGAACGTTATGGAGTGAATTAAGCGAATGAATAAACGGTTTTGCAGCTGCAAACTACTAAAATCCAATTTACTAAGTTTGGTTAAGCAACTTATTTTTATTCAAATGGACTTTAAATGTTTACAACCTATTTTAAAAACATTGCAAGTACGACCTTCATCGTGTTTATGTCTTGTACTAATTGGAAGTAAATCAAAATCGTGCCAGAGTAGTCAAATATACGTTTCAATTTGCGTCCAATTAATATACCAATATGACTACAATATAATTAGGCTGTTGGATCACATGTTAACCTACAGACAATGCAGCACGGGACATCTGTCATTAAATAATAAACAATCAAATACCAGTGATAAATAGACAAACTTCTGGTATAGCTCTGCATTTTCATGCCAGACTTTCATGTGATACGAGATCCAAATTGGCACTGCGAGACTCTGGAAGAATCGTTGCGGATTGTTTCTGGGTTTCTATTGCGAGAAACAGAAATATGTTTCAAGATAATATTCACTATGATTGTTGATTGATATGATTGATGAAATAAGTTTGAGAGAAAGATATCTGAGGAGCTTCAAGTTTATTTATTTAATTTTCACGGAGGCAACACTTAGTTCTAAACAACAATTATTTGTATTAATTTGGATAAATAGACTGCCAGTCACAGGTTAACAAACTTATCGTTGGTTGTAGTGAGGAAAATAAGGTCGTTTTTCTTAAACCCTTAAAGCCATAACGTATATTTTGCCTTAATTTACAGCTAGTCGGATTGTCGGCTTTTTCCACCTATAGGGCACCTTTTTTGGATAATTTCCCAAACAAACAAATTCGTTCAATGCTTAACCTTTATTAATACTTGAACGGAAATATTTATGAATCTCAGAAAGCGTCAGCCCAACAAACTGTACAATGGTGAGAAAACCCAGCCACCTAACTACCTCAGACTCCACCTACCTACGTATACGTTATTTTCGCATGGTATTGACATACATGCCCAAAACTGCGTTTAATACCGTATTGTTCTATTTTATCATAGATATGAGATTCGAATAAAGATAGATTTAATATTCAAATGAGCTATTGAGATTACATTTTGTAATCAATTTCGAAAGATTTAAAACCATTAAAAAATGTTAATGAAGTAATGTGAAGTTTATTGAGGGTGTATGCTTGGTTCCGTCAGGTTTAACTCTACTATATGTAATATGGGGAATTAAATACAGAAACATATTGTAATGGTGTAGGAGAAATACATAAGTCGAGGATACTCTCAGGATGGATCCTTGATAAAGGGTTTATACATGGTGGTCTCAATGCTATTAATACTATATACTATATTCAAATTATGTAGAAATGCAACCTCGCTCCGACACATATATTGATTGGACTATGACAATAATGTATGTTTTCAATTAAATAATTCCCATGTTTTTACGCACAGACAACATGCAAACCACACAGATACCAAACGTTATTTTATTTGTTATTTATCATATAAATAAATCTATGAAACATGCAAGTAAACGCCAATGACCCAGGAAACCTATTGGTGAGCTGAAACTATACGAATATATATACACGGTGTCCCAGAAATGACACGTAAGGGTGACACTGGAGGTAGATGGACTTAAGGCCTATCAGATAACACCAACATGCTTCCAGTAAAAGTTATCTGGTTTTCGAGATATTGCCACTTTTGTGATTTTTTATGAAATTCCCACTTTTTGGTCCTTTTTTGCCTACAGCTGCAATAAATATCTTTTAACTCAGGGTTTTTTTTTACCAAAACTATCGTTATTAGTTAGTTGAGACAACTTAGTAATAATTTTGACGGAAACTAGCACACTACGCTAAGAAAAAGAGTTAAATTATTTTATTTTATTTCATTGCGAAAAACCTGACTCAAGTTTTAGTGATAGCTGTGAAAAAAAATGTATAGCGATGATACTGCACATCATCTTAAAAAATTGCTTGTGCTTTTCAAATTTCAATGAGCTTTTCAAAATAACATCACAATAGCCATTTTTTTAAAACCAAAACTGAGAAAATTTAATTTTACATGAAAGGCGTGCTACTTGGAGAACAGTACAACTGCATGATAATGCTTAATGAAGTCTAGGTGTCAGTAGTATATATATATATATTCATAACCGTATAATTTAATTAGCACAGAACGAACACAGAAGCTCAGGAATAGAGAGGAAGAGAGAATAGACAACTATTATATTATGTATTAAATGAAATAAAATTAACAAAAAAACAACACCCACAACGCTTCTTAATTAAAAAACATTTCAAACCTAAATAAATTATTCGTGACTATCTATCATATTTATTAAAACGAGCGTTGGCAAAACCTATGGGTGCTCGCAAACAAAGCCGGTGCGGTGTAAGGACATGCCGACCTGACATTCGTGCCGCTGCTAAAGGCTGTGATTATCTGCTTGGAAGCAGGGTTTTTACCAGTTAGCCGCCTTAAATAATGATATATAATAGGTGTTTTTTTTTTGCTTACAACACATTTGTAAGCAAAATTAACAAAGACATGAAAAAAGTATTGACGAAGGGTTTATACGAAGACTTCATTTTTTTTCCGTTTTCGTTGTATGGTTTAGTACACATATATATACGTACTGTTTATTTTTGGGGGAGTTGTTGGATGCAGATAATGCTAAACTAGCCGTAAAGCCATTATGTATAAGTTAAAAGCCATTATGTATAAGTTAAGTAAATCATTTGATGAAAACCACCGAACGGAATGTATGTTTTATTCCGCTTAGTCCCGTTCCGACAAGAGACATATTAGAATGTCTTTGGAAAATTGCGCTCTTAACAAAGTGCCAATTTTCGGAATAGTTAAAAAGTCACCTAGTTTAACTAAATTACAATTCAAGGTGCTGGTCTCTTAAGATACGATAGGAGTATTTTACTGTCCAGTGTTATGGTTAAGTAATATATTACAAGTTCCCCTTAGTAGTTTCTATGAATTCATACGGTAACCTACCAAAAAATCAGTGAACATTGTTTAATGATAAAAAAAAATAAAGAATAAAAATGTTTTATTTGTTTATAATACTACAAGTTAGTGCTTAAAGGAATAAATCCCCAGACAAACAAACCAACTTTTAGGCGCCAAAGTAAGCAGAGCTTGTGTTATGGATGACCATACAGCGAACTGGGGGGAACTCAAAAAGAGCATACATATATATTGATGACCTGAGATAAAGACATGATCTGTGTTCATCAGACTAATAAATGCCCCGACCAGAACTCGACCCTGAGGCCTCGGGCGTAATATTTTCTAAACGAAAGTGTCGATGATACAGTGACAAAGCTGTTTATTCATCAACGTATTGAGTATGTGTACCTTCACGTAAATTCTAATTAGGTGAATAAAATAATAGTTTTAGCCGATATAGTCACTACAAAAAATTTTAATGCCAATTCTAAAGATTGTTTTGTGAAAAAAACTGGCATGCAATGTCAAAGGATCCTTTCTATTCAAAATACAAATTCTCTGTTGTTATTGCCCCAACAAAAAAAAATGAAGAATATATTTAAAGCCATGTAACCCCGCCATCATTCACTTACAGCATCGCACTAGACCTAGCCATCTCAGATCTGAATTCTTGTATGAATTTAGGTATAAACTAATGCATTTCTGAATATCGAGTAGGTACATTAAAACGAGTGTTGTAACAAATACCTACCTCTCTATATAGACTTAGTTGCTACCAAGCGTTCCTTAAAAGGTTTAGTAGAGTCAAGCAGAATGTAAAATAAAAACAAGCCTATATCCAGTATCCATAGCTTAGCTCATACAATGATCTTTTATATACCATTAATATAACATTAAGTTAAAACAATCGTAATATTTCCTAAATTAAATCACTTTCCCAAAACATTGTGATCTTGGAAACAATAGCCAAAATATACCTACCGATAAATTTTCCCCCAATAAAATTTGCAAGATGGTTTTTATTTAAAATATGATCAACTCATAGTTTGACATACCGGTATCAACCCTAGAACTAGTTTTCCACAAAGAGATTTTGTTGACATTGAACGTAATCTCATTTCCAGCGGTTTTTATACTCGAGCCATTGAAAAAAGAACGGCAAAAACTTTGTATTTAGGTACAAGGTATTTACAAACAGTCATTTTTTATTTGTTAATGTACCTACAGCGTCATGATTTTAACTAAATTCAGTTTCATCATACAAATATTATTGAAATAAAAATAAAAATATATATTGCTCTTGTAAGTAAGTATCAGATATATATTGGTACTTTGACTTCTTTTCGCACTAACTAAAATTTTAATGTTGAATATAATATAAATAATAAATATAAGAATAAACAAAAATACTATTGTTCATGACTTTATAACTTTCGATCGCTTGAAAAAAGGAAACATATGGAAATCTCATTGCTGTTTACGTTCAGAAAACACTCACCACATAAGATTAATGCGTACAGTCCCATTTTGCCAATAAAACAACATAAACAGTGCACAAAACGGAATTTCCAAACTAATTCACCAGGGAAAATTCAAAAACATAACCTCGAAATAAAAATGTTCACAGCACTTTTAAAATTCCCGCGCGTGTATTAAAATCGGACCGCGCATGCGTAGTGAATGGGCTCACGCGTACGTTTGAGCCGACCGTTGGAAAACGTAGACCAAATGCATTCTGTGATTCTGTGACGTCGACCAACGACTGACCCACGGCGAAAGGGGTCTTAATTCAGTTAAAGGTCTTTTTGGTGTATCGGTAATAAAATCTACGGATTCCACAGTACCTTGTGGCAGTACAAATAAGCACGGGCATCCAATAAGGTTAAGGTTTTAGATCACTTATACTTCATTATGCTTCCTCACTCCGGGGTAGTAAATTTGAAACCATAGAAATTATTTTATAGGACTGTACATAAGTTGTAAAAACTTGGAATCCTATGGTAGGATCAATTGGCAAATAGTTACTAGGATCGAACCCGGCACCTCAGATTTAAAAGCTAGCGACTTAACTGCTGCTTTTATTTTATCACATAAAACTTCAATATTTGTTACCAAGCGTGAAATAATTGATCAAAAATCTGTTTGAATTAAAATGTGTAATTTTGACTCAACTAAGAGGTACCTACCAGATCTACGTAAAGAATTGAATTGATAATATTGATATCGATTTTCTGATGTATCATAGTCACATGACCGTTTTACAATCTCTAAATGTATTAAAATGTTCTTGTAATTCAAACTATTGTGCACAATAATTGTTTATTCTTAGTAAAAGCTCTACTTTTGAGCTTCACTCTTTTTTATAAACCTTAGAAAGCATCGGCATAACTTGACAAACATTTTATGCAATTTAATATTACGCAAAATGTATACAACCTGAAAACAGAAGTGTATATAGTACGAGTACATTAAATTGTTAAGTTATTCTATATATATAGGAACGCGAACATGATTACCTAAATGTAAAAAACAACGATTCTGCTAACGAGAACCATTTTTACCATGTATAAATGAACAAAATTTTAAGTTTAACGAAGCGTCAATTTGCTTCGAGCGTCACCCTCGGTTGAAAGTTTCCAACAGAACATTTGCTCTAAACAAAAAACCTGTGCTGCATTTTATTTTTTTGAATGACTTCATTCATTGAAGTCCTCAAGGGTTATTTTATTTGGAGCTGAAAAGTAAATTGTGTTAAGTTTAACAGACAGTTTTACAGACAAGAATCAGTGTTTTTCTTACATTTCTTATACCATTGGTTGTCTTTACTTAAGGTGATTAGATTGCTTTAAAGCAAAGTAGTAACAAAAAATGTAGCTAGTTTAATTTACACTTAATCTATATCTATAATTACAGAACGTATATAAAACTAGATCTAAACCCCATAGATAAAACCTCGAGTTGATAAGCTAGAATATGCATGAGAATGTAATGAGTGGTTTAGTGTGACAAGGTTGTAGTAAATTATTATTGGATTCTCCATTTATGGTTACAACTGTGTGAAATGTTGTACGAAAATCGTTTTCAATTGAAATAAAATACTGATCCAGAATAAAGATAAGATGTTTAAAAACTTTGATTCTTCTTCATACGTTTCTACGAGCAGGAACAGCAACTATTTGTAAAGGTTGACCTTTGTTATTTGTATTTTTCTTTTGCACTATTATTTGATAAAGATAAAATAAAATTTTCCGTAATTTCCTGGGTTTTCTTGTGAGTCGTGGTATTAGAAAGTTTCTAAAAAGTTACCTGCCTCTGATAGTCATACACGTCACAGGTCTACACGAATTTGGATTCGTGGTTAGAGGGATTCCCAACGATTCGACGGCTGTTTTCTGTTTAAGTAATATTTTTTTTTTACATTTTTATTTCAATAATTTTTAGTGATAGACATTACAAATTTGAAATCTAACGTTATGTCGGGTCTTTACGAGCATCTTATAGGTAATATAATCCATGTTTGCAGACATATTTTAATCTGAAAAAAATCTAAGGTTATTAGTCTTGGAAAACATAGAAAGACGTATAGAAATAACACTCTGCACCAGCTGTAGACTCCTTGGATTCCGTGATGAGGTACCTACCTATAGATAGATATGTGTTACCGTAGCTTTGATTCAATAAACAATATAAACTTCAACTGTAATATAATCTTTCAACTTATCAACTTTCAACTTAACAATTATGTCCGTAAGACAATACCTAAAGTTTATTATACATTTTCACCTGAGTGCTGTAAATCAACGATTACTCGCTATGATTTATTTATCTAGGTAAATGACACGCTGATTCCGCTCCGTTCTCTATAAAAACAGGCCGATTTGATACTCGTCCGCAGTCTCGGTCTGCGTGCGTTCTCGAGCGCACGTCGATCGCAGACGCTTCCCGCTCTTTTAGCCCCCGCGCTAATTGTGCACCCAAATTTCATAGTTGTTTACCGTACTAAGTTTCTAACGCCGTTTTCACGGCGGACAGTGGCTCGTTAACCGTACTTCTAAGTTTCTAACGCCGTTTTCACGGCGAATAGTGGCTTGTTAACCGTACCTCGTGGAACGTGAGCTTCGTCGACGGGGTTTCGTTGTTCCAGGACTTCAAGTGCCGTGTTCGAGTAAGTTATCCGCGTCGTTCTCAACCGCCCTACTGCGTGTAGGGTGGTTTTAGGGAGTTAGTCATCATTGTTAGGTTCATATATTGTCCCTCCCCAACCCCTCCGCAATGGCTTCCCTAAGCTCTGATGAGATTAGGAAGAAGTTAGCTGATAGTATCGGTGCTGAAGGCATACATATAAATGCTGATAAGTTCCGTTTCCTAGATTCTCTCATCCCTCATTTCATGACGATAATGTCCACAATGGCCCCTCAGGCCACCCCAGTTCCCCAGACCCCTCAGGTCTTAGGCCCTCCCGCGTCCCCTTCCTCCAGTGACATGGAGTGCGAAGTAGACGCCCCTCCGCGACGCAAGCGCGCACCCGCGACCGAGTCATCCTCGGACGCCACCCCAACTGATCCTGAGTCTCCCTCCTTTACGCTTGTTAAGAAGCGCTCTAAGAAGCGTTCAAAACAAGACCCGGCGCCCTCGACGCCCGTCCCTACACTTCCTGCGGCGTCTTCAACGCCAGCTGCCCCGGTGTCCTCAACACCCGCTCCGGCCCCAACTTCTGTCAAGGCCAAGGTCCCACCACCCGTTTTCCTTCGGGAAAAGGGTAAATGGACCGAGGTCTCGACATTGTGCAATGAGCACAAAATCCATTACATCCGAGCAGCCAACTCGGGTGAATCTATTAAAATCTTAGTCTCGTCGATAGACGACTTTCGAGCTTTAACAAAGCTCCTCACCGATAAGCAATATGCTTATCACACTTATGCTCTGTCAGAAGAGCGTAAGATCAGAGCGGTACTCAGGGGAGTCCCGTTCGAATTATCGAACGAGGCTATCCTGGAGGATCTGCAGTCCCAAGGCTTCCCGGCACTCGCGGTGCATAAAATGCACAGCAAGTACGGGAGGCAACACCCTCTCGCTTTGGTGATTCTCGCCAACGTCCCCAAGTCCAGAGAGATCCTGAAAGGGGTTAGCTCTATTTGCGGCCTCTCTGGGATCTCAATCGAGGCGCCTCATCGCCGCGGTCATCCCGGCCAGTGCCATCGGTGCCAGTTGTACGGGCACGCGGCAGCCAACTGCCGCGCACCGCCCAGGTGCGTCAAGTGCCTGGTCCCGCACTTCACTAAGGAGTGCAATCGCACTCCTGAAACTCCCTCTCCTCCCGATTGCGTGCTTTGTGGCCAGTCCGGCCACACCGCAAACTACAGGGGCTGCCCTCGTGCACCCCGTTGTATGCGCTCCAATTTCAAAAGGGCGGCTCCCAAACAGGCCCCGCGCCTTTCTCAAGAAAACTTTCCGCCGCTGCGTAGCCGGGTTCCTCCGGCTGCAAAGCCTACTCAGCCCAAGCCTGCTCCAGAAAACTGGAGGCAGCGTCCCGCATCGAATCCCATCCCGGCTCCTCGCCCATACAAACCCACTCCTCAATCCTCCGTAGCAGACGATATGCGTATCGTCTGCGACGCTATTAAAAATGTCGATGTTAGTGAAATCGCAGTCTTAGCCCGTAAACTTAGGGCTTCACGTACTCCGACAGAGCGTTTGCTAGCTCTGGCGGAGCATAGTTCCCTTCTCAATTCATTGTAGGTTCATTTAAATGAATTGATCCCTAAATCATGCTTCGGCCGACCTCTGCCCAGCCCCGGCTTCACCGGAGGCTGCCCAGAACGGCCACCAACTCATGTCCCTTTGAGCACCTTCAGTGCAACTTTCACTACAGGCGGAAGACCCGCTAGCGGGTCTCCGCCAGCGCGCCCAACTTCCCGACGGGTGTCGCTTCCGATGAAGGCTAAAGGTATACGCTTACCACAGCCAACAGGTGGTTTTTAGTGGGTAGGTGCCATTCTGGTGAGTCCCACATAACCCCCCCGCAGAGGAATTTACCTGCGGGCGGGTATGCATGACGCATCTTCCACCTCCCTCCCGTGAGGGTGCCTCGGCAGCAAAAAAAAAAAAAAAAAAAAAAAACACGCTGATTTAATACAAACATGTGGTTCCTCATTTAATCTATTTTTGATGATCTTATTCTACTTCGAACTTGGAAACTATGATTGATATAAAACTAAAATTTTCCATTGGTTCTTGTAGAGATCATTTTTTCAAGACCTCGTCTGCGTTACCTGCCGCATGACAGAAGGAACACACAATCAAATAATAAATTAAAAGTAAAGCCAATTCCTACTGAAGCCGATGGCTGGCATTTGTTGATTATTGACACCCTGCCCGAGAGTGAATTAAATGAATGGACACGGATGCCACATATTTTCCGGCTAAGCGCCTTCAGCGCTAAGCTACATAGTCCGGTGAAATTTAAAAAGCCCGTATTATATTATTATTAGTATATAATAACTTGTCCATTTCTAAATAAAAAAAAAGGATGCCACGTACTAGTAGATACATTGGTTATAATAATGCAAAATAATAACCAATGTAAAGTGAAATACTATTTCTTAAACTCAGGCATCTCAAATCACATTAGATTAAAAGCCGGATAACTTCACAATCCATACTTACATTTTATGTATTTGCGAAAGTAACTCTTTCTGTCTGTCTGTTACCTTTTCACGCTCGAACCGTTCAACCGACTTACATGAATTATGGTATGGAGTTAGTTCGAGATACCGGAAAGGACATAAGATAGTTTTTATCCCGGAAATCGTCCCTTACAAGGGTAAAATGGGGGTTGAAAATATGTATGCAGGTTTTGTTATTTTTGAAGCTATATATAAACATATAAGGAATAAAAATGTATAATATTAAGAAATTCCACCTATTGAAATTGTTTTAAAACATGGGGGTTGAAAATATGTATGCAGGTTTTGTTATTTTTGAAGCTATATATAAACATATAAGAAATAAAAATGTATAATATTAAGAAATTCCACCTATTGAAATTGTTTTAAAACCATGATACTTTTACTTGGCAAGGAGTTAGTTTGAGACCCGTAAAGGACAATGGATAGTTTTAATAAAATATTAATAATACAAAATTATCAAATCTGAAAATTCCACCCCTAAAAGAGGGGGATCGAAAAAGGTGAAAAATTGCTATTTTCGTAGATTTTACTTCTTTTGGTTTGATAATGATTCATTTAGATTTATTTGCTTTAAATATTGTAGCACGAAGTTATAATTTTGTATTAAAATATGGTAAACATAATATTGGTGATTATTTTCCTATATGCGGGAGAACACTTTTTTCTTTCGATCTTTACGATTTTACTGTATTTAAGTAATTAGTAAACGTAAGATAAGTCATTTCTACAAATAAAATAAAACCCTCCGATTGACAGCATGCATAACTCTGAACGTGGTAAGAATGCCCTCAATTTATTCAGTGACCTCAAATATACATTAGTGTGCGAGACACAGACACTAAGATACACACATCACATTTATTATAAAAAGTAAAAAAAGAAAATTGATTTTAAAATAATTGTTAACTGTTATTTTACGCGAACAAACCAACAAAAAAAGCTAGTATTTCAATAAATCTAAAAAAGAAAATGAAACCAGCCCGAGAGGGATTTGAACCCCCGACCTTCTCCGCGAAAATCTTCAATGGGATGCTCTGACCGCTGAGCTACCGGGCCTATACAGAAAATGGTGAAATTAGCCTTCAAATTCGTGGTTAGATGACGTCAGCGATGATTCATTTACAAAAGTACAGTCACTACAACAATGCTGTGTCATGATATCGACATTTTATGGCCGAGTTTGTGTGCTAATATTGTTGTTATACGAAAAAGCTAATCCGCAATAAAATATTGCCAATAATTAATGCCTATGCTACAGTTCTTTAACCTGAAAAAGTGCATGTTGTGTTGGTAAGTAACGATATCGGGTTTTTCATGATTTTACCAAGCTCGAATACCTGTAACGTCTTAAATTACGTACACGCATCAGCCAAAACTTCCCTGTGCAAGGTGTTCCAACTTCCAATCTTTATAAAACGACATATATTTCCTTTGTTCCGCTTGTTGTATAGATAGGCTATTCACTAAAAAAGTTTATCTGTAATATTGTTCTAAATTAGCTTATGCTGCACACCGAGCGTCTCATTTACTCGTGTTGAAGTAATTTTATAGCTGGAATGGTCTTTAACTGCCGTTGATTTTTATTTGTTGACGATTTTCATTTTCGAGGTTCGTCAAAACTGATATAAATAAAATTAATACAATTATCAAACGTTGATACCTATACACTTTTACAGATATCAAACACATGGGCTTGTAGATATCAAGTAACCGATAAATGATTAGCGTTTATCATTCGCATAATTGAATAAGTGTATTATTTATTACATACTTGAATTACATATTATCATTTTGTAAAGACCCTTCTTGTATAAGTAGCTCGTACTTGACAGCTTTCAATACAGTGGGGGAGAAGAGCTAACGAGAGACACCCCTGACATTCTATCAATGTCTAAAAAATCTAAAGGCATTAAATTAAACATTATATTATTCTTGCTAAGTATAATGTAAGTAGTACAATTCCTGTTGTAGAGTTTTCATAGATAATCCTGTTATATGCATCTGTTATATATATACCTATATATATATATATATATATATATACACATATACCTATATATACATATATATACCTATATATATATATATATATATATATAGGTATAAATGCATAAATGCATGTTGCATACCAGAGATATACATAAATGAGAGTTTTCACACACACTTAAAAGTTCTTAAAAAGCACTCCTTAAAATTAAACATGGGATGGAATATCATCGATAATTTATCAAACATTTCCGAAATCATTGAAATGATCTATTGTAACTCCTGTCTACTAGACTGGTGACAGAGACAGTGTAACCAATTACAGACCAATTTGTCTCTTGCCAACACTTGTTAAGATGTTGGAAAAGGTTATCAATATAAGACTGGTTAAATACCTTGATACAAATAAATTCTTGTCTGCAAATCAATATGGTTTCAGAGAGAAACTGTCGACTGCTGACGCAAATCAGGATCTAGTTCAGCATGTTACGCAAAAGCTGGATGACAGAAGCAGATGCTTGGCTATATTTTTAGATCTTGCGAAAGCATTTTACACTGTTTCTGTTCCCATATTGTTATGTAGACTGGAAAATGCAGGAGTACGTGGGAATCCCCTTCAACTTTTTCATTCTTATCTAAGCGACCGCACTCAATCCGTAAACATTGATGGTGTGATTAGTAATCCTATAAACATAGATTTTTGGTGTGCCACAGGGTTCAGTGCTTGGCCCAACTCTGTTCTTAATTTACCTAAATGACCTAAGTCAAACCATCCTGAAAAACTGTAAAGTACCCTCATTTGCGGACGATACCGTCCTTTTAGATGCGCCAACGTGGAGTAAAGTTAAGAAGGTGAGTGAAGATGGATTGGCGGCCGTTTTGAATTGGCTTGATAGTAATATTTTAACACTTAATTTAGATAAAACAAAATTTGTTACTTTTAGTATATGTAACAATAATCAACCATCTCATAACCACCATACAAGCACACACAAATACCTGTAAAAATAAAAATTCATCTTGTAACTGTATTAAGTTTCAAGAGGTATCGTCCATAAAATATCTAGGGGTCACCATGGATCGCAATTTGAACTGGAAGTCACATATTGATGTATTATGTAAGATATTAAGAAAACTTATATGTATCTTCAAAAAAATCAGACACATCAGAGAACCTACTACCATCAAGATAGTACACTATTAATTGTGCCAATCTATAGCGACGTATGGTATTACAGTCTAGGGGAGTGCTGCTAAATCTCATCTTATTAACATAGAACGCGCACAAAGAGCCGTAATAAAAGTCTTAAATTTTAAAAGGTTCGATTACCCAACTGGTAAACTACATAAAGAGTTTTCAGTTTTAACTATTCGTCAGTTATTTATAAGAACTCCGTCTTGCGGAAACATAAGATTGAACCACCACAGGATGTTATTTTAAAAAGACGCTTTTTTACTGTTTATAGAGTACCCTGTTTTAAAACAATCTTCACTCGTAACTGTTTTTCATACTTGGGTCCTTGGTTGTATAACAAACTCGGCAAAATAATAAAACAATCACTTAGAAACATAACTTTTAGTACTTTCAAAGTACTAATAACAAAGTATCTATCCACATTGGACTATGAATCCAATCAATTTAACGTATTTTACGTATAACGTAAACGTATATTATACGAATATGTATTGTAAGATATAAAGGTAGGAACTTATTGTAATCTATATCAGTCTATATGAAAACTAAGTCAAAAATGTAATTGTGTCTGCGAATTTGTTTTTATTTTTTTCATTTGGATTTGTTTTGGTACATTCATTCAATCATACCTACTTATGGGTTAAAATAGAATATAGAAAGTATTAGGGATATATCAAGCATGAAGTGATGTTTACTGTTTTTTGTTGGGTTAGGTTAGGTATTTGTACATTTATTTAAAATAGGTAATAAATTGACCTATGTTTCGTTCATTGTGTTATTGGGTGAAATGGTTTTGTAAAACTTTACTCACCTGAAGAACTAGATAATTAGAAGAAGTGTGCCTTTTTAAATGATGTTAAGTAACCGTATGTTGTAATAAAGTTCTCTTTTGTTTGCATAGGAAATAAAAAAAATTTGAATTTGAAACAAGTACTACCTATACACGCAACTCACGTCCTCATATTCTAAAATAAGGTAATTCTTACATAACAGAATTTTGTTAACCAGCTGGTAAATTTTCTCACGGCATTCACACATACAACATACAAAATAGGTAATTCGTAGAATTCTCCTTGTCCGCCGTGTTTTAGCATTGTTGGAAACAAAAGAAGACTTTAGGCATTGTTTAGGGATCTATACAGTTATTGTGGCAGGTGGCAAAAACTACTTACTATTAATGTGTATGGTGGAAACAAGGTAGTAAATATGAAGGTTGTGTGATTATGTTTAAACATTAATAAGGTTATCCATATTATTAATTATACTTCTGTAATAAAATCCGAAAGGTGCGTTGTGAGGAAATAATGGAATCGGTTCAAAATTAGAGCTGGTGGATTCTAACATCACCATCTAACTTAAGTGTATGTGAGTCCAGGCGAAGTAGCTTTTTCTTTTCATGTTTGTTTTAATCAATATTTATTTTAACATTCAGACTATTTTAGTCTGTCTGCAAGTCAGCTTCAACTTTTGACTAGGGCCCTTTAAAACTTTACCTACCAACCAGGTCCCTTTGTAATACCACACACAAACAACTAAATGCTGTTTCTTTTACAAAAATAAAAGCTCAAGTTCAATATGAAAAATCTCTGTACATTTATTTCAATAGCACTTTTCTTCATTGTTTGTCTTGCCTCATATGTATTCATATTTATATATTAATTGCGGTGGCTGCCATAAAATCGTTTCTTTCGTTGTATTTGCAGACCTTTTAAAAAAAAGGTGAAAAAATTATGAAGATTTAAGAAGTGATGAAAGATTGATGATCAACATTTTATCGTTTTTTAAGAAGGTAAGTATCTAAATTCTAGTACCAAGACCACGGTGCTCAAATTCCAAAGCTTTATTAGACAATCAATAAATTTAAGTAAAAATATCGATTCCTAGAGCATTATCTCTAGATATAACATTGCCTCCAAGTTTACACAGGCGCTGAGAAGTCTTCCATGATAAATCAATCAATCAATGTCTTGCTAAATTATCATCATAGTACACTAATAAACAAAGATACACTTTTCACTTGACGGACACTGCCAAATTAATTGAAGAAATGTTAGTGGTAGTAGAGTATCTTTGTTAAGATCTAGTGTGGGGCGGTCCTACAGTCCTTCCTATTTTGAGCGCCAAATAATCACGTTTACGTGTTAAGTGCAAGCACTGGAACAAAGGCAATTCCAACTGAAGCCATTAGTCGATATAATAATCACAATTACTGCCAATAAATAAAACACCTACGATTGACGAAGTGCTTGGGTGCGGATGCCACTTACCAGCAGGTGGGTCGCGAGCTCGTTTACCGAAACAAAACCTTATTTTGGAGATGATATCAATTACTTTTGCTCTCACACTTTTTAAATGAGTCGTAAGTAAATACTTGTACGGGCGAAAAAGAAAATAAATACTGTAACAAGGAAGACAACAGATTCTTTATATTTTACGATTCAGTTTAAGTCATTAAAACTGAATCGTGTTCTTTTCTACGCTTGCCAAAGTAATAACGGTCCATAAAAAAAACATATCTGTCGAAAAAGTATTTGTGTAACTAAACGCCTTAAAATTTAACAGAGACATGATGCTGCAATAAAGCGTAAACTTTTTTGATAGGAGGGTACATTTTTTACGAGTTTCCTACAAAAAAAAACTGCTACAAGTATTAACCATTTTTAGATACCGATCGTGTTCTCTAGCAACTGATTAACAAATACTTAAGATAAAGGTAAAATTGTCTAATTTTTTGTATTGTTTATTGTTACCAAGCTAATCAGAGCCACCAGACACAGGTTTTGACGCTTATAGTTCTGTTATCACTTCGACATTTTTAAATGAATGTACCAAAATCTTAAAAATAAAACACCATTTCCACTCACGTATGTATAGTATGTAAACAACCTATATACCTACGTATTTCTATTGAGCGGGCGTGTACCAACCCCGTCTTCATAATCCACCACTCTTCACCCGGTAAGGTGAAACACGAGAGCCCTTTCGGTCGCATAATTTTTTTTATCATCATGTAGTTTGGCATAACTGTTCAGCATAAAGTTTTTTCGCATAAATTGATATAAGCAGAATGATACACGCAGAATGGTTTCATTGCCATAAGTTTCACTTACTCTAATTTTCTTTACCATAATTTTATACAGCATAAATGTAAAGGATATAACTGTTATAGATTAAAGATAAATTATCATAAAATACTAAAGTCATAAATGTATAGTAATAAAAAAACTTTTGGTGCCTAATTTATCAAGTACAGATCATATGTAGGTACCAACTTTATGTTGAGTCTTGAAAATAACTATAAATAATCTTACACTCGGCCATGGAAGCTACGAAGTACTGTAAAGCGACAACACGGAACTTTAAAAATACCTTCTTCGACTTACTAAGTTGTGAATCCTGGAATTGCGATAAATGTATAATTCGACACATTGCGAAATACGAAATGCGAATTACGAAATCGCGATGTATGTAAGTTTAAAAGTATAGACATACGATGTACATCAATTTGAAAGTTCACTCTAGCGACTTTCAGGTGGGTTAGGTTAGGTTTGTATGTAGTTAATACACGCGCGAGCTGAGCGAGCGAAGCGAGCGTGGTGCGGGAGCATCCGGCGAAGTGCCAGGACCAAATTGAGTACTATTTCCAGCTTTTCAAGAAAAACGACTTTGGTTCAAAAGAAAAAAAAAGACACGATCATCGGAATTCCATACTTCGCTACAGTGAACTTTCGAACTATATCGTACATCGTAGGTACTTCTATACTTTTGAAATTAAGTTCAGTAAAGTTCAGTAGTGGAGTCGCTAGAGGGGGTATGGCTCCATGTCAGCGCATTTCAGCGTGTAGGAGAATGGTGTGTCGAAGTAAATATTTTCGCAATTCGGTGTTATGGCAATTTCATTTATTTGCATTTCATCGTATAGAAGAATGATGTCTCGAAGTAAGTACTTTCGCAGTTCCGTGTCGTCGCAATATATTATTTTGCAGCATCGTTAATCTAACTTCCTTCCGAGTAATAATATTAGGTGCGACTTCGATCGCAGCGAGGAGGAGCAGGTTAGTCAGTATGTAGGTCATGCCAAAAATCGACTTGCACATGAATAATAAATAATAATATTTGAACAAGATTATTTAAGAAATGATGATGATGAATTGAAATTAATCATCTCACTATAATCAAAATATATAACACAATAATACAGAACTGAATTGGCCAACCCCAAAACCACGCGGTTCTTTTCTGTCCCGCCCTAGAGTGTTTTTATAAACCCGGAGGCGCGGAGGGAGGGCACGAGTGCCTGCGCTTTGTTATGTAAGGGCGAAGGGGTTGCACATCCCGTAGCGCCGGAGACGTCAGATGTCTATCAGTACCCAGAAATACTTGCTAAATACAGCAGGATGCATGCTGTTTTGCTTGCATGCACGCCTGCTTGCTTGCTTAAATGCATGCTTACCTGCTTACACGCATGCTTGCTTGCTTGCAAACTAAAACACATGAAATGATTTTCTAAACGGGTTATTAATTTTTGTTAAATTATGGTATTCTATATGTATGACTTGTAAACTTTATGCCATAGTATGAGATGCCAATAAATGTTATGATTAGTAATCGTTATTGTGAAACCATTTATGCATGAACATTTTATGCTGCTATATATTATTATTATAAATGAAGTTATGGGGAAAAAAAGTATGCCTTATGGTTTATTCTGTGTGAACGTTATGCGAAACAAACGGTATGCCAAAAAACGTAATGCAGCCTTTTAATATGCCAATTAAATTTATGCATCCCAATATGGACCCGTGAAACACAACCGCCTGCCAAATACTAATAAAACAAATAAAAGCAACAATTTTCTAAAAATTAGAAAATTGTTGCAGAAAATTCAAATTAGATCAACTAAAGAAATATTCATTATTAATTTTACAAACTAAATTAAACGTTCTTTACGTAAACATAAAACATATTTACATTAAAAACAATCATAATCATTGAAATCAATTTCCCTATATTTGTACAAACAAATAAATGAATTATTCCATTAATCCCCACCGGTGGGGATTGTTATTATTTTTTCCAGAAAATAAATATAATATAAAAATAATTTTCTTAAATATTAAACAAAAGATAAATAGGTTTAATTAGATAAGTAAGTATTAAATTATGTCAATATTTTAATCAACTTTCAATATAAATTGTTTGCATTGAAACGAAAATCTAAAATATTTAGAGCAATTAACTAGATTTGTACAAAAACTATTTAAACATTATAGGATCACGTAAAATCGGAATTGTAAATTTATCTCATTCTTTCCAAAAAAAGTGGCAGTGTAATGTTGCCATGCATTAACTCTAGTTAGGCATCTAAGATGAACTGGTTTTTTTCTTAGCTTATTTGTGATCGTGGGTTCCGACGGTGACTTTCATTGGCACTTTTTTCATAAAACAAAGCTTCTTCATGCAAAAAAAATTGGAGTTTCAGTAAACTTGGGGTTTTTTTCGATATAGCTGCATTAAGCTTATCATGCCACCTTTGCAAAAAGTTTGTGGTTCTATACCTCTCTCCGTAAACACATACTACTTTTATGAAATCTTCTTTTATCGTTAAAGGCTTAACATATACCTGTGAAAACGGTCACTGTTTTGATTGTCTGGGTTTTGGCTGGCAACATAAAACCAGCCTTCCATAAAAAGATTTTCAGGTAAAAGCGGTAGTACTGCAGCAAGTTCAATTTGTCTCTTTAAAAGTATGAATTTCGTCAGATTCAATTCCTGCCCTTTTTCTAATGGTTTTTTATAGTGAAAAAAGCAACCTCTAACAGTTACTGCCGGAAAGAATTCTTGAATAGCATTTTGTGGATTCCACATGGGTATAATAGATTTTATCATGGAAAAAACTATGTTATAAGATTTGTGTGTTTTATCACTCATCAAAACGTATAACAATGGCATGATATGTGTCTTCTCAATGGTGCTACCATGATCACCTTGTATTGTACAAAGTTGATAAAATGGTTAAAAAACAAAAAAATTTAATCGTCCCATCTCCAAAAAAATGTTTTATAGTTTTCATGCGACTATGTGCATTTTCAGTACCAAATATTAATATGAGAGTTTATTATCGTTAAAATCTGCTATGAGAAATGATTTAAATTTTAGAGAAACTGTAACTTCTGCAAGGTTCCCGAATTCAATTTTTTTTACTTGTGCCGATGTATTTCTAAGAAGAGGGAATTTCGGCACACTAAAATGGAAACCTAAACCGTTGTATGATGCTGCTGCTGAATTATATGCTGTGGGAACATTGGGCAAGTCTTGAGTAGACATATTGTTCATATCGATCCGCACCAAAAAGGAACTATCGAAGCGTTTGGTTCGACTTCTTGAGATATCTACTATAAAGGGATGGAAGGCCTGTCTGCGTCTAGTAGTCCGATGTGAGAAGGGTGTGGGTTCAACCTGATCAAAAAGAGCATTCGCACACTCTCCAAAATGTAATCTGTAGAAGACTGCTAAACTGGCAACTTTCCGACAATGGTTTCCGACAAAAACTGCAAAGCCTCGCTCTGCAGTTTTTTGGTGGTGAGGTCAAAGTTGTTAATAATTTCTCGGGCTCTTCGGTCAACTGCGTCCATCGCTTCTAGTTGGTACTTTGCAGAACCATCCCAAAGGTGGCTACAGTACTCCATAAAAGATCGAAATTGAGCTGTGTACAAATTAAATAGCCGTTCAGGGCTGAAGTACCGTCGGACCTTCGAGATGATTCCCAACTTCTTTGAAGCAGTTTGAGCCACACAGTTTGGCTAGCGCACTACTTGGGCCCTCTACTACCTACGGTCGGCCAGCGGTGCACTGTTGCCTCGGATCCCGCTACCCTCCAAAACCAGTTACCCGGCGAGCCAATAAATTACGAGCTGAAGACAGTTCTCTGATGCAGCACGATTACTCAGACCTACCCTCCTCAATGGCTACACTAAACACCATGCCGGAACGCGACCATGTCACTTGGCGGCATGGCTTTGTTTAGTGGGTGGTGACAAACCACGGCCGAAGCCTACCACCAGAAGATACTGCTCGTTTAGCACCACCCAGGGACCACGTACAAGGCATCGAGGGCTAAACCTTGCGGATGCGAGCAGTTCCAATCCCCAATAGCTATATGTGGCTATTACCGATAAAAGATTTTGTTTAAGTACCCAGAATTATCCTATGTTTTGCCCTTAACTACCCTACAAGCCACTGTAAAACCAAACATATAATTATTAGTAGAAATATTAATTCAAATCTATTGTCCTTTTTGTATATTGATTTCTCTGAGGCGTATTGCACGTATGATAATCCAGATTTCCGGTTACTGAAGTTTTGTAATATTCTGAGTAAACAACATTGTAATGAATTCTGAAATAATTAAATTGATCAGCTTACGAATGTTTCGTTTAATAATTAAGAAAAAACAACAGCTGGTGGGGATTGTTACTTATTTTTCCAAAAATCCCCACATAACTGAGTTTATTTAACTAGTGGGGATTTCTAGAAAAAAATAACAATTCCTACCGGTGGGGATTTGACGGTGGGGATTAATGGAATAATTCAAATAAATGATTTGATTTGATTTGTCATGCATGAATACAAAAATCCGAAAAACCCGAAATACCCAGTTTTTTTGTAGAAAAGAACCGAGTTTTGATTCTGTCGGTTATTCGGGTTTTTCAGTTATTCGGTTAATCGGGTTGCAAGCCCTACCCCAGACCCGCTCTGCGTCCGACCCCGTTCGGACGTGTTCGCGGTCGCACCAGCTGCTGAGTCACGATTGTCGTCTCACGACGACAACTCGTAACAATACTCAAACGCTTAGATTCGTACAATTCCGCACTCCGTTCACCCCTTGAATAGATACCCCACCTCGGTGGGAGCAGCAACAACAGAGTTGAGCTTACTTACGTCGGTTAAATTCGACGATAGGTCGGAAGGCTCTGGCTGATTTCTGGCTACGTACTTGACGTTGGGCGCTTGTTACGTAGTCAGAGACTCGCTCTCGCTCGCTAACGTAGTCAATCCCGCACTTTCAGTGTAACCCAACCTCGTCAGGTCTACGGCCGGTTTTTGTTGTCAATTTATTGAAAACACACTCCGTAGTAGACTCGCGGCAAGCAGGTGGATACTTAACGGTGACAACTAAGCCTGCTGGCGTTGCCCCAGTGCGCTTCCAAGGCCCTTCAGGTTAAGGAGAAACCGGCAGACCCGATCCCATTGCACTTGGGCCTTTCCCAGGGTGACGGTACAGTGCTTGGCCGAATTAGGGGCACCACTTCGCGTCGTCCCCAGCCCCCCTACCGCGGGCTTAGTTGCTAGGTTTGCTAGGGAACCTAGGCATTATTATATATTTATATATTATATATTGTAGTCCAAGTCCTCCAATGGACCAGCAAAGCTTAGTAAACTTTTTTAGGTCGTTCGCCCAGGCGCTCGTTGCGTCGGTCGTCCCCATTTCCGATGACGTTCTAACACAGGCCTTACAGGCAACTATAGCGTCCCCGGCCCCTCAGGCCACCCACGCCCAGACCCCTTTGGTCTACAGCTCTCCCACGTCCCCCGTTCCATCCGAGATGGACTGTGTCTCGGATAAGCCCTCTCGCGCGTCGCACGGTAAGCGTTCCGCTCCTGGGAGTGACTCAGAACCCGCGTCTGATGCGTCATCGGACGCCGCCACCTTAACCGGCTCTACTGTGCCCGCGTTTCAGTTAGTCGCCAAACGCTCTAAGAAGCGTTCGAAGAAAGCCGCGGTGTCTTCAACACCCGCCCCCGCGCCGTTAATGTCACTGCAAGTGAACGCGACCACGTCGGCTCCGTCCAAGCCAGCAACGCGTTGCGCTCCCGTCCCACCTAAGCCTCAGCTCCCTCCGCCCGTCTTCCTCCGCGAAAAAGCGCGCTGAACCGTTCTAACTTGTGCAAAGACCACAAAATTAATTATGTTAAAGCGGCAAACGCAGGCGAAACCATTAAAATCCAAGTCGCGACTATCGAAGACTTCCGCGCGTTCACTAGGCTCTTATCAGTCAGACAAATCGCGTATCACACCTACGCCCTCGTTAAGAAGTGTAAGATCCGCGCAGTATTACGGGGCGTCCCGTTCGAGCTCGCCAATGATGACATCCTCGAGGACCTTAAGTCCCAGGGCTTCGCGGCTGAAGCAGTGCACAAGATGCACTCCAACCGCGTTTTTCACTCGCTTTAGTCATCCTATCTAACAATCCCAACTCGAGCGAGATATTCAGAGTGGCCCGCACAATCTGCGGACTCTCGAACATCTCCGTTGAGTGTCCTAACCGTCGTGGTCACCCTGGGCAATGCCACCGTTGCCAGCGGGACGGCCACGCAGCGGCTAATTGCTCAGCTCCCCCCAGGTGCGTTAAGTGTCTCGATCCTCACGTCACGAAGGAGTGCACTCGCACTCCCGACTGCACTGCTCCCCTGCCCCTGCATGTGTGCTGTGCGCCCAGTCCGGCCACACAGCAAACTACAGGGGTTGTCCGCGGGCTCCGCGCTCCTCCGTTAAGAGGGCCGCGCCTAAACCGGCGCCGCCGCTCACTCCCGCAACTTCCCACCGCTGCGCAACCAGGCTCTCCCGAAAGCAAAGCCCGTGCAGCCAACGCCTAGTCCGGCTCTCTCCTGGAGACAGCGTCTGGCTGCTCCTCCTTCCCGTCCTATCCCGCACCGTTGTCTTCACCTCAGTCGTCGTTGGCTGAGGACATGAAGACCGTGTTCGACGTTAACCAAAACGTCGATATCAGGGAAATACCCGTACTCGCGAGCCGCCCGCTCTCCTCAAGAGTGCCTACTCACGTTAGCTGAGCATCACTCGCTACTTATAATTCTTTATTTGGATAAATTCTTTAAACAGTAAATATAATGCCTAGACCTGCAAATCCCGCGTCCGGTCGTATCAAACTTATCCCTAGTTTCATTTAACATTCGTAGCCTTAGTACTAATATTCCTGAGCTCAAACTGTTCCTTCAGAACAACCCAGACTTATTGCTTCTCCAAGAGACGTGGCTCGCTATTCCCAAATACGCGTTCACTCGTAATGATAGGCCCAACTCGAACGGTTTCGGCGGCACGGCTATTTACAACAAAAGAGGTTTCCACTGCATTCCTCTCCCTACCCCTCCTCTCCTCAACATGGAAGCCACTGAGTGAAGATTGGCTATGACTGGAAATCCGACCATCATCATAGCTTCAATTTTCATACCTAGTGGCACCAGATTTATCCGTAGCGACTTTGAGGCCATTCTCGCTCTCGGCCGCTCGGTCATTATGTTCGGAGACTTCAACTCCAAACATACTGACTGGACGTGCCTGTCGACCAACACCAACGGCATCGCTCTCCTTGGCATCACTGAGCAACTCGACTTAGATGTCATCTCTCCCGTTACTCCCACTCACTATCCCGACAACCCGAACCACTCTCCCGACATCCTCGACTTTGCGGTAGTAAAGCATATCAACCTTGATCTCAGGTCTATCGAACCGCTCGATAACCTAGGCTCTGATCACCGCCCCGTCTCCCTTTCCGCCTAACGATAACGTCACCCCTCCTCAGACCTTTACCAACTGGAAAGACTTTAAAAATACGTTAGTTTCAGCCTTAGAGACCTCGAACTCTCCGCTCGCGATCTCGCCCGAATCTCTAGATAGCCCGGACAAAATAGATTAATTAGTCGATTCCCTCACTGATGCTATCAACTCATCCATCAGTGATAACGAAAAGGTTGCTAAGCAAGGCAAGCCCACGCTTCCCTTAGCCATTAGCAATCTTATTAAAGCTAAGAATGAGGCTCTCCAGAGAGCCAAGCTCTATCCCACGCCCGCCTATAGATAAGCTGAATTCTGATACGCTCAAATGAACGATCTCATGGAGAATATCTCCCCGTCCTACCAAGCGTTTTATATTATGGCCCGAGCCTTACGCGTAGACGCCGCCTCTCACGTTCCTCCTCTCACTCGTCCCTACGGCACTACCGCCTTCGAAAACGAAGAGAAAGCCGAATGCTTCGCTGATAGCGTTGCCTTACAATGCTCGCCCAGCACGCAACCCGCGGATCCCTTCCACATCTAGGCGGTGGAGGACGAAGTCCTCCGCAGGGACTCTCTCCTCGCCGACCCCGTCACAGTCGCTAATGATGAAATCTCGCTTCTCATTACAAGTCAAAAGTCCAAAAAGGCTCCGGATGCGGATGGAATTTCCAACCACTCACTTAAGCACCTGCCTCAACAGGTGCTTACCTTATTAGCTATCATTTTCAATACCTGATTCGACCTTAGCTACTTTACAAAAGCTTGGAAAGAAGCGACAGTCATAGGCATTCCCAAGCCGGGTAAACCTCTTAATATCCCGGTTAATCAGAAACCCATCAGCCTCTTCAAGGCCATGTCTAAACTTCTCGAGAGAGTCATACTCTCTCGAATGCGGAACCATCTGTTTCCAACGAATGGCGATCCCCGCATCATTCCCCATCAGTTTCGCGCTAAGCACTTCTGCCCTCAGTAAGTCCATCGAATCGTCGAGTACATACTCGACGGCTTCTATCCGCTGCGAAAGAAAACGGTCGCAGTTTTCTTTGACGTAGCCAAGGCTTTCGATATAGTCTGGCACAGCGGTCTCGTTTATAAACTTTATATAATAGGCTTACCGGATCCCCTATTTAGAATAATAGCGTCCTTTCTCAAAGATCGTATGTTTTGTTTTAGACATGAAGGCACGCTTTCCGCGCCTCGTCCCATAAAGGCTGGAGTCCCTCAAGGCTCAGTCCTCGCCCCTTTATTGTACACCGTGTACACAATCGACATTCCCGTTCCGCCGAAAAGTGTCGAACTCGCCCTCTTTGCCGACGACACCCTTTACACCAAAGGCCTCAGCTTCGCGGATCTCGTCACCAGACTTCAAAAGGCCATAAACGCCCTCGATGCATGGTTTCAAAAATGGCGTATAGATGTGAACCCAGACAAGAGTTCTACGGTTTACTTCGACTGCAAACACCGTCGTATCGCCAACAATCTCCACGTTCGAATCTTAGGTATTCCCATCCCCTGGAAGCGCAGTAGATCAGACAGACGCTTTCCTTCAAGCCACACGTCGATAGAGTAACGAAACTCGCCCGGTTTTACTTAGGCCGCCTACATAGTGTGTTAGGTAGAAAAAGTAAAATGTCTTTCAGAAACAAACGTACGCTTTATAAGGTCCGTTAGACCCGTTATGACATATGCCTCGCCAAACCCTCCGTCCTGCACAAACTGCAGGTAGTTCAAAATCTCTTCTGCCGCAGGGCCACAAACGCACCAAGGTGCGTAACGCGGACCTGCACAGAGATCTTGAACTACCCACAGTGTAACAGCACCTCAAAACACTCTCGGAAGCGTTCTTCAAACGCTCCGAAACCCACCTCAATCCTCTAGTTCGAGATTCAGTCTCGTATACTACCCCTGTCATAGATTCGAAGTTCAAAGTCGCTAGACGGAGAAACGCGCACACGAAAGTAGCCACGCAACTAACACTAGATCTCGAAGCCCTTCAGGCCGCAACTTCCTAATTTCTAATCTAAATTCGAATTAATTCAATTTATATTTTGAGCACCTTCAGTGCTATGTAATTCCCAGCGGGTGACCTCCTCTGGGCCCCGCTAGCGCGGCCTTTTTCTCCAATTGGTCGTTGCTCAGATGAAGGCTGTGAGGCAAAAAATTGCACGAGTCATTCAGGGGGTTTTTTAGTGGGTAGGGCTCTGGTAGGCTCGGAGCGAGTTCCAGATACCTTGGTCGCGCGCGAGAAGTATGCGTAAGAGCATTTTTATATCCTCCTGCCATAACGGGGTACAAAAAAAAGTTTTATTTTTTGTGAGTAAAGAAACTCAAGTAGAAGTGAACATATCTAGTCTAGATCTAGTGATCTGAATTCTGCTACACTTAGCTACTTGCTACATTTGTTGTCTACATTTATTGATCATAAGTGACATTTTTCCGTTTATATTCATGAAAAGAAAACGAGGAGAAGGGCATTACATGTAACATGTATCGTTGATTATGTTACTATTCTGGTAGTACTGCAAAAAACTTTATAGATTAAAATGCATTTGAAAAATATTTTTAAATATTTATTTCTACCAATATAAATACAAGTAGAACAACATTGACACTTTTTGACATTCTACGGCTTCCGCGTGTTTTACTATTTTTAGGTATCATTTTCTAAAAATTGTAATTACTAAGCTGAGCTACCAAAAGTAAAGCTCTGTAACTATGATTTCTATTCAGTGAGTCTTGTCTTGAGCTTTTGATAATGACGTTAAGGGGTGGTAGTGGAAAATTTAAAGGCTAGTAGTAAACTCACGATTTTGTATTTTGTACCATTTCAATTCAAACACGATTTTCACTAGTTGTATATTTCACTAAAATTTAAAAAATATAGTAAGTTTATATAAAAATAGAAGCAAAATGCAAGTTGTGCAAAAAAGGTATAAAAAAGAGATCATAAAAAGGAAAGAAAAAACGCATATCGAGCCTGGCTCGTTTTGTACCTCGATTCAAACCTTGAATGTCCGACCGCAAAAATACATATTTAGCATAAATGTAGACATATAGTATGGATTTATTGTTATTATATAGAGGGTAGAATGTACTTATAGTAAGAAATAAAACAAGCAATAAAAACATAATTATTTACTAGTAAAACAAAGATATTTATACAAAATGTACATTTATCGCATTACTAACGTTTAGATACAATAAACTGCAGTTGATACAACGTACCTTAATCAAAGGTAAGTACAACTTATTCTAACTTTATGGCAATCAAAGCGAAAGAGTTAATCTACTTGAGTATTTTTAAATATGTGTACCAACAGTCGTAACAAATAGAGACTTCAAATTTACCCTAAGTATGGAATTTATTTAGCGAATTTACACCTTATCTATATTAAATCTAAGTCTAGATTTGCTAAACAAATTCTACAATCAGGAGTGCCTTAACTTACCCTGTGACATCTCTGAGCCCGCATGTCACATTTTCTTATATTCGCACGCCTAATTTGTTTATGTGATTCTTTATTTCGGTAAAGGTTACTCTGCTAGTAAGTTTATTTTTTTAATAAGACTAATGCGCAGTTTACATGTATTAAGTAGTTAAGTTGGTAACTAAATTTTAACTAAATTATAAGTTACTACATGTCACTTGTGTGTCCAAACGGATTAAGTAGTTAAGTTCATAAGTTCAATGAAGATGAGCAGTGATGAATGTCAACGAATTCGTCAATTCTATACTTAGATATGTGGTAAAAGTGATTTTCGACAAATTCAGAGAAGAATTTTATTCGGAAATTAAAATCTTTACAAAAAAATGTTTTTCTCCAAATTTTTTACCTGGTTTATTCTACAAGCATACCTATTTTAAATATTCTTCAACAAACTTTAAAGTTGTAACTAAACTTCACTCCGACACTTAAAAAAAAGAGTTAATGCGAAATAAATACGAGCTGTTGCCGCCACCCGCTTTGTCAACTTATGCACTTAATTAAAAAATCACGTCGAAACGTGATAAGTGAGAAGTCCCGCCCACCTACTTAAATCCTAATCTACTTAATCACATGCGTACTCAATTTTAAGTAACCACTTGTCACTTATCTGACTGTTTACACGTAATTTTTAACTTAAAATTGAGTTACCAACTTAACTACTTAACGCGTGTTAACCGGCCATAAGGTAAAAATAGTTATTTAATGACCAGGAACGGCAAACATAAAAATAATTAGGTACATACATACTTCTTTGTCAAGCTGCGTAGGTGGTTATGGCAGTTCGATTTTAAAAACAAATTATACAAGTATATTATACCTCCATACAGTTTATACGTTTTCTGTAACGTTAGCGATCAAGTCAACGCTAAATGGTGTCTAGCCAAGCTAGCAACTTGCCTAATACAATGTAAAGTGAAAAAGATTTCAATCTCTGCTCGTTATACATTAGGTGCCTTTATTAGTCCATCTAACTTGTAAAACTATTCAATATATAGTTCAAAACTGCTTGTTTTGTTCATATCTTAAAAGTAGTAACTATTGGATTTATTCTTCGAATTTGTAATATTACCTTATTCAGCTAAAAACCTGAATTCCCTACATCATGGACGGTCAAAATAACTTTATTTTGTAATTTAATTTGAGAAAAATGGTCTTTTAAGTTCATGATAAGTTAAGTAACAGAAAACCTTATGGAAACTCACAAAATTTTCAAAACTTTATGGATGTACATGGGAGATATATACCGTGGGTCCTAATAACCCGACCGATTGTAACCATCGATTCTAGAGCCTAACATGTCAGTATAACAATCAGTATAACATGTAGTCCAAAACGCATAATTTTCGAGATATTTTGTAAGTATTTAAAAAAATTTCTGAAAGTGAACAATCTCAAACGTAACACAGACAAAGTGTGTCGGAGTAATTCGCAAAGTGTCTTTTTCGCTTACTCTGTTTCTCGACTGGGGATTGGTTTCTCTTACTAACTCTCCCAACTAAAGATTGGTTCACATGGAAGTGCTAAACCCAATTGATTTATTTTGTTTTAAAAAATAATTTAAATTAAGATACATAATTTGACCTAGTTGATATAATATTATTAAGTCGTATTAGCGTCAGAAATACGTGGTTAAAGTCTGTCGGGTTATTAGGGCCCACGGTGCATAAATAGAACATTTTAAGAAAAAAGTATAATAATTAATACCCTCTTATTTAAGACAAACATATTAATCCAGTCTAGTAAGCAATACGAGATAGTTATTGGGAGTAGTGACGACTTGTTAAAATGAAATGTTTGATTTCAGCTGCCTACTTAATCAACTGTTACCATAGTTCTTTTCCAGTTGAGAAAATATTGTTTATATGAATACACTACCCATTTTAATGACATTAGAGATGCACTGTGTTTGCCTAATGCTTTTTCAGTAAGTTTTTCACCCATTCTAAGCCACGCACAGTTTGTGGTATAGTAAAATGTACTTTGATGCCAGTTTAAAGTTGATTATGAAAGCGGCTCTTTTAAGTTAAGGTTCTGGAATTCAAATCATGACAGTCAGTCGATCTTGGAGCACAAAACATAATATCCTGGCATAGCATAACAAAAACTAGTTCTAGAGTTCGACGTAGGGCCCTAAAATAAAATTGCTAACTCGAACATCAAATTGGGTTATTTAAAATGGTAGTAAAAAAAACCCGTAGAAGACAGAATAATACCAACGTGATACCAAATAATGTGACCACAACACTCGCAACAAGAACCAAAATGGGTAAAACACTTCAAAATCACACAACGCAAACTTAACACTACACTTAAAAAACTTTTAATCTTACTGCCTACAGAAATATATTATCTATCAGCTCTTTATCAATAACTCGATGGGGTTTGGGTTTGTTCCTCTTGTTCTTCTTTCTCCTATAGAGTCTTGCGTTGAGAGGGTAGAGGGCGGGGGAGAGGGCGCATCGAACATTGAACCACCAGTCGCAGGAGGCGACGCCCTGGGAGAAGACTGTGCCGTTGGGGCAGAGGAAGGAAGCTTGTCGGCCGTCGATGTCGCAGTAATGCCAAGCTGGAAATTAATATAAAAGATCCAAATTATAATTCATTTAGACTAACATAGTTACTTAAATTAAATTTAAGGAAATCACGGGATCATTACTACGGGGACCGATTCCTGATACGGCGCTTGCAGGAGTGCCAAAATATTGGGAACCCGAATTAAAAATGAAAATCGTGTTATTTATTTAAAAAAATACAGTTATAATCCAAATAATTTCATTTAATTATTAATCCTTAAGGAACATTATTTTACAAACATAGATTTTTAAAAGGTAGACCAAGAGGAAAAATGTCGGCAGCAAAAACCTCTAGATACTTGTTGTACTCAAAAATGTAAAAAAGTTCACATAGGTATTCTACTCTATAAGATCATTTTAAAAATTGTGAGCCTGTTATTGGCGGTCTGTTTAAGCAATTAAATACAAACAAGTGTAAATTAGACCTAAGTGCTGTTGGCTATGTGAAACAATAAATAAATAAATAATGAAAATTTGAACAAAGACGAGCAAATAGCCAACTTTTGTCCGATTGTATTTAGCCAATAAGGTCATAGACAAAAGGAAATGTTTTAAAATTGTTACGATATTCTTAATGTGACGGATGGTATGTTTAGCAACAGTTTCTTAACGCAGCTTGATGAATTTCAATAATGCGAAAGAGAATTTAATTTTTACATCTCAAAACAATTTGCATTCACTTTGTCAGAGATATATTAATAAGGATATAGTACCTTACAATCAGAAAACATACTGTTCCCAAGAATATTCGATCGAAGCCACGAACAAACGCTGTTATGTTAATTATAAAAAATAAACCCCTAACAAAGAAACAACTGTAAATATTATAAAGAAAAGTTGACTTGTAGAGGTCGTGTCAAAAAAAAAAATTAGTTACGTAGAGCTAAGTAATTGCTCAGATTTAAGACCTGTCGATGTAGATGTCGATTAGAATTCAGTATTTATTTTTAAATTCATAATAACGACGGAATAATTAAAAGGGTTGACACCTTATCACAAAAATAGTTGCACACGATCCCTACAAAATTAGAGTTCATTTTAAGACATGGCTATAAAATCAAACTACACTATAGATTACATTTAATTTTGGTCAAATAAAACTATTACAATAATAATTGGATTTATCTACTAACTGCCAACGTAACAACCACGTCGGAGCTAATGTACCGATTTCATAACATCCTAATCCTAAAAACACTGTTTTATTCATATACCTACAGACAACGATATACTATAACTGCTATCTCGTCTTTACCTTAAACAGAGCAGATTTTCTAATAACATTTCCATTTATAAATAATAATAAGTTTATTTAATACTGAAAGCACGTGTTTATTTTAAAATAGTTTTAAAATAGTTTTAAAAAAGCATTTACTTTTTACAAAGACTAAATTAATTGCCCTAAAGACAAACTAGTAAAATAAATCTAAGTCATTCCGAATACGGCTGACATTAATTAGTAGCATCTGCTTATTTTCCCACAATACCTTAAATAAAATTTATCGAAACACCTATTTTATTGACTCCTTGTTTTTATTCAAATGTTTTCGAAAAGAAACTAAAAACGCTCAGTGACGTCGAATATTTACGAGTACTTACGGCGGCGCTCCTGTACACTTTTGACGACGTATAGATAAGGTAGTTATATACGCTAAGCAAACATACATTTAATAACCGAGTTTTAGTTCTACGTGAGGCCGAAAAGCTTTAAAGCTACGTCACTGCAGCTTTAATCTATTGATTCGTTTTTGACAAAACGGCATTAAATCCCACGCACAATACACAAAAAGGTCATTACTAAACTTTAAATTGTACCGCCATATTTGGATGATCCGAGTCACGCTAGACACACAAAGATGGCCTTAGACTAGTTTATTGCAAAATTACCATAATGTGATCTATACGGTGATATATTAAAAAAACTGGTGGATAAACATGACGGATTTTCTCACGACTCGAAGACGCTTCGCAAAATTCTTCCGGGTTCACTTTTCATTTAGATATAAAAAATTAAATTTAATATGTCATCAAATCTATTATTATTATTATTATTTTAATTTATAATCCCTTAACCTTTTTTTTATTTTTTTGTATTTAATTACATGGAATTAATTTGTATACCAACCAAGAACGTTTTTATTATTATTTTTATATGTTATTTTTTGTATTATATAATTTTGAACTAAGTGAACTTTGAACTTTCACATTTATCCCGCTGTTGACATATCATTATTTAAATAATTTAAATTATAATTCAATGTGTCTTATAAGTACCTGTTATATTATAATGTCTTTTCGTAGTACGTATTTAAAACAATAATTATAACCAACTGAATAAAATACAGAGCTCAATTATTTATTGTAAATCTATTATATGGACATATTAAGGACTGCAATCTAGACCAATGCCGACCATCACATGTAATTTATTAATAAATATGTTTGTAATCTGTTTTGTTCATTGAAATAAATAAATAAACAAATAAATTTTTTTAAATTAGTAGTTATTATTTAACAAAATAACCACTTTCCTCATTCTCAATTAGTTTTTTAATAGTCTTTATTATTTACTCTTCATTTATTTTGAAAATAATATTCTTGGAATACGTTACTCCTAAAACACAAGCTAGTGTCGGTATAATTCTAGGTATAAAATGAAATCAAACAGTATTTTGTTTCTTCAGAAAAGTAATTTATAATTAAGTAATATAGCGCAACGCAATCCTGATCAGTTTAAAGTTATCGTTTAGTTTAAAGTACATTATCTACATAAATAGTTTCATATTAATTTCAAAGAGCACGGTTGATTTTCTCACGAAGATGACTAATATTTGGTTCTCTATCTTTTCCGGGTCAAATTTTTTTGTGTCCATTGTCTATAATTGATCGTTCTTTATATTTTATTATATTATTTTCTCGTTAGTCAAGTTCCGATAACCTTGACTGATATAATATTCACAATTAACTAATCTTGAACAATAAAAATCCTGAAATTTTCCAATCTCAACATATTGACATTATAATTCAATCAAAATACGTTGAAATACCATTTGCATGTTAACCAAAATGTTTATTAACATCTGCCTAGATAAAAACATGTAATACTTTAGGTAAATATAATGCCTAAGATTTTTATGAAGGGGTCTTACATGAAAACACGATTTACCGACTTATCTTCGGCAATTTAAGTTAAGGAAGGCTGAATTAAAAGTAAATAATAGCATGCGGTAAAGAAACAAGCCAACTAATTTGCCCCTTACTTCGCAAGGCTCGTGATGAATATGTTGTGGATGACACAATGAACTGAAAGAGACTGTAGAGTAAACAGATGTTTATAATAGAATATTATCAAATATTTATCCAACATCCGACCCCAAGACCACAGAGTGCGAAACTACGAGGTTAAAAAAATATTAGTACCTTCTTTCCTTAGCGATCTAAAAACGTTAATTTTAGTTGGAACATTGCGAGTAGCGTAAATAGGCAACCTCTTGGATAGGCGTGCATCCTCGCGTCCTCGTCTTCATCATCACTTTCCATCAGGTGACATGGACGACATACGCAAATCCACCGCGCAATGAAAAAATTGCAAAAGGAATCAAGAACAAACATACCTTTGAATTTTTTTAATATGGGGTCCTCCAAAGTAAAAAATGACCCCGGAAATAGGGAATGACCGGTTTTTATTGGATTTGAAACAGTTCCGCTTCACACCACTAATCAAAACATTTCAAAAGTATATATTTATTCTCATTACTTTTCACTAGTCAATAAGTAAAGTGGACCTTCTTAATCTCGTTATATTTAAATCAAGATATAGTTAAACAGTACAAACATAAATCGTCTTACACATCTACCATCTAACAAAACCAAATGTAGCATTTTAACAATCCAACGCACAAGGTTAGAAAAAACAATAGAATCCATGCATTTACGCCCACACTATAATTTGTTCCTGCGTGCTTTATGTCATTCATTAATATTGCTAAAAAAAAGGCGTAAGTTATTTTACCTTGAAAAACTTTGGATTACAATTAAAAGTACAATGAGACTAAGCTTGGCATGGCCAGGTCGATTCTCACGGACTTATTGTTAGTGCTCGTGAAGTTAAGTCAATATAAGTTCAAGTATAAAACGTATCTAACATCGAAATGTTATCTTGGTAAATCACTCTAATTGTGTTGTTACCTTTTAATTGTGTCTTTACGAGCTTTTATTTTATTTGAATGATATCAATGCGTTTTTAATGATCGTTTTGATTGTTACAAGTGTGTGATAAATATTTATGGCCAGATTTATCATCAATGAATATATAACTCATGAGGAAGGCTCCTCATGAGTTAAAGAAAACACGCAAGTCAAGAGCGTCAATTAAAGCTTAGCAAAACTTATTCATCCCGACACTGAAAAAAAAATGCAGAAGGCGTCTACGAAGCTCTGTTAAAATGCCAGAAGTACCAAATAAAACACTTTTGTAATCGCATTTTTACTAGAAGTATAATATAATGAATCGTTAAACTTAAGAAATCACCATGCGACTACATGTTTCCTAAAATTACAAACGTTTTACGTGTCTCAAATCAGTGAATAATTTGCGTAGCTATTTAAAAAAGTCACGCCATGTTACCAGCGAACGTAAATTACGTTGGCGTATACTTTATTACAACAACAAATTAATAAAAACCAGTCTAATTTATCAAAATCCTGACCTTTCAGGATGATTAAATAAAACGTAAATTCGACACATGACGATTTCGTTTTTATTAATTAATTCAATGAGTAAATTTGCAACTTAAGCAGCAATACCACATAATCTTAGTTATTTATCGATATTAGAAATGTAACTAATAGTAACTGCAGGTAAAAAAGAGTTATAAAAATGTTGCACGTCCACTTAACTTGTACGTGGTCATTTATTTTCATAAATGTTGATACTAATTAGACTTTGGTGCCTATTAATTTTATTGATGATATCTGATTTGGTAAAAAGGTTATTTTGAAATAAAGAAGCATAAATGGTAGAAGTTTAGTAAGACGTTTAACCTGATATGTAATACAGTGTTTGAAGCAGGCATTATCTAGGAATATTAGCTGATTTTGAATTTACAGACTACTATCCATAGTAACGAATGCAATACTAAACTAATTTTACTACACAAAAATATATCTTTAAAAATATTTACAGAGTAACATGTTAACACGACCTATTCACGTTAAGGGTGTTTATTTTAAATCGATTCTGACTGAGTGGACTATGAAACAAATAAATCTAACCGTTTTCAAGATGTTTGAATTTAATTTTTTTTTTATAAAAAATTTCCGATTTTCGGCGTCAGCTTAGATATTTTGAAATGTGTAAGTCTTATTATTACTATTATTTGATTTTTACATGTAAAATAAGATGCTATACAACCTTAATTACCAATACTATACGTTAAATAAATAGTAAAAATCATTGTTAAATCAGTCAGAAACGATGTAAACTACACGCCCTTAACTGAAATAGGTCAACTTAACCTGTAGAAGGGAATACTCCTTGATATTTCTACAGGTAATATGAATCAGCTGAAAATTAAGGAAATAAAGGAAGTTCTGTACAGAAGGCCGGGCCACCGCCGACACCTAACAGGTCGTCTTACCGTGTGCTGAATAATTGTTAGTATTAAGTAATTGAGAACATCGGATACTGAAATCGTGAGCACTTGGATGTTATTGGGGTCCATACCTATTAAGCTGATTGTTTGAACCCGATGTTGGAATAGCCGTATGCTCCTGTAATTTCACTAGCAAAACGCTGTTTAAATATAAATAAATAAATTTAACTCTACTTTAGATTGGAATGTCTTTAGTTTATGGTGAAAATAAAATTATGATACACAGGTATCATAATTTTATTTTCACCATAAACTAAAGATACACAGGTATCATAATTTTATTTTCACCATAAACTAAAGATACACAGGTATCATAATTTTATTTTCACCATAAACTAAAGATACACAGGTATCATAATTTTACTTTCACCATAAACTAAAGATACACAGGTATCATAATTTTATTTTCACCATAAACTAAAGATACACAGGTATCATAATTTTATTTTCACCATAAACTAAAGATACACAGGTATCATAATTTTACTTTCACCATAAACTAAAGATACACAGGTATCATAATTTTATTTTCACCATAAACTAAAGATACACAGGTATCATAATTTTATTTTCACCATAAACTAAAGATACACAGGTATCATAATTTTATTTTCACCATAAACTAAAGATACACAGGTATCATAATTTTATTTTCACCATAAACTAAAGATACACAGGTATCATAATTTTATTTTCACCATAAACTAAAGATATACCAATCTAAAGTAGAGTTAAATTTATTTATTTATATTTAAACAGCGTTTTGCTAGTGAAATTACAGGAGCATACGGCTATTCCAACATCGGGTTCAAACAATCAGCTTAATAGGTATGGACCCCAATAACATCCAAAAACATCCAATGGGAGACTGGTAATTAAAGGTATTTCTTCAAATCGATCGATTAGATCTTATGAATATTACCTCATCACAGCTGATCCGAAAATCTCCAAAATATTGTTCTGTTTGAAATTGACTGTATCAAAAGAGAAACTTAAAACTAATCAATTCAAATAATGGTAAAATTAATTAACCAAAAAAGGGTAAATGGTAAAATGTATAATACCTTGGCATCTCGTCTCCATATCAGCAAAGAAACCAGGATAGGGCTGCTCGTCGCAGTAGAAGTTGGTGTACGGTACCGCACCCAGAAGGGGGTAGTCTAAGCCTGGCTTGCCTGGAATAAAGAGAATAATGTTACGGGCTAATGGAAATGTTCTGGAGTATCTGCGTTCAAAGTGCGTTGAAAGTGTCTAAATAAAGTGATTTGAATAAAAAATGCGCAAAGCCTTTGATCATACGTATTATTTAAAAATTTAAAGGTTTCAAAAGAATTAATTGCTAATTGCTAATTTGTTCACTAGAATAAAAATAAAAAATTTGTACAAGGATCATTATTTCTGTCTGAAGAACCTTAGATCCTATAACGTAGCGGAAAGGCGAAGCCATTAAATATCTACTCAAAGTTAAAAGTGCGTTGTTTGTACCTACTTGCGTTCAACATTCGACTTGTTAGTAAACTGAGTTGCTATAAAACCTTAAACATATTTATTAGCTTGTCAAGCACCCATTTAAAATATTTATTCAAAAATTTCGAATACTCAAATTAAGGCAATTAACATGCCACTTGTTAACCCTCTGACAACGTCGGCAAATCTTTTCTAAAAAAACCACACACATAGGTAGGAATTACCTAGGTACCTAGAATTTCAGTCCCTGCCATAATAATTCTAAGCTTGGTCTGCAGAACCAAATTTGGCAGCGCAAAGAGGCTTAAACAGGAATGCCCTGGTAAGAAGTGAAACAATTTCGATCGTAATAAAATTGCTAAATCCCAAACTAGGAAGACGATTTGCTTTACGTAATAGGTCCTCTAGCTATGCGATAATGAAAGTCAACTTGCTCAGTAATACTGCTTTCACAAGACCTTTTAATAATGATTCCCAACTGTTCTATCGACTTTTGATATTTGGAACAATCCATTAAATTATTACGCTTAAGTCTGGATTTATTGTAACTAAATTGAGCAAATCGTTCCTTTCACAACGCTACTAGTAAGCGACTAAATGGGGAAGTCCAAAGAAAGAATACAAAGTTGCTCCACGGGGAAGCCCCATTCCGCCAGTTCATCTAGTTCGCTTGCTCGAGTGGTAACAACCATCACAGATAGACCCCGGGACCGACCGGCGTGCTACTACAGTCACCTTCGACCCGTGATTACGTCTCGAATTGCAATCCCGCGCAGACACAATGCAAGTATCTAATCTGTGTAATTATCCAATGGCTGGTACCCTGCCGGTAATTATATAGTTAAAGCTATTTTAGATAGCGTAGAGGCATTGATTAATTGAATGGATTACAGGTATTTTAGAGGCAGCTAACTTTTAATTCAAATTTATAAGTAAATTTGAAATTGTCGGTTTGGTAGAGGAAAAGAATACAAATGCAATTTGATCTTTTTGACTGCATATTCACATGGAAACGAATTAGTTAGCAAGGCACTTTCATGAAGAAGAACTCGCATATTTGATAGGCGTCACTTTGCTAATAAATGTATAAACAATTAATTAATACATACCGATAATTTTTAGTACAAAAAATTCTTGAATATTACAAACTTTACGTTACATTTTTAGCACACCTCTTTCCCTCTATATAATATCCGCCTTTACTGCTTAACATTTACAATTTTGATACACTTTGGAATAAAAAACATGTATGATATCATCTAGCTTGACGAGGAAATTGATAAACACTAGGATATCTCGAACAAGTTACATCCTCTGACGCATCAGTCAACAGCCCATATCGTGTTGTACAAGAGGCTACAATGAGCTGATTCGTGATCACACAAGTACCTATCCATCGTATATATCCAAACGTGCTGTTATTTCTTTGTGTCTTCGAAAACTGTTGTATATAGTATATGTTAGTGGAATAACATACAGAAACAAAAGCAATTCCCAATTCAATCACTTATGATTAATGTGTGCGAGAACACGGATTAATATCAGGCAGTCATGTGGACTGCGTGACTATATTAAAAGTTAAGTTTATTATTATGTCTAAGCTTTTTCTGAACAGTTTGCGTAGATGGCTTTCGACGGCGTTGAGGGAACTGAAGTAAATAGTTAGTTGTGAAGGATAATGTAAGGATTTGCAACATTCACCAATCAAAAACATTTACTTTCAAAGCTTTCAAACTTGTTTTATTCCATAAACGCATATTAAACACGAATCCAGTATTTCCACGTATCGTATCAGGTCATAAGTCATACAGATGGTATTGCATAATAGCAGCACCTGGTTAAAGTTACATAATAAACTGGCAGTACGATTCACATCTGTAGGTATGTAATTATTTCTCCTATTTACTGCAAATATTTGATTATTAGAAAGTAAGTTTCATTTGGTATCAGTAAGTGTAAAACCTAAATTTGCACAAAATACTTATCATACATATTCATTCACCTTTCATGTTGTTTAACCGAAGGACGAAATGTGTTAATGATTCTCTTTCACAATTTAGGCGATAAAAAATATTTTGAATATCTACTTATTTAGAAATGAACATAAACATTGCTATGCTTGCAACATAAAAATATATTTTTATTTGCTTGATGTAAAATTGCGAACCTTACACGATAACCAACTTTATGTTAGCAGTATTTTGGAATATATTATATCATCGATTTATCATTTTATTACTTAACGAATTATGATCACTTTGCAAATTTTAATAAAACTTCACTTACTTCCGAAAATTCCGGAAACTTGGTAAAAATATCCGTCAAAATGTCCTCAAGTATTACAAAATGGGCGCGCGAGGTGTAAAACAATATGACCCCTCTCGGAAAGGTCATCAGCAGACGGATGACTCCACCGCAAGGCTAACAACAATTACATAACTATTCGAGATATACGCTGATTTGCTGATAACAACGTTATATCATAATTCTAGCATTGACAATGAATTTTTTGCCAGCGAGACGAATTATATGTAAAACTTGCTTAAAGTGCGAATGAATCATAAGTTCCCTTGGAGCTTTCTTACATACAAGACTTGGAAATGTTAGAACATTCGAGAGTTACATTCAGCCTGTGTTTAATCATGATTCTTTCAAAATAAAAAAAAACAATTAAGTATGATTAAACAACAGTGGTTTTGGTTATTATAAACAGATTGAGTAAATTGCAATGTTTTAGATTAGTGTCTATATTCAAAAGGAAGGTTTATTTATAACTGCACAATTTTAGGTTCAGAAAAACTTTGTTAAATTAAATATTTTTATTCTTTTATGTTTATTAAAATCGAAAATGAGTATATAAATCTAAGGACATATAAAATGACATAAGGCAACTTGCCTCCAGAAAAATATACTTAAGCTGGAGATATGTAAGCTTGTAAGTAATAAAAAAAATCGGTAAGTAGACAGGCATATAGGTATAACACATCGCATAACATCCGATAAAATGTATGTAGCTACAATTAATTTAAAATAAACCAATATCAGTCTGATTATTAATCTTCCACAAACTGCTTCTTGCACTATGCAATATTCACTTAAACATCTTACAATTAATATTTCTTTTGAATATTCAACGTTGATAGTTAGACATGAGGTGCTGAGGCGGGCACTCATTAAGTTACGTAAACGAGATCGAAGGAAGGGAAATACCTTATACAGGTAACTTAACACTTAGGAAAGTTTGAATTATTATTTTACATCAACTTTTGCCTGCGACTGTGTTTGCGCCCATTTAACACGCTTAAAAATGAAGGCTTTTATTACCTTTATTATTTTTTTACACTTTTAAAAATATGTTACAAAGTGATGGTGTATACAAATTTAATGGTAGTAGAGTTTATTTTGTTAAGTTAATTTCGTCTGTGGCGGTACTACAGTACTTCCTGTTGTGCCGCCGTAAAAATCACGTTTACTTGTGTAACCCGGTTAAGGGCCGTTTATTGAATTTTTTTTTTATTGATGGAACATACAGATTACTGGAACATGGGCAATTCCGACTGAATCATTCGGTCTGCATCGCATAATTAGTCGGTATTATAATAATTACATTCAGTATTCATGATTAAAACACGTACGATCACTTAGCGAATACCTCTTACCATCAGGTGGGTCGCGTAACGTGCCTGTTTGCCGGCTATGAAAATAGTAAAAAAAATTCTACGACAAATGACCTTGACCGATAATAGTGATTGCTACATTATTTTAGCACATTAGCGTGCTAATATTATCTAATTACCTAATACATATTCAATTACATAAATGTCAAAATAAATACCTAAGATTTATATTTCGATATCACAAAAACATGAACGTCTTACACAAACTTTTTTTGAAAATCCTATAAAGTTACTTGCATGAATAGTTTATACAGCAACTTAGCCTGAATCTTTTCATATCCTAATCGCATTGTGTATGTGAATCGTCCAGTGATTTGATCAATCAGATATTCAATCAGTCAGCTTCAGATAGATCAATCAGCCAGTCACGTTTTATTTTTGTTTACTCCACTAAGTAAACAAAAATAAAATGTGACTTTAAAATCACCGACAACTGTATTCATAATGCTTGTATGTAAATTGAGAAACTACGTTTTAACGGTCCGGCGATTATGAGCACAAAACTAGTAATATTTAGTAAGTACCGACCTATTAAAGATGAAACGTGACCAAAATATTAAAATTAGCAATTCAGATGAGTTGATAATAAAAGTAAGTTGGGTCTTAATTAAATATTTCACCATCGTTATGGCCAATTAAACTGCTTCTGGTCTTTGTTCTGTGAGACTTAGTAACTGGTTAACAGTATGTATATACACAACTAAAACTATAAATACTTATCATAATCAACCCTCCATACTAAGTTCATTTAAATATGTGTTGGTACTTATGTAAGAACAGACATGCCCTTTATTAGGGTGTGGTCATTTGACTTAAAAACACGTTCTTGTAACCGTTTACCCAGATACTAAGCACTAGGTCTAAAATTAATGTTTATTTTCTTAATATAAATAAATATTAATAACTATAACGCCATATAAACAATATTTAAAAATTTACCACAGGGAAAAGAAAAACGAGCCAAAAGGCCGGCAGAGTTACCATGTGTTTGATCGCTACCGACAAACGTTGTGCAAAATAAATTCCAGCCCTAGGTTCACGATTTTCGCTCATCAATGTTTTTGTTGAGATGGTATAAAAAGTTGAAATATTTCAGTCAGGTAATTACGTTTAATCTGAAATTACTTACAATAATTTGCAAAACTTATCATTTCAAAAATTTTTTTTCGTTGACTGTACATTGTACATCCTACGCACATAAAGTTTATGCCCTTATTGGCCTTTAACAATCGAGCATCTTCGTAAACCCGTTTGGCCAGTTTTCAAATTCGGATCTAGTTGTAGGTTTCAGTATGGTAAATGGTAAATGATCTATAATGTCAAATGCAAAATACATGTTACGTAAATGTCGAGCGCCAAATATGGCTTCCGGGCTCATCTTTTCCCACGACACGCCTTTGCAAATAAAATATTCCATATTTCACACTATTATCTCGCGTCTTACTTTTTACACGCCTACCAAATGCCTTATAAGCAAGGATATGGGTATTGGAAGTTAATTTATTGTAGCATTTACTTTTTACGGTCTTGTAATGTGAGATGTCATGGGAAGGTTTCCATTAAGATTTTTAGTATTGATATTTTATATGCCTAACTGAGTTTATCAGTCCGTAATGCCTAGACAAAAACACTAACGCTAACACCAAAATAAGGTAAAATGTTAAGGATGACCAGTAAGAAAACTAATTGGCAACTCAGAGTAAATAGAACTACAATAATGAATGAACATCTAGGACTAGAAAAAAAAAACTTATTACACTGTCCCATCGGGACCTTTGCATGGCTGCTACGGCTTGCCCAAGGCAGCGTTATTGTTTTACCACACCTCCTAAAAAGTTGACCCTTTTCATTGATTTAATACTTAAATTCATTATGGATACGATATTCAAAAGTATAATTTAATAGTAGAATTACAATAAATTCACTGTACTAAATGTTTATTACAGTTTATCATGATTTTTGATCAATTTATCAAGCAGGATAATCTTGGGTCACTCATGAAGTCCAGTGACTTAACGAACTGATAATAGTTACCAAAATAAATCTACATTGAAAGTGCAATCAGCATTATACCGACACAACTCGCATGAGCCATGTATGGCGCAATACTCTCCGTGCCGTGTCGCAAGTCGAGCCCGCGGTTACTTACACATTATACCAATTTGACTATTGTTTTCACATTCTTATCGATCTTATTACAATACCCATAAGACTGCATTTCAGAATTTCTCACACGGGACAGTAAAAGAACACAATACTATCATTTTGTACACACGTTTTATTAATGACAAGTTAATAGTGCGTGCGTGAGTTTTATTGTCGAATCTAAGGTCATGGCTGTAGAGATGCATTTCGGGGTATCTGATAGCGTTTTAATAAAAATGACTTAGCATTTTAATTTGATGAATACTAGTAAAAGCTTATTTAAATTTGTAAGCGTTGATACGTCTTCAAATAGCTTCAGATAAGCGCGTGAATATATTAATGTGGTTTCGAATCAACGTTCAATCAATCAATTGATGTATTGAAACGTTTCTGTGCTTCAATCAAATGACGTGACCATTAGATTCGATGGTTATAGTTGGTACAAAATGTGCGCGCACGCATGATATTAACACAAGTATGCCACTGATACTTACTTATAGTGTACTCCATTATAACTCTTACACAAAACAGGGTCATTAGAACCTTATAACGTAAATTTGAATTAATCCAAAATGATAGACATTATGCAGGCTACATATAGTTTTTAGGACAAAGTTTTTTCAATAGATAAAGTAAAAAGCTGTTGTAATATTTGTTCTTGAACTATTTCTATTAAGGTCATATTAGAATTTAATAATGTTGAAATTGAGGTTTTTCTTTTTACTTCGTACATTTTACTTTACAAACGAATTAATAGTTGGTACCTCTCAAAAGAAGCACATTATTATTTTACTTGTAGGTATAAGCGCTATGGTTTCCATTTATTCCAAAGAAACCATAACTTGAAAATTCTAACCACAGAGCTTACATAAATCGCTATAAATGTGTGTTTAAATCATAAAATAAACTGCTCTTTTCAGCGCATTGCATCATTAACAAACACCAACTATGTGATAATTTATTATAACAATTACAGCTAACAATAGCCGCAAAAGGCTTAATCCATTTGTTATTCGCGATAATCTGACAGCTGTCAAATGATCGCGGGTTCGGTTTGACAATTACGTGAGTTAAGTGCGAAATGTCACATATGTCTTGGTTGAATTTGCAATCCGATGGAGTTCTCGATTGTAGTAATACATTTCGAGTGTGTTTTCCATATGTGTTTGATAATCTCACTTGAATTTTACTAAAACTTGTAATACGAATGTTTTAAATGACGAGAGGGCAAGCTTTTGAAATATTCAAACCTGAAAGCAGTTAATAGGTAAGTCCTTGCACTTTGAACTATAAAGTTTCGCTTTGATTTCATTAGTGTGACACAAGACACATGCAATCTTTTACTGTGAAACGAAAAACAGATTTTCCTGAAGGTACCTAATTCGTAACAAGCCCATGAACATATTCAATCAAAAATAATGAATAATTAAGCTGCATTGCATTGTTGGAAACAAGTATCGATAGCGTAGTTCCTCAATCGTTTTTAGAAGTTGTCTAAGCTGTGATTATCTAAACATTAGTGGACTCGGCTGATTTATGTTCACTTGTTCCGTCGTATTTTTTATTAACAATAACCTTGTTACATTAAATTGATGACCGAGTACAAAACAAACTAGTTCATTTAGCAACAAAGATCATTCGAAACAGGTTTAAACAAAAAATTTTATCAGTAGCTTTTTTGCAATTGTTGCATTTCCACATAACAATCGAAACAAAACATGATAATTCGATATTGAAAGGTTCTAATAAGGAAATGGTATCGTGACCTGGATCTGGGCGCATGCGTAACATTCATGTCGAACACACGGTTTAGCGAGATATAGCCTTTCTGGTATATTTATACGTTTGGTTCACAATACGCCCATTAGTTATAGAGATACCGAAGTATATGTAATGGCGTCGATAGTAAATGTGTACATTTTACGCATAAGGGTTATCTCGTGTTTTATGTATGTGCGTGCTTGAGGTAAATAAACATAAGTCAATAGACTGAGGAGAATAGAAATGTAAGGTAATGAAGACACATATGGGAGTTAGATAAACGATGCTTACGTCGTTGTTTCAGTCTGAACTTTTATTGTTGTAGAATTTAAGCCTTAACTTTAGATTGGTAAGGCCTTACTTTTGTAATTGCAGTTGTAAATTGCAATAATTGCAATCGATTATTTGCAGCAAATTAAAATTTAAATATGATGTTTTCCTGATTTAAAAAAAAATTGTTTATTAACGTCGTTTTTGTGTTTGGTTCATTACGGACGAAGTTGCAAACATTATTTTTATATTTCTGATTACCTAATAGGTACATTTGAACAATTCTAAAATTCAAAATTTCTTTAGTTCTAAGGTTTTTACAAATTGATGCGGAACACCCCTTTTAGGATAAACATTCCTGTGTTAGGGGTAAACTCTTCCACTCGTTAATTTTACATTTATACTTAAATATAAACCATTTTTGAAATGATGACAATTTCTTTTTCATTTTACAAACGTAATACGTACATAAAGTTAAATAATGGTACTTTTTTATAATTTCACAAGTGTCACAAATACAGATAGTCCGGTCAAATTAGACATTCGAAGTTACCTAAATTCCCACCAAGCTGAAAATCGGTAAGATTGTTTGAAATATCATTAAAAACAAAATTTGAAAGTTCCCCATCTTTCCCCTGTAAGGAAAAAAATTTATTCAAGGTCAAAGGTAAAAAAAATGAGTTTTTCGCGATTTTCAGCAAAACGGTAAGTTTTATCATAAAAATATCTCAGACAAAAATTGTAGATCATAAAATTATCTACAAAAAATTAATCAATACTTTTTTTTCTACGAGCCACCGTTTTTGAGATATAACGATTCAAAAAGTTGTAAAAGTTGTAATCGTCATAATATGCACACGTTTCCTCGCCACCTATGAGGTAGTGTACTTAGCGCGTTTTTTTTGTGGTTTCCCCAGTAGGCCTATTCCACGGGTCAGTTTTGATCCTGTTTAATTTGAAACTATTGAAAAATAATAGATATTAGCAGAGATTGAAAAGATAAAAGCAATTTAAGTTTAAAAAAAGTAGTGAAATTTAATCGTCCGGGTCGTAACTTTCAAAATCTTCTTCTTGTTCTTCTTCTTGATCTTCTTGTTCTTGTTCGTCTTCATCTTCATCCTGAGTGCATGTAAACTGCGTTAATAGCGATGTATCGCATGTTGCCTCGTTGGAATCAAACGGATCCTCTACTGTTGGTGATTCAATATTAGAGCACAACCGGCCTTGACAATGTGTACATGCCGTAATCTAGTACGAGGAGGACTTTCTGTGGATGTACTGGCTTCTTGTTCTTCACGTTGTCTTTTATTAGCTGCAGCAATAGAAGACTTTCGAGTATAATTTTTACGACAACTTTCATGTACTGTCACAGATTTTTGATTTTTTAGATACTCCGAAAATTCATCTGCTCTTTCGATACTTGCATTAATTAATGTCTTCATACTGATATCTGCATCCTGATATTCTTATAGTTATAACTTATGTATATTTTATATTAGTAGTGTAAGTTACAATAACCAATAGAAAAATATTTTAACATATATTACAACTATAGAGATGTATATATACGTGGCGTACTCATGCATATTATGACGATTACAACTTTTACAACTTTTTGAATCGTTATATCTCAAAAACGGTGGCTCGTAGAAAAAAAAGTATTGATTAATTTTTTGTAGATAATTATATGATCTACAATTTTTGTCTGAGATATTTTTATGATAAAACTTACCGTTTTGCTGAAAATCGCGAAAAACTCATTTTTTTTACCTTTGACCTTGAATAAATTTTTTTCCTTACAGGGGAAAGATGGGGAACTTTCAAATTTTGTTTTTAATGATATTTCAAACAATCTTACCGATTTTCAGCTTGGTGGGAATTTAGGTAACTTTACTCTTATTTTTTGGTCTAATTTGACCGGACTAAGATCTAATGAAATAAAGTATATAAACAGAAAAATGTCACAAAAAAAAAGTAATTTCCTTTTCGAATTTTACTTTTGCAGGGTACTTTTTAAAGTTTATTATATCTATGCACAAGTTGTCCTATTTTCAAATATAAAATATAATGACGGTAGACAAAAATGTTTACAAAATATTAAAGTAAATGTGCTCCTTATTATGTTCGGGTTACGTTACAGTTTGGGTTAGATTGGTGTCACGCAGGATCGCACGGGCATTCTTCTGTTGGTGTTGCTTATATGTTGCTTAGATTTAATTCTAATTGTGCATACCATATTAGCTGATTGTCGATAACGATGCCCAGGTATCTTGTTGTCTTAACTTTTTCAATTTCTGGACAGTCGCAGGCTGTTAGAATCATTATCACAGATGTGAGCTTTTAGTCTGAGGTTTGCAAGAGGTTGAGATGAAACGCGAATCGAAAAAGTTATAAAACAGTTTTTTTTAGGTTTAGCGTCAAGGAATTTATTTTGAGCCACTTCATTACCGACTGCAAACCAGCTTCGGCATCTTGGAATACTGTTTCCCAGTTGGTGCCGTCTTATAGTAATGCCGTATCATCAGCGTAGGAGAACACTTGGCCTTGAGGTAACTTAAGATTGGTCAGATCATTGATATAAATCAAGAAAAGCGTTGGGCCGAGTACACTGCCTTGTGGTATTCCATAGTTTGTGGTTAATGTATCAGAACTGTAATTATCACCGATTTTGACGCGTTGAGTGTGGATTTGCAAATAGTTTTTTATTAATTCTAAGAATTTATTTCTGATACCCAACTTTTCAAGCTTACACAGAATGTAAACAAAAATGTAAACAAATTACTTTTTGTTAACTGTTCAATCAGCTTATTTCAAGATATATTTTCACTATTACCTTTAGAATAATACTTTATTATAGACTAGGCTTCAATCAGCTTCGAAACAGATCACTTGTTCGATATTCAAATGCAGTACTGAAAAATTTTTCAACAACTACATATCGATCGGTTGATCTCCATCTATTGTTACTATTATTGGACCTGTCCAATAATATTATGGACATCGGAGGAAAGATGCGTTTGTTTATAATCATTAAATTTAAAAACTGATGAACGGATTTTGAAAATTCTTTTACTATTAGAAAGTCATATTATCTAGGAGTAATATAGGTTTTATTTATTCTGACTTTGTTTTAATGACATAAGTGGCCATTTCAATATAATTTTCTGTCAGTCTTGTTTACACAAGATTTCATAGCCAAATTTGGTCCTTATACTTACGGACCAATTCTTGACGCGATTACAAGAGTATTGACCAGGTTCGATTCCCGGTTATGTATGAGAGTTAAGAAAAAAGTTGGAATGTGATTAAATCTCAAATAGTCACTATGGTTCCTAAGAACAGATTTCCAGAGATCCAGAGAACAGAAGAACAGAAACTATGAGATATCTCTCATAGTTTCTGATTTTTCCATACTGACCCATTTGGATTGTACACCCGGTATACTAAAATCATTACTGTATATTATGTAGGTATTTAATTTGTTATTTCTATCCTTAAAATCAGTAAAAATTGGATATTATACATTCTGAGATATTATTCTTTCAAAAGGTGCCATTTTCGATTTAGACTTTACAAAAAGTAACATTTCTAATTATCGATTATCTAAAAGTAACACTTCCAAGATTTACTGAAAGGTTAAATTTCCAAATTTCAAACTCAGTTATATCTGTTAACATAAAAATTTCTAAATAGGCGAAAGAGTGATTGTTACATAACTGTCTTATGACAAATTTTTGCATAAATAATTATTAAAAACAAAATTAGGTACCGCAGTTTATTTTAGTGTTTTCTGAAAAAAAGGAACAATGGTAATGTGACCTTTTGTTCGACTACTCCTCAATTCATCTCATATCTTACTACCATAGTCACTTAAGATCCTACTTACAATAATTAGGAACTCAAAAATAAACAAATTTTATTTCATTTCTAAATATTTTTTTTATTAATTATAAGTATTCTCACATTGTGTTTAAATATCCACAAGACTAAATCGGAATTATTATTTACCAAATTATCATTAATTGCCTCCTACAGACGCAACTTGAGCTTAAATGCTAATACGCTTTGAGCGAATTTTAGGTTACTTTTTATACACAGATTGATCAGAAAATATAAACTAAACACTAGATGTGGCCTAAAATTACTTACGAGATTAAAATATTTTACTTGTAACATTATAAGTAGGTACTTACTATATATTCAGGGTACAAAATATTGACGCTACACAATGTTTAATAAGATTAATTTATTTTGACACTAACGCATTGTCGAGTATTTGGGTACCTATCCTTGATGTGACACAACGCGAAACGAACCGATGTGAACAAGTCAAACAGCAGACTGAAGCAGATTTTTTTAATCAAGTGCTATTTTCTTACATCTTATATTGTTAAGAACGTAGTAAGAAGTTGCCGCAGCCCTCCCGACGTTAACCACCATGATTAGTTGAAGTTGTGATGATGACCAAGTTAAAGTTGTTGTGTTCCGCTTAAATAGAATAATAATAATAATAACAAATCCCCAGACAAACACACCATCTGTTTGGCTCCAAAGTAAGCAGAGCTTGTGTTATGGATGACCATACAGCGAACTGGGCTGGAACCCAGAATAAACCAACATATATAAATACATAGAACCATGACCCGAGAACAAACATCTGTGTTCATCACACAAATGTATGCCCCGACCAGGACTCGAACCTGGGACCTCCGGCGTATGAAGCAAGGCTACTTACCACTACACCACTAGTAGAAGTAGGTATCATTCAGAGAAAATATAAAAACTATTCCAACTGGAGAATACGGTCAGATCATAATTAATCAATAAGCTATAAGTTAAAATATAGTATGATGTATTGATGTCGCTAACCCTCAGGCAAATTTTCACATCGCATCACTGTCGCGTAGAAATCATAAAACTTCTACTAAAGACCAAATCTACCAATACTTTGCGAGAGTAAAAATGTATATAAAAAATTGTTTTGTGAGAACTAAAGAATAAGTAATGTCAGGTATCCCACATCAAATTTTATTGTTTCCCTTCTACGGTTAGTATGCCCGCCCTTGGGCAGTACATTACATTACAGTACATATAGCTATAAATATATTATTTTTACACCTAATACAAAAAAAAAACGCGTAAGTTACCGTATTTTACTCGTATAAGTGCGGTTGCCTAAGGCATCGTAGATCCGATTTTTGTTGTTGTTATCGTACATACAGTTGTACATAGCAAACCGTCTATGAAGTATGGAATATGTTTAAAGAAAGCATGGGCGAATTGTACAAAGTGTAAGCTGCAACTTTTAATTTTACGCCTATACTACTAAAACATAGTATACACGCCAAGTTATTCTGTTTATTTGCAAGAGCATTACGTAAATTAAGGTAAGCGAATGAGAATAGGGCAGACCTTGTTCAATAGCCTTTATGCTAACTTAAAATCTGTGGCAAGTTTTAGTAAAATCGACTGAGTAGAACAGAAATTTTAGCTCGCTTTATGTGAAATTAACTTACATCTTTGCAACAAGACCAGGCGCAAATCTAAGAAAATCTTATAGAATTTTTATTTTAACTTTTTAGTTTTTCCATTTGTTGATTTAAAATAATCCTGTATGTCCTATTTGTCAGTATAGTTAGTAAACATATTAAATTTATATTTTAAACTTTAAACTGTAACCTGTTGCAATGAATTATTATATCTCTGCAAAGGTAGGCAAAATGTAGGTAACTCAAGTATTACTTCGTAGAGAATCGTTCAAGTATCCTCCATCTACCTGATGACACCTAGTCAAACCAGTTTCAAGCCAGTTTCAAGTATTTTTAAATTGTTTACAAAACAAAACCAAGTTATCTTAAGTTACGTGCGCCGACGCATCTATAATGATGCAAAAATAGAGAGCATGCGCGTTGAGGTCGTTTAAGCGTGGTCAATAAACCTTTCTAGTGCTAAATATACACCCTGATAGACCTTAGGAAATTTTATTATAAACCAGAGTGAATTTAGGTCAGAATAACAGTATAGATACATGCTCAAATTACAAATCGTCCATCCTTAATACTTCCTTAAGTTTTCACGATTCATTATATCAAATAAAACACTTTAACCGGATATTTTATCGCGTTTCATAATATTTTTACATTTTGGGGAATCCTTGCTTGCCATTAAAATTTTTGATTTTTGGTTTCTGTGCCGGTTTTAGTTTTTGACTTGATCTTATTGCTTTTACACCTTTTTTTTAGGATATTGTTGACAATATTTCAAGGAAAAAAGAAATACCATGTTGAATATATACGCGTACGAAGTGTGGAACCGCAGGCAAACGTAAGCAATGAATACAACTTGAGTCATAAATTCTCGATTTTTGAAGGTCTGCAACTAATGGTCTATTATGTCACCGGAGCTACAAAATAAATTATTTGAACAGATTTATTATCACTCTTAAGTCCTTAGTACAACATGTTCTTGATAAGTGTGATGACGATAACTTTTCATTACTTAGTGAGAGCGCTGACATAGCTGTAGGTCATCTTTAGCGTAGGTAATCAGTACCACCCAATATGTTTTTGTAAAACTGTGTCTCGATATTGTTATTTCTAAAAAATATGACTCTACTCCTCGCATAGATTTAAATATTCACTGCATCTCGCTTATAAAAATCCACTGTCTTTTGTGTTTTGGACAGTGAAGAGTGTTTACATTGTGTTTTTCCGAAAACTGTCAAATTGCACAATTCAAATAAAGAAAATCGATTAAAAACTAGACAAGCATTACACGCGGATAATACTGCAAATTGGCCGGTAATTAGTACATATATTAGTGTATTAAATTAATTATTATACGATAAAAATATGCTACGAATAAAAAACACCTAAACTAGAATCTATCGAAGGCAACGTAGTTAAAAGGCTGGCCGAAGTACCACGCTGGGTCGCAATAGAAATGCGTTGTGCAAGGTAGGTGCTAGCCTTAGTCACGTCACGAGTCCGTCACGAGTTTCACTCACCAATCGCCTCGCTAAGTCCAAATAAAAACGATGAGCCCCTTGTCTCCAGGACCCCATGGTTGCAAGTCCAAAAGCCTCAAATGTATATTTAGTACCCAAATTCTCATATTTTGTACGTTGCAGGCTTTCAGCTTTGTTGGCCTCCGAACCGACGGTACACTGGTTGTAGGAAGATGGGAAACCGCGAGAGTGTCTACGCAGGTTGCATCCCACACCTGCGACCTGCCCATCCTCCACGGGACCAGAGTCATACCATCAGACCGCTTGCCATCGTTACGCAATAGACCCGACAGTTCAAGAACCAGTCTTGGAGGTAACAACAGCCCGTTGGATTAAGTAATATAAATTGGCTACAGCTGCGAGAACATGAAAGCCTATCAATCATAACGCCCTCATCAAGCATCACGCCACAGCGACACTGTATTGAGCACATAATTTTATTCCTGTACGCAAACTACAGGCAATCCTAAAGCTATGTCATGCTTTGAGTAAAAAGAGTCTAACATGGGTTAGATGACGGAAGCGCCTGTAACCATAACTCAGAGTCTCATGACCCCACAGCTAGCAGATGCGGGATTTTGTGAAACAGCTGAACTTTTTGACAGAATATTCCAGTGCATTTCACGTACAATTTATAACACACTGATAATGATAAATGCCTATAAATATTCAAACTGAACTTCTCAGAATCGGTAAAAGATCTACTTAATATAACTCGTTAATGGCGTCAAGGCTTTACACATATTACATTAAAGTGACGTACACAACACGGTGTCATTACACATTATTACGTTTCCACAAGAACACCTTCAGTTCAACCTTAGAGCGTGACCTTTGCTGCAAATATATCAATATACTGGGTGGAGATCTGTATGAGGTTTAATGTAAAGGAAAAATGTATGGAAGTATTATTTATCTGTTATGTATCTGCTCACGCTAAGAAATCTGTGAAACTGAAGAGTCCTAATTCTCGTTACAATTTTTAAATCCCGACGTAAAAAAAGATATGTATATCTGTGTGTCTGCCTGTGCTTGTATATGCATTATAGCATTTAAACGGTTTTACTGATTTTAAGGCTACTGATTTGATGGAAAGCTGAGTTGTTGAAGAAAATCGGTTCAGCTATTCGAAAAGTTATGCGTCGCGTCAGGTCTTTTTTTATGTGTGCTTACAAATATAATAATTATATTAAAGGGGAAACCTAAGCGCACTGAAAGAGGAAATAAACGCATCTCTAAATTTATTGTATACGTTAGTTTAGTTTTAAAGCAAACCTAATTACCCACCCTGCATTGTCTTTATGCCTAAGTTGAAAACAGGATAGATATTCAATTTATATATATAGCTTTGTCACTGTCTTTTTTGAACCTCACCCCGTATACAAGCATTATTGACAATGTCAAGTTCATTTAATCGCATGTAATGCCGTATGTTGTTGATATTTATAAGCATTTTATAAGGAGTGCAAATATTCTACCGATTGTTAAAGAAGAAAATTAATGATTGACTTTAGAAATCTTGATGAAAAATTTTAACACGAATGGATGACTGTTGTGATGTATACAAAGAAGAGGATCATTTAAATCGTTTTATAGTGTCTTTGCCGTTTCCGTTCAAAAGCTCTAGCATGCATGGTGTGTAACAATAAATTGGCTAAGAAAACATTTAAAAAATTTCAACCACAAAGGTTGAAAAGCAAGAATGAAGGTATTTTAGATCAGCTTTTTATGTATAAATCTATATGTGATACTTAGTTTTTATAATATACTTGAGCTCTGTTTAGATAAACTCCTCGAAGAACAAATGGCAAGTAAAATTCGTAAGTTAGTTTAAAACTGCGCTAATTGAAAATTTCATAAACTACTATTTAATTTTTATAAAATAGTCGACTTAAATTTAACCTTCTGTTAAACAAGAATAAATTCAAATTCAAATATTTGTTTCTCAACATTGACAATTACTTGTCCTTATTGACGTCAAATAAAACATGACTCTACCACCAGTTCGGAAAAACTTTCGTGAAGAAGAACTGGCAAGAAACTTCACGGGTATATTTTTTTTCAAAATAAATTTACAGTCTCTCTTTATGTCTATACAAAATTATTTTTATCTACATCTGTTAGCACGGCAAGTCTCACTTCCCCCAAGTATCCAAACGACAAACACCCTCAAACGGCACCGGTTCACGAGTTAACGCGGTATCCAGCCATCGCCCTCTTCAACCATATTAGAGGGAAGTGAGCGACCCGTCACCCAACGCTACCATACCCATCCAGAATAATCAAACAATGTGAAATCAAAAATTTTTTTAAGAAACACCCATAACCATAACGTGATTTATAACAAAAGATTTTCCCTAGCAGGTTTCGACCTAGGCCCTCTCGTGAAATGCCCATATAAGTAGTACCAAGGGTATAAATATAAACAAACAATAAAAATGTGATATGATTATGATAAAAAAATACTCCTTACATACATCAAAAAAGTTTGAGATCACTAGCTAAAGATGGATTTTTTTTAAATTGGCTTTTTAAAAGAATGTTGCTTATGTAACATCTTTTTATAAAAAAGATACACCTTTTTATATTAAAATATTAAACAATTTTTATGAACAAAAATTTTATTTAAAAGTCCTAATGCAATTTCGACTAATAAATAATTGAAAGAAAAAGAGAATTTAACTAAATATTATCAACATTTATTATGAAATTGTTTTTATTTAGTACAAGATAACTCCTCCCCTGGTTCGAACACATGCGGCAATCCTTCTGGGCATGCTGAGAATTAAGTTATTTAGTATTTCTTGCGGTAACCTGTCCCATTCTTGAATAACGGCTTCCCTGATCTCTGACACTGTCTAGGGAGGTGGCTGACGGTTCCAAACAGCTCGCTTGACAGCATCCCACGCGTGCTCTATCGGGCTAAGTCAGGCGAGCCGGCAGGCCAATCTAACCTGGTAATGTCGTATTCACACAGAGCAGCGTTGATTCGTTGAGCTCGATGTGCGGGTGCATTATCGTCAACCAATATGAATCAAGGGCCATGGTTTATTCTAAATGACCTGACGATTACACCAATAGCAATGGTTTGGTACAAAGCTGCAGTCATCCAGCCACGATACGGGATCAACGGCGTTCTAGCACCAATCATTATACCGCCCCAAGAAAATACCGATTTCCCGCCTTGTTGAACGGTTCCGGTGGCAGTTCTTTGTCTTTCAACGTTCACACGTCTTCTCCGGACACAGAGACATCGGTTGTCCGGATGAGTGCTAATTCTGGACTCGTCAACGAAGAGACAATTCTGTCAAATGTTTTCCTTCTTCATTTTGGAACTCGTAGCTGTGAGTTCAGGGTAGCTCGCCAGGATCTTCTCGCTCGTAATTCAACCTGGTGTAAGCAATTCCTGATGGTCTGAGTGCTGATTTCTAGTCCAGTAGCAGCCCGCAACTCAGCTTTTATTTTAGTGCAATGATTGTTGGGTCTGGGGCAGTCAGGAATCTGATGTAACGCTTCTGAGCAGCAGTAAGAACAGTGGGCCGACCACTGCGAGGTCGATCAGCAAAGTTATCCACTCTGCGATACCTCCGTAAGGTGTTCCCGACACAGGATTGTGATACAGCCACTCTATGTGCTATTTCTCTCGTAGCATGTCTTTCTTCCCCCAAAGTAACAATTCTTGCTCGTAAAACTTCCGATAAACCCTTTCGGCATCTTTTTGAATGAACTCCTTCTTCGAAAAGTCAGAAAAAACGCTTGAATCAAGTTGGTCAGATTTCTGAATGAGCGTAAACAAGGATTTAATATCTTTTTATACAGAAAAAAACAATTGTTATTTTAAAATGTTTTGTAATTAAGCGATTTGATTTTTAAATGAAGAATCTTAGAAGAAAAATAAAGATACGTTTTATTGTACTGTAACAAAAAAGATTTCGTAGATTAGATATTTAAATGGACTCAAACTTTTTTTGATGTGTGTACTCGATCTTTGAGTAGAAAACCAATTACTTTGATTGTTGACTACTATCCCTTTATCATTGATATCAAAATTCATTTTAATTGCTAGCTACACAAATGAGAATCAAATCAAAAAGTTCCAGAAAGTCTTACTGCAGTTACGTTCTCTAACGGTTCTACAATGGTAAAAAGAATGACTTGCATTTCATGAAAGATATTAATATTACAACTATCTTACATTTGAAATTGATATGATTTTGTATTAATATATCTTTAAGCCCTGTGGTGAAAACTCAATGAGCAATACTTTGTTAAAAAGAACGATGACTGGCATTTTCCTACAAAAGTGCTGTTAATAGTAATATTAACTGTTGTTAAAATATACAGAATATTATTACTGTAACTTGTGAGTGTAATTAAAAATACACACAAGTGTCAAAGTCTCTAAGATCATTCTGTGAAAGAAGTCACTAGAAAAAAACCTTCACGAGAAATAATTTCCTATAAATCAAATTTAATCTATACATAATCGTAAAAAGAAGTTGTTTTATTGACTGAGAACCCACTTCGACCGTTTTATATCGTCGTTTTAAAACGACGAAACACAAAGCTCCACTTTACGAACAAAACGAGAAAGCAAACCATATCACCTCAACCTAAAATCATTTTAAGTTCATATCACACATAAATCATAAACTAAGTACAATTTCAAGAACATTATTTAATAACCTTAACATCTAAAAACATCCTGTTTATATCATAAACATATTTCCAACTAGTCCTTTTTCCATACGTTAAATTGCCTTAAATTTGTCCACTCACTGCTTAATGATAACCAAAATAATAAACCATAGTGAATGATCGCCAAGAGTACGGAGACGTTTCTACATCAACATTGCCTCATGATTGTATGAATGTTTGCATTTACTGTCAAAATACAGTTTATATGCATTACTGCAACAATTTGTGGCAATGTGCCACTCTGTGCTAGAACATTTACATTTTTTGCGTCATTTAATAGTTGTCGTAAACGTGAGGTATTCACCTAGTGTGGAATATGAACGTGCATGTATGAAATTAACTAGGTTTTACATTTTTGAGGTCGGTTACTTTTAGAAAATTGCTCAATTATTATCATTAGAGTATTAACTAAGATTATAAAAAAATCTTAATAAAACATTCTGTTTAAACAGTTTAAACGTGTCATTGATGCCATCGTGTTGTAAGAGGCACTCTTCCTTCGCCAACTCCGAAGGTCCCGGGATCAAAAGTAAGATAAAGAAGCATTCAGTATTTGAAGGCACGCGTATGAAGAAAGCCGATTGCATTTCTGTTTAAATGCTACTTGAATGCATTTTATTGTAGAAAATTTGTATTTATGTGTATCTAAGTTATATCATGTAGGTACCTAAATGTAGAAATAAATCAGTATCAACCTATATGATTTTTTTTATCCTTATCTAAAAACAACACAAAATATAATAAATTTAAGTTGTACAATTCTAATTTATACATATTTCCAGCCTAATAAGTTCATGAATTATAATAATCATTTAGCTCTAGATTCCAACACTTTTTATGGATCTGCAAACTCGGTCGTCGGTGTTATTTCCCACCAGCCAACCGAGAAAACTGTTTTATGTTACAGATGTTATAAAACAATGGTTAAACAAGCATTTATCCACAGTTAACTAACAAGCTTCATTTTGAAATCTATAAATTTCAAACACATAAAGGCAAAACAACTACCTCTATAAAAAATCTTTTGAACCACGGGTTTCATTAAAAATATTTGGGTGGGAAATCTAGAGTTAGAATTCTTATTTTATAATTTTTTATTAGTGTTGGTGACCTTTTAATTTGATAAAGTATAATTTTGTTCAATTAAACATTATTCAAGAAATTTTATTCTAACTATTCAACTCTTGTTCTTCTTCTGTAGCGTCTGTCAGGCAGATAGTTGAAATTCTGTGCAAAATTTCAATATCATAGGATTATTTAAATAGCACGCCAAAAACAAAAGTGGTTTTCACAGATGAAATAAAATTAATAATGGGATCTAGGCACTTTCTTCACCTTGAATTCTATTTCATAAACGGGCTTATGCTATTTATGGATTTTGAATAAACAATAAATTATTAACTATGGAAGTCGGAACCGTTGATGCATCATGATGTCGAGGAGTTTCATAAACCAAAATTGTATGTGGTCACTTAATCCGAAATCAGTTTATCACTGTACAAAGTCCGCTGCGGTCGCCTAGTACTCGTATTGCAATTTATGTTTAAAGAGTCGTAAATATTGTGTTGCAGTCTTGCAGGCTTATGACGGTAGGGTTATCAACTCAATTTATACTTTTCTACTGAAACCACAAATGAGTACTACAATTAGCAACAAAATGACTAAGACCAAAAATAAACACTTGAAATATTTACAAAAGGTTATATTCTAACTTTTAAGTATGTTAGTAAAATATATACAAATTTTGATTTATTTTTAGGCTCTATGAAAACTAAAAGATAAGTTAATAACTATTGTGATAAAGGTGTTATTTTCTTGATTTCAATGATGAGAATTATGACAAAGAATTATTAGATCTCAATTTTAACCAATATAATTGAATAATATTTCCTTACGTGTCAACCCTGATTGTCAATATGCGCTTTCCTAACAACTGACGATGCATGCAAATACTCGCAACTTAACCTCTTGTTGTGGTCTTTACATATGCCATAAGCAGACATGAGAAACTTTATGATTCAGTTACTCCCACTGAAAGGTTGAGGGCACACAAAAGCGAAGACTTATTTTTCATGACTTTAAGAAACTGTATAGACCTCCCATATGACGACTAACGACTCTAAGAAACTCAAACAAAAAAACCTTCTGATAGAGATCAAATATACAGCAATAAAGAAGAATTCCTGAACAAAATAGCTTCCTATATGTATTCATGTATATTTCAATAAAAACCTAACCGACATTTATAGTACAGATGAGAAATTATTTTTGTTACACTAACATTACTTTTGGGTACATGTTGTCAGATCTCCAGAAAACAACATACGTTACGTTTCATCTAAAAAAGTATACTGTTCCCGAAATATACGCGAATGAAGGCAAGAAAAATGAAGTGTCTTCATGATACAGACACTAGGAGTGAACCTTAGCTTCTAGCGAAGCGGCTAAGCCACAGCTTTAACTGTCAATTTAAACCAAAAAAGCAATATCCTTTATCATTATTAATATCTCTGTCTTATTAATGATTCAATTATTAATGCTCCAAAAACCAACATAATATAAAAAAATTATGGTCCAATTCAATGATATACATATAACAATTACTTGGCATTGTGCCCATGACCCATATCAAAGCTACGCATTGTGCAAGCGCAGAGTTTGTAGACAATTCTTGATATGGCCTTATGGTTGTATATTTGATTGTTAGCGTGCAAATCAAGGGGTTTGGACAAGGCTATTAAAGACATGCTTTAAAGATTAGTGGTGAAAGCTGGCTGTTATCTTAACTTGTTCAATTTAAAACAAAATTTTGAATGTGTATTTTAGTTAATAAGTCACCGCTTTACATTATACAAAATAATAATAAAACACAACTTCTAGAATGCAGGAAAATTTAAAAGATTGAAATTCTGCCAGTCTAGTGAAGGAAAGATTTGGAAACCTAACTTTTTCTTATCGTATGGACACGCTGTATGCAGCTATTCTAATTATATTTCCTGACACATTTATTGTGATTTATTGTAAAACAAGTCACAAACCTCATTTCTTGGCAAAGCAGTTGTCGCGTTTCTTAAGTAACGTAATTCTTTTGATAACTTTAAGACTTCAGTCAATACTTAATACATTGTAAGAATACCATATTTAATTAAAATGAAAGTTAAAAATTAATGTTCATATTATTAAAGAACTACTGCAATTATTCATCACAAACACCGCGAATGTCAAAATAGCATAGCATAGCAACAAATCACGTCAAGCAAAAATAAAATCCCTGGCGGAAAACTCGCAAACGCCTACTCCATTCCGTAACTCCGTAATTCAATTAAATTAATTAACTATCAATTATTACTTTAATTTATGAAACAGATAAACCAATACTTAAAACATCAATAGTATTTCATTCGTAATATTCAATTAAACTAACACTAATTGATAATTACCAAGTTACATTTCACGGAGGTGCATATTACAATAAAGTGAGTTTTTCAGGTCAAATTGATTACACGTAGTCGACTGCACAGTTCAGTGACTTTATAAATAAACATTGATAAATACACGTTTTACGATGTTTCATTTCTTGTCACACGGGGACTGAATTGAAACAAACTTCATTTTGTCTTACATCGCTGGCTAACGTGCTGAAAGTCAGAAGGCTTCTTGCGTAACAGTCGGTGTATGACGATTTAGTTGAGAAGTCTTTTGAAAAAGTGATTGGGATTGGGTTTTTTAACTATATGTTTTACTAATAAAGCGAATGTGAATATATTAAAACATCCAAGTACGAAATTGTAACCAATATTCAATAGTGTTAGAGTTTCTTATGTTACGACTACACCTGGGGCGGCACTACACTCATTACTATTTTAACCGCCATAACAATCACGTGTACGTGATTGTGTGCCGGATAAAGAGAAGGAGTAACCAGCGCAACTACTGGACCAAAAGCATCCTTAGTCGATAATCAATAAATTACAAAATAATTAATCAATTACATCTACGATTGATGATGTCTATGGGCACTGATGCCACTTACCACCGGGTGGATCGCATGCTCGTTTGCATGCAAAATATTTTTTATTTCCCTTGAGAAATCATTTTTGGGTATTTGTTTCCACGTCATTGTTTACTTGTTGCTAAATAAGTTTGTATTTCTACTTCACAACGAAACTAGTTTATTTATATTCAAAGCGATGCACTCATTATAGGACAGCAGGTCAAGATCACAACATGTCTAATAGCCCGTGATCTTGGGTGCTAACATGCTGTTTAAATACGTGAACGAATTTATTTAAGAAAACGTGTAGAGACGCCATTTACACAAGTATTATTGACAATTATATTGCATAGTGCACACATTTACTAGGTAATTTACACGTAATATTATGAAGGAATGCTGGAGAACTTACTTTGAACTGATGTAAGAATCCTGGCTTACATGCACGTTCTATTTTTATTCTGTAATTTTCAGTAAGTAAACGATGGTCCTTAATTAAAAAAAAAAAAAGAAAAAGGATATACAGTCATACCTCCCACTTAGTATTTAATATTAAACAGTTATACCTACATTTAAAATAAATTCTGTTATCGATTATAATATAATTAAAAATCGCAGGCCTTGTTTTTCAATTTAATTGTCAAGAACAAATCAAATGAATATTCCGACATTTTAATTCAAAAAACGAATGAGTTAGTTAGCCCACAGATCCTGGTATTGTAATGGAATCGTGCCTGAGGTATTCATTAAGGATCGCAATACAAACGTGATTCATGCAGAAACCAGGGCAAAATAAAGCTTGGGCTTCATGATACAGTCAAAGATAGAAAACATTAATTTCGTGGAATAATGTTATCTTATATTTAAAGCAACTTTAATGAAATCTAACACTGCCTTACACTAAATAACGCGCCAAAACACTTTGTTCGACCATATCATAGCCGGCAAACGTGCAAGCGATGGTACTCACCTGATGGTAAGTGGTATTCGTGACCATAGACATCATTCATCGTAGATGTTATGGAATAATTATTTTGTTATTTACTGATTATCGACTAATGATGCGTTGCCGAGCTTAGACTTAGGTAAGTTGGGATTGCCTTGGTTATTATGGCTGGATCTTCTGTTTATCCGGAACCCAACCAAACGTATACAACACAACCTGAACCTAGTGATTATTGTGGCGCTTGAAATAGGAAGGAGATCTTAACATAAGACAATCTACTGCCACTAAAGATTACAAACAAAACCTTCTTTTCATTCGATGTTAATACACAATTGTTGCATGATGGATTTACTAACTGGCATAAAAATGCAATATGAATCAATTCATCATCATCGTAACCAGAACAAAATTTAAATATATTAGCTGCTCACTGTACTTGATTACAAGATAGTACAAGTTACTTGATTCACATCCGTTCACCATGTAGTCATTGGGTAGGGTCAGTAGTTGAAAATTGATCCCAAAATAAGCAATGTTGTCGTTTTTAAACCGCGCTCAAAAAACTACTTTACTTTAGGGATTTATAATTAAGTTCTTATATTTATATATTATATAATTGTATATTTTAATATATATATTTAATCACTTAGTTACTTAGTCTACATATTTGGGCCTTCGAACGATTAAAAAAACCATTTCAAAGCGTATGTCACTATCTACAAACGTTTGAAGGTTAGGTTAACAAAAGTTTTAATGGTGATTTTCAACATCTGAGGTAATTTTTACTGACCTCAATTTGTTTCAAATGTAAGTAATCTCAGAAAGGTACTTTATGAAAATGGTTATTTAATAATAATAATAATCTACCATTAACAGTGGTGGTACCATTAAAATTGGCTAAATAGTTTATTCTACATCTGACGTAACAACATTCCTAATTAACTGCTGATTTACTAAGAGAAACGTCTGTGTAAAGAAGCCTGCAAGTCTCCAAAGTCCATTTATGTGAACAATTAATGTGCAACATAACATTTTAACCTTTTCATAGCCGGCAAACGACCACGCGCTCCATCTGATGGTAAGTGGCATCCGTGTCATCATTAACCGTAGCTGGTATGATTGATGATTGCATTTTTATTTATTTGTTATTGATTAATATAGCGTTGTCGACCGCAGGCTTCATTAGGAATAGCTTTTGTTCCAGTAATTGTACTAGCTGTGCCTTGATTGAAGCCGGAACACAGCCACGTAAACCTGATATTGTGAGGTCAAAGTGGAGCTCCATAAGGGATCTTTAAACAAGGAATTCACTACCACTTATTATTTGCAGTTGTGAAATTGACTAAAGCGATTAAAGTACAACACATTGTTTATGAACTTCTGATTTACCAAGAGAGAAAAGAAGACTGCTAGTCGACAAAGCTGAAGGCAAAACTTATTTATGAACTTGAGACCCGCCCCGGCTTCGCACGGGTCTATGTCCCTGCATTTAAATCTGTAATATCTTCGAGAATATTCATTTAAATTACGCACTGTATAGGGCCATATTGATCTATATTACATGCACAATGAATTTAAGGTACTTAATTGAATAAGTGCTTTATTGCTTAAAATCGCTTCGGAAATAAGCCATTATTTCTCTTATAAAGTAAAGGATAAAAATGGTTATTGTGGGTTATCTCTAAGAGATAGACATATACCAATGCGGACTTTTTTGTAGACCTTTTTAAGGTGTACAATATTGTAGTACATTATTTTGATCTATCTCGTAGGGTTCAGCCAGCGTTTGCAATGTAAGCGCAAAAAAATGTGTTTATTTACGTCATCACCCTAGAAACCTCTAAAATTATCAGTGTCCCTCTACTATATTATGCATGTATTATATATAAACATTCCTCTTGATTCACTCTATCTATTAAAAAAACCGCATTTAAATCCGTTGCGTAGTTTAAAGATCTAAGCATACATAGGGACAGAAGCAACTTTGTTTTATATCTACTATGTAGTGATGTTAACCGTAGATATTTTTTTCCGTGACAAGTTTTCTGACCCTCCAACCAAACTAAGTAATAACATAGCCATGTTCATGAAACATAAGGTTAAATCATTTAATAGATCCAATCACACAAATATTTTAATATTCCATCTGTACGGCACAATCAAACTTTTACAAATGTCGAGGACGAGAATTATAGATAGATAAATCTTCAGACGAATAAATTGCTTCATTAATCATTAGGTATTTAATTTATTTATTATTGTCAATTTGAAAATGATGTGATAAATAGATCCAAACTTGATTAAGTCGTTATGATTTTTATTTGACGAGCCTGTTTTATGGTTCCTCTAGAATTTAATATAGGTGGTTAGTTCTATTGTACGTAAAAAAAATAATTTTATTGTGTATTTATTTTTTTTTTGTAGATAAATAGATTTTGAAAGAAACATAACGATTGTCTTTGTTGCTTAGTAAATTTTATGCAAGACACATTTACATATGATATTAAGCATGTTTATACTCGTACTAATATGCCAGCGATGATTCATAGTTTAAAAAAAATATAAATGTTAATTAAAGTTTTCGTCAACTATTCATGTTTTAAAATTAAATTTTAATTCAACAGCCATTAATCTGCCTCAGGATCGTTACGATCCAAATGTATGTATTATATTGATATGTAAATAATGCATAGGATAATAAACTTAACGACCAAGGTTATGTCATTATAAATAAACCATATTATTTTGTATTGCTCTGCTATTTAAATTTGTGCCGATGACAAAAGTTAAACTAAATAAGGCACCTGGCATGCTATTCTAAACTCGAAAATTCAACTAAATAAAATGATTATTATATTGATAATCTTACAAACAAATATTCATATAACCTAAATACGAGGCAACTCAGAAAGTTTTGAAAAAAAAATTGTGACTATGTACAAAACGCTGGCGAGTTCCAATATATTTTGAAAATTCTATTATTTAATGATAAAAATATATTTGTTCCAAATCAAAATATCCCACTTAATTTTTTTAGCAGCATTAAGAAAGTATTGTGAGTCATAGAAAAATGGATCTGCATCGGGAACTTTTTTGCAATGATTTTTACGACTTCAAGTCCAACTTGAAACCTGATGAATCGTTTAATTGACTTCAATTAGCTTATAAAAGCAAGGCGTCTTCTAAAGCAACTTTGTCGCTTAAGTTTAAAGGACGAAGAAAGAAGTGGTCGGCCTTTGACTGTTGTTACGGAAGAAAACGTGCTACACGCGAAAAGTTTGATTCAACAAAACCGGCGAATTACGTACGAGGGGATTCAGCACAATACGCAGATTGGATCGGGTAGTATTCAAGATATTCTATTCAACTACCTTTGTGTAAGGAGGATTGTTTCGCGCTGGGTACCCCACAACCTCACCGATGCTCAGAAGCAGGCGTGCGTGGAATGGTGCCATGATATGTTTGATAATTACAAAGCAGATTCTTCCCGCCGTGTTTACGATATCATAACAGGTGACGAATCATCGATTTATCAATATGATCCAGAAACAAAGTTCCAGTCAACAGTACGGCTTTTTCAAAACAAACCAACGCCTACGAAAGTTAAACGATCGAGAAGCGCTGGAAAAATTTTGAACTCCAGTTTTTTCTCCTTAACGAGGTATTTGGTATCAATTCCCTTAAGAAACCAAAAAATCATCAATGCAAAGTATCCGGCAAATGCTTACGAGAAGTTTTAGCTGCTGCGAGCAACAAGTGACCGAACGCGGGACTCTGAGGCCTGTTGCTCCACAGCGACAACGCGCCCGGGCACTCCACGGAATCGGTAAAACTTTTGGGTCATCCACCTTACAGGATTTTTGACGTCAATAAGAACAATGTTGAGAAATAAATGTTTGAATTTGAATTGAATTTAGAGCCCTGATTTGGCACCTTGTCACTTCTTGTTCCCTTAAATTAAAAACCAGCTGGGTAATATAATAAAATAATTTAAAGATACGCCTGTTTGCTTGACATTAATCGATGAGGACAACACTTACAAAAAGTCGCATAACACGCATCGTCATGGCATCCATTTTTTTCTTGTTCCAGTTTGAAACGCTATCTAGGGAGTTAGTAAAAATAAAACATGAACCTTGCCATATAATGCTTTCATGTTGAAAATAAATGATGTTTGAATCTAAACGCCTCTGTATAACTTATTTCAAGTTTAGCGTACTATAAAATAAATATAAACTAACTCATTCCTTAAAGGACAATACTTAACATTTTTTTTCTAGTAAGAGTACAAAAATAAGTGATATACAAACTAAATGGCTAATTTTATTGGTTGAATATGGTAACACAGTAGGCTATCAATTATTATTTAAACCAATTCGCAATCGCAGAGCATTAGTAAGGAATAACACGTATATTAGGTTTCGTAAAAATAGTTTTAGTACGAATCTTTTTTCCCTTTTCACTGTAATCAAAGTTTTATTTATGGATCTCGAGGTTACAATTAAATTGGTGAGATGAAAAACATGTTGATACATTTACATTTTATTTTAAAGATAGGATACGTCATGAATGCGCAACTATGGCTGCCTTTTTAAAAGCAAATTGATATAAACCATAACAGGTAAGTCTAATTTCTGATTTTAAATTATGTAGTAACAAACGGATAAGTTTAGTTGTGAAAAAATTTGTTAACAAAAGATCAGTTGAATGTAACTTAAAACAAACAATTTTGTTTTCCATAATTGCATCGCATTAACACGAATAAAAAATAAACATCAAATATAAGTGCAAAGTTTTATTTACCACCTTATATATTGTTGTCCATAAACTAAGAAGTATAAAACAAGCGCTAAGAATTAAGAACTTACCAGGAATAGCCATGCCTAGCTCCAAGAAATCCTTAACACTGGGGCTGAGGAAGGCCGCGGGCGCCGCCAGCTGAGGCTCGGGTTCCGGGGCATCCAGTGCCTGTGCAGGTTCCCGGGACACTGCCGAGCTACCTGCGCGCACCCGCTTCACGCGAGCGCCTTCTTCTGAGCCACCTGTGGAGGGTACATGCAGCATTTAATAATCAGAATATAAAAGGTATTCAACAATCATTATTCGAACCAACCGAGGCGATTGCTGAGTGAAACTCGTGACCCTAAGGCTCATTTGGAAAAATTTCTACTCACACACACCATACTTGACATATAGCCTGTAGGAATAACATTGTATCAGTCGAACAATAGAATGTGTGAAATTTAACAACAATAATAATAAAAAATATTTTTCTCCAAAGACGAAATCTACGACAATGAAGCAGTTGGTGACAAACAAATACAATTTTCCTATTTATAATTATAATCGTGATATTGATAACGAGTCATGACCCACTAATTATTTGCGAGCGAATATTACATAAGCCCTGAAAACAGAAGGATACCTTATTTCGTAACTTACGATGGCAAAAATCGCCCGATATTTGCTCTTTAAAGGTTAATTGTTCAAATACCCGTTTGACGTACCAACGATAGCAACGCGACAGCAGCGCGATCACAACCAAATTGTATGAAATATGAAGTTTTTTGACGTTTAGCGATTATCGCTTTTCTCAGTCAGCATTCAAATGGTTAAGATAGAAAACCAAAGCATCTAATGATAAACTAGCTCAACTTACAAAATTTTCAATTTTTAAGTATATTTTTCAATATTTTCAAGAATTCCATTTAAAAAAAGGTTACATACGAAATGCATCCACTAAAAGACATATCGTCTTCATCTTTAATTTCGGCCTCATAATTAAATAAAACAAAAAAAGACAATAGGTCTTGCCACATGTCCTTTTCATTACAAAAAAGATAAGTCGAGACCTGTCGATGCTTAGAGCACTCCTGTTTTTATTGTTACCTGTATTTTTGAGGTAAAAACTTAGGTCATTACTTAAAAATAACTTTGAATCATCTTCATTTGACCCTTTGCCCGATGGAGCAGAGGTGACCAAAGCAAGCTTTAGTTTTTTGCTATAAAGATATTTTTATGATAAAGACAATAAATTTCGTTACTTTATTTCTGTTAAGTTTGTTTTGGTAAATTTGTCTTCAATTTTCTTTCGTATTTCTTACTTTTATAAAAGATCTGGTTTCTTTTAAATATTTAATGAAAATTGTGTACATGTGAGTAGTTTGGGATATTAAATTGGTAATGAGACATTTCTTTAAATTACTTAATTAGAGTAAAATCTGAAATGTAAATCCTTAGCAATATCAACTAGCGAATACAATTAAGATGCGTTGAAGTCTTATTGTCACGGTCATTTTGCACTTGTTAACGACGTACGACAGTACTGCCTATTTCGACCGCCATAATAACATTCACCCAATTGTGAGGTATGCGGAACACCAGAAGATATCCTACATTTGTTGGCGGAATGTGTCCGTATTCAGACTGCTCGAGAATCTTTGTTTGTATAATTATCATTGAATAGATATAATATAAGCATGTTTCACCAGTTATTATGCTCTCCGAATTCGGATGAAGCCTTTAGTTACGTTTTACCTAATCATTTATAGCAATTTAAAAATAAATTTGTAATAAGGTACGTTGGGACTGGCATGTACTATTGTATAAAATTCCCTAAAAATAAATAAAGAGAAAAAAATAACCACGTCAATGCGGTTGTGTTCCAGATAAAATGAAGGGACTGCCAGTGAAAGGGACAAAGGATAAAGCCTAGGATTGGCAAATAACAGCATCCCTTCAAGAAAACAATGTACTCTCTACTTCCTTTACCCTTCTCAAGTAATTCTTATTCATATTCAAACCTACCTATTTATTTGTGACTAGAAGATTCCACATGCTTTTACTCGTGCTCCTGATACAGCAAGAATTTTGGAACAAATAATAGCATACGTTGCCCATGGTAACTGTACCTTCTCATAGGAGAAAAAGAAAAACCAATGTACCGCAAGAACTCCAAATCGACGGTCAGCTTTCAGTAATAGGGCTGCACCTTAAGATGAAGAAGAACAGTAAAATATAGTTAAGAACAACAATATCATTCATAACTTTAATCAATTAAATGCTTTTTGATAAATACAGCATTATTATTGATACTTTTTTGTATCAGTATATTTAATGGTCCTAGTATTAACTAGGACCATTAAATATACTGATACAAAAAAGTGTTTATATATATTTTTGCCTTGATAATTGATTTAAATATCACAATTTTTATACTACTAAGTATTAATTTTTATGTCCTATTCGACATTAAGTTTGGCCTTAGTTAAAATTGGTAATTTCAATCGTTTTTTTTTAGTATTAAAGATACATTAACTCAATATATATATCTATTGCGGAAATCGTTGAAAATTTAAAACGAGAATCTATAATTTTTAGTAATAAAGTGATATATAAATCGTAAATATTCTGAATTTTGAATAAACTCATTTCTATGTATTCATGGTGATAGTCTTTGATCATAAAACTTATGCAGGTAATGATACATTTTGTTATCTCGATTAGCTTAAAATGAACTAATAATTGTAATTTGTCCAATATTTCTTACAGTGTATTTGTGAAATAAACGAACAAAGGTATTCAATTCATAAATCGATCAGCGAAGAAAAACGGTTTGACATATGCAAAATATACAAACCATAATAGAATTACGCAAATTTCAAGGCCAAGAATAATCTAAAATCTTCAAAAACCAATCTTATACTGACATAAGTTCATGGCACACCGAAAGGCTGAAAAGTTAAATTAAGAGTCGATAAACTTGTACAATATTTTATTTTATTCTCCTATTTCTCCTATTTCTTATTTTATTTTTTTCTACGATTATTTAAATTATTTCTCGTGGTGCACAACTGAATAATTACTTACCACAATTATACATACAGTATTGTGGATTAATCATTATAGAATATTTTATTATTTTGTCTCTCTTGAATTAAAATTAAACTATTTATATAAAACATTATATTTTTCCAATTAACAAAAAAATCTGCTGCATTTTTTGCCTGGAGCTTTACTTAAGAATATCTTTACGTTTGTGTTTTCAACTTTTTAAGTTTATACAGTTTTAATTTTAATACTATTTTAATAAATTCCCAGACGAACACACCAACTGTGTGGCCCCAAAGAAAGCAGAGGTGCTGTTATGGATGACCAAACAGTGAACTGGGGGAACCCAGAATTTACATGCACATATAAAAAAAATTGTTTAACCACCATGACTGGAGAACAAACATCTCTGTGAAACACGAAGGAATGTCCCGACCAAGACTCGAACCTGGGATCTCCAGCGTATGAGGCTACTACCACTCTTGCTATTTGGCCATCATTCTTGTAATTGTTGAACAGTATTTTTCGAAAACTGCAACGCTTCCAATACTACTAGTTTATTAATTATTCATAGAACATATCGAAAAGGGCTATTTTCGCCGATGCCATTAGTCGACTCTCAAATGGTTATAACTAACAATGATATCCACTCGGGTAATTATAGTTAAATAATATTTTTTTTGAGTATATTTAATTAAATTGTTTTAATAATAAAGATAAATAGATAATTGATTAATTCTGTACAATATAATTCCTGTCCTTGTATGTGAAATGTGTCAATGTATATTTGTCAAAAATAACACAGTACCTACCACTGTAGTTTTCTACTTATTTTTTCCCTCGCAGTATTTTCGTGTATACCTAAAACTGTTGTTGTGTATCGTTGATAAAAGAGCACACTTTAAAACAATATTTCAAAAATGTATCAAACATTTTGAGTTTAAGTACTTTTGTTATACCAAATTCCATTTTAAGCCGTGAATGTTTTTTAGCGGCGATGTAACAAATTTGTTGGATTCATTTTCTATTAGCATGGTTATTTATATACTAATTTACAACTTAAACCTAATACATGTTATATTCTGGCTCTTTACTAACACCATCCATGCTGAAATATTCGATAACCTATTATAAAACACTGAATTGTGGTATATAAACTTAGGAATATAAACAAATTACATAAGTGATTCTTTGCACATTGTGTATTTAATTCCTTAACCAATCCTTGGCCTCGATGAAGATCTGTAACCTAAGATGTTATTATTTGACCCCAGTATAATGCCTAGCCGAGTACCTATTTGTAACTTGTCTTCAATTCTATATTTTAAGTTTGACCCATGCCATATACCATTGCGAAACTTTTTGCATTCAATGTAACAGAAAACAAGAAACTTCAAAATTCATTATTTTATATATAAATAAAGGAATACCTGGAAGAATCTCGTAAACAACTCGGTTCTACCTAATGCACTCTGCGTATATATTTTTGTAGCTTTTCTAAAAGGAAAGTTATCAAGTCATAAATTTTTGCGATCAACGATTAAAATTAATCTTAAATATTTAACTCGCATCATGTCTGGCTTATTCGAAATGTTATTGTGATCATTTAAATATGGTCATATGCCGTTTATCGTATATAAAATAATGATAATTTTTTGAATCCACAAATTGTTACCTCTTCGTACATATTCAAATAAAATTATATACTTACTTGCCGAATACATTGGACAGAAATGTATTGAAATTGTTGTTCATCAATAAATTATTAAACCTCAAGAAAAGTAGTAATTCAACTTAAAAAAGAGAACAGAAAAAAATATAAATTACAACTCTCAGAGTTCTGAATACAAATGTTTCAGTTGAAAAGAAAAATATAATCCTATTATAAATAAAAATCTGCTTACCGGCGATGGCCATCATTGATAAGATCACCACCGACACCAAATCCAGAAAACCCTTCATTTTTAATACTTATTTACAATTCACCAAAACGCACACATACTATTCAAATTCAAGATTATCGTGATGTATTTCTCGGCATTGAAATCACACGAAGGTCCAAAGATGACGAATTTCGTAAGATTATACGGTAAGGCACTCGTGCGATGGCGTAACTTAATGCGGAACAGTACGTGCGCTTTCGGGGGCAGCCGGCCGCACAATGAGCAGTTAATTCCACTGCTTTTTAATAACTATGACATGAATTTGAATTTAGAATCCTAGATTTTCGTTTGATTTTTATTCTGTTTTAAAATTAGGGTTGATGATACCTATAAGGACCTTTAGTGAATTTTAAAGCAGACTAGCCAAGCTTATTTTAGATAAGACGCTTTAATTTTTAGGGTTATAGGACTAAAACTAGTTTATTTGCTGAAATTAGGTTTCTGAAGTTACTCGAAGGAGTGTGTAAAGTAGATGTGTGTCCGTATATTCAATAACTAAGTATGAATTAAATTACTAGGTATTTACTTTCTAAAAAGAACTTAATATGAAATGCCTCTCAGGATGGAGTTTCTTTGCCGTATATGTGCTAATTGATTCGTATTATTTAACTTTATTCCCTGAAACTACATCAAATTGTAAGGGCTATTTAGTATCTTAATAGTACTCAACAGTTTTTATTTATGCAGATCGGCGTCCTAATATAGTCGGTGGGAGTAAATTTCAAAATATTTCATTTCATCATAGGTAAAAAGTTTTTACACTTGGTGGTCTCTCAAAAAGTACTATGGGTAGACTGAGAGGAAAAAGCCGGCGAAAAAAGAACCTGTTGGCACTCTTTTATTTAAAAAAATCTTTTTTTTAATACTTGGGATAGAAGGTATACAATTTGACGATGACACGAAAGAAACACACACATGATAGCTTATTGTGCGAGCTAATGAGATGCCTCAGCCAAGCTGTTTACTTTGTTTGTATATGTACATTTTTCACAAACGGAAACAGAAATACCCTGTGGAGATTTCAATGCCACGCCATCCAAATAATCTTTGATCTTATAGTAAGCTTTTTGGCATTTCCTTTATAGTTTTCTTAAACTTATTGCAGGGCCGGGATTGAACTGATTTCTGTGTTTTATTGTAACAACGTGTTGATATTCAAGTTTACACAAAGTTTTGTGAAATGTGGAAACCCCATTTAGTTTTGAATCTATGGTTATGCCAAGAAAAATAGTATTATCTACTAGGTTCAACCTGTTACTATTAAGATACAAACTTGTACCTAATCGATTTGTATTACATTAGGTGCCGAAAAGTTTATACATTTTGATTTTTTGTCATTGAATGCTAGATTATTTACATTAAACCACTGCACATTATTAGTAAGAGCATTGGTTTAATCGTCAAAATTTATTTTGATATTAATTTAAAAAGTTAATGATGTATCTCTAATATCGTAAATCTTGCCTACAATATAGGGTAGATCATTTATTATATCATTAATTTTTTAATAAGAAAAGAAATGGGAAACACCACACTCCGTACTTGCTTATTTAAATATAGAACAGTGTGTTTGGGCTTGGGCGGCGACTGCACAAACTTTAGGGGCTAGTGGCAAACCCTAGTGGGTCAAAACCCAAGTTCTACGAATGGCACACATTTTTAGTTTTTAAAAAGGTACCTAAATTGAAATAATTTTTGAAACTGAAGCATTATCTTCATGGGAAAATTGTTGTACACCTTGAATTATTGCCTACAAGTAGGTGGGTAAATTATTTACTGAGATCTGTGGGAATAAAAAAAACCAAAATGTTGGGGTGAAATTTGTAGCTTTTTCCGTTTGACGGTTTTTATCATAAATAACCTGATTAACATGCTATATTTTGCTTATTTTATATAAAATAGATAAGGTAACCAAATAAAAGACATACAAAACAAATCTTTATTTACAATCATTTTCAATTTCTTAATGGTTTCTCTTCAATGTAATAAAATAACTCTTCCACTGTTAGCACTTATGCGCAATTTACTCGTATTAAGTAGTTAAGGTGGTAACCAAATATTAAGTTACTACATAACCATTAAGTACCAAACGTATTAAGTAGTTAAGCTCATAAGTTCAATAAAGATGAACGGTGATGAGACTCAGGGAATTCGTCAATTCTGTACTTAGATTTGTGATTAGCGAGATTATCGAGAAATTCCGAGAATAATTGATTTCTGAAATTAAAATCTCTTAAAGACTATGTTTTTTTCCAGAAGTTATTACTTTGTATATTCAAAAAGCATTCTTATTTTAAATACTCTTCAACAAATTTGAAAGTAGAGTCCAAACTCCACTCTGAAATTTGTAAAAAAAGGGAAAAATGTGAAATAAGTACGAGCTCTTGCCGCCAACCACTTTGTCAACGTATGTACTTAACTAAAAAATCATTTTTAAACATGTTAAGTGAGAAGCTCCGCCCACCTACTTATACAATAAATAGAACGAATCTTAATCTTAAGCAGATTGCGTACTAAATCTTAACTTACCACTTGTAATTTTTTACTTAAAATTTAGTTACCAACTTAACTACTTAACTTGTGTAAACCAGCCATAACGGGGCTAGAACTTTAGATTTAGTTTAAGCGAGATAAAAACAAATAAGCTATAAATGGAATATTTTTATCTAAGGCGGTTTTCACACTACACCGGACACGTCACTACACTGAGACCTCTGGCACATGAGACAGGGCTTATACCACTGAAGCCTTGAAGCCCTTGAACGGCTTGAACCTCCCAATTGGCTGAACTTTAAGAATCAGCAAAGGAATTTTGGGAGAACTTACTGATTACCTACACCCTTTGTTTTGTGGCTTTTGAAAGATGTTAAACGTGTCAGTAAAATAATATTTTAATACATATTATACCTACATTGGTGAATTGATGAACCTACAGTAAAGCATCTTCGTAGGACGAAACCAAAAAATACAGCAAAGCGAAATTATACTTACGCATGTTTCTTAAATATTACTTTCCTTACAAGTAGCATTCGATGGCTTAAATCAAACATCCCTCACGAGAAAAGAAGAACATGCAAGATTAGAAGTAATTCTTAAGACGAGGTTGTAATATTCATAAGTTCCCATAATAAATCCCCAGACAAACACACCAACAGTATGACTCCAAAGTAAGCAGAGCTTGTGTTATGGATGCCCATACAGCGAACAGTGAGGGGGTGGAACCCAGAGTAAACATACATATATAAATATAAACAACCTTAGAACAAACGTCTATGTTCATCACACACAAATGAATGCCCCAGCCAGCACTCAAACCTCGGGCGTATGAGGCAGGCCTACTACCCACTGCACCACTTGGCTGTAGGAATTAAAAGATATTCTTAGGTGTTTTACGTGACGAAGCTTCAGCATCAGCATTTATTTATATATTTATAAATAATTGTTTTGTTATCGTGGTTGATAAAAACATCTGTGTAACAATAACAACATCCAATCATATTAACGTTCAGAAATTAGGGACAGGTCTATCTATCTATCTAATATTCGAACATTTGTAATGGTTTTTTCTTTGAATACCAATTTCAAGTGATATTTTTTCAATATGGTGTTCTAATATCAAATTTGTCATTTAATTATGTACGTCTCGTTTTTATTTTCACATTTCAATCTTTCCCGTCAGCATGCATGTGTTGTGCGCCATGGTGGCAATGCGGCGCAACTGGCGCAAGCAACCAAACCTATGTAAAGTTAGCTATTGGTTTGAACGAGTCCGATATAGATGACCTGAAAAATTACCACGTAGTCACCTGAAAACTAAGGTTGACAAAAGAATCAACAGATGATACTCAATATATAGGACACAGTTAGCGGCAATTTTCAACGTTTGCATCAAAAGAATGCTAGTGTACTTTCGTGAAATCAGCAAGGTAAACAAACCGTACAAACAACTGATCTGAGTTTTCCTTCTGTCCAGCTGCCTTTTTTCAAGAAAAAACGTCAATTAGTTGCGCTGACAATAACTGCATCGATATAATCAATTGACTATATAACTCGACCAATCCAAGTAGACGACAGTCAAACAAGATGACATTTATTTCGGATACTGATAATAGCACTTTATTATTTATTTCGGTACTTTATGCGAGTATTTTTTTACCTTACTTAATTACCAAAGCATGGGATGGCAGTAGTTTCGTTGCCCTTGTTTTGTTTTTTAGTAGTAAGGATGGAAAGGGGAACCCGCTACCCGCCCATTTATTAAGTTCACTTGGTCACGTAGTATAAATAAAATTAACTCTAAGTAATAACTGCACGGCAAGGTCAAATTAATTGACCTTACAATTTAACTTATGAATTTCATGATAGAGGAAGCGACTTCCAGGGTCTCTGAGTTGGACTTTACGAAAAAGCGTGATTTTACTTTCATCGAGATGCTTAAAACGACAACGTTATACAGTGTTGCGTATTAAGTAAATCTTGGTAAACAAAAGGTAAAAGAAAAATGATAAAAACAATAAGAAAGTAAAAAAAAGAAAAAATTATATGCTGGGCAATACGAAAATAAAACACATTACATAAAAATGTTGCCTGTAACAACGGCTGATGCCTCAACAGACTGGCCTTGTGACCTTGCTTTATGTTGCCTCCTTCAGGCTGTTAACTTAGGGGTAGGTAAGTACTAAATAATAATAATAATAATAATAATAATAATAATAATAATTGATTTATTGTTTCTTCTCTCACACAGAATAAAGTACATTTTATGTTTACTATAACGAAATTTAGAAAGTACATTGCAAAAATAAGTCTATGTGAGAGACTGGCGTCTGTACTAGGAGACCTGTATGACAGATTACCAGCCTCTCCAACTCTGGCCTAGGTGGATAACATGGTAAATAGTGTGATATGTGATGGTACTATAATTTATAATAAGGTTTATATTAAAAATAAGGTATATGTTATATATGTATGTGTGGTATGTGCGTGTGTGTATGTGCGCGCAACTGCGCGTATTTATATGCGTGTGTGTGTGTGTGTGTTTTAGTGAATAGTACGCATGCGTATGTGTATATATGTGTGCGTGTGTGCATACTCGTATCTATGAGCAATCACGATAAAATCTTGAATAGATCCTTAGTCTGAGCATAATCGAGCTTTTTCAACCAGGCAGTTACCTTTTTTTTACATTCATTTTTTGTAAGGGGATATATATCAATCTCTTTATTAATTTTGTTATATAAATATCCTCCTAAGAATCCAAAAAATCTACCCGACATGGCAGTGGACCACAATTTAATGGAATGACAGACTGAGTGTTTGTGCCGTTTATTCACTTTGGCAGAGGGGTCAAATTTCAGCAAAGAGTGCTGTTTTAGAATAGTGAAGAGGATGAAAAGCTGTCTTACGGATAAAACATCGAAACGAGAGTAAAGATCTTTAGTGGGGAATCGAAAAGGCAAGAACAGACTCACTTTTAAAACGGTTCTTTGCGCTCTTTCTAAACTGATCAATTTAGTTTTGTCCGACCCTTCCCATGATGTAATACAGTAAGAAATAACTGATTGGCACAGCGATAAGTAAACCATTTTGATTACGTCAAAGTCAGCAGAATGCCGTAGATTTCTAAAGATATGAATTAATTTACGGATCCTGGCCGAGAGCAAGTCAATATGTTGGTTGAAGCTTAGATTGTTATCTATAATAATACCTAGATACTTAATGCTGAAAGCCAAGGTTAGTGGTTTACAGGAGCATGATTGATTGGACAAACAGGAATGGGCAGTAATAAAGTAGTTGTCATGTGTTGCTAAGTTGATATTAGTTATGGAAAAAGGGATGTATTTAGTTTTTTTAACATTAAGCGTCAGGGCACTATCAAGAAGCCAGGAGTACACTGCACTAAAACCGGACTGGGCATATCCGTAAACTTGGTTCCAAGTATTACCGTGGAAGATCAGCACGGTATCATCTGCAAAGGTTATAATTTTGGCAAATGGTGAGATGGTTGGAAAATGGTTGGAAAGAGAGATGTAGCACAGATCATTAATAAAAATAAGAAAGAGCGTGGGTCCGAGCACGCTGCCTTGCGGTACATCGTACGTGATAGGGAGAGCATCACTCACGTGATTATCAACACGAACCCTCTGCTTTCTATTGGTCAAGTAATTTTTGAAAAGCTCGAGCTGCAAACCACGAACTCCTAGTGCCTCAAGTTTTTCAAGAAGGATTGGTACCGAGACTGTGTCAAACGCCTTAGCCAAATCAAGAAATACCGATATTACTTTCTTCTTCTCATCAAGTTTAGAAACGATATGGGCAGTTGGCTCCTGAACAGCATCGCTCGTAGACCTATCCGCCCTGAAACCGAACTGCGAACTTGAGAGAAGATTTCCCTTTTCTAGATAATCTACTAGGCGCTTGTTTATGAGTTTTTCAACGATTTTTGACAAAGTAGGAAGTATAGAGATAGGTCTATAATTGTTAACACAGTCTCTGTCTCCAGTCTTATAAATAGGAATTACTTCTGCGAGTTTAAATGCATCAGGGAATATACCTGTTGAAAACACTAAATTTATGAGGTGGGTTAATGGGGGCACTAGAATTTGAATATATCGTTTTAATATTTTACCCGATATACTGTCGTGGCCAGCAGTATGATCTTTTTTCAGATTTAGAATCGTATTTCTAACCTCACAGTTATCAGTAGGGATCAATGCAAAAGACTGTGCCGGCGAAGGTAAGTGAGATTTGTTGCGTTGTCGATTTAATGATTTTTCAGCTAGGTTTTTTCCTATTGAAGTGAAAACTTGATTAATGTGGTTAACTGATTTATTTGGGTCTGATTGTGAAATTAAATTTGATGCGGGATTTTTAAATTTATTGGAATGCGTTACTTTTTTGATGGTGTCCCAAAGAGTTTTAGTACTAGCGTTAGCTGCCTTTAGAAGTAATGATTTCTCGTAATCTTGTTTGAGTTTTTTTAATAACCAGTTGCAAAAGTTTCTGTACCTTTTATATATTGTTTTATTTAATTCATTGTTAGGGTTTCGTTTAAATTTTTGGTGTAGTTTGTCCCGATTCTTTATACATTTAAGTAATCCATTTGTAATCCAGGGCTGTTTTATTCTTTTGCGATTAGGGATATTAATAATGTGAGTGTTTAATTTGATTTTGTTTCTTAAATTCGTTAGTAATAAGTCAGCGGCTACATTCACATCCTGCGTTTGATAGATGGCATTTAAATCAAGATTCTGCATGTCTACGTCAAGACCATGCAAGTCTATCTTATTCACCGCATAATGTTTGTTTTGAGAGTGATTATGCTGTTCAAGTTCCAGTATAAATATCACCGAGTCGTGGTCTGTAATTGATGTCTCGGAAATGTAGCAAAATGCGGGAAGTTTGGTTTTGAGCATAATATGATCCAAACAAGATCCGTAGCGAGTAGGAAACGTATGAGCAGATAGGATACTATGACTAGCTAGTACGTTTAAATAAACTGGGGAATTGGAATCGGAATTATCGGCCTTTATGTCTATATTGATGTCACCCACAATGATTATATTTGGAAAAGAATGACCCGGAAAGAAAAGCATTTAAAGATTCTATAAACGGATCAATATTCTTATGGTTATAAGAGAGGTCTGGAGTGGTTATTAAGGAGGTCTGTATATAGCGAGAATCAGAGTGTTATTATTTAGGTTAAGGGCAAGGCAGTTGGCATTTCATATGTTGGGTTCAGTTATCGTTACTGCCATATTATTTTTAAAGTATACTACCACGCCTTCATTTTGAGTAAAGTTATTTTTAGTTAAGGCGACATCATATCCATCTATAGATTGTATATAATTGGTTCCAGGTAACCAGCATTCAGTAGCGATAATCAGATCCCAATCCGTATTAGACCTGAAGAGAAGTGTTTGGAGATCTGAGAAGTTCTTGTTTATACTACGGATATTCTGGTGGATGATTTTAAGGCTTGAATCAGGTTTAGTTATTAAGTTGGGACAGTTATTAATATCACAAATAGATGACCGAGCTAAAGTAAAGTTGTCGAGGTCGTCATTTAAGTTATCGAATTTTTGTTTTGATAAGAAAAGGTGTATATTATAAAATGTGAATAGTAGAAGAGAATAAAAGGTGAAAAAGGTACGTATTGCTTTAAGGCTTTGGCTACATGAATAGTATTTTGCTGAGGTGCATGCATAAATATTATCGTGAATGTGTATGAAGTGTGGAAATGTGTGAGTAGGTATGTATGTGTGTGAAAGTTGTGAGTAGGTATGTGTGAAGTGTAGTTATGTACATGTGTCATGTGCGTGTAATGTTTATATATTGATGATATAAAGAGATAAAGCGCGAGGTAGGTGATCAAATAAATGGGGTGTGTAGTAAGTAAGTTACAATAACTATGAACATTAAAAAATACATTAAAAAAGAGCAAGTTAAATACATAGTCACGTAAGCGAATTAAAAATAGTCACTTGGACAACAACTTCTTAAGATCTAATTCACTATCAATACGTATCACCTGAGAATCCTGAGATTTCTTCAGAAATACTTTTCCATAGGAGGTCCACGTACTGTGAAAGTATTTATCTTTAACAGTACGTGGCCTGGTAGAAGGTATATAAACTAATAAAAATATACTTACATAACTTTTATACAAAATTTGTAATTAATAATTATTCAATTATTCATTGTAACTGATGGTATTTGTAAGAGCAATAAATAAAGACTGTATTGTGCCATTTATTTTGGAATTTTTTTTATACCTATGAAACTGCCGTTTTGCCGTACTGGCCATTTCAAATGAAAATATTTTTTTTTTTACTAATAATTCTAATTTCAAATTAATTTTATTTGACAAACATGGAATTCTTTTTCTAAAATCGTCATTTGTTTAATAGTTAGTGTTTTGTTTTCAACGCATTTGAACATTTTTCGTCATCATGGATAAGTTAAAAATTCGAGTAATTATGGAGTATGAGTACCGTCGTGGCAGCAAAGCGGCACAAGCGGCACGCAACATCAACGACGTTTACGAAGCGAACACTACAAACGAACGCACCACCCGTTATTGGTTTACCCGCTTCCGTTCTGGAAATTTTGACCTGAAAAATGAACCCCGTGGTCGTCCGAAAACTTTGGTCGACAATGACGAATTAAAGGCAATTGTGGAAGCTGATGAAACTCAATCCACGGCTGAATTAGCAGCAGCTTTTGACGTTAGCATCAAAACAATATTGGTCCATTTGCGTCAAATTGGCAAGGTAAAAAAGCTTGACAAATGGGTACCCCACGAACTCAATGACCGCCAGCGCGAAGTACGCGTGGAGACGTGCCTTGCACTGCTCAGCAGGCATACAAATGAAGGAATTCTGAACCGCATTGTTACTTGTGACGAGAAATGGATCCTGTTTGACAATCGTAAGCACTCAGCAAGTTGGTTGGACCCTGGTTCAGCACCCAAACAATGCCCTAAACGAAAACTTACCCCTAGAAAAGTGATGGTCACTGTTTGGTGGTCTAACGCGGGTGTAATTCATCACAGCTTCTTGCCAAACGGGACAAGCATTACTGCAGATGTGTACTGTGAAGAACTGAACACAATGATGGAGAAGCTGGCACGTCTCCAACCAGCTTTGGTCAATAGTTCGGCTCCACTGCTCCTGCACGACAACGCGCGACCTCATACTGCACAGCAGACGGTCTCCAAGCTACAAGAGTTGGGGTTGGAAGTTCTCCGTCATCCGCCGTACTCACCAGACCTTGCGCCTACAGACTTCTACTTTTTCCAGAATTTGGATAACTTCTTGGCGGGAAAAAAAAACAATACCCGAGAGGCAGTACAAAATGCCTTTGAAGAATTCGTTGCCTCCCGTCCAGCTGATTTCTTCAAGAAAGGCATCAATAAGCTACCAATGCGTTGGCAAAGATGCATTGATTGCATGGGTGATTATTTTGATTAATAGAAATAAAAAATATATAAAAAAATTACGCTTCATTTATTTCGTGAAAAACGGCAATTTCATAGGTAAAGACCTAATATTAAGTTTGCCCGGTCTTCCCCTACAACGATGTCAAAGCTCTCAGTTTGTAATAGCATAATGCGTCTAACTATGTCATCTTCCTCCAAACTTTTTTTTATCACCCGAGTATTTTAGTTTCACTTTTTTTTCTAAATAAAAGTTCTTTCTCATTTTCATCAGGCTGCACGGCGTAGTTCCTAAACTGTCTTATACGTATGTTTCACTTATCAATTTTTAATAAAGGCAATGAAACACTCAACTGAAAGCCAACGGTACATTTAAAAATATTGAAAATGTATATTTAATAATATAATTGATAATATAATTTGATAAATGAATTCGCATTCATTCGAATAATTTGTTATTGTTTGCTTTTTCATTCACTCAGTCACTCACTCGTTTTTGTTTTTGGGCAATGGCCGGTTGAGCAAGTAACGTATTATACTCAAGGAACATATACTACTACGGCGAGCGGTTGAGAGCGTGCGTTCGTGCTTATTTCCTTTTACTTGATAAAAGTCTTATAATAATTATTTTTGTCTTAAACCCGTTTTTTCTCTTTTAATGTTCGCTGCACTTTTTAAGAGATCGTTTTCCATACCAGCTAAACATCACCATGGACGAAAAGAAAAGGTTGTGCTGCCCCAACTGCAGCCAACTTTATCATTTCAAAAGTAAGTCATTAAATAAAACACTTCATGAGGAATTCACTTGCATATGATTTGGAAAATAAAGTTACATATTTACTTATAAACTCGAATAACATTCCTATGTAATAATTTTCAGCATTATCCCCTCAACCGAAGGGTAACATACCACTTTTTCTGTCATGTGGTCATTCTATGTGTGAAAATTGTATAAATAACATTGTCAAATTTGGAGAACTCATAGAATGTAAAGCTTGCCATGAGAATATGGAAATTCAACCTGGAGATTTGACAAAACTAAACCAAAATATCTTGAAGCTCTATGATATATTTCCAATCAATATTTTTATGGTTGGAGAAATGGTAGCGCAAATTATGGAGGTAAGTTTTACCTAAATTTGCTAGTGCTGTTACAGTTGGTACCTACCTACTTAAATTTAAATTTGTCTTCAACTTTATCTGGGAATAGTTTAGTTCTCAATGTTTAGATTCATATTTAAATTCACAGCTTAATATTAAATAACAAAATGTATCAAAGTAAATTAAATTACTATTAAAACAGGACTTGTTACTGTCATAAAATTTCCAGTCTATTTGTCTTGAAGCTTTTTATAACTATATTTTTACTTAATACAAAGTAGCATAAAAAGTTAAAACTCTTTTGTAATTATAGAGCAATGTTTCAAAAAAGGATGATAGTGATCCCTACATAGATTTAAATGCTATTATCAACAACACTGAAAAAACAAAAGGTATGTAGAAATCTGAAGTATTTAATATACCTTTATATAAGATTCATTTTTTTAATTTTAAGTATGTTTACAGAGGAATGTTTTGAATGCCACAAGCAAACTACAAAAATGTGTCTGCAATGTTCTTCAGTTATTTGTGATTCTTGTTTCAACAAATCACATAAAAATTTCATTGTTTTTAAAAGTCATATTTTACAGAATATAGGTAGGTATTATTTTTTTATTATGTTGGAATAAAATACTTCAGAATTTCATACTTTGTGTTACAATTATTTTGATTAAACTTTTACAGATTCTACTATGTTGCCAAATACTTGTAAAATTCATACTGAAAAAGAATTAAATTATTATTGTAAAGATTGTGAGAAACCCATTTGCATGGACTGCATGATGGTTGGTGGACAAAAATCTTGCAAAAACCATAATGTTGAATCCTTGCAAGAAGTGGTGAGTTACAGCTATGAAAACTAGGTGATTTATTGTCATTAATGTTATGTTATTAATCTATTACTCTGTCGCAGAATGAAAGTTTTGTAGAAGAACTTAATGATATTACCCCTAAGGTTGATGAAACTTACAGGAGACTTACTAAAAGTGCTGTGGTAAGTGAATTTATTAAGTATTGTAACAAAACTAGTTAGTTATAATGAATACAATGATGCCGGAGTGGCACAGTGGTTAGTAGCCCTGCCTAATATGCTGGAGGTCGCAAGTTCGAGTCCTGGTCTTTGTAATCATTTGTATGATGAACACAGATGTTTGTTCTTTTGCATCCCGGTAATCCGAAAAATGTTTTGCAGATCAGTGTCATACTCTTGAATTTGTTGGATTATAGAGTACTGCCTAAAACTATAGTCCAGAATTTATTAAAAAAGAGCATCTTGTAATCCAACCAATTACAAATCAAAGATTCAATCAAAACTACAAATTGTATGTTAATAATAATATGTATGTGGAATTTAGTAAATGTACATCACAATATATTGTTTATATTTTATTATAAAATAACTTCATTAATGCCATAGAACTTACAAAAAATTATAACTTAACTTCGGAAATTATTATGTACATATGTGCTAAAAGTGTAAGTGTTTCAGAGGATACTATTGAATGCAAAGGATAACATGAATCAATCATATTAAGTAAATGTCTGACACACCTTTCATCAACAGTGAAAGCTGTGTCGGATTCCAAAAGGGGTGGGTTATAAAGGGGCCTGATTACCAGGGGTCCACTGTATGTATGTTTATTCTGGGTTCCCCCCCTCCAGTTCGCTGTATGGTCATCTATAACACAAGCTTTGCTTATTATGGAGCCATACAGTTGGTGTGTTTGTTTGGAGATTTATTTATTTATAATGTTATTAGTATACCAATTAGACTATTAAAATTTAGTGCTATATTGATTGATATGTTACTAAAAAAACCTAATTTGTACCTGTAAAACATATTAGCACTAGACTTATTTTGTTAAAGTTTTCATTTAAAGTGTTTTTTCTTCACAACAAAGGCTTAGGTTTAAACTTTATGTTCATTTCCAGGACATTGGTACTATACTTAATAACATGGCTAATGACTCTGGTCCAACTTCAGAACTCACAAAATTATTAAGTGATGTGGAACAACATTTTTCCAAACTTATGGCCATAATTCAAAAGAACAAACTAGAAATCACTATGATTATTGAAAAGTTGAAACAATCAGAGAAAGAATCCCTTTTGGAAGCAAAAGCTGCTGTAGCCGATGCTTTAACTCGAGCAAGAAAAGTCATGAATGGAGTTAAGTTCACCTTTGATAATGAGAGGTTGAAAAAGGTGTGAGGATTTTATGTTGTGTATATATTTCAGATTATCATAAAACAATGCAGGTATTTCAATTATGTTTCTTGGGTTTTAGACTAACTTGTACACATTACTGGAGGAGGCAAAGACTGTAGTTGAAGCTCCATGGTATTTGATGCACAATAAGGCTAAAGGCACTTATAGGTAAGTTTATGAAAACTCTTCGAACCATAAACAATTCGAAATAACATAACAAAATGGTCAACATTTTCATATTTTGAATGTTTATTTAATATCATCATCTAATTTTCATCTAATTAATTACAGGCTAGTTGTGAATGATGATTTATGTAGCATTATCAATGACTATGTCCATTTGGAGGGAAATGCCGGCTCTACATATCAACTGAAGTCAACACCAGAATTGGAGGCAATAGACATTAAAATACCAGCACCACCTGTAGCTCCTGTATTTCCACCAGAGTTGCCAAAAGGTGTTTATATTTGTTATCATTTATTTGGGACCCTAGCGTTTTGAATCTATTTTGCAATCCAATAGTAAAAATGGCATATGATTCTTCCCAGATTTTTGGTACAATAAACTGTATTTATTTGTGGTGGATCTCTATTGTTTATTACTATATAATGTTTATTCTTTATCTAAATCCATGTTTGAGCATTTGTAACACAATCTTTATTTTTTTACAACATTAATCAATCAGAGGCCATAAATAAATTTCAAACCTTTGTTTATTTAAAAATATGATTATGATCTTGTAACTATACCAACCTAAGTCTTAAATTCGTGAGAGAATGTTTTGGGACAAGCATTTTTAACTATATATTTTGTCATTATCTGTTGGCAATATAAAGAAAATCTTTTCTCTGCACAGATGTTCGACAAACAAAAAGCAGACCACCACAAGTGAAGGAACCTCAAAAGCCATCGTCATTCCTTAAAGAAATACCTAAATACCACACCAAGAGTGGTTCCATGACATCCTTGGATTCATTAGAAAGTAACACATCACATCCTAAACCTCATTGTAAGTCATCTTGATTTTTATAATACATTTTAAGATGTTAAATATGACACCAGGATTCTACATATGGCAATAACACAGCTAGCATAAGCTATTACATATCGAACAGGATTTCACGATCAATGGAAAAGATGGCTTAATATCTGCAGACTATGTTGTAATGATAATGCTATTGAATGTTGACAAAAACATTGGTGCAGCATAGTTTCTGCTGGGATGGTTTAGATTTGTACCTAGTCATTGGTTTCTAACCTATGTAAAAACTTTATAAGTGATAAAAACTGATGTAACTAAATTTAAATTTTTTTGGATTTTTTGAAGATTCAATGGAATTTACAAATTTCTTGCAATACACAGTTAAATAAAGTTGTATTCTGTATTTAAGTAGTTACCACTTTAAACTACTATCTAAGTCATTGGTATAGTGACGCAATTTCTTACAATACTACTTTAAAATACCGACACCAACCTGGACCTGTCATCACAAAACATTATTAAGACAATGGACGCTATGTTGAGTTAATGTAAACATACGACTGCAATCTGAAACCGACGTGTTAGTAAAGTAAAAAGTCACCCTATGCCCCATTTGGTACTTACGATGTATGACTTCAAGTGTGTTATATAAATAAGTATGTAATTATTTGAATAAAAGGACTTAAGTGTTTTAAGCGCCATTACCACGAATTATTTGAATGCTTTTGTTTGTTTTGACGCTTTGCGACATTCCTGCTAATATTGACGAGTCTTTGTGACAGGAATGGCTTCAAGTATTATTAAATGTGATAGTTTGCTACGGAAAGCAAGCCCTAAACCAAGACAAATTATACTATAGGTCCTGGTTCTGTTTGTCCGGTCAGCTCCGGAGCCCGTGGAGATTTCATGACAAAATATAGCCCATTGCCACTTTTGTGAAATGTATCTTTCTAAAGAGATTTTTTTTAATTTGTTCAGTTTGGTGATTATAAATTAGCTGACAAAAATCAAATTTCGCTCCTTAATAATAATATTATATATAATTTATACAATAAATATAACAAAAAACGTGACTAAGATTTATTCATATGACGTGCACTAGGAAAGGTTCCTTTTCTGTAGGGTTGAAATGGGAGTATTTCAAAATTTCCTAATAAAAATTAACAATCGTTTTTATTTATGCTTCTTATCGTATAAGAAGAAGCGAAGATGAAATGTTTAACTGTCGTGTCAGTTTATCAAGTTGGCTTAGCTACTATTAACAATAGGCCGTAGGCGCCCTTGTTAGCACGGGTTTCATATGTTTGCAACAAAGATCTAAAATTTATACAGTGTTTTATGAGAAATGAAGGGACCTAAATATAAGAATGGACATTTAATTATTTTCTGGTTTAAAAAAATTAAAACAAAAATGTTTTTATCTAAAATTTACAAAATTACAAATTACAAAATTACAAATATAGATCTGTGTAAAAATAACATTTTCATACATTTTAGATATCGATCAACTAAAATGTATGATTTCCTATAAATTAATTGGGAATTTTTTGACATTCTTTTTGAAAAAAAGTAAAATAAAAAATTTTGTACAGATATTAGTGTTGAAAATCGGGTCATACTATGACATGGTAATCATTGCAAATAGGTCTGATTTCCACAGTATCTGTCTTGCATATTTTCTCTCTAGTATATTTATGTTTGTTGCATTCTTGGCATACTTGGCCCCACATTGTTTTTAATACATATAAACGAATTATGCAAATACCAAATTGAAGGCGCTGAGAAACAAATGTTTGCTGACGACAGATGTTGCTGTGGAAAAGTACAGTTATACTTTTCCACAGCAACACCTGGGAAAGTTTACAAAAATTAACTGAAAAAGGCCCACCTGAAGCATCCGTATCTCGCTAACTACAGTGGTGACCCCGACGTGATTCGACGCTCAACCGACGCCCGACGAAGCCAACGATTTGATCTTAGTGGTCAAGCACATTCTACCCGGCTTTCCACCAGCGGAATCCCCCGGTGTTAGAATTCAAGAGGCACTCTACGGCCGCTGAGTATCACATATATTGGCACGATCCTGAGCGCGATACTACGAAAATAGTACGCCCGAAGCTACAATGAGCACGCCAATGGAGAAACGACCTAAAACTGAAATAGGAGGCATCTCTCTATCACTACGTATTCCACCATTTTGACGAGACCGGTCACGTCTTTGGTTCATCAGTTTCGAAGCCGCGACACACGATCCAAAGAAAAGTCAAAGTTCAACTCGCACAGATGGCCATCGCAAAGCTCGAAAAACAAATTACGAACAAATTAGCGACCTACTTTACAAACCGCCCGCTGAAAACCAGTACAAAATACTCAAGATGAAAATTTTCTTTCTTTTTTTTTCTTTAATTGAAAATTTCTCAACGAGAGCTGCCCTCGAATATCTATCGCTGCTTGCCGATAAACTCATGGACCAGAGCCACGAAGTTAGCGCCGTTTCAACCACATCTTCTTCGATTCAGAATCATACACATCAAGATCGCCTACTTGAAGAAATACAGAAACTATCCTTAGAAATTGCTGCGCTCGGAGCTACGTCATGCAATCACCGTCCATACCAGCGAGGCCGAGCAACACACCAACATCGAGGCCGCACTCCGTTCCGTTCCCGCGAGTGGAGCCACCCACGAAATCGAAGCTCAACCCCGTCGCCCTATTGCTTTTCTCATCGTTGTTTCGGCAATGAAGCAAGAAAATGCACTACACCCTGCAATTTCAAACAACACAATGAAAACTCGGAAAATTGAAGACGTCGCTGCAACGGCGGATACCGGCGTCCACACAAATTCACACCGCCTTTACGTCACAGATTCAAAAACAAATATGCAATTTTTGGTAGATACAGGAGCAAATATCTCCGTCATGCCAAGATATAAAGGAGAAAATGCCACGAGAAAACTACTCTCATTCAAATTGTACGCCGCCAACAGCACCGCCATAGATACCTACGGAGAGAAAACTCTAGAATTGAACCGAGGACTACGACGCCCATACCGATGGAAGTTTATCGTCGCCGGTGTAACAAGACCCATTCTAGGCGCGGCTTTTCTCAAACACCACCAACTCGTCGTCGACTTGAAGAACCATTAACTACTTGATAGTGTTACAAGCCTAGCCGTCAAAGCACCTACTTGTAACAGCAGCCAATCAACAGTACCTAGCATCGATCAACAACCTTTTTGCGACATACTTGCCGAGTATCCAGAGACGACGCGTCTTACATCTATGAAGCTTACCCCGAAAGTAAACGTAGAACACTACATTGAAACCAGTGGCCCACCTATTTATTCAAGAGCGAGACCCCTACCTCCGCATCGCTATTCCGCTGCACGAAAAGAATTCGAATCCATGATGGAGCAAGGACTGTGCCGCCCTAGCAAGAGTTCCTGGGCTAGCCCACTGCACATCGTAATGAAAAAGAATGGCGAACTACGTGTCTGCGGCGACTATCGTCGATTGAACGCTGTAACGAAGTCCGATCGCTACCCTGTACCAAGGCTTCGAGATTTTACAAACGAACTTCATGGAAAGAAAATATTTTCTACCATAGATTTGAACAGAGCCTATTCACAATTGCGTGTGTGCGAGACAGACATAGAGAACACCGCCATCATTGCGCCAATCGGATTATTCGAATTCCCTCGCATGTGTCCAGGTCTACGCAATGCGGGATAAACTTTCCAGCGTTTTATACACGAAGTGCTACGAGACCTAGACTACGCCTTTCCCTTCATCGACGATGTCTTAATAGCTTCAAAAGACGAGAAACAACACTGAGAACACCTACGCACCATCCTAGAAAGATTCCGAGAAAATGGGATTACAATCAACCCAACAAAATGCACCTTCGGCTGTCAAAAAGTTCGATTTCTCGGCTACACAGTAAACAATGCGGGAATCAAACCACCTAAAGAAAAAACCGAAGTCATCGCTGCATATCCGAAGCCTACGAACATAGAAAAACTTCGAAGATTTCTTTCTCGGCATGATAAACTTTTATGGCGAATATATGTATGCATTCCTATCCCTGCAACTGATCCCATAATGTTCTCACAACAAACTGCAGTTATTCTATTTTGTCACAAACATCAGATGTCAACTTCCTAGATATCGTCATAGATGACAAACTAAAATGGAAGAAGCACCTATCAACAGTTAGAAATAGATTGAGAAAATTTATGTATAAATTAAAAATCCTACGAACTATATCAGACTTTGCACTTTTGTTACAAACATACAAAGCATTGGCAGAATGTATTATCACCTACTGCATTTGTTCATGGGGATCAGCAGCTAAACACACATTAAGGTTCTCATTAACTTACCATTTAGACATCCCACACATCTGGTTTATGACAAAGGTAACGTTCTCTCGGTGAGAAAGTTATTTATCTACCAATGAATCCATAAATACCACAAAAATGCAATTGCTTTGCACAAATCTCAGGTAAAAGAATAAATAAATGTCCATTTCCCAGAGTTCATAGTAAAATTTCCCAACAACACTATAGTAATGTAGCACCTAGATTATACAACAAACTTAACAGTACGTATAAAACTAGAAACTTAACAAATTTTGAAATTAATCATAAACTTTGGTTAAAGGACCTAAAATATGGAGATACAGAAAACCTGTTGTTAATTCTGAAATGAAAACATCCAACATCCAATGTTTTTAATATACAAACATTAGAAACACACACACACACACATATACAGGGTGTCCAAGAAATGACACGTAAGGGTGACACTGGAGGTAGATGGACTTTAGGCCTATCAGATAACACCAACATGCCTCTAGTAAAAGTATTCTGGTTTCCGAGATATTGCCACTTTTGTGATTTTTTATAAATTTACACTATTTGGTCCTTTTTTGCCTACAGCTGCAATAAATATCTATTAACTCACGGTATTTTTTTATCAGGACTATCGTTATTAGTTAGTTGAGACGACCTAGTAATAATTTTGACGGAAATTAGCACACAATGCTAAGAAAAAGAGTTAAATTGTTTTATTTTATTTCATTGCGAAAAAACTGACCAAAGTTTAACTGATTGCTGAAAAAAAAAATTTATAGCGATGATACTGCACATCATCTTAAAAAATTGCTTGTTTAATGAACTTTTTTAAAAAAATTTTTAAAACCAAATCTTAGAAAATTTAATTTTTCCATGAAAGGCGTGCTACTTGGAAAATAGTACAACTGCATGATAATAAATTAAAATTTCGCTAATTTCCGTCAAAATTATTATTAGGTCGTTTCAACTGACTAATAACAATAGTCCAGGTAAAAAAAATACCGTGAGTTAATAGATATTTATTGCAGCTGTAGGCAAAAAACACCAAAAAGTGGAAATTTCATAAAAAGTCACAAAAGTGGCAATATCTCGAAAACCAGAAAACTTTTACTAGAGGCATGTTGGTGTTATCTGATAGGCCTAAAGTCCATCTACCTTCAATGTCACCCTTACGTGTCATTTCTGGGACACCCTGTATACACACACACACACACTACACATCCCTTTTTATATTCTTTTTTCAAATACACATGCATACACGCAAGTGCGCATATTGTAGATCATATGTAATTGTAAAATAATGTATTGATTTTCTATTATATATGTTTAAACTTAGTGAGTGATAAGTTTATAAGTTTCTCTTGTTTTGTGAAGTAACTGACTGCCGACAAACAGCTTACGCTTAAGCAGTCAGGGCTTGTACTCATTGTATAATTTTTTTTTTGTTACAATAAATAAATAAAGTCTGTGTAAATATTCGTACAATTTACAGAATTTCGATAATACTTTGATCAAAGAAACTTAGCAACTGATTGGTGCACTTGCCTCTTTAGTCGGGCCTTTTGGAACCGGAGGGCGTAGTATTATATTACGAGCTCGAGTTCTCGTCTCATTTGGTGGTCTCTTACTCCATTTAGATCCATTTCGAGATGTGCATGAAGAAATAGATGATAAAGGTTGATTGTCTTCATTAAAACTAGACAACGTTAGATTGTTATCACAGTAATGTTAGCTAGGGCTGAGTCTTTCTTCTCCGCAATCCGATTCTTTTTCAGAATTAATTTTTCCAACTCTTCATGCAGCCACCGAGCTATATAACGAATATTTGGCGGGTCAATTACAACCTTGAAAAACAGAAAGAGTTGTATAGTACATAGCCAAATACAAACATCAAAAACCACAATGAAATATAGAGGTGGATAATGGATATTTTTGTGGGAACTGAGAAATGTTCTGTTTTTACTAAGTAATGTTTTCCCTACATATAACGTATATGTAAGTTTACTTACAGTAACCTTGCACTTGCACTAACCTGGGACTCAAAGTATTTGAGTTCACGAGTACCTAATCGCGCGGGCTACTAATGTAGTCTAGCCACTTCGAGGTCCGATTGCAGACAATTGGTCACGTGCATGGTTCACACGCTGTTGAAGTGGGCGCAGGTTATCACTTCAGGATTACACGAAAATGCGTGCCATTCAATCATCTCAAAAATATTTACAAATGAAACGAATAGTATGGACATACGAGTACGTAGACCACGCGTGCGCTCTAGTGTTGCAAAAAACGCTCAAGCTTCTGCTATCAGCGATCACCCATTCCAAGTCTGTCCGCACGGAACGTTGCATCATTTCTTTCAAATAGTACAAAGAAAAGACAGTAGAGAACTTACGATAGTGTAAAGGTTTGAAATTACTTGAGTTTTTGACGAGAAAATTGGCTCCATCATTGATGTTTCCTTATGTTCAATGTACAAAAGAAAATCGAATGATCAAACATTTTATGAAGACATCCATTTTAATAAAATTATTTTTTTACAGTTGCCTCATACTATAAGCCTGCAGTACAACAAGTTATGCCATTTTCTGAGAGCAAGCCTCCGAAACAGCTGGTTGAAGGTAAGCTATTTCCTAAAAGCCTTTTTTTATATTTTAGTCTGGTTATTATAAAGAACAAAGCATTATTTATAACAAACCGGATAAAAATTGAAATTGAATCCGTTTCTTCATTCAAATGATTTAGTTCACATTTTATCTATATTTAATAGTCCAATGCTATCTCCAGTTTTTGAAGATTTATCCCATAAACCGCCGGCTTATCACAGAAAATGTAAATCACTTTTTGACTTAAATTTAGATGATCATAAAAAAGAACAATAGGTACTAATAACAGTTTTAGGTTTTAAAACTGCTGACGAGTGTATAAACATTTTTAAATCTGCTTATTACCAATATGTTGTAAGTGATGAACTGTTTATTTAAAAGTTCTCTTCCTTGTATTCGTTAGTTAGAATATTATAAATACATATAAATAATCTTTAGTATTATCAGAGACTAGTAAATAACTATAGACTAACCATGTCTAACAAAATTTTGTGACTTGAAAAATAGTTGTTTTTAAGATAAAGAGATGGCGTTAGTTGTATTAGATTTACAAGTTATTTAAATTTAGTCAAAATAATGCGTAAAAAAACTTAAGATGGATCTGTTTACAAAATCATTTGATATTTCATTGCAAGTACTATCCGTAGGTATCAGGCGACAACAGACGTTGCCAGCTAGTGCATTATATTATTTGATGCTATGTTGCCGCTCTTATAATTCAGTAACAGAAATCTTTACACCATACCGGATATTATTTGTAGTGTTACTGGATTACTGTATTGCCAGTATATAATTTTTCCCACAAAAATATAGCATTCATCTCCACAGTTTGTTCTTATCTGCCTTAACATAATAAAACGAATTTCAGTGCATTTAATTAATAGGTTTTTTATATTTTAATTTATTTCTTGATATCGATAAAAATTATGTCTTGATAAGTGCATAATTTTTATTTATAATGCATATAACTCATAACTATTTTGCAGTAGTTAAAAAAATATTTTCTTGCTGGATGGATTTTGAAATATTTTGTAAATATTGTATTTAGACACTTATAACTTAAATCAACTTTTTTTGTTCTTTTTATGACAACATTTTATTTGTTTGACAATTTGAATTCTTTGTCGTTTATTGTTGTTGCTATGGGTGTGTGTTTGTTTTGGAACTTTTCCCTGCATTTCTTTGAATTCACAATTTTTCTGCTCGCCTACTGTGACTCGTGCCGATCAAAGAAAATAATTTCGCACATAAATCCAAACAAATAAAAAGCACAAAATAAAATATTTGACTATAAAGCTGACATAAATATATTTTTTGTGATATTATTTAATATGTTATGATTTTGACACTTTTTAAAGTAATTAATACAACTAAATATCTATGTCATCTATTTTAAATCATAAAGATTCCCTCAAGTATTTCTTTTTCCATAATGATTCACCTATAGTTCCTATAGAGAACCTTGTCTCTATCGGTAAAGATGCACGCAGTTACATATTCTTTGATTTGCTTTTATGTCTTTTATATATTTATATACATAATTTGGTTCTGACTTTCTTTTTAGTAATTATTATAAAATGTTATAAAAATTAAGGTATAGTCATTTTTTGCGTAAAGCACTGAAATCAAAAGCTTATTGAGGGCCTGGAATGAACTCAACTATTTACTTGCTAAGGTTTCAGGTTATTCCGCCATCTAGCAGTTTTAGTCCGTATTAATATACAAACAAATATTTTGCATTACGTTTCTCGTCAATAATTCATATAAAAATTAAAGACGACAAGGTTGGCCCAAGCTATTTGAGAGCGACATCTACACTCGGCGTCACAAAAATCGCACCTTTATGTTTTTTTCAGTAAATTGCTCCTAGAATGTGGCCCATAAATACCACGCGTGAAAAAGAAATATCATTGTAAAGTGCACTTCAATACCTTTACATTCATTACCTGTATCATTAAAAAATCAATTACCATTTCTAACCAGGGACCAATCAATAAGATATTGGAAAAAATGCTCACTTAAGGAGCGCTAGTTGGGCTACCTTAAAAGGGTATAAAATGTTATGTCCAGGTAAGAAATGGGTCAGTCTCGGTCTGCGTGCGTTCTCGAGCGCACGTCGATCGCAGACGCCTTCCCGCTCTTTTAGCCCCCGCGCTAATTGAGCACCCAAATTTCATAGTTTACCGTATTAAGTTTCTAACGCTGTTTTCACGGCGGACAGTGGCTCGTTAACCGTACTTCTAATAAGTTTCTAACGCCGTTTTCACGGCGAATAGTGGCTTGTTAACCGTACTTCGTGGAACGTGAGCTTCGTCGACGGGAATTCGTTGTTCCAGGACTCCAAGTGCCGTGTTCGAGTAAGTTATCCGCGTCGTTCTCAACCGCCCTACTGCGTGTAGGGTGGTTTTAGGAAGTTAGTCATCGTTGTTAGGTTCATATACTGTCCCTCCCCAACCCCTCCGCAATGGCTTCCCTAAGCTCTGATGAGATTAGGAAGAAGTTAGTTGATAGTACCGGTGCTGAAGGCATACATATAAATGCTGACAAGTTCCGTTTCTTAGATTCTCTCATCCCTCATTTCATGACGATAATGTCCACAATGGCCCCTCAGGCCACCCCAGTTCCCCAGACCCCTCAGGTCTTAGGCCCTCCCGCGTCCCCTTCCTCCAGTGACATGGAGTGCGAAGTAGACGTCCCTCTGCGCCGCAAGCGAGCACCCGCGACTGAGTCTTCCTCGGACGACACCCCAACTGGCCCTGAGTCTCCCTCTTTCACCCTTGTTAAGAAGCGCTCTAAGAAGCGCTCGAAACAAGACCCGGCGCCCTCCACGCCCGTCCCTACACCCCCTGCGGCGTCTTCAACGCCAGCTGGCCCGGTGTCTTCAACACCCGCTCCGGCCCCAACTTCTGTCAAGGCCAAGGTCCCACCACCCGTTTTCCTTCGGGAAAAGGGTAAATGGACTGAGGTCTCGACACTGTGCAATGAGCACAAAATCCATTACACCCGAGCGGTAAACTCGGGTGAATCTATTAAAATCACTGTCTCGTCGATAGACGATTTCCGAGCTTTGACTAAGCTCCTCACCGATAAGCAATATGCATATCACACTTATGCTCTGTCAGAAGAGCGTAAGATCAGAGCGGTACTCAGGGGAATCCCGTTCGAATTATCGAACGAGGCCATCCTGGAGGATCTGCAGTCCCAAGGCTTCCCGGCACTCGCGGTGCATAAAATGCACAGCAAGTACGGGAGGCAACACCCTCTCGCTTTGGTGATTCTCGCCAACGTCCCCAAGTCCAGAGAGATCCTGAAAGGGGTTAGCTCTATTTGCGGCCTCTCTGGGATCTCAATCGAGGCGCCTCATCGCCGCGGTCATCCCGGCCAGTGCCATCGGTGCCAGTTGTACGGGCACGCGGCAGCCAACTGCCGCGCACCGCCCAGGTGCGTCAAGTGCCTGGTCCCGCACTTCACTAAGGAGTGCAATCGCACTCCTGAAACTCCCTCTCCTCCCGATTGCGTGCTTTGTGGCCAGTCCGGCCACACCGCAAACTACAGGGGCTGCCCTCGTGCACCCCGTTGTATGCGCTCCAATTTCAAAAGGGCGGCTCCCAAACAGGCCCCGCGCCTTTCTCAAGAAAACTTTCCGCCGCTGCGTAGCCGGGTTCCTCCGGCTGCAAAGCCTACTCAGCCCAAGCCTGCTCCAGAAAACTGGAGGCAGCGTCCCGCATCGAATCCCATCCCGGCTCCTCGCCCATACAAACCCACTCCTCAATCCTCCGTAGCAGACGATATGCGTATCGTCTGCGACGCTATTAAAAATGTCGATGTTAGTGAAATCGCAGTCTTAGCCCGTAAACTTAGGGCTTCACGTACTCCGACAGAGCGTTTGCTAGCTCTGGCGGAGCATAGTTCCCTTCTCAATTCATTGTAGGTTCATTTAAATGAATTGATCCCTAAATCATGCTTCGGCCGACCTCTGCCCAGCCCCGGCTTCACCGGAGGCTGCCCAGAACGGCCACCAACTCATGTCCCTTTGAGCACCTTCAGTGCAACTTTCACTACAGGCGGAAGACCCGCTAGCGGGTCTCCGCCAGCGCGCCCAACTTCCCGACGGGTGTCGCTTCCGATGAAGGCTAAAGGTATACGCTTACCACAGCCAACAGGTGGTTTTTAGTGGGTAGGTGCCATTCTGGTGAGTCCCACATAACCCCCCCGCAGAGGAATTTACCTGCGGGCGGGTATGCATGACGCATCTTCCACCTCCCTCCCGTGAGGGTGCCTCGGCAGCAAAAAAAAAAAAAAAATAAGAAATGGGTCAGTCGCTACTCAGACTTTAGAGTGAACACACTGGAACAACATACGCAAAAGAACTGTACCTGAAGATGGATACAACCCCTGAAGAAGCCGCTCAAATCGTTGCTCTATTGCAAACAGGACTGCGACAGGTTGACGTTGCTCGACAGTTGAACCTTAGCCGATTTGCAGTACGACGAGTATACCAACGGTTCCGTGAGACTAGTGGCTATACCCGAAGATGTGGATCCGGAAGAAAACGTTGTACATCAGAAAGAGACGACCATTTCATTGTGTCTACGTCGTTGCGCCACCGCTTCAGCAATGCTGTTGAGGTGCAACAAGAGCTCCGGTCAGCTCGTAGAACGTCTGTGAGTGTCTCTACGATTAGAAGAAGATTGAAAGAAAAGGAATTAAGAGCTCACAGACCTGCTAGAGGCCCAAAATTGACCGTGCGACATCGGAGAGAGCGGTTACAATTTGCTCAGGAGCATGTCAACTGGACGCTTGATCAGTGGAGGGCCGTTCTCTTTACCGATGAGACACGAGTATGTCTTTTCTGCAACGATAGACGCAGAAGAGTATACCGAAGAAGAGGGGAACGTTTTACCCAAGCGTGTATAGAGGAATCCGTCGAATACGGAGGTGGTTCCTGTATGTTCTGGGGTGGCATATCCGTTGAAGGGAAAACGGAACTTGTGTGCGTCTCTCGGACTGGCGGTGGTCGCGGGCAAGGGTCGCTGAATGCTGGGCGGTACATAACAGAAATCTTACAAGACCATGTGGTCCCGTATGCCAGTTTTGTTGACGATGGTTTCATGTTAATGCACGATAACGCCCGTTGCCACACTGCGTTTTCTGTGCGGGACTACTTGGAAGAGGTTGAGATTCCTGTTATGCAGTGGCCAGCACGAAGCCCAGGCCTAAACCCGATCGAGCATCTCTGGGACGATGTAAAGAGACACGTACGAGCACGTGATCCTGCTCCCACCACTCTCCAAGAGCTTCAGGATGCCGTGAAGTAAGAATGGGAGAACATACCCCAAGAGAGAGTGGTGACCCTCGTGAGGTCCATGAAGGATCGGATGGAAGCTGTCATCAAAGCAAGGGGAGGAAACACTAGATTTTAAGGACTTATTTGAGATTTTTTTTATGTTTTTTTAAATTTAGTTTTTGTAACTTTTATCCTTTTTAAGATTTTTTTATTAAAAGCTTTAAAACATATACACATGTTTGTAATTTCTAATAGGCGATTCAATAACCTTTCCAATGATATCCTACAATCATACCCTTACTATGGACAAAGTTTGAGTAAAAGTATTTTAAAGTTGCTTTTTCGAAAGGTGCGATTTTTGTGACGCCGAATGTAGTAATAGCTTGGATTTTGAGCTTTTTCCGAGTCACGAATTTTTGTATGGAGATGGTCAGTCTATAGTTATTTACTAGTCTTTGGTATTATGAAGCTTAGTAATATACAGTTCGATAAAACTTTACTTTTTAAATACATGATTCAACAGCATTTATTATCCACTAAGAAATTGGTTTACCACACACAAGTTTAAAACTAATTGGCACATCATAAAATAATATGGTCTACAATATAACCAGTCTTCCACTTTTACCAGGATCTCAAGAAGTAATCTACATCTCCCACATCGTGGACCCACACAATTTCTTCGTGCAAAGAGCCTGCCATCAGGACCTGGTTAAGGAAATGCTGAGAGACTTTAGAAATGCTGGATCATTACCTAAACCCTCTGCTAACCATGTCACTGAAGGTATGTGGTAGTAGAGTAATTTAATTTTTGTGCATTTTAATAACTTGGCTTGCCTCTTAAATTATGTCTACAGACATACATGGCACTCACCATCATACGGATTGCATGTTCACCGACTACGAAAAAATACCGATATGTAGACATTTTTATCTTATTGTTTTACTTTTGAAACATAAAATAGTCATTGTGTTTCATGTTGGTTTGGTTTCGGATTTATTTCCAGTTACCGTCCAATGTGCCAAAGGAAAAGTAATAATATCTACACTCCTGTTCTATTATTATTAGTCAAAAATTGTTTTGTTTATTTGTAACAGAAAGTGAAACAGTTATTAATAGTTCTTTAACGATTAAAAAGCTGTGCTATACTGATGAACATATATTATCAAGAAACCTCCTTTGGATTTGCCAGCGAGCTATATTGCCGACACCACATGAAAATTTTAGCAGTTAATACTTTGGCTTCAACAGATTTTTAAGTTTGATGCTTTTAGTTTTTTGAAGCATAGATTGAGTGAAGTCGGGTCAGTGGTATAGGAACTCTTTTTCCGATTGAATAACGGTAATATGTATTTATAAACAGAAAATAAACTGCAAGGCCAATATATTATTAAATCAAATTCAGATTAATCCGCCGACAGTCTTGAGTTAGAAAAATTATTATTGCGACAGTGCTTGCTTTTCGCAATTTATTTTTGTTAGAAGCTTACTCAATTAAAATATTTATTCCTGGTTTAAAAAGCACAGCCTCTACAGTGTCTATATACAATTATTCCTTCAAAAGTAAAGCCGACTGAGAAAAAAAATATAATTTTCTGCTCACCTGTAGTAATGTAAACACAAAACTAGAAGATGAAATGTAATCCATCATAAAACAAAAAGTTCATAAGTTATTGTCGCTAATTAGTTGACGATTACATAATGCAAATTTAACTGTTATATCACTAGTTAAGTTATTTACAAACCTATATTTATTACCAATCAAACAATAATACAATGATTACACACATGTGTTACATAAACCTGTTGGGTTTGTATACAACAATGTATTTATGTATAATACAATTTTTAAAACATAGGCATACATAAGTTTTGACAAATAATGTAGAACAATAAAATGTACAATTATATTGTGTTCTCTAGGTTCATCACTTTTTGACGGAACAAGTGATTGCAACGCCTCAAAGCTACTGATACACGACGACACCAGACACTTGACACTCAGTGTATACATCAAATGTCTGCGTGTGTCATCTGCCGCGACACTACCGGCGCTCTAGCTCAGTGTCGGTGTCGCTGCCGTTGAGACGCAACGGGCGCAGTGTCAGACACGAGTGTCTTGGTTATCGAGCCTGCGCGAAATTTCTAGCTAGAGCAACATGACGTCACGTACGTGGACTGCAGACGAAACCAAGTCTTTAATTGTATTTTAACACAAAATTATTATTTATAATTAACACAAGATGGAGCTACGTTAGCAATATAACGAAAAAATGCTAAATAGATACTAAATGATGTCCATGGTATCAGCCAGAGCCTGGTAGCTTAGTTGCATTAGTTGGTTAGAGCGCCCACCTGGCAAGCGCGAGACCAGTGGTTCCAATCGCGGTCGGGGCGGTTTTATTTTTTCTTATTTATAAAACTCTAAAAATTTATTATAGGTATGCGATAAAATCCAGTTAAAAGATATATTGATTTTACTTTCATCTGAAGAAAGTTCTTATAGCATTCTGGATCTTCGTTTTTCAGTTCGGATAATAACTGATTAAATGCCCCCAGCTGTGCTCTTGTCTTAATCCAATCCTTAACCCAAATCGATCTATTTTTACGACGACGCATTTTGATTGAAACACATATCGTGACAATCGCGGCAGCAGCACGTCGATTCATGGTGATGGAATGTCCGAAATTGAATTGCACATTGTTCCGTGGAGACAGCCCGTAGGTACACTTCAACCGCGACACTTGTGTCAGGTGTCAGTGTCTGCGTGTATCCTAAGTATAACATTTCGATTATTGATTCGGTTATTAGCACTTTAATTGGTATGTGTAGTTCTTGCATTTTACGAAGGCGAGCGAAATTTACTTGTTGTAAACACTTATATATACGTATATGTGTCACAGTGTGAGGTTAAAAGCGAGTATGGTTAGCATAACAAAACATAAAAAAGAAATGTCGTACAATGTATTCTCCAATATTAAATAAAATACAACATGAAAATATTAATCGTCTTTATAGAAATCACTATAACATTCACTCAGAAAGTTTTGAGAAAAATAAATATAATCACTAAAACTAAAATCTCTCCGCCAGCATCTATACAAACATTTCATGCATCTGAACCAATTTTCTAAGTACATTTTCCAGTCTGCAACAAGTACTTCCTCAACGCCCTTCTCGAACGCAGTGAGCGCATCTTCTAGCGATGAAAACTGAATCCCCCTGAGCGTTTTAGTTTTAGTGAACAAAAAGAAGAAGTGTCACCTTGCCAAATCAGGACTGTGAGGCGGATGATCCAAAAGTTTTATCGGTGTGGTGTTTAGGAAGTCGCTCGACTTGATCGCGAAGTTTTCGGACTTTCGTGGTCGTGGTGGAGCATAAGGCCTCGGAACCCCACGTCCGGTTGCTTGTTGCTCGCAGCAGCAAAAACTTCTGGCAAGAATTTGATAGTGTACCACTCTGCATTAACGCTACTTTGGTTTCTTAAGGGAGTTGATACTAAATGCTCCGTTAAGGAGAAAAAACTGGCGATCAAAATTTGTCCAGCGCTTCTCGATCGTTTCACTTTCGTAGGCGTTGATTGGTTCTGAAACAGCCATAGGTACTGTTGACTGGCGCTTTGTTTCTGGATCATATTGATAAATTTAAGAGTTGTCATTTATTATAACATCGTAAACAGGGCGAGAAGAATGCCATGGCACTATTCCAGTAGTTGTGTAGGATATCGTGAACACTTCCTGATCCAATCTGCGAATTTTGCTGAATCTCCGCGTATGTAATTCGCCGATATTGTTGAATCAAAGTTTTCTTCCGTAACAGTAGTCAAAGGACGACCACTTCTTTCTCCATCCTCAAAACTTAAGCGACCGCACCTTTCCGACCCAGGTTTCAAGTTGGACTTAAAGTCGTAAAAAATCATCTCATGAAAATGTTCCCGACGCAAATCCCTTTTTTCTAAGACACTCAAAAGTCTCATAATGCCGGTAAAAAAATTTAGAAGGTTAAATTTGGAACAAATACATTTTTAATTTTAAATAATCGAATTGTCAAAGTAATTTATAAATCGCAATACATAAATTTTTTTTTTGTATTAGTGTATAGTTAGTTTAGTATAGCTAATTGTGTATTATAGTTTATTATAAACTGTAATAAATAACGAAACGACTCTAATCTTTGCAACTCTTGTGTGATAACAATTTATTTTCTGCTTTGCGTTCAAAAATAAACGGCTACTTACAACAATGATTAATGAATGTATTATTAGGGATTGACCGATACGATATCACGGATCTATTTCCATTTCTTTATTTTCTCGATGACAGCTCCTGTGAAAACTTGTGTGAGCGTTTTTTTTACAATAAGTATGCATTATTTTATAAAAATATGACGTTTACACACGTACAAGGTTATATATATAATACCAGACTCGGAGAAACTGATAGGGAACGAGCTATATCGATAAACGAGACAGATAGAACTGTCATCGAGAAAATGAAGAAATGGAAATAGTATAGAAAACAGTACTGCTGACATGAATACATTTAATCGTTTATGTTTTAATTTTCTTTGGTTTAGAAGATATTTTCATATCACTTGCAGCATTGCGCGATTTTAGCCGCATAATTTTTAAAAATGTCAACTTTTTTTTACAGGCAAGCTGTATTTGGCGTTTAACAAAGCAGATAATATGTGGCAAAGATGCCGTGTAGTTAGCATCGACAAAACTAATGTCAATAATAATTTGTACATGGTGTTCTGTATCGACTTTGGGAGTACCGAAGTTGTCCATCTTGATAAGTAAGTTGATTTTTTATTAAACTCATAAGATAAAAGGTGTGTTCTATTAGTATATAGTTTTGGGATACACTTTTTGGCACTGGTGTGGCAGCGTTTATTGCGTTTGACAGTCTATTTATAAAACTAGAATATGAAGAATTTAGAACTGGATAATTATGTGGAATTTTTTAATTTGGTAACAGTTATATTATTATTTTTAGCCAGTCTGTATTATTTGATTTCGTACGATTGCAATTTTTTATTGCACAAAAATTATTAACATATTAGGTCCGTACATATGAAATTGGCGTTTTGTCGTACTGGCCACTTTGATATATATTATCTCCTCTTTGGTTAAGAATTCCAATTTCAAATTTATACAGCTATGTCACGCGTTTCGAATACCGTAATTCATTTGTTTTGTCCTCTTTTGGTTTTTTTCTTTGCGTCACTTAGTTTACAAAATGGAAAACTTGAAATATTGCGTTATTTACGAGTACGAGTTCCACCGTGCTGCAGAAACGGCTCGAAGTATTAATGCTGGGTATGGCGGCGGTGTCGCGAAAGAAAACACAGTGCGTTTTTGGTTCCAACGTTTTCGTTCTGGAAATTTCGACTTGTAGAACAAGCCCCGTGGACGGCCAGAGACCAAAGTTGATGATGAAGAATTTAAGGCTATTGTGGAAGCGGATCCATCACAAACCACGTCCGACGTCCAACCACGTTAGCTGTAGGCTGCGGTGTTAGTGGCAAAACTGTTTTAATCCACTTGAAGCAAATTGGGAAGGTGAAAAAGCTTGAGAGGTGGGTACCTCATGAATTGAGTGCAGCAAACCGACAAACGCGCTTCGACTGTTGCGTTACATTACTCAACCAGCACAATAATTAAAGGATTTTAAATCGAATTATTACCTGTAATGAAAGTGAATCCTGTAGGACAATCGGAAATGCTCATCGCAATCGTTGAATCCTGGCGAACCAGCCAAATCCTGCCCCAAGAGAAAATTGACTCAACAAAAATCCTGTGAGCGTTTGGTGGACTAGTGCCGGTGTCGTTCACTACAGCTTTCTTAAATCTGGCCAGATGATTACGGCAGATGTCTATTATCAGCAACTGCAAACCATGATGGAAAAGCTAGCTACTAAACAACCGAGGCTGGTCAATCGCTCTAGGCCACTGCTGCTTCAGGACAACGCTAACACCACACACTGCACAACAGATGGCTACCAAATTAGAGGAGCTTTAATTGGAATGTCTAAGATATCCACCGTACTCCCCGGACCTTGCTCCAACAGATTACCATTTTTTTCGAAATTTGGATAACTTCTTGCAAGGGAAAAATTCAACTCTGATGGGGATTTTTTGTAAAGGGATCAATGAACTTCCTACGAGGTGGCAAAAGTGGTATAGATAGCAATGGTACATACTTTGATTAAATAAATTTATTATATTTAAAAAAGATTGACTTTGGGAGGCATTACAAAATGCCAATTTCATATGTAATGACCTAATATTTATTGCATTTTCACTTTTTGAATACTTTATCTGTTTTTTTTTGTGTTAACGCGTTATTAAAAATAAAGTTATTTTTGTCATACAAAAATATTTTATTTTAGATTTATTTAATTTCCACAGATATGACTAAATAAAGACCTTCTTACTGCTCGACGCAAAAAGTGAGGGGCTATATGTTTGAGTTATTTTTTTGTTTAAAATTTGAATGAATCGAGAGTTTTCTTTGCCATGTTTGAAGCAAATGGGTACAACTGTTCAAAAGTTATGCTTGTTTTAACTGTTAAACAAAATAACTTGTTTATTTACAGATTACGCCTCTTACCGCCGGCGCGAGTACAATCTCCATTCCCACTGGCCATTAACTGTTCATTGGCCAATTGCGTGCCCTTATCCGGGTCTTGGACCAGTGACGACGCTCTGTTGATACAAAGTATTATTGACAAGTAAGTTGGTTTCTGTGTATGGTGCTTTGCTTTATTCAACTAATACCTTTTTATTTTGGAAGCTGTATTTCCCTTTGTTTAGGCTATAACTTAGACTATAGGCTTACATATCTGCGCTGCGTTCGCAGTATTTCGCGTAATTAAGTGGAGGTTAGAGGTTGTTTAATGTAGTATGCTCTGTAATAAAAAGTTATTGAATATTTCGTAGGTTTTTGTGTATTATGGAAACTGTTCTGTCGGTTGATCTTGATCTAATTGTATTCGTTATAAATGATATCTCATTAATAAATGTCTCATTATTTTTTAATTACAAAAAAAAAGAAATTCTATTTTCGGGTTTTTTTTAAGCTAACCAGCCTTGCATTAAACTGTATTTTACCGAATTACTCATTTTAAATGACCACTGACAAAAGCTTAAAGTATTTTAAAGGTACTTCTAAAATTTAATTATAATTGCAAAGCCTTCTTACAGTATTCCTATAATTTTACAGCAAACAAGCGGTAATCCACGTAAGAAACGTTCGTTCGATGGCCAACTACACTGTGAAGTTGGAATGCGATCTGTTCACATATGAAGATGGCGCTAGTGTGGCGCACGCTTTAGTGTTTCATGAAAGAGCCATGATGCCTGATATGAGACGATCTGTAAGTATTTATTCTTTTTGGTCAACTATTGTTGACCTTAGAACGTTGGTGTTTCTTAGTTTTTTGGAGAATACATAGTATAGTATATGTATAGTATAGCTGACAAAACGTAACAATGAGTTTTTTAAAAACTTGTGAAATCATACATTGAGAGGAGGTCCGTCCACCAAAGTGTCTACCATTACTACATATACATAAAAATATGAAAATAATATCCTGGGCGGGGTCCGAAAAACATGTTATTCGTGTGACTTCATTTATGTATGGCATCTTAGTTAAAAATGGATAATTAACACTTTCCTAATTTAGACTTACTACAGCTGGAATTAAAACTGCTTCTTTTTATTTTGTTTTATTGTATTATATTTCTAGTTTTTTTTATTTCATCTTCACTTACGCAATGTTAAAAATAAGTTTGTGCTTAAGCAGAATAACTCAGTTTCTTTTTAAATTAACGTTTAGTTTGTTTAGCATTCCATGACTTACAACTTCAATGTCATTAATCAGCATAATTATATTTCAGTATGCAGAAGTCGTGGGAACCAGTGAAAAACCAAAGTTATTTAGAAGCCATAATGATTACAAATACCGATCCACTGAAGAAGTGATTATAACAAATATTGTTAGTCCGGACAAATTCTATGTGAGAAAGGTAACATGTACACATAATTTTAATAAAAGCTAAATCGAACAATGTTCAAAAAATTCATAATATGCTAACTTTCAGCTTCAGAAGTGCCTTAATAATTAGAGTTCACTTAAGGTCATATCACATGGTCACATGGATATGCTTAAGCTTAGGTCAGGATAATTTGTACCTACAATTTTTTTTTAATTATATATATTGCATTTTCTTGGGTATGAAGTGTCGAATAGAAGTTTATAGAATAAGCATTTATATTTACTAGCTTTTATTTAAGAACAGAAGCTTTAAATTTATTAATTATCCTTGAAAGGTTCAAATAGTATAAATAAAAAAAGTAATAAACTTGTTGTTTTAGCTTTAATTTAATAGTTATTTTTTATTTTTTTATCAGGTCCACCTGGAATCAGTTTTTGAAAAGTTGTGTGATGACATGGAACAAGAATATAGTATGGTTGTTAATTCTGGATCTGTTTATCTACCGGAAATAGGTATATTTCATATAAAAAATATATGGATATTTTTTACACTGACCTTTGTATAAAGTGATATAGCCGAAACCATCATAAAGCACGTGAAGTCCGTGCCTCCGAGTGCCAGGTCGCCAAACCTAATACTGGACAGACCAGCCAGTTTGGCCGGACACCCTACATTATTGAGGATTTTGTCTCAGTATTAATAGGTATGACACGCAACGTACGGCACGTGCGCTATCAATCGAGGAATGAACAATACCGACTGAAGCTCTGTCACAGAGCGCAGGGGGGCGACTCTCGTCGCCTGCGCTCGGCCACGCTCGTCGGTCGCTCATTTGCGAAATGTAAAAAGCCGGACAAGCCGGACCCTGTTTATTTTGGCCGGACACGCAATCAAAAAGCCTACCTATGTCCGGCTTTATCCGGACGCCTGGCAACGCTTTTGCGTAGTGACAGTCGGAGGCTCCGATAGTAGTCACGACGCGACTATGAACAAACTTTATTCTGCCTTTTCTCAGTTTCATTAATTTAAATACGTACTAAATAAATAATAATAATAAATATTAATATACGTACTTCAGTATGTGTGAGTACAAGCCCCTTAGCTCAAGCCCTTAGACATGCCAGAAAGTCACCATCTTCCGTTTTTCTTTTACTTTAATGAAAAACGCTGACCCTTTGTTAGTACTATGTAACTATTGTGATAAAAATGCGTTTTTCGTTTGGTTATTATACCTCCACTCCTCAACCGATCCGTGCTTTTGGAAATGCCATAGGAAAATTCATACAGAAAAAAAATACTGTTTCCCAAGAGAAGCTTGAGCAGTGACGCAGACTAAGACTAAATATTTAAACAAAGAAATTAAGCTATCCTATCCAGACTAAAATGTGTAACAAATAAACATACAGATGTTTTATTTCACGAGTGATCTTTTGAAGTTAGCTTTGGGCGTGTTCACGTAAAATATTTCAAGTAGACAGTTTATCATACATAAGTCACGTAAAAACCAACTTACCCTTACAGGTGGCCTCTACGCAGTTAACGTAAAACGCAATATAAGTGAAACATCGTGGTGTAGAGGCGTAGTGCTACAGTTACCTGGTCGAAGACAAGTCAGATTGCAGCTGTGCGATATCGGGTCTGTCATACTGGCTCATTACTCGGCCTTGAGGAAGATACATACTAAGTTTACGATGCTTAGTGCTTTGGTAAGTTGGAAGTTGTTCATTGCTGACTCTGTTTTGAGCTTTCTATTGTGCCTTTTATATGTTGGATATAGTTTGTCTTGTTTTATAAATTTATGTCTAAATAATAGTAACTGTTTTTGGAATGAGACCAGGTTCGACTCCTAGGTGGTATATGAGATGTTTTAAAAACCCTTGAGTGCAATTTTTAAGAGTTCAGTTTATTTGCTTTGGAGTCTGTTCAACAAACTGTACAAATTGCTAGGGATTTTTTTAACCACACCAATGGCCCACTTCCAAGACGAACTTAACAAGAACAAGGTGTCTACACCTACACCTACACTCTCACTATCACTGGCCACTGAATTCACCAACTTTATGAAACTCATGCACACTGTGATACCTTCTCTCCAAACGCAATTGGAACTACTGTGACCGACTAGAAATGAAAAGCATTTGTAAGATGTTACTTCATGGGATCGGAGAAAGCAAGTCAGAAGATATTGCCATCAGTATACTGAAGATGGTTAGTCAACACCTTAAGCTGAGTGCGATGGACAAGGGGGCCATCTGCTTTTGCCATCGGCTTGATAAAACTGTGGGCGAAGAAAAGCTACGACCGATCCTTTTCAAATTCTGCCATGGACGAACCAGGGACAAAGTGTGGAAGGCGAAGTCTTCATTAAAAGATACACGCATTACTTTATCGGAATATATGACAAAGCCTCGCCGCCATCTTGAAGCGTGACGACGACTTTTTGGAGTTTTCCGCTGCTGGTCAAGGAATGGCGATATATTTATTGCTGAGCCCATTGAATCCTGACGCCGTGTCACTAGACTTGGCGATTTAAGAATATCCCGGTGCCAGTTCCATCGGCAACGCAGACCAAACAGACCAGGGTTACAGCAGCAGCGAAGACAAGACTAAGACAAAACTATAAAAAAATTAGTTGAAAGAAATCTGTAAAAGATATGTTTGTTTACATTCTAATCAATCAATTCAATTATTGGTCAAATTAGACCAAAAAATAAGAGTAAAGTTACCTAAATTCCCACCAAGCTGAAAATCGGTAAGATTGTTTGAAATATCATTAAAAACAAAATTTGAAAGTTCCCCATCTTTCCCCTGTAAGGAAGAAATTTTATTCAAGGTCAAAGGTAAAAAAAAATGAGTTTTTCGCGATTTTCAGCAAAACGGTAAGTTTTATCATAAAAATATCTCAGACAAAAATTGTGTTTCATAAAATTATCTACAAAAAATTAATTAATAAGTATTTAGGAGCTTGGAGGTAGTTGGAGGCGAAAAGAGAGACGGTTCGATAACGAATGATCTTTATTAGATTTTTTTTTTTTTTTTTTTTTTTGCTGCCGAAGCACCCTCACGGGAGGGAGGTGGAAGATGCGTCATGCATACCCGCCCGCAGGTAAATTCCTCTGCAGGGGGGTTATGTGGGACTCACCAGAATGGCACCTACCCACTAAAAACCACCTGTTGGCTGTAGTAAGCGTATACCTTTAGCCTTCATCGGAAGCGACCACCCGTCGGGAAGTTGGGGGCGCTGGCGGAGACCCGCTAGCGGGTCTTCCGCCTGTAGTGAAAGTTGCACTGAAGGTGCTCAAAGGGACATGAGTTGGTGGCCGTTCGGGGCAGCCTCCGGTGAAGCCGGGGCTGCGCGGAGGTCGGCCGAAGCATGATTTAGGGATCAATTCATTTAAATGAACCTATAATGAATTGAGAAGGGAACTATGTTCCGCCAGAGCAAGCAAACGCTCTGTCGGAGTACGTGAAGCCCTAAGTTTACGGGCTAAGACTGCAATCTCCCTAACATCGACACTTTTGATAGCGTCGCAGACGATACGCATATCGTCTGCTACGGAGGGTTGGGGAGTGATATTGGATGGGCGAGGAGCCAGGATGGGATTCGCTAGTGCAGCGGGGCGGTGCCTCCAGTTCTCTGGAGCAGGCTTGGGCTGGGTAGGCTTTGCAGCCGGAGGAACCCGGCTACGCAGCGGCGGAAAGTTTTCCTGAGAAAGGGGCGGGGCCTGTTTGGGTGCCGCCCTCTTAGAATTAGTACGCATACAACGGGGTGCACGGGGGCAGCCCCTGTAGTTTGCGGTGTGGCCGGACTGGCCACAAAGCACGCAATCGGGAGGAGAGGGAGTTTCAGGAGTGCGATTGCACTCTTTAGTGTAATGAGGGACCAGGCACTTGACGCATCTGGGCGGTGCGCGGCAGTTGGCCGCCGCGTGCCCGTACAACTGGCACCGGTGGCACTGGCCGGGGTGACCGCGTCTGTGAGGCATCTCAACTTTGATGCCAGAGAGGCCGCATATGATGCTGACCTCTTTGAAGATCGTCCTTGACTTGGGGACGTTGGCGAGAACCGCCAGAGCGAGGGGGTGTTGCCTCCCGTACTTGCTGTGCATTTTATGCACCGCGAGTGCCGGGAAGCCTTGGGATTGCAGATCCTCCAGGATAGCCTCGTTCGATAATTCGAACGGGACTCCCCTGAGTACCGCTCTGATCTTACGCTCTTCTGACAGAGCGTAAGTGTGATAAGCATATTGCTTATCGGTGAGGAGCTTAGTCAAAGCTCGGAAATCGTCTATCGACGAGACAGTGATTTTAACAGATTCACCCGAGTTGGTCGCTCGGGTGTAGAGGATCTTGTGCTCTTTGCACAAAGTCGAGACCTCGGACCATTTACCCTTTTCCCGAAGGAACACGGGTGGTGGGACCTTGGCCTTGGCAGAAGAGGCCGGGGCGGGTGTTGTATGCACCGGGATAGCTGGCGTTGAAGTCGCCGCGGTGGGTGTTGAAGACACCGGGACGGGCGTTGAGGACGCCGGGGCTTGTTTTGGGCGCTTCTTAGAGCGCTTCTTAACTAGAGTGAAGGAGGGTGGCTCAGGGCCAGAAGGGGTGGCGTCCGAGGATGACTCGGTCGCGGGTGCGCGCTTGCGGCGCGGAGGGGCGTCTACTTCACACTCCATGTCACTGGAGGAAGGGGACGCAGGAGGGCCTAAGACCAGAGTAGTCTGAGTGGCGGATGTGGCCTGAGGGGCCTGGGGAAGTGGGGTGGCTTGAGGGGCCAGTGTAGGCAATAACGCCATGAAATGAGGGATGAATTTGTCTAGGTCACGAGCCATTCCAGGGGGCACGTACATGCCCTCTTCATGGAGACCATCTAATAACTTTGTCCTAATCTCGTTAAAGCTTAGGGAAGCCATAGCGGGGGGTTGGGGAGGGACAACAATATATAAATATATATACTATGAACCTAACAACGATGACTAACTTCCTAAAAACCACCCTACACGCAGTAGGGCGGTTGGAAAACGACGCGGATAACTTACTCGAACACGAAGACTCGAAGTTCTGGAACGCAGATCTTGCCGGAGCGGCGACGGCGACGCAGTCGGCGACGTCGGGCAGCAGGCGGAACGAAGATTAGTCGTGAAAACGACTTTTCTATGAAATTTAGGAAATACGGTACGAAGCCTGGGTCGTGAAAACGACCCCTGAAATTTGGGGTGCTCAACTAGTGCGGGGACTAGAGAGCGGAAAAAGCGTCTGCGATCCACGTGCGAACGAATCCGCACGCAAACCGAGACTGTGCGTTTTATTAGAATCCCGGCCTCTTTATATATAATTTTGGATATCCAAGTACGGTCCGGCGAGCAATACCGTGGAGAGAGCCGCTGCGGTTTGTAGGCACGGTCGGCGAGCAATACCGTGGAGAGAGCCTTTTTTTTTTTTTTTTTTTTTTTTTTTGCTGCCGAGGCACCCTCACGGGAGGGAGGTGGAAGATGCGTCATGCATACCCGCCCGCAGGTAAATTCCTCTGCGGGGGGGTTATGTGGGACTCACCAGAATGGCACCTACCCACTAAAAACCACCTGTTGGCTGTAGTAAGCGTATACCTTTAGCCTTCATCGGAAGCGACCACCCGTCGGGAAGTTGGGGGCGCTGGCGGAGACCCGCTAGCGGGTCTTCCGCCTGTAGTGAAAGTTGCACTGAAGGTGCTCAAAGGGACATGAGTTGGTGGCCGTTCGGGGCAGCCTCCGGTGAAGCCGGGGCTGCGCGGAGGTCGGCCGAAGCATGATTTAGGGATCAATTCATTTAAATGAACCTATAATGAATTGAGAAGGGAACTATGTTCCGCCAGAGCTAGCAAACGCTCTGTCGGAGTACGTGAAGCCCTAAGTTTACGGGCTAAGACTGCAATCTCCCTAACATCGACACTTTTGATAGCGTCGCAGACGATACGCATATCGTCTGCTACGGAGGGTTGAGGAGTGATATTGGATGGGCGAGGAGCCAGGATGGGATTCGCTAGTGCAGCGGGGCGGTGCCTCCAGTTCTCTGGAGCAGGCTTGGGCTGGGTAGGCTTTGCAGCCGGAGGAACCCGGCTACGCAGCGGCGGAAAGTTTTCCTGAGAAAGGGGCGGGGCCTGTTTGGGTGCCGCCCTCTTAGAATTAGTACGCATACAACGGGGTGCACGGGGGCAGCCCCTGTAGTTTGCGGTGTGGCCGGACTGGCCACAAAGCACGCAATCGGGAGGAGAGGGAGTTTCAGGAGTGCGATTGCACTCTTTAGTGTAATGAGGGACCAGGCACTTGACGCACCTGGGCGGTGCGCGGCAGTTGGCCGCCGCGTGCCCGTACAACTGGCACCGGTGGCACTGGCCGGGGTGACCGCGTCTGTGAGGCATCTCAACTTTGATGCCAGAGAGGCCGCATATGATGCTGACCTCTTTGAAGATCGTCCTTGACTTGGGGACGTTGGCGAGAACCGCCAGAGCGAGAGGGTGTTGCCTCCCGTACTTGCTGTGCATTTTATGCACCGCGAGTGCCGGGAAGCCTTGGGATTGCAGATCCTCCAGGATAGCCTCGTTCGATAATTCGAACGGGACTCCCCTGAGTACCGCTCTGATCTTACGCTCTTCTGACAGAGCGTAAGTGTGATAAGCATATTGCTTATCGGTGAGGAGCTTAGTCAAAGCTCGGAAATCGTCTATCGACGAGACAGTGATTTTAACAGATTCACCCGAGTTGGTCGCTCGGATGTAGAGGATCTTGTGCTCTTTGCACAAAGTCGAGACCTCGGACCATTTACCCTTTTCCCGAAGGAACACGGGTGGTGGGACCTTGGTCTTGGCAGAAGAGGCCGGGGCGGGTGTTGTATGCACCGGGATAGCTGGCGTTGAAATCGCCGCGGTGGGTGTTGAAGACACCGGGACGGGCGTTGAGGACGCCGGGGCTTGTTTTGGGCGCTTCTTAGAGCGCTTCTTAACCAGAGTGAAGGAGGGTGGCTCAGGGCCAGAAGGGGTGGCGTCCGAGGATGACTCGGTCGCGGGTGCGCGCTTGCGGCGCGGAGGGGCGCCTACTTCACACTCCATGTCACTGGAGGAAGGGGACGCGGGAGGGCCTAAGACCAGAGTAGTCTGAGTGGCGGATGTGGCCTGAGGGGCCTGGGGAAGTGGGGTGGCTTGAGGGGCCTGTGTAGGCAATAACGCCATGAAATGAGGGATGAATTTGTCTAGGTCACGAGCCATTCCAGGGGGCACGTACATGCCCTCTTCATGGAGACCATCTAATAACTTTGTCCTAATCTCGTCAAAGCTTAGGGAAGCCATAGCGGGGGGGTTGGGGAGGGACAACAATATATAAATATATATACTATGAACCTAACAACGACGACTAACTTCCTAAAACCACCCTACACGCAGTAGGGCGGTTGGAAACGACGCGGATAACTTACTCGAACAACACGAAGACTCGAAGTTCTGGAACGCAGATCTTGCCGGAGCGGCGACGGCGACGCAGTCGGCGACGTCGGGCAGCAGGCGGAACGAAGATTAGTCGTGAAAACGACTTTTCTATGAAATTTAGGAAATACGGTACGAAGCCTGGGTCGTGAAAACGACCCCTGAAATTTGGGGTGCTCAACTAGTGCGGGGACTAGAGAGCGGAAAAAGCGTCTGCGATCCACGTGCGAACGAATCCGCACGCAAACCGAGACTGAATCCGCACGCAAACCGAGACTGGAGAGAGCCGCTGCGGTTTGTAGGCACGGTCGGCGAGCAATACCGTAAGGTGAGCCGCGGCGTGCTACAGGGCTCCCTCCTTAGCGAAGCGTACGGTTGGTTTTACTGTGCGGCCGAAACGGGTCTTTTTCACGGTGCTGGGACACGTAGTGGCGGTGGTTGATGTGGAGTTCCCGTCAGCGATGATGTAGGCAGGCTTCAGTCGGTCGATGGATATGTTGGCTTCGCGAGTTGGTAGTTTCAGCTTGAAATACTTCGCTGTTCGTTGTAGCACGGGGTAAGGTCCGTCGTAAGGTGGTTTCAGCGGTTTCCTTACAGCATCAACTCGAACGAAGACGTGACTGCATGACTGTAGGTCTTTATGTACGAAGATGGGTTTGCTGTTGGTGTGACAGTTCTCCGGAACAGGCTGGAAACTGCGTAGTGTGGTTTGCAGTTGATTGACAAATGTACTGTCCATTGAACTCGATGGTGACGATTCGCAGGTCGGCTGGAAGAAATCGCCTGGTAATCTTAACTTTGCGCCGTAGGTCAGTTCGGCGGCGCTGACGTCACTGTCGGTTCTGATGGCAGTACGGAGTCCTAGTAACACGATCGGCAGCTGTTCAATCCACTTCTCGTTGTTTTGTAGGCGGGCAGTCAGTGCGGTTTTTAGTGTGCGATGCCAGCGCTCGATAATACCGTTGCACTGCGGATGGTACGGTGTAGTACGATTTTTCTCTATACCAAGTAATTTCATGAGTGACGTAAACAGTTGGCTTTCGAATTGTCTGCCCTGGTCCGTAGTGAGTTGGGACGGGCAGCTAAATCTAGCAATCCATGTCTCCATCAGGGCTTCAGCGACGGCTTCTGCAGTAATTTCGTACAGCGGCTTTGCTTCCGGCCAACGGGTTGCGCGGTCGATCATCGTGAGCAAGTATCGTTCGCCGTTCGGTGCTGTAGGTAGCGGTCCAACGATGTCGATGTGCACGCTGTCGAAACGGTGCGTCGGTGGAAATGTTTCAACGCCGCTGTGTGTGTGTCTGTGAACTTTTGACTTTTGGCACTGGATGCAGGTCTTCGCCCATGTTCCTACGTCGGTGTTCATGGATGGCCAAAAGTAGCGTTCAGCAACCATTCTTCGAGTTGTTCGTACGCCGGGATGGCTTATGCAGTGGATGGCTCGAAAGGCTTGGTGTCTGAAGGCATCCGGTAGGTACGGACGGGCGCAACTAGTGGACGTTTCACAATAGATGTAGGTGTTCGGGGAATGCAGGTATATTTTCTTGAAACTTAGGTTTGGCTTGAGAAGTAGTTCTTTCAAGTGTATATCTTTCTCTTGCGCACGGGCGATTTCTTCATGACAGATTGGCGTAGGTGTAGCGATCGTTTCGACGCGTGAAAGGGCGTCGGCAACTTTATTTTCACTGCCGCTGATGTGACGGATGTCTGTGGTGAATTCGCTAATGTACATGAGCTGGCGAGTTCTACGAGGTGTGTCGGCGTCTGATGATTGTTTCAGTAGGGCGTAGGTGAGCGGTTTGTGGTCAGTGAAGATAATCATTTTTCTTCCTTCATGGAGTTTTCGAAAATGTTTCACTGCCATGTACATAGATGTTAGTTCTCGGTCGTAGGTACTGTAGCGTTGCTGTGCTGCGTTGAACTTCTTTGAATAGTAGCCGAGTGGTTGCCAGGTGTTGTTTACTCGCTGTTGTAGTACGGCACCAGCGCAGTCGTTGGAAGCGTCACACATAAGAGCGAGTGGGACGGAGTGATACGGGTGAGCAAGAAGTACTGCGTTTTCTATCGCTGCCTTGCAGTTTTCGAAAGCTTGAGACGACTCTTCGTTCCACTGGATCTTTGTTTTGTCGTGACGTTTGCTGTTGTGCAGATAAGCGTTCAGTGGCGATTGTAGCTTGGCAACTTGAGGTATGCTGTCTCTGTAGAAGTTTAGCATTCCTAGGAATCTTCGTAGGGCTTCAATTGTGGTTGGTCTCGTAAATTCTGATATTGCTTGAATCTTGTGTGCAGGTGGTCTGATTCCGTTTTCATTTACGCTGTAGCCAAGGAAGGTGACTTCTTTCTTGCCGAACACAGACTTAGATGGGTTGATGGTGACGCCATACTCATTGAGTTGGCGTAGCACGGTGCGTAGGTCTTCCTCGTGTTGCTGCTCGGTTGTCGAAGCTAGATTACGTCATCAATAAATGGATACGCGAAGTCCAGGCCAGAGAGTACCTGATGTATGAATCGTTGAAAAGTCTGTCCTGCGTTCTTCAGACCTGGGCACATTCGTGGGAATTCGAAGAGGCCGAATGGTGTGATGATGGCCGTCTTCTCAATATGACTCTTCAGGACTGGCAATTGTAGATAGGCTCGGTTGAGGTCAAGGGTGCTGAAGAACTTATTCCCGGCGAGTTGGTACGTGAAGTCTTTGAGTCGGGGTACGGGATATCGATCGGGTTTCGTGATGGCATTAAGTTTTCTGTAGTCGCCGCAGACTCGTAGTTCCCCATTTTTCTTAGGAACGACGACGAGTGGGCAGATCCCTTGTGACATCATGGTCTCGAACTCCTTCTTCACAGCTGCGTAGCGTTGGGGCGGTATGTGTCTCGCTTTGGCGTAGACTGGAGGGCCGGTGGTTTCAATGTGGTGTTCGACATGATGTTTTGGTGTTGTGGAGAATACGGAGGGTCTTGTGACGTCAGGAAACTCGGCGAGGATGCGATGGTACTTCTGCCCCAGGTCTATTGTGCGAATAGTGGGTGTGCTGGACGTGCACAGCGGCGCCTTGACAGACAAGTTAGTGATTTTGTTGTTGAGGCAGCGGCCGGCAACGTCGACCAGGAGCTTGTGTTGCTTGAGGAAGTCTGCACCAATGATGGGTTTGCTGACGTCGGCGATGATGAACTTCCATCGGAAGGGCCTCCGTAGGTTAAGGTCAAGCTCCATAGTTTTCTCGCCGTAGGTGGGTATTATGGTGTTGTTAGCGGCGTACAGGACGAACGGCTGTTGTTGCGCTTGTGCTCCTTTCTTCCTTGGTATAACCGAGATGTTTGCTCCGGTATCGACCAAGAAAGACAATCGTGTTTTCTTATCCGTGACGAACAGGCGGTGTGTAGTTCCTAATACGCCGGGTCCCGCCGCAGCCAGCGTATGTGTTAGTTTTCCGACGTTTCTTCATTGTTCTTGTAGGAACATGGTGTAGTACAGCGTCGGGCGTGCTTGCCGAACCTCTTGTGGTAGTAGCAGTAGCTGGGCGGCGTGGCGGAAGCAGAACGAGAACGCGTGCGTTGACTGAACTGGCGTGTTGGCGTTCGGTTGCGGCGGTATGTTCCGTTGCGTAGTTCAGCAACTTCTAGGTGTAGTTTCCTGATTTCGTTTACTAAGTCTGCAATCTCCGGGTCCCGTGTGCGGTCCATTGTTTTTTGTAGGGGGAGCGTCTTCTTTTGTCGGGGTCACCACTTTAGGAGCTTGGAGGTAGTTGGAGGCGAAAAGAGAGACGGTTCGATAACGAATGATCTTTATTAGAATCCCGGCCTCTTTATATATAATTTTGGATATCTAAGTACGGTCCGGCGAGCAATACTGTGGAGAGAGCCGCTGCGGTTTGTAGGCACGGTCGGCGAGCAATACCGTGGAGAGAGCCGCTGCGGTTTGTAAGCACGGTCGGCGAGCAATACCGTAAGGTGAGCCGCGGCGTGCTACAAGTACTTTTTTTTCTACGAGCCACCGTTTTTGAGATATAACGATTCAAAAAGTTGTAAAAGTTGTAATCGTCATAATATGCATGAGTACGCCACGTATATATACATCTCTATAGTTGTAATATATGTTAAAATATTTTTCTATCGGTTATTGTAACTTACACTACTAATAAAAAATATACATAAGTTATAACTATAAGAATACCAGGTCAAATGAAGCCCAGTCCCTTAATTTATACGCCATTGAAACCTTGAGAAAACGTCTGTCCCCTGTTCAATTGTGTGCGTGGCTAGGGTCTTATACCTGCTATAATAAATGAAATACTGTTAGTCTTGAACGCCAGTTAGTAGTTAGTAGCGACCAGCCCCTGTACGCTAAAGCTCAAGAAATTGTATCAGCCGCACCTGAGGGCTCTGAAGTATCAAAAATCATCGTTAGACTCGGAGGATTCCATCTACTGATGTCCTTTCTGGGAGCAATCGGTCATATTATGCAAGGAAGCGGCATGAAAGAAGTACTCGCAGAAATCTATGCGGTCAAATCATTAGAAAAAATGCTCAATGGTCATGCTTACGCAAGAGCTATTCGAGCTCATACACTACTTCAGCTTACTTTAGCAATTATAATATTAAAAGAAGTTGAAATTGATGACATCATGGATGCAGATCTAATCATAAATATCGAGCACATATTAGATAACACTCTTTCATACAATGATATTGAAAATGATGATGAAGTATCTGGAGCTTTACTTAATAAATTGAATCAAAAATTAAAAGAATATGAGGAACGAGGACCAACTGCAAAACTTTGGATTCAGTTTTTTCATATGGCTTCTATTGCTAAAGAGTTCCTAAGAGCTGAGCGTATGGGGGATTGGAAAGCTCGCTTAAACTGCGTCAAAGAAATGCTTCCTTATTTTCACGCATCTGGACATTTTCCTTATGCTAAGTCTGCACACCTTTACTTGCAGAATATGCTACAGTTACAAAATTCGATAGATCCTGAAGTTTACGAAAGATTTTCAGACGGATTTTTCACAGTTAGGCGTTCTGACAAATTAAGTTGTGGAACTTCAACGGACATGGTAATCGAGCAGTCTATGATGAAAGCCATGAAGACAGATGGAGGTATTGCTCGAGGGAGAAGTACAAAAGAGAGCGTCATAAGTAAATGGGTTTATAGTATGCATGCTATGAATACCATTTGTGAAAAATTAGAAGATCTCGCTAATAACGTTAGGATGGATACGACCGAGCAGCATGTTGATGCAATTGTTATAAAGCTCGTGAAGTTGGCTTGCTTCTATGGCAAAAATGACAGGACTCACATTCAATAATATTAAATTAAAACGCTCTGACAAAGTTGTTCCTCTTTTAGCTATGACTAGTACCATAAAAGTTCATGAAGAAAAAGTACCTGTTGACCCTGTATTGTTGTTCCAACGCATGAGTATTACTGCAGCATTTCAAGATGAAATAGAAAACTATTTTGAATATGAACTATCTATAATTATAATATAATATTATAATATGAACTATCCCTACCCTCTATCGTTATTTGATGACATCGGGATGCGTAAAACACAAAAGTCTGCAATTTACGATTGTTTCGAAAAGGTAGACTTTGATATTAACAACACAAATGCGACATACATCATTGACGGAGGATACTTACTACATCGCGTTTTATGGGATAGTGAAGAAACATTCAACGTTATATTAGATAAATACGTACAGTATGTACGTCGACATTTTGGTTCCCGAGTTACTGTCGTATTTGATGGCTATAATGATTGCACGAGAAATAGCAAAGCTGCAGAACAGCGTCGTCGAACTTTAGCAACATCTTCATCAATTGATATTTTATTTGATGAAAATATGACAGTTCCAACCAGCCAACAAAAATTTCTTTCTAATACTCACAACAAGTCTCGGTTCATTTCAATGTTGAAAGAAAGATTTACTACGGAAAATATATTGGTAAGACAAGCTAATAATGATGCTGATGCATTGATAATTGAAACAGCACTTGAGCAATTCAATTTGACAAATACAACTATTGTTGTTGGTGAAGATATAGACTTACTCGTATTACTGACTGCTCGAACTCCAACTGAAAAAACTATTTTCTTCTTAAAACCAGGAAAAGCTCAACATCAATCGGAAATGTATTCATCAAAAAGTTTATCTACTTTTGCAAAGTGTCAAAATCATGTACACGCAATAACTGGCTGTGATACGACATCTGCATTTCACAGGAGGGGTAAAATAAAAGTCTTCAAACTATTTGAGAAACAAAATTTAATTGAATGTGCTGAAGTTTTTAATATTAGTAATTCTACTCGACAAGAAATTATTACTAACGGCATTCGCTTTCTTCTTTCTATGTACGGAGCTCCTAAAAAAACTACCTGCTTAGATAAGTATAGATATGCATGTTTCGTTAAAAACACCAAAAGTAAAAAACAAGTACAATTAGCTTGGCTCCAACCTCAGTTGCTGCTCATCAACATCTTTTTAGGGTATCTTACCAAGTTTAAGTGTGGCTTGGTTATCAGCTAGACCCTACAGACTGGGGTTGGAAGTTGGTCAACAATTTATTAGAACCAGTGCACACTTTACTTCCACCTGCGCCGGAAAAACTGCTGAACTCGATTTTTTGCAACTGCAAAAAGGGATGCAGTGCTAAATGTGGTTGCAAAAAAGTCGGACTGTTCTGTTCTCCGGCATGTACACATTGTCAAGGCCGGTTGTGCTCTAATATTGAATCACCAACAGTAGAGGATCCGTTTGATTCCAACGAGGCAACATGCGATACATTGCTATTAACGCAGTTTACATGCACTCAGGATGAAGATGAAGACGAACAAGAACAAGAATATCAAGAAGAAGATTTTGAAAGTTACGACTCGGACGATTAAATTTCACTACTTTTTTTAACTTAAATTGCTTTTATCTTTTCAATCTCTGCTAATATCCATTATTTTTCAATAGTTTCAAATTAAACAGGATCAAAACTGACCCGTGAAATAGGCCTACTGGGGAAACCACAAAAAAAAAACGCGCTAAGTACACTACCTCATAGGTGGCGAGGAAACGTGTGCATATTATGACGATTACAACTTTTACAACTTTTTGAATCGTTATATCTCAAAAACGGTGGCTCGTAGAAAAAAAAGTATTAATAAATTTTTTGTAGATAATTTTATGATCTACAATTTTTGTCTGAGATATTTTTATGATAAAACTTACCGTTTTGCTGAAAATCGCGAAAAACTCATTTTTTTTACCTTTGACCTTGAATAAAATTTTTTCCTTACAGGGGAAAGATGGGGAACTTTCAAATTTTGTTTTTAATGATATTTCAAACAATCTTACCGATTTTCAGCTTGGTGGGAATTTAGGTAACTTCGAATGTCTAATTTGACCGGACAGCAACAACATGATTTAATATAAATATTGCTTTTTTTTATTTTTTATTTTTTTGACTTGGCATACAGTTCGAATTGCATGGCACCGTGTTTTTGTATGTTTATTACTATAATGGTTCGCCTCTTTTTTTCTTTTCTTATTCCATGTTTAAGTTGTGTTTTATTTTAACTTTATTTTTATAAATTAAATAATGTTACATCTATGAGACAGAGAGCGAATGAATGTATTTATATCACAACATTATTATCTATGATTCAATCGCACAACAGTTCCTAAATAACCACAATACATGGCATTACCAATATTTTGATACAATATCAACAATTTTCATTTATATTTTGTAAAGGCTGGTGCTATTTTCCGAAGGAAGATTAATTTTATATATCTTTATTTATTTAATTATTACTATTTATATTGTACTTATTTGAGATATTTTATACTCGAATATGACCTAAGCTGTGATAATGAATAATTTGGATCTTGTCTATCAGGTGAGTGATCAGTGACATTAACTTTCACAGTACCTCGACTCCAATTAATGATTTCTTACTCGACCAATTTTCTGACCACGCAAATGGTTTTAATATAGCACAGAGTATTCCTGCACATCATATAGATATGCTAAATTCTTTTGATGTAAAAAATCTATATGCCCTTATGTGGGATTTGGTTAAAATTGTGCTTAACGTCTACATTCTACAATCTACCAGTTTTCCAACTTATTCGTAACGACCCTTTAGGTAGAACAGGTGGTGGTGTTGGTATTTTGTTTCGATCCAATATACCTTATAGTAAAATAGCTCAATCCACCCCTGCACTTCATTCAAACATGCAGTATTTATTTATAGAAGTATCCCTTAAGCATCGCAAGCGCAAGCAGGGGAAATTTATCTTGGGAGTGGTTTATGTACCATCAATGCAGGTTTATTATTGCTCAGATTTCGAGAAACTTCTTGAAAATCTCACACCCATGTATGTTCACTCCATCACAATGGGTGATTTTAATACGTGTCTTCTCAAAGATGATCATCGCTCGAAAAAAATTAAATCTATCGTAAATTCCAGTAATTAATCTTCTATGATAGATTAAAATTATTCTCATCTCCAAGTCACAATAAATATTAACCATGGCTAGTTCAGTGCAGACACTTTTCCTTATCATATAGAGTTCGTCCTCCAAAATTGAAACTTAAAATTCTTCTGCTACGCAACTTTGCCTCTATGGACGAGGATAAACTCCGGTTGCTGAAGCAAATAGGTCTACTATATGGGATCAAGTTGGCATAAATGACGAAGTTGGCTGGATCCCGCGTTAACTCGTGAACGGGTGCCGTTTGAGGGTGTTCGTCGTTTGGATACTTGGGGGCAAAGAGACTTGCCGAGCTAATAGATGCAGATAAGAATAACTTTGTATAGACATAAAGAGACTGTAAATTTAATTTAAAAAATATACCCGTGAAGTTTCATGCCAGTTCTTCTTCACGAAGGTTTTTTCGAACTGGTGGTAGAGTCATGTTTTATTTGACATCAATAAGAACAAAGTAATGAGGGCTTTTCATTATAAGATTAAAAATAAAAAAATAGTTCTTTTTTCAACATCATCAACAGTCAAAAAAGTATGACATGTCAGCAATTACTGAGTTAGTGATGGACAAAAAAAAAGCGCCCGAAAGGGCTTCTTTTTAATATGAATCATTCGTCACTGGTCTTGCTATGTGCACGGGTGGAAGGTGAAGGAGCCATAGGTATCAATTTCAGTATACTTTACGTAAAAAAAAAACTAATAAAATAAAATAACCTAAGCTACCTCAAGGAACGCTATATTATTAATCTTATAAGATGTGTGTGTGTGTGACTGAAAATAAATATATGTTAAATATTTATCATAATATAAACATACGATCAGTCAACAAACAAAGAGATTGACATTGACTCTTGAGTTTTGTTCAACGCCGTCTAGTTTCGAATGAAAATAAATATTTCATTTAATTTCAAGTTATTTGATCTACACGCACCTTTAAGACCTGTGAAACTAAAGAATTTACCTGCACCATGGCTTACTAAGGAAATCAAACAAATATTGAAAAAAAAAGAACCAAGCTGAGACCAAATTGAAAATAAAGCCGTCTGAATCCAATGTAGAGCAGAACAGACTACTTTGATATCACTGCAACAAAGTATGTAGAGATGCACAACACCGCCACATTTACAATTCCGTTGATAACAGTAACCCAGCTAAAATCTGATAATTCCTTAAAATTTGGAGTATTGGCAAAGATAGTAATCCAATTTCTTCTAATGTTGATGTGAACTTGTTAACCAGACACTTCTATCACACTGATCTCTTAAAAACCATACCTTGAGAACTTTCATTCGTGCCACGCCGTAAGGCAGATCCTTCTTACTTTCGTCAATGTCCTGTCTGTCATGTTAAGGAAAGCATTTTAAAAATCAGGTCGAATGCCATAAGGTTTGAAAACATTAGTCACAACATGATCATGTCTTTTATCGACATAATACTACCAATAATCACAGATCTTTAACAACTCATTTTCGTCATCTGGATTCCCTGAAAATAGCGAATACAATCCCAATCCCTAAAAAGTCCCAACCACAAGCTTTTTTTTTCGCTATACCGTTTCTTTCCAAAGTCTTTGAAAGTGTTATCAATCGCCAGCTTTACAATTATCGTAACAAAAACAATCTGCTCAGCCCATATCAATCAGGGTCTCGACCTGGGCATAGCACTTGTAAAATCTGTGATGACATTCGACAGGGTATAGGAAATAAACAAATTACATTAAATGCATTGTTGGATTTTAGCACTGCCTTCAACACTGTTGATTTTCATATTTTGCTAAGTATACTAAGCTCTCTGAACATATCTCCAGCGGTATTTGAATGGTTTCGTAGTCATCTGCAAGAACGCAACGTATTTGTGTCGAGAATAACATATGCGAGTGGTGCTATACGACTTCTGTTGTGCCTCAGGGTGGTGTGCTGTCTCCTTTATTATTCGCCATCTTCATCAATTCCATATCTCTTTCACTATCTGCTTCCTACCTCTTGTAAGCAGATGATTTATAAATATATACACAAGCTGGTTCAACAAAAACGTTGGTTCCGCAATCGACAATATAAAAAAGACTTTGTGTCAATTCTTGATTGGTCCAAACGCTTTGGTCTCAAAAGTCAATCCATCAAAAACACAAGTAATCGTTTTTGCAATATTTTCCTCATTTTCCTGACCAACTTCTATTTCCTTGAATTTCCTATCCTGCTAAAATGGTACTGGGTGTCGAACATGCTTCGTCGGGAGAAAAAGTCTGCAATTTATTTGCAAAAAGCTTTCCTGATGATTTTAGTATGACACCTTTAGCTCATACTTACGATGTGCAGTATGAGCCCTGCGATTGTCATATCTCAAATATATTGCTCTCACAAAAGTCTGTCCTGTATGCTCTTAATAAATTGGACCACTTTTTATACGTAACTGTGCCAAAGTTCTGAGCCGACCGCTAGAGTTGATATTTAATAAATCTCTTGATACGGGAACATTTCCAACAGTTTGGAAAAAATCATTCGTCGTTTCGATTTTCAAAGCTGGCGACAAGATTTATACTTAAAACTATCGCCCAATATCATTGCTCCCAATATTTGCTAGAGTCTTTGAATGTCTGTTAAAGCGCATTTTGACTTGGCATCTCAAATGCAAAATAAGTCTTTACCAGCATGAATTTGTCCAAAATCATTCAACCTAATTTGGTAGACTTTGTAGATGCGGTATCAAAACCGCTAGACGAGCGCCTACCGTTTAACGTAATATATACAGACTTTAGTAAAGCTTTCGACAAAGTAAGCCACCACCTACTCGTAGCAAAGTTGCGGAGCGTTGAAATTGTGGGAAATATACTAAATTGGTTTATTTCCTGTCTCAGTAATCGTTCTTCAAAGGTTGGTTTTATAAATCGTAATACGAAAGACTTCAAGAACGCGGCTACAAAAATTTTGCTGGTTAATTAGTTGGTTGGTAGCAGGTTAGAATATTGTTGTCAAGTATGGAATCCCTTCTACGCTGTACACGCAAATAGAGCCCAAAGAGTACAAAAACTATTTATGTGGCATCTTTGTTTTAAACATGGATTGGAAAAACAGTTAGGAACATACGAAGAGCGTTTGGTCTTCTTTAAAATGCAATGTTTGTCAATATATTTACAAAATAAATATTACGAATAGAGGGTAGTTCGTATCTTCCTCAAACTATATAACGAGCCGCGCCGCTCCTATGAACTCAGTATCTCAGTAAATCAGTAAGACTCAGTGGCGGTCAAGTCGCGGCATAGTAATATAGCGGACAGTACCAAGTTCGAATACCAGTCCATCCAGGAGTCCATGTAGTTCGCGTTGTTACAGTTAGGACCCAAAAGGGTGTATATACTCGCCCTGTAAACAAATTGTGCCCTTTACCTTATGCAAACTAAAGTCTTACTAAAAATGTAATCAAAACAAATAATAAAAAATGTTATCCTTAGTATTATTTTAGTTTTTAAATAATTCCTTGAATTATTTTTCGTTTAAATAAATCATTATAGTCACATTAGGACTCTAATTCTAATTCCTACTTACACATTTTTTACACAATTTACATTTACACTCTACATTTACTCATTTAATGTGTCACTTGAAATCATCACACTGGTTTCGGTGCGGGGTATGTTCGATCTTTCTAAATAGAGGGTAGTTCATATATTCCACAAACTATATAACGAGCCGCGCCGCTCGTATGAACTCAGTATCTCAGTAAATCAGTAAGACAGTAACTCAGTGGCGGTCAAGTCGCGGCATAGTAATATAGCGCACAGTACCAAGTTCGAATATCAGTCTGTATACAGTTGTCTGTGTGCCATTTTACCATCAAACGCGCGTGCATAAAGTGTGAAAAATAACTATGTTTGAAGTTACATTTGTGTTCCACCAAAGCGCAGTGCCCTCTTAATTTCATGTCTGCAAACAGACTTAATTAACTGGTGTTTAAGCAGTATTCAAGGTGAGTGGTTGACTTTGTTCTACCCAATTGTAGGGAATGTCGACTACCTCTTCATCTCAGCACTTCACAGCACATTTCTAAAACACATACAGTCCACTACCTATCAAAACTTCAGCGGCCATAAATAAGGTGTGCAAACCGCACAACATGACTAAATTCAAGTCTGCACTACGTTTGGTTAATAATTACAATAAACTGTTCGACATCTTGTAAGTTATTATTTTATGTATTCTTTGTAAACAAATCTAACTATGTACTTTTTAAAATTCCATACATGTAAACAATTTTATCGTTCATATAATTTGACATAATTTTAATTTTCTAATTTAATTTTGTGGTAATTATGAAATCTATTTTTTTTGACTTTTATAAAATGTTTTATATTTAAGGATTATGAAACAAAACCCGTTTTAATATGCATGTTGTGTTTGCCTATAATTGGGGCTGCATTCCAGATAGAGTTAGTCTTCAACATTCGACAACAAAAAAACCGTATTTTATTTGGACTTATAATTTTTCCATAAAAAATTCTAAACATTTAGAGTTAAAGCGCGCGGCCACACACCTATCCAGATAATGCGCGGACCATGCTATCAGCTGGGAGGTAAAACACAATAGAAAAAATGGATACCTTGTTACTTACTTGCGTAAACAGCTTTCTTACATTTCCAGTCCAATAAGAATCGAATAAAAATGGTATTGAAGTAAGTACTTACCAATGTTTGTTATTATCTATTTATTATCCATTGTAATACGGGACTTTCTGTTGATCGCACAGTGCTTGATTGCAAAAAGGAAGGTATCTAATTATCTACGTTTACGTTTTTCTATTGTGCAACTACCTACCAGCTGATCGCAAGGTCCGCGCGTTATCTAGATAGGCGTGTGGCTGCGCGCTTTAAGACTAAATGTTTAGAATTTTTTATGGAAAGACCATAAGTTCAGATGAAAAACGGTTTTTTGTAGTCGAATGGTGGAAACTTACTCAGTCTAGAATATTTTTTTGTAAAATACTTTTTTGAATACCCTGTATAATGTAGCATAATATTGTTTAATAAACCTTTGTGTGAATGTATTTATGTACGCTTTGTTGGCAAACCTCGAGATAAATAAAAAATAACTTCCGCGCGTAATGTACTAATACATTTTAGCAATGAAGTAAAAAATCTTGGCACCCTCATGGATTCCTCACTCCCCTGGACATCACAAATAAATTCGGTCAGCAGGAAAGTGTTTGCAGCTATTAAATTATATATTTATATATTATATTATTATTATATTATATATAATTATATGATATATAAATTTCCTACCCATAAAGACAAAAATTGCACTGTCGCAATAAATAATTCTCCGATTACTGGACTACTGCGACATAAGCTATCTTGATTTGACCGAGGTGCAATTAAATAAGCTTGTGCGCCTTCAAAATCTCTGTGTAAGATTCATTTTTAATCTACGCAAATATGATGCACGTCTCTGAGTTCCGCACTAAGATCAAGTGGCTCCCAATCCGCCTTCGAAGGAATACTCACACTCTCCGTTTTTTGTTTACTATACTGTTCAACCCTATTCTGCCTTCCTCTCTTAAAGAACCGGTTCTCTTTTTGGCATGAAACTCATGGACGTAATTTGACGTCGGCTGGCGGTTTTCTGCTAGCTACATTGCTCCAAGTCACATTTCCGATTGTTATCAGCATTCGTCCGGGGTTGAAGCCACTTCACTCTGGAATTCAATTCCTGTATCACTGCATTCTTAAAAACTATTAATTCCTTTAAAATGCGAATCAAAAACCACTATCTTTAGTTGATTAAAAATATTTATTTCGTAGCAAATGTATGTAGGTATTTTTGTGTGTATTTATATATTTTTATAGGTACGTATGTGTGTATATGTATATTTATCCATATAATTAATGAAGTTAGTCCTTATAACAGTAATGTTTGTATTATGATGACAATAAAGATAATTGTGTTGTTTTTTTATGCTGTTAAAATTGGTGATAGTTTCTTATAATCCTTAAAACTAACAAACAACACTTAACAAATATCTCTATATCTTATAGCTTCAGACTATCCCATACTCACCTATCTCAATGAATCACCCTGTATATATTATAATAAAATCTTTACAGGCCACAGAATGTCATCTAGCAGGAGTTATTCCTCTTAACAAAAAGTGGAGTTATGCGTCTGTAGCTTTTCTGCAGAAGTTCCATGGTTCTACTCTAGACTTGCATGTTGATGATGATAGGAACAAAAATTCAATTGGTGTCACATTGTATGACAAATCTGATCCAGATAATACTATCTGCATTAACAACGAGATGATTAAAAATAAGTTTGGGGTTTCCTTTGGGTAAGTAATTTTGATTTGTCTTTTTTTATAAACTTTATATGAGTAATGATTACCATGATGAAGCTGTATATTATAATTAATATTTTAGGTTAGACATCAAAGCAAGAGTTGAGACTTTTGGGAAACTTCTAAAATTTTAGATTTCTTAAAGCTAAACAAGCCAACAAAATTTTTATTAATTGTTCCTTGTTTCAGTATATTCAAATTCAACAAAACAGAACCGGTGGAAGAACAGCCTATCGTTAAAAGATCTCCGCCGATAAAACCGAAACAAAAAATTGCTAAAAAAGAGAAGACTACCATTTTAAACAAAAACGAACTCTTACCTTCATGTTCGAAAAATAGAGATTTAGAAGCAAAAGATAAGGGACCTCTGCGTTTAGAAGCTAAAGTACTTTATTGCAAATCACCATCCCTCTTGTACGTCTCATTCAGCGGCCTCCAAAAGACGTGCAACGAACTATATGAGAAAATACAAAACCATTACAAAAATAAAACGCCAGAAGAAAATAAGAAATGGAAAGTTGGAGATGTGTGTTGTGCTAAGTGCGGCTCAACAAAAACGTGGCGACGCGCCGAAATACTTGAGCTAACCGATAATGATGCTAAAGTGTTTTACTCTGATTTCGCTAAAATTGAAAACGTACCTATCAAGGACTTAATAGAGTTAGCTCCTGAATTTGCTTCGATTGGATACGCGGCAGTGAAATGTCATTTAAGTGGGATAATGCCAGCCGTTGGAGAAAAATGGCCCTTGCTTACTATAGAACTATTAAACGAATTACTTGACGCGTACAAGCGCGTTTTTGTGACTAAATGTGGGGATATAAAGGATGGTAGCATGCCTATCGAGCTTTGGGTATACCACACTGTTCAAGGAGGTGCCTTAGAACCTGATAAGTCGGAATGGCGTTGCTTGAACAAAAAGATCGTTGAAGAAGGCTTAGCTATTCCTGATAAAACTCAAGAAGTAAGTTAATTTACGTCAATTATATACTAGTCCATTTCTTTTTACGATTTTCATAGCCGGCAAACGAGGAGACCCATGGACGTCATTAGTCGAATTTGTTTTATAATATTGAATGTGATTTTTTTATTGACTAATGGTGTGTTGCCGGCCATATTGCACTGGCTGTTCTTTCCATTCAACCGGAACACAACCATGTGAACGTGAATTAGTATTAACTTTAACTTAACTACTAATTAGTAACTATGGCGGTCAAAATAGAAATGACTGTAGAACCTCCCAAAACGAGATATTAAAAGAAACTCTTCTACCACTAAAATTATGCTCACCTACTTAATTTGTTATACTTACGGAATTCTGTTCAACCCTATCCTGCCCCACTATTTAAAAAGAACGATTTAGTTTTCGGCATCAGCACCATAAACGTATCTTGCGATCAGCTAGTAACTTTTCGCTGGCTACTCCTAGGCACATGTCGCGAACTTATCAGCAGTCGTTCACGGTGAAAGTTCTCGATGAAATTCACTGCCTCTGTACATTCGGTAAAAACACTTTGGCATTTAAAACAAATGTACAGAATTACTATCTTTCTCTGTGATATGTATTGATTTATGATTTATTTATTGGTTTACAATAAGAATATTTATTACAAAAGTTTTATTATGGTATTTATGTGTAAGTATATATGTATTTGTCTACTTGTCTACCCAACAGTAGTTCTTGTATATTTGTATTTTATAAATTTCAGGGTTGCCTGGAAGAGATCACTCTTTTAGTGATAAGGCCGCCCACTTGTCATTCTCTTTTTTTGCAGTTTTAATCTAAGTGTATTTTAATTTTGTAACTGGTTTGGCAATAAAGTGTATTATTATATGTAACTACGATACTTGAATATTCATCTTTTTAAAATAAAAGCCTCGGATTATTAAACTGCTTATTCTATATATTAAACAATTAGTTTATCTAAAAAAGGTTGTTGTACAGCTTGTAAAATAGAGAATAATAAGTAATAATAATAAAACTCCTGACAAACACACCAACTGTATGGCCCCAAAGAAAGCTGAGTTTGTGTTATGGACGACCATACAGCGAACTGGGGGGAAATCCATAAGAAACATACGTATATAAATATCAACAACCGCTCCCGAATGCCCCAGCCAGGACTTGAACAGGGGACCTCCGGCATTTGAGGCAGGGCAACTTACCACTACGCTACTCGGGCTTCAAATGTTGCCTGATATTTTCATACTTAAATAAATAACTTATTACAGCCGACAACCTCAGGAAATTCCGAAAGTTCAGAATCTGAAGCATTATCGTTCCTAAGCATCCACAAGTCATTTAAAGAGCTACTACAATTTGATACAACTGCTGCTAAGTCCACACAGCTACCTTCAAGTCAGAATTCTACGCCTTCCACACCAGAAATAGAAGATTCTAACTCGGCTATTGAGCAAATTAATAAAACTGTCTTAATTTCTGATTGGTTGCCTGCTGAGCCTTTCCAATCTCAAGAGTTTACTGCGGTGCCTACGTAAGTTATATACATATCAATATTTTTTATTTATATAATACAAGCCCCAATTAAGAAATGTAAAAAGCGAAATCAGATATAAATATGTTTTTACTAATGACAAAAATAAAATAAAATTTACCAACTTTTATCTCTTTATTTATAGGTACATTGACGATGATGGTGTAATATATCTTTACGACATTACTCAACAAGACACACAGGACTTAATTCGCAAAGCACTAGAAGTGCGCTTCAGGAAACTAGAATCCTCATCTAAAAACTTAAAATGGACTGTCGGTGAACCTTGTATTGCCAAGTACTTCCTTGATAACAATTTTTACCGCGGCACGGTCATGAGTGTCAATGAAGAAACTTCTTCTTGTCTAATACACTATGTCGACTATGGAAACGAAGAGCAATGCGCATTTTCAGACTTACGAAAAAGTATCGCTCTGTACCAAATACCTATTCAATCACACAAATGCGTCCTCCACGGCATCAAACCCGTTGTAGGCCACTGGGAAAGACAGACACTTGACTACATGCACAAATCCTTAGTCGAAAAGAGATGTCTAGTCAAAATCAAAGGACCAACCGTTGACGACATTACGCCGATCGAAATTAAATTCGATAAACTGTGGATGAATGACCATCTGGTTGATTTTGAGATGGCAACTTATAATGATGGTACGAAAGCTGCTGTGGCTAAATTCGCCCCCGCCGTGAACCAAACTGAACCTACTGCTATGGATTCCGATTCCGGTCCTGAATATATCATCGAAGATGATTCTGAAACAACACCAAATGTATCACATGATTCATTTGATATGAAAGATTTAGAAGGCAAAAGCTGGAACCAATTGATGTTAGAAGATGACGAAAAAATTAAGAAACAACAATGTTTAGTATTCTCTGATCAATCGGAGACCGATTTCGTCGCAACTGTTAATCTTATTAATAATATAAATACTTTAGAATTAAGCAAGGTACATGACAATCAAAAATCCGAAGAGTATGACACCCTTTATGCAACATTGCAAGAGGAATCTAAGAATCAACCACCTTTAAATGGTGTATTCGAGAATAAAGCATGTGTAGCACTTTTTAGTGAAGACGGCCAGTGGTACCGTGCCAGTCTTTTAGAATATAGTAAGTTAAAAGACCTTATTAAAGTTAAGTACGTTGATTACGGTAATATAGAAGTGATTAGTTTGTCGGACGCTCGTGAGATTCAGCCGCAATGGGTTGAATTGCCGCCAGCCACGGTGACGGCCCGAATACACGGCGTAGAAGTTAATGCTAATATGGAAATGAACGTTATTACGCAGAAATACGCTGAAACTTTCCTAGAACAAGAACCATTCCAAGTCACCGTCGTAAATTACGTAGACGATGTGCCATGTGTCGAGCTAAGAGATCAATCTGGTAAATTGGTTTATCAAAACCTTTTAGATGAAGAGATCTTTTTGAAATGCAGTACCCAGTAATATAAATAATACATAGATTTATTACTCAGCCACTTCATAAAGATGTCCTAACTTGTGGTCAAGTTGAAATTCGGAAACTAAGTTTACTTACTTGAAATATTATTATCGACTATGCCATCATACATGTCCATACACCTTACGGTCGTACTCAAAGACTTCAAATGGTTACTTAAGACTTACTAAGTTTAGATTTACTAAGCGAATCTGTACTGTATCTTTACTTCACCTAAGTACAGATTTGCTTAGAAAAATCTATTAATACGAGTGAATTAACTCCGTTTACGTAACTGTGTTGTAAACTTTTATTACATAGCCTTTAATGTAAAAAATTAAATTGGCGCTAAGGGAGAGCCTATTATATTTCGTTTCTTTTCGTTATGTTAAACTTTCGTAAAATTTCGAATAAAAATACTGTTTTGATAAAAAAATTGTTTTATTTCTTGGGCATTATCGAAACAACTTAAAATTTAGATGGTTTTCGTTTTGGGCATATAGCAGTTAAGCGTAATGGAGCTCCCGTACCTTGCTTTATCTTCATTGGCATGACTAACGCTGTACAGCCACATTCTGAAAACACACAATCCAAAAAATATATTAATAACTTGGCTAAAAGTTTTTCATACGTGAGATTCCTCCAAAGATCAAACCGGGGGTTTCTATTCCGTTCGTTGCCGCTCAGATTTTGCATAACCTTACCCCGGTGCCAATATTTGTTTTACATAACCGAATTAAATATGCAAAATATTACTGTTTTGTTATTTTAAAGAAAAAGCTAACAAATCGAAAAGTTTGTATGCATTCTTTTATAGATTTTTGTACACAATTTCTTAACTAATAATTAGTATGTTTGCCTACAATTTAAACTATAATAATAAACTGTTTCGAAGTGTATAAAATATCCATAATTACGTTGTTGAATACAAGTGATTAAAGTTTACCTGGTAAATCTTCAAGTAATTTGACGTTTTCCATATTGTACAATCCGTTCTGGGCAAAGATTTTATGAACGGGATAATCTCCACTGCTGCCAGGGTCCACAGAGGCTACGTCCACGCCAACGCCGACTACGTTCTTGTACGAAGACGTTATCCATTCTGCGATTTCACTACTTAAACCTGGAAAGCAAGAGTCGGTAGGTACCGTCACGGCTGTGCCTTACGAGCACATCAGAATGACGCGATATTTTTGTAACGTTTAAGCACCGGAACACCGGTGAAACGGGGAATAAGCCGCTATCTGAGGAAGAGTTTTTTTTTTCTTTATTTTATCTAGGAATTTGTTACGGGGACATGACAGCACTATTGTGTAACATTATTTAACTACAATTACTCCTATTTTTGTATAAATTTGAGTATTCGTGGTGTTATTTCTATTATTTATAATAACTCTCGACCATGCCATAAAGCAATTGGGCTGCTGGGGATGTTCGTTCTGCTAATACGGACATTGCTATCTACCTACTTTCTTAGGGAGTGGTTACAGTTGTAGATTTTAATGAGAAACTTAAACTCTAGCGGTGCCTTTGACGTTGTAAGTAGTCCTCGGAAAACCACGTTTGCAGCGCCCATGTCAATCATGCAAACATTAATATAATTACGTCAATTAGGGACACTTTTATTATAATTACACCTACCTGGAAAGTCCAAAGCCTTTGTGCGTTCATCTTGTGCGAGATATTTCTTATCGCCATAGAACTTACTCCAACCGAATTTAAATATGATCACATATGGCCTTCCCAGGTCCAGCAACAAATGGTCCAAATGATGTTTGTAAAGTATGAAGTTTGGATCGTCGTTGACTTGAGAACTTATATCCACTATTAATACTGAAAAAGGGGTGTTCTTCAAGCTGTAATCCTCACATTTGAAATCTCAATGATAACAAATTTTGACAATGCTTAAAAATAGTCATGAAATAGTGATAAATAGTCATACATGTAAAAAAAATAGTCGTACTATAGTTTCGGCATTATAGCTATAGGTTGGTGAAGACTATGGCTTGAACGTCAAGCTAAAATCATCACCTCTCGTGTACGCAAACGGTAAGGTCTATTGACTTAGTTTAGGTTCTAAAGAATAGTCATGAAATAGTGATAACGACATGTCAAACCTCAGAAATAGTCGATAAAAGATTCCAGAGATGTAAAAGTACCCTGGTGTGGATTATGGCGTTTCTATGGATAGTAGCGAAAAAAATTGTATCCATTCACTTCATTGTCACTTCATTTATGTATTTTGCCAAGTTACATTGTTGACTGCTCAAAACAAACATACGCTACGTTGCAATTACTTACATAAACATGCATAACAAATAAATTACGCTTCCATTGTAGGTACTTCACTCAGGTTTGTTAAACTTTAATCATTTGTAATGTGAATTTAAGTGTGATAGAGCATAGTTGATGTGCCTATTCCGTATTTATTTAAAAGTTAATATTATTGTCGCACTTATTACGACGCAAATAATGTCTCGTAAATAATCTCGGTGGCGAGTGAACGAGAGTAGCGCGCTTTTGTTTCTCAAATAGCGCTATCCTTGTCTCCACTCACATGCATCGTATTTGCAAGCTTTCAGTAGTAATAAATATGGATACAAATTATAAACGTTTGTTTTTGTTTGTTTAAATATTTTGTAGTACCTACTACATTTGTGTCGTTTCACGGGTAAAGGTACCTAAGGTGTTAGTAGTAGCGTTAACATAATAGTAACGTACCTAAGGTATTAAGGACTTTTATTACACCAATAAATTCCACATTCGCTGCTGACAACAAAACAAAAACGTGTTACTCAAATTCGACCGTACGGTACTTACTTTACCCGTAGAACGACACATTTATTCATACTTACAACCAGGGCACGGAAACCCGTTTTAAAAATCCAAACCGTTGTCGCGTAGGTACCTACAACAAATGCCCTTTTCATTTTCGGTATTTCACTGGTAAATTTGTGTTAATAAGTACTATTAGGTACCAGGTACCTATTACAAAACCGATTTCAGAGCCCTGTCTATAAAGAATTTACAGTATAATTAAATTGTGTACGTTTAATAAAGATTATTGTTATTATTAGTAAGTAATAGAAATGAGTAACAAACCATAAGAGCGCAATTTTTTTACTAAGCAAAGAGAAATAATGATTTTGTTCGCGACTGTACATCCATAGAAATGTAGGGAAAATAAAAATAATTTTATATTCAAATTAAATCAGCTCAAATTTATTTTCGTTTCGTACTACTATTTCATCAATATTTTTTGGCACAAACTTTAAACTTAAAGTCGTATGCGTTCCGGAGAAAGGAGGCTGAGTAGTCGTGGGCTAGACAGTTAACAGGTAGAAATTCGTGTCAAAAATACGTTATATTAACCTTATTATAAATATATTAAACCGCGAACGATTAAATTTCTGGAAATGAAAGAAATTCAAAATATGTAAATTCGCTGTGATTTTCATGAGTGGTATTTAGTTTTAACGTTGGCAATACTGATTTTTTTTCCCCAAAAACGAGCAAAAAGAACGAACGACACGTACGTGATTGTCGAGTCACTCACTCATATATATACACTCATAATACTCACATACTGTTGACTGTCAAGTTAGCGTTTACGGATTAGACACGTGTTTTGACTGTTTATTAGATATTTTACGGTTTTATTTTTACTGTCGTATAGAAGGAAGCAACTCATTTTAACGTATACTATAAATATAACTTAACAACCGCACAATCCAATTTATAAATACTACGAAGTCGGTTTGTTGTGTTGTTATACTAACCGTGTGCGCCTTTGTTTCCTGGGGCTGGTCAGTTTTGATACTAACCTTCTTTTGTAGTTTGTATGTTCAGTAACAATGGATTGGGAATCTATCCCGCCCAGACCTCCAGATCCTCCTCCCAACTGCGAGGAAATGGCCGGAGCTGAGCTTATGGATGAGTCCTATGAGTTGTACACTCAGACGACTTCGACCACAAGTAGGAAACGTCCTAATGACCCAGACTATAATCTGCCATGCCCAAAGACGACAATAATAGAACCTTCTACTTCCAGTCCCTCTATTCAAACTATTTACACCCACCCAACCGTTCTTGAAAACAAAGTATAAGTACTCCAATTTAGATATGGGTCCATTTATAGTACATATATCTAGGGCTGAGTCTCATCTTTCTGCTGGCACATCTCTTAACCCTCTTAATTTTGGTCGGCTCCTATTTACAGCTAATCTTAAAAGTGTTAAAAAAACATGGTGTAAAAAGCATAGGAAGAAACAGGATATCAGTGGAATTTGACACAGCTGAAGCAGCTTATGACTTTATTACAAATCCCTACTTGCTTTCCCATAAATATATAGCAAACATCCCAACATACAATGTAACTCGCATGGGCCTCATTAGGGGAATCCCTACTACATGGCACATGGAGGAGGTCGTCCAAGCTATTGCACCCACTGAGAGCTGTGGGCAAATCATTAAGGCCAGAACGTTGAACCGTAAGACTGTGAGCCCCTCGGTTTCAACATGGGTCCCAACCGGTTCTGTAGTCTTGACTTCTCAGATCAAACCCTTCCCAAAAAAGTTTTAATTTTTAATACATCCGTTCCTGTTGAAACATATATACTACCAACTATTCAATACTTGAACTGCTGCAGGTTTGAACATACCAAAACTAAGTGCCGCTCTAAACCCAGATGCTTCCGCTTTTCGCAACCCCACGCAACAGATTCCTGCCTAGTCCCTATGGAGTAAATCTCATGTCTACAATGTTCAGGGCCCCATCTGGCAACAGACAAAACCTGCCCAGAGCTTTCACGCCAGAATGCAATCAAACTATCAATGTCACAGGATAACTTATCATTCAAGGAAGCGTCAGCACAGTATCCGGCTGTAAAGTTGTCTTATGCCGACGCGTTGAAAACCTATTCCTCTCCTAACCATCAAATTCTTCCCCAATTAATTATCCCCAATCAAACCCACAAAAAACAATTTTTTCTCAACCCAAGTCTAGAGCTCCCCTTTCCCCTGGCTATGACAGGGATGCCCTTAGGGCCCTACCTAGTTGTCCCATGCAGAGCACATAAGCGTACTCTCCTCCACATACATCCACATAAAACAGTTTTTTCTCCTATTCATTTACCGTTCATGCAGTCAGATTGTGGAATTCACTCCCTTATAATATCCGCGAGTCAGAAACACTACTTATCTTTAAAAATAGAGTTAAAAGACCACTACTTTTTTATATTTGTCCTTATTATATTTGTCCACGTGTTGTTATATTTTTTCCACACAAATATAACCCTGGAGCTTTCAAGTGTAGAGTGAATATGTACCTCTTGGACAGGCGTGTATGATCCTCGTCTTCATCGTCACTTTCCATCAGGTGAGATAGAAGACAAACGCCTGCTAATTATTAATTTTAAAAAAAATTAAGTAAGTTTTTTATTGTTTTGGCATTTATAAATTTTCCTTTTAAACAACTTTAGATTGTATATATTTTATTGTATTTTATTTTATTTATTTATGTATATGAGTATATGTAAGTTTATTTACGGTTTTAAGTATATATTTTGTGTATGTTTAAAGTAGGTACGCACTAGTTTGTTATAAAACAATCTCTCCTCTCACAGGTCGGCTTAAGAGATTTCTTTTAGAAATAAGCCGTACCTTTGTACATATTTAGTTTTTAAGGTATTTTATATTGTTTTCATATGTGTGTACAAAAACTGTTAAATAAATAAATAAACAATGATGATAATTTCTTAGATTTAATTATATCCCTACTTCTTAACATACTCAAGAAATTTAGTGACATACCCTTACCGAACAACGTTGCAAGTAAACTGACTCTTCTAGCTAGCCTTATCCTTGACCATGGCCAAGCTGCTCCAATGGAACAGGAGGAGTTTACGTCCTAAGACCCATGAACTTTCACATTTGGCTCGCCAACATGACCCTTTTGCTTTTGCCATCTCTGAGACATGGTTAATCCCTGGTAGCCATTATAGCTTTCCTGGGTATGCCTGTCTCAGGGATGATAGGCGGGATGGTCATGGAGGTGCAGCCGTTCTTGTGAAACGTTCACTACCCTACTCCATTATTCAATTTCCACAACACTCCTTTGAAATTAATATTATTGCCATCAAAATAATAAACTTTATTCTTATTTCTGTTTACATATCTGATCCTACTATACCCTTACTAGATGAACTCCATTCCCTCTTAGCTAACCTACAAGACCCAATAGTTATTCTTGGGGATTTTAATTACCATCACCACTTGTGGGGCAGTAAGTGCCCGCAACTTGATGATACATGCGGCTGGAAGTTGGTGGATGTTATTGATGATCACAACCTGTGTGTCCTCAATGACGGCCGCCCAACACGCATTATAGGACCTCATCAAAGACCAAGTGCCGTGAATGTTTCATTTTGCTCTCCTTCTCCATTTCCTGGTCCTTAGCTAATTCCTAGCTAAGCTCCTTTAGCTCACACCTTATACCTATAACCCTTCTGTGTGGCTAGACTCCTTTTTTGATAAAATCGTAACCCCCTTTGTCACTTTCAAGGACTTAATTTCCACTCCATACCCCACTCTAACATCAACCAACCCTCTTGATGCCCCTTTCAATATCCAAAAATTGGACTTCTGGCTCTCATTTTAAGGAGGTGTTACTAAACACCGTCAATATGAGTTTCCTAACTGGCATTATTCCAGATTCTTGGAAACTCTACCTGGTAATCCCTGTCCTAAAGTATGGCAAGAATCCCTCAGATAGTAATTCTTACAGACCAGTCGCTATGTCTTGTACTATCCCAAAAATTACTGAACACCAAATTAAAAACCGCCGGGAATGGTTTGTTGGGTACCGTGGCCTTTTAAGCCCCTCCCAATTTGGTTTTCGGAAAGGCATGAGCACTATGGATAGCCTGAACATCTTCGTCGCTGATTTAAGGCTAGCTCTGATTAGCAATGAATCGGTGGCGGGGGTGTTCTTGGACGTCTCTGCAGCGTATGATAATGTTTAACTCCCAACACTCAGGCAGAAAACAACAGAAAGACAACAAAACAGAAAGCAGCAGCTGAATGTTCCGGCGAGACTGACATATTTCATACACAACCTTCTTGTTTGCAGATCTATCCAAATCCGACATGAACACGCTGATCATTTTATCCGATCTGTTTGGCAGGGGCTCCCTCAGGGCTCAGTCTTAAGGCCTCTGTTATATAATATTTACACTTTGGATTTGGATAAGTCTGTCATTTGTTTCTGCAACATCCTTCAGTATTCGGATGACATTGCCTTATACCTTAGGGTTGGTGTGATCAAAGATGCAGTCCCTATTCTTAACAATGCCCTTTCTTACCTTGGCAACTGGCTACAATCACATGGCGTTGCTCTTGCTACTCCTAAATGTAAATCCATAGTATTCACGAGGAAGAGAATCTGCCCTACAATCTCCATTTCTTTCTCAGGAGAACCTATCCCCTCAGCAAGGGAAGTTAAATTTCTTAGGGTTGTGTTTGATAGCAAACTATCAGGCACTGGTCACCTTAGCTATCTGGCCAAAAGATGCATAAACGTGATCCGAGCAATCTCGGGTGTTTGGTGGGGGTCGCATCCAAGCACCCTTTATAACGCCGTGATTGGGAGTGTAATTGACTATGGCTCATTCCTACTTGAGCCATGTAAAAAATCAGGTTTACTAATCATTCACAAAATCCAAAGCCAATGTTTGCGGATTATCTTGGGTGCAATGAAATCATCACCAATCAAAGCGATGCAAGTCGAGTGCTGTGAAGTCAGCTGTGTGGATCCCAAAATACTCAGTTCTTCTATCATTTAAATATCCCCCTCAATCTTCTGTCTTTGCTGGGGAGTCAATGGCACTTTTGGAGGCTGTCAGATATGTTGTCACTCACCAACTTAATAACTCACTTATACTCTCGGACAGCCTTAGCTGTGTGCTTGCCCTAAACTCAAATCCTTTTAAAACTGGCTCGAAACTGCCGGTCATTCTAAAGATCAGGTATCTACACTACCAGTGTTACACCCACAATATAAACGTTGCAATAGCTTGGATACCTGGCCATGTAGGCATTACAGGAAACTGCGTAGTTGACAACTTTGCCAAAGATTCCATTCAAATCGATTTATTATACCAATATAAGTGTTTTACCCAAGACCCAAGACGTCTGAATGGGACATGGAATTCTGATTGGAACTGGACCAGGAAACTGGTAGGTAAACACTATGGGGATGTCCAACCTACAGTTACCAACAAAACTTGGTTCTCCAAATATAAAAACCTAGATAAAAGATCAACATCAACAATTTGTAGGCTCAGACTGGGTCATTGCTGTAGTCCTGAATTTCTGTATAGGATAGGTGTCCGGAACTCCCCACTCTGTAACTGTGGTCTAGAAATTAGTACAATAGACCACATCTTTTTCAACTGTCCCCTCCATCCCACCTCATTATATGATATCCTTCCACCACATATTCCCAGGCCTACTAATGTAAAAACAGTATCTAGTCTCAAACCCCAAATTTTGAAATCCCTTACTAATTATATCCTCAAGTTTAAAATATACTTGTAAACACAGTAAATTAGTACAGGTTGTAGTTTCCACTAACCATAAGACCTTTGTATTAACAGTTTTTAAGTGAACTAACAGGTTTTTGTTTTAGTGAGTCTGGTGTGTCCTGCTCTGAGAAACCAATCGTCATTCAATAACCGTGGCTTTTCCAATACCTGACACTGGCAGTAATAGTCTGTCGAGTCGTAACGACGGCTGATTGCCGTATATTACAAGAATAGAATAGAATACACGTTTGTTTGGCTTTGTTCCATGCGCTTGAGTTGTTTTATGGTTTTCCTATTTTCTTACGACTTACGCTTGTTATACGGACTAACTACGATTCTTCTTTACTCGAATACTTTCTGCTTGCCTACCGGATCCCGAGAACCCGACCTTACACGACGAATATTGGTTTTGTTCCCGTGGATACCCGATTTTGTATTTTGACATGGGTCCCTGTGTTAACTGTGGCATTGCGTTTGGTCGCTGTGCTACTGTTGGCAGACGAGTTTTAAATTAAGAAATATTGGTAGTGAATGGCGTAGGATTGAAACAGTAAGTAATTATTCTTGCGAATAATTTCAAACTGAACAAGATAGTGATTTAGATAAATGTTTATCCTATTTTGGGGACCAATACAAGGATACAAGGGGTAATAATGGTTATGTTATTGAAGTTTGCAAGGAAATTAGCAGCAGCCTTCTGCTAGAGCTGTCGACTTCAAATGCATCATGGCTTTTCCGGGGTCGAGTCCAATCGAGACACATTCGCCGAAAGACACATTTTATTTATATATTTGTTGACAGCTCTCTAAGGGGCAGAGAGTTCATCCTACAATATTATTGTAATTGTATTGTAGGTAGGAGAACTGTAGGCTGCTGCGCCCATGTGATGTCGATTATATGTTACCTCAGCTGGGCTAGGTACCAACAAAATATTGTACCATCAACTCAGTCCTTGGATTATGCACTAATAATAATTGATGATTATTAAGATGATTAAATAATTTAAAGATGAATATGTTATGGTTTTATTTACACAAAGTTATCAATTTATTTATAAACTCCCATATATATTCTTATGGGAACACCCAAAAATTCCGAATTTGAATATTCCGATTTTTTAAATTCCGAATTTCACAATCCCGAAGAGTCTTAATTCCAATTATTCAAAAACACGAATCTTATTTTACCAAAATTCATAAATCTGAAATTTTTATTTTCCGACTTTCATTAGTACGTAGAATTAAAAACCCGCTATCTTACTAGTCCGAAATATGCTATTCCAAATTTTAATTTTCCAAAAATTCAAATTCACATTTTGTATCTAAGGGTGTTAACGTCGACTCGTCGACGTCGATTGACGGACGATCGATTGGTGTGGTGATATCCTTAATAATCACTGGAGGGATATCAGCATCTGCCAACTCAGGGGTGGCGTCAGACAATTGTAGGCCATCACGCCTGAACTCTCTGCGGGTTGGCAGAGTACAGATACCTTCATATAAATTTATAGGTGCATGGGATTATTTTACTACTTAATTACCAACTCAGAGGTGGGGTCAGAAAATTATAGGCCATCACGACTATTGCGACGTCGACTGCTCAGTTCTGCCATCGATCGACGTCGACCGGTCGATCGATTGGTGTGATAACACCCTAAAACGGGTATATTTTAAAAATTATAATCTAAATCTCCTGTCACACAAATTAAATTTTTTTTAGCTTGAAGTTCAAGCCATGATCCTCACCAACCTAAAGCTATAACGCTGAAACTATAATAATACGACAATTTTTACATGTAAGTAAGTATAACTATTTTTAGTATTGTCAAAATTCGTTTTCATTGAGATTTCAAATGTGAGGATTACAGCTTGAAGAGCACAAAAAGGACAATATTGAGAACGATTAATAAGTTATTTATTAATAAGTTTTTAATCCTTACTTGAATTTTAGAAAATTACGTTCTGAACCGATTTATCTGAAGTTTCTTGAATATTGAGAAATGTCAAAAGCAGGTTTGACAACCTACTCTGGTTTCGTATTGACATAATTAAACCGACACGAGATATCTATTCGAACAGGATAACAATTCTCATTTTTGGAGATAATGTCGAAATTAGAGAAAAATCTCGAATTTAGAGACTTGTAAAGTGTTAACTCAACATTTTACAAGGTTTACCGATCGACATTAAGCGAGTGCTTGTCCGCGGTAGAAGTGAAAATTTCAATAGACTTGCATCTGGAAATCGAGATGTACAGTCACTTCTAAGAATGTCGTTACTAACACAGCTACAGAGCAACTACCCATCAGAATTGGATGAAATTTTGCCGTAGTTTATCAGACCTTCTCAAAAACAATTGCAGACAAAAAGATAAAATCTACAGGCATTTCTGGAAGAAGTCATTCACATTTCAAAACGCTTTGGCCGCTTAATGACTTCCTTTCTAAATGAAATCCTGACTAAATACCAAAATATAGTCGGTTATAAAAATGCCTGTTTTATTAGGAACATATGAATCACGTGAGGGACGTGTGCCTAAGAATAATTACTATTTATCTGAGCAGTAGACGTTATTCTATCAGAGTCCACATGAAAATATTATCCTTCGCCTAATGCCTATTGATTGAATAATGCATTTCTGGGAAAAACAACTTTAGAACTGTTTGTATTATTACTCTCAAAAGTCGTTACATATTTCGTTTAACATTATCGTCTTTACCATCACTTCCCATCAGATGATATAGAAACGCGTGTACAATTTCCAAAACAAAAAAGATACCGAAGACTTCTAAGCAGCTAATTTTAAAAAGAATGGTCCGCGGAACACAATGCGTAGATGGTTTTTCGTTAATAAAATTAATTAATATACTCACATGGCACTATTAGTTTGTCTACTTCAATATCTCCAACAAATTTTCCCGTCTGTTGGAAATGATAAGGAGCGTCGAAATGAGTTCCGCCATGTTCAGCAGCGGCAAATTCATTCACGGCATACCTAGAAACAATAAAATTACCTAAAAGAAAGACCCTGCTGTTATAAATGAGAAAAGCTGAATTATAAGTGGGAATGTGATTTTGTTTATTTGTGTGTTGCACTACCATGCCTTAACTACTCAATCGATTATAAAACATGTCGCATACTCATGTTATATGGGGCACAGTTATCATATACCTACAAGGGGCTAAGAGAACCTCTCATTCTGAAAAATTGTAGACAAGTACTGTTTCTCAGGGATAGAAAAATAAGATTTTCGCTTGACGGGAAAATGTTGCTCTATAAGTACGTATACTTCTGGTAGTATCTAAAGGAACCCACGTTATATGGGAAGTTATTAAATGAGGTTGTGGCGTATACACGCATTCCATTGTACAGTTACTATAGAACGTAGTCAAGTCAAAACTGTCAAACCATCAATCAGTAAGAATAGAGGTGTTATAATATATTAGGCTCAAATATTCGTATTCCTATTATCGAATATAACGCTTTACCAATATTAGGTTATCAAGCCTATTATTTGGTATTAGTCAAATAATAGGGTTAGTTTTCCGTCCGATGTTGTTTTAATAATACGCTATATTCATTTAACCATATTTGTTTGCGTGTATATTAGTTATACGAGAGATAGTTATATAAGAGAATCGCATATTTTAGACTTATATTATAAATTCGAAAGTTTGCTTATGTATTCGTTTTTATGTACTGTTTGGCAGATTTGATTTTAATGTTTGGTATGGTATTGGATTTCTTGGATTAGGCCTCGGATTAACACATTAATTAATATTAAATTAAATAATATTGATTTAGAGTAGTGATTAAATTTGCCTTCATACTTAAACAGGCATTAACATTAAACACGTCTAACTAAATTAAATGAACTTTCGTAAAAATTAGGCATTATTCTTTTACTCAGATTATTATTAAACTATTGCGTATTTTTTTACAATTTTTTTTACATTGATGTCGATTATGTGCTGTTCGTCTGCTTATCCATGAAACTACCATACATACCGCGAAGTGTATGCAACGCATAGATAATGTTCGATCGAATACGTCCTTGGTACACTATCGCGTAGCGCTGCGCGGCCCGGTGAAGACCGCGAGCGATGGATAACACCCAAGTTTGGCAACGTCGCATATTAGGTACCCGATAATAGTCAAATAATAGCGAGCCGATTTAGTATCCGAATCAAACTAATATAGGTGTTATAGTATTTTCGCGATATCTGAACGCATTTCAATGCATCTGTTGCCAGTTTAATATACGATTCGTAACGAATAATCGATATACAGTGATGCATTAGATTTTATAGGTAGGTTAGGTTACCTATCAGTAATATAGTTTCAATAGAGCGATACCAAATAAATAGTTTTAGTAACAGTAAGAGGCAATATTGGATTTTCGATATTCTTGCAATATATATGAGTCGTATTAGTATTATTTATATTCGTAAAGGCTCTTAAAGAGTTTTTACGGTCGTTGAAACTCTATTATAATCGTATGGAATAAAGATTGCGGGCTTTTGTTTTGATTGTTCACTTAAAGTTCATAGAAACTGCGACATGGATACGCCTGCATAAAACGCCGGCGCGAGTGAGCGCGTTGATGACGTATTTCTATTATCGAATATAACGCTTTACCAATATTAGGTTATCGTGCCTATTATTCGGTAACAGTCAAATAATAGGGGTAGTTTTCCGTCCGATGTTGTTATTATAATACGCAATATTCATTTAATCTTTATTAGTTTGCATGTATATTAGTTACACGAGTGTAAGAGAATCGCATACTTATATTAGAATTATAGTATAATATGCGAAAGTTTGCTTATTTATTAGTTTTTATGTAGATACTGTTCAACTGTTTTGCAGGCTCAAACTGCTGAACCGATTTTAATGTTTGGTATGGTACTGGATTTTTTGGATTAGGTCTCAGATTACGAAAAGTACATAGGTATGCTACTTTTCAACCCGAAAAAGTAATGTATTATTAAGCAAGCGAGTATATAATATTGATTAAGAGTACCTAGTGATTAAATTTGCCTTCATACTTTAACAGGCATTAACATTAAACACGTCTAACTAAACTAAATGAACTTTCGTAAAAATTAGGCATTATTCTTTTACTCAGATTATTATTAAACTATTGCGTATTTTTTTACAATTTTTTTTACATTGATGTCGATTATGTGCTGTTCGTCTGCTTATCCATGAAACTACCATACATACCGCGAAGTGTATGCAACGCATAGATAATGTTCGATCGAATACGTCCTTGGTACACTATCGCGTAGCGCTGCGCGGCCCGGTGAAGACCGCGAGCGATGGATAACACCCAAGTTTGGCAACGTCGCATATTAGGTACCCGATAATAGTCAAATAATAGCGAGCCGATTTAGTATCCGAATCAAACTAATATAGGTGTTATAGTATTTTCGCGATATCTGAACGCATTTCAATGCATCTGTTGCCAGTTTAATATACGATTCGTAACGAATAATCGATATACAGTGATGCATTAGATTTTATAGGTAGGTTAGGTTACCTATCAGTAATATAGTTTCAATAGAGCGATACCAAATAAATAGTTTTAGTAACAGTAAGAGGCAATATTGGATTTTCGATATTCTTGCAATATATATGAGTCGTATTAGTATTATTTATATTCGTAAAGGCTCTTAAAGAGTTTTTACGGTCGTTGAAACTCTATTATAATCGTATGGAATAAAGATTGCGGGCTTTTGTTTTGATTGTTCACTTAAAGTTCATAGAAACTGCGACATGGATACGCCTGCATAAAACGCCGGCGCGAGCGAGCGCGTTGATGACGTATTTCTATTATCGAATATAACGCTTTACCAATATTAGGTTATCGTGCCTATTATTCGGTAACAGTCAAATAATAGGGGTAGTTTTCCGTCCGATGTTGTTATTATAATACGCAATATTCATTTAATCTTTATTAGTTTGCATGTATATTAGTTACACGAGTGTAAGAGAATCGCATACTTATATTAGAATTATAGTATAATATGCGAAAGTTTGCTTATTTATTAGTTTTTATGTAGATACTGTTCAACTGTTTTGCAGGCTCAAACTGTTGAACCGATTTTAATGTTTGGTATGGTACTGGATTTTTTGGATTAGGTCTCAGATTACGAAAAGTACATAGGTATGCTACTTTTCAACCCGAAAAAGTAATGTATTATTAAGCTAGCGAGTATATAATATTGATTAAGAGTACCTAGTGATTAAATTTGCCTTCATACTTTAACAGGCATTAACATTAAACACGTCTAACTAAACTAAATGAACATAAAATCTATCTAAAAATTAGGCGTTATTACTATTACTCAGATTATTATAAAAATATTGCGCATTTTTAACAATTTTTATTTAATCGATGTCGATTACATGCTGTCACTCTGCTTATCCATGAAACTTCCATACAAAACGCGAAGGGTGTATGCTACGCATAGATAATGTTCGATCGAATACGTCCTTGGTACACTACCGCGTAGCGCTGCGCGGCCCGGCGAAGAGCGCGAGCGATGGATAACACGCAAGTTTGGCAACGTCGCATTCTTCTGTGACGCGACGAACGTCACTCACTATTATTTGACTATTATAGAAAAACCTAATATCATAACATTCATATTACCTAATATGTGATTTGGTCCGTGTAACTATTACGTATAACTATTACGAATATATTAGTCACACCTCTAGTAAGAAATGACAATCTTTTAAGACAGGTTAAATAATTGTGACGAGGATGAAAATATATTTTGTGCTGTCCATGTAAATAATAAAAGCTATGTGTTAATGTGAATCCCGTTCGTCTAATTTAACTGCACCCAACACTCTCACGTCGTGACCAACCAGGCCCCGAGTTCCTCGTCCAAATTGATGACCCCGACGTGATACCACGTGTTTCCGTTGGGCTCCTGGTGTTGGTTTCCACCGTGACTGCATGAGTGCTGGTATGCCGCCGAGTCAAAAGGGCTGCTGCATGGCATGTTTAAAATGTTTCGCCTGCTTTTGGTGTTGTGCATGCTAACCATAACCTAACCCTGGCGGCGTCAACGTGATGGATGTGTGTGCTACTGAGGCGTGGAGCTACGCATAACGAGGTACTCGCTGTTTACTTACTCCCTACGGCCTCCCTGGAAACGCATCATCAACACAGACCAGATTCACATTGATTTTTTTGAACATTCCGTGCATGTTTTCTGCTCTATTGTTTGCCAACTCCCGTGTCTACCAGTTCACAGTGTTACTAAGCCCCAATGTGTTTCCTAGAGTTATCTTACAAAACAGTTTGTGGTATTACAAAATAACACCTTACCTGCTTACCATTTTAACTGTGAATGGATGTCGCAGACAAATATTTCATAAACTCAGTGTATTCAAATTCAGTACCAAAAGTAAAAGTTAATGTACAATATTTAGCCTAAAGTCTAAACTGTACTTTAATTAAGTCTAGTTAACTACTGACAAGTAACTTTACATGTAACCTTTTAATATTTTATCACAGGAATTTAAAGAATTAACATTTTTTCATGTTTTACATTCCATACTAAATTTTGAAACTTAATATTAATTTTTGTTAGGATGTTTTGCATGTTTGGACATGTTTGTTATTAATTTTAAGTTTAATTGCATGTGTACTAACATAAAATCTAAAATTTTTGTTGATAAATTTACCATATTTTTCTATGAGAAGTATTCTGGTAATTTCATGCTTGAGAGTATTCTGGTTGTATTTCAGATATAATTTCTTTAATGATTTATTTTTGTTTGCATATTTTTCTCTTTTAAATATTGTTCTATGTTTCATGTGTTTGTGTTTGCATAGTTATATTGTGTGCATACTTATTTTAATTTTAATTTCTCCTGTTTTCACTGCCGGGTTGTGTGGTATTTATTTAGTTTTTCTTTCCTTCTACTATGGCCGAAGCTTTTGCTGAAGTTAAGGAACAGTTAGAGCGGGTTAGGGCTGAGAAGGCTGCGCTTGAGGAAAAACTCAACCAGTTTCCTTCTCGGGAAACCGAAGTTAACGCGGTCTCTGTTAAACTTCCCCCATTTTGGCCTGATAAACCAGCAGTTTGGTTTGCTCAAGTCGAACTACAATTTCAAATAGCCGGGATTGTAGCTGATATTACCAAGTACAATTATGTTGTTGGTCAGATAGACTATCGGCTGGCTGGTGAAATAGAAGATATAATAACTTCACCATTAGAACAAGGTAAGCAATATTTAACTATCAAAAATGCCCTTATCAATAGATTTTCCGTACCTCAGGAGCAAAAGGTTCGTCAGCTGCTTGGTAATGAGGAACTTGGTGACAGGATACCGTCCCAGTTTCTCCGCCACTTAAAATCTTTGGCTGGTTCCTCGCCATTGGACCACAATATTCTACGGCAGCTGTGGATAAGTCGCCTTCCACAGGAAATACAGGTGCTCCTTGTCTCACAAGCGGATGACCTTAGCTTAGAGAAGTTGGCTGACCTAGCGGATAAGGTCATTGATCTAAGCGGCCGGTCAAGTGCGATCCACTGCACTTCCTTGTCTCCGCCAGATCCCATTGCCGATTTGGTTGCAAAAGTTTCGGAACTCACCAGGCAAGTAAATGCTCTTTCCTCTAGAGGTCGAAGTCGCTCACACAGCCGCTCCAGCTCCAGAAAATCGACGCGCGCATCTTCTCCAGCTACTGGAAGGCACTGCTGGTACCATAAGCGTTTCCGAGCCCGCGCCTCAAAATGCATTCCGCCGTGCAATTGGACTGCGGAAAACTCAAGGGACAGTCAGTAGCAGCGGCACCTGACTGCTCCAGTGTAAGTCGCCGCCTTTTTGTCACCGACAAGGTGACAAAACACCAATTCCTGGTTGATACCGGTTCCGATTTATGCTGCTTTCCAGCTAGGTGGCTCCCTCGTCGTCGAGAATTTTCCGACTACGAGCTCAGCGCTGCTAACGGTAGCAAGATAAAAACATACGGAATTGTAAACCTGCGACTCAATTTAGGGCTGCGCCGTGATTTTGTTTGGCAGTTCGTCGTTGCCGACGTCCAGAAGGCGATAATTGGAGCCGATTTCCTGGCATATTATCACCTCTTGCCTGACTGCACCAGACAAAAACTAATAGACAATAAAACTGGTCTAATCTCTGCCGCTACTTCGGCAATAGTTGAGCAACCGAGTGTAAAGGCTGTGGTTGCTGGAAACTCTACCTACGCGTCAGTGCTAGCTGAGTTCCCGGAAATAACCCGACCACCCGGCCTACCCAGGGTTATGAAGCATAGTACTGTGCACCATATTAAAACTACAGATGGTCCCCCAGTGTCGTGCCGTCCACGCCGCCTAGCCCCTCAGAAGTTATCTTCTGCTAAGAAGGAGTTCGAGGACATGGTTCGTTGTGGCACTGCGAGACCTTCTAAAAGTGCATGGTCCTCTCCGCTGCACATGACCCCCAAAAAAGACAACACCTTGCGTCCCTGCGGTGACTATCGCGCGCTGAACGCCAGGACTGTGCCGGACAAATATCCAGTCCGTCATATAAATGACTTTGCGAACAACTTATCCGGTTGCAAGGTGTTCTCCACCCTGGACCTTGTGAAGGCCTATCATCAAATACCCGTTTTTGAAGACGACATCTCGAAGACTGCCATCGTTACCCCGTTTGGCCTCTTCGGATTTCCTTTCATGACCTTCGGTTTGCGCAATGCTGGCCAAACGTTCCAGCGCTTTATCGATGAGGTCACACGGGGTCTCGATTACTGCTTTCCGTACATAGATGATATATTAGTCTTTTCACAGAACGAGTCCCTCCACAAGGAACACCTGCGAATCCTTTTCAAGCGCCTCCAGGATTATGGCGTTGTTATCAACCCGTCCAAATGCATCCTGGGTGCTAGTAAGGTTCCTTTTCTGGGTTACCATATCAGTGCTGACGGTACGCGCCCTCCTCAGGACCGTATCCAAGCACTTTCGGATTTTACACCCCCGAAAACTGTCCAAGGCATGAGGAGATTCCTTGGCATGTTAAACTATTACCGCTGGTTCATTCCCCATGCCGCCCAGTTTCAGGCCTCCCTTATTGACGCTTTGGTCTCTACGAATAGCAAAGGCTCGAAACCATATCCATGGACGCCTGAGCTCGAACAAAAATTCGAAGAATGCAAGAAAAGCTTGTCCGATGCAACATTGCTGCACCACGCCATCACTGATGTCCCCCTCGGTTTGTTTACCGACGCATCGAGCGTACATATTGGCTCATGCCTTCAGCAGTTCATCAATGGCAAATGGTTTCCTATTGCATTTTTCAGTAAAAAACTGACCCCTAAGCAGGCTGAGTGGCCTACATACTACAGAGAGCTCTTGGCAGTGTACGAAAGTGTACAACATTTTCGATATATTCTTGAGGTCCAACATGCGACAATCTTTACAGATCATAAACCGTTGCTCTACGCTTTCGTACAGCGCCGTGAAAAGCTCCCTCCTGCACAGCTAAACCAGTTGTCCTTTATTAGCCAATTTACCACTGATATTAAATACATCAAAGGCGAAGACAACGTAGTCGCAGATGCTATGTCTCGAGTTGACGCAATTTCGCTCGAGCAAGAATACGAAGCTCTTGGCAAGTCTCAAGAGGCAGACTTCGAACTATCTCAATTATTGCGTGACAGTTCTAGCCTGAACCTTTCCAAAGTAAACGTACCTGGTAGTAGCGTATACTTGTTCTGCGATCTCTCAACTGGCAAGCCTCGTCCTTTTGTTCCATCTGATCTGCGACGAACTATCTTCAATAAGCTGCATAACTTGAGCCATCCGGGCATTCAAGCCACGACGCGCCTCGTAGCAGAACGCTATGTTTGGCCGCGCATTAACAAAGATTGCCGAGAGTGGACTCGTACCTGTGACGCATGTCAGCGCGCTAAGATCACGAGACATAACACCACTCCGCTTGGCAATTTCTCAACTCCCTCAGGTCGTTTCATGCACGTACATATTGACATCATTGGACCCCTTCCTCCATGTAAAGGATATCGATACTGCTTGACTGCAATCGACCGGACGTCCAGATGGCCTGAAGTTTGGCCCGTGCAAACTATGACGGCCGAGGAAGTTGCAGAGACGTTTGTCAGAGAGTGGATTTCTCGTTTCGGTGTACCGACTATCATTACCACTGATCAGGGTACTCAATTTGAGTCCGACCTGTTTCAAAGGTTGATGCAGAGTTTTGCCACGAAGCGCATTAGAACCACCTCTTACCATCCTCAAGCAAATGGCATGATAGAGCGTGTCCATCGCCAGCTAAAGGCATCCATTATGTGCCATGGTGGCGATTGGCTAAGTGCTCTGCCTCTTGTACTTTTGGGTATGCGTTCCTCTTTTAAGGAAGATCTTAAATCTTCGGTTGCTGAGATGCTTTATGGTGAAACCCTGCGTCTCCCTGGCGAATTTTTGGTTTCTTCGCCTAAATCAAGTATAAATAACCCTGCTGATTTTGTCGTTTCTCTGAGGTGACATATGTCAAATTTACGACCTGTCCCTGCTTCTCGACACGGCGAACCAACCACTTTTGTTTTTAGAGATCTAGCTACCTCTTCTCATGCTTACCTGCGAGAAGATGCTGTCCGACGCTCTCTGCAACCACCGTACTCTGGCCCGTATCAAATTGTTGACAGGGCACCTGATGGTAAGACTTTGACTCTTGACATTCGAGACAGGAAAGTTGAGCTAAGTGTTGATCGCGTAAAGCCTGCGTTCATCGAACGGCCCGAAACTACTGATTTGCCACAACCTGCCACTCAGCCTACGTCAGCTCTTAAGTCAGCGCATACGCCATCTGTTCCTTCTCTTCCTCCGGACATTTCTATTGTCCCGCCTTATACCACACGGTCTGGCAGACGGGTTAGATTTAAGGTTTTTAGAGACTAACTTGTCTCTCCGTGGGGGGGTGGTGTGGCGTATACACGCATTCCATTGTATAGTTACTATAGAACGTAGTCAAGTCAAAACTGTCAAACCATCAATCAGTAAGAAATGACAATCTTTTAAGACAGGTTAAATAATTGTGACGAGGATGAAAATATATTTTGTGCTGTCCATGTAAATAATAAAAGCTATGTGTTAATGTGAATCCCGTTCGTCTAATTTAACTGCACCCAACACTCTCACGTCGTGACCAACCAGGCCCCGAGTTCCTCGTCCAAAAGGTCATTTAACATGTATTCAATCCAAAATCTTAATCCAGCTTTTGGCCATAAACTGGCTTATGACCAACTTGTAAAGTTCCTTTTAGGCGTAAGTTCTTATCGTTCGCCAACGAATAAAAACCTTCTCACTACGTACACACGTCAATAATAACTAAGATATTTTATTCCTAGATCTTATTAAAACTTAATTAAAATCTTGTTTTCAAATTGCTGAACAAAAACGAAAGACCTTATGCGAGAAGCACGAATACCAACCCCATTTTATATCTAAGGTTTACAATTTCAATATTGTTTTTAACCCGGCGCCGATGACGCTGGGTCATATTGACCCGAGCTCATTTCCTCCTTACAGTCCTCCTCCACTCGTACCGCTAGTGAACTCAGTGTGAAGCCGTCTGCGACAGAAGAAACACGAGCTTCAAGCGCACATGGGTAAATATGACCCAGCGTCATTTACGGCGTTGTGTTTTCGTGACATATTTTTAGTTGTGTTTTTTACGTTTATTGGTTATTTTTTTGCTGTGTTTTAAAATTTAATTAAATTCAAAATTTAAATCACGACGGAAACATCGATTATCCTACAGGTGATAGCCAAAACCCCGAAATGTTCACATATTACAATTCTACCAAGTGCGGAGTAGACGTAGTTGACGAACTTTGTGCTACATATGATGTGAGTACAAATTCAAAGAATTGGCCACTTCCGGTTTTTTTTGCAATGTTGTATATCATATATCGTGCTTATAATGAGACACGAATGAAAAGGCGTCATTTTTTGAAGAATTTGGGACCTAGCCTCATTCAGGATCAGTTGCCGGAACGAAGAACTCGTGTGAATTTGCCTCGACCATTACCCAAAAGAATCGCAGGTTTTTCAGGGGCACCCCTTGAAGAGACTCCACGAAAGATTCCTGGAACTCGTAGGAGAAGTCAGGTGTTTCTTTCGAAAAAAGATAAAAAGACTAACCCTACTTGTAACGCATGCCAAATTTATATATGCCCTGATAATTACATTCCATACTGCACTAATTGATTAGGCATGAAGAAGCTGAAGACTAGCAAGATGAGTAAAATCTATATTCTTTGATCTCTGATATGATTTGATCTCTTGTGTATTGAATAAGTAGTTTTTGTTGAATACTATTATAGTTTATTGGTAAAATATTGTGATAATTACGTAAGTTGTGTTTTTAGAGTTGATTTTGCATGTGTTTTAAACAAGTTGAATAAAAGTTGATTTATTATTAAAAAAACGTATTTTTATTTATTTTATCCTCCTAATAATAACACATACTAATACATTAATAATCACATCAGGCTCTTATTATTGTATGTTACAAAAAAAAGGCAGGCAAAATTTGGGTCACCATGACCCGGCGTCATAGTCCACGTAATTATTTTCACGTCATTGGCGCCGGGTTAATAGGTATTAGCCTTGCCTCACACTTCGGATATCCTAAGTAAGAGTCCTGGTCGGGGCATACATTTTTGTGATGAACATAGATGTTTGTTCTCGGGTCATAATTGTTTGTATTTTTATATGTATCTACGTTAATTCTGGGTCCCCCCAGTTTGCTGTATGGTCATCCATAACACAAGCTCTGCTTACTTTGAATCCATACAGTTGGTGTGTTTGTATGGGGATTTTATATTGTTACAACTTTATTCACGATAAATTTAATAAATATAATGATGCGAATTATGCAGGGTGGAATTTTGCAATGCCACCTGGAGGGAAAGTACTCTTAATACACGAGACAGCAAGTTATACTCTAAGGGAACATTGTAATAAAAATAAAAATTACATTCATCTTACATTTGCATAACGTTACAAGTTCCGAGAATCGGGAGCTAATATCCGAAAAATTAACACCCAAACAAATAAACCCTTTAAAATTTTTGGCTGCCCAAAATGAGCACAATTTTGTTGCATACACAACAACAAATTTTTTGAAGAACTAATTTCAATTTCAATACTTTTTATTTTAGTTGTGGTGAATTAAAGTAAATTGTACTTTGAACCTTAGTTTTTAACAACTGCATTGTTTCTCTCATTTTGTAGTCAAATTACACACCTACTATTTTATGTATTTAAAAATGTTGACAATTTTTTTTTGTCACCGGCTTTTACTCCTCTCGGTATATGTATAGAGCCTTTTTAAAGCCGAAGCTATAATTCCTTTTAAAGTCGAAGCTATAATGTCATTTAGAACCCAATGCTATAATGCCTTTTAAAACATTTACGCTATGATGATGAATATAAAGATGAAATAAATGATGCAGTACCCACTCGCGCTACGCGTATAAGAATAGTTTCCTATGATGAAATATTTTATATTTTGCATAGTTATTTTGGTAAATACAATTTTTGAATGTCCTTATTTAAAAAAATCTTGTCTTGTGATATCGCAGGTCTTTTGATTTTACTGTTTGTACTGATCCAGTTTAACAGCTTATTCTGTGGAGATTTTACAGTTATGGGCAGAACACTTTCTCAAATACGACTTTTCATATTTAAAATACTCATGTCTTACACAGTTTTGTCGCTTCTAATAAAGAAGCCTGCATTACACACGTGTAAAGATAATTGCAATATTGTTAACTGAACTAAAAAGTGTTTTGTAATTTTAATGAATGCATTACTTATGTCAAAGATAATTGTTTATTAATATAATAAGTAATACGTTGTAACTTTGAGTAAAAGTGCTTTATGTTCTTTCTGTATTGAACGTATAATTTGAGATTTTATAATTTTTCCTGGGAATCAAACTGGCAAAACCGCCTGGGCGTGTTACGCTTATTTTCAAATATCTATAAATGCAGATGTTCTTCTCATTAGAAAGTAAAGAGTGGTTCCTTAGAGTTCCTACTTTCCTCTCCAGGTGGCATTCCAAAATTTCACCCTGTATTTAATTCTTATTCGGAATTAGAAATGGGTAATTTACCCATTCCACCTATTCGGGTAAATACCCCATAAAAAATTTTTTTTCGTGGATGATAATTAATTGTATAAAGAAATAATACGATATACAGGGTCACAGGGAAAGTCGTACTGAATATTAAAGGACGTTATTATTCAGGTCATTTCTGATGGATTTGACTCAGTAATACGGTGTCCGAAACTTGAACGTTATGGATATATTGAATTTTAAAGATATTTTGAAAAAATCTTCCTTTTTTGGCTATGTCATCGTTGTTTTTTTAGATTACAGATCGGGTCCGTTTTTTTGTTGAACCTAGTTAGAAAGCTTATCAATTAATAAAAATGATTAACAAAACTGAACTAACTACTAATAGCTGAAAAGACTGCTCGACAACATTTAGAATTAAATAATTTTTACTAAGTGTTTTTAACTTTGAAGCACTTTTATAAAAAAACAATGTACGTAACTTATTCTAAAAATCATTTTAAAATTTCCACTTCTCTTTAACTATTCAAAAGGATATAACATCTACTAAGTATGTTCATTACCTTAAAATAATGTTATTTGAATAGGCCAATACTACAACATAACGGAATTTCGATACAAAAGAGAAGAAGAACAAAAAGAGAAAGGCCAATAACGCCGATTATTGGGCTCCCAAAGCGCAAGGTACACCCAACAAAAAAAAACAAAAGGATCACAAAGAAGATTCAGTTTAAATTTGTGGATGGGCATAATGTCAAATTACTTGATAGGACCATACTTCCTGCCCGATAATTTGAATGGCGAGACATATGAAAACTTTTTGAGGGAGGAGTTACCCTATTTGATGCTAGACTTGCCTATTGCATTGCCCATTGCGACCAAATGACGCCTATCGCAAATATCGATATTTTGACACAAAAGATTATTCGTCGTGAAAAGTAATTTAAGGAAAAGAACGAGAATGTGTGTAAAAAATAGCGGCGGCCATGTTGAACATGAATTATAAAAATATTGCTCTGTTTTTTTGTTGTTTTTTCATTATTTTTTATTATTATGTATAATATATATTAGTAATATATAGTAAATATATAATATAAATATACCCAAATCTTACAATAATCCTATTATATTAACATGTTATAAAAATAAAGCAATTCAAAAGGACATTGTTAATTCAATAAAATAAAGGTGTAATAAATATAAATCAGATGTAATATCTCAAATACTGTAAAAATTTTCAAAGTTACCCAAATTGACTGTATACGCAGCGTGAAGAAAAGCCAGTGTACTTATTTGAGTATTATAGACAAAGTAGGTATTCAAAGCAATGAAAACAATCGATTATGATCGTATGGTTCTTTAAGAGATATTCTGACTAAATTTAACATCTCAAATAATAGTAAGGTAATCTCAAGTAAAATATATTCTTTCGAATTTTTATTATTATTGTTTATTATACAAAAAAAAATTGTTTAAAATTTGTTGCCATCGAGTCTGACGTTAATTTGTTTTATTCTTTGAAATACCATCTTTACTCTAGATTGACGTTTTCATTCGAAATAAAACATGTACCTAATAATCAAACATTCGCAGGATTTTTGTACAATTTATTAACATAACTAATGAAAGATAAGCGTGGAGATGACAGTACTGTATACAGAATGTGGGTGATAAAGGGGATCATTATCTAATGGGAACCAATTGAAATAGTGGGAACTAGCCAAAACTGGCTAAAACTGACTTTACTATAATGATATATAATAGTTGTATAGTTTCATAAAAAACGGCGCAATGTGTACAAAACATATCTGAAAGCAATTTTTTTTCAGCCACTACTTTGGGTATCTGGATTGAAATTTGCTAAAACGAGGGTCAAACTGAAAGTTCTTAGAACTGGCCACTTGTAAACAATAAAATAAAAATAAAAATTTTAGTTTTGAAAATTGAACTCTTTGCCAATATTACTGAGTATGTATTTCATTCATGCGTCATTTATTTTACGATTTGGCGGCAAATTAAAAATCGTCTGTGTCACTTCAGCATGAATTTAACGCGAGAAAATTTTCGTGAAATTATTTTTTATGACATTCGATGTCGTTTAAGTCATCAAGAAAGTTATGATAGACTACGAATGGCATTTGACGATAAAGCCCCATCTCGTGCCACTGTTTACAACTGGTTTAATGAGTTTAAACGAGGTCGCACTAATCCCACCGGTGTCTGCGTGAGGGACGGCCTTCTACGGCGACGATAGAAGATAACGTCTGTGTTGTGCGGCGTATGATAGAGACTGATGATAGAGATTCGAACAAGCTTAAGCATCTCGAGGTGACTCAAATGCTGTTGGTTATGGGCAAAATGGTAACGGGTGACGAAAACTGGATTTACTGTTATGATCCCGAAAGTAAAAGACAGTCTGCTCAGTGGAGTTGCCAACTAAATTGAAGAGAGGGCGAAGCGTAGGAAAAAAGATGGTGGCCTCGTTCTTCGGAAGGGCAGGTCATTTCGCGACAACTGCTTTAGAAAATCAAAAAACAGTTTCTGTGGAGTGATACACTAAGAATTGTTTCCCACTTGTTTTGGAAAAAGTTCGGGAGAAACGACCTCGCAGTAGGATCCTCCTTCACCACAACAACGCCTCGGCGCACACCGCCAGGCGAGCGATCGACTATTTGGTGACGTGGGAATTACTACGACACCCGCCGAAAGGCCCCGATCGCACCTTGCTATTTTTATTTATTCCCGAAAATAAAAGAAAAACTTCGAGGAAAACGTTTTATGGACGCCGCGGAAGCTATGGCTGCGTTTCAAAAGGCCGTCGAAGAGGCCCCTAAGGATGACTGGGCAAAGTGCTTTTCTCAGTGGTTAAATAGGATGCAGCGATGTATTGACGTAAATGGACACTATTTTGAAAAGATATAATAAAACTAATAACTAGCTAGTTTAATCAGTTTTTGGTTTTCTAAGAACTTTCAGTTTGACCCTAGTTTGAGAGGGTACATGGGTAATAAACGCGCGTGCTTGCCCATCTCTATGCGCAATAATATTTTAAAGAAATTGAGAATTATATGCCGCCGCGGGCTTAGTGGCGCTGTAAATAATTAATTAGCTAATCTTAATGTAACCTTTCGCTATTTTGGATTGTTAATAATTGTCAAAGATCGTTTCTGAATGCTTATTTCTGGCTTAATAAAAATTCTTCAATGTGAAAATATGGCGGCTCAGTTTAAGCTACAATAACTGTTCTAAATATTGTTTCTTAATTGATAATTACAAATTTCGTAACATACAGCTTAGTTTTCATTTTGAATTAATCTAGATCATTTTAAAAGTGTTTTAATTGTTTATTGAATTAAGTTTCATAATTACGAAGTATTATGATAATAGTTTCCTTTTGGATATGGATCGAGTTCAATTGACTATCATGGAAAAATAATAATTAAGTGATTTGCCATCTTCGAGTAACGCAATTGCTTATTAATTCATGAAATGAAATGAAATATTTATTTATCAACATTGACAATTACTTGGTCTTATTGACGTTAAATAAAACATGACTCTACCACACAGTTCGAAAAAAGCTTCGTGAAGAAGAACTGGCAAGAAACTTCACGAGTATATTTTTTTCAAAATAAATTTACAGAGTCTCTTTATGTCTATACAAAATTATTCTTATCTGCATCTGCAAGCTCATCTCATAGCTCGGCAAGTCTCCCTCCCCCCAAGTATCCAAACGACGAACACCCTCAAACGGCACCCGTTCACGAGTTAACGCGGGATCCAGCCATCGCCCTCCTCAACCATATTAGAGGGAAGTGATGGAGGAAAGCATGTTCATTCGTAAAGTCCTTTTTATTGGTTTTAAGTTTATATTAAGGTGGTGGTCTGTATAGTATTTTTGCTCAATTAGAAGTTGTCATGGTCGGTTTCATGTGGTTAATGCCGCTATTTGTAAGGTATTGGCCAATGGAGACCCGTAATAAAACACGAGTTAAGTTTCCGAATTAGAAAATTAGGTAGACGAATTTGCTTTGGTTTTCGACTCTCGTCTAGATGCGTTCGCTTTTGAAATATTTTGATACGTTTGTTTCAGTTCTGTTTATTGAGTATAATTTAAAAAATTCGATTATGGTTATTTTTGTTTGTGTTCTAATTGCAACTGAGTTATGAAACTAAGTGTGGTAATTAACTATGAAATGATTTTTGTGAATAAACTCCGTTATATTACAAGTTTGAGTTTCCATCTTTTGTTCCAATTCACTAAGCTGGCGTTTTACTAAAACTTTCTAATTCATTTTAGTTTTCAATTATTTATAATTCGATTCGATTTGTGAAATATGCATTGCAAGATGAGTGAATCTTTGAGCAGAACCGATAACCCAGAATTTAACTGAGACCGATGAAAATACCTTTAACAGTATTTTATCAGTATCATTGTGGACATATCGCTCCCAACTATCGATAACAATTTTCAAATAAGCAAGTAAAAAGTGTTCAAATTATAAGTTTAAAGTGACTCACCACGTAAAACAAATTTATAGCCCTACGTCGCCCTCGCGGCGACATATACAGGGTTACTGGAAATACGTAACAATCCCCTTAAGGGGTGATAGTACAGATAATTAGCTATCAAATTGCCTTCGGCAAATATGTAGGTACCGATTTGGAAAGAATTTATTTCTCTTCTCTTTTTTTTTTAAAGTGGGTCACGCTACTTCAAAGTGGATTTTAAAAAAGAACTTAAGTATTTTATGGTTGTTTTAATAATAATAATACAAGAAGAACAGAAATGCCGAACCTACCGTTTGTGAAACACGTTTGTAATTTAGAGAATCTAAAAATTTTCATACAATTTTTATATTTTTCCTATGACTAAATGTAATTTTATTTTATATTAGCTATCCAACGAGGTATCAAAAAATAAATAAATTGAAAAATGACTTAATAAATGGACTTAATCGGGAATAAGTAAATAATCGTAATTTTTTTTTGTGGTAAACTTAAAGAATATAGGCGAACGTGGTATCCATTAAAGAGGGACATGTAGAATGTTGACTTTTTTATATTTTGTGCTTAATACTTGGCTACATCTTTTCTACATATGCATAATTTTCTACAACTTTTATGAGTAAAGAAATATCAATATTTCATTTCCCGTGAAATACTGATAACAAAACGCATAAGTAACTGATTTGCAGAAACCAAACGCAATAGGCAGTACTGTTTAGTGCTGACTGTAGCTTAAAACAAACAATGTAATGGCAGATCGAGCTGATTGATTGAAAATTAAATTAAATTTTGCGTTTTATGGCAATTAGCTGTAGTTACTACACAATTACTATTTCTGCCAATTTCAAGTATTAATATAATGAAAGTAGTTTTAACATAATTAAAACATTGAAAGATAACCGAAAACCGTACATCATTGATTGAACATTGCGTTATCATTCAACATTCACATTTAAGTGACATAAGTAGTAGGGATTGGCGGATTCCCGCTCACTTATTAGGTATGGTATCAAACGCGAATTTATTTAATAAGGTCGCGGGGGGTCGAATCAAACCGCGATGCTCGCTAAGTTAGCGAACGTTCATCAAACGAATCCGCGATATTATTTGGATTAAACCGCGGATCAAAGTAATTCGCGATATTATTTTGATTAATCCGCGTATCAAATTAATTTGCGCCTAGTAGAACGCGAAGTCCAACTTTCCCAAAAAACCAAAAATGCCCTGGTTTCTGGTAGTAGTAGGGATTGGCGGATTCCCGCTCACTTATTAGGTATTGTATCAAACGCGAATTTATTTAATAAGGTTGCGGGGGGTCGAATCAAACCGCGATGCTCGCTAAGTTAGCGAACGTTCATCAAACGAATCCGCGATATTATTTGGATTAAACCGCGGATCAAAGTAATTCGCGATATTATTTTGATTAATCCGCGTATCAAATTAATTCGCGCCTAGTAGAACGCGAAGTCCAACTTTCCCAAAAAACCAAAAATGCCCTGGTTTCTGGTAGTAGTAGGGATTGGCGGATTCCCGCTCACTTTTATCTTAGTATACCTATTGTGAATTATAATCATTTCACCCGCAAGGTATTTCAAATATTTTACGAAAGGGTGGTTAAGTAGCGTCTTATTGTTCATATTATTTTAACGTTATGCAGCATGTTTTAACTTGTTAGATAACGCAAAACAAATTCTTGACATAACAATGTAGGCTTGTCATAACAATGACGACGGTTACTTTTTGTGTTTCTTGGAAAATTACAATGTTAACATGGGTTTTTTATCAAAAACAAATTATTGTGATAACAATAAAGGGACATAATTTGCTTCGAATCAAACCGTGATGCTCGCTAAGTTAGCGAACGTTGATCAAAGTAATCATAATCCGCGTATCAAAATAATTAGGTCACGGCCGCCCATAGGACGCGGTGAAGTCCAAATTTCTTCAAAAATCCAAAATGGCCTGTTTCTGGGTAGTAGTAAGCAACTACAATTATATTTAAACAATGCTGGTTTTATATTAAAACCTTGGACGGTTTGCAGATCAAAGTATGTATTTCAATCATTTGATACCAACTACCACAGTTAGAGTACCATCAATGTTATTTGATTTTCATGGTCACAGTAACAGTACCTTTAATGTAATATTAACGATAACCTTTTTTGCGTTGAAACTGTAGGAGATTTTTCGAACATTTGATTGGTATAGTAAGATGTTAGATGTATTTACTTTCACAATTTATTCATGTACTAGTGAAGATTGATGCATGAGATTTGTCGAAGCATGTGTTTCAGGAGTTAGAATTTTAAAAAGAGAAAAAGTATATGTAACTAGAACTGTAGACATTTCAAGATTATATAATTGGGAATATTACATCTAAACATCAGGTATGTTTTTGTGAAAGAGAGAGGGAGTGGGATTGTTTATACGGGTACGTGAGTGTGTAGGTGTGTTTCAGGAGTTAGAATTTTAAAAAGAGAAAAAGTATGTGTAACTAGAACTGTAGACATTTCAAGATTATATAATTGGGAATATTACATCTAAACATCAGGTATGTATTTGTGAAAGAGAGAGGGAGTGGGATTGTTTATACGGGTGCGTGAGTGTGTATGTGTGTTTCAGGAGTTAGAATTTTAAAAAGAGAAAGAGTATGTGTAACAAGAACTGTAGACATTTCAAGATTAAATAATAGAGAAAATTACATCTAAACATCAGGTATGGATTTGTGAAAGAGAGAGGGAGTGGGATTGTGTATACGGGTGCGTGAGTGTGTGAGAGAGAGTATCTGTTTTGTATGTATATGTATGGTGAGTCTGTGTGAGACTGAGTGGTATAATTAGTGTAATGGTTTTAGCAGGGGTTCGGTGTCGGAGTACGACTTTTCTTTAAGCCATGTAACAACTTTATTTTTGCAGTTAAATGTAATTTAGTGGTATATGTATGGTTCAAGAAAGTAGAAAAATCTTTGGTTAAAAGAGGTTTTCGGAAAGGTGTAGGAGAAAACTAGGTGATTTCTTTTAGATTGAATCTCAAAACAGAAGGGTGTAATTTTATGGTGGAGGAGTATAGTTTCTAAAATAAACAATGTCCTATATATTTAAGGGAGCTAATTAAAAATCTATATTGCTTTCTTAATTACTAAGCCAGCCACAATTTGCAGGCGTCTGAACGATACTGTCTTAGCCACTATAAATTTGCTGTCGCGGGGTGTTTTTGTTAAAAAATTTAGAATTATCATCCAATTTCGATTATGGCGCTTCGCCGGGTGCTGCCGCACCACGCTCACTGCGTTCGCTCGGCTCACGCATTTGATAATTACAGTCTAACCTAACCTAACCCAAATTTAACTACTACGCTTTCTATAGATTATTTAGCGGGCGTTGCAAAAAAAAAAAGATTAATTAATGTATTAGAGGCTATCTCATTTTCCTGTGGTTTAGTTATAAAATTAAAAGTTTGATCACGTAACCAATAAAGAAATTTGTGACTTGGCTTTTAATTTCTGTATATTTATATCTACTTTACACAATTTACATTTCAAACATTATTTCGAATCCACCCATCCGCATATCAAAGCTGTTAAAACCTTCCAACGAACACGGTTTTTAATTACTGGGAGTGGGATTGTGTATACGGGTGCGTGAGTGTGTGGGAGAGAGTATCTGTTTTGTATGCATATATATGTATGGTGAGTCTGTGTTATTTTTGCAGTTAAATGTAATTTAGTGGTATATGTATGGTTCAAGAAAGTAGAAAAATCTTTGGTTAAAAGAGGTTTTCGGAAAGGTGTAGGAGAAAACTAGGTGATTTCTTTTAGATTGAATCTCAAAACAGAAGGGTGTAATTTTATGGTGGAGGAGTATAGTTTCTAAAATAAACAATGTCCTATATATTTAAGGGAGCTAATTAAAAATCTATATTGCTTTCTTAATTACTAAGCCAGCCACAATTTGCAGGCGTCTGAACGATACTGTCTTAGCCACTATAAATTTGCTGTCGCGGGGTGTTTTTGTTAAAAAATTTAGAATTATCATCCAATTTCGATTATGGCGCTTCGCCGGGTGCTGCCGCACCACGCTCACTGCGTTCGCTCGGCTCACGCATTTGATAATTACAGTCTAACCTAACCTAACCCAAATTTAACTACTACGCTTTCTATAGATTATTTAGCGGGCGTTGCAAAAAAAAAAAGATTAATTAATGTATTAGAGGCTATCTCATTTTCCTGTGGTTTAGTTATAAAATTAAAAGTTTGATCACGTAACCAATAAAGAAATTTGTGACTTGGCTTTTAATTTCTGTATATTTATATCTACTTTACACAATTTACATTTCAAACATTATTTCGAATCCACCCATCCGCATATCAAAGCTGTTAAAACCTTCCAACGAACACGGTTTTTAATTACTGGGAGTGGGATTGTGTATACGGGTGCGTGAGTGTGTGGGAGAGAGTATCTGTTTTGTATGCATATATATGTATGGTGAGTCTGTGTTATTTTTGCAGTTAAATGTAATTTAGTGGTATATGTATGGTTCAAGAAAGTAGAAAAATCTTTGGTTAAAAGAGGTTTTCGGAAAGGTGTAGGAGAAAACTAGGTGATTTCTTTTAGATTGAATCTCAAAACAGAAGGGTGTAATTTTATGGTGGAGGAGTATAGTTTCTAAAATAAACAATGTCCTATATATTTAAGGGAGCTAATTAAAAATCTATATTGCTTTCTTAATTACTAAGCCAGCCACAATTTGCAGGCGTCTGAACGATACTGTCTTAGCCACTATAAATTTGCTGTCGCGGGGTGTTTTTGTTAAAAAATTTAGAATTATCATCCAATTTCGATTATGGCGCTTCGCCGGGTGCTGCCGCACCACGCTCACTGCGTTCGCTCGGCTCACGCATTTGATAATTACAGTCTAACCTAACCTAACCCAAATTTAACTACTACGCTTTCTATAGATTATTTAGCGGGCGTTGCAAAAAAAAAAAAAGATTAATTAATGTATTAGAGGCTATCTCATTTTCCTGTGGTTTAGTTATAAAATTAAAAGTTTGATCACGTAATCAATAAAGAAATTTGTGACTTGGCTTTTAATTTCTGTATATTTATATCTACTTTACACAATTTACATTTCAAACATTATTTCGAATCCACCCATCCGCATATCAAAGCTGTTAATACCTTCCAACGAACACGGTTTTTAATTACTGCACAGACAAATGTTATTGACATAGTATTCAGCTTTATTAAATAGTATTTTATGTTAGTGTACATATTGCGATTATAATCATTTCACAAACGTATAGAAATATATGAGTAGTAAAGTTTTTTGTTAGTGTTACGACCTATTGATAGCTATAATATTTAATCTTCTTTAAGCATGTTAAATTTTTTGTTAACCTTTATATTAGTCATGCGCAAATTATATCTCTGAAAGAAAAGAGTGATATATATCTTTTCAAACCAAGATATATGTATATCTATTATATCTCGTTCTGAGCGAGATTTAGATATTAATGTTAAATTTCGGGCGATTGAAACAACTGAAGCAAGTATACGTACTGACACTGATTATACTTACTGATCTTATACTGCAATAATTATTTTTCTGCAGTGTTATTTCCAAATAACTGTTATCGAAATCTGTTATTGTTATCGTTGTATTATAACAGTATGAAATAGTTATTGGACTACTGGTCATAGTAAATTAGACCTTACGACTTAAAGGTGACTTAAAATCTTATGCAACAGAAATGTGTTCTTTAATAATAAAATATTTAGGTTTCAGTGTCTACAACCGTACTCCGTCGAATTAAAGTTGATTTTCTATTAGCGTGTGAAAGCAGTATAATGATTATCATTGTGAAACGGTAATTCGGATGTTAGTCAAATTAGACTTAACTGCTACGAAATAAAGTGTAAATTTGTCTGGTTATCGAAATTAACATCTATAATGTAAATGTTATTTTCACAAAACATTTATGTACCATACACTTTTTAGTATTTACAAAAACAAATACATGAAACTCGTAATCAGTGCCGTAGCCTAATTATTAAGGTACTCGTACTATTATTGCTGCGTTTAATCGGCACGAGTCAAACCAAGAACGCGCGGGACATCCAACTGGCTTATTTCAAAAAAAGTAATTAACTTACAAAATACCATTTCTTCGAAAATACCTAAAATCTAATAGGTACTGCACTTGGAATGAAACTTGATTTAGTCGTACAATAATATACCTTTTAACAATGCAGTAACGCATGGTTTGCGCGGCTGGTAGCTATGAAAGTGAACGAGAAGGCGTTGTACCTTTGTTTCGCTCACGCGGTCACAGCCATACATTCAACTTTATCAAATTTCTTTCAAATGAAAGATCTAACATTTTGATAAAAAAATTATTTTAATATGAAAATACAGTCTTGAATAGATTTCTTTCAAATTAAACCGTTAGATAAAGTATCCTCAGTAAGCCTTTCTTTTGTAATCAAACGTTGGTATTTTGTTAAATCTAAGTGTACAAACAAAAGACTAGACTTCCACAGACCGAAGTCAGGTAGTTTTGCAGAACTGATCCATTAAACATTGAAACATAAATCAGACATACAAAATTTTACATAAACAATACAAGTTGTTTGAACAACGCATAGTGACCACATCAATTTTTCTTTATATTCTTTAGGAATTCTAATTCTCATGAAAATAAAAATGCAAATACTGTTCAGTTTTAATACACAATTTATCTATAATATAAAGATTAACCCTGGACAAGTGGAAATAAAACTAAAACGAATTAAAAAATTTTAAGATGGTTACATAAAAACTAAAACTCAAAACAATTTTTTTTTAAATCTTACATAAAATTTTTAAAATCGTAGATAAAAATTTTAACAATTTTCAAGATATTTACAACAAAAACTAAAACTTAAAACAATTTTTTTTAAATCGTACATAAAAATTTTAGCAGTTTTCAAGATGATCACAAAAAAACTAAAACTTAAAACAAATTTTTCAAAATTCGTACATAAAAATTTTAACATAAATCAAACATACACAATTTTTCACAAACAATACAAGTTGCATGAGCAACCAATAGAGATCACATAAATTTTTCTTTTTATCCTTTAGGAATTCTAACTCTCGTGAAAATAAAAACACATCTATCTGCTTTCCAAAAGATTTCTTCCACAATAATGAATTCCATACGAAAAAAACTAAAACTTAAAATAAATTTTTCAAAATTCGTACATAAAAATTTTAACATAAATCAAACATACACAATTTTTCACAAACAATACAAGTTGCATGAGCAACCAATAGAGATCACATAAATTTTTCTTTTTATTCTTTAGGAATTCTAACTCTTGTGAAAATAAAAACACATCTATCTGCTTTCCAAAAGATTTCTTCCACAATAATGCATTCCATACGAGAAGCAATTTCCTTAAATTTTGTCTAGTTTTCAATTTTTATAAGCGCCGTGTTATAACTTCTATCGAAAGACATCAAAAAATACCATTCAGACTGTAGGTATTTGAAAAATCGCAAGTGTACCTATCTGCTTTCCAAAAGTTTATAATAATAATAATAATAATAATAAAATTGCCATTCACTGTTCATATTATTATATAATAAATATTTATTTGCAGTTATTTCTAAAAGACCGTTTAATATTAACTAAATATAAAATGCATATAAATGCATGCAATGCAAATTTGATAAAGTTGAATGTATGGCTGTGACCGCGTGAGCGAAACAAAGGTACAACGCCTTCTCGTTCACTTTCATAGCTACCAGCCGCGCAAACCATGCGTTACTGCATTGTTAAAAGGTATATTATTGTACGACTAAATCAAGTTTCATTCCAAGTGCAGTACCTATTAGATTTTAGGTATTTTCGAAGAAATGGTATTTTGTAAGTTAATTACTTTTTTTGAAATAAGCCAGTTGGATGTCCCGCGCGTTCTTGGTTTGACTCGTGCCGATTAAACGCAGCAATAATAGTACGAGTACCTTAATAATTAGGCTACGGCACTGATTACGAGTTTCATGTATTTGTTTTTGTAAATACTAAAAAGTGTATGGTACATAAATGTTTTGTGAAAATAACATTTACATTATAGATGTTAATTTCGATAACCAGACAAATTTACACTTTATTTCGTAGCAGTTAAGTCTAATTTGACTAACATCCGAATTACCGTTTCACAATGATAATCATTATACTGCTTTCACACGCTAATAGAAAATCAACTTTAATTCGACGGAGTACGGTTGTAGACACTGAAACCTAAATATTTTATTATTAAAGAACACATTTCTGTTGCATAAGATTTTAAGTCACCTTTAAGTCGTAAGGTCTAATTTACTATGACCAGTAGTCCAATAACTATTTCATACTGTTATAATACAACGATAACAATAACAGATTTCGATAACAGTTATTTGGAAATAACACTGCAGAAAAATAATTATTGCAGTATAAGATCAGTAAGTATAATCAGTGTCAGTACGTATACTTGCTTCAGTTGTTTCAATCGCCCGAAATTTAACATTAATATCTAAATCTCGCTCAGAACGAGATATAATAGATATACATATATCTTGGTTTGAAAAGATATATATCACTCTTTTCTTTCAGAGATATAATTTGCGCATGACTAATATAAAGGTTAACAAAAAATTTAACATGCTTAAAGAAGATTAAATATTATAGCTATCAATAGGTCGTAACACTAACAAAAAACTTTACTACTCATATATTTCTATACGTTTGTGAAATGATTATAATCGCAATATGTACACTAACATAAAATACTATTTAATAAAGCTGAATACTATGTCAATAACATTTGTCTGTGCAGTAATTAAAAACCGTGTTCGTTGGAAGGTATTAACAGCTTTGATATGCGGATGGGTGGATTCGAAATAATGTTTGAAATGTAAATTGTGTAAAGTAGATATAAATATACAGAAATTAAAAGCCAAGTCACAAATTTCTTTATTGATTACGTGATCAAACTTTTAATTTTATAACTAAACCACAGGAAAATGAGATAGCCTCTAATACATTAATTAATCTTTTTTTTTTTTTGCAACGCCCGCTAAATAATCTATAGAAAGCGTAGTAGTTAAATTTGGGTTAGGTTAGGTTAGACTGTAATTATCAAATGCGTGAGCCGAGCGAACGCAGTGAGCGTGGTGCGGCAGCACCCGGCGAAGCGCCATAATCGAAATTGGATGATAATTCTAAATTTTTTAACAAAAACACCCCGCGACAGCAAATTTATAGTGGCTAAGACAGTATCGTTCAGACGCCTGCAAATTGTGGCTGGCTTAGTAATTAAGAAAGCAATATAGATTTTTAATTAGCTCCCTTAAATATATAGGACATTGTTTATTTTAGAAACTATACTCCTCCACCATAAAATTACACCCTTCTGTTTTGAGATTCAATCTAAAAGAAATCACCTAGTTTTCTCCTACACCTTTCCGAAAACCTCTTTTAACCAAAGATTTTTCTACTTTCTTGAACCATACATATACCACTAAATTACATTTAACTGCAAAAATAACACAGACTCACCATACATTTGCATACAAAACAGATACTCTCTCCCACACACTCACGCACCCGTATACACAATCCCACTCCCAGTAATTAAAAACCGTGTTCGTTGGAAGGTTTTAACAGCTTTGATATGCGGATGGGTGGATTCGAAATAATGTTTGAAATGTAAATTGTGTAAAGTAGATATAAATATACAGAAATTAAAAGCCAAGTCACAAATTTCTTTATTGGTTACGTGATCAAACTTTTAATTTTATAACTAAACCACAGGAAAATGAGATAGCCTCTAATACATTAATTAATCTTTTTTTTTTTTGCAACGCCCGCTAAATAATCTATAGAAAGCGTAGTAGTTAAATTTGGGTTAGGTTAGGTTAGACTGTAATTATCAAATGCGTGAGCCGAGCGAACGCAGTGAGCGTGGTGCGGCAGCACCCGGCGAAGCGCCATAATCGAAATTGGATGATAATTCTAAATTTTTTAACAAAAACACCCCGCGACAGCAAATTTATAGTGGCTAAGACAGTATCGTTCAGACGCCTGCAAATTGTGGCTGGCTTAGTAATTAAGAAAGCAATATAGATTTTTAATTAGCTCCCTTAAATATATAGGACATTGTTTATTTTAGAAACTATACTCCTCCACCATAAAATTACACCCTTCTGTTTTGAGATTCAATCTAAAAGAAATCACCTAGTTTTCTCCTACACCTTTCCGAAAACCTCTTTTAACCAAAGATTTTTCTACTTTCTTGAACCATACATATACCACTAAATTACATTTAACTGCAAAAATAAAGTTGTTACATGGCTTAAAGAAAAGTCGTACTCCGACACCGAACCCCTGCTAAAACCATTACACTAATTATACCACTCAGTCTCACACAGACTCACCATACATATACATACAAAACAGATACTCTCTCTCACACACTCACGCACCCGTATACACAATCCCACTCCCTCTCTCTTTCACAAATCCATACCTGATGTTTAGATGTAATTTTCTCTATTATTTAATCTTGAAATGTCTACAGTTCTTGTTACACATACTCTTTCTCTTTTTAAAATTCTAACTCCTGAAACACACATACACACTCACGCACCCGTATAAACAATCCCACTCCCTCTCTCTTTCACAAAAACATACCTGATGTTTAGATGTAATATTCCCAATTATATAATCTTGAAATGTCTACAGTTCTAGTTACATATACTTTTTCTCTTTTTAAAATTCTAACTCCTGAAACACATGCTTCGACAAATCTCATGCATCAATCTTCACTAGTACATGAATAAATTGTGAAAGTAAATACATCTAACATCTTACTATACCAATCAAATGTTCGAAAAATCTCCTACAGTTTCAACGCAAAAAAGGTTATCGTTAATATTACATTAAAGGTACTGTTACTGTGACCATGAAAATCAAATAACATTGATGGTACTCTAACTGTGGTAGTTGGTATCAAATGATTGAAATACATACTTTGATCTGCAAACCGTCCAAGGTTTTAATATAAAACCAGCATTGTTTAAATATAATTGTAGTTGCTTACTACTACCCAGAAACAGGCCATTTTGGATTTTTGAAGAAATTTGGACTACACCGCGTCCTATGGGCGGCCGTGACCTAATTATTTTGATACGCGGATTATGATTACTTTGATCAACGTTCGCTAACTTAGCGAGCATCACGGTTTGATTCGAAGCAAATTATGTCCCTTTATTGTTATCACAATAATTTGTTTTTGATAAAAAACCCATTTTAACATTGTAATTTTCCAAGAAACACAAAAAGTAACCGTCGTCATTGTTATGACAAGCCTACATTGTTATGTCAAGAATTTGTTTTGCGTTATCTAACAAGTTAAAACATGCTGCATAACGTTAAAATAATATGAACAATAAGACGCTACTTAACCACCCTTTCGTAAAATATTTGAAATACCTTGCGGGTGAAATGATTATAATTCACAATAGGTATACTAAGATAAAAGTATTATTTAAGAAAACTGAATACATGAATACATGAAATTAATTCGCGTTTGATACAATACCTAATAAGTGAGCGGGAATCCGCCAATCCCTACTACTACCAGAAACCAGGGCATTTTTGGTTTTTTGGGAAAGTTGGACTTCGCGTTCTACTAGGCGCGAATTAATTTGATACGCGGATTAATCAAAATAATATCGCGAATTACTTTGATCCGCGGTTTAATCCAAATAATATCGCGGATTCGTTTGATGAACGTTCGCTAACTTAGCGAGTATCGCGGTTTGATTCGACCCCCCGCGACCTTATTAAATAAATTCGCGTTTGATACAATACCTAATAAGTGAGCGGGAATCCGCCAATCCCTACTACTACCAGAAACCAGGGCATTTTTGGTTTTTTGGGAAAGTTGGACTTCGCGTTCTACTAGGCGCGAACTAATTTGATACGCGGAGTAATCAAAATAATATCGCGAATTACTTTGATCCGCGGTTTAATCCAAATAATATCGCGGATTCGTTTGATGAACGTTCGCTAACTTAGCGAGCATCGCGGTTTGATTCGACCCCCCGCGACCTTATTAAATAAATTCGCGTTTGATACCATACCTAATAAGTGAGCGGGAATCCGCCAATCCCTACTACTGACATATGACAATTATTATTGTTCGCTCGAAAAGTAGCAACGGAGCTGTCGGCATTCAAAAAAGTTCTAACCATAGACATGATTCCTAGCTTTTTTGTATGAAGACTACCTGTTATGATTCTACTCTTTGTTATTACATAAGAAAAACAAAAGCAATTCGTGACGTGACAATGACATTCGCTGACTGTGAGTGAGTGAGGTTAGGTATGTCAATCAAAAATGACAATCGACGTTCCTTACGTTTTGTCTCCATACTAACTTCAAACACATATATCTTTTTACTGAAAAGTTGTAGAAATGTGATATATTTTATTTTTTTAATAATTCATGACAAATAAATTGATAATACTTTCATGATCCTACACTTCGTCCTTAGTGTATAAAAGACGATACCAGCGATACATAGATGTTTGCCATTCTTCTTTACAGTTGATTTTCAAAGTGTTTTTTCTATTTCTAATGCAAGCACGCATTCTTGTCCTTAGTTGAGTTTTTCAACACCACTAGACAAAGAGCTTTTGATTTCACTTGCGGCGTTAACTATGCGGATCCTTAAAGCTTTAATGTTTGACACAGGCGAGACATTATAGACCAGGCTCTCCATGTGCCCCCACACGTATTATTCTGCCCCTGATAGTTGGAAAGACGCATCTGCTACTTAGTATTTTCCATATTTCATTATTTCGATCCGTTACAAATTTATCACAAGGAAAATGGACGTAAATTGCATTCATTTCATTATGAGCTAAAAGATGAAAAGGCGGATTTCTTTAAAATTTAATTTAAAAATCATATTTACTCAAAAGCGCCATTTAGTTTTATTAATTTTTTTTAAGTTCGGAAGTTGAGAGGGCACATCTTTCATATAGGAAATTGGTTGCGTCTTCGTTACTAGCTAGAAATTTCACGCACACTATGTAGAAAAGTCATCATCCTTCACAATTGCCCTTTCATCTTTGTACATTAAGTATTCTTTGGGTGCATTTGGTACTTCTTACTCTCACGTACTCACTCTCGTACGTCTTTGGTCATTATGGAGTAAACCTAACGTATAGAGAGTGCGTAATTAAAAAGGCGTTTATATGTACAAGCGTCCTTTCAATACCGCATGCCGTTTGAGGGTGTTCGTCGTTTGGATACTTAGGGGGAGGGAGACTTGAGACTTAACGGATGCAGATAAGAATAACTTTGTATAGACATAAAGAGACTCTGTAAATTTATTTGAAAAAAATATACCCGTGAAGTTTCTTGCCAGTTCTTTTTCACGAAGGTTTTTCCAAACTGGTGGTAGAGTCATGTTTTATTTGAAATCAATAAGAACAAGTAATTGTCAATGTTGAGAAATAAATATTTCATTTCGTTTCATTTCGTGGCCCCGCACCTCTGCAGAGGTGCAGATGCAGGTGGCAGAGAAAATGTACGACAAGCAAGCATACGCGTTACGCGCACCTTCTATGTTTTGACGACGACTTATTTTAAGTTAAGCGTAATGTAATATTATTTTACACACTTAAAAAATATAAGGATGTGTCATTTTTTGTTTTCTTGTATCATAGAACTTATAATAAAGTAGTATAGAAATGGCATGGGGGCTGACAGCACGCGCTGAGTTGAATTTAATTACTAAATTTGTTACAGACCACGAAAATAAAGAAAGGTCGAAACTCAGATATAATTGCTTAAGCTTTAGTAAGGTCCACTAGTAAGGACATTTTGATAACCACTCGGACAGGAATATAAAAGTCAATACCGCAAGCGCAGATAAATACTAGTAGTCGCACCGACAACTTGGGGCAAGCTGAGAGCGAGGGTCAAGCGAATAACTTGGGTCTTGCTGATAGAATTGCGGATCATGACCTCAAACATCACAAAGATTTACGCCAAAAGCAGTAGCAGCAGCAGCAGCAGTTCTGTGAGTGATTTTGACTCCGATGATTGTGTTTTTGACATAGACTACGTACCTCCACAAAGGAAAAAGTCTCAAATAACAACCTTTTCCGAATCAGATTCAGACTGATTTCATAGAAAACTCTCCACAACAATATTCGCATATCAGAGTCACCCGAAGGAGATGAGTCTGAACCTCAAATCAATTACCAGACCAGTCATATCAACTAACTAAAAAAGGAAACTATGCGCAAACGTAAATATTATGATACGAAATTAGATGAGCGCAAAAAAAACAAAAAGGATTTAAAAATTACAGGAAATATAACCTTAAACCGGGTTATGATGAAAATTGTAAAAAGAAGTGCAACTCGAATATATCTTCGGGTCATAGAGCGTTTTTAAATAAGCAGTTGCGTAAATTTAATAACAATGTATATTTTACATAGCCCACAATACTTCTCAGACTGCACCAGCAAGACGTACACATAGTAAAAATCCTAATGCCAAAAAAAATAACCAGGGTACTATAACGTATTTTTTTATAATGAAAACGGAAAGAAAATTAATGTTTGCAAGATATTTTTTTTAACTACACTTGGGTTTAATAAAAAAAATGACAAAGTTCTTAGAAGCGCTTTAAAACGTGTTCAATCCAAATCCCACAAAGATAGATAACAAGCCCATTATTGACCACATAAACTCATTTAATCTTGCGCTATCGCACTATAGAAGAGAGCATGCTCCAAACCGCAATAATTTGCCGTCAGATTTTAATGTTCGTTACATCGTTACATGCATAAAGATTTTTGTGAAAAACAGAGGTTACAGAGTTCCAGAACTGAAAATTGTGTTTCCTATGATCACTATCGCAGGATTTTAAAGCAACTTAATATATCGTTTGCGAAATTAGGAAACGAGGAATGTGAGATTTGTGAAATATACAGGGTGAATCTTTATAATGTGCACATATTAAAATGGGGGAAACTAGACCGAATTTTATCGACGGAAATGAATAAAAAATATAAAAAAATTTTTTTCGTAGGAGTTGATACTTTTCATTCAAAAATTCTCTCTTCGGTCTAGCGTATTTGGACATACATCATCCGGCGCGTAGCCAATGTTTTTGTTTAACGGCCTGCAGAAATGTTTTTTTAGTTTTCGAAAGCTATTACGATGTAGAATTAGATGGAATAATAATAAACAAATACAAATGAGATCTTTTTGAGAAAATCGTCAATTTCCTGAAATTTAACACAAAAAAATCATATTTTTCCAAAAAAATTTATATGTTTATGTAAAATTTATAACGGATATACAAATTTGGATATCCGGCATCGTAATTGCACCGAATGTAAACAATATGAAATACGTCACAGCCGATATGTGTTAGCAAGACAGAAATATAATGAAGTTAAAATACTTCAAATAATGAGAGTAGCGATACAATGTTTTATTATGTTGACCTGTTGAACCACAGGGACAGACAGCGGGAAACCACTTAGTTTTATACTATGTAAAAACTTACCAAGTCCCATCGTCCTTTACTGTGGCAATCGTTTGCGTAAATTCAAAGTTTCGATTGCCAGGCCAGTATATGGTGGCATTATCGAAAGGATGTGTCAGATCAAAGAATTCAAAATCACCACTAAACAAGTTGTTGTTTAAACTTGCGATAGTTCCATATATTTTATTTATTAGAATGCAAAAGATCCACGCAACTACTCGTACCGACATCTTGAGTCTCAATAAGAAAGTAGGTACATACAATAGTCGCAGACGAGATATTATTTTAATATGATGAGTAGTCTAGGGCCAATGCCCTTATCGGTACTCTATTAGTATTGTTCAATATTTGTTGAGTTAAGATATTTTTATGTTTATGTGCACGAATTACAAGGAGAAGGTAAGTACCTAATAAATTTCTTTAAAAAATGAGTAATTTTATCGGCTGGCATGACATTGCGAAATAAAAATATGCTAGTACGAGCTTAAGTTTTATGAGCTCATAAAACGTAAGCTCGTATGTAAGATAACTTTTTTTTGGTTGCTGAACACGAAATATTATTTGATTGACACCCGTGCTACACGGTGGTAAAGGCTTTTTATGTAGGTGTTTGTTAGTTGCTTGCCGACAATTGCTATCTTTAATCGACTTTAGTATTGGTCATTACATATAAAATTGGCGTTTTATAAGGGAGGAACATAAACTCAGTTTTTTTTAATTTAATATATTTATTTAATCAGAGTATGTACCATTGCTATCTATGCACTTTTGCCATCTCATAGGTAGTTAATTGATCCCTTTACTAAATAAACCATTCGGACGGGAATCAATAAAATCTTTGAAGGGGCTTTGGACTGCCCCATCGGAGTTGAATTTTTACTCTTGCAAGAAGTTATCCAATTTTCGAAAAAAATTGTAATCTGTTGGACCAAGGTCCGGGGAGTACGGTGTCTTAGACAGTCCAATTGAAGCAGAATCCACTTTTCATCACAGATAAGGATTCGATTTAAAATCATTTCATTTTTGTGCCGGTAATGTAACGCAGCAGTCGACGCGCGTTTGTCGGTTTGTTGCACTCAATACATGAGGTACCCACTTCTCAAGCTTTTTCACCTTCCCAATTTGCTTCAAGTGGATTAAAACAGTTTTGCCACTAACACCGCAGCCTACAGCTAACGTGGTCGGACGTCGGACGTGGTTTGTGATGGATCCGCTTCCACAATAGCCTTCAATTCTTCATCATCAACTTTGGTCTCTGGCCGTCCACGGGGCTTGATCTACAAGTCGAAATTTCCAGAACGAAAACGTTGGAACCAAAAACGCACTGTGTTTTCTTTCGCGACCCCGCCGCCATACACAGCATTAATACTTGGAGCCGTTTCTGCAGCACTGGTGCCACGGTGGAACTCGTACTCGTAAATAACGCGATATTTCAAGTTTTCCATTTTGTAAACTAAGTGACGCAAAAAAACCAAAAGAGGAAAAAACAAATAAATTACGGTTTTCAAAGCACAAATTCGTGAGTAAATAGCTGTATACATTTGAAATCAGTATTCTTAACCAAAAATGAGATAATACAGGTCAAAGTGGCCAGTACGATAAAACGCCAATTCCATATGTAAGGACCTAATATTTAGAGTAATGAAGTATGTATTTTCTGAAATATCAACAAAAAAATCACCATTCAAACAAGGTTATTATTAGTTTGACCAATATGTTAGAAAGGTACGTATAGCTAGAATACCACGATTTTTTTAAATTTTAGATTTTAATAATTCTTGCTTTATTATCTACATGTTCCTTAACATAAGGAAAAGGACCTGTTCCATCAGTTTCATGTCAAAAGACTTTGAAATATTTTATTACAGGTAATAGATACTAAGTGGGTACTCGAGTATTTTCGAGCTCGGTCAGTTACACAAAGCTAGCTGGATGTTGGTTTGGCAGGTTGATAGGTATATAGATACTCGTACCTATATGTCGTAGAGAACTGTATTCTTTGTTCATATATGGAGTGGCTAATACCGGTGCAGTGTATTACATATATTAGCTAACTAACTTTACGAATACATTATGTAAGTACCTGTAATTAAAAACTATACAATTTGAAGAGATTTAATTATATTATTTATTTTATTATTTAATTTGAAGAAATGTTTATGGTTATACTTGTAGTTATTCGTAAAATACCTAGGTTCTTATGAATAAGTAGAAATAATGCTCCTAAACTAGTTTTTTTTATGATGAGACAACGAAACTAATGACATAAGCGTTGATACGTGCAGTATATAAATACAGCAGGGTATATTTATAAATATTAATAATACCTGGTACATTTATATATATAAAGTCTTAAGTAAATTGTAGCGGCATGACTAAATTAAATATAAATACGAACCTACCTACTTACTTATTAACGCGGAAGCAGTAAAACTACAGTTGAAAAATTTTAAGAGACTTTATTTATTTATTCATTTACAAAAATCCACAGCACTTAATTTAAATTTAAAAATGTTTAAGTACGTATAATCTTATAGAAACTTAACTTATTGCCAATTACGGATTTACATTTTTTTAAACAAATTACCGTACAAGGCATAGCTGTACTGTACAGATCATAATTTCTTACTCATTTAGCGCCTGCAGCTGCGCTCCGCAGAGTGCCATCACTCGTCGCCGCCGAGCGAGCCGCGGTCGCCACGGACCATATCGTATTTTTCGTTACATAATTCAGCGTTCAGAATGCAATCACACAGCCAAGTCTCCATAAATAATCCTAAATCGCAGTCAGATAGACAACAGCTTCTATAAAAAGTATTTGTTTTGGTACGTAAGCCTCTCAAATTTTGATAAGATACATTAAAGTTATTTTTATGATTGATAGCCATGGCTAAAGATTGAAGTAGTGAAAAAATTTTAAAAATAAATATGTCTTAATATATGAAATTAACAGTAAAACAAAAGTGCAAAAACAAATATTGTTTATATATAAGTAAAATAATCGTTTCTTTAAGTACTTAAATTTCAGAGAGATTTTTGCTCTATGAGATAAAAGATAAAAATTTCTGGAATCAATGTGTTAGTCAAAAATTTGGAGCAAGCCCCAGTAAACTGATAAAGTAACAAATTTCCAAAAATAACAAATAATAAATAATCTTAATATGAGTACTTTGCTTGCACATGACCAGTAAAAAAGTTTAAGGCATACTATCTGATATAAAAGTAATAAAATTAATAACAGTATCCAATAGCATAATTGCTCGGATTATGATAAATCCAGTCATTAACCCAGAATATTAATAAAAACATGGTGGTATTTTTAATATTATGGCATGAGCAATTCAATTCAATTATTGCTTTGTGCGTAAAGTATAATGAATTACAAATTTTTAAATGTATTGCAAGAGCGTTAATTGTGCTAATGTTTAGTAGTTTTAAGTTTTTTGTGTATAATAATAGCAAAGTGTAGATTTGTCTAAGGAAAAAAATTTGCATAAGAACATTACATGACAATACCTACCTGTAGGATATGGGTGTATGAACATATGGCTTAAAAACAAAAGTCAAAATACAGGACACTTCATAATGAAAGAAATAAACAATAAACATTAATAGATAATAGGCATAGTTTTAACAGATGCAAGAAGTGTTTAATTGAGTTTCTTTAAATCTGACTGTGGAACAATGGGAATTGGGGGCGAGGTTTCTTTTTTTTATATCCGGCAGTTTTTTGTCCAAATATATTTATAGTTAAGTTCCTTACCTCCCATTTTACAGTCTTTAAAAAAAGACTTGTTGTTTGCCGTTAAATGCTCGTTAATATATACCTTGTTGGTTAGTTTTTGAGGATCACCCCGTAAACCAACCTCCTGGCTGGTAAACCCACGGCATTCAACAGCTGCTGCGATCACACTGTCCTTGGTGGTCCTATATTTGAACCGGGCGATGATGGCGCGGCACTGCGCCTAACCCGAGGCCGACGGCCGGCGTGATTGCACCCGATGAGCAAAGTCGATCTGTTCTCTTTCGACCGTTACTCCAATATGCGCCGCAATCTTGTGCACGACGTGCAGTGTATTCTCTGTAGACTAACTCAACATTTTGGAGACGCGACGGAGCTCCTCCAGGTGTCTTATACGTTAGACAGAGCTTTTTTATCAGTAGTACCAACTGGACTTAAACTTATTCAGTAAGTCATCGTACTGACAGCTGATGAATTGTAACGATTTTTCTAAATCTTCTATTGTTTCACCAATGGATGTCAATTCAGGGTATAAAATGTTGCGAATAGTCATCGGCAGCTCCTTAATAACTTCACGTAGGTCTGGCTGGGCAGGATCTCCTGGCGAGGTGGACTAGGCAGCTTTCGGTAGGTAACATTTTCGTGAGAAACTTCCAACTAGTCAGTCCGCTTCACTGGAGTATCGTCACTTTTATCACCTCTGGGAAGTTTGTTCGTGCACGCAGGGCACGTCCAGTTACTTGACAGTTTCTTATAATTTTCTACAGCTAAGCCCACACAAATGGTGATGATACACATGATATAACTTTTGACATGTACTGTACTATTTGAGCATAACACTTTTTCACTAACTTTACAGGACTTTTTACAAGCACAACAAGCACTCATCTTGCACTTGTTAGTTAACTGGTAACTTATTAGTCAAAATAAACAAAGCATTTTGTTAATTTCTGAGAAAAGCTACGGAGCCAACGGTCAGTGCGGGTAGTCTTATGAAAGGGCATTTGGTACAAAATAATCCAGTGTCAGCCCTCTCGTAACCCCTGGTTTATATAGAATAGGTACAATTTACAAAACTTGTATTGTAATGGCACATAGACTGCGCTCAGGGCACTATCCATCTAATCAGTTTGGATATCTTACGATAAAGTTAGAATCGCTAAATTGCGAAATTGTTCGAAAAATGGATGATGTCCAACACTTATTGGTGGATTGTGACAAATACCTAAGTCTGCGAAAGGCGTTAGTTCGCCGGCACCATCTATATGTATATATTACGGGTTGGTTTGTAGAGATTCTTGCAAATCCCACTTCAAAAGCCGCATTTGACATGTATAAAATGCTTATTAACAAGTTTCGTTCGATGTATGCATACTTAAACAGTGTATAAGTTAGAATAAGGTACATTGGGGCTACTAAATATTCTACTGAAGCCCTAACAGTCCTAAAGTCCCTAAATAAATAAAGAATAAAAAAGTTGGTTCAATCACCTTCTCACATCCGTCGAGTAGTTACAACTGAAAAGCATTACAAACAAACTCATTTTCCCGTTTACAATCAAATCAAATCAAAATATTTTGTTTCATCATAGGTAAAAAAAAATACACGATATAGGTAAATGTCTTCTTTTTATTCATCTTCATTGCGACTGCGTAAATACACCTTTTTAACTCAGACTTTTGAAACGTATTATACGAGTAGGTTGTCCGAGAGGAAAACATGTTGGCGCAAAAAACCTCTCGACACTGTTTTGTCAACATTGTAAAGTACATTAATATAGTTACTAATTAAGTATACAGCCTCGGAAGTTGGAGCGGTGGGGCGACCGCGCTAATAAGAACACAAAGTTTTTTGTACAATTGAAAGGTATATAAGATTAGAATGGGAAAATAAAACTAGTCCAATGCAGTTCGAGTGTATGTGTATGTTATGGGCTGATGTCATATTTTGTATTTGTATGTCTTTTTTTTTATGCTAATAATAATTATTATTTTAGCTTTTATAAGGCTGTTACGTTATTATAACTTTAAAATTAAATGTTAAAATATAGGGTATCGCAAAATGTACTATCTTTGTTTTCTTTTGTTTTAATTTTGCTTAATAGAAGTGTTTAATAATGCAGTTATTGTACTTTGAAATGTAAAACGTATTCTAAATAAAGTAAAAACAAACACCCACATGATAAACTGGGAACGACTGTAGCCCTTAGTACAGGCTACTGCCGTAGTCTAGTTAGGGCGCAGTGTTGCTTTCTGAAATAAGAATTGTAGCCATAGCAATAAATGTAGTGCTTAAGATTAATGACTAATAATAAATATGTGTAAACTTTGTGGAATGAAGGTGAGCAACGCTCCAGGCTGAACAATATCGAAATTAAAGGTATCCCCAACTCGAACTTTGAAAACCTTTTCGAAGTTATTTCGAAGATTGGTGGGACAATTAACTGCGCAGTCTCCAAGGAATACACAAACTATGTAGTGAGGGTGCCTACTGTTTTATCGGAATGATAAAACATACAAAAATATTATCGTATCATTCAATAATATATACATAAAAGATAATTTCATCGCAGCATCTAGAATAAAGAAATCTCTAAAATTATCAGACATTGGATTAAAAGGCGACTCCCGCATTTTTGTTAACGATCACCTCACAATAAATAACAAAGTTCTCCTAAACAAAACTAAATCGTTGACTAAAGAAAAAGGTTTTTTATTTGTATGGGTCAAAAACTGCAAAATTTATGTGCGAAAAAAACTGTACTTCGCCGTCTCACAAAGTAACCGCCGAAGAGGACCTGAAAAAAATATTTTCTGCCCGACAATTTCAAAACTCCAATCTGCCTTTGTTTTTATTTTTTGCGACCGTTTTAACGCCTTGTGGATTGCTAGTAAGTATGACTTATTTTGTACTCTGCTTTGTTTACATTTATTGTCTAATAATTGCTCGCACTACGCTGGCTTGCTTATAACAAAGACCTTCATTTACCGCTACCTTTGTGCATCTATTTACGCTATTTTGAGATTACGCGTTATTCATTCCTTACTCTGCTTAAACTTATACATTTTATAGTTTTATGTTATAGAACTAATAACATATTACATATAGACAAGTCATACCCGTACATTACCGCACAAAAAAACGGCGTCAACGTAACTATAGATACATACCTACCCGATATATACAGTAATATAATTTGTGGGAGTAGGAAAGAATAATACGGTTTACTTGTAAAACAGAGATACCTATGTACTTCGTGACGTTGCTTCGCAGTTTGTTGAAATGAATAGTCATGTCAATTTTAAAACGTCATTTTAAATAGCAAAATAAAATAATAAATAAGATAGTTATAAAAAATTTGCTCTTACGCCTGAAAAGAAACGTTTATTCTACCTTTAACAGTAACAGTGTAAATAGTAGGTACACTGTCTAAACACACAAGAAGGCATTGTACGGAATGAAAAACACTGAATAGGGAATAAGTTTTGTTTGATGTTTTGCCGTGACACTGGGTTCCACAAGACTGAGTCAAATAGCCGGCAATTGCCTTGCATTTGCGTTGTCATTTTTGTGAGCGGATAACCTGTCTATATGGAATATGTCATTGCTAGTAACACTTTTCTGAGTTAATAAAAAAAAAAGTTATTATTATATTTTTTGCGACCGTTTTAACGCCTTGTGGATTGCTGCTTGTAAGTTTGACTCATTTTGTACTCTGCTTTGTTTACATTTATTGTCTTATAACCGCTCGCACTACGCTGGCTTGCTTATAACACAGACAGGAATCCCGTTATTCGGTCAACGCTCCGCTGTCCTTCATTTACCGCTACCTTTGTGCATCTATTTACGCTATTTTGAGATTACGGGTTATTCATTCCTTACTCTGCTTAAACTTTTACATTTTATAATTTTATGGTATAGAACATTAAATTTATATTTGCTTATCACAAATCAAGCTGTCGAACTTTATACGTTTAAATCGTTTATTGTGAACTTTGCAATTATTATTACCTAATTACCAGTTTACCCTAATAATTTTATCTAGTACACATAATATACATTCCTATCGGATCCATACTGATCTATTCTGCGTTTACTTTACTTATTTATTATACTACTGTCGTATTATTCTAAGCATCTGTATACACAAATAAGCTCAAATGTTGAACCAATGATTAGTATACAGGGTGGCCAGAAAAGTGACGTCCAAAAATGTTTTGAGGTGCCTCGTATTGAGAGGTATTTGAATCACCCCTATGTATGTTATACGATTTTTCATAGTTTTCGAGTTACGATTTTTTAATGAATTTTCGCAAAATTGCGACCGAATCAGTATCAAAAATTTCAAAAGATAAAAATTTTGTAGGTTTCTTCGGATTTCTATTTTTGCTACAAAATTTCTATAAACTTTGTGTTTATGCATAAAATAAACAGCCTCATAACTTTAATGAAAGTAAATTACCTAAAGTTGAGTATTTAGGTTAAGTGAGTTATCATTTAAATTTTCAACTTAAAATTTAAAATCTAAACTGGTAGTTTCATCGTTTCTGAGTAGCTTCAGAGAATGCGTTAGACTCTAAGCTTGTGTAATAATAATAATAAAGTAGTAGTACTTCATAGGCTATTAATCGCTGAAATCAGCCATCAAAGACAGCGAGCTGGAAAATTTGAATAAAAGAAGTTTCGAAAAGCCCACCCCGTGCCCGAAAAATAAGAAATAATTGTATAAGGTTGTATTTGTTTAATTTTTATTTGGTAATATTATACATTTTAATCATCTATACTGCTAAATATGTTTGTATATGCTATGTAAGTTGTACGGGTTAAAGCTTCCCGTAGGTACTGTCATTAACTGTCAGGAGGTAATGAAAAGGGGGCGTGTGATCGTAACGGCGTTTATTGTCAGACTGATGTGCTAAACTAACTTAACTTAACAAGTTATTAAAACTGCTGATTGTGTTAAAATTACATCTATGCATAAGATGTGTGAGAGTAGCTCATACATACTGCCAAGTCAAACTAACAAAAGATCGGCACATTCGCAGTAAAATTATTAAACATAACACACAAAAATGATATTTATAAAACATTAAAAAAAATATAAAAGTGTAAAGCATAAACAGAATATAGAAAAAAATACATGTCAATTAAAAATGTCAGTTTTAAACTTAATGTTCCTAGTCATAGCCGGGGACGTGGCTTTGTCAACACTCAACACAGACGCACTCATCGCACTAGCACACGGCGGCGCGGGAATGTCTCGCATCTCTAAGTTGTTACGAGCTATATTCGAACGCTTTTTACGAAAACACTGACACTTTAGGTACACAAACACTCCGATAGCTGCAGTGAATAAAGTCCACATAACGTATATCATGACGTACTGATGCACGTCGCTCGACGATAGCTCCTCCAACTGCTGCTGCTCCTTCAATGTGGCAATATCTTCTTTGATATGTTTAAAGGTATCATCATGATTCTCCAAGCTTGTTTGCAGATAACTTTCTGTTAGCGATGTGTTTACGTAATGATTTAGTTGTGACGGTGAGATGTCAGGAACCTTAAGATTCATATTTGTCAACAATTCATTTTGATAAGATCTGTGTTCATGTATATGAAAGGTTTCACCTTTTATCATACATCCATCTTCTACTGATAAGATTCCGGACTCTTTTAAATGCACTATTTTTATTTCTTTTGGACATAAAATGCGAACTGAGCATTCCTGGCAACACGAAAACAGCCAGGAGCGACGGGAGTGTAACCTGATCCACGTTTCACTGCACGCTTTTGTTTGTAAATTGTCACAGTATGTTTCTGATGATAATGTATTTAGCAGAAAGTTACAAATTGATTGTTTAGAATGTATGCGGTAAATAGGTTGATTAGGTACACATAATAAATTTTCTGAATCGATATGCAGGCATTTTTGAAGATTGCTGTTCGAAAGTATTGTGAAAGAATCCTTTTGTATATTAAATGCTAGGTATTCAGTTGCAGGAATAATAAAACGAATTCCATTGTTTAGGTATCTAGGTATAGGTACTGCACGGTTCAATTCGTAGATGTCACGACCTTGGAGTGGAATTTTAACTTCTATGATTAGATAGGACGCAGTAACTCGAGCTTTCATTTTGAGTAGGTGATAAATGTCTCGTATGTTATTTCCAGGTATTCTTAATTCACCTTGCAATTGGCCTGATATCATATCTAGTTCCTCTTTTATCTGTTTTGGCGAAAGTAAATGAACATTAAATCTTCCATGGTAAATGTCAGTGACAGTGTCAATAAGTGTTTCTTGAATTCTACGGAGGTTAGATATGATGACGTCAGCAGAGATTGAGGTAGTCAGTATGTAAAAAATATCGATTAGAGACCTTGTAGAGTTTTTTAATTTATTGATTTCAAGAGAAACATTGTGTAAGTGGCGGTTTATGATTTGAAATTGTTGGTTCATAATTGCTTCATTTCTTTGCAAGATGTTATTTTCTGATTCTAAAATACTAGTTTGATTTTTGATAAGATTTAACAAATGCTTTTCGTTTCTGTGTGTCAGCTCTATGTCCTTTTGATACTGCTCGGCAAATCTGTCATCTAAAACGCCAAATAAGGAGTTAGCCATGTTACCAACTGCGTTTATCAAGCCTCTTTTTGTGCGTGATGAAGGATTGTGTGTCAATAAATTATTATAGTGTTCTATTTCTTTTAATGCATGATCAAGTTGAGAGGCAATTGTTAAATGTAGAAACGGAGGTTCTGAGTAATTGTAACATAGAGTGCGTAAGTGGTCTACGTATTTACGTACGCTATCCATGGCTAGCCAGTACGTTGTCATATTGTGATAGACTACCAGTTTCCACTCACTGTGCATATTGGCAATTTTGTCGAAATACAATGCATTGCTATTGTTTAAATAGGTCAAATTATAAGGCTGAGCGGTTTTAGCTGTTGTAGCAGAGAAGAATGTCAATAATAGTAATAGGAATGTCATGAACAGTGATTTAGGCTTTCTACGATATCTTGATTGGGTTGGTTGATTAGTAATATTCTTGTCATTGTTCGAATTATTTGGTATATTGTCATTCGTGGCGGTAGGTAATAACGATAGCTTTACTATAGGTCTTTTTAAAAATCCATTGCCGGTTTTAAGTGTTACGACGCGTACTTGTCCATCCTTGCCTGGATGCAGTTCTGTAATCCGACCTAAAGCCCACTTCGCTGGTGGCAGGTTGTCTTCCTTAACAAGAACGACGTCATTAATTTGGAGATTTTTTGTTGGTCTAGTCCACTTACTCCTGCTCTGCAATTCATGTAGATAATCGCTTGACCATATTTTCCAAAATGAACGATGCATTCGTTCTAGTAAATCCCATCTTGTTTTCACTCCGATGCTGTGCTCGTCTGTTAATGGAGTAGATAGTAGTGGCTCTCCAATTAAGAAATGGCCGGGTGTCAAAACATCGTCTTCCAAGTTGTCAGTTAATGCATAAAGCGGTCTTGAATTTAGACACGCTTCTATCTGTGTCAGAAGAGTAGAGAATTCTTCAAATGTAAATTTCTGATCGCTTATGATTCGCCTTAAATGATGTTTCATGCTCTTGACGGCTGCCTCCCATAAACCCCCAGCGCTAGGCCAGTGAGGCGCAATAAAATGCCATTCAACTCCCATGTCAGATACGTTTGTCAAAAATTCAGAGTTAATCATTGTCAATGCTTCGTTATATAGTTGTTTAAGGATTCTAGAAGCTCCTATAAAGTTCGTACCATTGTCGCTGTAAACATGTTTGGGTACTCCTCGGCGAGCACACATTCTTTTGAAAACTGCCAAAAATGATTCAGTGCTTAAATCCGCCACAAGTTCTAGATGAACTGCTTTTGTGCAAAAACAAACAAATACTGCAATGTACCCTTTTGTAATCTTTATGCCCCTTCCTTTACTAGCCTTAATCTCGACATGCCCTGTAAAGTCAACCCCAGTGTGAGTGAATGGCCGGGATGGTATTACTCTAGCCTTCGGTAAGTTTGCCATTATTTGATGTTGCTTATTAACTTTAAAACGATGACAGGTAACACATTTTATTAAAAGTTTCTTAACAGCTCTATTGCCTCCAATTAGCCAGTATTTATTTCGTAAGTATGCAAGTGTTAACCGAGCTCCACCATGTAATGTTTTACTGTGAGCTTCTTCTATTAAAAGGTCAGTAAGTCTCGACTTTGGTGGTAATAATATAGGATGTTTGCAGTTTTCATGTAACAAAGATTCCTCAAGTCTACCACCGACACGTAATACGCTGTTTTCATCTAAATATGGATTCAATTTCTTAATACTGCTTTTGTTACTAACCATGCCTTTATTTTTCAAATCATAAATTTCATCTTCATAACTAATTGCTTGCTCACTAACAACAAACAATCGCTTTGCTTCTTCTAATTCCGGAACTGTCATATAATCACATTGTTTATAATTAGTTTTATCGCGTATAGCTCTAATGAAACGTAATATCCAACACAGGACCCGTACGGCACGCGTCCAACTACTTTGTTTATGTAATAATTCTGATAAGAGTGAGTATGTAATTTTAGCCGTGTGAACCTTTTTATTATTTTTTAATTCGATTGTAGGTGTAGGTATGTCTTTAATATCTTCAGTTTTGGCAATGTCATCCTTCAGCCATGAAGGTCCTTCCCACCAGAGCGAACAGGAGGAGAGTTGAGTAGGTGTCATGCCTCTGGTGGCGGAATCCGCTGCATTATCTTGGGAAGATACGTGGCGCCAATGCAATGCAGGTAAGTAGTCTGTTATTTGTTTTACTCGATTTGCAACAAAACTGTTCCATCTTAAAATGTCACCGTTGAGCCACCCTAATACAATCATCGAGTCAGTCCATGCATAAATCTTAACCTTGTCATCTGATAATCCGAGAGTTGTTACAACTTTATTTAATAGTTTTGTCAATAATAAAGCACCGCATAGTTCTAAGCGGGGCAATGTGTGAGGTCTTTTTAATGGAGCGAGTTTAGTTTTAGAAGTTATAATGTTTATTAAGATATTTCCATGTTTGTCAGTTGTTTTCAGATAAATGACTGAAGAGTAGACCTTTTCTGACGCGTCGCAGAATGCATGAATTTCTATGTTTGTCAACATGTTACCTATGAATCTTGGAATAGTAAATAAGTCAATATTTATAAAGTCATTTCTTAATAGCTTCCATTCGTGCAATATATCTTCCGGCAAGTTGTCATCCCATTCATGATTACGTTCCCAGACACGTTGAAATAAGATCTTCGCTTTGACAGTTATCGGTGATAGCCATCCAAGAGGATCATACATCATAGATATTTCTGATAAGAGTTGTCTCTTTGTGCATTGCTCTAACTCTTTACTATAATTAATGTTACTTTTGAACTGGAATGTGTCACTACTCGGATCCCATCTTAATCCAAGCGCTTTTGTTGAACATGACTCATTATTTTTAAAATCTATTATAGACGGATTTATTTGGTAGTCAGGTAATGTGTTTAATAAGGTTTGGCTATTGCTTGCCCACTTGCGCAGGTTAATACCAGCTCCCTTGCATATGTCAATAAGTTGGGTTTGTGTTTCTTGAGCTTCTGTCAGTGAATTACAGCCGTAAATGACGTCATCGACGTACAAGTGATTTTGAAGCACGTTCGCAGCAAGAGGATATTTCTCACCGTCGTCGATAGCTAGTTGTTTCATAGTTCTCATGGCCAAATAGGGAGCAGCTTTCATTCCATATGTCACAGTTGTTAATTGGTACTCTGTAAGTTGATCTCGAGGAGACTCGCGCCAAACAATGCGTTGTAAATTTTGTTGGTTTTCATTGATAAGGATATACATACTATTTCATATACTCTCCATTTTAATAATAATGTCATAATGTCTTATTGTAATTTGGGCCCGCATTCCATGAGATCATTTAAGCTGTATCCAGACTGAGTTTTCGCTGAGCCGTTAAAAACAACTCGTAGTTTGGTTGTGGTGGAGTCTGCTTTTATTACGGGATGGTGTGGTAGGTAACATATAGTTGATGATGCTGTAGTGCATTTCTTCATGTGACCCATGTCAATGTATTCTAGCATAAATCTTTTATAATTCTTATGTAACTGATGGTCTTTGGCAAATCGTTTTTCTAATTGTTTAAATTGTGCAATTGATTTTGACTTTGATTCTCCCAACTTTCCTTCGAATCCTTCTTTCATTGGCATACAAACTTCATACTTCCCGTCTGATAACCTTCTTGTTGTGTCAGTGTAAGTCTTCTCACAGTATTCTTCTTGTATTGTCAAAATGTCAGTAGAGTTGTCAGGTATATCTTCAATTTCCCAGTATTTAGCAATCTTCAATATTGTTTATCACCACGTGACAGTTAAAAGTTTTTACCGCTCCAGACAAAATCCAACCTAACCTTGTCTGCTGCGCTATTGATTGCTCTGGCGTGCCTTTCAAGAGACCGTCCATGATAATTTCGGAGTACACTTTGGCGTCCAGTAAGATGTCAATAGGTTTTGATACATAATATTCCGGGTCAGCTAATTCTATTTAAGATAAATGATCATAAGATTTCTGTTTAAATGTGTAGTTAGGCTGGTTATTTACAAGTTTAGGCATAATTAAGGCGTCAGTTGAAAATGTAAAGTCACTGTGGATTGAACTGCATTGTAATAAGACTTTTCCTCGGCTTCTTGATGCAGAGATACCTATTCCTGCGACGGTACCGCTGAAACGCTGGCGAGGTAAGTTCAGAAGTTGAGCAGCATTTTCAGTAATCATACATACTTGTGAACCTTGATCTAGTAGTGCGCGCAAGGTCAGGAAAGTTCCATCATGTCTGTTCACACGTAACTGCACCGTTGTCAGTAAAATTTCATCGTTATCAAATGAAACGTGATTTATATTTCTTTCGTTACATGTAACGTTACTCGACTCCTGCTTTGAGGTTGATGGGAAAGCGGCGTGTAACATGGTATTATGAGCTTTATTGCACTCTTTGCAGCGTTTTGTTGATTTGCAATAATTTCTTTCGTGGAAATAAAGACAGTTCTGGCAAGTATTGTTTTTAGTTACAATTTTCATGCGCATGTCTGGATTATAATTTTCAAACTTCTTGCATTGAAATAAAGGATGATCTTGTTGGCATAAAATACATTTCATAGAGTCGAACTTGGCATGTAATGTTGCATTATTTACAGGTTTATTAAAATAGGGCTTAATGTCAGGCTTTTTGTATCGCAAGGGGGAATATTTAACGGGCGTCGAGAATGAGGTTTTGTTAGGTTGATCAAACCTTTCTCTTTTAGAAATAGGTTCAAGGGCTCAAAATTTACCTTCTAAAAATGTCATGAACTCTTCATAGCGGGGTAAATCTCTAGGATTTGTTCTCGATTCTTTATAGTCATTATAGGTTTGATTGTCAAGTTTTTTGCAGATCAAATGTACCAACAGGGGACCCCACGAGGTACAGTCCACGCCAAGATTTTGTATAGCATGTATGCATTCGGTACTAATGTCATGTATTCTTTTAATGTCATATGCAGTCTGTTTCTGGATGGAGGGTTGATTCAAAAATATTTCAATTTGTTTTGTGAATAGTAATTGGGTATTATCATAACGATGGTTAATAATTTGCCAAGCAGTGTCATAATTGTCAGCCGAAACGTGTAGATGTTGTATGAGCTTTTCAGCTTCTCCACGCAATTTTCCTTTAAGGTGTTGCATTTTTTGTGTCTTTGAAACCATAGGATTGTTGTGTATGGTTTCCTTGAATAGATCGGCGAATGTGGGCCACTGCGTGTAATTACCGCTGAAAGTAGGTATTTCGATTTGTGGTGTTCACTGGTAAAGGTGAGCAATCGATGATAATTTTTGATTGAGCGATCTTTTGATTGCTTTAAATGTCAATTCATGGCGGTTAAATTCTTGCTCGTAGGAACTTTCATTGCCTTGAAGGTGATTGTCAATTTGCCAGTGCAGGTCATCTATTTTATTCCAACGGAATTGCAGGTTACGTAACTCATCTTCCAGCTCCCATTTGTCATTGATGTCATCTGCCAGGCCGTTAATGATTCGCAGGAATGCTCGGAAGTTAGTACGTTGTTGGTTTATCATGTCCATTACCTCTAAACTGAGTTGAGTACATTTGTCAGCTTTGGTTTGCTCATAATTAGCGATGAGGTTTTTTGTCATAATATAGAATTCTTTGTAGGTGTCAAAGATATTTGCAATAAAATATTCATCGCTTTTGTCAGTACTCTCCAGCAATTTGGAGTGGTTAAGGGCGAACTCCTCCCAGATATTATTTAGGGTGTCAAGTTTCTTGTTGATATACTCCGGTGAACATTTTCTTGCAGCAGAGTCTTTTTTAAAGTTAGTGCTGAATTTATTCATTAACTCAGTGAGTTCTAACTGTCTTGAAGAAGTGCGTCCATGATGTCAATGGTCAATGTCAATGTCAAAAAGGAAAGATCTTACTTGTTTCACGAAGTTTAGCAGACAAATGCAGGCACTCCTGAATGTCAGGGCTTACCGCAAGAAGCGAAAACGCCAAATGAATGTCAATATTGTCACTTATAATTAACTGCACAAATAAATTTCTTTAATGGCACTTAGAAACTTATTGTTATTTTTGTCACCTCGATCATTGTAAAACACTTATTTTACTTTGCACTGCAATCCAAAAATTGCCACTGGTGTCACAACCGAAACCTACACGCGCGAACTACGAACGCGAGGTCCCGTGGCTCGAAGGACCAATGTACGGGTTAAAGCTTCCCGTAGGTACTGTCATTAACTGTCAGGAGGTAATGAAAAGGGGGCGTGTGATCGTAACGGCGTTTATTGTCAGACTGATGTGCTAAACTAACTTAACTTAACAAGTTATTAAAACTGCTGATTGTGTCAAAATTACATCTATGCATAAGATGTGTGAGAGTAGCTCATACATAAGTTATAAGATTTTATCAACAAAATTTGTTCAATTAAAAAAATAATAATTTAATTATCTGACTAATTTAAATAATCGTTTATTAGACTATGTTTTATCAAATGAAGATGTTAATATTACTGAAGCGGAGCAACCCCTTATCCCCCTTGACCCCCATCACAGGGCTTTTTATGTAAGTCTGCAATCTGATCAAATACCTAACCTGACAGCACAAAGAACACCTGCGTATTTATATAATAAAGCTGATTTTGATAAGATAAATTCTATACTTTCTGAGACTAACGACTAATATTTTTGATGACTTGACTATAGAAGATTCAATAACATTTTATGACATACTATACAAGCTTCGCGACAAATATGTATGTTTTTTTTAAATGTATATACGCGTAGGTAGTTTTAACGCTCATCGCCAGTGAAGTGTATGAGGTGAAGTAAAAGACCGATTGACTGCTCGTTTATTACTGGTCGCTCGGTGCGGCGCGGCATGGAGCGCGCGTTGAATGTAGTTAAGTACATACATATCAGATTAGTATTTGCGCGCACTCTATGTTATAAGAAATCCTACACTTCTACACGTACCTACCGCAAGTACCAATTACAGACAAAACTCATTTATTACTCGTGCATGCAACCTTGTAAACAAAGTAGCGCGCAGACTCGACAACTTTGATTTGTTCGAGAGCAGTATCCGGGGTGTTAAGGTGGCCCTCGCTAGAGACTTCTTCTTAAACTTCTAAGCGCCTAATTATTTAATGGATTTTCAACACTCATTTTGTTAATATTTAATTGTCTGCTCTTCCAATTGATTTGTTATTGTATGTTAAACTGTAGTTTGTTTGTTTCTTTAGATAATAATGTGAAACTTGTGCATGTATAGGTACCAACCAGATAATATCTTGTGACTGTTTACCTTGCTATTGTTTGTGCTACATGTGGAAACTTGTTATTGGCCCTCTTTTTCCTATTTACTTTATAAATAATTACACCTAGCTGTAAGTTTTCCCAAAAGATGTAAATAAATAAATGTATTCTTTTGTACACCTTTATTCTAGGATACCTTTAATTTAAGAGCAATGTTGTACTATTTTAGCACTAGTAAATATTATTATTATAAAGTGAACTTTAAGCAGTTATGAAACAGCGATTCCCTAAAAACAAGTTTAATTTTACCCCTTCGATTCCGTCTTGGGCTGAAGAATTGAACTTACGTATTAATCTGTTGATCGAATTATAATCATGGAAATAAATCTTTCTACATCAAGCCCGATTTAGAAAATGTGGTAAGCTAAAGAAATATCTGGTGGGACACTCAGATAAGTTTTGAGAAAGAAAAATTTCTGTAGATTAAAATTCGATAAACTGTGGATGAATGACCATCTGGTTAATTTTGAAAAGGCAACTTATGATGATGGTACGAAAGCTGCTGTGGCTAGATTCGCCCCCGCCGTGAACAAAACTGAACCTACTGCTATGGATTCCGATTCCGGTCCTGAATATATCATCGAAGATGATTCTGAAACAACACCAAATGATTCATTTGATATGAAAGATTTAGAAGGCAAAAGCTGGAACCAATTGATGTTAGAAGATGACGAAAAAATGAAGAAACAACAATGTTTAGTATTCTCTGATCAATCGGAGACCGATTTCGTCGCAACTGTTAATCTAATTAATAATATAAATACTTTAGGATTAAGCAAGGTACATGACAATCAAAAATCCGAAGAGTATGACGCACTTTATGCAACATTGCAAGAGGAATCTAAGAATCAACCACCTTTAAATGGTGTATTCGAGAATAAAGCATGTGTAGCACTTTTCAGTGAAGACGGCCAGTGGTACCGTGCCAGTCTTTTAGAATATAGTCAGTTAAAAAATCTTATTAAAGTTAAGTACGTTGATTATGGTAATATAGAAGTGATTAGTTTGTCGGACGCTCGTGAGATTCAGCCGCAATGGGTTGAATTGCCGCCAGCCACGGTGACGGCCCGAATACACGGCGTAGAAGTTAATGCTAATATGGAAATGAACGTTATTACGCAGAAATACGCTGAAACTTTCCTAGAACAAGAACCATTCCAAGTCACCGTCGTAAATTACGTAGACGATGTGCCATGTGTCGAGCTAAGAGATCAATCTGGTAAATTGGTTTATCAAAACCTTTTAGATGAAGAGATCTTTTTGAAATGCAGTACCCAGTAATATAAAACTACATTCAAATTACATTTATTTATTAAAATCATAGATTTATTATTAAGCCAATGAAATGAAATGAAATGAAATGAAATATTTATTTCTCAACATTGACAATTACTTGTTCTTATTGACGTCAAATAAAACATGATTCTACCACCAGTTCGAAAAAACCTTCGTGAAGAAGAACTGGCAAAAACTTCACGGGTATATTTTTTTCAAAATAAATTTACAGAGCCACTTCATAAAGATGTCCTAACTTGTGGTCAAGTTGAAGTTCGGAAACTAAGTTGAAATATTATTATCGACTAAGCCATCATACATGTCCATACACCTTACGGCCGTATTCAAAGACTTCAAATGGTTACTTAAGACCAACTAAAGTACAGATTTGCTTAGCAAAATCTATAATTACGAGTGAATTAACTCCTTTTACTTAATTGTGTTATAAACTTTGATTACATAGCCTTTAAAAGATTATATTGGCGCTAAGGCAGAGACTATAATATATCTATTCTTTTCGTTATGTTACACTTTCGTAAAATTTTCGAATAAAAATACTGTTTTGATAAAAAAATTGTTTTATTTCTTGGGCATCATCGAAACAACTTAAAATTTAGATGGTTTTCGTTTTGGGCATATAGCAGTTAAGCGTAATGGAGCTCCCGTACCTTGCTGTATCTTCATTGGCATGACTAACGCTGTACAGCCACATTCTGAAAACACACAATCCAAAAAAATATATTACTAAGTTTTATGACAGTTTTTAATACATGAGATTGCTCCAAGGTTTCTAACCCATTCGTTGCCGCTCAGACCTTTCCCCGGTACCAATAATTTTTTTACATAACCGAATTAAATATGCAAAATATTACTGTTTTGTTATTTTAAAGAAATAGCTAACAAATCGACAAATTTGTACTTCTACATATTAAGATTTTCATTAAGTTGTTGTAAATATTGAGGTAATAATTTTTCATTTACCCCTTCTTTTATAGTTTTTTGTACCCAATTTCTTAACAAATAATTATAATGCTTGCATACAATTTAAACGATAATAATAAACTGTTTCGAAGTTTTGAAAATATCCATAATTACGTTGTTGAATACTAATGATCATAGTTTACCTGGTAAATCTTCAAGTAATTTGACGTTTTCCATATTGTACAATCCGTTATGGGCAAAGATTTTATGGACGGGATAACCTCCACTGCTGCCAGGGTCCACAGAGGCTACGTCCACGCCAACGCCGACTACGTTCTTGTACGAAGACGTTATCCATTCTGCGATTTCACTACTTAAACCTGGAAAGCAAGAGTCGGTAGGTATAGTCACGGCTGTGCCTTACGAGCACATCAGAATGCCGCGACATTTTAGTTAAGAAGAAAACAATTCAAATTCGAATAGGTCGAATGATATGAAAGAATTGAAAAAACAACGCAGTCTGATTTGCTTCGTCATCGGAGAAAGATGTGGCGTAATTAGTGAATGCAATCAAAATAAGTAATTTATCAAAATAACTATTTTAATTATCCTCACTATTGACGTAGAAACGTTAGTAGGGAGGATAATTAACATATTCAAATTTGAATTGTTTTCTTCTTAATTTATATTGACCTTTTTATTAAAATATGGCTATTCTGACGTGCTCGTCTACGTTGAAGCACCGGAACGCCGACGAAACTGGGTACAAACCGCTACCTGAGGCACAGTTATTTTTTCTGTATTTTATCTAAGCATTTGTTACAGGGTTATGACAGCACTATTGTATAACATTATAATTACGATGACTCCTATTTTTTTGTTTATTTTTTTAATTTGAGTATTCGTGATGTTATTTCTATTATTAGACCACAGATAAGTTACTTGCGAAACCGCCTTATAGGCTTGTTCCACCTGCTTAATTAGAAATGTAATATTTTTTAGAGATTCAAATATCAACGAATATACTTTATTTTCTTCATCAGCGATGCGATAATATATGTTTATATTTTATTCCATTATCAAAGACTAAAACTAAAAGAGAAAAGAATACATAATACTTGGGTAATGCAAAGATATATAAACTTCTGTATGCTCTAGTGGAATGTCAAACCTTGCCGGGTTCGATCCTGTAACCTGTGGTGTAGTTGGCTGGGCGACCGCAAATAGGGAAGGTTTTATTGTAATTACACCTACCTGGAAAGTTCAAAGCCTTTGTGCGTTCATCTTGTCCGAGATATTTCTTATCGCCATAGAACTTACTCCAACCGAATTTAAATATAATCACATATGGCCTTCCCAGGTCCAGCAACAAATGGTCCAAATGATGTTTGTAAAGTATAAAGTTTGGATCGTCGTTCACTTGAGAGCTGATATCCACTATTAATACTGAAAGGCAATATTGAGACCGATTTTTTATTTTGGGTATACGTAACTAGAATTTATAAAAATTACGTTGAGATCCGATTTATCTGAAGTTTCTTGAATATTGAGAAATGTCAAAAGCAGGTAAAACAAATTACTCTGGTTCCGGAATTACATAATTAAGTTTTTCGAGATAATGTCGAAATAAGAGAAAAATCTCGAATATAGAGACTTTTCAATCGAGAACTCACCATTTAACGAGGTTTACCGATCAACATGAAGCGAGTGCTACTCCACGGTAGAGTATACAATGTCTATAAACTTGCATCTCGAATTCGAGATGTAAAGTCACATCGAAGAATTGCCGTAGATACCTACTGACACAGCTACTGAGCAGCTACCCCTCAAATTGGATGAGAATTTTCCCGTAGTTTATCAGACTTTCCAAAATAATTGCAGACAAAAGGATGAAATTTGCAAGTATTTCTGAATAAAGTCATTTACATTTCAAAACGCTTTGGCTGCTTAATGACTCTTGATATCCAGAGCTGCAAATAGTTATAATTGCTTTATAGTCGCTGGAAGAAGCGATTTGAAGAAGCAACAGCTCACTATTCAGACCACTCACAGCCTTTGTATAAAATAATTATGAAATAACTAGAAAATTCAATTTTTACTGAAATCGATCAATTTTCAAATACCAAAATGACAGCTATAAAAATAACTGTGTTTAGTTAGGAGCATATGAATCACACGTAAGTGTGCCTCCTACATAACTCTTAAGAACTTCTATCTTATCTGTGCAAAAGACGTTATTCTATAAGACCCCACATGGGAAAACTATCAGTAAGATGTGTCTTTATTGTTATTTTATATGAATGCCTATTGAATAAATAATGCATTCCTGGGCTAAACGACTTAAGAATGTTAGAATTTGGGCGACCTGTACCTACTTTTGAGTACTTACCTTGAAACGTCAGAATACCTAATCCTGGTACTGTAACGATGACAGCAGTAGCCGCAATAGTAACTGTTTGTAATATTACTCTCACGACTAGGTACATATTTCGTGTAACATCCTCGTCTTTATCATCACTTCCCATCAGGTGATACGGAAACGCGCATAGGTATAATTTCCAATACAAAAAGACACCAATGACGAGCGAGTGGTGAAGTGGTAAGTAGCCTTGCCTCATACGCCGAACGGTTCCAGTATCGAGTCCTGGCCGGGGCATTCATTTGTGTGATGAACACAGATGTTTGTTCTCGGGTCATGGTTGTTTGTATTTATATGTAAGTTTATTCTGGGTTCCCCCCCAGTTCGCTGTATGGTTATCCATAACACAAGCTCTGCTTACTCTGGGGCCATACAGTTGGTGTGGTTGTCTGAGGATTTATTATTATTGTTTGAAAGACTTCCAAGCAGTTACCTAAAATTTTAAAAAGAATCCGCTGAGCACAGTTCGTAGATGGTTTTTTCTTTAATGAAATTAATATACTCACATGGCACTATTAGTTTGTCAACTTCAATATCTCCAACATATTTTCCAGTCTGTTGGAAATGATAAGGAGCATCTAAATGAGTTCCACCATGTTCAGCAGCGGCAAATTCATTCGCAGCAAACCTAAAAACGATAAAAATACCTAAGAGAAAGAACGTAGTTTTTTTATAAGTCGAATTATAAATGGAAAAGTTATTTTGTTTATTGGTGTGTTGCACTTCCATTTCTTCCAGTAGTTAACTCAATCAATCAATACAACATTTCGCATACTCATTTTATATGGGTCAAAGTTCTCATATACCTACAAGGGGCTAAGAAAACCCTTCATGCCAAAAACATTGTAGATAAGTACTTTTTCTAAGGGATCGAAAAATAAGATTTTGTATGAATAAACCCGTGGGAAAATGTTGCTCTATGCGTGTACTTCTTTCATATTTCAGCATTCGTTATAGTCCTTTCTCCAATAATTTAATTATTAATCACAAACATAAGTAGTTATGTCTTGAGGCTATTAAATCACTTAACTTCAGTACAGACATCAGAACTACTAACTGGAATATATTGTTAGTGTAGTTGATAATCCAATCCATCATTAGTTTTTTGCAGAACCTATCTTCTAAAAACATCTCTTCAATATTTGGCAATTTGTAGCAGCAGTTATTCTACTCTTACATTTACTAACTTTATTTAGGACTATTACCCGCTCCGGCTTCGCACGGGTAACAGTGCTCATATGCCTAAATTTCTTTTCAGTCGTAGTGGTTGCGTCGAGCATGAAGTTAGATTTAAGTGTAACATTTTTTAAACCTACTTGAAGTACAAAACATAAATAATCGCTACATATTATAAAAACAAGTAAGTATGTAACTAATTTGAAGAAAATTATATTTGATGAATTTTACTGATACTGGTTAAAGGTATGTCCACATCTATCAATTATAATTTTCAGATAAGCAAGTAAAAAGAGTTCAAATTATAAATTTAAAGCGCCTCACCACGTAAAACAATACCAACACAACTATCCATATAAAACACCGTACATGAAATGTATAAAAAATTTGAATATCGATCACTCAATGCGTTTTTATACAACGATCGAAGACCTAAGTATAAGGCACCAATAGTCATAGGTAATATTAGAAAATATAACAATTACAGTAGATTAGGATTAGTTCTATTTTTCTGGTAAGTAGGTGGGCGGGGCCTCTTACTTCACACGTTTGAACACATTTTTAGTTAAGGGCTAAGTTCACAATACGGTTGGCGGCAAGAGCTCATACTTATTTCGCATTTTTTCCTTTATTTTCTTTAGAATATACTTTAAAATTTGTTGAAGAATATTTTAAATGAGAATGCTTGTTGATATGCGAAGTAAAAACTTCCAAAAAAAACATAATCCTCTAGAGATTTTGAATGCCGAAACAAATTCTTCTCTATATTCATCCAAAATTCCGCTAATCACAATTCTAAGTACAGAATTGACGAATTCCTTGAGTTTCATCACCGTTCGTCTTTATTGAACTAAACAGCTTAACCACTTAACTACTTAATGTGTTTGGACCCACAAGTGCTACGTAGTTACTGAAAATTTAGTTACTACTTAACTACTTAATACGTGTTAACCGCGCACTACGGCAGGTAACTAGTTTATATTGACTCGCTAGTTTTATTTTTTGCGATAACTCCAAAAATTGATTTTGAAGTGTATGGTGTAAAGGGAAATTATAATGAGTATGAAATGCTTAAGATAACTAAATCCTTATCTATTATTAAGGAAGGATTAAGGATTAATATCGTATCCGTCTAGATAGCTCCCTGATTACCATTTTTTGAAACATTAAAATGGGTTTAGTAAACTAATCGTGAAAAATAGACAATGGCATCGAGGAGTTATCTGTGTACCTATAAAAGAGGAAAGTTTCTTTCGTGCATTATTTTGTTATTTAAAAAAAGAATAAGGCAGTATTTTCAATGAGAGCACTCAGTTGGCTTGATTTCTTCTGACATCTTAAACAATTATCATATTTCAACAAATTAACACTAAACAATATAATACTATACGTATAAACCTTCATCTTGATGAATCCCGCATTAAAATCCGCTGCGTAATTTAAAAGATCTAAGCTTACACAGGGACAGACGGCGGGAAACGACTTTGTTTTATACTTACTATGTAAAGACTTACCAAGTTCCGTCGTCCTCTACTGTGGCAATCTTTTGGGTAAATTCAAAGTTTCGATTACCAGGCCAGTATATGGTGGCATTATCGAAAGGATGTGTCAAATCAAAGAATTCAAAATCACCACTAAACAAGTTGTTGTTTAAACTTGCGATAGTTCCATATGTGTTATTTATTAGAATGCAAAAGATCCACGCAACTACTCGTAACGACATCTTGATTCTCAATAAGCATGTAGGTACGTACAATAGTCGCAGACGAGATATTTTTTAATATGATAAGTAGTCTAGTGCCAATGCCCTTATGTAACTGTATTAGTATTATTCAATATTTGTTGATTTAAGATATTTTTATATTTATGTGCAACGAATCACATGGAAAAAAATTGGTAATTTTATTGGCTGGCATGATATTGCGAAATAAAAATACGCAGCTCATAAAACGTAAGCTCGTATGAAAGATAACGTTTTTTTCTGGGTAGCTCAACATGAAATATTATTTACTTAAGCCCACAACGATATTACTTAATTAACACCCGTGCTACACGGTGGTAAAGGCCTTCACTCACAGAGGTGACTTTGCTGGTTTATCACCGTGTAGAGATAGGTTTGGTTCGACTTTCCCAGATGAGGATAGCCTGTATCACTGTAGGTACACCCATAATGGGCAAGAATGTGTTCCAGCATGCGGCTGTGAAATGACCGAGTGTGCGTCGCTCGAATAACTGCCACGTTGTTGTTATTACCTAGGTCCTCCCTTGTTGCAGTAGATGCAAAATACATTTAAACGTGTTCACTTAAGCACTGTCAAATGAAATTATAATTTTTATGTAGGTAAAAGGAAAGTTTACAAACGTAAGTTTCTCCAAAGAGAAAGAACTTTTCACCTTAGCCTGAGTTTTATCGAAAGGTTAACAATAATTATATTTTCTGCTTGCAGTCACGAGTTCACGACAGCCTTTAGAAGACCACTGCAAGGCCACCCTCACCAAACTAAGGGGTGGCTTCAGTCCATTTATAGTCCAGCACACTTGCCTACTGCGGGTTGGCAGTCATAGCACATACCTTCGAAATAATTGTTAGGTTTCCTCACGATGTCATCGCTAGAGCAGTCCACTTAACGTAGTTAAGTTGTACAAACTCATCATAGCAGTCACCGGGATTGAACCCAGGACCCTTAGGTTAACTTGCAGCATTAGTGTTGATTTAAGTTTAACTCATCGGTATCCTTAACAAACTTACGAAGTGTCTTCAGTAACAACGGTGAGGCTTTTTTTTTTAATTCAAAGTTTCGATTACAAGGGTCGTGGCGTTGTCGAAGGGATTTGTCACGTCAAAAAATTCAAAATCTCCATTAAACAAGATATTATTAAGTCTTGCAATATTTCCTTTAACGATATCAGTAGTGTATATATGGGGGTTCTGTATATTATCTATTCATTCATACCATCTATTTAATCACAACATCATACCATCTATTCAATCTGTTCATCTAAAACATTCACCAGTACTATGACTTATTCAAACATTACATAATACTATCTAATCAATCATTTAATCTAGCCAATAATTTTCTATTTTTAAAACTACGATCTACCAATTCAGATTTCATATATTATCTACTCTTCGTTGTGATAAAATACCTTCTACCTGCTATGAATCTCATTTTCAGATGAATTGAAGTCTCTATTCACCTAAATACTACTTAATTTTACTAGGATGTTATTTTTAAAAAACTATGTACTTTATAAGTTTGTAATTCTAGTGATGTGTATATGTCTGGATATGAATAAATTATTAGTATATTATTAAACGAGAACAGTTTACTATCATCATTATTTAAAAAATAATTTTAGTCTTAACTTATAGAGGTTGAAAATTAAAAACATGATTCAGTTAACATATTTTTTTTAATAAGAATACAACTTATTTAAACAGGTTACAGTTTCAACGATTCGTTTATATATATATAGTGGACGAAATTTTTTCCGCAATTTCTTTAACTGATTTATAAATGTCATCGAGTAAAATATTTTTCACGACATGCTGTACACATAATTCCGCATCACACGTACAAATTGAACCGGCAACATCAGGGAATTGAGCAGCATCGTATATTTCAATTCTAATTACTTTCACACCCCGTTTAGGTTTTTTTATATAAGAAAATGTAGTTAAGTCCGTTTTCTGTTTTTTACTGCTGGGGCCAACAAGATTCAGTGTTCCAGTATTACGCATATCCATAGATGAGCCTCGTACATCGTTAGGAAGGAAGTTGAATAAATCACTCTCGCTATCCTGAAATTAAAAATATACAGTAAGATAAAAAAGGTTAAAATTGAATAGATACTAAGTTAAGAATATTATATTAAGATTATTGATTAATTACTCACGGACATCATTGAACAATAAGTGTAGTCGCTCGTAAATTCTGTTTTTTTATACCTCACATATATCGTTTATAAAGTTCATAATCGAACATGAAATTATTTAGTCAATGCAAGAATAAGTTTTGCAATACAATGCTCACACATCCTTATACGGCTACGTCGCGCGCTGTGTGGTCTGCTTCGCACTTCCTCATTAAACACCTAAACTCTTTATTCTTATTTATTAACCGACTTCAGAAATAAAGTATTCCTGATTGATGTCTACTTTCACTTAGGTCTTATTCCATTTATTACACCTCACGGTTAGTAAGAATGAAAATAAACAGACAGGCAGGTAAATTATTAGGTACTATGATTTACTTGAATACCTCATAATAAATTAATCGATACCTACTCAAAAACTATTTTTCAAAGCATGTTCAAATTCATATTTAGTGCAACCAAATCCCCATGGCAAAAACTGTAAAACCATTAGTAAAAATTGATATAATTTCACAACTGTGAATTACTAGTTATGCCCGTGGATTCATCCGCGAAAGCGTCGATCTAAATCTGCGGACCAGCGTGAATATCGGTCTATGTCACGTGCTGTTAGCTTTCGACAGGTGAAGGAATTTTTAAAATCGATTCAGTATTGTTTAAGTACATACATTATTATTACAAACAAACAAAAAAATCAAAACGTTCCTATTTATAATATTAGTGTAGATGATTTTCCTAATTAGATGTTACCGATATCTATTAGTGTTCTTAAAATGGATTTTTAACAAAGTCAGCTATTATGCACAAGCAAGTTTCTTGTCGATATGTTACGCACACTTTAATTTTTCTTTCAATATAAATCAGATGATTCCGTACAGGTTTTCATTAGCGAAAGCAATACAGGCAATCAAACTACAAACTCTGAAGAATTCTCAACTGTCAATATGTAAGTATTCTTATTTTAAATATATTTATATATTCATTCACCTAAGTAAACTTATATTTTTAATTTTTGTTCATAATTTTTTATAGGTCTAGATCTATGCCACAGCTCTTTGATGAGGTGTTTCCTCCTTCAGACGACGAGGTGAAAATGGTTGAAAAGAAAAAAGAAACTACAAAGAGGTAAGATACATTAAAACTATTTTTTTTCCTCACTTTTATTTCTTTCATTAACTCGTCAACGTAGTTGAGTCAATATTTATAGCTTTTCAATTGTTCACAGATTACATTCACCGAGTTCCCGGGGCGCGGAACACCGGGCGTCAAAGAGGATGAAAGAAAACAGCCACGAAAGAAACGACGCAGAGAAAAATGAAAAAAAGTGAGTATTACATGTTTTTATTGTATCTGCAGGTTTATTCTTGGAATCATGAATGTCATAATATTTGATTTAGAGTTAAAGAACTCATAGGTATTTTTGAATCATGAATGTTATAATATTTGATTTAGAGTAAAAGAACTCATAGGTATTTACATTATGTTAACAACATTTCTCAATTTATTAACAGATCACACACGACGGTGTCTGGAGACGAAGGGGTGTCGAAAAAACACACTCCGACCCCTCATCGATCCAAGAAAAAATCATCAACTATCGCACCGATAACACCCGTGAAAATCACATCTCACGATCTCTTCGGGACGGATAGTGAGGGTGAGGATGACTCTGAGCCATCACCAACTCCAACTCCAACACTGCCACCTTTGCAATCGATATTCATAAACAGAGTGGCAAGCGGCCTGTCGAAGCAGGTTTTACCAGACAAGAAAGGCAGCCACTACATTGAGGTAAAAGTGTATAGGTCCGCGGACATCGAGCATGTGATGCCTATTAATAGATGGCGTCACTCGGTTTCCAGCCTAAAGATTAGGACGGACATGGACACCGATCTTTGGCAACATCTTGCCAATCTAGTACTGGTGGCCAGGAAGGAATTCCGAGGCACACCTAACATTTTTACTTCAAATTTTAGCATGCAGTAACAAGATGTCTAAACACTTTTATATCAATGTAGTGTGCTAGACTAAGTAACTTTAACTCGGTGTGCGAAAGTAAATAATATTTTCCTTAATATTATATTATTATTATAATGTGTTGATATTTAATATACCTTTTATATTTAGCAAATGTTTTTTTCTTTACAGTTATCAGCATAGACCCTACCCGAGATCCTCTCAATAAAAATGAAATAGTTAAATGTGATAATTGTGATATAAGAATAATGAGAAATAAAAACTGAATTACATAAATTGAATTCTTTGATTATGAGCGAGTTTGACAATATTTATATAATTAATACAGCATTTAATAATCGTGTAATAAGTTATCGTTTGAAAGCTGAAAATAAAAATTATTGTATACCAGAGAATTTTTTATATGACTATGAAACTGATATTTATAGACTTATAGAAATGAATTTAAAAAAACACAGATGTCTTAAGATACAATTTGAATTATATGCATTTTATTTATTACCAAAGACTCTAGAAAAGCAATTGAAATCATTTAATACCAAATATGAAATTATAACTGATATTAATGAATTGAAAGATATATTTAGAATAAAAACTATTGATACAATCAAAAGAAAACTTACTGAATTTGAACACTCTACGTCCGGTTGGACATTTTTATCACTCAGTCATTTAGAAATCAATTTAAATAAGTATTGTGCTTTGCGAGGAGGTACATATATAAAACTACCACCTCGCGTATCTAATACTAAAAGCTGTATGAATGTTAAAAATGATGATGAGTTTTGTTTCCTTTGGAGTATTTTAGCTGGGCTTTATCCATGTGTTGATAACCCGAATAAATGCAGCTCCTATCCTCATTATTCAAATGTGTTTAATATAACTGACATGAAATTTCCTCCATCATATCGAGATATAAAGATCTTTGAAAAGAATAACTTGAATATAAGCATAAATGTTTTTGGTTTAGACAAAAAAAATAAATATGTAACTGGACCTTTGTATTTAACAGCTGAAAAAAGAATTAATCATTTTAATTTACTATTTATCGAAAATTATGAAAAAGGTCACTACTGTTTAATAAAAAATTTGGTTAAGTTAGTGCGAAGACAAATAACAAAGCATAAAGGTGTAGCGTAGTTTCAATAAAACACAAAATTCTCTCCTGTGTTTATTTTTTTCGGTAAAATTTAAAATATACAAAGATGCCTGTAAATACAAACAGAAAAATATAAACAAAATTGAAATAAAAAAATAGTCACACAAAATAGAACAGAAATATTAATACAATTAAATTTGATCTGAAAAGAAAAAATAACAATAAAATAAATTTTAATGAGTGAGAATCCTTACCAACAATTTTGGCTACGCACACTCGTGAACGTAAAAATAAACTTTGATTTTAGATAATAAAATATCTTAACTATATAATTTTGAATGATAAACTCGGAAAAAATAATAAATAAATAGATTCAAGTTGCTTTGATGAATAATTTTTCGTGATTGACTTGTCAAATCAAAACATTGCCGTTCTCCGACACTACGTAATTCCTAGTTTAAAATTACGTCGGAAACGACAAAAAAAATAAAATTTACTGACAAAAAGAGGTCGAAATAGACAACCGTCACAATACCCCGGGGGCCGGGAAAAAAAAAAATCTGAAAGATTTTTTTTAGTAAAATTTCAAATTCAAACCAAATCAAAATAAACTGCATATACATATCGAATTTTAATATATAATCTGCTAAATGAAAGAACAATCAAAAACAAAAAAAAAAAATAATAATAATTAAAAGCAAAATGAAAATTAATATTAACATCCTATAGAAGAATTTTTTTGAAAATACATCCTGTATATATAAAAAAATAATATTGATATATTGCATATCAACAAATTATTTAATAAAAAAAAAAACAAAACAGACGAGAGAGAAAAAAAAATCCTAAATAATTATCTTAAATTACATGGTTCATGAATGATAAAATTTTAAACATGTTCCTGAAATATACAATGTTAATATACATCGTTCAACTCCATCAACGTACATTATAATTACAACATACATTCTCTTTCATACTAGTCTTATTCCAACTACTGGAAATAAAACATCATGCAGTTAGAGTTGCTTATGAGGAATCGTATCCTAAAAAAGTCAACTCAACAGAGTTGAACGCAACGGCAAAAGGCTTTAATAGTTGCCATCCGCTGAAAATATTAATAGCTTATGGCTTCTTTAACGTGTCGCTAAAATCCCGCACGGTGATTACTATAAACAAGTTTCAGTTAAAGACTGAAATAAATATGCCGGAAAGCATATGAAAATAATTCTCACAGGAAAGTGATTCAAGTGTATAAATAATACACATAGGTATGGTTTAGTTTAACGAGTTACCTTAATAAACGCTCGTGCAGAAGGCTTAATTTTACAAGTTGCAAACTGCTTGAAAAAAAAAAATTGAGAAGAAAAAATTAGAATTGCAAATATTAAATAAATTACACAAAAAGTTAACCTAATACTACGATGATGATAATTAATTATAAGTTTTGACCAACGTCAATGTTAATGGTATAGCCAAACGATAATGAGGTGCATAGAAAAAAAAATAAGACAAAAAGAATCGGCTTATGCTCGCCGTGAGATAATTAACAATAATTATATATGAATTCATATAAAGTAATTGGTAACAACCAATCTAGTCACTCAAAGAAGAAGTTAAACGCGGTAGAGGTTTAATGTCTCTGATATGCCAACGACCTAATGGGTTATTATTCATATCCACTAAATCGTAAATTAATGGTGAAACTTATTTGAAACTTTACATTTAATAAATTTGGGTGCAAACTTAGCACAAAAATGTTTTTTAGAGGAACTTATTACATGGTTTCGCCTCCAAACAATATCACCGTTATTAAATTCTAAATTCTGATGATGTTTGTTATAATAAGTTGCATTATATTGATGTGCATTAAATAACCGTTTCTGTACTTCGGAAAAGATAGGTATTAATTGTCCTATGTTTTCAGCATATACATCCCTAGGACTGAAAATTAGTTCATCTCTGGAATCTTTATTTTTGTAGATAGATCCACATGTAACAGCTTCTCTACCAAATACTAAAAATGATGGAGTGAATTTTGTGGTTTCATTAACCGCAGTATTAATAGCAAACTGTATTTTGTTTATATAGGTATCCCAAGTTCTGTGATCTTTATCTATAAAAGCTGCAATCGCCGTTACAATAGTTTTATTGTAACGCTCAACAGTGTTAACCTGTGGACAGTAACGTGGGGTGTAATGTATTTTTGGTATGTTGTAAAATTTAAATAATTCAGATAATTCTGTACTTATCATTTGAGGACCATTATCTAATATAATAGTTTCTGGAACTCCATAAACCATAAAAACTAAATTGTCCAATATATGGCGAATAATAGAAGCGGTTGCATGTTTTATTGGAAATAACAAACAATATTTGGAAAAACAACAAGTAACTACAAATAGAAATCTATTCTGCTTACGTGAAGTAGGAAATGAACCTATCAAATCTATGGATAAACGTTGGAAAGGGCGTGAACAATGTTTGGGTTTGCCCATTAAACCAATTAAGTTTTGATTTTGGTGCTTGGTAGCTAAACAAGTCTCGCACTTAGCAATAAACATGGCTACGTCTTTATACATACCAGGCCAAAAATAGAGATTTTTAATTCTATGGTATGTTTTAAAAATACCAAAATGTGCCGTTTGGGGAGTAGAATGATTTTGTGTAATAACAGATTCCCTAAATTCTAATGGTAATACTTGTTTCCAATTAAATTCAGAGTTAAATAATGTGTTAGATCTACAAAATCTAAACAATTTATTATTATGAATCATGTAATCCGGAGTACTAGAAGGAAAAGATAAACATTTATTATAAATTGCTAAATACCAAGTGTCTTTAGTTTGAGAAGTAGAAAAATTAATTAAATCAATTGGTTTTATACGTGATAAAGTATCTGGTACGACATGATCTGAGCCTTTTTTGTGTTTAATTACGAAATTAAACATAGATAAACGAATACTCCATCGAGCTAATCTGCCAGTAGGATTATTTAAATGCATAAACCATTGAAGGGCTGCGTGATCAGTATAAATTGTAAATTGTAATCCATTATCTAAATAACAACGCCAATGTTCTAGTGCCGTAATAACACTTAAAAGTTCACGTTCAGTGACTGAATAATTCTTTTGAGCGCCTGTAAGTGATTTACTCATATAAGCAATAGGTTTCTCAATATTATCGACTTCCTGTGTTAACATTGCGCCAATGCCGTAGGAAGAGGCATCACAATGAACAGCAAATGGTTTAGAGAAATCTGGACATGCCAGAACTGGTGTACTAATTAAAGCTTGCTTAATAGCCTTGAAAGCAATTTCAGCTTCATCAGACCACTTAAATGGAGGTGATTTTTTGCTTGTAGAAGTTAATTTAGTCAACGGTGCTGCAAGAGTGCTTAAATTAGGTACAAAACGTCTGTACCAGCTGGCAGTACCCAAAAAACGTTTGACCTCCTTAGCAGATTTTGGAGTTTGTATATCAAGAATAGCTTGAACTTTTTTAGGATCCGTTTTTAAACCATTTTCATTAACTACATAGCCTAAGTACTTTAATTCTTTCCGGAAAAATGAACATTTTGGAAAATTGACTGTGAGATTGGCATCTGAAAGTTTTTTAAGAATTTTAGTAAGTATATCGACATGTTGTTCAAAGGTTTGAGAAATACAGACTATATCGTCGATAAAATAGAAAACATTATTATCATTTGTAAGATCATTTAGTAGATTTTCAATGAATCTTTGTTGAGTAGCAGGTGCATTAGTTAAACCAAATGGCATAACTTTAAATTGAAACATTCCTCGGCCTGGAACATGGAATGCAGTTTTGAGTTTATCCTCTTTTTTTAAGGGAATATTCCAAAACGCTTTAGCAATGTCAATAGATGATATAAATTTAGCATCTTTAAGGTTATCTAATATATCAGAAATGAAAGGAAGTTTGTAAGCATCTTTTTTTGTGATATCGTTTAATTTACGACTATCAATACAAAATCGCCAAGTACCATCTTTTTTAGGTGTAATAATAATTGGGTTCAGCCATGGGCTGTCACTGGGTTCAATGACATCTAATTGTAACATATCATCAACTTCTTTACAAAGAGCTTTTTGTTTCTCAGGAGAAAGTCTGTAACAGCGTTGACGAATAGGTGGATGGTCTCCAGTGTCGATGAAATGTTCGACTAAATGAGTACGACCTAAAGGTTTACATTCAGTTGAAATCAACCTAAACTTTTCCATAATTGCATCTGCAATAATTTTTTGTGTGTCTGTTAAAGAATGGTATTCATGTAAATGAAAGTTAGAATCTGTATTAATGAGAAAAGATGAGTTTAAATTTGAAGGTTGTAATGTGATATTACTAAGAATATCCGGAGCAAGATTAAAAGTTTTCCAAAAATCAATACCCAAAATGAGTGATTCAGTGATTTCTGGGATCACATGAGCTGTAATTAACGCAAATTTATTGTTATAAAAAGTAGGAAGAGTAATAATGCCGATAGAAGAAATAGTTTGTCCGTTTGCAACATTACCTTTTATTAAACAGCTTTTTTGCATAAAAAGACCATGTTGTGATAAAATTTTATGAGAATTATTACCCAATATAGTGATAGCACTACCACTATCTAAAAGACCATTTAAAATTAAATCGTTTACTTTTATATGTAAATAAGGACGTTCAAAATCTGATGTTTTATTAAAGAGGAGAGCACAAGTGTTATAAGATTTAAAAAAAATTGTTAAAGTTTTTAACCATGTATCCCAATCTTTTTTGTCAAAATTTGATGATTTAATACCATTATTTTTGTTTATGCACTCCTCGTAATTCAGTTTTTTTGAAATCGACTTATTACAATTAGGACATTTACTAGTAATAAAGTCTTTTTTTCCACAACGAAAACACACTATATTAGTGTTAGTACAGTCTTTTAATAAATGTGTATTAGATCTACAACGTGGGCAAGTGAATTTATAAAAATTCTGATTTTTATTAATTGCAGCTACAGTATTAGGTAATGGATTAGCTACAGCTGCTATGGAATTATATGTACAAGCTTTAAAAGGAAATTCAGGAATATATGGTTGATTATGTGAAAGTAGAGTATTATTATACGATTTGTTATTAGAATTTGATGTAGAAGGAATAGGAAAAGAATGATAATGATCTGGTGGTGATGATGAAGAGTAGTAAGATGTATTATTAGAAACTTGGAGAATGCTTTCTGTAAATTTGCATGATTCCAAGAGGGAATTTACAGTATGTAAATCAGTAGGTGAAAGACGTAATGTAAATTCAGGTTTAAGATTTCTAACAAGAGTATTAATTTTTTCTTTTTCGGACATTGGTTCCAAGAGCTTTGAAAAAAGAGATTCCATTGTAGCAAAGTAGATGATAATTCTCTCATTATGTTTTTGTTTACGAGCATCGATTACTTTTTTTAGTTTATAATCGTAATCGGTAATTGCAAAATCATTCAACAATGCCGATCGGAAAGATGACCAGTCATTAATAGTCGACTTTCTAGCTCTAAACCAATCAAGAGCAGATCCAGATAAAATATCATAAATATGTGAGAATAAAGATTTTTCAGAAATATTTTTTATTTGTGAAAATTCTTCAAGTTTTTGAATAAAATCCTTTGGACAACCTTCACCTTTATAAATAAATTTTTTTAAATCATTGTTAGTTCGATTTTCTGTAATTTTACTGACCTTATCAGTTAATGCTTCGAAAAAAGAAAGGGGTTGTAGATTAATATTTTGTATAGATTCTGCGGAATGATATGTGGAATGTGTTGGTGATTTTTCCAAATTTTTAAAACGTGAGTCTAATTGAGTTAAATCATTCCAACATGAATTTATTAAATCTAACTGCTCTGAAGATAAATCTGATGTAATGTCAATGAGGCCTAATCTTGTTCTTATATGAGTTAAATAAGGTGAAATTTTTTGTTTCCTAATAGGATAAGAGTTTATACAAGCTTCAACAAGTTTTAAATTTTTTTTAATGGCATTAATATCTTCTGAAAATTCTTCAGGGCTATTTTGTAAAATTTCTGTTTCAGAATCTACATTAATATTTAATAATAATGATCGTAGTTCGTCTACAGATTGCGTCGAAGAAAAATTTATATTTCTGATTTTTAATTCATAAATTATTTCAGGTTTATTTAATTGTGAAAAATTCATTGCAAAATCAAAAAAAAATGTTAAAGTGAAACAAATTTGTTAATAGTCGTTATGCAGAATAGAGCCTTAAAAATATACGTATTTTCAAGTGATGGAAATGAATAGAAAATGTTATTTAAATAGTGAAATTACTGGGTTATAGAATGTTGTGTCTTCAGAAAATTTCTTCAAGGATATTATAACGAAAGAAACTAAAGAAACTTAAATGTCTGAATAATTTAGCAGTATTTTGATATATTATAGTAGATATATTATAGTAGATACATATATAAATATATTATAGTGAATGTTAATGATTGAAAATGGTAACAAATAAAGTTTTATGCCTGACCTCAATAATAATTATAAAAAAATTATTTTTAATGTTGCAATTCTTCTGTTCCTTTTGTTCCTTCTGTTCCTTCTGTTGCAATTTCTCCTCTCATCTCAATAAGCTACGTTTGAATATTCGGGCGCCAGTATGTAGCGTAGTTTCAATAAAACACAAAATTCTCTCCTGTGTTTATTTTTTTCGGTAAAATTTAAAATATACAAAGATGCCTGTAAATACAAACAGAAAAATATAAACAAAATTGAAATAAAAAAATAGTCACACAAAATAGAACAGAAATATTAATACAATTAAATTTGATCTGAAAAGAAAAAATAACAATAAAATAAATTTTAATGAGTGAGAATCCTTACCAACAATTTTGGCTACGCACACTCGTGAACGTAAAAATAAACTTTGATTTTAGATAATAAAATATCTTAACTATATAATTTTGAATGATAAACTCGGAAAAAATAATAAATAAATAGATTCAAGTTGCTTTGATGAATAATTTTTCGTGATTGACTTGTCAAATCAAAACATTGCCGTTCTCCGACACTACGTAATTCCTAGTTTAAAATTACGTCGGAAACGACAAAAAAAATAAAATTTACTGACAAAAAGAGGTCGAAATAGACAACCGTCACAATGGTAATGTTTATTTGTGTGAATCATGTTTACAATGTTTCAGTAGCAAAAAAAAATATGGAAATCATTATTGTTCCAAAGTTTTAGAATTAATACCAAAGCCTAATACTCATTTAATGTTTAAACACTTCGAGAGACAACAAAAGGTTCCTTTTATCATATACGCTGATTTTGAGAGTTTATTAGAAAACTATTCAGACGATTCGCAGAGCACGACCACTATAAAATTTAAGATTCACAAACCTTCATGCTTTGCTTATTATGTTTGTTGTACATTTGACAACTCATTAAACAAATTGGTTTCCTATCGAGGCTTAGATGCACCTAAAGAATTTATTAAACATTTGATGGAAGATGTGAAGTATATTAATGATTTAATTTCGTTTGCTAAACCAATGACACAATTAAGTAAAACACAGCAAAATGAATATGATTCAAGCGTTCACTGTCATATTTGTAAACATTTATTGTTTGGTGATAAAGTACGTGATCATGATCACATGACCGGCGAGTATAGAGGCGCAGCTCATTCATATTGCAACCTCAATTATAAAATATGTCCATTTGTACCAGTTGTATTTCATAATTTATCTGGCTATGATTTACATTTATTCATAATGGAACTATAGAAATATGATGGTTCAATTAATGTTATACCAAAGACTAAAGAAAATTACATAACGATCACGAAATCATTCACAATAAATGAGAACAAATCTTGTGTGAATGTGAAATTTATTGATTCATTTCAATTTTTAAGTGCAAGTCTAGATAAATTAAGTAAAAGCTTAAATGATGATAATTTTATACACACCTCAAATTTTTTTACTATTCCCAGTCAATTTGTATTGATGAGAAAGAAAGGCATTTATCCTTATGACTACATGAATAGTTTCTCTAAATATGAGGAAAAATGTTTACCACCGAAACATAACTTTTATAATAGTTTAACTAAACAGCATATATCTGATAGTGAATATACACATGCGCAAAATGTTTGGAAACAATTTGGTATAAGCGACATGGGTGAATACACTGATTTATATTTGAAATGTGACGTTTTGTTATTGACTGATGTATTCGAGAACTTTAGAACTATGAGCTTACAGCACTATAAGCTTGACCCAGCCTATTATGTAACCGCACCGGGGCTCAGTTGGGATGCAATGCTATTTTATACCGATGTTCGATTAGAGTTGGTACATGATCTTGAAATTTATCAAATGTTAGAAAAAGGAGTTCGAGGAGGTTTGGCACAATGTACATTGAGACATGCTCAAGCGAATAATAAATACTTACCAAATTTTGATTGTTCAAAACCATCAAGCTTTCTTATATATCTTGATTCTAACAACCTATATGGATTTGCTATGATGAAAAAAATTCCGATATCAGATTTTAGATTTTTATCGTCTGAAGAAATTAGATGTCTAAATATTGAGACTATTTCAGATGACAGTGATTTCGGATTTATCCTAGAAGTAGATTTAGAGTATCCTTATCACTTACATGATGCACATTGTGACTTACCCTTTGCTGTTGAGAAACTCATTCCACCAGGTAGTAAATCACCAAAATTAGTTGCAAATCTTAAAGATAAAACTTTTTACGTTATTCATTATACTTATTTAAAAGAATGTTTAAAACAAGGATTACGATTAAAAAAGATTCATCGCGTAATAACCTTTAGACAAGAATATTTTCTAAAGAAATATATAGAATTGAATACAAGTTTGCGTCAAGCCTCAAAATCTGAATTTGAAAAGGATTTTTTCAAATTGTTAAATAATTCAGTCTTTGGAAAAACTATAGAGAACAAGCGAAAACAAGTTAATGTTAAACTGGTATCTCACTGGGAGGATAATAATAATTTAACAAATAAATGTGTCGGTGCTCGAAAACTAATTGCTAAACCGAATTTTAAATCTGTGTCAATATTCTCAGAAAATTTTCTTGCTATTCAGTTAAGTTTAGATAAAATAACTCTAGATAAACCAATATATGTAGGATTTACAGTCTTAGAATATGCAAAATTACATATGTATCAATTCCATTATAATTTTATTAAACAAAAGTATGGAGAAAATGTGAAACTTTGTTATACTGATACAGATAGTCTGCTATATTTAGTTAAAACAGATGATGTGTATGAAGACATAAAACATGACATTCAAGAGTTTGATACCAGTAATTTTGAAAAAAATAATCCATATAAAATCCCAAGAGTCAACAACAAAATACCTGGTTTATTCAAGGATGAAATGGGAGGTCAATTAATAACTGAGTTTGTAGGATTAAGAGCCAAACTTTACTTCATAAAGAGTACTAGTGAGGAGATTAAAAAGGCTAAAGGTGTATCTAAGTCTGTAACGAAATCTTTGAATCATAAACATTATTCAGATTGTTTATTTTATGACAAAGATTTACGATCTAAGATGAATATGATTAAGTCTTTAAAACATAATTTGTATTCCCAAGAAGTAGATAAGTTAGTATTAAATAGAAATGATGATAAACGTCAAATATTACCAAATTAAATTGATACTGTAGCTTGGGGACACTATGCTTACATGTAGCTATTAAATAGATATAAGAAATTATATATGTAATATGTTAATAAAAAATTATATGACTTTCCAATTTCTGTTTTATTTTATTCCTATTAGATTATAACTGATACAATACTATAAAATGACAATCAAGTAGCAATGATGTTCATTTGTTAATAATGAAGCTTAAAAAGCACCCGCTAAGCTTGGACATCAATCTTATTGGTATTGAAGAGAGATCACAGCCCATAAGACATAGTGAATTGTTACCAAATAGTATACGGTGTTTAATTTGCGGGCCATCTAACTGTGGTAAAACTAATGTGATGATTACTTTGCTATTACATAAAAACGGGCTAAAATTCAAAAATTTGTATTTATATACAAAGACCCATTTCAAAGTAAATATTGTTATCTTAAAGAAGTGCTTTCAAAGGTTTCTGAAGTAAAATACAATGTGTTGCGTGATGACAGCGAAGTTACACATCCGAATAATGTGTTACCAAACACAATTATAATTTTTGATGATGTGGTTTGTGAAAATCAGACTAACATTCGTAATTATTTTGCCATGGGAAGACATAGTCAAGTCGATTGCTTTTATCTCTCACAAACATATTCAAAAGTTCCAAAACAGCTGATTCGTGATAATGCAAATTTGTTATTACTCTTCAAACAAGATGAAGTCAACTTGAAACATGTATACAATGAGCACGTCAATTCGGATATGTCATGGAATGAATTTAGAGAAATCTGTCAAAATGTTTGGCGAGAAAGGCATAATTTTTTAACTTTAAATAAAGAATCAGAATTAAATAAAGGTCGTTATAGAAAAAATCTTGACACCTTTATATACTTATCCTAAAATAGAATGTTATCATTTGTGATAAATAAGTGATAGAGGCAAGACAAAAATGAGTCTCAATATTAAAGAACAAATAATCATGTCATCAGACATCATTAAAAATAAACTTAAACAGTTAAAAGATATTGAAGATAAAAACAACTATGAACTCAATAAAATATTTAAGCCAGTTACCAAACCTTTATCACAAATGATAGAATCAAATCAAAGTAATATGAACTGTGATTTTAATGTGAGCGCTATACGAGTGCCTGTCAAATTAGATGATGCAATAACCTCTACACCATATAGAGTACATGAACAATCATTGGATGATGATTTACACTCAGAAAAATTTGCTTCGGGCTCAGAATACTATAGTGATGCAGATAATATCAATAAGAAAGACATATCTGTTACAAAAAAATATCTTAATAGTCTCTACGATATAAATATTCCATTCGGAGTTCGGAAAGTAGGTGATCAGTTAATGATGGGTAATTTTCCGGTTAAGATAATTGCTTCAGTCGATGGTGACATGGAACCATGTAGAATCAAGATTGATAACGATGAATATCAATTGACTCAAGGACTAAAAGAAGTATTATTACATAAAAAACCGAATCTAGAACTAGTTACTGAAAATGATAGAAACACTTATAAAAACATTTTGATAAAAACGAATGCTCATAAGCGTGACTATGATCATAAAGGTCAGTTAAAAGGAGACAAAGGTGAAAAATATAAACAAATTATTAAACCTATGTTCATAGCCTCGGAAGTTGAGAGTACTAAAAAAGTTGGTGGCAACATAAATGTTTTGAAAAGATATAGAAAAAATACTGATTTCATCTATTGGGATGATCCTAATGAGCTAGTTGAAAGATTGAAACTTCTTATTGCTTCCAAACAAGCTGGAAATACTAATCAAGATAATGAAATAATATCAATCATAGAAGAACTGCAAGAAGCAAATATAATAAAATCATAAAAAGCATAGTGATATTAAAAGTTGTTTAGTTGTCAAATAGCTGTGAATGATGAAACAAGCTAAAAATGAGTAAAGAAGATGTGGTGACCGAAATACATAAAAATGCAAGAGTAAATTTTCCTCGCAGATGTGTTCTACTCAAAGATATAGATGATCTATGGCAAGCTGATTTAATAGATATGCAAAAGATATCGAGTATAAATTTTAATTTTAATTTTATACTTATTGTGATTGATTGTTTTTCTAAATATGTTTGGGTCCAACCATTAAAAAATAAAACTAAAGATTCGGTTACAAAAGCTTTTCAATCAATTTTATGTGATGGCAGAGTCCCTTTGAATTTGCAGACAGATTGGGGTAAGGAATTTTATAATGAAAGTTTTAAGAAAATTATGCAGATGCATTCAATAAATCATTATTCAACATATTCTATTAAAAAGGCTTCGATAGTGGAACGAGTAATACGTACTATAAAAAACAAACTTTACAAAAAGTTTAGTTTGAAGGGAAACTTTAAATGGATTGATGGAACTTTAGACGAAGTTGTGAATAATTACAATCATACCAAGCATACGACTATTCAGATGTGTCCGGTTAAAGTAAATAAACATACGAAACACATTGTGATGCAAAGATACAACATACTAAATAAACCAAAAGTTAAAAGAAAATGTACTTTTGTTGTCGGCGATGTAGTGCGAATAAGTAAGCATAAAGCAAATTTTGAGAAAGGCTACACTCCAAATTGGTCGACTGAGTTATTTAAAATAATCGTGGTTCAGAATACCAATCCAGCAACTTATTTGCTAGAAGACTCAAGAAAAAATAAAATTCAAGGAACATTTTATGCGCAAGAGCTTCAGAAAACCAAAAATCCTGACGTGTATTTAGTAGAAAAAGTTCTTAAGAAAAAGGGGAATAAAATGTATGTTAAATGGTTAGGATTGTCATCTCAGGACAATAGTTGGATAAGCAAAACCAATATATTATAAATTACATTTGAAATTTTACCATTCTTCGTTTACCTATGAAAGGAAAAGGTCTTGTGAATAGTATTATAAATCATCTACCGTTCGAGTTACATCTCCCAGGCTATAACTATTGTGGACCAGGAACAAGATTACGTGAGCGACTTATCAGAGGTGACAAAGGAATTAATGAACTTGATGAGTATTGTAAACAACACGATATTGCATATATGAAAACAAAAAACTTACAAGCCAGACACGCAGCAGATAAGATCTTAATGAAAATGGCAAAGAAAAGAACATCATCATCATCTCAAGCGAGTGTAGGAGAAAAGCTTGCAGCAAATATTGTTAATAAAGCAATGCTGATGAAACTTTCAAATGGATCGGGGCTTAAAAAAAGTTTTAAAAATGTTGTTGCCTATGCAAAAAGAAATATTCGTCAAGCAAAACCAAAATGTAAAAAACTAGCCATAGATTTAGCGTTTGCTGCCATTAAAGATCTTGTTTCTGATTCAGAGGTAAAAATTCCGCGCGTGATACCATTACCAAAGACCGGAGGATTCTTACCACTGATACCAATCATTACTGGATTAACTGCTGCTGGTGCTCTTGTTAAAAAAACATCTGCTATAGCGCGAATGGTAAAAACGTTTCAAACTGCACAGAAAACATGGAATGAGATGAAAAGACTCAATCAAAGTTTTGAGCCAGTGCATTTAGGAGGAGGATTACAGCTCAAACCGTACAAGAGTGGTTTAGGTATTTATACTTCATCAAAAAACTGAATAAACAGCTACCTGATCGTCCTCTTACCAATATTGATATAATGAGGTATTCAAAAACTATCCCATATTTTCGAGGGGTCTTCATGAGAGATCAACTACCTAAACACCCTCACAAAATCGAATGTGGTATAATTAATTTGGATAGCTCTGAAAATCAAGGTACACATTGGGTAGCTTATGTTAAAAAAAATGACTATATTGAATACTTTGATAGTTATGGTGATCTAAAACCACCAAAAGAATTTATTAAATATGTAGGGGGTGACATTCAGTATAACTATATCAATTATCAGGGTAGTCATCCATATAACTGTGGTCATCTATGTCTTAAATATCTTGAAAACTGTATGCTTTAATATGAAATAAATTGTATGATTGAATCGTTAAACGATCAGTATCAGTTAATACTTCGAATGGACAAGCAGCATTTATTTGTGCTACCAATATAAATTGTAATCAAATATGATTGATTTCAATATTAAAAAAAGTAAGAAAATTGGGAGTAAGCCAACAAAAAGTTATAGTTCAATTCACGACTCCGGTAAACACACACGCGTTGTACCAGCTCTCAGTGAGATTAATAAAGAATTTTTAAGAAAGTTGGGATTTTCACTATGAGTATGTTACAAATTAATGAAGCGCCGCATTTTGACAATTCTATTGAGAGTTATGAAGTTCATTCCTATACTCCATACACTAATAGCTTCAAAGAAAACGATGAAATACGAATACCGATTAATCAACAAGACATTTATTTACTACCTGCGAGCAGTTCCATTTACATTGAAGGATGTATAGAAGTATATACGAAGGATACCACAGGAAAACTTACGAAAAAAGGGTTTCAATTTAACAATAACCCTATACCGTTTCTTTTTCATGATATAAGGTATGAGATAAATGGAGTAGAAATCGATCGTATTAGACATGTTGGTATTACTTCTACAATCAAATCTTACATCTCGATGAATGAGGGAGAAAGTAAACAGGCTGCTCTGTGGGGATGGAACTTGAAAGGAACAAAATCTGTAAATGGTTTTTTTAATGTTATATTGCCGCTTAGTAAACTATTAGGATTTGCTGAAGACTATAACAAAATCGTATTAAACTGTAAACATGAATTAATTCTAACGAGATGTAAATCTAATGTTGATGCTCTTATACTTGATAATAATAATGATCATGTGTTAGTAAATATTGAGAGAATTCAATGGCGTGTACCACATATTAAAGTATCTGATCGAGAAAGATTACTACTCTTGAAACAGTTAGAAAAAGATAAGCCAATACAAATGGCATTTCGAAATTGGGATACATATGAATATCCACTTTTACCTAAAACAAAGAAGCATTCGTGGTCAATCAAGACTACCTCCCAACTCGAGAAACCTAGATTTGTAATATTCGGTCTTCAAACAGTCGACCAAAATTTAAAGAATAGAAATTGTTCTTTGTTTAATCATTGTAACTTAACTAACGTTTCATTATATCTAAATTCACAAACATATCCGTATGATGCACTAAAACTTGATTTTGATAATGATAAATATCATATATTATATGAAATGTACATCAAATTCCGTCAGTCTTATTACAACGCTTCAGTTGACCCGTTGCTTAATATTATTGATTTTAAAGAAAAGGCACCTTTGTTTGTAATTGACTGTTCAAGGCAAAATGAAACATTAAAAACTGGCCCAGTTGATGTAAGACTAGAAATAGAGAGCAATAAAGATTTTCCTGACAAAACGAGTGCCTTTTGTCTTATCATCAACGATCGCATTATAGAATATAAACCTCTCAGCAGTATTGTTCGCAAGATATCATGAAGTTAATAGTTGATGTTCAAGGTTTTAAAACCGAATTAAATCAGTTCATACTTAAAGAAATAGCTATTCTGGATGATAAAGGAATACAAAGTTTTTTAATAAGACCACCATTCGCTTTCTATAATTTAACTATAAAGGAAATGAGGCAGGTTGGGTGGATCGAGAGAAATAGAAATATTTATTGGAAAGAAGGATTTATTTGTTTTTCAAAATATAAGCCTTTAATTTCACCTCTACTTGAAAACAATTGTATTTATGTAAAAGGTGAAGAAAAAGCAAAATGGATTAAGGAAATGTTTGTTGATTATAATGTGAATGTGATAAACTTAGAAAATTTTAAGTGTCCAAATTTTTATACCCTGTATGAGCTTTACAGCAAATGTAATGATGTCTATAGATGTATCTATCATAAGAATATTTGTGGTTTAAAAAATGTAATCTGTTTAAATAAGTGGTGTTCTGATAATAAAATTATATGTTAACCGAATCATGTTTTATTTTCAACCGAATGTTTACCTCTCGTAGAATAAGACTAAAATTATTATAAAAATAATGATGCTAGTAAAACTGTTCTCATTACAAAGTTTGGAAGTAAAAAAAGTTATTGACTAGCGCTCGCTTTCAATATTGTATCTAGAGATCTATCCGTTGAAAACCACCAATGACGATTCGTTATTTGGTAATCGTTGCAAAGTTCAAATAAAAATATGAATCAATATTGGTGGTTTTCAACGGATAGATCTCTAGATACAATATGAAAGCGACCGTACATGAACGGGTTCAATAGATCTTTACACTGTTAAATGGACTGGATGAATAGACTGAATCATGAAAATTCGAAAGTTATTGACTAGATTAAATGATTCATTAGATGGTATTATATAATGTTTGAATAGGTCATAGTACTGGTGAATGAATGAACACTGAATGATTTAGATGAACAGATTGAATAGATGGTATGAATGAATAGATAATATACAGAACCCCCATATATACACTACTGATATCTCTTATTATACAAAAGGACAATGTGTTTGTAAATCGCAACACTTTGATCAATACTAAACTATTCACAGGTAAGGTATTTAATTTAAGTTACATGGTAAGAAGCCTCTAAGAGTAACTTAAGAAACCATACCTCCACCAAAGATACCGAGGTATGCGATGTCCTTATGATTTCCCTCAAATTTTCGCTTTTTATGTAGGTGTTTGTTACTTGCTTGCCGAAAAATGCAATTTTTAATCGACTTTAGTATTAGGTAATTTTTTTATGAAACTGGCGTTTTGGAAGAGAGCAACATAAAGTAATTTTTTTTTAAATATAATATATTTATTTAATCAAAGTATGTACCATTGCTATCTATGCACTTTTGCCATCTCACAGCTAGTTCATTGATCCCTTTACTAAAAAAAACTATTTTGACAGGAATCAATAAAATCTTTGAAGGCGCTTTGAATGTTTTGAATGTTGAAAAATTGTTGAATGTTTTCCCTTGCAAGAAATTATCCAAATCGAAAAAATGGTAATCTGTTGGAGCAAGATCCGGGGAGTACGGGAGTACTTAGAAATTTGTGGAAAAATGGATGATGCCCAGCACTTATTGGTGGATTGTGACAAATACCTAAGTCTGCGAAAGGCGTTAGTTCGCCGGCACCATCTATATGTATACATTACGGGTTGGTTTGTAGAGATTCTTGCAATTCTCACTTCAAAAACCGCATTAGACGTGTGTAAAATGCTTAATAAGTCGTTTCGTTCGATGTATGAATACTTAGTTTATAAGTTAGATAAAGGTGCAATATTCTACTGTAGCCCTAATAGTCCCTAAATAATTAAGTTGGTCAACTTCTCACATCCGTCGAGTAGTTACAACTTAAAAGCACAAACATGCTCATTATCCCGTTTATAATCAAATCAAATCAAAATGTTATGAAATGTGTGACGTATTCTAAATAAAGAAAAACAAACACCCACAGAATAAACTGGGAACGACTGTAGCCCTTAGTACAGGCTACTGCCGTAGTCTAGTTAGGGCGCAGTAGTGCTTTCTGAAATAAGAATTGTAGCCATAGCAATAAATGTAGTGTTTAAGATTAATGACTAATAATAAATACGTATTCGTTTGTACACCTTTATTCTAGGATACCTTTAATTTAAGAGCAATGTTGTACTATTTTGGTACGAGTAAATATTATTATTATTATAAAGTGAACTTTAAGCAGTTAAGTTTAAAATGAAACAGTGATTCCCTACAAACAAGTTTAATTTTACTCCTTCGATCCCGTCTTAGATTGAAGAACTAAACTTACGAATGTATTTAATCTGTTGATCGAATTATAATCATGAAATGAATATTTCTACATCAAGCCAGATTTAGAAAATATGGAAAGCTAAGGAAAAAGCTGGTGGAACAATACGTGAGACACTCAGAAAAGTTTTCAGAAAGAAAAATTACTGTAGGTTATATTTTTTAATTACATTCTTTCAAAGAGAGAGTGGAGAGTCCTTTAGCGTCAATACAAAATGTGTCTGAACCAATTTTCAAAGCAAAACTGTTTCCCCTTGAGCTGGTTTTTAATTTTAGGTCACAAGAAGTCACACGGTGCCAAATCAGGGCTGTAAGGCGAATGACCCAAAAGTTTTACCGGTGTGGTGTTTATGAAGTCCCTTGTCTTGATCACGGAGTGCCCGGGCGCGATGTCGTGGTCGAACAAAAGGCCTCAGAGTCCCGTGTTCGGTCGCTTGTTGCTCGCGCAAACATTTGGTAGTGTACCACTCTGCATTAATGCAACTTTGGTTTCTTAAGGGAATTTATACTAAATACCCCGTTAAGGAGAAAAACCTGCCGATCAAAGTTTTCCATCGCTTCTCGATCGTTTCACTTACGTAAGCGTTGGTTCGTTTTAAAACAGCCATACTTGTGATTGGCGCTATGTTTCTGGAAACCATTTACTTCCATCTTTTTTCCATATTGAAAAAGGACACTTTTATCTTCATCCCTAAAATTTAAGCGACCTTACTTAAACACGCTATACCAGCAGCGGTACACAGTTGCTCAAGAAGGCGCCTTTTACATAAAAGCCAATTGAAGTCGATTAAACGATTCACCAGGTTTCAAGTTGGGTTTCACGAAGGTTTTTTCCGAACTGGTCGTAGTCATGATTTATTTGACGTCAATAAGAACTAGTAATTGTCAATAGTCCGGTCAATTTAAACAAAAATAAGAGTGAAGCTACATAAATTTACAAGCTGAAAATCGGTAAAATCGTTCAAAATATTATTTGAAAGTTCCCCATCTTTCCCCTGTATGGAAAAAATTTTATGCAAGGTCAAAGGTCAAAAAAATGACCTTTTCGCGATTTTTAGCAGAACGGTAAGTTTTATCATAAAAATACGCTAGACAAAAATTGTAGATCATGGCGGACTCATGCATATTATGACGATTTTAACTTTTACAACTTTTTGAATTGTTATATCTCGGAAACGGTGGCTCGTAGGAAAAAAGGTGTTGATAATTTTTTTTATAGATAATTTAATGACCTACATTTTTTGTTTGGAGTATATTTATGATAAAACTTACCATTTTGCTGAAAATCGCGAAAATCTTCGTTTTTTTTTTTACTTTTGACCTTGATACATGTTTTCCCTTATGGGAAACTTTCAAATTTTATTTATCAATATATTTTGAACAATTATACTGATCTTCAGCTTGTAAATTTATGTACCTTCGAATATCTAAATTGACCGGAATACAATGCTAGGAAAAAAATATTACAATTTGAACATGAGTCATAAAACATCATCGCACGAAATAGTTCCCGACGTAGATCCATTTTTCTACGACAAACAATAGTTTCGTAGTGCTGGTAAAAAAATTTTGGGGAAGTTTAAATTTGGGACAAATCTATTTTTACTTTGAAATATGCGAATATGCAAATTAAATTATAACTTGCCAGCGTTCCATATATAAAAACTTTAAAAAATAAATTCTCACAGGCGAATCAGAAGCTAAATTGAATTTCAAATCAGTCTTAAATATAAACAAATACGTGTGAATTGTAAAAAAGGCCATATTTTTACTACATAGATACGCAAAAAAGACTGAAGATGAAATTTTGCTAATACATAGATTTTTATTCGAACATTTTAACGGGAACAGGTGTTCGAGCGTAAAAACTCGCAGGCAAAAACTAGAAATGGAATAAAAATACTTTTAGTAGTATGTATCAGTGTATATTTTAATCATTTCATTAATTTACACAATAAGGCACTTCATGAGGTTCATTTATAATATAAATCTTGTATTAGCGATCTAACTTAAAGCTATCTCTCTGCAGTTAAAAATCTGCACAAAATACAATAATGGATGTTAAAACATTTCAAAACACATGTTTCAAAAAACATTTTTTACAGTCAGTTAGTAAAGTAAATGAATAAATTGATTATCTTAACAAATACGATATTATTTGGCTATTGATATAATTAACAAATAAAGACACAAACAATGACAATACAAAACATTTAAATAAATTGAATTAAAAAAAAATCTGTATAGTGCAAAAACATTAAATGTCAGTTTAACTTATATATTATATTATATATTTAAAAAGTAATCTTAGACAAAGGGTTTTAATTTGTTTTACAACAGACAGACAGGCAAGGTTAAACACTAAAAAAATAAATTTATTTCTTTAATCTTAATACAAGGTATTATTATAGAAATACAATACGCATTTTTAATAAATATTTTTATCTTCCCTCACAGCTACAAGTTATTTAGTATTGTTATAAATAATTTTCAAAAATATATTCTATTTAGTTCTGATTAATTTGTATAAAATATACAAGTTGTTGTTCCTTGGGTAATAAACCGCTTGAGTTTATATTTATAGAATATGAAAGGTTTTACTTTTTTAAATAGCAAAGTTGAATTTAAATACTAAATCGACTATCATATTTAAAAAACCCCTTTCACACATCCCCACCTGATTGAACACAAAATGATTGCCAGTGTTATCGTCCAACAAAATTAATCATAACATACCTTAAGCTTTATTTCCGCAACATAATAGAATACAAGTACACATTTATTATTTTAAACTGTCCCGGTTATTTTATGGTTATATTATATTTTATGTTATGAAAGTTTCATATAACAAATTCACAAAGTTCTTACCATGATTTTCAAATTTAAAATTACTAGAATGAAATTGAATGAAATATTTTATTTCCATAGAAACAAACTTGATTCCTTTTATCCAAATACTGAAAAATTGAGACAGGTATATATTTTCAAACGCGCATTGTAAAAGTACTTTAAATTTAAAAACGTCCTAAATGCTCCTTATTCCTTAGGGTGTTACCACAAAAATCGATCGACTTCGATCGATTGTAGATCGGAACAGGCAACGTCGATCGGTTGGTGTGATAACGCCCTTAAAGGACATAACCTTAGGCTGAAATCCATCAAGCTCACTCAGACTTAACACAGGCTTGACTTGCGACCTTTTCTAAATATGTTTACTTTCATAAAAACTCCTTTTATTAAAGTAAACATGCCGAGGCGTGGTAATCGCAGTAAGAAAAGCAATTGTTTTTACGTTTGTTGATGATATTGGGTTCAAATTGAAATTGACTTTTTTTTTAGTTTTACTATTTAGCTCTTAACTAAATTTTAGAGATAAGTCTAAGCGCGCTCTATAGATTTCAGGGTAATATTCTCAATGTTTGAATCAAAAAAGTATCAATATCGGCCTCAATTTAATCCAGCCGATTTTATGTTCAAATAATTACAAAGCGACATCACTACCTCATTCAGAAAAAATAATCCAGATATTTAAAAAAAAATCTTCAAAATAAAAGTAAAAAAATTTCACTCAAATATCTTTTCAAATTGGAAAACAACTGACCATCAATCATAAACTCCTTGCATTACAAATTGAAAAAAGAAAAACAACTGAAATTCTGTAAAAAATTATCGCGCTCTTTCACTTAATTCCTTCTAACAGTATAGTTATGCGCGCGCCGCAGCCTGCGACGAAGTTCGGAGGGGAATTTTTCATAGCAGCGCCTACAGGCGGGCCTTTCGTCGTACTCATAGAACTTGCTGCGAGTGCTGAGCGGCGCGTCGCACACGGCACACGCGAAGTGGTGGACGCACCACGCTTTGTTGAGGGCCGTGAATACTGGAAGATACAAATAAATACGGTGTTTACAACAAAACAAAAACATATTGAAAATTAACACTATAACAAAAGGAAGAAAAAGTTATGGGTACATTAAATACAAAGCCCCGGTGACATTGAACATAGGATAATTATCAAATTTGCAAATATATCAGAAACCGTGATTTTTGTTATGTCACAGAAATTAGTACTCTTACTATAATATTATACATGCCAATTTTGTAAAGAGGGAAGATTCGTTTATTACTATCTAGACCAAGAACGAATGAGAACAAGAGTATTAAAATTAGCTTATGGTCAGATTTTAATAATTTATTAAATATTTACGAAGTGCATTTGACTTAATTAATCAAATGATTAACATAAATTTTCGTCACATTATCGTTATTAAAACCAGGTTACCCATATTTCAGACAAAAAGTAGGTACTGTTCCCAATACGCGAGGATATTTCAAAATAAATACATAAATTCTTACCATCCCCAGCTATAACCTGGTTGCAGACATAGCACAGGTTACCGAACAGCTGATGATAATGTTGTTCACAGTACGCCAGACCTTTTTTCTCGTAGTGGCGGTGTCCGTGGAACGGCTTCTCGCACTTAGCGCACACGAAATGCTGGAAATATTAATAAAATAAATAAAGAAAGGAAAAGCATGCATACATTTCGAACGACTAAAACTTTCACTAAACGGCTGATAGCACTCACAATTCATTCAGTTTTAAAACAGCAGAAACTGCATCACAATACTTCCATTCGCATGAAAGATACCAAGTCACAGGCAAACAAATGGACACACACATACACATTCTAAACTAATAACACACATCTTCTGCCTCTCCTCATTGGCGTAAAAATAAATGTAAGGTGGGTCTAAGACAAAATTGACGCAAATAGTAGCCCGAGTTAACCCACTTGACATTTAAATAGTATATATGTGTTGCAGATGATTATTGCTTGCCACAATTTTCCGCCTTATGTAGCTGCAACTAGGAAGTTTTGCAACAACAAGAATGGCTTCGAATACTTCGAGCGTTCAGATTTTGAACCGTTTTCACCGAGAAATATGACATTCTGAATATGTTGTCAGGCGGCCTAGTAAATCAAGACTGGTATGACATTCACACCATTTTTGCATTTCAATTCAATTCCTCTCCCATATATTCATAAAGACCCGGTATTAAGTTTATTCAACAATTTTCAGAAACTTCTTTCAACAACGAGTAATATTTTCAAACAGAATCCATATTAAAGATCAATAATTTACACGTACCTCAACATGCCAATGCTTGCCGAGTGCCGTCACAATCCTCTCTTCGATGGGCCGGCGACACGCACCACAGATCGGTATGCCCATCTTGTCGTGGCATCGTAGACAGAATAGATTGTTCTGAAATGTTACATTTTACATAACACTGTTCTTTTAGACAACTACATAAAAAAAAATTAACACCTAATCCGGGTTAGGCATAAACTAACAAGAACATATAATAATTTTGTTTTATCTGAAGTGCCACTCATATCCACTCCCAGAGCTTTTCAATCGTATTTATGATTGCCTCAGCAGGTTCTTTTGAATGAACAACCTGTGATCATTTTATAAATCCTTTCAAAATTAAACGATGTGGCTTAAGCCAGTTTTGCACATCTTTCTAATAAGTTTCCCCAAAAGCTCCTTTCTGCTGTTTTAAGTTTTCTTATGACTAGGTATAAGTATAGTTGATTTAAATTTATTTTGACTACTAAAGAACTCCAACTATCCGAGCACCGATTATCCGGAACTCTGGTTATCTTTACTTACATGTCTCAGCTCTACGTGGCGATTTAAAAATTTTAACCGCAATAATACTAGTTATAACTCAGTCATTTCAAAAAGGGATAGTAAATGGCGGCTCTCCTTTTGTCCCTCGCTTACACATTATTGCTGTCTATATTCGCAAGTGATGGTAAGGACGCTTGCAAAAAAAAACAATAGATTCTTGATTTTCATTTAAGGGGTGCTGTTTAAAGAGTGCTTTTTTTAAAATATTTTTTTATAGATGTAGTTTGAGTGACAATAATATACATGAGCGTGAAATGCTTACGTGTTCCTTTAAAATGTATGTTAGATTTAAGTAAATTGAGGCAGAGCTTTGATGTATGTCTCTCAGTGAACACTTATAATAAATATTATTTCAACATATCTACTTGAATTATTATTATGAAGAATCCCTAAGCAACGAGAATATTACATGGCGACCCTGCCTGCCGAAGTTGGTGAAGAAATAAGTTTACAAATAGAAGATCGCAACATATATAATAGAAAATAGAGAAATAGAAGTTTGAAAACTTTGAAAATGGGGAAAACATACTCAAAGGAAGACACAGTGATTGCTCAGACAGCGAGTGCCACAGCTACAGGAAAATTCAGGAAAAGGCCAAGATGACAGAAACCTATATCTTAGTATTATTCATATTATTCGTCATCTGCGCCATATATTTTTTTACGAAAGAATTATACAAAAAAATCAAAAAAACAAAGTACGTAAGGAGTTTAACCGCGCAGCTATCGTGAACCAGCCCCAAGCTATGAGCATGACCAGCTTGGCCAGCCCTGCCTACGAAGTAAGAAAGAAGGAGAACTGAACAATATGTGAAAACAGTGAAGTGCGTCAAATCAGTGGTTAAGTGTAAAGTGAGCGTATACGGTAATTTTTTTTTAACTTTTCTCTCTTGTATTTTGTGTATAGCGTAAAATGGACTTCTCGACAGCAGTTCGCGTTTTAGTTATAATTTGTAATGCCTCTGAATGATTTAGAATTTATTCGTCATAGTTATAAGATAAGTTATAGATACAAATTGTTGTGATATTAAAAATTATTTGATTAAAATTGGCGAGAAAAGGCGTAAAAATTCAGCTATTGCTAAAAATAAATATGAGCAAGCTCAGTATTTGTGTGATCGTTTGGAGTTTATTTTGTCTGAAATTAATGAAAAGATTGAAAATTCAGAATTAAGTTCACAGTCACTGATATCTATAAACAGTATTGTTAGTGACATTCATTCTTGTTATGATAAGATATTTTCATAAAAAAATTGGGATTTAGAAACTATAACAATGGCAACCGAAAAATTTGACCTAAAAACGGCAATAGCCTTGTTACCTATTATGAATTCAGAAGAGCAAGTTATGAACCAGGTTCTGAATTTTAAAACTAATTATTATCGTAATAGAAATAATTTTAGGTACTCCAGAGGTATCTAATAACAATTTTAGAGGTAATCGTGGTTTCACTGCGTATAATAGTCGAGATAATTTTCAACCTCGCGGTCGAGGTTTCATGTCGTCAATTCGTCCAGGTGCCGGTCGCACCGTACCTCGACCGCCGCGAGCCCGCTCCGCGCCGCGCGTGTAGCATGCCACCCACGGTTTCGCGCTCGGCAGCAGCTCACCTGACCAGCATGCTCCACGACCCAACGACCAATTAGAGTTTTTTCGTTCCTAAACAGTGCGACCTTAATACATTTAGTTATAATACGAGTAGTTTAGTTAGATTTAATACGATAGCGGACATAGGTTTAAATAATTCTATAAATCTATTAGTAGATAGTGGTGCTAGCATAAGTGTTCTGAAATATGAATGGCTTTACCCCGCGTATTTGAATATTTTTTTTATAGTAAGGAGTTAACGATTAAAGGCATTTGTGATAATTTAGTTTCGGAAGGTTACATTTATTTAGAGTTAGAATATAGTGGTATTAGGTTTAAAGAAAAGTTTTTTATTTTTAAGAATTTATCGTGTCCCGCCGACGGTATTTTAGGCGAAAGTTTTTTTAAGCAGTATGATGCTATTATGGATTATAAAAATAAAACACTAGGTTTATCAATTAATGGCACATTAGTAAGTATAAAGATGCAGTGCGACAGTAGGTACTGTCATACGATACCTTCTCGTTGCGAAGTAATTAAACACGTTCTTTGTAGTATAGGTCGTGAAGAGTGTGTTATTTTAAGTAAAGAAATACAAGATGGTATTTTTATTGCAGGAACTATAGTTAGGCCATATGAAGGTTTTATACCGATTAGAATTCTGAACACGACGGATAAAAATGTTGACGTAGATTTCTCAGACTTAGATATTTTAAGCCTTAGTAGTTTTGACGTATGTTATTTTGAGAAACAAAAGAATTTGAGGGATAGAGTAAAAACCCTTTTAAATTTATTGAATTTGAAAGATTTGAATAAAGAGGAGGAATTGAGTATTCAGCAAATATGTGCTAAGTATGCCGACGTATTCCATTTACCGGGTGATAAGTTATCGACTACGAGTATTATGGAACATACTATCACGTCGAAGGAGAATGCGTCTCCCGTGTATGTTAAACCTTATCGGATACCTCATTCGTTAAAAAACGAAGTTAAAAAGCAAATACAGGACATGTTAGATGATGACATCATTGAGGAAACCGTGTCAGAGTGGTCTAGCTCAGCCTTATTAGTCCCGAAAAAGGCTGATAAGTCGAATAACAAACAATGGCGACTAGTTGTCGATTACAGGCAGTTAAACAATAGAATCCAAGATGATAAGTTTCCTTTACCCAATATAGTAGATATTTTAGACTCTTTATCCGGAAGTATTTATTTTTCTAAATTGGACCTTTCTCAATCTTATTTTCAATTAAATTTAAACGAAAACTCTAGAAAGTGTACTGCGTTCACGGCTGATAAACAATATCAGATGAAACGTTGTCTTATGGGACTTAAGACCAGTCCTAGTGCTTTTTCAAGGCTAATGACCATAGCCATGTCAGGTTTAAATTATAAAAAGCTTTTTATTTATTTAGATGACTACGTCATTATTGGAGATTCTATAGAAAGTCACAATAAAAATTTAATTTCAGTTTTGTATGTAACCGTATGAGAGAAGTTAATCTTAAATTAAACCCTATGAAGTGTGAGTTTTTACGGAAAGATATAGTTTATTTGGAACATAAAATTACCAGTGAAGGCATATTTCCTGACCCTAACAAAATAGAATCCATGCAAAACTTCCCACGCCCAACATGCGCCGATGACGCGAAACGTTTTGTCGCACTAGCTAATTATTACAGAAGGTTCATTTAACATTTTGCAGACATTGTTTTTCCATTAAATAAGCTTAGCAAAAAAGGAGTCAAGTTTACGTGGGATTCTGATTGTGAGAATGCATTTCAAAGGTTAAAATTAGCTTTATGTAATCCACCGAAAATAATCTTTTTAGGTTACAAACGGATGCATCAAAAATAGGTTTAGGTGCTGTATTACCTAACAGTAATGGTAAAGTTGTCGCGTATGCGAGTCGTAATTTAAACCCCGCCGAAACGCGTTATCCTGTAATTGAACTTGAACTTTTGGCAATTGTTGTATATTTCAACTAAAAAGATAAAACTTGACAGTAGTATGTGTAGATTTGATTACACCGGTCACGCAAGGTAACATGTGAATACTAAATATGCAAAAACATATTAACATGCTGACCGTAAAAATGGCATTAGCTGTAATAATTTTTTATTGCAAATGACTTCGTTATTCCTGCGTCCGACCGTGCCCTCTCTCTTATTTGCACGAAAGTATTTCAGTTGTTAAATAGCGTTTAACTATTTTTGTTTTCGTTAGTAGCAGGCGCACGAGCGACATATTACTCAAGTAATAAGACGTGAAAATCGCAAGGAATTTATACACCTGCAGTTAACTGGAAGATCTACTCAATTGAAACATAGATTATATTGTTAGCAATACACAACTTTTATAATGAATAATTTATTATTCTCTTAATTATAAAAACCTATCATATTTCAAAGAACAGGTGCTGCTCATGACCAAATTATAATGTTGTTTTATTTGCCACATAAATAATTATACAAATATTTATTTGGTCAAAAAAATTCAGATTCAAATTTTAAAACCATTTGGAGATACTATTTTTCTATCATATATTTTGCCAGTAACAAATCGCAGAATAATGCGACTGAGCTTACTCTAACGATATTGAGCAAATTTAATTGACTCTCACTCAACCTCTATATGACGTCATCGGGTAGCACCAACTTCTATTTACTCTTCAGTTTAACGGTCATATCATTGTTTTCAATAAAAATATGTCACAAGACACCATAAAAAATTGTAGTTATCCTTTCTGGGTATAATATTAAACTGTTACAAATGGGGTTCTTTTTCAAATTTAACTATTCCGTTACGTCATCATATGAAAGTCTTCAAAAATTTATTTAAAATTAAATACTGCACAGAAATCAAAAATATTCAAATAGTTTTGTTAAAATACTACATTCTTTCGGAAAAATAAAAATAAAAAATGATTCTTCAAAATTACTTTACATAATGAATTGTACGTTTTGGTAAACGGCCTACTGACATGTTTGGCTTTTCGAGGCTGACCAAGCGTAAGGCGAACATTAGAGATATTATCCTTACGCAGAGTAATTGCACGCCTTAGTATTCAGTCTTTTTCGACCTAACAGTAGCACGTTGTAATTTCATAAAAAGTTTAAAATCCGTTACATAAGTATTGTCTTGACATGATATGCTACGGCTGCTGGTCAAAGGGCTCATCTTCCACGTGTATATAATCATGAGATTCCCATAAGGTGGATTTACCTGCTTTATGTGATTATTATACGCTATCTAACGATGCAGAAGCACAGATCACACGAGATCTATCAAATGAATTGGTGATGAATGATATGGGATCAAATTATCCCATATTATCATTGAGATTATAAAAAATTCGAAAAAATGTCGGTCACAGCCGAGAACCGACACCGAGTTCTCGGTTGGATTTGAAGCCGAGAATGCCGAGACCGAGATCTCGGTGGAGCCTTAACTTCATGTTACACTCCCTACGTTATTAGTTTATGACGTCTGACTCTATGATCCTTAGGCTGAAATCTATAAAGCCTAGATTTACCTAGCAGGCTTTTCTTAGCTGAGATTGGGTTAAGATCAAGCAATGTGAAAAATATAATTTTTTGGCCATATTAAAATTATTAAAAAAAAATAATAAACAACTATAAAACATGGGTAATAACTTGAGTTTTTACTGTCAACTAATTTGTGCACTTAGCTTAAGTTTACGCTGAGCTTGAGCTCGGGAATATCAAAATTTGCCTTACCTCGTAAGGTACGTCTAATTCTAAGCACGCTCTGAGATGGCATTAGTCCCATAAATCTACTGGTTCTCTCACAACGTCATTAGGAACGTTACTGGTCTATGCCGACTCTTACCATGACCCACATTTCAACTATGACACCAGTTACACCGTTCAACTCACCACATCATTAGCCGCATATCCTGGCCGATGTTTGACCTCTCGCGCGGTATGATCGAGCTCCACCCCGCACGTGGCGCACGTGAAGTGGTACCCGTGGTACACCTCCCCGCGGAACCGCAGGGGCTCACCGTCTATGGCACCGCTGGAAAGATACGTTCGTAAAGTTAAATATTGATAGATTGAAGATGTCCCTTTTCAATCCTTTACAACTAATAAATAAAAGAAGTGATGCGAAAAAGTGAAGGTTCAGACCCATAAAACTTTGTATAGACGCTGGTGGAGAGTTCTTTGAAAAGATTTATGAATGTTACCTATGAATCATTTTTATTTTTCTTCTCAAAACTTTGGAAACTAACCTACTTTGGAAACTTAGAACTAGAACAAGCCCAAATTTTTGTTTTGTCTTAGTCCTGTGTCAGGTTGTTGCAATGAGCATGTAGGTTATATTTAAATATCTTACTTGGAGTATTTTCAAAGTTTTTATTACCTATCCTCCAAGTATTTGAAAACGTCAAGAATCGCTACATATTATAAAAACAAATAACTAACTTATATACCTTTGATGAAATTTACTCAATCAAAGGTACTTTCAGAACTATCAATTTTAATTTTGACATAAGTAAGTACCTGCTTATCAAACTAAAGACAACCAAAAATGAACCTTAAACTTTTAAGTAATTCATTAAGTAAAACAAAACCAACACAACAGCAACATTCTATCAAACTATTAAACAAAAATTATCAAACAAATTTGAATATTTGACTACCTCAGTCTACGATCACACATAACTCTTTTTATACATTATCGAATACCTAAGTATCTAATTAGGCGCCAAACACATAGGTACCACTCAAAAATAAATCAGATAGGTACAATCATTAGCAGGTAACCGCTCGGCTTATGTAAGTGGACGAATTTATTTTGTCGCGCGATAGTTTTTTTATTGCGATAACTTTAACCTAACTTATTAATTTAAAATGTATGGTGTAAGGGGTCTTTATGATGAGTATAAAATGCTCAAGGTAACTAACGTATTTTATAGCATAAGGATTAATATCGTACCCGTCAAAATAGCTTTCCAACTACCACATTATATGTGACCATTTTTTAAACATTAAAATGCCATTGCGCCATTTGCTGTAGGTAGACATATAAATAAAAGAACGTTTAGCCATACTTTGTTTTGTTATATCTCAAAGGGATAGCAGCGTTTTCGATGAAAGCTCGGCTTCGGCTGAATTTTTCCAATTTCTTCCACGCTCATCATCACATTTCAACCAATTTACACTTCCTTTAACCTTTCTCTTGAATCACTATATCCATTGGTGAAAACCGTATGAAAATCCATTTGGTAGTCTTCGAGTTTATCGCGTTCAGACAGACAGAACAGGGGAAATGTTTTATAAGATTATGTATAAGATTAGGACAGATTGTGTGTCCAAAGCTAAACGGAATATTCGATCTACAATAGTCGGTTCCATAGTTAACAAATCGTAATTATATCTTAGTTTACGGTATTCTTTAACGACAAGTTATAATTCTGATTACTTTAACAGGACTTGTTACCTAACCATAAAATTTGGGGAACAATAATACAAGATTTAGCACGATTTTCAGCAAACTTGTAAGATTAGAAGTTTCTTTAATTTCCTAGGTCATAACCTCTGATAACTAACAAATATAAAAAAGAAACTCACTGGCACTTATGACACATGAAGTTCTGCAGCCCATCAGCCTTGATCCTGGCATTGCAAGTATGGCACAAAGCGCGGCTGCCGTATTTCTTGAAACCAGCATCGGCTAGTTCAACGTTGCACTCTTCGCAGCGGAAACAGGATGGGTGCCAGTTGGCGTTCATCGCCTTGATCACGCGACCGATGATGAATTCACCTGTCGGCACAATATTTGTGATAACAGAAAACGTTAGAAACAATTTTGGCTTTTTTATACACTCCAGTAACTTCAATAAGCAATTAATAACCTAATGTAAACCACACTAAAACTTTTGTTTAAGTTTTCATAGCTGATTAACGAGCCTGGCGCATCCAAAACATTTTTTAGGACATTTTTAAGAGTAGTTATGAACGATTAATATGTGGTGCTGTACAAAATTGCGTATATCTTTGGTGGATTCCACTGTCTTCAATGTTGAGTAATAATGACCTTCTGTAGGAAATACTCCAAAAATCTTTTTATTTTTCTACAGGATATTTTGATAACTTGAACACATATAACAGAGAGTGAGTAATGCTCAAGCAAAACATGTGCTCAATTGATTCATAAAGGAAAATGAGCCAAGCTTATCAGCCAGAAGAATAAATTAAAGAATATACAAATCAAATCAAATCAAATTTATTGCATTATGATTTGTATATCTATTTGTTAAACAACTCAAATATTATTAAGTGTTTCCTATATCATTTAGTTAAAAAGTATGGGAAAAAACATAGGTTAATGGTGTAGTTTTCGCACAATTTTAGAATAAAGCCGCCAGATGCGCTCAAATACTGTAAAAAAAAAACTTTCTCCCTTCGGGACTTACAAAAAACCAGTTATTTGCCAGCTTTTTTTTCATGGTATTAGTTACTGTACACCTTTGCCTTTAAAATAACACCAACATTGCACCCCTACAAGATGTAGAACTTAAACCACCATTGTTTTACAAATTAAGCTGAAGTTTGCTAAAATAAAAATAAAAGTTGCAGCAGACTGGTAGGGTTTTGGAATTCATCCCCATGGGGGTATTTTCGTTGATGAAATAGTTTATATTTACTGCTCCTAAATTTTTATTACTACATGCCGGGACACATTGTATAATATAAGCAGTGAATATTAGTGAAGCCTGAATTAATCATGGTATAAAATTATATAAAATTTTATAAAACCTAATTAGTAACTGAGAAAATATTAAGAGCTTTTATATATTTAATTTAAAAGGAAATAAACAAATTTCATTTAAGAAATTTTGAACACAGGGAAATCTACAGAAAATGATAAATCTCCGCTTAGAGAGTAATTGTCAATTTGATACAAATGAAATAAAAGTAAAAACTTTACCACATTTGTTGCAGCAGGGAGCAAATAACACTTGGAAGTCTCGTTCACAGTACTTGCGCCCCTCAAACTCAAAGAATATTCCATCAGGGAATACTCTGAAGCATTGTGCACACCTGATACAAAATCACATTGTTATATTCAACAAGAAAAATATTAAGATTTTTAACCAGATCTTCTTAAGTAAACAAATAGGTATGATACTAGGCCTGCTTCTTGTAAAGGTTCTGGGTTCTCCGAGCATTGTGGCTGGGACAAAAATTTTCATTTCTTTCAATCTTCTTTGTAGTACAAAAGAAAGATTGTATTGGGGCATCATATAATGTGTACATTAGGAGCTTTGAGTAGTAATAATAAATAATAATAATAAATAAATAAATATTTCTAACAATCACACTAAATTATCTAGCCTAAATTAAACAACCAACTAGAAACCAGCCGCACTCAAAACATGTATGGCCAACATACCTGTGCATATCTTATCCCTAGAATGATTAATAACCTTGACAACTCAATAAAAATTAAGTTATCAACTAAAAATATTAAATTACAACTCAAAAAATACTTTTCATCCTTATTGTAATATTATATAGTTGGTTCGAAATAGCATAAATTAGTGATGATTCGTGGAGGATCATGTAAGTTACACTTATTATAGAAGTAATTTATACTGTTTATAATTGTACAACTAAAAGTGCCTAAAATGCAACTGATTTAATTGTTACCTAATATGTTTTAATTTCAAAAGACCTCCAGCTTTTGAGGCCAGGCTACTACACTACATCTGATGCCACTCAGCCCTAAATTGCTGTACAAAATGTATGATACTTACACAAAACAGCTATTATGCCATAATTCTCCATTTGAGTTAAATATCTTTTCATTCGCCTCAAAGCCTTCCCCACACCGGGTACAAAACATGTTGTCTAAAGACATTTTGGCTAAGCTGGAATAAAAATATACAAATTAGGTATATTATGCTGTTCTCATATTTAATAGTTTTTTAGTGGCATTAGTTAATAAAAATATGTATATGATCTGTGTCCATTAATGTTAATGCATGTTACATACAAGACTTTTGTTAAATTTAAAGCATTTCAGTAATGTATTGTAACCTAATTATTATAACAATACCAATGAAAGTTTTATGAATTATTATATGTTTATTGCCTAGTATCTGATAAATATTAAGAAAGTATTCAGTGTGCAAGATGAATGTTGTCTTTAAAACACTTAAGTAATTAAAATTACAGACAATAGTATATGTTATTCTTAGTTAGTAATAAAAAAAATATGAGTCACTTTGCGAAATCAATCATTGTATTCTCCAGGAAAACCTGAATAAGGTCTATCTATGTGTCATTTTGAGTCAATTATGAACTAAAGATATTCCTAACAATATGCAGTGTAACTAAATTGTAAGTAATTAAATGAATAATGAGGCAGTGCTAGATCAGCTAGTTTTAATAATAAGACAAAGAATGCCTTTTATAGTAAGTGATCTGTTATGTAGGTTAACCACTCCCACATATACACAGATGCTGCTTACCTAGGCATTTTGTACCAAAATTACAATTATTATCTAAACAAAACTCCTTACGAAAATTATCCTGTAGAAAATAGAAAAGATTATCATTAGACGTTGTAAAAAACGGGGCTAATTGCTGTTATTTCACAAAAAACTCACAGCTCTAGAACATCAGTTTATTTGCCTTGAAGTTGAATGATGTAATGCTAGCAAAAATAGAACTCAAAACTTACGATTTTTTTGATGAGTAATTTGGTTAAACTGTATTTCTTAAAATCTAAGCAGGAGATAATAGTAAGTTCATTCGTAAACTGGTACACAAAAACAATCAAGATAGAAACTCTACAAGGAAACGAACGGTGTAAGATAACATAAATATTTTTTCTACTTTTTCCACTTCATCTATCTCTCTCTACACGTCTGTCAATGCCTAAATTGACAATTAATCAAAGTTGGGCTCATTCAAGGGTATTGCAGGACAAATTGGCATTTACGGAACGTCCACGTGAAAAATTTGTGATATTTTATTAAATTGTTATAAATCAAAAGCAAGATGACTTTTTTAAAAAGAATTTAATTAACACACAACTTAATTTAAAGAAATACTATTTTACTAACTCAATTTCACGAATCAAGATTACAAATTTAAACGAACGAATTTAATTAAAAACGATGTTGCACGAATGACACCAAAAAAAAAAATGGCCGAGGCCTCGTCGCGTTGATCCTTTTATAGGCACCAGCCGGGGTGTAGGTAGGCAACACTTCCTTCTCCTAACACGGCCTCTCCTGACGGGGTGGCGCCCTCGACAACCCAGGGACCCACGTTGAGGTGTCTGAAGTCCGTCTGTCCTGCTCTGATGACGTTTCAGCGGTTGTTTCAGACACGTCGCTCAGTGCAGCCCCCGCTTCAGCGTCCTCTTCAGACACTTCAAAGGAAAAATAAGCATGTTATCACCATATTTACAAATGAATAGTTTAAAACATCGTGCCGTCGAGAATATAGGTCATGTGCCGAACAACACCTTACCATAAAATCAGAGTTATTGTTCTTGGAATAACAAAACAAAGGTTTTACATAAGTCTGTTCTCACTCATCCGTTTGCCTTCGTGCGTTTACACGCACAGGACTTACGTCGGCCTGTTGTAAGTCAACTCAATACCTCTAATACCAACCGGATTTATACAGGTCTATTGTCAGTATGGCCCCACTGACGCAACCCAGATACCGTTAACACATAGGAATTACACAGGTCTCTTGCCACGTAAGACGCAACCCGATACCTTTAACACATAGGAATTATACAGGTCTCTTGCCACATAGGACGCAACCCGATACCTTTAACACATAGGAATTATACAGGTCTCTTGTCACATAAGACGCAACCCCGATACCTTTAACACATAGGAATTATACAGGTCTCTTGTCACATAAGACGCAACCCCGATACCTTTAACACATAGGAATTATACAGGTCTCTTGTCACATAGGACGCAACCCCGATACCTATAACACATAGGACGATGTTGACATCAAAAGCGTGTTTGGCACATAACCCACAAAGCATTAAACAAATGTTTGAATCAAATGTGAAAAATCGATCAAACAAAAGTCTTATGTACCTTCAAAGAATCCAGCACAAGTTTCGGGTGTCCATTCACCCTTCCACAACACCATATACATAGCAGACGCCTGACTGGTCTTTCCGTAAGAACCAGCCAACAATTTGAGCTCATACCGATCATAAGGTAGGACCTTTATTACTTTATACGGACCTCTCATACCACAATCGAGTTTACCAGTGCTTTGAGAGCGTTTTATCACATAGACAAGATCATTAACGCGAAACTGTCGTGGTGGGCTTCTATTCTTATTTACGTAAAAGTCTTGACGCTCCCTATTCGCGTCTACCAGTACGTCAACATGTTGCCGCCGTAATTCGCGCAACGCCTCTCTATTAGGATTCGAACCGTCACACGTAACATCCCGTATCAGAGCATTAATCGCCGGCGTAGTCAAATCAGAGCCAATCAGAATCTTAAGTGCAGAACATTGTGTTGTTTTATGTTTAGTTATGTTAAGTATTAACTGTAATCGCCATAAGATGTTTGACCATTCGCTGTTGTTGTGATTTACTTCAATTCTAATCATATTAAGTACGGTCCTGCAATAACGTTCAACCTGACCGTTTTCATGATGCATCTCCGGTGTTATGAAGTGTATTTCGATGCCATAATTAGTCATCCATTGAATAAAGTCACTATTGTTGAACATTCGACTTTTGTCACACACTAACCGTTTAAAAGTGCCAAACAAGGCTATAGTTTGCGTCATAGCGCGTTTTAATTCGCAGTTATCTTGTTTAGGGAGTGGATATAACAAACAGTACTTTGTATACGCGTCTACAATAATTAATACGTATTTGTTGCCATAACATTCTCTTAAGGGACCCAGTACGTCTGCGTGTACAGTGTCAAATGGGACAGATTTCTTTCGCCATGAAGATATTGGTTGCAACGGTGCGCGAGGTAATTGTTTTTGTGAAATACAAACAACACAATGCGTTACGTATTTAGTGACAAACTGTCTCATACCCGGAAACCAAAAGTGCCTAAGTACTAAGTCAATAGTTTTCTCGATACCCAAGTGTTCATGTTCATCGTGAAATACGCGTAGTAAGCTCAAACGGAACGCCTTAGGAACGTAACATAAATATCGAGTTTGCTCGCCCGTTACGTCATACTTGTAATACAGAAGCTCGTTACGTTTAACATATCGAGTGCTATCTAATTCGCCGTTATTTAATTTTTCAATTAAAGTTAAAGTTTCCTCGTCACCTGACTGCGCCACTTGTGCCCAATTTAGAGGTTTATTTACAACGTTAATAACATTAACAGGGTTCCTACTAAGGTAATCTACATGTGACATTAAAACACCCTTACGATATTCTAAAATGAAATCAAAATCTTGCATGTACATCCACCACCGTGCTACCCTAGGCTGTAAATCTTTTTTATTTTGAGTCATTTTTAACGCATTACAGTCAGTTATTACTTTAAACGTTTTACCAATAAGATATTGCCGAAAATGTTGAAATGATCTAACGACTGCAAGGGTTTCTAACTCGTAACTGTGATACTTTGGTTCAGCACCCGTTGTCAACTTACTGAAATATGCAACTACCCGCCTTCGACCATCTTTATGTAATTGCATCAATATGCCGCCATACCCGATAGAACTAGCATCCGTGTGTAACTCGGTGTCTAAATTAGGGTCGAATATTGCCAAGACCGGTTCAGTAGTTAAGTAAGATATTATGTCTTGTCGTGCCTTTTCGTGTTCCTCAGTCCAGTGAAACGTCACGGTCTTTTTAGTAAGTGACGCAATACAAGCAGTTTTTAGTGCGTAATTAGGGATGTACCTACGAAAATAGCCGGCCAGACCGAGGAATTGGCGGACTTGTTTAACTGTGCTAGGTTGTGGGGACTTAACTAGAGCTTCAATTTTGTATGCGCTCGGTCTAACCTGACCCTGACTAATGATTCTACCGAGGTACCCTATCTTATCAGTTAGAAACGTGCATTTCTTTAAATTTATTGAAAACCCTGCCTGAGTTAAGGTTTTTAGCACAGAATCAAGTAAAATCAGGTTTTCTTCAGCACTATCCGTTAATAAGAGTACGTCATCAATGTAGACGAACTTTTTCAGCTTCTATGAAGGATTTTAAGGTTTTAGAGATAATTTTTTGATAAAAAATGGGCGCATTAGCTAAACCGTACGGCATTTTACAATATTCATAGTGCCCTTCTGGTGTAACGAACGCGGTCTTACGAATTGAACTCTCACTGACTCGTAATTGGTGGAACCCTGATACCATATCTAGCGCAGTGAAGCACCTAGCTTTCCCAAGTCTGTCTACATGATCGTTAATCAAAGTTAAAGGAAAACGCATTTTGACAGTAATTTTATTTAGCGCTCTATAGTCAACTACCAACCTATCAGACCCATCTTTCTTTTTTACAAGCAAGATTGGACTGGCATAATCTGAATCCGACTCTCGAATAATACCCTTTTCTAATAAATCATCCACAATTGCGCGTACTCGTAGTTTCTCGTCGTAAGATAATTTATAGGGTCGATAATAAACGGGGATATTAGTCGTTAAATTAATTTCCATTTCACTATTTTTAACGGTTGTGGTTGCTGTACCACTCAGAAAGTATTGAGAATATTTTGAAAGTACACTTAACAACTGTTCTTTACAATCACCGGTAACTGGGGTATTTAATTTATCTAACAATGAACAAGAACTTGCTTGTATTACGTTACACGCTATAGAATCGCTATGAACAATACGCTGCGAATCACCAGTTCGAACATAAGTTACACCTTTTCTGTTTAAAACATCGGTACCTATAATCACCGGGGTATTTAAATATTTACTGTCCGCAATAAAAAAGTCAACTTCTAAAGTAATATCACTCAACTCAATGTGCAATGTAACGAAAAATTTACTTTGTACCTCCATACCGCCTAATCCACGCAGCAATCGGTGTGTAGGTTTTAATTTGCACGGAAAATGTTTTAATAAATCGGAAGACAGTAATGAAATACAAGACCCACTATCTATCAAAACATCGACAGGAATTCCGAAAATAACACCTGTTATTACGTCATTGTTTTTAAGGTTCATAATTTCACGACAAAAATTAACACCTGTTGTGTTCCTTGGATTCGAACGTTCCTTAGCAAAACATTCACCCTCTAAATGACCCACTTTTTTACAAAAGGTACATCTTTTTACCTGCGGCCCCGACGATGATAAGTTGTTATCGCTATTGATTGTCCGCGAGCGCTTGGGACAATTAGCACTTTTATGACCGAACTGACTACACTGATAGCACTTTAGTTTTGAGCTATTCGAATCAATATTTCGTTTATACGGATAAGGTCCACTACTAGGTTTATTAAAGCGACTATTAGCATAAGAAATTAATTTTTTTGCAGGGTTCAAATTTGGTTTAACAAAATTTGATAAAAACTCCACAATGTTGTCAGGCGTCAGCTTAGAATTCATAGCAATAGCCCGAATTTGAGGATCAGTAATACCTCGTATAATAATAGCTGTAAGTAATTCGTTACTGAGTCCTGTCACTATTCTGAGCCTTGAAAGTGATTTACGAGCGTATTCTGCATAAGTGGAGTATTTATCAGACTCTGTACACATCACATCATATAAAATGTTCGCGACGTCGATATTACGTGGGCACAACGCTTTGAGTTCTAATTTGAACGCAGACCAAGTACGGAGGGTACTTGTCCATTGGCTCAGCCAGGTGCGAGCTTCACCTTTTAAGCAACTTCCGACGCGGGCAAGGCACTCCATGTCGTCCCAACGGTTTACACTTCGCGCTTTATCTACTTCGCTAAGCCACGTTTCAACGTCATGAACACTGGGATCAAAATCAGACACAAAATAATGGTTTGATCTCACCGGGATACAATTTATGGCGGCCAGCAGGCGCTCTGCAGCGTTCGTCACTAAAGGCTCCTCTTCTCTTTGCGGCATACGTGGCGGTGGTGTGGTACTAGGGCATACCACAGCCCGGCTAAGCCCCAAGCTTGCCTCCGAGGTTGCCGACGACTCCATGGGTGTCCGTGGTCTCTCTTCCAGGGCCTGTAACCTTTTTAAAATCTCCTCCAAATGATTAGTGGGTGTGGGGGTACGCGCTCGGCGATTTCCCCGACGTTTATTTTTCTTGCCCACCGACTCAGACATCGCAACTTCGAAACTACCTTCTTTTAAAATTAGATTTACAAAATCAGACTCAGGATGGACAGCGGCTAAAAGCCTCCGAATCCCACTTCTGATGTTATAAATCAAAAGCAAGATGACTTTTTTAAAAAGAATTTAATTAACACACAACTTAATTTAAAGAAATACTATTTTACTAACTCAATTTCACGAATCAAGATTACAAATTTAAACGAACGAATTTAATTAAAAACGATGTTGCACGAATGACTCCAAAAAAAAAAATGGCCGAGGCCTCGTCGCGTTGATCCTTTTATAGGCACCAGCCGGGGTGTAGGTAGGCAACACTTCCTTCTCCTAACAAAATAATAATTTTGTTACAATAAAGTATCTAACTGCTATATTAGTGAGTAACGCTTGTAGATAAGTTGTACAATATTTACTTCTGGTAGATTTTTTTATCGACAAGTTTTAAATATTGAAACATCTTGATTCTCCACCGAGTGCTGTGCCGGTGGATGATAAAGTAGCCTCACAAGATGTCTTTGAAAGCAGTTTTCACATTTGTGAAAGTGGCCAATCGCCGCTGGTTCGCCTTCAATTCAAACTACTTATACCCATCTAAGCTTACTTGGTGCTAAATTACACACAGACTCCGATAAGGGACCTCCATTGACCACTTAGCCTGATCGGAGTGAACGTCTGAATCGAATGCAAACTTTAAGGAAATTATTCGAAACTTAGTTCGAAAGGAAATTGTTGGCATCCGATTCACGAAATTATGTCTGATCCACCCCTACATATAACTTCACACGTATGGGTTTGATTGGTGGTACTTCCTTTTCCTGGTCTATGGAAGAAGTAGTTTCTGCGATAACAACAAATTTAGGCGACATACAATTTTTAAAAGCGCGTAATCTAAATAGGAAAACTGGATCTGTTGTAATTACTTGCTTTCACCGAATAGCTATTGAACTGTCCAGGCAACTATACTACACTCAGCGGCACGGAATCTTGGCCAAGCTCTCACATCGCGATTACAACGATTCTCAGTGTTTTTTTACAAAATTTATTTATGAGGGTAGGTTAATAAATTATGACTCTTAGTTAAAAAGAGTAATTAATTATGTTTTAAGTGTAATTTGTACCCTTTTTTTTTAATTTAGTCAAAAAGTGTAACTTGACCGACTTACAAGAAATTTTAGATTTTTGTTTATTCAATATTTAAGCTGTCAAATTATCAGTTTTTGAAGATTCATGGTTTTCACTAAACGTTCAACGTGATTTTTAACAATTAAAAATGCCATTATTAACACCAGAGCAAGTTGCACAAGCAGTAGTTCTTATCGGGCAGCGGTTAACCCAACTTGAGGTGGCTGTTGTGCTTAATGTACCGCGTTCTTCTATGCAATATACTTTAAAACGATACCGGGAAACGGAGAGCTACTCGAGGAGACCAGGCAGTGGAGGTCAACGATTCACTACAGAACGGGATGACCAATTTATCCATTTGGAGATATTCAGGAACCGTCATCGGACCGCTGTTGAGGTACGTCAGCGTCTCCAAATGGTGCGTGGTGTAAATGTGAGCGAGAGAACAATTAGGAAACGTATGATGGAAGCAAATTTAAAAGCTTGCAGACCAGCACGGGACTAGAACTCCTCAGACAGCATCGAATAGCACGACTTCAATTCGCTCGAGACCATGCTGGACACACGAGCAGTGAGCAAAGGCCCTTCACAGATGAGAGACGCATAGCCTTACGAGCTCCAAATGGGCGTGACAGAGTGTTGAGAAGGCGAGGGGAACGGTATTTGCCCATTACCGCTATTCAAACTGTTAGATTTCGTGGTGGCTAAATAATGTTATGGGCAAGTATAAGTTTGGAAGCACGTACAGAGTTGGTGATCATTGAAAACAGGCTAAACGCAGATCGCTACATCGAAGATATCCTCCAGGATGATGTTGTCCCCTATTCTGGGTTTGTAGGGTCCGAGGATTTTTTGGTAATGCATGACAATGCACGGCCCTACGTCGCCAGATGTGTTGAGGAGTATCTTGATACCGCGGGCATTCAAAGATTGCGATGGCCAGCTCGCAGCCCAGACTTAAACCCAATAGAACACATCTGGGACACGCTGAAAAGGAAAATTAAGTCCAGTCCTAACCCACCACAAACCCTTACCGAGCTCTGCAATGCTGCGATAGACGCTTGGGAGACCATGCCACAAGTTGACATTCGAAATGTAATTGAAAGCATGCATGAGCGAATGGAGGCAGTCATCAAAGCGAGAGGAGGCTGTACATGTAAGAGGTTCTATTTTATGGGACTGGGCTCTGGAGATATGAAGCTAAAACACTGATATTATACAAACTTCAACAGTACACGTTATTAAAACGTAAAAAAAAGGTGAAACAATAACAATTCGTGAAATCTTTACCAGTGCGACATTATAACGTAGATTCCTGAGTTATGTGTTGTTAAAGAAAAAGCTTTATAATAAGGACTTTAAGTGTAGAAAATCATTAAATCTCTCTTTAATCACGTCATAATAATAATTTTTACCACCCTTAATGTTTAATATTTTGAAATGATCGAAAATACGTTAAATATAGCAAAATGTGGCCAAGTTTCCGTGCCGGTGAGTGTATTTCCATTTCTTTATTTACTCGATGACAGTTCTAATTTGATATAATGTAGTGTTGTTACCAAATAAGTAATGATATCGATCGCATATATTAATTATATATTGAACAAAGACAAATACAACAAAAACATTCAAATATATTTTTTCAAGGTGGGAACACTCAATGGCCCACCGCCATTTTGTGTTTGTTTTAATCTGTCACTCGCAACAAGACGGTCGTGCTAGTCACTACATTTCTCTGAGTTTTTTCACATTATCCATACGTTACGTTGTGTATTTTGTGTTCCTCCGTGTTCATTGCTGCCCAGCTGTCAAATATCAAAATGCCGAAAGGATCTGTTCTGAAAAGGCAGGCGAGAGAACTGGAGATCAAGGTTCGTAATTACTTTCAAGCAGAGTATCAAAATGGTGGTCCGCTATTACCACTGTCGCAAGTGCGAGAGCGTGTTGCGGCCGCATTAAGAATTAGTGGACCTACTGTTTCAAAAATTACTACCGAAGCTTACGGTATAAGCGGCATGCAGGAAAATAAGCTTCGTACGCCGAAGAAAAAACGCCAACCACGTCGTGTGACATCGGTTGACAACTTCAACGCTGATGCTATTCGCCGTCATATATATTATTTGCGCAAAGAAATTCCAACACTTAAAAAACTTGTTTCTTTACGTGAATGTGGTTCGTTCCATGCCCAAAAATCGTCATTAAGCTTAGCTTTGAAAGAAATTGGATTTTCTTATAACAAATCGGACAGACGTAAAATATTGATAAAGCGCCACGACGTTACTGTGGCTCGCTGCGAATTTTTGAGCGAAGCCAACAAGATATCAGATTGGTCAAATTTTATTTTCACTGACGAAACTTGGTTAAATGCAAACCACACAGTATCTTAGAACTGGACTGACGACACCGCTGCTTCCACTAGTTCAGTGCCAATGGGAAAAGGTGAACGCCTTATCATATGCCATGCAGGGTCTACGAAAGGATTCGTGTCAGATGCTTTACAGGCCTTTAAATCCAAGAAAACAGTGGACTACCACGAAGAAATGAACGCGGAGATTTACGAAAGATGGTTTAAAGAAATGGTGCAATCTCTGGAAGAACCGTCTATAATTATTATGGACAACGCTACATATCACTCCAGACAAATTGATAAAATGCCGACGCATTACAATAAAAAACAAGAGATAATTGACTGGCTCCAACGTCATGGCGAAAATTTGGATAGTACTTTATTAAAAGTACAATTAGTGAATATTTGAATCGAAAAAAAGCCTCCCTAAAAGATGTGTTATCGACGAAATAGCTGCCGAATGTGGTCATTGGGTTCTTCGACTTCCGCCGTATCATTGCCAGTACAATGTTATAGAACTAATATGGGCACAAATCAAAGGACACGCCGCTCGAAACAATACCCCTCCCCCTTTTACGGCAAACAAGATGTTAGATTTATTAAAAAATGCATGCGCGGAAGTAACTGGCGAAAACTGGGAAAAAAATTAGGTGAAGAACCCAAAACATTATAACGTCGGATTGGGAAATTCATGTGGCATCCGATAATATACAAGCACATGAACTTATAATAAATGTTGGGGAGAACTCATTGAGTGACAGTGACGATTCATCAGATTTTGATTAAAATAAATAAACAAAGATTACCTGTCGTTATAATTATTTCGTCTCATTGTCGAGTACCTACCTATACCTATTTATTTTACAACAGCTTCGAAAAGCTTAAAGAAGTTGGCATTATCAATCAAGAATTAATACGTGTAACATCTTGTAATGAAATATAATATAACTTAATAAATTAATAAAAAAATAAATAAATATTAATAAATTTGTACAAAAGTATCCGGCAGTAGTTTAGTTTCTTACATTTTGTAAAAAAATATCAGGTCTGTTATCGTGTTACGTTTATCGATATAGCTCCATACCTATCAGTTTCTCCGACTCTGGTATTATATAACCTTGTACGTGTGTAAACGTCATATTTTTATAAAATGTTGCATAATAATGTAAAAAAACGCTCGCACAAGTTTTCACAGGAGCTGTCATCGAGAAAATAAAGAAATGGAAATAGTATAGAATTTTCCACCGCATAATGTTTTTATTTATAATTCCTCTGTTATTGTAGACCCATATATTTTACCCACAATTTAATGCCTAAAATATTGCCATTTCGTTCACGTTGAGTCCCAGTACCGCTCCAGCCCCAATAGTTCCGTTGCTGTCGATCACATGTTGGGGATTCCTGCTTTGACTCATCTTAGAGCCTTAAAGTCTCCAGTGCTCAGGACCTCACCTCTAGGACTAAACTGAGAAGAATTATGTGGAATATTCTCGACAGAAAGCGTTTAAAATAACAATGTTCGAAGTCAAGAGTCAATGTCAAGAGGCATCTCGGTTTCCTAACATTCGAAAGGCTTATGCCGATATTTCAAAATCTTCTCCGCCTTTAACACCTAGTTACACACAATCGTATAGGAAAATCGTAGTATCTCAACCAAAGCAAAGAACTCCTCTATTGCCTGGTTACGATAAAGAATCACATCAAGCCCTCATTGCCGATCGCGATGACCCCTGTCCTTATCCTGGATGTACTCCTCAGTATCCTATTTCTACATATAATGAAAATTTGATTAAACTTCTAATTTCTACTCTGATTAATATTTTTTGAAAGTTTAGTGTCATTCCCTGACAGTACAGCGTTTCCAAAAAGTTAATTTACCTTGTTGACCTTCTTTCCTACAATGGCCAGGCTCGTGCAGTGGAACAACAGGAGTCTTCACCCTAAGACTCATGAGGTTTCTCATTTGGTTAGTAAATATGACCCTTTGGCCATACCCGTCTCTGATACATGGTTTTCCAGGCAGTTGGTATCGGTATTGTCATGCTACCGATCTCAGTGACAATAGGTCAGATGTTTGTGGTAGCGCAGCCATATTTCTGAAACTCTCACTCATTTACCCTAATTTTCAACATCCTCCCTACTTATGTGAAATAAATATTGTTGCAGTTGAAACCCTTAATTAATACTTGTTGCTGCTTATATTTCTGACCCCTATACTGCTTATTGAGCAGAATTCCACTCCTTCATATCTCTTCCACCAAATCAGATAGTTATTCTTGGGGATTTAAATTGTCACCACTCTCTTTGGGAGAGCCTTAGTTCCCATCCTTGTGACGGACTGGGCGAGCGTTTAGCAAATATTATAGATGACCAGAATCTCTGTGTCCTCAATGATGGCTGACTTACTAGGGTTACGGGACTTTTTTTACACTTCCTGTACCTTCCTTGATCCCTAAAAAACTTCCACCGCTTCTTCTCTTTTAAACAATATTTTTCAATGTTTCGGAAACGGAAAATTGCGGAAGTGATTAATCGGGCAACAATTACTGTAGAAAATTTTCGTTTGTTTTAACTTAGTTTTGGTTTGTGTATTTTAAGTTACTATTAAGTAGGTTCTTTTTTTTCAAACTATTTTATTAACACTAGAATGCTTTTTTATTTTACAAGTTAGAATCGTGTGTAAGTTAGATTTAAGATAGGTGTAAAATTAGCTATAATATTAGTAAGTGTGCATTGGCGCATTTATTTATATGTATATTGTTCTACGTTATTCAATGTTCCAGCTCCACACTAGCTGGAAATTAAATGAAATGAAATGAAATATTTATTTCTCAACATTGACAATTACTTGTTCTTATTGATGTCAAATAAAACATGACTCTTCCACCAGTTCGAAAAAATCTTCGTGGCAAGAAACTTCACGGGTATATTTTTTTTCAAAATAAATTTACAGACTCTTTATGTCTATACAAAGTTATTCTTATCTGCATCCGTTAGCTCGGCAAGTCTCCCTCTCCCCAAGTATCCAAACGACGAACCCTCAAACGGCACCCGTTCACGAGTTAACGCGGGATCCAGCCATCGCCCTCCTCAACCATGTTTGAGGGAAGTGAGCGACCCGTCACCCGACGCTGGAACCCAAATTACTGTTTGGCCCCATTCACAAAGTCGTGTTTTCTCCAATACGTTTCATTGGCAGAAATAGTTCACCGTGAAGTAAAGGCGGTAATTGCCATGACTTTCAAGCTTGATTAATTAAAGAGTATTGTATCGACTGACTGATGATATAATGTTTTGCGGCTTTAAGGCCGATTTACGTGATACTGGCACCAGTGTCCTTCCCTGGGCTTCCCTCGCTTGATCAATCTTAACAGTTTCAAGCTAATACAGCGTCCAGTATCCAGCGCAGGATCTGAATAGATCGACCATATATTTTTCGAGACAGCCCCCACGCACCGCACAGCCCTTGCCAATTACGCTTCATCCGTATAAACACATTGACTCAGTCGCCGGCGCCTACTTGTATGGTAACTTGCGTTTTGTACGAACGTTTCGAAATCTATAAAAGATTTTTTCCGAATTCCGGGAAAAAATTGTCTACGTAAGGGAGTCTCCACTTTCTATCTCTGGTCTCCGAAGTTTAGGTAAATACTTACTGACGATTTACTAATATCTACTGAATGCATGTAAACAGCGCGGGCCAGTGCCCAAAACAGTCCAACGAGATAATTTAGTGACAACTTCATAGCCATATTCAATATAGCTCTGATAATAAGAATAGATATATTATTCCGATCTCTTCAAAAAGTTTTCGGTGGCTAAACGGTTATTATTTGAATCGTTAGACTCAATAAAATCGATGAAGACTCGAAGAGAGCTGGAAAAAACGCATGCTTGTTTTAGGTGACTTCAAAACGTGCATGATCAAAAACAACTCTCGATCGCGCAGTCTGGAATCGCTTCTCACTTCCTTTAATCTATCTCTTCTGCCTCTCTCTCTCCCACTCATAACTTTCCCAATTGTGTTCCATCCCTAATAGACCTAACCTAATTCGTCTCCCTAAACCTAAATCCAAAACTCGAATACTGCGCAACTTCACAAACATCAACGTCGATTCACTGTAGTACAATGCGCGTGCCACTGACTGGTTGTCTGTATTTAGTACCGATAACATGGACGCAAAAATATCTAACTTTAACGCCTTGCTTTTAGAGTTGTATGACCATCATGCTCCCCTGAAAAGCGTCAAAATAAAACACAATCCTGCGCCCTGGTTGTCGGACTCTATTAGGAAAACCAAGTCATTACGCGACAAAGCGAAATCGAGGTACAAACGTCGTACTTCCGATCATGATCTCACTGACTTCAAAAATCTCCGTAATCTATGCAACCGTCTATGTCGCGACGCCAAGAGACGCTACTTTCATAATTCTCTAGTCAACCATACCACTGCAGAAGTTTGGAAATTCCTCAAATCGGTAGGGATTGGTAAATCTCCTGTCTCTTTTAATACATTTGACCTCAACTCTTTGAACACACTTTTCCAATCCACCATCTACTCTTACACCTGATATAAAAACCGATCCCTTAAATGCATTGTCCGATACTTCCACCTTTTATCAGCCGTTTAACTTTTCAAACATTTCTGAGGATTGTGTTGAGAGATCCATTTTCTCCATCTCGTCAGCAGCTGTTGGTAATGACAATGTGTGCTTCAAAATGATCTCTTTGATCTTACCTATAGTATTACCTATACTCACCCATATTTTGAAATATTCCTTAGCTACCAATACTTTCCGTAGCGCTTGGAAAAGAGCTCACGTTATACCACTTCTTAAAGTGTCTAACCCTAGCTCCATTACCCATTTTCGTCCCATTTCCATTCTATGCTTCTTGTCCAAAGTCCTTGAACACATTGTCCATAGTCAACTGTTGGCATTCGTTAGTAGCAACAATTTGCTAAGCCGTTTCCAACCTGGATTCCGACCGAGCCACAGCACAGTATCAGCACACGTCAATGTGACAGATGACATACGCTGGGCTATGGAAAATGGATCTCTCACACTACTGATTCTGCTAGATTTCAGTAATGCTTTTAACTCAGTGGATTTTGCTATCCTTCTCGGTATGTTGCAATCGCTTAACGTTGCTCCTTCTGCGGTGGCTTGGTTCAATTCCTATCTTCGAGGCAGGTCTCAGCGTGTCCGCCTAGATAAGTCATACTCTGACTGGTGTGATCTCGTTGCGGGCGTGCCTCAGGGTGGCGTTCTCTCTCCATTACTCTTCTATATTTTTATTAACTTTCTAACTTCTGTCTTTTCATGTAACTTTGACTTTTGTGACGGTGACGACTTGCAAATTTACCGTCATTTTCCTGTTTGCGATGTTGGCTCAGCCATTTCCGCTATTAATGACGATCTCAGCCGCGTAAGTATCTGGGCTAAGTCTTTTGGATTACGTGTAAATCCTAGCAAGTCTCAAGCCATGATCCTAGGTAGTCGATACATGCGCGGTTGCATTACCTTACCCGATCTTCCTCCTATAATGTTTGATGGCACTCGGATTGATTTCACTGACACAGCCAAAAACTTGGGTGTAATTTTTGATTCTTGGTTTATGGCTTCCTATCCGACTACGTAGAAACATCCGAATTCTCTGCCTCCTTTTTAATGTTCTCTATAATCCTAACTCCTCGCAATATCTTCGCGAACGATTTTCTTTTACCCATTCGAAAGATGTGCCATGCAGAGCACATAAGCGTACTTTCCATCACATACATCCACACAAAACAGAATTTTTCTCCTATTAACTGACCCTGAGAAAATTTCTACTTGTGTGGCTTGGGAGCCACACAAATTGCCTCCCGTTCTGTTTGATCACGTTGATGTTACCAGACTTCTCAAAGACTTGGTAAAAATGCGCAGTGATATTGACATGTTTTATAACAATTTCGTAACTGAAAGGGAATAATCAGATCACTTTTTGTACCTAGCAAACCTGAAGAAAGTTTCTGTGGTGAATAATTTTCCACGAAAAAAAACCCCTCACTTGAATTGAACAGTGGTCCTATGGGTTTGCCACCCGTCACCTCCGAACGTGTGTCTTATTCTCCGCCGACGGAAAAGCCTCCATCAATAATAATAAATGACAACAATAATCAGCAACAGAATATCAAAAATAGATCGATTACTAATTTTGCTTTGGAGAGGGTAGAAAACGATTTACAAGTGAGCGAGCGGTCCACGACCGTTATCAGCGAGAACAATGTATCGCTGAGCGACGAAGCAATGACTCACTCCTTGCGCGCTAGTACTGCGCAGCTATTGCCGATACGCACCGATAAGGCGAATAACAACAGCTAAAATAAAAACCGTTTTCTAAGGTCGTGCTAGAGGGTGTTTGGAAATCACGACAGAAAGATGAACAATGGATTTTTGTTCAAAAAAAGAAATTGAGGAATCAATTTATGAGTTATAAAGGCAGGGCGGTAGTTACTTCGCAATCTAATATCAAAGCCGCGGACATTAAAATACCAATTTATATTCATAATGTTGCGAAGGAAACGACCGTGTGTGATATTACGAAATAAATTGGAAAACGAATCAATGTGAATGTCACATTAGAAAAAATTAATATGAAATTTTAAAAGGACTATGATTCTTATAAAGTTCATGTGCCTTAAAATTGAAATAAAAAAAAATAGAAATATTTTTGAGGGATGATTTCTGGCCCGACGGGATTTTATTCAGAAAGTTTGTTCATTTTAGTAAAAGAGAACAGGATATTAAAAATAAAAAATAAAAGTGAACTGTTAAATTAATATATTCGTAAAAATTTCTAATACAAACATCTAAATAAAGTTTAAGCATTATAAAGAAAATTAATTAATAACAGCTGTTATAATGGATTGCAGTAATCAAAATGTAAAGTTTACAATGGTATATTACATATAGACAAGTCATACCCAAACATTACCTCACAAAAAACGGCGTCAACTTAACTATAGATCTCTACCTATAGGTAGGACCTATAGGTCTTTACCTACCCGCTATATACAGTCAATTACATATTACATATAGACAAGTCATACTGAAACATTACCGCACAAAAAAACGGCGTCAACGTAACTATAGATACCTACCCGATATATAGAGTAATAAAATGTGTGGACGAAGAAAAGAACAACACGGTTCACTTGTTGTAAGAAATAGATATCTATGTACTTCGTGACGTTACCTCGCACTAATTGGTTGCGAGCGTACGTGACGTAGTACGTAAATTGTCGCAACTGTGTAGCGTTGTCTCTTTTAGCGTTGTCCCACATACAAAATCATATTACATCTCGCTCTTCGAGTTTGATGAAATAGCCATGTCAATTTTAAAACTTCATTTTAAATAGCACCATAAAATAATAGTTAAAAAAATAGTACAGACGCATGAAAAGAAACGTTTATTCTTTCTTTAACAGTAACAGTGTAATTAGTACACTGTCTAAACACACAAGAAGGCATTGTACGGTATTAAATACACAAAATAGGGAATAAAGTTTGTTTGACGTTTAGCCGTGACACTGGGTTGCACATGTCAAATGGTGGGCAATTGCCTTGCATTTGCGTTGCCATTATTGAAAGTGGACAACCTGTCTGTATGTTATATGTCATTGAAAGTTTATGACTTTTAATTGTCAAAACATTGAAACTTCTGTCGACTGTGTAAGGCAGTTGTATAATAGTGCGGATGTCAAAGCGCTGCAGCAGACTTGGTTGTTGCCGCATGACCTAGGTTTCCTAGGTACGCTGGACCAGGATTTTGGTTTCACGGGCAAGTCGGTGGTTGACACAACGCTGGCATTCTGAGTGGAAGACCATACGGAGGAGTCGCTCTGCTGTGTAGGAAATCTGTGTTTCTGTTGTTTTGTGACTGTTTCCTATAATAGTGATAGGGTAGTGGCTATAAAAATAGTGCTAAATAATTGCTCGTTGTTATTATTTTCCGTGTACATGCCAACGGACTATGTTATATCGAAAGCCTAGTAGTGGGTACGTTCATGATAGAATGGTTGAGTCTAGAAAACTATTTAAGACAAAACTAAAAATTTGTAAAGACAATTAAACACAGATAAAAATTGATATTATTGTTAAAAAAACCATAGAGAATATCAATTTAATAAATTCTGGAAAGCAACTAATAAACTAAATCCGAAGCGGAGCATCCCTGTGAGCATAGCGGGCGCCCACCTGCTGGCAGACATTTCTGCTAACTTCCGGCACCAATTCGAGGTGCAGCCACTGTTGTCACGGTGCCAGCGCTGTCGCCCCCGTGCCCACGCTGTCTGCTGTTTTTCAAGAAAGTTGCTGATGTCATTAAAAATATGATAAAAGGAAAATCCCTTGGGCATGATGGCCTTAGCATCGAGCACCTTCATTATGGGGGTTTGCATTTGCCAAGGGTTCTGGCCATGTTCTTCAATTTGTGTGTGAGTCATTGTTATTTACCGGCTGACCTAATGCATACAATGGTGGTGCCAGTAATTAAAAAATTTAACTGCGGATGCCTCAGACTCATCCAACTACAGGCCTATTTCCTTGGCAACGGTGATAGCGAAGGTATTGGACAGTCTGCTTGATAAACACTTGGAGCAGCACATTCAGTTGCAGGATGCTCAGTTTGGTTTCAGGCCTGGGCTATCGACTGAGAGTGCTATCCTGTGTCTCAAGCAGACTGTGCATTACTATACAAGTAGAAAAACGCCTATATTTGCTTGTTATTTGGACTTGTCGAGGGCGTTCGACCTGGTATCTTACGATGTGCTATGGCGAAAGCTACAGTCTGAAACTACCCTGCCTTCTGAATTTACAAATTTGTTTAAATATTGGTATGGACACCAAACTAACACTGTGCGGTGGGCAGGGGAGTACTCTGAAGCGTACTGGCTGAACTGCGGGGTGAGGCAAGGTGGGCTCGCCACGTTTATTCAATCTGTACGTGAATAGGCTGGTGGACTGGCTCAGCGGCGCCAACGTCGGATGTCACGTTGATGGCGTTTGTATGAACAACATCTCCTATGCTGATGACATGGTGCTTCTGAGCCCCCCTATCGGTGGACTGAGAAGGCTGTTGGCTATCTGTGAGTCATATTCGGAGGCTCATGGACTCAAGTACAATTCTACAAAAAGCCAACTTATGGTATTTAATGCAGGTACTAAAACCTATGACACAGTGCCACCGGTTTTGTTGTGCGGTACACCGTTGTGCACAGTAAATAAATTTAAGTACTTGGGCCACTGGGTCACCGCTGATCTGAAGGATGGTTATGAGATACAGAGTGAGCGCAGGTCGCTTGCTGCACGAGCCAATATGCTTGCCCGCAGATTTGCCATGTGTTCCAAACAGGTAAAAATAACGCTTTTTAAGGCTTACTGCCAATCTTTTTATACATGCAGTCTGTGGATCAACTTCAGAAAAGTGAATACAGCGACCTGCGCGTGCAATATAACAACGCATTCAGAGTGCTGTTACGGCTGCCATGGCGGATTAGTGCGTCGGGAATGTTCACGGAGGAGCAGACCCACAGTTTCGCGGCCATCATACGCAAACGCTGTGCCTCCCTACTCAACCGCCTCCGCCGCAGCTCTAACACCATCCTCAGTGTGTTCGCTGCAAGGTGGGACTCGCCTATGTTGCGCCGATGGATGCAGCTTCACGCGGTTAAATCGTGACGCTAAATCCTCCTAAGGCTAATTTTTTCAATAATTATTATGTATTAGTTTTTAAGTTTAATAACTCGTAGTTATGAAGATCATTGTTACTAACACATCTATGGACTTACTATCTGAAAATAAAGTTTTTATAATTTTTATTATTAAAAATACGCCAAAACTTTTATTTTTATTTTTATTAGTATTGATACTAATACAATGTTAAAAATGAACAAAATAATACATAGATCATATTCTATTTTGATTAATATTTCTATTTCATTTAAAGTGATTTAAAGCTGAAATTTTTTTTTCAAAATCATAAGGTATTCGTTATCATAGCCTGAGACCTAAAAGTCAGAATAGTTATAAATTATACAATTCTTTATAAGATGCCATTTAAAATTGTATTAAATTCAGTCCGCTTCACTGAATTTGTGTCGGTTAGGATAAAATGACCTAAAAATACAAACAGCGAAAATGACCTTAACGCTAAATTATCATTTCAATGTGTTGTCATAGAGAGATGAGACCCGGACTCATCGACGCAGAAAAAAAAACTCATTTTCGCCGTTACCCATCGACATGATAAAACCAAAGGTGAAAGGTTAGCTAGAAGACATTAACAGAAAGCATGAAATGAGAAGCAAAAGTATATAAGAATGAGATAAGATCACAAAGAGGACAAAAAAGGTAATATGGTCTATATGACTCTCCTCTATGCTACAATCACGCAATATGGAGTCCCTTATCCGTAGTTTGTGAAGGAAGACATTAGGGCAAAAGAAACCCGAATAACAACAAGTAAACGAATAACAACTGGATATCAGGCTGAAGTTTGAAAAAAGGTCTTTACGCGCTGTCTTCCTGCCATCAACCATTCCAAGTCTCGTATGATAATGTTTTTGGAAGGGTTAGAAGGTCACTAGTATACATTTTAAAATGATTATAATCTCCACATGAAAAGACTTATTTGGCTAATTTATCTGCTTTCTTCGAACCTAAGATACCTCAGTGACTAGAAATCCATCCATTTAAAGGGGTTACATAAAAGAGCCTGTAAGCAGAAACGGACATCTGAGAAGATAACTGATGGTTGTAAATCGAAGAGAAGAATGAAGTAAAGAGCTTCCAAAATGATTACACGTCGACCTGTGAAAACAGAGATTTGAGGAAGGCATTCTTTTGAACATATATTTTGGACTGTGTGTGATAAATACCCACTCCAACAAAGTGAAGATGGTCTAATTCATAAGAGTTAGAGAAAATAGTAGACTAACTAAGGAATTAAGAATCCACGATAAGATTGAAATGATGGTTAACATATTCATTCTTATGAATCCCTAAGGCAAAATGATATTTGAGATTATTAAGATAGGATTTAAAGAGGATTCATAAATAGGAAGCTTGGGAGAGTGAAATTTAGAAGCCAAAATTTTGACGTATTTTTGAAAACTATTACAGAAGTGAAAAGACAGTTCAAAACAACTAAACTAAACCTATCCACCAAAAATTTTGCACGAAGTGAAACTGTAGGGTCAACGCACTCAACCTATATATAACGTTACATAGTAGTTTAAAATTTTTGGGGTGAGCGCCCCATCAACAGCCTGACAGACACCTGATTATATTCAGGATTTTTCCTATTCGGAGACTATATAATCAACACGGAGAGTGCCTGTCAGTTTCGAGTCCAAGATTATACAAAGAAATTTCCGCTATGACACCATTACTACACAAAAATGATAGATTTGGAACGATCCTTTTTTGTAAAAATAACTGCCACACTTTTTGAGGCAGGCAGTTCTAACCCTTTCTTTCCTTAATCGAGAAAACAGTGCTGTAAAGAAACTCGACCTTTTTTTGGCTTGCTTCAGTCTTAAGCAAATAGTTAAGACTATACCCACTACACTGACCACAGTGAGTCATTAATTGACGTTATATGTACAGATGCATGTATTTCTGACATTCAAAATACTTTTATATCTGGGTCTAGACATGCTATTTTAGACATTAAATTAATGTAAAAATAGAGAAGTGTAAGCCTCGCTGGGTTGTGAGTAGACCGTTAAAAGACATAAATTTAGAATCGCTTAATCGTATTGTGAATGAAATTGATTGGGAAAACCTGACGAATGATACTGACTTAAATATAATGGTTAGTAATTTTATTTTTTTAATTAATGATATATTTGATACAATTGCCCCTAAAAAATTCGTGTACCTGAAAAAGTTATCCGACCCATGGATAACCAGCAATATTCGCTACGTGATGAAGCTTGGAGACAAGGCACTTTCGTTTAAAGTTTCGCAGAACTGGAAGCGACTCTCATAGATCTTATTACAAAGAATTAAAACATTTAGTTTCATCCTCACTGTTGAGTGAAAAACAGGCATATTTTGATGCTAAACTTAGTAAAAATATTAACAAGTCTAAAATACCTATACCGCCCTATGGACGGTGTGCAAAATACTGTCTTAACATCTCAAAATCGTAATGACTATTTGCCTGCAGGTCTTAACGACCCCGAATAGTTGAACAGCCACTTTCTCGATATTCCTGGCAATACCGAGGTCTCCCTGCCACAGTTAACTTATTATGAATTTCATCGGTATAGCTCCTCATTTTTTTCGTTAGATACTGTATCAGAGAGGTTAGTCGGTGAAATCATTACTCAAATTACTTCTAATGTCCAAGATGAAATATCTAGGGACATATTCTATTAACGCTACCTCGAACCCTAGGCATAATCACTAAAATTATAAACCTATCCATAGAAAGTGGTACATTTCCATTAGCTTGGAAAACCGCAAAAGTTAGACCGCTGCCAAAGGTTCCCTATCCTTCTAGCTTGAAAGACATAAGACCTATTAGCCTTCTATGTTTCCTATCCAAGATACTCGAAAAAGTAATTTATCTGCAACTTATATCTTACCCAGATACTATAAGCTATACTACTATCGCGCAGCGCTACTTAACTGGCTGATCTCAGCTGATTGAAGTATCGTTTGAGGGTGGTTTCGCAAGAAGGTCAGAGAAGAAGAATGTAGAGCACGGTGTTCCTCAGGGCTCAATTCTTGGCCCAGTCTTGTTTATTTTATATCGTTCTGACATCATAAATGAAATACAATTTAGTAAGTACCACATGTATGCCGATGACATCCAAATTTATACTTCCTGCAATGATAGCAATATACTTGAAAAGGTGAATTGTCTGAATATTAACCTATCAAATATCAGTTATTGGGCTCAAAGAAATTGTCTAGTTTTAAACCCATCAAAATTAAAACTAATGATATTAGGATCTCAAAAACAAATCAGCGAGATTTACGATTGTAAGCCACTTGTATCAGTTCACGGGAACACGATCGAAATAGTAGAAGAAGCTAGAAATCTGGGAGTAAGACTTGACTCACACCTCAGATTTGAGAAACATGTTTCTAATATCGAAAAAAACTGCCTTTTTCGTCTAAAGGTACTTTAAGGTAATAAAGTTCGTGGCCTCTTAAGCGTCAAGCTGCGAGAACGTCTTTGTGAAGCGCTTATACTATCTATACTTAACTACGCTGATGTCATTACAGGGCCGTGTCTATTAAGTAAAACCCAAAAAATACTACAACGAGTGCAAAATGCGTGTGCTCGATGCTGTTATAAAATTCCACCACGATCACGAGTCACACCTTTCATAAATCAAGCAGGAGCACTACGCATAAAAAACCGGCAGTTGTTACATCTCGCCTGTCTTTTTTTATATGTTGTGAGTCGCCAGGCACCAAAATATCTGTTTTTAAAATTGGAGTGGCTCCGGTCACACAACAATTTTAACACAAGAGCATCTCTGTATAGATTAGCTACACCAAGCCATATGACCATGGCATTTAGAGGTAGTTTCCGTTACCAAGACGTTTAAAATCTCGTCAAGTTTTCAAAATTAATTTTTAAAGTATTTACTTAAGTTACAACGACAACATAGCTAGTTTGGTAATAATATGTTATAGACATGAACTAATTTATAATTTATATTATTATTATTAATTCGAAAGTACAATTCATTTGCAGAACTATTTTTACAGTTCAATATTATCGCTAATTATTATATGTTATTATATTATATTATTTTGTTTAAATTATATACTTTTATTTTATTATTTCTTTATTATTTTATTTTCTATTTTTACCGTGCCAATTTTGTAAAGTAACTTACCATAGTAAATATATTCTTATTTGTTTCATGTTTAAGTGAAAATATAATGTTATTGTGGAACTATCCACGCGCATGTTTCCCTCTCCCAGAACATCTATGGGATTCAGGGTTCGACTGGAAACCAGCGACGGGGATTTAACTGAATCCTCGACATTTTGCTAAGTCGAGTTCCTATTTTATTTATTGTCGAATTACTGTTTAAAACTTTTCTTTTTTTTAATTTATCTTATATTATGTGAATATTATTTGTAATTTCGAATTTTTTTTTAAATAAATATATTTCTTTCTGTCTTTTTTTTTCTTTCCCATTCTGAAAGAGCCATTTATATAAACATATTATACCTTTATTTACGCGATCAGTGAGTAAAGAAATATTTTTATTTTGTATTTATAACAATGTGCTTATTGGAGAATTTAACAATTATCATATTTATTGCTATGGGCAAAAGAAGGACGCAGAATAGAACCTTGGGGAATGCCTTTATAAAGTAATGTTGATGCTTTTATGTCATGACATTTTTTGTTAAAAGCTGACCTGATATCAGAAGTGCGAACAAAAAAATTGCGACAGAGACAGTTGAGTGGAGAGTAACAGACTGCCGCCTGCATCTCAAGCGTAGTGTTACTAGTTGTGCCGTCGAAATAAATCACATATATGCAGAAGCATCTCACATAAATATTCCGTTCGTATTCTCACAACTGTTTTAATTCTCCACCAAAAAGCATCCGTATCTCGCTACCCACAGGTCTATTGCAAGCAAGTGTAATGGAAACATCTAAAAGTACCTGATTGGCTGAAGCAGAGGTCCTCAAACTGATGCTGAAGCCGAAGTCCTCAAACTGATTCTGCCTAACACTGAAGCTGCCGGATACTGATGCTGCCAGATACTGATGGAGCCTGCAAATGATGGAGCCTGCAAATGATGGAGACTGTGACTGATGGAGCCTGCAACTGATGGAGCCTGCAACTGATGGAGCCTGCAACTGATGGAGCCTGCAACTGATGGAGTCTGCTACCGATGAAGCCTACTACCGACGTAACCTGCAACCGATGATGCAGACCCTGCCTGCGCCAGAGTGCCAACCGGTGCCTGAGCGTTCTCGCCGCCGAATCCTTCGCGGCGACCCGTGAAAGTCCGTTACAGTTCTCCAATAAAAACTATTACGTGACAACCCCTAAACCGTTTTATGTTTCGTCATACTTTAGAAGCTCGGAAATGTGTATAAGAGGAAGAATCTCCTCCAGCCTTTCTTTCTCTTTTCAGTCAAAACATTTTTTGTTTTTTTTCGTAACAACCTTCAACTGTTCATAATTTTCCGAGGTGATATTTCCTGAAAGTACTTTTCAGCTTTTACGGTGGCAGTGCAATCCTCATCTCACTAAGGGAAAGAAGAAAGCTTTGAAGAGATAGGACTTTTGATAGGGAGGGATTTGTGAGCACAGGGAATTAATAGGTCAACAAAGGCCAAAGAATATCATAAACAGAAATTGAAGGAATGCAAATAAAGACTCAGGTAAAAGATAGTAAAAAGCATCACAGGAGGCATTTTTCAGATCATATCTTAGCAGGATGTCTCGAGATAGGAAGAGTTAATTTAATGGTAAAGATAGAAATCAATATGGGAAAGTGTCTACTTATAAAAGAGGATTCCTAGACCGACCACAAAATTAGATAAATTTGAGGAGAACAGAAAGAAAGATCTATACAGCACAATGCTTCATCTGAACGGGAACAAAGGTTGGGGAACCATCATTAAGCAAACAGAGATTTTGCTGGTCACTAGATTTATAATCAATCGACCATTTCTGTCATTGGATACTGAACCCCACAAAGAGTGCTGACAATTAAAGTCACCAAAGAACAAGATAGGAGAGTGAAAAGAAGATATGATGAAATTTATTTCATTAATTAAAGATGGTGAAGGGTGAGAAACATAAATTGAACAAATAGTTATATTAAAAAGTTTGATTGCGGACATTTGAAAACCATGGTCATGGAGAGCAATATGGCTGGACCAGCATGCCCAAGGAATTTTAAATCAGATTTCTTGCAAAGAACTGATTGACAATTCCAATAAATAATTGATAGACTATTTACAGACCGACGATTGTTGGGTCCATTCCTGGAGGGAAGATTATTAAGAACAGAAGAAAGTAGTGGAACAACGTGGTTAGGTATAGTGGATAGCAGCGTAGAAATAAAAAGAGAAAGGGCGAGAAAAAGAGGCTCTATAGAAGGGTCGGTAGATTTTTAATTTGAGAGGAAAAAGAAAATCCGTACCATTGCCAAGAGTAGACAATATTTTTATATGTTTTAATATTGTATCCTGCCGTTTTAGGGGAAGGGGCTTTTGGTTTAGATAAACAGTTTTTTTATAACAAATAACTTTACCAGGTATATTACCAGAGGATTGAATCACTGCAGAGGACCCCGTATACGATATCGAGTTCTCTGCCATGATCATTTAATCTCTCTTTGTCGCAAAAACGACTTATCGTTTGCAAAGAGGGGTTCTCCACAGTTGACGCACATGATTGGCTTGTCGTTTAGGCAGGAGTCTCCTAGGCAAGCGCGGTTTCAATCTGCACTTACTTTTTGCATTACTGCAGTACGCATAGTACGGTCTGGAATTTATAAAGCTCAACTGGAAAGCTGTAAAAACAGGCAAACACAAGACGGCCCGGTCTTGCGTGACAACTTTTTGGCTTTTCCGCCAAGTACCATTTAGATTTTTTGTAACTAAGGCGGCGGGCTTTAGATGAGGAGGGAAGCGCAAAAAGATTTGACCACTCGATAGGGACACCTCTGCTAAATCCCATATTACAAATTACGGGATTTGGCAGGCATAGTCTTAGGAGCGTAAGGATGGGTTTAAAAGAAAATTATTTGCCGAAGAGTTAAAGAAATACACAGAAATTGTGTTGCGGCCTATGTTTTTGATACCGTACATAATAATATAAGGAATAGTTCATTTAAATAACAATCGACCGAAAGAAACAGGGTGGCGGAGAGTCCCGAAGGTGACCGAAAATGACCGAAGGTCATTCTTAGCAGACCTAAAAAAGGAAGTTGGGAAAGATTGGAAATGAGCAGAATCTCTTGAAGGCGTAATTTGGGTAGCCGAAAGAGGAGATGGCAATTGGGGAAGGGACAAGAAGGAAAAAGGGGAGAGCACTTGTTGGGCTAGCGGAAGATCATCCTGGCTGGATGATGAGAAGGCTCTGAAAGCTTTCTGTTTTTTTGGTTATTTTTTTAAAGATTTGGAGATTATTTTCCGAGGAATTCGCTGACGGAAAAATTAGAGCCCTTAAATTCCATGTCGATATGTGACGGCGGACAAGAGTTAAGGTCTCGGAGTTGGTCCGGGGGATCTGGGAGTCTTTCATGCGGTAAAAAAACTAAGCTAAAATGAAAACATAAAAGTTATCAATTGTGTGTTGGATGGGCAAGAAAAAATAAAATTTACTTAAAAAACAAAACTATGTACACTATTGAAATATTATAAAATACTTGATTAGGCCTTTGACCGTCAAAAGTAATAAATATTAATTTTAAGTAAACAAATTTTTGAAAAAGGTATTTTCTTTTTGACTTTCTTCTGACAAATCCTCGAAACAGTCCTTGAATCTAAAGAGAACTTTATATGAGGTTATATTCTTTTGGAAGGGCAATGGACCGATATATTTTTTTTTATGTTTTCAATAAATCGCAGTCATAAATTGGTGCTTTCCGTTTGCCGATTATATCGCTCACAGCGGTGATATACCCGTCCCGAATCCTTGTGAGCACGCTCGCAGCGATATTGATACGTCATTAATGACGTCACAAACGCCGCTATTTTCCCGCTCAAAGTGCCCAAGCTACGGAGCATGGTCGCTCTTAACAACCTGTCAAAACTGACACATGACGTTTTTTTTGATGTTTTTGTCAGGCGATTAAAGATTTTAAAAGCTTGCTTATGCCTTTTCTTTTGTAATAATGTTAAAAATGGCTCCTGTTTAAATCAGGGTCAAAAATCTTAATGAAATATTTATTTTTTAGATTTTAGCGACGAACAATCAGAACGCTAGCGCGACATTTACCGTTCCGATTGCAATGTCACTTTTAGCTAGCTCAAAGGATTCGGAACGGTTTGAGCAGTTTACGCGCTTCGAGCGGAATCGGAACGCAACAAATGAGTGTCATTGTCAGTCAACCAACAGTGTTTGGGATGACAGATGACTGTAAAATGCGCGCTTGCTCGGTGTTCGCATTGGCGATTAAATTGTAAATGAATGTAAAACGGTGAAATGTAATTTTTGTCCGAACAAATATTTATTTAAGAAATTATACACCTGTTCAAAATAGTTTCCAAATATGGATGATGAAACAGTGGCATCTAATCTTAATTCTTTGAAGGAAATGATTCTGGACGAAGAAAAACCAGTTACTTACGTTTCCATTAGTAAGGATCTGTGTTTACATGTTAATGCCGCTAAATATTTGTTAGAATTGTTAATTGAGGACATTAAGAAAAATGATTTAAAATTGCCACTCAACGTAAGTTATATTTTATGTGGGTTAATAGACGGAAACAATGCTACAACAAAAATATGCCAAGAGGCTGAATTACTGAATGAAAGAAAATCATTTAAAATTGTATTTTTTGAACATATTTATGGCGTAAGTAAAGGGAAACCTTTTGTTGGTAATGGAACTTACATGGCAATCAATAGATTTGAAGATTTCTCCCTCTGCCGAGGTTTAATAAAAAACAACATATGTTCTAAAAGATCATCTGAAGAAGTAGGGAGCTTGAAATCTAACAGTCAACAAAAAGCACAGGTAGATACGAAAACCACCCCACAAATTAAAATTAAGGAGGAAAAGAAAGGATTGAATCATATTAATGAAAGTGTCATCAAAATACAAGAATCAAAATCTGAACCGACAATTAAGCCAGAATTATTATCCCCTAAGAAAGATTCAATTAACAACAAAAAGTGCACCACCAAAAGCACAAAAGGAATTGCTGGGTTTTTTTCTAAATCGAACAGTGCATCAAATCAAAAAATTATGTCAACCCCTAAAGAGTCAGTCAAAAGCAATCCCATCAAACCTAAAGAGATTGAAAAAGAAATTAAAGTAGAAAAAATGGAAATTGTAGATGTGGACATAGAAGTTAATAGTACCACTCCTAATGAGAAAAAAGGTAAGAAAGAAGCAAAACAAAATAAGTCTAAAGCAAAACAAAATGAGTCTAAAGCAAAATCAAGTAATGAAAAATTAGACAAGATAAAGAAGACTGCGAAAGTGGATAAGAAAAGAAAGAGGTTGTTACATGTATCAGATAGCGAGAGTGATGATGACAGCCCATTTGCTAGTAAGGCTTCAACTCTAAATGAGGAAATGGATTGCGACTCGGCAGATGAAATTCCACCTACTCCAACAGTCAATACTGTGAAAATTACATCAGGTATTGCAAATCCAAAGAAACGAAGAAAAATAGTGGATAAAACCTACACGGATGATGAAGGCTATATTTTAACAAAAAAGGTTGAAGTATATGAAAGTTGTTCTGAGAATGAAGATGTGGTTAGTAGTAAAGAAAACAAAATAGTTGAAAATAAAATTGAATTAAAAACAGAAATCAAAACTGAAGTTTCTCCTAAAGAAAATAAGAAACAAGTATCTAAAGTAGGAAAGAAGAAAATTTCTCCTCCACAAAAGGGAAAACAAGCAACCTTAACTAATTTCTTTAAAAAAAAATGATAGTGTATTGTAAAGAATAATTCAATTGCTTACAGTCTGTTTTGTTATGAAAATTTCAAGAGAAACACTCTTTTCAAATTTGGTTAATTTTAAAGTTTTACATTATCTTAAATTATGTTTAGGTATTGTGCCTGCTAAGTAACACTGGTTAAAAACTTATTGTTATAAAATTATGAATAAAATTCTTCTTGTTCATATTACTTTATTTCTTATTAACTAGTGACAAATAATTAACAACATTATCTTTTTGTTCCAATGGCTACAACCCAATCTGGATGCACTTGTACATCTACAAGATATGTGCACTTTGTATTATATGTAGACGTCTGCACCTCTTGACTTGATATTTGCCTGTAAAAGAAAGTAATTTTAGATCACCATAATTACCTAATGATCTAGGCATCTGAAATATTAGTGGCAAGATTGCATATTAGTTGCATTATTGAACAAAAATGCGTTTTCACATTTTTATGAAATATAGTTATAAGTTGGCTGTCTATTGACTATTTGATACTAATAATCTTATTATACATAGGACCTACAAAAAAGTCAGAGCTTTGTCCTTATACAAAACTTTGCTATCATAAGAGATTAATTTACTAAAATAGTTTATAAATTTATGCACACAGATGACTGAAACAGATTAATTATTCGAAAATGAACATTTTCAATAAAATACTGTCAAGCTCACTTTCCAAAATGTAATACATATTATAAAAATACATTTTCAAACTTAAAACAGATGTTTTGCATAATTCATGCTACTAACTTATTTTTGGCATGTGTATCCCACACAACTTTAACCACTCCATCCATGCCCGCTGAGCACAATAGTGCATTTTCTAAGAAAGCATCACTCGGATCTGGTAGTACCCGGTTAGTTAACCCCGGCTTGCCCACTGATGACCAGTCCAAAGAGGTAACTTTTCCATGGTGACCTCTGTATTCATGAACACATGTGCAGGCTGCTAGGTCCCATACTTTTATCTTTTTGTCATCACCTGTTGAACATAGATAGAGAAAATTAACCCTTTCGCTGCGGTTGGCGAGTTAACTCGTTCTGCAAAATGTGTTCTTGAGCACTGTGGGCGAGAAAACTCGTTTACGGAAATCTGTCACAACATACGGAGGTTCGAAATCGGTAAAAGCTTCAACAGACGGACTCATCGTAGCGTATACCGACAGCCCAAGCCATACCTACCAAATATATTTATGTTGGTTGGTATTGCTAGCATGAAAAATAAAAAAAAATGTTGTTTGCGTTTCATGCGGAAGGCGAGTAGTTATATAAACGGACTATAAACGGTAGGCGAATTAATTCCTTCTAAATAAATCATTTCAAAATACAGCTCTTTTATTTGCAACATCAGAACAGTAGTCTACGAGTACTTTGAAGAAATGGATGTCTCTAAAGGTAAGCAGTAAATATACCTATTTATAATGTATTATGTGATTACCTTTGTATAAAAATGAGAATATAAATTTTTGATTTAGATTATCTAAGATTTATTTGTCCAGTTTACGACTCAAACGGAACTTAGACAAACGTTACTTCGACATTTCTTCACCTACTGACAATCTAGCAAATGTGATACACCTACAATTAGATGATGTAGGTCACTAGGTATAAACGCTTAGATAGTCACTTATTAACACTTGAAATAATTTTAATGAATAGAATGAACCGCTTACGTACGCTGTTGGGTTGCGACTATAATAAAAACGAGCGGAAATTGACGAAAAAGCGATAAGTTGCACTACATGGCGGGTGGCGCATGAGAGGAGCCATGTAAGTCCCTGGCACATGGCGCCTCAGAGGAGCCACGAAACATTTCTTCGCCGCCAGGCACTAAAGTTTAAAAAAACTACCACTGCATTGAATCGGTTAACGCGTGTAAACCAGCCATAAGGCTCAATTTATACCAGCGCATGCGCGCGGATCCTCCTTGTGTCACCCTCGGAATGCCGTGCGCGTGCAACCGTTGCGATCCACTTCCGCGCCAGTATACCTTAATTGAGCCACACATAGGCTAAACTTATAAACATATTGTTTATTCACACCAGCTATTTCACCATAAATAATAGGTCTTTACCTATGAAACTGCCGTTTTGCCGTACTGGCCATTTCAAATGTAAATATTTTTTTTTTGACTGATAATTCTAATTTCAAATTAATTTTATTTGACAAACATGGAATTCTTTTTCTAAAATCGTCATTTGTTTAATAGTTAGTGTTTTGTTTTCAACGCATTCGAACATTTTTCGTCATCATGGATAAGTTAAAAATTCGAGTAATTATGGAGTATGAGTACCGTCGTGGCAGCAAAGCGGCACAAGCGGCACGCAACATCAACGACGTTTACGGAGCGAACACTACAAACGAACGCACCACCCGTTATTGGTTTACCCGCTTCCGTTCTGGAAATTTTGACCTGAAAAATGAACCCCGTGGTCGTCCGAAAACTTTGGTCGACAATGACGAATTAAAAGCAATTGTGGAAGCTAATGAAACTCAATCCACGGCTGAATTAGCAGCAGCTTTCGACGTTAGCATCAAAACAATATTGGTCCATTTGCGTCAAATCGGCAAGGTAAAAAAGCTTGACAAATGGGTACCCCACGAACTCAATGACCGCCAGCGCAAAGTACGCGTGGAGACGTACCTTGCACTGCTCAGCAGGCATACAAATGAAGGAATTCTGAACCGCATTGTTACTTGTGACGAGAAATGGATCCTGTTTGACAATCGTAAGCGCTCAGCAAGTTGGTTGGACCCTGGTTCAGCACCCAAACAATGCCCTAAACGAAAACTTACCCCTAGAAAAGTGATGGTCACTGTTTGGTGGTCTAACGCGGGTGTAATTCATCACAGCTTCTTGCCAAACGGGACAAGCATTACTGCAGATGTGTACTGTGAAGAACTGAACACAATGATGGAGAAGCTCGCAAGTCTCCAACCAGCTTTGGTCAATCGTTCGGCTCCACTGCTCCTGCACGACAACGCGCGACCTCATACTGCACAGCAGACGGTCTCCAAGCTACAAGAGTTGGGGTTGGAAGTTCTCCGTCATCCGCCGTACTCACCAGACCTTGCGCCTACAGACTTCTACTTTTTCCAGAATTTGGATAACTTCTTGGCGGGAAAAAAATTCAATACCCAAGAGGCAGTACAAAATGCCTTTGAAGAATTTGTTGCCTCCCGTCCAGCTGATTTCTTCAAGAAAGGCATCAATAAGCTACCAATGCGTTGGCAAAGATGCATTGATTGCATGGGTGATTATTTTGATTAATAGAAATAAAAAATATATAAAAAAAATTACGCTTCATTTATTTCGTGAAAAACGGCAATTTCATAGGTAAAGACCTAATATGAAATCTACGAGTACAAATTTCCACGCGTACGAAGTCGCGGGCATCAGCTACTCGTTTATAAACTACGGAACCGCTTAGCAAATTCTTACTCACGCTTGACAGCTTGTACTACACTACCCTCATTTTGATGATATTGACTATACATTTTTGGGACGAGTTATCTCACCAACCGCACGTTACGACAGATTTTCTCAAACGGCTTAATTCGTCATCCGTGTGTCAAAGCGATTTAATTAAAACGAGTTATCTCGCCACCCGTACTGAGGAGCAAAAATTTTTTTTGTGAGCCCGTCTACAGGGCAGTTTTAGTGCACGGTGAGCCCGCAGCGAAAGGGCTAATAAGGTAGTTTAATTAATCTGGCATCATGATATCATATGTTTTATGTAGTACTCTACATTGTGTGGTAACCCACACTTTGTTATAAGATATGTAAATATACAATTCATATCAATTACAATGCAGGTATCACAGCAATAAGTACAAAGTGTAATCATTCTGGCTTTGTAGCTTCAGTCTCGTCTTGTCTAGTCCAGATACGAATACTGGGTAGATTCGACATGAGTGTGAGGAAAACCAACTCGTTCTCTATTCTAGGTTACTAATCAGACATTTCCCCACTATATTTTTGGTTTATACATCGTAGCGTACGACCGTAGAACAAAAAAGTAGTGGGGCGCGACTTCGTGGATGACACTCACTATATTGTGGAATTATCATCGATTTACACAGCCTCTTAACGACCTAAACATGTTCAAACGCGCCAGACACGCTCTAAGTGGGACTTCAGTATAGTCACTACACTCACTGTGACAGCATCGTACCTGCACTAGCGAGAAACGCGCCGGTGGGAGCGAAGGTTAACGCCCGCACGGTGGCACGATGGCCGCACAGCACTCTGACAAGCCGCGCGTCGCACACGCTCCACAACCGAACGCTGCGGTCCGCGCCGCCTGTCGCTATGTACGCTTCGTTTGGGTGGAACTTTACGCACTGCAACAACAAATTGAGCATTTTGGAAACTCAACATATAAAAATTCACATGTGAGTAGTTGAAAGAATCAGGCGTTACTTTGCGAAAATCCATTGAAATCGTTTCATTAATTTCATTACAGTTACGATGTCACAGATAATGTGGTACATTGAAAGAATTAGCTACTTTATCTGCATCGGATTAAAAAATGTGTAAACACCTTTATTTTAACTGTCTCTGGCATCGTATCTCCATATAATGGACCGATTTTCATAAATTTTCTGTTTGAAAGCTGAATGAGAAGAACTCCAGAGTATTCGAAGCCAAGTGAAATGGAAACGCGTGCAGCCGTTTAAATGCTATGTATGCTATTTCGTCTCAGTTGGGGGTTCTTAATTTAATTTTACAAATAATTTTAGGTATGTAAGGTATGTAACCTATGTAATTTGGCATTGATAATTCCATTAAACCATGATCTATATTATCTGAACGGAACATTAGGCCTTAAATATCTTGTCGAAGTACGTTAATACTATCCTACATATTTGAAAAGGCTGGCAATTATACGCAACGGTCGCTTCTCTGTAACTATTTGATTTGGTTGGGCTGCATTTTATTATGCGTTTTTCTCTCAATTGTCTCGATAATTATAAAGCTTACACAGTTAAAATTTTACAGTTGTTTTATTGGGTAAAGAAACTAAGTATTGGTATAAAATTTTGCCTCATAAACCTTCGTGGAACTTGGTTAATCGCCGTAAAACAGAAAAGTTAGCTATAACCTAAGGCAAAGAATACATTTTTCAATAGCTGCCGTAGTTACTTAGCAGACACATTGAACAAGTGAATATGTTGCCTCTTGGCTAGTTCATTGAAACAATCCCTTGCTCTTACTAAATATGAGTTTTGCCGATTATTGGTAGAAGCTTAACCGATTCGTTGCGATGTCTAATTTCGATGACACGCATCTGTGTCTTCAGCCACGCGGAAAAGAAAACAGTATTTTGACCATTTTTTACATGATCAAAGAATGAATACTTTTAGTTTACATTCGAAATCTAACGTGAACGGACAGACACATTGTTTTAAGTGATAAGAAGTGGTAAAATAAGTGTATTTCTCGAAATGGAGGGTAAGTGACTTTTTTAATACAGGTGTGCTAAACCTTTTCATCTTATTTTTCATTTCCTTATGACTTGATTGATAATGAGGTATTAAATTAGGTCTAAAAACATTGTTTTGTTTTCCTCGTGACAAATTTCAACTGTGCAAATGAAAAACTGCCAAGTTCGATTTAACAGATAATAGATATTCACAAAAAATGTCATAATTATTACTGTCAGTAAAAGATAACATTTTGCTAAATACTGCCATTATATTATGGTTATTTATCGTCTATTTATTGTTTAAGAATTACGGCGAAAAAGAAAGTACATTTCTGAGCCAGAAATTGAAAGTCAATGCGACGATGACGAAGTGATAAAACAGAATTCGCCAACGAGTTCGAAAACTGGGGATGAGAATTTATGCACAACAAAAAAACAAGGATACGTCAACGTGCACACAAAAAAATATGGTGGACAGTGCAACGTCCATAGAAAAAATAATGATGGAAAGTACAACGTGCATAGAAAAAATAATGGTGGAAAGTGCAACGTGCACAGAAAAAATAATGATAGACAGTGTAAATTGCGTAAAAATTAACGAAGATACAGTCCCTTCTCTATTGGACATCCATGGATGCAAATATATTTTGGCCAGTTGGTTTCAAATGAATTATTGCGCTTCAAACCATATGGCAGTGTTAAATTATCTGTTTGTCACTGTCACATGTCAAAAGTATATAAAAGATCTCTTGATTGACAAAATCTTACGGAATCCTTTTTGTATCATTCATCATGTGTGTAACGCTAATAAAAGTAATCCTCAAGTTTCTTTACAATCTTTTATTTCTGAAATACTAAACAAATAAGAACTAAAAGGTTATGGACCCAGCACGCTTCCACTGCAGAAGTTTACAGTGCAATAATAAGTAAATAAAGACTAATGAAAAATAAAAAAGGCGATAATGGCGTTAATTACAACAAGTGGTAATTTTCCAATGCTGCAAGCAGAAAATTTTAGTAATTGGCTATTTAGAGTTGAGTGTTTATTGGCTGAGAAACAGTTATTAGAAGTATTGGACGAAACAAGTCGAGATGATAAAAACATCAAAGATTTCAATTTGAAAGATGCAAAGGCGAAATCAGTGATTGTTCAATGTCTATCAGACAAATACTTAGGCTTTGTAAAAGATTGTACTACATCAAAACAAATGCTGGATACTTAAAAAGCACAATTTCAAAGGAAATCTATTGTGTCTAAAATAAATTTGCGTAGAAAATTGTTAACCTTAACTTGTACTGAAACGGAAAAGATTGAGGATTATTTCATGAGGTTTGACAAATTAGTGAACGAAATAGAAACCGCAAGCGATAAAAAAATAACAGAAGAAGACAAAATATGTTATCTACTTATAGGTTTACCAAAGGGCTATGAGCCAGTTATAACAGCTATAGAGACATTAAACAAAGATGTCAAAATTGAATTTGTCAAGTCAAGATTACTGGATGAAGAATTAAAGTCTGGAATGCAAGTACTTAGTAATCCAATTGAAACAGCATTTACCATTACCTGCTACAAATGCAATAAGCCGGGACATATTACCTCAGAATGTAGAACAAAGGGACATTACCGGGGACAGTCTAGAGGACGGAGACAATTCAGAAGACGTGGACCAGGACGAGCTGGTCATTATGGAGGATATTCAACGGCTGCAAGTGCTACAAGTGATAAAAGTGAATCTAACTTTTCTTTTCTTTCAGGTACACTGACTTATAATTTATTAACCAATATCAATTCTGGAAATGACATAAATTGGGTAATTGATTCAGGTTGTACGGAGCACCTGATCAAAAAGGAATATGAACAGTACATGTATAACATCAAAATTTTACCAAAGGAAATGAAAATCTATGTAGCAAATAAACAGTATATAACATCCGATAAAAAAGGATCTATAAATATGATATGTCAAGGTAAATCTATAGAATTAGAAGCATTAATTGTAGAAAATCTATCATTAAATTTATTATCAGTTAAAAAGATTGTACAAAAAAGTAACAATGTAACATTTAATAAAGAACAGGTACTCATTTATAGTCAAAATAAGAGAATTTTTGGTAACTGTGTAGGAAAACTTTATGTATTAAATTGCCAGATATGCATCAATAATGACACATGTGCAAGTGCTACTTGTCTTAATAATGAATTATGGCATAGGAGACTAGGTCATTTGAACCGCAGGGGACTTCGTCATATGAATCTGCCGGCGAGTGAGAAGGTGTGTGGACCATGTATGACTGGTAAGTCTACTAGATTGCCTTTCCCATCCCAGCCAAGACCTAGGTCACACTGCATAGGAGAACTCATCCACACTGATGTCGCAGGACCAGCCAATATACCTGGAATACATGGCGAGCTCTATTATCAGGTAATAGTAGATGATTATTCTCATCATTGTATTACATACTTAATGCAAAAAAAAGGGTCAAGCTACAGATAATTTAATAAATTACATAAACAAAATGGAAAATGAAAAAGGAATAAGAATAAAGAAAATTAGGTGTGATAATGGAGGTGAATTCAAAAATAATAAATTAGAAAACTTCTGTAAAAACCATGGTATTGTAATCCAGTATACTCAGCCTTATTCTCCACAAAGTAATGGTGTTGCGGAAAGAATGAACAGAACATTATACAACAAAGCCAGAACACAGATGATTGAGACCAACTTACCAAAGCATCTATGGGGTGAAGCTATCATGTGCTCCTCCTATCAGCTAAATAGATGCCCATCTGCTGCTATCAATTTCAAGACACCTATGGAAATTATGTATGGAACAAATGATTTGTCAAAACTGAAAACATTTGGTTCTCGAGCGTGGGCAGTAATATTACCAAGAGAAGGAAAATTTGACAGCCGAGCAAAAGAAGTGATCATGTTGGGATATTCTCCAAATGGATACAGACTATGGGATCCAAAAGAAAATATAATAATTACTTCACGTCATGTTAGATTCGATGAGACAGATAAATTACATGAGGGAAAACGTACAAGGACAAGAACAAACAATCTATAATGAAAATGAAAGTGATATGCCTGGAGAAGAACAAAAGATGGAGAAACAATATGGAAATGACAATCAAGAATCAAGGACAGAGTCTCAAGAAGAACAAAAGACGGAAAAACAATATGAAAATGACAAACAAGAATCAAGGACAAGACCACAGAGAAATAGAACAAAACCAACATGTAATTTTATATTGAGGGGGTGTGTTCGGAATCCTTTTTGTATCATTCATCATGTGTGTAACGCTAATAAAAGTAATCCTCAAGTTTCTTTACAATCTTTTATTTCTGAAATACTAAACAAATAAGAATTAAAAGGCCTATAAAGATGCAAAAAATATTAGATTTATTTTAAAAAATGTTTTAATGCCAAATAAACATAGATGAGTATAGAGCAGACAAGAGTTAAATAAAACCAGGTTTTGATTAGATAATAATATTTATTAAAAACATTACATAAGCAGTTGTGAGCAGTTTTAGTGGTGTCAGTGGTATTCGAAACGCACTTCAAGAGAGCACAACTCGCGGCATTCACATAGATGTAGTGATGCACAACCACTTTTTTTCTTATTTTATTTCAAATTTTTTTATAATTTTGATACTTAAATATGTTCTTTACAATTCACTTTCACCCTGTTTGTATCATTTTATGGATCTGCAATTCTGAATCCTGTTTGTGTTTTAAAATAACGCAGAATGAGGATCGATTCTAGACGCCAGAAATACTTAGGTTTTTTTTTATTTCAGTATTTGTATTTTTTAATATACTTCATTCAGATCATTCTTATATTGCATGCATATCCATCTGTATAAAAATACTTTTTATTGTTTAAATGTTATCGTTATTGAGAGTGGGTGTTGGAGACAAGGTAAACCAACCTAAGCAGAGTGCTTTCACCGCTTTAGGGAGTTAGTCGTTTAATCGAGTGACGTTATATAGAGTTTACACTGTATTACATTTATAATTTATTATCATATGATGGTTTAATATCAAATAACGCAACTGTCAAAAAGGTTGGTGACCCCTATTTAAAAAAAAATCTTACAATATCCAGATACGAAGGCTACGAGCTTAATATATGTGAAAAATGAAGGAAGTTTGGTTCTGGGTAAAAACTCCCTAAAACTTAATTGAGGGAGTTACCATCGATTTTTAAACGACACACATCCGTGTCTAACGCCAGTGATGGCACTTAAACGTCCCATCTGCAACGAATCGGTTAAGGGATGTCAAGTAGGTTTCGCGATAATACTCTTGGAACGCGTAGTGCGATGCTTCCCAAGAGTATCATCTTTTAAATAAACGCTACAAGTTAAATGTAGGTACAACCATAGAGTGTACAACCCTCGGTTGAAAAAAGTACTACTAAACATATATCAATACTATAAAAATACTACTAAAACATTATTAAAAGAAGTGAGATAGAAGTAGCAAGTGAGATGGTTAGTGCAACTGTGGATTACAAACATTATCATAACCAATCAATAATTCTGTTAATTTACTTTTTAAAATAATTTTGAATCTAAATAAATCGAACTTGTTAATTAATGTCTTAATAATCGAGCTTCTTTCCTCTTACCGAAACACAATCATGTTAACGTATTTATTATAGCGGTAAAAGGGAAGGACTGTAGCACTACCCAAGCCGAATTCTCAGAAATAAACCTAAGACCCTTTCTACTTAAAGTATTTTCAACGAATTTTTGCAAAAGTAACGCCCGAATTCTCAAATACATGATATTTATTATCTTACCGTCACATCAGACATGTGTCCCACAAAGACTCGAATTGGAAACGTCCTATCGAGGGACCACAGTTTGGCAGTGCGGTCATGTGACCCCGTCACTATGAACAGTCCGTTTTTAGACACGTCCATGCACCAAACTGGATAGTTGTGACCCCTAAAAATAAATATATACTTCTTTCTTTAGATACTAGAGAGATAGATACTTTTTACCCGCCTAAATCCTGATCTCGTTTTGGCATTTCGAGATTTTTGTACCTTTCAATTAATCGGTAAATTATTTTTTCAATTTAATTAGTTTCATAGTTTATCGATCACAAGACAATTTATTTATTTATTGTTTATGACAATAATAAATTAATCAATCCTCAGACAAACACACCAACTGAATGGCACCAATTTCAGCAGAGCTAGTGTAATGGATGATACAGCGAACTAGGGGGGACCAAGACTAAATAATCATGACCCGAGAACATCTGTGTTCATAACAGAAATAAATGCTCCGACCAGGACTCGAACCTGGGACCCCCAGCGTATAACGTAGGCCACCACCAATCGGCCGTCAAATATATCGATGCTTAGATGTTTTATTACTTGCATTGGGGGAGCCAAGTAAGAGTAGCCTACTTGCATTTGTAAATTAACTTTTAATGAAATATCAAACACAAAATGCACCATTACGAAACCCGTGATTATATGAAAAATTATAAATCATAAAGTTACCTGTAGATCGAAGCACAGGAATAGTCCGACAATCGCCAAGCCCGCATGGAGTTATCATGTGATGCGGACAGAATCAGCTGTTCACGAGACAATACGCTCAGCGCTTGAATTGGCCCTGAATGTCCTCTGAGAGGAGTTCCTGATCCTATGTGACTGAAAGAATAGAAGAATGTAGTTGGGAATGAAAATGAGGCTTTTCACTCAAATTTGTTAAATAAAATAGATCATATTGCTACTAAGGTGTATAGCTCTACTCTAAAATCTTATCACATATTTTATAGTGACTGTTATTTCTATGAATGAATATATCTGTCTTTCTATTAGACATTCCTCTCGTGTGTTACTAGAGGACTGACAGTTGGTTGCCGCAAACAAAACATAAGCAACCTACACCTAAAGATTTATTCAGCTACTTAAACAGATTAATTTTAAGGTAAGTATGTTAAATTTAGATAGACTAGGAACAAGGATTTTTGAGGATAATTTACAATTGACATCGCTTTTAAAAAATAACTTGTCTAGATACCTTTCCCTAATCCATTGGCATAAAAATGGTGGGTCTAATACAAAATTGACGTAAAACGTGTCCCGGGTTAACAAACATGTACAGAGTTACGAATAAATTTACTTGCTCGTTTAAATAATGAATCGTTGCATTACAACAGCTGATTATTGCTTGCCTCAATTTTTAACTTAAATAGCTGCAACTAGGAAGTTGACTATAATATCACCTTATGTAGCTGCGACTACTTCGAGCGTTAAAAGAAGGAAGAAAGTTGTGGGCTTGGCGGTTAACAAAACGAAATGTATGCTAAAAACTGCATAAAATTATTCTATATTTGCATAAAAAAAACAACAAAAATATTAGATCTGAGAAACAAAATAAATTGAAATGAATGTACTACGATTACATTCTTCTTTTACTAACTAAATATAATAATATAACGAAATTCATCAAAAAGAATATGCCTCATAACTCTTTTGATTATTTCACACGAATATTGAAACATTCAATAAAAAAACATTTGAAAAATATGTTTGATTTTTCATTTTTATTTTGGCATCACAGCAGTACCTATGTCATAAAGCATATGTCAAATCACCAACGGTCATTCGTTTCGTTTCTTTTCGTGCGTCACAAGTACTCTCTATAAAGAAGCGAAATAAGTGTTTCAATTGTAATCTGACTGTCTGGTATATAATTGATTGTTATCTGTTGTGTTTTCCAAATAAATAAATAATTGAGTCTCCCCTATGCAATATCAATTAATACAACATGTAGGTACCAAGCTCATATTTCCTTGAGAATTCTTTATTTTTCTTATTTTAACTAATAATATATGTTAATGAATTTTGTGTATTAGTTATAATTTAAAAAAAAAACATGTAGCCTTAGTACAACCTCTACTGTTAATTTTATCTTACCATATTTAAAGTATTTATAACTCTGGTTTCAGATTGCAAAATGTTCTAAAACTTTCTTTATTATGTTGTTGATATTACACCTATCTGTAGCTTTAAACTTCGTAATTTTAACTCTACAAAAGCCCTGGGCCCAGGCATGTATGGGAAGGTGGGTTTTTCCTTTTTTACAGTTTTCGCCAAGCATCTGTCATTTTAACGTGTTGTCGGGCGGCCGAGCAAGTTAAGACTAGTATGAAATTCATACCATTTTTTCTCGGACGCTGTTGAACGCAGACCCGAACTCAATTTGTTTGGACGACGTGACATAGTACGATTAATACTTGTAGACCAAAAATTTGGCACGACTTCGTGCACGGCATTCATTGTGTGTAATTTTACTAGATACTTACAAAGTAGTGTCTAATGAAGTCTCTGGTTCAGGCGGTATATTACATGCAAGTTCGAATTCAGATATATTTCTATTTGCTTTGCGTTTCACATTGTTTTGTCCGAGATCCCATAATCTAATGACTGAATCACTGAACCCACCACATAGAATGTTGCAGAATGAGTCCGTTTTGGCACATATTAAGCTGAAAAATGGTAACAATAATGAGCAATATTTGAGCAATAGGAATAGATTGGTAAAATGTTTATCAGGTTAAAATAAGTGTTCAACTTTCTTACATTTAATAACTCGTTTGTTTATGTAATTTGTAACATACATCAATCAAAAAGTATAGGTATTGAAAATAAAAGTTTTCTAAGACATATTTAAATTTTATCAAGTCTAAGTTATCATAATTTAAAAAAAATTAAAGAGACATTCATTTTTTTTGTTTAATACGCACTTTTTTTCGCGTTTAAGAATTTGTAGTACTTTGCTATAATAATAACGAAATAATAACACAATTTTGTCATATCCCAAAGTCTCAAAATGTTTTAATATGAAATTAAAATTGTATATCTTCATGCTAAATGCATATTGTAACTTCATTTTACTTACTGTGAATCAGGTGCTGAAATTTTGTATAGTTTTAGAGGTGCCATTGAATCTCTTACACTTTTGATTGCATCTTGAAGATCTTTTAGTTCCTTGTCTACACTTTGGTATTCAGTGTGTCCATTGCATTTTGCAAATATATCTAGAGAAAAGATATATCTCTGTTATAAGTTGTTCTAAGCTGTCAAGAAACTGTTTTTACTAATAATATAACTACAGAGTTAAAAAGGCTTTAATGTTGAATAATACTAACGATGGAAGCTTTAGTATCTAGATTTTCATATAAAATGTATACATATATCAAGTATAAAATATTGAAGAACAGTGAGAGTGTTGGTGGCGCAGGGGGCTGCCTTCTCGATCTTAAGGTTCCGGGTTCGATCGCCAGTGACTTCCAAATGTACCAGAGTTTTCTTTAACTTAAGGACATTAAGAAAACATCGTGAGAAAAACCACATACCTCAAAAATAATTTCGAAGGTTTGTGTCAATTCTGCCAACCCGCAGTAGACCAGAATGGTGGAATAAACATTGCCTTAAACCACCGATATGACTGAGAATGGTGAGACTGATATCGCTGCATGATTAAGGCTGGGATGATTAAGGCTGATTTGGGTATTTACCACATTGCTGTGGGAATGTGTAAATGATACATATATGTAAGATTTACTGCAAAATTTGAAGTGTAAATAGAGTGTCGAGTGCGAGTTTTCACCTTCACATTACTCTGAGTGCGTTAGATTTATATATGAAATTTGAACAGCAACATCTGAAGACAGAGCAAGAAGATCACGACTGGATTTCGAGGTCTGGAGGCCCTGGGGCAATAAAGGCGCGGAGGCCCCAAATTAATTTCAGAATAAAATAAAAAACAAATAATAATAATAATTTGTGGACATATTTGTGTAAGTTTTAACTTCGAAGAAGTGTTAATGGTAAAACACAATAATTTTTTATAAAAACAGAACAGCTTTTCGGAATCAATTTTCTTATTAATCTTTATTGTGGGGGCCCCAATTTTGTGGAGGCCCGGGGCTACAGCCCCGGTTGCCCACCCCTAAATTCGGCCCGACTTCGATTCTTACTAAAAGGAAATACACTCACAATGTAAAGTGTGCTTGAAAAATCATACTCTACACACTGAGGGTATTAAAGCATAAAAAGTATCATTTCTCAATTGTGATTACTTCTCAATACTGATTGATTTAATCAAACATACATTGTATTTTTTTACCTTTTACATCAAAAATATCATTAGAGTTGTTGCCAGTTACATTGATATAATCATCCAATTGTTCATCATAATCCTCCTTAAAAAAAGTGATATACTTAATAAATAATTTGTTGTAAAATAATAAAGAATAGAAACACTTCAATCAAGGATAACTCAATATAATATAAAATCTATTTATCTTAAAAAAAATTGATATGAGCACTTCCATAAGAGAATTGGTTGAAAATTGGTATTGACTTTATACTAAACAACATGAAATATCCTCATATTTTTGTTTAAAAGCTACTTAATGAAAATCAGAATACTTACCGAGTTACTTTTGTCTTTGTCATTGTTTATATCAATATGGAACCAAGTCTGCAGCACTTGTATCAAAAGTACATGTGCATTTGTAGCTAAGTAAGACTTCAGCATATTAAGAGCATCTTGAGACAAATACAGGTCATATTTACATGATCTGAAATACATTATAGCCAATTGTAAATTACTGGAACTGAAGGGTTTAGAATCTAGACATTAATATTAACACCATTATTGAGTAATTATGCAATAAATAATAATCTGATGCAAATAATACCTAAATGCAGCAATAGACGGTCTAGATTCAACTTCTTGTAGTGTATAAATTGTACCAATATCATCTAGTATTTGGTTCATAAAGTCTTTTTCAGGGGTCTCATTATCTATAGTGCCATTTTGCAAGGAATTGAATAACTGTTCCAGACTGTTAGGACGATAGAGAGCAGATGGCAAGTTCCCATCTATTGGTTGATGGTATGAGAGCTCTTTTTGAGGTAAAGTTGCAGAGTGCCTCTTTAGAAACATTTGAGCAGCACCACCATGTCCTCCTCTTAACATTTCAAGGTACAAGTGACATAGTAAAGGACACAATAAACCTAATAATTCATTCTTAACCTTTTCATTTTTTATCTCTTTTATGAAATTAACTAATCTGAAAAGTATAAATATTAGTAGATATAACTGAGCAACATTCTATTATTTAAAATGTTTCACAAAGATAAGTCAAATAAGTGACAATAACTTACCATATACCACAAAAGTTCAAAATTTCCAGGTTTAGAATCTAGGTACAGACCAGTATTTAAGCATATTCTATATTCGTTTCAAAATAAATGTAATTACAAAATTACATTTATATTTATCTAAGAAAGTAACTCATTAAATACATTTTTGTATTTAGTTACTTATTTTTAATTCTCCATGAATTAATTTCGATAATACTGCGTGCTTTACGAAGCTCAATTCTGAGTAGATAAATTAGAATAGTAATGGTTATTTAATTACTTACTTTGTATACTGTCCATCGTATTGACCCGGGTCGTTATTAATACAAGAAAACAGAATGGAGTTAGCTCTACTAGCCTCACATTCCACGATGGTGGCTACGGCCATTTCTTCAGCACTGCGGCTAAGACAGTTATTGTTGCTATAAATATCCACATCCTTGAAAAATATTCATTTGTTAATATATATTGTAAAGTACACACCAATACATGTTAGCAAATTAATAGGACTGACAGGATAATTTCTACGTTCCAAATAAGAAGTTACAGCTGCTTTTACGGCATCATTCCTTGTCTTTTTTATTAAAGACATTTATTTAACGTATTCCTTGTTACGTGATAGGAAATATATTTAAAATTCTTAGCCAAACTACAAAAGCGATTATTTACTTTATTGTGATTTGTGCGTAAGCAAGCATAGACGATACACTTATTGACCGTATTCTTTATTTGACAATTTTGACATAGATAGGCAATTCAATTCGTTTTTGGCATTATTTTTTTAGTTCACTTCTGGTCTAATAGATGGCAGGCTTTTAGTTCAGTGTAGAACCACTAGGTGACAGTATTTCAGTTTTTTTATTTTTAGGGCTTTCATTAGCCAGTCAGATAACTTGCGCCATAATAATAGGTCGTACTGGCCATTTCAAATGAAAATATTTTTTTTTACTGATAATTCTAATTTCAAATTAATTTTATTTGACAAACATGGAGTTCTTTTTCTTAAATCGTCATTTGTTTAATAGTTAGTGTTTTGTTTTCAACGCATTCGAACATTTTTCGTCATCATGGATAAGTTAAAAATTCGAGTAATTATGGAGTATGAGTACCGTCGTGGCAGCAAAACAGGCACAAGCGGCACGCAACATCAACGACGTTTAAGGAGCGAACACTACAAACGAACGCACCACCCGTTATTGGTTTACCCGCTTCCGTTCTGGAAATTTTGACCTGAAAAATGAACCCCGTGGTCGTCCGAAAACTTTGGTCGACAATGACGAATTAAAGGCAATTGTGGAAGCTGATGAAACTCAATCCACGGCTGAATTAGCAGCAGCTTTCGACGTTAGCATCAAAACAATATTGGTCCATTTGCGTCAAATTGGCAAGGTAAAAAAGCTTGACAAATGGGTACCCCACGAACTCAATGACCGCCAGCGCGAAGTACGTGGAGACGTGCCTTGCACTGCTCAGCAGGCATACAAATGAAGGACTTCTGAACCGCATTGTTACTTGTGACGAGAAATGGATCCTGTTTGACAATCGTAAGCGCTCAGCAAGTTGGTTGGACCCTGGTTCAGCACCCAAACAATGCCCTAAACGAAAACTTACCCCTAGAAAAGTGATGGTCACTGTTTGGTGGTCTAACGCGGGTGTAATTCATCACAGCTTCTTGCCAAACGGGACAAGCATTACTGCAGATGTGTACTGTGAAGAACTGAACACAATGATGGAGAAGCTCGCACGTCTCCAACCAGCTTTGGTCAATCGTTCGGCTCCACTGCTCCTGCACGACAACGCGCGACCTCATACTGCACAGCAGACGGTCTCCAAGCTACAAGAGTTGGGGTTGGAAGTTCTCCGCCATCCGCCGTACTCACCAGACCTTGCGCCTACAGACTTCTACTTTTTCCAGAATTTGGATAACTTCTTGGCGGGAAAAAAATTCAATACCCGAGAGGCAGTACAAAATGCCTTGGAAGAATTTGTTGCCTCCCGTCCAGCTGATTTCTTCAAGAAAGGCATCAATAAGCTACCAATGCGTTGGCAAAGATGCATTGATTGCATGGGTGATTGTTTTGATTAATAGAAATAAAAAATATATAAAAAAATTACGTTTCATTTATTTCGTGAAAAACGGCAAAAAAAAAAATATAATATAGGTATACCAGCAATATTTTTAAAAAATTGCTGGATGACTCTTTCTGGTCCACTGTGTTATCTTTTTCAGCTATCATTGAGAACAAGTTCATTTCCTACTGCCTGGAAACGTCTTACATAGTCCCAATTCACAAAGCTGGAGACAAACATAACATTCTTAACTATCGAGGTATTTCCAAGATTAGTATTATTCCTAAATTATTTGAAAACTGTGTTTTTGATATAATCTATCCCAAACTTAGCTATGTAATTATTGGACAACAGCATGGTTTTGTCAAGAGAAAATCCACTGAGACGAATCTTTGTGAATTTACTCATAATGTTGCTACTGCAATGGATAAAGGTAGCCAGTTCAATGCGGTGTATACCGATTACTCCAAAGCCTTTGACAAAATTCCTCATAATCTACTTCTTCGCAAGCTTGAAGTTATCGGTATACATGGTGATTTGCTTAGGGGGCTTGCGTCATATTTGCGGGATCGAAGCCAGGCAGTGGTTATTAAGGGCTTTTGATCAACTTTTATCCAGTTACATCCGGTGTGCCTCAGGGTTCACACCTTGGTACGTTATTATTTAATTTATTCATCAATGACATTTATTCTGTATTTCGACATTCAAATTGTTTACTTTATGCTGATGATATGAAAATTTATAAAAATGTAGAAAATTACTCTGAGTGTTTATTACTACAAAACGATTTAAATTATTTGTATAGCTATTGCGAAAAAGACTGCCTACATTTAAATATTAAAAAATGTTGTGTTATTACATTTACAAGAAAAAAGAAGAAAAATATATTTTTCGATTATAATATTAACCACACATCCTTGACGCGTTCACTGAGGTGAGGGACTTGGGAGTAATTAATTCTTGATGTTCAATAATTGTCTTTCAGAACTCATATTGAATTCATCACTTTTTTCACACAACAAGAAATTTAATTCTGTAGAGAAATGTTTCATTCCAGTGTGATTGTTTTAAAAGGAAAATTAGGGAGGAGCTCATTATCCATTAATCTCTATCCTTATATTTTTGTACATATTTTATTATAATATTTTTTATCATACATAATAAATAAATATATTGTTTTCAAATAATGTAATTTTTTGTTTCAGAACAAAACATACTGCCAAAGGAGTGCGAAGATACAGCTGATTTTCTGATGATTTTCGATAAACTATTTGATTTATTTAATGGGCATACTTATCAAGATGATTTTAAAATATATAAAAGATTCTTTAAAACGAATTCTCGTCATATAAAATTATGTACTGATTTATTACCAGTTTTGGAATCAATTAAATTTGAATTAATTGAAAAAAATAATGGAAATGAGGTGATTAAGCATGTTTCAATACCATATATTGTTAATTGGATTCATAATATAAAATGTTTTATTGAAATGTGGGATGATTTAAAAAAATTATTACAATATAAAAAAATTGCTTACCAGTAATTTTAATCAAGATCCTTTAGAAAACTTTTTAGTAGCATCAGAAGCAATGGGCTCAGAAATGTTAATCCTGATTGCTATCAATTTATGAATGCTTATAAAACGTTGATTTTAAATAATTTTAATTCGCCCCCTTCTCCTGGTGCTAATTGTGAACAAGGTCAAGACGAAGACGAAATTTAATGAATGAGAATCATGAAAGTCGAAAAGATTTTGCATGAGAAATTGATTTTCTGATGAATATCATGACTGTTATTTGAAATAATGATTCAATCACCCATAAGGCGTGAAGAATGTGTGCTAGCCATAAGAAGATTCATTGCTGTTATAGGTTTGCCACAAGTTATAATATCGGATAATTTCAGTTTAAACTTACCGCTTAATTACTGCATCAAAAACATTGTAAATACAACGTTGGACATACAATCCAGAACTGGTGCCTTGGTTTGGCGGCTTTTATGAAAGGTTAATTGGGCTAGCAAAGCATAGTTTCAAGATAACGTTTGACAAGCATTTTGTAAACCAGAATCAGTTATGTATCGTAATCAAAGAGATTGAAAGCGTTATTAATAACACACATCTCACCACTGTAGGCGCTGAGCTTGAACATGTACTTAGCCCTGTAGACTTTTAACGCGTCGGTAAAGACGGAAATATCAGATCAAGAACATCTTCAACCAGAAACTGTAACTAAATCTAATTTACTCGACGGTTGGAAGCGTGGCCAAATAATTCTACAAGAGTTTTCCAAGATATTTCGTAATCAGTATCTTACCAGCCTCTGAGAGAGGAGTGATAAACATCATCAACCCAGAGTTATAGTCAATAGGGTTCCAAAGCTGCTGGAAACAGTCTAGCTGAGATCAGATGGAACTGCTCGCGTCCGCAAGGTTTAGCCCTCGATTCCTTTTACGTGGTCCCTGGGTGGTGCTAAACGAGCAGTATCTTCTGGTGGTAGGCTTCGGCCGTGGCTTGTCACCACCCACTAAACAAAGCCATGCCGCCAAGTAACATGGTCGCGTTCCGGCATGATGTTTAGTGTAGCCATCGAGGAGGGTAGGTCTGAGTAATCGTGCTGCATCAGAGAACTGTCTTCAGCTCGTAATTTATTGACTCGCCGGGTAACTGGTTTTGGAGGGTAGCGGGATCCGAAGAAACGGTGCACTGCTGGCCGACCGCAGGTAGTAGGGGGCCCAGGTAGTGTGCTAGCCACATGCGAAAGGCTGCCCCGCCACCTCGCGAAAAATCCCGGGAGGCTTCATCGTGCCAGCTGGCGACTGGTTAGAGAGGACCCGATGACAATCCCCGGGGGGGTTCGGGCGTCCCCGCAGTCTCCAAGCCAGTTCCCCATCGGTGCGTTGTTTATTGCGAGCTGCTTGGTTTCATTTACAGCGCTTCACTCAATTTCTGTCCTCCTCCCTATTCACTCACACAACAAATATGAAAAGTCACAAGAAGAGTAAGGTTCTACAGCGGTTGCACTTCCTCTCTCTTAAAGTGCACTTCTGCAACATCAGAGGAATGCACTCAAATATCAACGATGTCCACCACCATCTTGAGACAGAGAGGCCTCACCTACTCTTCTTAACGGAGACGCAGATCTGTAAACCGTCAGACTCGGCATTCCTTTGTTACCCAGGGTACATCCTGGAGTCCAATTTCCGCTCGAACGCCGGGGTGTACATGTATGCCAGTGACGAGATCTGTTGTCAGCGTGTCCGTTACTTGGAAGATCTGGACTTTTCCGTTATGTGGGTTCACATTGATACGGGCCTTGACCAATTGATCTACGCCAGTATATACCGGTCACATAGCGGAGATCGGGAGACAACGACGCTCATGGAGTATCTCAGCGATGCAGCAGATAAGGTTCGGCAACGTTTTCCCTCAGCGCAGTTGGTGCTCCTGGGGGATTTTAACGCTCATTACGGGCAATGGCTGTACCCGTATCAGGACACTGACCACGCTGGAAGAGAGGCTTTTAAGTTTTCCGTGATTCAAGGCCTCTCACAGCTTGTGCACGAGCCCACGCGCATCCCCGATGTTGCCGGCCACACTGCATATTGCTTAGACCTTCTGCTGACAACTGATCCTGAGAGGTGCTCAGTGTCCGTAACTGCACCTTTAGGGACATCCGACTACTGCGTGGTGAAATCTGTGTCGCTGGACTCGCCGCCTGACACCAGCCAAAAAGGCGCTAGGCGAGTATGGCGATACAAGTCAGCAGATTGGGATGAGATGCGGCATTTTTTCGCGTCTTATCCTTGGCGGCAGACTTGTTTTACATCAACCGATCCATCGTGCTGCGCTGATGCTGTATCAAGTGTGATAGGCCAAGCAATGGAGTATTTCATCCCTTACGCTAACCTATCTCTTGAAACCAAAGGTCGCCCATGGTTTAATGCTGCTTGCCTCACAGCTGCTGCAAGCTTAAGCAAGAAGCGTACAAAGCCTGGGCTGACGCTCGCAGAAGCAAAGCCGTGGATTCGCATGAACTGAAGAAAAAATGCAATGCTGCCGCCAAGTCTTGCAAGAAAGGTGATCAGAGAAGAAAAATAATAATATGATTATTAATAATTATTAGTTAGTACCAACATTTATTATTAAAAATACTGTTTTAATAAGCTTTTAATTGATTTGTATAGCGCCATCATCAATTGCACAATCAAAAGTTTCAAAAGGTTGAGACAGATGGCGCTTTGTAAAAAGACGAATCAAAAGTGTGTTTATCATGATGAGAACTTTCAAAAATGTATTGATATATCCTTACAATATTTTGCTATAAAAATAATAAATACGACAGTATGCATATGCTTATATAGGTTGAAAACCTACTTTACGTCGAAAAACGTATCGTGGACTGTTTTAGTCTGGCAAAAATAAAGTTCATGTCAATGTCAATGTTCTCAATCTGTCAATCTCATTCGCTCGCATTTTGCGTAGTCTTTGTTGGTCGTTTGTTGGTGCTGGTGCGTTCACGTTTTGTCTGAGTGTTTTTTTTCTTAATTTTAGGTTTTTGCTATTGAAAATGGACTCCCATAGATCTCAACCCAACGACCACGGCATGCCCTTGGACTTAGATCCTTCTTCAAACAATGACTCTGGCATTTCTCGGCATAATGAGTCTTCTTTTCATGATGACCTGCGCATGAACATGGATTTACCGATTTCGCCCCACGAATCAATGCATTGTGTTTGTGGTACTGCAGTCACGCATCGGAGAAGACATACATAAGACATAAATAATTAATCGAAAATAATTTATATTGTTTTATTTAACTAACTTGGTACTAAAACACCTTCAGATATCTGATTTCGTTGTTACAAAAATCTCAAAACAATAAATAAAACTAAAATATTTTGCTGTTCATGTCCAACCCAAATACTATACAATGTGGTTAATGTCATTTAAACAGAGAATATATTAAACTTACAAATTTTGACCCAGTTGAACTTCAAAATACTATAAATCATAATGAACTACGACTAAACGATGAACAAAATCAAATTTACCGACTCTTTATTGATAAAATAAATGCAAACGCTGGTGGAGTGTACTTTTTAGACGCTCCAGGTGGTACCGGCAAAACATTTTTGATTAATCTTTCAAATCTTGCCAAAATACGTGCAGAAAAGAAGATTGCCATAGCAGTCGCATCGTCCGGCATAGCGGCAACTTTACTTTCTGGGGGAATAACGGCACACTCTATGTTTAAAATTCCACTAGATTTAGACTGTACGGAAAATCCAGTCTGCAATATACCCAAAAATAGTCTCAAAGCCAAAGTACTACAAGATTGTGTATTTGTCATTGACCTCAACCAATGGACAAGCCCTAAGTACGAAAAAAACGTACATACCTAAACTTGAAAAATAACATAAAATGGCGTCCTTTTTTAGGGTTGCACAAGGAGTATCGAATCTACTATCGATATTTTAGACCTAAATATTGAACTTATATATATATATATATATATATATATATATATATATATATATAATATTGAAAAGATAATGGCAGAATGGGTACCCTGTAATATTTATAAATTGTAATCATATCAAAACCGGGCTATATTTAGTTTATATATAATATTAGACATGTATTTACAAAGCTCAAATATTGAGATAGTTGTTGGGGATACTTGAAATTTAATAAAATCCAAATATTCCCTTAACAACGCCATTTATTTTTTCATCGACATCTAGAAAATTTATATACTGTCAATCTGTCAAACTTCAAAGACATTGAGCCGCCATTTCAATGAGCCCTTATGTCAAGTGTTTTGTCACGGTTCGCTGTTGTATATGTACAATAATTAAAATTAAGGTATTTTTAATTTCAATAGCTTCATCTGATCATCCTATGAACATATTAACCCTCTTACTGTATTCGTCCTATTAAGTAGGCAACGTTTTCACGTCTTTTTCACGTGTTTTTTGAGGTTAGATTATAATTTCAACTTTTTATTCCCAACTTCTATATAAATCTTATGATTGCATTTCGATTATCCATCATTCAAACAGTCAAACCCACATATTCAATTTGAGATACGTGAATGCTCTGCGAAAATAAAAGCGGTATTGACACTGTATGTGAGTCTGCCAATATTCTTTAATTAACTTTTGTAAGAGATTTTAGTAAATGAAATAATCATAGTTTATGGTTTATTTACTTTCATTATAATTCTTTTAATTTAAAATTAAATTTAAATTTAAAATTATAAAAAATAAAGAACTATACAGTTTATGTTCTTATTCCTTATCCCCCTAAGTCCCGTCAAATTAGCCAGAAAAATAGTGGTCAGATTGCATTAATTCCCAACATGCTGAATTTTGGTATAGACCTGGGGTACACTATTATAAATAAAACACCGAAAGAACCCATGTTTGCTCAAAAAGTTATTCAAGGTCAAGCATCAAAGTTTTCGGTTCAATCAATTAAAGTCTGGCTTGTCTTCAATGATTACGATTCAAAAATAGACAAAAAAGCTACCTGCCTATTCAATAACAAAATAACCAATTCTAAGCAAACTTAATTCCCTTTCTTCACACCTTTTTGTTTCAAAAATACACGCACAACGGCAAGCAAAGCATATACCGTTTCGATATGATTTACTGGGTAACCGCCTGTTATCATTTGCATCGCAAGTATGAAAAAAAGACGTGTGGCACTCGGAGACTGCCGCGGTAAAGCTATTGCATAGCATTATTTATCAACTTATGCAATTATAATTATTTATTTATTTTATTAATGCAGTATTTTTTTTTCCTTTGTTTTTTTTCTTTGATATTAATTCAAGTTACACTTTGAGCGTGGTGACCGATAAAAAAACAATTTTTTTTCTTTTATTAAATAAATGAGATGTTAAAATTGTTCAAAATATTTTTATTATCTTTCAATACATGTCGGATCTTCAGGATAATTTATCATTGAAACTATAGGTTTATGGTAACTGAAATAAGAAACATAAGTTTGAGACTTGATATCTTCTAAATATCTGGAAAATACCGCGTCAATGGTGGTTCCATATTTTGTTATTATGTACACAAACATTTTGATTGTACATTTTTGAGAATAAGTACAAACAATCCAAATCTCCGAATTCATTAGTGCTTTTAGAATATTATATGCTTCTTTTATTTCATTTGTTTGTTGAGTGAATATGTATTTAGCTTTTCTTATTTGGTTTCTGAAAAGCAGTGCAATAATAATTGCTTCCTAATTTAATGCCTCGCCGCAGGGAAGTAAGAAAGCAGCAAAAAAGCCAACTTTACGCGGTGTTCCCAGGCGGTCACCCATCCAAGTACTGACCGCGCCCGACGTTGCGGAACTTCGGTGATCGGACGAGAACCGGTGTTTTCAACGTGGCATGAACGTTGGCGACAGCCAGTCCGAATTTGTGATATAAGTGTATTGTTTCGAATATCATTACCATATGACGTCATGTAAATTATTTGGACGTGTTCTTTCGTCATTTCCGAAATTACTAATGTTTAGTACCTGTGTGGCTCCTTACAGCCAGACAATGTATGCAGCTTTACAATGACGCATTGCCGCAGTCAAGCCTGTTTTATATGGCTATATTTGTGAAAATAATTATTAAAAAATAGGACGTACTTTAAAAAAAAATATCAGCTTCGGTATTCCACGGCTCGTAATGATTAGATTATGGTATGTACCATAATGGAATACTTATTCCCCAACACAAATAACTAAGTAGGTAATTATAAAAAAATATTGCAAGAAATCAAACGCAAAACCGTCGAACCCGAAAACTACTAAGTAATCGCATTAGATCGCGTATCTCTCGGGACTCTTCAATGGATAAAACGCCCTATGTTAAATAGTGTATGCTACGTTTTATTTTCATTGGTTCAATAAATAACGACTGAAACAGTACAAAACTCACTTTCGCATTTATACTGACTTAGAATTTATATCTTAACTTTATAATTGAATATACTACATATATTATGGATATCGACACATTCGAATATTTCTATTAAGTATAACTAAGTAGGTATTTCACTTCCTTGCGTTCTTAAAAATAGGACTCGATACAACTGTGCCATCATAAGGTGAATTAATTAAAAGTAAAGTAGTTAGGTATGTTCAAAATTTAAGAATTGAAATAATTATTATCCACTCTAGCAATATTTCGACAATGTCCAAAAAACGTGGAACGCTTCACGATTTTGCGTGTCATCCTTGCACAGGGGCCATGCTAATCTTCTCTGTATCGTTCCAATTTTAGTATATGTACTGCCGAAGCAAGTACACTTGCCACCTTCGGCCGCGTGTATATATCCATAGTGCGGATAAAAAAGTTAATAGCGCGATGTAGCGCTCTGTAGTGAGGGGTGACGTCATCGCCCTAGTTTGTACGAACGCTTCGGTATTTAAGCACCCCCATTCAGTCAATGGCTGAGTTTTGTTTGCAACAAACGTAACAATAATTGATGTAGACTTAGGTATCTGTGTTTTACAAAGTGGGCATAATTATATATTATTATTTTGTGCACCTTCATAGATTAGATATTCAATTCCTTAAACAAACTCCGTGAACGCAGAATGTTGAAACCATTCATTAATCGCCGGATCTTTTAATTATCTATTATTTCATATGTTTGTTGAGTGAATATGTATTTAGCTTTTCTTGTTTGGTTTCTGAAAAGCAGTGCAATAATAATTGCTTCCTAATTTAATGCCTCGCCGCAGGGAAGTAAGAAAGCAGCAAAAAGCCAACATTACGCGGTGTTCCCAGGCGGTCACCCATCCAAGTACTGACCGCGCCCGACGTTGCTTAACTTCGGTGATCGGACGAGAACCGGTGTTTTCAACGTGGTATGAACGTTGGGGGTGTTAGGTTTTTTTCGTTACGGAATTTCTGGATTCGGTCCCCACGCTCAAGGCCCGCGATAGAAGCTATGCAATAGCTTAATAAAAACATATCGACGATTGAAAGGCTAATTGATCTATAAAAAATCATTAAAAAATAACTGTTTAATAGACTTTTATTTATTTAATACAGTATATCCCTTATTAAGTAAGGAAGTTATTTAAGCTATTACCGTTGATTATTGTGTATTATTTTAAAAAATTTATGTTGGTTAGCCCAAAATGCATCAAATTTAGTTATTTTTTATGAATGAATGAATGAATGAATGTCATTTATTGGAGCATAGACAGAGATTACATTTGATGAAAAATACAATATTTTGTTACAATTTATTGTTGATATTCTAATCTATGCCACCAATTGGTCGCCACTCAGCTTTGTAGCCAAAGCATCGCCTGGATGCCATGACGCTGGTTTTCAGTGGCACCATGAGTGATAATAGTTACATTACGGATAAATATACACCTAAGCCCGTAAAGGGTTAAAAATTGTCTTAAAACTATGTTACTTATTATCCTAGTACTCTTCAATAATCAGATTTCGTAAAACAAATTGAAAACAATTTAAAAAAATTTATATACAAAGAAACAAATACATAAAAATAATAAACATAATAAACTGTGGCAATGTCATTCAGAGAGGGATATATAAAGTATATGTCAAACTGTCTTAAAAGCTATGTTTATGTATTATCCTAGCACATTTTTGATAACAACATTCAAATTTCGCTAATAGTTTAAAATAAATATACAGGTAAAAAACAAAAATTAAGCAATGTCATTCGGTATAAAATATCATATAAATAAACAGTATATTTTTATAATATAAATTATATATCATATATTAAGCAATCAGGGCCAAAAAATAAGTATTTGTTGAAATCTAAATAATATTCCGCAGTAAAAATAAATTTAGCATAGACATAGAACAACTTACTATGCTGGAGAGACTTGTGTGTCTAGTAGAAATTTCTTTAAAGAGCGTTTAAAAGTGTTTAATGTTTTGGAGTACCTAATAGGTGGTGGAATGTTGTTCCAGCATTTTAAGAAAGGAAAAATGGTTCAAGTGCCTATCGTAAATAAAATAGCTGAAAGTAAACTGGTTCAAGCATAGACTTAGGATAAAACAATATTAGAGAAAATGAATTTCGCACCAAGTCAACCTGACAGTTGAATATGCCAAATGAGCCTAAGCACCATGATGTTGCACCAAAATGAAGTAGTTTGATGCATATGCCCATTAGAGGGGCTGAAGGATGAAACAAAATGAACCCTTACTAGATTATAGTAGATATTGATGCTCAGACCATCATTATTCATAATCGTCCATAATATATTTTTGAGTTTGGTATGCCAGTTAATACAATTTGGGACAGTGTTGTATATTTTTTTACATTATCATAAATTACAGACTTGACTTTTTCGTATAATCTGTCTGTTGTACCAATGTCTTCTCCTACGAATTATTATCCAAACTGCAAACCATTCCTAATAGATTTAATATTTATTTCCGATTCTAACTTAGTCGTCTGTCATGGTCAAACCTCAGCTCCTTTTTCATATCATGATTTAGTATTTGTAAGTTACAAACTACGACCTCAAAAAGTAAAGCATAAAGTTCTTTTGCTTCGAAACTTTTACAAAATGAACATTGAACATGTAAAAAAGGATGCTAGAAGACTTGACTGGATTGAACTGTGAGGATTTGGATTGAATGGTTGCCACTTTTACACAGGAATTAATAAATCTATAATAATACTCATGCCCCTGTGTGACCGGTACGAGTTAAGCGATTGCCTGCACCATGGTTAACAAACAGTTTAAAAATATATATATATATATATATATGTTAAAGCGTGATAAGCCTAAATCTCGTTATAAAAAAGATCAATCGCCATATAACTTATTGTCTTACATACACCTTAGAAATAAATTCTCTTAATAACTACTTCTCTACCCCTCCAATCACTCTGGATCCCAAAACTAAATCTTTGTCGCTCTCACTGCTCTCAAATGTTTTACCATCTGTCAGTTCACCTTTCTCTTTTGTACCAACTACGGAAGAGGTGATAAAAAAAAGCAATTCAAAACATTTCAACTAAAGCTATTGGAAGTGACAGCTTAAGCTTGGACATGATATTACCAGTACTAGACGAGAATGCAAGTTTTATTACTCATATAATAAACTTTTCCCTATCTAACAATGTCTTTCCAACTGAGTGGAAAAAAGCTCTTGCTATCCCACTTCCTTAAATATCAAACCCTTCTTCATATTCCCAGTACCGATCCATCCTATTCGTCTTCCTCCATCTAATCCTTCCTATCCTATCTAAAGTTTTGGAGTCTATAGTTTATATGCAGTTACACAAATATCGTACCAACAACAATCTCCTTTGCCCTTACGCCCTCCGTTGGCGCACTGTTGAACATCACTAAAGATGTCAGACAGGCTATGGACGATACTAAGCTTACTGTTTTAACATTATTGGACTTCAGCAGTGCATTTAACTCGGTAGATTTTGACATTATGCTTCAATCTCTTTTTGCTCTAAATATTTCTTCTGAGGTAATAGAATGACTTCAATCCTACCTATATGGCAATGTATGAAGATCAAGGATGCATCATCCAGTTGGTCTACTCTCACTACTGGTATACCCCAGGGTGGCGTATTATCACCATTACATTTTTCTATATTTACAAACAACATCTCAAGTCATTTCATCAAATGTTCACATACATGCTGATAATTTACAAAATATCGCCATTTTTCGCTATCTGAGGCAGAAAATGCTATTCAAAGGCTTAATATGGATTTGTCCGCTGTGCAGACTTGGGCCAAATGTTTTGGCTTACTCATTAATTCTGCCAAATCACAAACTTTGATAATTGGTAGTAGGAACTTAGACGGACGTTGAACTTTAATAAGGTACCAAGTGTTATGTATCATGGAGCAAATTTGGTATTTTGATCTTAGGAAATATGATCACGTGTTGCATTACGGCGAAACCTGTTAAAGTGGCTCCCTATACGACGTCGTCATGAATTACATATATTACCAGTGCTGTATAATATCCTTAACGACCCTATGAGTCCCACCTACCTGCGATCCCGTTTCCAACCTCTATCTCCTGGCACGCGCTCAATGCAGTCGTGTCATACCAAAACACTTGCCTGTCCAAAAAGTAAAACTAAGTTCAGATTTGAGTATTTCACAGTCCGAGCTATTCTTTTGTAGAACAAGCTGCCGAGGGACATACAAAATATTCTCTCAGTTTGGATCTTTAAAAGAAGATTAAAAGAACATCTCATCTCAAGCTAACAATCTCCATGTCATCTCTGTACATTATATGTATGTAAAATATGTGTGTATCATATGTATATATCTGTAGTTTTTCTTTGTAATTATAAGTATGTGTGTATTTAGTATTTTTATTAAATTAAGTAAATCTTGTAACTTTTTTTATTTTTGGTTTTTTAGACTATTACTTGCACCTTTGTCACCTACTTTTGTCATTTTGTAATTTTCTTCAATTACCTGGGTTGGCTGGAAAGATCTGTTTTAGAGATAAGTCCAGCTTTGCTAAATAATTGACTTATTTTTGTACCCAGTTCTTAAGGTTTGATTATGATGTTATATATGTGTATGTATGTAATATAATGTATATATATATATATATATATATATATATATATAATGTAATGTAATTTATATGTAAAGTAATCGTTCAAGATGTTGATCTTATATGCCTTGGAACAAAGTATTATGTAAGTTGGTATATCACCCTAAGCCTAGGTAGTAGTACAGAGGGCGCGCAATAAATTTAGTTCCAAACGACTAAGGAGTAGCTATTCTCATTAATTTATTGGACGGCCTATGTGTTCAAACCTGTTCGATAAAATGATGGAAATGCTAATTTTACAAATAATACCGCCATAACACTAATGATATAGTAAGGTCAAAATAGCCGAAGTGACATTACTCCTTATCTTTAATAGAGACTAAATGAGTCAAGAGACATGGCTTTTTGTTTTGATTTAATGCAAAATAGGCCAAACGACAAAACAACAACCATGATGAAAAAGCTAAATGCCTTAATCGACACACGTTATAAAAAATTTAAAAATCAAAATAGCTTAAGTCATCGAGTCGAAAAATTTGTCTAATTTTGTGTCGCATAGATTAATGAGCTTAGAAATGAGACATGTTTTGCTGTGGGTGCTAAGCGCCAAAAAAGTTATCGAAAACATTTGAAACCTGACTCAAACGACGGAGAAAAATTTGCTGATTCCAAATATGTGTATAACTCAATATCGCAAAAATGTCGCTTAGACCAATTAGCCTTTCAACCGTCGATATTAACAATGATCATCGATATTTGGTTAAATAATCAATGCTCCGGAACATCACTGTTGGCAGCTTTTTTTGACAGAAATGTAACAATAAATGGCGATTTGTGGCACCCTAGCCACCTGCTATGACGTCACTACATGATTGATATTTTAGTGACAACATTCAAAAATAGTACTATCTCTTTCTTTTATTAGCATTTTTGTATAAGTAGAGGGAGACAACCAAGTTCTTCCTCTTCTATGATTCGATATACATAATTACTATTTATTAGGACATTACTACTCCGAGTACTCCGTGTTTTTATCACCTCGCTGGTATTTGCAGTATGGGACGAATGCACTGGCAAACATGGCAAACAAAATTTAGGAACAGGATATAAGAAGTAATAATCTATTATTTGGAGGAGTCGTATTCTTATTCGCTGGAGATTTTAGACAAATATTACCGGGTATGCGAGCTGATGAAATTAACGCCTGTTTAAAACGTTCAGTAGGTAGGTACTTTGGAGACATTGTAAAAATCGTATGTCGTATAATATCCGAATGTGGAAAAGGTGAAATAGTATTTATACCGCGGATTCCTATAATATCATCAAATTTTCCATTTGAATTAAAAAGATTGCAATTCCCGATCAATCAGTTTTGCTATGACAATCAACAAGTCCCAAGATAAGCAAAGCTAGTATAGATTTAACTAAAGGTTGCTTTACCCATGGGAAAACTATACGTGGCATGTTCACATGCGAGGAATGCCAGTAGTGTAGAGGTGCGCAAATCATGTCCCGGACCGGATCGAACATGGAACGGTTCTTTTTACTGTCGGAACTAGGTCCAGGAAACATGTCCACGGAACTATATATCCATGGAGTTAAATTTTACTTCATGTCCATGTTCTTTCATAGTTCATACGATTGGATGGAACTAAGAAGAATGCTTTATTATTACATTTCTTTCGAGCTCATCGGTTGTATCGAATATACCTAGTAGAAAAACAGACATTCTTAACACTCGTATTTGCAATTTTTTAATTTGTTTGACTTTTTTTAATAACCTACAAATAAGTTTATGAAAATTGTAAATAAGGAAAGTAAAGTACATAGCCACAGTTCTTTTCGCTTACACTATTTATACAAACTATTTATACTACTAACTAAGTAAAGTTTATCTTTTAACTGAAATAACATACGATATATAAAACACAAACTGACAAGAAGAACTAACAAACTAATATTAAAAAAAGGAAATGCATAAATTATTATGCAGTACTAATATTGGGAACAAACTGTGCAAGCAATGAGCTTTTTTTTAAATAATTGCGTCGCGTAAACAAACATCGCTTAAAAAGTTAAAGTTAAAAAGTTATTTCGCCATAAAAATCTTAAAATTTTTCAATCATTTATCAACCTTAATACCGCAGCACGAGGTTTATTGTTTCATATCACGTAGTTCTTACATATATATACCTTTCTTGTATACACCTGCTAAACATGATCGCGCGCGCTCGCTTTAGCATTCACTCGGTCCTACTCGGTTTTTCGTTCCATGTGCAACGACTGGACAAGGAATGAAAGAACTATGAACCTATTTATATTGATGTATCGGACCGGAACGATATCGTTCCATTGTCGGACATAGTTCGTGGAACTATTACGGTCCGGAACTACACATGTCTATGAACCTATTTATATTGATGTATCGGACCGGAACGATATCGTTCCATTGTCGGACATAGTTCGTGGAACTATTACGGTCCGGAACTACACATGTCTACAGTAGTGTTGTTTTAGCCCAAGAAAATCGTGCACCCAATGTTTTATATAAAGAAATTTTTCGATAAAGCTAGTTAATACAAAAAACCAAAAATAAATGATAATACAAATAAAAATGCAAAAACCAAAAATAAACTAAGTAAACTAATTAACTTTTTTGATAAATTCTACGCGGACGAAGTCGTGGGTACAGCTAGTCGTGTTATAAAAATAGACCAATTCAAAAGGGCATTGTTCATTCAATAAAATAAAGTGTAATAAATATAAATCAGATGTAATATCTCAAATACTGTAAAAATATTCAAAGTTACCCAAATTGACTAATGTCAGTGCTTTAGCCTGACACAGGTCTTAATCACACCAAATTATTGTTTTATTAGCTCCTACATATTATGTAAGCTGAGCCTTTGCTCTGATTGCTTACATTTTGACTTTGACGTGAGACGAAGCTTGGCGCTTTGCGAGGAAAAAGCTAGCAATAGGATTGTCTCCTTAAGTTTTGTATTTGATTAGGAAAATTTAAGCACTTCTATTGATGGAATTTTTACAAAATACCACCAGCTTCCTCAAATCGCTTTGGATCTTATCATAGTATTTTTGTTTGAAAAGTTGTTGGGAGTCAGAAAAACAGCATTGTAGTGGGAATGTTTTTATTTCCAAACAATACTAATACTGCACACAAACATATGCTTATGAACATTTGATTTCAAGCAATTTGCACTATATCAGTGAAATTTATTAGATAAGGCATAGATATACATTTGAAAGGTTATGAAGCAAACATGAAATTGCAAATTTTAACATCCTGATATTCTGTACAAGTCACAATCATCTATATAGACATACAGCAAATACATTATAATATAATACAATTTTCAAAGTATTCATATTATGAAATACACATTGTCCACTATATAAATTACATTTTAATCACTACTCATAACATCAATATGCCTAGGCAATCTTAAGATTACAAATTGTTCCTTATAACATTGGTAATAAATAAATCTGTAGCAATAATCAACAAATTGAATCATAAAATTATATTTTACAAATTACATACATAATTGTGTTGCGCCTTAAAAAAGTAATTAAGAATGCCTCAGTTAATGAAAATCTCATTAGGCTTTTAGTTATCTTTCTTCATTCTTATGCTTGTCATACGGTAAATGATGGAATCTCTGCCTGGATCCATATCAGCCAAAGCATAGATAATAGCCAAAAGGGCAAAGACAAAAACAACACTGAACCACAGGATAATGTTGAAAATGGCAGCATAATCTCCAGAGTAGGAATCAGCTTGAACCTGAAAAAAATTGCTTGTATGAATACAAATTTAATTTTAGTGACACTAATTACTTCAATAAATTACTAGCATAATTAAATAAAACTCAGGTACTACCCCAAGTGTACATATATATCTAAATACAATGGACAAGCCACAAGCAATTTTGTCAAAGAAAGGGAATCTGATTGTGGGATAGTGATCATTGCTAAAAGTACCATAAAAAGAGTTCACATTGTATGGAGTGTATCCCAGGCACTCTTTCCCACTATAATTTTCTTTTCCATAATAGCAGCCACACATGACACAGTCATAAATCTATAGTTCATCTCAACAACAAAATATAGATTGACAAAATCTTGTCTATAAAGGTTTTATGTGTGGCCACCATTTTGAAAAAATAAAACAAAATAGAGAATGGTACCTGGGACAAAAGATTCATATCCCTCAATGTCTCATTTGACAATCATGTAATTGGCTTGGTAGAGCAGAAACTACAAATACTAACAAACTATTCCATTGTTTACCTACCATACTTAACTAATCTAAAACAAAAAAAATGTTTTATCTTGATAATTCTTATGGCTATTCTAACAAATTATCATCTAACTTACAGGAGTTATTCAAATATTTACATACAATCAAAACTAGGTACTACAAAACAAAACTACAAAACAAAAATTAATTGCTACATATTATTAAACTGAATGTATCAGTCAGCGGGAATTGAAATGACTTGGTAAGACAATTCAAAGGGCATTGATATTGAGAACTGATTTTTCAGGACTATTGTAACAAGTAATTACTGAGACTGGAGAGCACTATAATGATAATAAGGGCATAATAATGACAATAAATTGGTTTCAGTGCTCCATATATTACTTTAGAAAGCAATTTCTAGATTTATTTTTACTTCTAACTATAGAGTACAACTGTTCTCACAGCTTTGCGTTTTTTCTTTTTTTTATTCTGTGGATTATCAGGGTCTTCTGATGAGTCATTACTACTTTCACCCCCTTCTTCACTACTCTCTTCCCCCTCACTACTTTTGTCATTACCAACATTCTCTTCATTACTATCTTCTTGTCGTCTGATTGGTACTGCTTGTTTTTCATGTGAATGTAAAGGCAGTAGCTTTCTAACCTTCACTTTAACTGGTGCCTCAGAGAAACAAAATTAATGACTTAATGATTTTATAGGCTTTAGAGCTAGAGCTTTATATGTATTAGAGTGTAAAATCCTCTTCTTTATTACTGTGCACTGATTAGGGTGTAATACCAACAAAAATAATCTTTAAACTTAAGGGAATAGTACCATAAATCATACTACAAAATAAGTTATATGGAGCCATGCAAAAAGTGTGAATAGGTTGTCCAATTAATCATCAATTTTATTTAAACATATCAAATCCTGTATGTATGTATGTTTATATAGTTTAACCTTATCTTACTCTACACTTATTAAGACCACTATTGCTATTTTGCTTGAAGTTGCTATTTTGATCTTGAGATTTTCATAACAGCATTATGAAGTGAAATAAATATTTTAGGACAAATTTACCTTTTCAAGCACAGGGGCGGCACGTATAGTTCTGCGGGTATGAGCTACATCAGTAGTCACAATTGTGAATAAAACTGATCCAGAGTACACTTGCTCCAAGGCTTTGCTAAGTTCTTCCAAAGAATCAGCTGGAAAATATTATAAAAAACAATTTAGAAAACTTCTTTCCCACACAACGACAAATTTCTTATACAACAGAACAGCTGGCACATAATTTAGTACATTCTCATTGTTTGTTTTTTTCTAATTCTGATGCAATTATTTGTATTGAGATTTAACAACATTACAATTTCCCTTTAGGCTTCAACAACTCCAGAGACACTTTCAGTTGTCAAATACATTCATCACTTACAATTGGGTTTATAATGAGACTTCACTATAATATATTCTTGATAAATTTTTCTAACCAACAATAAGTAAATTTAATACCTAAAAGGCGCATTGCTTCTTTCACTTGCATAGAGTTAGGGCCATGGTAGTCAGACAAAGCATGCAGGGACTGAATTCTGAAGTAATAGAAGTCAATAACATTGTCAGGTGTGATGGCTCCAGTTTTTATCTGAAACATTAAGAATGAATTTTGAACATCATAAAATATTTTATCATTAAAGTTTTGAATGAGAAGTAATTTTTTATTTAGATTAAATTAACAAAATCACAGTCTTGTCCTATATCTAGAACAATAACAAATTTATAGAAAGGTAATTGTTTTGAACAAATGATTTATGTATTTTATGTTTAATTGATACATTTGCTATCTTTACATAATAAATTGATATATTGTCATATTTATGATACAATATGTCAGTGATTTTTTGTTAATAAACTTTTCAGTTATTTAGAGTCTTTCTATGAACTAAAGATAGATGTTGAAAAGTGTCATAAAATAAATAAGTCTTACCTTAGCTGTGATAGCCTTAATAACTCTCAGATCTTTCATGAACTGAGCATCTTCCTCAGTGGTATCCTTCAAGTGAGAGTATGTAGCTTTTGCAGGCTTAATTACACTGAGGTCACCAAACAAATGTGTGTATGATGCCAGCTAAAAGAGTTACATGACATGAGAACTACAATAAACAACATACCAATAAGGCAAATAACTGATATTGTGCTATGGATAAGAAAATAAGTTTAAGTCCGATTTTACTTACATCATCCAAGCTAGAAATGTTGATATCAACAAACTTATTCTTTCCATTGTTAAACCGTTGCTTAATCCTGTGGGTCATTGCTTCAGATGTTTCTGGCTCATATTCATCCACTACTAGTGGGTAGTTCTTTGCTTTTAAAAGCTGGAAAATTAAGAATCTTCATAAAATTATCAACAATTACAAATTAAAGGTTATACAGTATTCGTTAGGTAAGGTTTAACTTACAGTATTTTTAATAGACGCAACACCATCAATGTATACTTCCACAATAGCTTCTGGGGTGTTGAAAGGGTCTACGATGTTTAATCCGTCCCATTGGGCATTCTGAAATAATAAAACCAAAGATTTCTGAGAGGTCGATCGATACGCGACTCATTATTCTAAAGCGAGCTTTTAATGAGCCTACCTCTGCAACTGATAATCCAAAAGCTGCTGAGTAAACCTCTTTAAGGGAACTCTCGGGAATTCTACTGGACCCCGAAAATTTCAGGGAACTCGGACTGTGAATTATTGCAAATTCACCGTTGGCGTTGATACCTTAAACAAAAGTTTATATAAGATTTTGGTTTATTAAACTTTAGATATAGTAGAAACAATTGACCAGAAAGCTTACCAATTACGGATAAAATCACAGAAACCCAAAACAGAACCACTTTTATAGCCATGGTGGAAATAATAGAAGTATATGACTATTGACTGAAGGGAGCACACTGATTGTCAGTCATATGACTACAAATTCTTGCCATTTGCAATATTTATCTGTTGTCTATGAAATCAAATCAAGGAAAAGTTTTAAAGTTGTAAACTAACCTTAAGCTTGTATTAAATAAAGATAATTAGTTGAAATATTGCAAATATATTATATTTCTTTCCATATTTAAGTAAGAGAATTGAGATTCTAGCACTGACATCGTTTCATTTTTAAAGTTCCTTTCATAACACGTAGTTTATAACTTAGTTGACAATTTTTTAATCCTAAAAAAAGTTTTCATAGCCCAAAATAAATATTTATTTTCAATATACATTTTTTTTAAATATCGCGTCATAAATAAGGTACCGCGTAGTAGCATTTTTTTTGTTAAGAAATTGCCTTTCGTCAATACTAGTACGCCATACAGTCTTGCCTGTCGTAAATATAATTTCTTCTTATATTTGATGATGATAATACAAGAGGAAAGTCAATAGTTAAATGATAGCGTGATTTTGCTAACCACGAGCGGAATTTTTGGAAAAGACCGAAAAACACTCCTCATTTGGTTTTCTATTCAAGTCTATGAGAATACACTGCACAATACACTATCTCAAATATGTACTACTACTATATGTAAACACTAACTTACGTACACAAAAAATAAAAATCAATGAAGAGCACAACTAGCTCCATCGAGTTGACAACATTTGTTTTTTATGTGACTTTCGAAAAGTTCTTACAAACTTATGTGGCACATAAATTTTTATTTTGTGAAATATGTACGTTTTCATAATTCATTTTGAAGTACTTACAGATTTTGATAAAGTACTTACAAAATATTTTTGCTGAAAGTGATTAAACAACGGTGCTCAATAAATAGAATACATTTTTGACGGTCATTAGGGTTTCGTAATTTTTTCACGTGGTTGCTTTGTAAATGTATATATTTTTGAATAATAATTCTTACAAAAGAGACGGTATACTTTTTCATCCAACGTCTTCACTAAAATCCAGCCGCTGTAGAGTGAATAAAAATCGAAAGAATACACAAAGCAAAAGTAATATGAATTGAAAAAAAAAATCTAAAGATAGCCAATTATTTATAATCTATTTAAAAAAAAATGGCTTTTTTTCGACTGTTCATGTCTCTAAATCATATTTATAGCAACACTAACATTTTCTTTTTTTTATAGGAGTACGTTCCTTTATTTTGTTTGGGTCTTATTACTTATTCGTTTTACAAACTTGATGATGTTTCTAAGAAAAGAATAACTGAAGTTAATCTTATCGTTTTGATGTTAACTTCAGAACTAGTGAGTCACGCACACATAACACGTAGACACGATTCACATTGCAGTGTTTAAGCATTCTCGGAGCTTTTCATTTTGACGGAACTCTAGAACGCACCTGTCACCGTCACGTTGATGGTAAAGATCTCCGATGGCATCGTCCCAGCGAAGTGATATTTGGAAACTGGAGAAAGATTCTTCTGTTTTTGAAATAGGTGGCTGTAAGTAGTTTTACAATTAAAGGCATTTTAAAATAAAGATTTGTGTAAGTCTTACTACTTATATTTTGTTTCAAGTAGCCTAATTCACGAAGATTATAGCTTGTTTTGTTGGATATATTTTAAAGTATTTGAATGTAAGTAGTACACACAGTATGTTTATTATTATGTATTTTATTACTTTAATTAATTTTCAATTAGTTGTATTGTTTCTGTTTTAAACCTAAAATAACATAGCATTTGGTCATGATTGTTAAATTTTTCTCGTAAAAATAATGGCTTTCTATGTTCATTGCAACATTGTGCTTCATGTTCAATGTCAACATTACATTATCACGGATTTGAGTGCTGATATGGTAGATATAATTGAAGAATGGATAGCACGAGAGGTAAATATCATAACTTCATATGCCTGAGTCCAATGATTCACTTATAAATTGTGCTGTGATAATAAGTGTTTAAAAGATTATTCTATATGTTTAGTCAATTTATTGTCAAACCATTTGAAATTATAAATATTTTGACTTATATACTTCGTTCTACATTGGACTGTATAGAATAAAGAGTTTCTTTTTATTACAGATAACAAATGAAGATATTTTATGTGAAGAATGCTTTTATTTTGTAACTCTTGAAAATGCCCAAAGAATTGCCAATCCTAACTCTAGAAGCACAAGACAGCTTGGGCATCCATTGTATGTGTGTGGTGTGGATTATCCCTGTTCCAAAGGAGAGGTACACATTCACACCTTTTGCCTGTGTATTAAGTGGAAAGGGATTATATTGCAAATATAGTTCATCCTCGCCAGGTAAACAAGAAATTTTAACTCAACCACTAACTGGTGATAAATCTAGAGTGAACAATGTTAACATTTAAAAAAACGTATCCTAAACCTAACTGACAGAATGTGGCCAATCGACATCTACACCGCCAAAGGTGTAGCACCTCTACGATGGATAGTTAATTGGTCATAAAAGAGCTCTAATCAGTAAATGATATGACATTGTGATTATTTCTTGTTTTTTAACTTTTCAGATTCCCTCTAATGATGCAAAAGTGTGCAATGCATGCGGGCAAAGAGCAAATAACGCTCTAAGGCATGATTTAGAAAATGCTGAAGTCATTAATGTTCAGCCTGAACCATATGAATCAGAGCAAGAACATGATATGGAGTCAATACATCTTCAAACCTACTCGAGGACCCAAAACACCTCCACTCACTGTTTTTTTTTGCCAGATTGCATTAATACACAATTACATCAGGTACCACGTATTTAAAAAAAAAGACTTCTATCTCAATATAAATTGTTTATTACTCCAAGAGCTGCAGTATGTGAGGAACACATTGTTATGTATGATTGGGATATCATAAACAACTATGAGTTTATGTATAAATTTGAATCCTCTTACATAGAAGAGTGCTCAATCTTATGAATGAGGGCTTAGGATCGATACTTGTTTTTGAAAATATTGAAAACTTGGACAAAAAGGAGTGCCAGTATTGGACCGGATTAACAATCCTTAATTTTATGGCAATTTTGAATATAAAATTCAAATACCTCTAAGTGAAGTGTGCAAAAAACCAAAAACTGCATTAGCAATGTATTTAATAAAAATAAGAACTCCAGACCCCCTTACAAGAATTGCGAGTTTATATTTATTGTCAAAAGCTACTGTGATTAAATATACAACGTTGATAAAAGCGAGAGGCATTTAATGAAACCATATATACTATAAGTGCCTACTGTTAATCCGAAACTATTAAAAAAAAATTAACGAGAAGTATACGAAAAAAACTTTTTTCAAAGAACTTAAATAGCTTATAATTAAGTTAAAATGTAAACATCCTTTGTTGAGTAGCCTGCCGCCACCTGCGTAACAAATTGGCAACGTAGCATTTAAATAGCATAGCGCGTGCGGCGGCGGGCTCACTGGCTCGCACACCTACCTACACAGCGGAGCGCCCGGGTTTGATGTGGATGATAATGTAAACATGTGTTGTAGGTAACGTTGGAAGGTATGATCAATGAAAATAATAAACAAAAATAATTAATTGTAACACTTACACATTAAATCGTCAATTGTTCGAAATGTCCGCCGTTTGCAATGGTACACGAATTATAACGACCTATAATATTGTTATTTAATCTTGCAATAAGGCCACTGTTTGTTGTTAAACTTTTTAATTTATTAAACGCTAAAATAGCCTGGTTTTTAAGAAGATACAGAGTGTTTAAATGAAGCTAAGTAAAAACTAAAAAACATTTCTGTCACTAAACTATGGCTTACATTGATCTGATTTTTGTTGTGTAGCCTGATAATGATACACAGAATATGTGGTTTCATTTAATGCCTTTCGCTTTTATCAACGTTGTATTAATACAAACAACCATGACCCAAGAACAATTATCTGTTGCGTACACTTCACTTTTCACAAACCCCCAGATAAAATTCTGAATTGCACCCCAAAGTTTTATATTTCTGTATAAAAATAGTTGTAGTTTAGATAAAAGCGCAATTTACTGAAACACTAAGTGAAATGGTCTGTATTTTCTTTTAATATTTTTGTGTTAAAGTCAACACACTAAAGTAGACAAGGAAAATAAATAACTGCGACGTATATTAATGAGAGCTTTTGTCTCTGTACTCCTGAGATATATGCAATTCTTCGATTTGCGGAGATTGATCTCAGTTAATCCTACAAAGGCGAAATAATAATGCATATTCTCGGACAGCAAAGTAACACCCATGCCACACAATTAAAGACGTGGTATCCAAATTGGTTAAACAATGCCGAGAGAGTCTAAACAAGCTTAGGAAACAAAACAAGATCCACATAAAATGGGTCACTCTAACATAACAGGAAATGATAAGGCTGACATACTGGCGCAACAGGTGGAGTCATAATCCTACACCAAGGACTTACTGTCACTCAACAAGACCAAGCTGAGAACTGTAGTGGGAGCACTGACAGGCCAAGCTAAGTTTCACGGATTCTACGAGCTACAGATTCAGCTACATGGAAGAGAGGAAACGACTCTTCATCTCTTCTCCCAGTGCGCTAAAATAATCCGGTTTTTAAGTTCCTCTCTACGGTATTCACGTCTGTCGCATACACTTCATTTTCACAAACCCCCAGATAAAAAAGTGAGATCCGGGGACCGTGGTGGCCATAGTACTGGTCCAAATCGACCAATCCACTGCTGTCCAAACATTTCGGTGAGTAGCTCTCTGGAAGACATCACTGAATGTGGAGGAGCTCCGTCCAATTGGTACCATAAATGCCGATAATTGGCTAAGAGTAGTTCTTCGGTATATTATTCAGGAACAGAACCGGAACATATCTCCAAAAATTTTGCGTTAAGGGTGGCGTCAATAAAAACAGGGCCAATAATCTGGTCACTGTGTATACCAGCCCACACATTAACAGAGAAGCGGTACTGATGCTCTGACTCCCGAATCATGCGTGGATTTTCAATACTCCAGTATCTGAGATTTTGTTGGTTCATTATGCCATTGCGTGTAAATGTGCTCTCGTCGGTCCACATGATATTTAATAAAAAATTCGGGTCGTCAGTAACTTTGTCAAGTATCCACTGGCAGTGAGTACGCCTGACTGGCAAATCCCTTCTTAAAAGGGCTTGAACTTTTTTAAATTTGTACGGTTTGCGTTTATTCCTTTTTAAAATGTTATGCACGGTTCTATGGCAGACTCTAAAGTGGCGTGCGGCTCTATGCAGACTCGATGTGGGGTTGCGGTCAAAATAGTCAAGAATCTGTTGCTCGCGCGCTGTAGGTATCTGCTGCGGTGGGACTTCCTCCCGCTGCGCTGTTAATGGTTTATTTTCCCGTGCCCGTTGTACTGCCAATACTATGGTGCGAGCATTCCTAGGGCACGCGCGGCTGTCTCCATACCTTTCTCGGTAAGTTCGCAGAGCTAGAGCTGCATTTCCGTGGGATTCCCCATAGATTAAAATAATGTCAGTGTATTCTGACGCCGTGTATGTAGCACGAGGCATTGTGGATGTCTTACGTACTTACAAAATAATTAAAAACTACTCACAAAACTAAACCGAAAATACTCAGTTACGTGTCCTATCACAATAAAATCTTAACATTAGTAAATGGGACGCGTGAGCGACAATAATCTGTGCTGAATTGCGCAACGTGCACCCCGGATGCTACGCGTCTTCGCACTAAACAAAGTAAAAATTGTGCCCTTGACCTAATTAGCCAAGCCGCCGCCGGCGCCATAGCAACATACTGATCTATTTCTATTTCTGTTACGCTTATTACATTAGAGTGAGATAACCGTGATCTGTACTTTTGTTTGTACTGCAAACTTACGATGCGAACTGGCAACATCGCATCGCTCGCGTGAATTTTGTCGTTTAGATAACTTTGTATGCCTGTAGTACAAACTTACGATCAGGTGATCGGGAAGATAAAGAGTGTTTAAATGAAACTAAGTAAAAACTAAAAAATATTCCTGTGACTAAACTGTTGCTTACATTGATCTGATTTTTGTTGTGTAGCCTGATAATGGTACACAAAACATGTGGTTTCATTTAATGCCTCTCGCTTTATTAACGTTGTATAAGAAGGGTACGTAGTATTCAGAAAGATAATTATACACCACTTTATCTGGGTTGTAATAACCATGTAACTCGAGAAAACTTGTCAGTTAGAAATCTGTTGATTCCACAAGCACTATTTGGCACCCCTTCAAACAACCCCATAATTATTTGAGATGGTACATTTGTTTATTTACAAAAAACTTCAAATTATTTATTTCAAAAGAAAACTTAAGCCTTCGGAAATATAAGAATTTGTTAAAACCTTTTCTCTCGGTGACCACAGATGGACACATCATTGATATTTTTGGACCTTATTCTGCAACGACTTCCGATGCTGATATAATTAAACATTTATTTCACAATGAAAATTCCCCCTTAATATAATTCCCTTTGAGCCCAATGATGTGTTCATCTTAGATAGGTGGCTTAGGGATGCCATTGTTGTTATCCTTAGGTTTTAATGTTCTTAAACCAGAAAGCGTTGATGTTGGTGAAACACAACTATATACTATTAAAGCAAATAAATCCAGAAAGGTGACAAACTGCAGGTGGGTTGTTGAAAGGTTTAAACGGGATTATAAAATATTTAGAAGTGACCTGAGTAGGCATGACATTGACAGTTAGACACATGTTGAAATACGTTCGTTTCATGCTGAGATTATGTGCATATTATCATGGTTTTACCACATTAAAAATAAAAAATTGGCTATCTTTAGAATTCATATTGACGCATGAAATGATTGTGTTTTATGAGCTTTATCGATTACAACTCTCACTAAGTCAGCTGGTTCTTAGAAATATTTTATACCGTCTCTTTTTCTGTTCAGTTCGAGTTATTTCAATAACTATTTTTTAATTCTTATAATGAAGTATTCCATAATATATACTTGAATAGATTCTTGTGTAACTAATTTCACAAAGTGAAATTTTTTTTCATTCGAGACAAACAAAGCAAAAGGCAAAAATACCGTAGAAGCCATGGTGTGACGTCATCTGCATATTTTTGCGTTTTTACTACTAGACCACAATTGCCTGCTGTGGTTTGTTATACTTTTGCACATACCTTAAAAATTATTTCTTTGGTGTGTGTGTTTCCACACGATGTTTTCCTTCAGTGTTAGAGCAGTCGGCTTAATTTACTTAAGTTTTAAGCTCAGCGGTACATTTGGCAGTCACGTGGATCGAACCTAGGACTTAAAGATCGAGAAGCCAGCGCCTTAACTACTGCGCCACCGATGCATATTCTTTGTTCTTTAACCCCATCCCTATTTTTCAATCTGTCAAAACTATCAAACGATACTTCTTGGATTGGTTGGTGAATAATACTGTATAAAAGTGGTGCAATTCGAATGCCGCTCACAGTGCTATCAGCGCTAAAAGCTGCTCATTACCGTTCAGATTCGTTTTAGCGTGTTAAAAGTGATATTAGTGCTATTTCATTTAGAATAGTAAACAGCGCGCTAAAATTATTGTTATTCCTCTGGTTATGAGCCGTTTTAGCGCTGTGAGCGGCGTTCGCAAGGCAACCCAGGTTGTAGGGCTTAGTTCCTTGCCTTTTTTACAAGTATATGTAATAATTATTTACAAAAAATAATTGACTTTTTGGCGGCAATACGACGGAGCAAGTTGTGCTCTGTATTGATTTTTCATTTTGTGTACGTATACGTACACGTGCGCGATAAGTTGAGACCCAAGCGGAATGCGGCTCGCCACTCGCTTCCCCTGCACGTCCCAGGATGGCGCCTGCATTGTACAGTAGGCAACACCATTTTTATTAATGAGAAACGAAGACTTAGCTAGTCGTATATTTTTGTGCACTGAACAAACATGCGACTGTGACGTCACCGCACTCAGGACTCAACTTATCGTGCACGGATGGTACATTAGTATTTAGTGTACAATTGTAATAGTGTATTGTGCAGTGAATACTCATAGACTCATAAAGATAGATAAAACCAAATAAGGAGTGTTTAGTGTTTTTCGATTTTCTCCAAGAAGTTCGCTCGTTGATAGAAAGTCACGCTATCACTTTACTATTGACTGACCTCCAGTGTCTTCATTACCATACATAATAATAAAATAAGAAGAATTGCAGACCAGGCTGTATGGCAAAGTTTCTTGCCTTTCGTATAATATTAAAAAAAAAATTCATGTATAATATTCCAATCCAATACACTTATCATTTTCCGATGAAGGCTAACGGTAATAACTACAGCCAATAGGTGGTTTTTAGTGGGTAGGTGCCATTCTGGTGAGTCCCACATAACCCCCCGCAGAGGACTTTACCTGCGGGCGGTATGCATGACGCATCTTCCACCTCCCTCCCGCGAGGGTGCCTCGGCAGCAAAAAAAAAAAAACACTTATTATTTGACAGTATATTCTTTGATTTTCAATAATTTTCATGTTATGTTGTTCATATAGAAATCTTATACGATGCATTAGAATTATTTCAGTTGGTTCAATTGATTTGCTTGTTAAATTACTGCTGAGGGCTTCTAAAGATATTTGCTTGCAGCAATGTCTCATAGAAGTCAGTCTAATGATCTTTTTCCAAGAGAAATAGACATTGAAGTTTGTCTTAAAACATTAAAAATTTTTCAAAAAATTGAAGGTGATGTAAACTGTGTCGTGTGGGACGCTTCGTTAGTGTTGGCTAAATATTTAGAGACAATGTGCCACCAAAAATCTGACTTTCTCAGTGGTATTAAAGTGCTCGAACTGGGATCCGGGCTAGGTGTTGTTGGTCTTACAGCAGCTACATTAGGGTAAATATGTTTTTGATAATAAAATTAAAGTTATTTCCATGGATACATACAATGTTTTGAATATAAACTATTTCTTCTTCTAGAGCCCAGGTGACCCTGACTGATTTGCCTGAATCATTACCTCTCATAAGGCTAAACATAAATGAAAATAAATCAAAAATTAGTAGTATGGGTGGATATGCAATTGCAGAGTCTTTAGTATGGGGAGATAAAAGTTCTGAAATTGTAAAGGATGAATTTGATATGGTTGTTGTGGCTGATTGTGTATATTATGAAGAGGTAAATATGTTGTGATTGAGATACACTATGTTATCTGCTTTAATTATAATTATTTTATTTAATTTTCACAGAAAATCTGGCCATTGAGTCCGTTCTCTCAATCAATCCTAAAGCATGATTTCTTCTTTTCTTCATTTCTTGCTTGATCAGGTCATTAAAAAATGTAGAGGTCCCAAGAGCAGGTGATGGACATTGAATTTGAATGTTTGAAACTATAGTACTTTTATTTGTGTGTACCTGTAGCAAAACTGTTTTCTATTCAATTTAAATATCTCTGTAAATATAGAACTTGAGAACTAGTTATTTAAAAAAAAAATGAATGTTATCAAATTCAATACATATAAATATAATATAATCTTTATTTCAACAAAACTTACAAAACATTTGTATAATTAACCTAAACATAACTGTAAATAGAATGGAGCTTTCTTAGAAACAAGATTTTATCAAGAAGTATTTCAAAAGTATTGTTTTAGTTCTTGAGAATATTAAACATGAGAAAATATTGTAGTTTATTGAATAATACAGTATGTTGCATCTATAATTTAAAAAGATTATGTAGCTCTACAGTACAAAATGGTAGAGGTATAACCTTAGTGTATTAGTTGCACTTAACTTATGTAAACAAAATGCAAGCCAATAATATTAATCTATTTCAGGCTCTTGTTCCTTTACTTACTACATTGCAATGTCTAACAGACAGAATAAATCAGAAGCCAACTATATACTTAACTCAAGAATTGAGAGACTCTGATATTCAGCGGCAATTATGGACTGAGTTCTATGAAAAACTCCAAGAAAACTTTATAGTTGAACAAGTACCTGAAGAAGAGCAACATGTGAACTATAGGAGTTCAGATATATTACTATTAAAAATAAATAAAAAATAGTAAAGCAAATTATAGGTCAATTATAATATTATTTTTAAGCTTCAATTTTAGATCTACTTTATTTTTAAGCTTCAACTAAATATTACCTAGTTCAAAAAGGATTGATAATAAATAAACTTGTTAAATAATTGCAAGTAGTCATTGCATAGAAAGACTGTAAAATGTTATTTATTCTACAATTTAAATAAATCAAGTCAAAATCATATGATCATTATTTACCTGATATTGTACAATCTTCTTTTTAAGTAAATAAACACACAAACATATTTCATTGTATTTCTTATTTAGTCTAAAGCTATTTATTTTTCATAATGTTATAAATAAATATGTAAAATCTATACAGTCAATTTGGGTAACTTTGAACATTTTTTAAAGTTTTTGAGATATGACATCTGATTTATATTTATTACACATTTATTTTATTGAATGAACAATGTCCTTTTGAATTGGTTTATTTTTATAACATGATGAATTTACGGAAAAAACAATAGAATTACCCATAATTTTCCCCAAAAGTCAAATTCAAAGTTACCATGAGTTTTGGGTAACTTTGAATATATATTTTATAAGGTGTAAAAACCTTTAATATTGGAATGTTGTATGATGTATTTTTCCAAAGGAAAACCTAATCTATGAAAATCATGTCTACACTGATGTATAAATATGATAGATCACTTTGTCTTCCCATATAAATCAAAGTAGACCAATTTAGTGGAAAAATATCGTTATGAGAACTGAGCAACATTATGCACATATTTAAAGTTACGCAACATAGTATTTTTAGGATACTTTGAACAATTCAATATTATCCAAATAACTTCGATTTTGAACGTCCTCAAAACTTTATACGTTTCACACAATATTTAACATCAAAAACGGATAACGATTTCACAATGATAATACCTATATTATAAACTAAATTTTACAGAAAAACACAAAAACATACCTGTTTACAGTAAGTTTTATGTTTTTAATCACGATTTCAAACACAACACCGCCAACACCTTCACTACGGAAAGGTGGGTAAACCAAAAAATTTTGGACATTCGATTTACGCGGTCCCGATATTGAAACATCAAAACGTTTCCATGTAAAAAAATTATAAATCTTTTTCACAACTTTGTTTAGTTAGACCTTAAATTCAAAGTTACCCAACATATACTATGCGATTCAAATGCGAATAGGAACGTCAATGACCTATATTTGTCAAATTTCACTTGAAAATTATGGTCTGCAAAGAAAACGTTTTTGCATAAAAATAATGATTTATTTTACTTGAAAAAAGAACTGTTATGAGTTAATAAAAAGGAAAATGTCCAAAATAACATTTTCAACTCTCGCGGTTTTGAAATTTTAAGGTTGCCACCTTACAATTCTAATTTAAATCCAATGACATGGCAAAAACATCAACAGTTAAAAAGCCAAATTGACAGTTTGACGCTAAAAGCAATTGCTTGCTTAAATAAATTCTATTTAAAAAAGTTCTTTTTTTGCTCACGCTACCTAATCGGTTCGAATTGACAGCTATGACGTCACAATATGGCGCTCAGTCGGTCCTATTCTTATTTGAAACGCATAGTACATACCATTTTACTTTTTTTTATTTTTTGTTTTTTTTTTTACTTATTACTTGTGAAGGGGATGCTAGATGATAGGGTGCTACCATACCTATCTATTGAACCCAGTGATGGGTATATATTTGGATAAATACTTGAGGTTAAGTATATTTTTTATTTGAGTATTTATCTGTATGTTTGAGGAAACATGTATGTGCTATTTTGTCGAAAAATTTAAATAAAATAGATGAAGCAATTAAGCAATATAAAATAGAGCTATGCAGGGAAAAAGATTGCAGAAATAAATCTTAAATAAATAAATCCCCAAACACCAAAAAAATAATTTCAAGCTTATCCACAAGCTGTAGTGGGTCCGAATAATAGTGTTTAACCTCATTCAACATTACATCCAACTTAAATGAAAGGCACCATGACAAATATAACATGTAGATATTAAGTTTTGTAAATTGACCAGCCCCCGTAGACAAGTGGCTTTCGATGATGGAACAGGAAAGTGAGAATGACATAGACATACGACTTCTTATAGTAGCGTCGGGTGACGGGTCACTCACTTCCCTCTAATATGGTTGAGTAGTGAGATGGCTGGATCCCGTGAACGGGAACCCGGGTGTTTTTATTTTTTATTTTTTTTTATTAATAATTAGCAGGCGTTTGTCTTCCATCTCACCTGATGGAAAGTGACGATGAAGACCAGGATCATACACGCCTGTCTAAGAGGTACCTATTCACTCTACACTTGAAAGCTCCAGGGTTATATTTGTCTGGAAAAACAGACACAGGCAAATCGTTCCACTCTTTGGCAACACGAACCAAAAATGAGCTATCGAACCGTTTAGTTCGGCTCATCGGCACGCTAACCACAAACGGGTGAAACTTCTGTCTGCATCTGGTTGACCGGTGGAGAAAGGGGGAAGGTTCGATCAACTGAAAAAGAGCATTCGCACACTCTCCAAAGTGCAATCTGTAAAAAACCGATAGACTAGCAACTTTTCGACGATGCTCGAGACTTTGCAGTCTCGAAGAAGTAAGTTTGTCGTCACTTATGAGTCTACGGGCCCTTGCCATCAGTCACAGCTTAAAATAAGTTAACTTAGAGTGTTGCCGACTGTGCAGTGTTGTGTAGTAAATTTACAATTGTTATAAAACTTGACATCCCATTATTGTAAAAACAGAGTGTAATTAATAGTTGTTAGATCTTAAACTTTTTTTAAAATTATAAAACAAATGTGAATAATAGGTATTAGCCGATACATTAAAGAAAGGAATCATAAATGGTGGCTTGTACTTGCATTGACAGATTGTGCAGTTAGTATACAAAGGAGACGTTTCATTTTCGGCTAGCGCGATGTACACCAATTCTAAATTTTAGAAAAAATGTGTTAAACATACTAAAAGTATTTAAAAAATTGTACCCTGCATTATGTTCTACTTAGAATCAAAAAACGAAACATCACGTGGCCACACCAAGGTGACGTTTCCATACAACGCGCGTTGAACGAAAATAAGAAACTGCATGCTTGTACCTACTACTGAGTCTGTGACAACTTGTTGTCTTTCTTACCTGTGGTTTGTTCTTAGTTAAAGCTGACTGTATGGTTTCAATAATCGAAATACACTGCGAGTTACGTAATATTTAAAACTAAGATATAACTAACATTTGAATGACTTTGCAGGTGTTTAATGTCCGTTTACAATAATCATAATCGTTTTGGCAACCTGAAATAAACAAAATATCCCTATACTCACTACCAATTCCTAATAAATAATAATAAATCAAAGTGTTGCTGTTGTTAAATCAATGGTAAATAATAGTACCGGTTATAGTACAATAATTGAATGAAACTAAAAACTCCAAAGGAGTGCGTAAACTGGATAAGCGAAAAATTGAAGAATAAAAGTAATAACAGGTCAATCAAATATCAACATGACCGATAGCGCCATGTTTTCATTATGTAGTGTGGCTGATTTACGAATTTGAAAATATTTTCCTAAGACAAAACTAACTGAAATTATGAAATATTGGCATATAATACTCGTTCTATTTATGTAATACAATCCTAAGAATACCCTTACAAAAGCTAGCCAAATGCTCCTATAAAACTGAAATGTCTCCTTTTCAAAGTATTTTTTTCAATTCAAAAATAATAAAAACAAGATCGGATTTTCAAACTAGCTTCTGACAACGGCTTCGTCGGCGTGAAAGTTGAAAGATACGTGGCGCCATCCATTATTATTAGAACGTTATTGTTGTTTTCATCGGAAACAGTGCTTTTTTTCGGGATGAAAGGAACCTATGTCCGTTTCTGTACACCTGACAAAGTGGGTAAATAACAAAATTTCAGGAGAATCCTTATTATGATGTTAGTTAAAATAAAACACGAATATTATTTAAATCATGACTAATATTTTTTTTACTTACCGTACGCGCCAGAGTGAGTTCCAATAGACGGCACTAATGTGCGAGCGAGAAAACTTGATAAGCACCGCCATTTTCAAAACCTTTCTTTACAATCCTAAACGCGTGTTTGAGCGAGACGGCTGCGCTCGGGAATGCCAGCAGCATGCGTTGTGCGGAATGCGTTTCTATCATTGACCTCAAACTAATGGACAGGCCCTAAGTACGAAAAAAACGTGCATACCTAAACTTGAAATGTAACATAAAATGGCGTCCATTTTTAGTGTTGCACAGAGAGTATCGAATCTACTATCGATATTTAAAAACTAAATATAGAACTTGCAATATAATATTGTAATTTAATGAACTTTTGCGAGAGATCGACGTAAATAAAATAATCATAGTTTATGGTTTATTTACTTTCAATATAATTCTTTTAATTTAAAAAATAAAGAACTATACAGTTTATTTTCTTATTCCTGATATAGTCCCGTCAAGCCAGAAAAATAGCGGTCAGTTTGCATTAACTTCCAACATGCTGAATTTTGGTACAGACCTGGGGTACACTATTATAAATAAAACACCGAAAGATCCCATGTTTGCTTAAAAAGTTATTCAAGGTCAAGCATCAAAGTTTTCGGTTCAATCAATTAAAGTCTGGCTTGTCTTCAATAATTACGATTCATAAACAGACAAAATAACTACCAATAATATACTAATATTCAATAACAAAATTAACAATTCTAAGCAAGCTTAATTCCCTCTTTCTTCACGCCTTTTTGATTCAAAAATACTCGCACAACGGCAAGCAAAGCAAATACCGTTTCAATATGATTTATTGCGTAAGCCCCTGTTATCATTTACATCGAAAGTATGAAAAATAAAAGCATATTAATAACGATCATCGATATCTGGTTAAATAATCAAAGCTCCGGAACATCACTTTTGACAGCTTTTTTTGACAGTAATGTAACAATAAATGGCGATTTGTGGCACGCTAGCCACCTGCTATGACGTCACTACATGATTGATATTTTAGTGACAACATTCAAAAATAGTACTATCTCTTTCTTTTATTAGCATTTTTATATAAGTAAAGGAAGACAACCAAGTTCTTCCTCTTCTTCCTCGTCGATATACATAACTACTTATTTATATAGGACATTACGGCTACTCCATGTATTTATCGCCTCGCTGGTTTCTATTACACTTAGTGTTACCAGAGAGCTAATTTATCTTATAGCAATTTACAGGCCGCCAAGATTTAATAATCAAGACAGGATAAAAGGATTTATTATCGAATTACGTAATTTGTTAAATAACCTACCAAAACATTCGAAAGTAATATTTTGTGGCGACATTAATATAAACTTGTTGGACTTCCGTAATAAAAACGTTATAATTTACGAAAATTTAATGGCTGAATATGGTTTTTATAAATGCATAAATGACGTAACTAGAAGGGAAATAGTTATGAGTAATCTAGTTGAATCATGTTTAGATCATATATTTATCAGAGCGCCCTCCGCACTCATTAGCTCGGCGGTAATTAAACATAAGATATCAGATCATTATTACGTTGCGGCGGCCATACAATGGAATCTCCTTACGCAATGTACAAGTAATAATAACCTACCAATATTTGAAACACGCCGTGTCCTCGACAACAGGCTAGTAAAAGAAAAGTTACATAAAGCTAACTTTAATGAATTACTAAACATAAAATGTCCAGTTCGATTACATGATGCTTTTTCTGATTTATTCATAAAAACATATGATGAGTGTTATAAATTAGAAAATGTTAAGATAAATTATAGTGATAGGAATTATAAAGGGTGGATAAATGATAATTTAAAAAAGATGATAACAGAAAGAGATAGATTGTATACAGTATGGTGTAATGAACCAAAAAATATGATAAAAAGACTAGACTACACTAGGTATAGAAATAAATGTTTTAAAACAATACTTAAATATAAGACTGAATATGATAAACTTAGCATAATAAACTGTTATAGAAACATAAGGAAAGTATGGGCTAAGATAAATAGCCTTCTAGGTAATGACAAGCAATCATTAGATAAATTAATAACTAGCAATATGAAAAATCAGGGCAGTGTAAAGGATATTTGTGACAAATTTGCAAAAAGCTTCGTAAGCGAAGTAGATCTGGTTAAACATTTTTGTTAAAAAAAAATTTTGGAAAGAAGTAGCTACGCCAAGCAGTCAGACGTCTACATGAGATGGCAACCAGTCAGCGATAATAGTGTTAAGCGCGTCATATCAAAAATGAATTTAAAAAAATCTCCTGGGAGCGATCACGTGCGGATGTCTGACTTAAAGTTTCTTATTGACAAAATAAGCCAAGTCATGGCTAACATGATTAACTTGTCTGTAAAACATCACATAATTCCACATAAACTAAAAGAGGCAATCGTTCGTCCTATCCATAAGAAAGGCAAGCGTAACGTTTACAATAACTACCGGCCTATAGCCATACTCTCCAGCACTGAAAAAAATATTGAAAAATGCATTACTGATCAACTTAGCAACTTTTTACAATCAAATAACATTTTAAATGAATGTCAACACGGCTTTCAGAAAGGCAAGAGCACTAATACCTTACTTTCTAATTTTACCGATGAAATTAATAGTTACCTAAATGAAAAAAAGTTTGTAGTGGCAATATTTTATGATTTAAAAAAAGCATTTCAAACTTTAGATAAAGATACACTGCTAAATGGAATGGACGAATGTGGTGTGGGTCAACCACTAAACCTATGGTTTCGTGATTACCTCACATCACGCCACTTCTCTGTCAGGCTCGGGGACACGCTCAGTGAGACGACTAGGGTGAAGTACGGAGTACCTGAAGGATCCACGTGTGGGCCCATTTGCTACTTATTACATGTCAACAGCTTATGTAGCGTACTACAGTACTGCACAGCCTACATGTTTGCGGATGATCTCTGCACACTGCGTGCTGGTACCGACCTAGAGGAAACGTGTCGCATGGTCCAGAGTGATGTTAACGCTGTAGTCAAATGGTCACATGACAATGGCATCGTGATAAATACAGATAAAACTAAACTGCTTCTCATACACTCACCTTACCTTCGTCCTGCTGAACCGTGCGCTAATTTGTTTACTCATAGTTTTATCTGCCTCCATAATAATTTTGTTAACTGTCAATGTAAACCTATAGATAAAGTCAATTGTGCTAATTACCTTGGTGTTAAAGTTGATGACAATTTTTCTTGGTCTCATCATATAGACTATGTTTGTAATAAATTGAGAATATTGTTAAGGAAATTCTACCACCTAAGCTTTAAAGTTCCTTCCTCTATATTAAAATGTCTTTACTTTTCGCTAGTCGATAGTATACTGTGTTACGCTCTTGACAGTTATGGCCTTACATTTAAATCATATATTGACAAACTTGAGTCCTTGCAGCTCAGATTCCTAAAGTTACTTGTAAACAAAAAAACTAAAACAAATTGTAAAGGAAATTATACAAAATTATTTAAAATTTGTAACATTTTACCTATCAGATTAAAGCATAAATACCTGCTGGCTATAAATAATTATAACAGACAAGAGCACTTAAAATTGTTAACACATAATCAAGGTACCAGGTCGGTGTCGTCTGGCAAATATGAAGTACCCAAAGTAAATAATTATTATGGTGACAGAAAATTATCAAAACGATTACCATACTTTTTAAATAGTTTACCTGACGACATACGACAAGAAAGCAACAAAAATAAATTTAAATTTAAATTAAAAATACATTTATTGTCTACATTAAAATAAATTACATGTTACTAGTAGATAATTATTAATGAGACTCTCGTTCCCGCAGTCAAACTGTTAAACAGTTTTTCGAGACTGTAATTTAGTTATAAGATTGTTTTGTATACTTAATAAATAAATAAATAAAAAAATAATGAACCATGTTATACCATAATCCAGTACAAAACTTTTTGGTGCGCAACTTAAAAATTCCAACAAGCAAAGAGCTCTTACTGTACTGGTTAAACTGCAGAGGTACACATTTCAATTCAACAAAATGCAGGTAATATTAAAACATTGTCATGTCATGGATACTCAAAGACTGGACATGGCAATGAATAGAATAATCTTTGCAAACAATAAAATATACACTCATCCATAATTTTTTCGAAATTATTCACGTCGTTGACGTAGTACACTGTTAAAAGTCACTTAAAATAACACTGAATACTCAATTTGAATAAAAATGTATTGATGATGCGCATTGTTTTAACCTTTTAGCAATATTTGACCGAGAAAACCTCGGGCTTCTGAAAAATTTTCCACAAACTCTCCACAATGCTATTAATAATCTATAAAACGCAATAGGATAAGTATTACGAATTCATTAACGACACACCTTTTCACCAAAAATGTCATTCAAGTCAGCTACGAGTACTTGTCCTACAAAATTCTGTGAAACACCACGACAGGGGAGTGGCCTGTGCCATGTGGTTTTTCACAAAACTAAGATGTTGATGTTAAGATGAGATGATGCCACTTCGGCCAAACAGCAAACTAAAGGGGCTGCGCGCTCCCCGGTCAATTTCTAAGAGGTCAGGTATCCCCCGACTCCAAAGCCCAAGCGGCCCAAGCCTGCTGGAAAATAGGTTTCGTGTCTGAAGTCGTAAAATAGAAATCAGAAAAATGAAAAAAACAGGATTAGGTATAAGCCGAGATTGTGGATATATTTTATTTAGAGGGCGAGGTTTTGACCTTCACAAACCAAACTGAGAGTAAATTGGCAAGAGGTCCGCAGGTCGAAATGGAGCTTAGTGACATCCACAAAACTGCATTCAATGTCGAACATGGACACTTTGAACTTTTGGGTAATGTCCTCCGTGGTCTCCATAACGTAATTGTTTGGTCTATTTAGATGGCGGTAAAGCCCTCGTTGGAATTGAGGGCGTAGACAGGAGCCAGGGTATTGCAATCCAGCGACGATGTGTTGCTGGTGTAGGAAGCGACAGATAAGTGAGAGCTAGAGCACTCAAGTGAGGGGTTGATGGATTCGGGCTGGCGCGCCCATGTGCTAATATTGTTTTGCAGATTTTTATAAAATCGGTGATAGTGAGGCTCCCTGTGCCAAACCAAGCCGTTGGTTAACTATTCTATCCAACCCTATGTTAATTGTTAAATTCCTCTCCTTTAAGAAGTTACCAACGTAAGTACAAATAGCCTTTAAAAAAATTAGCCTTTAAAATAAAACAGCCAATCGTTGATATACTTTTTGAGCAACCTCTTTGTTGCTCAAAAACTAAACTTACTTACTTAATTTTCTAACATGGATATACGTCACCTAAAACCAGTTGTTTAATCATCTAAAATTTTGTTTTTGTAAACATGACAATCAATACTGCTTTTTTGAAATTCACTGAAAAATCTTACACAAGCACGTCATTATACAAATAGGTCGCAGCGAGGAGGGTGATGTTATATCTCTATGCCTGGTTTAGGTGTAGATATAATGGTTATTTCTCGCCACTCTTGAGGAACAGAGCCTGTGAAGTACAGTATTGGAAGGTTTTTGATTATAGAATATGAAACATTATCTACACAAGGCGATGTATATTTGGCTAGAATACATGTATTTAATTCGTTAACTGATATTGGGATTTCTGAGCTTGGGATGTTATTATTGAGGAATATTTGGATTAGCGTAATCGGGTGTTAATGTTCTTCAAAGTTCCATACATACTGAACTATTAACTGTGCTGAAACTTCTTCTTTTGTAACTCTTTAACCACTTTATTTTTTGCCAGACTTCGTTTCGTGAAGTTGTCATGGATACTGAAGAACAAAGCTTTTGCCAGCGTTTTCTTGACGCATTGCGAAAATCCTTTACGCATTTCGTATCTTTTCTTGTAAAATTTAATAGTTGTCAGGGCTAGGATTTCTTCAGAATTTTGTAAGGACTAATCTACGTTCAGCTACAGCTTGAGACAATGTGGGATTCCAATATGTTTTCGTACAGAAATTATTGGTAGGATTATTGTTTATTTTATATTTAGGTATGTGTAAATCTGCAGCTGTATTAATGATATTTAGAAAGTCACTTTAGAAAGTTTTCAGTCATTTAATAGAATACGAAGGCCTCAGTAAAGTGTTCTGTTGCTAACCCGTCAGTTGACTTCAAATTTTGATATTTTCTGTTGTTATTTTATTTGTGAGATGATAGCTTCCTAAGTTTCCGCTTAACGTAGTTTGCTATAAAATAGCTAAATTGGAAGTAGCTGTAGATATATCGGGCGCAGATGTTTGCAAAATATTATTTTATTCGCGTAAGATGGCCAGTATTTAGTGAAATAAGGTTTGTGTCTACAATAACAACGTTAATTTGCAAGCCTCTAGTATCCATTTTAGTGGACCAATTTAAAAGTTGGCCGTTGAAATCCCCCAAAAATAAAGTATTTTTTCCAGACGGCTCCTCTTCTGACCTAATGGCAATTAATGCCGGGGTGCCTCAGGAATCTGTTCTCTCTGCAACGATATTCTTGCTGCACATTAACGACCTGCTAACCCCAGGCATTATTGGTTACGCTGATGACAGCACCGTTGTAGAGAGATACATGTACAATGCGCGAGCGAGTCTTCAAAAAAACTTGGGCTTTGAGAGAGTCCATGATTGATCGGGTGGATTTGGCCTTAAAGAAAGTGTCCGATTGGGGCGAGTCCAACTTGGTCAAATTTAACCCGTCGAAAACACAGGCGTGTTTATTTGCCGCGAAAAAGAGTAGTTTCGACCTAACGCCCACTTTCCAAAATGTTTCTGTACCCTAACCGACCACCTAGGGTTTCTGGGCGTAACTATATCGTCCCAACTAAACTTCGGGCAACAAATTGTGTCCATGGCTCAAACTGCTTCAAAGAAGTTGGGAATCATCTCGAAGGTCCGACGGTACTTCAGCCCTGAACAGCTACTTAATTTGTAAACAGCTCAAGTTCGATCTTGTATGGAGTACTGTAGCCACCTTTGGGATGGTTCTGCAAAGTACCAACTACAAGCGATGGATGCAGTTGACCAAAGAGCCCGAAAAATTATTAACAACTTTGACCTCACCACCAAAAACTGCAAAGCCTCGACCATCGTCGGAAAGTTGCCAGTTTAGCAGTCTTCTAGAGATTACATTTTGGAGAGTGCGCGAATGCTCTTTTTGATCAGGTTGAACCCACACCCTTTTTGCATCGGACTTCTAAACGCAGACAGACCTTCCATCCCTTCATGGTAGATAACCCAAGAAGTCGAACCAAACGCTTCGATAGTTCCTTTTTGGTGCGGGTCGCCAAGGTGTGGAATGACCTGCCTGCGTCTGTTTTTCCAGAAAACTTTAGTCCTAGTTCTTTAAAGTGTCGAGTGAATAGGTATCTCGTGGATAGACGTGTAACACCTTCGTCTTCATCATCACTTTCCATCAGGTGAGATAGAAGACAAACGTCTTATCCTTTTTCAATAAAAAAAAACATAATAAAATAATTGCATAAATTCTGTATAGTTTGATGGACAATTGATAAAAGCAACATTTTCAACATCAGAGCAATTGCAAATCTTTATCAGAACGTTTTTCACGACGCCCACCGGCGTCCCGTGTGACGGCGACGAAGTAGAAGGGAGGATGCATCATCTTCCCGGCCGCGCAGAAGGATCGCACCGCCTGCCAAGACCTCTTACTCTGGACCATAGCGTGAACCAAACCGGGAGCGAGATATCGGCACCCAATACAGAGCCGAGCGCTGCACTCCGCATCCCACGTCAGGGATACCTCCAGGGTGTGCTAGGTCGTCTCGTCAAGGCAATCGTCGCAGTGGTGACACCTGGCAGTCGGTTCCCGACCGATCCAAAACATGTAACTCCCGAAACAACCATGCCCCGAGAGCACCTGAGTCAGACGGTAGGTCAGGAAACCGAATCGCCTACCCAACCACTACTGGAAAACCGGACGAATTGCCTTGATAGTCCAGATTCCGGCGCTCGGAAACGCCAGCCTGGAACCCCACGCTTCGTTAGCCCGTCGGCGCGGCTCAGTTCTGTGCCCCTCCAGTTCCTGCAGTGCAGGCGGGTGACCCCTGGCCCAGAGCGCCTCTACACGCCGCTCGTAGAGCGACGCGCGGGCTCTCGCTTCTAGGTCCCGGGGAATAGTACCCGCCAGCACGCAAGATGCCTCACCCGAAATCGTGCGATAACCCCGTACCACCCTGATCGCCCTCTCCTGGAGCCGCGTCAAGTGGGCGAAATTGCTGCAAGTCAGGGCGTTGCCAGCCCACACAGGGGCACCATACAGGGCCATCGACGTCACGATTACCGCGTAGAGACGTCGGCGCGACGTCTCAGGTCCACCGAGATTGGGCAGTAGCCTTCCCAGGCCGCAGCCGCCCTAATCCTAGTACCGACTCCTGAGGAACGGCGCTCGACAATCGGATACGTTATCTACCATTACTAAAATTAACTACTGCATAAAATATTTAATAGCATTGCAAATTTTAGACATAGAGTCTCCCTTAAAAATATAATTTCATTTAATTTTGCCAATAATTCACTGAAATTTACTGTTCGCTTTCTTGTTTCTGTACCTCAATCTTCTTTATATTTACTCCTTTTTTCAAACTTCTCAGGTTCCTGAGAGGTCTTTTCATTTATGGATTGCGGAAATATTCTACTATTTCGAAGGTAGGCGTGGGCTCTTCTCACCTGTCTTGAGTAAGTAAGCTGTAGTAGTTCTGTCTTAGTTGGGACTTAAATTTTTGGCCATTTGATGGAATAGTATCGTTGATCAACATTTGATAAGTAGGACTGGGTGGGACATAAATAGTGAGAAAGGTTTTCTATATGTACAATAGTACTCAGACACTATTTCTCAAAGCCTTTTTTCTTTTATATAAGCAGGGCAGGTTTTTATGAGGTCTATATGATTTTGCGAACAATTCACCCACTTAAAGGTTGAAGTGTCGCAATGTTCATGGATCGATACACACTTGGGACACACTTTCTTATTTGATGGGCACCTTTTGCGAGCAATGTGACCAAACTTCCAACATGGAGAGCGCTGCCACACCAGAAACACATAAAGCTCTACTGTAAGTTTTCTACCTTCTACCCATAAGTATCCAGGTAACGAAGCACCTTTGAAACGTAGTTTAGCAGCCTCATTTTGTATCCACCCATTAATCTTATTGTAACTTCTTTGCAATCGTTGAACCAATAGCAGCTGCGTATTTTCATGGAACGTGATTCGACACTTTGGAAAATATCGTCGTCAGAATTAGTTAAATCTACATTTTTTGTTATCTCTAATGAAGTATTTTTGGTCGTTGCTTTATACAATTTCCAAACTTTTTCTGTAAAGCTATCACACTTTTCCAATCTTTTTGCATGATTCTCATATGTGAAGTCCAGTTGCAACTTAGTAATGCGATTTGCTTTGGTAAATACTCGTACCTCGAAACGTATATTTCGGAGTCCCTTCTACAAGTAACTGGGTGAAGACATTAGAGAGAATATATCTTTTCATACTCATTACAATTGACCTTTATACCATATCTCAGGAGTTATCGCAAAACTCGCGCATCAACATAGCCCACTGTTGCACTTGTCATAAGGGCTTTACCAGACTTCAAGGACTCTAATTGTTATAGATTATAATGTAATCTATGGCGATTGGTCTTCGATCATTGTATAAAAGCGTAATGTGTGACCGAAGACTGTGGTAGGTTGTAAGATATATTCTAATTTTTTTATTAGTTTTATTATTAGTGTTTTTATGGAAGGTTGCAGTTGCGTTGGTTTTGTAGGTTAAATTAATGAAGGATACATTTAAATCTAACTTCATGCTCGACGCCACAATCTAATGCGAAACTATAGCAAAAAAGAAATTAAGGCTTATATGCCGGGCCTAGTGTACTACTCGTATATGTTCACATCAGTTTTTTTTGGCGCTGTCTGTCGACGTAATAGAAACAATTTTTTTAATTTGATTGAGGTAAATCTCTTATTATGGCGGGCAAAGTATGGAGTAACTCTCCACCCCAAATGAGATCTTAACAAAAGTAACTCTACTACAACTAAATGAAAAAGTAACCAAACATTCATTCGTCCATCGATATACGTGTAAGTTTATAAAATAGTAGAAAGATTTTTATTTTTGGACGCCTATGCTGCACCCTCCGCGTGGAGGGAGGTGGAAGATGAATCATGTGTACTTCCGCAGCTGAGCGGGGTGATATGGGACTCACCAGAGTGGCACCTACCCACTATGGACTAAGGACTACCTCGATGGCTGTGGCAAGATTTTGCCATTAGCCTTCATCGGAAGCGACAACAGATTAAGGAAGGGGGTGCGCTAGCGGGGACCCGCTAACGGGTCGTGCGCCGGCTGTTAAAGTTGCACTGAAGGTGCTCAAAGGGACATGAGCATGAGGTAGGGCCGGTCTGCGCCGAGCGCCGAAGCCGGAGTACCTGAGGGATCAGTTCATATAAATGAACCTATAATGAACTGAGAAGGGAACTATGCTCTGTCAAAGCCATGAGTTGCTCTGTAGGTGAGCGGGAAGCACTTCATTTTCGTGCAAGAATTGGTTCCCTAACATTAATATGTTTGATAGCATCGCAAACGATATGCATATCGACTGCAAGTGAGGGTCGAGATGTGGGCTGGGATGGTCGAGGAGCCATGGTGGGATTTGGGTGTACAGCAGGGCGCTGTCTCCAGTTCTCTGGAGCAGGCTTGGGCTGCCTAGGCTTTGCAGCAGGAGGTACCCGGCTACGCAGCGGTGGAAAGTTGGACTGTGAAAGGGGCGGGGCCTGTTTGGGTGCTATCCTCTTTGCTTTGGATCGTATAGATCGGGGTGCACGAGGGCAGCCCCTGTAGTTTGCGGTGTCGCCGGACTGGCCACAAAGCACGCATTCAAGAGAGGAGTGAGTTTCAGGAGTGCGATCGCAATCCTTGGTGAAGTGAGGCACCAGGCACTTTACACTCCTGGGTGGAGCGGCGCAGTTGGCCGCCACTTGCCCATATAGTTGGCAGCGGTGGCACTGCCCAGGGCGACCGTGGTGATGAGGCGCCTCGACTGAGATTCCAGATAGGCCGCATATAGTAGCAGCCCCTTTGAAAATCTCCCTGGATTTGGGAACATTGGCGAAAACCACCAAGGCGAGAGGGTGACGCTTTCCGTACTTGCTGTGCATTTTCTCCGCCACAAGTGCCGGGAAGCCTTGGGACTGCAGATCCTCGAGGATGTCCTCGTTCGACAATTCAAACGGGACTCCCCTGAGTACCACTCTAACCTTACGCTCTTCTGGGAGAGGGCAGGTGTGGTAAGCAATTTGCTTACCAGTGAGGAGCTTAGTTAGGGCTCGGAAGTCGTCTATAGACGAGACAATAACCCTAATAGATTCACCTGAGTTAGAAGCTCGGATATACTGAATCTTGTGCTATTTGCACAAGTTGGATACCTCGGACCATTTGCCCTTTTCCCGCAGGAATACGAGTGGAGGGATCTGAGGCTTAACTGAAGCTGAGTAAGGGGATGGAGTCACTTGGGATGGAATCAGTGAGGTAGGGTGGGTATTGAAGACCGTGGCGGCGGGCTTTGAAGACGCCATGGAGGGTGTTGTGTACACCGGGACGGGCGTTTAGGACGCCGGGGCTTGTTTCGAGCGCTTCTTAACGAGGGTGAATGAAGGCTCAGAGCAGGTCAGGTGCGCTTATGGGAGCGGTGCACTTGCAGCGCGAAGGGGCGTCCGTTTTACACTCCATGTCACTGGAGGTGGGGGACGCGGGAGGGCTTAGGACCAGAGGGGCCTGAGGTGCCTGAGGGGCGGGGGTGGCAGCTTGTGCCAAGGCTAATGTGTCGGCTATGTGTAGGGGTAATTGAATCCCCAGAGATGCAATTTTGTGGAGCGCCTGAAGGGCGTCCTCAAATGATAGCGGGGCCATAGTGGTGGACGGGGAAGGGACAATAATATATATGCTATGAAACTACCAACGAAGACTAACTTCCTAACGTTGGGGACGACGCGGAGTGGTAAAGGCCCAGTGCACTGGGATCGGGAATTCCAGTTTCTTAAAAGCCTGAAGGGCCTATAAAGCACACCGGGGCAACGCTAACAGAATAGAATAGAATAGAATAGAATATCGGTTTATTTGCAATAAGACACACAACAAATTATTATAAAATATGACACAGAGAGAAAAGAAGACAAGAATATTAAGTAAAATTAAAAAAGAGAGAAAAAAAGGGTAAACATTTTTGTTATGCAATCACAGAATAAACAAGTAAGTGCGTAATGATAAGTTGTAAGTGTGTGCAATATTGCAAAAAGGCCATAGCTCAGTGGTTATATTCGCTCTGTTGAGCAAATCACTGATTTTCAGCTATCACCTTAAGGCTACGCGACGAGTGCAACATAGCTTCAGGTGTTATATAAGATATAATCTGAGATAAAAATAGTTATGAAGAAAATGAAGTGGCCGGGAGAATGAATTTAAATTGAATTGATTTTAAATTACAGTAAGTTTGAATAAAATGTAATAAAATAATAATAATATTCAACATTACACATAGGACTATAAATATACATACATAATAAACAATAAATAGCACTTGAGAGCCAAAAACAACAGAAGGCAACATTAGCAGATAAATAATAATTAAAGAAATAAATTATGAAATTGAAAATCTTGACACTCAGAAGTTACGTAAATATATTTTTTTACGATAAAAGTTTCTGCTGGTTAATTATATTAAGTTTCATAAGTTTTTTAAATGTCAATTTAGATGGGAGCTGCCTCAGTGGAGGGGGAATATCGTTCCAACATCTTGTTGCTTGGTGGCGGAAACTGCCTTCAAACGCCACTGTTCTGTGCTTTTGGCTCTCTAGCGGCATACGTGCACTCCTAATGCCATGCATGCCACGAGACTTTAAAAAGTCAGTTTCTCGTGTAGATACTCGGGCTTTTTGAGATGTACGATGTCGAACATTAAACATGCTAGGTGCAACTGCCTTCGAGATTTCATATTCAACATTGACGCCTTATTTAGGTACGGTGTGATATGGCTACGAGGAGGTATTGCAAAGCTAAATCTACAGCAGGCATTTTGCACGCGTTGCACCATGCGCTGCTGAATAGATAGAAGACGGCCTCCGTAGATAAGGTCCCCATAATTCAACCTAGAAAGCACTAAAGACTCGCAGAGCGTTATGCGTGTTTGTTCACTTAGAAATCTGCGTATCTTATACAGGATTTTTAATCTATAAAAACCGTTTCTAACGTTGCTAATTATATGCGAGTGAAATCGCAACTGATCGTCCATTATAATGCCTAAATTTCTCGCTTCCCTTACATGTTCAATGCTATTGCCCGATATACGCACATCCGGTTTATTTTGCATAATTTTGTTGATATGCGATTTTGATCCGAAGACCATGAATTTAGATTTGGCTGGGTTGATGACTAAAGCATTTCTCGAAAACCAATCAGCTATTCTTTTTAAATCTTCGTTCATCCTTGCCGCGGCGATTGCAATTTTATCAGGTGTTTCTGAAATGTAAAGTTGAACGTCATCCGCATAACAGTGATATTTACAGTACGTAATTTCTTTCACAAGGTCTGCACTATAAATAATAAAAATAAGCGGACCAAGGATAGATCCCTGAGGTACGCCACGTTCAATTGGTTTCATCTCTGAGATTAAATGCGTGCCATCACTCCGTGACAGCTTAACAGCTTGAAACCTTCCAGTCAAGTAACTCTTAAACCACTCCGCACATTCGCTATTCACTCCATAATATTTAAGCTTGGATAGCAAAAGTGGAATATTGAGACAGTCAAAGGCTCGTGTGTAGTCCAGTAGAGTCAATATGGTCCCCTTTCCAACATTTTGTTCGGTTAAAATGTTGTCGGTGACATCTAAGAGTGTGGTTACAGTACCACGTCCAGTACGAAAACCTGACTGATGTTTCGGCAATATATTGTTTTCTTCTATATAGCTAATAAGTTGACAGTAGATTGCTTTTTCGAGCAGCTTAGAGTTGAAGGGCAGTATACTAATTGGCCTTACATCTTTTAACTCACTGGGATTTTCGACTTTTGGCAACGGAGTAACTAAGGCTACTTTCCACTGCTTAGGTACAGTACTAGTCATGATCGATCTATTTATAATATCCGTGATAATCTTTAGAGTACGAGGTAAAGTCAGTAATATCATCTCTTTGCTAATCCCATCACTGCCGGCAGCATTAGATTCAATTGAAATTATAAACTTAAAAACTTCAGTTTCGGATACAGGGCGAAGCTTAAACTCAGCGGAGCAAAATCTGTTCAGTTCAAAATTAGTGAGCTCTGAGGTAGGTACTGTGCTGGATCCAGGTACATTAAGGAAATGTTTGTTAATATCATTGGGGTCATTAAAATAATCTGGAAGGTATTCATTTTTTCCGGGATCGAACAGAACTTTTTCTTTAAGATTTTTCCAAAAATCTTTGCTGGTTTGGTTTTTCTTGTTAAGATGCTGATCAAAGTATGCCTTCTTTTCATAATAAATACTACGTTTCACCAATTGCTTGAGATCTTTGTAATACTTTTTATGCGACTCAGATTTACTTTTACGAAAGGTCTCGTAGGCCTGATTACGCAAGTTGATCATGTGCTTAATGGTACCAGTAATCCAAGGGAGAGAATAATTTGCTTTTGTGGTCACCGTTTTGACAGGTGCATGCTTGTCATAAAGCGACAATATCATTCTGTTAAATTTTTCCACCATAAGATTAAGATCATGTTCCTCAGAAATCGACTCCCAGTCTGTTAACTCAAGTTCATGATTAAAAATTTCCATATTTATATTCTTGATAGAACGAATATGAATAATTTTAGATGGAACTTTTTTTTCTTTAAAGAGAGAGTAGTTATAACCAATCTGTGCCCTGTTTGTCCTGTGATATTGTTAACAGACACCTCCCGCACTGTACAGTTGGTACACACAAGGTCTATCAGACTTTCCGAATCTGATGTAAAGTGTGTAGGTTCCATAACAACTTGGCGCAAGTCCATGCATTGAAGAAAATTATTAAATATAACTGTACTTCGATTAAAACTGTTTAACATGTTAATATTGAAATCACCCAAAACAACTATATAATCAAATTTTGAAAAATGTGCGACACATTTCGTTAGCTCATCAATAAACAATTCCGCGTTCATCCAAGGGGGTTTATAAGCCGTGCCAATTGCAATACAATGTCCGTTTGTTTTCATCGACCACCACATTTGTTCGATATTAGAATCCAGGTATTTCTCATACCTTACATGAACATCGCGCTTCACATAGAAGGCGACGCCGCCGCCGCGACCGTGGCGCACGCTCTCCGGGCGAGGTGTGTTGCGCAGCCGGTAACCGGGGACTGTGGGAGCTCTCGCCTCCTGGCCCGCCGGTATCCATGTCTCGTTGATGGCAATTATATCCGGATTCAGTTGGTTCATGGCTATCAGAAAGTCGTCGTGACCGGTGTTCAGCGACCCTGCATTGTAAAGCCCTAACTTAAGAAATTTTGTTTTAGAAGCCATTAATGCAGACAATCAAACATAATATGAAGGCAAGCCAGCTTAAATAGAAGAGCAACATCGATAAGTCATAAAAACAAAGCAAAAAATAATAACAAATTAAATACATAATAATATATTGACTAGTGAGGGTAGTCATTCAAGAAACAAGCAAATTTTGTGTGCTCATAGTTTTTAATTAATTTTAGATATAATTATTTCTGTTTATTACAAAGTAATGTTATAATTTACTACTTGACTCACCAGTAGTCACTTTCAAACTTAGTTTACTCACTTCACTCACTGTGGCACTCAACTCTATACACATAACACAACATGGAAGCACTAGCTAAAATGTTTGAAGCACGCTTCAGTGAGTATGAAGGTAAACTGGAGAAAATTGCCAGCAATGCAGCTGTTCATCCAGACCTCACGGTGTTGTCCCAGGATTTCCAGTCATTCAAGACATTGGTTTGGCAGATGTTCAAGCAGCTGAAGCATGAGATAGAATCCATCAAAGATGCACAAGACAGAATAGAGACAGCTGCACGAAGAAAAATTCTCCTCTTCCATGGAATTCCTGAAAAGCAAAATGAAAAGCTACATGAGGAAATTTACCACATATTAACCGACAAAATGAAGATGAAAAGTATCAATCGAGACCACTTACATGTTTGTCATCGCTTAGGAGGTTCTCTGCAAGGTAAAACAAGACCAGTTCTGGTAAGATTTGGTGACCTGGAGACTCATCATCTTGTCTGGGATTCAAAAACAAGTCTGAAGGGCACTGGTATTACAATATCAGAATTTCTTACGAAGATAAGACAACAGATATTTGTCACTGCACGTCAGCGTTTTGGTATGAAAAACTGCTGGTCAGCCAGGGGCAAAATTGTAATCAATCTCCCTGACAAATCTCGCCGACGAATCGAAACCCTGAGTGAACTTGATGAAGTGATATCCCAATTTCCGAACAACAGTATCACTACGGAAGCCGCTACACGAGCTACGTCTTCTCAACAAGCTGAAAAATCGCCTAGAAAAACTCGCAGGCGGCATTGACATCATCTTCTGAACGTGTAACTCAACAACAATCATTATTACAACTCTTTTGAAATAGTTCGGTTTATATATTGCTTTTATTTTCAATAAGTGCTTCTATAGACGGTACTTTTATTTTGAAGTTAGTGCAACTTTGACATTTGACAACTCTGTGTAATTTTGACAGTTCCATAGATATGATGCTGCGTTCAATATTGTGTGTTTTATATTGACGTTATATTCACTAGTTTGCTGTACATAATAGTGGACAATTTCTCCAACTCCTTGTGAATGGTGAGTTGAGTATGTAAATCATATTTAGTTTTTTTAAATTTTTTTATTGATTATATATTTATTTTATTTTATTGTTATTATTTTTATATTATTATATATAGGTATAGATTAATTAAAACATTATTATTTTATTTATTTATTTAAATCTTAGCTTTTATTGTCTCATATTATTATTTTATGATGAACAATTTAACCGATGATGTGGATGAGAGCTTTTTATCTTGCTCCTCATCTTCTTGCAGTTTTACGAGCGCTGTCAGTGCATCTTCTTCACAGTTAAGCTTACATGATCAACTTGCTATCTCATATAATTCCTCATTACTAAATATTGGCCATATTAACTCACAGAGTGTCCCGAGCCACTATTCTGACCTCTTGGCCTCCTTTAGTAATAGCAATATAGATGCATTACTGATATCGGAGTCCTTTCTCAAACCCTCTTTACCTTCTTCTCGAGTTGTTTTGCCTGGATTCACATTAATACGCAACGACAGAACAGGGAAAGGTGGGGGCGGAGTAGCAATATATTTACGTGATGATTTACCTTATAAAGTTATAGAAGCTTCTCCGTCTCAATATTCTGAATCAGCAGAGTACTTAGCTGTGGAAGTAACTGTACATTATGTTAAAATACTACTTTTGGTTTTCTATTGCCCAAATCTAACAATCGATTATTTCAACTCTTTAGATTCTCTGCTTCAAAACGTCTGCCCATGCTATGACCATGTGATATTGATGGGAGATTTTAATACATGTCTCATTAAAAATAATGCACGCTCAAGCAGACTGGAATCCTTACTGACCTCCTTTAATCTTCATTGTTTACCTTTATCTCCTACTCATCATTTCCCAAATTGTGTACCATCCCTTCTAGATCTTATTATTGTCTCATCTCCTAACAATGTTGTAACTCATGGACAACTCACAGCGACTTTTTCTTACCATGATTTGATTTTTTTGTCATATCGTATTCGCCCTCCTAAACGTAAGCCCCGCACTGTACTGCTTCGTAATTATAAAGACATAGATATGGTGGCCTTACAAAAAGATGCTAAGAATATTGATTGGTCGACAGTTATTGATAGCACTGATGTTGACACTAAAGTCAATCACTTTAATTCGATTATATTAGATCTGTATAACTGCCATGCCCCCCTTAGAAATGTCAAACTTAAATATAACCCTGCACCTTGGCTTACAGATTCCATAAAAGAAGCCATGGCTGAAAGAGATAAAGCCAAAAGACTTTATAAACGTTTTCCATCAGATTTAAATCTTACTTTTTATAAAAAATTACGCAATCGCTGCAATCGTTTATGTCGAGACAGTAAGAAACGCTATTTTGATGAATCTCTTAGCAATCGTAGTTCTGCAGATGTGTGGAAATTTCTTAAATCTGTTGGTATTGGCAAATCTCCATCCGCTTGTTCCGCCGATTTTGATATTAACGCACTAAATAATCATTTTTCAGTACCACCTGTCGTCTTAAACCCTAGCGTCAAATCTGATACTTTGCGTCACCTACCTCAACTGCCTGTAACACATTCTCCTTTCTACTTAGAAAACTTAACTGAAGAAGATGTAAAGAAGTCGTTAATCTCAATTTCCTCCGCGGCAATCGGTAATGACAACGTATGTTCCAGAATGATCACACCGATTCTTTCCACGGTCCTACCCGTCTTAACTCATATTTTTAATTGTTCCTTATTAAGTGCTTCCTTCCCATCAGCTTGGAAATTTGCACATATTATCCCTATTCCCAAAAACTCTAACCCTTCTTTATTTTCTGACTTTCGCCCTATATCCATACTTCCATTCCTTGCTAAAGTCCTAGAACACATAGTACACAAACAGTTAACAGCGTTCTTATGCTCTAATGATGTTCTAAGTCAATATCAGTCTGGGTTTCGCCCTGGACACAGTACCGTATCAGCTTTGCTCAATGTTACAGACGATATTCGCTGGGCCATGGAGAATGGGAAGCTTACTGTGCTGATCCTGCTTGACTTCAGCAATGCGTTTAACTCTGTGGATTTCGACGTACTACTCGGAGTTCTGAAGTCAATTAACTCACCAGATACGCGACGCTAAAACGCTGTCTATTTTTAAGAGAAGAGTAAGAGAGCACTATTTATCACTTTGCTAAAGAGTTCATCGTTGTAATCTATGTATGTAATACTATACGTATGAATTGTTTTATGTATATGTTTGTATATATGTATTTTTATATAAGTAAATATGTATAAATTGTACTTATGTAATGTTTTGTATTTATAATACATAATGGCACACTTATTTGCTTTATACGAAACTCTCCAGTCACAGGTCTGCTGGAAGAAATTTCCTAGGAAATAAGCAGTACCTTTGTACATATAATTCTACTTTTTTTCTTCTTTCTTTTATTGTTACTTATATGTGTGCATAAATTGTTAAATAAATAAATAAATAATAAATAAATTGCATAATATAAACCAAATATGTACAAGGACAGTCTAGCATTATAAAAATAAATACATTCAAGTACTTGAATAAAATCTAAGTTGTATTAACACATTAATACAATAATTTTAGATAAGATATATTTATCGAATAGAAGAATAAGCCCGTTATGAATTAATTTCAAGGCGTAAAAAGAAGCATAGCTAAACCAATGAGCCACTGACCTTATACTTACAATATTGCATATACACAAAAAAAAATTGTAAACTCTACAGTAGCACCGTAACAAAAATAAGCATTCGAAAACTTTGTAAATATTAAGTTCAAAGATACTGGCTTACAAATAACTTGAACAAGCGACAACAAAAAACATTTAAAGATAAATAAAATGGAATACAAAAGACGATTTAAAACAACTATTTTTGTTAATCGTACGAATATTAGAAGCCGACGACGGGCAAAAAATGCAAACAATAGTGGTAAAAATAAAGTTAAGCTGTACATAAAAATATGAAGACAATAATATATACAAAACATGTTAGTGTGTCGCTGGTTGAATGCTGTGTTCCGAAGCGCTAACCGCGGCCTCCCCAAAAACCCGATGTAAGTCGGATTCCGATCGCAGACGGTGACGCGGAGTGTCTGGGCCCTGGTGACGGCGAACGTAAACGTTACCTCCTCGGGTCCAGACAAACCGCCAGTTGAGACGTCCTGCGACTTCACGCGCCTGCCGGAACAGTATTCGGTTGGTTCGCGTTAACCGTTCGTTAACGTAGAACCTCCGCGGTGGCTGCGGCAAGCCACGGCGGTGCCCTCGGCGCACGCGGGCCGCGCGCAGCAGGTCGTCACGCACAGCGCGGCGCGCCAGCCGCACCACGATGGCACGCGGCCGTGGCCCGCTGCCCGCGCCTCCAGTGCCGTCCGCGTTACCCGCGCCCTGCGCCGCTGCCGGGGCGCGCGCCCCACGCGCGCGCAGCTGACGATGTCGTGCTCGGTCACGGGGACGCCTAGCTTGGTGGCCAACGTCATGACGACGTGCGGCAGACCTTCACCATGTTGTTCGGGGATACATGATATCTCAATATCATTCAACAATGTCTCCTGATCGCGTTCATTGAGTTGCGATTTCAGCTCAGCTATGGAGGAAAGCAAACCATTCTCTCGCATTATTTCAGACTTATCTAACGTCTGAGATTCCAAGCGAGTCAAACGCTCCTCTAAGCCGTCTACGCGAGATTCGCAGACATCAATTCTCGATGTTAGTTTCGCAAGGGTATCATTGAGCGCCTTAATTTCAAGACGGGTTGCTCTCATTTCGTCGGAGAATTGGCGCATCTCAAATATTAACGTTTGAAAATGTTCAGCGCCAGCAACTGGCCGAGCACCACCACCGTCAGAAAGCATGCAGGTTGCATCCATGCCTAACACATGTGATTCTGGGGGACTGGCCACTGCGGCCCCCCGCTTACGGGATACACTGTCAGCTGCTGCGGCGCGCACGGGCGTGTTACTATTGTTAACAGGCTTAATTAATACCGCTAGGTATCCACCTGTTCACGGAGAACTTACGATGACTCGTAGATCTGGAACGAGGAGCTTGCCGTAGTGGCGACGGCGACGGAGCTCGGCGACGACGAGCTGCAAGCGACGATGTTGAAGTTGACCTCGTGAAAACGAACGTGGTACGAACTTTTTTTTTTGCTGCCGAAGCTCCCTCTAGGGAGGGAGGTGGATGATTCGTCATGAATAACACCGCAGCCGTCTGCGGGATGATGTGGGACTCACCAGAGTGATACCTACCCACTAAAAACCACCTTGACGGCTGTAGCATGGGAATGCTGTCAGCCTTCATCGGAGTGACACGCGGGTAGGGAGGTGGGTGCGCAAGCAGGGACCCGCTAGCGGGTCACCCGCTGAGAATACTAATCACTTAAGGTGCAAATGACATTTATATTGATGATTATACGGCCTGGGCAGCCTTAAGCTGGTCCAGATTAGCCGAAAGTTGATCGGGGGGATCCGAGAGTGCATTTCTCGGTCTACGGACTTTGTACCTTGACGGCATGGACGGAGCAGTATAAGCTACTGACTCGCGTATAAGGGGGTTAGGGTGCTCTTCGGATCGCTTAAAAAAAGCGCTGGAGAGCGTCCTAAGGTGTTGTTGTATAGTAGGCAGTTCGAGATCTCTCGATCTCGGAGCATCCGTGGCCCGGCGGCAGAAGAGATTCTGGACTACCTGTAGTTTATACATATCGGAGGGTTTAGCATGTGCAAAAATTGGGGCGGCGTACGTCATGACTGGTCTCACGCAAACCTTAAAAAGCGTTCGCTTGTTTCTAAGAGGCATTTTACTGTGCCGGCCTAACATACTGACTAACCAGTGGTCACAGCAGTTCGGTATCAGAGTTAATCCCAGCAAGTGTCAGGCCATAATATTAGGTAGCTCACGACAGATTAATAAAATTGATATTTCCTGTGCGCCATCTCTTTCTTTAAACTCATCCGTTATTGCCTACTATTCTTCCGTCAAAGATCTCGGCTTACACATTGATGCTACTCTCAGCTGGAACAAGCATATAGAGGAAGTTAGTCGAAAGGTAACAGCTTCACTGCGTTCTTTGTACCGTTTGAAGTATTTTCTTCCTAGGCAGACCAAGATTCTACTTGTAAACGCGTTGGTATTGCCAATAATAGATTACGCGGATATGTGCTACACAGATCTCAACGAAGATCACCTCAACAAGTTGGACCGTCTTCTGAACAACTGCATTCGGTTCATCTATGGGCTGCGCAAATATGATCACATATCCAACTTTCGCAAACAACTTGGTTGGCTGCCTATTAGGCAACGCAGGCACGTTAGGATACTTTGTACACTCTTTTCAATCCTCAACGATCCTCACGCTCCGGAATATTTAAAGTGTAAATTCCAGTTTCTAAGCTCTACACATGATAGATGTCTCCGGTCTTCCTATAATCTGAGCCTTCATATTCCTATGCATCATTCCGGATTTATCTCTTATTCTTTTGTTATCCAGGCTACACGTTTATGGGATACTCTACCGGTGGAGTTAAGGAAAGCTTCCAGTAAACTCTCTTTAAAGCAGCGAATTAGAGCTCATTTTTTTAAAGTCACTCAGGGAATCATGAAAAATAATATATGTGTATTTATGATTAATGTGATAAGTTATAATATAATCTATTTTATTATATATATCTTATTTATTTATTATAATTTTTTAAATATCGTTTATGACGTTTATATATTATTATATTAAAAGTCATTCTTATAGTATATAAGTATTAGTATATAAGTATGTACGCATATGTATTTTGTAGGCACCCCTTATTTTGAAAACCTCTCCATTGCTGCGGTAGACTGGTAGAGAATGCCAAATGGCATTAAGTCCGTCGTTTGTACAATAAAAATAATTTTATTTTGTGCAATAAAGTTTTAAATAAATACTGTTAAGGCGGCCCATGTACAGACGGGCGAGTTTGGTAACTCGAAGTATGTAAGGTCGGAATGAAAGCGTACGATCGAGCGTTACGCCTAGGTACTTGGTGGTTTGTGCCCACGGGATGGGCGTACCTAGCATTCGGATGTGGGGGTCATAGGGACGACGGCGTTTGTGATCGAAGCGCATCGCAGAGCTTTTCTCTGGATTTACATCGATGCGCCATTTTTTAAACCAGGCTCCGAGGTCATTTACGGCCTTCTGGAGTTTGGTGATGAGTGTGTCGACGTGCACGGTCTTGACGTATAGGGCAGTGTCGTCGGCAAAGAGAGAGAGTTGAACACCTTTAGACGGGATAGGTATGTCATTGGTGTATATAGAGTATAAAAGCGGGGCGAGTACCGAGCCTTGAGGGGGCGGGGGGTGGAGAGCGTACCTTCGTGTTTAAAACGAAAGGTGCGATCTTTAAGGTAGGAGCCGACTAGTTTGACTAGTCCGTCGGGCAAGCCTGTGTTGTGAAGCTTGTAAATGAGACCCGCGTGCCAGGCTTTGTCAAAAGCCTTGGCTACGTCAAAGAAAACCTCGACTGTTTTCAGTCGTCTAGGGTAGAAGCCGTCGAGTATGTACTCGACGATTCGGTGGACTTGCTGAGGGCACGAGTGTTTGGCTCGAAAGCCGATTTGGTGGGGGATAATGAGGGGGTCACCGTCCGCTGGGAACAGGTGGTCCTTCATTCGAGCGAGTATGACTCTCTCAAGAATTTTAGCCATGGCTTTGAGTAGGCTGATGGGTCTGTGATTAGCCGGGATATTCAAAGGTTTACCCGGCTTGGGAATGCCTATGACTGTAGCTTCCTTCCAAGCTTTTGGAAAGTAGCTTAGGTCGAAGCAAGCATTGAAAATAATCGCAAGTAAGGTAAGCACCTGCCGAGGCAGCTGCTTAAGTGCATGGTTGGAAAATCCATTCACACCCGGGGCCTTCTTGGATTTCTGTCTCCTGATGAGGAAGAGAATCTCATCATTAGACACTGTTATGGGGTCAACGGTGACTGGACGGGAGTCTTTGCTAACGACTTCGTCTTCCACCGCCTGGATGTGCGCTGGGTCTGTGGGTTGGGTACTCGGGGAGCATTGTGAAGCAATGCTATCGGCGAAGCATTCAGCTTTCTCGTCGTCCTCGAAGGCGGTAGTGCCATCGGGACGAGATAACGGAGGGGTGTAAGTACGGGCGTCTAGTCAGAGGGCTTTCGCCATCCTATAGTACGCCGTGTGGGACGGGGAAATATTAATCATAAGATTGTTCTTTTGAACGTTAAGGTTAACACTCAAGAATTAATTAAGTTAATTAAAAGAAAAAGCCAGAGCACACTCAAACTGGAAAAAATATAATAATGAGCAGGAGTATCAGTCATTTTCTTATTTCCGTCCCCAGTTAAAAAAAATTGCAAGGGGTTTGTTATTCCTCATTCATTGAGTTCTCTCAAGAAAGTATAAAATCAAACCCTAAATTATTTTGGTCTGCCGTTAAATCTAAAAGAAAAAATGTTACTGAGTACCCCAATTATATGTTTTACGAAAATAAATTGGTTTCTAACCACGTAGACATCTGTCTGGCATTTAACAACATCTTTGAAAAAATTTTTAGTAAACCTCTTGCTTCAAATTGTATGAGTATAATAGAATCAGAGAGCGTGATTAGCACCGATACGCTTAATACTATTCAAATAGATTCAAATTTTATATTGAAATTACTTAAAATCACAAACCCAAACAAAGGCGCTGGTAGTGATAAAATCCCTCCCATATTTTACATCAAATCTGCTGAATCCCTCGCTGTACCAATTACACTTTTGTTTAATCGATGTTTTCGTGAAGGATATGTTCCTGAAATCTGGAAAACAGCACACATTATCCCTATACATAAAAAAGGCACAAAATCTGCTATTGAGAATTATCGACCTATTTCGAAATTGAATATCATTGGTAAATTTATGGAAATAATAGTTCATGAACATCTCTACTCGTTCATACATCGTTATATTCCTATGTGTCAACACGGGTTTATAAAAGGTCGTTCCACGAACACAAATCTTTCAGTGTTTACTAATGACGTACTGCTCAATATGGATAGTGGTTCACAGGTTGATGTGATCTACACAGACTTTGAAAAAGCCTTCGATCGTGTGGATCACATCATCTTGCTCCGTAAACTGCAGGAGCTAGGCGTCTGTGGAAATCTATTGCGCTGGACTGAGTCCTATCTTCGGAATCGTTGCCAAGCCGTTGTGGTGGGGGGACACTGTTCCGATTACACAGATGCGCCTTCAGGCGTGCCACAAGGCTCTACTCTCTCTCCGCTTCTCTACGCAGTCTGTCTCTACGATATTGCCTCATGTTTTAAATTTGCTAAATTTTTAATGTATGCAGATGATACCAAAATCTACCATGAAATAAAGACGCCTCAGGACTGCGAAAACCTTCAACAAGACCTAGATCGCTTGACTCAATATTACAGGGACAATAAAATTGATATTAACTTAATCAAATGCATGTGTATAACATTTACAAGAAAAAAAATCCTATTAATTTCAACTATAATTTTACTAAAACTATAATTAAAAAAGTTCAGCAAGTTAGAGATTTGGGGGTAATTTTAGATTACAAACTCTCCTTCAATGACCACATAACTCATATTGTGAATAGAGCATACAAAAATCTAGGGTTCATAATACGCGTAAGCAAACCTTTTTCTGACCCTGATGTACTTAAAATATTTTATTTTTTGCCTTTGTTAGAAGTGTACTTGAATATTGCAGTAATATCTGGAATCCTCACTACTTAATTTATGTTCAAAGTATTGAAAAAATTCAATCTAAGTTTGTGAAACATATGAATAATCGTTGCCAACACAAGTACTCAGATTATAAAGAATCTTGTCGCTTTCATAAAATTTTATCACTACAACAAAGGCGAACCCTACTTGATCTGACATTCCTACACAATGTTACCCACGACCACGTTGATTGTTTAGAACTCGTGGAACAGTTCCTTCAGCTCCGTACTCCTTCACATCGGACAAGACAAACATCTATTTTTGATCTCCCTCATGCCCGTACGAACTATATGCAGAACTCCGTAATTTATCGAACGCTAAAAAGATATAACAATATGTCAAAAACAATCAACATGTTCAATGGTTCCAAACAAAAGTTCAAAAAGCAAATCATTGAGTATCTAACTGCGACTTGAGTATGAAAATTGTGGAAATATATGGATTACTATTACAATTTGTATACATAGACACACACACACACACACACACACACCTCACAGACACAGACACTACACACCCCACACCCATCATATTATACAGTATGGATACCACTTATGGGCAAAAAATGAAACCTCATACTTGTTATCGCCTTTTCTAACAGTATACAAAAAATGAAAGAAATCGGTCCAGTAATTTGGTCAAAAACCAGAGTTTTAATTTTGAGCAAATTCGTAGAGACCCACTCTGTAGATTTGCTACACTAGGTCAATGAGTCAATGAACTTGAATTAACATTATTTAGGTACTTAGTTGGAGAAATGCGACGTTGCCAAGTAGTGCGTTATTTGCCGAGCGCGGGAATTCCCCCGAGCGGGGCGCGTGCAGGGTGGACACACCTGCCGCACTACCGTAAAAGGATGCAAGTACCATCACATATCATCAGAGGTGGGCTGTCAACAAGGTGACCCGTTAGGCCCTGCTATTTTTAGTTTAGGTATTCATCCTATTATTGAACAACTAAATTCGAAATTTAACGTTTAGTATCTTGACGACGGAACCTTAGGGGGAGATTCATGTGTCGTTCTCGATGACCTAAAGCTTTTGATTGATAAGTTCGCCAAAATTGGCCTCTCATTAAACTTTGGTAAATGTGAGCTATTTATTACCGACTTTTGTAAGAATAAAGAAAGCATTATTCAAGCCTTTCAATCAATTGCCCCCGGCATCACTGTAATAGAGAAATCTTCCCTTCGGCTCCTAGGTTCACCAATTTTCGATGACTCCTTTCATAACTTTATAATTGACAAAATTTCAAAATTTTCAGAAAGTTATTCCCGGCTTTCACAAATTAATACACATATGGCCTTTTACATTTTACGTCATTGCTTATTCGTGCCAAAATTAATTTATTATCTTCGCTGCTCACAATTTTGGAAACACCCAAATTTACTTTTGGTTCTCGATGAAAAAATGAAATCAACTCTTTCGAATATTCTGAACATAAATTTTGATAATAATTCCTGGGATCAGGCCAGTTTACCAGTGCGCTTCGGTGGTTTAGGAACTCGAAAAATTTCTTCTCTAGCTTTGCCAGCCTTTTTATCTTCGATTTACGGTAATAAAGATATTATCAATAACATTCTTTCCTCTTCTTTTACGGGCGAGATTTCTCATCTTTCGGATGCCAAAATGCACTGGAATATCGTATCAAACAGTTCAGCAGTTCCACAAAATCCCGCATCACAGCGTCAGTGGGACGACGTGCTTTGTATTTTAGAGCGGAACAAACAATTAAATACGCCTAATTTAACAGAGCGCGCTCGTCTGCTAGCGGTGGGTTCGTGGGAGTCAGGGCTATGGTTGCAGGCGCTTCCGTCATCTAACTTGGGAACCCTTTTTGACAACTATAGCTTTAGGCTTGCCTGTAGTTTACGTTTAGGGATAAAATTATGTGCTCGACACCGCTGCCGCTGTGGCGTGTTGGTGGATGAGCTCGGTCGCCATGGCCTTTCATGTTCTCGCAGCGGTGGCAGAATATCTCGCCATGCCAGTTTAAATGACATCATCCATCGGGCACTTGTTACCTCCAACACTCCCTCGGTTCTTGAACCGTCAGGATTGTTGCGTGATGATGGCAAGCGACCTGATGGTATGACTCTGGTCCCGTGGAGGATGGGTAGGCCGCTGGTGTGGGATGCAACCTGCGTAGACACTCTCGCGGCTTCCCATCTTTCCACAACTAGTATACAATCTGGTTCTGCTGCTAATAACGCTGAAAGCCTTAAACGTAGAAAATATAAGAATTTGGGTAGCGGGTATATTTTTGAGGCTTTTGGCGTTGAAACCATGGGGTCCTGGGGACAAGGTGCTCATCGTCTTTTTTCGGACCTAGCGAGGCGATTGGTGAGTGAAACTCGTGACCCGAAGGCTGGCACCTACCTCGCACAACGAATTTCTATAGCGATCCAGCGTGGTAATTCAGCCAGCCTTTTGGCTACGTTGCCCTCAATGCATTCAAGTTTAGATTTAGTGTTTTATTTGTAGTATAATTTTAACGTATAATTATCAAGAAATAATAAAAGAAATTACATTTAGTACAAAATCATATTTTTGAGAAAAATTACAATAACCCGACAAACTTGTTTTCTAAAGTTGTATGTAAGATAGCATGTTATAATCAGTTAGTTACCACTGTTTTGTAAAGGGAATAATAATCGGTTGATAAATAAGTTGAAAGAGAAAATGATTCGAGATTATGTTTATAATGTTTAGCTTTAATCACTCAGTACATAGTGTTTTTAAAATTATCATAACTGTACTTAAAAACGTTCTTATTAAAAATGATTATGTGTAATTAGAGATAAAATAAATAAAGAAGTAGACAGTGAAATCTTAAGAATTGTTTTTACGTGTTACGTCTAGACTGGACGAGTCGAATCGCTCCTGTTAAAATTCATAAATTCAATCGTAAAAACAAAAAGAATAAACATTCATTATAATAGGTACATAGACCTTTCCTTAAAATAATTTGTTAATTGTTAATAACAATAATAATAAAAACTCTAATAACGCAAACATACTCTTATTTTAGTGCATTGATGATTATCATAGTTCCTTTTCTTAGGTACGTAATTGTAAATAAGTATTGAATACTAACAATTGCACCAATTGCACTATTTATGACTTATGTTTTTTTGCCAACTGGGAAGTCATGTTTTGTCACTCACTCGCACTCGTCACGTCAGTTCACCGCTAGACTTCCGGGCCACTGCGCATGTGCTTATTGCAGAGATTTTGATACTCGGCTCGCGCTCGCGCATTGTGCAGTAATTATTGTAAACTGTGGTTATTAGGTAGTTTAATTTATTCAGTATTTATTTGTTATGGTGAAATTGACACTAGGTACTTTACTTTTGTGTGTGTGTGTGTTTTAACAAAATGCCGCGATAACAGCATTTTTACAGTGCTGCAGAGTATACATACATGATTTTAATGTATAGGATAGTGCGCCATGATTGGGTTTATTTTCAGTTCAGTTAAATCGTGACGAAATAAAAAAGCGCAGTAAAAACATGAAAGTAAGTGATTTTTTTCTCATTACGTCGCAAACCGTATAACAACAATCGAAGATGGCGGCGCCGTGCTGCCTATCGCGCCATGCGTGTGCATCGTTGCCACTCTTCTGCTGAGGCTAAGGTACGTTGTCTAAACAGAGTGTTATACTGATACTGCATTTATTTCGCTATTTAAGAATGTCTCTTGAACAAGGATTAACTCGGGCTGTATATTCTTAATGAGCAGTTTGAGCTCCGGAAGTTGGTCGATTAGACCTCGGGTGTTAAGTGAGATCAGGGATAAACCCCTGGGTTTCGTGTGACCAGTCGTGGCGCTAAGAGGAGTGTTCATTATGGATGAACCTATAATGAATTAATTAGGGACTGGTACTCAGCGACTACCATGAATCTTTCTTTGGAATCGCGGGCCTCGCGCAGCTTGTTTGCGCACTGCGCAACTTGGGACATATCTACACCATTAATGATGTTGAAAATTAATTTAAGGTCATCGGCCATTGAAGGCTGAGGAGAAGCTTTTGGGCCTGCTGATGGAGCAGGGCGGGTTGGAGCAGCCGGACGCTGTCTCCAGGCAAGCACTGGAGTGGGCGTGGGCTGGGCGGGCTTTACTGCCGGGGAATCCCGGTGGCGCAGCGGTGGGAAGTTCGAGTTACTAATAAGGGGCGGGGCCTGTCTGGGTGCCGCCCTCCTTGCAACATGTTGGGTAGTGCGGGGTGCGCGAGGGCAGCCCCTGTAATTTGTGGTGTGGCCGGACTGGCCACACAGCACGCAAGCTGGAGGGAAGGTCCACTCGGGAGTGCGATTACACTCCTTCGTATTATGTGGCTCCAGGCACTTAACGCACCTGTGGCTCGCGGTACAGTTGGCCGCTGCATGCCCGTATAGTTGGCAGCGATGGCACTGCCCGGGGTAGCCGCGGCGATGGGGCATCTCGACCGAGATGCCTTATCGCCGCAGATGGTCTTGACCTCTCTGAAGATGTCTCGGGACCTGGGGGTGTTGGTCAGGATGACCAGAGCCAGGGGGAAGCGTCGTCCGTTCTTACTGTGCATCTTGTGCACAGCTACGACGGGATAGCCGTCGACTGTTCCCTGTGGACTGCCTTTGTCTTACGCTCTTCGGGGAGAGCGTAGCGGGGAGAGCGTCGGAGACACCGGCCTGGAGGCGGGTGTCGGTGTCACCGGCGCTTTCTTGCTCCTTTTGGAGCGGCGTTCCACCAGTGTGAAGCTAACGGTGGGTTCAGGGGAGGTGAGAGTGTCCGCTTGGGAAGCGGACTCGGCGCTGCTGCTAGACGCAGTGCGCTTGGAGGGGCGGCCGGTGGATGAGGCCGAGGTTGAAGTGGCCGTCGAGGTGGCGTCCGTAGTAACGACCTCCATTGAGTTGACCGAAGAATTGGGGGTGCTGTGAGGCAGCGGTGGGGCCTGAAAACCTGGGCCTGAGGGGCCTGTGGAGCCACGGTTGGCGAGTAGGGGGAGAAAACGGCCAAGTAATTCAGCTATTACATTGGCGTCGGGGTGGGAGCCTAAAGTGGCGATGCCTTCTGCAAATAGCTGCGCAATATCTAGAAGGGATTGCAGGGCCATTGCGTCTGGCGGGGGAGGGAACGGGGAGCTAACAATTATATTATTATAATAAATATATAAATTATGAGCGACCTAACAGTCAACCCTATCTAAGCCTCCCTACCAGCGGTAGGGGGATCGGGACGGCCGCAGTGGTGCCCCTAGCTCGGACAGCACTGACTGGGTAAGGCCCAGTGCACTGGGATCGGGACTTCCGGTTTGTTGTTTGCCTGAAGGGCGCACCGGGGCAACGCCGACTGGTTTCGTTGGCACCGTTATGCGTATCCACCAGTCCACGAAGTCTTGATCACGGCGAACTTACTGCACGAAGTAACACCTGGAACGTCGAAGCCCGTCGACGTAGCTCACGTTCGACGAAATACGGGCTGCAGGCGATGAACGAAGATTGAAGATTTGTCGTGAAAACGACGGTTCTATGAAATTTAGGAAGATTCTGTGAAATTTAGGAAATACGGTACGAAAACGGTGCGGGGGGAAAAGTGCGGGGACTAGAGAGCGGAAAAAGCGTCTGCGATCGACGTGCGAACGAATCCGCACGCAAACCGAGACTTTTGTGGTACGAACTCTAATGTCGTGAAAACGACGTATGTTTGGGGCGCTCAACTAGTGCGGGGACTAGGCAGAGCGCGAGAAGGCAATCGGCGACACACGTGCGAACGAGTCCGCACGTAGATGAGTCGCGTAGTAGAAAGATTGAACGCACTATCTTTATAACTGTCAAAGTCATGCATTTTACTTCTGTGCTGTGACAGTCCATGCGTGCAACAAACGAATAAATTGTTGGTTGAAAAATAACGTGTTGGCTGATTGCAATTTTTAACTACCTAACTATAACATGTCTTTTCGATCTTCCATTCTTCTTCGATAAAGAAAACCACAAAGTAACAACTAAATATCACAGCACCGCTATAATTTATTTGTGAAAGGTACATGGTAATCTTAAGTGTATGATAAACTGAAAAAGTAAGTTCACCGAAGTAATGAGTTCCGAACGAAAAAGTTTGAATCACGAAGTTTTCACGTCCGTTGGCAATGCTTGGATGCTGTGTAGGTCTAAGACACACCGTGGACATGTCTACTATTTTAATACTCTTACCGGGGAGACAGCCTGGAATCTAAGTGACGCAGAAGTAAGTCAATTTGATTAGTTGTTTAGAAACAGTCGCAATACTAAATATAAACTTTTTAAATGTCTTGCTTTAGAATCGCTATATTTCTATATCAAAACACTTAATTTGTTTTTATTTAATGGAACTGTTTTACTACACAGAAATAAAATATAATAACCTTGCTTTTATCATTTTTGTTTTGGTTTTGTCTTTAAGGCACTTGTCATCTATCTTACCTGACGGTGAAGATGAGGTTGGTACACAACTGCCGAAGAGGTACCTTTTCACTCTACATCAAATTAATTTATTCTCAGAAATACAAATCACTTGATGAAAGTTATGAATTTAATGTAACTTTATGTTTAATCTTTTAGATGGAAAAAGCTAGGAGTAGGACACAGGAACTTGCCCACCAACCCTACATGAATATTCAAAATTGTCCAGAACCAAAGGATCCACCAAATCTCAGTATCAGAAGTACCAGGACAACTCATTCAATTACACCCTCAAAAATTTATAATAAGCAGATTATAAATAACCAGTATTCTAAAAGTCCTGTAGGTATTAATCCTTTTGTTTCTTCTCAGTGTAGCAACTGCAGTCCTTTTACCCAGTTAGCTCCCCAAACTCCCACATTCAACCCTCATGTTTGGGCTATACCACAAACTCATCCAATCATATTTGCCCCTACAACTCCTAGTGTGGTATATCAGCAACAACCATCTTATAGTTTACACAAAGCAGTAGAGCAAAATGTTCCTATTCAAAACCCTTCTGTCCCATTACATAAAGAAAATCATAATTGGAAAAATCGTACAAGTTTTAAGTATACTAAAAAGAATTATAACTGGAGCAATAGAAAAGTATTTCAAAAACAGAACAACAAATGGAGAGTTGAACAAACCTCAAATGAGACCTCACAAGATTTAAGGCAAGTTCTAGCAGAGAAAAGAAAAAGGCATAATTCTTGTGTTTCTCCGAATGAAAATGAATCTTTAGGTAAGGATTTGACTCTGAGTATATAAAGTGGTAAAAAAGTATGAAGATAATTTTGCTTCCTGTTACAGATACTAAAAATATTAATTTTGTGAAGCAAAATTCAACACAAACAGAAGAATGTGTATCTTCGTCCCAAGATATACAAGATGAGATATATCCTAGTGATATAGATGAAGAATGGCTTGAGGTTTGCTTTAATTTATTCACCAATTTTCTTTTGAATAAATAAAATTAATGTGTTTTGTTATATGTAAAATTAAACAAATTCAGGTGGTCATGATTTGTAAAATTTGTAAAGCTTGATAGTTTTTTTGTTTCACAAATTCCAGGAGAACACCCATTATCAGGGAGTTAAGCCTTTGATCAATGTAGCACCTCTGACAGCTTTGGCAAGGGAAAATGATAGAAATGACTGCTGGTATATAGTTGTAGATACTTCTGTGCTCTTAAGTAACTTGGACTTCCTAAATGTTCTAGTGAATTCAGGTATGTATATTTTATAAAATTTTTATCTATTTCGTATGGTTTCACTCACACCACATTTGGTATTTTCTCATAAAAATATTTTTATTTCAACTATTTATTATTTCTTCTGATGAGACAGTGAACCATCAAAGGCAAATCAAAATCATGCTGATTTATAGATCTACCAATTTTGCTGTGCACTGTCAGGATGGCTGTCTGTGGGTCCTTTAAAAAAAAACACTTTTCAGTGCCGAATATTTATTTTCGAAAAATTATCATTATTAGAAGAAGTATTTCTATTATAATTACTTGATGAAAACCAGGTTTTCTATTTTTAAAACAGTCTGAAGCTAAATGACCATTTTTATGACAAAGCGAGCAAGTTTTTATTTTTGAATACCCTTGACTTGTTGTTATTTTCTCTAAGTTATATAACTTTTCCTCATCTATAGCCACCGTGATGGCATCTGACGAAATCTTAGGATTCTTGATGTTTTAGATAGTCCCATAAGTGCTCTATCGGATCAAGTTGCGACTTCTTGCCGACCATTGCAAAAAAGGAATCCCGACCCTTCCAAGTAGTCTTTAACCGATATATTCCATGTGGAGTCTGCTGTCTTGCATTAACTCTCAAACACTTAGTGTGAGTCTCAGTGACTCCGGCAAGTTTTATTATTATAGATTTATGTCTTATCCTATGCATACAGTGATATATTTCACTTATCTACTTTTTCCACACCTACTCCGGGGTTGGTGTAGAAAAACGTGCATGTGGTTGGAAATTACAGGTAAATATATTTTGCATCCGGTCATGGTGACTGAGGTCCGAAAGTTTTGTTAGTAGTCTAATACCTTTTTAAATTTTTTATTGTAGGGAAAAAAGTATATTAAGTTTATTAAAAGAGGATCACTCAGATACAAAAGACCAAAGAAACTTATAAGAAATACCAATTTAAGACTGTAGTGATGTAGAGGATTGCGACTTCTTCACGAAGGTTTTACCGAACTGGCGTTAGTCATGTTTTATTTGACGTCCAAACAAACACAATCAAATGTAACAAATCCACAAATCTCGCACGCAGGATTAAATGTTTCTCCAGGATCTCTGTAATATACCGATGAGCAGTCAATGATCCGTGACCACGAGCACCTCCAGTCCGGAAAACGCACCGAAGTTCTGTCTTGCCACCACTGTTTGCTTGATACAGGCTTGTGAATACCATTCTCCCCGTTTTCTGTAAATTCTTCTCCGTCTGTTATTGCAATAAAGGGACACCCTCGTCTAGTCCGAGAAGAGGAAATCTCTCGATCGTTCAATGGGTCAATTGACTGACGATGATCGTGGGCAAACTGAAGCAATTCTGCCGCAGCTCTGTAGGCAGAATGAAGTCTCTTGAAGTCGCTGGAAAATACATCGGACAGAAGGTTTAAGTTCAGTTGCCGAGCAACATTACTCCGTCGCATTCCAGTTTGCAGTAGAACAACGACTTGATCGGCGGATCCCTTCAAAGTCTGGATAGAGTATGACTCACTTTTGACCTGTGCACTTATTTAAACCCTTTTAATGTGTTACAGCGACGGGGAGTCAACAGAGCATATTTTTCGGCATTTTTTTTAACTAGGGTATATCGGTACCCACCTCATGTTTTATCAAGTCAACAGTTGTGTACAACAATTAAATTAAATAAACTTTAAATTAATAGTAATATTGTAAGGATTGAAAGTATTTAATAAGGGCTAGTTTCACTTGAAACTATTGTTCACTGAAGTGCGAATTTTTTCACGAGAGTAGATTTCACCGTAAATCCCTGGACCTAGAAAACAGAAGTTTCCCGAAAAGTGACAGATAGTGAACTAAACGCATAAACACCGTGGTGTTTCCGGGTGTCATATGCCAAGGTCTATTTACGGAAAATAAAATTATTGAAAATGATTAAAATATTAAAAATCACACAAAATATTGTTGTTTTAAAAGCGCTGTGTTTATGTTTTCTTACTGCCAATAGTCTTTAGATTTAAATAGTGTATCATACGGCTTCTGTCAGTTTTAAAATCAAGATTTCTCAGTTACGGCGGTTCTTAAGAAAAAAAATTGCTATTACATTTTTTGTACACCATTTTATGATCTACAACTTGGTCTAAACTACTTTATTGATAAAACTTATAGATCATCGGTAAACTTGAAGATCTGTTATTAAGACATTTGACCTTGAATTACTTGTGAGCACATACGTATACGCATCTTAACTATATTAGCCTAGTAATGCCTCAAAGATTTGTACCAAATTACATTTATATGCGAATTTATTCAAACCTACTACTATTGTTTCGGATTTCGGTTCACCAATTATAAACTCATAAAAAAAATCAGAATACAGACTGCACTAACCCGAGTCAGTCAAAATAGTGCCATCAGTTATCATAATTATAATATATACTAATTTCATATCTCCCTGGATTAGTACCGATATTAATTGACCATTTTGTTTTACCTATGTTTTTAGATGAGAACTGCATACTAATGACACCAGAGAGCACTATGGAGGAGTTAAAACTAACAATAGAGACGGGATCTTCTGATCAAAAGAAAAGATCTCGACGGGCCTTGTCCTTCCTTTCGCAACAAATTACTTCAGGATCAGCTTTTCTAGGTAATTTAACTCATAATATTCCTACTTGCAATTGAGTTTAGGCTCGTGAAGTTAAGTGAGTAAAGATATAATTATATAACTACTATATAATAGATTCCATTGCTAGAGTTGTATACAAATATATGACTTATATAGGAACGAAATCTATATAAAAATCAAAACGAATCTTGTTCATATTTGTCATAGTAGACAAGCGAGTACGCGATCCACCTAGTAGCGAATCGCATCTTTAGCCATAGACGTAATTAAGCGTAGGTTTTATTGATTGATATTGATAAATCAATTCTAGTTGAGAGTTGCTTATTTTTCCTTTCTCTGTAACTGGAAAACAGCTATTAACTTAAAGTTACTTATAAGAGTTACTGAAGTACATCTTAGGCAATATCAATGACCCGCAGTCGTCTTCTTATGGTAGCGTCGGGTGACGGGTCGCTTACATCCCTCTAATATGGTTGAGGAGGGCGATGGCTGGATCCCGCGATGACTCGTGATGGTCGTCGATGGTAATAAAATAAAAAAATCAACATTATTTGTGTTCGTTTTAGTGGGCAACACCGACAATGATAAATAAATAAATGAGTCTTTTCTATGGCGGAAGTTGTCAAGTTAAGTTAGTTCACTAAGCAGAGGGGACAGCCACCTCACTCACAGCACACTTCACTCACATCACATTGATAGTTGTCTGTCTGTGTGTTTGATAGTTCGTTGCACTTGAGTTCTTTCTTTTGGTTTCTTTTTAACTTTATAACGGTAAAGCTAAAAATACACAAAACAATTCAATTCAATTCTTTGGACTTAATGATAACCAGTCATCTATACTACTCTATACACAAAACAAAAAGATGCAAGTAAACCTTAGCTGTCAAAATGAAATTTTTCCGCCATGATGTTTTTTGTATCTGTTGCACACTATACTATTTCCATTTCTTTATTTTCTCGATGACAGTTCTAATTTGATATAATGCTCTCTAGCTCCACCCCTACTTGTTTCTCCGACTCTGGTTTATATAACCTTATACGTGCGTAAACGTCATATTTTTATAAAATAATGCATACATAATGTAAAAAAAACGCTCGCACAAGTTTTCACAGGAGCTGTCATCTAGAAAATAAAGAAACGGAAATAGTATAATACTGCACAATTTTATTACCTACCAATGAACAAAGTGTTTTGATAACAATTTAACAATCAAAAAGTGTTCTAAGCATCTTAAACTATTTTTTGATAAAGTGTACGCAGACCTAGCCCAGACTCCTTGCATTTTGGGACATTTCTTTTATTTTGAAAAAAATATACCCGTGAAGTTTCTTGCCAGTTCTTCTTCACGAAGGTTTTTTCGAACTGGTGGTAGAGTCATGTTTTATTTGACATCAATAAGAACAAGTAATTGTCAATGTTGAGAAATAAATATTTCATTTCATTTCAGTTATAATTTTTTTTATCGCTCTCTCTAAATAAGAGTGACATTGTGACTAGTGACATTAGTGATATTTTAAAATTTCGTTGATTCAATAAACATTTTCGCGTGACAGATGAAAATTTACTGAATAACTGCTTTGTTGAATGTTTAATTTTATTTTGGGATTCTGCCGTTGCGTTTCGTAGGGTAAACAAGTACTGCGACAATCCATTAGTATTTTTCAGTGTTTTTTGAATCTTCCAGTGTGTTTTGTGTTGTCTTTCCAACTAACCTTATTGTATTGGTAAGTGTCTTTGTGTAACCGTGTAAACCATGCAGGTGATGCCTCCCGACCCTCCTGACCCACCAGACCCACAGGAATTATTAAGTGTTCCCCACAATCGTAAAAGAAAAGGGGATCCTATTTTGGATTCCCCTATACTAAATAAAAATCCTTTGCCATCTGCTTCCATTCAGTCCACTTTTACCTGCCCAGAATTCCAATATGAAAACTTAAAATACGAAGCGACAGACAACAAATCATTTATTATTCACGTGTTTAGGAAATATTTGGAATTGGCTAACATTCGCTGCATTAAATTTGGTCAATTCTTACTAAAAACCATATAAACGGAATTGCTAAAGGAGGTATCTCTCAGATCAGCCGCAGCCGCATTTCGGTTGAGTTTACTAATGCCAATTACGCAAATGACTTTCTAACCAACCCCATTTTATCTGAAAATAATTATTCGGCTACAATTCCAACTTTTAATATTACTAGAATGGGGGTAATTAGAAATATTGAAACTGACATTTCGATGTCAGAATTATTTTCAGGTTTAGAGTGTCCCCAATCCTCACAAAGTAAAATTGTTAAATTACGCCGCTTATATAGGAAAATATACAAAGATGGCGTTCCAACTTGGGTGCCAACAAAATCTGTGGTAGTGACTTTTAGAGGCCAAAACTTACCGGATAAAGTGTTTTGCTTTGAGGCATCTTTACCCGTGGACATATATCAACTTCCAACTATCCAGTGCCTTCTTTGCTGTCGCTTTGGTCATGTAAAGGCCCAATGTCGTTCGAAACCCAGATGTTTCAAGTGTTCCGAACAGCATAGTGGCTCAGATTGTAATGTCTCTGAGGATTACTTTAAATGCATTTTATGTAATGAAACTCACCTAGCCACTGACAGATCATGCAAAGAACACAAGAGGCAAAAGGCCATTAAACAATCTATGAGTGTTAATAACATTTCCTACAAAGAAGCAGAGAAAAACTTTAGATTGTCCTATTCAGAAATTACTAAACTTCCCAGTTCCCCTCACAAAGTAGTTTCTCTTAACTCCCCTATTATTCCCACTAATCCTCACACTCCTTCCACTCCAGTTAAGTCTTATAAAAAAACTATCACAACTCCTAAAAGATCCTTAATTTCTAACTATAAAAGTTATGACATGGATGCTCATAATGCAATTATCGAAACTCCCTCATCCTGCCTTCCCAATGGGTCATCTTATCCCTCTCATACAACACCCAACGATAACTCTATCTCCAAAATTGTAGAAGCCATGATCTGCATTTTTGAGAAATTTTGCGATGCCCTACCGTACAATGTCATAGTAAACCTTGACTAGAATGCCTTTCACTTGCCAAATCAAAATTTTTAGAACATAGTGGATCATCTGATCCTTCAATGGAATTGTAATAGTGTAAATAACAAAAAACATGAAGTTCAGCATCTTATTTATAAATTCAACCCCATTGTACTTGCCCTCTCGGAGACATGACTAAAGCCTGGCTCTCCTTTTAGAGTTCCTGGTTATGCTTGCCTCCGGGATGACAGACATGATGGACATGGAGGATCTGCACACCTTATCAAGTGTGGCATAGTGTACTCAAAAATTATGGTTTCACAACATAATCTTGATTTTAATCTTATTGCAGCTGAAGTAATGGGCATTTCCATTATTTCATTATATATTCCTTACCCCAACTCTTCTATATTGTCTACATTTAATATTCTTCTCTCTACTATAAAACCTCCCATCTTAGTCCTAGGAGACTTCAACTGCCACAACACTGTGTGGGGTCCCCCTCCGTCTGATCTTATCTCTTCAGTCCTCATTGACATTGTTAAGGACAATAATTTGTGCATACTAAACAATGGAAAGCCAACCAGAAGAGGTTCTCCTAATCAAAAGTCCTAGTGCAGTGGATATCTCAATAGCTTCTCCATCCTTATCTTCCATGATAAATTGGGATGTTCTTTCTTCCACTTTTAGCAGTGACCACTATCCTGTTGTATTAAATCTTATGACCCAAACTAATTACTCCCTTGTTAATCCCACTCCACTCCTTAAATACAGAACCCACGAAGCTGATTGGGAAAAATTTTCCGCCTCTGTAGACAATAGTGTTTTATGTTTAGATATTAATGAGTACTTATCATATTTCACTTTATAATAAATTTAGAGATGTACTTTTACTAGCTGCTGATGACTCTATCCCTCTTAAAAACTCCTTCTCCTCTAGAAAGATTTCTCCCCCATGGTGGGACAAAGAATCCCTATTCATTCATTACTCACCTCTCCATTTCCTCAAAAATTGTCCTCCAAATTTTTAATAAAATATTAGAAACTGGTGTTCCTCCAGAGGACTGGAAAACTCAAATAATCATTCCAATTCTTAAACCTGGTAAAAACCCATTAGACCCATCCTCCTATCGTCCTATAGCCCTTTCGTCAACACTACAAAGATCATGGAACACCTTATAAAATCTAGATTAGAATGGTTTTTAGAAAGTAAAAACTTGTTGGCTACTTCTCAATTTGAGTTTCGCAGAGGTTTTGGTACCTTGGACAACTTAAGCATCTTTGTCACGGAAACAAGAATATCCTTTTCCAAAAATGAATCCATGGTTGCAGCCTTCTTAGACATCTCCGCTGCTTATGATAATGTAATGCTTTCTTTACTCAGGCAGAAAATGCTACAGCTGAGTATTCCTGCGAAGCTTACCAATCTCATATTCAGTTTATTTCTGGAGAGATCCATCCAAATTAGACTTGATGGTAAACTACATCCTCCTAGAACCGTCTGGAAAGGCCTTCCCCAGGGATCAGTTCTTAGTCCAATACTTTACAACCTATACACTACTGACTTACAAAAATCTATTGAACCATTCTGCAACATCTTACAATATGCGGATGATATTTGTCTATACTCTGCCAATGAGTCAGCCTTGGAGGCTTCAGTTAATCTGAACATAGCTTTAAATTATCTTTCTGTTTGGTTAGATGATCATGGTTTATCTCTATCCCCATCAAAAAGTAAGGGTGTAGTGTTCACAAAAAAGAGAGAAGTCCCAGACATTAATATTGTAGTCTATAATGAACCAATTCCTACAAGTGATAAAGTAAAATTTTTGGGGGTTTATCTTGACAGAAGACTAACTGGTAGACCCCATATAAATCACATTATTTCTAAATGTGAAAAAAGCATTAATGTTCTACGCTGTCTATCAGGAGTTTGGTGGGGATCTCACCCTATAATCCAAAAACTACTTTACAATGCCATAGTCAGAAGCCATTTCGACTATGCTTGTTTTCTTCTTGAACCATGCAATAAACTTTGTCTCGCTAAACTTGATAAAATTCAGTCCAAATGTCTCCGAATAATAACAGGTGCCATGAAATCCTCACCTATTAATGCTTGACAAGTAGAGTGTGTCGATCCTCCCCTAAACCTGAGGCGTCAATTACTAGCTGATAAATACTTTTTTAAAATAACTCAAAATAAAGATCACCCCCTACATTTACTTGTATCATGTCTTTCTAACCTTATTAACTCCTCTAATGTAAGATCTTGCCAATCGGTTCCCTGTCTAATCAAAAGTTTAGAGACATTTAAAAATTTTAATCTTATAATGTATAAATCCCCTCAAGCTATTATTTTCAATTCAAATTTTGCTTCTTTAACATTCCAACCAAGAATTATTTCCACTGGTATTGACAAATATAACCCTTCAGCAAATAAGAACCTGAATGCTTTATTAGCCAGAGATTTTGATGGTTGGACAATAATTTTCACAGATGCTTCCAAAATTTCTCCTGATGGGGATGTTGGTTCTTGTGTTTGGATTCCTAAATTTGATATCATACTTAATTTTAAGCTTCCCTACTCTTCCTCTGTGTATTCTGGTGAGTCAGTGACTATCTTGCAGGCTGTTTCTTTCATAGAATCACATAAACTTGATAAATCAATTATTCTTACTGATTGCAAGAGCTGCATCCAGGATATTCAGAGGTTCCCATTAAGGTCTAAATCAAATTCCCTTACATTAGAGATCAGAAAGTCTCTCTACAATTGTTTTTCTATAGGACTGGAAGTTGCCCTGGGATGGATCCCAGGACACTCTGGTATTTCTGGAAATGAGACAGTTTGGTTGAACAGAGTTTGGCATCAATCAATGACTATAAAAGGAAAATCATATGGCTCTCTACAACCTAATATCCCACCCAACCCCTGGTTTTTTAAATATAAAAACTTTAACAAACGAATTACTTCAACCATCATTCGAATGCATCTCGGCCATGTGTGCACTCCAGTTTTCCTGAGGAAAATAAGGGTTAAGGACAATTCCATATGTGAATGTGGACTCGATGAAGGCAACCTTAATCACATCTTTTTTTCCTGTCCTAAATATAATGTTTCCCTCTACGATGTCTTACCCCGATGTTGTCCTAGACCCGTTAACATGAACTATCTATTAACTCTCTATAGTTCGACCCTAACTAATCTTTTGTGTAATTATATCCAGCTTAACAAAATTAAACTGTAATTAAATGTTGTGTTCGTTTTTGTTTGTCTATATTTGTGTCTGTAATTTATTTTCAGACTGGTTGCATCAAATACTTAAACAAAATTTTTCACTGAACATCCTCCATTCAATGTTTTGTTTACTCTTCCACGTGACATTGGCAGAATTATCAACAGATAGAAGCCATTCAATCAATAATCAATCAATCAATAAATTTTCGTTATTATTGGCGTTCTTTAGTAAGATTTGGTTTCCACCTTTCATTAAAGTAAAATAGCGAAAGATAGGTGTCAGGCTCCTGAGGCCTCAAAAATCTTGTTCCCGGTCGCCTGATTTAACTTGTCGAATAGTTAGAAATAGAAATGTCGAACCGAACCGATAATATACCACTCGACGCGAATACATACGAAATTATGTGGACACGAAATATTTTGTCTTGCTTGCAAACCCATCCCTTGCATCTTTCTCTTTTATGTCGGGGAGTAATGTAGTTGACCTAGTATGACAAAATGTGTCTGTGTTAGTACCAAAGCCTTCTTTAGGTACATAATTATATCAGATAAGTGACGTTCTGACATAATGATACTTTAATAAAAGGTTTTCATATATCAAATTATTTATAATATCAATACTGAACTCCATTTTAATTTAAACAAATAACTCAGAACATTTTATAGCTTTCACTTTACAATTGAATACAAACGGGTGCCGTTTGAGGGTGTTCGTCGTTTGGATACTTGTGGGCAGGGAGACATACCGAGCTAACGGATGCCGATAAGAATAACTTTGTACAGACATAAAGAGACTCTGTAAATTTATGTTGAAAAAAATATACCCGTGAAGTTTCTTGCCAGTTCTTCTTCACGAAGGTTTTTCCGAACTGGTGGTAGAGTCATGTTTTATTTGACATCAATAAGAACAAGTGATTGTCAATGTTGAGAATAAATATTTCATTTCATTTCAATATTACAAAGATTAAAAAGAATATCCATTGGCTTCAGTCAGAAATTGAATTTTCTTGTTGTATGCTGACAATCACTTACATATTAGGTCTTTACCTAAGAAATTGCCGTTTTTCACGAAATAAATGAAGCGTAGTTTTTTTATATATTTTTTATTTCTATAAATCAAAATAATCACCCATGCAATCAATGCATGCCAACGCATTGGTAGCTTATTGATGCCTTTCTTGAAGAAATCAGCTGGACGGGAGGCAACAAATTCTTCAAAGGCATTTTGTACTGCCTCTCGGGTATTGAATTTTTCTCCCGCCAAGAAGTTATCCAAATTCTGGAAAAAGTAGAAGTCTGTAGGCGCAAGGTCTGGTGAGTACGGCGGATGACGGAGAACTTCCAACCCCAACTCTTGTAGCTTGGAGGCCGTCTGCTGTGCAGTATGAGGTCGCGCGTTGTCGTGCAGGAGCAGTGGAGCCGAACGATTGACCAAAGCTGGTTGGAGACGTGCGAGCTTCTCCATCATTGTGTTCAGTTCTTCACAGTACACATCTGCAGTAATGCTTGTCCCGTTTGGCAAGAAGCTGTGATGCATTACACCCGCGTTAGACCACCAAACAGTGACCATCACTTTTCTAGGGGTAAGTTTTCGTTTAGGGCATTGTTTGGGTGCTGAACCAGGGTCCAACCAACTTGCTGAGCGCTTACGATTGTCAAACAGGATCCATTTCTCGTCACAAGTAACAATGCGGTTCAGAATTCCTTCATTTGTATGCCTGCTGAGCAGTGCAAGGCACGTCTCCACGCGTACTTCGCGCTGGCGGTCATTGAGTTCGTGGGGTACCCATTTGTCAAGCTTTTTTACCTTGCCAATTTGACGCAAATGGACCAATATTGTTTTGATGCTAACGTCGAAAGCTGCTGCTAATTCAGCCGTGGATTGAGTTTCATCAGCTTCCACAATTGCCTTTAATTCGTCATTGTCGACCAAAGTTTTCGGACGACCACGGGGTTCATTTTTCAGGTCAAAATTTCCAGAACGGAAGCGGCTAAACAAATAACGGTTGGTGCGTTCGTTTGTAGTGTTCGCTCCGTAAACGTCGTTGATGTTGCGTGCCGCTTGTGCCGCTTTGCTGCCACGACGGTACTCATACTCCATAATTACTCGAATTTTTAACTTATCCATGACGACGAAAAGTGTTCGAATGCGTTGAAAACAAAACACTAACTATTAAACAAATGACGATTTTAGAAAAAGAGTTCCATGTTTGTCAAATAAAATTAATTTGAAATTAGAATTATCAGTCAAAAAAAAAATATTTTCATTTGAAATGGCCAGTACGGCAAAACGGCAGTTTCATAGGTAAAGACCTATTATTAATTCTTTTGGGCATCAACAGATTTAGTTTCAAACTAAATCGTCAATTAATTTTTTTTAGTACTACGATTTACCCCAAGGGCATTATTTGAAAGTCAAAATACCTCCCAAAAGTTGTTTATTTTGATAACCAACTTATTTACTTATAATAGAATGGGTACTACTAAGAATAAGTTAGCTAATTCTAATCAGCTAAGAATAATCATATGATTGCAAACTGTTTGTGCACTTAATAAAATAAATAAATTATAGAAAGGAAAACATTACTGCTGTTATGAACAGTTCTTTAAATTTTTTAGGAGAAGATGAATATGCAGATCCGGATTTAGGAAACCATGAAGCTCTGATTTGTTGCTTAACATTATCAGATCAACACAATCATGCTGTAAGTATGATAATGTGGAACAATACTTAGATTTCCGCCTTACTTTTTAAATAAAATAGTGGTATTGTTATTTTGTTCCCTTACCATTGTTCGTCTTCCGTTATTATAATGCAGATTTTAAGAGAATTACTGTTCTGGATTAAAGATTACTCTTGCTTACAGATCATGGTATCAAACAATCCTGATGTATTACATTATAGAGACAATGTTTCTTTTCCGATATTCTCAATTTTTGATTTAAAAGAGATGCTTGTGTCCAAAGAACCTGAGCCTGAAGAAGAAAGTCCGGATTTAGTTCAAAATCCAATTCCAGAAATAAAAGCACAAGAAACTGAGGATATTTACGAGGATATACCTTTGACCGTTACAATTAAAAATGATTTAAAAGAAGATTTTACCATTGAAAATCCTGACAATTCTGGTGAAAAGCACAGTGCGATGGAAAAAGTCAGCACAGCAGTACAAACAGATATAGATGATGTTGTTATCACGTTATGTAGTAAGTGGTACACACCACCACCTGGCAAAAAAAAATCCGTTTCTGAAGCGACCACTTCAGCTACAAACGACAAAAATACAAGTGCTAAAGTACAACCTACGAAAAGTGCACTTAGTCCTATAATAAATAGCACACTTAGCTCGACATCTGAGTACGTTAAAGCTTTTGCAAGTAAAAAACGTGAAGTTCGCTTAAAAAGGAATCTCTTAAATCAACGAAAAGATAACGATACAGACAATAGTGAAACTAAACAGAAGAAACAATTTAAATGGCATAGACGGAGAAATAAATCTATTATTGAAACTGTAACGAAATCACAAACGCCTAATGATGATCAAAAAAATCATAATCATAACGAAAATGCTGAGACAGACAAACCTGGTCATCAAGATTGTGATTTTGACCAGCAATCTTTAAGTAAGTCTGTATTCAGCGGATCACCTCTGAAACAAAACGGCAACTTTTCGTTCGGCAGTGATGTCTCGAATAATGAAACCAGTTACACATTCGTTCCTCGACGTTTTGTAGATGATAGCACAGTAGTTGAAGAATTATCTACGACGAATCCTGCGAGCATAGCCGATTCAGGAAGTGTGGGAACTTCCTTAAAATGTTTTCCAACCTACAATTACGAAAGTGGCAACAAGCATGTGATGTTTGAGATTACAAGCCAATTTATGGACGACCACCTAAGAAGAAAAAGCGATGAATGGGTATCCAGGTTTACGCAGATAATGGAAGACGTTTTAACAGAAATTTTGCAACAAGATCCAGTATATGAAGACTCCAGAATGACTCCTCCGTGGACTATGCATGAAGCAGTGGAATGTATGAAAAGAAAATATTGCAAAAATGCCGATGTTTTAGATGCATGCACGCAATTGTCGAATTTGTTGGCAAAAATCATCGACTCTAAAGGTAATTACTTATATTATTTGTTGCAATATTATAAAAATGAAAGTTTGTTTGTTTATTTGTAATAAAAAGATTCTAAAAGTACTGAAGTTTTTAAAAACTACAATGTCCATTAGAAAACGACATAGTTATATAATTGTATTGTCGACAATTAAAACTTAAGACATAATTTATCTTAATAAGTCATGTGTAAATGAAACCGCGTCATCTGATACGCTCGTGTGAATTATAAATAGTTCGTTGATAAATTACGAGTAAATATTGTTTCAGGTATAATCACACAAAATATAACCCCAACAAACTTTATGGAGATGTACAGCTACGGAGTTTACTTAATTGACACACTTTTGGTATGTTATTTTTGTCCAATAATGTTGCATTCATAATAACTTTTAGTGGAGCAAAAAAACCAAAAAATTTGTTAAAAAGTTACTTTTAATCAGTTTGTTGATCTAATTCAACAAATATCGACAAAAGATCAAAATAATAAGGCCTACTTGCGGTACTCAGAGTTAGCTAGCACGAGGTTTAATATTGCTTTATGTCTCTATTAGTTTAATAGAAATAGAAAGTGATGGAGAGACATTTAAACTTACTTACCGGCTAGCTCAGATCTGAGTTAGTATGCGTACCAGTATGATACATAATGTTATTCCTTAAAAGGTTTAATGTGCATGCAGCATAACATTATATAAAGTTACCTTTGTAAGAAAAAAAGTTTAATTGAAACTTAATGAAATAGAATTTTTTTAGAGCACAAACTATTGTGAAGACTTGCAAATCGCTGCAGAATCTCTTTCTATTCTACTTAGTGACATTCAAGACCCGGCTACTGATACGGCACAAAACGAATCTTTCACTGAAAATATGAATGATTTGTCTATAAACCTTACAGAACCTCCATGTAGCCCTGGTAAGTAATGTGTTAAATTAATCTAGGAATTATCAATTTTTTTGCTTGTATCCAGCCATCTAAGATTCCAACCAAAAACTAAGGATATAACTCCGTAAAGACTACTTGAAAGCGTAGTGCTGCGTGGGCAGTTTTATTTTTTCATTGTCTTTGCTATTTATATAACTTAAGTCAAACCCTACGTAAAGAACAATGCAATCAACTTACGAAGGTCAAACTGAAAGTTATAAAAAAATCACAAACTGAATAAACTAGCTAGTTATTCGTGTTATTATATATTTATTCAAAATAGTGTCCATTCACGTCAATGCATCGCTGCATCCGATGGAACCACTGAGAAAAGCACTTTGCCCACTCGTCATTAGGAGTCTCTTCGACGGCCTTTTGAAACGCAGCCACAGCTTTCGCGGCGTTATAAGACAAGTGGCAAACAATTGTTAGTGTATCACTTCTCAGAAACTGTTTTTCGATCCTCTGAAACAATTGTCGCGAAATGACCTGCACTTCCGAAGGACGAGGCCACCATCTTTTTTCCCACGCTTCGACCTCTCTTCACTTTAGTTGGCAACTCCTCGAAAGGAAACACCCAGTAAGCAGACTGTCTTTTGGTTTCGGGATCATAACAGTACATTTCACGGCACGAATCAACACGACGGAGTTTTTGGCCCTCGGTTAAATTATGAGGTATCTACCGGGCACAAAGCTTCCTGACCGCTAAATGTTCATGGAGGATTTTGTGCACTCATACTTCCTAAGCTTGTCCGAACCTGTTGATAAGTCACTTTTTTGTCAGTCTCTATCATACGCCGCAAAACACAGACGTTATCTTCAGCCGTCGCCGTAGAAGACCGTCCCTCACACAGATCTTCGGTGAGATTAGTGCGACCTCGTTTAAACTCATTAAACCCTGTTGTAAACAGTGGCACGAGATGGGGCTTTATCGTGAAATGCCAATCGTAGTATATCATAACTTTCTTGTTGACTTAAATGATATCGGAAGTCATAAAAAATCATTGCACGAAAATTTTCTCGCGTTAAATTCATGCAGACGTGACCCAGATAATTTTCAATTTGCCGCCAAATCGTAAAACAATTGACAAATTAATGAAATACATCCTCATTAATATTGGCAAAGAGTTCAATTTTCAAAATTTAATATTATTTTTGTATTATATTGTTTACAAGTCGCCAGTTCTAAGAACTTTCAGTTTGACCCTCGTATCTAATCAGAACACAAAATCGGAGCCAAAAGATTCCTGTTGCACTTTGTTGAAAAAAAAATGTCAACATAGAATTCAGCGCTCGTCTTGATTATTGCACAGTTTTTCTCAATTTGGTCGGGCTATACATATGTGTGCCGACTAGCAATGACCTGACATGCAAATCCGTTCCAAGATTTGCTTTTTCTTTCTGTTTTGGTAAATTTCGTTCATGGAGATTGTTGTGCTTACCACACGGTCGTCCTACACAGAGTAAGAAAAGTCTATGGTGCTAACCAATAAACTTTGTCACAAATTGAGGGTGGTTATGGAAGGGCGACGTTACCGTCACTTCATACAAATATTGTGTCAAAACCTGTTACAAAGAAGAGATAAAATAATAAAACTATTGTAATGATAAGTGAAAAGTGGGGATCAAGACTGTTAATAACAAGAAGAATATTTCCTCAGCTTTTTTAAGTATTTGACCAAACAGAACTAGTATAACAACTTGTATCGAAGGCAAACTTTTCAATGCTCCCAAACTCTATCTCATAAACAGTTAATTGGAAACCCTGATTTGACTGTTGTACCATAGGTATTTTTATGAAATGGGAATAGGATAGTTCTTGTATGCAAAGCGGATTTGACAAATTATCATGGCAACATCCACTTAACTTAACACTTAACTTTCTTGAATTAATTGTTATTCATATTCCTTATTTTACTTCTTATCTATTACAGTTTCGACACCACAAAACAATACAGAAGAAATAAGTGTAAGTACGCCGAAGAGATCGAATAACGAGTCAACAAGTAAACTGTCGCCCTCTAACAGTAGTTTAAAAAAGTACTATTTAAGATCAAAACTAGCAGTTAAACAAAAGGTATAAACTTGAAATAATTTATTTTATTTGTATTATTACAAATTAAAGATTAAATAAAACAACGATAACACACATGTGTCCCGTAAACCTCTTGGATCAATATGTGTCGTAGTATGATCAGATAATACCTATTTTTGAAATCGTATTGCGAACAGCCCAATCATTGTGAAACACAACGCACACACAAAGAAGATTTCGTAATCAAACCTTAATCTCTTTTCGATATTTTGACGAAAATACCGACATGATTTAGTTGGATAGGAAACAGGCAAGCCGATTGATTGGTTTGTAAAAAAATTTTATGTATTTTTTGTTATGATTGGCTCAAGTTAATACTTCAAGTGCGTATTTGATTTGTTAAGTTTTAATTAAAACAGAACGGACTCTAATAATACCAACTATTTTAAAATTGAGAAAGTATTCATACAGTAGGGTTGTACCTCCTCGTTTTTGTCCAATTGTGACCGAGATAGCTTTTACGGGGCAATGTTACGGGGCAATTGTAGGATAAACGCGATTATGACATGATTAAAAGAGCGAAAAATATTGATTTTGCTAATATTGACAATTGTAATGAGAGATGCGTTTTGCAATAATTGGACTGTTTATAAAGGTTTTATTACGTTTGCAATGATACGCGTTTTCCGATTTTACTACGACGACAGTTTATTTATAGGTACATAATGAAATCTTCAAAATATATGCTCATATTTTGAAAAACAATTTAAAAGAATATTATTTGCAATGACAAGTTTTCCCGATTCATTAAATTAAATAAAACACTTACCAAACATGTACTAACTAACGTACACAAAGCTTACTAACGTGAACAAAACTAAGAAATTTTAATCTGGATAACTTAGGGTGTTACCACACCAATCGATCGATAGTAGCGTGGAACAGGCAACGTCGATCGATTGGTTATCCAGATTAAAGTTTGACATCCTAATTAAATTTAATCGGATAATTTATTTTTACTTCAGCACAACCTAAATAAGTCATTCATTGTTTTTTTTATTTTAAGTGGTACTGAATATTTTTGTGTAAATACAAAACTATTTAAAAGTTTGGTTTGAATAAGACTGATTATTGTGTAAAAACACTGTTCCTAATTAAACTTATAACTTCGTAAAAATACATGACAGAAGTTTAAAATTACGATATGCATTAACGATTCTATTGTTTGCGGCTTCACGAGCGTATCCCTCGAAAAGAGTGCTTTTCTTCCATAATTAGTATTCCAGGTCATTTTATTTTCCTATGCCAAATTTTACCCAAATCCGTTGTCGTTTCTGCGTGATTAAGTAAAACGCAACCAAACATTCAAACACAAACTCACATTTACGATATTAGTAGGATTTTTAACAATTATTTGTTGTTTATTCTAGGAAAACGAAAATTCATGTAAAGATGGCCAGGTTGCAGCAAAATCTGACGTCGAATCAACGTTCTTTACTTGTTTGAATCTTCAGAAAAATATTTCAAATGCAGTTAAAGAAGACAAAGAAAGTCCGGATATTTCTGCTATACATAATAAAGCTAAATGTGTGGATAATGATTTATGTCAAAACGAAGCTACTGAAAATGAAAAAAATGTGACGGAAAATGATAATGCAATCAAAACTGCAGAGACAAAGATAGTACGAAATTTCACTCAGTGCTTTGAATTTGAGCAGCGAATCAAAAACAAAGATAAGGAATGTTTAGATTTAGATGAACTAGATTATGGCGAAGACCATATCGATACTAGCCCCGAATATAACGAGGATGATTATGAAGATCAATATTTTGAAGATGATAATGATATTTTGAATGGATCTTATGAAAACGGCGATAGTAACTGTATTGATAGCAGCAAAATGGATATGTTTAAGGTTTTTATTGGGCAACTATGGTGTGAAATTAAAGATATTTTTTCAACCGTTCACACTTTTTGGTAAGTATGGGACTTAGGTATTTTTTAAGTGTCCTCATAACTTTTTACCTTTTTATTCTTTTTTAAATTTTACCTATGGTTCATTTTTTATTATAATAATGAAGGTTTCTGCAGATACTCAAAATAGACATTTGTTTTTCAATTTTAATCAACATTGAATTAAATCAAGGATTAAACTACAATATTAAAACCAGATATCAAAAATCTAAATAAGTTGTTTAGTTTGTGAAGGCATCATAATAAACAAAAATAGTTTTGCTATGTCACAGGCGGATTAGACATTTAACCAAACAGCTGGCCTTTTAGTTGAATGGATTTTTTGAGCTAACTGGCTATCCGTAATGAACAATAGTTAAAAATAATAAAGCAAGGGATACGCGATTTGTTGATTATTATGAATTAGATAATATGTTATGCATCTTAACTTTATTAATTTTAATCTCACATAAATTATTTTATTTTTAAACCATTTCAGTGTGGCCACCATAGAATGGTTAAGGGCACCTTCTCAATTGACATGTTCAAAGATATTTAAAATAAAATACCAGGCGCAGGTTGCAAAAACAGATATACATAATTTGCGTGAAGCTCTACTCAAGTAAGTTTCACAAAATGCTACATTACTCTAAAATTTAGACTAGTAATGAAGGAAATGCTGTGGGACGCACATTCGTATCGGCAGTGTTTATGAATTGACAAGGCTGGCCCGGGGAAATTACTGCACATATTCAGTTAGTGGCCATCATGTGGTTCATTCGGGCTATATGTAGTTCGGCAAGTTCGGCTCGTCTCGCCAAAACACGATTGGCATGGCCGGGTGATTGTTTCCCGAACATTCATCTGCATGTATTAGATTTTACCGCTCGGCTTTGCCGATCAGTGCTGGCCCGAAAATGTTGGTAGCGCCACTAAAGGGACTTTGTCTCAGTAGTATTGGAATAAAGAAAAAAGATTAGTTTGTTTGTTTGTATGTTATAGATAAAATCTAAAACAACTGAATCGTTTTTAAAAGTGCAGTCACCATTAGAAAGTAATTTTTATAAATGCATTAATAATTTTAAGATTATCACGATTCTTAATTATATCTGGTTCATATAAAACTTAGACATCTTAGTAATTTATAAGTACTTTATTCCGATTAGTGACCATTATTTGACTTCCATTTGCCTTAAATTGAATCTTATTTCAGTATAAAATTGGAAGATATTAACGCTCAAGATTGCAATGTGCAAGAAAGCTTCAAAAAGGCTGGACTTAACCTTGTAATAGATTGTGCATGGACAATGGATGAGGAACAATTTAAAAAATACAGGTACGAAATAAATACATTTTTTTAACGTATTCGGTATTTCTCGTTTTCTGAGTTAGGGTTCCTTTTTGCGAAAACAGATAAGTATTTCCGCATAAATCTGCTACAAAAATAATGATAATAAACTACTAGCTTTCTCTTTGTTGAATCAAATATCAGTGCTAAGTTTCACATATATTGCCTTGTTTACAACATTTTTTAAAGTTATATTTGTAACATGAATAGTGTTATTCATAATGTTGCCATGAGCCAATGCCGCTTACGATCACGTGGATGACTTGCTCGTTTATCGGCTAGGAAATAAGTACACAAAAATGCTTTCTTATTTTTATTTAATATGGTAAATCAAAGCTATATTAGATGTTAAACTTATTATTTTACCTATATTTTTATTGTTTGTATTCCAGAGATATCGTGTCAAATATTACAGCCCAAGCAGATATTCTTTTACAATCAATAAACGTAATTTTGGACACTGTCGGGAAATAAGAGCCAAGATCTATGTTAGGTGTGACTTTCATAAGACACATTTGAAAAAATATTTTTGATAGGTTTTAAAGATGATTGCATCGCCCAGTTTAGTAGAGGACTGTGGAGTCTTTATAGGTTTTACTTATTAATTCAACTGCATAATCAGAGAAGTCTCACCATTTGTAGCGTGTCGCATTAAATAAAAGGCACTACACTATTTGCGCTATAGCATGGTGCAGGTGACAGTTTCAGTAACGTTTCGTTTCACTCTTGAAAGTTGCCGCGATTTACAAATTATGACTTAGATTTTCAGCTGAACCACATTCGTAATATATTAAATCATTAATAACTGTAGTAAATTAAATTAAACCCACCCAGAACGTTCTAGTCTACAAATAAAATCTAATTGAAAGAAAAATTAAGCAAAGTTTTATGCGTATAACGTAACGCCATAGACGTAACCTGTACTGACAGATGTCAACGTCATAAAGGCAACTATCACCCGCACCATGCTACAGCGCAAATAGTAAAGATGGAGCACGGCATACAAGCGATTTTGGATTTAAACTTGTAAAGGTGTGAAAGTCCTAGATCATACATAATAGAGACCATTCATAAATTACGTCATTTTTGTTTCCCGTTCCCGATTTTTACGACTTAACTTTGTGTGTCAGCCGTCATCTTGTCAAATCGTGTTCTTATCGGTTTGTTGTGCATGTACAATCAGTACATTTTATATGTCACGGACACAGTTGCTGTATATATTATACAAGCTTAACGCATGTAGGGCCGCGATCAGAAATTACTAGAACTATATATATACAGGGTGTAAAATAAAGGAAGCATAATACTTAAGGGTCAGTAAGTATACCATTGTTAGAATATACTGTAAAAGAATTGGAGTTATGGGGGCTAGTTAAGACTTCCATAATTTTTCATAAAAATTTTTTTTACTCAACATCTTTGACAGCCTCAAGTAGTTTTCATATCTACCAATGCATGAGGCGAGCGCAGCCGTCGTCACTTACCTACCTATCGAGTACCACGCAATGCGATGCGACTGGACACGATTTTAGTTACTTTAATGATTTCAAATAAATTAAAAATCTCGCATTTTTTTATTTATTTGCGCCTCGCGCGCCTCATGCGTAGGTACGAAAACCACCTAAGGCTGTCAAAGATGTTGAGGTAAAAAAAATCAAATGTGTGAAAGTCTTAATCATAAACCAGCCCCAATGCTTCCTTTATTTTACACCCTGTATGTATATCATAGTATGATCGAGAATGATTATGAAATCTTCTTTGTGTTTCGCAATTGTTGGACCGTTCGCAAAGATTCCAGTACGTTTGCAATAATACGTATTATTTGATCATACTGCAAAGTAAAATTTTTCCTTTTTAATATGTGACATAATTTATGAATGGGCAGACAGATGTATCAGTGGCAATACCTATTGCCATAAGCTATTTGAAAATTTGACTGTGATAAATTGTGGATGATACAATAAAAGTATTTCAGTGGCATTTTATTTTCCATTTACAAGTTCAAAGATCGACAATGAAACGATGAAGTTAAGTTTGTGTTTTTTTTTAATTATTATTTTTAAGTTTTAATTTGTGTTCAGTTTTGATCCTGCTAACTAAATACCTCAACCTAATTAGGATACATAGCTGAAGACGAGATTATAATATTTTTTACATTTTCAAGAAAAAGGAGCTAAAGGAATGATTTGTTTAATTTTCTTCTGTAAAATTTTGGACGCACACGCAATAAATTGTAGTTCAGGGGTTGAACAAAAAAGAAATATTTATTGATTATGGTTAATACATCCATCACATATAAAATCTGCTAGCCTTCGGTCACCTCGACTTAAAAAATTTAAAAAATTTCACAAAACTCTCAAAAATATTATGAATCTGCAGCTGAATATGCGGGAAGCTTATCTGTAATTATAATTAATGTAGGTTTTTAAAATTGTATGAATTGAGTCGAGAATACAGTATAAAATCATGTTTTTAAGTTTGATTCCACCTAAAAAGCACCAGCCGAGTTTCGTTTATAAATATTTAAATTTTTATCATCAGCTTTCTAAATTCTATTTTAAATCATGCATGTGGAGTTTTATTTGCAATAACATAAGTTGTGATGTACCAATTTTCTTGGCGAACGTCTAAACAGAGGTTCTCAAACTTATGGCTCCAGGTACCCTTGTTAAAGTTTTAATATGACAGCGAACCCCTAAACCTTACCCCTAAAGATAATAATAAACATGGCTGTTGAAAAAAATAAAGTTTTTTATTTCAATAAAAGGTAGCAAATACAGTACCAAAAATATATAGGTTTTTGAGTTAATGCGATGGGTGGTCTAGTTTTTTTGCGCTTATCGAGTCGATTTGAGGAGTAATTTTAACTTTAGGTCGTCGAGCCACCATTACGTAAATTAACTCGTGAACCCCCTATCGTCAAATGGCGAACCACTAGGGTGTCAGTAGGAAACTATCTAGATTTTATTTGTGATCGTTGGGTTAATAAGCGAAGGGTTAATAATCCTTCACCTCGTTTAAACCTTGCGTGTGCCGCATTTGTGTAAAATTTATAAAATTAGGTGCATCTTTTCAATTAAACAAAAATGTATCTTCTCGATTTTTATTGTTGAACTGTTCCACAGTGCTGAGAGAATTTCCAATCGATGTTTGATGATTTTGGTCTTGTCTCTTGTTTGATGACTTTTAAATATTATGTAATGTTAATCCAGTTATGTAAAAAAAATGGTACTATTAAACAGTATTTACTAGTGCAGTAGTTCGTCAATCCTTTTGCTATGTACTGCTAATGAAGGTCTGTATTATTTAAGTTGTTTTAAGTTGTTGATCGTGAATATTTTATATTTCCATAAGTATTGTTTTATGGTTTAGGAGTAAGCCTTAATACTATCATATCGAGACATTAAAATTTGATTTAAGAAGGACTTAGCAGTGCCATTAAAACCTTAAGAACATTGATTTATTTTAATAGTGTGCGAACATGTTTTAAAATGAATGTCCTGTCCTATATTATTACCTAGAGTTTTTTATTTATCTTTGCCTTATTAAAAATTTTAATCTAAGTATCAGCATTTATTGAAAATAGCACAGAACTTGAAATTCTAACGATAATAGTGCCTTTAAACCAAGTAAGATGTATTTACAACAATGTAATAAATACTTGTTTTACAGATTTTTTATTTTTATGATACATTGTACTGGAAGTATCTTGAGCTCAAATTCACCTGTATTTTTGTTCAATAAGATATGAAGTAATAAAGGGAAACTGATTCCGAGATTTTTTGTTTGTTTTATTTACTTAATCTTTGAAGAATGGTTTCTTTGTTACGAGCAGTATCACGGTAAAAATAGTAAAAATAGTCCAAATTTTTATTTTTCAACATTGACAAATACTTGTTCTGTTTAAAGCACGACACCATTTTGGGAACACTTCGTGAAGAAGACTTAGCGCCGCAGCATTGCTATTAGCGTCATGTAATAGAACGATATGTTTTCTATAGCGTTGGCGATCATACATTGTAACTTTGCTACGGCCTCTGGCATGAAGCTTCACGGATGTCATTCAGTGTCACATAAGGAAAGGGTCAGCCAGTGTTTTTATTGATTTATGACAAAGTACTTAGTAGCACTTGATGGAAAGTAGCAATTGTGTCCGCGAAAATATAAATGTAAGGCTCGTTGATTGATAATGTGCAGCTTTTCCCTTGGCTGGTTAATCACAATTCTTTGCATATAGATATGCATCCAGATCGTCAAGTGAACCAATGAGTGTCAACTTGATTGCGTTAAGCTGAGTTTTCTTAGCGATATTTTCAATCGCCATTAGAACACGTACAGGCTGTCTAACCCTTTTTTTAAATGAATTAAGTAGGCTTATACTTCCTAAGATGTGAACGGCTAATCGTCTTTATCTCAGCTTATTTAACGCAAACTCGATCGGAACCGAGACCAGTGACCCTGAATCGCAGGTTTTATTTTATTTTACAGTATTCGGAAAACTTACAGCTATTATAATTATACAGATCACTTAAACATATTATAGAAGGCCATTTAGAAGTTTTCACAAATAGATAACTGAATACAAAAATAAAAGTCGGAAGAAAGTTAAAGTTAACTGATTATGCAATGTTTAAAAATAGAATAATAATAGAGAAATTTAGAAACAAGAGAAAAAATAAAAAATAAAACTATAGCATTAATACAAAGATAAGTAGGTATATAATAATAATACGTCTATTGAAAAATGCAAAGAGGCATGTTAAGGAGCGCTAAAAAAAGTTTTTGCCATAGATGCCCTGATACTAGAGACACTGGTGCAAAACAAATCGAAACCATCTATCTCCCGATGCAATTTGTTCACCAGAACACTAGATCTATATAGAAACGAATTTTGTCGGTAATTGTGCTTGCAGTGGGAGTGTGTAATAGAGTTGGGTTTCTCAAAAGTTTCGTGTGCGCACTCACACCGATCTCGGCCAGAAGTTCAGGTACATCAAGCTTGCCCTGTACTATTTTAACTAGGTTTATAGTATCCGATACTTGCCTGCGTATCTTTAAGGGTAGGATATGGTGCCGCCGACATCTAGCCAAATAGTCCTTGTCATATTTAGAAGATTTAAACTGTAAAAATCTTAGGAAGCGTTTTTGTACACGTTCTATACGGGATATGTGCGTCTCATAAGAGGGGTTCCATACTGACGATGCATATTCCAAGTGACTTCGGACGAAAGCACAGTAGAGGATCTTAAAGGTTTTTATATTGTTGAATTCAGTTCCCAATCTTATTACAAAGCCCAATGCTCTCGATGCCTTACCGACTATTGTGTTAATGTGCTCATCGAATAGAAGCTTTGAGTCAAAAGTTACGCCTAAGTCTTTTATTGCTTTAACACGTGATAGGCTTATATTGTTAAGAGAATAGGTATGTAACAGAATATTAGTTTTTCTTGTAAAAGAACAGACATAGCACTTTTGTAAATTTAATTCTAACTTATTAAGTAAACAATAATTATAAAAGTTATTCAAATTCAATTGTAATTGTAAACAGTCATTCAAATTATTTATTGGGTAAAGTATTTTCATCAGCGTATAACAATATTTTACATGAAGAGAAACAAAATGTTATGGTTTTTATAAATATTGTAAATAGGATAGGTCCAAGCAATGACCCCTGGGGCAATCCTGAGGGCACTTGTTTCGTTTGGGACATGAAACCATTAAGTACTACCGTTTGACATCGGTTTTCTATATACGAAGCGAACCACCGGTACAGGTTACCCCTGATGCCGACGGCCTGAAGCTTGCGCAGCAGGATGATGTGATCTACACGGTCGAAACATTTGCTGTAGTCCGTGTAGATCACATCAACTTGAGAGGGCTGAGACATGTGATCTGTTAGAAATTCACTACATGATAGAAGATTGGATTCCGCGGATCTATTTTTTAGAAACCGTGTTGCTCAGTAATAAAAACATGTTTGAGGGCGTTATATGTTTGAATGTGCACAATTTTCTCTAATATTTTTGAAAATATGCACAATTTAGATATCGGACGATAATTGCAAACGTCATTTTTCGGTCCTTTTTTATGGATAGGTGTAACATATGCAGTTTTCCATATAATAGGCACCTGCCCCGAAGACATTGATTTTTTGAACAGTAGCGTTAATGGTAAGGCGAGGCTTTCAGCACAGTTTTTTATAAAGGAGGGAGGAATTCGATCGGGCCCAGCAGACTTACTAATGTCAACGGTCCTCAGTAATTTAAGTACCTCTTCCTTACTTATTTCTATGTCACTCAGGTGGGTAGAATTAAATGTATTTGCCTCATAATTAGAGTTGTTTAGGGATGTCAGAGTTTGAAATGTAGAAAAAAAGTAGTCGCTAAACATTTCACAGATTTCAGTACCCGAGTCAGAACTTTTGTTTTCACGGAAGGAAAAGAGTTGCCATTTCTTTTATTTTTTACGTAAGTCCAAATTTCTCTAGGGTTACAGGTAATTCTACTTTCTATGCTTTTTATGTAGTGGTGAAACATTTCCTCCTCAACTATCTTAGCCCGACTGCGTAAAATAGAACAGCTATTATAGTCCGCTACGTTTTTTTTCGTGGTATCTCAATCTCCGCAGCGGAAGTGTTCTTGATGTACTTATTATATTAGACCTACTTGTAGTGACGGAATTTGTTACTGCGATTAAAAATATCATTTATGGTGTACCGCGTAAAGGTGTATGAGAAATCAACGACAGCAACAATTGAACATCAGGCTGGCCCCTGCCTAATGGTGTACTACCTCTAAAAGTACTTCAACATGTAGTGACGGTGACGACAAGTCCCTTGCAGAGTCTTATATTATTTTATTCAATGATTAACTATAAAACAGCAACACCATTTTGTTTATTGCCAATGTCTTTTTTTTTAATTTTATATTTTTTTATAATACATTTTTTATCAGGCTGTAACCATATTTTAGAATATGTCATATTACTATATGAATGTTATTACCTTTTACCATCCCAGCTATATTGTAAGAGTTATCACGTAGTACGCCAACATATAAATGTACGACAGATTCTATAGTACGAAAGCAAGGTTGTCGGTAACAGCATATCGATAAAAAAAAAATAGATAATAGGTCTTTACCTATGAAACTGCCGTTTTGCCGTACTGGCCATTTCAAATGAAAATATATATTTTTTTGACTGATAATTCTAATTTCAAATTAATTTTATTTGATAAACATGGAATTCTTTTTCTAAAATCGTCACTTGTTTAATAGTTAGTGTTTTGTTTTCAACGCATTCGAACATTTTTCGTCATCATAGATTAGTTAAAAATTCGAGTAATTATGGCGTATGAGTACCGTCGTGGCAGCAAAGCGGCACAAGTGGCACGCAACATCAACGACGTTTACGGAGCGAACACTACAAACGAACGCACCACCCGTTATTGGTTTACCCGCTTCCGTTCTGGAAATTTTGACCTGAAAAATGAACCCCGTGGTCGGTGAAAACTTTGGTCGACAATGACGAATTAAAGGCAATTCTGGAAGCTGATGAAACTCAATCCACGGCTGAATTAGCAGCAGCTTTCGACGTTAGCATCAAAACAATATTGGTCCATTTGCGTCCAATTGGCAAGGTAAAAAAGCTTGACAAATGGGTACCCCACGAACTCAATGACCGCCAGCGCGAAGTACGCGTGGAGACGTGCCTTGCACTGCTCAGCAGGCATACAAATGAAGGAATTCTGAACCGCATTGTTACTTGTGACGAGAAATGGATCCTGTTGGACAATCGTAAGCGCTCAGCAAGTTGGTTGGACCCTGGTTCAGCACCCAAACAATGCCCTAAACGAAAACTTACCCCTAGAAAAGTGATGGTCACTGTTTGGTGGTCTAACGCGGGTGTAATTCATCACAGCTTCTTGCCAAACGGGACAAGCATTACTGCAGATGTGTACTGTGAAGAACTGAACACAATGATGGAGAAGCTCGCACGTCTCCAACCAGCCTTGGTCAATCGTTCGGCTCCACTGCTCCTGCACGACAACGCGCGACCTCATACTGCACAGCAGACGGTCTCCAAGCTACAAGAGTTGGGGTTGGAAGTTCTCCGTCATCCGCCGTACTCACCAGACTTTGCGCCTACAGACTTCTACTTTTTCCAGAATTTGGATAACTTCTTGGCGGGAAAAAAATTCAATACCCGAGAGGCAGTCCAAAATGCCTTTGAAGAATTTGTTGCCTCCCGTCCAGCTGATTTCTTCAAGAAAGGCATCAATAAGCTACCAATGCGTTGGCAAAGATGCATTGATTGCATGGGTGATTATTTTGATTAATAGAAATAAAAAATATATAAAAAAATTACATTTCATTTATTTCGTGAAAAACGGCAATTTCATAGGTAAAGACCTAATATGTAAATTTAATTTGGTTTTAAATTTACAAATATAAATAAACACTGAAACATTATAATGGTAATTAGTTTTATTTTATGATCATTTTTAGGACGTAAAATGAGTATCCATTATCAGAGACAACAAGACGTGCATAAACTTGCTAGAGATATATTATAATAGGCACTTTACTATTTATTTCATAACGTAGCCCGTTGACTTCATATGTCTTTTGCGTTCGTAGCACGATAAACTTCTTAAGGAAAAGGGCTGTCTATGCTTTTTTCTTTACAGAGTTTCCTTAACCATTGACACGTTACGTGCATTGCTTAAAACACGCTTCTAAACGTTTGATATTTTGCTTTGTTGTTATTGTACTACTGTTTTCCGCGTCATAATCAAAGTATGAATCAGGTTCCACACCTTGCATAATCCGTAACAACTCATCAGTATCGCATTCACTGTCACTCATTTTGCTCTGTTTATCACCCCCCATCCGAATCCGGAATGAAACACACGTTTGTTCGCCCGGCACTATGACGCAATGACTATGACGCCTGTGCGCTTTCGACGTCACAGGTTCACTTGCATTGAAGTTGGTGGCGCTGGTAGCACTAACATCTTGCCATTTCATATAGATGGGTGTTGCGATATCGAAAATTCTCAGTAAATTTAATAATAAATTTAAATGAAGTGATTAGATTTTTAAATGTATTATTTATTACGATATTTACTGACCGGAATTAATTTTCAATCATACAATTTATGAACATTCGGATGGAACAAGACAAAGTAAATATAGAGGATTGTAATGAATGCAACTTTCGCGCCCCATCACTGGACTTCTTGATAGGAAATACGAGTCATTGGTGAGCGGGACTTAAAAATATTTTTAAGGTGTCTTTGTTTTTATTAATTTTAAAACAGAAAAAAGCCTGTTTTGCTTGGGAACATAAAATATAGAGCTTCAGTCGTTTCCATATTATAAAAGAAACAAATGTTTTATGTATTTTATTACAGTAAGTTCAATGAAAAACTTCTATAGAAGTAGGAGCGTAGAGGGCAAGAATATCTCGAACTTCTATAGAAGTTATTGGCGGTGAAAAGGAATTGTGCAAGTTTAAACTTATTACTATTAATACTACAGTGTTTGACTGCATTATATTAATTTCATCCATTATTTGGAAGAACTATTGCTATTTCTGAATGTATATGGTATGTATTCTCTTGATTCAAGTTGAATTTATGTACTGAATATCTTTTAGAAGTATAAGTATTGTTGTTAAGGTCGAGCAGGGCGATACTTTACTTTATTCTTAAAATTCCCCTATGATTGTGCCACTATGGTATGTAATACGACAAAAGCATAAAGATACTTAAAGTAAACACAATATTATCTTATATACGTTCATAGTCGATAAAACGCAAATTAAAATAAGACCTTTCCACACTGTTTCACTTACCCCTCTGGTGAGGCAACTGAAACGCTCAGATTTTCATACAAAATATGCATAGATAATGTTTTGTTCTTAAAATATTGCAAGACCGTTAGTTTGGCATTGCATTTCTATACTATCCCCGTTGAAATAGAACTTAGTTTTGTTTAGAAAAGCAAAAACTTAAATTCGGGGCAAGTGAAACATATGTAAAAAGCCAGAGGTTCTCAACACTTTTGTGTTTGCGTAAACCAGTAAATAAGGGTCAAAAAACACTATCCCCCTGGCTGGTTGTAATGAAACAAGTATTAACCACAAATATTATGAAATCAATTTATTTATGTATTCTATCAGGTAATAAGTTAGCATTCGAAACATAAGTATTATTGCTATAAATGCAAACAAAAACAAAGAATAATCTTTAAACATTAAATTCAAGCAGACTTGCATACAATAGCTTGCATCAATTTTTCTGTAGAATATGATGCTTTGTCCGTTTTTTGTCTGTAATTTTGCACCATTTTCCAGGACTGTAACAAAACACTTCATGAAGTAAATCTGTTAAATGGTTTAGAACCACTGAGACAACATATGTTTCACTTGCCTCGCACTGTATAGTTTCACTTGCCTCTCTTCATTATTTTAAGATTACGTTATTTCAATACCGAATAATAATTAAATTCGTTTCTTTTACACAAAACAAATAAGCACAGATGATACAATAGTTAAAAATTATATTACTCACATTCAGTACAGCTCCAAAACACGATTTTTACTACGTAAAACAATTATTTAAAAAAATCCTGCCACTCGCCTTTTTCGTTTCCACAGACTAATATTTTTTAATGGATATTTTTTGAATTATTAGACTTTTTTTGAATTATTTGACCCGGGACTGTTACGACCAGCACTACAATATCGACACCTGCAGGCCTTAATTAAAACTTTAATACCGAAAATATAAGGAAGTGTTTCCCTTGCCTCGGTGTTTCACTTGCCCTGTGTAGTGTGAGTAACAATAATATACATGTGTGTGAAATGCTTACGTGTACCTTTAAAATGTATGTTAGATTTAAGTAAATTGAGGCAGAGCTTTGATGTATATCTCTCAGTGAACACTTATAATAAATATTATTTTAACATATCTACTTACTTGAATTATTATTATGAAGAATCCCTAAGCAACGAGAATATTACATGGCGACCCTGCCTGCCGAAGTTGGAGAAGAAATAAGTTTACAAATAGAAGATCGCAACATATAGAATAGAAAATAGAGAAATAGAAGTTTGAAAACTTTGAAAATGGGGAAAACATACTCAAAGGAAGACACAGTGATTGCTCAGACAGCGAGTGCCACAGCTACAGTTCAGGAAACGACCAAGATGACAGAAACCTATATCTTAGTGTTATTCATATTATTCGTCATCTCGCCATATATTTTTTAACGAAAGAATTATACAAAAAATTTACAAAAAAATACGTAAGGAGTTTAACCGCGCAGCTATCGTGAACCAGCCCCAAGCTATGAGCATGACCAGCTTGGCTAGCCCTGCCTACGAAGTAAGAAAGAAGGAGTACTGAACAGTATGTGATAACAGTGAAGTGGACTTCAGAATCAGTGTTTAAGTGTAAAATGAGCGTATACGGTAATTTTCTTTTTTTAACTTTTCTCTCTTGTATTTTGTGTATAGCGTAAAATGGACTTCTCGACAGCAGTTTGCGTTTTAGTTATAATTTGTAATGCCTCTGAATGATTTAGGATTTATTCGTAATAGTTTAAGTGATATTAAAAATTATTTGATTAAAATTGGCGAGAAAAGGCGTAAAAATTCAGCTATCGCTAAAAATAAATATGAGCAAGCTCAGTCTTTGTGTGATCGTTTGGAGTTTATTTTGTCTGAAATTAATGAAAAGATTGAAAATTCAGAAGTAAGTTAGACCGATAAGTATAGACCTTATAGCTTTTGTTACAAGGGTTCATACATAAGTTAGAATTGGTTGTTTTGTGTTTCCAGTGATTTGCTTGTAAATGTGGAAAGTTTTATTAAATAATTATGAATATTGTACGAATTAGGTTTTAATTTAATGTCAAGGTTGAGATTTTTTGTAGGCATATGTTGGAAATGGCAACTTGATTACCACCACACTGCGCATTTTCTTTTTATTTACCTTTAACAATTTCAAAAACTATGTTTTTCTGAGCACAGATTTTACTATTACTACTAGACTCGCAATGTGGCCGAAACGTAGGTAATAATTGTAGACACTTCTTTACGTGAGTTATGAATAAGCTGACTTCAGGTCTACACGAGTCGAGGTAAACATAGTGTGGCATTTCTGTTTTGGTGAACGTGACTGCTACAGTCTGTGGGCAAGTATTGAACAGCACGCTGCTAATTGGAGAGTCCTTTTGGAACCAAGGCGAGAACCCCGGTCAACTCTGTGTCTGCAGCTGGATTGGAGACTTTTAGTTTTAAAACGGAACTTGTTGATAGGACGCAGGTGTGAAACACCGTCACAAAATACTTTCTAATAGCTGCGGAGATTATTGTCGTTAAACTGCCGCTTTGCGTCTTGGTGCGAAATGAAAACTGTACTCTGAATTTCCACTTACTTGGATACCTGAATACTTTCTGGAGTACTCGGGAAAGATAAATATTTGGTGCTCTCTGGTTTGCGACTCCGAATATTTGGAGGCCAAGTCACTGAGTGTTGCGACTGCAGCGATAGATTTATCCTTTTTTATTTTCTTCACCCTGCCCATTTTCAAGATTGATACCGCAAAATTAACAATTTATTTTATCTAAATTAACAGTATTATATAACTTAATACTAAATGCTTATTCAACTTTAAAATAAGATTGCACACAAAATAATTTTTTCTATACATTACATATATAAATTTTCCTATACAAAAGGCGCCTTCAAAAGATACCGCGCAAATCTGCGCTTTAAACATATATACAAAAATGTTTTAATTGCGACTTTTACAGGAAATCCTACAGCCTTCCTAAATATAGGGATTTATCAAAATAGTTTATGATTGTATGCCCAGATGGATTTACCTCGGAAGGATGTGGTCCTTATGCTTCAGATACTACAATTTAGTTAGATGTGTTCCGATCCGAAGGGTTTTTAAACGTGGGGGTGTGTTTATATTAGACACAGGTTCTCGCGATGCAATGGGTAATTTCAGAGATCATGGATATCGGCCATATATCACTGACGAGAAACGACAATGAGCGGCAGTTAGTTACACAGCAGGCTGACAAGTCACGAAAGGTAACTTTATGCTGCTAAGTAGTTGAAGGTAGGTATTAACGGCAATTTAAGAAATCTATTCCTTCAATTGCCAACACTATGTGTATATACATACGGCTGCAAGAAAAATAAACGAGTTTAAAATAGCATTCACATTACTGAATGCGTTTGTTGCTAGGTACAGGAACCATAAACTTGTTAGCGACATAATTAAAGAAATCAGCATAAAACAAAAGTTACTATAGCGGCCATGTCAAGGGTTTAAATGGAGCGTACATGCTAGAGATACACTGAGAAAACTATATGAATATCTTTGGTACTAATTCCAGGCTTCTACGAGGTATTTCTTTCTCCAATTTGACAATTCCTTGTACTTGTTGACGTTATACAACGCACGACTCTACCACCACATTGGAGAGTAGACGAAAAATTGCAGGACATTACTGTTCTTGTTGCGGTTCCCACGTTACGAGCGTTTTGTGGATCACGGCCTGCGTCCAGCACCATTTCTTGATTTTGTAATGCTACACTTGCGTGCATGACATTGAAAATGAGGCCAATGAAGAGCTTTAGCTGTTTTCTCTTTAGCCTTTGAAGTATTTATTTAGGGTTTTACAAGCATGTTAATAACTTAGCTGTCCAATGAGTATATGACTCACGGTGAACTCATTTGTTTGTCTCAAACTCATTTGTCATTCTTGGGATTTCTTTTTGTTATAAGCGTGGCATAATGTTCTAATAAAACCTACATGAACGCATAGCAAAAAACCTGCCCTTTAAGAAAATGAAATAAATGCAATGAAAATACTTTGTTTTTCTTAAGTGAGTTTGATTTATTATGAACCGTCACTAACCTATTATTATAAAAAAAAAATATAAAAAATTCTTTAGTTTATTGTCTACGGTTGATGTGCACACATGACTCATTGAACTTGGGCAGAATATTTCGTAACCATGAGTCAAAAATTTCATAAATAAAAATAACGTAAGATTTTTTGACTATTATTTTTTTAAGATAATGTGAATGATATTTAGCCTAACAAAAGAAAAAAAATTATGGACGTGGGGTAATAATACATTTGATTGTATGGGGACAGTTTAGTTGTTAATAAACTTAGTTAACCAACAGTCTTATGAAAATGTGAGTATTTCCTAGGTTCTAAAAAAGTTATTTCATATAATTTGTATCCTTTCAAAATACTATCAAGAGTTTTGAAAATATTTAGTATATTTTTTTTTCTACTATATTTTTCTACTATGTATTAGGTACAACATTACATAAGTTCCTTACATATGAAATTGGCGTTTTGTCGTACTGCCCACTTTGCTCTGTATTATCTCCTCTTTGGTTAAGAATTCCAATTTCAAATTTATACAGCTATTTAGCTATTTAGCTATTTAGCTATTTAGTTTTTTTCTCTTTTGGTTTTTTCTTTGCGTCAGTTAGTTTACAAAATGGAAAACTTGAAATATCGCGTTATTCACAAGTACGAGTTCCACCGTGGCACCAGTGCTGCAGAAACGGTCGCAAAACATAACACGATGCGTTTTCGGTTCCAACGTTTTCGTTCTGGAAATTTCGACCTGCAGAACAAGCCCTGTGGACGGCCGGAGACCAAACTTGATAATGAAGAATTAAAGGCTATTGTGAAAGCGGATCCGTCGAAAACCACGTCCGAGTTAGCTGTAGGCTGCGGTGTTAGTGACAAAACTGTTTTAATCCACTTGAAGCAAATTGGGAAGGTGAAAAAGATTGAGAGGTTGGTACCTCATTAATTGAGTGCAGCAAACCGACAAACGCGCGTCGACTGCTGCGTTATATAACTCAACCGGCACAATAGTGAAAGGATTTGGACCTGGGATGAAAAGTGGATCCTGTACGACATTCGGAAATGCTCATCGCAATGGTTGAACCCTGGCGAATCAGCCAAATCCTGCCCCAAGCGAAAATTGACTAAAAATAAGTTACTTGTGAGCGTTTGGTGGGCTAGTGCCGGTGTCGTTCACTACAGCTTTCTTAAATCTGGCTAGACGATTACGGCAGATATCTATTATCAGCAACTGCAAACAATGATGGAAAAAATAGCTGCTAACAACTGCTACAACCGAGGCTGGTCAATCACTCTAGGCCACTGCTGCTTCAGGACAAAGCTAGACCACACACTGCACAACACACGGCTACCAAATCAGAGGAGCTTCATTTGGAATCTCTAAGACATCCTTTTTTCGAAATTTATATAACTTCTTGCAAGGGAAAAAATTCAACACCGAGACGGGGCAGTCCAAATCGTCTTCAAAGAATTTATTGATTCCCGTCTGAACGGTTTTTTTAGTAAAGGGATCAATGAACTACCTATTAATTGGCAAAAATGCATAAATAGCAATGGTACATACTTTGATTAAATAAATTTAAATTTATTTTAAAAAATTTAATTAAAAAAAAAACTTTATGTTCCTCCCTTACAAAACGCCAATTTCATATGTAGTGACCTAATAATAGTTGATGTAAATACTTTACAATACATTTTTGTCACACTTGCTCATGATTAGTCGAACAAAAGTAGGTTTTGCGGTCAGTAAATTCATAATTGCTATGCCTACAAATAGAAAAAGCCTCATCGACCCCTACTTAAAGCTTTTTTAACCGACTTCAAAAAAGGAGCAGGTTCTCAATTCTATTGTATGTATTTCCGTCATTTATAAACAGAATTGGAAAATAAATAATTTTGTAATCAACTACTTTATACGCACGCTAAAATAGCTCGCTTTTTGTTGGTTGTAGTTTTCGTAGGGATCTAATTAATTAGAAAAAAAATATATAGTCTATATTACTCGATGTTAGTGTAGCTTTCTGTATAGGTGAAATAATTTTTTTAATCCGTTTAGTAGTTTTTGTGTTTACCCATTACAAACAAACATACCTACATATAATCAGATGACCGAGTGGCGTAGTGGTTAGTAGCCTTGCCTCCTACGCCGAAGGTCCCAGGTTCGAGTCCTGACTTGTGTGATGAACACAGATGTTTGTTCTCGGGTCATGGTTGTTTATATTTACATATGTATGTTTATCCTGGGTTCCCCCCCCGTTCGCTGTAGGGTCATCCATAATACAAGCTCTGCTTACTTTGGAGGCCATACAGTTGGTGTGTTTGTCTGAGGATTTATTATTTATTATTAATAATCAAATTGTTCCTCTTTATAATATTTGTATAGATATAGATAATGTCTAAGATCTTTACCAAACTCAGCGCTCTTCAAATAATTATCTCTATCGTTTTTCTTTCACTGTTGGAGACCTTTATTAAAAACAAAAACATAGGCTAATTATATCAGTTACACCCACAAATATATCACCGTAAAATAATGTAAAACAAAAAATGAAAAAAAAAAGTGAAACAAGTAAGAAGGAAGTGCGTTACTGTGCTGTTTGATATGCAAACGCAAAAAAGTACCAACAAGATGTTGTGAAATTCTGACAGCCTCAGTTACGTGAAACATAACGAAACAATTTTCAACTGAGTTCACTTTATTTTAAAAAGACATTCAAGGTTACTGTTAATGCTTAGTAATCAATTTTTTTTTCTTAGATATCTATTTATATTTTACGGTTTTTATAAAGAATAATACGGACTAGAAGATATTGTTTTTGTAATACCCTATACTTAAGTTACTAAGTATTTGTTGTGAGTACATTAACGTAACAGTTCACTAAGATACACATATTTCACTAGAACGTCTTAAAATCCTTTGCCATCCATCATGGCTTGTGAGCAATACTTTGGGAAATCCAGACATTTTAGTAGTACTTCCGTAACACCCTGAAACATAAAAAAACATACATTTATTAATGGCCATTGCAATTTAATTTTTCAAATTGGACTGATTATTTATGGCCCTATATAGGTTTTAAAAAAATTTGGTTACATTACATTCAAATTAAACGAAGAGGCTTACCGTCATACCTTCTATGCAAACTGTGCATGGCGACATTAATATGTAGAAAACAGCGGCTAGGGCAGCTAGCGGGATGGCGACGAATATCAGTATTAGCAACCATACTATTGTTAAAAGTATATTCATGTTCTTTGATCACCTAGAAAATAGATTTCGTCAGTAAAACTATAAATTATAATTTAATTAAAACTACATTTGCGAGCTTTAAATTGGAATCACTTCATCGCGGGTTGCTCAAGGGGTACACTACATAAATCCGAAAAACTTAATTCCGATAGTCATAACACCGAATGGTTCATAATTCCGAAAATTAAAATTTCGCATTTCATAATTCCGTATTTTTTAAAATTCCGAACGTTTATAATTACGAAAATCAATATTTGACAATAGTTTGAAAATAACGAACCATAAAAAATCCAAATTAAGAATAATCCGAAATATCATAAATACGAATCCCGAATATCAAAATCCCGAATAATAGTTGCAATAACAAACGCCTTGTAAAACTGCATGAGCACATCAATGTATACGTTCGAGCATTCAAGTAGTCAGCTGGAAATGAGAAAGTTTATTTAGTTTTTTGTGCCGAGTTATTTCTTGAATACATAGGTTATGTACTAAAATGCAAATCCCTTTGGCGCTTCGCCGGCCGCTGCCGCAGCAAGCTCGCTGCGCTCCTCGCTTCGCTCGTCGTAGCGCCTAATTTGTATAATTTCAAAATGTGCCTTATTCATTTTAATTTGTGTGACAGGAGATTTAAATTATAATTTTTAAAATATACCCGTTTTAGGGTATTACCACACCAATCGATCGACCGTCGAACAGAACAGTCGACGTCGCAGTAGTCGTGATGGCCTATAATTGTCTGACGCCACCCCTGAGTTGGTAATTTAGTAGTAAAATAATCCCATGCACCTATAAATTTATATGAAGGTATCTGTACTCTGCCAACCCGCAGTAGGCGTGATGGCCTACAATTGTCTGACGCCACCCCTGAGTTGGTAATAGTAGTACAAGAATCCCATGCACCTATACATTTATATGAAGGTATGTGTAGTCCGCCAACCCGCAGTAGGCATGATGGCCTACAATTGTCTGACACCACCCCTGAGTTGGGAGAGGCTGATATCCCTCCAGTGATTATTAAGTATTATTAGGTATTACCACACCAATCGATCGTCCGTCGTCCCTTAGATACGAAATCTGAATGTTAGCATTGAATTTTCGGGAAATTAAAATTCGGAATACCAAATTTGGGACTAGTAAGGTTTTTAGTTCTTCGTACTAATGAAATTCGGAAAATTAAAATTTCGGATTTATGGATTTCGGTAAAATAAGAATCGTGTTTTTGAATAATCGGAATTAAGACTCTTCGGGATTGTGAAATTCGGAATTTAAAAAATCGGAATATTCAAATTCGGAATTTTTGGGTGCTCTCTCTTAAATGCAATAAATAATATCTTGTGTTAAATCATTTAAAAGGAAATTTTAATAGTTCTTAACCCGTTTCAATATAATAGAGGAAAAATTCGTTCTTTGTCATAAAACTTAAAAACAAAAGACATCAATTTTCTTAACAAAAAAACACGCAGTCCTAAATTTCACGTCACTGGAAATTCTGAAGCTCTAAGAAAATGGAAACCACACCTGCAGAAGCCGCTCAAATCGTTGTCCTTATCCGGCAAGGCTTGTCTCAGTGTGCCATCGCTCGACAACTTCATTTGAGCCAGTCTTGTGTCTCCAAGGCGTACAAGAGGTTCAGAGAGACTAGTTACTTAGTGCAACACTTCGGTGCAAGATGACTGATTTATTTTCACCACTTCTTTGCGCAATCGACACCTGACCGGTGTGGACGTCCAGAACCAGCTCAGAGAAGTTCGAGGGAGGGCTGTTAGCGAGTGGACTGTGAGACGATTTTTGCGCAGCTCTCTCGCATCTGAGAGGTTAAAGAAGCAAACTTGACTCCAAAAAGGCCAGCCACTGGACCCAAATTGTCCCCAGCTCACCGACAAGCCCGGTTACAGTTTGCTCGCGACCGCTTAAATTAGGATATGGAGCAATGGAGCCAAATCTTGTTCTCGGACGAAAATTGTGTGCCTATTTTTATGACTTTAAAAAAAATATTTAATAATTTAAAAAAAATAAATAATGATGCATTTTGTGACCAAATTGCGCAATTGCCAAAGTGTAGGATTGGGAACAAAATATACTTTTGAACTTCAATAATAAACAACCAGAAGAGAAGCAGTGCTACTTCTAAACTTCTTCGCGAAATATCATGAGGGAAATTTACGCAGCATTGGTACAATCCATCCTTACCTACTGCATTCCTGTCTGGGGAGGAGCTAATAAAACAAAAGCATTTCAATTGGAACGTGCACAACGCGCCTTATTAAAAGTAATGCTCTTCAAACCAAGAAGATTTCCAACGGATAGTCTCTACTCTATAAGCAAGGTTCATCGTTTTAAAAAAACAGAAATCCACCACATATAGCACAAGTATAAACCAAAAAAAGAAGAAAAGACATTGTTGAACGTACTAATAAAACAAAAACCACCTTTGCTTCGAGGCAATATAATAGTCGTTCGGCAATCATTTATAATAAAATTAATAAAAATGTAGAGATTCATAGTAAAACCACAAAAGAAATAAAAAAACTAAATACCAACTTTTTGACACCTCTGGGTTATGAGGAGACGGAAGCATTACTACATAACACATATTAATACACAACATAAACACACACATAGACACTTACCAAACAAACACGCACCCCTTCAGACAAAGTATTATCGCACTAAAATATATTGTATTGTGCTAATTTTAAAGTGAGTCATTAGTATCACAAAGAAACAGTTGCGATAAAGTACATACATGAGGAAAATAAATAATCAGATAAAAATTCATTTATTATATGTACAAATAAATTGTAATATAAATAGTAGTAGCCCATAGTAGCTACGGAAGAGCGTTGTCATCTGTCACAGGCATTATTTGCTTACTATACTATTTCCATTTCTTTATTTTATCGATGACAGCTCCTGTGAAAACTTGTGCGAGCATTTTTTTCACATTATGTATGCATTATTTTACAAAAATATGACGTTTACACACGTACAAGGTTATATAATACCAGAGTCGGAGAAACTGCTAGGGATGGAGCTATATCGATAACAGATCCGATATTTTTTTACAAAATGTAAGAAACTAAACTACTGCCGGATACTTTTGTACAAATTTATCAACTAATATTATATTTCATTACAAGATGTTACACGCATTAATTCTTGATTGATAATGCCAACTTCTTTAAAATTTTCGAAGCTGTTGTAAAATAAGTAGGTATATGTAGGTACTCGACAATGAAACGAAATAATTATAACGACAGGTAATCTTTATTTATTTTTTAAATCAAAATCTGATGAATCGTCACTGTCACTCGATGAGCTCTCCTCAACATTCATTATAAGTTCTTGTACTTGTATATTATCGAATGCCACATGAATTTCCCAATCCAAGCTATAATGTTTTGGGTTCTTCTCACAATTTTTTCCCAGTTTTTGGCAGTTACTTCCGCACATGCATTTTTTAATAAATCTAATCTTGTTTGCCGTAAAAGGGGGATGGGTATTAGTTCTACAGCATTGAACTGGTAATACGGCGGAAGTCGAAGAACCCAATGACCACATTCGGCAGCTATTTCGTTGATAACATATCTTTTAGGGAGGCTTTTTTTCGATTTTAATATATTCACTAATTGTACTTTTAATAAAGTACTATCCACATTTTCGCCATGACGTTATCTGGAGTGATATGTAGCGTTGTCCATAATAATTATGGACGGTTCTTCCAGAGATTGCACCATTTCTTTAAGCCGTCCTTCGTAAATCTCCGCGTTCATTTCTTCGTGGTAGTCCACTGTTTTCTTGGACTTAAAGGCCAGTAAAGCATCTGATACGAATCCTTTCGTAGACCCTGCATAGCATATGATAAGTCGTTCACATTTTCCCATTAGCACTGAACTAGTGGAAGCGGTGGTGTCGTCAGCCCAGTTCTTACACACTGTGTGGTTTGCATTTAACCAAGTCTCGTCAGTGAAAATAACATTTGACCAACCTGATATAATGTAAAAAAAACTCAGCGAACAGAAATGTAGTGACTAGCACGACCGTCTTGTTGCGAGTGACAGATTAAAACAAACACAAAATGGCGGTGGCCCATTGAGTGTTCCCACCTTGAAAAAATATATTTGAATGTTTTTGTTGTATTTGTGTTTGTTCAAAATTTTATAAATATATGCGATCGATATCATTACTTATTTGGTCACAACACTGCATTATATCAAATTAGAACTGTCATCGAGAAAATAAAGAGCATATACAAAAATAACTAAATATATCTATTAGATTATGGAAAAAATATTTTAGAGTGAAACCAAAATCAAAGTTTGAAACGCTTTCTGTCGCTGTTTGAAACGCTGAAGAGGAGAATCAGCCTTCAACAAATTTGAAGAAACTGCTTTTATTTATGAATTTGTCATTTTGGCAGTGAAATAAACCTTTTAATCACACGGGCACTGCTGCTTATGCACTGTCGTTACGTGGCCAAAGCGACTGCATCGCGCGGTTAAAATCGCTTTCTTTAAAATCAGTTTAATCTTGTCTATAACATAAAGTAACTTGTTCGATTGCTTCGAACATAGTTTGAATACAAATTAAAAACCAATATATTATAAATTAGCTTAAAATACAAATACAAAAAAAATCTGGTTAGTAATGAGATGATTAATTACGGTTAGTGGTACAATATTGGTCACATAAGTATAATAACAAACAAAATGATCTGACAAAATGCACACGAATGCTGCTGTCCTGCACACTCGTGGTAGGTTGGTTGTTTGAGACGACGATCTGCTGCTGCTTCGCTCGGCTCCTTCGCCACCACACGAAAATGATGATTCCCACGATGACTGTAATCCTGACTGATGGCTGCTAACAGTAATCCTTACGAAATCGTAAAGTGATGTATGTCGTAGGCCGATAATGATGAAGTATCCGTTTTAATGGACTGTTATCGTGGTCGCTAACTGTTGTTATAATTATCTAAAAGAATTTATTTATGTTGATAATAATTAATACCTGGACTAAAAGACTCAGCATCTAACGGATATATATATATATAAATGAATAAAAAATGTGTCAATTAAAATTGCAAAGACTTTGTTATACTTAAGTAAACTGCATTTCTATTATCACATCTCGCCAAAACTAATGATTAAATATTAGGTCTTTACCTATGAAATTGCCGTTTTTCACGAAATAAATGAAGCGTAATTTTTTTATATATTTTTTATTTCTATTAATCAAAATAATCACCCATGCAATCAATGCATCTTTGCCAACGCATTGGTAGATTATTGGGGCCTTTCTTGAAGAAATCAGCTGGACGGGAGGCAACAAATTCTTCAAAGGCATTTTGTACTGCCTCTCGGGTATTGAATTTTTTTCCCGCCAAGAAGTTATCCAAATTCTGGAAAAAGTAGAAGTCTGTAGGCGCAAGGTCTGGTGAGTACGGTGGATGACGAAGAACTTCCAACCCTAACTCTTGTAGCTTGGAGACCGTCTGCTGTGCAGTATGAGGTCGCGCGTTGTCGTGCAGGAGCAGTGGAGCCGAACGATTGACCAAAGCTGGTTTGAGACGTGCGAGCTTCTCCATCATTGTGTTCAGTTCTTCACAGTACACATCTGCAGTAATGCTTGTCCCGTTTGGCAAGAAGCTGTGATGAATTACACCCGCGTTAGACCACCAAACAGTGACCATCACTTTTCTAGGGGTAAGTTTTCGTTTAGGGCATTGTTTGGGTGCTGAACCAGGGTCCAACCAACTTGCTGAGCGCTTACGATTGTCAAACAGGATCCATTTCTCGTCACAAGTAACAATGCGGTTCAGAATTCCTTCATTTGTATGCCTGCTGAGCAGTGCAAGGCACGTCTACACGCGTACTTCGCGCTGGCGGTCATTGAGTTCGTGGGGTACCCCTTTGTCAAGCTTTTTTACCTTGCCAATTTGACGCAAATGGACCAATATTGTTTTGATACTAACGTCGAAAGCTGCTGCTAATTCAGCCGTGGATTGAGTTTCATCAGCTTCCACAATTGCCTTTAATTCGTCATTGTCGACCAAAGTTTTCGGACGACCACGGGGTTCATTTTTCAGGTCAAAATTTCCAGAACGGAAGCGGGTAAACCAATAACGGGTGGTGCGTTGGTTTGTAGTGTTCGCTCCGTAAACGTCGTTGATGTTGCGTGCCGCTTGTGCCGCTTTGCTGCCACGACGGTACTCATACTCCATAATTACTCGAATTTTTAACTTATCCATGATGACGAAAAATGTTCGAATGCGTTGAAAACAAAACACTAACTATTAAACAAATGACGATTTTAGAAAAAGAATTCCATGTTTGTCAAATAAAATTAATTTGAAATTAGAATTATCAGTCAAAAAAAAAATATTTTCATTTGAAATGGCCAGTACGGCAAAACGGCAGTTTCATAGGTAAATACCTATTATTATATACTTATCTTTGGAAATACACAATCAAAAATAGGTGATAAAAATACGAAGTTTCGCATTAATAGAGAACCTTTTTTAGATTTGTAAACCTTACATTATGTGGTAACTAAAAGTTAAAATTCTTATCCCGTTAGCTTTTTTAGCTTGACATTTTCTGTCAATTGATTTTTTCTTTTAATATTCTGACATCTATATGCGTTTTGTTGCGATAAAAACATCAAGTTTAAAAAAATATGGTAACAATGTATAAAATAATATAAAAAAAATATAATAAAAATAAGAAAACAATTTAAAAAATCAAGAAGAAAAATACATGTATTTAAATATTTTTAGCTTATTAAATATTTTAGCAGAAACGCCAAACGCAGAATGCTTCAATATTTTTTGATGTTCACCTTAAGTTCGCGCCCTTATCTAAACTGAGATTTGGGACTATCTCGATTAATCTAACACATAATGCTTCATGATAAAGGTCTTATGATGAAGCCAGGAGCTGGACATGGAACTCTTGAATGGCTACTAGGCTACTTTGACAAGTATAAAACAGTCTCAACACAGCCAGTCTTATTAAAACAAATATAGACCTAACACATAATATTTAAGAATTATTGAATTTTAAATCAATATATTTTTTAAAACATACTGAATAAATTACATTAGTTCGAGCACTGTGAAGGTGCCAGGTTAAAATAACTATTACCTGTAGCAAAAAACCGTGGTAAGGGAAAAAAAAACAGAATGTAAAATAATAATATATTAATATAAAACATTCACAAAATATTGCAAATTTATGCTACAATCATTAGAAAAAAATTAACTGTCAAGATCGAAGACTTAATATTAAAATAATAATAATAATAAATCCCCAGACAACCGTATGGCCCCAAGTAAGCAAAGCTTGCGTTATGGATGATCAATTGATGATGATACAGCAACTGATAGAGCAAGATTATTGAGTTTTTAATTTTACTCGATGGATCTATTCGACCATAACATCATCATTTGTAAGAAGCTTTGTTTTTATTTTGATTGAGAATTTATTCTTTTTATCGATTATTGAATAACTTATACTACTAGAAGCTTGAATGCAAAATAGTGGAAGATAGGTGACGAGCTCCTGAGGCATGGACCTCAAAAACCTTGTTCCCGGTCGCCTGATGGTCGAGATCTGAAGATATGCGACACGACACACGAATACAAGCGAAATTATACGGCCGCAAAATATTTTGTCTTGCTCGCAAGCCCATGTTTTGCATCATTCTACCTCTTTTATGATGAGAACAATGTAATTGAGTTTGTGCGAGTAGTAAATGTATCTGTGGTAGTACCAGTGATTTTTCAGGTACCTAATGTAATAACGTAGGTGACGTATCTTCCGCTACTTTACTTTAATCAAAGACTAAAAGGTACAATTCGCTTTAATTACCAATGGCACGCATTAATGGATAAAAAAATTTAAACAAATAGTTACATCGTTGGTACGCTATCGAGGTCACTAAAATTTAATCACTAGCGGAATAAATATAACAATGAATTTATTTATTAAGCTCACTTACGCAGACCTTAGATAGCCGGGTAGTTAGTTAAAAACCTCTGTCTGTCTCTCTTTTTATTTATATTGATCGGATAGAGATATAAGCAATATTTAACCTAGTGCTAGATAATTTGTAGCTGCGCAAGTGGGCCTTAATATTCTTCAATCTACGGGGATTTAATACGAGAACTTCTTCCTTAATGATAGTCGGCCACCAACAACTCCTTTATTCTGTAATTATCACATGGGACATAGATGAAATACGTCATATATATTCTGTGATTTAATACTTTATGAATACGTTTAGATCTCCCTTGACTGACAGGTTTTTCCTAGTCGGTCATACGGGTAGGTACTTTTGTACTCCTTTCTCCCTATACATGAATTGCGTTGCCGTGAAAATTACTGCAAAATAGATTTAATTCAAGATCAATACATTCTTCTTTCATGTTTTATGACATTTCAGGCGTTAAGTGATTTGCATGATATTTTGTGACCTCTTCCCTATCATAACTGTGTACTTGACTAGGTAGGATTAAAATCCTTTGCCATCCATCATAGCTTGCGCGCAGTATCTTGGGAATTGGACACAGTTGAGCAGAAAGTCTGTTAACCCCTGGAACGTAAAATAAAATATAATGAGTACTTACGAGTATATTACATTTAATACTTTTCTAAAAGTAGTACGATGTTTTCTTACAAATAAAAACTGTAAAAGCATATGTTACTCTGATCTAAAGGACTGGTTATAAATGATAAAAAAATGGTTGTTTCATCCCCAGTATCCCATAACTAGTAAAGTGAGAGAAGTGTAATTCTTAATTTTAGTCAATGTTCGCGGTTTGACATATAGCTGTGTTACCAGCCAAGGTTGATCATTTAAATGTTAAGGACATTTTATCAACTTGGTAGGTGATTACAGAAATAAGAATATATATATGTGTGTGTGTGTAAATGTAGATTTATTTACGCTATTATTTAAGTTTTCCCAACAAAATAAAATAAAAGAAAATAAATAAAATAACTATGTATTTCAGGTTTAATTTCAATGGACGTTGGAGCACTATCTTTACTTTAAGGATTCACACAAGTAATTGTTTCCACAATTATTGGGTTATTGGACTGGTGTACTAGATTCAAAAATTCAAACCCAATTGAGAAGGAGTACACACTTCACTTAAAACATCCATACTATGCAGCTTAATATTAATAAATGAGTCATGCAGAAACTGCCCTTATTATAAACTATTCATTAACATGTGAAAAAAAGTTAAATCCTTACCGTTAAGCCACTTATGCAGACTGTGAAAGGTAGGATGATGATGTAAAAGCCTGCTGCGAAGCCGGCCACAAAGAAACTGATGAAGATCAGTATCAACAACCAAATTAATGACATAATCACGTTGCCCATTTTCCTGAAAGTTATTTTTTATGAATAAATAAGGTACAAATAGAACCCAGTTAAACTACAACTAATTTAAAGCATATAAGCGATGGCACAATATTTATTTGATTTTTATTTAAAAAACGGACTAGACTCGTTCTCAACCAGATGCTGAACCCGATAACTATTAGCACCGCAGGCATAATTACCAAGTAATTTTTTTCCAGTTTTATGATGCATCAAAATGTGTAATAGTGGAAGCGTTAGATTTGTAGTCATGGTGCATAAGTGGTATCCAATCATTTGACGAAAAAGAAATAACAAATTTTCATTTAAAAACAACGTTTGACAAAATTATACTTGATAAATTTATCATTTTATAAACTATTGTTTAATAAACTACTCATTAGACAAATTATTTCCTAGAACAAATTTCATTATGCCAAAACATAATTTCACAAATTGATTATTTTTTATAAACTACATACATGCATTTGACGCTCGCTCCGCTTGTTTTCTGCCTGGTCACAATACAGGTTCAATTGGGTTAGGTTAGGTTTTTATGTAGTTTCGTCGGGAGGGACCTCTCGCTTCCCAATGTGGTAAATGCCATGCTTGGGAGCAGAGAGGCCTGGGCGGCCATGGTCTCCTTCTGCGAGGAAGTGATGTCGCAGAAGGAGGCGGCTGAGCGACGTAGGGAGGATGATGCTTCGGCAGCGCCACTCTGTCGAAGGCGGAGGGGGTGGCTGGGGGGATGGCCCCGTATACCGGACCATCCCCTGATTGAGAAGCTGGACTCCTGCGGCCAGGCATACTCACCGGGGCTCACGGGTGATGGAAATTGCGATACCGTGAGCCCATGAGGTTTTTAGTGGTTAGAGTCCCACAAAACCTGGCACTCCCCCTTGGGTGTCAGGTAGGTGATGCACGTTTTCCCCGCGTAAACAAAAAAAAATGGTTTGTATGTAGTTAATACACGTGCAAGCTGAGTGAGCGGAGCGAGCGTGGTGCGGCAGCACCCAGTGAAACGCCAGGACCAAATTAAGTACCATTTCTAGCTTTTCACGAAAAGCGACTGGTTCAAACAAACATCACGACACGAGGTGGTTTATAATTACTTTTGAATTTTTACTTTTGAAATATTTCCTAAGTAATACAATTGCGAAACCTGTATTATGTCAAATGATTTCTTTTTAAAGTAATATGTTTGCGAAAAGAAAGTTTGTCAAATGATTTGTTTTTCAAACGTTGTTTGTAAAATGGTCTTTTTTCATACTTACGTTTTTTTGTTAAACAATAGTAAACCTGCATAAGTTCTTCAAAGGTTTAAATAGTGATCAAGTGAAAACCTACGATATTTAAAAAAACGAACTCGTTGCATTATTTCTAGCGCAAAACTCGAGATATTCAAAGTTTAAACTAAGAAGTTACACATATCGACGATGGAAAACAAGAAGGTCGTATCCCGTTAAAGAGTCGTAACCACGCTACGTATAATAATCAGCTTAATTTTTGTATTCCATTGGTCTGGATCTCGTTGCTCTACGACGACATGAAGTTCAAAAATCAGTTCATATTTTGAAAAAAGTTTAAACTTTTTAAAGACACCACGAATAGAAGTTTATGTTTTTAATAGAAAATCAATTATGCTGTCTCCATTTATATGAAATACGTTTTTTTACAGAAGTATTATGCTTATGATATTCTCACGGTGCATATTTTTCTAAGAACTCCAAAAAAGTCTAAGATATTACGATTTCGCAGGAGACTTAATTAAACCAAAACCTTGTTAAATCAATATTAAGTATCATGATGATCAGCATGTAAACTATCTAGAGGCAATCCGTTTAACCAGGCTATGTATAGACTGGAAAGAATAATTTTGTAAAATATAAACTGAACATACTCTACTTGCATAGTAAACCCAAATTACTTTAATAAAAAAATTTAAAAGGAGTTTTTAACATGGCATTTTCATCGTGGAATCTCGTTGAAAAATTATGTGAATTAAAAATAGTCAAAATAAGGTGTCACGTCAAAAATTATCAGTATTAAGGTTAGACACACCTTTCAAATAAAATGCGTCTTAATTCGATGTATTGTTAGGTTAGGTTAGGTTAGTATCCAGGCATCGTGGCAAACGGTAATGGTTATTTTCTAAAACACCTCGCATCAAATTTGTGTACTGACGAAAACGTCTTTTAATAATAGATACTGCTTCAATAATGCGTTCTATTCTTCACGCGTTTGTGATTCTCCTTTAAAAACAAGTTGTTTCACAGAGCAAATGTCGAGCGGAGTAAGACCCGCTGAGCACTCTGGCCAAGGAGTTGCAGCTTATCTTCCGATCCATTGACTCCCAAACATCTCACTTAACTTTTGTCGAACTTCGGCCGATACGTGAGGTGGTGCTGTGTCATTTGATACAATGTCTCCGTCAGTTGTGAGATAGGTAAATTTTAAAGACAGCGATTTACAGGTCCTTTAAAACTTCAAGGTAACGCTGTCTGGTTAAAGTTACATACATTAATAAATGTTTCTAGAGCCCAATGGTGTGCACCTAGTCGATTTCACATAGCTTTCTTTCATAAGTTTTCTTAGAAAATGTCTGTCTCTGCTTATTTTGCCTAAGACCTAATGGGCATAAGCGCGTCGAGAAAGTCAGCTGGCTTTAACGCGTGAACCTTAAGTACTGAAAATGGACGTAGTTTGTCTCGTTTCAGCATTTTCTGTACATATATGTGACTGACGCCTAATGACGGAGTTAGGCTGAAGACGAAAATGATTAATTACTTGCTCTTCTACTCCAATTGAAACAAACGGTTGTGGACAACCAGTATTCTCATTTTACCGTAACCGCGACATCGCATCCACGAAGACGTGACATTAATTTGACAAAACAGATTATTGTCTTTCATAAATTATTTACAAAACTTTTTTTACAGGTTGATGCTAACTAACTACGAAAGAGAATACATGTTTCATAACGTTTTTCATAATTAGATTGATATATACAAACTGCAATAATCGGTACGTTACTTAAGCACAACCTACGTAGACTTCTAAGGATATTAAATTTAATCTAGTTTATTTTAACTTCGATAAGTTCGTACGTGTGTTCCAAATGAACCATTAATGGTTCAAATTAATAAAACAGTGTATAGGTAGGCTTGCATATATCTTTAGATTATCTTTCCATAAGAGGCACGTGTAATGAAACGTAGCTTACCATTGCATACTCATAAACTATGAAAACTAGTTATAAATAGTTATATCGAAGTTTTTCTTAAAGTTACTTATGGCCCATTGGCCTTTTAAATTTCTGCGGCTTTTGTCGTCTAGCCCTGAGGGCGCTTAGCCGGAACCTAAGCTTCGCCTACATACGATACGCTTAAGGGCACCCGAGAGGCGTAGGACTAAACTAAACTAAAAAAACTAAACTACCACTGGAAGGGTCATCTACTGCCAAAGAACCAGCACGAAACTCAGTGGGAATTCGTACGACGCTTGTTGTAATAACGTCGTTAGGATCTATTAAGACGCTGTTAGGAAACAGCCAAGACTGGGTTTGGCTGCGTAGTCAGCTGACTTGTTGACCAGCGGGTTGGAGAAATGCGCGTTATCGAAGTGGCGTGTAGGCGCCAACGTCATAAGCACGGCGTTAATTCGAAGTACAAATTAGGTCTCTATTATTAAAAAAAACGGCTATTACCAGTCGCGGTAATGAGTAAGTGGTGCAAGAGGAGGGTGATATTTCAAGGAGTATGAAATATGACAAGATCGACCGTTTCACTTTTCGTGTACCTAAGTATCAAGCAAGGCTATTAAAAGATTTTGATAAAAATTTTGTTGTTTCATTTCTGAAGATCAGATTCCCTTATCATTATACAAAAATCTTTCCTGCAAAATATACCTACATTAAAATAACGACATCCATATCTAATTCGAATGAGTCGCTTTTGAGAAAAATGTGGCTTCTAATATAACATAATTATATCGAATACAGAACCTTTTTTTTTTAAGTTACTGCAAAGTAAGAGTCAAATCTGCCAAGTGACTTTTTAAATTTTTCAATAAATTTATCTTCAAAAAACCTTTCGATATTTTATTAAGATCATTGCATTATAAGATGTTAACATAAAGGTAAATTCTAAGTCCATTGCAAGTATTACGAACATGCTTACGCCCCGTTTCTAAAAGGAAATTAAAATAAAACGTAGTTACGATTGTCGTAAGTTCAGAGGATTTTTATAATTTGCTAATCTGATTACAAACAAAATAGGGCGTAACTCAAAAAAAAACCACTTCTTGGCAATAGGAAGTTATTAATGAATGGACAATTTAATACATTTATTTTGTAAATATGGTTTTAAAAAAAAGTTTCGATTACACGAAATACCATTTAAGGTTTATGAATTAATTTCACTACTTTTTTTCTGGTATTTTGCTCTGGTATAAAGTTGGGTTTGTCAAGATTACGCCCTTATTGTTTTCCATCGTCGATATAGGACGTTGATATAATGAAGATTTTATATTACCTGTACGTATATTTAATAATATCTAAATAGATATACAGGGTGTTTTTTTATTAGAGCACAATCCTTTAAGGGGTTATAGTACAGGTCATTTGCAACAATTTTTGTATTTACACTCTTATGCGAAAGTGAACCATTATTGGGATATTTTAATTTTAGTGTTTATTTAAAAAAATCGTAGGTGGTAACTTAAAATCTAAAGAAAAGAATAAAAATTCAAAAGATATTTAAATAATATCTTAATTTTATTTATTTATGACGATCTAGTTACATATCTAGAGCATAAAATGTACAATAACAACGTTTTTTTAGACACAATGCTCCCAAATTCAAGAACAAAAGAAAAATTTTATTAGTATTTCACGCAAATTTGCCCCTTTAACATAAAGAGTAACTATGACATTTGTTGTGCATATTATAAAAAAAAATATCTACATTTCCTAAGCTTTCAATGACATATACAACTTTTACACAAGTTTTCAAACACCAAAGATATCACACAAACAATGGAGCAGGGAGCAGGTAGAAAAAATAAAAGATTTGTAAGTTCCCTTTTAACCTGAATAAAAACCAACGTAGCCATGTTGAAAATGAAAGTAAATATTAATTTAGAAATAAAAATATCATAACTTATTTTCAAAATGACTACTTTGGTTTCTCACACAAACTCGCATCCTTTTCCTTAATTCCGATTTTACCACTTGTGAGCTTAAATTTAGTTTAATTTGGTCAGTTGCTGTAATTATTTTTCTATTTATTACTTTCACATCTGAAAACGGCTGATTGTTTTGGTAAACTAAAGATTTCACATGCCATACGTAATAATTCATGGGGGTCAAATCTGGGCTTCTTGCTGGCAAAATCGTACTCTTCTCATAGGATCGCTTTCCTCGAGTACTTGGACTGGAATGTAGGGGTAGGGATGACGTCCAGATTCATGTAAAACCTGCCAAACTTTAAAATGGGACACGCCAAGGGAATTGGCAACAATTCTTGTAGAGGTAGTGGGATTTCGTTGGAAAAAAAGGAGAATTTCTTCTTCGGCATCGGCAAGGTACAAACGCGGTCTGTCCACGTCATCTAATGAAAAATAAAACATCTTATCTTAATAAATAGTTTAACAGCGAGCAGAAGTATTATTATTGAAAAAAGGAATATTCCTAGCTGAACTTTAACAATCACAAAAACAATTTTCAAAGGTAATCTCTAATTTACACAAGTTTTTTAACCATAATTTTAAATGCTTTGTTATCCTTCAGCTATCGATTCTAGGATGAACTTTGACTTTTATTAAGTCTTACTGGGTTTATTACTTTTTGGTATTAATGTAGCATTTTAACAGTACGGCAGTTTATAAAACCCGTCCAGTTGAAATAAATTAAAGATGACGTACCTCGTCGTCTTTGAAAGCTTCCAGTCTCACGTGCTCTTCGATAAACTCGAGAGAAGACGCCAACATCGGGTAAGCGACGATTGGGGTATTGCAAGTGATATTCGCGTTGGGCAGCTAAAGCATTGCCTCTAGCTACGCCATACGTAAACAGAATATCAGCATATTCTTCATTGGTGAAATCTCGTTGTTGTGTTCCAGCCATAGTCCTTAATATACTCCATATCTTCGGATGAGCACACACGGTAACCAGTTAAATAGCCAAGTCGTCAGAAGGGCAATCAATCACAGAACAGTCACAAGCCGGATCGTCGTAAGAAGAAAAACCAATCTGCAGATAGCACACGAGTAGCATCCGAACGCAACGAATTACAAGAATTTACCTACGACACACCATTGTCATTTCTTTTATTTTTTTCTACCTGCTCCCTGTTCTATTGTTTGTGTAATATCTTTGGTGTTTAAACACTTTTGTAAAAGTTGTATACCTCATTGGAAAGCTTAGAAAATTTAGATGTTTTTTTTACAATATGCACAACAAATGTCATAGTGACTTTTTATGTTAAAGGGGCAAATTTGCGTGAAATACTAATAAAATTTTTCTTTTGTTCTTGAATTTGGGGTCATTGTGTTTAAAAAAACGTTGTTATTGTACATTTTATGCTCTAGATATGTAACTAGATCGTCATAAATAAATAAAATTAAGATATTAATTAAATATCTTTTGAATTTTTATTCTTTTCTTTAGATTTTAATGTACTATAACCCCTTAAAGTATTATGCTCTAATAAAACAACACCCTGTATACCTACATAATAAAATCTAATTAGTATAGAAATAGGAAAATTCACGATTCATCACTTATGCGACTAGAATGATTACGCATACCTTCAAGAATGTAGAAGTACTTAGATATTAGGTACGTCCTTGTTATGTCCTCTCCGAAAGACTGAGTAAACAATGATTTTTACTAATAGAATTACATCATAACTGATTTAGAATTAAGCAGGTGGGTTCTTTATATTGCCATTATAAAATATACATACAAAGGTTGTTTTTGATCATACCACTTCAACCTTGCGAGACCTTAGCTATTATTTAGTAAACGACGGCGCAGTTGTTCTTTGGTTACACGTAGGTACAGTCGGCCAAAAATTTGAAAACCCAACGGATGAAAACGGTGGTCGTTTTTCCCTTCTTATAATATTCTTACAGTTGCTGCGTTCCGTTTGCCGATTACAGCGCTCACAGCGCTCATATACCTGTTCCGATTGCCCGTGAGCGCGCTCATAGCGATATCGATACGTCATCAATGACGTCATAAACGCCGCCATCTTCCCGCTCACAATGCCAACGCTACGGAGCATGGTCACTGTGAACGGCCTGTCAAAACTGACACATGACGTTACTTTTTTGATGTTTTTATTAGTCGATTAAAGATTTTAAAAGCTTGTTTATTAATTTTCTTTTGTAATAATATAAAAAAATGGCTCCTGCTTCATTTAGGGTCAAAGATCTTGATGATATTGTAACTTTAGACTTAAGCAACGAACAATCAGAATGTTAGCGCGATATAAATAAACAAACCGTTCCGATTGCAATAGCACTAATAACACTTTTAGCGCGCTCAAACGAATCGGAACGGTTTAGATGCACTTTTAGCGCTGTGAGCGCTGTAATCGGCAAACGGAACGCAGCAAGTTACTGACTAACTCACAGTTATTTCGGTGACACAGGATGTTTTGTCAAAAGTGGTAGACCTAAGAATATTAATATTATTGGGCAATTGATTTCTCTAAATAAGAAAAAAGAATATTAAACCGTTTTATGATCAAACCATTTTTACCGGTTTTTTTTGTTGTTGCAATTAATTCAGATATTAAATTACGTCATACTGTGTTTATTAATTTAGTATGCCTACTATGTTGCTGTATAAATTAGCCAATTTATATTTAATATATGTAGTTGCGAGATAAAAACATTGTTCGTTAAACTGTGCTGTGGATCAACTTCCTAATCAATGTAAACATGAAATAGGTAGCTTGATATATTTTTGGCAATGAAGGTAGTAGAGGCTAGCTTACTTTTTAGAGAGCGTGAATGTTCACGAGATTAAAGCAAAATAAAATGTTTCTGCGTCATTTGCCTGATATACCTACCTTACCAATGACAGGAGATCCAAATAAATAATATATAACATTTTACCTTTGTAAGCAAATTTTAAGTCAGTCCACTCATACTTTTGAAGAATTACAAATTCAGTATCAAAATGAACAGTTTAGATTGCCTATATGCACGCAGCATCTTTGGTGATTAATATGTTTGACTAATTCTATTTTCATAAGCATATGGCACATAGAAATATGTGTTTTGGTGTTACTGTAAAGAAGGGTTAATTTCGTGCTGCCTAGCAATGTTCGGAAAAGCTAGCCTAAAACGCGTTGTGTAGGGTCGCAAGTTCTGCTATCATGCATGACTCGCGGTATTTTACATATAGGTTATTTTTTTATCCCCAGACAAACACACCAACAATATGACCCCAAAGTAAGCAGAGCTTGTGTTATGGATGACCATACAGCGAACTTGGAACTCAGAATATAAATACATATATAAATATGAAACATATGTGTTCATCACACTAATGAATGCCCCGGCAAGGACTCGGATCTGGGACCTCCAGCGCGTGAGGCAGGGCTAGATACTATCACTGACCCCACTTGGCCATCGGCTGTGGCGTGATGCCATCTGCTAGAAGCTTCTATTGTCAGTTGGTGTGTTCGTCTACCGGAGGCTGCTGTAGCTGTATTGCTACACCCAAGTATTAGAAGTTGTGCGAGAAAACTCGGTTGTTGTGCGAATTAATGTTGACCAATATATCCATTTATTTCGGCTTTTTTATAAAAAAAATGACTGACCTTACTATCTGTCGAATTGCTTATAAACCCAATTAAATTGAATAATAATCAAGTATCATTGACTATAACGTCCCTATCTTGGATTAATCGATTCATAGAACATTAATTTATGCGGTAGTATCACCACTTATTTGGTCATCAGCGTACACAGAATTTTTATGACAAGCCGCAGTAAAGCCGGAATTTGATAACGTTATCATAGTAAGATAGACGATAACAGTAAAACTCTTTAATAATGAAGATCTGGTATTTCGTATGCAGGTAAAATTTAAATAATATTCGACTTCAATAAAGCTATGAACTTTTGACACCGCTTCCCTGGCATAGAAAATTTACAAAATGTTCACTGAGCAGTAGTAGTTTAGTAGACAGTTACTCAAATTCATACAAATCGGTTGAGTTGTTTAAGGGTTAGGTAGAGACGTAAAACATTATATTATGTTGAATAAAACCATACCATATGTTTAAGTGAAGGACGTAATATAAACTTTGAGCAATGTATTAATTTCTCTAGCTTATCTTTTACCTTGCTGACTGTAATTTAGATTGTAGTAAAGTAAAATCCAATTAGATATAATTGGATTTTACTTTGTTTTTACTGAACAAGTAGGTAGTAATCTGACATATGTATACATATGAAACTATTGAAGAATTTCCGTGTTGAATGAAATCGTTAAACGGTAATTTATTGTATGTTTCGGATATTTATGAGTCACTACCTTTATGGATGAACCTTTGTTCTGGTGGTAGTTTTTAAGTTTTCAAAGATTCTACTACAGGAATTAATTATTGAGTCGTTAATTTTTATATATGACGTCACATGACGTGATTTCGTGTTGTATTATGTTGGAAGTTGGTATAAATGGGTGTAAAAAGAGGTGGTTTAAAAATACTTAAGTAACTGAAGTCTATTGTTTACTCCAAAAGTTAAAACAATATTGTTTGATACCAAAAACCGTGACGGTTCTCTTTAGTGTAAGTTGTCCGTGAAAGCTGTGAATTGAAGTGTGCATTTTTCCTTGCAAATGAACACAATGTTCAGTGATAAGCACTTCTTATGACTAGACTACTGCACTAGTAAGCAACAGGTAGAGAGGCAACGCTGGGATCGGATTGTAAACATCTAGATATTATGGGTATTAGGTATTTATTACATGGTGTTTGACATGTGTGGTATTAGACGCACACAATACAATAGTTTGCTACCAACTTGCAAGTACCTACTTAGGTAGATTCAAAGCGATTACACATTTTGTATTATATCTTTGTGTTGATAGATTAAATAATATGATTTAATGAATAAATCAGACTGACATGGAATAAAAAAAATGAAATCAACAATTTTACTACTTTTTACATTATTAATACTTGAGATTTTAAAGTGTATGTTATTTATTGACTTATATGAATAATAATTTAAAAAAGAGTGAATTATCAGCAATATTAGACCTCGATAAGAAAACTGTACCTACTAACACATATGTATGTGATTCTAAAGTAAATGATTCTTATACCCGGAAAAATATGTTCTTCCCTAAAAGTTAACTTAGTTAATTAGTTGTTCTGTGTAAACCTAACAGATAGATACATAAGTAACAGCAGCGATGTCCTTGTAAAGTACCTACCTTCACTTGGTACGTGTAAAATAAATGTTGAACCAAGAAGATAATAAGGCATAGCTACGTCAATAATAGATTAGTATACAAAAGATTGTTATTGACAAATAACTTGAGTTTCACGTTAAAAACAAACTGGTAACATCGAATAGTACCGGTTATAGTAGTTATGTAACTTTACACCTTATTACAATATAAATTCAGGTTACGCGCCCACTATCGTCGTATGCAAGCGTATGATATCACCACAAGATGAGAAAATTGTCCAGTAAACACAAACACGTATAAAAATAACCTTGTTAAGTTAGCTCTAATCAAACATTTTAACAGCTAGCATGGTATCGCATATAGAATGTTAGTTTTATACATACCTTGTTTGTTGTATTCGATGTGTTAACGTAAAAGTATTACACTGCACTCCGTATCACGCACGCACGTCCACTCACTAGCTCGTTCACGTTGTTTTGGAATGGAATAGTTTTTGCGGGGGCGTTTGTTCCAATAGTAGGGCGTGCGACATGCCCATAATTGAGTCAGTTAGTAGTTGTAAGCCGACGTGCGTTCCCATATCGGAGATATACATGACGTCATCGTAAACTACAATTTAACTTACGGAATAACTAGTATATCAATCAATATCAAAGCACACTTTTTTACATCATATATAGCAGTAGGCACCGTTATCTTAAAGCCTATATAGGGATCGTAACGAAGGATTCTTACACATTAACTGTGTTCGTCAATTTAAGGCAGACCTTCATGCTTCTTGTCAAATATCATGGAAAATTCAGGGGCGGCCCCAGAAAGACTTGAAGGTGGTGTGAGTTATTTTTTTATTTGCGTCTATGTTCTTACATTGACGATGGAAAACAAGAAGGTTGTATGCCGTTAAAGGTTGCAACAAGAAGAAATATAAATTAAATCAGTTTTTTTTCCTACTTTGATTTGTCTGGTTTCGTTGCTCGATGATGATATGAAATTGAAAAATCGGTTAGTATTATGAAAAATGTTTTGAATTCATCAGGTCGTCACTGCCAAAAAAACAACGACTTAAACTTTCTAGAATACGACGAGTAGAAATTTATGACATTAATGAAAAATCAGTTAGGTTAGGCTATACAAGAGTAGGTACTTATTCGAAAACGAACATGAAAAAATACCTTGCAAGTGGAGCGAGTCCCAGTTGTTATCAAATACTTGAAATACGTGGGTATTTTAGCGAAATGTCGATATAATTTTAATTCATCTGTTAAATATGTTACACAGCAAAATAAAAACGGAATATTAGAAAAGTACAGAGCAATGCAACAATGCATACGTTATCTTTTTTTATTCGAAAACTGTCAATGGACAGAGCAAGTATTTAGGTATCTATGGCTTACATGCAATGAGGTTCTTTAATATACAGATAGAGACGTTACTTTCATAGTAAATGGTTTAAAATTGTGGCGACAACATGGGTTAGACCATGAAGATATGTACTACATACAACCGGACAGAATTTAATTTTTTTTTTAATTTTTTCGTTTCTTCTATTTAAATATTTACAATAAAATTGAATGTTTTTATTTTTATTTTGCAGTTTAATAACTACACTTTTAAAATAAAACATAGCATGTAATGCCCAATTAAAATTAACCACAGAAATTCAGCTTATTCAGCCCGCGTTATTATGTAATTTTACAAAATGTGACTTTAAAAATAAAAAGTCCCCAAAAACATGTACTTATTATTAAAATTTTATCATCTGGCTTGGACATTTTTATTGTAATCCACAATTTATTTCGTAACTTTATGTCTTACGGGTTTAATAAGTTCATAACTTTTATTGTACACTGAATTAGGCCAAACAGTTTTTGTTAACATTCATCTTTTAGTGCCACCTACCGACCCTGAAACGATGCTCAGTACTAACCCTGTATATATCTATATGTATTTTTATTTAAAATTATGTTCAATCCCAAATGTGTATTGATAACAAATAAGCAGACAAGCAGTGGTAGATATGGTAGTATTTTGTATTTACAAACTTGCCAAATAATAAATCTGCATGATATACAAATACAAAACATGGTTCTTGAAAATACAATTTTTTTTTAAATAAAATAATTTACAAAAACTACAATTTACCTATTGATTTGAGATTAAGCATCGTAAAAACTTTATAGCAATTAATCCTACATCTTTTTTATTTGCTAAAACTCACTGTTCAAATTGTTATGTCACATTTTATACAGTCTAAGTATTCTATTTGTAGCTTGGCTTGGAGTTTGAATCCCTAGAAATTCTTTAACTCACATTTTCTAGGTTATTAAAAAGAAAACCCCAAATGATCTTTAAACGTACATAACCCAAAACAACCATAACAGTCATCAAATTTTTACACATAACTCTACAACAAACCAATGGGCACACATAACCCTTCATCAAGTGATTGGGCACACATGGCCAGGGCACACATAACCCTTCATCACATCAACGGGCACACATGGCCAGGGCACACATAACCCTAGTAATAAGATCTATTAATTAACAACTGTTAGTCATTTAATCAAGGATAATATATTACTTCTAACATATGAACATACATAACTCATTATATAATTTATTGTACTTATAATATACTTATTAGGTGCCGAATCGGTATAGTCAAATTATTCACTTGACCAATAACAGAATTAAGTTTCTCCGTCCCCTCCGAATCCACACCCAAAACAGGCCTCACATCCAGACAATTGCTATTACATAACGACGTAATAACCAATTCTATTAGACAAACGTTAAAAAACCACAGTCATATGTTTTCAAATGATTATTCGATCGTATAAAATAAAGCTCCTTAAATCACCACTACTGGTCTAGTCGAACTTCAACTGGTTAAGCTTTTCCACTTCGTTTAGAGAGTGTATTTTTAGAGTTCAATTAAAGAAAAATAAGAAATCTCCAGACAAACACACTAACTTCACGGTCCCAAAGCATGCAAAGCCCGTGCCACAGATAACCATTTAGCAATAACTACGCCATACAGCCAATGACATATTACACATAGACAGGTTATCCGCTCTCAACAATGGCAACGCAAATGCAAGGCAGTTGCCGGCTATTTGACTCAGTCTTGTGCAACCCAGTGTCACGGCTAAACAGCAAACAAAATTTATTCCCTATTCTGTGTTTTTAATACCGTCCAATGCCTTCTTGTGTGTTTAGATAGTGTACTAATTACACTGTTACTGTTAAAGATACAATAAACGTTTCTTTTCATGCGTAAGTACTATTTTTTATAACTATCTTATTTATAGTTTTATTTTGATATTTAAAATGTCGTTTTAAAATTTACATGGCTATTTGTTTCAACAAACTCGAAGAGCGAGATGTAATATGATTTTGTATGTGGGAATAAAAGAGACAACGCTATAGAGTTTCGACCATTTACGTACTACGTCACGTACGCTCACGACCAATTAGTGCGAAGCAACGTCACAAAGTACATAGGTATCTCTTTCTTACAACAAGTGAACCGTTTTATTCATTCCTTCTCCCACAAATTATATTATTCTATATATATCGGGTAGGTATCTATAATTACGTTGACATTCTATAATTGCGGTAATATTTGGGTACGACTTGTCTATATGTAATATGTCATTGACTGTATACAGGGTGTCCGGTAATGAATGGATAACCTTGAAATGTCTAATAGTACAACTTATGGACGTTCTGAAAAAAGTACGAAAAATAACTTATCATAAGTAGTACCTCTGATATTTCTTTTTTAAAGTCTTTTTTTTTCAATATTATTTTACTGTCTTAAAAACTATGACCAGAAATTAATGATTTCTATTAGTTTTTTGTTGTTTTAATATTATAGACTAACTGTGCTGATAGATTAAAAGTAAATAGTATGAAAAGCTTACGCAGTTTTTTTTTGAAATACGCAAAATAATTTATTTTTGAAAAATATGCAAAAAATATTTTATAAGCAAAGTTCAAGCCTCTTGGGTATGAAAAATTGTTATGAATACATGGGTGGCCAACAATTTTAAAATAATGTCTGTTTCAAGTAGATTTTATAATGGTACAATTTATAAATGTATCTTTCATAAATAGTGACTTATTGCCATTAATGTAGAAAAGGAGAAAATTTGACTAAATAACCAAATTTGTAATAAGGGAATTTTTTTAAATTGATTTGTGTCTGATCATTGGGGATTAATAAAAAACACATCAGGAATTGATCAAACATGAAAACAGCTATTTTAAAACCAATTGAAACCAAATTGTTAGAAATTAACTAATTTGAATGTAATAAAATAACCAACTTAAATGTTTAAAATGGTTACTTTACTAGCGTGAAATGGGCCGTGCGACCTTCATATTTGCTACCTGCGCGCATGCCATACCGACCGTCTTTTGTGTTATCTTGGACAAAGAGGGGTCTGAATTGGGTAAGTGCGAAAGAGAAAAGCTAAATGTAAAAATAAAGGGAACTTAGTGTGTCACTCGACTTGCTCGACTTCGCATGTGTTTATTTCGTCTCCGTTTGCAATTATTTGAATCAGTGTTAAAACGACCACTTGGCTATTTTGCTGGACTTCGTTATGCTTACTGATTTGGACTTGTTTTGTTTGGTGATATTTGCGTCGATTTGGCTTGTTTCTGGACTGAACTGTACTTTTTTGTATCAAAATGCCACGTCATCAGTACACGGCTCAAGAATATGCAAACATGCAGTTTATTTATGGAGAATGCAGAGGCAACGCAAATGCAGCCGCATGCAAATGCAAATGCATAGGGAGAGATACCCTAATTTGTGCCATCCAGACTACCGCGTATTTATAAGAGGCCACGGTTGTTACTCAGAAGGAAGAATACCGGGTAGTGGTGTAGGTGGTAATAGCACTGGAATAATCGCTCGTCCTGATGTAGAAGACGTGGTGCTTGAGGAGATTGAAAATGATCCTTCAACCTCTACGCGAACAATAGCTCGACGCACAGGCATTGGAAAATCGATAGTGCAAGATATTTTAAAGAAATACAGATTCCACCCTTACCACGTCACACGCGTGCAAACTCTCCAACCGAGAGATTTTCAGGCAAGAGTGCGTTTTTGCCGGCAAATGCTGGCTATGATGGAGGAAGACCCGCAATTTTTTTATAATATTTTGTGGAGCGATGAGTCAACGCTGAAAAGAGTCGGTTATGTAAATTTACATAATTTACATAGTTGGGAACTAGAAAATCCCCATCTTATGCGTGAAGACAGGTCACAATACCAATTTGAAATAAATATTTGGACTGGAATTTTAAATGGTATGGAATTTTAATTGGCCCATTTGAATTACCGGGGAATTTGACGGGACACAGTTATTTGGAGTTTCTTCAAAACGATCTTCCCAATTTATTACAAGAGGTTCCCGAGGAGCTGAGGGAATCGTATTGTATACGATTCGATCTGTTTAAATACGATACGATCGTATTTAAACAGTAGATATCCAAATAGGTGGTTCGGACGTCTAGGGCCAATTTTGTGGCCTCCACGTTCACCGGATCTAAATCCATTGGATTTTTTTTACTGGGGCTGCCTCAAAGAGGAAGTATACCGTAAGCCTATACGGTCTTTGGACGAACTTCGCAGTCGTGTCAGAGCAGCCGCATCAAAAATAAGCGAGCGACGGTACACTAGACAGCTCAGAAGAGCATTTATCCGAAGATGTAGGGCATGCATAAGAGTGGAAGGCAAACAATTTGAACATTTACTGTAAATTAGTGTAGTATAAATTATTTTAAATATTAAATGTTCTTTTTTATTAGTCACCAATGATCAGACACAATTCGACTAAAAAAACATTCCCATATTACAAATTTGGTTATTTAGTCAAATTTTCTCCTTTTCTACATTAATGGCAATAAGTCACTATTTATGAAAGATACATTTATGAATTGTACCATTATAAAATCTACTTGAAACAGACATTATTTTAAAATTATTGGCCACCCATGTATTCATAAATTTTTTTCATTCCCAAGAGGTTTGAAATTTGCTAATAAAATATTTTTTGCATATTTTTCAAAAATAAATTATTTTGCGTATTTCTAAAAAAAAAACTGCGTAAGCTTTTCATCGCTTTTAAGACAGTAAAATAATATTAAAAAAAAAGACTTTTCTTTAAAAAAGAAATATCAGAGGCACTATTTATGATAAATTATTTTTCGTACATTTTTCAGAACGGCCATAAGTTGTACTATTGTACTATACGTTTCAAGGTTATCCATTCATTACCGGACACCCTGTATAGCGGGTAGGTCTATATAGTTAAGTTGACGCCGTTTTTTTGTGAGGTAATGTTTGGGTATGACTTGTCTATGTGTAATATGTCATTGTAAACTTTACATTTTGACTACTGCAATCCATTATAACAGCTGTTATTAATTAATTTTCTTTATAATGCTTATTTATTTATATGTTTGTATTAAATTAATTTTAGGTAGGTACTGCAATTATGTGATTTCTACGAATATATTAATTATAAAATCGTCAATATTTATTTAGTATTATATTACATTTATTTGATTGTTTGAGCACTGAATGAGCATATTGTGGTATTGTAGAAATTTACCTTATTTTTAGCCTACCTATCTGATACGCTTTTTTTAGCGTCATCCATCAAGGTATAATTTTATTGGAACTATTTTTCTTTTTAATTTGATTGACGAAGACGTACTTGTGCTATGCGATTGCTAATCGGTATCGTATTGAAGTCGTTACTTGGATGGCACTATTATGAAACAATTTCATAATAAATGTACGACAAAATAATTTTACTGATTGACAGTGACAGTAAAATGACAGTCATGATGTGACATGTCATGAACCAAAACTTAACATAACGATGGTTAAATTATTCGAAAAAAAAATGTTTGAATTACAACTTGGGAGATTTTTGTTACGTGTGCCTTTGAATTAAATGTCAGTATAATACAACTCATAACAAATAGTTTCTGAACTTGTAAACGCTTGAAATAAACCAACTCTTTTGCATAGGTAAGTTTTTACTTGCTGTTTTATTCGTACACCAATAACGAAGAAGAGAAGTTCTATACCCCACAATATACCTAATTATTAATGCAAAAATATATCAATTCCTGCTTAGCAAATGAAAAAATTTCAAAATTTTACAGATTTAAAGTTATAAACTGAATAACAAATAAAAAATTGATTCAAACGGAATCCTTGCATTGTTGTCCGAATTATTCAGAGTTCTTTCTAATTACATTATGTACGATAAAGCTGCTGACTCAAATCTTCATAAGAGTCCCATCCACTTGACATCACCAGTGTCTTATAGAATCTCTATTCCTTTTTACACAACTTTAGTATTGTCTTCTTTATTTAAATTTACAGTAACTGTTATATTAAAGTTAGTCATCCTGCAAGTTTCAATCATTGTTACAGATTTTGAAATGATCTATAATTATTTTTTATTTTGTGTTGGTAATCAGGAAAATAATTTTAGCCAATAATTTTGTAGATAACAAAACACTGTAGATATTCGAATATTTACCTAATTTTATAATTATGTATGATTTTTACTTCAGTAACTAACTCTGTTCATTGTACGTAACATCACTAATTGTTGGTGGTTTCAAAAGGAATTGATATTCCATTACCGGTTGTTTTGGAAGAAGTGGAAGAAACATTCATAAGCAGATTGAACCTATTTATTGAAACTATTTATAGAAACTGCTCATGTGAAATTAATTAATGTTTCAGCATATAATACTTCCAAATGGCTGGTTACTTTGAGGAGATGGGCTGGAGAGAGTTAGAAGATGGTGAACAACCAAATCATTTACTGCATATGGCAAGGTTCCTCATGGACTATGGCATGTTTGATGACAATTTGTCTGGACAATGGCCCAGGTGAGTACTTAACATTTGTTTCACATTTTATGTTCGCAGCTTATTTAAAAATGTTGGCCACCTCTGAAAAATTTTAGCAGTTCTTACGTTTTTATTTGTTCATTAGTTTTGGTATAATTCTTTTTTTGAATTAAGTTAGTTCTGGAAATAGTATTAATCAAGTTACAAATAGACATATTACTGAAACATAGTTTTGTGGCTTTAGTTTGATTTGATTTTATAACTATTAACTTAATTTCATTAACACTATCCAGAAACATAGCAAAAAGTACTTTTGCTTTTAATATTATAAAAAACACTTATAATTTATATTACATTTTGCCTATGACTTCACACTCAATTCCCTTGAAATCCCTTTTTTTTAGGAAGTAGGATAAATGGGCTTACAAACTAGGGCTTGACATCTCCAAACACTTGTATGCAGTAATTCGTGGCATGGTTGCATGCTGCCCCATTTTAACAGCATATCATTTATTGCTAGCAGCATATTATTTTCTTATTTTTATCATATAGATAGCATATATTAATTTTTGTACATAATTATTTATATCATAGGGATGGCCTTTACAAACCTATCCTCCTAAACCTACTTACAATATGACTTATATTATAAATGTGAATATTTGTAAATCATACAAGAATACTTAAACTATTTGGATAAAATTTTGCAAAATGATTGAATGCATATTAGAATAATACATCATATAACCTCTAAAGGGGTATGAAAATTTTTGTTTGTGGCTTGAAATCAACTCGATCATCATTTGTTTCTTTTTTACAATCGCGGCGTAATATCCACTATACGCTAAAGTGTCACATTTCAGATTTATGCACTGACCTATAAAAATTTATATCTTTTCTATGCCCTGTAGTAGTATCAATAAACAATTCTTGGCTTGGTCAGCCATTTAACTATTACCATAACAACATAAACAACATATTTTTTTTAGATGTCCTTTAAAGAAAAATAAACTTTTGGAATTTGTATTAGTTTTTTTTGGTTTTAATCGTCTACGACTTATTTATTCATTTTACGTAAGTACAAATATTGGTTGTTGAGGTCGAAAAGCATCTTATTTTACATGTCAATACAAATAATAGTAATAATAAGACTTGCATATTTCAAAATATCTACGCTGATAGCCGAAAATCGGGTTATTTTTATAAAAAACAATTAAATTCAAATATCTTGTAAACGGTTGGATTTAGGATAGGGTGTTTCAAAGTCAATTCAGTCAGAAACGATGTAAATTACACGCCCTCAACAGGAATAGGTCTACTTAACCTGTAACCCTGTATGCCAAAATCTGAAAGTTATGGTCGCTTTGGGTAAACTAGGATCATTTTTAGTAAGTTAAGAGAAGTTGTTCGAAACTGCGTTTCTTTGAAAAAACATTTATTGCGCCCAACTTTAGAATTAATGTCGTAAGTGTTACACTATTTTAAAATTGTTATTAAATGCGCTACTTTTTCAAGTTACTTGCCAAAATGACGTTGTACATTTTTTGTTTCAGCACAGGCATTTAAAATAGGGCGAAATATTAATTTTGAGTACTTGGTTCGGCATAAAATGACATACTCTTTCAAGCTTTCAGTTGGCCTAAAATTTAAAGAAGCTCTATTCAGGAGGTCGTAAGAAAAGAAAAATTGGCAAAAAGTAGAGATTTGTAGCAACAGCAGTTAAAGACTGAAACATAAACAGTGTAAATTTTTTCTTAAAACAAAAATTGACTATAATTTGAAAAATACATGACACCTTGTAAACGTACAATCATGCGCCGCGATTTTGAAAAAAAAAAAGCAAAAGACGATCGGAAATTATAAAAACTCTTTTTACGGTAGGCGAGTTTAAGCATAATCATATTAACTAACAAAGTGATATTGAAATTCGAACTTCATTACATGAACAGATAATTTATTAAACTCTTCGCGACGCGTTTTACGAATAACGTGGTGTAGCTAAACTTCCCAGCTCTCAGTCTCGCACGTTTTACACTCCCGAAACATGCCTCATTTGTTTAAAGAAAAATGTTCATCATATTCATTTTACACTTCAATAACTTTGAAATTCATACTTAATAATAATAGTCCGGTAGTACTAGACTTGGAGGTTTCAAACATATTAGAATTTTTTGGTTTTTCTCATACAGTTTACTGACCTTTTACTTATACAGAAATTTATGGTCATCACAGGTACTTGCGTAAGTAGAAAATAGGTATTTGCAATTTTGAATCACATCGGATGAAAAGAAAATTGGTGTTGAAAATTTTATTTACGTAATAAATATGACTCGGACTCTTGTATGAATAACATAGATTTAAATTATCTTAATAACTACTTCTCTACCCCTCCAATCACTCTGGATCCCGAAACTAAATCTTTGTCGCTCTCACTGCTCTCAAATGTTTTACCATCTTTCAGTTCGACCTTCATTTTCGTACGAACTACGGAAGAGATGGTAAAAAAGGTAATCCAAAACATTTCAACAAAGGCTATTGGAAGTACTGGACGAGATTGCAAGTGTTATTACTCATATAATAAACTTTTCCCTCACTAACAATGTCTTTCCAACTGAGTAGAAAAAAGCTCTTGTAATCCCACTTCCTAAAACATCAAACCCTTCATGTTCCCAGTGCCGACCCATTTCTATCCATCCTATCCTATCTAAAGTTTTGGGAGTCTATAGTTACCTTGCAATTACACAAATATCTTACCACCAACAATCTCCTTTGCCCTTACCAATCCGGTTTCCGTCCTTCTCATAGTACGGTTGGCGCACTGTTGAACATCACTGAAGATGTCAGACAGGCTATGGACGATACTAAGCTCACCGTATTAACGTTATTGGACTTCAGCAGTGCATTTAACTCAGTAGATTTTGACATTATGCTTCAATCTCTTTCTGCTCTAAATATTTCTTCTGAGGTGATAGAATGGTTTCGTTCCTACCTATATGGCCGCCGGCAGTGTGTGAAGATCAAAGATGCATCATCACCAGGATGTATTATCACCATTACTTTTTTCTATATTTATAAACAACATCACAAAAGTAATTTCTTCAAATTTTCACTTATACGCTGATGACTTACAAATATATCGCCATTTTTCGCTATCCGAGGCAGAAAACGCTATTCAAAGGCTTAATATGGATTTGTCCGCTGTGCAGACTTGGGCCAAATGTTTTGGCTTACTCATTAATCCTGCCAAATCACAAGCTTTACTAATTGGTAGTGGGAGACTTAGACGGACGATGGACTTTAATAAGGTACCAAGTGTTATCTATGTTGGAGTTATTATTCCATATTCTAATAAGGCAAAAAATCTAGGACTTATACTGGATTGCAACATATCGTGGGCTCCGCATATAGCCGGCATTAGCAAACGCATGCACTACGCTTTCCACTCCCTTAAGCGTCTGCAATATTTCCTGCCTTATAAAACAAAAGTAATGCTGGCGCAGTCTTTGTTACTGCCAATATTAGATTATGCAGATGTCTGCTTCTTGGATGCGACTGAGGATTTACTAAATAAGTTAGAACGTCTACAAAATTTGGCCATAAGATTTATTTTTGGTCTTAGGAAATATGATCACGTGTCGCATTACCGCAATCTGTGAAAGTGACTCCCTATACGACAACGTCATGAATTACACATATTAACAGCGCTGTATAATATCTTTAAAGACCCTATGAGTCCGTCCTATCTCCGTTCCCGTTTCCAACTGTATACAGCCCAGGTTCGATCCTGTATGGAGTACTGCAGCCATCATTGGCATGATTCCGCTAAGGACCATTTTGAAGCGTTGGATTTTGTCGACCGAAGGGCCCGTAGAGTCATAAGTGACGACAAACTTACTTCTTCGAGACTGCAAAGTCTCGAACATCGTCGAAAAATTGCTAGTCTATCGGTTTTTTACAGATTGCACTTTGGAGAGTGTGCGAATGCTCTTTTTCAGCTGATCGAACCTTCCCCCTTTCTCCACCGATTAACCACAGACAGAAGTTTCGTGCCGAAGAGCCGAACTAAACGGTTCGATAGCTAATTTTTGGTTCGTGTTGCCAAAGAGTGGAACGATTTGCCTGCGTCTGTTTTTCCAAACAAATATAACCCTGGAGCTTTCAAGTGTAGAGTGAATAGGTACCTCTTGGACAGGCGTGTATGATCCTCGTCTTCATCGTCACTTTCCATCAGGTGAGATGGAAGACAAACGCCTGCTAATTATTAATAAAAAAAACCCTCTATCTCCTGGCACGCGCTCAATGCGGACCTGTCATATCAAAACACTTGCCTGTCCAAAAAGTAAGACTAAGTTCAGATTTGAGTCTTTCACAGTCCAAGCTATTCTTTTGTGGAACAAGCTGCCGAGGAATATACAAAATAGCCCCTTAGTTCGGATCTTTAAAAAACGATTAAAAGAACATCTCATCTCAAGTTAACAATCTCCACGTCATCTCTGTACATTATATGTATTAATTATATATGTATAATATGTATGTATAATCTGTGTGGAACATATGTATGTATCAGTAGGTTTTCCTTGTTATTATAAGTATGTGTGTATTTAGTACTAACAAAAAAAAATTATGTATATGGTTTTTTAGACTATTACTTGCACTTTTGTCACCTACTTTTGTCATTGTGTAATTATCATCAATTACCTGGGTTGGCTGGAAGAGATCTCTTTTAGAGATAAGTCCAACTTTGCTAAATAAGGAAGTAGTAATTGATGTTCTTGAGCATTTCAGTCCATTGGAACACCCCTTGTTTGGTCCGTGCCCTCCATGAAATAACAGGAAATTACTTTAAAAATATATAAAATTTATGTTACACGTTCCAGATCATTGGTATCTGTACCAAATTTATCTATGGCATTTAAAGTAATTTTTTGAACACCCTGTAAAAGCCACGAAAAAAGTTCAAGTTATTTGAGTTTACGTTAATATTACCGTTATAGAGTATTTAAACTCTTTTAAACTTTCGCGTCATTTTTGTTAATGGACTATTAATGATTTGTACAAAATTGTCCGGTCAAAATAGACAGAGAGTGGCGGTAGATTCACGGGCCCCACCTCACCTTGCTCTGGACGAACATGACAAACTAGGTTTGTGCATTGTGTAAGATACGATAGAACTTTATGTTTAAACATTAAATTAATTTTGGCAGTTTCGGCTTTACCTAAAGAATTGGACCGCAAATCATTGGATTACTCAAAACGAAAGCGAAGGATATCCCACATAATGAAATAATAAGCTTTTTAGGTACATCTAGAACTACCCAATAGCAAAAAATAAGACATTTTTGAAAGTTACGATCCCAAAATAGAATAACTTCCGTAATAGGGAGATTTTTTAAACTTTGAAGAATCAAGTTGTTTTCATATTAAAGTTGTTCATCTCAAGTTAATACCGATTAATGGTTGACATAATTAGATCTTGATTTCAGTGCACTTTTAATATAACGTAACTGTGATTTTATGAACTGCATTGGGTGAACTTCCGCGTATAGTAGAATACGACCTAGATTAACTCATTGACTTGACATTGAAGACATCAACAAATGAAGATAATTATCGTAATATATTTACCCTATTAATATCATAATTGTGAAAGTTTTTGTCTTTCCGGCTGCCTATTTGCTCACGCTTATGTCCAAAATTGTATTGCGGATTTTAATACTCGTTTCCTCGGTAGAAACTGAAACCTATGAAATAGTGAACTTATCTCGATAATATTTTTGAATGGGTATTTGTATTTCTGAGAAATACTTTAGGTTCCCATTGCATTAGCCAAAAAATGGCTTTGAAAGAAATAATTTGTCTCGGTGCATCATGCGAACACAGCAAAGGAGTGATGTATTGTACTACTCGTGGGTACGGGTTTTCATCCAAATCCATTCACCGGTTTTTCGTGATTAAATTTCCAAAAAAAGATACATTCACATTAATAATATGAAAGAAGGATAGGATAATCAATTTATTTATGACTTGACTATGAAAAGTACACAATAATGTAATACTAAATGATACTATTAGACTTTAATACTATTATGCAGGTTACCACCTCCAGCATCAAGAGAAGCAGTAAATGAACTTCCCGTGGAAGAAATTAAAGAAAATGACAAAAGTTGTCCAATTTGTTTAAAAGCCTTCAGAGTTGAAGAAAAAGCGAAGAAAATGCCATGTAGCCATGTGTTTCATTCTGCATGCATACTGACTTGGCTTGAGAGAGTAAGTTTGCCATATCATTTATCCATGATTCGATCTCTTTTATGAAATATTCATTTTATTTCAATTTTTAATAGCATATGATTTTCATTCCTTTAAGCTGAACATTTTGGAATAGATTTAGACGCGATGCATTAAAAAAAATATAGTTGTAGAAACATTATTTTTTCTCATGGGAAAAGCAAGCCAAGTTGTAGTTGGCTGGAAAGCTGGTAAATTTATGTGGATATACAGTCGTGGTCAACTAATTTAATTTAATTCAATTACCAGTTGCTCTTTGTTGTTAAAACAATTTAATAAAATATACTCCAAAAACATTTCAGTGACTAGTGTGGTTACCATTGTTGGTTGTAAACATCTAGCATCGACGGGGCATGGATCCTATTAAATTTCGGAATGTCTCTGGAAATGTTGTTGCAGACCTCTTGAAACTCGTAGAGATGAAGTATCGTCCCAGAACGTTTAGTTGCTACTTTCTTCTTTACTAAAAACCACACGTGCTATATAAGGTTTAAATCGGGGCTACTTGCGGCCCAAACAAGTACCCACACGGAGTCCTTCATTAGAAATGCTCTGACCGACTCCGCTGTATTTTGGGGTCGTTGTCACGTTGCAACGTCCATGCAGCAGGAAGATTCTCTTCGGCATAGGACACCATGGTTTTTACTAATATTTCTCGTTATTGGTTTTGATCTAGACTGCCTTCTATTTCTCTAACTGGTTCCACGAGCCCCAAAAAACAGGGCCGAATTTTGATAATGCCACCTTCATGCTTTACCAGCTGTGACTTTAAGGCTGCGCCCTAAATGAATGTACAATGGCTGTTATATGTATACAAAATAATTCTTATCTGCATCTGTTAGCTCGGCAAGAGTACATCCCCACAAACTATCCAAACGACGAAACTCCGCGACCAGCACCCGTTCAGCCATCAGCCTCCTCAACTATATTAGAGGGAAGTGAGCGTCATCGACTGTCATCGACGCTACCGTAAGACGACGTATTTTACTGACAATGACGCTTTAGAAATATATCGGCACGAAGAACTCAACAAACTGACACATTACACACGTTTTATTACAAATACTAGCAAAAGCCTGTAATTAAGGAATGATACCTTAGGACTTTTATCTACCAAATTCTCGGTTAGTTAATAATAGGCTTTAGTACACAATTATTGCTTATAATGTCATCAATTTGTCTGCAGGAAGTTATAAAAGGGTTTACATTGACCCATAAATGAGTTGGTGATTTTATGAAGCCTACTATAATAGTATAAATATTAATATTATAATATATATGAGCTGCCAGCTTATTTCTACCTCTTGTGTTAACATTGTGCAGATCTCTTTTTCTTATGAACTTACAAACATCACGGTTAATGTTTCGCTCACTTTTATATCGAAAACTACGAAAGGGCGCATATGCCATGGCTCTCATGCTGCCTGTAATAAAAATAAAAACTTTAAAACTTTTTAAATTCGAATTTTGAAACACTACTGCCAAATTAATCTCCTTCATTTTGTCCAGATTAATCCACCCTTTTATTACCTTTTTCAGACAAACTCCTGTCCATTTTGTCGGTACGAACTGCCTACCGACGATGAAGGTTACGAATTGTTTAAAGCTGAGAAGAAAAGAGCCGAGCAGAGAAAAGAAGATATAGAGACATTACATAATTCTATGTTCAGTTAGTGAAATATCGACAAAGATATTTTTATAATCACTTCTTTAATCCACTGTCTCCTAAGTAGCTAGAGCATATATGGTACATATACAAAAAAGCAACTTTTGTTGAATCATAGCTATACAACTCAGAAGGAAGTATAGGGCTAAAAAAAGAAAGTACTACATTAGAAGATGAAACTAGCTGCTTAGTAGATAAATTGTACTGTAAACATTTTTTTACATAGGTATAGATGGTTCAAGTCATTTGTGTGCGCAGTCCTCTGTGTGCGTTAAGTTTGTATATATACAGCAACAGTATATGCGTGATAAAATGTATTAATTGTGCAGGCACACCATAACGGCAAGAACATGGAATGATGGTACAATAATGGCTGCCACACAAAATTTAAATAATCAAGTTTCATATTTACAAATACACACACTTATAGGGCCTCGCATACAAATGAGCTGAACCGTCTCTTTAATATGAATGCACTGATACTTTTTACTCTTTATCTACATATTGTAATAAGGGACGAACTCATTGACTGTTACGAATGTACATAATTAAGGGTATGGTCATATTGGTTTAATTTCGTATTTGTATAAAATGGTTGAGGTAAAAATTAGTTTATTGTCTGTTTTGTATGTTTAGATGATTTATTTTTATTATTTTGTCAATAAAATGAGTTTTCAAGAAAATCTTTCATTTCAGTAATTTTATAAGAAACTTGTACGTATAGAAATGTCTGTAAATAATAAAAAAAAGAAAGTAAAAAAAAAGTTCTTGGCTTTTTGTAATTTTGTCAAACACAGTTCGCTTCGATTGATTCGAGCATGATATACGTAAGCCCGTCAATAATTTATAGATTTCCCATTCTGCTGCTGACAAACATGCGATTTGCTGAAATGTATTAGGACTATTGATTTTATTACACTGTGAAAGGTCTCTAACTGTTTTATTTCCAATGCAAATAATACATTCCCTGTCAAAATTATAAAATCATAAAAAGTCTAATGTGGAGTGTGTTATTACGTACATTCAGAACTTCTAGAAGACGCCATAAAAAATTACAAGTACTATGGAGTATAAACACTTCTCAATCTTGTTAAATTGGCCAATAAACTTGTTGGGTTTGTTAGTAGAAACTCTCGCGAGGAATCCCATTTTGAACTTTTTAATTATATTGTGGACCGCCGAATACGTGCAGGCGTGAATGATAGGCGACGCATATTTGTGATTTTTTAAAACTTTAGTCCTTAATTTATTGCTGAAGTGACGAATTCTCCTGCCGCCAGTAAATCATATCAGATGACTAGTTGGTGTGACGTCAAATAGGAAATAAAGACTTTTTGTATTTCAAGTTAAAGTGTGTGGTACAGTCGGGGAAGTCGGTGCGGGCTCAGATTCACACCCGAATCCCCTGCAGAGTTGTCGCCCCTTAGTATGCGGAGCGTCTCCAAAAGACCGAACATCGCGCAAGCGATTCTCGCCTTAGCCTGAGCCTCCGCCGAGTTCCCTGATTTTACCCATGTTAGGTTTTATAATTCAGACATATATATATATATACATATATATATATATATATATATATATATATATATATATACACTCGGCGTCACAAAAATCGCACCTTTCGAATAAGCAACTTTAAAATACTTTTACTCAAACTTTGTCCATTGTAAGGGTATGATTGTAGGATATCATTGGAAAGGTTATTTAATTGCCTATTAGAAATTACAAACATGTGTTGTAAAGCTTGTATGTTTTAAAGCTTTTAATAAAAAAATCTTGGGGTATGTTCTCCCATTCTTCCTTCACGGCATCCTGAAGCTCTTGGAGAGTGGTGGGAGCAGGATCACGTGCTCGTACGTGTCTCTTTACATCGTCCCAGAGATGCTCGATCGGGTTTAGGTCTGGGCTTCGTGCTGGCCACTGCATAACAGGAATCTCAACCTCTTCCAAGTAGTCCCGCACAGAAAACGCAGTGTGGCAACGGGCGTTATCGTGCATTAACATGAAACCATCGCCAACAAAACCGGCATACGGGACCACATGGTCTTGTAAGATTTCTGTTATTTACCGCCCAGCATTCAGCGACCCTTGCCCGCGACCACCGCCAGTCCGAGAGACACACACAAGTTCCCTTTTCCCTTCAACGGATATGCCACCCCAGAACATACAGGAACCACCTCCGGTGGATTCCTCTATACACGCTTGGGTAAAACGTTCCCCTCTTCTTCGGTATACCATTCTGCGTCTATCGTTGCAGAAAAGGCATACTCGTGTCTCATCGGTAAAGAGAACGGCCCTCCACTGGTCAAGCGTCCAGTTGACATGCTCCTGAGCAAATTGTAACCGCTCTCTCCGATGTCGCACGGTCAATTTTGGGCCTCTAGCAGGTCTGTGAGCTCTTAATTCCTTTTCTTTCAATCTTCTTCTAATCGTAGAGACACTCACAGACGTTCTACGAGCTGACCGGAGCTCTTGTTGCACCTCAACAGCATTGCTGAAGCGGTGGCGCAACGACGTAGACACAATGAAATGGTCGTCTCTTTCTGATGTACAACGTTTTCTTCCGGATCCACGTCTTCGGGTATAGCCACTAGTCTCACGGAACCGTTGGTATACTCGTCGTACTGCAAATCGGCTAAGGTTCAACTGTCGAGCAACGTCAACCTGTCGCAGTCCTGTTTGCAATAGAGCAACGATTTGAGCGGCTTCTTCAGGGGTTGTATCCATCTTCAGGTACAGTTCTTTTGCGTATGTTGTTCCAGTGTGTTCACTCTAAAGTCTGAGTAGCGACTGACCCATTTCTTACCTGGACATAACATTTTATACCCTTTTAAGGTAGCCCAACTAGCGCTCCTTAAGTGAGCATTTTTTCCAATATCTTATTGATTGGTCCCTGGTTAGAAATGGTAATTGATTTTTTAATGATACAGGTAATGAATGTAAAGGTATTGAAGTGCACTTTACAATGATATTTCTTTTTCACGCGTGGTATTTATGGGCCAGATTCTAGGAGCAATTTACTGAAAAAAACATAAAGGTGCGATTTTTGTGACGCCGAGTGTATATATATATATATATATAAATAAATATTTCTAACAATCACACCACATTATCTAGCCCTAATTATTAATTCATTAAGAACTTTTGTTATGGATACTAGCAGAGACTAGTAAATAACTATAGACTGACCATCTCCATACAAAAATTCGTGACTCGGAAAAAGCTCAAAATCCAAGCTATTACTAGATGTCGCTCTCAAATAGCTTGGACCAACCTTGTCGTCTTTAATTTTTATATGAATTATTGACGAGAAACGTATTGCAAAATATTTGTTTGTATATTAATACGGACTAAAACTGCTAGATGGCGTTGTCAAATAACCTGAAACCTTAGCAAGTAAATAGTTGAGTTCATTCCAGGCCCTCAATAAGCTTTTGATTTCAGTACCTACTTTACGCAAAAAATGACTATACCTTAATTTTTATAACATTTTATAATAATTACTAAAAAGAAAGTCAGAACCAAATTATGTATATAAATATATAAAAGACATAAAAGCAAATCAAAGAATATGTAACTGCGTGCATCTTTACCGATAGAGACAAGGTTCTCGAACTATAGGTAAATCATTATGGAAAAAGAAATACTTGAGGGAATCTTTATGATTTAAAATAGATGACATAGATATTCAGTTGTATTAATTACTTTAAAAAGTGTCAAAATCATAACATATTAAATAACATCACAAAAAATATATTTATGTCAGCTTTATAGTCAAATATTTTATTTTGTGCTTTTTATTTGTTTGGATTTATGTGCGAAATTATTTTCTTTGATCGGCACGAGTCACAGTAGGCGAGCAGAAAAATTGTGAATTCAAAGAAATGCAGGGAAAAGTTCCAAAACAAACACCCCAAAAAAACACACCCATAACACAACAATAAACGACAAAGAATTCAAATTGTCAAACAAATAAAATGTTGTCATAAAAAGAACAAAAAAAGTTGATTTAAGTTATAAATGTCTAAATACAATATTTACAAAATATTTCAAAATCCATCCAGCAAGAAAATATTTTTTAACTACTGCAAAATAGTTATGAGTTATATGCATTATAAATAAAAATTATGCACTTATTAAGACATAATTTTTATCGATATCAAGAAATAAATTAAAATATAAAAAACCTATTAATTAAATGCACTGAAATTCGTTTTGTTATGTTAAGGCAGATAAGAACAAACTGTGGAGATGAATGCTATATTTTTGTGGGAAAAATTATATATTGGCAATACAGTTATCCAGTAACACTACAAATAATATCCGGGGTGGTGTAAAGATTTCTGTTACTGAATCATAAGAGCGGCAACATAGCATCAAATAATATAATGCACTAGCTGGCAACGTCTGTTGTCGCCTGATACCTGCGGATAGTACTTGCAATGAAATATCAAATGATTTTGTAAACAGCTCCATCTTAAGTTTTTTTACGCATTATTTTTACTAAATTTAAATAACTTGTAAATCTAATACAACTAACGCCATCTCTCTATCTTAAAAACAACTATTTTTCAAGTCACAAAATTTTGTTAGACATGGTTCGTCTATAGTTATTTACTAGTCTCTGATACTAGATAGCGGATAAATAAACTTAAGAAATATATAAACACACAAATATATTTTTTATGTATATATAAATATTATAAATAAACTTAAATAAACATACATACACATCCATGACTAGAAAGCAAAAATAATAAAATATATGTCCCTACCAGGATTCGAACCTCGGCATGGCAAAGATTGACTTTAGTTATTTACAATGTTTATTACAAAAGTGACATAAGTCTTACATTTATAGGAATATTTAAAAAAACATTTCAAGTTAAACCGTATGTCATGACATTACTTACTACTGATTGTTGCTTGCAATTTATTTATTACCTTGCCTACGTAGCTTGGACTAAGAGACACCCTATAAAATATAATGGCGGTACCAACGTGTTGAACGTGGACCCAAAGTGGACTCGAGTATTCTACAAAGGTGTGCGAGGAAGCCGAGCAATGCTGTCACGTGCCGTGAAACGGTGACACTTTTCTAGAAATCAAAGATGAAGCTGTATGGTTTTTGGCTTGTATACTTGCGAGCTCTTTTTTATTGAAAAAGGATTAGATGTTTGTCTTCTATCTCACCTGATGGAAAGTGACGATGAAGACGAAGGTGTTACACGTCTATCCACGAGATACCTATTCACTCGACGCTTGAAAGAAGTAGGTTTTCTGGAAAAATAGGCGCAGGCAGTTCATTCCACACCTTGGCGACTCGCACCAAAAAGGAACTACCGAAGCGTTTGGTTCGACTTCTTGGGATATCTACTATAAAGGGATGGAAGGCTTGTCTGCGTCTAGTAGTCATAGCCTAGATGTAAGAAGGGTGTGGGTTCAACCTGATCAAAAAGAGGATTCGCGCACTCTCCAAAATGTAATCTGTAGAGGACTGCTAAACTGGCAACTTTCCGGCGTTGGTCGAGGCTTTGCAGTTTTTTGGTGGTGAGGTCAAAGTTGTTAATAATGTTTCGGGCTCTTCGGTCAACTGCGTTCACCGCTTCTAGTTGGTACTTTGCAGAACCATGCCAAAGGTGCCTACAGTACTCCATACAAGATCAAACTTGAGCTGTGTACAAATTAAGTAGCCATTCACTACTAGGGCTGAAGTACCGTCGGGCCTTCGAGATGATTCCCAACTTCCTTGAAGCAGTTGGAGCCATGGACACAATTTGTTGCCCGAAGTTTAGTTGGAACGATATAGTGACGCCCAGAAGCCCTAGGTGGTCGGTTAAGGGTACAGAAACATTTTGGAAAGTGGGCGTTAGATCGAAACTGCTCTTTTTGGCGGAGAATAAACATGCCTGTATTTTGACGGGTTAAATTTGACCAAGTTGGACTCGCCCCAATCAGACACTTTCTTTAAGGCCAAATCAACCTGCTCAATCATGGACTCTCTCAAAGCCCGGATTTCTTGAGGACTCGCTCGCGCATTGGACATGTATTTCTCTGCAACGGTGCGGTTTTTTTTCTCATACCTCTGGCATGGTGGCCACGGACTGTGTTTACTTAACGTTTTTGCAATTTCCACATTATTGTGTTGTATGCTAAGCCATTTAGCTTTTTAGTATCTAAAAATGTTTGCATTATGTATTTTATATTAATTTTAACGTTTTTGGCATATATTCCAGTCCAGTTATCGACTCAATAATTGTTTCAAGCTAATTGTACGAATAAGATCAAAATATAAAACAGCACAAAAAGTCAACATATATCGATTACATTATAATTTGAACAGCATACCGCATGAACATTTAAGATTTTAAATTAGCATATATTTTTATTCAATTAACAATTCAAAATTACACCACAAAAACAAAATGTCGGCATTTATCTATTATATTATAAATGCGACGCATAACGCATGTACATTCAAATTTAACAATTCAATTTTCCTTTCAGGCCAGTCTTAAATAATTCAAAATTACACCACAAAACAAAACGTCAGCATATATCCATTACAACATAAATTCTACACATGACGCATATAATAAATAAATAATAATAAATCCCCAGACAAACACACCAACTGTATGGCCTCCAAAGTAAGCAGAGCTTGTGTTATGGATGACCCTACAGCGAACTGGGGGGGAACCCAGGATAAACATACATATATAAATATAAACAACCATGACCCGAGAACAAACATCTGTGTTCATCACACAAATTAATGCCCCGGCCAGGACTCGCACCTGGGACCTTCGGCGTATGAGGCGAGGCTACTTACCACTACACCACTCGGTCGTCTAAACTGCTTAAATATATTCAAATATCAATTTTACTAGCACTCATTTAGTTTTAATTGGCCTATTTCTTTCTGCATTTTCCTTTCTATATACTTTCTTTCCAAATATATCTTACATTGGGATATTTCTCAAAATATCCCAAGAACGTATTTTCCCCTCTTCTAATGCTCAAACCGTCCTATCGCTCTTGTTTTAATTACTATGCAGATCCAATTTCATCCTGTACAATTTTGCTGCACTGGGTTTGGTTACAATAAGTTGGTGCTTCCTGCGTACTTCCGGCAATTGGTAGTAAGTTACTGTATTTGGATTAGTTGATGAGATTTCAGTTCCGATATCTCTACAGAATAGCGGCAGTTTGTATCCTCCGCTAATCCAGATATCTTTTGGTTCTAGAGCCTGTTTTGCCAGTTTCAGCAACACGTTTGCCTCGTCCTTGATACGTGAAGTCCCAGGGTTGCAGGCATTTGTATAGGTAACGGAGTCCTCAGCAGTAAGCCACAGACGACGTCTATATGCAGCGTGCCAGCCTCAGTCACCCTTTTCCATATGATTGGTGATGTTGAAATCACAATGTGCCCCGTTAGTGGATTACGGGCTCTCATCCGGTACTTGACTGCGAGGCGATCCTCCCGAGGGCCTACTCTGTTGAAAAGTTCCTTATTTTGCTTTTTGAGGGCATGCAGTAGCTCGTCATCGGAGTGGAAGGACAGGACATCACGTAGGCCAAGAAGAGGATCTCTGTTTTTCATGTTCTCACAGAGTAGCCCTCGTCCTGAGTTTAGGATTTTGTCCTTGATTCTATCCTTTTCCTCTTCTGTCCCACAGCTCATAATGTCTTTCCTGTCCTTCGCTCTCTTACCCTCTCTACTCTTACCCATCCCTCTTTAGCATTCACAACTTCCCTTATCTGGTTGAGCACGTTTTCTCCAGTGTCGGTCACATCCTCGGAGGTGACCGCAATGCTGTGTAGTGTAGTCTTAGGGGGTTGTGCAGGTGCTGACTGATTTCCTACGACATTCGCGTAAGTGGCTTTTGTGTCTGTGAGCATGTTTCGGTTTTTACCCAGCTCTTCTCTTAGATCCAGCATTTGTCTGTTATTTTCCAGAAGCATTTTATTAGTCACTTGGAGCTGCTTTATAAGATCTGAATTGGCGTCCGGAAAAGGGAAGGCGGATACGCTGACTTGAGGCAAAGGATGTGTACGACTTGTACTCGGACTGCTGTTTCTGGTAAGTTGACATTCCAGGTCCTTTACCATCTCTTAGAGCCTGCCTATCAATTCAGTAACTCCGGTCTTAATGTCTGTGCGGATATTACGAGAGGCATTCAAGTACTTCTTGGCCTTACTCACACATATCGGATAAATATTGCCTCGGATGTCTTGTCAGTGTTCACCTTTGCCGAATCTGTCGAAGACCTTCCGTTGGGAGAAGTGCTCTTTGTTTCCAGACCAGCCACTTCCCATTCGCCAGTGCTTCTTCTTACATTTGTCTTCCCTTTTGGAGAGGACTTTTTGTCTTCTCTATCATTTTCAACCGTTTTTGCTGGAGTACGGAACATGTCAGAGGTATTCGTCAAATTTAAAAATTTTAATACAATATTTGTACCAGTCAATATAAATAAAAAAGTGAAATTGTGTCTAGAGAGCTGTAAATGGGCTCACATTCTAGAATTAAAGTATACAATGTAATAATAATAATTAAAATTTTTGCTAAAATTAATATTATCTGCCTGATCGGGTTGCAAAGGTCCCCAAACAATAAATAAATACGTCACAAAAGACTAGAAACTGAAATTTGTATCAATAAAAATAATGTTTTCCTTGCTTGGGGTGTAAAGGTCCCCAGACAATGATAAAAACGTCACAACACAAATATAAATACTAAAAACTAACTTAAAACTAAATCACTATACTCCGCACGCCGAATGATGATCCCTATGACGTTTCAACTGACAGTTGTATTAGTTATGCGAAACAATTTCGATAAAATACTGTTTTTTCAGGCAAATGTCATGTCATTCAGCCAGGTCATTCAACATAATAAGCAATATTTATTTATTTTGAAAAAAAGACTACGCGCATTGATGGACATAAAACACTAGATAAAAAAGTAACAGCCTTATTATATTTTATTTTACTATACTTTAATTTTTATTGGCGAAAAGTGGTCGAAAGAACGAAGAAAATTTGCTTACAAGACTGGGATCGAGATGTACAATACGACAATATCATTGACCAACCGTTAATAATAAACGTCACGGATAGCTGCAGTTCAGACTCAGATTTTGAAAATCCGATTGACCCTGTATCAGATTCAGATTGATATAAATAAAATACAAACTCAAAGCATTTGTTTTATATTTCCAACAAATTATCGATATTTTGTTTATCGATGTGTCCCTTCTTAGTCGATAACAGCTTGACGACGTAACTTTTGCAGCACGTACCATGTACATTTGCATTGAGTTTTTTTCTATTATTTCCGAACATTGCGTAATAATTTCTTAATATTCATTTTTATAATTTACAATTGTACACAATTATGATTTTTTCGTCTTTTTAATGGACCTCTAAAGGATTTGATGTGATAGGACGTCAATACAATGTTAAGCGCTAACGAACTGTCATAGGGATCATCATTCAGCGTGCGGATTATAACGTCAATATCACAGTGTAAAAGTTAAAAGTGTAGTAAAAGCCCAACCTTTAAAAGTTTGAAATAATTTCCAACTAGATGGCGCTACTAGTGTATTAAAGCGCGCATACACTTTTGTAGAAGAAATCTCTCACCCTTAGCTCGAAACGAAAGTTGGTAGTAGCTATATATAATTTGAAGTCCGATCGCGGCCGTCGATATCTCAATCGAAGCAGACTAAGTAATTGGAAGGCTTAATGAAAAATAATGGAATAATCGAAGAAAAACGCTAATTTTAACCAAAAATTTCCGGATTTAGTTACACTAAGTATTGCAAAATTTTCTAACACCGTTTTCCTCTGGAGGGGTCCATTGTCCCTTACATACAAGACGCGCAGGAACACGGTGCTGATGATGGTATAAGAATTTGAAGTATATTTGAAAAACAAAGTGTTTTATAAAATAAAAAAAAATTAAAACTTCCAAAAATTGACTATTTTAATTAAAATTTACAATGAAACTGCCGTTTTGCCGTACTGGCCATTTCAAATGAAAATATTTTTTTTTTGACTGATTATTCTAATTTCAAATTAATTTTATTTGACAAACATGGAATTGTTTTTCTAAAATCGTCATTTGTTTAATAGTTAGTGTTTTGTTTTCAACGCATTCGAACATTTTTCGTCATCATGGATAAGTTAAAAATTCGAGTAATTATGGAGTATGAGTACCGTCGTGGCAGCAAAGCGGCACAAGCGGCACGCAACATCAACGACGTTTACGGAGCGAACACTACAAACGAACGCACCACCCGTTATTGGTTTGCCCGCTTCCGTTCTGGAAATTTTGACCTGAAAAATGAACCCCGTGGTCGTCCGAAAACTTTGGTCGACAATGACGAATTAAAGGCAATCGTGGAAGCTGATGAAACTCAATCCACGGCTGAATTAGCAGCAGCTTTCGACGTTAGCATCAAAACAATATTGGTCCATTTGCGTCAAATTGGCAAGGTAAAAAAGCTAGACAAATGGGTACCCCATGAACTCAATGACCGCCAGCGCGAAGTACGCGTGGAGACGTGCCTTGCACTGCTCAGCAGGCATACAAATGAAGGAATTCTGAACCGCATTGTTACTTCTGACGAGAATTGGATCCTGTTTGACAATCGTAAGCGCTCAGCAAGTTGGTTGAACCCTGGTTCAGCACCCAAACAATGCCCTAAACGAAAACTTACCCCTAGAAAAGTGATAGTCACTGTTTGGTGGTCTAACGTGGGTGTAATTCATCACAGCTTCTTGCCAAACGGGACAAGCATTACTGCAGATGTGTACTGTGAAGAACTGAACACAATGATGGAGAAGCTCGCACGTCTCCAACCAGCTTTGGTCAATCGTTCGGCTCCACTGCTCCTGCACGACAACGCGCGACCTCATACTGCACAGCAGACGGTCTCTAATCTACAAGAGTTGGGGTTGGAAGTTCTCCGTCATCCGCCGTACTCACCAGACCTTGCGCCTACAGACTTCTACTTTTTCCAGAATTTGGATAACTTCTTGGCGGGAAAAAAATTCAATACCCGAGAGGCAGTACAAAATGCCTTTGAAGAATTTGTTGCCTCCCGTCCAGCTGATTTCTTCAAGAAAGGCATCAATAAACTACCAATGCGTTGGCAAAGATGCATTGATTGCATGGGTGATTATTTTGATTAATAGAAATAAAAAATATATAAAAAAATTACGCTTCATTTATTTCGATAAAACGGCAATTTCATAGGTAAAGACCTAATATATGAAAAATTTAGGTTTCCGTCTACAACGATGTACCAAAGGGTGTTATTTTACCTTCTCGGATCAGCAAAAACCAAAATACACACAAATAAACAATTAACAATATATTATTACCTATCAAAACCGGTCAGAACGGTATTTTGTCTAATCAATTACTATAAAAATGGAGTTTTCCGGGATTTCCTCGAGATCCCAAAATGAAAATTTCACCAGAACCTTATAAACAGGTAGTCAATAAAACAAAAATTTTAATGTAAAATCTCAAAAATCGACCAGCAAATGAAATATGTATATTTGTATCCCATTATGGGGTTAGCAGGTAATTAATGTGCAGCAAGAATAACGTTGCAGAGAGAACAGATCCCTGAGGTAGCCCGGCATTAATTGCCATTAGGTCAGAAGTGCAGCCGTCTAAGACTACTGGATTTGACCGTTCCCTCAGATTATCAGATATCTAGTCGCAGAGCCCATTAGGTATTCCATAAGCTGGAAGCTTACTCAAGAGACCGTCATGCCAGACCCTATCAAAAGCCTTAAAAATGTCTAAGGATACAGCTATAGCTTCACCGTGACCTTTTAAGGCTTTGCTCCATACGTGAGTGGCATACATAAGAAGATCTCCAGTCGAGCATCCACTGCGAAAACCATATTGGTTATCACTAAGGAGCTCGTTGGATTCAAGGCATGCCAGAAGACGATTGTTTAATACACGCTCCATAACTTTGCAAAGTATGGAGGTGATTGCAATAGGTCGGTAGTTGATAGGATCTGCACGGCTTCCCTTCTTTGGTACTGGTTGCATATTAGCCAGCTTCCAGGATTTAGGGACCTTTCCGGATTCCAAGGAGAGTCGATACAGGCGCATTAGAATGGGAGACCACTCGGCTGCGCAGCGTTTTAACACAACTGCAGTTATGCCATATTCGTATACGTATATGGTATATACTGGCGTAAATCAATTGGTCAAGGCCGGTATCAATGTGAACCCACATAACAGAAAAGTCCAGATCTTTCAAGTAACGGAAACGCTGACAACAGATCTCGATACTGGCATACATGCACACCCCGGCGTTTGGGCGGAAATTGGACTCCAGGATGTACCCTGAGTAACAAAGGTATGCCGAGTCTGACGTATTACAGATCTGCGTCTCCGTTAGGAAGAGTAGGTGAGGCCTCTCTGTCTCAAGGTGGTGGTGGACATCGTTGAGATTCGAGTGCATTCCTCTGTTGTTGCAGAAGTGCACTTTCAGAGAGAGAAAGTGCAACCACTGTGGAAATTTATTCTTCTTATGACTTTTCATATTAGTTGTCTGAGTGAATAGGGAGCAGGACAGAAGTTGAGCGAAGCGCTGCAAATGGAACAAAGCAACTCGCATTAAACAACGCACCGATGGGGAACTCGCTTGGAGACTGCGGGGACACTCGAACCCATCCGGGGATTGTCATCGGGTCCTCTCTAACCAGTCGCCAGCTGGCACGATGAAGCCTCCCGTGAATTTTTGCGAGGTGGCGGGGCAGCCATTCGCATGTGGCTAGCATGCTACTTGGGCCCCCTACTACCTGCAGTCGGCCAGCGGTGCACTGTTGCTTCGGATCCCGCTACCCTCCAAAACCAGTTACCCGGCGAGCCAATAAATTACGAGCTGAAGACAGTTCTCTGATGCAGCACGATTACTCAGACCTACCCTCCTCGATGGCTACACTAAACATCATGCCGTAAATTCAAATTCAAATTCACACATTTATTCAACATATTACACTACAACACGAAATAAGAACAACATAAGGAGCAAAAAGTTACAGACAAATAGTGATATAATATATTTACAATTGTTGATTTAATACTAAAAAAGAAACCATTGTATACAATTTAGATAATTATAAAGCCTGCTTTGATTAATCGATGAAAACAATTTTAACAGAATAGAGAGTAAAATATAAAGAATAAAATAAAAATATTAAGTCAAATTACTAATCGCGCTGTAGTGCACATGTCAAAAAGGACACGCCTCAGCATTATGCTACAGCGGCAGCCGCAGCGCTGATCTTCCGACTTGCCCTAGTTGAATAAATAAATACAATACTAAATAAATACAAAATATTTAATAGATACAAACTAAATGTCACTATTATATAAAATAACTTAATATTAAATGTTAATAAGTACTTGAAATATTACATTAGTACAATACCATTATATATACTACACATAAATAGATTTTAAATAGATAAAGCAGTGCTGCTACACATATGTTGAAACAACACGTACTCCACTCGGCAGCATCGTTTGGTGTTTAAATAGAAGCAGTTTGAATGATTTTTTAAACCCATTCAATGATCCGAGTTTACGAAGTGGGGGTGGAATGTTGTTCCAACACTTGGTTGCCGAGCATTTAAAACTGCCATGAAAGGCAGCTGTACGATGCCATAGCATATTCAATGGCCTGCTCATGCTACGACATGTCCCAGATTTCGCGACCATGTCACTTGGCGGCATGGCTTTGTTTAGTGGGTGGTGACAAGCCTTGGCCGAAGCCTACCACCAGAAGACACAGCTCGTTTAGCACCACCTGGGGACCACGTACAAGGCGTCGAGGGCTAAACCTTGCGGACGCGAGCAGTTCCAATCCCCAAAAAGGGGTGGCTGCAGTGTGGTAGCCTTACTAGCTGATTGGCATTTAGGCAACTCCTCCAGCTTTAGTTTCGTTTGTATGCTAGCTAAGCATTCCCCAACAAAGATCAATTAAGCGATGCCAGGAAAATGAAGTAATCTCATAAGACCCACTTGCGCGAACTGGAGTTGAAATTGTGAGCTGGAGTTAGCCAGGAAGTTGTTTAAAAATATCGCTCCAATTTCCATTTACAGATAGATACATATACCAATATTATAGTTAACCAATATTATTATAAGCCAGTCAGCTAACTCCGAAGTGTTAACTCAGGTGTGAGCGAGTGGGCTAGGTGAACTGTTCACACTTCCTGAGTGCAAATGAAGCCTAAATTGCAGGGCGATTTAACACCACCATAGATAACACAACCTTCTTGATTTCAAAATATTTACTTTGAAATGATTGTCAAAAAAATTAAGACAATCCTGTCAAAACCTGACTAAATTATTTGTGCAATAAATAAATATAAAATGTTTAAAAAATTTAAATAAGTAATTTAAAAAAAAAACGCAATTAAGGATTGCAAAAAAAAAGGAATCATGGCGCACTGTAGGAAGATCGGCATGTAAATACTAGAATTCAAAACATTTTCCTAGCTACGTGGTACCTACTCTGAGGCCAAAATCAATTCCTTGATTTTATATTTTAATATTTTTTCAACAACCAACTCCCAGCATAATTCGTTATCTGGATGCCTGCAAAAATTTCTATGAATGTCCCACGTATGCTTTGTTCTATTTTGTTAATGTATTTTATTTTAGAAACATTCAAAATAGTAACAACTAGGTACCTAGTCGCAAAAGTTAAATATTGTATTCAGAAAGAGTACCTAACTGTATTGTGACTGCGAGCTACAGATAAATATTAACTTTAAAATTGTGAATCAGTTTCAGCAAGGAGTGCAAATGTCCCGCTTCTTGTCAGAATGTTTGCCGTACACAAAAGAAGCCCTGCCAGAATATAAACAAAATATTAGAAGTGCTGAATAATGACATGTTCGATCAGAGCCCAGAACGTGGAGCGAGTAAGATTTAATTGGATTTTTTATCAGCAACATTAAAATACTAAGGGCCTTTTCACCATGTGTAGATATCTGCCACATAGGCTATCAGCAGGCCCTTTCTTTTCAGTCCGTAGTTCTATTTTGCCAATGAATGATAACCCAAAAAGTAATCAACAAAAGCCCTAAGGTAAGATTGAGTTATGGATACAGCAAATTGGAATAAATTTCCAACATTTTAATTTAAAATCAGCCATTGCTGAAACGAACATATAAAGATATTACACAAATGTTTTTTTCGGATTCGAAGCTAAAACTTGGGTTTTTGAGGTAGATCAACTAGGTATATTTACATTGCGAATTTATAGCGAAATATAAGGTATCTAGCCTCTTTTTACATAGGATCTGTAGCAAATAAATTACCTGGGCTCAGTTCTTGGTCCTTTCCTAAGGTCTAACATAAGGGTAACATCAGTGGTTAAGAATCAATGCGAGGTCATATTGTTTGCTGACGATACTTCCTTCTTATTTATAATCAAAAGACAAGAAACTGACTATCGAGCAGTAAACAAATGCATCTCATTGTAACATTGTGGTTAAGAGCCAGGAACTGACTCCTGTAAGCTCAACTGTATTTCTGGGCACGAACCTTAGACTTATGGCATAACTATAACCAAAACTCCAGCGGGGACCGCATTTTGATGGTTTAGCGAAAAGGCTTGGCTCTGCCGCATATGCTGTTAAACAAATGAGACAAATTTCAAATGAAACAACTACTCGATTAGACTACTTCGGTTACTTCCAAAGCCTCACGGCATATGATATTCTGCAGAAAAGGGCCGTTCGCGCAATCTGTCGGCTCTGTCCAAAGATATCATTTAGTAAATTTAAGGAAATAAATATTCTTCCCTCCATTCACAACATATTTTAGAAAATGTAATGTATGTAAAAAAGAACATAACCTTGTTCAAAAGAATGAAAGATCTGCACAATGTCAAATGCAAATGTATTATAACACAACAGGAAGAAATATGCTGGCAGCTCATAAAAGTAGGCTTCATAAAGTCACTAACTCATTCACAGGTCAATGTATACGCTTTTATAATAAGGTTCCTGAGGATAACTAAGGTCTTCCTGTCGACAAATTCAACGAAACTATAAAGCAGAAGTTGTGTGCTATTATATAAACTATAATAGTACAAACTATAATAGCATATTATAAACTGTCCGATTATTTGGATGATAAAAGCCCTTGGGTATAATCCCCTCATTAACAGGATTTTACTAGTATTTGTAACAAAACATGTGTAATGTGTCTGTTTGTTCGTTGAGTTCTTCGTCCGGGTGAATGTCTAAAGGGTCATTGTCACTAAAGTACGTCTGCTTATGGTAGCATCGGGTGACGGCTCACTGCCCACTGATATGGTTGAGGAGGGCGATGGCTGGATCTCGCGTTAACTCGTGAACGGGTGCCGTTTACGGGTTTTCGTCGTTTGTATACTTGTGGGGAGGGAGACTTGCCGAGCTAACAGATGCAGATAAGAATAATTTTGTATAGACATAAAGAGACACTGTAAATTTAGACTATTTTGAAAACAAAAATACCCGTGAAGTTTCTTGCCAGTTCTTCTTCACGAAGGTTTCTCGAACTTGCGGTAGAGTCACGTTTTATTTGACGTCGATAAGAACAAGTAATTGTCAATGTTGAGAAATAAATATTTGAATTTACCTAGTTACCTTTGCTGATTCTTGTTTACTGAAGAATGTACTTAGGTCAATAGAAGTTTATATGTACCTACCTCTGAAATATCTTCTCTCCGCCCACGTAGTATAATTTTAGGTGGAAAACGATATACAATTATCTATTGAATAATGTTTTAGATTTGATTGTTCCTACATAAGATAAAAAATAAGTATTACTTATCTTTTGTTTTCAGGATCCAACATGATGTCTAAATCGCGCCGAAAGAAGAAAGCTTTCCGACCGCGACATTACAAAGATACTTGTGTGCCCATGAAACCTTCTATGCATACTCGGTTGGTAAAATAATCAAAGTTTGTAATTTCTCATTCATATTTATGTAAAATTTTAAATAGTGTACTTATTAAAGGGGCGCTTGTCCACGTGTTCGGGCATTCAAGTCCGCAGTATTTGTTGAATGGAAATGCTAGCCTGAACAAAATTCTATACATATTCGGCACGTGCCGATCGGTCAGTCTTTTTATGTTTTATACCGGTCGGACCGTTTGGGTCGTCTCGACAAAACCCAAACAGCATTGGCCGGGAGGCAATTTTCCCGAACGTTCATTTGACTATGCCGTGCGGCAGTTCCGATTTATGCCGGGCCGAATATGTGGCCTTGTATGTATTCTATGCAATTATTAAACGGTTATCATTTAAGCTATCGCCAATTTAATTGGCTTCGCATTGCTTAAATAATACGGTTTGCCCGCAAAATAGTAGATTTGTCGCCAAAATGTAGTCGCCGAACAATAAAAAATCAATTTTACAATAAATCACCTAAAGTCATCGGGATATTATGATAAGAACCGAATATATTTTTTTGTTTTTATCTAGGTTAATAGGTTTGTTCTGATAACTGTATAGTCGAACTAGTTGATAGAGATCATCAAAGCTGGAAATGGTACTTAATTTGGTCCTAGCACTTCGCCTGGTACTACGCTTCGCTCTCTCGGCTCGCGCGTGTATTAACTACATCCAAACCTAACCTAACCCAATTGAACGGGTGCGTCTCATATCATATAAACTTTTCAAGCTTAATCGACAGTATTAATAAAATTATCTTGATTATAAATATCAACCGCAACGTCATTATCCTTTGTAGGTACCCACATTTGTTGAAATCTATTTTTTCAATCTTTTCACATTTAATGTAGGTATTTTAACTTTCGATGTTTTGAACTACGACATTGTGGACTTGTATTATTATGACCTTAAATATTTTGAATATTTGGCGACAGATCTACCATTCTGAGCACGAAACTATTATTTAAGGAATAAACCTAATATTCTAGGAACGAAGTTTTTATTCATTAAATGAACTACAATTATATTGGTAATCCATGTCTTATTTTAGATGTATATGGACATGAAATAGATAATTCATACTTGAGGACACTTTTTATTAATATGAGAAGGAAAATATTTCGTGGTGATAGATCGATTAATTACGTAATACAGGTTGATGACAAATATAAACTTTGGCAAGAAATATAGTTCCCTTATTAAACACGAGAGTTCTCTCCTGTATTACATGCGCAACTCCAGATCCTGTGGGAACTTGGGCTTGTCGAACAGTGCAGGGAGTTTCAAAATTGGATTTGAATTAATTTATCGATCACGAACAAAGAAAACATAGAATTCGTTTATATAATTTATATTCTATTTTCATTATTTATATATTTGACGGCCGAGTAGCGTAGTACCCCCAGGGTAGTGGCCCTGCCTTAAACTACGGTGGTCCCAGGTTAGAGCTCTGTTCGGAGCATTCATTTGTGTGTGAACACAGGTTTTTGTTCCAAGGTCATGCTTGTTTATATTTATATATATATGTATGTTTATTCTGGTTGCTTCCCCAGTTCTCTGTATGGTCATCCATAACATAATGTCTGCTTACTTTGGGGCCATTCAGTTGGTTTGATTGTCTGGGGATTTATTGATATTTTTTATTATTATTATCTAATAAAATAGAACTTAATGTGTGATTGCTCTTTTATCTTAACTGTACAATCGTTTTTTTGACAGATTGCGCTATATAAGTCATTGTCCACTTTTGCCGCCACCCTGTCCCAGAGCTCCGCGACCACGTGACCCGCAACAAGCCAACATGTGGGTATTTTTACTTATTTATCAGCTAAAGCTAAAACCCATTAAAACTTGATAAAAAATGTCGCTGAGGCAGAGCTTTTGTAGGGCAAAGTTTGTGTTGTGTGATACCTTACACAAGCTACAGCATTTCGTCTGTCGCAAGTCAAATTATCTAGCAGGGATTTATTAGGAGCTCAGACGCAACAAACGAGCTTACCATATCGGTAATGGTAGGAATTGTTTTTTTTTATTTCAAGTTTAACCTGATCGAGAATTTAGCTAAAAATGCACAGAAACATATTGTATGTTTTGTATCAATGGGTGGTTTTAGAAACTCGTAAGAACCTAGTTCAAATAAAAACTTGCTTTCCAGCACTTTCTACGACGGTCGAGACAAATTTGGGATTGACTCGGAAGATGATCAATCTGCGGCTAGCAGTAAAAGAAGAAGACACGATGAATGCAGCATCTTCTTTACAACCCCGGCTCCGTTCATTAAACACACAGAGTCAAATAAGTCTATTATTAAGGTACGTAGATAACGTTTAATAAACCTGACTTATGTTATAGGTATTGAATCTGTACTGTAGTAAATATTAAATAATTGTTCCAGTTTAGCACAAGAAAAATGACTGCTATACGTAGATTCTTATGAAATGTGTGTTAATTCAAATGTAGTGACGTAGCCTTTAGTATGCAGAGCGTCTATAAAAGACCGAACATCAAGCCATTCTAACCTTAATGTGGGCTTCCCCAGAGTGCGCCGAGTGCACATTAAGATATTGAGAAGAATGACTCCAGGCTAAAAGAGTTTGAAAGAATTATTCACCAAAAGATGCGCAAATAATAATAATCCCCAGACAAACACACCAACTGTATGGCTCCAAAGTCAGCAGAGCTTGTGTAATGGATGACCATACAGCGGACTGGGGGGAAACCAGAATAAACATACATATATAAATATCAACAACCATGAGCCGAAAACAAACATCTGTGTTCATCACAGAAATGAATGCCCCGGCCAGGCCTGCCAAGGACCTCCGGCGTATTAGGCAGGGCTAGGTACCACCACGCTACTCTGTGGCCTAACTCTAAATGATCACGACATTTTTGGGATAACACGTAATCTAGCATAGCAATTGTTTGTATTTTAATTAATAAATTTATGTTTAGGTGCCAAGTCCGAAAACCAGCGGGGAAGTAGTCCAAGTAAAAAGGGCTTCAGTGAAACCCGGTGACATCATCAGGCCACCTTTGCCTGCTCAGTCCGGCCATGCGTAAGTATACCGGTTTAATCAAAAGCCATTACTTCAGTCTTCTGCAAAATCTTAAATCTAAGTTTCGTCTCTAGCTATCATCGCTTGAGGGGACATCGTACGTTATCTTTTATTCCATTTTAATATTTTTTTAGTTATCGTAGAGGCTTTAGTAATCTGTAACTCTACGCTCTGTGAATATGTTACTGTGATTTACTTGATATAGCTGACTCATGCCTTTCGGACGTACAATAAAGGCTAAGTAATAACAAATATTATCCTTTAAGTACGGAACCCCAAAAACTAGCATTGGATTTCATGCTTGCTGTAGACAAAATCATTGATAATGATATCTATTCTATTTTCTAGAATTACATAAACGACCTGTCCTTTTACCAGCTGTTGAAAATTCTCCAATTATTTTTTAATTACCTTATGGGAGTAATTTCATAAGTACAACAGAGTTACCAGGTTCGAAAAATCATAGTTGGGCTGGAATTGACATTATCACAGATGTGTTTACGAACGCGTTCTTTAATACTTTTGTATTTTAATTTTGGGTACTCTAAATTTCGCTGTATAGTCAACTTCAATTTACGCACTAGTTTACTTATTTTGGGGTTGTGTATATGAATATATTATTATTTAATTATATAATTATTTATTTTATTTTATTTTATTTTATTTTATGATTTTAAGGGAACTCACAGTATACAATGATTATTAAATTTACTACTACTATAATAATTACCTACTTACTTACAGATTAATAAAACCGCACAGCGGCATCATATTAAATGAAACTCCTGGTTTTATACCCGATGGACTTTATATGCCAGGAGGCACAATAGAAGAGTACGTATAAATCACCATCTAATAAGTGCCAATGATCAAAGCCCTGTCATTTTGTTGTGCTCTATATTCGATCACATGGAAAAACTAGATACTAACACAATCAGTGTCAAAAAACGTCCTCACCAAATGAGTGCCTAAGTGAGAAGTTGGGCATTCATACATTTTTGTAGTCTGTTTTCGAAATTCAGTTTTAAAACATGTTCATACGGTTGGATTTACATTAATGTGGGTTGTTGTTTACCTATTGTCACTATTAAACCGTCGTAGATAGTTAACAGTATCATTTTTGCAAGAAACTATGTAACTTTATTGTTTCTATTTACGATTGAAGGGCTCTACCAGGAGTCTGTGTATCACATTTGGTTCCATTTTAACACTGTAATTTCTTTTTCCTTTTTAACGCATTCTTTCTTTACAAAACTAACAAATTTTCCTAATTCTAGACCTCTCGACTAGGGATTGCAATCCGGCGTCATTTTCAATCCGGCCGGATTGACATACCCAGGTTAACTTGCTTTCATTTCAACATGGACCGTTAATGAGGTGTAAAATAATCTGTTAAATTCTCATCGTCAAAATAAAAACTAGAAACTAAAACTTAAGTTAATTAAAATCTCAAAAATAAAAATGTCATTATCTTAATTACCTACGTGACGTAGGTGATAGTTTTGTCTTCTTAATTAAGTGTTAAAGATTAATCAAAAATCATATTAATAATCAACATCAATTAAACTGAACATAACATAAATATTACCCTTAAATGAGATCAAAAATTCACCACTATGTCGTTAATGGCCTAGTCAAAGAATAAAAAAACATCCCGAGTTTTATACAAAACGCGAAGAAGTAGCTGGTAAATACGTTCTTAGACCCCCCCGGAAAAATATCTTGATACAGCCTACGCCCCACCTAAAGATTCACTCGTCTGGTCCTCTGGCTATGACAATCAAATTATATAATCATTTACCGCGATATATCAAACATGAAAAATATTACAAAAGATTCAAGTTCTTGATAAAACAACTCCTTGTTGTCCCAAAAAATGTTATTACACGACTTACGAATACTTAGTTGATAAATTTTAAATGAATTAGACATATATAGGTATGACCACAAAATGTCCTCTCCTGCATTGCAATACCTAAACTAGGTGCATAATTTTACTTTTTTTGTTTAAATTCTCTATTTGAAAACTACCATCTGTTAAATTATGATAGCAATAAAATATTGAGTATTGAGGATTGAGTATTGAAATTTATTTAAAAATAAGTTATTTTGCCAAAATATAAAACACCGGATCCGGTGTACTGGTACTGGTACCGATTTCCCTGATTGCAATCCCTACTCTCGACCTCATTTCGGCTGCCCGCTAATCTAAGTCAACTATTTTATAGATGATCGATATTTTTTTTTGTTCTTTTTGCAGATCGAGGATTCCTTGTTATAAAGGAAAGTAAGTATCATAAACTTATGGCAGTTTACTTTCCGACTCACGCTCGTTCAAACAAATTTTGAACAGTTCCTGGAATATAACCAACATTAAAAAATAATACTGTAACATTGTATATTCGTATAATCTTTTTCCTATTACGAGCTGTCATTGCTCAAACAATTACCAAGCTAATAACTTAATCCACTAGATTACAATTATAATTGCAATGGATTGATCGATTCTGCCTTATTTCTGCATTTGTGCATTGTATAATTTTTTTTCAGGACTTGTCGTAAAGCGAAGTGCTCTGGAAAAAAATGTCGGTGAGTATTACTGAACATTTTTGCACCATAAAAGAGCACACTTTCAATTAGGTGTCATAAGTCAATAGTATCGTATAATATTTTATTTATTTTAAATATAAGAGTCAGCTCGCCTTATATATTTTTTTACTTATATTGTACAGATTCACTCAACCAGGAATACTGAAAAAGATGTGCTTGAATTATTTAATTGCCTTGTCGCATATTTTTAAAGTAACTAAATAAATTTGTCATACAGTTGTTTGCTAGGAATGTAAAAAGGAAATGAAGATATCGCGTATTTATCGAAACTCTTAGGGATATGCTAACGACTGTCCTTCTAACGTTAAGTTCACTGCTTACTGGGAATAGCGCAAATGCGATCATTGCATCTGGAATCGCCTCATGTAGATGAATATTATAATCGTTGGGATATTTCTTAGGGTTCTTTAACTACCTGATATCTTCGTTTTCCACCAATGTACGTGAATTAACGTTGCAGCCATTATGCAGCCATGCTCAAGAGGAAGCGACGTGCATCAAAGCAACGAAGAAAGGGGTAAGAATTATTAATAGTAATATGTAGAAAATTGATTTATGATTTGTTGATGATTGATTGATCTCATGTCTATACAAATATAACAAGTCATCTATACATATAAGACAACAATCCGAGGTATCTAATGCAACATTCCTAACCAGTGGTAGTTTCTATATAGGCGTTCTAAATCCCTCTGTACCCTCACGGGTACCCTTGGCGTATCGCATGTAGGACTAGTTTAAGTTCCGGCTAAGCGTCCCCAGCGTAAGGCCAAAACGTCCGATGTAATTTCTTTAAAATTTTTTGCCAACCGGGCCATAAAAAAACGGTCAATTTGAGAAAAAGATAAAACTGGTGCCTAATACATTCCGTCCTGCTAAGACTTCACATAAGGAAGTAGGTACGACCAGTCACGACAACTTTTGCTTACGTTAATTTTCGTTCCAAAAACTAGATGAGTAGTATAGGTATATACTTACATTATATTACAGTGATATTCATTAGGTACTTCAGTAATCCCTAGATACTAAGGTGAGTTAAAAAAATATTTTTTAATTAAAAAAAAATATTTTTGTGTCTTTAAATTTTTTAGGAGATTCGGAATGGTTTCCTCAAGTAGACTTCGGCGATCCGGCAGAAGTATCAAAAAGTAAGTTTTTATATTGATTTCTTTTTATACTCGTTAGGATACCATCTTACCTGATACTAATTATTTGTAAACTCGAATTAAAAAAAACTGACAGTATAAAGCTTGCATAACTTTTGGCTTAACCGATTTCTTCAAACGTAGCTAAGAACAAAAAAACACATTCAAATAACACTCCTCTTTTTGCGTCGGAGTTTAAAAAGTAGGGCGTGCACACTTTTTCGATGAGTATTGTTACTTTTTAATTAATTTGTTGTTTACTGTGGTCTCTAGAAATGGTAAAAATCATTGGTTAGTGAAAAGTTGTGTTAATGAACGTACCCATTGCGTGTGTAAATGAACGATACTACAAAAAGTATTTTGCTCTAATCCCTAGTTAAAATTTTGGATTGTAAGGGATTTTGTGCATTAAAATCGCATAATAATAAGAAAGCCATAATGAGGGCGGCCCACTGCTGGACATGCCTATACTGAGTGCCGAAAACCTGAGGAATCAGTATTTTATTTAGTTGGCTTGGTTGGCTAGTACGGTGTCACTGTTCGGAGACTGTCGCATGAAAAGTACAAGCCGGAGCCAGTTCTCAAAAATGAAAACTTTAGGCTCTCTCGACCTTGGACTGGACTATTCTAGCGAACAAGTAATAAATAAACTCTACTACTTTCCTTATTGGTGGTAGAGTTTCTTTTGTTTAGGTCTCGTCTGGATCTATACCAGAGTCCTTCCCATTTTGATCTCCACAATAATCACGTTTACGTCGTTGTGTTAAAGGAAAGAAACAGCCAGTGCAGTAACTGGAACAAAGATAATTCCAACTGAAGACTACAGTCGGCAACGCGGCATTAGTCGATATAACAATTACTTATATTATTATTAAACAAAACATCTACGACTAATGTTGTCCATGGGGCGGATGCCGCTAACCATCAAGTAGGTAACCGTGCTTGTTTGCCAGCTATAAAAATAGTCAAACAAAAAAGAACAAACCTGATATCGGTACTTAGTTATGATGGATAGGTCGTGTTGGTTTGGGCTGTCTTTCGTGGACATCACTATCCTGCATGATGAGATCTTACTGATCCGAGACTGTTCGACCGTCAAGCGATGTATACTGTACAATGTTTCAGATTGGGGCGACGTCAACAAAAATATTACGACGGTGATGACGATTTGTGCGGCATCAATACGCAAAAAATGGACCATGTAAGTTGGGGAGGATTTTATTTTAGTATAGATGCTTTTATAAATAGGTTCTTACTGCTAATTCTTTTCATTTAATCCTAGTGTCGGTTAAAACGGGATAAAAGTTAACCTATTTTTTCTCACAAATTTAATCCAAATCTCTTCAGTCCTTTTTTTCGAGTTTCAACTATACAAATATTCACATATGTACTATTATTACAAAGTAGGATACACGTTAGGTAGATAAAAGATCAACATGCACAAAATAGGAACATGATTCTGTTCATCCCAATGACATTTCTTATCGAATTACTTTTAGGTGCTTTTGCTTCATAAAAAATACAAATAACTTATTTGATTTGTTTAAAAAATGATTTGTATAAAGTTGATAACTTATACAAAAGGACCTTCTTAGATTTAAAAGTTTCTATGTAGTTTCGACTTATAACCTAAAGTTTGACCTCAATTAGAGGGCAGATTCCTGTACTTAAACTATCCTATTAGCTTGTCCTATAAGCTTGTATTAAGGTATACATAAACTGTTAACTGATATGGATCTGCGCAGTTTAAGATTTTCATAAAAATTTGAAAAGTTTAGCACGTTTTATAACACGTAAGTGTTATTCAGGCTATAATCTAGTTTTATTCTACTCCATTCAGCTGTTGAACAATAAAACATCTAAACAAACAAATTAATGATATCACTGATATTGTTATTTATTACTTATATATAGGATGTTAGGAATTGAATTTAAACATTAACGAAAATAACTTCCAGCCTCATAAACCACAAAACTTTCGAAGAGGCGCGCTTGAGACTCATTCCTTGACAGTAATGCCCTGCACCAAGGACAAGCGAATTCCGATACACTACGGTATACTGACAGCTTCAGTCAACATGTTCGATAATAAATTTGGTAAGTTTATTTATTGGCATTTTTGTAACCATCATTGACTATTCCCGATGGAGTAACGCGATAAGATATAGCGTACGTTTACTCCTGGATAATGTAGCTTTCAGACGGTGAAATATTTTTTTAATCTGTCAAGCAGTTTCAGAGTTCACTGATTAAATATACACGAAGAAAGAAATCTTTGTGGCTGCTGTGCCCATGGTGTCTTAGGCGTCTCAGAACAAAATAACTATAACTGATAACAAAACAGAGTTTTATTTTATTTTGGACTTTATTTGTAGTAGACGATTCATGAGTGTAATTGAACATATACATATAATTAAAAAATCCTGCAGGCCTTACAGTTGTGTGTGTAGATGTTTAGTTCGTAATAGATAGATAGGTATTATGCATGTAATTACAGATAGATACGTGGGAATATATATGTTCTATCTCTATCTTTTCAAAGAACTCTCTACCAGTGTCAATACAAAGTTTCATGCATCTGAACCAATTGTCAAGTTTTTCAGCAACAGGTACTCCCTCAAAGGCCTAATCGAACGCAGTGACTGCATCTTCTGGTGATGAAAACAATATTCTCGTGAGCTTAATTTTTGGAAACAAGAAGTCACCCGGTGCAAAATCCAAAAGTTTTACCAGTGTGGTGTTTAGGAAGTCCCTCGTCTTAATCGCGGAGTGCGCGGGCCTGTTGTCGAGGTGGCCTCAGAGTCCCGCCTTCGGTCGCTTGTTGCTCGCAGCAGCACAAACTTCTGGCTAGCATTTGGTACCTAGTGTAGCACTTTGCATTAATGCTACTTTGGTTTCCTAAGAGAATTGATACTAAATACCCTAAAATCAAAAATTTTCCAACGCTTCTCTATCTATATATCGTTTCGAAATAGCCATACTGCTGATTGGCACTTTGTTTCTGGATCATGTTCGAAAATCTAAGATTCGTTATGAATCTGTTATGATATCGTAAACACTGATAATTTTGGAGTACTATTCATGCTATTTTACGATTTCTCTTTTTTAGTTCAATTATAGTAAGTATTTTTTTTTGTTGATTTTAATTGTATTTTTTATGTTTAAATATTTTTACTTTATTTTAATCTAATTGGACATTCTTAATATCATTGTTATTATTTTTTACTATATAATGTATCGAATCGCATGACATTTGATAATTCTTGACATTTAAATTTAGCTTGACATTATTATTCATTTATCATACTTGACATTATAAATATAGTTTTCGACCCTAACTTCTAATCCCATGTTATTAAACATTTCCTTTTGACATGAACAACGACATATCTGTATCATAAATGAATAATCCACACAATTAATTAATATGCACTAATATGTAATAATATAATGTTGATTATTTTAAATACTTTGTACCAATAATATTTTTATTGAATGCTGTGCATACCTATAACTGGCTTGCATGTCAGCCCCTAGTTTAAGTCAGCATATATTTTAATGTATAGACGTGTACGCTGTTGGTGTGACATACAATTAAATAAATAAATAAAAAAAAACACGGCGGGAAGAACCTGCTTTGAATTTATCAATCATATCATGACTTCAGTCCCCGCGCGCCTACTTTTAGAAGCATCGGTGAGGCTGTGAGGTACCCAGCGTGAAACAATCCTCCTTACGCAAAGGTGGTTGTGTAGAATATTATGAACTTTTCCCGATCCAGTCTGCAGATTGTGCTAAATATCTTCGTATGTGATTCGCCAGTTTTGTTAAATCAAATGTTTCACTTGTAGCACGTGTTCTTTCGTAACAGCAGTCGAGGGCGACAACTTCTTTCTTCATCCTTAAATTTTAAGCGACCGCACTTAAACTCGTTATTCCAGCGGTACACAGTGTAATATGTGTCTGTTTGTTCGTTGAGTTCTTCGTCCCGATGAATATCTAAAGCGTCATTGTCTTTTAAAAGGGTAATTTTACAATCGCTTGAGACTCATTCCTTGACAGCGTAGCGTCGTCTCGTAGCGTCCGAGGACAAGATGGACACTGCAGACAACGTCTTGGATAGAGTAAGAGGGGCTATGGAGGCGAAGGAGGGATGGATCCGGGTGGAGAGGGTCCGTAAGGCGAAGGACTAAAAGGTCATATTGAGCTGCAGGACGGAGGATGAGAGAACTCGAATAAAAGAGAAACTCACAACAGCAGGGCAAAGACTCTCTGTGAGTCTATGACTAATAAAGACCCTCTTCTCATCCTCAGAAACGTCCTTGCGGCTCACTCTGACGATATCTTCAACATTATTAAAGGTTTTAAGAACCGAAGTCAAAAAGTCTTTTCCGGCCTGGACCCTCCGGACTTGCGGATTCAGGTTAAATACAGACGGAAGGCTAGAAACTCCCAAACGAGACACGTGGTCATCGGTGTTTCCCCTGTTGTATGGAAGAGATCACTAGAAGTTGGCACCCTCTATATTGATCTCCAGCGCGTCAAGGTTAAGGACCAGACACCACTAGTACAGTGCACCCAGTGTCTGGGTAATGGTTACGGCAGGCGTTCCTGCAAGGAGGTGGCGGATCTCTGTAGCCACTGTGGCGGTCCGCATCTAAAGGCGGACTGCACAGAATACAATGCTGGTACGCCCCCATCGTGCAGAAACTGCAAAGCTGCTAAACTAGACCGGCAGGACCATATATATCGTCTCAGCCTAGATTGTTCAGTTCGTAAACGCTGGGATGCGTTTGCAAGAACAACCGTAGCATATTGTTGAGGGTGTCCAAATGGCAAACGACGCACACCTGACTTGTCGTATCTTGGTGGGTTTAAAAATAGAAGTTAACAATAAAAAATACGCTTTAAAGACCAACGGTGATGAGGGTAGGAGCGACGGGTAGGCCGAATACTCTCCATTTATACAGAATGGGAAGCTCGGAACCAACGCCGTCGGTCCTATCTTCCCATCACCTTGAAAAACCCACCAAATAAAAAACTTCTGCAACCTTGCCTCAGGGGAGAAACGCTATGGCTGCTAGGAAGGGTTTGATAAAGTGAAGTCCACTGCTACCAACCACAAAGTTAAGTTATTTAATTTAACCCCAACAAATCACAGAATTTGGAAAGGCTCAACTAGTCTGGTGAGCAAGTATAAAAAGAAAGGAAAATTATAGTGGAAATTGGAAGAGAGATGGCAGTAATTGTGAATCTAAATAAATACGGATGAGAGAGTATGTTGTCAAATTATTGTTTGAATAATTCGGTTCAACAGATGATGGAAAGTAGGAAAGGACTGAGGAAAGGAATAAAATGGAAAATCATGAAATGTGTAAAATGAATATATAAAGGCAAACAAGAAAGAGAATGGAAGTAAATAAAAACAAGAAAATCTCGGTCCCCATGAAAAAAACAGCTATAAGACAGCTTACAGTAAAAGGCAAAAGGATAGGGAATAAACCAGAATATAAAAAGAGCTCGGAACAAAGAAATAAAAGCAATTTAGAACGCAGAAAACAGTAAAGTATAATTCTTGTTGATAAATTAAAACTGACTATAAGAAGGAAAATTGTAGGAGTAGATTTGATGAGAAACTTAAGAGTTAATAAAAGTAAGTAATGAAAAAGACGTGAGAAATAGAAAAAAATGGAATAAAATGATAGGACTTTGAAACGTTGACGTAAATTTAAAAAAGATGTAAAGGAAGAGCGGATAAGGAGAAACACTATAAACCTAATACTAAATGGAAACAACACTGTAAACTGTAAAACACTCAGCGACAATCTGTGCGCTGGTAGAAGGAACACAATAAAAAATATATATACAAAAATATGGTAGAGGAGGGCGATGGCTGGATCTCGCGTTAACTCGTGAACGGGTGCCGTTTGAGGGTGTTCGTCGTTTGGATACTTGGAGACTTGCTGAGCTGACAGATGCAGATAAAAATAACTTTGTATAGACATGAAGAGACTCTGTAAATTTATTTTGAAAAAAATATACCCGTGAAGTTTCTTGCCAGTTTTTCTTCACGAAGGTTTTCCGAACTGGTGGTAGACTCATGTTTTATTTGACGTCAATAACAACAAGTAATTGTCAATGTTGAGAAATAAATATTTCATTTCATTTCTATAAAAGGCACCTTGTTAAAAAAAGCTAATTAGAGTCGATTAAACGTAATTAATCAAGTTTCATGTTTTTGTTATGACACAAAATAGTTTCATAATGCTGGTAAAAAGTTATAGGAGAAATAAAAATTTTGATCAACTTTATTATTATTTTTAAATAATGGAATTTCATACATGAAATCTTTTTTTCGCAAAACTTTCTGAGTGTCCTGGTATAGTTGCAGCATTTCTTTAGTTCGATACTTACTGGGGTATGGAATAAATTTATTAAAGATCTTAGTAAAATTTTAGTGCAGGCCATAATTAGAAAAAATAAACTAATTATTAAAATAATTTTAATCAATTAAAATATACTTAGGCCATTTTTTAAATATTCTGGAGCAACATTTTATTTTACCGCTAAATTTAAATAGCAAGATCCTGATGATTTGCGTCATAAGTAAATTCCCCATCGCCTGATCCAACAACACGAGTACTAATCAAATGAATAGCTTTATAACGTAAATCTATCAAAATTATTGCACGTTGTGTTATAACTTAAGACAAAACAACTAAACCCACTTGTATTTCGAAGGTATTGTCGAAATATATTTTTCAACAACTGCCTGCAAAATAACACAAGGCGCAATCACAGCATAAATCAATAATAAATGACATTGATACTACTAGGTCCAAGATCCAAAGGGCGGCAAGCGCTACCAATGAGCGTGATGGCGTACTGCCTCGCTTTCCACTACCATCCCAAACAGTGGACCACCAAGCTTTTGGACAATCTACTGGATGCTGGCGACACCTGGTAAGATATCACGTGGTTGTTGAGGTAAAACTATGTAGAATACACTTCTAATTTTAAAGTTTATGACTGTAAAGGAGCAAATTAATAAGTTTACGTATCGTTTGTAACCAGCTTTGTAACCAGTTTGAGCCACATTTTTAGATATATTGATAAAAATTATTGATAACGAAAACTGAACTTGCCATATTATATTATACCTTTACTGTTTGTAATATGATATGGCATGGCAGTTACCAAGGCCCGATTTTCAAAAGTTATCTATGCAGTGAAAATCGGCTTTAAGTTAAATAATTATTTAACACAAAATAAAAACCTCCAATGACGGGACAAAATGGCGGCCAAGTGGCGTAAATGTTGGTAGCCCTGCCTCATGCGCCGGAGGTCCCAGGTTCGAGGCCTGGCCCCGGCATTAATTTATGTGATGAATTTAGATGTTTGTTCTCGGGTCATGGTTATTTATGTTTATATATGTATGTTTATTCTGGGCTCCCTCAGTTCACTTTATATGGTATAGATTGTAGTGATTGTCTACTAACGCCTGAAACGATATCTTTCATGATTGGCTCACTTCTTTCACACTGGAATAAATCAGCTTTTAAACAAAAAGAAAACCTTCAAAATCGGTCCTTTGTATAGGAAACAACATGCGACAGACGAACACACAAGTAGACAGATACCCACGTTAAACTTTTCGCTTCGGGGAAATAAAACAGGTTTTTGTGTCTGTTATATCTCTAGCTGACGGTTTCTTTAATTTGGTACAAATCATGCTGACCAATTAGATTTAACAATATTTTTATAAGGTCTGGGTATTTTTTTCTATTTCTAAAAAAAATGTATCCCTCTTGCTTCAAAGTAACAATTATTAAATTTACAATACAGGTACCTTCAACTGTTGGACAAAGTACACGATCACTCTGCAGTCCAAGGCATGTGTGAAGTCCTGCCATTCGGCAAAAAGCAAATCTTTGTATTGAATGGCAAGAAAATGCAGGTTTTATTGGGAGAGCCCGATATACTGGGATATACCATGTCCATGGACCCAAAAGTCTACAATCTATGTCGAGGATTGAAGGCATTCTTTTTGGAAAATCGGGCTGGTATTTTATTGTCAAGGTATGGTACTTTCGTAATGTGTATTATTATAAAACAAAAAATGACCAGATTGCCGAAAATTTGATTCCAAAACGGCCCTAGTTAAGAATATTGTATAGTTTGAAAACATTAATAGATATTTTAAAGCCAAATGTGTCTTTTTATTTCGTAAATAATATACATGATGTAAATTTTTTCAGAATCCTCAAAGTAGCGATATGGAAGGACAACATATGCTACTATATTTTCGACCCCGCCGGCAGAGACAACAGGGCTCGCTCCAACTTCGCAAGCGGCGCGGCTGCACTCATTGCCGTCAAAGACCTCAACGCCGTCACCGAAGTCATCCTCGCCCGGAGCATTCTCGACGACCAGAAGTTCGTCCTCGCCCCGGTCAAAATGCTTAAAATGGCTGACGAAAAGTCAGAAGAAGACTTCGATTCAGAACCAGAATTAACGCAAACAGAAAAAGCCCTCATGAGCTACAGACTACTCAACGAAAACTGCGCCATTGTCAACGCTAACATGCACCTCGGAGACCGATGCTTCGAAGAATCCAAAAATCGACAAGCTTTAACGATAGCCATTGCTGCTATGACCTACGCGAAAATATCCCCACCAAATACATGGTTCACCAAAACTCTCGATAAAATTCTACGTATGGGCAACAAATTGTATATTGAGTGCTTGCCGTATAAACAATTAGCAGATATAACCATTGATAATATCCCCAATGAAATAAATCTGGGACCATATACGTGTGAAATTATAATTTACAGAGAGAGAATTTCAGGACAGTTGTTTACGACAAAGGAATGCATTTTGAATATTAAAACAGGATTAGAGGAGTTTTTCAATAGGGATTATAATAGTGGTATATTGGAGTTTAATAATTATTATTTAGCGATATGGAGGCAGAAAGATATGTATTATTTGTTTGATTGTTATCCCCGGACTACGGATGGGTCTCGATCTATAAATGTGGGGAAAGCCTGTTGTCTCATGCTGCTTAATCCAAGTGTCATGGCAGATGTTTACAAGAAAAATTGGGATTACCTACCCCCGACAACACCGTTCTTCATTCATGCATTTAAAGTCTTGAAGCTGAAGAAAAAGGTTCCTAAGGTGAGTGGCATTAAAATTTCATTTGTAATGCCACTTAGGAATATCGTAGAAAATTGAGATATGCAATATTTTTTTAGTGGTTTTTATCCAATACACCAAAAATAAAAAAACGGACTTTTTTGAGATACCGCTTTTTGGCTTATGAGGGCAGTATATATCTCATAAACTTAATTTGTCTTATTCTTTTCATTAAAGTTTTTATTCAAACATCACAATATATTTTTGATAGTTTTTTACTTCTGCTAATATGTAGCTCAACTAAAGGTGCCTGAATGTCGTGTTTTTAAGTTTATTTATTGCAATAATAAAATTACCACTTCAGAATCAAATCGTATGCACCCTAAGTGAAGAGATCCTGCCGGTCGGCAAAGCGCGTAGAAAGCTGATGAAAACGCACTCAGGGCGCGGCGATAGTGTAGAGAAGTTCCACAATATACTTCCCATGGAGAACTATGATGATAAGAATCTTGGTATTGTAAGTATCGTTGAGTTTTATCGTAATGTTATGTAAAATAATATAATTCTGGTCTAATAAAATGCTTTTATCTTATATATTGAAGGGGGAAAATTTACAGAAGTTTAACGCTTTCTACCTGAAGGGATTTTTGCATCAAATTCGAAAGGCTTAGCCCTACATCTCGTAACAAATGTGTCCTCATATAATAAATATAGAGGTCCTAGGTCCGAATCCTGGTACATTCAAACATTGGTGCTTGTGTCGTGGTTGTTCTCTATATACATGCATTCTTATACAATATCTGTTTATTATAAATAAGGTTTATTAGTTGTCATTAATTTAAAAGAAACAATACCACAACTTGATACCACAGTTCAACGAGGACGTTGACGAGGAAAAGATGGGTGACATCATATCTCTGGTGGATAGCATTCAAGAGGATTACCTTCCACCGATACCCGTGAAGTACAAGCACATGCCTCCCGAACCAGCGGAGATGAGGATCAGTGAGTCATTTTGTAGTTTTATTTACGCTGGTATATGTGTATCCGTTTTCTGTAGGTAGCTTCGCCTCTTGTTTTTCTTAGATTTTTCTTGCTACAATACTTTTTAATAAAAAGGCTGGTATTCTGCACTCAAATATTATAGAAATAGTGCGAGTATTCCCATAAGTATTTATGTAATTGTTGAGTGTTATCCATAAGCGGTCTGCCAAACCAGATAATTAAATCCTATAATTAATTCGAAACGATGACGGAATTAGCCATATTCAACAAATAGCGGCAATATACAGTTTGGATACCACCTATGGGCAATAAATGAAACCACAAGTAATAATAGTCCACAGAAGTATAACACAATCGAATATTACACGAAAAACCGCAAATTAAATAACTGTCATTTTCAAACAAAATAAATAGCGAAATAAATGCAGTATCAGTATAACACTCTGTTTAGACAACGTACCTTAGCCTCAGGAGAAGAGTGAAAACGATGCACACGCATGGCGCGATTAGGCAGCACGGCGCCGCCATCTTCGATTGTTGTTTTACGGTTTGCGACGGAATGAAAAAAAAAATCACTTACTGTTAATTTTTTAACCGCACTTTTTTATTTCGTCACGATTTAACTGAACTGAAAATAAACCCAATCATGGCGCACTATCCTGTATTGTAGGACAGGTGCGAGTTGCGCCAAATCTCTCCCGATACATACGTAAAGTTAACACTGCATTCTGGCGACATTCGCCATACATTAAAATCATGTCTGTATACTCTGCAGCCCTGTAAAAATGCTGTTGCCGCAGCATTTTGTTAAAAAAACACACACACACAAAAGTCAAGTACCTAGTGTCAATTTCACCATAAAAAATAAATACTGAATAAATTAAACTACCTAATACCACAGTTTACAATAATTCTGCACAATGCGCGAGCGCGAGTATCAAAATCTCTTCAATAAGCACATGCGCAGTGGCCCGGAAGTCTAGCGGTGAACTGACGAGTGCGGAGTGACGATACATAAATTCTCAGTTGGCAAAAAACATAAGTCATAAATAGTGCAATCGGTGCAATTGTTAGTATTCAATACTTATTTACAATTACGTACCTAAGAAAAATGATGAACTATGATAATCATCAATGCATTAAAATAAGAGTATGTTTGCGTTATTAGAGTTTGTATTATTATTATTAACAATTAAGAAATTAGTTTAAGGAATGGACTATGTACCTATTATAATAAATGTTTATTTTTTGTTTTTACGATTGAATTTATGAATTTTAACAGGAGCGATTCGACTCGTCCAGTCTACGCGTAACACGTATATCTTTATTTATTTTGTCTTTAACTACACTTAATAATTTTTAATAAGAACGCTTTTAAGTACCGTTATAACAATTTTAAAAACACTATGTACTAAGTGATTAAGGCTAAACATTATAAACATAATCTCGAATCATTTTCTCTTTCAACTTATTTATTAACCGATTATTATTCCCTTTACAAAACAGTGGTAACTAACTGATTATAACATGCTATCTTACATACAACTCTAGAAAACAAGTTTGGCGGGTTTTTGTCACTTTTCTCAAAAATATGATTTTGCACTTAGCGGCCTTTTACGGTAGGACGGCAGAACAGGTGTATCCACCCTGCACGCGCCCCGCACAGGGGAATTTCCGCGCTCGGCAAATAACGCACTACGTGGCAACATCGCATTTCTCCAACAAGTACCTCAATAATGTTAATTCAAGTTCATTGACTGATTGGCCTAGTGCTGCAAATCTACAGTGTGTCTCTACGAATTTGCTCAAAATTAAAACTCTAGTTTTTAGCCTAATTACTGGACCGATTTCTTTCATTTTTTGTACACTGTTAGAAGAGGCGATAAAAAGTATGAGGTTTCATTTATTGCCCATAAGTGGTATCCATACTGTGTGTTACAGAATTTCACTTTAAAGTTATGGCGTTGCGTACAGTACGATGTTTTTAACAGTGTTTATCTTCCATAAAACATATTTAAATTCATTCATTCATTTTGCCGTTCATTTAGTCGTGCCAGTCCGTATTCAAAGAGCAAGAGATATTCAAATCTTGCCATATAACCGGTTTTATGCAAGCATTTTGATTGGTCGCGCGCTAATGCTTATAATATCTCAGTATTTCAGTGTTCATAACAACGCACACGGGAAGTCGCACATTTACTATGAATTGATGAATATATCTGAAACCCTTAGACAACAACCAATTCAATGTTACAGCGAACCTGGACTCGCCGACGATCTCCGTCACGCAAATGGTGCCTCCGTGGCCCAAGCCCCGCGACAAGACCAACGAGCCACCGGAGCCTGACCCCGACCCCGAGCCCACGCCGCCGCCCACACCGCCCGAGCTACCCGTTAGTAGAATTCTCCCAACCTCTCCCCAAGCATCTCTACACCTCTTCATCTTGTGCGGCCATCGTGACTTGTTTTATCGAACCTGATCGAGTTTTCGTTTTGAGAACTCATGAACTTTACTGCTCAAACAAATATTTGTACTTCGAGCTAAATGAAAAAATTTCATTCATTTCAGCTATGCCCTTTGCGCATTGCCACTTTAGTCTCGCAATTAAGTATAATAAAAGCACTCAAAAACATAACTTGTAAATATCAGCCGTTGTTATCTACAACTTTGCAGACCGTCACGACCCAGAAATTCTGATTCCGTATACCGCCGTCCACAACCGCACTGCCTGTTAATAAACGCATAGTAAAGAAAACCAATAGACTAATGTCTTGGTCAAATCGAGACCGAGACTTGTAAAGGTCGTTGCGGGACTTCTTTCGGCGGAACGAGAACGACTCATGTTCAAAGAAACCCAAACAAAATCTGAAGTTCAATCGAATGACATTTTTTTCATAATATTTAAGTACACTTGATATAAAAGTGCACAGTTCGCAAACTGGTATTAACACACTGTGTGTATTAGGGTGTTACCACACCAATCGATCGACGTCGATCGATTCGTGTGGTAGAAACCATCGATGGACGTCGACTGGTCTGGATTGGTGTGGTAGAAACCGTCGATCGACGGACGATCGATTGGTGTGGTAATACCCTTAGTAATCACTGGAGGGATATCAGCCTCTCCCAACTCAGGGGTGGTGTCAGACTATTGCTAGGCCATCACGCCTACTGCGGGCTGGCAGACTACACATACGTTCATATAAATTTATAGGTGCATAGGATTATTTTACTACTAAATTACCAACTCAGGGGTGGCGTCAGACAATTCTAGGCCATCACGCCTACTGCGGGTTGGCGGAGTACAGATACCTTCATATAAATTTATAGGTGCATGGGATTATTTTACTACTAAATTACCAACTCAGGGGTGGTGTTAGACAATTGTAGGCCATCACGCCTACTGCGACGTCGACTGTTCTATTCTACCATCGATCGACGTCGACCGGCAACGGTCGATCGATTGGTATGGTAACACCCTAAAACTACTTGTTTTGTTAATAGTCTGTGCGCGCATTTACGCTGTTTTGTTTTCATATGTTTTGGACTCTTCTGAGCACTTAACGTGAAGTCCATTCAAAATAACTACATCTAGATATCTCTGATCTCTATCCAGATCACTGCGTTGACGCCGAAAAAAAGCGTACTTAGTATATGTGTCTGAGAACGAGATGTTTTTATAAAAAAGGAAACCTTTTGACCAACTTTGTTGAAAAAATACTAATTTAAAGTTATATTTCCAGCCACCTGAAGGAGGAGCAGAAGAGGTAAATACAATTTTAATTTTTAATACTAAATTATGAAATGTTTAAAAAAATAGCTGCAAATTTATACATCGCCTTCTATACTGTCTAAAGATAGTTGCTTAAGTTGTGGGGCGTTGATGGTAAACATGACCTGGTGTTGTATAATCTAATGTAACTAATTTGTAATTGAGCGCTAAACTATTATATTTATACTATTTGATATTGTCGTACTGTACCTTATCATGACCATGTCAGATCTAGATCATGGTGGTAAAATGTGGCGTAAATATGACATAGATGAACACACTATAATGAAGTTTATTGAAAGAGACAGACATTGAAAGAGATAAAACCACCTACAATTTAATGCTCAATCCTGATAACAATCAAACAAACAGGCCGAAGAAGAAGAAGACGAAGAGACCATGGAGAGGAAGAAGGAAGAAGAAGCCAAGAGAAAAGCAGAAGAAGAGGAAGCGAGGCGGAAGGCGGAGGAATTGCCACCGCCTCTGCCGCCGCCACCGCCTACACCGCAGTCCGAGCTGGAAGTGCCGGTAATTTGCAATGCACCAATGTTTGTTCATTTAATAGGTTTCGTTGGTGACGTACTGAGAGGAAAGATTAGATACTGTAAGATTTGTGTACCGGTTTACTTTAATGCACCTCAGACTAAATATTTAAACATAGTTTTGTAGATGTTAATGAACTCGTATTAGGGTATACGTGTTGGTCATTTCCTATCAATATAAAAATGGCCCTTAGCTATTAAACATATAGGCACATAAAGTAGAGCCAAACTTAATCGTAAAATTGCCTTCTTTTGTCAATATTACAATAAACATATATTTTAACTGAAAAAAGTTAAGCATTCGTGGATAGCTAACTTTAAAAAAATTTACTAATGTTGTGATGAAGTTCAAATGTGATCTATTAAATTAGCCCTACTTTAGTATAAAATTATCTTTAGTGCTAGCCCAGAATACAATAATCTAACTTGGTGATTCGCACCGAATTCTTCAAAAAAAGTCCTGCTGATAAAAAAGTTTCTCATAAATGGCTCTGTGAGTATCGCATTGAATCTTTTGGAAAGGTATGCGACGTTATCACCTTCGTCTTCATATATTAAGATACCTGATATACTTCATATATCAGGTAAGTATATCATGATATACTTACCTGTAACATTAAGTATCAAGGCATCTCCCAATCTCTGCTCTCCTTCAACGTTCCTCAAAAACATAATCATTAATGTATTATTTTAGCTGGCAGAAGGTTCAGGCTTACTTGATGAAATAATTGAAGAAGAACTCCAGACGGCGCCACCCGCCAACGTGCAAAGACGAATCCTTCTAACCGAGGACGCTCAAGTCAGATCCAAATTACGCGAACTGAGAAAGAAAATGACCCCCCCATTAACAGAGACGAAATACATCGAACAAACACCTTCAGAAGAACTATTAAAACGGACTAATTTCACTGAATTACCAGACGGTACTGCGATATTAAGAGGCAAAGAAGTTATCACTGGTAAAGACACGGCAGATATCTTACCTTTTGTGGCTATTATGGCGGTAGTAACTTCATTCAAGTATATTATTAATACCTGGAGTTCGGAGATTGTTAACTTTATTATTAATACGGCAAAAATGTTGCATCATAATAAGAAAGAAAGATTCCAGTTGTCTCCAGTGCATATTATACCGAAGATTGCTATTGGAAGACAGGTAGGTGGCATTTAAATTTAAAGTAATTAAGTACCTTAATATTTTATTTATAGCTTCTATAGTATTGACGACCGAGTGGTGTAGTGGTAAGTAGCCTTGCCTCATACGCCGAAAGTCCCAGGTTCGAGTCCTGGCCGGGGGATTCATTTGTGTGATGAACACAGTTGTTTGTATTTATATATGTATGTTTATTCTGAGTTCCCCCACATCGCTGTATGGTCATCTATAACACAAGCTTTGCTTACTTTGGGGCCATACAGTTGGTGTGTTTGTCTGGGGATTTATTTATTTATAGTATCGAAACAGTCACAATACTTAGTTTTATGTAAATGGACACCTGAACACGATAATTTAATAAATAGTATACCTAGTTTCATCCAAATGTTTAATTAGTAGTTCCTGCGGTCTGCGTGATATCGTAGTTAAATAATTCGATTTTGATTTGATTATCGGGGGTGATTGTTGTGTATTTATGATAAATGAAATATATGAAATTACCAAACAACATGAACGACGTTGATTAGCAAAGTTTTTATTTGACGACAAAAAAGTTACTTTGTTCCATAACTCTACACTACCCGCTTTTAGGTTTTTTTATAATAGTACAAAGTGTAATTCCAATAATCCTTTCAATTGCAGGCATACGCTGCAAACATTGACGTTATAGCCGAAGGGCCATCTTGGAATATGGAGGAAGTCCTACAAAGAAGTTACTTAGACAAATACGATAGAGGCATGCTGACTACCCCGTATTACAGTTGCGCGTTTTTCGTGAGAAACGGACTGTACTATTTGTATGACGGTAACCCCTGCAATGCTTTGGGAATTAGAGACTTCAAGGAGGATGGAAAAGCCTGCTTCATTCGCTTCAAGAGTTTACATGATATGGTTGCTAGGTCAGTCTTGTTTGTAGGCTCATAGTGGTTTTGTAATCAATACCTAACATTTTATTATATTAGTAAATCTAAGGTTAGTGAATCTTAGAATAGATATTGATATTGTTGATGCACGAGATGATAAATATAAAAACTTTAAAGGTTAGGCTAGAATATTTCGAAATCATATCATAAAGAAATGGTATACTTTAGAATTGACCGTTGTTCTTCTACCGGTTTTTAGTTTAATTGTATTTCGGACCTATCATATTGATTTTAAGTTCAAGTTGGTATTTTATTTATTGTTGACTTTACAATAATAGAATAAAATACAGAAAAAGCTCTTGTAAATCTTGAAAAAAATATGTGCTAAGTTTAAAGAAATTAAGTGTTTCCGTTTAACAATAAATAAGGGAAACGCTGCTCCAATCTCAATAATAAACAACGATAAGTTGCTTATATTGTTTATACATTTATAGGATCCAATACAACAAAGACAACAAAGACGATCAGCAATTTATAGTGAGCCGCATCTTAGTGCGTCGTCTCCTCACCGAGCCTCGACTCCAACTGCCAGAAGACTACGACTATGGCCTCATGGCGGCCTCAGACCCCAAGTCCAAGTTTGAAGACGTCGACAAATCCAAGACTAAGGTAGACACTAGCGGTAGCAAAGTACACACTGAATCAGCTTCAATAGAGTTGAAAAAGAAGAGCACCGCCCAGCTAGTTGGTTACAAACAGTATGGCACTTTTTACAAAATTCTCGGCACGGCGGACGTCTCAAGTGAGAAGTCTGGCGGTGCCATCATGCCCTGCCACTTCATCAGCCTCATCGCTATGCTGATGGCCACCATGCACCCCATACGCACCTGGACACCGCAGATGATCGACATGGCCGTAGAAAAAGGCCACGAGATTGCCCAGAAAACAACCAACTTTGGCGTCTGTGAGAAACGAGTTATCAAAAACCTCCAACTCCAAGGCAAAATTTTCAACATCAATATCAAAAAAATTGTCGTTATTAATAAAAACCCAGACCGAACCTTGGAACAATATGTCAAAGCTGTCATGCGCCGACTCCGATATGTCATCATTGAATTGAATAGCCGTAGCATGGTCATCTGCAATGCTGAAGGGTATTATCATTTATTCGATCCATACTCGTCCACAAAAGATATTGATAAACAAGAAGACGTCAAAGAAGTAAGAGTAAGTAGAACTGAGTCTAGAAGAGAAAGCAAAGACAAAAAGAAAAGAAAAGACAGTAAAAGAGATAGCAAACAGAATAAAAAACATAGTTCCGAAGTAGCTTCCTGGACATTATATAGAAGTCTAGATATGTTAATTGATGGCATCAAACAATCTGTGAAATCGGACAAAGATCCGTCATTCTACACGTTCGAGCTGACATCTGTGAAGAATGCACCGCGCTACGCCTCCTATTACTACAAACTATCCCCCTACTATCAACCAGAAGTGAACCCGAACACACCGTATCTCAAGCCGAGAAAACAGATGCCGTTAGTAGACGAGAAGATGTACTGGTTAGAGTTAGAACCTATACCATGGTCGCGAATGAATTTGGAGAACGATTTGGGAATACCAAGAAAGACTCCAGCCTCGTTATGGAAGAATTGGGATATCGAGTTGCCTGGGGATCTGTATTCGGTTTGGGGCACGTTGCATCCGACGGATAGCCGCTTCGAGGCGCGGCGCCGTGGCAAGCAATACCTGGCGACGTGCGTGGTGGCGCTGGCCATGACGGAGATGTGTGACTTCGATGCCTGGACTGCCTCCTTCCTCGACGGTGTCGTTACCATGGGTGACCAGTACCACGCTAACTCCGTCGCCAAAATCGGAGAGGAACCTAACTACGAGCTCAACATCGAAGACCTAGACGAATCCTTCGAAGACAAATACCCCTTCTCCTTCAAAGCCAAATTCAACAAAATTATATTTGGGTTTATGTACAATTTGCTCCCCGATCGCTTTAATTTGAGCAATGCGCTTGCGTTCTTCTTTGAGAGCAATGATCTAGGCATTTTAGTATCCCCGAGAAAGAATTTAGCTTTTGGAATCAATGGGAACTCGTACTTTATGTACGATTGTCAGTCATTTGGAGCTCCGCTGTTCTGTCCGGGGCAAGGCGGATCCTACGTGCTGAAATGTGAAAGCCTCAATAGACTTATATACTGCATGACTATAACGTTAAATATCAAAAACCATAATCAACAGTTCCATCTCTACGCAGTTCATATTAATGTTAAAGAAAAGTAGTGACAACGAAAACATAAACATAGCCATAAACAGTGTAACAGTCTAAATTAAAAATAAATGTCCTTTGTGAGGTGTTTTTGTTCCATTATTTTGTCTACAACAAGCTTGTACGTTATGGCCAGTTTACACGAGTTAAGTGGTTAAGTTGGTAACTAAATTTTAACTAAATTTTAAGTTAAAAGTTGCGTGTAAACAGCCAGTTAAGTGATAAGTGGTAACTTAAAATTTAGTACGCAAGTGATTAAGTAGATTAGGATTCGTTCTATTTTTCGTATAAGTGGGTGGGCGGGGCTTCTCACTTAACACGTTTGGACGTGATTTTTTAGTTAAGTGCATAAGTTGACAAACCTGGTGGCGGCAAGAGCTCGTATTTATTTCGCATTTACTCTTTCTTTTTAAATGTCGGAGAGGAGCTTATTTTCGACTTCATAATTTGTTGAAGAATATTTATATATAGATATGCTTGTAGAATAAAAATTTGAGAAAAAAACATATTCTTGTAAAGATTTTAATTTACGAATAAAATTCTTCTCTGAATTTGTCCAAAATCACATTTACCATATATCTAAGTACAGAATTGACGAATTCCTCGAGATTCATCACTGCTCAACTTCATTGAACTTATGAACTTAACTACTTAATCCGTTTGGACACACAAGTGACATCCAGTAACTTAAAATTTAGTTAAAATTTAGTTACCAACTTAACTACTTAATACATGTAAACCGCGCATTAGTCACGAATTGACGCAATCAATAAATTATTGAAAATAATGCCTACTCGCAGACAATCATTTGAAATCTATACACGGAATATCTGCAATATAGTGAAACCTATCGTCTAATTCTTAAATGGTTTAAATTAATTTTAAGGTTGAAGTTAAAACTGATGCCTCATACGCCGAAGGTCCCAGGTTCGAGTCCTGGTCGGGGTATTCATTTGTGTGAGGAACACAGAAGTTTGTTCTCGGGTCATGGTTGTTAGTATTTATATATGTATGTTTATTCTGGGTTCCCCCCCAGTTCGCTAAATGGTCATCCATAACACAAGCTCTGCTTACTTTGGGGCCATACAGTTGGTGTGTTTGTCTGGGGATTTATTATTATATTATATATATATATATATATATATATATATATATATATATATATATATATATATATATATATATATATATATATATAATATAATAATAATTATTATTTTTAGTGTATTTTAGGGGTTTCATCTCGGGATGTAAAGAAAAAAGCTGAATTTTTGTTGTTTTTCAACCTTTATTTTGATATTATGTTGAATCTTAAGTAAATTCAATAATCATTTTCACTTCCCTTTCTCAGGTGAATTACTTAAGATAGAACATTTAATTCAAGTACATTCTACTTAAGGATAATTGCGTGTTGAGTAGGAAAGAAATCAAAGTATTTTTTTATATATTTTTTTACAATCTTAAATAAGCTAGAAGAATATCATGCCAAGCAGTTCATTTTGTGCAGGTGGTAACAATGTTTTTGGTTCTAGGGTACCATTATGTAGTACCCAACCCCATTCCTGGAGTTCTTGTCTTACCAAGTGTGAACTCTGATTTTGAGGCAACAAGAAAATACGATGCCCCACTCTCTATCTCCAAAGCGGACCAACGTATAAAAATTGTTCCAGACGTAATTTGTAGAGAATTGTATGCTCTAAAACGGAAAAGTAGATAGTTTAAAAAAACTGATTTTTGCGACCTTGAATACCTCAGGTTCCTTACACTTAACCGAATAAATCGAATCGGCTTTTCCCGTTTCGTCCCAAGATTTAACCCATTTTTTGCTTTGAGTGACTGGACTGTATTAGTTAGGAAGGTAGTGCAGTAGAAAGTACAGTTTAAAAAATTAAATTAACCAATCTTAAGTAATTCACACTTTATTTTTCATTCCAGATTATTTAAAAGACGCGTCCAAGTAGAATATATTATTAATACTAGACTGGCTATTGCCGAATAATTTTTAAACCTATTTGATTTTCGCCATTTTGTCGCTTTTGGATCTGCCAACGGGGTGCTCTAGAACTAAAATTGACGTTTCAAAATACATAAAGGTACTTTCCTAGTCGTCATACAACTTTGGGCCATGCAGAGACGGAGATAAATTCAGCGATTACTGGGAGAATTTATGAAGCCACTGGCCAAATAGATAAAGATATCGGTTTTAGGTGCTGCCAACTGGAGAAAAAATTCAATAAATCAAATATCTATCCAAATCCTAAAAGATAAATTTTAAAGGTAAAGCTGAAAACTGATTGATTTTTTTTATTTTGTCACGGTTGAGTAATAATTATGATCAATGCGCATAATTCGCAAACTGTTAGTAACTAACAAGGAAATCTTTCTCAAGTTAATCTTTCGAGACGACTTTCTTTGATTATTTATTTTTATTAAACTATTCAAATAGAATATGTGACGGTCAGGATAGAGATCATGATAGCTCGATTAAAAATTTGAATCAATCTTCCAATTGAACGAAGTACATAATTATTTCATAATCTGGCAAGGGCAACGCTTTACGAAAACCTGTTTTAATATTTATTTCCAGACAAAATTTTTTTTTTAGTAAAGACGTTTCTAATTTCATTTGTAATAATTTTAGAATTTAGTTTATTACTAAAAAAAATATGATTTAATTTTAATTATTTAAAGTTAATTATTTTAGATTTATTTTCAGTACCTTGCCAATTAAGCCATCTAACATTGACGCCTTTTTCGTGTAAATTTGAATATGACAGGCCCAAAATCACGTTCAAAACTTGACAACGCAAATTGAATTTTTATATCAAAATTATTTCAAAACGTTCTGAGAGTACCTAATCGCTAGAGGCGAATTTGAGGCTTTTGAGCAAAAATAAAGCTATCATTTGTTTGACAAAGCCTGACCACTGTTCATACAATATATACAGGTCTTAGGTCGTCCTCGGACCCGCAATTCAAAGTGAAAATATTATTAGTGCATAAAAAAAACGTATTATTCAACGACACTACCAGCCAGACCAGTAAAATAAAAACCTCGTGATTCTGCGGAAAAAGAATTGAACTGATTTCTTTGAATAGCAACAATAATTTATAAAAAGAAACCTGCATCGACTTTTCATCACTTTTAATTTGTGTTACCTTAATTGTATGCGTCACAACGTCGAAAACTATTCATAGCTGAAAAATTACATAGATTCGACTAAACTTCTATAAGGTCTGATTTTTCAATGATCTGCTAATTTTTATTACGGCCCATATTTCATTGCATTTAGAATTTGTCATAATTTGTATGACAAGTCTTGTTAAGTATCAAAGTTATCTGAGCATAAAAAAATCAGCACTAAATAAGTAAGTAGTGTTACTTACTTGATTATCAACATTATAATTAACATAATATAGTGTGAAGAACGAAAACTGTCATTATATAAAAAAATGTGTCCTATTTTCGATCTTAGCCGACACCTTTAAAGTAGAAGTTTATTTTAGAAATAAAGTAGAATAATAGGTCTTTACCTATGAAACTGCCGTTTTGCCGTACTGGCCATTTCAAATGAAAATATTTTTTTTTTTGACTGATAATTCTAATTTCAAATTAATTTTATTTGACAAACATGGAATTCTTTTTCTTAAATCGTCATTTGTTTAATAGTTAGTGTTTTGTTTTCAACGCATTCGAACATTTTTCGTCATCATGGATAAGTTAAAAATTCGAGTAATTATGGAGTATGAGTACCGTCGTGGCAGCAAAGCGGCACAAGCGGCACGCAACATCAACGACGTTTACGGAGCGAACACTACAAACGAACGCACCACCTGTTATTGGTTTACCCGCTTCCGTTCTATAAATTTTGACCTGAAAAATGAACCCCGTAGTCGTCCGAAAACTTTGGTCAATAATGACGAATTAAAGGCAATTGTGGAAGCTGATGAAACTCAATCCACGGCTGAATTAGCAGCAGCTTTCGACGTTAGCATCAAAACAATATTGGTCCATTTGCGTCAAATTGACAAGGTAAAAAAGCTTGACAAATGGGTACCCCACGAACTCAATGACCGCCAGCGCGAAGTACGCGTGGAGACGTGCCTTGCACTGCTCAGCAGGCATACAAATGAAGGAATTCTGAACCGCATTGTTACTTGTGACGAGAAATGGATCCTGTTTGACAATCGTAACTTACCTCTAAAAAAGTGATGGTCACTGTTTGGTCGTCTAACGCGGGTGTAATTCATCACAGCTTCTTGCCAAACGGGACAAGCATTACTGCAGATGTGTACTGTGAAGAACGGAACACAATGATGGAGAAGCTCGCACGTCTCCAACCAGCTTTGGTCAATCGTTCGGCTCCACTGCTCCTGCACGACAACGCGCGACTTCATACTGCACAGCAGACGGTCTCCAAGCTACAAGAGTTGGGGTTGGAAGTTCTCCGTCATCCGCCGTACTCACCAGACCTTGCGCCTACAGACTTCTACTTTTTCCAGAATTTGGATAACTTCTTGGCGGGAAAAAAATTCAATACCCGAGAGGCAGTACAAAATGCCTTTGAAGAATTTGTTGCCTCCCGTCCAGCTGATTTCTTCAAGAAAGGCATCAATAAGCTACCAATGCGTTGGCAAAGATGCATTGATTGCATGGGTGATTATTTTGATTAATAGAAATAAAAATATATAAAAAAAATTACGCTTCATTTATTTCGTGAAAAACGGCAATTTCATAGGTAAAGACCTAATATTAAGAATAAAGAAAAAAGTAGAAACCATCCGTGGTTTGCATTGTAAAACAATGTATTCTGCAAAGTCGGTTAGAGATAAACGACGCGGATGCTCCATCTATTAGGCCGTTTATATCGCATCGCGTACTGTAGGAGAATAAATGGAACAGACTTGTGGTACTTACTTTTTCTATCGGTGGCGTCTTTTACCTACTGACGCTGGTAGGAGTTTGGGTGACGCTTTTCGGACTGGGTGTAGTATTAGAAATCCTTCGCAGGTACTCTAAAACTATGATTGGGCGTATTAGTTCTCATAGATATGTTGTACCGGTACATCACTGACGTAATCTACTGTGTGACGGCTTAACCTTACAGGCGAATCGGAATGTGGCCGATGTTCTATAAAAAGGTTTGCTTGCATAAAAATAAATAAAGAAATTCAAAATATAGAATAAGTCAGTAAAACTCCGCGCTCGGGGTAACGCGATAATCGCTTTGATTAAAGAAATACAAATACTAAAAGGAACCAAAAGAAATGTCCCAAAATGCTAGTAGCCTGAGCCAGGTCTCTGTGCACTTTATCAAAAAATAGTTCAAGATGCTTAGAACACTTTTTGATTGTTAAATTGTTATTAAAACACTTTGTTTATTGGTAGGAAATGAAATTGTGCATTATTAGTGTGCAACACGAATAAAAAACATCATGGTGGAAAAAAAATGTAATTTTGGCAGCTAAGTTTACTTATAGAGTATACCAAATAAAAAAAAAGGTTTGTAAACAAACCATTGCCGGATATAAATTCGTCAATTTCATCAAGAATCCCACTTCCAAGACACTAAAATTGCACACCTGTAACTCAGAAAACACTGCCACCCTTTTACTAAACAACTTTTAAGTAGTACTTGGAGCTAAAACTTGCAAAACTAAAAATAGTACAATTAGACAAAAAAAATTGAGGTTATTTCTTTTTTTTAAAATACAAACATTAGGGATGACCATCGACATAAAATGAAAATGAATGAATGACAGGTATCGATTCCCGATTCGTATCGACATTTTGATGTATCGATACAAGATCCGATAAGACTAAATCACTCAGATAAATATTTATTTATTTATTTATTAATCAAACTTACATCTATCATTACAGGCAATGCCTAATGCGATATTGTAGAACATATTTAAGAACAACAAACAGATAACACCTTACATCAGTTTAATTATTATAACAAAGATAACAATAAACAGCCCTTGTGAACTCACTCATATATGTTCTTTATTATATGTTTATGTAATAAAGAATGTTTTTACTTTCAGTGTAATTTAGTAAAATTACAGTTTACAAAGACTTTTTGCCGTTGGAACAATATTGTGGTTGTTACTGATTCTTTTATAAGGTGAGTTTTGAGCATAATTCGTTCTGCTTATAGTTCCGTGAATTAATGTACCACTAGAATGTGTCATTTTTTGGTATAATAAGTCCTATTCGGGAGAAAAAATATCCTTTTTTAAATTAAATATGTTCACTTTTATTTTTTTTATTCTAAGTCATAAAACTACATTGTACATTTATATTAATTTCAAATGTTATTTTTTTATGTGGCAACTTTAAACTGGGTTGATGTATTATCTTTAGCGCGTACGCATACCCCTTATTCACAGGGGAGGTCAGCTTTATTGCCTGATTGCAAACTACCTAGAAGGGCAATCTTTTAGAGCTATCGGAATAAGCTAATTATGCAGATGACTAAAGTTAGACTTAAAGGGCAAAGATGTTATCAGAATAGGAATTATTTATTCCAGTAGACGCACAAATGATAGAGCTACAATCGACAGCCAAGGCAACAGCCAGCAAAGAGAGTTTACAATGGTCACTGGCCTGAAGACATTCCGACTACAGAAAATTCAAAGAGGAACATTAATTACCTTAATTGCCGTCTGTGCAGCAAAAAGAAAAAGCGCAAGGAAACGAGGTTTAGGTATAAGATTTGCAAAAATCGTCTTTGCCTTGCTTGTTTTGAGGAATGTCATACTAATCATGTCGTAAATGTGACTGATTCTGAGTAATACAAAGACTGACTAAAGAGTAACTTTTAGAAGTGATTTTAGAAGTGCATTTAATTTGTTTTTTGTTTTGATTGTGTAATCTGGAAAGAAAACATAACATTTAGTTTATTTTTGTTTAGTCTGGTTCTATTATTTTAAAAATATAAAGAAGATTGATTGTTAATTCTATTACATTAATAAAAAGAAATTATATTTTTGATTAAAAAAAAATTTTGTTGATTTGTTGATGTCGATTATTGCTTTGCCAAAGCGATTAGATTTAATAGTTCAATAATCAGTATGGGTAACATCACTAAAATGCCAAAGGATCATTGACGTTTCATTGTTTACAAAGTTTTTTTCTGAATCTGGTTTGTGTATCGAGTAGTATCGATTGCCATTAAGTCCAAAGAATAGAATTGGATTGTTCTGTTACACAAAACATAGAATTTAATTGTAGCTTATTTAACAGTTGTAAAGTTAGTTAGTTGTAAGAACTGAAGCGCAACGAACAATCAAACACACACACAGACAACTATCAATGTGATCTGAGTGAAGTGTGCTGTGAGTGAGATGGCTGTCCCCTCTGCTTAGTGAACTAACTTCCTTTACAACTTCCGCCATAGAAAAGACTCATTGTCAATGTTGCCCACTAAAACGAACACAAATAATGTTGAATTTTTATTTTCTTTTCTTTTTACTACTAATTATATCAAATTATTTGTATTTTTCCTATAATTACCATTTATTTGTCAATTTTTTAGATGGTGTACAAAGACCTAGCCCAGGTTGTGACATTTCTTTTATTTATTCCCCCACTGACATCACTTGGCGGAGGCGCCGAGTAATCACCTGACCTAAAGCAATCGAAAAGTGGAGAATTTAATGCAAGGTTGAAGGAAAAACATTAAACAGAAAGATGGAACTACAGAAGTTCGATGGTGTTCAAGGTGTGCCGATCAAGTGCCGTTTAGCTTCGCAGGTATTCGACAACAAGGATGCTCTGAAGCGAACCATCAAACAACTGCGTGAGATATTCAACAGTCCATCTGAAATAAACTGGAATCTAGCAGTGCACCTCTCGTTGTTGGCAACACCTGCATGTAAGGTATCAGGGGGACAAGCAGGAAATATGAGTTCGAATTTCACCTCAAGGGAAAACGTGAAATTAACTCCCCGACAAACCGTACCTTTAAAAAAATTATTAATTTGAGACCGTGCAAATCGTCCAAGTCAATAACATAACACAAATGCTGCGTTTCGTTTGCCGATTACAGCGCTCACAGCGCTAAAAGTGCTCAAAACCGTTCCAATTCGTTTGAGCGCGCTAAAAGTGTTATTAATGCTATTGCAATCGGAACGGTAAATATCGCGCTAACATTCTAATTGTTCGTCGCTTAAGTCCAAAGTCACAATTTCATTAAGATCTTTCACCCTGAATGAAACAGGAGCCATTTTTTAACATTATTACAAAAGAAAATTAATAAACAAGCTTTTAAAAAACATTTACGAAGTAACGTCATGTGTCAGTTTTGACAGGCCGCTCACAGCGACCATGCTCTGTAGCGTGGGCGCTGTGAGCGGGAAGATGGCGGCGTTTATGACGTCATTGATGACGTATCGATATCGCTGTGAGCGTGCTCCAGTGATGGGTAGGACATTGATTCTTTTTGAGTTGGTATGAGCTACTCAAATTGTCACATGAGGTGGTACAATGTACCGCCTCATTTGAGGACCTCTTTTGTATGGTAAGGTAATTGAGTAATGAGTTGAGGTGATGAGGTATCTAAAGTACTGTTCATGACAAATAAACCGAGGGCCTCAAATGAGCTAGTCATTGGGGGGCCTCGTTTTGTATTATTTTATGAAGTAAGTATCTGTTTTATGTTTTTTTCATTTTTTAAATTGAATTTATTCAATTTAAAAAATGTTCTGCGAGTGTTTTCGTTGTTTACTTATGGCACATTATTATTGTACTTACATGTACAAGAGAAGAAACGAACGAAATCGAAAATGAATATAAAAATATTATAAAAACAATTGGCATTAAGTATATTAAATGTATTAAATTGAATTAAAACTTTCATAAAAACAATCAAAACGTTATAAGAACAAAAACAGCAAACAAAGAAGATTGTACTTAGAGCAAAAACAATTTTGTAGTGTTAACCGTTTTTACTAAATGACATATTCTTTCTACGCATACTCATTCGTGTAATGCTTCAATCAATTTGAAGTCCATTTCATTTCCTCCCATGTCATGAGGTAAGGTGTCGCTCTCTCTTTCTCGCAAGCCGTTCGCGTACAAGTGCGAGCGAGCGAGCGAGATTTGAGTCGCCTCAATTCGCCTAGCTTCGCCACTACTCGTAGTCGACAATGACAGAGACAAAAAGTAATACATGCAGCTACGCTACTTCCTCAAATGAGGTGGTACAAAATTTCAGTTTGAAGTGACGGGACAATGGACAACTTTGTATGGGACATTTGAGGTGCCTCATGTACGTGTTACTCAACACTAGGTGCTCACGGGCAATCGGAACGGGTATATGAGCGCTGTGAGTGCTACAACGGAACGCAGCAAAACAGTATTATAATCCGCACGCTGAATGATGATCCCTATGACAGTTCGTTAGCGCTTAACATTGTACTGACGTCCTATCAGATCAAATCCTTTAGAGGTCCATTAAAAAGACGAAAAAATCATAATTGTGTACAATTGTAAATTATAAAAATGAATATTAAGAAATTATTACGTAATGTTCGGAAATAATAGAAAAAAACTCAATGCAAATGTACATGGTACGTGCTGCAAAAGTTACGTCGTCAAGCTGTTATCGACTAAGAAGGGACACATCGATAAACAAAATATCGATAATTTGTTGGAAATATAAAACAAATGCTTGAGTTTGTATTTTATTTATATCAATCTGAATCTGATACAGGGTCAATCGGATTTTCAAAATCTGAGTCTGAACTGCAGCTATCCGTGACGTTTATTATTAACGGTTGGTCAATGATATTGTCGTATTGTACATCTCGATCCCAGTCTTGTAAGCAAATTTTCTTCGTTCTTTCGACCACTTTTCGCCAATAAAAATTAAAGTATAGTAAAATAAAATATAATAAGGCTGTTACTTTTTTATCTAGTGTTTTAAGTCCATCAATGCGCGTAGTCTTTTTTTCAAAATAAATAAATATTGCTTATTATGTTGAATGACCTGGCTGAATGACATGACATTTGCCTGAAAAAACAGTATTTTATCGAAATTGTTTCGCATAACTAATACAACTGTCAGTTGAAACGTCATAGGGATCATCATTCGGCGTGCGGAGTATAGGGGTTGAAATATCAAATGAAATGAATTTACTTGTGGTCATATACGTGACTTAAACACTTTATGATGCAAGCGTTGGATAGTTTGTTGATCAAATTAGGTTATAATATATTTTATAGATTAAATGGCGTGGGAAAGCTATAACTACATATGACGATACGTGTACAACATACACTCTGCGTTCAGGAATGCGTCGTGCTGAAGGATGTCAATCCAGATTGAATCCTCGGACATGATTTTCTACGGAAGTCGGGAGCAAAAGTAAATTTTAACAAAGAATGTTTCTTATTTTCTGTGTAAAGGTAGTGTAAATACTGTAGGTAATAAGTATGATTCTTCACACCTGATACAGCAATTGCCTAGAATGTGTGAAAGTGAACACGTTTATTTTAGCAATCTTACCGATGAATTTAAACAGAAGTGGTATCCTATAGTAGCAAAGCTGACGGTAACTTTGATTTATCGCCGGATCTATCGGCTAGCGAATGTAGTTGTTGAATCTATATTACTAAATAAGTATACAGGTCAACGTTTGCTTTGAAAAACATAATTTAGGTCGATTTAACATTGTTGAAGTAGCGATAGATACTACGGATGACGCTCCAGTACACATAATATCATACATAGCTCCGTATAGAGTTTCTGCTGAATAACATAAAATCATACATGAATAAGTTTCGGACATGTTGCTGAATAACATGATTCGTAAATCTAGAAATCCATGTGCATATCTGGTCGTAATGGTCAGAAATCCCGACGACACGTGGATATTTGGAATCGATTTTAGGCAACCAAGCAATAAAGTTGTTACGGATGCATATTCATTGCCAATAATTGATGATATTATTTCTCACTTAAATTATGCTAATTACTACGCCGATCTCGATTTGAATTCAGCTATTGGCGGTTAAACACAAGACTGTGCTCATCACACCATCAGGGTTACATGAACTCAACGTGTTCCTTTTTGGTTAAAAAACTAGCGGGGCAATTTTCCAAAGAAAGGAACGTACATAATAGTATTCGTCGATAATGTAATGGTCTATGGGAAGACTTTTGAGGAGTTTAGCCCTAAACTCCTCAAAAGTATTAGAAATACTATGGGGAACGAAACTTTGAAACCATCGAAGTGTAGTTTTGGTTATAAACAAATAACTGCATTGGGGCATACTTATTCGGGGCGAGCCACATTGCCCCACCAAAATAAAATTGAAAAGATAAAAAATAATAGAATTCCTAGAAACATAAAATAACTAAAATCGGTGTTAAGTTTATTCTATATTATTAGGTAATGAAATTTATCAAAAAAATGTCATTAGGTACCTAACTTTACCATTGACGAAACTTATAAATAAGGTAGTTAGTAGGTAGGTAAAACGTTTATGTAGACTCCTTGTCAACAACAAACTTATGACAAAGTCTTATTATTAATCCAAAAATTGCCACTTTTTATGTCCTTTTAGTAATGAAGCATTTGCACTGGGATTATTATTGACGCTAGTGATCCAGCATTTGGTGCTTGTTTGATGCAGGGGTATCATATTTAGATGTTACCAGTTTATTTCGCTTCGCGAAAATTAACTGATGCGCAAAAAAAAGTACGCGATAACAGAAAAGGAATGTTTAGGTTTAGTATGAGTATTGAATTACTTAAAAAATTATTTATATGGTCTTTAATTTCAAATGGTGACGGATCAAATTCACAAGGCATTACGTTGGCTTAGAGAACGTAAAGATATGTCCGGTAGATTAACAAGGTCGGCGTTAGTAATACAAGCGCATGACTTTGAAGTAATCCATTGTTCAGTAAACCAGAATGTAGAAGCTGATTTTTTTTAGTTGAAATCCTTTAATCAAACATGAGCATCCTCCGTGTGCGCCCTTCAGAAAAAAAGGAAAATATGGTGATCATTTAGTAAAAGTTCAAAACAATTGTAAAAGTAATCTCTGTATTTGTAAAAAGATAAAACAAGATATACATTATTTAACGTGCGCTCACTCAGTTCTCACAAACTACCAACGAAATCATTGAAAGTATTAATTTAACATTAAATATTTATATACTAGTATTTAGTAAAACCTATGCTAACTTACCTTTATAATTTCTAGATCACCTAGTAACGTATTTAAGGTTTTACAAATAATTTCTTATGCTCACTCAATCCGCACACTTTTGAAAACCCGATTTCTGATGAAGAAACTAAAGATTTCAACTGCTTTATATGTGTATAGTTAAGTAAAATTAATATGGGACTTTGTAACATACAGAACGAACCATTAACGTGGCAGGTTCTTGTTAATAAATTTTTGTGAGAGCTCACTCAGTCCACATATTATAAGTAAGTTAAAAATGTTCATATCTTAAGATTTGTAGCATCACAGAAACTATAAATTAGTTCAACTTTTAGTTATATTTTATATATGTTATATTTTACTAGATATCCACCATCTAATATTTTATATTCGTTGTCTATTTTTAAAGATATTCGATTATAATTTTTCTAACGTAATTACATCATTAGGGTGACCACACTTCACTATATTATGGTCATATCCAAATTAGAGGGTATTTTAAAAGAAAACCAATTTATTTACTGAATCAATATTCTTTATTCAATCAGGCAATAGAATAATAATAATTTTTAGCCGACTACGGAAAAGCAAAAATGAGGTTAAAGAAATTCACAAAAATAAATTAACAGTTAGGTAATGTTAGTTATCAAAAATAACTGCATTAATAAGTTTCAATTAAAATATAGCTCAAAAGGTGTAACAGAATGTCTTGGTTAGTACTTTCTGTGATTTTAGTACAGTTATCGTCGTTGAAAACAAATGTGTCTATTAAATGTGTCAATTTACTAAATGATGAGCTTTGTAATGACCTGTACCAGTTGAATGTTAAGGTGCTACAAATTCAACTGCACCAATGATTTTGTATATTTTATTACTTATAGATAAAGTACGAGGCACTTTATTTAGTGCTACTGCATTGGTGCCATTTAAATCAAAAGAGATCAATTTTGATATTGCATAATTACTGGTTGCTATTCCCTCACATGATGCACATTTTGATGCACTTTCGACTATCGAAATAGATTCTTCTAACATACTTATATCAAAAATATTAATCATATCGATGTTTAAGGGCAAGAAGACATTTTTTTTTAAATATATTTGATGAACACGATAGATTAGTACACATTTTTGTAAAAACTGAGCTAGTAAAGTATTCCAAAAGAAAATGTTCATAAATGTGAGTAACGTTACATGCGACATCATAGTTGTACATTTTTGATTCTATTTTTGTTGGCTTTTCGATAAACTGTGTAATGATTTTAGCTCTCAAGTTATACATGTCATCATCATTGTAATTTGTACCACTCAGACATTTGATATACTGTGGAATTAATTCTTTTTCATCGAAAGCGTCTACAATGTTTCTAAAATTTTCATTTCCGATATATTCAGCACCCATTAAGTACATTACAGAATCAAATGCACAGGTGTTTAAAACTTTTATATTATTTGAATTTATATAAACTGAAGGTCTTAAATTACCATTTTTTGTAAATTTTACATTAATCTTTGGTTTTGGTTTACTAATTTTAGCTTCTCCTTTCCAGTTTTTGACATAGGAAGGTACATCCGAAAAAATAAAGTCTTCAGTAATAAAACGCCTAGGAGCAGCCCGATTACTTGTTTGTTTTTTTGTCTTTAATGGTTTAGTCCTATTTATCCTATTCCTTGCTTTATTTTTAAGTTTCATTTTGTTAGTAATACTTTGACCTAAATTGCAAAATGCGGACTTCATTTCCCCTTCTTAATATTCAGTATACAACATATAGAACTCATCTATTGTGTATCTATTAAATTTTGTTTTAAAAACAAGATGTTTTAAAGTTTTAAAATAACTTTTACATCCTGAGGAGGACGGGGCTATATTTTCAGATTCAAAGAAATTACTCGACAAATTTGACCATAAAGGAAGTTTCATTAAAATTCTTCTGAAAGTAGGAATAAATGGGGGATAGTAATATGCATTCTGGTTGTCTTCTAGAACTGGAATTTGTTTTTTAGTATTTTCAACAATACTGCAACATCAGAGGAATTCGCTCAAATATCAACGATGTCTACCACCATCTTGAGACAGAGAGGCCTCACCTACTCTTCTTAACGGGTTCTCTGTAATCCGTCAGACTCGGCATACCTTCGTTACCCAGGGTACATCCTGGAGTCCAATTTCCGCCCGAACGCCGGGGTGTGCATGTATGCCAGTGACGAGATCTGTTGTCAGCGTCTCCGTTACTTGGAAGATCTGGACTTTTCCGTTATGTGGGTTCACATTGATACCGGCCTTGACCAATTGGACCAAATTCAAAATCTCCGTTATTAATTGCATCATCATCAAAGTCATAATTCAAGTTCTTATCTTCAGAATCAAATCCATCAACTGTAACATCGCGTACTAATTGTTCTAATCTAGATTTGATTTCATTATTATATTGCCCGAGGCAAAGTTTTATAACGTCGTGAATGATATCTTTCGCTAACTGGTAATTTTCGCATTTTTTCAAAGAAACTATACAACGGATATAAAAATATTTAACTTTCGAATATAGGTTTGTTTTAAAGCAACTTAAATTATGTAACATTTTGATGTAGTGACTCGTGTCAAGTCTGATAAACGCTCTTGGTTTTTCGAGATTACTACCCTCTTAAACTGTAAATAAATGTTTTATGTAGCTTTTTGTAGTGCAATATAACGCAAAAGCTTGAATAGAAGCAGAAACTAAAGCTGATTAATCGTCGGTTATAACTTCAGTGGGCGGAGTATCTATATATGACAACCACTTCCTTAACCAAAGCAAAATTAACTGTTCTGAATGAGAGTCAGTCACCATTTGAAAAATGGGCACAGATTTAAGATTATCATTGGCTGTTAATAACCCTACATATAAAAATAATCTTTTTGTTGCACTGGTACGATCCGGCAAATATATATTTTGAAAAAATTATCCAGTTGCATCTATCGTGATTGTTGCTTTTTTAAATTTAGCTTGATAATTATTGTAAAACTGAATTTGATCATTACTCCAAAAATATAAACGAAAATCTGGAAAGATATTGAATTCTCGAATTATGTTAATATTATCTCGAGCTGAAAATTTAGTCATTATAAACAAAGACAACATTGGATTTGAATGTGGTAAGTGTTCACGTCTAGCTTCTGACTTAATCTTTCTTAAACAAGAAATAGAAGGCAGTACAGGTGGAGCAATACGTTCAGTACCACCGTTATAAGAGCTGATGTCAACTCATTGTGTACTTTAACAGCAGATTTATGACATAGTCTTTTAGCTATTTGTTTTCTTCTGAAAGGTATAAGTTTTGATTTTTGTACGGGGTTATGTTTAAACGTCTCACTATGAACTATACAGTGAAAATTCATTATTTTTCTGTTTTTCTTGAATTATATATACGAATTTTAGCATCGCACTGGGAACATTTACCTACTAAATTAATGAAATCATCGCGAATTTTGTGTTTCTTAGGGGTCCATGTGCATGGCAATTTCGAATGAATCCATATCTTTTCCTTGATTAAATTGCTCCACTTGAAATTTGGCAATGTCTTATATATAAAGGCACTTGTAGTAGGGTCATGTGTCGAACAATGAAACACAAAAAATTCAAATCGCCATAACTCCTATTAAGATATTAAGTTTTTTTTTTTACATAGAGGAAGAGAAATTATTTGGCTTACTATCACCATTCTCCGTTTTCCTAACATACTAATGTACAATCTGCTAGAGAGGTTTTTTAAAAAAATAGGAAATGTTTCATTGTGTCCACATGTTGGTACACAATGAAACGCATTGTATTCAACAATGAAACAGGGCAATTATTGGGGATTTTTTCTGGAATTAATTCGTATTTTAGAATAATTAGAACTTTGTTCGTTGTTAAAAAGGTTTTATTTAAAATCACAAATTGACAGGTAAACTTAAACAATAGGTATTATATTATTCAGTCACGCAATGCTGCTTTGGTAGATGATAATCAGTCATGGGTCAGGAATAATTAGTTATTTATCTCTAGAAATTCAAAATACAAAATGTTTATGCTAACAAATCATACTTTTTTATAATAAAAGTTCTTGAAACAACATTACTAAAGTACATATGTCTACTAGTAACTTAAGGTGGCAATAGTGCAGAGGTGGCGCCACTTTTCGTAATAAATTAATTGTACAGACTGCTTGATGCAATTAATTTAATTATACTTGTATTAATTGTACCTTAAAGCTTAAACATTACCAAACTAACCAAAAACAATCTTTAACTTTTTTAAACATTAAAAATACTAAAAAGTTATAACAATAGGTAAGCATAACGCCTTATTATTAGGTGATTAGTCTCAACTCAATAACTAAAAGTGCCTAATCAGTCTCAATAATTACAAAAATCACATATTACTCAGGCGAACTATGAATTTAGTTTTTTATACATAGTATATATTTTTTTGTATATTAGGGTATGTTTTTAAATCTTTTTTATCTTCTTTTGTTTTCATTTCAATGTTTTTAATCAACGCAAATACATTTTTGGTGCAATGCGCACAGAAAAATGTATGCAGAGTTCCGATTTTTCGTTCCAGTTATTTGTGGCGGAGGAAGTATCATTTTGATATCCCTAACATTGACTTTTGAAAGATCAGGTTCTAACGGCATTCGAAACTTCATTGTATCTTTTGCCTTCAGTCTCATAAAGGAAGCTCTGAATGTATTTGCACCGATAACCTCGGTTATCAAAGCAACGTAATACACCTGCATTTTCTTCGGTAAAAACGAAACTAGCACATAATCATTTATTTTGGGTTTACAATCCATTTTTCTAAATTTCTCAGTTATCTTGGGTCGCTTATCGTCGTCGGGTTCATCATCTGACTCTATGTCATCTGGTCCACTCTCACTTAGAAGCTCTATTTCCTCATCTTTTTCGGTGCTAGTTTCAGAATCCAGTTTAGGTGGTTTCACCGTTTTACCCTTCTTTTTAGGTGGTTTTTTCTTTTCATCAGACAATATGGGTCTCTTTATTTTCTTTGCAACGGATTTTCCTTCTTTGGTCTTTTCTCGTTCTTCAGCTATTTGATTTCTCTCAGGAGTATCTGTCGCAATCATACTTTTTCCGAGTTTTCTCGTCTTACGTCAACCAGTTCGTGGGCCAGCCTTCAAAGGAGGCATAAATTCTTTGGGAGACTTGAACTTATTTTGGATACCAGAAGCGCTAGCAACAGGTGATGTCGGCGCTTGGTGGTTAGCGTTTGGATCAATGCTTTCTAAAATAACATCAGCATTGCTTGCTTCCCATTTGGAACTAGTGACATGAGCAGAAAGCTCTGCAACGATGATAGGTTCATCATCAGGTGGATCAGTCTGCAATAATGAAGGACTAAAAGCAATCCGTAACTCCGAGTTTGAAATAATGGCTTGATTTTCTTCAATCATAGATGGACTTTCTGCACAATATGTGACATCTGATTCTGGACTGCAACGATTTTCCGTTTCGGTTTGTAGGTAGCGAGGAGCATCAAAAGCCATCGTCTCGATTTGTAGATTGCCAGGAGCAGCCGAAGCCGCCATCTCGTTACCAGGAGTAGCACTAGCCAGCAACGCCGATTGTCGGTTATCGGGAGCAGTGGGAGCTCTTAATGCTGAGGATTTACTAGGTTGGTTTCTATCTGTGACTGCTGACGGCAGAAAGTCCAAATCATCAAATACATCCGGGTCATATGGATAAAAAATGCCACATTTTTTGAAAGTTGATGCAATATTTACGGGGGTCATTGCTTTTGCATATGCTTGGCCCACACACTCCGCAACGTTATAAATTGTCAGGGGTTTTCCCGGGTTACGCATTAACCAAGAATCTACAGCACTGTTGTAGTAGACCTTAAAGGGACTATTAAAACCGACATCAAGTGGTTGCATTTTTGCTGTCGTATGAGGGTCCAGCGTCAGAATAACGACCCCAGATTGTTTTGCTAAATTTAAAGCTTCAATACTTAAATGGGACTCGTGGTTGTCCATGATTAATAGAACTGGATTTTCTGGACTTGCGGACGTATGATTAATAAAATCTTCCATTACTTGAACAAAGAGCTCTGAGTTCATCCATGACTTTTTTCGGCTTTTGGACAGTTGTAGTGGCCGTTTTGTCAAGGTTAAAGTCCCTGCAACCATTTCCAAAGGTGGGATGTCGTTCCATGACATTTTTTAGGTTATTGAATAATGACTTGACGGCCCCTCTGTTGAAAGAAGCACGAGCCAAGCTGCATGCCTCTGGCTTCTTCAGGGATAATTCGGGGTGTCTTGTCCTAAAAGACCGAAGCCATTCCACTCCTGCCATTTTTTCTTTATACCAACTATCAGGACATGTTATATTATTGATTATGGCCATCTGGTACGCTACACGTCGAACATCCTTACAGGTGAGGCCATAAAATTTCAGCGCGCAGTCAACTATGTAGTCATTAAGTGCAGCTTCTTGTTCTTCAGAAAATATTTTGTTGACTTCATAATTCGGCGTCAACCTTTGTGCTATTAAATTTGCATCACTGACATTCCGAAGTTTTTTAGTGTAAAGAAATAGAGTCGGGTAATGTACATTGCACTCCTTGGCAGCTTTTCTTAAGCTCATTCCGTTTCTATGTAACTGAACCGCGCGAAGCATATTCGCTGCTGAATGATCTCCCTTTTTCGTGTTGTGTTTTTATGACGCGCCATCTAAAATAAATAAACCTAATCAGTATAATGAGACCCATATAACCTACAGACGCACGTTTTTTGATTTAAAGATACGAAACCACAAAACATTTTGTTAGCGACGCGACATGAAATGGATTCGGCATAATAGGGACATAGCCATTCAAATAGTTTTGTAAATAACGCTAGTCCACGCCCTCACTACTTGCGCCCGTCCTCGGATAGGTGGTTATTTTCGAGTGTGACGTAAGCAAGTACTAATAAGATTCTTATAGGAAATTATGATGTTATAGGAACCTAGGTATAGGTATATTTTGAATGCTATTTTGATAATATTGATTTATGGTTGAATTGATGATATTTGTGTTTAATAAAGTTCTTAGGGATTTCATTGGTATAATATAAGCGTAATATGAGAAGCTTTATGTATGTCTTAGATAGAAATAAGACCTAGGTTATTTGTCAAATACTGATTTGTTTAGATTTGCCATAATTGTGGTAATTTTATGGTTATTTCGTATCAGATTAGGTACATAATGGCAGATATAACGTTATTGTATATAGGTTCATATAATAAAATACGCATTTGAAGTAATAAATGACGTAATATGGTTAGATATTTTCTCGTTGAATAACTACGTAATTATATGGTTTATTGTTATGGTTTATTGATAATAATGTGTAAATTGCTTTCTTTTATTGAAATGTAATAGTTATTTTCATGGTGTTTTACGTATTTGAAGGGAATAACGAGAAAACCTTTGTTGTTGTATATGTTCCTAATTGGTAGTTATATCTTGTTTGATTATGTTAAAAACTAATTGTAATTAGAATGTTTGCATATTTTAATAATGTAAAATGATAAAATTATGTTTGTAACCGTTTCGCCTTAGGTACAATGTTAGGCTAAGTAAATAGTCTGCCGGCGCAAACGGTGTTTTGAGATAGTCTTTGTTCTAGAAAGTTTTTTGTATTTAATTTTATCAAATTGGTATTTATGTAAACATATAGGAATCGTTTCGCTCTATTATTTGAATATAATATTGTAATAGTTTTGCTTAATAGTTTGAAAGATAATTCGATGTAAAGTTTAGAATCCAAGTAAAACTTAAGTGTAATTAGGTGCAAATTGCACAAACGCGCCAGCCAATCAGAGCGCTGGAATTATTTAGGGCGAAATTTGTATAAAAGGCGCACGCCGAGCTTTGGAAGACAGTTCGGTGCCCACAAGCAAGAAAACAACATCTAATAAGAAGAAAGAAATAGTTCGGTGCCTGCAGTGCAGCGAAGAAAACAACAACTAACAAGAAGAAAGAAAAGGTCTAATAAGAAGAAAGAAAAAGTCTAATGAGAAAAGTTCAGAAGCTTCCAGCTAGAAGAAAGAAAGTGCTGTTCGGTGAATCCGGAGGCCAGTGAAGACCCAAGAAGACGTAAGCGCTGTTCGGTGTATCCGTAGGCCAGTGAAGAGGTCTGAAGAAAGAAGCTGAACTACAGGAACGATTGCGGTTCATAGGCTTGTTTAAACTTAAGGTTTATTTGTATCCGCAATAAACGTTCATACTTTGAAGACGTGTTGTTTTCACTGCGCTCCAACCTGCACTCGATCAAGTCGGGTGTCACTCCGTGGTTCGTCAGGTCGTGGTGTCTTCGGGGCCAAAGGGTACTACGGCGGCATCTTCTCCAGCCGGCGCAAAACTCCGCAACAGTTTTCCTGGTCCTTCGAGCCGGATCCTGGATCAAGAAGATGCCAACCACACGGTCGACTGGAAGAACGAAGCCCATCACCGCCACGGAGTCTTCGAGGGACTGGAGCGCAGCCACGCCGACAGAGACGACAGACACGATGGGGTCGTCTACGGGGTCGACGTTGACACCAGGGGCACCAACTCACCCCGCCGGAGGAGCGCCTGAAGCACGCCACGCCGAAGGTTGCACCGTACCGCCAGCAATGGATGGGGTTGCGTCGAGGGGCGCTGCGGACGAAGAGGCACGGTTCGCGGTACCAGCGCCCGTGGAACCCAGGAGGATTGGTTCCACCACCAGGTCGAGGGCTTCCAGAAGAAGAGAAGCCGAATTGAAAATGGGAATAGCCCAGAGGAAGCTGGATCTCGCCGAGGCCGAACTGGAGCTCGTGCGGGTCGAGTCTGGCAGCGAAGAGGACTTCGCAGACGAGGAGCGGCAGCACCACGTGGAGGAGTGGCTACAGAATACTGAGAGGAGAGCGAGGGTAATGCCACCCTTGGTGCCGCCGTCGCGACCACCGTCACCACCACCACCACCGCGGCTACCACAGCCGCCGCCTGCATCGAGGAAGACCGACATCCAGGAGTTGGCTGAAGCATTGGGGAAGCTACCTAGAGGCCGGTCGGAAGCTGTACACATCGAGCTTCCCAACTTCGACGGCGCCGCAGAAGAATGGCTGGCGTTCAAGAGGACGTTCGAAGACACGGCACCCAGCTTCAGTCACGTGCAGAACCTGGCCAGATTACGGAAGGCGCTGCAAGGCAGGGCGCGAGAGGCAGTGAAGAGCCTCTTGTTTACGGCGGAGCATCCCAGCGAAGTCATGAGGGGGCTACAATTGAGGTTCGGAAGACCCGAAGCTCTGGCAACTGCGGAGCTGGAGAAGCTGGAGAACCTGCCACGGGTCACAGAGGATCAGAACGACGTGAGCACGTTCTACAGCCACGTGAGGAACGCCGTGGCCACGATCAAGGCAATGGGGGCAAGCAAGTACTTAGATGCCCTTAGAACCACGAGGGCCCTCATTGCGAAGATGCCGACTACGATGAAACACCGGTGGATCGCATACAAGAGGACGAATCCTGACGAAGAACTTCGGGACCTGGAAGTCATGAACGCATTCCTGGAGGCTGAAAGCGAATGGTACGCGGAAATAGCCGACCCTGAATTATCCTGGAAGAAAGAAGACCGTCAGCGATCTGCACCACCGAAGACATCATGGGGCCACGAGTGAAGACCAGTGAAGAAGGTTCACTACGTGCAGGGGAATGAAGAGCACCCCCGCAAGAATCGGTGTCCAGTGTGTAACGGCGAGCACTGGATTTACGAATGCAAGAAGTTCAAAGAAGCAAACCTTAGTCGAAAGTACGAAATGGCTAAGAAGGCAATTTTATGCTTCAAGTGTCTACGAGGAAGACATTCAAGGAAGACCTGCAGGGCAGCAGATTGCAAGAAGTGCGGAAGATGGCACCACACCAGTCTTCATGAAGAAAGCCGTCCACCAGCAGCTGTTGGGGATAGAGAAGAATCCCGCTGCAATGTCTCCAGTCGCAGAGAAGAGCCCAAGGAAGTCGTCACCTCCGTGCACACTGCCAGTGATGGGCAGGTGTATCTGAAGATGATCCCAGTGGACCTGTATGGACCGAAGGGCGCAGCACGCGTACTGGCTCTTCTGGATGAGGGGTCAACAGTCACGTTATTGGATGCTGGGGTGGCGCAGATGATTGGGGCTGAAGGCAAGGCGAGTCCGATAACTATCGAGACAATTGGAGAACATGGAATCAAGAGGTGCGACTCGCAGAAGATAAGCGTCAAGATCAAGGGAGCTCATCGTAAGAAGAAGGAAACGATTGAAGTTCGAACAATCGACAGTTTGAAGCTCTCAAGACAAGGTGTGGATCGAGGTGTCATCCAAGGATGCTTGCACCTGCAAGGCATTCAAGGTCAACTGATATATGAAAACGAAGAGCCAAAACTTCTCATCGGGCAAGACAACTGGGGTCTCATCGTCACGAGAAGACTCAAGAAAGGGAAAAGGTCCGATCCAGTTGCATCACTAACGAGCTTGGGATGGGTCCTCCATGGGCGTCACAACGGGAAGACGTCACCAGTACAGTTCGTCAACCACAGCAGACTCATCGAAGAAGATGAGACAGAAGCCTTGGTGCGGTGACACTTCGACATCGAATCAATCGGAGTGCAGCCTCGCCGCCCGAGCAACGACGCAGACCAACGAGCGCTTGAGGTCCTGCAGTCAACGACGAAGCGCCTTCCAGAGGGGAGGTTTGAATCCGGGCTGCTGTGGAAGAGTGAAGACGAAACCCTCCCAAACAACTACGTGCAAGCTCATCGACGTCTTATTGGGATCGAAAGGAAATTGGACAAGGATGCAACCCTGAAGACGTCATATGAAGACCAGATGAAGAAGCTGATAGAAAATGGTTATGCAGAGAAGGCTCCAGTATCAACGACCGCTGGAAGAACATTTTATTTGCCGCATTTTGCGGTAATGCATCCCGTGAAGAAGAAGCCAAGGATAGTCCTGGATGCTGCTGCCAAATTTGAAGGGAAGTGCCTGAACGACGCACTCCTGCCGGGACCAGATCTTCTGCAATCGCTATTTGGGGTGCTTGTGAGGTTCAGAGAGAAGCCGGTCGCCGTCGTCGCCGACATTCAAGATATGTTCCTGCGGGTACAGATGCGTGAAGAGGACCGCGACAGCCTGAGGTTCCTGTGGCGCGGCGACAGAAGAAATGGGACACCAGACGAATACCGAATGTGCTCAGTGGTGTTTGGTGCGGCTTCATCACCATCTACGGCGATATTTGTCATGAATAAGAACGCAGAAGACTTCAGAGAAGATTACCCGGCGGCAGTGGAAGCCATCAAGAAGAATCATTATATGGATGATTATTTGCAGAGCTTTGCCACAGAGGAAGATGCAAGAAGGATCGCGCATCAGGTGCAAAGCATTCACGCAAAGGCAGGCTTCCACTTGAGGGGATGGAGCAGCAACAGGGCGAAGATCCTCGACGGGATAGGAGATCAGCTCAAAGAAGACAGCACAGAACTGGTTGCTGAAGAGAAGACTCTTGGGCTGAGATGGCTAGTGGCAGAAGACTTGCTGGCCTTCAACGTTGGGTTCCGGAATACCAGTCCAGACATACTCGAAGGCAAGAAGACGCCGACGAAGAGAGAAGTCACCAGCGCCATGATGTCCGGCTTCGACCCCCTGGGCCTTGCTACCCCAGTCTTAATTCAGGGGAATAAGCGGATTCGAGACATATGGCGTGGGGAGATCGGCTGGGACGACGAGATTCCCGAAGACCAGCGAGCAGCCTGGGCCAAATACGTGAAGGAAGTGTCCATATTGAGAGACCTTCCAATACTCAGATGCATCTCACCGAAAATGGAAAAGGCAGCGAGTCAACAGGAAACCCGGTGGAAGTTCATACCACCTGACTGTCCAAACATGGGCGGCGCTTGGGAAAGGCTCGTACGATCGGTGAAGACGGCTCTGACGACGGTGCTGCAGTCCAGGACACCACAAGAGGAAGTCCTACACACACTGATGACCGAAGTCGAACACGTGGTGAACTCGAGGCCACTCACCCACGTTAGCGTAGACCCTGACGACGAGGAAGCTCTAACGCCGAAACACTTTTTACTTGGCAGATCTTGTGGAGCACCGGCGCCTGGGGAGTTTGCAGACGTCGAGCTCGTCGGGAGGGCAACGTGGAAGACGGCACAACGGCTGACGGATCACTTCTGGAACAGGTGGATCAAGGAGTATCTGCCTACCCTGCTGCCGAAGAAGGTCAACGGAGCAGCAACGCAGGATCCGCGCGTTGGCGACATTGTCATGGTCGTCGACGCAACACTGCCGAGGAACACCTGGCCGAGAGGAAAAGTTCACCGAGTCTACCCTGGACCTGATGGGAGAGTTCGAGTTCTGGACGTGCAGACACCATGGGGAATCCTGAGGCGGCCAACGAGACGGGTCGTCATCCTGGTTCCAGCTGCAGCGTCGCAACCGCAGGATGGAGTGCTACGCACTGCGGGGGAGACTGTTAGCGACGCGACATGAAATGGATTCGGCATAATAGGGACATAGCCATTCAAATAGTTTTGTAAATAACGCTAGTCCACGCCCTCACTACTTGCGCCCGTCCTCGGATAGGTGGTTATTTTCGAGTGTGACGTAAGCAAGTACTAATAAGATTCTTATAGGAAATTATGATGTTATAGGAACCTAGGTATAGGTATATTTTGAATGCTATTTTGATAATATTGATTTATGGTTGAATTGATGATATTTGTGTTTAATAAAGTTCTTAGGGATTTCATTGGTATAATATAAGCGTAATATGAGAAGCTTTATGTAGAATTAAGATAGATAGAAATAAGACCTAGGTTATTTGTCAAATACTGATTTGTTTAGATTTGCCATAATTGTGGTAATTTTATGGTTATTTCGTATCAGATTAGGTACATAATGGTAGATATAACGTTATTGTATATAGGTTCATATAATAAAATACGCATTTGAAGTAATAAATGACGTAATATGGTTAGATATTTTCTCGTTGAATAACTACGTAATTATATGGTTTATTGTTATGGTTTATTGATAATAATGTGTAAATTGCTTTCTTTTATTGAAATGTAATAGTTATTTTCATGGTGTTTTACGTATTTGAAGGGAATAACGAGAAAACCTTTGTTGTTGTATATATTCCTAATTGGTAGTTATATCTTGTTTGATTATGTTAAAAACTAATTGTAATTAGAATGTTTGCATATTTTAATAATGTAAAATGATAAAATTATGTTTGTAACCGTTTCGCCTTAGGTACAATGTTAGGCTAAGTAAATAGTCTGCCGGCGCATACGGTGTTTTGAGATAGTCTTTGTTCTAGAAAGTTTTTTGTATTTGATTTTATCAAATTGGTATTTATGTAAACATATAGGAATCGTTTCGCTCTATTATTTGAATATAATATTGTAATAGTTTTGCTTAATAGTTTGAAAGATAATTCGATGTAAAGTTTAGAATCCAAGTAAAACTTAAGTGTAATTAGGTGCAAATTGCACAAACGCGCCAGCCAATCAGAGCGCTGGAATTATTTAGGGCGAAATTTGTATAAAAGGCGCACGCCGAGCTTTGGAAGACAGTTCGGTGCCCACAAGCAAGAAAACAACATCTAATAAGAAGAAAGAAATAGTTCGGTGCCTGCAGTGCAGCGAAGAAAACAACAACTAACAAGAAGAAAGAAAAGGTCTAATAAGAAGAAAGAAAAAGTCTAATAAGAAAAGTTCAGAAGCTTCCAGCTAGAAGAAAGAAAGTGCTGTTCGGTGAATCCGGAGGCCAGTGAAGACCCAAGAAGACGTAAGCGCTGTTCGGTGTATCCGTAGGCCAGTGAAGAGGTCTGAAGAAAGAAGCTGAACTACAGGAACGATTGCGGTTCATAGGCTTGTTTAAACTTAAGGTTTATTTGTATCCGCAATAAACGTTCATACTTTGAAGACGTGTTGTTTTCACTGCGCTCCAACCTGCACTCGATCAAGTCGGGTGTCACTCCGTGGTTCGTCAGGTCGTGGTGTCTTCGGGGCCAAAGGGTACTACGGCGGCATCTTCTCCAGCCGGCGCAAAACTCCGCAACACATTTAGTTAGGTAGGTAAGTTGTTTTATTAACCAAAAACATATATAATGAAACATACGATAGTACACAATGAAACGTTTTATTGTGTACGTATATCAAATGTTTCATTGTGGACCACCAAGGCTTTCGCTAACTAACCTCAAAAAAATTATCACTAAACGTGAACTCTTTGATTTGCAATTTAGGCTACAAGAATCTACAATATATGCATAATCTTATGTAATACATAAAAATAACCAATATTGTATATTACACTGAGAAACAAAAAAAGAATAGTAAAAATTCTTACTTTTTTGGATTAAAATCACAAAACTACTCAGCAGATACGTCCTCGCCACGAGGTGCGTCGCTGGACTACTAGGACGCTAGGACTACTCGCACGCAAATTTACACGATTTGGCAACGTCGCATTTTAGAAATATTGCAATGTTTCACTGTGAAGGATTGTTTCATTGTTCGACATTTGACCCTACCACTTCTTCTTCTATAGACACTTAAAGGCGTAATTTTGTTCCAGTCATAAATATCGAGATAGAAAGAAAATGTTTGATACTTGTGATTATTTATTATAAAATCGTAGTTTTCGCTTGCCGACGTCGTCTGAGAATTCGGTGATGCTGGAGAAGGACTGCCAAGTAATTTTGATTCCTCATTTAAAGTTTCAGCATCATGTACAGTTTCATCGTTCATGTCAAAAATCGCACTTCGATGACGATTGAGTGATATGTACAATGCCATCGGTGACATTTTATGTTCCAGTTTTTTAGACATCTCAGTAAAAACAGGATCATTATATTTAATTTGGGGATCTTGTAATTGTTCAGCATGTTGAAGCAAGTTTCTGGCTTTTGAAGTAAATTTTTGGTTTACGACCTCTGCTGATTACTCTGTAATATAATTCGTATGTATGTGATAAAATTCAATTATCAACCAACTTCAAAAAAAGGAGGAGGTTATCTATTTATTTATTTATTTGGAAAAAACAACAGATAACAATCAATTATATACCAGACAGTCAAGATTACAATCAATTCATTTGTATGCTTTTTTTTCATTGTATGTTTGTTACCTTAGAAGTTTTTATGAAGATCGGTTAAGTAGTTTAAATTATAAATAAAAACAACTGAAAAACAAAGGTCATCTAAGTGTACGAAATTACGTATTATGCATCTGATTCTGCAGATCTGCGAGGCTATGACTTCTATGATGTCGTTGGCCGATGTAGTGGTAATATTTATAGGGGGAGGATATTAGGATATTACACGCACGCTGAATAAAAATAAAATAATGATTCAATAGGCTCTAAAATGTAACACTTACGTTTTTACGTACAATCTTTTTTTACAAGTTTTGTTCCTCTAAATTGTTCAATTTGCTTCATTTTGCTAAATATTTATGTTGTTTACTTTTATTGACAATCATGCCAACTCATTTTTTTAATGACAGCAATGGAGGTTGCTGTTACACACAACAATATTGTATGAAAATATATATGATTCCTGGCTAGCAAGACTAATTTTAAAATCTTGAAATTGCGGTTCTAATGGAATGCGAGCCAAGCTATATAAGCCGATTGCTGGCCTGAGAACGGGTCTCATGCTGATCCTGATACTGAAGCTGCCGCAATATGATGCTGCCTACTCCCGACGAATCCTGCAACCGAAGGACCTTGCTGATCCTGCCTACTGCCTCTGAATCCTGCGACTGAAGGAATCTGCTACCGCCCCTGCTTGCCACGGATGCGGGCTGCTGCAGAGCCTGCTGACTCTGCCTACTGATGAAATCTCCAGTTGATGAAACCTGCTACCGACGAAGTCTGTGTAAAACTTTTACTACTCGACAGCTCTTATAAAATTGTTTCGCGCCTGCAACTAGTTTGTAGCACATAGTGTTCAAGTTTGATTTACACAAAAATGTGTTTACGTTGTAAAATAAAATTACTAAAAATAATAAGGTTTTGAACAAAAAAAACCGACTTTAGATAAGCTATTATCACTAAAATGTTTAAAATAATACTAAATCAAATAAATCAAATTTTGAAAATCTAGTCTTTATACTTAGCATTCACAAAACAACATTTCATCTCATCGAAGCACTGAAAGATCAAGATGATGCTGTTTACACTAGCGATCGATCGGCAACGACAACCTCTCGACGATCACAAGTCATTATTTAACTCTATTTCATCAACATTTCTACTTCGAAATTTGTATAGGTACCTACCTATGGCAGAGACAACTACAAATACATATGATAGTTTTGGAGTCTTCCCAAAAAGTGATTCGAGAATACTTGGGTAGGGAATGACCTACTTCTCTCCTTATATATCTATAATTATTCTTATAAATTTATACAAAGTAATTAACCTATTTTTATACAAAAGCAAAACAAGAATGGTAAGTTTAAGCTAATGAGGGTGTGAATTGGTGTGAATGGGTGGGCAACGAAAGTGTTGAACTTAATGGTGCTCCCACACAGCAGTTATATAACTTTAGTTAACGTTTGTTGTCTAACTTTTTTAACAAATTATGTACGTATGTTACACGCTGTTATAAAATGTTATTGTGTTACACAACGTTGTATAACGTTATACAACTGCTGTGTGAGAGCACCTTAGACTCCGCTGTCCGTCTGTCACCAGGCTGTATCTCATAAACGGTGATTGTTAGACAATTGAAATTTTAACAGATGGTATATTTCTATTGCCGCTATAACAACAAAACAGAATAAATTAATATTAAAGGGGGCTCCCATGCAACAGATATAATTTTTTTTCCATTTTTATAGATACGGAATAGTACGGAAGCCTTCGTGCGCAAGTCCGAATCACACTTGGCTGGTTTTTTATATATTAGGTCTTTACCTATGCAATTGCCGTTTTTCACGAAATAAATGAAGCGTAATTTTTTATATATTTTTTATTAATCCAAATAATCACCCATGCAATCAATGCATCTTTGCCAACGCATTGGTAGCTTATTGATGCCTTTCTTGACGAAATCAGCTGGACGGGAGGCAACAAATTCTTCAAAGGCATTTTGTACTGCCTCTCGGATATTAAATTTTTTTCCCGCCAAGAAGTTATCCAAATTCTGGAAAAAGTAGAAGTCTGTAGGCGCAAGGTCTGGTGAGTACGGCGGATGACGGAGAACTTCCAACCCCAACTCTTGTAGCTTGGAGACCGTCTGCTGTGCAGTATGAGGTCGCGCGTTGTCGTGCAGGAGCAGTGGAGCCGAACGATTGACCAAAGCTGGTTGGAGACGTGCGAGCTTCTCCATCATTGTGTTCAGTTCTTCACAGTACACATCTGCAGTAATGCTTGTCCCGTTTGGCAAGAAGCTGTGATGAATTACACCCGCGTTAGACCACCAAACAGTGACCATCACTTTTCTAGGGGTAAGTTTTCGTTTAGGGCATTGTTTGGGTGCTGAACCAGGGTCCCACCAACTTGCTGAGCGCTTATGATTGTCAAACAGGATCCATTTCTCGTCACAAGTAACAATGCGGTTCAGAATTCCTTCATTTGTATGCCTGCTGAGCAGTGCAAGGCACGTCTCCACGCGTACTTCGCGCTGGCGGTCATTGAGTTCGTGGGGTACCCATTTCACAAGCTTTTTTACCTTGCCAATTTGACGCAAATGGACCAAGATTGTTTTGATGCTAACGTCGAAAGCTGCTGCTAATTCAGCCGTGGATTGTGTTTCATCAGCTTCCACAATTGCCTTTAATTCGTCATTGTCGACCAAAGTTTTCGGACGACCACGGGGTTCATTTTTCAGGTCAAAATTTCCAGAACGGAAGCGGGTAAACCAATAACGGCTCGTGCGTTCGTTTGTAGTGTTCGCTCTGTAAACGTCGTTGATGTTGCGTGCCGCTTGTGCCGCTTTGCTGCCACGACGGTACTCATACTCCATAATTACTCAAATTTTTAACTTATCCATGATGACGAAAAATGTTCGAATGCGTTGAAAACAAAACACTAACTATTAAACAAATGACGTTTTAGAAAAAGAATTCCATGTTTGTCAAATAAAATTAATTTTAAAATTAGATTATCAGTCAAAAAAAAAAAAATATTTTCATTTGAATGGCCAGTACGGCAAAACGGCAGTTTCATAGGTAAAGAAAGGTGCTCACTCAATCCACACGCACACGCATCCTCCTAGTGAACCGGTAGATAACGATTTGCAAGTATACAAGACAACTGTAAACCAGGTCTCCCGCGAGCAGAGGTTAGACAATTATTGTCGCAAATGACGTGATGCGGTGGTGAGAAATAGGGCTCATTTAAAGGCTTTGTAACATATTATAAATTATTGTATGAAAGCGTTAGAATACGTAGTGTACAGAAAAATGTATTTGTGTTAGGTACTCTAGCGGTACGGGACTTTTTTTTTTTTTAACGCAGGAAAATCCTCATGGATACCCTACCCCAGCGGGGGCCGAGGTCGGGTTATGCCGGACTCTTACCGACTAAAAACCTGCGGCTTCCGTCTGGACGCACGGAGTCGGGTCACGAGGAGCTTGCGCATTCGTTCGCGGCCCGACAGCGTTGGCCGGCGCTCTGTGCAGCGCCGGCGACGTCCCGAGAGGGAGGGGTATGTATATCGTTCATTTGTAGATATGCAACGGTTAGAATTTCGTTGGGGTTTTAGAATAATATCAGAAACTAATATTTTTTTTCTCAAATTCTATGTACACTTCACAACGCAATGTTCCGAGATGATATATCCTGCAAAGCCAATCCAAACAGCATCACCAAAAAGGAGATGCAATGGATGGACGATGCAGATAAAAGAAAATCAATAAGAAAAAGGTTTTTATATATTGAGATAAGAGGGCATATATATATTTTATCTAATGATTTAATAAATTAATTTTAGATACCCGAAGACAAACCTCTAAGGGGCGGCAGGTACACGCGGCACGTATTTACCGCGTTACATTTTATTTTCGAATCATAGATATACGTGTGGTGCCAATGCTCTAAAGAAGTCAATTTTCAAAGACTAAAATAACACTTTTGATAATGTGCACGTTTAATTTGAGCCACGCCTAATAATCTCCATAAGAGAGAAGGTGATTGCCGATTTAGCTATGCGGCCAAAGTTTACGAGTATATATAATATTGTGATATTGCTGTCTGTGGGTCAACACGCGGATGTAGAATAGAATCCTCAGTGGGGTAAAATAGTAAAGGGTTGTGATGGAATAGGTAATGTATTTTAAACGTTATTGGTATAGAATTTTGTCAGGTGTATTTCGGTGCATTTTGAAAAAGTTCTCTGCATTGCGTTGTGAAATATAAATTCGTTAATTTATAGGTATCATCCTGGGTTAAGTAAAATACTTTGGATCCGATTTTATGATCTATTCATAGGAAGGTTTGTCCGGTAATAGTTAGGCAGGTAAAATCTTAATATTTAGGTAGGTAATATTTAAACTTTCGAAAGTTACAAACTTTCAAATAAACTTTTAATCATTCAGAAATGTTTAAAGTTAATATGACAGTTCATGTCAAACGTGTTTGTTTTGCCAACTGAATGATAATGTTTGATAATATAATTTGATTTATTTAGTATTAATTTTAATATAAATAGGATTAATTAAATTTACTTTTATTGGGATATTAATATATTTATTACTTATCAATTAATTATAATTATAATTTAATTGTATTCAATGGGTTATTTTAACAATTGTTGATTAATTTAATAATAAATATTGGTTATTTGAATTTGCGTATGATTGTGTAACGTAAATGATTAATATGGGGTTGTTGATTATTCATGAATTGTATGAGAAATTATAATAACTTACACTGTTTTATTTAGATATAAATTAACCAGCCGGGATCTTGGCTGATTTTCATCAGGTTTTGTGGCTAAGGCTCTATTGATGGAGAATAAATACTATAAGATCATTTTTGGTGTAATAAGATGTTGTAATTTAAACATGATCAAGTATATATATTCTATATAAGTATATAATATAAGTATATAATATGGATGATTGTTCCATGGCATCCCTTGAGGGCATTCCTTTAGGGAATTCCTTTAGGAATTCTATTGCGGGCTTCGTCCCCAAAATAGTCTAAGAATTATTCTTTTATGTTATTATAAAATAGATTCATCATAAATAAAAGTACTTTAAAGTTATATGTGTTTTTCCTTTGTTGATTAGGAAGACCTCCCTAGGTTAGATTAGGTCAATCTAAGGTCCCGTACCGCCCAGTTTGGATTCCGCAGGGGTAGGTCTGCCGTAGACGCGATTCAGCGGGTTAAGTCCTTGGCGCAGGACGCGATCGCCCGGGGTGAGGTCGTGTTGGCGGTGTCTCTGGACATCGCCAACGCATTTAACTCCCTCCCCTGGAGCTGCATCAGGGAGGGGCTCCGATTCCACGGAGTTCCTCCGTACCTGCGCCGGGTCGTCGGGGACTACCTGTCTGGGCGTGCGGTGGAATACCCCGGTCGAGACCGGTGGTGTCGGCGGGAGATGTCGTGCGGCGTTCCTCAGGGGTCGGTACTAGGGCCACTCCTCTGGAACATCGGCTACGACTGGGTGCTGCGAGGAGCCACAGTGCCGGGTGTCGGCGTAGTCTGTTACGCGGACGACACCTTGGTCACTGCCCGAGGCAAAAGCCACAGGGATGCTTCCTTGCGCACCACCGCCGGCGCGGCATTCGTGGTGGGCCGCATACGGCGATTGGGTTTGCGGGTGGCGCTCGAAAAGTCCGAGGCCGTGGTTTTCCATGGCCCGCGGAACGCGCCGCCCCGGGGTGCCCATATCGTCGTATCCGGAGTCCGCATCGACGTGAGGCCGTCGATGCGCTATCTGGGACTCGTCCTGGATAGCCGGTGGAACTTCGGCCCCCACTTCGAGTGCCTTGAGCCTCGGCTGCTGAGGGTGGCTGCGGCCCTGGGAAGGCTGCTGCCGAATCTCGGCGGACCTGAGACGTCGTGTCGGCGTCTCTACGCGGGAATCGTGAGGTCGATGGCCCTGTATGGTGCCCCTGTGTGGGCCGGCAGCGCCCTGACTCGCAGCAATGTCGCCCGCTTGACGCGAGTCCAGCGGGTGATGGCGATCAGGGTGGTACGGGGTTATCGCACGATCTCGGGTGAGGCATCTTGCGTGCTGGCGGGTACTATTCCCTGGGACTTGGAAGCGAGAGCCGACTGCCAGGTGCCACCACTGCGACGATTGCCTCGACGAGACGGCCCAGCACACGCTGGAGGTATGCCCGGCGTGGGATGCGGAGCGCAGCGCGCTCGGCTCTGTATTGGGTGCCGACATCTTGCTCCCGACCGTGGTTCGCGCTATGGTCGAGAGTGAGAGATCGAGGCAGGCGGTGCGATCCTTCTGCGAGGCTGTAATGCTCGCGAAGGAGGCGGCGGAGAGGGCGAGGGAAGATGATGCATCCTCCCTTCCGCTTCGTCGCCGTCGCACGGGACGCCGGAGGGCGGCTTTCGTTGCCGTAAGCCTCCCTCTCCCGCAGTCCCATGAGCCTTCGGTGGCGGGTTCGGGGGAATCCGCTTCCGGTCCAGGGCTCGAGATGGCGCGTGCGCTTCCTGCGCACCATCTCATGAGGGACGACTAGAGTGGGACTTGTACACCTAAATGTGTACTTTTACTCTATTAACTCTAAGAATAAAGAAATTACAATAATATTATAATATTTCTTAAACTTATTTAAACTTAAACTTAAACTTTATTTTATATATATAAATATAAATATAATTTTATCATTAGTTTTAGTTTTAAATCCAAATGGTAATACGTTAAACTCGTATAATCAAAATGGTGTGATGAATGCTGTTTTGTGTTTATCTTACTCCGCTATCGATAATTGTCAATAGGTAGAGTTTAAATCTAAATCAGCGTAGAATTTCGCCCCATTCAGCTATGTTATCATATCTTCGATGATAGGTAAAGGATACGAATCTGTAATTACCTTATTATTTAGCTTTATATAATACTGTCTTGAATAATCGGCATCAATAATGTCCCAAGCTGTCTTACTGACGCCGGTTGAAGTTTGGGAAATTCCTTCCACGCCCGTTGGATGAATCACCTTCTAGAGTCTTTCCTTTAATCTTGGTATTCAGATGGCTCTTGCTTTCTAAAATTTTCTTTCCGCCATACTCAGTGGCGTATATAGCTGAAATAATCTGAAAAAAAATAAAACAGTACCCGGCGCCTCCACCATCTAGCGGTACGGGACCTTAGATGGACCTAATCTAACCTAGGGAGGTCTTCCTAATCAACAAAGGAAAAACACATATAACTTTAAATTACTTTTATTTATGATGAATCTATTTTATAATAAAATACAAGGATAATTATTAGACTATTTTGGGGACGAAGCCCGCAATAGAATTCCGTAAAGGAATTCCCTAAAGGAATCCCCTAAAGGGATCCCATGGAACAATCTTCCATATTATATATATTTTATATTTTACAAATAAAATAAAATAATGACAGACTTATAAGTTGCCAGTCATAAATGTCGGCAAGTTTGTTTGTGCAATAACCTCTTTTATTAAATACGGCACAAGCAAACGTTGCAGTACCTAAGTCGTCGGTCAATGGTCCACTACACATGATAACGATTCACGCACAGGAAGAAATTCGGACTAATGAAAACATTAGCGAAATTTCGTTCTCGATATTTTACGCCTAACGCGATTTCAGAAGTGCAAAGGTATGTGAAGAGTGGTGTTTCTTGTCAAGAAAAAAAAGATTTACTTACCTAATTAGGTTCTATCGTTGCAACCTAGGATGGTGGAACGTTTATTCGATAGCGTCGAAATAGATATTTTAGGTCTATTTAACCGTTTGGAAAATGGCAATAGGTATGTCATAGCGGCCATCGAGTGTTTCTCCAACTACGTATGTAGAGCCATTCCCAGAGTGACGGCTCAAGCAGTTCGGTGTCTTGCGATAGTTGCTCGATTTTTACGTCTAGATTGGTTAGGAATACTCTTAGAAAGTTCGGCATACAACAATTTTTGGCTACCACTAAGCATCACAAAACGTGTGTCTTAATAATACTACTTCTTATATATTAGCTAAGTAGGTACATTTATCCAACACAACGTAATATGTGTAATTTTTAGCAATTTAAAAATTAAACCTATTACGTTGTATATGCATACAACTGTGCCACAAAAGCTCCTACCAAGTTTTAACCATATTCCTGTCCGAGGAGAGACTGAACCCTAATTTATGTACTGAAAGTTTCGAAATCAGGAGAGAAAGGTATAGAAATGACGATAATTTGGCGTGAGAGAACTCGCGTAAAGCTCATTTGCCATACTTTTTACAAATAAACTTGTTTATTTATGACCCTATTAGCCTTTTAAATTTCACTGGACTTTGTGGTTTTTTGATGTCAAATCCTGCAGCCCTGCTAATGTCAATAATAATTATAAAGAGTAGACTTGACATGTGCATGAGTCACAGTATAAAATATTTAAAAAAGAACGATGTTCGAGCGATTTTCGCCAAGTTTTAAACCTGAAAAAACTAGCTAGCATCTCTTTACGAACCCGTTACCGGATCATGAATTAGTACTGGGATTGATAGATTTGATTTGTTTAGAAAGGGTGACATAATCGGCAGAAGTAACCTGTTGGAAGGTTTTCGCATTATGTATTTCTGCCTATGATATGATATGAAATAGACGTAGTTGAGCCGAAAGGACTCAAACCACATATTACCAATTTTGAGTAATAACGTTTTAAAGTTTAGACTGGTATTCTTTTTTTTTATTTATTTATGAAACTTACATCTATCATTACAGGTTATTCCTAATGCGATAGTGTTGAACATATTTGAGAAAACAAACAGATAACACCTTACTTCAGCTTAATTATTATAACATCAATTTGTATTTAGTCTCATTAGGAGACCAAATTGCAGCGTTACATTCCAAATGGCTCCTAACCAATGCGTCAAACAACGCTCTCAAACAGAGAAAAAAAGATAGAAGATAGATACAGAATAGTATATAAAATGTCAGACGTGATTCTTTAAATTGACATAACTTTTTTATATCTGAACCAATTGTATATTAATGAAAACCTCATCTAAATCGGATTAGCTGCTTCTGAGATTAGCGTACACAAACACACAACCAAACGGACAAAAAAATATTAATTACATTTTTGGGTTCGGCATCGATATAAAAACAACCTCTGCTATTTTTATTTTTTATTTTTAATGTACAGAAAGCATGTTTTTAATTTTATTATATGTATAGATTATACATTATTGCTGTTATGTTATTCACATTATTATAAATGAACCAAAACCACCAAAAAAGGACCAAGGTGCCGCTGGACCGCACCGTAGTATCGCGCACTCGGTTTGTCATCGTCATAACTATTAAAATAATATTTGCCCAAGTTATGTAGCGTGAAAGACATATTTTATCTACTTTAAATACCAAAAGCGATAAAAGTATCTATTTTCATTTAGGAATCAATTTATTTCTACCAAATGTGCATTTGAAATAAATTATCAATTTTTATTGTAGTTAAGGTTCACTATTTTGGCTATAATGGCTTACACATAAGATATTGATATAAACTGTGGCGGGCTTTTTATAAAAATATATACATTTCCACCATACATTACATATGTGTAACTCTAGCGGTTTTGGCAGCGCACGCCAGAATAGCTCGCAGATGGTAGATTTTTTCCTACTTACTTGATATTTTGGACAATTCACACAATATATTTATAAATTGTAGCCTATGTTTTATTCTGATGTATAAAGTTTCATTAAAATCCATTCAGTAGTTTTTACGTGAAAGAGTAACGAACATCCATCCATACTTACAAACTTTCGCGTTTATAATATTAGTAGGATAGTAGGATGAATATCTAGAATATGCGACGCTTAGGATTTAAATCACTTTGATTCGAGTAAATAATTCAAATTAACCTTTAAAACTTAGAACTAACAATTACATAATATAGTATAGTGAGGCTACACTAAACAGAAACATTATTTTATTATTTATTTCTGGACTGAAAATATTCTTGTCAAATAGAGCTGTCCAATTTCTTTTGTAATTACGTTAGCATCTATTGTAGATGATGCTGGACTTTTGTGATTATTTTTATCTACAGGTAATGAATAAAATCTGATAAAAAAATTCAAAACACGATTGCTTGGTTGTAGGTATTGTAATTCACAGTTTTTCAAAATCCTGTTTTTTTCTGTACTTGGCCAAGTAAGTGTATTTAAATACTGTATAATTTACTGTGTTTTTAAAAGTGGTACTTAAATGGATAAACCAACTAAAAAAAATTGCTGTCATTTGTATGTTCCGGGTCAATAGAATATTCAGGGTGGGTCAAATTCATCAAGATGGGTCAGTACGGGAGTGTCTGTAACTATAAGAGAAAGATAAATTTTAATTAAGTCTTATTCTAAGGAACCATGTCATCAATGTTAGAGTTAAGAAAAATTGCAAAGATTGTAATTTTTATTTGTAATAGTGGAGAGAAGATTGTGTCGGCTCAGTGAAGGGGTATACAAGGTCGGAATGCGTATAGTCAACGTCTTTTCGAAGAGGACCACATACAACGTCGTCGAAGTCACGTCATGTGAGGTTCAACGTTATAAGAACATACAATCGGCGTTTGAGCGAAGTCAAACGTCATAGAAGTGAAGACTAGTAAGAAGAAGCACCCTTGGTTGGAAATAAAGTATCGTCTATAATATATTGTCTTGTTTACTTCCAATCCCATTGCCCACTTCCTTAAAAATATTGTAGAACACTCTCAAAGTTTCACGTTTGGCCGAAATTTGATAAGGACTTTGAAAAAAAGAACTTTATTCGCTGAACATAGTCAAAATATACAATGGTCTTAAATAATTTGATAGTACAATCATATTCAACCTTAACAGGCGTGCAAATATTCATAATAATTTTCTAGTAATGTAACATTTATTATTATTATTTATTAGATTACTCGAAGATTACAAATTAGATGTCCTTATTATTGAGTATTAAAATATGTACCTAATATAAATAAATGTCATAAGCAATAAAATAAAATTAAAATCGTCAACATAAATAAAGCCTAATTACAAGATTGAATTTGTTCAATTTCATTAAATCATTTTAATTACTGGGTATTATATTTTATATTAAATTTAGTCTGGATGCAGAAAAATAACAATTCAATTTCTATAATATACTTAAATGTTGGTATAGAATAAAATTATACAATGTCAATTACGTAATTACGTGATTCTTAAAAATTCATTTATGCAATAGTAATTTTTTCTAGTAGAAAACTATGCAATCTATTTTTAAATACATGTGATGGCAATGTTTTCAAGTTGTTCGGTAATTTATTAAAAATACGGATTGCCATACAGAAAGCATTTTTCGAATACAGTCCTAATCTTTGCATTGGTATATATAATTTCTGTTTATGTATCCCTGTCCCATTGAAAATATATTGTCATTAGTTTTGAACGACTGTGTATGACCTCGCAAAAATACACAAATTTCATAAATGTACAAAGAGGAACCCGTGAGAATGTTAGCTTTTGAAACAATGGCCTGCAGCTGTCTAAAAATCCAGCACCCGAAATTGCGCGTGTACATTGTTTTTGTTCACGAAATATGTTAATTGTCTCAACAGAGTTGCCCCATAATATTATGCCATATCTTAAGATTGAGGAAACAAATCCATGGTAAGAAAGAAGCGCTGTATTTGCTCCCACAACTTCTCTATTTTCTCTTGATAAATAAGAATTAAATAATCATGAAATCTACTGCAAAACTGGTAAAAATGCATTCGAATAGGTTCAGCGATGAGGCTGACGAACTTCATTCTCGCTGCGACCGCCGCCCGGTACGGACGTTCCAAGACCGGAGTGGTCTTGGTCGGTCCCTTCCCGATATTCAGTGGCGCTCAGTTTACTGACGTCACAGTCTAGCGTGTTGGTTTCGTGATACGGTTTTTTACTCCCTCCGACCGCCCTCGAAGTGATTTTTTTTCTTTGCGACTAAGTCTCTTAGTTTTCAAAGTGCTGTGTTGTGCTTGTGCTGAGTGCTGTGTGTGCTCAGCGTAAAATATTCTGATTTTAGTACAAAGGATACCCAACGGTGACAACTAATTTGTACTGATCCAGTCCTTTTATTTTAAAACTTTGTTTTGTAAAGTAAATAACTATCAAAATAAAAATGTAATGTTACAATCCTAAGTAAATCATTGGCACTAAATTATGGAAGAGCCTCCTGGTACAAGCATCTTGTATACTTAATAGGTTGGTCTTAACAACTTTGTAAATTTTGTAATATTGTATTTTGAATAATTTAATTTTTTTCATTTTTCATTTTATATATATTTTCTTTCTACTATTTTATTATTTATTTACTCTTCTATTGTCATTAATCTTTTATCATATTTGTGTCTTTTCGTGTACATTTGCCCTTTTAGTCGATAAAGGTTGACCCTAACGCGGTCAATTCTTTAACTGCGTACCCCTTTTAGGATTCCAGGTAGCGGCTTTCGGCGAACTACGGTTAGTTTTTAAGTTATTTTCAGGCTGCGGTAGCGATATATCTGCGGAAGCAGATATATCGAAGGCCTTCATAGCCTTCGTTCGCGCGCAGTATCCAGACATCTGGACACAGTTCGAAAGTGGGCTGAAATCCACAATCAAATCTCCTTCTAAAAAGGAGAGACGGGCACGCCAGCTCTTATCCACCAACCTCTCACGAGACCGCTCTAGCTCACACTCGTCCATGGCTTCGTCCACCAGCAATGCATCGTCGATGGATTGCGATATCCCGACTCCCGTCCAAGCCCTCAAAGCGCCCTTTTTTGTCCTAAGCGACAAAAAAGGGCCAAGCCCTTGGACTCATCTAGCGATGAGTCCAAAACCTCTGAAAAGTGGGCCTCGCAGTCCATGCCCGCATCCACCTCCTATTTTCATCCGCGATAAAGCGACATGGACATCTGTGTCCACACACATGTCCAATTTAAAATCGCGTAAACACACGCGAAAAATACTGCCATCGGTATTCGCGTGGCAACCGTCCCGCCCGCTGACGACCGCGCCCTCACAAGGTACTTGATGGAGAAATCCATCGAGTACCATACCTACGCACTCGAGGAAGAGCGCGTTTTACGCGTCGTACTTAGACGCGTACCAAAAGAGCTCAAGATTTTTAATTGAAAAACCATTGCCAATCTGTCAGGGATCACAGTGGTGGTCCCCTTCATGCGCGGCATTCCGAGCCAATGCCATAGATGCCAACTATATGGCCATACGGCAATAAACTGTCACGCTAAACCTAGGTGCGATAAGTGCCTGGGCGATCATGGCACTGCGGAGTGCGCGAGAACTCTGCAGTTCACAGACCCCCCGCATGCGTATTATGCAAGACGGTCGGCCATACAGGCAACTATTTAGGTTGCCCTAGAGCTCCAAAACCAAACCCCCAAAAGGCTCACAAGGCGAAGCAGAGATCTTTAGCCTCTGCTCCTGCCAAGCCCAGCCCACCCGTAAAACCGCAACCACAATTAATCGATCCCCCGCCCCCGCTACCCAAGAACGCATGGGTGACACCGCCTACCATGGTGTGGAAACCCATCGCTTCCCTCACTTCTCCGCCTTCTCAGGTACATCAGGTCGGGTTAGCACCTACTTGCTTGCCTTTTCGTCCCTCGGACTTCGCGCTAATTAGCCGATTCGCCTCAACCTTCGACTCGGGCGAAATAACAACTCTGGCACGCAAACTACGAGCCGCAAAAGGTGACTTTCAGGCGACGTGCTTAGTAGCTCGAACACCAGGCACTTATCGGCAACGTCCAGAAATTTTATAAATTAAACGTTTAAATGGCGTCCTCTAGGATAAAACCGCGATCCCTCACTATCGGCTACTTCAACGCCGATGGTCTTAAACATCAGCGCAATGAAATTCACGAATTCGAGAATTTCAAATCGACATCTTAATTGTGCAGGAAACCTTTTTGAAACCTAGTCACAAGGACCCTAAAATAGCGAACTACAACATCGTTCTCAACGATAGGCTTACCGCTGATAAAGGCGGTACTGCAACGTTTGCTTGTGCCATATTTAATAAAAGAGGTTATTGCACAAACAAACTTGCCGACATTTATGACTGGCAACTTATAAGTCTGTCATTATTTTATTTTATTTGTAAAATGTAAAATAGATAGAATATGGAAGATTGTTCCATGGCATTCCATCGCGGGCTTCGTCCCCAAAATAGTCTAAGAATTATTCTTGTATGTTATTATAAAATAGATTTATCATAAATAAAAGTAATTTAAAGTTATATGTGTTTTTCCTTTGTTGATTAGGAAGACCTCCCAAGGTTAAATTAGGTCCATCTAAGGTCCCGGACCGCTAGATGGTGGAGGCGCCGCGTAGTGTTTTACTTTTTTTCAGATTATTTCAGGTGACAACATTTTACGGCAAATAAAAGAATTAAAGATAGTTATATATATAAGAAAATTATAAAAATGGCCATGAATTTAAATAAGTACTCTGGCAGTTCGACAGTATTGGTGAGCGAGTTTTTAGCCCCATTCGAAATCATTGCTGCATTACATAAATACAACGATGAAAGCAAGAGGCTAATTATACAGACATATTTAGAAGGACCTGCGTTGTATTTTTAAAAAACGATAATTGATACGTGTGAAACATTCGATGAAATTAGAAATAGATTTATACACGAATTTGGCAGAGAAATAGATCATGTGGCTAATTTTTATTCACGGAAGCAACAAGCCAATGAAGAGCTTATAATAGGTCTTTACCTATGAAACTGCCGTTTTGCCGTACTGGCCATTTCTTTTTGACTTTTTTTGACTGATAATTCTAATTTCAAATTAATTTTATTTGACAAACATGGAATTATTTTTCTAAAATCGTCATTTGTTTAATAGTTAGTGTTTTGTTTTCAACGCATTCGAACATTTTTCGGTCATCATGGATAAGTTAAAAATTCGAGTAATTATGGAGTATGAGTACCGTCGTGGCAGCAAAGCGGCACAAGCGGCACGCAACATCAACGACGTTTACGGAGCGAACACTACAAACGAACGCACCACCCGTTATTGGTTTACCCGCTTCCGTTCTGGAAATTTTGACCTGAATAATGAACCCCGTAGTCGTCCGAAAACTTTGGTCGACAATGACGAATTAAAGGCAATTGTGGAAGCTGATGAAACTCAATCCACGGCTGAATTAGCAGCAGCTTTCTACGTTATTATCAAAACAATATTGGTCCATTTGCGTCAAATTGGCAAGGTAAAAAAGCTTGTGAAATGGGTACCCCACGAACTCAATGACCGCCAGCGCGAAGTACGCGTGGAGACGTGCCTTGCACTGCTCAGCAGGCATACAAATGAAGGAATTCTGAACCGCATTGTTACTTGTGACGAGAAATGGATCCTGTTTGACAATCGTAAGCGCTCAGCAAGTTGGTTGGACCCTGGTTCAGCACCCAAACAATGCCCTAAACGAAAACTTACCCCTAGAAAAGTGATGGTCACTGTTTGGTGGTCTAACGCGGGTGTAATTCATCACAGCTTCTTGCCAAACGGGACAAGCATTACTGCAGATGTGTACTGTGAAGAACTGAACACAATGATGGAGAAGCTCGCACGTCTCCAACCAGCTTTGGTCAATCGTTCGGCTCCACTGCTCCTGCACGACAACGCGTGACCTCATACTGCACAGCAGACGGTCTCCAAGCTACAAGAGTTGGGGTTGGAAGTTCTCCGTTATCCGCCGTACTCACCAGACCTTGCGCCTACAGACTTCTACTTTTTCCAGAATTTGGATAACTTCTTGGCGGGAAAAAAATTCAATACCCGAGAGGCAGTACAAAATGCCTTTGAAGAATTTGTTGCCTCCCGTCCAGCTGATTTCTTCAAGAAAGGCATCAATAAGCTACCAATGCGTTGGCAAAGATGCATTGATTGCATGGGTGATTATTTTGATTAATAGAAATAAAAAATATATAAAAAAATTACGCTTCATTTATTTCGTGAAAAACGGCAATTTCATAGGTAAAGACCTAATATGTTATTATTACGCATTGGACATGTGTGCAAACAAAGCTGGCGCAGTAATAACAGACACTATCTTTGTAAAACATTTTCTGCAAAATTGCAAATACACGTATAAATGCCGACTAGCGTCTCAAATCTATGCAAATAAAAGAATGTTAAAGGAAACGATCATGCAGATGCACGAAATTTTCACTGGAAAGCAGGAAGAAAATTTATATCTTCAAAACAACGTACAGATGTCACAAGAAATACCAGTAAGTTCTACAACGTCACCGAGGAGTGAGAAGGAAGATTCTCAAAGGTTAACTAACATGGACTACGGGAACGCGAGAGGAAAATTCTCAAATAATAACAATCGATCTCCATATAATTTAAGAAGAACACAGGATCGAGGTGATTCATCCAACGGGCGAGGAAGGAATTTCCCAAACTTCAACCGGCGTCAGTAAGACAGCTTGGGACATTATTGATGCCGATTAATCAAGACAATATTATATGTAAGTGTAGTCCCAATATTAAAGTTAAAATTAGAGAAAGATTTATCTCAGCTTTACTTGATACAGGCGCTTCAGTGTCTGTAATATCTCGACTATTATGTAATCCATTAAATATTATAATACATAAGGTTGAAGATATAAAATCCGAGCCGTTAATTGTAATCGAATGAATATAATTGGTAAAATACAACTATGTTTGGAGATTGAATATGTTGTGTATATACAGAATTGTTATGTAGTTGACGAAATTGAAAGAAATTTAATTCTCGGGCAAGACTTTCTTCAGAAGTCTGGTGCAATATTAGATTTAAAAAAAGTCATGTTCAATTTGTAAATAATATTTCTAAATTTATTAGAAATAATGAAATTAATGATTTTAATGTTAAAGATGTGAACCAAAATACCCTTCAGGTAATACAGGTTTCACATGAATTGAGTAAGGATGAATATATTTATTTTTCTGATTTAGTAGATAAAAATGATTGTAGATTGTGGGAAGTAGTGGTAGCTAAACCAAATGAAAAAGAATTTAATTTATCTTCGAATTTGTCGGTAAAAGAACGAATTGAATTATTAAAAATACTAACAAAATATCGGTCGACGTTCGCGTTCGAAAAAAAAGATTTAGGAAAGTGTAATATCGTCGAAGTCACAATCGATACAATAGATGAAACTCCAGTACATAGAGCACCTTATAGAATATCTAATGAACAACATAAAATTATACGTGAGCAAGTTGATGATATGCTTGAAAACAATGTGATTAGAAAATCTAGAAGTGCGTATGCATCACCGGTAGTACTAGTTAAAAAACCAGACAATACATGGAGATTTTGTGTGGATTATAGAAAGCTGAATAAGAAGGTTATTACAGATTCGTATCCTTTACCTATCATCGAAGATATGATAACACAGCTGAATGGGGTGAAATTCTACGCTGATTTAGATTTAAACTCTGCCTATTGGCAATTATCTATAGCGGAGAAAGATAAACACAAAACAGCATTCATCACACGGTCTGGATTATACGAGTTTAACGTATTACCATTTGGATTAAAAACTAGTGGAGCTTTTTTCCAAAGGACAATGGATGAAATGTTAGCAGGTCTTAAGTATAAAAATGTGATAATTTTTATTGACAATGTGATCGTGTATGGTTATTCGTTTAGTGAATTCATAAGTGCTTTAGAAGAAGTGTTTCAACGGTTGAGTGCGGCAAACTTGACACTCAAACCGTAAAAGTGTAATTTTGGATTTAAAGAAATAACTGTGTTGGGACACACTATTTCTGGAGAAGGTATTTTACCAGACCCAAAAAATATTGAGAAAATAAAAAAAGTAAAAATACCAAGAAATATTAAAGAATTGAAATCGGTATTGGGTTTATTTTCATATTATAGAAAATTTATAAAGAATTTCTCTTCGTTAACTCTTCCTTTAACAGATCTACTAAAGAAGAATACGAAATTCATTTGGTCACAAGTACAACAAAAGGTATTCGATAAAATGGTATCGTTAATGGTTGAACCACTATTATTACGACATTTTGTTAATGACGAAGAAATATGTACAAGATTGTATGTAGACGCGAGTGATTAAGCTCTGGGAGCATGTTTGATGCAAGGTCAACAAGAAAGATTGTTACCGATATGCTTCTCATCACGAAAATTAACAGAAGCAGAAAAAAATTATTCAATAACTGAAAAGGAGTGTTTAAGTTTAGTGTGGGCATTAAACTATTTTAAACATTATTTATGGGGATTACAATTCCAGTTAGTAACGGACCATAAGGCATTATGTTGGTTAAGGACAAGAAGAGACATGTCTGGAAGACTAGCCAGATGGGCCTTGGCGATTTAAGCACACGACTTTGAGATTGTACATTGTTCCGGAAAACAGAACGTTGTAGCGGATTTCTTAAGCCGAAACCCTCTAATAGAAGATGAAACTAGTACAGGAAAAGAAGTAGAGGATGGTCTACAAGTGTTCTCGATTGAGGTGGAGAATTTATCACGACATCAAGAGGAAGATAGTTTTTGCCGAAGGTGGCGCGAAAATGTATCGATCAGTCGACGAAGTGTATATAAAGGTTTTATGATATCAAATAATGTGTTATATAAATGTATTAGAAGTGGAAATATAATAAAAAATTTAATAGTTTTACCTAAGTCGTTATTTAGTGAAGTCATGAGACAATTACATGATGACGCACGTACGGGAGGCCATTTCGGGATGATGAAAACTTTAGCAAAGTTCAGGGCAAAATATTTTATGCCGAACACATCTAATGAAATCGAGAAATATATTAAGAGTTGTATACCTTGTCAAGAAAAGAAAATATATAATAAGATAGTGCCATTACGCCCTATGATAACGGATCGTTTATTTCAAAAGATAGAGATCGATGTACTAGGTCCTTTTAATCGTTCAGTAGATGGAAATAAATATAAAATAACGTGTATAGATTGTTTTTCAAAATATGCTATTTGCAAAGCAGTCTCACGAGTGACAGCTCAAATAGTATATAATTTCTTTATTAATGAAATTTTAACAAAGTTCGGGACGGTATGTGAAGTATTGTTAGATAAAGGTTCCATGTTTACGTCAAGGTTAATTAAGTCTTTATTAAGACAATATAATATAAAACATTCCTTAGCTACCACTATGCACCATCAAACATTAGGTTTAGTAGAAAAATTGAATCAAACCATTTCATATTCATTAGCTAAATATGTAAACCAAAGTAAAAGGGATTGGTGTCAAATTTTACCTTTTATAATATATGCTTATAATTGTTCAAAACAAGCTTCAACTAAATTTTCTCCTTACTATTTAATGTTTGGTAGAGAACCTGAAGTTCCATTTGATGAAAGGTTAAATCCTAATTGTAATATGACCGTTCAACAAAAAAAAGATGCCTATATAAGTGCAGTGAATTAAGCGAGAGAAAATTTAAGGAAAGCTCGTTTAGTACAAAAAAGATCGTATGATAAAAAAACTTCTAATATTAAACTTCGTGTAGGACAATTAGTTTTGTTACATTGCAATTAGTTTCTTTACCTATGAAATTGCCGTTTTTCACGAAATAAATGAAGCGTAATTTTTTTATATATTTTTTAATTCTATTAATCAAAATAATCATCCATGCAATCAATGCATCTTTGCCAACGCATTGGTAGCTTATTGATGCCTTTCTTGAAGAAATCAGCTAGACGGGAGGCAACAAATTCTTCAAAGGCATTTTGTACTGCCTCTCGGGTATTGAATTTTTTTCCCGCCAAGAAGTTATCCAAATTCTGGAAAAAGTAGAAGTCTGTAGGCGCAAGGTCTGGTGAGTACGGCGGATAACGGAGAACTTCCAACCCCAACTCTTGTAGCTTGGAGACCGTCTGCTGTGCAGTATGAGGTCGCGCGTTGTTGTGCAGGAGCAGTGGACCCGAACGATTGACCAAAGCTGGTTGGAGACGTGCGAGCTTCTCCATCATTGTGTTCAGTTCTTCACAGTACACATCTGCAGTAATGCTTATCCCGTTTGGCAAGAAGCTGTGATGAATTACACCCGCGTTAGACCACCAAACAGTGACCATCACTTTTCTAGGGGTAAGTTTTCGTTTAGGGCATTGTTTGGGTGCTGAACCAGGGTCCAACCAACTTGCTGAGCGCTTACGATTGTCAAACAGGATCCATTTCTCGTCACAAATAACAATGCGGTTCAGAATTCCTTCATTTGTATGCCTGCTGAGCAGTGCAAGGCACGTCTCCACGCGTACTTCGCGCTGGCGGTCATTGAGTTCGTGGGGTACCCATTTGTCAAGCTTTTTTACCTTGCCAATTTGACGCAAATGGACCAATATTGTTTTGATGCTAACGTCGAAAGCTGCTGCTAATTCAGCCGTGGATTGAGTTTCATCAGCTTCCACAATTGCCTTTAATTCGTCATTGTCGACCAAAGTTTTCGGACGACCACGGGGTTCATTTTTCAGGACAAAATTTCCAGAATGGAAGCGGGTAAACCAATAACGGGTGGTGCGTTCGTTTGTAGTGTTCGCTCCGTAAACGTCGTTGATGTTGCGTGCCGCTTGTGCCGCTTTGCTGCCACGACGGTACTCATACTCCATAATTACTCGAATTTTTAACTTATCCATGATGACGAAAAATGTTCGAATGCGTTGAAAACAAAACACTAACTATTAAACAAATGACGATTTTAGAATAAGAATTCCATGTTTGTCAAATAAAATTAATTTGAAATTAGAATTATCAGTAAAAAAAAATATTTTCATTTGAAATGGCCAGTACGGCAAAACGGCAGTTTACCTATTAGATATCATTCTGGGTTAAGTAAAATACTTTGGATCCGATTTTATGATCTATTCATAGGAAGGTTTGTCCGGTAATAGTTAGGCAGGTGAAATCTTAATATTTAGGTAGGTAATATTTAAACTTTCGAAAGTTACAAACTTTCAAATAAACTTTTAATCATTCAGAAAAGTTTAAAGTTAATATGACAGTTCATGTCAAACGTGTTTGTTTTGCCAACTGAATGATAATGTTTGATTAATTTAATATTAATTTTAATATAAATAGGATTAATTAAATTTACTTTTATTGGGATATTAATGTATTTATTACTTATCAATTAATTATAAATATAATTTAATTGTATTCAATGGGTTATTTTAACAATTGTTGATTAATATAATAATAAATATTGGTTATTTGAATTTGCGTATGATTGTGTAACGTAAATAATTAATATGGGGTTGTTGATTATTCATGAATTGTATGAGAAATTTTAATAACTTACACTGTTTTATTTAGATATTAATTAACCAGCCGGGATCTTGGCTGATTTTCATCAGGTTTTGTGGCTAAGGCTCTATTGATGGAGAATAAATACTATAAGATCATTTTTGGTGTACTAAGATGTTGTAATTTAAACATGATCAAGTATATATATTCCTATCGGTAGGGGGCTCATCTGAGAGTAATCCCGATTAATGTATATGGTCCTGATTTAAGTAGGGTCGTTATTTAAGAATGAAATGTATATAGGAATTTATTTAATCAGCTTCACTGATTAAATAAATTAAACAAGAGGGGCGATTGCAACGTTTGCTTGTGCCGTATTTAATAAAAGAGGTTATTGCACAAACAAACTTGCCGACATTTATGACTGGCAACTTATAAATCTGTCATTATTTTATTTTATTTGTAAAATGTAAAATAGATAGAATATGGAAGATTGTTCCATGGCATTCCATCGCGGGCTTCGTCCCCAAAATAGTCTAAGAATTATTCTTGTATGTTATTATAAAATAGATTTATCATAAATAAAAGTAATTTAAAGTTATATGTGTATTCCTTTGTTGATTAGGAAGACCTCCCTAGGTTAGATTAGGTCCATCTAAGGTCACGGACCGCTAGAGTACCCTCATCTATTACAAAAGGTCACTGCATTGTATACCTGTCGATCCCCCACAGCTCGAATATCGAAGTTTCCTGTTGTAGAATAGCGATGAGTGGCCATCAGCCAATCACGCTAGCATCCATCTATCAACTACCAGACAAAGCTATACTTCAAAGCGACCTTCAGTCGCTACTCGATATAAGTCCCTCCGTAATACTAACTGGCGACTTCAACTCGAAACATTCATGTTGGTTTTCCGTAGTTACCAACCCAAACGGTCGTCGGCTTCATCACATGCCATGCATCACATTCATCACATGGCGCTAAAATTGTGATGTAGTGGGTCCTCGGGAACCGACACACTATCCCTTTAACACAAATCATCGCCCCGGTATTCTCCATATAGCAATCCTCCAAAGTGTTAACGGTTCACTCAGTAGAAATCATCCACCAGCTTACTTCGGATCACTGAACGGTAGTCATGCAGCTAGGTATCCCAACTGACCCCATTCCTCAAACGAGGTCACACATCGATTGGGTCAAACTAACAGAAGCCCATAAGGCAATCGACAGCCCCGGCCTAAACGCCATTCCCGATTCGTTGTCATCCATCGAGGAAACCAATGCTGCGATCGGTGCTTTCACCAACCACCTTCGAACTACTATCAGTGCATCCTCCAGGATTAAGATGGACTCTAGCGCGTCATCGATGCCTCCGTTTCTTTGGCCACCACCCATGACTCCCGCCTTCGATGACTCCGAAAAAGCTGAAACCCTAGCCGATAGCTCAGCCCAACAATGTACACCGAGTACAGAAAGCACTAACGCCCTCCACATAGAAACTGTGAATATCACAGTCGAAACTAAATGTGGCAACCCACCGACTGAGATCCTCCAACCGGTAACAGTGGAAGGGGTAAAGATAATAGTTAAAAACCTAAAACCGCGGAAAGCCCTAGGTCCAGATGAAATACCAAACAGGGTTCTGAAAGCTCTCCCACTCGCATTCATACAACTGTTAGTAGTTATATTCAATAACTTACTAACTGCTCCTTTCCGCATTGCTCCTGTATTAGCCGGTGTCCCTCAAGACTCAGTGCTTTCTCCGACTTTGTTTATACACTACTAGTGTATAAACAAGTCGCGCACACTAGTGACATGCCGAAGATGGAGAAATTAGAACTCGCGCTCTTCGCAGATGACACTGCGTTATACACACCTGATAGGAATCTACGTAGGTTAACTAGAATACTCCAAACCGCAGCCAAAGCATTAGGTGCTTGGTTTAGGAAATGGAGAATAGAAGTCAACCCAAAGAAAAGTGCAGCAGTGTACTTCTCTCTTTCAACCTCTAGGAAACCCTCCAAAAGATTAGTCAGATCTCTCTGTTTGGTACTCCGATCCCCTGGGTTAAAAAAGTCAAATATTTGGGTGTCACTTTAGATAGTGGACTTACATTCGCGGATCACATAAAACGAGTCCGGGACCGAGTCGCATTCATCAAGGGCAGGCTGCACCCCCTAAGCTTCAAGAAAAGTAAAATGTCGCTTAGACATAAGCTTACACTTTACAAAACTAGCATCCGCCCCATACTGACATATGCCAGTGTGGTTTTCGCTCACACCAGCAAGTCGAATATCAATCACTTGCAGGTTATTCAAAATACGTTCTTACGTAAATGCGTCGGGGCCTCGCCCTATGTAAATTGCAGTTAGATCTGCATAAAGATCTCGAGCTGCCCACTATTGCCACGTTGATGAAGTTGTTGTCTAGACGCTACTTCGACAACGCTCCCCAGCATCCCAACCTGCTGGTCAATAAGTCAGCTGACTACACAGCCAACCGAGACGCGCCGGTCCGTTACAGGCGTCCGCGTAACATCTTAACAGATCCCGACGACGCTATTACAACAAGGAACGCCGGCGTTCCAGTCAGAAATACATGGCATTCGAATCGCCTAACCCATCGGTGGGCCAGGCTAATGCGGCGTACGCATTCGTTCTTTGGCAGTGGATGACCCCTTCCGAACCAGTGGTAGTTTCAATATACGACGTCCTAAGCCGAGATCCGTGCCCTCTCGGCTGCCCTTAGGCGTATCGTATGTAGGAGTAGTTTAAGTTCCAGCTAAGCACCCTCAGTGCTAGGCCACAAAGTCCGGTGAAATTTAAAAGGCTAAAAAGGCCATAAATAAACTGTCCACTTCGGAAAAAAAGCTAACGAACTTGCGCAAGGGGTCTGAATACAGGATGTAATTTTGCAATGCAATGTCACCCAGAGGGAAGGTACTCTAATACCGTAGAAAGGAAATGGGAACCGGATGGGAGGACCCGGGAATTGAAACAGCTAAAATCTAAAGAAATAACATTCGGTATTTTTATGGATATCAGATAGATTAAATATCTGTAACAAACATTGTGATTTGAAATAAGATACTCCACAGCCACTTTACTAACCATTAAATACTTGGAGCGGTACAAATGACACCGCTCCAAGATGGTCTGCGAGATCACAAGCCCTTAAGTCCATAGATTTATTTGAGGACAATTTAAAAATCAAACTACGCAAAATAAAAAATATTTTGTTTCATCAAAGAATAGAATTCAGCTTTATCATAAATTCGTATTTAATTTCGGCTTTTAATAGGTCTAGAGTAAAAAGAAAAAGGCCAACGGAAAAATCCTCTCGACACAATTTTGACAAAAACGTCAAAATTGTTAAATTTATGAAATGGCAGCAGGTATGCAATTTGACTATGACATAAAAGAAAATGTGGCTGTTAGTGAGTTACCTAAGAATTATACAATTTTAAATATTTGCGACAACCTGATTTCTTTGCAGTATTTATGTAATGTAATGGAGTAGTTACCTTTCTAAAAACGCATTACAAAGTTTTTTATAACTCCTACTCTACAAATTCTTGATGACGGATATCTATTGTAAACATGGACAGGACAATTTAAACAATGGGTAGTTAGAAGATAATCCTATTAGACCTACTAGAAGACGTTATATAGAGGCCGAGAGAAAAAAATTAACCACGGCGCCGGTGACGCCGCGCCACGCTGGTACTTATACCAGCGTGCCGTCGTCGGCCTTCTAGACTGCGGCGCGGACCTCTAGTCTTGATGTGCCCGCGTTCGACGCCAGTGACTGGCTTTACCAATGAGTTTTTACAACTTGGGCTCTGACGGTGGTGACACATCTGAGAAAACTCGAATATCTATGCATTTACAACGACAGTATGTGTAGTCTGCGAGGCCTCAGTTGCTAACTTTGCTGTGTTGTTCCTGCGGTGAGGTAGATATTGAGCTATTCTTGTATAAAATATGAAAATGCAGCATTATCTCTTACTTGTTGACATAGGTTTCCGTAGTAGTAGTTGTGACAGACACAATCATATTTTGGAATTAAATAACATCCGAATATGGCCGGAATCGCTTCCCGCGTGGTATAAAATCTATGACATGGTTCCTTAGAACAAATCTATATCTTTTACGTACGAACGCAGGTAGGTAATCATTTAAGTGCCTACTAAAAAAATCTTTTTCGTTCGTAATGATAACCCTTGTGACCAAGACGCATACCTATCTATAGATAGAAAATATGTAATTAACTAATTGTCAAAAATTTGTAATTAGGTACATTTGGAGAATAGAAGACTGTCTTCAATTTTTGGTTCCTGAACCTAGTGAATTCGAAATTAAGTAACATTAAAAAAAACTGTTGCAAAGGCCCGAAAGTCAAAACGTCAAAATTATGGTCTAAAGTATTTTTTAGAAACTTAAAGGATAGGTTGTATTCTAATGCTTTGTTACCTGTTTTCATAAATACTATATTTGTTTCCATATTATTCAGGTAATTCAAGAGAAAATAGTGAAAAATATGAAGGTTTAGAACCTTATACTAAATGGTATATTATAAAAGGTTATTGTTATACCTTGTTCGTGACGCCAAGTTTTATATTTTTCAAGGTACGTAAACTAGAAAAAAAAATTAAATGTGTTTTGACATATAACAAAGTTAATGTAAAATAGAAAATGACCGACGAGATCAAAAGTTATATTGACTTTCTTAATTGAAAGTTATAGTTGTGTGATGCGTTTGACCAATGAATTAAGAAATATGTTAAACTTCTAAATTACATTGTTAATTTAGATATTAAAACAAGTTAACTTAATTCCGTTAGATTAAGAGATGTTCTTGATTTATTTGAACACTTTTAATAAAACATTTGTTAGGTTCTGAATAAGACAATCTACATTTTATAAAGCTTTTTATAAGGACAAATCACCTGTCCATAACAGTCATGACTTGGTAAAGGCAGCACCAAATAGGTTAAAAGTATTTGGTATTTTATTCCTCTTCCATATCTTCCCCAAATATTGTCGATTTTTAAAACAAAAATAACCACCTTTTTTTTAATTAATAATTAGCAGGCGTTTGTCTTCCATCTCACCTGATGGAAAGTGACGATGAAGACGAGGATCATACACGCATGTCCAAGAGGTACCTATTCACTTTAAAATATATAAAGTATCACCTAACAGTCAACTTATTTAAAGTATGTTTTTAATTCAATGACTTGGTTAAAAAAATATATTTTATAAAAAATAATATTTATTTGTCATATGAAATCCACTAACTTTAAATGTTAGTGTGAATGTTAGTAAAAGCTCCAGTTGTTAAGGGATATAGAAAACTTTGGCAAAAAAGGGGTATCTATTCCATGACCGCACTCGTTAAGGGGACAGTACTAGATGAAAAAACATGATTTTTAGAAAGTTATATATAATTATACGATTTATTTTGAAACAACCAATAAACCGTGTTTGTTGTTATAATACGTATTAGTAATAATAATAATAAAAATAATAATAAATTTCTTTATTGTGGCAACTAACTATTTCAAAACAAATTTGTAAATTAAATAATAAATTAAGACTGTGATGGCGGTAAAGGGCTTTTGTGTAATTTAGAAGTGATAAATACCTAAATTAAATAATATACAATTATTGACTACGTCTATTTAATAAATAATATATCTTATATTCCATTAGATTAGTAAATAATAAACAACAATTATAAATTAATAAAAATAATTATTTGCTATGTCAATAAGATGTCAGAAAACTGGAAAATGTCAATTTAAAATCAATAAGTAATAATAATATAATAAGTAATACTCGGTCCCCGACGCCAACTCACATTCTTTTTGACTGAGGTCCGGTCTCTCCCCCTCATTTTCTCTCCTTACAATGGCATACAATTGGGTTCTTAGGTGTATCTTTGCCAAACATTAAGGTATACGGTGAGGGACCAGATGATCCTGGCGAACTACGTACAAGTATGTGGGATTTCACGTTTAGTAAGTGTTCAGTTAGGCTCTCTCTTTCGTTCTTTAGTTAATGTAATGTACGTTTAATAGTTTGTACAGCTCTTTCTGCTTGTCCGTTTGATGCAGGGTGGTATGGGGATGTCGTTCTATGAACTGATTTTCTTCTACAAAAATTTGACTTCTTGGGATGTAAACTGGCGTACATTGTCGGAGACGATTGTATATGGTGTTCCGAAAGTACTAAATATCTCTTTAAGTTTTTGGATACAATATAGACTTAGTCGTTTTGGTCGGGAAAATTTCTACTCACTTCGAAAAAGCATCTACAATGATCAGGAACTTTTCTTCAATGTCTTTATCGATATTCTTTGTATTGCAATTGTTTTTTATGTTTGTAAAAATTGTTGTAATAGTTTGCCATGCCCAGGATTCAAATTCAAATATTTATTTCTCAACATTGACAATTACTTGTTCTTATTGACGTCAAATAAAACATGATTCTACCACCAGTTCGAAAAAAAACCTTCGTGAAGAAGAACTGGCAAGAAACTTCACGGGTAAATTTTTTTTTTTTCAAAATAAATTTACAGAGTCTCTTTATGTCTATACAAAATTATTCTTTTCTGCATCTGTTAGCTCGGCAAGTCTCCCTCCCCCCAAGTATCCAAACGACGAACACCCTCAAACGGCACCCGTTCACGAGTTAACGCGGGATCCAGCCATCGCCCTCCTCAACCATATTAGAGGGAAGTGAGCGACCCGTCACCCGACGCTACCATAAGAAGACGTACTTTAGTGACAATGACGCTTTAGATATTCATCGAGACGAAGAACTCATCGCACAAACAGACACATTACACATGCTTTGTTACAAATACTAGTACAATCCTGTTAATGAGGGGATTATACCCAAGGGCTTTTATCATCCAAATAATCGGATAGTTTATAATATGCTCTAGCACACAACTTCTCCTTTATAGTTTCTTTGAATTTATCAATAGGAAGACCTTGGATATCCTCAGGAACCTTATTATAAAAGCGTATACATTGACCCATGAATGAGTTAGTGACTTTATGAAGCCTGCTATTATGAGCTGCCAGCATATTTCTTCCTCTTGTGTTAACATTGTGCAGATCTTTTTTTCTTTTGAACAAGGTTATGTTCTTTTTAACATACATTAAATTTTCTAAAATATATTGTGAATGGAAGGTAAGAATATTTATTTCCTTAAATTTACTTCTAAGTGACACCCTTGGACCGAGCTGATAGATTGCGCGAACAGCCCTTTTCTGCAGAATAAATATAGCATCGATGTCGGCAGCGCTCCCCCACAGCAGAATACCATATGTCATGAGGCTGTGGAAGTAACCAAAATAGACTAATCGAGCAGTTGTTTCATTTGAAATTTGTCTAATTTTTTTAACAGCATATGCGGCAGAGCCAAGCCTTTTCGCTAAACCATCAACATGCGGTCCCCACTGCAGTTTGGCGTCTAAGGTTATGCCCAGAAATACAGTTGAGTTTACAGGAGTCAGTTCCTGGCTCTTAACTACAATGTTTGTGTTTACCTGTTTGACATTTGGCAATGTAAATTTAACACATTTCGTTTTTTTTTCATTGAGGAGCAAATTATTAGCTGAGAACCACTGCTCTGTGTTGGAGATGCATTTGTTCACCGCTCGATAGTCAATTTCTTGTCTTTTGATTTTAAACAAGAAGGAAGTATCGTCAGCAAACAATATGACCTCGCATTGATTCTTAACGACCGATGGCAGATCATTAATATAAACTAAAAATAGGAAAGGACCAAGAACTGAGCCCTGGGGCACACCCATTGTCACTGCCGATCCTGATGATTTTTCTCCATTTATTGCAACTTTCTGTTTTCTATTAGAAATATATGATTTAATCAAGGCAAGCGCTCGGTTTTTAATGCCGTAATGGTGCAGTTTCATGAGTAGAGTAGTATGATCCACACAGTCGAACGCCTTGGACAAGTCACAAAAGACACCAATAGCATCACACGACTCCTCCCAGGCGCTGAATACGTGTTTTATGAGCTCAACACCGGCATCGGTTGTTGAGCGACCCCGCGTGAAACCAAACTGCTTAAAATTCATTAAACTATTACCGTAAAAATGAGAAAGTAATTGATTTAAAATTAATTTTTCAAAAATCTTACTGAGCGTTGGTAGTATAGATATAGGTCTAAAATTATTAGGGTCAGACATACTACCTGCTTTGAATATTGGAATGACCTTACTCAATTTCATTAAATCAGGAAAAACACCATTATCAACACAGTCATTAAATATACTGGCTAAGTACGGGGCTATACCATCAATGACAGATTCAATAATTTTAACAGAAATCCCATCTAAATCGGCAGTATTTTTTACTTTAATGCTTTTAAATGCATTTAAAACTTGTGGAACAGTAACATGTTTAAAAATAAATTTTTGTACCTACGTAGTTCATCGACGTTCAGTTGGGTGTTCATTATTCAAAATAGCGGTAATCTTCCTCTTATTCTTGTGTAAGTCATTCAAGTTCTTGTGATCGGGGCGCTTAGTACCTACTGCACGTACGACGACACTTTTTAATATTTTCTTGCATCTCGTCGCCAATATTAAACACACAAATATTATTTAAAACCAAATTTATTTCTTATATGTCAAACAATCAACAGTGGTCTCCGGCAACTGTGACCTGTGTGTATATGACAGGTTACAAATAAAAGTGATATAGAGGGTGGTTTTTTCAAACAGGAATAAAAGAGCAAATAAACTATGAGGATAGCGAAAAAATGCTGAAAGAAGTTACGAGCTCGATTTTGGTAAAAACTACAACTGCATCATTGGACTTTTGAAAAATGAATATCTTAAGAGGAGTAGAACCCGGAAATTTTAGAAAAAAAACACAAGCTGTAATATTTCCCAATTAGATAGTGTTTCTAGTACGGGTCAAATTCTGGGAAGAGATGACATACGCCAAATTTACAGAAAGTAATAAATTTCAACAAAAACCTTTTTAAATCATACATTACCTTTTTCGAATTGAACTCTAGAGTCGCCGTATTTCAACACATCACATCACAGTAGCTTTTATTATCGCAGGGACTATGTTCTTACTGTAACAAAGGCAATTCTAACTGAAGTCTGTGATCAGCTATGCATCATAAGTTGTTATATAATAATAATATAATAAATCCCCAGACAAACACACCAACACACCCTTAAGTAAGCAGAGCTTGTGCCATGGATGACCATACAGCGAACTGGGGTGAACCCAGAATAAACTTTCATATATAAATAACATGACTCGAGACAAACGTCTATGTTCATCACACAAATGATTGCCCCGGCCAAGACTCGAACCTGGGACCTCTGGCGTATGAGGCAGGGCTACGCTACTCGGTCGTCTAAAATCACATTCAATATACTATAAATAGAACACCTTCATCTAATTATACCACTTACCATCAGGTAGGTCACATGCTTGTTTTCCAACTAAATTTTTAAATTTGCCGCCTACTTAGGATTCCCATATTAAATTACTTCTATAATATACATATAAATCTAATACTGATTTATTTTAATTAATATATTATGACTTGCCGAAAAGCCCATAGCAAAGTGAATTTTTAGAAGAAATTCAATAATTAGAACGAAAAATTTAGTAATCATTTTTACAGTCATAGATGCAACTGTTAACATCTTCTAGTTGAATAGGTCATACTAAAAATATTACTTACCTATTGAAGACATTTAATAAAATTCTTATATTTTCGGGTGTTTCTTAACTGAATAATGTATGTTTTATGAAGTTTTAGTTGTAGGTTACAACTTCAGCAGGCCTACACAACAGTTAAATCTCTGAGTGCAAAACTAAATATTCAAACTTTATTGGATACATTGACAAAATTAAGACAAGCAATCCTACTTCACCCCACAATGTTATTGTAACACATGTGTTTTGTTATAGAAAATTAACAGAGCTATGGCACAATGCAAGTTCATTTAAGCTTATAGATGTCTTTTCTGAACTCAACAATCATTGCCTACAGAAGCTGAGTACTACTTAAACATAAATAAAATAAAAATATTATTTTTCACAATAATTTTATTAAACTGTAAAAACCTTAATATACAGAATGTACTGTTAATAGTAAAATAAGGTATTATCACTATAGCTTGATGTGTTATTCTAGGTCCGGTAAGTTGTCATCATCTGAATCATCATTTTCCAAGTCATCAAATGAAGGTTTATCAGCTTTATCACCAGCACCTGCACCAGCTCCCATCGATCTCAGCATTTCTTCCATATCAAGACTCATTGGGTTGCCAGTGTCTTCATCATCATCTTCATCTCTCCATTTGTTGAAGTCAACTTTGAGGTAGTGCGGCTTTTTCTTATCTTTCAACAACGCCGGCCAATATGGAGCATCTTTCTTCTCTTTACGAAGAACCATTTCTATGCACCGACCCTTATTTACATAGGCACTACTGTCAGGCACGACGACGTCGTACAAAGGTATGGTAACCTCATTGATCTTTTTGTCTTGTTCATTCAATCCTTTAAAATATACTGAATCCTTTTCTATTTTAATTGTAGGATCTTTACTTTCCACACTGAATGTGAGAAATACATCTTCTTTCCTTTGGGCCCACAGGACCGGTGGAGGTATTGCGGTTTCAATAGACATCTTGAATTATAAATTAGGCACTTAATTATTATCCTAGCAATTAACTGATTTACAGATTTTCGTCTGTAGCCAACTCTTACAGATACCTTCTAAAAACCACACTAAAAATCCCAGAAACCACTCGAATCTACTCGCTCACGCTCGAATTGCCTTTTTTTTAAATTCCATATACCTATGTAGCCAGAGTAAAAAATTTAAGTAATCTATAAAATGTCAGTACTACACGATCAATTTTGAAAGTACGCTCAATGCACTTGCGAGTCTTCTCTTCGTAGCCACCATCTAAATCGTTTGCATAATAACAGTATTGCCATTCTATAAAGAGAATATTCTAGACCAAATAGATTTTCATTCGTCATTACACGTAAATATTTTTTCGGCAGACAGTACAAGGTCGACCAAAATCGAAGAAGTGGAACGTGGCTTTCCTAATCCTTTTGAAAGATGTGCCGCTCAATGTTTTGGTAATTTAGAGTGGTTAAAATAAACTAACTCAAATAATAATAGTGCTGCTGTCCGTATCCGAATGTCAAGTTGGACAGTGGTATATATTTTCGTCCAGTACCTAAAATTTGAGGATTCAAAAAATTTAAAATTTTAGCTGATCGCGTATAGTTTATAAACCTTTTGTAAAAATAAAATACATAATGTGTCAACTCAGGTTCTTAATTAGACAAAAAACAAGATAATTGTATTTTCGAACCTTTATTTCGGATGTATAATGTAATATTAGGTCATTACATATGAAATTGGTGTTTTGTCGTACTGGCCACTTTGATCTGTATTATCTCCTCTTTGGTTTAGAATTCCAATTTCAAATTTATACAGCTATTTACTCATGCATTTGTGTTTCGAAAACCGTAATTCATTTGTTTTTTCCCGTTTTGGATTTTTCTTTGCGTCACTTATAATTAGTTTACGAAATGGAAAACTTGAAATATCGCGTTATTTACGAGTACGAGTTCTACCGTGGGACCTGTGCTGCAGAAACGGCTCGAAGTATTAATGCTGTGTATGGCGGCGGTGTCGCAAAAGAAAACACAGTACGTTCTCAGTTCCAACGTTTTCGTTCTGGAAATTTCGACCTGCAGAACAAGCCCCGTGGACGGCCGGAGACCACAGTTGATAATGAAGAATTGCAGGCTATTGTGGAAGCGGATCCATCGCAAACCACGTCCGAGTTATCTGTAGGCTGTGGTGTTAGTGACAAAACTGTTTTAATCCACTTGAAGCAAATTGGGAAGGTGAAAAAGCTTGAGAGTTGGGTACCTCATGACTGAGTGCAGCAAACCGTCAAACGCGCGTCGACTGCTGCGTTACATTACTCAACCGGCACAGTAATGAAAGGATTTTAAATCGAATCATTACCTGTGATAAAAAGTGGATCCTGTACGACAATCGGAAACGCTCATCGCAATGGTTGAACCCTGGCAAACCAGCCTAATCCTGCCCGAAGCGATAATTTACTCAAAAAAAGTAACTTGTGAGCGTTTGGTGGACTAGTGCCGGTGTCGTTCACTACAGCTTTTTTAAATCTAGCCAGATGATTACGCCAGATGTCTATTGTCAGCAACTGCAAACCATGATGGGAAAGCTAGCTGCTAAACAACTTTTTACACCTTTTGCGAGCTGTCAGAAAATCCCTTGAAAATAATTTGAATTCGTGTTTTGTCGTATATTAAAAGATTTAACCAGTAAAATCAGGTGACCGGGAACAAGATTTTTGATGGCCGTGCGTCAGGAGCTTGCCACCTAACTTCCGCCATTTTACTTTAATCAAAACCTTCTAGCCTTATTTATTCCATTATTCTATATTTCCAAAACGCTATACGATACGACACTGGAATGATAATGGAAATTCCATATCACATGTAAGAAGTCCACGCTATGTTGCCGTCTTGTTGTCTGACATAAAGGTTAAGAACCTTTTTTCCAAATATATAAATTGTATTTTCATACGGGCTATCGTGTAAACCTGTAAATTGGCACATATTTAATCTACGCTATAAGGTTTGGCAGAAAATACGGATGCGTTTTTGAAATATTACTGAAATGCACCTAGCTCGCTGGCACTGGAATCAAGTTTTGGGTAGACTGCGTGTTGAGTGCATCGCAGTTCCCAAATGAATTTACCGATGTTGTTGGGGTTTTCTGTTTGGAGACTGTTTCTTTACCGTTCAAAAGTTATGCATGTTCGTTCCGAGTTCATCCGATTAAGCTCTATGGTTTAATGGATACTAAAAGCTGAACATAGTGGTATAGTGAGTAGATTAAATAGAAGATACTACATATATGTATAGTGAGCATCAACAACGAAGTCGCTCCAGACTACTTTTTTGGTCAGTGTGGCGCGATTGAGTGTTGCTTTTTTTGATGATATTTCATTTTTAACACATAAAAAGGAGATTGAAATGAAAGTCATGTAGGTATTGAATTACCTACGGTGTTTTAATATTTTGATTACAACATTTACTATGACACGTACTTAAGTACAGAACAACACTCTACTTACGTTCAATAGAATCAAATCACAGTTTTATCACACGTACATGTAGATTAATGCAGTCAAACATAACTCGGAAAACCAATCGCGGTATGTTTGACAGATTGTACGCGTCCTTATCGTCCTCCCGTCAAATTTACCTACTTGCTGTATCTTTCTTCTTTTTCTAACCTCTACAAATCATAGCAAAGTTAAAATTTGGAAAATAATTGAAATATACTAGTAAAACGAAGTAAGTATTTTGCTTTTGCTTTCATAACTTGTGTTTTGTGATCTCTAGAACCATAATTTGGTACACCATATATACACTCGATATGGCATGTTTATATTTTTTCACAAATCATCTTACTCGTTGCACTGCGTGATGCGGACTAAAGACAAAACGTCCAACTGGGTCGTCCTTTCAAGTAGTCACTTCCCGCGCGATAAATAACATATCTGCTTCATATTGTACAGGGTGGCCAGAAAAGTGAACGTCCAAAATTTTTTTTTAGATGCCTCGTGTTGGGAGGTATCTAAATCATCCTATGTATGTTATACGATTTTTCATAGTTTTCGAGTGTTTTATGAATTTTTGCAAAATTGCAACCTAATCAGTTTCAAAAATTTCCAAAAAAAGTAGGTTTCTTCGTATTTCTATTTTTGCTACTAAATCTCCATGAACTGTGTGTTTATGCACAAAATAAACAGCCTCATAACTTTAATGAGTTACTAAAAAAATTACCTAAAGTTGAGAATTAAATTTAAAAAAATTTTTTTATTAAGTCAGTTAACATTTAAATTCGTAGTTTCTTTGTTTCTAAGTAGCTTTAGAGAATGCGTTAAGACCCAAGCTTTCATAATAATAATAATAAAGACAGAGGATAGAGTTGATCTGGATCGCACAGAAATGGTGCTTGAAGAAATTAAACGAATTCCATCCACAAATACAAGAAATATGGCTCGTACACTGGACATTATAAGGACGTCTATTCAAAACATTCTTCACGAAGAAGGATACCACGTGTTCCACATTCAACGAGTTCAATCTTTACTGCTGCCGTCGAGACTTACAAATAATTCTTTAAAAACGACCTACCATTGTTGCTAGAAGACGTCAATTTGGAACTTCGGCAAACAATGTTGTTTCAAAATGACGGTGCGCCATGTTACTACGCGACTCAAGTCCGACATCATCTTAATGAAACGTACCCTAATCGATGGAGGTGGCCACCACGCTCTCCTGACCTCAATCTAGACATGGAACAAATCATTAGTAACAGTGAAAATCATATGATTTTTTTTTCATATATCATATCTGCTATCCAGCTTTAGAATCACAGTGATAATGATTTCTGTTGGTGGTGTGATTTTGGTGAGAGAATTAGCACGGCGATAATGCGAGCGGCAGGATCGAGCGAGACGCACTTACTTACAGCGCTATGAGTGCGAGTAGCGCATTCGATCGCACTATGGCTCGCCGTTTCAGTCAATGTTTACATTCTAAATTAAACTTTAAGGCCATAAGAAAAAGGCTTACTCTAAAGATCTGCTATGGTGCTAAAGATGCATTAGTTTCACTAGAAAGTTTTTGTAAAGTAAACTAGATGGCGATTTATTACCTAATTAGCGAGCGAGTTGATATCAATTACTGCAAATTATTTTACTTTTCATTATTTAATAAAAATAAATAATACAGGTCTCAGATTTTTTTATCATGTTATTTCTATAAAAAACAAGCTTTAAAAATTTAGTTTCATTCAAGATTACACCCGAACAAAGTGAACTATGTAGCTAAATACATACATTGCAAGTTAAATAAAAGCACGTAAAAGCAACAATAATTGCTATAAAAATCATTCAAATTAATTACGGTGAGAAATCACGGCTAATGAAAAATCACTCCCACATGATATGTCATGATAAATCATACCCAATTAAAAATAGCAAGAGTGAAAAATAGCAGGTGTGAAAAGTAGCAGGTGATTTCACTGTGACAAAAAAAATCATTTTATCATATGATTGTTATTTGTAAATAGCAATCATTTCCATGCCTACCTCAATCCTATCGATTATTTCATCTGGGGCTGCCACAAAGCAATCACATACGCCCGAGATTGCTCGAGCGAAGAAGAGCTTAGAGGGCATCGTGAAGCCTTCAGACATTTAAAAGATAATTTCTTACGCAGGTGTAGATTGTGCATCTCTGTGGCAGGGAGGCATTTTGAAAACCTATTGTGAATAAATTTAATTTTTTTACAATTATCTTTGTTTTATTGAATCAATTCATCCAATGTACCAAACCTCATAAGCCATTTTTTGGTAATTTTTGACCTCATGAAAAATTGAATTTAAAAATTTTCACCTCGCTTGTCTTTGATGGCTGATTTCTAATTACCAATTAAGAACTAAGAAATTGCCTGCTTAGATTTTTTTATTTTAAGTTGATAATTTACATGATAACTCCCATAACATAAATTCTTAATTTAAGGTATTTTTTAGTAACTTTCATTAAAGTTATGAGGCTGTTTATTTTATGCATAAACACACAGTTCATAGAGATTTAGTAGCAAAAATAGAAATCCGAAGAAACCTTCTACTATTTTTTTTCAGGACTTTTTAAAACTGATTCGGTCGCAATTTTGCCAAAATTCATAAAAAAAATCATAAACATACATAGGGGTGATTCAGAAACATCTCAACATGAGGCATCTAAAAAAAATTTTAAGACGTAGCTTTTCTGTCTATAAATTGATGTATAAAAAAATATAAAAAAAAGAAATTAAAAATATACATATACTACCAATGACATTACTTATAGACAAGTCATTACCGCACAAAAAAACGGCGTACTTCACTTGTTGTAAGAAAGAGATATCTATGAGATTGAACAAGGGATTCTTCAATCCACCAATAAAATTAAATTTTATAAAATGCTTCATAAATGCATTTTAGATTTAAAGTATTTTAATTATTTATATTACTAATCCATTTCACTAGAAGCCTAAGTATTTATTGTGAGCATAACCATTAATGGCATAAATATTATTGACTTGCAAATCCCTGCAAACTTTCTGGAAGGACATATAACTAGCAATGATTTATTGTAAAGTTGTAAACTTATAACTACGGACAAAACATTACAGTAATTGTGTTCTCACAACGACACATATTTTGAACATTAATCAACCTAATTTATTATATATACAAGTTCTTAATTAATCCTTTTTTTGGACTAGATAATTTTATTTGGATAGAACTTATCGTTTATTTATTGTAAAGAAGACTCTTTAAAAAAGGTGCCTTTCCATAAACACGAAATGTTTACAGCAAGCCATACATTTTTTGCAAGTTACATGGATGGTGTTATGACATGATGACATTAAATCTTCGATCACAAATAAAAACTAGATATAGTCAATGGAGCAAATACGAAGAGGAGGTGCCGTAGGTAACGGATGGGTGTTTTGCGATGCCATCGCCACTCACAAGTGGCTTAAATTAGAAACTTTTGATAAGTTATTTAAAAAGTTCTGGTATAATTTACTAGATGGCATTACTTGCTAGTTAACACCGAACATTTTTCTTATTGATAATGAAGGCTTAATAAATTCTTTCGAGTTAGAAAGTATTAAAGTACTAATGTCAAAACACTGCTATTTACTCACAATCTTCAAATTTTGAAATTCCTTGATAATTATACCCACAGTTTTAAAATATACCTGTAAATACAGTTGATTTGTACATGTTGTACATTTCACTAATCATAAGTCATTGGTATTAATAGTTTTTACCGTGACTCTTCCAATACTAGACACTGGCTGTAATAGTCTGTCACGTCGTGACGAAGGCTAATTGCCATATAGTATAAAAATTTAATTGTTGAACCCAAACACTCGTTTGAGCACTTTTTTGGTAATTATGTTTTTCTGACCCTGATTGTGTGTCTAGTTCTTATATGTGATCAGTGATCGGCGCATTAAACAAAACGGACACATTTCTTTACTCTTATGGAAACACAACTTAGCATATTTTTTTTATTATTTAAAATAATTGATATTCATATTAGCTTGAAAAATTAAGAAGTAATTGTTTAAAAGGAGCTATATTTCATTGGGAAATTATGTTTAATCCAATTCCAATCCACTTTTAAAGAGCTTCTCGTCATAGCCAACATCTAACTTTCAACTACAAACTTTAAAAGACTATGCTTAAATCTAAACAATTTCTGGTTGGAAGACTACCATTTCCTTCACTAAAGTGTCACCATGTTGCCAACAGCTCTGGGAGCAAGTGAAGACCAGGACGGAAAGAAAGTGTAAGTGGGTTAACTTGATGTTATGTGGCAAAACAACTAGGGCATCAGCAAATTCTGGTACAAGTTGGAGTTCGCATATCAATTTAGAACCGCAGCGAGCACAAACTGATGGTTGTTTGGGAGAGTCCGGAGAATTTGGTGCGCTTGGTAATGGGGCTCCGAGTAGTGGTGGTTCATCTCGTGAATACCTGTTTAAGGGAAAGTGGATTAAATGTATGTTTAGTACGTTGCAGTTGTTGTAGTTGTAGTACATTAAAATTATTTCAGTTTGATTTGAGTTTGGGGATTTTCCCTTCAGTTTCCGTTAAGTGGAATTATTTAGAGAAGCAGCAGAATTTTTTTTTGTGAGAAAAAAATATCTGTACTCTGTTGTATAGCCTCATGCACCTTAGTATCTGTCTAGGGTTATTTGCCAGTCGTGTGACAAAGTTATGGAATAGTTTATCTCCATGCAATGGTGTTGCTTCTTCATATTGCTCATCGTCCATGCCTTCAACTGCTCCAGCTACATCACCAATAGGACTTTTTGGAATTTCTGTGAAGGAAAGAACATTTTTGTTAGCTACAATTGCATTCAAAATCCAAACTGAGAAACTTTTAAAATCATATTTTGGCAAACAAAACTATAAAGACAATGAAAAGTTAAAAAATTTCCGAATTTGATAAAAATAGGTTATTTTACATTCCAAGTGACAAAGATTTTTTTCTTCCTTCCTTCGGCCAAAAGACGTCCACTGCAAGACAAAGGCCACCCCAAGGATCTCCATGCCACTCGGTTTTGTACGGAACGCATCCAGTGCCTTACGGCAACCTTAACCAGATCGTCGGTTCGTATTGTGAAGGGCCATCCTGCACTGCGTCTTCCGGGGCGTGGTCGACACTCCAAAACTTTTTGCCCCAACGGCCATCTGTTCTGCGAGCTATGCTATTTCAGCGTTGCAATCCTCCGAGCTATGTCGGTGACCTTGGTTCGTCTGCGAATTTCATTTCTGATTTGATTTGGTAGGGAAACTCCGAGCATAGATTTTAAAATGCGACAAATTTCAAATGATACCAATACTCGATTAGTGTATTTCGGTTACTTTCATAGCCTCATGCCACATGGTATTCTGTTGTGCGGGGAATGCTGCCGACATCGATACTATATTTATTCTACAGAAAAAGGCCGTTCGCGACTTGGAAATAAATATTCTTACTTTTCATTCGCAATATACAGAAAATTAGGAAATTTAATGTTTGTAAAATAACATGACCTTGTTCAAAAGAAAAAGTGATCTACATAATATTAACAAGAGGAAGAAATAAGCTGGCCACTCATAATACGAGGGTGGATTGAAAAGTTCGTGGCCTAAGATAGATAGTGTTGTCATATTATTATAAAACTACCCTCATATGAAACCTAGACCCTTTGTCAGTCTCTGTGCAATTTTTCTCTAAGATACATGCGTAATTATTTATTTTATTGAACATTAGGTGAGAGTAAGTTTCATTAATTTTGAAAATTGTTAGTTTAGAGCACCGTGCCGTGATCAAATACCTCCACAAGAAACGTTTAACTCCAAAGCAGATTCATGAAGATATGGTATACAATGATAAAAAAGTGGACAGCTGAATTTAAACGTGGACGAGAGAGCATCAAAGATGACCCCCACTCTGGACGGCCTTCTACAGATGATCTCATATGATCTCATCATGGAAGACAGAAGATTGAAGGTATCTGAGATAGCTGAAGATTTAGGGATTTTATATAAACGTACACAAAACATGATCGTTAATTCCACAAGGTGTCTGCAAGATGGGTTCTGCGGCTCATTTCAGTTAAACAGAAACGAACTCGGCTCACGATTTCTACAGACTAAGAGCTTTTTCAAGCTGATCAAAACGAATTTTTGGCATGGTTTGTTACTATGGACGAAACATAGGTTTATCACTATACTCCTGAATCGAAACAACGGAAGAGACCCGGATCTCCGACCCCCAAGAAAGCCAAGGTGTGTTTTTCAATAAACAAGGTAATGGCATCGGTTTTCTGGGATTCTAAGGGTGTGTCAAACTATAAATTCTGCATACTACTGCACATTATCACGTCGTTTACGCAAAGAAATAAAGTCTAAAAGACCAAGAAAGTTTTGTTTCATCAGGACAATGCTCGTGTTCACACATCTGCAGAATCGATGGCTCAAATAGTGAATTGTGGTTTCGAATTGCATTTAGAATTGAATTTTCTACCAATGAGGAGGTCAAAGTGGCCAAAGGATACCTTTTTTGAAGACCTTGACGAGACCTTCTATTTAAATGGGATCAAGGCTTTGGAGGACCGCTGGATTAAGTGCTGTGACCTGGAAGGAGAGTATGTAGAAAAATAAATATAAAAAATTGCATTATTCATGTTTTCTTATTTAGGCCGCGAACTTTTCAATCCAACCTCGTAGTAGGCTTCATAAAGTCAATAATTCATTCACGGGTCAATGTATATGCTTTTATAATAAGGTTTCAAATTCAAAGAAACTATAAAGCAAAAGTTGCGCGCTAAACTATCCGATTATTGCGACGATAAAAACCCTTGGGACAAATCCCTTCATTTATATGCTTTTACTAGTATTGCAATAACACATAGGGGAGCGGGGGCATAACGGGGACGCGAGGCACGACGGGGCACCCACACATACCAGAAACTATACGCTATAGGTGTGCGTGGTTTATGTTATTAGGTGGCATTTGGTATCGCTCTTTCTTTAGTCAGACAGTGCCCGGTGACGAGACTGCACGCGTTAGATTTTTTTTAAAAACGGTTTTCGTTTTATCTAATTTTGTGAGCCTACAAATACGCATATTAAAAGGTAAGTCTTTATATTATTACTATCATGTGTTTATTTGTTTTTTGTAGCGACATTACGTGTTGAAATATTTTAAACAAAATCACTAACTGTCACTATTTTTAGGTTAGTATTTGAAAACAATGTGAGAATTGGGGTATAACGGGGACATGGCTACGGGGTATGATGAGGTACCCCATTATGCCCCTGCATTGCTTGAAGATTTTGTGTTTTTTGTTTTATGATGGAATTTATTTTGTTTTAGGTATAACTATGGTACGAACTTATTAAAAAAAGTTCAAGAGGCAGTTGGTCTGCAGAAAGCATGAAACAGGCTGTAGATGCAGTTTCAAGTACAACTGTGTGATACAGAAAAGCAGCTCAACAGTACGGTGTACCACGGACGACACTGGAGCGGTACGTTGCCAAAATAAGGAATGGCGAACTCTAACTCGACATTACCCCAGGTAATTTGAAACCCATATTTTGCAAAGAAGAAGAAAAGGAGCTTGTGCAGTATACTAAGGAAATGGAGTAACGTTTATTTGGGTTATCCACTGTGATCCTACGAAAGCTAACTTATCAGCTAGCAGAAAAAAATAGCAATAGCCATAATTTCAACCGCAATAAAAAGACAACTGGCATAGATTGGTTGAAAGGATTCTTAAAACGTCACCCAGATTTATCCATTCCAAAACCGGAAGCTACATCGGCAGCACGAGCAATGGGTTTTAATAAACTGGCTGTGAATAAATTTTATTCCTTGGTCGGGGAAGTATATGATAAATATGATCTAACCAGATATAATCTATAATTGTGATGAGAGTCAAAGACCAAAATTCTTGCAGAAAAGGGAAGTAAACAGGTAGGATCAGGCGAATGCGGGCAGACGGTTACGGTTGAGGAATGTTTTAATGCATCGGGAACTTACGTTCCACCAATGCTTATCTTTCGGCGCCAGAGAATGAAGCCTCTTGCTTCAGATTGCTTTTTGCTTGTTAGATTAAGCTCCTCCAGGAACGACGGCAGAATGCAACGCTCGAGGCTGGATGCCTACCGAGTCATTTATGACCCGGTTCCAAAGGTTTGTCAGCTTTTTTGGTGCTACAATAACAAACCTGGTCCTGCTTTTACTAGACGGTCATGTAACGCACACGCAAAACATAGAGGTTATTGAACTTGCACGAAAAAATGGTGGTATAATGCTTTGCTTCCCACACTGCACCCACAGGCTTCAACCCTTGGACGTTGGCTTTATGAAACCTTTGAGTGCCTGCATGACCATGCTTGCTTTAACTGGTTTAGGTCGCACTCTGGGCGAATAATTACTATTTTTCAAATAAGTGAAATATTCGCACATGCCTATATTTAAGCTGCAACAGTGTCTGCAGCAATAAATGCGTTACAAAAATTTGGCATATGGCCATTCAATCAAAATAACTTAACGATTCCGACTTTTTAGCTGCATCGACAACTGACATGCCACTAGTGAATGATGAACCTGAAACAGCTCCTTTAAATACTGGAATTCACCTGCCATCTGAACTTAGCAAAGAAAACACACCTATGAGCCCCACCCTGAACCATCAACACTTAGTGAACATTCTCTTATCCAATCTCCAACTCAAAAAGTATGGGGTGACTTAACAACTGCCTTTGAAAATGCTTCGCCACAAGACATTCTTGCCATCCCAATAGTAGAACAAAGAACTCAAGCTATAAAAAACTAAAACTTTTGTTCTTACTCTCCCGAGAACAAGTTAAGAAAATGAAGTAATGTTCAAATCAGGAATGAATGCAGGAGAAATCCACATCTGCACTCACTGTGAAGACCAATAACTCTGCCCCGGATCAGATACCCCATTGTGCCCCATTGTGTGATACATGATGGGGTTTTAATCTACACAAATTTATAACGTACTACTGCAGATAAATTATAATCTAGTATTATTAACTAGGCGGTCCTTAACATATCTCTGAACAAGCTCTGATAATAATGAACTTTTTCTGTATTTACCATTCTCAGATTTATATTTATTCAACAATTCCAAAATTCTGTCGTCCGCTTTTGAAACCTTGGCCCATTCTTCTTCAACATAAATATATTTCGGAGCAAATTGTAGTTGGGTGTAAACAAGACGGTTCCTTAAATCTGGCGGGAGCTCTGCGGTCTGTAATACACATGTTCTTATATGATTATTCGGGTATATTTAATCTAGTCTCTCTGCATAGAAATTCGAAGTTAAAGAATGTTTTTCCAACCATCTCAAGCAACTGTATGGTGCTTCTTAGACCAGAAGTCCCAGATTCAAATCCTACCAGGAAAAGATTTTATTCTTTTATTCTTGGGGATTTTACAAAATATATTTTTTCAAACACAAGCTGTGTGTTTCACTACTTTTTATTCTGCATTTGTATTGACCTGATTGAGCAGGGCTTGTACATCATTGATAGGTTTATCCGGGGAGTCAATTGTGACCAGGCCAGGCTCGTCACCACCTTCAAGCTCAGCGGCAGCAAATGGTGGCACCACACCTCCCACAGCACCTGGAACCAGTATGTTAGCTTGAATTTTTCATCTTTGATGAAATAACTTTAAGAACAACCGTTTTCAATACAACTATTTAATTCTTCAATTTTATAATTTTTTTTTTAAATAAAGGTTTGCCAACAAGGCATACACTGATAATTTATACAATTATAAAAGTATTTTAAAGGGGTTTGGAAGTCTTTGCTTGAGGTGCTTTATATTGTCTCCAACTGTCTACTGCTTTTTTTTTTTTTCAAAATTGCTTCTCATTATAAATCTTATGTATATTGATTGGGAACACTCATTTGTATTTTGTGGTATGTCTGCCATGTGGGGTAGATGGAGAAAGTTCTTGGTTTATAATTTTTGGCTGGCAGAACTCAGTGAAGTATCTGCTAAAAATATCTCATATAACATAGCAATCATCCTGGTAAGGTGTAAAATCAACAAAATAATATACTTATTTTTAATAATTTATAATTAAAGAAGGTACAAATATAATGAATCACAATTAAAAGCTGGCTAGGGTTAAATCCATTTCAGGTGTGGATTTGTGCAGTATCACATTTAAGGCCATAATTAATGAGCTTAAAGCTTTTATTATTTTCCCTATCAAAAACTCTACTAGTAACATTGGCATTGTCACTGTTGCACTGTAACCTTTTTTATACAGTTTGAAATCAATCTTTGACGGCAGAGTGGCATAGTGGGTAGTACCCCTACCTCATACGCCGGAGGTGCCAGGTTCGAATCCTGGTTGGGGCATTCATTTTTCTCGGTACATGGTTATTTATATTTACATCCCCTTCTTCAAAAAGCTTCTCCGAACTGGTGGTAGTCATGCTTAATTTGACATCAATAAGAACAAATAAAAGTGAGAAATAAATATTTGAATTCAAATTTACACATTTTTATTCTGAGTTCCCCCCAGTTCACTGTATGGTCATCCATAACACAAGCGCTGCTTACTTTGGGGACATATAGTTGGTGTGACTTTTTGGGGATTTATTATTATTATTTTCATTGATTCCACAAGTTTTCCAGCTAGACATCCTTGTGCAGTGTCACCTGCAAAATTACAGGATAAAAAAACCTTGATATTTTTGGTTAATTTCACTTCGTAAAATAATTTTTGTAATTAGTTGAGTAGTTTCATTGTTTATAAATTACATGCAAACAAAAAAGAAAACAAATATTATTACTCGAAGATAATAGATATAGTGATACCTTGTATTCATTGTTATTCAATGAAGCCTGAAGTATTCAATCCAAGGGTACAAAAGTAACTAATATACATTTTGATATGTTTTTAGTTACTTCTGCATTGTAACTAGTATTTTGTGGGAAGGGGCCATATATCAACCTATCGATTTCTCAGCAGAAACACATTGGTTTTAAGACTACTAAATAATGAATAAATGAAAACAAACAAATTTTGCTTACCTTGAACTGGAGACATATTTGCATTATGTGCATCATATACTTGTAGATTCCCCAATGCATTTTCTACTTGATCTATTTCAAATGAGTTGCTCTCTTCTTCATCATCAGAGTTTCTGTGCAGATAATTAATTTTTATTAAATATCTAATCAGAATAGAACATTTACTTACACAATGGGTTTAAGGAGGACACAAACCTGGCTTCATTCATTTCTTGTGCAGCATAATTATCCATATCAATATTACCATTTGCAAGATCACCATTGTCAGTTGCCTCTTCTTCATCCCAATCATCTGACCCTTTGCACCAATTCAATGATTCTGATGGTATAGCCACAGTAGCTTTTATTGCCTTAGTCGGATCCTCTTTTAATTGACTTCGGACACACACCCAGCTATGGAAAATGAAGTACAGTTTGTATTTTGAAACATAAATAACAACTTAAACTCAAATTTATATTAAAACTCAATAACCTTTCAGATTGCATCCAGCAATTGGGATTGATACAAGCAAATAAATACAAGGTCCGATGATAAACAGAATTTTCTATAGGAGCATAACATTGCACGACGAGAAATCTATGTAATCCACAAAAAGGGCATTTGCTTGAGAACTGCAAGTTATCTAAAGGTGGCCAGTCCTACAAAAGATAAACAGTTTAATTAAACACTCATTAAACCAGAATCTAAGCATGCTACGACCATTTGTGTGAACATTTTTTTATTATTGATTCGCGAAGACGTACCGGGAGTCCACCGATTTTGTTCACTGCGTAATTAGTTATTGTTGGGTTCTTCAAATTAATTGGTTCTTCTTCATATCCCAAATATATTTTACTATGCTTTTTGGCCATTTTGGACGTTTTATTACTTTAAGCAAGTGTACACTTTCATCATCAGGCTAAAACGTTAAGCATGCGCAACGCGCATGTCTGAAATAGGTTTACATCCGACATTGACAAGTATAATAAATATTATTGATTACGGTGAGGTTGACAGCAACTCGTTCAGAAGTTGTTACGAACTAAAGTTAGCTTTTATATTAGGACCCCAAGAGAATTTCTTGATAAAATAAATATAGCTTATTACATTATAAACTGTAACGACGCGCTAATCAACTACAGTAAAGAATTCACTTATTCGTTTCACTGCAGCGTTCCTCTAATCGCCTGAGAAGCTTTTGATAAAAACGACCAGATATAAGTAGGTAAGTACTTCTGGATTATGTTCATCACCCTTATACAGGGTGTCCCAAAAAGGTGTGTATTAGATGTTTATGCAAGTGTTATACCATTATGAAATATGTATTGAATAAGCAAACTTTTAAAACTACTTGCCAAAAGAACTCGGTTCATTTTTATTTCAGTGTAGTAGGTTTTTCTTCTAAACGAAGGTAGATGACTTTAAATTAAAGGCTACAATTGATAGAAGCATTGCTCAGGGCTATATTCCAAAAATAAACCCAAGCAAAAATTATAATGTGTAGCAACAAGGTTGAAATTATCATCACAGGGTGTTAACTTTTGGTTTTTTTAAATACCTATGGTTTCATAAGCACAAGGCCATGAATTTATTTTTTATTTTTCTGATAGCTGTTATGACTTCTTGTATTTCCGGCTTCCGGTTTATAGTCGACTTTGACACCCTGTATAAGAAAAATATTAAAGATGTGAAAATACATACAGATAAAATCTGTTCGAAGGAATAATAATTGAGGGAGTCCGTTTTCGAGCAGTGGGACAGTGTAAACTATAAGCTTTAAAGAAAAGAAATTAATTTAAAGCTGATTACTATTTACTTACCCTCAATGACATATTACATACAGACAAGTCATACCAAAACATCACCGCACAAAAAAACGGCGTCAACTTAACCCTTAAATGCATGCTGGGGCGTTAACGGGACAAAATGAATGACGTTTTACTTTCCTATGTTATGTTTCACATAACATTCAAATAAAAAAGTGATGCTATGCATCAGACGAACGTCTTCCTAACAACAACACAAGGAACCCACTTTTTCAATTTGACAATTTTTTTTTTAAATTAGATTGTCCTTGGTTTCTTCATTTTAAAATGAATTCATGGATTTTAGCGTAACGCCATTATGGCATCGCGAAACAATCTTATTTTAACAATCTTAAAGATAAACAAGGTAAAATAAATAAAAGACTTGTATATTTATGAATATTTTTTTTTATTTAACTTTATTTAATATTTTTATATGCTTTGTTTTTATTATATGGGAGGAAAATTTTTATTTTCTAGGCGCGAGACATTAGAATCTTTTAATATTCTGTGTATTGTGTTACACCAATTAAACGGGAACAACCAAATATGTTATTCCGAATTTGAATATTCCGATTTTTTAAATGTCGAATTTCACAATCCCGAAGAGTCTTAATTCCGACTTTTCAAAAACACGATTCTTATTTTACCGAAATTCATAAATGAGAAATTTTAATTTTCCGACTTTCATTAGTACGAAGAATTAAAAACCCGCTGTGTTACTAGTCCGAAATATGGTATTCCGAATTTTAATTTTCCAAAAATTCAATGCTACCAAATCAGATTTTGTATCTAATTCAGGTATTTATTAAAAATTATGATCTAAATCTCCTGTGACACAAATTAAAATTAATAAGGCACATTTTGAAATTATACAAATTAGGCGCGACGACGAGCGAAGCGAGGTCTGTAGAAAAGCGACTGTATGTAGATATGCAGCGCGAGCCGAGCGAGCGCAGCGAGTGTGCCGTGGCAGCGGCCGGCGAAGCGCCGAAAAGGGATTTGCATTTTGTTCGCAGAATATCTGTTAGTACAGGGGAAGTGGATTGCTATAGAAACACTTTTATATTTTGGTCTCAAGAACGTTTATTATATTATTTAACACTATTACAATATTCAACAATGTATCTGTTTTTACATACACAACAAGAAGACAAGTACTAGCCCATAGACACAGTGCAGAGACAAAACATAGATTGCTACTAATTACATCTTCCTCTTTAGGTATACTTTTCACCTCTTCCCAGGTTTCGTTTTCTTCCAGTTGTGTCATTTCCTTTTCTATGGCCTCAGCCCACTTTATTTTTTCAGGACTAGCCATTGCATCTTCATAAGATATTGGCTCTTCGCCTAGACAAAAAAAGTTTGTTTCATAATCTTTCATCCAATTCGGTGGTTGTGTTTTCCTTTTTTGTGTTTGATCCTTAGTGTTATCTTCTACCTCAGGTAAGATATTATTTTCTGTTTCAGGTGAATTTATTTCATCTGTTTGTGGTATTTCATATAATTCACATTCTGTATTTTCTTCTTCTGTTTCAGATTGGATTGAACCTTCTTCATTGAATGAGTTGATATTACCATCCTCCTGTTCCTCTTCTTCGGGGTTATCTATTGGTAAGTCTTCTTTTTGTACATATATTTCTTTTTTTTATTATTATGTGTCTGATACTTCTTTTTAATTACTACAATTTCTCTTTTTAATTCTACATCATTTTTCTTTGGCAAGTATACTCTATATCCTTTGCTTGTTTCTCCATAACCCACAAATTTACCTAATTCTGATTTGTAATCCCATTTTAATCTCTTTTGATCAGGTATATGAACTGCCACGTCCACTCCAAAACTGTACAGGTTAGTTATATTATATTTTGACGTTTTATACCATAATTCATAAGGATTTAGAGGCTCTCGTGTGAGTCCCTAAATAGAAGGTGGTGACCCATAAATGAAATGCGTGTTCTTAGTATGTCGGTTTATTTTTGACTCTCCATACAAGTGGTCGCGACTGTGTCGCGTATTCGAATGTTTTATATAATACAATATAAAATGCTAATATGCAAAATGCTATAGGTGCGTAGTACCTATGTGTGTTTACAATGCTGTTTGTTTGTAGGGGTGAGCGCCTACAATATTCCCCCTTTTTTAAAAATATTTGGGAATCTACACAAACATTATTTTAAAATTACAATCTTAAAGAAATACAAAAGTGGAATGATTTCTGAGAAAAAATGAATACCGTTGAATACAATAACAACTTATCATATTACATTCTGATGATACGGCATTCTGCGTTGCAAATTATAGTTGATGAAATATAAACCAAAAGATGTGTTAAACTTACACTATGTTTAGATTAAGTTACGATTATATTAAAAGTTATATTAAATTAAACTTACATTAGTGTTAGCACTTCACTTCACTTCTTAAATCTAAATTTTAGTATTTAATATAGTAAATAAGTAATTAATGTTAGACATAGCCATTGGGTACAGATTCAGGGGATACAATATTTTGTTTGGGCTGACCTTTCAGTTGAACCTGGACTTGTTTCCGCATGTAACCTCTCAGCGCTTTGCGACCTTGTTTCCACAGTAAATAGAATATTACAATGGCAAGTAAGGAGATTATTACGAATAATCCAATATTAAGACGGTTGAAACGTTCTTCGACTTTAGTGAAGTTGACGTCTGCCGTGCCTTGGGCTTGCGCGAGTACGACTTCTTCCGTGGTTTGCGAGTTCCCCATCGTAAAAAGTTATGTTTACGTATGCTTCAATTACAATGGATAAATTTGAATTGAAAGTATTAAGCCTAAGTTTATATAGTATGTACCTACGTGTTATTATGTACGTACGTGTTACTATTTACCTACGTTGTTATAATATTAATATCGCTCTAATTGCTATAAAATACATACTTATGTATAAACAGATCTGTTTATAAAATCTAAACTACTTTTGCTAAATAATGAAAAATATTATTAGAACATAAAACGCGTAGTGGGCTTTACAATTCGGCCACTGCGTGTTTTATATTGCCTAGTTGCAGTTTGCTGTTTCGAGAACGTTGGCGGTGTGCTATCCGGTGGCGTCTCGCGAGTAACGTCATCGGATGCCAGCCCAACGAATTCGTAGTCAGATAACACGTATGCTGGCTTTAGCCTATCGATTGATATTGATACTGGCTTGTTATTAATTTTTATGACGTAAACTTTTGAAAACCTTTTTAGTACTTGGTATGGTCCATTGTATGGGGGTTTCAAAGGTTTACGTACCGAGTCATCTCTTACAAATACGTGATTGCATTTTTGTAGATCCGGATGTACAAAAATGGATTGCGTATTAGTATGTGAACTAGTTGCTACTCTAAACTTATTAATATTATCCTTAATTTTATCTACTAAATTATAACTATCGCTTATCAATAATGGAGTCGTATTGCAAAAATTTCCGGGTAAACGTAGGTTGCGCCCAAACGTTAGTTCGGCTGCGCTAACACCTGAATCACTGCGGGCAGCAGCTCGAAGCCCTAGCAGGACCGTTGCTAGTTGGTCGACCCACGTGCTGTCGCATGTTTGCAGGTGAGCCGAAAGTGCAGCTTTAAGAGAGCGGTGCCAACGTTCGACTGCGCCGTTGCTTTGTGGGTGATACGGAGAGCTATGTATCCTATGTATACCTAGGAAAGTCATTAATTCTTTGAAAAGGTTGCTTTCAAATTGACGACCCTGATCGCTCGTCAATCTTGTAGGGCAACCGTAACGGCTAATCCAGTTTTCAAAAACGACACGGGCTACTGTATCAGCTGTGATGTCACGCACCGGAATTGCTTCCGGCCATCGTGTACATCTATCGATGATGGTAACCAAATAGCAAAATCCGTCTGGAGAGGTTGGGAGAGGTCCCACAATGTCTACGTGTATATGTTCGAAACGATCTGCGTATTGAAAACTTTGAACCGCTGAAAAAGAATGTCTGTTGACTTTCGCGCGTTGACATTGCAGGCATGTTTTAGCCCATTGCGTAACATCGTGGTTCATCCCCTTCCAGAAATATTTAGACGTTATCATTTTCTTAGTAGTGCGTATACTCGGGTGACTTAAGTTATGAAAAGAATCAAAAATACTTTTTCTAAATTTGTTCGGTAGGTATAATCTGGCATTTCGTGTAGAAATTTCGCAATACAATTCTTTATTACATACTGGCATAAAAATATTTTTAAATCTTATTTTACTGTTGTTGTCGTTGTTCGATAACATTTGCTGTAAGTAATCGTCACGTTTCTGCGCGTCAGCTAATTCATCGTAATTCAATGTAGGACAGTTTATTATTTCTACACGTGATAAGACGTCGGCCACATTATTATCGCTTCCGCTTATGTGCCTTATATCGGTTGTAAATTCGCTAATATATGACAACTGCCTAGACCGACGAGGAATTTCATTTTCTTCTCTACTAACTTTTTTAAATGCAAACGTCAATGGTTTGTGGTCAGAATATACTATTAAAGGTTTACCTTCAAATAATTTTCGAAAATGTTTAATTGATAAATATATAGCTAGTAACTCTCTGTCATACGTCGAATATTTCTGTTGAGCCTGTGATAATTTCTTCGAAAAAAAACCTAACGGTTTCCAAACGTTTTTACACTTTTGTTGTAAAACCGCGCCTACACTTGTGTTCGAGGCGTCTGCCATTAAAGCGATTTCCGCGTCCGCCTCTGGATAACATAATGTTACAGCCTGTTTAAGACCAGATTTGCATTGTTCAAATGCTTCCTCCGCTCTTTTAGACCACACTACTGGCGACTTATCGTTCTTTTTAGAACTACACAGATATTTATTTAATTCGGCTAAATAAGTTACGGCGTTTGGTAGATGTGAACGATAGAAGTTTACCATACCTAAGAATCGTCGTAAATCTTGTATTGTAAGCGGTTTTGGATACTTTGCTATGGCCTCAACCTTATCTCCTAACGGTCGAATACCGTCGACTGTAATTTCGTACCCTAAAAATTCCAATTTTGACTTGCCGAAAACACATTTCGATAGGTTAATAGTAAGACCGAATGCTTTAAAACGCTGAAAAACGATTTCGAGATGTTTCCTATGTTGTGTCTCATATTCGCTAGCTATTAATTGGTCATCAATATATGAATAAACGAAGTCTAAACCGTTCAGTACATGGTTCATAAAGCGCTGGAAGGTTTGAGCTGCGTTGCGTAAACCGGATGTCATTCGTGGAAACTCGAATAACCCGAATGGAGTTATGATTGCTGTTTTTTCAATATCTTCCGGGGCGGTCAAAATGCAATGATAAGAACGATTAATGTCTAATTTTGAAAATATTTTTTTATTTGATAGTAAATATGTAAAGTCTTGTAAGCGAGGAATTGGATATCTGTCGGGCTTGGTTATTGCGTTAAGTTTTCGGTAATCACCGCAAGGTCGGATTTCCCCGTTCTTCTTTGGGACAATGTGGAGTGGACTAGCCCACGCGCTTTTTGATGGACGACAGATGCCCATTTCCTGCATTACGCGAAATTCTTCTTTAACTTTTTTGTACCTTTCCGGTGGTAAAGGTCTCGCCCTTGCGTATCCTGGCGGTCCGGAAGTTTCTATATGATGCACTATATTATGCAATGGAGTTTCCACGTATGATGGCGGTTTTGTTATCTCGGGAAATTGAGATAATAAGTCATAGTAGGGATTGTTACAATCGATAGACTTTATAGATGGTTGTTTAAGGGTTGCTAAGGGTGCAGTTACCTTTAAATCCGTAACTTGATCTATTAACCTACGAGTACTAATATCAACGAGTAATTTATGAAAACATAAGAAATCTGCGCCTAAAATTGGCTGTGTAACGTCAGCAATTATGAACTCCCATCTATAAGGTCTACGTAGTTTTAAGTTTAAGTTAAGTACTCTAGTACCATAAGTTTTAATTACAGTGCCGTTGGCAGCAAAAAGTTTATAGTCCGAACTTACGTTAAGTTTGTGTTTCCTCGATGGCGGTAACACAGAGACATTGGCCCCAGTGTCGACTAAAAATCGAAGTCCTGAGTCCACGTCGGTAACGCATAGCCGACGGCAAGGTAGCACGGCGCCAACCTCCGCCGTCGTACTCGATGGACCTTCTAGTTTCCCTGCTGGGTACTCTGCTGCTTCCACGTGCATGGCGGTCGGCACCTTCGGGCAGCCGGACCGAAGCGACGATGGTAGTAGCACTTCTCCGAGCCTTGCTGCTGGCGATATCGCGAAGAGCTGCGATGGCCCCTCCTGAAGGACCTGGATGCCGATCGCGAACGTAATCCCTGGCCATGGAAACTGCGAGTTTTTTGTCTCGATCTAGAATCTCCAAGATCTTGTATCTTCGTATGCAGACTTGCTATTTCCTTCAGTAGCTGCGTCGCGTCAAAGGTATTTGGGTTGTCTGGCCGGTGCTGTGAAATTTCGGCGACAGTATTTGGTCTCGACACCTCCATGACTTTGTCGGCGACAGTAGCCAACCCTTCCAAATCTTTATTTTCTGAGACGGCAAGGACGGCACGAACTTGAGTTGGAAGCCTATTCTGCCACAAAACTCGAAGAGTTTCATCCTTGAACTTGTCTGTGGCGAGTTCCCGCATGCGGCGTAACAACTGGGACGGCTTTTGGTCTCGCAGTTCTAACTCACCAATGAGCTTTTCTATTTGGCGGTTGTGCGACTCTTCGTAAATCGTCAATAGGCGATTTTTAAGGAATTCGTACCTTCCTGTTGCGGGTGGGTTGATGAGCACGTCGCTAACCTGCGCGATGACCTCCTTGCTGAGTTTCGACACAACAAGGTCGAACTTGGCGTCGTCTCCCAGCCGCTGTGGAGTTAGTACGGCCTCGGTTCTGATGAACCCGACCCTGGGTTGATCGGGCCAAAACTCTGACAGTCTGGCAGCCAGAGAAACAGAATCGACCTTGGGTTGTGCTGGTGACATCGTGGGCACGTTGCTAGCTGGCGCAGCCGACGTCATCGTGATTAATGATTCTCACTTCACAAAGTCACTTGTCATGTCGAAATCACATTAAAATCATGTTGAAAGCACGTTAAAATCACGTCGGGGTCACCACTTTAGAGGCTCTCGTGTGAGTCCCTAAATAGAAGGTGGTGACCCATAAATGAAATGCGTGTTCTTAGTATGTCGGTTTATTTTTGACTCTCCATACAAGTGGTCGCGACTGTGTCGCGTATTCGAATGTTTTATATAATACAATATAAAATGCTAATATGCAAAATGCTATAGGTGCGTAGTACCTATGTGTGTTTACAATGCTGTTTGTTTGTAGGGGTGAGCGCCTACAAGGAGTTTGTATTTTATTCTACTTTTTCCTGTTCGGTTCAATACGTATGTTGCAGTATTTACTGCTTCTGCCCAAAGTTCTTTTCCAAGACGACTTTCTGCTAACATAGACCTAGCAGATTCCACAATTGTGCGTATCTCACGTTCTGCGCAACCATTTTGTTCTTGGAGATATGGAATACTTTTCTCATGTCTTATACCTTTAGAATCTAATAACTTTTCTACAATTTTATTGACAAATTCTTTCCCATTGTCACTTCGCATAACTTTAATAGTGTGGCCTGTTATATTTTTACTCTCACTTATATAGTTCCTAATATGTTCTGCTGTTTCATTTTTATTTCTTAAAAAATATATTCTTCTATATTTTGAGTAATCATCAATTAGTAAAAGGAAATATTTTGCACCTCCCAGTGACTCACACTCCATTGGTCCACATATGTCCATGTGTATTAAATCTCCTGGTTTTTCACCTCTTGTGTCACTTTTATTAAATGGTAGCTTAGGTTGTTTGCCTTGTAAGCATGACGTGCATATCTCTGAATCACCTTCTTTATACTCAATATTGTTTTGTTTCAGAATGGTCTTCACATGCTCAATATTCTGGTGGCCTATCTTGGAATGCCACTCAGCGAGTCCACTATTTGATTGACCAACCATAGCAATATCTGATTCATATTTAAAATTCATTAAAAACATTTTACCTTTTCTGTATGCAATTGCTTTAATTAAATTATCTTTTATGAAAGTGCATGTCTTTTGATCACACCTCATTTGGTAACCTTTATCCATTGCTGCTGATAATGAAAACAGATTTACTTTTATTTCTGGTATAAATAAAACATTGTATAAAATTGTAGGTATCCACTGTTTTCCATTGTAAGCACTTAAGTGTATTTCACCTTGACCAAGAGCTTTTATGATTGAACCATCACCAATTATGATATCTTTTGGCACTGATAAAGTTTTATAGTTTACAAACATATTTTTATTCTTGCACATATGTTCTGAGGCACCACTGTCCAACACCCAGGATGTTTCTTGAAAGTTGTTTGCACAGGAAAAGTTTATTGCTGATGTAATGAATGCATTTGTATTACTTTTCACGTTGTCACTTTTTTGGTAACAATTTGTTTTATTTCTAAACCAACAGTCTTTTTCTTTATGATTGAACTTTTTACATATCTTACACTGTTTATAATTTTTACCACTGTTAAAATTGTTCATGTTTTTCTTACAGTCTTTTTTATAGTGTCCAACTTGTTGACATTTAAAACATTTTCTTTCACTGTTTCTTGATTGTGTTGATAAAGCCATTTTCTCCTCATAATCATTGTTACGTTGCTCTTCCAGCATCAATCTGGATATTAATTCAGATAATTTTCTGTCTGCCATAGGAACTGAATCCCAAGCTGAAATGAAATGTCTAAAATTTTCTGGCAAAGAACTAATAATTTTAGTGATGAGCATAGATTCAGGTATATTTCCACCTGCTTGATTTATTCTGTTTGCCAATTCTTCTAACTTTGCTATATATAATGATATTTCCTCATTTTTAATATATTGGGTTTCAAAAAATTTTTGTTGCAATATGTGTAATGAAGTGTCTGATTTTGATTCATATATTGAACATAACTTTTCCCATATTTGTTGAGCAGTCTCACAATTTGACACTTGTAAAATATTTTTATTGTTCAGTTTTGTTACAATTATAGATTGTGCCTTTGCGTCTCGTGTCGGCCATTTTTCATCTTTTCCATCATTTAAATCGGATCCGTTTACAACTCCAAATATTCCTTGTGCTTTTAATATTACACGAATTTGAAACTTCCATGACATCCAATTCGATAATCCTTCCAATACCATTAAATTTTGGTTTTCTGAAGTAGCCTCCATTTTATCTGTACCGTTTACCCGGCCCGTTCTTTCTTCCGACCCCGCTTTACCGCGATATTATATCTATAGCAATCCAGAATTCTGGGCCCATAACCTGTTCGCAGAATATCTGTTAGTACAGGGGAAGTGGATTGCTATAGAAACACTTTTATATTTTGGTCTCAAGAACGTTTATTATATTATTTAACACTATTACAATATTCAACAATGTACCTGTTTTTACATACACAACAAGAAGACAAGTACTAGCCCATAGACACAGTGCAGAGACAAAACATAGATTATAAAAATTGAATGTTGCCTTATTTTAACACATTTCAGTACATAAACTACATACTCAAGAAATAACTCGGTACAAAAATCTAAATAAAATTTCTCATTTCCAGCTGACTACTTGAATGCTCGAACGTGTAAATTGATGTGCTCATGCAGTTTTACAAGGCGTTTGTTATTGCAACTAATATTATTCGGAATTTTGATATTCGGGATTCGTATTTATGATATTGCGGATTATTAATAATTCGGATTTTGTATGGTTCGGTATTTTCAAATTCGGCATATCAATTTTCGTATTTATAAACGTTTGGAATTTTGAAGTTTCGAAGAAGAAAAATACGGAATTATGAAACACGGAATTTTCATTATCGGAATTATGAACCATTCGGTGTTATAAAATTCGGAATTTTGAAATTCATGATTATGACTATCGGAATTAAGTTTTTCGTATTTATATAGTGTACCCCAATTAAACACCATCCTTATTGAGTAACCCAAAAAACATTTCTTTTCAAAATGTTTGTGGCTTACAAACAATTTACCTACGAAGTTCTACCACACTTAAACCTTGAACGTTAACACTATTAGCACAAAGACACGGTAACCATGTTGAATCCGTTCTCAGTTCTTGGAAAATGATGGCAAATGACGTCCTTTGTGCTACTTTCTTCACTACTAGCACTTGTTGTAAATTGTGAAGCACCATAACCACAAATTAATTACTATGTTTAGGAATTGAGAGGTTATGTAACGGAAATTGATCAACGCAAACTCTTCACTCGTCATACATTTGCTGCGTTCCGTTTGCCGATTACAGCGCTCACAGCGCTAAAAGTGCTCAAAACCGTTCCGATTCGTTTGGCGTGCTAAAAGTGTTATTAGTGCTATTGCAATCGGAACAGTAAATATCGCGTTAACATTCTGATTGTTCGTCGCTTAAGTCTAAAGTTACAATTTCATTAAGATCTTTGACCCTGAATCAGGAGCCATTTTTTTATATTATTACAAAAGAAAATTAATAAGCAAGCTTTTAAAATCTTTAATCGACTAATAAAAACATCAACAAAGTAACGTCTTGAGTCAGTTTTGACAGGCCGCTCACAGTGACCATGCTCCGTAGCTTGGGCACTGTGAGCGGGAAGATGGCGGCGTTTATGACGTCATTGATGACGTATCGATATCGCTGTGAGCGCGCTCACGGGCAATCGGAACGGGTATATGAGCGCTGTGAGCGCTGTAATCGGCAAACGGAACGCAGCAATAGTATTATCATTCATCATTACCACTGAATTGTTCGCTCGAAAAGTAGCAACGGAGCTATCACAATCAAAAAGTTCTAACCATAGACATAATTCCTAGTTTTTTGTATGAAGACTGCCTGCTTGGGTCTTCCGCTTGCCGGGCGGGCGCTTTAACAAACTAATGCAAACTCTGGGCTCTGGCTGATACCATGGACATTATTTAAGCTAATCATGCTCTTGTGTTAAATCATCTTGTGTTAATTATAAATTTTGTGTTAATATACAATGAGGGCATTTCGTTTCTTTTTTTTTAAAGATTTTTCATTAGAAACTAGATGGTGTTGAACAAAACTCAAGAGTCAATGTGAATCTCTTTGTTTGTTGACTGATCGTATGTTTATATTATGATCGTATGTTTATATATTTGTATCAGTTACATATTTACCATACATTTATTTTCAGTCACACACACACACACACATGTTATAAACGATTAATAATATAGTGTTCCTTAAGGTAGATTAGGTTATTTTATTGGTTTTTTCTTTACGTACAGCAGGGGGTGTCACTCTTTTTAAAATACAGTGACATCTATGAAAGAGCTAATGAAATTAAATTATAATCAGATGTTGGTTTATAAACTCGTAAGGATGGCAAGGCAACGAAACCATACAGCCGACGTCAGATATGAATTTTGACAGAGTTTAGGGTTGATTGACAGTACATTCAAGCAGTTTTTTGTATCAGCCGTTTTGTTTTCTGCGAAAGCGTCTCAGTGATTTAGGTGTGATTTCCTTTTCCTTGTGCTCTTAGTGTTATTTTACGGCTGTTAGTGTATTATCTTATTATTGACCAGGCATTCTTTAATGGACTTTAAGCGAAAGGACTGTGAAATTGAGTAATTATATTAAACATGTGACCCGGCGCGTTGAACGGATTTAAAATGTCAAAAAAGTGTTATTTTGGGTGCTTTGTTATTGGTAATTTATAAAATACTAAATACACCCTTCTTACATCGGGCTACTAGACGCAGACAGGCCTTCCTTCCCTTTCTAGTGGACATCCCAAGAAGTCAAACCAAACGCTTCGACAGTTCCTTATCGGCGCGAGTCGCCAAGGTTTGGAATGAACTGCCTGCGTCTGTTTTTCCAGAAAAGTATAGTCCCAGTTCTTTTGAACGTCGAGTGAATGATATCTCGTGGATAAACGTGTAACGCCTTGGTTTTCAACATCACTTTCCATCAGGTGTCATAGAAGAAAAACGTCTCATCCTTTTACAATTAAAAAAATATATAACAGAAATTTACTTTTAGAATTATTTGGCTCGAAATGTTATTGTGACAGAGCATTTTTATTTAACATGTTATTGTTATTTCTAGGTCCATTACACAAAATTCCAGCTCCTGCCTTTCCACATACGGAAAGATTTTGTACATCGAAAGATGTGCTGGATTAGGCCCACAAAAGTTAAAGGATATTCCTACATTTACAATAATATAAGACTGTATTCTAGATCCCCCAATCTATCATTACGAATGAGAGTGTATCCTGTCATATTATATATAATCACTACCAAGATTAGGTTTGAGCCAAGATTCAGATATTAATAGAACGTGCACAATATCAGGTTTGAAAATGCTTAGGTCAGTGAAATGTTGAGGAATGCTTTGAGCGTTCAAATGACAAATGTTGATGATATCTAATGATAAAAAGTTATTAAGGTTCAGCGGAGAAAGGGGATCGGTTTCAGTATTACTCAGGGAGCAGAAGGTAACTTCACTACCAGAAGTACTAATAGAATGAAATGAATCATCTGACAGCATGCAACAATAAAATGATAATAAAATAAAAAGAATAAAAAATAAAGTAATAGGTAAATAAATATATATAGTTAAGTAATTACTATAAATAAGGTTTTATATTTAATAATAAAAATCTATAAAGTAGGAAGAAAGGATAATAATAATATTAAGATAAAAATTATTAATAAATAGATAGTCTACACACCGGCAATTAGAAAGATAATCACATAAGTATTAAAGATTAAAAAAAGTGTCCATAACAACAAACAAAACAGAAAATAAAAATTGCAAGTCAAGAGTCATAATTCACACATACACGCAACAATAAACAACTACATAATATTGCAAAAAAAAATCATGAATTTTAATTTAATTTAATTAATTAAAAACCATAATTAGTATGAAAGTCGGGAGACAAGCATACAGCGCATTAGATAGAACATGGATGGTAAACAACATAAAAATGCAAACCGGTTATGTGACGGCGATGCGTCTCCGCGATGCGCCAGCCGATCAGTCTAAATAGACCTTGCTGTTATTGTTGTAGAATTATTACACTCGTGTTTAGTGAATTGTATTAATCGACTTGAAAGTTAAAACAATTTTGATATAGTGTGTAAGAAAAAGCACAGATTAAGGTGTTGCATGCAGATATAGAACAGTGTAATTTTCTACAACTTCACAATTTTCATGATATCTTTTTATAAATTACAGTATGTGCAGACTTCTGTAAACCAGGATTCAAATCTCAACATAGTATCTGGTTAGTATAGATTTGCAATTTGAACATCAGGTTACAAATCAAAAGATTTGTTCATAAATATGGTAACTACTAATCTCTTAACTACTGTAAAGTTCTGACTAAAGACTCGAGATTTTCACTCAGGGAGTCATGATAAATAATATATGTGTATTTATGAATAATGTAATGAGGTATAATATAATGTCTGTTTACTTATCTATTTTATTTTATATATATAGATATATTTATTATAATTTTTTAAATATCGTTTATATATTATTATTATATTAAAAGTCAATCTTATAGTATATATATATGTATTATAAAGTGTTTTTTTTAAGTTTATACGCATATGTACTTTTGTATGTACCCTTAATTTGAAAAACTCTCCTTTGCTGCGGTAGACTGGTAGAGAATGCCAAATGGCATTAAGACCGCCGTTTGTACAGTAATTTTATATTGTGTAGTAAAGTTTTAAATAAATAAATAAAATTTTCTTTGTGAGCAATATTTGTATTTGGTTGAGCACTATTTATACTGTTGTCTGAGTGGCAAATGAGCATGAAAGTTACCTTATGCTAAGTGGCATCCGCAACCCTAGACATTAGTGATCGTGATTATTATCTCGACTAAAGATGCTTCTCTGAGCGTTAACTTCAGATGAAATTGCCTGTTCCAGTAATTGCGCTACCATATCATTATTAATAATATGGTAATTGCATATGCTTTCCTTTTATGAGATATGGTGCCTTTGAACTATGATTCAAATTTAATCAATTAATTTTAAATGAAAACAGATCCAAGCAGACAGAATTTTGTGGTATGAATATTGATATAAATAATTTTAACTTCCCTATAAAATGCTAGCTCAATTTTAATCCCTTTTTGATAGTTGATTGGGCTACAGAAAGTTATTTGCTGAACTTAACTAACAGGTCCTCAAGTTTATTTTAATGAAATAAAATTGTACATTATTATATTTTGCACTACTGTAACATGAACAGAGAAAATAAATTTTAACCAATACCATATATAATTTCAAAAATCTCTGTTCAGCATTTTGTAGCTAAAATTAATGAACTTGAAAGAAATTAACAGTTATCTGCTATATTTGTTTTATTTTATAAATTACAGTACATTCGGATTATCAACCAGAACCATCATCATCCAGAGGTATTGGACTTAATAGTTCAAACATCACTGCAAAACCCAGTTAGTATTCAAATTTTAATATAGTCTTTGCAAGTAATATTTTACAAATATTTTTAGATTTTAATCCCAAATAATTATTTAAGAAACAAGCAATACTATACGAGAATTTTACAAATCGTAATATGATTATGAATACAAAAGTATTAATATAAAAACATTGGAACAAAGTACTAGTGTGTAAACAAAGCACACACAATATCTCAGAAAAAGTAGGACCAAAAAAGACCTGTGTCTGGTTAACATACAGTGAACCAATTTAAACTGTGCATAGCCTATGTATAGTGTCGATTATACATTGAATTAGAGAGTATGTTGTATTATCTAAATAATCATGTTACTTTTTCCAAATTTTCAGTTGAAGTTTGAGTTTTATCTGTGAACTTTTCAAACAATTACCTTTAGTAAACTTATTTCGTCTTATAGACTCTGTACAAATTACTCACATTCCAAGGACTCTAAATATGTGTGAACTTTTCATATAATTTAATATAACTGAATATCCATGAAAATATAGGTACTGCATGGCATCCAATGGTTGACTAGTGCAATTCTAGAATGGGACACCATAAGTGCACTACATACACACTAAAGTACGTGCATACAGTACTTATGCATTATGTTTGCTACAAAATATTTACACAATTACTAATATTTAAAATGTGTTCTTTAACAGTTTACAGTTCATGCAGACTTACAGTCAGAAACATCAATAAAAACCTCAAACCAAAATTCAAATATCAATTTAGTATCTTGTTAGTATCAAGTAAATTTTTAATATCAAATTACTTATCAGCAATAATTCACAGTGAATGCCACTTCTCTATGGAATTCACTCCCTGCCTCTTTACATTCGGTAAAACCACTTGAGGCATTTAAAACAAATGTAATAATATACATTAGGAATATTTATCACAAAAGTTTGATGATGGTATTTATGTATGTATATATGTATTTGTCTAGTATGTTATTTCAATATCTTGCTAAAATTACTGCCCAATAGTAGTTCTAGTTAATTTATAATTTATACATTTCAGGGTTGTCGGAAGAGAGCACTCTTTTAGTGATAAGACCATCCAAGTTGTCATTCTCTTTTTTTATAGTTTTAATCTAAGTGAATATTTAATTTTATAACTGTAATTATTATTATTACTTGTTTAAAACATGGTGACGAAAAAAAATTATTATTAGTTTATACATAATAAATTTACTTATTATATCGAATAATAATGCGTTGCCGACTGCCAGCTTCAACTGGAATTGAACTGGCTGATACTTTCGTTTAACCGGAACGCAACCACATAAACGTGACAAAAGTGGCAATCACGATATAACATTGTATTATCCGGTTCAAATGCTGTTAGGATACGACCTTTTGGAGTTGCGTTACGCACTAGTGATGACTTGTAGGGTCAGAAAAACAGTCAGATTAATAATATTAATCAATTTATTTATTTTTGGGAACAAATATCTTGTATACCAGAATATGATTTCTCCCAAAACACTGTAGTCATTTTATGGCAAAGTACACTAAAAAAATATCGTGTACCAAAAAACGAATGTATAAAATAGTAAATATGCGTCGAAAATAAAGTAATGTGCATAATTAATAAATTATTGTTTGAACTTTAAAATGTAACCGCTGATCAAATTTAGTAAATGTCCACGAAATTTAGTACTATTTCGTCTTCTTCGTACTTCGTCAAACTAATTCGTCTTTTTTGCAACGCCTACTAAATATTATATAGAAAGCGTAGTAGGTAAATTTGGGTTAGGTTAATTTTAGGCTGTAATTTTTGCATATCGCCACAATCTAAATTGGATGATAATTCAAAATTTTGTAGCAAAAACATCATCAGACAACATATTTTTAGTGGCTAAGATAGTATCAGCGATCAAAATTAGATAACATTTCAAATTAATTTGGTGTACATTTTTTTCCAAACATATACTAATTGTAAGAAAACAATATGGTTTTTGATATTAGTTACTTTATTAGCCTAGCGTAGTTTACCGTATACGGGCAATGTTATAGTATAAAATAGGATGACAAACTTTGGTGCACATTTACTAATTTTGGGTAAAAAATTTATTTTTTTGGACCTAGCTTTTTACTACATTTGGCGAGCAGTTAAACATAAGCCTTTATTTTTTTTGCAAATATCAAGGCAACTAAAATATTAAATAAAGATAGTGACTATGGCACATAATGAGAATAAAAATAGAGCTAAATCCTTTTTCATTGCCTCCATGCACTATAATCCATTTTTGGACTGGGCTGTGGCCTTTTTCTCTCCAATATCTGATGAGGACTTGCGGCCAGCACTTGCCGACGGTGTAATTTGTGTGTATCCACGTTTCATCAAAATAAAAAACATACTTCTTATCCACTCCTAATAAATCATTTTGTTTCATGCGACGTAAATAACGTGCTCTGCAGGCCTGTATTTGAGGCCTCTCAATCAAAGCGACTCTCTTCTGCTTACACTTCTTGAAACGGTATCCTAAATCTTCCATAAGTATTCTGCGCAATGTTGATTAACTGCCCGTGTAATCTAAGTCTCTCAGAGCAACTGCGAGTATTTTTTTCAGGATTGGAACCTCTTTTTTGACCGTATAAAAGGAGTGGGTAATGTTTCTCACAGCTGACAGTCCGGAGCTGTCAAGGAATTATTTTTTACTGCGTGGCTTTTTTTTTTGGTGTTCTTATTTTGGAACTGAAAGCCATAGCATCTGCTCGTTCACCCCGTATTGTGCACACTTTATTTACACTGTCTTTTAACAAAGAATTCAATTTTTAAAATATTTTTGCTCTGCTCTTTTTTACTTTCAAAATAATCGTTAACACGCATAAGCATTTCTCGAGCACGACTGTGTAGCATATCTCTTCTTTTAGCACTCAAAAGTACTAATAAATATAATTTAAAAAGGAATACTTCCGATTAAGATATCTCGCGCTTTCCCGACAGCGTTGCTAACGGTACTGACAGGCGTCAGTTAACGTCATATGCCGCTCCATTCCAAAACGTCGTATCTTAATAGCATTTGAACCGGATTATATCTTTTTTTAATTATGGTGGCTAGATCAGCTATAACTTTGATAGACTATAGATGTGCCACTCTCTTGTTTTTAGAACGCTGACGTGAGAAAAAATCGTTTGCATATCACCTTTGGCAGTGTATCTGTTTTGATGGTGTTTATTTCTTATTCGATAGTACTGTTTATATTCTTTTATTTAAATCTAATTGCATTACATTCACATCCACGAAAAAAATTAAGTATTCATAATTAATATCCTATTGTCTTTTTGCAGTGCTATCTTGTCATGAAATGAAATACACATGAAGGATGATACTGAAGTATACACACATAGTAGGAAATCCAGGAATCAATTTATACGTAAGTCAATGTCAAAATCTCTCGGAGGATCAAGCTCACTGGGATTTAAATGGAATAACACAGTTTTCTTTCAGGCAACAGAAAAAAAAGCTAAATTTGATATAGGAAAAGATTAGATATTCTTATTATGACAGCAGAGTCATTCTAGTTGATCAAGCAATTTAAGCCTTTGTTTTGGTTTATTTAGCATTTTCTTATTTTAAATAAGCATACGTTATGTCGGGAAAGAAAGTGTGTGTATGATTTTCTTTGATGTATTTGAAAATTTACTTTAATAAGTCAATTGTAACCAATGCTATAGAGAGAGTGATCTAATTTCCTACTGAAAACTGATTCTAACATAAAGAGTAAATAGTATAAGTAAAACACATAGCGAAACAATTTTGTCTGAAATATAACTGTATTGTGATATAGTTCAAGTTTAGCTAAGGCCTCCTGATATTTGAGCTTTAAAATTAATGTTTAACAGGTAGCGAAATATGTCACATGTCCCTATGAAGTACATAAAGTAATTAATATTTAAAAATGTTTAATACAAATAAAGATAATTTGGAACAAAATCATTTTTATTAAGTTTAAAAATAATGTTATTTAAATGTATTTTTTTTTCCAGGACCCAAGCCACAAGATAACCCCTTATAATATAAAATCTTCAAAAATATTATATCATATATACTTAATCAAAAACTTCTTAAGAAAATTCAAATCTTGAAAAGACTATATAAAACTCAAAAAAGCAACTTATATTGGCCAAGAAAACCAGTTTATGTAAATCTTTTTATCCACTATAGAGAAATTCCCTAAAACTTTCTAAATATTTACGGAAAATTTAAATGATAAGAAAGCCAGAGATAGAAGATTTACCAATGAAGAAAAATTTTTTGCTTTAACTATTTATAAACAGGGACCAAAAGTATATAATAGGTATTTAAACAAAATGTTCATACTGCCGTCTAGACGTTCATTACAAAAATTATTAAGTTCATTGACTTAAAAACCAGGTATAAATAAACACTAATTTGAAAATTTTAAAGAAACTAAAAAAATTTACAGCTTAAAAAATAATTGTATCATTACTTTTTGATGAAATCTCTCTTGCACCCGCCCTTCAATACAATCCAATTTGCGATGAAGTTACGGGATTTGAGGACTTCGGCAATAAAAGAACAAATAATTTAGAAGTACATGCATTAGGTTTGATGATCAAAGAAATTAAAGGAAAAACTAAACAACCAATAAGCTTCACGTTCTGCCGAAGTACCACCAAAAAATATGAATTAAAAAATATTATTGTAAGTGCTATAAGAGATTTGAGGGCGGCTGGTTTACAAGTTATATGCACTATATGTGATCAAGCAACATCTAACGTTAGCTTAATTAGAAGTTTGCTTCAGGATACAAAAACTATATATTTGCAAGAGGGTAGAGAATATAATTCAATCTCAAACGAAGAATAAGTTTTTTTATTGATTGTGCCTGTGATTTTAGTATAATAAAATAAAAGAAACACAAAGCTGATTTAATTGATTGTATCAAAAACGTATCAATGAATATTATAATACATAGTTGGTGCAGAGGGGTGAATTGAATATTAAGAGGCGGCGCATTGTTAAAATTCGATGAAAATGATAGAATTAAAAGAGCGGCGTATGATTATTTTGTGAAGCGAAAAAAATAATAAAATATTTTAACTATTACAAATGTCAGTTTTATTTCAAGGATATACAGAATTTTTTTTAATATAATTGGTTATTGCAGGATAATCGTAAAAGCTACCTTAAATTTTTGTATATCTATTTTATCATGGATCAATAGATAACTTGCATTATTTAAATTTCGATTTTAGTTTAGCTTGATTTTTACTGTTACTTTGAATCTCAGGACGGATATCTGGTCACGTTTAACGAAACTCGATATTTAAATAATGCAAGTATTCTGTTGATCCATGATAAAATAGATATACAAAAATTTTAGATAGCTTTTACGATTTTCCTGCACTAACCAACAATAATGGTAACATTGAAATACTGCCACCTAGTGGTTCTGTACTGAACTAAAAGCCTGCCATCTATTAGACAGAGAGTGAACTAAAAAAATTTATGCCAAAAACGAATTGAGTTGCCTATCTATGTCAAATAATAAGTGTATCGTCTATGACGTAAAGCTTACTGAAATTGATACCTATTATGGCTCGTTCACCTTGCACCCGTACACATAGCAAGAACCAGTGACGAATGATTCATATTCAAAAGAAGCCCTTTCAGGCCCATATTTTCTTTTGTCCATCACTCACTCAGTCATTGCTATCTTGTTATACTTTTTTTTTGACTCTTGAGTTTTGATCAACGCCATCTAATGTTGCAAAAAGAACTATTTTTTTAAAGACTGTTTCGTCTGCAGTCCACGTGCGTGACGTCATGTTGCTCTTGCTAGAAGTTTCGCGCAGGCTCGATAACCACGACACTCGTGTCTGACACTGCGCACGATGCGTCTCCACGGCAGCGACTGCAACATGGCTGGTTTACACGCGTTAAGTGGTTAAGTTGGTAACTAAATAATAAGTTAATACATGTCACTTGTGTGTCCAAACGGATTAAGTGGTTAAGTTCATAAGTTCAATGAAGATGAGCAGTGATGAATGTCAAGCAATTCGTCAATTATGTACTTAAATATGTGGTAAACGAGATTTTGGACAAATTCAGAGAAGAATTCATTTCGAATATTAAAATCTTTGCAAGATTATGTATTTTTCTAAATTTTTTACGTCGACGGGCAATCGATTGTTGTGGTACCTTTACTAATTAGGTACTTACCCTTAATAATCACTTAAGGGATATCAGCCTCTCCCAACTCAGGGGTGGCGTCCGACAATTGTAGGCCATCACGCCTACTGCGGGTTGGCAGACTTACCAGCTCAGGGGTGGGGTCAGACAATTGTAGGCCATCACTTCAACTGTGGGTTGGCAGACTTACCAACTCAGGAGTGGTGTCAGACAATTATAGGCCCTCACGCCAACTGCGGGTTGGCAGACTTACCAACTCAGGGGTGGTGACAGACAATTGTAGGCCATCACGCCAACTGCGGGTTAGCAGACTTATCAACTCAGGGGTGGTGTCAGACAATTGTAGGCCATCACGCCAACTGCGGGTTAGCAGACTTATCAACTCAGGGGTGGTGTCAGACAATTATAGGCCATCACGCCTACTGCGACGTCGACTGTTCTATTCTGCCATTGATTGATCGACGGTCGATCGATTGGTGTGGTAACCAGAGATGGGTAGTGGGTTAAAACCCAAACATTCCAATCGGGTTATAACTGGGTGGTCTGGGTTACAACCCGGACGACCGATTGGTGTAATGGTAAGTAGCTTTGCCTCATACGCCGAAGGTTCTAGGTTCGAGTCCTGGCTGGGGCATGCATTTGTGAGATGAACACAGATGTTTGTTCTCGGGTCATGGTTGTTTGTATTTATATATGTATGTTTATTCTGGGACTGGGGGGGCCCAGTTCGCTGTATGGTCATCCATAACACAAGCTCTGCTTACTTTGGGGCCATACAGTTGGTGTGTTTGTCTGGGGATTTATTTATTATTATTATTATTATTATCTTAAAAAACTCTTAAATAAAGGGAAAATGAAAATGAAACACATAAGCCACAGAACTCACATCACCTGTGTACACTAACAGACGAAGTAAGTTAGAGTGAAGCTCACTAGAGTGCTCGAGTTAGTTACCAAAGTGAAGGTGAAGGTGAGAGGGTAGGCGATTCGTTGTCATCCATCGAGGAGACTGATGCTACGATCGGTGCCAACCACCTTCGAACTGCTATCAGTGCATCTTCCAGGCAGGTTCCGGTGGCGAACGATCGCCGCTGGATCCTGCCTGAGGATGTGAGGGAGTTGTTGAAAGCAAAGAACGCACCTATCCGGGCCTACGACTACGCTCTAACCGAGGCAAACCACGCCCGTATGAGGGGCCCTACAGCGAGATGTTAAATCTCGCATACGCGAACTGCGTAACAACTGGGACGCGCTTCTTGAAGAGATTTCGCCATCGCATCTGACTTACTGGAGCTTGGCAAAGTCCCTCAAGATGGACTCTACCGCGTCATCGATGCCTCCGCTCCTTAGGCCACCGCCCATGACTCCGGCCTTCATCATTTTGAACAGGCTCCGAGAGGTCATCTATTCGAAGCACCTGTTACTAGATGAACAGTTCGGCTTTAGATCCCGCCACTCCTGCGTCCAACAGGTGCACCGCATCACGGAACATATCTTGGAACAAAGGAACATAGGTCGAAAACCGATAGGCAGGGGTGTGCTTATCTTTGACGTGACTTCGACAAGGTCTGGCACAACGGTTTGTTATATAAGGCCTTTAAACTAGGCGTGCCAGACAGCCTCGTGCACATCATATGAGACTTTGTCAAACCTTTCGCTACAGATTGGAAGGTGCACTCTCCAATCCCCGTCCTGTATTAGCCGGTGTCCCGCAAGGCTCTGTGCTTTCTCCAACTTTGTTTTCACTGTACACTAGTGACATGCCAAGGACGAGACAGTAGACCTAGCGCTCTTCGCCGACGACACCGCGTTATACACATCTGATAGGAATCTACGTAGGTTAACAATAATGCTCCAATCCGCAGCCAAAGCATTAGGCGCTAGGTTTCGGAAATGGAGAATAGAAGTCAACTCAAAAAAAATTGTGTGTACTTCTCTCTGTCAACTTGCTCTAGGACAACCTCAAGGAAACCCTCCAAAAGATCAGGTCAGATCACTCTGTTTGGTACTCCGATCCCATGGGCTAAAAAAGTCAAATATTTAGGAGTAATTTTAGACAGTGGACGTACATTCGTGGATCACATAAAACGCGTCCGGGACCGAGCCACCTTCGTCATGGGTAGGCTGCACCCTCTAATATGCAAGAAGAGTAAAATGTCGCTTAGAAATAAGCTTACACTTTACAAAACTTGCATCCGCCCCATCATGACATATGGCTTTCGCTCAGGCCACCAAGTCGAACCTCAATCACTTGCGGGTTATTCAAAATAGGTTGTTAAGCAAATGCGTCGGGGCCCCGCCCTATGTCCACAACTTGAACTGCACGAGGATCTTGAGCTGCCCACCATTGCCGCATTCATGAATTTTGCGTCTAGGTGCCACTTCGACAATGCTCCCCACCATCCCAAGCCGTTGATCAATAAGTCAGCTGAATACACAGCCAACCCCAACCCGGCGGTTCGTTATAGGGTCCGCGTAACGTCTTAACAGATCCCGACGACGTTATTACAACAAGTAACGCCGGCGTTCCAGTTAGAAATAGCGCAACACGGCATTCGAATCGCCGGTGGGCCAGGCTAAGGCGTCGTATGCATTCCTACTGAGTTTCTTGCTGGTTCTTTGGCAGTAGATGACCCTTCCGAACCAGTGGTAGTTTCAACATACGACGTCCTAAGCCGAGGTAGTAACATTATTTAAACGTAGTGTATCATTGATTACTTTTTTTTCTTTTTATTAGTTATTTTTTAATGTTTATATAAATTTCAATAAACATTTATTTCAAAATCTCCTTAAGTTCAATGAACTACAACATTTAGTTATCACCCGCTCAAATAGGTTACAACTGGGTGATAACTTGATTATAAAGGCATCGTAATTTATTTTTCTTAGTTATTAATGATTTTTTCTTTGCAAATATACATTCCATTTCCTATTTCTATCTATACTCTTCCTGAAACTACAATGTTTAGTTATCACCCGCTCAAATGGGTTATAACTGGGTGATAACTGGGTGATAATGGGTTTTAAGCCAGCCCTAGGTTTTAACCCAGGTGATTACCCATCTCAAGTGGTAACACCCTTATATATTCTTCCACAAATTTTTAAGTAGAAACCAAACTCTACTCCGACATTTAAAAAAAAAGAGAAAATGCGACATATTGAGCTCTTGCCGCCACTTAACCACTTAACGCGTGTAAACCAGCCATTATGGCCAGTTTACCTGTGGCTGTCTTGCAAAAGAGGTAAACGGACGAGGGCGATGTGCGGAACTTAATTTACAATCACGTTTCAAATACCTACTTAATTTAGTTTTCTGAGTAGTTGATATTGAAATATACCTAGTAGGTACATCAAAAATTATTAAGACGGCCCCATTGTGAAAATACGTTTATTGTGAACGATTTATTCTCCAGGGCTATTTCTCGGTAAATTAATTCATAGTCGCAGGATTAAGCCTGTTCTGATTCTTTTTGCAATTTATCATATATTCTTAATATACATTTAACTGAAGGGGTGCCTAATATTTAGATGAAATTTCCGTCGCGAGGTTGTCTGCCAGCCTAATACCTTAATATTACGTATTATTTATACAGGGTGGTCCATTTATAGTGGTCCAAAAATTTTTTTATGTAGAGGACATCCTAACTAATCACTAGAAAATCGTAACTTGAAAAAAAAAATTAAGGTACAATGTTTACGATTTTTCGAAAAAAAAATGAAATTTCACTAGTCACATAAATTACTCTAGTCTGAAAACTATTCGTTGGAATCAAATGAAAATTGGTATAGGAGTAGTTTATAAAAGTGTCTACCGCGTTAAATGCCTTTGTAGTGTATATTCTGAATAGAATTTTTAAATTTTACTTCTCCTGCAACTTTTTCAAATTTGAAAAAAAAATAACAAAGTTTAAATTAAATTTTGTAACAAAAAGTGATTCGGATATTCTGTTACCAGTATGGCTAACAATCGTGCTAATCGTGCGTCGTACTCACCCCGCGAATACGTCATGATGCATTATTTTTATGGCGTTGCGCAAGGCGTAGCGCATGAAGCGGCTCGGCTTTATCGAGAATTTGCTGAACGCCAGCCGGTCTCAGCTGTGCAGCGCTTTCGGGTTTTCGTGAGACTTCACAACTCCTTTTTGGAAGAAATTATTCCCGGCTTCCGTGGACGAGAACCTGGACGGATTAATAATGACCGGGAAAATGTTATTCTACAATAGTTACGTCGCGAACCATCTACAAGCCAAAGGCGCCTGGCTAGACGTACAGGGATACCTAAAACATCAATACAAAGAGTTATGCGAGCTAACCATCTGCATCCTTACTATTACAAAAAAGTTCAAGCTTTAAAACCAGAAGATTACCCAAGAAGAATGGCATTCTGTAGAGAAATGTTGAGGAGAGATCGCGAGGACCCACATTTTTTTGGCAACATTTTGTGGACCAACGAGAGCCGTTTTGAGCTATTTAATACCCACAATAAGCATTACTACGCAGCAATCAATCCACACTTAGTGAGAGAATCCAATTTTCAAGAACACCATAGCGTAAATTTATGGAGTGGAATAATAAGACAGTTTGTAGGACCATTTGAGTTGCTGAGACGTTTAAATGCTTCCTTCAAAATGATTCGACGAACCTTTTGCGGCACCTACCAGAAGATGTCAGAGAGCATATGTGGCTACAACACGACGGAGCTACTTGCCACTTTGCTCTTGCAGTGAGAAATCATTTGGACTCAACCTATCCCGAGAGGTGGATCGGTCGTGGTGGCACCATCCACTGGCCTGCCCGGTTACCAGATCTAAACCCTATAGATTTTTTTTTTCGGGGTTTTTCAAGGAAATCGTTAACGCCCGGGAGAGTATTTCGGAACAAGATTTAAGGAGAAAAATCCAAGAGGCGACGAGAAAAACAAACCGAAGTCAGCAACAACGTAGATGTCGTTTATGCATTGCGAATCGTGGCAGGCATTTTGAATATTTACTGTAAAACCATTTTTTTAAACTTTTTACATGTAAAATTGTTTCCAATAAAGAATGTTTCATTGATTATTAATGTTGGTTGTGTTTATTTATCTTTTGTAATAACATTGTCACAACATAATAAATAAAACTTCAATGGGGTTCTCACATTCCAGGTAAAAAAATGCATTCATTATTTTTGGACCTCATTGATACTGTTTTTTTTATCCCTAAACAATGAGTAATTTCATAATTAATTGTCAAACAAGTTCAAATTACGAGTTAAGACACATAAGTGGTAAGCGAGCTAATCGGGTTAAACAATAACAATAAAATACGTTTATCTCTTTTTAACAAATAGACTTGAATAACACCTTTGTCGTCGAATGGCACAAAATTATTTGCTGTTAAATTTGAAACAAGTTACAAGGTTGTGCAAATTTAAATTTAAGGAATAAGAACAGATTAGTTCAAATTACGATTACGGTATACTTCGTAATTTTTAATTTTCTCGATTTAATGCGCATGATGCGATTTTTGAAGATGTTCGACAGTTAAAATTTTTTGTTTCAAGAATTACCATATGTTAAGATAATTTTTAGAAGCATGAGCAAAACTTTGGAAGTAAAATTTTTTGTTACAAAATTTAATTGAAACTTTTTTTTTTTTTTCAAAATTTCATTTTCTTTTTCGAAAAATCGTAAACATTATACCTTTAATTTTTTTTTCAAGTAACGATTTTCTAATGATTAGTTAGGATGTCCCTTACATAAAAAAAATTTTTGGAACACTATAAATGGACCACTCTGTATATTTACAACGACTGAACTGTAGGACGGTAGTAGGTACACAAAACTTGTATTACACTCGTAATATGTAGGTTATTATTCTATCATAACAGTCACAAAATATTTTTAAGATGTAGTTGTTTAAAAGGTGGAAAAAAGTGAAATTTATAGTTTGTTCCCGGAAGCCACATTAGTGTTCCCTCTGCTTGACGGAACACTAGCGCAGTGTAGGCATGGTAAAATGTTAAATTAAGAAGCCCAGGGGTATTGTACATTTCTTCTGTGGTGAGGCACAGTCTTCTCAGTATAACGTCCCGATGACGGCTATTTGCACCAATGAGTTTTTATAACTTACGTAAGTGAAACGACTGCTTGAAACGAATATCCTTTCTTAAACATCAACCTCCTAGCGTCGGTCAGTGACTCCAGTAGGCTATAAAAACTTATTTTTTTACACATGCAGTGATCTATTCCGCTTGTCTACTTTTTCCACACCCACGCCAATTTGATAACCACTCGGGGTTCGGCGCAGGAGAACTAAATGTGGTTGGAAATTACAGTTAAACATACTTAATTTTGCGTGTGGTCGTGGTGACCGAGGTATATAGTATAAAGAAATTGTGAACGTTTGTAGACTCAAATTTTTTCATAATTGTAATCATAAAGTGATTTTATTATGGTTTTACTAAGTTCCTCACAATATGAAAAAAAAACAAGTTTTGACTATGGTTCTTACTATGATTTCAGATTTAAAAAAGTACGCAATTTTTAGATTTTTTGATGATATAAAGTTTACAAAGTTTTAGGCTAGTTTAGAAAGTTTTGATTTCGATTTTTGTCAAAGATATATAAATAAAAACATACGCAAATTTATGATTGTGTGCAAATTAATGAAATTTTTTATTTAAACTCGACAATATGCAAAGGCTCGAAACGACCCACGTTAGGTATAAGTGTTACTGAAATATGCGTTAGGTGGCAGAGGGTTAACTAAAAAGTCTGAATACTTTTATCCAAACTCCTCACCATCTCTGCTCGATCTTATTATTGTTTCCTCCCGAAGTCACGTAGAAAAGCATGGTCAGTTTGGGGCTGAGGCATTCTCATTTCATAATTTGATATACTTGTCGTATAAGCTGCGACCTCCAAAGTCTCTAAATCACAAACAGTTCTGCAGAGAAATTTTGGTTGTATAGATTATGTTAAACTATTAAATGATGCTCGTACTGTGGATTGGCATGAAGTTGTAAATGCTGACAACGTCGACACCCAGATCGAAATGTGACACGAGGCAAAAAAATCACGAGGGGAAAGATCTAGTCCTATTTACTCATTTTCCTTTTTGTTATCTAAGTTACGCAATTGCATTTTAACAGAATTTTATAGTAATAGTAGTTTTAAAGATAAATACAACAAATAATCGCAATAGTAATAGAGTGGATAATTCAATTTGTTTGTGAAAAAATTCCTAGTTTGTCATTACTCAATAATTTATTAAAACAAAATGGGTAGCATAAGTTAAAAGATAAATGTAAATCTCAACATTATTCAGTGGAATGCACAAAGTATACTACCTAAATTAATATCTTTTGAACAATTATTAAGGAGAGAAAACATATACACCGGTGATCAGTGGCTAGACCCCGATTCAGTGCTTAGTATTTCAAGCTGTAATATTTATAGTCAGGACCGCAGGACGGTTATGGTGGACTATTAATTTTAATTCATTGCTTAATCAATGCAGTCGAGTCAGACTTCAGCTGTAATATCCCAGGTATGCACTTAATCCATCTTAAACTTAACAACTGTTCGAACATTCAACATTTAGTAGCGATATATTGCCCTCCAAGTCCATTTCGGACTACTCAAACCGATTGGGATTCAATTTTTTCACAGTTTAATAAAAATACCTTAATACTTGGTGATTTAAACGGCCATCAAACAAATTGGTCCTGTAAAATCGATTCAATAGGACAACAAATCTTAGATGCCATGTCGGAAATGAACCTTATGTCGCTAATTGATGGCAGACCTACCAGGGTTAAGATGGTCAATGGCCATTTACAGAAGTCCTCACCTGATGTATCTATTATTTCTACTGTGCTAGCTATTAACTTTAACTGGAATGTAACTAACGAGTCACTGCGGAGTGATCACTTAATTATAAAAATTTCAACTTCATTTTCAGTGACTAAGGAATCTATTCATAGGAGAAACTCCAAAAAAGCAGACTGGCTAGGATATAAAAGACACCTTGAACAACTATTTACAGATTTTTCACTCTCTAATGATCCACATCTATCGTATGATTCATTTATTTCTAAAGTTAACGCAGCCGCTGATAAATTCATTCCTTTCATAAGGTTTGTAGAAACTTTTATGAAAGTTTTTGAAACTTTAACTGACGGGGCTCAGTAAATTTAAACCGAAACCCTTTTGGAAAAACGTCGTTTAGCTCTCACTAATTTGCGGAAAAATCCTACGCCCGTACACTTACAGATATTTAAAGAGAAAGTAGTAACGGCGCAACGACTTATACGTGATGCCAAATCTAAGTCATGGCAAATATTCACATCTTCTCTCAGTCAAGTTACATCTACTCAATACATGTGGAAAAGTATGCAAGGCAAATGTAGGACCCGAACAAACATTGATGAACAAAATGTCCATAAGTTTCTCAAAAACCTGTGTCCTGACTCCGTGTCTCGCGATATGCCTGACTTTCATTCGAAAAATGATGCTTTTAATTCTCCTTTTACCCTTCAAGAAATAGAAAATTCTATTAAATATAAAGATACCGCCCCAGGGTCAGAAAATATATTAATCTATTTGTTGAAAAACTTGCCGAAATGCGCCAAAATTATATTAACATCATTGTTCAATATATTTTTGGAGCAATGCTTCATTCCAAGTCAGGTAGAGATCCGTCTTTGATATCGTCCATACGTCCGATTTCTCTAATTTCGTGCCCATGCAAAATCTTTCACTCTATTTTAAATAAAAGAATCGAATGGTATTTTGAAAAAAAAATGTAATTTTTCATCATCTACTATTGGGTTCCGGAAATCTCAATCTTGCCTAGATAACCTCAGCCGACTAGCATCACAGTTTCAAATAGGTATGTCCAGAAATATGTTGACGGTGGGTTGTTTTCTAGATATTGACAATGCGTATAACAATGTTGACATTTACAAACTTTTGCAAATTTTGGATCAATATGGAGTTGGCCACAGTATATGTTAATATCTATGGAACTATTTTAAGGATAGTCTCTTAAAATTAATATAGAAAATTCAACTCTACTTAGAAACACTGGTCGAGGTCTAGCACAAGGGGACCCTCTGTCACCGCTTTTATTTTATGTTTTGAGTCTTAAAATTTGTAAGACTATCCAGAATGTATCTATTTCGCAATACGCTGACGACTATGCTTTATATTACACTAGTAAGGACTTAAATAATGCCGAACAAAATATACAAACAGCTTTAAATTCGTTGAATAATCTTCTGAAGGATGTTGGGCTGGAAATCTCGCCGGCTAAAAGTAAGACGTGCACGTTTAAAAATAGCTGGAAGCCATATAATATAAAATTAACTTTAGAAAATAACCATCTCGAAAGTATAGACAATGTTAAATACTTGGGTATGTGGTTGGATCGACGTCTGACATGGACTAAACATATTAAGGAAATCATATGCAAAAGTTCCATTTCTTAACATATTCAGGTGTTGGCAGGTTCAGGCTGGGGTATGCATCCTAGATTACTAAGATATTTATATATTGCGATCATCCGTTGTAGAATTGATTATGGTTCATTTTTTTACAATAGCTGTCTAAAATCTCAATCTAATAAATTGGACAAATTGCAAAACCAAGCAATGAGAGTAATAGGAGGATTTATTAAAACAACCCCAATACACGTGATGGAAAGTGAACTATGTCTTCCACCATTATTTGTGCGTAGGCAATACCTTGCTGGAAAATTCTGATTTAAATCTAAATCCACACTCCATAACAATACTATTGAGTTATTAGATGATATGGCAAAACTTAGCAACATAAAAAATAACCTTCTTGTAGCCACTCACAATAAATATAAATCCATTCCCATCCACTGTAAATGTGAAAAAAAAAATGAAAATGTTTGTACCATGTTTTCTATTGAGGTGTATATTAAAGAGTAAATAAACAATTAGCCTGGATAACTTGTGTCACATTCAATATGGTGGACTACAAATTGCTTAAATCATTCCCTTAATAGGACGATGCCAAAGCCCCTGCAGAGAGATATTACCGTTAATCATGCTTAAAACATTAGTTGCGCAGATATTTAAAACACTATAAAATCAGGCGTCTGTTAAAATGACCTTCAAACTAAAACGATGCAGTAGGTATTAAATATTTAGCAATCAAATTGCCAAAACTATATCCATGTCTGACATTAGTCGCTCCTCCCACGTTGTTGACCGCAAATTTGGATAATCCAAAGAACACTGATGTACGAAATGTGAACTGTAAAAGGATTTTGCGGTAAAATTGCTAAATATCAAGCTAGTGTTGAAACACGAACGATTCGTTTGTTTTTATTGCATCATCAGTTTTATTTAAAACACTTTGAAAGGGAACATCTGTGTTAACTTACTTAAGGTTTAAAAAAAAAGAAATATGGATGAGTAAAACAGTTTTATTTAGTAAGTAGAGATACTTTTGTTGAGAGTTTGAGATATGGGCACGGGGCAGATATGTGGTGTTATCATCGCATCATGTTATCGTAGCGGCAAGTAGGCACGGCGGCGGTGGTAGTGGCGCGTAGCGGTCTATCCTTTTCATTTGTAAAGAACACAAAAAACCACCTACACCCGTAAATTGCAGGACCGTTTTATTTATTTAATAAACATAATAGTACGCTTATGTCAATTTCATATTCGTTTTTCGATTCTATCGTCGAATAACATTTGTATAGGGGGGCAGGAGACTCTAGGAGAATCTATGTATAAGACCGCAGTAGGTACATTGATCAATTGCATTAAAAAAGTTACTATAAGAAAGTTCCTATAGGTATTTATTTTTTGTAATTAATGCTTTAGTTTAATATTGATATTAAGAAAATTAACTGACACACTAACCTAATTGTTTATTATTTTTAATCTGAATAATATGCTTTACAAGAATCACCTTAAAATTCAAATGACATTGTACAAGTGAGCAAGTATGGGCAAGTGCTGTACCTGTGGACGGGTTTACCTATGGACACCATTAATTCTAACAAAACTGGGAACTCTTTAATTATAATTGAACCGTAGCCGCAAGATTTTGTGTATGGTTGACTAATTTGACGTATCGTTATCTTCGATTCTAGTGTTGTTTTGGTTGTGCCTGCGCGGAAAGATTCGGTCCAAAAATTTTTTCTACTTTATAAATAATAATAATAAATATTTCTAACAATCACACCACATTATCTAGCCCAAATTAAGTATCATTAAAGAACTTGTGTTTTATTTAATTTAGTTTCACTGTGAAATTATAATATATAAACAATAAGTTGCACTTATGTTATAGTATTTGTTGTTAATAGCTTATTTTCTTACATTGAATTCACTCCCAAATCAACTTACCGGAGAAATCGGATCAGTTTATTTTTTTTGTTGCAAATTTGTACCTGTGGACAAACAAATGTGAGTACCTATGGACTGTCCACAGGTACAAAAGGGTATTTGTACTTAAGGACAGTTCAGATATTTATTTGTATGCAAAGTTAATCATTTTTTTTAAATTCCATTTTCCAGTGCCTCGAAGTATAACAGGTATAAAAAGAAAAGGCATGTATGTAGACACCCTCAAAGAAGCCGTAAAAGAAGCAAAACAAGGTACTTCTGTAAGAAAAGTTGCCGCCAAATACAAACTACCAAAATCAACCATTTTTAAATATTTAAAACTCTATAAAACCAAAGACTTGATGAAAAACTTTTGAATTATTAAAAAATGACGCAAGAAAAGTATTTTCTCCAGAAGAAGAAACATTGCTTTGTGATTTCTCCTAAGTCTCCTACCGAAAAGATTGAGATATTGAAACAGGAAAAGTTGTCTTTTATTAGGTGCTTAAAATGTAAAATGTATGCCAAAGATAGCAAAAGAATGCTCAAATGTAGCCTACGTCACCACAGTTAACACATTAAATGTGTTCCACAGTTGCGTGAGCTAAATTATTTTGAATCTGACGACGAGGATGAAAGTTTTGTTTGTATGACTTGCTACGTATTAGAAAAAGATAGCTGTAGCGATGATTTTACTTACAATTTGTTCGAAGAATGTCGTAAAAGTTACAAGTAATTACGAAAAGAGTTAATGTTTAATTGTTTATGTTACTTTTACAGGTATATTGTTTTGTTTTCTCGTAATGTTTAAGAATATAAGTGTTTCGTCCCAAGGTACAACACCGTCCATAGGTACAATTTTGTTGTACACAGGTACAATTGACTGATGAACCTGTGGACAATACTGTAGTTTTTAAGAAAAGTTGATTTTTTCATAAATATTATTCTTATAGAGATTTAAATGGTAGTTTAAGAAAGGCTAATTATTCGGTAAGATTAGCGATTTATAAAAAAAAACAATAAAAGTTATTCAGTTTAGGTTTATAAAATGTTTTATTCCAAATTCTGGAAAAAGTCCACACGTTCCGCACTTGCCCTATATTAAAACTGGTCTTAAAACAGATTGCTGCTTGATAGTGGCTTCATTTTAGTAAAAAAAAAACGAAACATTAGAAGAATAGGATAATCGTTAGATTTAAATGATTACACAGGAAGGTACTCAATTAATACGTCACCGTAATTTTTTGTTCAATGATAAGGCTGCGTTTTAATTGTCCGAAAGGAATTTTGTACTATTAATAAATGCAATCGTTTGCTTATTTGAACAAATGCTATTGACCTGATTGTTAATTTACGCCTAATTGAGTAGACTAGTAGTCAATACGTACTTACCAGTTATGTAGGTGCGTGTGAAGGCGTGGTTTCATCCAAGGATTAGTGAATACATTGCGTGTTGCGTGGGAGAGGAAGAAGTAACAGCGAGTTCGGTGCATTCTATAATCAGAGTTCAGGTGGACCTCAGACAGTCCGGTGTTGAAGTAGTTACAGTGACGCGTACAACGAGTGACGCATAATGAAACCTCAATACCTCTCTCTAGCATTGGTACACGAACATTTCAAAGTTTTCACTTTTTGATTACATTGAAGAGTTACTATAGAATATTTGTTTTCCGTAGGTGTACATTACAGCAGTGGTTGTTGAGGCAGTTACGATAAGACCAGCGTTATGTCCTACGAATAAGATAGCTCCTCATAGGAGGATCTCTTTGGAGGAGTACGTTAGGAGACGGGAGGAGAGTGCGAGGACTTTTGGTGCTTTCTACGACCTCTTGGCTCCGAATAGTTTACTGAACGACGAACCAAGTAGTTTGCAAGAGAAGCCTCAACAAGATGACCCAAATGATTGCGGTGACATTGAAGATTATGATGAAAATGATCTTAGTTCTTGTAAGTACATATCTCTTGTTATATCACCGACATGTTAAGTTATTAGACCTTTAATATGACCGTATTATTCTTACAATATGTTTAATAAACAAATAATGTTTTTAGCTACAGTTTAAGAATAAATTATCTCTGTAAACTTATTGCGAATGCGATTCGGGTTTAAAATTTAATAACAAATAAACCACCTTTGAACGTGGATAAATTTATTAATGGATATTATGTACTTGCCTATTTCGCTTGACCATTTACGTCAATTCCAGTTTCCAGTTTGTAATAATAACGCAAAAACTGGAACTTTTGGAACCAAACTCAAATAGCTCAACTACTTACTTAAACAAAATATCTACCGATTATTTGTTTTTGAACGGTTCTTTAACCTTCGAAAAATACCGGTAAAACCAATGTTAAGGATAACTACAATCATTATAATTTTGAAAGTTAAAAAAGTAAGTGTTTTATTACAAATATCGGCTTTTATACATGTCTTTTCGAATATGGACTTATAAATAAGCGCTTAATACGTAGAAAAGTAAGTCTCGTTGCCTAAATTATAATTTGTTTTTTATAACTCCTTCATGGACACTGACCATTTAAATTGTTTGTTGTTTATTTTAGGATACTTTTAAATGGGTGGCTTTGGTTTATCTTTCTTTCCATTTACCTACATTTTTTTACTTTAAATAATATACCTAAAGTCCCCATGGAGATTCTCCTTAAAGCAACTGAATTAATTAAGTGGAATTTGTATTTTTATATTAGCGTCTCTAGAACTTACTAGGAATTGCATTTGTTCCTCCATACCTTTACATATATCGCTGTGGTTAGTCTTGTTTGCGCGAACAACTGTCTTTACAAGAATTCAGCATTGGGACGTGATTAGTAACAGTTCAGTAAGATACATAGATTGCGTAGGTATATTACGGGTGGTAGTTACATTTTGTAACGTAAGTCTAGGATTAACTCGATCCTTTAGAGTATACTTGTGTGATGATATGAGTTTTGTTTTGTTTGTCTCAAATATTGCCACAGATAGTATGAATCTGCTTCAGACTCCGTTTTTGGCATACTGAGCCGAAAAGCATGCAACTTAAAAAAGTTAAGTAAAAACAAATAAAAACTACCTACTTATTTAAATTTTGATCCTTGGTTAAGCCGTGAAATTAAGGCCGAAATAGTAAGGAAGTAATTAATACTAAAGTACAGTGATTTCATTTTCGTCAGAAGTATGCCGTTCATGATATATAAACTAATAACAGCGATTTAATTGTTTTAATTAGAGTTTGCATCAAACAGGAGTCATACATTTGGAATCCGATCATTAAAATCGGTTACTCAATTTGAAAACAATATTCAATTTATATTTTTGTATCCGCCTAAATAAGTATCAATTTTGGCGCTTTCTAAATAATATTCAGATGTAGAAATATAAACCACAGGTATATTTAAAAATTATGTCAACTCCTTAGAATTGTCACCAGGGACTGACATTTTAATTTAGTTGTGTTGACATTTAGACAATGTCACAGATCTGAAACGATAAACAAGTGTTTAACTTTTTGGTAGTATGACGGTATTTGTTTAGTTGCCTACTAGAAATACCTCCTTCTTACTTATATAAGGACAGATAAGCTCTATGTTTCAATAACATTCATTTCCATGCGTTGGTATATCGTTATAGTAGAAAATTATATACTTATAGAGTTATACCTTCATCTGAATTTGTCTATTGGGTATTTAGGAACTTAACTACACCATGTGTTACAATTATTATTATTATTATATCATTATACATGGTGAATTCATACACCACAAGCACGGCCTGTTCCGCCGCCGTAATAGTCTGCTTGTATGGGCGGTTCGGATGTTGAGAAGCTGTAGCTGGTTCATTTGTAAAGAAGGTTCACAACGGAGAATAAGTAATTTTATTGCTGACTGAGAATTACTGGTAAAAATATCATTTATTAATTTATAAAAAATTACTGAACATTATCATGCACAAATGTAATGCTAGGTACCTAAGGTCATCCAGACGAAATGTAATTTTACAATTCTACTAATATTATAATCCAAATGTAATGCGTGCTAAACGAAATGCCTGCCGAGTACATATATACGAGTAAACCGGGTGTCCTATTCACCGTTCGGAAAACAGGCTTGGACCACAATTCCAACTTTTTTAAATATACAATATAGCAAAAATTTAAAAATAAAACTGACTTGTAATACAAATCCTACGGTCATCTGGCACTTTTGTAACCTATATGAATGTGATTACAAATAATGTGATCACTATATCGCATATATTAACAAATTATCTATTATGGTAAGACTAGGGTATATTCGCTTTGATACATAAACACAGGCTTACTGGTATTTCGATTCATTCCTTTTTAGGCAGGTAAAACAACAGCCCAATTAGAATAGATTTTGTCCCGTAATACCCTAGTCGGAAATGGCCAGTTCCTGAGATATTTTAATTTTTAGGTCCATTTTAAAAAATCCCGAACTTTAGCAAAAAGATTGAGTATCTCCTTTTTTGCATTTGCATTCTCTGGTTGCTACCATTTCAGCACGTTCTCGAAATTACATGAAGCTAAAGTGGTGCCGTGAAATTCGATATAGAAAACATGAGCGCGCAAAAAAATTTGGAAAAAAATCACATTCTTGGTAATTAATCTTGAGTTAACAAAAAAGAAAATTGTTTGGAACGTATCGTACAAATTATTTAGACAAATTCTTGATTACAGTAGCTATCTAAAATGGTAAAATGCTCACCGGTGTCTTTAATAACCAAACTATATTGGAAATTGAAGTGATGTGGCACTTTTCTTAAAAATTGATTATGTGGATAACACTTGACTTTATCAAAGAAATCATAAAAAGTCATTGCCTTTGTGTATCTACCCCTAGTTTCCCTTTGGTCGTCCATACAGTAAAACCATGTACATTTGTACATGGTCTCATGATGTTCAAATAAAATCAAAAATTTAATTAACACTGATTTTATTTCTTTTGTTATCTCAATAATAAGAAGGTCAGACAATATGAGAACAAATTGGACCTATATGCTCATGTTTTTCGTTAAATTCCCACAAGATTATTAATTTTTATAGGCAATTACAATTTGTAAAATATGTGATTTTTCCAAAATATTAAGTATTTTTAAATTAAAAGTTGTCTTAAACTTAACCTTGCTTTTTTATTATACTGTTAACTGAGACATTACTTGAAAATAACAAGCATGATGCAATTATATTAACTTATGTACAATTGGTTACAAATCGGACTCCTTTCTGCGTCTTGACAAGATTCAGCCTTTAACGGTAATACTCGTATATATATACCTCGTTAATTTATATCTTAGTATATATAATTTTCTATGCGCGCTAGGCACTTATCGCTACACAAAGGAATATGATCGGTCCTTATGCGTCAAATAAGAGTGCGTGTTAACCATATTACGTGTAAACCCAAAAACTATGTGCCAAGGTGTATGACATTGTGGGCAATTGGAACGTCATAGTAAGTAACAATATTTTTATTAACTATTTGATTAAATAAAACAGTTTTAACCCGATAAAGTTTTAGGTACAGACATCGGGTCACGAGTGACTCAGACGACAGGCGTCTTGACAGTTATGAAAGCATTCAATCATCTGTTTCTCAGTCTGCGAGCGTAGCGTTCAGGTTATATTTAATATAATGAGTCGTCAAAACTTAAGGAAACCTAACTATTTGATCGCTTAGGCTGCAGACAGGCGTAATTAAAATATGAGTGATTTATGCACCAGCATAAAGCTTCAATAAACAATTACTTAGTTTATGTTAAAAATATACAAGATTCAGCGTTTTGTGAATCATACAATTTGTAAAATTTTTACTTATTAAGTTACTTATACTTATTTCTTATTAAGTTTCACCACTTCACCATCGTACTAGGTACATAAATAATAACTGAATTTTAACGCATCTTATGTACGCATTAGCCAATCAATCAAATTACTGGAATATAATACCTAATGCTTTCTCAATTATTTATTATTACAGATCTTTCATACAATATTCTTCCTTAAACATTGAACTCTAAATGCGGCTATATTGACTTCTAAATCCTAAACATAAGGAAAAATTGCAAGTTACGATCGCCCGACATAAAAAATAACGATATCGCGAACCTGTCTAAACCTTAAGTATATAATAAGTCTATAATAAAATTGTGGTCGCACAATGCTACACATGAGAATTATCATATCAATTAATCAAACTATTATGGAATTCGTCTGCTTGCTTGATATGACCGGAGTACCAAATCTTTCAGAGTAGCCCTTCTCATAGGGATGAACTTGTGATGTTCCTGAATTTACAATATATACTTTAATGTTTGTATAAAATTTTAATGAGATATTGTATTGCCGCTCATTAATGATTGCTTGATATTAAAAAAAGATGTTTCAGTATACCGAGTGACCTTCTTACCGTTCGGAAAAAGCGCAAATGGACTCGGACCACTTTTGAGCAATTCTCCCAAAGAAACCATATAGCAAAAAGTAGAAACAAAACATTGTACTATTTCTAAGAATCCTACGGCCAGCTGCCAATTGTGTATGAGCTTTGATTTAACCAAAATAGCGGATAATACCTAGGCGAAGTTCTTACATTACGTATCTGAAAAATGGCTCTAATGGTACTCCTAATGGTATGGTAGCGTCGGGTGACGGGTCGCTCACTATCCTCCAATATGGTTGAGGATTGCGATGGCTGGATCCCGCGTTAACTCGTGAACGGGTGCCGTTTGAGGGTGTTCGTCGTTTGGATACTTGGGCGGAGGGAGACTTGCCGAGCTAACAGATGTAGATAAGAATAATTTTGTACAGACATACAGAGACAAATTATTTTGAAAAAATTAGTGCTTCGGGAGCTTGTCACCTATTTCCTGCTATTTTAATTTATTCAAAGATGTGTGTGTACTCGATCTTTTTTTCGTTTTTAATATAGTTCACACTATCTTTGGTTATTTGTTATATTTTATTATTTTATTTTATTTACACAGTATTTAACATTTAATTAAATACTGTGTAAACGAGGCTTTAGTCAAAATGACATTGAAAGTGATGGATGCAATGAGCAATGTAAACCAGTTTTTAATGATGTTTGGACACAAATTTATTCTACTTGCATATATATTTTCAAAATGTTTGTTTCATTATTTGGTAATACTCTTATTGCATAAGCTGATATAATGGTTACCACACTAACAATGTAAGATCTGTATTATTACTCACTCTAGAAAAAGGTACTGTATCGTTACCAAGGTGTCGCAGAAAAGATAGACAATCCATGGTCCAAAGGTAGAGCACCCTTTAGGGAACCCAAATCTCTCCCATAAACATTATGTGTTTTTTTAGTTTAGAGAGTTATGAAGCTTTTTCTGACTTTTATGAATTTGAAGCAAATGTAATGACAAAACCTTTGATCTAAAACACAATTGAGTATGCACTGACAATAAAAAGCTGAATGACGTAGATCTCGGACCCTTCAGACGGAATATGTTATCAATTTGATGGCTTTAAATAATGGTTTTCCATCTGTTAAGACAACTATACAATTTGGACTAGGTAAATGTACCTATTATTCACGACTGTTTTCATTTCTTTCAGTGACCCCAAAATCACAGAGAAGATACTTCGGAGATACGCGTTACTTTTTCGGGAACTCGAACCGTCGACCTCTTCCACCACCAACGTACAGACCACGGCCCGACCAGTATCCAGCACACAGGCCTCCCACTGGTGGATTCTTTGGTGGAAATTCTTATAGGCCTCCTTTAGAAGAGTACCCGTCACGTAAGAATGTCTAAAATCCTATAATTTTGAACCCTTTCTACGCACTTTAGAAATGCGTTAACAAATTTTCATGATGATTGTATGGTAAATTAAAGGTATGGTATCGAAATAGACAATAGGAACTCTTCACGTAAGGAAACTTCACCGACACTTTTCATCAGGTGAGAAGGCGGAATATGATGGAAAAATGAATAAGCTGATACGTCGATTATTATCTTATTGCTCACACTTTTATGGGTCATACTTCTCGTTGGAAACAGAATGAATTAAAAGTCAGTAGGAACTAACCGAACGTTTACAGCTCCACACTTTTTACCAATGGACCCAGCTTTATGTTTTTTTCCATTTATAATGCCATATATTTGATGATTACATATACGAGTAGATTAGCAATTTCACAAAAATTTTGGATACATCTTATATTGAAAGCAGGATGCAAACCCTCATCCCGTGATTACCGGCCGAGTTCCTCTCTGAATATGTTGGTAGTTTAGTGTAGTATATTCCAAAGGCATTCCAGGTAGACGTGTCCTGCGTGGTGCACGGGATATGATGATATGATAATATTTTAAAATCATCTTGACGAATATGATTGTCTATCTGGATTCGAACCAGGGTCCGCTCATATCAAGCGCTTGCACAGTTTCGTCATCTGCTCGCGTCTGCAAGGTTTACCCTCGATGCCTTGTACGTGGTCCCTGGGTGGTGCTAAACGAGCAGTATCTTCTGGTGGTAGGCTTCGGCCGTGGCTTGTCACCACCCACTAAACAAAGCCATGCCGCCAAGTGACATGGTCGCGTTCCGGCATGATGTTTAGTGTAGCCATCGAGGAGGGTAGGTCTGAGTAATCGTGCTGCATCAGAGAACTGTCTTCAGCTCGTAATTTATTGACTCGCCGGGTAACTGGTTTTAGAGGGTAGCGGGATCCGAAGAAACGGTGCAACGCTGGCCGACCCCAGGTAGTAGGGGGCCCAAGTAGTGTGCTAGCCACATGCGAAAGGCTGCCCCACCACCTCGCGAAAAATCCCGGGAGGCTTTATCGCGCCAGCTGGCGACTGGTTAGAGAGGACCCGATGACAATCCCCGGGGGGGTTCGGGCGTCCCCGCAGTCTCCAAGCCAGTTCCCCATCGGTGCGTTGTTTATTGCGAGCTGCTTGGTTCCATTTGCAACGCTTCACTCAACATCTGTCCTCCTCCCTATTCACCCACACAACTAATATGAAAAGTCACAAGAAGAGTAAGGTTCTACAGCGGTTGCACTTCCTCTCTCTTAAAGTGCACTTCTGCAACATCAGAGGAATGCACTCAAATATCAACCATGTCCACCACCATCTTGAGACAGAGAGGCTTCACCTATTCTTCTTAACGGAGACGCAGATCTGTAATCCGTCAGACTCGGCATACCTTTGTTACCCAGGGTACATCCTGGAGTCCAATTTCCGCCCGAACGCCGGGGTATGCACGTATGCCAGTGACGAGATCTGTTGTCAGCGTCTCTGTTACTTGGAAGATCTGGACTTTTCCGTTATGTGGGTTCACATTGAAACCGGCCTTGACCAATTGGTCTACGCCAGTATATAGCGGTCACATAGCGGAGATCGGGAGACAACGAGGCTCATGGAGTATCTCAGCGATGCAGCAGATAAGGTTCGGCAACGTTTCCCCTCAGCGCAGTTGGTGTTCCTGGGGGATTTTAACACTCATCACGGGCAATGGCTATCCCCGTATCAGGACACTGACCACGCTGGAAGAGAGGCTTTTAAGTTTTCCGTGACTCAAGGCCTCTCACAGCTTGTGCACGAGCCCACGCACACCTCCGACCTTGCCGGCCACACTGCATATTGCTTAGAACTTCTGCTGACAACTGATCCTGACAGGTGTTTGGTGTCCGTAACTGCACCTTTAGGGACATCCGACCACTGCGTGGTAAAATCTGTGTCACAGTACTCGCCGCCTGACACCAACCCAAAAGGTGCTAGGCGAGTATGGCGATACAAGTCAGCAGATTGGGATAAGATTCAGCACATTTTTCGCGTCTTATCCTTGGCGGCAGACTTATTTTACATCAATCGATCCATCGTGCTGCGCTGATGCTGTATCAAGTGTGATAGGCCAAGCAATGGAGTATTTCATCCCTTACGCTGACCTATCCCTTGAAACCAAAGGTCGCCCATGGTTTAATGCTGCTTGCCTCACAGCTGAAAAGCTTAAGCAAGAAGCGTACAAAGCCTGGGCTGACGCTCGCAGAAGCAAAGGCGTGGATTAGCATGAACTGAAGAAAACATACAATGCTGCCGCCAAGTCTTGCAAAAAGGTGATCAGAAAAGCTCGCTTTGACCACATTGGCTACATCGGAGACAAGATAGCGTCATATCCTTCGGGAAGCAAAGCTTTCTGGTCTTTGGCCAAGTCGGTTGAGTCGAACTTCTGTCGCCCATCGCTGCCACCACGGTTCACTGGCCCACAGTGCAAAAGAGAAAGCAGACCTCTTTGCTAATCTTTTTGCAGACTATTCACGTCTAAATAGTCAAGGTAAAGTCCCACCCCAGTTACCTCAGTTCGGACCCAAAATGGGTACCGTTCATATTCGCCAAAAGGAGGTTCTTAAATGCTTGCAGAATTTAGACGTGAACAAGGCCAGCGGCCCCGATGGCATACCTGCAGTTGTGTTAAAACACTGCGCAGACGAGTTGTGTCCCACTCTAACGCGCCTGTATCGACTCTCTTTGGAATCTGGAAAGGTCCCTAAATACTGGAAGCTGGCTAACGTGCAACCAGTACCAAAGAAGGGAAGCCATTCAGATCCCATCAACTATCGACCTATTACAATCACCTCCACACTTTGCAAAGTTATGGAGCGTGTATTGGACAATCGTCTCCTGGCATACCTTGAGTCCAACGAGCTCCTTAGTGATAACCAATATGGTTTTCGCAGTGGACGCTCGACTGGAGATCTTCTTGTGTATGCCACTCACTTTTGGAGCGAAGCCTTGGAAGGTCACGGCGAAGCTATAGCTGTATCCTTAGACATTTCCAAGGCTTTTGATAGGGTCTGGCATGATGGTCTCTTGAGTAAGCTTCCAGCATACGAAATACCTAAAGGGATCTGCGATTGGATATCTGATTTTCTGAGGGAACGGTCAATTCGAGTAGTCTTAGACGGCTGCTCTTCTGACCTAATGGCAATAAATGCCGGGGTACCTCAGGGATCTGTTCTCTCTGCAACGTTATTCTTGCTGCACATTAACCACCTGCTAACCCCAGGCATTATTGGTTACGCTGGTGACAGCACCGTTGTACAGAGATACATGTCCAATGCGCGAGCGAGTCCTCAAGAAATCCGGGCTTTGAGAGAGTCCATGATTGAGCGGGTGGATTTGGCCTTAAAGAAAGTGTCTGATTGGGGCGAGTCCAACTTGGTCAAATTTAACCCGTCGAAAACCCAGGCGTCTTTATTCTCCACGTAAAAGAGCAGTTTCGACCTAACGCCCACTTTCCAAAATGTTTCTGTACCCTTAATCAACCACCTAGGGCTTCTGGGCATAACTATATCGTCCCGACTAAACTTCGGGCAACAAATTGTGTCCATGGCTCAAACTGCTTCAAGGAAGTTGGGAATCATCTCGAAGGTCCGACGGTACTTCAGCCCTGAACAGCTACTTAATGTATACAGCTCAAGTTCGATCTTGTATGGAGTATTGTAGCCACCTTTGGGATGGTTCTGCAAAGTACCAACTAGAAGCGATGGACGTAGTTGACCGAAGAGCCTGACTAGACGCAGACAGAACTTCCTTCCCTTCATGGTAGATATCCCAAGAAGTCGAACCAAACGCTTCGATAGTTCCTTTTTGGTGCTGGTCGCCAAGGTGTGGAATGAACTGCCTGCGTCTGTTTTTCCAGAAAACTATAGTCCTAGTTCTTTCAAGCGTCGAGTGAATAGGTAACTCGTGGATAGACGTGTAACACCTTCGTCTTCATCATCACTTTCCATCAGGTGAGATAGAATACAAACGTCTAACCCTTTTTCAATAAAAAAAAATCTACAAGATAATTATGAAGATACGAGATTGGGTGGCAAATATTTAGTTTTAGTGTATATGGTCGGTACTTATTGTTTTTCGAAACCTATTCTGTTTTAGCACTAAAGTGTAATTATTTATTATTAATTATCATGAATTATTAATTTATTAATAATTCATGATCGTTTTAAGCAAATGGCGTTCAAGGAGGTTATATGATTTTTACAGTCAATTTGCTAAAATTACTTATTCAATTATTAGGTCTTTACCTATGAAATTGCCGTTTTTCACGAAATAAATGAAGCGTAATTTTTTTGTATATTTTTTATTTCTATTAATAAAAATAATCACCCATGCAAACAATGCATCTTTGCCAACGCATTGGTAGCTTATTGATGCCTTTCTTGAAGAAATCAGCTGGACGGGAGGCAACAAATTCTTCAAAGGCATTTTGTACTGCCTCTCGGGTATTGAATTTTTTTCCCGCCAAGGAGTTATCCAAATTCTGGAAAAAGTACAAGTCTGTAGGCGCAAGGTCTGGTGAGTACGGCGGATGACGGAGAACTTCCAACCCCAACTCTTGTAGCTTGGAGACCGTCTGATGTGCAGTATGAGGTCGCGCGTTGTCGTGCAGGAGCAGTGGAGCCGAACGATTGACCAAAGCTGGTTGGAGACGTGCGAGCTTCTCCATCATTGTGTTCAGTTCTTCACAGTACACATCTGCAGTAATGCTTGTCCCGTTTGGCAAGAAGCTGTGATGAATTACACCCGCGTTAGACCACCAAACAGTGACCATCACTTTTCTAGGGGTAAGTTTAGGGCATTGTTTGGGTGCTGAATTAGGGTCCAACCAACTTGCTGAGCGCTTACGATTGTCAAACAGGATCCATTTCTCGTCACAAGTAACAATGCGGTTCAGAATTCCTTCATTTGTATGCCTGCTGAGCAGTGCAAGGCACGTCTCCAAGCGTACTTCGCGCTGGCGGTCATTGAGTTCGTGGGGTACCCATTTGTCAAGCTTTTTTACCTTGCCAATTTGACGCAAATGGACCAATATTGTTTTGATGCTAACGTCGAAAGCTGCTGCTAATTCAGCCGTGGATTGAGTTTCATCAGCTTCCACAATTGCCTTTAATTCGTCATTGTCGACCAAAGTTTTCGGACGACCACGGGGTTCATTTTTCAGGTCAAAATTTACAGAACGGAAGCGGGTAAACCAATAACGGGTGGTGCGTTCGTTTGTAGTGTTCGCTCCGTAAACGTCGTTGATGTTGCGTGCCGCTTGTGCCGCTTTGCTGCCACGACGGTACTCATACTCCATAATTACTCGAATTTTTGAACATGATGACGAAAAATGTTCGAATGCGTTGAAAACAAAACACTAACTATTAAACAAATGACGATTTTAGAAAAAGAATTCCATGTTAGTCAAATAAAATTAATTTGAAATTAGAATTATCAGTCAAAAAAAAAATATTTTCATTTGAAATGGCCAGTACGGCAAAACGGCAGTTTCATAGGTAAAGACCTATTATTTGACCATAAAATCTGTATCATTCCGAGTATTTATTTATCACAAAATCCAATAAGTTACAAATATTTAGGTTAAGTTTTACTGACAGCCAGTTAGGTACGGTTCTAAATTTTGTTACTACTGTCTACATAGCAGACTAAGAAATTTAAAATTTTGAAACATAGTATTTTTATAATTATTGGACAAAGAAACAAATTAAGATTAAGAAAAAATTTACATAAATTAAAATTGCCTTAGGAAATTCTAATGTTCCTGTGTGTTTAAGTCTGTATGTGTGTGTTTGCGTGTGTCAAATTTTTATTTCGAAACATGCACACTTTCATTTATTAATAGATAAGTAGTTACATTTTATTTACTAGATGTTGCCTGCAAACTTGTATTTTTGGCAATATAATTTAAAAAAAATTGAATGTTTGTTACATCATTATAGCTATTGCAAAATATGAGAACCTTTCTTATCCGCAAATGTAACAATTCGAATCTAGATATTGAGAATGTTGTTTTTTTTGCATAATTATTACATCAAATTAATAACAAATCATTAAATATCCGCAAACGCAATAATATAAATAAGAGGAACAGGTTTTACATTCGCTTAGGAATTTGGGTCACCTACGCATCATTGGATTAACCTTTTTATCCTTTCACTGGATGCAATTAAGAGAAAGTTGGTAGCACACACATGCCAATAAATGTTAATGTAATCTTTGTTGACAGATGTTGTAACTCAATAGGCAGACTGGCATCTAACCCGCATTAGCCCAGGTTTTTAACGATTTCTTAAAATTTTATGTCCGGCGGCGCGGCGGCCATTGTTATGCGAAACTGTAACGAACTGAAACGAAAAGATTAATCCTTAATTGTCGTATTAATTGTGTAAAATGTATTTAATATTTGCATGTTAGACAGACGTATGTATTATATAATAGTACTTGTAATATTTGTACCGGAGAAATACGAATTTAGTGAAAATTTAGATATTCTCCAGCAAACAGACAATGTGAAGGTGATATGTGAAAATATAATAGTGAGTGATAATGTGAAAAGGTTTAAAATTATGTTAAAAGTAGATGATAGTTACATGCCGGAGTGGTTAAGACCGACACGCACCCAAATTTCGGACGTTATCTTCGTCGCAGGTCAAGAAGATTGCGATCGCGTGAATCAAATTTGTACGAAAACTAATCTACCTCCTTTCTTCTAACTAAAATATAACTTATACTCATTACAGATGATGTAAAGCCAGTACACGAAGAACTCGCCGAGACTCCCGTGACATACAAGCCAGGTCTGTTGGTTGGGGCGCCCGTTCCCCAGATCCATGGAATGACCACCAATGTACCCAGTGACCCGCCACCAGCAGAACCCACGACTAGACGACCAGTCAACAGTTTCTTCATACCCAACAGACCGCAATACCAACCGAACCAATACCCGACTAGACCATCACGACCTAGACAGTTTAATAACGACCAATCCATCTTCGGATCGTTCGTTAGTCTTCTATTTAAGTAGTTACTGTTTTTATGTAAGTAAATTATAATTTTACAGAACTTCATCTTGATAATGGTATAATCTTTGTTCCTGTGTGAGTTAAATGTCCAAACGTTGATTCTAGTCAGCTAGTACCATTATTCAAACCTTTCACTCAATAGATAAATTCATCGACTCGTGACTGTGAATTGTTTTCATAATGTTAAAGCAGTTTCAAATTTCTTTAAAGATGTAAAAGTTATGATGATGAGGAATGAATTGTACTGAATATTACTGTATCCTGTTTCTAATTTAATGTTAACCGTTTTAAACAATAAAGTATGGTTTTAAGCGGAATCCCGGTGTTTTATTTCTGAGTCAGAAAAACTACTATGTAGGTGGTAGAATTAGCCAATGTGAAACACCTACGTTCATAGTCATTGTTAGAAGAGATAACGTTCTCTACTCTTGCGAGAGTACACATAATTTCGGTTTACCAAAACTTTTAAACGTTACTGAAGATTAATAAGTAGCGTTCCGATGATCTCACTGGGTCATGCCAGAGTTGTGCCTAGTTAATAACCAAATAATTCAAAATTGCACATGGCAATTTGCGCAGTGGTTGTGTCTGTGGATTGTGCATAAATAAATTAAACGAAAATGATAGCAACAATCTTTCTGTGGTGTGCGTTTGTGATTTCTGCGGGATTAGGAAAAGTGAATGGCGGTACGTACCTGGCAAATTCTTTAAATTACAATTATTCTATTTTTAACTGATGTTATGTATATCAACTATGTACTTACCTACTAAATAATTATAAGACGGGCATCTTCTTCGCAATATATTTTGTTTTCGCACGTTACACCAACATATTGTTAAGGTTATCGAACTGCGTGTTATGTAATTTCTGAGTCGTAAGTTCCAAAGTCTTCTTGCAAAGTCCACTTTTGTTGAAAAGTTCACATTGTGTAACAGTTATATAATATCCAGTCTCGAATAAATTATAATAGCGATACTGTTGCTTATTGAATCATAACTACTAATTATCGACATATTAAGTATGTTTCTTTTAGTTATCAAGATTAGTGTGTCCATTGCCAAAATCTTGGGATGGTTTCGTAACTGCTCAGTCGCACTATGACACTACAATAATACATTAGTATTATTAAAATATTAGTAATAAAAATGACGGTGGCAGAAAAATACTTCGGTTCTATGAAAACAATTGAAGTTACATACGGATAGAAAAGTTTTTTAAACGATAATTTTGGAATGCTTAGAAATACAATTTTTTATTGTAAATGATTTCCAAGATGTCAATAGACACTCGATATTTCCTTGGGATTCGCACTTTTCTTTCTCAGTTTACTCCTACAGAATTGGACAAAAAAATGCTTAAAACAGCAAGTTGGATCTTTTTTATGCAGTAGGAGGCGCTACCCCTTAAAATTAACTGGAATAAATAGAGATATTATAAATACTTCATAAAAGCTTATAATTGTACGAAATTATTAATGTTTAGTATCTATTATTTTCTTTAATGTGATGGCTTTTTAGTGTAGTTATCGATACATAACTCTATAGCGATTTGCATTTAGATCTTCTTTATTTACATTCAGCTTTCGTGTTACAAAACAAGTTACGTCTATTTTAGAAAACAATCCTTATATCGAGGCTCTACAGCAAAAACCATGGAAGAGCATTCAAAAATACGTTGAAGTACGCCCAGGCGCGTTTATGTTCTACTGGTTTTATTACGCTGACGGTATTGTAGAAGAGGCGGATAGAAAACCATTGATTATTTGGATCCAGGGTGGTCCTGGATTGGCTGCAAGTGGCCTCGCGAATTTCGCAGAAATCGGACCGCTAGATATGAACATGCGACCTCGTAATCATACATGGGTAAGTCATCGCAGTTGGGTAACGCGAGGTTTTGGAGATGTGATCAATCTCCGTTTTTATTGTTTACTTTTATGCATATTATTCAACCAATAGCCTAAATATTGCTTGCTTTTAAAATAATGTCTAGCACTAATTAGATATGGCTACGAAATAAGCAAGAAGATGTTGTGTTGAAGTTTAAATTCTTGTTGATATATTTAATGTGTGAATTTTGTAAGCTACATAAACTTTTTACAATCTGAGCTAATGACCCGACGAATGTACCCGACTCCTAAAACATAACTTGTCTCTTTCAATGAGTGCATAAGTTGTAGAAAATCGTGAAATATTTGCTTTTTGTCCAGATTTTTAAGACAATACGTTTAAAAGCTATAAGTCCTCAATTCAAATATGAATACTTGTTTGAATGCATAAAGGTTTACCTTAAGTGATAAAACCATAAATGATTCCCTAAGCAGGACAAAAATACAATTTGATTAGACAACCTTGATACTACACAATATGTGAACTTCTAAAAATGGCCGTCCCAGTTGGCGCCGAATCACTATCGAATTGCTTTCATTCATTTCGCTAAGACCAGTGCAATTTAGCGGGCAATCAAATAAAGTTACTGGGTCAATGATCTTTTCGTAGGTAAAAGGCAAGAACCTGTTGCTCTTTGACCATCCTGTTGGCACCGGCTTCAGTTACGTCACAAATAGCACTCTTTTGGTCAAAACAGATCGAGATGCAGGTCAGTAAATGATAATTATATACTTATTTGATTGAAAAGAATAAGCTTCAGCCCGAGCTTTCGTTCGTGTATCCTTTAGGATTAGAACAATTTTTCCTTTTTCGTACTTGTGACGAGTATGGGAAATTTCATAATATGTGTATTTATGAAATTGAAAACCTAACAAACGGGCTCACTTTGGCCTTTACGCTTAGAGATAAGTCAATTGAATGTAGAAAAATACATATATATTCTATACAGGGTATGGGAAAGTCTGGAACTAAAAGAGATAGAGATATTTGTTTTAAGAAATCAATTTACCGAGTTTAGAGCTAAGAAAATATTTATTCTTAGATTCGAATACCACTAGCTGAAACTGGTCATATTCCATAAAAATCATACCGTATTATTTTATAGCATTATTATACTATTTTCCCTTAGGGTTTCCTTAGTAACACTTAATTTTAAAACGCACACAATTATTTTTTTATAATAAAACAACATAATATTATTTTACACACGCAATTTATACTGAGGTGGAGCTTAAGAAATCTCCAGGTACACGAATGAAACTGCTAGTATATTCAATATCTATTGGATTAAAAACACGACCAAAGTTAGATATACATAGAAGTTTTTAAACAAAAGCTGAATCAATAATCGTGGTATATAAAAATACATAATCTTCCTTGAATCAAACAAGTAACAGCCCTAATTATATGATATCAAAACGATAGTTTCAGTGTTAAACAATTCTGAACCTAATGGACTTAACCGTCACTACGATGTTCTAGTTAAAGTTTTCGAATAATTGAAATGAACTCCGCAATTAGGACATAGCTTAAATAAAACTGTTTACGTGTCTACCCGTTAATTGGAAATAATTGCTTTATTATCGCATAGGTATTGCATTATTTTTTTTATGTCAATACTGGATTTAGACATATGAATTGCGTAAATGGAATAAAAGAAACAAGATCGTAAAATTAATAACGTGTGACGATCTTTGCACAATAAAGGAGATACAATGTATTTTTATTGATGTCTGATTTTTGTTCTCAGCGTTAGATCTTTCAAGAGCGATAAAGGCGTTTTTTCGTCAGCACAAGGAGTTTCGTAAAACGCCCACTTATCTGATCGGGCAGAGTTATGGAGGCAAATTGTGTCCAAGGCTGGGCTACTACTTGTATTCGGTACGTTTAGCTAAAAAATAAACAATTTTAATTTTTTACTTAATTAAAAAGAGCGAAATTACTGTTTTAAATTTGATTTTTACATAGATACGAAGAAAGCAAAATAAAAATTTAAATACAATTTACTATGGTTTTGTTTGTTTAAATCATTCAGATACTTTGATCATACAATGTTAAGAGATAGAAATTGTGTCATTCGTCATTAAAACAATATTTTACACTGTTTCTTTAGAAGTATTAATGTACCTAATCAGTATTTTTTTTAAATTAACTAATGGCACATCCTTAATATCGCGTGGCAATTTATTAAACACTTCAATAGCCATTATGTGAAAGTTTCTGCTTACTAGTTCTAATCAATCTTGCATACAACTCATATATGTATCTAAATAAGTAAATTTTCATGACGCGTTTTAAGACAGCGGCGCTTACAGCTTCTGCTGACGACTAGTGAAGCAACCACGCTTGGCGATCGTATGCAAACACAAAGAACGGTTGCGGGCTCTCAAAAATCGGCGGGTTCGTAAGTTTTGAAAAAAAAACCACTCTCCCGCAACCGCGACAGGCGTGGTTACAACTCGCGCCGTGAGTTCTGGCACTGAACTTGACGATAAATATAACGACGGTAACACAATTAGGGGACCACGGACCGCCCTTGCTCCCGGACAACGAACTACTTTTGTTCCAGTAATTGCACTCGCTGTTCCGTCCCTTTGACCTGAACACAGCCACGTAGAGGTGATTGTTATGGCGGTCAAAATAGGAAGGACTGTAGTACCGCCCCAGATGAGATGTTAACACTATACACGTCATTACTTGATATCAACAAGTGTTGAAATAACCCTCGGTAGTTGCATTAAAGCAATGTATAAGAAGAGAGAAACTAATCTGGGTTACATGTCCGCCACATCGACGCACCGTGAGAATCTGCATTGGCTGTGTAGTGCCTACCTAAAGTAGGAAGATTTATTAAATAACTTTATTTGCTTGTTTTCATTGGTTATATTTACTTATTTATAATTTTATGAAACTCTAACTTCGAGTAGTATTTATAGCATAATGTAACTATATATTCAATCATTTTTGGTCATTTCAAGTCATTTTACTACCATGACATCCCTGCCATTTAATTGAAGCTTTTTTCTAAACTTAACCGTAGTTGAACTGTAGTTATTTATGACGATGCTTTAGACTGCAATATACTTAACTGTAAAACTATATTATACATATGATAGTAAAATCTGAAATCCATAGATATTAGAGCGAGTCTCTCTATCGAGGTAGCTGTCTTGTGATTGTTTCTTTCATGTCGTATTCAAATTGTATGCATAGGTATCTAAATACCTAGTTTTATTGCCGCGGGGTTTTTTTAACCTCACGGTCTACCTGTACCTGATACCTTCTAAGAGCCGAAGTCAAGGAATATTTACGCAACCTCGATGGAAACCATTAAAAATAATGCTATCAACAAGTGTCATTTTTTAACCTATGATGAAATAAAATATTATGAATTTTTCATTTATATTCACTAAATATTTTTCAGGCCATTGATAAAAAACGTTTAAAAATAAATCTAAAAGGACTAGGCATTGGCAGCGGTTGGGTTGACCCAAAGGAGAGCTCTCTAATGTATCCACAGTATTTATATGTTACAGTAAGTAGTTTAATAAGAAATATGTGAAAAATTAACGCACCTCCCTTAAACGCTATACCATAAGAACTATTGCTGCGTTCCGATTGCCGCTCACAGCGCTATATACTACTAAGTTATGAATTTCTTTTCTAGGGTGTGATAGACCAAGCAACGTATGAAAAATCTGATGCACTAATGAAAAAACTGGGACAATGTATGGACAATAAGGATTACATCACAGCCAAACAATTTTATTCCTTAGCAATTACATTAATATACAATGACGCTGGAACGTCTATTAACTTCAACAATATTAATCAAGTCAGTCCATATCCAGCATTAGAGGAACTGAGTATTAAAGTGAATGCTTTCGTAAAACCAACCTTATCGGTAGTCAACCAAAGTTTTCAATGGAACTATATAAATGATAACGTTTTTGATAGTTTGAATAATCTTGTGCCTTCAAACAAATTTTGTAAGTATATCTATACAAGTGTTACATTAGTGAACATTTGAATGTAACTGCTATGAAATAATTCCGCCCGAAGCAATACACTCAAATTAAAAGATGCTTGGTCACAGTCGAGAAAGCAAATATAATCAGTCCCTAAGTTCAAATAATTGCACAAATTGAATTTTTTAATACGAAATAAGGCGTTATGAATTTGTTCGCTTTTTAATTAATTAGTTTGCTGTTGTAAATTGACGTTTGGGCGTGGGCTCGTATTAGTACCTACTCCTATTAAACCTCATTAAATCCATGCATCATCTCAAAAAGACAATATTTTTTGTATATTAAAACAGTACATTAAACTGTCTTGCTCCAGCACAGTTAAGCTAGATTTTTGAATACGGGCTCTAATATCTTAGGTATGACCCAGCTTCGATCCTGTTTCAGAACTGGCTTGGATTTGTCGTAGTGACACCCGGCTACGATAACGTTAGCACTCGTTCTTTTTTGCAATTCAATAGCCGGCAAATTTGAACTTGATCCACTTGGTGGTAGTGCATTCATGCCTATGGCCCATAATCGTAGGCGTTATTGTTGATCGTAATATAATTATAACAAATTTTTTTTAACAGTGGTCAAAAAATATTCTGTGTGCTACTAAATTCAAACTAAAATAGTTTCCAACCAAAGATCAGAAGCAAAATGCTATCGATGGTTGAGAACAATTGTGATTCAAACAATTCGCTTATTCTGAAAGGAAATATATTTTGTTTGTTGATACTTATTATTATTATTTTGTACACACCCATCTCGGTTTTACGAAAAATAGCGTAAGCGATGTTTGATTTACCTAATATTCAGGATGTGTCGGTTCTTCTGATTTGGAAATCCTTATACATGCGAGTAAGTAAAAAATAAGTATAAACATTTGTGTTAAAGTATAAACAGTGACTTTCGTGTCATAATACATAAAAAACCGAATAATAATTATTAACTGTACTCACTTGTACAATTCTAAAAAAGTGTATCGGCGATCAAGACCTTAATTAACGAATTCTCTAAGTAATTAAATATTTTTATTACTTTTAAACAAGTATCTTACATAGGTTTTTTTGCGTTTGTCAACTACTGACACTAATGTTTTATGTTTGATTTCAGTAGAATTATTGTTGAACAAAACAAGACTCAAAATTGTTATTTACAATGGCAACATGGATATTATCACACCATTAGCCGGTAAGTTATATCAATTTAATATAAAACGTTGCAGTAGCATTGAGATTTCTTTGTATTTAATATGCTGTTTTAGTTCAGATATATCTTAGGCCAGGAACAAGACTCGCCCAAATATACTGGCGGTTATAGCAGTAAAAAGTCTTAAAAACTGCAAAAGTTTTAGAATACACTTAGGTATGTCGTTTCACTTTAATTCATAGCCGAGCTCACAATCATACTGCAAAAAGGCATGTTTTCTTTGATGATTAATAATAAATAGATATATTAAACCAATATTTTCTTAGTAACTATAATATGAAAATTCGAAATTATTTATTTAGGTATACGCTGAGAACAAGGATTTTAATGTTAAAAACCCAGATAGACAGTAACTTGGTGACACTAAGTTCATTTTATTCTTAAAATTCTCTCGGGAAACTGAATTCTATGCGAAAGGCTCGCGGGCCAAGAAATAAGTTATAACACTGCTCTTGATAAGTCACTAAAAATTCCAGTGCCTGTTCTCTAACTTAGGGATTGTTGTCCCTATAGCTATATTTTTAGGCTTGTGTTTAAGCGTTTACCAAAAATGTACCTACCAATAAAATTCGAAACGCTTACCAAAACGGATAAATGCCCACGGGGTATCCCTCGGTTCATCAAAAAGAAATTGACAAATTATTACTACTCAAATAATGTTTTGCAAAATTTCATTTGCCAAATTATTACTTGGCAAATAAACTCCTCACAAATAATTGTATCGCAAACCTAATCTTTTCCAAGTGAATATTCCAACAATAACTTGCTTACCAACTAGTACTTGATACCAATTTTAATTTAGTCAAAGGTTTCAGTTAGTATTACATATTTTACGCAAAATAAAATAAGACTGAACTTCGAATTACGAAATCACGATGTATGTGAGTTCAAAAGTATAGAAGTACAATGTACATTAGTTCGAAAGTTCACTGTAGCGAAGTATGAAATTCCAATGATCGTGTCTTTTTTTTTATTTGAATCAATCGCTTTTCTTGAAAAGCTGGAAATAGTACTTAATTTGGTCCTGGCGCTTCGTCGGGTGCTCCCGCACCACGCTAGCTTCGCTCGCATGGCTCGCTCGTGTATTAACTACATACAAACCTAACCTAACCCATTTGAAAGTCGCTACAGTGAATTTTCGAAATAATGTACATCGTGTGTCTATACATTTATACATACATCGCGATTTCATAATTGAAAGTTCAGTAGTAGTGAAAAGAATATTTGTACAGAACGTGCAATTATTCTATTGTGTGTTTATTTCTTTTGGACCATTATATCGTATACTTTATGACCCTTTTATAAAAAAACTATTATTTTTATGGATTTATTTATTTTATTTGGTACTTAGGCTTTGTGTCTTAAAAATATTTTTGGTCACCGTTTAAATTATACCCATATTTTTATGCCAGCCTTCAGAGGTTATTGATTTATATACAAACAAATATATATTTACTCTTTATGATAATAGTGTAGATCAGGAATGGCCAAGAGGTTGACCGCGGTCTACTGGTCGACCGCGAAGTAAATAAACGAAATAGAAAAATACGAAAAAATAACATTATTAAAAACGTATGCGTGCCTAGGGCTGCCCTTCGGTCGTAGCACATGAGCAGATTACCTACTCTAAAATGCGTGATTTTGCCGCTTTCGAAGAAGTGCTAAGTTTCATGGCATTCTCTTTTATTCGTACTGATTTTAAGAGTTAGAGCGTTAAACTTGGTAAGTTAACAAACACTGAACCTTTTGCGGTCGAAGAAGAAAAAAATTAACTTATTTTTGAAAGCTAGAGCAGAGAAACTAGAGCGTTTTAGTGCAAAAAATTTGAGAAAACATCGTTATTAAATGTTCAATTGATATTAGATTTTTTGAAACTAGTACTTGATTTGCAAAGAAAAGTTTCCATGCATAAAAAGGTCGCGTTATATTTACATACATCATCCCCCCTTGACTTCCTGTTTGTGGATCGCAGTTACACCTTACTCCCCCCAACATCATAAACGTGTGGAGAATATACAGTGCCAAATATCGGCCCAAAACGTAAGTCGTGTAAACTCTACCTTGCAGTCGACCGCAAGAAATATTTTTGAACACAAAAGTTTGGCCACTCATGGTGAAGATAATGAATGTACAACGTCTCCATCTACTACAGGTGCAATAAACTGGGCGTACAAGTTAAAGTGGCACGGCGCTAAAGAGTTCTACGACGCAAGGAGGTATCCCCTACGAGGAGAATTGAACGGGTATTACAAAACTTACAAGCAACTAAGTCTGTTTTCGGTCTTCAGATCAGGACATTGGGTAAGTGATGGATATAACTTTTATATCGGGTTATAGAAACGAAAATGAAAAAATTGCAAAATAGAAAAAAAAAAATTTAGACTCTTCATACAAAACCTACTGGTCAGTTGCCAATTTATGAATAATCGAATTTTATTTGCATTTTCACTATATTGTTTCTTTAAAAAAAATTATGGTTCAAGTCATTATAGAAAATGCGAATTTAACTAAATACTGAGGTTACTGTTTAATTTTTCATCAATTTACTAAAACAACAAATACTTACTTATTACTATGCTTAAAACAATGTAATATAAACTTAATAAAGTTTTACCGTACATCGCTTATAAACAGACATCTTCGGTAGCTAATTGTTAAAAAATCATATAAAAATAAAAAAAACTCATTATACACTTGAACATTTTGGTTTCTCTTGTATTAATAAGCCTAACCGTAACCTTATTCACATAAATCTTAATGAGAAATTAGATCCGTTAATTCAGTATAAAACCATTGAAAAGGGGAGCACCCAAAAATTCCGAATTTGAATATTCCGTATTTTAAAATTCCGAATTTCACAATCCCTAAGAGACTAAATTCCGACTATTCAAAAACACGATTCTTATTTTATCGAAATTCATAGATACGAAATTTTTATTTTCCGGCTTTTATTAGTACGAAGAATTAAAAACCCGCTGTGTTACTAGTCCGAAATATGATATTCCGAATTTTAATTTTCCGAAAATTCAATTCAGATTTTGTATCTAAAACGGGTATATATTAAAAATTATAATCTAAATGAAACAAATTAAAATTAATAAGGCACATTTTGAAATTATACAAATTAGGCGCGACGACGAGCGAAGCAAGGAGGAGCAGTTAGTCTGTATGTAGATAATGCAGCGCGAGCCGAGCGAGCGCAGAGAGCGTGCCGCGGCAGCGGCCGGCGAAGAGCCAAATAGGGATTTGCATTTCAGTACATAACCTATGTACTAAAGAAATAACTTGGTACAAAAAACTTTTTCATTTCTAGCCAACTACTTGAATGCTCGAACGTATAAATTGACGTGCTCATGTAAGGCATTTGTTACTGCAACTAATATCATTCGGAATTTTGATATTCGGGTTTCGTATTTATGATATTGCGGATTATTAATAATTCGGATTTTTCATGGTTCGGTATTTTCAAATTCGGCATATTGATATTCGTAATTATAAACAATTGGAATTTTGATGTTTCGAAGAAGAAAAATTAGGAATTATGAAACACGGAATTTTCATTATCGGAATTTTGAAATTCGTGATTATGACTATCGGAATTAAGTTTTTCGTATTTATGTAGTGTACCCATTTTAAAGACATTTTATTTCATGAGTCACCTTTGGAGTAGCTGCGAGCGATTGCGTGTCTTATTTCAAGTTGACCATTTGCATATCAAATGTCATACTAATAATACATATAAGGGCTTGCACTTAAAAAGATCAATCGTGAAACAAAACCTCTATAATAGGAGTTATTACATTAATTCTTAATTGAAAGGGACTTGATATAACTGTATTTGCCCTTTTAGGTACCAGAAGACAACCCAGTAGCTATGCAGCAGATATTACACCATTTAACCAGATAACACGAAAAATATATTTGTTGGGGATAAAATTCAAATGTTCAACATCTAAGAAAAGATACCAACACAACTAGCAAGAATATCTTTATTTTATATATTTCATCTAACAATAAATTGTACAAATATATTTAAATACCCAAATAACAATTTCTTTCATTCAAGTAAAATACATAAAATTATATTGTAGCACCGAGAAATCGAAACTTCATAATAACTGTATTTGAATTAATGCATTCAAAATAATAAGTGTAGATAAAAATATATTAATTTATATCAGCTTATATATAACTTATGCTTTTTTCAATCCAATTTGTAAAGTGTATATAATCATATTTCTTCAGTCCAAAACTTGTAGTATCTAAACACAAGAGAAAATCCATAATTGAACATCAACGAATAGAAAACGGATTAATTATGAAACTTATGTTATATATTTCTTAAAATACACACATTTTTCTTTAAAATATAATTGTGTTAGGCACAAAATATGAATATAATATACAGAGTTGCAATTTAGAAAATAGCTTTCATGACAAACCAGGTAGTACAGTAGTAAATATAAATTGCAACTTATTATTATTTCTATCTGAGCTATCTGACAATAAACTTTTCTAAAATTGCGAATATTGGCAACTAAAAGTAAAATCAGCAATCAATCAACTATAAGTGTACTCATTCGCAATCGTGATAAATTCGTAATAGTCAATCAATTTAAACTTTATTGAATCTTAATAGCGAGCTGTGATTGGTCGAAATCAATTTTACCCTAAGTTGTAACATCCATGTTTTGTTGTTGGCAGAATTTTTTGGGTGAAATATAATGTTTAAAAGTGCCTTGAGGTCTATCACTGTAACATTATTTCGCACATTTCGTAAGATACACCGTTAAACAATTTTGTTTGATATCCAAATATTGCTTACTTTCAATAAAATAAAATAGAGCATACGTCTTTTATTTAATTGAAAGTGCACAGCTCAAATTTTATCACAATATACACATAAATTACACATTAACTAATAGATCCCATTATTAATAAAATACGAACTATATTACACGTTTTTACAGACTTGTGATAACAGTATAGCTTTGGTGTTATTACAAAACAACTTTAATTAAAAATAACTACTTTCGCGTTATTACATAGAACACAATGCAAATAGCCTAAGTGACGAAATTCACGGATGTATCCAATTGACAAAATTAATTGTGTTTTCTAAAAAAATTACCGTCGTAATTATAAATTTAGGTAATTGCGTAATTTTGAGGAATATAGCAATTTTATGGTTCATGGTCTGTTAATTAGAACCAACATGATATTTTGAAACAACTTGTTACGATTTATAATATTTTTATTGTTTTGTATCAAAATACGACCTAGCAGTTAACTTTTGTTACATACATAATTCATTCATTACCGTAAAATATATTCTTTATCCATCTGAAATAAAATCGACCTTCCAGTTTCTCATTATAGTAAGTAATTTCTCTATACTTATCAAATATATTACTGTAATATGAAACAAAGGAAATGTCTACCCATTTAAACTTTCTTTTTGGCTAGAAACTTTTCTAAACAAATTCGATCATGGAGCTTTCAAGCCTAGAGTGAATAGGTACCTCTTGGACAGGTGAGTACCATCCCGTCTTTATTATCACTTATCATCAGGCGAGATGGAAGACAAACGCCATTAGAAATAAAAAAAAATAACACTAACGGTGCCTATACAATAATGACTTACATTTTTCTTATCAAAATATATAGAAAGTTTTATTCTACTAATATGAGGCAATTAAAAGCTATTAATTCATGACAATGTTATTCATATAATACTTCACTCATATATATAATGTATGCTATGTGCCAAACCAAGTGTAGACTCTAGGATCTGTCATTGTGTTCTTAGCCTTACCTAGGCGTAAAAAATATTTGCATCTTTTACTATTACAGATGTACAAGGAAAAATCAGGCACTGAAGCAATACAAGATCTACAAATAAACCTGGCTAGCTACACATACAAATAGTAACAATTACTACATTCGGTTCAAAGGGATTTTAACTTTATTATAACTACGCAACCCTTACTTCTACGTAGCACGCGTCGCATACTCGGACTGGTTTCATATTCCCCATTAGAGCTACTGTTCTGTCGCTACAAGCTGAGCAAAATATTTTGCCGCACCTTCGGCAGTGGTGCTGGAAAAAATAATACTTATTAATAAAAAGAGTAGAATTAAGTAGTAGTAATCCTCAGGGGTATTATAATAATAAAAACGATAATAAATCCCCAGACAAAAGCACCACCTGTATGGTCCCTAAATAAGCGTAATGAATGACCATACAGAGAACTGGGGGAACCCAGAATAAACATACACATATAAATATAAACAACCATGACCCGAAAACACCCGAACCTGAAACCTCCGGCGTATGAGGCAGCGCCACTTTTGCTACTCCGTTGTCGGTAAAATAACGTATTGTTAAGCCTGAGGCAAGCGAAAGAGTTGCTTAGACAGAACAACTTTCCTAAAGAAACGTTGTGTCAAAAATGCATAAAAAATACTACAATCGGCTATTTGACAATACAAAAAAATAATGAAATATTTTTTGCCATCCGCATTGATAATGTATTTCAAAAGCAATTCGCATTGCTAGTCATAAACGGTAATTAATATTTCCTACAAAAAAAAAAACACGAACTATCTATTTTGAGTTTGAATATGAAACACATGAAACATATAGGCAAGTAAAAATCTCGTTGTCAATGGATGCAGTGTCTTGACGCCACGGCGTGACGTCGCCGCCATATTGCTGGAGCAAGCATTTTGACAGCTGAAATATCAGTGTACTTTGTAATTGGTTTTTTTTTATTAAAATCTTAAAATATATAAAAATCATTATTATTTGTAGGGTACCATATGCACCATACACTACAAAACAATGTGAGATGGTTTTCGAAAACTAGTCAAACGGCCTATTAAAAAACGCAATACTAATAATTTAATATAATGCGTTTTCGACAAGTGCAACGAGATGCCCAAGCCCCAGTATATGCGTGGACTACGGGGGCGATTTCATTGCTTTTTATCATACCAGTCAGTCAGTGCACAACGCTGCATCATAACGGGATTTAACAGAAAAAAATATTCTTCCTTTTTATTTAAAACGCTAAGTTTCTTCGGAAAAATTATTCTGAAAATAATTTAAAAATAATAATAATAAAATAATATTCAAAAATATTTTTTCTGTAAATAATTTTACAATAATTTTGATAACTGAATAATAAGCCCGATATGACTAATGATTTTTTTTCACGCATTCGACCATGGGATACGTTGTCCAGTTTAACCAAATCTTTTACCTGTTTCAGGGTTAACAGTACTTTTTTACACCTTTTAGTTATCCTGACATAGTTTAGTCACGAAAATAAATTGTAAAATGTCTCTTTACAAAACAATTTAAGTTTTCTTTTTGTATTGCCTGTTTCAGATACAAGAATGAGCCACTGTTTCTTTTGGAATTACTATGTGCCATCGTATTAACGGTTTATTAAAATTATAAATTCTTTCTTTAATAGGTTAATAGGATTATATGATAGGTTCATAGTTTTAAGACACCTGTTTACTATTAGTAGAGATACTCCTTATTGTCACTATAGGTTTTAGTTACACTCACAAATTTGTGCGGCGTCAGTTTATATTAGGTCTTTACCTATGAAATATCCGTTTTTCACGAAATAAATGAAGCGTAATTTTTTTTAATATTTTTTATTTCTATTAATCAAAATAATCACCCATGCAATCAATGCATCTTTGCCAACGCATTGGTAGCTTATTGATGCCTTTCTTGAAGAAATCAGGTGGACGGGAGGCAACAAATTCTTCAAAGGCATTTTGTACTGCCTCTCGGGTATTGAATTTTTTTCCCGCCAAGAAGTTATCCAAATTCTGGAAAAAGTAGAAGTCTGTAGGCGCAAGGTCTGGTGAGTACGGCGGATGACGGAGAACTTCCAACCCCAACTCTTGTAGCTTGGAGACCGTCTGCTGTGCAGTATGAGGTCGCGCGTTGTCGTGCAGGAGCAGTGGAGCCGAACGATTGACCAAAGCTGGTTGGAGACGTGCGAGCTTCTCCATCATTGTGTTCAGTTCTTCACAGTACACATTTGCAGTAATGCTTGTCCCGTTTGGCAAGAAGCTGTGATGAATTACACCCGCGTTAGACCACCAAACAGTGACCATCACTTTTCTAGGGGTAAGTTTTCGTTTAGGGCATTGTTTGGGTGCTGAACCAGGGTCCAACCAACTTGCTGAGCGCTTACGATTGTCAAACAGGATCCATTTCTCGTCACAAGTAACAATGCGGTTCAGAATTCCTTCATTTGTATGCCTGCTGAGCAGTGCAAGGCACGTCTCCACGCGTACTTCGCGCTGGCGGTCATTGAGTTCGTGGGGTACCCATTTGTCAAGCTTTTTTACCATGCCAATTTGACGCAAATGGACCAATATTGTTTTGATGCTAACGTCGAAAGCTGCTGCTAATTCAGCCGTGGATTGAGTTTCATCAGCTTCCACAATTGCCTTTAATTCGTCATTGTCGACCAAAGTTTTCGGACGACCACGGGGTTCATTTTTCAGGTCAAAATTTCCAGAACGGAAGCGGGTAAACCAATAACGGGTGGTGCGTTCGTTTGTAGTGTTCGCTCCGTAAACGTCGTTGATGTTGCGTGCCGCTTGTGCCGCTTTGCTGCCACGACGGTACTCATACTCCATAATTACTCGAATTTTTAACTTATCCATGATGACGAAAAATGTTCGAATGCGTTGAAAACAAAACACTAACTATTAAACAAATGACGATTTTAGAAAAAGAATTCCATGTTTGTCAAATAAAATTAATTTGAAATTAGAATTATCAGTCAAAAAAAATAATATTTTCTTTATAAATGGCCAGTACGGCAAAACGGCAGTTTCATAGGTAAAGACCTATTATAATTTCTTAAAAGGAGGTGCGATAACTCATATTCTAAAATTGTTTTTAACTTTTTCATATCCGGAACGCGATTCACCTGATGGTAAGTAGTATACGCTCACATGGATATCATTAATTGTAGATGTTTTGATTTATTATGGTTATTTAATGAGTCATCGACTAATGATGCGTTGCCGACCGTAAGCTTAAGTTGAAACTGTATTAGCTATTTGTGACTGGATCACAACCACGTAAACGTGATTATTATGGCGGTCAAAATAAGAAGGACTATAGTATCGCGCCAAGGGAAACTCTTCTTCCACTATAAGAACAATAATACGCATACATTATACATACCTTTCGTCTAGCTATAGTAAACTCTTTTGTACAACCAGCACAGACCGTAACTTCACTATCATTAGTCCAATTCTTCGATTCATCTTTAGGATTATTCGAGTCTTTCTCTAATAACTCCGCTAGTTTAAGTTTATTTTCGCTGAGCGTTGCCCCTACTTCTTCTAGAGTTTTCTGAGCTTCTAAATATTGATTTTTAAGTATATGTTGTTCTTCTTGTAGTAAGAGGTATTTCTGGAAATATACATTTAGAAATTATTGAATGCCAATAAAAAAGCTGAGAAAAAAATTATTATAATAAATTAACTAAACCATTCACTTCTATTACCTAGGAAGGATAAATTACCTGTCCTACAGCTTTCAAGGATTCAACTTCTTGAGATAAAATTGATATTTTATCTCTATCCCGCATTATTGAGTCCTGAAAACAAGAATTACAAAATGTTTCAAATAACATAGATACATACAATAATAAAACATAGTTCCATACGATATTTAACTGAATCGGGGCTTCATTTATACTCGTATTAAGTATTCAAATTGAGAAAGAGGTGGAAAGTGATATATTTTTACAAATTCTGTTATTGTTTTCAAAAGTTCTGGGAACGAACGAGTTCATAATAATTTGTTTACATTTGAGATATTGACAACTGTTATTGTTGTTTACGGCACTGAACGCGAATGCAACCAACATTCAATTTACGTGAAAGTTGTGCAGATAGACTTGAATTAATCATGCCTTTGTACCGCAATACTTGATCTTGAATCTTACGACTAAATTTGGGGGGTTTAAGGTTTTTTACTTTATATCGTGGCTATCGGAAGTCATGTATTTTATACATTTATATTAAAACTGCTGAATCCTGTTGATACGTTTTCAGTAAAAGGAGTAAGTTTCCCAAAGAATATAAAAATAAATAAAATAAAAAAAAGTAATAAGGGTACCACACAATATTTCGACCAAGATCAAACAAAACTATTGTACAAAAGAAAGAGCGCCGGAAATGATTTCGTCGCCTTATAACAAGACTAAACTGCATACGTAGAACAAAGGTCAGGTCGTCATCAACAACAAACTCGACGTCTTTTATGAGACGTCGTTGCAACCATTTGTTTGACGCTTTCCTATTTATTTATTTAAAACAATAAAATAAGCACAATTTATCCAAATTCTTTGTATCCTCAACTAGTGTTACCTGTATTTTAGGACTCAGTATACTGTGTATTGTCTACTGTAAATTGTTAAAAAGTCTGTATTAATACAAAGTTAAAACATAAATTTCCACACAGATTCAATCAAAACAGAATCCTTATAATAAAATGTCGTGCTAGTATGCTAGTGTTATATGAACACATTGTATGATTGTACGATTACGTGTATGATAACGTGTGTGTCCATGCCGTTACTCAGAGATTTAGATTTATATTTTAAATAAATTTATTGTAAAATCTAGAGGCAATATAATAATATGATTGTATGCAAATTATCAATGTGTTATAATGATTTTGTGGAAATTTACTTGTGACGGTGGACATGTAACAGCCATCTATACGTTAATTAGCAGGTGATTGATTTAACGGTATAATTAGCCTGTGGTATCTACAAATACACTTATAAATATTGTATACACAGCACTAAGTATATATTAGCACAACGCTCGCTCGCTCATATTATTATAAGCAAACCATATGAAACCATCATGGCGGCATTTAACAGGAACAAGGAATCGATTAGGATGTTGACTGTGTATATTAGGGATAGGTTAATGATTATACAAATATATAATTTAAAAATCGAAAGAACTTTGGTTTTTTCATAAATGCGGGTGTCGGATTTTGAAAGGCAAACACAACATTTTCGACACCACCCATTGTGAACTTTCAAGTTCAATGAAGGTCTTGACTGCAGAACCTCACGAGCACATACAATAGGTTATCAACACTCGGCCAGCGCTTTTTTATGTTTGTATGACAAGTTTCTTGTTCAGTAATTTACGCAGATCCTTAAATAAGTATATAAATTTTTGTTTATCTTGATCCGGTTATTTTTATATGCGTTTACCAATTCAGTTGTTCATCTTTATTAACTTCCAAATATTTAGTAATGGAAATTCTATGCAGAGCGGAGCAATCACAACGACGTGCTTGGGTTGTGTCAAAGATTTGATTACAGGGGTAGCTATGCAGACGCAGATTAACAGAATGTGGTGAAAATCTACCTGTTTTACTACTGAAGCATATTTAGTTGGTCTTGAGAGTATCAATTGAGAGTATCATCAAGCCACGATGAGACAACTGCCATGCCTACTTCAGCTAATTTTTGTGTACCACCCAAAGTATTATGAAAAAGTATGAAGCATGAAAAAGCATGACAGTACTATCAGCGAAAATTTGTGTATTTGCATTATTTATTTTGCTATTAAAAAGATCATTAATGTACATAATGAATAATGTCACTCCCAGCGTAACGCCATGTGGTGCACAACCTATGCTGTTACTTAAGCTATACAATTTACAACCTTAACACACTGTCGCCTATCCGTCAACAAGCTCTGGAACCACAAGTGGATTTCCTGTTATTCCGATGTTTTCCAAGCGAGTCAGCAAGATTGGCAGAGATACAGTGTAAAAAGCCCTTTGTAGATCCAGAAAAACACCTACAAATTTCACGTTGTTTGATTACAATATATGCTGTTATTTTGGTTGTAAGTTGCATACAGCATCATCAGCAGACCATTTTGCCCAAAAAACCATATTGATTTTCATTGAGAATCATGTCACTTTCCAAGAAATGTATAAGTCTTTTATTTACAAGGTTTTCACTTATCTTTGAAAGGTTATTCAATAGTGATATAAGCCAGTAGTTAGTTGGTAAACATTTTTTTCTGGACTTATAAACAGGGCAAACTACTGCGTTTTTATATATTTTGAGGAAAACTCTCCTTTCAAAACTTAGATTAACTATTACTTAGAAAACTTATTAATAAACTAAAATGGATGATGTTATTTTATCGATTCCAGGGCTATGTGGCCTCAAGCCGATCAAAAAAATCACCGATAACTCCTATTAAGCTTCTTTCTCCTAAAAAGCTTGGTTAACTATGGTCCTCTCATTAGAGTTCAGTTTTTTTATTATATCATGAGCTAGATCCGATGGGAGGTGAAAAATCCATTTACTTCATCAAGAGACTCCGTTGTATACGATTTTAAAGTAAGTAATTCCAAGGGTGGCAATTTTGTTTGATGCATGTTACATATTTTTTTTAATGTTTTTTTTTTATACTGCTTGTATATTTTTCTAGTTTTTATTACAATTGCTGTATTTTAACATTTAATTTTAATTTTATTCATATCAAATCAATTGTACTAAGAAAGCTATACATCATAACAGGTCATAATAGCAAAAGTTCACTCTATGTTAAATTGCAATATACAAAAACCTATATCGAAAATTAGTATAATAGTTTGAATCTGTGCCAGATATTACGTAATATGTTATAATTTAGAAAAAGACACACTTATTTGTCATTCAAACAATCCTGTAGAAGGGTATAATGACACTCATCTATAAAAAACGCATATTAATATATTATAATGTTATTATAAATTAGAATGAGATCTGATTATTATGGGAATTATAAGTAAAGCCCCAAATTTTTTTATTGGCCACGTGATCAAACTTCTAATTTTATAACTAAGACAATGGAAAATGAGATAGCCTGTAATACACTAATTCGTCTTTTTTGTAACGCCTACTAAACATTCTTTACAAAGTGAAGTTGTTAAATTTGGGTAAGGTTAGGTTAGGCTGCATCTATCGCATGCGCGAGCCGAGTGAGCGAAGCGAGCGTGGTGCGGTAGCGCCATAATCCTAATTAGATGATAATTAAAAATTTTACAGTAAAAACATCATGCGACAATATATTTTAGTGGCTAAGATAGTATTATTTAGACGCTCGTCGGTTGTGGCTGAGTTATTTATTTAGATGGCAATATAGATTTTTTGTGGCGTATATGCTATCAAAAAGAAGTCCGTTTAATTAGCCCATTATTAATATGCTTAATAAAGTTACTATGTTAAGTAAAATTTGTGCCCACGCCCCAACAGGTATTATTTGCAGGATTGTACTTAAGATAAGATGTTTATTACGATTTCATGTCTAGGATGACAATTCTCTTCAAGAGAATACTAATCGACCAAGCGAACTAGACGAACGGGCGGAGTAGTTTCCTAAATTCAATCATATACTACTTATAAACGAAACAGGCGCTGCTCAAGAGCTGCGTACTCAATACTTTGGTAATTTAGTGATGGGGTCTAGCCAAGTTGCAATCTATACAGCTACAGAAAACAAAACAAACGCTACGAATCTAGATTGCAACTTAGCTAGACCCCACGGTAACTTAACACTGGCATAATATACCGAAATAAATAATAATGCCCGTATCCGATATACACGATGACACGTGATTATAGAGACGTCTTCACTTGGCTGTCACAGTGCCCATGTCTTCACTTTGTCTAGGGCTTCATGTTAGATGTTCAGTCAGGTCGAATTATTTTATAATTTCACTTCATAAAACTAAACGAACAAACCTGTAAAGATATCCGCCACTCCCGTTCAATCCTGAGATCACTTTCAGCCGAAACAGCTCTGTTTTCTGCAATCACCGCTTTCTGGCCTAACGTCCGCGTGCTTTCTTCGAGTAAACTTCGAGCCGCTTTATCTGCCTGTAACCTGATATGATGAAGAAGTAAAGATGTTGTGTATGCGAACGTTGATGCCAGTTTTCTTTGATTATGGTTCAAGACGTTTTTTGGTACTCGATGAGGTTAATTTTTGTGTATGTTTTTTTAACAATTAAAGTATAATATGAATTGACAATTTCTAAGACGGATGCATAATTTTTTTAGTACAATTTTCAAATACAAATAAAATTGAATTAATGTGTTTTTAACAGGACTTAAGAAATAAAATTTAATTGCTGATAAATTGAAAAACAATTAGAAGTAAATAACTTGATTTCTGACAAGGTTACAACACACAAAATTTTATTTCTCGTAAGAAATGTAATTTTTGCTTGTGCTTGTATTCCGATCGAGACTATTATTAGTAACTGACTTAAATGTATTCCTATGTATGATTTTACTTGTGTTAATAGTGAGCATGAATCAAAAAAATGTATGCTTAATCTTGTATCTTCATATGCACTTGCGATAACGGTTCGAGATGAACTTGGTAAAGATAAGAGGGTAAAACTAAAAGGTAGATTAGTTCATTTAATTATTAAACCACAGAATATCAGTAATTAATTTTGGGTAAAATAAGTATAAACGTTTATTGTACTAACGGGATTAATAAACTCCACATTTACCTATACAATTTTTAATACATACATTTTTTTACTGGCATTTATATCAATATACATTAAAAACAAAGTCGCTTCTATTTGACTCTTTAGTTGAGATAGCTGAGATGAGGCTAAGCACACTCTTACGTAGATTTCGACCTAAACTTTCATGCTGTACTTACTTATTATAGTTTACCTTAGTCCAAGTTTTCTGACTGATTCGTCGTCAGAGTTAAAGGAAAAGGTGTCATGGAAACTAGTATACAACTCACAAACTATTGACACTGAGAAATCTTGTCTAGTATTTTCAAAGAAAAGTATAAGAAAACTATCCAAACAACGTGAAAAAAGGTTCGACAGTGAATTATTTGAAACCTGTCACAGATTTACAAACAACAATTAAAAAAACCAAACCAAATTTTAATAATTTACTGTCGGTAAAGGGAATGAATTTATGAGGATTTATTCATGTGTTTATTTTTGTACTGTATATAAGTGTTACAGGATAAAATTATCTATAAAACCGCTATGTATTAATGTATTAATCCTCATCATTAAAAAAAGCATAAAAAGTTATTAGTTAATGGCAAACCTACACAATTAACATAAAAACAAATCATAATGGACAATGTGGCTTTACAATAAAATACATTTTCGATTGTATATAATTTATTTGTAAATAAGTCGTTTACATAACTAGGAGCTTTTAAGTTACAAAATTATGCATTTAAACAATAGAAACATCCAATATATTAGGGCACAAAAAATGTCAACAAGCTTATTAATAATTTTAATATCACTATATTTTTAACTATTTTAAATACTGTTTGTTAATCACATAAAACGAGATCGCATTCTTCAGAATAATTAATTCATAGTTTATTTATATTAAAATTATAACTAGTAATAATCACAACTGGATAAGATAGTTTGTACGTGTAACATTATATCTACAGAGTCGGTGTTAAAAATAGATTTAGATAAAAAATGATTATTTCACTGTATTTCGAATATAACAGAAATGCTTTCATTATAAATTCGGTAACACATTGAAACAATCTCTAACAAAAATAAGAAAGTATAAAACTATTTTAATAATACCACAGCAATTGTATAAGCAATAGCAATCAAAAGCCTTGCTATCCCTAAAACATTGCACAATTTCTTAACACAGATCACTAAAATCTTTATGAAAAATATATTTATCAAATATCTTGTTACATTATGTTCTGTATGCTTTTTTATCAATTGTGTCGGTTTGCCAATAACTAGCGTTTAGAAAGAGTTACCTTTAAAGCGGTGCATTGCTCACATATGTGCTTCTAAAGTTATTCATAATTGGGGTACGATTCTCAAAAATATTTTTATAACCCATTTTGAAAAGCTTCAAATTAAGAAAATGTCTTTTTATAGCTTTCAAGCATAAAGCGCCACTTTTTCTTACATTTTTTTTAAAGTTTCTGAGAATAAAAACATTTGAGAATCACCCTGATATGTCAAGCCAAAAACACATTACATTGATTTTTTTATATATCTATTACAATCAAAATAGGCACTCTTTCAATTTATCCAGGCTTTGCCTAAGTTTATTAAACAAAAAAAAAATAGATGGCAACCTACTTCTCATCAAGTTGGTTGATGGTGCAGCCCATTGATTCAGTCTTGGCTTCCAATTTTGTTATTAATTCTGTTTTATGTTTCAAGGAATTTTCACATTCCTAAAACAAGGCCAATATTACATTTTAGCAAAACATTCGGCATTCATAAAACTAATAAAATATATATGAGCTAAAAACACTGTTCATCTGACGCAATCAAAGTGATCTGAATTAATAAATAACGTATTAAAATATACGTATTTTATAATAATTATGCTGTTAGTATTACGTTTATAACTTAATTTTTTATAAATATACAAGTTACAATGGTCGAATATATTGACTGACTAGTATTTTAGGAAATATCGCTAGACGGAAGTTTCAAAATGTACTAAGTTTTAATTGATTGAATTCATTTAGCGGCTTGTGCGACATTACTATCATTGACATTGCTCTTCCGAAATGGCGGTATTTCCTGGAGATTTAGCTTTTTATTTGGCGGGCCCTCGTCTTTTTTTGGCGCCTTTTGCGTTGTGTTAGTTTTAATTTTTTCAAGCTTTTCTCCTAAACTGTCGTTAGTGGTTGGTGACCGCAAAGCTTTGATTATATCATTGTCAGGTCCTAAGAAGTGGTTATATTTCTCGAGATTATTTAGTATTTTGCCTATTTGTTCCGCCTTCCCCTGAAGCCTGGATACCATTTCACCTTTCTGCGTCAAATCCATTTCGCATTCCTTCCAAAAAAGCGCGGCATAGACCAATAATGTATATGTTAGTATATTACAGATAAATAAATATGAAAATTATTAGTATTATGTTAACTAAAATATAGCAAGCAAAAATATATAACATGCGGGATTTTACTGTACAAGATGATAAGTTTAAAAATTTCGAATAAATTTTAATTTGCACTGCATTTATAACATAAAATGATAATAAAAAACTTCATTTTATCATTTTTTATAATAAAAGTATCGTATTAGGCAAAAAAATTTCATAGAGTTGCCATCCTTGTAAAAACAACTGTATCGTCACTTCCCCATCACATTAGTTTCAACTAAAACCTTTTTATTTTTAACTAAAGAATAAAGCAAGCAATGCAAATAAAACAAAACAAGAAATACAACATGGAAATGAACTTAAACGTACGGTTCAAAGTTAAGAAACCATTGCTATAACAGGTCAAACTATACGCATGGGTGGAAACAAATTACAGTCGCCTACGCTAAACTGTCAGTGATGCGTCTTCAAGAGTTTACATTGAACTAAAATCAACTTTATGTTAAATAGTAATAAGACTTAATGGAATTTATAATGCTGATGTGTGTAGAGATAGCAAAAGTTATTATTTGAAGAATATTAATTTCATAAAAGATATACTGAGGTTTACTGGTCGATGTAGGTGTTATTATGGAAGTATCTGATGCAATCGTTTTTTTTACTTTTATGACGGCCTGCGTTATTTACTATGAGACAGATATCGTTGTTTGATTACTTAATATATGAGTACTAAATGGCGCTTTTACGATGGTAACTTAAAGAGGAGAAGAAGAAGTTTATTATAATAAAAACTGATATTATACCTGTAGTTTCTTATACATTTCCAAATTAATCAATTTGATGTCGTCCAATTGCCTTCTCAATGAAATGATTGTGTCCTGCTTATCGTGTATGTCTTTTTCTAACAGTTTCATGGCTACCTCCATTTCAGCTTTCAATGAAACCTGAAAATTACCAGTAGAGTATTTTAATAAGAGGGCAAAATATACTTACTATATGAATGTTCACAGACACGCCCTCCTAAAATAAACTCAGTAATTGCCGACTCAACCATGGTCAATAAAAATCGACTTTGTTTTAAACAATATAGTGATGGAAATCTCAGTAAAAATTTTTGATAAAAATGATGTCACGTTTTCAGAATTATGTTTCCTATCCAGCATAAATTAAAGTGGCTTTTATTTTACCAATTTAGCTAAGATAAGTCGAAGAAAGCTCTATACATTTCTACATAAACGTTATTGTTCCTTTAGCTAAAGCTAAACACATGGAAACAGAGGCCTATAGATAACAAATTAATAAACTTAGATGTCCCGTACTATCCCGTTTTGTAGGACTTTTTCTTCCTTCTTCTTAATAAGACAAACGCTTGCTTCCTTCGAAAGTATTCTTGTGACAACATTGAAATGAGTTATTGTTGTTTTTTTAAATATCATCGGCCATTTTTGTTGCCAGGTATTTTAATACCGCCCACGGCCTCGTATTTATAAAACCGTAACGAAGTTATTATTTGTTTGTCATCATTAAGCTTGTCGAAAATCAAGGTTAAATGTAGTTGAAACCGCTTTCTCGTAAAGGTTGATTACAAACACATAATATTAGAAAAAAGTTGAATTACTTCTGTTAGCCAGAAATAACTTTGTAAATCCAGTAAGTTTTAAACAAAGTTAAGATTTTTGGGCCAAGAATCACACTGTGCATAAATGATCTAAAATAATATATTTTCAATTTAATGATCCAATTTAATGAAAATATTAGCAAATAATAATTCAAAACCTAAATTTAAACTTCATAGGTGACAAATACATTTTAATTAGGGCTTCAGGTTCACGTTCCAAAAATAACACAGTTTACGTTGAGGTGATCAAAAATAGCACCAAGTCATAGTTGTACCTGTAAATCCAACTCTTTTTGCAATTCCGCGGTTTTCTTTTTTTCTTCTTCTAATAATTTAGCAAATTCACCGTCTTTTTCATTTTTGGACTTGTCTGAAGTTGTACTTTTAATACTGCGACGCTCCTGTGGAAAATGTGATTTAACCATAAATATTTCATTCGTCCTTTAAATGTTTTCTTTATTTTGTATCCCAGGAAAGACTGTCAAAAGTAGAAACATTTATATGGGTTATTTATATTTTATTGCCAAAATAAGCTAAAGAATCGAAATCAGTGAAGTGTAAGAAAAACTGTCTCATCTTCTAAACTAAAAAAAACGAATTAACTTTATGGGAGTGATCCTTAAAGGGTGCTCTACTTCTGGACCGCTGTTTTACCTTTTCTGTGAAACTCTGTAAATGATATATAGGTAAGAAATCTGTCTGCGCTATTTTACATCATAATAATCTGTGTCCTGGATGGACAAAAGGATGGTTTAAGTCTTGAAAGCTACGTTTCTTTTAAGTGTTCAGATTATGTTATACATCTATTTATAAGTTGAAATAGGTAGGTGAAATAAACTTAAATTCTTTGTATTTAACAAAAAAGAAATAAAGATTGTCTGATACAAAATTAAAACATGCGAGTTTGTGTGAAATTTTCAAGTAAAAATACAAAGTACGTATGAATTGAGTAAGTGTAAAACATTAACATGGGAATCGCTTCATATCACGCAACAATATAAAGTAAAAGTGAGATAAGGAACAAAGCGTCACATTGTCGCATCATTTTGCAGTATTTTATTCTTGTAGAGAATTATTAGAATACATTTAATTTTATTCTGTTTTCTATGACAACTTTTAAACGAAATGGTTCACGGTGATTTAGCCTTTATTTTGAGACTAATCATTCATTTAGGAAATATTAAACCTATACTATTATTATCATGAAAAAAGTTTTGTTTGTCTGTTTTTATATAATAGTCAAACTACTGAACCGATTTTGGAAAGTCTTTCACCATCGAAAAGGTACAGTCGTCCGAGAAAGTGGTCTACCATTTTTTAAACTTTCTGTGTAACCAAAATAGCTGTAAGGTTAGGTCCATAACCATGAGAATATACTTACAGGGGAAAACAAAGCTTGTGTTGTTTTATGACGTGTAAATGAGCTTCACCCGTAGGAATATAGACCACATTTTTGGCCGACTGTACATTAGGCCGAACTATTTTATCCCGAAATTCTCACAGCATTTGAAGCCACCAGCGACATTACCAAGACAGTAGATATAAGAACAAACAGAAAACGAATAAGATTATATTGTTAGTAATTAATTTACTGCACATAAATCTGTTATTATATTGTCGGTTTTGCTTAGATATGTTAATCTTTTAAACTGTCCAATTTGAAACAATATTTTTGTCAGTTTATTCGTAAAAAAATTTATACGCAAAAGTAACGAGGAAATCCCTTGCAGAGTGTAAAGGAGCGATCGACACATCGACATCATAGAAGGCCGTACCTACCATTGGCATAAAAGCAAAATTATATAAAAATTACACTAACCTCTTCATCCGAAGGTAACTCGATAACTTTCATCCTGCTATCCTTAGTAATATCCTGACCTGTACAAAACACACACATCTTAGGCATTAATCACACTTTCGAAATAAAAATACACCTAAAAATTACTGCATGCACTCAAAAATCGACTCACTGATCCAGAACGCAGGGCTTTTTTTACGTTTAGTTTCGACGTTGCCCATCGCATTATAAGAATGTTTTAGATGCGAAATGAATGACACAACTCGACAACGACACTTTTCACAGTGGACTGACGTTTAACTGCAGTAGTACAATCCGACAATCTATCTATTCAGTAAAGACTGGCCCTGCGTCTCATGCGTAAGTTTGACATTTACTAACAATTGCTTTAGTACCAGTTCGTTCTACTGAATAGATAAGTTGGTAGCACAGTGTTGTGTAGGAATGAGTCATAAATGCAAGGTGTCTTATCTGTTTTCTTGTATGCGATTTGTTGACAATGGCACGTGATTAGATAAAGTAATTCATAAAATTATAGGGTTTAAGTTGATTATTGTATCGATTATACTTATGGTTTTCATTGGTTTCATTTTTGATTTTATGTTTTAAACCATTTGTTAATTTACTTTTTTTTAAATACATATAATGTTACACATTAACTAATTGGCTTTAATCTGCGGGTTTACTTGAGGTTTAAAGTTAAGCTCACAGTCTTTTGGAAAATGGTAATTTTCGGAGTAAAAGGTATTAAATGAATATTAGCAATTAATGTTTTAAACAGTTTATTTTCATTTTTGAGCGCCATTGTAAAGAAACATGCACCGATACAACAAACCTCACAGACATACTTGTTACAAGTTTAAATTAGCCATCAATAGAATTAAAGGTCTTATTAAAGTTACTTTTAAAAATTACAAACGCCCAGCGTTTTTAAGAATAGTTTAAAAAGAAATGCATTATTTTGATAATGAACATTAAAAAAAAACCATTCATTACGATAGTCATATAAAGTTATTAAAATTCGTCTTTTCGACAAAACCTACAAGAAAATATTCTGATAATATCTACTATTATTCAAGGTATAATATACGTAGATATACAAACGGTATATAGTGATACTCAATCTTAAAGTGCATGTTTGTTATCAAATTTAAGTTACAATTACTCACCTAAAGCATGCTTGAACTGATTATTCTCCTCAACTAATTGTATCATCGTATTTTTGGCTATAGCCAGGTCTTCTTTGAGTAGGGCGTTGGTGGTAGTCAGCCCTTCTACTTTCGCCTGGAGGTTTGTTACTGTTGCACTAAAACGGCGAACGAAAATATTAATGATTAGATAGTAAGTTTGTGAGTTCGGTTTAAGGTTTTATTTTTATTATGATATTATTGAAAGGAGAATAATAAAGCACTTTAATGTATCTTTGAAATGAAACTTAGATTTCACAGTTTGTAATCAGTAGTAGTAGTATCTAGTAATATGTCTTCATGTAACTGTTTGTTTCCCCAATAAAATAGAATTAAATAAAACAGTGTATTACTTAAATTAAGAATGAATTGAATGATACTGTGGGTGAAAAAAGCTTCGTTACATAACACCTATTGTATTAAAGAGTTAGTGTAAATACTATTATTAAGAGGAATGATATTTTTTATGTTTATAGAATAAAAGCGATTTTATACCTTTACCGATAAAAAAAAAAGTTATATTATAAGATACTAAATAAAACACTGCAGGGACTTCAAGTACCTAATGAACATTTCATTAATGTAGCATTTTATTTGTGGTGCGTAATGAGTAACGGGCGCTACAGATTCTAAACCGGGTCGGTAGTTTTTGTTGAACGGCAATACCGGCCCGATCCAACTACTGCATATAATCGGGAGGTGCCGATCGGGCTTAATACAGGTCGGCTTATTAGGCACGCGACACGTCTCGCCATACCCCAAACGGCGTTGGCCGGCCGGTTGTTTTGGCGTCCCGCTGTGTCGACTGATGCCGTTCCGAATATGATTCACAAAATTCAATCATATTTTTTTTTCAAACGTTCATTGTTTAAATAAAGAAATCTTTATGTTGTTGTAATGACTGGTTATTCTATTTCCGTCGACAAAAACGCTTTTATTTGAATACTGTAACGGTTTTAAAAGACTACACCATTGTTTACACCACAATGAAGAATTATTGCTTTCTTTCGGGCCACCTATAATACCTTTCAAACGCCGAACTATGTAGGTATAAATGAGTATTGTGTGTTACAATTAATGAACCTATCATGAAATAACATTTGATATGATTTGATCTGTTCATAAGCGGTAAAAGAGACCTTACGGGACAACTAGAGCCTATTTGATAATCCAGAGTTAAACTAAGCATTAACCATATTGAAAAGGTTTTCCATAAGGAGCAACACGTGAAAATATTATTGAATGTAAGTAGGCATGTTTTGTTACTGTACTACAGGTGTTGTACATTCTCAACGTCAAATAAAACGTGCGGTATGTTTAACACACGATTTTATAATCGTGACGAAATCTATCGTAATTTGATCGGTCATTTCCTTTGTAAAATAAGTAATGGTTGAGTTCATTGACACCTTTTTTATTTTGAATTATCAAGTAGATAAACACGGGAGAGATTTTAGACATACATTCAATTTGGCTCTAGAATAAGCAAGTAAGAAATTTGGATTATGGAGGAACTATAAACATATATATGACGCTATATAAAAAAGACAAAATCAATGTCGATCAGAAATATGTGTTTTGAAATCGAATCTTTTTTATTAACACAGCAAAGAGTATTCAATGTGATTACAACGTCATGCCATTTTATAGACAATTTCCCTAGACATTATGTAGAAAATTAGGGTATTACACGTTCAGATTCTAGTACCAATACAATCTATTCCGTTTGTGACGGAAACATAAATAAAAAAATTGCATGCTTAAGTTCCTAAAGGTAATAAAAAAAGTTATACAATATATTCCTTTTAAGCTATGAAAATATTATAAGAAAAAATACATGCTTAGTTGCCAAATATAATACAAAATTTTCTTTCGAAAATATTAAAACATTTTTCATTACTAACATAGCTAATACAAAACTTACTTAAGGTGTCGATTGAGTTCTTCAATATAGTTCTTTTGATCCAGCATAGTGTTAATATGGCGTTGCTTAGGCTCGTGTTGCGTAACATTTCCATTGCCAGAAGATTCTGTAGTGGGACTGCCGCGTAGGTATAGCGAGAAATCTATCACGCCTTGTTGGCTGTCCAGATCTTCTTCCTATGAAAATTAAAGCATGATAAGTATTTTAAGATTGTATCGATTTCATTTTATTTTAATATAAAATCAAAATGAAGAAAAGGTATTTTTTTTTAGAAAAGAAAGAAGAAGAATGTTTGCCTTTGATCACTTTTGCAAATGTAGAATTGTTTTTGGCTCGTCGATCGACGTCGACTGGTCTATTCTGCCATCAATCGACTTAGACTGATCGACGTCGATCGACGGACGATCGATTGGTGTGGTAACACCCTTAGTTTTATTATTATTTATTTTACAATGACGTTGACCCTTTATATGGTTTTAAAAAGTTTTGATAAGGTAATTTCGTTGATCGGATAAATTAATAAGGATAACTTTTATTTTGTTTTCCACAAATGTCCGTCCAAATAAATTATTATATTTGTTGATTATCGAGAAAAACCTCTCAAAGTAGAAAAATAATCATAAAAATCTTGAGGGTAGTTAAAAATCTTAGTAGTTTTAAGAACCGCGACGACAGGATGACGACATTGATTGAGTCTTTACAGATTAAATCTATTCTGAACGAAATACCCAAGAAAATTGAAAGTGTTTGTTATTGATGCCGTGTATAATATATACATGTGACGTTAAGATAAATGGCTGCATGTGTAGATTGTTTATAAACATTGACTAAACATCAAACAATTAGAATACACAGGGCACCAGAAGCGAATATACGTTAAAAGGCTTTTACAAACATTTCTTAAAAGCAAAATGTGTTTATAATCTGTTTTTTCAGACACAATGAAAGGTTTGAGTATTTATTATTTGTTAGAGAAAATATTAAAAAGCACAATTCAACGGACCTGCAATACAGCCGTGTTCAAATTAGTCTTGGACTAAGGATCGAATCTTTACTGTCAAGTTAGTCAATCACTCGCAGTACATTTTATAGAGGCGTATTGTGCTCTATAATTTGTGAATAAATGCTTTGAAGACAAAGATTTTATTCACAAGATGATAATAGGAACCATTCATAACATACAAAAAGCTTGACTATTTATTTATTTGACGAACGAGTGGTGTAGTGGTAAGTAGCCTTGCCTCATACGCCGAAGGTCCCAGGTTCGAGTCCTGGCCGGGGCATTCATCTGTGTGATGAACACAGATGTTTGTTCTTGGGTCATGCTTGTTTGTATTTATATATGTATTTTTATTCTGAATCCCCCCCTTTCGCTGTATGGTCATCCATAACACAAGCTCTGCTTACTTTGGGGCCATACAGTTGGTGTGTTTGTCTGGGGATTTATTATTATTATTTATTATTTGTTTATTTTGTAATGCAAAAAACAATTAATGAAATAGTAGGAACTATCTGTACATATATGTCGTTTTGTATGAAAACTTGTACGATTTTATACGATTCTTAGTTTATTATAAGAAATCTGATGTTGAATTAAAGTACTTAGAACATTTTTGTAATTAATGCCATATGTAGGTACCTACGTATTTAGAAGAACTTTAAATTGAATGAACTTGAATTAATGTACTATGATTACAGCATGTAAGCAAAACTGGTATTAAATTTCACATTAATTAATATGCGTAGATTAGCAATTATACTGAAGGCACATAGTTAGCACATTTAAAGTCCTTGTTCAAACCTTATTGTATTATTATTACGTTTAATTTCACGTATTATTCAGGTACGACTGTTGTGTTTGCAAACTTTTTGGATGGTAAACCACCTCTGTTTATCATTCTGTCCTAAATACATAAAATTATCGTTAGCTTGTAGAAAAGAAAAATACAGATAACTTTGTTTTTTTTTTAAGGGATATTATATAGTGAGTGTATTGTATTGTATTGTCGTATTGTATTGTATACCAGCCATACTAAGTTCTGACTATTATGTAAAATAGTGTAACCGAAAATCAATGCAAACATGGTATAGATTGTTCAACTCATTTGTGAGCTTGACCCTGTGTGCGTATACTTGTAAAAATTTCAAATCTCCATATCTTATAAGTATCTATTAGTGTCTATGAAACTACTTAGCATATATATATGTTATAAAGTTAACATATTCTTCGGATTTTTCAAGTTGCTTGCGACCTTGTACGTGTTTTCTTTTTATTTAAAAGTTCACAGTATTCAAGGTCACCTAGTACAACTTTTAACCTTGAACCTTAAATATTTTACTATTTATACCGTGATGAGTTTTGTCAAGAAGCCCTATCAGGGATTTACCGGCAATGGCTCTGACTCAAAGTTAGCCCGAAACAAAACAATACTACCTACCTAAAAAGGCTTTGAGATTATGCAGTTTGTTAGTACTTCATTTTTATTAAAAGCGGTAAACAAATGAGAGCGACTAAAACCATTCTCTATCCTGGTAGGTACAAACCTTGTTTACTTGTTCAGAGATTTATATTATCACATAGTGTTCTTACCTTGACGCACAAATTACAGTCGACAACGTTGAGTCCGACCAACAATCCGGTGATTATGACAGCTTCTTCATTCAGCATCAGAGCATGAGGTTCAAAATATTCATCTAAAGTCTCTTCACGATGTTCTAGAAGGATTCTCAGGTAATCAGCTAAGCGTTTCTGCATGAGAGCTAAACGAAGCCAGGCCCTGGCTCTGCCCAATGCTGTCCTAAAGAACAATAAAATTTGAAAAAAAAAAGATATTTTAAGATCCTTAATTATCGCAATGTTTTGAGATCGCTGAAATTGCGATCTCAAAACACAACTAATATCTTTTTACAAGCGCTTAGGAAAGATTGTATTGTATAATAACTCTTTTAGATTATCCCGGTTATTTTCACTATAATTAAATGAATTTACGGGATTCTTACTACGACTTTAGAATTTTATTTCGCGCGTCCTATATTTCGATGCTGTTGCAACCATGATCGCGGACGGTAAGAATCCCATAAATTCAATAAATTTTATTTTGTATTGTACGTTTTGCAATATAAACTAAACAAGGATATCTTACTTTACAGTTGGTAGGTCTCTGACACTGGCAGTAATATCAGCTGCTTCTGGAGAATACTTCTCAACCATTTGAAGAATATCCCAGAGCTCTTTCTTAGGTCCAAGTAGACCCTAAAACATAACGCGTAAAAGTTTAATTTCCATTTCACGTCAAAATTGTACAAGTCAAAACTAATGCATACTTCTAACCTTTTTAGGTTTGAGTCCATGTCTCATAACATGTTCCAAGACGATAAAGAAATGGTGTAATGGCAGATGGTCACTATCCAACATTCGGCCATATCGCAGCGATTGTTCAATCAACTCTTTCACGATCAGCTTCGAAATGTTCACAAGATTACTTCGCTCGACAACTACTGGGTCACGTGCTAGAACGACAAAAAAACGTTACACTGCGTCCGGTTAACCATGTATAGAAAAACGGAAGTTAAGTTACCCATTAAGGAATGCATTGGGTCATTCGGTGACGTTATCTCTCCTGCATTAGAAGGACGTATGTACGAGTCCTGCATCTCCATATCGTGGAGTTCTTTTAAACAGAGCCAGTCGCCATCAACTGAGACTCGGAAATTACACAGGTATATGGTATCTTGTGCTCCGGCCATATCGCCGTCAGGGTTTTCCCCCTGGTGCTGAAGCGCTGCGGGAAAGCCCAACTCAGGCAAGGGATCTACCCCACGAATCGCAGCTAACGAACGCATAATAACTCAGCAAAGAAAAACTTGAAGCGAAACAACAGACACACTCGTTGTACCCGTGGTTACTCTATTATGAACATCACGCGATTTTCTACAACAAATAATTAAGCTCAGAGAGCTTAAATTTTATAACTGTTTATCACTATTAGAACGCGTATTGTATAGACGAATGAGTAAGGAAAATGGTTTTTCCAGTACGTTAAGCACAAATATTGATTTTCGCAACTACAAAGTTATGGCGGAAAAATCAATACTTTCCCAAAGGTAGTCGGAGGTGGCGCCATCTATGATTTTCACGGTACAACTTTTTACAGATATCACGGTAAAAGGCTTCTTTTAATACTGTGTACAGATAGTAGATGGGATGTTAAGAAGGAAAACTCTCTTGGAAAGAAATAAGCTCTTGTTAAGAATTATTGCTACCCTTTTTTATAAAACCAACAATTATGACTGGATGCTGATTAGTATTAATTATTATCATAGCTGAAAAACTTCAAAGATCACTGAAATATTAGGTAACCCACCATTCTTTGGTCCTTTAAGTAATGCTTTCTTCTACTGACTACTTTGTATTATCAATAATACACACTTTATAATTTATTAGTTATCAAATTTACCAAAATTAATAATCAAATTGTACATTATGCTCACATTACTTATATTTAAAGACTTCTTTCTTTTCTATCCCACTGCTGACATATTAATGCAGATGTTGGGTTCCATGTTCAAACAAAAATTCTGTGGTATGACGAACAAATGAACATTATTTTTTCAGATATTGCTCTGTGTAAGTGTTATATATTAAGAATATTGTTTATAAAAATTATGAGGGTAAAATTTAATCTAGAGCAAAATTAAACTTTTTTAACTTTGTCATAGCTGCCAAACAAGCACACAATTCACCTGATGGTAAGTACATCAATAATGATGTGTTGGTGTTTCAGTAACACTGGCTGTTCCTTCCTTTGTCCGGAACACAGCCAAGTAAACTTGGTTATTACAATGGTTAAAAAGGGGCTGTAGTACAGGCAAGATATTAACATAAGAAACTCTACTACCAATAAAAATAACACAACTTAATATCACATATCATCAGCTGTTTTCCCTCTAGGTCTACCTATAATAGATGTAGCAACATTAATTTACAGTTACCTTTTGTGAACCAATAATGAAATAATAAACAACATTATGATTTTGATGTAAGTATCTTATGCAGTGTGCAGTGTCCAAAACTATTCCTTAGTTATATTTTAATTTTTCACAAGACAAAAGAAAATAACAGACATCATCAAATGTCAAGGTGAGATCATGAAACTGCTATTTTATCATACTGACAAATTAAAATTTTTTATGTGAGTTTGAGATGTAAAAATTCTAGAGCAAAAACCCTTCAGGCATAAAATAAGAAATGCTAAACAAGACAATAAAACAGCATTCCATGTTAAGTTTAGTAAAGTAACTTTGATTTGAGGTTTCAATACATAATATAACATATAAAACCTAACAATAAAAAGTATAAAAGAAAATATGTATGCATATATTGAAAAATCGTGAGGCATAATTACCATACTAATCATAAGTATACCTCAGTGGGAGAATTCTGCAGAAGCTCAGGCTAATGGGAGAATCACTTGCACTTTGTTAGGTTTTTGAAGGTGCTCCACATGCTAAAGGGTGACAACACTGCAGGGGATTCGGGTCCGAATCTGTGCCTGCACCAAGTTCCCCCACTGATGGGCAAATATGCACAGATGGAAATCGACATAGTTCCTTTTTTAATCTTATTTAAAACAACAGTTTGTACTACAATTTCTTATTTAAATTTTGTACACTATAATAAAGAACCAAGAAATCAATGTTAAAGCAGCCTATGTTTTAACTGTAATGAAAATCTATAGTCCTTGTTTATCATTATTAACCTCTAGTACCCCGACAGTGCTGCCCGAGTGTGGTCGATGAGTTTCAAGTTTTTACCAAATTTTATATGTACCACTTTGTTATGCATTATAATAGTATGTATTATCAAAAGCTAGATAAATTGGCAATGCAATAAAACAAATATTTATTACAATAAAAATATTTATTTTCGACTAGCTGTTGAAATGTGATAAACTATTAGAATCGATATGGTCCTAAGAAATTAAAGATTTTCAATGATCAGATTCAATTATTGTAAGTTTTTTCTAGTTTATTTACTTTGAGGGCCGATATAACATAAGAGTTATATAAAGAATATTGGTGATTTATGATATTTATTAGATTTATACACAGCACACTACACTGTACACAGCACGCGCGTACGAAGGCGAAAATTGAATGGACGATAATGTTTAAATATTTGAATTTTTTGAATGAAATATTGTTTTCTATGAATGACGTATTTATTCAGTTTCTTTCTCAAGGCATTTGAGCCACTATAGCTTAGTTATAAAGGCTAATTTTAAGCAAAATATAATCGGAAGTGCTTCAGGATAGATCTGTCCCACGGCACCTTAGACCTTGGGATATCTCTATCCCTCGGCGTACTAAGAGTTAATACTTTACTTTACTTATAAGTACTTAATTCAGATCAAGATTACATTTAAGATAACCTGACTTTTATAGCAAAAAAAAGTTGATCTAAACATGTGTTTTTCTGTTTACATAAACTTTTTTTTTACAACTAATCCACTTACTTCATATGTTACAATATTTAAATGGACGAAAGAAACAAAGGACTATAGTAGTAACATTTTTAAAACTTACATTCAGATTTATAGCTTTTTTTTTCAGGTTTAGAGACCAGCAACTCGGGCCATTTCTCTTCTTTTGATGATGAAACTGATGAAGATCTAGTGGGTCTAAGAGAAGAAGATGAGGTTGCCTGCACATTTTGGGCATCTTCTTCTTTGCAGTCAGCCATCATTAAAATTAACCATGAAGCACATTGAATTTGGATATGAAAATTTATAAAATTATAAAAATGTAAATACAAACTACGCTTAGCCTTATACGCGTCACGTCAACATACTGACACTCACTACTGACAGTAACATTGACAGTGACAAACAGAATCATTGTCAGTCAATATTTTTACTATAGTAACACTACTACTGGATTTTAGATACATTTTGTCATATCATGTTTTAATTTTATGAATACTTTTGTTATACTAATCCTTGAAATTGGTAGAAATAGTCATTGTGTAGTAACAACAGGGGATTGCCATAAAACTGAAAATAATAACAATAATAATACTGGATTTTTCGAGTAAGTAACGATCGTGGCAATTACAAAAAAGAGGTGTCGTAAGTGTCACGCCAAACTGACGCACGGGTAGAAACAGAAAATACAAAGTTTGCGATGCCGCCGCCATTCTAAAGTGGCTTAAATTAGAAAAATTTTAGTTGATATTGAAAAAATGTAGGCCCTATTTAACAGAAAATGTCACTTGCTATTTAGCGCCAAACATTTTTCTTTCTCGAGGACTTCATACATTCTCAATTTTAATTCAAATTCAGCACAATCAATCAACAGAAATCAAATTCTTAGTTCAATTCTGATCTTCACTGTAATTTTGATAATCTGTGTAACTATGAAAAGAATTTTTTCATTTTAGGTTTTTATTCTACGATTAAAAATAAAAAAAATTGTTCTTTTTTCAACATTAGATGGCGCTGATCAAAACTCAAGAGTCAAAAAAGTGTGACATGACAGCAATGACTGAGTGGGTAATAGACAAAAAAAAAATATACGATGAAAGTGCTTCCTTTAAATATGAATATGGGCAAACGATGAGTACCGATATTTTTACACAGGTGCACAATGCAAGGTGAAGGAGCCATAGATATCAATTTCAGTAAACTTTACATAAAGAAAAAAAAAACGAATAAAATAAAATAACCAAATTTTCCTCAAGGAACACTATATTATTAATCTTTTATACGATGTGTGTGTGTGAGTGAAAATAAATATATGATAAATATGTATCTGGTATAAATATATATATAATATATATATCATAATACGATCGGTCAACAAACAAAGAGATTGACATTGACTCTTGAGTTTTGTTCAACGCCATCTAGTTTCAAATGAAATATCTTTAAAAAAAAGAAATGAAAAGTCCTCATTAATCTCAAAAGGTATTGAGAAACAATTGAAACGGGTTTTTAACAAACAAGATCCAAATATTTTAATCATAAGCAGCACTGAAGCCAGCGCCCCTAGCGAAGAGAGATTTGAACTGTAGTACGTGTCATGTCAGTCTACTTTGGAAAGACTACCACATTGCTTAGAACATCTTCATTGTATGACGCTGTGTTCTCTTACGAGGTGCTGATCAATAAAACAATTCATTTTAAAATCTCACTTCCCTAGACTACACTATCTTATTTTGGCATCAACTTAATGTTGAAGTATCTAGATAAGTAACTATTCAACCAACCAAATATCTTCCGTACAATTAGTTCCAAGAATAAAAAATAGGGGACGCTTCTATTAAATTTCGATCACTAGCCTTCAAGGAATTTTCATAACTACTACTTCCTACCAAAGCGAAATGCTCGTAGAAGTGTAAATTCCTTAAAAACCCCACCAACTGTCGAAGAGTTAACAGTCATTATACGGCAAGTCCAAGTAACAACAATACATCATTAAAGTCCAGTAATTTACTTTGGATGTCGACATCTATGACTAAAAATAACCCTGATTGCCTGTTGTTGCGGAGTTTTGCGCCGGCTGGAGAAGATGCCGCCGTAGTGTGTACTCTTCGAAGCTCCGAAGACACCACGACCTGACGAACCACGGAGTGACACCCGACTTGATCGAGTGCAGGTTGGAGCGCAGTGAAAACAACACGTCTTCGAATTATGAACGTTTATTGCGGATACCAAATAAACCTTAAGTTTAAACAAGCCTATGAACCGCAATCGTTCCTGTAGTTCAGTTTCTTTCTTCAGACCTCTTCACTGGCCTCCGGATACACCGAACAGCGCTTACGTCTTCTTGGGTCTTCACTGGCCTCCGGATTCACCGAACAGCACTTTCTTTCTTCTAGCTGGAAGCTTCTGAACTTTTCTTATTAGACTTTTCTTTCTTCTTATTAGACTTTTTCTTTCTTCTTGTTGTTTTCTTCGCTGCAGGCACCGAACTGTTTCTTTCTTCTTATTAGATGTTCTTTCTTCACTTGTGGGCACCGAACTGACTTCCATAGCTCGGCGTGCTCCTTTTATACAAATTTCGCCCTAAATAATTCCAGCGCTCTGATTGGCTGGCGCGTTTGTGCAATTTGCACCTAATTACACTTAAGTTTTACTTGGATTCTAAACTTTACATCGAATTATCTTTCAAACTATTAAGCAAAACTATTGCAATATTATATTCAAATAATAGAGCGAAACGATTCCTATATGTTTACATAAATACCAATTTGATAAAATTAAATACAAAAAACTTTCTAGAACAAAGACTATCTCAAAACACCGTTTGCGCCGGCAGACTACTTACTTAGCCTAACATTGTACCTAAGGCGAAACGGTTACAAACATAATTTTATCATTTTACATGATTAAAACATGCAAACATTCTAATTACAATTAGATTTTAACATAATCAAACAAGATATAACTACCAATTAGGAACATATACAACAACAAAGGTTTTCTCGTTATTCCCTTCAAATACGTAAACACCATGAAAATAACTATTACATTTCAATAAAAGAAAGCAATTTACACATTATAATCAATAAACCATAACAATAAACCATATAATTACGTAGTTATTCAACGAGAAAATATCTAACCATATTACGTCATTTATTACTTCAAATGCGTACTTTATTATATGAACCTTTATACAATAACGTTATATCTACCATTATGTACCTAATCTGATACGAAATAACCATAAATTTACCACAATTATGACAAATCTGAACAAATCAGTATTTTACAAATAACCTAGGTCTTATTTCTATCTAAGACATACATAAAGCTTCTCATATTACGCTCATATTATACCAATGAAACTCTAAGAACTTTATTTAAACACAAACATCATCAATTCAACCATAAATCAACGTTATCAAAATAGAATTCAAAATATACCTATACCTAGGTTCCTATAACATCATAATTTTTTTTTTTTTTTTTTTGCTGCCGAGGCACCCTCGCGGGAGGGAGGTGGAAGATGCGTCATGCATACCCGCCCGCAGGTAAATTCCTCTGCGGGGGGGTTATGTGGGACTCACCAGAATGGCACCTACCCACTAAAAACCACCTGTTGGCTGTAGTAAGCGTATACTGTTAGCCTTCATCGGAAGCGACACCCGTCGGGAAGTTGGGCGCGCTGGCGGAGACCCGCTAGCGGGTCTTCCGCCTGTAGTGAAAGTTGCACTGAAGGTGCTCAAAGGGACATGAGTTGGTGGCCGTTCGGGGCAGCCTCCGGTGAAGCCGGGGCTGCGCGGAGGTCGGCCGAAGCATGATTCAGGGATCAATTCATTTAAATGAACCTATAATGAATTGAGAAGGGAACTATGTTCCGCCAGAGCTAGCAAACGCTCTGTCGGAGTACGTGAAGCCCTAAGTTTACGGGCTAAGACTGCAATCTCCCTAACATCGACACTTTTGATAGCGTCGCAGACGATACGCATATCGTCTGCTACGGAGGGTTGAGGAATGATATTGGATGGGCGAGGAGCCAGGTTGGGATTCGCTAGTGCAGCGGGGCGGTGCCTCCAGTTCTCTGGAGCAGGCTTGGGCTGGGTAGGCTTTGCAGCCGGAGGAACCCGGCTACGCAGCGGCGGAAAGTTTTCCTGAGAAAGGGGCGGGGCCTGTTTGGGTGCCGCCCTCTTAGAATTAGTACGCATGCAACGGGGTGCACGGGGGCAGCCCCTGTAGTTTGCGGTGTGGCCGGACTGGCCACAAAGCACGCAATCGGGAGGAGAGGGAGTTTCAGGAGTGCGATTGCACTCCTTTGTGTAATGAGGGACCAGGCACTTGACGCACCTGGGCGGAGCGGCGCAGTTGGCCGCCGCGTGCCCGTATAACTGGCACCGGTGGCACTGGCCGGGATGACCGCGGCGATGAGGCGCCTCGGTCGAGATTCCAGAGAGGCCGCAAATGGTGCTAACCCCTTTGAGAATCTCCCTGGACTTGGGGACGTTGGTGAGAACCACCAAGGCGAGAGGGTGTTGCCTCCCGTACTTGCTGTGCATTTTATGCACCGCAAGTGCCGGGAAGCCCTGGGACTGCAGGTCTTCCAGGATAGCCTCGTTCGATAATTCGAACGGGACTCCCCTGAGTACCGCTCTGAACTTACGCTCTTCTGACAGAGCATAAGTGTTATAAGCATATTGCTTATCAGTGAGGAGCTTTATCAAAGCGCGGAAATCGTCTATCGACGAGACGGTGATTTTAATAGATTCACCCGAGTTGGTCGCTCGGGTGTAGTGGATCTTGTGCTCTTTGCACAAAGTCGAGACCTCGGACCATTTACCCTTTTCCCGAAGGAACACGGGTGGTGGGACCTTGGCCTTGACAGAAGAGGCCGGGGCGGGTGTGGAATGCACCGGGGTAGCTGGCGCTGAAGTCGCCGCGGTGGGTGTTGAAGACACCGGGACGGGCGTTGAGGACGCCGGGGCTTGTTTGGAGCGCTTCTTAGAGCGCTTCTTAACTAGGGTGAAGGAGGGTGGCTCAGGGCCAGATGGGGTGGCGTCCGAGGATGTCTCGGTCGCGGGTGCGCGCTTGCGGCGCGGAGGGGCGTCTACTTCACACTCCATGTCACTGGAGGAAGGAGACGCGGGAGGGCCTAAGACCAGAGTGGTCTGAGTGGCGGATGTGGCCTGAGGGACCTGTGGAGGTGTGGTAGCCTGAGAGGCGGGGGGGTATCCATCGATAATAGTATCGATAAGGTGTTGGGGGTATTTAATCCCCCGAACTGTACCGAATCTAATGAGTGCACAAAGTGCGTCCTGCACTTCGACAGGAGCCTTTGAGCCCATTGCGGAGGGGTTGGGGAGGGACAACAATATATAAATATATATACTATGAACCTAACAACGATGACTAACTTCCTAAAACCACCCTACACGCAGTAGGGCGGTTGGAAACGACGCGGATAACTTACTCGAACACGAAGACTCGAAGTTCTGGAACGCAGATCTTGCCGGAGCGGCGACGGCGACGCAGTCGGCGACGTCAGGCAGCAGGCGGCAAACGAAGATTAGTCGTGAAAACGACTGTTCTATGAAATTTAGGAAATACGGTACGAAGCCTGGGTCGTGAAAACGACCCCTGAAATTTGGGGTGCTCAACTAGTGCGGGGACTAGAGAGCGGAAAAAGCGTCTGCGATCGACGTGCGAACGAATCCGCACGCAAACCGAGACTCCATGACACATCATAATTTCCTATAAGAATCTTATTAGTACTTGCTTACGTCACACTCGAAAATAACCACCTATCCGAGGACGGGCGCAAGTAGTGAGGGCGTGGACTAGCGTTATTTACAAAACTATTTGTATGGCTATGTCCCTATTATGCCGAATCCGTTTCATGTTGCGTCGCTAACACCTGTTATGATTAAGTAAGGGTCAATTATTATCTTGAACTTATAATTTTAATAACGAGTTTAATCACATGAAACCTTTTTAAACTACGTTTTAAGCAAATTGCAATAAAAATATAAGCACCAATTTTCAGTGATCTACTTTGTGCGAAACCTAACAACTTTATGGACAAAATAATTTATGGAAATAAAACACCATGGTCGCGCCATGAACATTGACTGACACTTAGTACATATCAACAAATTGTTGATGTCAGTTTTCCTTGTTAGTAAACAATTGTTATTTGAATTAACTAACAATTTGTTCGTAATTTGTTATTCGATATATAAACTATTATTTTCCTTGGAAAAATGAATCTACAACTGTCTCCTCCTCTTCCTTCCATTAGAGTGCTCATAGTTAATCCACTTTGTTCATGTTCGAGACTTATTATAATGAAAATATTGAGAGGTTATGTTTTTGGAGAATCGACACGGATAGACCTAATTCTATTGGTGTATTCTAACGAGCAACCAGATGCGGATTCGTTAAAAGCTGAATTACTGAGCTGTGCATTTCTTTGTTTGAATTCGATCACAGTTACCTTAGAGCTGCCAAGGTAATTTCATGTGTAGAGTTTTATTCACTAATATACAACTAATATAGGTTTGCAGATTCATTTAATAATTAAAGTTCACCGTAAAAGACCAATGGAAGAGAAGAAATCGAAGAATTTAAAATATTGGGTTTAGCTATAATATGTACCTACTAATGTGTGTATTTTTGTCAAGAAAAATATAAAACTAGCAAATAAAAACAGGAGGGGTGTTTCAACCCACCTTTAAAATTTTGCTTATAAAAAACACTACACTATTGTAACACTTAATGTAGGAAACACGAGATGGCAAGTAAAGTTTATGTTATGTATGACCATATACATATATAACTATACTGTAATGTTGTATGTAACAACAAATTGATTTATGGAAAACGTAAAAATGACTATGCGATAAACAATTTTTTTCTCGTTTCCAGATACACAGATGCTGACGTATTTTGTTTCGTCACGAATTTCATAAATCCTAACTCGTACAGTACGTACAAAGCGGATGGATGCGATGAGCAATTTGATATGCTCTATTTACTTTTAAAACTGGCAAACCATTGGTCCAAATATCCACTCAATTCCGATGGGGAGACTAAAGACAACAAACCGAACGTAAAATGCATGGATATTAAAACGAATACAATACCTAAGAGAGCTGTAATAATGACGGATGGTTTAATAACCCTTCATATTTTGAAATCTATATCAAAAGTTTTACCATCTGACGTATTGTTCTGTCCAACACCATTATGTACCGTTGCTAAACATGTTCTTGCCGATTATCTTAAGGTAAATTACCTGTATAAGTAATTAAAATCTTCACTCAATCAAGGTGCTTGTTCAGCCTTACAGAATGTAAAACAGAATAAATACATAATGAATAGAAAATGTTTTGACACGAAAATAGACATCTATAAACCGCTCATTTCACTCTAATATACGCTCACGCTTATACACAATTGTTTCCCCATGGAAAACGAGATATCATGTGTTATATCGTTATCACAGATACCAGGATCTAGCTTAAGAAAAACAATCGTGTATTTTAGGATACGAGTAGTAGAGGTAAGTTCAGGTACTGCAGGAAACTTTTAATTATGTCAGCTAACATTGATTCATTCGATCTGGCGTCTCGATCTGAAGGTACCAGTTTCGATCCCCGGTGATAGCCAAACAAGCTTTGACAACTTGAGTCCATCAAGCCGACTGCTCGAACGTTGAAAGACAACATTGTGAGGACACACACTCACCTTAGATATTATTTCGAAGGTGTGTGTCAAAACTGCCAACCCGCTGCAAGCAAGCGTGATGGACACGCTTATGAACATACTCATGTGTGTGCATGGATTATTTTAACTTCATAACAATATAGACTTTGTAGCAGTACCTAAATTACAGCTAAAGATAGTTTAGGATGTAAGGAATTAGTATAAAGTGTGCTTCCCTAATTTTTTCAAATAAATAAAAATTATTATACTACAAATTCGCTAACACCCCAGTTAGGTAAGTCTGATATCCCTGCAGTGAGATTAAGGCTATCGTAATAAACATTGGTTCATTCTTAAGGTGGGATGTCCTGACGTAAACGAAATGTGCATCTGGGCTGCTGACGACCAGGTCTTCCACATCGTTATAGAAGAGCCAGTAATAGTTAGAGCTGTGCAAAGAGGATCTATTACTGAAGGAGGTGCGGGTGAACCTGGTGATAGTCTTTTGAAAGACCAAATACAGCGCTTGAACTTAGATTACACACAGTTTAACGAGTCTTGGATGAAAACGCATTTTGTTAACAAAGTTAGTATAACATTTGATTTGAAAAATGCCATTTGGCAAGGTTTCACCATTTTTATGTAGGAAATACTGAATAAAATAACATATTTTTTGATAAATTACCTCTCCAACGGTAGGAAAATTTGAGAATCGGTTGGTTTGTTTTAGAATAATATTTTTATCTTGGGAATAATTATTATATGGACGTCCAAGTAGCGTGAGTAGCAGTAAGCCTGCCTCATGGCGCGAAAACCGATCGATTCATTTATGTGATGTACTCAGTTTGTTCTTGGGTCATGGTTGTTTACATTTTATACCTATGTCTGTTTATTCTGGGTTCATCCGACAGTTCACTTTATGGTCATCCATAGTCACGCAAGCTCTGCTTACTTTGGAATTAAACTATTGCTGTGTTTTCTGGGGATTTATTTGTTTATAATGTAGATATAGATAGAAACAGAGTAGAATTTTGTAACGCCACCTGAAAGGAAAGTACATATTCTTAATATTGGACATAAACTGTTTTCTCTAATGAAACATTCCTTTATTTTTTTATTTAATGTATGAATACGTTTGCCAAACCCGGGAGTTGTTACGCACTGTATTTTTTGGTTCTTCGTTTTGAAAAACGAAAGATGCGTGACGTTCTTGCGTGACGTACTTGAGTATTGAATCTATAATAGTCACATAAACTCATGTATATTAAATACATATTCGAAACTTTAAAAGAATACAACTGAGAAACATAATGACGCAATGACTTGGCCTGCGAGCAAGAGGGTGCTGCTGAATCAGGCAATGAGAACAATATTTATGAGGTCCATGTGTCAAGAGCTAGTTACCGGTCTCCCAGTAATTTACTTTAACGAAAGGCACCAACCGGTACGATCAATCATAAGTATCAAATCTTTCTAACAACTCATAAAAATAAATGAATTCATGGAAAAAATTAGTCCTATTTTGTTGGATGTGTTACCAGGCAAGTATGTAATCCGTCATTGTACACAACACCTAGGGAATGTCAAAAATTCCTAAAATAGAGAGCATATGTATGATATATTTTCTAAATAACAATCGGAATCGTGTTATATTCGAGATTTAAAAAGGCTTTTTCAAGTAGTATTGTAGTACGGCAGATAATCGTGCTATAAAAATAGACGATTCTGAAGAACCAAGTGCCACTCCATTTCTTTCTCCAAAAATAAATAAGCTTTTTAGCTGAAGTGGGCATCACTTGCGGCTGGACACTGTGATACCAAATGTGTCTTTGCTTTCATATGAGTCGTATTGCAATAACTCGTATTGTATCGATTACTGTAAGCTGACTAATTAATTCCATTACTTATGACCGATTTTATGTGTTCTTAGAGGCGTACTGAAATGGATCTTTTTGTATGGCCTACGTATGCCACAGTTGCATGATGATGACGTTAATAAGTTGACCATCACCGAAAATATGTTGGACTCAGGCCCCAACTACTTGTTTAACGTTTTAAATACTCATATATTGTCTACGGGACGACGATACATACCGCGACTCGTTAAAGAAGCCTTAGAAATTAAGAAAAATGCTAACAATTCGAATCGCGAGGACCCAGTGATTAAGTATTTTATTTTATCTTATTTGGGACAGTAAACAATTACACAGAACATATAGATACATTGAATGCATTAATACAATGAAGCAATAAATATGTAATCAGCACCATTATCCCCTTATGATTTATCAATATATCTTAAGTGAGTAGATGACAAAGTATGGCTTAAAAGTAATAGCTAGTTTAACATTAATACGAAATACAAATAAATAAAAATTCATATTACTACGCTTTATTTTATCGTTTTATAAAAGTGTTTGATGCAAGTTAAGTTTTAAGTTAGTAAAACGAATGTAATGTCTAGTCTTGACGAAATACATGTAAGTATATTAATTTATGTAAATTTATTTTGAATTCTTTTTTGTGACTAATATAAAATTATTATTAACACAGGTTACATATAGGTTACTTGAATTAACAATATCTGATACAATTAAACTAGCAATTTTTGTATTGGTTTTTTAGATAAAATGAAAATATCGAGTTTGCTAAATATTTCATTAGGGATTTTCATGATTTGTTGATAGAAGCACGCTCACCAGCATTTAAGCGGCAAAATATTGGCATAAATACAGGATGTTTGTAAGTTTCTCGAAGGCGTTGTGATTTACTAGGTAGTCGGTAACAAATTTCATTGGTTAAATTCATATAATCGAATCGGTTATGACAGATATTATATAGAACTATTTGATCCAATATTATTCTTCGATTAAGCAAAAATATTAGTGAAAACTTATTGAGAAATTTTAGATTTCATGTTTTTCTTTAATTTAAATCACCATATTTGTCAAAAAGGTTTTTTTTATTGATCCTATCGATTAAGGCCAAAAGAGCAGGTATTCGGGCCGGCACATTCGGGTCGAATGTCTAGAGAGCACCCCTTATACAATCGGTTTAATGCAACATTGCAAATTTCATAAAAAATAAATGTTCGGTGTGGATAGAGAGTTGAAATAAGATCATGTAATTGATTTAAAGGTTAATAATAAATAAGGGCGTTTATCTTCAAATTCCTAACAATTTATGTAAGTAGGTCCTTCGCTATAACTACCTACACTGGTGTTATTCTCTATCTACGCAGCAGTCTTAGTTAGTTGACTTAGAAGTTTGAATTTACCATTTCCTCTAAGTTAGAATTTACAATAACACTGAGAAATTTTCTCATGATCATTGTCAAACACTTTACACAGTGTTTCTCACCGTCCTTGTTAAAATGACTGCCTTATTCTTCAAAATAAAGGCTCGGAACGACGAATTTTTATTTTCTTTCATACTTAGGTATTAACTATGGCTTCCAAAAACACTTACGGTAACGTCAGCCGCGCTGCTGAGTTCTGCAAAACTTTAAATACAATTTGGAAGGGATTGACTATGGATCCAATGGAAAATAAGGAAATCCGAACAAACCTAGGAATCATAAGTGACGGATCTTTTGATAGTGCAAAAGGTATGTTTTTTCATAAACTACATAGAAACTCCGTAACTAGAAAGTAAAATTAGTTAATTAAACTTTAGGTTTGTCAACAAGGTTCGCCTTGTTACATTGATGTCGACCAAGACTTGGTATAACTAACTTTTAGTATCGTTCGTCGCAATCAATTTTAATGAAAATGTAAATAAAACAAGTTTCCTCATTTGTTTGAACTATTTTTTTGTATACCTTAACACGATTTATAACAATATTAATTTGAATAACATTTTTAAGTCTTGAAATTGGAATTGGTTCAAGGTGAGTTGGTGACTTATATCTTACTTAAAAGCGCGTAGTGAGTGATAAATAGAATATTTGATTTTATATTACTTAATATGTTAATTAAAAAACGGAATTTATAATCTCAAATTTTTTATAATTTCATAAAAAGATGTACAGGAAGGTATTGGCTGTAAAAACAGGTCCACAAAATCATAACGAGCGGAACGTATAATTTTTTAGACTCCTTCAATTTAATGAGTTTAATATGTAAACTAAGTTAGTATGTGATTCGCAATTAGCTCTAGTTTGTTTACAAAAATATTAAAATGCATTGGGCGCAGTGCTATAAGTGCCTACATTTAAAATACTAAATTACCTAAGAATAGCTTCTAGAAAAAATAACTAAGATTCAAAAGTTTTTACAATAATATATTTCAATTTTATAACTTATGTTTTTATTACTTCTATTACTCATAACACCTTGCCTTACTTGTTTACTTGTTGTTGTGCAACATTTACCTGTTTAAATTAACTTGAACATCTTGTAAATCACTTTATGGACTCTTTTCCTTAATGTTTGGAATTTAAAATTCACCTTTAATTTTTAGGTCAACCTTACGTTTTCCCTGTTATATTTCGTGAAAATAAATGGCAAGTTGATCAACGTAAGAAAAACTGTCCTCATTTGCGGTTGGAAATGAAACGTATCAACAAAGTTTTGACCAACAACCATTCAACGGTAACAAAGCTCATTATATTTTAAACCAAGTTTAAGTTTGTTGGGTCCTTTGATCTTTATATGAACGCTGGAGGTATCACTACGTCGTTCTTTATATAGTTCAAGAACTTCAATTACGTGTCTTATGTAGACTAACATTTAAGCACGAAAAGGAGTTTAATACTTACAGATCACTGAATTGAAGGCGGGGAAACCTCAAGAGGAAGGTTGCTCTGTTTGCAGTAGCACGAAATAAACTATGTCTCTAAAGTCTATTACTGAAACGGCTCTGGTTCTCTGTGCTCATTCGTTCTCAGGGTCACATCAGGCTTTAATAACTTCAATGAAGGTAAATCAGCTCATCCCGACTGAGGTGTAATATCAAGCAATTTATGCACCATCACGGCTGCAGACTACACATACCTTCGAAATAAAATAAGTGGGTTATTCATATTTCCAGCACTTTCGGAGCAGTTGACTTAATGAAATTTAGCATAAAAAAACACGCTGGTTCATTTCGCACACACCTGGTCAAGCTGAATAAGAATCCAGTTCGTTAATCACAATAGGATTTTAGACATTTACAATTAAATGTGAACTATTTTCAGCTGCTTAGCTATTGCAAAGAGTTCCTGGAGCACAACGTGATCAACCAACAGTTTGTTGCGATGGATCAAGAGTCCTCCACTTTAGAAAGCTCAGATACTTGCGAGCAAATGAGACTGTGAAAGGTACATTTTTATATTACTATTGTGCCGAATAAAAGTGTACTTTTAAATGTAGTTACAAAAATATTTATCTGTTGCAGTTTAATCTTAAAAATTCAAAAACCACATTGAAAGTAAAATGCATACAAATTATTAGGAAGACTCAAACATTCAAATTTGAATGGAAGGGAACTTTTTCTAAGCCATTCGAAGACGCTATAAAAGACCTATAATGTATCGTTTCTGTATTCCGGATAAAAGGAATGAAAAACAAAAAATCAGTACTTTCTTAAATGAAACCTCGGGTCGGTTACGTTCATAATTTCCACAATAAATAACTAAATTTAAGATCCATAAGCTTGGACGACACCACTTACCAATATTTCTACGGCAGTGCTTGATCGAAAGCTTTAAATTGTAAGAAAAAGCACCTTAACTTCTGGAAAATCTATATGAAAAAGATTTTCATACAAATCAATAATTTATGTAACGCTGCACGCAACTAAATCTACATCTCTGGCTCAAAGGCTCATGTAGGTCAGGGCTCAGTTATTAAATAAAAAAAAAACATCTACAAGTATTGAACTAGCCAAATTCGCTCCATTAAGCTTATTCTTGTAAAACGCTGGTCTCTACTGAATAGAGATGAGAAAAACAAATAAAAGCGCATTTACCAAGCGATTAATATTCGAAGTCCGACAGACTTGGGCCGGGCGGGCCGGCGGCCGCATCGTTTGTTTAACCTCTTCTGTCCATTTGATTCCCGACCTCGGGGGTATGTAATTTCCATTATACGGGCCAGAACAACCATGTTTACTTACTTCAATGCCAATAAGTTTGCACTGACCGTTTCACTGAGATAAAAACTTTACTTTACGACCTTAGTGCACTCAAGGCTCAAACTAAGTAAGGACGTTTAAAATAAGCTTCGATACGAAAATGTATTTTTCTTAACAACTTACTTAAACTTTAAGGATTCTGTTTGAATGAAAGTGTATACTGTTTAATTTTTCTGCATAAAAAGTAAATTAGGTGTTTTGAATTCTTTCGATTCGAGCTGTCAGTTAAAGCAAAGCTATTTGCCGCAGCTACGCCGCGAATTCAAATCAAACTCGTCTCATTAGCTTGTAAAGGAAAACTTGCATTAGTTGACCAACTACCAACACCAACGAGGCACTGGTTATACTCACTTTCTGTACTAAAATCCGTCTAAAAGCCCACGAGCCCAAGTAACGAGTAAAAGAGATAAAAATATACAACTGTGTACTTACATTTCGCTTCAATAACTCCAATTAGCCAAAAGCTAGTTGGAATATTTTTATTTCCTTTCCGTTGCACGTTTGACGTGAAAGCAAACCGAAGAACAACTTTTTCCTTTTACATTGTAATTAAGCATTTTTCAATGGCGCAATTGCAATATTTCTTTAGCTATGTTATTGTTCTTCCAGAAACACTAATTCAAGTTTAAGCTTTTGTAAGAGAAATCGTAAAATAGAGTGTAGATAAAAAGTCTTACCATTCACCATATCTGAGTTTAAAGTGGGTGAAATAAAGCGGATTTTATTTCTTAAGAGTAGAATTAAGCTCAGTATTTATCTAGAAGTCCAGCTAGCAGGAATACGCGAGCTTCTGGTGAAAATATATAGGATAGACAAACATGATTGGCCACAGTTTGTAAATAGTGCATTGGGTTCATTGCTTACTGGATACTGTGTGGAAGGCACCAGGTAATTGGGAACTTGCGGTCTGTGTTTTTAGTATATTTGCTTAGTCTATTTACGAGTTTAAGATTTTTCAAAACGTTGAAAAGCTTACTTTCTAAAAATTTTGGTCACATTTTGTTGAGTTGAGTGAATGTGAATTAATTTCTGTCTCAAACAAATCTATGTTAACTTTAAAGGTTCAAAAATGTATTACTCCAACATTAAATATAGTAAATCGTAAAAAGCTCCGAAAAGCCAATATTTTCTTGCATAACATTCTCCTTTGTCGTCCGTAATTGCTATGGATAATTTCAAAACGGAATAAAGTTACAAGCGGAAATTCGCTGAGATCCTCCAGCTAAAAATTATCTAGGTTTAAAAACGTGTAGCAGACACAAAACCTTGCCCAGCCACATTGGCCACAAGCGCAAAACTTAATTTTCTCTTTTGTTGTACAGTCAGTAGCAAATCTACATGTAAACTTTAATAGCTTGAAAGATAAAATGTAACAGTTGGAAATTATGTGTAAGTTTAGCCTTTGCACTGGGTCGCCAGTTGCTATATAATTTGTAATCCCACAAAAAAAACCTTTATGCATTTGTCGTATAAATTTGTTAAAATAGTTGAGCTATGTTTTAAGTGCAGACGTAGACTATACATCCTTTGTGGTGGTTATAGGTATATCTGTAATTGTATCTCAAACCTGTCCTGTAGGAGTTTTGCGTGCTTTCCATTGTCCCACATCAGATGCAGAAATAAATAACCTTTAAAACAATGTCATTTTAAATTTGTATCCTGAGAACACTATGAAAAAGCTGGGACTTTTGTTGGGTTTAAGGATATAATTAAAGGTTTTGGAGTGTTATCTTAATCTAAACTGAATCAAACCTAACTAAATAAATCTAACTAGAAAAAGAGAAAAATTGGACATTTAGGTGTCTCACAAAAATTTTCACCTAAGTCGCTAAGCTTACCTGTGAGCATTTGGATCGTTTCTTATCTTAAAGAAATCAAAAACTTTTAAGCTTTTGGAATAAATATTTTAGGTCGGGTCTTGGCTTTTTATGGTATCCGAGTTGGAGGAATTTGCGTCACATTAAGAGAATAAATCCTGAGATACTGTTTGTTCTCGTGTAGCGCGTGTTAGTCACATTTGTTATCTGCTCGTACCAGCTTGACTTCTTGAATTTATTGACTTTTTTCCCGCCTTAATTTTCAGAGATTCGGTCGAATGGCCCACGCGAGCTGCGGAACATTAATGCTACTCCAGGGAAATATCTTTTTTGTTCATTGTAGTGTTTAAATTATCATTCATGTTAAAAGCTTAAAAATTTTACTTTCTGCTATTAAAAGCGTTATTATAGTTAAGTTTTCGTTTTATTTAACTGCGTTCTTATTTTAAAAGTACGGGTCTGGATGAAGTACAATTTTGTTGAAGTGGTTTGCAAAAATCTGGTTTACGGCTTTCCATTTAACTTAATTCTCAGCAAATTTATTTAAAAGCTTAGTAAGCTCTTTTAGTTGATGGCTTTTGATAAACGGAATTTAATGGGAATTATAATACTGAAGTCATATCAGTTAATTTTAATGAAATGAAACATGATGCCTTACAATGAAAACAATGTATCATGTAGGAATTCAGTGAATATAATCCACTCCATCAGAAGATTTTGAAGATATTATTCTGTAATGATAAGCCGAATAGTAGAACCTGAATCGACTTTCAAATAATTTATAACGAGAATAAAATTCAACTCGATCCAACACCGCAGCTTAATTGTAGATTTATTTTGAATATACCCTTAAGTTGAGTATTGAATTTAACGGTTAATTGTCACCACACGATACATTTATCGTGGTATATCGAACTTAACCAGACGTCGTAAATATTACCTTAAATGATAATGTCGACAGTTAAGGGGTACAGCGTGTAACGTAAAATTTAGAACTAAGATGTAGAAAATTATAAAAAATACAATATTTAAGTATAGGTACATAAGTTCCTGTAAGACGGCAGTTCGCTCGTGAGAATGAGATTGAGAAATTGAAGTCTTCAGGTTGTTTATAAATTCATACGAAAAAACAAAAATCCTGCAATCTCCGTGGTTTTAGGTAAACTAGTTACGTATTCATAAACAAATCCTCGCTTTGCATTCCGGCTAGCCGGTACGCAAAAGTACCAAAAACAGGCAGCACTTATCTAAAGTAGTTCATTATAAATCTGCGACATATTCATAATCTCTCGTAATTTGTAAGACATTAAAAAAGTCTTACAAATTACGCGAGCAGAGCGATCCAAATTAGCGCGGTAGAGAGAAGCTTTCTAACACTCGAAAGTTATTTATGGTAAAAAAATATGTTATTATGTAATTATGAAAGTCTCAAAGTAATTAGGTGCGCGTAATTAACTGAGCCAATAAAGTTAAAACTATCAATTTTCATAACGATGTCAATTATTGCCTTGATTGCCCATTAATGTCCTAATTTTAATTGATTATTATTGGTTTTATATTATTTTCGATGAGATGTTGCTGTGAATTATGATTAGCGTGTTGCTGCGTCTTCGTTTGAAAACTAGGAGTGTCGCCCGTGTTCCGCCCCGCGGAAGCTCAGACTAAGGCGGGGATCGCTCGCGCGTTGTTTGGTCTGTTGTAGGCGTTCCGCATACTAAGGGTTTTTTTTTTTTGCTGCCGAGGCACCCTCGCGGGAGGGAGGTGGAAGATGCGTCATGCATACCGCCCGCAGGTAAATTCTTCTGCGGGGGGTTATGTGGGACTCACCAGAATGGCACCTACCCACTAAAAACCACCTGTTGGCTGTAGTTATTACCGTTAGCCTTCATCGGAAGCGACACCCGTCGGGAAGTTGGGCGCGCTGGCGGAGACCCGCTAGCGGGTCTTCCGCCTGTAGTGAAAGTTGCACTGAAGGTGCTCAAAGGGACATGAGTTGGTGGCCGTTCTGGGCAGCCTCCGGTGAAGCCGGGGCTGGGCAGAGGTCGGCCGAAGCATGATTTAGGGATCAATTCATTTAAATGAACCTATAATGAATTGAGAAGGGAACTATGCTCCGCCAGAGCTAGCAAACGCTCTGTCGGAGTACGTGAAGCCCTAAGTTTACGGGCTAAGACTGCGATTTCACTAACATCGACATTTTTCATAGCGTCGCAGACGATACGCATATCGTCTGCTACGGAGGATTGAGGAGTGGGTTTGTATGGGCGAGGAGCCGGGATGGGATTCGATGCGGGGCGCTGCCTCCAATTTTCTGGGGCAGGCCTGGACTGTGTAGGCTTTGCAGCCGGAGGAACCCGGCTACGCAGCGGCGGAAAGTTTTCTTGAGAAAGGCGCGGCGCCTGTTTGGGTGCCGCCCTCTTGGAATTGGAGCGCATACAACGGGGTGCACGAGGGCAGCCCCTGTAATTTGCGGTGTGGCCGGACTGGCCACAAAGCACGCAATCGGGAGGAGAGGGAGTTTCAGGAGTGCGATGCACTCCTTAGTAAAGTGCGGGACCAGGCACTTGACGCACCTGGGCGGTGCGCGGCAGTTGGCCGCCGCGTGCCCGTACAACTGGCACCGATGGCACTGGCCGGGATGACCGCGGCGATGAGGCGCCTCGATCGAGATCCCAGAGAGGCCGCATATAGTGCTAACCCCTTTGAGGATCTCCCTGGACTTGGGGACGTTGGCGAGAACCACCAAAGCGAGAGGGTGTTGCCTCCCGTACTTGCTGTGCATTTTATGCACCGCGAGTGCCGGGAAGCCTTGGGACTGCAGATCCTCTAGGATAGCCTCGTTCGATAATTCGAACGGGACTCCCCTGAGTACCGCTCTGATCTTACGCTCTTATGACAGAGCATAAGTATGATAAGCATATTGCTTATCGGTGAGGAGCTTTGTTAAAGCACGGAAGTCGTCTATCGACGAGACTAAGATTTTAATAGATTCACCCGAGTTGGTCGCTCGGGTGTAATGAACCTTGTGCTCATTGCACAATGTCGAAACCTCAGTCCATTTACCCTTTTCCCGAAGGAAAACGGGTGGTGGGACCTTGGCCTTGACAGAAGTTGGGGCCGGAGCGGGTGTTGAAGACACCGGGGCAGCTGGCGTTGAAGACGCCGCAGGGGGTGTGGGGACGGGCGTCCAGGGCGCCGGGTCTTGTTTCGACCGCTTCTTAGAGCGCTTCTTAACAAGCGTAAAAGAGGGAGACTCAGGGCCAGTTGGGGTGGCGTCCGAGGATGACTCGGTCGCGGGTGCGCGCTTGCGTCGCGGAGGGGCGTCTACTTCGCACTCCATGTCACTGGAGGAAGGGGACGCGGGAGGGCCTAAGACCTGAGGGGTCTGGGGAACTGGGGTGGCCTGAGGGGCCATTGTGGACATTAACGTCATGAGATGAGGGATAAGGGAATCTAAGAAACGGTACTTATCAGCATTTATAGACATGCCTTCAGTACTTTCAAGTAACTTCTTCCTAAACTCGTCAAAGCTTAGGGAAGCCATTGCGGAGGGGTTGGGGAGGGACAATATATGAACCTAACAACGATGACTAACTTCCTAAAACCACCCTACACGCAGTAGGGCGGTTGAGAACGACGCGGATAACTTACTCGAACACGGCACTTGGAGTCCTGGAACGACGAATCCCCGTCGACGAAGCTCACGTTCCACGAAGTACGGTTAACAACCCTCTATCCGGCGTGAAAACGGCGTTAGAAACTTATTAGAAGTACGGTTAACGAGCCACTGTCCGCAAACGAAAACTGAAAACGGCGTTAGAAACTTAATACGGTATACAACTATGAAATTATATATTACGACAACAACCAGTGAAATTTGGGTGCTCAATTATCGCGGGGGCTAATAGAGCGGGAAGGCGTCTGCGATCGACGTGCGCTCGAGAACGCACGCAGACCGAGACTGATACTAAGGGTTTTTTTTTTGTTCCCCTCCGCGGGAAGGGCAGGAGGATAAAAATGCCCCGACTCATACTCTGGCGCGATTCCAAAGTTATGTGGGACTCGTCCCGACGCCTACCAGGACCATACCCACTAAAAACCCCTGTCGGCTCGTGCATTTTTGCCACTCAGCCTTCATCTGAGCGACGGCCAATTGGAGAAAGAGGCCGCGCTAGCGGGGCCCAGAAGGGGTCACCCGCTGGGATTACATAGCACTGAAGGTGCTCAAAGCACTGAAGGTTAATACATGGCACTGAAGGTGCTCAAAATGAAAACAAATAATAGAAAATAAAATAATAAAAATTAAAAATTGCAAAATAAAATTGAATTAATTCGCATTTACGTTAGAATTAGGATTTACGTTAGAATTAGAATTTACGTTAGAATTAGAATTTGCGGCCAGAAGGGCCTCGAGATCGGCGGACAGTCTGGTGGATGAGTACGCTTGCGCATTCCTAGGCCTAGCGACTTTGAACTTCGAGTCTAACACAGGAGTAGTATATGAGACTGAATCACGAACTAGAGGATTGGGATGGGTTTCGGAGAGTTTGAAAAACGCTTCAGAGAGTGTTTTGAGATGTTGTTGTACTGTAGGCAGTTCAAGATCTCTATGCAAGTCCGCGTTACGCACGTACCACGGTGCGTTTGTGGCCCGGCGGCAAAAGAGGTTTTGAACTACCTGCAGTTTGTGCAGGAGGGAGGGTTTGGCGTGGGCAAAGATTGGCGAGGCATACGTCATAACGGGTCTAACGCAGACCTTGTAAAGTGTACGTTTGTTTCTGAAGGACATTTTACTTTTTCTACCTAACATGCTATTTAGGCAGCCTAAGTAGTGACGAGCGAGTTTCGAAACTCTTTCGACGTGTGGCTTGAAAGAAAGCGTCGGATCTAATGTGACGCCTAAGTATTTAGTACTGCGCTTCCAGGGGATGGGAATGCCTAACATTCGGACGTGGGGATCGCCATCGGGACGACGGCGTTTGTGGTCGAAGCGCATCGCAGAACTCTTTTCAGGGTTCACTCAAGGGCGTTTACGGCCTTTTGGAGTCTGGTAACAAGGTGCCGAACACTGTGGCCTTTGGTATAGAGTGCGGTGTCGTCAGCAAAGAGGGCGAGTTCGACGCCTTTCGGCGGGATGGGAATGTCGTTGGTGTACACGGTGTACAGCAGAGGGGCGAGGACTGAGCCTTGAGGGACTCCAGCCTTTATGGGACGAGGCGCAGAAAGCGTGCCTTCGTGTTTAAATCGAAATGTACGGTCTTTGAGAAACGACGCTATTAACCTGACTAGGCGATCCGGTAAGCCTATCTTGTAGAGTTTATAAACGAGACCGCTGTGCCAGACTTTATCGAAAGCCTTGGCTACGTCAAAGAAAACCGCGACTGTTTTATAACGACGCGGATAGAAACCGTCAAGTATATACTCGACGATTCGGTGGACTTGCTGAGGGCAGGAGTGTTTAGCGCGAAAGCCGAACTGATGGGGAATAATGAGAGGATCGCCATCCGTTGGAAACAGATGGTTCCGCATTCGAGAGAGTATGACTCTCTCGAGAAGTTTAGACATTGCCTTGAGGAGGCTGATGGGTCTGTGATTAGCCGGGACGTTCAGAGGTTTGCCCGGCTTGGGAATGCCTATGACTGTCGCTTCTTTCCAAGCTTTTGAAAAGTAGCTATGGTCGAAGCAGGCATTCAAAATGATAGCCAACAAGGTAAGCATCTGTTGAGGTAGGTGCTTAAGTGCGTGGTCAGAAATTCCATCCGCACCCGGAGCCTTTTTGGACTTTTGATTTCTAATGAGAAGCAAGATTTCATCATTAGAGACTGTGACAGGGTAGGCGGTGATGGGGAGAGAGTCTCTGCGAAGGACTTCGTCCTCCACCGCCTGGATGTGTGAGGGATCAGCAGGTTGCGTGCTGGGCGAGCATTGTGCGGCAATGCTGTCAGCGAAGCATTCGGCTTTCTCTTCGACTTCAAAGGCAGTAGTGCCATCGGGACGAGTGAGAGGACGAACGTGAGAGGCGGTGTCTACGCGTAAGGCTCGGGCCATGCTATAGTACGCTTGGTGGGACGGAGAGATATTCGCCATGAGATCGTTCATTTGAGCGTCTCGGAGTTCCGCGAGGCAAGACCTAACTTTACGTTGAAGCTGATTCGCAGCTGTTCTATAGGCGGGCGTGGGATATTTCTTGGCTCTCCGGAGAGCCGCGTTCTTAGCTTTAATAAGATTGCTAACGGCTAAGGGAAGCGTTGGTTTGCCTTGCTTAGCAACCTTTTCGTTGTCACTGATGGCTGAGTTGATAGCATCAGTGAGAGAATTTACTAATGAATCGATTTTATCCGGGCTATCTAATTGTTCGGGAGAGACCGCGAGTGGAGAGTTCGGAGCCTCTAAGGCTGAATCTAACGTATTTTTAAAACCTTTTCAGTTGGTAAAGGTCTTAGGAGATGAGACGTTATCGTTCGGCGGTCCTAGCACGAGGGAAACGGGGCGATGGTCGGAGCCTAGGTCATCGAGCGGTTCGATAGACCTTAGATCAAGATTGATTCGCTTGATAATTGCAAAGTCGAGGATGTCAGGAGAGTAGGACGGGTTGTTGGGATAGTGAGTGGGAGTGATGGGGGATATGACGTCTAGGTCAAGGGAGTTAGTGATGTCGAGGAGAGCGATACCGCTGGTGTTAGTCGATAGGCACGTCCAGTCAGTATGTTTGGAGTTAAAGTCTCCGAACATAATGACTGAATGGCCGAGGGCGAGAATGGCCTCAAAGTCGCTGCGGATTGGTCTGGTACCACTAGCTATGTAGATTGAAGCTATGATGATGGTCGGATGACCGGTCATAGCCAATCTACACACAGTGGCTTCCATGTTGAGGAGAGGAGGGGTAGGGAGAGGACAGCAATGGAAGCCTCTTTTGTAATATATAGCGGTGCCGCCGAAACCGTCGGAGTTGGGCCTATCGTTACGAATAAACGCGTACTTAGGTATAGCGAATCCCCTGGAGCGGTTTGGAGTAAGCCATGTCTCCTGGAGAAGGAATAAGTCAGGTTCTTTGTTCTGAAGGAACAGTTTAATCTCGGGAAGGTTGGTGTTAAGGCTACGAGCGTTAAAAGATACTAGGGATAAGCCCTTGGGTTTGATACGACAGGTCGCGGGATTCGCGAGTCTAGACATTATAATTTACTTATTTACGAATTTATGCAAAAATAAAAGAATTTACAACGAACTTAGGAGCGAGTGATGCTCGGCTAACGCGAATAAACGCTCTTGAGGAGAGCGGGCGGCTCGCAGTTTGCGTGCGAGCACGGAAATTTCGTTAATATCGCCGTTTTGAATAACGTCGAACACGGTATTCATGTCCTCAGCCAACGACGACTGAGGTGCGGATGACGGAGCAGGACGCGGCCCTACGGAAGCTACAGGAGCTGGGATGGGTCGGGAAGGTGCAGGCGGAACGGCCGGACGCTGCCTCCAAGACAGAGCCTGAGTAGGCGTCGGCTGAACGGGCTTTGCTTCCGGGGGACCCCGGTTGCGCAGCGGCGGGAAGTGAGCGGGAGTGAGCGGCGGCGCCGGTTTAGGCGCGGCCCTCTTAGCGGTGGAGCGCGGAGCGCGCGGGCAACCCCTGTAGTTAGCTGTGTGGCCGGACTGACCGCACAGCACACAGGCAGGGGGGAAAGTGGATTCGGGAGTGCGAGTGCACTCCTTCGGATCCAGGCACTTAACGCACCTGGGGGGAGCTGAGCAGTTAGCCGCTGCGTGGCCATAGAGCTGGCAGCGGTGGCACTGCCCAGGGTGACCGCGGGGGTTGGGACGCTCGACGGAGATGTTTGAGAGTCCGCAAATTGTGCGAGCCTCTCTGAAAATCTCCTTCGAGTTGGGAGCATTGGACAGCGTTCTCGGAGCATCGGATCTGCGTTGGTTGCTTTTAGATAATTGATTTTGTGCTCTCCGCACAGGTTAGAAACCGCGGTCCAGCGCGCTTTTTCGCGGAGAAAGACGGGCGGAGGGAGCTGAGGCTTCGATGGGACGGGAGCGCAGCGCGTCGCTGGCTTAGACGGGACCGGCGGAGACGCGGTCACTTCGAGTGACATGAGCGGCGCGGGGGCGGGTGTAGAAGACACCGGGGTTGGCTCGGGTGTTGAGGACACCGCGGCTTTTTTCGAACGCTTCTTAGAGCGTTTGGCAACTAATTGGAACTCGGGCTCTGGAGAGCCGGTTAGGGTGGCGGCGACCGACACAGCTACGGACGCGGCGGAGTCTGAATCGCTCCCGGGAGCGGTACGCTTCCTACGAGATGAGCGCGAGGATGAGACCGACGCGCAGTCCATATCGGATGGAACGGGAGACGCGGGAGGGCTATAGACCTGAGGGGTCTGGACGTTAGAGGCCTGAGAGGCTGGGGTTGGGGCCTGAGGGGCCGGGGACGCGTTAAGCGCTAGTACAGCTTGCGTAAATATGTCGTCAGAAATTGAAACACCCGACGCGGCGAGTGCTTGGGCGAACGCCTTCGCAATGTTAATGACGATTTGCTTATCCATTTGGGAAGGGGTTGGGACTATGATAGTATATATAATTATATAACAATGCCTAGAGTTCCTAAATAAAAAACCTAGCGAACCCTAGCGGCTAACCTCCCTACCAGCGGTAGGGGGGCTGGGGAGAATAACTTAAAACTAACCGTAGTACGCCGAGGGCCGCTACCTAGAAACCTAAAAAGGGTACGCAGGTAAAGAGTTGACCGCGTTAGGGTCAACCTTTACCGACAGAAAGGATAAATACACACGAAAACACACAGATATGATAGAAATAAATATGAAAATAGGAGAAAATAAATAAAATAGAGAATAGAAATAGAATAAAATAAAAACGCGGGTAGTCGCGACGAAAACACGCAAATTTAGTGCTCTCTGAGTTTTTATTTATTTAAAATAATATATAAGTAGTTTTAATCAAACTCATGTGGTAATATTGTGCTAAACTCACCAGATCTCACTTTTACACTAAAGTTCTACACTTAAATTCAGTGATTCACTAAAATATAACATCAAGACATCATGGAGGCATTGGCTCAACTGTTTCAAACACAATTTGCTGAGTATGAGAAGAAATTGGAAAAAATTGCAAGTAATATGACTACACATCCTGATCTAGCTTCACTTTCACAAGATTTCCAATCCTTCAAAACTCTTGTATGGCAGATGTTTAAACAGCTAAAATTAGAAATAGATTCACTTCACAATGCTCAAGATAGACTGGAAACTGCTTCCCGGAAAAAGGCTCTTCTATTACATGGTGTTCCTGAAAATCAAAATGAGAAGTTGCATGATGTGGTTCTTCAAGTTATTACAGTAAAAATGAAGATGGATAAGTTCAACCCAAACCACTTACAAGTCTGTCATCGCTTGGGTGTAGCTTCTCAAACCAAAACGAGACCCATCTTGGTAAGATTCTCTGATGTGGACGCTCGTCATGATGTTTGGGATACTAAAACAAGTCTAAAGGGCACTGGGGTCACAATATCTGAGTTTCTTACTAGGACAAGGCAGCAGATTTTTGTCTTAGCGCGACAGCACTTTGGCTTGAGAAACTGTTGGTCGGTAGAGGGCAAAATTGTTGTTAGTCTCCCCGATAAATCTCGCTATAAGATCGAGACTCAGAGTGACTTGGAGCAGATCATGTCAAAGTACCCATCCAACAGTATAACTTCAACAGCTCCGTTGCAAAAAACTGCTCCAAAACACGTTGAAAAATCTCCAATGAAAACGCGCAGGCGCCACTAATTCCATCCAAGTACATCTCTTTTCCTTTATGTTTAGATATTTCTTTATTTGTATGATAGGTACTTTTATAAGTCTATATATAGATTTGTTTTTATGAATTTTAAGAAGGTAATTTCAACTTTATTGTTTTTTTTTTTTTGCTTTTGTTTATATTTTTCGTATCAGACAACGACTTTGACAAATTTGACAGTTAGCAAATACAATCGTTCATAAACCTTAAATTTTGATTGATATGTTTTACAATCGCAAGAATTTTAATTGATGTATTGGTAAATTAGCCTTTCCAACAACTTGTGAGTGGTGAGTAGTGCATGTGATTTCATAGTAGTAATATAAGTATACATTGATATTCTATTTTATTTATTATAACTTATTCATATTCATATGAGTAATAATGATTTTAACGACAGCTTTTTCTCTTGTTCTTCTTCATCGTGTAGCTTTACAAGTGCAGATAGCTTTCTCTCACAGCCACAATTTTTGCCTGATAGAATTTCTTCTTCCTTTACTGATCCCCTTAATTTGAAGATTATTCACATAAATGCGCAAAGTATACCGAAACATCACTCTGACCTCTTAGCTTCTTTCAGTAGTGTCATTGTCGATGCTCTTCTCGTCTCTGAAGCTTTTCTCAAACCATCACTACCCTCCACGCATTACTCTCTTCCAGGATTTGTCCTCATTCGGAATGATCGCACTGGTAAGGGAGGCGGAGGGGTAGCTATCTACCTACGAGCAGATATTCCGTACAAAGTCGTAAGCGTTTCCCCTTCTGTGTATTCTGCTTCTGCCGAACATCTCGGAATAGAAATAACTGTGCGCAACACCAAATTTCTTCTAACGGTTTTTTATATATCTAACATGTACATTGATTACCTTAACTCCCTTGATGCCTTTTTAAGCGACTTTAGACCCTGTTACGATCATGTGATTTTAATGGGTGATTTTAATACCTGTCTTATTAAAGACAACTTGCAGGCCCGTGGCCTAAAAGCTATCCTTTCTTCATTTAATTTAAGTATCCTACCTCTCTCTCCCACCCACAACTTTCCAAATTCAGCTCCTTCCCTTATTGATCACATGATTGTGTCCTCTTCCTCTAACGTTGTCGACTACGGCCAACACAGTGCACCCTTCTCCTATCATGACTTAATATTTCTTTCCTACCGTGTTCGCATTCCCAAACAAAAACCCAAAACTTTGTTACGCCGATCTTATGGGAACATCAACTTACAGTCTCTTCAGCATGATGCAAGTGTCACTGATTGGTCCCCAGTGATAAATAGTGCCACAATTGACGAGAAAGTTGAATGTTTCAATACTATACTTCTGAAATTGTATGATCATCATGCTCCACTTAGACGAGTAAAATTTAGACACTACCCTGCTCCTTGGTTGTCCGATTCTATTAAAAAATCTACGTCTCAACGAGACAAAGCTAAGGCAAAACTCAAACGTAGACCAAACGAACAAAATCTTGTATCTTATAAACAGCTACGCAATCATTGCAGCCGCCTTTGTCGAGATGCCAAAAGACGCTACTTCCATGATTCCCTCGTCAATCAAAGCTCTGCAGAAGCCTGGAAATTTTTGAAGACTGTGGGTATAGGCAAAACACCAGCGACATCTCCAAACAACCTTACTTAAATGCCTTAAATAGACACTTTACCAATTTATCAACAACTTTAAATCCAAACATTAAACTAAACACTCTAAATTCTCTATGCAATACCTCATCAACACATCTTCCATTCAATTTATCAACAGTATCGGAAGATTATGTGAGGAAATCCATACTGTCCATTTCATCAGCCGCTGTTGGAAGTGATAACATAAGCTCGAGAATGATTACTTTAATCTTACCCCCTTTAATACCTATCCTTACACACATTTTTAATTTTTCTTTATCTACCAGTACTTTCCCTGCCGTATGGAAACTTGCCCACATAATTCCCTTGCCTAAAGTTCCAAATCCCAGTTCTCCATTTCAATTTCGTCCCATTTCTATCCTATCCTTCCTGTCCAAAGTTCTCGAGCATATTGTCCATGAACAATTGTCAAAGTTTCTCATGACTAACAATCTGCTCAGCCAGTATCAATCCGGTTTTCGAGCTGGACACAGTACTGTATCTGCTCTTATTAATGTGACTGATGACATACGCTGGGCGATGGAGGGTGGATCACTTACATTACTTGTATTATTAGATTTTAGTAGCGCCTTTAATTCGGTTGACTTCGACATTCTACTTCGTATTTTGGAATCTGTAAAAGTTTCATCTTCTGCAGTAGCTTGGTTTCGTTCATATCTTCGGGGGCGCTCTCAGTGTGTCTATCTTGAAGAGTCTTACTCTGACTGGTGTGACCTCGCTATGGGTGTACCTCAAGGTGGCGTTCTTTCTCCATTACTCTTCTCCGTGTTTATAAACACTGTCACCAATGTCCTTTCATGTAACTACCATCTTTATGCGGACGACTTACAGATTTACCATCACTTCTCAGCTTGTGATATTGGGTCAGCCGTTGCCGCTGTGAATGCCGATCTCAGTCGCATCGGTAAATGGGCTGAGTCTTTTGGACTGTGCGTCAATCCCAACAAGTCCCAAGCGTTAATAGTTGGTAGTCGATACATGCGCGGTTGCTTAGATTTGGCTGATCTCCCACCCGTGTTACTCAACGGTACTAGGATTGATTTTACCAACTCGGCTAAGAACCTAGGTGATATACTAGACTGCAACCTGCAATGGCACGCTAATGTTAACGAGATCAGTCGAAAAGTGCATTACTCCTTACATTCCTTAAAGAGACTTCAGGGTTTACTGCCTTTTCGCTCTAAAATCAGTCTTGCGCAGGCTCTCATACAGCCTATAATAGACTACGCTGATGCGTGCTACCCGGATGTTTCGGAGGAACTTTTAAATAAGTTGGAACGCTTACAAAACTTATGCATACGTTTTATTTTTGGCCTAAAAAAGTTTTACCATGTATCAGAATGTCGAAAGCAACTCCATTGGCTTCCACTCCGTCTCCGCAGAAATTGTCGAATACTTTGTCTTTTGTTTAACGTCCTTTTCAATCCATCCTCTCCAAAATACCTGAGTGAGCGCTTCTCTTTCTTATGTCCAACAGACGTTCATTGCAGACAGCACAAACGCACACTGCTACGCACGAAGCCTCACAAAACAGACTTTTACGCCAAATCTTTCACAGTTCAAGCTGTTAGACTGTGGAATGCACTTCCTCACGAAATCCGTGAAGCAAAATCACTACCAGTTTTTAAAAGCAGAGTAAGAGAACACTTCCTTTCTCAGACCTAAATTATACTGTTGTCGTCGTACATCATTATTTTCCGACGTATTACTGATTTTATTTTAAATCATATTGTTGTATTTGTGTATGTTTATGCATGTATATATTTATTTATATGTGTATATATGTATATTGTATGTTTATGCATGTTTATTAAGCTAAGCAAGTATGTATTTATGTGTTTTGTAATTAGTTACACTACTAACTCAAGTACGCACTAACTTTGCTCAGCATCACTATTTCCAGTCACAGGTCGGCTGGAAGAAATTTCTAATAGAAATAAGCTGCACCTATGTACCATTCTGAATATACTATAAGCTTCTCACTCATTGTGTGTGTACATAAATTATTAAATAAATATTAAATAAATAAGGACTGGTTCAGTACAAACTCGTTGTCACCGTTAAGTATCCTTTGCACTGAAACCAGACTACTTACGCTGGGCACAACACTGCACTCAGCACAAGCACAACACAACTTAGCACAGCACTTTGAAGACTAAGGGGCTTAGTCGCAAAGAAAAATCGCACTTCGAAAGCACTCAGACGGAGTAGAAAAACCTTGAGAACCGTAGCACGGAACCAACACGCTAAACTGTGACGTCAGTAGACTGAGCGCCACGGAATATCGGGAAGGGACCAGACAACGGAGAACGGGGTCTTGCACGTCCGCACTGGGCGGCGGTCGGAGCGAGAAATGATACTAAGGGTTTTTTTTTTTTTTTTTGGTTCCCCTCCACGGGAAGGGCAGGAGGACATAAAAAATGCTCTGACGCATACTCCGCGCGCGCGATCGGAGTTATGTGGGACTCGTCCCGACGCCTACCAGAACCATACCCACTAAAAAACCCCCTGTCGGCTCGTGCATTTTTGCCACTCAGCCTTCATCTGAGCGACGGCCAATTGGAGAAAGAGGCCGCGCCAGCGGGGCCCTTAAGGGGTCACCCGCTGAGATTCACATAGCACTGAAGGTGCTCAAAAATGAAAAGTAAAAATAAAAACATTAAAAATGAAAAAAAAATAAAAATTGCATTAATTCGGATTTACGTTAGAATTAGAATTTACGTTAGAATTAGGATTTGCGGCCTGAAGGGCCTCGAGAGCTAAAGTTAACTGCGTAGGTTCGCCCGTGTGCGCGTTTCTCGGCCTAGCGACTTTGAATTTCGAATCTAACACAGGAGCAGTATATGAGACTGAATCTCGAACAAGATGATTGGGATGGGATTCGGCGCGTTTGAAGAACGATTCTGAGAGTGTTTTGAGGTGCTGTTGCACTGTAGGTAGTTCAAGATCTCTGTGCAGGTCCGCGTTGCGCACATACCAAGGTGCGTCTGTGGCCCTGCGGCAGAAGAGATTTTGAACTACCTGCAGCTTATACAGGACGGAGGGATTGGCGTGGGCAAAGACTGGCGAAGCATATGACATGACGGGTCTAACGCAGACCTTGTAAAGCGTACGTTTATTTCTAAAAGACATTTTACTTTTTCTACCTATCATACTATTTAAGCGGCTTAAATAGAAACGCGCGAGTTTCGTTACTCTATCGACGTGTGGCTTAAAAGAAAGCGTCTGATCTAAGGTGACGCCTAAGTATTTGATACTGCGCTTCCAGGGGATGGGAATACCTAACATTCGAATGTGGGGATCGTTACGGCGATTACGACGTTTGTGGTCGAATAGAATGGCAGAACTCTTTTCTGGGTTGACATCGATACGCCATTTTTGAAACCAAACACCGAGGGCGTTTACGGCCTTTTGGAGTCTGGTGATGTTATACGGGATCCTTTTACCTTTAGTGTAAAGGGCGGTATCGTCTGCAAAGAGGGCGAGTTCGACGCCTTTCGGCGGGATGGGCATGTCATTAGTGTACACGGTGTACAGCAGAGGGGCGAGGACTGAGCCTTGCGGGACTCCAGCCTTTATGGGACGAGGCGCGGAGAGCGTGCCTTCATGTTTGAATCGAAACGTACGGTCTTTAAGAAACGACGCGATTAATCTGACTAGGCGAACCGGTAAGCCTATTTTATAGAGTTTAAAAACGAGACCGCTGTGCCAGACTTTGTCGAATGCCTTGGCTACGTCAAAGAGAACCGCGATTGATTTTTTACGATGCGGATAGAATCCTTCGAGAATGTACTCGACGTTTCGATGGACTTGCTGAGGGCAGGAGTGCTTAGCGCGAAAGCCGAACTGGTGGGGAATAATGAGAGGGTCGCCATCCGTTGGAAACAGATGGTTCCGCATTCGAGAGAGTATGACTCTTTCGAGAAGTTTAGACATTGCCTTGAGGAGGCTGATGGGTCTGTGATTAGCCGGGATGTTCAGAGGTTTACCCGGCTTGGGAATGCCTATGACTGTCGCTTCTTTCCAGGCTTTTGGAAAGTAGCTATGGTCGAAGCAGGCATTGAAGATGATAGCTAACAAGGTAAGCACCTGCTGTGACAGGTGCTTAAGTGCGTGGTTGGAAATTCCATCCGCACCCGGAGCCTTTTTGGACTTTTGCTTTCTAATGAGAAACAAGATTTCATCATTAGAGACTGTGACGGGGTCGTCGGTGATAGGGAGAGATTCTCTGCGGAGAACTTCGTCCTCCACCGCCTGGATGTGGGAGGGATCCGCGGGTTGCGTGCTGGGCGAACATTGTGCCGCTATGCTGCCGGCGAAGCATTCGGCTTTCTCTTTGACTTCGAAGGCAATGGTGCCGTCGGGACGAGTGAGAGGAGGAACGTGAGAGGCGGTGTCTACGCGTAAAGCTCGGGCCATTCGATAATACGCTTGGTGGGACGGGGAGATATTCTCCATGAGATCGTTAAACTGAGTGTCACGGAGTTCCGCGAGGCGAGACCTAACTTTACGTTGAAGCTGATTCGCAGCTGTTCTATATGCGGGCGTGGGATATTTCTTGGCTCTCCGGAGAGCCGCGTTCTTAGCTTTAATGAGATTGCTAACGGCTAAGGGAAGCGCGGGTTTGCCTTGCTTAGCAATGATTACGTTGTCGCTGATGGCTGAGTTGATAGCATCAGTGAGATTATCGACTATCGAATCTATTTTAATCGGGCTGTCTAATTGGTCGGGCGAAATCGCGAGCGGAGAGTTCGGTGCCTCTAAGGCTGAAACTAACGTATTTTTAAAGCCTTTCCAGTTGGTAAAGGTCTTAGGAGATGTGACGTTATCGTTAGGCGTGCCTAGCACGAGAGATACGGGGCGATGGTCGGAGCCTAGGTCATCGAGCGGTTCGATGGACCTGAGATCAAGATTGATTCGCTTGATGATTGCAAAGTCGAGGATGTCGGGAGAATAGGTCGGGTTGTTGGGATAGTGAGTGGGAGTGATGGGGGATATGACGTCTAAGTCAAGGGAGTTAGTGATGTCGAGGAGAGCGATACCGCTGGTGTTGGTCGATAGGCACGTCCAGTCAGTATGTTTGGAGTTAAAGTCTCCGAACATAATGACTGAATGGCCGAGGGCGAGAATGGCCTCAAAGTCGCTGCGGATTGGTCTGGTACCACTAGGTATGTAGATTGAAGCTATGATGATGGTCGGATGACCAGTCATAGCCAATCTACACACAGTGGCCTCCATGTTGAGGAGAGGAGGGGTAGGGAGAGGACAGCAATGGAAGCCTCTTTTGTAATATATAGCGGTGCCGCCGTAACCGTCGGAGTTGGGCCTATCGTTGCGAGTAAACGCGTACTTAGGAATAGCGTATCCCCTGGAGCGGTTTGGAGTAAGCCATGTCTCCTGGAGAAGGAATAAGTCAGGTTCTTTGTTCTGAAGGAACAGTTTAATCTCGGGAAGGTTAGTGCTAAGGCTACGAGCGTTAAAAGATACTAGGGATAAGCCCTTGGGTTTAATACGACTGGACGCGGGATTCGCGGGTCTAGACATTATAATTTACTTATTTACGATTTTATACGAAAATAAAGAAAAAATAAAAAAATAAAATAAATTTACAACGAACTTAGGAGCGAGTGATGCTCGGCTAACGCGAATAAACGCTCTTCAGGAGAGCGGGCGGCTCGCAGTTTGCGTGCGAGTACGGAAATTTCGTTAATATCGACGTTTTGAATAACGTCGAACACGGTCTTCATATCCTCAGCCAACGACGACTGAGGTACGGATAACGGAGCGGGACGCGGCCCTACGGAAGCTACGGGAGCTGGGATGGGTCGGGAAGGTGCAGGCGGGACGGCCGGACGCTGCCTCCAAGACAGAGCCGGAGTAGGCGTCGGCTGAACGGGCTTTGCTTCCGGGGGACCCCGGTTGCGCAGCGGCGGGAAGTTAGCAGGAGTGAGCGGCGGCGCCGGTTTAGGCGCGACCCTCTTGGTGGTGGAGCGCGGAGCGCACGGGCAACCCCTGTAGTTAGCTGTGTGGCCGGACTGGCCGCACAGCACACAGGCAGGGGGGGAAGTGGATTCAGGAGTGCGAGTGCACTCCTTTGTGAAGTGTGGATCCAGGCACTTAACGCACCTGGGGGGAGCTGAGCAGTTAGCCGCTGCGTGGCCATATAGCTGGCAGCGGTGGCACTGCCCAGGGTGACCGCGGGGGTTGGGACGCTCGACGGAGATGTTCGAGAGTCCGCAGATTGTGCGAGCCTCTTTGAAAATCTCCTTCGAGTTGGGAGTATTTGACAGGATTACTAAAGCTAAAGGAAAACGCCTACCGCGGTTGGAGTGCATCTTGTGCACTGCTGTGACCGGGAAACCCTGAGACTTAAGGTCCTCGAGGATGTCTTCGTTACTGAGTTCGAACGGGACGCCCCGTAGTACTGCGCGGATCTTACGCTCCTCCGGGAGGGCGTAGGTGTGATACGCGATTTTATTTAACCCGAGCAACCTGGTAAACGCGCGGAAGTCGTCGACGGTCGCTACTTGAATTTTGATTGTATCGCCAGCGTTGGCGGCTTTTAAGTAATTTATTTTGTGCTCTTTGCACAAGTTAGAAACCGCGGTCCAGCGCGCTTTTTCACGCAGGAAGACGGGCGGAGGGAGCTGAGGTTTCGGCGGGACGGGAGCGCAGCGCGTCGCTGGCATTGATGGGACCAACGGAGGCGCGGTAACTTCGAGTGATTTTAACGGCGCGGGGGCTGGTGTTGAAGACACCGAGGAGGGCTCGGGTATTGATGATACCGAAGCTTTCTTCGAGCGCTTCTTGGAGCGCTTGGCGACAAGTTGAAACGCGGGCTCAGGAGAGCCGGTTAAGGTGACGGCATCTGATGACGTATCAGACGCGGGTTCGGAGTCGCTCCCGGGAGCGGTACGCTTGCGACGCGACGCGTGAGAGGATGCGACCGATTCGCAGTCCATCTCGGACGAGGCGGGAGACGAGGAAGAGCTGTAGACCTGAGGGGTCTCGACGTTGGAGGCCTGAGGGGCCGGGTTTGAGGCCTGAGGGGCCGGGGTTGAGGCCTGAGGGGCCGGGTTTGAGGCCTGAGGGGCCGGGGACGCGATTGATGCCTGCAAGGCCTGCGTTATGATGTCATTCGGGATGTAGACGCCTACCGCAGCAAGTGCCTGGGTGAACGCGTTAATAACGCTTAGCGGATCCATAAGGGAGAGTTGGGACAGTAATATAAGTATAATAAAAGATGCCTAGTTCCTAAAACCTAGTAAAATCCTAGCGGCTAACCTCCCTACCAGCGGTAGGGGGGCTAGGGAGGAAAACTTAAAATTAACAGTAGTACGCCGAAGGCCGCTACCTAGAAACCTAAAAAAGGGTACGCAGGTAAAGAGTTGACCACGTTAGGGTCAACCTTTACCGACAGAAAGGACAAATACACACGAAAACACACAGATATGATAAAAATAAATATGAAAAATAGAAGAAAAATAAATAAAATAGAGAAGAGAAATAAAATAAAAATAAAAAGGACTGGTTCAGTACAAATTCGTTGTCACCGTTAAGTATCCTTTGCACTGAAACCAGACTACTTACGCTGGGCACAACACTGCACTCAGCACAAGCACAACACTACTTAGCACAGCACTTTGAAGACTAAGGGGCTTAGTCGCAAAGAAAAATCGCACTTCGATAGCACTCAGAGGGAGTAGAAAGAACCTTGAAAACCGTAGCACGGAACCAACACGCTAAACCGTGACGTCAGTAGACTGAGCGCCACGGAGTATCGGGAAGGGATCAAACAACGGAGAACGGGGTCTTGCACGTCCGCACTGGGCGGCGATCGGAGCGAGAATGGATACTAAGGTTTTTTTTTTTTTTTTTTTGGTTCCCCTCCACGGGAAGGGCAGGAGGACATAAAAAATGCTCTGACGCATACTCCGCGCGCGCGATCGGAGTTATGTGGGACTCGTCCCGACGCCTACCAGAACCATACCCACTAAAAAACCCCCTGTCGGCTCGTGCATTTTTGCCACTCAGCCTTCATCTGAGCGACGGCCAATCGGAGAAAGAGGCCGCGCTAGCGGGGCCCTTAAGGGGTCACCCGCTGGGATTTACATAGCACTGAAGGTGCTCAAAAAAGAAAAGTAAATAAATAAAAAACATTAAAAATTGACAAATAAAATTGCATTAATTCGGATTTACGTTAGAATTAGAATTTACGTTAGAATTAGAATTTGCGGCCTGAAGGGCGTCTAGATCTAAAGTTAACTGCGTGCGTTCGCTCGTGTGCGCGTTTCTCGGTCTAGCGATTTTGTAAATCGAATCTAACACAGGAACAGTATATGAGACTGAATCTCGAACAAGATGATTGGGATGGGATTCGGCGCGTTTGAAGAACGATTCTGAGAGTGTTTTGAGGTGCTGTTGCACTGTAGGCAGTTCAAGATCTCTGTGCAGGTCCGCGTTACGCACGTACCAAGGTGCGTTTGTGGCCCTGCGGCAGAAGAGATTTTGAACTACCTGCAGCTTGTACAGGACGGAGGGTTTGGCGTGAGCAAAGACTGGCGAAGCATATGACATGACGGGTCTAACGCAGACCTTATAAAGCGTACGTTTATTTCTAAAAGACATTTTACTTTTTCTTCCTATCATACTATATAGACGGCTTAAGTAAAAACGCGCGAGTTTCGTTACTCTATCGACGTGTGGTTTGAAAGAAAGCGTCTGATCTAAGGTGACGCCTAAGTATTTGACAGTGCGCTTCCAGGGGATGGGAATACCTAACATACGAATGTGCGGATCGTTGTGGCGATTACGACGTTTGTGGTCGAATTGAATAGCAGAACTCTTTTCTGGGTTTACATCGATACGCCATTTTTGAAACCAAACACCGAGGGCGTTTACGACCTTTTGGAGTCTGGTGATGTTATACGGGATCGCTTGACTTTTAGTGTAAAGGGCGGTATCGTCTGCAAAGAGGGCGAGTTCGACGCCTTTCGGCGGGATGGGGATGTCGTTAGTGTACACGGTGTACAGCAGAGGGGCGAGGACTGAGCCTTGCGGGACTCCAGCCTTTATGGGACGAGGCGCGGAGAGCGTGCCTTCATGTTTGAATCGAAAAGTACGGTCTTTAAGAAACGACGCTATTAATCGGACTAGGCGAGCCGGTAAGCCTATTTTATAGACTTTAAAAACGAGACCGCTGTGCCAGACTTTGTCGAAAGCCTTGGCTACGTCAAAGAGAACCGCGATTGTTTTTGTACGACGCTGAGAGAATCCTTCGAGTATGTACTCGACGATTCGATGGACTTGCTGAGGGCAGGAGTGCTTAGCGCGAAAGCCGAACTGGTGGGGAATGATGAGAGGGGCGCCATCCGTTGGAAACAGATGGTTCCGCATTCGAGAGAGTATGACTCTTTCGAGAAGTTTAGACATTGCCTTGAGGAGGCTGATGGGTCTGTGATTAGCCGGGACATTCAGAGGTTTACCCGGCTTGGGAATGCCTATGACTGTCGCTTCTTTCCAGGCTTTTGGAAAGTAGCTATGGTCGAAGCAGGCATTGAAGATGATAGCTAACAAGGTAAGCACCTGCTGTGACAGGTGCTTAAGTGCGTGGTTGGAAATTCCATCCGCACCCGGAGCCTTTTTGGACTTTTGCTTTCTAATGAGAAACAAGATTTCATCATTAGAGACTGTGACGGGGTCGTCGGTGATAGGGAGAGATTCTCTGCGGAGAACTTCGTCCTCCACCGCTTGGATGTGGGAGGGATCCGCGGGTTGCGTGCTGGGCGAGCATTGTGCCGCTATGCTGTCGGCGAAGCATTCGGCTTTCTCTTCGACTTCGAAAGCAATGGTGCCGTCGGGACGAGTGAGAGGAGGAACGTGAGAGGCGGTGTCTACGCGTAAGGCTCGGGCCATTCGATAATATGCTTGGTGGGACGGGGAGATATTCTCCATGAGATCGTTAAACTGAGTGTCACGGAGTTCCGCGAGGCGAGACCTAACTTTACGTTGAAGCTGATTCGCAGCTGTTCTGTATGCTGGCGTGGGATATTTCTTTGCTCTCCGGAGAGCCGCGTTCTTGGCTTTAATGAGATTGCTAACGGCTAGTGGAAGCGCGGGTTTGCTTTGCTTAACAACCTTTTCGTTGTCGTTGATGGCTGTGTTAATAGCATCAGTTAGAGTATTGACTAATGAATCTATTTTATCCGGACTATCTAATTGGTCGGGCGAAATCGCGAGCGGAGAGTTAGGGGCCTCTAAGGCTGAAACTAACGTATTTTTAAAGCCTTTCCAATTGGTAAAGGTCTTAGGAGGTGTGACGTTAACGTTAGGCGTACCTAGCACGAGGGAGACGGGGTGATGGTCGGAGCCTAGGTCATCGAGCGGTTCAATAGACCTTAGGTCAAGATTGATTCGCTTGATAATTGCAAAGTCGAGGATGTCAGGAGAGTAGGTCGGATTGTTGGGATAGTGAGTGGGAGTGATGGGGGATATGACGTCTAAGTCAAGGGAGTTGGTGATGTCGAGGAGAGCGATACCGCTGGTGTTGGTTGATAGGCACGTCCAGTCAGTATGTTTGGAGTTAAAGTCTCCGAACATAATGACTGAATGGCCGAGGGCGAGAATGGCCTCAAAGTCGCTGCGGATTGGATTGGAGCCACACGGTATGTAGACTGAAGCTATGATGATGGTCGGATGACCAGTCATAGCCAATCTACACACCGTGGCCTCCATGTTGAGGAGAGGAGGGGTAGGGAGAGGACAGCAATGGAAGCCTCTTTTGTAATATATGGCGGTGCCACCGTAACCGTCGGAGTTGGGCCTATCGTTGCGAGTAAACGCGTACTTAGGAATAGCATATCCCCTGGAGCGTTTTGGAGTAAGCCATGTCTCCTGGAGAAGGAATAGGTCAGGTTCTTTGTTTTGAAGGAACAGTTTAATCTCGGGAAGGTTAGTGCTAAGACTACGAGCGTTAAAAGATACTAGGGATAAGCCCTTGGGTTTAATACGACTGGACGCGGGATTCGCGGGTCTAGACATTATAATTTACTTATTTACGAATTTATGCAAAAATAAAATTTATAATGAACTTAAGAGCGAGTGATGCTCGGCTAACGCAAATAAACGCTCTTGAGGAGAGCGGGCGGCTCGCAGTTTGCGTGCGAGTATGGAAATTTCATTAATGTCTACGTTTTGGATGACGTCGAATACGGTCTTCATGTCCTCAGCCAACGACGACTGAGGTGCAGAAGACGGAGCGAGACGCGGCCCTACGGAAGCTACGGGAGCTGGGATGGGTCGGGAAGGTGCAGGCGGGACGGCCGGACGCTGCCTCCAAGACAGAGCCGGAGTAGGCGTCGGCTGAACGGGCTTTGCTTCCGGGGGACCCCGGTTGCGCAGCGGCGGGAAGTTAGCGGAGGTGAGCGGCGGCGCCGGTTTAGGCGCGACCCTCTTGACGGTGGAGCGCGGAGCGCGCGGGCAACCCCTGTAGTTAGCTGTGTGGCCGGACTGGCCGCACAGCACACAGGCAGGGGGGGAAGTGGATTCGGGAGTGCGAGTGCACTCCTTAGTGAAGTGGGGATCCAGGCACTTTACGCACCTGGGGGGAGCTGAACAGTTAGCCGCTGCGTGGCCGTATAGCTGGCAGCGGTGGCACTGCCCAGGGTGACCGCGGGGGTTGGGACGCTCGACGAAGATGTTCGAGAGTCCGCAGATTGTGCGAGCCTCTTTGAAAATCTCCTTCGAGTTGGGAGTATTTGACAGGATTACTAAAGCTAAAGGAAAACGCCTACCGCGGTTGGAGTGCATCTTGTGCACTGCTGTGACCGGGAAACCCTGAGACTTAAGGTCCTCGAGAATGTCTTCGTTACTGAGTTCGAACGGGACGCCCCGTAGAACTGCGCGGATCTTACGCTCCTCCGGGAGGGCGTAGGTGTGAAATGCGATTTGATTTAGCGAGAGTAGCCTAGTGAAAGACCGGAAGTCGTCGACGGTCGCTAATTGGATTTTGATTGTATCGCCAGCGTTGGCGGCTTTTAAGTAATTAATTTTGTGCACTTTGCACAAGTTGGAAACCGCGGTCCAGCGCGCTTTTTCACGCAGGAATACGGGCGGAGGGAGCTGAGGCTTCGGCGGGACGGGAGCGCAGCGCGTCGCTGGCTTCGATGTGACCGACGGAGACGCGGTTACTACGAGCGATTTTAACGGCGCGGGGGCTGGTGTTGAAGACACCAGGGAGGGCTCGGGTATTGAAGATACCGAAGCTTTCTTAGAGCGCTTCTTGGAGCGCTTGGCGACGAGTTGAAACGCGGGCTCAGGAGAGCCGGTTAAGGTGACGGCATCTGACGACGTATCAGACGCGGGTTCGGAGTCGCTCCCGGGAGCGGTACGCTTACGACGCGACGCGTGAGAGGATGCGACCGATTCGCAGTCCATCTCGGACGAGGCGGGAGACGCGGGAGAGCTGAAGACCTGAGGGGTCTGGACGTCGGAGGCCTGAGGGGCCGGGGTTGAGGCCTGAGGGGCCGGGGACGCGATAGATGCCTGTAAGGCCTGCGTTAGTATGTCATCGGGTATGCTGACGCCGGACGCGGCGAGCACCTGGGCGAATGACCTAAGAGCGTTCACAAGGTCCATTGGAGGGCTTGGGATAATATGAAATATATAAATATATAATGTATGCCTGGGTTCCCTAGTAAACCTAGCGCCTATTTATATAACAAATGCCTAGAATTCCTAAATAAAAACCTAGCGAACCCTAGCGGCAAACCTCCCTACCAGCGGTAGGGGGGCTGGGGAGAATCAATTAAAACTAACCGTAGTACGCCGAAGGCCGCTACCTAGAAACCTAAAAAAAAGGGTACGCAGGTAAAGAGTTGACCGCGTTAGGGTCAACCTTTACCGACAGAAAGGACAAATACACACACGAAAAATACACAGATATTATAAAAATAAATATGAAATAGGAGAAAAATAAATAAAATAGAGAAGAGAAATAAAATTAAATTAAAAAGGACTGGTTCAGTACAAATTCGTTGTCACCGTTAAGTATCCTTTGCACTGAGACCAGACTACTTACGCTGGGCACAACACTGCACTCAGCACAACACAACTTAGCACAGCACTTTGAAGACTAAGGGGCTTAGTCGCAAAGAAAAATACGCACTTCGATAGCACTCAGAGGGAGTAGAAAGAGCCTTGAAAACCGTAGCACGGAACCAACACGCTAAACCGTGACGTCAGTAGACTGAGCGCCACGGAGTATCGGGAAGGGACCAAACAACGGAGAACGGGGTCTTGCACGTCCGCACTGGGCGGCGATCGGAGCGAGAATACTAAGGGTATGCAGTACTCATTATTATACTATGCTAAGGGCGACAACTGCAGGGGACTCTAATGCGAATCTGAGTTTGCACTAAGTTCCCCGACTGTGCCTGTTTGTAAGAATTGTTGAAATCGGTTCAGAAGATTTTTAAAAGGTGTTCATTTGATAAATATCGGTACTATGTTGCAGTGTCGATTAATGATGCATTGCCATCCTTAGGCCGCAAACAGAATTGCCGTGAAATAAAATGATTTTTTAACGGATTTTATCGCGTTTCTTTGAAATGAAATGAAATATTTATTTCTCAACACTGACAATTACTTGTTCTTATTGACGACAAATAAAGCATGACTATACCACCAGTTCGGAAAAATCTTCGTGAAGAAGAACTGGCAAGAAAATTCACGGGTATATATTTTTTTAAATGAATTTACAGAGTCTCTTTATGTCTATACAAAATTATTCAAATTCAAATTCAAATTCAAATATTTATTTCTCAACATTGACAATTACTTGTTCTTATTGACGTCAAATAAAACATGATTCTACCACCAGTTCGAAAAAAACCTTCGTGAAGAAGAACTGGCAAGAAACTTCACGGGTATATTTTTTTTCAAAATAAATTTACAGTGTCTCTTTATGTCTATACAAAAATTATTCTTTTCTGCATCTGTTAGCTCGGCAAGTCTCCCTCCCCCCAAGTATCCAAACGACGAACACCCTCAAACGGCACCCGTTCACGAGTGAACGCGGGATCCAGCCATCGCCCTCCTCAACCATATTAGGGGGAAGTGAGCGACCTGTCACCCGTCGCTACCATAAGAAGATTTAATTTAGTAACAATAATATATTTTTACATTATAACATGACCTTTCGGTTAAAACAGTGTTTTGTTGAATATATTCGAGAAAACTTAAAGAAAAATTACAATTGCCTTTGTTCGTATAAATTTACTGGCTGTTCTAAATCTTTTACAGAAAAAGATCACGTAAACGTGGTTGCTATAGCAGCGCCCACCATTATGGTACTACCCCAGACTGAGTCCAGAGTTTGTCGAGCACAAAAAAGTAAACTAAAAAATTCTCGTCAGAATATTAGTACTGCAACGTTTGCTTGTGCCGTATTTAATAAAAGAGGTTATTGCACAAACAAACTTGCCGACATTTATGACTGGCAACTTATAAGTCTGTCATTATTTTATTTTATCTGTCAAATGTAAAATATATATAATATGGAAGATTGTTCCATGGGATCCCTTTAGGGGATTCCTTTAGGGAATTCCTTTACGGAATTCTATTGCGGGCTTCGTCCCCAAAATAGTCTAATAATTATCCTTGTATTTTATTATAAAATAGATTCATCATAAATAAAAGTAATTTAAAGTTATATGTGTTTTTTCTTTGTTGATTAGGAAGACCTCCCTAGGTTAGATTAGGTCCATCTAGGGTCCCGTACCGCTCAATAATTATAAGATAGACATAAACAAATTTAACTGCTCTTTAAGAAAAGAAGACAAAAAACAAATTACGTGACCAAAAACAGTAAACAATCCCCAACGGTACTTAAAATAATTCATGACAGCGTTAATGGTGTAATAAGGTTCTGATCCTATAACGCCAAATAGGATCTTAGACGTAAGGGTGTTGGACCGAAAAATTTCCTTAAAAATTCAATAGCCTCCATAAGGAATCCTTTTTTTAAGGTGTTGAAAAAGGCAACGATCTGAGAACATTTCCATTTATTTGTACAAAACGGGAGGAAAAATTGCGTTTGCTATAATAAAACCGGGAAAAATTGCCCGATTGCCGATTGGAGCGAAAACGAATCTGTCCGACACCCTTTGATTTCTATTTTGAAATCGATGATACATACTTGAAACTGATTAGTGATCAATAAAACCATTGATTTTTCCCATTAGATTTTTTGATGCTGTAGTTTACATTTTTGAAATATTTTTACAATATTCAGGACAAGTTCGTGTGTTGTATTAATAAGCATGAAATAATTTATGAACCACGCCAGACAACCTTAAAAATGTCCTTGAACTGCGACTAGGTTATTCAAAATAAAACAAACTTATGCACTCAGTTCAATAAATCCAATATTGATTCGATTGTCCGAACAACTTTTCAAAGAAAAAAATCAAAAGCAATGTCATTCGAAGTGTACCAAGTTCACGGGCTAAAAGCATCGGATTTTAAATATTCCGCGCTTTGTCCAGTAAGTTCGTAGAGCAACCATCCATGAAATTTCATTTAATCGCCAAGGGAAGGAGTGCGTCTCGGTTAATGCAGATTGCGGCCCCGGCAGGTTAATTTATGGCCTAACAAATTTTTATTCTTCCCTGGACTGTTCCTGTCGTTTTTTCGGTAATAAGCAGGAAAAATGCGAGATTAAACTGTTGAATTTAGAATTGAATTTCGTTTTACTGCATCTTTTTTATGTTTTGTTTTTAACAAAAATATTTTTTGTTGTTACTGAAATGTAAACGGCGTGTTAAATATAAATTATTATATAAAAAAAAAAAATTGTGTCTCGTCAGTTAACTTATATCTCCAATTTACGTTTATATAATTATCTATACACACTGTGACAGTTACCGAACCAATTTTAAATACATTTCCCGTCGCAGTATTCATATAGCTTGATGTACCTTTTGCTCGATACCGTTTTTATAGAAAACCTAGGGCAAAGAAATAAATTTTTCTATACATTTTAGGACTTTGATGTAAACTTAACCAAAGACAAAATTTATCCCTGATTTTCTCTACTTCTATGGCTTTTAAAGGCAATTCCAACAGTAAAAAATTATATAACGACGATGTCAAGTATATCCTGGGTTTTTTAACTCCCATTGATACATTCATCCAGATAAATACTGAATTACCTCTTGTATTTTGAATTTAACATAATCAGATTACGAAGGCATACAGGCTTCGATTGGTCCAGCAAGCTTTATTGATGACGTCATTAATTCGACGTGCACTGATTTATTCGGATCAAATAAAGATAAATAAACGGAATCGGCAATCTTTGGCAGTAATGTATTGTCGGCGGCGAATTCGGTAACCTTTTCTTGTTGACATCTTTATCGTTTAGAAGCTGCGAAGGCGTGGAAGTTAAATAAATCCGAGGGAAACATTAGATAAGGGAATGGTCTTTGTAATGTGTTCGGGATGCCGTAATGCAACCGATACTTACGCTACTGATACTCTGTCAGGACCGCGTTAACTCAGATCCGAATTGTCTGTAGATCCTGGAATCATTTATTCATTACATTGGGCTTTGGTTCGTGTTCCTGGTCTTGAATGGTATGGTTATAGTCTTAATATTTTTTTTCGCACCTGAATGTATAGAATTGGATTGAACTAATTTTTTTGGTAGGTTTTTGTTTACAAGGGAATAAAGGTTTACTTGAAAGTGCCTTCAAAATGTTATGTGTAATGTATGTAATGATACCCGCTTTTGAGTTTAAGTTCACAAGCGTTTTGGGTACATGGATTTGGCGCGAAGAACCATTAAGTAGGGGGCGCTTTTTTTTAGCGGCACCCACTGTGGGTGTGACAATGGCAACAAAGTCGTAGTACACGGGCGATAATAAGACTTCAAGAGTTTATGATTCCTTGTCAATTAAAATAATACTTTTAATACTTATGATACATTGTTAAACTGTTACAGTGATAGAAGAATGCCGGTCGGCCTGTTGATGTTGGTAGATACATGACAGCTACTTGATAACCGACCGGACACTAATTCACGTTAGCGTAATGCACAATCGATGCTGTCAACAAGTTCAGTGCATTGTAAGCTGTACAACGCTAAGCGTCTGTGTCATTGTGTCTGTGTCGGTCGCTCACATGTTCCGGCGGGCACATTCAGTTTGGCAGAATTTGTTAAATGACATGGCCGGCCCGATGCAATTATATCGCATATTCGGCTTGTGCCGCCTGGTTAGTCCATTCAGGCTTTATACAGGTAGGAATATTCGGCTCGTGTCACGAAATCCCGAGCGGCATTGGCTGGGTGGTATTTTTCTCGAATGTTAATCCACACATTTGAATTTGCCCCCCTGCAGTATCAATTAACGCTGGCCCGAACATGTGCCAATAGTAAGCAGAGAATGTTACTTCTTTTTAGTTTTACACCGTACAGGTACTTTAAAATCTATTTAAAATATTTGAAGCCGGGTCACTAAGATATTCTTGAAAACAAAAGTTGAAAAATAATTGTACAGTGTGTAAGTAATATCATGTGTTTAAGTTCCACTAAACTAAGTTCATTGTCCTGCTTTTATAAAATCAGCCCTCTGTAAGAAAATTCATAGATTTCGCAATTAGGGCTTATGTGCTAAGAAGTGATTTTGCGAAAATCCACTCCTTCTTCAAAATGGAGTCCAAAGGTGCCATGTTTTCTGTAATTTATTGATTTAATTGGTACAAGACTTGGTAAGAATATTATATAGAATAAGTTTAGGTGTGTTTGCACTGGAAGTTAGAGGTTGTTATATATTTTTTTAACTTGATCGTATGTATCACAAACGAGCGCGCAATTCACTTGATGGTAAGTGACATCCGAATCCATGGACATAATTAATCATAGGTGTTTGATTGGATATCTAGATGTTCACTGACTTATCGATTAATCATACGGAAATGTATGCAATTTGGAAACGCCTTTGTTCCAGTAATAGCGCTGGCTATTACCTCCCTTCGACCGGAACACCACCACCAAAAGTGGAGATTATAATAAGAAACTCTACTACAGTTCCAGTTCAGTATTTAGTGCCGAATCTATTTTTAAGATATTTAGAAAATCAACCTTTAATCCCTTAAACTTATAAGCCAAAAATTAAAGCTTATTGGTAAATTAAATACCTTAATACCGAAGAAAATGTTTCAATAAATATCAAAGACAATTTCATCCGATATTGAAAATAACGTGCATAATATTATCTTAATCATAAGAATTTATCTTATTAATCTAATTCCAAAATATATTCTACGAAATTAGTGCGAAATCCGAATATCAAATAAATCAATTATTAGTTATTATTTGAATCGCTTGAATTTCATATCAATTCCATTAAGCCCGTCAAAATAGCAAAGTCCGCGCGACAGAATTTATTGACGAGATGTATTCCAAGAAACACGGGATCACAATTCCTAGTTTGAAATATCAGAAATATAGCTAAGTTAAATATTTATTTCTGAATCCTTGGGTTGAACTTCAGTCGATTTAAGATCAGCTCTCAAATATATATATATATATATATATATATATATATATATATATTTATGAATATTCACTGGAATTTTAAAAATAATTACTTGGTTTGGGAATATCACATGTTCCAGAAAGAGAAGGAACAGCCAATACAATTAGTGGAACAAAGGCACGTCGAACGAACCGATGATCGAATCAGGCGAACATGTAAAGTTCGCGGTGGTCGGCATCGCATCATGGGTCAATATAATAATTACATAAATTAGTGATAAATAAAACACCTGAGAACAATGATGCACAATGATGATGATAGGTGCAGACGCGGTGGTGGGCGCGTTCTCTTTTGCTGGCTTTGGAAATAGTAAAAAAAAAATAATTATTTTAATCCAAAATTTATTTTCTGGAAACTAGTAAACTGTGGGCTGCGGTAGTGTGGTGTCAGCCGATGAATCACAGCATTGCAGCTCAATAAAGTGCTGCGTTCAAATAAGATTGTCAGGAGCTTGGGATATTGCTGGATTTTTTTGTTTAACTATTTCCATACCCACACACGAGCACGTGATCCACTTGGTGGTAAGTGGTATCTGAGCCCGTGGAGATTATGAATCGTAGGTGTTTATTAGTGTAGGGTATTTAATTATTAATTATGCGCTACCCTCCGTAAGCTTCAGTTGGATTGCCTCGGATCCTGAAATTTCACTTACTGTTTTCCTAGCCTTTCGTTAATCGCAACTAACCAACTACATAATCACAGTTATTATATTCGTCTAAATAGGAGATATAGTAGTTCTGCTCGAGACGAGATTTTAACAAAATAAACTCTTTTACCAATTTTCCATGTCTTTTTAATCACACCTACATTGCCTCGGCTATTATTCATACTGCACTGGAGACCCTTTTTTCGCCTGTGACAATACTTCGGACAACTCATTTCTTTTTTTTTGTTATACTCATGTACTCCGTTTTTGCCTCTTTTAAATCCGCATGTGTATTTGTAAATGTGTCGAATTGTAGGTTTTGAGTAACCTTTCGTGCAACGCTAATCCAACAATTAATTACACACTTCAAGCCATATACGGTAACAGTTTTCATAATCGACGCCATTGTCCCGAAGTCATGCACGTTAAACATTGCAGGCACTAGATTGTGGGCGGCTGCGGCGTCATCCGGGAAATCGCTGTTTGCAATGATACGCAATAAAATTCAAAGAAGGTTGCCAGTTTGGTAAACTAGTGGAATTTCCATGTACTAAACGATCACACGATATAAACAATAGGATGGAATGCAGTTTTCCATTTCAATCGATTACAACTAATAAACAAAACAGGCGTTGCGAAAAAAGTGGCACGTGATACTTTGGTAAATTTGTCGAGTAAATAATGCAGCCAAAAATGTAATTGACGAGGGATAGTTATTATGATTAGTTTTTTAAAGATATTTTTGGGGGACTTATAGTATTTTTATCAATATTTTAATTAAAGGTACCCGAGGCCCGGACGCCGTAATTATCACATGCCCTATAGATACATTTTTCTCTCTCATTATTTTTAAATTTTCGTATTCGAACGCATTATGTTTAGTTTTAAGATTCTATTCAATTTTTTGTCATAAGTTGTGTTTCATGTAGGATTTCGATTACCTGTCAAATGCTTTAAGCATTTTTTATTTATTATATTTGACGTTTCTTGGTTTAAAATCATACAATCAAGACTGATTATTAATTTTCTGAAGTTAATTGTATAGGTTGAAACGCGTTGTTTGCGGAGTGGTATTTTACTAGTAATTTACAAGTCATTGTATTTTTTAATAACATAGCCCTATAACCTTGCCATAACCAAATATAATGTGCTACAACTCTTTCAAAAGATAAACTGCAATGGTAATACTCTTTTAACCATCTTAATACCAGTTCTAAGTTTCTGTCAATAACCTAGGTCTGCAAAAGATCTAGACATACACATATACACATTTTCTTAACAACTTAAAGTCCTTTTATAGAAAGCAATGTCTTATAAATAAAATACTTAAATCTGGCAACCCTAGATGGCTGGTAGTGATAAATCAGACGGTTGTGGACACGCGTCCGTCGCCAGTAGAATGAATGCGATCTTTTGTAGCGAAACCTTTATTTTGTGGAATCAGGTTGTTTCATGTAGTTTTGTAAAGCGATGAATTTGCGTATTTGTTTTCATAATGTTATACTGTATTATGCTTGAAGTTGTAGTAGAGTTTCTTATGTTTTGCCTGTACTATAGTCCCTCCTATTTTGAGCGCTATAAAAATCAAGTTTATATGATTGTGCTCCGGTCAAAGAGAAGAACAGATAATTTCTGGAAGAAAATCAATCCGAATTGGAACCAACGGTCTGCATCGCATTATTAGAAGATATTATAATCACAATGAATATATAATTTAAAACACCTACGACTAACGATGTCGTCCGAAGGTCGAATACTGTGAAAATAATATAAAAAATATGATCAGATCTATGAAAGTAATATAAAAAATCGATTAGTACTAGAATACTTGTGGTTATATATATATAACGTGAAAACTTATCTTTAACGATAAGATTGATTTGCACGCAGTATTTATTTTGTTACAGTTTATTAATTAAACCTGAATTATTATTTCATCCTGTCTCTTTCAGCTGATATATGGGCTGAGTTGTACCAACAAATTGATACCGTTAGTCAATCATGATTTACATATCTATGTATCAATGTGTTTTGCCATTAGTAATTAAACAAAATAAGGTCTTAAAATTTTTAAAATGCAGATATATTTTTTGATTTTATAATTGGCATCTGGTATTGTCATGGTACACAAAGCCAGGAGAGCCAGCATCGTGGTTTCTTATCCCGACCTACGAGGTACTATGGGTCCTTTTTCTAATGTCACATAAGCTAGCTTTTGCGCTTTCTTTCTTTCCTTACTTTTTGATATTTAAAACTTAAAAGTGCGAACAGCTAAAGCTCACTAGCGCGGAATTAAATTTACAATTTAATTCGGTGTTAGTCGATTATTTGCTTAAAATTACTCTCTATAACTGTCAACTTCTTCTGAACTGAGACTTATACTGTATATACTATATACATACAGCACTAATTTTATCCGAGTTAGCTAACTTGACGTTGATCCATTAACTCAGGTCTGTGCAAGTAGGCCTAATGTTGCGTAGTTGTGTTGGTTGTAGAGCCATGTTGTACGTATAATTTCAAGAAAAACAAGCAAATTGTCAATTTTAATTTTTTTTTTAAATAATTGAATTTGAATGAATGGCTTAAATAATTACAAAATAATTTTTATTCCCCATTCGTAATGCAATAAAGGTTTATCTTCCCTGATAATGAACAAATTTTTCCAGAAAATTCTTTTTCACTCAGTTCATTTGAGAATAATCTCTTTTATTAAATGAAAACTGCAATGGTCTCTTTGAAATTAAGCACCCCAGCGACGAAAAACGGATAAATTATGCCTTTCTATTAATAATTGATAGCCTTTTTAAGAAGAAGGGAAGCAAGGAACTGAATCAGCGGCTTAATTAAGCTATGAACACTAATTACAAATCGATGATAGCTAGTTCATGATGGGGAATATTTTTTAAATATAAAATATGGCTTTTGATTTTTTTTAACAAGGTATAAACAATATTTATGAATTTTATGATTTATCCAGTTTTTATATAGCTTAGAATACAAGTTTGTGGTCACGATTGCGGATTATATAGTATAAAAAGCCTATTAGTTATTCTAGTACGGTGAGTTGGGGTAAGACTAACATATTTCTCTGTTAGGCAATTAAGATTGAATTATATGACTATGTTGATTGTCCTACCTTTACCGTTTACAGTTTCCCTGATACACATAAATATTTGCAAAATTATGTAGATATTTCCGTAAATGTATTCAGGGCGGTTATATTAAATAAAGTAGTAGACTAGTAAAACTGCTAGTCTTCCCCCACCGAATTTTGAAGTAAAACATAGACTTTTTATAGTTTTTGAATAAAAATAATAAACTTAAGTTTTTATTAAAATGTTATTTGAACTCTATTCCAGAGCAATAAAGTTAATTGTTGTAGTAATTTTCATATGTAATAATTTAGGGCAAGACTAACATACAATCGTTTTCAGAGGTATAGAACCTTTCATAACATTTTTAGTTAGTCTTGCCTTGGTCTTGCCCCAAATCATTACAATCAAAAATAACCAAAAAACGAACCTAGCTACTGTGGAATATAATTCAAACTTAATATTGATACGTTGATAATACGATGTGGGTAATTTTACTTTACATCTTTAGATTGAAAAAAAAAACTAATAAAATATTTTTCATCAAGCAACGATAAATAAAATGTATTATTAAGGCTCGCGAGCCACATGCGGCTCTTTGGATGTGAGGCTGCGGGTCTTTAGTTCCATACGCAAATGTTATTTATTTTATAAACAAAAAGCATTTCAAAATCGTTGTAAATCAATTAACGAGGAATAGGCACCTTTTCTATCTCTCAGCCACTTGAACTTGTTTTTCACCGCACCCCTCCCCCACGACACGCGTCGTCACTATCGTTAGTCCGTAAATGTGTATTTGTTCTAATTTTTTTCTTAAATAATAAGTGATTATCGAATAATACCATCTAATTTGTTGTATCTAATTTATTGTGAACAAACACTACTTATATATAAATAAATTAATATTTTTCTTATGAATAAAACAGATTAGCTTTTTTTATCAAAAAAACTTTATTTATGCAAGTACTATTTATTTTTGAAACATATGTGTAGCTCTTTAAAAACTAAAAAAATTTGAAAATTTTAATTTTTGTCTCTTCTGACTTAAAATGTTGCCGACCCCTGCCCTAGGTGATATTTATGTGTGTAGTTGAATATTACCGAAAATCGTGTATTTTACTTTGTATTGATATAATTAATTGAAAGCTAGTATTAATGTACGCTATTTACGTTCAAAGCACTCCAATTTAACCACTTTTTATATTTTTTTTGATAACTAAATACAGCGACCAAACAACCAACCGTTTTTTTTGTAACACTGATAGATTTCATTTTGTTATGTTGATGACACTAATTAGTAACAGTGACATCTGTATCTTCAACTGAGAATTCGGAGTCTTACGCCATGTTGCCTTAAATCAGACATTGTAGTCTGTGCGGTAAATAAATCTTTTTTTGGTATCAATTGAGCAAACGATTCGTATTAAGAATACGTATGAGTATAGATGTGGATGGTAGTCCATTTGACTAGTTTGGTGGTTAGTTTTAAGAATAACCACCAAAAATTCTCGTTACTAAGAAACATTTCTAGACTCTAGTGGGTTCACAAAAGGAAACGATTCGTATTAAGAATACGTATGAGTATAGATGTGGATGGTAGTCTATTTGACTAGTTTGGTGGTTAGTTTTAAAAATAACCACCAAAAATTCTCGTTACTAAGAAACATTTCTAGACTCTAGTGGGTTCACAAAATTACACCAGGAAGTGACGCATCACAATATCCTCACAGATTCAAACTGTGAAGTGGCTTTACAGCGTCAATCCATATTTAGATGTAATAATACTGCAAACGGCGATTTTGACACATCGCTGCCAGAAGGCAGACAGGATTTATTGGCAATCTTCGTCAACGTCAGATGGGGGCACGTACAATGTGACGCTTTATTATGCTGTTACTAACTCTTGCCTTTCAGGTTCGCTTGCGTGGATTTATCCACTGAAGGTATTACCTAATCTATTCAGCTCAGTTGAAATTAGTTTTAGTAAAGTTCATCATAGTAACCTAGGTACATATAATATTGTAAAATAATATTTATAATTGCAGTCTTCACACAGTGTAAGTGGCGTATAGACACAGGGATATCACTTGTTCCATATAAAAAAAAAATTTAAAGCTAAGTAGAAATTTGTGGTTGCAAAGATTAGTAACTACTTTGAAAAATTACCTTCGCGAATAATAAAATGATGGTTAAAACAGGAAGTAGGTTTTGTATTACCTCTCAGATGTCTCTAAACTTCAAGACTGCAATAGACAGATTTATCAGACTTTTTCTGCGTAAAAGCTCGTATATTCATATGTATGGGCCGCGATTCAATAATAGTTAAATTGGCAGACGGCTCGACATTCATTGGTATCGACAGCGTATCGAGTTGACAAGGTGTTATCGTCCGTGTGATTCGTTAATGATATGCACCAAGTTAGAGCAGAAAGTTTAGCATTTTATTAATTGTACGAGATGCCTCTTCTTGTAATAAAATTTGCTTTTAAATTTAACGGTGTTTGCAGCACTTTTAAATAGCGTTTAGCGGTTTATGCATCAGTAGGATACCAGAAAATATTGAGCATAAGAACAAAAATGGGACGAAAATGTGGGACGGTTTTTTTGAATACTTCTTTGTGTCAATCTACACACATCCAACATCAAAAGGAAAAAGGTCTAAACTATTTTTATTGGTTCAAATATTTAAAAACAAATTATTATGTTTGTGTTCTGTATTTAAGAAAACATCATTTAAATGTAGAAACCACAAAATTCTCTTTTGTTTTTTTTTGTATAAAAACGAAGTCCTAATGATGACCCTCATTTTTGTTTCTGCCTGAAAACTGTTTTGATCAATCCCTCTAAAATTTTTCATAAAAAAAATACCAGGTAGCCTGTCTGAAGTCTTGCGAGCAAGAATAGTTTTGTTGCGTGAAGAAGTATATTCTACAGGGCAAATCGCTCCTAGTGCCTGCGTTTCTCAAACCTGGGTCATTACTACCCTACACAGGTACTGGAGCGTGGGTAACCTGGCTGATCGACCTCGCAGTGGCCACCCGGCTATCCTTGGTTATATTCAGAAGAGCCACATCAGACTTCTTGCCGCCCGTGATCCAAAAATCAACGCTCATAAACTGAGATTGGATCTGCCAGCTGCTACTGGACTGGATATTAGGACTCGGGCCATTCGTAATTGTTTATAACACCGATCAAAATCACCTGGCGAGCACCTTTGAATACACGGTATCGACAACGAAGCAATGGGCCACGCAGCTTCAGAACGATGAAGACAAAGAAGAAGATCTCTACAATAATTGTCTTTTCGTTGACGAAACACGGATTAGTACGCACCCTGATAACCAACATATCCGTATCTAGTGAGGGCATTGGAAAGAACTGCCACTGAAAACGTTCAACAAGGGGGCAAATCTGTATAATAATTGGAATTCGAACGCATTTGATCCCGTACCGAGGCTCTATGACAGCATATCTGACGACCGAGTGGTAAGTGGTCCGGGGCATTCATTTGTGTGATGAAAAATAGTGGTGTGTTTGTCTGGGGATTTATTATTATTATTTATTATTATTATATTTGTATAAGACAGCTGTTATCGATGGAATTATCACACGATTCAAGATAAATTATGGGAACCAATTAGTGTTGTACGACAATAATTCGCCGGCACATCAAGCTCAACGAGTGAACGCTGCTGTACGACATCACGCGATTAGACTGGCGTGCCGGCTCGCCGGACTTAAACCCAATAGTATGGGACGCTCTCAAATCTTCGCAATTTCTTTAAATTACAATTTCACAGAGATAAAGAAAACTTTTTTTTTTAATTAAAAAGTATATTGATATTTTTCACATTAAAATGATGTGTTTTTAAGTGCTTATGCCATTCATTACTTAATTATATTTTTACAAGAGAAAAAATATTTCTACTTTTCAAGTGACCGCGTGCCTTTTTTGTTGTGTGTATTTCAGCAGCTTGAAAAGCTAGCTAAGTTTATAAAATAAATACCTTAAGAGGATATCCTTACCCTGATACAAACTCCACAATACTCCATGCTACGCAAAACAAACAAGAATGCAGCTTAAAATCTGAAAATATTCAAAACTATTCAAACTAACAAATGAACAGTCACCCATATGTTAATATTGTTATTTTAGTCATCTATATGTTATCATTCCTCATGGTTTATCGGATGTGGCACTGGACAGCCTCAATTCAGCGTAATTTAAACGTGTTAAATTGTTATGCGACGCCATGATGAAGTACCACATTTGCGTGCATTTTGGTTTACTGTGCTGCTGATGTATTCCGAGTCGGGTTATGATAGATGGAACCATGAAGGATATGTTTGTATTCGTAGCATTATTAAAATGTCTCATTCTATTTTAAAGCATAGTCTTCAATTCTTCTTAGGTTGTAATGCTTACCTATGTTTTTGGAATCCTTTTTATTTATTTATTATTTTCCATTTTTCTGTATTTATGTTGTTTACTTTTTGACAAATCGTGTCAACTTAATTTTTTATGACAGCAATGGAGGCTGCCAAGTAAAATAAGCCTGTTACACCGGATTCTTACAAAACTATTGTAAGAAAATATACTTGATTCCTGGCTAATAGGATTAAATTCAACATTTTAAATTGTGGTTCCAAAGGATTGCGATCCCGGCCATATAAGCCCTTAGAACGGCAGTCTATTTCAAGCCATCCTACCGATAACATCTCCAGTCTACTGCAAGTAACTCTGCAAGTCCTCGAACTCATGATCATGCTGAAGCTACTGGACTCTGAAGCTGCCTCATGCTAAAGCTACCTGACACTGATCCTGCCTCATGTTGAAAGCTCCTGCTGCTGACCCTGATGATCCTGCCTACCACCTCCTTCTGCCTGCTGATCCAACCTGCTCCTCCTGTTCCTGCTCTCACTGCTCCTGCACGCGCCAAAGCACCAGTCGGTGGCTGAGCGTCTGCCACTGACTGTTTTTGAATAAAAACTTTTATTACGTGACAAGGTCATTGACACATTACTTGGTTTTATCGAGCTATTCATGTTTTATGTATTAAAGTAGAAAACCGCTACAATTTTGTGTATTTCGTTCAACATTCCGATGGCTCTTATCATCTTTTCTCGAGTTAAATGACGTCGTCGCTCCATATATGTGTAATTTTTTACAGTTCCGATTGCAGTGATTGTAATGATTTTGTTAAAATGTCATGACATAGTTTTAATCATAGGAACCTGATAGTTGATTTTCTCTTTATAATCGAAATTTAAACAAAATTCTTTATTGAAATAGTGAAATTAACTAAATAGAATCAATAGCGTTCCAAAAAAGTCAGTATAATAAACTACATTTGCAGAAATACTCTAAAACGTACTTGACCTCATGACACCTTTGATGTGTATATCTTATGATAACTGACGTTCTTTCATTGCATATCTGCAAAATGTCTTTGGTACTACCACAGCTACATTTACTATATTATATACTGTAATATATATAGTATAATTGAGATCTCACACACTCAATTATATTGCTCCCCGACACAAAAGAGATACAGTTATGCAAAACGTAGGCTTGCGAGCATGACAAAATACTTTGTGGCGTGTCCGCATATAGTCGGTTAGTAAAGTGGCTAAAATATTACAGTTGCAAGTAAAATCCGGCGACCGGGAACACGACTTTTAAAGTCCATGTCACAAGAGCTTGTTACCTATCTTCCGCTATTACACTCTCCAAAACATTATATTATCATCAGTTTTCAAATCCCATTACAAGTTTATTTACGCCTATTACATTAACACTCTCCTTCAATTTATCCCGTTTCAAAGCGACTGTGTTATTTTTGATTCGATCCAACAAGTTTTCGAATTCAGTTCACTTTTTCGCGTAACAAGGTTTCCCTAAAGAGGGTTCGGAATAATGAAAACTTGTTAAAGCTGTAACTACTCACGTTTGTTATTTTCTGATTTACTTGATGAAAACGCTTTCAACCATTAAGAGGGGTTAATAAATGTTATAATGCGAACTTCAAAATTTTGAATATTTTGCTGGTGTTTCATAAAATGATTTGTTCTTGTTTTTGACAGGACAAGTATATATTGCGATTTTTTTTTGTTGTAATAAAGATGTATGCTGTTGCATTAAAGCAATTTACATTTAGAATTTTAAAGATTCCATAGCTGTGTGCATAATTAGAGCATGAAAATATTCAATTATTTATGTATGAAAGTGTAGTTTGGGCAGTGACATAGATAGCTTTTATCTCCCAACAATAACAGTACATGTGAAAATGGAAAATGAATAATCACTGATATCTGTTTGGTACATGAATATAGCATTGAAATAAAATAACTGTGAAATAAAATCCTTAATTTACGTGAATGTCCCCATCACTCTCATCTTAATAACTATGGGGAGGTTTAAGGTAATCTTAACAGCCGTGGTTTAGTATAATTTACGCATACCTTTCAACGTAACTTCTTAGGTGTGCCGGTTTCCATACGATGTTCCTTAACCACGAAACAATTTTCAGAACCTTATTGGTTCATTAATTAAGCAGATACCGGGTACAAGAGAGAAGAAATAATATAGAAACTTTTTTAAATCTCTTACATTTATTGTCATTAAAGTGAACTTCGTAAACTCTAAAGTATTCTTAAAAAAGCAATATCCATAATTATTAGATCTATTGAAAAAACTTTTTTATCAAATTGTTATAAGGGGTTTCTTTCATCCAATTTAAGCTACACCTGGTTTGACTTGCTCAAATTATCCGATCCTACACATACCATTGAAATAAAATCATTATAATATGAAAATCCCCAGACAAACACACCAACTGTTTGGCCCCAAAAAACCAAGTTTGTGTTTTGTGTTACGTGTGATCATACAGCGAACTGGGCACCCAGAATAAACATACATATAAAAACAACCAAGAACAGACATCTTTGTTCATCACACCAACAACTGCCCCGACCTGAACCTCGAGCCTGGGACCTAAGGACCTGCGTATGAGGCAGGGCTAGTAACACTGACGCCAGTCTGCCGACTAAAATGATTGAATTGATTATTTGGGGTTCCGTAGCTTACAAAATGGTCTTTTACAATCTTTGGAAAGCGTTTAACTGTCACCGACATTGAACTTAGGACGCCCAACATCGAAATTGAAACACCACATGGTACTACAGTTGTTCAGTCAATCAACCAATTTAAAAACGCATACACAGATATTTTCACAAACACGTAAACATCAGACGCTTATCAACAAAGGTATTGTAATCTTGTTTGCAAGCCCATTCTATATGCAAAGCAACCGAATGTGACGTATAACGTCATTATTTTATTTGCGAATGGTTCATCATGGATGGTAGACTTGTTTCAGTTTAATGAGCTCAGCTTTTCGAAGATGTTAAAGTTGTGTATCTTAAATAATTCGTATTGTATTAGTTATAACGTCTGTATGTACCTTTACTTGTGTCCGACTGTTGGTATTCATTACATGTGATGAAAATTAATCTTACAATTTTTTTTTAAATTCTGCTGTAGAAGTCACATGTTTGAGTTCAAAAATAATACACCAGTAATTTGGATGCTGAGGACACTTTAATTCATAATTAGATTTTTTTATAGTTTACATAGTTTTATATTTCACTTTCACAGTTAGATTAATGACACTAATGACACGTCGCTGACCGTAGATTTCAGTTGGAGTTGCCATTGGTCCAGTAATTGCTATGGCTTTTCCTTTCCTTTAATTGGAACACAACCATCATTAACATAACATTTGTAACTTGTGTGAGTCATTTTTTGTATAATAGTATTTAACAAGGTATCAAAATTCAAAGATTTAAAAAGCATATCCATATTTTTCTTCAACTCGACTCATATTTTGTTGACCATTCAGTTTAGATTCATATGAATTCAGTGTTCACTGAAACGGCCATAGTTCTGCAACAACAAACAAAGAGGGTTGAAAATTACTTAAAAGATTTAAAAACACCTTTAGTAAATTCTAAAACCAGAAGAATTACAGCAGATATAGTTGTTTACGAAATTTCGGAGATGTCAATTTCTTCAAGCATCTGAACTGATTCCTGTGTTCCAGTCTTAGGGCCATAGCAGATTTTACGCAAGTTTTAGGAATTTGTGGCCCTATTCTTTGAGTTTTTACTATTTTCTACTAAATTTCCATTTGTTCCGCAAGGGCTCAATAATAAGAAAAGCTCAGTTGAATCAGTGAATCACATGATGAATCAAGTGATATAATATGAATGTGAATATGAAGCAAGTAATATGATAAAACTACCGTAACTCCACTACGGAACATTCTACAGGTTTGAATATTTCTTTAAAATATTTTAGAAAATCATTATTTAATTCTGAAACAAAAAATGCACAAGTATTTTATTATTATAACAAATGTATTACAAAAATATAATACTTTCCGAGATTTTGGTGTGCCAATTTATTAAAGTACCAGTCTATGGACCATAGCAGATTTTATTTAGGTCTTAGTAATGTAAGGAAGGAACTTTCTAGCTTTTAAGTTTTACGATTTTTTGCTAAATATACTAAAATTCTCTATTTGTTTCACAAAGGTTCAAAAAAGAACACCCGGTCCCTCAACACTTATGATATTAATTGCATTTCTCTGCTTAATTTCTGCTTTAATTGCGCTGGTAATTATTATTGATTTACAAAAACAATCTTGTTTGTTTGTCTAGCAAACAACGCCGCTAAAAAAGTCTGGGACAATAAATGAGCGTAGTACCTATATTCTATTATGTTTCTGAGATAATAAAATAAAATAAACCTAGTAAGTACAATTGACATACCCTTGACCATACCCATGACATACCTACATATAACTTTCAACGCAAAAAGAGGTGTGTTATAAAGATGTGTATGCTTGTTTGGGAGTTTGTCTGTGGCACCAAAGCTCCCAAATGGCTGAATCGATTTTGATGAAGTTCTTTCGTTTGAAGAAAATCGGTTGAGCCATTTAAAATGTATCAGAATACAATAGTTTTTTTTGAACGATTAATAAATTAAATAAAACACTTTTAATTTTAACACTTTTAACACGGAATTTATCACGTTTAATCATACTTTTACATTTTAACTTGACTTCCAGATAGTTAAAGTGGTCGATACCGTGGTCACGAGTGATAAAAAAGTGTTTTTTTCAATATAATGAATAGTGAAAACTTAAGACAGCATACAAATAGTTTAACCTTCGTTTTCATTCTTATAAATAATTTAACAAAATATTAGTTTAAAGTAGCATCAAATTAATAGTAGTGAAATCCAATAATAACGATATGCATTACAATGAACTTAATTCTAGGTAATATACAAAATACATTAATAAAAAACATACAGGCTTTTATAAAAAAAAAAAACATTAATATTATTAAACAAATGTCAGTTTTTTTGGTATGCCTAAGAGAAAGGCCATATTTTGTATACCACGATACAAACAAAATTAATTTTATACCATACCAACTCTAAAAAGCTTATTTTATTCACGCAAAACAGTGAATAAAGAGGCCTTTTATTCACTGTTTTGTTTTTATTCACTGTTTTGGTGTTTGAATTTGGAACACAAAATATATCCGATCTCCATTTCAATGCTTACACAAACTCCTTGCGCTAAGATTCGAAATTCAAACTCTTTGGTGCAAATAAATTCTCGAGATTTGATTGGTCGATATTTGCGACAAGGAGTTTGGCATTAGATTAATAAATATTGTTTCACAAGTTGACCACCCTAATGATAATAATAAGAAACATACGCTTAATTTTTCTATTTTCGCTTAAATTATGTCTTTTTCTCGTAGTCATGGTATAAAGTATAGTATGCAACTCCTGAATAAAGTACAAATTTATATCGAGGGCCATGAATCACTCGCGTCGCTCAGGATTCTAACAGTTGAATCACTCGCTGCGCTCGTGATTCAATCATCTTAAATCACTCGCTACGCTCGTGATTCAATCGTTAGAATCCTTCACTTGCTCGTGACTCATCTACGGCCCTCGCTTTAAATTCGTCCTTTATTCACTAGTTGCATAATATACTATTATAATCATGAGTTAAAAAAATATGATTGAATATCTTTTATTAATGACTTAGATCTTAATAATTACATAACCAGTTACAACTTTGTCTTAACTGTTAATACCGCAAAACGAATTGACTTTAAAATCACGTGACTTTTCGGAACTCATATTTTGTGTAACTAGTAATTTTAACATGCCATTATCTACCTGTATTAGCAGTAAGCTAAGGGGTTTTCGCCAACCTCACAAAGTAGATAAGTTTTTTCATTGTCGCTGGCAACACCAATAGAAAGTTTGCTATCGTTGAGTTTACAATTGAGTTAGGAGTTTATGGAAACTCTGGCACAATTTTGGTATTCTTATTGAGAATTTTTAACAAGAATTTCGCTTCGTGGTGTACCGTTTTTACGTTGGTTGTTAAGAGTTTATTTAAGATAAAACACAAGATTTATATCGCAGATATTTTTGGAAAAGCAAGTGATTTCAAATTTTAAAAGTAAGAGATTATAGATTTATGTATTGTGAATAAGTTGATTTCATTCTATCAACTTTTTAAAAGGATTAACTTAGTCTTACCTTTTAGGCGAATGGACAGAATGCGGTGTTCCTTTGTAATACTTTATATCTTATAAACAAAAAAGTGCAATGAAAAAAGTTCCACATAGTGGCTTGGTCATTTAGTCGATAAAAATATCGGCATATGAAAGGGGATTGTTATTCACATCCAAAACAGTTGACGTTTTATATTACGTATTATGACGTCTACATATGTATCGGGTGAAGGGTATGAAATGGTTTACAGCAGAGCTTATTATTACAACTATAGCATACATACCATACTCAAGATATATAAATTTAACAACTAAGTAATTATTTAAAAAGAACGTATATCGAATTCTTAAGAAGGATAAGTAAAAGTAGGTAACTGAATCTTTGATCGAATGAATGATAAAAGTATACATAAAATTACGTTAAATATTACATACAACATTTCCACTCAGGACTAACAAAGGTTGTCCCAAGATCAACCCTTGTTAAAGTTAAAAACAGCCCACGTGGACTAGGCCGAGCGCTTTATGGCATAACTAATTTAATCGTTAAGTGAGCATTTGAAATAAATTAAAAAAGAAAACAGGAATTTTCATACCCAGAACTCTCCTACCGATAACCTCCCGCCATAATACGTGGCACTTAGACATAACCTCACAATATGATCGCTGCACGTTCGTATCATAGCTTATCGGACGCAACACTCGAGACGTAAGTCAGGGCTGATTTACGGCGTCTCACGGGTTTATTCATTGGTTGACGTCACTGGTTTCCTATTGGCTAGTGAACTATCGATAACTTTAGTTTGTTTGCTGTTGATGATGCTAAGGATGAGTTGCAGCTCAGGCTCAGTTATTGTTTTAGTCAAAGTTTCCCTCAGCAAAAACAATAACACGACGTTAGAATTCAAGAGTTCTGTGTTGCATCATGTTAATATCTGTTATTGTTAAAGTTTACACTTTGACGGGTAATTATTAACCATTAACCGGTCTAAATCCGGCTGTTATAATTAGCGTTATTTTTTGTCATTTTACCATTGTTAAATTCACATTCAAATTCAAATATTTCTCAACATTGACAATTGTTCACTTGTTCTTTTGACGTTAAATAAGTAATGGTAATTACTCTACCACTAGTTCGGAAAAACCATCGCGAAGAAGAACTGGCAAGAAATTTCTCATGTATAACTTTTTCAAAATAAATTTACAGTGGCTCTTATGTCTATACAAAATTATTCTTATCACTTATGTGACGCTACCGTAAAAAGATGTACTTTACTGAAAATGACACTTTAGTCTTTAATCAGTGCAAACCCGTATTTCACTTAACCGGATATTTGACGGCCAATAACGCTTTTCTTATGGTTATAGATACATGGTGCAACCCACCCTTAGAGGTAATTTAGGTAATAAATACCTACTGTGTTAGGACTAGAAGCTGTCGGTTAGCATGTCACTATAAGCGATTTTTCCGCTTTTTTCAATGTCCTTGAAAGAAAAGGCTTGCAAAGTAAATATAATTATCGAATTTTATTGCTACTGTAGCTTTGTAATCCGATGAAACCGCAGTGCTACAATATTTGCGCTAAAATATTTTGAATGCGTTACAAACCATAACCTAAAAATATAATCTTATTATTGACTAGCTGTTGACATGGTTCACCCGCGTAGGTCATAAAACGGTGAAAGTCTACGAAAAAAGAAATTTACCACTACAACTTCTGTAAAACGTCGTTATAAAAGTAAATTTTTTTTTAAATTTCAATTAAAACCAAATTTAATTAAATTTTTAATTTAAAGATTTCAATAGCATAAAAGTTGTACGCTCCTAGATTCCTTATGAATAGAGATTCTATTTGACTATACACTATTTGAAGTAAATTGTTTTATCTGACTTTCATAGACTATTAATTTAACCTTCGAATATTTTAAGCTGTAGTCACACCCACGTATCGATAACCTACAAAATTTGCTAGAAGTACCATTATTTGTTTACAATATCTATCTTCGCCAGTTATAGCAAAAACCTGATCTAATTAAATTGTTGTGCCGTTGCCAGTTTTTATTAAGCTACTACTAAATATTAAGCCCTTTCATAAACAAAATAAAATAATAAATCCTATATAAAGCTGGTCCACACATCAACTGTATGGCCCAAAGTAAGTATAGCTTGTGTTATGGATGACCATACAGCGAACTGGGGGTGAACCGATAATAAACATACATATATAAATTAATAATATTCCCGACAACAAACATTTATATTCGTCATACAAATGAATGCCCCGGCCAGGACTCGAACCTGGGACCTCAGGCATATAAGGCAGTTTAACTTTAACTATTTATCATTTCATGTTGAGGTTTTGATTGTCGTAGGATGGCTTTAACACGCTAGGGTTCATATCCTGGTAGGCTTGGTACTTTGGCTGTTTACTGGCTATATATGTTTTATTTGTATGTACCCATTTATGTTCTCATGCCACATTGTCATTCATAACATTAGCTGAGTTAAAAGTTAAGTAGTAACACTTTTTCTTATGCTAGTCATTATACATATACCGGGGGAGTGTCTGTGATCAACATAAAATATTGTATTTATCAGGGATGTTTTATAAATTTTTTGTTATCCCCAAGATCATCCTCCCAGCTAATATGATGAGCTTATATTTTGTAAAAAATCTTTTATTTGCTATTGCAAGTCGCCTGCACATTATAATGCTCCTTGATATGAAATTGATTTCATATTTAAATTTTCACATCCAAATTAAAAAAGAACTCAACATATTTTAACCATTTTTGGGTTCCTAAGTTAGACTTCCTACTACTTATTTTAAGGTGTTGTGAGCTCGAACAAAGTTTCATAGTACCGGTATCACCTCACAGTATGCCCCGTAGGATGCTAGCACGTTCACTGATTATGTGTTGACCTAATTAATTCCCCGTCAAGGGACAAAACGTGTATTCAATATCAATTTTGATTAATATCTCTGAAATCAAACTAGTCTTATTGCAGATATCGAGCACTATTGATCGAATCTTACGAACGGGCGCGCAGTCAAAATATTTGGAACTATGCCAACGCCATTTGGACATAAAACAGGGAAAGATCATAATAAGTTTTTTGGAATGAGTAGCTCTGGGCTGAGTTGGTACGTTGTTTGTGAGATTTTTCCTTAGCATGTCTTAAGTTTGAATTATATTGTTAAATGTTAAGTTCAGATATTTCAAAATTCTTATGAGTATATCAATAATAATATTATCTTCCTTTCTATCTACTGTATGCTGGCCAAGTAGGAAACAATTTAGGGAAATGGTAGACAAAGATTCTAAAATAGTTATATTTAGTTTGGTTGCCATTATAATTTCTCAGCTAAATACCTATTTGCCTACAACCATGTTAGTAAAATATAATAAAAGTAAGAAATTCACAGCCGTCTGCCACTCGACATGCTAAGTCTATTGCTATCTTTAAATAAAAACTGCACGCTCACCTTCTAGAGAAATTGTAGATTGCAACTTTATATGTATCCGTGTTATTTAATGTTACATATGTATATTATTAATTAGTATATATTTATATATTTATGAATATTAAACGTTTTGTGTTTATATGCTTAAAGAGCTTTATTTGTATTTACTAAGATATCTTCCGCTCACATACTAGATTTCCAGTGACACAAAGGTTGTCTGGAAAAAATCGCCTTTGCCCACATTATATTTAAGTAATTTACTTTAAATCTTTTTCATTGAAATGTTTATTTCGTGTGACCAATAGAGAGTTATCATTGTTATAATTCTATTTATTCAAATATATCTACTTACATTTTAACATTGGAAGCGCATCGAGCACTGCTGCGGATCATCGTCTTCATAAGAGTACGAGTGCGCATATAAGTGGCCCAATAATTACTTCTCCGAACCGAGGCTCTGTTTTCATAGCCCGTAAACCTCGATGGCGCACTGGACGTCTCTATTGCTCCATAAACCGTCGGCTAATAGGGATTACCACATTTTCCTGAGCTAGATTTATTTCAGTAGTTTCCGGTGTATGAAATACATTTGCAGCTTAAAAAACATATGCCAGCACCCCCACCGCCAATATTTCGCCGGATATTTAAGCTAGCGTGTAGACTAAATGGTTGTTGTATTCGAATAGGTCCATATTTTTTTCGGTTTGTAGGAAATTTTATTTTTTTATTGAATTATGCGTCGCTACACTGCAGTTGATAAGCGTGCTCAGTCAATAAACGACCTCTAAAGTTATTAAATATAATGAAAACTAACTATATAATTTACACAATGAGTTTTTGTAAATTATATGTACCCTTTATAAATTATTTCATAAACTTTACTTGGTCAATCGCAATCAAATCACTGGCAAACATTTGTAGAGCTACAAATTCTAAAATATTTAGTTACATTGTTTCTCGTTAATTAAAGCCAACATCCATTTCAAAGTCACTTTATATTAAAATCCCACCCATGTTACATAAATACCTACACAAAAACAAGGGTATTTATGACGCCCCATATCCGGCGATATTTCACCCATTTTTACGGAGGGACAGCACAAAAGCTAATTTCGTGAAAAGGCGATAAGTTAAAGGGTACTTCGAAAATATGTTAGGTGGTCCTGATCGGCATTATGAAGAGTAATCCAGGACTAGACTTTATTGTAGCGAGATCAAGACGTGAAGGATGAAGGTGCGACCCTAAGTTTTTATCCAGATAAATCTTGTTTGTTATTTTATGCTCAAGTTAAGGAAAGTTTATCTCCGCCGTATGTAGGGTTGATGCACACGGAATGATAACGAAGTGGTCGCTTTTGTCCTGTTGTTTGACTGTTCTACTGGTTCTTAACACATGAGTCGCCTCAGTTCTTCTAAGTTCCTTTCATTGTTGAATAGTGAAATATATTGATAAGAATGTAACTCTGTGCGTTGATTTGTATTTTTTGCCAGTTAATACACATTTGCACAATACGCATTTCTGGTAGTATAGATACGTTTTAACTTGGACTATTGTAACGTCAATTTATTTAGATACCTTCGTTGGCTGTATTTATTTTTATTTTCTGTCCAGATATTAACAAACGTATTGCATATTTATAAGTGTTTTTGACATTGGCCTAATATTCAATTTACAATACGAAAATTTTAGGTACCAGATTTAGGAAGATGGTATAAGGAAATACATTAAAATTGTAAACGTTGCTAATATCTTGTTGTTTTTATATCCTTTAATGTTAAACACACATGTAATTTTTTTAAGTTTTTACAGGCTCTTGTTTTGCCGCTTAAATATACAACTTACTTAATAGGCATTTTTAAAGCCACGTTTTTTACAAAAGTACATGTTTTATCTGTTCCGAAGTTAATTATTGTTAGCAGATTTTTTTTACAAATCATATTATTCCCCCGAATTTCTTTATTATATATATTCTATTAATTATATAATACTATAATGGCACAATTATTAAGTAGAGCAACATTACGATGCAAGTCCAGTAAATTGTTGTCCTCGCGTCTAAAATAATTACATTTTATTACAGTTTCACCTCAACTACGTTTTGTTTGTTCGAAATAATTAACGTGAAACAGTTTTGGTATTCCGGTTGCAGTTATTTAAAATGAATTATTCTGAATTGTAGGTATTTACGTATCATGTAAAATAGCTTTGTTTGCAGTTTACTTTGCAGTTGATCTATTAAGAGAATCCTCGGTAATACCTATAATAAATGTGAAAGTGAATTTCTTTATTTGTTTGTAACGAGTACTAAAACGGCCGTTTATTAAATTTTTCGTACGTGATAGGTACAGAAAAGACTGTGTACCTCTTTCCCAGTAAAAGTAGGCAACATATGTTATGAAAATTCGCGAGTAAATATGCAAATAAAATAAAAAGAAAATAATTTAATAGATATTTTTCAAACTGTTGTGACTGAGATTTTTATAAATTTTTGTAGCATAGTTCATTTCATAAAATATCGAATTTGGGTTACAATCATCAAATTGTTTTCAAGAAACAAATGCACGATATTTACTTTTATTGTTTAGTTCGGTTTAATATTATTTCCAAGGTATTGTAAAAGGAACATTCTTCTTATACAGATTAGAGAAGAACTTATGCAATATTTGTATGCTGGCTATTATTATTGAATTATTATTTGAACGACTAAGTAAGGCGTAGTGATTAGTAGCCCTGCCTCATTCATTTAAGATTTCCAGGTTCGAGTCCTGGCCGGGGCATTTGTGTGATGAAAAATAGATGTTTGTTCTCGGGTCATGGTTTTTTTATTTATGTATGTATGTTGATCCTGAGCCCCCCCCCCCAGTTCACTGTATGGTCATTCAAAACACAAGCTCTGCTTTCTTTGGGGCCATGCATTTGGTGAGTTTGTCAGGGGATTTATTTATTGATTTATTGTATGCCTAGTTTCACCATTTTTTCTTTTATCCTTAAGTAAAATGATTGTTACCAGCTAACAAACAAATCTATTATTTCCGTTATCCCAGAACAAAACCAAATCAATCAAAAACCGGCGGTTACACTGGTCTAGGACAAGCCGACTTATATCGATTACGATTGTTTTGTTTAAAGAAGAAATCTATACATTAGTTCCAAGATTGTCTACGTGTTACGTGATTTTGTGAAAATGGAGTGATTGCATCTTATTATTCGTTTTGGTGGATCTGCAGTGTGATTCTATTTATGAATTCAATCAACAAAAAATACATTACGAGCGAAAGCGATAACTTCACACGTTTTTTCTGGAGTCGGTAGATTACTCAGATGTACTGAGTAAGTACAGTACTAGAGTATGTTGTTAAAACAACTCGCACTGACGTATACAAATATCGAAAAGATAATAAAATTGATGTGTTTTTTTCTTTCGTAATCATTCATATGTGTATAAGCTTATTTTTTCTAGAAATCACATTGGTTAAACCAAAAAGCATAAGCGGCGGTGAAAACATTTTTAAATTTTGCTATTTGAATACTTTATTATTTGATAATTAGTAGATATTATAAGCTTGGTGAAGCAACCAATGTACAATACCTACAGGTTAAAAGTTAACCTAACGACCACGATAGGTTTAAATACGGAGAATGTTACACTCAACCACCTAGCGAGAAAATAATTTAATTTAGCTTTTTTACGCTCCTTTTCTTATTTTATTTTTAATATCGCTTAGTTAAAAATATTGCTTTGTATTTAAACATATATTTGTAATAATACAATAACTGATTAATAGTATAACGCAGTCGTCGTTGGTACTAGTAAGACCTACATCATACACTGGAGGTCCAAGGTTCGAGTTCTAATGGGGAAGCATTTGTGTTAGGAACTGAATCAAGCATATTTTCTATTTCTATGCTCTAGCATTATCTTCCAACTTGGTTGACGTGAGTCGAACTAAACAAAGTACTTATGTGTTAATCCAGGCTACACTCTTTCTTAGTTATATATTGCATCAACAACAGAGGTGTCAAACTCAATTTTAAATTCGTAGACGGCCAGATTGAAAAAAAAATTAACTGAATTATTATAACATTTTATTTATTAAATTATATAGTATATAATATACGGTTGTTTAAAATAATATCAATCGCGGGCCTTATTGATACGGCCCAGGAGACGGATGCGGCCCGCGGGCCGTATCTTTGACACGACTGATCTATACCTTTTTAGTTGTTAAAGTGTGTAGCAGGAACATTTGCTGAAATTGAATTGTAGAAATTGTAGTTTTTATAGTATAAGGCTACTTATTTAGTAGTCAGTACAGTTTCTCTTGTTAAGATCTCGGTACTACAGGCCTTTCTGTTTTTCCCCTACTCATAATCACGCTGAATCATGGTTGTGTTCTTGTTTAAGGGAAGAAACTGCCAGTGAAATAACAGGAACAAAGGCAGCTCAGACTGAAGTCTATGGGAAACCCATTATTGGTTGATTAAATAATCACACTCAATATAAATAAATAAATCACTTAGGATTAATAATGAAAATGGGTGCGGAGGCCAGTTACCATGGTGACGGTTGCGTGCCTGTTTGGCGGCTATGAAAATAGTAAAAAAAAATGGCGCTGGAAAGTTCGGCGGCGTGCGAGGCGAAATCGATCAAGTAACTTTATTGATGCGAAAATAATTAAAAAACCTTGTCGGTGGTTTGCTTTATTTATTTATTTATTCTTGTAAACGAACAGCATATAAGGTTCTCCATGATATTCAATAAAAGTAACATTAGAGTTTTACATTATTGCCGATTATTGTTAGTATGCAACATGAAAAGCATCATCTAATAAAATATATAATATATGCATAATGTGTGAAGAAAGGTAAAATTAATATATATATAAAATAAAATAAGTATATTTATTTATTAACAATATTTTTTTCAAGAAAAAAGGTCAACAACGCTAAAGTACTTTATATTAGTGTTGGTGGTTGGAGAAATAAATATGTTTTTAGCGTAATTTGAGGAGTGTGTCGTGCACGATAACTCGGTATGCGATAGGCTACCCGACATACTAGGTTGCTTTGCTTACGTCTAGCAGCAGATTCAAGTAGGTATATTCATCATTAAATATGCAAAACCCAAACATTTCCAATATAACCTTAATACATAAGCTCTGTTAATAAGCGTAAACAGTCAGTGAACCAGTGCGTTAGTTCTTGATCCTATTTCTGGGCTGCAGCTTCATTCGCCGTGCAATTTGTACCGTGAATAGAAATTCCGTGACCGAGGTAAAATTAGTGTGAGTTTATACGGCGTGTCCATAGCACTATTTCGACCGGCCCAGGACGCCCGGATGCCCGTACACCACAATTTTCAACCGTGCACGACAGTGTGGATGCGGGATTATGATGTAGATGAGACATAGTGCGGTAGGTATTTTTAAGCAATGCGAAAAATCTTGAAAAGTGGCTTCGTGTCGTAGTATTAATATATGTGCGCGTTAAACTAATGTCTTAAACCTGTCATATATAAAACCTTTTAAATATCTTCTGAATCATTGTTTAACGTTAGGCACATGTTACACCAGAGGAGTAGAATCCTGGTATTGAAAAACATATGCGTGAATATTTATATACTTATATTATTATATCATCATAATACCCTTCGCGAAGTACCACTCCACTTCTTTTTGAGGAGTTCCACTAGTTCTCCTACAGGAAGAAAACTAGTAATGACACTCACTATACTAAAGTTTTCATTTAGTTTTGCTGTACATATCGCATACATCATAATGACATTTGGTACTTGTGATGATCGTTTTGTTTACTGTCGTCTTCTTACCAACCATTACTACCTTTCGCATCTAACATCACACTCTTTGCAGAGTTCCACAGGAAATTAATACGAATTCGTATTGCAAAGTGCGGGCGTTCGTTACCAGTGACGCGTTGGTGATGACGCCTATTTCACGAAACGATCACCAGCCGCTTTATTTATGTTGGTTTCGATTTAAATGTGCGCTCATTGGTTTATTCTAATAGTGTATCGGGATTAGCTTTTGTGTGCATTCCGTGTGACCGTGTGACATGTGTTTTGAATTACATTATTAAATGAGGTATGGAATCTATTTTGAATCATTGTTGTATCTGGCTATTTGTACTAAATCGGCAAACTATTTCTAAATTATTTAAGTATGCGCTAAACTACATGATGTCAAACGATAATCTTCTCTAGTTTTGTTGCTTGGTTTTACAGGTACAATTGAGGAACTTGGTGCAGGCTCAGATTTGTATTCAAATCCCCTGCAGTGTTGTCACCCCTTAGTATTCGGACTGCCTATAAAAGACCAAACAACGCGCAAGCAATTCTCACCTTTTTTGGAGCCCCGCCGACTGTGCCTGTCTATCGCTTTAATGCGAATAAGTGGTTTCAAATGGACAAAGGCTTTTCTGGATGGCCACGAGAAATTTTAACAAAAGCTTTAACAATAAGGCTTACTCAGACATACTTTATGTTTCTTCACCGTCAAGCTGTGTCCTTGATGCACATTCGTTGCAAAACTCATTGATGACTGCACTGGGATCGAACCCGGGATCTTCAGATCGATGTAACGCTACCGACGCTCTTCTTATTGAAATCCTGGATTAGTACGATTCTTAGTTCATTTCGAGAAATCGAATAAATCAGTTATTTATTCATGTCACAAACTCGTTTGTCAGTATTTTGAAAATATTCGTGGTATATGGAACGTAAATCATTATTGTAATCATTTTCATAACCATTATAATGATCTATGTTTTTTTACAAAATAGCGAGAAACATTCGAGATTATTATCGAACAGGCCTTATAAGAAGATCTTCTCTTGTTTCTAAAAACTCCAGAACTAAATCGTGGGCGACAACTAGTGCTAGCATTTGATTTCTCATCTTGGTATGACCGAAAGAGAAAGTTTATGTATTTCATTATGTATACGTAGAAATCACATAAACTTTTAAAACCATAATAACTTAATTAAATCAAAACGTAACGAACTTTGTAATCATATTAATACCCTGAATTATCCACTAAAATGTAAACAGCCGAAATTTTAATCTCGTTACAATGAAAAACTGCTATGAAACGATAATCGTCCTACACGAAGCGTTAACGATACACGTTATTATCTGTATGGTGTCCGAAACGTATCAAAACGCTCATTGTTGATGTGTAAAAAAAGATTAACGGACCTCCCGTTAACGACCTCCGAAAAATACCCTTACATCAAACACTTTCCTGAAATAAAGTGGGATAGCAATAAAAGTAAATCGACGGTTTCAACCTACGCTGCCCAAAACATCCGTACTTAATTCTCAACGTTACGATATCACTGGTATCAACATACTCTTCAATTTGGATCAGATTACCAATTTTCCGATGTAATATCGTAGTTTGTGACTGATGTAAGGTTGTGAACTAGATAGCTTTTACATGTATTGATGTTGTTCTGTATCATTGTGTTGCTAGAAATAGTTAATTCAGTGTTATTTTTTGCATTGGTTGATGTGATACAAGAAAATTCTCTTTAAGTATTTGAAAGTAAGTTAATGTTTTAAAGAAATTTAAAGACATCATATGACAACTTAAGAAAATTTAATAGTTTTGTTAGAGTTATTACAAAACACGCTTGAAACTGATTTGCCTTCCGCACTGAACTTTTAGACACAAGATGCTTATATAGTCTGTAAAAATTTCGTTAAATCATCAACAAACTACTGGAATTGTTCTTGTTACATAATCGACCCGTTTTACAACTTTTATGAACAATTTTCCACGAAGTAACTAAACAATTTACTCCTAAAAAGAGTAGATACATTTGACATATTTTAGCATTTAGTTATTATACTAAACTTAAGTTTAATCGTAAGGTGTATACATTTTTGTGGTTGCCATTTTGAAACCCTTAATTTTTATTGGCTTAGGTTTGTCATACTTAATAGTTTGAATATTATAATAATAATCAAGTGGAATTACGTAATGAATGATGGCAGTGAAAGGGCTGAACGTTTGGTAGTAAGAGGTAACATAGAGTTCGGACATTTAATACATAAATTTCCGTCAAATATAGGTATGAGTATACACACAGCTTCATAAAAAAAATTGAAAATGTGTATATAGTGGAAAAGATTACTTTTTAATAAAATCAATTAAATAAATAAATAAAATAAATAAAAGATCTTTATTTTCAAAAAGATTGATACAGAATTATTGTATCTCTGACACCCACATTAGGTTTCCCTGCGGACGGCGTGGATGTGAGACTTTAATAAAAAATATTACACTATACAATGCAAAATGTAAAAATACTATATTTGAAAATATCGATAAAGACAAATGCTATTAACACCTTTTATTTTTATTTGTTGATTATGGGTTGAATGTTAGTATAAATGGAGAAGTAGATGAGGGTTGTATTTAGTTTTTATTGGTAACGATTAGGTGTGATTATAATTTGTTTTGTTATGTTAAATTTGTGAGATGTGTATGGATGGTGCGTCTTATGTATGCAATAGAGCAAAGTAATCTACCTCATGTATACACATACTGTAGATTTTCAGTTTTATCGTAGGACGTATTATCCAGCCACGTAAAAAGGGTTTTTAAAAGAGCGATTGCTATAATTTTTAGAATTTTTGTCCTTCATTAACATTATATTGTAGAGTTTGGGTGCAATATAGTTGTAGAATTTGCGGCAAACCTCTGACTTTACTCTGGGAACAGGACAGCGCTGGTTACGTCTTGTATTCTTTTAATCTGTGATATCTAGCAACACTGGCATAAATAAAGAGTTTACGTACCTTTGCTAGTTTGTACAGAGAGGAAATAGGATAATGAAACGAAGAAGAAGCACTTTCAGGACTACGCGTTGTGCTCTCTCGACAACTAAAATATGAGACTTGCCAGCGCCTCCTTACGAGGTGATACAATCGGTGAGGATACACTGACAGAGAGCTTTATATGTTGTTATTAGTTTCACGAATTCCCAAAAAATGCCATTAAAATATTTGCTATATTGTAATTTTAGATATTTTTTCGAATATGGAGCAAAAAGGATTTTTATATCAAATAGTTTTTTATATTAAAATACAGATACAAAGCGGTAACTATCTCTGTAGGCGCAGTTGAAACATGAGGTGTGGGACAGGGAGTACCACCCCCCATCCTTCTAAAACCTTGCCGCACTCTCAGCACAGCAGACTGCGGCACTATCTGTGGTCGGGGGAGCACCGTCTACTGCATTCAGATCGTGTGCAGATTTAGAGTGTTTTTAAGTATATACAAAGCCGGAAACTAACAAAAAGTGGGTGTTGATCATGTCCACTGCTTATTGAGCGCTGGATGTAAGAAAGTTGGTCTCGGCCATACTGCTATATGGAGTGACAGTTTTATCCAACCTACTTTCAGTCAGAAACCTTAAGCGTAAAATCAAATATGAATAGCTAATACCACCCTTGTATTGATGGGATCACCTGTAATTATTGGATCGTGATAGTTTTATTCAGAATTCTTATACAATGTAATTTATTTGAATTGTATCATGCTTATTATAAAATACTCTCTACATTGTAAAAATCGTTAAACACCAGTCCGTCACAGTACATTAGTATTATTTCCAGTTTTTATTTGAGTTGTATAAATTATAATTGACTCTTATTTTATTTATTTAAATTGCTATACCAAATAAATATAAATATACAATTTCATAAAAATACATAATATTTTAGGACAACACATACATACCTCTTTACAGGTGTATATAACAATAATATAAATTGTAAACAATACAAAACCTAACCAAAAACTAAATTAAAGTAACAATCATTATAATAAATGTATATTATTATTTTTACGGTAATTAATTAATTTTAATTACATCATACTTAAGGGATATTTTATTTTTATAGAAATACCTAAGAAAAGTCAGATAACGAATAGTTACTATAAATGTATTTTTTTTGCACTGGGATTTATTTTGTATTACATGCGATCGTTATAGGTCACTCTTGCTTTGTAATTTTTTTATTATTTATTGCAATTCTACATGGTAAAAGTTGGTTGTCATATATAAAAACTCAGGTGAAAGCCAAATTTATTCGTTTTGGCTTTCCGTATCCAAACAAAAGCCGTAATTGTTTCATTTTGCAAAGAGAAATAAGGTTTCGAAATGTACATTTTTATTCTATAATTCTTCACAACGGTTAGGATACTCGACGAGTTCCGGGCTTTAAAACTTACCCAAGACAAAAAATATAAACTGCGAGTCTGAATCAAAGAGGTAAAATATTGTTTTGATACAAAAAAAAAGTATATTCAACAGTGTTACGCGGAAAAGCTTGAGTATCTGTTTTTGTGAATGACAGACATATGTACTTCTATACTACGAGTATAATAATGATAATGATAAAATCGTTGTAAGTATATTGGTATTCATAAAGTCTTTAACTGTTAGTAATAGTATCAAAAAGGCTAATGGAATCATAATAACATGGTTCACGTGGTCAGCGAGATTACAGGAACAGGGCCTACCAACAGAAGCCTGAAAGGCAAACTTACATTGCATCAATAAAACAAGTAGATTACTCGTTGACTTCTTTAGGAACCTAATAAAATCGCATAAAAAAGCCTATAAATTATTTACCGTATATACCGTTAAACATTTGATTTACTTAAAAAAGATTAATGGATATGAAAAATAGGTATGTGTGCAAATAATTTCAGCACTAACCAAATAATTGGCTGATTTACGCCTTAAATAACTAAATAATACAGCATATGTCTTCTTTTTCACATTCTTTTACATTTTAAAAAGTACTTGATTACAATATTACAATGACTATACTAGTCGCGTCTCGTGGCAGACGCGGTCATAATATGTGTGAATAGGACAGCGCACATCATTATCTCGCTCGCACTTACACTGTTTATAGGTGACGTCACAACGATTTAGAGATGCGCTTCGTTTGGTTTTGGTTGTATGTCGATAGTATTAGGTTTTAAGTGAGTAATTTTAATGTAAACCAAATATATGTATTATTTTACGTTTATTCGTGTAACAAATTAATATATAAACTGAACTAAAAACTTATTTAGGTAAACAATATAAAAATTAAAAAAAACAAAACAAAATTCCAAATAATTAAACTAAAAATTTGTTAGTATACATCGTTATCATCGTCGTCAGTATCACCGTCGTCGTCGCCGACATGTATTGTTAGGGGTTCGAATAAATGCACCTTCTGCAAATCTTTTTTTTTGCAGAGTTTCTGCGTGACGAACACATTTTTGCCAATTTTCTATCGTCACGTTTTCGATAGCATCATTAGTCAATCTTTCTACGTCAACTATTATTAGTTCTGGTCATTAGAGAGTGATTATAAAATATGGTGATTTGATTGTGCAGCGATGACTCACTCGTTTTTAAATTTACCGACAGTTTTGTAAGTCTGCGCGTGCGCATCCCTATAACAAGGGTGATTTATGGCTTCGTCTGCCACGAGTCATTGCGACTAGTATAGTTTAAAATTTGTTAGAAATTGAAACAATTAATTACGTGGTAACAAACAAATAAATATTTCGCATAGAAGGTTACAGTGGTAATGAAAATAAACAAAGGACACTGTGGTATGCCGTCGTTCTAAAACAAGCCATCATTTTAAAAGTCAAAGTTTTAAAAATAAGAAAATATCAGCCAGGATAGCGAATTGAGAAGGTTAAAGGTTTTAAGTTGACAACTAAAAATAAACCCGACGCCTGTGTGTTACAATTGGTATCAATGATGCATGACCGATACTCCAGTATAATGCCAATTCATATATACAGCTGACTAATTTCCAATGATGTCTACGAGCAATGGATATATGGATAATAGTCCCACTGTACTCTACACCTTTCCTTGTCAACGACAAACATTTGTTAACATTCATTCTCAAGCAGACAATTTCAAATTAGGACTTAATAACCTTAAACGCAAGATAGTTGGTCGTCTTAACTTCAAGAAAAAGTATTAATACAAACTCGTGCTTACTTTGTAGCTTTTGCTAGGTTTATATTACTTGTATTATCGTGTTCAAGTCTTAGTGCACAATAAAACAGCCACGATAAACTTAAAAACAAGTTTAATCCAGCTTTCCGAGGAATATATACCTTAATCCGTACTTGCTGACAGGTTCTATATGAAAAACTATTGTTGAATTTGTTTGCTTCATTTACTTTGGTCTCATGATAAGAAAATATAATTTATTACCCTACAACTATAATAAACAAAAAGTAATTGTTATCTAGTCAGTTACCTTTTTTTAAGTGGGATACTGTGGTGTAGTGGGGTACAGAAATACCAAGAAAGGTATACAAAATTGTGTGCGTCAGTGTCCTTTATATTCCAGGACGATTAACCAAAAACGACATATCTGCGACAATGCACCAAAATTGCGACAGCAATAAACAAAACCTCTTAAAAAATAGTTAAGCTGAACTAATATTTCCTATGAAGTTTAAAGTTTTTGTGGCTTGGAGAATAAGACAGTTTCCAAGCCGGTGAATTAGCTGGCTTTATAGCAAGAAATTCATCTTACTGCCTGCTTATTGTTTCTCGCGGTTAGCAGAGCTTTTAAATAAACGTTATTTTGATTTGCTTCAGCGAGCGGTGCGGTTTAACTTAATAGTGTATTAGTTATTTGTTTTGAGATTTAAAATGTTACGGAATTCAAATATGGTTGTTTGTTTTTCAGCTTTTTGTAAAGATTTCGTTTATATTTAATTATGAAGTTAAATACCGGCGTTTACAAATCGTGTAAAACATGTTTTATGTGCTGTGAAAAAATGACCGGTAGAGTTTTTATCATGAAGGCAATTCAATTGAAACCTAATATAAGTAATAATTTTTTTCAATTTATAATTTATGATAATGATCTGTTTCAATACAAGATAGTGATCCAATTAAACACTTAAAGAAAAAACATAATTTAAAACAGAACATTACATATTATAAGTAACTTAGTTACATTTGTTTCCGTTTTACTTTTTTGCAAATGCTAGGGTAAGAGTAAAAATGGGTAGCAATCAGGGGATTACACGAATTAATAATTTTACTTAACCTAATACAGTTCTTTAAATCGAAAGGACAAGAGATGGATTTATGGGGATTGCTATATACACTAGCAACATAAACGCCTGTGCGGATCGGTGCTTTATTTTTCATACGGTTAGTTACCATGACAAAGACGTAAGCCTAAGAATAATTTATGAAATAAAACTAGTAAGAGGGAGATATGGAGTATATACTACGTTATTCTAAACATATAATATTCAATGTTACCCTAGCCCTTTTTTGTTTATATCAAAAAGCCGCCTGTGTACAAAATAACGATTCTACCTCTAGGTAAATACTTAGCAACCAGACACCGTAATCTGGCTACAATTAAATTATAAACTTTTATTTCCCAAGTTCGTAATGTCCAAAAAAACCCGTCCGCTCACTCAGCTAATTTATTCCGCAAAATCCAAAAATTAGTCTCAAGAAATTAAAAAGAAGTAACGCATAAAATATTCTAACCAGCAGAATGGAAACGAAAGAAATATTAAACATTTTAGAATATTAAACTGTCTTTGAGAAAAGTTTTTTCATTAAATATCCGGGTCACGGTTAAGTTTTTGCTTGATTTGTTTTTTCTTTTAAAGGATGATTAAATAATTTGGATAACTCATTTTCTATTGCGTTTCGGTAACTGATAAGTCATGTTCTCTATATGCGTGCTTTTATCATGTAATATGAAATGACATGTTGTGTAATACCATAGTAAAATTCTTATAATACGAGTAAAACCAGGAAGTAGAGATTTTTATGTTAAGATCTAGATCTCGCCTGGGGCAGTAATACAGTCTTTCCTATTCTAACCGCCATAACAACCACATTCACGTGGTTGTGTCCTGAATAGGGGTTGTGAAGGGAAGTAACAGCCAGCGTTATCACTGCTGCAAAGGCAATTCCAACTTAAGCCCAAAGTTGGCTACGCATCGTTAATCTATAATCGATGAGTAACAATATAAGTAATCAATAACATCTACGATTAATGTTGTTCATGGACACGGATGCCACTTACCATCACCGGGTGGGTCACGTGCTCGTTGGCTGGCGTTGACTAAGTAAAAAAAAATTATTTTTTTACCATACTACGCTAATTACACGGACAGACCTAATGAAAACATACCATTATACGCAAGAAGTACTAATAATAGTCAGTTGGCGTACGCAAACAATCCTAAATGATTTTAGCGATTGTCTAAATTACAATCCGACTGAACATGGCATACCGTATAAAGAATTTATGCAATTTCTAATTATATCCACTGATTTCAAGCCGGCTAAGATACCTTATATCGATACCTAATAAGTACCTTAATAAGATACCTTATATAAGATAAAAAATAATAGAAATAAACTTAACCTAAATAATAAAAAACACTACACCATTACTTTTACTCTAAAATTGAACGTGATCTAATTTTACTATTTTCTAAATGATAATAGATTAATAGAGTGACATATATATATAAGGGACCTTGGGGTAGTAAATGACTAAATTACTGTATGATAGACACTTTGATAACATTGTACAAAGAGCCAATAAAGCTCTTGGTTTTACAATCAGGTCCAGCTCGCAGCTTGGCAGTATCAAAGTTTTGACCATACTACACTATCTACATTCGGGCGAATTCTGCTAGACAGTATTATTGCCAAGTGTGGGACCCATGCTACATGGTTTATATTAATAGAATAGAACAGATTTTTAAGATATTTGTGACACAAATGCAAAAAATTACGGCGTGGATTACGAGGCTAGATGTAAGAGAGAGCAGCGCAGGCGAATGATGCGGATTTAGTTTATTTATTAAATTTAGTACAAGGCAGTATGAATTTTCCAGAGCTTCTATCAAAATACATTTTTTATTCCCTACCAGAGTTCGTAGATAACCGGTGGGTCTCCTAGACCCAGCAGCCCAGGTGCTCCAATTACAGGCGTAACTCTTTCTAGACTAGACCTGCTAGGGAGTTTAATAAATTGATTGACTTTCCAGAACCCGACTTTTGCACCACACCAACTACTTTTAAAACTAAAATAATTTCTAACTGGTTTTCTAAGGTCTCTAAAACATCTGATAATTTATTATAAATAATCGGTTTTGCTGAACTGATGCAGTGTAAGCAGTGTATATTGATTAAAGGTTAAAAATATAATTCAAAAATAACTGTGGACCATCTATGTAATAAGTTAACTTCTTTTATATATCAAATAAAAACAAAGTGTTAAGTTATATAAATGTATTTATATTTAGATATATTCAAATTGTTTCTTTTCCAAATTTAAAAAATACTTTCATTAAAGTGAAATGAAGAAGATAGGTTCCAAGCTCTTGAGGCACGGGTCCCAAAAATTTTATTTTCGGTCGCTTGATTTTACTTGTCAGTGGCTTAGTCAGCAAGTGCACCGAACCGACTGCGTGAGATACGACACGAATACAAACAAAATTATACGAACACTTTCTTTCCATCTCTTATTTTTGAAATTCAGTGGGTTTCCGCTACCAAAGGGCAGAGCTTTGACTTCCAAATAACATTAATTTCATTATATTTGAATAGATATCCAAGATAGATGATAGATAGATAGATAAAAAGCTTTATTTTAATTAATAAGAAAATACCTTTTCCAACTTGAACGAATTTCTATATGTATATGTAGTAAAATCTTACCGACAAAGCAAATAAATATGTTACATAACAACGACGTAGCATACAACTTAAACCTTTTCGATTTCACGTAAAAAAATATACTATAACTTTAAATGAAATTATGTAACAAAAAAATAGATTAGTAATAGTAATAGGTAAGCTTATCTGTAAAGTAAATAAATAAGTTTTCGATTTAATGTCGAAATATGTACCATTTTAATTTAAATTATGCCACAAAAAATAGACCACTGATAAGCTTACCTACAACGTAATTAAATACGTTGTACATAACAAAGACGCAGCAAAGCTTACAACTTCAAAATTTTTCGATTTAATGTAAAAATAAACTATAACTTCAATTGAAATTATACCATTAAAATAGATTAGTGGTAAGCTTACATATAAAGCAAATAAATAAGTTACATAATAACGACGTAGCAAAAGTTTCAATTTTACGATTTCGATTTATCGTCAAAATATAGTAAAACTTTAATTGAAATTATGCCACAAAAAATAGATTAGTGGTAACAAACAAGCTAGAGTTAATTAATGAATAGTGAATTGAAAAAATGTTTGTTTTTCAATTAACTGATCATTTTCGAAATCTGGGTAATGCATCTTTCAGGTAAGGATAATGGATAAGTCAGGTAATTGCAAACTTTATAGATTGCAAAAAAATTAAACAAATCTTTTCTCTTTATAAAAACTGTATAAATGGGCTGACTGGGGCAGCACATTTCTTTTTTATTTCGTTACGCTTGCAATTAAAATTCAATTTCTGTTTAATTATTAATCTGTTTCGCGGTTTTCCTATTTAATTTGACCGTATTGTTCTTGGCTATATTTATATTGGGTCGGCTCTTTCCATGTAATAATAACCTGCTTGGTGTGTTATTTGTTTCACTTTACTTTCAAAGAAATTTGTATTACAGACTTATAATTAAATCTTTGTTCTACTGTAAGCTCCAGAGCTGCTTTGGTTATCATCGTCATTTATAGAGGTTGTGTATTTGTTAGGTCTGTTAAAATTTTTACAGATGTGAAATTATCGGGAATACTGAAAACTTCAAAAGTGACTCGTTTCATGACAAATTTATTCTACCTTGTCAGTTCTAGTTTGGCAGATCAAATATTGTTTCATAATTTAATTAAAAAAATTAATATATAATAAAATTATGGAATGGGCCATAGTTTTCTTGGGTTATTTAGCAACATACTTAGAAGTTAATTTACGTATGAAAGAAACATACAAAAACATCCAAACTCCACAAGCAAAAACTACATTATTACCCTTTACACATTCTTCAACCACATAAAAAAATACAAACTTATCAAGTATAAAAAACTCCAATGGAAAAGTAAACATAAGCACTTCATGTGGCGCAGCACTCGGGTTCGAATCCCCCGGTTTAGTGGCTCGATTGCATTACCGGAGCCATTACCTTATCTTAAGTCGCTCTCGGATTTATTTAGTTTTCCCTGGCCGCAATTTATCGAATACGTTCGATAAACTTGTCAACAGAAATGGATCCAGGGCCAGTTTAAGACCGGACTGTGCAGACTTAGATTTTTTTGTTATCTTGAGATAGTGTAGAGTAACGTTTCTTAGACGTTTTAGAACCGATTTAAGAAATGTTTTTTTAATTGTTGAAATTGTTAAAGCCCAGTTTATGCTGATGGGGATTTTTGGATAAATATAGCCTATGTTATTTCCTTATAATTGCAAAAAATATATATCAAAACCATTTTTGCGTTTTAAAGTTTATCTATTGCAAGCAAACACACACATAATTATTTCTTATACTTTCTCCTCTCTTTCTCTTTCTCTTTCTGAATAGGCTCATTATAATAACAATAACTCATTATTTTAATTACCTTGACCTATTCTTTTTGTAGTGATTTTTAGAACAATGCAGCAGAAATAATCTTTTCTAAGGTAATTAAGAACTAATTTGTCTAAAACTTAACCCTAAAGAATTTCGATATATGCCGAAGTTTAAAACTATATTTGAACGTAGTTCTAAGTTAAATACGTTAGGTTGTAGTACCAGAATTTCATATTGAAAAATAAAGCCGTACCGTGTAACGTCAAAAATGTTAATAAACGAGCACCCTAATCATAGAAGTAATTAATCAGTGATTCGTTAATGGATCGCTACATTCTAAAATACATTTATCATATTGCATTTGTGTTGATGTTGTGATTTCACGAACGAAAATCTGCTTAGTCGATTGTGTTCGGCATAATCTGCCTTATTTGTATGATAAGCTACGGGATAATAATTTTATTATTTTAGGAGGATTTCGAGGATTATAAATCATCTAATAATGTAAGAACAGATGTCCTAATATATCAAAGTTCTAATTTACTTTGCATTTATAATTATGAAAGAGGTTAGAATATTTTCAAGTGCTGGTACAGTCGGGGAACTTCTGGCTCAGATTCGCACCCGAATCAGTTTGTCGCGCACACAAAAAACCGTACAACGCCTAAGCGATTCTCGCCTAAACCAGAGCCCCCTTTGACTTCCGCGACTGTACACTTACTGAAATAAATTGGCTTGGACGTATGCCTGTTAAGTAACATATAAGATAAAATTATAAATTCCTACATAGTAAACTAACATACCGATAGAATATTCCCATATTAGGCAGAGCTGTTGTTATGGATTTCTAAGAAATAAGAATATAACTAAGATTATTAATCCAAAAAAAAGATATGTGTCTTTTCGAGATTTCGACCACAATTCCTCTAGAATAGGCCATCAGACAAAAAGAATCCATCTATCGTCAAATCGTCAAACAAATTTATAGTTTTTTTTCAAGAATGATATCATATATATTACTACATAGTCTTCAAAAATAAAAATAAAATCTTAAACTAGCTGACCGTACCCTCCTGTTTATTTGATATTAATCTACGTCTTTACATATTAAGACTACTCATGAAAGATACGCTTCAAAGTAAACGGTTTTACACGAATAGAATGTTAACGTGTCCTTTACGCATCGTTTCTTTTATTAATGAGAAATTACACTAAGGAAAATATGTATATATGTTTATGTATATTTAAGAATGAGCGATGAATCGTAATGCCCCATCCACATGCTTGGTGTTTGCCACGAATACCAAACACAACAAACAAAGTCCCAAACATCGACCACAATCACTTGACACAAATAGTCGTCCTCACGCTTGGCGAACATGTCAGTATTTTCTGAATCGGCAAACATGGCGGACGACGAGCTTGTGGCAGCTATCACTTTTGGGTTGACCTATTTTTATTTTAAATCGCTCAATTTTTACCTACTTATGCTATCTCTCAAAACAAAAAAAGCTGTCTTGAATTCCATGTAATGAAAATAAAATCACAAAAGTCATAACGAACCTGCACCAGAACGAATCGAGTCATGTTTTTTTCTGAAGGGCCTCCTGAATGTAGCCATTAATATTTATTTTTTATTTTTTAATTCTTTCACATTTTTCATTATACATACACTATATATACACTATATATGGCGGGTCCACGCATCTTGTACCTTCTGCCTATTTTTGTGAGTAATATCTTTGGAGTTCCAAATGCATGGCTCATTTTGATAAGCTTCTAAAAAGTAAAGAATAGGGTCTTCTGACCAATCAGACATTATTACCTAAGTGGGAAAAACTGCTGCTCCAATAAAGAAATATCGACGTGACGTCCACCATCCGTAAGCTTGCGCGCAATACTGATGCAATACTGAGCGTGTGGATGCATCGCAAACTGTTTGCTAAACAGCCTTTGATCTGTGAAGAAAAACCGACACCAACGCCGAACAGTGGCGAACACAAACAAAAACAGGCAAACACATACAAACACCTATCCACATATTCGTGTTTGCTGTTTGTTGTTTGCTGTTTGCCATTGTTTGCCAAGCATATGGACGGGGCTTTACATCATTGATAAAATACTCACGACGTGTCAAGACACTATTATTTAATTTAAAATGTAAGTTATCAGTACAAACAGACATGCAATTACAAGTTTTCTGTGGACGAAAAATATATTTCAAGATAACCGTTGAAGATATCAACGGTTAATAGGTATAAGTATAAATAAATTAAAGCTTAAATTTTGTATGAGGGTAACAAAAAAATTACCATATTTTTAATTTTTAACTTAATTTATCAACATTCTTTTCGTTTTGTGTTTTTTATTTCAGTTATATGGGACCAGAAAATTATGTTAAGCCCCTCATTTTTTAATACTCGTACATTATTAATATAAATATTCCAAAAGGCCTACAAACAAAGATATCTATAGAAACCAATGCTTCTTACCAAGGTAGATCAAGATGCTACGATATCTGCTGGACTATGACTTACTTATAATGCAGTTGCACTCATTATTGAGTTAATTCAGCGGAACGTGAGTCTCTTTTGTTAAGATCCAGGTACATTTTCCTATTTTAAATGCCATTATAGTTACGATTAGGTGGCTGTAATGAGGTTAAAGGGAAGGAACAGCCAGTGCAATTACTAAAACAAAAGCAAATCCAACTAAAGGCTACGGTCGGCAACGCATCATAACTCGATACCATAATCACAATCACATGCACATTTATATAAACACAGTTAATTGATAAACAAATGTATGAACAAAATTTAGTACTCTTAAATTAATTTAATCGTACCTACTTTCATAATTTTAATAAATATGTCGATTTTTCATCACACATCAACAAAAGGCATGAGATCAATGTACAGGTCTGTAACTGCTTGTAGTCCAATACAAACTACATTCTAAAACAGACTTTTTTATTAATCTCACTTAGGTATGTTTTTGGAACTCGAATATGGAACGTGAACGATCAATAAAACGTAGATAACAGGGACGTTTTGGATCACTGGTCTCAGCTGATCTTAAAAGTTGTTTTTTATGCAATAGGTAGTTTCTGCGATATTATTACACCTTTTCACGTTTTTTTCCCATTACAATGTTAGTCGTAATGGGAAACTAACGAATCGAGTTAGTGTCGAATTACTAGTAATATTATTAACTTTATTATTTAAGAACAAAGTTTATTATTATTAGCGCCTCGATAGTAAATATCACCAATATTTTAAAACAAAAAAATGCTAGTGTTCGTTGGTAATATTAAATGAAAATTGCAATTTACAATAAATCCTCTGTTTAAACTAATGTGCTCTATTTCAAACACGTATAGTAACTTACAATGTACGTTTTTTTTAGATTTTGTTTTCACTTTACGGTTGTTCTATACATATAAGCATATTAATTCTCCATATTATACTGACAACCAAGATACCGTATAACCCGTTGGAACTGCTCGCGTCCGCAAGGTTTATTAAACCCCAGATGCCTTGTACGTGGTCCCTGGGTGATGCTAAACGAGCAGTATCTTCTGGTGGTAGACTTCGGCCATGGCTGGTTACCACCCACTAAACAAAGCCATGCCACTAAGGGACATGGACGCGTTCCGGCATGATGTTTAGTGTAGTGAGGGTAGGTCCGAGTAATCGTGCTGCATTAGAGAACTGTCTTCAACTTGTAATTTATTGGTTCGCCGGGTAACTCGTTTTGGAGGGTAGCGGGATCTGAAGCATGACAATCCCCAGGGGGGTTCGGGCGTCCCCGCAGTCTCCAAGCGAGTTCCCCATCGGTGCGTTGTTTCTTGCAAGTTCCTTGGTTCCGTTTGCAGCGCTTCACTCAACTTCTGTTCTCCTCCAAATTCACTCACACAATATGAAAAGTCAAAAGAACTTTCTCTCAAAGTGGAGTTCTGCAACATCAGAGGAATGCACTCAAATATCAACGATGTCCACCACCACCTTGAGACAGAGAGGCCTCACCTACTCTTTCTAACGGAGACGCAGATCTGTAATCCGTCAGACTCGGCATACCTTTGTTGCCCAGGGTACATACTGGAGTCCAATTTCCGCCCGAACGCCGGGGTGTGCATGTATGCCGGTGACGAGATCTGTTGTCAGCGTCTCCGTAACTTGGAAGATCTAAACTTTTCCGTCATGTGGGTTCACATTGATACCGGCCTTGAACAATTGGTCTACACCAGTATATACAGTATATCACACAGCGGAGATCGGGAGACAACGAGGCTCATGGAGTATCTCAGCGATGCAGCAGGTAAGGTTCGGCAACGTTTTCGCTCAGCACAGTTGGTGTTCCTGGGGGATTTTAACGCTCACCACGGGCAATGGCTATATCGTATCAGGACACTGACCACGCTGAAAGAGATGCTTTTAAGTTTTCCGTGAATCTAGGCCTCTCACAGCTTGTTCACGAGCCCACGCGCATCCTCGACATTGCTGGCCACACTGCATATTGCTTGGACCTTCTGCTGACAACTGATCCTGACAGGTACTCGGTGTCCATAGCTGCACCTTTAGGGGCATCCAACCACTGCGTGGTGAAATCTGTAGCGCAGTACTCGCCGCCTGACACCCGCCCAAAAGGCGCTATGCGAGTATGGCGATACAAGTCAGCAGATTGGGGTGAGATGCGGCATTTTTTCGCGTCTTATCCTTGGTGGCAGACCTGTTTTACATCAACCGATCCATCGTGCTGCGCTGATGCTGTATCAAGTGATAGGCCAAGCAATGAAGTATTTCATCCCTTACGCTGACCTATCCCTTGAATAGGCCGCCAAAGTTCGCCCATGGTTTAATGCTGTTTGCCTCACAGCTGAAAAGCTTAAGCAAAAAGCGTACACAGCCTGGGCTGACGCTCGCAGAAGCAAAGCCGTGGATTCACATGAACTGAAGAAAAAATACAATGCTGCCGCCAAGTCTTGCAAAAAGGTGATCAGAAAAGCTCGCTTTGACCACATTGGCCACATTGGAGACAATATAGCGTCATATCCTTCAGGAAGCAAAGCTTTCTGGTCTTTGGCCAAGTCGGTTGAGTCGAACTTCTGTCGCCCATCACTGCCACCTCTGAGGAAGCCTGACGGTTCACTGGCCCACACTGCAAAAGAGAAAGCAGACCTTTTTGCTAATCTTTTTGCAGACGGTTCACGTCTAAATAGTCAAGGTAAAGTCCCACCCCAGTTACCTCAGTTCGGACCCAAAATGGGTACCGTTCATATTCACCAAAAGGAGGTTCTTAAATGCTTGCAGAAATTAGACGTGAATAAGGTCAGCGGCCCCCAAAGCATACCTGCAGTTGTGTTAAAACACTACGCAGCCGAGTTGTCTCCCATTCTAACGCGCCTGCATCGACTCTCTTTGGAATCCGGAAAGGTCCCTAAATCCTGGAAGCTGGCTAACGTGCAACCAGTACCAAAGAAGGGAAGCCGTGCAGATCCCATCAACTATCGACCTATTGCAATCACCTTCATACTTTGCAAAGTCATGGAGCATGTATTGAACAATCGTCTCCTGGCATACCTTGAGTCCAATGAGCTCCTTAGTGATAACCAATATGGTTTTCGCAGTGGACGCTCGACTGGAGATCTTCTTGTGTATGCCACTCACTTATGGAGCGAAGCCTTGGAAGGTCACGGTGAAGCTATAGCTGTATCCTTAGACATTTCCAAGGCTTTTGATAGGGTGGTCTCTTAAGTAAGCTTCCAGCATACGGAATACCTAAAGGGCTCTGCGACTAGATATCTGATTTTCTGAGGGAACGGTCAATTCGAGTAGTCTTAGACGGCTGCTCTTCTGACCTAATGGCAATTAATAACGGGGTACCTCAGGGATCTGTTTTCTCTGCAACGTTATTCTTGCTGCACATTAACGACCTGCTAACCCCAGGCATTATTGGTTACACTGATGACAGCACCGTTGCAGAGAGATACATGTACAATGCGCGAGCGAGTCTTCAAGAAATCCGGACATTGAGAGAGTCCATTTTTAAGCGGGTGGATTTGGCCTTAAAGAAAGTGTCCGATTGGGGCGAGTCCAACTTGGTCAAATTTAATCCGTCGAAAACACAGGAGTGTTTATTCTCTGCCAAAAAGAGCAATTTCGACCTAACGCCCACTTTCCAAAATATTTAAATAAATAAAATTATTAACAACTTTGACCTCACCACCAAAAAACTGCAAAGCCTCGACCATCGTCGGAAAGTTGCCGGTTTAGCAGTCTTCTACAGATTACATTTTGGAGAGTGCGCGAATGATCTTTTTGATCAGGTTGAACCCACACCCTTCCTGCATCGGACTACTAGACGCAGACAGACCTTCCATCCCTTTATGGTAGATATCCCAAGAAGTCGAACCAAACGCTTACTTACCCTACCAAACCTTTTTAAATAAAAAAAAATCGTCAATATTTTTCCCAATTTCTGATAGAGTATGCCTTTTAACGCATATGAATCTACTTAAAAAACATATTACATTGGTTGTATTTATTTCACTTTATTCCTTTTTCTCGCAGTTTTATACTCAGAAAAATACATACATTGTTTGTTCCGTAATTGTATTAAAATGTAATTTCGTACATTTAAAACTGTACGAAATTAAGAGTATATAAGATACTAACAATTCGAAACCAAAGTCTACATTATGATCCGCATACCATATTTACAATATTGAACTGGCCGTACCTAAGTAAACTAGTTCATATAGTCCTTTTTCACAGATTTTCTTTGATCTAAAAGTTACGCAACGTAATATAGAAACACAGCACCGTGTTAGATAGTACAGCCTGACCCACCTATATATTTGGGGGTCATTGGCTCAATAACCTAAATTGGTCGGTTTTGGCAATCGGCTCGAAGCCGCAGTTTATGCAACAGAATTACGAAGTTGTTAGATAATAAATTCTAAATGAAAACCTGATACGACGACGCATATAAAGTGTATGTGGTAATTTGCTAATTTACATATGAGCCGTGAATATACCACTTGGTTTGTCGGAATAGATGTAAATGCTGTGAATAGTAGTTATGTAAAATTTGTTAATAAAATAAAAATAAAAAAATTAAATAAAAGCTCTTTCGATTTGGCTCCTTAGTCGGTAACGGCTTCGGTTGAGACGTAGAGAACAATACGTTAAACTATTGAAAGCGAGAAAATCGTAACACAGTCACTACGTGTTGTATTCCACGACAGCCTTAATAAGCCCACAGATGGATATGAAACTTACCCAACTAGACGGGGGTGTCAGGCAATTTATACTCCTCGACGCTTGCATACTGGGACTTGACAGACTCTTTACACATACCACGTATACATACTCACACACATATAGTGAAGTATATATACTCATATACCCAAATATACCAACGTTGGGAAAACTTATCGGTGCACTGAGGATCTCAAACCCAGTGCACCTTATACCTTAATATTATTATTACCCATATATATATTAATAATATATTATTACCCAATACCTTAATATTGTAAGGCAAATATATGCCTTTTCAATTGGCCCATAAATGAACAGTCAATTTCGAAAACAAATTAACTTATAATGTTTTGTGTCTACTGTAAATCAGGACATCGCTATTTATATTTTCTTATTTGAATTGTGGTTCAATTTATCTTTCTAAGTTTCAGTTTTAGGATCGTTATTATTTTGCTTGTTTTGTAAATGTTTGTTTGTTTTGTAAACTAAATAAATATTCAACATTTTTCGTTTTATCATGAACCATGATAATTTAATATATACCAGAATCCACCCCTTAAGCGACATAAAACCTTTAAATACTATGCACAACAATGTAGATTTACGTTTCAATTTATGAAACTACAAATAAATTGACTCCCATATCCCTCAGGGGATGACTCTGAATTGGCCGAAACTTGTTATAACGCCGAGCCTCGAAATTTAACTAAACCTTTACTTAGAGAATTATGTTATGAATATAAAGTGAGTGCTTATCAATTAATTTTCATTCCATAAGGCAGGGAACAACCCTTTTGAAAATTAGGGATGAATTAGCCCCGAATTTATAATTTTGTATACTTATCAGAAATGCCTTTAGTGTTAAAGAGTTTAACGTGATTATACAGGAGGGATTGAGTTAAAATGGATAAGTTGGTACTTATAAAAACATTAGAGTAGTAATCTCTGAAAAATTTGGTAAGTGTACTTTAATATAAAATGGTTTTTATGACTTGTTTTGACTATGAAGCCAATATAGTCTTTAATATAAAACGGTTTTTATTATTTGTTTTGTCTCTGAAGATAGTATAGACAAAGAAATATTGGTAAAGACTATGAATGTTTGAAAGTTGAAGTTTTGGGTTTCTTAATTTCTAGACAGATATTGTGATCAGAAAAATATAAGAAATCGTATAATGACCTATGAATCGAAATACAAAATAAGATTACTACGTTGTACATTACATATAATACCAAAAATATAATAAAAGCTATGTCTAAACAAGGCCACTCAGTTCCAAAAACTGAATTTTCATATGTTTAGTTTCAGATATAAAAATAACAAAGTTTGGTCTATTTATACTCTATACAATACCTTAACCCTTATATTCATTTTTCTGGCCGTTGAGACGCCGTTAACGAAAACACATGCTACATGTCCAATAAAAAATATTGAGAGGTGAATTATTAGAACCATGGCATACGTTACAGTAACCGTAACAGTAAAAAAATAACTACAGGAGTTCATTTCATCAGCAACGCTCAAAGTGTTATAATAATTTGATCCGGAATTTCAGCTCACTCACTCTACTAAAATATAATAATACCTTTCACTCCCTTACATCTGTACAGATTTAACGACCTCGAAATATTTCATTACCGCCGCTAAAAGTACAAAGCGGTTTAAGACCGACTTCCCAAAAGAATTCATAAATACAAGATAAAGAGATGAATCCGACGCGAGGCGGTTCAAAGAGAAAAAGTATTGAATAAATAAAGAAATCGACACGTTTTCGCAAACACTCAATTTATAAAAGAAAAATTGTTACAAAGACGGGCGCTTGGAGATTTTCTCGAATGGCCATATGTCGAAAGGGGAAGCTTAAGCTATTATATAGGAATCCCCTGCCTTTAGTATTATATAGGTGTATTTCATACATTTAGCTGTAGCTGTGTTCAATCCGTAAGATATTACATGGCACGTCGTATTAAAATTTGCTCGAGCTGACGCCTGGCTGAAATGAACTTGTGCAATGTTCTGTAACATTTCGAATTGGATTGCAAATTCATAGTATCTCTATTACTTGTAATATTTGGAAAATGTGTATTTAAAATTAGGAATATTATGGAGTTTGTTGCTGAGAAGGATTTTAGAAGTCTTTAATTAAATTCTACGAGTATTTTTTGTTACTTTAATTTATGAGCATAAATGTTATGGGAATAAATTTTATTTTCAATGAGATATGAGAATACAACCTTTACTTTACTATAAATATTTCTAAACTAGATATATCAAGTAAAACTTGCTACTGTACTAGTCTAGTGCCTATATTAGTTAAAACAATTTTCTCACCGCTCCGACCCTTAACCTAAAATGATAAAATATAAAATGTACAAAGAAAACCGCAGGCGCAGGTCAAATTCCTCTTTAATCAAAGTTGCCACAACAAAGGAGCCCCTGACTGTGATTTTAAAAATAGTAGGTACTTAGTAACTTTTAAAAAATATCTGAATATTAAATATTAGAAAATATCTGCCTAGTTTTACATAAGTTTCGTTCAAGTCTTTGTTGAAGTAAAAAAACTATATAACGTCGTTTCTCACTTTATTTTTACAGTCAAATTATAAGTAAATAATGCGGTTATCGAAAATTCGGGACTTCTGGTAAATTTCGTCTTATTATTTTAACAAATTTTATTTTACCTAGGTTCACATCGTATTTATGTATGCTTTTTTAAAGAGAATACAAAATGATTACTATGTATTTCACATCAAAAACTATTCACTGTTTTTAGTTTAAAATAATCGACTCCGTCAGAAAGTTTGGCATGATGGTTATGGATGCAACAGTAAACAAGAAGGAAAACACAGATCATATAATTTACAGAAGATGAAATATCTATGGCTTTTTGGAATAGGAATGGTTAGGTTCCATATATAATAGGTTTGTGGAATCTAGGGTTTCAACATCCAATACACGTTTAAAAATACCAATAAATAAATAAATGAATCCTTAATATTATAACGCGGCAATATTATACAAGGGTAGCAGAGTATATATGCCTTCTCGATTTCTGCTAACCTAGTGTCGCATAAACGTAAAAATTCTAAACTATTGTAAAACTTATTCTGCGCAAAGTTTTTCATTAGCATTTCAACGGCTACTGCTTTGCACTAACCATACGAAAATAAAATGAGTGTATTCAATTTTAATGATGACTTATGAAGAATAACTTTTAGATACTTCCATACATTAAGTGGATGACAGTCACTGGCCACTGCGTCCTTTGTGATTAGGTCAAGAGATGAGGGAAGCTACGACAAGATAGGTGAAATTGGGAGAAGGGGAGATTATAAGAGATCGTTGGAGATGATAAGAGATGGTTGAAGAAGATGGGAGATGATTAAAGAAGCTTGGAGGGGATTAGAGAAGTTGGGACACAAAGGCAAGCGTTGGGTGATTTTGGGAGAAGCTGAAAAATATGAGCGCAAATTTAGAAGAAGGCATAAGAAGATAGAAGAACAATATATAAGAAGGTGGAGAAGAAAGAAGAAGAGTGAAGAAAGAAGAAGGGCGAAGAAGGAACAGTAGGGATGGCTAGTCGTTGGAACCGATGTTCCATCTTGACATCCCTACTCCTTCATCTTCTTCTTTCTCCTTCCTTATACCCCAAGCATCTCCCACCTTTTCCCAACTTCTCCCGTCTTCTCGCTACTTCTCCAGTCGTCTCCCATCTTCTCGTTGCATCTTCCGTCTTCTCGTTACATCTCACATATTTCCAATTATCTCACATCATCTCTCATCAACTCCTTACTTCTCTAATCATATATACGGACTTATAGGCCTACAAAAGAGGAACATTTCCAGTACACATTTTTATGTTAATTGTATGGCGAAGGGATTAGGTAGCGTTTTCGTAGAACTTCCTCATGAATAACTCTGTTAATTAGCTAAACAGTAAGAAAATCCGTTCGGTAGTTTTTTAGTCTATTGTGTTCAGACAGACAGACGCGGCCGGGGAACTTCATTTTTATAATATGTAGTGATAGCTTATTAACTGCAAAAAATATCAATAAAACATGACCCCTTGCATGGGCTCAAAGTTTTAAATCTATTTTTCTATTATAAAAGTAAATCTTGTATTCTTTTCAAAGTTGAAAAGCTTACGAAGATACTGCCAACACTACAAAATTGAATTTTTATTCAAAATAAGCTAAACCAACTAAGAAAATAGCCAATTTAAGCAAACCCCTGTGCCACGTATGTTGGTACATTATAAACTAAACGAGAAAAGATTAAAAACTTTTCTCGGCGTCTTTCGAAATTCGAAGCTTTAAGCCGCTGTCATAAGGCAGGACTGGGGTAGAAAAGCGGATTATCTAGGCCCCTTAACATCCCCTTAAGTTTGTTGCGAGGTAAAGTAATAGGTATTCTTGGAGACAACAATACAAGGAATCTGGGATACCCCACATTGTGAATAATAAGCGTTTCAGCCAATAATTTAGTTTACTCACGTACTTTTCGCATCCAATATTGTTCGACGTCTTTAAAGTCAATTGTGATTTTTTAACCCTTGGCTCTTGAGCCTTGGAAAATTAAAAAGATAATATAATTTGTATTGCAAGAGTTACAACAATTTTATAATTGTATGTAAAGTGGTTAGATTTGCATATTAAATAACTCGTCCGTTGAAGAAAGGATGTTCAATTAACAGAATTAAAGAATCGATTTGAAAGTATCCTATTTGTGAACATTATGAATGTGCAGATGGATTTCGGTGGTTTACCTTTACATGCAAGAACAACTGAGCGGAGTTGGTTGAAATTTGGAATGGAGTTAGTTTTTCTCCTGGATTAAAACATATTAAAATACTACTACGAAGATCAGCGTCACTTTAAATCACGGGTATTACCACGCGTCATACCTAGTAATTTAAATAGAATATTCTCCTAGGCTTTTCTCAAAATATTGCTATTAATTAATAACACGAATAATTAAAAAGACATTAACTTGGTGCACTAAAAAATTATAAAGATTAATGAATTAATAATATAATTTTACCCAGAATTCACTTTTTTATTACTTTTAATTAATTTGTCTATCGTCCATAAAATCGTAATAATTTAATATTTTCTTCTTCTTCTTCTATTGAAAGCACGTGATAAAATTATATACACTGCTTTTAAATTAAATTATGAAAAATCCAAACAAACAATATGTATTCTAACCCTACTTTTAATTTTCCTGAATTGTGCACATTTGATTTAAGTACCGCCCCAAGACTGTGGAGGTCTCCTTAGGGAACGCCCAAGCCTTTGTTTTTACTCCGTTTTTTAAATGTCAACTTCGAAGGGTTCTGGACGCCAAGATTAAAGAATAATAAAGGTTAGCTTTATTTTAATCTTATTGGTGATTGGTGGTGTGTAGAATATGTATAGAATGGTAATTACTAAAATGGAATATTTTAGTTATGCAAATGAAACGGCCAAGACCGTCTTTAAGTGTAATAGTTTGGAAAATCTATTTAGTTATAGAGATTTAGCAGGAAATGAGAGCCATGAAAAGCATTACGCTGTGCCAAGAGTTTATAATACCGACTGGCGGCCGACCATGAAACGGTCTAAGTTTGATTAAGTGATAACTATCTATGCTAATCAAAGACGTTATTTGAGTTTAATGTTGAGCTGAGTTTTTACTGTTTTTTCGAACTTCGAATCTCAACAGAATTTTAAAACATTTTAAAATAAATGTTTATTGAAGTTATGTGCACTGAAAGTGATAATTGTAATACAATTCGATTTGTATTTATAAACAGTAAAATATTACGGGAGCTGGGAAAGGTAATTAAAATATTTATTAAATAAAAATAAAGAAGAAACCCTCATCTTTGAGTAGTATTAATCGATAGTGGGACGCCTCTTTTACCAGAGATACTGAGTTCAATTCCTGACAAGCAGACAAACATTTGTGGGATAAACAAATTAAAACTTTACAAGATTATCTAATAGTATGTGTCAAAATTATCAAAAAATGAAAGAATTACTTTTGTCTGACTTTCATATAAGCAAAGTATCGATAGATTCCCTGAAGTAAGTATCTACCGTATAACATTTTCTCGCTGCATCTTATATTTTGACAAAAATGTAAAGGTCCTATTCTCTTGAAAGCCTAACAAGATTCCCAATCACCAAGATATCAAAAAAGAATTATAAGTACTTCATTAGGAAGCGGAAATAACAAGACCTTGTTTGACTATTTCATTCATTTTATTTGAAAAATACTCATAAATGTACGAGTTCAAAATTAAGGAAGTCATAATTAACATCCGGGATACTATTCAAAGTAAAATTTTAAGCTATTCAAAGTAGGTATAAGTGGCAATCTTCTTAGGTGGTTCTCATCTTACGTAGACAATAGGTCGCAGGCAGTTGTCGTTAGGAATTACATATCTAGTTGGGTGACCATCCTATATCTGTGAGACAAAAGCCAGTGTCCTCTATCGGCAAAATTAAATACATTTCTTTGTAAATAAAGTAAACAAAACGAATAAAAAACAGGTTAAATGAAATTACAATAGTGCATAGTCTTTTACATTTCAAACTGATTTACTTCAACAAAAATAACAATTCAATGCTTATACTCAAAGGGAGTGTAAGAGGATATGTATTAATATGTTGTGTGAAGGTATGTAGCTGTGTGTGAGTAGGTGTGTGTAGGAGTAGGTGTGTATAAATGGGATGTATGTATGCACGAAAGACGCCATTATTTTATAGTGTATAAAATTAGCAAATAATACAAAATTACATCAAGTACCGAATAAAAAATACATATACATAACTATAGAAAGGGGGTTATAATAATAAAGACTTTGTTCATAGTCTAATGTCATGAGCCATATTTTTAGCACAATCTTAGCTTCACGACTGGAAAGGGGATATATATTTAATATTTTATTTATTTTATTATATAGCAATATAGACATATTACTTTGCTGTCGTCTTGCATGAGCTGTACGATATTTTAATGATCGGCATACGTTGGTGATTGTCCTTTTTTATTGTACGAGCTCTTATCATATGGAATTAATTTATGTTTCTTTAATAGAATCCTAAAAACATAGAGTTGTCTAGTTGACAGTACCTGGCATTTCTCATATAATAATTTTGTAGAACACCTGTATGGGCTGAATGTCATCGTTTTTAATAGGGATCTTTGAGCTCTTTCGAGCGGTAAAATATACGATTTACATGCACCACCCCAGACCTCAATGCAGTAGCCAAGAACTGATTGTACTAAAGCATAGTAAACTAAACGTAAGTGTTTAAGGTCTGCTGAATGTCTTAATTTTTTAAAAACCCATATAAGTTTTCTAACACGAGAGGTAACAAGACCAATGTGAGCTAGCCAATTCATACCGTCATCAAAAATTGTACCGAGATATCTAACGGAAGAAGATGTCTCTATTATAGGACATGTACAATTGGCACTGTGTGGTAATTGACAGAAGTGAAATTTTAGATTCACGTTAACAGGACTGGTTTTTGCAATGTTGAATTGCAAGTATTTGGTTTTGGTTACATTAAGCGTACGACTGCTAGCTGTGAGCCAGTTACCAATCTGATGAAGCCCCAGTTCCGCATGGCGCCGAGTCTCTTCCCAATGCTGCCCATGAAATATAATAGTGGTATCATCCGCGTAAGTAAAATTTTTACTATTTAGTAGGTTAAGGTGGCAAAGGTCATTGATATATATTAGGAAGAGGCTCGGCCCAAGTATGCTTCCCTGTGGGACCCCATAAAATAAAGTCGCTTTATTACTTATCAAATTACCAATTTTTACTTGCTGTGTCCGATCATTTAAAAAATCCTAAAAATTCTAGCTATATTCTAAATCCTTAAAAAAATTGCATCAGTCGCAGAACTACTTTTGAGACCGTTTATAAGAGACGTTATCTCAGCTTCATCCGGGTTTAGAAGGAAAAGAGAACATAAAGAAGACAACAATAGATAACAAAAGACAACATAGATAAAAATATTCAGTTTCCAAATTGTAGCCAAAGGTATTTTCTGATTTTGAAATAATGTTCGCCAACTCTTTGCCTATATTTGTGAAATAGCTATTTACGTTCATGATATCTTCGGTCGGGTTATTTGAGTTTATAAAATTTTCAGCGTTTGTTTTAGATTTTTTAATATTTATAATAGATTTGATGGCATTCCATTGTTCTTTATTTATTTTAGCATTATTTAGTAATGATAGTTCATAGTTCCGTTTATTGTTTTTTAAAAAGTGAGTTGCAAAAATTGCGGTTACTTTCATAACTTAACTCTAGAGTATTATTATTAGGATCTTTATTTTAGCTTTTGATTAAGTTTATTTCTATGACGTATACAACGCAATAGTCCTGGAGTCAGCCATGGTTTTATGATGCGCTTCATTCAGGGGTTTGTCACTGCTGTAGAAAGTATATTAACAAACTTGGCAGCAGCGTCATTTGCATCCGAGCTAGGTGTTATGAATGAAAAAATCTGCAATTTATATATTTGTCAATGATATAAGCCATTGCTTCCAAAACTGTCATTTGTCATGTTTTGCTGACGATATGAAGGCTTTTTTAAAAATATCAGCACCAGCTGATGTCGATGCTTTGCAAGAGGATTTGAGGCGCCTGGATCAATATTGCGCCACCAATTACTTAAACTTAAATCCCTTGAAGTGTATCTATGTATCTTTCAGTCGTAAGTACAAACCGGTACACTAGACCTACAAATTAGGAGGCACTTATTTAAAAAAAATTATTTAATATAAATGATCTTGGCGTTGTTCACGACAGCAAACTTCTTTTTGACGCCCACTTAGATAGCATAATAACTAAAGCTTCTAAGGCTCTTGGATTTCTGATGCGTATGTCTAAAGATTATAACAAATAAAACCTCTTGAAATTTCGTATTGTTTACTAGTAAGAAGTAACTTGGAGTATGCATCACAAATATGGAACCCGAGGTATATAACGTATGTTTCCCGGCTGGAATCAATATAGAAGAAGTTTATGAAATATCTCGCTCATCGTACTGCAGATAATAGTTACACTTCTGATAGCTACTTGATTTATTGCAGGAAGCACCATCTTCTTCCCCTTGCTATGCGCGTGAGATTGCTTTCTTGATTAAAACTTCATCTTAATTGTTCTCTCCCATTAGAAATAATGCACTACTACATCTCCCATTAGCTACCACAAACACTCTCGATCTCGATCTATTTAATTGCGTTGCGTCTGCGAGGCGAGCTCTAAGTAACGATTTCTTTAATAACGCATAATAACTTATTAATAACCTTGGTGAACACTAAAATTCACGAGCATGTTTTTACTTATTCAACATATTTGTACTCAATAATAATAATGTAAAAAAATAAATTCACATTGTAATTAGTTATAGTGACAGTATGAGATACTAAATCGGTTAGTTTACTAAATGGAATAAAAGTGTGCTTACTTTATAGTTACCTGAATTATTTATATATAAAATGTATTTTTTGAAAGTCTATTTTATAAGCTTTAAAATTGTACTCTAATTTAAGAATCTGCTCTAGAATTTCAGAATTAATCGAATTTCAATGTCAGTGCGACAAAAATGTAATTGATGAAAATAATCATAGCCATAATTGAAAAGAAAATGAAACAAATTTATTTAATCAATATTTAGTGTTGCCTCCCCTGGCCCTAATAACAGTTCGAAGGTGATTTCTCATGGACCTGATAAGCTTCTTTATCAGATCTTGAGGGAAGGCTTCCCACTCCTCTTCCAGCGCTGTCTTCAGCTCCGTGAAGCTTGCAAGCACTGGATTTCTGACGCGTACTCTTCATTTCAGCTCATACGTGTTCTATGGGATTGATATCCGGGCTGAGTGGCGGCCAGTCCATGGTCTGAATACCAACTTCGTCCAGGTCAATTTGGGACCTGTGGCAGGTCGTTTCGGAGTCAGGTAAGTATCTCTTAGGCGTCTTCTAACCGGCCATTGACTAACAGCTCAGCCGCTGCTGGACAGCAACACCGGTGAGGTGGCGATTCCTGAGACTTGTAGAGAAGATAAACGATCGTCTGTCTCAGAAGAATGCTGGCACCGTCTGGTGTTTGGCCTCCTGGAGTATGAACTGGTCTCTTGGAATCTTCTGTATACCCTGGATACAGCAGATTGGCTCATAATTAACTGACTATCGACTTTCGATTCGATAGCAGATGTAAATTGGCGATCGTATTTTGCGGAGATGTGTTCAGATCAACTTCTGGTGAGTGACTGATAAGGGATAAATTTTTTTTTTTGCTGCCGAGGCACCCTCGCGGTAGGGAGGTGGAAGATGCGTCATGCATACCGCCCGCAGGTAAAGTTTTCTGAGGGGGGTTATGTGGGACTCACCAGAATGGCACCTACCCACTAGAAACCACCTGTTGGCTGTAGTAATTATTACCGTTAGCCTTCATCGGAAGCGACACCCGTCGGGAAGTTGGGCGCGCTGGCGGAGGCCCGCTAGCGGGCCTTCCGCCTGGAGTGAAAGTTGCACTGAAGGTGCTCAAAGGGACATGAGTTGGTGGCCGCGCAGAGGTCGGCCGAAGCTTGACTTAGGGATCAATTCATTTAATGAACCTATAATGAATTGAGAAGGGAACTATGCTCCGCCAGAGCTAGCAAACGCTCTGTCGGAGTACGTGAAGCGCTAAGTTTACGGGCTAAGACTGCGATTTCACTAACATTGATATTTTTCATAGCGTCGCAGACGATACGCATATCGTCTGCTACGGAGGAATGAGGAGTGGGTTTGTATGGGCGAGGAGCCGGGATGGGATTCGATGCGGGGCGCTGCCTCCAGTTTTCTGGAGCAGGCTTTGGCTGGACAGGCTTTGCAGCCGGAGGAACCTGGCTACGCAGCGGCGGAAAGTTTTCCTGAGAAAAGGGCGGGGCCTGTTTGGGTGCCGACCTCTTGGAATTGGAACGCATGCAACGGGGTGCACGAGGGCAGCCCCTGTAATTTGCGGTGTGGCCGGACTGGCCACAAAGCACGCAATCGGGAGGAGAGGGAGTTTCAGGAGTGCGATTGCACTCCTTAGTGAAGTGAGGGACCAGGCACTTGACGCACCTGGGCGGTGCGCGGCAGTTGGCCGCCGCGTGCCCGTACAACTGGCACCGATGGCACTGGCCGGGATGACCGCGGCGATGAGACGCCTCGATCGAGATCCCAGAGAGGCCGCATATAGTGCTAACCCCTTTCAGGATCTCCCTGGACTTGGGGACGTTGGCGAGAACCACCAAAGCGAGAGGGTGACGCCTCCCGTACTTGCTGTGCATTTTATGCACCGCGAGTGCCGGGAAGCCTTGGGACTGTAGATCCTCCAGGATAGCCTCGTTCGATAATTCGAACGGGACTCCCCTGAGTACCACTCTGATCTTACGCTCTTCTGACAGAGCATAAGTGTGATAAGCATATTGCTTATCGGTGAGGAGCTTAGTCAAAGCTCGGAAATCGTCTATCGACGAGACAGTGATTTTAATAGATTCACCCGAGTTGGTCGCTCGGGTGTAAAGGATCTTGTGCTCTTTGCACAAAGTCGAGACCTCTGACCATTTACCCTTTTCCCGAAGGAACACGGGTGGTGGGACCTTGGCCTTGACAGAAGTTGGGGCCGGAGCGGGTGTTGAAGACAACGGGGCAGCTGGCGTTGAAGACGCCGCAGGGGGTGTAGGGACGGGCGTCGAGGGCGCCGGGTCTTGTTTCGAACGCTTCTTAGAGCGCTTCTTAACAAGAGTAAAAGAGGGAGACTCAGGGCCAGTTGGGGTGGCGTCCGAGGATGACTCGGTCGCGGGTGCGCGCTTGCGGCGCGGAGGGGCGTCTACTTCGCACTCCATGTCACTGGAGGAAGGGGACGCTGGAGAGCCTAAGACCAGAGGGGTCTGGGGAACTGGGGTGGCCTGAGGGGCCATTAAGGGAATTAACGCCATGATATGCGGGATAAGAGAATCCAAGAAACGATACTTATCAGCATTTATAGACATGCCTTCAGTACTTTCAAGTAACTTGTTCCTTAACTCGTCAGAGCTTAGGGACGCCATTGCGGAGGGGTTGGGGAGGGACAACAATATATAAATATATATACTATGAACCTATCAACGATGACTAACTTCCTAAAACCACCCTACACGCAGTAGGGCGGTTGAGGACGACGCGGATAACTTACTCGATCACGAAGACTCGAGGCACCTGGAACGACGAATTCCCGTCGACGAAGCTTACGTTCCACGAAGTACGGTTAACAACCCACTAGTCGCCGTGAAAACGGCGTTAGAAACTTATTAGAAGTACGGTTAACAACCCACTATCCGCCGTGAAAACGGCGTTAGAAACTTATTACGGTATACAACTATGAAGTTATTTATTACGACCACAACCAGTGAAATTTGGGTGCTCAATTAGCGCGGGGGCTAATGGAGCGGGAAGGCGTTTGCGATCGACGTGCGCTCGAGAACGCACGCAGACCGAGACGTTCTGCCGGGGGTTTTTTAAGGGGATTGCAAAGCGCAACTCGTGACAACAGAACAAGGAGTTAATTTTCGGCGCTTACGTTTATGCCACAATATTTTAAAAAGGAATGAACATATTGAAATGATAAAGATGTTGATTTAGAGCTTATAAAAAGGCTTTCAAAGAAAATATATTTCATGTAATTTCTGTAAGTCATTAAAAAAAAAACACACTTTTAGTCCATTTTGTAAACTGAGTCGATTGTATATCTGCACGCGAGTGTATAATTGGCCCACTAAAGCAACTTGTGTTATCTATTGTTCTTAATTTGGCTGTTGATCTTCCTGTTATAATAAAATATAAATACTTAAATTTGAAATGTGTAAAAGGTGTATATGTGATGTGGTTCATGTATATACCTAACCGTCTTGATTTTGTGTAAGGTTCAGAAAAATTTCGGTAGGCGGGCAACCTCTGAATAACAAAAAATATTTCATTTTCTTAAAAGTGTAATAAATAAAATACAAAACAAAGCTAAAGCTAAAATAGCCTAAAACAAACAAACCCACTCATGTATTTAAATAGATTTAATTGCAGCTTAAGGAAAAGATTAACTAAGCAAGTAAACAGCTCTTTGTGTTCAGCAGTCGGTAGTTATTAATAGCTTGTCTGTGTTGTAGTACTACTGAGGCCTTGCAGCTTGAAAATGATGGATGAAAGAGTATAGCATGAAGTTGTAGTTTAGAGTTAAAAAAGGCTTATAAATTTTTCAGCTATGTCAGTAAGATGAATAAAGCCATGGGCAATGTCTTAACTGCGTTTTATTTGTTAGACAAAATATGAAGAGAGTGAAGAGTATAGGAAGACTTTTATCTTTGTCTTCTTTATTTTCAAGGTCATAATTTTATTAACATTACGTGATATTGTTTATAGAATACATTGCTTGCCAAGGCGTTCAATGCAAGTTGTAACAACTACTGGGAAGTTCACATAAAACATTTTTAAATATCGAGAATTTTTTTTTAAATGTCTTATGTTGTTTATAATTGTTTTTATTTCCAGTGAAGTTTCTAAACGAGCTCTCTCTAGCCAATCAAAATCCTTTAGGTTGGAATAATATTTTGGTTTTTAAAGCTTGTTTATTCCGTGCAGATGCAGAAGAAAATGAACATTTAATATATAGTCTATTATTATGAAAATACATCAAAAAGATGCGTGTGTAAATCGAGCCTAAATCATCTTTAATACCGGTTTCTTTACGAAATTTAAAGAATTTATCTTGCTAGTATGAAGGTCAGTCTTTTCTTTTTAAAACCAGCCTTATAAAATAAAACCCTTTTTAAAGTACCTTTTTGAGTCAGAAGACTAAATACATTTCTGTTACTATTTCTTTTACTATTTCTTTGTTACTATTTATTTCTGTTACTTGTCTTCCAAAAATACATATTTCACTCTATTCAGCGGCTAACTATACGTCACATTTCTCTTGAAAACTGCACTGCAGAACATTTTTTTTCTAACAAAAGCCCGGTTAAATCTAAGTGTCGTGGATGTGAGCTGACATACCACAGAAATTACGGTTCAGCGGCGGTTCAAAAAACGACGAAAGAGTGGGATGTTCTGATGTGACTGTAAGGCGTTGTCTCGCTTGCTAAACGCTTAATGTTTTTTTTTAAATTGCGGTTTGGAATATAAAGATGTGTGATGCGGTGTCCAATGTGCACTTTTTTGTATTTTTTGCACACTTAGCAGTGGAGTGGTTGAAAAGTGTGCAACGGCGGAGGTTTGTCTATGTCGGTTTTAGAGACGACCCCGTCAGTTGTTTTACAGGTTAACGCATTTTTTTGTAGTGAATTATGACGTTTTGGGTCTAAGTGGAAATTATATTGAAGATACTTTTCAAATATTTTTATATTTAGTTAATATATTGTAAGAAATATTGTATCAGAATGCTGAGGAAAGTTTTAACTGATTACATTCACACTATCCACCGCTAAACCGAGACAAAAATCAAATAAAATTAAAATTAAACCAGTTTTAGCCCGTGGCTTCGCACACATAACATAAGGGGTGTACTGAACACCGATTGTGTTTTGCACCATTAGTATTTTGCAAATATCGTTTACACGTGTTTGGCCAGGGGCATCAGGGCGCCGCACGACGGGAGCTGCTGTAGAACATTCTGACAATAATATCGCACGTTATGTACCTAAGTGGTAGAACATCGGTGCTATAACTAAATGTATGAATATTCGCACACTCTAGAACTAATATGACTACAAACAGAGAAGTGCTAGCTAGTTTGATTTGTAATTATAATGATTCATAATTGAATAAATTTATGAAAATTGTTTTTATTTTATAAAAAGAAAAACATTTAAGATTTGAGATGTAATCGTGTAAATAAAAAATAAGTTCTGGTCTACGTCGATGAAATTACACTTTAGGAGAAAGATTCGTTTTGTCGTTAGATTTGAGAAGTTTCCCATTTGAAATTTTTTATACAAATGTAGTTTACAGTCCTTATATAGATTCTTACTCCATTTATTTCTGACACAAATTTGATAACAAATTTCATGTATTTTTAGGTATTAAAATTTATATCTGTTCATTAAATGTTTAATTCCTGCAATATAATTAGTAAATAGCAATAGTCATTGCTATTAATTCATTAAGCCACTCACGGCACCTTTGGATTTTGACAGCTCGACTTTTCGGATGAAAAGTGTACGATTTCAACAATTCTGCAAAACTTAGGTCCACTTGCGCAACCGGTTAGTTAGTTATAATGCCTCTCCATTACTCTCTATTTCTATTGAATTGATAGGGACATAAAGCTATATTTAGCCAGGTGCTAGCTAATGCAGAGCTGCGCAAGTGGTTCCAAGCTATGTGTACAGCAACCCTCAGTATCGCCAATATTTTCTTTGGAATAATGAGAGAAGAAGATAGTTCCACAAACCTCCGCTAGGAGCGGCGTTGGCTATTTTTAAATTGGTTGGATTTTGAATCTCTTCGCATCGAAGTAGTACAATCTTTCGTATTGTTCAATCCTCCAAGCAGTCTACACGCTACTTCTCTTCAAAAGAGTGCAATAACAGAATTTCAAACATAAAGGTAAGCGTAAATTTTTTCCGTTGGTAGACAATATCAAATAAAAAATCGAACTTTTAACACATTTTATCTAAAAATGTCGTCAACACTCGAAATGATTTATTAAATTTTTTTCTAAATATTATTTTTTGTAATGTAAATTTATCATTTGTATGTACAGATAAGAGAATTAAAGCAAAATTTTTAACTTTTGACATTACACAGCGTTCCTCCAAGGAAGCGAGCTGTCAGATCACTGTTCAAATGATCTTTCACTGCATTTGAAACAGAATCACCTGGAAAGTTTATCTTGAAAATAAGTTTGTTATCAAAAGGATTCAATTTATGTATAAAATATGAAATTTTATATTTTATGGTTCAAATTAAATCCTTTTTGATAGTTATAATTATATTTTCATTAAAGTAACACCAAATTGAAAGTAATATTTTCAATGAACTATGTATATTAATTACTACACTGCATTGTTTACGTTTAAAATTATCATATTAGTTCAACCTGCTTTTTTATTTGAAATTTTTAACATATTTGTTTATTACAGAAATACAAAAGTAAGTTTTTAAAAACGAATTATTCTCTTCCGGATCCGTAAAATTACATTTTACATGACCAACCTTCTCCAATTTTTAAGGCTATTGTAAAAATAGGCTTAAGCAATGACCTTTTATCCATAACAGTCTTTAGTTGAGTAATTTTACATATGATTTTAATTTAAAAACGAAATTTAATTATCTAAGACTTAAATGACAATATAAGTCAAGCTCATTCCGTATTTCATGTTGATTTCTTCGTAATTTTACTATGGGCAAACAGTACTTCAAAATTTTTTTAAAGTTACGTTTATAATATTGATTTGTAACGCTAGTAACCACTATAAAAAGAAAATCCATTTTAAAATTGTGACACATTCTCGCTCCAATCGCCACGCGGTGCGGACGTGCAAGACCCAGTTCTCCGTTGATCGGTCCCTTCCCGCCATTCCGTGGCGCTCAGTCTACTGACGTCACAGTCTAGCGTGTTGGTTCCGTGCTACGGTTTTCAAGGTCTTTCTACTCCGTCTGAGTGCTTTCGAAGTGCGATTTTTCATTGCGACTAAGCCCCTTAGTCTTCAAAGTGCTGTGCTAAGTAGTGTTGTGCTTGTGCTGAGTGCAGTGTTGTGCCCAGCGTAAGTAGTCTGGTTTCAGTGCAAAGGATACTTAACGGTGACAACGAATTTGTACTGAACCAGTCCTTTTTATTTTTATTTATTTCTCTTCTCTATTTTATTTATTTTTCTCCTATTTTCATATTTATTTTTATCATATTTGTGTGTATTCGTGTGTATTTGTCCTTTCTGTCGGTAAAGGTTGACCCTAACGCGGTCAACTCTTTACCTGCGTACCCTTTTTTTAGGTTTCTAGGTAGCGGCCTTCGGCGTACTACGGTTAGTTTTAAGTTTTTCTCCCCAGCCCCCCTACCGCTGGTAGGGAGGTTTGCCGCTAGGATTTTGCTAGGTTTTTAGGAATTAGGCATCTTTTATTATACTTATATTTTTACACATTATTGTCCCAACCCCTTCCCAAATGGATAAGCAAATCGTCATTAACATTGCGAAGGCGTTCGCCCAAGCACTCGCCGCGTCGGGTGTTTCAATTTCTGACGACATATTTACGCAAGCTGTACTAGCGCTTAACGCGTCCCCGGCCCCTCAGGCCCCAACCCCAGCCTCTCAGGCCTCTAACGTCCAGACCCCTCAGGTCTATAGCTCTCCCACGTCTCCCGTTCCATCCGATATGGACTGCGCGTCGGTCTCATCCTCGCGCTCATCTCGTAGGAAGCGTACCGCTCCCGGGAGCGACTCAGACTCCGCCGCGTCCGTAGCTTCGTCGGTCGCCGCCACCCTAACCGGCTCTCCAGAGCCCGAGTTCCAATTAGTTGCCAAACGCTCTAAGAAGCGTTCGAAAAAGGCCGCGGTGTCTTCAACACCCGAGCCAACCCCGGTGTCTTCAACACCAGCCCCCGCGCCGTCAAAATCGCTCGAAGTAACCGCGTCTCCGTCGGTCCCATCGAAGCCAGCGACGCGCTGCGCTCCCGTCCCGCCGAAACCTCAGCTCCCTCCGCCCGTCTTCCTGCGTGAAAAAACGCGCTAGACCGGGGTTTATAACTTGTGCAAAGAGCACAAAATTAATTACTTAAAAGCCGCCAACGCTGGCGATACAATTAAAATTCAAGTAGCGACCGTCGACGACTTCCGCGCGTTTACCAGGTTGCTCGGGTTAAATCAAATCGCGTACCACACCTACGCCCTCCCGGAGGGGCGTCCCGTTCGAGCTCGCGAATGAAGAAATCCTCGAGGACCTTAAGTCCCAGGGTTTCCCGGCCGAAGCAGTGCACAAGATGCACTCTAACCGCGGTAGGCGTTTTCCGTTAGCTTTAGTTATCTTGTCGAATACTCCCAACTCGAGGGAGATCTTTAGAGAGGCTCGCACAATTTGCGGACTCTCAAATATCTCTGTTGAGCGTCCCAACCCCCGCGGTCACCCTGGGCAGTGCCACCGCTGCCAGCTCTACGGCCACGCAGCGGCTAACTGCTCAGCTCCCCCCAGGTGCGTTAAGTGCCTGGATCCACATTTTACGAAGGAGTGCACTCGCACTCCCGAATCCACTTCCCCCCCTGCCTGTGTGCTGTGCGGCCAGTCTGGTCACACAGCTAACTACAGGGGCTGCCCGCGTGCTCCACGTTCCACCGCCAAGAGGGTCGCGCCTAAACCGGCGCCGCCGCTCACTCACGCTAACTTCCCGCCGCTGCGCAACCGGGGTCCCCCGGAAGTAAAGCCCGCTCAGCCGACGCCTACTCCGGCTCTGTCTTGGAGGCAGCGTCCGGCCGTTCCGCCTGCACCTTCCCGACCCATCCCAGCTCCCGTAGCTTCCGTAGGGCCGCGTCCTTCTCCGTCATCCGCACCTCAGTCGTCGTTGGCTGAGGACATGAAGACCGTGTTCGACGTTATTCAAAACGTCGATATTAACGAAATTTCCGTGCTCGCACGCAAACTGCGAGCCGCCCGCTCTCCTCAAGAGCGTTTATTTGCTTTAGCCGAGCATCACTCGCTCCTAAGTTCGTTGTAAATTCTTTTATATTTGTATAAATTCGTAAATAATAAATTATAATGTCTAGACCCGCGAATCCCGCGTCCATTCGTATTAAACCCAAGGGCTTATCCGTAGTATCTTTTAACGCTCGTAGCCTTAACACCAACCTTCCCGAAATTAAACTGTTCCTTCAGAACAAAGAACCTGACTTATTCCTTCTCCAGGAGACTTGGCTTACTCCAAACCGCTCCAGGGGATTCGCTATACCTAAGTATGCGTTTATTCGTAACGATAGGCCCAACTCCGACGGTTTCGGCGGCACCGCTATATATTACAAAAGAGGCTTCCACTGCTGTCCTCTCCCTACTCCTCCTCTCCTCAACATGGAAGCCACTGTGTGTAGATTGGCTATGACTGGTCATCCAAACATCATCATAGCTTCAATCTACATACCTTGTGGTACCAGACCAATCCGCAGCGACTTTGAGGCCATTCTCGCCCTCGGCCATTCAGTCATTATGTTCGGAGACTTTAACTCCAAACATACTGACTGGACGTGCCTATCGACTAACACCAGCGGTATCGCTCTCCTCGACATCACTAACTCCCTTGACCTAGACGTCATATCCCCCATCACTCCCACTCACTATCCCAACAACCCGTCCTACTCTCCTGACATCCTCGACTTTGCAATTATCAAGCGAATCAATCTTGATCTAAGGTCTATCGAACCGCTCGATGACCTAGGCTCCGACCATCGCCCCGTTTCTCTCGTGCTAGGACCGCCGAACGATAACGCCTCATCTCCTAAGACCTTTACCAACTGGAAAGGTTTTAAAAATACGTTAGTTTCAGCCTTAGAGGCTCCAAACTCTCCACTCGCGATCTCTCCCGAACAATTAGATAGCCCGGATAAAATCGATTCATTAGTAAATTCTCTCACTGATGCTATCAACTCAGCCATCAGTGACAACGAAAAGGTTGCTAAGCAAGGCAAACCCACGCTTCCCTTAGCCGTTAGCAATCTTATTAAAGCTAAGAACACGGCTCTCCGGAGAGCCAAGAAATATCCCACGCCCGCCTATAGAACAGCTACGAATCAGCTTCAACGTAAAGTTAGGTCTTGCCTCGCGGAACTCCGAGACGCTCAGATGAACGATCTCATGGCGAATATCTCTCCGTCCCACCAAGCGTACTATAGCATGGCCCGAGCCTTACGCGTAGACACCGTCTCTCACGTTCCTCCTCTCACTCGTCCCGATGGCACTACTGCCTTCGAAGTCGAAGAGAAAGCCGAATGCTTCGCCGACAGCATTGCCGCACAGTGCTCGCCCAGCACGCAACCTGCTGATCCCCCACACATCCAGGCGGTGGAGGACGAAGTCCTTCGCAGAGACTCTCTCCCCATCACCGCCGACCCTGTCACAGTCTCTAATGACGAAATCTTGCTTCTCATTAGAAATCAAAAGTCCAAAAAGGCTCCGGGTGCGGATGGAATTTCCAACCACGCACTTAAGCACCTACCTCAACAGATGCTTACCTTGTTAGCTATCATTTTCAATGCCTGCTTCGACCATAGCTACTTTCCAAAAGCTTGGAAAGAAGCGACAGTCATAGGCATTCCCAAGCCGGGCAAACCTCTGAACGTCCTGGCTAATCACAGACCCATCAGCCTCCTCAAGGCAATGTCTAAACTTCTCGAGAGAGTCATACTCTCTCGAATGCGGAACCATCTGTTTCCAACGGATGGCGATCCTCTCATTATTCCCCATCAGTTCGGCTTTCGCGCTAAACACTCCTGCCCTCAGCAAGTCCACCGAATCGTCGAGTATATACTTGACGGTTTCTATCCGCGTCGTTATAAAACAGTCGCGGTTTTCTTTGACGTAGCCAAGGCTTTCGATAAAGTCTGGCACAGCGGTCTCGTTTATAAACTCTACAAGATAGCCTTACCGGATCGCCTAGTCAGGTTAATAGCGTCGTTTCTCAAAGACCGTACGTTTCGATTTAAACACGAAGGCACGCTTTCTGCACCTCGTCCCATAAAGGCTGGAGTCCCTCAAGGCTCAGTCCTCGCCCGTCTGCTGTACACCGTGTACACCAACGACATTCCCATCCCGCCGAAAGGCGTCGAACTCGCCCTCTTTGCTGACGACACCGCACTCTATACCAAAGGCCACGGTATTCGGCACCTTGTAACCAGACTCCAAAGGGCCGTAAACGCCCTTGGTGTATGGTTTCAAAAATGGCGCATCGATGTGAACCCTGAAAAGAGTTCTGCGATGCGCTTCGACCACAAACGCCGTCGTCCCGATGGCGATCCCCACGTTCGAATGTTAGGCATTCCCATCCCCTGGAAGCGCAGTACTAAATACTTAGGCGTCACATTAGATCCGACGCTTTCTTTCAAGCCACACGTCGAAAGAGTTTCGAAACTCGCTCGTCACTATTTAGTCCGCCTAAATAGCATGTTAGGTAGAAAAAGTAAAATGTCCTTCAGAAACAAACGTACACTTTACAAGGTCTGTGTTAGACCCGTCATGACGTATGCCTCGCCAATCTTTGCCCACGCCAAACCCTCCCTCCTGCACAAACTGCAGGTAGTTCAAAACCTCTTTTGCCGCCGGGCCACAGGCGCACCGTGGTACGTGCGTAACGCGGACTTGCATAGAGATCTTGAACTGCCTACAGTGCAACAACATCTCAAAACACTCTCTGAAGCGTTTTTCAAACGCTCCGAAACCCATCCCAATCCTCTAGTTCGTGATTCGGTCTCATATGCTGCTCCTGTGTTAGACTCGAAGTTCAAAGTCGCTAGGCCTAGAAATGCGCAAGCGTACTCATCCACCAAACTGTCACGCGATCTCGAGGCCCTTCTGGCCGCAAATTCTAATTCTAACGTAAATTCTAATTCTAACGTAAATCCTAATTCTAACGTAAATGCGAATTAACTCAATTTTATTTTGCAATTTTTTTAAATTTTTGTTTTAATTATTGATTTTCATTTTGAGCACCTTCAGTGCTATGTATTCACCTTCAGTGCTTTGAGCACCTTCAGTGCTATGTAATCCCAGCGGGTGACCCCTTCTGGGCCCCGCTAGCGCGGCCTCTTTCTCCAATTGGCCGTCGCTCAGATGAAGGCTGAGTGGCAAAAATGCACGAGCCGACAGGGGGTTTTTAGTGGGTATGGTCCTGGTAGGCGTCGGGACGAGTCCCACATAACTTTGGAATCGCGCCAGAGTATGCGTCAGGGCATTTTTATCCTCCTGCCCTTCCCGCGGAGGGGAACAAAAAAAAAAAAAATTGTGACAGAACATAATGTATGTAATAGATTTTTGAAATACTTTGAAAAACTTCTAATATCTGTTTGAACTACTTGAATGTGGTAACAAACTATTTATTTCAATGGTTTTGTATACGATAACAGCGTTCGTTGAAATATTGTCTATTACAATCTTGATAGTTTATTATTAGTATCAGTGAATATAAGTGATACAAAAATAACTAAAAAATATACAGAAACCGACCTCAAAACATTGGCTAACCAAACATATAAGAAATATGCAGACGAATTGGGAACTGCCTCCTTTTTCGCCAAATCGGTAAAAAATTTCGTTACGATTTGTGATTTCAAAACCTTTGCCTTGTGGTATTTAAACATTAAATCAATTAAATTATTTATAGGCTTTCGTTCAGCTGTCAAATAATAAGGTCAATTATTGAAATTAATGCACTAGTGCATTGGTAGTAAAATTCATACGAAATACTCAAATTAAATAGTGCTTTGACTTGAATTGACCACACAGGGGAAATATGTTTGAACTGAACCAGAAATTATATTTGAACTGAGTAGAGATTGCACTATAAAATTAATTAATTGCTATAGTCCACGAGCCCATTTCAATAAAAACATATGTAGTAGCATAGGTGATGTTACTGACATTATTAAAATGAGCTAGGGTTGTTTATAAAATACATTTGTCTAATCAGGCAGCCATATCGCTCACGAGCGATTTCTTCCAGGCAACCTGCAGCAAAGAGATACATTATAAAAATTTTATCTATTGTGGCAAGCGACTGCAATGTTTTAGTTGTAAAATATATAGAGGTACATATAAACCAACACATAAATTGTTTTATTTTGTTAATATAACTAGGACAATAGAAAATTTTGCTTAGAGACAAATACATATATAAATAAAGCAAATAAAAATAGGTATGAATTAAACTGTCAGGTAAAGATTTTAATACGCATTTTAAATGAGTCAATGTTTTGGATGTGGTGCAGGTCAGTCGGAAGAGAATTCCAAAGACGGATTGCTTTAAGAGTAAAATAATTGTGTTAAAACTTTGTGTAAAGCTGGTGTTAGTAAAACACATCCCGATGAAGATCGCAGGCAACGTGTATAACCCTGATGTCTGCATTTGAAGCGGTATTGTAAGTAACTACGTAAGACAGAGTTAGTATGCGAGCATTTCTACGAGAGCGAATAGGAAGCTAGTTTTGTTACCGAATTCAGAGATGTGATGATATTTTTGAATACCATATATAAACCGAATTTTGTTTAATTTCTCCTCTGTTAATTCAAGATAGGTTTGGTCATCGTAGTCCAGAATAGGAAGAAGAAGAGAAAGTGCAAGCGCAGTTTTAGTGGATGTGGGGAAAAAGTTTTGAAATCTCCTGGTAGCAAATATCTTTGTACTAATATTTTCGTTTTTAAGTTTTCAAGATAGGTCACAGTCAATAATTACGCCGAAATCCTTCACTATTTTGCTGTAAGGTAACAAAATGGGATATTTGAAAATTTCATTGGCCTGGCCATGACGATAATTTGTGTTTGGGAGGGATTAACTTTAAGACCATGACTTTTGTTTCATTAAGAAATATTCATCACAAGTATCAATCATCTGCACAGAGGTGGTAAGATAGAGAATCTGTGATATAATAATTCAATTATTGATGAATGCAGCAAAAAAGTGGAGATAACACGCATCCTTGTGGGACACCATTATTAGTGTCATATTATTAGTTTTGTCTTCTACGCAAATAAGTTGCCGTCGCCCGCACAAGTAACTTTGAAACCAATCAATTACCGTCGGAGATATGTTAAGAGAACATAACAGGCTATAATACCTTTGAAAAACCGAAGTTTAATGTGTATTTTCACTTTGACTGTGAATATGATGATCATGATGAAAAAGAAAGAAAACTTCACCTCACCAAGTATAAATTTTTTTACCATTGATACAATAAAACCTAATTTTTTTATGAGGAATTAATATTAACCTCAAAATCATAAAAACTTCTTTGATTCAAGCAATCCAATGCCTTATACTTGCGTGGACTTTCTCATAAAAGTCTTAGCATTTAAACACAGCGATTTAATTGTAAATTTATCCCCCAGTTTTATTTTTTTCCCTTTTATTATTACATTACCCCGACCCATGTTCACCCATTATATGTAATTTATTTCTTTGCCTAAATTAAAAATGTTTACGTATAAAACAAATTTTTTTGTCTGTTCTCCAACATACTATAATTTAATTTGGAAACCTGTGATTGGCCTTATGTCCTGTGATGACGCTTATACATCACATTTACTACTGGTTTCTGTAAATAAATAAATTTGTAAATTTACCAAACACCTACTTAACAATCGATAGGTGAATTTAATGTTCTATATAAAAAATTAGTTTAACACCTGAAATATACTAAAATTTTACTAACATTTAAAAATCGAAACATTTCATTTCAATCATTTTGTGTCAATATTCAATGGCTTCTATAAGAAAATGTCGTATTTTACTAGATTCAAACTGATTTATGCTGGCACAGTAACTTTCATCGCTAGGTGGACGTTTTTGAAACGCTTAATTCGTTTAACCTACACATGGAAAAAATAATAAAAAAACGATTTATGTTTAAATTAACACACAGACATATTATTTAGTTTATCTTAAAAAACTTAAAGGTTAATCTTATGACACGATAAAAAGTAGCAGGGCACGGCTTAGTGGCACTAACCTATATTGCTGTTAAGTCAAGTCAAAGGCCAATCGGATTTCCAGAAACGGTTTCATCGCCTCTGACACTAAATTGTACCGAAAATTATTATAAATCTCTATCTGAGTTCTATTTCAAATTCTTTTGTTTTTGCAGGCTTTCATTCGTAATAAGAATCCTTGCACATGAAATTATTTGGCGGTTTCGTCTCTGTAACCGTAAAATAACCACGTTATTGTTATTGTTTTGGCAGTAAAACTGGATTGTTATAGCGTTCCAGAAAATTTCTTATATAAAAAGTGTAGTATGAACACGCTATAGAAAATAAATCATTTATCTTTAATAAGGGATCGCAAATGTGACGATTCTTACCAATTTAAACAAAACAAATAAGCAGGTCAATATAATTTCACATTTGGCTCTATTTCCAAGTCAGAAGTTTTAAAAGAGTATATGTTATTCAATTTCTCCTGTCAAAGTGCCAGCAGATTTCACAATTTACAGTAGGATTGCCATTAAACGCAGCCCCGTCATAAGTTAGGAGCAGAACACAGATAAATAATAAAATAACCAGGTGGAAATACACCTCGATTTTGTTTTGCCAAAAAAACTGATTTTTCAGAGCGATTTCCTATTTTATATGATCCTATTATTTCGATCCTATTATATTTGGTTTGAGGGTTTAATACATTTAAATATTTTCGATGACTGACAGGGTTATTAATTATTTTATTAATTTGGTAAGCGCCCATTTAATAGGCAGATTATTAAAATAGATAAAAGAAGGTAAGGGTTGTAATATTTTAGTTTTTAAGTTGTAAATCCTAAAAAGTACAGGTATTCGCGTGATATTTTTTTTATTTATGGACTAGGTTGTGCTACTTTGTGCTTCACTTACCTGTGTCTGTACAACATTGTTTTTTTCTGGAATGTTGAAAGGCTCTTGCTCTGTATCGTTTACAATGAGAATGCAAAATGTCATTTATTTAGAGAGCATTAAATCTCTTACATGATTTAGGTTTGAAAACTTAACAAACACAGAACAAACTTACTTTTGCTTTTATTATATTTGTCAGTATTTCTTCAAAGTTCGCTATATGGTCATCTATGCCAAAGTCTCAGTACATTTAATGTCAATCCTGAAAAGGTACGTAATTTATAAATATACAATATTCACGTACAAAAATAACAGTCTTACTTCTAGGAGCGCTAATCAGCATCTTATTCTTAAATAAAACAATCCGCGAAATTAAAAATTATTACATTGACGTGGAGAAAGCATATTTTTTCATTCAAATATAAGCACGCTTACCAAATTACGAAATAAAGGTACTGTATTTACTTTCGAAATATCCGAAAGGTGTTATCGATTGAGACAAAACCAATAATTCGTACTCGAAATTACGACCGTAAAGTTTACAGCTGAAATTAACGTCCCGTTTTAGTTCTAAATAAATAACAAGTTTTAATGTTTATTCATTTTTACTGTTGAAAATGGCGATGGCATTTAGTGGGAGACTACTCTTTATCGCTCACAACGGATGTACAATAAAGAGAGGCATAAAATTACTGATCTTTCGGGTAGGGATATAAAACTACATCATACTTAGAGCTGGGAAATTATTTGTTAGGTGATTTCTTTGACCTAGATAGGTTTATGATTTGTGTGATTTTGATTTTTTATTGAAAAGCATAGTATGTTCTTTTATTGTCAAAGAGAATGGGAAAGGGCTAGCTCGTAGTGCGAACTCCGTAAGACACCTGCTTGTTATCCGCTCATCTTTTTAATTTCCTATGTAACTCTATCAACTTGGTTAATCCATTTTTTTTAAATTAACTCGATTAATATGGATTTTGCCTTGAATTTACACTTCAATATTAACGCAGATCTGCTTTGATAGAAACATATATCCCAAAAAGATCAAATTTAAATCTAATATTTTCCGCAGGGTCACTATTAACGATGCAGCCAGGTCGCTAAAACGGTATAACTCAGTCACACACGCAGATAATAAATAATCAATTTACCATATCCTTATTCCATAGTAAAAACCTCTGATTTCAACGGTTTAAGCAAAACTTATTAAAAATTAATCGACATTGTACTGGCATTCACTTTTATATTTACTACTCCATTTAACGAGGTAGGTATTTCAGAACAAAAGTTTGCATTGTAATAGAGCTTGGCCATAAACCCTAGCAAGGATTAAATTTTTCACCAACTTTTTGTGTTCTCTAAAAATCTATTTCGACTGTTCCTCTACAGTCGGCCAAACATGTGGTATATCGTCCTTCCAGTGAAGTTCATATGCATGTTATAAAGCAACAAAGTTCATTTCCCCTTGTAATAATATTCTGACATTACTAATGCTCTCTTTATCTTTTATTGGGTTACACACAAAAGTTTTGTAAAAAGTTGTATATCACTTTCTTAGGTGACTGTATAAATTATGACCCAAAAACTCACAGCTGAAATTTTGCATGTACATATTTTTCTATAGGTTAGATTTTAATGTTAAGATATAAAAATTAAATCGAAATTAAATCCTTTAATGGCATATTTTTTCGAGAACGGGAATTTATGCTAACAAAGTCGTGGGTAAACGCAGGTACTTTATTAAACTACCCCATTAAATAAAATCATAATAAAATATACCTACCCAGCACAGCAATAACAACTCCATAAGAAACCAAGATGGTGGGGCGTCGAAACAATTACATAAAACGTAGCACAAACGTAGTTAAAACAAACGCGCAAAATTAACGAAGCATTCCGTTTCGTCGTGAATGTCAACGAGAGAGCCATCGATATTTACACTGGGTTCACTCACAACGGCTACTTATCCAGGTTTTCCTACATTTTATGTGAATTTGAATTAACAACGACATTGAACGAATTCAATTCGACTATTGGACTATAAAGTCCACCAGCTCCAATGCAAATATTTCGGTTACGCGGTCAATGCTTTTTTTATGAACGTAATCTGAAAATAATTATGCTGAATTTAAATTGGATTCACAGTAATGTATGTGTTGGTTTTGTTATATGTGAAGTATTACTAAATTAAGTAGACATCCACTCACAATAACATAACGTTGAACAAAATTTGATTAATTAATGAAGACAGTTAATAAGGCCCAAAATGAATGTACCAAGTTATTTACCCACACAAGTGAACAGTTACTTGGTTAAGTCTGCTTTGCTGCTTTGACGCTAATAACTTTAAATTTAAAGAAATTCTACTAAAAATCAAAACCAAATTACTAAAATATTTATCACGAAAATGAAAAACAAATATCCAACGACTGAATCTGTATCAAAATTAATTTGTAGACACTATTACATTATTGTTTACACTTGAGTAGGGTACGTCCTCTTTTACCTTTCTGAAATTCAAATCCGCACGGAGCCATTCCGAGGTATCAAATACTAGATGTAATTAATCAACGGTAACTTGGCAAGGAAAATCAATATTTTGACCCAGTTTTGAGATTACTAACATAAATTATAATCTAAGGTTCGTATAATAAGTGCTAGATAAAGTCGTATAGCATGATCCTATACCCGCATCAATCATGTTGACATAAGTTCAGCTTCATAAATGGGTTATAGAAATTCAAGCTTAACCCGAAGAAGGTGAGTGTGAATTTTGGCTTACTTTACTCGAAGGTGTGAACATTATTTAGTAAAGTGATTCAATGACACGGCTAGCTTTTGTGCGGCAAATCTGTATAGGGGATCCCTTTTTTACATGTTGGCGAACTTTCATGTGTTTTTACGGGATTCCCAAGAAGAACAAAGTTAACACTTATACTTTTGTTTGTGTTCAGTTTTAACAAGACGAATTTGTTTCTGTTTTGAGACGGATTTGTTGATTGGTTTTACGAAAACATCGTTCAAAGTTTTTGGGAATATTGGTTTTGAGAAAATATAAGTTTAAATGTTTGTGTTTGAATTAAGTTGTTAGGCAAAACTGTTTTAATATTTTATTCAGTAAAGTAAAGTTTGTTTGTAAGTAAGTAAAGTGTGTTCATTCCATTTTTAAATTTCTTGTTTCTTTAAAATAGAAAATAGAAACAATATGACTATTTAATAAAACATATTATCTATCCCTTAGTATATAATCTTCTTTCGTTTCAGACTCCTTTCACCCCCTAAAACAATAAACTGCTAAAATAAACGAATTGCAAAATTCGCAAGTCACTCCAGGAAAAGTATTTTGCAAACTTTAATCGCTTAAGAGTTGTCGGTAAACATCAAAGGCGTGTTTGCAGGACAAACGAGCGCAAATTACGTGGCAAAGTGATAGATGAAAATCTGTATTTTTTTTCAGAGCAAAATTTTTTCAAAAGATCCAATTAACCCTCCACTCGAAAGGGTTGCGGCAATAGAAGGAGCCGTGACTAGTGAATTTCGTTTATGCTAAAAATGGGGACGCATTTTTAGTTAAATCTATAGCGTTGTATTTTTAAAGAAAGTTGGATATGTTGAGCTATCGAAGCAAAAATTTGATTTTGATTTGGGCTGCAATCAAATGAAAAGTTAATTACAGGAGCAGGTTAAAAATGTACGGTGATGTCAATGGGGAGTATTTAATGGATGTCAATTTATGGTCTACCGACGGAAAGTTGGCATACTCTACATATTACCTTCAAAATGATCCATTTCACTGGCACTGTTATAATCGAGTACTTTAGATGGATGTCAGTGCCTTTATGACTACACCGCCGACGACTACAACGCAACCAGTACAAGTTCAAATTTGTCACCTTTGTTAAAATTTCGTCCGATTGATAATTAAAGTAAAAAAATACGATAAAAAAAGCGTTCCGGTAAAAGAAAGATACAGCAAGAAATTCAATACCAACTTATGCCCAAAACTTAAGTGCAGATAACTGCTTGTTCTTCTTGTTTATATTAGATCAAGCATGGCTCTACCACCAGTCCGACCAGACCTTCGTAAAAAGAACTGGAAAAAAACTTTTTTCATCATAAATTTACAATGTATCATATGTCTATACCAACTAATCCTTATCTACACATGTCAGTTGGACAAGACTCGGTTCCCACAAACTATCCAACGAAGAACCTCCGCGAACAGAGTAATGTGAACGTGCAATATATTATAAGTTCATGATGAAAATCAGCTATACACTGATACGATGGAACTTTTATTAAAAACTAACAATGAAAAAAATGTAAAGAGAGTAAGGCTGAATAGAAAGAGGTATAACTTATTTAAGATACGAGAGCATATTTTGCATATGGGCACTAAATAACAAACTACATTTATATCCTTCACATTACAGCGATCCTTCCTTAATTCAGTTTGATAGAACCATGTTTTTTTAAAACCCACAGCACTTCCGGAAATAAAGTGTTTCTCTTGGGGATGCCTTTACGACGAAGAAAAGTAGAGGCAGGGTAGCACTTATCTCATAAGAATTCGATAAAACCATGATATTATCTATGGTCTTGGCTGTGTTCTATTGAATTTATTTTTGTTTTGAATCAAAAAAGGGACTCATTTTTTTCATGTATGTTCTTTTTACTGATCCCAATTCAGTTAAGTGTCAAGGTATCTCCTCAAAATCAAACAGAACGTGTTAAGTAATTGACGCTGACTTAAGTTTGTGACAATCCCAAGCCAGTTTAACTATTTAAAATCGATCAAAGGATATCCTGTTCTGAACCTGTACTCATACAACAACACTTCTCAACGTAAAACAAGACGTTCGTGAGAATTGTTTCGAACGATTTGGGTTGATGTATATTGGAAAGTCACACAAAGTATTTTTAGTATCAGTACTTTGGGGAAAATTTGACCTTAAATTCACTGTTCATTCTTAGACAAGACCTGGCCACGTACAACGAAATATCACACAGTAAATTAATGAGAAATGTTTCGGACAATTTGATCTCCATGTGTATATGGGGTTACATGGGTAGTCACATCAGATTTAGTTAGAGTAACATTTACTATGGTCAAAGATATCCTGGACCGGACCTGGACACTGACAACGGAACTCCTCAATGTCAAATTTTGAGCATATTTATATAAACTAAGTTATTTACAAAAATTGTTTCGATAGATTTGGGCTCAAGTGGTTATAAATCCTACTCTAATGAGTAGTCTAATGATTCAGTTATGAAGGTCTGATGATGAAGCCCGGAGCGTGGTATAAAACTCTTGGTTGGCCTAAATTGGATTTGGTTTATATTAACAAGTCCAATTAAATACACATATAAATTAGATTTCTCTTTTTTCTCTCACTAAAAAGTGATATTAAAGAATTTTATAAAAAAAATTGAAATCGACTTCAAAATAAAAGGCATCTTAAAAGTGAAAAATTATAACTTTTCATGCATAAGAGGTGTATACCTAAGTAGGTATATATGCTAACTCTTCATTTTTGAGGTATGTGCTAGTAGTATAATTAGGGAACGAATACAGCATAAAATAGAAGAAAAAAGCTCGAATAGTGCGTGGTTCGCTCCTCACATGTCGTTACAAAGGTTGGCACCGACCATAAACAGAAATATTGAGCTTATGTATCTACTTAGGTAGACACTTCTTACGCATGATAAGTTATTATTTATCTGCTTTTAGTATGATTTATTTTGAAGTAGTTTTAATTTTTTTGATATAATCATTTTTTTCTTTACAAGCACTTTAAATATCAGCCCTCTTCTAGGTCGTGATAGTTGTTATGTCATATTTAAATATAATTCTGGCACATAATTATTAAATAACTAGGTTATGTTGGATTTAATCTTTCTTTTACTATACATTTCACTTGCTTAGAAATTGAACTTCGTTAGTTCGACGCCAAACGAACACGTTTGCCTCCTGATTGTAAATTGCACCTCCGTGTATATTAATGAAAACTGAAACAACACAATGTAACGAAAAATAAGTATTAACAAAAAAATATTTTGTATTTTTAGGAGGCTTAACTAATCTATTTGTCCTTGTAAACAAACGATATTTATCGGTTCTTGATAATTATATAACTTAATATCAGGAACCAAAGACATTTCGTGTAAAAACAAGAAAAGGGAAAATTACACAAAAATGTGTGACCTAGTGCTAGATTTTTGCTATATTTAATTGTATTTTAAGTTAATCAACTTACTTTTTTCATTATAATAAAGAGTTTGGTTGATAACTAATCCTAATTATTTTAAGGTAGACAAAAACGGCAGATAATATTTAGTTTTGTTAATTACAGTGCAACCTCGATATAACAAATCGGAAGGGTAAATATTCGTTATATCAAGTAATTCGTTGAACTGATGTTTGTTATATTGAGGTTAAGTTGGTCTAAAATTCGTCATAAAGAGGTGAAACTATAGTTTTATTTACCTCAACGTTCCGTACTTATCTTGTTATAGCGAATAACTTCTACTTATAAATGACAACACATTTTTATCAAATTTAACCTGTCGTGACATGAATAACATACTATAAGAAGAGTCATACATTGGTGGGAACTTTATATAAAGGTTTTGGGTTGACAAAATTCGTTAATTACAGGTATTTATACCGTAGTTAGTTATAAAGAGGTTATTCGTAAAAATGTTCGCAACGTAAAGATATATTTTACATTGACTCTTATGGACAATTCAAGGGGATAACGATTTGTTAAATCGAGGAAGTCGTTATATTAAGGTACGTTATATTAAGGTTGCACTGTATTAATCAATTATTCTACTTGTTACGTTTTAAAAACCAGTCATTGAATTAAATTTAATTCCAATACACATAGACAAAAGTTCCCCAAAGAACTGTTCATTTTCAAACAGAGTTTCGTTGAACATACAACAAAGTTTAAGAGATATTTATCAAATCATCGTGTCAGCTCGCGGCCCAGGTGGTTGCCATTCCCATGCCTGCGTCATAAATTTCCTCAGTACAATAAGTTGTGCTTCTAAAGTTTTCAGTTTAGATCCTACTAATTATGTGGACTCATGATTACGCTTTTGTGGCCCAGTTTGCTCACTTTACTCAGGATTCTTGTTAGTTAAATAGTTCGTGAAAAGATTGCTGCTTTTACGAGATTCCAACACGAGTAACCTCAAACATCTATTTACATAAAGTAGATGTTTCAACGAAAATATTTTTCGGACTTAAGAAAGTAAAAAAATAACATAGAAGGAGCGAAAAAGAATACCGAAATTAAAAGTTAAGCCAACAGTCGGCTTTTAAGAAAAGAACTCGTTACTTAAAGCTTTGTAAATTACTTTTATATATTCGCCTGATTCAGGTGCTTTTATGTTTTAAAAGCATTTCATTGTTTGGAACGTGGTTGTTACGTCACAAAATGGAACGGTGCATTTTGTGTTCTGCCTTGGGCTGTGTAGATGAAATGCTCCGTAAGGATTTTAACGCAGAGCACGGGAAAATCGTATTGTAGTTAGCAACGTGATAAACTGAGTTTTTAGATATTATTTCTATTTTGAAATAAAGACTAATCTAAGTAAATTGATTTTAATATGTGCCAAATGATGTAGTGTTCCTGGTAGATAGCTAATGATCCGTTTTTTTAAATATCAGTGATTAAGATAATAAATACCACGCGTTACCACTACAGCGCTGATAGTGAAAGAAACAAAAAGTTTGTCCAAATTTATTTAAGGATTATTTGGAATGCCATTTCCAAGTTATTACTTCAATGTTTTTGTATATTTTTGGATAAATCATCAACCATTCTAAACAATTGGATTTCAACTATTGGAAGTACACGGCTATATTAGTAGTACGTCATCCTGGAAAATCATTTAAGTTATTTTATTAAAGGTCGCTTTATCAACAAGGGTCATTAACGATCACATAAAGCAAAATATTCTAAATGGACAATTTTTAATTTTTTTTTCTAGCTTCGGATCCGTAGCGATTAATGTTTATGACAGAATTAATTAAAAATGCAACTTTCAAAAGTATGACTAAAGAAGTAATCAAAATAATTTTTACTTTCATGTCTATAATAATTTGTAGAATAATTTAACTCTGGGTTCTTCACTAACGTTGTTTTCAAATGCAACCGTCGTCGGTAGGTTTGATATTTTCGAGTGCGAGTTGTGATTCTATTCTTTGATGGAATAAATGTTTGTTTCTATTTCGTAGAGAAGGTATTGTTTTGATGTAGCAAACAAATTAAATTATGTAGTTTTTGAAGAATCCGACTGTCAGATGAAAACTCACTTATACACGAAGTTGTCCTTTTTCTTTATTTGCCGAAAACTTAAAAGTATGAGTTACAAAATTCGTGTTTACACTAAAAATAACAAATTAATAGTTTTTAAGACTAAATACCTACCCATATCTATATGTGTAACTATGTTCTAGTTATAATAAATACTAATGAATTAATTAAAGATTCAGCTAATATAGTTTACTATTACAGAACTTTAATAATGTGAATTAAAGTTTCGACAAAGTTTTAGTTCTTTTTTATAGAAAGATTTTTGTTAGCTTTAAATTAAATTTATACAATTATACTTCTGTTACTAAGAAGCCGGTAAAAGCGCAACAGTTGAAATAAACTGCTTCTCGTCAACAAACCATTACCCCGAATCCTCTTTGATAAGTAGAGAAGCGAAGAGGTATAACACGCAAATTGTAGCCACAAAAATATTTGAAGCATCCTTATTTGAAACATCAATCACAAGTTTTTTTTCCTTTCCACCGGTGTCGCCAAAAGGAGTATAAATAAGGAATTGAGAGTTTCCGAAAGGTTGTATAGATGTATTCATGACACGGTACTTCCTATACATTGTGGGGTGAAGACTCGAAAGGAAAGCATTAGTCATCATTACTGGAACGTCAGGCTGTGGTTGCGAATAAAAGCCACGTTAAAAGGTTGGTTTACATACTTACATGTGGCCTTTCTTATATTCCTGCTGTCTTGTCTAAGTGTCTTTTTTTACAGTTAAAGTCTCTTTAACCTTTTTAAGCATACATTTTTTGAAGCGTTTGAATTTTCGTATGAACGTTGATTTGTAGAAAATCTTATATTAATCTAAAATGTAGTAAATATTTTATTAAAAGTAGCCAAGCTCTATAATTAAAGGATTTTTGTCTCTTTTAATCAATTTTGTGAAGGTGATTAGGATGTCCGAGAAAATGGAAAAACGCTGAAATAACTGGTTTCGGATTAACAAAGCAAAATCTGGAAATGACTACGTAAGGAAAACTCTTTCGTGGAACCTTTTTTTTATCCGTTATAATGGTTTGCTGAAAATAATGCAGGCTTTGATTTCTTTTGTTTCTAAAAAATGTTTAGAGAAATTAAAAAATTTTTGTCGATATTAATATAATTATTAAATGCTTTTTTATCGTGGCAAAAAATTTGTGAAAAGCTTCAGACTTTATTGAATAGTTACTAGTATACCCTTACGTCAATACCAATTTTAAAGATTGACACAGAAATAAACTGGTAGTTTTGTGAAGATAGCAAGCAGTACTGCGCTTAAAACATATAAAGGAGGCTAAGTAGTCGTGGGCTAGACAGTTAACAGGTGAAAATTCCTGTCAAAAAATAAGTTAAATAAACCTTATTATAAATATAATAAATCGCGAACGATTTAATTTCTGGAAATGAAATAAATTAAAAATATGTAAATTCACTGTGATTTTTATGAGCGGAATTCAGTTTTAATGTCGGCAATACTAATTTTTGCCCCAATAACGAGCGAAAAGAACAAACGATACGTACGTGATTGACGAGTCACTCACTCATGCATGCCGTCAAATGGCCACCATTCTGATACTCGTTTGTATGGCTTGGTTCCAAGCGCTTAAGTTGTTTTATGGTTTTCCTATTTTCTTACGACTTACGACTTACGCTTGTTATAAGGACTAATTACGATTCTTCTTTACTCGAATACTTTCTGCTTGCCCACCGGATCCCGAGGCGGGTGCTTTACACGACGAATATTGGTTTTGTGCCCTTGGATACCCGATTTTGCATTTCGACATGGATCGCTGTGTTAACTGTGGCATTTTGTTTGGTCGCTGTGCTACTGTTGGCAGACGAGTTTTAAATGCAGAAATATTGGTTGTGATTGGACAAAGGGGTGTGACTCAAATGTTAAATAATGTATTCTTGCGAATAATTTTAAAGTGAACAAGATAGTGGTTTAGATAAATGTTCTTCTCTTTCTTATGTCCAATAGACGTTCATTGCAGACAGCACAAACGCAGACTGCTACACACAAAGCCTCACAAAACAGACTTTTTCTCCAAATCTTTCACAGTTCAAGCTGTTAGACTGTGGAATGCACTTCTTCACGAAATCCGTGAAGCAAAATCACTACCAGTTTTTAAAAGCAGAGTAAGAGAACACTTCCTTTCTCAGACCTAAATTATACTGTTGTCGTCGTACATCATTATTTTCCGACATATTACTGATTTTATTTTAAATCATATTGTTGTATTTGTGTATGTTTATGCATTCTTTATATTTATATACATATATATATATATATATATGTATAAATATATATATATATATATATATATGTTGTATGACTATGCATGTTTATTAAGCTAAGCAAATATGTATTTATGTGTTTTGTAAATAGTTACACGATTAACTCAAGTACGCACTAACTTTGCTCAGCATCACTATTTCCAGTCACAGGTCGGCTGGAAGAAATTTCTACGAGAAATAAGCTGCCTGAAATAACCTATGTACCATTCTGAATATAATATAAGCTTCTCATTGTGTGTGTACATAAATTATTAAACAAATAAATATATTTTTATATTTACGGAAAAAAAGAAACGCAGAATCCATGTGGCCTGATTAAAGACTGCCAGTCTTAAACCACTTACTTGTTTCCCAGTCAGAATTGTTTTTAACATTCAGTTTGGTTTTACTCTAAAAAGTATGTTGAATTTTGTATAACATGTTTATATCTGTCTGTATACATTTTTTATGTTTATCTTAGAAGGATATTTGTACAGAAATATGTATAACCAACATTAGTAGTCTGATAAATAAATCTCGTCACAAAAACATATATTTAGGTAGAGGCTTCAAGATAGATATCTGGATGTTAAGACCTAGAAATAATACTTTATACATACACGATTCGTTTTGGGACATCATTAAGTATAGTACTTTTAAATAATTTATTTAAAAGTCCAACGAAATAATTTAAAATAACATTCTCATAACCTAACGAAACTTTATATGACTCTACTAAAATATAAGTACAAATGTTTTCAAATATTAGGTGAACACTTCAAATGTATGTTTCTTATAGAAAACATAATTTTCAAGTTGCTAACGCCATAGCCCAGAAATCTATGGGACGGTATCTACCTCCTTTATGCGTATTATCTTCTGGAATTAGTCCAAAGAGTTTTGGCCAGATAACTGTTTGACCGTAATTAAAAGGTTTGTTGAATTTTGAGGGTTATACAACTGTCATAAACCTTACTTATAGCTATATAACAAGTAACATTTCAGCAAATGTCAATGTAAAAAATAATCATGATAAAATCAACAAAATAAACCACAGGGCATTACAAAATGTTGTGAGAAATATGCTTTGATACAAAAAAAAATTACTGACGTTTTTTGATTGACATGATTTTCTAATCATTTCATAGACACTGCATTATCCCAAACTCCATTCGTCTGTGTCGTGAAAACAAATGAGACCGCAGGTTGGCTTTCGCATTCCGACCATTGACATGGCTACTTAGCTATATCTACAGTAAACACACATTAACTACTGTGTCTGTGTCTCAATAATGTATAATATAAATTATAATAATATGGATAATGACATAATAATAGAACATATCTGGACAAGACAATGTAAACGGGATGTTATGTCAGATTATCGCAGAGACCTGTGAAGCGTTTTGTCTCAGGTTACTACGTCTAAGTATATTACGTTCACAATACCTATGTGTCACTTAAAATTAGTAAGTCATAAGCATTGTCACAACACAAGAACCAATTGATTACATATTCTTGTGTTTTATTAACTTATATTCGAAATATTTCTGTTACTATGGTATTTCGTTTTACTTAGAGATAGCTAATTGGGACCTATATAACCTGTAGTAATATAACTTTCTAACATTTCAGATACATTTATGGAGGCTGATCTATCCTGTTTTCACTAATGAATTAAGGAGCGACATGTTATCGCGCAATTATTATAACGCTAAGAAAGATTTAGATTTTTTTCACCCTCATCAATTTGCCGAGGAGGTTTTTACCTTTTTATAATTATGTAAAAGTAAAAAGTAAAATATATCTTAACAAATTATTATGTAAAATTTACTACAAGTGTCTTATATGAACCCTAATTGTCTTCATCGTGAGCTACTCCTTAAGATGATAAGAAAAAAATGACTGGATTACAATTTATGTCGCTATTTTTTTCTGCTTCGTTTCCTCTGTTTATTCATTATTCCTTTTATGTATAGAATCGATTCTGGTCTTGAACGTAGTTGACAAAAATGCCTATGTGCCGGTGAAAAAAATTTTATAACTCGCCTATGAAATTGGTTATAGAATACTGAAAAAACAACTTAACGATTTTAAAATAAAAAACTAAGAAAGTTTTTACTTTTTATAACACTCGCATAAGAACCTGAGCTAGTAAATTTTTTTTTCCATATATCTTCTTTGAAAATTTTGTTTTAAAGTAGGATAGGAAACTCTTGACAAGTTATCATTAGTAGTTCATAAGTGAGAGTTTTTAAAGAAAAATTTTTGCTTTTAAAAGTAATGTACGCAAAGTTTCTACGAAAGCTGATTTTCTTCCTTATCAGACTTTTCTATAGGACTTTTATAAAGTTTTTTTTTATGATTCTCTTATATTTGAATGCTAAGAATATCACGCTTAAACAAAATGAACTAATATTTAAAATATCTCTTTAAATATTATGATTCTGGTTATATTCAAAAGTGTTTTAAAATTTTGTTATTTAATGTTGGTAAATATCCCAAGTCCAAACATTAATTAAATTTACATCCGAGTTATTTATGAAAAAAAAATTATGCCTAAGTTGTGACTGTCTGATCCTAACCACGAATATGAATTAAAACTTTTTGAAGAGTCACTCCTCATAATGTTGCTTTTTTATACATGTGGACATAAAAAATAAGTAAAAGAGAGGGTCACAATGAAATGTCAAGCTAGGAAATGGGCCACTGTTGATTAATGAATCTAAAGCAAACATTGTTTCGGTTATCTAAGTAATTTACTTATTAATATTTAGGGTGGTGAAATTTGTTACAGCGGGTATGTAGATAGGCTTTATGAATTGAGATGCGGTGGACAAACCTAATTACTTGTATTTCAAGATTACTTTCATATGCGCTTAAATCTTAAATCTTAAATCTTGTTCCATAGTAGTTATAATTTAGGAGTCAGCGAAAAAGTAATATGCAATGTTTCATTTAAAAAAGAAAAATAATGTTCTAATTAACTGTAAAAGCAATGACATTTCCATTCAATGAGATCTAGAAAATAGCAGGGGTTTGTATGCCAATGCCCATTTACTCACGTAGGTAAGTATTTTTTCAAGATATTAATACAACTGCATTGTAATTGTTTACAATTTTTGTATACACATTTAAATTCACCGACAAATTTTTTCACATTCTATGTCAATAAATAAAAACCACTCAACACAGCAAACCACTTTGCTGAAATTCTTTTTACTTTATTTATAGTACTTTATTTATGAATAAAATACTTATCTAAATTGAATACAAGCAAAACTTAGCAACCGGTCAATATCAATTAAAGTCTGAACAATTATTGTGGTACTATTCATAGTTGATTATCAAACGACTGATGCGTAGTGACAGCAATCATCGTTGCCCAAACCCGTCGGCTCGCCGGCCTGCAATACAAAGCCACCAACAAACACGTTCAGTTTCAAAAACTCGAACTAAACTATATCTAAAGCATTTGTTAAGCGACTAAATGTTAAACTCCATTTACGCATAGAACGCAGCGTCACCCAGATAAGATGGTTGGTCTGATCTTGTACCATTTATCAAATCGAGAAACCCCTATAATATTATGACTTTGTCACCTGACGTTTATTGTCTCTAATTGTGTCAAGCCTTGATTTAATAATTATTACTGTAGGGACTGAAATCGGGGAATTTAATAAGGTTTAATTTTAAAGATGAATTTATACAGCTATTTATATAATAGTTGGAACATTTGGCCAAAATCAGAGGGTGGTGGATTGTAGGTAATATTTTGAAATTTCATGATTGTTTTTAAGAATTTTATTAGAAGTTGTGTAACACACCTGTAGTAATAATCATTCACACCTTTGAAAACTGAGCTGGTTTTTTTACATACAAATTATAGCCATAATGATGCTTTTCAAATTGATTACTGGTAAGTATGATCGTTTACATACAAAAACGTAAAAATAATAGTAAACACTGATTCGGTTTAGTTTCAGTCCATCTAATGACTCACTTTCTGCTTTTTGGTAAACTCTAGACCCCTGTACATGAGTTTTCAAATGTTTCAATTAAATTCATAACATGTGTCGGTAGGTATATGTGAATAATCACAGTAAAGTTGGCAAAAGGAAGGAATAAAATAATATTAAACGATTCATTATTATAAAATGGATCGAAATTGAATTTTTTTTCAGTCAATTTATCGCAATCCAGTTCACCCCATCGTTATCGTTTTAAAAAGGTACAATCGTAACATTTTTTATTTATCACCGGCATAAAGGTCAAACATTTTCAATTTATTCCTATTTGATTCAATGTGTACCTACCTATAGAATCAGATTAAATATTCAAGTGCGTACTCAAACCATCGAATCAGTCACGCGAAATTAAAAACGAATAGTAAATATTTTCGTAGGTTGCTTCAATGAAATTGTATTCCAATATGGTGTAGGGTTGGGATGACGCAGGCAAGTGATGTTTAAATAGGCTGCTAATCCTCGCGATATTGAAAATACGAGTATCAGCGACGGTATTCAACCGGCTCGGTTATCCCGTTTTATTAAAACATCATCGTGTGACAGAAAAATGCGAAAAAAATCGTGTGCAAAATTTTATGACATCGTTAACGAACGGGTAAAATACTCCCCAGGGGTTTCTTTGAGATAACGTTTGAATGATTCCATGAAATTAGGGGCAAGGATTGTTACAAAAACATAATGTCATATGTACGGATCGTAAAACAGTTTAATGTCGTCGTCACAGACGTTTTGTATGAAATTGGGCACGTGATAAAAGGAGATGCTAACAAGGAGGGATGAGAAAAGAAAAAAACGGTAATAAAAACCATGTTAGATGTTACTCATGTAAGTATAAAAGTGAAATCTATTAATTTATAAATAGTAAAGTAAAAACCATCTCCTGCCCTTGAGTAATTTGTAGTAAATATTGGTTAAGAAAATGCATAATTTCTCAAGGAAAGAAGCAAACGATTCCCTTTATGTTGTACGTAATAAGTATTAATGGCCCTCGGTAGAATACCTTTCTTAGTTCCTGTCATCTTTCGACAATTAGGCTTAATACCTTATGTCATTATTATACCTCGCCATCACTGTTATTATTACACCACCACCGGGCACCCGGAAAATTACGAGACTTAATTTTTTGAAAGTGTATATTATCTGTCTTTTTATAATTGTGGTAACTACTCGTTTTGGTAGTAATTCTTCGAAAAATTTTGATTTAATGGCTTAATAATAACAAAAACATATTTAAATGTTATTCGGATAAAATTTAGAATTCAGTATTAATGCAAATCGAATCCTTTTGCTATTATTTCCAGAGCCATAACCGAAGCAAGCTATTGAAATATTAATACAAGGATATATTAATAAATGGAGAATTCAATGCCTTAGTTATTTCAAAATTTAAGATATTTTTAAGATTATCTCGTTTTAGAACTCGCCTAGAGTTGATAAACATTATAACAAAACATTGAAGTTATCCTATTAAATGTATTAAAAAAAATAGATACGCAACGATTTACTGTGAAATTAATTTTTATATTTTCTGTTATCATGAGAACTATAGAATTATTTTATGCAATTATTTAAACAAAAGTAATATTTGATATTTTTTTCTTAAAATCAGTCCAACACTTTATCTCCTGAACAGAAGATTCGTTATGTACTATCATTGGCTATTTTTTCTTAAGATGGACAAACAATCTGGTCGATATTGACATTAGTAAAGTTCGAAGACCGTAATTGAGTCCAATTGTATAAGCAGTAAGAATGAAGATCTTTCAAGATGAACATTCTCAGAAATCCAACTAATTTTAAACATCGTAGTTTATTAAAAAACGTCGTAAGCTAAAGTTTCCAAGTAGCCACGGATCAAGAAACGGAGAAGTAATCAGCCGTCGTAGTTACTGGATCTGATCAAACTGGAATGCAGGCTCTTTTTACCGATCCCGTCGTCTGCCGTGAGGTTGCAAATGAATTGTCGTTAAGCTGCAAATATGTAGAGTTAATGAGACAAGTAAATTAGAAAAATCTACTTTTAAACACATTATTGTTTACCTTCTGGCGCACCTGATTTATTTGTTTACGTATAATAACGTGAGTAATGTTTAAAGATGGTCGATGAAATACATCATTAATGAATATTGAAGTACATTAATCAAAACAATTATTGAAAAATGATGGTTGTGATGTCCATAGGCACCGACGATACTTAAAATAGGAGGTTCGTTAGCTAGCTTGTCGACTATTAAAATCTTTTACAAGCTTTTTTCAAACTGATCGGTGACAGATACAACAAATAATGACAGAATTAAATAAGAGTACCCGCCAAATTTTCAGTTTGTTTATATTTTACCTATGATAAAATGGTGTTTGGTTTTACTTCATTACATTTTGTTTGAATGAAGTGACTACTTAATTAACGTTCTTTACTAAGCGGCTGACGTAGTTTATGACTTTGTGTCAGTACTACTATTTTAAATACGACAGAACCTATCTTGAACTGTATACTTAAAATATATAAGTAGCAAACTTTATAATATTTCAATTAAATTAATCTTCTGTATAACTTTCTTAGCTCTTTGGCAATTGTAAATGGAAAAATAAAACCTCGAATCACGTGAACTTTTCTAGGCTTTTCCGGAATCCAACTTCTATTTGCCGCAGCATGGCCCCCGTGGGGCTGGTTAAAATTCATTTCGACCTTTTTTGGCAGATTTTTTAAAACAACACCCCAAATAATGTATGAAAAGCTCTGGGTTTGGAAAAAAATACTTCAAATGTGAATTTAAATGTTTAGCTTAGCGTATGTTTTGTTTGGCTCATTTTTTTCCAAAATTCATAAAAATCTCGTTTCTGATCACGTGACAGAGTGGTAGAAGAGTTGCTTTCTTTAAGAGCTCGTTATGGGTGGTACAACAGGTCCACAAACTAACAAGTGATGCTACGCATCAGACGAACGTCTTCCTAACTACAACACTAGGAACTAGGAACTTGAGGAAATTTTAATTTGACAACTATTTTTTTTTTAAATTAGATTGTCCTTCGTTTCTTAATTTTAAAATGACGGCATTGGATTTTGGCGTAATGCCATTGTGGCAGGCGAGAGCCCCTCTCCTTTTCTACAAGATATTTTAACAATCTAAAAGATAAAGAAGGTAAAATAAATAAAAGACTTTTATATTTATGATCTTTTTTTAATTTCTACATTTTTTTTATATGCTTTGTTTGTATTGCACGGGAGGCAAATTTTTATTTTCTAGAAGCGAGACATCTGTACCTTTTATTCATATTCTGTTAATTATGTTACACCAATTAAACACCGTTATTCATATTGAGTAACCCAGAAAACATTTCTTGTGTGGCTCACAAACAATATACAAAGGTTTGCCACACTTAAACCTTGGAAGCACAAAGCACTATTAGCACAAAGACACGGTAACCATTGTTAAGTCCTATCTCAGTTCTTGGAAAGTGATGGAAAATAACGTCCTTTCGGCTACTTTCTCATTCACTACACAGTACTTGTTGGACATTGTGAAGCACCGAATAAACGCATATTAATTACTATATTTGGTAAATGAGAGGTTATGTTTCGGAAATTGATCAATGCAAACTCTTCACTCGTCAAACATTGAAACCGTAATGGCAGATCGAGCTGATTGAGTGAAAATTAAATTAAATTTTGCGTTTTATGGTAATCAGCTGTAGTTACTACACAATAACTATTTCTGCCAATTTCAAGTATTAATATAATAAAAGTAGTTTTAACATAATTAAAACATTGAAACATAACCTAAAACCGTACATCATTTATTGAACATAGTGTTATCATTCATCATTCACATTGAAGTGACGTATGACAATTGTTCGCTCGAAAAGTAGCAAGAGATGTCAGCATCAAAAAGTTCTAACCATAGACATAATTCGTAGTTTTTTTTGTATGAAGACTACCTGCTATGAACAGGTCTTTTTATTTATCAGAAATTGATCAATAACAGTAATGATTATGATTTCTATGTGCATTGATAATAAACCATTAGGTTTGTCTTTGCCACTTGTTTGTCTATGAAATTGTTCAAAATACAAATGGGTGAGCACGCTAATTAATTTAACACTTACGGAGATTATTAAAATAACGATTCTCGCTCCGATCGCCACCCGGTACGGACGTGCAAGACCTCGTTCTCCGTTGATCGGTCCCTTCCCGATATTCCGTGGCGCTCAGTCTACTGACGTCACAGTTTAGCGTGTTGGTTCCGTGCTACGGTTTTCAAGGTTTTTCTACTCCCTCTGAATGCTATCGAAGTGCAATTTTTCTTTGCGACTAAGCGCCTTAGTCTTCAAAGTGCTGTGCTAAGTTGTGTTGTGCTTGTGCTTAGTGCAGTGTTGTGCCCAGCGTAAGTAGTCTGGTTTCAGTACAAAGGATACTTAACGGTGACAACGAATTTGTACTGAACCAGTCCTTTTATTTTTATTTTATTTATCTTCTCTATTTTATTTATTTTTCTCCTCTTTTCATATTTATTTTTTATCATATCTGTGTGTTTTCGTGTGTGTTTGTCCTTTCTGTCGGTAAAGATTGACCCCAAAGCGGTCAACTCTTTACCTGCGTACCCTTTTTTAGGTTTCTAGGTAGCGGTGACAACGAATTTGTACTGAACCAGTCCTTTTATTTTTATTTTATTTCTCTTCTCTATTTTATTTATTTTTCTCCTATTTTCATATTTATTTTTATCATATCTGTGTGTTTTCGTGTGTATTTGTCCTTTCTGTCGGTAAAGGTTGACCCTAACGCGGTCAACTCTTTACCTGCGTACCCTTTTTTAGGTTTCTAGGTAGCGGCCTTTGGCGTACTACGGTTAGTTTTAAGTTATTCTCCCCAGCCCCCCTACCGCTGGTAGGGAGGTTAGCCGCTAGGGCTCGCTAGGTTTTTATTTAGGAACTCTAGGCATTTGTTATATAATTATATATACTTATCATAATCCTAACCCCTTCCCAAATGGATAAGCAAAGCGTCATAAACATTGCGAAGACGTTCGCCCAAGCACTCGCCGCGTCGGGTGTTTCAATTTCTGACGACATATTTACGCAGGCCGTACTAGCGCGCTTAATGCGTCCCCGGCCCCTCAGGCCCCAACCCCAACCCCTCAGGCCTCCAACGTCCAGACCCCTCAGGTGTATAGCTCTCCTGCGTCTCCCGTTCCATCCGATATGGACTGCGCGTCGGTCTCATCCTCGCGCTAATCTCGTAGGAAGCGTACCGCTCCCGGGAGCGATTCAGACTCTGCCGCGTCCGAAACTTCGTCGGTCGCCGCCACCCTAACCGGCTCTCCTGAGCCCGCGTTCCAGTTAGTTGCCAAACGCTCTAAGAAGCGTTCGAAAAAAGCCGCGGTGTCTTCAACACCCGAGCCAACCCCGGTGTCTTCTACACCCGCCCCCGCGCCGCTCATGTCACTCGAAGTGACCGCGCCTCTGCGCTCCCGTCCCACCGAAGCCTCAGCTCCCTCCGCCGATCTTCCTCCGTGAAAAAGCGCGCTGGACCACGGTTTCTAACTTGTGCAAAGAGATCAAAATTAATTACTTAAAAGCCGCCAACGCTGGCGAATCAATCAAAATTCTGGTCGCGACCATCGACGACTTCCGGTCTTTCACTAGGCTTCTGTCGATCAAACAAATCGCGTATCACACCTACGCCCTCCCGAAGGAGCGTAAGATCCGCGCAGTACTACGGGGCGTCCCGTTTGAACTCAGTAATGAAGACATTCTCGAGGACCTTAAGTCTCAGGGCTTCCCGGCTGAAGCAGTGCACAAAATGCACTCTAACCGCGGTAAGCGCTTTCCGTTAGCTTTAGTTATCTTGTCTAATACTCCCAACTCGAGGGAGATCTTCAGAGAGGCTCGAATATCTCCGTCGAGCGTCCCAACCCCCGTGGTCACCCTGGGCAGTGCCACCACGGCCAGCTCTACGGCCACGCAGTGGTTAACTGCTCAGCTCCTCCCAGGTGCGTCAAGTGCGTGGACCCTCACATAACAAAGGAGTGCACTCGCACTCCCGAATCCACTTCCCCCCCTGCCTGTGTGCTGTGCGGCCAGTCTGGCCACACAGCTAACTACAGGGGTTGCCCGCGCGCTTCGCGCTCCTCAGCCAAGAGGGCCGCGCCTAAACCGGCGCCGCCACTCACTCCCGCTAACTTCCCGCCGCTGCGCAACCGGGGTCCCCCGGAAGCAAAGCCCGTTCAGCCGACGCTTACTTCGGCTCTGTCTTGGAGGCAGCGTCCGGCCATTCCACCTGCACCTTGCCGTCCTATCCCAGCTCCCGTAGCTCCCGTAGGGCCGCGTCCTGTTCCGTTGTCTTCACCTCAGTCATCGTTGGCTGAAGACATGAAGACATGAAGACCGTGTTCCACGTCATCCAAAACGTCGACATTAACGAAATTTCCGTACTCGCACGCAAACTGCGAGCCGCCCGCTCTCCTCAAGATCGTTTATTTGCGTTAGCCGAGCATCACTCGCTTCTAAGTTCGTTATAAATTTTATTTTTATTTTTACTTTTATTTTTGTATAAATTCGTAAATAAGCAAATATAATGTTTGGACCCGTAAATCCCGCGTCCGGTCGTAATAAACCCAAGGGCTTATTCCTAGTTTCTTTTAACGCTCGTAGTCTCAGCACTAATCTTCCTGAGCCCAAACTGTTCCTTCAGAACAACGAGCCAGACTTATTGCTTCTTCAAGAGACGTGGCTAACCCCAAACCACACCAGGGGATTCACTGTTCCCAATTACGTGTTCATTCGTAACGATAGGCCCGAAGGTTACGGCGGCACAGCTATTTATCACAAAAGAGGTTTCTTCTGCACTGCTCTCCCTACCCCTCCTCTCCTCAACATGGAGGCCACTGTGTGTAGATTGGCTATGGCCGGTCATCCGACCGTCATCATAGCTTCAGTCTACATACCTAGTGATATCCATCGTACCAGACCTATCGTCATTCGACCCATATATCGTATCGACCCATCGAAACATATAGTCATTATGTTTGGAGATTTTCCAACTCCAAAAATACTGACTGGAGGTGCCTATTGACCAATCAAAGCGGTAGAGAACTCCTTAAAATCACTCAGCAACTCGACTTAGACGTCATCTCTCCCGTCACTCCCACTCACTATCCCGGCAACCCTAACTAGTCTCCTGACATCCTTGATTTTGCGATCGTCAAACAAATCAACCTCGATCTCAGGTCTATCGAACCGCTCGATGACCTTGGCTCTGATCACCGCGCCGTCTCCCTCGTGCTAGGACCGCCTAACAATCACGTCACTCCTAAGACCTTCACCAACTGGAAAGGTTTTAAAAATACGTTAGCTTCAGCCTTAGAGGCGCCAAACTCTCCGCTCGCGATCTCGCCCGACCATTTAGATAGCCCGGACAAAATAGATTCATTAGTCGACTCCCTCACTGATGCAATCAACTCAGCCATCAGTGTAAACGAAAAGGTTGCTAAGCGAAGTATACCCAAACTACTCTTAGCCGTTAGCAATCTCATTAAAGCTAAGAACGCGGCTCTCCGGAGAGCCAAGAAATATCCCACGCCCGCCTATAGATCAGCTGCGAACAAACTACAACGTAAAGTTAGGTCTCGCCTCGCGGAACTCCGAGATGCTCAGTTTAACGATCTCATCGAGAATATCTCCCCGTCCCACCAAGCGTACTATAGTATGGCCCGAGCCTTACGCGTAGATGCCGCCTCTCACATTCCTCCTCTCACTCGTCCCGACGGCACTATTGCCTTTGAAGCCGAAGAGAAAGCCGAATGCTTCGCCGACAGCATAGCGGCACAATGTTCGCCCAGCACGCAACCCGCGGATCTCTCCCACATCCAGGCGGTGGAGGACGAAGTTCTCCGCAGAGACTTCAATTTTTAATGTTTTAATTATTTACTTTTCATTTTGAGCACCTTCAGTGCTGTGTATTCACCTTCAGTGCTTTGAGCACATTCAGTTCTATGTGAATCCCAGCGGGTGACCCCTTCTGGGCCCCGCTAGCGCGGCCTCTTTCTCCAATTGGCCGTCGCTCAGATGAAGGCTAAGTAGCAAAAAATTGCACGAGCCGACAGGGGGTTTTTTAGTGGGTATGGTTCTGGTAGGCGTCGGGACGGAGTATGCGTCAGAGCATTTTTTATCCTCCTGCCCTTCCTTGGGTAAAATAACCCACCTAGATTTGCAAAAATTTGAACTATACATATTTGCTGATATAAACGAATAAAAAAATTAACAGAGCGCTTTGAACAAAACTAGGTTGTGGAAGTAGGTCATAAAAAGATTTGACTAATGTATTGAAATCGTACGAGCGAAGAGAAAGAAATTAGTTTTCATTTTCCACCACAAGAAATTAAGAATGGCTGTGTTTTACCTTGAAAAAAATTTTTGTGGTAAGATGACGAGTCAAGAAAGGAATTATTAACTATAACTTGTTTTATGCATTTTATATTAAACATTATGGGGCGTGGAAATTATAATACAATCGAAATTAATTTCAAAGATAATTTGTAATAGAGATGGTTCAAGTCATTTGCGCCTAAGTCATTTTTGTCACGCCCACACAGTCACTGTATACATATACAACCTTAACGCACACACAAGCCACGCACAGAGATTTTTCTTATGCGTTTAATCAAAGTATTTACAACCTCATTACAACAATACAAAGTGATGTTATAAAACAAAAATTAATAATATACAGATTTATATACTTAAACACATTTTGTCCGCAGGATATTTCGAAATATGTTAGTGCGACTACAGCGAATTCCACCTGGGTACAATAAAAAGTGTCTGCTGATGCTGAGATACCTACTGTTCGTATTGCACGTGACAAGGGGGTGAATAGCATCAGATTTGTCCTAGACGTGGATACCTACGACAAGCAAGTCCGGGCACAAAAGTTGCACTATCTATATTATAATAGATCTATACACGATGTACGAGCATCATATACCTATATTATATTGTGAGTTTGATTAAGGATTTTTTATTCAGGACATTCAATTCAAGAAACGAAAGCTTCCTCAGAAAATATTAAAATTTTAAATATCAGCTCTTTAAGTTCATCTTAGTTTATAGTAAAAAGTAGTAAAAGACGCTAAATAATTATTTTAACGGTGAGATGGCAGTTTTAAAACATTCCAACTATTCTGTAGTTAATGTAATGAATGCAAAATTCAGCTTTTGATGATACCACGGAGTGTATTTTTGCTGATGTTGCATGTTACGTTTGTAGGGCAAGTTTTTTCGTACAAACTTTTTAATATATGGAATGAAGTTTAATGTTTATAAGTACGTTTATTTTTGTTGTTTAATGTATCATACATTAAACAACTTACTCGCAAGCAACTTTTTCCTATTAAATCTAGGCTATGTCTCAATACAGGCTAAGGGCGTTGTAATGAAGAAATATATATTGTTATTGGTTTATTCAATTCAGAGATTGCGGTTGCAAAACAAAAAAGCCTTTCTTCTTTATAATATATGTATCATTATTGTTAAAAAAATCGAATGCAGGATAAGTCACAAAGCCCGATATAGTTTTAACGGATTTTTCCACGAAAAAAGGTTGTTAAAAGTGAAAGCTATAATACAGAAAGAATTTAAAGATAATATCTGATACACTGTCCAGTAAAAACCTATAAATTGTCGTTATTGTTACAATACCATGCATCTACAGATAAATCCTTGTAAACTAAATTGTGGCTGTCATCCATGTGGAATGTACGATGAAAATGCCAGAGGCGAAATGGAATTCGAATACTCAATTGACCACAGACCTTTTCAAGCTGCTTGCGAGATAATGCCGTTCAAAATAATATAGATACATCGTATTGTTTACTTTTTTTTTTGGTAAAAGTCTTTATAGGTAGGTCTAAAAACATTGGGTTTATTGATTTATGAAATAATGAAGCCGTAATATAGAAAATAAGTAACTTTCATCGTTCGTTTTAATTTCTTTTTACAAGCAATCATTTGTATCTTGGAAAAAATACTTTTATAATTAGAAACTTAACGTTTGGAACAAAAACAATATATTTGGTAAATTAAATATAATAATTAAATTTTGTTGGAAAAGCATTGAAACAATTTTAATCAATTCAAATTAGATGGAGTAATAAGATTTATATTACGTTGTTACGTGTACACTCTGACTCATGAATTGTGAGAATAATGCGAAACAAGAAAAGCTTTTTATTCCTTATATTTATTATAAATACAAAATATAAATAAAAATGTTATCAATAACACAGAGCCTCATTGTCATCATGCATAAGGAAACGGATTTTATTAAAACGAACAACTAAATCTGGTTACCAAGTAAAAGTTATTTTTGTAGAACTTTAAGGAAACTTCATAAAAGGTTATGAAATCCCCGGAAACCATAAAACAATGAATAGTTTTTCCAGAAAAATGATTGTGCCTTTGCTTTTCCGCACGAGTAAAAACTGTGGTAAGATGTCAACGAAGAACTCAGAAAACGAATGGAATGTACCCAGGAAGTGTAGGTACATTGATTTTTATTGGATTTAAGTATAAAAATAATCATGGATAAATCCATAGAAATATTTGCAAACACATGTTGGATCAAAATCCAGTGGTAGGTTAAGCTATCTTAAAGTAAAGCAAAAATATCTACACAGCCCCGAGAAGGAAATTGAAAAAAGGATTTATTTTGAGCTTGTCCACATTCGCGTTTGTTAATTGTACAAAAATACAAACTAATAAGATGATAAATAATGAAACCTGGAAACAAAGGCTTTACACTCGGTCGATGAGTTACGAACAATTAGCTGAGAAACGAGCTATTCTTGGAATATAATTGGTTAAATATACCTGTAATAAGTAATTCGCATATCTGGGATACCTTTTGAATATATTGATATCTTCAAAATTAATTTCATGTTTAAATGTTATTTTACCTTCGCCTTTTTCAACTTTCTGTTTGAGACAATCCCTTATAACAAGAGTAGGTGGAATTAAATTTGCTAAGCAAAATGCAATCTTATGGTCCTGTTAAGCGCGATTAAGTAAATGATGTTTTTTGTTACGTGTAATTGGTTAACTTAGATTGTGAAATTCATTTTCACACGACATTCGTGAGCAAAACAATTCAAAGAGTTATAAATTAAGAGTTTCACTCGAAAAATTGTAGAAAAACTAACTACCTTGCTACTTATTTTTTTTTAATACCATAATATCAAGGTATATCGATAATTACTGTGGTCCTGGTTGCTCCTTCTTAGTTACGGTGACTTGCGAAACAGTAGTAGCGCAAACATGTCTTCTGAAGTCGAGATTCATACTAATGAAGTTTCTTTAGACAGAATGTCAATCAACGTAACGAAAAAATAATTCTGAAAATATATGCACATGAGTCTTGAGCAATTTGTCTCGATAAACGCCAAAACGGGTATGGACAGAAAGCGGTCACAATGAAAATATTTCTTTCAAATTTTTCATTGTTTTCAGTTTCTTTTTTATGTTATGAACCGCCATTTTAACTATAGACATAATGAAAATAATTACAGACATAACCTATGCCAGCTCCCACGTTTTTTATTTACAGCAAACGCGAACCAAATATAATACCTATACTGCATTGTTCAATAATAATCACTTAACACAAAGCCTAATTGATTGATGCAAAACAAAACCAATTTTCTCAAAGGCTACAAAAAAATGAAAATAAGACGAAACATACTCGTTTCATAGCTCTTTAGAACGTACAAATTCAAAGGAGAGCACTCAAAAAAATTTACGAGTAATACAGCCTGCCATGAGCAAAGTAGTAACATCCCAAAAAAGTCAAAGCGCAATCCTCTTGTATGGATTCCGGCTGCTTCTGCGAATTAAAGTGAGCGTCTATCATTGCCTGCATGCTCTTATGGGAGATTTTTAAACTTAATTTTAGTTTTATGAATTTTCTCGTTTTGTTTTTAATTGACTCATTTTTGTAAGTTTATGCTTTTGAATTGTTTGATGAACCTAAAGTGTATTTTATTGGACGATTGAATCAAAGTGAGATATAGATTTATAGAGACAAGTTTAAAAAAAAGTTAGATTGGTTTTATTGAAGCCTCAAGGTATTGAACTAGAGTTTGGGTACACCATTGAATCGTGACATCTGCCGTGGCTCACCACGGACGTGATGCTAAGCAGCATACCTTAAATTGAAAACATATCCAGAAATACATGTGTTTATTAAATATAAATCTTTGTTTGAACCCGTACCCCCACTAAATTTCTCTAGAATTTCAATGCTCCCTGTTAATCGCTTAGTTGTTGCAACACAAATTGACATTCAAGAAATATCTGCTAAGTTTTATAGGTTTCATCGCACCGAAAGCATGCCCCTGTGCCATTTACTATGTAAAGAAAATCTTCATACAACAAAATATGGTGGCGAAATTTCCAATTCCCAAAATAAAAACATAAATACCGAGGCACCTGTCCAAAGTATTTAATGAATGCGACAAGAGATAGCATCTTTTGGAAACTCCCCAAGGGTTGCAGTACATTTTTCTTTTTTATTTATAAAAGGGTTCTAAAAGAAAGCTATTCAAGTCTCAGGCAAATTGAAATCCCAAATTATAAACCTTTTTCAGTTTTAAGTCTCGGTTTAGTAATAAACATCTTTCGCACCTTGCAAACAAAAGTGACATTATAGAAAAATTTATAATTTTCAGTACGGCCATTCAAAGTTTTTAACGCAGCATTTTGGCATTGTATCTATATATAATATATACTTAGCAAAGAACTGGAAGATAATTATGCAATTTATTTTATTTATCAGTTTAACTATCTATTTAAAGTTCTGTACTGAAAACATGCCAATACATTATGGAGTTATTTAGAAAACATGGCTTTAAGAAAAAGTTCCGCATAGTGCCACTTTTGTTTTACGTAAACATACACGTTTTCGAATAATAACCCAAAGATTAATAAAGGGAGAAAGAAAAATATCAGAAATAAAACGAAATTATGTCATATAAAGAAGAAACCTTATTTATTTGGCAAAAACAATATCAAGATACACTATAATTATGTTAAGTTTTTTGTTAAAATGCAAGTTTTAGGTATAAATCAGAATTTTTGGGGTTATCATAATTGATTCATTGATATTAGTTGTAAGGTTATAAACAAACTTAGACATAAAATTAATTTTAAAATATTATTCTGAAAATATGAAATAAAGCCTTCTAGAAATTAAACTTATCTAGGTATACTTGTAAGTGATACCAATTATTTTAATGAGATCATCTAAAATATGTAGGTTGTATCAAAATTATCGTTTGATAAATTAATACATAAGCACTGTTAAAATATTCTTTCATAGTAGGAGGTATAATAACTGGGAATCCAACCAGCGTTAGTGAGGCTCCTTACGTCAGTTTTCTTTCTTTCAGATATTGCCAATTTACGCTGATAAAGCGGTTTGAGTTCTGTGGGACGATTATTTTTATGTGTTCTTGTACTCAAATCAAGCTCTTGAAAATCATCAAAATAAGACGTTTTGTGCTGTATTTTAATCTCATTATGCTAATTTTTCTCAATTTTGATAACTTTTATGTCTGATAACTTCACAACTTGGCCATCTACATTTTTATTTAGTATTGGAACAGGTAGTCGCTTTAAATTTATGAAATCGCCGTAACCCATGTTATTTACAATGAAAGGTGTTCCACGTTTTCAGCACTTCGATGAGCAGAAATATATAGCGAAGGTACGTATATGGGACCAGATCTGAGACATCGTCAAACTTGTTTCTCAATAACAGAATATACAGCATCTCCCTCGTTGGATTTAATTTTTAAGTATTGTACTGCTTAAATATACACTCCGATAATAAACTGGTTCTTCTGCTGACCGCAACAATTATCAGAGTAAAAAACTATATCGAGATATTCGTCGGCTCAAGAAGTATTTTACACACAAGTACCTATTTCATTTGCCCCCCGGTGTCTTTGTGATTCATCCCAGAAGAAGCATTCAGTTTGGTTAAAGCTCAGAAATGGTAAAGTTCAAGCAATTTATTTTAGACTAATACAATAGAACATAGAAATCCTACCATTTGGTGCTGTCATCACAGCTTGCAATTGATAACATTTCAATTTCAAATTCATCAAAAGCAATATTTCAGTGTAACATTCATTAAATAAGCGACAATATACATAAAATGTAATTAAAAAAAGTAAAGTAAAGCGTAAATTAAAAAGTTTAAAAAAAAGTTAAAAAGGTAAAAAAAATAAAATTAAAAAGTAAAGCGACACTATACTTAAAATGCCATATTTTTGTTATAACTTGAGTAGAAATATTAGCTAAAATTACGTTTATAACGACACCATGCATAAAATGCCCCTTTTTTACTCACCACAGCGTGTATCCACTCAGAAGGCTTGTCTTCAATTGATATAGTGTCACTTTATGAATTTACTACTTCGTCATTTACCCGAAAGTATAAAGTGACACTAGAGGCCTCTAGGGAAAAGTATTGAAACTACGATAATGAGAGTTTTTGCAATAAAAGCGCTTTGTTTCAAGGAATCTAGATGTCGTTGTAACTCAATATTGCCATTTTCAGTATAGTGCCACTTTCGTTATCAAGGTGCGATTTGTTCTTTAAAATAAGCCTATCTAATACTATTGTCATTTTGAAAATACCATGATTGTACATGCACCAACGTGCATTTTTGATGCAGTGATAGCAAAATTGAATTCATCGTAAATGGAATTACACTGCCATCTTTTAGATGCGAACGTATTGGTACATTTCCGTAAAACTCGGTATTTTTTACTATCGTACACTTTTTTCATATCAACTTAAATAAATTAATAAATAAATAAATATTACATTATCTAGTTAAATAAACGTAAATACACATCCATGACTAGAAAGCAAATATAATAATATATCTGCCCCTACCAGGATTCGAACCCGGGACCTCTGGCATGGAAGGCAAGGCTACTTACCTTCACACCAAACAGGCCGTCGAACAAAATAAGTGCTGTCAAAGCATGTTGATGTCAACAAACATTTCAACGATGGTTACGTAACTGTACTTCAGGTTATAACTTTTAAAGTACTTTATGTATTATCATTGAATATTATTTATTAATAAAAAAAATCTGAGTATTTTCTTAACTCACTTTCCAAATTCATTGCGCGTAGTCCACAGTAATCACATGGAAGCATCTCTACTTAAGGGCGTTGTTCAAACTTGACCACTTATCCACCGTAACCGCCGACACAACCACGTTTCGGCGCAACAAAGCGCTATTGTTGCTGGAATTATCACACTTATAGTTGCGCAAATCAAATATTCTGTAAATATTCTGTTAAATTTAACTCACTTAAATAACATATATAATTTACAAATAAGATTACTAAAAACAATTGTATCTTATAAAAAAAATTAAATAAATAATAAGTATAAAAACTATTATTCTAAACTTTTCCAATAAAATAAAGTTTTGTCGGTACAAAGTTAAATAGAATTATCAATATTAAATATGGAATCATGTAATGTTAAAAACCTCATTGCATATAAGTGCAGTTTAAATTAAGACCAATCGCATATACGACAACATTTAAATTAGAAAAATATAAAAAAATGGGAATATGTATTACCAGATATCTCAAACAAATTAATGTAGAACTTATCTCAAACAATATTTTATAGAACTAGCTGGAGTGTATTACTTAAGTACGTTTATTTTAAATCCTAATTGTTTCTTGAGCACCACCGTCGCCAGGTAACCTAGCAATAAGATTTGTGTGAACAAAAAAAAAAAATATATCATAATTTAACTTTCGAGACAAGGAAAGATTTTATGGTTGACGTAATTAAGATATTAATTGCTTAGGGTTTTCGATTAAAACAGAATTTTGGAGCTGCGTCAATTTTCAGTTTTTAAATTTGGGATATCTTCTTTTGAAACACTTGTAAAATGCGTTTCCTTCGAATGAAAGTCCAACAAATTACACTATGTACAAACCTATGAGCTATATTTACGCTATGCTATATTATTTACCTTCAATTTGAAATAAACTTCCGTACGTATTATAATATTTTGCTTTAAAAAAATTAAATCCAATACAAAACATAACAACGAATCTTGAAAGAGTCGTCGTGGCGTAGAAGCCCAGTAGCTATTAGAGGTTCCGAGTTAGTGGTGAATTATTTATCTCATAGATAAATCAAGAATTCAGAGATTTTCTATCTACATTCTTATTTATACAATAAAGGTATCTGATTTGAAGCATATAATTTATTTTTATGTAAACGCGTTTACGTTTTGCTATACGAGTTATTATATTAATATGATGTGAAACTAACATATCAGTTTGACAAAAACACTTTCATTAATCATTTTCATACTTCAGTGACTACTTTACACAAAACTGTTATCAAACTTGCGGTACTTCGTTTGTTTTACATAGAAGTTCATGATTTCTCAAACCCGCTTCCAATCTTATTCAGTTAATCAATTTAAATTTAACTTAATGTTATTCTCCAAACCCTTAAGTAACCCGTGGAATGGTGAGGAGGCTGTTTATTGAGAATGGTAAAGTCTGTCGCCCGTGAAATATCGTAAAGGCTGTTTACAGCTGAAAAGTTGAGCCATTGTTGACTCAGCTACAGTCGGCGTTTCAGATCGAAGGGCTCAGGCGAGAATCGTTTCCTTTTTTTTTTGTTCGCCTCCACGGAAAGGGCAGGAGGATAAAAAATTCTCTGACGCATACTCTGGCGCGCGCGATCCAGATTTATGTGGGACTCGTCCCGACGCCTACCAGAACCTCTACCACAAAAAACCCCCTGTCGGCTCGTGCAATTTTTGCCACTCAGCCTTCATCTGAGCGACGGCCAATTGGAGAAAGAGGCCGCGCTAGTGGGGCCCAGAAGGGGTCATTCGCTGGGATTTACATAGCACTGAAGGTGAATACATAACACTGAAGGTGCTCAAAATGAAAAGTAAATAATTAAAAACATTAAAATTGAAAAATAAAATTGCATTAATTCGGATTTACGTTAGAATTAGATTTTACGTTAGAACTAGAATTTGCGGCCTGAAGGGCTTCGAGATCTAAAGTTTATTGCGTGGGTTCGCCAGTGTGCGCGTTTCTCGGTCTAGCGACTTTGAATTTCAAATCTAAGACAGGAGCAGTATATGAGACTGAATCTCGAACAAGATGATTGGGATGGGTTTCGGCGCGTTTGAAGAACGATTCTGAGACTGTAGGTAGCTTAAGATCTCTGTGCAGGTCCGGTTTACGCACGTACCAAGGTGCGTTTGTGGCCCTGCGGCAGAAGAGATTTTTTTTTTCCCGTTTGGGCAGGAGGCAAAAAATGCATTTCCGCATGCCTCTCGCGCACGTTACGAGGCATCCGGGACTAGCTCCTAATGAGCACTACCCACTAAAAAAACCCCTGTCGACTCGTGCAATTTTTTGCCACTTAGCCTTGAAGAACGCTTCAGAGATTTTTGAGCGAGAGAGGGCGGGATAGGACGGGTAGGTGCAGGTGGAGCGGCCGGACGCTGTCTCCAGGACAGAGCCGGAGTAGGTGTCGGCTGCACGGGTTTTGCTTCCGGGGGACCCCGGTTGCGCAGCGGCGGGAAGTTGGCAGGAGTGAGCGGCGGCGCCGGTTTAGGCGCGACCCTCTTTGAAGCGGAGCGCGGAGCGTGCGGACAACCCCTGTAGTTAGCTGTGTGGCCAGACTGGCAGCACAGCACACATGCAGGGGGGGAAGTGGAGTCGGGAGTGCGAGTGCACTCCTTCGTTATATGGGGATCTAGGCACTTAACGCATCAGGGAGGGGCTGAGCAATTGGCCGCTGCGTGGCCATACAGCTGGCAGCGGTGGCATTGCCCGGGGTGCCCGCGAGGATTGGGACGCTCGACAGAGATATTCGAGAGTCCGCAGATTGTGCGAGCCTCTCTGAAGATCTCCCTCGAGTTGGGAGTATGAGATAAAATAACTAATGCTAACGGAAAACGCCTACCGCGGTTGGAGTGCATCTTGTGCACTGCTTCAGCCGGGAAACCCTAGGACTTAAGGTCCTCGAGGATCGCATCGTTTTCGAGCTCAAACGGGACGCCCCGTAATACTGCGCGGATCTTACGCTCCTCTGGGAGGGCGTAAGTGTGGTACGCGATTTGTTTAAGCGAGAGTAAACGAGTAAACGCGCGGAAGTCATCGATAGTCACGACTTGAATTTTAATAGTATCGCCTGCGTTATTCGCCTTGAGATAATTGATTTTGTGCTCTTTGCACAAGTTAGAAACTGCGGTCCAGCGCGCTTTCTTGCGGAGGAAGACGGGCGGAGGAAGCTGAGGCTTAGGTGGGACGGGAGCGCAGCGCGTTGCTGGCTTGGACGCAGCCGACGTATTCGCGGTCACTTGTAGTGACATTAACGGCGCGGGGGCGGGTGTTGAAGACACCGTTGCTTTCTTCGAACGCTTCTTAGAGCGTTTGGCGACTAATTGAAACGCGGGCTCAGGAGAGCCGGTTAAAGTAGCGGCGCCCGATGACGGTTCGGACCCGGAGTCGGAATCGGAGTCGCTCCCGGGAGCGGTACGCTTACGCCGCGACACGCGAGATGACGTGACCGACGCGCAGTCCATATCAGATGAAACGGGAGACGCGGGAGGGCTGGTAAAGACCTGAGGGGTCTGGGAGTTGGTGGCCTGAGGGGCCGGGGTTGGGGCCTGAGGGGCCGGGGACGCGTTAATCGCAGATAAGGCCTGCGTGAATACCTCGTCAGAGATTGAGACGCCCGACGATTTATTTTTGTCTACTATCTGTTGTATTTGTGTTTTGTTAACTGTTGTGTTGTACTGTGCTGTAGCTGTTTGGCGAATAAATGTTTTGATTTTGAGTTTTTTTGAGTTTAAGTTAATTACGCTTTGCGAATCCATGGGAGGGTTGTTATGAATACTATAAACTAAAATAAACCTAGCGAACCCTAGTGGCTAACCTCCCTACCTGCGGTAGGGGGGCTGGGGAAAATAACTTAAAACTAACCGTTGTTCGCCGAAGGCCGCTACCTAGAAACCTAAAAAAAAAGGGTACGCAGGTAAAGAGTTGACCGCGTTAGGGTCAACCTTTACCGACAGAAAGGACAAATACACACGAAAATACACAGATATGATAAAAATAAATATGAAAATAGGAGAAAAATAAATTAAAATAGAGAAGAGAAATAAAATTAAAAGGACTGGTTCAGTACAAATTCGTTGTCACCGTTAAGTATCCTTTGTACTGAAACCAGACTACTTACGCTGGGCACAACATTGCACTCAGCACAAGCACAACACAGCTTAGCACAGCACTTTGAAGACTAAGGGGCTTAGTCACAAAGAAAAATCACACTTCGATAGCACTCAGAGGGAGTAAAAAAACCTTGAAAACCGTAGAACGGAACCAACACGCTAAACTGTGACGTCAGTAGACTGAGCGTCACGGAATATCGGGAAGGGACCGATCAACGGAGAACGGGGTCTTGCACGTCCGTTCGGGCGTCGATCCGAGCGTGAATCAGAAGAGATTTTGAACTACCTGCAGTTTATACAGGACTGGGTTGGGCGTGGGCAAAGACTGGCGAGGCATATGACATGACGGGTCTAACGCAGACCTTATAAAGCGTACGTTTATTTCTGAAAGACATTTTACTTTTTCTACCTATCATACTATATAGGCGGCTTAAGTAAAAACGCGCGAGTTTCGTTACTCTATCAACGTGCGGCTTGAAAGAAAGCGTCTGACCTACGGGATGCCTAAGTATTTAATACTGCGCTTCCAGGGGATGGGAATACCTAACATTCGAATGTGGGGATCGTTGTAGCGATTACGGAGTTTGTAGTCGAATTGAATAGCAGAACTCTTTTCTGGGTTGACATCGATACGCCATTTTTGAAACCAAACACCGAAGGCGTTTACGGCCTTTTGGAGTCTGGTGATGTTATTCGGGACCACGTGACCTTTAGTGTAAAGGGCGGTGTCGTCGGCAAAGAGAGCGTGTTCGATGCCTTTCGGCGGGATGGGAATGTCGATGGTATACATGGTGTACAACATAGGGACGAGGACTGAGCCTTGAGATACTCCAGCCTTTATGGGACGAGGCGCGGAAAGCGTGCCTTCATGTCTAAAACGAAACGTACGATCTTTGAGAAACGACGCGATTATCCTGACTAGGCGACTCGGTAAAGCCTATTTTATAAATTTATAAACAAGGCCACTATGCCAGACTTTACCGAAAGCCGTTTGGCTACGTCTTAGTTCTCGAGCTTGAACGGGACGCCCCGTAGTACTGCGTGGATCTTACGCTCTTCCGGCAGGGCGTAGGTGTGATATGCGATTTGTTTTAATGAAAGTAACCTAGTGAACGCGCGAAAGTCGTCGATGGTCGCGACCTGGATTTTAATTGAATTGCCTGCGTTGGTTGCTTTGACATAGTTGATTTTTTGCTCTTTGCAAAGATTAGATACCGCGGTCCATCGCGCTTTTTCGCGGAGAAAGACGGGCGGAGGGAGCTGAGGCTTCGGTGGGACGGGAGCGCAGCGCGTCGCTGGCTTCGATGGGACCGACGGAGATGCGGTTACTTCGAGCGATGTTAACGGCGCGGCGGCGGGTGTTGAAGACACCGGGGAGGGCTCGGGTATTGAGGATACCGAGGCTTTCTTAGAGCGCTTCTTGGAGCGTTTGGCGACTAGCTGAAACGCGGGCTCAGGAGCCGGTTAAGGTGACGGCATCTGACAACGCATCAGACGCGGGTTCGGAGTCGCTCCCGGGAGCGGTACGTTTGTGACAAGACGCGCGAGAGGATGTGACCGATTCACAGAAAATCTTGGACGGGACTGGAGAAACGGGAGAGGGGGTCCTGAGGGGTCTGGACGTTGGAGGCCTGAGGGGCCGGGATTGAGGCCTGAGGGGCCGGGGACGCGATAGTTGCCTGTAAGGCCTGCGTTATTACGTCATCTGAGATGGGGAAGCCGGACGCAACGAGCGCCTGGGCGAACGACCTAGCAAAGTTTACCAGGCTTTGCTGGTCCATTGGAGGGCTTGAACCTACAATATATAATATATAAATAGATAATAATGCCTAGGTTCCCTAGCACCTAAACCTCCCAACCCTTGGTAGGGGGGCTGGGGACGACGCGATCTGGGGCCCCTAATTCGGACAGCACTGTACCGTCACCCTGGGAAAGGCCCAAGTGCAATGGGATCGGGTCAGCCGGTTTCTCCTTAGCCTGAAGGGCCTTGGAAGCGCACCGGGGCAACGCTTCAGGCTTAGTTGTCACCGTTAAGTATCCACCTGATCAAACGCGAGTCTACTACGGAGTGTGTTGCCAATAAATTGACAACAAAAACCGGCCGTAGACCTGACGAGGTTGGGTTGCACTGAAAGTGCGGGATTGACTACGTTACGACTGGCCGGATCCGGCTGCAGAGCGAGTCTCTGACTACGTAACAGGCGCCAAGCGTCAAGTACGTAGCCAGAAAAACAGCCCGAGCCTTGCGAACTACTATCGAATTTAATCGACCGTAGTAAGCTCAGCTCTGTTGTTGCTGCGAGACTGACTTAGTTGCAGCCGATCGAAACCGGCCGCAGCGTAAGTCCTACAGAGGCTTATCTCAAGTCGTCGAGGACGAAACGAGATTTGTACGAATCCCAGCGTATGAGTATTGCTACGAGTTGTCGTCGTGAGACGACAATCGTGACTCAACAGCTGGTGCGACCGCGAAAACGTCAGAGCGGGGCCGGACGCAGAACGGATCTGAGAGTGGCGTTTGAGTATTGCTACGAGAGAAGTCGTGAGACAACAATCGTGACTCGGCAGCCGGGAGCGACCGTCAAACACGTCCGAACGGGTCCGGACGCAGATCTTGTCTGTTGAATCGTTTCCACGCTGTTCAGTCTTTTGTAGGCCCACCCCACATACTACGCAACAACGACTCTACAAGGGATTCAAATGCGAATCTCGGCGTGCTTCAAATCTCCCGAGTGTACCTGAAAATAAATATTTGTTGGCTGTGCTAACTGTAAAAGCTGTAAAACTTGTAGTGAATTCATAAAACCTTATTTAAAATCTGAATAGAGCAATATTTTCAGTTAACAGTTCATGATTCACTAGGTGATTCCTGTGATTCCAAATTCAAGTTTGTGTAGCATGTTATATTTTTTACATATAGATATATTTGTTATAGATGACAAAAACAAGCATTGAAAGAAATACCTACGTCATGACAGCTAATTGTACACACCTCTTGGCCCAACTCGTATCCTCCTCCAATCAATACTATATTTAGACCAGTATACTTGATAAGATTATATGAAAACCCCAATTTAAAATAGAACATCATGTTTCTTTTTTAAACATCAATACGTAATCCGAAAAATAAACTATCATAAAAGTAAACTACTATATATATAAATAATTCGTGTAAACTATTAAGCAAACGGCATTGATCCATACAAGGCAATTAACACTGCGTTTCTAATCTATTTATTTGAGCCGACTGCACTTATGAAGCGTATTGTTTTCACAAGGCGTAACATGTTAACATCTTGTTAGAGAAAAGCTTAGTTAATCCTTAAAGTACGTAGTGTAATAACAAGCTGTTATAGTGGGGGAGGCCTAAACGAGGTGCGCTTTAAGAGATCGTTAGGAGATAGAGCTAGGAATAGATTTGTCTTTAAAAGTATGTTAGATATTATAGGAAATAACTTTGGCTATGCAAGCTTAGGTTAGTTATAAAGTAATAAATGCCCTAAGATCTTTGATTATCATATTAGTGCACTAGAGAGAAATAGAAAGTGTATGCGAGCTAGTACCACGAGCCAAGCATAGGTCCTTTAAGCCTCACAGTCGATTTACGTAACCTAACCCAGAATGAATCGTCATCAAGCTTAGATACATATTAGGGCACATGTTAAAAATGGTGTGATTGGTTGAAATTATTTGCGCATGGTTGCTATCGTCAAGAAGTAGGGAGCAATCTGGCATCAGCGGCACTGCAAGTAAATTAAAACAAAGGCTACTACTATTTGTCTCTATTTGAACTTCTGTGGTTGCGTTAGACATTTAACTTGAAAGTTGAAAGGATTTGTTCAGCTAACCGACTAGTTTGTATAATTATAGTTTGTAGATTATGTTTATATAATCTTGTTGATATTCTGCGATTTGCGCAATCCGAGCGGACGAAGTGAGTTAAATGAAGTTGACAGGCAAATGAAGACGCGTCATAAGACATGACATAACTGATTAGACGACTGTCAAAAAAGACGTTATGTATAATTCGGATACGGATATTTTTGTTTATTTCGTATTTTATGCCACTATTCACTCACCTAACTAAAACAACATATATCAAGCATGTAATTATTTCGTAGTGCTTGTTTTGTTTCGTACATAAAAGAAAATCAATAAAAGGGGAAGCTGCATTCCACCCGTTCGTCTAGTTAATTTGGTAGCATAGCATTCTCTAGAATAGAAGACATAGCGACGAATTTTCATGCCAAACCTACTGATTTTACGTGCACACCAAAGCAACGAGAACTCGGATTGACAAGATGTCGGCTTCCACACAAAATTAGCTTGAATATACTGAGCAATATACAGAGCCGCGCACAGAAATGCGTTTAACAATCTATACTACTTATTTTATAAGAAATTTCTTTTAGTAGACATAGATATTTTTGTTTATAATTTCGTGTAAATACAATCTGAATGAATAAAATGAATATCCACGCATATGACTGATACTGTCCGATATCTAAGCGACGAAGCAACCTACTGGAAACTACTTCGTTGATGCATTCATTTATCTCCAATAAGGCATGGTCTTGTCGATCACACTTTGCAAAAAGTGGTTGAAATTTTATGATTGTCACTTAATTTGTTTCTATGTAGCCAAAAAGCGTAAGAAAACAACATCTACGTATAGGAATAATTCATTTTATTATCCTCAATCTCTCTATCCTAAGGCTCTATCATGATTAGTCGTATGTTGCACTTAGTGGCGTAGCTGCGGAATAAAACCAACGACTCCACTATGCACGATAAACCCAAAGATGTTTACAATATGCAAACACTAAGTATGACTTGTTTTGGAACAAACAATTTATTGTTGTGAAAATATAAATACGAGAAAGTTCGAACTGCATTTCTAATTATTGGAATGACTTTATTTTACTCTCTTCTGCGAAATATAGTTTTATTTACGCTTTATGCAATAGTGTTTCAAAATGTTTCAAAAACAAACGAATAAAATTTTCATTTGGCAAGGCATTAAACATATAATTTTTTTCTTGAAAAGCTTAATCTAACATTGCTGATTATATCTAAGCATAATCTAAGCCTTTGATAACACAACTTTGCAATTTAAGTACAAATCATAATTTGTTTCTACATATCAACGCATTTATTTTAGTTATTGCAAAACTTCGCAATTCGAGTTTAAAAGTGTTTATTATTTGCGTTGCTGGGATAATATCTAAACATTAAATGTAAACTTCGTAGGTTATTGCTGTGTTAGGTACGTTTCGGTAAAAATACTTGTATAGGTAAATACTTGGAGGTTCTTCATTGAATATATTAGTACACCTAATTGAAATCTAAGGTACATAAGAAATATAAGACTAATAATACACAACTTTAACTTAAATTATAAATTACAGAAACACTTAAAGTATACATGAAATTGAGTATTTGAGCTGTAGCAGTGCAAGCCCGTAGCTCAGCTTATTTGCTCAGAGAGCAAGGCACTGGTTTTCAGCAACAACCACAAGGAGATTGCGGCTGCGGTACCTATCTGTTTGAAAATGTGTTGACAAATCTCAATGAAGATATGAGGATTGCAATTAAATCATAGAGAATGAAAATAAAGGATGAAATTGATGTTAGTGAGCTAAATAAATTGATTGTGTTTATAAAAAGAGATTCATAATAAAATTTATTTGTATAAGTTATTGTAATACTTAAGTTAATATAAACATAATTGATAAATATTAGCACAATGTATGTTACTGGTAAAATCAGGATTCATTACAAAATAATTGATATTTAATGATTGAAATCGTAGTAATAAATATTACTTGAAATAAAATAATGTGCACACAAATTGAAATTAATAAATATCATTGATTATGTAATGCAATATTATGTAATCAATTAAACCTATCATTTTTGGATCATTATATGTTAGCAAAGCGTTCAGGAACTCTTGGATTTTTTTAGAAGTGAATTTTGTTTTTTTTTTAAGTTAATTTGCATTTAAAAATCTTATTGATAGTGGAATATTGTTCCAACACTTTGCTGCACTGTAGCGAGAACGTTGCGGTGATGAACCAAGATCGCAACGAACTTGGTTCATGATCACGTAGAGTGTTTTTGTGTGGAAATGTCAACTTTTCAAATAAATATTCAGCATTTCCTAAATTAATAATATGTAACATTGCAGATGCATGATGCAACCGTCAGCGTGGCTGCATGTGTATCGACGCATTGTTGGTGGAATATGACTTCTTGGAGGTGTAATGGCACTTTTCGGAGGGATGTTAAATATATACCTACAACACACGTTTTGCACTCGTTGTACAAGTCGACTGTTTTTGTACAGTAAACGTGGTCCACTTAGAAGATCGGCATAATAAAGTGTACATGACACTATTGACTCACACTCAGTGATCCTTGCTTATAAAGTCAGCAGCCAAATTTTGTAGAAAATAAGATTTGAAGAGGATTTTTGAAAGAAACGACAATATCCGAATAGATCCTCAAGGTTAGACGGATTGTTTTCTTATGTAGCGCTGTAACTAAAGCTGCTTCCACTGACCGGGGACGACTACATCAGGTAAAGACCGGTTGAAAATAGCGGTAATTATTGATAAAATATTTTGTATGTATGTAGTCAATTTTACGTTCCATTTTATTACATGAGTTATATCTACCAACCATATTTATTCACACTCACACCCCACAAATATACATAATACACACACATAGACTCATTAAACATATAATTTAACATAGACAGCGATATCTATAATTCTGTCGTTACTTATATTGATTTTAAAATCTTTATTCTCTATTATTTATTTACATTGAAAAAGTAAAACCATAAGACAAGCAATTTGATATACTATTTGATAGATATTTCGCATAGTTTAATAATTATCTTGTAAAATTGCCTTAATTTAATATTGTTCTACTTACCTCTGTTATAACTGTAACATTCCGCTACGAGCTTTAACTTATGCCACACAATTAAGTTTGTATATGTGTGGTATATGCGGCTTAAAATTATTTCGTATTTGAGTTGAGTTTTAATGTTTTAAGAAATCGGTTTTTTACAGATTGCACTTGGGTGAGTGTGCGAATGCTCTTTTTCAGTTGATCGAACCTTCCCCCTTTCTCCACCGGTCAACCAGACGCAGACAGAAGTTTCACCCGTTTGTGGTTAGCGTGCCCATGAGCCGACCTAAACGGTTCGTAGCTCATTTTTGGTTCGTGTTGCCAAAGAGTGGAACGATTTGCCTGCGTCTGTTTTTCCAGACAAATATAACCCTGGAGCTTTCAAGTGTAGAGTGAATAGGTACCTCTTAGACAGGCGTGTATGATCCTCGTCTTCATCGTTACTTTCCATCAGGTGAGATGGAAGACAAACGCCTGCTAATTATTAATTGTGAGTGAATTATCTCTTGTGTATTCCAAATATTTTTAGTTTTGATTCATTTGTAATAATGTTTATATTTATGTTAGGTCTTGAAATTGCCGTTTTTCACGAAATAAATGAAGCGTAATTTTTATATATATTTTTTATTTCTATTAATCAAAATAATCACCCATGCAATCAATGCATCTTTGCCAACGCATTGGTAGCTTATTGATGCCTTTCTTGAAGAAATCAGCTGGACGGGAGGCAACAAATTCTTCAAAGGCATTTTGTACTGCCTCTCGGGTATTGAATTTTTTTCCCGCCAAGAAGTTATCCAAATTCTGGAAAAAGTAGAAGTCTGTAGGCGCAAGGTCTGGTGAGTACGGCGGATGACGGAGAACTTCCAACCCCAACTCTTGTAGCTTGGAGACCGTCTGCTGTGCAGTATGAGGTCGCGCGTTGTCGTGCAGGAGCAGTGGAGCCGAACGATTGACCAAAGCTGGTTGGAGACGTGCGAGCTTCTCCATCATTGTGTTCAGTTCTTCACAGTACACATCTGCAGTAATGCTTGTCCCGTTTGGCAAGAAGCTGTGATGAATTACACCCGCGTTAGACCACTAAACGGTGACCATCACTTTTCTAGGGGTAAGTTTTCGTTTAGGGCATTGTTTGGGTGCTGAACCAGGGTCCAACCAACTTGCTGAGCGCTTACGATTGTCAAACAGGATCCATTTCTCGTCACAAGTAACAATGCGGTTCAGAATTCCTTCATTTGTATGCCTGCTGAGCAGTGCAAGGCACGTCTCCACACGTACTTCGCGCTGGCGGTCATTGAGTTCGTGGGGTACCCATTTGTCAAGCTTTTTTACCTTGCCAATTTGACGCAAATAGACCAATATTGTTTTGATGCTAACGTCGAAAGCTGCTGCTAATTCAGCCGTGGATTGAGTTTCATCAGCTTCCGCACTTAATTGCCTTTAATTCGTCATTGTCGACCAAAGTTTTTGGACGACCACGGGGTTCATTTTTCAGGTCAAAATTTCCAGAACGGAAGCGGGTAAACCAATTACGGGTGGTGCGTTCGTTTGTATTGTTCGCTCCGTAAACGTCGTTGATGTTGCGTGCCGCTTTTGCCGCTTTGCTGCCACGACGGTACTCATACTCCATAATTACTCGAATTTTTAACTTATCCATGATGACGAAAAATGTTCGAATGCGTTGAAAACAAAACACTAACTATTAAACAAATGACGATTTTAGAAAAATAATTCCATGTTAGTCAAATAAAATTAATTTGAAATTAGAATTATCAGTCCAAAAAAAAAGTATTTTCATTTGAAATGGCCAGTACGGCAAAACGGCAGTTTCATAGGTAAAGACCTATTATTAACTGCAAGTAACGCCTTGGTATTCTGGAGGTAGGTGCTAACGCTACGCCACAGTCTAGTAATATTGTAGCTTTTCTCGATATAGTTAAGTTGTTTCATTAAAATAAATAATTTGAATTGGAATGTCCCCGGAAGAGTCAAAAGGGCCATTTATATGCTTTTATTACCATTACCTAATGCATTTTCTTTTAGATAGAATGTATTTTAAGGTGAGGTCCCAAATTTTATGTTCGTAAAGGTGTTTTTTTCTAAAGCTGTTGTCGTAGCATTAGTACTGGAAGATTTAAAAAATGCTCATTTATGTCATCAGCTTATAAAGCAATCTGGTATGACATCGTGTTTGATAGTCATTAAAAATTTAATTTTTAAAGTTTTCCAAAATGTTGCACTATGGTCAAATAAATTTTTAAACTCCTTATAATATTGATGATGAGTTTTTCTATTAGATTGCCTGTTTTGCTTAAGTGCCTTATTGCGTAAAATGATTAATAACTTTATTGTGTCAATAATCTGCGGCAAAGAATTGTTGTTGCAAATTTTTATAGTTTCAATGGGAGTATTGTGTCGCGGTTTCAATCTTAAAGGTCTTAGAGTATGGTATTAAATTTAGAGGCCACTCCCTAACCACTGTTTTCTAATCAATAGAATTAAGATCACTGTTATAAGTACTGACATTTATTGTTTTTCAGATTATCTAAAAGGCAAAAAAAGTCAATGTAAATTGATCATTGGATGTCCATATGTGCCAGTTAACTGTGAGTACCGTAACTGTATAGTTCGTGAACACTACGTCAGTTAAATTCAGAGGTGAAATGGGTAGGTCCGGATACAACTTGTCGTAAATCTAAGTAATTTAGAAACTGTTTCAACTAAATGGTTTTGCTGTCATTGCCTTCAAGTATATTAATGTTGAAGTCCCTCAGGAGTACAATAAAATCGTGATAAGAGTAGACACCTAATTAGTGAGTGCATCAATGAATATGTCATCCACTGTAACCTGTATGATGTACCGATCACAAGAACTAATTTGATCTTGTCAGATTCATGAAAATGAGCTTCCTGTCCAAATCATTACATATGCATTCAATGTAGAAAAGGAAACATAACTGTCCAATACAGCTGAGTTCATATATAATATAATTGCAACACGGAAACAATATGCACATTATTATACGAGTATTAACGTTATCAAGCATATAATATCAAATTATGTAGATATATTCCGACTTTCATCAGTACGAAGAATAAAAACCCGCTGTGTTACTAGTCCGAAATATGGTATTCCGAATTTTAATTTTCCGAAAATTCAATGCTAACATTCAGATTTTGTATCTAAAATGGGGTATTTATTAAAATTTATAATTTAAATCTCCTGTGACACAAATTAAAATTAATAAGGCACATTTTGAAATCATACAAATTAGGCGCGACGACGAGCGAAGCGAGGAGGAGTAGTTAGTCTGTATGTAGCGCGAGCCGAGGGAGAGCAGCGAGCGTGCCGCGCAGCGCCCGGCGCAGGGATTTGCATTTCAGTACATAACCTATATACTCAAGAAAAAAACTCGGCACAAAAAACTAAATAAAATTTCTCATTTCCAGCTGACTACTTGAATGCTCGAACGTATAAATTGATGTGCTCATGCAGTTTTACAATGCGTTTGTTATTGAAACGAATATTATTCGGAATTTCGATATTCGGGATTCGTATTTATGATATAGCAGATGATTAATAATTCGGATTTTTTATGGTTTGGTATTTTCGAATTCAGCATATTTATTTTCGTAACTATAAACGATCGGAATTTTGAAGTTTCGAATTAGAAAAATTAGGAATTACGAAAACACGGAATTTGGCCATTCGGTGTTTTAAAAATCAGAATTTTGAAATTCGTGACTATCGGAATTACGTTTTTCGTATTTATGTACTGTACCCATGCAAAAGTAAGAAATTGCCGATTATTCGAAAAGTGTAACTTTCATATACACCCATTTTCATAACACTCAGTATTCTTTTTAACGTTACAAACCCACGATTGCGTACTTGTTTTGTTGATCCCCTAAAACTACAATATTGTCTCATTTATTACATGTTTGAAAATTATAATTATGACATTGACGATTACATGTCTAATGATTGAACATTTTTGTCTTTGGATTTTTTAAATATATATTTGAACAAATCCCTGCAACCGTTTTAGATTATCGCGGTTTTATTATATAATTTCAAGATTACACGGGATTGTAAACACGATTTGATTTTTAAAGTAGTGTCCGATAATTCAGTACTCACCTCTGACTGTCAACGCCAAATACCTACATTTACCAGTTTTTGCTATCATTATTGCAACAGTGCTTAAATATTGGAAATTTGAAACTGAAATTTAAAATCGTGGAGGAATTTATAGAATTTAGTTATATATAATCTATACATAAAAATATAATAAAATTGAAGAAACGTGTTTTCTGTACAATGAAAATAAAAAATAAAAAAGTTACAGGGGCTGTTACTCTATCGATGCCGAACCCAAAAATGTAATGAACTTTTTTTGTCTGTTTGTCTGTGTGGTTGTGCACGCTAATCTCAGAAACGGCTTAACCGATTTAGATGCGGTTTTCATATATATATATATATATATATATATATATATATATATATATATATATATATATAATAGGTCTTTACCTATGAAACTGCCGTTTTGCCGTACTGGCCATTTCAAATGAAAATATTTTTTTTTTGACAAACATGGAATTCTTTTTCTAAAATCGTCATTTGTTTAATAGTTAGTGTTTTGTTTTCAACGCATTCGAACATTTTTTGTCATCATGGATAAGTTAAAAATTCGAGTAATTATGGAGTATGAGTACCGTCGTGGCAGCAAAGCGGCACAAGCGGCACGCAACATCAACGACGTTTACGGAGCGAACGCTACAAACGAACGCACCACCCGTTATTGGTTAACCCGCTTCCGTTCTGGAAATTTTGACCTGAAAAATGAACCCGTGGTCGTCCGAAAATTTTGGTCGACAATGACGAATTAAAGGCAATTGTGGAAGCTGATGAAACTCAATCCACGGCTGAATTAGCAGCAGCTTTCGACGTTAGCATCAAAACAATATTGGTCCATTTGCGTCAAATTGACAAGGTAAAAAAGCTTGACAAATGGGTACCCCACGAACTCAATGACCGCCAGCGCGAAGTACGCGTGGAGACGTGCCTTGCACTGCTCAGCAGGCATACAAATGAAGGAATTCTGAACCGCATTGTTACTTGTGACGAGAAATGGATCCTGTTTGACAATCGTAAGCGCTCAGCAAGTTGGTTGGACCCTGGTTCAGCACCCAAACAATGCGCTAAACGAAAACTTACCCCTAGAAAAGTGATGGTCACCGTTTGGTGGTCTAACGCGGGTGTAATTCATCACAGCTTCTTGCCAAACGGGACAAGCATTACTGCAGATGTGTACTGTGAAGAACTGAACACAATGATGGAGAAGCTCGCACGTCTCCAACCAGCTTTGGTCAATCGTTCGGCTCCACTGCTCCTGCACGACAACGCGCGACCTCATACTGCACAGCAGACGGTCTCCAAGCTACAAGAGTTGGGGTTGGAAGTTCTCCGTCATCCGCCGTACTCACCAGACCTTGCGCCTACAGACTTCTACTTTTTCCAGAATTTGGATAACTTCTTGGCGGGAAAAAAATTCAATACCCTAGAGGCAGTACAAAATGCCTTTGAAGAATTTGTTGCCTCCCGTCCAGCTGGTTTCTTCAAGAAAGGCATCAATAAGCTACCAATGCGTTGGCAAAGATGCATTGATTGCATGGGTGATTATTTTGATTAATAGAAATAAAAAATATATAAAAAATTCACGTTAAAAAAACATTTTTTTTAACTATTCTGTATCTATATTCTATCTTTTTTTCTCCGTTATAGCATTCTTGAAGGTGGACAATAGTATATTATGCAACTAGTGAATAAAGGACGGATTTAAAGCGAGGGCCGTAGATGAGTCACGAGCAAGTGAAGGATTCTAACGATTCAACTGTTAGAATCCTGAGCGACGCGAGTGATTCATGGCCCTCGATATAAATTCGTACTTTATTCAGGAGTTGCATACTATACTTTATACCATGACTACGAGAAAAAGACATAATTTAAGCGAAAATAGAAATTTAATCAAGAAAAAATAAATGTTACATTAATTTAAATGGACATTAAAATTAGAGCAATGACTGAAATTAAGCGTCATTTTCTTATTATCATTAGGGTGGTCAACTTGTGAAACAATATTTATTATATCAATGTTATGCCTTGTTTTTACAGTACACCGCAACATAGAATATATACTCCATAATGTCGATGACTTCCTTTTCTTCGACAGCTCATTAAAATAAGTTAAGAAAACAGACTCAGAAAATGTGCCCGAAGCTTGATTTTCATTTTTCCATTTACAAAACTCATCGTAGGTTTTGATGTAAACCAGCCGTGATTTGTTGGGTAGCAAGTTTTCTACAATATCGGCCGCCTTCTCTTTCATAAATTCAGGTGTTAACACAATATCTTCTTCGTCACTTGAATGCATAATCGATTTATTATAATTCAATCGATTTATTATAAAGTAACACTAAACTTTGTGTCCGTACAATTCACAGTAAGTATTTGAAATGGCGCCAATTCACTATTTTTTTTTCTATAATGGCAGCAAAGAACAAAAAACAGTTTTTAATCTAATGCCAAACTCCTTGTCGCAAATATCGACCAATCAAATCTCCAGAATTTATTTGCACCAAAGAGTTTGAATTTCGAATCTTAGCGCAAGGAGTTTGTGTAAGCATTGAAATGGAGATCGGATATATTTTGTGTTCCAAATTCAAACACCAAAACAGTGAATAAAAACAAAACAGTGAATAAAAGGCCTTTTTATTCACTGTTTTGCGTGAATAAAATAAGCTTTTTAGAGTAGGTATGGTATAAAGAATATACTTCAACCCTGACAACGGATGTAACGGAGCGTGTAGAAAAACCTAGACGAACCATAGTGCTCGCTTTCTTTAATCTATTCGAAACAGACGCATATGCTAAGTCCAACGAAGTTCCATCGTATTATACCTATAATAGCTATAACAGCGTATTTTTAACTGCAGAAGACGTGGAACAGATGTAGTAGTTGAACCAGGTATTTTTAAAGATCACGTCATTAGTAGGGTTTATACGGTGCATCCGAATGACTCCGAATGTTTTTACCTGCGCCTACTTCTACACGTTGTTCGAGGGCCTACTACACAGACCCGATCTGCGTCCGGACCCGTTCGGACGTGTTGAAGGTCGCTCCCGGCTGCCGAGTCACGATTGTTGTCTCACGACTTTTCTCGTAGCAATACTCAAACGCCACTCTCAGATCATTTCTGCGTCCGGCCCCGCTCGGACGCGTTCGCGGTCGCTCCAGCTGTTGAGTCACGATTGTCGTCTCACGACGACAACTCGTTGCAATACTCATACGCCGGATTCGTACAAATCTCGCTTCATCCTCAACGAATTGAGATAGCCTCTGTAGGGCTTACGCTGCGGCTGGTTTCGATCGGCTACAACTAAGTCGGTTTCGCAGCAACAACAGAGCTGAGCTTACTACGACTATTACTACTAATTCGATAGTAGTTCGCGAGGCTCGGGCTGTTTTTCTGGCTGCGTACTTGACGCTTGGCGCCTGTTACGTAGTCAGAGACTCGCTCTGCGGCCGGCCCCGGCTGGTCGTAACGTAGTCAATCCCGCACTCAGTGCACCCCTCGAATTAATATCTCACCTCGGTGAGTGCAGCATAAACAGAGTTGAGCTTACTACGGTCGATTAAATTCGATAGTGGTTTGCAAGGCTCGGGCTGTTTTTCTGGCTGCGAACTTGACGCTTGGCGCCTGTTACGTAGTCAGAGACTCGCTCTGCGGCCGGCTCCGGCCGGTCGTAACGTAGTCAATCCCGCACTTTTAGTGCAACCCAACTTCGTCAGGTCTACGGCCGGTTTTTGTTGTCAATTCATTGGCAACACACTCCGTAGTAGACTCGCGTTTGATCAGGTGGATACTTAATGGTTCTCCTTTGGGCCAAGGAGAAACCGGCTGACCCGATCCCATTGCACTTGGGCCTTTCCCAGGACAGTACAGTGTTGTCCGAATTAGGGGCACCACTTCGCGTCGTCCCCAGCCCCCCTACCGCGGGTAGGGAGGTTTAAGTGCTAGGTTTGCTAGGGAACCTAGGCATTTTCATATATTTATATATCATATATTGTAGTACCAAGCCCTCCAATGGACCAGCAAAGCTTGGTAAACTTTGCTAGGTCGTTCGCCCAGGCACTCGCTGCGTCCGGCATCCCCATCCCAGATGACGTATTAACGCAGGCCTTACAGGCAACTATCGCGTCCCCGGCCCCTCAGGCCTCAACCCCGGCCCCTCAGACCTCCAACGTCCAGACCCCTCAGGTCTACAGCTCTCCCGCGTCTCCCGCCTCGTCCGAGATGGACTGCGAATCGGTCGCATCCTCTCACGCGTCGCGTTGCAAGCGTACCGCTCCCGGGAGCGACTCCGAACCCGCGTCTGATACGTCGTCAGATGCCGTCACCTAAACCGGCTCTCCTGAGCCCGGATTTCAGCTACTCGCCAAGCGCTCCAAGAAGCACTCAAAGAAAGCCTCGGTATCCTCAATACCTGAGCCCTCCTCGGTGTCTTCAACACCAGCCCCCGCGCCATTAAAATCGCTCGAAGTAATCGCGTCTCCGTCGGTCCCATCGAAGCCAGCGACGCGCTGCGCTCCCGTCCCGACGAAGCCACAGCTCCCTCAGCCCGTCTTTCTCTGCGAAAAAGAGCGATGGACCGTAGTATCTAATCTTTGCAAAGAGCAAAAAATCAACTATCTCAAAGCAACCAACGCAGGCTATTCAATTAAAATCCAGGTCGCGACCAGCGACGACTTTCGCAGCGTTTACTAGGTTACTATCACTAAAACAAATCGCATATCACACCTACGCCCTCCCGGAGGAGCGTAAGATCCGCGCAGTACTACGGGGCGTCCCGTTCGAGCTCGCGAACGAAGAAATCCTCGAGGACCTTAAGTCCAAGGGTTTCCCGGCCGAAGCAGTGCACAAGATGCACTCCAACTGCGGTAGGCGTTTTCCTTTAGCTCTAGTTATCCTGTCCAATACTCCCAACTCGAAGGAGATCTTCAGAGAGGCTCGCACGATTTGCGGACTCTCAAATATCTCCGTCGAGCGTCCCAACCCCCGCGGTAACCCTGGGCAGTGCCACAGCTGCCAGCTCTATGGCCACGCAGCGGCTAACTGCTCAGGTCCCCCCATGTGCGTTAAGTGCCTGGATCCCCACATAACGAAAGAATGCACTCGCACTCCCGAATCCACTTCCCCCCCAGCCTGTGTGCTCTGCGGCCAGTCTGGCAACACAGCTAACTACAGAGGTTGCCCGCGTGCTCCGCGCTCCACCGCCAAGAGGGTCGCGCCTAAACCGGCGCCGCCACTCACTCCCGCTAACTTCCCGCCGCTGTGCAACCAGGGTCGCCCGGAAGCAAAGCCCGTTCAGCCGACGCCTACTCCGGCTCTGTCTTGGAGGCAGCGTCCGGCCGTCCCGTCTGCACCTTCCCGACCTATCCCAGCTCCCGTAGCTTCCGTAGGGCCGCATCCTGCTCCGTCATCTGCACCTCAGTCGTCGTTGGCTGAGGACATGAATACCGTGTTCGACGTCATTCAAAACGTCGATATTAACGAAATTTCCGTACTCACACGCAAACTGCGAGCCGCCCGCTCTCCTCAAGAGCGTTTATTTGCGTGAGCCGAGCATCACTCGCTTCATAATTCGTTATAAATTTTATTTTTTTGTATAAAATCGTAAATAAGCAAATATAATGTCTAGACCCGCAAATCCCGCGTCCGGTCGTATAAAACCGAAGGGCCTATCCCTAGTATCTTTTAACGTTCGTAGCCTTAGCACCAATCTTCCTGAGCTCAAACTGTTCCGTCAGAACAAAGAGCCAGACTTATTGCTTCTCCAGGAGAAATGGCTTACTCCAAACCACTCCAGGGGATTCGCTATTCCTAAGTACGCATTTACTCGCAACGATAGGCCCAACTCCGACGGTTTCGGCGGCACCGCTATATATTACAAAAGAGGCTTCCATTGCTGTCCTCTCCCTACCCCTCCTCTCCTCAACATGGAAGCCACTGTGTGTAGATTGGTTATGACTGGTCATCCCACCGTCATCATAGCCTCAGTCTACATACCATGTGGCTCCAGACCAACCCGCAGCGACTTTGAGGCCATTCTCGCCCTCGGCCATTCAGTCATTATGTTTGGAGACTTTAACTCCAAACATACTGACTGGACGTGCCTATCAACCAACAACAGCGGTATCGCTCTCCTCGACATCACTAACTCACTTGACTTAGACGTCATATCCCCCATCACTCCCACTCACTATCCCAACAATCCGAACTACTCTCCTGACATCCTTGACTTTGCAATTATCAAGCGAATCAATCTCGATCTCAGGTCTATCGAACCGCTCGATGACCTAGGCTCCGACCATCGCCCCGTCTCCCTCGTGCTAGGTGCGCCTAACGATAACGTCACATCTCCTTAGACCTTTACCAACTGCAAAGGCTTTAAAAATACGTTAGTTTCAGCCTTAGAGGCCCCGAACTCTCCGCTCGCGATTTCGCCCGACCAATTAGATAGCCCGGATAAATAAGATTCATTAGTCAACACCCTAACTGATGCTATCAACTCAGCCATCAGCGATAACGAAAAGGTTGCTAAGCAAGGCAAACCCGCGCTTCCCCTAGCCATTAGCAATCTCATTAAAGCCAAGAACTCGGCTCTCCGGAGAGCCAAGAAGTATCCCACGCCAGCATACAGAACAGCTGCGAATCAGCCTCAACGTTAAGTTAGGTCTTGCCTCGCAGAACTTCGAGACGCTCAGTTTAACGATCTCATGGAGAATATCTCCCCGTCCCACCAAGCGTATTATCGAATGGCCCAAGCCTTACGCGTAGACACCGCCTCTCACGTTCCTCCTCTCACTCGTCCCGACGGCACTTTTGCCTTTGAAGTTGAAGAGAAAGCCAAATGCTTCGCCAACAGCATAGCGGCACAATGTTCGCCCAGCACGCAACCCTCGGATCCCTCTCACATCCAGGCGGCGGAGGACGAAGTTCTCCGCAGAGAATCTCTCCCCATCACCGATGACCCCGTCACAGTCTCTAATGATGAAATCTTGCTTCTCATTAGAAGTCAAAAGTCCAAAAAGGCTCCGGGTGCGGATGGAATTTCCAACCACGCACTTAAGCACCTGCCCCAGCAGGTGCTTACCTTGTAAACTATTATCTTCAATGCCTGCTTCGACCATAGCTACTTTCCAAAAGCCTGGAAAGAAGCGACAGTCATAGGCATTCCCAAGCCGGGTAAACCTCTGAATGTCTCGGCTAATCACAGACCCATCAGCCTCCTCGAGGCAATGTCTAAACTTCTCGAAAGAGTCATACTCTCTCGAATGCGGAACCATCTGTTTCCAACGGATGGCGACCCTCTTATTATTCCCCACCAGTTCGGCTTTCGCGCTAAGCACTCCTGCCCTTAGCAAGTCCATCGAATCGTCGAGTACATACTCGACGGCTTCTATCCGCGTCGTAAAAAAACAGTCGCGGTTCTCTTTGACGTAGCCAAGGGTTTCGACAAAGTCTGGCACAGCGGTCTCGTTTTTAAACTCTATAAAATAGGCTTACCGGTTTGCCTAGTCAGATTAATCGCGTCGTTTCTTAAAGACCGTACGTTTCGATTCAAACATGAAGGCACGCTCTCCGCGCCTCGTCCCATAAAGGCTGGAGTCCCGCAAGGCTCAGTCCTCGCCCCTCTGCTGTACACTGTGTACACTAACGACATACCCATCCCGCCGAAAGGCATCGAACTCGCCCTCTTTGCAGACGATACCGCCCTTTACACTAAAGGTCAAGCGTCCCGTATAACATCACCAGACTTCAAAAGGCAGTAAACGCCCTCGGTGTTTGGTTTCAAAAATGGCGTATCGATGTCAACCCAGAAAAGAGTTCTGCTATTCAATTCGACCACAAACTCCGTAATCGCTACAACGATCCCCACATTCGAATTTTAGGTATTCCCATCCCCTGGAAGCGCAGTATTAAATAGTTAGGCGTCACCTTAGATCAGACGCTTTCTTTCAAGCCACACGTCGATAGAGTAACGAAACTCGCGCGTTTTTACTTAAGCCGCCTATATAGTATGATAGGAAGAAAAAGTAAAATGTCTTACAGAAATTAACGTACGCTTTATAAGGTCTGCGTTAGACCCGTCATGTCATATGCTTCGCCAGTCTTTGCCCACGCCAAATCCTCCGTCCTGTATAAACTGCAGGTAGTTCAAAATCTCTTCTGGCGCAGGGCCACAAACGCACCTTGGTACGTGCGTAACGCGGACCTGCACAGAGATCTTGAACTACCTACATTGCAACAGCACCTCAAAACACTTCAGAATCGTTCTTCAAACGCGCCGAATCCCATCCCAATCATCTTGTTCGAGATTCAGTTTCATATACTGCTCCTGTCTTAGATTCGAAATTCAAAGTCGCTAGACCGAGAAACGCGCACACTGGCGAACCCACGCAATTAACTTTAGATCTCGAACCCCTTCAGGCCGCAAATTCTAATTCTATCGCAAATACTAATTCTAATGTAAATCCGAATTAATGCAATTTTATTTTTCAATTTTTAAAGTTTTAATTATTTACTTTTAATTTTTAAGCACCTTCAGTGCTATGTAAATCCCAGTGGGTGACCCCTTAAGGGCCCCGCTAGCGCAGCCTCTTTCTCCGATTGGCCGTCGCTCAGATGAAGGCTGAGTGGCAAAAACGCACGAGCCGACAGGGGGTTTTTTAGTGGGTATGGTTCTGGTAGGCCACGGGACGAGTCCCACATAACTTCGATCGCGCGCGCGGAGTATGGGTCAGAGCATTTTTTATCCTCCTGCCCTTCCCGTGAAGGGGAACAAAAAAAAAAAAAGCCTACTTCTTTTGCCGAGCTCCGAAAGGGCTTGCCGGGTACGTCACTTACTGGACGGGTATCAACACTGAGAAGATGCTTTGTCCAAAGCAATTATTAGCGAAAGTCCTCGGCGATTGCGCCATTTGTCTGCAGTTATGCTGGTGTTCTGTGCACTTTCTGATGCTTCACATTTATGGCATAAGTATCAGAACAAATTAGCTGAGGACTCTTTCAGGCAAAATGATGACAACCCGATTAGTGAGAGATTACGTGAAAGTCATTTGAATCGTTTTTTGTTGGCTATTCAAGATATAGTTACATCTATTGCGGATAATCCTATTTCTCAAAATGGCATGCCCGAGCCATAACTCGACGGTGAACGTATTAATAGAAATTACACGATGGAAATCAACTATAATGCAGTAGATCTGGCCGAAATTTTACAAACTGATGTCTCGAGACTAACTGAAGAACAGCGTTTAATATTTGATCGTGTGTGTCGCAGCGTTGACAGTGCTTTAGGAGATATGCTATTTGTAGATGCTCCCGGTGGAACGGGTAAGACATTTCTTACCAAAGTGATTTTGGAGAAGGTACGAAGCCAAGGTAAAATTGCGCTTGCTGTCGTTTCATCGGGCATAGCAGCCAGTTTGTTGCCGGGAGGGAAAACTGCTCATACTATGTTCAAAATTCCGATCGACTTAGACCGCACAGGAAGCCCTATTTGTAATATTTCTAGAAACAGCGATAAAGCTAAGGTTCTTCGAGATTGTAGCCTTATTATATGGGATGAGTGCATAATGGCAAACCAAAAAGCAGTTGAAGCAGTAGACAGAACGTTGCATGATGTCAAGCAAAAGACCCAACCTATGGGTGGCATTACTATGCTTTTTTGTGGCGATTTTCGTCAGACTCTCCCTGTAATACCACGTAGAACAAAGGTTGATGAAGTTAGAGCCTGTCTTAAGAGTTCTCAACTGTGGCATTACATTATTCCTTTGCATTTGACATTAAATATGCGAGCTCAAATCGGAGGCAACGAAAATGCTCAAGAGTTTTCAGATTTGCTTCTTCAGATCAGTAACGGTGTGTATTCAAGGAACAAGGAAAGTTGTTCTTAATGAAAACCTATACTGCAAAGTTTCATTAATGCGAGACCTCACATACTCTGTGTATGGAAACGCAACGCAAATAGCAACTTGCGAAAATTCCTGGCTTTGCGACCGAGATACAGCAATAAACGCTGAAATTTTGAGCTTTGTTCCGGGGGACAATGTAGTGTATATCTGCATTTACAGAATTATGGAAGAAGAAGAATCCGCCAGCTAATCAGTAGAATTTTTAAAATCCCTCAGTGCTCCTGGACTACCAGCTCACAAAATAAAATTAAAAGTTTACCCATAATGCTCCTAAGAAATCTAAGCCCGCCAAAACTTTGCCACGGTACCAAATTAAAAGTGACCAATTTACAACGAAATCTGATAGAAGCAGAGATTTTAACACGGTGCGGAATAGGTGAAAGTGTTATTTATTCCTCGGATTCCTCTCATTTCAAACAATTTTCCATTAAGTTTTAAACGAGTCCAGTTTCCAGTGAGCCTATGTATCGCAATGACAACTAATAAAGCCCAAAGTCAGACGCTAATAGTTGTGGGTGTGGATCTAAGCATTAACTGTTTTTCGCACATTCAGTTGTATGTGGCTCTGTCACGTGTTAGCAATCCTAGCAGCCTGTATGCTTTAATCCCGATGGCCATACGTCTTTTATCGTGTACAGAGAAGCATTACTGTACAGCTGATTTTTTTAGCTACCCAAAACGACGGTCTTTATAATCCAATATTAACCAAAATTTATTTCCAAAAAATGCTGCCCAAAGTCACTATTTCACGCGAACGAAGTAGCGGGCACAGCTGGTACCTAATAAAAATCCCTAGATAATCACACAAACGGTACGATTTGAAAGTAAGTAATGTAATCATGGTTGTTTTAAACATAGTTTCATATATAAAATAATATTAATCCACGTTAACACAAGAACAATCCCTACCAGGATTTTTATCTGAACCTAGACCCATCGGGTCACTGACACAGTGAGGCCAATATTTTACTACAACAATGTTTTTCAACTATTCTTGGTTTCTTGTGATGGAAAATGAAAATTAAGACTTATTTTTTTCTCTATAATTTCAATAGAATAGTCCAATCTTTTTATGACCCACTGCCGCAACCTAGTTATCTACAAAGGGCTCTATCCCTTTTTTTCATTCGTTTATATCAGCAGATATTTGTATTCATCTAGTTCAATTATAATTACATTGCATATGGCTACATCATCAGCATCATGTACATAGCGCGTGGTAACCATGTGCATGAGCATCACTAATCCTAGCTCTTTTTGATCAATTCCTGATAAATGAGAGAGATTGTAGTACCAACCGTAACGAGCTCCCGACAAGATACAATCTTCTACCGTTGTACCACGTTAGTTATTTATGTGCATTTACAAATTTTAGTAGTTATCAGAAACAAACATTGTTGTTCAATAGTCTTAGTAGTCTTATTATTCTACATGGGAATTCGTTTTAAATGGGGAATAGAAATATGAATAAAACAAAAACAAAATGCGTTAAACTCAACTTTATTTTAAATCTCATTTGAAGTACATTTTTTTTCTAAACCCAGATCTTTTAATACATTATATGGGTTGTTGTTCTAAATAATCTGCCAAAAAAGGTCTAAATGAATTTAAACCAGACCCACGGGGGCCATGCTGTGGCAAATAGAAGCTGGATTCTGGAAAAGCCTAGAAAAGGTCACGTGTGTCGAGGTTTTATTTTTCCATTTACAATTGCCCAAGAGCTAATAACATTATACAGAATATGTTATTAGATCAACGAAATCATATACAATGACTAAACTTGTTCTTCCATAGTTAAAAAAAATTATTGGCATTGTGCCTGATATCATCTTAATCTGCCATCTATTACCACCAGATTTCAAGACTTCAACAATGTATATCTGTCAATACTGTGCATGGAAAAGTTTTTAAAATACTTTTTAGTCGGCAAGTGAGCTTAACACCTGCCTAATTTAAGTGGCACCGATACCTTTGGTCATAATTTATCGTAAATTTTTGAATGATACAATTTGATTGTTAAATTGTTATGTATTAAATATTGACAAATTACGTGGACCGGAAGACGCACAATAATTCAATCTAATTATTTTTATTCTATTTACTTTTGTCTTATCTACTCTACATATTTGAGACTTAACGACAATTCCAAGCGCACGGCAGACGGCGTGATCGGTAAGAAGAACTTACATTCTAGTTAGATCAGATCCAGTAACTACGAGTAAGACTGCTGACTACGTCTCCAGTTTCTTGATCCGTGGTGACTTGTAAACTTTAGATTACGATGTTTTAAGTTAACTACGACTTTAATATAATGTTTTGCAAACTTAGGCTGAAACAATGCTTAGATTTGCTTCGGATTTAGCTCAGCTTAGTGGTCAAATAAAAAGCGACTTAGTTGTAAATCAAAAAATGTAGGCGGAAGCCGACCGGTTGGTTTGGTTTCGGGGTGGGGTAGGGTGGATGCTGTAACACTAGGAGACTGCGGGCAGCCTTTTTTGGGGTTTTCAACTCATCAATTAATGAGTTCGAGGGCTCATCCCGGGCGCAGGTATAAACATTCGGAGTCATTAGAATGCACCGTATAAACCCTACTAATGACGTGATCTTTAAAAATACCTGGTTCAACTACTACATCTGTTCCACGTCTTCTGCAGTTAAAAATACGCTGTTATAGCTATTATAGGTATAATACGATGGAACTTCGTTGGACTTAGCATATGCGTCTGTTTCGAATAGATTAAAGAAAGCGAGCACTATGGTTCGTCTAGGTTTTTCTACACGCTCCGTTACATCCGTTGTCAGGGTTGAAGTATATCCTTTGTCCACCTTCAAGAATGCTAGAACAGAGAAAAAAAGATAGAATATATATACAGAATAGTTAAAAAAAATGTTTTTTTAACGTGATCTTTTTAATTGACATAACTTTTTTGTTTCTGAACCGCTGGATGTGAAACAAACATTAAATGTTAAGTGAAACTTACCACAATATATATCTAAATCTAAATCGGTTAAGCCGTTTCTGAGATTACCGTGCACAACCATACAGACAAACAGACAAAAAAAAATTCATAACACCTTTGGGTTCGGCATCGATAGAATAACAACTCCTGCTATTTTTTTATTTTTTATTTACATTGTACAGAAAACATGTTTCTTCAATTTTATTATATGTATTGATTTAGTGGAATGGTCGGGGAGGTCGAATACAGTTACTGTGAATGCAATATAAAACTTGTCTTAACATACACTCTTCCTTAGATCTAGTAAGATCATACTCCAAGATATATTTTAGGTTTAATTATTTGGTTATTAAACTAAGCATACTAGAGAAGCGATAGTTCCTTACAAGGTGTTCAAACTTTAAATATCAGCTCTATATATTTATTTTAGTTGATCCTAAAAAGGTTGTAGTAAAAGACGCAAACTTATTATTTTTATGATGAGATGGCAGATTTGAAACATTACAACTTTTCTGTCGTTAGTATAATGAATGTAAAATTCATTTTCTGATAAAACCCGGGACTCTTTTTTTGCTGACGTTGTATTTTATGTTTTAGGGCAGCTTTTATCGTACAAAAAGTTTTTATGATTTTGGAAAAACTGACATTAATGTATATCCAATTTTGAAGCATAATGGGATGAATTTAAATATTTGTTAGCATGTTAGTATTTAAATTATTATTTGGTTGTTTTAGAGTTTGGTTTGGTGTAGTTCAAATGGCGTCACTCGCGAGTATCTCTCTACCTTTAAATAGAAGCGTTTTACCTGAAAATAAAACGCATATTAAAATACCTACCTAATTCTAAGCTTAGCTTAAATATTTGAGATTTCCCGTCGCTTAGTTCAATTTTGACTCGTTCTTAACTCGGATGTTTCCGGTTTGTGTTTGGACGGGCTTCCCTCGCCTGGCAGTGGCGCCGCCAGTTTGGTTAACTTAAATGGATGAGCGCTAATTTGGATCATTGACTCAAAAAGCACCAGGCAGGTATACAACTCTAAGCTTAGAATTAAGTAAGTATTTTAATATGCGTTTTATTTTCAGGTAAAACGCTTCTATCAAATAACTTGACCGTAATACTAAGCTTAGCTTAAATATTTGAGACCTGTTTCTTGTCGCCTGGTGACGGAAGCTGATTGTTTACAATAAAAACGCCAATGTAACATATTAAATCATTTATTCGTGTTAAATTGTATAAAATACGAATCAATCAAGAAAAAAAATCTAATAAAGATAGAATCACTAATCAATTGGATGAAATAATTGTGACACACTTTTGAAATTATTACTGGTTTTCATTACTGAAGTAATCGTTCGATTCGTGAGCGGTGACAAAACCTCTGAAATGTATTAACTGAACGCCAACTTCCACGTGCTAAAATGTCCTCTATAGGATGATTCTCCAGCCAATTCTCTCGGCCGATCGAACGAATGTTAGCATCTTTAAAAATATATTTAATCCAGCCAGCTATTACAGTACGAGAAGCTGGGTTGGCTTTACCTCTTACTGTTATAAATAAGTCGAAAAATTTGGAACTATCATGTCTATCTTTTAATAATTGTATGGTTCGTGCTACCCAAAGTACAGGATCTAGGTTATGATTATCATTATTTCGGTAAAGTTTCCAGCCAGACTGTCTGTAGTCGTAACCATCAGTTTTGGAGCCATACTCGGGCCAAAATATAATATAACTACTTGTTCTGATGCAATTATTAAAATCCACTCTTAGTAGTGTCAGATCATGAACACGGCGGCCTGAGCAAAGAAGTAAAAATAAGTGTTATTTGGATCTATTGTACAATTAGACAAAAATGAAACCAATTTACTGGTGTCCCAAATAGGTGGTTTAGAAATTTTAAGATGATTTAGGGATATTGATTTTAATATATGCTTAACTAATACATGAGAACTAAGTTGACTCGACAGATCTGCATTACACAGAGTGGAAACAACTGATTTATGCAAAACAAAAGTGTTATATGCCAGATGCAAATCTGCTAGAAATTGGGCTAGTTCCAATCCTGTAGGTTTTTAAGAGTCAACTTTGTTTTGATTGCGCCACAAAATCCAACGCCTCGAAGCCGATTCGTATGTCCTCAAAGTATTCGTACGCTAAGAGTTCTTTAGTAACTCTACTTGTCTTGGGCACCATGAAACAACCTCCGGAGACCACCCCCACATTTCCAGGCCTCGAGTAAAATTTTATCGACGTTTGGGGGTGGGCGACCCGTTGACGTGTCGATAAGATTCTTGCGCAGGTTACGCAGTGTGAGAGGAGCTGCGAGCGCCCGGGCCTTGAGATCCGCTCTCCAAAACACTTTCTTCCACCTGGGAACCACTATGAGGAAGATTCCTGAGGACTGATTCAGGTGAATCAGTACTTTGGGCATTAGTAATGGTGGTGGAAACAGCCATGCTAGTTGAAAGTGCCATGGGATATTGAATGCTTCGTCAAACATCGCCCTGCGATCCTCCTGGTTTAGGATCACGTAATTGGAGACAACATGTGCTTTTTCTGATGCAAAAAGGTCCACAACAGGTGTGCCCCGCTTTGCACACACAATATTTACGGATTTTGGTAACAGATGCCATTCCGGTAAAGTGATTCGGGGATAGGTGATCGGCATGGCTGTTGTACTTTCCTGGAATATGGTGTATGCTGAATGAGATGCAATATTGGTCGAGCAATCGCAGAACCCGGTATGTTAGTTCCAGGAGCTGATTTGATTTGGTCCCCCCTTCTTTTCTGAGATGTGTGACTGCAGTCTTGTTGTCACACTGAATTAGAATGCGACTGTGAGGTATTAGGTGGGCCTGGTTTTCGAGAGCATATAGTATCACTAGCACCTCTTTTTGATTGCAGTAGAGGCTCATTTCTTTCATTCATTCATCTCATCATTTCTTTTTAAGACCAGGTTCCTGAGAGAGCTAGATTGTTCATTTGCGCTCCCCAGCCCATATACGACGCATCCAATGTAAAGAAGTTTGTCGATGGGGGATAATGCACAGGAGTCGAACGGTGACAATGTTTGACGTACCAGGTAAGTTCCTTCTGTACATTTACAGGTAAAGGGTGATTTTCTGATGGTTGATCTTGTAACGAGTTCATGAACATGACCAGTTGTCGGTGGTTGAGTTAACCGCGTGGGACAACAAAACTTGCAAAATTCAAGAGACATACAATGCTCTGTATTTCTTTGAAGTTGACTTTTTCTTTTGAGAGAAGTTGACTTATTTTCGAGCAATTACAGCAGCCTTTACTTTTGGCAGAACCTTTATATTGTTTCAAGGATCCCATATTATGCCCAAATAATTGATACTTTGTTGCGGAATGGTGACAGATTTTTCGTGATTTACCTTCCAGCCTAGACGTTGTAGAGTACGAATTGTAACATCGACCTTTGTACCATGTACCTGAAGAACGCTAGCTTGTTGATTGACTATCAAATAGTCGTCGAGATAGACCGCAATTCTTATATTTTTCTGTCGCAGCATTTCGGCAACCCAGTTCGATAGAATGGTGAAGGTTTTGGGGGCTGTAATTAAACCGAGAGGAAGGCATTTTGGTCATATATGAGGCGAAGGAAGCGTCGGTGGGATTCGTGAATACCCTGATGGAAATAGGCTTGTGACAAGTCCACTTTGCACATCCAATCTCCTGGTTGAAAGAAATCGGGGATTAGATACATGTTTATCAGGTGAAATTGATCGGTGATCACAAACTGGTTGAGGTACTTTAAATTGAATATAGAGTGGAAAGTCCCGTCGCTTTTGGGAACTAGAAAAAGAGGAGAGGTGAAACTCGGAGAAAGTTGGACTTCTTTTAGAATGCCTTGGGTTCTCATTTTGTCTATTACTGCCGCAAGTGTGAAGTGGGCCTACCTTTAAATTGGGTAATATCAGCGGCGATTTTTGAGCGACTACGTATACACGATACCCCTGGATCAGTTTTAATATTATTTGCGGTGCTCCCATTACCTCCCGTTGTCTGTAATACTGTGACAACTGACTGGTCGAAATTGATTCGATTCATTGCCTTTTTGAACCCCTGTGCCTTGGAGGGGAGTAAGGTCGCCCTCGATAACCTCTGTAAGAACAACGGTTGGGCCGTGAGCCTAGGTTGTGAAATGTTCCTCTTCCAGATTGCCTGTGGTGAAATCCTTTGCTGGACTTATTATGCTGATATTGTTCATCCCGCGAGGATGAATTGTCGCAATGCGTATTAAGCATGCCAGTCCCATGATGACCACAATGCATAACATGCGATGGTGTAATGTTAATTGTTCCACCTTGTCTCGCTTTTAAGGCCACCAACTTTTTCTAATTTCGAGGTAAAAGAATCGGGATTAAATATATGTGTGTGCGAAGGAGGAATCTTGTTCAGAGCAGCTTTCACCAAAGAATCTCGAACTTGACTTGTGGTAGCCTCTCTTCGCATTTCGATGGTCTCAGCTATATGGCCGCAAACCAGTTGCAAAAGATCAGTGGAAATTTTGTAAAAGTCCCCCTTTGAAAACAGTTTCTCGATTTTCTGCTCAGCTGTTCAGTACTGCCATCTGATGTTGTTGCCCATGTTAAAAGGCTACGAATGTTATGTTGCAGTGACCCAACAGGCAACAGTAAGTGATGGCGGCAAACGATTTGTCAGCATGTGCCAGGTGACGCAAGGTATCGTATGATTTTATTTCATCGCTTGTTTCCAGGTCTTTGAAACCTGGTGTATGATTGTACAGTTTCTGAGTTTCAGAGTATCGAACCTCTGCCCGCGAACTGCTGTCAAAATGCTGCACGTCAATCAACGTTTAAAAAAAATTGTTGGGCATCTTAGGGACAGATGGCTCTTTCAATTTTGTTTCGATATCAAATGTAAACTCTGAGTTAGTAATTTGAACATGATCTGGTTTGAAGTCATCTCTAGTATCCTGGTAAAGATCACCACTCACCGCAGAGCAAATCCAAACGTTGTCGTGACAAGTGGCATCATAGTTCGTATTATGAGCTATATATTTACGAAACTCACCCATTTCTTTGCACAGTTTGTCCAGTATTTGCCTTGTTTTATGGCCACGCTTGTTTTTGCGATGGCAGTGATGGCAACGCGATCGCTTCTTTCTCGGTCCCGAAGACGAACTCGAAGACGACTCGAACGAGGAGCTACTACTGCTGCTGCTTCGGGATCTTTTGCGTTGCTTTACTAGGCCCAGGCACGGCTCTCGAGCCATTGGATATCACTTTGATTTGATCCCTTGTCTAAAATTGTCAGCAAACACCGTCTTTATTTTGTTCACCTTTTATCCGAATTAAAAACTTAAGTCATTACAAAGATTATTTTGTAAAATATTTTCGAACGGAAAAACCATTTTAAACTTTTAATTTTTATTTCCATCAAAACCAATTTTGCAACACATATTATGTATCTGTAAAAATTACTTAAAAATGTTGTTGAATATTCGCTATTATCTAAAATAAAAGCAGTACAATTTTAGAAAGTGAATGGTATGGAAGTGAATGCCACTAAATGTTTTCATATCTCCTTTACGAAAAATATAAACGTTATTCCTTCACTGTACCATATTAACGATGCTGAACTAGCGCAAGTTAAAGAGATTCGCGATCTAGGTGTAATTATAGATAATAAACTAAATTTTTTGGCACTCATAGATAAAATTGTTAGTAAAGCAGCCCAAATGTTAAGCTTTTTAAAGCGAAATACCCCTAGTTTCAAAAAAATTTGTACAAAATGGTGCTCTACAACACAAATTTGGTATTCACTGTATTTTCTAATAAAACTCAGCAGGGGTAACTGTTTATCCGACGGGAACCAAATCGTCAATGATCCAAATTAGCGCTCATCCATTTAGGTTACCCAAAATGGTGGCGCCACTGCCAGGCGGCAGAAGCCCGTCCAAAGACAAACCGGAAACATCCGAGTTAAGAACGAGTCAAAATTGAACTGAGCGACGGGAAACGGATATGCCTATCTCAAAAATTTAAGCTAAGCTTAGAATTACGGTCAAGTCATTTAATAAAGGCTATGTTTCGATAAAGACTAGGGGCATTTATGAAGAAATACATATTCTCATTGATTTAATATAGCAAAATATTGTAAAGTAGTTCTTAATCATAATGACAAAGTTGCAGCCTGCTAGGTTGTGATGACTCGCTGGTACTGGGTGCCGGTCAGTACTGGGATACTCTCCCCTATATAAAGTTTAGATACGAACTGTAAAAAAATCGGTATGTATGCTTATACAAGTAGTTAAAGGTATTTTTCTATGAAAGTAAAGTATTAAAACTGAATGCCATAATACTAAAAGGGCCTTCACAAAATATCTAATATACAGTCCAGTAAATAGCTATAATTTGTCATTATTGTCACAATTCCACGCATCTACAGATAAATCCTTGTAAACTATATTGTGGTCGTCATCCATGAAGAATTTACAATCAAAATGCCAAAAGCTAAATCGTATTTGAATACTCAATTGACCACGGCCCCTTCGAACTACTTACAAGATAATGCCGTTCAAAATAATATAGACAATGTATTTGTTTAGGTACTATTCGGTAAAAATAGATTTATAGGTTAATAAACAATTCAAATGAACATTCTGGCTCAAGAATTGTTAAAAACACAAAACGGGAATAGGCTTCATTGTAAAAAAAATATCACATACTATCAATATATCATTACTACTGTTCCCACATATAACTGACTGTGCGAAAAACAGCTTATCCACACCCACAACTTTTAGCGTCTGACCGAGGGATTTATAAATTGTCATTGTGACATAGGCTCACTGGAAACTGGACTCGTTTAAAACTAAATGGAAAATTGTTTGAAATGAGAGGAATCCTAGGAATAAAAACACTTTCACCTATTCCGCACCCTGTTAAAATCTCTGGTTATATCAGATTTCGTTGTAAATGGGTCACTTTTAATTTGGTACCGTGGTAAAGTTTTGGCGTGCTTAGATTTCTTAGGAGCATTATGGGTACGCCAACTTTTTATTTTATTTTGTGAGCTGGTAGTCCAGGAGCACTGAGGGATTCTAAAAATTATACTGGGTAGCTGGTGGATTCTTCTTCTTCCATAATTCTGTTAATGCAAATATACACTACATTATCCCCGAAAAAAAGCTCAAAATTTCAGCGTTTATTGCTGCTGCTTGGTCGAAATAGCTCTTTCGCAAAGCCAGGAATTTTCGCAAGTTGGTATTTGCGTTGCGTTTCCATACACAGATGATATGAGGTCTCGCATTAAACTTTGCAGCATAGGTTTTCATTAAGGACAACTTTTCCTTGTTCCTGTGAATATACACCGTTACCAATCTGAAGAAGCAAGTCTGAAAACTCTTGAGCATTTTGGATGCCTCCAATTTGAGCTTGCATATTTAATGTCAAATGCAAATGTTTTTCTTAATTCGAGTTGTCATTATTCGATAACGATTTGAGCTCAATCGAGATTCTCTCTGAGTCGAAGTTTCAGCACGAAACCTGGCCTGATGTTGCTGAGATGCAGTGAGTCTTGCCTCACGATCTTCTTCAGATTCCTGTGATCGAACTAAACTCATCCTTTTAGCATTTCTGTGGCACTGAGAAGGGTTGGATCTTTTTCGTGGCATTCTTACAATAAATCGTACCTACTACTTAACACAACGTTATTTACACGTACTACCATAAACAATAAAATTATAAATACTTACGGATTATTACACAGTTAAGTAATAAGTATTGAAACGTATAAACCTAACCTATTAACTATCTGAAACAAAAGAAATGTGTATTAGATAAATATTTTTTTAAATCGTTACTAACCTGAGCTGACAAACTAAACTTGTACAAGATACTAACAAAAGAATCTGATACTTCCAGATTTTTATAAATTGAAGAAAGTCAAGAAAAATATCCTAACTTATATGTATTTACGGTTCAACTAATGAGACGTCATATTACCTGAAAAAGTACTTTCAGATTTTTACACATACAAATTAAGAAAATCAAGAAAAGAAATGTCTAACCTGTACTAAATACACACAAACCCTAAAATAATTATAATGAAATATGCCAACTGTCAGTGCTGAATCGAATCGCAAAAATCGAATGCAACTATTCGCCCTATACTACTTTATAATTATGCGCCTCCAGAATGCGTGCGTTCGCTGCGAATAACTGAATTGTAATGGCTGCGGCTTTTTTTTTTCCCTCCAAAGGGGAGGGCAGAAAGATCTAAAAAATGCTCTTACGCATACCCCGCGCGCGCGATCGAGCATTCTCGCTCCGATCGCCACGCGGTGCAGACGTGCAAGACCCCGTTCTCCGTTGATCGGTCCCTGCCCGATATTCCGTGGCGCTCAGTCTACTGACGTCACAGTTTAGCGTGTTGGTTCCGTGCTACGGTTTTCAAGGTTTTTCTACTCCCTCTGAGTGCTATCGAAGTGCGATTTTTCTTTGCGACTAAGCCCCTTAGCCTTCAAAGTGCTGTGCTAAGTTGTGTTGTGCTTGTGCTGAGTGCAGTGTTGTGCCCAGCGTAAGTAGTCTGGTTTCAGTACAAAGGATACTTAACGGTGACAACGAATTTGTACTGAACCAGTCCTTTTCTTTTCTCTATTTTATTTATTTTTTCTCCTACTTTCATATTCATTTTTATCATATCTGTGTGTTTTCGTGTGTATTTGTCCTTTCTGTCGGTAAAGGTTGACCCTAACGCGGTCAACTCTTTACCTGCGTACCCTTTTTAGGTTTCCAGGTAGCGGTGACAACGAATTTGTATTGAACCAGTCCTTTTATTATTTTTATTTTATTTCTCTTCTCTATTTCACTTATTTTCTACTATTTTCATATTTATTTTTATCATACCTGTGTGTTTTCGTGTGAATTTGTCCTTTCTGTCGGTAAAGGTTGACCCTAACGCGGTCAACTATTTACCTGCGTACCCTTTTTTAGGTTTCTAGGTAGCGGCCTTCGGCGTACTACGGTTAGTTTTAAGTTTTCCTCCCCAGCCGCTGGTAGGGAGGTTAGTCGCTAGGATTTTGCTAGGTTTTAGGAACTAGGCATCTTTTATTATACTTATATTTATACATATTATTGTCCCAACCCTCCCTTCTGGATCCGCTAAGCGTTATTAACGCGCTCACCCAGGCGCTTGCTGCGGCAGGCGTCTCCATCCCAAAAGACATCCTAACGCAGGCCTTGCAGGCATTAATCGCGTCCCCGGCCCCTCAGGCCTCAACCCCGGCCCCTCAGGCCTCCAACGTCCAGACCCCTCAGGCCTACAGCTCTCCCGCGTTTCCCGCCTCGTCCGAGATGGACTGTGAATCGGTCGCATCCTCTCAAGCGTCGCGTCGCAAGCGTACCGCTCCCGGGAGCGACTCCGAACCCGCGTCTGATACGTCGTCAGATGCCGTCACCTTAACCGGCTCTCCTGAGCCCGCGTTTCAATTAGTCGCCAAGCGCTCCAAGAAGCGCTCAGAGAAAGCTTCGGTATCATCAATACCCGAGCCCTCCCCGGTATCTTCTACACCAGCCCCCGCGCCATTAAAATCGCTTGAAGTAACCGCGTCTCCGTCGGTCCCATCGAAGCCAGCGACGCTCTGAGCTCCCGTCCCGCCGAAGCCTCAGCTCCCTCCGCCCGTCTTTCTCAGCGAAAAAGCGCGATGGACCGTAGTTTCAAATCTTTGCAAAGAGCAATAAATCAATTATCTAAAAGCAACCAACGCAGGCGATACAATTAAAATCCGGGTCGCAACCATCGACGACTTTCGCGCGTTCACCAGGTTACTCTCGTTAAAACAAATCGCATTTCACACCAACGCCCTCCCGGAGGAGCGTAAGATCCGCGGAGTACTTCGGGGCGTCCCGTTTGAACTCAATAATGAAGACGTTCTCGAGGACCTTAAGTCTCAGGGCTTCCCGGCTGAAGCAGTGCACAAGATGCACTCTAACCGCAATAGGCGCTTTCCGTTAGCTTTAGTTATCTTGTCTAATACTCCCAACTCGAGGGAGATTTTCAGAGAGGCTCGCACAATTTGCGGACTCTCGAACATCTCCGTCAAGTGTCCCAACCCCCGCGGTCACCCTGGGCAGTGCCACCGCTGCCAGCTCCATGGCCACGCAGCGGCTAACTGCTCAGCTCCCCCCAGGTGCGTTAAGTGCCTGGACCCTCATATAACGAAGGAGTGCACTCGCACTCCCGAATCCACTTCCCCCCCTGCCTGTGTGCTTTGCGGCCAGTCCGGCCACACAGCCAACTACAGGGGTTGCCCGCGCGCTCCGCGCTCCACCGCCAAGAGGGCCGCGCCTAAACCGGCGCCGCCGCTCACTCACGCTCACTTCCCGCCGCTGCGCAACCGGGGTCCCCCGGAAGCAAAGCCCGTTCAGCCGACGCCTACTCAGGCTCTGTCTTGGAGGCAGCGTCCGGCCGTTCCGCCTGCACCTTCCCAACCCATCCCAGCTCCCGTAGCTTCCGTAGGGCCGCGTCCTGCTCCGTCATCCGCACCTCAGTCGTCGTTGGCTGAGGACATGAAGACCGTGTTCGACGTCATCCAAAACGTCGACATTAACGAAATTTCCGTACTCGCACGCAAACTGCGAGCCGCCCGCTCTCCTCAAGAGTGTTTATTTGCGTTAGCCGAGCATCACTCGCTCTTAAGTTCGTTATAAATTTTATTTTTTTTGTATAAATTCGTAAATAAGTAAATTATAATGTCTAGACTCGCAAATCCCGCGTCCGGTCTTATCAAACCCAAGGGCTTATCCCTAGTATCTTTTAACGTTCGTAGCCTTAGCAACAACCTTTCCGAGCTCAAACTGTTCCTTCAGAACAACGACCCAGACCTATTACTTCTCCAGGAGACATGGCTCACTCCTAATCGCTCCAGGGGATTTGCTATTCCTAAGTACGCGTTTACACGTAATGATAGGCCTAACTCCGACGGTTTCGGCGGCACTGCTATATATTACAAAAGAGGATTCCATTGCTGTCCTCTCCCTACCCCTACTCTCCTCAACATGGAAGCCACTGTATGTAGATTGGCTATGACTGGTCATCTGACCATCATCATAGCTTCAGTCTACATACCTTGTGACATCCGCAGCGATTTTGAGACCATTCTCGCCCTCGGCCGTTCAGTCATTATGTTCGGAGACTTTAACTCCAAACATACTGACTGGACGTGCCTAACAACCAACCAAAGCGGTATCGCTCTCCTCGACATCACCATCTTACTCGACTTAGACGTCGTCCCCCATCACTCCCTCTCACTATCCCGACAACCCGAACCACTCTCCTGACATTCTCGACTTTGCAATCGTCAAGCAAATCAACCTCGACCTCAGGTCTATCGAACCGCTCGATGACCTAGGTTCTGACCACCGCCCCGTCGTCTCCCTCATGCAAGGACCGCCTTACGTTAACGTCACTTCTCCTAAGACCTTTACCAACTGGAAAGGTTTTAAAAATACGATAGTTTCTGCCTTAGAGGCCCCGAATTCTCCGCTCGCGATCTCGCCCGACCAATTAGATAGCCCGGATAAAATAGATTCGTTAGTAAATTCTCTCACTGATGCTATCAACTCAGCCATCAGTGTAAACGAAAAGGTTGCTAAGAAAGGCAAACCCACGCTGCCCTTAGCCATTAGCAATCTTATTAAAGCTAAGAACGCGGGTCTCCGGAGAGCCAAGAAATATCCCACGCCCGCCTATAGAACAGCTGCGAATCAGCTACAACGCAAAGTTAGATCTCGCCTCGCGGAACTCCGAGACGCCCAGATGAACGATCTCATGGCGAATATCTCCCCGTCCCACTAAGCGTATTATAGCATGGCCCGAGCCTTACGCGTAGACGCCGCCTCTCACGTCCCTCCTCTCACTCGTCCCGATGGCTCTATCGCCTTCGAAGACGAAGAGAAAGCTGAATGCTTCGCTGACAGCGTTGCGTCTCAATGCTCGCCCAGCACGCAACCCGCGAATCCCACTCACATCAAAGCGGTGGAGGACGAAGTTCTCCGTAGAGACTCTCACCCCACCACCGCCGACCCCGTCACAGTCTCTAATGATGAAATCTCGCTTCTCATCAAAAGTCAAAAGTCCAGAAAGGCTCCGGGTGCGGATGGTATTTCCAACCACGCACTTAGGCACCTGCCTCAACAGGTGCTTACCTTGTTAGCTATCATTTTCAATGCCTGCTTCGACCTTAGCTACTTTCCAAAAGCTTGGAAAGAAGCGACAGTGATAGGCATACCCAAGCCGGGTAAACCTCTTAATATCCCGGCTAATCACAGACCCATCAGCCTCCTCAAGGCAATGTCTAAACTTCTCGAGAGAGTCATACTCTCTCGAATGCGGAACCATCTGTTTCCAACGGATGGCGATCCTCTCATGGTTTCCCACCAGTTCGGCTTTCGCGCTAAGCACTCCTGCCCTCAGCAAGTCCATCGAATCGTCGAGTACATACTCGAAGGTTTCTACCCGCGGCGTTTTAAAACGGTCGCAGTTTTCTTTGACGTAGCCAAGGCTTTCGATAAAGTCTGGCACAGCGGCCTCGTTTATAAACTATACAAAATAGGCTTACGGGATCGACTAGTTAGATTAATCGCGTCGTTTCTTAAAGACCGTACGTTACGTTATAAACACGAAGGCACGATTTTCGCGCCCCGTCACATAAAGGCTGGAGTCCCTCAAGGCTCAGTCCTCGCCCCTCTATTGTACACCGTGTACACTAACGATATCCCCGTCCCGTCGAAACGCGTCGAACTCGCTCTCTTTGCCGACGACACTGCCTTACACCAAAGGCCGCATAGTCCCGGGTCTTATCACCAGACTCCAAAAGGCTGTAAACGTCCTCGGTGCTTGGTTTCAAAAATGGCGTATCGATGTGAACCCAGAGAAGAGCTCTGCGGTTTACTTCGACTACAGACGCAGTCGTATCGCCGACAATCTCCAAGTGAGAATGCAAGGCACTCCCATCCCCTGGAAGCGCAGTACCAAATATTTAGGCGTCATCTTAGACCAGACGCTTTCTTTCAACCCTCACGTCGATAGAGTAACGAAACTCGCACGTTTTTACCTAGGCCGGCTTTACAGTATGTTAGGTAGAAAAAGTAAAATGTCCTTCAGAAACAAACGTACGCTTTATAAGGTCTGCGTTAGACCAGTCACGTCATATGCCTCGCCAGTGTTTGCCCACGCCAAACCCTCCGTCCTGCACAAACTGCAGGTAGTTCAAAACCTCTTCTGCCGCAGGACCACAAACGCACCTTGGTACGTGCGCAACGCGGACCTGCACAGAGATCTTGAACTACCTACAGTACAACAGCATCTAAAAACACTCTCAGAATCGTTCTTCAAACGCGCCGAATCCCATCCCAATCCACTTGTTCGAGATTCAGTCTCATATACTGCTCCTGTCTTAGATTCGGCATACAAAGTCGCTAGACCGAGAAACGCGCACACGAGCGAACGCACGCAATTAACCTTAGATCTCGAGGCCCTTCAGGCCGCAAATTCTAATTCTAACGTAAATTCTAACGTAAATCCGAATTAATGCAATTTTAATTTTCAATTTTTAATGTTTTTATTATTTACTTTTCATTTTTGAGCACCTTCAGTGCTATAAAAATCCCAGCGGGTGACCCCTTCAGGGCCCCGCTAGCGCGGCCTCTTTCTCCAATTGGCCGTCGCTCAGATGAAGGCTGAGTGGCAAAAATGCACGAGCCGACAGGGGGTTTTTAGTGGGTATGGTTCTGGTAGGCGTCGGGCCCAGTCCCACATAACTCTGGAATCGCGCCAGAGTATGCGTCAGGGCATTTTTATCCTCCTGCCCTTCCCGCGGAGGGGAACAAAAAAAAAAAAAAAAGCGCGATCGAGGTTTTGTAGGGCTCGCTCCGAGCCTACCAGAGCCACTACCCCGCTATAGTAATTTACGTAAACAAAAATTTTTACGCTAATTGTTTTAACGTTGAAAGAACAATCATTTTGAGTTCAGCCGCATCCGTGTTTGTTATTTGTGAGTGACAACTGAAAAATATGATACTTAGTGAAACCTGCATACAAAACCCTTATTACCTGATCGACGAGTTATAAGTTGAAAATTTGCTGATAAATGAGCCATGACTGAAGTTTAATCGATGAAAAAAATTTCCTGAATAAGTTTCCTATACACCTGTGATACATTTGGAACGCTTTTATATCTTCAGAATTGATTTAGTGTTTAAATGTTGTAAATAAATAAATTATTACGTTAGTGAAAATACAAAATAATTGTAGAAGGCGATCTTTTTCTACTAGGTTCATGGCTATTGCATAATGGCATGGGATTCATGGCTGACAAAAAAGTATTCGACCCATCTGATGGTAATTGGCATGATGCCATGAGTCGTAGGTGGGTTTATTAATTTTCATGTGACTTTTTTAGGTTTCAGTTAAAATTGCCTTTGTTCCGGTGATGGCACTAGTTGTTTCTCTTTGACCGGAACTCAACAACGAAAACGTTTCACCTTTAGCATCCTCTTCACGTTTACTTTCCGTGAAGTGAGACCGGAAAGAACCATCATTGTGGCGCTTTTAAAGTTAACAAATAAATAATAAATACTCACTTCCAAAAAGCCAAGATGAAGCGCAAATGTGAACTAACCCTTATCAATATTGCACCTTCGTCTTATCAACAAATAACAAGAATAATTGGAACAAAAATTTTCTAAGCTACATTCAATCTCATGGTCTCCGAATACAGTCCTGCTAAAGGAAATTATGTTTTTTTGTTACTTATAATTGGTTAATTCAGATTGTGAAATTTATTTTTACACGACTTTCGTAAGCAAAGCAATTTGAACGTTTTAAAAGCGACATAAATTAAGAGTTGCACGCGATGAATTTGTCGACAATTTACCTAGCTATTTACTTTGACCATTTTACTTTAAATTATTATTGCAGCCCTGGTTGCTGTTTTCAGTAAAGACAATCACGAAGCAGTTATAGCTCAAATGTCTCTTCTGAAGTCGAGATTCATATCTCTCTGGACCAATGAAGATTTTTAAGAAACAAACAACAAACCGGAAAGACTACTCTAAAATACTCGTATGTACACATTATATACTTGAGAAAATTAACGAGATACTCGCAGAAACGGTATGAAAAAGGTTCGACTGTTTGTAACTTTTCATTATTTCGGTTTGTTTTTTTAATCGTATGAATTGCTTTTTAACTCGGATCAGAAGGATCCGTAATCTTCTTCCATATATATTTACTATATTTATACCCAAGAATTGCGTAGCAGCCATCTTAAAAGATATAAATATAGGATGTTTGACACAAAAAGTTCGTAATAAACCTTTAATAAACATTATTAATATTTAAATAAGAATAACACTCTTAATTTTGACTGACATTTGAGAACTAAGAATTAGTAAATAAAAGTTAGGACCTTAAAAAATATACAATCCATATAAAAAAAAATTAAATCTCACAGATGTCTAAAAATGAATGTCATTACTGAAAGTTTTTTTTAATATTATCCAGCAAGAAATAAGGGCAAATGCACAGCGTTATAATGTGCAATGGAAACAATCACAGAAATAACCTATGCAAGCTGCCATATTTTTTTATCAACAGCAAATTTGAATCTAATATAATAAATATACTTCATTTTTCAATAACAATCACTCAATACAAAGCCTTACTGATTGATACAAAACAAGAACAATTTTCTCAAAGGCTACAAAAAAATAATGAATATACCATGAAACATACTCGTTTGATAGCTCTCTACAACGTTCAGATTCAAATGAGTGCACTCAAAAGAATTTGCGAGTAATACAGCCTGCTACGAGCAATTAAGTAACATCCCAAAAAAGTCGTAGCACAATCCCCTTGTATGGTTTCGGGCTGCTTCTGTAAATTAAATTGAGCGTCTATCATTGTCCGCATGCTCTTACGGGAGATTTTAAAACTTCATTTTAGTAATTTAAATTTGTTTCTTGATTGTTATTAGTTGATTTATTTGTGTAGATTTATACTTTTGAATGGTTTTCATGAAAGTAATGTGTATTTTATTCGACGATTGAAATCGGGTAAGATAAATATTTATAAAGATAAGTTTTTTTATGTTAGACTGGTTTTATTGAAGCCTCAATTTGTTGAGCTGGAGTTTGGGATCACCGTTGCATCGTGACACCTACCTTGGCTCGCCACGGACGTGATGCCATAGCTGCATACCTCAAATTGAATAAAAGTCAGAAATACATGTGTTTATTAATTTTCAACCTGTTTATATAAGTGTTTGATCGTTTATAGAAGTTTGTGCCTCACTACTCATTCTCGATGCGACAGCCGCCCGGTACGGACGTTCCAAGACCACTCCGATTGATCGGTCCCTTCACGATATTCAGTGGCGCTCAGTTTACTGACGTCACAGTTTAGCGTATTCGTTCCGTAATACGGTTTTTCTGGGTTTTTTACTCCCTCCGGGCACTCTCGAAGTGACTTTTTCTTAGCGACTAAGTCTCTTAGTTTTCAAAGTGCTGTGTTGTGCTTGTGCTGAGTGCTGTAGTAAAGTAGTCTGGTTTTAGTAGAAAGGATACCCAACGCTGACAACTAATTTGTACTGATCCAGTCCTTTTATTTTATATATTACTTCTTTCTACTATTTTATTTTTTTACTTTTCTATGTTCATATTTATCTTTATCATATATATGTGTCTTTTTGCGTACATTTGCCCTTTATGTCGCTAAAGGTTGACCCTAACGCGGTCAACTCTTTACCAGCGTACCCTTTTCAGGATTCTAGGTAGCGGCCTTCAGCGAACTACGGTTACTTTTGCTCGGTTGTTAGGAATTCTAGGCATCCTTTATATATTCATATAATTAGTCCCAACCCCTCCCTAATGGATTCGCAGAGTTTATTAAACTTTGCGAAGGCCTTCGCACAGGCACTCGCCGCGTCGGATGTCCCCATCAAAGACGAGGTCACAACGCAGGCTTTAGTTACTTTCAATGCATCCTCTCTAGGCTCATCCTCTAGGCTGCCCTCTTGGTCCTTCAGGTCTACAACTCTCCCGCGTCTCCCATGCCCTCAGACATGGACTGTGTGTCGGACACGTCCTGGCGCACATCGAGTAGGAAACGTACGGCTCCCGGCAGCGATTCAGACTCTGCGTCCGAAGCTTCGTCGGTCGCCGCTACCTTAACTAGCTCTCCTGAGCCTGCGTTTACGTAAGTTTCATGTAAGTGCTTTAAGAAGCGCATAAAGCAAGCTCCGGTGTCTTCAACACCCGATCCCACCCCGGTGTCTTCAACACCCGCGCCGTTAATGTCACTCCAAGTGACCGCGTCCCCGTTGGTTCCGTCAAAGCCAGCAATGCGCTGCACTTTCGTCCCGGCTAAGGCTCAACTCCCTCCTCACGTCTTCCTCCGCGAAAAAGCGTGATGGACCACGGTTTCTAGTCCGTGAAAAGAGCAAAAAATTAATTACGTCAAGGCGTCTAAAGCAGGCGATACTATTAAAATTTAGGTCGCGACTCGGTAAAACAAATCGCGTACCATACCTACGCCCTCTCGGAGGAGCGTAAGATCCGCGCAGTAATACGGGGCGTCACGTTCGATCTCGCGAACGACAAAATCCTGGAGGACCTTAAGTCCCAGGCCTTCCCGGCTGAAGCCGTGCACAAAATGCACTCTGACCGCGGCAGATGTTTCCCTCTCGCCTTAGTAATTTTTTCCAACGCTCCCAAGGAAGATCTTCAGATAGGCTCGCACAATTTGTGGACTCTCAAATATCTCTGTCGAGGTTCCTAACCGTCGTGTCCACCCAGGGCAATGCCACCGTAGTAAGCTTTACGGCCATGCAGCAGCTAATTGCTCAACCCCTCCCAGATTCGTTAAGTGCCTAGATCCCCATATCACGAAGGAGCGCAACCGTGCTCCCATGGAAGCAAAGCCCGAGCAGCCGACGCTGACTCCAGCTCTCTCCTGGAGACAGCGCCCGGCCACTTCACCTCAGTCTTCGTTGGCTGAGGACACGAAGACCGTGTTCGACGTTATCCAAAACGTCGACATTAGGGAAATCGCCGTACTCGCACGCAAACTGCGAGCCGCCCGCTCTCCTCTAGAGCGTCTCTTCGCGTTAGCCGAGCATCACTCGCTTCTTAGTTAATTGTAAATTTTTATAAACTCTATAAATAGTTTGAATTCTTAGATAATTAATTCAATGATCAGACCTTCAAATATCGCGTCCGTTCGTATTAAACCCAAGGGCTTATCCCTAGTTTCATTTAACGCTCGTAGTCTTAATTCTAACTTTTCTGAGCTCAAACTGTTCCTTCAGAACAATGAGCCAGACTTACTGCTCCTCCAAGAGACGTGGCGCACTCCATCTCGCTCCGGGGGATTCGCTATTCCTAAATATGCGTTTAGTAGTCAGGATGGGCCCAACGCCGACGGTCATGGCGGCACAGCTATATACTATAAAAGAGGTTTCCATTACTCTTCTCTCCTCAACATGAAACCCACTGTGTGTAAATTGGCTGTGACATGTCATCCAAGCATAGTCACTGGACGTGCCTATCGACCAACACCAGTGGTGTCACGCTCCTTAACATCACTGAGTCAGTCGACACGTCATTTCTCCCGTCACTCCCAGTCATTATCCCGCTAACCCGAACCACTCTCCTGAAATCCTCGATTTTGCGATAGTAAAGAGAATCAACCTCGATCTCAGGTCTATCGAACCGCTTAATGACCTAGGCTCTGATCACCACCCCGTCTCCTACTACTAGGACCGTCTAACGACAACGTTACGTCTCCTTAGACCTTTACCAACTGGAAAGGCTTTAAAATACGTTAGTTTCAGGCTTAGAGGCACCGAACTCTCCGCTCGCAATCTCACCCGACTCTCTGGATTCCCGGACAAAATAAACTCGTTAGTCGATTTCCTCACCGTTGCTTTCAGCTCAGCTATCAGTGATAACGAAAAGGTTGCTAAACAATGCAAACCCACGCTTCCCTTAGCCGTTAGCAATCTCATTAAAGCTAAGAACGCGGCTCTCCGGAGAGCCAAGCTCTATCCCACGCCCACCTATAGATTAGCTGCGAATTAGCTACAACGTAAAGTAAGCCTTGCCTCGCGGATCTCCGAGACGCTCAGATGAACGATCTCATGGAGAATGTCTCCCCGTCCCACCAAGCGTATTATAGAATGGCCCCACGTTCCTCCTCTCACTCGTCCCGACGGCACTACTGCCTTCGAAGACGAAGAGAAAGCCGAACACTTCGCTGACAGCATTGCCTTACAATGCTCGCCCAGCACTCAACCCGCGGATCCCTCTCACATCCAGTCGGTAGAGGAATGAATCCTCCGCAGGGACTTTGAGCAGGGACAGGGAAAGAAGCGCCAGTCATAGGCATTCCCAAGCCGGGTAAACCTCTGAATATCTGTTTCCAACGGATAGCGATCCCCTCATCATTCTCCATCAGTTCGGTTTTCGCGCTAAGCACTCTTGCTTTCAGCAAGTACATCGTATCGTCGAGTACATACACGACGGCTTCTATCCGCGGCCCAATAAAACGGTCGCAGTTTTCTTTGACGTAGCCAAACGGCTTTCGGTAAAGTCTGGCATAGTGGCCTTGTTTATAAATTTATAAAATAGGCTTTACCGGATCGCCTAGTCAGAATAGTCGCGTCGTTTCTCAAAGATCGTACGTTTCGTTTTAGACAGAAGGCACGCTTCCCGCGCCTCGTCCCATAAAGGCTGGAGTCTCTCAAGGCTCAGTCCTCGTCCCTAAGTTTTACACTATGTATACCAACGACATTCCCATCCCGCCGAAAGGCGTAGAACTCGCCCTCTTTGCCGACGACACCGCCCTTTACACCAAAGGCCGCTGTGTCCCGCATCCCGTATCGATGTGTATCCAGACAAGAGTCCTGCGATTCACTTCGACCACAAACGCCCTCGCCGCCATGACGATCCCCACGTTCGAATGCTTGGTATTCCCATACCCTGGAAGCGCAGTGCTAAATAGTTAGGCGTCACCTAAGGCCCGACGCTTCCTTTCAAGCCACACGTTGATAGAGTAACGAAACTAGCCCGTCTCTTCTTAGGCCGACTAAATAGTATGTTAGGTAGACATAGTAAATTGTCCCTTCGTAACAAACGAACGCTCTTTACGACCTGCACTATATCCGTCATTACTTATGCCTCGCCAATCTTTGCCCACGCCAAACCCTCCCTCCTGCAAAAGCTGCAGGTGGTTCAAAATCTCTTCTGCTGCAGGGCCACTAACGCACCCTGGTACGTGCGTAACTCGGACCTGCACAGAGATCTTGAACTACCTACAGTGCAACAGCACCTCAAAACACTCTCGGAAGCGTTCCTCAAACGCTCCGAAACCCACCCCAATCCTCTAGTTCGAGATTTGGTCTCGTATACTACGCCAGTTCTTGATTCGAAGTTCAAAGTTGCTAGGCCTAGGAATGCGCAAGCGTACGAAGCCACCCAGCTGTCAAACGATCTCGAAGCCCTTCTGGCCGCAAATTCAAATTCAAATTTTTATTCGAATTAATTTAAATTCTCTTTGCAATTTTGAGCGCCTTTAGTGCTATGAAACCTTCATGCTTAGAGCATCTCAGCGGGTCCTTCGGGCCCCACTTGCGCAGTCTCTATCTCCAATTGGCCGTCGCTTCAGATGAAGGCTGTGAGGCAAAAGATTGCCAGAGTAATTCAGGGGTTTTTTAGTCGGAGCGAGTCCCACATTACGTCGATCGCGCGCGCGAAATATGCGTAAGAGCATTTTTTAGATCCTCTGGCCCTCCCCTTGGAGAGGAACAAAAATAAAAAAACCTCACTACTCGTAAGTTGCTCTCCATCTTCAACTTAAGGCAATATTACTTAATAATCATCTATCAAACCATATTACCCCACCTACTTGAAAATTATCTTGTATAGACTTAATTGCTAGTAAAATATCAAATGTAAATGGAAAAACTTTACATCTAGCGTTATCAAATCATGAGACGGCACAAACCGTGACATTTGAATTAGAGGAAAATTCTAAATCACCTAGGCTTCCTAAAATGTGGTTTGAAAAACATAGGGATTATTCTAAGGATAATGTTAGAAAATTTTATGCTGCAATATCCTCACTATCATTTGACGATGTCTTTACTCAAAATAATACAAATAAATCTTTTGACATATTTCACGACTATCTAATACTATTTTACAATTTATGTTTTTCAGAAATAACGGTAAAAAAATTTGGTAAACCAGGTAGAATAAACTGGCTAATGAAGAGTTTGAGAAAAAGTTGTACAAAAAAAGGGTTCTTTACTTAAAATTAAAGTCGTCTTATAGCAATATATATAGTGAAAATCTCAAGCAAAATCAAATACGAACTACATAAAAAATGCACCAAACACTTTCAAAGCCGCATGTGATTTAATAAATTCTAACACAGCCTAGTAACTGATTTATAAATTCGATCATTTTTGAACAACAGTCTTATAATAATGCGTTTCATACTGCTAGGACATTCAATAATTTCTTTATTAACACTAGTTGCAAAACTAATAATTATCAAAGTAGTTGCAATGCTCACCCTTCTGTGAGTCAGAGTATATTTTTAAGTCAGTTGCACCAGAGGAGGTCCATAAGATTATTAAAAGTTTGAAAAATACGCACGCAGTGGGATACGATAATATAAATACTAAAATTGTAAAAATTTGTTCCCTTACTAAACTACTACTAAAACCGTTGATAATTTAATTAATTTATCATTACAGGAAGATGTTTTTCCAGAACTTTAAAAAAGCAATCGTTAAGCCTCCACATAAAAAAGGCTATATAACTGACATTAATAACTATCGACCCATAACAAAAGTACCTGTTCTGTTTGAAAAAGTAATAATAGGTCTTTACCTATGAAACTGCCGTTTTGCCGTACTGGCCATTTCAAATGAAAATATTTTTTTTTTGACTGATAATTCTAATTTCAAATTAATTTTATTTGACAAACATGATTTTCTTTTTCTAAAATCGTCACTTGTTTAATAGTTAGTGTTTTGTTTTCAACGCATTCGAACATTTTTCGTCATCATGGATAAGTTAAAAATTCGAGTAATTATGGAGTATGAGTACCGTCGTGGCAGCAAAGCGGCACAAGCGGCACGCAACATCAACGACGTTTACGGAGCGAATACTACAAACGAACGCACCACCCGTTATTGGTTTACCCGCTTCCGTTCTGGAAATTTTGACCTGAAAAATGAACCCCGTGGTCGTCCGAAAACTTCGGTCGACAATGACGAATTAAAGGCAATTGTGGAAGCTGATGAAACTCAATCCACGGCTGAATTAGCAGCAGCTTTCGACGTTAGCATCAAAACAATATTGGTCCATTTGCGTCAAATTGGCAAGGTAAAAAAGCTTGACAAATGGGTACCCCACGAACTCAATGACTGCCAGCGCGAAGTACGCGTGGAGACGTGCCTTGCACTGCTCAGCAGGCATACAAATGAAGGAATTCTGAACCGCATTGTTACTTGTGATGAGAAATGGATCCTGTTTGACAGTCGTAAGCGCTCAGCAAGTTGGTTGGACCCTGGTTCAGCACCCAAACAATACCCTAAACGAAAACTTACCCCTAGAAAAGTGATGGTCACTGTTTGGTGGTCTAACGCGGGTGTAATTCATCACAGCTTCTTGCCAAACGGGACAAGCATTACTGCAGATGTGTACTGTGAAGAACTGAACACAATGATGGAGAAGCTCGCACGTCTTCAACCAGCTTTGGTCAATCGTTCGGCTCCACTGCTCCTGCACGACAACGCGCGACCTCATACTGCACAGCAGACGGTCTCCAAGCTACAAGAGTTGAGGTTGGAAGTTCTCCGTCATCCGCCGTACTCACCAGACCTTGCGCCTACAGACTTCTACTTTTTCCAGAATTTGGATAACTTCTTGGCGGGAAAAAAATTCAATACCCGAGAGGCAGTACAAAATGCCTTTGAAGAATTTGTTGCCTCCCGTCCAGCTGATTTCTTCAAGAAAGGCATCAATAAGCTACCAATGCGTTGGCAAAGATGCATTGATTGCATGGGTGATTATTTTGATTAATAGAAATAAAAAATATATAAAAAAAATTACGCTTCATTTATTTCGTGAAAAACGGCAATTTCATAGGTAAAGACCTAATATTACATAAAATTATTTTATTTATTACAAAGTTTTTTCTCTTCAATGAATCTGTTGCATAAAAATCAATTTGGATTTAGAAAAAACAAAAGTACCACTCTTGCCTGCTTTCTAGTCAAAGAATCACTAAACTCTGGTTTACCGACAGTCTCTATAATCTTTGACATGAGCAAGGCATTCGATTTAGTCTGTCATACGACTCTACTAAATAAGCTAGAGTCATATGGCGTACGCGGAAATGCACTAAATTTCTTAGACAGTTATTTAAAATGTAGGTATCAATGCGTCGAAATTTCACAAATAAGTTGTAATATGGTAAAGGAGTACAAGGCACAATTTCAAATACAAAATCCTTTTGGGATTCCTCAAGGCAGTGTGTTGGGACCTTTTTTGTTGAAATATTTATGATTAATCTCCCTAATGTAACTAAACATGATTGTCTATTTTTTGCCGATGAGATAACTTTAAACATAACGGCAAATAATATTTAATCATTAGAAACAGAAGCAAATGAAGCACTCAACTCAATCACGCAAAGTCTTGACAAATGTAATTTAATAATTAATCTGAAGAAAACTAGTTTTATAGGATACCAAACCCATCGGACTACACCAGCTATGATTCAGTTTTACTGTCAGGGCACACAAATAGACAAACTTGATGAAATAAAATATTTAGGATTAACATTAGATAAGTATTGTGATTGGAAATCACACATAAATTATTTATGTACTAAAATTAATAGTTTTGTGTTTGTTATTGGTAGACTATCAAGAACTGTAAGCAAACAAGCTGCTTTGCTTGCCTTTCATGGGTTTGTTGCATCTAACTTACGCTATGGCATAATTCTATGGGGTAATTTTGTCGATATTCAGAAGTTATTTAGATGTCAAAAGAAATGCGTTAGGGCTCTTTGCGGAGCTAATTTTAGGGATTCGTGTAGAGGCTATTTGCTGAGTTCAAACTGCTCACTCTTCCATTCATTTATTTGTTTGACATGCTAATATTCGTTAAGAAATATATGGAATATTTTAAGTAGCAGGCGATTATATGAATCTTATGGCAAGAAATAAAGTTACTCTTGGTAAGAAACTGTACATGCCACTTAAAAAATTAAGTGTATTTAGTAATAATGTATACTGTATGGCAATTCACATTTTTAATCACCTACCTATACAATATAAAAATTTTCATTCCATGGAATACAGACGGAAACTACTTGACTTGTTTAAAATTAAAGGATATTATTCAATTAATGAATATTTAAAAGACACCGATTTATAATTTTTAGACATTATCTAGGGTGATAATTTATATTTTGACATTGTATTGTACTGGATTTATTTGAAACTAATTTGACATTTAACTTCACAATTTTTTGACATTAACTTAGAAATATTTTTTGTTTAATTTAATAAACATTTGCGCTGACTCTCAGCAGAAAATGTTGATCTGAATGACATGTTAAACCAACTTATGTTCACATTTTCACGCAAATAAATATTATTTGAATTTTGAATTTGAATGCTGCCTGTGACGTTCGCTTTGTCGTTGCAACGCAAATTATTATAGTTAAGGTTCAACTCCTAAGTTTTTTAAATTTCATTTTTATTATATTTATTATAAACATAAATTCCGAGGCGCCTTTCCAAAGTATTAACTGAATGCGACAAGATATAGGGCATCTTTTGGAATCTCCCCAAGGGTTGCAGTACCTACATTTTTTACTTTTTGATTAAAAAAAGGGTTCTTAAAGAAAGTTAATCAAGTTTCAAGAAAATTGAAATCGCAAATTATAAACCTTTTTTTAATTTTAAATCACAGTATACATATACTTTTAAAAATAACGTCAGCGAAGGAAATTTTCATCCTGAGAATAACAAAGTGATTGCCAAAAACGGATAAACCAGAAATAAAATTGCATTTTGAATTGTCCTAAATTTTCATTACAAGGAAAAAAAAAATAATTTCTATAAAGAAATCTGTGAACAATATGCAATTTTTTAAATTTATTAGGCTTTCATTGCATTTAATAATAAATACTTTGGTTGGATATTTTATTATTGTATTATCACAGTTTAACTTTAAAAGTCTGTCCTTGAGTATTTTTATGCAATATTATTTTACCTGGCTAAAGTTTATAAATAAGAGGGTCCTCGTATTTGATTATCAATCGATTGAAGCCTTTTTCGCCATTTCTAAAGCCTTCGAACAAGCACGTATGCCGACTGATGGTAAGTGGCATCCGCACCCATTGTTCTTTAGTCGTTCTTCATGTCTTCATTAGTCGTGGTGTTTTTTTTCATTAGTGACAGGTGTTTTATTTATTTATATTTAGTGTAGCCGATCACAGGCTTGAGTTCAAGTTGCCTTTGTTATAGTTATTGCACTGGCTGTTTTTTCCCATTAACCGGTTTACAACCGCACTATATACTTGCACTTTGATGTAAAATTCCACTAAGAGTATCTAATTTACGCACCTTTAAAATTCGTTGCGATCGAAATTGAACGTTGGGTATGACGAAGATTGCAAGTTAAAAAGAGGTTACCAAAATGCAATTTAAGTATGGTTTCTGTTTTTACACAATTTTTCATACAACAGTTCAATTTAACGTAGTAACCATATAGTATCATATAAGTGCGTTGTTCAGACTTGATCTCATCTCCGTCACCGCCTTCACAGCTACACAGACTACGTACTTACAAGGGAAATATGAGTTCACCCAACAAAGCGCTGTTGTTGCTGGAATTATAACACTTTTAGTTGAGCTTATTTTACATAAAATAATAGGTGTCGGACTCAGACTCCCGCGGTCCGCTCTCTAGACACTTTAATGCACTTATAGTTGCGCAAATCAAATCTTCTGTAAAGGTTGTTTAAGTTTATGCGAAATTTCACTTCGAGTAGACAAAGGAAGATTTTGAGGTTGACTTAATTGTGATTAAGATGTCATTTATTTTAAGGTTTTCGATTCATATCAGAATGTTGATGTTACGTTAATTTTCAATATGTATTCAAATTTGGGGTTTTTATTATCCTTTGAAACGTTTGATAAAAGCGTTTCCTTCGATTAAAAGTCTAACAAATATCACTACGTGGGAAACCTATGAGACATGCTATCTTAAATAAGTCATATTAATTGTTTACCTTCTAGTTGAAATACACAACACTATATAAACACCATAATATACAACTACAAAACTTAACAACTCTACTCGAAAGAGTCGTGGCGTAGATGCTTGTAGCCCTATATCAGAGGTTCTAAGTGAATGGTTATCATATATTATATATTTTATCTCATACATGAATAGATAATCAAGGTCAATCAAATAACGGTATCAAATCGGTAATCAAAATCAATTACGGTAATTGAGATATTTTGATTTATTTACTTTATTTTGATACGAAATAAGTTTGATATTGATTTATTAATCTATACCCTAAATGTTAATCTATACCTACTCTTTCAACATAAAATTATCATTTTTAAATTAAACAAGAACACTGTTATAAATAATTTTCATACTACTGTGGCTAATTTACACAAAACTGTTATCAAACTTGCGGTTCTCCGTTTGATTTACAGAGAAGTTTATGCTCTGTCAAACCGCTTCCAATTCTTATTCAGTTAATCAATTTAAATTTAACTTAATATTATCCTCTGAAGCTTAAATAACCCGCGAATTGGTGAGGAGGCTGTTTATTGAGAATGGTAAAGCCTGTAGCCCGTGAAATATCGTAAAGTCTGTTTACAACTGAACAGTTGAGCCATTGTTGACTCAGGTACAGTCGGCGCTTCAGATACCACCGGAAGGGCTCTAGTTAAGTCGAGAATCGCTTCAACGCTGTTAGGTCTTTTGTAGGCCCATCCCACACACTACGCAAAAACGACTCTACAAGGGATTCAAATGCGAATCTGAGCGTGCTTCAAACCTCCGTGCACCTGAAAATAAATATTTGTTGGTGGTGCCAACTGTAAAAGAAAACATAAAACCTTTAAAATATGAATAGAGCAATATTTTTTAATAATTTTATTCAAAATTTTATCAGCGAAAAATGGCACAGTATGATCGTGCTGATTAACTAGAAATTTGCTGACTCAAGAGCATAGTTTGTACAGCCGTCTGTTCTCGTTATTTCACTGAGTCAAACTCCTTTTATCTGATTCTGAATAATAAACAAGCTGCTGAATTTGACAAATTAAAAAGCCGGGCTGCTGAAGTTATATTCCTATACAATTCCTGTTCCCATTGGAATTCCGGGAGAAACTATGTGTCCCTCTACAACTAAGATGAATCTATTGACACCTCATATGTTTATTTTCATCAAGCGGTTTAGGATGTAGAGCTAAAGAAATATACAAACATACATACATACAGTCGTAAAACCTAAACCTCCTTCTGACAGTCAGTTACAAAGGAAGTTATTAGGGCTGTTAAATTTTTAATTAAATGTACTTACGCTTCGAAGCCAACCTATTTACTTATCGTGGAAAACTCATACTTCTTACAGGAACCAACAAAAGTATGAAGTTATTTCAAAGCATTCGTAAATTTTCTTCGAACTTGATTTTTCTTTTACTTAAACATTATACTATTATTTCACGCGGGCCATGTATGTTAAGATCTTGGCTGGGGCGGTAGGAGGTAATAACCACATTTACGTGGTTGTGTTCCGGTTTAAGGAAAAGCACAGCCAGTGCAATTACTGGAACAAGGACAACTTTAATTGAGATTTGAGACTTCACACAAATTATATGTAAACAGCTAACTATATGTTACTTATATATATCTGTTAAAACCTTGAGACCTGTGTAGTATAATATAATACCTCAGTACTGTATAGAATACCTAGGCAAAGTATCAAGTAAATAATATTTCATACATTACCCAAACGTTTTAGGAATACAAAGGATTGCCTGGGTATGGTATAGAATACCGGATTATAGAGATCGGCGGTAACACATAAATTCATAAAGACATAAGAAGGTAAAATTTAGGAAGCAATTATAATAACAAACAATATATAAATGTTTTAAATTTCATTTATTACATAATTTTACAATACCGCTAATTCCAACAGTTATAATCACGGAAACAATATGTACATTAGGTATATTGTTCTTATTTACGTATTTACAAGCATAGAATTATTACTTATCTGTATATATTTTTCTAATTTATTCTCAAAAGATAAAAAAAAATGCAATACAGTATCTGATTGGTATACATGCCTTCATTTTTATTGCAAGAATTACAAAAAATTCGACACTCTAGTATTTTGAAACTTTTGAAAATAAGTCTAGTCATGAAAAAATAATCGATACATTTATTTAATCATTTGTACACGAAACATAAAATACATAATAGAGCTTATAAATAATGTACAAAGGTACTGCTTATTTCTAAAAGAAATCTTTCTAGCAGATATGAGACTGAGTTAGTGTGAAAAACAGAAATACATACACTACGTACAATAAACATACATAAATATATATTCTAATAGATGAATGACACAAATAAACCAGTGAAATAATGACACTTTAATACAGTGCGCGTGCTCATCTCCATTGTGTTTATAGAAAAATCCGTCACTCAGGTAACGCGGAGAGCTTGCTTTGTATAGGACTTTAAAGAGTACAGCTAGGATGCGGGCTTTTTTAAAAGCAGTAAAATATAATATTGTCGCATTCATTATATGATAAGAGCTTATACTTATCACATCAATGGTTATATGTCTAATATAAAAAAAAACCTTAGTATTGATTGACAATTTTATCTCTATTTTTGTAAAGTATTTTAATCCTTTTATGACGTTTTATACAGAAGCTTTATAATATGTATTACTTCGATTTCACTTCCTTTCGCAAATATTTTTTTATGTTAAGCCATGTAATGTACATATGTGTCAGCAGTATAATTTCTTATACTTAACATATCAACGCTTTTTATACTAGTTCAGATTATTTACCTAGGTAGGATCTAGCCAAAACCTACGAGAGTAAATTAATTGTAGGGCCAGACCTTGGGTCAGTATTATTGAATAACGCAGATGACACTTCAAGAGCAGGTTTATTTACCGTCCTACAACACTTAGGTTGAAACCTATAGCAATATAAGCGTCCTTAGTCTTACTTAGACTTATATCAGCTAAATTTTCAAATAAAAAGCGACTTTGTTTTTTATTGCAATACATACATTTTCTAAAAACGTGTCGAACCAATCTTGTCAAAAAAAAGCCATTAATTTTTACAGGATTTTCATCTCTATAGAACGAAGTAGTTTTTTTTCATTTGGCCACTTAACTGAGATGTATCCGAGATAAATCTATCACGTTTTATAGACTTCAGCCTAAAGCTACATATGTACCAGTTACAGTGGCACCTTTTCTACCAGATATTTCCGACAAAACTGACCCGACAAAACCAAGGATTTGAAAAGTTCTATTTTGCTTTAATAACTCTAATTTGCTATACATTATTCACACACGCATTCCTCGTACACATCTTTCGCATCGCGAGCACTTTTGTATCCAATCTTGGCGATGCTACAAAAATTAAGTGGACTCTGTCTTTAAATTGATTGGTCACACAGCATAGTCTTTTCGCACAGTTCTGGTTAATATGTAGCCTTATTATTATTTATTCGGATGATACAATAATTATTTTTAAACCGAAATTTATTTGGATTTTGTTCTAAGAAAGTACTTTTATTAAATTTTTCCTTATAATCTTATCGTTCACGGACATAATCTAAGCACAAAAGACTATTGTAATATTTAAACCTTAGATAAACTTTTATTACTACTATTATACTTACAAAATTTTTACCAATCTACTATAATTAATTTTATTGAGAGTGGCACAATAAATACTATCAGTCTTTGAAAACTTATATCTTACAGCAACTATTTTGACTAAGTTATATAACGCACAATATTGACTAAGTTATATAATTTACAACGAATATGTTTTTTGATATTTAACGTTTGCCCTTAAGTTTTAAACTTTGAAAAACGTTGTGGATATGGATGATTTTTTAATGGTAGAATATTGATTTCAATTCTGAATAAATAACCATCGAAATGTTATGCATAAAAATCAAGACACACAGAGAGAGGACACCTACCTGTTAAATTATTCTGAGCTTTTACTTTGAACGATTTTAAATGAATTTGTACAAAAAACCAAAAGTACAATATGTACTAAATGAGTACAAAGAATTTCATTCGAAATTAAAAATACACATGATTAAATGGAAAAGTTCAGTAAACAAACATTAAGCTTCCAAATTTCTACATATCGTGTCGTATAGAAAACAGAAATAGCAGATAATTAAAAATAAACCTATTTATTTTATCAGTACCTATCGGAATTTGTATTGTTAACAGCTTACGTTAAATTAAATGTATTTTTTTTACAATCACAAATTATGTATACTACCAGAGTATAGTCCAATTGGCACTAGTAAAACGATGATGAAAGTCCATTTTGTCAGCTCATTATCATCACGGAGGTGAAGGTGATGAGAGAAAGCTTTAAAGATGATGCTTGCGATGACTGGGTCGAATCGTAATCTAGGAAAATAAATTACATTTATTGAAATAGAAATTTAAGGGCAGGAGGTTACAACTTTGGTTACAACTCCAGACGAGTCACGTCGGAATCCTCAGGACTCTCCATGTGGACTCTACAACAAATAATTTTATAACCTGTTGCCTTGACATAAGAGTAACAAACCTATCCACCTTATAATCTTAAAATTAGGTGTAAATCAATGTCCATAAATCAATCAAAATAACTTTCAATTTAAAACAATCCAAATGTTTTTTTAGAAAAAATAGTTGAAACCCTTTTTTTGTTCGTCATATTAAAGTATACCAAGTTAAGAAAGTTGAAGTATTACAGATTTGAGAACACCAGACACGAATGTTGAATGCTTCTTTTAAAATCGAAGTTTCTGTAGAAAGACTTAATTTTTATTGAAATATTTAACTAGCATACTTTTTCGCTACATTTCGAAGCTTAATAATAATAATAATAATAATAATAAATCTTTATTGCAACAAACACTTTGGTACTTAAGTCAAGGTATCACTAGCTTCTGAAATAGGAAGACCTGTGGTACAGAAGCTAGTTTCTAAATTTACATGACACGACTAGGGATTTGGTGAATGTTACAAAAATGGACTACACACTAATACAGCTCAGTAACACAGATATGAGAGATTAAAAGAAATTTACATGGAAATATATAGATTTGATAATTTTAGGTTAATATAATTATTATATTTTGGTCTGCGAATACACAGAAGGAAAATATGTCTCACTGTGTGTGTATGTATGTGTGTATGTATGTGTGTGTGTTTGTGTGTGTGTTTGTGTGTGTGTGTGTGTAAGTGTATATGTACGTGAAGAAACAGGTTATTAAAGAAGAAAAAAAAATAAATATACATAACTCTGGTACAATTTATTTTGCTAACAGAGCTTCAGTGTCGTTGTAGTCAAGGGGTTTCAGCCAGTGAATTATTTTGGATTTAATTTGTTGATTGGTATATATTTTACTTTTGAAGATTCTATTGAACTGATTATATAATACGGGTGCTATGTGGTAATAGTGTCTTTTCGCAAAAACGCTATTTATTTACGGAACTAAATATTTGTCAATATTGTTCCTTCTCGCGCTATTTGTAGTAACAAGATAGTTTGTTGGAGAACATTTATGAAAGCGTCTTAAGCATTGGTATATGAATAATTTTCTCACGCTGAGTGTCTGTGATTTTTCATAAACCTGTAATGTAGGATGTCGATAAGGTAGCCTAAGTAAAACTTTCAGCACTGCACGCTGTGCTCTTTCTGCATCTATTAAATGAGTTTTACTCGCACCACCCCACGAACATATCCCATAGGTAATGACAGGTTGACACAGAGAGTTAAATGTCTGTAATAGAAGTTCGGGGTTAGCTACTGACCGCAGACACTTGAGAACGTAAATAAATTTCCTTATTCTTTTGCATAAACTTTTGATATGTGGAGTCCATTGAAGTTTGTCATCGACTGTAACCCCGAGGTACTTGACTGTTGATGAATGGAGCAGTTTTGGACAGTTACATGGTTGTACATCACTAGAGGTCTTGCACGTAGAAGAATGAATATGTAAGTCAGGGTCGTTCTTGGGTTTTGAAGATTTAGGCTTGCTAAAACAAAGATATGTGGTTTTGGACGCGTTTAGAGCGAGAAGACTATCACTGAGCCAGGCAGCTATTTTAGTTAGTCCCTTCTCAGCTAAGATTTTGCATATATAGCTGTAAAGTATAACTGTATAACAATATAGCTGTATCATCAGCATATATAGTAATATCTGCACTTTGAAGCTCTTGGTCAGCGAGCTGATTTACGTACACCAGGAAAAGAGTAGGTGCCAGGGTACTGCCCTGTGGAATACCATATGAACACGATAGTTCGTCGATAAGATAATTAGCTACTCGGACGCACTGAGATCTACCAGTTAAGTAACTGCGAAACCAAGATAAGACAATACCCCGAATTCCTACATTTTCTATTCGATTAAGTAAAATGGGAAGAGACACGGTATCAAATGCTTTCTGTACATCAATAAAGACACCTATGCACTTATCACCACTATCGACATATTGCGTTATTTTAGAGGTAAGTTTGATAATGGCGTCATCAGTCGATTTGTCGGGTCTAAATCCAAACTGATTCTTCGAAATATACTTATTGGACTCTAAATAATTTATCAATCTTTTATTTACAAGTTTTTCAATGATTTTAGATAAGACACATAAAAGTGAGATCGGTCTATAATTGGACGCCAACGACTTATCACCCATCTTGTGGATTGGGATTACAACTGATCTTTTAAACACAGAAGGAAAATTACCCGTTGTAAAACTAGTATTGCACAAATAAGAAATTGGCTCTGCTAGTAGGTTTTTAAAGCGTTTTATTATACTAGTAGGCATACCGTCCCACCCCGATGAGTTACTATTTTTTAAGGTACTTATTACATATTTGACTTGAAGAAGCTTGAACATAACTTTACCGTTATAAATATATTCTTTACAATTACGAGCTCATAATTAACCCATATTGCATTGCTAAGCCAATGCCAATGCCATGAAGCTATTCCATAACGTATGGTTATATTTCTATGAAGACTATTATTGATAAACAAAAACGCACAAATATAACTTAATTGACTAAATTTCCTGGTAGTACAATAAATAAAACACTGAAACATAGGCGTAACTTTTAAAAGCTTAAACAGTTTGAATTGAATCTCACAGCCGAAGTTCTTAGACAGGAAATGACATTACATTTGTCGCGCATTTCAGTCATTTTAATACCCATTTAATGATTTTCCAGCGCCTAGGATTTAAATACACCATAAGCTTTTACGGTATTATCTACACTTAAATAAAAGATCATTTGTAGTCTACAAATTCTGAAACCACCATAGAATATATTTTATGAATAAAATCCAAAGGTATATATAGGTAAGAGCTACACTGGTGAAGCTACGCGAAACGACGTTCTCCATATTACCTTGCACTAATACTTCATTAGATTACACAATTGTATGTGTACACTAAAGTACAGTTAAAAACAAAGCCTAAAATATCAGCAGCGTATTAACATATCAAGCTATCAGTAGACATCCGCAGTATTTCCAAACTCGGCTGTCATCTTGAAATTTCCTTGCCATTTTCATAATTTACAAGCTTTAGTCTATAAATGAATGAACTGTGGAGTAAACTGCCTGCGTCTGTTTTTCCAGAAAACTATAGTCCTAGATCTTTCAAGCGTCGAGTGAATAGGTATCTCGTGGATAGACGTGTAACACCTTCGTCTTCATCGTTACTTTCCATCAGGTGAGATAGAAGACAAACGTCTAATCCTTTTTCAATAAAAAAAAATGTTTACCAACATTAAAAAACATTTTAATAAAATGGCAACACTTAACGATAATAGCGACGCTTATCAAATCACAGATAATTGGTAGGTCTTATAAATCCCATTTTTCTGTAAAATAACTACTAACATAATAGGTACGATTTAGGTGTTACTAAATTTTGGTATTCATTATCACATCCAAATAAGAATATAAGTAATCTCACTTTATCATCCATTAAAGACCACATATTTCGTTAAACTTTATAAGTGCTATTGTATTAAGGCCTTAATATTTTAATTCCATTACATTACTTCGAGGCCGTTATTGTAGCTTTAAAGGCATTTTATATCGTCTTGCATGTTTTATATCGCTAGGAGACTACGGGGCTAGACTAGACAACACAACTTGAATCAATTATACGTTTAAGTAATTTGTGGTTCTGTTCTCGTTTTATTATAATTTTGACATATCATTCCCATATAAAAAACTAGTATCATTAGATTAGATATTTAAAATGGATACTCAGTATATTTTCTTCAAAAATGTCTGTTAAAGTCATCAAGCTAATAAAACAATTGTATTTTAATATTCTCTTGAAGCGTGTGATAAAAGTAAAAATTTTCTTCATCAGTATCTATCAAAACTTTTCTAGACTTTTGAATAATTCAAGCGAATTTCAAAAAACAACTTTGATGTCTACGTAAATCAGGACAAACTGCTTCAGATATAATTATATTAATTATCCAAAATACTTTCTAAGTGTCAGTTTCACTTAGAAGATAAAGTTTGCGAAACGCTAAATTAGGCAAGTAAAGTTATAAAATATAACAGGTCCAATAAACATTTTCTCGAACGATTTCTTTAAAACATAAGTAGATAAAGTTTAATTATTTTTTGCTGCTATTATTATACACAAACATATAATTTTATTTGTCATTCTATCATTTTCTTGTTATCTGCCATTATCATTGTAAGCACTGGTGAGTATATATCACTATGACTCGGATCTTGTTTTCGCCGGAGGCTCCACTCGCTTTTTCCGTACGAATAAAATTCTTTATATCCCTTGAAAAAAGTTTATCTATGCTTTTTTTTGTCTATTTGTTCCATACACAGAGACCGACATAAACAAGAACCTTTGAACCTTTTTGGACAAAACAATTTACTAGTTTCATTGCAGTAGGGTAATGGTAGGAACGCAATAGGGACCACATACAAACGTGCATTTATACGTGTGTGCATAGATTTTAATTACTCACCTATGTCTTTCCACTCTTCTACTTCGTAGTCTCCTATGACTCTGTTCTCTACCGAACTGTCACGACTTCTGTTTTTATTTTTTGCTGAAAAAACTAATCATTATGATTTATAACAGTCAAGATATAGGTTTTGATTGCTTTACAAAACATACAATTCTACATCTGTCATAATTCTTATAACTATCTTATAATTCCCTAAAACTATAGAGCACAGTATTTTCAGATCAACAAGAACATTATAATTTTTTGCAAAATAAATCAAACACAAAGGAAGCAATTCGTTTTCATTTATTTCATAATGGAGCAGCAACAAAATAAATCAAAAAATAAAGGTACCTGTTCCTCCGGTCCCATACACTACGCTTGAGCTCATAAAATGCGAGCCAAATCTATAACAATAAGGCGCTTTGGAAGTCAAAGCGCAAACAAAATCGTTCTCTAACAATAATATTACTAACGACCCAATTGTACGGAACCGTTGGGGCGAAGCTACGAAACCAATAAATACAAAATCCTACCTCGACCTTTCCTAAGCCGATTGTCGAGAATCAACCTACATGTACAACTATGATAAAGAGTTATTGAAAAATCGGACTTTCGCGTCGAATACCTTTTGTTTAACGCATTTAAATGAAAATGCTAGCTTTGAAGAATGCTTACACGCCTATAGAACTGTTACGATATAATGTTGTGAAAATGTGCAGTGTATCGTTTCAAAACAAAACTGAAGGCCTTTGGAAATTAGAACGGATTGCGGTAATTGGAGTCTTACTTATTAATAAAGATATGAATTATTCCTGTTATCTTTCAAGTAATTTTGGGTATCTTTATTGATTTCTTTATACATATAACCTGCAATAATTAATGGTTGAACGGGTAGATAGAAACAGACAGGTTCATGATAGAGAGGTTAAAAGTGTGTTCTCTTAGATGATGAATATGAAGACTTATGTACAAAATAAACAGCAAACTTAACATAGCAAGTTGCAAGGTATCCCAACACTAAACAGCAAAACAATGGACTGGATCACTTGTGAAAAATTAATCCAGATATTTCTGATCAGGTGGTTATAAAGGTAGGGTTTCATTATAAAGTTTTCGTGCCTGATCGACATTAATTATTTGGATACCTGGATCAGTTCTGGTGAACGGGAATACGGGATAGGTAGATCACCTCAATAATAAAGCGGGAAGTTAGAGGTCATAACTTTCTCGGATTAGCAGACGCAGGAGTATATTGGAAACGGATACATTCAGAGGCCCATTTGTTATTTATATACGTCCTCGACTGTCGGATAGTAACGTATTTGTAGGAAATTGATTTTAATGGGTTATATTTTTTAATGATTCTGTTTTTATGGTGGACCTTTGAAAGACAGCACCTGTGCTGTGTAAAAAAGTTTTAAGAGGCTCTTGAAAGTATTTGTTTCGGACGTTAAGTTGACTTTATATTTTAAGGATTTACTTTTAACTTTAAAGTGTAGCTGGAAAGTTTGCGATTTCTTTGTCAGTTACATTTTAAAGATAATTGCAATTTAAGCAAAGTCTAGCTGCGGATTATATTGCGAAATATTTATATCATTTTACTTATAGCCAAACACAGGAAATTATATTCGGTACAGTAAAACGGCAGGCTTACGAAAAACTCATTTCCTGGATTAGAGGATATTTTCAGATAAATGAAAACATAATAAAATTAATAATGTTTTGATACCCACATTTTTTCCTCTGTGGTAGAGTTGGCACATAATTTGCTATTGTGGTCGTTGTTGTCGGAGCTGGGATTTCTGTAACAAAGAGAGCGTTAAAAATTTTCTTCCTTTGGATTGACTTTTGTATCGTCCGTTTTCATTAAACTAAGGCAGGTTTATAGAAGGATTCTGTTTATATAGTGTGTGTATAAGTTAGAGATCAAATACGACATAAATAGATACAGATATTATTTCCACCACAAACATAATTTAATATAATTTTTAAATTGCAAAAAGTCCAAGTTACCTGTTTGGCGCCACCCACTTGTTCGAGCCGGTACATTAGATATTTGTTGTATGGCATTGCTGGCCCGAACCAACTATTTATATTCGGCAAGCTCAACCGCTTGTAAGGCTCACTCGGCATGTCTTGCATAAACGCGAACGGCATTTTTGCCGACCGTTCATGTAAACATTTTTGAATTAGCGGAATTAGGGCCGATGTTTGCCAGCTTGTATGAGTGGGTAGCCCTAAGAGTTTATTTCCACTAAGCAGTTAGCCTAAATATCTTCAAATAAACTATGATCTAAATAAATGACTATGATTAAATAAATAGTACGAGCCCGTCTTCGTGGATGTGCAACCTAGTTGTTGTACAATATTTAAATTGATGTTATGATATTATCTTAGCTTTTCGGCCCACAATGAATATAATCTGATGTCTATTGCAACTAATGAGGTGAAACTGGCCAAACTAATGAGGTTAATAAGGATGGTGCGATTAGTATTTGATTAGTGAAGAAATAGGCTATTTGACAATATAAAAAATACTGTAATATTTATCCATAACAACATCCACATGGATAATGTATTTTAAAAGTCATTCGCATTACTATACTCCGCACGCCGAATGATGATCCCTATGACGTTTCAACTGACAGTTGTATTAGTTATGCGAAACAATTTCGATAAAATACTGTTTTTTCAGGCAAATGTCATGTCATTCAGCCAGGTCATTCAACATAATAAGCAATATTTATTTATTTTGAAAAAAAGACTACGCGCATTGATGGACTTAAAACACTAGATAAAAAAATAACAATACGACAATATCATTGACCAACCGTTAATAATAAACGTCACGGATAGCTGCAGTTCAGACTCAGATTTTGAAAATCCGATTGACCCTGTATCAGATTCAGATTGATATAAATAAAATACAAACTCAAAGCATTTGTTTTATATTTCCAACAAATTATCGATATTTTGTTTATCGATGTGTCCCTTCTTAGTCGATAACAGGTTGACGACGTAACTTTTGCAGCACGTACCATGTACATTTGCACTGAGTTTTTTTCTATTATTTCCGAACATTACGTAATAATTTCTTAATATTCATTTTTATAATTTACAATTGTACACAATTATGATTTTTTCGTCTTTTTAATGGACCTCTAAAGGATTTGATGTGATAGGACGTCAGTACAATGTTAAGCGCTAACGAACTGTCATAGGGATCATCATTCAGCGTGCGGATTATAGACTTAAAAAATAATTAATATTTCTTTCAAATAATACCCAAATAAACTTAATTATTTTCAGTTGGAACATCAACACATGAAACGGTTTTGATTGGCCAAGTTTTAAATGACGTCATAGGTAAGTTTTTTTTTTTTTAATTCTTTATTTATTATTGAGGGTTTCTTCTAGTTTAGAAGACTTCACCCTCATAGTTCTTACAAAATACAATCAATAAGAATAAATTAACCTAACTTACCTACATTAGGTAAGGTAAGTTAAAATCTTGTGTATGTCAATGTATGCCGTGTCTTGACGGCGTGACGTCACAGGCAAGTCTCGACGCCATATTGCTGGAGCAAGCGTTTTGACAGTTTAAATAATCAATGTTCTTTGTAATTCGTTTTTTGAATTAAATACTTAAATAAATAAAAATCAGTATGATTTATAGGTGAGATGGTTTTCGAAAACAAGTAAAATAGCCTATTGAAATCGATCCCGTAGTTAGCTTATCGCAACACATTTTGCAAAGCATTATTATTGCATAAATTCCCATCAGTTGCATCAAACAAAATTTCAAAGTTATATTTTTAAGCATAACACTATGTTTTGCAAATCTTAATAGATTTTTTTTATTAAGTCCCACCATCTGCTCTATTCAGTAATCTAATTATTTACCTTACGATAAAACAAAGATCCTTGTCTCAAAATTTAATTTATTTTTAAAAACTTATTTTTTATTTATTTATTTAAGAAGATTTATCATTAAATAGCTATATAAATATCAAGTTTCTAATGACAAATCTTCACCTATAAATTAACAATATAATTACAACTGAAGACCGACATCTTAATATGTAAAATTCAGTTGACTTAGGTACTAAATAAAGATCAAAGAAGAAATAATCACAATTAACAGAAGAACTTATCAGATATTTCTTTTTTAACTAATGCTGTGCTGGAGCAGAAGACATCTATCTCATTTGGAAATTTATAAAACTAATTAGGGGCGCGTTTAGTAAATGTGTTGGCTCTGTATCTGGTTTTAGCGTAGGGGACACTCAATATAGGCCGCGGTCTCAGACGAAGAGTATTTGTTCTTAAATGAAGCTTGGACAGTAATTCAGGGCAGTCGACATGGTTTTGTGCAATTTTCATCACGCAGATAAAATCACTTATATTTCTCCTAGTTTCAAGAGGCACGACGTGATACTTTCTGCATCTGTCATGGTAGTCTCGAGACTGTGCATGAGTCCTATAGTTAAGGTGTCTGAGGAATCTACCTTGTATATGCTCAATACGAGAGATATATATTTTATACTGAGGGTCCCAAACTTGGCAAGTTTATTCAAGGTGACTCCTAACATAGGTACAATATGAGATTTTTACACCCTTGATACCATGAAGATAAGACGATCGACGAAGACTAAAACCCAGGGCCTTCGAAGACTTTTTAATTATATGGTCAACATGCTTATTGAATAAAAGTTTAGAGTCGTGGATGACGCCCAAGTCTTTGATTTTGCATCTTTGTCAAGTTGTGATTTTACAATTTATATCCTAGGTTCCTCGATTCGCGGCGCCGTGTAAAAGACATGCAAGAGCACTTTGAGACATTCAGATCGAGTTTATTAAGCGAGCAATAAGTTTGAAATCTAAGAAGATCTTCAACATCCCTTATGTAACGAATTGTCTTGAGCACTTTCATGTCATCCGCGAAAAGTACAGTCTTCGATTCTTCGAAACACTGGTGGATGTCTAGGACAAATATTGAGAACAGTAGTGGCCCGAGCAGAGAACTTTGGGGTACCCCAGATGGAACAGGTGCCCAAGCTGACGCAAATCCATTTAGAACTACAGCCTGACTACGATTATCAATATATGATGCAAACCACCTATACAAAGTCACCGTGTATTCCAGCTAAAGTTAATTTATCTAGCAGTATGGTATGATTAATTTTGTCAAAGCACTTGTTGTAGTCAGTGTAAATTAGGTTGACTTGAGTACCCTGTTCCATGCCGGTAATTATAATATCATTGGCCAGTACGAGGTTAGAAACAGTAGATCGACCTTTGAGAAACCCGTGTTGGTCTTCACTGAAACAGCGGCGTAACGCATTATAGACCTGATCATATATAGTTTTTTCTAAAACCTTGGCAAATAGGCAGAGCTTTGAGATTGGCCTGTAATTTTCTATCCTAGCCTTGTCACTGTTCTTAAATATGGGCGTTACGAAAGCAGACTTCCAGATGGTACTGTTCTTTCTGATAGAGATCGCTTGAATAATATGCAGATCGGTTTCAGGAGGCTGTTGGCACAGTTAGAGATAAGTGTAGATGATACATCATCAGGGCCCCTGGACTTGGACAAGTAGAGTGATTTTAACAGTTGCAATACTTTTTTATCATGAACAGTGACTGAAGCGATACCAATAGTAGAGTGACAGGCGGTGGCAGAAGGCAGAGTAAGGGAGTCAACATTGCAAGATGTTTCCGGATTGCTGAAAGTTAAGGCAAAGTAACTTCCAAATAAATCAGCAATACTTTGCCCAGTATTCGCGATCGCGTTCTTATACACCATTTTGTTAGGGTTACATTTTTACATTAGGTTTCATTTACTTTTAATATAGGACCAAAAGCTCTTTGGATCCCTAGTTATATTGTCTTCAATTTTGGTTATGTACGCACTGTAGCACTCTCTTTCTAGAAGAATGGCTCGTTGACGGAGTATTGAGAAAGATTGGTTGTCTGATAAATTTCCGTAAGTACGGTATTTGCGGTGAAATTTGAGCTTTTCTTTAAGAACTTTTATCAGGGCTGAATTAAACCAAGGTGGCTATGATTTAGATTTTACTACCCTTTTAGCTATATGATTGTCACGTACTTCATACAATCGACTACAAAAAGAAGTTACGGCCTCCTGCAATGTATTATTTGTGAGAAGATTTGTCCAATTGGTGTTCATAAGCTAAGATGACATAGCCGACTAGTTGCCTTGATTGTACACATGGCAACAGAATCATGTTGACCATCTTCTAATGTCGCACGCACACGCGCGTTCATCGATACTCACACCACAAAATATCTAAACCACCTGAGCACTATGGCAATCTGCTTACGCACACAAGCACACAGTGTAAATCCCTCACTTATTATCGGTTAAACTGGTTCTAGCTACTTTCAACGACAACGCGCGCATTCAATATTGTACAGTCATGTTGCCAGATTGTTTGCTGTTTTGCATTCGTTCGTTACACTTATTATAGTCCTATCATATTTCTGTGCTCAAGTGAAGCCGAAAATGAATTATCATTTAACAATGCAGCAGAGAGCTGAAGTCGTTGTTTTTAGGAAAATTAATTAGGAAAATTGCACGTCGATTGATGATATTTGTAAGTAAATTTACGCTAAGTATTATCCTGTGACTAGGATTGAACGAAATTTTTGTTTCTAAGTAGATAATTTTATTTACAGAGAAAGACGGTGCAACTATGGTTTCGTCGTTGTGAGGAATCTGGGGATATAGAACCTTGTAGGCCTGGACGGAATCCTATAAAATATACTGATGCATCGGAGAGACACCGTGATATTGTGGCCAGAGAATTTAGAGGAATTAGTTTTTTCAACTTGGGAGATGATGAGAGGATCTGACTTGCGCTAGAATCTAGTTGACAGTATCAGATCTCGGTTGCAGCAGGTCATAGATAACGAACACCGCGCACAAATTAGTTTATAATAAAAAAAGTTTCGTAATAGTTGTGTTTTAAAAAGAAGGTAATCCATGAGTGAAGATGTTATTGTCATTTGCTAAGAAACAAATAATATTTATAGTTTCATGCTAATTACATGTCGATTCATGTCTACAATGCATTTACTACTTCAATGATATAATAAGGTCATACGCCAAGTGAAAGACAAATTTTAATGAAAACTGTCATTCAAATCTTTCAATTAACAACTAAATAACTAAACTATATTGTTTTCTAAATGTTCTTAGCGTCTAGTCGCCTAGTCTAGTCCAAATAAGTTATGTTATATTTTTATTTGTTTTCTAGTCAGAAGCAACATGTTGTAATATGCACAAAATAAATAATTATCTGAAAAGTTTGTATTGTTTTTATTTAAAGTTCTTAGTTACACCTTACTATATGATTTTATAATACTAAAATTAATTTATTGAGTAATTGAAATATAAAGATAAATTATAAAAAAATATTTTATTTTATTAACATTATTAGGTTTATTAATGAATATATCTTTAATTAATTTTGACAGAAAAAATTAAGATTTTTAAAGTTATATATGTATATAATTATATTTCATCGCTTCATTCTTCAGATAGTATTTAATTAACAAGGTAGTCCTTTTAAGGCACTAGGTAACTTCACACAGTTTAAGAGTAATTGACTTATTCAAAAAACTTTCTGTCTTTTTACTTGATCGACCCCGGTCCCGGCAAGTCTTCATTCTTTTTTCGTGCGTGGTAACAAGCACACGTCTTATACCAACGAGTAACTTAACAGTTTAATATTAAATATGGCGTAAAAGTTGTACCTACTAAAAGTTCGAAAATTAGAACTAACAATAAAGAATATACGATAGCGACTCGTTAATTCTTCCGATGAGGTAAGCCATTTTTTTTTTCATAAGAGGTCGCGGGTATTTATAATCTATAATTCCATTTTATCGGAAAGATGCAGAAAAAATGTGTTAACTCTAATAGATATATCAAGTTATCTGCATAAATTTCTGTTGGTCTTCTACCTGATGTTTTTTAATATATACTAAAATTTTGCTTTATCGAAAAGATGCAGAAAACACGTGTTATCTATAATATATATATATCACGTTATCCGCATAAATTCCTGGTAGTCTTCTACCTGATGTTTTTAAATATAAAATCAAATTTCGCTTATCGAAAAGATGCAGAAAACACGTGTTATCTATAATAGATATATCACGTTATCTGCAAAAATACAAGGTAGTTACTTCCTAATGTTTATTCATATAAACTATAATTTCGCTTCGTCGAAAAGAAGCAGAAAATACGTGTAATCTATAATAGATATATCACATAATGCGCATAAATTACTGGTGTTTCTTATTCCGATTGATGCTGTTTAATACTTGTATGTTTGGTTTTTTTTTCAATAATGTTTTAAAAGTTTAATACGAATACAGAAAATTTGAAAGGGATTTAATACGATATCTGTATTACGTAATATTCTATTATTTCTAAGTTTTTTTTCAAATCTGAAAGTCGTCATTAGCGTTATTTAAATATAATGATGAACCCAGTTGACGAATCTCCAGCTAGCCATTTTGGTTACCGCAATACCTGAGCCCTCTATGTAGAAGCTCCTTAATCTGGAACCGTCGACCTCCCAGAATGAACCGGGCCAGTCGGGAGAATTATTTCCGACATGGATCCAGAGATTTTTTCTAATCTCGGGGCGTAAGGGTCTTCAGTTATGGACTAACCACTATAAAAATAAAATAAAGTAATAATAATAATAATAAATTACACCGAAGCTATCTAGTACTCCCCAAACATCGACAGGCAACCCAGTCGGGAAACTGGACGGGACCTCCTCGTTACCCGTCAAACAAGGTGGGGGGGCGACGTCAATGGAAAGTGCCAGTGCCTCCACTTCAGCATCCACATTTGAATTCGGCGTTCTACGCAAAATTCAACCAGTCCGGGACTCGTGGACCAAATCAACCATAATTCAGCTACACGCAGGTCGAACCCATTACTTTTACGATTATTGGCCTAAAATAACAAATAATGAAACGATTTTAAAATGGATAAAATTATGTTTCTCAATTCGATTACATGATAAAATCACACCAGTATTACTCCCAAACATATTTTGTCGCATAGTGAAAAACTAAATATGATAATAGGAATTAGTAAATTGTTAGACTTAAAGGCTATAAAACCTTGTTATACCTCAAGTGACCAGTTTATATCAAACAAATATAATAAATAAATCATTTAGAGCCGAAACTCAAAGGTGAAAAACGGTTCGTACCTACTAAAAAAAAAATCAATAAAATTATACAATTTTGTAGGAAAAGTACACTTCATAATGGAAGCTTATAAAACAGCTTCTAAATTAATTCCCCATAATGGTTTCTTAGCTAACATAGATAAAAAAGATCATACCTACTCTAGCCTTTATTTGTTAATTACAAAAAATACCCGCGTTTTGAATTTCAAGAAAACGATATGTTCGAGCCAAAAACATACGAGTTTACGACCATGCCGTATAGATTATCCGTTGCTCCGGGGGTATTTACAAAAATTATGCGCAAAGTTATAAGTCACTTGTTGTGAATTTGGACAAAAATTGACTTGTACCGACAAAGTCAGTAACATTTTTAGGCTTTATGTTTAACATCGAACAGATGTCTATTTCTATACCTGACGATAAGCGTTATAATAATAAATAAATTTATTAAACTTCATATATGCTCGATACGAGATTTTGCCAAACATATAGGTGTACTGGTCGCAGCCTGTCTAGCTACAAAATAAGTACAACTATGAGGTAAAAATTAAACTCCCTAAATTACTGTTAGAAGATATAATCTGGTAGAAAAGTATAAGTAAATATACCATTTCCTGTTCAATTACTTCACAAATGTATAAGATATACATACAGATGGATTCAGAAAAGGCTGCGGCGCAGTATTCCAAAACAATAAATTTTATGGTTTTTGGAAACATAGTGAAAAATTATACCATACCAATTACCTAGAATTATTAGCCGTTTCCTTAGGCTTCAAAAGTTCAGCCGGGGAAGAAAGAAATTGTGCAATATTATTACGTATTGAAAATACCACCGCTATTAGTTATCGCATCAATAGGATGGGTGGTATTCAATTTCCACATTCAAATACTCTAACTAGACGCATTTGTAACTAGGTATTCTGAACCGTATGCAGTCGCAACCGATGCGTTTACAATTAACTTGGCCTCTGCGTAATTCTAACCATTTCTTCAATTTTCCTTAGTCTTAAAATGTGTAAGAAAAATAATTGATTTGAATTGAAACAAAAGATTTAATTAACTCCCATAACAGCACCAAAGCAAAGCACTCCAGCCTTACCCTGGGTGCCGGGAGACGCTCTGGTCGGCGTTCACGCGGCGCGGCTGTCCGCCAGAGGCCCTCAAGTGGGTGCTCGCTTCTATGGCATCATGACTATTTGTCAATACATCATCACGTTGAGGTCATGGTGGGAGTTTTGTACGTTACGTAATACTGATATGGTCAAAAACCTGTTTTATTAGTTCTCTGTTTTTTAAATGAGCAATTTAATAAGGGTTGTTCATTCGGTTCATCAAATTTACACCGTTCACCGTTACCTTGTTAATTAAATACTATCTTGGAATGAAGCGACTCATATAATAGCGATAGAACATCACTTAGAAGTTCGTTTAATCATCTAATATTACTAGTTACAATTTTATAAAAAAATAATAACAAAGATATATTATAGAAATAGAAAATCAACTACCTGATTAATCTTTAAATTAATCTAATTTTCCCGTATAAAATTTACTAATTCTTTATTAATAAATATTCTAAGACTTACTATTAAAATAGAAAAAAATTAAAAACGGGCACAACTTCCGAGATTCGAACTCAAAAATAGAAAAAAATTAAAAAAAGGTCATGCCTTCCGAGATTCGATCTCAGGCCGCCTGAAGCAAGAGTAGCGTGCAAGTGAATCTGCACATTATACGGCTGAGCTACGCTCGTCTTCATAGGCAATGTTGAAATTAACGATCCATATTCCCGTATAGTAGCATTACTTTTTGTTCTGAACGGATTCGATCGCCGTTAGTTGGAATTTATTTTGCAAACAACATAGTCGCTCTAGGCCGGTAAACTAATTGATTAAGATATAAATAGTTATTAAAATACATTTTATAGTGGTGTATTTGAATGAATTGTGCACAATCATTGTTCCATGCTATGTAAATATCACGCACCTACCTTACCACATAAGTTGATTATGTACAGCTGGTAATAATGTAAATGCCTCATCATTGGTTAATTATCTTATGCAAATTACTATCATCTCATCTGTTCCTTTGTGCTTCGTATGCTGATCTGTCGTATCATGTCACAGGCAATTTTAACAAACCGGATTTTATTGAAGTGTCTGCTTTTCTGGGGGACCAGGGACCACCGCTACTCTACTCTGCTGTTGGATCCTTGAGTAGTGACTAAGTCAAGTATCCTGAGCCACCGGAGCACTATCATAACCTGCTGGGACCTCTACGAGCTGCACTACCTACAGGTAGTAGTAACGCAATTTCTTCTTACGCAATCGGTAACTGTTTATATAAAAGAACCATTCCCCTATTAAATCTAGTTATACTTTTAAATAATTGTAAGTTTATGTAGTTTATATTAAAATTGTAATTGTTTCAAAACCTTAGTTTTCTTTCTTCTTTCCTTAATATTGAGTAATTTGCTTATGATCAGTCTATTGAGAACACGGTTATCGTGACACGCTATTAAAACACGCCCAGACGTTGCCCAGACGTTGCCCTGCACGCGTAGTCACGATCGCGTCGCCACACCAAGTAGCGGTCATCAAACAACTCACCGTCAGATATGCTATCCACAAGCCAGGTCTCAGAAAGGGAAATAACATCGTAATTGTTTAGGCTAACCATTCTTAATAACGCATCTGTTTTAGATCGAAGTCCGCAAACGTTTTGGTAGTATATATTAAGCGGCGCCATTTAGGATGTGTATATAAATGGGTATATTGAACAATAAACTTTATAACACATATACTTTACTTAACAGAAAGCTACGAGTCAGCCAAGATACAGAATCAACACACTCACTAAAACAAAGTAACATAAAGTCTACAAGAATAGATACTCTCCCTAGATTAAAATTGAATAAACAACAATTAGTTTTGTCCGACGTTTAAAGATGGCCCAGCACAATGAAAAATAAAACACATAAAGTACGAAATAAGTATCATAACAATAGTAATTTACTACTATGTTATCGGTGTAAAGTATGAGAAATATTCTATATAATATGAACAGAAAAAAACAACAACAAAATTATAAAAACCAACAAACAGATTATCCCCATTAAACTAACTAATAACTTGATCGAAGCATTACAGATAGAGCTCATTGTAAAACCCAACGTAAAACCTAAGGATTTAGAAGGAATTTGCTTTTTGTTCGCTTTGAATGTAATTTTATTTTTGTGCTCATTTTTATTTTTGTAAATCATCGTTTAAGGGTTCAAACGCAACAGATTATTTGTAAAAGAATTTAATGTATCATTAGCAGCACAAGGACCTTAAATTTTTACTTCACACAGTATTTATGAGTGAAAGTTTTTAAAATCATATCTATCTAATCTAATCAAGAATATTTACAAATAAAAATAAGAAAAATAAATAACAGCCGTATCTATCACAAAAAAGATACCTTTAAGCATATATAATATTTATATTAATTTTTTTGGGTCACAAATGTTACTTTCTACTAAATCGAATGTTACTTTCCAAGTAGCTAAAATTTTTCAGAATCCTTTTTAAAACATTTTTTGATTCTATTTCCCATATATGTATAGTCCTTGAATATTCAAAGTTTAAATTAACAGTAGTACACGACAAGAATGTATACAGCAAAATAATGTCAAAACAACTTTAAACCTGCAATTTGTTCAAGTACGGCCAACGATGAATCCTAAAACAGAGATCATTAAAAACATGAAACCTGAGTAACCAACACACGTTGAAAATATTATATATTAAAAATAGCTCATTATTACTTACGACAAAAAGTACTTACAAAATAAAAAGTAAAAAAATTACACATACTGTTGTGACGATAATAAAAGAATCAATTCAAATCAAAGGATTTCAGGATGACAATTCTCATATTTCGAAATAAGTCCAATTTAGGGAAAATCTCGAATCAAGAGATTTTACGATAGAAATTATTTTGATATTCTAGGTATATCAAACGCGACAATTTTTAAGTTTATAGATGCAACGAATGTTTGCAAGCGGTAGACTTATTATGCTACGAAACCAACATAGATTAACACTAAGCTGTCTATTGTCAAAAGACTTTTCTGCTTATATGATTTTCGCCATTTGGCACTAATGGCTAATTCGAGGTACTCTCGAAGTAAAATTTTCAAATTAAAGTAAACAGAGGGACTTATTAAAACTTCATAGAACTTGGCCAAATAAATAAAAATATCGGTTTCAGGCACTGCCAATAGGAGAAAAAAGAACAATAAAAGAAATATCATTAAATACAAATTATAAAAAATTAAAATTTAAAGTAATTTTATTTTGTAAAAAATAATGCCAAAAAGTCGAAAACTGTAAGTTCTTACGAAGCCAATCTTTCTCAAGACAATTGAGACATTTTTTAAAATATTATAGGTTTTTCTTTAGTAGACTGTTCGAAAAGAATATACGACGGTAAGAATAGAGCGTTAGGATGGATATCATTTTAGTTTAATAAAATAATTCGAATTTACTTTCCAGTTGAACGAATTACATAACAATTTCATAATCTGGCAAAGGCAACGCGTTACGAAAACCTGTTTTATTATGATTTCGGACCTGAATTATTCGGACCGAAAATATTCTTGTAAAGTCGTTGCTAATTATTTTAGCATCTAACTTAGATGAAGTTGGATTATTGTAAATTCTTTAAAAAAACTGAAGTTTTAGTGGAAGGTTTATTTATTATCTTGTCCTCTATCACAACACTTAAAAATCTGCGGTTTGACACTCCTAGTAAGTTAACCTCTTTAACTTTAACACTTCAGTAATTAAATAAAATAACATCCCCAGACAAACATACCAAGTGCAGGGCTCAAAGTATGCAGAGCTTGTGTTAAGGATGACCATACACTGCGGGGAACCGATAATCAATATTATCATATGATAATGTGATATTATCATAAATATCAGCAACCGTGACCCAAGAACATCATCTGTGGTCATCAAATAAATGAATACTCCGACCAGAACTCTAATCTGCGACTTCCGGTTTGCGAGTCAAGACTACTACCCACTACGCCACTCGGCCGCCAAGTCAGTACACGGAAGTTTAAGAAATTGTACTGAATTGGAATACATGGTATCAATAAAATCTTATCACAACCAAATTCTGAATTTGCTGTACAAGTTGAAAGTATTTTTCAAGTCTGTTCCGGTCTCTCAAGGCGCTCGCCCTTGAAGCTTTTAAAGTATACTTTCGTGTTATCGGTGCATAATTATGTTTCCATGGTCTACTATGTTACGAAATGTTTTATGAGTTAAATCAATTTCTAATTGAATGCTAGAATATTAATCATTAGGTTATTCTTCTCCATTTGTTACTAAGAATGACTATAGCAGACGAATAAATAAAAATACGAGTAGTTTAGTTTTGAATTGATGAACGCAAATGTTTTTTTTAACCTACGCCTGCTTTTTAAATAGATATTTCTGTTTCATTATAGTAAGTGTTCTCATATGAAATCTCCAAAGCAGTTGGTCGCTCAGTAATAAATTAAAATTAACAATTATGAAAGGTTTCTTAGATAAATTAATTTGACAAATTGAAGTTGTCTGTTATCTGCAGTGTGACATAAAATCGCTTCACAAAAATCATTGGTTCAACATCACTTCTTTAAAAAATTCACAATATAGAATAGATTATTTTCAATGACGGAAAACAGATAATTTTATTTAAGGGGTTCGTGAGACAAATGCTTTACAAAGGTAATAAAAACTGGCTATTTTTTAGAATAGGTTCTTAAGTAATTCGAATAATTAATTTTGAGATAATTTATTTCCCTCGATGATGTCTATCTCACATTACAGTTTATTACTTGCCACTTCTAACACTATAAGTAGTAAGTAGTGGTTGTGGTTTATTACTTACCGTCGAGTCGAATGAAACCGTCAGTTTCGCCCAGAGAGTTCTTAGCAACACATCGATAAGACGCAAAGTCCCTGGCATTTACCATTCTGATAGTGAGCTTCATCTTGCGAGTGTAACCATCGTCACTCAGATCCGTCACGTATTTGTGGCCTGAACACAAAATGGTGGTAACACTGAACATAAAGTAGTTTGGAGCAGGTATTGATAGAAAAAATTGTAAATAAGGGTAGTAGCTACCGTGACAGTCTGAATAATGTTCGTCATTGTGGCGCTTCTACCTTAACTTTGCAATTGACTACGCAATTAAAGTTGTCGATTTTAATAGTAACATAATATGCTCGTGCATTATTGACCCAAGAAACATTTAAAAAATTCTGGCTAACTTATAATCTAAACAATTAAAATGATATGTCAACAAATATTAAATATGATTATAAGTAAATAATTAAATTAACAGTGCCGCTACAGTAACAGCCAGAAAAAAAATTTAAACTCGCTTCGTCCTTTGCTTAATATTTTTAAAACCTTTGTCAGACACTCAAGGTTGAAAATCGAATGAGAACATATGACATTATGTGGTAGGTTGATGAGCTGTTCACTGTACATTTATCGGTCTTGTTATGAAAATGCAAGTATTTTTTTGAAAATTTTGCAGGTCTAGGTTTTCCTGTATTCATTTTTTTTACTTTTACATAAAAGCTTTTGTGAAATAACTTTATTTAATTCTATTTTCATTATTTCATGGCATATTTCTAGCTAAAATGTACAAAGTAGGTGATAAAACCCATTATATACCATTAAAATATAAATACTGAACATACCTGAAATAATCATATCCCCTCTATCGGTAGTCCAGTAATTAATGGACGAAGGATAGGCCTCCGTGTTACATTCCAAAGTAACATCTTGTCCAATATATGCCGCTTCCAGTTGATTGGGTATCGAAAGCATTGGAGGAACTGTGAACAAGAATATTAAGATACACTGCTTGTAAATGTAATAACGTAACTGCCCCGTCACGACTTTGCCTTAATCAAGGAAATCAACCTCGGTCTCAGGTCTATCAAACCGCTCAATGACCTACGCTCGGATCACCGCCCAGTCTCCCTTTTATTAGGGCCTCCTTACAACATTGACCACTCTCCTAAGACTTATACCAACATATACCCGGCCATGCTTCGGCCATGGAAGCCCCGAACTCCCCATTCGATCGCGTCCGACTATCTCGATGGCCCGAAATAAAAAGGAATCGATAGACAATTCCCTGACTGATGCTATCAACTCCGCCATTAGTGATAATGAAAAGGTTGCTAAGCAAGGAAAACACACGCTTTTCTTAGCCGTTAGCAAACTTATCAAAGCAAAGAACGTAGCTCTACGCAGAGCCAAGCTCTACTCCACGCTAGCCTTTAGATTAGCTGCAAATCAGCTACAACGTTAAGTTAGGTCTTGTCTCGCAGATCTCAGAGACGTTCGTTTCATGGAGAATATCTCCCCATCCCACTTAGTGTACTATAGGATGGCGCAAGCTTTATGCTTAGACGCCACCACTCTCCTGTCACTCGTCCCGACGGCACTACTACCTTCGAAGACGCCGAATGCTTCACGGACAACATTGCCTCACAATGCTCGCCCAGCACCCAACCCGCGAACCCTTCTCATATTCAGGTGGTGGAGAATGATGTCCTCCGCAGGAACTCTCTATCCATCACCATCAACCTCGTCTCAGTGTCTAATGATGAAATCTCTCTTCTCATTAGAATGCAACAAGGCTCCGGGTGCTGATGAAACTTCCAACCATGCACTTAAGCAGCAGTGCCCGAGCAGGTGCTTACCTTGCTAGCGATCATCTTCAATGCCTGCTTCGACCTTAGCTACTTTCATAAGCTAAGGAAAGAAGCTACAGTCATAGGCATTCCCAAGCCGGGTAAATCTCTGAATATCCCGGCTACGGCTAACCACAGGCCCATCAGCCTCTCAATGCCATGGCTAAACTTCTCTCTCGAATGCGGAACTATCTATTTCCAACGGATGGCGAATACTTCTCCAATCATATAAAATAGTTTCAATTGTCGTGCATCAAAGTTTTTTTCAAAAAAGGACTATAGTGAAGTCTATCATGTATTCGGTGGTAGCTATTCATGGATTTGTCAGGCGGCACCGCAGACTACGATATTTTTGGTTGGAATTTAATTTTGAAGATTCTAACGATGAGGCGGTTACTTACGAAAGTAATTGTATCGCGTAATTACAATAATTTTGAATTCGCGTTTTGGAATTTTTGTCATATTTAATATCACTCCATCAAGTATCTTTCCTAAAATATTTGAGTTTTGAAAAGACATCGAAATAACTATAATTTTTGCACATTTTATTAAGTTAGTTACATATTGAACGGACATTTTGGTATCGAAACTTCATTTTTAAAAGTATTTTACTAACACTCTTTGACACCGCACTGACATTTTGTTCAAAAATGAAAGTTAATGAAAAGAACTATCATTAGGGTTGCACTATTATTGTTGATCGCATCTGATCGAACCGATTGTAAAATATCGCACCACAGCAAATATCTTCAGAAAAGAAGTTTAATATATGCATACATTCTTGTTCTTTAGGAATAATATAATTTACCTATAATAATGAATAACAATTTCGAAGAAAAACACAGTGAATATAAAAGTATCCCATTTTTTTAAACGTTAAATCCAACTCTTCATTTTATTTTAATGGTTTTTGAAACACCAGAATATGGTTCTGCGAAGATATATTTCATTATGCTGTTTTTCAAAGAGCTTCCATCGACTATTGCTTTACATTTAGTGTTGGAAAAATAAAAAACAAAGTAAAATATTGTTGTTTTCTCTAGTCTTATTTGACCAAATTGATGTTATGGGATCTTTTATCGAATTTTATTCATCAACCATTCAATCAGATGACTTGAATCATCTACCTGCTTAAAAGCCAGACGCGTGAACTGTGCTAGGCCTGCTATACTATTTCCATTTCTTTATTTTCTCGATGACAGTTATAATTTGATATAATGTAGTGTTGTGACCAAATAAGTAATGATATCGATCGTATATATTTATTATATTTTGAACAAAAACAAATACAACAAAAACATTCAAATATATTTAAGGTGGGAACACTCAATGGCCCACTGCCATTTTGTGTTTGTTTTAATCTGTCACTCTGTTGCGAGACGGTCGTGCTAGTCATAACATTTCTGTTTGCTGAGTTTTTTTTACATTATACATACGTTACGTTGTGTATTTTGTGTTCCTCCGTGTTGATTGCTGCCCAGCTGTCAAATATCAAAATGCCGAAAGGATCTGTTCTGAAAAGGCAGGCGAGAGAACTGGTGATCAAGGTTCGTAATTACTTTGAAGCAGAGTATCAAAATGGTGGCCCGCTATTACCACTGTCGCAAGTGCGAGAGCGTGATGCGGCCGCATTACAAATAAGTGGAGCTACTGTTTCAAAAACTGGTACCGAAGCTTACGGTACAAGCGGCATGCAGGAAAATAAGCTTCGTACGCCGAAGAAAAAATGCCAAACACGTCGGGTGACATCGGTTGACAACTTCAACGCTGATGCTATTCGCCGTCATATATATGACTATTACTTGCGCAAAGAAATTCCAACACTTAAAAAACTTGTTGTTTCTTTACGCGAATGTGGTTTGTTCCATGGCCAAAAATCGTCATCAAGCTTAGTTTTGAAAGAAATTGGATTTTCTCATAAAAAATCGGGCGAGCGTAAAATATTGATGGAACGTCACGACGTTGCTATGGCTCGCTGAGAATTTTTGAGCGAAGCCAAAAAGATATCAGATTGGTCAAATGTTATTTTTACTGACGAGACTTGGTTAAATGCAAACCACACAGTATCTAAGAACTGGACTGATGACACCGCCGCTTCCACTAGTTCAGTGCCAATGGGAAAAGATGAACGCCTTATCATATGCCATGCAGGGTCTACGAAAGGATACGTGTCAGATGCTTTAATGGCCTTTAAATCCAAGAAAACAGTGGACTACCACGAAGAAATGAACGCGGAGATTTACGGAGGACGGTTTAAAGAATTATTATTATGGCCAACGTTACATATCACTCCAGACAAATTGATAAAATGCCAAGGCAGGCCAATAAAAAACAAGAGATAATTGATTGGATCCAACGTCATAGCGAAAATGTGGATAGTACTTATTTTAAAATAAATATTTATAATATATTTATATTTATAATAATATTTTAAAATCGAAAAATAGCCTACCTAAAAGATATGCCGACGAAATAGCTGCCGAATGTGGTCATTGGGTTCTTCGACTTCCGCCGTACAATGCTATAGAACTAATATGGGCACAAATCAAAGGGCACACCGCTTGTGCTTACCCATCCCCCTTTTACGGCAAACAAGATGTTAGATTGATTAAAAAATGCATGTGCGGAAGTAACTGCCGAAGACTGGGAAAAAATTGTGAGAAGAACCCTAAACATTATAGCGTCAGACTGGGAAATTCATGTGGCATTCGATTATATACAAGTACAGGAACTTGTAATAAATGTTGGGGACAGCTCATCGAGTGACAGTTCATCAGATTTTGTTTAAAATAAATAAATAAAGATTACCGGTCGTTATAATTATTTCGTTTCATTGGCGAGTACCTACCTAGACCTACTTATTTTACAACAGCTTCGAAAATTTTAAAGAAAATGGCATTATCAATCAAGAATTAATATGTGTAACATCTTGTAATGAAATATAATATTAGTTAATAAATTTGTACAAAAGTATCTGGCAGTGGTTAAGTTTCTTACATTTTGTAAAAAAATATCGGGTCTGTTATCGTGATACGTTTATCGATATAGTTCCATCCCTATCAGTTTCTCCGACTCTGGTATTATATAATCTTGTACGTGTGTAAACGTCATATTTTTATAAAATAATGCATACATAATGTAAAAAAAAAAAACGCTCGCACAAGTTTTCACAAGAGCTGTCATCGAGAAAATAAAGAAACGGAAATAGTATAGTGATAATCTTCGCTCAATTTTAAATTCGATCTATCTGATTGAATCGATTACTTATACAATATCTTATGAATAATAATCTCAAATAAAAACATAAGGAATTTAAACATCTCTGATTTTACAAATGACATTCATCTTATTGTTATTAATGAAGGCTTTTCAAAGAAGCAATTTAAAAAATCAAACAATAGTACAAAACTTCAATCTAGATGGCGTTAAATTAAGTTCTGTAAGTAAAGTCATGTTTCTTTGTTGAAGTAGTAAGCGTAAGTTTATTGCAATATCTATTCGTACGTAGGTATATAAGATCCTATTTTGACATATTTTACTCATTCATTTTAGTCTTTTTTATAAGTTTTGGCTACTCAATCATAACCTCAGAATCTTGCATTGTTTTTGTTATAACAAGATGTAGCAAAGTGTCCGTTTCATGATTTAACAGTGATTTAGAAACCAAAAAGTATTTTCTACTGTTCTGTTGTAATGGGCGAACAATGTATGGAGCCTAGGCTTTGTCCTTTGAATTCGCATTTTGTTGTTTGATTTGCGGCGTATTTTATTGTATAACTGGAAATAATTTGCAAATAATTGGTTCTAAATTGTTCTCAGAAATAGATCTTTAGTACCTTACGACTGTTTCATAACGTTAACAGTCATAAAGTAGTAATATTTCAAGAAAGTATTTGAATAATATTTTTTATTTTCATAAATTTATGTTAACACTTTTATTGTGCTCCTAAACATTAAAACAGTTCAGAGATCGTATTATATTATAACACAATTAGGCGGACTTAACTCATCCAGCCAGTCCATCATATTTTGACTGCCGCAATCGAGTTTACGCGGTTGTGTTCCGGTCAAAGGGAAGGAACAGCCTGTGCAACTGCTGGAACAAAGGCAATCGCAACTGTCACATTCAGCATATAAAATAAGACAACTACGACTTACGAGGTCCATGGATGCGGACGCCACTTACCGTGTGATAGCATAACTACATGCGAGTTAAGAAAAAAATTAAGAACGGAAATCTTTTATATCTGACAAATCAGCACTAGAAAGACCTTTTGACAGGAATTGAACTTTCCGCAAGCTCTTCGACCTCTTGACCAAAGGTCGCCAATATACGAGTAGTTAAAACAAATTACTTCTTACCAACCTAATTATAATAAACTAGCTCGTTAAACTTCTAAGCCTATTGTTAAGTAGGTAATTATAATTTAAACTGAATTATTTGTAAAACATCTTTGATAGTTCCAAAATAACTTTAACAATAATTAACCAGAACTTTGTAAATTACAGGTTAAATCATTAACAAGTTGGAACTACCTTCTAAAACTAGACATTTTCCATTTATCATGAACGAAAAGCCCGCAAACCGCATAATTCCATCTCTAAACAAACTGGCATGATTTTAGTTACGTAACTACTGTCTGGAGCTCATTTAATTCGGTATCGTATAAGCTGGATTACCTATATATTGTAACCTCAGATTTAAGATTCTCAGCAGCAATGTTAATTGGCTAAATCCCTAACTTTTTTGTTACAAAGCTTTTGTTATTATAACAAAAAGATGATATTCCTTGCAAAATATACAAAACTAGAAGAGAACGTCCATTACTAAAAAGAATTGAATTTTCTGCGAAAATTAACTTGATAACAAATTGCTATTGGCACCACTTCATATCATGCCGTGGAACAGCCAAGCGAAATTTACCTACTAGGCATCCTATTTGAAAAATTGAGAGCACATTTTTTAAACTCTATTTTCATAATAACGTTTCAGAAAATACCCTCTAAATTCATGATGTAGCCAGAGTGGTTAATCGAGCGAGAGTTACGGTAGCTACTTACATATCTTATAAGAAATGAAGGTGCAAAGACATGGAATGTGAATTAGGGGGTAGGAAATCTACTCATTGAGATCGGAATGGGTCTTCGCTCCCGTTTTTGACAATTTGCGTAAATGAATGAGACAGGTAAAGTTACTGCTGACAGTGTGTCTCATTTTCTCATTAGGGATTCTGGGAGTAATGCAGATAGGAGTAGTGATAGCATCGCCATTATCACGTCTCTATTCGCCTCAGCGTAATACCCTAATTGGGTACAATTACGGACGATTCTCAATAAATGTCGTCAGGGACACACTGAATTCTCGTAAAAATAAGTTTCTTGACGGTTTTCTAAAGGAAAACAATAATTAAGTGTAATTTTTCATGTTGATAGTAAGTACTGGGGTGTGGGAGAAAGCCGTTTAATACGTTTTGAAGTCATAAATAATTTATATTTAGATTTCGAATTAAAACAAAATAATATTATTGTCGCTATGATTTACCCGTTGTCTATATAATGAATATCAGCAAGACGATACAAGCAACGTAACGTTACATTAAAGTTACGGTTTTGATAACATTATTTTAAATTATAGAAAATGTTAGTCGTAGATACAGTACATTAACTATTTCATAAATTTAATCATATACTCCAGATTACTAGCAGCTGTTGGAGTGAAATCGTCTAATAGAAAATAAACTAAAATATTTTCACAACGTCGTCATTATTAAACTTTTAACAAAATGAAAATTGCGGTATTGTGTTCTTAGCTCAATGAAAATGTCACTGCAATACTTCAGACTTATAATGTAGAAAGAAACATTATGAAAATATATTCACTGCGAAAATAAAATTTCACCTTAATAAAGTCTCAGATTACCATACAAAATAAATCACAGTGAGAAAAATCATGACATTTTAAATGTGTTCAAATAAATAAAGTTATTTCATATGCGCATAATCTCGAGTATGTTTTAAGTTTATGATTCCAATTCGTTTTGAGCTCCCTGCCAAAAAAGTTGTTTCTACAACATACGTCCAATAAAATACACACATCAAAAGCGTCTGGGGATCAAATAAATTTTCTCAAAAAATACAATAAATTAATAAATATTTACCAATGACCTTTTACTTTAAATCCTGTGTTTAAATTATACCCGTATATTTTGTACAAATTAATAAACATTGCTGGAAATAAACGCAAATTAACGTCACTAAGGAAATGGCGAAAAAAGGACAAGAATTAAGACTCTAAAAAAATTGTATGGTCTTTATTCCCACCATTTGCGATCCCAGCGAATTGGCATGCTTTATATCAGTTCGTTAAAATCACTTTGACGAGTGGTTGTTGCGGGATAGCATTTATAACCGGCAGAGCTCTTCTGGGGGAGGAGCATACCCAATGCGTGCTCAATTAGTTTTTTTTTTTTTTTGGTTCCCCTCCACGGGAAGGGCAGGAGGACATAAAAAATGCTCTGACGCATACTCCACGCGCGCGATCGGAGTTATGTGGGACTCGTCCCGACGCCTACCAGAACCATACCCACTAAAAAACCCCCTGTCGGCTCGTGCGTTTTTGCCACTCAGCCTTCATCTGAGCGACGGCCAGTTGGAGAAAGAGGCCGCGCTAGCGGGGCCCTTAAGGGGTCACTCACTGGGATTTACATAGCACTGAAGGTGCTCAAAGTGAAAAGTAAATAAAAACATTAAAAATGAAAAGTAAATAAAAACATTAAAAATGAAAAGTAAAATTGCATTAATTCGGATTTACGTTAGAATTAGAATTTACGTTAGAATTAGGATTTGCGGCCTGAAGGGCCTCGAGAGCTAAAGTTAACTGCGTGGGTTCGCCCGTGTGCGCGTTTCTCGGCCTAGCGACTTTGAATTTCGAATCTAACACAGGAGCAGTATATGAGACTGAATCTCGAACAAGATGATTGGGATGGGATTCGGCGCGTTTGAAGAACGATTCTGAGAGAGTTTTGAGGTGAAGATCTCTGTGCAGGTCCGCATTGCGCACGAACCAAGGTGCGTTTGTGGCCCTGCGGCAGAAAAGATTTTGAACTACCTGCAGCTTATACAGGACGGAGGGATTGGCGTGGGCAAAGACTGGCGAAGCATATGACATGACGGGTCTAACGCAGACCTTATAAAGCGAATGTTTATTTCTAAAAGACATTTTACTTTTTCTACCTATCATACTATTTAGGCGGCTTAAGTAGAAACGCGCGAGTTTCGTTACTCTATCGACGTGTGGCTTGAAAGAAAGCGTTTGATCTAAGGTGACGCCTAAGTATTTAATACTGCGCTTCCAGGGGATAGGAGTACCTAACATTCGAATGTGAGGATCGTTGTAGCGATAACGACGTTTGTGGTCGAATTGAATAGCAGAACTCTTTTCCGGGTTGACATCGATACGCCATTTTTGAAACCAAACACCGAGGGCGTTTACGGCCTTTTGGAGTCTGGTGATGTTATACGGGATCCTTTGACCTTTAGTGTAAAGGGCGGTATCGTCTGCAAAGAGGGCGAGTTCGACGCCTTTCGGCGGGATGGGGATGTCGTTAGTGTACACGGTGTACAGCAGAGGGGCGAGGACTGAGCCTTGCGGGACTCCAGCCTTTATGGGACGAGGCGTGGAGAGCGTGCCTTCATGTTTAAATCGAAACGTACGGTCTTTAAGAAACGACGCGATTTATCTGACTAGGCGAACCGGTAAGCCTATTTTATAGAGTTTAAAAACGAGACCGCTGTGCCAGACTTTGTCGAATGCCTTGGCTACGTCAAAGAGAACCGCGATTGATTTTTTACGATGCGGATAGAATCCTTCGAGAATGTACTCAACGATTCGATGGACTTGCTGAGGGCAGGAGTGCTTAGCGCGAAAGCCGAACTGGTGGGGAATAATGAGAGGGTCGCCATCCGTTGGAAACAGATGGTTCCGCATTCGAGAGAGTATGACTCTTTCGAGAAGTTTAGACATTGCCTTGAGGAGGCTGATGGGTCTGTGATTAGCCGGGACGTTCAGAGGTTTACCCGGCTTGGGAATGCCTATGACTGTCGCTTCTTTAAAGGCTTTTGTAAAGTAGCTATGGTCGAAGCAGGCATTGAAGATGATAACTAACAAGGTAAGCACCTGCTGTGGCAGGTGCTTAAGTGCGTGGTTGGAAATTCCATCCGCACCCGGAGCCTTTTTGGACTTTTGCTTTCTAATGAGAAGCAAGATTTCATCATTAGAGACTGTGACGGGGTCGTCGGTGATAGGGAGAGATTCTCTGCGGAGAACTTCGTCCTCCACCGCCCGGATGTGGGAGGGATCCGCGGGTTGCGTGCTGGGCGAACATTGTGCCGCTATGCTGTCGGCGAAGCATTCGGCTTTCTCTTCGACTTCGAAGGCAATAGTGCCGTCGGGACGAGTGAGAGGAGGAACGTGAGAGGCGGAGTCTACGCGTAAGGCTCGGGCCATTCGATAATACGCTTTGTGGGACGGGGAGATATTCTCCATGAGATCGTTAAACTGAGAGTCTCGGAGTTCCGCGAGGCAAGACCTAACTTTACGTTGAAGCTGATTCGCAGCTGTTCTATATGCGGGCGTGGGATATTTCTTGGCTCTCCGGAGAGCCGCGTTTTTAGCTTTAATGAGATTGCTAACGGCTAAGGGAAGCGCGGGTTTGCCTTGCTTAGCAATGATTACGTTATCACTGATGGCTGAGTTGATAGCATCAGTGAGAGTATCGACTACTGAATCTATTTTAATCGGGCTATCTAATTGGTCGGGCGAAATCGCGAGCGGAGAGTTCGGTGCCTCTAAGGCTGAAACTAACGTATTTTTAAAGCCTTTCCAGTTGGTAAAGGTCTTAGGAGATGTGACGTTATCGTTAGGCGCGCCTAGCACGAGGGAGACGGGGCGATGGTCGGAGCCTAGGTCATCGAGCGGTTCCATGGACCTGAGATCAAGATTGATTCGCTTGATAATTGCAAAGTCGAGGATGTCAGGAGAATAGGTCGGGTTGTTGGGATAGTGAGTGGGAATGATGGGGGATATGACGTCTTAGTCAAGTGAGTTAGTGATGTCGAGGACAGCGATACCGCTGGTGTTGGTCAATAGGCACGACCATTCAGTATGTTTGGAGTTAAAGTCTCCGAACTTAATTACTGAATGGCCGAGGGCGAGAATGGCCTCAAAGTCGCTGCGGATTGGTTTGGAGCCGCACGATATGTAGACTGAAGCTATGATGATGGTCGGATGACCAGTCATAGCCAATCTACACACAGTGGCCTCCATGTTGAGGAGAGGAGGGGTAGGGAGAGGACAGCAATGGAAGCCTCTTTTGTAATATATAGCTGTGCCGCCGTAACCGTCGGAGTTAGGCCTATCATTACGTGTAAACGCGTACTTAGGAATAGCAAATCCCCTGGAGCGATTAGGAGTGAGCCATGTCTCCTGGAGAAGGAATAAGTCGGGTTCTTTGTTCTGAAGGAACAGTTTAATCTCGGGAAGGTTGGTGCTAAGGCAACGAGCGTTAAAAGATACTAGGGATAAGCCCTTGGGTTTAATACGACTGGACGCGGGATTCGCGGGTCTAGACATTATAATTTATTATTTACGAATTTATACAAAAGTAAAAGAATTTACAACGAACTTAGGAGCGAGTGATGCTCTGCTAACGCGAATAAACGCTCTTGAGGAGAGCGGGCGGCTCGCAGTTTGCCTGCGAGTACGGAAATTTCGTTAATGTCGACGTTTTGGATGACGTCGAACACGGTCTTCATGTCCTCAGCCAACGACGACTGAGGTGAAGATGACAAAGTGGGACGCGGCCCTACGGAAGCTACGGGAGCTGGGATGGGTCGGGAAGGTGCAGCCGGGACGGCCGGACGCTGCCTCCAAGACAGAGCCTGAGTAGGCGTCGGCTGAACGGGCTTTGCTTCCGGGGGACCCCGGTTGCGCAGCGGCGGGAAGTTAGCGGGAGTGAGCGGTGGCGCCGGTTTAGGCGCGACCCTCTTGACGGTGGAGCGCGGAGCGCACGGGCAACCCCTGTAGTTAGCTGTGTGGCCGGACTGGCCGCACAGCACACAGGCAGGGGGGGAAGTGGATTCAGGAGTGCGAGTGCACTCCTTTGTTATATGTGGATCCAGGCACTTAACGCACCTGGGGGGAGCTGAGCAGTTAGCCGCTGCGTGGCCATAGAGCTGGCAGCGGTGGCACTGCCCAGGATGACCGCGGGGGTTGGGACGCTCGACGGAGATGTTCGAGAGTCCGCAGATTGTGCGAGCCTCTCTGAAAATCTCCTTCGAGTTGGGAGTATTTTACAGGATTACTAAAGCTAAAGGCAAAAGTCTACCGCGGTTGGAGTGCATCTTGTGCACTGCTACGGCCGGGAAACCCTGAGACTTAAGGTCCTCGAGAATGTCTTCGTTACTGAGTTCGAACGGGACGCCCCGTAGTACTGCGCGGATCTTACGCTCCTCCGGGAGGGCGTAGGTGTGATACGCGATTTGATTGATCGACAGAAGCCTAGTGAAAGACCGGAAGTCGTCGACGGTCGCTACTTGAATTTTGATTGTATCGCCAGCGTTGGCGGCTTTTAAGTAATTAATTTTGTGCTCTTTGCACAAGTTTGAAACCGCGGTCCAGCGCGCTTTTTCACGCAGGAAGACGGGCGGAGGGAGCTGAGGCTTCGGCGGGACGGGAGCGCAGTGCGTCGCTGGCTTCGATGGGACCGACGGAGACGCGGTTACTTCGAGCGATTTTAACGGCGCGGGGAGGGCTCGGGTATTGATGATACCGAAGCTTTCTTCGAGCGCTTCTTGGAGCGCTTGGCGACAAGTTGAAACGCGGGCTCAGGAGAGCCGGTTAAGGTGACGGCATCTGATGACGTATCAGATGCGGGTTCGGAGTCGCTCCCGGGAGCGGTACGCTTGCGACGCGACGCGTGAGAGGATGCGACCGATTCGCAGTCCATCTCGGACGAGGCGGGAGACGAGGAAGAGCTGTAGACCTGAGGGGTCTCGACGTTGGAGGCCTGAGGGGCCGGGGTTGAGGCCTGAGGGGCCGGGGACGCGATTGATGCCTGCAAGGCCTGCGTTAGGATGTCTTTCGGGATAGAGACGCCTGCCGCAGCAAACGCCTGGGTGAACGCGTTCGCGAAGTTAATAACGCTTAGCGAATCCATTGGGACAAATATAAGTATAAAATAAGTATGTCACAGGATGCCTAGTTCCTAAAAACCTAGCGAACCCTAGCGGCTAACCTCCCTACCAGCGGTAGGGGGGCTGGGGAAAATAACTTAAAACTAACCGTAGTACGCCGAAGGCCGCTACCTAGAAACCTAAAAAAAGGGTACGCAGGTAAAGAGTTGACCGCGTTAGGGTCAACCTTTACCGACAGAAAGGACAAATACACACACGAAAAACACACAGATATGATAAAAATAAATATGAAAATAGGAGAAAAATAAATAAAATAGAGAAGAGAAATAAAATAAAAATAAAAAGGACTGGTTCAGTACAAACTCGTTGTCACCGTTAAGTATCCTTTGTACTGAAACCAGACTACTTACGGTGGGCACAACACTGCACTCAGCACAAGCATAACACAACTTAGCACAGCACTTTGAAGACTAAGGGGCTTAGTCGCAAAGAAAAATCGCACTTCGATAGCACTCAGAGGGAGTAGAAAAACCTTGAAAACCGTAGCACGGAACCAACACGCTAAACTGTGACGTCAGTAGACTGAGCGCCACGGAATAACGGGAAAGGACCGATCAACGGAGAACGGGGTCTTGCACGTCCGCACCGCGTGGCAATCGGAGCGAGAATGCTCAATTAGGTTGAGGTCTGGCTTTTAATACCGAGTGCGTGTTACGACTCTAAACGTGTGTGGACATGCATTGTCGTGCATTAGTTGAAACGAATTACCCGACCGGCTTTGCAAAGGGATGATTATGTCTGATCAATCCTCTTCACGTTAACTTGAGAATTCAGGTTGGCTCCTGATCCAAATGAGATCGGTTTTTCCACCGACCAAATACCGGCCCATATTGTTCCCCCACCATACGTACAAATCTTAAACGTTAATGAAACCTCCAAACTCAAAAACTAATTCCCAAACGAGATTCATTGGAAAAGCAAACAAAACGCCAGCCTCCTTCCTCCCAATCTCCATGTGCAGTCAGAGTTCTATAGACTTTTAGCAGCCGGGAACGCAGATCCACTTCACGTATTACGTACGATTTTGGATTGTTTTTTTCGCTCATTAACAAGCCTGAAAAGCTGTGGAATCTCGTAGCCAACATCATGGCGGTCAATGTACGATTCTGTTTTCACTTTTAGGTCCCGTTTCATATATAATAGTCAAAACATTAAAATTAACCTCTTTTACAATCAATTTAGACCATGGAGTATAATAATGATAATAATACTAATGCCCCAGACAAATACACTAACTGTATGGCCCCAAAGTAAGCAGAGCTTATGTTATGGATGACCATACAGCGAAGCGGGGGGAACCCAGAATAAACATACATACATAAATATAAACAACCATGACCCGAAAACAATAATTTATGTTCATCACACAAATGAATGCCCCGGCAAGGACTCGAACCTGGGACCTTCGGCGTATGAAGCAGGGCTACTAACCACAACACCACTAGGTCGTCACGTCTGTTCTTGTGTTTCACTTGTACATATGTACATTTAAGTGAGTGGTTTTCGGCAATTTACGAGTAAAGTGCACCACTTTGCCTACGATGGGTTGGTAGCCTATACTATTATAAACTTTTTAGGTATGACTTAGAAATTAGTTTAATGATCCAAATCTATGTAACAATGCACAAAAAATGAAATATTTCCGTGTAATAATATCGCATTTTACGTTCCTGGTTCAATGTGTATCTACTATTAACAGAAGCAAAGTACGAGTATGTAACTAGTACTTACTTCCTTATCTACCCACAACAATGGCGTCTTAAACCAACATGCATCTTTCATAGTACTAACTGCAAACAACGCAGTTAGGGTTTTGTTATTCGATGTAGCGCAGCAGTTGCAAACATAAACGACTTCATAAAACTAAGATAGAGTCAACGTTGTAGTATAAGAGCCTTTATATTGTGTATAAGATTTTAATATCGAGCCTTCGTTATACTGTGTAAGTTTGTGGAGGGGAAATGTAATATTAACAAGCGTGTTTTATTAGTTTTAAGTGATCTAGTAGGGTTGGGAGTTGTTATTTAACATTGTTATGGCAGGAAGCATGTTTTTATGAGCTATGATAAGAAAAACATGTGTTAGTTCGCCGAACTGGAGGAAGGAAGTGGTATTAGGCAATTTCTAGTCCACCATGCATGCCTCCTGCGAGTTGGTAGACTTTTACACATAACTTCATTTCCTCACGATGTTTTCCTTCACCGTTAGAGCAGTTGACTTTATTCATTGTCGCATTTGGAAGCCACGGGAATCGAGCCCGGTTACTTAAGACCGAGAAGCCAGCGCCTTGACCACTGCACCACGAACATCGCCGTTCGATAAATACTGACGAGCCGAATGTGCTGGCCCGAACATGTGAGTAGAGCCCTTTTTAAGTGGCTATAAAATACATACGGGTAAAACCAGAATTCACGTATTGGTGTAAATATGCGTTTCCAAAAGTGTTTTGGGCTATGTACACATATTGGCCACATCAGGATTCACACGTAAGACTTATTGACACATTTAAACCGTAAGGTCGATACACTTTTAGTACAATAATGTACCATTATTGGAAAAACGGCCATTAAAGTAGTTTTATATGATATAGTACTATTAAGGCAAAACTGAAAACAAGGTCAACGTGTTCCGCGAAGCTTTGCAAGTGGTTGCAAGTATCCGGAGGTAAGAAGTCACAAAAATAGGCGCATGCTTTTCACCAATGCTCCAAATCTAGCTGACCTAATTGGTGTGGCCCTGAGCTTAATAAACCTGAAATGTGGTTATAAAAATAGGTCAACAATTAACCTTAAAGATAGTTATTGAAACGTACAAAATTATTTTTTGTTATATAATCTCCTAAACATTTTCATTAAACTACATATCCCAGAAAATATGTGAAACAAATATTTGCCAACTCACATACTCGTTAATGTGATATCCAAATAAACTCTGCAGGAGTAATAAATGATAGTTTGATATTTAAATTTAAATTACTCTAATTCTAAAGCAAAAGCCTCACTGACGAACGTGGGTCGTGTGAGGTTACAAAGTTATTAGGTTCAGTTTACATTGCATCGTTACAAAGATGCATGGTACAGCCAGCTTTAAAAGCTAGTTTAGCATGTATAAAAGCAAAATGGATTTTTGCCTTCCTTTTCTTGTTTCTCCGTCCCATTTGCATACTGAACTTAAACTACAGATTATATAGACGTCAATCTAAAAAAAATTTTATTAAAAAAACATTATTACGAAATTCTCAAGACAAATACTTACAATTCTAACAATTATGGTAACTGCCAATTATACTCCCATTATTAATGTGGCATTATTCGGTGGGTGTGAAAATGTACAATTCTTTTATAGGTACTGTTTGTAATGAAGGAATTGATAATGTTTTCAATCTTGAATAATTTATTCCTGTCCTCATGTTATCTGCTATATTTAATGTTTAAAAAAAGTCAATTCTAAAATTATAACAATTCTGTTTGTTCTTTTCAGCGATTTTGCATTTTGAGATTTTTTTTCACGTTTTCACGAGAATTCACGTTAAGAAATAAGAATTGAATTAGGTGTGTGGTATATAAGTCCGTATGTAAAGATTGGAATATTATACATTCTTCTAAGAAAGACAGTTTTTTTGGGCTCATAAAAAGACACACATTTTTAGAAGATTTCTCGAGAAGACACAGGCTTTTTTACAAAACTTGTTTCAGGAGGGAATTATAATTTAGAGATATAAAAATTGATAAAATTGATAAAACAATTATTTAAAGTTCCTTATAATTAGAATTGCAATATATTTAATACAAAATATCACAATGAATTGGTGTATCAGACACTAAAAATTGCCAATACTTCAAGCATGAATGATTAATGTTAAATAAAACTTGTATTATATATATCAATCAAATTTTTACAATAAAATGTGCCTTATTGCTGTCAGTGCCTTTTCTAGGTACTCGTATTATTACAAGGAAGGAGACAGGACGTATGAAATAAAGTCGGTAAAATTATACTAGCTCACTCGTGGCGGGGCGGCTGGCAATATTATCTTAGCATACATAGAGCTCACGTCATTTGGCTTGATAAAAGCATAGTATACGCCTTTGCGTCTATTATACGTACATAACTTGAACAAAGTTACAATAACAAAATTCAAAACATATGACAGTAGAGTTTATGTCTATTGTCTGTCTACTTTCTGTTACATCTAAAATTTTGGAAATGAATGAAAGATAATTTACCGTTTAGGAGCTTGTTAGGTATTTGAAGGCGAAAGCAAAGAGGATTCGATAATGAATGACATATATTATTAGAATTTCGGCGTATTATACAATTTTAAAATGTATGCGTCTCACTCGCACGAACTCCTCTTTTGCACTGGATTCGTTCCTAATGGTAATCCAAAACTGAATACCGAAAAATTGTGATTGAAAAAAATGACTTTGCAAAATGGTGTTAAATTAAAATGCACGTATGTTTTGAACAATATAATATTTGTGGTAATTTTTATAATTTGAACTTATATATTATCAAAACACATACTATTAAAATATAGAAACGGTTTTTAGCTTTCATATGGTTGAAACAATAACAAAGATTTTAGAACTTTATACAATAAACACTTACATTGCACCATGAGCACGACTCGCTTGCTGATGGACGGCGGCACTCCGTTGGAGGCTATGCACAGGTAGGCGCCCATATGCAGCCGAGACACCTTGGAAATTGTGAGGTTCTCTCCGTCCACCACGTTCACTGTTGATTATACAAGTTATTGGAAGAGAAACATGCATAACTTTTGTATGGCTGAACTTACATCAAACATAGCTAATAACACTTTAGATTCCTACAGCTTAAAACACGCAATAAAATCGGCCCATTCACCCCTGCGATGACGAACAGATATGACGCCCCAAAAAGATACATATATCAAACTTACGATGCCATTCTTTTTGCATCGAGGCTTTAAAGTAAAGCTGTTAAATATAATAATGGTAAATCCGAGACAAATGATAAACCTATTGACCAACTGCCTGCTCTCAATGGAAGATAAGCAAGGCAGTTAGGGTGTCATCTAAAGATCCCAAAAAATAAGTATAGATTCTTTTTAAAACAATGGCATGAAGTTTAGTTCCAAAAACTACTCACGTTTAATATTTTGGCTACATTCAGCCAGCAGGAGGTTAATAAACGTAATAATGATAATAATAATTATATTTTTTGAATATCATATTGGATACGCCTTTGTCTTATCTCACCCGATGGAACGTGATGATGAAGACTAGGACACGTGTACCCAAAAGGTTTCATTCACTCTACTTTTGAATATTCCAGGATTTATACAAGGACCGGCACTACCTGTACATTGTTAGCACAAGCAGTTTGATCCAAGGATTTCTTAGAACTCATAATAATTGTTAAATGAAAACGGTAATTTAAAATGTAAAATCATAACTGCAAAATTGAACACATCGCAAACCTCGTAAATAATACGAAAATATATACATAAAAAAACATTCCTTACAAAAAAGAACATCTGAGATTGTCACAAAAATATTTGGCCCTTTCAGTACAATGATGATCAAATTGACTGTGTTTTTAAACCTACTATTTGTTTGTGTGATGATTGATTTGAAAACCATAGAATGTTAACTTAATTAATCAAAATAAATCCTTAGTTGTTATAAAAAACTAAAATAGCTTTCAAATCGATTACTTTTCTGTTCATTTAACTATAACTTTACTTTTTCTTTACCCTGCCCATTAGGAACCAAGCGCTGGTTTATGTTACCCAAACTGAACGCATGAAATATTAATTCACTGGACCATTATTTCATTATCGATTATATATAATAAGTACGACGGCGATATTTCTCGATAATTTCCGTTGTGTTTCTTTTTGTGGGGCGAAACGTAATTCTAGTCATTATTTTCATACTAGTTCATAGAAAAACATGAAGGAACACGTGTATGGAGTAGAATCTGTACGAGTACGTATAGGTTGTGTATTTTGTACTGTTGTTAAGTGAGTTTTATTTCATTTTGTTTTTAACAACTAATTGGGAATAATTTTGAAAAGTAAGATGAAGGCATCTTTAATGTACCTATCTTTTTTTTAAATGTATTCAATTACCGTGGTCCGATTTTTCACAACACCGAAAATAAGTAATCGTGCCGTGTATATCCTATATTTAGTATATAATTTTATATAAAAATGGCCATGTCTATTATTTCTTTTACAAACATATAAACAATGAAACCTTTATACTTGGTGTTTAATTTTATTTTAAGAAAGACCTTCCTTAGAGCTTGCCTGTGTTACTTCTGAATAAGGTATCTCTACAACGGTGAATTAATTTATAAAGATGATGAAGTGATTTTCAGAGTTCATTGATTACAAATAAACAAAACAAATAACAATTACAAAACCTATCTCCTCTTTAATAATAGTACGAAATTAAATTAAGTAAACATGTATATATTTATAAAAAAGTATATAAATGTTTGCAATTATTACAGGCTATCATTGCGTTTAGTTCAGCATATAAAATAGTCAGCATATATTATGTATTTGGCATATACATCATATATGCAGCACATATTACATTTATGGGGATTGGAACTGCTCGCATCTGCAAGGTTTAGCACTCGATGCCTGGTCCCTGGGTGGCAGTATCAAACGAGCAGTATTTTTTGGTGATAGGCTTTGGCAATAAACAAAGCGATGCCGCCAAGTGACATGGTCGCGTTCTGGCATGATGTTTAGTGTAGCCATTGAGGAGGGTAGGTCTGAGTAATCGTGCTGCATCAGAGAACTGTCTTCAGCTCGTAATTTATTGGCTCGCTGGGTAACTGGTTTTAGAGGATAGCGGGATCCGAAGCAACGGTGCACCGCTGGCCGACCAAGTAGTGTGCTAGCCATATGCGAAAGGCTGCCCTGCCACCTCACAAAAAATCCCGGGGGGCTTCATCGTGCTAGCTGGTGACTGGTTAGAGAGGACCCGATGACAATCCCCGGGGGGGTTCAGGCGTCCTCGCAGTCTTCAAGCGAGTTCCCCATCGGTGCGTTGTTTATTGTGAGTTACTTGGTTCCCTTTGCAGCGCTTCACTCAACTTCTGTCCTTCTCCCTATTCACTCCAAAACAAATATGAAAAGTCATAAAAGAGTAAGGTTTTAGAGCGGTTGCACTTCCTCTCTTTTAAAGTGCACTTCTGCAACATCAGAGGAATGATCATCAGAGAAACATCAAATCTCAACGATGTCCACAACCACCTTGAGACAAAGAGGCCTCACCTACTCTTATAAAGGAGACGCAGATCTGTAATCCGTTAGACTCGGGATACCTTTGTTACCCAGGGTACATACTGGAGTCCAAATTTTGCCCGAACGCCGGGGTGTGCATTTATGCCAGTGACGAGATCTGTTGTCAGCGTCTCCGTTACTTGGAAGATCTGGACTTCTCCGTCATGTGGGTTCACATTGAAACCGGCATTGACTAATTGGTCTACGCCAGTATATACTGATCACATAGCGGAGATCGGGAGACAACGAGGCTCATGGAGTATCACAGCGATGCAGCAGGTAAGGTTCAGCAAACTCAGCGCAGTTGATGTTCCTGGGAGATTTTAATGCTCACCACGGGCAATGGCTATACCATATTAAGACGCTGACCATGCTGGAAGAGAGGCTTTTAAGTTTTCTTTGACTCAAGGCCTCTCACAGCTTGTTCACGAGCCCACGCGCATTCTCGACGTTGCTGGCCACACTGCATATTGCTTGGACCTTCTGCTGACAACTGATTCAGACAGGTACTCGGTGTCCGTAACTGCACCTTTAGGGATATCCGATCACTGCGTGGTAAAATCTGTGTCGCAGCACTCGCCGCCTGACACCCGTCCAAAAGGCTCTATGCGAGTATGGCGATACTAGTCAGCAGATTGGGATAAGATGCGGCATTTTTTCGCGTCTTATCCTTGGTGGCAGAATTGTTTTACATCAACCGATCCATCGTGTTGCACTGATGCTGTATCAAGTGTGAAAGGCCAAGCAATGGAGTACTTCATCCTTTACGCTGACCTATCCCTTGAAACCAAAGGTCACCCATGGTTTAATTCTGCATGCCTCGAAGCTGAAAAGCTTAAGCAAGAAGCATACATAGTCTGGGCTGGTGCTCGCAGAAGCAAAGCCGTGGATTCGCATGAACTGAGGAAAAAATACAATGCTGCCGCCAAGTCTTGCAAAAAGGTGGCTAACGTGCAACCAGTACCAAAGAAGGAAAGCCGTGCAGATCCTATCAACTACCGACCTATTGCAATCACCTCCATACTTTGCAAAGTTATGAAGCGTGTATTGAACAATCGTCTCCTGGTATACCTTGAGTCCAACGAGCTCCTTAGTGATAACCAATATGGTTTTCACAGTGGACGCTCGACTGGAGATCTTCTTGTGTATGCCACTCACTTATGGAGCGAAGCCTTGGAAGGTCACGGTGAAGCTATAGCTGTATCCTTAGACATTTCCAAGGCTCCTGATAGGGTCTGGCATGATGGTCTTTTGAGTAAGCTTCCAGCATACGGAATACCTAATGGGCTCTGTGACTGGATATCTGATTTTCTGAGGGAACGGTCAATTCCAGTAGTCTTAGATGGCCACTCTTCTGACCTACTGGCAATTAATGCCTGAGTACCTCAGGGATCTGTTCTCTCTGCAATGTTATTTTTGCTGCACATTAATGACCTGCTAACCCCAGGCATTATTGGATACGCTGATGACAGCACCGTTGTAGAGAGATAGATGTCCAATGCGCGAGCGAGTCTTCAAGAAATCTGGGCTTTGAGAGAGTCCACGATTGAGCGGGTGGATTTGGCCTTAAAGTAAGTGTCCGATTGGGGCGACTCCAACTTGGTCAAATTTAACTCGTCAAAAACACAGGCGTGTTTATTCTCCGCCAAAAAGAGCAGTTTTGACCTAAGGCCCACTTTCCAAAATGTTTCAATACCCTTAACCGACCACCTAGGGTTTCTGGGCGTAACTATATCGTCTCAACCAAACTTCGGGCAACAAATTGTGTCCATGGGTCAAACTGCTTCAAAGATGTTAGGAATCATTTCGAAGGTCCGACGGTACTTCAGCCATGAATGGCTACTTAATTTTTACACAGCTCAAGCTCGATCTTGTATGGAGTACTGTAGCCACCTTTGGGATGGTTTTGCAAAGTACCAATTAGAAGCGATGGACGCAGTTAACCCAAGAGCCCGAAAAATTATTAACAACTTTGACCTCACTACCAAAAAACTGCAAAGCGTCGACCATCGTCGGAAAGTTGCCAGTTTAGCAGATTACATTTTGGAGAGTGCACGAATGCTCTTTTTGATAAGGTTGAACCCACACCCTTCTTACATCGGACTACTAGACGCAGACACGCCTTCCATCCCTTTTTAAAAGATATCCTAAGAAGTCGAAGCAAACGCTTCGATAGTTCCGTTTTGATGCGGGTCGCCAAGGTGTGAAATAAACTGCCTGCGTCTGTTTTTGCAGAAAACTATAGTCCTAGATCTTTCAAGCGTCGAGTGAACAGGTATCTCATAGAAGTGTAACACCTTCGTCTTCATCGTCACTTTCCATCAGTCGAGATAGAAGACAATCGTATAATCCTTTTTCAATAAAAAAAACATTGTTGTCCATATACATATGAAAGTGTAAATGTTATACTGAAAGGCAATATATTCCTATCCTGTAATAAATATATATCCTTTTTACTGTTTTAATTACGCTGAAATTAGAACCTGTGTCTACATGGTCGTAAATGTTGTGAGTGCCCATTAAGTCAATAAATTATGAAATTTTGGAATATAACTTTTTGCTGGGTGAAAGGTGCTTTGTGCTTTCTGTAATATTCTATAATAAAGCATTTAATTTCTTTTCCATTGCTTGGTTAGAGTTTAATTAAATACAAAAAGTTATAAATTACGTTAAATGATAAATAAAAAAAAAATACTGAATTGATTCTCATTAGAAAAAATTGGTGGAACTCCGATCATCTATATACTACTATATCTAGCCTGGAAAATATAATTTGGCGTAAAAATATCTAACACACATATATTTCCACTTTGCAAAGCAACTTTTAACAATTATAATGAGTTCTAAGAAATGCTTGGAGCGAACCGGTCCCCCTTTACGTTTGCGCGTAAATAATGTATTACAGGTAGTCCCGGTGCTGTTATAAAGTCCTGGAATATTCAAAGGTAGAGTAAATAGGCACTTCTTGGATAAGCGTGTTACATCCTAGTCTTCATCATCACTTTCCATTGGGTGAGATGGAAGACAAACGCGTATCCAATACGATATAAAAAAAAGAAAAGATATAACAAATTATTTACTAACTTAACAGTCACAATAACTGAATATACGTGTATTACGAACATTAATTAATACTACCGGGGGTTTCAGTATTTTGAAAAAAATATTTAAGTTGAGCACTTATGATATTCCCCGCCTCTACTAAACCTGTACATATTCGAATCACACGAGTAAATCTGCTAGCTTACGTTTTTAACTCCTACGATTAACTTTTTGCATCTTTACGCTGTTATATAATTATATAATGCTATTATTATGCATATCATAATAATTAGCAAGTGGACCCATAAACTTTATTCACATTTTGTTTAGTGGGAGCAGCTTTTCATCATTTATTTTTTTTACTGCGCAAATTTATTTTTACGTGAAATAAAACGGCACTGAATTACATTTGATATGTAGGTTGGACTGGACAGTAAGAGACGTCTGTTTTATCCGGAGAGATTGAGATTGAAAAACGCCAATCTGTCAATCGATAAGAAGTATAACAACAGCGACCACATATAATGTAAATGAAATCCATTTACCAATAGGCGTGTTCTTATACCTGTATCACTGTAGCCGACGGTCGGCAACGCATCATTAATTGTTATAATAATAACGAACAATGTTGATAAATAAAAAACCTACGACTTATGATGTCCATGGGTTGGGCCACTTATTATCAGGTAGATCGCTTGCTCTTTTGCCGAATATGAAAATAATGAAATAGTTGAGTTCATTCCCGGCCCTCAATAAGCTTTTGATTTCAGTACTTTACGCAAAAAATGACTATACCTTAATTTTTATAACATTTTATAATAATTACTAAAAAGAAAGTCAGAACCAAATTATGTATATAAACATATAAAAGACATGAAAGCAAATCAAAGAATATGTGACTGCGTGCATCTTTACCGATACAGACAAGGTTCACGAACTATAGGTTAATCATTATGCAAAAAGAAATACTTGAGGTAATCTTGTATGATTTTAAATAGATGACATAGATATTCAGTTGAATTAATTACTTAAAAAATGGCGAAATTATAACATATTAAATAATATAACTAAAAATATATTTATGTCAGCTTTATAGTCAAATATTTTAATTTTGTGCTTTTTATTTGCTTGGGTTTATGTGCGAAATTATTTTCTTTGATCGGCAACCCTAAAAAAAAAAACATTCGCTCTGTTTTTGTGCAACAAGGGAATGCAGCCTGCTTACTAGTGAGATACCAAACTAACACAATTGGTAGTTAATTCTTTATTTTTTCTTTTTTCCTTATTAAATAAAGTAACAAATATTTTTTGATTAAAGCATTTGTGGTGCAATACAATATAGTTATTATAAGTTTACTCTAATGATGGCTATTTTAACACTAAAAATAAAAAAACTAATTAGTATTTAGCTCATGTGATTATAAAATATGGTATAAACGTTATTGATTATCATAATAAAAATAATTATAACTGTATATTTTACTGAAACATAAGTGGCCGACGGCACGAACATTTTGAACTCAACCCTTTAATACAAAAAATATACGCAAGCTCACCTTGCTCGCCATTACAATTGAATTCCTGTCCGTCTTCCCGTCTCCACATGACGTAAGGTTCGGGATAACCCGTAGCTCGGCAGACCATGGTGACGTTCGAACCTTCTCGAACTACCATGTCTGTACTCGTCATGTTATCTAGGATTGCTGGAGGTACTGTGTACAAAAAAGTCAATGAGGATGAAAATTTGGACGAAATAAGCAAACTTATTTCAACATAGTATATGTCATTCTAAAATTCGTGGAAGAACTCTGTTCATCTTTAAAGGCGCACAATGTGCCAACATCAGAATTAACTTTCAAATAACTCATACGTTATACCTACGTAATTTTAATAAACAAAATTTGAAAACTTGTATACTAACAATAATTTTGTCGATATCGAACTTCTGAACATTTATCAAAAGTTTAAACGTTCCGCACAGCACCATTTTGTTCGAATATATCGCAATGATTTAAATCGAATACTACATGATAAGTACAGTCAATGGCAAATTAAATTTCACACATTCAAAGGCAAAAACTAAACTTAAAGCTATAAATAACTAATTTCCTTACAACTCTTGCAAAATTTACATCACAACACATACCGTATGTTTCGAAATATACTAGACAATGCGGTCGCCTTGTCGGTACGAGGCAGTGTAGCTACACGATTCAATATATGGTTCCATCATGTCGACTCCTTAACTGGGATAGTTTCATTCGTGTTCTGATATGTGGAGACCATGTCATATAACCGCAAATTCCTGATACAGACTGATGGGGGTATTTCCATTTCTACATGGGAAGGACAAAGTTACATTGCGTAGATTGAGAAACTGGGAGCGGATTACCATAGTTATTTTTGTAATGGGAATTTGTTTTGCTTAAATATTGTATATGAGACTTGATCATATTAAATAACACGCTTGCATTGAACGCACTTATCAAAATATTGAAATATTGAAATAATGATTATCTTCACTTTGAACCTTATATAACGTCTACGAACCTTATATAACGGAAAATTTTCTCCGAAACACTTTTTACTTTGCTCTCGGAACATAATTATGTGGGTGTTATTTAGTTGTATATTGAATCAATTAAATATAAATATACTTGTTTTACCTCAATATACTATAGCCATTTCTACCTAACTGCACAGTGCCGCACTGCACTTATCCATTTAGTAAACAAATACGGACAAAGACGGTAGATTCCTATGGCAAGTATGTTGTAAACAGAAAGGTTAACGTAGAAGGCGGCGCTGCCCTGTATGGTGTAATACTAAGTTTATGGATTTTTCATATTCGAATCTTTGATTTGTAAACACTTTTTGGAGACATTCATTCTGTGAGTTGATGTAACTTTATTCGCATTTTTCTGTACTTTTTGAACTAGATAGCTGCAGGATGAGTCAGGACCCATTATTTACTTCGACAACTCACCAACAACTTGCAGGTACCCCTTGCGCGAGCGCATCGGGTCCGTGTTGACCTGGCACATGTACCAGCCGCGGTCCACCTGCTGCACGTTCTTGATGTGCAGGTACCACGAGCGGTGGTCGTTGTACGACAGGCTGATGCGCGAGTTCTGCGTTATTATGCCCTCTACTTACCAACAACTTGCAGGTACCCCTTGCGCGAGCGCATCGGGTCCGTGTTGACCTGGCACATGTACCAGCCGCGGTCCACCTCCTGCACGTTCTCGACGTGCAGGTACCACGAGCGGTGGTCATTGTACGACAGGCTGATGCGCGAGTTCTGCGTTATTATGTCCTCTACTCACCAACAACTTGCAGGTACCCCTTGCGCGAGCGCATCGGGTCCGTGTTGACCTGGCACATGTACCAGCCGCGGTCCACCTCCTGCACGTTCTCGACGTGCAGGTACCACGAGCGGTGGTCATTGTACGACAGGCTGATGCGCGAGTTCTGCGTTATTATGCCCTCTACTCACCAACAACTTGCAGGTACCCCTTGCGCGAACGCATCGGGTCCGTGTTGACCTGGCACATGTACCAGCCGCGGTCCACCTCCTGCACGTTCTTGATGTGCAGGTACCACGAGCGGTGGTCGTTGTACGACAGGCTGTAGCGCGAGTTCTGCGTTATTATGCCCTCTACTCACCAACAACTTGCAGGTACCCCTTGCGCGAGCGCATCGGGTCCGTGTTGACCTGGCACATGTACCAGCCGCGGTCCACCTCCTGCACGTTCTTGATGTGCAGGTACCACGAGCGGTGGTCGTTGTACGACAGGTTGTAGCGCGAGTTCTGCGTTATTATGCCCTCTACTCACCAACAACTTGCAGGTACCCCTTGCGCGAGCGCATCGGGTCCGTGTTGACCTGGCACATGTACCAGCCGCGGTCCACCTCCTGCACGTTCTGATGTGCAGGTACCACGAGCGGTGGTCGTTGTACGACAGGCTGATGCGCGAGTTCTGCGTTATTATGCCCTCTACTCACCAACAACTTGCAGGTACCCCTTGCGCGAGCGCATCGGGTCCGTGTTGACCTGGCACATGTACCAGCCGCGGTCCACCTCCTGCACGTTCTTGATGTGCAGGTACCACGAGCGGTGGTCGTTGTACGACAGGCTGTAGCGCGAGTTCTGCGTTATTATGCCCTCTACTCACCAACAACTTGCAGGTACCCCTTGCGCGAGCGCATCGGGTCCGTGTTGACCTGGCACATGTACCAGCCGCGGTCCACCTCCTGCACGTTCTTGATGTGCAGGTACCACGAGCGGTGGTCGTTGTACGACAGGCTGATGCGCGAGTTCTGTGTTATTATGTTGTGGTGGATGCTGAGGATCGTTTGGGTGTCCACTCGAACCCATGCTACCTGGGTAGAAAAAAAGAAATAATATCTTGTTAATTTAATCGTCAGATTTAATAGATATAAAATTGAACAAACTTTTCGAAAGATGTTTCGCTCTGTAATCAATAAATAAATGTAATCAGCAAATAAAATATGAATATATCTTTTACTTAGTTTAGTGAGGGAAGCCTAACGAGGATAGGCTTAAGGATAACAAGAAATTACGAAAAACTAAAATCTTTTTTTTATGACTCGAATATGTCTTTAAAACCCTGATAATATCAAGAATTTTTTTCACGAGCGATAATTATTCAAGTTTTTAAAAATTTTGAAAAATATTAAAACTATTTTTACAGAGACATTTTTAGTATTCCCATGTGAATTAAAAATGACATAATACAAAATAAAAAGGTTTCTTAAAGGTCATTAGCAGACATATTGTTCGAAAGGCAAAAATGTGTAATAATTAACTTTCAAACGAAAAAGGGTCAACGTTATAAAAGTTACCAGTCAGTAAACTTAATTTTGAAATATTAAAAAGGTGTGCGACTTAATTAACATGAGATTACTTTTACCAATATCAATAGCAGGATTCAAACAGTGAACTACCTATACAGGGTTCAAAATATCTAAGCTGATAGCCCAAATTTGGGAATTTTTTATAATAAACAATTAAGTCAACCGGGCCTGCAACTATGGGGATATTGCAACTCGTTATTATAACTTTTATAGTAAGGGTTTTTTCGTAAAGAGCCATCTATGAGATAATAGCTAAACAACTACCTAATGTCAAAAGTCATAGTCTACGCCGCTGTGATTAATACGTTTTGATCGAGAGGTCATATTAGTATTTCACCTTTTTGAAGCAGGTGCAGTTAAAATCACACTCGCGTTTTGCGCTTAGTAAAATTGTGTTTAAAGTGTTCAAAACAAAAACACAAAAAATACTAGTGTTTTTGTTTTGTGCTGGCTACTTTAAAAAATAAAAGTTAATTTTTCCCCCATGAAAATCTTACACTGACGTAATTGCAACTTTAAATTTAGTTACAATAGCCCCAATTATTTTTGTATGAATCCAAAAAAAAAACTAGTGATGTGACAGTGACGACATATAAAAAAAAAGATTAGATATACATTAATTTCTTTACTATTTTATTAAAATTTCACTCACAACAAGTCATATTATCTAAGCCTTTCAAATAGGAATAGGATCGCGTATAAAGTTAACTTCACGGTCCAGATGACAAATTAGTAGGGACAACAAAACATATCGATCAGTTAGTAGATCAATATTTAAATTAACACATATTCTGAAAAAATATATAATAAATTTAAATTCAAATATAAAATTCTATATAAATAATAATGATAATAAATAAAAAAATAAGTTCCCCTAGTTTTTCTTACACTTCAAGAAGTTCTGAAGAAATTGCAGACTTTCTTACCTACTTCAAACAACTTTTGGAAGATGAAGACAAAGTTGATTTAGAAGATGAAAATATGTTAAATACGTTATCTGAAAGCACAACAAATAAGAATAAAAAAATATATAGTAAAATGATTGCAGAAACAGCAACCTCTATAAAACCCAATGAAAAGATGGAAAAAGAAATGAAAATCAAGACGCACAAAGAATTAAAAGGTGACAATAAGTTGATTTCTATACTGAAAATAGGGAGACAAAGAACAGAAAAGCAAGAAACAGACTAATGTCTCCGGAACCGTCAATACTTAGCTTTTAACATGTGTCGTATATAGCATATATCCAAATAAAGATGATGTCATTTTGGCTAAATTTAATTCTAAGAAGAGGAAAAAAAGTATATAATTATGTATGCCTAGTTGAAGACGTGAATGGAGAAAAAGTTGTTGTTCAGGGACTAAAATCGCAGCAAAATAAAAGAGTGTTTTAAGTTATCGAAAACGACATATCCATAATAGAGAAAAATGATAAAGTTGTGAACCTTCCACAGCCTGCTAAAATATGCCAACAAAATAATTCTCACATTTTTACCTTTCCTTACGATATTGACATTGTTGAATTTAAATAAAAAAAAACAAGTAGTAAGGCTGTATACAATACTATACTGACACTAATTAGGTCAGAAGAAAATATCTCGTTTTATTAATCAAAGACTACATATAAATTTTTAAGATATTTACTTCACGTTCCTAATATGTGATATTATTTAATAATATTATAATTTAGCTATTCTTTTCTGTTAACTATTATTTGTAATAAAACTTTCGTGCCTCAAAACTATACATAATGTAAGATTAAGGAAAACCTAGTCACCTGTGTACTAAATAAATATTGTTTAAAATAATGTTACAATACTTTCTAACAAAATTTTTTAGAGATTTAATAAACGACTTATTGATAGATAAACTGTATTATTGAAACAACCTGGTCTAAAACAATAATGAGGTATATAATGTCTTAGATTTTCTTTTTACGATTTATTGTTATAATAAAACACTTTCAAATGGAAATAAAACATCGAAATATACGCGATTAGTTTCCGTTTAAAAGAGTTCACTCTGAAAATACTTCATTATTATAAGTGAAGTATTTTTTGTGTGTGTTACGATATAATCCTTAGGTCAATAAGGGCTTTCAAATATGTAATGATATCTATTTATCAAAACAATGACCTTAAAACATATCGATAGTGTACAAATGTCGAATTGCCTACGCTAATTAAAATGAACCTTGCATGATAAACAGTAGCAAACCCCAGAAACCCAAAAAAAAAAATTTTAATAATTTTTTTTATTTGTTTCCGTAATAAAGTTTAAAATATTGGAGATGTAATAAAATATAGTTATTATTCCATAGTTTATTATTTTAACTGAAAACGTTAGGCAATGGTGAGGTTTAGTTGCAATAACCCCCAATCTGGGGTTATTGTAACTTTTCCTGCCAAGTTAACAAAAACATGTCACTACCAGTTATCTATACAAATATTCGGTTACATGTTAAAACAATATTTAATGAATGCGTAAATAGTATAATTAATCAAATGTTTGTCTCTGTATAACACAATATAATTAAATGCCATCAAAGCTGAATCTTATAAATGATTAGTTGCATTAGCCGCGCTTGACTTAAATTCAAACACCTCGAAAACGTTTGGATTTAGGATTGGGTGTCTCATAGTCACATCAGTCAGAAACGGTGTAAACTTCACACCCTTTACGGGAATAGGACGATTTAACCTGTAAGCCTATATATTTTTTTTTACATTTCAATAGGCAGCAAACGAATACGGGATGTACCTGGCGGTAAACGACAAGCGAAGGTGATTTTTTTTTTTTTATTAATAATTAGCAGGCGTTTGTCTTCCATCTCACCTGATGGAAAGTGACGATGAAGACGAGGATCGATGAGTATTGACCAATGATGTGTGCGTTTGAAGTTGCCTTTGTTCCTGTAATTTCATCTTTTTAACTGGGACACAATTCTTTAATTTTTAAATAGTAAGTGTACCAGCTGTTACTTTTCTAGAAACTCATTTATCAGTAAAACAATATGTAAATATAATTGTAAGCAATAAGTTTATTAGACGTACATGAGAAAAAGAGTCACAACATCTTTGCATGATACATTCGTCTTCAAAATAGACTTCGGCCTGAATGTAATACGGTTTCTATAATCGAACACCAAAGAACAGCTTGTATAACTTCTATTAACCTTTTAAAACAAAAGGAATGCAAAATGACTCATTAAAAATAGACCCCTCACATAATACGCCTTTGACAATTAACAAAACTAACTCAGCCGTATGCACTTTATTACAGGCTTTCACCTATGAACGAAACGGCGACATTTCTTGACGAACGTGCGCTTACACTAATTTATGTACATTGCACCGTCAACCAGCGAACTGCAGTCGGTGGTGAACGGGGGTAAAGTTTTAACAAGCCAACTTAATATCACTTTACCCTGGAATCCTGGATTCCGGATATAAATCATACGCGAAGGCTAGTTAACAAAATTGGAGTGCTCCGCTAATGTACGCAGACTTACAGCGGATTAAAATGGTCCGATTTTGTTTCTTTGCCATATTGCTCTCTCGTATATGAAAAATGTGGAGGCCTGTGATTACGTAATTGGAGAGCGACGTTGTTTGTTTGTATGTTGTTAGGAAATTGGATGTTACAGGCCTTTTATGTCACGGTTACATATATAATAATTTTAACGATGTCAATATTAAAATACGTTGTTTTATGTGACGTTACTAAAGAGAAGCTTTTCCCAGAGAGTGTGTATCCGTAATCTTTTACTTTTTGGAAGTATACTCTATAATCATAAAGTGATGGTATTATAAGTTGTTCAAAGTTAGTAAGTGTATTCGTCACAATCGACTATCATGAGATTTTGCATACGCTTTGAGATAAGATAAATGTCCTTACGTACCTCACGTAAACGGTACCGAATTATATGCGAGCAATTCTTTAAGCAAACGTTACAAAATTTTTCCTTAGTATGTACTGGTAGAACAAACCTTGTAGCCACGTAAATCTTCCACGACACAAGCCAATAAAGCATCTTTACCGATAGTTGCCGTCACGTTGGTGACCGGCTCCACGAAACGCGGAAACTGAGCTTCTGAAACAATGAAATAAAACTTATTTATAATATATCTTTTAATCTATTTCCAAAGATACATTGCAATATGCTTCTTACAACAATTTTAAAACAGGTCAGAATGAAATTAAACTCATCAAAGTTATTACTTAAAATCTGCTTCAGGAGTTGATTTTATTTCGTAATTGAATTATTTATTACCCGACCTACACGGGCCTTTAACAAAAACTGCAATTTAATGAAAATGCATCTCTCATAAATTTACATTACTAGACAAGAAACAAGAAACAAAATGGGAAGAAGAATTTTCACAGTACTTTATTATTAAAATGTATATGTTTCGAAAAGCTATTTTCGAGTTTGATTTAAATATTTATAGGAAATGTACTCTAAAGGCTCTACAAAATGTTCACTTGTGCACAAAGCTTATTGACGCATACCTTTTATTAGCGCGCAAGTACTACCAATGAAGTGACAGTTAATTAATAAATTGAGTAGAAAACCTTCCGAGAACTACGAACACCTATTGCCATTCCAACCTACGTTGTTTATATAATCTTGCCAAGTGACGTAGTACTAAGAACTGAAACACAATATTGATAGATAGATTTGTTCGTTTCGGGCTCGAACTCATCAATCATCCGCTAATATTTTTCCATGTCTTGGCTTGTTTAGCCTAAATAGATTGTTGCAGAGTTTCGGGACATATTGGCATGTGTTATTTTCATATAAATAGATAACGTTTTTTGTATTCCATTTGTTCGCGTTCAAAACACTTTTGTTTTCGAGGTAACAAGGTCGAAAAAAAAAAAGGTTTAAATTCTCTGGGCGTTAGGCATAGAGTGCTTGTATGCGTCGGCATTTTGTATTGATCCGCGTACTGAAACATAGTTGGAAATAAAAGCGATTGTTGGCCATTGTTCTGGTTTTCAAGGCAGCTGGAGTGTGATTATTCAGATAGTAAACTGTAAAGTAATGTGGCGGCCATTCTAATACAAAAATAATTTAGTTAACTTTAATTACTTTTCAGACAAGTAGGGTTTGTGAATACATATGAAACTATATAACTTTATAAATCTGAACTGAACAGAATTTTTGTTGTTTTTACCTCCGTATAAAATTTATCGCAGAGGGATTTTTATTATCTATAAGTACTCGTACGTATTTTACGGTTTGGAAAATGATTTGAACAGAAACCAGAAGATTATGTTATTCTAGTAATTCTAAGAATATTTTGTAATGGACTTAAATTGGAAACAATAAAGAGCTTCGATAATAGGTTATTATTACAATGTACGGCTTTGATCATACTGTCATAGAAAGCTGTGTCCAGGCTGACCAGCTATCTAGAAGTGAATAATAAATTATACAACTTTAACATGTGATTTTGATCTTTAAGTGTGTAAGAATAGGACATACATTCGCATCTGTTTAACAGATAGTTCTACTAAGAACGGAGTGGAAACCTTTTACTCAATCAGACAATCAGTAACCACCTTTGTCTCGGTCTGTGCTGCGCAGTTTTTGCAAACCTAGTATTGGAATTACCTGACGTAGTTCCCAAAGTGCTTTTGAAAGTAGATTATTAAAACAACATATAATTAGTTTTAAATTTGAATAAAGTTCCTTTTGAATTAGAAAATGTTGTGGTAGTGGACTTTATTTTGTTGACATCTCGTCTGGGGCGGTACTACAGTCCTTTCTATTTAGACCACCATAATAACCACGTTTATGTGGTTGTGTTCCGGTCAAAGGAAAGGATACGCCTGCGTGATAAAAGGAACAAAGGCAATATACCAACTGAAACCTACGGTCAACAACATTACTCGATGACAAGCAATAAAGTTTACGAAAAGGCCAATTATTACTGATGTCCGTAAGTGCGGGTAACACTTACCATCCGGTGGATCGCGTATGCGTTAGTGGACTATAAACATCGTGAAAAAAGGGGTAGCTTTATGAAGTTATCGCATAAAAGTAAAAATTCAAATATAATTAATTATATTAATACATCTTTAGTATTCAGGAAGATACCAATAGTCAAGGAGTTGTATGGTTCTGGTATTATGTAAACAGTAATGGTGATGCGTATTTCATGAATCACTGATATAATTTAAAACGCTTGTATTTCTAAAATCCCCTGTTTACAAAAGGGATACCCATTATTTACATGGACCGTCCACGTTAATAATGCGTTGCTGCTGATGAACCAACGACGTTAACGCCTCACGGAATATGATTACATCCATCGCCAACTGTGGTCAGTTTGAGCATTTTTGTACCCAATTGTGGCACTGTACCTATTCTCGTTTTTATTTACTGGTATTATAAGTTGATGTTTATATTCCTGAGATGCTGAGATCCTCAAGTAATTGAAAATGTTGGTTAAAGTGTATTCGCATATTTTTTAAAAGCCCGGTGCTTTTATAACGAAACAATATGTGTAAACGAGGACGATAAAAGATTTGGAATATAAATAATCTTATTTGTTCCTTATGACAACCTTGAAATTCCCACAGCAGGAATATCAGCTTCGCTCTCAGTGGGAAATGTATAATCCACAACAGCCAGTCCAGACTTGCAAACTTTACATATACCTTCAAAAAACTTCTTTGGTATGGATTTCCTCTAAAGGTTTTCTTCTCTGCAAGAGCAGTGGGCAAATTCTAAAAACCTTGATAAACTCATTATTGAATCTGGCGTTTTAAACACTTAGCGCCTTCTTAGCTTAACAAATTAATTAAACTACTAACAAGATAATAATTTGACTACATATTATGCATGTGTTTTCTTTTCAAAACAACACAATACAGGTTAGTAAATTTGCTGCACTTCCCTTGATTAAAGTCTTGAATTAGAAATTCTAATTGTACACCTATCTTCGTGTTACTTTACTGGTAATATCGCGTGTAAATAACCAGTAAACAGTTTCGCATTTAAATAATGTGTAGGTGTTTAATATTTGCAACACTTCTAGTCAGATTAAAAAAATACAAGCTTAATTTGTTATTTCTCTTCACTTTTGGAACGTTCGTGTTGTTGCAAAAGCAAACACTTTATTCAATTTCGATTTAAAATTTGTTGTATGGCATACAAAATCACCTTTAGTAATTAGATTGTTAATTATATCAATTCTTCGCAATAAAGGATTAATGTAAGGCATTAATTGATTAGTGCATTAGTGCAATGATGTTTATTGTCTGTACCACAAGCGTTTTGGACATGTGTTCTGAATCAGATTCATTCTCAAAGTAAGCCAACAGATTTAAGATTATAATGGATTTTCGAAAAGCTATTACTTAATACTTTAATATTATATCTACAGGCGCTGTTATGAGTTTATACTACTTATTGTATATTATTATTCTTTTTTTTGGCACCTCATATAATACATAAAATTTTGCGGAAGCCTGCATAGTTAATAGCAAATCGTTGTAGCGAACGTACCCTGTGAATTTTAATGAAAGTCTTATAAAACAATGTTTAACACCTTACTTAGAAGTTTTTAAATAGCTCAAAGTTTCCAGAACACACCGCATTCAACTACGAACAGACTCATTAATCACGTTTTTCTAGCCACAAGCATAACATTGTTACATTCAAAAGTATTCGCAATGCATTTCGCCGAGTGGACGTGACCACATTTTGGTCACACTGTCTGCGTATTTACCTAATTGCCACATACTGGCATGTCGTGACAAAAGTCCCGAACCAGCACCCACACAAATTAGATTGCGAACCTTCCCTCCGATCCAGCAAAGGCTTTATTTACCTCTTTTACCCTAAATTGACTTTCGTCTAATTGAAAAATGTGTCAAAGGCCCATTTCCCCGATTAGGGCTTTTGTTATTGTAATTTATTCAATCGAATTATAAACCCTCATTAGGTTTTTAGATCCGGACATACGCTGTGGTTTGACGATGGATTAATTATTATCAGTTCAAGGTTTTTGTTGGTAAGGTTTCTGTCAAATCGTATGAGGCTGTGTTATTTATACCTTTTTAAGATGTAAGTTGTTAATATTTTGATGGTCCTACAGATGGTATCTGCAGGTGTTTTTTCTTTCCCAAATAAACTAATTACAAAAACAAACAACTAATAAGATAATTCGTTTTTATTTTAATTAATATGCCATTTCCATGAACATGCTTTGTACTGCTATTTTTGAGCCTTCTTATTGAATATATTGGCCGTAAAATTGTAAAATAAGATATACGTGTCTCAAAAAAAAAAAAAGCTTTACACGAGAGTCCAAAAAGAAAGCTTACTAACGTCCCCCTGCCATCTTTCACAATTCTATCCTCTAATGCTGTAGTTATTATATCAAGCTTTATTCAAATGTCCAATGAAAAAATTTGAAAAATATTAGTTTGCGAGTTACAAAACATTTTTCTATGCATTTTTATTCCTTTCTACTGAAACAATTATACCTCTGCATGGACAAACAGTTTTACTATTCGTAGTCCTAAAAAGTCATTTGTTTCGTTCAAATAGTAAAATCCGCGTAGTCTCATGTGGTAGGCGGTGCGGCCTTGGCTTGTCTATTCATCGGTATCGATTTTATGCAAAATGCATCAAGATTCCCTCCACACGGACCATCGTTCTGTTGCTACGTTGTTGCCATATTGCCTTACCTTCACCAGTCTAACCAATAATATTATTGACGTGACACTATTGATTAGATTGGTTGGTTGGGTTGCGATGATATCTATCGAGTTAAGAATTGAAATGTGGCATCTTAATTTGATGCAACTTGGGAAAGAAACATGCAACAAAATTTTACTGAAGCCTTTTAAAAATACTGGTTTATCTGGTGACTGTAAAACACGCAAATCTCTTAAAAATTTTTGGGGAACTTAAAATCAATAGTCTGGCGAACATGTTGTAGGCCTAACATGCTACATAACAAAAGAATTTGGTTTTATTATCGAGCTTTTTTATTTTGGACCCAACATAAAACCTTATAAACTAAATTAGTTCCAAAATGTCCACAACATGACAACCAACAATAGAAACAACAAGAAGCAACACTATATCACCAACTTTTAAATTCTCTCACGCTTTACTGACATTCACATATTTCAGTCCCAAATAAATAAATGTATCTTCCGAAGTGTCAATGTTAACACAAAACATAAATTAGCAGCCAGAATGGATTTAAACCAAACTGCTAATAATAAGATGTTGATAAAAGCAATTTAGCACGGGATCCGATCTCTGTTTATTATCAGTAGCTTCTAATTTTGTTCCGCCCTACTGTCCCATTGTCTGGAATGAATAAACGAGGCGATGCAAATTTAGCTGAGTAATTTCAAGTTTCCGCGATCGATAGTCAGTGTACCACCTAGTTCATAACTAAAGTCACAACTTTTAGTTACTGCTTTCCTGCTCCTATTAAATTCTGATTATTACTGTGGAACTTTCTGGAAAGACTGCATAGTGGTGTGTGAATTCTTTTGGGACAGTTTTGTTTAGAACTAGTTTGTTCCTATTATTAGATCTTCAATTTATTATAAACGCACATATACTTTGATTTAAAAAAAGGTAAGCAATCTCTAGATTAATTTCAATTATTAAACAATTATATACCTTCTTGAGTGATTATTTTTAATAAATTTTCGTTTTTACTTTAAGGTTTTTTTATTTTGACTGGATAAATGTTCTATTATACTTGTACCGATACTAAATTGATTTTGTTTATTCAATCCGTGGTTAACGGTATTGGTGTCACGATTATATATAAATGTTTGTACTATAATATTGTAACCTTTATTGTGATACTGTTTGTTGACCTCAATAAATGGAAAAATGAAATATTGTACTTGTGTGAAAAGGTGGAGTAGAAATGATATTTAAATATTATGTACCAGGCCGAATATCTATATGATAGATTAGTTATAGTATAGAAGTTCCTCTTAATAAAAACCACTACTATACCAGAACAGCAACATAATGAATTGCTTATTTTCATCTGGGTTATAATTGGAACTATAATCAACTACACCTATTCATAATGAAGCATTTTTTATTTTTATTTGCTAATATCTATATTTTTATAAAACTAATTAGGTTAAGTATTCCCAATATTACATGCGGGTGGCCTCAGAGAAAGCAACAAAATAAGTTTCTGGTATATGCAGCGAGCTAGGAGCTCGTAGAATACTGAAACATACTTAATAGAAAACGTTCTTAATTCTAGAAGTTTCTTCGCAAAAAAGTTTTTCCAGGTTTCTAACTAGGGACATCTGTCCCAGAAGGTAGGCTTTTTAACGACTACGCTCCAAGTATTTTTATCTAGGTGTGCATTTTTATTTGAGTTTTATGGTAGGGCAACACATTTTTAGTAGCATATTGTAATCCAAAACGGTTTTAAAGATTTTAGCTTTATCTTCGGCCATAATTTATTTTTTAAATGGAGGTGCACAGTTTAATATTTAGCAATTACATGTCGAGGAACATAAAAATATCGACCAATATGCTCTCAAATGTCACATTGCAGAGTTATGCGCAAAACATATTAGAATTCTTTTAGTATCAAATTATTCATTCTAGTAAATGTATGACTCTAAAGATCTTTTAAAAACTTTATTTCAAACCGTCATGGTAATCTTAAAAAAATATTAATCATTCAATCAAAAATATTATCAATTCGAAATCTCAGTTTAAGATTTCAAAGGAAATTTAGTTAATATCTCAAGAAAAAGCAACGTGGAATTGAAATCTGTGAATTTTCCGTATAAATTCCTAACTCTCATCATCCATTTGTGATAAACTCTTAATTGGATTTGACAATAGTGAATGCTACGTATGCATTAATAATTATACTATTTCCATTTCTTTATTTTCTCGATGACAGTTCTAATTTGATATAATGTAGTGTTATGAACAAATAAGTAACTATATCGATCGCATATAATAATTATACTTTGAACAAAGACAAATACAACAAAAACATTCAAATATATTTTTTTAAGGTACACTCAATGGCTTACCGCCATTTTGTGTTTGTTTTAATCTGTCACTCGCAATAAGATGGTCGTGCTAGTTACTACATTTCTGTTCGCTGAGTTTTTTCACACTATCCATACGTTACGTTGTGTATTTTGTGTTCCTCAGTTTTGATTCCTGCCCAGCTGTCCAATATCAAAATGCCGAAAGGATCTGTTCTGAAAAGGCAGGCGAGAGAACTGGTGATCAAGGTTCGTAATTACGCAGGTTCGTAGGTTCGCAGAGTATCAAAATGGTGGCCCGCTATTACCACTGTCGCAAGTGCGAGAGCGTGTTGCGGCCGAATTAGGAATTAGTGGACCTACTGTTTCAAAAATTACTACCAAAGCTTACGGTACAAGCGGCATGCAGGAAAATAAGCTTCGTACGCTGAAGAAAAAACACCAACCACGTCGTGTGACATCGGTTGAAAACTTCAATGCTAATGCTATTCGCCGTCATATATGACTATTACTTGCGCAAATAAATTCCAACACTTAAAAAACTTGTTGTATCTTTACGTAAATGTGGTTTGTTCCATGGCCAAAAATCGTCATTAAGCTTAGTTTTGAAAGAAATTGGATTTTCTTATTAAAAAATCGGACAAATGTAAAATATTGATGGAGCGTCACGACGTTGCTATTGCTCGCTGCGAATTTTTGAGCGAAGCCAAAAAGATATCAGATTGGTCAAATGTTATTTTCACTGACAAGAATTGGCTAAATGCAAACCACACAGTATCTAAGAACTGGACTGACGACACCGCCGCTTCCACTAGTTCAGTGCCAATGGGAAAAGATGAACGCCTTATCATAGGCCTTGCAGGGTCTACGAAAGGATTCGTGTCAGATGCTTTACTGGCCTTTAAATCCAAGAAAACAGTAGACTACCACGAAGAAATGAACGTGTAGATTTACGAAGGATGGTTCAGAGAAATGGTGCAATGTCTGGAAGAACCGTCCATAATTATAATGGACAACGCTACATATCACTCCAGACAAATTGATAAAATGCTCACGCAGGCCAATAAAAACAAGAGATAATTGACTGGCTTCAAGGTCATGGCGAAAATGTGGATAGTACTTTATTAAAAGTACAATTAGTGAATATTGTAAAATCGAAAAAAAGCCTCCCTGAAAGATATGTTATCGACGAAACAGCTGCCGAATGTGGTCATTGGGTTCTTCGACTTCCGCCGTATCATGGCCAGTACAATGCTGTAGAACTAATATGGGCACAAATCAAAGGACTCGCCGCTCGAAACAATACCCATCCCCCTTTTACGGCAAACAAGATGTTAGATTGATTAAAAAATGCATGTGCAGAAGTAACTGCCGAAAACTGGGATAAAATTGTGAGAAGAACCCAAAAAATTATAGCGTCGGATTGGGAAATTCATGTGGCATTTGATAATATACAAGTACAGGAACTTATAATAAATGTTGGGGAGAGCTCATCGAGTGACAGTGACGATTAATCAGATTTTGATTAAAATAAATAAATAAAGATTACCTGTCGTTTTGATTATTTCGTTTCATTGTCGAGTACCTACCTACACCTACTTATTTTACAACAGTTTCGAAAATTTTAAAGAAGTTGGCATTATCAATCAAGAATTAATACGTGTAACATCTTGTAATGAAATATATTATTATTTAATAAATTTGTACAAAAGTATCCGGCAGTAGTTTAGTTTCTTAAATTTTGTAAAAAAACATCGGGTTTTTATCGTGTTACGTTTATCGATATAGCTCCATCCCTATCAGTTTCTCCGACTCTGGTATTATTTAGCCTTGTACGTGTGTAAACGTCATATTTTCATAAAATAATGCGTACATAATATAAAAAAACGCTCGCACAAGTTTTCACAGGAGCTGTCATCGAGAAAATAAAGAAATGGAAATAGTATAACGAACCTATGTTGTAAAAACGCCATTATTTATTTGTTATTGTGTCACATTGTCATATTGCGTATCACTCCCAATCGTGCAAAATGCAAGTTTAGTAAATATATAGCAAGTATTTTGATTATATCAATGAAGTTAAATTTATAGGTAATTGTGTTCTGTTAGTTAAACAGTATGTCAATGATATATATCTTTTTTGAAAAGGTAATTCAATAAATAAACCAACTTATTTCAACAAAATAAAGCAATATAACAAAAGCAGGTGCCTATTTAATACCCTGGAATAGTATTCGCGAAATGGCACAAAATGCCTCTGGATGACACCACTCGTCACGATATCCCCAATACCAGAGCTGTATCTTTGCCACGATTTACCGTCACCCCACATTGATTTATACCGCAATATACGTTCAACTGCCATATGTACGGATATTTTTATAACCTTCGAACATACGATGTTGTGATTTTATGCGACATTTCTGCTGTATTACTTAAGGGTTTGGCTTGTTTCTTTTTATTTTCTGACGGAAATGTAGTTTTTACACGATTCCTGAAAAGGAACGAGTTTCACGGGTTTTACGGGTTTTTTAATTTCAATAAGGACTCAATATTGAACTATTGTGAAGAAATATTTTACTTCAAATAACCCATTTATGAAATGTATAGACAACCTAGATTTGAATAACAAGTTATGACCGGATTCAGATAAATACAATTTAAAAGACGCTGAAATAACTATTTACCGGTATTGCAGATTATTGTATACCACGACTTTAAATTTATATTTCACATATGCTACATACTTTTCATTCATACATCGATAAGCGCTTATTACTTTACGTGATTTTTAATTCTAGTGACTTCTAAACATTTACTAGGTAGTTTTTTTCGTTATTACTATCCATTTAACACACGAGTTTTCAATTGTTTTCATAAATATATCTATTCGTACATGACGATTTCTCAGTAGATCTAAGGTAGCGTTTTCGATTCTTGGTGGTCACAGATCTTTGTATACTTAGGAGTCATGGATGTTTTCTATTTATGTATGTGTATCTATTTATATTGTGAGCACCCTTGAGTTGGCTGTATGTTTTAGTTTTTGAAGATGAGCTATTGTTTTTGAAGGTTTAAAATTACAACAATTCTTTTTCGTTTACATTTCAACTTTAATTTTTCAACAACCAAAATCTAAGCCAAACAATGATTTTGTAGGGACAACAACATTATTTCATGAGTGGTTGGCAGGTAGGCACCTACATCATTTTATTTTTATCATGAAAAATATAGGTGAAGATACCAGAAATACAGCCATCAATCGTTATAAAACATGGTCCAGATGTTAAAGAGTCTTCAGAACCGTTAATGAAGATTGAAGATGTAACATCAATATAAAGAATGAATTGAATGGAATGAATGAAGGTGGGGTATCTCGAATGATTGATGAACGAAAGATCGTTGAGGTTGAACCACAGTCTCAGATACCAAAACTTCTCGATTATGAAGAAATTTTTTTAAACATTTTCATTCATCAATTATTGCTTTATTTCATATTGTTTCTTTCAACGTAGAATATACGTTGAGGTAAATATTATGGCCGGTATTTTATACAATATAAAGTTATCTTCTGCCAGTAGCCGATACTCAGCATGCCACTTAAATATTCGCTTGCTCCTGCTTATAAAAGCAATCTATAGTAAAATAACTCAAGTTGTAGTCTGTCTCTGTTCGACAAAGGATTATTTCAAATTCCTGTTTTATATTTATCATATCATTAATCTGTTAAATATAAAAGAAACAGAATATATCATAAGCGTTCTTTGACCGATTTCTAGTTCAAAATTCAAAATTAATTGACCTTATAGTTGAGCCATTACAAACGTGCGAACTGAGTCATAAAACCTTACGTCAAATCCCTTCTTCGTTACACACAACACTAGAAGTGCGAGCGAGAGCTCCGATATGCCTATAAGTGTGAGCGAGAGATCTGATAAAAATGATTTATGAATCAGTTCGCCCGTTTGTAATGGCTCAACTTTAGTATTAACTGCTACTAGAGAATTTATTCATTTATTACCTTTTTTAGGAAATGTTCTAGTATAAAAGCAAAACAATATATATATATATATACATTCAAACGCCACAGAATCGCTTCTCTGTCCCTACAGACTCATAATTTTCCTGGTAAATGCAGGCAGGTAGAATTTATATATGTGTAAAAGTGCAATTTTCCAAAAGTGCATCAAACTATAACTTTGCTTTCTTCCTTCGAATTTAGCATTGAGATATATGGATGTTTGAGTATTTTTCTTTAGTACTTAATCATAGAGTAGTAGTGGAGTTTGAAAATGTTTCGTTCCGAGTAAGATCGTTGTTATTATTTTGTTCATTGTGCTCTAGTAAAACCCTTATTTCACAATTTCTTGCTGTTATAAATAAGTAAAAAAACGTTAATATAATTTATAAGCTATTATATGACTAAGGGTTTAAAGTCATGTTCGATTGATGCATAAATATAAATATATAGAAAAAAAACTATCGCAACTCACATTGTACCTACAACTTTAATCACCGAATCACACTCGGCCAAGAATGTGGTTTATCAAGTTCATTTGCACGTCATAAAACAACAATGTTGATTTTCTCTTGTTATATTATTCTGACAGTTACTGACTGAATCTTACAGCTATTGTGGTTCAACAGGAAGTTTTGACAAAAGCGGTAGACCACTTTCTTTGGGCGACACTACAAAGGCTTTTAATTACAAATTCATTCAAAAGATACTATTCTACTCACTTAGATAATCATTGGGTTGTCTCAAAGCCTTAATATCTATGTCCGATCTATTTCGGTATTGGACACAGTCTATTTGGATATGCCAAAACCGGTTAGGAATTACTGAAGTATTGAACAAAATACAGCACAGTTCGTACATGTCAACGTTGCAATGTCTCTTGTATACGGAGCACGAATCATGCTGTCATTTATAACCGTATTGAGACCAAAGGCGCGTTTTGAATGGAGCTGAGCGTATTGAAGATATAATTAAGTGTAAACCGTTTAAAGTTCGTGTAAAAGTACCTTTTGAGTATAATTATAATTTTATAGTGGCAAAGTTTTGATTTTGTATCATTTTACTTAATGAAAACAGACTGAGCCTGTTATAAATATACCGGGCGACGTTTTTGTCGTCAGGAAAAAAGACACATGAGATCAGACCAACATTGACTACATAAAAAAATATGTGTGTAAAATAAAATTACCATTTTTTATTTTTCTACCTAGAGTAAAAATATATGAAAATCAAATAACATCTATTGACGTCACTTATACGATGGAATGATTCTCTGGCTGGGACGTCATTTGTTCTGTCTGACAGTTATTATTAAACAAAAAAATCCGCAACTGTATAAATTACATCATTTGGCAATTACGACTTTTTAGAAAGAGATGGATTTTAAAGTTAAAGTGTTGTATGAAAACTGCAATATTTCGGAAAAAGAAAAATTGAAATCTCTTATTTTAGGGCTTTTTTTGTTTTGTTACAAAACAAACATATGTTAGAAAAATTTAATGTTGTCTTTCTAAGCAACCTTCCTAAAGATATCAAGCGAAAATAAAATGCTAAAAAACTCACCCGGTATATACTTTACTTACCAATAAGCTTACTAAAATCACTATTCATAAGTTTTATAAATGCACAAAGTTGTGTTTATGTTTGTAACTCTCTTACGTAACGTAAGCCGAATGAACCAACCGTTGCTGTAACCGAGATTGGAATCAAGATTTCTGTACACATTTACCTGTCATAACAAGAATCTGTTTTACGCAAGTATACCTAGAACAAAGAATTATCAAGATTTTAAATTACATTTTGTACATACACTTCACCAGCTATAAGACATGTTAATATGTTATATGGAATATCACCTTGTTAACTACATAATTTATTTTCATATGTAAAATTAGCACATTCTCTAGCATAATCTTTAAGATCATCGGTATGATATATCTTTCCCATTTAAGACGTTATATCCAAAGTAAACATCCAATTTGGTTCCAGTCGCGTTCTAAGATGTTTTCCTTCATATTGTAATGAATCTTTGAAAACCATCACCGCCGCAGCATTATCCCAGCCGCCTTTTTTTCTTTCTTTTTTTAGTTCCCCGTTTGGGCAGGAGGCAAAAAATGCATTTCCGCATGCCTCTCGCGCGCATTACAAGGCATCCGGGACTAGCTCCTAATGAGCACTACCCACTAAAAAACCCCCTGTCGGCTCGTGCAATTTTTTTGCCACTCAGCCTTCATCTGAGCGACGGCCAATTGGAGAAAGAGGCCGTGCTAGCGGGGCCCAGAAGGGGTCACCCACTGGGATTACATAGCACTGAAGGTGCTCAAAATAAAAAGTATATAATAAAATAAAAAATAAAAAATTGCAAAATAAAATTGAATTAATTCGGATTTACGTTAGAATTAGGATTTACGTTAGAATTAGAATTTACGTTAGAATTAGAATTTGCGGCAAGAAGGGCTTCGAGGTCGGCTGACAGTCTGGTGGAAGAGTACGCTTGCGCAATCCTAGGCCTAGCGACTTTGAAATTCGAATCTAAGACAGGAGTAGTATATGAGACTGAATCACGAACTAGAGGATTGGGATGGGTTTCGGAGCGTTTGAAGAACGCTTCAGAGAGTGTTTTAAGGTGTTTTTGTACTGTAGGCAGTTCAAGATCTCTATGCAAGTCCACGTTACGCACGTACCACGGTGCGTTTGTGGCCCTGCGGCAAAAGAGGTTTTGAACTACCTGCAGTTTGTGCAGGAGGGAGGGTTTGGCGTGGGCAAAGATTGGCGAGGCATATGTCATGACGGGTCTAACGCAGACCTTGTAAAGTGTACGTTTGTTTCTGAAAGACATTTTACTTTTTCTACCTAACATGCTATTAAGGCGGCCTAAGTAGTGACGGGCGAGTTTCGATACTCTATCGACGTGTGGCTTGAAAGAAAGCGTCGGATCTAATGTGACGCCTATGTATTTAGTACTTGGCTTCCAGGGGATGGGAATGCCTAACATTCGAACGTGGGGATCGCCAGCGGGACGACGGCGTTTGTGTTCGGAGAACTCTTTTCAGGGTTCACATCGATGCGCCATTTTTGAAACCATACACCAAGGGCGTTTACAGCCTATTGGAGTCTGGTTACAAGGTGCGGAACACTGTGGCCTTTGGTATAGAGTGCGGTGTCGTTGGCAAAGAGGGCGAGTTCGACGCCTTTCGGCGGAATGGGAATGTCGTTGGTGTACACGGTGTACAACAGAGGGGCGAGGACTGAGCCTTGAGGGACTCCAGCCTTTATGGGACGAGGCGCGGAAAGCGTGCCTTCATGTTTAAATCGAAACGTACCGTCTTTGAGAAACGACGTGATTAACCTGACTAAGCGATCCGGTAAGCCTATTTTGTAGAGTTTATAAACGAGACCGCTTTGCCAGACTTTATCGAAAGCCTTGGCTACGTCAAAGAAAACCGCGACTGTTTTATAACGACGCGGGTAGAAACCGTCAAGTATATACTCGACGATTCGGTGGACTTGCTGAGGGCAGGAGTGTATAGCGCGAAAGCCGAACTGATGGGGAATAATGACAGGATCGCCATCCGTTGGAAACAGATAGTTCCGCATTCGAGAGAGTATGACTCTCTCGAGAAGTTTAGACATTGCCTTGAGGAGGCTGATGGGTCTGTGATTAGCCGGGATATTCAGAGGTTTACCCGGCTTGGGTATGCCTATGACTGTTGCTTCTTTCCAAGCTTTTGGAAAGTAGCTATGGTCGAAGCAGGCATTGAAAATGATAGCTAACACTAAGTGCGTGGTTGGAAATTCCATCCGCACCCGGAGCCTTTTTGGACTTTTGATTTCTAATAAGAAGCGAGATTTCGTCATTAGAGACTGTGATGGGAAGAGAGTCTCTGCGAAGGATTTCGTTCTCCACCGCCTGGATGTGTGAGGGATCAGCAGGTTGCGTGCTGGGCGAGCATTGTGCAGCAATGCTGTCAGCGAAGCATTCGGCTTTCTATTCGACTTTGACTGCAGTAGTGCCATTATGACGAGTGAGAGGAGGAACGTGAGAGGCGGTGTCTACGCGTAAGGCTCGGGCCATACTATAGTACGCTTGGTGGGATGGACAGATATTCGCCATGAGATCGTTCATCTGAGCGTCTCGGAGTTCTGCGAGGCAAGACCTAACTTTACGTTGTAGCTGATTTGCAGCTTATCTATAGGCGGGCGTGGGATATTTCTTGGCTCTCCGGAGAGCCGCGTTCTTAGCTTTAATAAGATTGCTAACGGCTAAAAGAAGCGTGGGTTTACCTTGCTTAGCAACCTCTGCGGGGGTTATGTGGGACTCACCAGAATGGCACCTACCCACTAAAACTACTTGTTGGCTGTTGCAATATTTTACCGTTAGCCTTCATTGGAAGCGACACCCGTTGGGAAGTGGGTGCGCTGGCGGAGACCCGCTAGCGGGTCGTCCGCCGGGTGTGAAAGTTGCACTGAAGGTGCTTAAAGAGACATGAGTTTGTGGCCGTTCTGGGCAGCCTCCGGTGAAGCTGGGGCTGCGCAGAGGTCGGCTGAAGCTTGACTTAGGGATCAATGCATTTAAATGAACCTATAATGAATTGAGAAGGGAACTATGCTCCGCCAGAGCTAGCAGTCGCTCTGTAGGAGAACGTGAAGCCTTCAGTTTACGGGCTAAGAAATTGAAGTTTTCCTAATATCGACGTGTTTGATAGCTTTGCAGACGATACGCATATCGTCTGCGAAAGAGGGTTGAGGAGTGGAATTGAATGGGCAAGGAGCCGGGACGGAATTCAAGTGTGCAGCGGGGTGCTGCCCCCAGTTTTCTGGAGCAGGCTTGGGCTGTGTAGGCTTTGCAGCCGGAGGAACCCGGCTACGAAGCGGCGGAAAGTTTGCCTGAGAAAGGGGCGGGGCCTGTTTGGTGCCGCCCTCTTAGAATTGAAACGGAACGGGGTGCACGGGGCAGCCCCTGTAAATTGTGGTGTGGCCGGACTGGCCACAAAGCACGCAATCAGGTGGGGAAGAAGATCTCGATCGAGATCCCAGAGAGGCCGCATATAGTGCTAACCCCTTTGAGGATCTCCCTGGATTTGGGGACGTTGGCGAGAACCACCACAGCGAGAGGGTGATGCCTTCCGTACTTGCTGTGCATTTTATGCACCGCGAGTGCCGGGAAGCCTTGGGACTGCAGATCCTCAAGGATAGCCTCGTTCGATAATTCGAACGGGACTCCCCTGAGTACCGCTCTGAACTCACGCTCTTCCAGGAGAGCATAAGTGTGGTAAGCATATTGCTTACCGGTGAGGAGCTTAGTTAGGGCTCGGAAATCGTCTCGTCTCCGGAATCGTCAGAATCGAAAAAGCGGGTCTCCGCCAGCGCACCCACTTCCCAACGGGTGTCGCTTCCAATGAAGGCTAACGGTAAAATATTGCAACAGCCAACAAGTAGTTTTAGTGGGTAGGTGCCATTCTGGTGAGTCCCACATAACCCCCGCAAAGGTCGGTATTTTCCTGCGGCATTATGCATGACGCATCTTCCACCTCCCTCCGGTGAGGGTGTTGCTTCGGCGGCAAAAAATAATTATAAATAGTTATATTCAATTTGTAATAAATTAATAAGATATTGAGTCAACCGTTACATAACAAGTAATTAAATCCAACGTTCTTTACAAATGTAGATACTATCGTAACATAATGGTATCCTATATGGATACCACATGGTTTACAATAATAACGGCACGTAAATGCTTTATAAAATCATTTCAATTAGTCGCCTTCAACAAGCAGTTGGTTGAAATGCGTGAACAATTAGAATGTGTTTCATGGCCAAAATGTAAAGAACTTTGCAATTGCGAATAAAATTGATATACACACAAGATATACAAACAACCTTTACTACCAAATGCACAGCCCAACTAAGGATTGGTTTCAGGCAATTTGAAGTCCACCACGCTACCCTACTGTGGGTTGGCAGTCTTTACATACAGACCTGTAACGCGTTGTTTGCGGAGTGGTAATTGAGGGTCCAGAAAGGAAATACCAAAGCTCTCTTCTATGTTTATTTTGATGTAAAATTAAAAATATACAAAAATGCCAAAAATTTTGGCAACGCACACTCGTGTACGTAAAAATAAATTATTGATTTCATGAAAACTTTGATTGTAGATAATAAAAAATTGATAAACATGTAATTTTGAATAATAAACTCGGAAATAATAATAAATAAATAGATTCTAGTTGTTATGATGGATAATTTTTCGTGACTGGCTTGTCAAATCAAAACATTGCCGTTCTCCGACACTACGTAATTCGTAGTTTAAAATTACGTCGGGAACGACAAAAAAATAAAATTTACTGACAAAAAGAGGTCGAAATAGACAACCGTCACAGACCTTCTACACTAGGTCTTAGGTATGCGGGTTTCCTCACGAGCCGGCCTCACCACGAGCCTCTCGGCCTAATGAACATCAGATACATTTGTACAAAATTCATAATAATTATGTTGAATCTCCTTTCCTCTTGAGTCGTATTTCACTAAGATGTCCTAAGTCAAGTATTCGCTCCAATGCAGCGTTTTCAATTCCGGTTTGTAAAACAAATTATTCCAAAAATAGATTTTTAGTCCGAGCTTCCAGCACACATAATCAGCGTTACCATATTATTATGATAAATATATTTAATTGCAATCTTAACGGCTTCATTACATCTGTTAAAAAAATGTATAACTCCTAATACGATTTATTGTGCTTCAGAATTGTAAATTTAGTAAATTAGTAGTATAGTATTTAATAAATTTAAAATTCTCCTTTTATAGTATATTAAATAATTTTGTGTAGTTCTTATATCCGCTATGTATAATTAAAAATTTGGAAACTGTTTTGGCTAGTGAGATATTTATTGTTAATTTTTATTTATATGAAAAAATGTAAGCTGTTTGTTTCTTGAATAAATAAAATAAATAAAAAATAAATAAGCATAAGTGAAAAAAACTCAACAAAACATTTAGCAGTCGACGGAACCAAACTTTAGGTTTGGTTACCATCAGGTTAAGAAGCCTGCCTAACCAAAGCCCCAACAGTGCTCGCATAAAATACCTACGGAATAAAATTTATACGAAAACTGAATATCGAAAAACGGGGGAAGATCGCGTGAAACTCAACCGACATTTTAAAGTCGACATTTGCAGGGAATTCCAGAAAATATAGCCAAACGATCTGCACATACGAAATATTACCGCAGAGCGAAACCCTCGCCGTGTCTGGCGGTGCTGGTCACTATATTAAAATGTGCCCCGTTTGTGTTGTAAATGGATTTGCTTAGAGAAACTTGGCCAATTTTTCTTTTGCTTATGAAAAGTTGTGACATTCAACTTTCGCCTAATGTTCATAATGAATTTGATCATTAATCTACGTTAATCTGTTTTGTCGTTTCTGATATAGTTTCATTAAATTATTTTTTTCGGAACTGGAATTTGAATACTAAGTAGATTGAAAAAAACAGAGGAAAACAATAGAGATAAGAAATACATATGACTATTTTATGAAATAAATCAAGAATCTTTTATCTATCTTATAATGAAACAGGTTATTTAAATTACTATTAAATAATCCGAAACAAATGTTTAATTGTTGCACTAAAATTAATATTTTCGATTACAGGTATAATTCAGGTGACTTTAAATATAATACCTCATTCAAAGAAATTAAATGGGTAATATCACACATATTCAAGAAATATTTAAAACTAAACACGTTTAATTAAAGATTGAATTTAATTAAAGACCCCTCAAGTTTTCACTTTTTTCCAAATTAAAACTAGTATTCTATACCAACCTTATTAAAAAACCTCATTTAACATAAATTTTAGCAAATTTCAAAACCAGATTTTAAAATAGACATTAAAAAAAATTGTAAGTGTCTCCGTTGATGAGGGCTCGGAAATGCTTCGGCACTACTCGTTCGCCTATCTCCGAAGCTAACTGCCGTAAACTTAAACTTACAGAGACTTTCACAGAAAAGTGTACTCACTTGGCTAAAGAAAACACCGTGCACTGCATACAAGGAAGATTTACGAACTGAGAGATTTTAAAAAATAAAAAAGCTCCGATAAGGTTGATATGAATATTTTTGGAGCGGGCGCGCCAAAATATTTGGAATGCCATTCATAAGATAACTTATTTTCGATTTGAGTATTCAAAGAATTTCGTTCTGTTTGTATAAAATTTTTCAAAAAGTTTGTCAAAAGATAAAGAAAAGCGTTTTAATTTGGTTTTTAAAAACACTGTTACAGGGAAGCCTTAAACAATTGGCACATTAAAACGACGTAAAATAATGTCCAGATTTACTAAACAACCCAATATCAATGGAATGTGAAATCACAAGCAATCTCAACGGAAGATGGTGGAAAGAGATGGATGACAGGGAAAACGCGGGAAATTCAAAGTCGGGCAAGGTGGTGCGGAAAATTGGCTTCATTAGATAGGTCGGCGTCTTCGACCGGACCTACGGTTCGAAGGGATGGCAAATAAGATTTATAGTATGTAGAACAATGAAAATTTTCGTTGTGTTTTGATTTACTTAATTTGAATTTAAGTAAATATTATCAATTTGAAGATTTTTGAACAATTGAACTACCTACTATAAAGGTTATAGATATTGTAGGGTTGCAACAAATTCAATATATGACGTTTATTGCTGTTCCCAAATAATTTTTATTAATACTACATCATCGACGTGATTCTGGCTGCATGCACTTTTTTATCTATATTATTGACGACCTAACTGCTGCTTTTCAACTTGAAATACCGAAAACGATTGATTGGTGTTTGTAAACACCAATCAATCGTACCACCTTGTAAACCTTTCGTTTTCGTTAATTGTTTGGCGTGAAAACCAAATTTTATCCCTTGAAAAGTAAATCGTTACTACGTTATTTTCTGTTTCTTATCATTAAAACCCGTGTGTATAACACCTTACGTTTGGTGCACTCGCAGCACGTTTTCTTCAGATTTCTTTTACTAAACTTGGGTGCCACTGGATTTAATATTTTATAAACACGAGCTTTGAATAAACTGTTTCCATTTGTTTTTCAAGATAAGTGATTTCATTTGCCTATATTGCATTATGTTCGTTTAAGTTTATTTTTACTCCTCTTTATTTAAATTTATTTTGATTGTTATTGAGGATGAAATAATCGAATAATTGAGTTTTTGTTTTAATATGTTACAGTAGAAAATGCCGTCAGATAATGTTTTTGAATACGTCTATAGTGTGCTACACCTACTTACCTATCAACAGTTCCTACTTACTACGTAATAATTTACAGTTACCTAATTTATACTATTCAATCTATTATAGTTTTTGCTGCAAAGGTAATCAATTTTCACCTGCATTGCATTTTCGAATTGTGATAATATACTGCGATTAAAAAAAATATCAGTATTTCGATTTGTGAAATCTTGGGCAAAATTAAATATTATATGAACTCCAAAACTGTGATTCTACCACTCCATAGTTTCTAAAATGAATACTCTTATTAACCTTATTCAAGCTAACTGCCAAAATTAATTCACACTTAAACCAACCGCTTCAACAAAGAACAATAAACTTTAGTACAGCAAGTATCTGCATTCCATGGGATAGATGCTTAACGATATGTAGTGAGAACAATAAACAACGAAGTTTTGCTATCACAACGGCATAGATTGCCGAGAAGGCTTGTTTATGCGGCAATTGCCTTAGACATGAACCGCCGTTGTACTCCGAAGTTTGAACCAAAGGCGTTCCTACTTGTGTAACAAATTGAACCTCAGTACTGGCACGTCGTAATCATACACGAGGTAAGTTGTAAATTCGAGTGCTAAACTTTATCCTTTGCTGATTCACTTTGGGAGCAAGGTCAAGAAATAAGGAAAGTGCATGGGATAACTTTTACGAATCGACTTATTGGTTAGATGTCCTGTAGGAATTGTTCAAAACGAGACTTTCAAAGTTTTAATTCAGTTATACTTCTCAGGTAAGAACTTCTTGTTTAAAATTCTTTTGCGTTTTCGGTTTTGAGATAACAGACCTTTGTCTCCTTTGACATCTGAAACAAAAATAAATGACCCAAAAGCCGGTAAAAGAAATTATTTACTCCCTCTACTTGCCAAGCGTGCTGTTGATTCTGTGTTATACAATTAAAAGAACACTTAAACCTTAAAACATCACTACTTCATTTATTTTATCGCGACATAGTTCAACACTCCCAATTAAATTCTCAAGAATATCAATAACAGATTCATAAAAACACCTGAATTATATAAGACAAAATCCCGACAGCTGCGGCGTTAACACAGACAAAATTCCATTGAAATCCAATAATTCCTGTTTGAATATTCTACAGCTCATTGTACAAAAAGCTAATCCCTTGAATAATAGGACTACAGATATCTACCCGGAACAGACGTGGTGGAAAAATATGGCAATTGTTACTTTCAGCTCGTGAAATTTAATACGTCATTTATCTGATTAAACTCTTTGCGTTTTTGATGTTTTTATTGAGTCATTTATGCGTTATTGAAATTAATATTTAAATATTTAATACTGATATCAAAAATCAGTTTTTGTATGAGCTTATTCTATCGTTTGACTTATAAAAGGAGCAAAGCTTTACTAACGTTTGAAAGAGTGTATGAAATTGTCACTGAAAGTGGTGTACGTTCTAATTCGGTTAGTTCTTTAGTAAAAAATCAGATTCAAATTGAAAAACCAATTCGAGCTATTAATTTTTTATAGTTTATTTTGTTAGTAAAAGCTCACAGTTAAACGCGATTTATTTCATCGTGAACATAAGCGTCATAAAGTAGCTACGTAGATGTGTAAAATATTGTGACATAATAAAGAAGCACCATCAACTTTTTCTGGCTAAACTGTCATGTCAATACTTTCAATAAATATCAGTCATCAAGAATCCATAGAAAATTATAGAGTTGCTCTTTCCAGGTAATATACGCACGTTTGCAATGTGATTTATACTATAACTGCTCTGTGACACAACCATAAGATTTTGTTTTATTGATTTAAAATTAAATATTGCACAGAAATCAGAAAATTCAATTATATTCCTAAAATACCTGATTCTTTCATAAAAAAATATATACCTCAAAATTACTTTACATACTGAAGTGTGTTTTGCTGCCGTTCAACTATATCTTCAAGATGTCTGTATTAGATTACTTGAAAACCAAGATTTACCCGTGTAGCTCCCAATTCCGTAAGTAATTTTGGTTATAATAAGCTTATGATACTTCTCAAGAATGTAGCATTTTCATGGTGAAAGAATTTTCAAAATTTGTTTGGTAAAGTAAAGTTTTGCGAAGAAAAAAGTTTTGATGTATGGAACGTTGGCAAGTCATAGTTTATTTTGAATATTCGATTATTTAAAAGTTAATTTATATTTGGTCAAGATTTAAAGTTCCCTCTAAATGTTTTTACCAGCATTATAAAATTAAAATTAAATTAAAATTGCGTGTCAGAGAAGAATTGGGAAACATCGGCATCGGAAACATTGTCGTGCACTGATTTTTTACGACTTCAAGTTCAACTTGAAACCTGATGGATCGTTTAATCGACCTCGATTACCTTTTATAAACAAGGCGCCTTGTAAAGCAACTGTGTACCTCTGGTATAGCGAGTATAAGTGCGTTCGCAATAATTTGAAGGATAAATTAAGAAACTGCTACAGATGACTGCTGTTATGGAAGCTACAAGTGAAAATGATTTTTTCTTCTAAAAACTTCTAAATCACGTTTATGTAAACAAAGAAACAAAATAATCCTCTTTGTATTAACAGTAAAAAGCGTACGTCTGAACCTTTCGAAAGCTTACTTTAATTTCATACATTTGGCATTCTATTCATTTTTCTATTCTATCGTCGAAAGCCACTTGTTCCCATCTGTTAGCTTGTTTTGAATATAAATGACTTTATACAGTTAAGTTTCTTTAATAAGTTTGTATATAAAGCTTACTAATTTGAAAATATAATTTCGAAGATTTATTTTCCATAGACTCCAGGAAGTTCACCCCAATAGATAGTGATTCTACAGATATCGAAACCAGAAAAAAAGAAATCCTCACATCATAGTTGTCTGGACGAATATGAGAATTCCTATGTACGTCCTATTTTACTTGTCCCTCCATTGCTGGCGGTTCACTAGTTACTAAACCTATATATTTCCTGTGCATCCAGCCCAATACTAAACTTGCTCCCATGTGTATTCGGTTTGCTGGCTAACTTTAGATCAGTTTTCACGTCAATGAACTAATAATTATTTATGTCGAGGTTGTGAACCTGACATTTAGTGGATTATTGAAAGTGTTCTTATTTATCGATGGCTGCATCTGTGTCTATAGCTTGATAGAGTTCTGTTTAAAATGATAAGCGTTAAATATTGTTTTTGTAGTTTAAACCTTGTGATTTTTTAAGATGTGGTCGTAAACTGTCTGCGGAAATTTTTTTCTACTGTATTTTATGTCCAAAATTGTTTTTCCTGAAATAAGGTCTTTCTTTTGTAATTACTGTTATAGTTGACAACTTTATTCAAAACATAACTATATGAATAATGAACAATGTTCTTTGTTTTACATTACACTAACTAATGAGTATTAAACTAATGCATAAGTAATACCTTCAAGGAAAATCATTGGGTTAATTTTGATCTTTCAAACAGCGAGGATCAACGATATAATGATTTAAGATATTGGTCTTTACCTATGTAATTGCCGTTTTTCACGAAATAAATGAAGCGTAATTTTTTTATATATTTTTTATTTCTATTAATCAAAATAATCACCCATGCAATCAATGCATCTTTGCCAACGCATTGGTAGCTTATTGATGCCTTTCTTGAAGAAATCAGCTGGACGGGAGGCAACAAATTCTTCAAAGGCATTTTGTACTGCCTCTCGGGTATTGAATTTTTTTCCCGCCAAGAAGTTATCCAAATTCTGGAAAAAATAGAAGTCTGGAGGCGCAAGGTCTGGTGAGTACGGCGGATGACGGAGAACTTCCAACCCCAACTTTTGTAGCTTGGAGACCGTCTGCTGTGCAGTATGAGGTCGCGCGTTGTCGTGCAGGAGCAGTGGAGCCGAACGATTGACCAAAGCTGGTTGGAGACGTGCGAGCTTCTCCATCATTGTGTTCAGTTCTTCACAGTACACATCTGCAGTAATGCTTGTCCCGTTTGGCAAGAAGCTGTGATGAATTACACCCACGTTAGACCACCAAACAGTGACCAACACTTTTCTAGGGCAAAGTTTTCGTTTAGGGCATTGTTTGGGTGCTGAACCAGGGTCCCACCAACTTGCTGAGCGCTTACGATTATCAAACAGGATCCATTTCTCGTCACAAGTAACAATGCGGTTCAGAATTCCTTCATTTGTATGCCTGCTGAGCAGTGCAAGGCACGTCTCCACGCGTACTTCGCGCTGGCGGTCATTGAGTTCGTGGGGTACCCATTTGTCAAGCTTTTTTACCTTGCCAATTTGACGCAAATGGACCAATATTGTTTTGATGCTAACGTCGAAAGCTGCTGCTAATTCAGCCGTGGATTGAGTTTCATCAGCTTCCACAATTGCCTTTAATTCGTCATTGTCGACCAAAGTTTTCGGACGACCACGGGGTTCATTTTTCAGGTCAAAATTTCCAGAACGGAAGCGGGTAAACCAATAACGGGTGGTGCGTTCGTTTGTAGTGTTCGCTCCGTAAACGTCGTTGATGTTGCGTGCCGCTTGTGCCGCTTTGCTGCCACGACGGTACTCATACTCCATAATTACTCTAATTTTTAACTTATCCATGATGACGAAAAATGTTCGAATGCGTTGAAAACAAAACACTAACTATTAAACAAATGACGATTTTAGAAAAAGAATTCCATGTTTGTCAATTAAAATTAATTTGAAATGGCCAGTACGGCAAAACGGCAGTTTCATAGGTAAAAAAGACCTATTATAAACGGTATCTCCATAATGTGCTCAATATGGCGAAATAAAGTTACATCTTTCCCAAATTACAATGTAAATAGTATGTATTTTTAAACGGAATCTTGTATTACTTTTGAACTTGATTTGTTCGAATGCAACGTCCTGCGTGGGCGATGATTATGAGACACCACCGCGACACGTTGAGTCGTGAGTAGTAGGGATTGGCGGATTCCCGCTCACTTATTAGGTATTGTATCAAACGCGAATTTATTTAATAAGGTCGCGGGGGGTCGAATCAAACCGCGATGCTCGCTAAGTTAGCGAACGTTCATCAAAAGAATCCGCGATATTATTTTGATTAAACCGCGGATCAAAGTAATTCGCGATATTATTTTGATTAATCCGCGTATCAAATTAATTCGCGCCTAGTAGAACGCGAAGTCCAACTTTCCCAAAAAACCAAAAATGCCCCGGTTGCTGGTAGTAGTAGGGATTGGCGGATTCCCGCTCACTTATTACGTATTGTATCAAACGCGAATTTATTTAATAAGGTCGCGGGGGGTCGAATCAAACCGCAAATGTTATTGACTATTTACTTTTCTTCAATTATAATTTATCTTACTATACCTATTGTGAATTATAATCATTTCACCCGCCAGGTATTGCAAATATGTTACGAAAGGGTGGTTCAGTAGCGTCTTATTGTTCATATTATTTAAACGTTATGCAGCATGTTTTTACTTGTTACATATGACTAACCAAATTCTTGTGATAACAATGTAGCCCCATGACGACGGTTACTTTTTGTGTTTCTTGGAAAATTACAAAGTTAAAATGAGTTTTTTATCAAAAAGCAAATTCTTGTGATAACAATAAAGGGAGAGAATTTGCTGCTTCCTCAATTATTAAAATTGTTCCTTTATCGGTAAATAGTCTCATGACGACGACGGTTAATTGTTTACGCCTCCAACCACCTCCTTCTTCTTACTTTTTTTTTATCTACTTTGGATGGATATAAACCGAAGGGAGCTCATACATCTGTACATTTCAAATCTACCAGTGCGAGTGAAAACTTGAAACTTATTACCCAGTAAGAAGTTCCTGCATCGCTGCTATACAAAATGTCTGTGAGTATTGCTTTTAATTTTTTTTATTTCTTTCTATTTGTGTAATCAAAATGTGTTTTTACTACTCATACTTTGGTCGCTAGATTTGTAATATTGTCTTATGATTTTAACAAAGTTTAGTTATTTTTCATAGGCTTTTTATTCGATTCACTACTTTCTTCATTTCGCAGTTTGTTTTTTCAAACATTGTATGTTTTCATGGAACCATTTAATATTTAAATTCTTTGATAGAGATACATGTCCGTTTTATTTCAATGTAACTTAACAAACTTATTAATTTTGTTCTTTACTTTTGTTTCAGAATCAAGATACTTTTACATTAAAAAACTACTACTTTCCTGATACTCCCGACGAAGACGAAGAAATCACTCTACCGTCGTTCAGGATAAATACCCAAAACGTCGGTTGCAAAAGAGTGGCAAACAACATCGAAAAGTTTTTTGAAAAACCGAAAAGGAAGAAGAAGGGTGCTAAGTTATCATCGTGCGTCGGACATTGTAGTGAGGGTGGTGTAAGCTACATATCAACTAATGACGACGACGGTTCAAATGCGAGTCATCTTGTGAAAATCGAAATATATGACATGAACAAAATTCGCAACGTTTCCAATACGGAGCTTTGGAAACATACAGACGTGCGTGTGAAATATTACGCTCACAGCGGAGACGACCAACACTATCAGAGCACCCGAGATATCATCTACGAAATAACACAGAAAATAGCAACAAAAGAAGATTGTGCTAAGTTCTTTGTGGAGACTAAGGACAAAAAACCGTGAGATAACTCTTAAAGGTGTGATGTGATTCAGTGACAATACTAACTTTAACAATAAAACCAAGTGAGAGACACATAAAACTGTGAGTGCACGCAACTACCTGCTCAGTGTCTACAGTCTACTCGTCATAAAGATATACAATGCTTACAGAACAAGTAATTGAAAAGATGGGTAAAACAATAATTTTACGTGACTTCAAAAGATACATTCGATTGTGGTACCTTCAGAATGAATTACCACAATGGATGATGGAGGATACGGATATCAGTCCATTCTTTACACCTTGTCAAGGACATAAAGTACCATATGTTTACAATGAAACGGAAGAATGTAGTGAAATCGACGGAGTGCTTCCCATGGCAGGGTTTTGTTCAACATGCACTCAAAAAAGTGCAGGTTAATAAATAAATTTTACCTTATCTTTGTTGTTTAATTTACTAAGGGTATTTCATTTTTTGAATGCTCTTTCCGAAGACATTTTAAATACAAATCTACCACAATATTCTATGTAAATGAGTCTTCAGATAGTTTTTCCTTAAATGAAATATCTTTATCAAATTTCTTTTAAATGAAAGATCCAAGTTTGTTACAAAAAATTTATTTTAATATAAAAATACAGACACGAATAGATTTCTTAAAATTAAATCGTTACATAAAGTATTTTCAGTAAACATGTTTATAAAATCAATCATCGGTATTTTGTTAAATCTAAAGTAAACAAACAAAAGACTATACATTCCACATACCGAAGTCATGTAGTTTTGTAGAACTGACCCATTACAAAAGTATTGCTTAGAGTTTCTCTTCAAAAAGTTTTCCAACATTAGTGTAGGCTTCCGACCAAACGAATCAAAATATTCCCCAATTCCATTACCATTAATGAAAATTGCTACCCAGTGAGATCCAGGTCTTGTGTCAGGATCTAAATTGCTTATTAAATAGACAGGTAATGTAACTTTGACAGGTAAACGATTAGCAGCAAAAACATTCAATGTTAAGTCGGGGTGTATTTTCCACAAACATTTTTGTATGTCGATGGTGTTCATCTTAAACAAATTGATTTAACTATTGTAATCTAAAGTAATTTCACGGTTTTTATTAATTTCTAATATGTTGTCAAACTCTGCATATACTACGCAATTGATCGTGTCTTCAAGCGGAGATTCGAAACCTACTTCCAGTCGAACACATCCACGTTTTATGAGACTCCAATGTGAACTAGAGTTCGCAGACAAGTCAGGAGTCATATCAAATGCCAAAAGACAACAACCACGTGAGAAATCATATTCTGTTATTGCATTACCATCATTTGAAAAGTGAATACCAGTTCCCGAGAAAAGAGTGTGATAGGCACTTGTAATTACGTTTTCAGAAAACGAAGGTTGCAAAGTTTTGGATGGTATTTGTTTACCGTCTACATATATACTAAATGAATTCAGACCAAAGTTATCAAAGTTATAGGGATTAGAGGTAAAACTACCATTAAAAGCAGAATTTTTTACAAAACCGACTATACACCGTTTAGGTATCTGACCAAGGAATACATTATCCAATGTCTTAGTTTGAACTCCAGAAGAAATTGTTAAAATTTTAACTTCTGCTCGGGTAAGGGGGTATTTAGCAGTAGTTTTTAACAATACTTTTTCGTGAGCTAATAAAACCGAAGGATTTATTCGTACTTTTCGTACAAGCAACTGCGCAGCACTAATTTTAACTTTAAACTTGTGATCGTTGTTTGGACACATAAGATTGAATGATTCCTTTGTGCGAACTAACTTTAATCTCATTTCTACACCATTTAAAAGAAACTTTTCTTGATTGAATATATCCCCATGTACGTGACCAATCATTTCAACAGTACGACTTCCCTTCACGAGTCTTCTTCTTGTAACGAAACCTCGATTTGATTCGTCACAATTATCCATGTTGCTTGCTGTATCCTGGTACCACATGGCACATGTGAGGTGATTAGTTTTAGCCGCAGATCCATAGTTTAGTAAATTTTCTATATATGCACGGTAAGCATATGTATTATTCGGTGGTGATATCAATTTTTGGTTTAAATAAACTTCAAGTTGATTAAACAATGAATGTAACCAGTTATTGATTGGAGCTACATTTGCATCCGCCGTAATCGATGTTGAATCCTGGTTAGTTACTTGAGCTTTGATGTTAAGTAATGTATGAGACAAATCTATGTATTCATCTCCAGCACCGGGTATAACGAATTCAATCGGTCCTTCATCACTTAGAGAAGAAATAGGACTATAATGCATCCAAGCTCCACTTTCAATGCTTGTTTGTGTTGATGGTAAAGCAAATAAATCCAACTCCGATTTCACACACTCACGAGAATGATGATGTAAAAATGACATTTTTTAATTTGAGAATATATCTGGCATACGTTGTGTGCTCTTACGTGCTTTTGAAACACCTTTCCTCTTAGACGCTTTCGAAGAAGTGAGTGCCTTTTTACTGGTTCTTTTGATTTTATACCCGGATCCTAACATTAAAGAATCAATTTTTTCATCTGCCTTTCGTTTCAAATTGTTGCTGACAGCCTTCAAACGAGTTTTGACACTTTCGTTTAAAGGTCGAGTACTAATCATATCTGAAAGGAGGCCTACACCGGCATTGAGCGCTTCCTTACCTACTGTTTTTGCTCCACTAGTCAGCAAAGGCAAAACTGTCCTAAACAAGCCTCCTAAAAAACTCCCAATACCATGACCACGTTGAAAAGCAGCTCCTTTGTACACAATTCCTACACCTGAACCCGCTTGATGGGTATAATATTGCTCGTAAGGACAGGCCATAATAAAAAAAAAGTAGATTGCTATTTAACTCGTTTGAAATGGAGTTTAATACACGCAGTCCCAAACTGGAATGGTACTTTTTCCCCAGTGTTCGTTCTTATATCTATTTCTAAAACATCAAATTCTCTTCGCAATACGGGAATATAATGTGCAGGAGAAAATACGTTCATTTTATAAGCACCATAAACATACTTTGCTGGATCCAAGGGAACTATTCTAAGCAAAGATGTCATCACATCTCCAACCATTTGTGGTTGAACGATATCAGAATAAACAAACAATTGCGATGGTAACCCTAGTAGCAAGTCAACAGGATATTTTCCCATAGTATTTTTGGTTTTTATAAAATTAGACCTTGGTTCAAACCCAAGCTGTAATCCAAGCGTAGTAGATGTTGTAACGGATGTTATGGAATCATTATTTGATGTAACCGATACACGTTTTGATATCTCATCGTAACGAAACTGAACACTGTCTTTTAGTAAAGGATTTTGATTAAAAGCCATTAAAAGATGATCAACAGAGTCATAGTTTGTTGCTGGTATATGTGATTTGTATTCCACTTTGGCCAAAGCAGGTTCACTCAATAAACGTTTATTTTTGCTTATATAAACCACGTTTTCATGTTCCCGAACATTTATTATGGTACATGGATAGTGATATTCCACTAACCCAACTTCCCACTCTCCTTCAAGCTTGATTGTTTTTGGTAATTTCGTAAAAAAGTTTGTTGTTTTATTATCCGGAAAATATGAAAGTGAGCTATTGCTCAGTAACGTTAGATAAAAACTTTCATCACTCATATTTGTTCTAACGTTTGAGCTGATATCCAACTATTAAATTTATTCGGGTAACCTTTCCACTTAACCAACACTTCCTTTCTGTTACCAGAATACCTAATACCTATGATTTTATCTATTTTGTATTTAGTGGTGGGGTCATAAGTAACTTTTTGCAGCTCCTTACCATAAAAAGTACCTACAATTGGTTCATTTTGCAAATCTTTTAAAGTATAAACCAATAGTGGTTTTCGTTTGACAATAGAAGTAATAATAAATATTTCATCACTCCAGTTAGTCTCATAACCTTTTTGAAATACGTGTTTATGTTTTGTTATTCTCACAAAATCACCAACTTGCAATGAGGATGTGTAATGGGTCTTAGAATTACTTTTTCGTTCATATAAATTACACCAAACCGTCATGATGTTACTTGAATTAACATCACATGGTCGCATTTTAATACTAGAATGATAACTCATATTATAAGACTTTAATAAATTTTTTAAAATATCGATATACTTATATGTATTTTTGTGAGTAAAGTATCGCCACATTTTCATCTTCAATGTTCTTTGGAATCGTTCTACGATACTAGCTTTAATATCTGGATTATTTGTGGTATAGTAATTTACATTGTTACTTTTTAAAAATGAAATTACATCTCTCGATGCAAATTCCGTACCTTTATCAGATTGTATATGGGTTGGTGTAGCATTTGCTTCGTTAAATATACTTTGAAAGCACTTTTTGATGGACTCAGAATTTTTCTTTTTGATTGCTCTTGCAAAAGCATATTTACTAAAAACATCAATAACACAAAGTATGTATTTATAACCATCATTATATTGACTATAAGATCGCATATCACTTAAATCTGCTTGCCATAAAACATTAAAATTTGACAAAATGTATTTATTTCTTACAAACTTTTTATGAACTGGTTTATGTAATGTATATGTCTCTTGTTTTTGTAACCATTGTTGAACTTGTTTTTTATTCATTTTACCCCTTAAGGCACTTGACAACTTATTAACGCTACTGTACCCCGCTGGATGTGAAACATCATAATAAATTTGATCTATATCTAGTACGGGTTCCATCTCTCCCAATCAAGTTTCTTCCGAGCTTTTTTCAATGGTTCTGATGACAATGATCTTTTGTTTGATGTTGAGGGTGTCTCATGAGGTTGTAGCGTATCTTTTATTTCTATTATGCTATTTTGCAGGTACTCGTATATATCAGGATTACCGATACATCTGATCGGTACTTGTATAATTGATAATACTTTAAGGTAAGGGTCGCTTCCAATTGGTGTAGGACGTTTTAATTTCCTTAGTGTGTTATTAACTAATTCGGTGATATTACTGAATGGAATAGCTTTATCTTGGATTATTACAGTACCATTTTCATCCCATCGTATTTTTTCCTTATTTTTTTGTAAACAATCCAGTAATGTTTCAGCTCTCTTTTGATAACTTTTTGGTATAGATTGAAGGATTTCTGGAACCGAATACGCGTCTTTCCGCGGAATATCACTCTCAACGACTGATGGTGGTGTTATACTAGGATTAAGTTTCTCATATTCATTTTTTAAGTATATTGGGTTGGTGGACACTTGAATGTGTGGTTCAGTTTGAACTTGAGCGTCGCTTCTGTTTTCTTTTTCACTATGGAGTGAAATAATTTTTAAAGAGTTTTTTTTCTCATCGTTGAAATGCAAATATCTTTGCAACGTCTGAAGGTATAAAGTCCATTTTTCACGATCATCTACTTTACTTTTCATAATTTTTTGCATTTCACCATCCAAACGAGATAAAGTTTCTTCAGTTGGGTTTTCCCTTTCCTTGAGTCTTTCGAGTGCACTCGATTCAATCAAAACCATTTTTTTTACGTTAGACATAATGTTTTTACTTTAAGAACGAGTTATTGTATTCAAAATAGTACTTAAAACAGCACCCAAGATTAAAGGTAAAAATGCACCACCTTTTTGTATAATAATTTGCTTTTTAGATTTAGTATTCCCTTTGGATATTAATTTTCTTAATATTTTTCTGTACTTCTTTAATTTGCTCTTATCTTTATCTTTTAGTGGCACTTTTCCTTTTAATACATTAAAAATACATTCAATTAGACAATGTATTTCTGTATCCCCACAGGTTTTGAGTAGCGCTGCTCTGTACTTTGGTTTTAGTGAATGTAATGATCGTAATAAGTCCTTATGGGAAGTTACTCGACCAAGCATCATTTTAAGACTAAATAAATTTTATTGTGTTATAAAATATATATATCGTGATTCAAATGACATCAGTTGAAAAAAAACAGTTCAATTTACAAATATTGAAAGTTGATTCACTTGTATCTTTTAAATCAATTTTTTCTATAAGAAAATTTAAAAGAAAGTCACAAAGATTCTTTATTTCATCATCATCACACTTTTCAAACAATTGTTCACGATATTTAGCTTTGATTATTTTTAATACTCTAAACAAATGATTAAGGTTTGTAGATTCTGCTTGAGTCATTATTTAGAACTGATAAGAGTCGATCGCTACGTGTTCTATTTATACCCTTTTTTAGGAATGTAAACAACACAGTTATTATCAGATGGAAATATTTTGCTTTTGAAGCGATGCATGTCATTGGTGTTTTGTTTCAGATCAATTAATAAATATCCGTGAGCTTCGGTGGTTGCATCTTTGTATGCTTCTTCAACAAACTTCGAATTATCTGGATAAACTTGTCTAGCCAAATGTCGTATCTGTGTTCTGTCTCTTGGATTTTTAAAATAAATTATGTAACTAGAGTTTAATGAAATATCACGTTGTCCTTTTCCTTGATGGAATATGTTTTGTGTAATATAAAACACACTCAGATTTCTGTGGTGACTGCCTTTCGTAAAAATATCAACAATCCTTCCATCTGATTCCCTCATGAGATCATCAATTATAAGTAGTCTTGGAGATTTACCGTCAATCATGCTAAGATCTGGGATCCCTTGATAGTAAGTAACATTTTTTAAATTATACAAGGGTTGCATTTCATCAAAACACCAAATAATTTCAGAAAAGCTAATGTTACAAATTTCATTACAGTATTTCAAAAAGTTTGTAACAAAATTTGATTTTCCACAACCACTAGGACCTGCAACAATTGCAGTGAATGGATGAAAAAAGTGGACCATGATTATGATTATTAAATGGAGTTCAGAACGTGTTACTCTAGTGAAAATAAAAATGCAAATACTGTTCAGGTTTAATGCACAATTTATTTATAATATAAAAATTAACCCTAAACAAAGTGGAGATAAAACTTAAACTAATTAATAATTTAAAAGATGGTTGCAAAAACTAAACTTAAAACTATGTTTTTAAAATAAGTACATAAAATTTTTTATTATGTTTGACATACAAAATTTTACACAAACAATACAAGTTGTATGAACAACACATAGTGATCACATCAATTTTTCTTTTTATTCTTTAGGAATTCTAAAATGCCCCCAAGCTAGTGTATTTGTTGAATTTGGTAAAATATATCGTTTAGTATCAGAGTAACTCAAACTGATTTTATGAATTTTTTGTGTAAATAATACATGTTTTATGGATCTAAATCGCAACATTTTACTTATTTTATTGCATTTTTTGAATAAACAAGTTTTGTAATCTTCTAAATTGAATGTTTTTGTAACGCATTTATTAACACCCTTTGCTTTTGTTGTTAAGTTATCTTCTACATCAATCGCATACATTTTCGCACGAAGACCAACGAATTCTTTACATATTTTACCATTATTTTCGTCTTTGAAGAACCCTAACTTTTTTTTATTAATTAATGGAAAACCATATTCATTATTAGTTGCATAATCGGATGTATCAAAGTATAAATGTAAGTCTGATTTAATATCTTTATATAAATCATCTGTGAATACTTGATAAACTAAGCTGTCGGTGTCGGTATACAATAATTTAAGATTGTTTTGAAACTTTTGTTTCATGTGATTATAATGGAAATTATACATTAATGTTTTTGATATATCTAAAATGCAAAACCCTAAATAAATGGGTTTGTTAAAAAATAATTTTGTCTTATTTAATTGTATTGCAACTAAACTTTCCGAAAATATTGACAAACTGTGGAATTCAGGTTTCGCAACAAGCGATTGTGCACCTTGAACTTTACCACGATTTTCCCAGTGATTTAATAATTTAACGTCCACTCTCTTCGCAATGTTTTCCATAGTCTTTCCAAACACTGAATTGTTCATAAGTTTAAAAAAATCTTTTTCGAAATCGTTTGAAGACTGTGCTCGTAATTGAGTATTCAAATCAATGTATGTTTTTAACCAAGCGCTTTGTTTAAACTTAAGTATTCTGTGTATTTTACGTAAAATTAAACCGTTCTCTAAACATTGTTTTAAATTTCTATAATGTATGATATATCTTGATTTGTTATTTAGGTTTGGAATTAATTTTTTTTCTCTGCAATTAGCAACAGTAATGCTTTCAGGACAAAAAGGTAAATCTGAATGAGAATCGTGTAAGCTATGAGGGTAATCTAAATCAACTTCCAATATATAACCATATTCCGCCTCATCCGAAATGTTAAAGTCAGTATCGATATCAACCCATTGAAATTCACCTGTAGGTAGGTATTGGGACATAGCCCATCCATATAGGTTATTAGCATCAAGGTAAATGAGGAAGGAAGACTCGATCTCTCTGTTATATTCATTCATAAACTTATTATTTGCCTTTGCATATCTGTTACTACATTGGGATATTCCACCTCTTATACCTTTTTGTATAAAAGCAATTATATCAAAATCTGTAAGCAACTCCAATTTAACTTTTGTATGAATTAGCATAGCATCCCAACTTAATCCGGGTGCAGTGAAGTAATGGGTTGGATCTAATCCATAAGTTTTGAGACAGACTTGTCGAAAATTTTCGAAAATATCAACTAATAATAAAACATCAGTTTTTAAGTAAAGATCAGAATAATCATTCATGTTTTTACATTTAAAATGATTCCAAACATCTTTTGCATGTTCGTAATCGTTCTCAGAAATGTTGCTATCATTTATTGAACTATAAAATTGATCTCGAGTTGGAAGACAAGTCATTTCTAACGACTTAAATGAAGTCATGATTTCATAGGGGTACACACCCTTTCGGAGTAAACGTTTGAAGTCATTTTTGTCAGGAAAGTTTAAACCGAGTTCATGGAATTGTTCAGGCTTTAAATTATGAGCAAGTTTTTCCAGACTACACGACATAAATTTTATAGAATCTACAAATCGTAATTTAAAAGGAGTTCCGGCAATATTTAAGTTTTTGGTAAAAGAAATATATTTTTCTTTATTCTGTGGAATTATCTCTATTTCACCTTCCTGAATATTTAAAGCATGTACAAGAAAATGAGCGTCGTAATTACTTAAATTGTGGAAAAATATTGGAATGAATTTTTGCGGTTTATATTGTTGTGCACATAATTTATGGGCTACGCCAGCGTATTTACCACTATACCAGTCAAAGTTCACAAATTTTTCAACATTTAATTTTTTTTCACAAATTTTCACAAACTTCACTATTCGAAATGTTAAGCTTTTGTGTGTCGGTCAATTCTTTTGCGGGGGATTTTATAACAATTTTTGGAACTAACGATTCTAAATCTTCTTTCACGGAACGAATAAAAAGTTGGGCACAATTTGGACCTGTATATGTTTTGTAGCGTGAAAGTCTATCATTAAAGGAACATTTTATATAATATCCAAAACTGTACACTTCATGTTTTTGTATTTCAATAGTAGACGATTGATTGGGATCGTTTTCACAAGTATTGATTGGATTAAGAAACGCTTCGAAATCAGCATACACAACAAATGGTACTTTCAGTTTACGGTCGTACCTATCAAACGTAATTTGGTTATTTGAAACGTTTTCGCCAAACCAATTTTTCTTTTTAGAAATCTGATCACTAGGTAAGTCTACTTTAATTTGACCGCAGTCACGTTGTTGGTGTTCTAGCAACTTTGATTTGATAGAAAAATTAAGCAAACAACCATCGCAAATATGAGCGGAAGACTTGTGTGAGTTTAATTGCCTACTCATTAATCTAGATAAGTTTTTAATGTAACAATAGTGACCAGAAATCCCTCTGGCAAGGTAAAGAAGGTTAATGTGAACAGTTTTACGAGATTTGGTGTGATACAGAGGACCTATAATTTGATTGAGTTTACTTTTCATATCGTATTCTAATCCAAAAACGTTGATACTAATATTGTTAAGTTTTTCAAACTTATGTATATCCTTAATTTTAATGGGAAACGGAATGTTTTCAAACTTCAGTTTATTCATATGCTTCACGTATGAAGTCATCCTATCTGAATTACTATTGGTAGGAAATAATGCAGATAAAATTGCCCACATAAAACATTGATGGTCATTATTTTTAACATTTATAACCGCTTTTTTTAACTTAATATCAATTGGTAAATCAATAAATGAAGATCCACGTAAAGGATTGAATTGATTGACATTCATATCTAAATGTTTTATCTTTTCTAAAGACCAACCACTATCTTTTTTTTCAAAATTGCTAACTTTATTTGTAATTTCGTTATTTATTGAAGCAAAAATCATTTTTAAATCGTCACCATGGCAGACAGTCCAATTTAACGTTTGGAAATCAAATGTATTCTTTTGCTGTTTAGTTTCTTGTGTGAAATCAGCTTTTAAAATAAAGTTCACTTTGATTATTGTTCGTTTTTGAATGCATTCTTCTAACAATAAAAATATGGTTTCCTTAATATTTGTGAGGAACGATTCTGGTGTTTCAAAGTAATTATTTATTTCGTCATTGGACTCAGAAGTGATTCTAAAAGTAAGAAGGCGGTTGCCGAACGCGGAATCGATTAGATCAACGTTTTTAAGTTTTTTATGCGATGATAGCACATGATTTTTATGACTTTCACTTTTCAAATGGCTAGCAAAGTATTTTTTTGAAACAATTTTTTTACAAATCATACATTCAATGCGATCACTATGTTTTGAACTTACGTTTGATCCATGTTTTACTTCTTCTGAACTTGTTGACGGCAGACATAACCTCTTACTACTTGGATTTTCTTCAGGAAACACATCCGCAGAAGTTCGCTTCGCTCCTCCTTTTCCATGTTGAATGATATTTGCATCCTCAACTTCTTGATATAGTTGATTCAACTCATAATCTTCACACAAATTGAACAAATCGATATCATATGAAGTATCCATATTGAAGTTCATTTGGTACTGCTGCTACACAAAATGTCACAAGAACAACAAATTGTTTGGATGAAAAATTTGAATTTTATTAACCACCACTGAGCAGGTAGTTGCGTGCACTCACAGTTTTATGTGTCTCTCACTTGGTTTTATTGTTAAAGTTAGTATTGTCACTGAATCACATCACACCTTTAAGAGTTATCTCACGGTTTTTTGTCCTTAGTCTCCACAAAGAACTTAGCACAATCTTCTTTTGTTGCTATTTTCTGTGTTATTTCGTAGATGATATCTCGGGTGCTCTGATAGTGTTGGTCGTCTCCGCTGTGAGCGTAATATTTCACACGCACGTCTGTATGTTTCCAAAGCTCCGTATTGGAAACGTTGCGAATTTTGTTCATGTCATATATTTCGATTTTCACAAGATGACTCGCATTTGAACCGTCGTCGTCATTAGTTGATATGTAGCTTACACCACCCTCACTACAATGTCCGACGCACGATGATAACTTAGCACCCTTCTTCTTCCTTTTCGGTTTTTCAAAAAACTTTTCGATGTTGTTTGCCACTCTTTTGCAACCGACGTTTTGGGTATTTATCCTGAACGACGGTAGAGTGATTTCTTCGTCTTCGTCGGGAGTATCAGGAAAGTAGTAGTTTTTTAATGTAAAAGTATCTTGATTCTGAAACAAAAGTAAAGAACAAAATTAATAAGTTTGTTAAGTTACATTGAAATAAAACGGACATGTATCTCTATCAAAGAATTTAAATATTAAATGGTTCCATGAAAACATACAATGTTTGAAAAAACAAACTGCGAAATGAAGAAAGTAGTGAATCGAATAAAAAGCCTCAGAAAAATAACTAAACTTTGTTAAAATCATAAGACAATATTACAAATCTAGCGACCAAAGTATGAGTAGTAAAAACACATTTTGATTACACAAATAGAAAGAAATAAAAAAATTAAAAGCAATACTCACAGACATTTTGTATAGCAGCGATGCAGGAACTTCTTACTGGGTAATAAGTTTCAAGTTTTCACTCGCACTGGTAGATTTGAAATGTACAGATGTATGAGCTCCCTTCGGTTTATATCCATCCAAAATAGATAAAAAAAAAGTAAGAAGAAGGAGGTGGTTCGAGGCGTAAACAATTAACCGTCGTCGTCATGAGACTACAAACTGATAAAGGAACAATGGAAATAATTGAGGAAGCAGCAAATTCTCTCCCTTTATTGTTATCACAAGAATTTGGTTTTTGATAAAAAACTCATTTTAACTTTGTAATTCTCCAAGAAACACAAAAAGTAACCGTCGTCATGAGGCTACATTGTTATCACAAGAATTTGGTTAGTCATATGTAACAAGTAAAAACATGCTGCATAACGTTTAAGACGCTACTGAACCACCCTTTCGTAACATATTTGCAATACCTTGCGGGTGAAATGATTATAATTCACAATAGGTATAGTAAGATAAAATATTATTGAAGAAAAGTAAATAGTCAATAAAATTTCTCAATTCATCTATTTTGCAACGCCTAAATATTGTATAGAAAACGTAGTAGTAAAGTGTTGGTTAGGTTAAACCGAAACAGTTAAAATGATATCGCATTGTTTTGATTAGAGACAAAAAGTTAGCGAGCATCGCGGTTCGATTCGACCTTATTAAATAAATTCGCGTTTGATACCATACCTAATAAGTGAGCGGGAATCCGCCAATCCCTACTACTGTCGTGGTACGACAATGTCACTGAACAGTGGACAATGTCGCCTACGAAGGACATCAGGTTACAATAGTATGTCTTTCACAGTTACTAAAATAGATATTTGTTTGATAAATATACTTAGGAATGGGTAACAAACTTGAAAATATTTTATTTTATTTTATTTTATAAGCATTATAGTAAGCACACTCATTTGATTCTATTGTAATCTTCAGATTAGGGAGGATCTAATAAATATCTAAAGGAATAAAGTTAACACCATACGACCTTAAAATAAGACCCTTCAAATTTATCGATACAGATATCACGTTTTGGAAATGATGACTAAGGGCTGATTGTTCATTGCTCAGATAACTTGTATCTTCAGAATAACTTTAACACTTTTCAAGACTCTTCATGGCAATTATGTCTCATGCTCAAAAATATTCTACTTATAGAAGTTATCTGAGCATTCAAATTCAAATATTCAAATTCAAATATTTATTTCTCAAAATTGACAATTACTTGTTCTTATTGACGTCAAATAAAACACGATTCTACCACCAGTTCGAAAAAAACCTTCGTGAAGAAGAACTGGCAAGAAACTTCACGGGTATATTTTTTTTCAAAATAAATTTACAGAGTCTCTTTATGTCTATACAAAATTATTCTTTTCTGCATCTGTTAGCTCGGCAAGTCTCCCTCCCCCCAAGTATCCAAACGACGAACACCCTCAAACGGCACCCGTTCACGAGTTAACGCGGGATCCAGCCATCGCCCTCCTCAACCATATTAGAGGGAAGTGAGCGACCCGATGATTGAATAATCAGCCCTAAAAATATAATTAAACTTGACAGACAAACAAAATCTTTCCCAAAGCAAGCCATAAGTAAGCATTACAGAAAACTTAGTATATCCCAAAATAAACACATGCGTAATTTTTTTTAACAAATAGTTCATATCTTGGTGACCTCTATGGTGCAACGCTCTGGAAGCCCGTCAGTTATGCCAGAGGTCACAGATACGATTCCCGCAAGGGACATTATCAGATAGGGCAGATATTGTTTGTCGTAATGCATTCTATAAGCATGTTGTTCAGGGTTGTCCTGTATTATTTTCTTTATTATAGACGCATATGCTTACTTTTAAAATGTTTGATAAAATTATTGGAATAATTGACTCTTTTTTTACTTTTCACATTATTTACGTAGTAATCCAAAGTAACGAAGATTAAAATGGTATATGTCAGTTGTATAAAATCTAATATCAACAAACAGCAGTTAATTTTTTAAATGTTAAGTGAGTCATTTTCATAAATTTTAAAACTACAACTTTTACGCACTCATTATTGTCGGAAAGGTCCGACTAGTTTCGGACTAGTATGGAGTCCATCATCAGGGCTGAGTTGCAATGATCTCACTTAACAAAATACTCTACATAAATAACATAAATCCCCAGACTAACACACGAACTGTATTGGTCCAAAGTGAGCAGAACTTGTATTATGGACCATACAATAAACTAGGGGGGAACCCAGAATAAAAATCCATAATTAATAGTAAGAACCATGAACCGAGAACAAAAATTGGTGTTCATCTCACAAATGAATGCCCCGATCGGGACTCGAACCTAGGACCCTCGGCGTATGAGGCAGGGCTACTAACCACTTCGCCACTGGACCATATGTATGTGCATATTTGTTTTTACCTTATAAAGGTTTGTTAGTCTGGACCTGCTATTTACTTATCATTCAATTAAGACGGTGAATTTCATTTGATAGATAGAGGAATCATTCGATAGTTATCTTTTAGTGTTACAAAATGGTGTTGAATATTTTTTTATGTTTTTACAATTTTTTTTTATTATAACACGGTAATTATCAAATTTAAATGCATTGAAAAAGGGATATTATAAAAGAAACTACTGTTCAAAATAAAACCAACTTGTTTCATTATCTATTTCGTGGCCCACAAAGAAATCCTTTCGAAAAGTTTCGTAGTCCGAATGGTCTTTACCATGGAGGTGAGGCCGATTTCACATAAAAATATTTAAGAAAACAAAAATCTTGACCTTACACCATTAAATTACGGTTCAATATCTCAATCAATGTAGATAAGACACGTTAATCAATTTTAATTACCTGTGTGTTCGTGTGGATAAAACAAATGATTCCCATCAGTTTATTATTTGGGTTTGGATTAATTTGAGCGGCAAATATTTTTTTATGTTTCTGCATACCTAAATCATAATTTCATCCTACGTTTGTATAATTTCTATTTTCTACGCCTTCATTTAATCCAATAAAAAAAATATTGTCAAATAAAGTCCTGTCATCATAAGTTTCCATTCTTTAAAACACAACCTTAAGAATTTAAGCATTTCTATTTTAAAACTTAAAAATGGATGAGAATTTATTTTTTATTTTTCCGAGAGACTCCGTGACATAAATTTTTTTGACGTTTTATCCCGAGCTGCAACAAGGTTAACAAGCTTGCATAAAATAAAAGTAAACTTTTTTTTCCCCTAGCAAAGTTCCAAGAAAACAAAATCTCATTTTAATTATTTTCTTGTTTATTTTCAAATTGTATAAACTCACCGTCGGCCGCAGTCACGAAAGTTACTGCAATCAACAATAACAATGCAAACGTCGCTGATAAAGTTTTCTTATTCATGTTGGCAGGATCAGCTCGACATCCTAACTGTTACCGTCCAATTTCGGCAACAATGTGTAGCGGGAAGCTGTAATATTGTCGGAATAATGAGGTTCGATTTGCCGACGTGTAGGTAACTTGATTAAATATTCATTGAGGGTTGCATGGATTGGCCGCGATGACTTCGCTGGCAGTGGCCCTGGACGCCGCACGCTCTCCGGACGCCCGTGGGACGCGCGATCGCGTCTGGTACTACCGCTTTTACTCCCGAACCTCGATTTGTTTCACCGCCAACGCTTGTGGCGCTTGCGTACACGAAAAGACGAAACATTGCCAGTATTAGTAACAGTTTGCATCAAATTGATATAAATGGAGATGATTTTAATAAAGTGTAATTGACTTTTGCCGACTTAGCGTCGCATTAATTCTCGACCAAGCGAAGTCGCCCGGGGCCTCCCACGTTAAATACCACCTGAGTAACTTCGCGCTCAGCTATGAATAATATTCAATTTAAATGAATATTAATCGTGACGAAATTTAGGAACGCAGATTTTAGAGGAAATTCTTTTGAGATTTAATTTATATTTCTCGTTCTAAAAAAGAACTTACTGAATTAAAATAATAATAAATTATCTCTTAATGGTTAAACTTTGATACTAAGCTGGCTCATTTGTAGTGGTTCTCACTATATAAGGCTTACGGCACTCAAAATAGATGTATTCTCAGATCTTGTAGAGTTAAGATCTTGATTATTCTCATAATATTTTATACTATTCTATTCGTCATGAATGGGCAGACAAACACCTTATTAGGAAAAATTGAGTTTCATAATGTACATAAATAGAAATGAACTTTGATACTAGGGCAAATAAATTTAAAAAAAGATAAGAAATACAATGATATAAAACAACTGAGTTAGAAAAAGAAAACTTTAGATAATATCAATTCTTCAGTACTACAAAAATGTACATAAAGCCCGTAAAAAAACTTATTGTGTTGGTAAAAGAAATAAACACAGACGGATGGGGAGGAAGGCGAGTCACCAATATAGGCGATGTTTGGAATAAGCCCCGACAACCCCTTTTTTTCGTCTTCACAAATTGTCGGGGATTATGCCAAAGCGCTCGCACCTTTTCACCAAAGTATTTTTTGTGGCTTTACCGGAGGCAAAACGCTACATAATATAAAGTGTTTTCCTTTATCAATACCTACTATGTTTTCTGAAAGATTTCTTTCCCAATATTCTGACGTCAATTCGGGGATGGCTGAGCGCTGAAATTAGGGATATTTTGTGGACTACTTTGACAAAAAAAGTAATCAGCCAAACTGAATTTGGTAACATTAACAAACATGAAGATAATTTTATACAAAAGCTGGTTTATTTTGTATTTGGAATGCAAATACCCTTGTATTGACTCAAATTTACGTAGTTGTTTATTGAAATTAAATTTATAGTCAAATGTGGACGGTTTTAGATAAGTTTTTAGATAGTTGCAACTAATTTAATCTGAGTGAAATGATTATTGAGTAAATAAATAAATACATAAGACTGGCATTGAATTGACATTGTTTTATTTTACAATTTATTAATATTGATTGAAAAGTTTAAAATAAAAGGGAGAAATTTTACTCTTTAGTTTTTAATTAATAAAATAACTAGAGTTCGCGGACTAACGTTTAACAATTGTAAAGTTTTTTTATTTCAGGGACTTTTTTTCTAACAATTTGCTAGTAATTGTTAGAAAAATTATTATTGAAAAATGATGAAGACGATTTTTTTTGAGCCGCCTAAGCAGCAGTGGGAGGTGGAAGATGCGTCATGCATACCGCACAGCTTATACAAACAGGAGGGTTTGGCATGGGCAAAGATTGGGGTGGCATACGTCATAACTGGTCTGATGCAAACCTTAAAAAGCGTTCGCTTGTTCCTAAGAGACATTTTACTGTGCCTGCCTAACATACTGTTTACGCGGGCCATGTACAGACGGGCGAGTTTGGTAACTCTGAGTATGTGAGGTCGAAACGAAAGCGTACGATCGAACGTTACGCCAAGGTACTTGGTGGTTAGTGCCCATGGAATGGGCGTACCTAGCATTCGAATATGGGTGTCGCAGGGGCGACGACGTTTATGTTCGAAACGCATCGCATAGCTTTTCTCTGGATTTACATCGATACGCCATTTTTTCAGGCTCCGAGGTCATTTACGGCCTTCTGGAGTTTGGTGACGAGGGTGTCGACGTGCGCGCCCTTGACGTATAAGGCAGTATCGTTGGCAAAGAGGTAAAGTTGCACACCTTTAGACAGAATAGGTATGTTATTGGTGTAGATGGTGTATAATAGAGGGGCGAGTACCGAGTCCCGAGAGACGCCCGCCTTGAGGGGGTGGAGAGCGTACCTTCGTGTTTAAAACGAAAAGTGCGATCTTTAAGGTAGGAGCCAACTAGTTTGACTAGTCGGTCGGGCAAGCCTGTGTTGTACAGCTTGTAAATGAGGCCCGCGTGCCAGACTTTGTCGAAAGCCTTGGCTACGTCAAAGAATACCGCGACAGTTTTAAGTCGTCTAGGGTAGAAGCCGTCGAGTATGTACTCGACGATTCAGTGGACTTTCTGCAGCTGCTTAAGTGCATGGTTGGAAATTCCATCCGCACCCGGTGCCTTCTTGGATTTCTGTCGGAAAAGAATCTCATCGTTAGACACTGTAATGGAGTTGGCGGTGACTGGACGCTCCCGTCCAGTCTTTGCGAAGGACTTCGTCTTCTACCGCCTGGATGTGCGTAGGGTCTGTGGTAAGGCGATAGTGCCATCGGGACGAGACAACGGAGGGGTGTAGGTTCGAGCGTCTAGCCGGAGGGCTTTCACCATCTTGTAGTACGCCGTGTGGCATGGGGAGATATTAATCATAAGATCGTCCCTTTGAACGTCTCTGTATTCCGCGACGGTGGATTTGATCTTACGTTGTAGCCGGTTTGCGGCTAGCCTATAGGCGGGTGTGGGGTAACGCCTGGCTCTGCGTAGAGCGCCATTTTTAGCTTTGATTAGGTAGCTAATGTCCGAGGGAAACTTGAGCTTGCCATGCTTAGCAAACTTTTCATTCTCACTAATGGCCGAGGTAATGGCGGCAGGGAGCGAATCGACTATCCAGTCGATTTTATCCGTGCTATCGAGATAGTCGGGTGAAATCGTGAGGCGGCATTCTGGGGCTTCCAAGGCCGAAGACAGGGTGTGCTTGAAACCTTCCCAGTTGGTATAGGTTTTCGGAGCAGGAGGGTCGCTTTGGGGTCCTAGTATTAGTGACACCGGGCGGTGGTCGGAACCTAAGTCGTCTAGTAGCTGTATGGTCCTTAGATCGAGATTGATACGTTTGACTATGGCAAAGTCAAGGATATCAGGGGAATGTAGCGGGTTATAGGGTATAGGGTGGGTGTGACGAGAGAAATTACGTCAAGATCGAGTGACTCCGTGATGTCTAGTAATTTAACACCACAGGTGTTGGTCGATAAGCACGTCCAGTCAGTATGTTTGCAATTAAAATCGCCGAACATAATGATGGATTGCCACAGTTCGAGTAAGGCCTCGAAGTCACTGCGATGGGGCGGTGTTCTACTAGGTATATAGACTGATGCCATGATTATGGTCCTATGACCTGTCATAGCCAGCCTACACACAGTGGCCTCCATGTTAGTGAGTGGAGGCTTGGGAATCGGTGAACAGTGAATACTCTTCTTGTAGTATATGCCAGTTTGAGCCTGTCATTACGGACAAGAGAGTATTTAGGACAATAGTGTCAAGTTTCCCTCATAGAAATAGGTGGTAATGAAGGTTTAGGGGTTGCATACTTTTAACTCGGTTTTAATATAAAAGGTCCCATAGCAAATGTAATAAACAGACTGTTTTATAAGTGAAATAAAAAAAAAAACCAAATATCTTACTCAAGATCAAAAATCTAATCCTTTTGGAGTGAAGCTATTTCTCTGCGTCATACTCTGATTTAGCCTACTATATGCCAAACTTTATCTTGATTCGACCACTACTTTGAACATCACCAGGAAAGTCACGTTTTAGTTGTATATATTTAGATTATCTCATTAGGCTCTGGTTCAACTACAATTTTGATGTGGTTTGCATTTTAACGCATACTGTATATAATTAACAATAATGGGTTTCTGGCATAATATATCTCGTACTGTATTGGTTATCCTGGTTAAAATATAAATTTGCATAATTTCATAATATTGATATTTCAATACTAACTCTAAATAACCGACGACCAAGTGGTGTAGTGGTAAGTAGCCTTGCCTCATTGAGCATTCATTTGTGTAATGAACACAGATATTTGTTCTCGGGTCATGATTGATTGTATTTACGTATGTATGTTTATTCTGGGTTACCCCCCCAGCTCGCTGTATGGTCATCCATAACACAAGCTCGGCTTAAGTTGGTGTGTTTCTTTGGGGATTTATTATTATTATTATTATAAAATGACGCTTGTAGGTTCCTTACACTTTAGCATTTATTTCAAGAAGCTTTCTGCTAAGAGTTGAATAGAAAATCCCATGTCAAAGTATTAGGGTATAAAATGAAACAAAGTCCTTGAACAATACAATTTTCAGATATATGTATCGATAAAACTATTGCAAAGAAACGTAACGTAGAAATGTATGACAATGGAGCGCACAGTAATGTTTAGCATCGCCGGTGAGCGTCCGATCTATAAAACGAAATCACCAAATTATACAAGACTTCTCCGACGAACTCCAATGAATTGCTCGCTTTAGAAAACTTTCTCGGGAACAAAGAAAACTTTGCCGGTTTAAAATAACTCAAACTAGACATCAGTTTGAAAAAATATTATACCTATTGGCCAACTTGATCGGGGAACTTACCTATAAGTGATCAATTTGATTTCAATGAATTTATATTGCACTTGTATTGATTTAGATTACGTATTTTTATATCTTCATATTTTTGAAATAGGAACAGTTATTTAAAAAGCTTCGGTGGACTTGAAACTATATTATAATAATCAGATTATGATATCGAAAAACGACTATTTATAATAGTAAAATAATTATTAAATAATACAAAAATAATAAGTAAAATGTTTCGTAACTAAGTACTAAAATTATCTTAAGAAATCACAGTTTTTGTTTTGTTTTAATGATTATAAAGGTAATTCTTGAAGATTTAATGACTTTCCAAATTGTCTAGTTAATTTCTATACTACCATACTATAAAACATTATCTTAAACTTAATATTTATATATATATATAAATATTTTTGAAGTTTTTATAACATAGTTTACAAACCAATGTCGCATACACTACAAAATAAAAATTCGGTGTTTAATGTAATTGCAAGGTACATATATTTTTTTATTTCCAATTAAAAGTTATATTTCGAAATAGTTTTTTATTTAGCATAAGATTTTTTTTATATAGTTATTTATTGACTATTGACTCTACCACCAGTTCGGAAAAACCTTCGTGAAGAAGAACTGGCAAACAAACTGTTAAACATACGACTTCTTTTTACACGATAATAAGCAGCTGAAATTAAAAACATTTCAAGATTCAATTGTGTTACAACTAATACTTCAAGCCTGACAAATAACACTCGATATAAAACTGAACAGTAACACGAAATAACATCCACCCAACCCTAATGTATAAGTAATGTCACCCAAACTATATTAGATTCAAAATTTATTTGACTCAAGGACAATAAAATATTGAATTGTAAACATTGGGTGCAAAATCTTTTTACAGGGTAAAACGCAAAAGTTTCTTCTTTCAGATTCAATATATTATGGCGATCGTGCTTGCGCTCAGCCGACACCGAAACTCAGTGGAGCGTTTCTCACGGAGAATTTATTGTTTTTCTAAGAAAATTTTCTTCTGCAGACGCTGTTGCGCCCCCTAGGGACGAGTTAGAAAAACTTAATGATCGCGAGCGAAGCTTGATTGTTTAGGGTGAACTATATAAGATTTTGTCGACATATTTTCTTGTTTGTTGTCAGGGTAATGTATATTTGAGTTGATAGAATAAATATTTGTCTTATTTTGTATCACTTTGACCGAAATCTTTGTGCACCTTGTAGATTGTAGTTTTGCATTGATTCGCCAGTATTATGGACCTTACTTAAAACTTGCTCACTTGTAAAAATATTTTTATTGATTGTTTATTTTTGTTTATTCTGATGTAATTTATATATTAACTTCAAGTGGGGCTCTAGATATTTTAAATCGAAATGGTTCTAAATAGTCATGTTTGATGTTTGAAACTCAACAAAAATTATGCAGCATGTTCTTTTATCAGTGAAGAATTTTTCTTTTTTTTCTTTAAATGTCTCCTTTGCTATCGAAAATAGAATCTGGCAAACTTGTAAGAAGTTCGTCTTTTAGTACATTAGTTGTGAACAACAATATTTATTTATTTAGAATTGGTCTTAGTCCTTTAAAAAGATATAAGTAGTCATGTTATATTTATGTCACATTTACAAAACCTTCATCAAGGCAAGAAATATTTGATGAATATTATGAAAATAATCAGCGTTATCCATACTTAATTCAAAATCGGTGTAAAGAAGATGTAAGCAATTATACATTTAAGTGTTTTGTATATTTAGTACATAGTTAAGCATTATGATTTAAACAAAGTCATTGAAATAAATTTAAAAACTAAAACCTGACAACAGAGAAGCAGTGTCACATCCACATTTTAATTTATGCTCCAGTGGAAATGAGGTAGACCAATTTGGACACTACGGGCTATTTTGCCAAAAATTTCTGGCCGTTTCTTCCACCATAGCTCATTAAACGACTTGATCCGAAGGGCCCTTGCCACTGTTTCGGTTCCAACAGTATTGGAACCCGTTGGATTGGCAAGGGACGGTGGTAAAAGACCGGACGGAGCAACGTTCGTACCCTGGCGGTTGGGGCGATCTCTCGTTTGCGATGCAACGTGTGCGGATACACTCGCTTCGTCACACTAGAGACCTTCAAGCGCTAGGGCTGGTGCTGCTGCACAGTCGGCTCGTACTTAGGACTAACCTAATAGGTAATCATGAGTTAGTGGCACTAGCGGTAGAGACGTTGGGCTCGTGGTCAACTTTCTTCCAGATTTGTCCAGGTCTCCGGCGATCATAGAGCACCTCGCGCAAGGCATTAGCTTGGCCATACCATTAACTACAGGTAATTCTGCCAGTATCATTGGTTCAATGCCAAGCAGCACGAATCTGCACCAGGTATTCTTTTTATGATGTTTTTTTTGTCATTATTAAGTTTTTTTGTTTTACTATTCCACATTTTTCTTTTGAATTCAAACGTAAATTTTTGTACGTAGTGTATTTGATCTAAATTCATTGTTATGTCAATATATGTAAAAGGTACTTTTAACAAAAGTGTTTAAAATTTTCATTTCATAGAGATGTTTAAAAGAGAGCCGTTAAATCTCAGTTAAACATGTATGTGAAATTAAGTTGTCTACTTATTGCAAACTGGTTTGAACAGCATTGTCGATTCGACATTAACTTATGGCACGAACTACTTGTTTCAATCAATGTGATATATTGTTTTTAATATAAATTATTATGACTGACTCGAGAGTCTTTCAGGCTAGTATCATTTGTTTAAGTTTTATGCGTTTTTTTATTCATTTTGGCAAACAAAAAAAACATTTCGATTTAATACCCAACACGACGTTTTTTATCTTAAGATGCTGTTGTCCTTAGCTGCGCTCACGTAACATAAGGGCTAAAAAAAATAGGATGTCACTTAATGGTTTTAGCACTTAACGACTACGAGATATCTTTATTATGCAACATACATTTTTGTATTTGGAAATTGCTGATTCCGCTTTGTCCTGCATTTCAGCTGAAAATTACAGCAGTTAAACTCATTAAATATTATCATTTTTATTTAATTTATTTTTAATATTCGTAGCTAAAGATGTTTTTTAAATCTTCTAGGGAAATTAAGATATTATGAGTAACTTTTAAATCATAAACTTTTGTTTGTACGTAGAAGGCTGTACAGCATATTGAGTAGCTAAATTCTGTAGAGCCGACGTGTTGGACTGTTCTATTCTGACTGGCCATTCTCATTACGTTGATGAGATCATGTATGAGACCAAAAGCATAGGAATCAATGATAAGAAGAATAACTCGAACTAAGGATGGATGAGGATCCATCTATTATTTTAATGTTAACAGTTTTTAGGCGCAGAATGCCCGTCACTCATTTTACATAATCAAATATTGCTCTCAAACTTTATAAGGCATATTGTTTGTCAAGGTGTGGTTAGTGACTCTTTCCTCCAATTTTGAATATAAAATATGAACTTTTTGTTCGCGGCTTCACTTTCATTACAACTGTGCTACAATCTTTTTAAGTAAAGTGAAGTTGAGAAGTAAACATGGAAAATATTTCAGAAAAACTTACACTGAGAGTATATTAACATAACAGAATCCAAAAACAATAATAACTGGAATTTTTGCTTGATTATTGGTCCATGGGTACACTAATCTCGGGTGCCTTCGACCTGATGTGAGAGCAGTTTTCACTGATGGATGACCTACGGTGAGTTTAAAGCAAGTTATAAGCTGTTTATTATTTCAATTTAAATAGAGAATTCTATATGGGCTTATTAATGTGCAATGGAAAATCCATGGGTTTAAGCCATTCGAAGAGTGAGAAAGAGTGTGTATTTCAGAGATGTTAATTAAGAACGTCGTTTCTGGTCACACACTTATTTTCTCACGGGTTGATTGTTTAAAGGATTTTTTATTATTATATTATATTATGTATACACAAAATAAAATAAAAATAACACTTCTAATATATAAAGTGAAAAGTAAAACAGTAATATTAAATATATAGTAGAGTACATTGAATGTTTTTCTTTTGTCTGTTCAACAGGCCGACCCACAACCCAAGCTTGTTTCATCAAAAGGGCTTATTCGGACTGTATAATGTATATTTAACGAATGCTAACTTGAATAAGATTTTTATCACAGCGTATTTATTTATTTATTTTATTGAGAAAACATAGTTACAAATGTTAAATTATAAAACATTGTTTAACTAAACATAATGCCAATAACAGGTTTCCCTACAATTTTTTAAAAATAGCCTCAGTTTTATAATTAAAATTTTTGAAGCAAATGTTATTATTATAAAATTAAATAAATATATTTTGTGATTATACATAATAAATAAACAGATACAAAGGATAGAACTTTAGTTATAATAATTACAACAATAATAAAGCAAGGGAATACAAATGTACATAAACATATACATATACATAAACATACGCACATATAATGCATACAATTTGCTACTATTTCGTTAAGATTTCAAGAACCTCCTTTATGAATTTAGATTTACTGCAAGCAAAGATGTCTATTTGACTGAAGTGTTTATTGTTTGTGTGTGTAATGCGGAAAATGACAGTATTTTTAGTGTAGTTTCTGTAGTGTAATTGTTCATGCAGTAAACCTGTGTGCCTCGTACGGTAGGATGGTGTACGGTAACAAGTTCAGGGTAATCAATTCGGCTATGAACAATGTCGTACAAGAGGCACATATCAAGCATAATACATCTCTGTTCCAAAGAGTCCGTGCTCCCTGCAGCTATCTTGATACTCAGGGTTTAAACGGAAGCGATAGTTAAGATGTTTAACATTTTTTTTCTGTATTCTTTCTAATCGATTTTTGTATATAATATACTGTGGCGACCAAACTGCACTAAATATTCCAGAATACTTCTGACATACGAAAAATACACCAGCTTAATTGATTCTCTATTGGAGAATGGTTTACAAGTGCGAAGGACAAAACCTAGACTGCGGAAGGCTTTCTTGGTAACATAATCTATGTGATCGGAAAACATCATCTTCTGGTTAAAATATACCAAGTCGCGGACTGTTTCACTTTTATTTATAGTAGTGCCGTTAAAGTTATAAGTATGTATAATTGGGGATTTTTTACGCGAGAAAGTGATTTGTTCGCATTTACTTATATTGACAGTGATTTTGTTATTGGTGTAATATTGGAAAAGAGTGTCGAGGTCTTCTTGTATTAATTTAAATCACTAATATCATTTATTTTGCGAAATATGATATGATGACAAAAATATCATCGGCATATAAGAGAAATTTAGTATCATTGAAGCAGATTCCAATGTCGTAAAGGTAAGCATTGTAAAATAGCGGTCCTAGATGTGATCGTTGAGGTACTCCGCAAGGTATGTTTATAAAATCTGACCTGAAACCCCCAAAAATAACAGCCTGAGACCGATTAGAGAGGTACGAACGAACCCACCGAAGCAAATCACCGTGAATACCTAGCTTATTTAATTTCATGAGACCTGTGCTGTGGTCAACGCGTTCGAAGGGCTTTTCAAAATCCATGTATATTACATCTATTTGGCCACTGCGTTCCATATTAGCTGAAATGAATTCAGAAAAGCATGCTAAATTTGTAGTGGTTGAGTGCATATTAAAAAAACCGTGTTGCTCTTGAGGAATTGATCTAGCAATTACGTGGTATATCTCGTTGTAGACAATAAGCTCGAGTATTTTCGCAACAGTGCATAACATAGAGGTACCCATGTAATTCTCCATCATCGACTTCCTGCCTTTTTTATGCATAGGTATATGCGTAATGTAATGCGTATATGCGTCGATTTCCACAAGAGTAGAAAAATCCCTTCACTTCACACCTTCCAGATGATAATGGAAGAGCCAATGAATTCGTACAACTAGCCCAAAAAATGGGGGGAATACCGTCACCTTTATTATTGTCAAGATTTTTCAGTAATTTTTTAACTAAGTTGGTCGTGGTTCGTGTTCAGGAGATTACTTCTGAAATCTCACAGTTGATTTATTATTTAATGCGTGTAATATTGAATTATTTAATGCGTAGCTACTATTTCTACAAGATGTTCCAAACGCATTGTTAAAAAATGTATTGAACCCGATACAGATTGCTTTACCGTCAGTATGTCTATTACTGCCCAAGGTTAATGTGTTCGGGTAGCTAGAGCCACCACGCAGCGCCTTGACGTAAGTCCAGAAAAGCTTAGGATGGTGAAGTGTATTTTAACTTTAATTTTCAAGTATACTTTTAAATGTACTTCAAAGATTTTATCAATCAATAAAATACTAAAATTGAACAAATATTTAATGAGCAAGAATAATTTTTCTTAAGATTAAATGTTAAAAATATCCATCCCAAAATTAGGTCGACGTTAGCATTAGTTAACCTTTGGGCCCTATTTTTACTTCTGGAATGAATAAAATGCCATCTTAGAGGATGTCAAACTCCTTCCTTCATTGTCATGAAACATTTCAGATGTCTTGTAGTTGTAATGAGATTTTGTAATCATAGGGTGAGTTTTGTATGAAAATAAAACATCTAACCCATCTCTAGTTCTTTGGAGCTGGGAATTTGCCAAATTCTTTCTTAGTGAGCGGCTACCTCCGAAACAGAACCACCATGCAAGATTTCAAACTCATAGCTCTTATAGCATCAGAGTACTACGGTGATCCAAAAGTAATGATAATTGGATATTTGTGGAGCACATAAAAATATGAAAAATATTTTTGCTTCCTCATATATCCTAAGGTACTAGGTTAGCATAAAAAATCATATAAACAGGCCATGATTACCGGGAGGTACATTCATTTGAATACGAACAGTCCAAGTGAAAACAACAAAATGGAGAAAAACTAAATCAGAGCTGTTATCAAGCACTTATATAAGTAAAAAAGTGTCTACAAGAGACATACACAGTGACCTAGTGGAAATGTTGGGGGACTCTGCCCCTTCATATTCCACAGTTGCGCGTTGGGCACAGGAGTTTAAGCTGGGCAGAACATCCACAGACATTGCACATCGTAAGGGACGCCCATCCACGTCCCTCACTGAAGAGAACGTGAGGCCGAAGATATCGTGTTGGCAGATTGAAGAGTGACCATGAAGCATGTAGCTGAAGTCACATCTCATATCTCAGGATCTCATATGGCAGTGGTTAAATAATCTTTGCAAACGAACTGCACATGAAAAAGGTCTCTGCGGTTTGGGTGCCGAGAATTTTAAGCGATGGGATAAGAAAAAACGAATCAACATTTCGAGGGTAAATCTTGACAAGTTCCAAACGGATCAGGAAAATGTTTTGTCTCGTTTCGTGACCATGAATGAAACTTGGATCCACCATTTTGAACCGAAAACCAAACAGCAGTCAATGACTTGGAAACGAGCCTCTTCCTCGACGCCGAAGAAATTCAAGGTGTCAAGTTCGGCAATAAAGGTTGTGACGTCCGTTTTTTGGTAGGAACTTTAGGTTATTTGGTAACGCTGTAGAATTGTTATGGTGTAATACTTGGAAAAGGAAGCCACTATTACTGGCTCTTACTACGGAGACCAAATAAAAAGATTGTGGGAGGCCATCAAGAAAAAAAGACGAGGCAAACTGCGAGCTGGAGTGTTGTTTCACCAAGGCAACGCACCGACTCACAAAGCCACCGTCACGATGGCTGCCAGTCAAGAAACAGGATTCTAATTGCTTGAACACCCACCTTATCCGCCAGACCTAGCTCTCAGTGAGTTTTACCTCTTTCCTCAGCTCAAGGAACACCTCCGAGACAAAAAATTTGACGACGATAGCGAGGTGATGACTGCTGTAGAGGGCGTTTTAGAGGGTCAAGGCAAATAATTTTTTTCAAAGGGAATTAAGGGTTAAGAAAAAAGATGGACTAAATTTATTGGCTTGTTACAAAATTATGTAGAGAAATAACTTTTATAAAACTCAAATATTTCATTTTGATTATCATAAGCTCGTATCCCGTATTTGATGGATAAATTAATAAAACTCACGAGTTCGCGTCACACGTTATATTCGTTCGGTTACAGACTGACAGCAGAAACTATTCGAAACTACCCCATATTACGAACAATGCACAGGGCTTTTTGGGTTTACTTCAGGCACCGCAAATTTTGTCCGGAATTTTATTATCTTAGATAATGTTCGGGTACGTAAAGTATAACCATGCCGTGTACGACATAGTGCATAGCCGCGTTGATTGCCCTGATCTGGTGTCCAAGATCGCCTATCGCACGCCTAATTATCGTACTCGACACACAACAATGTTTCATGAAGAAAAGCACTCAACAAACTACGCCAAAAACACAATTATTTCTCGTATCACAAATACATATAATACAAAATTTAACCACCTGGACTTTTTTTCATGCAGCAAATATTAATTTAAACTTGAATTGTTAAATTTCTATGTTCAGAAATAAGCTTTCTCTTTATTATTACAGAATTTTCATTGATTTTATTATATTGTATCTAAACATATCAATATTGTTATTATATTCTGATACTACTTGTTCATTATCTATTGAATATACTTTATATTTCTTTGATATATATTTTTATATTATGTGTCCGTTTCACCTTACTCTTCTTATACATATATTTGAATGGCTACCTTATTATTGATCACTTGTTTTTAGTTTTATTTTAGTTTTCAGTCTTCAACAAAATATTGCACTAATAGTATTTTAATAGGTAAACCTGTTATTAGCTTTGGTTTTAAGGAAGTGCTTTTTATAACTACTGTCTGTAAATGCTGTTGGTTTTCGTAATAAATAAATAAATAAATAAAATGCCCAATTTCAAGCAAATCGGTCTAGTCGTCTTTCCGTGATGCGCGCACAGACATACATACATATATACATACAGACAAACAAGAATTCCCAAAATTGGCGTTTTGGTATCTGTAAGGATTACTAAACATACCCCATCAAAATTTTCAAAATAAGTCAGAGGTTTTTTTACAGTTTTATTATATTTAAAGATTGAATTAACATAATCTAACGTTATATAGCGTACTACCACGTCCACCATAGCTCATTAGTCGAATTAAGCTCGGTAATTTAGAAGTAATAAGAGAATAACTGAATACACATCGAATACAGGTCGCTCACTTCCCTCTAATATGGTTGAGGAGGGCGATTGCTGGATCCCGCGTTAACTCGTGAACGGGTGCCGTTTGAGGGTGTTCGTCGTTTGGATATTTGGGGGGAGGGAAACTTGCCGAGCTAACAGATGCAGAAAAGAATAATTTTGTATAGACATAAAGAGACTCTGTAAATTTATTTTGAAAAAAAATATACCCGTGAAGTTTCTTGCCAGTTCTTCTTAACGAAGGTTTTTTTCGAACTGGTGGTAGAATCATGTTTTATTTGATGTCAATAAGAACAAGTAATTGTCAATGTTGAGAAATAAATATTTGAATTTGAATTTGAATTTGACATAAATACATTCATACGCAGTTGTTAAAATCATAGCCTTCCTCATTGGTTCACTGTATTCGATTTAAAAATGAATTCCTGTAATTTTTGATAACATGAAACTGAAAGCATACGTAGTGTATCTTCAATATGTATAGAATTTTTTAATGAATGCTAACTCATAGTTGATTTCCGAATAGGACCGTAAAGTTCTATTGGGCATCAAGGCAGTAACAATCTATGAGAAATCGTTAGTCCATGTTCATGACTCGTGCATTCCCAGGAGACGGATCCCTACTTCTGCTTAGATTAAATTTGTTCCTATAAAAATGTGTGCCCGATTCGATAACGTCGAAAATCTGCAGATGTAGCCAACGCACGAAGCAACGATAGGGTTTGGATACGTGCTGTGCCTACCGAACCTGACGGGTCGCTTGATCTTCGCATTTAATCGAAAAATGAAAGTGCTACGTCATTTTTTTGAACCTTCATTAAGTGGTGCTAAAGTTGAGATGATGAGTGTTTTTTACTGTTTTATCATGTTCACACGTGACCTACGTGATGCATACACCCGTCACATTATTAATCATAAGTATATAATTTATTCTATATTGTTTTATGTATTGGAATATTTTGGTTCATGTATTGGAAAGTTTTGTCAAATAATACACTTTTTAACCGGATTTTATCGAGTTTAATTTTATTTCTACACCTTAACTCAATGTTACGGTCCCTTGACCGTGGTCCTGAGTGACTAGCGATGTAGTGACAGTTCCTCAGCCCCTTGACAGTTATGAAAGTATTCAATCATCTGTATCTCAGTCTGCGAGCTTAGCGTTCAGGATTAACACAGAAAATGCTGACAGTGTCTTGAGCTTGAAGTTTTGCAGTTTGTTGGATGTTGGATTTTATGTATTTTAGTATAGTATCTAAAGTTGGATAAATAATGGCTTGGCTTGACTATGGAATGTTTACAAATACAGACTTTGTTGCTCTTCTGTTTTGATATCAGCTATGTGTTTTTTAACTCGGGTTGACACATTCCATCCAATGTAGGAAATAGCCGCACTCAATTTTGTAAACACCTGGATCTTGTAAAGTTATGCTTGATTTGACCGGATAAAGATGTTGACAAATTTTTGTGAGCGGTTTATATATTGTTTTAATTGAGGGTCACATAAGAATTTTTCCATTCTTGTCAGTGACACTTCTTACATATCTATAGAAAAGCAGCTCTACGTTCGAATGTATGAGGCTTCACGTGATCTCTGTGGCGGCAGTGGGATGGTTTGAGGCCCTTCTCTCGAAGCATCTTGACGACATGCTTAAGTTCATCATCAATGTCCTAGGGGTCGCAGATTTCTTGTGCTTGTATTGGTGGTGGGATTTCCCATTTAGGTATTTATCGGCGTGGGTGGGTTTCCTATATACAGTGTGATTAAGAGTGCCATTTGGATTCCGATCAATAGGAACATCAAGGAAAGCTATGTTATTAAGTTAAAATTAAAATTCACACATTTATTCAACATAATACACTACAACAAGAAATAAAAATAACATAAGGAACTAAACGTTACAGAAAAATAGTTATTATCCTGGTCTAATTCTATTGAAAACTGTATTTTAGTGTTAAGGCAATTAAGATGGTATAGAAATGCAATAACTTTATGTGGAGTTAGAATAGTGTAAGTCAACATACCTCTTCGACACAACAGCGCCTGATTTAAACAAGATAAAATTTGGTTTAAAAGTTATAAATTTAAGTATAAATTTAATTTTTTATTTATATAATTAAATATTATATTTAATATAATGAATCGTGGAAACTTTAGGAATTATTATTGAACATTTTGGTTAATGTATTTTGTTGTCATATTGGCTAGTCATCCTTGAGAATGCAGTTATTGCGAACGCTTAATAAAATTGTAAACTCTAACCGATAACATGGGCTTAACGTTTGAAAGGTATTACAAAGAAATTAATTAAAATTGTCTTTTCATTTCTGTGCTTATTGAAATTTTAACCTACGACCTGTCCTAATGTCAGCTCGTCAAATTAGACGTGCAGCTCATTATACACTACAGGCAGTGGGCAGGTCCATTGTTCCAGGCTAATATTACCAAATTCTGTCTATTAACTCGGACGTAACCTTAGCCACAATAGCCTTAGATAATGCTGGCGATCAATCTTCGAACCATTAACCACCAGGTTTTACTTAGTATCTTGATGTATTGTTAAACTTGAATAAAGTTTTGATGAATTTCAATGTTCCGACGGCCCTTTTGTTCAATTGAGGCGTCTGATGCTGACGAACAAGCCTTCCTAAATAATGTTGCGGTAATGATCTAGAGATATCAGTTTTCATTATTTTTCAATACATTATCTTGATGCAATGATGAAAATGGTTTTTTTGTTGAAGTAACTTACTTAATTGAATTTAATTCAACGATTCGAGGAGTTTGTTCCAAATAAATTTTAAAATGTTTAAGTTAAAACGATCTTTAAAAAACAATTATTTCAAACTTGCTTAATCGGGCGTGGGTGTCGTGTATGTGTATATGCAAGTTCAGAAAAAATACCGACTGGCCCGTAATAAATTCGTTCGTGTTTTGGACCGTATAAAGCCCAAATAGATTCCCGATCGGCACAAGTCAAATATGTGTAGAAATTGCTTATGGCTTTGTCGATCAACAAATACTGCCGGCAGAAATGTGCCGGCCCGGACTTGTGGGTAGCGCCCTGACATATTATCCACGCTAAGCAATATTCATTACATCTGTTGTGCTCAAATGTCCCGATGGTGTCTGTTAGGAGCTCGCAGATTGATTGATTCAGAATCAGTGCATGATTTATACACTACCTTTTGGGAATATTTCTACGTATTTCTCCTGTGTTGCATTGCATATCAATAATTACTTGAAAAAAATATTGTCATAGCTAAACAAAAGTACCTACGTACTAAAGAAAACTATAGAAAATACCATAAAACTCTTGTAACTTTTATATTCCATTCAATAAAGTAAATTTTCCCATGTGTCCGTGTAATAAGTTTTCGAACAATAATATTTTACCCGTGTGCCATCATTTGCCGCTTAGCGCGATAGAGAAATCGTAAATTTGCCAAGTTTTATATCCAGCTAAAATATTTCATATAAATACGACAAGGGTGTTAGCATTATAAATATACTGTCCTAAAATCTTAGGCTTGAAAATAAACCACTTTTTGGCTGTGAAAATTTTATTACAGCGTCTTTTTAAGTATTTATTCAGTGAAATATTGAAGATATTTCATAGATGGAATCTGAAAAGAACTTTGTTTCTTAATAATACCGACAAATGGGTAAATGATCGCCGACTAGCTGAATAGAAAGCGACACTTTATGGTAGTGTGGCAAATAATTATACAAAGGTAGTGTGGCAAATTATGAATCATGTATTTCGGAAAATAACTTATCAAGGTAAACGGTAACTTCTTAGCTTGAACGCAAATTGTAGGTATTTATCAGGTAAGGTGAAGAACACCGCTGATTAACACCGAAAACATAACCATAATTTTCCAGACAAATATAACCCTGGAGCTTTCAAGTGTAGAGTGAATAGGTACCTCTTAGAGAGGCGTGTATGATCCTCATCTTCATCGTCACTTTCCATCAGGTGAGATGGAAGACAAACGCCTGCTAATTATTAATAAAAAAAAAAACATGTGAAATCCCAGAATTCCCCTTGTCAATTATTGGTCTTTGTTACAAAATTTACTTGGAGTCAGGTACCCTTCAATTAATTACAAACTTAAACAACAAACTGAAAACTTTGAAAAATCAACAAATTTTCAATAAATTCACCGCGCTCTGCGATGTAGTTTAGTGTTGTATTTATTTAGTTGAATAATATAGTGAAACAGATTCAAGTTACCGGTTTTTGTTATTGATACTTAATAAGTAAGTCGGTGGCATTGTACCTAAATACCAAACTCAAATTATTTTCAACGAATTTTTAGCACAGTATCCTGAAACGCGTAACTAAAACTGTTTAACTTCTGTCATAGCCAAAGTAAAATGTGGTGGAAAACCTTTTAACATAGATATATCATAAATATTAAATATTATAAAAGTTGAAGAATAAATAAGTATTTGATTGTACATACAAAAAGAACTTGATAACTCAACTAGCTTTCGCTCTTATCGTTAAGAAGAGTAATCAGTTTCCAGTGGGAAGAAGAATATTGTACTTTTATATTTGTGATAGTTGACAGGCCTGAAGCCGATTTGTTTCTTAAATTTTATTCGTAAATAAGCTCGTTATTAGTACTAAAAGTATTTAATACAAATTTTTATTACTAACCGGACAGCTAATTCCAGAGATAAGCACGTTCTAAGAAAAAAATTTAACTATTAAACTTTACGTCATTACCAGGACGTATAAATTCTACTTATAGCGCACGCTTAGATCGGAGTTGTCAAAAAAGAAACCATCCAATGTAGTTATTTATTATAATTTACAAAGAACATTGACAGATCGCCATACATGGTTTTAGTTAGAGTTAGAGTGAAGCGTTTAGAAGCCAAAAATATCTAAAACTACAGGACATAAAATACGGATCCACTTTAAAAAAATATATTATGGAGGAAATGTATATAATGTAATGTATGGAGTATGTCTAGGAACAATAATAATTTCATTTTCAATAAGTACTAATTTTGAGGTAATGATTTCAAATTACCTACATCTACATAGGTAAAGAATCGCAAATCGTCAGAACACAACCAAAGCACTCACACACGCACATGTGACAAGTCTAAAAGTAACGAAACGGTTTCGATTTCAAGTTAAGTTACTATCTCAAACTCACCGGTAGGCAAAAGTTATACTGCCAAGGACTCCAATGAGTAATAAATCATTTTCACTAATAGGAATATAAAAAAAATATTCTTACATAAAAATGAGCCCTTACATTCTGAAGTGACTATAATTTCCTATACTTAAAAATTATATTACGAAACCAAATAATTGTTGTAATAATCAATCCTATGTATCGTAATAAACAATGACAGGAGGTAAAACAAAGTGATCAAGTCAAATCAAGCTTTATAAATCAACAATTTTTTTGGAGGATCTAGACATGAAGCTAGTATTATGGAAATTCACATGAAAAAAAAGAATAAACAAAAGTACTAGTTACTTTTCTAAACGCTCACTCGCAAAGGATTCGCTAAAATTCTTTAGCCACTTCTCCTACAAACTGTGCTTTGTATCTTATTCCCCTGCCTCCAACACGCCTATTAGCAGAGGGAGTGACAAAATGATATCGAACGAAACGAAATGTAACACCATCCGTTTGTTTAGATACTGCCGTTTCCAAATTCTCGCAGCGCGACGATCTACGTAATATTCGTTTTATTGGATCATTTTTCTTACGAAACAAAATGTAATTTTTGATACGGGAAAACATTATTCTACTTTACGTTGTGATGTTCTGCTCGTATTACGTTTTTAGGCATGGTTATTTTTTATTTTTAATAATATTTGTGACAAATGTTTGAGTAATTCAGGCTTTAGCCGAATTTATTACATAAAATATATTACAACTAGCGTTCAAGCTAGTTCTGCTGCTAATAACGCTGAAAGCCTTAAACGTAGAAAATATCAGAATTTGGGTAGGGGATATATTTTTGAGGCCTTTGGCGTTGAAACCATGGGGTCCTGGGGACAAGGTGCTCATCGCCTTTATTTTCGGACCTAGCGAGGCGATTGGTTGTGAAGCTGGTGACCCTAAGGCTGGCACCTATCTTGCACAACGAATTTCTATTGCGATCCAGCGTGGTAATTCGGCCAGCCATTTGGCTACGTTGCCTTAAATAGATTCTAGTTTAGATTTAGCTTTTTTATTTATAGCATATTTTTATTTTATAATTATTAATTGAATACACCTATTTTACTACTACTTTAATAAAATATGTATAATCTAGAAACGTTTTTTTTAAATAGTTTGTAAGTAATACTAGTATACTGTACTAATGCACCTGAATAAATTACCATAGTCAATAGATAGTATATACATATGTCAACAATAACAAAAGATTTTATATTAAATTTAGGACTTTATCTTTGGTTTTTTATTTCAAAAATTAAAATAAATGTATTCTGTAGTTTATGTAACGAATTTGATACATATTCGTAATTATTTTAATCTGTTTATTTTATCTAATTCACGTGACAATTGATCTGTAATATGATACTTGCGTCGTTGTGAAAATTGGATGATTGCTACACTCTTCTAAAGCTATATATTAATTAAGTTAATTTTGATATCAAAGTATGCCAGTAAGGGCACCTTAAAACTTCACTACTATAAAAAAATCACTACTTTGAACCGATAAGGCAATATATTAAATTTCGATAATCTCAAACAAGCCTAGCAGAAATTAACATTAAAGTCGCAAAGCTTGATGTAGTTCTGGTTTTTTAATATGCCATATGGATCAGTTAGGGTGGTGTAAATCCTAATCTGCAACTACGAAATAATTGTGGTCGCTGCGCATCACTCGATAAATTATTACAAAATATTATTGTATTCTTTGCAACAATTTAATTCATAGGGGCCAAGCTATGATCCTTTGAAGATAGGAAAAGTATACGAAAATCGACAATTTTAAGCTTTGCTCCCATCCGAACCAAAATATTAGCAAAATCGCTTAAGTGAAGTTAAAATAAAGGTTTAACACTTATTTGCTTTCATTTAATCCCATACCGAAGTTAGTAAAACAAATAGAGCACTCACAATTTTAAAATAACAAAACGAAATGATTTCTTTGTGTAAATGCTCTGTAGATTCGTCAAAATTATGTCAAGTGGTGTATGTCACTGCAACCATCATAAACAGTCACTTTATCCAGCTTTTTTAAAAACTGGTTAATTCTCCTTGAGACCACACTCCACCCTAGCGTTTGAATACAACGTTATTTTACGACTAACAATGTACTGTCACCTTTCTTGAGTGTCAGCCGACAAGCAAAATAGACTGCCGGCTGACATGACATTGTTTCAACAACATAAACCCGAAGGCATGATTGGCCAGTAATGGGAGTTTAAGCCAGTTTACACTGTTACCACTTCATCACATGGTAGTTGTCCCGGAGGTCTCGTTAAAAGGTCTATGTAGAATGGTACAAATCGTAATCTATACTTTTCTGAATCAACCTAGCCTAAATTAACATTCTAAAGTACTAATGGGCTACTAACAACAACACCACTTGGTCGTCATAAATTATAAATGTTTAAATTATTTAGACTTTAGTGGTATTTAATTTATCACTATGGTATTAATGGTGTGATAAAAATGCACAAAACACACGGTAATCTATTTTCAATATCTTATTTTTTATTAGCGGTCAAACTTTATGTGTGACGTCATACAAAATTTATTTTATAATTGGAGACACATTGTTTAAGTGCATATTATATGTATAATTCTACATCCTGCGTATTGCAATTCCTTTCAGATAAAGCAGTATTTTTGGTACAATTTAGTTACTAACGCTTTTAAATAACGCTTCTAAAATCCATCGTCGTTTGAACATTATTTTTACCAAATACCATTATAATTTTTCAGAAATTTCTATCCCTAAGAAATTGTTCTCAAATGCGAATTCAAACGAAACGTATGTGGAATTGCAAAGTCTTTTTTCTGATCTATGGAATTTTGAGCGCCAGTAAAGTGATATTCGAATAAAAGCGATTCAGCTTCAAAATAGGATGGCGGTTGTGGAGACAGCATGACGTGGAGCGATCGGGATGTACAGTTGGAGAAGAAATAACTGACGTAAATCGATCTTTTATTACATTTAGAGAAATAGTTATTGATGAATAACAAACAATGAATAATGAACTAATATACCTCGCGATGTGAAGGGCCCGGGTTCAATCGCCAGTGACAGCCAAATGTACCAATGAATTAAAACAATTAAAGTACATACTTAAGCCAACTGCTCTAACAGTGAAGGAAAACATGGTGGGGAAATCCACATAACTTAAATCATGAACCTTAAATGTTTTCGAATGTATGTATCAATTCTGCCAACCCACAGTAGGCAAGCGAAGACTATAATTTGTCTTACACCAACCCCTTAGTTGGGTGAGGCTGATATCAAATACAAAACTTTAGGTATATCAAAACGACGAAGTTCGCTTTCAGTATTATTGGCGCTGTCGTTTAAATAAAAATATACAATTAGGACCACTACTTACTTAGCACATAAATAGGTGGATATGCAAACATTCGCTTTGCTTTTTACAATTATAACTGAATGTACTTATTGAAGTCGTAACGATTTTTCAAAAAGATTAGAATCCTATTTCAGAACGAATAGAGCAGGCAATGAGAACTTACCAGTGCAAAAATTTTTGTTATCCTTTATGATCTACAACATCTGTAATGAAACTGAGTTTCAAAAATTACAACATTGAAGTTACAACCGTTTTCTTTTCTCTGAAATATTAACCTTAGTAGGTTACGTTATTTTTTAAATAATTAATTGAAATGGATATAGTGTCTAAAATATATTCAGGTTGAATGTACCAAAAATATCGTAGTCTGCGGTGCCGCCTGACAAATCCATGAATCGCTACCACCGAATACATGATACACTTCACTATAGTCCTTTTCGAAAAAAGTTTGATGCACGACAATGGAAACTATTCTATATGATTGGAGAAGTTTTAGGTTATGCCCTTTTGACGTTGAAACTATGCTATTTTTTTAGTAAAAATAGATAATGTACTAAAAAAAGTAAACTAAAATTAAAGCATGAAACACTAGCTTGATGTTTTATTATTTTTTCCAAATATTTATCTCTCATTATATGATTAGAATATGTAATAGTATGTTTTTTTCTTCGTTGAAGTAAAGGTTCAAACAGAACTATAAATAATTAAGAAAGTAGGTAGGTATGACAGTCATTCCAATTCATATGATATACGTGGATCTTTTATAAGACTGTCTATGAGGATGTTCTTCATTATTTTTTTTTATTTATTTATTTATTGTAACAAAAAAAATAATACAGTGAGGGTACAAACTCTGACTGCTGAACTAGCGTAAGCTGTTTGTCGGCAGTCAGTTAATTTACAAAGCAAGAGAAACTTATCACTTATACTAAGTTTAAACATATATAGAAAATCAATACATTATTTTACAAACAAATATGATTTAACAATATGCGCATTTGTGTGTACGAATGCATGTGTATTTGTAAAAAGAATATAAAAGGGTATGTGTAACGTATGTATGGTGTGTATGTGTGTGTGTGTGTGTATGTGTGCGTGTGTGTTTCAAATGTTTGTATTTTAAAAACATTGAATGTTGGAGGTTTTCAATTCAGAATTAGCAACAGGTTTTCTGTTTCTTCATATTTTAGGTCCTTTAGCCAAAGTTTTATTGTATGCTTTATTTCAAAATTTGTTAAATTTCTAGTTTTATATGTAGTGTTAAGTTTGTTGTATAATCTAGGTGCTACATTACTATAGTGTTGTTGGGCAATTTTACTATGAACTCTGGGAACTGGACATTTATTTATTCTTTTACCTGAGTTTTGTGCAAAGGGTATTGCATTTTTGTGGTATTTACGGATGCATTGGTAAATAAATAACTTTCTCACCGAGAGAACATTAGCTTTGTCATAAACCAGATGTGTGGGATGTCTAAATGGTAAGTAAAGGAGAACCTTTAGCACACAGCGTTGCGCTTTTTCTAGTTCAAGCATGTATGTTTTAGCTGCTGATCCCCATGAACAAATGCAGTAGGTGATAATACATTCTACCAATGCTTTGTATGTTTGTACCAAAAGTGCAAAGTCTGATATAATTCGTAGGTTTTTAAATATATAGATAAACTTTCTCAATCTATTGCTAACTGTTGATAGGTGCTTCTTCCATTTTAGTTTGTCATCTATGACGATACCTAGAAATTTGACATCTGATGATTGTGACAAAATAGGACACCTGCAGTTTGTTGTGAGAGCATTATAGGATCGGTTACAGGGATAGGAATGCATACGTAGACAAAAGTCATTTGGCGATGATGCCTTTGTTTTGCTAAAGCAGAGAAATGTTGTTTTGTTGGTGTTAAGTGATAATAAGCTGTCTTCAAGCCATGCAGTCACAGAGGACATGCCTTTTTCAGTTGATTTTTGTAAACTTTCCCCGGTGTTACTGTGGAAAAGTATAACTGTGTCATCAGCAAACATTTGTATCTCAGCACCTTCAATTTGGTATTTGCATAATTCGTTTATATATATTAAAAACAATGTGGGGCCGAGTGTGCTGCCCTGAGGCACCCCATACCTCCCCAAACTGAAGCTACTAACCTGATCATCAACCTTGACACATTGTTTTCTATCAGTCAGGTAATCCTGGAACCACAAAAGTGCGTTTCCCCTTATTCCGATGTTCTCTAAACGAGTTAGTAAGATTGGGATAGAAAATTATTGGTATTATTCGGATGTTTTAATATCAAAACTTTATTATTAGATTTGTACTTCTCACCTTTAAATAATTAATGTTTGCTAAAATTTTCAATTAATTAAACTCTATTTATTTCACTAAGACAGTCACGTGATAAAAGTTTTTATTTAAAAAAAACTGTCACGGACATGAATTAGTCGGAGGGGTCGCCGCGAAGGCTTCCATGGCGAAGGCGCTCTGACGCGTGCAGGTCAGTGAGAGAAGGAACGGGAGAAGCAGGTTAAATCAGCAGGCAGAAGGAGGTGGTAGGCAGGATCATCAGGGTCAGCACCAGGGGCAGGATCAGGCGTCAATGTAGGGGTTTTCAACATGAGGCAGCTTCAGGTAGCTTCTGCATGAGGCAGCTTCAGCGTCAGGTAGCTTCAGCATGAGGCAGCTTTAGCGTCAGGTAGCTTCAGCGTCAAGTAGCTTCAGCATGAGATGGCTTCAGCGTCTGTCAGGTAGGTTCAGAGTCCGGTAACTTCAGCATGAGCATGAGTTCGAGGACTTGCAGAGTTACTTGTTGAAGAATCTAGATGTTAACAGTAGTTCGGCTTGTAATAGACTGGAGATGTTATTGGTAGAATGGCTTGAAATATACTGTCGTTCTATAGTCAGCAATCGGCTTATATGGCCGGGCTCGCTTTCCATTGGAACCGCATTTTGAAATTTTGAAATTAATCTTATCAGCCAGGAATCAAGAATATTTTCATACAATGTTTCTGTATGAAGTCGTGTGTAACACGCTTAGTTTGTTTGGCAGCCTCCATTGCTGTCATAAAAAATTGAGTTGACACGATTTGTCCATAAAGTAAACAACATAAATAAAGGAACAAAATAAATAATAAAAAAAGTAAAAAAGTTTGCAGAAACATAACATTACAAGCGATCTCAGAATAGTTCGATCTACTGCAAATGAAAGTGCTCAAGACAATTCGTAACATAAGGGATGTTGAAGACCTTCAGGCAGACTTTCTTAGATTTCAAACTTATTGCTCGCTTAATAAACTCGATCTGAATGTTTCAAAAGGCTCCTAGATGTCTTTTACACGGCGCCGCGAATTGGTGAACCTAGGATATAAATTGAAAAATCAGAACTTGACAAAGATGCACGAAATAAAAGACTTGGGCGTTATCCACGACTCTAAACTTTTATTCAATAAGCATATTGACCATATAATTAAAAAGTCTTCAAAGGCCCTGGGTTTCATTCTTCGTAGATCGTCTCACTTTCATGGTATCAAAGCTGTAAAAATCTTATATTGTGCCTATGTTGGGAGTCACCTTGAATACGCTTGCCAAGTGTGGAACCCTCAGATATATATATCTCTCGTATTGAGCATATACATGGTAGATTCCTCAGACACCTTCACTATAGGACTCAAGCACACTCTCGTAACTACCATGAAAGATGCAGAAAGTATCACTTCTTGCCTCTTGAAACTAGGAGAAATATAAGTTATGTTATCTACTTAATGAAAATTGCACAAAACCATGTCGACTGCCCTGAAATACTGTCTAAGCTTAATTTAAAAACAAATACTCTTCGTACTTTTTGGTTGTTACCCTTCAAGGGGAGGGCAGGAGGAACTAAAAAAGGCTCTTATGCATACCACGCCGCGCGCGATCGAGGTAATGTGGGACTCGATCCAAGCCTACCAGAGCTTCTACCCACTAAAAAATCCCCTGAATGACTCCTGCAATTTTTTGCCTCACAGCCTTCATCTGAGCGACGGCCAACTGGAGAAAGAGGCCGCGCTAGCGGGGCGTTTAAGGGGTCACCCGCTGGGAATTACTTAGCACTGAAGGTGCTCAAAGCACTGAAGGCGAATGCATAGCACTGAAGGTGCTCAAAATGAAAAAGAATTTAATTAATTCGAATTTAAATTAGAATAAGAAGTTGTAGCCTGAAGGGCTTCAAGATCTAGTGACAGTTACGTGGCTACATTCGTGTGCGCGTTTCTTAGTCTAGCGACTTTGAACTTCGAATCGTGGGGAGAGGAGAGCAGTGGAATCCTCTTTTGTAGTAAATAGCTGTGCCGCCGAAACCAACGGAGTTGGGCTTATCGTTACGAGTGAACGCGTATTTGGGAATAGCGAATCCCCTGGAGCGGTTTGGAGTGATCCACGTCTTTTGGAGAAGCAGTAAGTCTGGCTCGTTGTTCTGAAGGAACAGTTTGAATTCAGGAAGGTCAGTACTAAGGCTACGAGCGTTAAAGGAAATTAGGGATAAGCCCATGGGTTTGATACTATCAGACGCGGGATTTGTAGGGCTCGGGCTTTGCTACCGGTGGACCCCGGTTGCACAGCGGCAGGAAGTTGGCGGGAGTGAGCGGCGGCGTCGGTTTAGGCGTGGCCCTTTTAGCGGAGGAGCGCGGAGCGCGCATACAACCCCTGTAGTTAGCTGTGTGGCTGGATTGGCCGCACAGCAAGCATGCAGGGGGGGGGGGAAGTGGAGTCGGGAGTGCGAGTACACTCCTTCGTTATTTGTGGATCTAGGCACTACTCTTCGTCATTCTCGCTCCGATCGCCGCCCGGTACGGACGTACAAGACCCCGTTCTCCGTTGATCGGTCTCTTCCCGATATTCCATGGCGCTCAGTCTACTGACATCACAGTTTAGCGTGTTGGTTCCGTGCTACGGTTTTCAAGGTTTTTCTACTCTCTACTAACTCTACTTTGCTAGGTTTTAAGGAACTAGGCATCTTCTAATATACTTATTTATACATATTATTGTCCCAATCCTCCCTAATGGACTCGCTAAGCGTTATTAACTTCGCGAACGCGTTCACCCAGGCGCTTGCTGCGGTAGGCGTCTCCATCCCGAAAGACATCCTAACGCAGGCCTTGCAGGCATCAATCGCGTCCCCGGCCCCTCAGGCCCCAATCCCAGCCCCTCAGGCCTCCAACGTCCAGACCCCTCAGGTCTACAGCTCTCCCGCGTCTCCCGCCTCGTGCGAGATGGACTGCGAATCGGTCGCATCCTCTCACGCGTCGCGTCGCAAGCGTACCGCTCCCGGGAGCGACTCCGAACCTGCGTCTGATACGTCGTCAGTTGCCGTCAGCTTAACCGGCTCTCCTGAGCCCGCGTTTCAGCTAGTCACCAAGCGCTCCTAGAAGCGCTCAAAGAAAGCCTCGGTATCCTCAATACCCGAGCCCTCCCCGGTGTCTTCAACACCAGCCCCCGCACCATTAAAATCGCTCGAAGTAACCGTGTCTCCGTCGGTCCCATCGAAGCCAGTGACGCGCTGTGCTCCCGTCCCGCCGAAGCCTCAGCGCCCTCCGCCCGTCTTTCTCCGCGAAAAAGCGCGATGGACCGTAGTATCTAATCTTTGCAAAGAGCAAAAAATCAACTATCTTAAAACAACCAACGCAGGCGATTCAATTAAAATCCAGGTCGCGACCATCGACGACTTTCGCACGTTCACCAGGTTACTTTCCTTAAAACAAATCGCGTATCACACCTACGCCCTCCCGGAGGAACGTAACATCCGCGCAGTACTACGGGGCGTCCCGTTCGAGCTCGCGAACGAAGAAATCCTCGAGGACCTTAAGCCCCAGGGTTTCCCGCCCGAACCAGTGCACAAGACGCACTCCAACCGTGGTAGGCGTTTTTCTTTAGCTCTAGTTATCCTGTCCAATACTCCCAACTCGAAGGAGATCTTCAGAGAGGCTCGCACAATTTGCGGACTCTCGAATATCTCCATCGAGCGTCCCAACCCCCGCGGTCACCCTGGGCAGTGCACCGCTGCCAGCTCTATGGCCACGCAGCGGCTAACTGCTCAGCTCCTCCCAGGTGCGTCAAGTGCCTAACAAAGGAGTGCACTCGTTAGCTATTATCTTCAATGCCTGCTTCCACCATAGCTACTTTCCAAAAGCCTGGAAAGAAGCGACAGTCATAAGCATTCCCAAGCCGGGTAAACCTCTGAATGTCCCGGCTAATCTCAGACCCATCAGCCTCCTCAAGGCAATGTCTAAACTTCTCGAAAGAGTCATACTCACTCGAATGCGGAACCATCTGTTTCCAACGGATGGCGACCCTCTCATTATTCCCCACCAGTTCGGCTTTCGCGCTAAGCACTCCTGCCCTCAGTAAGTCCATCGAATCGTCGAGTACATACTCGAAGGATTCTATCCGAAACGAAAGAAAACGATCGCAGTTTTCTTTGACGTAGCCAAGGCTTTCGACAAAGTCTGGCACAGCGGTCTCGTTTTTAAACTCTATAAAATAGGCTTACCGGTTCGTTTAGTCAGATTAATCGCGTCGTGTCTTAAAGACCGTACTTTTCGATTCAAACATGAAGGCACGCTCTCCTCGCCTCGTCCCATAAAGGCTGGAGTCCCGCAAGGCTCAGTCCTCGCCCCTCTGCTGTACACTGTGTACACTAACGACATCCCCATCCCAACGAAAGGCGTCGAACTCGCCCCCTTTGCAGACGATACCGCCCTTTACATTAAAGGTCAAGCGATCCCGTATAACATCACCAGACTCCAAAAGGCCGTAAACGCCCTCGGGACGTGTGAGAGAAGGAACGTGAGAGGCGGTGTCTACGCGTAAGGCTCGGGCCATTCGATAATACGCTTGGTGGGACGGGGAGATATTCTCCATGAGATCGTTAAACTGAGAGTCTCGGAGTTCCGCGAGGCAAGACTTAATTTACGTTGAAGCTGATTCGCAGCTGTTCTGTATGCGGGCGTGGGATATTTCTTGGCTCTCCGGAGAGCCGCGTTCTTGGCTTTAATGAGATTGCTAACGGCTAGGGAAAGCGCTGGTTTTCCTTGCTTAGCAATAATTACGTTGTCGCTGATGGCTGAGTTGATAGCATCAGTGAGAGTGTTGACTAATGAATCTATTTTAACCGGGCTATCTAATTGGTCGGGCGTATTTTTAAAGCCTTTCCAGTTGGTAAAGGTCTTAGGAGATGTGACATTATCGTTAGGCGTACCTAGCACGAGGGAGACGGGGCGATGGTTGGAGCCTAGGTCATCGAGCGGTTCGATGGACCTGAGATCAAGATTGATTCGCTTGATAATTGCAAAGTCGAGGATGTCAGGAGAGTAGGTCGGGTTGTTGGGATAGTGAGTGGGAGTGATGGGGGATATGACGTCTAAGTCAAGGGAGTTAGTGATGTCGAGGAGAGCGATACCGCTGGTGGTGGTCGATAGGCACGTCCAGTCAGTATGTTTGGAGTTAAAGTCTCCGAACATAATGACTGAATGGCCGAGGGCGAGAATGGCCTCAAAGTCGCTGCGGGTTGGTCTGGAGCCACATGGTATACTTAAGCTATGATGATGGTCGGATGACCAGTCATATCCAATCTACACACAGTGGCTTCCATGTTGAGGAGAGGAGGGGTAGGGAGAAGACAGCAACGGAAGCCTCTTTTGTAATATATAGCGGTGCCGCCGAAACCGTCGGAGTTGGGCCTATCGTTGCGAGTAAATGCGTACTTAGGGATAGCGTATCCCCTGGAGCGGTTTGGAGTAAGCCATGTCTCCTGGAGAAGCAATAAGTCAGGTTCTTTGTTCTGAAGGAACAGTTTGATCTCGGGAAGGTTGGTAAGGCTACGAGCGTTAAAAGATACTAGGGATAAGCCCAAGGGTTTAATACGACCGGACGCGGGATTTGCGGGTCTACACATTGTAATTTACTTATTTACGAATTTATACAAAAATAAAAATATACAAATAAAATTGTTAACGAATTTAGAAGCGAGTGATGCTAGGCTAACGCAAATAAACGCTTTTGAGGAGAGCGGGCGGCTCGCAGTTTTCGTGCGTTCCCATCCCCTGGAAGCGCAGTATTAAATACTTTGGCGTCACCTTAGATCAGACGCTTTCTTTCAAGCCACACGTCGATAGAGTAACGAAACTCGCGCGTTTTTACTTTAGCCGCCTATATAGTATGATAGGAAGAAAAAGTAAAATGTCTTTTAGAAATAAACATACGCTTTATAAGGTCTGCGTTAGACCCGTCATGTCATATGCTTCGCCAGTCTTGTATACGCCACGCCCCCACGCCAAACCCTTCGTCCTGTATAAACTGCAGGTAGTTCAAAATCTCTTCTGCCGCAGGGCCACAAACGCACCTTGGTACGTACGTAACGCGGACCTGCACAGAGATCTTGAACTACCTATAGTGCAACAGCACCTCAAAACATTCTCAGAATCGTTCTTCAAACGCGCCGAATCCCATCCCAATCATCTTGTTCGAGATTCAGTCTCATATACTGCTCCTGTGTTAGATTCAAAATTCAAAGTCGCTAGACCGAGAAACGCGTGCACTGGCGATCCCACGGAATTAACTTTAGATCCTTCTAGAATTCCTTCAGGCCGCAAATTCTAATTCTAACGTAAATTCTAATTCTAACGTAAATCCGAATTAATGCAATTTTATTTTTAAATTTTTTATGTTTTTAATTATTTACTTTTCATTTTTGAGCACCTTCAGTGCTATGTAAATCGCAGCGGGTGACCCCTTATGGGCCCCGCTAGCGCGGCCTCTTTCTCCAATTGGCCGTCGCTCAGATGAAGGCTGAGTGGCAAAAATTTTGTGGGTATGGTTCTGGTATGCGTCGGGCCGAGACCCACATTACTCCGATCGCGCGCGCGGAGTATGCGTCAGAGCATTTTTTATATCCTCCGGCCCTTCCCGTGGAGGGGAACCAAAAAAAAAAAAATACTCTTCGTCGGAGACAGCGGTCTATGAGTGTCCCCTACGCTAAAATCAGATATAGAGCCAACACATTTACTATACGCGCCCCTAATTATTTTAATAAATTGCCAAATGAGATATGTGTGTTCTGCTTCAGCACCGCATTAGTTAAAAAAGAAATATCTGATAAGTTCTTTTGTTAAATGTGTTTATTTCTTCTTTGATCTTTATTTAGTACCTAAGTCAACTGAATTTTACATATTAAGGTGCCTATCTCTCTTCAGTTGTAATTATATTGTTAATTTATAGGTGAAGATTTGTCATTAGAAAATTGACATTTTTATAGCTATTTACCTAGTGATAATTAAATCTGTAAATCTTCCTTAGTAAATAAATTACAATTAAATTACAATTACAAGAAACTTTATTTCATTAGAATGTTAGTATCGTATTCAGCTCTACAAGTATCAATAGTACAACATTCAAACTAACTTAAGCGAACTTTAGCTGCTATATTGTTTTAGCAAATGTTATGGTCGAGTGTTGGTCTGACTGCAGTCGGACTGTTGAAAACTTGTATCATGAATAAATAAGAACCATAAATACCAGAAACCATTACATAAATTAAATGCTACATAAATTATTACCAAAACGAGTCTATCGCAAAATAACATCCGTAAATAACGCACGAATTGACTTGATATTAATCTCCTTGGTAGCAGATGGAGTGGAAAAATCTAGAACATTTGAAGTTGTCAATAAAATATGAGTTTAGTACGTGAGAACACAGTGCTAATACAATTGAACATATTATTCGTTGAAATATAGGACGACGTGTGCACCTGACATATTGGCCCATGATTCTGCACAAGTATTGAAATTATAAGATTGTGAATTTTTTGTTTTGAGGTAATGATAGGTTTAGTCGTAAAGTAGATGAGACTCTTTGGAGGAGCTCTAGGTTCTCTGCGAGTTAATTTGCGTGAAGTAGACGTTTGATTTTTGTTGTGTATAATTACATTTCGTAAATTGTCATTGGCATCGGTGGCACAGTAGTTAACGCGCTGGCTTTGAAATCTTCAGCTTTCGAGATCGCTTTCCTTGATTGCAAAATGTACCAATAAATTTTTACTATAACTTATGTAAAGGGAAAAACGTCCTGAGGAAGCCACATATCTAAAAAACATTTCGAAGATATGTGTCAAGTCTGCGAACTTGGAGTAGGCAAGCATGGTTTACTAAAACTTGTACCGCCCTTCAGTGAAGCTGGTGTACCCGCAGTAGGATTATTAAGGTGGTCGTGAAAGTAGCACTACGGAAGCGTAAAAGTTTAGTTGTATCTTGAGAGGAATAGAAGTTTAAATCAACTTAATGTCAGAGTTTATCGTACGGTTTTATCAGATATCAATTTATAGATATAGATATCATGTCAATATCCGACTCATTGGTATGATTTGTTAGAAAAAAATTGATACTCAGGTCAGGTATTGATTCTCAATTTCCTTGTTTTTCTTTGTCCTATTGTTAATTTGTAAATATTCTTCTTAGCAGACAAATTGGGTAACTTTGATCATTTTTAACAGTATTTGAGATATTATATCTGATTTATATTTATTACACCTTTATTTTGTTGAATGAACAATGTCCTTTTGAATTAGTCTATTTTTATAACATGATGAATTTACGGAAAAAGCAATAGAATTATCAACAATTTTCCTCAAAAGTCAAATTCAAAGTTACCATGAGCTTTGGGTAACTTTGAATATATTTTTCATAAGGTGTATATATTCCAATATAAAAACCTTTAGTATTGGAATATTTTAAGGTTTGGGTATAATTAAATGATGTCTTTTTATAAAGGAAAACCTAATGTATGAAAAGACACCTACCCTGACATATAAATGTGATAGATCGCTTTGTCTTGTCATAAAATCAAGGTAGACGGATGAAACTTACGCAACATAATATTTTTACGATACGGGTAACTTTGAACCATTCGATATTATCCAAATTACTTCGATTTCATAAGTTCTAAAAACTTTATCAGTTTCACACAATATTTAACATCAAAAACGGATAACGATTACACAATGATAATATATAAACTACATTTTACAGCAAAACAAACCTGTTTTTTATTTTTTATCACGATTTCAAGCACTAAACACCTCCAACAACTTCACTACGGACTCACTATTTTACAAAATTATGACATTAAGAGTTTATATTTTTACTTCGCATTTGCTACAAAACGTTTTGGCGATAATAACGTATAATTATTATTATTATTATTTTAATGTATAATTATTTATTTAATTTAAATTTTAAATTTGTCAATACACAACTAAATATTAGAAGAACTATCGGGCCTTTTATATTAGTTGTCTTATATTTACTAAAAAAAATTCTTGTGGTTTTATTCTAATTAAGAGAAATATTTTGGCGATTCGTTTCGCGCAGTCCCGATATTGAAACATCGAAACGTTTCCATGTAAAACAATTATAAATCTTTTTCACATCTTTGTTCAAAGTTAAACCTCAAGTCAAAGTTACCCAACATTTACGTAATAAAAAAGTAAATTATTTATTATTTAAAAAAAAATCATAATTATAGTTAAAAATATAATTCAAAAAATCACACCTCTAATTAGATAGCACTAGACTTAATATAACTTTATGTCTCTATCAGTTCAATAGAAATAGAAAGTGACGAAGGGACATTTTACAGTGGGCATGCGGAGTCTGTCTTTAAGTAGATGCTGCATTTTGCTATGTACCTAGATATTAAGATTTTACTGTATGTTTTAGTGTAAGCATCTGTTGATGGACCAAAATAAATAAATAAATAATAAATAAAGGAGGAGATGAATTTTAAAATAACTGTTATTATAAACTGTTGTCTGCTATCTGGTAATATACGCTGAATATCAGCACTACAAGCAGTACTGTACAATAAAATAGCATAAATGTTTATTTGAATGAATGAACAAATCAAATGTAAACGTGTAAAGCAAATTATAAAAATGTCTTATTTTATGAAAACTAAAATTAATTAACCGGAAATTAATGTAAACAGCACACGGGCCCAACAATGCGACATTAACAAACTCTTAATTTTTTTTGTTTTATTTGAACGGTGCGTACGATGACGTTGAAAAATTGCGTACAAGGCGTAAAAGGGTGTTATTTTTTAATCTTGGTAAAGAAATGAAAACTAATTAAAAGAAAAAGGACTAAGATGCTAAGGTAAGTTCTTTAGGACTTAAAGCGACTATCACTGATTTGATGGTATGTGAAGCAAACCTGTATACTGAAATGAAATATTATTACCGACTTTAGTACAGACGATGGCGAAAATTTTCTTTAAGGCAGGCTGCTAGAGCACCTACGGAAAGGGGCATCATTAGTTCAAACTTATGATGACATGGTAAACATATGTTAGGTTTATTCTGGGTTCCCCCCCAGTTCGCTGTATGGTCATCCATAATACAAGCTTTGCTTACTTTGGCGCCATACAGTTGGTGTATTTGTCTGGGGATTTATTATTATTTACTATATTATAACAATTAGAATAATCCTTATAAAAATACAGCCTACATATTGGTTGTTAATTTATTTAACAGGCCGTTAAAATCATGACTGATTTCGATGCTGGCCCTAACGATACATGAAATATTTCTCTCTCATTAAATCAAGTACCACGAGTGTTCGAGGCTCTCATCCAATCACGGTTCGATAATTATATGACGTTCAACACTCGATATATTGTTTGAAGCAAAAAATAAGGAATATTTTATTGATATTTCTTTGGAAAGTGCCTTTCGTTTTCGTTACATTTCGTTACTGCACGTACTATTTTTCCACGTAGTATCCTGCATACAGCTGTACTTACTATGTTGCCAATATTATTTTTCTTTACCTTCTCCAGATTAACTCTTGTCGGCAATTTGACAGAATTTATAGGTGAAATCTATCGATACAGTTTCAGTTTACCTAATAAAGTGAAAGTGAAATTTTGAATAGAACATATCACATAATTCTTTGATTTCCAGCTTTGGTCGTAATAATAAGTGTATATTTAATCTACACACATAAAAAAAGTCCAAGCAACACACATTATTTCAAATTTATTTATCAATTATTATATCTTTTCTTACAACCTTATCTTATTTCTTATTACATGTATGTCGTCTAGAAAAAAAAAGTTTACTTTAGTATAAGTTTACTTTTTTCTAGTAAAAAAGAATTTCGACTATCATTTATTTTTTCACAAAATTTAAAGCGAAGGCATGTTTTCAAATTTTAATGCGTTTTCTTTGTGTGGCGTGAGTGTTGGAAATCATTTATTATTATTAATTTGTGTTGATTAATTGAGAAAAATTTTAATTGTCAGACATTGTTTACGACATGGAGCGACGTCATTTGACCTCACACGAAATGCTAAGAGACGTAGGGATGTTGCAAGCGGGAAGCAATCAATCTGAGGTACCACGATATTTTGGTGTCGACAGAAATGTTATTTGCCGTCTTTATGAGCGTTACACTATACGAAAAATCCTGTCGAGCAGCACCCAGGCCGCAGAAGGAGTACAACCATTCGGCAAGACCGATGCTAACCGCCCAAGAGATAGGTTTAAGGCTACAAAACACAAGTGGTGTTGTTGTTAGCACACAAACCATGCGAAATCGACTGCATGAGTACGGCCTATATGCACGACGACCAACTAGGTGCCCACCTATACGTCACGGGAATCGCGCTCGTCGAAATGAATGGTGTAAAGAACACATAACATGGACCCAGGAGCAATGGGATAAAATTTTATTTTGCGACGAGTGTCGATTTGGGTTTAGACCTGATACTAGAAGGGGATACTAAGAGTGTACCGTCGTCCTGGAAATATTGAGAGGCTGAGGTGCGAAGATGTTCTAAGGCCTTATGTCCGTCCATTTGCACAAACCTTTGGCTTCGATTTTACGTTGATGCATGATAATGTTCGTTTGCATGCAGCTTTGCTCACCAGAGAGTACTTGGCAAGGGAAAAATCCGGGTATAGCCTTAGCCTGCACAATAGCCAGACCTCAACCCTATCGAGCACGCATGGGACATGCTCCGGAGACGCTTTTTAGAGGACTTGGACGGAGTGACAACATCCCGACAACTGATGGAGTTACTAAAATTTCATTGGGAGCAATTGCCGCAGGATAACATAAACAGTCTCATCGATTCTATGAATAATCGGTATCAGCAAGTTCTCAACAACAGGGGCGGCCACTCTTTGTATTAAGTTATCCGATTTCAATGTTTAACAATTTTTTTATGTTTATAAAGAAATTAGTTGCTTAGGCATCTTAGTTTGTACTTCGTATGATACAGTACTTGCAATATTGTTAATTTATGTTATTAAAATAAAAATTTTTTCTTTGAAAATATAAATAATAAAATACCTACGATTTAATGTCAAAATACATTGTAAAATTCAAGTTTGTATATGTTGCTTCGATTTTTTTGATGTGTGTATTTACACGTAAGCTTGGCAAAATATTGCTAAAATTCATGAATTATAATCGTATACCAAAACTTAAACCATAATTATAATTCAACTCAAAATCAACTCATAAAATAAGATAACGGTTATACTAACTTATTTTCCGTAAACGGCACGCTCGAATCTCGTAACACAACAGAAATTCTCAATTCAATAGAGACTCTATTCAAGACTCATTCATAGACGTTCAATTCAAAGTTGAATGAAATCATTCAAATATAAATTCAATCGTTTCGATAAATTATTGTAGTCAATCACAGGGGGTTAGCAGTAACAAGGTAAATTAGCTTAACTGACGTGAGTGGTATGCACGAATGCTACCCACATGTTTGGCCCAGCACATTCGGTTCAGCAGTAATTGTTGACAAAGATGACCTGAACCAACTACAATACATATTTGAGTAGTGCCGATCGAGTAGTTCATTCGGGCTTTAAAGAGGTCGGCCTATTATGCTCGTAGCGCCGAAACTCGAACAGTATTGGCCAGGCGGCATTTTTTCCATACGTTCACCTCCACATACTTGGCTTTGCCGTCCGGCTTTGTCGTTTCAAGCCGGCCCGGATGTATGGCTGGTGCCTCTTATACTTTTAGACTTACTATGGATTTAACGAAAAAGGCATAAATTTCATATGGGTGGCTCCGCTGACGTAATATCGGAACTATTTCAGATATTACATTTTAATTATAACATAAAAATATGCTACAAAAAAAACTACACCTAAACTAAAATCTATCGAAGGCAACGTAGCCAAAAGTCTGGCCGAATTACCACGCTGGATCGCAATAGAAATTCGTTGTGCGAGGTAGGTGCCAGCCTTAGGGTCACGAGTTTCACTCACCAATCGCCTCGCTAGGTCCGAATAAAAGCGATGAGCCCCTTATTGAAATGAAACCAAGTCCTGGGGACAAGTACTTGGTTTCCCCCCCAGGACTTGGTTTCATGGTTTCAACGGCAAAAGTTCACAATAATCGAATGAGTTGGTTTATTTTTGAATCGAGAACCGTGAGTAAATTGGTGTGTCTCTAAAATTGTGAGCATCGAAGATAATAAATCATGTCTGGCAGAAATAAACAATGAGTAAAAATGAAAAAGGCCATATGTGTATTATTCAGTGACAGCCGAGAAGAAATGATTTAAATTTGAAATATTGTCAAAGTCCTGAAATGAGTCAAAGTAAATTGGCGAACCTAGGAACCGAAGTGAATATTTCTCAATTACAGTGCCGGGAGCGATTGACTGAACAATGTTTTCCTTATTAATACATTAGTCGGTATCAAATAGTTCACATTTACCAAAGTGCAATGCGAGGCCAATTCGGGCGAACTATACATTCAAAAGCCCAGGGTCTATTTAGGTCAAGTAGAACGACACTAGAATCTTCTCCTAAGTTTTTGCCGTCAACATAACACAAGTTAATTTTTTTATATAATTGCTCTATAATACGATTTATACTTAAAATATAAATATCAGGGCCTACAATTTCAGATATTATTTTGGTAAAAAATATATTTATTATTATGATTTATCATAGAAATAGGTATTGTTTATTTTGAAATAAAAAGACGATTAAAGACGACTATAATTCATCACATATAATATCGTATTAGACTCCACAAACATCATTTTTAAGAGAAAAAACATTGTAACCAATTTTTTATTCCTTACATCTCAAAAATATTACAATATTAAGAGCAACAAAACAAGGACCCTTTAAAACATAAACGAAAAGATAAAAAATCCTAGCCAAGTTTAATAAGTCTATTTTATTGTGTCTTACTTCGTGAACTGTGTATTAAAAGAAATGTAGTTCTCAGATATATATACTCTTATTATACTGCTGCTAATATAAAATACAAGGTGGTTTGGTAGGTTATAGAGGTGGTAGGTGGTAGGTATAGAGTAAAAAAATGTTATGGCTAGAGAAGGGCGATATTTGATTTTGGTTTTTATATTGTACATTGGCGTGCGTTTGTACTACATCTCATCTGGTGAAAAGTTATGGTGAAGACGATATGGTACGCGCCTATCCAAGAGGGAGCTTTTAACTCTACGCTTAAAAGATCCAAGATTGAATTGGTCTGGAGCAACCGATGCAGGCAGATCATTCGACTCTTTGGCTACACGAACCAAAAGTGAGCTGTCGAAACGCTTTGTTTGGTTTTCGGCACGTCTACCATAAACGGGTGGAATATTTATCTGCACCTGGTTGACCAGTAGAGAAAAGGGGAGGTTTCGATCAACTCAAAAAGATCTTTTGCACCTTTTTTGCAGCTTTTGCATCTTCAAAGTATAATCTACAAAAAGCGTCTTTGCGACGATGTTCGAAACTGTGTAACCTCGAAGATGGGAGATTTTTGTCGTTTGTAAGTAGCTAGCTCCTTGCCTATGCTTTTATTCAAAACTTCCAAGTTTCAGAGACGCTGACAATAGATTCTGTCACAGACACACATGCTCACGCCCATAATGGGGTAATATTCGGCCTCCAGGATAAAACCTGGGTATGTCAGAGCCACAAGATCACAGATCTGCGTCTCCGTGAGAAAGAATAAGTGCGGCCTCTCAGTGTCATGGTAGTGTTCGACATCGTGGAGAATAGAGTGCACTCCTCGGGTGTTAGAGAAGTTCACTTTAAGGGAGACGAAGTGCATCCGCTGTCAACAAATTTTTCTGTTTTAACTTTTTAATTAGGTCAAAATATGGGTAGATAGGGCAAGGAAAAGAAGTTGAGTAAAGCCCCAAGTACAGAACCAAGCTAATCACATGGTTAGACCCACTAGTGGCAGTGGCAATCACTTGCAGACCGCGAAAACTTACCGTGATCGCCATCGCGGCCTCCGTCCGTACGCCAACCAGCATGATGGAGCAATCCCAGGAATTTGCATAGGCGGTGGGGCAGCCTTTCGCGAGTGGCTAATACGCTAATTGGGCCCCCAACAACTTGCAATCGGCCAGTGGAGCACTATTTCTTTGGATCCCCTTCCACCCAAAATGAGCTACTCGGTGCATCGTGACCAAGTAAGTTCAAGAGGTTCTCATACGTTGCGCAAATTTTCAGACCTTTACCTCTTCACTGGCTACTCTAGACATCATGCTGGAACGTGACTAGGCCACTTGGCGGCATGGCCTTGTATACAGGGTGATAACCAAACAACCATTTGACGGTTCCCAGAGCCTCGTCTTAAATTATATTTTTGTGAGCATGAACATGGTGCCACAGTAAACATTTCTAATATAAATAGAGAATTGCAAGTCTCGTAAATGAATTTCTTCATAAAAATTTGGTTTCTTGGCAAAATTGCTTCAATAATTATGAATATAATTGCGAATAAAACAAGAATGTGATGAAAGACAGCATTCTTAGCATTAAAATAAACACAATTAAGAAAGGAAAACGAAATAAATATTTAAAAGAAAAACATTCGTTTTAGCACATTGGTTAAATTAATTTTAACAAAGCGAGCAAAAGTTCAGCCAGATATCGTGCTGAAAGCATTCATCACAATAATACATCAATCAACTGCAAAAAAAATGAAATAAATCAAATCTCCATAATCAATTGGTATGATGGGGGTATCGCACGAGGCCATTATTCAATACGACCGATATATTTTGCCCGTGTTCAGTACTGGAACAAACCGATAGCTGGCTCCGCAAAAGTTGGCACGCAGACTACCCGAGACTACTGCCAATTTCCATTAACCCATCATCCAAAACGAAAAAATGCATAGACGATCATTTTTTCATTCAATTAAAATTGGCCACCAACCAAAACGGCTACCCATTTTAAGGGGTCTCACTGATATTGATAGCGGTAAGTACGGAATTTTTCACTATTCGACGCAAAGGACCCGTTATAGTTACAAACGTCTGGAGTATTTTCTGCTTCGATAGGGTTACTAAACTTTGCCGCTTTTGGAATTGAAAATATGTCTTGTTTAAAGTTGTATATAGATTTTTTACAAAGCTAGGAGCAAATAACATACAGTAAAAATCGTTCTATTTTTTATGTACTCACAAATACACTTAATGAAAGCCAGGATTTATTACTTTAGTTTCTTAAGGTTTAAGGTTATATTAGTTAGATTAATTTATGGATGCAATAAAAATAAATAATTATTAGATAGGCTCTTTTGATTTGCGACACACGTGGAGTAGGAGTTTATATTGTGCAAATGCCATAACATTTTTACAAAAGATTCAAATTATTATACACTCAAAAGCACTGTAATAACTTCCTATATTACCTGATTGTAAGTTCCATAACAACGCCTCTCTCACATTTCGCCTCACAACACCAAGCGTTGATTACCGAAGCATATCCACGAACAACATTGGAAATCCATAAGCTTTCAATATCTTACAGTTAACTCGAGGTTTTGTTCCTTGCGGCCACTTGATCTGAATATCAAAAATGTTGAAATGGTCGTCAGTAATCGGAACACGTTTCACGGGACCCTATCACTTCGTTCTTTACTTACTACCGTGGCGCCATCTGCACATTCTCAACCTAATACAAGAACAAATTTGATTATACACTGGCAAAACACACTCCAAGTGTGGTGGTTTATGTTTGGATTTATTATTTGTTAGGAGATTACTTCCTTTTAAAGGTGGATTTAAGTTTTGTTATTATTTTTATGAATAGAGTATAATAATGTTTCATGTTTTATAAATATTTATACAGAATTCATAAATTATCCAAATATTAGTTACACATACCCTAATTACATTTGCAAATACAGTACTAATTTATATGATGCATTAGGGTTCTATTACTTTCTGGTATTATATATAAGTAACATTTTATAAACTGTTTTTTTAAATAACCTAAGTGGGAGTAGCAAATTTAATCGTATTCATTTTCATTTTATGTAGAGTTAATTTGTTACTAAACAAAGTAATTAAGAGTTCTAAGAAGTGCACTTTAGCAAGTTTCATTTATTAAGCTATAAATATAATTTAAAATTATGAAATATAAAATTATGTAATTGAAAATAAAACGAAAATCATAACACGACCATAAACGAAGTAAAATCAACGATGTTAAAAAAAAATATTCCATAAAAAAAATCATAACCCCGAACTCCTTTATTGACGCGGCATATAAAGTAATTATCCACACAGTTACCCTGGGTCAATATTGAAATGAAAGCAGAAAAAGCGAAGTCATTTATTCCGTGGCAAAGTTAACCATTCATAAATAAAATACCAATTCATCAATCTTGATACTTTTTAGTAAATCTGGTATATATTTTTAATTAATTGATCGTTAAGTCATCAGTATTTTTGAATGTGAGATTTTCGAGTTTCACAAGTGGTTTTGATGCTTAAGGCGGTACGGGCATGGAGGACCTCTAATGGCCTCTTCTGATCTTCCTTGAAGGTACTTCAGGTCACTTCGTTATTTGGATTGTACGAAACTTTGGGAGGCGTTCACAGGAGGCGAAATATTCTTCTAAGATGTCAAGTTTCGAGAATATAGTTTGAGCCAAGTTTGTGGTAGTATTTGTTGTATTTGGAAGTGATACTCGTATTGTTTATTCTTAACTTTGTTTTTAGAGTTTATTTTGATAACTATAGGGCTTGTTCTAGAATAAGAGTAAATAAAAAACTTTCCAAGTGCAAGTCTGGCTTATACTTGTCTCTTCGTAGACCTTGTTTTTCTAATTTATAGTGCTAATCAAATATACCGGGGTTGAAATTGTCAACGGCCTGCGGACAGACAGATGGAAAACCACCAGAATATCAATGATTCAATATATCAGACAAATAAACATTTACAGCTTTAGTTGATCAAATACATATTATCGCTGAAAAAGAATAAAAAATAACGATCGCGCTTGATAATTATAATAGATTAGAAGAATAAGTGAACGACAATGACATTAATTTTTTTATACTGAATTTTATTTGTATATTTATTTTTATATTATAAATACGATAATGACGTTAAATTATATTTATTAATTTGAATGCTGACTACGGAGATCTAATAGTTGATAGATAATTGTTAATATTTATATATAATAGTTAATAATTTTGAATTATTATATCTCGAATTTCCACGTGAATTAATATTTTTGAACTGACATGTAAAAATATAATTAAATAGTGAATTGTAGTGACAAGGAAACTCGTCTGTCACAGGCCTAGGCCAGGCGTACATCGGTTCATTCTGGATATGACTGAAAGATCTTACATACTTATACGGCATTTTGGATGGGGTTATAAATAATAATTTATATAAGTTAAGGGTACGCGACTGTTGCAAAGTTTTGGGTACTATAATTATTATTATTTCAAATCATCGATTGATAATACACAGTTTAACTTACTATACTCTATTCAATGGAATTTTTATTTTGTGTGTATGTTTAAATCATTCTCTCGAAACAATGTCCCGACGGGTGGAGGGGGTTTTTTTGTTTTTTTTTTCCCTCCGCGGGAAGGGCAGGAGGATAAAAATGCCCTGACGCATATTCTGGCGCGATTCCAGAGTTATGTGGGACTCGTCCCGACGCCTACCAGAACCATACCCACTAAAAACCCCCTGTCGGCTCGTGCATTTTTGCCACTCAGCCTTCATCTGAGCGACGGCCAATTGGAGAAAGAGGCCGCGCTAGCGGGGCCAAAAGGGGTCACCCGCTGGAATTACATAGCACTGAAGGTGCTCAAAGCACTGGAGGTGAATACATAGCACTGAAGGTGCTCAAAATGAAAATCAAATAATTAAAAAATAAAAAATTGCAAAATAAAATTGAATGAATTCGCATTTACGTTAGAATTAGAATTTGCGGCCAGAAGGGCTTCGAGATCGGCTGACAGTCTGGTGGAAGAGTACGCTTGCGCATTCCTAGGCCTAGCGACTTTGAACTTCAAATCTAAGACAGGAGTAGTATATGAGACTGAATCACGAACTAGAGGATTGGGATGGGTTTCGGAGCGTTTGAAGAACGCTTCAGAGAGTGTTTTGAGGTGTTGTTGTACTGTAGGCAGTCCAAGATCTCTATGCAAGTCCGCGTTACGCACGTACCACGGTGCGTTTGTGGCTCTGCGGCAAAAGAGGTTTTGAACTACCTGCAGTTTGTGCAGGAGGGAGGGTTTGGCGTGGGCAAAGATTGGCGAGGCATACGTCATGACGGGTCTAACGCAGACCTTGTAAAGTGTACGTTTGTTTCTGAAAGACATTTTACTTTTTCTACCTAACATGCTATTAAGGCGGCCTAAGTAGTGACGAGCGAGTTTCGAAACTCTTTCGACGTGTGGCTTGAAAGAAAGCGTCGGATCTAATGTGACGCCTAAGTATTTAGTACTGCGCTTCCAGGGGATGGGAATGCCTAACATTCGAACGTGGGGATCGCCAGCGGGACGACGGCGTTTGTGGTCGAAGCGCATCGCAGAACTCTTTTCAGGGTTCACATCGATGCGCCATTTTTGAAACCATACACCAAGGGCGTTTACGGCCTTTTGGAGTCTGGTTACAAGGTGCCGAACACTGTGGCCTTTGGTATAGAGTGCGGTATCGTCGGCAAAGAGGGCGAGCTCGACGAGTTCGAGGCGGGATGGGAATGTCGTTGGTGTACACGGTGTACAGCAGAGGGGCGAGGACTGAGCCTTGAGGGACTCCAGCCTTTATGGGACGAGGCGCAGAAAGCGTGCCTTCGTGTTTAAATCGAAACGTACGGTCTTTGAGAAACGACGCTATTAACCTGACTAGGCGATCCGGTAAGCCTATCTTGTAGAGTTTAAAAACGAGACCGCTGTGCCAGACTTTATCGAAAGCCTTGGCTACGTCAAAGAAAACAGCGACTGTTTTATAACGACGCGGATAGAAACCGTCAAGTATATACTCGACGATTCGATGGACTTGCTGAGGGCAGGAGTGTTTAGCGCGAAAGCCAAACTGATGGGGAATAATGAGAGGATCGCCATCCGTTGGAAACAGATGGTTCCGCATCCGAGAGAGTATGACTCTCTCGAGAAGTTTAGACATTGCCTTGAGGAGGCTGATGGGTCTGTGATTAGCCGGGACGTTCAGAAGTTTGCCCGGCTTGGGAATGCCTATGACTTTCGCTTCTTTCCAAGCTTTTGGAAAGTAGCTATGGTCGAAGCAGGCATTGAAAATGATAGCTAACAAGGTAAGCATCTGTTGAGGTAGGTGCTTAAGTGCGTGGTTGGAAATTCCATCCGCACCCGGAGCCTTTTTGGACTTTTGATTTCTAATGAGAAGCAAGATTTCGTCATTAGAGACTGTGACAGGGTCGGCGGTAATGGGGAGAGAGTCTCTGCAAAGGACTTCGTCCTCCACCGCCTGGATGTGTGAGTGATCAGCGGGTTGCTTGCTGGGGGAGCATTGTGCGGCAATGCTGTCAGCGAAGCGTTCGGCTTTCTCTTCGACTTCAAAGGCAGTAGTGCCATCGGGAGGAGTGAGAGGAGGAATGTGAGAGGCGGTGTCTACGCCTAAGGCTCGGGCCATGCTATAGTACGCTTGGTGGGACGGAGAGATATTCGCCATGAGATCGTTCATCTGAGCGTCTCGGAGTTCCGCGAGGCAAGACCTAACTTTACGTTGAAGCTGATTCGCAGCTAATCTATAGGCGGGCGTGGGATATTTCTTGGCTCTCCGGAGAGCCGCGTTCTTGGCTTTAATAAGATTGCTAACGGCTAAGGGAAGCGTGGGTTTGCCGTGCTTAGCAATCTTTTCGTTGTCACTGATGGCTGAGTTGATAGCATCAGTGAGAGAATTTACTAGTAAATCAATTTTATCCGGGCTATCTAATTGTTCGGGAGAGATCGCTAGTGGAGAGTTCGGGGCCTCTAAGGCTGAAACTAACGTATTTTTAAAGCCTTTCCAGTTGGTAAAGGTCTTAGGAGAGGTAGCGTTATCATCAGACGGTCCTGGCACGAGGGAGACGGGGCGGTGGTCAGAACCTAGGTCATCGAGAGGTTCGATAGACCTGAGGTCGAGGTTGATTCGCTTGACTATTGCAAAATCGAGGATATCAGGAGAGTGGTTCGGGTTGTCGGGATAGGAGTGGGAGTGATGGGGGAGATGACATCTAAGTCAAGTGAATTTGTGATGTCGAGGAGAGCGATACCGCTCGTGTTGGTTGATAGGCACGTCCAGTCAGTATGTTTGGAGTTAAAGTCTCCGAACATAATGACTGAATGGCCGAGGGCGAGAATGGCCTCAAAGTCGCTGCGGATTGGTCTGGTACCACAAGGTATGTAGACTGAAGCTATGATGATGGTCGGATGACCAGTCATAGCCAATCTACACACAGTGGCTTCCATGTTGAGGAGAGGAGGGGTAGGGAGAGGGCAGCAATGGAATCCTCTTTTGTAATAAATAGCGGTGCCGCCGAAACCTTCGGAGTTGAGCCTGTCGTTACGAATAAACGCGTACTTAGGTATAGCGAATCCCCTGGAGCGGTTTGGAGTTAGCCACGTCTCTTGAAGAAGCAATAAGTCTGGCTCGTTGTTCTGAAGGAACAGTTTGAGCTTAGGAAGGTTAGTATTAAGGCTACGAACGTTAAAAGAAACTAGGGATAAGCCCTTGGGTTTAATACGACTGGACGCGGGATTCGCGGGTCTAGACATTATATTTTACTTATTTACGAGTTTATACAAAAAAAAAAATTATAACGAACTTAAAAGCGAGTGATGCTCGGCTAACGCAAATAAGCGCTCTTGAGGAGAGCGGGCGGCTCGCAGTTTGCGTGCGAGTACGGAAATTTCGTTAATATCGACGTTTTGAATAACGTCGAACACGGTCTTCATGTCCTCAGCCAACGATGACTGAGGTACGGATAACGGAGCGGGACGCGGCCCTAAGGAAGCTACGGGAGCTGGGATGGGTCGGGAAGGTGCAGGCGGGACGGCCGGACGCTGCCTCCAAGACAGAGCCGGAGTAGGCGTCGGCTGAACGGGCTTTGCTTCCGGGGGACCCCGGTTGCGCAGCGGCGGGAAGATAGCGGGAGTGAGCGGCGGTGCCGGTTTAGGCGCGACCCTCTTGGCGGTGGAGCACGGAGCGCGCGGGCAACCCCTGTAGGTAGCTGTGTGACCGGACTGGCCGCACAGCACACAGGCAGGGGGGGAAGTGGATTCGGGAGTGCGAGTGCACTCCTTCGTAATATGTGGATCCAGGCACTTAACGCACCTGGGGGGAGCTGAGCAGTTAGCCGCTGCGTGGCCGTAGAGCTGGCAGCGGTGGCACTGCCCAGGGTGACCGCGGGGGTTGGGACGCTCGACAGAGATATTTGAGAGTCCGCAAATTGTGTGAGCCTCTCTAAAGATTTATCTCGAGTTGGGAGTATTAGACAAGATAACTAAAGCTAACGGAAAGCGCCTACCGCGGTTAGAGTGCATCTTGTGCACTGCTTCGGCCGGGAAACCCTGGGACTTAAGGTCCTCGAGGATTTCTTCATTCGCGAGCTCGAACGGGACGCCCCGTAGTACTGCGCGGATCTTACGCTCCTCCGGGAGGGCGTAGGTGTGATACGCGATTTGTTTTAAAGAAAGTAACCTGGTGAACGCGCGGAAGTCGTCGACGGTCGCGACCTGAATTTTAATTGTATCGCCAGCGTTGGCGGCTTTTAAGTAATTAATTTTGTGCTCTTTGCACAAGTTAGAAAACGCGGTCCAGCGCGCTTTTTCGCGGAGGAAGATGGGCGGAGGGAGCTGAGGCTTCGATGGGACGGGAGCGCAGCGCGTCGCTGGCTTAGACGGGACCGACGGAGACGCGGTCACTTCGAGTGACATGAGCGGCGCGGGGGCGGGTGTAGAAGACACCGGGGTTGGCTCGGGTGTTGAAGACACCGCGGTTTTTTTCAAACGCTTCTTAGAGCGTTTGGTAACTAATTGGAACGCGGGCTCAGGAGAGCCGGTTAAGGTGGCGGCGACCGACGAAGCTTCGGACGCGGCGGAGTCTGAATCGCTCCCGGGAGCGGTACGCTTCCTACGAGATGAGCGCGAGGATGAGACCGACGCGCAGTCCATATCGGATGGAACGGGAGACGCGGGAGAGCTATAGACCTGAGGGGTCTGGGCGTTGGAGGCCTGAGGGGCTGGGGTTGGGGCCTGAGGGGCCGGGGACGCGATTGATGCCTGCAAGGCCTGCGTTAGGATGTCTTTCGGGATGGAGACGCCTGCCGCAGCAAGCGCCTGGGTGAACGCGTTCGCGAAGTTAATAACGCTTAGCGAATCCATTAGGGAGGGTTGGGACAAATATAAGTATAAAATAAGTATGTCACAGGATGCCTAGTTCCTAAAAACCTAGCGAACCCGAGCGGCTAACCTCCCTACCAGCGGTAGGGGGGCTGGGGAGAATAACTTAAAACTAACCGTAGTACGCTACCTAGAAACCTAAAAAAGGGTACGCAGGTAAAGAGTTGACCGCGTTAGGGTCAACCTTTACCGACAGAAAGGACAAATATACACGAAAACACACAGATATGATAAAAATAAATATGAAAATTGTAGAAAATAAGTGAAATAAGAGAAATAAAATAAAAATAATAAAAGGACTGGTTCAATACAAATTCGTTGTCACCGCTACCTGGAAACCTAAAAAGGGTACGGAGGTAAAGAGTTGACCGCGTTTGGGTCAACCTTTTTACTGACAGAAAGGACAAGTACACACGAAAACACACAGATATGATAAAAATAAATATGAAAGTAGGAGAAAAAATAAATAAAATAGAGAAGAGAAATAAAACTAAAATAAAAGGACTGGTTCAGTACAAATTCGTTGTCACCGTTAAGTATCCTTTGTACTGAAACCAGACTACTTACGCTGGGCACAACACTGCACTTAGCACAAGCACAACACAACTTAGCACAGCACTTTGAAGACTAAGGGGCTTAGTCGCAAAGAAAAAACGCACTTCGATAGCACTCAGAGGGAGTAGAAAAACCTTGAAAACCGTAGCACGGAACCAACACGCTAAACTGTGACGTCAGGAGACTGAGCGCCACGGAATATCGGGAAGGGACCGATCAACGGAGAACGGGGTCTTGCACGTCCGCACCGCGTGGGGATCGGAGCGAGAATCGGTGACGGGTCAGATGCAGATAAGAATAATTTTGTAAAGACATAAAGAAATTCTGTAAATTTATTTTGAAAAAAAATATGCCCGTGAAGTTTCTTGCGAGTTCTTCTTCACGAAGATTTTTCCCAACTGGTGGTAGACTCATGTTTTATTTGACGTCAATGAGAACAAGTAATTGTCAATGTTGAGAAATAAATATTTCATTTCGTTGCAATATTACTTTACAATCTTAAACAAAGCAAAAAATTACATTAAGAAGATAACGTAAAGTAAAAGTGTTGGGCCTGTAATTTGTGCCTGCAAATGGGAAATTTAGTAGCGAAATATGCCTAAGAGGTTGACAGCACTATTAAGATTAATTTGTAGTAGCTTAGAGTAATCGATATTACCGGAGAATATCTTACGCAAGACGGTAAGGTTAGCCATTTCATGTCGCTTAGCAAGAGAAATAAGAAGGTGCTGTAGTCGTATGACGTATATACCTAACTATAAATACCAGAATTATAATTAATATATCCTGTAAACTTTTTTGTATTCTAGACTTAACTCGTATAAATAAATAGTTATAATACCTAGACAAACACACCAACTTTATGGCTCCAAATAAGCTTGTATTGTGGATGACGATACCGTTAACTGGGGGGGGGGGACCCTTATATGAGTCAAGGCTACTGCACCACAAGTGTTCATGTGTTATTTTTCATGGTTTCATGGTAAGTAAAAACACACACAAAGTTTTTTTGCATAGACATACTTAAAAAGATAGTACTTGTCAAACTTCCATCAGTCGTCAAACTTATTACTTCTGCGTTATTTCTACCGTAAAGTAATAAGTGTAAAACATAATACAAAGTCCAGATCGTGTTTATTCCAAATGGGTTTCCGCCATAATACACGAATTCTTCAATCGTCTCCAGAGACAGCTAACCTCTTCAGTATTTCTGTAGCCCTGTAACCAGTACCCGACACAAATGTTCACCAATCTCGATGATACGTGCCTGCGTATTGTGTATTTTGTTTATTTCTCCTTTGTGCTGTATGGGACTTTGATTTATTGTTGTAAACAAAAAAAAATGTGTTTTCGTTGTTTTTTTTAGTGGGGATAAAATATATATCTATTTAGCTGAAAAACTGGTATTTTAATGAGAAGTTTACAGCATTTTCGTTATTTTGATAGTAAAGTAAAGTTATTTGATTGGGAGCTCGTCTGGAGTGATACTACTCGTACAGTCAAGGACTGCTATGTAAACCACGTTTACTTGGTTACGCTTCACTTAAATGAAGGAAACATCTAGTGACATTACAGGTACAAAGGTATTTCCAAATAAAGTCCACGGCCGGAACGCATAAATAAGGGAAAACTAATTAATTGTACACCAATGATTTGTATCTGTAGGCCTGTATATAATATATACATATGGTATGTACTTATAATATACATAATACAATTTACATTCAGGGAGACCGAGACCGAGTTCTTATTTGTCGAATAAGTAAAAGTGAAAAATCTAATACTTTTGTTTAGGTTAACTGGATGTTGTTTGTCTTTGTAATGTAAAGTACTCAATGTAAAGTTACGACGAAAATGACTGGATAAATTAAATATTACGTATTTTAATTTTAATTAATTTTTTTAATTACTCTATCGAAATACAGACTACCTACTCAATACGCAAATTCATATACTACCACAACCATTGCAAGTAAAATATGTCAAACATATTAAAATGATATTCCTCTATGTACATTCATATTTTTTTGCACAATTCCACACAAACTGAGGAAGCTGTCCTGAAAACCGCAGTAACTTTCAAAACATGTCATTTCAGTGTCCAAAACTGTAAACATGAACTCATGTGTGGTTCTGTAGTTATGGCAGCAGTGAAACCTGACCTACGAGTAAGGGACCGTGCACACTGAAGAAAATTAAGGCCTTTGAGAGTCTGGCTCGTGAAAGTTTCCTTTTTTGATATTAGTATATAAGAACTGTATAATAACTGTTATGATAACTTTTTAATTTTATTTATTTTTCTAATATATAAGTTGGGATATGTTGAGCGTCATTCATATTCACGATAATGTAGAGTTTTAGTCATTTTACATAGCTTTTAGGTAAATTGAAAAAACGCTCACTTCGAGAGTTAATTCACAAAAATAATCTATCAGATAATAAGTACCTTTTTAGTCGATCATAGTAGTTTCTCCTTCTTCTACTTTCGGCACTATGATTTTTTTTTCAAATTTTACCTTACCTACGTACGGTATATAACGATAATTTTGGAGTATCATACTAAAAAAATTAAAATCAAGCCAAATTGCATTAATGTCTTGTTCCTTCTCCAGTTAGATAAATTTCTCCACTACTCAAATTCTTGAATTTTTAGTTATTAAAACACTGAATACTGATCTTGAAAGTGCTTCACGAGCTCCAAATAATAATAATATTATCCAAAGGATATAAATGATAATGGCTAGTTTATGGCACCCCAAACTAAATATATAAAAGCAAGAAACATCGAGTTTTTAGATATATTGAGTTTATTTTGTAAACTAATATTGTTAACATTTGATAGAACTAGTGAAGTACATTTAGGATCAGTGATATCTTAGTAAATAAATAATCGAGTGAGATCACTTAGCTTTTCATGCATGTATACATTGGTCATATGTGTATACACTGTATACACCCTGTATACATACTTGCATTTTATTTTTATTTTGTTGTAATCATTTAAATGGTAGAATGATATCGGCGTCAGTGCAATATGTACGGAGCCTTATCAAGCTAAGAGTAACTTTTATATGCTCCCCAGCAAGCAGAATACAGTGTCCATTTAAAAAAAGAAAATTAAATAAAATTAACTTTCATTGTACATAAAAAATGGATATATTTTAATATCACGGTTTAAAATTAATATTAAATCACAGATAATGCAGATGTTTTTGTATTTTTAAAAATATTTAAATTTAAGAATTGTATTTCTATTTATTTTGGTTATTTGAATATTATTTTTAGTAAGTATTGTATGTAAATAGAATATATTTTATGACCCGTTTTAGTTACGAATAAACGAACTCAAAGTCTTAGTAATAACTGTTTACAGGTAAGTTCAAAAACATCTAAATGTTAGATTTATCACCAGGGACCGACATTTTGTTTAGTTGGGTTATACATTTAACCAGTGCCTAAAGATAAATTCGTGTTTAACTTTTATTTTAGACCTTAAGACCTTAGGTTTTTTAATATTATTATGAACTAGGGTAATCAAGCATTCGTAAAAAAACTAAAGCAGGATTTTTACATACATATACGCTGTGAATATACTAAGAATAATTATTGATTAATTTTAAAGACTTTGTAGTTTCAAGACACACTTAACTTAAGAATTTAGTCTTAATGGTAACCAGTGTATAAATTAACAGTTATATAGGCAGCCCATTGAAATAATAAGGATCTTTTGATCCCTTTTATTTCTACGAATAAATACACCTCAAATCGTAGACAAGAAAAATACAAATACAAAAAAGTTACTTATCACCTTACATCTTTGATGCTGCTTTGAAATTTTTAGACTTTCACAATCTTCTACGAGTAATTATGATATGAGCACAAAGCTCAAAAATGCAGTTTGATTCAAATGAAATATGACTAAAAGTTTCATATCTAACATTGGACTGAATAGAAAAAAAGAACCTGTGAATTTTATAATATTATTTCCTTTTGATCTTAATTTTTTAATTTCTAGCTTTTAAAAATGTATTTCATTTAAACAAAAATATTTGCTTCTTACATTTATTTAACTACACAGTTTACTTGTCTTGTTTCCATTTCTGTTGGACTTCCACATACAATACAAAATGTCATTTCCTTCCTTCTTGCAAAACAAACATTTTATAAAATAAATTTGTTTTATAAAAAACTAAGTTGCTCTAAATGAAGTCGATTGTATAGATGGCCAAGGAAATACCCAACCTCCTGACTTTTAAAAATGAAATTCGAACTTTGTTATTAATCGCTATCTATCGCAATTCCCAGGAAGTTAATAACTCCTCCCGAAACTTATTACTAAAAACCTATCATTTGCTTAGTTGCAAATTTTGTATTTCTGTTTCAAATGTTAAATGATTGCTATATTTTGACGTAGCAAATCAGATTTGACCAACAGTAACAAGAAAAATACAAAAACAACCAACCGTTCCGGGGCTCGTACACTGGACCTTCGGCTTATGACTGCTTCACGCACATCCAAAGTGCCAATTGACAAGTCATGTTTAAATAAGTAATAATATTTTTTTTGCTATGACGCAGCTATGACATCTTCGTTTTTTTTTGTTCCCCTCCACGGGAGGAGCAGGAGGATAAAAAAATGCTCTGACGCATACTCTGGCGCGCGCGATCCAGAGTTATGTGGGACTCGTCCCGGCGCCTACCAGAACGTCTACCTACTAAAAAACCCCCTGTCGGCTCGTGCATTTTTGCCACTCAGCCTTCATCTGAGCGACGGCCAATTGGAGAAAGAGGCCGCTCTAGCGGGGTCCAGAAGGGGTTACCCGCTGGGATTCACATAGCACTGAAGGTGCTCAAAGCACTGAAGGTGAATACATAGCACTGAAGGTGCACTAAATGAAAAGTAAATAATTAAAAACATTAAAAAATTAAAAAATTAAATTGCATTAATTCGGATTTACGTAAGAATTAGAGTTTACGTTAGAATTAGAATTTGTGGCCTGAAGGGCTTCGAGATCTAAAGTTAATTGCGTGGGTACGCCAGTGTGCGCGTTTCTCGGTCTAGCGACTTTGAATTTCGAAGACAGGAGCAGTATATGAGACTGAATATCGAAATAGAGGATTGGGCTGGGATTCGGCGCGTTTGAAGAACGATTCTGAGAGTGTTTTTAGGTGCTGTTGCACTGTAGGTAGTTCGAGATCTCTGTGCAGGTCCGCGTTGAGCAAGTACCAGGGTGCGTTTGTGGCCCTGCGGCAGAAGAGATTTTGATCTACCTGCAGTTTAAGCACCTAACATACAATAAAGACGGCCTAAGTAAAAACGTGCGAGTTTCTTTACTCTATTGACGTGAGGTTGGAAAGAAAGCGTCTGGTCTAAGGTGACGCCTAAATATTTGGTAGTGCGCTTCCAGGGGATGGGAGTGCCTAGCGTTTTAACGTGGAGATTGTTGGCGATACGACGGCGTTTACAGTCGAAGTAAACCGCAGAGCTCTTCTCTGGGTTCACATCGATACGCCATTCTTGAAACCATGCACCGAGGGCCTTTACAGCCTTTTGGAGTCTGGTCGTGAGGCCCGGGACACTGAGGCCTTTGGTGTAAAGGGCAGTGTCATCGGCAAAGAGGGCGAGTTCGACGCCTTTCGGCGGGACGGGAATATCGTTGGTGTACACGGTGTACAATAGAGGGGCGAGGACTGAGCCTTGAGGGACTCCAGACTTTATGGGACGAGGCGCGGAAAGCGTGCCTTCATGTTTAAATCGAAACGTACGGTCTTTGAGACGACGCGATTATTCTAACTAGGCGAGCCGGTAAGCCTATTTTGTAGAGTTTATAGACAAGACCGCTGTGCCAGACTTTATCGAAAGCCTTGGCTATGTCAAAGAAAACTGCGACCGTTTTAAAAACGCCGCGGGTAGAATCCGTCGAGAATGTATTCGACGATTCGATGGACTTGCTGAGGGCAGGAGTGCTTAGCGCGAAAGCCAAACTGATGGGGAATAATGAGAGGATCGCCATCCGCTGGAAACAGATGGTTCCGCATTCGAGAGAGTAGACATTGCCTTGATGAGGCTGATGGGTCTGTGATTAGCCGGGACATTCAGAGGTTGACCCGGCTCGGGAATGCCTATGACTGTCTCTTTCTTCCAGGCTTTTGGAAAATAGCTATGGTCGAAGCAGGCATTGAAAATTATAGCTAACAAGGTAAGCACCTGTTGAGGCAGGTGCTTAAGTGCGTGGTTGGAAATACCATCCGCACCCGGAGCCTTTTTGGACTTAAGATTTTTAATGAGAACCGAGATTTTATCATTAGAGACTGTGACAGGGTCGGCGGTGATGGGGAGAGAGTCTCTGCAGAGAACTTCGTCCTCCACCGCCTGGATGTGAGAGGGATTCGCTGGTTGAGTGCTGGGTGAGCATTGAGACGCAACGCTGTCGGCGAAGTATTCGGCTTTCTCTTCGACTTCGAAGGAGAGAGAGAGCCATCGGGACGAGTGAGAGGAGGGACGTGAGAGGCGGCCTCTACGCGTAAGGCTCGGCCCATACTATAATACGCTTGGTGGGACGGGGAGATATTGGCCATGAGATCGTTCATCTGAGCGTCTCGGAGTTCCGCGAGGCAAGCGTAACTTTATGTTGTAACTGATTCGCAGCTAATCTATAGGCGGGCGTGGGATATTTCTTGGCTCTCCGGAGAGCCGCGTTCTTAGCTTTAATAAGATTGCTAACGGCTAAGGGAAGCGTGGGTTTGCCTTGCTTAGCAACCTTTTCGTTGTCACTGATGGCTGAGTTGATAGCCTCAGTGAGAGAATTTACTAATGAATCTATTTCATCCGGGCTATCTAATTGTTCGGGTGAGATCGCGAGCGGAGAGTTCGGGGCCTCTAAGGCTGAAACTAACGTATTTTTAAAGCCTTTTCAGTTGTTAAAGGTCTTAGGAGAGGTGACGTTATCGTTAGGCGGTCCTAGCACAAGGGAGACGGAGCGGTGGACAGAGCCTAGGTCATCGAGCGGTTCGATAGACCTGAGGTCGAGGTTGATTCGCTTGATAATTGCCAAATCGAGGATGTCAAAAGAGTGGTTTGGGTTGTTGGGATAGTGAGTGGGAGTGATGGGAGAGATGACGTCACTGTGGATTGGTCTGGTGCCACTAGGTATGTAGATTGAAGCTTTGATGATGGTCGAATGACCAGTCATAGCCAATCTACACACAGTGGCTTCCATGTTGAGGAGAGGAGGGGTAGGAAGTGGACAGCAATAAAATCCTCTTTTGTAATATATAGCAGTGCCGCCGAAACCGTCGGAGTTGGGCCTATCATTACGGATGAACGCGTACTTGGGAATAGCGAATCCCCTGGTGTGGTTTGCAGTAAGCCATGTCTCTTGGAAAAGCAATAAGTTTGGCTCGTTGTTCTGAAGAAACAGTTTGAGCTCAGGAAGGTTAGTTTAAGACTACGGACGTTAAAAGAAAGTAGGGATAAGGTTGGGTTTGATACGAACGGACGCGGGATTTGCGGGTCTAGGCATTATATTTGCTTATTTACGAATTTATATAAAAATAAAATTTTTAACGAACTAGAAGCGAGTGATGCTCGGCTAACGCAAATAAACGCTCTTGAGGTCGTGGGCGGCTCGCAGTTTGCGAGCGAGTACGGAAATTTCGTTAATGTCGACGTTTAGGCGCGTCCCTCTTGGCTGAGGAGCACGGAGCGCGCGGGCAACCCCTGTAGTTAGCTGTGCGGTCAGACTGGCCGCACAGCACACAGGCAGGGGGGGAAGTGGATTCGGGAGTGCGAGTGCACTCCTTTGTTACATGAGGATCCAGGCACTTAACGCACCTGGGAGGAGCTGAGCAGTTAGCCGCTGCGTGGCCGTAGAGCTGGCAGCGGTGGCACTGCCCAGGGTGACCACGGGGGTTGGGACGCTCGACGGAGATATTCGAGAGTCCGCGGATTGTGCGAGCCTCTCTGAAGATCTCCCTCGAGTTGGGAGTATTCGACAAGATAACTAATGCTAACGGAAAGCGCCTACCGTGGTTTGAGTGCATCTTGTTTACTGCTTCAGCCGGGAAACCCTGGGACTTAAGGTCCTCGAGGATATCTTCGTTCGCGAGCTCGAACGGGACGCCCCGTAATACTGCGTGGATCTTACGCTCCTCCGGGAGGGCGTAAGTATAGTTTAAGCGAGAGTAAACGAGTGATCGTGCGGAAGTCGTCGATAGTTGCGACTTGGATTTTTATAGTATCGCCTGCGTTATTTGCCTTGAGATAATTGATTTTGTGCTCTTTGCACAAGTTAGAAACCGCGGTCCAGCGCGCTTTTTCGTGGAGGAAGACGGGTGGAGGGAGCTGAGGCTTCGATGGGACGGGAGCGCAGCGCGTCGCTGGCTTAGACGGGACCGACGGAGACGCGGTCACTTCGAGTGACATGAGCGGAGCGGGGGCGGGTGTAGAAGACACCGGGGTTAGCTCGGGTGTTGTAGACACTGGGGTTAGCTCGGGTGTTGAAGACACTGGGGTTAGCTCGGGGGTTGAAGACACCGCGGGTTTTTTCGAACGCTTCTTAGAGCGTTCGGCAACTAACTGGAACACTTTTTGACACGTTTGACACTCAATTAATGACTAAAACCTATGGATTTTCCATTGGACCATATTTTTGCCCATATCCAAATCGCTATTTGGATATTTTAGTTTATAAGTTGCTTTAAACTTACCATAGGTCACTAATCAGTGAAAACTGTTTTCACATCAGTCAAAATTAGTGAAACCATGCACAAATTGACATACCTCCAATCAATGTTGTTTTGGGTTCTGTTACGTTAATACTATCAGTAAAAGGTTTTTAGGAATATTTTCCATGGCTAGTTTTCGATCAATTACTATTTTATATTTGACTTACAATGTTATAGAATTTGACAGCAATATTTTATTTTGTGTAACGAGGGTTGTTATAATGAGTAACGGGGATTTTGTGCCTAAGCACTGTGCTAAAGTTATGACTGGTAAGGTTCTTATTTCAAGTTTTTCTTCTTTTACCTATTGTTTAGGCATTCGGTTCTATTATTTATCTCATAAATAATATTAAAATGGCCTGCGCCATCGCTTGTTCATGGAACAGTCCATGTGTAAGCGTCGGTCTTACAGAGGAGAGGCCTCAGGTATAGTTATTTGGCATGCTCTAAAGTTCTGTATATTATAAGCTCTGATTTATTAGTTACTCATCTAACTCATCATTATTAATACCATAATTTCCTAAGAAGATTCAAAATACATCGTTGGGTATACATTTTTTGTAATAAAAAACGATATAAGATTTTAACAAGTTTTGGAGTTTATGGTAGGTACTGATGGCAAAGCATTAAATTTTAAAGGTAAAATGCATATTTATGATACAGAATAAAGACACTCGTAGTTAAGTTTTAAGACCTTTAAGTGACATACTACAAATGATTACTTTAGCCCTTTTTTTACGTGAGCGAAGCCGCCGCCAACATCTATAAATAAATAAATATATTAACACCCCACACGTTACAGTTATGTCAATATCATCAAATGATAAAAAAAAATTTGAGATATAAATTGTTACTTGTTATATAGTTAGCATGTCGGTAATCTTTTTAAAAGGTCAATCATAGTTTGAGTTCAAATTCATGTCTTTGTTAAAATTAATGTTAAAATTTTATTGAAATATTAAAAATGCTTTTTATTTGTTACGAGGGTGGATTGAAAAGTTCGTGACCTAACATAGATAGCGTTGTCATATTATTATAAAACTACCTTCATATGAAATCTAGACTCTTTGTCAGTCTCTGTGTAATTTTTCTCTGAGATACATGTGTAATTATTTATTTTATTGAACATTAAGTGAGAGTAAGTTTCATTAATTTTAAAAATGGATAGTTTAGAACACCGTGCCGTGATCAAATACCTCCACAAGAAACACTTAACTCCAAATCAGATTCATGAAGGTATGGTGGCTACTTTAGAAACATCTGCTCCGTCGTAAACAATGATAAAAAAGTGGACAGCTGAATTTGAACGTGGACGATAGAGCATCAAAGATGACCCTCACTCTGAAGGCTTTCTGCAGCTACGACTTAGGAAAACATCGAAATATATGTGATCTCATCATGGGAGACAGAAAATTGAAGATATCAGAGATAGCTAAACTTTAGGGATTTCATATAAACGTAAACAAAATATGATCGTTAGCGAATAAGGGTTCCACAAGGTGTCGGCAAGATGGGTTCCGCGGCTCCTTTCAGTTGAAGAGAAACGAACTCGGCTCACGATTTCTAGAGACTGTTTAGAGCTTTTTGAATCTGATCCATTCGAATTTTTGCCAATGTTTGTTACTATGGGCGAAACATGGGTTCATCACTATACTCCTGAATCCAAACAACAATCTTTAGGGAACTTAACCACACGTTCCCATCGATAGAAAAGGGTGAGCAGGCCGCGGCCCACGGCCCGACAATCGTTGTCGGAAAGTCATAAATGTTCTAATCGCTTAAGTAAAGTTGATATTGCGATGTAGTACAAGCGTTTTGATTGGTCGGTTGAGTAGCGCGTCACCGCTACAAATCCAAACAATGGAAGAGACCCGGATCTCCGGCCCCCCTAGAAAACCAAGGTGTGTTTTTTAGTGAACAAGGTAATGGCATCGGTTTTCTGGGATTCTAAGGGTCTTGGTTGATTACTTAGAAAGAGGTCAAACTATAAATTCTTCATACTACTGCACACTATTACGTCGTGTACGTGAAGAAATAAAGTCTAAAAGACCAGGAGTGTTGACCAAGAAAGTTTTGTTTCATCAGGACAATACTCGTGTTCACACATCTGCAGAATCGACGGCTCAAATACTGAATTGTGTTTTCATATTGCTTCCTCATCCCCCTTGTTCACCTGACTCGGCATCTTCTGACTTCCACCTATTTCCAAAACTAAAAAAGATCTTAGGTGGAATGAAATTCTCTACCAAAGAGGACGTCAAAGTGGCCGTAGATGCCTTTTTTGAAAACCTTGCCGAGACCTTCTATTTAAATGGGATCAAGGCATTGGAGGACCGCCCGGACTAAGTGCTGCGACCTGTGTGTTAGGAGGAGAGTATGTAGAAAAATAAATATAAAAAATTGCATTATTCCTGCGTTTTCTTATTTAGGCCGCGAACTTTTCAATCTGCCCTCGTATTAGCTCTATTATTAGCAAGAACTTATAATAGCAACATTAAACTCTGTAATTTCATTGTATAAAAGTATAAATGGCAATTTAACACTGGATCATGTAGCAATCAGCTTTATCTTTCTGATGATAGATGGCGCTTTGTTAAACTTCAGGACGGGTCAGTTATCTGCTTGGCTATAAGTGTTTTTTTTTTTTGCTGCCGAGGCACCCTCACGGGAGGGTGGTGGAAGATGCGTCATGCATACCCGCCCGCAGGTAAATTCCTCTGCGGGGGGGTTATGTGGGACTCACCAGAATGGCACCTACCCACTAAAAACCACCTGTTGGCTGTAGTTATTACCGTTAGCCTTCATCGGAAGCGACACCCGTCGGGAAGTTGGGCGCGCTGGCGGAGACCCGCTAGCGGGTCTTCCGCCTGTAGTGAAAGTTGCACTGAAGGTGCTCAAAGGGACATGAGTTGGTGGCCGTTCTGGGCAGCCTCCGGTGAAGCCGGGGCTGGGCAGAGGTCGGCAGAAGCATGATTTAGGGATCAATTCATTTAAATGAACCTATAATGAATTGAGAAGGGAACTATGCTCCGCCAGAGCTAGCAAACGCTCTGTCGGAGTACGTGAAGCCCTAAGTTTACGGGCTAAGACTGCGATTTCACTAACATCGACATTTTTTATAGCGTCGCAGACGATACGCATATCGTCTGCTACGGAGGATTGAGGAGTGGGTTTGTATGGGCGAGGAGCCGGGATGGGATTCGATGCGGGGCGCTGCCTCCAGTTTTCTGGGGCAGGCCTGGACTGTGTAGGCTTTGCAGCCGGAGGAACCCGGCTACGCAGCGGCGGAAAGTTTTCTTGAGAATGGCGCGGCGCCTGTTTGGTAGCCGCCCTCTTGGAATTGGAGCGCATGCAACGGGGTGCACGAGGGCAGCCCCTGTAATTTTCGGTGTGGCCGAACTGGCCACAAAGCACGCAATCGGGAGGAGAGGGAGTTTCAGGAGTGCGATTGCACTCCTTAGTGAAGTGCGGGACCAGGCACTTGACGCACCTGGGCGGTGCGCGGCAGTTGGCCGCCGCGTGCCCGTACAACTGGCACCGATGGCACTGGCCGGGATGACCGCGGCGATGAGGCGCCTCGATCGAGATCCCAGAGAGGCCGCAAATAGAGCTAACCCCTTTCAGGATCTCTCTGGACTTGGGGACGTTGGCGAGAATCACCAAAGTGAGTGGGTGTTGCCTCCCGTACTTGCTGTGCATTTTATGCACCGCGAGTGCCGGGAAGCCTTGGGACTGCAGATCCTCCAGGATAGCCTCGTTCGATAATTCGAACGGGACTCCCCTGAGTACCGCTCTGATCTTACGCTCTTCTGACAGAGCATAAGTGTGATAAGCATATTGCTTATCGGTGAGGAGCTTTGTTAAAGCTCGAAAGTCGTCTATCGACGAGACTAAGATTTTAATAGATTCACCCGAGTTGGCTGCTCGGATGTAATGGATTTTGTGCTCATTGCACAATGTCGAGACCTCAGTCCATTTACCCTTTTCCCGAAGGAAAACGGGTGGTGGGACCTTGGCCTTGACAGAAGTTGGGGCCGGAGCGGGTGTTGAAGACACCGGGGCAGCTGGTGTTGAAGACGCCGCAGGAAGTGTAGGAACGGGCGTCGAGGGCGCCGGGTCTTGTTTTGAACGCTTCTTAGAGCGCTTTTTAACAAGCGTAAAGGAGGGAGACTCAGGGCCAGTTGGGGTGGCGTCCGAGGATGACTCGGTCGCGGGTGCGCGCTTGCGTCGCGGAGGGGCGTCTACTTCGCACTCCATGTCACTGGAGGAAGGGGACGCTGGAGAGCCTAAGACCAGAGGGGTCTGGGGGACTTTGGGTGGCCTGAGGGGCCATTGGTGGAATTAACGCCATGATATGCGGGATAAGAGAATCAAGGAAACGAAACTTATCAGCATTTATAAACATGCCTTCAGCATCGGTACTTTCAAATAGCTTCTTCCTAATCTCATCAGAGCTTAGGGAAGCCATTGCGGAGGGGTTGGGGAGGGACAATATATGAACCTAACAACGATGACTTACTTCCTAAAAACCACCCTACACGCAGTAGGGTGGTTGAGGACGACGCGGATAACTTACTCGAACACGGAACTTGAAGTCCTGAAACGACGAGACCCCGTCGACGAAGCTCACGTTCCACGAAGTACGGCTAACAGCCCACTGTCCGCCGTGAAAACGGCGTTAGAAATTTATTAGAAGTACGGTTAACGAGCCACTGTCCGCCGTGAAAACGGCGTTAGAAACTTATTACGGTATACAACTATGAAATTATATATTACGACAACAACCAGTGAAATTTGGGTGCTCAATTAGCGCGGGGGCTAAAAGAGCGGGAAGGCGTCTGCGACCGACGTGCGCTCGAGAACGCACGCAGACCGAGACTGCTATAAGTGCATCAATTTTGTTCTTTTATTAAAAAATTCACAGTTTTCACTATACTAACCTAAGTTAAATATTTAAGTTATATCGAATTAAAATTTTTCAGTATGTCTTTGTCAGTTCTATAGAAATATATAATGATTCTTGGAAATTGTATCTAACTAACCTGCTCACTCATAGTTATATGTTTAATTAGGCCTACGCAAGTCAGCCTTATAAATATATTAGTGTAGTGAAAACTATATTACGTAACCTAGTGAAAAATACGAATAAAAAAAACACATTAATAATTACACATCAAATAATTCGTCCTTTGCGTTGCATCGTAGCAGGGCCACCGAGATACTGGCAGCATTGCCTCGACCTGAGGCGATGACAAGATGCGGATCCATACAAAAAAGTTTTGCCTCCATGACCCATGGATCTAACGTATTTTTCATTATTATTTGTAACTCATTATCCAGTTAAAAACGGAGACGACGAAGAGAGACTTGGACACGTTAATTAAAATTAAATAAACAAAATATTTTTTTTTTTGTTCTTATTCAAGTCACAATATGAAGTAACCGTCTTATGCACTGAAAGCATTGAAAGCGCCCTAATATCTGCAACCCTCCCCTGTATAGTTCGAGTACAATTACGAGTGTATCCTAAATTAGCCATAATTTTACCAATATAAACAGTTACTCTAAAACTCAAAATTCGAGCGCAATAATTAGACCATCATTGCATTCATGCAGCATCGCCATGTAAACAAAAGTAGCGTTTCAATTGTAAATTGTGTACTCAATGGGTGCTCGTATCTCAATGGGCTATAAACATAGCGACAGTGAATACAAATAGGATATTAGAACATGCCGCATTATCACTTCAGCAATAACATGCCCAATTGTAGAAACCGAAATGCAGGGGAAGATTAATGTGAAAGCTTGTGCTCGCGGTTTTGAATATTTTATGTATTGAACATATTGACGTTTCACAATGAGTAATGTGGCTGTGAATGAACGTGTTAGAAATTTTGCGTAAATGTGTGATAAAGATTATTTGCGAGAGGATTGCGCTATTTTCAATATAGTCGTGCTTTTTTTTTCTAAATAATATCTTCATACGAGGGGCGGCTGATAAGTTCGCGGCCTAGGGTACTTAATGAAACAAAATCATAATTTTTTATTTTTATATTGTAATGTTATCCCCCTCGAGTAAAATACACTTTTCGCAACATGAATACAAGGCCTTTAAACCATTTAAAAAATATTCTTTAGATTACTCTTCAAAATGGCTCTCTATGGCCGACTTCATTTCATTATCATCCAAAAATCTTCGCCCCGGCAACTTGTTTTTCAGTTTTGAAAAAAGGAAACAGTCCCTGGGAATTAGGTCCGGACTGTAGGGTGGATCATAGATTTCTGCGAACCCAGTGGCTTCTAAGGCATCCCTCGCAACGCGAGTGGTGTGAACGGGCGCGTTGTCTTGCAGAAACAACACTCCACGCGCCAACTTGCCTCGTCTCTTCTGAACGATTGCTTCACGTGCTTGACCCAATAAATTGGCGTAGTATTGACCATTCATTGTAGTACCTTCAGGCAATTAATCAAAAAATAAAATTCCTTCGCTACCCCAAAAAATGGTCGCCATAATATTGGAGACCTAATTTTAACTTTAAATTTCTTTGGTGGCCTTTCTCCCTTTTTAATCGAAACAAGAGTCTATGCAAACTCTTATTTTTACTACGGATCATACTGACGTATTCAGGTTTCGTGTACGGTTACAATGCGATTACAAATTTCATCAAAATCGCATTGACACAACTCCAAAAATCCTGACAACTCGCGAGTCGTCGTTGTTTGTCGAGCAGCGTGAGCATTCGCGGTACCCAACGCGCACTAATTTATTTCATGTGTAAATTTAGTGTGCAAAATTTCGCTGATTCGCTCTTAACTATTTGCAACTCTTCAGATACTGTCACAATTTAATTATACGGTCGGCCAATACTAATTTTTCAACTTTTTGAACATTTTCTTCAGTGGGTGACCCGGGTCACCTCCACAGGTCTTCACGGGTCTTCTCCACAGCTCTTTCTTCCTTGTTGAAAAAACCGAGCCCATTTTTTACCATGGTATACGAAGGCCCAAGATCTTGAACAACCTATGAAATTTCTTCAAAAATGTCTTTCGCGATTTTCCATTTTCACAGGGAATTTATTCACTGCGCGGTGCTCAAAATAGCGAGAATTTTCGGTTTCGGTCGACATGGGGTGTTGTTGCTTGTTCCAGGGATGAAGTGTTAATGAACCGAATTATCATTATTATTATTTTTTTATGCCGCATAAGCAACACCCTCACGGGAGGGAGGTGGAAGATGCGACATGCATACCGCCGCAGGCAACCGACTTCCGCGACGGTAATGTGGGACTCACCAAAAGGTAAAACCCACTAAAAACCACCTTGCCGGCTGTAGCATGGGAATACTGTACAGCCTTCATCGGAGCGACACCCGGGTAGGGAGGTGGGTGCGCAAGCCGGGACCCGCTAGAGGGTCACCCGCTAAGAACAATAATCACATAAGGTGCAAGGGACAGTTTGGATGATTAGTCGGCCTGGGCAGTCTCAAGCTGGTCCAGATTAGCCGAAAGCTGATCGGGGGGATCCGAGAGTGCATTTCTCGGTCTACGAACTTTGTACCTTGACAGCATGGACGGAGCAGTAGAAACTACTGACTCGCGTATGAGGGGGTGAGGATGCTCTTCGGATCGCTTGAAATAAGTGGTGGAGAGCGTCCTAAGCTGTTGTTGTACTGTAGGTAAGTCGAGATCCCTGTGCAGGTCTGTGTATCGCACGTACCACGGAGCATCCGTTGCCCGGCGGCAGAAGAAATTCTGGACTACCTGCAGATTATACAAATAGGAGGGTTTGGCATGTGCCAAAATTGGGGCGGCATACGTCATGACTGGTCTCACGCAAACCTTAAAAAGCGTTGTTCCTAAGAGACATTTTACTGTGCCTGCTTAACATACTGTTTAGGCGGACCATGTACAGACGGACGAGTTTGGTAACTCTGAGTACGTGAGGCCAGAATGAAAGCGTACGATCGAGCGATACGCCTAGGTACTTGGTGGTTAGTGCCCACAGGATGGGCGTACCTGGCATTCGAATATGGGGTCGCAGGGGCGACGGCGTTAATGTTCAAAGCGCATCGCAAAACTTTTCTCTGGATTTACATCAATACGCCATTTTTTAAACCAGGCCCCGAGGTCATTTACAGCCTTCTGGAGTTTGGTCATGAGGGTGTCAACGTGCACGCCCTTGACTTATAGGCATCGTCAGCAAACAGGGAGAGTTAAACCTTTAGACGGAATAGGTATGTCATTGGTGTAGGAGGTGTATAATAGAGGGGCAAGTACCGAGCCCTGAGAGACGCCCATCTTGAGGGGGTGGAGAGCGTACCTTCATGTTTAAAACGAAGTTTGACTGGTCGATCGGGCAAACCTGTGTTATACAGCTTGTAAATGAGGCCCACGTGGGCCTTTGTCTTTGTCGAAAGCCTTGGAAAATAGGAGAAAAATAAATAAAATAGAGAAGAGAAATAAAATAAAAATAAAAGGACTGGTTCAGTACAAATTCGTTGTCACCGTTAAGTATCCTTTGTACTGAAACCAGACTACTTACGCTGGGCACAACACAGCACTCAGCACAAGCACAACACAACTTAGCACAGCACTTTGAAGACTAAGGGGCTTAGTGACAAAGAAAAATCGCACTTCGATAGCACTCAGAGGGAGTAGAAAAAACTTGAAAACCGTAGCACGGAACCAACACGCTAAACTGTGACGTCAGTAGACTGAGCGCCACGGAATATCGGGAAGGGACCGATCAACGGAGAACGGGGTCTTGCACGTCCGTACCGGGCGGCGATCGAAGGGAGAATGTGAACCGAATAAATTTTTTTTTTTTGTTCCCCTCCGCGGGAAGGGTAGGAGGATAAAAATGCCCTGACGCATACTCTGGCGCGATTCCAGAGATATGTGGGACTCGTCCCGACGCCTACCAGGACCATACCCACTAAAAACCCCCTGTCGGCTCGTGCATTTTTGCCACTCAGCCTTCATCTGAGTGACGGCCAATTGGAGAAAGAGGCCGCGCTAGCGGGGCCTAGAAGGGGTCACCCGCTGGGATTACATAGCACTGAAGGTGCTCAAAGCACTGAAGGTGAATACATAGCACTGAAGGTGCTCAAAATGAAAATCAATAATTAAAACAAAAATTAAAAAATTGCAAAATAAAATTGAATTAATTCGCATTTACGTTAGAATTTGGATTTACGTTAGAATTAGAATTTACGTTAGAATTAGAATTTGCGGCCAGCAGGGCTTCGAGATCGGCTGACAGTCTGGTGGATGAGTACGCTTGCGCATTCCTAGGCCTAGCGACTTTGAACTTCGAATCTAACACAGGAGTAGTATATGAGACTGAATCACGAACTAGAGGATTGGGATGGGTTTCGGAGCGTTTGAAAAACGCTTCAGAGAGTGTTTTGAGATGTTGTTGTACTGTGGCAGTTCAAGATCTCTATGCAAGTCCGCGTTACGCACGTACCACGGTGCGTTTGTGGCCCTGCGGCAAAAGAGGTTTTGAACTACCTGCAGTTTGTGCAGGAGGGAGGGTTTGGCGTGGGCAAAGATTGGCGAGGCATACTTCATGACGGGTCTAACGCAGACCTTGTAAAGTGTACGTTTGTTTCTGAAAGACATTTTACTTTTTCTACCTAACATGCTATTTAGGCGGCCTAAGTAGTGACGAGCGAGTTTCGAAACTCTTTCGACGTGTGGCTTGAAAGAAAGCGTCGGTAATAATGTGGCGCTAATGTGACGCCTAAGTATTTAGTACTGCGCTTCCAGGGGATGGGAATGCCTAACATTCGAACGTGGGGATCACCAGCGGGACGACGGCGTTTGTGGTCGAAGCGCATCGCAGAACTCTTTTCAGGGTTCACATCGATGCGCCATTTTTGAAACCATACACCAAGGGCGTTTACGGCCTTTTGGAGTCTGGTTACAAGGTGCCGAACACTGTGGCCTTTGGTATAGAGTGCGGTGTCGTCAGCAAAGAGGGCGAGTTCGACGCTTTTCGGTGGGATGGGAATGTCGTTGGTGTACACGGTGTACAGCAGAGGGGCGAGGACTGAGCCTTGAGGGACTCCAGCCTTTATGGGACGAGGCGCAGAAAGCGTGCCTTCGTGTTTAAATCGAAACGTACGGTCTTTGAGAAACGACGCTATTAACCTGACTAGGCGATCCGGTAAGCCTATCTTGTAGAGTTTATAAACAAGACCGCTGTGCCAGACTTTATCGAAAGCCTTGGCTACGTCAAAGAAAACCGCGACTGTTTTATAACGACGCGGATAGAAACCGTCAAGTATATACTCGACGATTCGATGGACTTGCTGAGGGCAGGAGTGTTTAGCGCGAAAGCCGAACTGATGGGGAATAATGAGAGGATCGCCATCCGTTGGAAACAGATGGTTCCGCATTCGAGAGAGTATGACTTTCTCGAGAAGTTTAGACATTGCCTTGAGGAGGCTGATGGGTCTGTCATTAGCCGGGACATTCAGAGGTTTGCCCGGCTTGGGAATGCCTATGACTGTCGCTTCTTTCCAAGCTTTTGGAAAGTAGCTATGGTCGAAGCAGGCATTGAAAATGATAGCTAACAAGGTAAGCATCTGTTGAGGTAGGTGCTTAAGTGCGTGGTTGGAAATTCCATCCGCACCCGGAGCCTTTTTGGACTTTTGATTTCTAATGAGAAGCAAGATTTCGTCATTAGAGACTGTGACAGGGTTGGCGGTGATGGGGAGAGAGTCTCTGCGAAGGACTTCGTCCTCCACCGCCTGGACGTGTGAGGGATCAGCAGGTTGCGTGCTGGGCGAACATTGTGCGGCAATGCTGTCAGCGAAGCATTCGGCTTTCTCTTCGATTTCAAAGGCAGTAGTGCCATCGGGACGAGTGAGAGGAGGAACGTGAGAGGCGGTGTCTACGCGTAAGGCTCGGGCCATGCTATAGTACGCTTGGTGGGACGGAGAGATATTCGCCATGAGATCGTTCATCTGAGCGTCTCGGAATTCCGCGAGGCAAGACCTAACTTTACGTTGAAGCTGATTCGCAGCTGTTCTATAGGCGGGCGTGGGATATTTCTTGGCTCTCCGGAGAGCCGCGTTCTTAGCTTTAATAAGATTGCTAACGGCTAAGGGAAGCGTGGGTTTGCCTTGCTTAGCAACCTTTTCGTTGTCACTGATGGCTGAGTTGATAGCATCAGTGAGAGAATTTACTAATAAATCGATTTTATCCGGACTATCTAATTGTTCGGGAGAGATCGCGAGTGGAGAGTTCGGAGCCTCTAAGGCTGAAACTAAAGTATTTTTAAAACCTTTCCAGTTGGTAAAGGTCTTAGGAGATGAGATGTTGTCGTTCGGCGGTCCCAGCACGAGGGAAACGGGGCGATGGTCGGAGCCTAGGTCATCGAGCGGTTCGATAGACCTTAGATCAAGATTGATTCGCTTTATAATTGCAAAGTCGAGGATGTCAGGAGAGTAGGACGGGTTGTTGGCATAGTGAGTGGGAGTGATAGGGGATATGACGTCTAAGTCAAGGGAGTTAGTGATGTCGAGGAGAGCGATACCGCTGGTGTTGGTTGATAGGCACGTCCAGTCAGTATGTTTGGAGTTAAAGTCTCCGAACATAATGACTGAATGGCCGAGGGCGAGAATGGCCTCAAAGTCACTGCGGATTGGTCTGGTACCACTAGGTATGTAGATTGAAGCTATGATGATGGTCGGATGACCAGTCATAGCCAATCTACACACAGTGGCTTCCATGTTGAGGAGAGGAGGGGTAGGGAGAGGACAGCAATGGAAGCCTCTTTTGTAATATATAGCGGTGCCGCCGAAACCGTCGGAGTCAGGCCTATTACGTTACGAATAAACGCGTACTTAGGTATAGCGAATCCCCTGGAGCGGTTTGGAGTAAGCCATGTCTCCTGGAGAAGGAATAAGTCAGGTTCTTTGTTTTGAAGGAATAGTTTAATCTCGGGAAGGTTGGTGTTAAGGCTACGAGCGTTAAAAGATACTAGGGATAAGCTCTTGGGTTTAATACGACTGGACGCGGGATTCGCGGGTCTAGACATTATAATTTACTTATTTACGATTTTAACAAAAATAAAAAAAAAAAAAATTTATAACGAACTTAGAAGCGAGTGATGTTTGGCTAACGCAAATAAACTCTCTTGAGGAGAGCAGGCGGCTCGCAGTTTGCGTGCGAGAACAGAAATTTCCGTAATGTCGACGTTTTGAATGACGTCGAACACGGTCTTCATGTCCTCAGCCAGCGACGACTGAGGTGAAGATGACAAAGCAGGACGCGGCCCTACGGAAGCTACGGGAGCTGGGATGGGTCGGGAAGGTGCAGGCAAGACAGCCGGACGCTGCCTCCAAGACAGAGCCGGAGTAGGCGTCGGCTGAACGGGCTTTGCTTCCGGGGGACCCCGGTTGCGCAGCGACGGGAAGTTAGCGGGAGTGAGCGGTGGCGCCGGTTTAGGCGCGACCCTCTTGGCGGTAGAGCGCGGAGCGCGCGGGCAACCCCTGTAGTGGCCATGTGGCCGGACTGGCCGCAAAGCACACAGGCAGGGGGGGAAGTGGATTCGGGAGTGCGAGTGCACTCCTTCATTATATGAGGATCCAGGCACTTAACGCACCTGGGGGGAGCTGAGCAGTTAGCCGCTGCGTGGCCGTAGAGCTGGCAGCGGTGGCACTGCCCAGGGTGACCACGGGGGTTCGGACGCTCGACGGAGATATTCGAGAGTCCGCAGATTGTGCGAGCCTCTCTGAAGATCTCCCTCGAGTTGGGAGAATTAGACAAGATAACTAAAGCTAACGGAAAGCGCCTACCGCGGTTAGAGTGCATCTTGTGCACTGCTACAGCCGGGAAGCCCTGGGACTTAAAGTCCTAGAGAATGTCTTCATTACTGAGTTTAAACGGGACGCCCCGTAGTACTGCGCGGATCTTACGCTCCTCCGGGAGGGCGTAAGTGTGGTACGCGATTTGTTTAAGTGAAAGTAAACGAGTGATCGCGCGGAAGTCGTCGATAGTCGCGACTTGGATTTTTATAGTGTCGCCTGCGTTATTTGCTTTGAGGTAATTGATTTTGTGCTCTTTGCACAGGTTAGAAACCACGGTCCAGCGCGCTTTATCGCGGAGGAAGACGGGCGGAGGGAGCTGAGGCTTCGATGGGACGGGAGCGCAGCGCGTCGCTGGCTTAGACGGGACCGACGGAGACGCGGTCACTTCGAGTGACATGAGGGGCGCGGGGGCGGGTGTAGAAGACACCGGGGTTGGCTCGGGTGTTGAAGACACCGCGGCTTTTTTCGAACGCTTCTTCGAGCGTTTGGCAACTAATTGGAACGCGGGCTCAGGAGAGCCGGTTAAAGTGGCGGCGACCGACGAAGCTTCGGACGTGGCGGAGTCTGAATCGCTCCCGGGAGCGGTACGCTTCCTACGAGATGAGCGCGAGGATGAGACCGACGCGCAGTTCATATCGGATGGAACGGAAGACGCGGGAGAGCTATACACCTGAGGGGTCTGAACGTTAGAGGCCTGAGGGGCCGGGGACGCGATAGTTGCCTGTATGGCATGCGTTAGTACGTCATCTGGGATGGGTATGCCGGACGCAGCGAGCGCCTGGGCGAACGACCTAAGGATGTTAACGACGCTTTGGTCCATTGGAGGGCTTGGATATGTAATGTATAAATATATAATATATGCCTAGGTTCCCTAGCAAACCTAGCACCTATTTATATAAAAAATGCCTAGAGTTCCTAAATAAAAACCTAGCGAACCCTAGCGGCTAACCTCCCTACCAGCGGTAGGGGGGCTGGGGAGAATAACTTAAAACTAACCGTAGTACGCCGAAGGCCGCTACCAAAAACCTAAAAAAGGGTACGCAGGTAAAGCGTTGACCGCGTTAGGGTCAACCTTTACCGACAGAAAGGACAAATATACACGAAAACACACAGATATGATAAAAATAAATATGAAAAATAGAAGAAAAATAAATAAAATAGAGAAGAAAAATAAAATAAATAGGACTGGTTCAGTACAAATTCGTTGTCACCGTTAAGTATCCTTTGCACTGAAACAAGACTACTTACGCTGGGCACAACACTGCACTCAGCACAAGCACAACACAACTTAGCACAGCACTTTGAAGACTAAGGGGCTTAGTCGCAAAGAAAAATCGCACTTCGAAAGCACTCAGACGGAGTAGAAAAACCTTGAAACCCGTAGCACGGAACCAACACGCTAAACTGTGACGTCAGTAGACTGATCGCCACGGAATATCGGGAAGGGACCAAACAACGGAGAACGGGGTCTTGCACGTCCGCACTGGGCGGCGGTCGGAGCGAGAATGAATGAAAGGGGTATTATATATAATACCACTTAGTTGAGCAACTAGTGTTATCAGTATCGAGATGATTAGTCATCGCTAAGTACCTCAGGTCGCGAACTTATTAGCCGCCCTGGTAGCTATGAATGTATCTACCTCCTATTATTAAAAGTTTAGTGATGTGCATTATTAATGGACTTGTCACACTGAATGCGTTCAGCGATGTACGTCCTGCGGCCTGGTTAAGTCGTAAGCAGCCCGCACCCTATCTGAACATAATTTGCATTTCATTATTTGTGTAATTACTATCTGACCGTGTAAGTACAAGCGAACAACGTAGGAAACGCACTAGGCAGTCGGTTAGGGTGGAAGAACGCCGAATAGCTGCATGGGCAGTTCAATATGTTCTTCTTCTGAACAAAAACTTTATTTGTTTAGAAATCGATGCGTAAAAATATTGAAAAGCATATTTCGATTCCAAACGTTTTATTAATTGATACACAAAACGCATCGTTACCGATACATAACATGACACTGTGTATTCTGTGTGAACACTTACTGATCCGCGTATGCTGTTCTGCAAACACGGCTAATTATGTGCTTTGCACACTATCCACTTTATAAATTTGCCACTAGTATAGAACGATTAATAAAAGAATATTGTAGTATCTGGTTTTATGTACGCAGTTACGACACATACACGGCATCAGCACGCAGACGATACTTAACCTGGGTATGTAACTTATTAGTAAGTAGAAACTAAAGTAAAATTTTCATCGATTCCATTGTATTAGGTATCCTAGAAAGTTATTTGCCATAGCACATATTGGCGTTGTCTACTAGACAAAAATTTTATGTGCTCAAGTGTAAAATCATTTTATTGAATTGCATTGATAATGCGCGGGTAATAATTTGCTTGCATTCGATATTTATTTTCTTCAATTAGTTAATTTCATAATTTTCAAGTTCAAAATTCGGCTATTTATCCAGCATACGAGCATGGACTCACCTGATCGTAAGTGGCATCCACATCAACGGGCATTATTAATGGTAGATGTTTTATTGATTCATGGTAATTTTGATTATTTTATCAAATAATGATGCGTTGCCAACTTTGCCTTTTTTAATTTTGAAATTGCCTTCGATCCAGTAATAGCACTGGCTGGCCTTTCCTTTTGACAACCACGTCAATGTAATTATTATGGCAACCAGAATGGGAAGGAGTGCGGTACTAGATCTTAACGAAGAACTTCTACTACCACTATACGTAATGGCAGCTTAGACTTAATATACATCATAAGTATACATTTTTCAAACACAACATAAATCTTAAAAAACCCCAATAAACAAATAACAGAACCATGAAATAACAAACAAACGGGGCACAATACGTATCATTTTAAATCAAGGTGCCAGGAAAGCAGACTTGTATTGCACGTCATATTACAAGGCGAGAGAAAACAGATGGCAGGGTTTCATTACAATATTTCAGCAGAGCGGGGAGCTGGCGGTGAACTTTATAATGTTTTAGATTATGGTGGCAAAAGCTGTTTCATATTTAATGATAGTCGAGTTATACGGTGTTTGTTTTATTGTTGATGAGATAAAAAAAAATAAAAATAGCGTTATTAAATTTTCTTTTGAGTAACTAAATAGGTATATAAAACAGAAAAATTTTAATATATGTAAACTTCTGCTAGAAGGAATTCAACGGTTTTAAAGTTAATGGTGGTTCAAATCATGTGTGCGTGCGGCTCTATGTATGCGTGTGCGTCAACTTGGCAAACGTCATTTTGGAGTGCATGTACAGTCATTACATTTTTGTCACGCACACAAGCTTATAATAATAATAATAATTTATTTAAGATAATAAATCCATATGTGGTAGTAAAAAATATTAATTCTTAATATCTATGTTAGTGACACGTAAAATAAAACGAAATAAAATTAAAATAGAACATTAAGAAAATACAAACAAATTAACAAACACACGCGTGGGAGGTTAGCGCTTTATTGCGCCTTATTGCAGTGCACGCGCTGCCAGTGCGCCAGTATCGGGCAGTCCCACCTGTCTGCTATTGCCTTGATTGTGCTGTTAGGGCTGTCGTGAACGCGCTCGAGCATAGAGGCACAGCTTTTTCTTATAATTGCGTGAAAACCGTCTGTACGCGCTTCTGAAAACATGCCAGATGCACTACTGCGTAGCGGCAATCCCAACAGTGCCCTAATACCATTATTGTACTGAACTCTCAGGGCACTATATTCCCGACGCGTATAGCTGAGCCACAGACTGCACGTGTAGAGGGACTGACAATACGCTTTGAAGAGACCAAGTTTTACCTCCCTCGTACATCGTGCAAATCTGTGGGCCAGCGTGTTGCACCGGACAACAATGCACTGCGTTCCCTCTCAATGCCCAGGCTGTCTTTTAGATCCTTAGCTTATAGGGCCGCACGCACAAATTACTTGAACCATTCGTACTTGTGGTTCAATATAGACAGTAATAATAATAAATGTTCTTGTGATTAAGATACTTTAAATTTCATAAATATCTAGACGAGTGGTAAAAAAGATGGATGATAAGTCGAACAAAACATTTGCAAACCGTTTTTTGAGCAAATTCGTTTTTTAAATAAGGCAACAAAAATGACAATACAATAAATAAAGGTTTATCTTCCGTCATTTTGTTTTTGCGACTCATATAATTTGGTGACACCTGTAAAGTTGCCTTCTAATTTTCCGGTCACATTTCTTAATTAACGCTCATTAAAGAGAAAATTCTACCTTTCCAACACAAAGCGGTGTTCGTCTTTTATTATCGTGTTTAAAATTGTACCTACTCATTTTACGAGAAACGACATGGAAAACTTATGTAGGTACCTAAGGTTGCCCCGTACCTTAAATAAAATGAAACATAACGGTGGAATTTTTCATTTCATGAGTTTTCAAGAAAATCGTTATATAATTATGATACATTATTTTTGTTGAAATGGAATGAATAAAGGAATCATGTGATATCTTAACAGTTTTTGAACTGAAATTATTCATTATTGTACTCGTAAACTTGTTTGTTAAATATATTATGTACGTGTAGTAAAAAAACAATGAGCTATTTCCGTTTATAAGCGATGTACGGTAAAACTGTACTAAGTTTATGTCACATTGTTATAAGCATAAGGACGACCGAGTGGCCTAGTGTTTAGTAGCCCTATCTCATATGCCGGTTGTCCCAGATTGGAGTACTATTCATTTGTGTGATGGTGAAGTATCCTGAGTATATAGGGTAGTATAATCCACACAGTTGAATGCCTTGGACAACTCACAAAAGACACCAATAGCACCACACGAATCCTCCCAGGCGCTGAATTTGTGTTTTATGGGCTCAACACCGGCAACGATTGTTGAGCGACCCCACGTGAAACCAAATTGCTTAAAAGTCATTAAACTATTGCCAAAAAAATGAGAAAATATATGATTTAAAATTAATTTTTCAAAAATCTTACTGAGCGTTGGTAGCACAGATATAGCTTTTATTTAAATTAAAGCTTAAATTATTAGGGTCAGATATACTACCAGCTTTGAATATTGGAAAGACCATAGTCAATTTCATAAAATCTGGAAATTCACCATTATCAACACAGTCATTAAATATACTGAGTGGCTCTACTATTTTATAGAGTTTGAAAACGAGACCGCTGTGCCAGACTTTATCGAAAGCCTTGGCTACGTCAAAGAAAACCGCGACTGTTTTATAACGACGCGGATAGAAACCGTCAAGTATATACTCGACGATTCGGTGGACTTGCTGAGGGCAGGAGTGTTTAGCGCGAAAGCCGAACTGATGGGGAATAATGAGAGGATCGCCATCCGTTGGAAACAGATGGTTCCGCATTCGAGAGAGTATGACTCTCTCGAGAAGTTTAGACATTGCCTTGAGGAGGCTGATGGGTCTGTGATTAGCCGGGACGTTCAGAGGTTTGCCCGGCTTGGGAATGCCTATGACTGTCGCTTCTTTCCAAGCTTTTGGAAAGTAGCTATGGTCGAAGCAGGCATTGAAAATGATAGCTAACAAGGTAAGCATCTGTTGAGGTAGGTGCTTAAGTGCGTGGTTGGAAATTCCATCCGCACCCGGAGCCTTTTTGGACTTTTGATTTCTAATGAGAAGCAAGATTTCGTCATTAGAGACTGTGACAGGGTCGGCGGTGATGGGGAGAGAGTCTCTGCGAAGGACTTCGTCCTCCACCGCCTGGATGTGTGAGGGATAAGCAGGTTGCGTGCTGGGCGAGCATTGTGCGGCAATGCTGTCGGCGAAGCATTCGGCTTTCTCTTCGACTTCGAAGGCAGTAGTGCCATCGGGACGAGTGAGAGGAGGAACGTGAGAGACGGTGTCTACGCGTAAGGCTCGGGCCATGCTATAGTACGCTTGGTGGGACGGAGAGATATTCGCCATGAGATCGTTCATCTGAGCGTCTCGGAGTTCCGCGAGGCAAGACCTAATTTTACGTTGAAGCTGATTCGCAGCTGTTCTATAGGCGGGCGTGGGATATTTCTTGGCTCTCCGGAGAGCCGCGTTTTTAGCTTTAATAAGATTGCTAACGGCTAAGGGAAGCGTGGGTTTGCCTTGCTTAGCAACCTTTTCGTTGTCACTGATGGCTGAGTTGATAGCATCAGTGAGAGAATTTACTAATGAATCGATTTTATCCGGGCTATCTAATTGTTCGGGAGAGATCGCGAGTGGAGAGTTCGGAGCCTCTAAGGCTGAAACTAACGTATTTTTAAAACCTTTCCAGTTGGTAAAGGTCTTAGGAGATGAGGCGTTATCGTTCGGCGGTCCTAGCACGAGGGAAACGGGGCGATGGTCGGAGCCTAGGTCATCGAGCGGTTCGATAGACCTTAGATCAAGATTGATTCGCTTGATAATTGCAAAGTCGAGGATGTCAGGAGAGTAGGACGGGTTGTTGGGATAGTGAGTGGGAGTGATGGGGGATATGACGTCTAGGTCAAGGGAGTTAGTGATGTCGAGGAGAGCGATACCGCTGGTGTTAGTTGATAGGCACGTCCAGTCAGTATGTTTGGAGTTAAAGTCTCCGAACATAATGACTGAATGGCCGAGGGCGAGAATGGCCTCAAAGTCGCTGCGGATTGGTCTGGTACCACTAGGTATGTAGATTGAAGCTATGATGATGGTCGGATGACCAGTCATAGCCAATCTACACACAGTGGCTTCCATGTTGAGGAGAGGAGGAGTAGGGAGAGGACAGCAGTGGAAGCCTCTTTTGTAATATATAGCGGTGCCGCCGAAACCGTCGGAGTTGGGCCTATCGTTACGAATAAACGCGTACTTAGGTATGGCGAATCCCCTGGAGCGGTTTGGAGTAAGCCATGTCTCCTGGAGAAGGAATAAGTCAGGTTCTTTGTTTTGAAGGAACAGTTTAATCTCGGGAAGGTTGGTGTTAAGGCTACGAGCGTTAAAAGATACTAGGGATAAGCCCTTGGGTTTAATACGACTGGACGCGGGATTCGCGGGTCTAGACATTATAATTTATTATTTACGAATTTATAAAAGAATTTACAACGAACTTAGGAGCGAGTGATGCTCGGCTAAAGCAAATAAACGCTCTTGAGGAGAGCGGGCGGCTCGCAGTTTGCGTGCGAGCACGGAAATTTCGTTAATATCGACGTTTTGAATAACGTCGAACACGGTCTTCATGTCCTCAGCCAACGACGACTGAGGTGCGGATGACGGAGAAGGACGCGGCCCTACGGAAGCCACGGGAGCTGGGATGGGTCGGGAAGGTGCAGGCGGAACGGCCGGACGCTGCCTCCAAGACAGAGCCGGAGTAGGCGTCGGCTGAGCGGGCTTTGCTTCCGGGGGACCCCGGTTGCGCAGCGGCGGGAAGTTAGCGTGAGTGAGCGGCGGCGCCGGTTTAGGCGCGACCCTCTTGGTGGTGGAGCGCGGAGCGCGCGGGCAGCCCCTGTAGTTAGCTGTGTGGCCGGACTGGCCGCACAGCACACAGGCAGGGGGGGAAGTGGATTCGGGAGTGCGAGTGCACTCCTTAGTGAAGTGAGGATCCAGGCACTTTACGCACCTGGGGGGAGCTGAACAGTTAGCCGCTGCGTGGCCATAGAGCTGGCAGCGGTGGCACTGCCCAGGGTGACCACGGGGGTTGGGACGCTCGACGGAGATATTTGAGAGTCCGCAAATTGTGCGAGCCTCTCTAAAGATCTCCCTCGAGTTGGGAGTATTTGAAAGGATTACTAAAGCTAAAGGAAAACGCCTACCGCGGTTGGAGTGCATCTTGTGCACTGCTGTGACCGGGAAACCCTGGGACTTAAGGTCCTCGAGGATTTCTTCATTCGCGAGCTCGAACAGGACGCCCCGTAGTACTGCGCGGATCTCACGCTCCTCCGGGAGGGCGTAGGTGTGATACGCGATTTGGTTTAATCCGAGTAACCTGGTAAACGCGCGGAAGTCGTCGACGGTCGCTACTTGAATCTTGATTGTATCGCCAGCGTTGGCGGCTTTTAAGTAATTAATTTTGTGCACTTTGCACAAGTTTGAAACCGCGGTCCAGCGCGCTTTTTCACGCAGGAAGACGGGCGGAGGGAGCTGAGGCTTCGGCGGGACGGGAGCGCAGCGCGTCGCTGGCTTCGATGTGACCGACGGAGACGCGGTTACTTCGAGCGATTTTAACGGCGCGGGGGCTGGTGTTGAAGACACCGGGGTTGGCTCAGGTGTTGAAGACACCGCGGCTTTTTTCGAACGCTTCTTAGAGCGTTTGGCAACTAACTGAAACGCGGGCTCAGGAGAACCGGTTAGGGTGGCGGCGACCGACGAAGCTTCGGACGCGGCGGAGTCTGAATCGCTCCCGGGAGCGGTACGCTTCCTGCGAGATGAGCGCGAGGATGAGACCGACGCGCAGTCCATATCGGATGGAACGGGAGACGCGGGAGAGCTATAGACCTGAGGGGTCTGGACATTAGAGGCCTGAGGGGCCGTTGTTGAGGCCTGAGGGGCCGGGGACGCAATAGATGCCTGTAAGGCCTGCGTTAGTGCGTCAGCGGGTATGCTTACGCCGGACGCAGCGAGCGCCTGGGCGAACGACTTAAGAATATTAACAAGGTCCATTGAAGGACTTGGAATTTCAATATGTTATATATAAATATATAATGTATGCCTATAATATAAAACAAATGCCTAGGATTCCTAAATAAAAACCTAGCGAACCCTAGCGGCAAACCTCCCTACCAGCGGTAGGGGGGCTGGGGAGAATAACTTAAAACTAACCGTAGTACGCCGAAGGCCGCTACCTAGAAACCTAAAAAAGGGTACGCAGGTAAAGAGTTGACCGCGTTAGGGTCAACCTTTACCGACAGAAAGGACAAAAACACACGAAAACACACAAATATGATAAAAATAAATATGAAAATAGGAGAAAAATAAATAAAATAGAGAAGAGAAATAAATAAAAATAAAAAGGACTGGTTCAGTACAAATTCGTTGTCACCGTTAAGTATCCTTTGCACTGAAACCAGACTACTTACGCTGGGCACAACACTGCACTCAGCACAAGCACAACACTACTTAGCACAGCACTTTGAAGACTAAGGGGCTTAGTCGCAAAGAAAAATCGCACTTCGAAAGCACTCAGACGGAGTAGAAAAACCTTGCAAACCGTAGCACGGAACCAACACGCTATACTGTGACGTCAGTAGACTGAGCGCCACGGAATATCGGGAGGGAACCGACCAACGGAGAACTGGGTCTTGCACGTCCGCACCGCGTGGCGATCGGAGCGAGAATGTTCCAGTAAATCGGAACCAAGTATTACATAGTAATTCACCACGAATCGTAATCAAGGTGGTGGGAGGCTGACAGTCCTCGGTATCTGTTAGGGCTCTATGGGGTACGGATCAAAGTGCTCCAGTGAGTTGGAGGCTGCCCCAGCATGCAGAGGTGCAGACTTCCCAAGTATTGTCCGGTGCAGTGTTGGTGTGTAGTGGCTGCCAGCTACACCAATAAGGAAAGAAGTGCTCTGCTTGTTGACTGGCCAACGGTACATCGTTGTGTGTCGGCCAGAAGATAGGTGCTCTGTTATTGACTGGCCAAAAACGCAGGTGTTGTATCATTTCGCAAATGGAGGACGAAATTGGCGAATGTAAAACTAATTATTGATTTTGAAAACTCAAGAAGCAGAATCATAACGATATTATCCTAGCATGGCCTCATTTTGAAGATGTTAAAACCTAAAAAAGTGTGATAAAACCTAAATGTCATATAGACCATGAAATGATAAGCTCAAGTAATTCCCGTTAAGTACGCGTATCTGATAATCAAACTCAAACTCAAACTCAAACTCAAACTTTATTGCTTCTCAAGAATCATACATTTGATTATTAAAAGCACAATCAAAAAATGAAAATTAAGGACCCTGCTGGGTGCTGCAATTTTGGGGGAGAGGAGGAATCGCATGTTAATATTAACTTTGAACTTATGATAATTTAAGTTTTCATTTGGGTGTTTCGGTAACATTATTTTTTTATAATTTATCAATAAGGTACTCGTTCACATGATAATAACATTTTGTTAGTAAGATTTGCTTTATTTCCATTATGAATATTTTATTATTAGTTATTAACTTAATATTTTTTGGCAAATTATTATATATCCTTACTGACATTGCTAGGGGACTCGTGGAGTGCAATGTTAGTTTGGAATTTGGAAATTGCAATTTGTTTTTATGCCTTAATTCATATTTAGAAGAGTTTTGTTCCCTTTTTTCATAAAATTCTGGTTGTGTATGTACCGATTTACATACTTCCAATATATATATACAAGGTAATGGTAATATTTTAAACTTTTGAAAATATGATTTGCAACTTTCTCTATTACTAATGTTTGCTATTATCCTTATCAATTTCTTTTGACAGACAAATAAAGAATTTAAGTCAGTGCTATTTCCCCACAATGTTATGCCATAACTTAGCCATGCATTAGCATATGCGTAGTACATAGAAACAGCAGTTTCTAAGTCGGTGTTTTTTTTTATTTTTCGGAGCGCATAAGTAAAGCTAGATATTTTGCATCGTATTTTATTTAAATGTATTTTCCAATTTAAATTTGAGTCTATTTCTAAACCAAGCAATTTAAAATTGTTTACCAATTCCATTTCAGTACTATTAAATTTAATTTTTATATTTGGTGGTTTTCTTTGGTGAGGGTGAAAAGTAATAATTTTTGTCTTCTGTAAATTTATCTCCAGGCTATGTTCCGCCATCCAGTTTTGTACTGTGTCTAAACAAGAAATGATTTTATCGTGTAGTGTTATGGTATCTAGTGACGAGACAAGAATAGAGACATCGTCAGCAAACAAAACGCAATATTCTTGTATAGTTTTAGGTAGCTCATTAATATAAATTAAAAACAATAAACAACCTAGAACACTGCCCTGCGGAATTGAACTATTGATTATTTTCCTAGATGATCGGACACTTTCTATTTGCTTTTTATCATAGTTAAAGTATTCTATTTCTACGTATTGCTCTCTGTCTTTTAGATACGAGGTTAACCAATTATGAGCTAGTCCACGGATTCCTGCTTTATATAGTTTAGATAGTAGTACTTTATGTTGAACTTTATCGTAGGCTTTTGTCATATCTAACATTATTCCTATAGCATGTTTCTTTTCATTAAGTGCGTCGAGTGCTTTTTGGATAAATTTATATACAGCTAAAATCGTTGACCTATTTTTACGGAAACCGTTCTGACAATCGTCGAAGATGTCGTATTTTTCACAAAAACTATAAATTCGGTTACACATAGCTTTTTCAAATATTTTTGAATCGGTTGGTAACATTGCGATTGGTCGATAGTTATCGGGATCATCTTTTTTATTTTTCTTATAAATTGGTTTAATTGCAGCCTTTTTTAGAATACATGGGAATACTCCTTCATTAAATGACTGATTAATTAAAACGGTCAATGGCAAGGTTAGTTCTTCCGCACATTGTATATATATATATAATATATATATATAATCAAGCGAGACAATGTATTGTAATCACTAGAAAATATCAGTCCTGTACAATTACAACCAGCGCAATTTAGTATCACTAACGACTTTAAACATAAACTCAAACATGTTAAAAATTGTAAATACAAAGTACAAAGCACATGTGTGATCGACTGCCTTCTAGCCATTGACAATAGAGGTCCCGGTGTCCTTAAGTTTGATAAAGGCATTCCTGCGCTGCGTCTCTTTATATGCAAATATAAATTTAAGATGTTCAGTACTGCAGTTCGATATATGGTCATCAATAAGCTTTTCTTGTGAAATGTGCTTTTTATCTGGTTTGTCAAAGGTATAATAAAAAAATTTCAATGTTGTAACGAAAAGTAGAATATCACATATAGAATAGTTTTTGAATCGAAAGTAAAACCATATTTTTCTCATATTTTGATGACATAAGCGTTATAAAATTCATTAGACGATATGTAAAGAGCCCAGCAGTTTTTGCGATATAATTTGCATATTAACATTACGTACATCATAAGTATGGAGCGCTTACCCCACAAAAGTAAGGCAATACGCTCCCTCTTATTTATGTAAACGGCAAAATGTAAATTAATTTTGTCGTTTATGAAACGAGACTTTTTGGCAGCCGCCTGAAAATTACTTCACGCAAACAAACGAAAAGTTACCAACTTAATGATGTGGTGAAATTAAAGATGAAATTGTGTGCTATTTATAAATGTGGAATAAATCTTAAAAGTGTCTAACGATTGAAAATTTGTCAAATGTGCATCGACTTTTCGATCGGACTCGGTTATTGTGGGAGTAAAAAATACGAAGTTCTTTTATTTCACATAATTTGAAGAATAATTTAAAGAGGTATTATGCAGGTACCATTATATGTATTAAAAACTTTTATACCCCTTTTCGTACTTAGAGAGTTGTCAATAATCTATAAATTTCAGCCTTCAAAAAATCCGAAAACGTGGCGGCATTAGTTTTATACGAAGTTATTGAAACAGCGGTTTTTTCAATTTAATTTAATTAATAAAATACAATACAAAAACTTAACCTAAAAATGTCAAAGCACCCTGTGAGGAAGTTGTTAAAAAAATGATTAAATACATTATTTAGAGTCAGCGTCTTATTAGACAAATGGATTATTGTTTAAAAATAGAACAACAAGTTATTCAGTATCGCCTTATTCAGTAAGTGATCAAATATATATAATGAGATTTAAAATGTTTGATACCGTTTTAAAAATTAATTTGACTAATGAAATTAGAACAGATTAAAAAAATCACACTGTTTACATTAGAACATACATAGTTATATAAATACAAGGTTACTCGTCAACGATGTTAATCGTTTTTGTACAAATTAACCATAGAAGTTCTTAATAAAAAACTGTTAGATATAAATTTCAATTCATAAGTTACACAGAAAATAATCTATAATAAAACTTTCATTCGGAATAACGATATTACGTTAAATTAAGAGAGTTCTACTAACTTTACTAATATGTGCCCAGCCTCTGTCATCCCGTGAAATAATGGTCTTAATATTTGAAAACTTTCTCTCCATTCTAATATCTAAAGAAATTTCACTTTCAGCTATAAAATTTTGATTATTTTTTATTCAAAAAGTATAGAAACAGTCTAAACTTCACAACTATCTAACGTAAATCCGTTTCTGAGAAAACGCATTTACATAATTTGGATTTTTGCTCTTGGTTTCTCTATATTATTTTTATCTCCAACGAGATACTCTATGCTTTTACAAATGGAAATATGAACATGTCACCAGGTTCATCTGGATTCATGTCATGGGCGATATTTGATAATTGATCCTATGAAAGTTATGCTATGCAACAAATATTTAAAAGAATACTCTATGAAGGTTCTACGACAGGTTTCATAGAGCGAGTGTATTATTTTCATTATATCAATTCTTTGGCCAATGATTGGTTAGTTAATTTTAAACATAAAATAAAACAAATAAAAAAATGTATAGTGCCACTTTTACACTCGGACTCTGTTTTGTATTAGAACTGACATCACAATACTTTTATCTATAAGGTTACTTTTTTCACAGTCGAGCCTTCGGGCCTACAAACCAAAGTGAAGCCACAGGGCAAAATCATGTGTTATGGAAGATTTTGTAGCCATAGAACCCACAGGATTCTAAAACGTAAAATAACATCAAAAGAAAAAAACAAACAGCATTAAATTTTGAGCCTGCCAGGGTTTGAAAGTATTTTATTTTACTGTCCATCTTTTGTATTTGGCTGTAGCGCACTTGAAATTTTGGTGATAAAAATCTTAATTTTTTTTATTATTACTTGTAAGCACACTGTGTCACAGTGTCCACTGAACTACATATTTTTTTTAATTTAGTTTGTAATGTTAAGGATGTATGTAGTAACTATTGATATATTATTTTTCATATGTAACTACTTTGTATGCATTATTTTCTCCAAATCCTTTGCTGATCTATATTATTAGGCGTAGTAGTAATTTGAAGGAGCGTAAAATTACATCTTCTTCAACATTAAAAATCATTAGCATCCTTCCATGAATGCTGCCGAGTCTAAGACAAAACATCTTTTTGTTAAAAAATTCAGCGAAATTTTAACAATTACATAAGTTGGTTAACCGTAATAAAGTCGAGGTAAAGCTGTACTGTTAATAAGTAACGCAATTTTTTATCTGAGCTTCCGAGTGAGGTTTCGCGGGCAAAACAATAAATCAACTCGTGAGGCGGGTTGCGGCTTATTATGTCGGAAAACACAACCGGACTTTTTAAGTTTACATCCAAAGGTTTGTAATCCAGTAGGTAGCAGTTCTGTATTGAGTTTAATATTTCCATTTATCAAATTTTAGTTTTGAAGATACTGTGTCGGCTGAAGGATAAACGATTGCTTTGTTGTTCTGTAGGAGTAAACGTCGACGGGCAGTGTTTTGGTTGATAAGTATTCCAGTGTAACTTATGTTGTTATAATTAAGTTGACTTTAAGATACTTAAGAGACTAATAATTTGACAGCATACCCATTTTTTATTGCTATTTCTTTTATGACAATATTAAACCTTTACTCATGTTTTAACCAGATCAGTTGCGTATGAATTTAACTAGTTTTTCTGTAATTTTTGGTAACCTTTTTTAAAAATTTACTACCTAAAAGTTCGCTGGTATAGAATGCCATATGATAATAAGCCCGCTTGTGCAAAATAAATAAATAAAAACAGACTTTTCCGAGAACTTAGAAAAAGTGCGGGGCATTAGTTTATTAGCTGTGCTACAGCCCTGATACCTAATTACTAACTAAAATAAAAATGTCGTCACAAGCTTTACATACTTGATACTAGATTAAAAATTATTCTATATTTCTCAATAATTAGATATTTTCCTCGCCTTCAACGGCCTAACCTTCAGGAACAATACTTTTGTGGACCCCTTACAATGTGTATGCAACATTTCATGCAGATCATTTACGTAGTTCAGGCAAACAGGCAAACAAATCAACAAACAATCAAACTCACTTTCGCATGTAAAATATTAATTGTAATAAATCTTTTGTAGCAATCAACAATATCAATGGCGTCATGTCTTGAAATATTTTTCAAAGCTAAATTGACACACAGTCTATAATTATAACTATCAAACGTTTTGATCTGATATTAAAACCTATTAAGTATCTTCCCAAAACAACGACACAATATTAATTACATAAAATATTGGTCTTTGAAGTGTAAAAGTAAGAAAACAATAATTTTCTTGGGTCACGTGTAATATAATGTCTATAACACAAACGAACGGCCGCACCCTTATTAATTGATACTGACTGCTGCAAGCCTCTCTCTAGTTATAAGTGTTGTATTTTTCTGGAAGTAAGAGTTCCTAAACACTTATAATAAATGTAATGATGTTCTTTGATACGAACTTTATTTAAATGACAAAGGAAATTGGAGTAAATAGTGCTATTAGAAATTTATAAGCACATAAAATTGATAAACTTTTAAAATAAGTTACTTTGAAATCATCTGATTTTTAAACAGTTCTTTTTCTCTTTTAGTAGATTATTAGCTTTTGCAGAGCATTATCTCGATTGCTCTAGGGGAACCTACCCTGGTATCAACTCAGTTGGTACCAGTATTCTATCAGTATTTTAACTATGGCTGATGGATGTGATACTGTAAACCGTAACTTTCACTTTACCTACTGTGCAAATGAAACTATAATAATAAAATCAAAAACCTACTGCGATGGTGTTCATCAAAAAAGTTTCAAACGAAAGTTAGTATTAATTAATAAACGCAATTAAGTTCCCAAGTACATAATATTTCCGGCGATACAATGAAAAAACATTTAACTGTATTATTACATTTAAGTTTTAAGCATTTCTTTTAAATTTTTTTTAAACAAAATTTACAATGTCTCTTTATGTCTATACAAAATTATACTTATCTGCATCTGTTAGCTAAGCAAGTCCCCCTTCCCCCAACTATCCAAACGACGAAAATCCTCAAACGGAACCCGTTCACGAATTAACAGATCCAGCCATCTACTCTTTAACCATATAAGAGGGAAGTGAGCTACCAACCACCCGACGCTACCGTAAGAAGACGTACTTTAGTGACAATGATGCTTTAGACATTCATTCGGACGAATTCATTCAACTCAACGAACAAACGGGCAGGCACTTTAGACATGTTTTATTATATACACTTGTAAAAACCTGTAAATGAGAGGATTACACTCAAGGGCTTTATCGTCCAAATAATCGGATAGTTATAATAAGCTTTAGCACAGAAATTTCGCTTTATAGTTTCTTTGAATTTGTCCGTAGGATTGACATTGGATATCCTCAGGAATCTTATTATAAAAGTGTATACATTGGACCCATGAATGAGTTAGTTTATGAACCCTATTATTGTGAGCTGCCAGCTTATTTCTTCCTCTTGTGTTAACATTGTGCAGATCTCTTTGAAAATGAAAATGATTATGTTCTTCCTTACAAAAATTAAATTTTCTTAAATATATTGCGATATAAAAGTAGGAATATCTATTTTCTTAAATTTATTTATAAGCGACAACCTTGGACCAAGCTTACAGAGTGCGATAACGGCCTCTTTCTGCAGAATAAAAATATTGTCGATGTCAGCAGCACTCTCCCAAAATTTTGTAACACCTTTTCGCTAACCCATTATCATGCTGTCCCCACTGGAGTTTGGCGTCTAAAGTTATGCCTAGAAATACAGTTCAGTTTGCAGGAGTCAGTTTCTGGTTCTTAACTACAATGTTTGTATTTAACTGTTTGACTTTTGGCCAAGTAAACTTAACGCATTTAGTTTTGTTTTTATCGAGGAGCAAATTATTAGCTGAGACCTACTTCTTTGCGTAAGAGATACATTTGTTTACTGATCTATAGTCAGTTTCTTGTCTTTTGTTTTAAATAAGGAAGAAGTATCATCAGCAAACAATATGTACTCGCATTGATTCTTAGCCACAGACTGCAGATCATTCACATATTTATATATTTATTTATTACACACAACAGAATACAACTTTAATAAAATTAATTAAAACAGGAATTAATTCTAAAAAAAGGAAAGAAACTGCCAATCATGATGATTTTTCTCCATTTATTACAACTTTGTGTTTTCTATAAGAAATATATGATTACATCAATCAAAGCGCTCGGTTTTTTATGACATAGCATGACACGACTCCTCCCGCTGGCTGGCGCTGTCATTAAACTACCATAAAAATGCCATAAAAATGAGAAATTAATTGACTTAAAATTAAATTTTCAAAAATCTAAGTGTCCGTTGGTAGTATTTTATTTACACAAGGATTTATTTTAACAGTTGCACAATAAATCAATCTTACTTAAAGACACTACTGTAGCTGCAATACATACATTCGCACGTCGCCGAGGTTTAGCGCAACTGAAGCTCATCCCATTTTTTTGTTCCCCTCCACGGAGAGGGCAGAAGGATAAAAAATGTTCTGACGCATACCCCGCGCGCATTCTCGCTCCGATCGCCACCCGGTACGGACGTGCAAGACACCGTTCTCCGTTGATCGGTCCCTTCCCGATATTCCGTGTTTAGCGTGTTGGTTCCGTGTTACGGTTTTCAAGGTTTTTCTACTCCCTCTGAGTGCTATCAAAGTGCGTTATCATATCTGTGTGTTTTCGTGTATATTTGTCCTTTGTGTCGGTAAAGGTTGACCCTAACGCGGCCAACTCTTTACCTGCGTACCCTTTTTTAGGTTTCTAGGTAGCGGCCTTCGGCGTACTACGGTTAGTTTTAAGTTATTCTCTCCAGCCCCCCTACCGCTGGTAGGGAGGTTAGCCGCTAGGGTTTGCTAGGTTTTTATTTAGTAACTCTAGGCATTTGTTACATAATTATATATATATATATCATAGTCCCAACCCCTTCCCAAATGGATAAGCAAAGCGTCATAAACATTGCGAAGGCGTTCGCCCAAGTACTCGCCACGTCGGGTGTTTCAATTTCTGACGACATATTCAAGCAGGCCGTACTAGCGCTTAACGCGTCCCCAGCCCCTCAGGCCCCGACCCCAGCCCCTCAGGCCTACAACGTCCAGACCCCTCCATTCCATCCGATATGGACTGCGCGTCGGTCTCATCCTCGCGTTCATCTCGTAGGAAACGCATCGCTCCCGGGAGCAATTCAGACTCCGCCGCATCCGAAGCTTCGTCGGTCGCCGCCACCCTAACCGGCTCTCATCTCATCAAAAAAGCCGCTGTGTCTTCAACACCCGAGCCAACCCCGGTGTCTTCTACACCCGCCCCCGCGCCTCTCATGTCACTCTAAGTGACCGCGTCTTCATCGGTCCCTTCGAAGCCAGCGTCGCGCTGCGCTTCCGTCCCACCGAAGCCTCAGCTGCCTCCGCCCGTCTTCCTCTGTGAAAAATCGCGCTGGACCGCGGTTTCTAACTTGTGCAAAGAGCACAAAATTATTTACTTAAAAGCCGCCAACGCTGGCGAATCAATTAAAATTCAGGTCGCGACCATCGACGACTTCCGGTCTTTTACTAGGCTTTTGTCGATCAAACAAATCGCGTATCACACCTACGCCCTCCCGGAGGAGCGTAAGATCCGCGCAGTACTACGGGGCGTCCCGTTTGAACTCAGTAATGATGACATTCTCGAGGACCTTAAGTCTCAGGGCTTCCCGGCTGAAGCAGTGCACAAGATGCACTCTAACCACGGTAGGCGTTTTCCACTAGCTTTAGTTATCCTCACAAACACTCCCAACTCGAGGGAGATCTTCAGAGAGGCTCGCACAATCTGCGGACTTTCGAATATCTCCGTCGAGCGTCCCAACCCTCGCTGCCACCCTGGGCAGTGCCACCGCTGCCAGCTCTATGGCCACGCAGCGGCTAATTGTTCAGCTCCCCCCAGGTGCGTTAAGTTCCTGGACCCTCATATCACCAAGGAGTGCACTCGCACTCCCGAATCCACTTCCCCCCCTGCCTGTGTGCTGTGCGGCCAGTCTGGCAACACAGCTAACTACAGGGGTTGCCCGCGCGCTCCGCGCTCCTCTGCGAAGAGGGCCGCGCCTAAACCGGCGCCGCCGCTCACTCCCGCTAACTTCCCGCCGCTGCGCAACCGGGGTCCCCCGGAAACAAAGCCCGTTCAGCCGACGTCTACTTCGGCTCTGTCTTGGAGGCAGCGTCCGGCCGTTCCACTTGTACCTTCCCGTCCTATCCAAGCTCCCGTAGCTCCCGTAGGGCCGCGTCCTGTTCCGCCATCTTCACCTCAGTCATCGTTGGCTGAGGACATGAAGACCGTGTTCGACGTCATTCAAAACGTCGACATTACGGAAATTTCCGTTCTCGCACGCAAACTGCGAGCCGCCAGCTCTCCTCAAGGGCGTTTATTTCCGTTAGCCGAGCATTACTCGCTTCTAACTTCGTTATAAATTTTATTTTTATTTTTTATTTTTGTATAAATTCGTTAATAAGCAAATATAATGTCTAGACCCGCAAATCCCGCGTCCGGTCGTATCAAACCCAAGGGCTTATCCCTAGTTTCTTTTAACGCTCGTAGTCTCAGCACTAACCTTCCTGAGCTCAAACTATTCCTTCAGAACAACGAGCCAGACTTATTGCTTCTTCAAGAGACGTGGCTCACTCCAAACCGCACCAGGGGATTCGCTGTTCCCAATTCCGTGTTCATTCGTAACGATAGGCCCGACGGTTACGGCGGCACAGCTATTTATCACAAAAGAGGTTTCCACTGCACTCCTCTTCCTACCCCTCCTCTCCTCAACATGGAGGCCACTGTGTGTAGATTGGCTATGACTGATCATCCGACCGTCATCATTGCTTCAGTCTACATACCTAGTGACATCCATCATACCAGACCTATCCTTAGCGACTTCGAGGCCATTCACGCCCTCGGCCATTCAGTCATTATGTTTGGAGATTTTAACTCCAAACATACTGACTGGAAGTGCCTATCGACCAACCAAAGCGGTAGACAACTCCTTAAAATCACTCAGCAACTCGACTTAGACGTTATCTCTCCCGTCACTCCCACTCACTATCCCGGCAACCCTAACTACTCACCTGACATCCTCGATTTTGCGATCGTCAAACAAATTAACCTCGATCTCAAGTCTATCGAACCGCTCAATGACCTTGGCTCTGATCACCGCCGCGTCTCCCTCGTGCTAGGATCGCCTAACAATCACGTCACTCCTCCTAAGACCTTTACCAACTGGAAAGGTTTTAAAAATACGTTAGCTTCAGCCTTAGAGGCCCCAAACTCTCCGCTCGCGATCTCGCCCGACCAAATAGATAGCCCGGACAAAATTGATTCATTAGTCGACTCCCTCGCTGATGCTATCGACTCAGCCATCAGTGTAAAGAAAAAAAGAAGTATACCCAATTGACCCTTAGCCGTTAGCAATCTCTTTAAAGCTAAGAACGCGGCTCTCCGGAGAGCCAAGAAATATCCCACGCCCGCCTGTAGATCAGCTGCGAACAAACTACAACGTAAAGTTAGGTCTCGCCTCGCGGAACTCCGAGACGCTCAGTTTAACGATCTCATGGCGAATATCTCTCCGTCCCAACAAGCGTACTATAGTATGGCCCGAGCCTTACGCGTAGACGCCACCTCTCACATTCCTTCTCTCACTCGTCTCGACGGCACTATTGCCTTTGAAGCCGAAGAGAAAGCCGAATGCTTCGCCGACAGCATAGCGGCACAATGTTCGCCCAGCACGCAACCCGCGGATCCCTCCCACATCCAGGCGGTGGAGGACGAAGTTCTCCGCAGAGAATCTCTCCCCATCACCGACGACCCCGTCACAGCCTCTAATGATGAGATCTTGCTTCTCATTAGAATTCAAAAGTCCAAAAAGGCTCCGGGTGCGGATAGTATTTCTAACCACGCACTCAAACACCCGCCTCAACAGGTTCTTACCTTGTTAGACATCATCTTCAATGCCTGCTTCGCAGTCTCGGTCTGCGTGCGTTCTCGAGCGCACGTCGATCGCAGACGCCTTCCCGCTCTTTTAGCCCCCGCGCTAATTGAGCACCCAAATTTCACTGGTTGTTGTCGTAATATATAATTTCATAGTTGTATACCGTATTAAGTTTCTAACGCCGTTTTCACGGCGGACAGTGGCTCGTTAACTGGACTTCTAATTAGTTTCTAACGCCGTTTTCACGGCGGACAGTGGCTTGTTAACCGTACTTCGTGGAACGTGAGCTTCGTCGTTCCAGGACTTCAAGTTCCGTGTTCGAGTAAGTTATCCGCGTCGTCCTCAACCGCCCTACTGCATGTAGGGTGGTTTTTTAGGAAGTTAGTCATCGTTGATAGGTTCATAGTATATATATTTATATATTGTCGTCCCTCCCCAACCCCTCCGCAATGGCTTCCCTAAGCCCTGAGGAGATTCTGAATAAGCTGATCGCTGATCACGACGCCCAAGGCACTTACTGCCCCCCTCATATGATTCGCACACTGCAATCATTTCTCCCTCTAATCATGGCACTGTTCACATCGGCCCCTCAGGCCACCTCCGTCCCTCAGACCGCTCTGGTCTTAGGCCCTCCCGCGTCTCCTTCCTCCAGTGACATGGAGTGCGAAGTAGACGCCCCTCCGCGCCGCAAGCGCGCACCCGCGACCGAGTCATCCTCGGACGCCACCCCAACTGGCCCTGAGTCTCCCTCCTTTACGCTTGTTAAGAAGCGTTCGAAACAAGACCCGGCGCCCTCAATGCCCGTCCCTACACCCCCTGCGGCGTCTTCAACGCCAGCTGCCCCGGTGTCTTCAACACCCGCTCCGGCCCCAACTTCTGTCAAGGCCAAGGTCCCACCACCCGTTTTCCTTCGGGAAAAGGGTAAATGGACTGAGGTCTCGACATTGTGCAATGAGCACAAAATCCATTACATCCGAGCAGCCAACTCGGGTGAATCTATTAAAATCTTAGTCTCGTCGATAGACGACTTTCGTGCTTTAACAAAGCTCCTCGCCGATAAGCAATATGCTTATCATACTTATGCTCTGTCAGAAGAGCGTAAGATCAGAGCGGTACTCAGGGGAGTCCCGTTCGAATTATCGAACGAGGCTATCCTGGAGGATCTGCAGTCCCAAGGCTTCCCGGCACTCGCGGTGCATAAAATGCACAGCAAGTACGGGAGGCAACACCCTCTCGCTTTGGTGGTTCTCGCCAACGTCCCCAAGTCCAGGGAGATCCTCAAAGGGGTTAGCACTATATGCGGCCTCTCTGGGATCTCGATCGAGGCGCCTCATCGCCGCGGTCATCCCGGCCAGTGCCATCGGTGCCAGTTGTACGGGCACGCGGCGGCCAACTGCCGCGAACCGCCCAGGTGCGTCAAGTGCCTGGTCCCTCATCTCACTAAGGAGTGCAATCGCACTCCTGAAACTCCCTCTCCTCCCGATTGCGTGCTTTGTGGCCAGTCCGGCCACACCGCAAATTACAGGGGCTGCCCTCGTGCACCCCGTTGTATGCGTTCCAATCCCAAGAGGTCGGCACCCAAACAGGCCCCGCGCCTTTCTCAAGAAAACTTTCCGCCGCTGCGTAGCCGGGTTCCTCCGGCTACAAAGCCTACACAGTCTAGGCCTGCCCCAGAAAACTGGAGGCAGCGCCCCGCATCGAATCCCATCCCGGCTCCTCGCCCATACAAACCCACTCCTCAACCCTCCGTAGCAGACGATATGCGTGTCGTCTGCGACGCTATAAAAATGTCGATGTTAGTGAAATCGCAGTCTTAGCCCGTAAACTTAGGGCTTCACGTACTCCGACAGAGCGTTTGCTAGCTCTGGCGGAGCATAGTTCCCTTCTCAATTCATTATAGGTTCATTTAAATGAATTGATCCCTAAATCATACTTCGGCCGACCTCTGCCCAGCCCCGGCTTCACCGGAGGCTGCCCAGAACGGCCACCAACTCATGTCCCTTTGAGCACCTTCAGTGCAACTTTCACTACAGGCGGAAGACCCGCTAGCGGGTCTCCGCCAGCGCGCCCAACTTCCCGACGGGTGTCGCTTCCGATGAAGGCTAACGGTAATAACTACAGCCAACAGGTGGTTTTTAGTGGGTAGGTGCCATTCTGGTGAGTCCCACATAACCCCCCCGCAGAGGAATTTACCTGCGGGCGGGTATGCATGACGCATCTTCCACCTCCCTCCCGCGAGGGTGCCTCGGCAGCAAAAAAAAAAAAAAAATGCCTGCTTCGACCACATCTACTTTACCTTAGGGACCTTTACCAACTGAAATAATGGAAAATACTAACTCTTTTAGGACCAATTCCTAAATGTAGCGTTTTTTATGACACAACACTTTGATAACATCACCATACAAATAGGGAAATAAAAGTATCGATCACACGTTTATTGTTTTATGATATGCACGAAACTGAGTTTTAACTTTTTTTAAGTAAAAAAATGCTATATTATGTAATTACTCGTCTTTCGGAAATAATAATATAAAATGTATATGAAAAGAAATAAAATGGAATCGCTCGCTAAATCGAAGTCTAGGTGTTAAAATATAAATTATGCTATCAAAAATTTTAGGGAAAAATGTGGATTTCATATTCCATATACTATATGTGTTTTCAAATTCTACAGACAAACCATATACTTAATATAAAATTTTAAACCAGTAAATTTTTTCATTATGCTAAGTAACCTTTATAAAATAGTTCTCAGTGGGAACATTAGAGCAAATTATAATTTAACACTTATTAAACAGTTTCAAAAGTTATTCCCAATGAAACATCTACAATGCAAACCTGTTTAAGCCAAGAAATCGCCAGTAGACTTCCAAAGACTGATTGACAATTGATTGATAATACCTTTTCAATATACCTTAGTTCCGCAAACTCTGACTTTGTCACACGAACTTTGACTGGCGCCTACCGCAGAATGAATACTTAAGCCCAATGCAGAACTCGTCGTCTTTAAATCGATCGCCTAGTTGTTTGTGCCGTGATACGAACAATGGCAATATATTTTCCGACACTTGAGCTCTCAGGTAATTGTGGCAGAAACTTTCCGTACGTGAGCGCAATATTGATGAAGTACAGACGGCCGGTTTTATAACCTTTTTTGTGGTCGCATTTTCGGGTATATTTTTATTAGGGTAAGAATAATAGTGCAATGATAAGATATTTGTAGTTGACTACCGAGCTAGGATGGCTCTCATAGGGTTTAATAGGGGAGAAGAAAAATGATAAAGGAGTTTTATATTGAACGATGGAAGTTTTAACTAAGATGATAAGAAATTGAAGAATGTCTTAAAAATACAAATATTTTTTTATGTTGAGACATGTTTTTCGATTTTACGAAAATATTTTTAATCAGTATGATGTTAAATATTTTATTTACAAACCTAAATCATTATTAACACGAGAAAATTCATTCCATGAAAAATTATTTCGAAGATTCTTACAAAGAAAATAACATTATGAATAAGAAATCCTTGAATGAGTAGAGTTTGCTTGAATATACAACAATGCTTCATGACTGGCGTTCGTCCGTTGACATTTTATCCTTGTCTTGAAGTTTTGCGTGGGTAGATGAAACAAGTTAAGAAGTTAACAATAGATAATATCTTTACACTTTACAAACTTTTGTGAATACATTTAGTTCAGAGTTAGTCTATGTGAAACAACAGTAATTTCGGTTGGTAACATGGTTTTAACCTGGTTAAAAAAAGGAAAACCAGTTACTTAGTTACTTGTGGATTTTTATCAATAAACAATTATCATTTATATGCGTTTAGGTTAAGATTTAGAACTAATAACTTGGTATTGCTAACGATAAAACGATGTCAAGAAATGACAACTGAACGAGCATGATAGAAGAAAACAGAATAAAAAAATTGATTTATTATTTATACAGGGTGACCCAGAAATGACACGTAACACTGGAGGTAGATGGACTTTAGGCCTATCAGATAACACCAACATGCCTCTAGTGAAAGTTTTCTGGTTTTTTGAGATATTGCCACTTTTGTGATTTTTTTATGAAATTTCCTCATTTTGGTCCTTTTTTGCCTACAGCTATATCAGTCTAGTCACCACCTTCCAAGGGATGAATCAGAGTAAAAAAAAGAAATAATTTTTACGAGCAATTCAAAACATATTTACAATGGCTTATAAACTAAACTAAAATACAAAAATATGATTCATACTCGCACTTTCACGCTACCAGCCTCAATAGAAAATGCAACCATCATGATACGGTGGAGTAAAAAGTTTCAGGTTTATAGGGTAATTAATGCGGAAATCTCCCAATAGTGAAATTTATATTACAAGTGCTTGAGGGCGTAATGTGTAAAGATTGTAAGATTGTTATGTGAAGCATGCTTACTACTCTGAAATACCTACAAGGTGACAAATATGTTTAGAATAACCTTAAACAGTTTAGAATAATGATTTCCATAGAACTATTAAAATTTAGAGACGTCAGTATTGTTATCTATACCATGTAGCAGAATTAAAAATATAATTCATTTATTTAATGTAATTTAATGTAAAAAACGCTGAAAAGCAAAACATTACCAAAAAGTCCTTTTGAGTGTTTTCTCTTAATTCTAGAAACGAAAGACAAATTTCTAAAACTTTTTTAAAGTGTACTTTGATATTTCTAATTGCATTAATTAAGCGGTTTCTAAAGTGAGTGAACAGTCGTTTCTGAAGGAAAAGCCGAAATTTTTACAAACGTTCTTAAAGCGAAATAATTAAAAAGGTAAGTCGAGTGAGATGAGCACGGAAAGTAAGGCTTGAGTAAATTTTGAAATTAGGGAAAGCGTTTTAAGATTTGCATTAAAATATGAGTGTTTTATTTTAATTGATTTCATTGTATTAATTTTCATATCCACAAATTCAGATTGGCATTATTTTTTGAACGGCAAGGCTGGCCGGAACCGACTACGATACATATTCGACAAGTGCCGATCGGGTAGTTCATCAGTCTTTATAGACGTAGGTCAGCTCGTCCGGCTCGTTTCGCCAAAAAACCCGAATGGCATTGGCCAGGTGGCAATTATACCATCATCACCCTGAATGTGCGTGGCACCAATGCGGAATTGAAGAAGAGGACAAAATGTATGCATAGTTTAGATGAATAATATGTGATAAGTATGAAAAGCAGAATGGAAGACCTTGATAGATCTTTTATTCAGAAAGCTTAGTCGTTCGTCGTAGAATAAATGTTATCATCTCCATGACACTGTTTTAACTTGTTAGTCACAAAACAATAATAAGCATTGATAACATTTGTAGTAAACTCAATAAAATATCTTAAAATATAAAGTTCCTTATACAAATTTAAAAACTGCTAGTTCAGTAGTGGAACGATGTTCTATTCATAAATAATACGCACATGATGTATCAAAATTGTTTCAAAATCAGACAGACTATTAATTCTTTCAAATATGCGATTTAAATTGACTTAATGTGATTAATATGGTACCTGTATCGGCAAAAAATTATGTACATTTATCGATATCGATGTAAAATATGTGAAGGATACGTTTCAGAGCGCCGATTCGTTTATTATTCTGCATACAGCACGTGGTTATCTTGGAAGGTGTAGGCTTTGCGGTAAAATTGTATTTTCTTTGAATTTATTCCCATTCTGTACCTATCTGCTGTTGGTTTAAGGGGCGAATGGAGTAATAGGTTTCACTACGATTTGCAGGAAGGAGTGTTTTGGAAAGAGATCGAAAAATTCAAATTTAAATTTGAAAGTATAGTACGATAATAATAAGTTTGAATAATATGTTCTTTAATAGGCATTATACAAATAGAGCTATTTTTATTCACTGTTTATAGCAAATAGAATTGATTAATTAGATATTTTAGTAGGTTTAGTGACAATAATTCCGGCAATACAATTAAATCCAATGTGAACTTCCTAATCTAGAAAACGAAAATAGAACCAACGTTTCACACAGTCTAAAAATATCTCACAAACAAAGAAAACTTGGCAACCATTATAACTGTCAGTTTAGAAAGACAAATCGTCATAAAAGAGATCTAAACCGCTCTTGAACTCGTCCTGGATCTACCGACGCGGAATAAAAATGCATGTTCTCCAATTTACGACAACTTTCCTTATCTTATTACGAGGATAGGTGCCAAATGAGCGACGATTCCGATGAGATTGCGAGTTTCATGATAAATAAAACAAATCTTGAAATGTTTATGGGTTTTTATCAACTTTTACAGGCGATAATTCGTGTTTTATGATGATAAGATTGAATAGTCAGTCAAAGGCAACATCATCAAGGCGCTCTAAGCAGCTACATATTTATTTAAATAGTATATAATATTTTAGGATATACTCATTATTTATTCTGTTGTAAGTAGTCTTCACACAAGTACTCTTTAGGTAAAGGCGTAAACGTAGGTATAAGATAATATTCTTTTATATAAAGGGCACAAGATGGGTTGGAGTTGGCAATTAATATAAATTTATATAAGTTGCTGTATGTTTATAAGTGCCAGCGCAACATCTCATGCCCCCATTTTTTTGTTTATGTTCGTACACTTATTTTCGGGGACAACGGGTGGCGATCATGGAAGGCACTCATTACACAGTACGTAGAAAGTAATCAGATTGGGAATAAAATCTATTATCACCAATAATGAATTTACTGAAGTTGAACAAATGCTTGGTGATAGGAAATGTAAAGCTCCTCACTCCAATCTATGTATGACTATCTTTATTAAAAGATAATTTGATTCGAAGAAAGATCGGTCTTATAACCTTAATTTAAATTAAATAGCCACCATTTTAAGCCTTAGATATGCCGTACAGACGATTGTTATGCATAAAAGATACTAAATCTTGTTTTGTTCCAACATGTAAGCTTATGACACAACGTATAATTAGATATAGTCGCCCAAGTAGCACATTACTTGTGAATTTTCGAACTGGTAAAAATATTATTAACTTCTTTAGGAAATTGAATTGCTTTTAAATGACATTTTGACCTGAAAAATTAAAAAAAACAAAATTTAAAAGTTTAAAAAAACAAGAACTTAAAAAATCCATCATAATGCCAAACTAAAAGTTATTTCTTACAAAAATATAAGTGTCACAACAGAGGTAAAACGTGGAAACTTCTACACAAAACCGTCCTAAAAGTTTTGAATCCTTACTGTTTTCTAACAGAAGGGAAACATAAATTAATACTATTTTCCTGATTTTCCCACGAGTTTCCTTACAATTCAAGGTAAAAAGAAAGTTTTATACAAGAGCTCTTTTTCATTTATTTTTGACGATAAAACTATTTCTTTGTTTCGTTTTGGGATGCCGGTGTAACAGGATTTTGAGGAATGAAATAAATAAAACAGGATATATTCATTGATCATGGTTATTGTAAGTTTGTAACACCCTCTACACTTATAATGATTTTCAAGTTTATTAGTTTAAAGACGTAGGCAAATTTTAGGCAAACTAAATCTAATTTTGTACATACACGGTTTTATTATTAAGACGGCGGTTGTTTATTATAACAGCTCTTTGATAAAACATGATTGTAGTTTTAGGGGTGTATATTAGGGAATACAAATTTAAAAGCTTTAGTCTAATTAACTATTTACACAGAGAATGGAGATGGAGCTAAAGCGGGCTGCCGGCAAAACGCAACTAAGCTCGCAGATTTTATCAGTAAAAAAGAGAGCACAGCCATATGAAGTCATATGCCCCTTATGCAGCAAAACGTCACGTTTGTGTTTGAATAAAACCTCGAGAAATATAGCCTACATCAATTATAATTAAATTTTCAGTCATCTTGTAAACTAGTTAATTGGGTTTGTTTTTAAGCTTTGTGGGACTGATTACGTTACGTTTCATGACCTATTAGAATCCTACTATCAGTCTCTTCGTCCAGTTCCACTGCACACAGAAAAAAATATAATGCCTATCTATATTTTTTTCGTTACCTACTGTTTTCATTCTCAATAATGCATATATTGTTGATACGATATATTTGATCATGACATCTTCGACCTTTTTTTTCTTTTTGATTGGACACGCCTTTGCATGGAAGACAATGATGATACACGCCTACCCTCTATGTAATGTATTTTTTTGTTTCTAGATCTACAATGTAATTTAAGATATCCTAGGTGTGACAAACAAAATCCGGGTAGTAACAAACAGTTCTGTGCTAAAAATAAATGTTTTTTTGGCCTGTTTCTGTGTTTATCGAGAAACAAAAGAAAAACCTAAAGCATTTCTTTAAAAGTATATTCGATAATAGTAAAATAAATAACAGTTAAATCACAATAAGATACATAAAAATACCTATATAAATAACATACTCAGCCGAACAGACAAACAAAGTAAAAAATGTAATTTTTATGAAATTTATATAAGCGCAAGTCCCCAAGAGGTTTTCGTTTAAACACAACTTGTTTAGGGCGGAAAGGGCAGGACGTGGCAGATCAGCTTATGCCCGCAGGGCGTCACAAATCATTGAACAAGGCCTCTAGTACTGACGTTTTCTGATATTACTGCTGCTGAGGCTTCGTTATTATTATGAAAAAACTTTACTTTGAAAACATGATTTGTTATATTGTCTTATTACTTATTTTTATTATTTAGGAATACTTGTTTTAGAATAATATTTTTATGTTTCCATAATCGGTAAGCGAGCTAGCAATTCGTCTGATGGTAGGCATCCTTGCTCGTAATCATTATTATTCTAGGGGTTTTTGTTTGTTTGTATTAATGATGACATGATAAATTATGACATTCCAATTGTAGGCAATAGCTAACACCTTTGTTTTTGTGATGTCACTGTATTTTAATCAACCTCGAACCCAAGACGTTCTTACATGTATTGATGCACATGAGAAACTACACATACCTACTGGCACTGATGTTTGTGCGATAATAACTAAGTTCTTTATTACTTTTCACAAAACCCTTCAAAGTGTTTTTTTATGTCATCTAATTCTATTTTTAGGCTTTCAGTGAATCTATAAGTGAATGTATAAGACAATGACGCTATCCAAATTGCCTTATGTTAAGTTTAGTGGGGAATCAATCAAAATAATACACAAAACCCCAGACAAAGACACCATCTATTTGCAAACCAGAGCTTGTGTTATGGATGACCATATAGCCAACCCAGAATAAGCAAACATAATATATAAGTATCAAAACATGATCCGAAAACAAACACCTGTGTTCATTACACAAATCAATGCACCGACCTGGGGTCGAAACTGGAACCTCCGGTATATAGGGTAGGGCTACTACCCACTACACCACTTGGCCGTTAAAATATATAATAGATACTCAGCAACTAAATGAATAATAAACAACAACATTGTTTTTACCATACCTGCGTATATGAAATCACGATGGCCTCAGAAATTACTTCAACAATGAATAAAACGCCTAATTATTGAAGAAAGCGTCTCGCCCAGAAAGCTAATATTTGTATCACATAAAGCTGTGTACACATAAGACGTAATGAGACAGGATTTACCGTTTTATCTCGGGATCAACTTTGTACATACCACCTAATTTACGTGACTTTCTCTTTTTGCTCAAAGTTTACACAGTCTGCTGATAGGTCGTATGAGTGAGAACAAACTATATTTATGTATAGTTACTTCCCTTTCTTTTAGAGTTACGTTGTAGGAATATAAAACAGTGGAATATTACAACAGAATTCTTGTTCTTAAGATCAGGTGTCTCAATTTGTAAACGTAGGAACAAGAATAATGACCCTAATAATCCTGTCGTCATATGTGTCAGCCGTACAAGGAGTACCCAAGTATGAGGTTGTGAAAAAATTAACTTGCTTTTTGAAAAGCTACGAAAATCTGACTGACTTAATAATTAATTTTAACTATTTCTATTGAAGAGAATAATACATCTATTTTACTTTACTTAACTTTTTGAAGACAAAAAAAAAGTCTTGTAAATTTGTCTCAACAACCAGTCATAAATCTAGAACCCATTAATATAGGTAAATATCTTAAAGAATAAATAATTAGCTCAATTAGCTCGCTTTTCTAAGAAAATACCTTTATCATGATGTACCTTAAATATAAGTATCTTATGTGTAAAAACAGTTTCGAAAATGAATACGCGTCTGTCCAACATTAGCCTTGACTAGTTGGTATAGGAAAAGTTAACTTAATAGTTACTCAGTACATGTAACTGAAAATTAATAATTATCATGTGTAGCTACGTTCACCAAATTTAAATAACTAACTTTTAAAAACCCTTTCATTTAAAATTAAATATGATTTTCATTAAAATGAGTTAGACCACAAAATTTTGATAAGTTGTTAAATTGTTATCAATTGGACAATTTTCTTTATAGGTTCTTTATTTTATAAATACGTGATATAAATTTGCGTATATTCATTACGTTTTTTTTATCCACAAACCCAATAAAAGGGTTCGGTCATGAATTTTGGAGCACCTGCCCACCGAGCGAGTGGGAAAGACGTGGTACCCGCCTCTTTAATTTTTGATATTTTTAAATAAATCCTTTAACAATTCTATAACATATCTATATGTAATTCTGTTATTGACATGTTATGTATTAAAGCTGTAAAAGAACTAAATCAAAATATATAACGCTTTTACTCAGGGAAACGTGCCGTAATACTGTCAGCTTTGTTTCAAATTTTTTTAATCCTAGCAAATATATAAGTTGTTTTGCACACTTTACTTACTGAAGATAAACAATTTTGTATACAAGTTATAAAGAGCAAAGGAACACAGGGAATTATGTATATTTCCTAAAATTAAAGCTAGTTATCTCACAAAATATAAGATTATTTCTATTTATATCTTGGAACCAAAACCTTATTTACTTTTCTTAGCTACATTGAAAAAAATACATTTAAGAGAAGTGTAGAATAGTTAACCTAATGGCATAAGAAGAAACACGTCCCGAGCCAATTTCAAAATGTACAGGATAAAATATAGTATTAGATATTTTAGAACGAAGTTGATGATTCATAAATAAAAAAGTACCACCCAGACGAGATATTAAGATAAACAACTCTATTACTACATTAATGAACGTCTAGGTATCTTTTAAATATTTATAAAAATTGTAACGATAAATAAATCAAAAAAGAAAATTCACCATCCCTTTTCAATTCCCGAATCACTTTAAATTCAAACTACGTGCAAGTTACAAAGATCGCTGTAAAAACGCCGTCCACAGATGACTTGGCTTTTTTACTTTCTGTTCAAATTGCAATTAGTGAAGAGTTTGTGAATCCTCCGTGTCAGAGATTGATGACAATGGAAAATTTCATCCGTCGTTAGATGGCGCGGCGATGCGATGTTTTTACAGCAGCCAATCGGGTGCAGGTAACGCGTGACTGTTCGTGTGAAACACAAGTCATGCTGGTGGTTGGATGTTGATTTAGCTGCTTTTACTGGATCTGGTCTTTAGGCTGAAAACTGTTTAAAAAATAAACTTGTTCCATTACTTTACTGTAAAGAATCGGTAAAGGTACAGCAATGTTGATGTTTTGTATACCCTATTTCAATAATAGGGAGGTTCTTAAAAGTAGAATTGGTAGCCTGATAAAAAAAAATATTTAATTTAACCCCAATAAAAAAAAAATTATCATTTTATAAAGCTGTGATCTCCTTGTTAGTGAAATCAAAAACATTGAATAGTTGAATAATTTTACATATTTACCTTTAGTAATAAGACTCAAAGTATTAAGTAGCGCAACAACATTAAAATCAAGCCTAATTTGACATCATATTTGTAATTATGACGTACTTTAAAACAACTGATATTTAATCTTTGTCCATACAAAATCGATTTACTGAAATTTATATTAATTTTTAGCGCCACTAAAATTATGATTAACTATAAATCCCTTGACTAATAACCAATAAATTTCGTCGCCACAACAATAAATAATGCAAATCGTAAACGATAATTCATTAACATGTAGCACAGAGGATGGGACGCTGAGTTGAAAAAAATATATAATCGGGTTTTCGTTCAGCAATCAATTTTTGTCCGGTGAATTGTGCCAGGAATGAAATCGTTCGTTCGTGTCACTGAGCACTCATAACGTAGAGTTGTTTTTGTATAAACTCTGCGAAATATTAGATGTTTAGCGCCTATTTAGAAATCCCCAGTATTTTCACCTCTGTAGCTGCATTTTGAAATAGTTATAAGCATACTCAAAAAAACATATTTATTTAAGATAAGTCTTATGTCTCAGATTAAAATAAAAGCCTTAAGATTTTTATTTGTTACTCTATGAAAATACATTATTTAAAAAGTTTTTTTTTGTTTCAGAGTGCGACTTTCATATACACGCGAGGCCCCTATTTAAATAACCCTCGAAACCTTCTTAAGGTTACATTGTCGAAAATCTACTTTACTAAAGTTTCTAATTATTACAAAAGATAGGTTTCAGTCATGATTGTAGCAACCTATTTTTAGTTTTTTTCTACGGTACTTAGTATACTCTACTACGGTACTCTAAGTTTATTTTTTACAGGATTCCCTGGAAATGATATTTAAAAATTGTAATAGTGTCTTGTGTTTATATGAAAGTTAACATTTTTCGTTTTAATTTTTATTTTGATAGTTGCTTATTGCCAAAGAATAAAAAAAGGGATGCACTCCGGAACCACCTCGACACTAACAATAATAAAGTATTTTAATTCTTATTAAAACTTTGTAGTAACTTACGTTCTTCTGTTCTTACATATTTTCCTATTCTTTTCTACATTCGGCAATGGCTTCACAGATTAACGGTGATAGCTGCAGTCAGTCATGCATACCTCCGTAATAGCTACATCAGATTTTTTTATTTTAAAACGTTTTTTCGTGACATTTTAACTAGAGATCTATCACACCTCAAGGTCTTAGAAAATATATAGTTTCAACGGTTTTTATGATTGGAAGTTCTTATTTTGAAGAATTCCTTAAAGTTTTAAAAATACCACGATAATGCCTGATACTGTGATGGACCATCCATCAAATCCATTGCAACTTCAAGACTAAGGCAACTCCAACTAAAGCGTATATTCCAATTTAAATTTGGTATGGCTCTGGCCACGATGTCGATTATCATTCGGATATATTTCATATTCTTTTCAACCCATACGGAAAATAAAAACACGGTTGTTTAGCATATGGCTGATTAGAGTCATATAAGTTTGTAAGTAGTTGGAGATGTTTGCTTGGTAAAAGTTTTCAAAAAGTATTTCCTCGGCACTAATACGCAACAAATTGCTAGTAAATTCAAGTTATATATACTCAATTATACTCAAAATAAATTACCATGAACTGTCGAACTACATAATCTGATGAGTACTTTTCTTTTATTTTATTTTACTAAGACTGATTTATTCTTCCACGATACATATTCTCATATAGCTGATTATATGAGAATATGTTTCGTGGTGTTACAGGTGTTACACTTTGGTTCAGTTCCAAGGCAAGTTGTCAGTTGTTTTTTTTTATTGAAAAAGGATTAGACGTTGTCTTCTATCTCACCTGATGGAAAGTGACGTTACACGTCTATCCACGAGATACTTATAAACTTGACGCTTGAAACAACTAGGACTATAGTTTTCTGGAAAAACAGAAGCAGGCAGTTCATTCCACACCTTTGCGACCCGCACCAAAAATGAATTATCGAAGCGTTTGGTTCGACTTCTTGGGATATCTACCATGAAGGGATGGAAGGCCTGTCTGCGTCTAGTAGTCCGATGTAAGAAGGGTGTGGGTTCAACCTGATCAAAAAGAGCATTCGCGCACTCTTCAAAATGTAATCTGTAGAAGACTGCTAAACTTGCAACTTTCCGACGATGGTCGAGGCTTAGCAGTTTTTTGGTGGTGAGGTCAAAGTTGTTAATAATTTTTCGGGCTCTTCGGTCAACTGCGTCCATTGCTTATAGTTGGTACTTTGCAGAACCATCCCAAAGGTGGCTACAGTACTCCACACAAGATCGAACTTGAGCTGTATACAAATTAAGTAGCTGTTCCGGGCTGAAGTACCGTCGGACCTTCGAGGTGATTCCCAACTTCTTTGAAGCTGTTTGAGCCATGGACATGGAATTTGTTCACGTTACGAAAGGATTATAACACCTCCACGTGTGCTGGACAAACTGAATGGAGTCTTCACAGAAACTTCCCTATTCTATAGAATGTATGCTCTATGTTTCGTGTTTATCGACAGAAGAACCGATCACCCCTCGTGTGACGCAATGCAGAGATTAAAAGCTTACACTACGAGTCCGCGGCTTTGGGTAGGACGTCCGAATATAAGCCTAACTGGCCGTATATGCTCTCATGTCCTTTGTAAAGGACAGTTTTGATGTATTACTTATCTTTACAGATTTCCTTGATGTTTACGTCGTTTGTGTATTTCTAGAAAATTGGGTAAGTTAAGTGTTAAAATGTTTATTACGTGTGTAATTAGATATCACTCGAGATTCGTAATTGGGTATTTGGCAACATTTAAAAATGCAAGTTTTAAGCAATTATTTAGAAAATATAAGTAAGTTCAGCCCAAATTAAATGTTTTGAAAAATAAAGTTTTGAATTTAATATCGAAGTTATAAAGATAGAAAAACTAAAAAAAAAGCAAAAATATTTATTTTAAAATATGTTAAATTTTAAATATTATTAGCTTACTGACACTAAATATAAAAAAAATATGATAACAGCATTCATGCAAGGACAATATCTACGTAGCTGGTACATATTTTATCCAAACGCCCATTCAATTTTTTAGTATGGTTTACACGTTGTGACGTCACAACACGTTTGGTACGGAGCGTTTTTCGGCAACACTCAGCAGCTCCCCAAACACATCGCTGTATCAAGTAAAATATTGATTGTAAGCAGTATGTTACTTCTGTGATATATCTTAACTGTTGTTAAACTATTTAAATATGTAATTTTAAAATAATGTCAAATACCCTATTTACTGTTTTCTCAGATTAAAACATTGAATTCGCTGTTTTACTCCACTTAATTACGAACAAAACAAGCACTAAATCACATTCACACTTCAAAAGCTTACGCTGCTTAGAATATTTCCCTAAAATAAATATCATACTATGGAATTCTGCTGTAAACCTTGGAAAACTAAATAGGATTTATATACACAATGCAAAAAAGTATATATCATCCAAAGCTCCATACAATCAAGAAAAAAGGTATGGCGGCCGTTTCTATAGAAAACTGGAACGTAAATCTTGGTCTGACATACCGGTTGACATACTGTTACAGCAGTTAATCCGATGATCCAGGTCTCACAGGCCTGAGTTGGCGATTCTCGGTTAGGTACACCGGTGCAGGGGTTAAAATATTACACGGGTTTTGTTCGACTTTTGCAAATGAATGTTTTTCTGCATTAAGGGGAAAGCGATCCCGGGATTAATGTGATTGTGAATTATCGCTCTGATGTAAGTACGGTAGGTACGAAAAATGAACAAAGCAATTTGCGCTACTTTATTACTTCACTTGTAAGATTGAAAAATATATAAGTAGTAAAAATATCCAGTATTTCTTCATTTTGAGTGATTGGAAGATAGCAACGCATTTTACTACTTTTATTTAATCTTATAGAAACTTCTTATTCCGTAGTTTACTTTGTATAACTATTTTGTCTTAGCACATTTGGATACTATGTTGAGCAGTACAGGTTTAATTTTTTTGAGAGTGTAAAAGTCTGCAGATTAAGACAAATCTGGCTTCAAGGCTTCATAAAAGGGCAAATACATTTTTGGGGAAATGTTTATTGCACCGGAATACATTCCAATATTGTATCATATATATTTTGCACAAAGTTTATTGATAGCAATGCAACGCGTAATTCAGGCCGCGCTTTGGGTATTTTGCCCTATGTGCAAATTATATTAGGCATTCCTTGTATTTCTTTTAACTATTGATAATTAACAATAATATGAATTTATTTGATTTGGATTAAAATTTCCAATAATTTCTAAAAAATAATTGTTGCTTCAAACAATTTTGTTTTAATTACTTAACTACGTAAAGAAATATTAAGATTAAGATTGTTTTTCAGATACAACGTCCGAGTTTATACTACCTAATTAAAAACGTTCCTTTTCCTAAGATTTTATGGAATTATTTCAATTTATTGTTTTATGATTTGTGTTAGTTATGTAGTTATTTAAGCTTTTCTGTTTTATTTTAAATGAAGAATTACAATATTCTTGGAAAACACCTGACCCAAGAAATATCCAGAACTACTAAACAAAATAGTTTACCTCCACACATGAACACATAGACAAAATCTTTCATCACCTTAGTCACAATCCATAATATTTCCTTACTACTCCTAACAGTCAATAGGAAATTTAGGGGTCGTGGATTTACCGACATTAAGAACTTGCTCTACAAACAAATAAAAAATTTAAGAACCTACTTCCTCACAGAAGCCAACGATGGTCACTTACACCGAGCAATAGTTAACCCGCACCTCTCTGGAACCGCATTGCAACTCAGCTACAGTCACTATGATCCAAAACAAAAACTTAAATTTTCAATATTGAAAGATGAACAAAAGTCGGACACATGGAAAAGCAAAGCACTTCATGGCAGATATCCTCCAACCTCACTACCATGGCATTCCACCTGAAACAACGAATCACCGTCCGCACCTAACGAAATCCCCTCATTCAACATTGTGTATCCAAAATACTTAGCGTTGCCCGTAACTGGTTGCATTTACCGACATAAAGTCGAGAACCAAGTCACTTGGATAAAAAAAAATATTATTATTTATATACATTTTACATGAAAAAATTATTTTCACAGATTTACTTACGTAAAGTGGGTATCAGTTGTAATACTCTAGGTTCCACAATTTTTTGGGAACAACAGTTTGCTGTGACTTTTCCCGTTGACTTAATTCATAACTTGCGATACCAAAAATTGCGCGATGTACGCTCTTCAATAGCTAATTGCCAAAAAAACCCTACGTCGCACCAGCGATAGCAATGATATACCAACTATATACTAATAAATGATTTTTTGACGTTAGTGATGATCTCACGACAACTGCGCGGTAATCGCTAATCGCTTTTCTAAGTAATACTGTAGCCGTTTACTGTGCTGTGTATCTTGAACACCACAGTTCAAAACTTAAATCTTCTTACATTTCGTTTGTCTTGTGAAATTTTCGTATTCAATATTGGAATTAAATTGAACCGGAGTCTTAGTATACTATATAAAACAGATGTGTATTGTATGGCCTTGTTCTTGACCTCAATTTTAAATATTGTTCGATCTTTCTGAATAGAGGGTAGTTCATATCTTCCACAAACTATATAATGAGCCATATTAAAGGCCTACTGTACCTTAATATAAACCTACTTGCTTTAATGTTCTTTTGTCAATATAATTTCAAAGTCAAATAGAATCCAATTCTGAGTACTTGTAACAAAACATCGTTTTTCAAAAGAAAAAGTAATTTAACGATTTCATAAAGAGGGCCTGAAGCGTCCAAGATGTTTTTCTAAGTGTCCGAAGAATCTTTTAATTCAGTTAATTGCTAGTCACAGTGAAGAGGCTGAAGTTGTTCCTAAGAGATCACGGATGTCTTTATCCAATTTATTTAACGACTACCGTCTCTCATTAGAGACCGTAGTGGACGAACCAGCAAAGATATTCCTGTTTGGCACCATATTTGTCCTAATAAGGTGTAAAAAGGACATCGAAAATCTAATTGTAAATCAATTAGATGATTGCACAATGATTACATCGTTAATACAGGATTTCAGTATTTTATACAATAAATATAAATTACCTAAACTTTAGCAGTAAACTTTGCATAAATAAAGTTGACTAAAAACCACATAATGCCTAATTTGTTTCTTAAATTAAATATGTAAATAATGATTCAATTGAATGTATTGTTACCACAAAAATGATGATTTTACCGTACCGATAATTTAACTTCATAATGGTCTCATTTGCAACATTACGGAAATACCGGAAACCCAAAATAAAGCTTAAAAATGGTTATAAGAAAAAAATTGTTGGATTACAGCATAAATATACGCAATAGATGCCTCTTTGTGTCTATGTCAAAGAGTAAAACGATCTTATTTCGTACGGAATATTATTTATAGTTTTAATCTTTCCGTATGTTACTTAAAAAATCGTGGAAATCCCTTGATTCCGCAAGGATGGATAAAAAATAAAACGAGAAAGAATGAATAAATATTGATCTTATTAATACTGAATCAGAAAACAGTTGCATTTCATGTTGTTAGTTTGTATAATAATTATAATTGACATAGCTATTCCAAACACACATAATATCGTATCCACCTATTCGAAAAAGAATTGCAAAGAATACAGATCTTGCTATTGACATTAAGAATCATTGGCAATTTCTTCCACAGGCATAATTCCGCATGGCATTGGCAACGGCATAAAGCCATTTATCTAATTTAAAAAGTGACTATAACGAATATCAGCAGAATCCTTTAAAAAATCCTAAATAAAGCATCTAAATATTCAAGATGTTACAAGTATTTACGTCCTTGATTGGTCTAAAGCACGCAAGGTCTAATACATCCCATTACATTGGTAAAACTGTAAAAATAACTAATTATACAATATAATATAAAATAATAATTATAAATCTTTATTAAACATATATTAATATTAACAAAGATTAAATTGTAGAGTAAAGATTTAAATTATAATTTCTCCTAAGCTAGGGAAACCTGTATGACAAAAGACGGCTGTTTGTTGTTTATTTACATACACGTGAATTTGGTAATGCAGACTAATTAAAACAGGTAGATAAGTATTTATTTATTGTATACAAAACATATTTAAGTTAAATATTCAAAGAAAAAGTGACCTTCATTAATTGCTCAGCAATTGTTAACTATATACTAAATACTTTATGTTAAAGAACTACGGTCCCCATGACAACAACTTAAAAGTAACAGCCCTAACTGAACTCAGTTACATACCTGCATCTTGTTCGTTAGTTTCAAGGAGCCGTACCTGATTTATCTTAGAACCAGGAATGTGGAACGAGTCTTAAGATTCCACACTGCAGCCAGGTACTTCAGACTTTGGACATCCACCGCTTTTAGTCCCTTTTAGTGAGCGTTTTTGAAATCTGATTACTTTTATTTATGATACGTCCTTTTTGAGGTTAATTGTAGATAAGATTATTTGTTAGGTTTTTGTGTGGAATTCTATTTTTGTAGCTTATCTATCTTATTTTTAACTAGTGGAGTAAAAAAAAAGTAAAGACATCATAAAAGCTAGGATTACTTTTAAACGCCTAAAATAAGTTTGATTACTATCATATTACATAGAATTACTTAATCTATGCATAACTAGATGATAAGAAAGGAAAAAGTATAAGTAATAATTGTGAAACAAGCACCAGTGTTTTACTATCATTATTTATATAAAATTAAATTTTAATCTAATTAACTTTACTCAACCCTACAAACGATGGAGTGCTACAACATTTTTCACTAAACTTTACATAAAAGATAAAGGGGTCCATCCAAATAAGAACGGTTGAATGCTTCAATCATTAATTTATCTCTACTCCAAAAACAAATAAAACATTTATCACAAAAATGTAACAAAAAATATTTTGTTTCCTTCAATGGCAATGACATCGATATGAGTAATGAAGAAATATTACCAAAATGAAGTTATATAAAAAGGAATATCTTTCACCACCATATGTTTGTGACATTGTGATATAGGAAAGGACTTACAAAAAACAACTGAGACAAATATTTGAAAAAAATGAGCGTTCAATAGGCAGCAAGTGACTTGAAAATTTACTTGTATGGCATTTGTGACTTTTTTCGAGTGGCTGAAAAAAAGGGTTATGAGAAGATAGTCGATGGTCGTATTTCGTCGAAATGTAAACGATGCTCTGAAACAAAAAGGGTAAGAAACACCCCGGCTCACGTTTCTGAAATATGATATCGATAAGTCGAGAGGTATGACAACGTTATTCTTCCTTATTACTTACTTAATAGCTTTCTGCATCACTTCAGGAAGAGAATATATCGTTTCAGTGAACTTAATAATTTAAAACTATTTAAGTCCTTCTGTTTGATAGGAGGAGTATGTTTTCCGAACTAGAATTTTAATATTTCAAATCATGATAGCTATTCTAATCTCGCTGAAATAATGTTTGAATGTGGTAAATAATGGTTTTTGGAATACTCTGTACTTGTTACAATATTTTATTTCAGTATTCTTATAAGCTTACTGTTTCCAGCGCTTATGGGTTGGTTTCATGGTAATTAAAATCTCTATTTAAATAAGACCATGACATAAAAGTACGAATGTAAAAATTATCGATCACGATATAATGTCAAAAGTTTGCTTAAACTTCTACTTACTAGTTATAAAATCACAGATCAATACAATTTTCAACAGAAAACTATCTTAACTAAACGTAATGATGAATAAGAAATGGACGTTAATACCCCAAGGATTAATAGCTATTCCTAACCAACTTTCAATTAACCCTTTATCATTGACCTCAATTCTTAATTGCAGAGCAAATGATATTGAACAGCTGTCATGGCGTCCTAGGAACCAGATTATTAATCACCCCACTGTGTTCACGATACTAAGAAAAATAACAAACGTCACATGTTCTCGACATCAGAATTAACACGTCTTTCCTACTATTATTCTTTATCTTGTAATAAACAATTTAATCTTGGTCATGCGTAAAATGAAACCGTTGATGGGATGTTATGTCGAACTATTTAGTATCGGTTCATTTTTGTTTAAATGTAGGTCAGGATAGAAATTATTATCGACTTTTAATGATTACTCAAGGCGAAATCTAATACTAAGTAATATTAGTCGACCGATGTATGCACATATTTTAAATGATAATCATATTTTAATTATACAAAGTCCAAGTAATTAGTATCATGATGTCTTTAAGAACTAAAGTTATACAAATTTAAGACATGTGATGACATGTAGTTTACCACATTAATGCTATTTTCTATATTTCTATGTTTCTAGTGACAGTCAAAAACGTGGTAGTAACAGTTATCCTGGTAAGACAGTAACTAGAGTTGATTATGGTAAAGCACTAAGTCAGCTGAATGACACAGACTGGTCACTAATTTACAATTGTACTGATCCTGAACAAACAACTAACGAGTTTCTTCGTATCTTATACAACACAGTAGAAAACTGCACTGTAACAAATAAGGTTAGGAATAGGAAAACAACTATTAGGCCTTGGATAATACCCTCTTTATTAAGATGTGTAAGGTGGAAGCTAAATTAAGAAATACCCTAATAATTTTAATTTACAAATAACTTATAAACGATAGAGACTTGCTTGTCTTATCTGTTCTCTGAAAATGGCATATGAGCAATTTGAAATTGATAAACATAAAAACTCACTAAAGATACTTGGAAGACGATACGCCAAATATGTAACCTTGGGATTAAAAAACCACATGTCTCACTTTTATTAAATATAAAAAGTACTCCCAAAAAATCTGGTTATTCTGTAAACAATTTTTTTACAAATGTAGGGAAATTTGTTACAATATTTTATATAAATTAAATACAAGAGAAAATAATTTAGCTACAAACTTCAAGCCAACCTCATCTCCTATGACCTCATTTACCATTCTGCCCAATGATGAATTTGAGATTAGAAAAATTATAATGTCTTTGAAGGCATCTACGTCGAAAGGATGGGACGGAATATCCTCAATATTTATAAAACGGGCTGTTGATTGCCTGACGGTTCAATCACTTACATATGTTATCATTGTCTCGCAACTGGTATTTTTTCAAATTCATTAAAGCGATCTATTATATTACCTATCCATAAGTCCGGAAGTAGAGACAGTATCAATAATTATGGGCCGATTTCACTATTGCCAACACTTGCTAAGATATTGGAGAAAGTAATTAATTCAAGACTAATACACTACCTTAACTCGAATAACTTCTTTTCTTGTAGCCAATATGGTTTCAGGCATAATTTATCAACTTCAGATGCTATAAAAGACTTAACTATAAAACTTCAACATTTTACTCAAAAATAGATCGCTCCTATAAGTGCTTAGCTATATTTTTAGATTTAGCAAAAGCATTTGATACTATCTCTATTCTCATACTTTTAAGTAAACTGGAAGGTGCCGGGGTGAGAGGGATTCCATTGCAGCTTTTTCAATCGTATCTCAGCGATCGTACTAAAAGAATAAAAATAGTAAGTAATATTACTATACTTGTTTTTAAAAACAAGAGCTGTATTATTTTCTAATTTAATTGATAATAAAAATAAAAAATAAATACTCTGTTTTCGCACAACATTTTTATCTGTATTTTTGACTATACTACGTTTTTAGACAAGAGACAAACTAAAGTCTTCATAGATTCCGACGACCCTATTAAAACAAGGTAAGCCGGCGTTCCAGTTAGAAATAGTGAACACGGCATTGGAATCGCCCAACTCAACGACGGGCCAGGCTAACGTGGCGTACGCATTCATACTGAGTTTCTTGCTGGTTCTTTGGCAGTAGATGACCCTTCCAAACCAGTGGTAGTTTCAATATACGACGTCCTAAGTCGAGGTCCGTACCCTATCGGGTGCCCTTAGGCGTATCGTATGTGGTCACTTACCATTCACTCTATCCTTTGTTTGTGCTAAATATATAAGAAAATGTTGCTTATATCATAAACATTAGATCTGATTTGCTTTGAGTAAACGAATTTACCATGCCGTCACACTGTTGCGATTATTACGGGAGGTAACTTTTTTCAACTCAAGTGACCTACTTAATTCTACCTTCAAAATATCGAGTTTATACGTTTTTGAAGTAACAATTGTAACGTTTAAATGTTTTACTAAGAAGTTGTTACATAGTTATGGGTAAGTATTTAGTCTCATGAACAATAAATTTGTTATTTTTAGTGTAAAAACGAATTTTGTAACTCATACTTTTAAGTTTTTGGCAAATAAAGATTATATTATATGTATTATATACCTAGCGCGAAACACCTTACGCATCTGTGGCTGTGTAGAATATCATGAACACTTCCCAATTCAACCTGCAGATTGTGCTGAATTTCCTCGTATGTGATTGACGGTTTTGTTGAATTAAAATTCATTTATAGCACGTTTTCTACCATAACAGCAGTCAAAAGACGACCACGTCTTCCTTCATCCTTCAAATTTAAGCGACCGCACTTAAACTCGGTATATCACCAGTAAACAGTTGCTTTAGAAGTCGCCTTGTTCATAAAAGCTAATTGAAGTCTATTAAACGATTCATCAAGTTTCAAGTTTGACTTGAAGTCTTATAAAATCATTGCACGAAAAGTCAAAAAATGTCGGACGCAGATCCATTAGTCTATGGCACACAATAGTTTTATAATGCAGGTAAATATGTTAAGAGAGAAAGAATATTGGCGAATCCTTATTTAAGTAAACAGTGAGCGTTTAGAAAAGTAACCAGCACTGTTGATTAATCTTTTTTTTAATGTGAATTTCCATTATATTAGCTTCATGTGTAGAAGTCTCCATAAAATAGTTTAAAATTATTATTGATTTATAAAGCTTGGTTTGACTTGATCTGTTTGTTTTACCTCCTGTCATTTTTATTACGATACATCGGATCGATTGTGACTAAGCGCAACTATTTTGTACTAGAATTTTTATATATAGGAAATTATAATCACTTCAGAATGAAAGAATTCATTTTTATGCAAGGATTTTTTATATTCCTCATAGTGAAAATGTTTTATTACTCACTGAAGTCCTTATAATTGGCTGTATAGCTTTTGCTTTTGCCGGCGAGTTTGAGATAAAAACGTAACTTGAAAACGAAACCGTTTCTTTACTTTTGGACTTGTCACTTGAGTGTGTGTGAGTGCCTTGGTTTTGTTCTGATAATTTGCGATTTTTTTTGTCATTTTATTCAAACTGGTCTGTTTATTGAACTCAGACAATTCATAACGTGACTTTATAAGCCTTTGTGCCTAAGGATTCCAATAGATTGCGCTTACGACGACTTACTGCTGTTATTTTTTGGACTATGATTGAGCTTTGTTGTTTGGAATAGGTTTGTCTTGATAAGGTTATCATGGCAGACAGAATTACACGAATTCAATGCATAAATAGTAGGTACGCATTTGGTTAAAGATATTGATCAACATTTACGGGTCATTATTATCATGGTTGGTTGGTGATTTGTTAATGAAGGTAATTTGAAATCATAACCTCAAAATTTTTACCTATTGAAAATGCAATTATTATTGTTCCTAGACATACTCCATAATATATTTTTTTAAAGTGGATCCGAAATTTATGTCCTATAGTTTTAGATATTTTTGATTTCCACTCCACTTTAACTCTATCTAAAACCATGTATGGCGATCTGCCAATAATCTTTAAGTGTGGAATTTTACCGGGGGGGTTCGGCCGTCCCAGCAGTCTCCAAGCCAGTTCCCCATCGGTGCGTTGTTTATTGCGAGCTGCTTGGTTCCATTTGCAGCGCTTCACTCAACTTCTGTCCTACTCCCTATTCACTCACACAACTAATATGAAAAGTCACAAAAAGAGTAAGGTTCTACAGCGGTTGCACTTCCTCTCTCTAAAAGTGCACTTCTGCAACATCAGAGGAATGCACTCAAATATCAACGATGTCCACCACCATCTTGAGACAGAGAGGCCTCACCTACTCTTCTTAATGGAGACGCAGATCTGTAATCCGTCAGACTCGGCATACCTTTGTTACCCAGGGTACATCCTGGAGTCCAATTTCCACCCGAACGCCGGGGTGTGCATGTATTCCAGTGACGAGATCTGTTGTCAGCGTCTCCGTTACTTGGAAGATCTGGACTTCTCCGTCATGTGGGTTCACATTGATACCGGCCTGGACCAATTGGTCTACGCCAGTACATACTGATCACATAGCGGAGATCGGGAAACAACGAGGCTCATGGAGTATCACAGCGATGCAGCAGGTAAGGTTCGGCAAACTCAACGCAGTTGGTGTTCCTGGGAGATTTTAATGCTCACCACGGGCAATGGCTATACCGTATGAGGACACTGACCACGCTGGAAGAGAGTCATTTAAGTTTTCTGTGACTCAAGGCCTCTCACAGCTTGTTCACGAGCCCACGCGCATCCCCGACGTTGCCGGCCACACTGCGTATTGCTTAGACCTTCTGCTGACAACTGATTCTGACAGGTACTCGGTGTCCGTAACTGCACTTTTAGGGACATCCGACCACTGCGTGGTGAAATTATTGTCACAGTACTCGCCGCCTGACACCAGCCCAAAAGGCGCTAGGCGAGTATGGCGATACAAGTCAGCAGATTGGGATGAGATGCAGCACTTTTTCGCGTCTTATCCTTGGCGGCAGACTTGTTTTACATGAACCGATCCATCGTGCTGCGCTGATGCTGTATCTAGTGTGATAGACCAAGCAATGGAGTTTTTCATCCCTTACGCTGACCTATCCCTTGAAACCAAAGGTCACCCACGGTTTAATGCTGCTTGCCTCACAGCTGAAAATCTTAAGCAAGAAGCGTACAAAACCTGGGCTGACGCTCGCAGAAGCAAAGCCGTGGATTCGCTGAAAAAAAGATACGCCAAGTCTTGCAAAAAGGTGATCAGAAAAGCTCGCTTTGACCACATTGGCCACATCGGAGAAAAGATAGCGTCATATCCTTCAGGAAGCAAAGATTTCTGGTCTTTGGCCAAGTCGGTTGAGTCGAACTGCTGTCGCACATCGCTGCCACCTCTGAGGAAGCCTGACGGTTCACTGGCCCACACTGCAAAATAGAAAGCAGACCTCTTTGCTAATCTTTTTGCAGACTGTTCACGTCTAAATAGTCAAGGTAAAGTCCCACCCCAGTTACCTCAGTTCGGGCCCAAAATGGGTACCGTTCATATTCGCCAAAACGAGGTTCTTAAATGCTTGCAGAATTTAGACGTGAACAAGGCCAGCGGCCCCGATGGCATACCTGCAGTTGTGTTAAAACACTGCGCAGCCGAGTTGTCTCCCATACTAACGTGCCTGTATCGACTCTCTTTGGAATCTGGAAAGGTTTCTAAATCCTGAAAGCTGGCTAACGTGCAACCAGTACCAAAGAAGGGAAGCCGTGCAGATCCCGTCATTTATCGACATATTGCAATCACCTCCATACTTTGCAAAGTCATTGAGCATGTATTGAACAATCGTCTCCTGGCATACCTTGAGTCCAACGAGCTCCTTAGTGATAACCAATATGGTTTTCGCAGTGGACGCTCGACCGGAGATCTTCTTGTGTATGCCACTCACTTATGAAGCGAAGCCTTGGAAGGTCACGGTGAAGCTATAGCTGTATCCTTAGACATTTCCAAGGCTTTTGATAGGGTCTGGCATGATGGTCTCTTCAGTAAGCATACGAAATACCTAAAGGGCTCTGCGACTGGATATCTGATTTTCTGAGGGAACGGTCAATTCAAGTAGTCTTAGACGGCTGCTCTTCTGACCTAATGGCAATTAATGCCGGGGTACCTCAGGGATCTGTTCTCTCTGCAACGTTATTCTTGCTGCACATTAACGACCTGCTAACCCCAGGCATTATTGGTAACGCTGATGACAGCACCGTTCTAGAGAGATACATGTCCAATGCGCGAGCGAGTCCTCAAGAAATCCGGGCTTTGAGAGAGAGAGAGAGAGAGGGCTCCATGGTTGAGCGGGTGGATTTGGCCTTAAAGAAATTGTCCGATTGGGGCGAGTCCAACTTGGTCAAATTTAATCCGTCGAAAACACAGGCGTGTTTATTCTCTGCCAAAAAGAGCAATTTCGACCTAACGCCCACTTTCCAAAATATTTCTGTACCCTTAACCGACCACTTAGGGCTTCTGGGCGTAACTATATCGTCCCAATTAAACTTCGGGCAACAAATTGTGTCCAGGGCTCAAACAGCTTCAAAGAGGTTGGGAATCATCTCGAAGGTCCGACGGTACTTCAGCCCGGAACAGCTACTTAATTTGTACACAGCTCAAGTTCGATCTTGTATGGAGTACTGTAGCCACCTTTGGGATGAGTCTGCAAAGTAACAACTATAAGCGATGGACGCAGTTGACCGAAGAGCCCGAAAAATTATTAACAGCTTTGACCTCACCACCAAAAAACTGCAAAGCCTCGACCATCGTCGGAAAGTTGCCAGTTTAGCAGTCTTCTACAGTTTACATTTTGGAGGGTGCGCGAATGCTCTTTTTGATCAGGTTGAACCCACACCCTTCTTGCATCGGACTACTAGACGCAGACAGACCTTCCACCCCTTCATGGTAGATATCCCAAGAAGTCGAACCAAACGCTTCGATAGTTCCTTTTTGGTGTGGGTCGCCAAGGTGTGTAATGAACTGACTGCGTCTGTTTTTCCAGAAAACTATAGTCCTAGTTCTTTCAAGCGTCGAGTGAATGGGTATCTCGTGGATAGACGTGTAAAACCTTCGTCTTCATCGTTACTTTCCATCAGGTGAGATAGAAGACAAACGTCTAATCCTTTTTCAATAAAAAAAAAAACAAAAACAAATTTATTTTTACTTTTGATAATCGAATTTTCAAAATAAATGAAAACTTGCCAGCGTTCTATGAACAAAGACAGCTCAGATACCAGAGACAGGTATAATGAAAGTCACAAAAAACATATGGTGAAAGTTTATTGACAATACAAATCAACCAAGGTTGCGGAATAAAAACATTTAAAAAGTTACATGCACGCTTTAATCTATTTGTGGCGCCATCAGTAACAAAATGTATTACTAAAGTTACAAGTACACTATACATACTAAATAATTTCTACATAAACCGCCCGCTAAAGACAAACCAAGCGTTTGACTTTACAATTTAAAGGCTCATACATCAACACCTAAACTAACATTAAAATTAAATAACAATTTTCCTTAAGCTTAACTTATTCTGTAACAGGAAGTTTACACAATTTATGTATGGATCTTTTTATTTCACCACACTTTGTTTTAAGGCTTACGACCCTTACAAACCCATCCGAGCCTTCATGAGTACAGATAACTCTCCCATACAACCATTTGCTAGGTGGCAACCCATCCTTTTTTATGACAACAACATCATTAATTTTTAACGGAGGTACATGCTTAGACCATCGGTAACGTTTAAAAAATTTATTTAAATACTCCTGCGACCATTTACGCCAAAACTCTTGCAACATTCTTTGACCGTACTGCCATCTACGCAACGAACTAATATTTTGGTCTTCGAAATTTCTGTCAGGCACGTTTAAGGAAATGTCCCGGAGTCAACACCGTAGTATCGTCACTGATGTTATTTGGCAACACCGACAAAGGCCTTGAGTTCAGACACGCCTCTATTTGGCAAAGTACCGTGGCCAGTTCCTCGTAAGTTAGAGTACTAAGACCTATAACTCGCTTTAAGTGAAACTTTACCGACTTGACCCCGGCTTCCCAAAGTCCGCCGAAGTGAGGAGCTCGAGGAGGAATAAAGTGCCAAGTACACCCAAGACTACTCAAAGCTTCGCCTATTTCCTTAGGGAGCAAACTTTGTTCCGCTTTAGCCATGCGCTGTAGCTCTGTGGAAGCACCAACAAAATTTGTTCCATTGTCGCTCCAGATTTCAGCACATGAGCCACGTCGAGCTACAAACCTTTTGAAGGCTTGTAGAAAGCTTTCTGTCGACAGATCGGTGACCACTTCTAAATGTATCGCGCGCGTTGCCATACAAATAAATAAACATATGTACCCCTTGTAGGACTTGTAACCCCGACCCTTGCTTGTTCTAACTTGGATTGGTCCAGCGTAGTCGACTCCAGCGCGTTTAAACACTCTCGTGGGAGTAACTCGGGCAGCAGGAAGCTGACCCATCAGTTGGTTTTGGGTGACGGCTGCGTGTTTAGCACAAGTAACGCACTTCTTATACACGGCTTTCACCAACGGTTTCACGCCTATAATCCAGTACCTTGACTGTACATAATTCATCATAAGTTGGGGTCCACCGTGTAGTGTTATTTTATGTGCATCTAGTACAAGAAGTTCGGCAAGGTGTGATTTAGGAATTATTACGGGATGTTTCCTACTTGAGCTAAATACCGAGTGCTCTAACCTGCCACCAACTCTCAAAACATCTTCATCGTCAAGAAAAGGATTCAACGTGCGCAACCGACTACAATTGGGTAAGTTTTTATTTTGTTTTATTAATGCAATATCGGCTGAAAATGTTTTATTTTGATACTGTTTTATTATAACATTTAACGCTCTTTGTAACTCATTTGCTGTAAGATACATTTCTTTGTGCTTTACCTTAGAAAATTTATTTGAATTGTTAATGAAACGTAAACAATATGCTACCATTCTAACTAGTGATGACAATGATGAATACTTTTCAAAAATACAATCAACCTTTTCGTTTATAAGGTTACAATTCAAATTAACCCTTTCCAAGTCGACTAAAACATTTTTAGGCCTTTTATAATCTATATCTTCTTGCAACAGAAACTCGGGTCCATCATAGAACAAAGAACTATTTACTAGTTCAGACGGCCGCGCTCCCCGAGAAGCTATATCAGCAGGGTTTTGCTGTGAAGAAACATGTGACCAACATGAAGACTCCAAATTCGTTAAAATCTCAGAGACTCTGTTCGCAACAAAAACCTTCCATCGGCTTGGATGATCATTAAGCCAGGCAAGTACCACTGTAGAGTCGGTATATGCATGCATGTTTCTTTTGTCAATTTTTAATATACTTGCAACCTCTACCATTTGCTTTGTTAATAAAACTGCTCCGCAAAGTTCCAGCCTGGGTATAGAAACTTGTTTGACTGGAGCTACTTTTGTTTTTACAGAAACCAAAGCTACCCTGACTTCACTATTGGCATCAATTATACGTAAATAAACCACTGCAGCGTATGCATGTTTAGAAGGATCGGAAAACCCGTGAATTTCCATGGTGTCGCCAGCGCGAACGCCCATCCACCGAGGTATTCGAATTTTTGCAAGCAGAGGTATCTCATTCCTATAATTCAACCACTCCCTTTGTAAATGTGTAGGTACCTCTTCGTCCCAAGTAATACCTGCCAACCACAGCTTTTGAATAATAATTTTTGCTACGATTGTGCTTGGCCCTAGCCAACCTAGTGGGTCATATAATCTAGAAATATCCGATATTATTTTTCTTTTTGTTACAGGTTCTTCTACAGGCGGTAAAGTTACAACGTATTGGTAGGTATCTTCTCTTCTGTTCCAGGTAATTCCAACTATTTTTATAATTTCATCTGTTTTGATTGTTAATCCGTCTACTATTTCATTATTTTTATCTATTGCTGACATTTCCTCAATTAAATCGCTATCATTGCTTGACCATTTCTGTAGCTTGAACTTTCCCCTTTGTAAAATTGTATTCATCCCTTTGTAAATCTCAATACCTTCTTCCTTGCTTTGACATCCTGTTAATAGGTCATCCACATAAAAATCTGATTTAATTTTTTCAGCTATTTCAGGAACTATCATTTGATGAGCCATATGTTCTTCATCAATAGCCAGTTGTTGCAAAGCTTTGTCAGCCAGGTAGGGTGCAGAGGCTGTCCCGAATGTTACGGTAAGTAATCGAAAATGTTTTATTTCTTCCTTTTCGCTATCTCTCCATAAAATGCGTTGATAATCCGCATCTTCTCTATTAATCCACACATTTCTAAACATTCGTACAATATCTGCTACAATACAAATGGGATAAGTCCGCCAACGAATCATTAAATGACGTAATTCTGGTTGTAGAGCTGGTCCGACTAACAGCTGATCATTCAACGATAGATTGTTACTTCCCTTACACGAGGCATCGTAAACAATTCTTACCTTTGTCGTATCTTTGTCATTTCGGATGACTGCGTGATGAGGTAAGTAAATAGCTCTATTGTTGTTTATTTCTCCTGCTGGTACTTCTTCTAAGTGGCCCAGCCGTAAATACTCATTCACTACTTCTGAATATTTTATTTTAAACTGAGGGTTCTTTCTAAATTTCTTTTCTAACAAGTTAAATCTTTTTTCAGCAATTTCCTTTGAATTTGTTACTTCCGGCGATTCTACATTAAAAGGAAGACGTACAACATAACTACCATCAGCCTTTCTAACCGTTGTTTTCAGGAAAAAGTTTTCACAATAAGTCTCATCTTCCGTCAGCATTTTATTTTTAACCATATTAGAATCAGATTCTAACTCCCAAAACTTTCTTAAAATTTCATTTTCATTTTCCAGACAATGAAAAACCTTTGTACATATCTGGCCATGATTGTTTGTCTCTATAGCTCCAGATATAATCCAACCTAAACTTGTTAGTTGCGCGATTGACAAACCTGACGGACTTCTTTTAAGGCCGTCTTGTAATATTTTTGCGTAAACCTCGGCTCCTAATAATAAATCAATTTTATTAGGAACGTTAAAATGTGGATCCGCTAATTTTAAATCATTCAATTCCTCCCAACCTAAATAACTAGCTCGTCTTGAGGGAATTAACGACGTTATTGATTTTAAAATTAGTGCTTTAACTATAAAATGTACCTTCGGATCAACCATTGAAGTTATTTTGATAGTCGCCATCGCCCTGCATGAAATATTTGTGTTACCTCCAACACCTGAAATTTCACCATGAATTCGTGTTCTTTTTAAACCCAAATTTTGAACCACATTTTCCGTGACAAATGACGACTGCGAGCCTTGGTCTAACAAAGCTCTTAATACCGAATCTGCGCCCGTCATCGAAGTCGCTTTTACCAATGCTGTTGCCAACAGAACACGCTCTACTTTACCACACCTATCTGAAGACAAACAAGAAACCACAGGATTGTCTTCACTCGTAGAACCGTGAGCCTCAGCAACAACCTCCCCTCGGGGGTGCACCAATGTGTTGTGCTTACGATTGCACACATGACACCTTTTCTTAGAAAAACAAGACTTCGCCGAATGTTTGCCACCTAAACAAATAAAGCACAATTTGCTTTCTAATACAAAAGCTCGACGTTTATCAACAGACAAATTTAAAAACGCTTTACATTGCAGTATTTCATGCTTTTCAGTACAATAGTGACAGCTTGTTATCGTCTTAGCATGAAAAGATTTTATTTTATCTTTGTTTAACATTTTAGGTTTTATATTGGTGCCTAAAAACTCAATTGCACGATATCTATTAGTAAGAAACTCTTTGAATTGTTCATAAGTCGGCAACTCGTCCGAAGAGTTTGAACTCGTAAAATTAAACTCCCATTGTCGTCTACTCTCTGGATCGAATTTTAATGTGAGGATATGAATCACAATAATATCCCAATTATTCACATCTATACCTAAGTTACCGAGACCTGACAAACAATCATTTGAACAATCAATAAGCTCTTTCAAAATAGTTGCAGATTCATGAACAATATTTTTTTGACTTAAAAACCGCGTAAGTATATGGTGAGACATGTACTTTTTATTATTATTTCGCTGCTCAAGCATATCCCAGCAGCGGATATAATTAGTTGCAATGACTGGAATATGCCGAAGTAGTTGCTCGGCCTCCCCTGTTAAATATCCCTTTAAATAGTGAAGTTTCTGTATGTCATCTAGGTCTTCATTGCTATCAACTAATGCCTTAAATAAATCTCTAAACGTAACCCACTCACTATATTTTCCGGAAAAATTAGGAATATTAATTTTTGGTAATCTGACTGCGGATAAACCCTTTTTACCAGTCATGTCACTAGTACAAGTTTCTTTAGAAGTTTCTTTAGATTTATTTTCCATGAACTTAGATAAAATTAGTTTTAAATCACATTTATAATCACTATATAATTCCTCAGCCTTATCATAAACATCTGTTTTACAATAAGTCGAAGCCGAAACATCAGAGGACGGACACTTTTTCATTAATTCCTTATGTCCCGCTAAGAACTCAAACCATAATTGCTCTAAGCTTTCTATTCGCCCTTCTACATACTCCTTGGTAATACGTTCCTTTGGAGACTTTTTAAAGTTAATCTTAGCCTTATTATTTCTAGAATAAATTTCCATTTAAAAATTTATAACAGATTCCATTTTAAAATTTAACTTAAGAACGCACCAAAAAGTTTAATACAACGAAACCTTTAAGTAATAAACTTTTATACTAAAAAATTCTAAGTGTTTGGGAACTCTAAATTCTATACAAAATTGGGCATAGGTTCCCCGTCACAACCAAATTTCTTAAATTATTCTAAGTCCTAAATACCATACATTTACTGTTCTAAATTAAACGAATATCTTAATCTTTAAAAGTTAAGAAAGTCTTTATAATAAGGTTCAAACTTCAATAAATCTTCACTTAGATTTGCAAATCAATTAACTGCCAATAAGGCTCAAATTCGTGTAAAAACAACAAAAGTACTCACAATATTTATTTGTCACTCACACCTGACACTTCGTGTCATCACAGATAGCTCCTCGATTTCTCCAATCCGGAATCCTCCAGTGCAGCTATCCGTTTCCTGCCGCCTGCCCTTCAGCAAACTGCACGTTCCTGCCGCCCGCTGTTCAGCAAACTGCTCGTTCCTGCCGCCCGCCTTTCAGCAGACCGCTACTTCAAAAACGTTTACGACAGCAATCCACTGTCCGTATTGTGCCTTTCAGGATTTCCCTACTCCAAAAAGGATCTTCCAAAAATGAACAAACTTAACACCACGAAGTCCTGCCAGAAATATCCGGCTCGAAGGACCATGAACAAAGACAGCTCAGATACCAGAGGCAGGTATAATGAAAGTCACAAAAACATATGGTGAAAGTTTATTGACAATAGAAATCAACCAAGGTTGCGGAATAAAAACATTTAAAAAGTTACATGCACGCTTTAATCTATTTGTGGCGCCATCAGTAACAAAATGTATTACTAAAGTTACAAGTACACTATACATACTAAATAATTTCTACATTCTACTTCATGAAAACTTTTTTTCCCAAAACTTTCTGAGTGGCTTGTGGTACACAATATTTCATAGCAAAAATAATGAATATTTTATAGGATTTCATATTCGAATCGAATTACGATCTCAACATTTGAACTGGTGCGTTAGAGCTAAATTTTACGTAGCAAGTTTTGAAAATGCAAATTACGTAATCTGATCCGCTATAGTGCGGTGAGGTCGATAAAAGTAGTGCAAGTATACTTTGTTTACAATGAATATTTATGAACTTTCAGATATTGTTAGCTTGGGAAAGTACGGTTAGCAATCCCTATGCAGCGTAATCCTTTTGTTACGGAGAATCCAGCCGAGAGTGGTAAAATAACAACTAGTTGTAAGTCCAGACCTGAATATTTATGAGTGAACTTGTAAAGACCTGAGTGATGTGGCAATAAAATAAAGTGTCGGGTACATTGTTGTAGAAACTGCATCAGAAACATTTACTTGAATTCCAACAAAATGTGTAAAGAAAACATTCGTGTCCGTCATAGTTGGGAGCGCTGTTATAAATGACTACAATGCATGCTTGTCTCGTTAAAATGTTGTCAGCTAGAATTGTGAATGTTATTGTAAAAAGATAAGAGCTTAGGGTTCAATATAATCGTAATTTTATTAAGATTTTAAAGGATTTCCTGTTTTAAGTTATTGTATTTATACTTGACGAAGAAAAGCTCTGTTAGAAAGCTGCAGAAGTAACAATAGAAATATGAATTGAATACACTGTCTGAAACTAGGAACCGAGCCCTGGACTCTAGTTTTACAAGCAAGATTTTTTGGTACCATTTCATTAAAAACAATAAATTTATCAATTAGGCAAACGTATTAAATGTATTTTAAGTCTTCATAGTAAAATATTTATGAAATTAGTTAGTTTCTCCGAACCACGAATATATTTGCCTAATATACGAGTATGCATTGTGTGAAATTAGGAAGAGACGATAGCTCGCGCCTTGTAAATCAGAAGTACACAATGTGAACTGTTTCCTCGTTTTGTGTTTATATGTATTTTGCGTTGTGTTATATTATAGAGACTTGTTGCTTCCATAGTTAAGAGATAATTTAGATAAGTACAGTTCTTATTTACAAAAATTGTTTACTTTAAGATTTAAGTTTTTCGTTTTCTGAAAGCAAAAAAGCAGCTGAGACTAAGTTGTCAGCCGTAGGTTCGAGTTTTAACAATTCGTTTCTTTTTCTAACGGAACGAGCTTAGAAAAGATTCTCAAATGTAATTAGAAATTTTATTCTATTTATTGTATTTAAATAACATGAGTGTATTTCGTTGTAATTTTTATATTAACCTGCGCCACTACAATTTTTCCTCTACATAGCAATTTTGCTATTGTACTCATACTTTAACACAAAGCTGATTAAAGTTTTGATTTTATTTAAGTAGAGTACTTTAGAGAGTTTACTGCCAAACATCGTTTACGGACGAACTTAAATAGCTAAAGATCTAGAACAAGATCTTAGAAGCTGACACGATTCGTTTTAGTTTTATTATCCTTTCATTACTTAAAAATTCTGTTTTAAAACAATAATAAAATGCGAGAAGACCTCTTTTCAAACTAATTCGACACCTAAATTCATTTTGATTGCGTTAGAAAAGAGTAATAGAGTTGAGTTTAAAATCTTTGTTGTATAGGGCAAAACCACAAATTATAGTTTCATCACAATACAAAAGGTTTAATAAAGTATGCTACTATTTTAACCACTACAATAACCAATTTATCGTGGCTAGGTTTCGGTTAAATATAAGGTACAGCTAGTAAAAAAAATTAAGCCTATCTAAAACTGATTTAACTAAAAATGCAATATACAGAATCAAATAATTATTTCTTAATTTTACTTTATAACTGTTTAAAAGGACACGGAAAAGTTTCATCCTGTCCGAACGCAATATACTCAAAAACTACATTTATACTGTTTCCGCTACTGGATAAAGTGATACCAGAGTAAGGTTTTTGTCTACTCTTCAAAGTTCCATATACTTGCACGATAGGTATCAAATAACATTTCTAAACTCCAAGTAGGATAAACATAGGTACATTACATTTTTATCTAATACACATGTTCAACGCAGCAATCTGATGCGACCCTACGACAATAAAAAGTAAGTAGGCATATATGCTCTGCTACACGTGCAAAGCTGGGACGGGTCGCTACTAATATAACTATATATGTAAAACCGTCGATAGTTTTAACCGATAGTTTTTTTTTTTTTTGGTTCCCCTCCACGGGAAGGGCAGGAGGACATAAAAAATGCTCTGACGCATACTCCGCGCGCGCGATCGGAGTTATGTGGGACTCGTCCCGACGCCTACCAGAACCATACCCACTAAAAAGTCCCCTGTCGGCTCGTGCATTTTTGCCACTCAGCCTTCATCTGAGCGACGGCCAATCGGAGAAAGAGGCCGCGCTAGCGGGGCCCTTAAGGGGTCACCCGCTGGGATTTACATAGCACTGAAGGTGCTCAAAAAAGAAAAGTAAATAATAAAAAACATTAAAAATTGAAAAATAAAATTGCATTAATTCGGATTTACGTTAGAATTAGAATTTACGTTAGAATTAGAATTTGCGGCCTGAAGGGCCTCGAGATCTAAAGTTAACTGCGTGCGTTCGCTCGTGTGCGCGTTTCTCGGTCTAGCGATTTTGTAAATCGAATCTAACACAGGAGCAGTATATGAGACTGAATCTCGAACAAGATGATTGGGATGGGATTCGGCGCGTTTGAAGAACGATTCTGAGAGTGTTTTGAGGTGCTGTTGCACTGTAGGTAGTTCAAGATCTCTGTGCAGGTCCGCGTTACGCACGTACCAAGGTGCGTTTGTGGCCCTGCGGCAGAAGAGATTTTGAACTACCTGCAGTTTATACAGGACGGAGGGTTTGGCGTGGGCAAAGACTGGCGAGGCATATGACATGACGGGTCTAACGCAGACCTTATAAAGCGTACGTTTATTTCTAAAAGACATTTTACTTTTTCTTCCTATCATACTAAATAGACGGCTTAAGTAAAAACGCGCGAGTTTCGTTACTCTATCGACGTGTGGCTTGAAAGAAAGCGTCTGATCTAAGGTGACGCCTAAGTATTTGATAGTGCGCTTCCAGGGGATGGGAATACCTAACATACGAATGTGCGGATCGTTGTGGCGATTACGACGTTTGTGGTCGAATTGAATAGCAGAACTCTTTTCTGGGTTGGCGTGCCTTCATGTTTGAATCGAAAAGTACGGTCTTTAAGAAACGACGCTATTAATCTGACTAGGCGAGCCGGTAAGACTATTTTATAGAGTTTAAAAACGAGACCGCTGTGCCAGACTTTGTCGCAAGCCTTGGCTACGTTAAAGAGAACCGCGATTGTTTTTATACGACGCTGAGAGAATCCTTCGAGTATGTACTCGACGATTCGATGGACTTGCTGAGGGCAGGAGTGCTTAGCGCGAAAGCCGAACTGGTGGGGAATAATGAGAGGGTCGCCATCTGTTGGAAACAGATGGTTCCGCATTCGAGAGAATATGACTCTTTCGAGAAGTTTAGACATTGCCTTGAGGAGGCTGATGGGTCTGTGATTAGCCGGGACATTCAGAGGTTTACCCGGCTTGGGAATGCCTATGACTGTCGCTTCTTTCCAGGCTTTTGGAAAGTAGCTATGGTTGAAGCAGGCATTGAAGATGATAGCTAACAAGGTAAGCACCTGCTGAGGCAGGTGCTTAAGTGCGTGGTTGGAATTTTCATCCGCACCCGGAGCCTTTTTGGACTTTTGCTTTCTAATGAGAAGCAAGATTTCATCATTAGAGACTGTGACGGGGTCATCGGTGATAGGGAGAGATTCTCTGCGGAGAACTACGTCCTCCACCGCCTGGATGTGGGAGGGATCCACGGGTTGCGTGCTGGGCGAGCATTGTGCCGCTATGCTGTCGGCGAAGCATTCGGCTTTCTCTTCGACTTCGAAAGCAATGGTGCCGTCGGGACGAGTGAGAGGAGGAAGATGAGAGGCGGTGTCTACGCGTAAGGCTCGGGCCATTCGATAATACGCTTGGTGGGACGGGGAGATATTCTCCATGAGATCGTTAAACTGAGCGTCTCGTAGTTCCGCGAGGCAAGACCTTACTTTACGTTGAAGCTGATTCGCAGCTCTTCTATAGGCGAGCGTGGGATATTTCTTGGCTCTCCGGAGAGCCGCGTTCTTAGCTTTAATAAGATTGCTAACGGCTAAGGGAAGCGTGGGTTTGCCTTGCTGAGCAACCTTTTCGTTGTCACTGATGGCTGAGTTGATAGCATCAGTGAGAGAATTTACTAATGAATCAATTTTATCCGGGCTATCTAATTGTTCGGGAGAGATCGCGAGTGGAGAGTTCGGGGCCTCTAAAGCTGAAACTAACGTATTTTGAAAGCCTTTCCAGTTGGTAAAGGTCTTAGGAGAGGTAACGTTATCGTTCGGCGGTCCTAGCACGAGGGAGACGGGGCGATGGTCAGAACCTAGGTCATCGAGAGGTTCGATAGACCTGAGGTCGAGGTTGATTCGCTTGATTATTGCAAAATCGAGGATATCAGGAGAGTGGTTCGGGTTGTCGGGATAGTGGGTGGGAGTGATGGGGGAGATGACATCTAAGTCAAGTGAATTTGTGATGTCGAGGAGAGCGATACCGCTGGTGTTGGTTGATAGGCACGTCCAGTCAGTATGTTTGGAGTTAAAGTCTCCGAACATAATGACTGAATGGCCGAGGGCGAGAATGGCCTCAAAGTCGCTGCGGATTGGTCTGGTACCACAAGGTATGTAGACTGAAGCTATGATGATGGTCGGATGACCAGTCATAGCCAATCTACACACAGTGGCTTCCATGTTGAGGAGAGGAGGGGTAGGGAGAGGGCAGCAATGGAATCCTCTTTTGTAATAGATAGCAGTGCCGCCGAAACCGTCGGAATTGGGCCTGTCGTTACGAATAAACGCGTACTTAGGTATAGCGAATCACCTGGAGCGGTTTGGAGTTAGCCATGTCTCTTGAAGAAGCAATAAATCTGGCTCGTTGTTCTGAAAGAACAGTTTGAGCTCAGGAAGGTTAGTATTAAGGCTACGAACGTTAAAAGAAATTAGGGATAAGCCCTTGGGTTTGATACGACCGGACGCGGGATTTGCGGGTCTAGACATTATATTGCTTATTTACGAATTTATACAAAAAAGAAAATAAAATTTATAACGAACTTAGAAGCGAGTGGTGTTCGGCTAACGCAAATAAACGCTCTTGAGGAGAGCGGGTGGCTCGCAGTTTGCGTGCGAGAACAGAAATTTCCGTAATGTCGACGTTATGAATGACGGAGATGTTTGAGAGTCCGCAAATTGTGCGAGCCTCTCTAAAGATCTCCCTCGAGTTGGGAGTATTCGACAAGATAACTAAAGCTATCGGAAAGCGCCTACCGCGGTTAGAGTGCATCTAGTGCACTGCTACGGCCGGGAAGCCCTGGGACTTAAGGTCCTCGAGAATGTCTTCATTACTGAGTTCAAACGGGACGCCCCGTAGTACTGCGCGGATCTCACGCTCCTCCGGGAGGGCGTTAGTGTGGTACGCGATTTGTTTAAGCGAAAGTAAACGAGTGATCGCGCGGAAGTCGTCGATAGTCGCGACTTGGATTTTTATAGTGTCGCCTGCGTTATTTGCCTTGAGGTAATTGATTTTGTGCTCTTTGCACAGGTTAGAAACCACGGTCCAGCGCGCTTTATCGCGGAGGAAGACGGGCGGAGGGAGCTGAGGCTTCGATGGGACGGGAGCGCAGCGCGTCGCTGGCTTAGACGGGACCGACGGAGACGTGGTCATTTCGAGTGACATGAGCGGCGCGGGGGCGGGTGTAGAAGACACCGGGGTTGGCTTGGGTGTTAAAACTGCCTTGTGGTCAATTAACCATACTTCAGATACGTCGTAACTACAAATTTTGCCCACTTTCCAATAAGTGCATCGACTCTATCCGTACCAGGGAGGGTGGCACATTTGACATCAAAATTTGCGAATCCCAAAATTTATTGACACTGCCGTATGTCCATAAAAGTCACAACATTTTTTACGGCTTGAGTTTCATTTATTCCTTTTCTGAAAAACTTGGAATATATCGAAATTTTCCTAAGCTAGCTTATTTTATCGAACATAAAAACAATAGAAAAACGACGGGCAAAGATCATTTTTTTTTTCATAGTATCAAAACTCAACCAGAAACAAACAATACAACCAAAGAAATAATTAAAAAATATTACATACGAAATATGAAACGACTTTTTCCCCGAACTAGCATGTAATCAGTCAGTGTGTGTCATATATTTTTTTGGGTTTAATACAATTTTCATTGTATTAGTTTATTTAAAAAAATCGGTAGTTAAATTATATAAATTAAAAAATCTAAAACCGTATACAAGGTCCTCGGATTTGAGTTCTAAAACAAATTGGGTCGGATTGGTGGATACGGGGCCAGTCTTTAACTCTTTCGTCTACTCAACCTCGTTACCTTTACAAACGAGCTGCTTCGTGCGCTGCGTACTAAACACCCTCTTTTCAGAAGGAGTTGGAAAAGTAACCCCTCGTTTTGAGATACGAATTAGACTGATTAGGTTTAGGGGTTGAAATTGGGCACAAGTGGGATTCGACACAACATTAATATTTTTTAGATGTCATTCACCTTAAAAGTTTTTGAAACGATTGTTGGATAACAAACCTGATAGTAAGTAGGATACAAGACCTTGATATATTTATACAATACTTGATCCGAAATATTTGAAGACCCAACAATGATTTAGTTAGTTAGTTATTTAAAAGAGTTTAGTTTATTTAAGTTATAAATTGAATGGATACGTTGATAGCAGAAAAGAAAGGAAGGGATAGTAAAAACTTTTGGATTTTAGAAGACTAGTTTGTAGTAAACAGATTAAAAATAGACATAGGGCGTGGAATAAAATTGAACAAGATGATAGATGTAAGTACCCTTGCCTTCCATGCCAGAGGTCCCGGGTTCGAATCCTGGTAGAGGCAGATATTTTATTATATTTGCTTTCAAGTCATGGATGTGTATGTTTGTCTATTTAAGTTTATTTCAAATATTTATATATGAAAAAAAAAATATCTATTTGTGCTTATATATTTCTTAAGTTTATTTTTCTATAACACAAGTTCTTAATGATACTTAATTTGGGCTAGATAATGTGGTGTGATTGTAAGAAATATTTATTTATTATTTATTTATTTACTTATAAGACATTATGCAATTTTTTATTTTTTGTTGTATATGAATAGTAAGAAATTAAATAACTGCTGAAATAATTTCCCAGATGTGTAAGCACAACGTATTTTTTTAAACCAAACGTATCAAAAGTTGGTTCAATATTTGGAAATTGAGAAAATATGGTTTAAAAAAGGTTTGCAACAAATGGACGAAAATCAATTTTTGAATCGAAATTGATGTATCTGAGAATATGCAGATGCAAACCTAGTGAAATTCCGGTTTGCCCGCGGCCAGGCACCTATCGAGTTATTGTTTGTCATCCAAGTTTTCAATCAAATATCCTCTCTGAGAAAGAAATAGCTCAAAAACTGCGTTTCCCAACTACAATTTGTACGTACTTCGATACGCACCTAATTGCTCATGATCGTCCCAGCATTAATAGCGGGTAGAGTAAGGAGTCGTGTACTGACAAAATTAATATATTAATGAAAAAAACGGTATAGTATTGATAACTGAACACTTCATGGCACCATAAATAAGTCAAAGTATTTAGGACTTAGACATAATATCGACTTTTTTGCACTTATAGTGCAATTAACAACATTTATCAACAAAAGTGATTGAGCTTGGAAGAATATAAAAATGTTATATTAAGTAGGTATTTTACTATACAGGGCCCCAGTTTGCAGATGCACTTTGCAATTCACCGCGTATCTCAGAATCTCAACTTTATGCAAACGTTGGATTATTCTGTCAAAACCTTTTACTGTTACTTTAAGCAAAATTTTCCATGAAACAATCATGACTAATTAAAACGTGTGTGTATGGCTGTCCACATATTAACAATTATGCCTTATACCTTAGTAGTCAACTTCCTAGAAAAAGCTATCTTTCTAATAATGTCACGCAATACCTATGATTTATAGCCTTTTAATTTCAATAATAGGATATTTATTTTGACTTTATTACAATACTCAAACGAGTTTGATTTGTTTTCCCAGGTTCCGTAAGCCATTATGATTTTTTTTCAAAATCCTGGCTACATCCCATCAATACAAACGAAAAGTATAGGTTGACAAATTTTCTCTAATCGTCAAGTTTTCGAGTAGTGCAATGTCAAAGTTGTACAGACTTTTTCCATCTTCAATATTGAAGATTGGAAGGTATTTAAGTATTATAATTAAGTATGCTTTTTGGATAAAATTTATGCATTTTAGTGTTTGCTTGCTTTTTTTCTTACTTGAAGCTATATACGTAAACATTTTCTTACTTTTCCTTTTAATTGAATGTGTGTATAAATTCGATTTAAAATCATATAATAACCGGGACGAACATAGCGCTCCAAGTAGGTGAAAGACCTTGCAAAACTAATAATCAATTAATTGTATTAAGAAAGCAACGCTTGAATATTAATAATAATAAAAATTATATATTTATAATAATATACTCAGAAAAATAATTAAATTTTATTCATGCGCGGTCACCCCTAAAAAAAAAACAATCGAAATGACGGACTGTGCCTGAGACACTGTCCTTACCCTTTTGTTTATCCGCTTTTCTTGGAATACCTTTGAATTTTATAATAATTATTGTAATAGTTTGGCAGTCCTCATTTGTTGTATAACTATTTTCCTATTCAAGTTTATTTTAGTAACAATGATTATCCATGCGAAAAACTTGATTTTAGACTATCAGTCATAAACTATTCTGCACTTTTTAAGAAGCAAGCATTTTTTAAAGAAATTTAAGCCAACATCAACATAAAATGTTTACGTTCGGTGCAACATAGAAAATCAACTAAACTAAAATTATGAAGCTAACCTTAAAGTGAAACATCAAAAACATCTCAAACAAGAGTAGATCCTTTTACAATTTTTCTTGAGTGTTGTTGATTCCTGCCTTATATATTTCCATAGACTTATAAATGAAAGCAGACATTAAATAATATCCTACAACATATGCACGTGTTAAGCATTATTACTACCCTTTTTCCTCCAATTAGAATTGTATATATCTAGTCCTTCCTTTCCTTGGTGTTGCAACAGAGACACACATAGGTATATGAAAATCCTGACCGTGGTAGCCACTAATCTGATACTGACCTGTGTCGCCAATTTCAGAGAAAATTGGCGACACAGAGAAAATTTGAGTGTCCACTCTCATTAATGAACAAGTATGTATATTATTTTATTTCTTTTATGTTGTTATTCGTTTTAATTATTGTAATTTCATCTTATGCAGTGGTATAGTCATATTATATTTGTTAATAAAGCACTTTCTTTCTTTGCGACATGAATATACAATTGTTCTTCTCTTACATATAAAGTACATATACAGTGAGTATCTAAGGTCTGGCGATCGTCGTTGAAAAATACGCAAAAACCAATTATTTTTGCATCTAATATCATTTTAAATCTTTCTTTTCAATTAAAATAATTTCTTTAATGAAAATATTTTACCATATTTTAGGACACAAATATTACACACAAATATGATACATTAAGTACATTAGTGCAATAACAAAATGGCGTGTTTGTGTTTACATTTTCACAAACTTTTTGCGTAATTTTCAATGATTTTCGAGGCGATGATAAATAAATAAAATAAAATAGATTAATTTCAGACGCAAGTCCATATATTGTTAGTAACAGAAAAACCTTACGAAAACTATGATAACTTAAAAATAATTATAAAATGAAACTTAAAAATGAAAATTAATTTAAATACCTGCCTGAGCCGCGGGACACACCGATTATACGATACAATCATGGCGAAGTGCTGTGCTCCGAAATGTAACAATGCATGATACAGACATTTTCAAGATATAACGTTTCACTGGTAAGTATTTTTGGTGGAATAATGAGTTGTTGTAATCCCTTTTTATAAATGAAAACGTACTTTGTCTTTCAACTCTGTTTTTCCTATTCTATAAATTTACAGTTTTACGTATGTTATTATAGTTTGTTATATATCTATGAAATATTTCAGTATTATTGTATCAAGTAGCCTTAATTTACATTTCAATTACTTATTAAGAATTGGGTGGACTTGGTATTCCAATGGTAAAATGTAATTTTTTTGGTCATAAGTTTTCTATTGGACTTAATAGATGCGAGAAATTTGTAAATATATATTTCTCAGTTTTAATGATACCAAAGCTATTTGCCTGTTATATTTGTTATCAAACACAAATTGCATTCATAAGACGATCCAGATTCAAATTATATTTTAGACTATGCCCTTGTTAACAACTTGGAAAACTAATTTCAGAGCTACTGTTCTCGGATATATATTTCAACCCGACTAATACTGCAAATTAAATATTTTTCGTTATTCAAAAAATTCACATTTTAGAAAGGCCTAGATTCAAAACATAAATAAAAAAGATTAGCAGCCTAATTTAACGAGTGTGCTGTGCTCCAAGCATTTTGCTGACCAATTTATGTACATATATAAAGATGTGCACAGAAGTAAGTATCTATGGAAGTATCTGTTGTAATGCAATATCTAGAAGCAAAGCCAGTGATTGTACAAATCCAGCTTCCTTTTATTTAGTTACCAATTGCATTTACTTATGTAATCAACCATACAATACCAGTAAGATTATGTTCAAGTAGATTAGAAAATTTATATACTAATAATTTCACTTTTTGAATTTATTTGCCTTCCACCAATAACAACTATCCGATTGTGACATCACATTTTACTATTTTTCTTGACTAATACATCATTTTAAATTGTTTACCATTCTAAGTACCTACTTCGTATTTACCCGCCATAATAACCATGTGCATTAGAAGGAACAGCTAGTAAAATTACAGGAAAAAGACTGTCCTCAAGTTATTGATTTAGGTTATAATACCTTCGATTTATGATTTCGATGGACACGGATGCCACATACCATTAAGTAGAAAGCTTGCTTGTTTAACGGAAATGATATACTTACTAAAAATATTTCATCGTGTTTGCTTGAACCTGGTTGAAACTTATTTTCCCCAGAGCAAATAGATTTTTTGCCCAGTTCAAAAATATAATAGTAAGCCTTAGAATTGTGTGATCAAAAATACAAGCCTATTATCCACCTAGTTGATCGTTTTACCAACGAAGCATAACAAAAGGAAAAATTCTATCCAAATCAAATGCGACCCTGTGTTTGTCAGTGTATGAGATAATTTTACATGTTGGGTAATTGCCACGCAACATGATTGGTTAGGTTAGGTCTGCTTCCATTTATAAGTCTGTGTGAGTTTCGAAACAATTATATTTAAACATGTGTCCCGTTATTTCAGTTCTTTAAAACTGTATAGGAAGTTTCTCATATAAAATTAATATATAAAAACCCTATTACTAAATGTTTGAAGTTTATTTGAGTGTAATTATGAACAAGCTTTGTGATTTCATTAGCCTCTTATTAAGTACAGTAATTACTTTTACAAAATTAAATATACACGGTGATGAGTATAATATATTTATTTTTAATTGGAAGCTCTCAGAAGAAGGCAATAAGTAGTGTTGAAAATAATGAAAAATATACCTAATTTAATTCACTAATGTATAACCAAGCATAATAAACTATTTAAGTACTTAATATTCACTGACACATGAAACACTGAATGCCTTATGTAAGTAATAATATTGTTAAATATGTATATTTTATTAAATCCCTACGACAAATCGCTAAAATGTAATTTTGGATTAATAAATATAATAAAACTTAACAAATTGTAATTATGAATGTAATGTAAATTTGAAACTAGCAATAAGTAAAAATTGTCCTAATTTGAACGCCTTAACGGCAGATTTCCTACCTCTATATTTCACGGTTTAAAACCATATATTATATTATGTATGCACTTGAAAATCTTATCAAATAAATATATTTTATTTCATTTCATATGATATGCTACCTTTTAATAACAAGTTGTAATGATAAAGTCAGTTAAATATACATATTTTTCCACATTTTTAAGTGTACCTAATATTGGATTGTTAATAGGTAATGTTTGATATGTTACGTTTTAAGATTAACCGTCAATAGAGCGACTACGAACAATGGTGTCCATGGGCACGGATGCCACTTACCATCAGGTGGGTCGCGTGCTCGTTTGCCGGCTATAACTAAAGTAAAGGAACCGTGATCTGGAAGGTGCAAATAGCCAGGCCTCTTAAACATGGACAATGTATTAGGGCTTCACAATATCGCGACTTGTATAGTTTCTCCTGGTTGGTTGAAATGTTGCAGTGGACTTCTTCAACAGTAAGAGGAGGAATTTCTAAATATTTAGTTACGATGTTTTATTTAAAGCGTCTCAAAATTTGAAAACCCAAAATCCTTGACACAAAATAAAATAATATTTGAATTCTAAATATTAAAATTTCTTTTTTATTTCATATTCCATTCAGCGAACCATTAAAAAAAATCTCAATTCAAAAATTAATCTCTTCACAAGTTTCGGAGTGCTTATTTTCGTGGCACAGTAAATTTTATATCAACAGAGGGAAGGACGAAGCTCTGTCGAGGTTATTTTTAACGATCTCTCAAGAACTAGTAGCCTTCATCTTTGAGCTTTATTTCTCGCAGCGTTTCTTGGCTAAGGCTGCGTTCAGGTGGAGATGTTTATTGTGAATTAGGAAGCGTATTGCGGATTTTAAGTTTTTTTTAAGTTCTAGCTATGTAACTAAACTAATGAACAAACCAAATTACGACAAAAACGTTATTGATGTTTTGGATATAAGTAAGCGTAACTCTATTCTTGTTTAGTAAGACTCTAATGTTTCCAACCATAGAGATATTCTTTAATATAAAATTTGATACAAAGAAAGCTTTTAATATAAGCATTTAGTTTGCCCCTTAATTTTTTACCATACCACCAAATGAATTAAATAAAACTTTCTGCAAAATATTGGTGGACATTTTCCTTCCTTTAGTTCCTTTATACCTAAAAATACTTTACTTCCTTCGCGAGATAATTGAGTTTTTCGAGTAAAACCGCTTAGTAAAAATCCGGCCTTAAACTCAAGTTGGCTTACTATATTTTTGTTTGTGCATTTCTTGTTTACTATCCATCATATTGTTCAGACCACATAGTGCTCGTTGTATTCAGTTCTAGTTTTCTCAAGTAAAATATACGGGAATACTCATTGTTTGTGAGAGTTCACGTTTTGTTTGATATTAATTTGAGAACCGTTTAAAAATGTTTAAGAGATATTTTTTTGCTGATTTGTAAATTTCATGGAATTCAGATAAAAAGGAAGATATTTTTTTAGAATAGGTTATAAAATAATTGAGGTAATGTAGTATTTTACGTTTTACGGTTACGTTTTACGTTACATAAGTATTCGGTTATCTTTTTTTAACTGCTTGTAGTTTTTACTCTGTAGAATACAGAAGAGATATCAGAAAAATTAAAGAAATAATTTTGTGTTTGTAGATAACTTAAAGGCACTGATCTTAAATAGGTTAATCGGAATAATTGTGTTTACAAGTTTATTTATGTAACTTGTAAGCTTTGTAAATTAACTTACCTGCCACTAAAATCTTCTTACCTACATCAGCCTAGATCAAGCCGTTTAACAAAAGACTTTTCGACACCTATTTGTAGCGTTCGAGGCAGTTTTCACACAAATATATTCATAAGGATGGTACCGTAAAATCCGATATGTGTAACTGCATTGGCATCGAGCAATAATGGAAAGCTGTAAATCTCTCCGTGGACAGTAAAACGGGACACGATGCGAAACGTTCTCTTAAAAAAAAAACATTTTTTCCCATTAAACCTACTGGGAACACCGATTCGATTTTTGTACATTCGCAACAATATTTCGGAACTCCCAAACAGTTGGTGTCGACAATTTGCTAAAAATCAAACTATTTTTGAGAATTCGTTTCAATTTGTCGTTTTTAATTAGGTTTTTGGCGAGTGCGAAAACATTTATTATTTAGGTGAGTTTCATTTAACTGATTTTGGTAAGGCTCCGATTGCTTTGGTAAAATCAATTAAAATAATTTAATAACGAATTACATATTTTATTCTGACATTAATTTAAAACATGATACGTTCGATCATAAAAAGGTATAAGTACTTACATTTGCAGTAAAATACACACGCGACTTATTCATAAAAATACACTTCAAATTCTACTATATAATTATTTTTTTTACTATTTTATTTAATTTTAAATTTTTTGGGAAACTTAAAGCTATTTACAAAGCTGTTAAAAAATAATCACATTAAAAGAGGCCAATTACAGGTTTCTGCGTATAGTACATTTTCGTTAAAAAGATGCAAGTGACTTGTAATTCGACGTATTCCTCTTGGGATGTGATAATACAACTGATTTCCAACAAAATTAACTCTAATGTTCCTCATACCAAGGAGGCTCGTTATCGAGATATTCAATATTTTTGGTTTTAACAAAAAGGTTTTAAAAACTTTATTTTAAATTTTTTCTCGCAGGACTTCGAAAGACTGAATTGGCGTTGCATAAACAAAGGACTTCATGTGCCCTTACACGTAAAAACCAACCAGTGTCAGGTCAGGACACCGAGCAGTCCATGGAATCGGACCCCCTTGCCAATCCCATGCCTTGGAAACGAGGTATCCAGCCACTGCCGCACAGTAATTCGATAGTGCGCTGGACAACCATCGTGATGGAATACCATTCGTCTGCTTGTTCCCAATCCCACATATTCAAGCAATGGCCTCAGCTCATTCCTCAAAAATTCTTTATAATACTCACCATTTAAATTGTTGTGCAAAAAGTGGGGTCTATTCAAATAATTATTTATGACGCCCATCCAACTTCTAACAATAACAACTAAAAAGTTCCAGGAATTTATTGCAACTCTGCAACTTAAGACGCGGTACGATAACAAAAGGTTTTACAATGCACGTGCTCTACGTACGTTTTTTTTTTGGGAATTGTTGTTTGTGTCTTAATAATTTAACTTATATAGCTTAAATTTACTTAAGCTTAGATAACTAACATAACAAGGAAGTTTTTCTAATAGTTTGTACGCTTAATGTACTGTTGATTTTTCAAAATAAATCCAGTTTTGTATCGACCAAATTAGTGAATCAAAACAAAATTTTATAAGAATTCACTTGCCATTTTAAAATGTTCAATATTTGTGTCACTATTAGTATTCATAAATGTTTGTTGATGTATTGGTAACTGATAAAAATTTGAACAACTTTATTCAAAACACCAGGTTTTTATTTATTGAATTTTATGTAGTTAATAATTTTTTTGAACAAAACCAAAAATATTGAATATCTTGATAACGAGCCTACTTGGTATTACGGACATTATAGTTAATTTTGTCGGAAATTAGTTGTTTTATCACATCCCAAGAGTAATACGTCGAATTACAAGTTACCCTGTATATCTTCATCGATTGAAAAAAATATTGTTATACATTTTTTCAAAAGATTTTATGCTAGTGCAAAAGATATCAATATTAGAGAAACGCGCATTGATTAAATGAAATGAACGAGAAGCTCTATTAGTGAAGGAATTTTTCCATTAGTTAATTTTGAATAAAGGTACTTATGATAGATTTTTATGACGTGTCTTTCTTATTGTTCTTGTTATTTATGACGTTCTTATGAGTGTTCAAGCTGAGCATACCTAACAAATCAGGGCAATCAACGCTGCATTGGAAGACTTTCATTTACAATACGATATCTGCTATCTCTCTACGTTTATGAAGGGGTAAGAAGTGAAATGCCTGGCACCTTGCTTTACAAGCCTGGCAGAACCTCTGACATTTATATTGCAGGTGACGAAAGAACTTTTTTTGATACCTAAAATCCTTGTGACTTAGGTATCATATCAAGGATTCCACACTTGTGACCCATATTCCAGGTGGCTGCGCACGAAAGCGCAGTATAAAATTTTCAAGGTTTAATTATAGCTGAATTCTGAAGACATGCGTAGGACGAACCCAAGAGCTTTAGTAGCTTTAGCAACTATTGTATCTATATGGTTATCAAATTTAGTTTAGAATCAAAGGTTACTCCAAGATCACGTATAGCCGTACCTCTAGATATTTAATCATTGTAAATAGTATAATTAAAATTTATTACGTTAGATTTTCTAGAATATGAGCAGATATAGCATTTTGAAACATTAACAAAAAGTTTTTATTTTTTTTATTTTTTATATTCAAAAGTTTATTTTTAGTGCAATAAGATTGAAGATTGACAAATGCTGATTTCCATATTTTAGGAACCTGACCTGACAGTAAAGAACACCGAAATAAGTAGGTCAGTGGGAAAATCATCTATAGTAGATAGTCAGTGGCATCCGCAGCCATGGACATCATTACACATTGGTGTCTAATGATCGAGTACCGCTCCAGGCGAGACCTTTTGGCGGCATATATTTTTATTAGTTACCGTGGCGATAGAATATTTGCATTTTATTTTTCTGCCTTCTACGATTCACAAGATACAGCCTAATTACGAATAGGCAGCGGCCTTAGTTATATATAGGGTTATTCAGAAGCAGTATCAGTGTAGCGCAAAATAGCTTCTTAAAAACATAGATTTAAGTTTTGTTAACTAACAAAATTTGTGTACTCTCCTGTAAGAGCCTAGGTAGGCGCCGGAAATATTTTGTTTTATTACTATCATTATTATTGTATCTTTCTTGTGTCACCCCAACTATGAGTTTTATTTCAAAAGGGACATACGTATACGTAATGACTGGAAATGAAATTGCTTCTCAAAGTTTTTTTTAATAGGTTTTTATATACATTTCTTTCATGGACAAAATGTTTGGCTTCTATTTTTGTAAGATCAGATTTTTAGTTGATTCCAAATATGTTATATTTTATTTTCGGTTTCCCAACAATCATTAACACAAAAAACACTAGGGGCAAATAACTTATCTGTCAACAGCATACAGACCTAATAACCTGGGGAATAAGACAGTTGCTTATTTACATTCAGTATACAAACTGTACAAAAAAGAGAGTTAGAATAAATTTTCTCGGTGCTTGTGTATCCTTAAAGGCAACTTTTTTCTCACGTTATGTAAATTCTCATTACAGCCTCTGTCAAATTAGCGACTATGCATACCAGTTTTTATTATTTTTTGTCATGCGTTATATTTTATACGTTTTCACGATCCCCTTTCGTGTCGTGTTATGAATTTTTTATTATATTTATAGTACTAATTTAAGAATGTTAAACAGATTTAAAATTAATATATTTGATTTATGATAAGCATAAGATGAGCACAATATGTTTTTTAATATTGTTTTTATAACAGATAATTGTGCAGTCTAAAGCATTTTAACACAGATAATTTTGCTATCTTATAACAATTCACCTTGAAGAGTTGATAATATGTAATATCGAAAATGTTCTTCACTCCTTTAAACGTTAACTTAATCACATATTAAGTAATAAAAATAAACTCTTGTATTGCTTATCACACCCAACATTAAACAATTACAAATCATTAAAATTATACCAACGGGCCAACTATAGGCCTGGCTACTGGTTCATTTATACTATATTCAACGTTTGTCACTTATTTGCAATTGCAACTGTCCAAACCGGATTGGTTATATTGCAGACAGTTGTTTCTAGTAAATGTGTATTTTATTTATTAATAATTATTAATAATCTAAAAAAATATGATATGTAAATGATAATGGTTTCGCGGTGTTTTTAGTTTAATTAACTAAAAGTAGAACTTTTTCTTTCCTGGATTTTTAGAGTTCGTTTGTATAATTCATTTGTTGCATAAATCAATTAACAAATATTCATGAATAATATAATATATTATTTGTTGTTGTAAGTATCCTTTTAATACTTTCACCATTGAAGTAAATTTTACCATATTAAATTATGATTAAGAAAATACCCATTACAGTTTTTAATCGCACGAAACCATCCGTAAGCTCCAGGTATGCACGATACAAACAATTGAACTTATGGAAATCAGGACCCTACTATTTTACCGGATTAAATATATTCTCAATTAGAGCCGCCCGGACCCGACTAGCCAAGTTATTTATCGCAAAGGTCTTCAACTTAATTGAAACATCTTACTTTGAAAAACTATTACCTGCACAACAGTAAACGAAAAACGTTATATTTTAAACCTAGTCTCATAGGTAGTAAGATCTCTTTTTGAAGTTTTTTCGATAGCCGCGTGTAAAGAGAAAAACTTATAAAGATATTAAAGTAAATGTCGAGTTGCCTCGGTGCTGGATATTTCTATGATTAATGAAAGTAATGTTTATGACAAAAGTATATTTAAGCTTACTATACATATATTGCAAATACTAATCTATATATTTCAGATATATTTACTACTAATATAATAAACAGATGTCTGTACATTAACGTTCTTCATACTCTTTAAATAAAAGTTTAGCATAGCAGGTAAAAGTAGTTTACACTTAAGGCTGAAAAAAAGGGAGATCGCTTTGATATAGATCGTTCAAGTCATCTTTGCGGGCTGCGACTGTATGTGCGTGACAAAATGTTGTGATTGTACACGCATACCAAGGCGACGAGAACATGTGTTGACACTGTTAACACGTTCACATACAAAATTCAGTTGCATATTTAGTTCAAGCACATGCACACATAGCACTGCGCTGAAAGATGAGTTGGACCAATGAGTTGTATAGTCAAAGTTTAATTTTCCGTTCTGATTCTATGCCTTGATTACCACATGAATGCTCTGCTGACTGACCTACCGAGTTAGTTTTTATTGTAGAATTAAGTGAATTCAAATCCTACAAAAAACATGCTATGAAATTTTGTAAACCGTTTACATTTTCAATGCTACACATAAAAACTAAATAAGACAGTAATAATTCGTCAAAAGGATCCTGTAACGATCTCACGTCTAAAATATGATATAAGCTTATAATTTAGTTACATACATGAATTTAAAGTCACTTAGTTGCTTTGATGAAAACCTGTTAGGTACTAATTATACCGCATTTGCAATTGCTCGAAGTATAAGTATAGAACTATCTCGCCGAGAACTGAAAAACTTAATGTAAAGACTCCTGAATGAAAATTAAAACTCAGAAGTGGAACATTAGACTTGTTTTAATCACTATCGGAGGAAGTCGGAATTTTCTTAGGAATGAAAAAGAAACAGTGAGGTACTGGGGCGGAATGTTCGGTAATAGTATATAATTTGTTATTCATCACAAAACTTTGGTAATCATTCTGTTAAAAGAATAATGCACCATTTGGCTATAATTTTTGAAACAGATTTTAGCTCAAGTACCACATAAATTTTTGACAAGGATAGCAAGTGCTTTTCTTTTTGATTTTTAGAAATGTTTATAATATACGGGGTACAATAATAGAAAAGTGTTCCAATGTTGCATGTCATAAAATGCATTTAGATTTATATACTATTAAATATCAAAGGTCTGTGCGATTTCACACGCGTATAACTGTTTATCTCGTGTGATAAAATGATTACCAAAAACAAACAAATATTGTTTTTTAAATTATTGTACAGACCTAATACGTGGTTACTTGATAAAACACAAAAATGGATTTAATTAGCACCATTTACAATTAATGGACTTTAAAACCCTTTTCTATCAAACATTTTATTCTAATAAGCGTAGAGGATACCGGTACCCCGTCGATATTCTGTCAAAGGCACAACACTACTCTTCAACAGCTGTACCATGCAGATCCTTTGAATGCAGATTTCAAGCAATCCCATATCTAAAGACTTGTCCCAAGGATTTAGATTAACTTTGTACAAAGCATTCTAGATTTTAATTCAACTAATTTTGATTTCAATAAAATTGTTATTCTAACATTTTCTTTGATCGGGAAAGATTTTCATTGTGTCAGCAGTTTTAATGCGATTTATTACTTCTCGGTCGAAGTTTTTAACGAGCTTTATAATTAAGAACCTGAAGAATTGATTCTTCAACTAGTTTGATAAAACGAGCTTTGAAAGCATTCAGATGAATAAGACTGTATAATGGTTTTGATTTAAAAGGCGAGCTACGGGTTAAGACATTAATTTTTTTTACCCAGTTTTATATCATTAATTCGTATCCAAGTTGTATCATATAACATTGTTAACAAATTTGTGATTTCAAATTACCTTTAACAAAAACATAGTTATTATTAAAATATGTATCATAATAGTACTTAAAATATTAAAACGAGTAAAACAATTATGGAAAAAGACCAGTAAAGTAAGACAGTATTCAAGACAATGACATGGCTTTTTATTTTACAGCTGAAATGCAGGTTATAAGCAGAACCACCAATTTTGAGGGCAAAATATTTTTGTTACATGATATAAACGTCACAAGTGACATATTACAAATGTTTAGCCGTTTCTTTACGTGAACAAAGCTGCGGCAACCAGATAGTATATAATGGTCAATATTTTATTTAAAAAAAATATATTTTACAAAAAATTTTGTCACCTAACACACACCCAGTGACTCACTATATTAAAATAAAATCATTAAAGTAGTGAAAGTAGCAATTATTTAAATTTCATGTTTTCCGAATTAACCAAATTTTTTTTAATTCGAATATAAATGATATTTACGATTCTTTTTTAATTTTTATTATTTTACAAGAATAAATTTATTAAAATAACGAAACCACTTTAATGACCTACTGATTTGGAACTTTAAGAAAAAAATTAGATTCTTCTTTTAACGAAATTCGTTGTGAACAAAAAATTTCTGACAACTGCATGTTTTCATAAATATTATAATTTTACTAGTTAGCAACATATTTTCATAAATAAAAGCTTGCCTCTATCAACAATATCATATCCGATCTCATTAGTATAATTATTGTCGGGTGGCCTCTTCATTTGATATACTTTAATTTTAAATGTTTTTTTAGATAACTACTAATGTACATCTGTTATTCTTCCTTGATAATATGCAATGGTGTATGTATGAAACCTGTTTTTTTTTCAATAATGACGGAAGAAAGAAGAAAGAATTTTCTACTTATTAAAAAAGCTACTTTTTATAAACTAAAGCTGTGTATAGTAAGCGTATATTTTAAAAAGTTTCCGTTCTTCTACTTATAGTTTACTTTTACAGGAGTAACTTTTAAAATCACTTTCCTGTTCACAAAGAGAATGGCCATGGAAGTGCCTCTAAATTAGTATCAAGTTGTTTGTCTACATATTATATCAAAGTAAAGAATGTGGCGAAATGTACTGTTCGAGTCAAAAAAACTCTTGCTATCACTTCTGGAATTGACGCTTAATCTTATACTTCTAAGAGTTAATAAAAAGGCTTACCATCAGGCAGGTTCCCATCATGAAAAGAAACCAGTACCAGTACTAACAAAATGGAAAAAATAGAGTTATTAAAATTGTACGTAGAAATAAAAATTTTCGTACATTAAAAATGCCTTTGTCAGCTTTTGGCAAACAAACATTAATACGATAATAATACGATGAACGATAAATACGAAATTGTTAGATTGCTCTTAGCATAGGCAAACCATATGAGTTTTCAGATTATTTTTAATGAAATTTATATCTTTCGACGATGAAATATGGCATTTCAGGAAGAAGTTTGGACTTCTAATACCAAGATTATAATTTTACTAATATTTTATTGTTCCAATAACACACAAAGGTCTTCAAATTTTCACTCAGGCCATTATATAAATTATCATTTTGAACCCCTGTACTGCCAATCTATTGTACCACCAAATTGTTTTCATCTTTATCATGCTTTATTAATTAAGGTCCTAAGATGCTCCGCTTTCTTACTCATCTTGATCATTCATCCTAAACAATGACGTCCGCGTTGGATTCCTTATTTAGTAATTGAAATAAATGTTTGGAGGTGTTTAATGCGAAGGAATAAAAACTCCTTTTTGCAGGGTAACAATACCGTTCTGGCATTCAGCCAAAACTAAATTAGATAATGGACTTTGCGTGCAAAAATATAGGAAATGGAGAACAAAGACAAATGGGCTCGTTTCTTGCTCAGCAAAAGAAGCTAAAAATTAAGTCTGGTTACGATTACAGTCAGCTTTATTTCTATATTCGTAATACCTTGAAAGCTGTGATATTACAATGTGAAGATGATTTTAAATGGTAAATTAAAATCAAAATTCCAAAAATATTACCGACATATTTTCAAAATTTAAAAAAAATCGACTCTTCATACAATCCGGTCAGCTGCCAATTTTGTAAAAGAGCCAACTTTGTAAAAAATGGTAATTTTTTTATTTTTGCTATATCGTGACTTTGAGAAAGTTGCTCTGATGTATTGCCAAAGTCGTGTCCTCGTTTCCCGAACGGTAAATAAGTCACCCAGTAAACATTTACGATTAAGTAACTTTAGGAATATATAAATAATAGTGGGTATTCGGATTAAAAAAATCACTTTTTTTGGCTCCAATTGTTTTTGCATCATTAATAGCCAAAAGAGAAGATCCTCTAACTAAAGGATAGGTAAAATGAAAGAGGAGAAGTTTTCGGGATATTAGACATTATACATCTAAATATAACGAAACAGAATGAACTGAGTGTGATTATGAAACTGAAACTTCAAAATAATTAATAACAGAGAAAATACCTTTTAATACATCCAACGATCGAGTAGAAAGTGTTTTACGGAATTATATGAAGTCTCCTTACTCCTCTTTTCTCACTAAGTTTACCAATGTCCCTGCAAAGTGGGGTTAATTAAAGTTTTATTTTTATTAAAGTTTTACTTCAAGAACTCACATCCTGGTTAAAAATCTTACCTTGATAATAACATATAACTGTTGCAGGTGTATTAAGAACCGTTGACTTATTTTCTTAAACATATTACAAACTTCGCTTGATTTGTATTATGTAACATGAAACCACATAAATGCAAATAAAAATCAACTGTATACCTGTACCTCAGGTATACCTCAGAATTTTAAAGCGTTAGCGATTGTGGATATAGAAAAGAAAGCGAAGTTTATAAAATGGCTAGGGCCCCAGAATTCCTAAGTACTATATGCGCAGATTTTGGTATTCATTGTTTACACTTAAATTTAGCGGATAAAAAAATATGGGGAATTATGAGGATCGATGTTTTATATTTTAATTTTTTCTTTGTTTATACAATCTAGGTTAAATGATTAATGTAAAATCCTTTTACACTTTCCAAGATTATTCTAATTATTTTTGAATTTATGATTGTAAAACTTCATTACTTCATAACAACTTCATAACAAAAGTTTTATTTAATTTCAGTAATAACATTAATAATAAATTATTTATTGTCTCTTCTCTCACACTGAATAAAGTACAACTTATGTACCAAAATTTAGGAAGTACATTGCAAAAATAAATCTATGTGAGAGACTGGGGTCTGTACTAATATACAGTTTGCCAAAACAGCTTTCAACCATTAAACTAAAACTTCTTGATACAGCGATTTACAGCCAACACCATCTAATAATTTATACATTTATTTAAATCCTCGTGTATGTATTTGTATAGGGCGCTTAACGCATGCTGTTGATTCTTAATACCCATTTCTAATTAATTTAAGAGGTTTTTGTGAAGATCTGCTAATCCACCTTTAGTGAGCATAAAGGGGTTCACAGTACAAAAACATTGAGACATTGAAAGATTGAGTAATTGAATCTACTCTATTTCAATCGCACTAACACAAGTCTTTGTAATTAATCAAAAAAACTTGCTTGTGTTTAAATATTTTGTTGTATCCAATTCTATTCTGTAAAATAATCCTGTTCAAATAAACTAAAACATCGTGAGCGAGGAAAAATCTCTTTGAGTTTAGATATATAAATTTTTTATGACTATTTTACTTTTTTTACGTCAAAAATGCATAAACATTATTAGAGAGTCGTGTCAACAAAAACATTATTTTTTAACAAAATGAGCTGCTACATACCTTCTACGGCGCGCCTACATTGTTTGCTCTATCAAGACGGCGGAAAGTCTTCATAAGCTAAAGCGTAAGCCTGCATGTGTAAACCGACGCAGTTAATAATATTTTGATGTTGGCAACGATGATTTATTGCTCGGTTTCCTCGACCAACTGAATGAACCACATGAAAAATGATCCCTGGTTATTGCACCACCTAGGGCGTAGTTGAAAAAATTGCCAGTTGTTTTATGAAATGCTTATGTTTATTTCAGCGATTTCAATAAAATTTTCGCATGTTTTCGCATTGTTTTCTTTTTCTTTGTTAGTTTTTATTGTCGGCATACATTCCCGCGATCCACCTGATCATCATTCGTCACAGGTGCCTCATTTATCAATATTTAATGTCATTATTATATCGACTGATGATAATTTACCGATCGCCGACATTTTTTTTTTGTGCCGCCGAAGCAACAACCTCACGGTAGGGAGGTGGAAGATGCGTCATGCATACCGCCGCAGGAAAATACCGACCTCTGCGGGCGTTATGAGGGACTCACCAGAATGGCACCTACCCACTAAAACCACCTTGTTGGCTGTGGCAATATTTCACCGTTAGCCTTCATCGGAAGCGACACCCGTTGAGAAGTGGGTGCGCTGGCAGAGACCCGCTAGCGGTGCTCAAAGGGTCATGAGTTTTTGCCGCCATTCTGGGCAGTTCTGGCTTCACCGGTGGCTGCGCAGAGGTCGGCCGAAGCTTGACTTAGGGATCAATTCATTTCAATCAACCTATAATGAATTGAGAAGGGAACTATGCTCCGCCAGAGCTAGCAGTCGCTCTGTTTGAGAATGTGAAGCCCTAAGTTTACGGGCTAAAACTAACATCAATATTTTTGATAGCGTCGCAGACGATACGCATATCGTCTGCTACAGAGGGTTGAGGATTGGAATTGAATGTGCGAGGAGCCGGGATGGGATTCTGATGTCCAGCGGGGCGCAGCAGTTCTCTGGAGCAGGCTTGTGCTGAGTAGGCTTTGCAGCCCGAGGAACCCGGCTACGCAGCGGCGGAAAGTTTACCTGAGAAAGGGGCGGGCCTGTTTGGGTGCCGTCCTCTTAGAATGGGAACGCATACAACGGGGTGCACGAGGGTAGCCCCTGTAATTAGTGGTGTGGCCAGACTGGCCGCAAAACACGCAATCGGGAGGAGGTAAAATGAGGCACCAGGCACTTAACGCACCTGGGCGGGGCGGCGCAGTTGGCCACCGCATGCCCGTACAACTGGCACAGGCGGCACACTGGCCGGAGTGACCGCGGCGATGAGGCATCTCGATTGAGATGCCAAAGAGGTCGCATATGGTGCTGACCTCTTTGAAGATCGTCCTGGACTTGGGGACGTTGGCGAGAACCACCAAAGCGAGGGGATGACGCCTTCCGTACTTGCTGTGCATTTTATGCACTGCGAGTGCCGGGAAGCCTTGGGACTGCAGATCCTCTAGGATAGCCTCGTTCGATAATTCGAACTGGACTCCCCTGAGTACCGCTCTGAACTTACGCTCTTCCGGGAGAGCGTAAGTGTGGTAAGCATATTGCTTACCGGTGAGTAGCTTAGTTAGTAGCTTAGCTTAGCTTAGTCTAACGACGAGACAGTAATTTTGATGGATTCACCCAAGTTGGCCGCTCGGGTGTAATGGATCTTGTGCTCTTTGCACAAGGTTGAGACCTCGGACCATTTACCCTTTTCCCGAAGGAATACGGGTGGTGGGACCTGAGGCTTGATTGGAGCTGAGTTAGGAGGTGGAGTCACTTTGAGTGACATCAGTGGCACCGGGGCGGGTGTTGCAGGCACTGGGGTAGATGGCGTTGAAGACGCCGTGGAGGGTGTTGAAGACACCGGGGTGGGCGTTGAGGACGCCGGGGCTTGTTTTGAGCGCTTTTTGGAGCGCTTCTTTACAAGAGTAAAAGAGGGTGGCTCTGAACCAGTTAGGGTTGCGTCCGAGGATAAGTCGGTCGCGGGTGCGCTCTTGGATGCGATGAGCTTTCAGCGCGAAGTGGCGTCCCATTCACACTCCATGTCACTGAAGGTATCGGGGGAAGCGGGAGGGCCTGAGGGAGAGACAAGTGGGACCTGAGGGGCTTCAGGGGCTTGCGAGGCCTGAGGGGTCTGAGGGGGGAGCGAAGTAAATCCGCATTGAATGCATACTTTATACATATTTTCTGGAGACATTTCAATACTGAGAAAGGTAAGATTTTTGGCTAGCATCGTCGCGAAGTCTTCAAGGCTTCGCGAGGCCATTGTGGAGGGGTTGGGGAGGGACAACAATACATAAATATATATACTATGAACCTACCAACGAAGACTATTTTCCTAAAACCTCCCTACACGCGGTAAGGGGGTTGGGGATGACGTGGATAACTTACTCGAACTCGAAGACTCGAAGTCCTGGAACGCAGAGCTTGCCGGAGCGGTAACGGCGAACCAGATCGGCGACGACGGGCTGCTGGCGACGATGTCGAATGTGCGTCGTGAAAACGACGGTCCTATGAAATTTAGGAAGATACAGTACGAAAACCTGAGTCGTGAAAACGATCAGTGAAATTTGGGGTGCTCAACTAGTGCGGGGACTAAAGAGCGGAAAAGCGTCTGCGAACGACGTGCGAACGAATCCGCACGCAAACCGAGACTGATTGATTGCCGACATCTTTTTTTTTTTTTTTTTGGTTCCCCTCCACGGGAAGGGCAGGGGCAGGAGGATATAAAAAATGCTCTGACGCATATGATACTCCACGCGCGCGATCGGATTTATGTGGGACTCGTCCCGATGCCTACCAGAACCATACCCACTAAAAAACCCCCTGTCGGCTCGTGCATTTTTGCCACTCAGCCTTCATCTGAGCGACGGCCAATTGGAGAAAGAGGCTGCGCTAGCCCTTAAGGGGTCACCCGCTGGGATTTATATAGCACTGAAGGTGCTCAAAAATGAAAAGTAAATAATTAAAAACATTAAAAATTTAAAAATAAAATTGCATTAATTCGGATTTACGTTAGAATTAGAATTTACGTTAGAATTAGAATTTGCGGCCTGAAGGGCCTCGAGATCTAAAGTTAACTGCGTTGGTTCGCCAGTGTGCGCGTTTCTCGGTCTAGCGACTTTGAATTTCGAATCTAACACAGGAGCAGTATATGAGACTGAATCTCGAACAAGATGATTGGGATGGGATTCGGCGCGTTTGAAGAACGATTCTGAGAGTGTTTTGAGGTGCTGTTGCACTGTAGGTAGTTCAAGATCTCTGTGCAGGTCCGCGTTACGCACGTACCAAGGTGCGTTTGTGGCCCTGCGGCAGAAGAGATTTTTAACTACCTGCAGTTTATACAGGACGGAGGGTTTGGCGTTGGTAAAGACTGGCCAAGCATATGACATGACGGGTCTAATGCAGACCTTATAGAGCGTACGTTTATTTCTAAAAGACATTTTACTTTTTCTTCCTATCATACTATATAGACGGCTTAAGTAAAAACGCGCGAGTTTCGTTACTCTATCGACGTGTGGCTTGAAAGAAAGCGTCTGATCTAAGGTGACGCCTAAGTATTTAATACTGCGCTTCCAGGGGATGGGAATACCTAACATTCGAATGTGGGGATCGTTGTAGCGATTACGACGTTTGTGGTCGAATTGAATAGCAGAACTCTTTTCTGGGTTGACATCGATACGCCATTTTTGAAACCAAACACCGAGGGCGTTTACGGCCTTTTGGAGTCTGATGATGTTATACGGGATCGCTTGACCTTTAGTGTAAAGGGCGGTATCGTCTGCAAAGAGGGCGAGTTCGACGCCTTTTGGTGGGATGGGGATGTCGTTAGTGTACACTGTGTACAGGAGAGGGGCGAGGACTGAGCCTTGCGGGACTCCAGCCTTTATGGGACGAGGCGCAGAAAGCGTGCCTTCATGTTTGAATCGAAACGTACGGTCTTTAAAAAACGACGCGATTAACCTGACTAGACGAACCGGTAAGCCTATTTTATAGAGTTTAAAAACGAGACCTCTGTGCCAGACTTTGTCGAAAGCCTTGGCTACGTCAAAGAGAACCGCTATTGTTTTTTTACGACGCGGATAGAATCCTTCGAGTATGTACTCGACGATTCGATGGACTTGCTGAGGGCAGGAGTGCTTAGCGCGAATGCCGAACTGGTGGGGAATAATGAGAGGGTCGCCATCAGTTGGAAACAGATGGTTCCGCATTCGAGAGAGTATGACTCTTTCGAGAAGTTTAGACATTGCCTTGACCAGGCTGATGGGTCTGTGATTAGCCGGGACATTCAGAGGTTTACCCGGCTTGGGAATGCCTATGACTGTCGCTTCTTTCCAGGCTTTTGGAAAGTAGCTATGGTCGAAGCAGGCATTGAAGATAATAGCTAACAAGTTAAGTACCTGCTGGGGCAGGTGCTCAAGTGCGTGGTTGGAAATTCCATCCGCACCCTTAGCCTTTTTGGACTTTTGATTTCTAATAAGAAGCAAGATTTCATCATTAGAGACTGTGACGGGGTCGTCGGTGATTCTCTGCGGAGAACTTCGTCCTCCACCGCCTGGATGTGGGAGGGATCCGCGGGGTGCATGCTGGGCGAACATTGTGCCGCTATGCTGTCGGCAAAGCATTTGGCTTTCTCTTCGACTTCGAAGGCAATAGTGCCGCCGAGGAACGTGAGAGGCGGTGTCTACGCGTAAGGCTCGGGCCATTCGATAATACGCTTTGTGGGACGGGGAGATATTCTTCATGAGATTGTTAAACTGAGTGTCTCGGAGTTCCGCGAGGCAAGACCTAACTTTACGTTGAAGCTGATTCGCAGCTGTTCTGTATGCGGGCGTGGGATATTTCTTGGCTCTCCGGAGAGCTGCGTTCTTGGCTTTAATGAGATTGCTAACGGCTAAGGAAAGCGCGGGTTTGCCTTGCTAAGCAATAATTTCGTTGTCGCTGATGGCTGAGTTGATAGCATCAGTGAGAGTGTTGACTAATGAATCTATTTTAACCGGGCTATCTAATTGGTCGGGCGAAATCGCGAGTGAAGAGTTCGGGGCCTCTAAGGCTGAAACTAACGTATTTTTAAAGCCTTTCCAGTTGGTAAAGGTCTTAGGAGATGTGACGTTATCATTAGGCGCACCTAGCACGAGGGAGACGGGGTGATGGTCGGAGCCTAGGTCATCGAGCGGTTCGACCTGAGATCAAGATTGATTCGCTTGATAATTGCAAAGTCGAGGATGTCAGGAGAGTAGGTCGAGTTGTTGGGATAGTGAGTGGGAGTGATGGGGGATATGACGTCTAAGTCAAGTGAGTTAGTGATGTCGAGGATAGCGATACCGCTGGTGTTGGTCGATAGGCACGTCCAGTCAGTATGTTTGGAGTTAAAGTCTCCGAACATAATGACTGAATGGCCGAGGGCGAGAATGGCCTCAAAGTCGCAGCGGGTTGATCTGGAGCAACATGGTATGTAGACTGAAGCTATGATGATGGTCGGATGACCAGTCATAGCCAATCTACACACAGTGGCTTCCATGTTGAGGAGAGGAGGGGTAGGGAGAAGACAGCAATGGAAGCCTCTTTTGTAATATATAGCGGTTCCGCCGAAACTGTCGGAGTTTGGCCTATCGTTGCGAGTAAACGCGTACTTGGGAATAGCGAATCCCCTGGAGTGGTTTGGAGTAAGCCATGTCTCCTGTAGAAGCAATAAGTCTGGCTCTTTGTTCTGAAGGAGGAGCTCAGGAAGGTTGGTGCTTAGGCTACGAAGGTTAAAAGATACTGCGGATAAGTCCTTAGGTTTTATACGACCGGACGCGGGATTTGCGGGTCTAGACATTATCTTTGCTTATTTAAGAATTTCTATTATATTTAATAAAATTTATAACGAACTTAGAAGCGAGTGATGCTTGGCTAACGCAAATAAACGCTCTTGAGGAGAGCGGTCGGCTCGCAGTTTACGTGCGAGTACGGAAATTTCGTTAATACCGACGTTTTGAATGACGTCGAACACGGTCTTCATGTCCTCAGCCAACGACTACTGAGGTGAAGACGACGGAGCGGGACGCGGGCCTATGGGAGCTACGGGAGCTGGGATAGGACGGGAAGGTGCAGGTGGAACGGCCGGACGCTGCCTCCAAGACAGAGCCGGAGTAGGCGTTGGTTGAACGGGCTTTGCTTCCGGGGGGAGTGAGCGGCGGCGCCGGTTTAGGCGCGGCCCTCTTGGCGGTGGAGCGCGGAGCGCGCGGGCAACCCCTGTAGTTAGCTGTGTGGCCGGACTGGCCGCAAAGCACACAGGCAGGGGGGGAAGTGGATTCGGGAGTGCGAGTACACTCCTTCGTTATATGAGGATCCAGGCACTTAACGCACCTGGGGGGAACTGAGCAGTTAGCCGCTGCGTGGCCATAGAGCTGGCAGCGGTGGCACTGCCCAAGGTGACCGCGGGGGTTGGGACGCTCGATGGAGATATTTGAGAGTCCGCAAATTGTGCGGGCCTCTCTAAAGATCTCCTTCGAGTTGGGAGTGTTGGACAGGATTACTAGAGCTAAAGGAAAACCTCCGGGAGGGCGTAGGTGTGATAAGCGATTTGTTTTATGGAAAGTAACCTGGTGCGGAGAAAGTAACCTGGTGAATGCGCGGAAGTCGTCGATGGTCGCGACCTGGATTTTAATTGAATCGCCTGCGTTGGTTGATTTAAGATAGTTGATTTTTTGCTCTTTGCAAAGATTAGATACTACGGTCCATCGCGCTTTTTCGCGGAGAAAGACGGGCGGAGAGAGCTGAGGCTTCGGCGGGACGGGAGCGCAGCGCGTCGGTGGCTTCGATGAGACCGACGGAGACGCGGTTACTTCGAGCGATTTTAATGGCGCGGGGTCTGGTGTTGAAGACACCGCGGAGGGCTCGGGTATTGAGGATACCGAGGCTTTCTTCGAGCGCTTCTTGGAGCGCTTGGCGACTAGTTGGAACGCGGGCTCAGGAGAGCCGGTTAAGGTGACGGCATCTGACGACGTATCAGACGCGGTTTCGGAGTCGCTCCCGGGATCGGTACGTTTGCGACGCGAGGCGTGAGAGGATGCGACCGATTCACAGTCCATCTCGGACGAGGCGGGAGACGCGGGAGAGCTGTAGACCTGACGGGTCTGGACGTTGGAGGCCTGAGGGGCTGGGGTTGGGGCTTGAGGGGCCGGGGACGCGTTAAGCGCTAGTACAACCTGCGTAAATATGTCGTCAGAAATTGAAACATCCGACGCGGCGACTGCTTGGGCGAACGCCTTCGCAATGTTTATGACTTATCCATTTGGGAAGGGGTTGGGACTATGATAAGTATATATAATTATATAACAAATGCCTAGAGATCCTAAGTAAAAACCTAGCAAACCCTAGCGGCTAACCTCCCTACCAGCGGTAGGGGGGCTGGGGAGAATAACTTAAAACTAACCGTAGTACGCCGAAGGCCACTACCTAGAAACCTAAAAAAGGGTACGCAGGTAAAGAGTTGACCGCGTTAGGGTCAACCTTTACCGACAGAAAGGACAAATATACACGAAAACACACAGATATGATAAAAATAAATATGAAAATAGGAGAAAAATAAATAAAATAGAGAAGAGAAATAAAATAAAAATAAAAGGACTGGTTCAGTACAAATTCGTTGTCACCGTTAAGTATCCTTTGTACTGAAACCAGACTACTTACGCTGGGCACAACACTGCACTCAGCACAAGCACAACACAACTTAGCACAGCACTTTCAAGACTAAGGGGCTTAGTCGCAAAGAAAAATCGCACTTCGATAGCACTCAGAGGGAGTAGAAAAACCTTGAAAACCGTAGCACGGAACCAACACGCTAAGCTGTGACGTCAGTAGACTGAGCGCCACGGAATATCGGGAAGGGACCGATCAACGGAGAACGGGGTCTTGCACGTCCGTATCGGGTGGCGATCGGAGCGAGAATGATGTGGTGCCGACTTCATTAGAATTGCTTTTAAGTAATTGCACTGGCTGTTCATTCCCCTACTACCAGAAGGCAACCACGTAGGGTGGGGTAGGACCGGCTGCTTCATATTACAGCATTACACTTGGAAAAACATGAAGTACCAAAGCAGACGCTCTTAACAAACGAAAAGATACTTAGCAAAAAATATTTCCACTGAAAAAAAGACTGACTGTAATAAAAAAATTATATATTTTCTAACCAACTCTAAATACAGAATTTGACGAAAAACATTATCTACCTTTTAGCAAAATAGCTTAGAATATAAGAAGAGCCAGGATTAGACTTTGTATCAAACAAACAGGCCATTAAGCAAATTGCTCCATAGATTTATCTTAATTACTCAGACTGCAGGTTAGCATTTCAAAGTAAAATTATTGGTCGTTGTGAGCATATCAAATGTGTTTATTTTGTTCACTATTTTTCAAATACTTTCGATGATTATTATTGTTACTTGATAATAGCCTTTTTAAGTCTTCCAAGTGAGAGTCGAACTCATACACAAAGGTTGTCCATCTTAATATCCGTTCCCCATAATAATATATGGAAATAATTTGAATTTGAATTCACATGTTAATAGGTCTTTACCTATGAAACTGCCGCTTTGCCGTTCTGGCCATTTCAAATGAAAATATTTTTTTTTTGACTGATAATTCTAATTTCAAATTAATTTTATTTGACAAACATGGAATTCTTTTTCTAAAATCGTCATTTGTTTAATAGTTAGTGTTTTGTTTTCAACGCATTCGAACATTTTTCGTCATCATGGATAAGTTAAAAATTCGAGTAATTATGGAGTATGAGTACCGTCGTGGCAGCAAAGCGGCACAAGCGGCACGCAACATCAACGACGTTTACGGAGCGAACACTACAAACGAACGCACCACCCGTTATTGGTTTACCCGCTTCCGTTCTGGAAATTTTGACCTGAAAAATGAACCCCGTGGTCGTCCGAAAACTTTGGTCGACAATGACGAATTAAAGGCAATTGTGGAAGCTGATGAAACTCAATCCACGGCTGAATTAGCAGCAGCTTTCGACGTTAGCATCAAAACAATATTGGTCCATTTGCGTCAAATTGGCAAGGTAAAAAAGCTTGACAAATGGGTACCACACGAACTCAATGACCGCCAGCGCGAAGTACGCGTGGAGACGTGCCTTGCACTGCTCAGCAGGCATACAAATGAAGGAATTCTGAACCGCATTGTTACTTGTGACGAGAAATGGATCCTGTTTGACAATCGTAAGCGCTCAGCAAGTTGGTTGGACCCTGGTTCAGCACCCAAACAATGCCCTAAACGAAAACTTACCCCTATAAAAGTGATGGTCACTGTTTGGTGGTCTAACGCAGGTGTAATTCATCACAGCTTCTTGCCAAACGGGACAAGCATTACTGCAGATGTGTACTGTGAAGAACTGAACACAATGATGGAGAAGCTCGCACGTCTCCAACCAGCTTTGGTCAATCGTTCGGCTCCACTGCTCCTGCACGACAACGCGCGACCTCATACTGCACAGCAGACGGTCTCCAAGCTACAAGAGTTGGGGTTGGAAGTTCTCCGTCATCCGCCGTACTCACCAGACCTTGCGCCTACAGACTTCTACTTTTTCCAGAATTTGGATAACTTCTTGGCGGGAAAAAAAATCAATACCCGAGAGGCAGTAGAAAATGCCTTTGAAGAATTTGTTGCCTCCCGTCCAGCTGATTTCTTCAAGAAAGGCATCAATAAGCTACCAATGCGTTGGCAAAGATGCATTGATTGCATGGGTGATTATTTTGATTAATAGAAATAAAAGATATATAAAAAAATTACGCTCCATTTATTTCGTGAAAAACGGCAATTTCATAGGTAAAGACCTAATATTTATCTTATTTAAATCAGTTAATGAAAAGTTGAAATTCTTTAATATTTATTTAACTCTTATTTACCTTTTACTTTGAGAAACAGGTTTTGAAAATGAAATTGAAAAAATCGAAAGCAAATTGTGTCTAATTTTTGGTGGCTATTAGGGGACCTCGAGTTTCAAATGGATTATTGTTACAAGGATTCTGAGCCTGTGAGGTGTTTGAAACTCATCAAAGCTTTTCCCATTGCCGTTAAAAAGAAAATGAATATACTGCCTCTTGGCGATTTCAAGCCAGGTTTCGTCAGAGTGGGTAGCGATTAACAGTTTAATATTTATGTAGGTTATCATAAATTCAGTAATTTTAGAAGAGTATCTTTTGTTAAGAAATCGTTTTAATTTATATCATGGTTTTTATTTAAAACGCCACAATAACCTCAACAACGATTTTACTTAACAAAATGAAATGACCAGTATACACACAATAAAAAAATTTAATAAAAAAAGCACTATACTATTTTTATCGCTACACTGTAACCAGAGTGTGACTGGCGCATTGTTCGAACACAAATGACTTGTACTGCGAAATATTTGTTTTAGCAGAACTTGTTTTTGTGAAACTATGAAGTGCCGCTTCTGATAATGTAAAAGTTAGAAGCCTGACATGAAATTTAAGTTTGAAAAGGTACCCCGTTTTGTTAATGGGGAAACACACTTCTGGTTATAAATTTTATTTATTTAGCAAGTAAAATGGCCATGGAATGCTTAAAATTATTTAATCTCATTAAGAGTCTTTTAACGTATCTTTCAATTATAATTCTTAACGTATTACTGTTTGTTTTAAATATAAAGAACGAAGTCATTTCGGTGTAGTCTGAAAACATTGTGTGTTGATCCTAGGTATTTAACATCAGTAAGTAACATATGAATGACAAAGTAAGCAACATGTAAATGAGTCGTTTCTTTTTACGTTAGCCCTCAGTTGTTTTTTCTTTCAGTAATAATTAAATTGTTTGTTATCTAATATGTAAAAATCGGGATGTTAAATAAGTTGTAATCAACGTGATACTTACAAGAATTCAAACTAAATAATTGAATAATGACATACAAAAGAAAAATTAACTGTTCAATTAGGGGCCACAAACCTCCACATAATATTCATTTCCACATTTCGTGCCAATTCAGAATGATATGGGACGCGTCTGTTTTTGCTGAGTTTGTACCCTCCAAGCATCACTTCAACACAAACAGAAAGTAAGCAACTGCTCTGATAAGGGTCCTTTTCTTTCTACCAACCGGAAATTAATTGTCACCGAACGGAAAATAGGGCGAAAGTCCAATTAATTATTAGTCACTTCATTTATTTAACCCGAACTGTGAGAAGCTTCTTTTTAATATTAATGTCCGAAGTGCCCCACTAATCTTATCCCTCGTAAAAAAACTGCTTCCACGTAATTTTTAATTGCTACTTTCAGACGAATTACTGTAGAGCTGTTGATTTTAAAATAAAGGTAAATTAACTGGTTTATCCTCCCCTAAGAACGCTTTATGAACCTCAATTAGACAATGTAATTGCTAACAAAAAAGTTTCTATTTGTGTTTCGTAAAAGTTCTCCTATTATTGACAAAAGTTTTGAATGGAAATGACTTTACACCAAGCCGTCAGCTGCGGTGATCCCATCGCCTTCTTAATGTAACTAAATAAAAAACAACATTTTATTTCAGAAGCGTACACGACACGAAAGACGTCAATCAAGAATCCGCGAGAAGTAACTTTTAGAAAGCAAATTTCCATTCAGTAACGCACGTGAAGTCACGAAACGGGTTCTGTGAGATCAAATATAGTACAATACCTTTTGTATTTGCACTGTATACGTATAATGGACCGCAGCGAAGCGTCTGTAAAGTTAGCAAACAAAATGATATTAGCATCGCCTTAATCGACGCCGAGGGATCTTACAAGACTAGTCTCCGAGTGTTACCGAAACAACCTTCTTGTTTTGACGCCACACAATTTGATCCGAGCGGCGGCAACGGCGATTATTTAAATTTTCTTCATTAGCTGTAATCAAAATACATTTTCTTATTCCCATTCATTTGCATAAATTTTCTACTTTCTAAGTTTTAATTTAAATACGGAAGTCTTAAAAAGATTTAGAAAAGTTTTTCGAGACGATAAAATTGAGATTTGCTCCGGAAGGGAAAAAGTTGTATAAACATTTTTTACTGTGTTGTAGTCTAGTAATTTTATCGTGGACGCTTAATAACTCCATATATCAGGGGTCATTGGGCACCTATGCAAATGGGCCGCACATTAAATGTTAAAAGGATTTTATGTTCAAATAACGTCATAGCATAATTAAGCGGTTGATATTGTTTTAAATGAAAGCAATGAAACTGTGTAGGCGACGCGCCCAGCTCTGCAGTCACCACACTTTATCGGTATAAAGGCAACATTTATTACATGTTAAGAGCCTCTTTACGTCTATACAGTTGCCAAGGAACTAATAGAGTATAAATGTACTTTTGAGTGCGACGTGTGACGCTTAATAGCAAGTGGCTTTTCAAAGTTTAAGCTTTGTAATTTAAAATAAGGTTCGGGCTAGATATTTAACTGACCACTTTGCTGCTGGGGTATTTATATTCAGTTAGTCAGATATCACCACTGATTCTGTCTGTCTCACCACTGTCATTTCTATGCAATACTTGCTAATTGTGGTGCGATGATAACATCAACCAATTTACTGCGATTGTTTGCCATAAAACAATGGAGGGTTAAGATGCTATAGCGCATTTTCATAATCATAATGTAAGAAATGAGGTACTTAAAATTTTTTTCTTTTAAAAATTTGTTCACTTAGGGGCTTGTGACAACTGAACTGAACTGGAACTGTGTGACAAATACTTCTACAGACATTTGGAAAACATCCCATTTACCTAATGTAGAGTAATTGAATTTGACCAGTGGTAGTGATAGGTATCTTAAATTAAGGAATTTTTTTTGTAAATTAATGATAAATGTTTATTGTTTTTTTACCCTTGCTATTTTCTTTAAAATTTATACTTTTCTACTTTTGTGGCCCGAATGTGTTATATATGTATGTGTGATCTTCATTAATTTTCATCTAGATTGTAGTTAGTTTAAGATGTCGATTTTTCCTATTTTCGTTTTTTCTGCGTGTGACGTACCGTATTATGGCAGCACTTTTGAAACTTCCCTTTTAGTTGTATAGTGAAGTTCGTAAAATTAAGTTAAGTAATTAAAAAAAAGTTACTTGTAAGATCTTTGCTATGAATTAGAATTATTGGAAATTTCAAAAAATGCTGTCGGGCTATGCAACTGATGTTTAGAATTATAAGTCTCTATCAAATATACCACAAACAAAAATGAATTCTTTAAAATTCCTTTGCTACATAAGAAAAATGGTACTTTCGATGACTTTTATTTTTTTTTCTTTACATAAGGGCTATCCCCTTTGCTAAGGGGCTCTTGGTCCCCTTCTTTATTGCGTTTCCCAGTAATGTACACTCAGACTTGAATTTTATTTTTCAAAATGAAAAGTTACTTTGATTTTGGGATCGCTTTCTCTATTCGTGGATTTAAACTTTCATTTTGTTTTTTATTGCTTTTGAGATTTCTTCCGCGACTCTTGAAATTAACATTACCTAGCCTTTAATATATTTTAAAAAAAACACGTTAGGTCCTTTCATTCATTATTTACAATTATGATAGTAAGTGCGTATTTTTTCAAGCAACCTTCATTACAGTAAATATTTGATATCAAATATTGAACTATACTGAACAAAAAATACTTTATCTGTGTTAAGGTATAAGTTTACTATCAGTTTAAGTTTTTATTTTAAGATTTAAAGGCATTGTTTGTTTGTACCTGGTGAATTGATGTACTTAATAAATAATGGTAATTTGTGGTAGAAAACAGCAGCTTCAGTTGAAGTTAAATTTACTTGAGCATCGATTACCTATCGTTTACAACGCACCGGGTTATTTAACGTTATTGCGGTATTTCACGTTTGTTTCCATTGATTTAATTCATTATTTTATTTATTACTTATCTTTATATAGAAAATTTCATTAGTGTTTACACATATTGATTTCTATAATAAGACAAGGTTCTTAAAAACATTTCATACATATATGAAATGTCCTTTAGCATATCAAAGTAATGTTAAAATTTATAATTGTCTGTTGATTGTATTTATAAAAGTAAAAACCTTAAACTGGTTACCGAAGATTTTAAGTCAGAAGATACCGAAGATTTTATCTCAAACGCTGCTTTTAAAAAAATTCCATTTTATGACTTTACATGAGGTGTTAAAAAAAACAATTAAATTTCTAGTATGCTCGACGTCCTTACGCGACATAAATTAATAATTATAGGTATAGAAAGAAAGATTTTTAAATCGGTTCTTTTGTTTTTTTGTTCCGTTTGTCTTCCTCCTCAGCTGACGGTAGTAAGCGACGATAAAGACAAGGATTTAAAACGCCCATACAAGAAATGCCTAGTCACCATTTTTTAGAGATTCCAGTAACATACATTTTTGGAAATGTATATATTGGCAGCTCACTAAAAAAAGGTGTCAAGTTGTTTGTTCGACTTTATTATTTTTAAACAACCAGGCAAACAAATATTTTTTATTTGTGATAAGGTATAGTAGCGATTAGAAGTATAGCCTCAATCCCTCCTGCAAATTTGGCTATCCATTCGGTGAAATTAAATGAATTGAAATAAATAAATTTATTCATGAGGTCCAGATTTTAAAGACGATATATAAACAAACTAGCGAATGTTTCCTGTCTGTAATAATTGTATAGACTAAACATTTACTCGTAACGTCTTCGAGGTCATGACAGCTAACAGGGTAATGTCATGACAGCTAACAGGGCAATGCCCAAATAGAAGTCCATAAAAATATCTCAAAACTATGAGCGATTTCCAAAAATGTTTCCACTGGGACTTCACCTTAAATAGAAAGAACATCTTATCGAATCTCAAAAAACAGTGAAGCAAAAACAGTGGAAACCAGTCGGTGCTCCATTGGAACATCGGTGCCGGTCTCTTGTGGGCTAACAGACGTGAGCTCCAAGCTCTCTCAGTTCTGACGTGCCACAAATAGCCAACGCCCGCCGGCTAGCTCGCACTCTACAATTAATCAGAAACCTACCTGGGGTCCGGCAAATAGGAATATTAGGTACAAAGTATTTTACAATGATTTAGTATTTAAAGTTTTATGTGGATAAAAATAATTTATCCACGCTAAAAACGATTACAGTGCGGCCAATGATGGGATGGCTTTTCATATTCTGCAGTAGACGTCTTTCGGTTGGAAAACTATAACAACTAAAACATACCTAGACTGTTAGAGTTGGATCAAACTGAATTTTATTTAAACTAAGGATAAATTCATAGATTTTGACACGATGGTTGCTGGATTGGATACACAGTTTATTTAAAACCATGAATATCTTACGTGGGACTACTTAACTGTCTAAGAATTTTGTGACACATCGCTTCTCGTCATGACTAGCCGGTGCTGACACCGAACGTTAAGCAAACATCCAATCAACACATACATTACGTGATACGGATCAGATATTACATAAATGCATATATTGTAGGTCGTTTTTTATACAATGTTATTTAATCTTCAAATTCATAGAAAACTAAATGCGAAATAATATAAATTTAAATTAAATAACAAACGTAGCCTATCAATATCAAGAATAAAAGAAGCTTTTACTTTAAGGAAACATTTTTTTAATGATTGTAGCCAAGCAAGAAACGAGTCTGTAATATTATATTATGAAGAGAAAAGATTTGCTTGTTACATACAAGTACAATCAATAACCTCTGAATGTGGACCCAATTTTTAATATTCATCATCCATTAGAAATGCACATTTTGGATTTCAATGAAAAGAAGACAAGTTTCAACTGCAGAACAAGTACGTATTTCAAGGAAGACTTTGCAACCAAAGGAACCAAGATTTAAATTGTAGACATTTATATTAAACAATTTACAAAAATTATTCATGTTGTTAAGAAATATTACCTTTATGAAACGTTGAAATTGAATAACAACGGAATAACCATTTAGTTAATAATTTTGTATTTAGTACTAAAAAAATGAAAAAAAAATTAATAATAATACAAAAAAAAATAGACTCAATTAAAACTCATATACAAAAGAAATCTTACAAAACAAGCCTAAAATATTTTTATCTTCCCCATGTCGCGAGCATTTTGACGAAGAAGTCTTGGAAGAATTGAAATCCACGTTCCCTTCCCCTTGGCTCATGTAGCGGAAAGAAGCCAAAAAGTTTTATTTATTTTGTCAAAATTGATTGATATAGATGTAGGATTAATTTCTTAAGGTCCTTATGTTAGGAAGAAAAGACATGTACGTGATAGTAGAAAAGTGTCTTCACCTAGCTGTGAAATTAGCTGTGCTTTCGTTTTGTGAACTGTTTCACGTTAGGCCTAAAGTTCCTAATATAAACATTGTTCATTGAAATTAACGTGTCTATGTACGTACTATCACGAAAGGTCAGCGTTTTTTCTTCGATCCTTAATGCTTAGTGAAGAGGATCATTGTGTAAAAGTTATATCCACAGAAGTTTTATTTTTATATTTAGTGACTTTTCTTCCTCTCTTATCAATTTATATTCGTCAAGTATAATGTTTTGATATAGAGATTTTTTTTATTTTTCTCGTGTCACTTTAATCAAATAAAAATTTAACGTCATGTTAAAACTATTATAAAACTCCATTGTTAGGATGTACCTACTTACTGCAACGTTTCCTTGTGCCGTATATAATAAAAGAGGCTATCGCACAAACAAAGTTGCTGACAACTACAACTGGCAACTTACAAGTGTGTCATTATTTGAAATTTGATTAACAGATAGAATATGTTAGATTGTTCTATGGCATTCTATCGCGGGCAGTGGCTCCTATAATACGAATATTATAATAACTAAATCTATTACTTAAAGTCTCTCTATTCTAAATATATAAAGTTAATCAAGTAAAGTGGTTGTTCTCATTTAATTAGGAAGCCCTCCTTGTAGTAGGAATAAACCATCTTTTTACCCAGTACATTTGATGGTGGAGGCGCCGGGTAGTGAATAAATTAGTTTCAGATCCCTCAAATAAAGAAAAAAGCGTAAGGTCAAAAATAAAACGTTCAAGACGGCCCATAATGTACAAAAATACATGGGAAACGGAATTGTTGCAGTGAGTGATTTTGTATCACAATTTGAAATGGTCGCGGCAATCAATCGCTATGACGAAGAAAACAAAAAGATCGTACTGGAAGCATATTTGGATGGTCCAGCGTTGTACTTTTATAGAAAAATCATTAATTCATGCGAAACATACGAAAATATAAAAAAAATTAGTTGCTTTGTGAATTTGGCAGAGAGGTAGACCATTTTGCAATATTTTATTCACGGAAGCAACAAGCTGATGAAGACATACTAACATGCTTTGGACATATGCGCAACTAAGGCCAGTACGATCATTACAGAAAACATATTTGTTAACCATTTCCTGAAAAATTGTAATTATGTTAACAAATGCCGATTAGCTTGCCAAATTTATGAAAACAAAATGGAATTGATGAAAAAATCGTACAATTGCAGGATATTTTTGCTAATAAACAAGAAGCGAATTTGAACCTCCCAATAAACACCCAAGCAATACAACAAACACCAATACGTTATACGATGTCATCAAGGAGTGGAGATGAAAAATTCCAAACACCAATCAATATGGACAGCGAGAATACGAGAGGAAGATTTAGCAGTAACACAATCAACCGATCCCCATATGTTTTCAGAAGGAGGATAACGGATTGGGGTGATGTAGCCAATGCACCCAATGCATCCAATGCGTCTAGATGTGATGAACCTGGAGTACAATCGGCGTCAATCGGGCAGCTGGAGACACAATTGATGCCGACTAGTCAAGAAAATATTTCACTAAGTGAGTTTTCCACATCTATTAAATCAAAACTAATAATATATCTGTAATTTCCCAACAATTATGTTCTCAATTACATATGATAATACATAATGTAAGAAATATAAAAATCCGAGCCGTTACTGGTAATTGAATGGATATAATAGGTAAAGTGCAATTATGTTTGGAAATTGAACATGTCGTTTATGTACAAAATTGTTATGTAATTGATAATATTGAAAAAAATTTAATTCTCGGGCAAGACTTTCTTCAGAAGTCTGGTGCAATCTCAAACTTTAAGAAAGGTCATGTTCAATTTAACCACATTATTTGTAACTTTACTACAAAAATAAAGTAAATAATTTTATTAATCATGATATTAACGAAAATACCCTTCAGGTAATACAAGTTTCACAAGAATTAAGGAAGGATGAATATATTTATTTTTCTGATTTAGTAGATAGTAATGATGATAAGTTACAGGAAGTAATGGTAGCTGAACCCAGTGAAAATGAATTTAACTTACCCCCGAGTCCTCAAGACTCCAAAGTTGTGTATTGTTCTGAAAAACAGAATCTTATAGTTGATGTAGTGGAAAAGGTTAAGAAAGATATTAAGAGTCGTACGCCATAAGAAAAGAAATTGTGTAATAAAATAAAATCAGTTGCAACAGAACGAACAGAACGTTTATTTGAAAAAATAGAGATCGATATATTAGGTCCTTTTAATCTTTCAGTTGATGGGAATAAATATGGAATACCGTGTATAGAATGTTTTTCGAAATACGCTATTTGCAAAGCAGTCCCACGAGGGACGGCTCAAATAATATATTATTTTTTGATTAATTAAATTTTAACAAAATTCGGGACAGTACATGAAGTATTGTCAGATAAAGGTTCCATGTTTACGTCTAGATTAATTAAGTTTTTACTATGACAATATAATATAAAACACTCCTTAGCTACCACTATGCACCATCAAACATTAGGTTTAGTAGAAAAATTAAATCAAACCATTTCATATTCATTAGCTAAATATGTAAATCCAAGTCAAAGGGATTGGTGTCGCATTTTACCTTTTATAATATATGCTTATAATCGTTCAAAACAAGCTTCGACTAAATTTTCTCCTAATTATTTAATGTTTGGTAGAGAACTCGAAGTTCCATTTGATGAAAGGTTAAATCCTAATTGTAATATGACCGTTCAACAAAAACAAGACGCATACATAAGTGCAGTAAATCAAGCGAGAGAAAATTTAAGGAAAGCTCGTTTAGTGCAAAAAAGATATATGATAAAAAGATTCCAACATAAAACTTCGTGTAGGACAATTAGTTTTGTTGCATTGTCCAAAGAGAATATCAGGTAAAGGTCGAAAACATAGTCGACCATATAAAGGTCTGTTTCGAGTATGTCGATATATAGGATGTGACAATTATCTTGTAAAAAGAATACAAAATAACCAACAATTAGGTTTTGTGTATAGATTTGTTTGTTGAAATATTATATAATATTATATATATATATAATATATAATATTATTGTAATTTCTTAAAGTTAATAGGGTAAAAGTACACATTTAGGTGTACAGGTATATATATCATTCATTTGTAGAGATACAACGGTTAGAATTTCGTTGGAGTTTTAGAATAATATAAGAAAATAATATTGATTTTTAATTCTATGTACTCATAACAACGCAACGCTCCACATCTGAGCAACATATCCTGCAAAGCCAATCCAAGCAGCATCATCGAAAAGGAGATGCGATGGACGGACAATGCAGATAAAGAAACTCAATAAGGAAAAGGTTTCTATATATAGTGACAAAAGGGTTTCTTTACATACAATTTATTTAATAAATAATAAAATAGTTTTAGATACTGGGAGAGGAACCTCTAAGGGGCGGCAGGTGCACTCGACACGTATTTACCGCGTTACATTTTTATTTACGAGTCTTAGATACACGCGTGGTGCCGATGCTCTAAAGAAGTAAATTTTCAAAGACTAAAATAACACTATTAATAATGTGCACGTTTAATTTGAGCCACGCCTAATAATCTCCATAAGAGAGAGGGTGATAGCCGATTTAGCTATGTGGCCAAAGTTTACGAGTATATATTGTGGTATTGCTGTCTGTGGGTCAACAAGCGGATGTAGAATAGGATCCTCAGTGGGGTAAAATAGTAGAAGGGTTGTGATTGAATTGGAAATATATTTTAAATGTTATTGGTATAGGATTTTTGTCAGATGTATCTCAATACATCGACAAAGTTCTCTACGTTGCGTTGTGAAATATAAATTTATTATTTTATAGGTATCATTTGGGGTTAAATAAAATACTCTGGATCCAATTTTATGATCTATTCATAGGTAGATTTATGCGGTAATAGTTAGGCAGGTAAAACCTTAAGATTCAGGTAGGTAAATATTAGACTTTAGAAAGTTACAAACTTTTAAATAAACTTTTAATCATTCAGATAAAGTTTAAAGTTAATATGACAGTTCATGTCAAACGTGTTTGTTTTGCCAGCTGAATGGTAATGTATGATAATGTAAATTGATTAATTTAGTATACATTTTAATATAAGTAGTATTAACTGAATTGACTTTTATTGGGATATTATGTCTCTATTTCTTATTGATTGATTATAATTATACTTTGATTGTATTCAATGGGTTATTGTAAAAGTTGTTTAATAATTTATCAATATTGATTATTTGAATTTTGTTGAATTGTGTAACGTAAATAATTAATATGGGGTTGTTGATTATTCGTGTATTGTATGAGAAATAATAGTAACTTTATTTGATTTAGATATTAATTAACCAGCCGGGATCTTGGCTGATGTTCATCAGGTTTTGTAGCTAAGGCTCTATTGACGGAGGATAAATACTATAGGATCGTTTTTGGTATAATAAGTTGGCGTCGTTTAAACATGATCGAGTATATATATTCCTATCGATAGGTGGCTCAACTGAGAGTAATCCCGAATAATGTATATTGTCCTGATTTAAGTAGGGTCGTTATTTAAGATTGAAATGTATATAGGAATTTATTTAATCGCGCGGGTTTTTAATTCTTTGTACTAATGAAAGTCAGAAAATTAAAATTTCCTATCTATGAATTTTGGTTAAAATAAGAATCGTGTTTTTGAATAGTCGGAATTAAGACTCTTCGGGATTGTAAAATTCGGAATTTAAAAAATCGGAATATTCAAATTCGGAATTACATAATTTGGAGTTTTTGGGTGTTCCCATTAATTACGTTACTCCGTCCTTGTGTTGCTCATATCATCTCTACGCCGATCACCTACAAAATGTCGGATGCGATTGAGACTCTTAATCGCAATCTTAAAGCCATCCACGACTGGTCCTGTGATTTCGGCGTAAGGGTTAATCCTCTAAAGTGTCAGGCCGTCGTAGTGGAAGGCCCGCAAATGTTTGCCCGTGTCTCTGTGATTGATATTCCTAGATTAATCTATGATGGACCAATCAGTTTTTGTGCAGTGGTTAAAATTCTGGGGCTATTAATTGATTCTAACTTATCGTGAAATCCACAAGTAACAAGCGTGTGTCAGAAAGTCAATAACGCACTTCACTCGTTATATTGCTTTAAAAACTTCCTTTCAACTACAGTTAAAATTATGCTAGTGCAATCCTTGATCATACCCATTATTGACTATGCTGACACATGCTATTTGGATATCTGTGAGGATCAATTAAACAGACTGGAACGGCTTCTTATCATCATTATATTCTATCAGATTTATATTCAATTTAGGTAAATTTGATCACATATCTTCCTACCATTAACAATTGCGATGGCTTCCAATACGTAGAAGTCGCGACATTCGTCTTTTGTGTGTGCTATATTTTGTGCTATTTTATTCTTATTGCCCTCAAAGACAAATTCTCCTTCCTTCACACCACACATCAAAGACAACTAAGATCATTCCAGAGTCTGCTTTTAACAACACCAGTTCATAACTTCAAGCACTGCATCTTACTCTTTTGCCTTCGCTGTAAGAGCAGTGGATTTATGGGGCGCACTGCCAATGCAAATAAAGAACAACAAATATCATTTTAAAATCCAATTAAAAGAGCTTTTCGAGGTGCATAGGAAATGATTTGCTTCTAAGATTAACTTTAAAAAGTTATTATGTGATCCCCAAATTTTAATTATGTATGTAATAATACTTATTATTAGTTATATCTACATATGTATACTTATATGTAATTAATCTGTTCGTTTAGTTTCATTCTTTTTTCTTACTTTTACTTAATAATAATTTACCTACCTTACCTGTGTTCTTTGTCAAGACTCGCATTCTTTGAAAGTTTGTTTACTCCAGTTCTACTACCTAAAGGTTGGCTGGTAGAGAAAGCCTTGTGGCGTTAAGCCACCCTGTACAATATGTGCAAATTTTAAATAAACACAAAAAAATATATATAAAACACTCACGATATAAAACATATAATTTACAAAATAAGCGAGCAATATCCGAAGATTCCCCACAGATTCAACCATACAAACTTTCCCTCGAACGTAAGACGCAATTCATAAATAAATACGAACAGGCTGCCTCCGAGGAGCAATTAATCAAATTGACCACCTGTGCCTTTAATGTCGCTAGATATATCCTACAGTCTGATACAGATGATCATCATTATTAAATGTAAGGAAATTTCCGAATTAAATAATTTTGAAAGTCAAGGATTTTTCTGGATTTATGTAGTATTTGGTTATGGGAAGAGGATTTTGCCGCGGACAATAGGATAATTTAGAATTTTGTTTTTAGGTTTTTTTGTTGACCTCTTACATACTTAGCTTTATATTTATTTTTTTTTCTTCAAGGGAAACAAACATATTTATATACAAAAACATAACACATATTTAAACACACATTTTACAATTATGTATAAATAATATTTCCTTAAATTGTCACGCTTCATTATATTATATCAAACACTTTCAAACTGGATTTTATCGCGTTTAATGAAATTAAATTTAAAACAACGAATTATAAACTTTAAAAAATCATTAATAAGCGATAAAACCGGTTAAAAAGTGTTTTGTTTAAGGCTATATCATATATTTTATACTAAAAATTACTTTTATAGGAATAATAATAATAATATAATAAGTCCCCGGACACGTGCACCAACTATATGGCCCCAAAGTAAGCAGAGCTTGTGTTATGGATGACCGTACAGGGGGTTGGAACCCAGAATAAACATACATATATAAATTAATATCAACAAACATGACCCGACAATAAACATCTGTGTTCATCACACACACGAATGCCCCAACCAGGACTTGCACCTGGGAGCTCTGGCGTATGAGGCAGGGCTACTACCCACTAAGCCACTCGATATGTTACCAAATTATTTTGGTCACGTATGTTATCAGTGTGGCTAATAAGTAATGAGCGTTTCAGTTTTTATTTTCTGGAAATTTCGGGTAAGGTGCAGGGGATATATAATGAGCTAGTCGTGAGCATGCCGTCAGTAATGTTTCGGTCCCAATTGCGTAAAGAACCACGAAAAAAATGAGTGATATTAAAACGCAAATTCGGCACTGTTTATTAAATGAGTACCGATCTGGGCATTCGGCCCCAGAAGCTGCACGTGATATATGCCAGAGGATAGCTGACGATGCAGTCTCCGAGGCTACAGCAAAGCGGTGGTTCCAAAAATTCCGCAAGGGTAACTATTCCTTGATCGATCAACCAAGGTCTGGGCGTCCAGTAGAAATAGATATAAATAAACTGAAGGCATTAATTGAAGAAGATAGTCGAAGCACTACGCGCAATTGGGCTCTTAAGTTCGGATGCTCTCATAGCACGGTGGAAAAGTATCTGCATGGTTTGGGGAAAACGTACAAATATGGTGTTTGGGTACCCCACCAGTTGAACAAAGATGAACTGACGTACCGTTCAGATATCCGTGCATACCTTTTATCGTTCCGTCGCACATTTAGTTGGGTAGACCATCTCGTTACTGGAGACGAAAAGTGTGTTATCTATATCAACCACACACGCAAGCGCCAGTGGCCGGACCGCAACGAACCAGGTAAACCTACGCCAAAAAAGATCCTCATACACGGAAAGTGATGCTCTCGGTCTGGTGGGACATACATGGAGTAATATATTGGGAAATTCTTCCTACTAATACCTCGATGACGGCAATAGTTCACTGTAATCAACTTGAAAATCTAAAGCTTGAACTCCGTCGTAAACGACCACAACATGACAAAATATTTTTCCTTCACGACAATGCCCGGCCGCACATCGCTAAGAGTACCCGACTAATGCTACTGGAGCTCAACTGGGAAATAGTGCCACACCCTCCATATTCGCCGGACTTAGAACCAACGGATTTCAGTTTATTCCGGTCTCTCAGTAATCATCACAAGGAAAAAGCTTCGATGATGAACATCAGGTGCAACAATACATAGATGAATTCTTCAAAGCAAAACCGGCGAAGTTTTACAGGGATGCCATCCACTCTTTGCCGAATCGTTGGCGGATGGTAATAGATAACGACGGTGATTATATTGTTAACGATTAATAGTAAATTATTAAATAAATAAATACAAACCTAAAGTCATGTATGTCGCTCATTATTTATTAGCCAACCCGATAATATCACGTAACCGAATAAATTTCCTTAGGGAATACTCAGAAACATTCTTAAATCGTCGTACATCGTAAATCTAAACACGACATTAATCTTTCCGAGCCATAGGAATCTAAATTCTCCCGGTGCTTTTCCTCAACAATCTACATAGTCTACAAAAATAAGACGCCTGAATAACCTCCCTGAGCAAACCCGAAACAAAACGCATCGTCCATTTGCATTTCTGCAGGCGTCGCAGACGTCCGTAAATAATCCTTTGGACCTGAAAAACGTTTCAGTGAATCCAATAAAATACGTATCCGCAGAGGCCACGCCGCAGTGAGCTCGTTACAACGCTACAGGATTTATTGAGATCTGAAGCTTCGAAAATTTTAGAAATATCCAAGGTGTTGCCATTATTGAAAATGGTTTCCCGCACTAAACGCCTGGTAAGATCGTTTTTATTTTATTTATGGATAATATTATGCGCATTTCAATATATTTTCTGGATTTATATTCGAAAATCGTCAAGTAACATCTATTTTTTTAAGTAAATTAAGTTACATAAATGCTATCAAAATTTCATCGCATTTTTATTCAATAAATGAATAAAGTCAACTACATACACCTAAGAAATTACCTGACGCAGTTACATGCACTCGCAATTGACCAAACATAATTAGTTCTTAAAATTACAGCACTAACAATACAGTCGTCTGTTAGAACCATTGCAATTAAACACACACTTCACAAAGAACTATCTACACCTCTCACAGTTTCAAAATAAGAGTCAGAATTGATTGCAGTCAGAATTTATTTTCATCGTGACAGTACGGTCCTAACACAGAAAGCTGAATTAGTGGGACGTGCCAGGAAGCATGTCCGTTTGAATGTACCTAATGAAACCCGTGAAAACGTGTCACCGAGGTTACAGAATGTATGCCGAAATAATCTTTTTGCACTTATCCGCGAGCTCCACACCACGTGCACACAAATTATCCACTTTGATATTAGCAGAAGCTAATAACCGTTCGGATTGGAACATAAAAAAACATTTATTCGTGGTTTGATAATGATAACAGACGTTGAAAAACTCAGTATGCAGTATTTGCAGTATTTTTATTATTATAAACCAATGACATATTACATATAGACAAGTCATACCCAAACATTACCGCACAAAAAAACGGCGTCAACTTTACTATAGATACCTAGTCGATACAGTAATATATATTTGTGGAAGAAGGAAAGAATAATACGGTTCACTTGTAGTAAGAAAGAGATATCTATGTACATACTTCGTGACGTTGCTGCTTCGCGCGTAAATTGTCGCAGTATATAGCGTTGTTTCTTTTACTCCCACATACGAAATCATATTACATCTCGCTCTTTGAGTTTGTTGCAATGTATAGCCATGTCAATTTTAAAACGTAATTTTAAATAGCAAAATAAAATAATAAATAAGATAGTTATAAAAAAATTGTCTTTACGCATGAAAAGAAAAGTTTTTTCTGTCTTTAACAGTAAGAGTGTAATTAGTGCATTGACTAAACACAAAGGAAAACATTGTACGGTATTAAAAACCAAGAATTGGGAACAAGTTTTGTTTGACGTTCAGGAGTGACACTGGGTTGCACTAGACTGCTAAGAAGTGAAATGCGGGCAATTGCCTTGTATTTGCGTCGCCAGTATTGAGAGTGGACAACTTGTATTATGTAATATGTCATTGTTATAAACCTTATTTATAGGTTTTTAATGGTATTTCAACAAAGTTACTTGAATGTAATTTTTGTAAATATAAATTAAAAAATAGTAAATTTCTACAAATTTATGTTGAAAAGTATTTTGTAAAATTGATAAATATACATGCAAAGTATGAAATAGTAATAATTTTTGTCTATGTTGTCGTAGCTGTAAGAAATCTAGAAAATTTTATACAAATTACAACAGATTAACAAATTTTATCAAAAGATAAGTTAAAACTTTCAGAATCGTAACACAATTTACTTTTCATCTAACTAACTGAATTTTTGCCATATTTGAATTAAAATTAAATATTAATTTAACGAAGAAAATGGCCACAAAAATTATACAGAAACAACAAAGTTATATAACAATAAGTATAGTTGTGTTTGTCATGACGACTTAATTTTTTTTTTCTCGCTTACTCTGGTAGATCTAGCAGAATTTACAACTTTCTAAGACCGGCTTGCACATCCCTAAGTTAGAGATTTAACTCGGAGTTTGTTCTGTTTAATCAGTTAATGTGACTGTCATCACTGTCAATTTCTATATAACTCACTAAGACAAACAGCAATGTTTTACCAAGTCGACCTAAGAAAAATACGTATTTTAACTAGCTATAGCTTAGCATGATGCCATTATAATCTACTTTAATTTCGTTTACCTATTTATTTGCTAGCTGTTATAAACCTTTATAAAGGACCTATATAGACATTTTTTGTAGTTTTAAGTAACTCTTGATTTAAGACAAATGTTACGTAAATAGTTGAGTTCATTTCAGGCCCTCAATAAGCTTTTGATTTCAGTACTTTGCGCAAAAAATGACTATACCTTAATTTTTATAACATTTTATAATAATTACTAAAATGAAAGTCAGAACCAAATTATGTATATAAATCTATAAAAGACATAAAAGCAAACCAAGGAATACGTAACTGCATGCATCTTTACCGATACAGACAGGGTTCTCGAACCATAGGTTAATCATTATGCAAAAAAAAATACTTGAGGTAATCTTTATGATTTAAAATAGATGACATAGATATTCAGTTGAATAAATTACTTTAAAAAATGTCGAAATCGTAAAATATTAAATAATATCACTAAAATATATTTATGTCAGCTTTATAGTCAATATTATATTTTTGTGCTTTTTATTTGCTTGGGTTTATGTGCGAAATTATTTTCTTTGATCGGCAACCCTCAATAAAAAAATATTCGCTTTTTTTTTGTGCAACAAGTGAATGCATGCAGCTTGATTACTAATGAGATAGCAAACTAACACAATAAATAATTAATTAGTAGTTATATGTTTATTTTTCCTATTTTTCCCTATTAAATGAAGTAACAAATATTTTTAGATTAAAGAATTTGTGGTGCAATACAATATAGTTATTATAAGTTTACTCTAATGATGGCTATTTTTAACACTAAAAAATTAAAAAACTAATTAGTATTTAGCTCAAGTGATTATAAAATATGGAATTAACCTTATTGATTATTATAATAAAAATAGTTATAACTGTATATTTTACTGAAACATAAGTGGCCGACGACACGAACATTTTGAACTCAACCCTTTTGCCACTTAATCAGATAATGTACGCTTGAGTAAAACCGATCCATTATCTTATTAATCCTCAGTCTCATGTATAAAAAAACAAATCATAGTACAAAATAAAAGTTACACGTTTTTATCAACAATACCCTAATTAATCCTACTAACGCCGGCTTTTTACCCTCCAATCCCGTCTAACATAACATTAAAGCGACAAAGCGTTCGTCAAACCAGCATCTTAACCTTCATTATGAATGTTGGAGGCACATAGCCGGGGGCTTTCATGTACCATGTGACATGGGACACAATGTCCCGCAGATAAGATTGTGTTCCGCACCACTGATCTCATTGTCAATCTTATAGCCTGCCTGAAAAGGAGACCAATTCATCACATTGTTAGTACTGTTTTATGTTTAAGTTCGCGTAATGAAATATGACAACCGTTTTGGTTTGCTTTGAAGTTATAACTATATTTAATGTGTGGTTCAGATAAAATAATGGAAGCAACTATTGTTTTTAAGAAATTATCAATTTATTTAACAGATAAGGTTTTATGGATGTAGATATACATATTTTGTTGCGAGTCGTGGATATTTTCTACGCACATATGAATCATTGCTTATTCTGGATTCACCCCTCTTTCCTGCGTTGTTATTCACAACATAAGTTTTTCTGGAATTGGGGCAATATTGTTGGTGTTTTTGGGTGGGTTTGTATTTTACTTATGATTAACTTTTAAACAACATTTTTGTACTCAATGATAGCAGTATCATTATTGGGTAGAAAATTGAGTTGAGCGATTACCCAGATTGTCGTAAAAAAACTGAGATTGCATGTCTTGCTGTTAAGACAGTTCAAGTTATCCACATACTGCTTAGGGTTTATTTAATGTCAGCAATAAAAAGCTACTGAAATAAAGTCTCAACTGCAACGGTTAGATCTATTTGCTTCTACATATGTTTTATACTAGTGTATGAAAATATAACAAAAAAATGGGGCGCAAAATGAAAATCTATAATTAATCACTAAAATTTATCAATTTGTGAAACTCGAATTGCTTCCCTGAGTACTCTCTCGGAATTACAAGGGGAACGACCGAAGGGAGGCGCGAATTTATAAAGAGAATCAATACTTGTACTGCAGCATCAAAATATTATTTATTTATTACTCAATTTAAATAATACAATCGATAACTCTTTTATAAAACAATATTTTTAATTTATCTTTCAGTATATTTTAGATCGCCTAGATGTATTTTATTTTTTATTCTTCTATGTTTATCCTTTGTATCTATCTGTTGATAGATGAAAATCAGGCATGAATGAGAAAGATTTTCAAATAGATTGCAAAAAGATTTTCCGGAGTGTAGTATATTAAAAGTTGCATAGTAAACTAAATTTAACATACTAAAATAGTATTTAAGGTTTGTAATAAATTATCTAGTCTAGTCTTCCTCGGCGAAAATGGCTTTCTTTAGATAAAGAAAACGAATAATGGAATGCTATAACTCTTGACCGGGTGTGCGAAGAAATAACAGTGTGTCATATTTCACAACCCTCCAACATTTTTATAAAAGAGGACCATCTGCCTTTGACCCCTCATTCTTTTTGTTTCACAAAATCGTTTCTGCACCTATCCTGGCGAAGAATTGAAATCGAAGATGAATTTTGAATGGTTGAAACATTACACATTCATCGCACAAATTGGTAAGGGATAAAATCTTGAGTGCCAGCTTGTACAAATTACTTGAACAACTTACGTACTCAAAAAATTCAGAATTTTTTTCTTTTTACAATGGTTTGTTGTTTTGATGAATAAATTGTAAATATTATTGATATCTTTTCAAAATGGACTTTTTGCAACTTGAAATATTTTAAAGATATACTCGTAATTCATTTCCACTATAATCTTCGGGTAGTTCAACATCATTTTATTTATAACGTTCTTAGATTTTCTAAATAAGCTTCTGTAGAGTGCAGACTTAGCATTTCAGAAGTACTTATTGGTTTAATCATTCTACTTGTATACACCGACCGTTCCCAGAATCAGAACTTTTAATACCATAAGAACTTTGAACAACAGGCCGTTCGTTACCAATTTTCAAATAATATCTCGTTATAAATGCTCGTTATGAACTGAAGTCTTAATTTTTGGTAAAATTTATAAAAAAATACACGAAATATCTACGTATTCTAGGGCCAAACATGTAAAGAATAAGCGGTAAGGAAAGCTGGTGACTGCGGTCATTGTGTTAAACGAAGATCAGAATCGGGGGCTCTTAGCATAGAGATTGCCATCGACTGAAACTGCCACTGTACCCGCTCGGTCCCCAAATATAGGGGCTTCAGAATATTGCCAACAAAGAGACCTTTCCAACTTTCTTGACTTTTGGTAGCCACCCCTTAATTTTTTTTTATGATTCTATATTTACATTTTCGTTAGTTTATCTTGAAAATATTACGAGACATTGCGATGAGTGTTTTTTGTTTCTTTATAAATAACAAGATACTATTACATAAATTATTAAAATATCTGAATAACTTTTTCACTTCATATATAATAAATTAGTATTTTCAACTTTGCTTCTTATCTTCAAAATTTCCCATTTTTTTTTTATAAATAAAAAAAACGTGAAGCACCTTTTCATGTGACGGCTTTTAACGAAACTCTCAGTAAAGCATGCAATTCCTGTGTGCATACAAGTCCCAGTATGTATATTTGAGTATTTCAATCAGAGAGATTGGTTTTTCAAAAGATTACTTTACACACCGCAAGCTACCAGGAGTAAAATATGGCGGCAAAATTTTCAAGTCCATCGAATGATTATTGAGAAAAACTTTTTTTGTCATTTGACCGATTGCCTTTTGTCCATTAGGAACCTTTTCGAAGTTGTCCTTTGATTTCATTGTGTGTCTAGAGAATAACAACAAAAGTTTATTTGGGTGACTTTCCGATAAATGATCAAAAATAAAATACCCCATTAATTACGATTGCTTATTTATCATTTTGTGGCCGTAATATCTGGTCATTATTCATTTCCTAGAACGATTTTGAATTTGGAAAGTTTTCTTTGGATTCTATTTGCGCTTTGCTTTTACAAGAAATAAAATCTGATTTAAAATATTCGATCGATAACGGCTCTCAGTCGCGGAAGAGGCAAGGTGCGAGAGGTGCCAATATATTTTCTGACGCTTGAGCGGTAATTGTGGTTCAAAGTTATCTCGAGGGCAGACGTGCTCCGAATACTAAACATTTGTAGAAATCGTGCAAATTATAAACTGCACAGCACGAAGTTGATGCTTCTCCACAAATTGTATATTAGAGTTCTGAACTAATAAGTTCTCTTTTACTTCTCAATGGCTGAATACTGTTGATAACATCGGAATAATAAACTGAAGTGATTTTGTTCGACAGAAAATCTTAAAATCTGTTTCAAATATTACACAAACTTTATTAAGAAAATTTTAACCCATACTTTTGAAAATGATTTTTTATTCGCCAAAAAAAAAACATGAAATATTTCAGATGTCAGACCAAACGAACTTTAATCGAACTTGTATACAAAAAGTACACTCAGCAACAAAACTTTTCCATCTAAGAAATTAAAGAAACATCAAGAAACTCGGCATCTTACAAAATCAGAAGTTTAATTTTTATTATTTTATATCTAGCCTTTTCGTCTCGGTATCAAAGGTTGAGGCAGAATGTTAGCTTAATCTTACTGGAGGTACATTTTGTTCGAGTTATTTGCTTTGCTAGCGCCCATTAGCTAAATGACCGTGCCTTATTGAAATAGTAATCAAAAGAGGAACTAAAATGTGCTTGAACAAATGCTTATATTTAAATTTGTTGAATTTGCGGAGCGGAGAAAGACTGTTTATACAGACACACATATTGAAGCTCGTTATTACTGACTTTGCTAAGTTTCTCTTGAGCGCAAATAACATCGTATAAGATAAAATGCATCAGTAATTTGAAGAATATCATTACTAATTAGTATACCTACACATTAGATGCAGGAAGCAACTTTACGGGCTTGAAAGCCCAGATTAGGAACAAATAGGATAACAAACTTTTAAGTTTAGTAAATAAACTAAAGTTGACATAAATAAATAAACTCTAATATATAAAAACAAAACACAAGTATAATATTCGAATAACTCATAAAGAAAAAATAGCCTTAGTAATGGGAATAAATAAACATAATTTCTTGGCCGATCCCGCCAAGGGATGAAGGGAACAAAAGCCATATTCGGTAATACCTGACAGCTGAGCTCTTAGACGATTGTGGCAGAACTTTTATCGGATGTTGAACGTGCGAAAAATACCGATTCTCCCGAGCACACCTGTCTACAGGATAGAACTCGTGGAAGTGACGAAATTAAATATAGCGGTTTGAAAATAGAAGAGTTTACATTTTATTGCCAAATCAGTTACAAAATTACAACATTGTATTTGATTTACAGATTCAAGTTCCCATCATAAAACCGAATTTAAAAGATCTCCCTTGTTTTTTCCTTATGCGTTTTGTCCTACCATAACATCACTCCTAAAGTATGCTTTTAGTTTTAGTTTATGGACGTTCCTGATAATAACTTTTGATAAATAAATAAATATTTCTTACAATCACACCCACATTATCTAGCCCAAATTAAATATCATTAAGAACTTATGTTACGGATACTAGATAACGGATAAATAAACTTAAGAAATTATATAAACACACATAGATTTTTTTTACATATAAATATTAGAAATTTACTTAAATAAACATACGTACACAACCATGATTAGAAAGCAAATATAAATATAAAAATATCTGTCCCTACCAGGATTCGAACCCAGGACCTCTGGCATGGAAGGCTACTTACTTCCACACCAAACAGGCCGTCAAATGAAAGGTACGAAGACTTAACAGAATAATTGAATGTGAACTCAAATAATATGAAAATCATGTGAAACTTCTACTTTATATTAAACATGACAAACTCCTGCCGGGTTAAAACTCCAGTTCTGATTTAAATAATTATGAATTTATGTATTATCACAATAAAAAGAAATGATGATAGCAATACCACATCCAGTTTTCTTACTGTCTAAATTATACGCTCTCAGCACTAAAACACTTCGGGTTTCTATCAATAATCCATACTCTTAATTTAATTTTTACCTTAATTCCTAAATTTAAAGCAAGTAGTAACATGATATTTAATTATATTTGTGTTTTCTTTGAATGACGTAAAAAAATCAAAACTTTACAAAACATAAAGTTTTATTTCCGAAAACTAACGCTTTGTTCTTGGATTCAGAATAAACAATTTCAAAGCGTGATAAATAAAGGCTTGTCGTCTCTATAATTCAATATCTTAATATCATCCACTGCGCTAAATAAATCAATAAGTAACCATTATTAGTATTTTCGATTTAAAAATATTCTAAAAGGGCAACCGAGCGGTACTTAGTCGCATTAATAAAAATTATTTTACAGCCTCTAATATTTTGTTATATTGTTTGGGTCTAGTTTCATTCTTACCTCGACGTTTCTATCGGATTGCACCGGTCGTCACAGTATTACAAAAAGTTTGAATTATATCGTGAAACAAAAAAAAGTCAACTATTTCTATAGATGCACTTTTATAGCATGTGGCACACTTGATGACACATGGACATCATTAAAATGAAATGAAATGAAATGAAATATTACTTGTTCTTATTGACGTCAAATAAAACATGATTCTACCACCAGTTCGAAAAAACCTTCGTGAAGAAGAACTGGCAAGAAACTTCACGAGTTTATTTTTTTCAAAATAAATTTACAGAGTCTCTTTATGTCTATACAAAATTATTCTTTTCTGCATCTGTTAGCTCGGCAAGTCTCCCTCCCCCCAAGTATCCAAACGACGAACACTCTCAAACGGCGACCGTTCACGAGTTAACGCGGGATCCAGCCATCGCCCTCCTCAACCATATTAGAGGGAAGTGAGCGACCCGTCACCCGACTTTAATCAGAGGTTTTAATCAGAGGAGGATTAATCAGAGGTTTATTCATAACCAATATTGAATGTGATTATTACATCAACAAATAATGCGTTACCGAGCGCAAGCTTCAGCTGGAATTGTCTTTGTTCCAGAAGTTTCACGGACTGTTCCCTCTCTTTAACCAGAACACAATACTACCATAATAATCACGTAATTATGGTGGTTAAAATTGGATGACTGTAGTACCACCCCAGATAAGTACTTATCAAAAGAAACTCTTCTACCACTAAAGATACGATTATTATAAAAGAAGTCTATCGTAGTCGTAGCCCCAGCATCTAATGTGATCCTCTGGTTCAATCACACAATAAAACTACACCTACACGCTACCTGAGTGTGATACAGTATCAAGAACTCGTCCAAGTGACTGGAGAATAAAGTCTGTCGGGTGGAAGCAAGCTGCACCCTGTAATGGTTATTCGATATACACCGATATTCTCGACAAATCTCTCGCTCGACGGTCAACTGAGCCCAATCAATAGAAGGATGTGGTTGAAATATCTAGCTGGATGCGACAGAAATAGAAAATCTCAATTTCAGTGGTTTCATTTTTTGTGAGAGTTAAATACAAGGTACAAAATAGAGGTGGTTACAATTTGTTGATTAAATGGGTTGATTTCCGGGGGTTTTGTTGTTGTTTTCTTTTCAAATTACACTGAAAAAATTTACATTATTTTGGGGTAAACAAAGAGACAGATTTAATTTACTATTTAGTTCACTGACTTTTAATGAAGTTTTCTGTACATTGTGATATCAATGATATCGATGTATTATTTCGCTTACTATGCTTCGTGGGCCATCGTTTTTGGTATGCATACTTGGTGCAGCACTAATTTTTTACATCAAAAAGTTTCCACTGCACCTAATATAAAATTTATTAAGAGAAAAAAACTTATCAGAAGCTGGAAACGCATTAAAAGCTATATCTTTATGAAACTCTCCACAAGCAAGACGACATATTATATACAACAAAATAATAAATACTAAACATACTCGTTTATGCAGTAAAATTACGTTTTCGTTTTACAATTGAGATTCAAACTTACCTTTTTTATTAAATTCAAATATTTAACAGATATAGTTACAGCGTGTTTAAGTATATATTAATAAGTAATAAAACCATTTTGAAATACTCGATTTACATTTTTTTTTGCTTTTTATTGTGGGTGGTATATCCATGCGTTGTATGTTGCTACAATAATGTCGAAATGAGAACACGTGGTAATAGTTCTGTTATTTAATATGTTGTTAACTTTAAATAATAGGTCTAAAAGTTATCTGTCACTCAAAGCGGGCAATTCATTAAAAGGTCCCTCTTTGAGGGCAGAATATCATATATATCTTTAGATTCTTTATTTAGCTTTATTTCATTCTCGCTCCGATCGCCGCCCAGTGCGGACGTGCAAGACCCCGTTCTCCGTTGTTTGGTCCCTTCCCGATACTCCGTGGCGCTCAGTCTACTGACGTCACGGCTTAGCGTGTTGGTTCCGTGCTACGGTTTTCAAGGTTCTTTCTACTCCCTCTGAGTGCTATCGAAGTGCGTATTTTTCTTTGCGACTAAGCCCCTTAGTCTTCAAAGTGCTGTGCTAAGTAGTGTTGTGCTTGTGCTGAGTGCAGTGTTGTGCCCAGCGTAAGTAGTCTGGTTTCAGTGCAAAGGATACTTAACGGTGACAACGAATTTGTACTGAACCAGTCCTTTTTATTTTTATTTATTTCTCTTCTCTATTTTATTTATTTTTCTCCTATTTTCATATTTATTTTTATCATATTTGTGTGTTTTCGTGTGTATTTGTCCTTTCTGTCGGTAAAGGTTGACCCTAACGCGGTCAACTCTTTACCTGCGCACCCTTTTTTTTAGGATTCTAGGTAGTGGCCTTCCGCATACTACGGTTAGTTTTAAGTTATTCTCCCCAGCCCCCCTACCGCTGGTAGGGAGGTTTGCCGCTAGGGTTGCTAGGTTTTTATTTAGGAACTCTAGGCATTTGCTATTTAATTAGGTGCTAGGTTTGCTAGGGGACCTAGGCATACATTATATATTTATATATTACATATTCAAGCCCTCCAATGGACCTTGTAAGCGTTCTTAGGTCGTTCGCCCAGGCGCTCGTTGCGTCCGGCGCCAACTTATCAGATGACGTAATAACGCAGGCCTTACAGGCATCTATCGCGTCCCCGGCCCCTCAGGCCTCATCCTCGGCCCCTCAGGCCTCAACCCCGGCCCCTCAGGCCTCCAACGTCGAGACCCCTCAGGTCCTAAGCTCTCCCGCGTCTCCCGCCTCGTCCGAGATGGACTGCGAATCGGTCGCATCCTCTCACGCGTCGCGTCGTAAGCGTACCGCTCCCGGGAGCGACTCCGAACCCGCGTCTGATACGTCGTCAGATGCCATCACCTTAACCGGCTCTCCTGAGCCCGCGTTTCAACTCGTCGCCAAGCGCTCCAAGAAGCGCTCTAAGAAAGCTTCGGTATCTTCAATACCCGAGCCCTCCCCGGTGTCTTCAACACCAGCCCCCGCGCCGTTAAAATCGCTCGTAGTAACCGCGTCTCCGTCGGTCACATCGAAGCCAGCGACGCGCTGCGCTCCCGTCCCGCCGAAGCCTCAGCTCCCTCCGCCCGTCTTCCTGCGTGAAAAAGCGCGCTGGACCGCGGTTTCAAACTTGTGCAAAGTGCACAAAATAAATTACTTAAAAGCCGCCAACGCTGGCGATACAATCAAGATACAAGTAGCGACCGTCGACGACTTCCGCGCGTTTACCAGGTTACTCGGATTAAACCAAATCGCGTATCACACCTACGCCCTCCCGGAGGAGCGTAAGATCCGCGCAGTACTACGGGGCGTCCCGTTCGAACTCAGCAACGAAGACATTCTCGAGGACCTTAAGTCTCAGGGTTTCCCGGTCACAGCAGTGCACAAGATGCACTCCAACCGAGGTAGGCGTTTTCCGTTAGCGCTAGTAATCCTATCCAATACTCCCAACTCGAAGGAGATTTTCAAAGAGGCTCGCACAATCTGCGGACTCTCAAACATCTCCGTCGAGCGTCCCAACCCCCGCGGTCACCCTGGGCAGTGCCACCGCTGCCAGCTATATGGCCACGCAGCGGCTAACTGTTCAGCTCCCCCCAGGTGCGTTAAGTGCCTGGATCCCCACTTCACTAAGGAGTGCACTCGCACTCCCGAATCCACTTCCCCCCCTGCCTGTGTGCTGTGCGGCCAGTCCGGCCACACAGCTAACTACAGGGGTTGCCCACGCGCTCCGCGCTCCACCGTCAAGAGGGCCGCGCCTAAACCGGCGCCGCCACTCACACCCTCTAACTTCCCGCCGCTGCGCAACCGGGGTCCCCCGGAAGCAAAGCCCGTTCAGCCGACGCCTACTCCGGCTCTGTCTTGGAGGCAACGTCCGGCCGTCCCGCCTGCACCTTCCCGACCCATCCCAGCTCCCGTAGCTTCCGTAGGGCCGCGTCCCGCTCCGTCTTCTGCACCTCAGTCGTCGTTGGCTGAGGACATGAAGACCGTATTCGACGTCATCCAAAACGTAGACATTAATGAAATTTCCATACTCGCACGCAAACTGCGAGCCGCCCGCTCTCCTCAAGAGCGTTTATTTGCGTTAGCCGAGCATCACTCGCTCTTAAGTTCATTATAAATTTTTATTTTTTTATCATAAATTCGTAAATAAGTAAATTATAATGTCTAGACCCGCGAATCCCGCGTCCAGTCGTATTAAACCCAAGGGCTTATCCCTAGTATCTTTTAACGCTCGTAGTCTTAGCACTAACCTTCCCGAGATTAAACTGTTCCTTCAGAACAAAGAACCTGACCTATTCCTTCTCCAGGAGACATGGCTTACTCCAAAACGCTCCAGGGGATATGCTATTCCTAAGTACGCGTTTACTCGCAACGATAGGCCGAACTCCGACGGTTACGGCGGCACCGCCATATATTACAAAAGAGGCTTCCATTGCTGTCCTCTCCCTACCCCTCCTCTCCTCAACATGGAGGCCACGGTGTGTAGATTGGCTATGACTGGTCATCCGACCATCATCATAGCTTCAGTCTACATACCGTGTGGCTCCAATCCAATCCGCAGCGACTTTGAGGCCATTCTCGCCCTCGGCCATTCAGTCATTATGTTCGGAGACTTTAACTCCAAACATACTGACTGGACGTGCCTATCAACCAACACCAGCGGTATCGCTCTCCTCGACATCACTAACTCCCTTGACTTAGACGTCATATCCCCCATCACTCCCACTCACTATCCCAACAATCCGACCTACTCTCCTGACATCCTCGACTTTGCAATTATCAAGCGAATCAATCTTGACCTAAGGTCTATCGAACCGCTCGATGACCTAGGCTCCGACCATCGCCCCGTCTCCCTCGTGCTAGGTACGCCTAACGTTAACGTCACACCTCCTAAGACCTTTACCAATTGGAAAGGTTTTAAAAATACGTTAGTTTCAGCCTTAGAGGCCCCTAACTCTCCGCTCGCGATTTCGCCCGACCAATTAGATAGCCCGGATAAAATAGATTCATTAGTCAATACTCTAACTGATGCTATTAACACAGCCATCAACGACAACGAAAAGGTTGCTAAGCAAAGCAAACCCGCGCTTCCACTAGCCGTTAGCAATCTCATTAAAGCCAAGAACGCGGCTCTCCGGAGAGCAAAGAAATATCCCACGCCAGCATACAGAACAGCTGCGAATCAGCTTCAACGTAAAGTTAGGTCTCGCCTCGCGGAACTCCGTGACACTCAGTTTAACGATCTCATGGAGAATATCTCCCCGTCCCACCAAGCGTATTATCGAATGGCCCGAGCCTTACGCGTAGACACCACCTCTCACGTTCCTCCTCTCACTCGTCCCGACGGCTCCATTGCTTTCGAAGTCGAAGAGAAAGCCGAATGCTTCGCCGACAGCATAGCGGCACAATGCTCGCCCAGCACGCAACCCGCGGATCCCTCCCACATCCAGGCGGTGGAGGACGAAGTTCTCCGCAGAGAATCTCTCCCTATCACCGACGACCCCGTCACAGTCTCTAATGATGAAATCTTGCTTCTCATTAGAAAGCAAAAATCCAAAAAGGCTCCGGGTGCGGATGGAATTTCCAACCACGCACTTAAGCACCTGCCTGAGCAGGTGCTTACCTTGTTAGCTATCATCTTCAATGCCTGCTTCGACCATAGCTACTTTCCAAAAGCCTGGAAAGAAGCGACAGTCATAGGCATTCCCAAGCCGGGTAAACCTCTGAACATCCCGGCTAATCACAGACCCATCAGCCTCCTCAAGGCAATGTCTAAACTTCTCGAAAGAGTCATACTCTCTCGAATGCGGAACCATCTGTTTCCAACGGATGGCGACCCTCTCATTATTCCCCACCAGTTCGGCTTTCGCGCTAAGCACTCCTGCCCTCAGCAAGTCCATCGAATCGTCGAGTACATTCTCGAAGGATTCTCTCAGCGTCGTAAAAAAACAATCGCGGTTCTCTTTGACGTAGCCAAGGCTTTCGACAAAGTCTGGCACAGCGGTCTCGTTTTTAAACTCTATAAAATAGGCTTACCGGCTCGCCTAGTCAGATTAATAGCGTCGTTTCTTAAAGACCGTACTTTTCGATTCAAACATGAAGGCACGCTCTCCGCGCCTCGTCCCATAAAGGCTGGAGTCCCGCAAGGCTCAGTCCTCGCCCCTCTGCTGTACACCGTGTACACTAACGACATCCCCATCCCGCCGAAAGGCGTCGAACTCGCCCTCTTTGCAGACGATACCGCCCTTTACACTAAAAGTCAAGCGATCCCGTATAACATCACCAGACTCCAAAAGGCCGTAAACGCCCTCGGTGTTTGGTTTCAAAAATGGCGTATCGATGTCAACCCAGAAAAGAGTTCTGCTATTCAATTCGACCACAAACGTCGTAATCGCCACAACGATCCGCACATTCGTATGTTAGGTGTTCCCATCCCCTGGAAGCGCACTGTCAAATACTTAGGCGTCACCTTAGATCAGACGCTTTCTTTCAAGCCACACGTCGATAGAGTAACGAAACTCGCGCGTTTTTACTTAAGCCGTCTATATAGTATGATAGGAAGAAAAAGTAAAATGTCTTTTAGAAATAAACGTACGCTTTATAAGGTCTGCGTTAGACCCGTCATGTCATATGCTTCGCCAGTCTTTGCCCACGCCAAACCCTCCGTCCTGTATAAGCTGCAGGTAGTTCAAAATCTCTTCTGCCGCAGGGCCACAAACGCACCTTGGTACGTGTGTAACGCGGACCTGCACAGAGATCTTGAACTGCCTACAGTGCAACAGCACCTCAAAACACTCTCAGAATCGTTCTTCAAACGTGCCGAGTCCCATCCCAATCATCTTGTTCGAGATTCAGTCTCATATACTGTTCCTGTGTTAGATTCGATTTACAAAATCGCTAGACCGAGAAACGCGCACACGAGCGAACGCACGCAGTTAACTTTAGATCTAGAGGCCCTTCAGGCCGCAAATTCTAATTCTAACGTAAATTCTAATTCTAACGTAAATCCGAATTAATGCAATTTTATTTGTCAATTTTTAATGTTTTTTATTTATTTACTTTTCTTTTTTGAGCACCTTCAGTGCTATGTAAATCCCAGCGGGTGACCCCTTAAGGGCCCCGCTAGCGCGGCCTCTTTCTCCGATTGGCCGTCGCTCAGATGAAGGCTGAGTGGCAAAAATGCACGAGCCGACAGGGGGTTTTTTAGTGGGTATGGTTCTGGTAGGCGTCGGGACGAGTCCCACATAACTCCGATCGCGCGCGCGGAGTATGCGTCAGAGCATTTTTTATGTCCTCCTGCCCTTCCCGTGGAGGGGAACCAAAAAAAAAAAAAAAAATTAGCTTTATTTTGTGTAAAGTTTACGCACAAGTCATTATGCTGTGCACACAATTTTTGGGTACCGATCTAGGTTTTGATTGTTTAACATCCATATTAATACATATACTTATTTCTTTCTGATTGTTACCTGTATGTGTGCCTTAATAATAATAAATAAATAAATAGATTCTAAAAGGTGGGAAACGCAAAGCTAATGCATAAAACCTTTATGTTTCCGTAATATACTTGACTTAGGTATAGAGTATCAGCACGAGACGGGCTTGCCGTTAAAATCTAACACTTGAAATCAAATATAATGCAACATATTTAACATATTAGCAAGACCCAAAATAACGCTGTTTTAGGATAATCTACTTGACAGGTTGGTTTAATGCCTCGTCTCGTTGTCCTTATCTATACATATCCTTACATATAATAAAACCAAGTGGTACATTACATATTCTTTGAAAATGTTGATGGGGTTGTATTGGGTAATCTCTATAGAAACCAAAACGCGTATTTTTGAAATTCGTGTCTATCTGTATGTATGTTTGTCTGTGCTCGCATCACAGAAAAACTAGTTAACCGATCTGCTTGAAATTTAGCATGGGCATACATTACGTACCCAAACAACGTCTAATGAAATTCGGGATAAAATGTACAGTCAATCTGAAAAAAGCCAAAAAATTTATACTTAAATATAGAGCTATGAAACTAAAAGAGCTGTGAGTCTGAAATTTTGCAAAGTAGTTCCATTCAGGAGGTAGGCGCTCACTAACAAGGATTTAGCGAATTTCTACCTTTTAAGGACTAAAAGATGGGTTATAAGTTTATTTTCATACAAACAGTCTATCATCACGAAATCTCGTTAACTATAAGGGAGTTACCACACGAATCGATCAATCATCGATCGATTGGTTTAGTAGAAACTATCGATCGACGTCGACTGTTCCATTCTACCATCGATCGATCGATTGGTCTCGTAGAAATTATCGATCGACATTGACTATTCCATTCTACCATCGATTGATATTCTCAATCGACATTGATCGATTAGTCTAGTAGAAACTATCGATCGACATCGATTATTCCAATCTACCAACGATCGATTGGTCTAGTAAAAACTACCGCTCGACATCGACTGTTCCATTCTACCATCGATTAATGGCATTGATCGACGATCGATCGATTGGTCTGGTAGAAACTATCGGTCGACGTCGAATGTTCCATTTTACCATCCATGTTTCCATCTACGATCGATCGATTGGTGTGGTAACACCCTAAGAGAAATTTGAAATTTGAACTGTTTCATGAAAATTCCTTTTAGGATTTCGATATCTTCTAAGATTTTGTTTTTATTCATCCCAGGTCTAAAGAAGTAAAAATGGGTCCCGAAGGTTTCCTAATGGTAACATTTTACTTAAATTCTCTAAATTCGACACTGACCTTCAGAGATCAAATATTGTGTTAGGGATGCACTCACTTTGTTCTTAGTTAGTTTAAGTCGTGGTTAATGTTTTATCTTTTTAAGTTTGTTATTTGTGTTTGAGATAAGTTAGAAAACTCAGACATTTTACCAGTGTTTTGAAACTATTGTGTGTCATAGAAAAATGGATCTGCGTCGGGAACATCAATGTGCAAATAATTTTTACTTCAAGTCCAACTTGAAACCTGATGAATTAATTTGGCTTCATATTGACTTCAATTTCACTTAAATTTGCAGGATTAAAAACAAGAGGTCTTTCTTTGACTTCTATTACTGAAGAAAACGTGCTTCAATAAAAAATTGATTCAACAAAACCGGCGAATCACATATGAGGAGATTCAGTAAACAAAGCGCCAGTCACCAGTATGGCTATTTCACAACGAACCAACGCCTATGAAAACGAAACATTTTGTTCGATAGATTTTTCTCCTTAACGCTGTATCCTCACTTCCTAAACACCAAGCTGGCAAAACTTTTGGGTCATCCGCCTTACAGCCCAAATTTGGCACCGTGTGACTTCTTCTTTTTGTCTTAAATAAAAAGCCAGCTCGGAAGATGCGGCCGAGAAGGCCTGTTGCAGACTAAACATAAACGAATAGCAACAGAAAGCCAATTACAGGTCTTCTCATAAAAAATACGTAATAAAACTCAAAGTTAGCACTCACTAAATACCTTCGCAATGTACATTATACGGTCCGAATAAGCTCTTTTGATGAATAAGGCTTGAATTGTTAGCCGGCCTATTTAATAGACATGTGTGCTCTAATACAGAACATTGCTGCTATTAGTAGATGTGTGGCTAATTTAAGGATAATTTTACTTCATATATCGTTAGGTTTTTTAAATATTTAGGATAAACAATTGATTAACCAATTTTGTGAATAACATTTCAGCAATGTGCTTTATGAAACCGGTATTACAATCTATTCTTGAGAAGCTAAGTGTGTGACCGGAAGCGACATACTTCATTTGGTTATTGATATCTCCGAAACAGTAAAATCTTTAACATTTGCTTAAATCATCGTGGTTCCACACTCTACGAATGACTAAGACTTATTGATTTTCCATTGGACTGAAATATTAAGCTGTTTTAAACTTACCGTAGGTCATCCATTACTGGAAACTGTTTTCACATAATTTCAAATTTTCTATCAAATACTGTTATATATTTATAAACATTGTTGTTAGACAATTTGTAGCACATTTGGAAAGCGAGTGAAGCCGCGTTCAAAAACTCTATATTTACAATCGGCGAAAAGCGGAGATCTCACTAACCACACCTTGTCATACAATATGATGCCTTATAAAGTTTTACAACAATATTTAATTATGTTTCAATGAGTAATGGATATTCTGCGACTAAACACATTGCTAAAATAATAGACTGTGAGGTTCTTAGTTCGAGTTATGCTTCTTTTACATATTGTTTAACATGATTTTGGTTTAACATACATAACATTACTTCTCTCATAATGTTATTAGTTTGCCTTATGCCATCGCTTACTCATGGCACAGTCCATGAATACAGCCCTTGTTTTACGTGAGCGAAGCCGTAGGCTAGCTAAACTAACAAAAATAGTTCAATATAAAAAATAAACAATACTTTTTATTTATATTTATAAAGATCTTATTTTTTATTGAAATTCTAATAAAAACTAAATTAAAAGAGTCTCTTAATTAAAATCGATATTTAAGTCTACATATTCAGTATACAAGCAAAATTAAACTTAACGAGTCAAATATATTTTCCTATTTATACAAGTTATATTTCGTAATAAAACTTGAAAATAACGTGTAAAGAAACAAATTGCTTTGCAATTATAAAGTTTCAAAACAATAAAAGCAACTGTATAGAAGGGTGTAGAGTTTATACAATGTTGTTTATTGAATACCAAAAGAATTTGCGCAATACACTAACTGCTCACCCGTGGTTGCCATGGCGTTACCCCTTGTTTCCTGTTTCAAAAAACTTTGCCGTACTTCACGCTATTCTTCTATATGAAATTGCTATTACACTCAATAAAATGGTCCCATGCCCTTTGTGCTATTTCTAAGAAAAATGTTTTGTTGAAAGGATAAGCTTTAGTATTGTTTCTTAAGAAATGTTGGAGGTTTACTGTGTAATGTAAAAGGCTCCCGTTATTTGGGAAACGTTTAAGCTTCACTTATAATCTTTTATAGATGACTGTCTAGTTGTTTCCCATGTATAAGCTTTGAACTTTATACTCTTGACCTAAGTCAATAAAATAATATAACGACTTAACAACATTAACTGTTTTCGATCTGAAAAACTTGTTCATGGAATTTCGGCTCAGTCAGATGTTGAATAAGTTTTATTTGATCAAAAGAAAATTGATATCAGTTACTTTTTATTTCTAAAGAAAACTGTTTTTTTTCCTTTCAGAACTTGTTTATTTCCAGCCACTATTCCCAATTCTCTTTTTCCATTCCACTTTATGATCATTGTTCACAGGAATGAGTGGTAAAAAGTGTTGTTAGAGGTTGGGGATCGGGCCATGAAGGCCTTTACCCCATGTCGAGATTAAGTGACGTTGTTTTGTGAACGACTTATTCCAGTGTTAAAATCTTGGTGATGAAAAATTGAGAAAAGATGAGGAGATAACTTAGCCTTACATTAAAAAAATTCATATGGTTGCTATTTTTAGGCCCAAATTTTTTCTGAATTTACCTCGCTACAAATACGTTAATCTCGGTTTTTATTATAAATTTTTTTAGGTATTTTAGACAATGTTCAATCAATATATAAAAAACAAATTTGATCAATACGAAAAAAGACAAAAGTTTACACTGTAAATTATTTGAATAGTATTTGTGCCTTTTTTATAATTCGATAATATGCCTTTGTTTTGAAAATGTTTACCTGTGTTCACATTCATTTGAATAATGCTTTAAATAAAGTACCCACTAAAAACATTTACAGGTAGTGGGAAATTATGACGTGTAAAGGGGGGTTGACCTCTTTACGCGTCATAATTTCCTACTACCCACTAAATCCAACCACATATTACACCATGAAATATGATCACAGTCCGAGTTTCTAATAGCTTGGATCAATTTCGACGATTCCCAGTTGCCCCGAAAGCAAGATCAAGGTGCAGCTATATATGATTTATGGAATGCGGCCGTCGGGGAAGGCTTAAACAGGCGGTGACGTGACTAATAACTGCAATCAGCCTGCCACTGACTTAGCCAGCATGAGACCCTGGTACCTAAAATGAGACAGCTCTTCATTAAGAAATATTTTGCTTTGTGTTGTTATACTTATTTATTACTGTTATTAAAAATCATGAAGCCCAATATTATATTGTAAGGTTAAGCCTTATATTATATATACTGTTTCGGATATTGGTGCCGCTTCCTCAGATTTTTTTAACATTGCCCATAGTCATTACTAATTTCATTTCATTTTAATAGGCGCACGAAACCAGTTAGGATTAGACTTATATAAAGTTTTTCTTTATGAGGTATTATACCAAATCACAACCCAAACATGTATGCACAGCTTTAAAAGTTATGAGTGAAGTAGGTTGCATGTTTGATGTTACTTATACTTAAACAAAAGAAAATGTACAATCTTAAAATAAATGTTACAAAAAGAAAACAAAATAAGAGGATCTAAAAATTATATTTATTTTATGTTGGTATTGATTCTTTATCGATAAATGGTGCGTTGCCGAGCGTAGACTAAATTTGGATTTGGTTTTGTTCCAGTAATAACTCTGACGGATACTTCTCTTCATCCGGAACACAACCACGGCTATTATGGTAGATATAATGGGTAGGACTATAGTACCTTAGTCAAAAACTTAACATAAGGAATTCTACGACCACAGATTCTTATTAAATTCTCACAGATTATGGTTTTTGCTAATTAATTGAAGTTAGACTCTTTGAAAAACTCCTTAATGAAGCTTTAACTCCTCAACATATTATCATGCAATTGGGCGTACACATTGCCTCAAAGATTTGGACTTAAGGAACCAGAATAAACAACCTAATGTTCCCGAGGTATATGCGCGTGAAGCCGAGAGCAAAAGCTCATAGAACAAAAGTATATTTAATAAATGAAATTGATTTTTAAAATAAAGCTTCAAAAAAGTTATTTTCTCATTAATTCATTGTATATATTGTAATATGAATACGTGTTCAGAAAATATATAAGAATCCATATGAAATATAAGTTATGGAAAATATTTTAATTAAGATATTAGACTTAAAAAGCGTAAAATAAATTTACAAGATAAAATTGTAATTCACGAAGTTAAACGTTTTGATTAAAATATTTTTTTATCAGTTTTGTTATTAAGGTCGTTATGTCCTTTTCAATAATAATCATATTGTCTATCCGCAACAGCCTTTCGAAAACAACCTTTTCGATAACGTCTTAAACTACGGCAGAGACATCTTTCTCACTCGGTTTAGTCCAACAAGATTACCACCTGCAGGTAGGCAGACTTGACCTTTGAATTAATTGCTTTAGTAATTGCAGTGGAAGTAGAATTAATTTGATAAGAACTCGTTTGCAGCGTCACTACAGTCTTTCTTATTTTGCCGTCATAACAATCACGGTTACGTGGCTCTGTGAACAAAGGCAATTCCAACTGACCGTCAGCAACACATGGTTAGTCGATTAATATTCACAATTACTAATAATAAATAAATACCTACGATATATCAGGCGTATAGAAACAAAGATGGTAAAGTCCGCAAAATTTCAAAAATGAGGTTTCAATGCCAACAAAGTCTCTACCGAATCTATATTTACCCACAAAAATCATTCATTACCAATTCTGGTAACCTCCACTGCTATTTCGAATTTAAAAATGACTTCACAAACCAACTTATTTAAGTCCAAGTTTTTAATCGTTTTCCGAAAGCTCTGACACTGTGTACGTTTCCATCTTTGATTCTATACACCTGATATGACGTCCTTGGTTACGGATGCTGGTTATGAAAATAGTAAAAAAGTGAGTTCCTCACAATGGCTTCCATCATCATCCTAAATGTCGGTTCAATGAACATAAGTTGTAAAATTTTATTGATATTTTTTGTTGTTGATTGGATCAAACTCGGAACCGTCAGATAAAGAATGTACGAGTACATCATTACTTTAAATTTAAATATTTACATAATCAAATTGACGTCAAACAATACACGAAAAAATACAGAATGGTATAGCCAAACTGTACAACAAGGCAACCAACATCGATACTCATAACGACAGATCTCATTAATCTCTACAACCGAGTACAAGAGTCAGCCTGTTTTTATGACCCAAGTTTGCCCAACAATGCCTTGAAATGTGCAGAGTAAACACTTAACTGCAGGTTTAGTTTTCGTAATGCAGTGCAAGTTGGCTCCACGCTCGCTCAACTATGCCTCAAGTTTTGAGGTAGCAGTTTTAATGTGCGAGTAGCCGTGATATGCATGGGCTGGTTAAGGATGTGGCTTAAGTTTCTCTTGTTGCCATGTTTTTTAAAAGAATTTTTTTATTTAAATTTTTGAAATTTAATGACTTACTGAGCAGTTTTATTGATTCTCAAAGCGAGCTTGATTTTAATAATTAGCATTCTTAATCGCATGCAAGTAATTAGGGTACAAGAAAAATGTTTCATAATAGGCCAGTTTCATTTTAAAGTAAAATAAATTTCTAATGTTTAACAACCCGAAACGTTTTGTAATATATTAAACGAACAACCCCCAAAACAACACTCATTTGTAAATTAAATTCCTATCTATACAAAATCGATTACGTAAAATCGAGTTCAAGCTTAACTTCGCTACGGCCATAAAAATTCAAATCAAACCCCAGAAGAAGATCTTAAATCGGCTGCTTAAGATAATTTTGAGTCAAAATAAATAGCCAGCGGTCGGTGAATGGAGCAAAAGTAGAAAGCATTAGCAAGATCTAATCACTGTCTGGGGGGCAGTCCATCGAAGATCCCATTGCTTCTGAACTTACTGAAGTATCCTGTACTTGCTTTGGGGAGCCTCCTTGAATGCAAATAAGCGTTTAAAACGCCTTTACATAACCCAGACAGTCTTTATTAGGAACCTTTGGATAAATAAACCGAGTTCTGTAAATACCAAAAGCGGTGAACGATCGGCAATGCTTAGAAAACTCGCTAGGTGGGCGGATCAAAGTGAAAGATATGAGTTTCCTTGAACACAACCTTTTAATGACACACCTTTGTAGAACATGACTGTTTTCAGCGATAATTACTTGTTTGTGATATTAAATACTTGATGGAAGACAAAGTTTAAGTAGGTGGTATGTAGATGTATGTTTTTGTACTTTATTGCTCATTTTTAATTGTTTGCGTACGTAAATGGTATCTGCAAAGTATACGATTTTGCGACATCTTGATGATAATCAACAGAATCGTATTTCATAATCATAATTGATAATATTATCTAAAAATGATAAAGATTCAAACGATGGTGAATATGCTGTAAATAAAATAAATTAATAAAAATGCTTATATAAATAAATGCTTTAAAAAAAACGACTCTAAGGAAGTCCTATTCAAATAGTATTAGCTACAAATTCACACATATTTTTTTTAATCTGCAAATTGATTTTAAAAAGTATTAAAGGTTAATTTTTTTATTACTTTCGAATTGTTAATTTGGGTCAAATATGATCCGCTTTGTTCTTAATTTATTGCCATTTTAAAGGTAGCTTCCTAAGTAGCCTCTCTCAGTGAAGTCTTCATCCCTATCGGCGAAAAACTCTTGTAATCTATTTTCAAAATCTTCTTTTGATAACAAGTTCTTCTCACTAAGGAAGTTTAGCAATGCATGAAAACATGGTAATTATGTGCTGCCCGAATATGAGAGGGATACATCAAAACTTCCTAACCAACCTGGAGTTAAATACTTGATGTCTGGATGTTCACGTTAAATAATGGATTGATTTTTCTTCAACCAATTATTAACATCACATTACCAATTATTAAAATCACATCATATTGAATTTCTATTCAATTTATTGTTACTTGCATATACTATCTAAAATAAGATTTTTAACTTTTTATTTCGCTAACGAAATGCAAAAGATTTCCCTTTAATTGACATTAAAGTTACTTTCTTTAAATTGCCACCGACGCTTTCGAATTAAGTCAAATCCAGTTGATATGCAAATTGGTAAAGTAAAGGTGCTCAAGTGGATCTGTTCAATGTAATTAGATTTTCAAGTTGGAGACAAGACTCTGGTAGATTTACTGCTGACCTGGTCTCGGAGGTGTGTTATAAATGAGACACCTCCAGGAATCTTGTGATACTAATTATCTGCTGGGAGGTTGCCTGGCGGATTGCCTGGGGCTTGTGGTTTTCTGTGTGTTGGATTTATTTTGCAATAGTGGTACGTTTAAAATATTTGTACACTGTTTTGTTTACAAACTTTATTTGTGTTTATATTGTATGTATTTATTCCATTGTCATTGTTATGATTTGGAAAATTTGTTAAATATTTGTTATTTGAAAATTAGCAGAAACTTTTACGGGAATTTTATGTTCATAATTGTGTTAGTCACTTATTACTTCCTCGCTTACTAGAATAATTTTCTTTTCGAATTAAGGTCATAATAATATGCTCTCAATTATTTAATAAAAAAACAAACAGTACATTGTAACCGTTTGTTTGTAAATGAGATAATCATTTTCTTACATCTGCCCAATTATATTTAAATAATAAAGTTTTATCAATCAATAATTTTTTTAAATCAATAATTAATTAACCACCGTTCTTATAACACAAGCTGTACTTTTTTTTAAACACTGATATGTTACAACACGTTTTTACGTGTTGTAACATATGGTTTTCCATGCCAAACCATTTCAAAACGAAATTCTATCTTAATAAATAATTCCACACCACCAACCCAACAAAACTTAAACTGTACAAAACTTATAGTAAAGTTTATCCAAATTGCAGTTCTCAAGCGCTTTAATCAGAGGTATTACATAGCTTATACGCGGGACAGGGTTTAGTGCAGCCACCTCACGGTTGCAGGACGCAGTGTACGAGCTAGTTGGACGATAAATCTCGAGTGGTTCGCAGCTGATAAATGCAGAATGTTACCAAAATTATTTGTTCTGAATTTAGCATGATTTTGTAAGAGATTTGATTCAGGTAATTTTTAAGAATTTCTAGGGTAAAAGAGTTCAAACAAACAAATGAACAAACAAGGAAATTCACTATCGCATTCATAATGTCAGTTTGGTTACCCGCCGTCCTTCAAAAAATTGTTTCATTTAATTAGTAATAAAATTTATCACCCAATTATCTGGCAACAACAGTTATCAAAATTACGGTAATATTACTTTCAAAATCTGCCATACAGGTATTTTATTAGAACTTCCATAGTTGAAACATGAAACTTTCATTTAAGAACTCTGTTACCTACTTTTCTGACTTATTAAAGCCAAAAAGTCAACTCGTTTGAAGCTAAAATAACCCTAGGCAAAGTTGGTTTATAACGAAAATGTTAAATATTTTCGATGCCATAAACAAAAGTCTACGAAACGCGTAGTCATTTCGCATGTTTCGTAGTTGCTACGTCGTAGACTAAAATAGCATGATTCATGGACGTAAACGGTTATAATAAAATTCCACTTCGGATCTGAGGCGGGTCATTTTAGGAAAAGTTTATTTTTTGTTTACTGGACTGATCGGGGAGCTTTACTTGGAAATCCAACTAATTTTAATTAATTTATGTGCTGCATTACGTTCCATAGAAAATATTTTTTATACATGATATTTATTTAAGTATAATAATACTACAATCTTTCCTATTTTAACTAGCATCATATCCACGTTTACGTGGTTTGAAATTCATTTAAAGGGAAGAAACAGCCAGTGCAATTACAGGAAAATATGCAATTTAAGCTATTATATATAATAATATAATTTATCAATTTAAGTTAAAGCTAATAATAATAAAGTCCGGACAAAAAATGATAAAGCCAAAAATTTGAATTATTAATACTTACTATAAATTAGCACTGTTTAGAGAAATTTAATATCAAAATCAAAATTTAGGCTTTAAATTTGTTTTGAATTTTTAGAATTATAAACGCTTAGAAAGAGCATGGCATTACAGTGCCTATTAATAAATATCACATAATTTTATAACAAAACAATAGGGAAATAATTTCATTAAATAATAATTTGAATTCTTTTCAGAACATCACAACAAGAAGTAAAAACAAAACTGAGAGAACACTTTTCATGAGAACACGCAAACTTCGCTATGCTGACTCATCTAAAGTCGAGAACGTTAGAAAATGTCTCTATCGTATATTAAATGTCAATTTATTGAACCAATTGTTTTTTTTCAAAGATGATAAAATACATAAGATGACCTAGAAAAAAGTTTCTTTGGCACGGAAAAGTCGTAACGCGTATAGCGTGCACAATCGTGCGTGATTACGTGTGCGTTGAATCGTGAGTTATTGTCACTATAAACAAATCAATGGCGCCGTACGATAAATATGAATAAAAAATAGCATAAATTTATATTTTCATACAGTTTAAGAATGCAAAAATGTTTATTGATCATTATCAAAAAATTTGCGAGTTTCCCCTGCGATTTTTCCAAGCCTGTGGGAATTTCGGAATACAATAATTATAATAATAACAATAATAAATCCTCAGACAAACACACCAACTGTATAGCAGCAACTAAACAGAGCTTGTGTAATGACCATACAGCGGAACCAAGTGGAACCCAGAATAAACATACTTATATTACTCAAAACAACACAACAATAAATCCATTTAAAAAAAATTTTTGTTTTTGTATTATTTAATTAACTATTAATTTGGTATGTTAATGGATATTACAAAATCAGAAAAAACTCATTAACTAATAAAAAATTAACAGTATTATCTCTATAAAACAAAAGACTATCCCTAAGTTACGGTTACTGGGCTATATTTTACAGTCCTTTGAAACTTTTTTATTGAATGACACAGGGGGTGTAGGATTAACAAAGGGAATGATTTAATAGCGTGTAGGTCCTCCTCGGTTTTTTATGCATTCACGAAGCCTATTAGGAACGCTTTCTATGAGGTTAATCACGTTTTCACCAGGAATCTGTTCCCAGCAAGGTTCAGTGCGTTGAACAGTTCCTGACGACTGTTCACAGCAGTAAAATTTTGTTTGAGCCTTCGTTTTAGTTGATCCCATAAATGCTCTATTGGGTTTAAGTCGGGACTCATGGCAGGCCACGGCAAGACATTGATATTGGCTTCTGATAGTGCACTTTGGGTCAAATGGCCAGTATGTGGACGGGCATTGTCCTGCATAAGAATAAGGTCCCGACCTACTCGCTGTGCATATGGGACCACATAAGGCTGGATCCCTGATATACCTGGCAGCATTAATATTACCCTCGTCCAAGAATACCAGCTCAGTCATGCCCATGATGCTGACACCGCCCCACACCATAATACTGTGGCCACCAAAACAATCAGTTTCTCTTATGCAGGGATCAATAACACGTTCTCCAGGTCTTCGCCACATACGTACTCGCCTGTCGTCACTTAGAAATTTTACTTTACACTTAATCTGTAAAGAGAACACTTCTCCAATTTTTTCTTTTTCTTTTCCACTCACTGTGTTCACGCGCAAACGCGCGCTGCACGATGTGCCCTTGTTAATTTTATTCGTACAGCGAGCATTCTTGTTCGTTGTTGGTTTTCGTGGAGTCTGTTACGAATTGTTTGATCGCTTACTTGGGTGCCGGTACCATCACCTAAGCGATTGTGTAAGGTCCGCGCGGTCAAAGTGCACTCACGGCGTGCCGTAAGACGCAAGTATCGATCTTCATGATGCGTGGTAGCTCGATTTCTGCCACCAACACTTCTTCTGTCTCTAAATACCGATTCCATACATTTCGAATCGCATTTCGAGACACACCCAAGTTTGAAGCTTCTGTTTTTTGCGAATTGCCTTCTTGAAGCAGGACAACTGCCCTGGAGGTGGTTTCCATGTCCATATGATGTCTTAATCTCGACATTATGATTAATAATAATGTGGTAACACGATGACAAACGTTAAACAAGCGCACAGTATCAACCAGAGTATGAAATATAAAAAAATGCGGAATACGCTGTTTGGGGTGCTTAGCTTATTATTGTCAATACACTTAAAATCTACCCTCAATTAATCATTCCAATGGTTAAAACCATATGATGCCTTATCCACTAAGGTTTATAAATGACATTCTGATAACTAGCAAAAGAAATCCAAAAAAAAAAAAACATTCTTGTAAAATTTCACAGTGGGCCGTAAGTTGTTTTGAGTAGTTTGACCCGAGAACCAAAATCTGTGTTAATCACACAAATGAATACCCCAACCAGGTCTCGTTACTACAGGGTTTTTGTATCCTTGTAATGAGAAAATATTTTTAAATCATGTCAGTAGTTTAGAGTGTATTGAATCTTTAAAAAAAAAACAGACAGACAAGCAAACAAATTACCTCTCTATTTAATACTAGTGTACTACTACAGAAGAATGAAGGTATGCTTTTTAAGTCGCTTAAGTTTGCACAATACGATGTTTTCGGCCAAGCAACGTAGTGGGTAGTAGCCCTGCCTCGTATGCCGGAGGTCTCAGGTTCGAGCCTGATCCGGGCATTTCTTTGTGTGATGAACACAGATTTTTGTTCTAGGGACATGGTTGTTTATAATTCTATAATGTACCTATGTTTATTTTGGGTTTCCCCAGCTCGCTGTACAGTCATTTATTATACAATCTTTGCTTACTTTGGGGCCGTACAGTTGGTGTGTTTGTCTGGGGATACATTATTATTATTATTTATAGACGAAAAAAGTAGAGTCGTGACTTCGTGAATGACACTTACTATATATATATGTTAGAAAGTGGTTACAAAAAGTAATTCTTACTAACGCATGATGACCCGGTCGGCTAACCACAGAATACTTAACACGTACAACATAACAGACAAACCACTCCGAACAAAAAATACCAGTTTCGCCTTTTTAACTAAATTTATTCTCTTAGCACGCTGATGACTGCATGCAAAAATAAACTTAACCGCAAATGTGATACGGCAATCGACTTTGCTAAGGGCCACCGGCACAAGTACATCGATTGACATATGCCTTATTTGAACCATCATTTAATCCTATGGTTATTATACTAATAATATTCATTATTTATTACAGCTATATCATAATTTGTTTCTTTCTGGAGCCTGATTAAACTTCACCTTTTGTCAAGTACCAATAAAAAAAAACTGTCTTGTCTGTTCTTTAGAAAACAAATTTTTTTAGATTGAAACGAAATATTCGGAACCAACTACCACTAATCACTTTCTAAATTAAACAAACATTATTTTTACCTCCCTCCTTTGTTCCTATATTTACTTCCACAAGTAAATCCGGGAACAAAAGCTCTTGTAAACAATATCTCGGCACTCACACATTCGTCTCGAATTTCAAACTATCGATGCGCATCGGGATCCTGTTCGTATCGTTCGCTCGAGACATATCTCCTACATTTTCTTGCAAATCTTACATAGGAATGCACGTGCTGCGTTCAAATCATGTGTTATTAGAAACCGAAGTTTTCTTAATTTCGGTAGGAGTTTTTAAAATGTAGGAGTTTAAATTGATATATGCTAGGCAAAGTAAATGTCTTCTAGTTGTGTATGTTTTTTTTGTTTTTAACATGGTTTGCTAAGGGTGTTGCATGGTAGTAGAGCAAATCATAGATTAACTGCACTTGATGTTGGAAACAATAAGCAAGAAAAGAAATTATGTATATACTAATTATTAACCATAATAGGGAAGTTAGTTGAAAATTATCTGCTAACATGTAAAAAACATCCTACCATGAGTGAAAAACTATTAACAATACCTTTCAAACTAAAAAACGGTTTAAAATAGCGTCGTTTTCAGAGCACGCAGATAAATGAAACGAGTTTTTGGTAAACATTTTCAGTAGTATGAAACAAATACGGGAGGTTTATGTAAATTGGGCTCCTTTGTATTTTACCGGATTAAAATATAGTGGGTATTAGTTCCGTGTCAGAGAGTACGAGGTGGCCTACTTGATTTTATTTGTTAGTTTGTTTTATTCATTGCTCCCGCTTTAAGTGCCTTGCACATAAACTGAGGTCTGGAGTAAACCAACTTCGATACAAAAGAGGAAAAATGTAAAACGAAGGTGAATTTTATATAGGTAACAATAAACTATCCCCAGCAAGGCTTCACACATGCAAAAAAAAATGCACGAACATTCGATCCCATGTATCGAGATAATAGATGCTATACTTACTAAATACTGTACTGAAAAATCTAATGATGAAATATTTTTTATAATCATTTTTATAGTGTCTATATGTATATTAAACGACTTTTCTCATAATAAAGAAGATGTCCGAATGTTTTCAAAGCCGGCAACCGAAATGAGCTGCATCGGTGGTAGTAACTCTGCCTCATACTCCGGAGGTCCCTGGTTTGAGTCCTGGTTTTCGAGTGCGGGGCATTCATTTGTGTGATGTGTTTGCGCCGGTTACATTTAAATAGCCATTTCAACGCTTCGTGCATCTACGTCAGTTTTTTATACAATGATTATTTCATTCCTCACCGCTGTCACTCACAGTGTGAGCACGCAACTCTGTACTCTTAAAACTAACTGATTCAAATAAGGAGGATTTAAGATACGAAAGTATTGTCATTGTGTCCGTGGAGAGACCCAACATGATGAACACACGTGTTTGTTCTCGAGCCACAGTTGTTGATATTTATATATGTATGTTTTTGTATGGGTTTACCCCAGTTCGCTTTATGGTCATCCATAACACGAGCTCTGCTTACTTTGGGGCTATAGGTGTGTATGTCTGGGGATTTATTATTATTATTCTTATTACATTACTCCTACATATTTTTAAATATTTTAAAATGAAAATTCACAATGTTTTCCACATTCATTCACATTCACAGAAAATTCCATTTACTAGAATATTAATCTTGTATTCTCTTTAAAATATATTTTAAGGCATTTAACATATAATTTATAAAAGTCAGACAATGCTTAACCTTGATCGAAGTATACTGAAAGTTTTGTAAGGCAATCCCTTTCCAGAACTGTAATTTAATAATGTTACTTGAATAGTTACTTTATTATTGTAGTCTTAACTTAATGTTGTTAAAAAATAGGGAAAATTCAAAGGCAAATATTTATTTTCTTCAATTAATAGATATTACCTTAAGAATCAAAATATTTTGATATCAAATTAGCCACAGAGGTTTAATTAGTATTAGTAGAGTTTCTTTGTTAAGATCTCGTCTGAGGCAGTATTACAGTCCTTTCGCAATAAATGTATACATACTGCTATATAAGAGTTTATAATAACATTAGGATATTCAAAGATGTCTGAGATACATAACACAGCGTATTTCATCTCGACATCCTTTCTCTAAACTGAAACGAAGATGGAGGATCGTAAAATAACTCAATATCCTTATTTTTGGTATATCATCCGCGGATGTGTATAACCCTTAGCCTGTTCTGGCAATAGTCTGCGGTGCATAAGGGCTATTATTGTGACGGAGGTAAAAGTATAGGCCATTAATCGACCTCGGTTTCGGTAGGGTTTTGTCACACAATCTACAACCTTGTGGTTGACTGTGGCTTTTCTAATACGAACTTTGTACTCAACGGTATGTTGTATACAAATTAAAGGCCGTTTTGTAAGAGTCGACTAAATAATAGTGTTTGTTTTAGTTTTTGGTTCCAGCAGACTTGTGTTTTTGTAGAAAGTACATACAGTTTTACTCATGAGATATTTTACACTTGCTTTTCGATTAAGCATTTTTTAAATTTATTAAAAATATAAGCAAGTATGTCATTCTTACCGAAAAATAAATAATATATGAATGAAAATCCTTTCACACACAACCTTTTGTTATTCTTAACTTATCTACTAAACACATAAACAAAACAATTTGACACAACAATAATATTTTTGTATTATCCCTTCCTTGAACGCCTTTCTATTATGAACCCTATAACCTAGTGAACAGAAACGAAAGTGAATAACAGCGATGTAAGCTAACGTAAGCCGTCAAATATTTTACAGCATAAAGGGCTGTATTCATAGAAGACACTCTTATTTCCGAGTCTAATGATGTTGGAGGAAGCCACGGACCGGCACATTCAAGATATGCCCTGACCCGCCATTTTCAAAAAGTAACCTCTTTTTATGCCTCATCTCGCATAAAAGAACCCCTTCCTTTATATTTAAGGACAGTTTTAATGGTGTCTGAAAGTGATTGAAGTCTATACAACCAGAATTATTTATCCGTCACATGACCACGCCCGTAAACAACGATATAATAGTTACACGTATATTACAAAGTCTGCGTTCTTCTAACATTGATCTAGTTAATGGAACTATAAACTACAAGGACTGTAAAATCTTTGGAACTTCTTGTTTTTAAAACAACGCAGATACAATAATCTATTAGAGTGCCGATCTGTGTCTAGTGAAATAATCCCCATCCACTTAGATAGAATATTCATTAGCTTTCAAACTACTTTATGCGATTCCATATAAGCTATCGTCAATCGATTCAAATTATACAGTCGCGTTGGAAACACAATCAAAAAACTTCAAAAGCAATAGGATTATACAATTTTTTGGTCCATTTCAGTTCAAGTGAAAACCATATAAAAATGAATCTCATAAGCCGGTTTATCTTTATAAAAGATAAAAGTTTTCACCTTGCGGAAAAAAGACACTTCATGTAAAATATACGAACATTTTGATGTTACGAGTTAAGTTTGGTGGGTCTCGTGCCGAAGGAACGATTTTGCTTTTATAAAGAAATTTGTTAGTGTTGTTAACAAAATGGTGGTAAAATTATTTAAGGGGCTAATAAAGTTTAACGAGCGCGATATTGACGTGGTTCGAAGTTAATGGAAACCCATAGCGGATTGACGCGACCTCGCAATATTTAGTAGACGTTTGATACGATCCTAGTTTTTATATTATTACCTTTTGTATAGGGCATTAAATTGTGTTTTTACAAGGATTGTTATAAAGGGTCTCGGTTTCAGCACGTTTAAGTTTAGTTTAGGTAACGCGTCTGAAATTATTAAAAGCGTTGAAATGAGTAAGGTATGATTTATGCTATAAAGAATGCATACTCGCTTCTCATTTTCAATATACATTTTGATATTTTATTTGATTTAATTATATATTTATCACAATAATTATTAAAATTAACAGATGCTTTTGCAGACTCAGTGAGTAATTGTTTTTAAAAGTTCTTCTGTTTTAGCTGTCACAATAATAATTTATGTAGCGTGGTTGATTTCCGAGAAACAGCTGAACCAGCCTTTGAAATTATTGAAACGAAAGATACTTTGTTTACCATGTTTCTTTAATCTAGTTTTGAGCTATCACAGATCATGTAAATTTCTATTTCTGTATGATTCGAATCCTGGACCTTAAAATAGCAAAACATAATTTAAAATATAAAAAATTTTTAATTCAATAAATACTGGAAAACTGGACCGGCAACATCGTTACATAATTATTACACTGATGAGAAATATTTTGGATTTGCTGTTAACAAATTTAAAAGTATCGAGATGCCAAGATAAGTTTGTGATTTATAATAATTTAATGTAACGAAAGTAAAAATGTATAAAACATTAGCCCAAAAACACACATAACACAAATTGGTTCTTTTTGACCACCTTTAAAACAAAAAAAGCTATTCAAGTTATTCAAACATATTTGGAACCTCGTGGGAATAGAAAAGCAGAGTTTGTATAGTACCAACGTTGACAACTGACGTTGACATCCAGATTTATGGACGCTATGCTCACATAGTTTGCAGTGTTTTTTGCGGAAAAGGTTTTTAGAGGGGCTAGCCGAACTTCTTGGTTAGCTTTGATACATGTTTTATTTTGCTCCATTTTGGAAACAAAAGGAAAAGTCTTAAAGTACTACTTGTAGGGTTAGTTTAAAGGGTGGCACTCTAAAACACAAAACATATGTTCATATATACACATATCTATTCAAGACATTTATAGTTTAAGATCAAGATATTTAAATTTAAAAACACTATTAGCACGGGAGTGTAGCTCAAAGGCCAAAAATTTAAAGCAATGAAACAGACAATTAAATTCTAACACCACATAAGCCTCCACAGTAATAAACGGACACACAATGAAGAGAATATAAATTCCTCCGGTCTTGGTGTTGCATTTGTTGCATTCAAACAAGCCTTTGGAGGTGGGCCAAGAATATAGTGCCTGATAAGATACTATACGCTAACAGCGACATTCATAAATCAATGTTAGAAAGAAACAACAATACTATACGTCAAAAATCTTTCTCTTTCTATCAACCTTTGGTTTTTTCTAAAAACATAATCTGAAATGCCTATCGTTTTGTCTCGGACACTTGTGTCCACTCTATAGTGAAAAGGATTCAAGGTTTCAAAACAAATAAGCTAGACACGTGATCGGAATTCCGAAAAAAATTCAGTCCGTTATTAGGCTACTTCTTTAAAACTTAAGTTGTAAAAGCTTCAGATAAAAAATGTATTTAGAACATACTGAGGCTTTATTTGAAGAGTTCCAAATAAAGTGTCATACATAATTTACGTTACTTAAGAAAAATAATCTTCTTTTACCAGCTTACATAAAACATCACAGGTATTTGAAAACACTCTACTTTCTTGTTGGGTTGATGAATAAAAGTTTAAAAAAGCTATTGAATTTGCAGTAATTTTGTCCAGTCGTATAATAATGTGCTGATCGTTGCTCCGATAATTTTGATTCTCTAATCTTGAGAATAACTTTGATATTTGACATTAATTTGTAAACGAATTATGTCAAATTCACAAATATATTCTACTGTTATCTAAACTTTGAAAAATCAGCTCTAAATGAGCTATTTTTCGTTAGGATTCCTCTTTCTAAGATTTTCGGTTATAAATAAAACCATTTAACGTCAACCTGTGATACTAAGCGATTAACGTAATGCAAATACCTAAAAAAATTATCAAAAACCGATTCGCGTTCATTACCAATAATTTCACTAACACTTTGAACTCGACAATTCTATGAAATTGTTCAGCGCTTTAAAGGAAGAGCTGCATAGCGTAGCGGTCCCGCATTTGGCAGTATATAGTAATTTGTCTGAAGTTCTGCAATAATTGTAGTTATGGGCTCTTCGGTCTACATACACAGCCCAATTTTGTAGACAGCTGTAGGGTGCACACGAAAACTTATGTTTTTATAAAAATGTTAACGTATTTTTATGAAATAATAAATTAATCATGCATTTTTAATGTCAGAATTGTTACTTAATCAAAAAAAATATCTCATTATTTACCAGCAGATAAAAATGATTTTTTGTTATATGTATACTTTAAATGCCAAAGCAGAATCATTGGCATATATAAGAAATATGATTTCCCTTTTAAATTTAAGCTACGAAATTATAAAATAAAGAATACTATAGAATGCAAAAACTACAATAAACTCCCGACTCTAAACCAATACTTGTTTAATCAAAAAAGCTTTTTTAAAATAAATCATTATTGTAAGTCGATTATTTTTCGTCGTCCTTCGGGTTCGCGACACAAGAGATAACCCAAGTGTGCTTGTAAATTGCTCGTAATTCATTTCTTTTAACGTTATCTTTTTTGAAAACTATCCTCAAAATTCCGTTGTATTTTTGGTTACCCTTTGGAAAATTCGAGTAGAGAAAATTATGTCGCTTTTGTGAACGCAGTTGGCGACAATCTGTCTACTATTTTGCTATTCAGAGATTAACTTTGACTATCACTTAATTTTTTTAGCGATCATCATGCATGTCCTATTCTTTCTTTGAGTAAAATAAAGCTATAAAAGCTAATCATGTTTACAAAATTTTTATTTTGCGTTCAAATGTTTTATTTTTAATGAGTTACTTTTTTTCTTTCAACATTTTTACTAACGTTCATATGTTGTAACATTTCCAATAACCTTTTATTTTGAATTATGTATAAGACATTATTAATCTTAACAAAAAAACAATCAAATTTCATCACCATCCTAAACTATTCCATTTAAAAACACTTTTAAAAAATAACTTTAAATAATAACGTAAGATACTCGTATATTATCACCAGTAAAAGACGCAAAACCCCCAACAACGTAATAACTTTTTCTTTCAAACGGATCAAACGCAAATCCGTGATTTAAGGCGAAGCATTATCCAACCCCAAAAAAGGAAAACTCACATTTTTTTTAACAAAAATCCAAACAACACAAGAACACGCAGTTACTGGCCGTGACGAGTGAGAATGGATGGTGACGCATTTGTCTCTTTGTCTCTTTCCCCCAACTTGAAATAAAGCATTCATGAATTCAAGACATTAGGTACAGTCGGAAGCGCTGGTGCAGACTCAGATTCGCATTCGAATTCCCTGTAGTGTCGTCGTCCCCTAGTATGCGGGGCGCTTACAATTGACCGAACAACGCTCTAGCAATTTTCACCCTAAGCCTGGGCCTCCGTCGAGTGAGCCGAGTGTACTTACGTGGATGGGGCTGAACCACATTGAACTTAAGCACTTTGGAAGGGACAATTACAATTCATGGATCGGTTACAATTTCATTGGCTATTTTGGTGGCTGTAGGGCGTTAGAATTAATTCAGTGGTGTTTTTATTGTATGTTATTTATTGTATGCATTTTGGATAAATACTTTGTTACGTCATTGTTTAAATTGTTTTAAGGTGAAATATTGCGATATAAAGTGAGAATATAATTTGTAGATTGACTATATTCAATTTAAAAACAATCGATATAAATACATATCGTGGGACAAAATACCTAAACCTTAATTAAATTAAAAGATTGGTAGGTTGTAGATTGCATCAGCATTTACGTGAAAATGTGAAAGGCCTCTACTTCATTTTGTCGAAATATTCAGTTCACAAAGCCTGCTCATTGCGTTTGACCAGATAATGCACTATGTTGTATAATGTTGCTCATTAAATTTGGGCTCTCGATATTAGTAAGTCGACTATACAAAACATACGTACGCATTTTCGATAACGATATATGAAAGTTAATCAATAATTACCATTTTTTTATCTTTATGAATCTTCATTCATTATCGTAATTTTTTTTAAATATCCCTACGTTTTATTCAGTAAGTTTTATATATCTTTCTTACACGAACTATATATTAAGAGACACTATTTAATTTATTCAATTTATAAGCGTAACAGAACATGTTTAACTATAAAAAAACTGACATTGAATCTCTATTAAACCAAGTTACCGAATCCTCTGTATACAAAAATGTATCCCAAATAAACACACTATCAAAAATCAAATACATGAAGTAAAATAAACGTCAACAAGCGACATGTTCAGACCGCCCCCAGCGTCGGAAGCGAGAGGAAGCATGCAAGAAGTGGAATGGCATCCGGGCAATTTTGCGAAGCCTACAACAGAACCTCACCCTGATGCCGTTCAGCCTAATAAATTCATAAGGGTGCTGATGAGACAAAAGCTTATTATGGATATTTTTCATACATAATGTGTTGTGGAAACGAAAAGGATTTTTTTTTGGAGTCGGCGGTGATGCACTCGTTTATTATAAGTATGTTTGGTTTCTAGGTGAGTGAATGTGAGTACGTTGAAATTAATATTCGGTTAGATAAAACGTTAAAACTTTTTTATCACAAGTGAGAAGATATTTAAAAAATATAAGCAGAATTTTTTACAAATTAATTTTAAACAACAAAATAACATAATACTGGAGGTAATATATATTTCTTTGTTGGAAAAAACTGTTGTCCAATAAAGGTTTTATGGCGTATATGAAGTCGGTTTATTTTGGTATGTACGATTTATTTTCCGTTGTTAAAACTCAACGCAATAAAATTATATATACTTCATTTATCCATAAACGATAAAAAACAGTTAACAGTTTGACGACCTGTTTGGTGTGGAGGTAAGTACCCTTGCCTTCTATGCCAGAGGTCCCGGGTTCGAATCCTGGTCGAGGCAGGTATTTTATTACATTTGCTTTCTAGTCATGGATGTGTATGTATGTTTATTTAAGTTTATTTCTAATATTTATCTATGAAAAAAATATATCTATGTGTGCTTATATATTTCTTTAGTTTATTTATCCGTTCTCACAAGTTCTTAATGATACTTAATTTGGGCTATATAATGTGGGTTAGATTGTTAGAAATATTTATTCATTTATTTAAACAAGCTTCTATATTAAAAGGCTTTTATTTGGTTTTCGAATATCCAAAGTGATATTGATATTACAGCAAGCACAGTTGAAAACACAGACAGTACTTTCAATTTGAAGGAAAGTATGTGAGATAAACGTTTTCCTCGCAAACATGTTTAGACTCAAGATTTATGTTTTCTGATCCATCTGTCGTAGCCTCGCATAATACTGTGGGCCAACTTCAAAATAATAAAGACAGAGAGATAAGATTTCGTCTGTTCCTGGGGAAACGACGAAATTGAGTTGGGACAATTTCATTTTTCATTTTCCTTAAGCCAAAACACATAGATTACAGTCTTAGAAAACCAGTCTGAATTAGGTAATTCTGTTTTTCTGTTCAATTTTTTGAAGGAATTTAGATTTTACGTTATTAATGTTGTTTGTCATTTTATTATATATTTTTTTTTATTAACATTACGTAACGATTTACAAAACGAAAAAGTAAAAGCAGGAATGTATTACTCTATACTTGAAAATTTTACCAATCCTTGTAGTGTTACGAAACACTAAACCGGTTATACAAAAATGATAAATCTTTTACTATTTATTCAAACTGTAGTTAATTTCGTTTTAAATCAAACATCACTCAGCATTACAAAAAGCCAAACATGAACAAATACATCAAATCAAATATTGCTGAATCATACTAAATAAAAAAAAAATGGTTCGAAGATTAAAACCAAACATCTATCATAAAACAAGAACTGAAACGAAATAATAAAAATAGGTTTTAGCGTAGCAACTTTCGCCGGGCACTGGAGCGGAAAGACGAACCAATTTCTGAGCCGATGCCGAGCATTCTGTTGAAAATAGCTTTCCTTCAATCTGCATTTTCTTGCTGATTTACCAACTTTCATACGGAACGAAACGAAACTTTCTGCAAGATACCTAGCGGACCAACTTCGACCAAGTCATTAAATTACACATTATTTTTATTAAACTTGGAAATACATTTAAATAAATATTACTTGAATTGTTATCGACGGAACCATATTATCTTCATGAAGTGAAGAGGCTCTTGATGGTTCCAATTAATTTTGTGTCTGAGTCATGCTCACCTCTCGATATGAGAGCTCGCGAATGGATGTGTTCACATTTCATTATGTTTTCGATATTACCATCTCTCGTCTGTGGTATTGAAGTTTAAGGGTCTTGACAGTTATGTTTATCATAAATGAGTATTTCTCTTTATTGAGTCAGGACGTTACGAAATTCATGAAAATCGAACCATTATGAAGCCATAGAATTCATATTTTTTCTATGTACGAGGGTGGATTGAAAAGTTTGCGGCCTAACATAGATAGCGTTGTCAGATTATTGTAAAACTACCTCATATGAAACATCGACTCTTTGTCAGTCTCTGTGTAATTTTTCTCTGAGATACATGCGTAATTATTTATTTTATTAAACATTAAGTGAAAGTAAGATTCATTAACTTTGAAAACGGATATTTAGAGCACCGTGCCGTGATCAAATACCTACACAAGAAACACTGAACTCCAAAGCAGATTCATGAAGATATGGTGGCTACTTTAGGAACATCTGCTCCGTCGTATAGAATGATAAAAAAGTGGACAGCTGAATTTCAACGTGGACGAGAGAGCATCAAAGATAATCCCCGCTCTGGACGGCCTTCTACAGCTACGACTTACATCGAAAAAATATGTGATCTCATCATGGGAGACAGACGATTGAAGGTATCTGAGATAGCTGAATTTCATATAAACGTACACAAAACATGATCGTTAACGAATTTGGGTTCCACATGGTGTTTGCAAGATGGGTTACGCGGCTCCTTTCAGTTGAACAGAAACGAACTCGGCTTACGATTTCTAGAGACTGTTTAGAGCTTTTTCAAGCTTAGTTTTCTTAGCTTATTTTTAGCAAGGTTTGTTACTATGGATAAAACATGGGTTCATAACTATACTCCTGAATCCAAACAACAATTCAAACAATGAAAGAGACCTGGATCTCCGATCCCCAAGAAAGCCAAGGTGTGTTTTTCAGTAAACAAGGTAATGGCATCGGTTTCCTGGGATTCTAAGGGTTACTTAACAAGAGGTCAAACTATAAATTCTGCATTCGTTGTTCACGCGAAGAAATAAAGCCTTAAAGACCAGGATTGTTGACCAAGAAAGTTTTGTTTCATCAGGACAATACTTGTCTTCACACATCTGCAGAATCGATGACTCAAATAGTGAATTGTGGTTTCGAATTGCTTCCTCATCCCCCTTATTCACCTGACTTGGCACCTTCTGACTTTCACCTATTTCCAAAACTAAAAAAAACACGTAGGTGGAATGAAATTTTCTACCAATGAGGAGATTAAAGTGGCCGTAGATGCCTTTTTTGAAGACCTTGACGAGACCTTCTATTTAAATGGGATCAACGCTATGGAGGACCGCCCGGACTAATTGCTGTGACCTAGGAGGAGAGTATGTAGAAAAATATTTACAAAAAATTGCATTATTCCTCTGTTTTATTATTTAGGCCGCGAACTTTTCAATCCACCCTCGTATCTTTCTGTTGGATATGAATTATATCACAAGTTAAATACAATCAGTACTGTTATAATTTTAAACCTACTATATAGATTATATCTAGTAGATTTAAGTAGACTTGTAGTATATAAATTTGCACTTCTGGTTGGCAGAGTCGAATATATGTAGACAAACGTTTCAGAAAAATGCCGCTCGGCCAATTATGTATAAGCGGGAGGAGCTGATAGTGCAGACGTTCATACAGCCCGGTATGACAACCCGATTGGCACTAGCTGAATATGAGTAATAATTGCTTCGAGTCCTTTGTGTTGCGAGTTGCTTTTGTTGTAGTCCAATGTTTAATGACTATGATTACTACATGTTTCCTGGGAAATCGTTGATAAAGTAAGGTGCCATTAATAAAACATAAAGTAAAACCAAAAAGTACTCTTAAATCCCTATAAACATAAAACGGGGAAAAAGGATTCGCATAATTGAAGCACATTTATAGGACAGTCTCATTTTCAGTCCGTTCCGAAAGCGTTAAAGAGTTTACGTCCGACAGTAACTTATGCCATTATCCTAAAATTCGAGGGTCAATATACTGTGAATGACATTGTGTGACATTGCCGGCTCGGCAGACTGGCTGGTGCCGATATTAACCCGAAACTTGGTGTGAATACTTGCTAGATTTATACGAACAAAAATCTTAAATATTTGTGGACTCTAACTAGAAACTACCTACATAAAATTACTTTTGACTCTGGCATATACAGATCTTAGTAATATCGAACTTTAATTAAACCAAAATAGTTCTTTTTAATTTCATGTAAGCGAAATTCATAAGCACCATGAAGAAAACAGGTCTGCATAGTAAATTCAAAAGAACATCTAAATCATATTTTCTTGAAACTTTGTATTTCGAATGCTGACATAGATAACAAGTTTCGTACGCCTTGACTTTAACGAAGGCAATCCTTTCTAAATGATGGTGATTGTATTAAAGATTTTGGGAGGTCAGCCAAGATTTCAGAAATTCATTACACATTTAATATTGTTGTTTTTTCTTGTTACTGTAGCATGATGAAAATAATAAAATTGGGTCGTTCTATCGTCGTTTGTCGTCTGCCTTATCTTATTTGTTCAAGAAAAACTAAATAAGAAAAATGCAAATATAGAACTGCTCTTAAAAATACCCTGAAAGGAATAACAATAATCTTCAGATCAGAGAGGGTTTCCCTGGCGTGAAATCTAAGGCACTTAAGCACATAAAACGTAAAATTGCATTGTTTCAATGTTGCAAGCAAATGGCGTTTTTTGGCATTCTTTCGAAGTAACCCCTTTTCGATTGTCTTGGGAACCCTACAATAAGAACCGTATGTTTTTATATCCGAGACACATAACTTTTCGAATGGGACATCAAGTGCAATATAAATTCATTTTATTGGGTTTATTTTTTGTTATTTATTACAGACGTATCAATTTTCATAAATTAATCCACCAGAACCAATAACTAGCTTAATAACCGGTAAATAATCAAGCTGATTTTGAATTAATACATTGCAACAAAGCAATGATTGCTTGTTGGGTTTTTGATAAGTAACACTGCAAAGCCGAAAAACGCTCCAAACCGAAAAAAATGGTACCAAGTTGTGACGTCACAACGTGTCAATCGTACTAAAAGTTGTATGGACGTTTGGATAAAATATATAATAGCTATGTAGATAATGCGTTTACATGCATACTGTAAATAAATATAATAAATAAATAAATCCCCACACAAACACACCAACTGTATGGCCCCAAAGTAAGCAGAGCTTGTGTTATGGATCACCATAAAGCGAACAGGGGGGGAACCCAGAATAAACACACATATAAAATACAAACAACCATGACCCGAGAATCAGACCTCATCTGCGTCCGGACCCGTTCGGACGTGTTTGACGGTCGCTCCCGGCTGCCGAGTCACGATTGTCGTCTCACGACGTCAACTCGTAGCAACACTCATACGCTGTTAGCCTCTGTAGGGCTTACTCTGCGGTCGGTTTCGATCGGCTGCAAGTAAGTCGGTCTCTTGCACAGCAACAACAGAGCGGAGCTTACCGCGGTCGATTAAATTCGATAGTGGTTCGCGAAGCTCGGGCTGTTTTTCTGGCTGCGTACCTGACGCTTGGCGCTTGCTACGTAGTCAGAGACTCGCTCTGCGGCCGGCCCCTGGCCGGTCGTAACGTAGTCAATCTTGCACTCCGTGCACCCCTCGAAGTAAAAACCTCACTTCGGTGAGTGCAGCAACAACAGGGTTGAGCTTCCGCGGTCGATTAAATTCGATAGTGGTTTGCGAGACTCGGGCTGTCTTTCTGGCTGCGTACTCGACGCTTGGCGCCTGTACGTAGTCAGAGACTCGCTCTGCGGCCGGCTCCGGCCGGTCGTAACGTAGTCAATCCCGCACTTTTAGTGCAACCCAACTCCGTCAGGTCTACGGCCGGTTTTTGTTGTCAATTTATTGACGACACACTCCGTAGTAGACTCGCGTTTGATCAGGTGGATACTTAACGGTGACAACTAAGCCTGATAGCGTTGCCCCGGTGCGCTTCCAAGGCCCTTCAGGCCAAGGAGAAACCGGCAGACCCGATCCCATTGCACTTGGGCCTTTCCCAGGGTGACGGTACAGTGCTGTCCGAGCTAGGGGCACCACTTCGCGTCGTCCCCAGCCCCCCTACCGCGGGTAGGGAGGTTTAGGTGCTAGGTTTGCTAGGGAACCTAGGCATTCTTATATATTTATATATTTTATATATCGTAGGACCAAGCCCTCCCAATGGACCAGCAAAGCTTGGTAAACTTTGCTAGGTCGTTCGCCCAGGCGCTCGTTGCGTCCGGCGTCAGCATATCGGATGACATTCTAACGCAGGCCTTACAGGCAACTATCGCGTCCCCGGCCCCTCAGGCCTCAACCCCGGCCCCTCAGGCCTCTAACGTCGAGACCCCTCAGGTCTTAAGCTCTCCCGCGTCTCCCGCCTCGTCCGAGATGGACTGCGAATCGGTCGCATCCTCTCACGCGTCGCGTCGTAAGCGTACCGCTCCCGGGAGCGACTCCGAACTCGCGTCTGACACGTCGTCAGATGCCGTCACCCTAACCGGCTCTCCTGAGCCCGCGTTTCAACTCGTCGCCAAGCGCTCCAAGAAGCGCTCTAAGAAAGCTTCGGTATCTTCCATACCCGAGCCCTCCCCGGTGTCTTCAACACCAGCCCCCGCGCCGTTAAAATCGCTCGTAGTAACCGCGTCTCCGTCGGTCACATCGAAGCCAGCGACGCGCTGCGCTCCCGTCCCGCCGAAGCCTCAGCTCCCTCCGCCCGTATTCCTGCGTGAAAAAGCGCGCTGGACCGCGGTCTCCAACTTGTGCAAAGTGCACAAAATTAATTACTTGAAAGCCGCCAACGCTGGCGATACAATCAAAATTCAATTAGCGACCGTCGTCGACTTCCGCGAGTTTACCAGATTACTCGGATTAAACCAAATCGCATATCACACCTACGCCCTCCCGGAGGAGCGTAAGATCCGCGCAGTATTACGGGGCGTCCTGTTCGAACTCAGCAACGAAGACATTCTTGATGACCTTAAGTCTCAGGGTTTCCCGGTCACAGCAGTGCACAAGATGCACTCCAACCGCGGTAGGCGTTTTCCGTTAGCGCTAGTAATCCTGTCCAATACCCCCGACTCGAAGGAGATTTTCAAAGAGGCTCGCACAATCTGCGGACTCTCGAACATCTCCGTCGAGCGTCCCAACCCCCGTGGTCACCCTGGGCAGTGCCACCGCTGTCAGCTATATGGCCACGCAGCGGCTAACTGTTCAGCTCCCCCCAGGTGCGTTAAGTGCCTGAATCCCCACTTCACCAAAGAGTGCACTCGCACTCCCGAATCCACTTCCCCCCCTGCCTGTGTGCTGTGCGGCCAGTCCGGCCACACAGCAAACTACAGGGGTTGCCCGCGCGCTCCGCGCTCCACCACCAAGAGGGTCGCGCCTAAACCGGCGCCGCCACTCACTCCTGCTAACTTCCCGCCGCTGCGCAACCGGGGTCCCCCGGAAGCAAAGCCCGTTCAGCCGACGCTTACTCCGGCTCTGTCTTGGAGGCAGCGTCCGGCCGTCCCGCCTGCACCTTCCCGACCCATCCCAGCTCCCGTAGCTCCAGTAGGGCCGCGTCCCGCGTTGTCATCTTCCCCTCAGTCGTCGTTGGCTGAGGACATGAAGACCGTGTTCGACGTCATCCAAAACGTCGACATTAACGAAATTTCCGTACTCGCACGTAAACTGCGAGCCGCCCGCTCTCCTCAAGAGCGATTATTCGCGCTAGCCGAGCATCACTCGCTCCTAAGTTCGTTGTAAATTCTTTTATTTTTGTAAATTTTAAATAAATAAATTTTAATGTCTAGACCCGCGAACCTCGCGTCCAGTCGTATTAAACCTAAGGGCTTATCCCTAGTATCTTTTAACGCTCGTAGCCTTAGCTCTAACCTTCCCGAGATTAAACTGTTCCTTCAGAACAACGACCCAGATCTTTTTCTTCTCCAGGAGACATGGCTCACTCCTAATCGCTCCAGGGGATTCGCGATTCCTAAATACGCGTTTACACGTAACGATAGGCCTAACTGCGACGGTTTCGGCGGCACTGCTATCTACTACAAAAGAGGATTCCATTGCTGTCCTCTCCCTACCCCTCCTCTCCTTAACATGGAAGCCACCGTGTGTAGATTGGCTATGACTGGTCATCCGACCATCATCATAGCCTCAGTCTACATACCTTGTGGCACCAAACCTATCCGCAGCGACTTTGAGACCATTCTCGCCCTCGGCCGTTCAGTCATTATGTTCGGAGACTTTAACTCCAAACATACTGACTGGACGTGCCTATCAACCAACCAAAGCGGTATAGCTCTCCTCGACATCACCAACTTACTCGACTTAGACGTCGTCTCCCCTATCACTCCCACTCACTATCCCGACAATCCGAACCACTCTCCGGACATCCTCGACTTTGCAATCGTCAAGCATATCAACCTCGACCTCAGGTCTATCGAACCGCTCGATGACCTAGGTTCTGACCACCGCCCCGTCTCCCTCGTGCTAGGACCGCCTAACGTTAACGTCACTTCTCCCAAGACCTTTACCGACTGGAAAGGCTTTAAAAACACGATAGTTTCTGCCTTAGAGGCCCCAAACTCTCCGCTCGCGATCTCGCCCGATCAATTAGATAGCCCGGATAAAATAGACTCGTTAGTAAATTCTCTCACTGATGCTATCAACTCAGCCATCAGTGTAAACGAAAAGGTTGCTAAGAAAGGCAAACCCACGCTTCCCTTAGCCATTAGCAATCTTATTAAAGCTAAGAACGCGGCTCTCCGGAGAGCCAAGAAATATCCCACGCCCGCCTATAGAACAGCTGCGAACCAGCTGCAACGTAAAGTTAGATCTCGCCTCGCGGAACTCCGAGACGCCCAGATGAACGATCTCATGGCGAATATCTCCCCGTCCCACCAAGCGTATTATCGAATGGCCCGAGCCTTACGCGTAGACGCCGCCTCTCACGTCCCTCCTCTCACTCGTCCCGATGGCTCTATCGCCTTCGAAGACGAAGAGAAAGCCGAATGCTTTGCTGACAGCGTCGCGTCTTAATGCTCGCCCAGCACGCAACCCGCGAATCCCAATCACATCAAAGCGGTGGAGGCCGAAGTCCTCCGTAGTAACTCTCTCCCCATCACTGACGACCCCGTCACAGTCTCTAATGATGAAATCTCGCTTCACATCAAAAGTCAAAAGTCCAGAAAGGCTCCGGGTGCGGATGGTATTTCCAACCACGCACTTAAGCACCTGCCTCAACAGGTGCTTACCTTGTTAGCCATCATTTTCAATGCCTGCTTCGACCTTAGCTACTTTCCAAAAGCTTGGAAAGAAGCGACAGTCATAGGCATACCCAAGCCGGGTAAACCTCTTAATGTCCCGGCTAATCACAGACCCATCAGCCTCCTCAAGGCAATGTCTAAACTTCTCGAGAGAGTCATACTCTCTCGAATGCGGAACCATCTGTTTTCAACGGACGGCGATCCTCTCATAATTCCCCACCAGTTCGGCTTTCGCGCTAAGCACTCCTGCCCTCAGCAAGTCCATCGAATCGTCGAGTACATACTCGACGGCTTCTATCCGAAACGAAAGAAAACGATCGCAGTTTTCTTTGACGTAGCCAAGGCTTTCGACAAAGTCTGGCACAGCGGTCTCGTTTATAAACTCTATAAAATAGGCTTACCGGCTCGCCTAGTTAGGATAATCGCGTCGTTTCTCAAAGACCGCACGTTTCGTTTCAAACATGAAGGCACGCTCTCCGCGCCTCGTCCCATAAAGGCTGGAGTCCCTCAAGGCTCAGTCCTCGCCCCTCTTTTGTATACCGTATACACTAACGACATTCCCATCCCAGCCAAAATCGTCGAACTCGCTCTCTTTGCCGACGACACTGCCCTTTACACCAAAGGCCGCAGAGCCTCGGGTCTCGTCACCAGACTTCAAAAGGCTATTAACACCCTCGGTGCTTGGTTCAAAAAATGGCGTATCGATGTGAACCCAGAGAAGAGCTCTGCGGTTTACTTCGACTACAGACGCAGTCGTATCCCCAACAATCTCCAATTGAGAATGCAAGGCACTCCCATCCCCTGGAAGCGCAGTACTAAATATTTAGGCGTCATATTAGACCAGACGCTTTCATTCAATCCTCACGTCGATAGAGTAACGAAACTCGCACGTTTTTACCTAGGCCGGCTTTACAGTATGTTAGGTAGAAAAAGTAAAATGTCCTTCAGAAACAAACGTACGCTTTATAAGGTCTGCGTTAGACCAGTCATGTCATATGCTTCGCCAGTCTTTGCTCACGCCAAACCCTCCGTCCTGCACAAACTGCAGGTAGTTCAAAACCTCTTCTGCCGCAGGGCCACAAACGCACCTTGGTACGTGCGCAACGCGGACCTGCACAGAGATCTTGAACTGCCTACAGTACAACAGTATCTTAAAACACTCTCAGAATCGTTCTTCAAACGCGCCGAATCCCATCCCAATCCTCTTGTTCGAAAATCAGTCTCATATACTGCTCCTGTTCTAGATTCGGCTTACAAAATCGCTAGACCGAGAAACGCGCACACAAGCGAACGTTCGAAGATAACCGTAGATCTCGAGGCCCTTCAGGCCGCCAATTCTAATTCTAACGTAAATTCGAATTAATGCAAATTTAATTTTCAGTTTTTTAATGTTTCATTACTTACTTTTCATTTTAATGTTTTTATTTTTTATTTTACTTTTAATTTTTGAGCACCTTCAGTGCTATGTAAATCCCAGCGGGTGACCCCTTAAGGGCCCCGCTAGCGCGGCCTCTTTCTCCAATTGGCCGTCGCTCCGATGAAGGCTGAGTGGCAAAAATGCACGAGCCGACAGGGGGTTTTTAGTGGGTATGGTTCTGGTAGGCGTCGGGACGAGTCCCACATAACTTCGGAATCGCGCCGGAGTATGCGTCAGAGCATTTTTATCCTCCTGCCCTTCCCGCGGAGGGGAACAAAAAAAAAAAAAAAAAAAAAAAAAAAAGACCCGAGAACATTCTCGCTACGATCGCCGCCCGGTACGCCAATCCTCTAGTTCGAGATTCAGTCTCATATACTGCTCCTGTCTTAGATTCGAAATTCAAAGTCGCTAGACCGAGAAACGTGCACACGAACGTAGCGACGCAGCTGACGCTAGATCTCTTAGCCCTTCAGGCCGCAACTTCTAATTCTAACGTAAATTCGAATTAATTTAACTTCAGTAATATTTATTTAATGTAACTTTAAATTCTATTTTTATTTTTCATTATTGAGCACCTTCAGTGCTATGAATTCACCTTCAGTGCTTTGAGCACCTTCATTGCTATGTAAATCCCAGCGGGTGACCCCTTCTAGGCCCCGCTAGCGCGGCCTCTTCTCCACTTGGCCATCGCTCAGATGAAGGCTGAGTAGCAAAAAATTGCACGAGCCGACAGGGGGTTTTTTAGTGGGTAGTGGTTCTGGTAGGCGTCGGAACGAGCCCCACATAACCTGGATCGCGCGCACCAGTGTATGCGTCAGAGAATTTTTTATCCTCCTGCCCTTCCCGTGGAGGGGAACAAAAAAGAAGACCCAAGAACCAACGTCTGTGTTCATCACACAAATGAATGCCCCGGCCAGGTTCGAACCTGGGACCTTGGGCGTATGAGGCAGGGTTACTTATCACTACACCACTCGATCGTCAAAATAAAAATTTTATATTTAATAATTTAAAAAAATATTACATATTTTTTATAAGTTTTCAAATCTACATAATTTCGATATTTAATTCAAAACTATATTTTGAAATTTTTTTGGTCAAAAATACCTATATCTTCTAAAAAAAATGATAAAAACTTGCATTTTCAAATCGCGTTTAATACCCGATTATGTATCCTAGATATTTATGACATATTACTATGACAAGTAATAATAATGAAGCATGAGTTTCTGGTTTCAGTCAAATTGCATTATTACTATCTGTCCTGAAATCTGTAACTGAAATCAAACAAATCCAAGTAAATGCGGTTATAATTGCGCTTAGAATAAAAAGAAATTGGCATTTTTCACTCGAGATACTTTAGTATTTAATAAGATTGCTAAAATAATAAGAAGCTGACTTAATGAATGATCCAATCAACAAATAATATTGTTTAAAGGATTAAAAAATTGTTACTATGCATCGTCGGCGGTCTCCTACTAAGGTGCCATGAAAGTCTCTGTTTAGCGAAACGTTGAATAACATAACAATAATATTGTATGCATATCGCTTAGCATATCCAGCAATAATCGGTTTTGGTTGACAGTAAACAAATATTATCACAGAATACTGCCCCTACAAGATATTACTTAATTGAGGTGTAAGTAAAGCATTTTGGTTTGGAATTATGATTAAATGTTTCATTAAACACTGGAGTCTAAACTAATGGTTACTGCCCAAATAAAATTTTTGTAGTTTGATGTTTATATTTCGTTTTCTGACTTGGATTTTTTTATCTATCTCATTAAGAGGTAAACAAAGAATTCATAAAATTACAGCCAAATAAGGCACGAGGCAATGAGCAAATAATAATCTTAATTAATTCGACTGTATTATTAAGCAACATATAACAAACAAAAGAAAGTGAGAAATATGGAAATGTTAAATTACTTGTTAAGTTGATTCAAGTGACTTAAATAATTAATGTATTCTAAATCCCTAAACATAACTCTCTAAAAGTTAAATATTTGTCTTAACTTACAGAAGTATCTTTTCGCATAACCTGTTTTTTTATCTTTTCTCAAAATGCCAAATCTGTGACTACGGTATGATATGCATCCCAAATGAGTGCACACTTCCAGTTCATTGGGTCCCGTCCTAAGGGTCACAGCCGTAACATTAATATGTTACCGATAGGGCCAAGAGTATGAGGGGTTAACTTTGTATCAATTTATTGGATACCTTTCTTTTAGGATCTTTTTTTAGGGTCTCTACAGATTTATTTTTTGAGAGAAACTTAGAGATAGTAGCATATATAAATAAAAAATGTGTATTTGGCATTGTTACTTATAGATACTTAATTAGATAACAGCTTTTAAGCTCTCCATCATTTGTTTTGTATTTGAAAGTGCAAAGAGTTCGTCTGTTACGGGTTGGCAAAAAATAAATAGTTTATTAACGTATTCAGTCTAAAATACTAGTGTATTAATTTTATTTTTTAAATTTGCCAATTTATGTTAAAAGTAATTTTTTTAACTATTTTCATAGCCGGCAAACGAGTATGCAACCTGCCTGATTGTAAGTGGTAGGTTTCAACTTATATTCAGTATAGACAATTTTATATTAAAGAAGTTTGTGAAGCTAGCAGAACATATCAATTAACCAAATGGAGAATTTATAAGAATAATTCATTACGTATTCATATTTACCGTACATTATCAAATATTATCAATTTAAGTTGACATGACAAGTTGTCAAAAAAAACGTCATGGCCATAAACTTTAACAAATGCTCGTGACTTAAATTTTTTTAAGACTGATTGTTAAATTTGGTGTAGACGATCTACAAAATAGGTCTTCCCATAGAAAATCCATGCAATCATCATGCGATTTGTATCGAAAGCCTAAAATTTGTTTCGTATTTTGATCCTTGTTTTGGTTTCTTAAGTTCGAGTTTTGAAATTTTTCCTTGGAACCAATATCAACTAATTATTTGCAGAACGATAGTTCTCATCACCTTATTATTTACGGTCAACTAAATCGATGTATTTAACTTTACTCCACTTTAGAGAAGCTAAAATATCTATGAATAACATATATGTAACCCAAAATGGATCTAAAGAAAAAAATCTCATAACTATTTCTTCTCACGAAAGTCCGAAATCCTATTTTTATAAAAAGCAAACGCCATCACGCAGACAGAATTAATATCAATTTGTAAGTGTTTCTCTGCGACGATTCGTATTTTGTCTTATTTTGTTATGTTGTTTGTCTGATATTCTCTCCTCTAATGTTTTATAGAGAAAAGTATGATATTAAAAGTCTCAGCTTCGCAGTGTTGTTGAGGCATTTAGGTCTTTTGTTCTCAAATAATAATTATTGCTGTGATATGATAGTCTAAGGTGGAAGTAACCCTGCCTTACTACACCGAGATCTCACATTTATGCGAGGAGTCCAGGGGTTTATTCGACAGTTTAATTTTACGTATAAATGCAATATTTATTTTGGGGTTCCCCAAGGTGATTTACAGTCGTTCATAAAAAGCTCTATTTCTTTAGGATCCTATACTGAGTATCTTCACGAATATATTTAAATTTTTATCTAGGTAAATGTACGGTTATAGATGCATGTAAGAAAATGACACACTCTTGAAAAGGACCACAAATAATTCAATCCACTAAAAAAAATCTCTTTGGTGGCGACATCTTCGAAATACCAAATGGGATAAATATAAATTCTTCAGACTTGTTCTGAGCGATCGTATTTGTCTTAATTATTTTATTATGTTGTTTTTCGGAGCGGCGGAATGGAGGCTAGCGAGACGGTTTGTCTGGTGTTCCTAGTTTGAATGTTTATGGGGAGGGTAGACCGGCGCCCCTCTTCCGAAGGCGGCAGTACGGCTCCAGACCCCGTAGCGATGCCACGTACGCCCGCCCAGTGCCCTAGTCAAACGTTACGCGATCGTTCCTTCTTTCATAGGTGAACACGTAAAAAAATGACTGTTTTTGTAAAATTTTACTGTGTTTCATGGATCACGTTACTTGCCTGTGTTGTTGGTGAGTTTTTTAGTGCTAACTAGTTGCTAATTACTGGATACCTGTGTTCTATATAAATTTGATGGAAATATTCGACTTACGTTAAAGTGTGCTCTCTTTTTATATAAATACAGTAATTTTATAAGTTGGTCCATTTCCTAAAAATATATAAAATACTCATAGGTATATTTATGATAATGTACCTATACTTTATTGAATTTGCTATAAGTACCGTAGTATATTGTAGGTTTATAATTACAATCTAGGTATCAATTTAAGGCTATTTAAAAATTATATTTGAAATATCCTTATATTTTACGTACATGTATAACCCAATAATAACCATAATATTAGAAAGCAGGTTTATAATTATTTGTAATGACAATTGAATATTGGTTCACATAACAGCTTTAAGTATAAAATATAACGTAAAAAAATACCAATCTAATACTCGCTTAAGCTATTGGAATAAAATTTAACAACGCAAACTGAACTGATTTTTTTTTTTCGATTCGAAAAACCAAATCCATTTTTGCTATCGACAGAAAAACAAAGCAATTTCGAGATGAGTCAATTGAGAAAGTCCGCAAAAATGGACTGAAACAGAGTTGGCAGTTACCCCACTTATAACGAAACGTGAATCATTGTTTGTGATATATCTATAATATTCTATGTCACAATATTTGGGCACACGTTAACGCGTGTAATGTTATTTTATCAATTGTATTACTTTACTTTGGCCTGGAGTAATAGTCTCCCTTCTAACTTCGAGAAAAAAAAATTTTATCTACGATAATTCAAATTATCTCGTACAGTATTTTTTTTCTACTCAATAAATATTTGAATATCATGATTAATATAAAAAGACTATGAAAGAAAAAAATCCAGACATATTGAAAACGGTTTTCTACGTTTTCGCCTCATTGATTTTCTTTAGATCTTATTTTTGAAAAAAGTCTATATAAAAAAAATCACTGTTGCTGAGCTCTATGTTTCACACGCTTTGTTTGTCATTGAGTGGATTTCGTGCAACTTTGAAGCATCGATTTCTCCAAAACGAAAAGACAGAAAAACGTCCCCAATATGGACTAAAACGTCGTTGGCACGTTACCCCACTAGCACCGAACCGTGAATCACTCTGTTTGTCTCAGAGTCGAACTATTCACCATTTTACTTTATTTGTGAACACAGGCATAATGTCTGAATATCTTTCAAAGTATCACGAATTATCGGAAACCATTTGTTGACTTTGACGTGTTTGTGACTGTTTTTGGGCTTGGAAGAAGCTTTATTTGACCGAAAGATACTATTTCTGACATATTTTTCTTGAACCTAGTTTTATTCTAAGCTTTTAACTAGTTTTTGTACACTCACAAATGTTAGCCTTGATAATATCAAAAGGATTAAATAAAAATATAACAGAGTAAATCTTTTAATTGGGTTAAATTCGATAAATATTGAAAGTTTTTTCAATAAGCAATCTTGCAATCAAAGTTTTAAAATATAATTTTAAATACATTCTTATGTATGGAATATAACAAAAAATTTTGTAGCTAATTTATTTTGTACGAGATCCAAAGTTCTCGTTTTTATTTTCCATAATTGTAAACTGTGCTTGCAACTTAAGAGGCTTTGTTTTCTACTGTATTGCCACGCAATAAATTGAATATTGCTTACATAACAATAAATCTTTAGCAATAATAGCAGCTGAAATATACACTTTGAAAATAACAATCCACAAATGTTGAATGCCCACGTGTAAATTGTGAATACAATCAAAAATGAGCTATTCTCTTACCCCTTTTACGCCAGGATTAAAACGCTTTACTCTTCGTTTTGGATATAACTGATGAAGGATTAATGAGTCGATACACACAGCTATTTTTTTAAATTTAAAACAGGCGTTTGTGAAGTCATAGTTTTATTTGTAGACTGAGAAAGTACACGTTGTTTTAACTAAAAGGATTGATGTATTTTCAGATAAATAAGTATTAAAACATCTGTGCAACAGGAGACAAACCAAAGAGCTTCAACCAAATTTAGGCCTTGAGTTAATTATTTATACTTTTGTTAATTTATGGCAATATCCATGAAACGACAATTAATACAATTGATAGATAAAATCGCTCAATAAAAGTGTTTATTTTAAACTATTTATATAAATGAAAAGCCTTTTGCTCAAATTGATTATATACTAACATCAATATTAAGAACATTTGCATAGTCTTTAATCAGGAATCACACACACGCAAGGTATATTTTATAAAATAAAGAAACTAGAATTCCCTAAATGAACCTGGCTTATGTATAAGCTCTCTATGTATAAATTACACAAATCAAACCTAACTCCAGTCAGATTACTTAGAGACTAGAATAACAGCGTAAAAAGTAAAAATAGATGCATAATTTAATCTGAGTGAATCGAACGTATGATGAGAAGGTTATTGTTACATCTTTTCTACAAGTAGGATAAAACTTTTGATATGAAAAAACTTGCTTCATTTCGTTCGACTGCACATTTTACCTAAAAATAAATACTAATTTCTTTGTTAAATAACAAAAACAGAACTTGTCAATAGTAGTAATAACAAAACTAAAAAAAAAATTATCGAACAACCTCGAATTCCAAGACGCCTCAAGAATGACGGATTTTTTGACAGCTAGGCGTTTTTTATTTGTATTTTTACTATGTTAAGCAAACCAACAGCGTTACAGTAAAAATTTTTAATAAATAACTTCATCCTAAAAGTAAGGCCAATAATAGGTTTTCTGACACTTATCTGGGCGTTTAATAATCATTTTTCATCACATACTGTTTTTTGTTTTTTCGTTTTACCTATCCAGCAATAAACATAAAAGTGAAAAAAAATACAAAGGTACACATTAAGAAATCCTAAGTATATACCAAAATAGTTATTAAACTAAAGATCAATTACAATACAAGGAAAATTAATTTAATTTTTTATCTTATTTTTAGATTTCCAAGTAAACTTTTAATTAAATATGAATGCATGAAAAAATTGTTTCATACTAATCCTTTTTTGTTTTTAACGCATATCGTTTAAGGAAGGTGAAGAACTGCGCCTTAAGTATTTTTTTTTACTTTCATTTTATTGTTTGAGCACTGAAAATGCATATTGTGGTATTGCAGACATGTCGTCTTCTTTTTAGCCTAATTATTATATACTGTTCAGACTGGCTTTTCTAACGCCATCTATCGAGGTTATTGGCACTATTTTCTTTTTTATATGAGTTAGTAAAATCCCTCATTGAATCTTATAGCCCCGACATGAAAAGTCACTGATGATGATGATCAAATTTATGAGACGTCAACGACGTAGTTTTATCTTTAAAATTCGCGATACTAAGTTTATAATATTACCTGGAATTCTTAAATTTTTGTATTGATTCTTGATGACAGATATTTATTGGAAATATCGACATGACAGTTTAGCCAACAAGCAGTAAGAAAATAATGCTACTTATGACGTCATGTAGAGGTTATCTGTAAGTAAATTATTTAACGTATTTTCGTAAAAATAACTTAAACCGCTTTTATCAGCGAGTCGTAACTGACAAAATATGTTATAAAAAAATGATACCTCAAAATGGTTTTTCAATTAGAATCTGAATTTTTTCTGTACATACCGAGTTACGATCTCATAAACATTAAACAATATGTCAACTGTCCGGGTTTTATTTATTATTAAATTTTGTGCAATGGAAATAATAAAGACGTACAGTCTGCTAAAAATATAACGATCGAGCTTCGATAGCACCATAATTCTTTAATCTGAGCTGACCAGTCGTAACATACCCAGTCTCTCTGTCTGAAACATTTGTCAACTTTGAAGCAATATAACGTCAAAGGTCATATATGTAACGATCTAGAAGAGCATAAATCATAAAATAAACAATTGATAAAATTAACATATTGCTTCTCTTGTTTTTTTATTTTTTATATGTACCAAATATGTTATGTATTGCATGCTTTTATAAAGTGTTGCATTAAGAAACTTCACAAACAATGATTTTAAATTTTATGTGGAATATGTTTTTGTTTCTTTATTGCTGGAAACCAAAAGTTTCTACAAATAAAGTAAAATTTTTAAATGTAACACGCATTTAATACATCATAATTTGCGTAACTAATATGGATAATTACTATACCAGGAACCTCATTAAATGAATCTGCTCTCTCCATATTCCATTTCATTATAAAGTAATGTTATAAAGGATGTATCAAAAAGAACCCCGGTTTTATAGTTGCTATAAATTAAATTTAAATATTTGATACAAGCAAAAAAGCACCCTGTTGTCTGCTTTTTTCAGGAAATATTTAAGTTTAAACGAGAAACATAATGTCAGGTACATGACCCCCCCTACCTGCCCTACACGCGATCTCTGGATCAATGAAATTAACCATCATCCGATCAAGTAGTACACCATCAAGTTCGTTAGGGACACGTCGAATTTATTGTTTGAGTTCTAACACATTACGTGGTTTTTTCTAGTAAACTCTTGACTCAATACCCCCATAAGGAGAAATTCAAAGGTGTCAAGTCACTAGATAGGTGTTATTATAGGTACTAGGTAGGGGTTATCTCCTCGTAACGAGATTAGTCTGACTAATCCCGGCAGATAGAACAAATACGACGTTTAATAACATAGCCACAATGTTGACAGATAACAAAAGCAATATTAATGTTGCTGACAAAGATAAATAAAAAGGCTGGCTTTCTAAATCCAGCTTTCTTTTTAAGACACCCTATAGCAATTATTCACACATAATGAAACATACACTACCACATACATACACAAAAGCTTTTTACCACAGAATCATAATACAACATTACACGCACTGAATTTCTGTGAAAAAATGCGGAATTCGATACAATCTACTTAATTTCCAAGAAGGCTACTAAGATCTTTTAAAAAAATGTTTTCTTGATCTCTTCAAGTACCACAAGATTTATTTAGGGGATGTTTCAAAATACAAGCAACCCTCTCTTTGTATAACATTATTTTGTTAACAAGGGAGTTACGATATGGCTAGGGAATCGGACCACCGCGTCAAATACGTCATCACCGCACTTTTGATAATAAAGTTAGTATATTTAGTTTTTATAAAATAAACACAGTAATGGAAAATTGTTTGTATATTTTTACAAGCGTGAAAGATATGAGAGAAAATGTTCTTTGAACGTCGCGTTGTAATTTTGTATAATATATTTTAAAGTGTATACTTATAATATTATATCAAGTATCGATAGAAAAGAGTAAACTAATTTATTTTAAGAGATAAAAAAGAAATAAAATTTTCTGTAATAATATGAAAAAAATCCCTAGCCAATCACACCAACTGTTTGGCCCGAAAGTAAGCAGAGCTTATGTTTAGTTATACAGTTAACTGGGGGAAAATCCAGATTGAACATACATTTAAATATATGAACAACTATGACCTGAGAACACAAAGTTTATTCAACCTTTGTTCATCACAAAATGCCCCGACCGGGGTTCGAACCTGGGACGGCGTATGAGGCAGGGCTTCACCACTTACCCGTCTTAAAGATAAAACTATTGTTCACGGAGGTTTCTGTGTTAGTGTACATTTTTATATATTTAAAAATAAAAGAAACAAAGTTTTTGATATTCCATCACGATAACCAGAGTAATTTGGACTAGACAAGTGAACATAACGAACAAACACATACAAAAGACGAAAGAACATATTTATTATGTAATTATCTTAAAAACTCATTTTACAAAATAATGATAAATAAACAGTTTTTAACGTGTATTTTTTATACCCAAACTTGACATATAAAAATGTTTCAAAGAAAAAAATGTGTATAAATTCATAATATTACATTCATCATACATTACTTGCAATGTAAAAAAAAACTCCTACCTAATATGAAATAAATAAAAAGCTATGTTTTCAAAATGTTTATGCATTAAATTTGGAAATAACAAAATATTATTCCATGTCAGTATAGCGCTATATGAACAAAGAAATTTGATCAACAGTAGAATTAGAATTAACTTGTTCATTTTCAACTCATTGGATTGATCGTTTTTGATTTGGAAATTTTAAATTTGATTGATTTAGAACCAATTTGGAAGTAATATAATAAAATTTGTAAGAAATTTATGATGAAGATGGCTAACGTTACTTTCACATGGGATATATAGGCCCTTTTTACCCTGGTCTCTTCCACGACTCCTTTTTATTAGCCACATAATTTTACAACCAATAGTACCAATCCATAATCCCATAACCAAAACAAAAACCATTCGAAACATATCTCATTTCCTTAACGAAAGCGAAGCTTCGGAAAAGGGAAAATCATTTTGCACTTTCCTCGTCTGAGGGTCCTTCCTTGACATGAACCACTTGTGGTCAAGTTTGGCATTGTGTTGGGCGTGTTTGCTCAGGGTGACCTCCTGTCAACGACTCTTACGATCGAGGCCTTAATCCAGGAGCTAGGGACAGAGTTTAATATGATGGTAGGTGGATTTTGCCGTTATTGGTTGGAGTGCAGTTTTTTTAGGAAGTCGAGTATTGTGCTAAATGATTTTGTGTACCTTTTTTTAAGATCCAATCTAAAGTTATTATTACATATTGAAAACTTTACCCTCAGCTTGCGTCAATTAGTGTTTTTGACCAAATTGTTCACATTTTTTTTTATTGAAAAAGGATTATACGTTTGTCTTCTACCTCACCTGATAGAAAGTGACGATGAAGACGAAGGTGTTACACGTCTATCCACGAGATACCTATTCACTCGACGCTTGAAAGAACTAGGACTATAGTTTTCTGGAAAAACAGATGCAGGCAGTTCATTCCACACCTTGGCGACCCGCACCAAAAAGGAACTATCGAAGCGTTTGGTTCGACTTCTTGGGATATCTACCATGAAGGGATGGAAGGCCTGTCTGCGTCTAGTAGTTCAATGTAAGAAGGGTGTGGGTTCAACCTTATCAAAAACAGCATTCGCGCACTCTCCAAAATGTAATCTGTAGAAGACTGCTAAACTGGCAACTTTCCGACGATGGTCGAGGCTTTGCAGTTTTTTGGTGGTGAGGTCAAAGTTCTTAATAATTTTTCGGACCGAAGACGGTCAACTGCGTCCATCGCTTCTAGTTGGTACTTTGCAGAACCATCCCAAAGGTGGTTACAGTACTCCACACAAGATCGAACTTGAGCTGTATACAAATTAAGTAGCTGTTCCGGGCTGAAGTACCGTCGGACCTTCGAGATGATTCCCTACTTCTTTGGAGCAGTTTGAGCCATGGACACAATTTGTTGCCCGAAGTTTAGTTGGGACCATATAGTTACACCCAAAAGCCCTAGGTGGTCGGTTAAGGGTACAGAAACATTTTGGAAAGTGGGCGTTAGGTCGAAACTGCTCTTTTTCGCGGAGAATAAACACGCCTGTGTTTTCGACGGGTTAAATTTGACCAAGTTGGACTCGCCCCAATAAGACCCTTTCTTTAAGGCGGAATCTACCCGCTCATATATCTCTTATATATATATCTCATACACTATCTACATACATACATCTCTCATATATCTCTCTACAACGGTGCTGTCATCAGCGTAACCAATAATGCCTAGGGTTAACAGGTCATTAATGTGCAGCAAGAATAACGTTGCAGAGAGAATAGATCCCTGAGGTACCCCGGCATTAATTGCCATAAGGTCAGAAGAGAAGTCGTCTAAGACTACTCGAATTGACCGTTCCCTTAGAAAATCAGATATCCAGTCGCAGAGCTCATTAGGTATTCCGTATGCTGGAAGCTTACTCAAGAGACTATCATGCTAGACTTATCAAAAGCCTTGGAAATGTCTAAGGACACAGCTATTGCTTCACCGTGACCCTCCAAGGCTTCGCTCCATAAGTGAGTGGCGTATACAACAAGATCTCCAGTCGAGCGTCCACTGCGTAAACCATATTGGTTATTACTAAGGAGCTCGTTGGATTCAAGGTATGCCAGGTGACGATTGTTCAATACACGCTCAATAACTTTGCAAAGTATGGAGGTGATTGCAATAGGTCGATAGTTGATAGAATCCGCACGGCTTTCCTTCTTTGGTACTAGTTGCACGTAAGCCAGATTCCAGGATTTCGGAACCGTTAGAATGGGAGACAACTCGGCTGCGCAGTGTTTTAACACAATGTATGTATGATGTTGATGTAAAACAAATCCGCCACCAAGGATCAAACGCGAAAAACTGCCGCATCTCATCCCAATCTGCTGACTTGTATCGCCTCACTCGCCTATCGCCTTTTAGGCGGGTGTCAGGCAGCGAGTACTGCGACACGAATTTCACCACGCAGTGGTCGGATGTCCCTAAGGGTGCAGTGACGGGCACCGAGCACCTGTCAGGATCAGTTGTCAGCAGAAGGTCTAAGCAATATGCAGTGTGGCCAGCAACGTTGGGGATACGCGTGGGCTCGTGCACAAGCTGTGAGAGGCCTTGAGTCACGGAAAACTTAAAAGCCTCTCTTCCAGCGTGGTCAGTGTCCTGATACGGGTATAGCCATTGCCCGTGATGAGCGTTAAAATTATCAATAATTTATATTATAAATAATATAAATATAAAAAACCTAATTGTATAATTAGGTTAAATAGAAAGCTAATTGAAGGAAAAAATATTGAATAAGAATTTAATGAAAAGTTTTACAATTAAAATTTTTTCACTCACGCCTTTAATAATAAAACAATTTGAAAACCATTTTTTTTAATGTGGGTGGTTCTGATCATATTTATAACAGGGCTATTTTTGTTACTGTGGCTATGGTGCTTTATTTATAAAGATGTCCCTTAATGTTGAACAGAAATATTTACTCCGAATCTACGAGGTATTTTCGTTACTGCAATACAAAAATAAATATACAAATCTTTGAAAAATTCTTTGTTTACTGATTTTATTAAACGTTTTTGAAGGACTTTTACCTTTGATAAAAATGTCTATGTAGAAATACGCATTTTGATTTATGTCTCATACAACTATTTATGAAGTTTCGATGCAAATAGTGACCAGTCGCTTTCTCAAAATATTATCTAATTTACTTCGGTGAATTTCTTATATCATAAAGGTTGTGAACTTATATACTAATTTATTTTTGATCGAATATAAGAAATAATGGGGGACCCAGAATAAATATACATATACACATAAATATTAATGTCCCGCCCAGGACTCAAACCTGGAACCTCCGGCATATGAGGCAGGGTTAAGACCCACGTTGACCGTCAGCACCGTTTATTATATAAATAATCACACTTAAGTTTTAAAATTATGTGAGTAAGCTGCATAATTATACTAAGGGTGTTACCACCACTGCCATACCTATATCGACGTCGACGGGTCGACGTCGATCGACGGACGATTTATTGGTGTGGTAACACCCTAATATCATACTTTTAAAGTTGAGTTGTATAATCGACCTTGTAGATAAGTTTCGGCGGTCTGATTATGATTTTTTTAAATAACCGGTTTATAAGTAAATCTTAAAGAATCAATTATATTAGGTCTTTACATATGAAATTGCCGTTTTTCACGAAATAAATGAAGCGTAACTTTTTTATATATTTTTTATTTCTATTAATCAAAATAATCACCCATGCAATCAATGCATCTTTGCCAACGCATTGGTAGCTTATTGATGCCTTTCTTGAAGAAATCAGAAGGACGGGAGGCAACAAATTCTTCAAAGGCATTTTGTACTGCCTCTCGGGTATTGAATTTTTTTCCCGCCAAGAAGTTATCCAAATTCTGGAAAAAGTAAAAGTCTGTAGGCGCAAGGTCTGGTGAGTACGGCGGATGACGGAGAACTTCCAACCCCAACTCTTGTGGCTTGGAGACCGTCTGCTGTGCAGTATGAGTACCGCGTTGTCGTGCAGGAGCAGTGGAGCCGAACGATTGACCAAAGCTGGTTGGAGACGTGCGAGCTTCTCCATCATTGTGTTCAGTTCTTCACAGTACACATCTGCAGTAATGCTTGTCCCGTTTGGCAAGAAGCTGTGATGAATTACACCCGCGTTAGACCACCAAACAGTGACCATCACTTTTCTAGGGGTAAGTTTTCGTTTAGGGCATTGTTTGGGTGCTGAACCAGGGTCCAACCAACTTGCTCAGCGCTTACGATTGTCAAACAGGATCCATTTCTCGTCACAAGTAACAATGCGGTTCAGAATTCCTTCATTTGTATGCCTGCTGAGCAGTGCAAGGCACGTCTCCACGCGTACTTCGCGCTGGCGGTCATTGAGTTCGTGGGGTACCCGTTTGTCAAGCTTTTTTACCTTGCCAATTTGACGCAAATGGACCAATATTGTTTTGATGCTAACGTCGAAAGCTGCTGCTAATTCAGCCGTGGATTGAGTTTCATCAGCTTCCACAATTGCCTTTAATTCGTCATTGTCGACCAAAGTTTTTGGACGACCACGGGGTTCATTTTTCAGGTCAAAATTTCCAGAACGGAAGCGGGTAAACCAATAACGGGTGGTGCGTTCGTTTGTAGTGTTCGCTCCGTAAACGTCGTTGATGTTGCGTGCCGCTTGTGCCGCTTTGCTGCCACGACGGTACTCATACTCCATAATTACTCGAATTTTTAACTTATCCATGATGACGAAAAATGTTCGAATGCGTTGAAAACAAAACACTAACTATTAAACAAATGACGATTTTAGAAAAAGAATTCCATGTTTGTCAAATAAAATTAATTTGAAATTAGAATTATCAGTCAAAAAAAAAATATTTTCATTTGAAATGGCCAGTACGGCAAAACGGCAGTTTCATAGGTAAAGACCTATTATTATGATTTGTTGAGACACAATATATGCGGTTGGCTCCTTGTCTATTTTTTGGCCTTTGTTAAGATGTAGTATACCTCGGATTGAAAAAATATGTTGAAACTCTATACCTATTATAAGGCGTATCCACCAGCTTTTAAGTTTTAACATAAAACAAATAAATCTCATATCTTGGGCAAAGAGTCATATTTTATTAAAAAATTGTTACATTTAATTTATTTACTGCCTTTTACTCTGTATAAAATCAATCTATCGAACAAAATTACAAATTACCTTAATAAAAATGTTTTTTCAACAAGCTTCTATATAAATAATCTACTGTTCCCTGCACATTGTTTCTCTTCTTCTTCTGTATTTGTTACATGCAAAAATCTTACATAAAATGTATAATACCCTCTACTTTGCTTGTTGTCTTTCATCTGCCATAAAACCCAAATAAGCCTATTTAATAAATCACATATTTAAAAACTTTATCCGTAAAACTTTGATAATCATCCAAATCTCATTTCATCTGAAGCTCTCATTACTAGTCTCATTAGGAGAAATTGCCTTCCTTTATTTAATTCGGTGCCTAACAAACTGGAAAACTTTTATAACATTGAATGGTACACATTGCATCCCGGTGTCTATTTGCAAGCAGAAAGTTGGCGTAATTAGGTTCAAAGCAATATAGTCTCGGCTCCATTAGTGGTCGTATTGGTCCGCAAATAAATATGTATGAGAACGTTTTTGCATTATCTTTTAAAGGTACATTAAGGGGCTGTAATATTGTTAAACATATATAAACAAAGTGATATTTTGTGTTATTATAATGTACAAAGGCTTTAACGTTACGTGCGACCGTAGTGCGTAAATGCATTGCTATATTTCCTAGCAAGATATATGTGGCGTAGCAATTTTAATAAACTAAACAAATTTTAATTTATTTATGTTCATCAAGCTGTTTTAACTGGCGAGATTTGTGTTCAAGCAATTGTAACATCTTTTTTCATAAATCTCTCTGAGTTTCAACCGAGTTAATATCACAGGAACTCTCCAAATACAAATCTTATCAGTTGTCACAATCTGTTACTGCTGAAAGACACCCTACAAAAAAGTAAGCCATAAACTTTCTTTACAACTAAAATAAAAGCACATAGACTATTTCTTAGTGAGAGTATCTCATACAGTACGTACAACTAACAAGGTGTTCGAGAATCATAATTAACACAACTTCCATTGCTTGTTTAATCAAATATAAATTAAAATGCCATAGATTTAAACAACTCAAGTTATGTTAAAGCTTTAAAATTATTTTAATAGTTTAAACAGATGGAATCGTAAGGTAAAATTTGGTTTTTATAAAATATAAACCAATACCTAAAACTGACTCATTGATTAAGGCATAATTTAAATGTTTTTAATTATTTAAACTGTTTATCAGTTAGAGAAAATAATGTTATATTTGAAGCATTATGAAGCTAACTGTATGACTGAATAACAAAAAACGAACGCTTCAAATAAATATAAAATCATTCGTATTGTTTTTTCGTACATTTTGAAAGCACTGAACTTTTAACAGACGTTTTGAATGAGTTTTGGATTTCTTATTTTGAGAACTGATAAATAAATATTATATATAAATATTACAATAATACGTAATAATCAGTTTGATACAACCTAATGTAAAAACTTAGACATTTCCTAATTTGATGAATAATAAAGAGTAGAAGAGTAATAATTAATCAAGTAGACTCTGCAAAGCTTTTAGACATGACTCTAAACCAATTTTGTGATCTGAAAAATACGTATATATACTTAAACGGGTAAAATATGTCTCAGGAAAAAATGTGGCCCTCTTAGCTTCCCACGGATTTGTCCCGTCTATTTTAAGATACGGGATAGTATTATGGGAAAGCTCTTCTAATATAATTAATATATTTCGTGCACAGAAAAAATGCGTAGAAATACTAAGTGGTGCTGCGTATACTGACAGTTACAAACCTCTTTTTAAAAAAACTAAAAATATAAACTACAACTGTACCTACCTGAGACCGTCACAAAGACATACTTTATATACCGGCACATTAGGATCTCAAAATGTTTGTTTTATGGCAGTACGCATTTATAACAAATTACCCAATAATTTGATAACCAGACGTATAGAAATTTCAAAATTAAATTGTTTGATATCTTACTCTTATGATTATTTATTTTAAATGATAATGAATTCCAAGTCTTAATGATAACTATGATTATTGTTTTCATTTATTTTCGAATTTTATTTTGACATTTTATTCTAGTTTCATGTTGATTTGTGTTTCAATGTTTACTTTTAATTTTTTATATAATAAAAATGGAAGGCATGGCTGTACTTCACATAGATAGCACGAGACAAGAAAGAAACCCTTCTACTATTACTACTACTACCAATAAAGAACTTTTATGTATAAAGCTGATAAATTTAAGTTTAATCTAAAAGCTACAGTAACATTTTTTTTGTTGTCTTGACAAAAAAAAATCATCGTAAAACAATATTTTATACTTTCATATGTCATAAAAAATTTATTAATGCCTGTTTTTAAAACTTGTAAATTGCCTTTGTTTATAGAGTTTCAAAAAAATAAATAACAAATCTAATTGTACCTCTATTTTAAGACTGTAATTTTATTTCAACTTTACTATAATTTAAAATAACGCAGTAAATACTTAAATTTATTGTATTGGGCAGGCGTTTGTCTTTGATGTAATCTTCTGGAAAGTGACAATGAAAACAAGGATCTCTATTTTACTTTTATGTAGGTACTATCGGGGAAGTCGGCGGAGGCTCAGGCGAGAATCGCTTGCGCGTTGTTCGATCTTTTGTAGGCGCTCCGCTTACCTAACACTTAACACTGCAACACAATCTGAGCCTGCACTAAGTTCCCCCAGTGTAATAGCGTCTATTTAAAACTGAGACGCGGCGGTTGTGTCTCCGTGGTCAGAAGGTGGTAAATGTGTCCTTGCGATGTGTTCATGATGATTTTGAAAGCGGCGATAGCCGTCATATTGAATATTATAAATGGCTTTTTATAGCATTCATGCTTTACTGACTGATGTACTGCGGACTGTTTAACCCTACCCCAAAAATATGTTTTTTTTTTATAATGTTCAACATGTCTTGTGTGGCAACTAAACGATTAGACAGATTTCAATTTAGTTATCATGGCAGTAAAGTTGCTTTATGGAGAGCATTCTTACGGTTTTTTAAATTGTCATGAATACATGAAGGTACAAATAATGAAATGGTTTTATCAAAATACTGAGAAGTACATGCAAATAAAAGATTCTCAAGTCACCAACAAAAATATTTTGATCTAATATATAAAACGTACATTAAACATTTATTCATTTTTTCATCCCACGAAATATAATGCACCGAAATTCCTCACAGCCGATATTATGTAACTCCGCAATATTACACTGACAGTTTTGCAATTTTGTTTCAAATCAGAGTACGATTCGAATAGAAAATGGCAGAATACAAGATAATACAGTTTCCTTTTGAACAATAAAGTATGAGAAGCGGTCGGGTGCCTGTATGTGGCTTTGAATCAAAGAAAGAGGTACGGAACCCAAAAATAAATGGCATTCCAGTGTTTGTGCTATCCCGCAGTGGACAGAGCGACAAGATTTATGAAGTCATAAAAATATAGAAGGCAATAGTCGTATGCGCCAAATCGACTGTACGTTTGTTACAATTGTAGGCAATTTCAACTTTTACCCATCTAGGTGAGTGCTTGTGGCCAAATTAAAGAAGGGAAATCAAATAAATTTGGTTTCGATAAATTTATTTTTCAATTATTTGCATCAAACCAGTGTTACCTTTGTAAAGGTAGAGCAATTTTATTTTTAAGGTCATTTGTATTAAGAGTATGAAAAAGCATAGTTGTGTCATCAGTAAGCAAGGACATTCATTATTGATAAAATAGGCAATTCATTTATATACAAAATAATAGGTCTTTACCTACGAAACTGCCGTTTTGCCGTACTGGCCATTTCAAATGAAAATATTTTTTTTTTTGACTGATAATTCTAATTTCAAATTAATTTTATTTGACAAACATGGAATTCTTTTTCTAAAATCGTCATTTGTTTAATAGTTAGTGTTCTGTTTTCAACGCATTCGAACATTTTTCGTCATCATGGATAAGTTAAAAATTAGAGTAATTATGGAGTATGAGTACCGTCGTGGCAGCAAAGCGGCACAAGCGGCACGCAACATCAACGACGTTTACGGAGCGAACACTACAAACGAACGCACCACCCGTTATTGGTTTACCCGCTTCCGTTCTGGAAATTTTGACCTGAAAAATGAACCCGGTGGTCGTCCGAAAACTTTGGTCGACAATGACGAATTAAAGGCAATTGTGGAAGCTGATGAAACTCAATCCACGGCTGAATTAGCAGCAGCTTTCGACGTTAGCATCAAAACAATATTAGTCCATTTGCGTCAAATTGGCAAGGTAAAAAAGCTTGACAAATGGGTACCCCACGAACTCAATGACCGCCAGCGCGAAGTACGCGTGGAGACGTGCCTTGCACTGCTCAGCAGGCATACAAATGAAGGAATTCTGAACCGCATTGTTACTTGTGACGAGAAATGGATCCTGTTTGACAATCGTAAGCGCTCAGCAAGTTGGTTGGACCCTGGTTCAGCACCCAAACAATGCCCTAAACGAAAACTTTGCCCTAGAAAAGTGATGGTCACTGTTTGGTGGTGTAACGCGGGTGTAATTCATCACAGCTTCTTGCCAAACGGGACAAGCATTACTGCAGATGTGTACTGTGAAGAACTGAACACAATGATGGAGAAGCTCGCACGTCTCCAACCAGCTTTGGTCAATCGTTCGGCTCCACTGCTCCTGCACGATAACGCGCGACCGCATACTGCACAGCAGACGGTCTCCAAGCTACAAGAGTTGGGGTCGGAAGTTCTCCGTCATCCGCCGTACTCACCAGACCTTGCGCCTACAGACTTCTACTTTTTCCAGAATTTGGATAACTTCTTGGTGGGAAAAAAATTCAATACCCGAGAGGCAGTACAAAATGCCTTTGAAGAATTTGTTGCCTCCCGTCCAGCTGATTTCTTCAAGAAAGGCATCAATAAGCTACCAATGCGTTGGCAAAGATGCATTGATTGCATGGGTGATTATTTTGATTAATAGAAATAAAAAATATATAAAAAAATTACGCTTCATTTATTTCGTGAAAAACAGCAATTTCATAGGTAAAGACTAATATAAAAAATGGACCTAAACCGCTGCCTTGCGGCACGCCTATGCTATTGACACGATATTGAGACCTAAGGCTTGTTTTGTATTTTTTGTTGAAATGGGTTATTTCTTCACATAGCTCTTTAATACTCATTGCAAGATCGGGACTAATCAATTTCTTGTCTCGTGACTGGAGTATTATGTCACAAGAGTAAAAAAAAATTATATTTATGTATATTTAAAAATCTACTGTCAGTCTAATACTTTGTTAAAGGGAAACAGCAATATGTAAGTTAATTCGTAAATTGATTCCAATTAACAATCATGAGCACCAACTCTTTATGAATCCTATGCTACCAAGCTCTTGGTTAATACATACTTAACTTTAAAAACCAATTAAATCCTGATGTCCAATAATCAAACTCTACATCTTCCATAGAATTTATGTATAAATATTTCAAAAATCCAAACATTGTAGCAGTATGGCTAAAGTACACCGACTCCTCATTCCGAGTTCGTACCTACGTACAGTTTTGTTTTATCGCAAGATGAATGTGTCATACAACTTTATCGGCTATCGGAAGGAATCACACACCTGTGTAGACGTTATGCTTAACTAACTTCTAACTTTTTAGCTATACTGGCAATAATAGTGTTTAAATATAATAGTATACAGATGAACAATTTGTATGTTGGCATATTTGTTTAGATTTTTTATTTTACGGATTCCACTCTCAAGTGACTTGGAGTGCTTTCACGTAGATTATTTCAAGTTCACGATTAGTACATTGGTATAAATGACTTCATACCAGTTAGCCTCGTAATTGGCTCCGAGCGAAGCGACGAAATTCGTCAAATAAAATATCTACATGCAAAGTGCGTTTAATTGGTTTCATAATTATTTTTTTTGTAGTTACAATCAACACTAATATTATGAACATAATAAAATTTTTGTTTCCTTATTTACTATTTTAAATCAGAGCTGATATTAATGATGTCTCGCTATTAGAAAGTCAACTTCCACAACATTAGAAAACACTTGCTAAAAATAGCGTAAAACGTATAAAAAATACGAACGCAACCACAATATTTTCGTCCATAAAACTCGCATTACTATAAAAGCACTACATCGAACGAGATTCTCGCCCTCTCGACGTACATTCAGGCGCAAATCCATATCCGATCCAACACAATTACGATTGCCAGTTTCCATATCCACCGATCGTAGTTACTGTCAAATTATTCATCCATGCTCCGATAATGGAACAGTCCTGTTGTACCTTTTATACTAGAGCTGTCATCGCCTTTACCGAAAATGGCTCCCCTTCTCGATTTCGACAAAAACTCTGCTCTTAATGTATTGCGAGATGACAAGATCAATTATGTTTAACAATTTCGTGCGTAAGTGCTTGTGAAGTTTATATGAATATTAAAATTGTAAGCAAAGTTCGAAAGGTATAGTTTGTCTACCATTTTTTTGACAATTCAAACTCAATTTTATGTTACATTGTTGTATTTTATACACAGCGCGTGTTATATATTTGTTAAATTGTTTGAGTCGATTGATTGATTTGATCTACTATAATAAGATAAATACTGCACCCCTTTGATTTAACAGAAAGTCTGCCAAACATCAAATCAAATCTCGAAGATATTTGTCTTTTAGCTAATATAATGATAAAATATTTTCGAGGAAATTAAAGAACATTATAAAGTCAAACTAAAACTTTTAATATTTAAATATTATATAAAAGAAACGCTAATTAACTTCACTAAAGTTAAATGTAAATTTCACAAAATACGTACAAATATTTTTAAATAAGTTAAGTATCAATGACTCGGTAGACATACAGTAACCATGAGTGGGTGTCAAGCGTAAATATTTCTAGCAAAGTGATATTAGTAGTATTATAAAATTAAAAAAAATCTGACAAACACCGTAAGGATTTCTTTATAAAGACGGTCTCAAAACTATCATGCATCATGACATGTCTTGCTTAAACATTCGTCGCAATTTAAAAATCATCTCTTGAATATAAGAAAGAGTCTTACTCTTTACTCAATCATAATTAGATTGTATGTCGTATATTTTATACACAAACCAACTAGTGATGCTACGCATCAGACTAAGGTCTCCCTAATTACAACACTAGGAACCCACGTTTTCATTTTGACAGCTGTTTTTTTTAAATAAGATTGTCCTCCGTTTCTTAATTTTAAAATGCCTGCGCTGGATTTTGGCATAATGCCATTGTGGCAGCGCGAAAGCCCCTCTTCTATTCTACAAGATATTTTAACAATCTAAAAGATAATAATATTCTGTTCATTTTGTTACACCAATTAAACACCGTTATTCTTATTGAGTAACCCAGAAAACATTACGTCTCAAAATGTGGCTTACAAACAATTTACGAAGTTCTACCACACTTAAACCTTGTAAGATAACACTATTAGCACAAAGACACGGTCACCAACGTTAAGTCCGATCTCAGTTCTTGGAAAATGACGTCCTTTCGCCTACTTTCTATTTAATACACAGCACATGTTGTACATTGTGAAGCACCATAAACGCAAATTAATTAATATATTTGGGAATTGAGAGGTTATGTTAGGGAAATTGATCAATGCAAACTCTTCACTTGTCAAATACTGAAACCGTAATGGCAAATCGAGCTGATTTATTCAAAATTAAATTAAATTTTGCGTTTTATGGCAATTTGCTGTAGTTACTACACAATAACTATTTCTGCCAATTTCAAGTATTAATATAATAAAAGTAGTTTTAACATAATTAAAGCATTGAAAGATAACCGAAAAATCGTACATCATTGATTGAACATTGTGTTATCATTCAACATTCACATTGAAGTGACATATGACAATTGTACGCTCGAAAAGTAGCAACGGAGCTGTCATTTCTAACCATAGACATACTTCCTAGTTTTTTTTGTATGAAGACTACCTGCTATGATTTTATATATGTAATTATGAAACGCCACTTTAACGTCTCTCGAAATTACATCGCACTACAATATTTACTCTACCAACTGTTATATAATAAACCCAGGGATTCAATTTTAGTACGGATTTTGAATTACATTATTTTTTCTTAAAAGAGCAAAAACCATTTATATCATGTATGTAAAAAATATTATCTCTTTTTTTCAGGTCGAGAATTGCCAACTGGTCAAAATGTAGTGTCCGTAGCTCCTATAGAGGTACCAGATGGTAAGCATTTAACAATTAATATAGAACTAGATATTTCCATGCACGAAGACGCGCCCTGCTACTTTTTTGCGAGGTCACATACTTGTGATGTATGCGTATAAGAAACAGTGGGAAGCACTCGAAGGTGGCACCCACTTTATATTAGCCAATGTTCTAAGTCTTCAACAAATAAAAATAAGTGTGAAATAAATAAAATAATGATATCACTTGTGCGTTCACAGCTATATAAGTATAATAGGTATTTATGTGGATGTTTTGATTGTATAGAAAAAACAAATTTTTAGAACTGTGGTTATAGTAAAATCTGTTTCTGTATCTGAAAAATAAAATTTAAATAATATGTAAACAGCTTAGCTGCGGTATGACACTATTACACATAATTAGCTAGCTGTCTTATACTTATTTATTTCATGTCGTATTATGTAAAACTTCTTTTTCATGTTTTTAACAATTCTTAGATAATTTATTTGGCTCTAAAAACGAAAATTCTAATTTTAAAGAAAGTAATTAAAAAGATTAATATATAGATGTGCCAATTACTTCTTGATAGATAGCATTACTGAAGTGTGCAAGTGGGCAGTAACGAACTTCATAAACAAGATGCCTGGGACGAATGTAATGTCTTTATTCTGTACATTAATTGAATAATCATGTAAATTATCTAATAAAGTAACACAACTTTAAAAAGGCCCAAAAAGCAAAATGATTAAAAACTTAGTTGGATAACTACTACTGCTGTATTTGTTTTCTGTTACATAACTAATGTGTCTTATAGCATCGCCTGAGCTAAAAACTTAATTAAAATCAAAACAATCTGTTTGGATGAACAACAATGCTACACAGAATTCATCTCGAAATATTTTGATAAAGAAAAGCTTACTGAATCGAAATGTTAACAAATCATGTAATAAGTTATCCTTAACGCAATGACCTAAATAGTTGTTATCGCAATTTTCTTGTTATCCAAATAACAAACCACTATAACCACACCACGCACCTCGGTATAATTAATTGTTCAGGAAATGGTGTATGTGTCAATCAAAGGAGCCTATCATGTTCCACTATGCCTTTGGGATAACCCTACTTGAAAGTATCAATGTTATGCTAGAGATGCTGTGGGCGTCATGTTTACCTATTCATAATTACCAACACAACGTAATTATGAAAAGGTACGTAATAAACGAAAGATTTACAAAATAAAAGCACAAATATTTTCTGAAATCACATAGAAATCCGAATATAACATTTAACGATTGTACGAGTACAACAAACAAACAAGCACTCAGGTAATTTATTATATAGTTCATTGTAAATCAAGTAATCAATATGTTCCAATATACCCTGATTAATGAACTTTTATATCAATTAAAAAATGACTATAAACCTCAGATATGTCTATATTAATTATGATCGACATTCTGTGTTGATTTAAATAAATATTATAAAAAATTCCCCAGACCATCACACAAACTGTATGGCCCCAAAGTGAGCAGAGCTTGTGTTATGGATGACCATACACCGAACTGGAGGGAGGGGGGAACCCAGAACAAACATACATATATAAATATCAACAACCATGACCCGAGAACAAACATTTATCTTCATCACACAAACGAATTTGTAAAGTGGATATGGAATTCCTTAGAAGTGAATTCCCAAATTACGTTCGTGATTAGCATATATATAGCAATTACATATTTTTAATTAAGTACATATATTAACAACAATCCCTTGCGGCAGCAAATTAGCTAGAAGACTGTACTAAACAGAACTTAACATAGGATAATGTACTATTTGCAATCAGGTCAATAAAATAAATCACCCCCCCAAGTTCATAAAATATTCATAATTTAGTTTTTATAGTTATTTAATTGTTTTTGTGCTGTAAACTGGTAGATTAAATTGATTGAAGAAATACATATACCTACAGTGTACTTTTATTCACTTATCGAATCATTTTGCACCACGAATATCATGAAAACTTTTTTCAACTTCATTCGTAACAGTACCTCCCAGACTAATTAGACAATCAAGTGAATACAGTAATTTTACCGACACTTAGTAAGTTTCTCAAGATTATTTTGTGAATAAATAGTAAACTAGTCTTGATACGAATGTAAACATGGTGGCGTTTTGAATTACGTAACATCTAACTAAATCAGTAAGCAATAGTAATTCCTCAACTGCTACTTATGAAACTGGTAGTAGATTTTCTTATGTTAAGATCTCGTTACGGGCGGTAATACAGTCCTTCCTGTTTTGACCATGATATTACAGGTTAACGTGATTGTGTTTCGGTCAAAGGGAATTTCATCTAAAGCCTACGGTCGACGACGGAGTACTAGTTGAGATAATCACCATAGGTTTTAATTAAATCAAACACCTACGACTAGGTACGAATGCCACTTACCATCACGTGGGTCGTATGCTTGTATGCCAACTATGAATATAGTAAAAAAAAATAAGCTCGTTATATGTTTATCGTTAATTTATGTGTATCTGTCTGTGTTTACGTGGGTTTTGCCTGGGGCATCTCCCATGCTAATGGTCCGATTTTGACACACTTCTTTGTTTAAATGCTGAATAAATCGAGAGTATTTTCATTAATATTTAAAGAAAATCGCCGTTTTTTTCTTTTTGCATGCTCTTTCTCCTCAGTCTGGGTTATTTTAATACGACTACTTAATACGGCTTTGTCTATTGAGACCAATGTAACTTTATAAGTCGTAAATATTCAGAAGCAAAACTTAGTTGCACAGTCTCAAACGATCAACTTAATATTTTTTATGTTTTTAACGGTCAACGATCATCGTTAAAAATTTGACTTTCAAAATTAAACACACTCTTTAAGCTATGCCAAGCTGCTATTTAATAGGCGTGTGTAAGAATAATTTGGGCACCCCGAACAACGTAAATTGTCTTCATATATTAGGGTGGGTATGCAGGCAGCCGTAACTGCCATTTGTCGCTAGTTTCCTAGTCATTTATCAGAGACCCGCACAGGTACAGCTTGTTTTGTTAGGATGTGTTATTTTAAGAGGAACTATAAAGGTGTTACATTGTTTAAACTCCTTTTGGACTTTTAACTTTCGATTTTGAAGTTTGTCTTTACTTTCAAGGACAATATTTAGACGATGTATGGTAAATAAAAAGGACTTTTAATTCAAGTTCTATAGATAATATATTCTTTAATGTATGTGTGTGAGTTATGGATACATTTAAAAATACTCGTTTGTTGATGTTAACCGTTTTACAATTTTAACAAAGACTGAGTCTGAATAATTATCGTAAATATTTTTCAAACTATATTTAAAAGTCAACAATTACAAGTTCTCGTTATAAGTTACCTATGACAAGTAATGTTTTTGGAACCGCTCAACTCTTTTCCGTATTTTTAACAAAATTCATTGTTCTACAGTTGTGTGTTGTACAAATCAACATGTGTGTAAGTTCCCAAGACAGAAGTATTTGGGTTACCTTGTACTTAGCGTGCACTCTAAAACTTGTGTAATGGAAACAGAGCTAAAACCTTAGAATGCATATTGAAAACGGTCGTGATTTATTATGTATTAGAATAGACTGTTCCTAAGTGCACCCCCGAGTTATTCAGTAATGTATGTGCAAGTATGGTACTAAATTGGATGAATTAATTCAACTTTTTGACGAAATCTTTCAGCTACATTTTTAACCAGGAACATTTTAGACAATTCACAAGAATTTAAAAAACTAAATATGTACCTAAGTTGTTAATATTTAATTTTAATATTTAATTTTAGTAGATACTTATGACGAATCTGCCATAATTTTATCGTTCATTATTAAATAACATAGCATTAACATATAAATCCTAATTTTTATAAAATTATTTTGCTAATCACGTAAAAGTCGAGTGTGCAAGACTTTCAAGCGTTTGTAATAGCACCGCCATCCACCGCCGTCCACCAACTTTAACCAACAAATTAGTGAGAGCGGTCTTAAGATCTGCATCCGGCTAAGCGCCCTTACCCGGCTAAGCGCCCTTTCCGGCTAAGCGCCCTCAGCGCTAGGCCACAACGTCCGGTGAAATTTTAAAAGCTAATAGGGCCATAAATAAACTGTCCATTTCGAAAAAAAAGGTCTTAAGATTTGATCTCTCTTTCATAAAGATCTAAAACACACAATGCTTCCACCTGACGGTTAGGGGCCCTGACGTATCATCAGGGCACCCTCCAGTATGGCCAGCTCTCCATAGTATTTATAACTGTGGAGTGAGGGTTGAGAAATGAGGGTATCACAACGCTACAATGGCTAACAGTCGGTCCAGAAAAACGTAGTAGAAGTAATTTAAAAATTAACAATACAAAACCGTTAGAAAAACATTAGCACCACCAACCATAGCGCAAATATGATGCTTTAATGCTTTTGAAATAAGCACAACAAAATATTACTTGTAGTAATGATTCGCTCATTATACATTGGACCATGTCATCCATGTTTCAAATTTCTAAATATTCTAGAACATTTAAACGTAATCCTTATGTAAGATCTGGTAAGTGTCAGGGAAGCAATGGTTTGACTTCAGAAAATGCTTAGCAAAGTGGGACTGATTGGGGTTTGTTAATCTATACGTGGCGGAATGTTCCTTAAAACTTGTTTCAAAACTACATCCCGTTTGACCAATGTAAACACCGCTGCCGTCACCGCAGCTTTGTTTAAAGACTCCTGCCTTACTACCATCCTCAACCTTCATGTGTGTTCACCAACATTCGAGTGTTTGTCTCGTAAGCCCCTTGTATTATATGTATATATAAAAATATAAATCTTGTTTAATTAAGAAAAATAATGTTCACGTTTGCTTTCAAGAAAAGAAAAGAAAACAACTCAGTCAAATATAGAATTTGCAACTGTAAAGATAAGGTTGAGTATGTAATTTCTCTGTCATTTCTCCGTCTGGGGCGACACACCTGTCGGTGGTGGAATCATTGTGTGTTTTAGATCTTTCTGCAATTAACACCGCATAGAACGGTGCGTGGCCCTGTGAGAGGGAGGGTTGTGCTATTATAACTTAACGTTTAAAAGTCACTCAACTTTCGCGGAAGTAGCCAAGAAATTTCATTACAATTGTCATGTATTTCCGGAAAGTAACCCCTGATTCTATCAATTACGAATCCTACTTTATTAATGTGGTCTTCTTATTAGCCTGGATAATTGTGATGTTGGATATTGTAATAATAAAAATATCATCCGATTTTTAAACCTTTAAAATAACTTACCTTTTAGTAAAACCAACAAAATGCAAAACTAAAACCGCTTGATCAAAGCCATCTTATGCTAAACCAAATTGGTCTATTTCAGAATCAATGTATCCAAGATTCGCTGAGCCAGTACCTAATGTAACCGTCACAGTTGGCAGAGACGCTTTACTCGCCTGCGTCGTTGATAATCTCCGTGGATTTAAGGTAAATATTTATCAAAATACAGCTTGAAACCACTTTCAACTAGACTGCATGAAATGTTAACTGAAGGTAACTGCGACCTTACGGATTTAAGCTGTGGGTGCTATTTCGAGTCGAAGAAATTCATTTAACTGTGATTCTTGCTAGTTGTTTTGTGATGTTTTGTAATAAAAGTTTATCAAGTTTTGAATTTAAATCTTCTTGCACGAACAATCAATACGATTAAAAGATCTCAACTCAGATGATCTAGCGTTTTGTCACTGATACGGTGCATCAGTTAGTAAATCCAATTCATCGCAAATAGCAACAAATAAATCGTATAATTGTTCAGTGATTTATTAATGAATTGAAGCATCTTCGCTTTATTTGAAACAATGTTTTGCCTAATTAGTATTTATGATGTATTTGAGGGCTCCCCTTTGAAGGGGCTTAGGAAAACAATCAACAGAGCTTTTGGTTTAGTATCATATATATATATATATTGTTTTTTCATTTATTTCAAGCGCTTTGATTAAGCTATTATTAGTATTTTATCGTGAAAATAGTACCAAAAAACTTTATCTTCACTTTAAATTTGTATCACACAAAGATTAGTATTCATTTCAGGTGGCATGGGTAAGGATGGACACCCAAACGATCCTCAGCATCCACCACAACATAATAACACAGAACTCGCGCATCAGCCTGTCGTACAACGACCACCGCTCGTGGTACCTGCACATCAAGAACGTGCAGGAGGTGGACCGCGGCTGGTACATGTGCCAGGTCAACACGGACCCGATGCGCTCGCGCAAGGGGTACCTGCAAGTTGTTGGTGAGTAGTGGACATGAATTATAGTTACACAAACTATTGCTTGCAGCTTCGTATACAAATTGTATCCAACTTTAATTGACCTAGTATTTAGTCATTAATGATTTCTTCATCCTTGCTATGGTCCTTGAAAGGAACTTATTTGCGCAAACTAAAGTCCACGCAGGAGATTAGGAGGTGCAAAACGGTTTCGTTGGTTATTTTTGTAATCACATAAAAATAATTCAAGATAAAAGTTCAATTAAATTTATTATTTTTATTCCTTATTCTTCTTGTTAATTACCTATGTATAAAAGGTTCATGGAAATTAAACCAGAACCTTTTAAGGTGACGGGGAAAGTAATTTGTACCAATTTTAACCCCATATTATCCTAAAGTGAAGGCTTTCCAGATATTTGCATATTATACATGTATATTGACGATTGATATAAAAAGCGATTTCGTTTTGGTATTGGAGTATAAGAAGAACATACCATAAATAAGACACACCTTTATATTTTGAAAAAATTAACATCACTTATTAATGAGCATGAATTTGACACACCATTTTCAAAAAAGTAGTTAAGAGCAATAATAATTGTAGAAATTAAAGCTTATTTAAAAAAATATCATAAACCCGAATTCACCCCATACATATGGGTACAACCGGATAGGGAGTTCATACTTATGGCGTAAATACGGATGTTATTAAAATAACAAAATATTCTGATCACTGACAGTCTTTGCATACAAAAAATAATAATTCTGGACCAGAGCATCCAATACAACTTTCATGAGTCGGCGTGTCGATGGCCTTATGCTTTTTTTTAAAGTGAGTTATCGGATTTATATCTTTCGAAGACACAAGGTTCATAGGTAAACTTGAAAATGTTTGTCCACCAGTAGATCTTCCTGTTTGAGAAGATGGAGTTCTTTCTCTAGGCAATATACCTTGGTGTAAATCCTATTTCTATTGTCTGTGATGAAGCAAAATCTGCATGAGTGAAAGCATTGGGATTCAGTGGGCAAATTCCAGTTTTATAAAAAGCAGAGACGGCGGTTTGCATGGAAGCGGCACGGTTATAAGCAGTTCCAAATAAAGATGCCTTCTGCGATTTTGTGACAACGCGGCTAGGATGAGTTCGAAGCCATAACTGTACATAACTTGTAAGCGGTGCGTGCAATGCAGTGGCAAACAAAGCATTATAACACCATCATCACGAGCTAACTCGATGGCTTCCAATCTCTCAGTGTGAGTGGTGTGACCATCCAAAATTAAAAGCACTGGATTTTCTTTACTTGGTCTTACACAGTTAATAAAGTGACGCATCCATCCACCCATTTTTTAAAAGGATGTTTTAAGTTATTTCTTTCAGCTAATTGGAATGCTAGACGTAGGAGATCCGTTTTGGTCAATCCGAATAGACGGGATTCTATTGTTTTTATGGGTTCTACTAACATACCTTCCAGTTTATCAGAGAATACAGTTTCAGTAGCAGGACACTTTCTGAAAACATCATCCTTTGATTTTCCTTTTCGGATTTTATACGGTCTTGGGCGCGCTATATGTTTGAGCTGCTTAATCCCATTCTGCCTTCCATGACCGGATATATTGCTAAAATCATGTCAGACTCCACCCATTGCAACTTTGACTTTATCACATACGACCGTGGCAGACTCTGTAATAAAAATGTAAATATTGGTTTACTAAAAAAATAAACTAAACTAACTTAATAAACAAAGACAATACATAGGAATTGATTGGGGGAAATCCGGATACCCGGGATCACCCCGTCTGATCGTACCCCACAAGTACCAAAAATGAAATATTATTTATCAACACTTTATGTTTGGACTCACAGCAACATTGAATACAGCTTTATTACCTTTAATATCTACTAATTTATAAACTAAAAGAACACTTTAATCGTCCATGCCCAAAACAAACAGGACAAGTCAAAAATTACATAATTTTAAATAACTTAACTCTGTTTTCTTTTTTCTCGTATAAACGCACACGCTGAGATGTTATAGTTTCCGCCATTTGCAACTGCACTGCGCGTGTATTCGCGAGTATCTTACGATCACCCATACCAAGACAGTGATATCAGAACTAATAAAATAGCAACTATCTGCTTTTACCCCCTATCCGATTTCCCCCCACCTTCCCTTACTTATTTCGTGAATATGATAATTGTTGGATAACAAAAAAATATTTCAGTAATACATCACATTAAAAAGATAAGTTTCTAAAAATGTTTTATACGAAATTGTCAACGAAAAGACCGTGGGATGTGAATTGTAAGAGTAAATAACAGTAAAGGATTTATTAACTGACATGTTCTATATTAAGATGTTATCGCGTTCATTAAGCATACGTTCAATTAGTGCCTCATTTCCTTCACATGTTTTATTACGTCATTAATATTTTTTCTATTTTGAATGAGTTGGAATGAAATTTAATGAACGGGTTGACTTGAAAATGGTGCTTCTCAATATTATCACATAATATTTACATTATCAGAGGGATAATTGATTTCAAATTACTATTTGATTGTTGTAAAAGGTTAAAAGCCAAATCAAAAGTCACATGTATCCCAAGGTTATACGTATACCGGCCACATTTTTTATACTATCTATCTGGGTCACGAAATTAAAAGTAGGTACCTATAAAATGCCTATCTAATAAGAACTATTTCTTGAATATTGTGTTTATACAAATGAATATTGACATAACATTACCAAAAATTTTATAGTCTTTCGTATAAAGTGTATTTGGGAAGTATTTTATTTCATTACTCGATGGATTCGTTTACAAATAACAGAAAATAAAGGTATTTTTTGTTCAAACCCAGATGTCACTTAATATAAGTTAAATATGATTTATAGTCTATTAAGGTTCATGTAAATAAAAAAGACATCATTATCACATTATAATACACCTCGAATTCCACCTTCAACTCGAATTCTTCGAATGCCTCATACATTAGCCAACCTTTGCCTTGTTGACATTCTATGTATGTAATGGTTTGCAGTGCCGCCATCAATCAATGACAACGTCACGTCAACTGACATGGTGGTGCGAGAAGGTACCGATGTGACCTTGGTGTGCCGTGCGACGGGGTACCCTGAACCTTACGTCATTTGGAGGAGGGAAGATGGTCAGGACTTCAATTACAATGGAGAATCTGGTGAATATGAAAGTTGATTTACTTGAATAATATTAATGTGAAAATGAGGCTGATTTAAAGGTTTACAAATAGTAAAAGTGACAAAGAAAAACACAAAAAAAATATTTTCATCTGATTCATACAATAAACATTTTTTTTAATGTTAGAAAATTAAAAACTCAAAACAACTTACTTTTTTAAAATACGGTAATATAGTATAATATATAAAGCACAGAAGATAAGGGTATTTTTATTTATAATTTTTTAGGTGAATGTCAAGTTACTGGTTCAAAACTTTATGGACTAGAACTTGAAAATTATAAGATCTTTCTTTGTATTGTTTTTTATGTATCACATCCCTTTTTCTTCTGTTGTAGGTTTTATTTACACATTGTGATCCAAATCATCAGAAACCACACTTATACCATTTTACTCAGTTATGATTATTTTAAACACATTTTTTTATAATCATAATAAGTCCTACATACCAACTGGATGGCCCCAAAGTAAGCAGAGCTTGTGTTATGGGTGATCGAACAGCGAACTGAAAGGGAACACAGAATAAACATAATATAAAAAATAAACAACCATGAATACCCCGAACAGGACTCGAACTTGGCATCTCCGGCGTATGACGCAGGGTTACTAACACTTTAGCCACCCAACCTTCAAGACATTTTCTTGAATTTGTATATTTAGTCTTAATGTTAAAAATAATAGTATCTGCAGTTACTGCATAACAGAATGAAATTTAACAAAAAGTAAGAATATTATTCAAACCCTTTATATGTATGTTCCGGTATCTAAAAGAGAACAACACAAATATTACTATTGAAAGTGGAAACTTCTGAGTCCGTATTTCTGTACCACACAATGGAGGCTTGGCGAATTGCATCAACATCCCATTGTGATGATAATTACGTTAACTATCCTCCGACACGATCCTAGACTGTGTTATGACCGCCATTTTAAGCAATTGCCCCGTAGCAATTTGAAGAGCAAAACATTTTTATCTCAGTTTAACTTGAATTGTCTTGAATGAATATGGGCTATTTTGACTTAGAAACAAATACAATTTGTACACAATATTAATCTATTTTACGAGAACTTCCATAGCTGACATAGAATGTTATTTAAAGATTTAGTGAAAAAATGAATGGTTAAGTGTTTTAAAATATTTTTAATCGTTTTTACATATGTATTGTAAGGAACCTCAAATTGCATAAATGATTCTGTTTTTTACATTGTTGAGTAATCTTATAATTTTAAAATGTTATTAATATCAATAACGTGAAAATTATTTAAAAATTAGGGAATGACTATCTTATTACAGTAGTAAGCAGAATATCCATACACAGCATATTAATGTATGAGTAGTGGAGGGAGGCTTCTAAAACAACCTTTACTAGCTAAGGCCTACACACATTATCGTAATAAAACCATAGTAACTAATATTTTGCAATACCAATTTTTGTACCAAGATTTGAACTGGGTCAATTAGTTATCCGTTAAAATTTGGTGAAAAAAATTAAACCCCATATACTATTCCAGGTCATATTTTAATTGCATACCAAATTAAATCCATACCCATTCAGGCCTGTGATTGACTTTTGTAATATTACTAGGATTTATTTCATCATATAAACTTCAAGCATTAAAAAATACAGAAATGCAATTGCATAACCATACAAATTATTCAAAATAATTATAAATCCAATGAAACTTATATTATGATAATAACCAATGAAGACCATTTCTTGGAGAGGTCTGAAGTATTCCTGTAGAATGTACTTTTTCTCGTACCTTGAGGTAATCCTTAAAACTGTATGTATTATACAGAGAGCGATTTGAGATTACCATATAGAGAGAAAGAACACTGAATACAAGATAACAATTTTTACTCTAAGGAGATATAAATTTTTTTTTAAATAAGTATGTTTGCATTAAGTTATTTGAAAATAAGCTTGCCACGCCCGGGTATCGAATCGACTTAAATCTTAAAAATTAACACCCCGTTCTATTATGGCATCAATCAATAAAGTCCACCATAAGGATCAAATCTCTCAGGTGGCATTGCAAAATTCTTTTTTGACAGAAATTGATTAGATATTAGACAAACTAAATTTCTTTATTTAATTGAATAGAAAAATTTATAGACGACATTATACGAATAATTATTATTCGCTAGTGCAGAACATTTGCGATCTGAATGTAGCCAGCGGTGCTCCACCCATCCCATCGCTGCTGCCACGCCTCGTATATCGACGACACTGAGTGTTTTAACTGCATTTAGATCCCGCGCTATTCTAGCGCAATAGTAAATGCCAACTTAAGGGAAATTGTAGTCTCTGAAATGAAAATGGCAAATTAATAAGAATGATTCGGTTTCGCGAAATAAAAAACACCTTTGGCTACTCAAGTAAGAATAGTGGCGTTTATCTGCCTAGTTGTGTACTTACCAAATATTGAAGTGAAAACACCGAAAAAAGAGTAAGTTTATAAAAAAATTAATCTAATGAACATAAACAAAACAAAACAAAACAAAACAAACTTCTACACCCGAATCTTAAAGTTATTATTCATTGAAAAATCGTATTTCTCGTAATCATTAATAGAACAGAGAAAACCAAAACCAACTTATTCGAAGTGCACAGTCAGTCAGCACTAAATTCCAATTAACCAAGCAAACAATATAATTAATTTTAAGCAAACAATATAAAATAACAACACAAAAATAGGATACGAATCTTATTCAGAAACTGACGATTAAATGGACGCAAAGAATGCAGATATTAATGTTACTCGTAACATACTTAAGAAAAGTACAACTTAATTCTTAAAAATAGTAAACTCGCGAACACCAACTCACTAAAGTTGCTACACTTTATCACTAAAGGAACAAAAGAAAAAGGAATTTTTCATCAAATCAAGCAAAAGAAAAAATAGAAACCGAAAAAGCAAATAAATAAATGCAACTCAGGAATTTTTGTATATTTATTTCGGTTGGCATCTCTAGGTCATTTTCAAACTTATTTTGTCAAAACTAAAAATTTATATAAGTTTTTTTTTATCACTTATACAGTGATTAATTTATAAGTGTTATTATTAAAGTAGAAAAAGTGACAGGTCAAATCTGCAATTAAAATTCAAATATTTAAGTGCAAGAACAAAAACAAGCCAATCTAAATTCACTTACACAGTGATTGAATAAATAATTGGACAATTAACAATAAAAATGATGATTAGTTAATTGCTATGTTCATTTGATAATGCATATATAGCCGATTCCGTTAAGATTTCGAGATAAAAGTTAGCCTATATCCCTTGAGCTGTGGCATCCATTTCGCGCGAATCTGCGCATTTGTGGCACTACGTACTGGTAGTCCCGCGTGATATCGGCGCGTGTCATATCTAAGCTGTTTACTCATAAATTGTATATAAGAACTGTATAAAAAATTTATATATGTCATTTATATTATCATAAAACAAGCTTAAAGTTAAAGGACAGCTTAGGTCGCTTTTGCTATGAAATGTTTTAATAATTCTAATTTGAAAACCGGATGAGTGATTTTTTTCGATTACGATGTACAAAAGTCGTTGAAATTGAAATAAAAAGTCATCTTTTTTTAAGATTTTATTTTATTTACATTCTACACATATCATTAAAAATAAACACCTTTCTGAACTTTTTTTTTACACCACATGCTTTACAAAAACACCTCATTTTGGTATATGACACGAGCGCACGGAATAAAAAGGGTAACTTAAAAAAATCGTCTTATTTGTTCATGTAATGTTTAACTTTATGCCATCCTTGTTTTTCTCTTTACACTTTGTGAAAGTATGAGCAGGAAAGATATAGTATACGACAGAATACGACTAAATTAAAACGTCGATGTGTTATCAAACTCCAGGACGGCGGTCCACAGACGAAAGGATATGTTATTCCAGTAATACAATATGTTATTATAACCAATATGTCTATCTATTTGCCAAAAATTATTTTAATCCGTTTTTACTTGACTGAGTAACAAACATCCAGACATACAAATTTTGACATTTATAATAATAGTAGGTTTTGTAGGAAGTCGAGGTCACCTCACTTAGGATATTAAAAAGACTCCGATGCGAACAACTATTTTGTTTAACTACGTGAATATTTATTATTTATTTTTATTTATTTAAAACTTTATTGCACAAAATAAAATTATTTTTATCGTACAAACGGCGGACTTAATGCCATTTGGCATTCTCTACCAGTCTACCGCAGCAATGGAGAGGTTTTCAAAATAAGGGGTGCCTACAAAATACATATGCGTACATACTTATATACTAATACTTATATACTATAAGATTGAATTTTAATATAATAATATATGAGGAGTTCAGGAACAAAAAGTGCCATATAAGCTTGTTCTTTTTTTTTGTAATTGAAAAACATGTAATTTGGGTATGCTTGTGAAATATACATTAAGATATATATGAAGAGAGTCACTATTTAGTTTGCCAATTAGTTATATTATGATAGATTAATATGGAAAATATACTCGTATAATGATTACAAAATGGGTCCTTTTAATTCTAAAGGTGTTACCACACCAATCGATCGTCCGTCGATCGACGTCGATCGATTGGTGTGGTAGAAACCGTCGATCGACGGATGATCGATTAGTGTGGTGATACTCTTAATAATCACCAGAGGGATATCAGCCTCTCTTAACTCAGTGGTGGGTTCAGACAATTGTAGGCCATCACGTCTACTGCGGGTTGGCAGACTACACATACCTCCATATAAATTTATAGTTGCGTGGGATTATTTTACTACTAAATTACTACAAAAACTACTACTAAAACTAAGGGGTGGTGTCAGACAATTATAGGCCATCACTCCTACTGCGACGTCGACCGGTCGACGTCGACTGTTCTATTCTGCCATCGATCGACGGTCAGTCGATTGGCGTGGTATCATCCTAAGGATTATGGGTGAAAAATAAAGGACATTATTAATAAAATATATTGTTGATTTTTATCATTGTTTTTAGACAAAAATTACGATTTCTCTAATATCACACTCACAAAATTTTGCACATTTTTTATAGTGGATATGCGTTTGTCTTCCATCTCATCTGACGGAAAATTATTATGAAGACTAGGAGGTAACACGCCGTCTAAAAAGGGTGCCTACTCACTCTATAATATTGTTGATGTTTCAGGAAAATAGACGTCACATTTTGACGGCACAAACCAAAAAGTAGCATATGGTTTCATTTCAATTTTAAGGTGTATTTACCATGTAAGGTGGAATCCTTTACGTAGTTTTATGAAGATATTTCATAGAGAAATGTATATTTAAGGCATCCTTCTCCTAGTATCTGAAGCAATACAATAGATTGAAGCAAAACTATACAACAAAACCAACACTAAATTACTAAATAAATCGTGTAACCTTATTATAACTTACTAATAATCTCGAACTTGTGTCCCTCTCCGTATATTTTGTGGCTTTTTTTCGTGGACCCTTATTTATGTTTCCTACATTTGGCAGTACTTCGTCCATTTTTAATTATTTATTACGCCAAGCTGTTGCCAAAATGTTTCAAACGGTATTTATCTTCGGAAAATCATTTGTTTGACTGACGTAATAAATGACAGAACAGATAGCACATTTTTCAGAATTTCTATATTAAGGTTTGAAATGAAATGAAATGAAATATTTTTTTATTTTTCTCAACATTGACAATTACTTGTTCTTATTGACGTCAAATAAAACATGATTCTACCACCAGTTCGAAAAAACCTTCGTGAAGAAGAACTGGTAAGAAACTTCACGGGTATATTTTTTTCAAAATAAATTTACAGAGTCTCTTTATGTCTATACAAAATTATTCTTTTCTGCATCTGTTAGCTCGGCAAGTCTCCCTCCCCCCAAGTATCCAAACGACGAACACCCTCAAACGGCACCCGTTCACGAGTTAACGCGGGATCCAGCCATCGCCCTCCTCAACCATATTAGAGGGAAGTGAGCGACCCGTCACCAGACGCTACCATAAGAAGACGTACTTTAGTGACAATGACGCTTTAGATATTCATCGGGATGAAGAACTCATCGAACATACAGACACATTACACATGTTTTGTTACAAATACTAGTAAAACCATGTTAATGAGGGGATTATACCCAAGGGCTTTTATCATCCAAATAATCGGATAGTTTATAATATGCTCTAGCACACAACTTTCTAAACTCGAATAAGATGACTTATCGATTATACCGAAAGTTTATTGTTTAATAAATGAATTTCATAAATGTACCAATTTTGATTAAAGCTAACGAATATAACTTTATAAATCTACATACATAAACCTACTAATGACTTTATAAATAAATCTACATACATAAATCTACTAATGAATTTATAAATCTACATATATAATTTATTTATCTACAAAAACGACAATTGTTTCCAAAGCCTATACCATTATCGTGGTTGGAAGTAAATTGTACCTTTTGAATTAAATACAACTTCTAGGTGCTATTTTCTTGTGAGCTATGTCACGAATTGAACTAAATCTGTTAAATCATTTATAAAATGCAAGATTTTGCGTCTGATTCAAGAAAAAATAACGATTGAGCTGAATTTTTATTTTGATCTCTCAATTTTAGGAAAATGTTAAGTATATAATAATATTTTAGTTTTAGTTTATAGTAGCAACGGTCAAATTTCGAATCATTTAATGTAAGTAAAGATATTTTAGTTTCAAATTGCCTGTAGAAATTTGTTTTCAATTTATTTAAGCCTATTACGTTTATGCATATAAACCCACATATAATAAACACCAATGTTATTTCAATACTAATTATTATTTTGACGTAGTTTGTGCAATATACTACAGTTAATGGTATAAACAAACTTATTAATTTTTGAAGTTTTTGTCAAAGTTTTAACATTATTGTATTATATTGTTTTGTACGACGACGTCATAAGTAGGCCTATATATTCAATGATATCTGAAAGTTACATTTCAAAGGTATAATAGGACATTTATATATGTATGTTTATTCTGGATTCCCCCCAGTTCACTGTATGGGTACACAAGCTCTGCCTACTTTGCGGCCATACAGTTGGTGTGTTTGTCTGGGAATTTATTATTGTTGTATTATATTATTTTAAAGCTTTCACATGATGACCGGCTTTTTTTCAATATCCCGTTCGATTTCTTATTATTATTAATATTTATTTTCTTAGTTATCCCAACAACATCTCTACGAACAACGCAAATTAAGTCTAATGACAATTTTTTTCTAAAGTTTTTTCATATAAAATCTTATGCCTCTGCAAATTATGAATGACTACACAACAAAAACAATAATATATTCAATAAGCATTGATAATGTTTGTATTCAGAGGTAATTTCGGTGAAAATAAACATCGTCAAGAAGTTATTTCTAAAGTAGTAGTACAGACCGCCAATCCAGAGTTGGCAAGCGTGGTGTCATCAATCTGAAAACAATAAAACAAACAATTACAAACTCAAAAACCTACAAAATCAAGCTTAAAATAAATTGTTCGATTTTCCCCAAAGCACGTTTGTGTACTTAAACTTAATAACTACATGAAGACTCTTAGGATCATGTTAACAAGCTCGCTGGCCCGAACTTTGAACTCTTGGCACCACAATGACGGGTCATGTCTTATTGGGGAAAATCTTCAAACTTTTTACTTTGTTTTACTTTTCAACGGTGAAATCTGAGACTTGTATTCTATGTGTGCTATACAAACTTTACGCATTGTAACTTTTTGGTATTTTAAAAAAAGGAAATGTAGGTATATTTTTTGTTGAAAAATTTGAATTTTATTTTAATATTATTGTCAGGTTATATCCAGATTTAATTTGTTGAGATTTTCTCGAACGCTAACCATTTCGAAAATCATTATATAATTAGGTACAAAAGTAGGTGTAATAGTAGTATCAATTCTCCACGCGTCTAACCGAAGTTTTGTCAAAGGGTCTTTTTCCTCTTGATCCACTTTCTGTTTTACCATATTGAAATATTACAGTCTCCTACATAGACGTACAGTTACTTTAAGCTAGCTAGCGGCTAACTATTATTATAAATACTATCGGGCCTTAGCGGTCATACAAACCTAGGCTAAACGACATCAAAATAATTATTTTATTATTTTAATTATTTTATTTTATTATAAATAAATGTTTTATCAAATAAGAATTTGCTGATATTGCAAATGGAAGAATTATAGATTATTTTAAGGACTTTAATAATAAATACAAATATTTCGTGATTTTTATTATGTTTTGAATAATACGTTTTTTTTATTAACCGTAGAAAATTTGTCTGATGAAAAATCTTCATTTCTTTTTATAGAACTATCAGTTTTAATTAAAATTGCATAAATCTTGAAAAATAGAATTATTAATAATCAGTATAGCCACGGCATCGATTGCTCATAATTAAAATTAAATTGTCAATGTCTTCCTGCGGTATGAGGTCCCGTGTTCTTAGCAAGTGTTCATAAAGTTGTTGTTCCGTGTTCATAAAGCCGAATTCCTGCCATGATTGCCTGGAGTTGTCCAAACGCGTGTTCTTCGAGAATCCGGATGAAACCCAAACCGTGACTCATCGGTGAACAGCCCCAAATACCATTGTTCGTCACTCCATGGTAAATGCTCCTGAGCCCAGGAAAGCTGCCGACCGCGATTGCAACGTTGGAATGCTGAACACGTAACGGTCTTCGAGCATGAAGATCCACTTCACGCAACCTCTTTCGCACTGTTTGGTCGCTTACCAGCAGCTGGTGGTCCTCTTGGAGCATTTGTACTAGTTGCATCGCTGTGGTATTGGGGTGTCTTCTAGCGCTCCTGTGGAGAAATCGAGTCTGTCTCTGCGTAGTGATACGATTTCTACCTGTGTGCCGTTCAGCCACATCCCCAGTACTGCGATAACGTGACCACAATCTTGATATCATGTTTTGGCTGGTGTGTAGGGCCTCGGCAACGACGTATTGAATAGCGCCATTTTCTACTATGCACACGGCTCGTAACATTTCATTTCGACTCAAATGACGCCGTGACATTACTGTTAAAGCTCACACGGCCCGTTACATTAAAAAAGAAAAACAATTTAATTAATTTTCATTAATTAATATCAATAAAACAATTTTAATTTTCTTAAACGAAACGAAAACTAACAATTTTACCTTTAAAGTTTATTTTTATTTTATTTTTTTATTTACATTTTTGATTTTGAAAATAGAATTAAAGAGGTTTCGATCTGAATATAAACTTTTTATGGAAACTTATAAATAATTTAAACTTTAAACTCGTAAATGATTTAGGATTATGATATCCTTATATTCTGTTGAAGTGTGTTTACTTTGGGGTTATACAGTTGGTGTGTTTGTCTTAGCATTTAATTATTTATTCTTTTCATATTTTCTTTATACAGTAAGCGTAGTCGACGGCGAGACTCTGACAATAAGTAAAGTATCAAGACTACATATGGGAGCGTACCTGTGCATCGCTTCCAACGGGGTACCACCTTCCGTCAGCAAAAGGATCATGATCATGGTACAATGTAAGTAGATCACTTAAAAAAAAAAGAAAGAAAATACATTTATTTACAAAAAAAATTGGCTTACAAAGATAACCTCATAAAGGGCATGGTGCATTTCAAACGCTCTTTGGGTCACGTTCATATATAATGACACAAATCGAATCAACACGTGAATTGTCAAGCAGTTTTTATATGGCTAAATAATATGAAATTCAATAAATATTCAAAGATATGACCTTCAGTAATGATAAACGCAAAAGAAGAAGAAAAATCGTTAAAACGGAATATGTTCTGGGCCTTTCTAAACAGAACTGTATTGCATACTATTAGAGCTGCGTTTTCAACTTGAATAAAGGACAACTACTTAAAATACCTATAACCTTTATTTTAAGTAGTTTATTACCATAGGCAAAAAAGAAAATTTTGAATTTTAAATAACGCAGTAATTAAGTAAGTGAATAACTCAAAAAAAAAAAGAACTTTGAAAACGTAACGAGAAAAGTTAATAACTTTATTTGTTCACAAATAAGTATTGGTTATTAATTTATCCCTACTTCGCTAATAAAAAAGTTAAATATTCTTAAGCGTTGATTTCATATTTCATTTAATTTAAATATTTTTTAGCAATAGCTGTTAAACAAAATGTCTTCTTTTGTTACAGAGTTGCAAGTTTTGCTATGATACCCGCGGTAGTTACAGATAAGAAAACATCTCGAATCCGTGTCTTAACCCAAAATAAGCCATATTTTATACTTTCTCTGCTTCTTGGTTTTTTCTTCATTACCTGTGTTCATATTTTTGATTATTAAATTAAATGTCATATTAGTTAACAGTGAAAGAAATTACTAGGAAGACTTCTAACTCTTGAACCTTTCAAAAAAAGTTTCAAAAAATACGCAATATTTAATATAATCTTTAAGAACTTTTTCATTTAATTTCCTACAAATGGGATCATCACGGTTACTCACAAAAATGAGTTCATGGAATCAATTATCTAATACATACTTTTCCTTGTTTCACATTTATAGAAGATTGATCCATTAGCAAGCAAATACAAAATAGATCAATGATTCGCTGAGGATTGTAAAAGTGTTTGTCTTGATTTTGACTGATTCTTACTTTTACTATCTATAAAAGTTCTGGGACCATCGAGTTTTGATGGCTTGACTAATTATAGTAAATAACTTTCTCAAAGAAACAAAACGACTTCTGCATAGTCCGCAACGTTTGTTGGTTCGTATGAGCTGGCTTCAAATATAAAAACATTAATGATTCGGCGAAAAAATGTACTTTCCCGCATTTTCCATGTAACAATTTTTTTTTGTTCCCCGGGCAGAAGGATATAAAAATGCTCTTACGCATACCACTCGCGCGCGACCAAGGTATCTGGGACTCTCTCCGAGCCTACCGGAGTCTACTCACTAAAAAAACCCCTGAAAGACTCGTGCAAATTTTTGCCTCACAGCCTTCATCTGAGCGACGACCAATTGGAGAAAAAGGCCGCGCTAGCGGGGCCGAGAAGGGGTCACCCGCTGGGAATTACAAAGCACTGAAGGTGCTCAAAGCACTAAAGGTGAATTCATAGCACTGAAGGTGCTCAGAATAAAAATTGAATTAATTCGAATTTAAATTAGATTAGAATTAGGAAGTTGCGGCCTGAACGGCTTCAAGATCTAGTGTTAGTTGCGTGGCTACGTTCGTGTGCGCGTTTCTCGGTCTAGCGACTTTGAACTTCGAATCTATGACAGGAGTAGTATACGAGACTGAATCTGAAAAGAGCATATGAAGAACGCTTCCGAGAGTGTTTAGAGGTGCTATTGCACTGTGGATAGTTCAAGATCTCTGTGCAGGTCCACGTTACGCACGTACCAGGGTGTGTTTATGGCCCTGCGGCAGAAGAGATTTTGAACTACCTGCAGGACGGAGGCCAAAGCCAAAGCGTGGGCAAAGACTGGCGAGGCATATGTCATAACGGGTCAGACATTTTACTTTTTCTACCTAACATACTATATAGGCGGCCTAAGTAAAAACGGACGAGTTTCGTTACTCTATCGACGTGGGGCTTGAAGGAAAGCGTCTGATCTAAGGTGACGCCTAAGTATTTGATACTGCGCTTCCAGGGGATTGGAATACCTAACATTCGAACGTGGAGATTGTCGGCGATACGACGGTCTTTGCTGTCGAAGTAAACCGCAGAACTCTTGTCTGGGTTCACATCGATACGCCATCTTTGAAACCATGCACTGAGGGCGCTTACGGCCTTTTGGAGTCTGGTGACGATACCCGGGGCACTGAGGCCTTTGGTGTAAAGAGTGGCGTCGTTGGCAAAGCGGGCGAGTTCAACGCCTTTCGGAGGAATGGGAATGTCGTTTGTGTACACGGTGTACAACATAGGGGCGAGGACTGAGCCTTGAGGGACTCCAGCCTTTATGGGACGAGGCGCGGAAAGCGTGCCTTCATGTTTAAAACGAAACGTACGGTCTTCGAGAAACGACGCAATTATCCTAACTAGGCGATCCGGTAAGCCTATTTTGTAGAGTTTATAGACGAGACCGCTGTGCCAGACTTTATCGAAAGCCTTAGCTACGTCAAAGAAAACTGCGACCGTTTTAAAACGCCACGAGTAGAATCCATCGAGTATGTACTCGTCGATTCGATGGACTTGCTGAGGGCAGGAGTGCTTAGCAAGAAAGCCGAACTGATGGGGAATAATAAGAGGATCGCCATCCGTTAGAAACAGATGGTTCCACATTTGAGAGAGTATGACTCTCTCGAGAAGTTTAGACATGGATGAGAGGCTGATGGGTCTGTGATTAGCCGGGATATTAAGAGGTTTACCCGGCTTGGGAATGCCTATGACTGTCGCTTCTTTCCAAGCTTTTGGAAAGTAGCTAAGGTCGAAGCGGGCGTTGAAAATGATAGCTAAAAAGGTAAGCACCTGTTGAGGCAGGCGCTTAATTGCGTGGTTGGAATTACCATCCGCATCCGGAGCCTTTTTAGACTTTTGACTTCTAATGAGAAGCGAGATTTCATCATTAAGGTGCTCCCACACAGCAGTTATATAACATTATACAACATTGTGTAACACGAGAACATTTTATAACAGCGTGTAACATACGCTACAACATGTCAAAAAATGTTAAATGTTATAAACGCTCCCACACTGGTTGAACTCGTTGTATAACATCATATAACATTATGTTACAATCAGTTTGGGCTTTGGCAGTTTCCGCTAACGTCCCGCTGAGGCTCTGATGATGTTATATAACAAAAGTTATATTTTGTTATATCATGTTGAAATCAGTTGTAAAACTTTTTGTTTAATTAAGTTCTTTAACATCATTAAAAATTTATAACTTTTGTTTTAATTTGGTAAAAAAAGTTAGACAACAAATCTTAAGCAACAGTCTCTAACGTTGCATAACTGCTGTTTTTTTTTTTTTTTTGCTGCCGAGGCACCCTCGCGGGAGGGAGGTGGAAGATGCGTCATGCATACCGCCCGCAGGTAAATTCTTCTGCAGGGGGTTATGTGGGACTCACCAGAATGGCACCTACCCACTAAAAACCACCTGTTGGCTGTAGTTATTACCGTTAGCCTTCATCGGAAGCGACACCCGTCGGGAAGTTGGGCGCGCTGGCGGAGACCCGCTAGCGGGTCTTCCGCCTGTAGTGAAAGTTGCACTGAAGGTTTTCAAAGGGACATGAGTTGGTGGCCGTTCTGGGCAGCCTCCGGTGAAGCCGGGGCTGGGCAGAGGTCGGCCGAAGCATGATTTAGGGATCAATTCATTTAAATGAACCTATAATGAATTGAGAAGGGAACTATGCTCCGCCAGAGCTAGCAAACGCTCTGTCGGAGTACGTGAAGCCCTAAGTTTACGGGCTAAGACTGCGATTTCACTAACATCGACATTTTTCATAGCGTCGCAGACGATACGCATATCGTCTGCTACGGAGGATTGAGGAGTGGGTTTGTATGGGCGAGGACCCGGGATGGGATTCGATGCGGGGCGCTGCCTCCAGTTTTCTAGGGCAGGCCTAGACTGTGTAGGCTTTGCAGCCGGAGGAACCCGGCTACGCAGCGGCGGAAAGTTTTCTTGAGAAAGGCGCGGGGCCTGTTTGGGTGCCGCCCTTTTGAAATTGGAGCGCATACAACGGGGTGCATGAGGGCAGCCCCTGTAATTTGCGGTATGGCCGGACTGGCCACAAAGCACGCAATCGGGAGGAGAGGGAGTTTCAGGAGTGCGATTGCACTCCTTAGTAAAGTGCGGGACCAGGCACTTGACGCACCTGGGCGGTGCGCGGCAGTTGGCCGCCGCGTGCCCGTACAACTGGCACCGATGGCACTGGCCGGGATGACCGCGGCGATGAGGCGCCTCGATCGAGATCCCAGAGAGGCCGCATATAGTGCTAACCCCTTTGAGGATCTCCCTGGACTTGGGGACGTTGGCGAGAACCACCAAAGCGAGAGGGTGTTGCCTCCCGTACTTGCTGTGCATTTTATGCACCGCGAGTGCCGGGAAGCCTTGGGACTGCAGATCCTCCAGGATAGCCTCGTTCGATAATTCGAACGGGACTCCCCTGAGTACTGCTCTAATCTTACGCTCTTCTGACAGAGCATAAGTATGATAAGCATATTGCTTATCGGTGAGGAGCTTTGTTAAAGCACGAAAGTCGTCTATCGACGAGACTAAGATTTTAATAGATTCACCCGAGTTGGCTGCTCGGGTGTAATGGATTTTGTGCTCATTGCACAATGTCGAGACCTCAGTCCATTTACCCTTTTCCCGAAGGAAAACGGGTGGTGGGACCTTGGCCTTGACAGAAGTTGGGGCCGGAGCGGGTGTTGAGGACACCGGGGCAGCTGACGTTGAAGACGCCGCAAGGGGTGTAGGGACGGGCGACGAGGGCGCCGGGTCTTGTTTCGAGCACTTCTTAGAGCGTTTCTTAACAAGGGTGAAAGAGGGAGGCTCATCAGGGCCAGTTGGGGTGGCATCCGAGGATGACTCGGTCGCGGGTGCACGCTTGCGGCGCGGAGGGGCGTCTACTTCGCACTCCATGTCACTGGAGGAAGGGGACGCGGGAGGGCCTAAGACCTGAGGGGTCTGGGGGACTGGGGTGGCCTGAGGGGCCTTTGAGGGAATTAACGCCATGATATGCGGGATGAGAGAGTCCAAGAAACGATACTTATCAGCATTTATAGACATGCCTTCAGCACCGGTACTATCAAGTTACTTCCTCATAAGCTCATCAGAGCTTAGAGAAGCCATTGCGGAGGGGTTGGGGAGGGACAATATATGAACCTAACAACGATGACTAACTTCCTAAACCCACCCTACACGCAGTAGGGCGGTTGAGAACGACGCGGATAACTTACTCGAACACGGCACTTGAAGTCCTGGAACGACGAATTCCCGTCGACGAAGCTCACGTTCCACGAAGTACGGTTAACAAGCCACTGTTCGCCGTGAAAACGGCGTTAGAAACTTATTAGAAGTACGGTTGGCGAGCCACTGTCTATAACTGCTGTGTGGGAGCACCTTTTAAAATTGTGACGGGATCGGCGGTGACGGGGAGAGCGTCCCTGCGGAGGACTTCGTACCCCACCTCTCACCTCAGGATGTGGGAGGGATCCGCGGGTTGCGTGCTGGGCGAGCATTGTGAGGCAACGCTATCAGCGAAGCATTCGGCTTTCTCTTCGTTTTCGAAGGCGGTAGTGCCATCGGGACGAGTGAGTGGAGGAAAGTGAGAGTCGGCGTGTACTCGTAAGGCTCGGGCCATACTATAATACGCTTGGTGGGACGGGGAGATATTCTCCATGAGATCGTTCATCTGAGCGTCTCGGAATTCCGCGAGGCAAGACCTAACTTTACGTTGAAGCTGATTCGCAAACTCAAACTCAAATTATTTATTTGCAGCTAATCTATAGGCGGGCGTGAGATAGAGCTAGGCTCTCCGGAGAGCCAGGTTCTTAGCTTTAATAAGTTTGCAAATGGCTAAGGGAAGCGTGGGTTTACCTTGCTAAGCAACCTTTTCATTATCACTGATGGCTGAGTTGATAGCATCAGTAAGGGAATCGACTAATGAATTTATTTTGTCCGGGCTATATAGAGATTCGGGCGAGATCGCGAGCGGAGAGTTCGAGGCCTCTAAGGCTGAAACTAACGTATTTTTAAAGCTTTTCCAGTTGGTAAAGGTCTTAGGAGAGGTGATGTTATCGTTAGGCGTTCCTATAACGAGGGAGACGGGGCGGTGATCAGAGCCTAGGTAATCGAGCGCTTTGATAGACCTGAGATCAAGTTTGATATGTTTTAATACCGCAAAGTCGAGGATGTCGGGAGGGTGGTTCGGGTTGTCGGGATAGTGAGTGGGAGTAACAGGAGAGATGACGTCTTAGTCGAGTTGCTGAGTGATGTTAAGGAGTACGATACCGCTTTTGTTGGTCGATAGGCATGTCCAGTCATTATGTTTGGAGTTAAAATCTCCGAACATAATGACTGAATGGCCGAGGGCGAGAATGGTCGCAAAATCGCTGCGGATTGGTCTGGTGCCACTAGGTATGTAGATTGAAGCTATGATGATGGTTGGATGACCAGTCATAGCCAATCTACACACATTGGCTTCCATGTTAAGAAGAGGAGGGGTAGGGAGAGGAAAGCAATATAAACTTCTTTTGTAGTAAACAGCGGTACCGCCGAAACCGTCGGAGTTGGGCCTTTCGTTACGAGTGAACGCATATTTGGGAATAGTGAATCCCCTGGTGCGGTTTGACGTAAGCCAACGACGACAGAGGTGAAGACGAAGGAGCGGGACGCGGGCCTACGGGAGCTTCGGGAGCTGGGATAGGTAGGGAAGGTGGAGCAGCCGGACGCTGTCTCCAGGAGAGAGCTGGAGTAGGCGTCAGCGCCACGGGCTTTGCTTCCGGGGTAGCCCGGTTGCGCAGCGGCAGGAAGTTGGCGGGAGTAAGTGGCGGCGCCGGTTTAGGCGCGGCCATCTTAAAGGAGGAGCGGACTTAAAGGAGAGAGGACTGGCCGCATAGCACACATGCAGGGAGGGAAATGGAGTTGGGAGTGCGAGTGCACTCCTTCGTGATGTGAGGATCGAGGCACTTAACGCACCTGGGGGGAGTTGCGCAATTAGCCACTGCGTAGCCATACAGCTGGCAACGGTGGCATTGCCCAGGGTGAACACGACGGTTAGGACGCTCGATGGAAATGTTCGAGTAATTCTATCTAACAATCCCTCGAGTTTGGGATTTCCCGCGGTTGCAGTGCATCTCGTGCACTGCTTCAGCCGCGAAGCCCTGCGACACTGCGGCTTTCTTCGATCACTTCGTAGAGCGTTTGGCGACTAACTGAAACGCGGGCTCAGGAGAGCCGGTTAAGGTAGCGGCGTCCGATGACGCATCAGACGCGGGCTCTGAGTTGCTCCCGGGAGCGGAACGCTTACGACGCGACGCGCGAGAGGACGTGTCCGAGACACAGTTCATCTAGGATGGAACGGGGGACGTGGGAGAGCTGTAGACCAGAGGAGTCTGTGCGTGGGTGGCCTGAGGGGCCGGGGTTGGGACCTGCGGGGCCGGGAACGCTATAGTTGCCTGTAAGGCCTGTGTTAGAACGTCATCGGAAATGGGGACGCCCGACGCCACGAGCGCCTGGACGAACGACCAAAAAGCAACGATCAAGCTCTGGACCTATTTATACCACTACGCATTCCGTTACATAACGTGGTTGTTTTTTTGATCAGATTTTGGATTCTTACTAGAATAAGTATCTATGCATAACATGAATAACAATCTAATGTATAGCTAATGCCAAAATAGTAATTACAATGTTTTATCAAATTGTATCTCAAAAATCTTTCTTTACTCCCTCGATCGTCTAATTTATGAGTGTGTTCCGTGCGTCAGCATTAATATAATGTTACTTACTTAATTCCTCTTTAATATTTGATGAGAAATAATAACATGTCCCTTTGTCATTAGTCCCCCCAATGCTGTCGATTCCTAACCAATTGGAAGGCGCGTACGTCGGTCAAGACGTGACCCTCGAATGTCACACTGAGGCGTATCCATCATCAATCAACTATTGGACAAATGATCGCGGAGACATGATCATATCGGGTAAGATCTGTGGATTTACTAGTTATATTTTTCTTGTTGTTACCTTTGAAATTGTTTGTTTTAGATTGGATAAGCCGAAACGTACGATTTAGTTCTTGTCCTTGTATGGCGAAATTTTAGTACATACATAACGTTATGTCTGGCTGCAGTATTACGTAAGAAAAGTTCTCAACAAACAATCAACAATTACAGCGCAGTAAGGCCCGAAATATCGTCATTAAAAATTTTTTTATCATACACAATTTGTTTCTATACTATTGCTATTACTGGTAAGGATATTTTGACAATTAGCATTTAAGCAGTATATATGGCGTGATTTTACTAACGCTTTGCTATCGCAAGTAACAATAAGCCTTGCGGAAATTTATTATGAGCATATTCAATATCAAGGCCTTATATTACATTTTAATTGATGTAATCAGATTAATTAAGGTTATCGCTAAAATGACACAGTTACTATGTGTAGAAATTTTAATACGGCATAAGTGCTCTGCTGACCTTAAACTCCATTATGATAATAATGCAATCAACCTTAACCTTACTCGTTACTATACTTAGGAAAAGTTGCTATGGATTTTAAATATACTAAGAATTTTGTAATGGTTATTAGTAATAAACCCGAAATCAATTTAGCAAACATAGCACCTTTGTTCGCATCAACTAAAACTAAATAAGAGTATTATTTTTGAAAATGTATATGCCAATTATAAATAAATAAACTAAACTACATAATTACTTTCATATTACAGACACAACAAAATTTTATTTTATCAAATTACCCGCTACTTTGAAATTCTTTGTATTATATTCTTATTGATCAATGATATTTCTTAATTTTCACCATCATAACATAGATTTATACTTGCAAAGTTACATTTCGAAATATGAGTTTTTAGACAATATGCACAAGACATAGACACAATAAATTTTTTATTCAAATTTTTTTGTCACAGGTGGTAAATACGAAGCTTTTCCAATGGACAGTGGGTACAATAAGTTCATGATGTTGAAGATAAGGAACATAAGCAAGGAAGATTTTGGGTTTTACAAGTGCATTGCCAAGAATTCTCTCGGGGAAACTGATGGCATCATCAAATTAGATGGTAAGTTGTTAATAAAATGATGGCAAATCTTAATTTTTAACAGGTAGTAAAGTTCCCAAAATTTATTTAAAATGGTCGAGGAAGGCGATGGCTGGCGCCCGCGTCAAATGCGTGAACGAGTGCTGTTCTCGTATGTTCGTTGTTTGGATAGTTTTTGACTTACCTAGCTTATATAAGAGAGATTATATAAGAGCAGACATAGAGCCACATTGCTGGCTAAGAAAAAAGTGAAAATAATTTTTTTTCTGTGGAAATCCGTTGCTAAAAGAAACTATCAGATTGTAGTACTTAGCTAATTGCCAAACCCAGCCAAACAATTCCTACCGATATGCTTACAAATTTTCTTAATAGAGCCCTTTTGAATTAATAATATGACGTATTTCCAGATCTAAGTTCAAATCCAAGACCAGACGGCCAGGCATGTTTACCTATATTAGTTACTAGTCACAAAAACTGGTCAAATATAAAAAATAATAGCGTAAATAAAAAAATCTTTTTACTTATGAAAGTAAGCCCTGTATTTGACATCGACTTTTTTTAATAGCATTGCTGAAAATGCGAATGTGTCATCGTAATGGATTTATTTAATATTGAAATTCAAACTCAGAATTATTTATATTCAAATAGCATAATAAAAGCAATATACCAAATAGACGTGTGACGTAAAAAAAGTTTTTTTATCTGACGAATAAAAAGTTATCTTTTTGTATGTATCGTACATATTTTATTTGTTTTGACAGAAATCCCCGTACCTGCTTCAGCATTCACCTCAACTCAAAAGTCAGTTTTGGAAAATCAGACCATAAGGAAAAATGGTAAGTGAAACAATTTGTTTTTTCACTTCTTTTCTTTAACTGTTATGCCTCAAAACTAAATGTATCATGTAGAAAGGGTTTTTTGTCTTGTAAAAAGTAATTAATATGATACTGTTACAAATATACAAGTAATAACACAACATAAAACGTCATAAAATAAATTAATCGGGTTCAGTTGGTGATGAATAACATAAAAGGCAAAAGGTTTTGACATTTGACAAATGTAATTGCCATTCTAAATTATGGTTTTTTCCCGCCATTATTTGCCGACTTTACAAAATTGTATGTCTACCATCACACGTAATAAAATGATGATGAAGACTCGCCTTTTTTTTTTTTTTTGCTGCCGAGGCACCCTCGCGGGAGGGAGGTGGAAGATGCGTCATGCATACCCGCCCGCAGGTAAATTCCTCTGCGGGGGGGTTATGTGGGACTCACCAGAATGGCACCTACCCACTAAAAACCACCTGTTGGCTGTAGTTATTACCGTTAGCCTTCATCGGAAGCGACACCCGTCGGGAAGTTGGGCGCGCTGGCAGAGACCCGCTAGCGGGTCTTCCGCCTGTAGTGAAAGTTGCACTGAAGGTGCTCAAAGGGACATGAGTTGGTGGCCGTTCTGGGCAGCCTCCGGTGAAGCCGGGGCTGGGCAGAGGTCGGCCGAAGCATGATTTAGGGATCAATTCATTTAAATGAACCTACAATGAATTGAGAAGGGAACTATGCTCCGCCAGAGCTAGCAAACGCTCTGTCGGAGTACGTGAAGCCCTAAGTTTACGGGCTAAGACTGCGATTTCACTAACATCGACATTTTTTATAGCGTCGCAGACGATACGCATATCGTCTGCTACGGAGGATTGAGGAGTGGGTTTGTATGGGCGAGGAGCCGGGATGGGATTCGATGCGGGGCGCTACGCAGCGGCGGAAAGTTTTCTTGAGAAAGGCGCGGGGCCTGTTTGGGTGCCGACCTCTTGGGATTGGAACGCATACAACGGGGTGCACGAGGGCAGCCCCTGTAGTTTGCGGTGTGGCCGGACTGGCCACAAAGCACGCAATCGGGAGGAGAGGGAGTTTCAGGAGTGCGATTGCACTCCTTAGTGAAGTGCGGGACCAGGCACTTGACGCACCTGGGCGGTGCGCGGCAGTTGGCCGCCGCGTGCCCGTACAACTGGCACCGATGGCACTGGCCGGGATGACCGCGGCGATGAGGCGCCTCGATCGAGATCCCAGAGAGGCCGCAAATAGAGCTAACCCCTTTCAGGATCTCTCTGGACTTGGGGACGTTGGCGAGAATCACCAAAGCGAGAGGGTGTTGCCTCCCGTACTTGCTGTGCATTTTATGCACCGCGAGTGCCGGGAAGCCTTGGGACTGCAGATCCTCAAGGATAGCCTCGTTCGATAATTCGAACGGGACTCCCCTGAGTACCGCTCTAATCTTACGCTCTTCTGACAGAGCATAAGTGTGATAAGCATATTGCTTATCGGTGAGGAGCTTAGTCAAAGCTCGGAAATCGTCTATCGACGAGACAGTGATTTTAATAGATTCACCCGAGTTTACCACTCGGGTGTAATGGATCTTGTGCTCATTGCACAGTGTCGAGACCTCAGTCCATTTACCCTTTTCCCGAAGGAAAACGGGTGGTGGGACCTTGGCCTTGACAGAAGTTGGGGCCGGAGCGGGTGTTGAAGACACCGGGACAGCTGGCGTTGAAGACGCCGCAGGGGGTGTAGGGACGGGCGTGGAGGGCGCCGGGTCTTGTTTCGAGCGCTTCTTAGAGCGCTTCTTAACAAGGGTGAAAGAGGGAGGCTCAGGGCCAGTTAGGGTGGCGTCCGAGGAAGACTCAGTCGCGGGTGCGCGCTTGCGGCGCAGAGGGGCGTCTACTTCGCACTCCATGTCACTGGAGGAAGGTGACGCGGGAGGGCCTAAGACCTGAGGGGTCTGGGGAAATGGGGTGGCCTGAGGGGCCATTGTGGACATTATCGTCATGAAATGAGGGATGAGAGAATCTAAGAAACGGTACTTGTCAGCATTTATATACATGCCTTCAGCACCGGTACTATCAAGTAACTTCTTCCTAATCTCATCAGAGCTTAGGGAAGCCATTGCGGAGGGGTTGGGGAGGGACAATATATGAACCTAACAACGATGACTTACTTCCTAAAACCACCCTACAGGCAGTAGGGCAGTTGAGAATGACGCGGATAACTTACTCGAACACGGCACTTGAAGTCCTGGAACAACGAATTCCCGTCGACGAAGCTCACGTTCCACGAAGTACGGTTAACAAGCCACTGTTCGCCGTGAAAACGGCGTTAGAAGCTTATTAGAAGTACGGTTAACGAGCCACTGTCCGCCGTGAAAATAGCGTTAGAAACTTATTACGGTATACAACTATGAAATTATATATTACGACAACAACCAGTGAAATTTGAGTGCTCAATTAGCGCGGGGGCTAAAAGAGCGGGAAGGCGTCTGCGATCGACGTGCGCTCGAGAACGCACGCAGACCGAGACTGTGAAGACTCGCCTATTTTTTATTTTTTATTTTTTTTTTTTTTTTGGTTCCCCTCCACGGGAAGGGCAGGAGGACATAAAAAATGCTCTGACGCATACTCCGCGCGCGCGATCGGAGTTATGTGGGACTCGTCCCGACGCCTACCAGAACCATACCCACTAAAAAACCCCCTGTCGGCTCGTGCATTTTTGCCACTCAGCCTTCATCTGAACGACGGCCAATTGGAGAAAGAGGCCGCGCCAGCGGGGCCCTTAAGGGGTCACCCGCTGAGATTCACATAGCACTGAAGGTGCTCAAAAATGAAAAGTAAAAAATAAAAACATTAAAAATGAAAAATAAAAATTGCATTAATTCGGATTTACGTTAGAATTAGAATTTACGTTAGAATTAGGATTTGCGGCCTGAAGGGCCTCGAGAGCTAAAGTTAACTGCGAAGGTTCGCCCGTGTGCGCGTTTCTCGGCCTAGCGACTTTGAATTTCGAATCTAACACAGGAGCTGTATATGAGACTGAATCTCGAACAAGATGATTGGGATGGGATTCGGCGCGTTTGAAGAACGATTCTGAGAGTGTTTTGAAGTGCTGTTGCACTGTAGGTAGTTCAAGATCTCTGTGCAGGTCCGCGTTGCGCACATACCAAGGTGCGTCTGTGGCCCTGCGGCAGAAGAGATTTTGGACCACCTGCAGCTTATACAGGACGGAGGGATTGGCGTGGGCAAAGACTGGCGAAGCATATGACATGACGGGTCTAACGCAGACCTTATAAAGCGTACGCTTATTTCTAAAAGACATTTTACTTTTTCTACCTATCATACTATTTAAGCGGCTTAAGTAGAAACGCGCGAGTTTCGTTACTCTATCGACGTGTGGCTTAAAAGAAAGCGTCTGATCTAAGGTGACGCCTAAGTATTTGATACTGCGCTTCCAGGGGATGGGAATACCTAACATTCGAATGTGGGGATCGTTGCGGCGATTACGACGTTTGTGGTCGAATAGAATGGCAGAACTCTTTTCTGGGTTGACATCGATACGCCATTTTTGAAACCAAACACCGAGGGCGTTTACGGCCTTTTGGAGTCTGGTGATGTTATACGGGATCCTTTTACCTTTAGTGTAAAGGGCGGTATCGTCTGCAAAGAGGGCGAGTTCGACGCCTTTCGGCGGGATGGGCATGTCATTAGTGTACACGGTGTACAGCAGAGGGGCGAGGACTGAGCCTTGCGGGACTCCAGCCTTTATGGGACGAGGCGCGGAGAGCGTGCCTTCATGTTTGAATCGAAACGTACGGTCTTTAAGAAACGACGCGATTAATCTGACTAGGCGAACCGGTAAGCCTATTTTATAGAGTTTAAAAACGAGACCGCTGTGCCAGACTTTGTCGAATGCCTTGGCTACGTCAAAGAGAACCGCGATTGATTTTTTACGATGCGGATAGAATCCTTCGAGAATGTACTCGACGATTCGATGGACTTGCTGAGGGCAGGAGTGCTTAGCGCGAAAGCCGAACTGGTGGGGAATAATGAGAGGGTCGCCATCCGTTGGAAACAGATGGTTCCGCATTCGAGAGCGTATGACTCTTTCGAGAAGTTTAGACATTGCCTTGAGGAGGCTGATGGGTCTGTGATTAGCCGGGATGTTCAGAGGTTTACCCGGCTTGGGAATGCCTATGACTGTCGCTTCTTTCCAGGCTTTTGGAAAGTAGCTATGGTCGAAGCAGGCATTGAAGATGATAGCTAACAAGGTAAGCACCTGCTGTGGCAGGTGCTTAAGTGCGTGGTTGGAAATTCCATCCGCACCCGGAGCCTTTTTGGACTTTTGCTTTCTAATGAGAAGCAAGATTTCATCATTAGAGACTGTGACGGGGTCGTCGGTGATAGGGAGAGATTCTCTGCGGAGAACTTCGTCCTCCACGGCCTGGATGTGAGAGGGATCCACGGGTTGCGTGCTGGGCGAACATTGTGCCGCTATGCTGTCGGCGAAGCATTCGGCTTTCTCTTCGACTTCGAAGGCAATGGTGCCGTCGGGACGAGTGAGAGGAGGAACGTGAGAGGCGGTGTCTACGCGTAAAGCTCGGGCCATTCGATAATACGCTTGGTGGGACGGGGAGATATTCTCCATGAGATCGTTAAACTGAGTGTCACGGAGTTCCGCGAGGCGAGACCTAACTTTGCGTTGAAGCTGATTCGCAGCTGTTCTATATGCGGGCGTGGGATATTTCTTGGCTCTCCGGAGAGCCGCGTTCTTAGCTTTAATGAGATTGCTAACGGCTAAGGGAAGCGCGGGTTTGCCTTGCTTAGCAATGATTACGTTGTCGCTGATGGCTGAGTTGATAGCATCAGTGAGAGTATCGACTACTGAATCTATTTTAATCGGGCTGTCTAATTGTTCGGGCGAAATCGCGAGCGGAGAGTTCGGTGCCTCTAAAGCTGAAACTAACGTATTTTTAAAGCCTTTCCAGTTGGTAAAGGTCTTTGGCGGTGTGACGTTAACGTTAGGCGCGCCTAGCACGAGGGAGACGGGGCGATGGTCGGAGCCTAGGTCATCGAGCGGTTCGATGGACCTGAGATCAAGATTGATTCGCTTGATAATTGCAAAGTTGAGGATGTCAGGAGAATAGGTCGGGTTGTTGGGATAGTGAGTGGGAGTGATGGGGGATATGACGTCTAAGTCAAGGGAGTTAGTGATGTCGAGGAGAGCGATACCGCTGGTGTTGGTCGATAGGCACGTCCAGTCAGTATGTTTGGAGTTAAAGTCTCCGAACATAATGACTGAATGGCCGAGGGCGAGAATGGCCTCAAAGTCGCTGCGGATTGGTCTGGTACCACTAGGTATGTAGACTGAAGCTATGATGATGGTCGGATGACCAGTCATAGCCAATCTACACACAGTGGCCTCCATGTTGAGGAGAGGAGGAGTAGGGAGAGGACAGCAATGGAAGCCTCTTTTGTAATATATAGCGGTGCCGCCGTAACCGTCGGAGTTGGGCCTATCGTTGCGAGTAAACGCGTACTTAGGTATAGCGAATCCCCTGGAGCGGTTTGGAGTAAGCCATGTCTCCTGGAGAAGGAATAAGTCAGGTTCTTTGTTCTGAAGGAACAGTTTAATCTCGGGAAGGTTGGTATTAAGGCTACGAGCGTTAAAAGATACTAGGGATAATAAGCCCTTAGGTTTAATACGACTGGACGCGGGATTCGCGGGTCTAGACATTAAAATTTATTTATTTAAAATTTACAAAAATAAAAGAATTTACAACGAACTTAGGAGCGAGTGATGCTCGGCTAACGCGAATAAACGCTCTTGAGGAGAGCGGGCGGCTCGCAGTTTGCGTGCGAGTACGGAGATTTCGTTAATGTCGACGTTTTGGATGACGTCGAACACGGTCTTCATGTCCTCAGCCAACGACGACTGAGGGGAAGATGACAACGCGGGACGCGGCCCTACGGGAGCTACGGGAGCTGGGATGGGTCGGGAAGGTGCAGGCGGGACGGCTGGACGCTGCCTCCAAGACAGAGCCGGAGTAGGCGTCGGCTGAACGGGCTTTGCTTCCGGGGGACCCCGGTTGCGCAGCGGCGGGAAGTTGGCAGGAGTGAGTGGCGGCGCCGGTTTAGGCGCGACCCTCTTGGTGGTGGAGCGCGGAGCGCGCGGGCAACCCCTGTAGTTTGCTGTGTGGCCGGACTGGCCGCACAGCACACAGGCAGGGGGGGAAGTGGATTCGGGAGTGCGAGTGCACTCCTTAGTGAAGTGAGGATCCAGGCACTTTACGCACCTGGGGGGAGCTGAACAGTTAGCCGCTGCGTGGCCATATAGCTGGCAGCGGTGGCACTGCCCAGGGTGACCGCGGGGGTTGGGACGCTCGACGGAGATGTTCGAGAGTCCGCAGATTGTGCGAGCCTCTTTGAAAATCTCCTTCGAGTCGGGAGTATTGGACAGGATTACTAGCGCTAACGGAAAACGCCTACCGCGGTTGGAGTGCATCTTGTGCACTGCTGTGACCGGGAAACCCTGAGACTTAAGGTCATCGAGAATGTCTTCGTTGCTGAGTTCGAACGGGACGCCCCGTAGTACTGCGCGGATCTTACGCTCCTCCGGGAGGGCGTAGGTGTGATACGCGATTTGGTTTAATCCGAGTAACCTGGTAAACTCGCGGAAGTCGACCACGGTCGCTAATTGGATTTTGATTGTATCGCCAGCGTTGGCGGCTTTTAAGTTATTAATTTTGTGCACTTTGCACAAGTTGGAAACCGCGGTCCAGCGCGCTTTTTCACGCAGGAATACGGGCGGAGGGAGCTGAGGCTTCGGCGGGACGGGAGCGCAGCGCGTCGCTGGCTTCGATGTGACCGACGGAGACGCGGTTACTACGAGCGATTTTAACGGCGCGGGGGCTGGTGTTGAAGACACCGGGGAGGGCTCGGGTATTGAAGATACCGAAGCTTTCTTAGAGCGCTTCTTGGAGCGCTTGGCGACGAGTTGAAACGCGGGCTCAGGAGAGCCGGTTAAGGTGACGGCATCTGACGACGTATCAGACGCGGGTTCGGAGTCGCTCCCGGGAGCGGTACGCTTACGACGCGACGCGTGAGAGGATGCGACCGATTCGCAGTCCATCTCGGACGAGGCGGGAGACGCGGGAGAGCTTAAGACCTGAGGGGTCTCGACGTTGGAGGCCTGAGGGGCCGGGGACGCGATAGTTGCCTGTAAGGCCTGCGTTAGAATGTCATCCGATATGCTGACACCGGATGCAACGAGCGCCTGGGCGAACGACCTAGCAAAGTTTACCAAGCTTTGCTGGTCCATTGGGAGGGCTTGGTCCTACGATATATAAAATATATAAATATATAAGAATGCCTAGGTTCCCTAGCAAACCTAGCACCTAAACCTCCCTACCCGCGGTAGGGGGGCTGGGGACGACGCGAAGTGGTGCCCCTAGCTCGGACAGCACTGTACCGTCACCCTGGGAAAGGCCCAAGTGCAATGGGATCGGGTCTGCCGGTTTCTCCTTGGCCTGAAGGGCCTTGGAAGCGCACCGGGGCAACGCTATCAGGCTTAGTTGTCACCGTTAAGTATCCACCTGATCAAACGCGAGTCTACTACGGAGTGTGTCGTCAATAAATTGACAACAAAAACCGGCCGTAGACCTGACGGAGTTGGGTTGCACTAAAAGTGCGGGATTGACTACGTTACGACCGGCCGGAGCCGGCCGCAGAGCGAGTCTCTGACTACGTACAGGCGCCAAGCGTCGAGTACGCAGCCAGAAAGACAGCCCGAGTCTTGCAAACCACTATCGAATTTAATCGACCGCGGTAAGCTCAACCCTGTTGTTGCTGCACTCACCGAAGTGAGGTTTTTACTTCGAGGGGTGCACAGAGTGCGAGATTGACTACGTTACGACCGGCCAGGGGCCGGCCGCAGAGCGAGTCTCTGACTACGTAGCAAGCGCCAAGCGTCAGGTACGCAGCCAGAAAAACAGCCCGAGCTTCGTGAACCACTATCGAATTTAATCGACCGCGGCAAGCTCAGCTCTGTTGTTGCTGTGCAAGAGACCGACTTACTTGCAGCCGATCGAAACCGACCGCAGAGTAAGCCCTACAGAGGCTAACAGCGTATGAGTGTTGCTACGAGTTGACGTCGTGAGACGACAATCGTGACTCAACGGCTGGGCGACCGCGAACACGTCCGAGCGGGGCCGGACGCAGAACGGATCTGAGAGTGGCGTTTGAGTATTGCTACGAGAGAAGTCGTGAGACAACAATCGTGACTCGGCAGCCGGGAGCGACCGTCAAACACGTCCGAACGGGTCCGAACGCAGATGAGGTCTGACTCGCCTATCTAACAAGTACTTATTCACTTACAACTTTACACTTCAAAAACAGTGTGCGTAAAACAGTCAGTTGCATACAATATCACATTTTAAGTAAATAATCAGAACATTACTTTCAAATTACGTTTAACTAATAAGTTAATATAGATAAAATACGTGAGATTTACATAATACAAAATATATTATTTCTACTTTGATGTTAGTCTTACAATTATTATGGAAATAAATATTTTAGGTAACTCAAGTTTTTATAAAATATTTCCATTGGTTCAAACACAGAACTTTAAAATAATAATGGCTGGACAAAACATGTTTTTAAATTCAATGACTTATACATAAAAATATTGTTACTCAAGTATACTAAAGATTTTATGATATTTTTACAACCAGGTCAACTTCAAATTATTCAAGCAAATGACGCGGACAGCTCAGACTTTCAAGGGACTTTTGGAGAACAGATTCGGGGTTTCGGTAAATATTTATACGTCATTACTTCCCGATAATATTACGTTTAGTAAAAGAAAGAGATCAAACTACTTTTACGTCTTTCTACTCCAAAATTTTTAAAATCGATTGTTTTCACCCAATCGACCTCAATTTAAACTTGATTTAATGTCGACGAAGTACGAGAATCCAGAAAATTTTCAATCGAGATTTCGAATTTATTATTCTGGGGGTTTCAATATTTTATAAACACATCTTATACTCCACATATTACGAAAATTACTGATCTGCAAGCAGCGAGCGCTTCTTAGCGATAGATATGAAAATGTTTATAGACTAGCATCTCGATTTCGGTAATTAATGTCACTGAATGCGAATTGCCCCACAGAACTCAGCCAGGTAAATACTCCACAATTTTAGCATTCGCACGTTACCAAGTGGTCGAACAAAATGCTTTTAGAGTCTTTTTATTGTCAAGTATATGGTCACTGTTTTAGTCCAATTTAAGTAATTTTCACCAGGCCCTTTATTTTATCAGATAGATAGCCCCGCTTCACTTAAGTTACATCGAAATGTTTTCTTAACAAGTGTCACAAAAGCAGAAAATGTGTGTCTTATTAACTATTTTTAGTATTAAAATAAGATTGTGTTTTTATGTTTACTTCTTTCACTATATGAATATTTAAAAAACGGTATTTATTCATAAACTGCATTAAAATGATATACAAAGTAGTGTACAAAAAAAATTTGAAATGTAAAATAAAATCGTTTTAGCTAAACCAAAGTTAGTATACAAATTGACACCTTTGTCCCGTTTATTTTCAGAATACGATGAATTCGACGGTAATTCGGCGTACAGAAATCATTTTAATAAATTCCTTTTCTCCTTTCTGATTGGAGCCTCGATAAACATGTTAAGGTACCATTCTTGATAATTCGGTTTTTTATTTCATTAATTATTATTGTATAGACTTTTTTTACGATGCTGCTGATCTTTTATGTAACAAAAAATGTCAAAGCTAGACTGAGTAGAACTTTTTTTGTTTTAGTCGATTTATTTTATATAACTGCAAAGCTTTATATAATATTTAATCTGTATTTGCAAAGGCTTGGCATTTTCATTTTAAGCCAATAATTTAAAAGTTTTATTTCAACTTTTTGATTTAACTTTTTATTTTATTTGTTTTAGTCCGTATATTGTTACAAATAATCGAAAAATACGCTTACATCAGATTTTTGTATAATAAAAGAAACTTTTACTAAAAGCGCCAAGTTAGAGTCATCCTATAAATATGTACCTTTCCTTGACGTCAAAAACTGTTGAGAATATTCTATTGCAATAAGATACTAATAATCAATAAATTGTAAATAAATGCGAGCATTAATAAATTTTCTGTAACATATTATGATGTAGACATGTACAGTCAACAGCTTATCAACCTACTACAAAATATTAAATTTTCTCAATAGATTTTCAACCCAGATTACATCGGAAAGAAGTTGAAAATCAATTGCGCAAATTTAATATTTTGTGGAGAGTTAATGAGCCGTAGAGAGTACTAAAATTTAAGTTTTTATTTCAAAACTTCTGTCAATCAACAGTGTAAAGATTTATGTGAAATAAAAACAATATTTTGAATAAAAAATGACACCCGAAAGAAAAATACATACGAGTAGAAAATTATCGATGCTGAATATTTACGATAAGTAATAATTTTTTACAGTCAGTTTGCTACAATACATTAGTACGTATATGAATGTTATGGTAGATTAGTATTTTGTATCAGTAAAACATAAAAACACTTAGCATTTAATGTTTTCTTTCTATACATTTACTAAAATTAATATTGTGTTTTATTTGTTTTTTAATTCCGTAGCTGATGAGTGTATGTAAATACTTCAAGCCATCCTGGTTAATCGATAATTTACCATTTTTTTCTTAACGCTCAGAGAATCATAGTAAATAATAATACAACTAAAGATAATGTGATAATTATTTCATACTTTAGATACTAAGATCTTGGTTTTAATAGTATTTTGTATAGTTTGTAACCTTGATAATTAGCCTAGGTAAGGTAAGTCATTCGACTCTTTTTTATAAAAGCAAGCTCTCTTTTTCAAAGCCAGATTTCTCCAAATCGAAACATGTATTAATGTAACATTCTGTCTTATTTAATTTGCTGTGAATGTTAGAATGTTGAACTGTTTAATAAAGTGTCCACACAGACGCTATAAAACTGCCAAATGTATGTATAAATTGAATAAATTTTGCTTAAACTAATATCTGATGTGTATTATTGAAGGAAAAAGATTTGGGGAACGTTCAAATAATAAATTACTAATTTATTAACTTAAGAGGATTACATAGGGATTATTCGGGTTTAAATTAAGCAAAGTCAATACGTTAAGTAAGTAAGGGTTTGATTTTGGCTTTAGTTCTTTTTGTATCCTGACTTTAACTTAATAATAAAAGTATTATACAACAAATTTTAAATTATCTCGAATTGATAAATTAATAAGTATTTACTTTGATTAGTTAAAAATAGCAGCAGATAGGCGACAAACTTTTGACTTTTGACTCATTTATCTTGTCCCCGTCGCCTGATTTAAATAAGTCGCAAACTGATTGTCACCAATCTGAAAAAACCCAGGCGATACGACGCGCTACTTCATCATTCTGTCTCTTTCTCAGTTTCAATTTAGTCAAATAATAATAATACGAAAAATAATTGTAGTCAAAAATTTCCCAAATAAACCACGACGACCGAGTGGCGTAGTGGGTAGTTGCCCAGTCTCATACGCTGAAGTCCCAGGTTCGAGTCCTGGTCGGGGCATTCATTTGTGCGAACACACATGTATGTTCTCGGGTCATGGTTGTTAAATTTATATTTGTGTGTTTATTCAGGATTTCACCTGAGTTTGTTGTATGGTCAGCAGTTCTAGAACACATCATGTATATATTTCTAACTCAATTATATGAAATTAAAGCTTTAATTATAATATATTAGGTATTTCATTTTAAAATATTGCGTATTTTTGTTGCAAATTTTTGATAAAACATAACAATTGAATTCGTCATTAGTACCACTAGGCTACTTTTGCAATCGCAGTAAAGAACGACTTTGTTGTAAAACGTAACTAACCACAGTACCTCAGTCAAGAAACTAAGAACAGTATGAAAATTCTGAACTTTTTTTTTCAGGAAAGTAGAAGAATGGGGTTAGACTCATTTACATTAATATGTTATGTCGTACACTCAGGATTCAATAGCCCTCATTGTCCGAACAAATCGATACTGGACATAGGTGCTTAGTAATTTATTACTTTGGTTGTCATTTTTTGAAAGTGGTTTTCCAAATGAGTTATCATTTTCAGAGGTGAGTGTTTCAAGCGTAGGTAAGTAATAAAAAAAATATACTCTACTGCGTGTATCATGAGAGATAGAGATAAAGTGTCTGAAACAAAATACGCCCCGTGCTCTTGAAAAATATGATAGATATTATGAATATCAAATCCTCAAACAGTAAATAAATCATAGGTACTGCCACTAACTTAAAAAGTAACAGTCGGAGAGACCCGGTATAAAATAAAAATCCAATACTTACAGACAATAATGCTTAGAATAACCTCCTGACCAGTGTCAGCGCCCAGTGACAAAATATAGCTAAACTGTGGGATAGCGGCTAGTGAATGCGAGAGCGAATGCCAGATTGCACTCTTCCTTTGATTTTTGGGTTCTACAGTGTATAGATAAAAGATATTTACTATTCAAGATACCTAATGGGATTTCCGAGGTGGTAATATTTTATATGTAAATGTTTGTTATTCGTTAATACATCTAAGTAAATCATTTATTCACCAGAAAACCTATTTATTTTTTATTGTAAACATTCATATAATAATTATTTCATAACAATCAGTCTTGTTTCTCTATTTAATTAAAACCTTCGATAATCGTTGGAGGAAACACGGTGTTTGGTATTTACTATTTAAAAACGGTTAGCAGATTTCAAACACAATTTTTGGTTTTGGTAAGTAAGCATATGTTTGTAGGAAGCAATACAGGCGTCAGTCTTCTCCAACTATACGGCAACATTGGCAAAAAAGGAGCAGAACCATCATATGTACAATAATATAAAAATTTGCGAATCTTGCTACTGTCCGTCCGACGCGTAGTAACTGTTGACGACGTATTTTATCTTGACCGTCCAACACTCACAGTTGAGAGGTTGATAAACCTCACTTAAGTCATGCGTCATCTCAAGAAGCGAGACGAATACTGTTTTATATTAAAAAAAAATATTATTTAAAAAAGAAAAAAAATGAATTGATTGTTTACTACACAGTACATACGGTAAACTTAATCTATATGTGTGAATAAACAACGAACAAGTTGACAGGGTTTTGTGTGTGTACTGCAGGAACAAATGGTCGTAAAACTCAGTTTAGGCTTTGTTGTTTTTGGAAACGACGCGCTGATTTTCATTACTGTGTACTTTATGAACTAAAATTATGTATATTAAATATTTCAAATATAACGTTTTTATGTACGGAATGCTGGTGAAATTAGTTTTTTCAAAGTAAAATTATATGTGTCCTACATTAAAATCTCCTAACTTTTTTACTAGCATTATGGAACTATTGTGTTTCAAAAAACATTTTATTTGCGTCGGGAACATTTTCTTTCAATGATTTTTTACGACTTCAAGTCCAACTTGAAACTTGAAGAAAGCGCCTTCTAAAGCAACTGTGTACCGCTGGTATAACGAGTTTAAGGATGGTTGCTTAAACTTGAAGGATGAAGAAAGAAGTGGTCATACTGCTGTCACGGCAGAAAATGTGCAAGTGAATAATTTTATTCAACAAAACCGGTGAATCGCATACGAAGAGATTCGCCGGTTTTGAGAGAGAAAAAGTCAGAAACAAATGGCTAAATTAATATACAAATAGTTTAAACACTACTCTGGAATGTATTTTGACGGATTCTGATCGAATGCTGTGAAAAAACACTCTAAACAGCAACTTAAATACATCTTGAAAATGTAAATAAATTATTAAAGGGCAAACCGGTTTACCCAGTTTTTCTGTCTAAATATCATAAAAATCGTCTAAAAACATCAGTTTTTCTATGTAAATATATCAATATATTGATACCAATTAGATAAAATCTTTAAATCTGCGATATCATCGACATCGTATTTATGTGTGTCAGTAAGTATTATATTAATCTATTATTATATCATATTTGTTAATTTATATCTCTAAACTATGAAGCTAACTCGGTACTATAAAGTAACAGCATCGGTGGCACAGTGGTAGAGACGCTGGCTTCTCGATCTCAAGATCCCGGACTCGATCATAGAGACAGCCAAATATTTTGATGAATTTTACAATATCAGTAGGGACAATAATCCGTCTGGTCTAACGGTACAGGAAAACGTTGTGAGGATTTAAATATAAAATAAAATCTACAAACAAACACACTAACTGTATGACCTCATAGTAAGTACAGATTGTGAGAAGGGCGATAGCTGGATCCCGCGTTGACCTCGTGAACGGATGCCGTTTGAGGGTTTTCGTCGTTTGGATAGTTGGGGGGAAAGCGACTTGCCGAGCTACAGAAGGTATAGAAAAACAGATAATACAAGTAGATAATATTGAAATTGGTCCAAAATTAAAAGAGTCTGTAGGGCTACCCGATTTAAACAAAGTGATTACTTTACTATGCGCAATTAAATTAGAAAACTCCCCACTTGCAATACAATTGATAAATATTGTGACAGTCTCATGTACTAATAAATATATAATAGAAGATAAAAATTTTACAGAAATACCCCATAAATCAGTTGTATTTTCATATCAATTTAAAAGTTGTAATAGTATCGAAGTTGTCTATGGGTTGGAATGGAAACCCACCTTGCGCTCACTTACACAGGCTATTTAAGCAATGATTCGGCTGCCACAGGTGATAAATATTATAATTTTCTAGTCGAAACTGGAATATCTGCGAAATACTTCTCAACCGCTGTCGCGATATTTTCATCTGTACTGATGATATTATACTCAGTGATAAGCTTAAACTCGTTATTTCGTTGTTTAACTTTTCCAGTTTTGCCATTACTTATGTTCCAAGTCGTTTTTGTCTTATTAGTACTATTTTTTACCTTGTTACTGAGATATAAGAAGTTAACCGCAATGCGAACTTTTTTAAATTTTAGACTATTAACATAATTACAAAATCTGACGTTTTTTTGTTTGATTTTTCATAATAAAGATCATAAAGACGCTTTCTATGAATATGTATACCTATGATAGTCCAATCATTGAATGATTCACAAGGATTTGGAGAGATTATTTTTGGAATGAATACCTTTTAATGTTATTCATTTATTAAACTACTTTAGGTACCATATTGTTAATTTAAAAAAAAATTTGCGACTGGAGGATTTCCTGAGGGTACGATGAATTCGAGTAGTCGTTGATATCTGCTGCTCTGTATGTTGAGGTAGGTACCCCAGTAATCAGTGTTTTCTGAACATTAATGATCTCTTTTCATCAGCGGGTTCAGTAATAAAAACAGTGCTTTTGAGAGCTAGGATGAAAGGGACACGTATTGAAAGGGACAATTCAAATAATTTGTAAAATAAAAAAAAATTCGAGATAGCACAATATTTGTGATGCGGCAACCTTGACACAAGTTCATACTCCTATTATTTCAAACATGGCGGATTCGTGCTAGTGTTGTAAGTGAGTTTGAATACTATTATTTCTGTTAAAATTAAGTTTATAGTTTATAGTTTTTTACGTTTTATTACGTGGTGCGAGTTAAATATTTATGTGTAAATAACTGCTTAAGATAGGCTGGACATCAACAAATACGAGAAGATAAGGTCGGTGAAATTTATTTTATTACTGTAGATTTTGCAGTTATGTTTTCAATTCTTGTATAATATTTATGAAAGGGACACAACAAACGGTTATGATTGGGACGTCCCTTTCATAACTGTCCCTTTCAAGACTGTTATTTACCACTATCTATCTAACTTTTTTTTACTTGTTTTTAAGACTAAAAATGCCACCTAAAAGAGAATGCGTGTCGATGCACGCAAAATTGAAGAGGCAGTTAATAAAGTACTACAAAAAGGCATTGCTGTCAGATCGGCTGCGAAAACCTCTAATATAGCTAAATCACATATACACAGATTAGTCACAAAAGCTAAAGCTCCTGAATGTATCTCATTTTTTTTTGAACTAAACATTGGCAATAAAAAAGTTTTCACGGTAGACCAGGAATGTTCTCTGGCTGATTACTTAAAGACCTCCGCAAAGATGTGCCATGGCTTGACTACTAAACAAGTAAGTGAACTAGCATATTAGTATGCTGTTCATTTAAATCTTACTATACCATCTTCTTGGTACAAAAATAATACAGCTAGTCTAGATTGGCTTAAGGGTTTTTAAAAAAGGGCATGATTCGCTGAGCGTCCGAAAACCTGAAATACTTCACTAGCAAGAACTACGAGCTTTAAAAGAGTAATTTTCCTCTAAATTTGATAAGCAACTTAGACGAAACTCTGTGCACGACAGTCACTAATGCACCTAAGATAGTTGCCCAATCAGGTGTTAAGAGAGTTGGGAAAATCAGCTCAACAGAACGTGACTCCCTTGTAACCATGCTGGGTTTCGCAAATGCTGCTGGCGGAAGTATTCCTCGTGCTTTTATATTTCCGCGTGTTCATTTTAAGGAACATATGCTTGAAAATGGGTGCTTTAGGCCTCGCAAATGTGTCTGGTTGGATAACCGAGGATTGTTTTTTAAAAGCTTTAAAACATTTTGTTCATTTCATCAAGCCTAGTACTGATTCACCGGCTTTAATAGTCCTTGACAACCATAAGACAATATAACTATTAATTTAGTGCTGTATGCCCGAGCAAATAATATAATGATACTCACTTTTCGACCTCACTGCAGTCACCGTCTACGACCCCTTGATGGGACCGTATTCGGACCCTTCAAATCTAGGTATAGAATTAGTATGAATGATTTCAAACCCTGGCAAAACTGTCACAATTTATAATGATGCTCAATTTGCTAGAGATGCTTTCTATGCTGCTCTGAACTAGAATAATACAATTTCTGGCTTCAAAAACACCGGGATATGGCCAATTAATAAAAATATTTTCTCAGATGAAGATTTTTTTACCTGCTTTCGTGACAGACCGACCACAGTCTTTTATGACCCCTACTGGTTCAGCAGAAAACTCTGACAAATCTTTCTCAAATGAAGAAGATCTGCAAAAAGATCTTCTTACCTCATTGATCCTGAACTTGATAGAAATGCACGAAATTTTTCACCTTCCATTTTAAGTCAGCAACAAACTGGGTCCTCTACTTTAAACGAGCCACAACCTGGAACATCTACCTCAAGTGAATTGCAATTTGGGCCCTCAACTTTGCATGAGCCACAACTTTTTCATTGATCTTTTTCTTTGAATGAGCCACAACCTAGACCCTCTACTTTAAATGAGCCACAAGCAAGATATTCCCTTTTTGAAGTTTCACGTATTAAAGCTTCAACTTCTGCTTATCCTCTAATAAATCCGGAAGCTGTTCGACCATTTCTTAAAAATTTACCTCGAAAACCTACTGGGAGGCAACGTAAAGGTAAAACCACGATTATAACTGAAACTCCTGAAAAAGATAGATTGCTTTTAGAAAATACGATGGATATCTTAAAAAAGAAAACGCCAAAAACAGAGAAACGAATTTTAAAACATGTAAAACAAATTTTCAAAAGCAATTCAACAAATCAGGAATTAAACAAAACTAAAAATAACGAGAAGACTAAAAAAAACCGATGTTGAGAAAAATGGTAAAGTTAGTCAGAAGAAAAAGAAGGTTACACGAAAAAATGCAAGCAGTAGTAGCAGCAGCGATGCGTTGTCAAATGTAAAATAACATTCTGACTCAATAGATGATATTTCTGAAAATGAAAAAGTCACTCCAAGACTAAGAAATCAGAGCAATACAAAAAATAAAACAGCAGATGATGTCTGATGTAACGTTTGTAAGGAAAAATATTCAAAAAGCACTGAAGATTGGTTTCAATGTAAAATTTTCACGAAGTGGGCACACGAAACCTGTGAGTTTAAGGGTGTTTTTAATTTTTTTGCTCAGTATGTGACTAAGAACTAAAACTATTAGTATCTAAGTTTACTTTTAAAAGACTGTTCAACAAACTTTATGGAGGCTGCTAATTTTAGGTATTATATTTTTTTTTAAAGCAATAATTTTTTTCAAGTGCTATCTAAGTCTAAGAAGAGATATATAAAATTGTTAATTTGTCTTTAATGTTACATAAGTGTTTAATTTCTAGTTAATTTAAAGAAAACTGTTGATCATTTGTAAGTATCTTAAGGAAAGTTATTAATGATTTTTAAGTTCATTATATCGGGAAAAAAAAAACATTATAATAATGTTGAATTCTGTTTACGTTATACAAGTTTATTAATCTTTCAGATGAAAACGGTAAGATTTAATAATGACAATAGTTCCAGCAACATTTAAATTTGATTTATAACATACCTACTTAACTAGTTATTGTACACATTTTTCTTCGAAATTAGGTATTGTCCCTTTCATATATTACTGCGTCCCTTTCAATACAGTCCGTTTATAAAGAGGAGAAAATACCCATTTTTTTAATGTGTGAAAATAAACAACTAAGTTGTCACAACTCGTTGGAATATGAACTATGCTCGTACAGTAACAGGCGTCAGCCAACCCAACGGATCAAAGATCTTCGAGATTTCTGATAATACAAATCGTCTTGTTTATTTTTTATTGCGATTGGTATTTATTTTTTTAGTAAATTTAATCGTATCTGTGGTTGGTATCCATTGTAATCCTAATGTTTTAGTCGAATCTGCATTTTTAAAGTCAAGTATTGTAGAGCTTAAGTTTTCTGTTCCATTTTCTGTTAATGGTTAACTGGTTAAAAGTCCAGTTTACTGGTCCATTTTCTTAAGTTTAGGCCTACATTTTTGAAAATTGAAATTAATTGTGTTTGCATTTCCTGTGCTTGTTATAAGTTACTATGACCACTTATGACGTCATCGACACTCATTTCATGTCTTATCACGTGGTCAGCAAGAGAATAAATGTGACCGGCTTCTTCTGCTAGTTTCTGTAAGGTACGAAGTGTAAGCTTTTGAGGACCCTAAGAACTTTTGATAGTTTTGTTTCATAGGTAGTTTGACCTCGTATTGACCGTTCTTTAACCTGCGTGTAGTATCAATGTAAAGTAGTTCACAAAATAGCACACCCGGTGTTAAATTAGTTTTATTGCTATCTTGTTCCCTGATGTCCTCCATCTACTAGTACGCTCTGATATCTTCAATGTTATTTTATATAATGTGACAATTGTAGGTTTTAACAGTGCCTGATAATATCCACCCTAGATTTTTTTGCTGCGCACTGGGTTGCGGACCACCTTTGATAAGGCCATCCATTAAAATTTGTGCGTAAACGTCAGCATCCAGGAGTATATCTACCCCCCTGGAACTATTGTAATCTGGATCTGCTTATGCAATATGTCGTAATTGGGGCCAGTTATTCTTTGAAAATGTTTTATTCGGTAAATTATTTACCACGTGTTTCATTGCTAAGGCGTCAGTGACAAATGTAAATTCATCAAAAATTTATTTGCAGCGTAATTGAACGGTGCCCTTAGTTTTATTGGATAATGATCCTATCCCTGATATATTAGCTGTTAAGTGCTTACGTTGTAAATCTAATCTTTGGGCTGCATCTACTGATATCAAGGTTATTTGAGAGCCTTGATCAATTATAGCTCTTAAAGTTATGTATGCTCCATCATTTCGTAATAATTGTAACATTGCTGTAGGTAATCATATCTCGTCATCATTATTTGACACGTAATTGTTTTGTATAGGTGACCTTTGCTGAGCCCGAATTTGCGAATTAGACCCTGACGGCTGTATTGACCTAATTACAGGAGTTTAAGTAGCTGAGTTATTGTAAGTAAATGCGGGATATAAAAATCATACAAGATGTCGGGCATTACATTCCTCACAGCGTTTTTCCAATGAACAGTAATTTTTCGGCATTGCATAATGGGCACGTGATTTTCACTGACGTATGAAATGCATTGTTTAGGGCAGATTTTCTATATTTCGTCAAACTTTGATGTTGTTGCGATGGAATATTTTTCATCTTTGTTTCGTAAAATTATAACTATCAGAAGGAGTAGATGATTCAATTCTTTTCTTATTTAAAGGTTCTAGGGCTGTAAATTTCCCTTCTAAAACTTTCACGAACTCGTTAAACGAAGATAATTCACGCGGGGCTTTTTGTATTCCAATATAATCTCCATAGGTTTCACTATCGAGTTTCTCGCACAACACGTTTACTAACATAGGATCCCAACTACAACTACTATCAACGCCTAGATTTTGAAATGCATAAAAACACTCCGTAGTGACGTCATAAAGTTTCTTTAATTCAAACGCTGATTGGTTTTGAATGCTTGGTTGACGCATAAAAAGCTGGAATTGCTTTGTAAATAATAATTGCTTGTTATCTTACCTATGGGTCAACAAATACCAACATGTACCGTAATACTGCACTATTCTCTCCACCTCACCTCTGAGTTTGCCTTTTAAATATTGCATTTTTTGAGCCTTTGTAAGAGATGGGTTGTTATGTATAGCAGTCGAATATAAGTTAAAAAAAGTAGGCCAGTTTACATAGTTGCCGCTAAATGTTGATATTATGTATCTATTTGCGGTACCCACTGTGATAAATGTAAGTTAGAAGTAAGCTTTTTAATGTAAAATTTTCTTAGTACTTTCGAACTTTTGTTCTTGTAACGTATATTCATCGTCATATAAAATATCTGACCCTGCCAAAATGCCATCTAATTGTAAATGTTATGTATTTATGGTATTCCACCTATTTTGAAGAGATTTAAGTTTGACTTCTTATTCCCATTTTTCATTGAAACTCTCAATATCAATATTATTTATAAGTGACATAAGACCACGAAAGTTCGCAGACTCCATTCAGAGATTTTCTCTCCCTTAGCATTAGAATAAGACGAGGACTCTCCCGAAGGAGTATCGAATTGCAAGGAAATATCAGTTTTATGAGATAATAGTAATTGACGCACCTCAAGATAGAATTATTGCACAATGTTTTTTAAAAGTTTCAGTAAAATATTGATGAGCCTGGTCTTTCTCTTTCAGCAATAAAATGTCATTTGATTTAAATTCTTTCCAAAGTTCATCTAAAAATGACAATTTTAGTGTAATGTATTCTGAGTTCTTACGACTAGCAGAATCTTTTTTGTAATTGATTTTGACCTTCTTGATGTCTTCGAAGATTTGGTTTTGACCTTCCATTTTTAAATGAATTTAAGATAATTTAAAAGTAATATGCAAAGATCTTACTTGTATACTGGCTTATACTTGCTAGACCACGGTATGTAACAGGATTGTCCCGATTGTACTGCAACTGCACGCCGCCTTAGCTCCAACAGCCGCTTGTTGCGCTGCAGTTCGGCAAGTAAGTTGTTGCCGATGATAATGTATTTCGTTGATTTTAAAAGACACCATTTATTATACGCACACACTTCTAGATGTAAACTGTTATTTAATGTAATTGACAGACACTAAAATTAATTGTAATGTAAATTGTAAGTAGTAAAAATAAAAAAAATCCATGTTAGGGTTTAATCCAAAATATATAAATGCAAAGTAAAGTACATATGTAAACGTAAGGGTAATTTTAAGTAAGTAATAATGTAAAGAAAAGCAAGTGCACGGTTGTAAGTAGTAAGATGTAATACTAGTAAGATCGTACTCCCCACTTATAACTAGAAAATTAAAACTAAACAAAAATGCACATGACCTATAAACGTTAATCTGATTGCTATAGCTGCGAATTAATCGATGACAAGTATATGTACTTTGTACAAATTGATATATGAAATTATTGCATTTCATTTCATTAGTTTAATATTAACCGCTTCCTTTTCAACTCAAACCTGCTCAAAATATTTTATCAATCACTTACTAGGGCCACAAAATCAAAAATGTCCCTTTCATGCCACCCCTCCCATACATATCTACGAGCTGTACGAGATAGAGAGAGTAAATGGTTGACCGATACCAATGAAAAACAAAATGATATACAAATGTTCGTGAAAATTTACTTCCAAAAGGTGTCTGTGTCGATTTCCAATCACCTAAGGCTTTTGGGCTTATGGTAATCCATACGTCCAAACTCAACTTTGGTCGAAAGATTGAAACCATGGCTCAAACTGCTTCGCAAAACCTGGGAACCATCTCGACTGCCCACGGTACTTCAGCTTTGAACAGCTGCTTACCTCTACACAGCTCAGATTCAATTCTAAATAGAGTATTGCAGTTTGTAGTCAAGGTGCCAAAATGAAAACAAAACAAAAGAACAAAGCGATTCGATCTCCTCTCTTTTGAAATCCCGGGGATTTCAAAAGTGGAGTGAATAAGCTCCTTTTTGATAGGTGTGTCATATCCTCGTTTCGACTCCTCTTTGCATCAAATGTGATGGAAGACCAACGCCTGCCACTTGATAATAAAAATACTATAATAAAAAAATAATAACGAAGAAATTCTTGGGTGACGGAGAATTCTTGCAGATAGACTGCAGACACACTATTTATATCGCGGTTGCGACGTTTTATCAAAATATACATGTAAAACACAGTAACATATTTATTAACGTTTATACAATTAACTATTAATGATATTTCATGAGAAATTTGTTTTAATGACTTGCAAGTGACAACGAAATCAGTTTATTTATGACTGAAAGCTAAGTACTAAAGAGGATAATGACAAATAATAACAAATTAGGACCTCTTAAGACTCTGTTCTCCTAACAGAAATCTTCCCAATAAAATGACCATGGACCAAAAAAGGATTTTGTCCTAGTTGCAGACATGATGTCTCTCGGATCTTGAGCTACATTTCTTATCTTTTATGATAACAATGTCTGATGTAGTGAGCATTCAGATATTCTGACATAAAGCAAACATTGAATGACTAATAAAAGCACTGAGAAATATTAATGAGCATTGATATAGTTGTTTATTACAAAATTGTGTTCTTGTTAGTAGGATACTGATATGGTACATTTTTTGAATAATTAATTCTCTGAACATTTTAATATGGATTTTGGCATCTGAGTGTTTTGTTAATCTAAATAATTACGCTACATGTAACTTATTTCAGCTACAGTTACACATGCTCCAGAATAGCATGCTAAAAAGCGTGCTTATGAGTATGCTTAATATGAGCATTCTTATGAGCAGTTTACATTTGCTAGCAATAGGCATGCTAATTTTAAGTATGCTCCTGAATAAGCATATTCAAAGCATACATTCCAAATACACATGCCATTTTCTAGCGTGCTTTCTCGCTCTCTGTCAGTTCAAACAAAGTCATGGACAATCAAACAGCTATCCGTATGGAGCTGTTGCAAACGACTGATCGATACTAGCATGCTCAATAAGCAAACCTGTTTAGACACGCTTAAAGCACGCCCCCTTGCACCCGCGCCGCCGGTAGCATACTCAAAAATCGCACGCCTGTCGATTCGCAAAGCATGCTGGAAATGAGAATGCTAATTTTGAGCCAAATTCCGACACACATGCTACTAAGTAGCAAGTGCTCACTTGAAGCATGCTTTCTGCTTGAAATGAGCATGTGTAACTGTACCTTAAGGATTGCTGCAATACTGGGCTCGCTCTAGAGTAGGGTCCACTGTGACGTTGTTAGTTTAGCTGTTAAATTTGTAAATAAACGCTTTTTGTATTTTGTACACTACTTGGGACGATAATTGCGTATATTTGAAGTATGAAAAAGTGCTGGAAAAAAATAATAACATTTCTTTTACGATTTTTTTATAAAAAACTATTTTATGATATTAAATTGATTTAAACCTTATCTATTGCCTGCATAGTATTCTTGGGCTGTGCATCGATATTGAACTATACTAATATAATAAATGTGACAGTTTGTTAATTGGTTTGTACTACTTCCACGTCGAAACCACAGTAAATAATTATGAGAAGTAGTGAAACTTCATACAAATGCTCGATTTGACGTAATTGCGTCACACAGATGCCTCAGTAAGAGCCCTAAGCAGAACTCGCAGTCCTGTCCGTTGCGCTAGGGTTGAAAATGATAAGTAAAATATTTCAATATTTATATAATTTCTACAATTGTTTAAATTTTCTGAAAAAATATTTTAAAACAATACGGAAAGATTGATTTTCTATGTTACTATATAACGAAAATACATTGTTTAAAACGAGTATTTTACTTGTACGATTGTATTTTTCATAAGAACATAAAATATACTTTTTTTGTATTTCCCTATTAGCCTCTTTTTTTAAAAGCTAAATGTTCTGACTTTTTTTATTGTAACAATTACACATAAGATTCCTGGTTTTAATAAGTAGTCATTTTTAGAATAAAACATTCTACGACTATCTACGGAGACTATTGACTGGGAAGAACCCTTCCACCGAAAACGAAGTTTTAATCATCACAATTTATTTATTTAGCTAATTTTAGTCCATTTTTTTTTCATCAAATAACAAAAGTTTACAAACTTACAAATCTGTCTAAATATATCAGAGTGACAAACCTTATGCCCAACCGGCTGACATACAAGAACTCCAACCATACAAAAAAATTTTATGGAATTTACAAATATTTTAAAGGACAACCGTATCGCTTGCAATCGTATAGAGCAAATGTAAATTTTTTTATACGGCCTAGTTTCAGTTGTTCTTTAGTAGCTTATATGTACAGTGTCGAAACCGAGCAGAGGAACGAAATCTTCTTTGAGCACGCAGTTGAAGCCTTAGGCCACAGTTATTTAAAAAATTATAAACATGCTAGATCAGCGTGCGTGGTCCTGGCATTAGGACAAGGTATTACTTAATTTACTGAAAAACTAAAAATTCCATGGTACGGATTTGACATCGTTGATCGCCACATCTTTTATTTATTTTTTCATTTATTAATTAAAGATTACCGACAAAGTAAACTAAAAATACACACTTTTTCAATCGTTCTCAGAGTTCACCCAATTATAGGCCACCACAGCTAACACCAATAACAAAGTACAAAGTAGACAGATTTACATTACCAATAGAATAAACGCAAAATTTAAATAACTAACTTTATTAATAAAATTGTAGGATATAACTTGTTTTCCATAAAATTAAATAAGATTATAATTAACAATTTAACTCTAGAATTTACAGTGGCATATTCACAGAAACACACAAGTGGCATAGATTTAATTACATATTTAGAATAATCCAAGTAGAATAGTCCAAGCAGGTTGAATATTATGAAATTATTGAAATAAACTGATTGATGATTAAAGAGCCCAATAAATCAAACGTCAAATAAACATAACTGACAAATGCATAAAAAAATTATTAACCCCACAAAACTCCAAGTTTAACAGTATATTTTTCGCCAGGACAGCTTATTGTAAAGTTGGCTAAAAACTTGTGCCAACACTCAGCGTAACACCCTCACAATCAAGAAAAGCATTTACTAAGGTTTAAACTACTTACTACATTTACCGCTGATTTACTTATCAGAATAACGTCATTATAAACTAATTGCCCGGAAGATAATTAACAAAACAACATGTTTTCAATTTGCTTTATTGCTTTAATGAATGTGTATGATTCATTCGCTGTGGAGTTAACGGTATAAGCATTTTGGTTCAGTTATTTATTAACTTCACTGCACTTTACATAGTAGAAACCAGTTCTTCGGTATCCACCATAAAGTCAACAACGTTGGACATGTGATGCAGTTAAAATTTTGTTAAATTAAAGCGAGCTTAATAAATTGTGTTGTTTAATAAAAATGTTTTCAACGAAGAATTATGTGTATGGTGACCAGAGCGTTTTAGTGCCAGCGCATTTGAATTTTGGAACTTATTTACTACATCGCTTGAAACAACGTAAGGATGAAATAGCACTGGTATGTTTGTATTTCCTTCGATTTCAAAAAAGAAGTCTTAGTCACAATATGCTTTTATGTATGTTCGGGCATATATGTTTTAGCTTAAATTGGTTATTGTATACTGGACCCAGTTTGGACTTTGGAAACATGCAATTAAACTCCTCAATATATAATATAAGTTTTTTACTTATAGATATTTGTTATATTTATAACGTTCCAAATAATTATAAGTACATAATAATGCTCGAGGCTTTTCCGGACTTAGACGCGGACAGTGGAATCCTTAATGTCGAACAGCACTTGTAGTTAAACGATGTCATTTATGAAAATTATTTCGATCAACTCGGACTACAGATTATTTTGATTTGGCAAATAAATCAGATTTGATGATGACAGTCTAATGATAAAGCCAGGAGGTGGCCTTGTTTGGACAAGTCCAACATATTATATTAAATGGCAAGCTTCTATTGTCGAAGTCAAGAAATTTAAATGGAACTTTGAAAATCCTTAAGCTTGTGTTTTTTTTAACAAACTCAAGGAAATTGGAAATTCCCATTAAAAGAAACATCTTAGTAAGTTTTACCTGTCACGGAAAATAATGAAATATTATAATTGTATAAAGAAATATAAATTAATAAAAAAGATTAATACAAAATGGATGTTTAATTAAGTAGGACATACATTAAGGATATTTAGAAATATTTAACAGGTATTTAATACACGGAATCAGGCCCATAGATATTGCGGGAAGGTAAACCCGTATTGTTTGTCGCGTCATTATGAATTAGGCATGGCTTAATTCAGTTTATAATTTTTTACTTATTAACAGATATCCGAGTAAATATAGTCACGAAACACTAAGACTAAAATTTACAAATCTTTTTACAATTCCGAAATAGATAAAAATAATCAATTTTAAGAAGGACACAATGTGGCAACAGTGGTATTGCAAGTAAATTTAAACAAATGCGTTTCTATCTCTCGATATTATAAATTCTGTATAGCGATCAGTGCTATTTAAACGGACTGAGGTCCATTTTTAGCGAACGTTTGAGAGGGATATATTTTTTGAGATATATTCATTGGATATATTTATTGAGATAAATAAATCCCGCTTCCTAAAGCATTCCTCTTCATTTGACAAAATTCTGAAATCTAACATTATGATGGTTATGACCAGGGTTAAATTATCATGTATGACATCAAATTAAGAAACACCTATTGTGACACCAGGAAGGAGCGGATCACGAAGAGAAGTTGTCATACAAAGAGGCCACTCAGTACGCCGTAAACTTGGCATCATACCTGATACAAGTTGGTATTGGCCCCGGAGCCACAGTAGCTTTGGCAGATGAAACTCTGCTGACCTTTGTTCCTACAGGCATCGCTGTATTGTTAACCGGTGCGGCGTACACGCCCTACTCGCGATCAATTGGAAAAGGTAAGAAAATAATTAATTATTGTAATCAAATACAAAAACAAAAAAAAACGTAATAAAATTAAAGGTTTTCTTATGTGATACTAGTAATTAAAGGTTGATATAGAAAACCACAGTACTACTAAGGAATTCTATAAACGAGTAAAAAGACTTGGTTTAAACCGTCCAGTCGTTTTTATTGTTTGTTTTTTAATGTAATCGTTATCGCTTCGTAAAATAAATAGACTTAACATTGAAAAATAAACTGTTTATACCTTCCTCAATGTTTATATTGTTGTTCGTTGAGTTTAGGAAGTCAAAGGATGTACATATTAACTTCAGATATATTTACTTATATAGTTATATTATTTACATGTTATTGTAATTTTAATAAAGTAACTGACCTAACAATCATAAATAAATAAAATACACTGTTATCGTGGTCATTTCCGTAGCTTCAATGCTCTACATAAGTTTCTATTATTAGATCACTCTGCGGCTTTACTGAACATTTAATAGGCCCTCAACCTTTTGTCATACTCAGCTATTACAATAAAAGCCCACCGCATATTTAGCGACTTACATTGTTGCTATTTTAATTTAATATAACGCGTTTTATTACAGGACGGAATGTGCTAGTTGTAGGTTTATATTGCTACGTATATTTAGGATAAGTAAAACAAAAATTACAAATAAATATAAACTTAAACTAAAGTTAGGTATACAATAATATTAACAACATAACGAAAACATATTTTTAGAAAACTTACGTAATTATTGTTACTTTGCTAAAGTCCTTACTACTGGTTCACTGAATCACTGAATCAATAAATAAATATTAAAAATACATTAACCCATATGAGCATCAGAACCAATTAATTATGTTCAGCCAACAATCCACCAAACACAAAATGAAAAAAATTCTAATATTTTCAACCTACAGTTGTCAATTAAAGAGTTGAAAATCAATTGAGAAAATCTGATATTTCATGGTAGGTTAGTGAGCTATTGACTGAACGTTGAAGGTTGTCTACGCAGATAATTGAAAAACAAACTTGTTATAAATATACAACTTCTCAAGAATGTATTTTTTGAAAAACTAACGTCTCGACACGACCGCAGCTTGTTAATTGGTTTAGCGTACCGGCGAAGCTTTTTTACCTGTTCTGCTCTAGGACAGATATTGGAATTCTTAACAGAATAGACAAATGTTTTCTCTTTCAGCCGTTTTAAAACACAAACTGTCAGTAGCTAAGCCATCATATATGATTTGCTCAAAATCATTTTGGCAAACCTATGAAGAAGAATTAAAAAATTGTGATTCCATGAAGAAGATATTTTCTTTTGACGAGGATTTTGAAGGCGCCATTTCAATAAATAAGCTGGTTTCAATTACCGTTCCTATTGAAGAATTTGAACCGCCTGTAGTACAAGGGCAAACAGACGTTGCTATAGTATTGTACTCTTCGGGAACCACTGGGATGCCGAAAGGAGTTCAGCTGACACATCTAAACTGTATTTTAGCGAGTTTACCTGATTCGTGAGTAAAGCTCTATTTATTTGCTTTCAATTTTAACTTAAGTACATTTAAAAACTTTGATTACCATTAGAAAGTGCACATTATATAAAATAAATTAAATTATCGTTCCACCATCTTCATTCGGCGAAATAAATAAAGCCAATGCTGAACTTCGAACTAAGCCATAATGTGTTCTACATGAAACTAAATTAAAGAACTGATATGGAAATAAATTAACAAATAAAATAAATTATCTTTAAAGAAGAGAAAAAGGGAATTTGAATTGTTCAATAAATTGAAAACCAGCTGCAATAATAACTCTCTATTGACAATATCACACTTTTTTAACAATAATGATAGTTAACGTATAAAATTAAAATTTAGGAATTCTCAAAAAACATTATAAGATGATTAAATTCTTTCCAGATTTTCAGACGAATCGCTGCAAACAGCATTAATTTATGGAGAATGGTATCACAACTACGACATTTTTATGACGTATAAATTTCTATCAGCCGGCCGCAGAATTGTATTTGCAAAGAATGAAACTTGTGAACAAATTCTCAAAACAATTGACAAATGCAAGGTTTGTATTTATATTGCAATGAGTCTGTGGCATTAAAAAGTTCTAAAGTGAAATAAACATGAAACCATACATGTCCAATGCAATAAAATAAGACTCGATGTTATTTCAATGTTGCTTTTATGAACACCTCACAAGACTACTTTACCAACGTGTGGTGACCATCTGAAAGAACAACCAATCTTGCACCGGATACATACTGTACGTAGTACAATTGCGATTCTAAGGTTAACGATGTTTGATCGTTAGAAGAATTAAGTAAATATCGTAGTAGTTCATAATTGACAACTGAAATTTTTACCAAGTAAACATGTTTAATGCAACTAAAGTGAACATATGATTAGGTTTTCAAAACTGGAATTTTTACCAGTAACCCTTTTTATTAATGCAGCAGTTACTCAAAGCAATATTTTTTCCTACGAATATTATAAACGTTAAAGTTTGTTTGTGTGCGTGCTTGGATGTTTGAAATATAAAAAAAGGAAATAATTAGTGTACTACGGTTTTCATATCTGTATTTATTGCAGTTTTAATTTGGATAGTATCTATTACACCACCCTAATAAACGTACAATATAGATTTCTTCATCTTCACGTTCTATGAAAAAGAGAGATAAAAAGTCAAACGTCATATCTAATGCTTTCTGACTGCCTTGAAAACTACATATATGTTCAAGTTTCACTTATGTGCTTTAGTCCTGAATAGTTAACTTAATTTTCATACATCCCACAGATAAACATCTGCCTATTGATTCCATCAGCTGTCGGCATGCTATCTAAAGCACAAGATGTTGACAAATACAATTTGGAATCTCTGAATGTTCTATATTCACGATCTTCCCCACTTCACGCCAAGTTGATAGAAAGGATCAAAGACAAGTGAGTTCAAGGGCAGTCCCCGAACAAGGAAAAGGTTTATGTAGATATTTTTTCTAATAAATGCTTCCCAAATTATTTTTGTGATGCTGAATGTTGTGAAATTGAAAGAAACATTTTTCTTTTGTTTAAAATAACTTCTGTACTCTCTTTTTGGGATTATTGTATATTAATGTATGTATTGTTTAAGGAGTCTAACACAAAAACCAAATAAGTTCAACAGATCTTATAACGTTACGTTAAAGCATTAATGAGAAATAATATCACTTTCGAAAACGTTTTAAATTTCAAAGTAGAAATTCTGAAAATAATATCGCACAAGAAAAGTTACAAGTCACTTATATTCTTGATATGTCCTTTGCAGATTGTATTGCTCAAACAGGATTTTTTTACAACTTTACATAAAGTAAATGAGATGTGATTTTATAAATATTAGAAAGATTCATTTATTCATATTAGGACTATTATTCTTTTAAAGAGGAGCCTAGACCCAAACTTATAGAGGACTTGTCAATTAGATGCGTTCGGCGTTCTGCAATCTGATCAAACAAAATGCAACCCAAACATGAAGCGTGACCGCTTGCCCTGCGTGGTTCGCTAACCGGTTGCCCCGCCCAAGTCCCAGGCAAGTTGTCCTGACCCGCAAAACATTTTACTTACATCCTGGGCTGTGTACGATTTAACGGGACCGTAGGCCACGTCTTGTGTCGATTATTCCTTATCAGTGCAAGCGCAAGAAAGACTAGGCATATCCTTTCGCTATAATTTAAACAACTCATTTCAATTCAACTTATTGTTCAGGTTTCCAAGCTTGAAGGCCGTGTTACAAGGCTACGGGATGACGGAGGCCGGTGAACTGGCCTCGGAGTGCTGGGGGACGAGGGGCCCACGATGTGGCACTGTAGGCATGGCTACTCCTGGAATTACTCTTAAAGTAAGTGGGTTTAACCCAGAACCCTATCACCTTGATCCTTTTTGCGTTCGTATAGCGAATGAAACTCTTTGCGTATTGTTCACTAGCACAATCAAAGAGATGTCTTTATACTGATTGACTGTAAGACATATTTTTATATTTTTTTCTGATCTAAAAAGAAAAAGTAGGTATTCTGCAGGAGAATCTACGGACGTGCTCAAATTATTTGTATATAATATTAACATATATTAACATATAACAAATTGGTGGTATAAGGCATGCAGAAAATTTTTTCAATATTTATAATTACCTAAAATATTAGTTTAATAAAGTGTTTAGGTGTAAATAACAATATAAACTTGTAGTATAAACAATATTTTACTTCACGGAAATTAATATTTAGATTTTGAAATGGCGTGACCATTTCTAATTTATTATTGACGGCTGAGTGGCGTAGTGGGTATAAGCCATGCACTGGAAATCCCAGGTACGATTCCTTGTCCTGTTTGTATACCTACATTTAAATATTTGCTTATTATGTGTCCCCCCCCCCGGTTCGCTGTATGTTTTATCCAAAACACAAGCTCTGCCTACTTTGGGGCCATACACTTGGCGTGTTAATCTAAAGATTTAAAACGATGTTTAGAATACAATCGAAAAATGAAACAAGAGAAGTCATTTTTTGCTTTAAATTTTACTCTATGACATCATGCAAAAGAGTAAAAGCAAAACACGGCCGTCATAAGACTCAAGTGGCAAGAAACGCCATCGACTAAACCCAGTCTTGAATGAGTTTTAAGTGGAGTTAAGGGTCGAACGTGCGTTTCCGTCACTTACTTCTAATATGGTTGAGGAGGGCGATGGCTGGATCCCGCGTTAACTCGTGAACGGGTGCCGTTTAAGGGTGTTCGTCGTTTGGATACTTGGGGGGAGGGAGCTGACCTAACAGATGCAGATAAGAATAATTTTGTATAGACATAAAAAGCCACAGTAAATTTATTTGAAAAAAATATACCCGTGATGTTTCTTGCCAGTTCTTCTTCACGGGTTTTCCGAACTGGTGGTAGAGTCATGTTTTATTTGACGTCAATCAGAACAAGTAATTATGAATGTTGAGAAATAAATATTTGAAAAAGAATTTGATCTCTTGTTGTGACTCAATCAAGAGAGGATTGCCGATAATGTCTTTTAAAATCCGAAGTAAAGTTACGAGGGTGGTTTGACAAGTTCGCGGCCTAAGTAAGAAAACACAGGAATAATCCAATTTTTATATTTTTATTTCTACATACTCTCGTCCTAGGTCACAGCACTTAGTCCAGCGGCCCTCCAAAGCCTTGATCCCATTTAAATAGAAAGTCTCGTCAAGGTCTTCAAAAAAGGCATCTACGGCCACTTTGACCTCCTCATTGGTAGAAAATTTCATTTTATCTAAGTGCTTTTTTAGTTTTGGAAATAGGTGGAAGTCAGTAGGTGCCAAGTCAGAAGAATAAGGGGGATGAGGAAGCAATATGAAACCAAAATTTACTATTTGAGCCATCGATTCTGCAGATGTGTGAACACGAGCATTGTCCTGATGAAACGAAACTTTCTTGGTCATCAATTCTAGTCTTTTAGACTTTATTTCTTCGTGTAAACGACGTTATAGTGTGCAGTAGTATGCAGAAATTATAGTTTGACCTCTTTCTAAGTAACTAACCAAGATGACACGCTTAGAATCCCAGAAAACCGATGCCATTACCTTGTTTACTGAAAAACACACCTTGACTTTCTTGGGGGTCGGAGATCCGGGTCTCTTCCATTGTTTGGATTATTGTTTGGATTCAGGAGCATAGTAATGAACCTATGTTTCGTCCATAGTAATAAACCATGCTGAAATTTCGTTTGGATCAGCTTGAAAAGGCTCTAAAAAGTCTCTAGAAATCGTGCGCCTGGTTCGTTTCTATTCAACTGAAAGGAGCCGCGGAACCCATCTTGCAGACACCTGGTAGAACCCTTATTCGTTAACTATCATGTTTTGTGTATCTTCATATAAAATCCCTAGAGCTTCAGCTATCTCAGATATCTTCAATCTTTTGTCTCCCATGATGAAATCTCATATTTTTCGAGGTTTTCCGAAGTCGTAGCTGTAGAAGGCCGTCCAGAGCGGGGGCTATCTTTGATGTTCTCTCCTCCACGTTTAAATTCAGCTGTCCACTTTTTTATCATTATATACGACGGAGCAGATGTTCCTAAAGTAGGCACCGTATCTTCATGAATCTGCTTTGGAGTTAAGTGTTACTTGTGGAGGTATTTGATCACGGCACGGTGCTCTAAACTATCCATTTTCAAAATCAATGAAACTTACTCTCACTTAATGTTCAATAAAATAAATAATTACGCATGTATCTCAGAGAAAAATTGCACAGAGACTGACAAAGAGTTTAGGTTTCATATGAGGGTAGTTTTATAATAATATGACAACGCTATCTATGTTAGGCCGCAAACTTTTCAATCCACCCTCGTATATTTACGCAATCTGTATGAACATGAAGAAAAATAAGTCTATAACCAAGTGTAAACTTTTTACCTATGATTAAATAAAATATTTTGAAATTTAGAATTTAATAAAAATTTACAAACGTATGCGATTGCATCGGTCAAATTGTTATACAGTTCGTGACATAAGTCGTTACTTTACCATAAATGAAGATAAATAAGATTCAATTGTATAAGTCTTGTAACATCCTCGCCTCCGCGACTATTTTCCATCATAAGATATGGAAGGCAAATGATCATGTAGAAATAAAACCGTAGCGTTCAACATTTCAAAATAAAGTTTTTAGCATTAGTTACTCAGCACTAATTGTAATTAGCTTTTTCTCGTGTTTCAGTGCTAATAAAATGAAGTCATTTTGTTTGTGCGAAACAAAATAAAGTAGCATTCTGTTAATCCCTGAAAGCTAAAGTACTCGCCGCTTTAAAAAATTAGTAGTTGGATTAAAATGAAATGAAAAAATTGTCTGAGAATTGATCTAATAAAGTAATGTGTAAAAATTAATTGTTTCCATAAAACTTGATGTAAAATAGAATAAAAATTTTCTAACATGATTATTTATAGGTAACGACGGGGTAAGAGCGATTCGATTGTATTACTTTACTTTTTTATTACTTTTGATTTAATGCACATATTTTTATGCACAGGAAAGACATTCCCTACCAACCTTTAGGTAATAGACAAACTTGCTTATGAAGTATTAGGTTAGGTAGGAAGGTTTGATTACGGTCAACCTGAAACGACAGTAGTTTCTTTTGTTAAGATCTCGTCTGGGCTCGTAATAATCACGTTTAAGTGGGTGCCGTAGCCAGTGCAATAACAGGACCGTTATTAATTATTAATAATAACATTAATTAATTCCAACTGAAGCTTACGGTTGGCAACGCATCATTAGTTGGCATTCCTGTAATAAACAAAATTAATATGAATAGATAAAACGCCTACGATTAGAGTCATCCATAGGTGCGGACGCCACTTACTATCAAGTGGGAAGTGAACTCGTTTGCAAGCTAAAAAATTTTTTTTTTTTTAAATTAAAATTAAAACAATGAGTTATTATTTCTTTAGTTGTAAACGTATTATTTTAAATATACAATTTCAATTGGTTAAGCCATAATTTTATTTTTTTTAGATTTCTGATCTTGCCACCGGTAAAACCCTAGGACCAAATAAAACAGGTGAAATACGATTAAGAGGCCCCGTGTTCATGAAAGGATACATTGGTATTGACCCATCTACGTATTTGGATCATGAAGGATTCTTCAAAACCGGTGACTTAGGATATTTCGATGAAGATAAATACATTCACATAGTCGATAGGATTAAAGAAATAATTTGTTGTGATGGGTTTAAGGTAAGAACTTTCATTACCTTCGTTCTCTTGTCTCCAACAGTATGAATATTAATAAATTGTACTTTGTAATATTATAATATTTTATTACTCATATATGCACACAGTAAATAAAGTTCTTGGCATTACCTAACCGCTGTCAAAAAATCTTAAAAAACTTCTTGAAGTATATTTTATAACTCAGTTATAAAATATACTTCAAGATACTTTCACAGCTTATTTTTCTAAAATTTGTAAATTTAAATTTCTATTTCACAAATGAAAAATTCTGGATTCTTATTATGCGCAAAGTTACTTAATATGTCTATTCAAAAATCTTTTTATTTATAGATAGCTCCTCTAGAATTGGAGACATTGCTGCTCCTCCATCCAGGTGTGAAAGAAGTGGGAGTGGTTGGAAAACCGGACGAGCTGCATATGGAAGTACCGACGGCATTCGTTGTGAAGCAGTCTGAGTATACCATCACTGAACAAGACCTGGTGGACTACATTGGTGCTATGGTAATAAAACCTATTTATTAAATTCCACAGTTTGAGTAAAATTATTAAACAATAACTTGATACGTTACGATTTGCATTAATTTTTTTATTAAATTCATATTAATAATATTTACAAGTAATATAATAATGACTATTTTTCGAAAACCATCTCACATTATTTTGTGATGTATAGAAATAATATTAATTTTATTTATTTTAAGTATTTCATTTAAAAAAACGAATTACAAAGTACACTGATTATTTAAGCTGTCAAAACGATTGCCCCAGCAATAGGGCGTCGAGATTTGCCTGTGACGTCACGCCGCCGTGGTGTCAAGACACGGCATAGATTGATAGAAACAAGATTATGACTTGTCCGTGATGTCATTTAAAACCTAGCCAATCAACATCGTTTCATGTGTTGTTGTTCTGGAACATAATTTTGAGTTGGACAACTCAAAATAATTAAGTTTATTTGTGTATTTTTTGGGGGAAATATTTATTGTCGTTTAAATCTAGTAATGCGAATTGCTTTTAAAATTGTATCCAATCATCTGACAAAAAATAAATAACAAATGAAAAACAACGATTAGCAAAATTATACTTGATAAATTTATCATTTTACAAACTATTGTTTAATAAACTACTCTTTGGACAAAATATTTACTAGCAAAATATAATTATACCAAATCATCATTTACCAAATTGATAATTTTTTTAAACTACATGTTTGCGTTTCACGCTCGCTCCGCTTGCTTCCTGCCTTTCTGTCACAATACAGGCTCAATTGGGTTAGGTTAGATTTGTAGTTAATACACCAAAACCAAACTAAGTACCATTTCTTACTTTTCACGAAGAGCGACTTTGGTTCAGCGTGAGGTGTTTTATAATTAATATTTTAACAATTTTTTTGTTTATTTATTACACACAACAGAATACAACTTTAATAAAATTAGTGAAAACAAAACTTAAAACATAATTAAGTCTAGGTTGCATTACACAAGAAAAACATTTGTGAAACCTGTATTTTGTCAAATGATTATTTTTAAAGTAATATGTTTGCGAAATGAAAATGAGTAGTTACATATATACTAGTTATATATATATATATATAAATTTTGAGGAAAATCATCAAAGATTGTACGAGTTTTTGTGAAAGATTAAAGTTCTTTAGCTGATTTTTAAAAGAATCTATTTAACATGGTGAAGAGGAGAAGGTAGTGAGTTCCAGAGAGAAATTGCTTTCACCGTGAACGACTGCTGATAAAAGTGGGTACCGTGACGAGGAGTTGCCAGCAAGAAGTTGCTGGCTGACTGTAAGTTACGTTCATGGTGTTGGTGGCGTGTTGGTGGTCAAGTAAACCGTTCTTTAAGATAAGTTGGCAGGCAGGGGTTGAACATTACACCGTATAAAAGATGAAGTGCATGAGTATTCCTTCGGAGACGAATCGGGAGCCCCTTGAGCTTAGCGCGGAATTCAGATACGTGGTCATAATTGCGTAAGCCAAATACGAATCTCACACAAAGATTTTGAAGACGCTCAAGCTTGTTTAGTTGCTCCTCGGTCAAATCGACATAACCGATATCGCCGTAATCCAGTATTGGAAGTATAAGTGATTGTACGAGGGCAATTCTGGTGGGTAATGTCAGAAAATTTCGAAGCCTTCGGAGAGAAAGTGCAGCGGAAAATACCCTTCTACTGACAGACTGCAATTGCGGTTTCCATGATAGAGTAGAGTCCATGAGAACTCCCAAGTTTTTAACCTTGGTACTATAAAGAATAATACAATTATCAAAAACTATGGTGGCGAGTTGGTTGTAATCGATTTTGTTTATAATTTTTGAACTGCCAACAAAGATAACTTGCGTTTTTGAAGGATTTATATTTAAACCATGATCTTTACTCCACTTAAGCAACAACTCAAGTTCCGTATTGATTGTGTTAATTGCCACACCGATGTTATCAAAACTGACATGGGCATAAATTTGAAGATCATCTGCATACAAGTGGTAGAAAGAAGAAAGAGAGTACGTTATAGTATTAATAAAAACTGAAAACAATAAAGGAGAAAGCACACCGCCTTGGGGTACACCAGCAGTAGTATTGCACCATGAAGACACTTTGTCCTCCACTGAAATACGCTGCTGGCGGCCCTGCAGATAACTGCGAAATCACTCAATCACTTCTGGAGATGTGTTAAGAGAGCATAGAATACCAAGTAAAACATCAAAATCAACTGTATTGAAGTAATAATAATAATAAAGTTTATTATGCCATAGAAAGGATAACTTTACAATAAGTTCTTAGGCTAATTATTTAAGGCTATGACACGTATTGTACACCAGTCACACTAGTGTACAATATGTGTTATAGCCTACAGTACTAAACTATACAGTAGTATGTGCTATGGGCCCAGTCCATAAGGCCGGTGAAATTTAAAAGGCTTAACTTAAGGATAACTGTCCATTTCGAAAGGGCCCAGACCCTCTACCCAAAAAAGAAAGCCATTTCTATTAAATTATAATACAGAGGTCATAATGCATAATACATTATTTTTACAATAATATATATTTTTCTATAAGTATAATCTTTATGACAGCATTTCATACTTTATAACAGTTTCATTCTTCAACAATACAACAATCTATAAAAATAAACAGTAAAAAACCAAAAAGTATATTAATAAAATATGTACAAGACATTACCCCATTACTTTAGCGACTTACCTATAGCTTTTCCAAGTGTAGTTATTTAGCTTGACACTGACATATTATGTTAGGGAAGGAGTTAATGAAATCGGAAACCTGAGTCCTCCCCAAAGGTAATGCTTCTATAATAGATTTTTTTCGATTGTATAAACAGCATTAAAATTTAAAATAAAAATCAATATTTTTTTAAATCTTAACAGTGTAATCCGTTATTGGAATATTATATGGGATATATACATAAAGTAACTTAACTGGTATTTCTCACTACGTAAATTAGTACCCATTTGCAAAACCAAAATGTACAATCGTGCACTAATGTGGCACTGTTAGTCCGACGCGGTAAATTCGTACGTCAAATAAATTCTGCGATTTGTACGTACCGTCCGACCAACTTATCTGTTCAGTCAAGGTTGGCGCTGCGCTCAATGCGTAAATTAAAGTTGACATTTAGTCACGTATTAGTTCTAGTTTTTGCTACTGGTTTGATAAGTTAATGGCACTATAAAGGCGATATCAATGAAAGGAACTCATTTTGATTCACACTATTCACACATACTGGACTAAATATAGGGTGAAATTGATTTTAAAATTTTACTTTGTATAGATTTTTTTATATTTAGAACCGGTGCTTTTGGACCTATTAATTTTAATAGTATAAAATAATTTACATATTTTGTTTAAATATCACATAATATCTTGTTGAATCGTGCAGTAATTTTTTTCCAACCAATGTTGAGGAGCGGAATCTGTACGTTATTATATACACTATTTTAATCGCTTTAATAACTTTGTGCTAGCGAATTTCTATTCCGGGTAAAAACGACGACCAGCTGGTTCAATTACAATAACAAAAGCTATTCGAACTGAAGCCTGCTACGGTCGACAACTCCTTGTCAATAACATCAATAATTAATGACTTTCATTAACACGGATGCTACCATCTATAAATATATATACCAATAGGTATAGATCAAAAAATATTATTATTATTATTAAATATCAAAAAAAAATAAGAGCCCTCATACGTAGATGAATGTTTGGAAAAAGCCCGCCTTATGGCAGTTGGGTTTTGGCAAACAATGTAAGCCCGAATAGACTAACCAATCGGCTCTATTCGTATAAAACACAATATGTGCAGTAATTGATTCCAGCCGGCTTTACCATTCAATAAATCATGCCGAATTGACTGTGCCAGCTCCAAGAAATGGGAGCCGCTTAAAACACGGTCTTATCCATCATAAACTGGAAATTACATTCAAATTAATAAAAAATGATTTGCATAAATTTATTTTCCACATAAATATATATATATGTGTCAAACGACCATAGCTGTAAATATCTTCCTTTGAACATATTAAAATGCTTTAAAAATTCCATGATTAGCGAAACACCCCTTATGTAAAGTTAGTGTTGTCCACAGGTTTCCCCTCATATGCAGCTCAGTGGTGGCGTCGTGTTCATACAGAAGATGCCGCGGAACCCTCGCGGGAAAATACTTAGACGTCGCTTAAAGGAGATGCTTAACAAGGACGCATACAATTAAAATTATACGCTTTTGTTTCGCGACTATGTATTTACAGTGGAAATATACTGCTTTTTATCTTTTTGTATTACAATGACACTGCAAAGTATATATAAATAAATTCTTAATAGTTCTGAGCACCATTGCGTTAGCTCAAAATTCTGTTATCTTTAATTATCACAAACACAACAATTTTTTCTGGATTTCCCAATTCAAACAGTGCATTATTTAGTTTGTAACGCTGCGCGTAAGCCTTATTTTTTGGCTGTAGATAAATTTAAAATTTTTTAACGTGTCGTTACCAGTTTTTCTTCACTTTTGTTCGATTTTAGTTTTTGATACAATTGTGTATTTTATAATTATATTTATGTTTGAACTCCAATAAACAAAAACAAAATTTACAACGATATAGCAGCCGACGCGTCTTACCACGAGAACCTTTTTTTTTGCTGTTCATTTGAAAATATACTTACCTTTTAGCTTTTTTTAGTATTAAATACTCTTTTCTGTGTATCTTAAAACTGTAAAACAGGACAAACGCATCAATGCGAGACGTAGGCATCCGCTCAAAACGGATTTACAAAGTGCATCCCTCGGGAACTGGGTGCAAATAAATAGCTCTAATTTTGGAGAGAAATTATCTCAAGTAGGTACCCAAAATAGACCTAAAAGTCTATGAGAACTAGAACATGTTTTTGCATCAATACTCTTCTTTAGTGAACCCTAGCATTTGTGGTATGTTCTAACTATATAATATTTAATGATATAAAAAAGGCATGATCAGCATTCATTTCTGTATAAGAACGAAGTAAACATTAATATTTTATTTAATTAAAATAATAATAACTTTACGATTTAATACTAATTCAATAAAAGCCATACGCATCAAAAGAATCTATATGTTACCTGAATATCTAGTTTCACAACAATAGAATCATTTGATTTCTTAAGCCCCTAATTTCTTCACTGTACCTGTACCTATCTACCTTACAGACACTAATAGCTACTATAAAAGACACCCACCTGAATGTACAGTCCATAAATTTCGCAGGATCCCTTACCCAACATTTAGGCTTTCGCCAAAATTACTTTATGTCACATTCTGCTAATGAAACTAATTAGTCTGACCGCTTCCCCTCGTATTCCGATTTTCGTATTCCAAAGATGGAATCAGTAAAACATTTAATTAAGTAAATAGCGTCTAAATGTCTGAACGGCATCACACCCTCCCTTTGGAATGAGTGAACGTAATAAAATAAAGCCTGTAAGCCTTTGTAACGCTTGGACTTAGCAAGGCTTATAGCTGCTTATCAAAGCTGTGAAATGCCTACATTGCCTTAAAGCTGCTGACAGTTGGAGTTTTGAAGCCAATATACAATTAAAAAGCGCTTATTTTGCCCTGCTTAGCTAGCTAAAAAGCAAACGGAAAGCATTGTGTCAAGTTAAAAGGAAACAAATTTACATTCTAAAACTATAGCAAAGTAATATGAATTATAAATCAAAAACTTTGCAATCTACACTACACCTACATCACGACCGATATATTTGTGAACTAACAAGCATCGCTAGTATCATTTAAATGTTGTAGTATGAAAATGAGTACTAGTTTCGGTAAAACTATAAGCTTGTAAATTATAAAAATGGCAAGAAAATATCAAGATGACAGCCGAGTTTAAAAAAAGAACTATTTCGCAGACAGCTTCAGGTCTACCAACTACGCCATATGTGCTACTCGCTGTGCGATTATGTTTAGGCATTTGAACATACCTAACGTTACCTTAAATCACTTTTAAAAAACCAAATATAGTTCGTGTAAAACGTAAAATCCTATGCGATATCAACTACATTTACATAGGTAAGGTGGGACTCTATCTATTTTTAAAGTCCAAAGCTCAACGTGCGCAAATGGTAACGATCCATACGAATATAAGGAATGACACGCTATTAGGACAGCAATCGAAACCAGGTCAGCGCTGAAAGGCAATGCGATGAAGGCATTGCAATCCTTCCCTCCTGCATGCAGACTAGTTTGATTTTCACTAGTTTTGCATACTAGTAACACGATATGTTGGAAGTAATTGTATAAATATTGACGTAGATTTGATCAAAGCATAGATTTTTGTGATTATTTGGCTGTTACATTTAGGGTATATAAAGTATTTATGGAAGTATTTATTCATCGGGATTAGTCAGGTGTACGACGATTAAGTTTATATGTTTACGAATATGTACTGTACACTTTAATTATAACTTGAAGTAGGTTTTATGAAAATTTTACTAAACAGTAAGTCTGAGCCCACCCTGTGCTTTAAAAAGCCATATCGTTCATCGTTTATCAACGCCTTACGAACTACGCGTCACTTCGCTTGTTGTTTTGATTAAATTTTTTTTACTATATTCATACCCGGCAAAGGAGCACACGACTCACCTGATGGTAAGTGGCATCCGCACCCATGGTCATCCTTAGTGGTTGGCGTTTTATTTACATGTTATTATCTCGACTAAAGATGCGTTGCCGACCGTCGGCATCAGATGAAATTGCCTTGTTTCAGTAAGTGCACTTGCAATGAAAAGAAGACTATGCTTCTGTGAAGAAAATGTATTCATATTTTATGGACTTTTGCCATCTTTATGCATATTTATTTGGATGGAGGTCTTTAAAAAGTATGTTTCTTAAGGACAAAGATGATATTTACTAGTTACAAACTTATAGACTCGATGAGCTAATGAAACGAATAAATGTATGTGTTCATTTTAATCCTAATGCCACAAAATGCCTATTCAGTGCTTAAATAAATAAATTTAATGTAACAATAATGCCAAATACTTTGAAATGGCTCTTTTAAACTCAATAAATAAAATAATTCTTCCAAAGCTTGACTTGACTATGTTTCAACCAACTTTGACGAAGAAGTCTTTGAAGAATGGATTCTGTTAAAATCGTTTGATAAAGATGGTTTTTATGTCTTAGGGTCTCATGTTAGGAAGAAAAGACATGGCACGTTTCTTAGAAAAATGTCTTGATTTAGCTGTCAAATTAGCTTTGTCTGCCCTATGTCTTCGGCCTTATGTTTTAACAGATGGTATATTAATTAAAATGTTTTCAATATATTATCAGTTACAGTTACAGTTAAGTTACAGTTACAGTTCAGATACAGTTCAATTCAACTGTATCTTATATATGAATATATCATTATTTAGACTTAGTATAGAACTTTATTTTTTATAACTAAAAAATAAACGTTTTCTAACTGTCCCATGAAAACGCTGACTTTGCAAAACCCTATTAAACATAACACACATTCTACGAACACGATCTGATTTCGACGTAATCATTTCCCAAAAAGGTTTCTCCGTATTACACTTACCTCAAAGGGGCATAAAGTTGAATTCCTTCTATGATTTATAGGAAATTCGCGATTAAATGCACGTAAATTTGTCAGTTTAATTCGATGTGAAAGCGCCCTTATAAAGGCTCCCACTATCGACTCGGTGCACGACAGTTAAATGAACCGTAAACGCTGCAACCTTCATGAATATTAAAAGGTTATAAAATCTCGCTATTTGCGTAATTACTGTTACGTAGTTCAAGTCCACAGTTTATTACTAAAGTGTTGTGGTCAGATGATCGTCCTATCGTAATATGCTGTGATTTAAAATTACAATTTTATTTTAACATATGCAAGCGTATTTTGGCGTTCTTGACATGAATATCTTCTTGGATAAAAATAAAGTTTTAATGGCTAATAGAAAAACAGGAGCGGTGAGAACTCTCAATATATAAACAGCCATCTTTGCGCTCTGCTAGTGAAGCGCAATTCCATTTATATTCGCTTTTTCTCAGGTACTGCTTCCACCATTTCTGGATTTGTGAGGAATCCTTGCGGGATGGCTTTTAAATGGGTAATTTTTTATTATAAACTCAATTTGTTTTTTCTTCTTTGGAAATACTAATCTTGACAGTTATGAAACTCTAACAAAAGGCGATAAAGTCGAGTTAAAAAGTATTTTATTTAATCATTTGGATAGAAAATAAATACATAGGTTTTGACATCATCAAGTCTTTTTTACAGCTATGTCTGTATATCTGTGATATAACCTACTCTTGATTCAATTGAATGCCACCTGCAGAATCTGTAGGCTGTCCTAAGGGATCGCAGATACATTATCAGCCCATAGTCACGGACGTGCATGGTCATGCGTGAATATTGCGTTTACCTGTAACGGAGCAAATACAGGATTAGCTTCTGATGATAATTTGTAATATCACATAGCGATAGAAACGTGTGGGTACGTAGTTGTAGAGAAAAATATCCTTATATTAAGATGTACTTATGATTGATAAACAAGTTATTTGTAAACACAAATTTTACAAACTTCGACTGACAGGAAAAATCCTGCTTAGTTTTGGTATGGCTAAACTGATTTTTCATCAAACATAGGTTAAAAAATTCAAAGCTCAAAGTTTAACTCAAAAAAAAATTTGCAATTAACTCATTTGTGATATAAGATACAGATAGACACACAGAGAAAAACGTTAAACCTACAACACCACTCTTTTTGCGTCGGAGATAAAAATATACATTAAAAAGATGCAGAATTTCACAAATTAAAATTCCCGTCTGCCAATATTATTTCCCGTGTTATTCCTGTTTGCGTAAAAATTCCGGGAAATTATATACCCAATGTCACTGCCAAAACTGAGACGAATCTAATGAAACCTCATATGTTGAAAACCGTGAAATATTTATAGCTGTAGGTAGATCGCACCAAAGAAATATATGTAGAAATACATACATACATTAAAAAAACCCTCCATCTGACAGTCGAGTTAAAAAGATAAGTAAAACTAAATATATTTTCAACCATGAAGTCGTTGAGTTAAAACTAAGACTTTTTTGTACCCATTTTGTTATATTTATTACATTTACACATACAGAGTTTTAATATCATAAAATTCAAACTTCACTACAGACTATAAAAACTTAGCCATTAAACTTACACGTAATACTAATAAAATATACTTTCTCCACCTCATTGGTCGGAACTATGATCGATTAATAACTTAAAAGTTTAAGTGCACTAAACTTCGTCCAGCTTAGTCCGGCTAAGTAAAACTCTTAAATAACTTGGATAGAGAGGTCATCCATCATGGAGTTTGAAGTTGGTTAAAGAAAATCGCTTTGAAAGTTTTTGTTTTATACGAGGGTGGATTGAAAAGTTCGCGGCCTAAATAAGAAAACACAGAAATAATGCAATTTTTTATATTTATTTTTCTACATACTCTCCTCCAAGGTCACAGCACTTAGTCCAGTTGTTTCTAAAGTAGCCACCATATATTCATTCATCTGCTTTGGAGTTAAGTGTTTCTTGTATTTTTGGTATTTGATCACGGCACGGTGCTCTAAATTACCCATTTTCAAAAATAATGAAACTTACTCTCACTTGTTCAATAAAATAAGTAATAACGCATGTACTCAGAGAAAAATTGCACAGAGACTGACAAAGAGTTTAGGTTTCATATGAGGATAGTTTTATAATAATATGACAACGCTATCTATGTTAGGCCGCGAACTTTTCAATCCACCCTAGTAGTTTGAATTATACTGCTACTACTCATAGTACAAAAAATAAAGGATGATGAGATCTTAAAAATTTATCTGTACCGCCACATCGATAGTTTGAAGTTGAAGAATTTTAAAATAGTTTTGTTTTATTTCGGAAGATAAAATCCTGAATTATTACTTCAATTGCTGTTGTATTTATGAACAGCTCAAAAAATTAATCTTTGGTCTGTTTGAGAGTGATAACACACCGAAAATATAACATAGAAAATATGTACGGTAAGAATACGAAAGAAAATTAATTGAAGAACCCAGACTTTGGAATCCCCATACAAAGGGAACATTTAGTTCAAGTTCTTGATGGAAACGTATTAAACTTACGAACAGCTAACCCACTGCTGCACTTGTTTAGCTTTTATAATAGCAAATTTTGTTACAAATAATTAACTTTGCAATGACAATGTTTGACGTATCGTGAGTACAGAGTACTTTAATATGAATGCAGTATACATTCAGCCCCGCTACTGCGTCACAGCATTATTTAAATACAATTTTGTAGTTGCTGTATATTTAGCTCGCTTATTCGTCAATACTGAATTGATTTTAAACCATAATAAACTCTTAGAATTTACTTACGTAGTAGACTTTTTAACCGCCGCAAACCGTTTAACATAGCAATGTTGTTGCAAAGCGAAGAATGGGTCCTTAGATGGAATTGGGTCTATGACAAAAAAAATTGTAACATATATAAATAGCTTATCAATAGTAAAGAAATATTGCAGGAGTAACAGTATGTTTGCAATCAATAGTATTCTAGATACAGCGATATGTTTGAGAGGCTGCTGCCCGCTACTGCTTTTTTTTTTTTTTTGCTGCCGAGGCACCCTCGCGGGAGGGAGGTGGAAGATGCGTCATGCATACCGCCCGCAGGTAAATTCTTCTGCGGGGGGTTATGTGGGACTCACCAGAATGGCACCTACCCACTAAAAACCACCTGTTGGCTGTAGTTATTACCGTTAGCCTTCATCGGAAGCGACACCCGTCGGGAAGTTGGGTGCGCTGGCGGAGACCCGCTAGCGGGTCTTCCGCCTGTAGTGAAAGTTGCACTGAAGGTGCTCAAAGGGACATGAGTTGGTGGCCGTTCTGGGCAGCCTCCGGTGAAGCCGGGGCTGGGCAGAGGTCGGCCGAAGCATGATTTAGGGATCAATTCATTTAAATGAACCTATAATGAATTGAGAAGGGAACTATGCTCCGCCAGAGCTAGCAAACGCTCTGTCGGAGTACGTGAAGCCCTAAGTTTACGGGCTAAGACTGCGATTTCACTAACATCGACATTTTTCATAGCGTCGCAGACGATACGCATATCGTCTGCTACGGAGGATTGAGGAGTGGGTTTGTATGGGCGAGGAGCCGGGATGGGATTCGATGCGGGGCGCTGCCTCCAATTTTCCTGGGGCAGGCCTGGGCTGTGTAGGCTTTGCAGCCGGAGGAACCCGGCTACGCAGCGGCGGAAAGTTTTCTTGAGAAAGGCGCGGGGCCTGTTTGGGTGCCGCCCTTTTGAAATTGGAGCACATACAACGGGGTGCACGAGGGCAGCCCCTGTAATTTGCGGTGTGGCCGGACTGGCCACAAAGCACGCAATCGGGAGGAGAGGGAGTTTCAGGAGTGTGATTGCACTCCTTAGTGAAGTGCGGGACCAGGCACTTGACGCACCTGGGCGGTGCGCGGCAGTTGGCCGCCGCGTGCCCGTACAACTGGCACCGATGGCACTGGCCGGAATGACCGCGGCGATGAGGCACCTCGATCGAGATCCCAGAGAGGCCGCATATAGTGCTAACCCCTTTGAGGATCTCCCTGGACTTGGGGACGTTGGCGAGAACCACCAAAGCGAGAGGGTGTTGCCTCCCGTACTTGCTGTGCATTTTATGCACCGCGAGTGCCGGGAAGCCTTGGGACTGCAGATCCTCCAGGATAGCCTCGTTCGATAATTCGAACGGGTCTCCCCTGAGTACCGCTCTGATCTTACGCTCTTCTGACAGAGCATAAGTATGATAAGCATATTGCTTATCGGTGAGGAGCTTTGTTAAAGCACGGAAGTCGTCTATCGACGAGACTAAGATTTTAATAGATTCACCCGAGTTGGCCGCTCGGGTGTAATGAATCTTGTGCTCATTGCACAATGTCGAAACCTCAGTCCATTTACCCTTTTCCCGAAGGAAAACGGGTGGTGGGACCTTGGCCTTGACAGAAGTTGGGGCCGGAGCGGGTGTTGAAGACACCGGGGCAGCTGGCGTTGAAGACGCCGCAGGGGTTGTAGGGACGGGCGCCGAGGGTGCCGGGTCTTGTTTCGAGCGCTTCTTAGAGCGCTTCTTAACAAGGGTGAAAGAGGGAGACTCAGGGCCAGTTGGGGTGGCGTCCGAGGATGACTCGGTCGCGGGTGCGCGCTTGCGGCGCGGAGGGGCGTCTACTTCGCACTCCATGTCACTGGAGGAAGGGGACGCGGGAGGGCCTAAGACCTGAGGGGTCTGGGGAACTGGGGTGGCCTGAGGGGCCATTGTGGACATTAATGTCATGAGATTAGGGATAAGGGAATCTAAAAAACGGTACTTATCAGCATTTAAAGACATGCCTTCAGTACTTTTTTTTTTTTATTTTTTTTTATTTAATAATTCACAAAACTGGTAACAATTTAAACTTAATTCTAATACAAAACAGTGTTCGTTTCTTAATCATCACCTACTAGATGTGAATCCAACATGCATTAAACAGTATAATCATGTGGGGATTTTACATTTATTTAAAAGATCTTCTTACTATGATGAACAATTGAATAATCTAAAATACTGAGTTTTAGCATTATTTTATTGCTGCTCTGATTGAGGCTAAAGAATCAGAAAATAAATCAAAGTCACTTCTTGTGTTATTTGCGAAACATATCATTCTTTGAATTGGAGCATGTCTTCCAGTGGTGGTCTTTATTGGAGCCGACTCTAAAATCTTACGATTTGTCAAGCGGCTTCCGGGGCGTGGAACACAGAATTCTAGCTGCGCGAGCAATTCGTGAGAATCTGTTTGACCCTGAATTAATTTTTTCAAAAATATTATGTCTAATGTTTTTCTTCGTGTTACTAGAGGCATCACCCTGTAATAGTCGCATCTTTCCTTATAAGAGCACAACTTCCTACATTTGTTGTCCGAGTATGCTAGATGGTATAAGAACTTTTTTTGAATACGTTCGAGATTATTTATATGCACTTGATAACTAGGATTCCACACCGGACTACAATATTCTAAGATGCTGCGAACAACGCTGTTAAAAACCGTTATTGTCACTTCAGGGCTTCTAAATATCTTCATCTGACGTATTACGAATCCAGATAATTTAGAAGCTTTCTTGAGCATGCTGTGGTATTGGTCTCTGAATGTCAATGAGCTATCCATCGTTATACCCAAATCTCTGATTTTATTTAGTTCTTGTAACGGACTCTTATCAATAAAGTAAGAACTGTGAGGGCTTTGTTTTTTGCGCGAAAACTTCATATAAAAGCACTTGTTAATATTTAATTTCATTAGATTTTCATCACACCATTTTTTTAATTCATTAATGTCTTTTTGAAGTAATTGTGTGTCTAAAAAAGAATCAATGGTCCTATAAATTTTTAAGTCATCGGCATACATTTGAAATTTTGAAGAAATAACTTTATCTAAATCATTAATAAATATCAAGAAAAACAGTGGCCCAAGATGTGACCCCTGAGGAACCCCTGAAGGAACAAAAAATACATCCGATGAAAAACCTCTAATTACGGTCATTTGTGAACGATTCTTTAGATAAGATTCGCACCAACGCAACAATGAGCCATGTATGCCAAAGGATGATAATTTTTGGATAAGTAAGCTGTGATTTACTAGTTCAAATGCTTTTTTAAAATCGGTATATATCGTATGAACCTCCTTGGCACTATCCAAAGCTTTAGATATGTCAGTTACAAAGTGAACTAAATTTGTAGCAGTTGATTTACCTGACCTGAATCCGTGTTGCATTGGTATCAGTGATTGGTTCACATGACGATAAACAGTTTTTTGTACAAAATGATCAAGAACCTTAGCCATACAATTTAGCTTTGATACCGGCCTGTAATTCTCTACGTTATAATGGTCTCCTGTCTTATGTATAGGAATTATTTGTGCAGTTTTCCACAGCTCTGGGAAAACGCCCGATTGCAATGAGATGTTAAATATTCGTGCCAATGGCATCTTTAAATACTCAACACACTTTTTTAAGAATATCACCGGAATAAGATCTGGTCCGGGACTTTTTTGACAATCTAGGCTTAAGATATAATTTTTTACTTCATCTTCACAAATTCTAATACTAGATAGTACCAAGTTATTGTTTTGCTTAATTTGGTAATTATTGGAATTAAAAATGACACTATTTTCCGTATCCATATCATAAACTGATTTAAAATATTTATTAAAAAGGTTGCTAATATCTTGACCGTTTTTAGATTCATCATTTTTTAAGAACACTTTATTTGGAATTTTTATTTCTTGATTTTTTTGATTGTTAATAAATTTCCAGAAATACTTAGGATTAGTTTTTAAAATAGAAGCTATATTATTTTTAAACCTTTGATATTCGTCGTGTATCATTTTGTTACATCTAACCCGTAAATAGTCGTATTCGATCTTATCTCGAGGATTATTGTATTTCTTAAAATTTGAATGCACTTTGGCCTTTTCCCTCAATGCTTTTACTACTGCACTACTATACCATACTGGATACTTATCATTCTGGGGTTTTCTTGAAGGAGTATATTCATTAATTATTTTATATATGGCATCATAAAATAAACCTACCATTTTGTTAACGTCATTTGCATTTTGCCAAACCTGATCCCAATCTATTTCACTGAAGGCCTTGTTTATTTCATCGTATTTACTCTTGTAAAAATTTAATCTAGGCTCTCTTTTATGTTTCATGTTCTTAAAACCATGTGATCTTATGCGTACGAGTAAGGGCGGATGATGATCGTCTACTGGAACTAAATTCGTTTCTGTATTTTCAACGATAATGTGATGAGAATTATTTGACAAAACTAAATCTAGAACACGTTCATTTTTGTTTTGTATATGATTGTGTTGAGAAAGATCATTAAAAGCTACAAATTCCAAAAAATATCTTTCCAACGTATTATAATTTGTAACATTTGAGTTACCAAGAGTACTATCAAATTTCCAAGAAATGCCACTGAAATTGAAATCACCTATTATTAAATTTATATCTCCCCTTTGAGCTTTATTGAAAATATTATTAGTAATATTAGATAACAGTAAATCCAGATAATTTTGATTTAGTGGAGGGGGCACGTATACTACACATATATTTATGTTAGGTCCATAAATATTCCTGATAGTGACCCACAGTTCCTCACACTGAGACTCCCAATCCTGACGTCGTATACATTCAAAGCAAGATGATGCCGCCAGTAAAACACCTCCCCCGTCTTTTTTAGTACGATCTGATATAGTAGATGATCGGTCGCGTCTAAAAAGTGTATACCTATTATCAATTAATTCACCGTCAAACACAGATTCATTTAGCCAGGTTTCAGTTACAAAAATTAAATCATAATCGTTTTTTAGCACAGACATATGAAATTGCTCTGTTTTCGTTCTTAAGCCTCGAGCGTTTAGGTAAAAACATTTAAAATCGAATTTTATAATTTTTTTAAATTTAATTCGTGCTAACTAGCGAAATTTAATTAACTATGTACTACATTTTATTTAGAGTTCCTACATCTTTTACCAAAATAGCGGGTGATCGTTCATTTTTACGTAAAAATATGCGTCCGCCACGAACCCACACAAAAGCAAACTGTTTTTCCTTAGCGAATATTCTAGCAGCAGCATGTAGCTTTTTATTTCCTGGGGACAAATGCTCCGTAATGTATATGGGTTGTACGTGCCCTTTTACACCTATATGTGAGGTGTTCAATTTCACGTCATGTTTTTTGTTGTACAACTTTACAGCGGCCAACAAATTGTCACGTAATCTAGGGCTGGAAAACCGGACTACAACGTTTCTTGGTCTTTTGGAATCTGTATTAATCTTTGCTACACGATGAAATGACATTATATCTTTATTTTCCAAGTTGCAGTTTACTGCCTTTGAGACTTCATTTATTATTGTCAGCAAATTTTCATTTTTGTGCTCAGGAACACACTGTATTTCCACGTTGCTATCCCTGGCCTGTTGCTCGATGAACGTCATTTTTGAGGTCAATTCTGATGTTATAGATTGCAGCAGCGCGTTCTCCGATTTAAGTTTTGCAATGTCTTTCTTTTGCTCACTATTCAGGGCTTTTTGTTCGTCCTGAGTATCTGACAGGAAATGAACCATCTTTGACAAGTCATCCAAGTCTTGGTTCATTGTGGAAAACTTGGTTCGCAAGTCTTTGACGTCCTTTTGGACAGTATTTAGGATATTGTTGAATTTGTCTAGTACGGACTGCTGCTTTTCAAAACGTTCGTGCATCTCCATCCTTAAGCAGCGTATTTCATTCAGGATGTCCTCGTACGATGCCGCTGTTGATGGGGACGATGAATCGTCCTGAAGACGTTGCCCTTTGTTCTGCACAGGAGTATTGGTATTATCCAATTTCGGGCGCGCGACTATACAAGTGGGACACACCCATTTTGCACGTGAGGCTTTCAATTAACTTCTTCCTAAACTCGTCAAAGTTTAGGGAAGCCATTGCGGAGGGGTTGGGGAGGGACAATATATGAACCTAACAACGATGACTAACTTCCTAAAACCACCCTACACGCAGTAGGGCGGTTGAGAACGACGCGGATAACTTACTCGAACACGGCACTTGAAGTCCTGGAACGACGAATTCCCGTCGACGAAGCTCACGTTCCACGAAGTACGGTTAACAAGCCACTGATCGCCGTGAAAACGGCGTTAGAAACTTATTAGAAGTACGGTTAACGAGCCACTGTCCGCCGTGAAAACGGCGTTAGAAACTTAATACGGTAAACAACTATGAAATTATATATTACGACAACAACCAATGAAATTTGGGTGCTCCATTAGCGCGGGGGCTAAAAGAGCGGGAAGGCGTCTGCGATCGACGTGCGCTCGAGAACGCACGCAGACCGAGACTGATTACCCCCCCCCCCCCCCCCGCTACTGCGTCACAGCATTATTTAAATACAATTTTGTAGTTGCTGTATATTTAGCTCGCTTATTCGTCAATACTGAATTGATTTTAAACCATAATAAACTCTTAGAATTTACTTACGTAGTAGACTTTTTAACCGCCGCAAACCGTTTAACATAGCAATGTTGTTGCAAAGCGAAGAATGGGTCCTTAGATGGAATTGGGTCTTTGACAAAAAAAATTGTTACATATATAAATAGCTTATCAATAGTAAAGAAATATTGCAGGAGTAACAGTATGTTTGCAATCAATAGTATTCTAGCACTTGGACTGCCCCATCGGAGTTGGATTTTGCTCCCTTGCAAAAAGTTATCCAAGTTTCGAAAAAAATGGTTATCTATTGGAACAAGGTCCGGGGAGTACAATGGATGTCTTAGACATTCCAATTGAAGCTCCTCTAATTTGGTAGCCGTCTGTTGTGCAGTGTGTGGTCTAGCGTTGTCCTGAAACAGCAGTGACCTAGAGCGATTGACCAGCCTTGGTTGTTTAGCAAATAGCTTTTTCATCATGATTTGCAGTTGCTGACAATAGACATCTGCCGTGATCGTCTGGCAGATGTAAGAAAGCTGTAGTGAATGACACCGGCACTAGTCCATCAAACGCTCACAAGTTACTTTTTTTGAGTAAATTTCGCTTGGTTCAATCATTGCGATGAGCGTTTCCGGTTGTCGTACAGTATCCACTTTTCATCACAGGTAATGATTCGATTTAAAATCCTTTCATTATTGTGCCGGTTGAGTAACGTAACGCGCAGTCGACGCGCGTTTGTCGGTTTGCTCCTCTTCTCAAGCTTTTTCACCTTCCCAACTTGCTTCGAGTGGATTAAAACAGTTTTGTCACTAACACCGCAGCCTACAGCTAACTCGGACGTGGTTTGCGATGGATCCGCTTTCACAATAGCCTTCAATTTTTCATTATCAACTTTGGTCTCCGGCCGTCCATGGGGTTTGTTCTGCAGGTCGAAATTTCACGAACGAAAACGTTGGAACCAAAAACACACAACTTTATACAAAAAATTTGTCTGGGTTAAAAATTGGACTATCATGGTTCGTCAGAATGAGAACAGTCCAGTAATCCACATCAACTCTGCTAATGATTTATTGAAGATAAAGTAAGAGTTATTGTACGTTGGCTTATTTTGTCGGATTGGTATTTTTACTGGATCTGGAATACTGTATTCTGTGTGAACATGCTCATACAACTACATACGCTAAAAACATATACGTTTAAACGAACCTGTAAAACGGACGTTTTATGCGTACGCGCCCTTACCATTACATCCTTTTTGCTGAATTTAGGACTATGTCTTATTTATTTAGTTTCTGCAATTACGTTTGGCTTTACTTGAGTTTAATGTGAAATACTTTTTTTGTAACCTGCCGAATATTGCTATTGTATACTATTACTTGAATAATCTGGTTATCCTAATGGTACAAAACGTCCATCATGATGGCATCCAATTTAAATATTTGAATTATTATATTTACGTAGTACTTTAATGGAATCTAAATTGAGGTTTAAGAACCATGACCAATATATTTTTCAAAACGTTTCACTTAATGCCTATGATTTGATTTGCATTACCGAATGTTATTCTTTTTGACTCAAGGTACAATGTTTTTAGATGTGACCGCCGGGTATACTACATAAATACGGAAAATTTTATTCCGATAGTCATAATCACGAACACGAATTTTTCTTCGTCAAAACTTCAAAATTTCGAACGTTTATAATAACGAAAATCAATATGCCAAATTTGCAAATACCGAACCATAAAAAATCCGAATTATTAATAATCCGCAATATCATAAACACGAATCCCGAATATCAAAATTCCGAATAATGCATGAATGAGCACATCAATTTATACGTTCGAGCATATTAGTAGTCAGCTGGAAATAAGAAAGTTTATTTAATTTTTTGAAATGCTAATCCCTTTTTGGTACTTTGCTGGCCGCTTACGTGGCCAGATAATTTTGCTCTTATATTAGTCACGTAGAAAGAATGTTAACGATCTGCCAAATTCAATGTATTTAGGATATAAAAGAGTATCGACTGCTGATGATATCTGTAACACATTCAATCAATATTTTAATTCAGTCTTTGAACTTCATATTACAGCTTACACGAACAATTCCAATCAGTCCGAATACAGTAATCTAGTCAACCTTTATACATTAAGTATATTCAAATTTCAAATTGAGACTTATCTTAAAAATAATGATATTTATAAAGGCCCAGGGCCTGATAAAAAACCTCCCATTTTTTACACCATTGTCGTAAGCAGTTGTCTGAACCTCTGTTTAGATTATTTAATAGCTCACTGAAGAAAGGAGTTATTCATAGCTCATCAAAGCAGTCTTTTATAACTCCAGTATTGAAGAGTGATGATTAACAAGATATTAGAAATTATCGTCCAATATCCAAAATTAGCGCTATTCCTAAGCTCTTTGAAAAAATAGTTTGTGATGCTATTTATCCCGTAATAAGACCCATCTTGTTAACTCAGCAACATGGTTTTATAACAAAAAGATCTACTCAAAGTAATCTAAATGAATATGTTAGAATTATTACTAATGAAATGGATGCAGGGTACCAGGTAGATGCCGTGTACGCTGATAACTCCAAAGCTTTTGATACAAATTCTCATGAAATTCTAATCTCGAACTGTTGGAACTGATCGGTATACACGGTGGATTACTTCATATCTGCGGGAACGTAGCCAAGCTGTAGCAGTCAGAGTTTAGTGCTCTTCATTTTTGTCTGTGTCTTCTGGCGTTCCCCAGGGCTCCCATCTCGGTCCTTTTTTATTGAATGTATATATTAATGCCGTTTTTTTAGAAATTGAACATTTAAATATATTTTTATTCGCCGATGATAAAAAGTTATTCAAAATTTTTAAAAACACTGATGACTGCTAATTGTTGCAGAACGATTTAGATCATTTGCTTCAATATTGTATCAAGAATTGTCTTTACCTTAACATAAAAAAACGCAATGCCTTTTTTTTCAGCAGTTAACGCAAGCCTTTACTGTTTAATTATAAATTTGAAAATTTATCTATTTGTCGAGTGACCGGGTTGCGGGATTTGGGAGTACAGCTGGACCATAAGTTGTTATTTAAGTCTCATATTGAAAAAATAACTGATTATGCTTATAAGATGCTGGGTTTTGTTTTCAGGGTTTCTAAAGATTTAAAAGAAGCTCCACTTTAATTATTTTATATAACGCTCTCGTTCGTTCTATTCTTGAATATTTCTCTTTAGTGTGGAACGCGCAGTATGCAGTATACATAAACATGATCGAAAGGATTCACATGAAATTTCTTAAACATGCCAACTATAGAGATAGCGACCATTCATTGAACTTCTCTCAATTGTGTCCGGACCTTAAGTCCCGTCGTATCCTTAGAGACCAAATATTTTTATACAAATATATGGTACAGCTGTCGCACGAGTTGGACGTGCGTTCGAGCGCTTCTACCTGTTCGTCTCCGGAGGCAATTTCGTCCAATCCAGACTTAACACAGTACGGAACGCCAGTTTACGTCAATCTGCGCTAAAAAAGGCAAATCTCATTCAATTCACAAGATTCCCCCATCAACACGAATGCTCTCATCGATTCTTTAGAGGTTTGGAAGTCGAAAATGCAACAAATTATTGCAGAAACAATAACTACATCGTTACAACAATGTCTCGTAAGTGAGTTAGGAAAAGTGACCGTGTCAATTTAAGTACTACAACAAGAGGTAAAGTCCTAGGCGTCTAATTTCACAACTATCGAAAATACAGTTTCTGAACTAATGACGAGAGTGACAGATTTAGAAAAATGTTGTGAGCTTATCCTGGAAATAGAAAAAATACCTACGCAAGTAAAGTGTTTACAAGGAGAGTGTAATAAATTAAAAACTCAAAATCATATTCTTCCCAAGAGATTAGATGATATGGAGCAATTTTCCAGACAAACAAATATTGGAATACGTAATCTACCCGAGCGTAAAAACGAAAACCTAATTAAAATATTACAAAACATTGCAGCAATTCTTAAACTACCCATTCAACCAAGTGATATCGTATTTGCCCATCGAGTACCGCACGCACACGCTCAACCGTCGTCATCTTCGGCAGAAACAGCGTCCAAACCTGTTTATAAGAACGTAGTGGTCGAATTTTATTCACGCACACTAAGAGACAGCGTTATCGCTTCTGCCAAACAACATAGTGGGATAGATACGGAGCTGTTACAATTGTCGTGACCTAAATTGAAAATTTTCATTAATAAGCATTTGACATTACAACGCAAGTTGTTGTTTCGTCCGGCTAAAGCCATATGTACAGAGAAGAAATATAAGTATGTATGGATCAAAAATGCAGAAATAATGGCTAGAAAGGAAGATACCTCTCCAGTATTATTCATTAAGACGGAAGTGGACCTCGAAAAAATTTAAGAGAAGTGTTCCTTATTTTATATCTAAGTGTGTTCATGATATTCACTACCAATATAGTAAAAATAGTGTATATGTATTACTTATATATATGATTAGTATCTATATATTTTTTATTTACTTTGCTCGCCGTTTACAAATAACGATAGTACCAAAAAATATCATATCGTTCAAGCTAAAAGCCTATTTTATTAAACATTATAATAATCTTTTACAATTTTTGGACTTCAATTAACAATTTTGTTACTAGTTGCAAATAACAATGTCTGTTAATTTGATCGTTTACCTGATGGAATTGCAACGGGCTCAATTTTTGCAACGGGTTGAATCTATATAAAGAAACATCAAATGATCCTAAAAAGATCTGTTCTGAGCCTTCTCAATTTGATCCCGACACATGGACACCAGTATCAGAACCTTCTGTGGATAGTATATGCATAGCTAATATTTATCTTTCTCTAGATATGGCCCACCCTGTATTAGGAAGGAATTATTATCGCTAAAGGCGCTGATCCAGACGGAATCCCACCATTCTTTCTCAAGCAAAATGCCACTTCTATAGCACTACCGCTTTATATAATCTTAAACAAGAGTCTTAAGGAGGGAATATTTCCTTATCGAAGGAAAGTTGCCAATATAACTCCTGTACATAAGAACGGACCAAAAATCAATATTGAAAATTTTCGGCCTATATGTATATTATCTACTTTATCGACAAGTCTTTGAAAAATTTGTTCATAAGACTTTGTATACGTTACTTTCCAATCAAATTATACCTAACCAGCATGGTTTTGTAAAAATAAATCTACAATTAGTAATCTTATATTGCTTACTTCTATGTTATTTGAACCAATGGATAAAGGAGAACAAATAGATTGTATATATACTGATTTTAAGAAGGCCTTCGATAAAGTTGACCACTTAATTCTTATGGAGAAGCTAATATTTAATGGGGTAAAGGGATCTTTATTGAGATGGTTTTCCTCATATCCATAATCGTAAACAAAAAATTGTTGTGTGTATGAATCTGAAACATTCACAGCAACATCCGGCTTAATTCAAGGATCTACCCTAGGACCCTTTTTATTCATTTTTTATATCAACGATATCAAGAACTATAGGACACATTAAAATTTTGTCATATATGCAGACGATTTGAAGATATATAAATTGGTTAGAAATATCCAGGGTTGCACTCTTCTACAATTAGATTTACTATCACTTCAAAACTACTGTCACATAAATAAAATTTACCTTAGTTTCTCTAAATGTAAATATATTTACTTTTCTAGAAAAAAAAGCAAACCCATAAAATATAAATATGCAATTAATAATCATACTCTTGTCAGAGTAAATAGCACCAGAGATCTTGGTATTATACTGGACTCAAAATTTTCGACGATCAAACTAATAACATTGTTGGTCGAGCACTTAAGATGTTTGGATTCATTGCTAAGTGAAGTACTGTTTTTAAAAAACCCTCCACCATTTGTATCTATATAACACTGTCATACGACCTAGACTGGAATACAATATGAATATGTCATATGGGACCCATACTATAAAAAATACAAAATCAGTATAGAGCGTATTAAAAAAAATAACTTAATATGACAAGCCGTAGATGCTTTAACCATTACGGTAATTATAATGAATTAAAGAGTTTCATTTACTCTTTCTTGAACAACGTAGAATCCAACTGGAGCAAGTCACATTGTACAAGATTGTTAATAATAAGTTTGACTGTTCTGAGCTGTTTAGCAGTGTTGATTGTCGCGTCCCAAACAAAAATCCAAGATCTAAACGTTTATTCTCAACAAATTTTAGCCGAGCTAATGATGGTAAACGATCACCTATTACCAGAATGTGCAATAGATATAATGAGCTGTTTACATATATTTTACACAAACATAAATAAATATAGAAAAGAAATTGTTAATATCTTAAAAAATATAGATGTATAATTAAATGTACTTATGTATTTATTTATTCGACTTTTAAACAATGAACAAATTTAATACATGAGTGACAACCGTAAACTTGTAACTTTTATAATTTAATTGTGGATCATGTTGTTGGGATGTACAGAAACATATTTAAATTATTATATTTGTAAACTGCTTGGTATAATACTGTTTGTGATCTCCTGAGTTTTAATAAAATAACAAAATAAAGTTCTCCGTAATAAAATTGATTCCATAACTCTTTTGTGCCAAATTAATTTGAGATACCAAAGATTGAGTGCCAGAAACAAATTTTTATTTTATATTCCGACTGTAATTTAAACAAATTATAATTGCAACAATTTTTTCATTCGTACCTGTAAGTACTACAATAGCAACTTTTCGCAAATCGATATATTTTCCTTATCACTAAATCAATTTAAAAATAATATCTTAAAAGAAATTTCAAATTGTTTTTTATGCTTGTTTGCTTAACACTTGTTTAACACTTGTTTGTGGGACGACCGAGTGATGTAGTGGTAAGTAGCCTGGTAACTAGCCTCATACGCCGAAGGTCCCAGGTTCGAGTCCTGGCCGGGGCATACATTTGTGTGATGAACACAGATGTTTGTTCTCGGGTCATGGTTGTTTGTATTTATATATGTATGTTTAATCTGGGTTCCCCCCAGTTCGCGGTATGGTCGTCCAAAACACAAGCTCTGCTCTGGGTCATACAGTTGGTGTGTTTGTCTGGGGATTTATTTATTTATTACTTGTAAATTATATCCTCAAAGTCTTTCTCGCTCCGATCGCCACCCGGTGCGGACGTGCAAGAACCAGTTCTCCGTTGATCGGTCCCTTCCCGATATTCCGTGGCGCTCAGTCTACTGACGTCATGGTTTAGCATGTTGGTTCCGTGCTACGGTTTTCAAGGGTTTTCTACTCCCTCTGAGTGCTATCGAAGTGCGATTTTTCTTTGCGACTAAGCCCCTTAGTCTTCAAAGTGCTGTGCTAAGTTGTGTTGTGCTTGTGCTGAGTGCAGTGTTGTGCCCAGCATAAGTAGTCTGGTCTCAGTACAAAGGATACTTAACGGTGACAACGAATTTGTACTGAACCAGTCCTTTTATTTTTATTTTATATATCTATTTTATTTATTTTTTCTTTTCTCCTACTTTCATAATTATTTTTATCATATCTGTGTGTTTTCGTGTGTATTTGTCCTTTTTGTCGGTAAAGGTTGACCCTAACGCGATCAACTCTTTACCTGCGTACCCTTTTTTTAGGTTTCTAGGTAGCGGCCTTCGGCGTACTACGGTTAGTTTTAAGTTATTCTCCCCAGCCCCCCTACCGCTGGTAGGGAGGTTAGCCGCTAGGGTTCGCTAGGTTTTATTTAGGAACTCTAGGCATATATATATATGAATATATATATATTGTTGTCCCTCCCCAACCCCTCCGCAATGGCTTCTCTAAGCTCTGATGAGATTAGGAACAAGTTACTTGAAAGTACCGGTACTGAAGGCGTGACTATAAATGCTGTAAAATAGTATCGTTTCATGGATTCTCTTATCCCGCATATCATGGCGTTAACTCCCTTAATGGCCCCTCAGGCCACCTCAGTTCCCCAGACCCCTCTGGTCTTAGGCCCTCCAGCGTCCCCTTCCTCCAGTGACATGGAGTGCGAAGTAGACGCCCCTCCGTGCCGCAAGCGCGCACCTGCGACCGAGTCATCCTCGGACGCCACCCCAACTGGCCCTGAGCCTCCCTCTTTTACGCTTGTTAAGAAGCGCTCTAAGAAGCGCTTGAAACAAGCCCCGGCGCCCTCGACGCCCGTCCCGGTATGTCCTACACCCCCTGCGGCGTCTTCAACGCCAGCTACCCCGGTGCCTTCAACACCCGCTCCGGCCCCAACTTCTGTCAAGGCCAAGGTCCCACCACCCGTTTTCCTTCGGGAAAAAAGTAAATGGACTGAGGTTTCGACATTGTGCAATGAGCACAAGATCCATTACACCCGAGCGGCCAACTCGGGTGAATCTATTAAAATCTTAGTCTCGTCGATAGACGACTTTCGTGCTTTAACAAAGCTCCTCACCGATAAGCAATATGCTTATCACACTTATGCTCTGTCAGAAGAGCGTAAGATCAGAGCGGTACTCAGGGGAGCCCCGTTCGAATTATCGAACGAGGCTATCCTGGAGGATCTGCAGTCCCAAGGCTTTCAGGCACTCGCGGTGCATAAAATGCACAGCAAGTACGGGAGGCGTCACCCTCTCACTTTGGTGGTTCTCGCCAACGTCCCCAAGTCCAGGGAGATCCTCAAAGGGGTTAGCACTATATGCGGCCTCTCTGGGATCTCGATCGAGGCGCCTCATCGCCGCGATCATCCCGGCCAGTGCCATCGGTGCCAGTTGTACGGGCACGCGGCGGCCAACTGCCGCGCGCCGCCCAGGTGCGTCAAGTGCCTGGTCCCTCACTTCACTAAGGAGTGCAATCGCGCTCCTGAAACTCCCTCTCCTCCCGATTGCGTGCTTTGTGGCCAGTCCGGCCACACCGCAAATTACAGGGGCTGCCCTCGTGCACCCCGTTGTATGCGTTCCAATTCCAAGAGGGCGGCACCCAAACAGGCCCCGCCCCTTTCTCAGGAAAACTTTCCGGCGCTGCGAAGTCAGGTTCCTCCGGCTGCAAAGCCTACACAGTCCAGGCCTGCTCCAGAAAACTGGAGGCTGCGCCCCGCATCGAATCCCATCCTGGCTCCTAGCCCATACAAACCCACTCCTCAATCCTCCGTAGCAGACGATATGCGTATCGTCTGCGACGCTATGAAAAATATCGATGTTAGTGAAATCGCAGTCTTAGCCCGTAAACTTAGGGCTTCACGTTCTCCGACAGAGCGACTGCTCGCTCTGGCGGAGCATAGTTCCCTTCTCAATTCATTATAGGTTCATTTAAATGAATTGATCCCTAAGTCAAGCTTCGGCCGACCTCTGCGCAGCCCCGACTTCACCGGAGGCTGCCCAGAACGGCCACCAACTCATGTCCTTTTGAGCACCTTCAGTGCAACTTTCACAACAGGCGGAAGACCCGCTAGCGGGTCTCCGCCAGCGCACCCAACTTCCCGACGGGTGTCGCTTCCGATGAAGGCTAACGGTAAAATTTTACTACAGCCAACAGGTGGTTTTTAGTGGGTAGGTGCCATTCTGGTGAGTCCCACATAACCCCCCGCAGAAGACGGTATTTTCCTGCGGGCGGTATGCATGACGCATCTTCCACCTACCTCCCGCGAGGGTGCCTCGGCAGCAAAAAAAAAAGATCCTCAAAGTTTTGTTTGAGTTTTGTTGCCTAGTGTTTATTTGATATGTGTAAAATGTCTGTTGAAACTTATTTGTAAAATGTGTGTTTAATTATGTGTTATGTTTTTGTATATAAATATGTATGTTACCCATGAAAAACAAATAAATAATAAATAAAAAACGCACTGTGTTTTCTTTTGCGTGATCGCTGTCATACACAGCATTAATACTTCGAACCGTTACTGCAGCACTGGATGCACGGTGGAACTCGTACTCGTAAAAAACACGATTTGTTAGGTCAAAATAACTTGTGTTTAGCAGTTTAAGCCTATCGACAAAGCATCAATTAGTCGAATTTGATTTATTATGCCAAATATTATGATAAAAATAATTTTTTATGAGAATGAAAAATAAAAAAAAACATTCGCTATATCAAAAAATTTACAAAAAAGTTTAGGTACTTTTAAAAGGTATTTTTCTTGTATGGCAAAAGTCATTTAGTATTGATTCCTTATTTGTATTTAAAGTAACCACTGTATAACTAAATATAATAAGTCACATACTGTAACGACAACCCCCTCTCTCAACATCATGTAATATAATATAAGGGAATGTCATGAATATAAATTTGAAATAAATACGTAAACATAATATAAAACCTAACATATATCTGTCAACTTTATTCTAATACTTCCTATTCAAAATATATATAAAACCTTCAGTTATAAACTACAGAATGAGAAATTGTAATTGGCACAATATAAAGATTTACCAATAAAAAATACAATATTTATTTGGCGTGATCGTCTAAGGTTGGGTAGGACTCTTCGTTGTGTTGCATAGTAACCAAGTTCTTTTCCGAGGTATGTGACAAAGATAAGAAACAAAGAATGTTTTAAGAATGCAATGTAAATTATTATAGTAATAAAAATATATAATATAGTAAATACATACAATATATAATAAGAGGTAATAAAGAACTGTTGAAATGGATTTGATAAATTAAAATGAATTGGAAATTTATAAAAAATGGGTGTGAGTAGGGCCCCTATCCTCGCCCTAGTCATGTGAGAGACATCCTTTCATTTTTTTTGAATTTCTCTCTCCAGGATTCACCAATCCAACACCCGAGTGTTAGTACTGAATAATAATGATAAAATAAAAATACTTTGTAAGTAAATAAGTTTATAAAGATAAGTAGAGGATGGAATATGGTGAGATTGTAAGAATAAATAAAGCTAACAATAAATTCCACAATCTTGAATAAAGTTATTTATATCACAAACCCAAACCTTGCAGATACTTTAATTTAAGTAGTGTAATCTCCAAGTTGGATCATTTTCGGAAGGGTAACTCTAATATCTATTTCATGATATTTGTTATTAATTCAGTCAAGAAGTTCTAGATCCAACTTTCTGCCTGAGTCTGATGAGCCGGAACTCGTCCTTGTCGCACCAACAGATAGTCAGATCAATGAAAGTGAAACCAGAAACTCCAATGACTTTAGTATTATGTTCGTTAATAATTCATGAAATAAATATATTAATGAAGGAGAGGAATAAATAGATTTATAATTCATTCCATGACATTGTTAATTATACAGCCAAGAAGTTCATGAACCAACTTCCTCACTGAGTCTGATGCACCGGAGTGTCATCCTGTCGTAACACCAGAAGCTCAGATCATTGAAATTGACAACAAGAGACTTCAACCACTGTTTGGTCTTATGCCAGATAACAAGTCGCAGAATGAACATAAATGAAGGAAGGAAATGTGAGTTTTTAATATTTGTCAATTATTCAGCCAAGAAGTTCCTGAACCAACTTTCTCCCTGAGTCTGATGAGCCGGAACTCGTCCTTGTAGCAACAACAGATAGTCAGATCAATGAAAATGGTTACAAGAAACCTCAACGACTGTGTGGTTGTGAGCCAATTGACATGAGGATAAAGGGAGAAAATAAAGAGTAAATAAACTTCACCAAGTTGGAGATTAGCACGCTGAGTGTGTTAAATAAATTATTTTGACTCAATCAAATAACCTTCTAGTATATCTCACCATTGTAATGCATTACATACATTATATTTAGACGAATATAAACACGTCACAAATGAGCATTTTTAGTTTATCAATACCTATAAATGTATTGTGTTCTGTGTGTGTGTGTGCGTAATTACTTTTAATACAAAGTAAGACAAAATATAACATGTAAGTATATATACTTACATATATAAATAAGTATATATAATAAAATACATATAAAGAATAAAGTACACGAAATATTAGTATGTAAATCAAGACCTTAAATAAATACACTATAAAAGTTAATTTCCCTGTTAAATTACCCTACAGTATTAAACGAAATAAACGCTCTTCTATAACAGGATTCACCTTCTAACGCAATAACGTAATCTAATATTAAAATACTCAAAAATTAAACTTTTATCTACAAAATGGCAGAACTTTCCTGAAAACGAAATTCCGTATTAATGTGTACTAAAATAATCACTCACCTAAAACTGAACCTACGTTCAACACAACACTATATTCTCTTTTTAAACAATTGAAAAACTAAATATTAAACTGGGTACAAACTGGCAGAACTTTTGGGATACTTTCGTTTCCCGTCCGAGACTCCAACTTCCATTCCTCGAGACTGAAATTCCGACGCCTGCTCTGCGGCCTACTGCCCTATTTATACCCAAAAGACCGAACTCCCTCCCACGGGGCCCCATGCACCACGCACCCGCGACAATCTCCAGTCATATTTACCAACAAAATAAAAGAATGCACCCTTGAGTTACTTATTTAATTTAATTTATGTGTAACTACTGTAGAGTTATTTTGTTTAGCAAATAAATAAATAAATAAATAATGAATAAATAAAATCTATGTGTAAATGCGAAAGCATCATCAATTATTTTCCTGCAAATAATTACCACCCATAAGATCGTATCAACAACGGAAGAGCAACTTAATAACAAAGTAGGCGTCCCAAACTGCTATACTTTTTAACCTTTAGGAACATTAATTAGATGTATCTATCTATGTCAAATTAGTACATAAATTCTGAGAACCAGATATCAATATTAAATTAATAAATTTTTTTCTAATTTTTTTTATTCTTTAACAAGGTAAATGAATTTAACTGAACATCCTTTTATGTGTAATTTTTCTTCCATTTAAAGATTCTATATATCAACAATTATATCTGCTAACATATTCTAATATATAAACAGATATTTTTAAGATAACTTTAATAAATTAATATTGTCAAATGCTATTAGTAGGTATATTGAAACCATACTTCCGCCCCATACACAAGACTCGAGTTTGTTCCGTCACAATCGCCCCCTAAATTATTACGAAATTCACTGGAGTAATAATTTACAATAGAAAGGAACAAATGGAAGTATTTATACTTATATCAAAAATAAACGGCACCTTTAAACTTACAAGGTAAATATTATTCTTTCTAGTTTTAGTAAAAGAACCAAATTAAATCCCTCCCCCTTTTTTTTCGGAAATGACCACCCAATACCCCTCCAGATATATCTATGTGATCTTTGATCAAACTTGCAAAACCCAGTCAAAATTAGTACGATGTATGCCCCATGTATGTGAGTATTAAGTAAAACGTTGATGAAAGTGATAAGGCGACGAAATAATAAATCTAACTTTTATAAAGTTCACCATGTAACTAAAAAAAAAAAAAGGTACTTGAGTCACCAACCCATTCTTTCTACACATAATATAAACCTATAAAAATACCAATACATTTTCCTTTTAAATCGTGCTAATTGGTAAAAAGTGACGTTACGAAATTTAGAAAAATATTAATATATAAAATTATATGCAATACTTGTTGTCCCTGTTCCTATTATAAATAAATAAATAATGATAAATAAACAACATTACTAACAATCACACCACATTACCCAGAGCCAAACCAAGCATCATTAAGATCTTGTGTTATGGATACTAGTACCTAGATATTGGACTATTACAATGTGTTTTTATTTATCAGATATTAAAGATTTATTTCCATTAACTTCCATGTAATGAATTTCAGGACAAAACACTGTCCATCTTAATTCGGCTCCTCTTAATGCCCTTCTCCTGAACTATTTGATTGCAAATATAATGGTTTTGTATAATCTGGATGATGTAACGCTATTGTATGCCACGGGTCACCACACAGCGAACGGTGGGGAAACGCAGAACAAAATCTCATCAACCTTGACCAGTGAACAAACACCCATACCCAACACACAAACTAACGCCCCAGCCAGGACTCGAACCCGGGACCCCCGGCTCACGAGGCAGGACCACCAACCACTACGCCACTCGTTCGTCTCAGTATATAACCTAATAATTTTACTTCCTAACAAATAAACCTATCTAAAAAAAAAAAATACACTGATTAATTTCATCCACTCCCACGCGCAATTGTTAAATGACGTTTAAATTAATAACACTATCATTCACTATTCAGACTACAATCCATAAACTCACTGAATACCTAAAATGGATTGATAATTTGATAGACACGAAACAAAGTATTTGTCTGTAAAAAGTTTATATTAACTCCAACACTACAAAAATGATAAACTTTGTAGATACTATTATAAACACCGAAATGACATAACACTGAAAATATTTAAAAAAAATAATGATCAATCAACAAAGTAGGCACATATAATCCTTTCAATCATTTAAATTGTGGTTAATAAGTAGAACTTTGTAATTTAACTACCCTTAATTACCGGAACAATTATATTCAAAAGATAAAGTCACTACACCAGAGAATCTAAAATGTCCACATTGGTCAATTTGTGTAAATGTAATTCATTTCCCGAATTACTTGCAAATCCTCAACATTTTCTCTTTTTGAAAAATGGAGATATAATTGTCATCCCTATTCAATTCATTTCATAATCTGACTCATATTTGATTATAATGAAATTATTTTTCACCACACCGAAAATAGAATCGTAACTGTGCCGATTATTTTATATTCCATAAAGATGTGAAAGTTATGTTTATAAATAACTGTTGGAACGTTACATATCTTATCTAACAACACAACTAATCATAAAACAATGGTGAATTGGTGATCCCGACTCAACACATAAAATCATTTCGTTTTAGTTTGTTGTCAACTATTCGCAAGTATGTCATCGCAGTAATTAAAAAAGTAAACAACAGGTTGCATGGGCTAGATCCCTTGCCTTTCCGTAAGGGTAAGGAACGAAAACCAAAGAGTAAACAAACGCACGCACGTTCCAATATAAATAACTGTAACTAAGTGCCGTAACTCTTAACATTATTTATTTGAATATTTTTCCAAGTGGATCCTTTTGCACGCTAAACTAACACGTCTTGTTCTTCGGTTTTAGTAACCTAATGTTGTAACATTTAAAATTCTCCAGTTGTACATGTTTAACACTGATGAAAAATATCCACTCAAGTGGTCAAATGTGGAAAAGCTCTATTATTCGGCCTTTGAATTACGTGTGAGTTGAAACATTTTATTTTGAATTAAGTGAGTGTTTGATTTATACAATGTTTTCTTCAAACATTGCTCTTGGGTAACTTTTTATGATTCAGCTATTTGACACCTACGCAACTCATATTACATGAAACATTTTAAGAATTTCTTTGTAAAACTATAAACAACCGAATTACAAGATATGAATTGTATCATTTCATGAATTGCCCACTATGTTACCATTTTGTGTTTAGTAATACGAATCATAATAAGATCCTGTTACGATTAACTTAGAACTGCCTATCTAGACCTCCAGTAAAACAAAATAATATAACAGTCATTATAAACTATTAAATTTTGTAGTTATTTTAATATTCAATCAACTAATCTATATCTAATAAAAACAATAACTTTCCTAAATAAGTACCTAATTAAAAGAACTAAAACACCCTACATTCCCTAACTACATAACCTAATATGCAACATTTCTAAATCTGATTAAATCTAATAAACAAACCTGTAAAACACCTCAGAATTCTAAAATAACCTATCAACGAAGGCTGTAAAAATTAAACTACAATAAGATCATTCAATTGATTGCTCTAACAGAATGACACAATAAGATCATTCAATTGATTGCTCTAACAGAATGACAGAATATATTGAACCATGTTATCTAACCCAAAAAGAAAATTGATATTATGTTAAACCGTACATTTGAATATAGTTGGATTATAAAATTACTATCGTGTTAAATAAAATAAATTAAATGCTGAAAAGAATACAAACAATGAAAAAATAATTATAAATAAAAATTCCTGAAAATAACACTCAAAATAAATTGTAAAATAAAAAAAACAAGAAATAATAATATTAAAATAAAAAAATAGAAACACAGTAATTGAATATTTTAGTTATTATTGATAATAAGAAAACAAGTAGTTAAAAAAAAAAAGCAGTGAAGCAAAAATTATAATCTATGCAAGAAATATCTACCTAAATTTTCTGAAAACTTACAATTAATTAAAATTTAAATAATATGCCAATTGTTAATGAAGAAATATACATATAACATCTTCTCTTTATTACCTAAGTTTTACCTAGACTACCACTTTGCTTACTAATTCACTACTTGTACCTTTCAGCTAATTACTGTTAAAGAAAAAAGGAAAAATACCATCCAAAGGCCATATAAACTAGTATGTATGAAGAACTCAACATTAAACTGTTAAATGGTTGAATCCAAAATATATAACAGAAATAAATAAAATATATAAACTTACTAGTGTGGTGGTGTAATAATGTGTTGAATGTTTCAGTGTCATAATAATAATATAATTGTGTTGATGTATATATACACAAATAAATACTAAATATATTTAACATTAAAATAGTCGCCCCCACTTATTTCAAACCCCTGTCACATTTTCAAACCTCGACCTAGGTCACAAACAACAAATTGTGGCCTTGAAGCCACTGGAATTTAAATACATTTTAATCAAAAATTATGCCAATAATACTCATTCTACCAACAGACACTTAGCTACTACTGAGGTAACTATACTAAACCACATCAGTAATCATCAGTAAAATTAGCCAAACATTACGTTTAGCTAATTTTACTGATGACTACCTTTTTTTTACTTATCCTGGTCACTACGGCACCAAATTGTAACGACAACCCCCTCTCTCAACATCATGTAATATAATATAAGGGAATGTCATGAATATAAATTTGAAATAAATACGTAAACATAATATAAAACCTAACATATATCTGTCAACTTTATTCTAATACTTCCTATTCAAAATATATATAAAACCTTCAGTTATAAACTACAGAATGAGAAATTGTAATTGGCACAATATAAAGATTTACCAATAAAAAATACAATATTTATTTGGCGTGATCGTCTAAGGTTGGGTAGGACTCTTCGTTGTGTTGCATAGTAACCAAGTTCTTTTCCGAGGTATGTGACAAAGATAAGAAACAAAGAATGTTTTAAGAATGCAATGTAAATTATTATAGTAATAAAAATATATAATATAGTAAATACATACAATATATAATAAGAGGTAATAAAGAACTGTTGAAATGGATTTGATAAATTAAAATGAATTGGAAATTTATAAAAAATGGGTGTGAGTAGGGCCCCTATCCTCGCCCTAGTCATGTGAGAGACATCCTTTCATTTTTTTTGAATTTCTCTCTCCAGGATTCACCAATCCAACACCCGAGTGTTAGTACTGAATAATAATGATAAAATAAAAATACTTTGTAAGTAAATAAGTTTATAAAGATAAGTAGAGGATGGAATATGGTGAGATTGTAAGAATAAATAAAGCTAACAATAAATTCCACAATCTTGAATAAAGTTATTTATATCACAAACCCAAACCTTGCAGATACTTTAATTTAAGTAGTGTAATCTCCAAGTTGGATCATTTTCGGAAGGGTAACTCTAATATCTATTTCATGATATTTGTTATTAATTCAGTCAAGAAGTTCTAGATCCAACTTTCTGCCTGAGTCTGATGAGCCGGAACTCGTCCTTGTCGCACCAACAGATAGTCAGATCAATGAAAGTGAAACCAGAAACTCCAATGACTTTAGTATTATGTTCGTTAATAATTCATGAAATAAATATATTAATGAAGGAGAGGAATAAATAGATTTATAATTCATTCCATGACATTGTTAATTATACAGCCAAGAAGTTCATGAACCAACTTCCTCACTGAGTCTGATGCACCGGAGTGTCATCCTGTCGTAACACCAGAAGCTCAGATCATTGAAATTGACAACAAGAGACTTCAACCACTGTTTGGTCTTATGCCAGATAACAAGTCGCAGAATGAACATAAATGAAGGAAGGAAATGTGAGTTTTTAATATTTGTCAATTATTCAGCCAAGAAGTTCCTGAACCAACTTTCTCCCTGAGTCTGATGAGCCGGAACTCGTCCTTGTAGCAACAACAGATAGTCAGATCAATGAAAATGGTTACAAGAAACCTCAACGACTGTGTGGTTGTGAGCCAATTGACATGAGGATAAAGGGAGAAAATAAAGAGTAAATAAACTTCACCAAGTTGGAGATTAGCACGCTGAGTGTGTTAAATAAATTATTTTGACTCAATCAAATAACCTTCTAGTATATCTCACCATTGTAATGCATTACATACATTATATTTAGACGAATATAAACACGTCACAAATGAGCATTTTTAGTTTATCAATATCTATAAATGTATTGTGTTCTGTGTGTGTGTGTGCGTAATTACTTTTAATACAAAGTAAGACAAAATATAACATGTAAGTATATATACTTACATATATAAATAAGTATATATAATAAAATACATATAAAGAATAAAGTACACGAAATATTAGTATGTAAATCAAGACCTTAAATAAATACACTATAAAAGTTAATTTCCCTGTTAAATTACCCTACAGTATTAAACGAAATAAACGCTCTTCTATAACAGGATTCACCTTCTAACGCAATAACGTAATCTAATATTAAAATACTCAAAAATTAAACTTTTATCTACAAAATGGCAGAACTTTCCTGAAAACGAAATTCCGTATTAATGTGTACTAAAATAATCACTCACCTAAAACTGAACCTACGTTCAACACAACACTATATTCTCTTTTTAAACAATTGAAAAACTAAATATTAAACTGGGTACAAACTGGCAGAACTTTTGGGATACTTTCGTTTCCCGACCGAGACTCCAACTTCCATTCCTCGAGACTGAAATTCCGACGCCTGCTCTGCTTTTTTTTTTTTTTTTTTTTTTTTTTTTTTTTGCTGCCGAGGCACCCTCACGGGAGGGAGGTGGAAGATGCGTCATGCATACCCGCCCGCAGGTAAATTCCTCTGCGGGGGGGTTATGTGGGACTCACCAGAATGGCACCTACCCACTAAAAACCACCTGTTGGCTGTGGTAAGCGTATACCTTTAGCCTTCATCGGAAGCGACACCCGTCGGGAAGTTGGGCGCGCTGGCGGAGACCCGCTAGCGGGTCTTCCGCCTGTAGTGAAAGTTGCACTGAAGGTGCTCAAAGGGACATGAGTTGGTGGCCGTTCTGGGCAGCCTCCGGTGAAGCCGGGGCTGGGCAGAGGTCGGCCGAAGCATGATTTAGGGATCAATTCATTTAAATGAACCTACAATGAATTGAGAAGGGAACTATGCTCCGCCAGAGCTAGCAAACGCTCTGTCGGAGTACGTGAAGCCCTAAGTTTACGGGCTAAGACTGCGATTTCACTAACATCGACATTTTTAATAGCGTCGCAGACGATACGCATATCGTCTGCTACGGAGGATTGAGGAGTGGGTTTGTATGGGCGAGGAGCCGGGATGGGATACGATGCGGGACGCTGCCTCCAGTTTTCTGGAGCAGGCTTGGGCTGAGTAGGCTTTGCAGCCGGAGGAACCCGGCTACGCAGCGGCGGAAAGTTTTCTTGAGAAAGGCGCGGGGCCTGTTTGGGAGCCGCCCTTTTGAAATTGGAGCGCATACAACGGGGTGCACGAGGGCAGCCCCTGTAGTTTGCGGTGTGGCCGGACTGGCCACAAAGCACGCAATCGGGAGGAGAGGGAGTTTCAGGAGTGCGATTGCACTCCTTAGTGAAGTGCGGGACCAGGCACTTGACGCACCTGGGCGGTGCGCGGCAGTTGGCTGCCGCGTGCCCGTACAACTGGCACCGATGGCACTGGCCGGGATGACCGCGGCGATGAGGCGCCTCGATTGAGATCCCAGAGAGGCCGCAAATAGAGCTAACCCCTTTCAGGATCTCTCTGGACTTGGGGACGTTGGCGAGAATCACCAAAACGAGAGGGTGTTGCCTCCCGTACTTGCTGTGCATTTTATGCACCGCGAGTGCCGGGAAGCCTTGGGACTGCAGATCCTCCAGGATGGCCTCGTTCGATAATTCGAACGGGATTCCCCTGAGTACCGCTCTGATCTTACGCTCTTCTGACAGAGCATAAGTGTGATAAGCATATTGCTTATCGGTGAGGAGCTTTGTTAGGGCTCGAAAGTCGTCTATCGACGAGACAGTGATTTTAATAGATTCACCCGAGTTTACCGCTCGGGTGTAATGGATTTTGTGCTCATTGCACAGTGTCGAGACCTCAGTCCATTTACCCTTTTCCCGAAGGAAAACGGGTGGTGGGACCTTGGCCTTGACAGAAGTTGGGGCCGGAGCGGGTGTTGAAGACACCGGGGCAGCTGGCGTTGAAGACGCCGCAGGGGGTGTAGGGACGGGCGTGGAGGGCGCCGGGTCTTGTTTCGAGCGCTTCTTAGAGCGCTTCTTAACAAGGGTGAAAGAGGGAGACTCAGGGCCAGTTGGGGTGGCGTCCGAGGAAGACTCAGTCGCGGGTGCGCGCTTGCGGCGCAGAGGGGCGTCTACTTCGCACTCCATGTCACTGGAGGAAGGGGACGCGGGAGGGCCTAAGACCTGAGGGGTCTGGGGAACTGGGGTGGCCTGAGGGGCCGGTGTGATTAGTGGCATGATTAGAGGGAGAAATGATTGCAGTGTGCGAATCATATGAGGGGCGCAGTAAGTGCCTTGGGCGTCGTAATCAGCGATCAGCTTATTCAGGAGCTCCTCAGGGCTTAGGGAAGCCATTGCGGAGGGGTTGGGGAGGGACGACAATATATAAATATATATAATATGAACCTATCGACGATGACTAACTTTCTAAAACCACCCTACACGCAGTAGGGCGGTTGAGAACGACGCGGATAACTTACTCGAACACGGCACTTGAAGTCCTGGAACAACGAATTCCCGTCGACGAAGCTCACGTTCCACGAAGTACGGTTAACAAGCCACTATTCGCCGTGAAAACGGCGTTAGAAACTTATTAGAAGTACGGTTAACGAGCCACTGTCCGCCGTGAAAACGGCGTTAGAAACTTAATACGGTACAACTATGAAATTTGGGTGCTCGATTAGCGCGGGGGCTAAAAGAGCGGGAAGGCGTCTGCGATCGACGTGCGCTCGAGAACGCACGCAGACCGAGACGACGCCTGCTCTGCGGCCTACTGCCCTATTTATACCCAAAAGACCGAACTCCCTCCCACGGGGCCCCATGCACCACGCACCCGCGACAATCTCCAGTCATATTTACCAACAAAATAAAAGAATGCACCCTTGAGTTACTTATTTAATTTAATTTATGTGTAACTACTGTAGAGTTATTTTGTTTAGCAAATAAATAAATAAATAAATAATGAATAAATAAAATCTATGTGTAAATGCGAAAGCATCATCAATTATTTTCCTGCAAATAATTACCACCCATAAGATCGTATCAACAACGGAAGAGCAACTTAATAACAAAGTAGGCGTCCCAAACTGCTATACTTTTTAACCTTTAGGAACATTAATTAGATGTATCTATCTATGTCAAATTAGTACATAAATTCTGAGAACCAGATATCAATATTAAATTAATAAATTTTGTTCTAATTTTTTTTATTCTTTAACAAGGTAAATGAATTTAACTGAACATCCTTTTATGTGTAATTTTTCTTCCATTTAAAGATTCTATATATCAACAATTATATCTGCTAACATATTCTAATATATAAACAGATATTTTTAAGATAACTTTAATAAATTAATATTGTCAAATGCTATTAGTAGGTATATTGAAACCATACTTCCGCCCCATACACAAGACTCGAGTTTGTTCCGTCACAATACGTAAACAAACTAATCTGTCGTAACGAGGTCTTCTACTTAGATCCCAGGTGACCACTGAAAGGGCGATCGTGCCGGATTTAACCCTAAATTTATAATGATCCCTTGATCGCAGGTCACTGTCAGTATAATGGTAACAGTAAACGTTAAGTGCATTGTACAATAGTATCATTGAATGAAGAAGTTAAACTTTGCACGTAAAACAGGCTTGTGATGTGATTTAATATTAGTGTTTATTCTGGATTACAATATGTTAGTAGCTCTACAAACACCCTTCTTTCTGGTTTTCCTATATAGATTAAAACTATGACATTCAAACAGATATGTATAGCTGGTACCCTATTTCAATAAACAGATTCATACTATGAAATTCCTTAAAATTTGATTTAACGATTCTATTTCTTAATGTATAAAAATACTATTTTTGAATTTTATAGTATCAATTTCATAGACCCTGCTAGATTTAGTTCTAATTTAATAACGCGGCTTTTAAAAGAAATAATTTTACTATTTTGAGATATTAAAGATAAAGGTTTCTATGATCGTAGAGCAACATTGTATTTCATTCGGGGTTGGGGAATTTTTATGCAATGGTTAGGTAAAGTAAGTGATATTACCTTCACACGTGATAAACTCAATCGGTCAGACACGAAAATTTTATACACTAATAAAAACAGTCCGTGCAACTAAAAAAAATTAGATACAAATCTGGCAAACAAGCAAATCACAGACGAAACCTACACATTAGTAATATTTACAAAAGTAAATTAAAACGAATGTTTACACTAATGAAAACTCGTCTTAACTTTAAAAGATTCGTTGGTTTGCATACTGTCCGCCGTGTACTCCAGACGAGGGTCCGTGATTTATCACAGACCACCTTAACAAATAGCCCGGAAACAAACTTCCCAAAGACAAATAACAGCCAGTTCTCTAAGTAAAAACTTTAGAACGTTTTCATAAGGCAGCCGATCACTTTTTGTTTATCTATAGATAACGCAGATAACAAATTAGGTCGCTGAATAAATATTATTTTGTTTAACCGGTGGTTAATATGTTATTTGAATTTTTGATGTTTGTTTGTAGGTATAGGATTGTGTATTTATGATTTGGACTACTTAGTTTGATAGATGAGTTTGAAATAAATTTATGATAAGAATAGCGGATAGTTAATAACTATAGATAGGTTTGTTAAGAAAACAAAGGTGAGTTGCACCATACTGCTACAACCGTCACAAAGCCGTTAAATCTCCGGTTAAGACAAATATGGGTTGCAACATTTTAAAAATTTTGGTTGAAATGACGTCATACCTTACGCTAACCATAACTGCTCAGTTTTGACTGGTTAATGGTTTTGGTCAAGTTTACTGTCAAAGTAATAGACAGAGTTGAACAATAACGAATAACAACATGGTGCAACAAATTACTGTTGCATTCTGATGTTTACATTGTTAAAACTAATTTTGACTATAACAGTAACTGAACCTGTGATTCCAAAAAGTTTTAAAAACATAATAATGAACCGCTAAATCTCACCCAATAATTCCTCCCAAATCAAGAAACCAGTACCTTATAATAAAGCAAACAAACCAAGATTCATCTAGGGGTGGGTCGTAATGAAAAGAGATGGAGGGCGCCTTTCCGACTCACTGCTAATTAATTGGCTTTCGGGCAGCTCAGAGCTCGGAATGAACATTTGACCGGCCCTGCGCGTGAGACTGGAAAATTTTGAGTTAAAGGTGTAGGACAGATCAAATGTAAGATGTATTTTAGATAGGTATTGTAGCGTATGTATTATATCTGAACAGTGACCCTGACGGAGAACACACTGTCTCGTGCTTATGGTACGGAGGGGCACAAAAAAGGGAGATAAAATGAATGCAAGATAAACAGGCCTAATGTATCTCCTGACGTGTGCCAAAGGTGTCCTTATTTTGAAAATATTAGGCTATATTCCAGCTCATTTGTCAATTAATTCAAATTAGTAATGAATATTTATACTTAAGTGCGTAATCACAGTGTCTCTGATTTAACCGTCGTGGTTATGTTTCCGAAGACGAAAGGTAGAGCATGCGCTGTGCCTAAACATAGCAATATTCATCTTAATCTTACGGTTATTCATCTGCGCATCATTATTCAATACTCATTCAGTAACAATATAATTAATAAATGGCAATTACCATTAATAATTCACGAATCACGTGCATGTTTGACAATTATGATAATTAGATATTTAATAACGCGGCTTACTCACGGTACACGGTCGGATAGGACCGACTAGTTTCGGACTTGTCTGGAATCCATCATCAGGGGTGAGTGTAGTTGCGGCTACATGCCTCGCCTAGCACAGCGCGACGCCGCAGGTAACTCAAACTAAGTGCGCGCAGGAGCGGTTGCCGCAGCGGCGCGGGGGTGGATAGCAGCGCCGGCGCCCGGGTGGGGGGTTCGATATCCGACCGTGTACCGTGAGTAAGCCGCGTTATTTAATATCTAATTAAAATGTCTCACGTAAGTTTTATGAAATAAAAAAATATGATAATGTTAAACACACTTCTACTTCAATGCACCAAATTATAAAACTGGGTTAAATTTTTTTACTAATGTTAAAAATTGGCTTATTTATTGTACCGAACTTGAAACAGCTACAGTTACAGCGAGAAATTACAAACAGATCGCTTACGTAGAATACCACGGCTTCATTTCTTGCTTTTTCTCTACTATAAAACACAACTATATTATTTTCCTAATTCTTAAAATATTTGCGCAAAAGTTATCTTCGATATCATGATGATTGGCAGTAATAATAATTATAAAGTATTAAATGCCCTGACGAAAACACTAACTGTATGGCCTTAAAGTAATCGGAGCTTATTTTATGGATGACCATATAGCGAATTGAGGGGTTATCCAGAATACATATACGAGTATGAATACAAAAACCCAACATCCGAGAAAAAACATCTGAGTTCATCACACAAACGAATGCCCCAAACAGGACTCAAACCTGGGACTTCCGGCATATGAGGCAAGACTATAACCCACTAAGCCACTCGGCCGTCAATAGTTAGTATAGAGCTCAATAAACAATAGTAGATATATTGATCTTTGAATCAGACCCAAATTTCAAGTGCTCGGATACACGGTACCTTCTGTATCATTTAATTCCACGAAACCCGACATGAATACATTTTTAAAATAAATTATCTTACGCTTTCAACTTATAATGAAAACGGCCAAAAACCAGCACAATTTGAAAGTTTAAAAAAATTATTACGACCTAAAATATAACTACAGTAGAAAATTTCCTGCACCTAATGTCATTACAGATAAAAACAGGTTGTTCGTAACCAAAATCGAGGCATACTGGGCCATTTTTCATCGCCACTTACTTTGAACAATAGGGAAATTCATTGTTTAATTGAGTGTTAACTTAGATCTTGTCTCTAACTTTCATCGTTACAGTTATTTTAACAAAATATTCAGAGGACGACCTGAAAATGAGCTTTGCTACAGTTTAGGTAAAACAGCCATAAAACGAGATAACTTTTTTATTTTATTTTTTAATAAGTTACTAATAAATAAATTGCCATAAATGACTTACAAAATGTTGTACAGCGACTACTATTACTTTGAAGATCAATCTGCCCATGCCCATGATTCCAGTAGGGATTTCGGCAAATAATAAATGCAGATAATACAAAAAATTCAATGGGGGCTTCTTTGAATGACGCTTTGTCTGACAGTGGGAATGTGATGCAGGTAGCACAAGAACTTTCGAGACTCAACAATTTTCCGTTATCCTGGCCGTACATTTTCTTTAGAAATAATTTATTTTTATAAGGGCCGATTTTTCAATGCTCAATAATTAAAAATTTGACTTTTCTTTGTAATGATATCAAACTCTTAAAATTACAGTCCCTTTAAAAGTATCAAACTGACTATATCTAAGCCGACTGTTACTGTTGAGGTTATTATTTCATTGAGTCAAATGGACTGTCAGAGAATAGGGTAAAGGGACGTACAAATGGCACCCTGGAAATGAAGACGTTTGTTCATAATCAGCTCGTTAATTCCATTATAACAACTCAGAGGAGCGAAAAGACCCGGTAACAGATGTGCTCCCTGACTTGTGAATCTCTGAAATGTAACCTTTCTGCAGAAATTTGCGGAGCGTTTTGTTTTGAAGAGAAAATAAAGGAAATGTTCCTAATTAAGCTTCAGTACAATAGGCGAAGGCGGTGAAGTGAATGGATACGATATTTTTTTGGCTTTACGTTTTTAACTTCCGAAATTTGGAGTTTTTTTTTTTACTTTAATAAAACTGACGTTTTATTCAACCTTCTCACCGATCAGTTTTTTGTTGAACTATATTTTTTACTGCGTGTGGATCACTGATAAAAGGTGGTCAATGTGAATAAATGTATTTAATCTGAAAGTTGTTTTAACTCCACCCCATAAAAACTATGAATACTGAGAACGTTCAGTTTTAAATTTATCTCCAAAATGTCATTTAATATGGTCATAAAGCAACCTTAAAGCTGCAGATAAATATCAAATGAAAACAAAAAAGGTAAGTTTAGTTTTATTATCGATAGTTTTTTGGTTTTAAAACTTACCTAGCTCCTTATATACCTTCTTAGGTTGGTGGTTTTTAATTTAAGTACGTACAGTAGTCCGATTACTCCGACGTAAAGAGGAACATCAAGGAATAATATATTCAAGGAACGTGTACAGTCTTCCAACCCACAGTAGGGATGCATGGTGGGCTGTACATTGCCTGAAACCAACCCCTTAGTTAAGTTGTTTTAGTTAATCCTTATACCCTCTGAATTATTCTAAATCAGAGGTCACCAATTTACTAATCCTTTCAAATTAATATACATTCGTGATTTTTTTTTTTAAGGAACTTAATAGCATTTTGATGTCTGCTCATATCTTTTTACACAAGTCCTCGGTGCACCACCGCGAATACACAACTCATTAACTAATGTTATAAAATTGGTCTAAACTACCTACCTATGTTAATAAACTAATATTACATATAACTTTTTTTAAATTTCGTACAACTTTTAACCTAACATGCAAAGCCGTAGATACAAAAATTGTTAGATTCCTCTTCAAGTTTTCAATTACAGATCTTCTGTTTCACAAAGACCTTTAAGCCCTGCCTACATGAAGCTTGCGTTCGTTGTGTATAAGGATACGTATATATAGCTAGAGACTAGTAAATAATTATAGACTAACCATGTCTAACAAGTTTTGTGATTTGAAAAATAGGTGTATTTAAGATAGAGAGATGGCGTTAGTTTTATTAGTTTTTTTTTTTGTTCCCCTCCACGGGAAGGGCAGGAGGATAAAAAATGCTCTGACGCATACTCTGGCGCGCGCGAGTTATGTGTTCATCCAGAGTTATGTGCGACTCGTCCCGTCGCCTACCAGAACCACTACCCACTAAAAAAACCCCTGTCGGCATTTTTGCCCCTCAGCCATCATCTGAGCGACGGCTAATTGGAGAAAGAGGCCGCTGTGATTTACATAGCACTGAAGGTGCTCAAAGCACTGAAGGTGAATACATAGCACTGAAGGTGCTCAAAATGAAAAGTAACTATTAAAACATTAAAATTGGAAAATAAAATTGCATTAATTCGGATTTACGTTAGAATTAGAATTTACGTTAGAATTAGAATCTGCGGCCTGAAGGGCTTCGAGATCTAAAGTTAATTGCGTGGGTTAGCTAGTAAAGTTAATTAGTGGGTCTAGCGACTTTGAATTCCGAATCTAAGACAGGAGCAGTATATGAGACTGAATTTCGAATAAAAGGATTGGGATGGGATTCGGCGCGTTTGAAGAACGATTCTGAGAGTGTTTTTAGGTGCTGTTGCACTATAGGTAGTTCAAGATCTCTGTGCAGGTCCGCGTTGCGCACGTACCAAGGTGCGTTTGTGGCCCTGCGGCAGAAGAGGTTTTGAACCACCTGCAGTTTGTGCAGGACGGAGGGTTGGCGTGGGCAAAGACTGGCGAGGCATATGTCATGACTGGTCTAACGCAGACCTTATAAAGCGTACGTTTGTTTCTGAAGGACATTTTACTTTTTCTACCTAACATACTGTAAAGCCGGCCTAGGTAAAAACGTGCGAGTTTCGTTACTTTATCGTTGTGAGGGTTGAAAGAAATCGTCTGGTCTAAGGTGACGCCTAAATATTTGGTAGTGCGCTTCCAGGGGATGGGAGTGCCTCGCATTCTAACTTGGAGATGGTCGGCGATGCGACTGCATTTGTAGTCGTAGTAAACCGCAGAGCTTTTCTCTGGGTTCACATCGATGCGCCATTTTTGAAACCATGCACCGAGGGCATTTGCAGAATTTTGGAGTCTGGTGGTGAGACCCGGGACTCTGCGGCCTTTGGTGTAAAGGGCAGTGTCGTCGGCAAAGAGGGCGAGTTCGACGCCTTTCGACAGGACGGGGATATCGTTAGTGTACACGGTGTACAATAGAGGGGCGAGGACTGAGCCTTGAGGGACTCCAGCCTTTATGAGACGGGGCGCGGAAATCGTGCCTTCATGTTTATATCGAAACGTACGGTCTTTAAGAAACGACGCGATTATTCTAACTAGTCGATTCGGTAAGCCTATTTTGAAGAGTTTATAAACGAGGCCGCTGTGCCAGACTTTATCGAAAGCCTTCGCTACGTCAAAGAAAACTGCGATCGTTTTAAAACGCTGCGGGTAGAAACCTTCGAGTATGTACTCGAAGATTCGATGGACTTGCTGAGGGCAGGAGTGCTTAGCGCGAAAGCCGAACTGATGGGGAATTATGAGAGGATCGCCATCCATTGGAAACAGATGTTTCCGCATTCGAGAGAGTATGACTCTCTCGAGAAATTTAGACGTTGCCTTTAGGAGGCTGATGGGTCTGTGATTAGCCGGGATATTAAGAGTTTACCCGGCTTGGGAATGCCTATGACTGTCGCTTCTTTCCAAGCTTTTGGAAAGTAGCTAAGGTCGAAGCAGGCATTGAAAATGATAGCTAACAAGGTAAGCACCTGTTGAGGCAGGTGCTTAAGTGCGTGGTTGGAAATACCATCCGCACCTGGAGCCTTTTTGGACTTTTGACTTTTGATGAGAAGCGAGATTTCATCATTAGAGACTGTGACGGGGTCGACGGTGATGGGGAGAGAGTCTCTACGGAGAACTTCGTCCTCCACCGCTTTGATGTGAGAGGGATTCGTGGGTTGCGTGCTGGGCGAGCATTGAGACGCAACGCTGTCAGCGAAGCATTCGGCTTTCTCTTCGTCTTCGAAGGCGATAGAGCCATCGGGACGAGTGAGAGGAGGAACGTGAGAGGCGGCGTCTACGTGTAAGGCTCGGGCTATACTATAATACGCTTGGTGGGACGGAGATATTCGCCATGAGATCGTTCACCTGAGCGTCTCGGAGTTCCGCGAGGCAAGATCTAGCTTTGCGTTGTAGCTGATTCGCAGCTGTTCTATAGGCGGCCGTGGGATATTTCTTGGCTCTCCGGAGAGCCGCGTTCTTGGCTTTAATAAGATTGCTAACGGCTAAGGGAAGCGTGGGTTTGCCTTTCTTAGCAACCTTTTCGTTTTCACTGATGGCTGAGTTGACAGCATCAGTGAGAGAATTTACTTATGAATCTATTTTATCCGGGCTATCTAATTGATCGGGCGAGATCGCGAGCGGAGAGTTCGGGGCCTCTAAGGCTGAAACTATCGTATTTTTAAAACCTTTCCAGTTAGTAACGGTCTTAGGAGAAGCGGCGTTATCGTTAGGCGGTCCTAGCACGAGGGAGACGGGGCGGTGGTCAGAACCTAGGTCATCGAGCGGTTCGATAGACCTGAGATCGAGGTTGATTTGCTTGACGATTGCAAAGTCGAGGATGTCAGGAGAGTGGTTCGGGTTGTCGGGATAGTGAGTGGGAGTGATGGGAGAGACGACGTCTAAGTCGAGTGAGTTGGTGATGTCGAGGAGAGCAATACCGCTGGTGTTGGTTGTAGGCACGTCCAGTCAGTATGTTTGGAGTTAAAGTCTCCGAACATAATGACTGAACGGCCGAGGGCGAGAATGGCCTCAAAGTCGCTGCGGATAGGTCTAGTTTTATTACATTTACAATTTATTTAAATTTTGGTAAAATAATACGTAAAAAAACTTAAGGTGGCGCTATTTACAAAATCATTTGATATTTCATTGCAAGTGACTATCAGTAGATCAGTAGGTATCAGGCGACAACAGACGTTGTCAGCTAGTGCATTATAACAATAATAATAATAATAATAAATCCCCAGACAAACACACCAACTGTATGGCCTCCAAAGTAAGCAGAGCTTGTGTTATGGATGACCCTACAGCGAACTGGGGGGGAACCCAGGATAAACATACATATATAAATATAAACAACCATGACCCGAGAACAAACATCTGTGTTCATCACACAAATGAATGCCCCGGCCAGGACTCGAACCTGGGACCTTCGGCGTATGAGGCGAGGCTACTTACCACTACACCACTCGGTCGTCGATTATATTACTTGATGGTATGTTGCCTCTTATAATTCAGTAACAAAAAACTTTACACCACCCCGGATATTATTTGTAGTGTTACGGGGTTACTGTATTGTCAGTACATAATTTTTCCCACAAAAATATAGCATTCATCTACACAGTTTGTTCTTATCTGCCTTAACATAATAAAACGAATTTCAGTGCATTTAATTAATAGGTCTTTTATATTTTACTTTATTTCTTGATATCGATAAAAATTATGTCATAATAAGTGCATAATTTTTATTTATCATGCATATAACTCATAACTATTTTGCAGTAGTTAAAAAAATATTTTCTTGCTGGCTGTATAAAAATTTTGAAGTATTTTGTAAATATTGTTTTTAGACACTTATTAAAAAAACTCTTTTTTATCCATCAACTTTTTTTGTTCTTTTTATGGCAACATTTTATTTGTTTGACAATTTGAGTTCTTTGTCGTTTGTTGTTGTTGCTATGGAATGTTGGTGTTGTTTTGGAACTTTTCCCTGCATTTCTTTGAATTCACAATATTTCTGCTCACCTACTGTGACTCTTGTAAATTTTATGGACCTTGATTAAGCTTACGTTTTGGCTGCTACATATATCGTATAACATGTGCGTTTATCACAACTGTGATTATAAAAGCTTTTAAAAATAGGTTATTATGGCAATTAAAATAAGGAGGATGGTAGTGCCCAGGCGTCTCTGAACAAAATAAACCTATACCAGTATGTTTATGGTCCTCTGTAGTTGTTATTTTATCATCTATAAAGTAAGAATAAATTACTACCTACCTATTTATATTGAGTAAAATTATCAAAATGAATGTTATAAAATGAGGACATTTTCCTATTTCGGGAAAGGTATAAATCCTACTTGCTAAGGTTTCAGGTTACTTGACAACGCCATCTAGCAGTTTTAGTCCGTATTAATACAAATATTTTGCATTACGTTTCTTGTCAATAATTCATATAAAAATTAAAGACGACAAGGTTGGTCCAAGCTATTTGAGAGTGACATCTAGTAATAGCTTGGATTTTGAGCTTTTTCCGAGTCACGATTTTTTGTATGGAGATGGTCCGTCTATAGTTATTTACTAGTCTCTGATATAACTTAAGTTTATTCTAAGAACTGAAAGATTTAAAAATTTTGCCCTATGCATCTGGACTACTTTTACATGAACAAAGAAGGCGGCATGAATATATAAACAGAATATGTCAAGAAATATATTAAATTACAAAGTTTATTAATGCACTGTTTTCTAAAAGAATCTTCAAAAAGCATACAAGAAGTTGAACAAAATTGGCCTTTGCAGTTTAGATTATTATAAAAGAGCAGCCAAAAAACTAAGGCTACTCAAGGATAAAATAAATGATAAGTTTTTATTACTTAGAACTAAAACATATCTTCGATCATATTACATTAATATTTTAATCAAAACACTAATACTTATTAATAATAAGTATTAGTGTTTTGAAGAAATAATGATACCTACTTTTAAGTAATGGTTCATTATGGTTTACTATTCAAATTACAGTCTAATTAAGTGTTGCCTGAATTCAGACGTCAATACTAAACATATAATACTAGGCTATTAGCTAATATTTCTGAGACCAAGAATATTTTTATTGAACAAGAAACTTGTTTGCTTAAACACTGTCTTCACAACCCTAAATATACTATCCAAGAGAATCACTCAGGCTAATTGTTTACAAAATAGTTGTTTCAATTACAAGTACACCAAGAATAAGAGTTCTACTATAGTAGTGTTCAAATTAAGCAACATCTAGGGAGAGACCTAACACTTGTGTACAACTATGACACTCGACTCTCTTATTACTTTAGCAAACACATTTTCAAATCAAACTTCATAAAGCCTGACGTAATCTAGGCGATGAGGGTTCTTCGCCAAACTACAATATCTGAATAAGCCAATTAATTTCGATCTTAGGGCTTACCCCTTAATCTGATGATGGTCACTCATACCCCCGAACTTGTAATTGAATTTCTGTTTAGGGATATTCACAAACTTTCATAGCGAAACATAATAGGGGTGTACCCCCGTATGAAAGCTATAAATCTCTGAGAGTGTATCGAGCTGAGCAGACAATACACTAATTAACTGTTAGGTTAACTACTTGTGTAAATCTTTACTGTAAAATAATAAATACTAAATGTCAGCTGAAGTAGTAGAAGATTTATAGACGACAGTTACTAATGATCAATGGCGATTCCCCATACATTACTTTATTTGTTTCTAAATGGAAGCGTCTATAATTGAAAAATTTTAAAAACGCGTTAGCATTAGATCCCATGCAAGCTTTGTATGAAACATTTGATTCATGGAAGTCTAGAACTAAAGATATATGATATGTATTACAAACATTTTGAGGTTATTTTTTCCAAAAGGTTTTATTTATAACTTTCCTTGCAGGTAGTTGACTTGCATGAAATTATATAAAAGTCCTAAATTACGCAGGGTTGGCAATACGCCAGTACGGTCACCCATATCAAGCGAGATGCTCGCCTATTGATGATGCTATGAAATAGTGAGGTCTTATAGTGGAAGGAAGATTTAGTATTCTTAAATACACAAATTCACATATTTCTAAGAGAGTCAACTAGCACATAAAACTCGCATAAACCGTGGAATTAAGTTCCAATTGGTTTTCAAATAAGGTTTTCAAGACCATTGTTAACTTAATAAAAAATTTACATTTACTCTTCGGTCATAAAAAACACAGCTAACTGCTGAAGAACGCATAATAAAGCGAAACTGTTTAGAAAATATTTCTTTACTCTTCGTTGTTATTGGCAGCTCGCGTTAAGGCAGGTAATATTTTTTTAAAGACGGTTTCTGCAGTCTGTTTGCACTATGTACTGGAAAGACGCAAGCGAAAGAACCTGCGCGATTTTCATATTTTTTATTATAGTCTTCAGCCAGATTTTACGATATAATTATTATATCTTATTTAGATTTGACTGTACTTCAACTTATATTGACTTTTATTTAGTAACTACTTGTTTCAAAGGAGTTTACTAAATATGAAGCCTATTTTTATTTCATTTTAGTAAATGAAGGAATTATATTGTTTTAATAGTTTAACAAGATGACACGATGGACCAGCAAGTTAATATTGCTTCAACTTGTGACCCAAAAGCATGTTGCAGCCATTGTAGCTAAAGGTATTGCTAATGATGTATTTAAGAAATAAATAATTTTCATTTTATATCAATTCCGAAGAAAGAGTCCGATAATTATTCTTCTTATGCTCCCCAGACAACAAAACATCCTAGATAGACATTCTATTGACGCAAGTGGTAGCCGTTCCGGCGATACCCGGCCCGATGCTCCGGGTTTAGATCGTGGTAGGGACGCACAGTCATTTGTGCGATGAAAGTAAATGTGATTTGTTACCGAACTTTAGGAAAGTTAAAAAATACCACATTGAGGAATCATTCCAAGGATATCAGAATAAAATATAGCATGTGTAAGCTGGACAATGCGGCTTTATAGTGGAGTCACATTTTTAACATTGGTCAGGAGTCAAATCCTTACGCATCATAATGATAGTATATATTAGAGTTCCTCCATTCCGTAAAACGTAATATGGTTTGATTAAAAAATTAGAGAACTAACTGCTAACAATTTTATCCAACGTTAGACTTTCAAAATCATTAATACGATTATCATAAACCTTTACCAATATGTTTCTCTCGCTTTAAAATAATCTCTGATATTCCATAAAAATAACGAATCGGATACGTGTTATTCATTCAGTCACGTCCACCGTTTTTGTGAAATCGATTAGATCGGTTTTATGTCATAGTTCCTCCATGTTTAATAGCTCCAAAGATGCCGGGGCCAAAAGCAATAAATTCGAATAAGTATTCTTACACATTGGTCGATAAAACTTTATACTGCTAAGACCAAACTAATGAGCTGTAGGTAGTTAAACACGCGCGTGTTAGACTAATCAGTAAACCCGTGGAAACCTAGAGAATAAAATCAGTTTTCAAAGCATAGCTAATTGGAATTAGAAGTAGGTATACTGAAAAAGTCTGAAAACTAGAAAATGGCTGAAAAAGGTAAGTTTTCAAAAACTGAATGTTAAATGCAGTAAGTAGATTATACATTAAAAGTCTAAAGTTTGGTATGAGGAACGTAGTTCGATCAATATATATTTTCTAGACAATTTGCTGGTATGGATAAAAAATGCTCATGTAATAGAACAGTTTCGAAATTTATATTTTGAGTCTCACTAATTTGAAGTGTCATTTGACAGAATAAAAGCTCTTGTAAAGTTTCTTAGGCCCATTTGCGCAGCTCTGAATTAGCTAGCACTAGGCTATATATAGCTTTGTGTTTCTATTAGTTCAATAGAAACAGAAAGAGACAAAGTGACATTATATCTGATTAACTAGCTTGTTAAAATCTGCGCAGTTGAGCCTTAGCACCTAAAGTACTAAGGCTCAATTGCGCCCTAGTATCCCAGTAGTACGAAGAAAGACTTGGTTTTGGTAAAACCTAATATCCCTGCCTCGGATACTGGAACCTATAACCCGTAGGCTTATGACATAAGTTGCGAATGGCAAAGCGATCTCGCAATATTTGCCCTACAGTCACTAATTGTAAAAAAAACATATTACGTACCAGCGCTAATTCACAAATTATAAGTAATGCGAAGATTTTTGACGTTAAGCGATGATTGCTAAATTAATGATCGGGATCGTACTTCGCTGCAAAACCTATTTCCTAAGGGTATGGTATCTGACAATATGTACGAAAAATTTTATGTCGAATCAAACTCAGTTTCACGTTTAAAGCACAATAAATATCACCAAATACACTAACTGTATGGCCCCAAAGTAAACCGAGCTTGTGTTATGGTTACAGCAAACCTGGGCCGTTGGAAGCCAAAACAAATATCATACATAAATATAAACAACCATGACCCGAGAACAAACAGCTGTGTTTATCATACAAATGAATTCCCCGACCAGGACTCAAACCTGGGACCTCTTGCGTACGGGGCAGGAATACAATCACTGACGCCACTTGGCTAACTTTATTAGTTATCACTTATTATTATTACTAAAAATATCAGTTTATAGAGCTAATACTTGTAGTGTAGTAATTAGAGCAAACGGTTTTGTAAGAATAAGCTAATGTTTTTTTGTATATTTTTATTTTGTGTGGTGTTTAGTTGTGTATCAATTTGTTTAATACATTAAGTCCTTACATATGAAATTGGCGTTTTGTCGTACTGGCCACTTTGATCTGTATTATATCCTCTTATATACAGGGTGTCCCATAACTTGCACGACAAACTGAAATATAAGAAAGATGAGGTGTGCCCTACCAGATAAAAAAAAATTACCTCAATGAAAGTGTCACCGTTTTCGAGATATTCCCGACTTTTCATTTTTTTTCGAAAAATGCCGCTTTTGGTCAGTTTTTTTGTTGGTGTGTGTACAAACAAGCAGATTCTTATGTATTTTTTTTGTAAATATTTTATAATAGTAGATCTACTATATGCAAATATCATTTTGTTAAATATCATTAGGTATTATTGAGAAAAAACATATTAATCTCATTATTTTTTTCTACAAAAATTAGTTATGGCATTCGGTGGTGGAAAAAAAATGTACTGGACTGTCACTGCACATTTTACAAATAAATTACCTATTTAATAAAGGATTCAGAAAGGTATAATACTGGCCATATTATTATAGAAAAAAAGAAATTGCCAGTTTTGCGCCAAAGGGGCTATTTGGCTATTTGGCAGGGGCATTATGGGACACCCTGTATAATTGGAATTGGAAGTTGGAATTCTTAACCAAAGTTAAGAATACGCTATTTACTCATGCATTTGTGTTTTGAAAACCGTAATTCATTTGTTTTTTCCTCTTTTGGTTTTTTCTTTCCGTCACTTAGTTTACAAAATGGAAAACTTGAAATATCGCGTTATTTACGAGTACGAGTTCCACCGTGGCACCAGTGCTGCAGAAACGGCTCGAAGTATTAATGTTGTGTATGGCAGCGGTGTCGCAAAAGAAAACACATAGCGTTTTTGGTTCAAACTTTTTCGTTTTGGAAATTTCCAACTGCAGAACAAGCCCCGTGGTCGGCCGGAGACCAAAGTCGATAATGAAGAATTGAAGGTTATTGTAGAAGCGGATCCATCGCAAACCACGTCCGAATTAGCTGTAGGTTAACCGTTAGTGACAAAACTGTTTTAATCCACTTGAGGCAAATTGGGAAGGTGAAAAAGCTTGAGAGTTGGGTACCTCATGAATCGAGTGCAGTAAACCGACAAACGCGCGTCGACTGCTGCGTTACATTACTCAACCGGCACAATAATGAAAAGATCTTAAATCGAATCATTCTTACCTGTGATGAAAAGTGGATCCTGTATGACAATCGGAAACGCTCATCGCAATGGTTGAACCCTGACGAACCAGCCACATCTTGCCCCAAGCGAAAATTTACTCAATAAAGTTTTTTGTGAGCGTTTGGTGGACTAGTGCCGGTGTCGTTCACTACAGCTTTCTTAAATCTGGCCAAACGATTATGGTACATGTCTTTTGTCAGCAACTGCAAACCATGATGGAAAAGCTAGCTGCTAAACAACCGAAGCTGGTCAATCGCTCTTGGCCACTGCTGCTTCAGGACAACGCTAGACCACACACTGCACAACAGACGGCTACCAAATTAGAGGAGCTTCAATTAGAATGTCTAAGACATCCGCCGTACTCTCCGGACCTTGCTCCAACAGATTACCCTTTTTTTCGAAATTTGGATAACTTCTTGCAAGGGAAAGATTCAACTCCGATGGGGCAGTTAAAAGCGCCTTCAAAGATTTTGTTGATTCCCGTCCGATTGGTTTTTTTAGTAAATGGATCAATGAACCACCTATGAGATGGCAAAAGTGCATAGATAGCAATGTTACATACTTTGATTAAATAAATATATTATATTTAAAAAAACTGACTTTATGTGACTTTATGTTATATGTTATATGGTAATGACCTAATTTATATATGCAATAGAGTGCAAAGCCCTAATAAAAACCTCCCATACAGGATTATTTCACTTATAATTTTACTTAATAAAATTTCTCTTTAAATCAATGTACCAAAATTAAGTTTTCATTTACGAAACTAGATCCATTCAAACTCGAATCACACTATTAGTTTGCCCTTTAACCCTGTTAACTAAACTTGGTAAATCCGGTGTCATTAGTGACTTGAAATATTCATACAGTTATGGTTGGTTCAGTTTAAACAGACCTAAAAAAGAAGTTGCCTATTTATATGTATTTGGGGTGTTAAAAATTCTTACTCCTGCATTTTAGGCGACCTTTTCGAAAAGCAAGTGTTTTGATAAAATATGGATAAATAAATAAATCGATTCTAAAAAAAGTATTTTAATGAAAAGTCATCTCCTTTCTATCAAAAATATATATTCTTATAGAAAAGCAACATATGACCTTTCAACGTAATATGTTCATATATGTTATCTAATATTATTAGCAAAATCTATTACAGGTCAATGTTGTCTTATATCCTATGAAATATCATATTACAATTTATTACCTATTAAAACTCGTGTTTGATGGCGTCTTATATGGGGCACGTTGACCCTGTATAATCATGTAGTAGGTACTAAGTTTTGTTTTCCGCAATAAAAGTAGACCTTTTAGTATTTAAAAGGAGCTAGGCTAGGATTGAATGAACGAAGATTACATGTCAATATTTAAAAATTTTTATAAGTTTTGTCTTAGAAAAACATTTTTAAACCCGTTAAATAGTCACACTACATAACGAAAATTTGGCATATCTAACATGTTGATGTTTTATTTTTATTTTCGTTTTGAGTTTAATTCTGTTGTTACTTTTATTTTTCCAATTTATTGCCTATAAAAATACTTGCTCTTTTTGCAATTTTCGTTTGTCTAATTATTCTACTACAACCATTCATTATGTACCACTGATAAGGTGTAGTGCAGACAGCTATAGTTCGACATAGAAATCTAAACAAACCACAGACTAGAAAGACAACAAGTTGCCACAGACTCAATGGTACAAGCATGCTGTTTCATATTTTCGATCAACATGGCAGAATATGGAAACGTCACTTCGGTAGGGCCACGTAATGTTTTGTTTCAAAGTATAATATAATGCGAGGATATAATTTTTTAAATATAATAATAATAATCCACTTTATTGCCCAAAAACATGACAAGATCAAAATTCAATAAATACAAAATTTGAAAAGAAATAGGAAATTTAGGCGGCCTTATTGCTGGAGAGCGATCTCTTCCAGGCAACCGCTTACTGATACAAAGCATTATAATTTAAGTAATACAGTCAGTGTACCACAAAAATAAGTTTTAGCTATGTAATAAGTTAAAAATCTATTTTTTTTAAATCTTTATTTAGGGGAGCTTACGTTCATAGAACAAGGCAGCCTCATTGTATAACAATTATCAAACTTTAAATACATAATTGTTTTCGTTTCGGGAAAACATATAAACAATTAGCGTAATATAACATTTTAGGTATATGTTTAAGTATACTTCAAGTGGAGGTAGTATTACGCACGCTGCTTACTAAATTATAAACAAGGAAAGCTTCAGAAGATGTTGGCGTAGATAAGATTGATTGAAATATTCCTACGTCTTGAATATTCAGTCCCAGCGTGCGAATCAGCGCCTCCCTCTCACTGCGGTTCAAGGCACTCCTGCAGCAAGTGAAACACATCTTCGATAGTTTCGCTGCAGGATAGTGCCCTGATCTTCGTCTAAAAGCCAACTTTACATTACTTCTACTCATTCCAATAAACCAAGGTACTGTGCAAGGTTGACTTTGAATAGTCTTATACCAAATGCCTTTAGATTGACTTTGTTCATTAAAATGGATTTTCCATTGGCTATGTATTTTTTTCTTAAAAGTTGGCAAATAATCTAAAAAAACCTGGCATGAATGCTGTAATAATGCCGTCTTTACTGGCATTTTGAGCCAAACGGTCCACTTCCTCATTGCCTTGAAGTCCTATATGTGATGGAACCCACTGCAACCTAATATTTTTGTTAGCTTTTTTTAAATGCCAAATTTGTCTCAGAATGACATAGGCTATCGGATTGCCTCTGCTAATTCCAGAGGCACATCGAGCCAGATATTGTATGACACTTTTACAGTCTGTAAATACAACAAAATCACACTGATCTAAAGAATGTATATGTAACAAAGCTTTCAGGATTGCAATGAGTTCCAAACACATTACAGATACAATACTTTGGATCTTATAACACCCAGCCAGGTTCAAACGTTGGTCATAGTATGCTACGCCTTGTTCATTATTATTTTTAGAGCCATCAGTATAAATACGATGAAAGTTTTGATATTTATGGTTCATTTCTTCTACCGTGTTAAGTCTAAGCTCATTAATTTTTAATTCTTTTTTCAGTTTTTTGACATTGTCCAAAGTAGCAAATAAATTATCATTGAAATTAATGTATGATACCCAAATTTCCAAAGAGTACATCTCAAGAACGTTTACAGATTTGATTTCTAGATCTTTGGCTTCATTATATAAGTTAAAAATATTACATAGCTAAAATTACATTAATAATAGATAAAAATATGAACAGAAAAGCAAAAGTGAAAAATTTATAAAATATTTTAGTTAAATTTATAACAAATTTTTCATCCATTTCGAACTTTTGGAATGTTTTCTCAAATGTTTCGTGTATTGTAAGTTCGTATATTTAATGTTTTTATAAGAAGAACAGAAGCCTAATCTGGGTCCTGATTGATTAATAATAAATGTATGTTTAAAAAAGACACTAAACTAAATAAATAAGTTATCAAGTCACATTTTTTAAGCGTACATTTATTACTTATTATGTATGAAGATTGCTCGAGCAACCCGCCGCGCGCCGCCTCATAATATTTCAATCCAATAAGCCGAATAGTTATATAAAAAATTCAAAAGGCAGTTACAGGTAAAATCTTGCGTGCTACGACCGTCTAGAGACGGCGACTTTCGGGGTGAATCACAGCAATTCTATTTCATGATATAATTTTTTTTATTCTCACTGAGACCTACTTTTTAATATTTGAAATGGTTATACTCACGTTGTAAGATTTTTTATTAAGAGAGTTGTTTGAATGTAAGGTATGTGATGTTACAAAACTTTTTACAATAAAAGGATATGGTTATATGGACATTGTAAAAAATTATTGTTTATTCGAACACAAAATCAGACTCGGTTTTAAATCTCATGTAGGGCATTAATAAATTTTTTTTTTAAATATGTTTTGATTCTGTACTAATATTGTTACAATTCGTGTACTATAAATAAGCGTCCAATAATACATTCCTCATAATACTCGAACATCAGACTCTTAACTTTTTACATCTTCAGTAAGAAAATGTTACCTAAATAGGCTCCTACGACGCAAATTTCATACTTGAAATGAAAGCTAAAATATATTAAGCTAAAGTATATTTACCGGCAAGTAGGCTATTGCGGTACTTTTTACTGCAATGCTATAACTCATACATTATTGCCAGCACAAGCAGTAAAGAATTTTATCTAATAACCGTTAAGTTTCTTCATTTTGCAATGCGAAATATATCGGAGCTTTGATCCTCGGCAATCTCATCAATAATTTATATTTGAAGACCTTGCGACACGTGTGAATGCTTAGTCCAGAAGTGGGTAACGACATTGGAAGTCCATTAAATAATTTATTATTCTTTTATAAAACAAGATTATCATGATTAATTCAATTTGTTAGAATTGTTGAAAACTTAAAATCGCTAATGTTATATATTTTTAGAGTTCGTACATACCTATCATAGTCGAAATATATATTAAAGGTTTCAAAGAACTGTGAACAAGAATATTTTTTCAGAAATTTAACATATTAATAAATACATAATGATTTACATCGGAAATGTACCTTAACCGCTATTACCTAAACAATCGCAGATAAACAATTAAACATAACTGCGGAACTTATTACCAAATTACCAAGACTTGGGCGTAACACCGACTCATCCCAGCTTACGCCGGTGCCAATATGTAATCTACTGGAAAAGGTTCGGACCCCAGTAGTTTGTATTCCGAGGACAGTGATGTAGGGTATTAAGTTCCCTTCCTTAAGCGTAAACAAGAAGAAGGCCCTTTCTACGTATAGCCCTAACAAAGATTAATATTTTACGAGACAAAGCGGAGAATCTCGACGACTATTTTCTACTAAAACCAAATTGAAACGTCTCACTTTTAGCATGTGCTTGTGAATTATGTAACGGTATTCCATTGAGTTGAATTTATTTTTCGTTGTTTCATTGATCTGAAGAAGTTTGAGAATAAGCTTCTTTTTGAGTGGGGATTGTGTAACTGTTATTTATCGAGAGTTTGAGGAGTTCGTAAATAAGATCAGGGTATTGTCAACATGAATTTTTAACGATATTTATTGATTCCTAGAAGGGTTTTCTGACGAAATAGGTACTAATATAAGATTTACGGTTATATAACTTTTCCTAAATCGCCTTCATAAATCATAAACCAGATAACCGCAACTTTTACAAAACTGCAAACGAATAAATATACTAGACCCAGAATCTGTGTATTTGATTTATCTATGGTCTTAAGAAGTTCGGTCATGTTTCTGAATACCGCGTACAACTCCGGTCGCTTCTAATACGGTACCGTAGAAATTCACGTATCTTATTTCTGCTCTTGCATCTTCTCGTTGTGACCTAAGTGACCTCTTTTCCTTCGAGCACACCAAAACACTCATCGCAGAAGGGACAAGCGACTCAACTCAAAATGAAACCACATAGAACTATTATTACCCTGAATCTGCTGATTCAATTTAATATACAAACTTAAAGCTAATGTCTTAAATTCTACTTGTGAAATAAACTTTATCTACCTAAAACAATGTAAAGGTTAATCTGAGCTATTATCCATATCACTGATAATTAGGTTAACGAAATGAAAGCCGGATTGCAAATTCGGCAAGTGAGGTGAAGTCACGTGTATATGGCCCGTATTAATGCCCGTTGATCCTATTAACGTAGGGCAAGGACCGATCTTGTGGTCTTTATTCATCCGCGCTGTCCATCAATAGGTTTATACCCTACCGTAACATATAACTTTTACCCTTTTGAAAGGAAAAACGGTTGAGATTAGCCTTTTTAGCGTATGAAAGGTAGGTAGGTAGGTAATAAGCAAAGTGTTTTAGGTTCTTTTTAAGCTTGCTTTTTGTTTTCACGACAAGCAGTTATAAGTATTATTATTTTTCTCGATAATAATAAGTTATTATTTTATATAAGGTAGTATAAAAGATACCCTCGGACAGTTGTAGCGTAAACACACATTGAAACTCTGTCATATGTTTTTAACTAAAAGTGCGTGAATTTTTTAACAAATAAGTGAAATGGCGGATGTGTTTTTAAGTTAAACAACTGCTTCATCGCTCGCGATAACCAAAACTTCGTGAAGTACGCAAAATACTCCGTTTATCAGCACTTTTAAAGCCTCACAGAAAATTTAAAGGGGGTTATTTACAAACTTTTAACATATGATTTGACTTGGACATATGACAACTAGTGAAGTGAGTGAAGTGACTGACTGTGACATTTTCAAAACTGGAATTGCGTTCCATTCTTTTACTAAACAACGACTTGTACACGGCCACGGGTGAGTTCACACTGAAATAAAATAATAAATACTAAAGCAAACCAAAACCAAAATGAGTAAAAAACATTGTGCAGGATGCAAAATTATTTTCATAGGAAATGACTACTTGACCTGCAATAAGTGTAATCAGACCTTTGATCTGGATTGCGCGAACATATCAATTAGCCGGTTTCGTAATACGCTGACCAAAGAACAAAAACTTGCCTGGACTTGCCATGAATGCACAAGTAAAATACCCAAAAAGGGGAACGTTAATACTCCAGTTCGTAGCCTTAAAAGTAGTCCAACGCTTCCAAGCTCAGAAGAAGCTTCTAATGTGACAACGCGCATTTCTAAGAAGAAATCTACCCCAATTTCACCAAAGGGTTCTTTAAAAGGTGAATTAATTCAAAATAATGAAGACCACAATTTTATCTCGGCTGTCAGGGACCAAGTCACTGATATTATCATGAGAGAATTGCCTTCTGTGCTCAAAAACATTTTTCAGGAGGAATTATCTTCTATTAAAAATGATCTAAAAGATTTTGCTAACACTGCCACATTTTTTAGTGGCAAATTTGATGAGATATCTAGAAATTACGATATAATTGCAAAGGATAATCTTCCACTGAAGAAAGACAATGCAGTACTCAACAATGCAAATGCTTTTAGGTATACATGGCGAGAAAAAGCCCATATTTGTACAAGAGCATCTATCGGCAGCTAACAAGTCTTTACATGCAGCAGCACGACTGAAAGCAAAAACAATGGGATACAAGTATGTGTGGATCCGTAACGGTCGAATTTTTGTCCGAAAACACCCTGACTCAAACTTTGTAATCATAAAGAATATTAGTAGTTTAGATCTCATTTGTTAATTCAGTACTTTTTTATATTTATATATATTTTTATGTTATATTCAGTAAATTGGTATTCAATTACTTTTCATTAATTAATAATGGCTATATCAATATATTACTAGAATATACGTGGCATAAATACCAAAACGATAGACATTTATAACAACACACTGTGCTGCGATTTCGATATTCTATGTATAAGCGAAACATGGTTAAATGATTCAGTATTATCAAGTGAACTCTTTGACAGCAGATACTGTGTTATACGCAGGGATAGAGACAAAACATTCCAAAAAAGATTTAATAAAAACAATGCGGAGGTGTGTTAGTGGCATTAGCGAAAACGTTCCAGCACTCTGTCATGAAGCATTGGCAGTCCGAGTATGTTGAGGATGTGTGGGTACAAATAAAATTTAATAAGTCAATAGTAATAAACTGATGCGTGGTTTACCTGCCAGATTACTTACCTCCGGATATCTACGAGGAGTTTTTAAATAAATGTAAAATCATACTTAATCGTGACAACGAAATAACTTGCATCTTAGGGGACTTTAACCTCTCTGATCTCCAATGGTGCCAGGAATCTTGCATGCCATTAAATCCAAGTTGTGTTAAATCAACAGCAGTCTATAATCTTTTCAATTCCACATCAATGAGTACGATTAATTTTATACAGAATTTTAACACAAAGATCCTAGATCTCGTAATTACTAATAGGCCAGATGAATTTAGGGTAACTTTAGCCAATCCAATAAGCAGAATTGACGCACATCATCCTCCTCTCTTGATTGCCTTTCAGTGTCTCAATTTGCCACTTCATCCAAACAAAGTAGCAGAACAGTTTAACTTTCGTAAAACCGACTACGAGAAATGTATTAGTGAATTAACACAGATTGACTGGGTGTCTCAAACTAAACTATTTGACGTTAATGACTACGTTCAGTTCTTTTACAATATTGTGTATAACGTTATCGAGAAACACACTCCTAAGACACGGCTTAGAAATCCCAGATACCCTAGGTGGTTTTCATCAGGGCTTATAAGGACATTGCGGGAGAAATATACTCACTTGTTAAAATTCAACCGTTACGGCAACCCTAGAGACTACGATACATTTTCAATGCTTAGGGCACGTGCACGAAAACTGTTAAAAGAATGTTTTACCAGATATATAGTAGGTATCGAAGAAAATTTAATATTAAATATAAAGTCATTTTGGAGGTATACAAAAAATAAGAGAGTTACTAACTGTATTCCGAACCATATGTACTTAAATGGTGATTCGGCGGTGTCAGGAGAACAGGTGGTTAATCTATTTGCGGAACACTTTTCGAGTGTTTATAGCCCTCCCAACTCTTCACCTTACACGCCCAATTTTACGTATAGCAACTTTTCTTTAAACAGTATTCAAATTTCTGAAAGTTCTGTGCTAAAGGTAGCACAAAATGTGAACCTCTCAAAGGGTGTTGGACCAGACGGTTTACCACCAGTATTTATTCGCTTTTGTTGCCGCGCGTTGGTAAAACCATAAACCATGATTTATAATATGTCATTGAGTACCGGCGTTTTCCCGTCTCTTTGGAAAATTGCTCACGTAACACCAATTTACAAAGCAGATGACAAGAGTGACATTACAAATTACCGTCCTATTTGTGTTCTGCGTTGGTTTGCCAAATTCTTTGAGAGTTTAGTTTATGACATAATATTCAACCGTTTAAAACACTTATTGAGCCCCAATCAACATGGTTTCATTCCAGCTAGATCCACTCATTCTAATCTGCTAGTATACACAACATTCTTTTGTGAATCGTTCAAAGACAAAACTCAAGTAGACTCAGTGTACACTGATTTTTCAAAAGCGTTTGATCGTGTGGATCATGCCATTTTACTGCGCAAATTGGAATACTTAGGTATTCATGGTAGTCTCCTTCGCTGGATCACATCCTATCTACTTAACCGAACTCAGCTGGTAACACTTTACGGCTACGACTCGGCTCCATTTCTGGCACCATCCGGTGTACCGCAGGGTTCTAATCTGGGACCGTTGCTTTTCTTGTGTTTTATTAATGATTTACTATCTGACATTAACAGCTGTTGCTTGGCTTACGCTGACGACATAAAAATATACAGACGAATTTACGGAATCACAGACTGCTTAGCATTGCAGGCCGACAATAATACAATATCTGACTGGTGTCTTATCAATAACATGCAGCTAAATATTTAAAAATGCTTTGTCATTTCTTTTACAAAAAAAAAAGAATCCTACCAAGTATGCTTACAATATAAACGACCAAACATTAAAACGCGTGAATTTGATTCGAGATTTGGGAGTTTTATTTGACACGACATTATCATTTCGCTCGCACTACGATTATGTCTGCAGTAAAGCTAACAAAATGCTCACGTTCGTAATACGACAAAGCAAACCTTTTAGGAATCCTCAATCTTTGATTTTGTTATACATCTCTTTAGTCAGAAGCATACTCGAATACTGTTCGTCAGTATGGAGCCCAATATACGTTAGCCATACTGAAAAGATAGAAGCCATCCAACGTCGATTTTTAAGGCATCTTTGCTTCAAACATGGATTACGACGAAAAATTCCGGACTACACAGGTCGTATGAAGAAATACAATTTGACCTCTTTGGCAAGTCGTCGATTGGTCCATGACATGTTTGTGTTGCACAAGATCGTAAATGGCAATTTAACGAAAGAACTTCTCCAGCAAATAAGTTTTAAGATACCTTCTCGGTCTGTAAGAATCTAACAACTTTTCTCCATTCCAACCTCCAACAATAACTTATCCAAAAACAACCCCTTGATACGCATGTGTTCGCACTACAATAATATCTGCTGTCAAATTGACATATTCAATGATAATTTTAATGTATTTAAGCACAATGTGTTCAAAATTATTAATAATGTTTAAGGTTATTTTTATGTTTACTTTAATCTTTAACTATTATTGTTTATTGACCTTGACCCTGACTTTGACTTATGTAGTCTTAGAAATATGTAGCTCAGAATATTTAAGTTTACTGCTGCAATAATTTTATACCAAAATGTTGTACACAAACTGTCATTGGAGTATAGACTCATAATGTAGCTATGTGGGATTTGTTATTAAAATTGTTTCAGTTTATACTCTGTTATTTGTGTCTTTGTAATAAATAAATAAATAAATAATATAATAGTAAATCCCCTAGACTAACACGTCAACTGTAAGGCCCCACATGAAACTGGGCTTATGTTATGAATGACCATGAAGCCAACAGGGGGAGACCCAGATTAAGCATACCTATTGTGAGGAAAAACTCCAAATAAAACACCTGTGATACTCAATTAAAGATATTTTTATTTTAATTTCTTTAAGAATACTACCACTAGTTCGGAAAATACCCTCGTGGAGAAGAACTGGCAAGAAACTCCACGGGTATTTTATTATTCTTAAGAAAATGATTGAGAATAAATAATATGCTTGATCAAATCATTAGCTAACAAAATATCAGTAGGTACCGCTAAACTCAATTATATTTCAGATCTACTTACATTCTTAAGATGTCCAATTAATACACTCGCAAAGTGAAGTATATTTTCCAGGAACGACTAGCTCGAACAGAAGCCAAAATTAGACTGCCTCATGGCCCCGAATTCAAATTAGTTGACGCTTTTTCGCCGCGCCCAGTGCTCCCAAGTCTTAAGTCCCCAAAATGACCAATAACTTGTAAAATACTTCAAAACTCAATTTAAAAATTACTTCATTAAAAAGAACCATACACTATATAAATACAAACAATCATGGCCCGAGAAAAAAAAATCGGTCTTCATCACACAAATGAACGCCCAGACCAAGACTCAAACATGGGGCCTCCAGCAACTATCTTTTACACATATAAACTAAGTTTATTCCAAACATAGTCAAAAACATACGCTCTTTATTTATAAATGAAAATGAATATTGGTATGTTTGCCCCCAATACGCTATTTACGCAATGCGATGAAACTTTGGTAACTGTTCATTATTTTTGAAGTTTTTCAATATTTAACGTGGATTAGGTATCCAGAAAAAGTTATTTGAACGACCCATACTTGGATATACAACTTACACACAGTTTGGGACCATTTCACAAGAACTGGAACCAGAAAAGAGGTTGTGGGGCGTACTGGGATTTTTGTAAGCATACATGTCACTTCCCACCTATCGATAACAGAAATCGAAGTAACGCTTTTCTCGATCCCTTGTTTAATGATCATGAGTATAATTTGTTAATCACATACAGTCTACATATGCAAAATATCACAATCCATTTACATTTAACGTTAATAAACAAACACGTCCCTTTATCTAAACCTCACAATTTCCCTTCCCAAAGACACCAAAACATTGTTCTCCAATCAATTTAATCAATTCAAAAATATACAAGGATTATACAGCTGCGGTGCTCATTCCTTATGCGTCGAGCGGGCTTAATGCCTTCATTATCAGTTTAAAGTATTAAGCAAACTTCCAAACTGGAGTGTTCACGAAGATTTGTTTAAGTGGCAAAGAAAATTGCGGCCCGAAAATATTTGTACGGAAACGATCTTAGCTTCAGTTGTGAGGATCATTTTGATTTTTGATTGAAATTGTAATATATTATTATTAATATTTGAACGCAGTTCTTAGGATAATCTAAATCCTTAGAGTATATCTCGTTTTGTTTTAGCTTACCTGCGATGTGAAGGCTCATTTGTAAACGTAAGGATTTTGCTGCCATTTAAAACTAAAAACACTGGCAGACACAATAGAATTTGCTTTGCAGAATTTCCGAGATGCTTGTATTTATGTAGCAACCAAAAATTTTTTTTATTTTCGAAAGCACTGATTTCGTTTATTATTCAAGCGCAGTTAATTAATTTATTGCGCTCCCAGAGTTACAAAAAATAAATGAAAATAACACTTGGTGCCTGAAATAAGCTACCGCTTCCTGTCTGATCTTAAAATTATAAGTTATTGAAATTTTCAAGGTCCTTATTTTTAGTAAACTTTTCAAGGATATAATAACCAAACGAGAGCTATTTTTACGAAGCTATTGTAACTTTTGTAACCTGTTAATATGATGACTATCTCAGAATTTGACAAAAGAAATATAATACGGTGGGTCTTATATATTTAGTTATATTGTTGTTGATTTAGATCTAAGTATGTTTTGAAGCAACAAGACCTACCAGTAAGTAAGTACCTGTAGCAACTTTCATTTTACTCATAAGAGCTAAAGTGGATGTAATTCTGTTAAAATTAAAACACAGACAGAGCATAGAAGTGTACGTATATATAGTTCCCATTCAATGTAAGTCAATCTTGAAACTTTTGCAAACTAAAATAATCTATAAATCACAGCTTCACAACGAAAAGCATAATAAACTAAAATATATGAAGTCCAAAATGGTTTAGTGCAACGTATATCCTGAGGTCCATCTATAATCTAGTCCCCCAACGTTGTGCACCAACGCCTACGCGCCATTTATCTAAATTTATATCCTTTATGACCCTTTTCAAAAATGCAACACGGGAGGTAATCTTACCCTGTAACACGTGATATATCTATTATGAATGCATGTTGTGTGCCTTGAGACAGAACTAATGTCTTGTGGTGTTTGGTTTTATATTTTATAAACTAAATGGCATCATATTATAGGTAGTTTGGTTCTGTAACGTATGGCTTTTTATTTATTTTGGAGTAAGCTGACGAAAAGAAAATCGCAGTTTAAGACTTCAAAATAGTTTTTATCAACAATGTGTGAAATATAACCGAATGCAGTGAGTGAAACCTTGTTTAACCTTTAGTTTTTACGTAGGTACAAGGTTTTTCATAAAATAAAAGTTATAAACAATTTTGAATCGTATTTAACTTTCCTACGAGCACTTGTATATTATATTATATTGTAATAATATTTGTTACTTCTAAAACGGATACACTTCCAGCCATTACATGAACAGTCCACTTAAACCAGCAATTAACTTTAAAATTATCAGGAATTAAGCCCGCAAATTACGTATCGTTTTATAACACTCAAGGTGCGTAATATTAAGTAATTAACAAAATAATCACGTATTATTTAATAAAATCACGTTCCTATGTGAATTGCTGGGGGCTTGATATAATGGGGCTCATAAGCGAAGCGCTAATACTGCCATTAACACTGCTCAATTGCTTGGTTTCAGTTAAACTTGTATAATGCATGTATGGAGGATATGTTTTCAAAAGGGTTAACGGAAAAGACGTACGATAGGTTTAATTTTGTGGTTTTATTTTTTAATTCATCATAGATTTTTAACCTTTTTTGCTCGATAAGACATGTTTTCTTTCAGGGAGCTCATGCGAGTAGATAAACTGAAATCTATGGCTGTCCCGATTTTAAAAATACTTGAGATACACAAATTGGTTATTTAACCAGAATTATAATGCACGTTTAACAAGTTATAAGTTTAAATCTAGTAGAAAATGGCAATACATCAAACGCCTTCCGAGTCGTCATTTGACTATCTTAACTCTAATAAGTAGTTACAGTAGATTAGTAACTCCGCTATATTTTTTTGGTATCTTTCTAAAACCGCTTCATTCAAACAAAAATTGTTAAAACTAATTGTTATTGTGACATTTCAATACTGAGAGAAAAATAAATAGAATTCCATTCTACCGATATTCTTGTCAGACCAATTTGATTATAATATCCAAGCATAGAAAGCCTACATTAAATATATTTTCCGAACGTTCATTAATCATAGAAAGTATCGCGCAACACAGTGAAACATGGCATTCTCATACATTTGTTGTTCTTTGTCTTACTTTTGATTTATAGTCGTTATTGTATTGTATTGTATTGTATATCTACTCTCTATCGATTCCGCTATTAATAAGATTCATATTGAAGTCTCTGTATGAATTGGTTCGAATAAAGCGTCTAATAATAACTTATTTAAGCAAGTACGTAAAGAACTAAGTTTTATTGCATATTGAATTATTACTTACTAGTTCAACTAGATGTTTATCTATTCGTGTTTTTAAATTTATTTTATTATAATTGTATTGTAAATATGCAAGATTAAAACAAAAAGAAAGTAGAACATATCCGGATATTTATAAAAGAATAAAATATTGCTGATTGATTTTAATATAATAAATAAGATTTTTTAATCAAATGAAAATACCCTAGTAAAATATAGTTATCACACAACTTATAGACTAATATTGTACAAAGAAACAGCTAAGAAATTTTACCTGCAGAACAAAATGATATTTGTAGTATGTTTAAAAGATAAAACGTCCTAATTACGCCTCGATAGGACACACGTGGGAATTCCATAAAACAGAGGAAAAGAGACTTAATTCGGTTTCCCACGAACGCTCGCATAATTTATATATGACGTCGCAAATACCAATTTATTGCTGAGTAATAGCCCTGGTTCGGAGATCTGCAAATGGCCTTCTCGAATAAGAAGAGAAATGGTTTGGATCCTGCGCTTCTAAATGTATTTATAATTTATACATCTGCCATGTTGCACATCCAAATTGTTATCGCCCATATTATTCTCTAATTTTCTGCATAACTTGGTTTTAATTAATAAAATGTGAATGTTAAATAGGAATTGAAGGTTATGCTAGATGTATTTAAACAATGACAGCTGGAATGAAACGTATAAATAGAATAACAAATAAATTTAGTTATGTGTAAGTAAAGAGTTGGACAATAAACCCAAGAAGTTTACTTGAAACTAAGACCAAATTGCACAATTGACAAAGGGTTGTATTGGGAGCAAAACATATTGATGAAATCTGACTGAATAAACAACCAGAAGAGATATATTATGATTGCAAAAACACATCGAATACTAGTAATTGTTGACCATTGAGTTGTTTGATAACATAATGTTGTTTTTTTTCTTTGATACATTATTATATATTTTATCATCTAGAGCATGTCCAAAAATATAAAAAAAATTATTACTATTTAATTCCATTTGATTAAGGAAAAAAATATTTTAGATTAAAATCAGATTCAAAACGTTTTTATACGCTTTCTGTAATCGTAAAGAACCAGCGGTGAAGTTATTTGAAGAATGGCCGAACTTTATTTAACGTCAGTAAGAACAAGTAATTGTAAATGTTAAGATATTTAATTGAATTGAGAGAATTGAAATATTTAATTTACAGCCCCGGCTTCATTGCAGTTTTATTATATGTATAGATCATAAAGCAAATCTTGCCAGCTTTCCGCCTTAGAATCTGTATTTGTAAATAATTTTGAATACTTATCCCGTTAGGTTTTTTAGCATAATTAAGGGTTACGAATTTTACATCTCTTGTCTGATATCTATTACAATTATGCCGTGCATTTTGTTGCGATAAAGATATAGTTTTTTTTTTACTTTTTGGGAAACGAAATAATATAAAAGTAAGAAAAAATTCACAAAAAAATCTAAATTGAAAATACATGTACTAGAATATTTTTACCTTATATTCAACAGCTTATGTTCGCATCGTTATACAAACTTAAGTAAACTGATACTTACTTGATAAGTGTAACACATAACATTTGACGATAAAAGTCTGATGATGAAGCCAGGAGCTGCACGCGGAACTCTTAAATGGCTAATAGAAATTGTTATATTTTTCACTATTGACACAGCCGGCAAACGAGCATACGACCCACCTGATGGTAAGTGGCATTCGCCCACATGGACATCATTACTCGCTGCTATTTATCAATATCGAACGTGACAACAGGCTTCAGTTGGTATTTTCTTGGTTCCAGTAATTTCACTGGCTGTTCCTTTCCTTTAACTTGAACACAACCACGTCAACGTGATTATAATACGAAGGACCGAAGTACTCTACCGGTCCGGGACCAGCAGATGGTATTATACTATAATAACGTGTATATGCTAGGGAGGACTTCCTAACTTGCAAGGAAAACACTAGGTTTGTTGCATACTTGCTTTTAATAAAGGATAAAGACTCATAAAAATGAGTTTCTTAGTCTCATCGTTATACTTATTTATCGGTGATACAATATCAAATTGCATCAAAAACTCGCTGACCAAAATTTACGGCTTGCCATCATATCTCGTCGTAATATGTGCCATCTCATTTCGATCTTTTTTGTTTCGAATTATTCAATATTAACAATAAATATCCACCACACTAATATTCACACTAATACTTGCACTTTATTTGCAGATCACTTACACTTTACTTGCAGATTACTTGCACTTTACTTGCAGATTACTTGCACGTTACTTGCAGATTACCCGGCGCCTCCACCATCTACCGGTCCGGAACCAGCAGATAGTATTATACTTGAATAACGTGTATATGCTAGGGAGGACTTCCTGACTTACAAGGAAAACACTAGGTTTGTTGAATACTTGCTTTTAATAAAGGATAAAAGCTCATAAATATACATTTAGTTTTTTATCCATATTTGGGGCCGCTGCCCGTGATAGAATGCCATGGAACAATCTTCCATATTCTATCTATTTTACAATTTACAAATAAATTAAAATAATGACAGGCTTATAAGTTGCCAGTCATAATTGTCGGCAAGTTTGTTTGTGCGATAACTTCTTTTATTAGATACGGCACAAGCAAACGTTGCAATCGCCCCTCTTGTTTAATTAATTTAATCAGTGAAGCTGATTAAATAAATTCCTATATACATTTCATTCTTAAATAACGACCCTACTTAAATCAGGACCATATACATTAATCGAGATTACTCCCAGATGAGCCCCCTACCGATAGGAATATATATACTTGATCATGTTTAAATGACAACATCTTATTACACCAAAAATGATCTTATAGTATTTATCCTCCATCAATAGAGTCTTAGCCACAAAACCTGATAAAAAATCAGCCAAGATCCCGGCTGGTTAATTAATATCTAAATTAAACAGTGTAAGTAATTATTATTTCTCATACAATTCATGAATAATTAACAACCCCATATTAATCATTTACGTTACACAATTATACGCAATTCAAATAACCAATACTTTATTAAATTAATAAACAATTGTTACAATAACCCATTGAATACAATCAAAGTATAGTTATAATTAATTGATAAGTAATAAATACATTAATATCCGAATAAAAGTAAATTTAGTTAATCCTACTTATATTAAAATTAATACTAAATTAATCAAGTTATATTATCATACATTATCATTCAGTTGGCAAAACAAACACGTTTGACATGAACTGTCATATTAACTTTAAACTTTTCTGAATGATTAAAAGTTTATTTAAAACTTTGTAACTTTCTAAAGTTTAAATTTTACCTACCTAAATTTTAAGATTTTACCTGCCTAACTATTACCGGACAAACCTACCTATGAATAGATCATAAAATTGGATGGTATTTTACTTAACCCAAAATGATACCTATAAATTAATGAATTTATATTTCACAACGCAATGCAGAGAACTTTTTCAAAATGCACCGAAATACACCTGACAAAATTCTATACCAATAACGTTTAAAATACATTACCTATTCCATCACAACCCTTTTACTATTTTACCCCACTGAGGATCCTATTCTACATCCGCGTGTTGACCCACAGACAGCAATATCACAATATTATATATACTAGTAAACTTTGCTCGTGTTCGGTTTGCAACCAAATACTACCGAATCAGCATTTAACTTTAGTACCTAACTTATCGATAATTAGCATATAATTTTTAATATTAATTCAGTGTTAAATTAGCATTCGGTGAATACACTCGTTTAAAGCGGTTTTTATCGTTTTATTTCTAGCAGTCAATAGAGTTCGGCAACAGTCCGAACATATTGGTCCTTCGAGCTTACCGTACAAGCGGGACCTTTCATCGCGCACGTGTGGTTTCCACTTGGTGGTGAAAGTGTTTGTGCAGTGCGGTTGTGAACTAGCAATCTCTAATCATATGATAGTGTAGTCGATTTGACTTCCGTTAAAGTCACACTGACGTTTTTTCGACGTTCGAGGTCACACCGGGTTACCTAAGGGGAGCCTGGACCAGCAGAAACCTTGAAGGCTTTCTTGCCTTCAACCAGCATACCTTGGGGACCTTCGTCTCCATTAAGCAGAAACCTTGAGGGCTACTTGCCTTCAACGAGCGGCTACCTTGAGGGCTTATTGCCTTCGTTAGCAGCTCTCAAATCGAGAGGAAACCCACCCTCCTAGCAGCAGTAGTAGCAGTTATCAAGTAAGAGCTTTCCATTTTACTAAGCATGATGGAGTTAGATAACCTTATTGAAAATCAAAAGACAACCTATGACGCGATTAATCGTCTGTTCATTAATTTTAAAAAGGATAGTTTTGAGAGGAAGTCATCTCCGGATAACTTTAAAAAGAGGTTATCTACTCTCGAGAATTTGTGGTCTGAGTTTCAAAATAACCATATCCAACTGTGCCAGTATGACGAAATATAAGAACATCCATATATAATTAACTCAGAATACGAATTAGTTAACCGTTTATATGAGTCCACGAAATCATACATAAAAGAAAGTAAAAGGTATTTAGAACAACAAATTCCGGAAGCAGGGGCCAAAATCAATGCATATTTCAACTAATATCAAATGTCCACTTTGTTTCAAAGAACACCGAATATGTCATTGCGACATGTTTTTACAAATGACACCGGAAATGAAATTGCAGACAATTTCGAAATTGAAATTATGCAAAAACTGTTTGTTTAAGCATAAAAGCAAATGTTTTTCACTAAAACGTTGCCGTAGCTGTTTGGAATATCACAATAGTTTATTGCACGATGCATATGCTCAGCATAATTCTATTGTACCTAGCACTTCCACAGCGACCTCAAACAGCCAAGACAACGTGATAGGTACAAGTCACGTGTCGATTGATGAAGCTTCGGAAATCTTATTAGCAACAGCGAATATCAAAGTTACTGCGGCCGACGGTTCTCAACATGTCATGCGTGCGCTAATAGATCAGGGTTCTCAGATTTCATTAATTACAGAACAAGCTGCACAATTGCTAAAATTGAAGCGGGGTAGGTGCAAAGGCTCTATTTTCGGAGTCGGAGAAAAGCAAAATAATTGCAAGGGTCTTATAACAATAATAGGGCAATCTATATATAATAATTTTAACTTCCAAACAGACGCTCTTATTATGAATAGTTTAGTCAAGCAACTACCTAATCAATCCCTAAGCAAACCTACCTGGGATTACTTAGAAGGTCTGCAGCTAGCAGATCCTAAGTTTTATATAAGCAGACCTATTGACCTACTGTTAGGCGCAGATGTATACGCCAGCATTATGTTAAGTGGCATCATACGAGGCCAAGAGCAGTCGCAGCCAATAGCACAGCAAACTCATCTAGGTTGGATTCTGTGTGGACCCATTTTAAAATCTTTCCAATGTAACGTAGTCATCAGCAATCTAGATGATTTAAAATCATTTTGGGAAATCGAAAGCATAACAGAAAGCTCAGATATGTCGGCTGATGATATTCATTGTATTGATTTTTATAACAATACTACCAAACGCCGCAAGGATGGTAGCTACGAAGTTAGAATGCCAATGATTTCCGATTTCGAAGAGAAATTAGGACAATCGCAGCACAAAGCATTAGCACAATTTAGAAGCCTTGAAAAAAGACTTAATACTCAAAATCAACTAGCCCAACACCAATGCCAAACATGAAAGATTATGAAGACTTAGGACACATGAAACTTTGTCAGCAATTTAACTCGCAACAAAATTATTTCCTCCCTCATCACGGCATTGAACGTAAATCAGCAAAAACAACAAAATTAAGGGTAGTTTTCAACGCGTCGGCTAAAACTACAACAGGCTATTCCTTAAACGATTTGATGTACAAAGGGCCGAACCTCCAAAAAGACCTCCAAGCATTAATAATAAACTGGCGAAAATATCAATTCGCATTCACAGCAGATATAGAAAAAATGTTTACATGTATTTGGCTTGCGGATGAAGATCACAAATTTCAAAACATCATTTGAAGAGATACGCCAAGAAAAAGTCTACAAACTTACCAGCTAACCACAGTGACATACGGCACCAAAACAGCTACATTCCTTGCAATGATGACGTTAAAGAAATTAGCACTAGATGAACGTCACCGGTTCCCAAGAGCATCTGGCATACTAGAGAATCAATTCTATATGGACGATTTATGCGGTGGATGTTTTTCAGAGCAGGAAGGTATAGTGCTGGTTGACGATCTGTGCGAATTATTAAAATTAGGAGGTTTTATCTTACGAAAATGGTCATCAAACAGCAAAACAATACTTAAAAACTTAGATTACAAGCAAACAGCAGAATTATTTTACTTCAAGTCGGATTTTATTACAAAAACATTAGGGATCGGATGGAACCCAACCGAAGATACATTTAAATTTCGATATGAAAAAACAGCACCTACAAATAAGCTAACAAAACCCATACTACTATCTGAGATATCAAAGATATTTGATCCACTTGGCTGGCTAGCGCCGGTGTTCGTCAAACTTAAACTTCTGTTCCAACGAGTTTGGACGCAAGAAAATATGGCATGGGATGATGAAGTACCAGAAACATTTATTACAGAATGGAGCAAAATAAAAGAAGACCTTAAGCAAATTAGCAATTTCGAGGTACCTAGGTGGATTGGAAGTACAAAAACCGACACCATTGAACTTCACGGGTACTGCGACGCGTCAACCAAAGCAATTGCCTGCGTAGTTAATGCCCGAAACACATCTAATCACAAAGTCGTTCTCATAGCCGCAAAAACAAGGCTGGTACCGTTAGCAAAAACGAATAAAATATCACTACCTCGATTAGAGCTGAGCGCGGCAGAATTATTGTCACAACTTGTAACAAAAATCATGACAAACCTGGAAGACATAGATGTGAACATTTTTGGCTGGACTGACTCAATGGTTGTACTTAGCTGGCTACAAGGAGATCCAGGAAAATGGAAAACGTACGTGTCTAACCGTGTTAAGAAAATAATTGGAATTATGCCTGCAGATTGTTGGCAGTACGTAAACACTTCAGAAAATCCAGCAGACTGTGCTAGCAGAGGCTTGTATGCATCACAACTCCTGCAATTACCCTTGTGGTGGAAAGGGCCCGCCTGGCTGGCTAAGCGTAAAGTATCACCCCAAAAACCAAGACCATTTACAACTTGCGAAGAGTTACGTAACGTAAATATAAACTTTGTTCAATCTGTTAATAGCCAAGAGAACATCAGAACAAACTTTTTAACAAAAAGCAACTCTATTACAAAAGCAATACGAATCTTAGCATGGACACTACGAGCAACAAATATATTGTTTACTGCGCATAGCATGAATCAACGAGCCGGTTACTTGACACTTCAGGAATTAGATACAGCAAATAACTTAATTATTATGAATGAACAAAGGCACATGTTTAAAGAAGATGTTGCATATTATAAAAAACATAATCATTTTCATAACAAGAGTAAAATTTTGAATTTGAACCCTTTTATTGATAAATCAGGAATCCTTCGCGTGGGTGGTAGATTAAGAAAAGCAAACTTACACCCTAACATGAAGCACCCGGCTATCATCCCCCACGAAGGACGACTTACTTACCTTTTAATACAGGAAGCACATTTACAAAGCATGCATAGCGGAGCTAGACTTACACTTTCATATTTAAGAAAAAATATTGGGTTATAAAAGGTATTAGTGTTACCAAAAAGCAAATAAAAATGTGTGTTATATGCAGAAGGCACGAACCACTTAAGCATAAGCAATTAATGGGTGACTTACCTGAATATAGAATACTGGAAGCCCCTCCCTTCTACCACACAGGGGTGGATTACACCAGCTTCGTGGAAGTAAAATCTAGCAAGGGGAGAGGAATTAGGACGACAAAAGGATACGTAGTTGTTTTCATTTGTATGGTAACTAAAGCCGTACATCTCGAGCTTGCCTCCGACCTAAGCAGTTCAGCATTTCTAGCAGCACTAGGAAGAATGTCAGCACGGTGTGGGGCGCCCGCCAATTTATATAGTGATAATGGCACTAATTTTATAAAAGCAAATAGAATAATACAGGAGGAAGTGCAACAATTGAATGAAATCTTTAAGGATAGCTTTTTAATGACAGAAATAGCTGAAATGAACATCCAATGGCACTTTAATGCGCCAACCTGGGCCAGTGCGGGCGGGTTGTGGGAGAGAGCCGTTCGCAGCATGAAACATCATCTTAAAAGAGTTCTCGGACCGCAAAAACTAACATTCGAAGAGTTCTCCACGCTTCTAACTCATATCGAAGCGTGTTTAAACTCAAGACCTTTATGTGCGTTAGCAGATGACATCGAGGACTTGGACGTGCTAACTCCCGCTCACTTCCTAACTGGACGCGCAGGATTAAATGTCATAGCCACCGAAGAAGACGCCAGAACAAAATGGGAAATTATAAGAAAATTAAATGAAGATTTATGGAAAAGATGGAAATTAGAATATTTAACACAATTAACAACAAGAAATAAATGGATGAAAGCAGAAAATAACATAAAAATCGGTGACGTTGCAGTTATTCATGACGTCAGCATACCAGGGAAGTGGCCTATGGGAAGAATTTTAGAAGTTCATCCCGGCAGCGACGGCTTGGTGGCGTCGTGAGCCTTAAAACCAAAAACGGCATCATCAAGCGGCCTATTACGAAAATATCCTATTGCAATGAACCCCCAGAATTCACCTAGTGCCTCATCAACAAGCAGCAGCAAGCAACAACCATTAACACCTGGCTTTGACAAACAAAAACAGCAATCAGCAAAACAAACAGAAGTAAAAAACAACTCTTCAGTCTTATCAGTTTTCAGTCTTATTTACGTTGTTAACCTTACTTTGCACACTTACGCCTTGCCGAGCCCTTTATAATATTACATCAATAAATAGAAATCAGTCCCTTTATTTCAACCCATTATCAAAGATGAATTTGGTAAGAGATAAATGGACCCTGGTAGTGTACCATGACATGTCACCATATTGGCAAGGAGACGCAGCATACAACAAAATATTTAAACATCTAGAAAAAACATGTGATATCAACAACAATGGATGCGATATGATCTTACTACAACTGAAGCACGAGTACCAGGAACTTCTATATTACAACCAACTTTTACTAACTCAGCAGTTCACTGGGGAACCCCGGCGCCTCAGACGCGGACTTATCAACGGCGTGGGTTATATTGCAAACAGCCTGTTCGGTGTACTGGATGAGCGATTCGCTGAAAAATATACTCGTGGCATTGAACTCATTCGTAATAATCAGCATCACCTAGCAAGTTTATGGCGCAACCAAACTAACGTCGTCGAATCCGAGTTTAATCTACTAAAACGCACAGAGCAAATATTTGAAAAGCAGCATAAAATAATCAATAATAGATTAAACTCCTTGGAAAGAGCAACGAATGATGTCAGCAAAAATATACAATCGGTGTCAGACGCTACAGATTTCCTTATGTCGTCGTTTATGGCCTCTAATTTATTAAAGTCTTTGAAACAAATACAGGATGCTCTGTTAGACACCCTGCCTGACATTTATCACGGACAGTTTAACGTGCACTTGTTGACACCGAAACAACTATCTCTAGAATTAACTAATATCATGAGTCATTTATCTAAAGATTTAGCTTTGCCAATAGAAAATATAAATACCGACTTACATAATATTTACAAACTCTTAAAGGTCAAAAGCAGGCTAACGCAAAGTTATTTAATATTTGAAATTACAATTCCATTGATAAGCAGGGATTATTTTGAACTTTATAAAATAATGAGCATTCCACAACAGTTAACAATTTTGAAATTGAGGCTATTCCATCATCAGATTATATCGCAATCAACATAAGAAAAGATTCTTACATTTTAATAACTACTTATGAGTTACAACAATGTAATGAACAATATGAGCATTATTTGTGTCAGCTACAAACGCCTATTCATCATTTAAATGCTAATGAACATTTCTGCTTATTAGAACATAGTAGTGGAAATTGTAAAACAAAAAAGGCGATTTGTCAAGATAAATGGTTAGCTTTGAACAATCCTTCATCCTACATGTTCAGTTACTGTAAAGAATACCCACTCCGAATACTTTGTGACCATGAAGTTAACACACATATGATAAGCGGAGTCGGCATCTTCACGTACGACCCGACTGTGAAGTAAAGGGTTCTGATGTCACATTATACTCGCACGACCACAAATTCCATAAAATAAATATGGAAACTAAGTTATATATACCAACTCTCTCTGAACTGAACCACATCATCAACGTTACATTACCCTTACACCAGGGCGATATTGAGCTTAGTCCGTCACTAAATAACTCCATCATTAGCTTAGCAAACGAAATCAGAGAGATGAAAGTAGCAGACACAGAGGAGCAGGGGTTGTCGGAGCATGACATACACCAGTATACGGTCAGCTATGTGCTAGTAGCGTGCCTGGCGGCGGGCAGCGCGGCGCTAACGTATCTGCGTTGCCGCCGCCGCCACCGCCATCGCGGCCTCGTCGTGTCCCCGGAGATCAGAACAATGACTGACTTTAGTAGTGTAGTTCAAAACACAAGCAGTGATAGTGCGCGAAACGTCGTTGCGGGTAACGCAAAACGTAAAATAAATATTCAGCATCGTGGAGGACTCTGTTTAACGTTTCATTTAGAGGACTCTAGTACTTGTCTATTACAAAAGAAAAATCTATAGTTTTATTAGTATAAATATAAAGCATATATATATATATATATATATATATATATATATAGCATATAATTTTTAATATTAATTCAGTGTTAAATTAGCATTCGGTGAATACACTCGTTTAAAGCGGTTTTTATCGTTTTATTTCTAGCAGTCAATAGAGTTCGGCAACAGTCAGAACAGGCCGCATAGCTAAATCGGCTATCACTTTCTTTCTTATGGAGATTATTAGGCGTGGCTCAAATTAAACGTGCACATTATTAAAAGTGTTATTTTAGTCTTTGAAAATTTACTTCTTTAGAGCATTGGCACCACACGTATATCTATGATTCGTAAATAAAATGTAACGCGGTAAATACGTGCCGCGTGTACCTGCCGCCCCTTAGAGGTTTCTCTCCGGGTATCTAAAATTAATTTATTATATTATTAGCTAAATAATATATATATATATATATATAGAGACACTTTTGTCACTATATATAAAAACCTTTTCCTTATTGATTTTCTTTTATCTGCATTATCCATCCAATGCATCTCCAAAAAGGTGATGCTGCTTGGATTGGCTTTGCAGGATATGTCATCTCGGAACATTGCGTTGTGAGGTGTACATAGAATTTAAGAAAAAATATATTAGTTTCTTATATTATTCTAAAACCCCAACGAAATTCTAACCGTTGTATATCAACAAATGAATGATATATATACTTGTACACCTAAATGTGTACTTTTACTCTATTAACTCTAAGAATGAAGAAATTACAATAATATTATAATATTTCAAGAAATAAATGTATAAACAAAATTTTTATTTTATATATATAAATATACACATAATTTTATCATTAGTTATATTTTATCGAATATTGTATGGTTTTAATCTATTTACATGTACAATTAATTCTTGGTTATTTTGTATTTTTGTTACAAGATAATTGTCACATCCTATATATCGTAATACTCGAAATAAACCTTTATATGGTCGACTAAGTTTTCGACTTTTACCTGATATTCTTTTTGGACAATGTAACAAAACTAATTGTCCTACACGAAGTTTAATATTAGAAGCTTTTTTATAATACGATCTTTTTTGTACTAAACGAGCTTTCCTTCAATTTTCTCTCGCTTGACTTACTGCACTTACATAAGCATCTTTTTTTGTTGAACGGTCATATTACAATTAGGATTTAACCTTTCATCAAATGGAACTTCAGGTTCTCTACCAAACATTAAATAATAAGGAGAAAATTTAGTCGAAGCTTGTTTCGAACAATTACAAGCATATATTATAATAGGTAAAATTTGACACCAATCCCTTTGACTTTGGTTTACATATTTAGCTAATGAATATGAAATGGTTTGATTCAATTTTTCTACTAAACCTAAAGTTTGATGGAGCATAGTGGTAGCTAAATAATGTTTTATATTATATTGTCTTAATAAAGACTTAATTAACCTAGACGTAAACATGGAACCTTTATCTGACAATACTTCACATACCGTCCCGAACTTTGTCAAAATTTCATTAATAAAGAAATTGTATATTATATGAGCTGCCACTTGTGGGACTGCTTTGCAAATAGCGTATTTTGAAAAACAATCTATACACGTTATTATATATTTATTACCAGCTACTGAACGATAAAAAGGACCTTGTACATCGTTCTCTATCTTTTGAAATAAACGATCCGTCACCATATGGCGTAATGGCACTATCTTATTGTATATTTTCTTTTCTTGACAAGGTATACAACTCTTAATATATTTTTCGATTTCATCAGATGTGTTCGGCATAAAATATTTTGCCCTGAACTTTGCTAAAGTTTTCATCATCCCGAAATGGTGCGTCATCGTGTATTTGTCTCATGACTTCACTAAATAACGACTTAGGTAAAACAATCAAATTTTTTATTACACTTCCACTTCTACTTTCACTTTTTTTGCCCTATTTGATATCATAAAACCTTTATATACACTTTGTCGACTGATCGATACAGTTTCGCTCCACCTTCGGCAAAAACTATCTTCCTCTTGATGTCGTGATAAATCATCCACCTCGCTTGAGAACACTTGTAGACCATCTTCTACTTCTTTTCCAGTACTAGTTTCATCCTCTATTAGGGGGTTTCGGCTTAAGCAATCCGCTACAACGTTCTGTTTTCCGGAACAATGTACAATCTCAAAGTCGTGTGCTTGAATCGCCAAGGCCCATCTGGCTAGTCTTCCAGACATGTCTCTTCTTGTCCTTAACCAACATAATGCCTTATGGTCCGCTACTAACTGAAATTGTAAACCCCATAAATATTGCTTAAAATAGTTTAATGCCCACACTAAACTTAAACACTCCTTTTCAGTTATCGAATATTTTTTTTCTGCTTCTGTTAGTTTTCGTAATGCGAAGCATATCAGTAACAATCTTTCTTGTTGACCTTGCATCAAACATGCTCCCAGAGCTAAATCACTCGCGTCTACATACAATCTTGTACATATTTCTTTGTCATTAACAAAATGTCGTAATAATGGTGGTTCAACCATTAACGATATCATTTTATCGAATACCTTTTGTTGTGCTTGTGACCAAATGAATTTCGTATTCTTCTTTAGTAGATCTGTTAAAGGAAGAGTTAATAAAGAGAAATTCTTTATAAATTTTCTATAATATGAAAATAAACCTAATATTGATTTCAATTCTTTAATATTTCTTGGTATTTTTACTTTTTTTATTTTTTCAATATTTTTTGGTTCTGGTGAAATACCTTCTCCAGAAATAGTGTGTCCCAACACGATTATTTCTTTATATCCAAAATTACACTTTGATGGTTTGAGTGTCAAGTTTGCTGCACTCAACCGTTGAAACACTTCTTCTAAAGCACTCATGAATTCACTAAACGAATCACCATACACAGTCAAATTATCAAGAAAAATTATCACATTTTTATATTTAAGACCTGCTAAAACTTCATCCATTGTCCTTTAAAAAAAGCTCCGCTAGTTTTTAATACAAATGGTAATAGGTTAAACTCATATAATACAGACCGTGTGATGAATGCTGTTTTGTGTTTATCCTTCTCCGCTATCGATAATTGCCAATAGGCAGAGTTTAAATCTAAATCGGCGTAGAATTTCGCCCCATTCAGCTGTGTGATAATATCTTCGATGATAGGTAAAGGATACGAATCTGTAATCACCTTCTTATTCAGTTTTCTAAAATCCACACAAAATCTCCTGTTATTATCCGGTTTTTTCACTAGTACCTACTACCGGTGATGCATACGCACTTCTAGATTTTCTAATCACATTGTTTTCAAGCATATTATCAATTTGCTGACGTATAATTTTATTTTGTTCATTAGATATTCTATAAGGTGCTCTATGTAATGGAGTTTCATCTGTTGTATCGATTGTGACTTCGACAATATTACACTTTCCTAAATTTTTTTTTTGAACGCGAACGTCGATCGATATTTTTTTAATATTTTTAACAATTCGATTCGTTCTTTTATCGACAAATTCGAAGATAAATTAAATTATTTTTCATTTGGTTTAGTAGTGGTAGACTACTTCCTACAATCTACAATAATTTTTATCTACTAAATCAGAAAAATAAATATATTCATCCTTACTTAATTCACGTGAAACCTGTATTACCTGAAGGGTATTTTGGTTCACATCTTTAACATTCATATCATTAATTTCATTATTTCTAATAAATTTACAAATATGATTAACAAATTTAACATGACCTTTTTTAAAGTCTAATATTGCACCAAACTTCTGAAGGAAGTCTTGTCGGAGAATTAAATTTCTTTCAATATTGTCAACTAAATAACAATTCTGTACGTACACAACATATTCAATTTCCAAACATAGTTGTATTTTACCGATTATATCCATTCGATTACCATTAACGGCTCGGATTTTTACATCTTCAACCTTATATATTATTATATTTAATTGATTACATAATCGTTGAAATATTACAGACACTGAAGCGCCTGTATTAAGTAAAGCTGAGATAAATTTTTTCCTAATTTTAACCTTAATATTGGGACTAAACTTACATGTAATATTTTCTTGATTAATTGGCATCAATGGAGTCCCGAGCTGTCTCACTGACGCCGGTTGGAATTTGGGAAATTCATTCCTTGCCTGTTGGATGAATCACCTCGATCCTGTGTTCTTCTTAAATTATATGGAGATCGATTGTTAGTATTTGTGAATCTCCCTCTCGCGTTCCCGTAGATCTCGTTGGTTGACATTTGTGAGTTTTCATTCAGAACATAATGGCGTTTCTTGTTGCATTCGAGAGTTTATGGTGAGTTTTAAATTCACTTGGTGCTTATTACCAAAGATTTCTTGCATCTGTATAATTATTTCTTTCAGTGCATTTTTATTTGCGTAAATTTGGGAAGCTAATCTGCAATTTTGTACGTAAGTACAATTATTAAGAAATGCTTGATAAAAATCTGTTCTGTTATGACTGCACCGGCTTTATTTGCACACATGTCCAAAGCGTAAAAATACGTTAACAGATCTTCACTGGGCTGCTGCTTCCTCGAGTAGAAATTTGCAACGTGATCAACTTCTTTCCCAAACTCAGATATAAGTTTCCTTTTGACGTCTTCGAATGTCCCGCATGAATTAATAATCGTCTTATAAAAGAATAACGCCGGTCACTCCAAATATGTTCCCAAAATGAGTTTCTTAGTCTCATCGTTATACTTATTTATCGGTGAAACAATATCAAATTGCATCAAAAACTCGCTGACCAAAATTGACGACATGCCATCATATCTCGTCGTAATATGTGCCATCTTATTTCGATCTTTTTTGTTTTGAATTATTCAATATTAACAATAAATATCCACCACACTAATATTCACACTAATACTTGCACTTTATTTGCAGATCACTTACACTTTACTTGCAGATTACTTGCACTTTACTTGCAGATTACTTGCACGTTACTTGCAGATTACCCGGCGCCTCCACCATCTACCGGTCCGGAACCAGCAGATGGTATTATACTTTAATAACGTGTATATGCTAGGGAAGACTTCCTTACTTACAAGGAAAACACTAGGTTTGTTGAATACTTGCTTTTAATAAAGGATAAAAACTCATAAATATACATTTCGTTTTTTATCTATATTTGGGGCCGCTGCCCGTGATAGAATCCCATGGAACAATTTTCAATATTCTATCTATTTTACAATTTACAAATAAATCAAAATAATGACAGGCTTATAAGTTTTCAGTCATGATTGTCGGCAAGTTTGTTTGTGCCATAACCTCTTTTATTAGATACGGCACAAGCAAACGTTGCAGTACCGCCCGCAGATAAGATCTTAACAAAGAACCTCTAGATCCACTAACTGTTTTTTATTCACAAGACAATCTCAATCAACCCACCCAATCTTATTAAAACAATTAAAGACTTACTAATACTCACATAAATTACAATTATTCCCTTTTCAATAAAAACCATCTATTTTTAAACATACTGTACCGTGAAGTTGCCAGGTTAAGATAACTGACCATACAAAGGTAATTATATATTTTTTTTATAGTCTAACACGTAAGGAACAAACATACATTTTATTTTATAGTCCCAAATAAAAATAACGAAAATAGTAAGCACTCCAAAAACATAGATGATTATTTTCAAGTTTGTTTGCTTAATCTAAAAAGCAAGAAAATTTCAAAGACAGATCGAGTCAAAAAGCAATTTATACAGCAAATTACATTTAAATATACAAACGACCATTTCAATTCGAAGGTACCTTCGTTTGTAGAGGCGGTGACCGATTACAAATTATGTTTTTGAAGATTCCATTCAAGTAAATAAAATTGATCAAACGAGTTTATTGCAAATTGTGACTTGAGGAATTGCCTTTGTTTATTTAAAATGCCTTTAATGGATGCTATCAAACTATCATATCCTAAGGAAAATTAGCAACGATTGTTCGGAAATTAAATAATAGGTCTTTACCTATGAAACTGCCGTTTTGCCGTACTGGCCATTTCAAATGAAAATATTTTTTTTTTGACTGATAATTCTAATTTTAAATTAATTTTATTTGACAAACATGGAATTCTTTTTCTAAAATCGTCATTTGTTTAATAGTTAGTGTTTTGTTTTTAACGCATTCGAACATTTTTCGTCATCATGGATAAGTTACAAATTCGAGTAATTATGGAGTATGAGTACAGTCGTGGCAGCAAAGCGGCACAAGCGGCACGCAACATCAACGACGTTTACGGAGCGAACACTACAAACGAACGCACCACCCGTTATTGGTTTACCCGCTTCCGTTCTGGAAATTTTGACCTGAAAAATGAACCCCGTGGTCGTCCGAAAACTTTGGTCGACAATGACGAATTAAAGGCAATTGTGGAAGCTGATGAAACTCAATCCACGGCTGAATTAGCAGCAGCTTTCGACGTTAGCAACAAAACAATATTGGTCCATTTGCGTCAAATTGGCAAGGTAAAAAAGCTTGACAAATGGGTACCCCACGAACTCAATGACCGCCAGCGCGAAGTACGCGTGGAGACGTGCCTCGCACTGCTCAGCAGGCATACAAATGAAGGAATTCTGAACCGCATTGTTACTTGTGACGAGAAATGGATCCTGTTTGACAATCGTAAGCGCTCAGCAAGTTGGTTGGACCCTGGTTCAGCACCCAAACAATGCCCTAAACGAAAACTTACCCCTAGAAAAGTGATGGTCACTGTTCGGTGGTGTAACGCGGGTGTAATTCATCACAGCTTCTTGCCAAACGGGACAAGCATTACTGCAGATGTGTACTGTGAAGAACTGAACACAATGATGGAGAAGCTCGCACTTCTCCAACCAGCTTTGGTCAATCGTTCGGCTCCACTGCTCCTGCACGACAACGCGCGACCTCATACTGCACAGCAGACGGTCTCCAAGCTACAAGAGTTGGGGTTGGAAGTTCTCCGTCATCCGCCGTACTCACCAGACCTTGCGCCTACATACTTCTACTTTTTCCAGAATTTGGATAACTTCTTGGCGGGAAAAAAATTCAATACCCGAGAGGCAGTACAAAATGCCTTTGAAGAATTTGTTGCCTCCCGTCCAGCTGATTTCTTCAAGAAAGGCATCAATAAGCTACCAATGCGTTGGCAAAGATGCATTGATTGCATGGGTGATTATTTTGATTAATAGAAATAAAAAATATATAAAAAAATTACCCTTCATTTATTTCGTGAAAAACGGCAATTTCATAGGTAAAGACCTAATATTATTTGGAAAACAGGGCCAAGATATGGTATGGTAATGGCATAGGTATACAATATACCTATACCATTGTCGTACGTTAACGAGATTAATTAGAAAAATAATTTGACAAAATTCGTAACGCCTCTACTAACTTTGGGATCTTTCAGTCGATGTTCTTGTCTAGGAAAATATTTACATAATTTGTGTATCTCTATTATTTATAATTGATGGACTAAACCTCCCTAATTGTCAATGTTGAGAAATAAATATTTCATTTCATTTCATTTCATTTCCCAATATTACCTGCTAAAAATCCAGAATTCCTTGCTTCCTTCTACATAACTATCACGCAAAAATTGAAAGCAAACTTAATTGTATACTTTCTGGCTTGTTAGCATTAATGTAACAAAATGATAAGAAGGTGAACGTGAAAAGTTTTTAAAATAGCTTTCTTTTCTAATTTTCCAGCTAGCAGGAAAAACTTCCACGCCCTTGTAAGGAGCACATCTATAATTAATGGTATAGAACCCCCCAATGTTATGTTGCATTCTGGCTACTTATATTAATTTTGAAAACATTGATATAAACACGGTAATGTTTTGTTTGCAATTTCCTTGATTAGGGGATTTTTAATGGGGATTTTATTGACGCTCATTAAGGTACTTTATTAGGTTGGAAAGTTTTCAAAACTAGTTGTGATCAAGTAGAATTAGTCCGTACGAACAGAATAACTGTATTATCTGTATAATAATAGAAGAGGGCCAGAAAGGCGTGCGAATTTCAAAATCGCATTACTCGCGACAGGAACGCGGAAGCGGAGTGCAGGCAGTGGGGATGGGTAGTTTGGTTCTCGGGAATTCAGTTGCCGTGGAGCGTTTTACTGGTGAGCAGTGTGCGTTTTGTGTGAAAGCGTTTTACAAAAATGGCGATTCGTGCACTATTGCGCGGCGTCTATTTCGCTCTAAGTTTAGTTTACATGATTTAAACCAATGTCCGAGTGAAAGTGTGATCAGATCGTGGGTCAGAAAGTTTGAGTCTTCGGGTTCGACATTAAATGAAAAACCTGCGGGGCGTCCAAGGTCGATAAGAATGCAGGAAAATGTAAGCGAAGTCGCGGCGTCTGTATGGCGCGATATCAAGAAGATCATTATGGCGTATTTTGACTAAAGATCTTAAATTATACCCGTATAAGCTACAACAGGAATTGAAACCAAATGACCACCATTTACGTCGTGCATTTGCCGAAACAATGTTAGAGCGTTTTCAAAGTTTGAACAATATCCTCTCCTCGGATGAAGCTCATTTTAATTTAAGTGGATTAGTCAATAAACAAAATTGTCGGTATTGGGCCGAAGAAAATCCCAAATTGAAACTTCAAAGACCTTTGCATTCGCTTCAAGTTACAGTTTGGGCGGCCCTGTCGGGTTATGGAATCATCGGACCCCATTTCTTCGAAAATGAGCGAGGCCAGGCAATAACAGTAAATTCTGATCGCTACACAGCAATGTTACGTAACTTTTTCTTTCCATAACTGCATAATTTTGAAGCCTATAACAGCAGGACCTGGTTTTAACAAGATGGCGTGAGTTCCCATACATCCAGTGAGTCTTTGGCAGTGGTTAACGAAATGTTTAATGGAAAAATGATATCGCGTCGAGGGGACATTCCATGCCCTCCCCGGAGCCCAGATCTCACGCCACTGGTTTTTTTTTTGGGGTACCTCAAGAGTCGCGTGTACGCCAATAAACCAACGACGATTACCCAGCTCAAAGACAACATTCGCGAGGAAATGTCCGCTATCCCACGAGCGATGTGCCAGCGAGTTTTTACGAATTTTAGGGCTATAATGGAAGAGTGTGTACGTGTAGATAGCACACATCTCAGCGATGTTACTTTTCAAAATAAAATTTCCATTTGTATTCTTTATAATATTTTTTTTTCTTTCCTGAGCTTTGTAGCTTTTTTTATGATTTTTTATAAGCTGCTCAACTTTATGGCCCACCCTGTATAAATATCGTTCACATCTCCGACTTAGTTAAGATAAAGTCATAGCCGGTAGTCTTCATACAAAAAAACTAGGAATTATGTCTATGGTTAGAATATTTGATGCTGACATCTCTTGCTACTTTTCGAGCGAACAATTGTCATACGTCACTTCAATGTGAATGATGAACGATAACACTATGTTCAATCAATGATGTACGGTTTTAGGTTATGTTTCAATGTTTTAATTATGTTAAAACTACTTTTATTATAATAGGTCTTTACCTATGAAACTGCCGTTTTGCCGTACTGGCCATTTCAAATGAAAATATTTTTTTTTTTACCTGTTAATTCTAATTTCAAATTAATTTTATTTGACAAACATGGAATTCTTTTTCTAAAATCGCCATTTGTTTAGTAGTTAGTGTTTTGTTTTCAACGCATTCGAACATTTTTCGTCATCATGGATAAGTTACAAATTCGAGTAATTATGGAGTATGAGTACCATCGTGGCAGCAAAGCGGCACAAGCGGCACGCAACATCAACGACGTTTAAGGAGCGAACACTACAAACGAACGCACCACCCGTTATTGGTTTACCCGCTTCCGTTCTGGAAATTTTGACCTGAAAAATGAACCCCGTGGTCGTCCGAAAACTTTGGTCGACAATGACGAATTAAAGGCAATTGTGGAAGCTGATGAAACTCAATCCACGGCTGAATTAGCAGCAGCTTTCGACGTTAGCATCAAAACAATATTGGTCCATTTGCGTCAAATTGGCAAGGTAAAAAAGCTTGACAAATGGGTACCCCAGGAACTCAATGACCGCCAGCGCGAAGTACGCGTGGAGACGTGCCTTGCACTGCTCAGCAGGCATACAAATGAAGGAATTCTGAACCGCATTGTTACTTGTGACGAGAAATGGATCCTGTTTGACAATCGTAAGCGCTCAGCAAGTTGGTTGGACCCAGGTTCAGCACCCAAACAATGCCCTAAACGAAAACTTACCCCTAGAAAAGTGATGGTCACTGTTTGGTGGTCTAACGCGGGTGTAATTCATCACAGCTTCTTGCCAAACGGGACAAGCATTACTGCAGATGTGTAGTCTAAAGAACTGAACACAATGATGGAGAAGCTCGCACGTCTCCAACCAGCTTTGGTGAATCGTTCTGCTCCACTGCTCCTGCACGACAACGCGCGACCTCATACTGCATAGCAGACGGTCTCCAAGCTACAAGAGTTGGGGTTGGAAGTTCTCCGTCATCCGCCGTACTCACCAGACCTTGCGCCTACATACTTCTACTTTTTCCAGAATTTGGATAACTTCTTGGCGGGAAAAAAATTCAATACCCGAGAGGCAGTACAAAATGCCTTTGAAGAATTTGTTGCCTCCCGTCCAGCTGATTTCTTCAAGAAAGGCATCAATAAGCTACCAATGCGTTGGCAAAGATGCATTGATTGCATGGGTGATTATTTTGATTAATAGAAATAAAAAATATATAAAAAAATTACCCTTCATTTATTTCGTGAAAAACGGCAATTTCATAGGTAAAGACCTAATATTAATACCTGAAATTGGCAGAAATAGTTATTGTGTAGTAACTACAGCTGATTGCCATAAAACGCAAAACTTAATTTAATTTTCAAACAATCAGCTCGATCTGCCATTACGGTTTCAACGTTTGACGAGTGAAGACTTGCATTGATCAATTTCCGAAACATAACCTCTCATTTACCAAATATAGTAATTAATATGCGTTTATTCGGTGCTTCACAATGTACAACAAGTGCTGTGTAGTGAATGAGAAAGTAGCCGAAAGGACGCTATTTTCCATCACTTTCCAAGAACTGAGATAGGACTTAACAATCGTTACCGTGTCTTTGTGCTAATAGTGCTTTGTGCTTACAAGGTTTAAGTATGGTAAACCTTTGTATATTGTTTGTGAGCCACACAAGAAATGTTTTCTAGGTTACTCAATATGAATAACGGTGTTTAATCGGTGTAACATAATTAACACAATATGAATAAAAGGTACTGATGTCTCGCTTCTAGAAAAAAAAATTTGCCTCCTGTGCAATATAAACAAAGCATATAAAAATATAAAACAAAATTTAGAAATAAAAAAAAAATCATAAATATACAAGTCTTTTATTTTACCTTCTTTATCTTTTAGATTGTTAAAATATCTTGAAAAGGAGAGGGGCTTTTGCGCTGCCACAATGGCATGACGCCAAACACGTTAGGAACACGTTCGTCTGATGCGTAGCATCACTAGTTAGTTTGTGGATAAGGTTGCATTAACATTTGTAACGCAAACATTGTTTTATCTACTATTGATATGAAATGAAATGTTGAGTGCAAACTTTGCAAAATGACCCATATTGAAAGTTATCATGTCGCAAGCCAGGGGTTTTAATTATCCACTGATTTTAGAAGAAACTTTTAGATGAAGCCTTCTAGCAGCCGAAATACAAACAATCCTTAGGGTTACAAAAATAAAACGTACAACATATACATTTTGTAACTTTTCAAAACCAAGTAATAGGTATTTACGAAAAAAGGTATAAAAATATTCATTTACATTATCTATGCAGAGTACTGGAATGTCCTGCGCATACGTCACCATTTTTTCGTTCGTTAGTTTCACCAGTTCAACTTCTGACAGAATTCTGGAATAAAGTTTTGCCTATGTTACTTCTACGGAATATAAAGATTTAATAATGTTAACTAATTATTAAGAAAACAATTTTAAAAATTCGATCAATATTTTCTTACTTATTAATTTAATTTTAATACTTTTTAATTTTACTATAATTAGAAGAAAATATGGTTGTATTGATTGATCTTTAACTAAATGTTTATTATATCCAGGGAGGAGAGGCTGGCGATCTGTCACACAGGACCTCCTAGTACAGACACCAGTCTCTCACATAAATTAATGTATTTCTGTTTTGGAAGCAAAAGGTATAAATGTATTTCTTTAACGATATTTTTTTAATGTGTGAAAAAATAAATGGTGATTGCATTATTATTATTAATTTATTGTTATAAAAACAAACAAACAAAACTCTCTTTTTTATAGATAATAATAATGGTGTAGACCTGAAAGAATGAAATATGATTCTGCGTTTAAAGAAACGCTTTCCTGCAAACGCGATATGCTAGGTGGTTTATTTTCCTGAAGTTACTAATTGGCGTGAGTATTCAATAGTTACTTTGTCTGCGTATGTGAACCAATGGTTTTAACGGTAAAAAGAAAGCTTAGCCAATATTCAATCGATGCAATTAAATTATAGTTTTATTGGATCTGTTTGGAAATCAAATTATTGTTCTATAATTATTGAATAAACTTTATTAAATCAAAATTGAAGACGTGTTTTTATTGGAAATATAGGAAGTACCAGTTTAATAAAAAGTTAAAAGAAACTTGAATAACTTATATAATAACATCTACGCTTGTCATTAACTTCAAATAACCTAACAAATCCGAAGTATCACTTTTCAGGAGTATGGGGCACATTGCTACTTTAAATTCCAAAGCAATATTAGTATAAAATATAAAAAATATAAAAAGTTATTTTTATTTTTACTAAACTACAAAACGAAAACAACTCAAACTCAGAGTCTTCTTCTTTCCAATTAAGAGAAAACCTAAAAAAATGTTCTTCAAGAAAATTTTCAAAATAAACAGCACTTTCTGGGTTCAGTGGTCCTTGAACCACAACAATTTTGCATATTGAAAGCCGTAATTAGGTTACCCACCTAGCTACAGCATGGAAGGAATTTCAAATATCATTTCATTTCATTTCATTTCCTTTCCCTTTGAAAAAATCTTGTGTGACGTATCACTTCTTTACGTATAAACAACCCCTTTGGGATTCTATTCTCAGACACAATGTACGTAAAAACAATTTTACTTTCCAAATAAAATTCCCACTTCATTTCGTTATATGGAAAGTGAATAAAAACATTCTAGAAATGTTTTCCGTTGTACTATTCATCACTTTACCGAGTTATTCGATATAGCTTCGACTGAATAAACCCATTTCTTGAGGCACGTCGATACAAGTAAAAGCGATAAGTGCTCACAATAAACCTAAACTATGTTGGAGTTACGAGCTCATTAAATATTCTTATCAAGTTGGAAATCGAAACCTTCTTCAGTCAGCGACGGTTCCATAAATACTTGATACTCATGCTCAGTTTTGACGTGACACACAGCAGTAGCCGTATTGAAAACTATTTTCAACTAGCTTTGTCCGCGGCTTTGCTCGCGTAGATATAACTCGGGCCAGTACTTTTTTTGGATAGAAAATACCCTGTCTTTTTCTGTGCCATCCATACAGATTATAACAAAGAAATTAATAAATAAACAAACAAAACAAATTTTTGCATTTAATAGTTAGGACAGAGCCTTATCAATAAATAAGCCATTTTGAAATTGCTTCATCCTATCTACAATTTTTCCAGGCTTAGGAATAACGTAACTTTAAGCTGCCCGGCGCAATCGATCAAGCTGTGGACTGGTAGAATTGTTTCGCGTCGCTATTCTGTATTGAAGGTTTGAGTTTTTATTTATTGCTTGAAATAAAATGATACGATTCTTTTTAAAGAAGTTTGCTTTTATTAATATCTATACTCGCCTTGGCTTAGTCTTGAAATGAAAACATACATTTCATATTAGCAAATTATATCATGATAATATTATATGGGCCGGAAAAAGAAATATAATTATTACATTGATTTTTCAGTCATAAATAATAAATTAAATTAAATTGAATTAGGAAATACAACTAAAATGGAACTACTTCATAATCGAGCACAGAATAACATCTACGGGTTAGGTACAGCGACACACTGGAAACTCCGACCTGTCAGTGACTGATGTATACGTCTCACGTCCATCCACCGCCTATAGGTCTGATACCCGTGTACAATCGACACCTTTTTATTAAATACAGCTTGCAAACGAGCTTCGGAGCTACTTGAAAGTACGTAGGATTCGATTTCACGTAAATACATACAATTAGGTCGCCATTATAAACCCCCTAGCGTTTTATTTAAAAAACGTGTATAATATTAATTAATAAGCTATTATAAATTGTAATTAAGTTATTTTACTTACTCTTCAATGCATTCGAAACATCGTATTCACACGTAGTTTGATAATAGATACATTTACATATTTTTACTAATTTGTAAGTAAGTTTTAAAGGATACCAGCAAATTGATCAAATTGTACTTCTTGTCACCGTGACGATAAGGTCTTAACTTTTTGCTAAACTTCTCATTGAATAATTATTTGTTTAGAACAAACTCCTTGCAGAAATGTTTTCACATAATTTTACTGGGTATCTAAGTCTTTGAGTAAATTTTCCACTGTACTTATGATTTATTAGCGCTAAATAAAAGTTTTTTTTTTTTTTTTTTTTTTTTTTTAATTTATTAGGACCAACAAACAGTTTTACAATCGATGTTACTAAATAGTAGATCTAATACGAAATATGTAATTGTAAGACCAACTTCGTTAGCCACAGGTAACTACAGGTGAGAGATGAAAGTATCTATGTTGAGGCGGTAAGGTAAGTAGATTACATTTACAAAAAAAGTACTTAATACATTACAGTGAATTAACCACTCAAATGTTTACTAAAATTAATTATTATTACATCGAATTATTATTATTTAGGACTTCTATTATTTTATTTCGAAAGTAGCCCACAGGGGTAGCAAAGATATCAATATGACCAAAGTGTTCATTATAGTTAAGAAAGAGTCTATTCATAGGAGCCCTTTTGCCAGCATTTGTGCGGCACATTTTAGTAGCAAATACATGTTGCTTACGGGCTGCACGCATATGCGATCGAGTAGGAACCAGATAAAATATCCTATTTACTAGGTCAACACAATCATAGCGGTTATGACATAGATCATACAAAAGCATAACTTCTAGTTGATGACGTCTAGACTTTAAGTCTAATAATTTGTAACTCTTCAGTAAATCTTTATAAGATAAATAAATACGAGCACATCTATACTGCATACTCTTTAAGAATTTTTTCTGTATGTCTTCTAAATTATTTGCATATCGTTTATAAAACGGGTTCCATATTGAAATTGCATACTCTAATTGTGATCTAATTAACGTTTTATACATATATATATAGGTACTTGGTTTTTTGAAGTCTTTACATGCCCTCATCACAAAACCAAACATTTTGTAGGCTTTGTTACAAATTGTATCAATATGCACATCCAGGGTCAATTTGCTATCCAAGTAAACACCCAAATCTCTTATAGTATTTACCTTCTCCAAGACAGAGCCACATAACTTATAAGTGAATTTAGTGGAGTTTCTTTTCCTGGTGAAAGATATAAACTTGCATTTGTTTAAGCTAAGACTAAGATTATTTACCAAACAGTATTCTGTGAATCGGTTAAGATCATCTTGTAGGTGATGTAGGTCTAATGAGTCATGAACTATGTGATATATTTTTAAGTCGTCCGCATATAAAAGAAATTTACTATATTTAAAGCATGTGTGGATATCATTTATAAATAATATAAAAAGGAGGGGCCCTAGAATGGATCCCTGAGGTACACCCGAACTTATATTTACTGAATTCGACTCATAGCCATTTATCACAACTTTCTGTGTTCGATTAAGTATGTATGATTTAAACCACCGCCAGAGATTCCCCCGGATACCATTAAACGCCAACTTGTCCAATAGTATTCTATGATCCACTCTGTCGAAAGCCTTCCGAAAGTCCGTGTATATACTATGCGTTTCCTTATTAGCATCTAAGTTTTCAAAAATGTCTGTTACATAAAGGAGTAAATTACTATTAGTTGATCGCTTATGAACGAAACCGTGTTGTTGAGGAATAATTGTTGAATGTAGGATGGGATATATATTATTATGTACCAGCCTCTCGAAAAGCCTCGACAGAGCGGGTAGAATAGATATTGGACGATAGTTTTCTACGTTTTTCTTCGCTCCACTTTTGTGTACGGGTACTATGCGGGCGGATTTCCAAACGTCAGGATAAACACCGTCTTTTAAGCATTTATTAAATAAATAATGTAGGGGTATACAAATCGTGTTAGCAGTGTTCTTTAAAAATATCGGAGGTACGTTATCTGTACCAGAACCTTTGGTAATATCAAGTGATTTTAATTCCTTAACAATGTCGTCTTTAGAAATTATAATATTACATAGATTAGTATTCATTTCGTTATAGCTAGCCTTATCAACCATATCAATGGAATAATCTATAGGAACAGTAGATTGTTCAAAAACCGAGTGAAAGTATTCAGAGAACAGGTTGCACACATCGAAAGGGCTGTTAGCAGTATTATATCCGTAAAATACGTCACTCGGAATAAGTGATGAGTTTTTTCTATTTGATACATATGTCCAAAAATATTTTATATTCATTTTAATACTTTCCTCTACTGTATTTATATAGTTTCTGTAGGACTTGGTGGACTCTTTATGCATTAGTTTTCTATAAAACGAAAAATCATTATAGTCAGCTTCATTTTTGTTTATTTTCCACTTTACCCACGCTTTATTTTTAAGTTTAAATAATTTTTGTAAATGGAAATTGAACCATACTGGAAATTGTGATGATTTAATCATTTTTAGAGGTATGTATTTACGAATAATGCCATAAATTACTTCATAAAATACTTCTACAGCTTGATCTGCTGACTTATGTAGAAATAATTCATCCCACTTAGCATTAGTTAATTCCTTATTAAGGAGGTCGTAATCTGCATTCCTGAAACAATATCGCAATCTAGGCTTACTTCGAATGTATGTTTCCGGACTACTAATAGGCAATAAAGTATAGAACGGCGGGTGATTATCGTCTGGAGGTACCAAAGGCAGTTGAGCTGATAAAAGTTTACAATCAGCTATGTTAGTAATAAAAAGATCTAATATCCTGTTTTTATTATTTTTTATGTAATTTAATTGAACACAATCCGAAAATGACATAAAGTTCATTAATTGTAAAGTCGATTCACAAGTAGTACTGTTGATAACAGGTTTTTCGTTAAAAGAGCCGTCGGATTCCCAAGTAATATTTGGCAAATTAAAATCTCCCACGATTATTATATTACATTCATCCAGTAGTTCCAAGTGACTTTGTAAAAACTCCAGGTACAACTTATAAACATCATTATGCATTTTAGGCGGTATATATGCAGCGCTAATAAAGTATTTCTTATTTCCTAATTTAACATCTAACAGAATAAAATCTACAATAGGTGGTGGTACCGGCGGGGGCGAGGAGAGCCACGACGACGTCGGCAAGAACGACGCAGAGGAAGCGAGCGAGCGCGCCACCGCCACCAGCACACCTCCGCCGTCGCAGCGACCACATGCTCCTCGATCCCTGTCACAACGATACACCTGATACCTAGAGTCAATAATTTCATTATCATATATGTCCGGATGTAGCCAGGTTTCGGTTAAAATGATTACGTCATAGTCGTGTAATATAATATTCATAAATAGAGTATGCAACTTAGTTCTCAGACCACGACAGTTTTGGTAATAAATAGAAAGAAACTTGTTACTATTACAATCCATTATTTTTTATTTTTTTGGATATAAAAAAGAAAAAAAATCTCATCGGCAGCAATAGTTGAATTTCCGTTCCGAATAGTTTTCCGTAAAATGAAGTCTTCGCGTTTAATTTCTAATCAATTGCAGTAAACTACCCTCTAAGAATATTATAATAAATATATAAATAAAAAACCCAGACAAACACACAAACTGTGGCTCATATTAGCTTATCATATATGGTATAATAGATTGGTATCGATGGGACTGATTTATTAGTGATCTAGTAACTTCAGACAATTTGTAATTAAATTTTTGCATATGACGTTATAGGTACTGCTGGTACTGCTTGTACCCGTTGTACTAAGTATAGTTCATGCTAAATATGAAATTTGATTCATTAAAACAATATTATACTTATTTATTAGTGTTTGAGGTTTTCGGAACGATTTTACCCACTCAGTTAATAAATTTCAGGTAAACCTCATTGATACTTGATATTCAAATATGTATTATTACAGTTTCTCCACCAATATTTTTTTAAGGGTGAATACGAAACTAAGTTTAATTCATTGAAGTAAACCAAGAATTTGGTGAAATTATATAACCACATAACAACGCCCTAGAGCTCAGTAGAAACACTACACAATTAACTGAACGTGGTTTTTGTACAACAAAAATACTAACCTGTCTACAGATTTCTGTAGATACCGTCACGGCTAAGCCTTAGGAAGCACGTCAGAATGCTGCGACATTTGAGTAAAGAGGTTAATATGAATTATTATGAATTAAGAAGAAAAGATATTTAAATATACGGTTGACAGAACAGAAACAAATGAAGCAATACATTCTGACTTGCTCCGTCATCGGAGCAAGATGTACTAGAAAAAGTTATTTAAAATAAAAGCATATGAATTTTATCACATAACTTGATTTCAACCCTATTGATTTAAACCACAAGTCGGTGGTCAATCGCGAATTGGTGAAAAAACGCGAGTTGGTGGAGTCGCCGCGTTCGGTCAAATAGGACCAAGGCTACCTGAGACAAGTTATTAACAAATATATTTTTCAGAAAAGATTTACAAAATGATGCGCGTCACCCCGAGCATTCGAAGGGCTACGTTTGGTTCACTACTACAACTGAACAGAAGACGCCATATCTAGCGGCCCGCCATTCAGGAATGAGTACATGCTCGCGCCATCAACGGGCGGGCAGCCTCATGTAAGTCCGTTCCATATATGCGTTCAGATACGCAACTGGCAGGTCGAGAAATGGCCGTCAATGTGAATCGGCTGAAACCTTTTACCTTGCGATAATTTTGTTGAGTTCATTATAATAAAAAATCTATCTAAATTATAATTGTAAATATGTAAATGTTGTAAAGTGCCAAGAGTAAATAATTGTTATTTTCTGGTTTTTAGGCTAGAATGAGGTGATATTAGCCTGATATATACCAATCTGAAAGATATATGACTAATGTAAATATGTTGATAATAACATAGTAAATGTTATTATATGTTATCATTAAAAATGTGTGTTGGAATATATGTGTTAATGTTATATTTTAATGTACTAATGTGTTCTTTCTTTTCCATATTGTGAATTATAACGGAAATGAGATGGCAGTCACTAGCAGATGAGATGGCAGTCACTAGTTGATGAGATGGCAGCCAGTGAGGGATGAGGATGGATGACAACCCTCCCTTAATAAATAAATAATGAAATTAATTTTATCTTGTCTTAAAAGTTGTTATGTGTAATGATCAATAAAGATTTTTTTGCGTTGTGTTTCACTATGTCCTTATCTGGTGATGGAACCGAGGGGCGTTCATTCGTTTTTAAACCCTCCGATATGTATAAACTACAGGTAGTCCAGAATCTCTTCTGCCGTCGGGCCACGGATGCTCCGTGGTACGTGCAAAACGCAGACCTGCACAGAGATCTCGAACTGCCTACTATACAACAACACCTTAGGACGCTCTCCACAGCTTTCTTCGAGCGATCCGAAGTGCACCTTAACCCCCTTATACGCGAGTCAGTAGCTTATACTGCTCCGTCCATGCCGTCGAGGTACAAAGTCCGTAGACCGAGAAATGCACTCTCGGATCCCCCCGATCAACTTTCGGCTAATCTGGACCAACTTAAGGCTGCCCAGGCCATATCATAATCAATATAAAAATCATCAATATAAATGTCATTTGCACCTTAAGTGATTAGTATTCTCAGCGGGTGACCCGCTAGCGGGTCCCTGCTTGCGCACCCACCTCCCTGCCCGGGTGTCGCTCCGATGAAGACTGACAGCATTCCCATGCTACAGCCGTTTAGGTGGTTTTTAGTGGGTAGGTGCCACTTTGGTGAGTCCCACATCACCCCGCGGACGGCTGCGGTGGTATTCATGACGAATCTTCCACCTCCCTCCGAAGAGGGTGCTTCGGCAGCAAAAAAAAAAGTTCATTCGTAATCAGGCGGTCACCAACACCATACATTCTCTTAAAGAATAGGTGGCATGCTTTGCTGGCTGCAGGTGACAAGCTGGTTATCGATGCGCGCAATAAGGTAAAGTTATCTGCCAGGGACGTGAAACAATGAAATAACATCTCTGTAACGGTTCTGGCCTGCATCTCAACATTCCGTAAGAATATTTGACATGTGATGAGGAAACATTATGTTGAAAGTAGCTTAGGCGACGTTCGCTTGATTTTTGCGAGGTTTTACTAGGGGGAATTCCTATCGAAACAGTTGTTCCTTGGATCATGGTGAAGCCATTGTTTTTGTAATGTTATATTAACTATTCGTACGTAAAGTATTCACACAAACCACCAGGAATAACCTAATCGACAGGGGTAGTCTCTCCTGAGGCCATCGTACAAACACATTCTCGTTCAGGCAGGTTTGAATAATTTTTGTAAGACATTTATCCACCCAACCTTGTTTGTGTGAATAAATTTCATGCGGGCGGCCGATCATCACGGCTAAGCCTTAGGAAGCACGTTAGAATGCCGTGACATTTGAGTAAAGAGGTTAATATGAATTATTATGAATAAAGAAGAAAAGATATTTAAACATACGGTTCACGGAACAGAAATAAATGAAGCAATACATTCTGACTTGCTCCGTCATCGGAGCAAGATGTAATAGAAAAAGTTATTTAAAATAAAAGCATATGAATTTTATCACATAATTTGATTTCATCCGTATTGATTTAAACCACAAGTCGGTGGTCAATCGCGAATTGGTGAAAAAACGCGAGTAAACCTACAGAAAATTGAGTAACAACCATGCTATTTCACTATTTTGCTAGCATTTGTTGCCTTATCAATTAGTAAGAGCCTGTGGAAACCGTGATATTTTATTTGCATTGTGTGCTATCGAATACAAAGGCTTAATCTTAATCACAAAATACTTAATCTTATTTGTCCTTAAAACATTGGATTTAAAAAATGGACCTGTAAAAATTGGTTATATTTTTCATTATTTAATTTTACGTTTAATACCAGGAAATAATCAAAAGTAAACCCAGTTTATTTGTGATGATTTTAAAATTAACGAGTCACTCATGTGGCCACCAGGGATATATATCGTGTTGTCTCCTAATAAACAACTCGGAGTGTCCGCCTAGACTCTAGACGCCGGACCTTCTAGTCTACTGCACAGTCAAGTTTTCGTGACGTTTTTACGAAACTTCAACAAGAAACCAACTAGTTTTTGCATAATAAAACACCCAAGCACTAGCCCAAACATAAGAGCGGTTTTAGAAATTATACAAACCACAGAACAATGAAAACAGTAGGAATGCCCTTGGGGGCGTAGCAGCGTCAGAACAACTAAGAGCAGACGCTCCTAGTTATACTTACAAAAAGGTACGTACGATCTCGTACGCTGTGAGTTCTATGAAACGCGATGGATGAAAAAGAGCCTACTTGATCAAATATTACTCGCAGAGCAAGAAGTTAAAAAGCGTCAAATATGGCCAAAATAACAATTTCCTTCCACCTTTAAGTAGTAAAACGTCTCAAATAATCCGTTTTTCAGTTCAAATACACAAAACTGTAGCTAAGCGATAAGTCACAAAAAGTGGTTCCAAAAAATATACATTGCTGTTAGTAAGCACCTGCTATTACTTACTTTAAAAAGCAAGAAAAAACTTACTTCATATAAAGCGCTTAATGTAAAGCACAGAAGAACGCGGTAAGCGTTCTTCAACCACTGTTACCTTGTGTACCTTATAGTTAGTGCTAGTGGTGTCGCATAGACCAGTGCATTATATCGATAAATAACCAAAATCGTTAAGTAGGTTATAAAATACTGAAATATAAGACGGAAAACTTTTTATTTTATTGAGTAAGATGTAAAATTTGCAAGTTTTTTTTCTTAAGAAATAGGATCTTATTTAACAATTGTTTAATTTATGAAACGTTTGTAACGTTTATTATTGCGGCACTGACAACCATTCTGCTGTAAGCACTTTTGATTTTAATCTTTAACAGATTCGTTTTTGTTTCATTGAAAATCACATCGCTAATTTCAAGAAATCTCCGCCTCTTGTCTTTGAAGGCCGATTAGAGCCAAAGTAGTCCCATTAAGTACTCTGGGGGTACGGGACCCTAGATGGACCTAATCTAACCTAGGGAGGTCTTCCTAATCAACAAAGGAAAAACACTTATAACTTTAAATTACTTTTATTTATGATGAATCTATTTTATAATAAAATACAAGAATAATTCTTAGACTATTTTGGGGACGAAGCCCGCAATAGAATTCCGTAAAGGAATTCCTTAAAGGAATCCCGTCAAGGGATGCCACGGAACAACCTTCCATCTTCTATATATTTTACATTTCACAAAATTCCTTATTTTCTTTTATCTGCATCGTCCATCCATTGCATCTCCTTTTTGGTGATGCTGTTTGGATCGGCTTTGCAGGATATAATATCATCTTGGAACATTGCGTTGTGAAATGTACATAGAATTTGAGAAAAAAAATATTAGTTTCTTATATTATTCTAAAACCCCAACGAAATTCTAACCGTTGCATATCTACAAATCGAATACATACTTGTACACCTAAATGTGTACTTTTACTCTATTAATTCTAAGAATAAAGAAATTATAATAATATTATAATATTTCAAGAAATAAATGTATTTACAAAAACTTTATTTTATATTTATAAATATAGACATTATTTTATCATTAGTTTTATTTTATCGAATATTATATGGTTTCAATCTATTCACATGTACAATTAATTCTTGGTTATTTTGTATTTTTTTTACAAGATAATTGTCACATCCTATATATCGTAATACTCGAAATAAACCTTTATATGGTCGACCAAGTTTTCGACTTCCACCCGATATTCTTTCTGGACAATGTAACGAAACCAATTGTCCTACACGATTTAAATCCAAATGGTAATACGTTAAACTCGTATAATCCAGACGGTGTGATGATTGCTGTTTCGTGTCTATCCTTCTCCGCTATCGATAATTACCAATAGGCACAGTTTAAATCCAAATTAGCGCAGAATTTCGCCCCATTCAGCTGCGCTATCATACCTTCGATGATAAGCAAATGATACAAATCTGTAATTACCTTCTTATTTAGCTCCATATAACATTGTCTTGATCAATCGGCATCAACAATGTCCCAAGCTGTCTTACTGACGCCGGTTGAAGTTTGGGAAATTCCTTCCTCGCCCGTTGGATGAATCACCTTCTAGAGTCTTTCCTTTTACTCTTGGTATTCAGATGGCTCTTGCCTTCTAAAATTTTCTTTCTGCCATACTCAGTGGCGTATATAGCTGAAATAATCTGAAAAAAAGCAAAACACTACAACAGTTCGCGGCGCCTCCACCATCTGGGGGTACGGGACCCTAGATGGACCTAATCTAACCTAGGGAGGTCTTCCTAATCAACAAAGGAAAAACACTTATAACTTTGAATTACTTTTATTTATGATGAATCTATTTTAAAATAAAATACAAGAATAATTCTTAGAATATTTTGGGGACGAAGCCCGCAATAGAATTCCGTTAAGGAATGCCATGGAACAACCTTCCATCTTCTATATATTTTACATTTCACAAATAAAATAAAATAATGACAGACTTATAAGTTGCCAGTCATAAATGTCGGCAAGTTTGTTTGTGCAATAACCTCTTTTAATAAATACGGCACAAGCAAACGTTGCAGTACTACTTTTTTAAATGGTTATGAAAGCTGAGAGTTTGAAGAAGTTTCTAGACCTACTTAAAAATTATGAAGTCACCTGTTTAGATTTTTTATTGCGGGGCGAAAATTGAAGTCATAATTAACAGAACGTAAAATTTTCACTTAACACTAAAGTTTTCATGACTTTCATCAAAGTTACGAAGCCGATTATTTTATGCATAAATGGTAAACTCTTGGAAATTAATTAACAAAAAGAAAATTTGAAAAAGTCTTTTAGTTTTTTTTGGAAAAGTTTTAAGTTGTCGATATAGAGAATTCTCTAAAATTCAGAAAAAAATTCATAACTCGAAAACTACAAAAAATCGTAGAACGTACATGGGGGTGTTTCGGGTGCCCCAAAGGGTGCTCTGTCCATGGACTTCTGCTTGACACTATTTTTTCGGACACTGTATATCTAGGAGGCAACAGAAGCTTTGATTATAGTTAAATTTAAAAAAAAACAAATGGGGATTTATTACTACATATTATTATTTATTATTTACATTGCGGCACCTTCCCCTACAACTTATTTGGAAGTTTAAAATTTCAAACACATTTCAGTATAAGAGTCATAAAACAAACAAGTTGAGATTAATTTCAACTTTTATACTAAAGATGTAATTAGGGTCATGTAACGTACCTATGGACGTTTTTACCTAAGGACATTGATTATATTTTGAAAAGTACCTACATTAAAATTACGAAATTCTACCCAATTGATAGTATTTTTCCTACTTGGCAACACCGGTGAGTGGCGTGATTTTACGTGGCGTCAGTGAGGTGTGAAGTCGTTGTGAAATTTTTTATGTTCAAAAGTAAGTTTTTGTTGTGTTTTTAAGAATTGTTTATATATGAAATGCATGCATATATTTTTGAAAATGAATTAATTTCTGTATCTTTAACTAGTAACGTCTATATTTCTATAATAATCAATACCGCATTCTAACCTTTAAATCACGATAATTAGTTTTTATTTTAATATTGCTTTGGTTGTGCCTTGGGACACTACTTTGTCTGTACCTTCGGACACGTCCGGAGGTATAAACATTGTTTGTACCTATGGACACTGTTTGATGATGTTCAATTTTTGTTTGCCTGCAGTGCCAAGGAGTAAAACTGGCATGAAAAGAAAAGCAGTTAGCCCAGAGCGATTAAAACTAGCATTAAACAAAGTAAAAGATGGAGGAAAGGTGCGTACTATTGCAAGAGAATTTGGATTGAAAAAGTCAACTTTACACAGGTATGCGAAATCTATTCAGAGCTCTTCTTCTATAGAAAAAATAAGTTTTACCCCAAACTATGCAGTAACAAAAGTATTTTCTGATGAGGAAGAAAAGCTTTTATTGGAATACATAGTAAAAACAGCGAAAATGAACTATGGTTTATCAGCAAGGCAAACATGTATTTTAGCCTATCAATTTGCTGTTGGAAAAAATCTAACTAATATTCCTGAAGCTTGGCATCGTGATAGAATGGCTGGCCGTCAATGGCTATTCAGATATCGCAGCAAATACCCTGAACTATCATTGCGTAAACCAGAAGCTACGAGCCTAGCGCGTGCAATTTGCTTTAATAAAGTTAATGTACAGAAGTTTTACAACAATTTGAAAGAACTATATCATCGCTTCGAATTTACCCCACAAAAGATTTATAATTTAGATGAAACTGGATGTTCTACTGTTCATAAACCTAAAAAAGTTTTAGCTCCGAAATCATTAAAATTATTAGGTAAAATGACATCAGGTGAACGTGGCGAGAATGTCACAATGATTGCTTGTATTAACGCCTCAGGAAACTCCGTGCCACCGATGATTATATTTCCTAGGGTCCATTTTAAAGATAACATGATGAAAAATGCCCCTCCCGGATCTATCGCTGAAGCAAATCGTTCTGGTTGGTCTACCGAACCTATTTTTAGAAAATATTTGCAGCATTTCATCACTTGTGTTAAGCCAGCTCCTGAATGTCCTGTGCTTCTTATTTTGGATAATCATGAGACCCACATATCGTACGAAATTATCAACATTGCCAAAAATAATGGGATTCACATACTTACGTTACCTCCACACACGTCTCATCGTTTACAACCACTTGATAAGGCCGTATTTGGTCCCTTTAAAACTGCTTACAATAAAGCGGCTGATTTGCATATGATTAATCATCCTGGTATTCCAATAACAATCTATGACTCCGCAGAATTAATAAAAAAAGCATTTGAAGCATCATTTATTCCAAAAAATATTATCAAAGGATTTGAATCGACAGGAATTTATCCTTTTAATGACAACATCTTTAGTGAAGACGATTTTGCCCCTTCTTCAGTCACAGACCAACCAGAACCACCAACAAACGACACAAATAAAGAAGAAATAGTCAATTTGGAATCTCAGCCAGTTTTTCTTAATATTGAACTGACTCCAGAAAAAAATATTCTGCCAGAAAATCAGCCATCTACTTCTCAAGGATTCATGGCAAATTTAGAAGAACAAAATACAACAAAACATTCAATTACTCCTGAAATGATACGGCCATTACCGAAATTTATTAGAAAAGAAAGTAAAAGAGGAAGGAAGAAAGGAAGTTCTCGTATTTTAACTAACACACCGGAAAAGGAAGCGATTTTGAAGCAAATGATGGAAAAAGAAAATAAAGGAAAAGGAAAAGGCAAAGGAAAAAGCTATAGTAATCCTCAACTAAACCTGGATGCTCCTATAGCTGTTAAAATGATGAAGAATCCTGCAAAAAAAGTATCAATTCTCAGTGAAAAAATATTTGTCACTTGTAAAGCCTGTAATAGAATAGATTTGAAAGAAAAAGTCCTACAATGCAGCTCATGCAAATTCTATTATCACCAAAGATGTTGCCCTAAAAACTTCGAAGAAAACATTCCAGATAACGAAGATTCTGAGTTGTTTATGTGCGCAGATTGTTTTAAGTTGGATGACAGTGATGATGATTTCTTTGCTGGAGAGATATTTCAAATTATTAAAACGTCCAAGATTTGATCTCATTAATTCATTGTTAGTTCTTAATTTTATTAAAATGTTCCTATTGTTAACTAATAAGACTAATATTTGATTTTGTTGTATATTTAGAAGAAGATATTTTGTTACATTTATTCATATCCTATAATTAAGTGGTGATTACAAGACTGATTAGACAGAAATATTATTGTCTTTGATTTTGTCCCAAGGTACACTCAAAGCTGTCCAAAGGTACATACAAGTAACGTACCTGAGGACAAAATGTCATGTTTAAAACTAATCTAAGAAAATAAAAATATGGCAACAATAAAGTCATAATAAAAAATCCGGTAATAATAGACCATATGCCCTACAAAATAAGATCTTTATTATTTGCGTACGTTGAATATACACAGAGATAGGTCGTTTCACATTTGAGGTAGTCCGAAATGTCCATAGGTACGTTACATGACCCTATATTATGCCTTGGATTTGACACTTACTCAGTCGCTGATCACTACAGCCTCGAGGTTACTTCTCATAGTCCTAGAACCTTAATAAAATATGTAAAACTACGTAACTAAGCGACAGGATCTTCTTATGACAACATTGATCTCCACTTCGCGGACATTGTTGATCGTCCTCTTCCCCACAGACCTCGACTTTCCCCACTTTTACTTCGTTCACCCCTCCACTTAAGTGGCAATATCTTCTTTTAACTCTTCAGTTTACTTTTACTGACTCCAGACTACAGACAACTCTCCATATTCTTCGATATTTAATGCGAATATGGAATTTATCTAAACTTTACTAGAATCGTCTATTAAACTTCCAAATACTTGAATAAACGGAAACTACTTATAAAACCTTTGCAAAGAATGATGAACACTCCTCACACACGCGCCGACCTGTCAGTTTAATTTCTCAAAGTATAAAGTTAAAAAGAATATGAAATTAATAATTGCTCTTAATTAAAAGATATTGATAATAAAAAAAAATTTTTGACAGGTTCCAAATTTTGTTGAATTTTTCATGGATTTTAAAAAATTTTGGCTTTCCCCCATGTATACAAAACGGTGTAACTTTTACAAAATGATGTATCGTAATGAATTTAACTGAATTAGGACAAGAAGTATTTATAAAATAAAAAAATTGCTATTCATATACACTTCATTCAAGATAAATATGGTTATTTAACAAACAAATAAGGTATTTTTATACAATTTTTACTGCACCCTTAACATAGATTTTTTATAACACACAGTTATCTACATCGTATTAGCTTTCAAATGGTAAAAATTGCATGTACATAACTTAATTACAACATTTTTTGTCAGCTGTCAAAGACAGGCCTTCAAATCGTGGTTTCAATTTTTATAACATCCTTTTTTATTGCAGATATTAAATAAATAAGTATGATAAAAATATAAGTTTTTTGCTACTACTAAATTGTAAGTCTATACACTTTGAGAGTTGTCAAAATATTTAACAGCTCTGAAACGTTCTTTCTTCTTTGACGATCGAGTACGGACGGCATAGTGGATAGCAGCCTTGCCTTACACGCCGCAGGTCCCAGGTTCGAGTATAAATGCACGAATTCAATTGGTAGAGTTCTTCAAATCTTAAAACCTTGACCCAAATCATGTTGAAATATTAAACAAACCAAAAACGACCGTACAAGTCAGCGGAAGCGTGCTTGAAGTGCTTGTGATTTTAATTTAAAAAAACCGACGGAGACAGAGAAAGAAAATTTAGCAAATATATGATTAAAATGAATATTTGGCAATTTATTTGGGAAGATTTACAGATTTTTTTATCACTAAATAGCTATATAAATATCAATTTTCTAATGACAAATCTTCACCTAAAAATAACTATACAACGTTGATAAAAGCGAGAGGCATTAAATGAAACCACATATTTTGTGTATCATTGTCAGGCTACACAACAAAAATCAGATCAATGTAAGCAACAGTTTAGTCACAGGAATGTTTTTTAGTTTTCACTTAGTTTCATTTAAACACTCTGTATCTTCCCGATCACCTGATCGTAAGTTTGTACTATAATAGGCATACGTAGTTATCTAAACGATAAAATTCACGCGAGCGATGCGACGTTGCCAGTTCACATCGTAAGTTTGCAATACAAACAAGGAAGTACACTGTTACTAAATCTTTCCTTAAAAGAAAGTACAGATCACGCTTATCTCACTCTAATGTAATAAGCGTAACAGAAATAGAAATAGATCAATATGTTGCTATTGCGCCGGCGGCGGCTCGGCTAATTAGGTCAAGGGCACAATTTTTACTTTGTTTAGTGCGAAGACGTGTTGCATCCAGGGTGCACGTTGCGCAATTCAGCACAGATTATTGTCGCTCACGCGTCCCATTTACTAACGTTAAGTTTTTATTGTGATAGGACACGTAACTGAGTATTTTAGGTTTAGTTTTGTGAGGAGTTTTAAATTATTTTGTAAGTACGTAAGACATCCACAATGCCTCGTGCTACATACACGGCGTCAGAATACACTGACATGATTTTAATCTATGGGGAATCCCACGGAAACGCAGCTCTAGCTCTGCGAACTTACCGAGAAAGGTATGGAGACAGCCGCGCGTGCCCTAGGAACGCTGGTACCATAGTATTGGCAGTACAACGGGCACGGGAAAACAAACCATTAGCAGCGCATCAGGAGGGAGTCCCACCGCAGCAGATACCTACTGCACGTGAGCAACAGATTCCTGACTATTTTGACCGCAACCCCACACGCCAGTTTAGAGTTCGCCATAGAACCGTGCATAACATTTTGAAAAGGAATAAACGCAAACCGTACAAATTTAAAGTTACTGATGACCCGAATTTTTTATTAAATGTCATGTGGACCGACGAGAGCACATTTACACGCAATGGCATGGATACTGGAGTATTGAAAATCCACGCATGATTCGGGAGTCAGAGCATCAGTACCGCTTCTCTGTTAATGTGTGGGCTGGTATACACATCGAACCAGATTATTAGCCCTGTTTTTATTAACGGCACCCTTAACGCGGCAAAATTTTTGGAGATATTATCCGGTCCCGTTGCTGAATATACCGAAGAACTACCCTTAGCCGATTATCGGCATTCATGGTACCAATTGGACGGAGCTCCTCCATATTCAGTGATGTCTTCCAGAGAGCTACTCACCGAAATGTTTGGACAGCAGTAGATTGGTCGATTTGGACCAGTACGATGGCCACCACGGTCCCCGGATCTCACTCGAATGGATTTTTTTATCTGGGGGTTTGTGAAAAGTGAGGTGTACATGACAGACGTGAATACCGTAGAGGAACTTAAAAACCGGATTATTTTAGCGTTTAATAAATAAAAAGTTTAACAACAAACAGTGACCCTATTGCATGGTTAAATAACATTATTATACGTCGTTATAATTTGTGTATCATTGCAAACGGCGGACATTTCGAACAATTGAAGATTTAATGTGTAAGTGTTACAATTAATTTTTTTTATTATTATTTTCATTGATCATACCTTCCAACGTTACCTACAATACATGTTTACATTATCATCCACATCAAACCCGGGCGCTCCGCTGTGTAGGTAGGTGTGCGAGCCGGTGAGCCTGCCGCCGCACGCGCTATGCTACTCAAATGCTACGTTGCCAATTTGTTACGCAGGTGGCGGCAGGCTACTCAACAAAAATGTTTACATTTTAACTTAATTATTAAGCTATTTAAGTTCTTTGAAAAACGTTTTTTCGTATACTTCTCGTAAACTATTTTTTAATAGTTTGGGATTAACAGTAGGCACTTATAGTATACGTGGTTTCATTAAATGCCTCTCGCTTTTATCAACGTTGTATAATTACAACTGAGGACAGACAGACATCTTAATGTGCAAAATTCAGTTGACTTAGGTACTAAATGAAGACCAAAGAAGAAATAAACACAATGAACAGAAGAACTCATCAGATATTTCTTTTTTAACTACAGCTGCGCTGGAGCAGAAAACGTCTATCTCATTTGGCGATTTATTAAAATAATTAGGGGTGCGTATAGTAAATGTGTTGGCTCTATTTCTGGTTTTAGCGTAGGGGACACTCTATATGGACCGCTGTCTCAGACAAAGAGTATTTGTTCTTAAATGAAGCTTGGACAGTAATTCAGGGCAGTCGACATGGTTTTGTGCAATTTTCATTAAGTAGATAACATCACTTATATTTCTCCTAGTTTCAAGAGGCAAGAAGTGATACTTTCTGCATCTTTAATGTTAGTAAAATAACTAACCTATTTAATATTTGCTTGCTCCAATTTATAATTTGATAACTAAAATTCTCTTCTTCAAAAGTATTTTATAAAAACTGTAGCGGGTTACGTACCAAAACTCAGTCATTTTACTGTAATATTTGCTGTGGTAATTATGATTTTAACTGAGACATGGTTAAATGAATCAATTTTGTCAAGTGAACTTTTTGATGACAGATATGAGGTATACAGAAGAGACAGAAATAAAAAAAACGGTGGTGGTACTAGTAATAGCTATTTTAAGACACGGAATCCAAACGGTTACTGGAGTGGGAGAGCGACTGCGAAGACCTTTGGATAACTTTAAAAATACCGAATGGGTTAGTTGCGCGACAAATAGCTTTCTGCGCCGTCTCTCTCTCTCCTCCCGTTAAAAGTTCATCACTAAATATTTTTTTTGACAGCTCTAATGTAATTATTGAAAAAAACACAGATGGATATATGTATTGTTGGAGACTTCAACTTGGGGCTATTGATTGGAACTTAGTTTACAACGCAACAAAATGCGATTACTGTATACCTGTTTTATGTCAAAGTTTAATAGATTTTACGTCCGTTAGTCAGCTAAACCAATAGAACTTTGAAAAGAATAAGTCAGGTCGTATACTCGATTTAGTTTTGACAACGTATCAATCAGCCAAAGTGGCGGAAAGTCTTACCCCTTTAACAATAGTAGACCCCTTGCAACCCCCTTTAGATATTATATTATAACTCAGTGACAATTTAACTTTACCATATAATGCTACCACAAAAAAAGGTTTTTTACAAAGCGGACTATAAATCCATTTGTGAAGATATAGCGCAGAATGATTGGAAAGAGTTATTTAAAGGACTGGAAAATGTCAACGATACGGTAAATATTTAGATATTTTTTAGATATTTTATATTTATTTAGATATTTTACAAAATATTACAATCGTCCATTGAAGAATTGGTTCCAAATTTAAACCCAAAGAAAAAAAAGTATCCCGCATGGTTTGATCATATACTAATAAAACCACTAAATGACAAAAATAAATTAAATTATAAAAATCCTTTAGATAAGATCGAATTGAATATTTTAGCCACCCGATGTAAAAATTTAGCCTATCTCAGATCGTTATATATCTTATACGCAAAACTTAGAAAATAAGTTACTTAGTAACCCAAAGTTTTTCTGGTCTCACATAAAGGCAAAGCGTGGGGGCTCCAGTGTGTATCCTCAGACAATGACTGATGGTCTGACAACATCGTCAGATTGTACAGAAATTTGTTAAATGTTTGCATCTCATTTTGCTTCAGTTTACAGTGACGACGAAGTCTAAAATTCTGGCAATAGCTCAACCTTGTTGAAGTCTCTTAAAACTAACAGTCAATGTTTATTTGCTCCACTCTTATTAGAGGAATCTTTATTAAGTAAATTAAAAAAACTAGACTGCAACAAAGGTGCCGAAAGATATTGTCTGGAGTTCCTCAAGGGTCCCACTTTGGCCCAATACTGTTCAACTATTTTGTAAACGATTTAACAGAATGCTTTAGGTTTTCTGAAGTTTATTTGTATGCAGATGACTTGAAGTTTACTAGAATAATCGAAACTGTACATGACGCACAACTTCTTCAAAGCGACCTCAGTAGACTGTGCCAGTGGTGCTCAATAAATAACATGACCCCTAACCATAATAAATGTCATTATCTCAAACTTTCAAGGAAACACAAAACAATACATTCTGAATATCGCATAAACAATAATAATATACCAGAAGTCCAGACAATAAGGGATTTAGGAGTAATTTATGACACCCAATTGACTTTCAAACCACATATGGAGTTTGTAATAAGTAGAGCACCTAAAATTTTACGGTTTGTCATAAGAAATACGAAAGACTTTCGTAAAATTAAAACGAAAGTTCTTCTGTACAACACTTTAGTTAGAAGTGTCTTGGAGTACTGCAGCGTTATCTGGAGACCACACTATGCAGTTCACATCCAGCGCTTGGAACGAATATAGAAGCGTTTTTTATGGCACCTCTCGTTCTCTATTAGAAGGTCAAAAGAGAGGTCTTACCACTCAAGGCTGCAATACTTCAATGTTGAGACCTAAGAAAAACGCAGAAAACTGTTAGATGCGCTATTTTTATACAAAATTGTAACCTGTCAAATTGATTGTCCAAATCTTCTTACCCTCTTTAATTTTAATGCTCCATCTCGCATGCAGAGAAAAGCAATAATTCCCTTACGGCCTCCTCTTAGAGCCACTGTGTTAGGAAGTAATTCCCCCATATCAAGAATGGTAAAAATCGTAAATAGACGCAGTGGTCTTGCCGACATACACAGTGACTCTAAAATGAGATTCTGTAAATCAGTGCATAAATACTTGGACAACAAATAAATAATGTAATACCAGTCTGTTGGCACATAATGCTCTTTTTCAGTTGATCGAACCTTCCCCCTTTCTCCACCGGTCAACCAGACGCAGACAGAAGTTTCACCCGTTTGTGGTTAGCGTGCCGATGAGCCGAACTAAACGCTTCGATAGCTCATTTTTGGTTCGTGTTGCCAAAGAGTGGAACGATTTGCCTGCGTCTGTTTTTCCAGACAAATATAACCCTGGAGCTTTCAAGTGTAGAGTGAATAGGTACCTCTTAGACAGGCGTGTACGATCCTCGTCTTCATCGTCACTTTCCATCAGGTGAGATGGAAGACAAGCGCCTGCTAATTATTTATAAAAAAAAAATTAAAAAAATGCCCATTAATATTATACATTAAATTAATGATTGCAAAATTGGTTATTACCATATTATATAAATCTGTACGGTATAAAACCTCCTCTGTAATACAAAAAAAAATTTTTTTTTGTACATTTGGTTTGTATCTTAGTCCTTGTAACACTGACCAGAACAAACACAATATAGAGAAGCATTTAGTGTTTACCTGTAAGTGATTGTCACGATAATAAGTTAAGAATGTAAGCAATTTTGTGTACTAAAGAACAGTGTGAACAATTGTTGGTGAACCTTAATAAACAAAAAAAAATTAAAATTAAAAAAAAAATTATAGTCACGAGGCTGTTTTCGAGTCCTATAGTCAAGGTGTCTGAGGAATCTACCATGAATACGCTCAATTCGACAGATATATATTTTATACTGAGGGTTCCAAACTTTGGAAGCGAATTTAAGGTGACTCCTAACGTAGGCGCAATATAAGATTTTTACAGCTTTGATACCATGGAAGTGAGACGATCAACGAAGAATGAAACCCAGGGCCTTTGAAGACTTTAAATTATATAGTCAATATGCTTTTTGAATAGAAGTTTATAGTCGTGGATGACGCCCAAATTCTTTGATTTCGTGCACCTTTGTCAAGTTGTAATTTTGCTATTTATATCCTAGGTTCACCGATCCGCGGCGCCGTGTAAAAGACATGTAGGAGCACTTTGAGACATTCAGATCAAGTTAATTAAGCGAACAATAAGTTTGAAATCTAAGAAGGTCTGCCTGAAGATCTTCAACGTCCTTTATGTTACGAATTGTCTTTAGCATTTTCATATTATCCACGAAAAGTAAAATCTTCGATTTTTTGAAGCACAAGTGGAAATCTAGGATAGATATTGTGAACAGTAGTGGCCCGAGCAGAGATCCTTGGGTTACCCCAGATGTAATAGGTGCCCAAGCCGACGCAAATCCACTTAAAACTACAGCCTGACAACGGTTATCGATATATGACACAAACCACCGATACAAGTCACCGTGTATTCCAGTTAAAGTTAATTTATCTAGCAGTATGGTATGATTAATTTTGTCAAAGCACTTGCTGCAGTCAGCGTAAAATACGTCGACTGGTGTACCCTGTTCCATGCCGGTAATTATAATATCATTGGCCAGTACGAGGTTAGAAACAGTAGATCGACCCTTGAGTTCAAAACCGAAGTTATTTGGATAAAATTAAATGGTTCAAAGTTACCTGTATACTAAAAATACTATGTTGCGTAACTTTAAATATGTGCATACTATTGATCAGTTCTCATAACGTATACATTTGATTTATATGGGAAGACAAAGCGATCTATCACATTTATACATCAGTATAGATATAATTTTCATAAATTAGGTTTTCCTTAATAAAAAGACATCTCAAGACAAATCATTCAATTATACCCAAACCTTACAATATTCCAATATTAAAGGTTTTTACACCTTATAAAAAATATATTCAAAGTTACTCAAAACTCATGGTGACTTTGAATTTGACTTTTAGGGAAAATTGTGGATTATTCTATTGTTTTTTCCGTAAATTCATCATATTATATTCAAGTACATTTGGCTTACATGAAAGCGTCTGGCAGCTTTTTTTGTGCTCGCTTGAGGGTTCCTGTTAAAGAAGTTCCGTATCCGTCTGTACAGTTATTCCGGACGAATAATCGGCCTTCCTCTTGCCTGTGCATGAGCTGGAACAGTAAATTGTCCATAGCCGCGGAGATTGTGAACCATGCTATGAATCAGGTTGTGTGTCGACACTGGTGACTCAGGATACCGTTCTTGTTTAACTATTCGTTTGAGCGTAAAGTCTTTCCGTATCGAAACTTTCAATAAGGATAGGTAGAACTAATTCTTCCAATTTCAATTATTAGTATATTAAAATCCAAACATTATACCAATTTAAATTCGTAGCGTAATGTTATGACTTTTGAATTTGTCATTGTCAATTTAATCTTTTTTCAACGTTTCTATCAACAAATACGAAAAGGTTCAATGATTAATCTTAGTAAAATGCTATGGGTGTATGACAGTTTAACGTAGCAATTAGGGTGACCATGAGACTCAGTAAAAAAACAATTTTTTTTTACTAACCATTAGTCAAACAATGTTTGCATTATTTTGCCTGTTGTCATGTTCACATATTTAAACTAAAGTTAAACGGTAAGAAACACATATTTCTGTTTACCACTTATGTTTCACCCGGTACACATGGCGACAATTCGACAAATACCACAAATAAGCAAACACAAATAGTCACGTGAAGTGCGAGCCTGAAATTATTATGTAGCTAAAAAACTTTGTTTCCAAGCCTTCAAATCTTTATTTAACAAAATAAATGGCATATAGGACCTTGTTTCCAATCATTAGTTAGATTGTGCTGCCAAACCATGAAATAAAAAAAATGAGGCTGCATGGGCTAGATTCCTTCCCTAAGGGTAAAGAATTAAAAAAAATTAAACAAACAATTGGCTGGCTGCATAGCATTGCCTGCTTTCCTCAACTTGAGGAGAAATAATTTTTAAAAAAGTAAACAAACAAACAAACCCTGAAGTGTTGGTATTATATTTTTATTGTATCGCATTTGAATTAAAAACGCATTTAAAATAAGGAAAAGTCTAATTTGTACAATTAAAGTAATAGTAAACATATTCTAGTAGTAAGTGAGTAGCACAGATACTAAATACAGACGCGTAGTCAGAGTTGCCAAATTTTTTAAACTAATTTAATTGAATTACATTTTAAACTAACTATTTATGGTTTCAGAAATGAATAAAATCAATTCGGTTGATGAAATGCACCCACAAATAAAAATGATTATAAATACTCTATTAGAAAGATGTAAAAAAGAAAGAGATCATGGAATTCTTCAAGTTCCCTTAGAAAATTTTATACAAAGAGGATCATATTATACGGCATTGCCTGCTACATTAATAGATGCTTTATATGAATCGGAGAAAGGCATTTCACATGTAGCGTATAATGTAACGATACCAACTATAATTGCAATTTCACGTACTCTTGAAAAATCTTATGCTAATGGACAGTATCCAACAATAACTGGTATTTATACAGCATGTGCAGAAATGGATGAATATGTAAAGAAAAGTTTGACCCGTGATCAGTTTGCTTCGTTTCTTTACTATCTTGGATATCATTATAAAGTCACAAGCTTACCTGCTGAAAAGCATTTACTCACAGAAAAGCCAGAAATTACTTTCGAGAGAACAATGTTTCTAAAAAGAATGCATACTCTAAGAGAAGATGGTGTAAAAATTCTTTATGTAGGTGAAAGACTCATACAACCAGCTTTTAACATTATGAAGATGTGGCCCCATTGTGACAATGTAGTGAAAAAGAGAGAATACCTTAATCATAGATTTATTTTATATCATGTTGTATCATGTAGTGGCTTGCATCATTATTTATTTACAAATTCGATAGCAAGTGAAGACTTCCGCAAGTGGCTTGAAGATATAGTTTTGCCATCACTAAAATTTAAAACAGCAATTATTTTAGAAGACAATCCTGCCCATCCAAAATCGTGCCCCCAACAAATAAGCATTTATCATTCTAAGTTGGATATGCTGAAATATTTGAAAACAAAAAATGTCCCTTGCTCGTCAAAAATGAGTAAAGCAGAATTATTTAATTTGATTCAGTTATGTGAAAAACCAAACACAAACAATTCACTGGAAAATCTACTGCAAGCATATGGACATCAATTATTATTTTTACCAAAAAATTATGAATCATTAACCATGGTACAATTATTATGGGATTATGTCGATAGAGTAATTACAAAAAATAAAAATGATCACATTATTACTGTTAAGGAAAGGTTGGAGAAAATTTTGGTTGAACTTGTTTCATCAGCCAACTGGATTCATTTTAATGACACAATTGCTCAATTAGAAAGTACTCTGCGGTTATTGGATAATGATATTGAAAATGCTATTGAAGTATATTTTAAGTTTAAAATAGATGATACAGATAGTGGAGACATCTTTCAAAGCAGTCTTCCAATAACCCTCAATCCTTAGGTGAAGTGCCAAAAACAAACTAAATATATAATTGATTGTATCTTGTGGTTTATAAATATTACTATACATATATGTTTCTTAAGAAGTTCCTAAGTGCTATGGCTTACACCTGCATATGAATTAAGACTTTGCAGGTTTCCAGTGCATGATATAGTGGTGTAATGGGTTCTAGCCGTGCCTTATATGCCCATGTTTGAGTCCTGGTCTGGCATTCATTTGTTTGATGAACAAAAATGTTTGTTCTCGGGTCATGGTTGTTTATATTTATATGTGTATGATTATTAGGGGTTCCCCCAGTACGCTTTATGGTCACCCATAACACAAGCTTTGCTTACTTCGTTTACTAGAACATTTATATGTATGTTGAGTAACTATAGTTTAGGGGTTGTAGCAATTTGTGTTGAATCACAATTTTTTTCAAGCAGCAGACAAAAATAAATATAAGCGAGGTACATGTGGCCCTAAATTAAGAGAAATTTAAGCTCTACGTGTCATAAGTTGTTTTACAAAATAGCTAATTGTTTTGTTGAACATTTATAGGACTTTTATTTTTCATAAAGATGCTTCGCCAGCTGCAGCTGAACCATGCTCATTTTGTTTACTCGGCTCCTGCAAATCACAGGATATCATAAGTTGTGTGAAGTTGCACTTATCACTTAGCACTTAGTTGATTGCTTGCTTTAAAATTTTGATTGATGTTGATTAATTATATTGTTATTTATCGTTTATCGATTAATGATGCGTAGCCTACCCTAGGCTTAGTTTGAGATTGCCTTTGTTCCAATAATTACACTGACGGTTCCTTACCTTTTTTTTTATCCTCATAATTTTTGTACAAAAATAATATATTATTAAATATTTAAAACTAAGTTCTTCTGCCCAATGACACAATGTAAAACTTGTACAATATTCTAGCTTCGTCTGCCACTGGTTCAGACAATATGCAGTTTATCTGCCCTCCATAAAGGCTATTGGCAAAGATCTTGCTCCTTGGATTGCTGTTCCGACCACACTCCACCAAAAAATGTATGAGATCTTCTGTGACACCACAAAAATTGCACAAAGGGGATCCCACTTTCCCAACCATGTGGTAGAATTTGTTGAGTGTAATGTGACCTAAACGCAATCTCAGAGCTACAACAAAACTAGTTCTGGAGAGGCAAGCATTGTCGAACCATGGTTTTAGGAACCACTTTGAATGGTTCTATACCATAGTCCTTTGTTCAGCAAAATACATCCTCCATTTCTTCGAATCCGTCAGCACAACAACCTTTTGCTTTTACCAGACTGCTTCTCACTCAGCCCTCATGATGGATATTCCCTTTCTGAGTTTGGCTTTCAATTATGCTTTTTTTTGAGGACTGAAGACCGCAGCTTCAACGCCCCTAGATCCCTCAGTAAACAGTTTGCAATAACCAAAATATGTAAGTACTGTCCAGCTCATGCAAGGTGAGAGGTTTCAATAAAATTGTATTATACCTAATTGCGCTTGGTGAATTTCAGTCCCCCAACCTGTAATTTGATATATATATGTATGTTTATTCTGGGTTCCCCCCCAGTACGCTGTATGGTAATCCATAACACAAGCTCTGCTTACTTTGGGTCCATACAGTTGGTGTGTTTCTTTAGGGATTTATTTATTATTATTTATTTATATACATCAATATTTGATATCCACATGTCTAAAAGAAACATCTCCAGGCCAGGACTCCGGTCAGTTTCTTCGTCTTTGACAAAGTTATGAATTTCAGTCAATAAGAGGGTTGATCTATTTCTCCAATAGCTTACCTTATGTGACAATTTTTCCAAGAGCGTAAAGTCATTTGGGGAGCGAAACGAGCCTCAACCAATATGTACAACAAAGCCAAAATAGCCTGTTTGATGTGAAGGTCAGTAGTTTTGCCTTTTATGCCAGAGGTCCCGGGTTCGAATCCTGGTAGGGGTAGATATATTTTATCATATTTGCTTTCTAGTCATGGATGTGTACATACGTTTATTTAAGTTTAGTTCTAATATTTACATTTTTTTTTAAATATCTATGTGTGTATGTATTTCTTAAGTTTATTTATCCGTTATCTAGAAGTCATAACACAAGTTCTTAATGATACTTAATTTGGGCTAGATAATGTGGTGTTGGAAATATTTATTTATTAAAGTATTACGTCGACCGGTCGACGTCGATCGCCGTCGGTCGATTGGTGTGGTAAAAACCGTCGATCGACGTCGACTGTTCTATTCTGCCAAAGATCGACGTCGACCGGTCGACGGTCGATCGATTGGTGTCGTAACACCCTAAAACGGGTGTATTTTAAAATTTATAATCTTAATCTCCTGTCACACAAATTAAAATTAATAAGGTACATTTTGAAATTATACAAATTAGGCGCGACGACGAGCGAAGCGAGGAGGAGCAGTTAGTCTGTATATAGATAATGCAGCGCGAGCCGAGCGAGCGTGCCGCGGCAGCGGACGGCGAAGCGCCAAAAAGGGATTTGCATTTCAGTACATAACCTATATACTCGAGAAATAACTCGGTACAAAAAACAAAATAAACTTTCTGATTTCCAGCTGACTACTTTAATGCTCGAACGTATAAATTATGTGCTCATGCAGTTATACAAGGCGTTTCTTATTGCAACTAATATTATTCGGGATTCGTATTTATGATAATTCGGATTTTTTATGGTTCCGTATTTTCAAATTCGGCAAATTGATTTTCGTACCTAATTATAAACGTTCCGAATTTAGAAGTCTCAAAGAAGAAAAATTCGGAATTATGTTACGTAATTTTTTATATCCGGATTTATGAACCATTTGGTGTTATAAAATTTGGAATTTTGAAATTCGTGATTATGACTATCGGAATTGAGATTTCGGATTTATGTAGTGTACCCCCGGATTTTACCTGCCCAAACCTAATTGGGACATAGGTAGCAACTTGTTGTGCTCTAAATACCCTTCAATTATTTTTGGTAAAATAAGATGATAAGATGTAAGGGAGATTGGTATTAAAGATGATAGTAAAGGTTCCCTTTAAGGTTTAGGTACAGGTACAACCTTAATATTTCTCCATTGATTGGGAACTTCGCCTGTACTCAAAATCAAGTTGTACAATTTCACTAAAATCCTTGTTACTTTATAAGGTAAATTATATAGCATTGAGTAAGATAAGTAATCCGTACCTACCTGGAAATGTGTTCTCACTTTTAACCAGTTGTTAAGTTCGGCTGATGTTATATCTTTATCAAGAATAATAGGTGCTTTAATGAACAGTAACGGACGGATGTAGCTTCGCTGCACTGAAAGCCCCAGGCCCAGACGAAATACCAAACAGGGTTCTGAAAGCTCTTCCACTCGCACTCATACAACTGTTAGTAGATATAATGAATAACTTACTAACGAACTGCTCCTTTCCCCAAACGTAAAAGGAAGCGATTGTCATAACTGGCTAATTTACCTTCAAGCTATCATCCTATTAATCTGCTTAGTGCGATAGTCAAATTATCGAAAGGATCATTTTGAACAGGTTACGAGAGGTTACCCATATCAAGCACCTGTTACCAGACGAATGGCTTTGGCTTTAGATCCCGTCACTCCTACGTCCATCAGGTGCATTGCATCACAGATCACATTTGGAACAAAGGGACGTAGGTCTAAATCCGATAGGCATGAGTGCGCTTTTTTTATACGTGGCGCAAGCCTTCGACAAGGTCTGGCTTCGACAACAACTTGCACCCCCTTCATCATCCGTGAATACTCCATATGCCAGTGAAGTTTTCACTCACGCCAGCAATACGAACCTTAATCACTTGCAGGTTATTCAAAAAAGGATCTTGAAAAACTTTGTCGGGGCCCCGCCCTGTGTCCGCAATTTAGATCAGCACGAAGATCTTGACCTGCTACTATTGCCACGTTCATGAAGTTGGCGTCTAGATGCCACTGCGACAACGCTCCCTATCATCCCGACCCTCTGGTCAATAAGTCAGCTGACTACGTAGGCAAACCAGACGTGGGGGTTTGTTACAGGCGTTATACTACATCCTAAGCCTAATCCCTGCCCTTTCGGATGCCCTTAGGCGTATCGTATGTAGGAGTAGTTTAAGTTCCGGCTAAGCGCCCTCAGCGCTATACATAAAGTCCGAAGAAATTTAAAAGGCCACTAAAGACATAAAAAAACAGTCCATTTCGAAAGAAAAACATCTCGCTGGATTTAATTACTTACATTATGTTCAATACAAGAGGTACCTTCACGGTTTTACCACACGGATCGAAACTTGTTGATCCCGTGAGACTTTTTTAAATTGTATAGTCTAAGTTTACGGTAAAGCATTTTAAAATCCTAGTTTCAGACATGGCCGTAGCTAGGGGGGGCTTTTAAGGTAGGGCATTGTGGGGCAATGTTTACAAATTGTTTGTTCATAGTTTGAGATAAAAAAAAAATGTAGCGAATCCAAATTTTTTCCGAACATACCACAGTTTGTGACATTCATTTCATATTACGTATAATACATAATTCTTTGTCCTGTTTATAGATGGCATTTGAAGTATGTGCAGCGGGAGCACAGACGTATTATAAAAACAAAACCCAACATTACTAAGAAAATTATGATGTTCCACGGTGACCGGGTTCAATTCGCGCGTGGTCTTTAACACGTATAAATCAATAGATCATGCGTCTAATTAGATATCTCTATTTTTAATTTTAATTTTTAGAGACCACGCGAGAATTAAGTCCATTGTTTTGTTACGAGCGATGGGTCTATTTCATTATAATCATAGCAGTTAGTCTTAATACAAAAAAAAAACTAGGAATTATATCTATGGTTAGAACTTTTTGATGCTGACAGCTCCGTTGCTACTTTTCGAGCGAACAATTGTCATGTGTCATTTCAGTGTGAATGATGAATGATAACACTATGTTCAATCAATGATGTACGGTATTAGGCTTTCAATGTTTTAGGTTTAAAGAACTTTATTCTCATAAGAATTTACAATTTCACTTATAATGAGATATGAAAACAATTATAGTATTACACTGTTAATTTAACTTTTTGTGCTCTGCAAGATGTGTAGTTTAAGTTTATTTCTAAAAGTATTTATATTTTCAATAAATTTTATATTATTTGGCAGTTTGTTGTACAACTGTGCTCCCTCAAATAATATTGTTTTTTTCCCATAGTTTGTTCTTGGTATTTTCAATTCAAAGTTGTGTTTATTTCTCAGTCGTTGCGTACTTAATTTTTTTTCAATTTTTATATTAGACTGTATTAATTTTAAGGATATTTTCTTTATTAACATGCATACAGAAAATTGGTACAGTTGCGTTAGGTTAAATAAGTTAGTTTTACTATATAATTCCTTTGTTGACATTAAGAATGAATAATTAAACAATACTTTGATAATTTTGTTTTGTATTCTTTTAAGCGGATTAATATGAGTTATTGCAGCTGATCCCCAGATTTCTAACATGTATTCTAAGTGTGATTTTACTAAAGAGTTATATATAAGTAATTTGACTTTTTTAGGAATACAGTGAGATATTTTCCTGAGCGCACCCAGTAACGAAAGTAATTTTGATTTGACGTGTTCAATGTGTGGCTTCCAAGTTAATTTATCATCAATCAAAAGACCTAAGTATTTTTCCTGGTGTGATTGTTGTATTATTTCATTATTTATTTTTAGATGTTGAAATTCAGGGATTTGCTTATTTTTTGCAGCCAGTATCATGTAAGATGTTTTTTTAGTGTTAATAGTTAATAGATTATGTAACAACCAATCATTAAGCACGTCAAGATCTTTTTGGGCAGTAGTTATTAATTCGTTTATAGTCTTTCCGAAGTAGAAGAGACATGTATCGTCCGCGTAAAGAGTTAGGTGCCCAGACAACCCTATGTTATTTATGTTATTAACATATATAAGAAAGAGTAGGGGTCCGACAACGGAACCTTGGGGAATTCCATAAGATACATCTTTCGAGAAACTTTTATAATTATCAATTTTTACAATTTGCTTCATGTTTTTTAAATAATACTCAAAAATTTTTAGCGCTCTTTCTTGGATTCCAATATCCTTCAGTTTAAGGAGTAGCTTTTCGTGACTTACAGTATCGAACGCTTTTTTTAAGTCGATAAATACACCTAACGAAATATTTTTTTTATCAATATTAGTTTTAATCATGGTAACCAAGTCAACAGCTGCTGAAAGAGTATTATATTTTTGACGGAAGCCATATTGTTGATCGATTAAAAATTGTTTTGTCGTTAAATATTCGTTAAGACGGTCGTATAAAATTCTTTCAAATATTTTAGATATTACCGGTAAGACCGATATTGGTCTGTAATTGTTTGGGTCTGTTTTAGTTCCAGATTTATGTATTGGACTAACTTTCGCAATCTTAAGTGAGTCAGGGAAAACGCCGAGACTAAGACAATTATTTATGCAGTGAACTAGTTTTTCATTTATATTATTTTTTATACATTTTATTGCTTTTGTTGAAATTCCGTCTATGCCGATACTCGTGTTCTTATCCAAATCATCTATTATTTTGTTTACTTCTTGTATATTACAGGGTTTCAGATCGCTCAGAATAATATCATGCTGATAATTTTGTCCGTATGATAAAGTGTATTCTTGGCTATCATGAAATTTACGTGGTATTTTACTAGCTAAGTCCGCACCGACTGATGAGAAAAATGAATGAAACATATTACAAATTTCGGTTTCATCTGTTATTGTACCAGTATTAGACATTAGTTTTGGGGGAGCAGGGTTGTTTTTTAATTTATTTCTTGCTAAAGTGTTAATAACTTCCCACATTTTTTTAGGCTGTTTGCAGGTATCTTCAAATAGTTTTTGGTAATATTTTTTCTTGCTTTGCTTTATCATCTCTTGCACTCTTTTTTTTTCCTGTTCGTAAACTATCTGAATGTCTTCATTTTGTGGATCCATTTTAATTTTTTGCCATATTTCGTTTCTTCTGTCTATTGACTTACTTATATCTCGACTAATCCAGTCTTGCTGTGGAGGGTTCAGTATTTTAGTTTTTTCAGTTTGGCTTTTTTGTATATTGCTCTTGATAATTTGCTCCAAGTCTATGTAATCTTTGATTTCCTTTTCATAATTTATGGTCAAGGTGTTGTGATAGAGTTTCCTATAGTCTAATTCTGTATATTTAATTTTTTTATTTATTGTAGGGACAAGTTTTCCAACTTCAAGATACAGTTGTTTGTGATCAGAGAGTGAAGATTCGATAATAGAAAGGCTAAATGAATGATTATTAATATTGGTTGCAACATGATCTAATATGGTCTTAGTGGTACTTGTTTCCCGTGTGCAGTATAAGGGATTAATTTTATTAAGTATTTCATAACCAGTCTCCTTCAATTCATTTTGGTACTGTATTACGTAACTCTCTTGACTAAGTAGGTCGATGTTAAAATCACCAAGAACTAACGCTCTTCTGCGACACTCCAGCTGTGATGAATAAGTGTTAAGAAAGTTTTTCATGTCGGCATCTCCATCTGGCTTATATACAACTCCAACATTTAATGATAATTTCTCCAAGTATATCCATAAATAATGGTTTCCATTTTCTATAAGATTTTCTGTTACATCAAATTTTATTAAATTGTGTACATAAATTGAGACGCCACCTCCGTGAGTTATCTTCCTAAAATTTTAAACATGAGTGTAGTTAGGTATGTCATAAAATTTTGCCTCGTCGTGTGAACTGAGCCAAGTTTCGGTAAATACAAGTAGGTGGGTTGTTTTTGGGATGGCTTTCAACACACATTTTATTTCGTCTAGCTTACCCTCTTTTCGTATACTGCGCAAGTTAGCGTAGAAAAAACGCAATGATGATGGCTTAAGTTCTATATTTTCATATTTATTTACTATGTAATGATTAATTTTCTCCAGGCGATTTTTTATAGAATTTTGTAATATTGATGTTATTAGTTTTTTGTTGTTGTTTCTTTTTTTTACAATTATGCGCGGCATCCCTTTTATGTATTTAATAATCAAGTCCTTTTCTCCATTTTCTAAACGTTCGCTAAGCTCTTTCTTTAACAATTTTAGGTATTCTGATTGTGATGGGGTTTTATCAGCGTAGATTTGTATATACTCAGGATATTTTATTTTATTACGGAGCAAATATTTGGGTGTTAAGTTATTCTCAAAACAAACTTTTAACGGCCGGTGTTTCCCGGGAACGTATTTGCCTAGTCGCATTGATTTAAGCGGTTTGGGGCAATTCTCCATAATCAATGTTGATACTTTAATAAACTCCTCCATGTCGTAGTTAGATCTAGCTTTAAAATTTTTATCACTTTTTTCGGGTATTCCGAAAACGACGACATTTTTCTCACGTTCCGTTCGGTCCCTTAATTCTAGTATAAAGTGTTCATTGACAAGCGAATGCGATTTGGGTATTTTTTCAATAAATTCGTTATTTTTGAGTTGTGATAATTCGGTTTCAATTTTTTTCAGCTTTTTTTGCGTTATTGTATTTTCGGCCTTTATATTTTCTATTTCATTGCTCATTTGTTTAAATTGTTGTGAAAAATTTTCCGTAGATATTTTAATTTCTTCCTTGATTTCACTTATAATGTTTTCTTTAATTAGAGATAAATTCTCCGTTTGGGTTTTAGCAAAATCTTTAAGGAATAGCATTATCTCTGAGCGAAAGTTTGAAAAATCTGTTTTATAGTCCAACTCATCATCGCGTTCCTTCCTTTTCCGAGAATTAATATTAATAAAATCATCATAATCATACGTACTTAAGTTTGGTACTGATCCAGTAGTAATCCCGCTTCCGCTTGTTAATGTATCACGCGGCGACGACGTACTCTCCGAGTTCATTGTGTATGGTTTCGTAGTAGTAGTAGTGACGACGACGACGCGCGCGCAGGTGTGAATGCAACAAAAAATAGCAACTGGTCTGTTTCCTGGGGTGAGGTGCGATCGCGAGCCGGGTGCTGAGCGCGGTCGTACTTGGTTGCACGGGTTCAAAAACGTCGTAAGTGGTTTTGTAAGATTGAACTTTGGCACTATGTTTACACTGCCTAATTTGGGTTGTTTAGTATTTTTTTTTTAATTAAAATATTTCTGTAACACGTCCACTCTGTGCGAGCACAACTCAAAATCCTCCTAATATTTAATAATTATGTTATGTTAAAACTACTTTTATTATATTAATACTTGAAATTGGCAGAAATACCTAGTTATTGTGTAGTAACTACAGCTGATTGCCATAAAACACAAAATTTAATTTAATTTTCAATCAATCAGCTCGATCTGCCATTACGCTTTCAATGCTTGACGAGTGAAGAGTTTGCGTTGATCAATTTCCGTAACATAACCTCTTAATTCCCAAATATAGTAATTAATTTGCGTTTAAGGTGAATAGAAAGTAGACGAAAGAACGAACCAAGAACTGAGATCGGCCTTAACATTGGTTACCGTGTATTTGTGCTAATAGTGTTAACTTATAAGGTTTAAGTGTGGTAGAACTTCGTAAATTGTTTGTAAGCCTCAAACATTTTGAAAAGAAATGTTTTCTGGGTTACTCAATAAGAATAACGGTGTTTAATTGGTGTAACATAATGAACAGAATATTAAAAGGTTCTAATGTCTCGCGTCTGGAAAATAAAAATTTGCCTCCCATGCAATGCAAACAAAGAATACCTATAAAAATATAAAACAAAGTTTAGAAATAAAAAAATTCATAAATATACAAGTCTTTTATTTATTTTACTTTCTTTATCTTTTAGATTGTTAAAATATGTTGTAGAATAGACGAAGGTCTTTTATGCTGCGACATGGCATTACGCCAAAATCCAATGCAGCCATTTTAAAATTAAGAAACGAAGGACAATCTAATTTAAAAAAAAAGTTGTAGTTAGACTTTCGTCTGATGCGTAGCATCACTGGTTGGTTTGCAGAGGGGATTTCCCGTACCATAGATTGCAATATGGGCGTGTACGAGGAATCCCCCTTTACTACAGATTGATTATTATTCTTTGTAGTTTTGATTAGTGAAGTGGACAGTAAAGAGTGTTTTAGTTAAAAATCGATACAATTGTTATTTTTATTGCTGTAAATTGAAGATTAATTGATTACGCGATGGATATAAGGGCTTTCTTTGGAAAAAAACGAAGAGTTGAACAGCAAATTGACCACGAAGAACGTCACTGCTCAAAACAGGTAGAAGCACAAGATACAATAGCTACTCCTAGTTCCATGGCAACAGGTTGGTCAACGCATGTAGGTAATGTTAGCTATGGTATTCCTTCTGATATTGCACAAATTGGAGAACCAATAAAACAAGTTATTTTAGGCACATATCCAAAACAACATAACAGGGCCTTTGTTTCCGATTGGTTCAAGCGTTGTAAATGGTTGCAGTATTCTGTCGAGAGAGATGCTGCTTTTTGCTATCCTTGCCAGCAATACTTACCTCATGGAAGCAAACTGGCTTCGTACACTTCTACAGGATTTAGGAACTGGAAAAATGCCACTGATTCTAAAACTGGTTTTCCAAAACATGAAAAAACAATTTCTTATATTCAAGCTATGTCAATGTGGCAGGAGAAATTACAAAGAATATCTACATCTAGCAGTGTTGAAACGTTAATTAATCAAAAAGTATTAGAAAAATATAGGTATTACGTGAAGTCTATCATGGAAGTAATACAATTTCTAATTTTCAACGAATTAGCTTTGCGTGGAAATTATATTTTGGAAGAAGAAAAAGAACAAGGATTATTTCATAATTTATTTGAATACACATGTTTGAAAGATCCAAATTTGAACGAGGTTCTCACTCATGTACCACAAAACGCAACATATCGTTCACCTGAAATTCAAAATCAAATAATTCAAGCAATGGTTCAAGTAGTACGAAGTTCCAGTGTCAAAGATATTAATGAATCTGATGTGAAATGGTTTACTCTAATGGAAGATGGGACGAGAGATAAAAATAACCGCGAAAATATTGCATTAACAATACGTTACGTCAGTCGTTGCTGATGGTTAAGACTAGTGAAAACCTTGATGCAGCCACTTTCACAGAATTAACGTTAAATATCCTTACGGAAAATAACATTGACCCCTCTTGTATGCTAAGCCAATGCTATGATGGCGCAAGTGTAATGAGTGGAAAAGTTTCAGGAGTTGCGACTAGAATAGAAAATAAAGTGGGCCGAAAAATTCCTCACGTTTCCATTGCTATAACCATCGCTTGCACGTAATAATCATCAAGACTATCTCAGAAATGACTTTCATTCGTTTATTTTTTGACCAATGCATCACGTTACATGAATTCTTTCATCATGGCAAAATAGCTGCCTTATATGGTGGAAAAGGATTGGCCGACTCCTCGAACAACGCTGGTCTGGACATTTGGCAGTTACAAAAGTTGTATATGATAATTATTTAACAATTTTGCAGACTTTGAATGAAATTAAAAATGGCAGATTCAACGGTGATGACGTCGCCAAGATGAGTATTGGTATTAAAAAAGTCATGCTTGATCTGGAATTCCGAATGGCCATGGTTGTGGCCAAAAAAATCTTATCCACGCTACAACCTGCAGACGCAGCTTTGCAAGCCCGAAGCGCAGGATTGAAAGACGCCCTAACAATCATAAAGTGTGTCGAAGATGAAATTATTAAATTAAGATCAAATCAAATGTATTGTCAACTTCTGCAAGAAGCTAAGTCTTTAACAAGCAACGGCTGCGGCGAATATGAAGATAGGACACAGACCTCGAAGAGGCAAGTAAAAAAAACCAAATCGGATGGATGACTATTTGACGTATGGAAGTCCTGTTCCTCCGCCGGACAAAATATAAAAGAGAACGACGAGCCATTTAAGTCTGAGTATTTCGAAACGTTGGACATACTAATTGCTGAATTACAAAGAAGGTTTTCGGACAACGATGATCTAATCAATTCGATTGCGAGTCTCGATGAGTTGGATGTAGATAAAATGGTTCCACTGAAAAATTTAGGTAAGTTTGAAAAGAAAATTATAATTAAAATATTTGTCATGTTCAATTTACAATTTTAACTAATTTTTCAGGTCTGAAAATTCCATCAAGAGAAGAGGCTAGTGTGGTTAAAGCTTACTTGAGTCGTAACAAAGATAACATGGAAAATACATAGCAAGTTTTGTACAGGCAACTAGAGGCGTTCAAAGATACATATGAAATTTTTGCATCTGTGGCGACCATAGGATGTAGCACTGCAGTGTGAGAATCTACGTTTTCAACTTTAACTGCAATCAATAGGCCTCAATGGCTGTCAGTGGGTCACGAGAGAATAGCTGATATGGTGTTCCTGGCCTTTGAAAAAAAGAGAACAAAAACAGTTGATCTGAACGAAGTTCTTCGCATTTTCAATAACATGGCGAATCGTAGAATACTGCTGTTTTAAATATTTTTTATTAGTATTTTAATTATTGTAATAAGATTGCAGAAACAATATAATCTAAATGGTATTTTTGGTTGTATCTATTTACTCGTATCACCCCATCCTACAATTAATTATTACCTCACTCTAACTCAGACGTGGATCTCTACATCCAAATCTGGAAGTTCAACCGTTCTTTTTCGCTTGTTCTTCATCATTCAGGATTTAATATTTATGAGATCCATGATCACGCTCTCTCACAGAAATTATTTGTCTACAAAAAGCTGTTGATTATTCGTATACAACTATACATACATGGTGATGGATTTAGTAGGAGCCCGTGCTTCGAGGGCAGATTAATTATGATTACTTTTTTATTTCCGCCCTACCTGTAATGAATGCTGCTCTACCTCAAATTCGACTCTAGCTACAGCCCTGGTTTCAGAGTGCCACGATTACAAATAAACAAACAATCCAACTTTTACCAATAAAAACATACGACTAATAGCCGCAATAGGCTAATATTAATAACTACTATTTAGGTTAGGTTATAATTTTTGAAGAAGCCAAGGAGTTCCAATAAAATTAACTCTAAAAATAAAGTCTAGGGAAGGTAAATCTAGAATAAGTATCTATCTATGTAGACTAGGTAAATACATTCAAACAATCATCCGTTTTTCAATAATAAAATAACAAATTTTTCTTACCAGATAATGAACCTAGCACATGTTGACATGAATGACATATTGAGTTTGCGTCAAGGGCATTCCGCCACCTGGACTCTATCTCATAATTTTCTTTATAATATGCGTAACTGGGTGGAACTTTGTAAGCTGGTGTGGGTTGTAAGCGAGGCTAATTATCTCTACGATTAAAACAAAATCTGTATCGCGGTAAAAGGAGAAGTCCACATTATGTAAACAAGGTTATTATTGAATTACGAGACAACGTAACTACATGGTGGCCTTCATTTCCGAGCTTCCAATTAACTACTAATAAATAAACCTTGTTATGTCATGTAGCGCAGTTCTTTGACACGAAATGTAAAAATAAATTACTACCTATGTCTCCTGATACTGTGAAAAAAAGATACCTTGTCTTAGAGATATGTTCCGTTATGAAGTGTAAGTTAATTGCAGTCGGGTAAGCTTGTCCTCATTTCGTTTTAATGAATTAAATCAGATAAATAACTGTATAGGAATTCGAAAATCTCTAGTCATTTATTGTATATCTCACCTATGAAATTATTTACAAATAATTTGTGTAAATATTCTTAGGTTTGTAGGCTATTTCCTATCCTACATTAAATTTACATTTATATATTTATATTTAACAAATATGTATTATGTAATTTATTATATTTCCATATAAAAGTTTCTATTTAATATAATTACTATGAAACGTATTTAGAACTTATTTATTTAACATATTTGAGCTTTTAGTACATTATATATTTAGTACTTATATATTAATATTAATAATATCACGATATAATATATTTTCATATTTACTAATAATACGTATTTAATTTATATTATTCTTAAAGCCGTGCTATGGAAACGTACACCAATAACCTGTCTTTTGTTCTATTAACAAGCCATAGCTGCGCACACGCACGGTCTGCGTGGCGCGCTCGGGCTCCGGTGACGCTAGTCGGAAATTAACGCTCGGACGGCGTGGCGCGCTCGGGCTCCGGTGACGCTAGTCGGAAATTAACGCTCGGACGTGGAACTTGTGCCGCTCGCCTTGCCGACGCGCCTTATGTACTCGCTGCATCTTGCTTGTTATAATTATTAATTATATCTGTTTATTGTATTGCGTGATTGTGCTACCTACTCATAACTTTCTCCTTCTTCTGTTAAAGTGAATATACTATCTGTGTTTGTGTACCTATTGTTTTCTTCGTACTCTTGTTTCTTATAGCTACACCTAAACTATAGTACTATCTACAGTGGTGACCCGTTTTTGTGCACGTTATAACTATGAGTGATAGCAGCAGCGACGCAGTTAAAACTGCCGCGTCACAAGATGGCGAGACCGTTACCAAGCGAAAAACGAAACGAATGGTGCGCGTGTCCGTTGACCGTGCAGGACCAAGTGATGATCGCAAAATTACTGTTCGAGTTCCGCCATTTTCACCGGACGATCCCGAGATATGGTTCGCTCTACTTGAAAGTCAATTCGAGAATTGTAATATTAAGGAAGACCATATCATGTTTAATAGTGTAATTACAAACCTGGACATCTTCCACGCCAAGGCAGTAAAAGACATAATAATTAATCCCCCGGAAAATAACCGGTATAGAAAAATTAAAAGTGAGCTTATCCGACGTCTTTCCGTCTCGCACGAGAAGAAGGTGAAACAGTTGCTGATTCACGAAGAACTTGGGGACAGAAAGCCCTCACAATTCCTCAGGCATCTCCAGGACTTAGCAGGACCATCTGTACCTGATGATTTTATCCGGACGATTTGGAGCAACCGGCTCCCCAGTAATATCCAAGCCGTATTGGCATCGCAGTCTACGCTTCCCCTGGAGCAACTTTCTGACCTGGCTGATCGTATTCAGGATATAACATCACCTTGCAACGTAGCAGCCACTTCTTCGAGCACAACCGACAACAGCACATCCAAGGAGATTGCAGAGCTGCGGCACATGGTGGAACGCCTCGCGCTAAAACTCGACGAGCAAACTCGTGATACCCGTCGCGCGCACCATCGTTCCAGACCACAGCGCCGCCGCTCAAATTCTCGTACCAGGACCCGTTCCCAGTCGGCATACCGCAAATATCCTATTTGCTGGTACCACCATAAGTTTGGACCAAAGGCGGAGATCTGCATCAAGCCCTGCGATTTCAACAAGGCGGGAAACTCCATGGGCAGTCGCTGATGGCGACTGACGATTGCCCTGCCTCATCTGGTCGCCTATTCGTGACCGACCGCTGTTCGAAGACCCAGTTCCTGGTTGACACCGGCAGTGACCTGTGTGTCTACCCTCGAGCAGCGCTTCGTGAACGACGAAATAAAACAGACTTTCAGTTGTGTGCGGCTAATGGAACTACTATAGATACCTTCGGTTATTTAGAATTAAATTTAAACTTAGGCTTAAGACGTAACTTCCCGTGGAGATTTGTCGTTGCTAACGTAACTAAAGCTATTATTGGTGTTGATTTTTTAAGCTTTTATAATTTAATCGTAGATTGCAGAAAGCAGCGCCTTATTGACAATACTACAACTTTAAGCTCTAGCGCTATTATTGCTAATATTAACGTAGATTCTGTCAAAATTGTATCAGGCAACACGAGATTTCACAAAATTTTAGATGAATTTCCTGAAATTACGCGCCCTTCAGGCAAACATACGGTTCCAAAGCACGATACAGTTCATTTTATAAGAACCACTCCTGGTCCTCCTGTATCATGCAACCCCCGAAGACTCGCACCTGACAAATTAAAAATAGCTAGGGCTGAATTTGAACTTATGATGAATAATGGTATTGCACGACCCTCCCAAAGCCCCTGGTCCTCCCCTCTCCACTTGACGCCCAAGAAAGATAACGGCTGGCGGCCTTGTGGCGATTATAGGATGCTGAACGCACGAACCATTCCAGACCGTTACCCGATTAGGCATATTCAAGACTTTGCCCACAGCATCTCTGGGTGTACGGTATTCTCAACAGTGGACCTGGTTAAGGCTTACCATCAAATTCCTGTCCATACCGCTGACATCCCGAAGACTGCCATCACTACACCCTTCGGGTTGTTCGAGTTCCCGGCGATGACGTTTGGCCTCAGAAATGCAGGTCAAACATTTCAAAGGTTCGTCGACGAGGTAACGAGAGGCCTTGACTTCGTTTATGCATTTCTCGACGATTTTTTGGTGTTTTCAGCGAACGAGGAGCTACACGAGCGCCATCTACAGCAGCTGTTCACTCGTATGAAAGAGTACGGAATTCTGGTGAACACTTCAAAATGCGTCTTCGGCGCAAATGAAGTTGATTTCCTTGGATACCGCATCTCTGCAAAAGGCACCAAGCCTTTGGATTCTAAGGTTCAAGCCATCCAAAGTTTCCCCCCACCAACTACGGTAAGGCAACTCCGACGCTACCTGGGGATGATAAATTTTTATCGGCGATTTTTGCCCAATGCCGCTAAAATCCAGGCACCTCTTAACGCCTTACTTTCTGGCTCAGTTAAAGCGTCTCACCCAGTAAACCTCACTGGTGAAACTTTGTTGGCATTTGAGAAATGTAAAGCAAGCTTGTCTGATGCTGCACTGCTCGCACACCCAGATTGCGAAGCCAAACTCGCTCTGGTGACAGATGCGTCTGATTCGGCACTGGGTGCAGTTTTGCAGCAGCATAAAGACGATGCCTGGCAACCCCTCGCATTCTTTTCGCGTAAGCTGAGCACGTCTCAAGAGAAATACTCACCTTACGATCGAGAATTGCTTGCGATTTACGAAAGCATAAAATACTTTCGTCACATGTTAGAGGCAAGACACTTTGTGGTATACACGGATCATAAGCCGCTCAGTTTTGCCTTCCACGAGCGGAAAGCCAACTGTGCGCCTCGCCAGTACCGTCACCTCGATTTTATCTCTCAGTTTACCACCGACATTCGACACATTTCCGGCAAAGACAATGTAGTAGCTGATACTTTGTCACGTATCAATGAACTGCAGACGCCAATCGATTTGACGGTGCTGGCCCAGTCCCAAACCTCTGATCCCGAGCTCCTTCAGAATACTAGTGGTGATTCAGCACTCCGCTTACAAAAGTTGAAGCTCCCGGATGCAGATATAGAATTATATTGCGACGTTAGTGTGCCAACACCAAGACCTTTTGTGACCAAGCAGTTCCGAAAACCTCTCTTTGATAGACTTCATAATCTCAGTCACCCAGGTGCCAACGCCAGCACCAAAATGGTAGCTGAGCGTTTTGTTTGGCCTGGGATGCGCAAAGATTGTCGAGAGTGGTCACGGAAATGCCTAGCGTGTCAAAGAAGTAAGGTCAATCAGCACATTACTACTCCGTTAGGCACGTACGAACTGCCTCGAGCCCGATTCGCGTTTATTCACGTGGATATCGTCGGTCCCCTTCCACCATCTCAAGGTCAGAGGTACTGTCTCACCGTAGTAGACCGCTTTACGCGATGGCCTGAAGTTACACCTATGCCAGATATGACAGCTGAAACCGTAGGAAAGGCATTATTATCGTGGATATCCAGGTTTGGATGCCCTACTGATATAGTCACCGATCGCGGGCGACAGTTCGAATCCATGCTTTTCCAATATCTTGGAAAAGTGATTGGATTCGTTCGTCGCAGAACAACCGCATATCATCCAGCGTGCAACGGTTTGGTGGAACGTTTCCACCGACAGCTTAAAGCTGCCATTATGTGTCATGCGGACTACAATTGGGTTGACAGTTTACCACTTATACTCTTGGGCATAAGAGCGTCTTACAAAGACAACTTACAGACCTCGTCTGCCGAGTTGGTTTATGGGGAGCCCTTACGCTTACCTGGAGAATTTTTCCAACCTTCAGCGCCAGAACAAACCGACGTTTCTGAATTTGCTTCGCGCCTGCGCCATTTAGTAGCCAAGTTGCAGCCAACAACTGCATCGCGCAACAGCAAAGACAAAATATTCGTTTTTAAGGACCTCGCCACCTCAACCCATGTATTTTTAAGGGATGATAGAGTACGAGGAGCCTTGCAACCCCCATACACCGGCCCCTACATGGTACTCGAGCGAGGTGACAAAGTGTATAAAGTATTAGTGAGAAATAAGACTGTCACAGTTTCTATAGACCGCCTTAAGCCGGCCTATATGCTTGTTGATCAATACCCATCTCCCACAATTCCTCCCAAACCTGTGGCCACTTCCATTCCTAGTCCTCATTCCTTACCTGATCCCGTCCCAGTACCCCAGGACGACCCAGTGCAGGAAACCATTAGGAAAACACGGTTTGGTCGTAAAGTTCGGTTCCCGGACTACTATCGACCGTAGTGACGGTCTCAGGGGGGGTGTGATGTAGGCTATTTCCTATCCTACATTAAATTTACATTTATATATTTATATTTAACAAATATGTATTATGTAATTTATTATATTTCCATATAAAAGTTTCTATTTAATATAATTACTATGAAACGTATTTAGAACTTATTTATTTAACATATTTGAGCTTTTAGTACATTATATATTTAGTACTTATATATTAATATTAATAATATCACGATATAATATATTTTCATATTTACTAATAATACGTATTTAATTTATATTATTCTTAAAGCCGTGCTATGGAAACGTACACCAATAACCTGTCTTTTGTTCTATTAACAAGCCATAGCTGCGCACACGCACGGTCTGCGTGGCGCGCTCGGGCTCCGGTGACGCTAGTCGGAAATTAACGCTCGGACGTGGAACTTGTGCCGCTCGCCTTGCCGACGCGCCTTATGTACTCGCTGCATCTTGCTTGTTATAATTATTAATTATATCTGTTTATTGTATTGCGTGATTGTGCTACCTACTCATAACTTTCTCCTTCTTCTGTTAAAGTGAATATACTATCTGTGTTTGTGTACCTATTGTTTTCTTCGTACTCTTGTTTCTTATAGCTACACCTAAACTATAGTACTATCTACAGGTTCTATCGTGATATGTAAGTTTTTGCTCGTGTTTAACCAATATTTAGTGTCGTGTATGAGGTCTAAACTTTATCCCTTTCGTAACGAAATAGCAAAGTTGAAGGAATTAGTGCATTGCTCTTCGCGCCAATGTAAGCTGTGTCATGCTTACAATTTCCGACATTAAAAACCTACTTTAGAACATTAAATGTAGCTTGGATTAGGTACGTGTTATTTGAAAAATCCCTAAATAACGTTGCAGTTGGTAAGTACTTTATATCAGATCATCGGGACCTCAAATTAAAATAGATAACATATTATACCTATGTAGATAAACCTTGTTACATGGAGAATTATTGTACGTTTTGTAATGTGTAAGACGAGGAAGAGACCGCGAAGTATAGTTTGGGGATGAATAATTCGATTATGAAGTTGCGGCACTACAAAACATCTAAATACCTATCACTAATAATTTACTAGTAACCTTAGTAATATTAGCCTCGCTCAATATGAAAAAGTTACTCATGCTTGAATTTACATACCTAAGTGGCCACTCAGAAAGATTTGCGCAAAGAAACATATATGTATGGAACGCTGGCGACTTATAATTTGATTTGAAAATTTGACTACTTAAAAGTAGAAATATACTTGTTCCAAATTTGAATTTCCCTCAAATATTTTTTTCCAGATACTTTTCAAAGCAGGTTCTTCTCGCCGTGTTTACGATATCATAACAGGTGACTAATCTTGAATTTATCAATATGATCTAGAAACAAAGTGCCAGTCAACAGATGGCTGTTTCAAGACGAACCAACGCCTACGATGTGAAACGATCGAAGAGCGCTGGAAAAGTTTTGATTGCCAGTTTTTCTCGGTATTTGGTATCAATTCCCTCAAAAAATAAAGAAGCATCAATGCAGAGTGGTACACTACCATATCAGTGCAACAAAAGTTTTTGCTGCTGCGAGCTCCACTACGAAAACGCGCCCGCGCACTCCGCGATCAAGACGAGCGACTTCCTAAACAACACACTGGTAAAATTTTTGGGTCATCTGCCTTACAGCCCTGATTTAGTACCGTGTAACTTTTTCTTGTTCCCTAAAATTAAAAACCAGCTCCAAGGGATAGGGAAGTTTCCATCGCCAGAATGCCAGATGCGATCACTGCGTTCGATTAGGCCGTTGAGGAAGCAACTGTTACAGAATGGAAAATGTGCTTTGAAAAGACACATGAAACGTTGTATAGACGCTGGTGGAGAGTTCTTTGAAAAGAGGAAATAAAAAATATATAATTTATAAAACATTTTCATTTTACCTTGAGTGTCTCACGTACGAGACATCATCTATGTCACGAGACATAGACGAAATTCACGAGTCAGTATGCTATTTATTCTAATGTTTAATAGTTTGTTGTAAGGCCATCTGCAAGATTAGTTCTTATAATTTGTTCTTGTCTCAAAATTATATTATTTTATAATAATGCCACTTATATTACAGTTAGAGTGTACAAAGTACAAAAGAATTATCTAGGTTAACGCGCGACGCATCATTTTACTTTTAATGCAAATAAATTTTAGTGTCAAAACTGCACTTGTCGGGCTTAGTTATTTTACTCTTAACATTGTGTTTAACTACAATCTTAATATTCTTTGTAACTGTATAAACGGTGCATAGAGGATAGTTACTTTAAGTTTATTGATCCCTGAAACGTCAAATAATAGAAGAGATTTGTAGTGAAAGTTTTAAAGTAAAAAGTTTGCGGCATCTATAACACAAAGTTTATGAGCAAAGAAAGTCGTGCAATAGTTCATTTCAATGGTAGTCACGCGAAGGTGGCATTTCTGTTTTGGTTGGGGATGTAGTTATGTAAATTGTGTTAGGTAGACACCCTTATATGAAATATTAGTCCAATATACCTCCAAATAAATTTCCTAATAAAGGAATAACGCTCACGATAAACGTTGCGCAAAATAGGTTCCAACCTTGAGGTCATCAGCATTGAATTTTAATTACTTAGGTATTGAAACTCAATGGTCACGAGTTTCACTCACCAATCGTTTAGTTTCACTGCAGAGTGTATAGCCCAGTCCCTTTGCCGCTGTTGCTTCGCAGTTTTAATATTAAGTACATTTTTGACTGAGATCTTCTATTGTTTTATTAGAGATAAACCCAAATATAGGAGTAGATATATTTAATACTTTCTTATTATGAATGTAAAGTTGGAGTAATTGTAGAGGACAGCATGCGCCATAGTTCCAATTTATTTTCCTATTCAATTCATATAAAGCGGTAAAAAACCAAACCATGACTTTAAGAAGGCTACACACAGATACCAAATCAGATGTTCAAAACATTCATAACATTAATGATCGTCGTAATTTCTCCATAAACAAATGAAGCTCGTTAATTCTCCTACTCTTTTAAAATGCTTAGGAAACATAAAAGTTGCGGGAAAATTTTACGTACCTACAGTGGTTGTTGAAACGGAAAAGTTTTCGAATTGTCTCGCCCTGGGCACACATTACCTTCAGCTTGTGCTATCACCGTTTGTACATGTAAATAAATGTCGTTTACAGTGATTAATTTGGTTAATTTCCCTAAAAATTAATACTAAAAATAAGAAGTGTAATTTGATAGATTTTATTGCGTTCGATAGAATTCTACACGTATTAATTTAACTTAAGAATTAATTAAACAAAAAATAATGACATTAAAAATATAAATAATAATAAAAACCTGCAAAACAATATCGGCTACTTTTTAAGCCATACGGATAATAAATACTGTCTTTTTGAACCTGAACTTTGAGTTTTAAAATAGAAAAAAAGTCATGTGCATTTGTGAAAAGCTATTTATAATTAGTTATATAAATAAAATAAAATAAATCCCCAGACAATCCCACCAACTGTATGGCCCCAAAGTAAGCAGGGCCTCTGTTATGGATGACCATACAGCGAACTGAGGGGGAGGCACCGAGAGTAAACATACATATATAAATATCAACAACCATGACCCGATAACAAATATCACACAAATGAATGCCCCGCCAGGACTCGAACCTGGGACCTCTGGCGTATGAGGCAGGGCTATTATTATTCGCATTTCATGGAAACCAGCCTCACCCCTACTGTGGTTGAAGGCAATTTACGCCACGCTTACTTCCACCACGTTTGTCTATGACGAGTTACCAGAAGGTCTTCAAAATAATTTCTTAGGTCGACGACGGGCGTGTAGCGTAGTGGTTAGTGTATACCCCAGGTTCTAGTCCTGGCCCGAGGTTTTTTTTTTTTTAATCAATATTTATTTATAGAGGGTTTTACAAAAGCCACCCTCATCGTGACTCTCTAAATCCACATCAATAAAATTAATAATATAATATTACCTATTATCTAAACATATTTTCACTACATTATATAACAATTTGGCCTCCTTCGAAATAGGGGATGATAATATACTGTTTACCAAACCGATATTGAAATTTTTCAAATTAAGGCGGCGCCTCTGTACCACATTCCGATCACACTCCATAGTAATATGAAAAACATCCTCAACCACACCACATTGACTACAATTTGGAGAATCAATTTTACGCATCAAGTAAGCAAAACTATTTAACGGAATATGACCAGAACGGAGACGAAGAGCTAATACAATGTCTTGCCGACTCATTTTAATCAATTCAAACCAAGGGACTCGAGGAACTGACGGCTGGATGGTTTTATACCAGATACCTTTAGAAAGCGATCTTTCATTAAAATATTCAGACCAAATGTCGTAGCACCTAATTTTAACTTTATAGAGAACATCACCGAACCATGGAACCCAATGAAAATAAATACCCTCCGTCATGGCCTGTTTGGCCAGCCGATCCACTTCCTCGTTTCCCAGGATACCTGAATGAGAGGGAATCCATTGGATAACAATATCTTTTTTTCTTAATTTTAAGCTATTTATCATATTTATAATCATATAAGCTAATGGAAAGCCTCGGAAAATGGTAGTACATCGAATCAAATGTTGAATAGTACTTTTTGAATCTGTTAAAATAACGAATTTTTGAAAATTTATGCTCTGAATGTACGATAATGCTTCTAAAATTGCTATCATTTCTACGGCCATAATCGAAATTTCTGCATTAATCTGTATTTTAACAGATTCTTTAGTTTCCCAATCTAAAAACGCACCCCCGTTTCCGTTCTCTGTTTTCGAACCGTCTGTAAAAATTTTGTAAAAATATGTATATCTATTTTCAAAAATATCAGTCCATGCAGATTGAATATGTGCTCGAGTGTACTTACATTTTGCCTTGTCTATTCCGCTTAAATTAGGTTTTAAACAATCAGATAAATCAATATTTGTGACCCATGTATCAAGTGAATACATTTAGGGCTTACTATTGGATTGGATATCTGTGGACTTAAATGAGTTATGCATGGTTACAAGTAAAGGTTTTATTTTTCGATTCCAAAAACGGTTTTGAACTAAATTACACATTTCATCCAGAACATTACATACCATATTATCAAAAGATCTAGATTTCAAATAGAACTTTCCTGCCAGATATTGTCTGCGAACAGATAATGGTGGTAAAACCAATTCCGCCTCCATTACGTGTATAGGTGTACTTTTGATAAATCCACCAATCACACGTAAACATATATTTTGTATCTTATCTAATTTAGAAAGATGAGTTGCACTACTATTGGCATACAAAAAACTGGCATAGTCAATACGACTTCTGACTAACGCTATATATAACCGCTTCAAATGATTCACATGAATACCATACCCAGAACCAGCTAAGACTTTGAAAATATTTACATATTTTAGTACCTTATCTTTGGTTTCGTTGATATGTTTTCCCCAACGAAGATTACGATCCAACCAAAGACCTAAATATTTGACAGAATCAACAACAGGTAATACTTGACCATTAACATTTATGTTAATAAAATCTCTCCTATAACCTCGTTTAAAAAGACACAATTTACTTTTAGACGGTGAAATTTCTAGTCCAATATCTAACAACATATTATGAATCTTATCCAAAGTCTTTTGGATTTTCCTCTCACCGAGGTTTATATCATCATAATAACAATAAAAAACAAAATCGTCTGCATATTGTGATATAAATATATCTTTTTCTAGGGACTTGCAAATTTCTAAGGTAGCCAAATTAAATAAAAGGGGTGACAATGGATCCCCTTGAGCTAAACCACGACAAGTAGATCTCTGAAAAAGAACTTTTCCATCCAAAAAAATTTTGAGATTTCTTTCTTTCAAAAAATTCCACAGGTAATTACATATTTTACGACCAACTTTAAGTTTATCTAAGGTCGATATTAAAACAGTGTTTTCCACGTTATTGTAAGCGCCATTAATATCTAAGAAACAGCTCATAGTGGGTAAACCTTTTGAAAACCCAACTTGTATCCTCGAAACCAAAACGCTTAAATTGTCTAAACAGGATTTGCACTTTCTAAAACCTAAAGTGTTATTCGAAAAAACATTAAGTTTTTCCACATACCAGTCAAGTCTATTGTTTATAACCGAGTGAAAAATTTTGCACAAACACGATATTAAAGCTATCGGTCTCAATGAGGATACACTATTTGGTTCCCTACCAGGTTTCGGAATTGGTATGATGCCAATGTCACGCCACTGAGTTGGAACAAACCCATGCTTTAAAAAATCGTTAAATAAATCAACCAGAAACTCTTGAGCATTTAAAGATAAGTGCTTTAGCATCGAGTAAGATATACCATCACAACCAGGAGATGTATCTTTAGATTTTATACATTTACGCAACTCGTGGATAGAGATGTCTGCATCGAGAGGTGAATCATATGAAGATAGCGGAGGCATTGCAGGAGTAGCATAGTCAGGGGTTAATGAACATAGAAGTTTCTCAACTCTGAAAGGATCCATATATTGTCGTGGGTTCTTATAACCCTTCATCCAGCTCATTTTTGACCACATGTCACTAGAGGTAGTGCCCTCATCTATTGATGAACAAAATGAGTTTCAACCATTTCTTATAGATAGATTCAATTTCTTTTTTGAAATTTCAATTTTTTCAGTTAATTTATCTAAATTTTGTGGTATCGGATTTTTCCTAAACTTACCTAACGCTTGTCTACGCTCCGCAACTGATTTAGAAAGATCTGGAGTCCAATACGGTTTTGGGGTAAACACAGAGCTAGGGTTTTGTTCGATTGTATAGCAAGGGATAAAGGAATCTGAAGCTAAATTTATATATTGAGTAAAAAGTTCATAATCTTTTTGCAAATCGCTAGTACGTTGAACGTTTGTAAATATTTCGTTTAAGTATTCTGTATAAGCACTCCAATCAGCTTTTTTAAAATTTTTCCTTTTGATTGAGTTACTAGTATTTAAACATTGACGTTTGGAGATTTTAATGAACAAGTGGTCACTGCCCAAGGACTCATTAAGCACAGACCAGGTGAAATCAAGTCCAATATCCGCACTTACCAAGGAAAGGTCAGGTGCAGATTGTTTTAAAATACCTTCAACAAGTTTTAAACGAGTAATATCACCAGTATTTAAAATCACAAAATTGCTATTTGAAAAGGCCGAATGAAGTTGGTTACCTCTAACGTCTGATTTGGTCGACCATGTTAAATGGTGTCCATTAAAATCACCCAAAATCAAACATTTCTCTGTACTTAAATTTAAAATCTCATCCCAATCCTCTTGCCTAGTATTGACATTACCTGGACAATAAACAGCTACCAGGTTTTGTATAGGAAAACAATTGAAAACCTTTACTTGTAACACTTCAATACCTAAATTATTTAAACAAGTAGCAAAAGATGTAGACTTAATTGAATTATGAACTAAAATCATTAAACCGCCATAACCATCAACTCTATCTCTTCTATAAATAATATAACCGTTAACTTTTACAATTTTGTCTTCGTTTAACCAAGTCTCACTAACTATAGCAATGTGAACTTTTTCAATACGCAACAATTCCTCGAAAGATTTCAATTTAGGCAATATACTTTGGGCATTCCATTGTATAATGTTTAACTTAATTAGTTTAGGAGAAGCCATTGGAAATATAATTTAATAACATTTTAATAAGAGACCAATCTGAAATTAAACCCACAGCATAGATAACTAACCATTCCACAACTAATTTGATGATACTAAAAATTTTAGATTTAAAACATACGTTTTTAAGAAACAGGACATTTTTAACTCTATTTATCAACTCTATAAATGAAACTTTATCTTTAAGCTGTTCTTCCTCACTATCACTAACTTCCTTTTCATTATTCTCCTCATCATTTCTCCATTTCATTTCAGGCTTCTCTGGTTTTAAAGGTTTTTCTTTTATTATTTGCTCTTTCTTTCTTTGTCGTAGTTTTTTAACCTCCACATCAACATTATCAATTTTATTGCATAGAACTTCTTTGTAAGATGGAGTATGAACATTTATTATCTCTACATTATTATCCAAACAACTATTGTACAAAGGGGGAAACTGTCTCTTTAGCGGGAGAATATTTTTGTTTTCTAACTCTTGAATTTTAGATGATGTATCATAAAGGTTGATCGCTTTTTTATATGTACAATTGAATTCTGCCATCAATTCTCGGAGGCGCTTCTCTTTAAGGTACGTTGGACAAGTTTTTGCCATCGCCATGTGACCCCCTTTACAGTTCACACACGTAAAAGAGGAGGTTTCACAGTTGGAATGATTACCTCCACATTTAGGGCAAATGAAATTTTTGGAAGGACATAAACTTATTCCGTGACCTATTTTCCAGCATTTGAAGCACTGTGTCACGGGAAATACATAAGGTTCTACTTTGATCTTTAATCCATCAACATAAACATGAGAAGGCAAGTGTGAGCCTTTAAATGCAAGGCGAGCAACCTCACTCGGGCACCAGTGACCATCCACTCTATCTCGACGTTTAAGACGTTTAACTGAAAAAATTTCAACACTACTCAAAACTTTATTCTTAATCTCTTCATCTGTCAGGTCTGCATCCACATCCCTAATAACTCCGTATGAGTGATTTACTTCCATGGGCTTATGTACTAACCATCCCCTTGTAATTATATTTTCACAATTAAAAAGTAGCTGTGCATTTTTCACACTATCAAACTCAATTCTCAGTTTATTGGAATTAATGTATTTAACCTGAACAATACCATTAATATCATTTTCTTTGAGGAATCGGGCCATCGCAAACTGTTTAGGTAATGGACCTTTCCCAGTTAAATAAACTTGCATATCATCCTTCTTTGTTATTGTGATCACCTTATCATGTTTATTCTCTTTCTTCCCCTTTTTACTCTTCCTAGTGTCCTGCCATCCCTCTTTCTCTTCATTTTCAGCACTTTCCGAAGTGTCACCCTGTACTCTTGGTCTTTTAGTACCGATTAATCGCTCTAAATTCTCTCCTAACTCCACTTCTTTATCTTCTACACAAAAAATATTTTTTTCATCTTCCGAAAGCTCGCCATACTTTTTAACCTCAACACACACATTGTTTTCTCGTTCCGCATATGGGACGCTCACTTGAGAAACTGGAGAGAATAAATCTCGGTACGATCCAATAGACGATCTATTAGATGATCCATCCATATATCGCTGCTCCATGGTAACAAAATATTCACTGAAAGACACAGGAAGAAGCCGAGCCGCCGTGCCCCTGCCGGACCGAAAACCGGTCGGCACGGAGTAGGCTGAAAACTCTCGCTAATGAAAACGAAGTGAAATAGAAAACTTATCTGCAATATATTTAATATTATCTATTTTTAGTTTATATTTATCAAACAGAAAAATATTTTTTCATTTCGGCTGTATCTGACATATTATGACATCCTTTTATAAAGCTTAGTCACGGGCCCGAGGTTGATATTTATATATGTTAAAATATTCATAGTTTTGGTTTATAACTGAATAAAACAACTATTTTATTTGATGTGCACTCAATGAAGTTTCAACTCACACTGACTCTTTCTGTCAACAAACTCGTTATGAAAAATGGATCATGGACAATATGGCGTCAGTCTAATTTGCAACTACGTTGTACCTTTTAATAATCCAATAACTGTTAACAATAATTCATTACACCTGTACAAACATTTGCTGCTATATAAAAACTGTTCAATGTATCTAATTTATCTTAAACAGTTAGGATAACAATCAATCACTCATTTAACAAGTCATTTTACTACCTATTAAACCATAACACCTGTTTTTACCTAAGAAATAATAACAAGTACCGAATCAAACTTAAACAATTAAAATACTGGACAATTGTAAATTTGGTTATGCCTTAAGTTATCTACAGTACATCGGTGATCTAACAATTAATGCGCTATCATATAATGTATGTTTGTTCTGGGTTTCCCACCAGTTCGCTGCATGGTCCTCCATAACACAAGCTCTGCTTACTTTGGGGCCATACAGTTGGTTTGTTTGTCTTGGGATTATTATTATATTACATTATTAATTTCTTAGGTATGTTGGTGCCCCACGATGTTTTGCTTCAGCGTTTTAAAAAATTATAAACTTACAAAGAGTTATGAAATACTACGAGTACCCACGAAAATTCGATAAGAACTTCCGTATTGAGTAACCTTCCGTGCCCTACATTCAAACCACCCGAGATGCTTTATGTAGCACAAATGACCTAAAGCTATTTTACTAGTGAAGTTATACAATATATATTCTAAAATTGACAGAAATAAATGAAATTAATTTTATTTTTGTATTAAAACTACAGAAAATTTTGCTTAATTTGGCATTGTAATTAACAGCTAAGCTATCAGGTCCCTAATACAAAAGAAATAACAGTATTATTGTTGGAAGTTTAGTCATAGTACCTAAACATAGTGTACAGGGTATCGAAATTCAAAGTTTTTTAAAAACTTATTATAACTTTTAAAATGGAAGAGACCGATTTTTTTTTCTTATTTTTCCCTGGGTAGTCGTCGTCGTATGCACTACCTGGTACCGGCTTATCGTTGAATTTTGGGACACCTTGTATATGACAATAAATAAATTTTAACCGTACTTGACTTTTACAATAAAATAACACTGTTTTGAACTACAACAAAACAGATATTATTTGTAGAACAGTGTAGAATAAAACACACAGCGTTGAGGTGAAAAAGCTGTCTATGGTTTTCCTTATTTTTTCCAAAAATAGTGCTTTAGTATACGGATGTGATTGAATAGAACACCCTTTACTCACCAGAGGCGCAACTATCTTTGTAAATGTGGTGACAGCTATTCAAATTCATAGTAGTCTTCACTCACCTGTAAGAGCCTTGCTGCAACGCTGTGTATTTTGTTCTACACATAATATCTGTTTTGTTGTAGTTCAAAACAGTTTTATTATGTGCAATTCTAAAACACACAGCGTTGAGGTGAATTGTTTGTTATCTGCTGGTGAGGAAATAGTCAATTAACACAAACGGTATGTAATGTTCAGGAGATTAAAAGGAAAAATATTAAACATCAAGTTAGAAGTTAAATAATATATTTCTCCATTGCTAGAGTACAACAATGGTAAAATATTGACATTAAGAATTAAAATTATAAGATGAAATTAAATCTTTTCAAAACAAAATTTAAACATAACTAAAAATAACTTAAACTAACTAACATCTTTGTTTAGTTGACTAGTTAATCAAACTAGCACTACTAGGTCACTTCACAATTGTGTGTTAGGTATTTATTGATTGTTATCATTATAATTATGAGATCATACTTTAGGAATCATTAGTTTAACAGTATAACTAGTTAATTTTAAGAAAAAAGAAATTAAATCTCACCATCTTATTATATTAATAAATGTAAAAAATAAAATAAAATATTTAAATTATCGAAAAATAATCCTGTAGATGATCCTATTTGTGATCAATCTTATGTTGTGGTCGACAGTAATGGTTAGTAAAAGTGGATACACTTCTCCAATTCCCTCTGTCCAAAATTTCTTGAACAGGTCTATCTTCCATCCAGCTTCTGGCAGCTACAGCTGACCTGATAGTTCCCGGAGTTGCATCTATATTGGCTTCTTTAAAAATGGTTCGTATACATCCTGCAATCATTGTTCTTGAAGCTGGTCTGACTGTCCCATTGCAAGATATAAAAAGACTACATATTCATATATTACAAGAATTATGACGAGGTTTCGAAGCCTCTAATAGTTTAGTGACATTAGTAACTGGGCAGACTTGAACCTTTGGATGGCGTGATAATACCCAACCAGATTGTTGATGAGATCCTGTATCTGTCTTTGAATCAAATTTAGGCCATAATATAATTCTATCCTACTCAATAATAAAGTCCTGTTGAGAAGTTTGCAACTTTGTGAGGTCATGTAATCTGCGCCCTGAAGCCAGCAATAATGTTAAGGCATTACGTCTTGCAATGTCAAATAATGTGTTTGATGGTTGAGTTTCTAGCAACCTATTAAATAATAATGTTGTATCCCATACTGGGGCTTTTCTGGTAGGGGGTCTAGCAAGAGAAACAGCTTTTAAAACTTGCTGAACAAAAAAGTTTTTACTATAGTCTGCTAAAGTCTTTCTCTGTGGCTCTAACTCGTAATGCAAAACGCTCATGCATCAATTGGCACACGCCCTAACTCTACCGAATACAAATGCAGTGCTAGCGGAGAAACTTGCAGTTTAAAATAATATGGCAGTATCTAGTGCAGAGTTTAGATGTCGCGTTGAGCTCTATGCGCTTAAGTTTGGTGAAGGTGTCCTTATTAAGGTGCAAACTTAAGTCTTTGTTGTTCTAAACTGCAGTTTTTGATACAATTGACGCACGATCGTTTATACATTTGATAAACTCGATTTTGGAATTTTATCCGAAAGAAGTAGAAAGTAGGTAGAACAGCAACTTACGAGAACATATACAAACTAAAAACGAATATGCAAGAGTGATATTCCAAAAATTTTTACCTACATATATTTACCTAATACAGGTAAATAAAGCAACGGTGACATGATTTATGAGGTATCCGTGCGTTGTATCTACTGCTATTTTACTTTAATCAACGCCTAGCAACTAAATTCTACGTAAAACCACATGATATTGTTGACTATAAATTAAAAAGCTATCAGAAATATTCGGTATCATCAGTCCTTTCCTACATTCGAATATCTATCTGGCTAAAGAAATAGTAGCTTTTTACCTACATTAACTGATGATTAGTTGTCTCACCGAGATTCTCTGCTTACCTAGAGTCCTTGCTTTAACTCCAATATCAAAACGAAACCGTTTTATTTTCAGCACTTTTCTCTTGTATTCCCTAAATCCATATGCGGTTCCCTAGCTTGAATCCTAGTCATTACAGTGCAGTTCCAGGAATCCTAGGATTTATTGTGATTTGTGTTCCAGATTTACATCTCAGAGGTGTGCTTACCTATCTCTGCATTTCATTTTAAATAGGTTTACTTTTCAAGTTTAAATGTTATTGTAGGTAAATGTGTTTTGAAACGGTGTAGTTATGCTTTCATAAGAAATACGTAAGATTTCGGAGTTCAGTTTAGTAAATTTGGTCGCAATAGTTGCAAAATTTTGTCAGTGAGGTATACAAAAAGTAAGGCTCAAGGCTCATACACACCAACCCTAGTAATAGTCAGAACCAAATTCATCCAGGTTGGTTACTATTTCGGTATTTTATCCCAATAACTTAAAACTTTAATAAAGGTTATCCTCAAAAAGTGGCGTGTTTCAATATAGCATTAAACCCCAATTTGTGTGCTACATAACTAATTCGACAAACAAGTGGCTACTTTATTTTTACGCAAAATTTTGCTATACGAACCGGAAAATTTATATTATTTTGTATTTGATGGTAGAAATAGTAAACAGAATCACAGAAACCGCAACCTTTTTTATTCGAAAGCAAAATATTGATAGTCAATCAAAACATAACAATTTAATTGTTGATAACGAATCGACAATCAAATGTTAAGTTAATGCAATCACCAATTGGTCTGTCAAAAAGTAAATAAAATAGTAGACACAGAATATAGGTGTCCTAGAAATCAACGTCAAGCCGGAACAGGTTGATAGGCCAAGTGCGACGGCTATCAGAACAATATAAACATAAAAAATTCAAATTATACCTACGTGGTACAACGTTTGTTCAAATTATACATGGGTTTAAACGATCAATAAACTTGAAGTAACTATCCTCTACCTGTAATATATGTGGCATTATTATCAAATAATATAATTTTGAGACAAGAACTAATTATAAGAACTAATCTTGCATCTTGATGGCCTTACAACAAACTGGTGAAAAATTATAATAATTAGCGTAATGACTCGTGGATCTCGCCTATTGCGTGATTTAATGCAAAACTCTCTGAGTGGCCTGGTGCCTAGAAATACTTTTCTCCGATATTTTTACACTTTCGTAACCCTTAATACTATTCTGTAAATTGCAGATTGCCAGAATTAAACCATTAACGGAAAAATTTACGCTAAAATTTAACTTTTAAGGTTTTGGCTCAACATTAAATTCAAAATCTTTACAACAGCCAACTTTAACCGAGTATACTGTAAAAAATGTACTACGCTACTTTGGCAAGTGACTTAAAAGATGGCACGTTTAGTTGGGATCCCAAAACATATAAGGCTAAAGCTAGATTACTTCTTATTTGAGGGAATAAAATCCCTGGCTATTCTGTTTCATTACAAAGTTAAAATGTTGGTCTTGAGTTTAGGCTTCTTTAAGTCCACAACTTACTGACACCTTACACACCATTTTGACAAGGTGTGTGAAACCGATAGAGGTCACCTAGGCCAAAGGATACCAGCGGTTATCTAGTTATTTATTTTAGGTGCAGGTTAAAATAAAATTTAGTTATTGGATTTTTTCAGTTATGATTATAATTTAATTAGATTTACAATAAATATTTGAACTGTTTGCCTTCAATTGCAATGCAATCTCTACATCTTCTTAAAAATGATCACATTATATGTCGGGCGTATCTCGAATTGATGTCTCCAACGGCTTTTGCAATTCTTGAAGTGGCATATTTCCCTTTCTGGTTAGTCTTTAAAGTTAAGAAATGAACAATATTATTCATCAAAATATTTGGAACATAAAAGAAAATACTTTACTAAAAACCTATAGGTTTTTTCTTAGATTCAACGCCCTAAGTTGTGAGAAGAATGCCAAATGCATAAAATTGATTTAAGCTTTCAAAACGCTCAGGCGAACTCTTTTGTAAAATTTCTTACATTTAGGATTCTACTTACTTTTTTATTTTACTGTCGAATGCCACTTGGCTACTTATTATCCGCTCATCCATAGGAACGTAACGTAACTAGCGTTTGTTATCGAATATGTGGAAATATAAAACTTCTAGAAAGATGATAATATACATGCAGATTCTTAAAGTCGACATTAGTTTATTAAAATTCAAAATATTGTTTGGATCCAATCTATTTAGGTAGGTATCACTGGCATTTCAAAAGTCGTGCTAAGCCAATTGTTTTACTTGCTTGCCCCGAGATTTTAACTATTTATACGGAACTCACTTCTTATTCCAGCTAGCTCTACAGTCTTTAATTATAAACATAAACATAGTAATGAAAAATTACAAAATTTTGCTAATTAAAATCAAAGCGAGGCGAAATAAACGCGTTCCACAATTCCCACGCCTCATTTCTCCACCACAACATGTATTTCATATACAGAAACTTTAGAATAGCTACGTGTTTTTTTATTCTGGTAAATATATTCGTTTAGTGACCCCTTATTTATATCAAAATTAAATTAGCTATTGTAATTGCTAGTGTTACCTTACTAAAATAATAAAATTATAGCAGTTATTTTAATAAATGTTTTAGCTAACGTGGGCTGTAACAAAGGTTGAATCCGCACCAAGCAGCGGTAAGTAGACACTTCTACTCTTCTATAATTAAAATGTATTAATTGTATCCAATGAGCTTTACTTACGAATAACTCATAACCTCAACCGCATAGGGTACAGTTTAGTTGTTGTAGCTAGGTTCTCTCGTGTATCCAGAATACAATTTTAGGCAATGTAATTATTTAAGCGCAGTCTAGAAACGCAGTTAAAGTATTTTTTTCAGTAACACTCTCAATAGGTCTTGAGCTAGCACAGAAAGATGGCCATCCAGTTCTACGCGTCAGAGACAAAAATTCAGGTAATATCAAAAATAGTTATATCTTTTACAACATACAGTTCGAAGAATTAATAAAAATAAAGTAAGAATATAAACCAAAACACTCAAATAGGAAGAACGCAACCTAACCTCCCTATAAAAGATAACAGAACAGGAACTGCTTAAGCAATTTGTTTTTTTAAATTTTAATACGTAATGAAATAATAATTTCTAGTTAGAACCCCAGACGGCTTTTATTTTATAACACAACGGAAAATTTATAAGATTTCTTGGTCTTTTTTCAAACTTGTGCTTACTTCCGCACTTCCGTAGTGGATTAAATCCAAATGAATCACTCTTCGACAAGTCATTAATGATCGACGACTTTTTTTAAATCCATATTATGTTATTTACTTTGCTTTGCAACAACTTATTTATTTCTCACACCATTACGAATGGGACAATGATATCGATACTTTTCCTGAAGAAGTAACTTTTTACCCATGCATTTAGTTTCAAGATGGCGATGTAATGAAAAGTGAGAAAATTTGGTATTTATAATAATAAATCGTAAATTATTTATTACAAAAACTATATGAATATGTGTGTTTTTATCTGTACTATACATATAATAGTTTATAACATTTTCATTATTTTTTAAATATAATAAAGGAAATATTTTTGAATTGTTCAAGGATTGTAAATAAGTAATAACCAGTTAAATAAAAATCTAAATAAACTTCTAATAAATCCAAAATTTTGCTGATATCTGGAGGTTTTAGAGTGTTAAAAAAGTGTTTAAAAGGTGTGGTAAAATTATTCAGCACCCAGTATCACGTCAAATGCAAAAATAATATTACGAAATATATCGTGATTGTAATAAAATATAAATGATTGGTACCACTGAGGCAATAATGTTTTGGACCATGTATCTCCTATTTTTTCTTTACAGAGTCTAGTGAGGCTCCGACTGACGATGAGAAGAAAGGGGGCAGAGACGGATCTTCTGATGAGAAAAATGACTCCAAAGCATTGGTAGAAGATAATGACAATGATAATGGTTCTGTAGATAAATCAAATAATAATGTTTCGGAGGAAAAGAAAAATGATTCGAAGAGTGGATTAGGATCTCGTGATTATGATAGTAATAATGGTAAGTATTTAAAAATGACAGAGCCAGCTTTGTTAAATTGAAATCTTATTAATGAAAATCTTCAATGAAAAGTGATGAGGTAGATGTTACCTAAATGTTTTGTAATAAAAACAAGAATACAACAATTTTGTTGTTGCAGGTGATTCAGGTCAAGTAAGAAGCACAAAGGCTTTGGATGCCAGAGCCTTTGAACCTGGTAATTGAAGAATATGGAACTGAATCATACACAATTGAAAAAGTAACTTTTATTTCGTAAACGAATACTTTAACATTTTTTTAGGTAATAATAAGTCCAAATCAGCAGCATTTTCAGAGAAAGATATTGCATCTGGATAAAACTCTAGCTATGTAATTAGTAGCCATAAATCAAAGTGCTTATTTTATGTATATGATTCAAATAAAAAACTTTACTATTTTTTACATCTATTATTTAGCATTAATCTAAAATACCGCATTCAAATTCTAATACATTTTTTTCAACATTGGCAGTTATTTTGCTTTTTCGTCGTTAATAAAGCATGACTCTACCACCACATCGGAAAATCTTCGTGAAAAAGAACTGGCATGAAACTTCACGGGTATAATTTTTTCAAGATACACTTATAATGTATTTTTATCTCTATACAAAATAATTCTTATCTGCATCTGTTATCTCGACAAGTCTCCCTCCCCCCAACTATCCAAACGACGAGCACCATCAAACGGCGCCCGTTCACGAGGTTAACGTGGATCCAGCTATCGCCCTCCTCAACCATACTAGAGGGAAGCGAGTGACCCACCCAGGCCTTGCGTAAACTTCGGTCGAATAAAGGACTTTGTACAATAAAGGTGCAAGATAAAATCTTCAAAAACAATTTGTTTACATTATGACGCATAATTAATATTTAGGTATACGCGCTGGTGTCTCGATCTGAACAATCATTTTGTACAATACCGGAAAAACATAAAGCCGACTGTTCTAACGGTAAAGGTTAACAACTACCCACAAACCTAAAATATTTTTTTCGTATGTCACCCAACGCTGTAGGCAAACTTGGTCTATTTTCCCGAAAACAACCTTTTAGATTAGTGAGCCTGATGTCCCCAACATGGGATTTTTAGGGCTGTCGTGATCATCAAATCTGTTCGAAGGAACCAAGGTTCTAAAGAATCGTGCCTGATACACACCGTGACATGTTCCTATTATATTTTCTTATATCATATATGGTGTGCAAAATACTGGAACGTATTACCATTATTTTATATTAATTACACTAGTACTATTTGCATTGAGGGCATGTGAAACCTTTAACAACAAATAAGTTGGATATAGATTTATTTCGTACCAGTTCAAAAAGGCAAAGAAATTAATTTGTAGAAAAATTTACAAAAATTTTTTTTATCTTTTTTATAAACATAGTATTGTTACGTAATTTTATGTTGTTTAGTTTAGTCGCGAAAACTTCTTGTTAGCCTTAGTACCTTCTATTTTAACTTAAAAAAACGTATTGTACCAACATAGATGTAAGTTTTCCAAAAGTAAAATACATACAAGTATAATAACAGGAGCAAAGGTAGTTTTAACTGAAGCCTAAGGTCGACAACCCATCATAACTCTACATAAAAATCTCAATCAATGTTAATAATTAACACCTTCGACTGATTATGTCCATGGGTGCGCATGCCACATACTACACTCGGCGTTACAAAAATCGCACCTTTATGTTTTTTTCAGTAAATTGCTCCTAGAATCTGGCCCATAAATACCACGCGTGAAAAAGAAATATCATTGTAAAGTGCACTTCAATACCTTCGACAGTCTCGGTCTGCGTGCGTTCTCGAGCGCACGTCGATCGCAGACGCCTTCCCGCTCTATTAGCCCCCGCGCTAATTGAGCACCCAAATTTCACTGGTTGTTGTCGTAATATATAATTTCATAGTTGTATACCGTAATAAGTTTCTAACGCCGTTTTCACGGCGGACAGTGGGTCGTTAACCGTACTTCTAATAAGTTTCTAACGCCGTTTTCACGGCGGATAGTGGGTTGTTAACCGTACTTCGTGGAACGTGAGCTTCGTCGACGGGGTTTCGTCGTTCCAGGACTTCAAGTTCCGTGTTCGAGTAAGTTATCCGCGTCGTCCTCAACCGCCCTACTGCGAGTAGGGTGGTTTTAGGAAGTTAGTCATCGTTGATAGGTTCATAGTATATATATTTATATATTGGCCCTCCCCAACCCCTCCGCAATGGCTTCCCTAAGCTTTGACGAGTTTAGGAAGAAGTTACTTGAAAGTACTGAAGGCATGTCTATAAATGCTGAAAAGTACCGTTTCTTAGATTCTCTTATCCCTCATCTCATGACGTTAATGTCCAGAATGGCCCCTCAGGCCACCCCAGTTCCCCAGACCCCTCAGGTCTTAGGCCCTCCCGCGTCCCCTTCCTCCAGTGACATGGAGTGCGAAGTAGACGCCCCTCCGCGCCGCAAGCGCGCACCCGCGACCGAGTCATCCTCGGACGCCACCCCAACTGGCCCTGAGTCTCCCTCTTTTACGCTTGTAAGGAAGAGCTCTAAGAAGCGTTCGAAACAAGACCCGGCGCCCTCAACGCCCGTCCCCACACCCCCTGCGGCGTCTTCAACGCCAGCTGCCCCGGTGTCTTCAACACCCGCTCCGGCCCCAACTTCTGTCAAGGCCAAGGTCCCACCACCCGTTTTCCTTCGGGAAAAGGGTAAATGGACTGAGGTTTCGACATTGTGCAATGAGCACAAGATTCATTACACCCGAGCGGCCAACTCGGGTGAATCTATTAAAATCTTAGTCTCGTCGATAGACGACTTCCGTGCTTTAACAAAGCTCCTCACCGATAAGCAATATGCTTATCATACTTATGCTCTGTCAGAAGAGCGTAAGATCAGAGCGGTACTCAGGGGAGTTCCGTTCGAATTATCGAACGAGGCTATCCTAGAGGATCTGCAGTCCCAAGGCTTCCCGGCACTCGCGGTGCATAAAATGCACAGCAAGTACGGGAGGCAACACCCTCTCGCTTTGGTGGTTCTCGCCAACGTCCCCAAGTCCAGGGAGATCCTCAAAGGGGTTAGCACTATATGCGGCCTCTCTGGGATCTCGATCGAGGCGCCTCATCGCCGCGGTCATCCCGGCCAGTGCCATCGGTGCCAGTTGTACGGGCACGCGGCGGCCAACTGCCGCGCACCGCCCAGGTGCGTCAAGTGCCTGGTCCCTCATTTCACTAAGGAGTGCAATCGCACTCCTGAAACTCCCTCTCCTCCCGATTGCGTGCTTTGTGGCCAGTCCGGCCACACCGCAAATTACAGGGGCTGCCCTCGTGCACCCCGTTGTATGCGCTCCAATTCCAAGAGGGCGGCACCCAAACAGGCTCCGCGCCTTTCTCAAGAAAACTTTCCGCCGCTGCGTAGCCGGGTTCCTCCGGCTGCTAAGCCTACACAGTCCAGGCCTGCCCCAGAAAACTGGAGGCAGCGCCCCGCATCGAATCCCATCCCGGCTCCTCGCCCATACAAACCCACTCCTCAATCCTCCGTAGCAGACGATATGCGTAACTGGCGGAGCATAGTTCCCTTCTCAATTCATTATAGGTTCATTTAAATGAATTGATCCCTAAATCATGCTTCGGCCGACCTCTGCCCAGCCCCGGCTTCACCGGAGGCTGCCCAGAACGGCCACCAACTCATGTCCCTTTGAGCACCTTCAGTGCAACTTTCACTACAGGCGGAAGACCCGCTAGCGGGCCTCCGCCAGCGCGCCCAAGTTCCCGACGGGTGTCGCTTCCGATGAAGGCTAACGGTAAAACGAATTTTACTACAGCCAACAGGTGGTTTTTAGTGCATAGGTGCCATTCTGGTGAGTCCCACATAACCCCCCGCAGAGGACTTTACCTGCGGGCGGTATGCATGACGCATCTTCCACCTCCCTCCCGCGAGGGTGCCTCGGCAGCAAAAAAAAAAAAAATAATAAGAAATGGGTCAGTCGCTACTCAGACTTTAGAGTGAACACACTGGAACAACATACGCAAAAGAACTGTACCTGAAGACGGATACAACCCCTGAAGAAGCCGCTCAAATCGTTGCTCTATTGCAAACAGGACTGCGACAGGTTGACGTTGCTCGACAGTTGAACCTTTGCCGATTTGCAGTACGACGAGTATACCAACGGTTCCATGAGACTAGTGGCTATACCCGAAGACGTGGATCCGGAAGAAAACGTTGTACATCAGAAAGAGACGAGCATTTCATTGTGTCTACGTCGTTGCGCCACCGCTTCAGCAATGCTGTTGAGGTGCAACAAGAGCTCCGGTTAGCTCGTAGAACGTCTGTGAGTGTCTCTACGATTAGAAGAAGATTGAAAGAAAAGGAATTAAGAGCTCACAGACCTACTAGAGGCCCAAAATTGACCGTGCGACATCGGAGAGAGCGGTTACAATTTGCTCAGGAGCATGTCAACTGGACGCTTGACCAGTGGAGGGCCGTTCTCTTTACCGATGAGACACGAGTATGTCTTTTCTGCAATGATAGACGCAGAATGGTATACCGAAGAAGAGGGGAACGTTTTACCCAAGCGTGTATAGAGGAATCCATCGAATACGGAGGTGGTTCCTGTATGTTCTGGGGTGGCATATCCGTTGAAGGGAAAACGGAACTTGTGTGCATCTCTCGTACTGGCGGTGGTCGCGGGCAAGGGTCGCTGAATGCTGGGCGGTACATAACAGAAATCTTACAAGACCATGTGGTCCCGTATGCCGGTTTTGTTGGCGATGGTTTCATGTTAATGCACGATAACGCCCGTTGCCACACTGCGTTTTCTGTGCGGGACTACTTGGAAGAGGTTGAGATTCCTGTTATGCAGTGGCCAGCACGAAGCCCAGACCTAAACCCGATCGAGCATCTCTGGGACGATGTAAAGAGACACGTACGAGCACGTGATCCTGCTCCCACCACTCTCCAAGAGCTTCAGGATGCCATGAAGGAAGAATGGGAGAACATACCCAAAGAAAGAGTGGTGACCCTCGTGAGGTCCATGAAGGATCGGATGGAAGCTGTCATCAAAGCAAGGGGAGGAAACACTAGATTTTAAGAACTGATTTGAGATTTTTTTATGGTTTTTTAAATTTAGTTTTTGTAACTTTTATCCTTTTTAAGATTTTTTTATTAAAAGCTTTAAAACATATACACATGTTTGTAATTTCTAATAGGCAATTAAATAACCTTTCCAATGATATCCTACAATCATACCCTTACTATGGACAAAGTTTGAGTAAAAGTATTTTAAAGTTGCTTTTTCGAAAGGTGCGATTTTTGTGACGCCGAGTGTATCTTGTGGGTAGCGTGCTCGTTAACCGGCTATGAAAGTTAAAATAATTGTAGGTAGGTATGAGCCTATATTTGCATTCGTAATATAAGTACAATATCTATTGTATTGTATATGTAATTTATCAATGGAACTAATATTGTTCCGCAAATAACAATTATAATAAAATTCGGTTAAAGAACTTTAAAATACTATGCCATGCTCCCGCAATAATTTAACCCTCTAAAAATTCCTCCAATTAATGAATTATTCAAATCAAAGAGGTTCTACTCGAACCAATTTTAACTTTTACTTACTTTATTTGATTATGTTCAAGATTTCGTCGCTTTGATTCCTAATATTGATTTCTTGAGGAGCTGCCATGGGTTCGGTACCTTCTTATAAATAATGCATCTGTTAGGAATCTGAGTTTGATGGAGTGATATTGCATTTTATCTGGAGAATAAAATTCAATGTAAATGTAAAAGTAGGTGCAATCGTTTGTTATTTGAATGAGTAGAAAAAATATCATATACGTAACTTTAAATCTGTTATTGGCTAAAAACATTTGTTAAATTATCCATAGATTTATTTTATGTTTAAAGAAGCTGTTGGATGTGAAATAAACAAACTTTTGTATTCGAAGAAAGATACAAGGTACAACATGGTGCAACATAACAGTGACTGAATTAATGTTAAAGAATGTGTTACCTCCCTCATTATAGGTGTTGGGTAGATCTGCTTAGGTTAATACTTTATAACTAGCATTTGTACCCACATATAATACATGCATAATCAATTAGTGTCTGGCGGCATTTTTCATACTTCATACATTTCGATTTTGCCGCCAGGCAATGCCGATTAATACCGACCCGAATAAGTGGAAAAAATACTCTCAAAACCACCGGTCAATCGTCACAGGTGGTGGTTTTGTAACAATTTGAATTAATATTTTTTCCGCAAATTGCTTTCAATAACAAAAGGCTTAATTTTTTAGGTGTGTATTATTTTTAATATTATATATAATTTACATAATTTAACAGAGTATAATATAATAATACTTTAAGTGATTCCCAATTAGTTTTACAAAAGAGCAGACTTTTACACGCCTAGTTAATGATCTCTTGAAAATATTTTTTTTAAAAATAACAATGTTACTTTGATGTACATATAAGTGTATTAAATTAATACTTTAAGTGAAATAAATGTATATACCTAAATACATATAGTTACAAAAACCATACTTAACTATTTTACATGAGACCTACATCAATGGCTACGCGGACAGCATTGATGAGTTTCCGCTTATATATTATATTTTCTATAGGTTTCAACAACCAAAGTTCTTCCAAAGGAATAGCTGATTTTCCAGAGTATTTTGATGAAAAAGATTGCATAACATCACATCGTGGACTAGACATCAAAGCGATTGAGGAAAGCGATGCTACAAGACCAAATTTTCCGTATTTCAATATTTCCACCCACAAGGTACTCCGAGAATACACTGCTTCTACATCTATACTCATATCTTCTAGATAATACTGAAGTGAATTGTAATACATGTCTACACACTCTTGAAACAGTTCTTTCGTAGAAGATACCTCACTGCATAGGAATATGAAATAGGTTAAGTCTGTCACTGGAGAAGCATATCTGAGAACTTGAAAGTCAAAAGTAACTGCTCGTTCCTTTGAGGCCAAGAAGTTACAATACCAGGCATCGCCATGGTTGAACACTGGCATTGCACCTTTCGGTTGCGTGAGTTCAACTAAAATACCATACAGGTCTTCTTGGGTAAATCTTTGAAACTTTTCGTAATATTCACAAGGTATATCTTTGCTTTTTTTCAGTACTTCTTCGTCCATTTTGATCGCTCTTTGTAGATATAGTCTGAACCATTGTCTTGATGATGCTTTAAAATATACTTCAGATAGGTTAGCAGTCAATGCATTGAAAACATCAGGCTTTTTTAATTTTAAAGCTATTGAAGTGGCGTGTAGATGTGCTAAGACTGTTAAACATATTCCAACATCCCTCTTAGATGGGATTTCTGGGAAAGCTTTAAATCCATATTCTGATAAATCTTCCATTAGAATGTAATCATCATTTCCATTTGAAAAACAATGATAACAGATCGGGATGCTATTTTGAAATCGTTCCTGGGCTCCAGTTTGTTCTTGCACTTCGATAAGACTTGGTAGTATTTTTGAAAAGAAGAAAAACTCTCTCTGAAAATATGAGACGCAGGGTACTGAGTTTCTCAGTAACGGATCCTTGACAAGTCCTTTGGCTACAAAACTAGTTACATGTTGGGTACCAGTGACCCACAGACGATACACAGCACTAATCAGGCCCTCCCCTGCTGGTGCGGCGCGACTTACCTCTATATTTACAACCTTATCTAAACTATTTGTCTTTTTTCTAAACGCCTTTTCAACAACATTTTCGTTCAACTCCTTTGATATATCACTTAGAGTCAACTGCACCATTTTGTGAATTTTGTATCGACTGAGCGTTTAATATTACGAATATATTCTTTTATATCATTTGCATTTACAATCACAAATAATATGGCATGGGTTTTGTTTAAATTTACTCTGTAACAATGTACATACTTCTAAATAAAAGTTTTTTATCTCAGCTTATTTGGTTAACGTCAGATATTCTGCATGTTATTTGAAGAATTGTTGTGACAAGGATGGCGTTGATGAATTTCTGTTTATCTGTAAAATCAAATGTAAATTTGTAAATATTTAAGCTGCACTTAATTTAACCTTTGTAAAATTAAAATATGGCATAATACAGTTATGCAATAATTTGATATTTATATCGGAGAAGATAAAATAATTATTCGAATCTTCTCTTCGGTTTCATTGTGGTCTGAGCCGTTGTGCCCAGTTTTCCATCGGTTAAAAAATGTTACTCAGTGTATGGAAGGGTTTTAGGTCCAATGTAAGCTTAGGTTGTGTAGCAAATGTACAATTACCTTTTGAAATTAAATATAAAATACAAAATTTTGTAATGTCATAATTATACCTAGACTATTATATAGAGAACTCCTAAGCTAACTCCCTTCTTAAAGAACTAAATATGGACATTAATTCAGAATGCTGAATGTTTTTAGGCCTTCCTTTTACTTAGGAACCCATTGGTATCTTCTTAGTTTGTACTTAGTTTTTGATAAACCGGTATTTTAACGTTCCAGGCAGAAGCACCTTTACATAAGCACTATTTACTTTGAAACACCTTAAATAGCAGAAAGTATATCTTATTTTGATTACTTTTTCGATGGCCAAAGAAAACTGAATTTAAATGAGGACTGTTTCTAAAGAGGTGGCATTACCCCGTCTACCTTGGCTAGTTAATTAGCATACCTACACCATTCCAACGCGAATTCAGTAAATACAAAGAGGAGGGGTACCTAGCTGTTTTTCAGTTCGTTGCACGCTGCAAACTTGTCGTCTATTATTTAGGTTGTATGTATGAAGTAGCATTAGGTTATCACTTAGAACAGACCTTTTTAAATTCTCTTATCTAATATCGTACAACCTATGGGGATATTCCCATTTTGTAAGTCCAAAAATTGCAAATGTATTCTGTAACCAGCAAATAGTTAAATTGGTTACAAACAACACAGTTATAATGTCATTTATAATACACCTTATTTATTAGTACTTTAAATAAATCATTCATAAAAAAATGAGGCAGCTTTAGCTCATATAATATACCAATATAGTTCGATACATACATGAATCTATTTAAAAATAGGCGGTGATTTAACAAATTAGTTAAATTTTTCTGCTATTTCCAACTATTCCATACTAATTAAATTTATTAGTTATCAGTCTTTAAATCACAGACAATGGATGATACCTACCTACCTACCTATTCATGATCATATTCCAATTCAGAAGTATGAATTAATTTGATCTTCACAGCGCACGCCTTGAGCCGAAACCTCTGCCTCTCAAAACTTATAATTGAATCTCAAATCCTTAATTGAATTGTAACAGTCAAAGTCCAGATCAACTGAATTATTTTTGATACCTTAAACCACTATTGTGTCAAGTTATATTTATATAAGGTTGTTGAGTTAGGCAAGTCAAGATGTCAAAAAAAAATGTCCAGCCCCGAAAAAGTTCAAGGCCAAAAATTATATCAGCCCTTTAATTCACAGGGAAATATCGATAGCACGTAACAATTTTGATTTTTTTTTATACCTCGGGAATGGCCGATACTAAGGAAAAACAGTTCCTCTTAAATACAAGACGGCGGCTAACCCAGCGCGGTCGAGTTTGGTCGGATTAGAAATAGTCCCAGTGACCCCACTAAAAGCTAGTGGAATTAAACTTCGACCTAAATTTTTTTTGGGGTTAAATCGTAATCCGACTGGGTTAAATGTTAAACTAGGTTCTTACGTACTTACTTATCGGACATTTTATTTAGCTCAGTCGTTACTTAGAAAGTGGGAAATAAGAGTACCAATACTAGATCTACGTAAGGTTTTTCTATACACAAATTGAAACTCTACAGAAATTCAAACAACATACAGAAAACATTGTATGTACAAAATTAACGTCTCATTACACAGTAATTTAATTATAGGGACGGAAAATGGCGCCTTTTGGGCGTAGGTTAGGCTGGCTGAGCGTATTAACCAAGAGCATCGAAAGTGATGGCAATAGATCAGGGCTTTGTCGTTTGTGTTGTAACACTTTCTTCGTAAAACTAAAAAATGTGCCAGCTCCGCCAGCAAGAATTTCAGCTTCTTGAGCGTAGCAGATCTTAGACCCTAAAGGTATTTAGAGATTCTTTTTAGGAAAAAAGGTCAGTGACGTGATATGTGATGACATCTTAAGTTATTTCCTTATAATTATTTATGCCTTATAATTACCTATGCTGATATTATGATTATGATTTTAACTCTTAGCTATTCACACGTCTAATATCCCTTGGCACAGTTCATTTTACACTTCTTACTAAATGCTATAGTATAAAATCTTTAGTTTAATTGTAGCACGCCGCAAACCAAAAACAAATTGAAATGTTCTTTCTTTCTTGTATTTTATTGTTAGTAATTGGGTATCTTGGCACTAATCTATTTCTAAATGTAAATTTTAATCATTAGATATCTGTTCTCTGCATTCTGTGTGTAAAAAAGAAAAAAAAGAAGAATGTTGTTTAAAATTAATGTTTTTGAACCTTTAACTCCATTAACATATATTATCGCCGTAGGTAGCCACTACAATTTTATGTACCAGGTTGAATATTGTAAACTATACCTACCTATTTATAAAATGCAAATAAAGAATAATATTTTTTTTTATTGAAAAAGGATTAGACGTTTGTCTTCTATCTCACCTGATGGAAAGTGACGATGAAGACGAAGGTGTTACACGGCTATCCATGAGATACCTATTCAGTCGACGCTTGAAAGAACTAGGGCTTTAGTTTTCTGGAAAAACAGACGCAGGCAGTTCGTTCCACACCTTGGCCTACCCGCACCAAAAAGGAACTATCGGAGCATTTGGTTCTACTTCTTGGGATATCTACCATAAAGAGATGGAAGGCCTGTCTGCGTCTAGTAGTCCGATGTAAGAAGGGTGTGGGTTCAACCTGATCAAAAAGAGCATTCGCGCACTCTCCAAAATGTAATCTGTAGAAGACTGCTAAACTGGCAACTTTCCGACGATGGTCAAGGCTTTGCAGTTTTTTGGTGGTGAGTTCAGAGTTGTTAATAATTTTTCGGGCTCTTCGGTCAACTGCGTCCATGAATTGATATGAACTTATCGAAATAATTTAGCTCTAGACTTTAAGTCGCTAAATGCAACCAGTTACCGGCGTCGTCAAGTATTCTGGTTACAAAACGTTGAATATGAGCATTACATAAGGTGCGTTTGGTGATTCGTTGTTTTGGGGGGGATGCAATGGTATTGTGGTTAGAGTTAAGAAACGGCGAACTATAGAGCATTTATAAAAAATAGCAGATCTTTGATTATGTATTTTCTGGTAGTAGTAGAACTTTGAAGGCAGTAATTATTGAACTTGGGATAATAGCTGTGGATGAAATACAGTAATAGGGATAACTTTAACAATCTCTTGGTGCCACATTTGCTTTATTTCATCTGCTCATGGAATGTACTTTTGTACCATTTGTGTAAATTTCAGTTTAAGATTATGACTATTAGGTATATCAAAATCTATTAAATGAGTACTTTGTTATAGTTGATTTATCGATAAGTGTGATATCAGGTCTATTGTTAAGTATGGTGTGATCTAATATTATGTCACGGTCTTAGTAGAGTTTGATTTTGCTATTTTCTATGAAATTTTTGGGCTTATATTTAAAGTAGATACGGCGTGTAGGGTTCTATTAAGTTATATTTTAAGCGCGAGTAGTGTTTTACGTCATTATTGTGGTGGTATGTATATTCCTTGTTGACTAGAAAACTGCAGCCTCCCGTTACATGGCCTATTGTTTCAGTGGTTTGATATTAATAATGGTATTCATAGCGGAGAGCTGTGCGATAATCGACATGATTTATTTAGATGCGATAGAAACAAAAGTAATTCGAGCGAATCCGGCGGGGGTAATGGTTTGCGTGTCAAAGCGTTTACGAGGGGAAGTAGGGAGTGATTGGTGTCATCCAGACATCGAATGCGTGACTGGTGACTTTAATCTCTCAAACATAAGGTGATCCCCGTCAGGAGCAACGTTTCATAAGCGGGGCTCTGTTGAGCTGCAGCAATGCGCAAATTTGTTGGTTGATACATGTGCTCTTATGGGATTAACGCAACACAATATTGAAAAAAACATGTGTGGAAATACATTGGACTTAATTTTCACCGATTTTGCTATTGACCTAAATCAATGCAAAAATCCGCTCGTGTTAGAAATAAATGCCTCCGACATAATCACTCCTATTTTAAACGAACTGCCTCAGAGTAAAAAAAAACTTCCACAAATTTGATTATGTTAAGATAAACATTTTTGTTGAGAAACATCCCTTGGTCTTCCATTTTATCTAACAAAGACGTAGACGAGGCGCTAGGTATATTTTATTCAAAAATGTATGATTGTAGTTCAGAGTTTGTTCCTACTAAGACGTTTAAATCGTCCCGTGTATACCCTAATTGGTTCAGCCTGGCTCTATTGAACGTTATTCAAGAAAAAGAAAAGTCACATCGTCGATGGAAACGATATCATAACCCACGCGATTACGACGAGTTTAAAATATTGCGAGCACGTCAAAAGTATGTACAAAGCAAATGTTTCGAAGCGTATATAAGTCAAGAAACCTCAATTAAACATGATCCAAAAAAACTTTGGACTTATGCAAAAGATTTGAAAGATAAAAGCGCGGGATATCCACAAAAATTTTATTATAAAAATCAAACTTACAATACGGTGGCGGAACCTTGCACTGCATTTAATAATTACCTTCAAAGCGTTTTTTATTAAATCTGAAAGATCATACGAACCTTATCTTGTTGATTATCCAGAAAATAAACAACACATAAGTCAAGTCGTTATTGATGCAAAAGAAGTCCTAAAGCAATTAAAATCTTTAGATGTTAAAAAAGGTGCAGGTAAGGACAACGTTTCACCAATCATCTTGCACAATTGTGCAGATAGCTTGGTGAAACCGCTATTGTATATATTTACAAAATCTTTAAATACCGGGATCTTTCCTAATAAGTGGAAAGAAGCCCTTATAATACCAAAACACAAAAAGGGCTCTAAACTACAACTCGATCACTACCGACCAATATCAAAACTAAATACTATAAGTAAAATATTTGAAAAACTCATTATTTCACAACTTTATCCAGTGATTGCACCATCCATCCCCGAAGAACAGCACGGATTTCTTTCAAAGCGCTCGGCAATCACAAATCTGTCGGTATTCACTAATGACGTTTTGCATGGGATGGACCAGGAAAATCAGGTTGACGTGGTCTACACGGACTTTGAGAAAGCTTTTGACCGTTTTGATCACGTAACCTTGATGCATAAACTATACGCCCTAGGAATACGTGGTGACTTGCATCGGTGGTTGACCTCGTACCTATCAAAGAGATCGCAGGCTGTAGTTCTAGGGGGTTGTAGGTCTGACTTTATTGTAATAACTTCTGGCGTTCCACAAGGACCCTTGCTCTACAACGCTTACCTGTTTGACATAAGCGTATGCTTTAATAACTCTAACTTTATTTTATACGCAGACGACAAGAAAGTATACAAAAACATTTAAAAAAAAAACATACAACAATTGAATGACTGCCATCGCCTCCAAAAAGATCTTGACTCATTATTAATTTACTATCAAAAAAACAGAATTACCATTAACATCGATAAATGTAGCTTTATTTCTTTCTGTAGGAAAAAGAATAGAATTAACTATTCCTACAAATTCGGCGACAATGTTATTCCCATGGTAAATTATGTCAAATGGTCAAATTGGCTTTCTTAGCTGGCTCAAGTGTTTTTGTTTTTCCTTTTTGAAATATTTTTTTCTCATTGTATCACTTTAATATCGTTTAATTTTAAATAAGTTGTTGTAATTTGTTTATTCATCTGTGTATTTCTGTTACTGGCTTAATTAGTATTTTATTGTGAATTTATAAAATGTAACTAACTGTTGAAATGCAAATACCATTAAATAAATAAATAAATAAAAGAACCTGCATTTATAGGTTTCTATGGTTTCTTTAGACTTTACGTATTTTTTATAATTTGATCCTGAATGGTTATGATCAACCACTTTGTTTCTCCGAATATATTCCTTTTTTTGCCCTTTACATGATCCTTCTCGGTCAATTTGGTCTTGTTCTAGGTGGTGAGGATGGATATATGCAATGATTTTCCACGTTTCCAACTGATGTTCATCATTTAATATTTTTTGCATTGGATCGTGGAGATTGTTCCTGATTTGCAATGCGGTTGAGAAGACCAGGCTAACTATTACTCGAAGCATTGGCTTTTGTGAGGAAGTAGGTTCTTAAATTTTCTAATTGTTTGTATTACAAGTTCTTAATGTCGGTAAATCCACGCCCATTAAATTTCCTATTAAGTGTGAATCTTTATACAGCTGAGTAAATGTGGTGCATTATGTTTGATGCATGCTGTTCCTGTTAATATATTAAGAGCTTCTAATTCAGAGTCTGACCATTTTATTATACTGAAAAAAATAAGTTAGTATTGGAATTCGTCAAAAATATTATTCTAATTCGAAAACCATTTGGAGATATAATTTTTCTACAATTTACTTTATCAGTAACAACTTGCAGAATTGAGCTTAATTTGTGTTCGTCAGAATCGCGGGTGTAATTTGATGAAATTTGTTGAAATTGTTAATAAGATAATTCTACCTAATTGTTACTAATTATTAGGTACCTATACTAAGAGAATTTTTACTTCGCCATTTACAAAGTTTTGAAATAACCAAAATGAGCCGCCAACCTGACGTCAGAATGGCGGGTAAATCATAAATCCATACAGTAGCTCAAAAGTGCCAATGCCAAATTTTATTACCTAGTTATTACCTTCAAAAACTTTAGTCAAACCTTTTTGAAACTGCGAGGAAAATATAGATTTCTAACATTAAAACAATAAGTTTTCAAAAATACTTTCTTGTAATGGGAAAATACTTGTTTCCAAATTTTTACTAAATATCTAATTAGTACGTAGTTACCTACTATTGTTGTCATATATTAAAAAAATACCTTTGGCGAATTCAAGAAAGCATCTCATGGATTTTTCAATTTAGTTTAATATTTCTGAATAAATCTACCTCAGAAGTTATTTGGAACACATATATGTACAAACAACATTCAATAACATACAACAATCATCTATTAATCAATTAAGCTTTTCACCAAATACGACGCAATTCGCTATTATACGCTTCGAGCTTTTTGATAAACGATACTTTAAATCATCGTAGTAACTCTATTTAGTTTTCCTGAAGCAATGGGCTTTATAATGAGCAATGCTATTTACATTGGGCCGCGAACTAGCTGCTGGTAAGTATTCAATCAGTCCTATTATTTCATTTTGATTGTTATGGAGGTTTATCTGGTGATCTACGGGGGGAGGTGTTATATGCCTACCACACAGGCAAATTACTCATTACGATTGCCTAAGCCCTGACATGTGCCGCCACAGCAAGAGGTCGCCGCCACCGCCGCCGCTGCCGCCGTCCACGCTGCATCGACCTAGTTACTTTTGTAGTAAACAGGAAACGCTGACGAAGACCCGAGGCTTCATGAAATATCCGAATTGAACATAAATCACTTTTTAACCTCACATCGGTGAATCGTCACTTGTTTAGTAGTAATTTTCAAAATTGTAATTTTTAATTAATTTTTAAATAAACGTATTTGCCAAGTAAAACTTTTTTAAACTCTCCAAGTCCTGCGGCCTTCATAATTATCGAGAGATAAAGTGATTAGTTCAACAGCTATAGTGCTACACAGATTATAATTGAAAATTCTTAAACCAATGCAATTGTTACGGCGACATTCTACCATACTATATTCTTCTATGTTTTTTTTACTAAAATCCAGAGAAAGGAATGCTAATTTTCTTGTGACATTATTTGCAATACATTCTTTATTCATACAGACTTCAGTTACGTCAGCGGTGTATATAGTCTAAATATATATATATGTAGTCGAACCATAATGCACGAAATTAATTGTGAGTCACACCTTAATGTCAAGTTTTTTGTCAAACTTAATTTGACATTTCTTTGTTTCAATGTTTAAAAAAATTCAACCATGGAGAGGTACACAATTCAGTAGCGCGTTAATATTGTTAAAGCCTTTTACGAAAATGGGAGTTCAAATCAAAATGCATTTCGTGCACTCCGTGATTTATTTGGCCGTATATCCGCATAATCGACCAAATTTATCCACAATCGGGCGTATCGTGCGCTAATTCAGCAAACCGGGTCTGTAGGAAATGTGAAAACACCTCTGCATGCTCGCCCAGTTCGATCTGCGGAAAACATTGCTGTTTTTTTTTTATTGAAAAAGGATTAGACGTTTGTCTTCTACCTCACCAGATGGAAAGTGATGACGAAGACGAAAGTGTTACACGTCTATCCACGAGACACCTATTTTCTCGACGCTTGAAAGAACTAGGACTATAGTTTTCTGGAAATAAAGACGCAGGCAGTTCATTCCACACCTTGGTGACCCGCACCAAAAAGGAACTATCGAAGCGTTTGGTTCGACTTCTTGGGATATCTACCATAAAGGGATGGAAGGTCTGTCTGCGTCTAGTAGTCCGATAGTGTGGCAGAAGAGCCGTCAACCTCGACTCGTCGTCATGCCCAACAATTGAACATCTCACGAACATCACTAATGCGAATTTTGAATAAAGATTTGAATTAACACACTTACAAGGTTCAATTGACACAAGAGCTGAAGTCTACTGACCATTTCAAGCGTCTTCAATTCGACAAATGGTTGGTTGAACAGACAGAAGTAAATGGTGACTTTACAAAGAAAATCATCTTCGGCGACGAGGCACACTTTCACCTCAGTGGATTCGTTAACAAGCAGAATTGCCACATTTGGGCAAATGAGAATCCACGAGTGATTGTTGAAAAGCCGATTTATCCACAAAGAGTAAGTGTTTGATGCGGTTTTTGGGCTGGCGGGGTCATCGGGCCGTACTTCTTCGAAAATGAGGTCGGCCAAGCAGTTACCGTGAATGGTGCTCGCTATCGTGAGATGATAACGCACTTCAAAATTTTGCACGCACACTGTATGTAAGTTTTGTCATTTATTACAGACTTTTCAAAATACTTCTCAAGTATTTCTACCCCGCATTTATAAAGATCCTTTTTATTAATCTTATCATTGGTCATGATTTTTATAAATTGGCAAAAACGGTTACTGGTGCTTTTATCAATAATATGTTTGATACAAAATCCATCAGCATAAACAGCTGCAAATATTTGAGAGACAGCGTCGAAGGCGCGTGTGTTTTCAACAAAAGTATTATTGATTCCAGTCCTTAATATATTACCATTGAGTAGCAATGGAATTGGTTTAACAGAACAGTTTTTTTATCGTCTTTAGTTCCTTTCCTTTACCCCTCCAGTTCTCAATAAGTGATGGATGTTCCGTAAATATTGATTCATCTGTAAAATCTGTCTATTCTCGCGGTGTAGTGTTCTTTATTTTTTTCTCTTTTCTTGCTTTAATAGACTCGTTTTGGTAATTGCTTAATGCGACATTTATTTCTCCAGATAAATATTCATGATGAATTGTTATAAATTTGTCAACTCTTAATCGATGTGATTTTGTATTTGTTTGACATAAGAGTCTCTTGATATTTTTAAAATAGCTCTCCACCCCCGAAGACATTGGAGAAATATTTTTTGATTGGTATATTGGTACCATGATATTACTCCAGAGGAGAAGTTGTTGCACTAATCGAGTTAATGTTGGGGTAAAAGAGGGCATGTAATATAAATTATCATGACTTAAATCTTTCTCAGACAGCGTATTTAATCATTCTATTTCGCCAATTTTGTTATAATACCACTGCGGCTGTCGAGAAACTTTTTTTGCTTTTATCTATTCTTGTTGTCCAGCTTCTTCAACTTCGTTACCAAATTTCAAATTTGTATCTTGGGCTATTGTTGTTTTCGGTCCTTCATTAATATCTAATACATCATAATCTACTTTTCGTATTAGCTGCTTCAGTTTATTCTTTGCTTTGTCGCAATCTGATTTAGGGCTGTCGTACTCGTTTAAACAGACAATTAATAAATTTTCAATTATAGCCTTTGTCTCATCGTAAGATGATGAAGATTTGGCTTGTAACAGACATTGACAGTAAAAATGTTTAACCCTGAGATCCACATTCTTGAAAATTTTAAAGTTGTGTATCATTTGAACAAAATGACTGGTGTCTAAACGTATATAGCAATCGTTCGAAATAGTAGTGTTCTTCTCGTTATTAAGCCTCATAAAAGAATGATTTATAATATATTATATTCGTTAGTGGAATCGAATTTCGTGAAGGCTTTAACAACTGCAAAAGTAGCTGCGTTGTATACATGCGGCGGGAGCTTCATGAGTTGCCAGCTTTGGCAGCTGCTGTGGAGCGCACGCCCCCCGGCTACGCAGCTCAAGTTTTTGGATGAACAGATAAATAGTGAAGAGTTTAGTGGTAAAACGATCTAATTATATAAGTTTGTGTCTTTGTGTTTAATGTGTTTAATCAAAAAATATTTACTGACTCTAAGGTGTTTACGTGTCTTATTAATTACATTTATGATAAAACACAAAATTTTTCCCGATAGATATTCTAAAAATAGATTAATTATACACGTATACAGACTTATAAATTAGATTATTTTATTCTTAGTATAAGTCACAACTCGTAACTTCACTTATGTTTTGATTTAGCCTTTGTAATTGTTGATTTATATTGTACTTGAAATTTTTCATTGGTTTAACTTAATTATTAAATTTATCCTTTTCAAAATTGTGTATTAAGTAAAATATTTAAAATTATGTTAGTTTTTGATATTATACATTTTTCTTTACCTGGAACCATATTTTGTATATTATTTAATTTTTTATTATGCACCTATTTTCATTAATTATTTTTAAAAATTTTGTATTGTAATTTACCTTTTTACAAAATGATGTCAACTTATATGTTTTGATTTTAGTTTTGTTGAGAAAAATGCATAATTTTTTTATGAAGGGGAAGGTATATGCCACGTGTATACATATAAGGAAAGTGATCTAGTTCTAAGACAATCTATGTAACTGATTTATTTAATTACTCATCTAAGGTAATCCACCACAAGTGCGAATGGAGAGTTTCAGAACCCTATTTGGTTTTTCGCCTGGACCTGGGTCTTTCCGTGGTTTTAGATTTTTAATTATTGTCTCCACCTCTTCCAACGTTACCGGTTGGACGTTGTCAGTCGGTGAGTGCTATTCACTGTTTCTATGTGGGGGGTGTTAGAGCTTTCTGTATTTGGTGTACATTGTCGAGCTAGGGTTTGAGCTTTTTAGTAGTCATCGAAGGCGGCAGTCATCGGTGGGAGCCTAAGCAGCAAAAGCATGGATGACGCAGTAAAGTCTATCTTGAAAGACTTTGCCAAGCTCCGGTAAGCCAGATGCGAAGGTGAAATCTCTTCAAGAAGCGCGTCCCAGCTGTCGCCAACTACCTGATATCTGTGGTTGCGAATGGTTACACACCAAATATACGTATCTGCACCTTAAGTGCACACGTATCTAACTGTCTGAATCTGAATCGAGTAAACACTAGTCGTGACCACTAATCAGTGGTCCTTAATAGAAGTCACACTCCACCAGTGGTGTCCAACCACCCCTTATAGCCACTCTTTTCACTCAATCTGATCTGAATCTGATACTCATTAACTGACATGACAGTTATCTGATCTTATGGATACACACAAACGCAATAAATAATATTATTATACATCGCATTACTGTGCCAAACAGTTCTCAGAAAATATAAAGAAATTGACTCACCGGGGTTTACTGGTACAAAGGCAACGTCTGTTTCTCGGCATTCCGTAACAAAAGTAAATCAAAAGGTGAAGTGTCCATCCGCGTCGTTTTATAACTACCCTCAAACTCTCTTTACTATAACAGTTCGATCAACTAATTAGATTTGTAGCGAGCTACACTTTACGCTAATAGGTGATAGAGATGATAGCTGAGACTGCTGCTGCTGATGCTGATAGATGCTTCTGATATATGGTGATAGATTTCTATGATGCTGATACTGATAGGCGATAATAATAGGGAAGTCAAATGAAACCCTTTGAGTGCGTAATGATGACTGTTTTTATTGTAAAAATATCGAATTTGTATAATTCTAATATTGCTTACTTAGGTAAACGCGGTGAACGAGTGCAATGACACATTGGATCGTACAAGATTACTAATTTTAAGGTAAGTTTCAACTCGTGACGGAATCGATTTGCGACACCAGTTGTTAAACCTCAGTTCGTGTATGCGAGTTTTATATTCTCGCTGTAGGGCCCTTATACGGATGCGGGTTGCCTCGATCGGAGCGTAATCGTACGCCCAGATAGCTGCGTTCTTGGCTCTCAACATCTTCCCACATCTTTAGGCAGGACCCAGCGTCGTGGACCAAACGACGTGTGACCTCATTTGAAGAGCGGAGTCACTTGGGACACCTAGCTGCATGACTACCGGTCGGTGATCTGAAGAAAGCTGGTGGATGACTATTACGGAGTGTACCGTTAAGTTAACACTTTGTAGGATTGCTGTATCGAGATTATTGGGGCGATGATTTGTGTCATAGTGATAGTGTGTCAGTTCCCGAGGACCCACTACATCGCAGTTTAGTGACCTTTTGTAATAGATGAGAGTATCGTCTTTATCGGCGGTAAGTCTATCATTGTGAACGATGTTGTAGTTCGCTATTTAAGGGCCCTTGTGACTAGGTTTCAAAAAGGTTTCCTGCTTACTTGTAAGATGTCGATTTGAAATTCTCAAACGTTGGCGATAAACGTCTGGTGTTTGAGTGCTACAACACATCACTTGAAAGTCACCTTTTACGGCTCGTAGTTTTCGTGTCAGAGTTGATATTTCGCTAAAGTCAAAGCTTCAGGCGAATTCGCTAACTAGTGCAAAGTCCAAAAGTGGCTCGCCATGGCCATTGAGGCGGGGTCCCGTTCTTGGCTGGCGGTGAAGATTTAAGTTTATCCATTAAAAATTTCAAAAGATTTGTAACTTAAAATTGAAATCTGTATGTCTCATATAATTAGTAAATAATCGTGTTCATAAGGTTGTGTATGCAGAAAACACAGAACAAGGAAAAACGTTTGGATGGCCTTGTGGACAGCGTCTGCATAACTAGGAGCCAACGCTCCTATATATATGAAAACGCGCAATCCTGTCGTTTAGTAATTCACGATCTCCCACGCTGCCAGTACTAAGAAACGCGATGCTTAAAATATTAAAAAGAGTCTTCATGTACAATTATTACTTTCAGAGCAGAAATTAAGTGTTAAGTTTGCCCAAAGTAAGTTACAATTAGGTACAATTTCGTTTTATCAGTTTTCAGAAGTTTCCAAGATCTCGTATGTTAGTTTAGTTTATTTATTAAGAGAACCAACAGCAAAATTTAATGGTTAACTATACAAAATTGTTTAACTACACATAATGCCAATAACAGGTTTCCCTACAATTTTTAAAAATAGTCTCAGTAGAATAACAGAACGTATTGAAATGTAATTATTATAAAAATAAATAAATATACACTTGCGAGCTTTAAATTGGAATCACTTCATCGTGGGTAGCTCAAGACAAATTTTTCCATTTAAATGCAATAAACTGCAGCTTGTGCTACATCATTTGAAAGGTAATTTTGTTAGCTTTCCAATGATATTTGATAATTAAAAATTTATTAGACTTTCTTATCAAAAATCAAGAATTAACTGCAACAGGTCGAATAAATGACGTCTAAATAAAACGAAAATCAAAGAAATAATAAAAATGTATTTACAATATTTCCTTCAGTATTTTGTGTTACCCCCTTAGGGCCCTAATTACTTTTTAATGACCGAATGAATTTTTTTATTGAATCATGTGGGATTTTTTGCCACTCTTCGATTAAAGCTCTTTTGAGTTCTTCTATCGGTGCTTGAGCTGGACTTCTTCCTCGTACCCACCTTTTCAGCTCGTCCTACAAATGTTCTATAGGATTCAAATCGGGACTGTGGGCTGGCCAGTCTATTGTGGCAATCCCAAGTTGTTCCATATACTGTCTAGTACGGTAATGTACTGTACGGCAGCGGTGTGGCAGTGAGCATTATCATATATTAACATGAAATTTACGCTAATAAATCCGGCGTAGGGGAGCACACCGGTTAGCAGAATGTTGTTGATTTATCTTTCTGCGGTTAGCCCCCCTCTCAGACCTCCACCAGGTATGAATACCAGCTCCGTTTTAGCTGCAATAGAAATGCCCGTCCACACCATACAGGATCCACCCCCGTATGCCACTGTTTCTGTAATACAACATTGTGCAAATCGCAAAGGGGTTGCTTTGATGACTTTGACCCGGTCATCTAATGGGCGTAACTCTTCTTTTGATACACGGTATCCTAAAAAATCTAATTCCGTTTTTCCAAACTCCCACTTAGCTAAGTTTATTGTGATTCCGAATTGATTTAAATGTTCACAAACTTTTCTCAAATGACGTTTAAGGCTATCTTCTGAGTATGACGCAATGATGACGTCATCAATATATGAAAACAAAAATGGTGAATTTGTCCATGTTTTCCCCCTTTTCTCCGCCATATAATAACTCGAGGTTGTCGAAAACAACGTTATTCAGGAATCGTTAAAATGTTTGGGCTGCATTTTTCAAACCGAAAGGCATTCGTGTCAATTCATACAACCCAAAAGGTGTAGTTATAGCCGTTTTTTCGATATCTTGTTCATTTACGCACAGATTGTGATAAGCTCTTTGCAGATCTAATCTCGAAAATATTGTTTTTCCGGCTAACAAGTAGGTGCAATCTTGTATGCGCGGAATAGGATATCAGTCGGGTTTCGCGATGGCATTGAAACGTCGATAATCACCACATGGCCTTATTTCGCCGTTCTTTTTCGCAACAACGTGTAACGGACTGGCCCAGCAGCTTTTCGATGGTCTACAAATACCCATCTCTTGCATTCTCTGGACCTCAGCTTTTTCTTTATGATATTCATCTGGCAGTAACGTTCGAGGCTGTCACTAAACGCATTATTTATATCTATAGTGTTCACTGGCGTTTGGTCACTTAGAGTCACGGATCCGATCACAAATAATTCAGACACTTTGTCTATCAGTTTCCTATGATAAATGTCTACTAATAACTTAAAATTTAATATTTTTCTTAAGTTTTCACGATACATACTTTAAATAAAACACTTTTTACCGGATATTATCGCGTATATTTTAGTTAATTTTAAAATTATTTCGACGTTTCGGCATCTTTGCAGTTGCCGTGGTCACGATAGAGTCTATCGTGACCACGGCAACTGCAAAGATGCCGAAACGTCGAAATAATTTTAAAATTAACTAAAATATACGCGATAATATCCGGTAAAAAGTGTTTTATTTAACTTAAAATTTCCTAAAAAATCGGCTTCGAGTATTGGCTGTTATACATCCGCCAATACGATAGTCCAGCGATAAGGTCGCCGTAAACTAAAATCTTATTTTTAGGTCTTTGTGCCATAAGCTTTAATTTCACTACCGTTAGTGGCATAGAGCTTATAACTATCACACTTATTATCACTAAAAAGTTTTTTCTTATAAGGTAACTCTGAAATGGTTGCACCGGTGTCCACTAAAAATTTTAGTCCAGTTTTTACGTCTCATAGGTCGTCACATAGGCGGTGAACAGCAAGTACGGCACAATCTTTTGATTTTCGCCTGTTGTACCTTTCATAATTACTATTAAAGCTTCTTGACCTTGGCCTCATTCTCTCTACTTCACGGATTTTTATACTCAACTTTGCGATTTCCGCCAAAATAAAACTGTTGTCGACAGAGTCTGATGTACTCGTAGAAGCTTGAATTTCCGATACATTTAAAGGACGAGTATTTTCAACAAATTTTGTCGGCTATTATGGCTAATTTCTCTGGGTCCTTGTTGTCACTGACCACTAGAACAGTGCGTACTGAGGATGGTAAGTGTCCTTGCCACATTAATATGAGAGTTTCACCCGATATTTTTCCTCTCGCTAAATCTCTCATACGCCGCAACAGCTGGGAAGGCTTTTGATCGCCCAGCTCTGTCTCACTAACTCTATTCTTCATAAATACTTAGTAGTCGCGTCTTCAAGGTGTCATATTTCTTGGTTTCAGGTGGTTGTTGTTGAATGTCTTTTTTTCCAAGTTAAGTCACCACTAAATTATATTTAGCTTCGTCACTGATTTTCTGTGGTCCCAAAATTGCTTCAACTTGTATGAACCACTCTCTCGGCTGGTCAACCCAAAACTCATCGAAGAAACAGTAATCGTTGCCAACTCCAAACTGTCGTTACCAGATGGTACAGGAGTTGATGTTCCTGTGGTAGTCATCTTATCACGTCGGGGTTAACAATTATGTGGCGGACTACCTTAGATGAGTAATTAAATAAAACAAGAGGTAAACACGTCTAGATACTTAACTGATTTATTTAATACTTAATCAATTACATAGATTGTCTTAGAACTAGACCACTTTCCTTATATAAATACACGTGGCATACACTCATACTCATACGTAGCTTTATTCAATAACTTACTAACATACTGCTCTTTTCCGTAAACATGGAAGATAGCGATTGTCATAGGTATTCCTACAAGCTACCGTCTTATTTGTAAGCAATTTGTACAAGAGGATCATTTTGAACAGGCACCGAGAGGTCATCCATTCCAAACAATTGCTACCAGACAAAGACTTCGGTCTTAGACAATTTCTCTCCTGTCCTGTAACTCCTGTGTCCAACAGGTGCACACATTACAACTAGGAACGCCGGTGTTCCAGTTAGAAATAGGGCAACTCGGCATTCGAATCGCCTTATCCACCGATAGGCTAACACGTCATACGCATTCCTACTGAGTTTCTTACTGGTCCTTTATCAGTAGATGGCCCTTCCGAACTAGTGGTAGTTTCAATATATGACGTCCAAAGCTGAGGTCCATGCCTGCTCGGGTGCCTTTAGGCGTATCGTATGTAGGAGTAGTGTAAAGTCCGGCTAAGAGTTACGCCACAAAGTCCGGTGAACTTTGAAAGGCCAATAGAGCCATAAATAAACTGTAAATTTCGAAAAAATTATAAAGAAATCAGCAGTCAACCATACAATAATTCCACAAAGATCCTCCTTTTTGGCTTCTGTGACACCATGGAATAGGAAATTCTTACTTTTTTCTTGCAAGATATTCGTGCCATGGCAAAGTGCTTCTAAAAGTCGCAGAAATAAGCACTAAGAACTGTGAGTGTTTAAGGTGTGTTCCCAGGATTCATGAAGTTTCCTTAATTTGTATTATTTTTGTGTTGAACACTTCCATCATATGTTGGATAGTCTACTTCGTATTTTCCATGACTAAGTGAAAGTGATGTTAAGCAGATAAAATAGCAATTGTGTCTTGTTTTAGAAGGAAATTTGCAGCTGGGAGGTAAAACACCTTATTAATACATAAAATATATAACTAAAAACATGTACATTAAATTTATTTTAAAAACAAATGAAAAATTGCAGAGACTTTCTTTTTTTGGTGTTCAGTTTACAGCTACCCCCAAAACACACATGCTAGGGCGTTTGTTAATAAACACTAAAAAGTTTAGTTATGTGTATATATGTATATTTATAAGGATTTACCAGGACACCAGAGCAACATGTGCGCTCTGTATCTAATTAAGTGTTTGCATTGCCATGCATTTATTTCAAAACGTAAAAAGTGTATCTTTTATGAATAAATAACTTAGATTTATAGATATTTGTTTCATTTACCATTTTCAGTAAACGGTAACATATATGGTGTAAAACATAAAACAAATATAATGCTTCATTTTATAGCTAAATTTCAGCTTATAATACTAGACCCATAATTATATGGAGACTAGGCTAGGACTTTTATGTTTTGTTATCTGCCAATTTTAATTTGCGAGCTCCGTACGCGCAAAAATGGCAAAAACAGATATGTACAAAAACTATGTGACAAGAGCCAGGTTAGTGTTATTATTTTATATAGTCAGTGCTGCCTACATCACTATCACAAACACACACCACACACACACTATCTGACAAGAACCAGTTTATTGTTTTTATTATAAATAGTCAGTGCTGCCTACATCACTATCACAAACACACACACACACACAGTTTCATTTTACACATAGAGAGGACATAAAATATAATGTATTGTACTCTAGTTGCACTGTTTTTTTTTCCTTTTTTTTTGTTATGTAAACATTTCAAATTCAGTTGTAATTCATAATAAAGGTTGGAGGCACTGTAGCAGACGCTAATCTACAAAAACTTTGTTTTTGTATACGTAACAAATATGTTTTAAACAAAATTATTATATCAGAAGTGTGCAAATCATATTTTTTAAATGAATAAAAATATTCTTATTGGCGAGCTTTAATCTCTATGCCATCTAGCTTTGCTCTTGGACTATACTTTACATGAACTCAGAGAATAAACTTTTAGGATGTGAATATGAATTATCATTAGTTATACGACTTTCCTCTTTACATAATGGAACGGATATAAAAAGCTCTGGCACCAACCTGGAACTCCAGAAATTGATGAACGCTATTGTTCATTTGTCAACTTCACAAAGTCAAAGTCAAAGTCACAAAGGATGTTGTCGCTGTCAGTCAAACAGGATAATAAATTCAAAGCCGTCGAGAGAAGCGCAGTCTAAAGTTTGAATTTTTTGATAAAAATCGCAATTATTTTATTGCGTCGAGCATTTCGAGAGTAGTATCGCATTAAGTATTGTACCTCGTTTCCTAAAATTAGATGCTGTTGATTTAACAAAAACGAAACTACGTACAAACATGTTGAATGTCTTTATTTTGGTCATTCATCTTTAGTATTTGTCTTTAATTTTGTGGTTTTAAAGGTAGACAATCGAACATGGATGTTGGTAATTGGAGGGACACTGTCATCAGTCAATTGCGAGCTAGAAATAAATATGAAACAACTGCATTCCAAGACATAATCTCATTTCGTAAGTTTTATAACCTCAAGATCGTGATAAAAATGTCTTTGTTTACAAATTGTTAAATAATGAACCATTACTACCTACTTAAATATTGTATCATAATGAATAAAACTTTAATTTCTACAATAAGATTTTGTACAATTTTGTAAAAATTTAATGCATACTTTGGAGCCATACAGTTGGTGTGTTTGTCTGGGGATTTATTATTATTATGATTTATCTTAAGATTTTTAAAACTTTTCTTGTTATCTTATAAAAACTTAGTGTGATATAAACAATTCTGTTGTGATGTTTATAACAAGTATTCTGATGTAATTATAAATAAAAATATTAAAGAAAGGAACATAATAATACTTTCTTAATGCCTTTAATAATATATTGATATAATATTCTAAGAGTAAAAAGTGAAATAATGATTGATTTGTTGTTATTTTTCAGAAAGTAGACTTTTCGACAATGTAAATACATTAAAAAATGAAAATTTGCAACTAACATTATTGAATGAGAGAATAAAATACTCTAATACAGAATGTAGTTCACCAGGAGGTAAGAAATATATTATTGCTTTATTATTACTGCTAACTGAAAAACATGTATAATTAACTTTTATATGATATTTAAAAATTTTGTGTATATATAACGTTTCAGGTGTTAATGAAAAAATACAAGCTCTTGAACAAAAAATGTTAGTTCAACAAGAGGAACTGACTTCACTTCACAGGCGAAGAGGAGAAAGTGCTCAGCAGATTATTAATCTAAACGCTAAAGTCCATGATTTAGAAAAACAATTGCAGGCTAAAGATATTATGTAAGTTTTAATGAATGAATATTTACTATAATTTTATTATACACAATGTGGACAAAAGCGAGAGGCATTTAATGAAACCACATATACTATAAGGGCCTACTGTTAATCCGAAACTATTAAAAAAAGTTTACGAGAAGTATACGAAAAAACATTTATCAAAGAACTTAAATAGCTTAATAATTAAGTTAAAATGTAAACATCCTTTGTGGAGTAGCCTGCCGCCACCTGCGTAATAAATTGGCAACGTAGCATTTGAGTAGCATAGCGCATGCGGCGGCAGGCTCAACGGCTCGCACACCTACCTACACAGCGGAGCGCCCGGGTTTGATGTGGATGATAATGTAAACATGTGTTGTAGGTAACGTTGGAAGGTATGATCAATGATAATAATAAATAAAAATAATTAATTGTTGTGTTGGAAGGTATGATCAATGAAAATAATAAACAAAAATAATTAATTGTAACACTTACACATTAAATCTTCAATTGTTCGAAATGTCCGCCGTTTGCAATGGTACACAAATTATAACGACGTATAATAATAGGTCTTTACCTATGAAACTGCCGTTTTGCCGAACTGGCCATTTCAAATGAAAATATTTTTTTTTTGACTGATAATTCTAATTTCAATTTAATTTTATTTGACAAACATGGAATTCTTTTTCTAAAATCGTCATTTGTTTAATAGTTAGTGTTTTGTTTTCAACGCATTCGAACATTTTTCGTCATCATGGATAAGTTAAAAATTCGAGTAATTATGGAGTATGAGTACAGTCGTGGCAGCAAAGCGGCACAAGCGGCACACATGAAAAATGAACCCCGTGGTCGTCCGAAAACTATGGTCGACAATGACGTATTAAAGGCAATTGTGGAAGCTGATGAAACTCAATCCACGACTGAATTAGCAGCAGCTTTCGACGTTAGCATCAAAACAATATTGGTCCATTTGCGTCAAATTGGCAAGGTAAAAAAGCTTGACAAATAGGTACCCCACGAACTCAATGACCGCCAGCGCGAAGTACGCGTGGAGACGTGCCTTGCACTGCTCAGCAGGCATACAAATGAAGGAATTCTGAACCGCATTGTTACTTGTGACGAGAAATGGATCCTGTTTGACAATCGTAAGCGCTCAGCATGTTGGTTGGACCCTGGTTCAGCACCCAAATAATGCCCTAAACGAAAACTTACCCCTAGAAAAGTGATGGTCACTGTTTGGTGGTCTAACGCGGGTGTAATTCATCACAGCTTCTTGCCAAACGGGACAAGCATTACTGCAGATGTGTACTGTGAAGAACTGAACACAATGATGGAGAAGCTCGCACGTCTCCAACCAGCTTTGGTCAATCGTTAGGCTCCACTGCTCCTGCACGACAACGCGCGACCTCATACTGCACAGCAGACGGTCTCCAAGCTACAAGAGTTGGGGTTGGAAGTTCTCCGTCATCCGTCGTACTCACCAGACCTTGCGCCTACAGACTTCTACTTTTTCCAGAATTTGGATAACTTCTTGGCGGGAAAAAAATTCAATACCCGAGAGGCAGTACAAAATGCCTTTGAAGAATTAGTTGCCACCCGTCCAGCTGATTTCTTCAAGAAAGGCATCAATAAGCTACCAATGCGTTGGCAAAGATGCATTGATTGCATGGGTGATTATTTTGATTAATAGAAATAAAAAATATATAAAAAAATTACGCTTCATTTATTTCGTGAAAAACGGTAATTTCATTGGTAAAGACCTAATATTGTTATTTAACCGTGCAATAAGGTCACTGTTTGTTGTTAAACTTTTTAATTTATTAAACACTAAAATAATCCGGTTTTTAAGTTCCTCTACGGTATTCATGTCTGTCGCGTACATTTCACTTTTCACAAACCCCCAGATAAAAACATCCATTGGAGTTTTCATTCGGGGACCGTGGTGGCCATCGTACTGGTCCAAATCGACCAATCCACTGCTGTCCAAACATTTCGGTGAGTAGCTCTCTGGAAGACATCACTGAATGTGGAGGAGCTCCGTCCAATTGGTACCATAAATGCCGATAATCGGCTAAGGGTAGTTCTTCGGTATATTCAGCCACGGGACCGGATAATATCTCCAAAAAATTTGCCGCGTTAAGGGTGCCGTCAATAAAAACAGGGCCAATAATCTGGTCCCTGTGTATACCAGCCCACACATTAACAGAAAAGCTGTACTGATGCTCTGACTCCCGAATCATGCGTGGATTTTCAATACTCCAGTATCTGAGATTTTGTTGGTTCCATATGCCATTGCGTGTAAATGTGCTCTCGTCGGTCCACATGACATTTAATGAAAAATTCGGGTCGTCAGTAACTTTGTCAAGTATCAACTGGCAGTGAGTACGCCTGACTGGCAAATCCCTTCTTAAAAGGGCTTGAACTTTTTTTAATTTGTACGGTTTGCGTTTATTCCTTTTTAAAATGTTATGCACGGTTCTATGGAAAACTCTAAACTGGTGTGCGGCTCTACGCAGACTCGATTTGGGCTTGCGGTCAAAATAGTCAAGAATCTGTTGCTCGCGCGCAGTAAGTATCTGCTGCGGTGGGACTCCCTCCTGATGCGCTGCTAATGGTTTGTTTTCCCGTGCCCGTTGTACTGCCAATACTATGGTGCGAGCGTTCCTAGGGCACGCGCGGCTGTCTCCATACCTTTCTCGGTAAGTTCGCAGAGCTAGAGCTGCGTTTCCGTGGGATTCCCCGTAGATTAAAATCATGTCAGTGTATTCTGACGCCGTGTATGTAGCACGAGGCATTGTGGATGTCTTACGTACTTACAAAATAATTAAAAAATACTCACAAAACTAAACCTAAAATACTCAGTTACGTGTCCTATCACAATAAAAACTTTACATTAGTAAATGGGACGCATGAGCGACAATAATCTGTGCTGAATTGCGCAACGTGCACCCCGGTTGCAACGCGTCTTCGCACTAAACAAAGTAAAAATTGTGCACTTGACCGAATTAGCCGAGCCGCCGCCGGCGCAATAGCAACATATCTATTTCTATTTCTAAACGCTTATTACATTAGAGTGAGATAACCGTGATCTGTACTTTCTTTTAAGGAAAGATTTGCAAACTTACGATGCGAACTGGCAACGTCGCGTCGCTCGCGTGAATTTTGTCGTTTAGATAACTATGTATGCCAAACTTACGATCAGGTGATCGGGAAGATACAGAGTGTTTAAATGAAACGAAGTAAAAACTAAAAAGCATTTCTGTGACTAAACTATTGCTTACATTGATCTGATTTTTGTTGTGTGGCCTGATAATGATAAACAAAATATGTGGTTTCATTTAATGCCTCTCGCTTTAATCAACATTATATATGAAACACCATATAATTTTGTAATTAACTGTGTATTTTAGTTCATATTGTCTGTTCTTGGATGTCTCTGTCCACATTTTTGCTCAAACACATGTAAATTATTACATTACTTAGTTTGAGTATTAACTAAATTGATGGAGTGGTTCAAGAGTAAGGAGTACTTCTTTAATGTTTGGTGTAAATTGGCTGAAATGTGATGAAATTAGTTTAAGATATTGGAAAAAAATTTGCCGACCGCTATCCCTTTGACATATAATAAAACAATGTATAGTGGAAATGTTCCCCTTTTATAGGTTTACAGAAAAGTCCGCAATGGTATTATGTCTATCTCTTAAGGTCAGCTTACTGTAGTTAATGTAGTAATATTCTCATAATTGTAATAAGTTTTATATTAAATGTGGTATGTTGTGTAGTGACTCTTTACGTTTTAAATACTTTTAAGATAGGAATCAAATCACATTAAAATCTCCAAGTAGGAAAAGGCTCCATAGGTATGTTACATTTAAATCTAATGATCATGCTCAACGCAACAAGCTGTTGGGTCACCAAGACAGTAGAAAAGAAGTATCCATATTTGTTGCTAGTTTGGTAATTATATTTACAGAGTATTAAAATGAGTTGTCTATAAAGAAATAATAGAAACTCTTCTGTTTATTACCTATAATTTAAGTACCAAGTGCTATAATTGAACTGTAAATATTTAATTATCTGTTAATATGTGTACCCTTAGTCATCTATCATATCTCCCAAATATTTATGCTTTCTCATAGTTCAAGATGAAAGGCATGTCTAAACTAAATTATCCAGTAACATGGACTATCAGAAGCTACGCCGCTGACACCGCATATATCTATTTAGCAATAGTTTAAAGTTTCCTTTGAATTTGAATGATAGTGGTAAGACAGTAAGGTATTGTAACATGTAACATTTTTCAAATATCAGAGCAAATTAATAATTATAATTATAAATTTAGTTTTTTTATAGAATAGAAATGTAGAAACATATTGATAGCCAAAATACTTGCAATTGAAAGATCTTCAACATTTTCCATCTCAGAGTCAAGTTCTGCAGTTAAATCAGAAAACACATGAGATTCAACAAATCATACAATAAGATTCACTAGTTTTCTGAAAAGAAAGAATAAATAGGCGCTCAAACAAACTAGATGTACCTTTCTTTTTTACAAAAAGTTTGATAATCCAACTCCAAAAATAAGACTCTTTCAAACAGTTCCATTAACTATCTGTAAAGTTATAGTTAGTAGATAATCATTTTAACTTTGCACATTTATATTTTATTGTTCTGTTTCAATTTATATTTCAAAATGATCAACCCGTTGTCAACAATGCTGGTACATCAAATACCTCCTAAAATATTGTAATTCCTCTGTATTGCTATTCTTGTTGTGGATCCTAAAAATAAATATATTCAAATAATAATTTAGAATGGTATATACCAGGGGTCGGCAACCTGTGGCTCGCGAGCCACATGCGGCTCCTTGGATAATTAAAAATCGTTGTGAATCGATTAACGAGGATTAGGCACCATTTCTATCTCTCAGCCACTTGAACGTTTTTCACTACACCCCTCAACCCTGACACTCGTCGTCACTGACGTTAGTCCGTAAAAGTTTACTTGTTCTAATTTTTTACTTAAATAATAAGTGATTATCGAATAATACCATACTTATATATATTATCTAATTTGTTGTGAAAAAACACTACTTATATATGAATAAATAAATATTTTTCTTATGAATAAATAGATTAGCTTTTTTTATCAAAAAACTTTATTTTATGCAAGTACTATTTATTTTTAAAACATATTTGTCGCTCTTTAAAAGCTTAACAATTTTGTAAATTGTAATTTTTGACTCTTCTGACTCAAAAGGTTGCCGACCCCTGGTATATACAATAAGGTACAATAAAATCCCATCTGCAGACTAGTCATTTCATTCGAACAATTACATAATAGTATACTTACTTATCTCATAAGTGCCATTACAATAATTACTATCATAGTCAATAAATTTATTATTTATTTATTTACTTATCACAAACACCATAGAACTATCATTACAGGGTAAACCTAATGCGATACTTAAGTTATATTTACTAATAAATAATATTCATGTCAAAAAATATCAATAGTAAAATGTCACAATTGAAGTTATCACAAGATTACTATAGCTTACTTATTAAAAACTAATATCAATATGATAACTTCATCAAAAATCAAATAATGGAATAAAATGTCAAGAAATTATAAATTATAATGTCCAAAGTAATAATAATATTAAATAATTATTATTTTACACTGGTTACTAAGACTAATTAATGGTCAAGACATGACTAACAAAATACTTTTGAAAATTCGTTCGGTGAGCAGCAAAACAAGTCGATTCGATCTGCTACTATATTAAGAGTCAGCAATGCGCGCGTGAGAGGCGCCTTTTGCAGCAGGTTGGTCTTAGCGAGCAGTACCACGAGTAGGCGCCGTCGCCGCATGTAGTCGTCGGGTACGCAAAGACTCACACACTCTAGTACTCCCCGGCTGTACTTGCAAACTTGTTCTGTATACGCTCCACCATCTCGGAATAATTGGCTGCGTGAGGAGCCCGTATTGCCAAGTTAACTTCTTAATGGCTCTTTACTAAGCATTATGTAGCGCTATCATAACTTTAATGTTTGTAAATCCAGCAACTTGTCGAACGACGAACCCCAAACAATTAAAGGCGTGTTTGCATATGTCTACAATATGCTGTCTAAACGTTAAGCCAGACGTCATTCTGACTTCAGTCGAGAGTAGTGGGAAATTATTTGACTATGATAGTACTTTCATAAATTCTTCTTTAAATATTAGGTACTTAACTATATTTATGTATAAAGAAGACCACCAGAAAAGATAACATTTTATATTATAATAAAATACAAAAAGTTTTTTTTAATGCAACCTCTGTTAAGGTAGCCACAACAACATTCACAAACATGATATAATAACAATGAAAAAAAATACTATAAACTTCTAAAAACTCAAAACCGAAATAATAATAATAAACATAATATAACATTACATGAAAAACTTACCGATACATTATTACAAAAACTATGATTTAAAATATAAAACACCCAAACATAAACAATAAATTATATTTTGATAACTATGCTTCACTTAAAACTTTAGTTGTTTCTTTTTTAACACACCAAGGGAGTCATGGAAAATATAGAACATTTTGGCAAAGACTATGTAAGCACCAGGTAGTTGGTAAAAAGTTAGATCTAGCGATAGACAACATTTTTTTGTTTTTTAAACCATTTTTTTGTGAATCAGTGAAATATACAATCTAATATATAAGAAATATGATTGTTTGAAGGAGTTAATCTTCTAGTTTATATTTTGTATAATTTTATTTAATACCAACGATATCTTGTGTCTATTAGTGTGACCAAGGTGCAACAGTGGATTAAACAGATTTTATCTCAGTTACATCTTGATAGCCAGCTTTACGTTCAGATAAAGTCTTATAATAACTGAAGTTAGCTCATCTTACAAAATAATGAAGTCCATTGAATTAATTACTTACTGTGAATGATCAAGTAAGGTTGTCTGAAGGCTGTTGAAAAACGTATGAATAAAAATATGACTTTAAAATATAGACGCGCAGACATGTTTCTAGAGTTAGGTTTAATATTTCTTAAGGGTTTAGCTTTTTAATAGATTATCAAGAACACTGTGAAATACGTTTTGGGTATTGTATTTATGTTTGTGTTGTTTGCTCAGATATGGGTTGCTCATGAAATCTAGTATCAACCGAGTAAAACTTAAGTGTATTGATCATAAGTTCTGTTTGTAAAGGGGGATTTAACATTCAAATTACATTAAAAAAGTATAATGAACAGGACATTTGGGTGTATATGAAGGTAATTTAAGCACTTTTCAATATTTTTATTTATTTAATAATACATTTGACGCCCTTTTCAAATTAAAAAAAAAACAATTTCCAAATTAATTTAATTGTAAGAACCAAATTTATATTTTACAATGAAATTCAAAACAGTAATAAAAAAACCAAAGAGCACAGTGGTATAAAAAAATAACGTCGTTCTAAAAGTGAATGTTTCAAAACTAAGAAAGAAAGATTAGTTATCAACATAAAAGAAAATTTATGTTGACAACTAGCAGTTACTACTGTACCTTTGTGTTTGTGTTTACTATTGTCAATAATAGTCATAATGAAAATTTAATGTATGATTTCCACAAGAGGTCCCGGAGCCGTTTCATCCGCGTACCAAAGTAACATAGTTGTTAGTTCGGGATAATGCAGCTTTCTAACGGTGAAGAATTCTTATAATTGCTTCTGTAAATACAGAAATATAGATTAATAGATTACATAAAAACAAACAAACAAATCTTTCCATTTTATAATTAAAATCTATATCTATATCTAATCTAATCTATAGATTTATAATAATAGTATGTATATATTAAGTAAGATTTATGATTGCCTTATCAGATCTAAAGGCGCCTATTAAGTAGTGGGATAACAGCAAATAAAATGAATTTATATTTGATGACCGATAATAATAATAATACTTTACTACTGTACTTTTAAGTTTTACTAAATAATGTTTGTCTTTAATGTGTATAATTTTTTTAGAATTTCAGAAAATGTTGCCCTCATAGCATCACTGAGAGCAGAGATACAAATGTATGAGTCCAGTATGTCCGAGTTACAAGGTTTAAACCAAGTCTTGAGGGATGAGCATCAAGCTTTACAAATTGCTTTTGCAGCTTTAGAAGATAAACTTAGGAAAGCACAGGTAATTAAGACATTTCGACTAGTCATTACGCTGATAAATAGACACTTATTTTAAGTCATGTCAATTGATCTTCAACTAACACCTAACATGCTTCAGAAATGATTTTTGATAGTAATTTATAAAACAGTTGACTTTGATCTGTGTGTCGAGTGCAAGTTTCAATCTTCGTACGTGAGCGTGTTTGATTTTTGTGTGAAAAAAAGTTGATTTACACATTTTACCGTAAGATGTCGCTGTTCAACTTTCATATAAAAATTAAACGCGCTTACAGAGTCAAGTGAAGGTGAAACTTCACACTTATACAACTGTTAGTAGTTATAACTTACTAACAAACTACTCCCTTCCACGAACGTGGAAGGAGGCGATTGTCATAGGTATTAGGAAACCCGGGAAACCGGCTAATCTACCAACAAGGTACCGTCCTATTAGCTTGCTTAGCACGATAGGCAAATTATACGAAAGGATCATTTTGAACAGCCTCCGAGAGGTCATTCATTCGAAGCACCTGTTACCGGATAAACAGTTCGGCTTTAGATCCTGTCACTCCCGCGTCCAACAGGTGCACCGCATCACGGAGTACATCTTGGAGCAAAGGAACATAGGTCGAAAACCGATAGGCACGGCTGCGCTTTTCCTTGACGTAGCTAAAGCCTTCGACAAGGGTGCTCCAATCCGTAGCTTACGCATTAGGCGCTTGGTTTAGGAAATGGAGAATTGAAGTCAACCCAGAAAAAGCAGCAATGTACTTTTTCTCTTTCAACCTGCTCTAGGACAACCTCAAGGAAACCCTCCAAAAGATTAGGTCAGATCACTCTGTTTGGTACTCCGATGCCATTGGCTAATAAAGTCAAATATTTAGGAGTCACTTTAGATAGTGGACTTACATTCGCGGATCACATAAAACGCGTCCGGGAGCGAGCTGCCTTCGCATGGGTAGGCTGCACCCTCTAATCTGCAAGAAGAGTAAAAGGTCGCTTAGAAAAAAGCTTACACTTTACAAAACTTGCATCCGCCCCATCATGACATATGCCAGTATGGCTTTCGCTCACGCCAGCAAGTCGAATCAATCACTTGCAGGTTATTCAAAATAGGTTCTTATGCAAATGCGTCGGGGCCCCGCACTATATGCAACTAGTAAACAGTCTAGACGCCACTTCGACAATGCTCCCCATCATCCCAACCCGCTGGTCAACAAGTCAGCTAAATACACAGCTAACCTAACCCACCGGTGGGCCAGGCTAACGCTTCGTACACATTCCTACTGAGTTTCTTGCTGGTTCTTTGGCAGTAGATGACCCTTCCGAACCAGTGGTAGTTTCAATATACGACGTCCTTAAGCCGAGGTGCGTGTCCTCTCGGGTGCCCTTAGGCATACTGCAGACTGGGTACCCTGTAATATTTATAAACTGTAATCATATCAAAACCGGACTATATTTAGTTTATAGGTCAATATTAGACACGTATTTACCAAGCTCAAATATTGAGATAGTTGTTGGGGATACTTAAAAATATTATAAAATCCAATTATTCCCGTAACAATGCCATTTATTTTTTCATTGACATCTAGAAAAATTATAAACTGTCAATCTGGCAAACTTCAAAGATATTGAGCCGCCATTTCAATGAGCCCTTATGTCAATTGTCTTTTGGCTGTTGTATCTACAATAATTGAAATTAGGGTGTTTTTTTAATTTCAATAGCTTCATCTGATCATTGTATGAACGTATTAACCCTATAACCGTATTCGTCCTATTAAGTAAACAACGTTTTCACGTCTTTTTCACGTCTTTTTTGAGGTTAGATTATAATTTCGACTTTTTATTCCCAACTTCTATATAAATCTTATGATTGTATTTCGATTATCCATCATTCAAACAGTCAAACCCACATATTCAGTTTGAGATACGTAAATGCTCTGCGAAAATAAAAACGGTACTGACAATGTATGTGAGTTTGCCAATATTCTTTAAAAGTGAACATGTATAAATTGTCCATTTCAATTCAAAACTCACATTCGGCGTAGTGATTAATATTAAAGATTAATACCTATCTGAAAGCGGCAGAAGAAAATAAATGTAAATACTTAGTTTTGAGTCACTCCTAATGCTTGACAGATTTCAATGAGTACCAGTGTACTAAAACAAGTTAATGAATTAGAGGCTGGGTACGAAGTTTTTAATTGCAATCTTATCGCCGGCTATACTATTTCCATTTCTTTATTTTCTCGATGACAGTTCTAATTTGATATAATGTAGCGTTGTGACCAAATAAGTAATGATATCGATCGTATACATTTATTATATTTTGAACTAAGACAAATACAACAAAAACATTCAAATATATTTTTTCAAGGTGGGTACACTCAATTTTTTTTATTTATTTGTTTTAATCTGTAACTCGTTATTTTTACAAGACGGTCATGCTAGTCACTACATTTCTGTGCGCTGCGTTTTTTCACATTATCCATACGTTACGTGGTGTATTTTGTGTTTCTCCGTGTTGATTGCTGCCCAGCTGTCAAATATCAAATACCGAAAGGATCTGTTCTGAAAAGGCAGGCGAGAGAACTGGTGATCAAGGTTCGTAATTACTTTGAACCAGAGTATCAAAATGGTGGCCCACTATTACCACTGTCGCAAGTGCGAGAGCGTGTTGCGGCCGCATTAGGAATTAGTGGACCTACTGTTTCAAAAATTACTACCGAAGCTTACGGTACAAGCGGCATGCAGGAAAATAAGCTTCGTACGCCGAAGAAAAGACACCAACCACGTCATGTGACATCGGTTGACAACTTCAACGCTGATGCTATTCGCCGTCATATATTAGGTCTTTACCTATGAAATTGCCGTTTTTCACGAAATAAATGAAGCGTAATTTTTTTATATATTTTTTATTTCTATTAATCAAAATAATCACCCATGCAATCAATGCATCTTTGCCAACGCATTGGTAGCTTATTGATGCCTTTCTTGAAGAAATCAGCTGGACGGGAGGCAACAATTCTTCAAAGGCATTTTTTACTGCCTCTCGGGTATTGAATTTTTTTCCCGCCAAGAAGTTATCCAAATTCTGGAAAAAGTAGAAGTCTGTAGGCGCAAGTCTGTGAGTACGGCGGATGACGGAGAACTTCCAATCCCAACTCTTGTAGCTTGGAGACCGTCTGCTGTGCAGTATGAGGTCGCGCGTTGTCGTGCAGGAGCAGTGGAGCCGAACGATTGACCAAAGCTGGTTGGAGACGTGCGAGCTTCTCCATCATTGTGTTCACTTCTTCACAGTACACATCTGCAGTAATGCTTGTCCCGTTTGGCAAGAAGCTGTGATGAATTACACCCGGGTTAGACCACCAAATAGTGACCATCACTTTTCTAGGGGTAAGTTTTCGTTTAGGGCATTGTTTGGGTGCTGAACCAGGGTCCAACCAACTTGCTGAGCGCTTACGATTGTCAAACAGGATCCATTTCTCGTCACAAGTAACAATGCGGTTCAGAATTCCTTCATTTGTATGCCTGCTGAGCAGTGCAAGGCACGTCTCCACGCGTACTTCGCGCTGGCGGTCATTGAGTTCGTGGGGTACCCATTTGTCAAGCTTTTTTACCTTGCCAATTTGACGCAAATGGACCAATATTGTTTTGATGCTAACGTCGAAAGCTGCTGCTAATTCAGCCGTGGATTGAGTTTCATCAGCTTCCACAATTGCCTTTAATTCGTCATTGTCGACCAAAGTTTTCGGACGACCACGGGGTTCATTTTTCAGGTCAAAATTTCCAGAACGGAAGCGGGTAAACCAATAACGGGTGGTGCGTTCGTTTGTAGTGTTCGCTCCGTAAACGTCGTTGATGTTGCGTGCCGCTTGTGCCGCTTTGCTGCCACGACGGTACTCATACTCCATAATTACTCGAATTTTTAACTTATCCATGATGACGAAAAATGTTCGAATGCGTTGAAAACAAAACACTAACTATTAAACAAATGACGATTTTAGAAAAAGAATTCCATGTTTGTCAAATAAAATTAAATTGAAATTAGAATTATCAGTCAAAAAATAATATTTTCATTTGAAATGGCCAGTACGGCAAAACGGCAGTTTCATAGGTAAAGACCTATTATATGACTATTACTTGCGCAAAGAAATTCAAACACTTAAAAAACTTGTTGTTTCTTTACGTGAATATGGTTTGTTCCATGGCCTAAAATCGTCATTAAGCTTAGTATTGAAAGAAATTGGATTTTCTTTTAAAAAATCGGACAAACGTAAAATATTGATGGAGCGTCACGACGTTGCTATGGCTCGCTGCGAATTTCTGAGCGAAGCCAAAAAGATATCAGATTGGTCAAATGTTATTTTCACTGACGAGACTTGGTTAAATGCAAACCACACAGTATCTAAGAACTGGACTGACGACACCGACGCTTCCACTAGTTCAGTGCCAATGGGAAAAGGTGAACGCCTTATCATATGCCATGCAGGGTCTACGAAAGGATTCGTGTCAGATGCTTTACTGGCCTTTAAATCCAAGAAAACAGTGGACTACCACGAAGAAATGAACGTGGAGATTTACGAAGGATGGTTTAAAGAAATGGTGCAATCTCTGGAAGAACCGTCCATAATTATTATGGACATCGCTACATATCACTCCGCACAAATTGATAAAATGCCGACGCAGGCCAATAAAAAACAAAAGAACAATACTTGACTGTCTCCAACGTCATGGCGAAAATGTGGATAGTACTTTATTAAAAGTACAATTAGTGAATATTTTAAAATCGAAAAAAAAGCCTCCCTAAAAGATATGTTATCGACGAAATAGCTGCCGAATGTGGTCATTGGGTTCTTCGACTTCCGCCGTATCATTACCAGTACAATGCTATAGAACTAATACACGCCGCTCGAAACAATACCCATCCCCCTTTTACGGCAAACAAGATGTTAGATTGATTAAAAAATGCATGTGCGGAAGTAACTGCCGAAAACTGGGAAAAATTTTGAGAAGAACCCAAAACATTATAGTGTCGGATTGGGAAATTCATGTGGCAATCGATAATATACAAGTACAGGAACTTGTAATAAATGTTGGGGACAGCTCATCGAGTGACAGTTCATCAGATTTTGTTTAAAATAAATAAATAAAGATTACCTGTCGTTATAATTATTTCGTTTCATTGTCGAGTACCTACCTATACCTACTTATTTTACAACAGCTTCGAAAATTTTAAAGAAGTTAGCATTATCAATCAAGAATTAATACGTGTAACATCTTGTAATGAAATATAATATTAGTTAATAAATTTGTACAAAAGTATCCGGCAGTAGTTTTGTTTCTTACATTTTGTAAAAAAATATCGGGTCTGTTATCCTGTTACGTTTATCGATATAGCTCCATCCCTATCACTTTCTCCGACTCTGGTATTATATAACGTTGTACGTGAGTAAACGTCATATTTTTATAAAATAATGCATACATAATGTAAAAAAAACGCTCGCACAAGTTTTCACAGGAGCTGTCATCGAGAAAATAAAGAAATGGAAATAGTATAGTCACTTAAAATTCAGCATCATGACGCATGATGGAATGTTCATAGATGTTACAATGTTAAAACATTGCTGCTCTTTCTTATACGTTCGCATCATTCGTTCTTTTTAGCCAAAACTATCTTATAATGCTTGTTGATATTAAAGATGTTGATGTCAAAATTAAAACTTCCTTGCATTTAAAGAAGTTGACGATAATGATTCTGGATGGATTATTATATAAACATATACATGTTAATTTATGTTCGGTATATTCTACTGTAAAGATTCGGAGGAAGGGTTGGATTTAACATTGAAACCGTGTACTGTAAAGTACAAGTTTTCAGGCTGTAAAAGGTTGTCCTTAAACAAAATTTAGGCCACATTGATATCGCTCGGACAATCAGTTAAATAAAAACGTATCGGTAAATAACTTAGTTCCAGATAGGTTCCTTATTCAATGGCTATCAGATTGCGGTTACACGTTTGTATGGTCAGTTAGATAGTCATCTGCATCGCACTAATAATATCCTTGTGATTAGGTACATATTGTCCGTATTGGTAGCGACGACGTTCGTATCTGAATAAAGATGTTTGGTGAGGGCGCTACCCACATGTTTGGGCTGGGGCATTCGTGTCGGCAGTAATTACTGCACATGCTTGGCTTGAGCCGATCGGGTAGTCCAATCAGGATTTATGTAGGTCGCCAAAACTAGAAAGACGTTGGCCGGGCGGCATTTTCCACGACTTCACCGCCTGACAGTGCCGATTAATGTCGTAGTGCCCCTAAAGGAAATCTGGAAATTACTTTTATATAATTCATGCAAGAATCATTTTAGCTTACAAAGGGTTGCAATGGTTCCTTATCACAATTAAAAAAATTAATTATTTATTTTTCAAAAATGTATTACTAAAAAATGTATTACTTATGATTTCCTTCTTTGTTGTACTAATAACGGAGGTACCAAAATAGTGTTTAATTTTGTATGTTACCTACTGTTATTTGGGCAGTTTGTCATCAAATGCATACATGTTTCCGAGTCACGGTGATATTTGTAAAAGTTTAACCATTTATGTTGATTTTATAATCTTTTTTATAATGATATAAAGCTAAATTTTAATATAAAGTTTTGTTATTACAGAATCCATTTGTTTCTTAAACTATTACAAACACGAACATATTCACACACCGCAAACACATACACACGGACATATAAAATCTTGTACAGGGAAATATCAGAGACGCTAAATATAAAGGCTATACTGAAAATCAGTGATTTGATGTCACAACATCAAGGCTTTTGCTGAGTTGTAGCCGTTTGTTGCTGCAGTTTATGTATTTATACATTAATTTACTACAAAAACACCTACGAACTAGCCTGTAATGATAGTTGACTTACATTTAATATTTATTAATATTCATGTCAAAAAATATCAATTAAAATAGTAAAATGTCACAAGTGAAGGTGACCTGATAATACATTGTATTACCTGTGAGTGTTATAATCAGACTTCTGTCATGTGCTTTGTATTCTATTCTTGGCTATTTGTTAGTTGTTTTCATATTAATTTATTTTGTACTTATATCTTTTGTGCCCTGAATATTTGTAATTTGGTAGTTTGGTATTTAAATAGTTTACGAATAGTAAAGAAAAATTGCAGGAGTAACAGTTTGTTTACAATCACTAGTTTTCTAGATACAGAGATATTTTTGAGAATCTTCTGCGAGTCGCCGAAGCACGCTCCAAACAAAACAGTACCGAGTTATGATGTCACAACGTGTAAATCATACTAAAAATTGTATTGGCGTTTATATAAAATATATAATAGCTACGTACATAATGCGTTTACATGCATACTTTTATTTTTGTGATTTTATTAAGTTTACAAGGGAAACATACATATCTTTACACAAAGACACAATTCATTATAAGTAACACAGTTAACAATTAAGTTTATTGTTATATTTAATGCTAGTAAGCTAACAATATTATAAAAAATTACATTTATTATCTTAAGTTAATTCTTCTTTGTTAAGTAAATATTCTACTCAATATATTTTCGATATTAAATTCAAAATACGTTTTTTTTTTCAAAATATTTTTTGGTTAAATTATAGGTATATTTTTTAAATAAATTAAATAAATTATAAAAACTTGCTTTTCAAATAGTGTCCAATACCCAATTGTGCTCTAGTTTCAATTATTTTTCCTTTCTGACTCAGGCTTTATAATATATAATTACAATTATTTTAACCTATTATAATCGTTGAACGTTATTATTAGATTGGCCCTTAAGTGAGATAGAACTAAACATATTATCATGATTAATGTATAAAATTTATTAATATAGTAAACTTACGTCACAATCGTTTTGAATTCGATTAGCTAAATTGGTACAAAATATGTAAGGTAGATCGGAATACGCAAAGTCGATCGGTCGACGGTCGATCGATTGGTGTGGAAACACCCTGAGTGATCCATCAGCCTTGTGACCAGACTAGGAATGCGGCTTACACGTTTAATCCTTGTCTGCTGCTAAACAAAACAAGAGCATCAAAAGAAGTGCCGGCTTTAATCCAAATAATGCCGAAATAAATAATAAAAATGCTGTTATCCGTATCCGAAATAAACGACGTGGCGTTTGACAGTCATCTGATTGGCATCATTGGGTAATAATTATCGTATAGATACATGTGCTTTAATTTCTATGTCGTATTTAATTTTGTGTTTCGAAACGGATGGTTACTAGTTTATTGTTCGCGATGTAGAATGCTACTTGTCTGACTTGTTTTCCAAGGAAATCTAGCCCAAGATTTTCAAGTTTGAAATTCTTGGTACCTGCCTTTAAGATAAGCGTATGGCATTCTCATTTTTGTTCTCCCTTCGCACCAGATGCAATAGAACGCTAGGATAATTTTCCATGATAATTCATATAAAATCTATATTCCAATGTGCACGTGTTAATATCAAACAATTAAACATTTATTCATGGTTTCCATGGACATGGATGCTATTTACTATGGGATTGTTCTTCGACTAAAATATATTGTGAATATATATTGGGAATATTTATATATTTTTAATAAATTAAAAAATAAATATAAATCACAAAAAAAATCGAACAATGAACAAAAACAATTAACTAAGTTAACAAAATTCTAAGTTTCTATGTCTAGCGTGTATGTGCAAAAGGGTCATAGCTTTAAGGTTGCCATATGCTCATACGAGCAAATCGTTGATTTTCAGTCATCGTATACCTGTATCCCGTAAATAAAATCACAACGATGCGGCAGTGGATAATGCAATATACTTCTCGAAGATTGCTAACGTTTAACGACAAGGAAACTGTAATATCTAAGACGTTTCCATCAAATCGTTTGTTTCTTTGTTTTGAAATGTTTCTGTTATAAAATGGTGAACATGGCCATGAAAACAGCGTGTTTATGAATATTTAATAGCTTTTTAATTACTTGACTGTTTAAAACGCTTTGTTTTAAAAATAGCGACGTATGTTTCTGTATTGCTTAATCACATTGTTGGCAATATCTTTTGTTTGTAGAATACTGCTCTAACTTTATTTTGATGTCTTCAGTTTAACTAAATAAATTGAATTTGAAATGATACTTTAGAGTAATATATGAATATTGCACACTCCTTACTACAGGTTTGCTTTTGCGTTTATCACGCAATGTTATCATATCGTTTGCTTTTGCAATTTAAATAATAGTTAACAATTAATCTGCATAAACGTCAAAACGCACAGGTGCACTGGGAATATGTAAGTCTACGTAATATGTAACAAATCAATCTAAAAAAAATGTTATATATGTATATATAAGATATCACCTAACGTATAGTTACAACTATTTTTTATTCATTTACAGGTCAAAAAGGTTATGTTTTTATTACTTTCAAATTCGCATTGAGCGCATAGAGCTGTTGAATTCTGATTTATTTATTAACATGTAACATAATGATAAGATACTCGCTCGTATCCGTGCCACACCAATTTTTAGTACCATCTATTTCCCGAGAACTAAATTTTTTTTACTGCAGCATTCAAGACATGGCGCTATGCCAAGCCAATTCGAGGTTTTGTTCAAAACCCAGTATGCTCATATTTTATTACGAAAATTATATTTCATAAATGTTTATTAGGTATTGAAATAATTAAATTATAACATCTGTGAATAATGACAAAACTTCCTAAAGTAATGAGCAGATGAAAATTTATGGTAACATTAGGATCTTTTTTGTTACGACAGTTATTTTAAAAACTAAATTAAAAAAAAAGTTTGTCACAAATTTATGACTAAGTCTTAAAATAATTTAGATAGTTATTTGTTTTAGCTATGCTCGTTGCTTTGTGTAATAGCATTTATATTATAATTTTCCGCTCTCAGTCTTTATCGGTAACACCCTGTGTATTTTTATGATCATCATGTGATTATTCTTTGCATGTGTGAAATATATGGAATATGTGTCGTCATGAAAGTCTTACCGGCAATTTGGTTTCAGTAGCTGATACGTTGAGCTTCAAATCTAGTTTGCCGTATCTTTTACCCGGTGAATGAATTGTGTGCGCGAGTGTATTTTGATCTTGACACTTTATAAATAAAAATATGCAGAAGTTATTTAAAAAGGTCATAATTATTTTTTTTATGTATCGAAAATATGGAGTGTATCTAAAGTTCATATTAATGGTATTTTCCAGGACGAAAACCGATCTTTAGTTGAAAGACTGATTAAATACAAGGCGAAGGATGCCGACAAAATGAACGAAGAAAACGAACATTTTCTAAAGTAAGTACCTTCTTCATAACTTAATTGGTATTAAACGCATGACCGAAATTCCCTGTGACTGATCAACGATTGTGTAATTTATTTTCAACATTTAATGAAGGTAGATAGTATATGTTTTTGGGATCATGCTTAGTTAGTCCTGGCAAAATGTATTTTTGTTACTATTTATGTTGCTGAATTTGGTAAATTGATACTGCACAGTAGATTTGTTTCTCACGCGTAATTAAGATGCTTTAGATCATTTTATGGTTCATAAACGTTTTGTAAATCTCTTGTGCATTAAATTAAAATGACTTACTAATTATACATAACTAAACAATCCTGTGTTTAAGTTTTCATAATTAATCAGTTATCAGTAACAACCTGAAACACTTTACGTCTACCTAACTAGAAAAACTGACATATGATAACATGAAAAAATTAATAAAATAATTGTTTTTTTAATGTTGAACTTAAGTATTAGACATTAATTTTATTATTAGTTCTGTAAAGAGATTCAGTGAAACGAAATTTGTGGCAATGATTCAAATAGCTTTGCATTATTTGACTTTATCATGTAGTAAACTCGCTACTTATTTATTATTTTTGTGGAGAGTGACGATCTTGTGCTCAAGGCTTACGGAGTGTCTGCTTTTGCCCTGAATTTGTCGTGTTTTGCTTCTTTTTTGTTTAATTTTCTTTCAACAGGTCCAATACTACCGCCTTTTTGATCAACACCTTTGGTAGAGTTAGTTTCGGGTGAGTCTGTCCATATGAGAATGAGGATATGGTGTTTTGAAAGCATTGTGGCGTTTTCTTTTACCTTAATTATTTCACACTTGACAACTGTGATCGAATGTCTCCTATCTCAGTTACCCACAAATGAATGAAAGAGATAGATACAAGCGATGCATTTGTTTTCGTGTAATAATTTGGGAGGATCATAATATACCATTTTGTTTGTTTGCAACATCAAGATTCGAAGCCCTTTTCCAACCTTGAGCCATTCTAATTTCATGATTATAAAATGAATGGGTGGTGTCATATAAATTGTACATATTCATATCGTGTGATTGATTTATAATGTTACTTCGTATTTGAATATAGTTAAGTTTATATGTAATAAAACATAAATATTTTATCAAACTTTTATCTAATGTTCTGTAATCATTTATCTCTAAGCATGTCAATATTTTCTTTTCGTTTTCTTAAATGTTTGAATATTGATTTATTTCCTTAGTTGTTTAAGATTATTACGTTGTTTTAGTATTAAACTGTATCTGGTGTGTCTGAACAAAGATGGTTAATGACTATTTTGATGAAGTAAATGTAGGTCTTCACATTTTATTATTAAGTATTACATTATAACGTATTTAATTATATTTTCACTAATATAATAAAGATATTCTATTTTATACGTCAAAAAAAATTAACTGTTATGTCCGTTTATTTATTCAGTTAGAAAATTCATGATTAGCAATATGCAACTGTTTATTTAGCGTAAAAAACACAATTATCACTTTTGCATGATGCATGTTGACTGATGCATTTTTTGAGCATGCACTGGGTATGGAATGAAGCATTAAAAATTTTACTGCATCGATAGAAACTAAAACTAAATATTCAGGTCTCTATTTACAATATCTTTTTCAAGTAAGCTATGCCTAATTCGAATGGACTTTGATCATTTAGGTTAAACAGCCTATAATTCTAGTATAAAGCAAGATTATTGCGTGGACAATCCTCGGATGCATTATACAGTAAATAATGAATTTTATTTGCAGAAAGAAGAGTGATAAGCTTCGAAAAGACTTGGAAGAAGCGGCAAGAGAGGGAGGAAGTCGCAGCAGTGGGTCGGGAGGTTCGGATGATAAAATTGTTGATTCTCTTCCTTATTACTCAACAACCTTGCCGTCGAAAGTTGCTTTGAGATTTGTGAGTATTTAAATAGTAGCGAAAACAAAACTTGCTAAAGTAAATAAACTAACATTTCTAAAGGTAAAAATATATAGATTGCACTAAAATTGTTTTTAAGGGCTGTGGATTTTTATAATAAATAAGTAAAAATGCCTTTGTAATGGTCTAAAAGTTCATCAGTCTAAAATGGATCAAGTGTAAATAACTTGAATAGAGTGTCATATTCAAATTACATCTTTCTTGTTCGTGTATGAACAACAGCTAAAGCCTGAGTCTTTTTTATTTATTTATTTATTTATTTATTCAGTACAGCCACATCATACATATTCACACATTAAAATTAAAATATAGATTAAGATATTATACCTAATATGTATGACTCTTAAGGCGTACACATCATTCTTAGGATAACTGATAACATCATTTATCTAATTTATAACAAACAGTAAAAGAGAATTTCAAATCTATAGGTAAAAAAAAAATAAACAAATTCTGTAGTTACAGTTTTAGTTAACTTGTTCATTCAAGTTTTTATTTTTTTATTTTTATTTTTGTTATTTTGTTTTGGTGGCAGAACAAAAACACTTCGCAGTTTATTTTTGAAAGCAAAGAACACATCGTGAAACACGTCAATTTCCGAATTCCGGGCCTGAGTTGTATTGTATCCGTTTAGTATCCTGTAAAGGGGTGATTGTGTACCTAAATTAGTTTTAGCGAATGGTGTCTTAAATATTTTTGTTATTTTGTTCCTCGGATATGAGTAAGGGATGAGCAGATTAATTTTTTCAAGAAGTTGTGTGCACTTTGTTTTATCATTCAGTAATTTATGAAGGAAACATACGTCAAGAATTCGCCTTCTATTGTAGAGTGTGTTCATGTGATATTTTGATAATCTGGTCTGGTACGGGTTTCTGTGCGAAAAGCCGCTGTCAAAAAAAGCTAGATGCCTTGTGAATGCACGTTGGATGCTTTCGATACGTTGAGAATGGACAGTGTATGACGGAGACCAAGCAACACTGGCAAATTCAAGAGGGCTGCGAACGTACGCATTATATAGAAGGATTTTAGACCTGCTGTTGAAGCCGATAGAATTTCTTTTTATAAAGCCGAACATCTGGGCAGATTTTGTGACAATTTTATTAATATGTGGTATAAATTTTAATTTTTTATCTAGTGTGACCCCCAGATCTCTAATTTCATCGAGTTCGGTAAGGTAAGTGCCACCTATCTCATACCTGGTCACGAGAGGTTTTAGTTTTCGTGTATATTTAATGTGAAAGCATTTGCTTGTGTTGAGTTTCATTTTATTTACATTACACCAGTCTAAAATATTGTTTAGGTCATCCTGAATCAACTTACTATCGTCGGGCGAGGAAACAGGATGATAGATTTTAAGGTCATCGGCAAACAATGAAATTTTACTATGTTTGACATACGTTGTAATGTCATTTATAAATATTAAGAATAAAATAGGCCCTAAGTGCGATCCCTGGGGCACGCCAGATAACGCGAAATAAGTTTCAGATTGGAAACCATTGACAACTACAGATTGAGGTCTTTTGTATAAATAGGACTCAAACCAATTCCACAACACACCCTCTATTCCAAAGTCATGTAATTTATCCAAAAGAATTGGGTGGTCAACTTTGTCGAACGCACTGCAAAAATCGGTATATATTACGTCAACTTGCTTACCAGCATCAACTTCTTGGGATAAATAGGAAACAAATGACACTAAGTTAGTTTGAACAGAATGACCATTACGAAATCCATGTTGGTGATCCGAGAGATATCTATCAACTAAATTGGCAATAAATGGGCATAAAACGGATTCGAAAAGCTTAGAAAAACATGATAATATTGAGATTGGTCGGTAGTTTTTGACATTTGCTTGATCACCTCTTTTATGCACAGGTACAATGCGAGCCTTTTTCCATTCTTCAGGAAATGTTCCTTCTGCTAGAGAACGATTAAATATGAATAAAAGTGGCAATGTAAGTGCGGTGGCACAGCGTTTGACAAATAATGGTGGAATGGAATCAGGACCAGCGCCTTTAAATATGTTTAGTTTTTTAATTTGCCTTAAAATATCTTTTTCGGTAATCTGCAAGAGGGTAATATGCTTATTGTTCGAAGGAATATGTGACCTTTTTAGACAGGATGCATTATTAGTAGTATTATTGGAATATGTAGAATTAAATTGTTTAGCAAAAAGGTTCGAAATATCATTGCCATTTTGAGCAGAAGTAGTATCCATGTACATAGAAGTGGGAGTTGAAGAGTGACCTCCGCGTTTATTTTTTACGAAACTCCAAAAAGCTTTAGGATTTTTAGATAAGTTAGACTCAATTGTGTTTTTGTAGTTTTTATAGCATGTGTTATGTAATTTATGGCAATTTTTTCGAAGAATGTGAAATTCAATTTTGTCCCGAGGATTATTGTATTTTTGTAATCGTTTGCGTACATTTTCTTTTTCATTTAACAGTTTAATTAAATTTTTTGTAAACCACGGGGGCCGTGATGACTTCGTTATTTTTTTGACCGGAACATGTTTGTTTATTATTTCTTTCACTATGGAATAAAATTCTGCCACCATAACATTAACATCCTCACAGCTTGATAAAATAGTATTCCAGTTGACAGTATTTAATTCTAATTTAACAGTCTCATAGTCAGTCTTATGAAAGTTATGTTTAAATATGTTATTTGTAATAAGATATTTTATTGTATCACAAGGTATAGTAACCAGTAGGCTGGGATGAATAGGATAAACCTTACTTAAAGAATTAAGAGGACTAGATACAGACAATGTTGGTATGTTACTGAGTACTAAATCTAAATACACATCATCGCCATTTTTAATGCTGTTGAACTGGTACAAATTATTAATTGCCATAAAATCTGTCAGAGCATAACCTAAGCTTCTATCATAATTATGCGGAATCATGTAGGTCTGAAATAGTGTATCCAGATATTTTTTTCTAACATTTTGAAATCCTTATAAGCAGTCTGGTTTAACATTTTTGATTTGTTATTTGTCTATAGAGGGGTATATCGTATAAGTTACTGCCGACACAAATTGGCGGTATAGATAAATTATTTTTTATAAAATTTTTGTTTATTTAATTTTTGATCAATTAATTTTAGGACTTTTAAGGAAACTTACAGCTAGGTACATTTTTTATATTCTTTAATTTTAAATTAACAACACGTCCAAAACACGTATGATACGCTGATGGCCAATTACAAGTTTCCACTTATAGGTAGGGTAAAGTCTATCCATATGAGATACTCGCAGTTCTCTTATTCATAACAATTTTGTTTTCTACAGGATGCTCATGATAGCGAAGTTAACGCAGTAAAATGGAGTCCCACTGACAGAATAGTAGCTACAGGTGGAGCGGACAGGAAAGTCAAGTTATGGGATGTCTCCAAAAGTAGGTTCACTGTAAACGTCTGTAACGTACTACCTTACTGAAGGTTTTGTTATAATTAAGAACTATTTTATTTGAAATAATCATTTCTGTTACAGTGAAAAGTAAAATTTGCTGTCATGGCTGTTGATATTTATATATGTATGTTTATTCTGCATAAACTTACATATATTACGATTATATATTAAACATATATATTGACACTGACGAATCTTGAAATAGTATTCCAGCAATTGGTACTGAAATAGGTACAAGTTGGTAACATGTTAAACCACAGACCTCTAAAAAAATACGAGAAATTGGCGTATGGATCTACTCAGTTACGCACTCCCTTTTACAAGAAATGTAGTTTTCTTATTAGATTTTTTTACGAATTTTAAAGCCGGAAAACTGGTACCCACCTTATGGTAAGTGGCATCCGCACCCACGGACATCATTAATCGTAGGTGTTTTGTTTATTAACAGTAGTTGTGATTGTTATATCGACTAATGCTGCGTTGCCGACCGCAGGCTTCAGTTGAAGTTGCTTTTGTTCCAGTAACTGCACTGGCTGTTCCGTCCCCTTGACCGGAACACAACCACGTAAACGTGATTATTATAGCGGTCAAAACAAGAATGATTGAAGTACCGGCCCATGCGAGATCTTAACAAAGATACTCTACTACACTACATATCTTGTGCTGTACAATTTTATGTTTATTAAGTCGGTTAATTTTTTTTATACATATGTTTTACTTGTACCTTCAAAAAGGGGTCATTCAGTGATATATGTCAAACTTCAATCTAGACATTCGAAGGTGCATAAATTTACAACAAGCTGAAAATCGTTCAAAATATAATTATAAATAAAATTTGAAAGTTCCCCATCTTTCCCCTGTATAGAAGATTTAAATTAGCTCTTCACGATTTTCAGCAAAACGGTAAGTTTTATCATAAATACACCGCATACAAAAATTGTAGATAATAAAATTATTCCATAAAAAATGTATCAATACTTTATTTCCTACAAGCCACCGTTTCCGAGATACAACGATTCAAAAAGTTGTAAAAGTTATAATCGTCATAATATGCACAAGTTTCACGCAAACTATGAGAAAGTGTACTTAGTACTTTTCCTAACGAGGTTTCCCCTGGTATTCCACGGGTCAATAAATTTTTAAAGCTATACTTTGAAACTATTGCAAAATAACGGAGTTTAGCAAAGACTGGAAAAGATAAAAGCGATGTAAATGAAAAAAAAGTAGTGAAGTTTATTCGTCTGATTCGTAGCCGTCAAATTCTTCTTCTTGATATTTTTGTTCTTGTTCTTCATCTTTATTCTTCTTTATTCTGGGTGCAAGTGGATTGCGTCAATAGCGATGTATCGCATGTCACCTCGTTGCAATCAAATGAATCCTCCACTGTTGGCGATTCAACATTAGAGCACAAAACAGTCCGACTTGTTTGCAACCACATTTAGCACTGCATCCTTTTTGCTGTTGCAAAAAATTGTGTTCAGCAGTTTTTCCGGCGTAGGTGGAAGTAAAGTTTGGACTGGTTCTAATGTATTGCTGACCAACTTCCAACCCCAGTCTGTAGGGTCTAGCTAGCTGATAACCAAGCCACACTTGAACTTGGTAATATACCCGAAAAAGATGTTGTGAAGATGAAAAAGAAGAAGTGAGATTAGGTGAAGACAAGCTAATTGAACTTGTTTTTTACTTTTATTATTTTTAACGAAACATGCATATCGATACTTATCTAAGTTTTTTTACATATTCGTGGCGTACTCATGCATGTTATGACGATTATAAATTATATCTCAGAAACGGTGGCTCGTAGGGAAATAGTATATTATGCCACTAGTGAATAAAGGACGGATTTAAAGCGAGGGCCGTAGATGAGTCACGAGCAAGTGAAGGATTCTAACGATTGAATCACGAGCGTAGCGAGTGATTTAAGATGATGTTGATCAATTTTGTTAGAGCAATGACTGAAATTAAGCGTAATTTTCTTATTATTATCATTAGGGTGGTCAACTTGTGAAACAATATTAATCTAATGCCAAACTCCTTGTCGCAAATATCGACCAGTCAAATCTCGAGAATTTATTTGCACCAAAGAGTTTGAATTTCGAATCTTATCGCAAGGAGTTTGTGTAAGCATTGAAATAGAGATCGGATATATTTTGTGTTCCAAATTCAAACACCAAAACAGTGAATAAAAACAAAACAGTGAATAAAAAGCCTTTTCACTGATTTGCGTGAATAAAATAAGCTTTTTAGAGTAGGTATGGTATAAACAATATTGATACATTTTTATAGATAATTTAATGGTCTACAATGTTTGTCTGGGGTGTTTTTAAGATAAAACTTACAATTTTGCTGTAAAATTGCAAAAAACAATTTTTTTTGACCTTTGACCTTGAATAAATTTTTGTCCATACAGAGGAAAGATGGGGCCTTTAAAATTTTACTTATGATTATATTTTGAACGATTATACCGATTTTCAGCTTGTTGTAAATTTATGTAGCTTCACTCTTATAGTTTGGTCTAATTTGACCGGACTAGCATGCTAATTCTCAACTTGCAACTTCTTTGTAATTTCGAATAGTACTTCAAACGTATCTTCAAGTAAGCATTTAAAGCTTCCTAAAACTAATTACAAATAGAACAGCTGTCGTTGACTTACCGGTAAAAGTTCCGTCCATGGAGTGGGCATTTAAACTCAGAATAAATCTAGGCCAAAAGTTATTAGAAGAGTAAAATCAAAATCCCGACCTAATTAGACCGCTTCTTCAAGGTGGTGGCTAGTCCATAATCTAGATTTTAAGGTGGACATTGTTTTCCTCAATATCTCGGCCACTTTTACCTTGCGAAAAAAATGATAGAGACAAAATTGTTCATTATTTGTTGATCTATATTTCATTTAATTTAAATTTAAATTGATTAATTATGGAATACAAGAAGCAGTTACTTGTATTTAGTATTTTGAATTACTGTTATTGAGGAACAGTAAATGGCTTTTTGTAATTGTTCACTATTTTTAATACATAATAAATCTTTATATATTTATCACTTCACCAAAGTCTGTAAATGATAATCAAATGAAAAAATGCTAGTTTCTGTAATAAATCCATGACTTTCTAAACATGAAAATGTCTCAATTGCCAAGAAGACTGATTGCTTAGAAATAATAAAAAAATGAAATTGTGACCCTTTCATTTTTAAATTTTATAGGCAGGTTAAATAAATAACATTTACAATTAGTAGAATCTGGTGTTACTTTGCGAAAACACAATGTAATCGCAATAACATTACTTTTACTACTTTCGTGGCACTAATTCGTAGCGACTTAAGAATGCCTCTGGCAGGGGCGAAACACGTTTCGGTGGTGAGAGCATTTTCTGTAAACCAAATTAACACTGCGTGGTATGTTGGTGGGGGGGGGGGGTTGCTATAACTAAATGCATGAGGTTCTTACACACCCAAGTGTCGCGAAAGTATCTAAGTAATTTTAAACCAACGTTAAAATAATTATAATAAAATTGTTTATTGTGGCAACTTATCCCAATTGTTAGTTTACAAAAACTTTCAAGTTTTAGTTAAGAACATAAATGTTAGTGGTACAACATGTAGTTTTCGTTATATCTAAAATAATTAAAAACCTTGATGTCATTAAAAGAAAAGTTATATCATTAAATTCTAAAACTATAACAATAATGCTGCAAAACCAAAACGTAAATATCATGAATCCACATAATGCAATTTAGTACATAAGCAACTATATATTTTTTTATCTACATTATATCTTATATGCTTTAAATTATGGAAAGACAATTCAATTATTCAGATGTTTTTATGTGCTTTTTTCAACCTAAACATTTAGATTTTTGTCAGTTATGTGTCTTTGTAAAAATAAAATTCGTAAAGTAACAACTAATAGCTTACATGTAAGGAATCTTTTAAATATTAGGTCTTTACCTATGAAATTGCCGTTTTTCACGAAATAAATGAAGCGTAATTTTTTTATATATTTTTTATTTCTATTAATCAAAATAATCACCCATGCAATCAATGCATCTTTGCCAACGCATTGGTAGCTTATTGATGCCTTTCTTGAAGAAATCAGCTGGACTGGAGGCAACAAATTCTTCAAAGGCATTTTGTACTGCCTCTCGGGTATTGATTTTTTTTCCCGCCAAGAAGTTATCCAAATTCTGGAAAAAGTAGAAATCTGTAGGCGCAAGGTCTGGTGAGTACGGCGGATGACGGAGAACTTCCAACCCCAACTCTTGTAGCTTGGAGACCGTCTGCTGTGCAGTATGAGGTCGCGCGTTGTCGTGCAGGAGCAGTGGAGCCGAACGATTGACCAAAGCTGGTTGGAGACGTGCGAGCTTCTCCATCATTGTGTTCAGTTCTTCACAGTACACATCTGCAGTAATGCTTGTCCCGTTTGGCAAGAAGCTGTGATGAATTACACCCGCGTTAGACCACCAAACAGTGACCATCACTTTTCTAGGGGTAAATTTTCGTTTAGGGCATTGTTTGGGTGCTGAACCAGGGTCCAACCAACTTGCTGAGCGCTTACGATTGTCAAACAGGATCCATTTCTCGTCACAAGTAACAATGTGGTTCAGAATTCCTTCATTTGTATGCCTGCTGAGCAGTGCAAGGCACGTCTCCACGCGTACTTCGCGCTGGCGGTCATTGAGTTCGTGGGGTACCCATTTGTCAAGCTTTTTTACCTTGCCAATTTGACGCAAATGGATCAATATTGTTTTGATGCTAACGTCGAAAGCTGCTGCTAATTCAGCCGTGGATTGAGTTTCATCAGCTTCCACAATTGCCTTTAATTCGTCATTGTCGACCAAAGTTTTCGGACGACCACGGGGTTCATTTTTCAGGTCAAAATATCCAGAACGGAAGCAGGTAAACCAATAACGGGTGGTGCGTTTGTAGTGTTCGCTCCGTAAACGTCGTTGATGTTGCGTGCCGCTTGTGCCGCTTTGCTGCCACGACGGTACTCATACTCCATAATTACTCGAATTTTTAACTTATCCATGATGACGAAAAATGTTCGAATGTGTTGAAAACAAAACACTAACTATTAAACAAATGACGATTTTAGAAAAAGAATTCCATGTTTGTCAAATAAAATTAATTTGAAATTAGAATTATCAGTCAAAAAAAAAAATATTTTCATTTGAAATGGCCAGTACGGCAAAACGGCAGTTTCATAGGTAAAGACCTATTACAATGGGTTGACTTTTGGGTACACCAGACAAAATGATACCCCGACGATCTCTGCACCGCTCGATTCTTAATTTATATTCTTTAAGTCTGTCTTAAAGTCGTGCGTTTTTCCAGTGGGACTAGTTGAGAACAAAGGAAACCTCGTAGGATCAAACGCGGGCGTAATGTCGGTGGACTTCGATTCCACCGGCGCTTACATCGTGGGGGCTTCCAATGATTTCGCGAGCCGGGTTTGGACTGTGGCCGATCAGAGATTAAGGGTAAGTGGCAAACATTTAAAATGTATATGATTATAGAACATTCATAATGTTTTATTTTATTTTTCGTTGCTGGTTAACTATACTGAAGAAACATCGGCTTTAGAAGGTACTAAAAGATTAAACGAGAGGGACAAACACCGGAACAAAAACATCACATATGTTTAATATTAAGAATTTTGGAAATTCAATCGCACCTGGATTGAATTCTTTTTTCAATAGTTATTGAGTTTAAATACTTATCGAGTCCTAAGACGATGAGCATTTTTAGAATGCCGAATTGCTGAATGCGATAACGGCTAGTTATCAATTAGAAAGGGTTCTTTAAAAACTGAACTTGTTAGCGTAATAAAATGATTTCATTTCTAATTATCGACTATTGCAACTTCATCAAGAATATGACCTAACTATTTTATACTGATTTACCGAAACGTCTGTTTCAAAATGGTGCGATAAACAACACTGGCATTTTTATGTACACGATTTAACAAAACCTTATACCCGACTTATAAACCGAACTATTCAACGATAGATATTCCGAAAATGGTGTGAAACGAGTGTGCAAAGCGAGTGTTTTGCTAACCTTTACCGCTAGGCGCTGTAAGTTATCCTCCGTTTTACCTCATGGTTTTTGGTATTAATTGAAGAGTAAAATGGTAGGAAAATTATGTTCCTTGCAAATATAATTTTCTTAAGACGTTTCTAATGAAAATCGACCTAGCATGATGATTTTTGAGAACGGATAACTCAAGTAAGTATGTCGATGAAATCTTAAAAATTATGGTTAAATTTAGAATTGTCTATGGTGCTTTCTTGTGTTAAGTTAGACTTTTATTGATTGTATATTGGATATATGTGTATAAATAGAACACGAAGGATTCAAGTAAGAATGATACTACTAGGAAGAAATTAAATTATTTAACAATTTATGTACGCAAACTTAACAATACAGACAATTAAAACTGAGAAGATTTACAATAGCACTGCATATTCCTACAGGTAAGTACTTCCGGCAGATCTGGGAGTGTAAATATTATGTGGGCACTAAAACGTAAACATACCTTTTATATATTGTAGTAGATACTTTTAAATAGTTATTATATTGAAATCAATAAATATAATTATTAGTTGATAATATTTAACATAGTCGTTGAAAGTTTTATGTATTATATATTTTTCAAATAAACCACCTAGTCAGAGATATTACATTAGGATTGGGTCGCACCGTGTAGCTATAACCATAACAAAGCCGTAAAATCTCCGGTTAAGTCAAGTATGGGTTGTACCATTTTAGCAATTGTTAAAATTACGTTATAACTAACGCCAATCATAACTGCTCGATTTTGAATGGTGAATGCTGTCGATTTGGTCAAGTAAATGTTAATTTTGACTTTAACAATAACAGTATGTAGTAAAACTCACCCTAACGATAGTTGAAATCAGTACAACAAACCTGGCGTCACCTCTTTATCTATCCAATAATCGCGTTTTAAAAAACAAAAACTGAAACATTTTTGTATCATTCATTTAACGGCTGCACTCATGAATAATTCAACTAGACGACGATAGTCTAATTTCTCCATAGAATCTTAATCCATTTGTTAAGTTTCATGAAAATCCGTTGAGTCGTTTCAGCATGATGGATTACAAAAGGCTTTCATTTTTTTTTTGTACGGATAGTGTCCCAGGCATCGTTTGATTTTATTTATATAGCTGCCACGTATCTTTGGTTTGCTATTTGCGATTAAATCGTTAGCAATGATCGCACTTCACATCGCTATCGCATTGCACGAAAATCACGTCAATATTCGCATTCGAGACTAGCAAAATATTCATGGATGTTGGGCATATTTGCTGCTCGTTAATTTATGTCAGCGTTTATAAAGCAAAAAAATAAAGCAGAATCATCGTTTCGTTTCTTACTTTCATCATCATTCAAGATCATAAGTACTTACTTAGCGCTTACTATTTTGAACCTCACAAGTTTGTAAAGTTATATACCTTATGTTTAATACACATTAAGTCATATTATACAACCTATTGATTATGGAAAAATAATAAATACATCAACTACAAAAACGTGTATGTATGCCTAAAACACATATAAGAAAGACACGAGATATTGAAATTAAAGATTTGACCGCTTTGGGTAGATTAAATCACAAACATAAAAACAAAATAAAATTTTGTACCTTTATTTAGAGTAAGTTAGTAGATTTTTATACCTTTTTTCACCTAAATGAATCTATGAAGCGTGCTTGGATTTATCTCAGCAAATGGTCCCATAGAGTATTTTGATCCCTACATGAAATTAGATCGATTGGCATAAAAGATTGGCATGGATATAGTTCAGATTATCTCAAAAAGTTATGGATGGTTTCCTAGGAACCTTTTTCTGTAACTATAACCGTTAAGGTACCTGCCCTTATTGTCCTGTCTCGAAAATCCACGCTGTATACGAGAAGTATATAACAACTCAAGCTCAATACACTGTCGGCACTTTCTGTGTTAAACCCGAACGCTACGCTCGCAGACTGAGAAACAGATGGAGATGATTGAATGCTTCATAACTGTCAAGACACCTGTCATCTGAGTCACTCGTTACCACGGAATATGTGGAATGTACCGAAACGTCGAGTTAAAACGTAAAAATGTAACTTACGCGATGTAATCCGATTTCAAAGTGTTTTATTCAATATTAAGTTAATGAATCGTGAAAACTTAAGGAAATGTTTGTATAAAACAAAGTCACCTTTTATTTGACCATTTGGCTGTCTGATAAAGCTAAGTACGCTTAATAGATTTGTCTCAAAGTTATTTATTTACTAGTAAAGTGTGAAAAAAGGTAGAAAAAAACACAATTTTATGGTAGCACAGGTTTAAGAGATCTCTTATTTTTTAGACATTATTATAATTTTTTTATAAAAAGTAATTTGTGGCAGTACTAACTTACGTGGTGTTTGGTGACCTGGGTTCGCGTAGGCGGATCTACATTTATCTTCCCTAATTCTTCGTTGCATGTGAGCTTCTGAATTCTTTTATAATAATAATAATTTTTATTAAATTTGATTTTGAAATATTAATAAAATTGCATTTTATAAACTGCAATTGCAACGCATTAGCAATTCTGGACAGTCTAACGTAAAAAATGAAGATAATATGAAATGGTATCCTTGATTTTAAATCAACCATTTAGAGTTTAGTATCGTAAGTCGTAATTAATACATAATTTAAGTACTGACATATTACCAGGTCATCTCATAAGAATTGTGCATTATAAATAACACATTTTATGATTATGAAATGGCTTGAGTGGCTTGATTTTGAAAGGTTCCTAACGCAGTTTACAGGTTTTCTGGTTTATTTATATTTATTATTAATTGATAATAAAAGTTCACTAGCTATTTTAGTAATAAAATAGTTTTATCGTGCTTATAAAGGTACCGTTTAACAAATACGCACAATAGTGTACCGGTGGGCCGGTGACTTAACCAACGGTTAATTTTCTTTAAAACATGTCTTTCACCCATAGTTGACTATTACATGGTATGTGAACACATTCCAAAGGCAAATGAGAATGTAATGAATGAAGTACGGTAAACAACACTAAATTATAGGTAAGTAAAGTCTGTTATGTAATGATCCTTTGTTTTTAAGTTGTGTAACTGTAACCGAGTTTATATTTGTTCGGAAAATTTTATTTGTGCGTGGTCTTCGGTACTTTCGCACTTATGGGTGGTCATACTCGTTTAGAAAGAGTAACTTTTAAACTGTCTAGGTTTTTTCCTGATTCTAGATTTGAACTTTTGGTGAAAAAAATCGGTAAATTAAAGACGGAATAGAGAATTAGAATTGATCTGATGAGGTTAGGAAAGTATCATTTTATGTCAGCTCCTCCAATAAAATTAAACTAAAATTAGCATTCAATTTTTTTTAAATATTTTGAGTTTTGTGTACTGCGAAAGCTAATACGTACCTAATATTGAAGACGAACAAAAGCTATAGTTAATGGTATGAGTTAGTGGGGTCCAATCTTGAGTAATATTTATAAATATATATTTCTTTATTCAGACATTTTTATTTGTTTTTTAATAATTTGGTACACCGGAATGGCATACCCATAAATCTGCTATAATTATTTTTGTTCTAACAAAGCTCTTTCTATAAGCATTATATTTTATTTGTTGTGAAAAAACGACAATGAATTCATAAATTATTCATAAACTGGTCAAAATGCATACTTTGACTCAATTACTGTGGCTGACAACGAAACAGTCCTATTATTTTTACAAGTAAGGTTTTTTTAAGTTTCTAAGTCCAATTCCTGGGTTTTGTCGATTTTCCTATTCAACACTACTAACAAAACCTATTTTATTCATCCTAATTTATAATCACAGCAAAATAGCCTCCACCTGATCCAGTATGATCGGTCATTGTTGGAAGTCACGACATGACGCAGGCAACAATATTAGCTCATAGTTATCGCGTCTTGCCATCGTGAGATGGACTAATCACTTCCGACGTAGCTTTCAACGGGACGCCAAAGAAAACTATGCTAAACAATTCAAAGTCTTATACACATTTTAATAAGAACTACAGGAAAGTATATGGTTCAGTCCTAAAGAGCTATTGAACAATCCGCGGATGGATATAATTCATTCTGAATTCATTTTATTGTTCATCTGCTCTTTTTGGTTAGATGTTAAGGTGAACTTAATAGCACTATTTGATGCTTCTTTATTGGATTAGATGCAAAATATATCTGTTTACGTTTGATTTATTTGATTAGCATGAACTTTGTGCCTATTTATATTTTAATTAGAATGTCACTTCTCTTATTTGTTAAAGGCTGTTTAAATTTATTTGTTCACGGTTTTGCTTACGTAAATTGGTATTGAATCGAAAGAAGAGGGCCAGGAACGTTTGCGGTGGTACGAAGAAAAACTTTTCTATGGTTTTGGACCCAGGTAAACGCTACAAATAAATGGAAATTATGGAAAAAACCCTTCCAATATTTATTAAGGACATATATGACTAAGCTATCAACTATCCTTTAACTCAACCTTTACAAGCCAACCAATGAAAATCCCCAATAATAAAGCTAATGTTTTCTCTACTTGACCACACAGAGCTCTGCGAAATTTCAAATAATAATCCACTCATAGGAAAATTCAATAATCCAAACAGACCGGGCAGGATAACTGTAATCATTGGCAGGGAGACTTCCTATGAAAATACTGGGAACCAATTTCCAACGTTGGCTTGTTGGAATTATTTCAATTCCATTATCAATAATCTATGTGATGTCATTGAGATTCCTGGACTGGACTTTGAGTTGCTCGTCATTGGTAAGGTACAATCAGGGATTTATGCAAAGTGACTGGGGAACTTTGGGTCGGGTTCTGTAGCTACAAATTGGAGGACCCGCCTACTCGTTTATGTCCAATCAGGTGTAGTTTTGACTGGATGTGGCTTGATGAGGGTTTATTGTACTTTGGTGTCATGATGTATCGGTAGTGTTTGGTGATTTCATTTTTGTTAAGTTTGTATGGTATTTCAGTAAAATGTAAAAAAAGTAAAATAGAATTGACGATGTTATTTTTATTTATAGTGTACCTATAACTTATAAAATTTTAAAAAGTTTACTAATTTATAAATATTGATAATTCTAATTCTTAATAATAAATTGTATAATTGTGTTGATTTAACTAATGTTAGTTTGTTGAGTCCAATTTTTTTACCAGAAGGTTGCCACATCCAGCATCCAAACATCTTCGTTGAGTTTCTCTGTTTACTTTCGCATTACGCCGATCTGCGTGACCGCTGCGCAGGACTAACCAATGCAAATAAAAATAAACGCAAATTGGATAAGGATCCCCGCTCGATCGTTTTGTAATGAATGAAAATCGATCGCTTTTGTGGATCCCGGGATTTGTGAGATGCCTTGCTTGATTGGGTAATTGTATATTATTTGGATTTTTTGTTTTCGTATTATGGATAGGAAATTTATCTTGTTTTCTTTCTTTCTGTTTCACTACATTTTAATGCTACCAAAACGATATGAATACATAAATGGAAGCTTTCTATACAATAAATACCATCCTGCTTGTATAATACTTATGGTTTATAACTAACGCTCGTGAGATGTAAAGGTCTTATACACTTTTTACTTATAATATCTAGGCAAACAAAACTAGAAAGCACATTTTCTGACAATATAGCGAAGTGTAGAGTATTCGGTAAAGATATGTAAACAGGAAACATCCATTCTTGATGATTAAAAAACATCTATGCTCTTCACACAAATATTTGAATAGGATTTTATGTCAATTAAGTTAAATAAATACGACTGAACTTTTTACAGGCACGTTAGTCAAAAAGGCTTTTATATAATCGTTAGATAGGTACTAAACGAAGCTTTCAATTAATTAATTTATATTAAAGGCATCAACATAAAAATACTTCGTACGCACTGTTATTATTTTAAAAGCCGAAGTATTTCAAAAACGCCGCTGTACTGGTTGCGTGTATTGCAAAATCGAGTCTAATACGTTTTTTATCTACTTAAATGGCATAACAACTGCCTATTTGGCCAACTTCTGACTCATTATTAAAGGCGCAGCAATATATAAATAGTTCTAATAGTGAGAATTTTCCCATCCTGTCTTGTATCATTACTAAAAAAAAACTAAAATATTCTAAAACTGCCCACGAACAAACACTCGTTCTGTTCTAGTCCATTGCTTTACGTCTGTGTACAGCTGTTATTACTTTTAAATTGATTTATGAACTGTTAACATTACAGCGCTCTGTAGTTTTCTATGCTAGTGTAGATAACTACTAGGTGCGTCAATAGTAGAGTAAGCAGCTACCATTATTTCCAATTTGAGGAAATTAATCCCGGATAACAGAAAAAAAAGAAACGAATAATCTTCAGTAATCTAAACATCTGTTCTTGTAATTTTGCGAAATGTAATTAAAAGCAAGATGATACATTGCTGAAACCAGTGCATTGACCGCTTCGATTTTTATCTTTAAAAAACAATCTTTTAATTCGAAAATTATTGCTGTTACTTATTTATAAAAAGCGCAAAAAGTATGACAATATATTCTCTTGAAGTGGCCCTGCAACATAAATACGGAACGCGTTGAAATTTTAGCATAATTACTCTTTGTTGTTCCGTGGGAGCGTACTAATGTGTAATTAACTGGTCGGCGTCCAAATTAATATTATAAGATATATCTTCGGATTCATCAGGTTGGATTGTCACTGGCGGGATCAACATTCGTTTATTCATCGGCCAGTGGCCTCAATGCTTAAATTAGTTCCTTGTGTTTAGCAGATTAGAATAAGACTAACGGGAACTTTGTATTTATTGCAATTGTTACCCGCAGTACGTTTTTATCGCGGGTTTCCCAGTTTACTAAAGATTGCTTAATGGGATCTGTAGACTTAAAATTATTTATCCGGATTCCGGAAATACTGTTATTTATGGAGTATAATAATAAATAATAATAAATAATAAATCCCCAGACAAACACACCAACTGTATGGCCCCAAAGTAAGCAGAGCTTGTGTTATGGATGACCATACAGCGAGCTGGGGGGGGGGACCCAGAATAAACATACATATATAAATACAAACAACCATGACCCGAGAACAAACATCTGTGTTCATCACACAAATGAATGCCCCGGCCAGGACTCGAACCTGGGACCTTCGGCATATGAGGCAAGGCTACTTACCACTACACCACTCGGTCGTCATATAACTTTGACACTTGACAATACTTTTGATACAGATTGCGACGAAATTAACCTCTTTGAAATGAATAAAATGGGATTCAAACTCGATAGAAAGAAACGTTTGAATGATGATTGTTGAAATAAATAGGTTATTAAAATAACCCGTAAGGTAAGGCTATAAGAATAAGTAGAAAAAACTTTTTATTGGCAGGATATTAAAGAGTATAAAATAGCTTTCTTTTATTCATTTTGACATATATTTAATTTTATAGATTCACTATTATTACAGTTGAGTCTAAGTCGTCAAAGAGACTGCGATATTTATAATGACTACGATAACTTACATTTACATTTTAAATTACGGATATGCCTTATTTGATATGAATGTTAATAAATGTAGGAACGAAACTTTAAAAAAACCTGGAGATTACATATTTACTTTGAGTTTTATCACCAAATTCACGTATACTATTGTATACTAGGTCATTAATTGTTAAACCTGCTCAAGGATTCAGTGCAACAAAGACAAACTCATTTTACACTCTTTTTAAAATACAATGAAACATTGTTATACCTGAGTAATGAGTACCTGAAATTAATGACAGACTTAAAATTCTTTTCCCTTAAAGAACTTTAATGGAAAACATAAATAACTTGACTTTCATCAATAACTCTACTAAAGCTTACAAAATAAACTAAAAGGCAGATCCCGCTCCTGAAGTAACAAAATCCATTTGTTTGTTGTTCCAAGACGAAGAAACAGGATTATAAAATTTATAACTCTTGGAATCTTAATTGTGTTCGTTGCACTCTTTTTTCATTTGTCCGCTGTTTAATGGTCATTCCGCGCTTTAAGTTTCCAACGTGACTCATTTATTGTAATAGTTAATCAGATTACATATTTCATGAGAAACAAGCCGGCGTGGCAATATTTCATTTGTGTCGCGATGCCGAACGCTAGATAAAATCTTCAAGTATTTGTTCAATAACCAGGATCGGAGTAAGATATCGTATCGAAACAAGCTAATATTCAATATATCTAATGCAGTTTTTTCAAATTAGAATATTAGGATATGCTTTTAGAAACCTAATGCCTGTTTTAAATCGTGTCGTTTGATAGACTGATACAAAAAGAATTTCAATAAAAAAAAACTAGTCCTTTTTCTACATAAGAAACAAGATACACGGTGGCCACTTCGCTTTACCTCTCCCATGAATATTTCATGTGATTGCAAACGACTTTATCTTTCAGTAAATTCCATTTGACATTTTAGTTTTATGTCTTTCTATGAAAATGCAGCGCATTGACGTTGGGCTATATGCGATTGTGCGGTCGTTTGTTGCGATTGACAATTTCCGTGGTTTTATAATGAGATTTGCATTGGTTCCTCCGCCTGATGTAAATGTTGCGAACAGGTTGCCTCCGTGTAGGTAGATTGGGCACGTGTGTCGCGTGCCGTCGGCGACTGTGATTTGATCGCAAGCACGAATGTTTAAGGCGTGACCTTTCTCACTTGGCTGTCTTGAAAGCTCTGATTGCATCGCTGTCTTGAACGTTTAGCTTTTTTATCTGGTTACGAAATACAGCACGAGCTTAAGTGATTTTGTCTTTTGTCTTTTTTTACCTTGTTTGGATTTGGACTTTCTAATTTTCTCAGTTTCGGAAATGAAATCTCTGAATTGTGTTGTATGTTATATGAACTACAGGTATAATTGAACTGTGTTGTTGAAATATTTATGACAAAATAATAACTACGGCTTCACTTACTGTCTTGTCTTTTACGAGTGAGTATTATGAAGCTTCTAATTACAGTAATTACAGATAATTAGCAAAGTAAACCTAGTTATAGTACATTGTCATAAATAATTTTAGTAAGATATTATTCCTAAGCATGTCTGTTATTGGTAGGTGTGTTAATATAGGTTAGTTTTTGGTATTCAAATAGTTTAATCTACTATTAGTAGCGCAAGGAGTGTAGGTGTAAATAAAAACCAATTATTATATGTAAATATTTTATTTAGGTAATGAAATTCTCAAAGAGAGGACAGTTGTTTACAATGTAATGTTATCTATAAAAAATCTCAGTTTAATTAAGGCACTAGCATCATAATAAAATACTTTCCGGTTTACATGCGTACAAAACATAGCACGTTTATATTCATTAACTACTATTTGCAAAGATGTTTTATATATTTTAGGATTCATTAAATAGTTAAAATTCATTTCAAATATAAATTATATAAAAAAGAAACTATCCTAATTTAATAAATTACGATGTCGGGACGGCCGTCAATCCAACGTCACTTGACTTAGGTCGCACGTTCAGTTATTTACTTAAAAGGTACTGAAAATGTTACTTTTATTACTTATATCACTATTATTATATCAGGCTTATTACTAGTTATAAAAAAATATGGTACAATACGTTATCGGGCGGATAATGTCCGAACGTAAAGTGAATGAATGAGCGACGCATGGCCTCGATTGTAAAATACCTCTTACTTTTTCTAAAAAGAATATAAGTGGTATGTACTTCATCCCGAGACGAGTCTCGGCCGCGGTCCCGCCGCCGACGCCGGAGAAGGGGACAAGAGAGCGTATTCTTTCACACATTTTATCTATCACACTGGCACATATGCACCGTTCGCATCCATCTTCATTCGCACCGCTCAGGCGGTCGTCCCCGTCTCCGCGTCTCGCACTCAGATGACCACAACTCCGTGTTGCCGGCCCAGAATGTGCTATTAAATTTTTCAACCGCTATCGTTGCCCCGCATTTTTACGAAGTTATCGCAACTGGAGCTAGACGGGGGTTTTAAAACTAATAAATAATCTACTATTGCGATTTTGTAATCGTTATGGAGTTAAAAGTGCCTCTGGTGGGCACGGGAAAAGTTGGCATCGTAGACCTTGCAGAGAGCCGAGGGGGCAGTAGGGCCGGGCAGGAGCTCTGCAGCTTTGGCGGCCGCCTTTCTTCGCTGCCAGCTGCAGGTCCACGCGGCGAGCACGACTAGTTGAGCCGCGAGGAAGGCTGCAGCCGCCAACATGGCTCCGGCGGCGTTCACACAAGTCACGTCGGTTTCCCGGACGAACACAGACTCCTCAGTTACATTCTTAGCGCGCTGCTTGTCGAAGGCGAACTTGTCCGTTATCTGGATGGTCTGCACGAGAAGCATGTCATCGGGAGGAGCGGCGGCCGTCGAACGCCTCTTTCTGCGGCCGTAGGACATGATAGAGCGGAGTTCATTCGGGCCGGCGTCGCACTGAACTGGCTCGCAGCTGGGCATGCACGGAGTCACCAAAGCACGGAATTGAACGACTTCTGATGACGGGAACTTGAAGGCATCGAAGTGAGACAAAAGCATCTGTAATAAAAGAAAGAAGCGTCTTTAAAACATTATACACCATATGATTTATAAACAAAAAGATAAGGAAAAAGAATAAATTTAAACACAATAAACCATGCAAACTTGCGATTAATATGATATATAATATGTTATGAGACTTGGAAAGAATAAACCTCCATTATGCAAAACTGAAGCGAGATATTTATGGGTTCAGTTATTTATGTGTTGTGATTTATCGCGTGCAATATGTTTGGCTAATTCCCACCTTTCCGCTGGTGGTGGATTTGAAAAGTGGTCCCATAATGAAATCGTCTGTAGGGCAACCGCGGCTATCGATGAGCACGATTTCGCTTGAGTCAACTCCGTCCATTGCCACCAGTTCACGAACAAATATTTCGAAGGGTGAGTTCTGGTCCATGATCTCGAAACGAAGGGCCTAAAAATAAAATGTATTTGGTAACATTCGAAATATTCAAAATTATTAATTGTATTTGGCAAAGTAGTTGCGAAACTATTATTTATATCAACAGTTTGACTTACCAAAGGATCACCAACTTCAGCCGAGTTGATAGTATCATCTCCGCTCCTGTCTGTGATTCTCATGGCTACGTTCGGCGAGTCGACAATTACTTCTTCAGAAATACCAGTCTTGATGTCTCCCTTGATTCCAAGATCGACCTCGTTGGCTACTGTCTTGTTAGTTAAGTCATATTGACAAGTTACAGCGAGGCCAAGATCAGATGACGTGACAATAGTATCGTGGTGTTGGATTACAACGTCATTTAAGTATCTGAAAGCAATATAATATTTAAGATAAGAGTTCTTTTTGAACTGCATATAAATAGGTTGCAACAATTTAGAATATTTATAACATGTATAACAATTTCTCGTACCTGCCAAGACCGTTTTGTTTCACATTGCATTCAATGTTATTGTATGCCATATGCAGCTCGAATTCCAAGCTTTGTTCGACATCAACGACGCAGGAGTTGGGGCTTCCCTTTGCGTAGATCTTGCCGTCGAAAAGCTTAGAAGTTTGGATTCGGGCAACCATGTCACCAGAACGGCAGTCGATGGATACATTGTAGCATGAAGACAGCTCATAGGTTGCAGCTTCAGGAACTTCTAAATAAGGATCCTATAATTAAAATAAAAGGTTATTTAAGTATTGACGTTGCCAGTATTATGAGATACACTTTACATAAATTTTGGTCCATTTTATACCTGAATATCAGCAAGCGTGGCACGGGAGTGGTGAGAGAGACGGCACACGTGCTCGCCCGTATCACCGTGGTCGTACGAGTGGCAACGGAAGGGCGAGTTCAAACATAAGTCACGGCATTCTTCAACGGTCTGAACATCTTGATAAACAGAGTCAACAGTCTTCAGAATACGGCCGCCCATTTTTTTGAACTCGCAAAGTTTAGTAGGTTCCTCCACGCAGTTATTCTCCAAATAGTCGGTATCTGGAGCAGATAAGCAAAAAATGCCAGTAAGTCACAATCAACACCTATTATACTTTCAAATAGTTACGTACTAGATTCGAATTCTCACCAAAGCTTACAGTTTAAAGTAATAATGTGCTTAAGATGAACAAAACAATTCTCACCATCGTTTTGGGCGAAAGCGTTTGTTCCGGCCAAGGTAATACGGTCCATATCAGAGAGAACGCATTCTCCAGTCTTGTTGTTGTAGTTAGCCGACCTGTAACAATGTACGACGATGTTTAAAAGCTGCTGTTTTGTATTTCTTTTTGCTCTTGTGTGAACTTTCTCAACGAGTTAACTTTACGGTGTAAATAACGTCTTTTTTGTATTGAGATTATATGTTTGCATTAGCGTTTTAATCCCGTCGTTCTCCCATTCCCTGTTTGCACGCTATTGTTGACCTCGAATATTTTGTTTAAGATGCTAATTTGTATTGTCAATACTTAAATTAATTTTTTTGTATGCTATTATGATTGTTTATTTATCTTCAAATGAATTAATAATTCATAAAATTCGTACTTTCTGACTAAATATAACATGGAAAATAAAATTATTGTACGTAAGTAAGAAAATTTTTATTTTATTGAAGTTATTAAGGCACTAGCCTTTACTTTCAGTGTTCGTGTGGAAATTCTCAATAACTCTGCTGAAGATAGTCCTTTGTTTGTATACAACTTCGTCCCTATTCACGCAGTCTCATTACGCATGAGCTGACTTAATTTCCTATTGATATAACAAGCTATCGTAGCAGCTACTTTTAGTTTTAATAATGCAGCTTTGAAGTTATTAAGTAAACAAACATCGCCCATATTAACAAAGTCGTTTACTGATGGCCAACATTAAAATGTAGGATTCTATTATTGAAAGTGTAGCCAATTTAATATCCAGTTGTATCGGAAATGATCTCTCAGTCCAGATAATGCTTATTTCTCCCAGACTTTCGCTAAGGCGGACCCTTAACCTCCGTGAACTCGGTATTACTTTCACAAGCAGTGACCAACCGCACAAGGACAATATTATCATTCTATCTCGTTCAATATTTTCTCTTGATATACATGCGATCCGCATCCAGATGACCTGCGCTTTAACCCGCTCTGCTCTAACACATTTTGATAAAAGATAAAGTGAAAACTTCTTTTGAGCGAAACTCGCATTCGTATATCAAAGCTTGAACAGTAAAATATAACTCGGGAAATAGAATTTATGTCCGCTAAGAATACAGGTATCGGTAAGATCATAGATTATTTACTTATTCCACTTCTATTCAAAAGTCGTTCATTTACCTTGTATGCACAGTTGAAGTGAATATCGTTTTTTTAGTTACGTCATGAGTATATTTAATGGAAAAAAGTATCGATGATTATGTAAGAAAACGTACGTTATTTTCTGCTTTAAATACCAAGAGAATAGTTAGATTCCGTTTCAACAGAAGAATATGCAGTGAATTTTTATGATCAACGTCGATATAAAAAATCCAATGAAGAACATTCATGACATTTTGTTTTCTGTATAATTCGAAGTAGCTAGGTTTTTATCGCATATTGTATCGTGGAGTAGGAAACGATAGGCAGGGCCGCTCCCACACCGCCACTGGAGAATATTCGCCGAACGTCGTGACTCGCGACGATCGCGATCCGCGCTTGCGCGCGCCTAGCAAGAAGATATGATGATTTGTACAAAACGGTACAAGTGACGAACTAAATCACAACAAATCGCGCATTCTAAATTACACGCACACCGTTGTCCCCAAAACTGATCGCTAAAGCACTCAATAGTCATTACAAGACGCATTCTACAATACATATTGTTCCCAGAACTGAATTGCATTTTCCGTTTGTACTATAACGGTGTAAGCTGTGAAGTCTTTACGCGAATGAATGCACTTGGAATACATTTTCGTTTTATGTTAAGTTCCTTCAATAGATTTGTTGCATTATACATTACAACTGTGAATATTATTCGACTTCGTGAGTGTGATTAAAACTAGACGATTGAAAAGTCGAAAATTATGTTAAATTCTCACGAATAATGCCACAGTTATATGATGGCAAGACCTAAAGAGAAATGGTGACATGTACACCGAATCGAAATGTTCCGTAGCTGTTTATGTTAATGGTATCAAAAACCTTACAAGGAAATAAAACAATAGGACAGTCGTGTCCCGGTGCATTAGAAGCCTCAGACATGGTCCGTGCAATTGGCCTCCCTGTTTTGTATACATACAATGCTCGTTTGTAGGATTTAGAAACCGAGGCTACCAGGAAGAGCTGGACCGTGGGGTGCTCACAGATACGCCGCTACCCATCTAAGGCAACTTGATGGAGCTGATTGACTTCGTTACGGATCTTATCTCTATATTAGCTTATCGAACCCAAGCTTGCTGAACGACATTGCTCAAATCGCAGGAAACTACCGCGCTGCTCGCTCTTTCCCTTCAACTTCCGTATTCTATTCATTATATTTTTACGCTATGTAAGCTACAAGACAAAGCATAGCATTCAAAGGGTTTTTTAGTATCACGGAATGATACACATAACAAGCTTTTTGCTAGGATGTAACTGCTTATTATACAATATAATTGTCATCGATTATAATCCCTCGTGATTCGCGGAACTGATCTGATTGAATAGAATAGGATTCGTTGTTCGTATGTTTCTTAGGGCTTTCGTCTTGTTAGTGCTTTTGTACTGGTCAAACACTGAGTTGTTCTCACCGCGCTTATATTATGGAAATGTCTATATTAGCATCTATTGTAAGGCTAGAATGGAATAATCAAGATTCACTTTACATGTCATTTTGCATGATGTTACCAACACGTGAAAACTAAATTTAACTAAAACATTTTAAACTACAGAAGTCGTGTATTCCATTTTACTATTTTCTTTCATAATATAAAATTTATTTCTGTTAGATCTTATAATGAAATTGTTTGTAATGATAAATCCGAAGCCCGAGGAGTTTGCCTAATTGGACGATAAAAGCAAAATAGATAATAATTCCAACGCGACTCCTTTAGGGGCCACCAGCTCCAAGATAGAGATAAATTTCATCCGGGCTCCTGCGATTAGGCGACTGCAATTGTTTTCGTTGCCATAAATACCGGCAGTACTTTAATTGCAACGTTGAATTCAAATGCTATTAACGTGCCTATCTCTGATTTAACAAAAGTAGCGTTTGTAATTTTAATTGTTAAACAATTACACAATTATCCCTTCGGGTTGTTAATTTAAGCTACTGGTGAACTACTGTATAATATCATTTAATCTAGTTCTAATTAATTGAACGTCTGCATGGTAGCAGTGAAATATGGTCTTTAATTCGACGATGTTTTGCTTTTAATCTAATTAGGTAAATAATCTAAATGTTCAATTAATTAAATCCAGTTACAGTTACACGTCCGTATTTAAATTCCATTTGTTAACATAAGGTTTGAATTTTAACGATTGGATTTACACTATTAGTTCTATACACACGCGACATGATTAAGGTCGAGATTGCTAAGTAAAGGGTCATATGCTTAGTTACTTGGTCTGAATGCAACAATGTTAATAGTATTTAAAATACTGATACTGTGCTATCACTTGAAGTACCGTTATTGTCAAGTTGGAACTAAGCGCTTTGTTTCTTGAGCTGAATATTTCAAAAAACTAAATATTGCAAGACCAGTCCGACCACGTTCCATTACCTTTAGAATTGAATCGATTCTATATACAATGTTTACGAAGCACATAAATCTTGTTTAGTCCTTCCCTATTCACCTATTGTCAAAGTTTTTTATTTTTATTAAATGCAATATTCAAGTGGTATTTTGCGCAAGCTTCGAAAACTGCAATAAATTATATTTCCATAATATCGTCCGTATTATGTTGTGACTTATTCGCGGGCTTGGACAGAAATATCTGGGCCCTCGGCGAAGAATGGGTGCGATTTCAATAAATTCTCACCACTTCCTTCTATTGTGGTTAGGTTAGGTGAATAAAGCGCATATTTATGTGCTTTACAGTCATGGACTAAACGACTCTTGTGAGGGATTTAGTTTACTAACCTGCACACGAAATCGTTTTCTCCGAGGCATAAGTCAAGGCACATTTGCCTGGAGCCGACGGTGTGAGTCCTCCTGCCCTTTCCTTTGAGATGGTAGCCTCGAACTCTGTCGAAGCACCACGCGCGCTCGCATGGACGAACTCCCAAGCAGGATTTTTGGGCGTAGATCGTAAACACTGGGAACTGCGATTTTGTTAGGGCACCTGTGTAGGGGAGAAAAAAAATCATGAATCAAAGATTCAAAGAAAACGTACTAAGCATAATATTACGGTTTTTTTATTACGAATATATATTTATAAAGAAACAAAAGTGTTTTTTAAACGTATCTAACTAGGACACGTTCCTAAATTCATAGCTCAGATATGCGTAAAGAATTTACCGACAATCTTTGACAGTAAACCGTTTCAACTTGTTCTTTATTCGCACGTTTGCATCGTTAATCTGTCATAATTTTCGCTTTCCGTATAACATCCAAGTATTAGAGCGCTAGGTTATATCCTTGACTAATGTAAGATAACACGAGATTTACTGAAATACTCGAAGACACCGGCTTAGTTCTCAGAATTAACTTATAATGCATCCGTAGTGGTCTTTAACTTATTATGACTAGTAATGAACTATTACTGTCAGTATACGGCGTAATTTTACACCCCTTAATAGCAGATTTCCAGAAGAAATTCGTCTAACAACTATTAGAAGCTTTTTCTTCGATCTGCAAAAGACGCAACTGTTTTCTTGCTGTAGCATTCTTTGTTATTGCGGTTTTCTATGAGGAAATCAATATCAGGATGCTGCGGCATTATCGTTCAATTTGTGCCGTTAACGGACACTTCATTTTAATACTCAATCACTGTGAACTCTTTTTTATATGTTTAGTAGTCGAATATATAATTATCCCATAACAGGTATAAAAAGCAACAATAGAAATAACATCTTCTATCTAATTTCGTATAATTCATCGCGTCTTTTGTTGATTTTCGGGTCAAGGTGTAGCCTACGGACTCGGAGAATTCATTCTCGGTCAAGTTTTCCTTTTAGTGATGGTGACGTGCTGCGGCGAAAGTATTTTTTTCTGTCTCATATTTATAATGAGTGAGCAGATTATTCCGTTATGGTTATTGAAATGAGAAGGCAAAAAAATCGAAACGCTAAGCGTGTTTACGATACTACTAGCACTTGAGTGTTGGCGCCATTATCGCAGCACCTGCGTCTTGTCCCGGTTAAAATGAGCACATCAGCACACCGACACACACACTCGTGTGCCGTTAATGCACACTTTTTACTCATGTTGTTCATTATGGTTTTTCACAGACGTACTGTAAGTGAAGAAATGAGCGCGACTCAGCAAGATAATCTGAGATTTAGATTCTACGCACGCAGACTAATACTGTTTTAGAAAATTTTGCTGGAAATCATACAAATTTTTTGAAACCATAATTTTGTACTAAGAACCGTTATTTCATAAGAACACGATGGCTTATACAAGGTTTTCATAATGGTTCCCATACGGCAATAATGACGTTGGAAGTATCTTTAATTAAGTGCTACAACGTTGATGCAGTAAGTAATTGGTGATTTCTTCCAATCAAAGTAGCATTGATTGGATACCCGACATTCGCCGGCGTTGGCCGCGCCATAAACTTTATGGATGTAATACGGTAAAAAGGCGTATCACCTTACCGCGATCAGTAAATGGAAATGTATGTAGAATCTAGATGCGATAATGATTGGTATTGAACTTCGTTAACACTTCTAGCATGTCGAATATGGAAGTAAGTATCATACTAAAGATTTCTGTCTGTCATATAACAAGGTTTATCTCGGTTACCTGGTAACTGGTCAGCGTCCGAGCTGAAGAGCACGCAGAGTCCTGTTTCATAATTGACAGCCCTGCAAGTGTCATTCGCCTGGCATTGCTCTAAGCAGTCAGTCAGCATCAAGGTGCCAGGAATATCATCGAGGATGTGCGATGGAGCCGAGAAGACGTAACTGCAAAAATAATTTAGTCGTTTTCAAACTCATTTCCTCCTATTTGATATTTGATATCATTTAAAGGATAACAGCTCGCTCAGACCATATGAAAATACGAAAGACGCCCGGCGTACTTGCCAGTTCATAATTTATTATGAACAATTTACATAAATATCCACCCATTAAACATGCAATGTAAGCAAAATATACTGTAGAGCTAAAAGATTTTGCTATTTAAAGTTATTTCAATATATATTTTTAGTAAAACTACTCCAAAAACTTGGAGTATATATTCTTGGATAAACCAGTCATTAAAATGTCAGTGGGTACTCGATACTAAACTATTAGTAGCTTCGGGCTAAGTGCGTGATCACGTTAACCCCGGTTAGATATAAAACACAAAGTGTAGATCAGTGTGTCACTACGTCATGTTCATTAAGATTTTTACTGAGTTTAGCACCTGTGGCGTTAATAAAATTACATTAAGTGGTCTCGAGTGAAGTCGGATCTTGATAGCTTGGCTACTCGTCCCGTTGCACTGGCTTAACAATCTTAATTATGCACGTAATTATCGGTCAGTACTCCGTTAGTACTCTTATTTGCTAACGCATTCAACGAACTTGTAGGTTTTACTCACTTCAAATATTTTTACCCTTTAATTTACGTACCCGGTGACAAGTTCAAATCCGATCATTTCCGGGTCGCATTCTTCCAAGGAGTTGGCAGGAGCGGAAGGAGCTGAGGCTCCACTAGGAGCTGATGCAGGAGCTGTCTCCGGTGCCGAGGAAGGCGCTGCTTGAATTTCTTCAGATGGCTTTTCTGGAGGTGGAGGTGCGCCGGGGTTCTTGTAGTCCTGTGGAGCGGCCACTACCGCCGGCTCGGGTGTACCCGATTCGATGGCTAAGTTGTCTTGCGGAGGTGCATCTGCCGCTGATCTTAAAGTTCCTTCAAACTTTTTTGCAGCTTCCACAGAGCACGCAACCAGCACTAGACACACGAGAAGCCGCATTTTGTAGTCAAGGGGCCGTGGCAATGTTCCCTATCTGCAACAAAACACACGGGAACTGATTAGAACTAACTTAAGCACCATTAATTGCATGGGAAGCGCATAAAATCGTTTACGTGCTTACGACCAGCAGCGGTTTGTGCACGCGAGCATTCAATCTTCATTTAACCGTGTTTTTTTAACCATGGTAAATATCACATAGCACTATCAATAGGACGCTATTTAATATCGATCTCATACGTGTCGACACCACAATACTAATTGCAATTAATTTATCGGTTAGTTGCCGATGAGATAACGTCTTTTAAAAGACATTCTAGTTGCCGTTTTCTGAATTAATAAATACAACATCTAATTTATTCATCTGTCTTTCCAACAACGTATAATTGCAAACATATTCCACTTGCATTAATCTTTACTACTGTATTTATTCGCCATATTAAGGTGTAATGCAAGCAAAGAAAACTGGAAGTTCCTCATCAGTCCTAAAGTTGCTTGCATTTTAGTACGACTTAAGGGCGTTAACACTGTAATAACCAGTAGTTAAATTGCAAGTTCTCTGCAATATATGACACGTAACTTGATTAAATCATATTAAGTAGGCATTACGCAATCATTAGGCGTGTATTCTAAAATGCACGGTCCAGCTGCCATGAGAAAACTCAAAGAATGCTGTTGGTATTCATATTTCATTAGTTAAAAATGTGTTACTCATGCAGCTATGTTACACTTTTTGCCGGGCGTATTTGAATATCTGATTACTGTAAAAAATAATAATACAATCTGTCAAATACCGAAATGAATAGATGGGTCGTTTTTTATCTGGTGTAGGAAACGATATGCGAATGGTAGCCGTCACGTTCCGGTCACAATGTCGCTAACGGTTTGTATCTTTTTGACTGGAGTCCACTTCCAAGCAACGGTACTAGTGATTCCTATTTTATTGTTAAAATGTCTCGTCTACCACTGATACGTAGTTAACATTGGAAAATCGAGTTCTAGTTTAGTTTTTACGACTTTTGTAATTTAACTATGTTATTTATGCATATTGTGGACTATAATTGCTTGTTGATCGAGTGAGCATGGCGAATTGACAATCATAATATGAACATCTTTTTTCAATTCGGTATGTAAAGAAACATTTCAGATTCTAATTTGAAAACCATTCGGAGATATCACTTTTCTATTCTACATTTTGTCAGTAGCAATTCGCAGAATAATGGAATTGAATTGATTTTAACGATAATGAGCAAATTAAATTGACACTCATTCAACCTCTGTATGACGTCATCGAGTAGTATTACATTTTGGTTAAACTGACATGTCAATGTTTTGTTTTCAATAAATATCTGTCACAAGAATCCAAAGAAAATTTTAGAGTTGTTCATTCCGAGTATAATAATAAAGTTTTAACGAAATTCTTACAAAAAGTTTAAAATTTTAAAGTTTTCTCAAAAAATGTTATTATTTCGGAAAAAATACTTCAAAACTACTTATTAACCGAATCAACTACCTAAATAACTATATAACTTGCTTCGATCTTATTTGAATGTGGATTTTATTGGTGAAACTTTTTCACATGAAAACATTTTTATTGTAAATGTAAATGTAAAATAGTTTAATTAAAAAATATACATAAATGTTTTTTTAGCAAATTAAATTTCTGTTCAAAAAAAAATCAGTTTCAAGTTAAATTAACAGACCAAAAGATAGCCAAGAATAAAAAAATAAATAAACTATCTTAGAAAAACTGCCAACGAACGATTTCTCGTAATTGATTATACACTAGTTATAGAAATGTATTAAATGTTATTATAGTGTCTTGCATCTTAAAGGCGTATCGTACGGTTTGAATGGCAACGCCTTGGGTAACCGAATTTTCCAAAGCTTTCGATTGTCGCTCACGGCATGATGCACACGTCGAGATTTAATTATAATTCAAGCAACAATTCATAGAATCCCTTCAAAGTCGAGAACATTTTCTCCACTAAAAGTATTATTACTTTTACGACGGCGTTTAGTTGAAGTTATATCACAGTTTGACAAATTAATGCTTGTTTTCTCAGCTTACGGTTAAAGGTGCTCATCAACATCTAAAAGTAACTGTTCTGACATAAAATGCAGGTACGGTGATTTCTAGTGCCCACACTAGACACTGCCGCAGGATATCTATGACCTATGCAAAATGTTTCTAAAGAAATGCTCGCTCAGAGATTAACTCAAATCTAGTAATACTCGTGCATTGTTCAGGAATTGTTAGCCTGATCGGGTTGGATTGTAGAGTAGCTGTTTATCGATAACATCCTCTAGAGCCTATAAAATTTGATTATTCGATGTTTAGGAAAATCAGTCCATTATGGTCTCTCAATGCAAAGATCCCGCACGACCGTAGGCTCGTCGAATCATCGATCATTTGTTGAGATTTATTATAAGCACAGCTGTAGCTTAAATATTGCAGGTTGGTAAGAACGTTGATCTACGAACATTATAGTGAATATCGATCGATTCAGACAGCATGTACGCTCCTCGCAATAACACGTTGACCTGCACTGAAAGGTCGCACGTTTACTAGGAGTCTCTTAAAGCTTGTAATGCTATCAATTTACTATAATAATGGAGCTAATTCATAATAGATAACTTTGACATATGAGTCGAGTAATCTGTACGTATTATAATTGAAATCGGTGGCCTAATTCTGTCAATAAGCAAAGGTGTATGTGTAACTCGCCTCAATCCACTTTATTCGGTTTTTCATTGATATTCCTTATCGATCGGCAAAGTCCCAATTCCCATATTGGTTGTTGCAATGTGCATCGGTGTAGTGTAGCCCCGAGCTGAAGCAGGCCGATCAGATGGGGTCACCGCATTCAATGAGGCGGATGCCTTCAACCTGCTATTTACGTTTCACCATACCAGTACTGGTTGGCACACTATGGCTCTCTCTGGATTGTTGTTTAGCAAGTGAAAGAATTGTGTACCTGTTTTTTTGTTTGATTATTTTATTAAGTGTAACTTTATTGTTGAGAAGTTGTATACTTTTAGACTATACATTATTTAAATGGCGTGCGGTCAAACTAAAAATGAAATATTTGCCGTCTTCTAGTGCAAAGCTTTTATTTAATGAAAAACAATCGTTATGTAGGCAATTTGCCGTCGTAAAGCTGTTCAAAGTCATACTCGTATAAAGTCATACTTAATCTTCTTTAGAGAATTCGTTTGAATTTTCCTATAACAAATGTTAATGATCAAGAAATATTTACAGTTAATTACGCGGTCTATTTGCATATATCTCTTTGATTTATGAACATCGCCCGCTCAAATACAATGATACAGAAGAATGAGTTAATCAAGGATTGACCATTAAGAGCTACCTAAGGCTTAAATAATAATATAAGCTTGAGATGGAATGCTCCCTACTTTACATTGAATGAAATAGTAATTTGTTCTTTCGTTTCTAATAGGGTATGATGATACCCTAGCGTGTTTTCCTGAGCTATAGGGAAGAGTCAGAGTGGCCTTACATGGAGTTGTAGCCTCATCCGAGTCTTTGTCAAATACCTTTATATGGATTGAATGAATGATATCCAATGTTAAGAAGTTAAGATAATTGTGCTAGAATTTATGGAGGAAGGCTTAAGGAGTGCTTATTTTTAAATCGTTTTCGTGATTGATTTAGGCTAGCTTGAAGTGTGATCTTAAGAATAACGGTTTATAGTTTTATTAAATCCTTACTAAAGGCTAACAGCTGAACGATTCAAGTCGCATTGCTTTTGAATTTTTTTTAAAAGCTTATTATTATATAGTAGTATTAATCCATTACGAATTTAATAAAATCGATTCTTTATTTATCTATAAAACTTAGGATTTTATAGATTGCAAATAAACAAACAAAACATTAAACCTTTTCCTCCTTTATAGAAATGGGAAGTTACATATATTTTAAAACAAGAAGTACTTGAATTTGAATTTGTCTTTTATTTACAGAATTGCTAAAGTGAAACATAAATGCTACAGTTGATTTAACAAAGACGCGGCGCAGTTAACGTCTTCGTGATTTACAACCGCTTAGCTCCTTCGGTGTCGTCAAGCCAAAGGGTTAGTGTGTCAACGCGGGACACAATCCCGAGATTTACATCAATGAGATATATACGCGATTTCTCCACTCTTAATAGTCGCATTGCCTACATCCTACGTGCTCAGACTTATAACAAATTGTGAAATGTACAATTAAACGACAAATATTAATACGCACAGGCTTTCTTCTGTTAATTGAAAGCAAGTCGTCTTGATTTTAAGTGTCATTGATTTACATTTTATTGTATGATTTTAATGGATGGTTAAGGTAGAGCTCAAAAGTTAGTACTAAGTGCATTTGAATGGGAACGACGACGACAGCGGCGCCGCCTCACTGTGTCTACGATCTATTTGAAAAATAGGACCACTTTCCTTGGAACAGCTTGGGGCGTCGCATTCCGATAAACAGGTGGAAAACGTCTGTTATTGTCTTGTTTATTTTTTGTACGTTTAATGTTACTACTTAAGCAGATTTATCGCATTTTAGTCTTACGATTTGTTGAAAGAAATACATCTTCAAAGGCTCGCTTCTACCTACCTTTTTCTGCTCATCTCTATAAATATAAATGGCTTGTAGGAATGTAATAAAGCAAGTATAATCATTAATAATGTAATCGTGGCAAACGTTTATAGATAATAGATTAACATTTTAAAAAAGAAACGTTCAACGTGTGTTGAATTACAAATCTAATGACCTATGGGATGCAAAACGTGCTACCTCAAACAACAAAAGGTATAATCTAGTGCAGTTTTCTCCACGATTAATCATGCTAACTGAATGAGCTATTGGCGGGTAAATCCTATAATTTGGTAGCATTGTTCTTCTCGCCGATCTCGAAGCTTTAAGAAGTAGGTTTTCGGTGCATTCGGTATGTATGTCCGTCTGAGACTCGCTTTCTTTTAAACAACAGCTTTTCTTGCTCGTCGGTTAATGTACCACTGAATTGCTACTTGTTTGTGTTCCTTTACTTTTCCAAGAAGATTTTCTAAATCGATTACTGTAATATCTGATATTGTGATCTATATATCTTTATGGCGCTACATAGTTGCCTAGTTACACATTATGGTACGTTGGTTACTGCTTATGTTTTTCTTTATTCTTTTTACATTTTAAATTGGCTGCAATTGTCGTTGCGCCATCTTGCGGTTTGTCGGGAGCATTATCGGGTGTGACAACACATTTTGTTTCTATTTCTGATGTAGCCCATTGCGGTGGCGTATACAATTACACCCCGTCTCGGTGCCCATTGACGACGGTGAAATTTTATCCCTTTTTTATCTCCATCTGCAGTTGGCGTTCATTACTTAATGACAGTTTCGATATGACTTCTATTTATTTTATGACCATAGTTTTCGTATAAATGGTCTTTGATATTTTTATTTTAAATTCAAATATTTATGTTTCACGACATTTTTTATCCTTAGGCTTCAAACCGACGATACATTTCTATACGTGACGTGTAAATGATGGGTCATATAAGGATTTCTAGTTTCTTGCAAATGTACAGATTTATCAGCGGGAAGTACCCGTGTTTGTTACAAATATGTCGAGTAGAAGTACTCGCGCTGGTACGCTGTATATCTTGGTTCTCTGCAACTCGATTCCTCTGTTTGATAGCATCGATATGTGCTATTTAAGCATATTTTATAGCCTGTATAGAGGTTAGGGGGCTGTAAATTTCGCCTAATACTGGTTTGTGCCCTGTCACATCCATGTAAGGTTGTCTGGCACCTGTTTGCATTTATCCTCGACCGGTTTTATAACTCTTATACGCTGCAGTCGCTACATTAAGTGTACTAACTTACCCTTATTTAAAATTTTGCTTCAAGCTATTTTCGTAGGATCAATATAAATTTTTTTTGCGTAATTGTATAATAAATCCGTCTCCTTAGTCATATTTTAATGCACCTGCGTTACTGCAGAAGCGATTGTTTTTTGTTCATACATCAATATGATTGGCAGCGGCTGTCACTGCACCCGAGGGTGCTACAATGGTGAGGATAAATTAGTTGAAGATACACTGCAAATGAAATAAAGCAATGAAATGTAGCAGAGCAGCGCCTCGGGCCTCAAGCTTTGAGTGAATCGAGCCGCGCGGTCACGGATCGCGCTTTTATTTTTCTACTCCTAGTGTGCAAATAAATTCTATGCATTATACGAGCAAGGTGCTAGCGGGCTGTCATTTATATGCTCGTCAGCTGTCAAATTAATGTCAGCAATTCAATCGCGTTCAGCGGAAGTGCAAACTATGGCGAGCGGATTGCAATTGCATATATATGCACCCATAGAGCAATTTGCGCTAGGCTTACATAGTATACGTAACCTTTACTATCAATGCCTTTTATAAAGTCAGTTTCGTGAACTTCATAAAGCTCCAGGTTCTTTGACTCTATTGGCTTTTGCGAGTTCTCAAAAGAACTTATTACGTACTTTACTTAATTCAACTCGAATTTCTTTTAATAATGCCCATTACATAAAAGGTATCATAAACGGTTAACATTATGCAAGTATTAAACGGTAATTTAACATTCCTGTGTAATTTTCATAATTTTAGTACAGTTATTGAGTGCTGTAATTAAAGTTACAAGAGAAGTAAGCTAAAAGCCAGATACTTTATGTGAGCTTCAACGACGGAAGAGTGATTAAAACAGAACTATGTATGCGTTTTAAAGAAAAAAGTGTCGAATTCCTATTACGCAAATGATACGGTCTAGTCGGTGCGCGGGCGCAACGTTGTGGCTTCGGTCGTGCTGTAACGGCATCATCAATCATCTGTAATTTGATTTCTATGCTCAATTATTGCGTTCTTGGAGGTCGCGACTCGCTTTTTTACACATTGCTTCTATAGATAACTTAAACACGCCTGATAAAGTCGCGCCGACGTAAAATTCACACAACTGACCAGGCGAAACCGGTGTTCCAATCATTAATTGTACCAAAAGCGATACTATACGATAAAGTATAGATATAGTAATAAAATCTACATAAAAGTCGTGTCAAAACGAGTGTTGCCATTTCATTGTTGCTACCAATGGTCGTCGGCTGAATATTAGCCGTTACGACACGTGACTACCATCACGATTGCCTGTCGTTATTCTCACGACATCGTGCAACTTCACACTTCAAATTCAAAAAATAGAAAATTGAAACTAGTTTAATTTGGTGACTATACAAAACTTATTTTCAATTATTCCACAATGGAAATAAGAACACAATTATTTGTACTAAAGAGCTCGAATACCAATGTTACGAGTTATTTGTGTTTGCCACCGATTGAATTGATTTTATTGTTGGAGAAAATTTACTGATATTAACCGCTCTGCTCTTTTTCTAAGATTCACCCACTGATTGTTAATAGCCGCATATCCCTTCATTCTTGGTTAATAGCAAACGAATGACTAACAACTTCTTCTTAATAAAAACTGCTTGAGGAAATACTTTGCCGTATATGGCAATGGCTGCGCGTAGGAATTGATAATATCCCTTGTTTCTTGTCCATCTTCATTACTTCATTTTGATTTACTAAGTTATGTAAACTTCTTTTAATATAATAAACAATAAAAAAGTTATTGATAATTATTTAGATATTGTTCAAAAGCTCTCGACATAGTTTTTTCTAACAGTAGCTAGCGCCGTTAAAACTTTTTGTTTTGGGCTCACAGCTTTGTTCTCGAAATCTATTAATATAAAAGAAAAAAGGTGGATGTCTCGGTTGGTGCGCAGTGGATCGGCGTGACTGACGGTGAGGGCAGACATGATAATCACAAGTGGGGCATGACAGTAGCTACACACAGGCTCACGACCGCCCGCGGGTGACAGACCCTTACGCGACTCGCAGACATGCATCTTTATGCCTCATTCAAACTGGGTAATGTCACTCGTTTACATCCCATCCATCAAAGACGTGAGACGATGACGGGTGCACTTTGTTAACACGTGTTTCTAAACGAGATGCCGCTCAGGGCTTAACGACCTGCCCAATGGCCTTGTTATACGACACAATCGGTGAAATCGAACACACAAAGTCTTGGCCATATCGACGTGATGTGAATCGCCTGTAAAATAAAATCGTTTCCGCTTTTACTGGAGAAATCCTATTCCTAAATAAACGCACCTATTTTACGCGATAATAAATCACCGGCAACTATAAAGTGTTTCAGTACAAAGTGTACACGCAATAGTCGATGCTATCACTGCAGGAAGACAATGAAGATTGGGGATACAAATAATTTACAGATAGATCTGGCGATATGTCCCATAAAGCATCATTATTTTGTGCTTTATCATCAACAGTTTATACTTAGCTTCCTATCCACTTGTCGCGGGTCGAGATACCGGATTCATAGTATTGTGGCTTACTAACGGCGAAATGATCCGATCTGTGTTATCTTGGTACCTACTTACTGCAGCCGGGCAGTCCTGCACTCGTAAATACAATCCGGTATCACACCGGTGATACATTCTTCGATACCGATTGAAATATGAATAGAAGATTCTACCTCCCCTTGTGGAGTTATGAGCTGTGATAATACCCATGAGCTATATGAGCATTGTCGGTGATAAATATAATTGCAAAGAGCTTACTTACAAACTTTACCAGTGCTTATTTTATTTCATTTTCTTCTCTGTTCGTAAGAATTGTACTTTAATCGTTGTACTTGAGTAAGTAATTGAGTAATTTAAATAGCATAGAAAATTAAACATGAACGTTATTCAAAAATCACAGATGTAACTATAAAATAACGTAGGTACGTGAGGTGCAAAATCTTTTGCACGTGCGACAAAAACGTACCCTACCCAAATGAGCAGGTGCACAATAAAATTTCCGACACGTACGTAAAGATTGTTCGCATGGAATGCGGAAGGATACGTCAACACATTCAAGGAAGGACTGAAGGCAAATGACAGTGTCTCCATGTCGGACCCCGACCGCAGAGGGCTTCACCGCAGCCGCTGTTACTCGGACGTGATGGTACGATTTACAGGTTCATGTTGTACCAGTGGCAAATTGCATTGTGGCTTCGAGGAAACCGAACCAAACTGCTTCGATGTTGGTGTTGCCTACGCACATGAGTTACCGCGGTTGTATCGTACATAATTTTCTTAGATAGGGATGAATTATACGTGTGGTATTAACACCTTTAAGTTATTTTGAGGTATTCTGAAAGTCTGCTTCGCAAAAATAAACATTATAAATTACACGGAAGCTTGTTTTTTAATAAGAACACTCAGTGACGACTATACGACCTTACGCTACTTTATTGAACGATGTGATTGATATCGCTTAGCTTTGTTTATTGTTTCCTTTCCAGTTCTGCAATATATCATATTGACGGCTTATAGATGGACAGAAGAACTAATATTGCTGATATTATCTAAATATATGCATTAGCTACAGGTTGAATGACTTCAATGGCCAGTGATTGTTGCCTCACCCCGTGTTTGGTTTGCACTGCATTAATCATGTACATTTCACTGTCATATTTAATTTTATCGCTATGTTAACAACCGTTATGTTAGCTGTATCAAACTGCGCGTATAAATGTATCTACACTGACTCTGTTAAATCGTGACGTTCAGTGACGAAATAACGCGTCTTTCTAATTGGTTGACTAATTCTATGATGCATTTGCGCGTGGTACGCGGCTAACGGAGTCATAGCAAACTCGTTATTGAACGAAATCATTATATACGGCAAGTAATAACGCATAAGGTACATAACGCCTACGACTGGTCTAGGTGGAGGAAACTTTGCGACAAAAAAGTTTAATGCTACTCCAGTTCTTGAAAAACCTGACTGTTAAAACCTGAAACTGGCCTTATGATTCATATTACCTACGCGACCACATCTGTAAAGTCTGATCGGTGTGAAAGGTGTTTCAAAAATTTCTGTACATTACATTAATTTGGTCTAGGTACTATACAAGTTTACTTCAAATTGTGATCAGATTAACTCTGTTTATGGCCGATAATAGGAAATTGTAACTTGGGTTATAAATTAATAAACGCTTGAAATTTCCGTGTACACGTAAAGTAAACATGATGTTCTTATTACAACGTGGCATGTTTATTACTCTAGCAGGCCGTATAGCCCCCCTGCGTTTATGGATTTCTTATCACAAATATTCAACTTTATTTGACATCTCATTTTCTATCCCTAGTAATATCTTCTCTTTGTTAAAGCTTTAGCTAAACAATGATACACATAATTTAAAAGCTTTCATGAGCTTTCACAGTTGGCATTCATACAGTTTACCATTTGAATATAGACTTCGCAGTACAATTTTTTAAGTAACATCAATTTTAATAGAGAATTCACGATTTTAAGTGTGAACCAATTGAAATTCACGATTTTATGTTATGTCGTAGGCGGGAGTGCGCATGCCCGCGATGGAAAGGGCGGGCGGAGGCCTCCGGCGAGCACGCCGTCCCCGCCCATCGTACACGCGCCCTTTGTTGCTCGCTACCATACCCCAATGAAAACCCACGTGCTTAACCTTACATTCAATTAAATACATAGAATACAAATTAAGCCTAACAACTACAAGGCCCTCATGATTGCATAGGCAGAAACTTACGATGCATGTCGTGTACGTTGTCTGCCCTGATTTGGTCCGGATAATTGGCGTCAAGGTGCGCTTTGAAGGGCGATAAAATTGTGACGTATGCGACGGACATTCGCGAGCTATAAACAACAATCACAATGCGATTGTGTCAGTGTGCGTACCCGTTATGTGGACCGTACTCGTCAGAGGGCCCGCTTTGCATGCACCGGGCAAATGTGCCGGGGTCGACGCACATCTACGTCACATTAAGCTAATATATAATTGATTGGCTCCACCACTCGGCACTCCTGTCCCACTGATGACTTATGCAAAAACACTAATGCTATAACGGTTATAAAGTTTTCCGAACTATACGATTTTTCATTACGCGATATCGAGTTAATTGACTGTGACTTACAGGAGAAATTTATCTTATTTTGACTTTAATTGAACAGTCGGTCTTAATCGAGATGATGGAGCTGAGTGCTCCAGTTGTTCCTGGACCCCGTTGCTACCTGTCGGCTGCGAGTGAGCCAACGTCACCTACTTTATTAATCAAGTCATGATCCACTGGCCTTTTGATGGAATATCTAAACTTTCGATATTGATATCGGTTAGCGGAGCATTAACGCTTCTTGCTTACACTCGGGTGTTAATTTAGTTCACGAGAGCAATTTTATTTCATGTCAATCATTTATTGTATAGGAGGTTATTATGAAGCGTTAACTAAAACAATTACATGTTATTTGGAGTGTTTATGGGCCATATGACTAATGAAAGTAATAAATAGCAATCAGCGGCGGTATGTAAAGCCGAACTCATCATTCATCCGATTACTCGAGTGCAGTAACGGTCCAGCGTAGTGTGTAAAGATGTTTTACTTAGTTTCGTTCGGACCCATTATTTTTGTTACTCTACAATTTTAAACGGCGGAAGAGTTCCGTTGTTCCTGGGAGGCGCGCGGTCCTCAGCCATTGTTTGAAAATCTTTATCACTTACCATTACCTTGCAGTAATTGCTAAAAATGTTCTCTGTTTATGGTCGATAAACATTGGTTTACTTACTATGATAAAATTAGCGTGTTGATTCTACCTGTTTACATTCTGTTGTACGTTTTTTTTTTGAGGAAATGACAGGCCTTTTTCGTTCTCAGCTCGACATTCTAGAGTTCAATATACTAGTGACGCAGTAGTTCGTAGGCTACCGTTATCGATCGATGGACGTTTACGATCTCATTTAAACTAGAAACACAACATGGTATCACGCATCGTGACGCATTACAACACTAAAATATGGGTAAATGGATTGCGTTTATGCATGAATTCAATACCGCTGACATTGACATAGAGGATTAAGGTCTTGTTTGCATGTTTTTATTCAGAATATATGTAATCCGTTCTATGATCAGTACTTAAACTGGATTGAACTGAATTCATAAAATTCCGGTACAAAAAAAATTATCATACATAACAACTTAACGATTAGATTCTATAAAATTTAACATGAATATATTGTTTTTTTACTTATAAAACTAAAATATTCACAAACATCCGCATCAATCTTTAGAATCTTCACTACCGATTTTTTCAAATCTCGTATGATAATTTTTTTTAAAACGCACTTGTTCCGATTCATATTGCTGTGCCTCGCGTTGCATTTTCAAACCTAGAAATACCGCGTTGTCACTTGACAATGACATTTATACCGCCCACCGAAACCAGAAAAACCGACGTCCAGCACTTAGATGTCGCCAACAGATAATAACAGATGGGCACTTGTCAGTACCGACTTTCAACGCGGCTATCTTTATCTCTCATCTTCGCTTACTATGTACACAGAACAGATTTCTACACAACGAAGTGTGCTCAAAACTTATAATAAGAAGGCCACTCAACATTGTTTTGTGTATTCTCGCAGTCGCTGGCGCGTCAGGATTACGCGTTCATAAGGATTTTGCAACAACTTTAAACTTCTATTGCAACGATTACATACTATTTTAATTAAAATGTTATGTTGCAGTTTTTTTTACTTAATGTTACTTGAACTTGCTTCTTGCGAATCTGGATTTTTTCATATGATATACGCAAGCCTGTTAATGATATTAAAATTGCAAATGACAATTAAAATCAAACATCTTACACACGTTCTCACGGTAATTGAATAAATGTTCTTTTTCTTTAAAATAATTGTAAGATGAGTCTTTAAACTGACTCTGTGTAAGCTGTGCACACAAATATATTTTTAAACATGCGAACAGATAAAATGAGCAAACAGTTTTTATTTCATTCTTACTTTTTTCTTCTTCAGATTATAATTTAATGTAGGTACTCTTCGTCTTTTGTTTGCATTCACGCTGTGCCTACATTGTCCATGTCTCTGGTACATCTATGGTAGATTTAAAAGATGCTCTAGGCACATTTTTAATGTCACATTAAAGTACCGTTAGTTGCGTATTAAAACTTGTTTCATATTTTAATATACCTGTCTCGTATACCAGACGAGACGGAAGGTGATGTAAGAATTTGGGATTCTCTTTGACAGGTGTCCGTTTTACGTGACAAATTCAACGGTAATTTAATCATAGTAATAGTTGAATAATGTTTGTAGGTTTACAAGAAAAACTTCGCAAATTTTCTCATAGATTAATAATTTCAATGTTTTCTACGACAAGCCAATGAGGATTAAAATATTTAGAAAAAAAAGCATTTAAACCCTGCATTCATCAGCGAAGTTAAGCTCCATTTACGACGATGTGTAATGTAACGTTTCTGCGCTACTGATCTCCGACAATTATAACGTATATCCCGGTGTAACTGTACTCAGTTATTCGGTGACAGCGTTTCTTACAGCGAGCGTGGTAATTATCGGACAGCTCACACTGCCAGCCGACCAGGTTTGGTCAAACTCTTTAAACGCCACGGCTGCCTGGTACAAATTCTAGGTTAAATCCCTAACTTTACCCAACTGTATTTTACTCCATTTATAGTCAAATTAAACATGATTGACGCAATTTTATAAAATGAATACATGTCTAGTGAACAACTATGCTGTGATTAAAATTCATCTTTGTAATAGAAAAAAATAATTGATCTTGCGTAAATAAGGGTCTTTTACACGTTTAATGATGGATTTATTACGTTTCTTAGAGAATATTGCGGCGTCGTTTTTAATAGTGAAGTTAAAGGACGATCTTGGGATCACGAGAGTTGACCGGTATCTTTAACAACATCGACATTCCTGGGTCCGGGGCACCTTGATTGGTTCCTATTCCTGCTCGTACGGTCGACAAACTTAATACTCTCCTACTACCATAACTTTATAATTTTTCGTTATCCAAAATTGTTGCGCTCTGTATGTTTGCGTGAGTAAAGAGATGTGCCAAACAAATGTGTTTGTGTAATGAATATATTATGTTTCAATAGACCTGAGTGAATGTTAAGATAAACAGTTGGAGACGGGTGGTCTTACTGTTTCATTTGTGATGTTGGTTGTCTTTAATAATTGGCTAGCTTTTCTTCTTGCGCCTTTAGAGATTATCATTCTGATTTATTTAAAGAGTTATAAAAGTTATTTTATTTCTTAGAAACATTTTAGCGTTCTTTTAATATTTTATTCATTGAAAAAAACTTAAAACTTTTTCATTTTTTAACGCAAATTGCTTTTTGAGTTTTATTTATACTTTTATTATTGTTACATTGCATTACATCGTACCTAATTAACATAAATCATATCGGATTACAAAACAAAACGACAGACCTATAAACTTCTACCGCCGCCCAGCCCCTGTAATAAACAGGTTAAAGGTAAAACGCTATTGACCGTCGGCGTTTGCACAGGTCTATCTCTATCCATTGTCAATTAAAAGCCGCTGGCAAAAATCCCGACCGCCTTTTACTTGTTCTTATAATTTGTGGCGCAATTACTTCCCGATACGTACCCCCACGCCTCGGGGAGGATAAGCCTGAAGTCAGACGTTTCCTGTATTGCAAGTAGCATGCTCGCATTCAAACTATCCCGATTCGGAATGCTCACTAAAATTAACATAAAATCTATTTAGATTCGAATCGAGTTTTGATTATTGCAACACAATCAAACAATGTTATACATTCCTACTATATCTAGGCATATCTACCCTTACAAGGTCCGTTTACAGATCAAACATCCACAATATGATTTATTGCTATACAAAACAGTTACATCCTTCGACACGGACTATATTTCAGTTACGATATCTTTTGATGTTATCGTTTGTACCATTGAGTTTTCTCACCCTAGTAACATCTTAAACAATAGATCCCCAGCTTTTATCTTATTTATAAGACAGATTTGAGAGTTATGTATAACGAGATCTAAGTCAAACTGATTTTTTTCAGAAATATAGACAAGTGCAAATTTGGACGGATAATATAGTATAACGTCCCGTTAATTTGATCTCAGATTCGTTTATTAATAAGTTTTTGTTGAAACTGATAAAGATTAATAGCAGTTATATTAACACCTAAGCCCGACTACCGCTCACAAGCCGGCACAAATGGTTTTACCTATTATAAATTAACAACTGACGTCTTACGGAGATAGAACGAATTAAACTGCTTTACTGCTGATTATCACTTAGAGCGGTTCTATAAATCTTGCTCGAACTATAACAGATTAATATTTCCGTTTTGAAATCATCAATTGTACAAAAACATAGTAATTAATCATTGTGTAATATTGTGAGGAATCGTTGCAATGATAACTATGAAACATTCTTGACTTTTTATAAAGATAATGTTACATTAAAGAGACAACTTTGGTCATAACAAAAAATACTAAGAGTATTCAATGAATACATGGGAACTTATGTGTATACCTACTTTCAAGAAAAACATATTAAATAAGTTTTCATGTAAGATAGAAAAATCAATGTAACTGTATCAAAACAGAGCAATATAATGAAAATTCTGATATTTTTGGTGTCGTTGCAGAAACTGTAATCCCTTTGTAGGTCGAACCAAATTGACAATGATGTACAAACGTCATAATGTGTACACAACAATGTAAAAGCTCTCGATCAACCTTCGCGAAAACGAGCTTCAATGTTCTTGCTCCATTTTGCACCAGCGATCCTCACGTACGCTTTATTCATATTTTATTGTTAAATTTATGAATGAAGCCAAGTATTTACTCGCTTTGAAGCGCGTACTATACTAGACTTTTATACTACTTCAAATGAAGTCGTAAGGGTCGAAAAAAATGATTGATGTGTTTATTGCATCCGTCATATCTTTCCCGTAAGTCGTTGGTTCTCGATGTCCGGGGAACGGTAAAAAGTAACAGGATGGCAAGGTACGTGGCTTCGGAACCGGTTTGGTAAATTCGGAAAACAGGAGTTCCTTTTTTTGTGGCTTGAACCTGTATCGAATGGGAATTCGGCGTGCCCACGGTACCCGTAGCAAGTTGAATGAATTTATCTTTTTTTTAATGCCGTTTTGGCAACGGATTTTGACCTTTTCGTGGTTACTGCATGTTACTGATATTATCATTAAATTCCAAAAATGTGTACATTTTAAATGTAATTTGCGGAACGGTTCGTACATGAATTTGTTGTTAAATTGCTTTAGGAAGATCATTTTATAATGTTTACGTTTTAAATCGCTCAAAAAATTCTTATTGTCTTACTTGAGAACCTGTCAGACGGTTTTATTTAAAGTTTAATCCGGTTAATGATCAACAATGATTCACTTTTTTTGTCCGTCTTCATTAGTTATTTTTTCGAGTAACTGTATTGTAAGCTCATTTTGACGTTTCGTTTCGTAACAACCTCTGCATCAATTTGTGTAAGTACTGTATTAATAATACACGCATACTTTGTTCGGCTAGTTGCTGGCAGTTACTGCGTGAACCTTTTACCAGAAATTCTAACTGTACGCACATCTTTGTTTTACGTTTGCACTTCGTTGATTTCGACTTATAATATTTTGAGTCGCATCTCCAAGTAATTTGACAATATTATGTTATTCGACCATTTTTACCGTTCTTATTTCGAGATTCACGTAGAAAACCGCAACGTCGTGGATGGTTTATTATGTTTCGAAAGGCATAGTTTAAATATGCTTACTCTAATTCACTTAATAGTTAATGTAATGGGTCCTTGAACAATTCCATACTAGAATGTATTATTTCCCTTACGTTTGCTTTAAGTGCTTCCTCGACGTCTAATAATGTATAATAACGTATTATTTGTGAAGATTCACGAATTAGAATCGCAGGCAAGTAAGTAACATAGTGCCACTCACCTCTATGTTGCAGAACGGCTGAGTCTATCCTGTGAACAAAAGAAGATCTACATTAATAATTCCTTTTACACTTCACTGTAGATACCTATAATATGTTAGATCGTAGACGAGCTTCTAATCACATAGTTCGTAACAAACGCGATGCTATTCCCACCACATTCCCATAGTTCGGAAAAGATTGCGATATTACTACTTCTTTGTTCATCGAATTCCCAGAAACATGATCTAACGTGTAATTTTGCATGCACTCGTAATAGCGTATTGAACTAGACCTTGCTAGCAAAGTGCGTGTTTGTTTACGAGCTGAGACGTCAATGATCGGAGATAACCGCAGGTGTATTGTGTAACGTGATACGTAACTGACACAATCTTTAATAAGTGCAAATAAGAGGTCAACAGCTTCTGAAGTTCATTGTGCATATGGTAATAACAATATTAACATTCAAGAATGAGAACTCACTTAATGAAACGCTTGTCTTATGAATGAGAAAAATTGCCACCTCTACGTACCGACTAACGCACGATGGTCATTCCATAATAATAAGCAATTTATAATGATTTCACTTTCTTTGCTATTACCGTTCAGGATTAAGCCATGTAAGATTACACTTGCACTAGGCAATTTTCATTATCATTTCTTGCGCAAGTTCTAATGATTTTCAATATCATAAAATCTTGTATAAGAATTTCTATCGCAGGAAGCTGCATGCGATTTTATAGGGTTACTCAATTTCTCGAGTCCAATTATAATCCTCGTTAAAAACGCATTTCAGGTCACATAAGGCTGTTTCGTGTGAATAACTGTTCTCGTCTCGGTATTTAGATCCATCTCAATTGTGTATTCTACTGATGTACTGTAAGCAAGAGAATCAAACTATTTACATACTAACAGCAACCGAGTCCGTTTGCTGCGACGAATGAATTAAGCAGTTTTTAGAAAGTAGGCGGACGTCAAGACAAAACATGACGACGTATGAACATAAGTTCCTGCGATACGATCTAAAATTAAATTGCAGACGACTCAAGCGCCGGCATATAACTCAAAGATAATTGCCTTGACAAATATACAAGCACCTGAGAAACCAAAAGCTTGTATTTCTATCACGTCTCCTTCATTACAAATGCGTATATGGACTTAATAAGTCGGCAACGGTAATCTAAAACTAATTACATCGCTTAAAGTCGCAAGTTAAAAAAAGGTTATTAAAAAAATTAAGTGGCTTACAGCATTGAAGATAAAATAAATACCACATTAACAAGTTGCGCAAACAACAATTTCATCCAATCATTTCCTTTAAAGATCTAATTAACGTTTGATAACCCAAAAAAGATGTATTTATCCATCACAACGTGTCAGATGTACGTCACTTTAAAATGTACGTCTAGTTATCTTATGCCAACTCAACTTTGTTGATCGGATCCATTAATCAAATTTTAGAGACTTTGTTTAGGTGCAATAATAGAGTCAGTTTTGGGAACGCGGAAACTATTGTAGTTATCAAATTTTAAAATGCATTTGTAAAGGCTTTCATGGAACAAAATTTTTAACTTGCAACCTAAAATTTATCCTCCTATATGTCTTTGAATCAAAAAAGCGCCAGTTACCCCGTACCCCATACCGTTTATCTAAAATAATTTCTAAAATGGAAATGTAAAGTCGGCGATCAATTGAAGAAATCGTAATATCCGATTGCGACAACTTCTTATGTATTTCATTTCCTATTTATTACATCATTGGCATTATCCCACGGCAGAACTGTTACTCGGCAGGAATGAAAAAAGTATCGCTGCCCATGTCGATCGGACAGTAGTATCTGAGATCATCTTCTTGATCATTGAACTCGAACATTAGTTCTTATATTATGTTGCAACTTCTTGAGTCAAACGCTGGGATTGTATGTTTGTTTTGACGTCATTCAGCTTGCTTTCATAGAGTCTACGTTGTAATACTTGGTTTGTTTTGACCCGAATATAAATTTTTGGAACTGTATGGTTTCAATATGAATTCAAACTGAAGAATTAGTTTTCTTGGTTTGATTCTTTGCGTGTATTTTTATCGATTTCTTATGACATACATTTTATTGCTAAACTGACTTAAGATATGTGACAATATATTTTATATAATAATTTGATTAATCTATGTTTAGTGACAAGTGTCTGCATTTAAGTTTGTCCACGTGTTTAATTTAACCTAGGAATAAAAATATACTTAATAGGAATAATTAAACATTATGTCCAGCAGTTCTTTTTGTTATTGTTTAATACATTTTCTGAAAAATCGCTTCATAAGGACATACAACTTATTATTTATGCGATACAGACTCAAAATTAAAGGTTACTGTCGTATCGAACGGTACTGCCGTAAATATTGTTTTATAATAAATTACGTTCAGGTATCATTAAATGGTGACATTAAAAAATGGAGTTATCGCTTCGTGGACGGGTAAATTATTTTTGAATGTAGAACCATGATTTTCTTCGTGAAACGGTTTAGGAGCGTTTTATCTTGATAAGGCTGACGCGAAAATTGGCTGGGGTGCGGTCTTACGTCCGCGCGCCTTGCTGCGCTGACGACACTATGTCTTAAAGATATATTAGTAATTGTTCGTGAATATTAGTAACCATTTATTTTCTTGGGCCCTTTTTAAAAGAAGTTTAGATTACCGAGTAAATTAGATAGTGTTGCTATTGATAAACGTCATTTGCTTGAGGTGTAAAAGTGTCTCTGTCAAGAGCTTTAGAAGTCTAAAGTTTTTAAACAATCCAGATTATTACCCATAGATTCATATAGGATAACAAAGTGTCATCTAATGTCAACAATTTTAAGTGATCATTTTGATACCACTAAGAAAACGCAGGGAAAAAGAAAATGTGTATTTTATGTCTGGGATGCAAACCAAGGTGAAGTCAGTGCAGCGCGCACGCCGACACTGTCACGCTCATCAACCAACATTCTCACGTAACTCTTTTCAAAGAAACTATTTTAATTCATATTACGTAAAATTATTATCAATTACATCCTATCACATCATTGTTTAAAGATTCATTACATTACTATTACGACAATTATTTTACAATTTGAATTCACCATGTTAAAGCGTTCTTCATTTACTCGTGTAGATTGATCAAATGTTTTTTTTAGAATCGCATTAGGTTAGTTCAAGTGCAATGAAATGTATATGTAACTATCAAGCGTAAAGGAAGTAAGGTCATTCACCCACAAATATTGACTCATCTTGAACAGGTATGCACTAAATAGACACCGCAAACGTTACTTCTCAGAATAATATATTCTACATCGCTACAGGTGTTTCGATTTTATTTGCTTAAAACTATATTTACTTTAGCTTAGTGGTTATTTAGTTTTGTCTTAGCAAACTCATAATAAAACAAAGGTTCCATTTTGCGGAGAAATTGCGAATTTCAAGGTAAGCGAATGTCAGGGGTGATAAACATCCATCACAATAAATATCCATAAAGACTGACGGCTATGAATCGATCGGCAGGTCTCGGTACCTACACGGCCTAACTGGCTCTTATACAATAAGTCTTAGAGACACCCACGCGTCGAGGCGTGTCCCCTGTCATAATATATCGCCTACCGCTCCTGTTGCCCTTTGAAAACTCGATAAAACGATGCTAACAAAACGCTACTGAGCCCTGTCCACATCAGGCTCCTAGAAACGTTCACACGCGCCCCTCTAACAATAGAGAAATAAACCATGTTCCATTTCCACCTCCGCTGGAATTGGAGCTGGAATGGGAGGAGATTTGTTTATCTTTCAATCAAAGCCAATACGTTAGCATTTGCCGCAGACAAGGTGAACGAGCCAATCACAAAAGATGGCAACGAGACGTTTTTTGCCGGCGAGCTTGTAATTCGATTAAGTTTCGGTGCGTTGGTTATTGACCTCATCTGGACAGTTTTGGAAGCCGGCTACGTGATGACACGCCCGCCGCCGTTCCGCGGGGCTGCAACGCTATTGGAAATTTCACAGTGATGGAAAACGTGATTTTGGACGCGAGCGAACATAAAATTAGGCGCGCGCGGAACCATTTGCCTAGATTCAGGAAGCACGGTGATTTATTATTGCAAATTAATTGTAATTTTGTGCGGATTATTGTGTTGCAGTCAATTTGTTGATCTCTCTGTGGAAATATCACGATTTATTACAGTTTGGTTTTATGGTGTTTAAAAAGTAATACAAGACTGTTAGAGCGTTCCTTGTTTTATTTGTTACTTATGACACAACACTGTAAGATGACAATACAGTTAGCCGTCACTATCAAGTTACATCGTAAAAACTGCCATTTACTTTCGCGTTCTTTTTCTTAGCCTTGAATTCTTTATCGGATTAGTGAACCGTTGTTTCGGACGGAAGTGGTTTTATTTTTAGTACGTGCTTACTGTTTTAAGGAAAACAGTAATTTTTTAACGTTATAAATTAAGTAATAGCGTTATACGGCCAAACTTAGTGACGAAATTAAACCATTGAACTTTAAATTTCAAGTCATTAGTGTGCAAAAAAGTACAACATACATTATACTCGAGAAATTGCTAAGAGGCTCTCACTAACAAAGAGGAGCTGAATAGTTTGAATGCGATTTCGCTAAATACTTAAGAAAGTAAGTCTTAAAGTATCTTCGGCAGGTTATCATTATTCATTCTGGTGGCGAGGCTCTTTGTATGTGGAATTATTCGCCGCATACCGTCTGTTGCCAAGTGAAACTGTCTCGGAATCTTTTCTGCCACTAATGCGAGTCGTTTCGGCTCTTGTTCGGGATCCTACTATGACAGCCATTATAATTCCTTGTGAATGTGGAAGTATACAAAGACGGCTTTGTGTTGCCATAAATATTTATGAGTAAGTGCCTATTTTCAACACACGTGGGCTGGTGGATACGCACGATACTGTCGGCCTAATTGGACGGCTGTAGGCGCGAATTTGTTTCAGTCTGCGAGGAATTATTCGAAGAATCCTTATTTGTATTTATGAGCGGAATACGATTTCATAATTATTTTAGTGTCATCCGCTAACTAAGATGTATTGGAAATTGAATTTTACGTTACCAGTGTAATAAATACTTCCGTAAACTTTAAACCGGGATTTATGTTATATAATGATAAACAGATAGAAGATACTAATCCTACTTTCTCTGAACAAGTTTCTTGGGGCCAATTCAAGAAAGTAAAACCCCGCTATGCGAACGATAGCCCCGTGTCCTGTTGACACACAAATTACTTATGATAAATTATTCTGGAATTCTAATACTCTTGACACTTATTTATATTAAAATTTTCAAAAAGCACCTATGTCGCTTTAAAATGATACTCATTATTTAAAATAACTTTACAAAACTTGTAAGTATTTTCACTATTTTTATAGTCTTTTTTGAAAAATTACTGACTTTTCTTTGCATATTTATGAATAGGCTTCCTTTTATTATCGCCTTGATCTTGAGTCGGCTTTCAGCTGTCTTGAATGTGATGGATCGACACGATGACGTGTGTATGGGTCCTTGATGCGGCGAGCTTCGTTTGGTATGAAGCAGCAGTTAGGCACCGTAAAGTGCAGTCGCCGGCCCCGATGCGCGCCATATGTGGAACGCGGGAAAGCCGCTGCCGTCGCCAATCTCTGACCACGAGGTCACGGATATATCGCTACTGGCACTTCGTTCCAATTTACGACTACCCCAACTATGATTTATGAAGTCATAAATCTAACCTAACAAATTTTCAGCTGTATTCGCAATTGACTTATCAAAATTAATTCATGTGAAGGAACCTGACACAGAATTCTATGGACATCAAGGAAACACGGCTGACACACTTTTCGGAGGGCCCGTTTGCCGTGGCGACGACGTCACGTTTCCCATGTTAAGAATTGTTTATTGAAGTCATGATGTGACCTTAACATTGTATTTTACGATTGTCTCGTCACCGGCCCGGGTACTGACATTTCAATAGAGAAGGTGAGCGAGGGTCGCCGCGTGCGCCCCGGCACGAAAGTCCCGGCGCGTCCCACCGTTCGTTTGTTTAATCGTTTCATTTACCCGAAATAACCCAAATGTACACCCATGTAACAACACCATATTGTTTATACATCCAACCTACCACCTTCACATGCATCGTTAAATAAATCACCGTTGTACTGCGTAACCTACGGTAGAAAGCTCAATATTTTCCACAAGTTTTGAAATATGAGCAACATTGGCAGAGCCGACGCCTTAGAACGGTAAGCATCAACAGTTTCTATTCGCACCACCGGAAGCTTATCGTCGTTGGTGTTGACTTGAATTTACATCTCGTATATTCACAACACCGTCGATTGTAGGTGCTCACGATTTAACGCTAGTATTAATGCATTATTCAAAGGGGTTTTCATTAGGCTGTCGCTATCGGCGCAGAGGATCGCGCTCTCGTTAAAATGTACGGATGGCATGCCATGACGTCTGCTCGTATTGGTTGGGCGCCGCACAAATACGCCAACACCTATCTCCGGTCCCACTCAAATCTGACACTAAACATTAGCATTTTCGCTCCAAGACAGCATATGCACCGCACACCTATTTCCTATTCTTTGGAATGTCGTCAACATTTTGTCTTTCAATGGCTCTGTTCTTGCGGCGGTCGTAAATTATTCAAGTCTTCCAAGCCAACGTTCGGAAACGCTAAATTTTGCACAATAGGAGAAGCCCGAATAATAAATGTTAAACTTCAGTTGTGGTAAGATTCCGTGAGGTTAACACCCTTGTATGCTATTTACATAACTCTAGTGACACTCGCAGTTTGTATGTAAAGCATGGATTTCCGGGAGCTGATTATACAGCTATAAAATACCTGCTCCTAATTGTAGCAATTGGGCAAGGTTTCCTAGACGTCCTGTATTTATATCGTCCTCACTCTCTCCGTGCATTCATATTATATTTAAGTAGATCCTCGTCACGACTAACCATAGTGAGAATAAGTGCAATTAACCAATGCATTAAAAGCCACCCGGTTTGTAGCTCAACCAGTCGGATTGAACTGGTGCGGTATGTGAGACAGGTTTATCAACCCCACATATGATGGTGTTCGCGGATGTGGTATACTTTCGATATTAATGAGTACACAACACATCCCGTTCACTGCGTCCCAAATGAGACGCTCTCGGCAATAATTAGTAGTATTTAGTAGGCGAGCCTTCGCCGGTCTGACCTACTGTGAACTTGCGCGGACCTTAATAAGACGCGCATTTGCAAGGTTTTAACGAAACTTCTGTGTACCTTGTATATTTTCGCGCCAATTACTATTAACATTATTCCGGATTTAAATTCTTATATATTATATATGGCTAATAGTCACGTTTTTAAATCAATATAGCAAAACTGTATTAATGAATTGAATGAAGCTTGGTGGCTTAATAGCCCCTGGGAATATTCCATCTGCTCGTTTTAATTATCCCGTTGACATCTTGTCTATGAATTACGACAGCCGCTTATTTAATTAGCACATTCATTCGTCTCCGTTATTTTTTAAATGGCAATCAATCAATATACTTTTAAAACCGTTGACCCGAATTTGCATAAAAGTGAGTGAGCTTTGCAAACTTTCAGCCTTTCCAATCTTGCTCTCAATTTATTCTGATGTTAAGTAAAATTACAGAGTTCTTCGATTTCTCGTGATTTAACTTTCCTTACTTTGTCAATTGTAAGCATTAAGTCCGAAGCTACCTGTGTAGGCTTCAATTATGGAATATCTATTCAATTAACGGTCGATGTTAGTTTATAGATGTAGGTAATAGTTTAGATTCGTCCATGGCAGGTCCTTTATAGAGCTAGCGCACGCATGCCGGTATCACAAGCTTAAATCGACTAAAATGCCGAACGGTATTTACGTCCACGCCTAGAGGAATGGATTAGGTCTTTAATAAAGCCAATTTAAACCTACCTGTTTAACGTTTAATGCTATCATAATCGTGGTTCAACATTGAGTAAAGCAAGTTGTTGCCAAGTTGTCTATAGATACTTTAGTGGCGACTTACGTACTGACATAAACAAAGCGGTGGCTGACCGGGTTACACGTCATTGGCAAAGTGTGCGGAGTTTCGCCGTGGAAAAAATGTGTCACTACTGCATGCGGCGTGCGTGCGCCGGATAACGGTCCCAACCGCCCGAATAAGTGGTTTACTGCGATTTGTGGAACTATTACTAACCACGACACTTGTCATGCAATGTGCTTTCTACAAAAGGAAAAAGGTTCATATAACCTTGCAAGTCTTTATCATATGAAATCTCACATTGTTTCACTGGTTTTTGTGAACAAGACCAATTGTAATAATTTTTCACTTTCCTACCATTTTGGGCTACAATGCATTTGTATTAAAACAATGCTGCTAACTTTCATGTGGCCAATTACAGCTGGTCTGTTGTTGGTATTGTCGGCGTGGTGAGAACAATACGGCTCTAACGAATAGATAGAGCGGCGTCTGCCAGGCGGTTGGAGCGTGCTCTGCGAAATACCTCAATCCGCTCTTTGTTTGCGTTGGATCAAACGCCCGTCGAGTTTGATCTTCATCCTGAACGCAATAAACCTCGGAGCTAGCTCACGACTCCGCAATGTCTACTCTTTATCGCCCCTGCCGAATGCGCTCCGATCTTAAACGTATTTTAATAACTTCCACCCGCCGGTCCTCGTAATGGGCTCTCCATGCAAATGCCCGAACCGTTAGCTACAGATATCAACAGTAACGTCCCGCCCCGTGAAATAAAGAAAGGCAATAATCGAAAACGGGAAAATCGCAGCCGAGGGCGGTCGTCCGCATTGAGCAGGAATAGTCGCGCCATTTGTGAAGTGCAGCTATGTAAATATAGCCAAGCGAACATGCTCCTGGATATAAAAAACTTGCAAATAGAATCAGGAAAGTGGCTCTACAAGTTCCTGGCGCTTTATCCATATCATGACATAGGTGCAAGTGAGGTTGTCAGTTTCTAGCTAGTGCGTTTATGAAAGTTCCCTTTCGGTTGAAGATGCAGTGAGATGCTTTCACCATCGCGGGTGTTCGCTCTGACATTTGCACTCTTCCTTTCTACGTCGCTCGCGAGTTGCAAGTCATTGGTCATGTGCATCAGGTGTCGCAGATAGCCTCGTTTGATAGCGTACACGTGCTGAGCTTGTCATACCGTATCTAGTTTATATTTTGGTTAAGACACAGAATCTTACATGGTTGGGGAATTTTTATTTGTCTTACTTTAAGGTTCGTTTAGTTTTAAAGCGCAGACGCTATTATTATCTATTTACTAAAGATCTATCATCATTTTCTACACGTGCCAGTGGATCGAGCTACAAACATGCAGGCAAAAAGTTACTTAGAAATCTAATAGAGTTTGTGGCGAGTCGATTATTTTTCTTATTCTTTTTTATATCTCTTGTGCTGAAGAGAAATGCTATGTAACGCTCGAGAACTAAGACTGCCAACCTGGTATTACCGTAATAACTAGGAGCCGCCCTTCTGTCATTACTTTGTTCACTCTTCTTGCTTTCAATGAAGCTTTATTGTTAGAACAACGTACCTTACAATTGCATTTTACTTACATCCAAACCGCGTTGTGGTAATTCGAGTTAATTCAATCACCATTAAAATTAAACCCGCAGTTTTAAGGATACTTTGTTCATCTCGCCGTATAATTTTGCAGTGAAACAAGTTCCTGTCCCATGGCGTTGTCTATTCCAGGAGTTAATGCTTGATTACTAAGTAGTTATTTATTGTCGCGTCGCCATTAAGTTACAAAGTGTCGAGTAATTGATCCATTAATGACTATATTCTCATGTCCCCTATAAATATAGACGCAAATTATACAATATTAAAATAAATATTTTATTTATTTATTTATTTCAACTTTATTGCACAAAAAAAAGAAATGTCTCCTATTCATACCGACATATCCTGTATTTTAGCTGCAGTTAAGGTGAAATTAATGTAACTATCGTTCTGATCCATCTTTGAATATATGTTCTTGTGTGATTTTTATCAGAAACCGAACAATGCTTCGCTATCGCAAGAACATGCATGATTAAAATTTAATAGACTATTGAAGATTGACCGCGATCGGCATATTATGTCTGTAAATGTAGCGCTGGATGATTAACTCTTACGTTGCGTAATTAGCCTGCACTGCGATTAATTGCTGTTGAGTCGTAGTTCTTCACCAAAGGTCTTGTCATCTTGCTTGTAAGCGCGTGTTTTTGCTTTGCCAGTTGAGCGGATCGCGATCGTGCGAGGTGTTGCGTAATTGCAGGAATGCGGTGGCGTGCTGCTCCAGAGGCAGCTCGCAGACGTGTTCCTAGGTTCTTGTTCACGTGAGCCGTATTTATTGTAATTACGTCAGGGGCCGTCGACTCCGGCGCATCGATAGGGCGACGCGCCTGTCGATAACATCGACATCAATTATCCAGCCACATATACTATTCAGTGCATCAGAAGAATTATTCGTCTTTCGCATTCATTGATTAGGTGGAGTATCGGATTGGAATCATAAGGTCTTCCCATATAATTGGCGAGTGGGCGCGATTGGCCGCCCACCGGCAACGAAGGGACGTCCGATTAGATAGCAGCAACACCCGGCGACCGCTCTCGCTCCTGCGCGCTACTTCTGCCAGATCATCAGTCGTCACGATCGGTAAACTCGTTTATTTATTCATTAGCTCCATTGTATTGAATCATCTTCACTATTTATCTTTGGCTGCAAATTCTTAAATCCGAATAAAGTGCAAATGCTACATTCCAAAAATTGATATAAAAATATATAGATATTTTAAATAATATTACTTTCCTAACATATTATAAAACTATAAATCAAAACAGTAGTCAGTCATCTAAGAAATAATACTCGAAATACAGTTATGTAAATTGAATCAAGTAACTAGTCTTTCACAGTTCGGTGATTCAAAAAATTGTCTTAACATAGTTATCGGCTTAGTTATCGTCTTAATAATATTATTTTTATTGAACACGCCACGTTTCGAATGGCCTTTGAGGTTTTCTTTTATTGTTTGAAAAGATCTATTGAGTATCATTAATTATGTTTATACTTTTATTCAAACTTGAAAGAAAACATTTTTCGGTTAAGGTTCGGTTGTTCAATTTAAATTCGCGATTTAGTCTTAGTTCATCCAATTAGTAATGTGCAGTGAGAGGAAGCTTCTTCGATATCAGAGCTTTATGTCTCGTTAAGAAACAAAAGATGCCTCTCCGGTTCATTAATTACGTGTATTAGTTGAACTCTCGATCACGTCTTCACGATATTGTCTGGCAACTTGCAACGGGCCTGTTTCCGCTCGCCCCGAGACTACCCGCACTTCCTTATGCCTTCATATATGGCCGTCTTTATAATAATACCCTGCGAAAATTAATCGGAAGCATCGATGAGAGCTCACGTTTGTGCCGCCAGGATAATCTCGGATAATTGCCGAACCGTTATGTTGATTTAGGACGATCGTCCCACCCATCCTTCGTAAGCTGCAAACAATTTATCGTATCTTCAGGGTAACTCACGGATATGGACAAGATATACATCTCTAACCAGTAAGTTTTAAAAACCTTTTATTACTAACATCCTACCTTACACGTGTTATTCATAGATAATCGTAATTGCTGCAGTCAAAAATGTCTTTTTCTGAGGTCCTTTTCAAATTATCATTTCAATAAAACATCAATTTAAAAAAAAACGCTCAAGGCAAATTATTGTGGCCGCCCCTGTACGTGTGAATGAATTTACTTGGACACGTAATGTTTAAAAATAGTCAGTTAATGTCTTAAAGCAGCAATTTGCTTAGCTTTACCTAGTCTGACTTTTACTTGTTAAGATACGAGGCAAGTGTTGATAAGTGAGGAAGCATTGGGTGGTACGGGGCCTGCGTATCGGACCGTGAATAAATCAAGCGGCAGCTTTTATCGGGTGCAATATGCTGGACGTTAATTGATGAAACGGTAAGTGCTTCTGAATTGAAAGCAGCTTACAATGCTCGAGTCGCCAATCAATTAGCTGGAAATTATTATGTTTAATATACGATAGGTCAAATTTTTACAAATTGTAACAAATCCTAAATTGTTTAAAGAATAAAATATGACATTAGGTATCTGGAACTATTGTAGTTGTTACTTACACAACTCTCAGAAAATTTCTCAACATTGTCGAGATCTTGTCTGTCTCAATAATATGGCCATTTATAATAATTCAACGTGGATTTGTTCTTCAGACGGCAATGGTTTCTATAGTACATCAATAGCCGGCGTCGGTCAATACGAGGAAAAATTGTAACAAAAAGTAATATTTGTTGATATTTCTAAGCTATTGTTTAAGTATTTTCAGTGAAATGGAACGTTACTGAAATAAACATTTATAAAACACGGGAATTTTAAATAACTGAATTTGACAAAAACCATTCAAGATTCACCATCAATATTTAACTTACTACCATACATTTTAGATACGAGATATGACTTCTCAACAATGCCAATATTGAAATCTGAGAATCCACACAACTAGGTGAAAATAGTTCAAAACGCAAATATGGCAAAGAAAATTGTAAACTACCGCATTTGAGCTGTAGTGCGGTGGTTCGCACAAATGGCATTCCGCAGCTGTAACGCATCAAATGCTTGGCGGAAACAGTGCGGATTTGGGTCACACACTAGTTTTCAGTAATGGAAGCGGCGAGTGTAAATTTGCCGAGTGAACCGCAAGCAATCTAAGTCGAGCCTCTCGTCTAATTTGAAGAGCAAGCTTATGTAGCGCGGTCACGCGCGTGCCGCCGCCGCAACCAGATTCCGCTACTAAACGTGCCGTGACATTAAAAAAAAACTTTAAAACCTAATTTTTAAAAGCAGTAAAGGCATCTACAAAAACACTAAATAGAATAGACGTAGATTCGCTTGTATTTATTATCGCCTGGGGATTAAAGGGGAATTTTATATTGATTGAATGGAACAATAAATTTTCTAGAACAATATGTAACAAAAAAGTAATAATTACGGCTGTATGGTATCTTGGGATTTACGAGTGTTGTAACTGTGGAGGTGTGGAAGTATGTGTGAGTTGCAACAAGTGAAACGCCTCTTTGCTTCGTATCATACAATCGCGTCAGGTTACAGCGTAAATATGAGCAATAGCTCCTTATACGGTAATAGAATACTTTACCCGTGTAATTTATTGGAAAAATAAATAAAGAATCTTTTAATTAAATTGACGCAAATCCGAAAATCTATTTATCATAATTTTTGCTCATTCAATTAGGTTTCATATAAAATTAGTGACTTTAATATTTATTTCACTACCAATTAAAACTGTTAAAAGAACGCAAGTCGTAATTCTACCTGTAAAATAAATAAAAAAAGCAATTCAATTACGCTCACAGTTTTATTATTTCTGGAGGAATGCATGTAATTAGTGCGTGTTATTTTCAGTTTATTGCAGGAAAAACATTATTTATATTTCATAAGCATAAGTGTCAATAAAAATAATATTTCTACCGAGCTCCTGAAACCACCTTTATCGTTACTTCAATACAATGGAGTAGATGCGACGTTTTAATTAATCTGATTAAGACGCTACTGACTGTAACAGAGTAAAACAAAGACAAACTATGAGAAAAGCGTCGCCTATAATAATAACACCAGTATCACCTCTGGTTTCACTTACGGTTTTTATTCAAGCTCTTGTCGACTAAAGTTTGTAAAGAATAGGTTGTTCATTACATAATAAGTATACGTCGTGGGATCTTTAGTTCTTAACCCGTTAACCGTCACACGATCCCGGTACCGTTCCCTTAGTGATTTGTTTAGACGATTCCCGTGTATAACGCGCTATCAATTTAACTACGAGTATGAGTGAGTACTGAACTTGCTCCACTCAGACTACACGAAGTACACGTTAAATAGAGTCGCGTACTATATTCATAACACTTTATAAAAATATGAAATTGAAATGTCTATAACTTGCATTAAATTCAAATGAAATTATATTTGCTGAAACCTAGATATTGGGTATCTCTAAAACTAGCAATTATCGTTTCTAATTAAACGTTGATTGATGATCATTCCAGTTAAAATAAACCCATAAATCATGATAAATCAAACTATTTTATGTCTGTTCTTTCGAATAACTGTTGAGTTTATTTTAAATAACTTTTTTAAATAAAGGTTTGTTTTGTGCCAGACTGTACTTCCATACGTCGACGTCGATTTTCGCGCACCTATGCTGGATAAAGCTCGGCAAACATAATTTAGTTGAACCCGTGTTGGGTATCTAGAGCGCGGCGGCAAAATTGTTAAATTAATGGTTAGATAATTTCTCAGTACTTTTGATCGCTTAGACTCTCGTTTCCTGCATCTCGGAGGAAGATGATGATATAAAACTTTGTTGCAGACTAGTATAGTAGTTTCAACTTTGTATGGTTCGTTGATGAAATATTTATGCGGTTTATGGGCGAGTAAAAGATTATGGATATACCATTAACGATTAGATATAATTAACTGTAAATTACCAGAATGTACTCGTGCAGCGATTCTCATATGGTCTTGGTCGTATACATGTTGCATAAAGAAGATTTATTAACCTTACCATCATAAACAGATATAATTGTCGGTAGCGTTGTAATCTTTGTTCATTTTAATTTGCTGATCATTATTTCATTAATGAATGGTAATGGCGGATTAAGGATAATAAAATTAGCATCGGATGCAAGCTTGATCATAAACATTTAACAGGTTTTCACTGAATCCGCTCTTAGGCGAACTACTGCCGATGACCTCAAAATAACAACGGTATCTAAGCCATCTTGACTTATTTTGATTCTTTTTTAGTTTGTCCAATTTGATCAATGTTCGCTGACTTCTTCCGTACAGGCGCATGACATTTTTTGGCAATAGAAACTAAGCCAGTGATAATCGTGTCAGACCAAAAAAAAAGCTGTATTTTTCAATTTTGGTAAAAGAATCATAGAAGTAGACCTTGGACGCAGATAAACTCCCAAATAAAGTGTTTTATATAGCTATTAACAAAGTTTGGACTCGTAATCCGTGTCGCCGGTGACTCAGCTGTGAACAATAAAAGCCCACGCGCTTCTGTCCAAATAATCCATAATTTTTAGAACACGTTAAATTGTGATTTCTCCATTAAAAAAGGTGATATATATTATGTTCGCCTTAGTGCAAAAAAGAAAGTTCCGTACCGTTAGTTATTGAAAAACAAACGTTATATTTATGAATACTGTATTTTCTATTGGCATGTGCAAATTAATGAATCACTCCTTGCCAATAACAACGCGGCCACAGCCTCGGGTCGCGCATAAAAACTTATATTTATTTAGAAACAGAGATCATCGTATCTGATTATATTTGTGATGTTTTTATTTTAAACTCGTGCCTGAGGCAAAACCTATTTATACTATTAATAATTTATTAAAGGTGACATTAGGATATAATCCTCGTAATGTTTGATAGTATTTTTCACTTATTACGTGTAAATCACATTTTATTTAATACCCTAGAAAATGAATTAACCTTAAGGACCTGTCGGGACCTTAAGGTCGTAAAAGTACATTCAACTTTAAATTTAAAGTAATTAAGTTCTTCTTGGGAAGTATCTGGAGGAACAGTCATGACCTGCGCTTCGAACGGTTGTTGCCGCCCTTTTCCTATAAAACGCTTATTTGTGCAAAATTATTACGACGAAGCAAGGGTTTATGAATGCATCACTGGGCCCAAGTCAGGACTTATACGAGGATCGCGTGACTTATCACCGCCCTGTAGGACTACTAACAAATAGCAGTCTCTCAACAGTGAATATGATCTTTAAATATTAATATTACCTTGAAACATTAAGTTTATGTTAGTTTTTCTTGCCGATAGAGTGAACTTTTAATTAATTATTTTTAATAGTATGTTATTACCTTTTTGTGCTTCTGTTTGGAGTTAACCTTTCGTATGTATGTTGATCGATATTGATTGATTATTTTAATTTAAGTTTGACTGAAATTGAAACATTAATGTGATTCCCAACCTTCAAAACTCTTTCAGCTTTTACCTAGCAATAATCTATAATACTATAAATTCCCATTGAATCTACTCAATATTCAAACGTACATTGTATGTTTGAATATTGTGTAGATTCCCAAGACACCCAATGATCAGGAAATCGGGGCACACCATCGCCTTGTGCCCGATTGTGTGGGATGGCGTGTAAAGTGACGCGCGCGCAGTCACGAAACCGCGCTAACCTGACCTTCTTAATTATAATCTTGCCGCAGTTGCTTCGAGGTCACTGTGAACTATTGGAGAAATGTGACTTTTTTCGTGCTTTCAAGTCACGGGCGAAGTTATTAGAAGTTGCTTTTTTATTGATGCTACTTTTCAACAGGTTACGTCTGATGAAAGGTTAAGGTTAATTGGTCAAATGACTCTGGTGATGGGCATCGATGTTGGTATTTAGTGGACGTAAAAGAGAATAAGTATATTTTTATTAATTTTAAAATAATCCACAGTTTTCGGTCATATAAGTTAGTTCTATTAAACTGCCAGAAGTAAACTAAAAATATGAACATGTTAAACATACGAAAGGCCAAAGATTAACACAACTAGCTTTTAGTTAAATGAAATCTATCTTCTCTTAAGGACATGCAAGAAAACTAGGTTTCCGATATATCTTGTACCCTGTCACTATTTTATCTAGCATCAGCATGCTCGCTTTCATAACCATATTAGTGTATGTATTAGATATCGGAAGTATTCGGGTTCGAAACCCAGCGGGGGCAAATGTTCACATCATCTCTCTCATTGAAACCGAACTTTGAAGCTCATAATTTCGCTATTATAATACGATACTTGCACATAATATTCTGTATAGATTAAATGCAAATTTAAATTATCATGCTGGTTATAGTCATAAAGAATGTTCGAAAGAACCCGCTTCTAAAATTGCAAATGGAAGACCACAGACAAACGTATTTTATAAAGCATCCTTATATAGACGCAGCTGATTAATATTAACACAGTCTCATCTTTATAATATTTATTTACTTCATTTTTATTTATAGATATGGACGCGCCAATGGGCAATGGTAAAAAATAGTTTGGCTTGGTTTATAAAGATTGTAGCCACGAATACTCTTGTACAATGTGGAAGTGTAGATTACCTACATTAATGATACCTTGCTAAGTAGGTGAAGTTTGAAAATGTTCTCGTGTTCCGATTGTAAATCATCGCTAACCAGACGATTGACCTTTGAAAATTTGTGTAATAATATTTTTTTGTGTCTGGCTTGTAGTCTCCATTTGTTAGGTGTTAAGTTAAAGAAGGATGTTAGTCTTGAAGGGGGAAATAGTTGTAATTCATGTTGGTTTATGGTTGAAACTAATGTGTTATTTATCTTGATTCATGTTTCGTTTTGTGTTTATTTGGTCAGGAAACAATGACAGTATTCATAATTTACTTCTATTTCATTTTATCCATCAAAAAGTTTATTTCCCCTTTCACATAATGATCTCTCCAGTTTCTTTAGTTTGTTGTATTTGTATTAAAATAATACTATATTTCACGAATAGCGACATATAAATCTGATATCAATTCGAAGCCGAACCAGGCAATTTTCAAACTTTTATCTTAGTAAATCCATACTCTGGAATCATTATCGTACTGACCCCAAGTCGTGAATTCGACGGTTGTTATAGTTTCCTCTACCCACCCTGAGCATTAGATTTGCGAAATGCCCAGGGTTTTTTTGAAATTTAGTTTTTTTAATTCTCGTCTTTAAGCATTTGTTACTTTTTTTATTTCTATTTCGTATTTAGTTGAGAATTTTCGATATAACGCACTGTTACGAAATAAGTAATAAAATATCGCAAAATTCTTTAAGTAATTATATGCACAGTATTTTCAACTTTAATCATAACTTCGAAGCAGTGACTTTCATGCTATTTTTACAGTCGGCATACTTGCATACTCGTAAACGCGTTTTTAAAGTGTGTTCCCAAAAAATAGTATGTTTTTTAAATACCTGTTTCTAATAATAATATTTCTCACAAACAAATACAATCCCAACCCAATTGCACCAATTTTCTTTCACCACACTTTTATCTTTCCAAATCATTGCAGTTTTGACCCCAAGTCGTGAATTCACCCGTTTGCTATAGTTTCCACCTTGCTGCTATGAGCTTACTGAAAGCCCTAGATCCAACGCTCTTAGTTATTCCTAATTGAGAGAGCGTGGGAATAAGTAACGGAGTTTTTAAGTGCTTAAGTTCAAAGGTTAATTGATAAGTTTTTGGCTTTTAGGTGCTTTTACTATGTGGGTTGAAAAATATATATTTTTTTAGGAGTTACAGTGGTTATTTTTTTTATTATCTTTATTCGTTTATAAGTTATCAGATTATTGAATGGGTAAGAATTTATTTCTTAATATGTTTGATCTCTCAAATCCAATATTATAACCTACTTAATTAAAAATTAATTGGCTATAAAAATCACTGAGCTGATTCCTGGTGTTCTCTAAAATAGATATTGATTTCCGGTAAATAATACCCATTAAGATAATTTTTTTATAAACCTGTTTTTATTCACACATTAATAAAATTAACAGTAAAATATTATCAAAGAGATGACGAGTTTTTGTTTTAAAAAGGTTATATATCTTATTACTGTAAAAAGTATACTTAAAAGTAATTTAAATTCAATTATTTCAGGTCGTAACGTTCACTTACTCAATTACTTAAGTAATAATTAAGCAACGCGCGTTTTATGTCATACTCGTTTAAAATTATACGTGCGAGCGCGTTGATGTCTTTTAGTACAAAGTAGATATTATTTTTATTTTACATTTTATTACACCTACTAACTTTCCTGCTAAATACTTTTTTCATATTAAAAATTAATGTCTCTCTTTATAAAATTCTTTATTAAGTATCGAAAGCTACTTTTATTAAGTACAAAAATCGAATCACATTTCTTAACGTTAATAATAGAGTAAAAGCTTATTAAATTGAGAATAAGGGATAGTCTAAATATAGCTTAAACGCGCATGCTCGCTGAGGCCTATCGTAAGATCGAAGAAAAAACTTACTTGGTGTAAACACACGTTAACGGTGGTATGGCATGGATTCTTCATGTTCCATAGTAATTTTTATAATCAACGATTTTTGTACCGAGTTACTACCATGGGAAGTTGCGTTGCGGAACTGTGCAGTTTTTCTTATTGGGCTTTTGTATTACATTGTTGAATATAATACTGTTGCAAAATTAATCAGTAGGCTGAGTGGCAAATTTTTTTTTTTGCAGCTTTGAATGATAAAACTATTTTGTATAACTTTGAAAACTATGATAATTTTTGTCGAAGAAAAATAATTTTTTTGGTCATACTGACGCTGCAAAAAATTGTCTTTACATTACCAATGCATAATTATTCCTTTTAAAACAAACCCTACATCGAAATCAAAGACATAAATCTGCATGCGCAGACTCCGGAGCTCTTAATTACACCGCGTTGCACTAATTAGCGACTCGCGATCGCTCCAACAAACGCGAAAATATTTATAGAATGGTTTATTGAACCGGACAACCTGTAGTCTTAGCTCGTCTTTATACAGCTTATCGCTGGAAAATCGTGTAAAATAACCCTTATCGTAAAAGTTTTAGATGATAGATTTCTGAAGATTTTTTCGCTGATTAATGAATTTTTTTCCTTTTTTTTTCTTTAATGATCAAGAATGTTTGGTTAGTAATATTAAAAATATATACGTACCCCAAGAAAACAGAGGAGCAACACGCAAAAAACGAACTGAAAAAAGCAATGTCCGCCAACGGATTTGTCCAACACCCTCTACAGTCCAACTTAAAATATTTTCCTCAAAAAATTTTTTTTTTATCTTAATGTCACTTCGTACGAAATGCTACCCGGACGCACGTGCGAACGAACGTGCCCCGACCACTCCCGGCAAGACACTGAACTTGAAACGGCGAAGTCGGCGGTTATAACATAACACGACTGACGTAACCTTAACCTTGCTTTAGCAAATGCTTTCGAAGGACGGAGAAAGAACTATCGCTGGAGAAAAAGACGGAGCTATCTAACTTCAAAACTTGAGAGGGAGCTATGTTAAAGAGACAAAGATGGGTGTATAAATTTGCGGGGTTCCGAATATGGACGGGTTTCTTTTTGGGGGTTGACAAGGTCGGGGTTTTTAGCCTTTTTTTCTTATGAGGAAGGGGGTCATTGCCCGGAATGTTACGCTTGCTGCATATGTTAAGGATTTTTTTTCAAGCTCATTAAATTATACTTGAATTTATGTTTTCTGTACCTCAGTGGAAAAAGCGCTTATTCGTGTAGTAAGCGGAAAAAAATATAGAGAGAAACATAGCTTTAAAAAATATAGCTTTGGACCAATGGTTATATAAAAACTAAAAGCGCAAGACATATCATGGCCTCATATCAGTTCAAAGTTGGTATAGTTACTTTAGTAACCAGCTAGCCAACATATATTAACTGATTTTGGCGCTTCTTTTCATAGAAGTTCTCTCTGGACTACCGGTGATACTAATACAATATCTTGATTCCAGGTTCATACTGTAGTAATCTTTAATAGTTAAAGTTTCAATTTTACTTCTCGGAAACTCACGAAGACCAGTATAATTATAGTGGATTTCATTACTCCTAGTAATGTTTGATTTTGTATAAATATATAAACTATACACTGCATATGTTAATGAATCCCAAAATGCATGTGAACTTCTCTAATACAGTGCGGTTTTTGAAAATTCAAGCAGAGCTTGAGTTATGAATGACCTTACAGCGAACTAAATAAACAAACATGACCCGAGAATGAACAAAGTTCATCAAAAATGAATGCCCCGACCAGAGCTTGAATCTGGGACCGCCGTCGTATGAGGCAAGGCAACGACCCTCTACGCCACTCAATTGTATCGTTCCCTATAATTTTGCGCTAAATAATATTAAGTTTTTCAAAGCAAGAGATAACAACTATCCCATCGGCTCAATCAAAATAATATCAAAAATAAATAAATAAAATAAAATTAGTTAAAAATAACTGCTCACCAAAAAGCCTCTGTTGAGGTAAGCACTACTTTCAAACCCATGATATGTGGTACAGCAGATCTGCAAACTAATAAAAAAACTTTCACAAGAGTACTAACTCTCAACTTGCAAATCAATTCGGTATGCTTAAAAAAATCTTTTCATATCGCAGCCCAGCACTTCACAGTTTAATTTTAACCTACATTTTATTAATTAAAGTGTATTATACGTGTCATACCTAATGATAAATGAACTGGTAACTAGGTTACCGCTGAAAATCGTTTCTTTTTGTCTTGTGGACATGCAACAGATCGGAATTAATTCAATTTGATGTAGTATTTTACTTGGTCGTGTATCTGTCAGGAGCTTTTTTTAATTTGATATTTAAAATGACATGTATATAATACGAAAACTAAAAAGTAGTAATCATTAGTTGACGGCCGAGTGGCGTAGTGGGTAAGTAGCCCTGCCTTATATGCCGTAGGTCCCAGGTTCGAGTCCTAGTCGGCGCATTTATTTGTATGATGAACACAATTGTTTATTCTCGGGTCATGGTTGTTTGTATTTTTATATGTATGTTTATTCCCCCCAGTTCGCTGTATAGTCATCCATAACACTAGCTCTGCCTACTTTGGAGCCATACAGAAGGTGTGTATGTCTGGGGATTTATTTGTTTATTATTCATTATGTTGTAATTTCCCGTAAGCTCTATTATAAGCAGGCTCAAAATATTCTTTGCTCTTTTTATTGATTTATTTACACTACACTATACTATAACATATAATTATATAACACTATTTTAACTAATTCGACTCTTTAATAGCTTAGCTACAATCAATTTTTAATTATCGCTTACATATTTGTTAAATTTTAAATTTCACATATCTGAAAAATCCATTGGCTTTGTAATAAAAATTATAGCTCACTTCTAGTCTTGATTCTAATCTAAATCAAATAATTGCACATGACTTATGTAACTAAACTTTAAATCACGATGCTACATCGATCATGAAACAATAATCTTAAACTATAAACTAATCTCTCTTAACATCTCCAATAACCGATCGAACAAACAAATATTTAAATGAGCAATTACGATTCACTTTCACACAGCCATTATATCGATAATTTTGGCTATCGACAATGAACATTGCTTACAAAGCTCTTGACCCCAGGTCTAGGGTCAAGTCAAGCTTAGCAATTGTATAATTTTGCTTAAAACTCTATTTAAAGAAAACATTGTTCTAAAATGCTGTACCAACTTTCACTATAGCCATCTTCAATTGGTCAAAAGAAAGTATATTGTGCTTATCTTAAATTGCAATCTTTAATGTGAAATTGATATTAAATATACTGTTAACGTCGTCAAGTCATATTTCAATAAACTAAGTTATTAGCCTTATTTTGAATTGGATAAATTATGGATTATTAACTAACCCTATACCACTACAATGATCTTTTAAGAATCTGCTATATATTTCCTTAATGATAATTCTCTAAAAGGCTTAGTTAAGACAATTTTACTATTGCATTCAAATGCTCGGATGTTCAAGTAAGTACCAATGCTTGTATATGCCAAATACAATATAATACAAGGATAACGATATGAAGGGGCTAACTTACAGACTGGTACGGATGGTACATGGAGTCATAAGTAGGTGAAGGTAAAAAACTTTAAACTTTCACACCAAATTTACATTTCGACTTTTAGTTCGATCCTTAGACAGCGTTACTTAAATGGCTCGAATTCTCCTTTGTGAGTTGAATTTTTTTTTGTATAATGAGGTCGTATTGGATCAAATAGTCGAATCAGTTTTAGACCGTCTACGTTACCTGTATCACATAGTATGGGCTATTGCTTATGGTTTAGCTTCGCATTGACACATGTCAGATTTTTTGTTGATTAGTTATGTATATAGTATAGACATTCACTTAAAAGCATATAGACATGGACGGAGGGTCTTATACTTAACGTAAATATTGTCTCGAGTTAATCCATACATGTACAGAATTGTGAATAAAGAAAATACTTTAAATTTTAATCGTGTGTCATTGCATTACATCTGATTAGTGCATGCCACCCTTTAACTCTTTATGTAAATAAAATATTTTTTAAATTTTAACACATTTTTATTATGCAGCTTCAACTAATTACTGACAGTTAAAAAACTTTGACAGTTTTCACCAGTTTTATGTAATTTTAGACGTAATGTCGGGCGGCCGATCAAATCTAGATTGGTCTGATTTTCACATCATTTTTGGCATTTTCATTCCAATTTGGGCAGGACGCTTTTGAACGCAGACTTGAAGTCCATTTGTAAGTCAATGAGTATAGATAAATAAATAAATTAACGTTTAAATAATTTAATTTAAAACTCAATTACTCAGTTAAAATTTTTACGTTTTAAAGTAAAGTTATGAATTTAGATGCACCGACATGTAATATTAAAAAGAAGGTTACGTGCTATTCGGTCTTTGGAAAAGTAAAACGGCTTTCAATAGCAAACGTAGAACGAATCGCTTAATAATTTTTATTCTCTTAAAAGAGTAGGAAACCGCATAGATTTGCTGAATTGGTGTACGTCTTCTTCCTAGAAATATCCCATTATTAATATATTTATGAATCAAGCAAAATTCTTGTATCACTATAAAAGTGATGAATAAACATATGATCAATACATTTCAGCGTTTTCCAACCAACACAATAAACTAGACGTTCCCAACGATAGTAAGAAAAATCGCGCGCAATTCTTTATTTCCCATCGCGTTTCGTACCTATGACTCTAGATAATTACTCTATGCATTTCCTTTTACTACACACAATTCATAATTACATTACATTACAATTACATACAATTGTTCAGTTCGACTGACAGAAATAAATTCTGTAATTAGTTCGCGCTCCTCGTTTGCTTAGCTTTAATGAAAGGCTTGGTGCTGATTGAACAAGACTTTGCTTACCCAGCGCAAGCTAAGAACTCGTAATTCAAAGGCTGTCGTAAACAATAAACAACTGTATGATGTCAATTAGAGTTGATATTTTAAATAGGGTATTAAAGTGTCGGAGAAATATATAGGAATATTTGTGGTGTCACTTTATTTTAAAGTAATTCGTTAACTTTAAGCATTTTACTTTGACTGTTTTCTGGTCACTCAATTGCGTTCTAGCGTTCTATTGTTTTAGTTGAAATTCTAATAAATGTATTCGTATATCGTTATTACCTGTATATTTTCAAAATATCACTTGTATAACTGTGCGACTCTCACAATATAACCATTACTCGTAAACTTAGAAAAGTCTCCCTGTGTCATTATTGGATATTAACTTTCAACCCTTTCGAGTGCAATAGCGTCTACTAACAAGTTAAATATACATTTCAACTCCCCTTGATCATTACAACTAATTCCAACCAAGTGTCAAATTGATTAAAATAAAGTGACAGTAATTTGACGTAAGCTGGTTAACCGCTGGCGGATCGGCAACCTGCTAGCTGTTAGATTTCACACTTGATTAATTAACAGTTTTAATCACCAATTCAAAACCGGTCACCGCCATATAATAAGATTAATATCAAAAATATGATAACACAAAGTATATTCAATATCCACTTTGTCATTTGAAATCATAAACGACATATCAAAATTTTTATGTGTTATTAATTTTCGTTTATCAATTATGATCTTGAAAATCTTTTTTTGCTTTTATTAGTTGTAAAAATGATACTTTACTGTAAAAATTCCGGTTATGACGTGACAACAAAATTTAAAAAAATACTTTTCTTTTTATGCAATTTAAAATTGCCAATTTTAGTGTAGGTGATTCTAAATATATTTGTGTGTTTATCTACTGGGCTATTTTAGCTGCTGAAATTTCTTAACAGACCAATGAGAGAAATTATGAATGGACTGTATTATCAACAGTCCCGAAACGTGGTCTGTGGATTAAACTTTAAGTGCCTAGCGACCTTGTTAGGGCACCGCTCGTTTGCCAATAAATGTTTGTGCGTTGATGTTTAATTTAGCGTATTTTCCTTACAATTCGCACTACATGCAAAATGTCCCTGCTTATAATTTGACCCTGATAGTTTTCATAGACTGATTTTTATATCATTAACTCATACGATTTAGTTGTAATTGTCCGTTTAAAAAAAATATTTAAAAGATACATTTGTGGATTGGAAATAGATCACTGAGATACTTCAATCTCAATTCTCTATAAAAGTTCTCGATTCTCACCAAACAGCAAATTAGACATAATTAATGTATGTACCAGTCAATAAATCTTAAACACACATTCTCAAATAAGCACCAACTGTAAATAAACTACGGACATCTTTAAAACAGATTTCATATGTTGATTTCGTGGTCGTCAAAAGATGAATATGACAAGCAAATATTAAGTCTTATTTCATATTAGCCACGGTGCTCTTAGCTTATGTTAATGCTCTCGGCCGGTCGGTCCATTATTGTTTCTATATTTCTTGATGACGGCGAATAGGCTCAAACCTTTTAGTCGTACGTACTACTACACCTTTAATAGCCTGCCTCTTAAAATATTAAACTACTTTGTTTGCCAACACGCTAATCTATATTGGCAAGTTCAAAACATACAGGTTGTTACATATTGTAATGGCCTTGTATATGAACGTTTATTGCCTTTATGAGACAGTTAAAGACGAATTTTATCTATTGATAGTTACTTAACGGGAGCAGTAGAGGTAATTAAATTTGAAATGATACAGGTCGGAATCTGCTAATGCATCATGACTAGGGATTTTAAACAAAATATTAAAAGAAAAGGTATTTTTGTGCGCTTATTCGGATAGAAAACAATAATAGATAATATATTTATAAATTATGTTATAATATAACAATAGGTAAAATACTTCAGATAAATGTCCTTGGCTATTGAGTAGTACACATTCGATATTTTTACTCGCCACGGTCACTTAAATATATACATAATTCGTATGTGTTAAAGGTAGAAAGGATATTGTCCTCCACTTTCGGGCCGGCTTGTTCGGGCAAAAGCCATTCGGGAGATGGCGATCAAAACTGAATTTGCGGACCTGCATATAATAATAATGGACTACCGGCTCTGGCCGAATAAAATACAATAATGTTTAGTTGGATGGCCCGCCTTGTCACTGAATGAGTGGGTAGCGGCCTTTATGCACATATGCAAGAGTGCTTTTTCTTATGATTTTTAATGAACCATTCTTTTAATACTGTGCCTTTCGTTTACCTTTGAAGAATAATACTCATAGAGTGTATAGACTCTTCATAATATTTTTTTTATGCGTCTCTAATAGTCTGCATATAGTACTGAACTTGCAATATTGACGACAATAATTCATAATAGAAACTAATTTCCAAAAAAATAAAATTTCAGAATTTTTTTATGTGTGTCTAAAAGAGATCCGGTGAAGATCGGAGTGAATAAGTTTGGTAGATTGACCAATTCGAATTTTGACCACTGAACTTATTAGAGTTAACATAAAAATAAAATTGTGTAAAAATAATCTAAATGTGTCTTATCCTTCTCTTAGTCGTGGCTTTTCATTAGGTAATAGAATGCTCACACCATTTATTTTTTATTAGTTAATTTATTTCGAAACCGCGTCTTTATTCTGTAAGTCTTTTGACGAATAACTTGTGTTCTGAAATACTCTTATACAATTTGAGCAGCTTGTCCGGAATGTTTTTTTTTCAAATATTATCGTTTTTATTACGTTTATACTCTATTAGCGTAACAATATTAGTGTCACAGATTGCTATCCTGAGACAGTATTACTCCGTCCTTTTTCCGAACTCATTGCAAAACTGCCACAGAGGTAATATGTCCTCTTTTTACTTGTAATATCTTGGATATATTATCTCAAGTAAAATATTGGAAGCTCACTAAAGTAGCAATGACCTAAACCAGCTGAAAGACCTGTGAATGAGTCATGATCTTGATACCAATATTCCTTTATTTAAATAACGTGCGTTTTTACGAGAAGCGTTGTTAGCCGAGCATCTTCACACGCTCAGCGCAGTGTTATAAATATTTATTTTTATGACCGACCAGGAAATCATTTAGATTGATGTAATAGCTATAGTTCATGTCCATGCTAATCTACGGTAGATAGTAAGCAAACATTTTGATGTTTCAAGATGTTTTTAGTTGACTTCTTCTAATTAGGGAATGGTTGTTTTAAGAAACATTATTTGGGAATTTCTTGTATGCCGGAAAATTTGTAGAAAACATTTGGGTCGTTTCAGTTGTTGAGATATTTTGCTACACATGCAATTTGAATCAGAAATACATATTACCACACTACCACTTCTTTTATACAAATATTACTGGAACAAAAAAAGTTACAACAAAATTCTGATAAGTTTTGTGTGGCAATTTTACTTGTCAAAGTTGTGATTTTTTTTAATATAATTTCAGTCATATAAGATTTAATTCGGTAATATTAAAAGATAATTATTAAAATGAATATCACGTTCAAAATCTCATCCGTCATTCCCGTCCGACTATTTACAATTGCTATATTTTCACAATTGCTCAAGACTTTCAACAAAAAGCCAATAAAAATATAATTTCAAAATATAAACAAAAGAAACTTGATAGCTTAATATCTAAATTGCTCGATATAGCTTGCCACAGGAACTCATCAATCTTCCGTGACCTATTTTCATTCATAATTATCCATCACATAAGTCCATGTTTAAGATGAATTGTTATTTGATAACGTGTAATTTGAACAACTTTTTTTTGCGCAGTTCCGGAATCTCATTTAATATTGATTATGTGTGAAAGCAATGCTCATTTGGCACTTAAGTATAAATAGACTTGATCGTAGTGATTTAAACGTTGCCTTTTACTAAAATAAACGGGTATAAACTTATACTACTTCATAAGATCTTTTGTGAAGTACGAGTGCAAATAATTTATTTATAATTTTTGCAACCTTAACACGTCGCCATAGCTTGCAGATAGTTTACCAACTATAATCGAAGAAAAGATAATTTTCCTTTTTGCGTCCTCTTTTATACTGTTACACAAATTTTACTTTACTAAATTGAATATTTTTTATGGTATTTTTACTTTTTTTTGTGTATTTGTTTAATTTTTGTTGAATAGAAAGGTTAATTCCTATATGTTAGTGTTTTTTTAAAGATTTTTGATCTCTACACCTGAATGTTTTTGTCTATAATAGTTAGGTTATTGTACTCTACTTGTTTTGTATATTTTGATATTGGTAGATGTAAATAGTATCGTGTTTTTTTTACGCGAAGCTAAAAATTTGAATTAAAAAGAATCCAAATTATGGGTATACTAGCAATCTTTAAAAGAACGTATCCACATCTACTCGAATTAAACCTCATCTAAATTTTAATTAAACAAACTGCCCTGACAATTACGTAATAATAATATTGCTGTTTCCTCTTAAATACGTTAGCTAACATAATTATAGTCTAATAAATTCAGTTTTCATGTTATCATAATTTGTTATAAGTACTTTAATTTGCGTTGGTTTAGGAACGTCAGTTGCTTAAGTGCCAGCCAAGTTTTATTGACAGATCTATTCAAAGCCCACCGGCTTGTACCAGTGGTGACTGGCAATTATCCATTAAATAATGTCTCTTGCTCATGTAGGGATGGCAAAAAGCTATCGCTGAATGTACTAATTAAAAAGTTATATGTTAAACATTAATAGCATCGTGGGATTAATTAAAATGATATTTAAAAAACGTGTTCTTAAAAAGTTTATCTTGAAAATATAAGGGTACCATGGGATTTTCATGCTAAGCGATAAATTATTAATCCATAAAATTTATTATGGCTTTTCTGCTACTCGTAATAATAGAACTTTCCCTTGAGAAAATTTTAAAAGAATAGTATTCTTAATCTCTATATTCGTAGCATCAGAAGTATTTAAATTATTAGAACAGGATAAGATTCAGTGTGATTTGTTAACTTTTAAAAAACCATTCTAACCGGCTGTCTTTTGTACTGTTCGGAGAAATAAGACCACAATTCTGAGCAACTTTCCTAAAGGCACCAAACAGGCCAAATTCAAGCGAAAAGGAAAAAACTTCGATTCCTCAAACAGAACTCTCAGCAGACCTACCTGTATTTTTATGAGAGGTCGAATTTTCATTTTAGATTACATAGGTATGGTGCTTTTGGGAAAGTTGCTTAGACTTGTAGTTGTACTTTTCCGAACGGTAAATAAAGTCACCTAGGGATCTAGCCATATTCCAATATAAGCGTTAACTATATGGAGCATCACGTGATATAACGATAGTTTTGCATAACCTTCCTATAATTTTCCCAACCATACCCTCCACGATACGCACACTCTGAGCGAATCCATTACATGTAATTGCTGCGTAATTGTAGGCGGCATGTGCCCCACGTCCTAACTAACGCATTCCCTTTGTGATGTTGTATACCTTGCTTATATCATTCAATTATCTGCGTCAAGCTGCGGTTGACTTGCGTGCTTGCAACCTGAAGTATTGACCGAAACAGCCCTTTAAGAAACCTTATACAAAGTAGAAATTACATGTTTTCTTAAAAATTACAAATTGTTTGAAAGAAGAGAAAAACCACTTTGCTCTTTTCTCTTATATTGTTTAGGGGAGCGATAGCTGACTTCATGCAAGAGAGCTGTTGACAATTTTTACACTCGCCATTCTGGACGTAGGTATATACTCGATCACGTTAATACTGTATCTTAGTGAACATAGAATACACGCTATGAATACACTGAACGTTTTGTACGAAGTTTAAAAAAACCGTTTGAATTTACGAGTATAAATATAAACTAAAATAAAACATAAACTGAAATAAAACATAAACTGAAATAAAACATAAACGGAAGAGAGGTCGTCTAGTGCCAAATATTACAAGTGTCTGGTATTTTATTAAAAATTTTAACTTTATTAGTTCAATAAATACACCGCGGTTTTGAACACTGAATGAAGTTTATTTTAAATTTAAAAAGTAACAAAATATTTCCCTATTTAAATGTATATAAAAAATGCTTGGTGAACCATCCACGCAATAAACTTCGTCTACGCATTTAACGGCACAAAATAGTTCGTCTACCACCTTCGTCACCACGGCGTCACCTGTAGCATCTATCGCTGCCATTTATATAAATTCTTGCATATATAATATTCTTCGTGGTATCGTTCCTACCAATTCTGCACATTGTTGTGTAGTTATTGAGTCCCAGACAGATTTTATTTTTTCCTTTAGTTTGCTTTTAGACCTTGCTGAATACCTGCGCAGCATTTTCTTCATTTTCCATCATAGGGTCTCAATCGGCGACAAATCTGGACTACTTGATGGCCACTTCATTGTAGGGATCTGATTCCAGTTAAACCAAGCCTTGGTTGTCCTCGCGGTGTGACAGGCAGCACAATCTTGTTGAATGGTGTAGACATTACGATGTTTCAAGGTTGGAATCGAGGGAAAGAGACTTCTTTCCAGAATGTTTTGGTACTCTACTGCATTAACAGTTCCTTCTACTGCATAATGCAGTCCCATATCATTACCAATCCAGAAAATTTCATTTTCTTTTGATAGAATCGTTACCTCCAATTTAGATTTATCGCTCTATTATATTTCATGCCACTGGTCTGCAGTCCAATTTTTATGAACCTTTAGCCTTTTCTTTCTTTAGAGAGGCGTGAGTAAAGGTTTCTCTTTAGCAGTATTAAATCCTTAGCCCAATCGTTGTACGACCCTCTTGCAGTTATCGACAGACATTTCTTTGTTAATGATCTCTCTCCACTTCAATGTAAGTTCTCCTGCGTGAGCACGACGCTCCTTTCTAATCATTTTCCTTAAAACTCGATTTTCAGCTTCGCTTGTGATTCGCGGCCGACCAGGTTTCTTCAAACATTGAACCGTACCATTTTTCCTGCGATGTTCGTTGATGATCTGAACTTTAGATCTTGGTAGGGATAAGTCCTTGGCTTTTGGTAAGCAGATGTGGAGCAGATTAGAAGCGGGTTTCCCTCGAGCCATTTTGTTTGAAAATGATGATAAAATTGCATGAAATTATGGTTTTTATATGTTTTGAAATGACAGTTACGCATCATGTAACAGATTATTTCTATTTTTAAATCGAATTTTACTCATTTTTCAATAAAATCAGGTAGAATTGAGATATGAACAAACTCTTTTGCATCGATTAAGGAGTAGACTAACTATTTTGAGTTAGTCGTAGCAAATTAAAGTGCCCATAAATACATATTTTAGTAAAAGAAGTTTTTCTTTAAAAGTGCCTCATTAACAACAATAAGATGTAGAGTTTTACTCTATACTATTTTTTTTGTTCAAAGGCCTGTTTTATGATGATAATGTTAAGTTGAAAACAGGCAACTATTGCAATATATGATTGGATGAACTATTTTGCATTGGGGCTCACATGTACGACCGAAAAACTAAGTTGGCGGATTTCTTTTAGAACTGCAATTTTCCTGCTAAAATTAAAATCAAAAACTTTAAACACTGATATTTTTTTCTTTATATAAATGTAAAAGCAATGATTTCTCAGAATTATACTTACTCTAAGAATATAATGAAAATTTTTATCGAGTTCACATTTGAAATTGCAGCATTTCCCACCGCCGGATATTAATTTTTTTTCATAGGTTTTTCTAGCAACTACGGCCACATGGTCATTTTAAACAACATTTCATAATAAAAATACTAATTGTTTTTCCTTCCCATGAGGATCTGTTTCGTTATAATCGTAAACTTATAAATCCTATTTCCTTTTATCTGTATTTATTAATATATAATATTAAAACTAAAGTTATTTTCTTCTACTTATGTATTTATTTTTATTTAAACCACACAAACAATAATTTCTATTCATAAATCATTCTGCCGTGATTCCTTTACTCATCTGACAGTGATGCTCTTAACATTTCTTTACATTTATAATTATTAATTTAAATTGCTGCAGATGTAGAAACGAGTACCCACTCTCACTTTATAAACTCCATGGAAATCAAGACATCTACTGAACGACATTCTTAAACCAGTGAAGCGCACTTCCTTAAACTAATCAAACCACTCATCGTACATCGACGTGGTTCTCTCGGTGCTGCTGCTGCTGGTTCTTACTAAATATTTCTCTCTAACACGTTTTTATGTCGCAAATATAATTACGATGCGGGTTCCGTATGCCGTGCTGATTTACTTGCAAGAGAGATTTTGTTGCCTTGTAAGAGCATCCAGAATTTATGTCACCGCGCGTTTTTATTGGAAGTCGGCGGCAAAAAGCCGAACAGACATGGATCGCTCTGGATACTGAGGCGAGACAATGTTTTATAAGTTCCGATAGGTACCTTGTTTATGATTTCAAGGAGTAAAGTTGATGATGGGTTTTTTTGTTGTGTTTCTGAGTGTGGAAAAACGATCAATCTATTGTGTATATTTTTACGAAGATTAAAAAAAATTTATTTAAATATTGTTGATGTTTCAATGAGCCATGTTGCTAAATTTATTTTTTATATACCAAATATTTCTATTAATATTTTGTTATTCTTAGAACTAAAGAAATATTGTACATTGTCCTTTGATAATGCCGGACTATATTGATAATAAACGTGTTTTTGATTTAAAAGCAAACTGTATCACGAAGTAGACAGATATTGAAGCATTTTCATTCACTTCAGTACATGGATTTTAAGTGTTTTCTATTCAAATACTGTGGAATACTACGAAAATCGTAACAGTTACAACTGTATAGAAATTGAAATGATGTAGAACATAATATTTACCTTATCTTCCGAGGACCTTCTACAAGAGGACACAATAAGCACCGGTATAGTGCAAGTTTATTAATAATAACACCCATAAATATGCCTCGACATTTATACTATAACGGATTTCTATTTTGACACCCTTTGTGAGAGCAGACAATTGTGTATAATGTGCTACAACAAATCCCAGCCTTATAAAATTGCATGCTAGTTGTATATTTATATTATTATGGTTATTTACAAATGGCCCCAGTAAAGTGAATTTCACGATAGTTCTCATAATCATTTTAATTCCGCCTCCGGTTTAAACGTCAAAAAATCCGTTATTCATATCTGGCCAGACGCAATTATTAAAATTTTGGACAATTGTAGGAAGTGGTTTGCGTAATTTTGTTAAATGGACTACATATTAAACTATTACTATTGTATATCAAGATGCGGTGAAGGGATTTTATGTAGCTTTGCGGGTTTCCGATGAAAGTCTCGCTGAATCTGTGATACCGAGTGTAGACTCATCAATTTCACTTTTCCTATGTCGCGTTGAATTCCTATCACGATTAAGGCCGCGCGTGCTAACAATCGCGTTTGAAGCCTGGCACCTTACTAATAAACTAAAAGTTCGATGCAATTGTTTCATATCCAAGAATTCCAGCTCACTTGTTTTCAGATATATTTCTAGAGAACTCAGCGACCTCGGAATATCGCGGTTGTTTTAACCCCTACACACTAACATTTGAATATCAATTCGATAATGTTTTTACCTGTTGTTAAACAATGCCAACCTTAAAATAATCAATGATAATATTTAAAACTAGATTATATACTAGAAACTATTATTTCAAGTATATTTTTAGCAAAATGATAACCCATATAGATTTACTTACTCGGCACACTCATTACAACTCACGAATACAGTGAAAGAGCTACGAGTTTAAACGCTATTCAAAATTCAACCATTAGATGAGTTAGGGTAAAAGTTTGTGAAATTGTACAATACCACACAATAACACAAAGTCCACATTTATGATGATACTTATAATAATAAATCCATACATTCTAGGCATATCTGCTTTTAATTAAATACCTCAGTAAGTAAGTAAGAAAGTGATACGTATTGTACTTCGTCATCTTGTTAGTTTGTGTTACTTAAATCTAGGACATGATTATTTTATGGTGTTGAAAGAAATACTTCATGGGTCTTTATCGTATGCAAGTTAAAACATCTAATTCAGATATAATCGTTTCCGTAATTAGTATTGACCCCTAGTGCCAATGAACTGAACCAACTAGAACTAAGTAGGTAAAGTATAACTGGAGAGTAACTTTATAACTTAGTCGCGTTTCCATCTCTGTAGTTAAATCATTTTAACGGCATATTGCTTAGGTGTTTAAATCCTAAAGAGCGGACGTAAACTACGAAATAATTTCAGTAGTTATAAGTTCTCATTTATTTGAAAGCGCCATAAGTTACATAGGTTTCGTATCCATCCTGGTTTCTACTTATCGGTACATGAATTAACATATAAAACTTGTATCACTGCGTGGATGTAGAATTTAAGTCAGGCTTAAATTTGTTGTATGGGACACTTTGTATTTTATTGAGATGTTAAATAAATAAGTTCGAAAGAGTATTTTCAAATAAATTTTGCTTTGCCGCAGGTGTTCTGCTTGATATTATTCAAGTTTATTAATCAACACAGACAAGTGAGAAATATTTGCAATGAAGAACTTTTAATAAAATTCTAGCACCCGTATTCATAAATAAGCAATTACTTTGGCAAGTGGTTACTTAGGGCTAGAGGTCTTAAATATTTTTTTTTTAATAAAAACATTTTTGTTTATATGTATGATACTGCGCAAATGCATAATAGAAGTAACGTTTCTCAATTCTTATGCCATTTCTTGGCTGATAATTCTTATTTTTGACAGTTTCCCCTTTCTGCCAATTTTTGAACTATGAAATAAAAATCACTGCTTACGGCGTTACTTTCGCTCAAATAATTAATTTGACAAATAATTGCTTGTTCGTGAATACGAGTGTTCGATTGTTTTGTGGATTTACATTTAAAAAAATATTGGGTACGGTTATTTGACGTAAACTGTACGTTTTTATTAACATTTACCGTAGTATACCACAATATTAAGCTCGAGTTATATTTGAAAGGATATCGTAAGTTTCATAAAACTGCCTCGTCCTTTATAAATTACAAGTACGCTAACGAGCTCATCCTGAATTTTTAGTTTAAATATTTAATGGTTAAAATTATTTAAAGCCTTTGCTATAAATTGCTTTGAATAAGAGAATAAGATATTCGTTGGTTGTAAGCATCGTGTCGCTTTTGAACAATGCGTGCGTCTTAATAATATTGTTATAGGTTCATATAACACCGCATATATTTACTATTGAATAGTGTATATTACATATACAGGGTGTCCCAAAAATCAATGTCAAGCCGAAACGGGATGATAGGATAGATGGTTACCATCATCAGAAAAAAATTCCATCCCATGTTCCCTAAAAATTCTGCTTTTTTTAATTTACGATAAAGAAAAGCAGAATTTCTCAATTTTTGAACCATTTTTTGGTTATTGTGGTTGATGATGGTTATTTTCCCTCCAAGAATTAAAATACCAAGTGTTGCAAAATTTTGGAATCCTGATTAAAAGCACCAACCTTTGATGGCACTTGCCACTTGCCTCTAGTACCTTTTTTTTTCAGGACGCTCTGTCAAAGTTAGTTATTTTGAAAATGTTGAATTCATAGTTCCGCAAAAAGTGTTATTTCTAAGCAAAATTGGGGATGGAATTTTTTCTGTTGATCTGTACCATCGTCCCGTTTAGGCTTGACGTTGAATTTTGGGACATTTTTATAAGTCTCGTAATATAATTTTATAAAAATGCGGAAAAACTGTGAAATTTAAAAGCGTCATGTGAATAGACGAATACTTGAAAGATTATTTTTATACGAAAGAAATACAATTGGATTCTTATAAGATTTATTTTGACCAGGATTTGAATAACATTTTGCTTAACTTCGACACAGTCGGCAAACGAGCACGAGTTCCACCTGATGCTGACTGGCATCCGCACCCATCGGCATTATTGGTCGTAGTGTTCTGGTTGGTCATCTTGTTGCTTATTGTTTTTATCCATTAATGATGCGTTACCGACCGAAGGCTTGGGTTGGGATTGCCTTTGTTCCAGTAATTTCACAGGCCGGTCCTTCACTTTGAACGGAACATGACCAGGTAAACGTAGTTATTATGGCGGTCAAAATAGGAAGGACTGTATTACCGCCCAAACGAGATCTTAACATAAGAAACTCTACTACCATGATAATAATGTCATGTTACCTTTTTCTTTGTTTCAGGTAAGTAGAAGTTACGAATATATTATTCAAAGCCGCCTTCTTTGAAAGCTGCTAATTGTTTATCGTTTTAAATGTAAGTATGACTTCATTCTTATGTCTAAAAGAAGTGAAACTTAAATATTTTTTACCTCAATGGGAGCTTAAGTTACATTTATAGGGGAAAAGTTTAAAAGTAGTTTTTAATTTTTTTTTTTTAATCACGATATTCTGCAAATGTAATAAACTTACAATCAGAACAGCTAGTGAAGGTTTTTGGGTGTGTTAAAAATGCAGGTTTAGTAATATAATCAATATGACATAAATCCAGCATCTTGTTCTTGTGAAAAAAGTTACAAAGTAAATAAATTTTATCCTTTTTACTTTGCTATAAATATCGAATGGAGGCTATAATTCTGCACATATAAACAAGGTTTTATAAAGTTTATATCTTCTTTATTTCTAAAGTGAGTAAAAAGTATGTTCATATGATTGATATACTTTTTAGAACGAAACAATAAATAAGACCAGAATACAAATGTAAATTGTTATTTTAACCCGGCCAACCAGAGCGTAAAAGTGTGCTGTCAGTTAGCGACATATAGTTACTGTCACTGAAGTGATATTAACCCCCAGAACATGATTCCCACGGTACAAATATTGTATTATAGCAAAAGCATATCATATCATTTCCTGTGGACTGCGACCTTTATTTCATATTGTTGACGATGTCATGGGTTTAATTTATTTCTTTGTCTTTCTATTTGTGGGTTTCATTTTTTAAATCTAATTATATGAAAAGTAAAGAAAATGCGCTTTTTACGTAAAATTACTGAATCTTGTACGGAATCTTGAATCATTAAACCTTTTTAAACATAAAGCTAAGGAACAAATCTTTATTAACTAAAAACATTTGTAGGGGCATTTATACTGCTTATACAATATTTCAGCATTATGTTGTGTAAAAAGAGGTTTCTTTGTAAATACATAAAACTTAAATTATTAATTTATTTCGAAAATTATACGTTAAAATATTCTAGTTACTTAAAACTAGATGTCCCGCTTAGTTTGAACGCCTGAGCTGCAGATCCCGTGGAAACTTATTGACAAAATATAGCCACTGTGCAGCTCTCCAACTATCTCCACACTTAAAATCACATTATCGCTCTATTTCGAAGTGTAAGAATAACACGCAACCAACTTTCACATTTATTAGTAGGGAAATATTGATTGGGAAAAATTTTCAATAATTGTATCTAGAAAATATTAAAGTTCTTAGAGAAATGTTAGAGGCCACAGCTTAGTCGACATCACGCCCACGCACCGTTATACATCAGACAGTGTAACTTAGCACTAGACAAAACGGACACTTTCAATTTTTTCACACGTTTTGTCCAACAAAGCGAGGTGACATCGTTCACTTGTTGCAAGGCGAAGCGGGTAAAGTGGGTCACATACCCACCCAGTTAAATGATTCAGATTTTTATGGAGGCTCAGTCAAACGACCAAGTGCTTCAATTTAATTGAGGTGAATAGAAGAGATTTTATATTGTATAGGTATCACCAAGCTAATAGAGATTTAGAAGCAGACCTAGGAATCACATAATAACGATAGATAACCTACAATTACTTATAAATCAGCATATTAAAATCTATAGCAAAACAAAATTCTCATTTATCTGTCACCGCTTAAGTCAAAACCATATTTCAGTAAGTTTTTAACAAAGATTCAGATTTCTTCTTGACTTTCAAAACTAACGTTTAACCGTCTTTACTAGGCAACTCAGAAAGTTTTTCAAAAACAATTTTTAAGTAAGGAACGCTGGCAAGTTCTAAATTTTTTTAAAAATACGATAATTTAAAAATAAAAATATATTTATTTGTTTGTCATATATTTATGTGTATTATATGCTTACAAGCATATATGATACGATTGACAAATCCAAAGGAGGTTCTTCCCGCCGTTTTACGATATCGTAACAGGTGTGATAATGAATCTTAGATTTATCAATATGATCCAGTAAAAAGGCGCCAGTCAACAATATAGCTGTTTTAAAGTGAAACGTGAAGTGCTGCAACAATGTTTTTCTCCTTTACGGGGTATTTATAATAACCTTAAGAAACCAAAGTAGCATCAATGCAGAGTGGTAAACTACCAAATGCTTGCCAGAAGTATTTGTTGTTGCGAGCAACAAGCGAGAAAACACGGGACTCCGAGGCCTTATGCTCTACCACGACAACGCGCCGGCGCACTCCGCGATCAAGACGAGGAACTTCCTAAACACCACACCGGTAATACTTTTGGTTCATCCACTTTACAGCCCTGATTAAACACCGTCTAACTTCTTCTTGTTCCCTTAAATTAAAAACCAGCTCAAGGGGATACAGTTTTCATCGCCAGAAGATACGCTCACTGCGTTCGAGAAGTACTTGCACACTGGAAAATGTGCTTCGGAAATTGGTTCAGACGCATGAAACTTTGTATAGGCGCTGGTGTAGAGTACTTTGAAAAAATATTATTATAAAAATACAGCCTATAAATATAAAACATTTAAATTTTTTCTCACGAAACTTTCTGAGAGTCCTACTTAATCATTTAATTACTTCATTTTTGTGATCTTACAAATACTCTATATTTTACCAAAATAATTTAAAAACATTGATACGATTATAAGCTTTCTAATGAAACAAAAATGGCTCAGTGACTTCTTTATGAATTGACACACATTTTTAAAATATCGTTTTGCAAGCGTATGTGAAAGGGATGATCGAGTAAAAGGCGTGTGAAATTCTACACGAAACAAGTACGGTAAACCCGCTTTTGGTGAAAGAGTATGTCGGTCAATTAATTAACGTCAATTTCGAAGGTTCTATTAATATCGGTTGTAATATCTTTTGGTATTATCGGTGTCGGCGGCGCAGTGTTTAAGTTGTCTCGATCCTAAGGTGTCGGGTTCGATCATCGGTGTCTGCCAAATGTACCAATGAATTTGTACAACTTAAGTACATTAAGCCGACTGCTCTAAAAGGTGAAAGAAAACAGCATGAGGTAACCCACATATCTAAGAAATCAATTCGAAGGTATGTGTAAAATCTGCCAACCCGCAGTACCCATGCGTGGTAGACTATAAATGGCCTAATACCAGCCCTTGGTTGGTTTTACAATTTTGGCGATTATGCACTTGATTTGACGAAGATAAGAGCAAGCAAGTCACTAATAGTAAATCAGGCCTATGTTTGTTCATGTTAAGATATTTTTATTCTTACAAATTTGTATTTGAATTTACAATTTCTCTTACCCTTATAATTCTCAACTATGAATCTCAACGGTGTCTTAAATTTTGATGAGAAACGGTTTCGCCATATAAAAGCAATAAAGCAAAATATTTCGTTATAAAATCTTGTATTTATGATTCGATATAGGAAATCTTTTTATTGACGCAAGCTTTTGAATCAATGCATCGATTGCAAAGAAAAGGAAATATACCAGCTATTATAAAATTATTTAACAGTTTATAAAATAAAGTTTTGAAAGATTCATTTGCAGCGGATAAATACTGTAGGGAAGATGAAAATCGTATTTTTGGCCAAGCATATTACAAACATTACAATGACACTCACTACGAGTGTATCTGAAAGAATAAATAATAATTCTTAACCAATCACATCATTCGTTTATAGAATCGAACTGAACACGACTTGCAACCATGTTTCGTTTAACAGTAAACGAGAAATCGAGATAAAAATACAGAAACAAATAAATGAATAATTTACAAATCTATGAGTTCATGACAAATCTTTTGCCCCAGCATGCAAAACAAAAAAATTTTCCGTCCAACCAGGATTCGACTCCGGTAAGTTAAGTAATATATGGGCTACCAATAATGTTGTAGAATTAACGACTACTACACAACTACTACTAATATAAGTTAAAAAATACCTATAAGTTCTAAAATGCATATAGTCGACCTTTATAACTGTATAAAATAGAATCTAATGAAATAATTCAAAATGTCAATGATTTAAATAAATTATCTTTCAACTGTCTTCGCCTCGCTCAGGTCTATTAAATATTTTATTTTTTCTACATAATTCAGTGAGCCACCCATCAGACAGACACTTTAATTTTTTTCGTATATTATTCGTTATACAAACATCTGCTCTTTTTTAACTATAAAAAGTATTTTGCCACCCGAGTGGCTTCTGCTAGTCCTGGAACATACGAAAGACACCCCAGGTTCGAGTCCTGGCTGGCATTCATTTGTGTGATGAACACAGAAGTTTGCTCTGTTGTTTATATGTATGGTTTTATGTTTATTCTGGGTTAAGCCCATTTGCTGTGTAACCCATAACATAAGCTCTGCTTCCTTTGGGGCCATAAAGTTGGTGTGTTTGTCTGGGGTAAAATTTAGTTCACATTTTATTTATTTATTTATGTCAAAATCCGTGTACAAATTAATTATTGACCATTCCACCATACAAAAAAAGAGTGCAAAATGATTTAGTCGATTAATTGAAACAAATGTTAAGATAAAACAAAATGAACTCAACGTTGTTAAAATTTTTAATAATTACCTAAATAAACGGATTTTACTGACTAAAATAAACGCAGTATGTGTCATCATTCGTTTACAAATGATAGTCATGAACAAAACGCACACAACGAAAGTGTAAATTGAAACTCTATTGCTGGCACAAGTGATTATTAATGCTAATGAAAAAAGGAGACAACAAAACACACCGAGGGACAGCTATATAAATCGTTGTTTACATGCAAACATTGTTAACTAAGAGATAAATACCAAACAGCAGACGTTTTGCTATCATATTGCAGCGTAATAATTTTCTTGAAAGAGTTTGTACCCTATAGAGTAGTTTATGAAAAGTGTCGTTTTATGAAATTACGCCTATAGCGTATTATTTGATCGCAGGTCGCTTTCAATAAATAACGTATTTTCTTATTTGGTCATAAAGATAGCGAATTGCAAAGGTTTGTCTTTGAATACATTCCATTCAATAGAGACTTCTAAGTACTGTACCTTCCTATTCAGTGTATAAAGATGTTCACACTCTTAATTCGCATCTTATAATATGCTTAAGCGTAAATGTATAAAAGCCAGAAAGGTGCGATTTTGTAAATAATAGCATTACTTATATTTTTAACTTTTCTATAAAATTATGAAAAAAATCAAACCCAGATACTGTATGCATTTAATTTACCTACAGATACATCTAATAGGAATCGTTCTCACTCAGGACTATTTACTAAGTGTTTCTAAGTACTGCAGGCCGTATGGATATAAGTTTCATATCGCAGGAATCGTATATTTGACCTGCAGCGTCGCAGCCAGGTTGTCCATGTCGATGCGGAACGGGGTCATCAATTACAAGAAACAATCTGGCGGTCGCACTTGAAGTTTTTACAGTTTTTCTTTTGTAAAACAAAAAAGGGCACCTGCACCAAAAACGTATTTATTTGAATAGTGGTTTTACTCCACCTTTAGATTTATCAGTCTCCAGCGTATGCTTGTAATATAACATAGATTTAACAGCTCGAACCAAGACATCTCTACTGACCACCAGCTTGCAGTTTCTCAAGCAAACGCAATAACTCATTCGAAATAAAACATATTCGACCGCTACACAAATAAAGGCAAACATTTCAGTCATTATTTTACCGTTTAAATTAAAATCGCACTCAACACCGCGCCGCCACGCCGCTCCCACGAAGCTACAAACGCGAAACCGGTGAACAAACAAAAATATGCACGTATACCATGTAGCGTACATACAAAGTCAATTTATGAACATTACTAATAACATATTTTTATTTTAAGCTTTATTTATGGTGACTATTTTTTAGGGTTCTGCATTAGAGAAGTTCTTGAATTCTGGATATCATAGGAAGAAGTTTCAATTTTACAATTGGAATAAAAAGAAGTAATAAAGAGCGCTTTCATACGAGGTAAGACCAGATCTCACTCGTATTATAAAAATATTTGTTTTTGTTGGTGTGAAAAATGCTAAAACCTTTAAGGCTCGTAATAACTAATTATAATATTATGGAGGCGATATGAGCAACTTATCTACGAGTAATATGCTGGTTCATCTAGTTACATTTTGCCTGTACGATTAATTTCAAGGTTAGAAGATTGATTATTATAAAGAACATATTTGTCACAGGCAAATCCTTCATTTTATTTACACATTTTTTAAAGATCTAAATCAACTGACACCTAACAAAATAATAAAACGGAACCCAATAGAAATATCTCTATGTCCTTGACCGTGTTTTTGACTACTTTTTATTTCATTTTAATGTATTTTAATGAGACAAGTCGCCACTATTGCTCTTACCCGCAGGGGACGCTGAATGCAAATATCCCTTTGAGAAGTATAATGAGTATTAACATACGCTTTAGTATCGTAATAAAATCTATTTTTATCGTACTCTGGATAAAAATAAATTATTTATCCTACGTTCTTAATCTTGTATAACTACTAGTGTATTTTTATATCATAAACATAATCTTGCTATATTTTGCAAGATTTGCGCTGTTTCACCTGCGTAACGTTTGATTGCTGTGAGAATTTTGGGATAAAATAAAAATATTATATATTATATGCGTTCCTTACGATAATAGAACTAAATGAATTCAGTACTTCCAGAGTTTTTCGATTGCATATTAAGGGATACATAGCAAGGGAAATAATATTACAGTAACACGAAGAAAGACAACCGATCGCAGCGATTAGAACTTAAAACTACCCGCCAACATACAAATAAAAACCCTTTCACACATACACCACAAATATAAACAAATAATAATTTTTTATATATTATAAAAGTTAAGAAAGAAATATAAAGAACTTAAAACTATTAATACTTGACTTTAGTCCCCTGTTTTCATTGAAATATCGTAGCAGTCAGATAACTGGACATTCATATATTTTATTACCAAGTAAGTCTTGGCGGCTTAATCTAGGGACATCGTCATTTGTCTGTATCCCAGATAACTATGGTCAGTAACGCCCTCGGAGCAGCCTTGCTTCTAACGACGAGCTTAATTTAGAACTCTCGTGTTACAAAAGAAATGTAGACCAAGAAATGCATTAAAAGAATCGGAGCGCGTTTTTTCACGAGATTTTATTACATGTAATTTATACTTTACCACTAGACGAAATCAGCCGTAATAACATTATAAAATGATTGAGTATTATATTTTAGAGTATTGTATTATATAGAGAAACATGTAAGTACATGATCGGCCATAATAAACACGAGTCATTATTGTTTAGCAGCAAAGCAACACTGACTGAGAACGTATTCAGTTGGTGTTTAGTATCTACGGGATGTTTGGATATTGCAGTTTAATATTTTCACCGTAACATTTTTATAAATGAGTTTTTGAGATTACGAAAATACAAGTCAACCTATAAAAAAGAAATATTTTTCTTCAATCACGTAGTTTGAAGGTCTGTCTAAAAGCAATTTTCAAAACAAATATGTATTTTATTTAAATGTGAGACAATGTTATTCGTATTTGTGCATAAAAATTATGTTTCTTTTTTTACATATTGTAAAAAAATTCTATAAACACTATCATAGGGAACTTCTCCTTATGATGAGAGACAACATATCCTTTATCTCTGCTCGTCTTATAATTTTTACCTTCATTCTTCAATTATGTCGACTTATTACGACGTCGTCTTTTATATCTTTCGGGAACAGTACAATGTGCTTTTCTGTACCTGCTTTTTTGCTTCTACTATTTAAAATTTTCGATTACAAAATGATTACAAGTTTAAAGTGCAAACGTAACAGACAAATAAATAACAAAGTCACTTTCGCATTAATTCTATTAGCATACAGAGCACTCTGTATCATGAAGCCTACATCAAAGCCTTTTCTTCTCCTCGCAAATTATGGGCGCATAAACGGAAAGTCCATCACATTCGGGGTTAGGCTATTATTCTAGACTCGAATTTTTAATTTTTAGATTGATTTCAATATTATTACGCATAATGCGTGGTCGAATTTTATTATTGAGAACAATTCATTATTTTAACGTACCGTACATCGGAAATATGCAATTAAGAATTTGGTTCACTATCGGCCGTAATACTGTTTAAATAATTAATTTTTTGTTAGGTGATTCAATTGTAAAAGGTGAGGTTCGAACTTGCTAAGAGCTGTTGTATTTTGAAAATGCCGAATATGTTGGTTTATTCCGCCGAGTTGGCTATTTTTTGTAATGTTATGGCAAAGTTACAGCCACATTCTCACATTAAAGGTTTGTACAGGTTGATTAAAAAGTTGATTAAAAATGTGGTCGATCTCCCTGTGAATTTCAACAAAATTCCTTTGCACGTCGTGTAACAACAAGGTTGATTTTCCCTTGAATTAATATTCTGACAGTTCCGACTTGACCTTATAGCTATTTTGGTTACATAGGAATTCTTTTCAAAAATGGTAGACGAATTTACTCTTTGACTTTGACATCAGGCAGATCTATCACTTTTTTTTAAGTCACACCAATACATAAATGGGCCAATGAACAAACTATCGCAATTATTTTATTAGTAACATTGCCACAAATGTAATACTCAGTAAATTTTATGGTCTTAATTACCCAGTATATTCAAACACAAAATTCAATAACGAATATAATCCCTAATGATATGACTTGAGCAGTCTACTTCCCACAGCATCATTAAAAGATTTGCTTAACAAAAAGTCACGTCACCGTTAAATGTTTGAAAATATTTATTCAAAGCTTCCAATTTCATCAATCACCTACAAACATTTGAGAATTACATTTTAAGGGTCACTAATATTTTTAAACGATTAATCGAATAACTAGACAAAACTGTATGTTGTTGAATGAATTGCGAACGTGCGCTTAAAATTATACTTATTTTAAACTATTTTCCATAAATCCAAAAATCTATCGAATATTAATGGCGGCATTGATTATACGTTACGATTAATCTTAAAGACTCCACTTTCCTTAGCGGTCCCTTTCAGATAGGAATCTGTAACCGGTAATAAGTTCCCGAAGGAGAGATTGGATGCCATCGGCGTTATTACATTATTACGATTTTATTTATTTCATTAAAATCTCTGGCCTGCTACTTTCGATAGCCAGCGCATCCTTCCATAAATCTTAACCTTCATAAAAGTTTACCGTTACACGCTTAACTCAAAAAAAAACCTAATTACTGTCATCCTAAATTTATGTTCAATCTTTACTGTTATTATAATTTAAAAGCGCTACTCGTAAATTTTTTGTTGTGATTACATTGATTATCAATGAATCTAAGATGTGTTAATTTGTGCTCAACCAGCAATTACTCCATTTCGATAGTGTACAATTGAGTGGTGTGTAATAATAGAAATCAATCTATGTTTAAGGAGAGCAGTGGGCAAAAACTCCGCTAGCCGAACTCGCCATTCAGCTCCGGCTGTGGTCGGGTTATTTAATAAAACTTTACTTTACGATGCGACCACAATTGAAGCGGCTAGGCGACGCAAGCTCCCCCTCTAAATTGATGTAATCAATACAATCCTTCATTATCTCTTGACATTAGCGAACCTTGTTCACGAATCGATTGTTTCACAATAAGAAACTTTCTTGTTTTAAAAAAACCTCGCCATCGACTTTTGAAAAGAACGATTGATTTTATGTTTTGCAACGAAAGTAACAGTTGCAATTTTTATTTCACAAATTGAATTATGAACAAATACAATCGAAAGTGCTGATTGACAGCAACAATGATGTTCATAACTTTCTCGCATCCTAGGCCTGTTGTGCTGTCAGTATGTAATTGAGTGGAGATTCAATGAACTTTACATCTACTGCTTTGAAGTAATGAGGAGAAAAACCAACATGCATAAAATCACAAAAGGGGAGTACGGTAAGCATTGGCATGAATGATGGGCGTTTTTTGCGGGCGAGTGGTCAAGTTGATGGCGGGGCTTGCGATGTCGCCGGGTGTCAATGGCACGCGGCACCGTTACACCATCTCGCGGCCAAATTAATTCGCCGGCTGAAATACATTTAGCGATTGATTCCAAATTTGATTTGTTTAATGAGAAACTTGTTGCTCCGGCGCCGATGCCCGTTATCGGTCATCTCACCGCCCGCCCTCTCTGCCTTGACATGTATCACAGCCAAATGCAAATGCGAATCTAGTCAGTCATTTTTTTCCCCCGGCAAAAACTCTGAGGAAAAACAAACGATAAATTCCTATCATTGATACTCATTTGTTATAGAGCCTTATATTGTAACGATAGTAAGGCAGTAAGAACACCGATAAATCTTTATTATTTTATTGATGGCAAAACGATCCCGCGCGATATATCGGCCGGGAGACGTCTTGCTGATCAGCGTGAATTGAAACATAATTTGCATGGTCTAATAAGCGTTCAGAATATAGATCTCTTTTTCTCTGTCAGCGTTCATACTTCATATGTCAATAAGATTAAAATAAAATGGAAATATTGGACGGCTGTCGATCGAGCGCCACACTTTTACTCGCGTCGATCGCGTTGTCTTGTCGTCAATCTGATTTATATCTCGATATCTCGGTTAATTTTTTATTTCTCGCATGATAGGTCTCTCGCTTTAATGGCGCCTTCTTCATAAAATTAATATAAAATATATCTCTACTCGGGTGTTTTGCGTTTTATTTTATCTTCAATTACATCTGCAGGATGTAACACAGTTAGCTTTTATGCATCGTTCTTGATATGAGCTTTGTTTTCGTTTAAGTGGAAAGTGTTTGTAGTTTTAGTGGGCGATTGATTACGGGTCGCTCCAGATTCGAGTCACGAATGTTCTCAACAGCCGGATACGGAGCGAGGCGCCGGCTAACATATCAATTAAACTCACTGCGGATCGGCAGTCGCTCATCCGTCATTCGCGCATATCTCAGGTCAACATCTCATACAGAGTCGGTCGGCTTATCCTACTTGCTCGGTAAATTCTTAATTGAACTGGTTCAGTTGTTCGCTTTGTATTCTTTATATAATATAAATAGTTTTAGTTTTTATATTTTTTAGTTTAATTTAATATATCAAGATTAAACATTTATTTTTACTCTAAAACAATGTGCGCAGTGATGATAGCTTGTCAAGCAGCTTAATGGTGGGTTGTTAACGGGGTATCCTGTAATTTGAATTTCTGCAATAAATATGCAAGATGAAGTATCATGTGAGTATGAGTCATATGAGGCATTCTTGCGTTTACCCCGGCCGTGATGTGACGTGGTTCGGTCGTTGTACTATTAAAGGTTTGCGTTGCGGCTTTATTGAGTAACACCGCCGCCTGCGCTGATCGCCGTGATCTGGACACTGCATTTGTTGCACTGTACTAGTCCAGTTATTTACTCCATCTAAATATAGCCATACGTTTAAAATAAACCAAGGTTAAGATAGGGTACCATTCAGTGGGCCTGCTACTTAGTACTGGTACTTTACTGCTACTTTATTTGAAAATTTGACTGACTTTTAATAAGAAACTGCACTTTGTTATTAATTGTATTAAACTAGATTATCTAAATATGTTAAGTTTTATTTTTGGCTTATGCAAATAAAATTATTTTTGTATGCCGTACAGAACGTATTGTGCAAACTTTTTTTCTTCAATAGTTAAGATCTTACGTTTGTCCTTTAATTGAACCTGCCGTCAAATATATGGTTTATTGAATTTGGTCTGTAGTATATGTATAAAACATTTCATAGCATATTTTGCGTGGATTCCATTGATGATTACAAGTGCTAATGAAGGCAGTATAAACTTAACCTACTGAATAGTATTAGCGGTAAGTTTACAGCAATAACTGCTTACTGAAGTTGTAACGTTTTGGCAATAAAATACTTAATTGAATTAGGGAAGTCTTCTGCGTTTCCAATAAAGCAAGTTAACCTGACTGCTTACCTGTTACGTCGCCAAGATAATAATAATAATAATATAATAACATTCATATCCAAATAAAAACAACCACGACCTAAGAACAGTCACGTGTGTTCATCACACAAATTTTAATGAATGCCGCAACTAGGAACCCGAACCTAAGAAGTCCGATGAGGCTGGACACTACAACTTACGCTACTCGGTCGTGTTTACCCATTGAGCAAAGATAAATACTGGAATAAATTAGTCAAGGAAAAAGTAATATAAGTCTTCGTTGTCTTAATTTTTCAGATGAAACAAAGAAGTTTTCTGAAACCTCTGTCAATTCCAAATAAATAGCACAGTCATTATCCTGATCCTGAACCTCTTTTACTAAAGGTCCAATCGGGGTAATGATTGTGTCGCCTTGCAACTATTAAACATGTTTAAGTATATCTTTGTTACACAATTAAATATAATCGAACCTGTTAATCACGGTCGATCGATAAAACAAACGAAATACTTTAATCCTAAAATATGCACGATAAAGAAAACCGTAGCTAAAGATTAATTTAAATGAAATCGTTTACTGCTATTTATCTAGATTTATCTTCGTAGACCAGCATACTGAAATACTATTTACATTCTTCACAGAAATTATTTGCCCATTCAAATAATCTTAATACTAAAAAAGCAACAATTAATCTGCCTTGCGGTGATTAACTAGTAGTTTAAAATTTCTTACCTCGCTATATAAATGGCTGGTCGCTGGATTGTTACCTTTTAGACGTTTAATAAGTATTAGACAATCTTCGCGATTAATAAATGCCAGGTGCAGGATGGTTGTTTCAACTTATGGTTATTGAGTTTGGTTTTATTTTCGCAAAAACGCAATATTAAAATTTCAGTTTTCGTTCTATTAAACTAGTACTTCGTATGAGCTGAGTCTAGTTATTTATCTCCAGGTAATCTAGGATTATTGTTGATGACATTAAGAATCAAATAAAATGGCGCCAACCCTCTGCATACCCGATTGGTCGATATTGCGCAATTTGTAACAAGCCCGATGGGATGGGGTGTAGCAATACGTGTAACAATATAGACGTCCTTGTGCGGCGTCCTTGCCAGCCGACCAAAGAACTCCCGTATTATTTATCTCTTTCACACCTTTTGATTGTTCATCCATCTCGTTCGCACCAGTATCTGGTCTGCCCCTCGATGTTCGAAGTGATAAATAGCGCCCTACGACAGCCCCTGCTATACAAGGGACGAGTTTACTCAAGCTCGTTTCGTTTTTATTTACAACTGAATGGAAGCGCCTCTATATTCGCGCTTTATATATTAATACCTTAACCATTTTTATCTTCGCTGATATATTTTTGCAACGTGCCGTTTATTATGCATGTCCGTTTTGTTTATTTCTGCGTGTGCAGTTACTTTGTACTAGACAGGTTCTAATTAATAACGTTTTAGATTTATACATCGTAATAATATTGTATAGGTGTTCATACTAGTTATCTAGAAGCCTATTTTTTTCTGCGGCATGAATATTTATCAGGTTTGTATTGTACGGCCCCGAAGGGTTGTAGCTGATAGTCGCGAGCGGAGCTTGTACCCGACTAATGAGTTGTCCTTTTAAGGGCAGGCGGTGTATTAGGAAATCCGTAATAGTGCTAAACTGCGACGTTTAATATTCGGTTTGCGAACGACTGTCCAATTAAACGAGGCCCCCGTAACAAGAAAGCTGCTGATCTACGATTAATACAGATAGTTGCGCCTTATTCTTATTGTTCGTTCATTATCAGACGCCAATCGTTCCCAAGTACCGCCCTACCATCATTTTATGGCAAGCGCTATTATTTGCGACGTTAAAATGTAATGGTGGTTGTATCTTATTAATTATGTGTCCTGTATTTTTTAAATTTAAAAACTGTTTATTTTTCATAGTCTCAGGAGCTGAAGTGACTATTATTCAGGTGCATTAGCATAACTATTATCTCCTAAAGCCTTGTAAGCCGTTGTTACCCGAAGAATATGCAGTAATATCTAGCGATAAAACGCAGTATATAAATCCTAATAATGAGACTTTTTTCTTATTTAAAAAAGTATATCTGTATTAAAAATGCACTTAAGTCTTTAAATAATGATAATGCAAGATCAAGTTAAAACGATAAACTTTAAAAATCGAGCCAGTCGGTTGCTATGATTCTATAAATAAATTAAAGTGAGATATTTATAATTAAAGCTATTTGACATCCATAAATACGGTGCTTATGTTTTATGACTTCATATTCAAGTTTTATATTGAGCACGGTATGCGAAGTCAGTGGTTTTTTAAATAGGTATATTTAGTGCATGTTGTATGGTAGCGGGGGAGGTTAGAATTAGCATGTATTTCCATGCGAGCTTGTACCGATAACCCAGGGTTTTGTAGGTTAGTTGGTGAGCTTGGAATCGACCACTGGTTTGTTAATGCACCTATTTACAGCTCCAGCTTGTTAGAGAGAGCTACCGACAGGTTTCTACTCCTAGGCTTTTATTTTTTGAGCCGGTTAATTAAAATTGGCGTTTTTGTAATGTGCAAGTTGTGGAAACGTAACTGCTTGAAATACTTGCTTGTTACTAATTAATATTCAAAAGTCTTTAAATAGGAGTCGTATCTGAATATTGAGTTCTTAATTATGATTAACAAGGTTAATTTACATAATTTTAATATTTTTGTGATACCTACGATTGAAATTATAGTCGTAAAAAGTGTATTGTAGCTTAGAAATACCATTTTTGCTAAACAAAATTACACATTTGTTTTGACACTCAACATGAAGATGAAGGAAAGCATTCAGAGAAAACCTGCATACGTAAGAAGATAGGATGTGTAAAGTCTGCCAACTCGCAGTTGGCAAGTGGAGTGTTCTATAAACTGCCTTGAAACCTGCAATGAAGCTCTCTTATTTCGGCGAGGCTGCAGGGAAAGGTTGTTGGAAAACATGTGTTAGAAATTTCACCATAGGAATCACCTTTTGTTTTCTGTTTTGCATACGAAATTCTTCATTAAAGTGCCTCAATGAATAAGTGTGTCGGTATCCCTCACTTTCTACGAGACGTGACACGTGAATAGCCATGTCAATGACTGACAAAAATAAACTCACTTATATCAGTTACGGATCAAACTATTTTTATCCTACAAGGTCCAGCAGTTATGTTGAGGGTAAGACTTCCCCAGCCTTAGGACCACAATTATTGGCGCCTCACTGAATAATTTAGTAACCAGACTAATCAATTCTTGTTTTTAACCTTCTGTTTGTACCTTTTTCTTTTCCTAGAAAAATTGCTACGCCGTGCAATTTTTCAAATCACTGTCATTATCTTTAGAATATATGAATGATCTTGCGCCCTTGAATCGTCGCCTTAGCATCGTTTTCACCTTATAATCCTTTAGTTCTTTTATGTCAAATGCCCTTTTATCCTCGTGATCAGAATCGTCTCACGGTTTTTTGTTTAATTGAAACTGCAGTGACGACAAGATCGTAGATGGCAGTGACAAGTGAAGTTATCTCTATGACCTGACAAAGAAAACTTTTTTTTACAAAATCGTTACAGAAAACCGATTAAAAATAGCTTGAGACATCTTTGAGGAGAGCAACGGTTTTCGTGAAAGAATGTTTCTCAAAACACTTAACTCATTTTGGTTCTCTCTTCGGCTATTCAATTCACAAGCTAACGCATTTCATTTAAGCATTAACTTTAAATTGGTTAGGAAGCAGTCGAGCCACGAATATGACGGGTTCTGCAGTCGGTATATTTAATGTAGCAATGGTTTTTTTAATTATTGTAAATAAGCAGGCTTTTGTCTTCCATCTAATGTAGTGGTAAGTGACGATGTAAACTATGGCGAAGTAATTAGTGAAAATGAGATAATATATATCGAATGAATTGAACTTGGCATTTACAGGCGTGATATGTACCTAATTGCGCCTTATTTATTTATTGCTATATACCCCATGAAATCAACCAATAAAAGTAAACGTGCAAATTTTTTTTATTGCGTATCAATAATCCCATATTTGATATTTATGCAAGGAAATTTTTAAAGACTGACCTATGTACAATACCTGTAGAAAAAGCTCTTTATTTTAGAAGGTAACCATAAAAAGACGTTTTCGAGCTGACGATCAAAAATGATACGTACTGTCGAAATTACAACTTTTCAAGTTAGTAGTAATTGTGGCTGTTCGCAGTTGTCTGTTTAGTCAATCAAATGTCAAAATCATAGTGGTCTCAAAGAATACCTATAATTATTTTAAATTAGTATACGAGTTGTTTGTTTTCAAAAAGGGACTCTGAGAAGACTTTGTCCACGTTAACATGAGACTTGAAATTATAGTTTTTCTATTTTTAGGCGCCGTCTCCGTGGTAAACAAATAAGGTTTTGAAATTATCTTGAAAGGTAGGTAAAAATACTCGGCCTTAGATCTTGGCAGTCGTTGTTTATAACTTGGGAATAACTTGATTTAGCCGTGGTTTTCTTATCTGTGCTTGGCGGGAACCATATCAAATAGTCAATCGTGTTAAATAGATGGCCATCAATATGCATCTCGTTCCTGTTTGTATTCGAATGCGCTGCGGCGACTCAGGAACACCTTTTAGGGAAACGCATCGTGTCTTCGGGTAATATATAGTTCCTAATCGATAGCTCGGCTTTGGATTTGTTTAAAGACTGGAAGCGACTCGCATTTTTATTTTTGCAACTCTGTATGCGTAGTTTATTTGAAACATCATTATTAAAAGTTTCAAAGAAATTGACAGAAGAATACCCGGTCACTGAGAGTGATTGGACGTTTTGTGTTCAATAGTTGTACGGTTCATCGATTCTCGATGAATCGACACTGAAAAAAGATTGATTTGAGTTTGAGTTTAATTCTAAATTTATAGTAGGTCTCGCTCTTCAGACCATACCTAGTAGCTTTTTTGTTGACTTTTATAATTTTTAAGTAAGATTGTTTCCCAATATACGAAATTAATTTGATCATACCTGTACCGTAATCCATAATTTACTCATAATGTTTTTTTATTTTTTTTAATTAATAATTGGCAGGCGTTTGTCTTCCATCTCACCTGATGGAAAGTGACGATGAAGACGAGGATCATACACGCCTGTCCAAGAGGCACCTATTCACTCTACACTTGAAAGCTCCAGGTTTATATTTGTCTGGAAAAACAGACGCAGGCAAATCGTTCCACTCTTTGGCAACACGAACCAAAAATGAGCTATCGAACTGTTTAGTTCGGCTCTTCGGCACGCTAACCACAAACGGGTGAAACTTCTGTCTGCGTCTGGTTGATCAGCTAAAAAAGAGCATTCGCGCACTCTCCAAAGTGCAATCTGTAAAAAACCGATAGACTAGCACTTTTTGACGATGTTCGAGACTTTGCAGTCTGGAAGAAGTAAATTTGTCATTACTTATGAGTCTACGGGCCCTTCGGTCGACAGAATCCCACGCTTCAAGATGGTACTTAGCGGAATCATGCCAAAGATGGCTGCAGTACTCCATGCAGGATCGAACCTGGGCTGTGTACAGGAGCAACTGTTCGGAGTTGAAGTACCGCCGGACCTTTGCGATGACTCCCAATTTTTTGGAAGCTGACTGTGCCATGGTTTTGATTCTGTTGACCGAAATTAAGTTTCGACGTAATGTTCATGCCTAGAAGCCCTAGATGGTTTGTGATCGGTACAGATACATCTTGGAAAGTGGGCGTCAAGTTGGATGTGCTCTTTTTACCGGAGAAAAGACACGCCTGGGTTTTGGAAGGGTTGAACTTGACAAGATTGGCTTCACCCCAATCGGAAACCCTACATAGTGTCAAATCAACCTGTTCGATCATCGACTCTCTCTGAAATTGGATCTGGTTTGGACTCGCTCGCGCATTGGACACATATCTCTCTACAACAGTGCTGTCATCAGCGTAACCAATAATGCCTTCCGATAAAAGACGGTCATTAATGTGCAGCAGGAATAATGTTGCAGAGAGAACAGATTCCTGAGGTACGCCGGCGTTGATCGCCATTAGGTCCGATGAGAAGCCATCAACGACAACTCGAATTGACCGTTCCCTCAGGAAATCAGAAATCCAGTCGCAGAGTCCAGATGGTATGCCATACGCAGGAAGCTTGCTCAAGAGGGCTTCGTCCCATACCCGGTCAAAGGCCTTGGAGATATCTAAGGATACGGCTATTGCCTCTCCGTGACCTTCCAAGGCCATGCTCCATAGATGCGTGACGTACACTAGAAGGTCTCCTGTTGAGCGTCCTCCGCGGAAACCATACTGGTTGTCACTGAGGAGCTCATTGGTCTCTAGGTACGTCTACACGTTCCATAGTTTTGCAAATTATGGAAGTGATTGCAATAGGTCTATAGTTGACTGGGTCGGCTCGACTGCCCTTTTTTGGTACGGGCTGTACGTTTGCAAACTTCCATAATTTTGGAACTTTTCCAGTCCCTTGAGAGAGTCGATATAGGCATGTCAAAACAGGAGACAGGAGAGTCGGCTGCACAGTGCTTTAGAACCACTGCGGGAATGCCATCCGGACCACTGGCGTTATTCACGTCTAGGTTTAGTAAGCATTTGAGTACCCCTTTCTGGTGAATGGGGGTAACGTGGGTGGGCTTTTACCTTTGGAATCTAGACGTGAACATTCCGCGAAGAGATTTGCGAACAAGTCTGCCTTCTCTTTTGCGCTGTAGGCCAAAGACCCGTCAGGCCTTTGCAGTGGTGGCAGTGATGGGCGACAGAAGTTCATCTCAACCGACTTGGCAAGGGACCAGAAAGCTTTACTCCCCGTGGGATAGGATGTTTATTTGTCCCCGATACGGCCAATGTGGTCGAAACAAGCGCTTCTGATCACCTTTTTGCAGGATTTGGCAGCAGCATTGTACGCCTGCTTCTTAGCTGAGAGATCCATAGCTTTGCTTCTGCGAGCACTAGCCCAGGCTTGGTATGCTACATGCTTTCGCTTTTCAGCTAGGAGGCAATCAGCATTAAACCATGGACGGGCTTTACATCAGAGAACGGTATAAAGTACTCCATACCTTGACATATCACACTGGAGACAGCATCAGCACAGCATGATGGATCATCAGAAGTAAAGCAAGCTTGCCGCCAAGGATAAGAGGCGAAAAAGTGGCGCATCTCATCCCAATCTGCTGACTTGAACCGCCATACTCGCCCATTGCCTTTTGGGCTGGTATCTGTTGGCGAGTATTGCGACACAGATTTCACCAGAGAGTGGTCGGATGTCCCTAATGGCGGAGATACGGACACCAAGTATCTGTCTGGATCGGTTGTCAGCAGAAGCAATACGCAGTATGGTCAACAACGTCAGGAATGCGCGTAGGTTCGTGGACGAGCTGGGAGAGACCATGAGTTACTGCGAACCAATAGGTTTCTGTGCCAGCGTGGTCGGTGTCCTTGAACGGGTACAGCCACTCTCCATGGTGGGCATTAAAGTCCCCAAGGAACACCAACTGCGCAAAGGGATAGCTACGTTGGACCTTATCTGCAGTATCACTAAGATATTCAATAAGTCGAGTTGTCTGCTGAGCTCCCGTGCGTGATCGGTAAATACTGGCGTATACAATTCGGTCCAGACCAGTATCTACATAGACCCATAAAACAGAAAAATCCGGAACTTCCAAGTCTCGGAGACGCCGACAACAGATCTCGTCTCTGACATACACGCACACGCCCGCATAGGGGAGAAATTTGGTCTCCATTATAAAAAATTATTACTATTCATAGTTACTTTATTTGTTAATAATAAACCTTTACAACATGGATTTTCAATTTACCTATGATTATTTAAAATATTTGTATAAATTAAAGCAAATCTTAGATAAACATAGGTTTAATTATTTAACCTATTTATAGATAAAATTTATTTTTTGTGACTAATATATCTGGTAATAAAGAGAGAGAATAAAAATCACATAGTTATATATCAATAAGAAACTATTCTTATTCCGCTCCTTTAAAAGGTTTGTTATAATATTAGGTCTTTACCTATGAAATTGCCGTTTTTCACGAAATAAATGAAGCGTAATTTTTTTATATATTTTTTATTTCTATTAATCAAAATAATCACCCATGCAATCAATGCATCTTTGCCAACGCATTGGTAGCTTATTGATGCCTTTCTTGAAGAAATCAGCTGGACGGGAGGCAACAAATTCTTCAAAGGCATTTTGTACTGCCTCTCGGGTATTGAATTTTTTTCCCGCCAAGAAGTTATCCAAATTCTGGAAAAAGTAGAAGTCTGTAGGCGCAAGTTCTGGTGAGTACGGCGGATGACGGAGAACTTCCAACCCCAACACTTGTAGCTTGGAGACCGTCTGCTGTGCAGTATGAGGTCGCGCGTTGTCGTGCAGGAGCAGTGGAGCCGAACGATTGACCAAAGCTGGTTGGAGACGTGTGAGCTTCTCCATCATTGTGTTCAGTTCTTCACAGTACACATCTGCAGTAATGCTTGTCCCGTTTGGCAACAAGCTGTGATGAATTACACCCGCGTTAGACCACCAAACAGTGACCATCACTTTTCTAGGGGTAAGTTTTCGTTTAGGGCATTGTTTGGGTGCTGAACCAGGGTCCAACCAACTTGCTGAGCGCTTACGATTGTCAAACAGGATCCATTTCTCGTCACAAGTAACAATGCGGTTCAGAATTCCTTCATTTGTATGCCTGCTGAGCAGTGCAAGGCAAGTCTCCACGCGTACTTCGCGCTGGCGGTCATTGAGTTCGTGGGGTACCCATTTGTCAAGCTTTTTTACCTTGCCAATTTGACGCAAATGGACCAATATTGTTTTGATGCTAACGTCGAAAGCTGCTGCTAATTCAGCCGTGGATTGAGTTTCATCAGCTTCCACAATTGCCTTTAATTCGTCATTGTCGACAAAAGTTTTCGGACGACCACGGGGTTCATTTTTCAGATCAAAATTTCCAGAACGGAAGCGGGTAAACCAATAACGGGTGGTGCGTTCGTTTGTAGTGTTCGCTCCGTAAACGTCGTTGATGTTGCGTGCCGCTTGTGCCGCTTTGCTGCCACGACGGTACTCATACTCCATAATTACTCGAATTTTTAACTTATCCATGATGACGAAAAATGTTCGAATGCGTTGAAAACAAAACACTAACTATTAAACAAATGACGATTTTAGAAAAAGAATTCCATGTTTGTCAAATAAAATTAATTTGAAATTAGAATTATCAGTCAAAAAAAAAAATATTTTTATTTGAAATGGCCAGTACGGCAAAACGGCAGTTTCATAGGTAAAGACCTATTAATCTTAAAGGTATTTAAATGAAAAAGCTTTATCTTTTTAATTAGACTCGCAAGTAACATAAGCTCTTCCATCGAACAACTTCAGTAAATACAGTTCTTGAGCTAAATTCATAAATAATTTTGGTAACTAATTTGTTGTTAGATTAGGTTGGCGCCTTCTGATTTACAACTTCGCCATATTTTCACGTGCGTGATCCGACACCGTAATATCGCTGCACACATTATATTACAGACCTTATTTTGCACTAGACAGTAATTAATTTACTCAAAAATATTCACTTTATTCCTTAACATATAGAATTTACTTTCGATTGTATTCGATGACACTAAGAATGTGTTTACGATCCAATAATAAATATTCGCTGTAAATTTAACTTGGCCTACTAGATATGAGTAAAGTTATGATTGTTTTATTGACAAATAGGTTTACACCAATTATACCTGACTAATGTTATAGAAATATTTTATCGATGCCTCAGGCTATTTCTAATTAAAGCACCTTTTGAAAACCTTTATACGTCATCACGAGCATAACTAAATGTCTTTAAAATAATGTATCTAAAAGATATTTATTTCGCAACGCCCGAAGCAGTGGAAGTTACCGTCTCGTTGCAAGAATAATCTTGTATGGGAAAAATTCTAGAGAGTGCAACTAAATTAATTGTATATACCACAGTGGTGATTGAATGCGACCCGCGCTAGCGATCATCCTGAATAACCCCCTACTTAGGCGGAGTAATACGGCCACAGCCAGACACTCATACATTCCATAAATTACATACTTTCTTTTTATTACCCCACATTCTAACCGTTGCCGAGCCTTTAAAAAAAGAATGGAATCATTCCATAAAGACGACCGTAGCGGCTCCGATCAGCTTCGATTTAAAGTGTCAAGTTTACTTTATTACTTCTGATTTCTCGACGAGACTTTTCTACAAAGAATCGATAATAACGGACGGCTAAAGGACCCTTGCATCCACTTGCATTTCAACTGTTATAATCATACGCCGCCGGTCTTCGAATATTTCTAAAGTTTTTTTTTTGTCTTTTCATCGCGTCTTCGCGTAATGCGCTGTTTTAATGGTGATGAATTGTAAAGAAAATTACATGTACGCAAGCTGCTTATAAATAGCTTGTAAATAATTGTTTATAATAGTTTTCAACAGGTACTTAAATGCGTATAGATAGCGCGAATTGAAACAGTACGTGCTAAGAATATTAATTACAAACAATTTCAAATTCCTGTAATGAATTCAAAGTAAAGTTAACAGAGTTACAACTGTACACAATCAAGACGAAGGTTATTTATGTTAATTGATAATTTTTGATACTCTTAAATTAACATAATACCGTTATGAAGAATACAGTATGATCCTTTCGACATTCGTTGGTCATGAACCGTTAGCAACTAGCAGCGGTTGTAAATAGACATGTCTCAAATAAAGTATAAGAATTTAGTTTACTGTTGACATTTAATACTATACATAAATCATACTCCTAAAACGATAACCTACAAATAAACTGGCAATATTGAATTGTGGATCTCATAACTTTGTCAAGTTTCGCACATAGCTGCGAACACAAAACATCCTCTCACTTTAATATTATAAGAAAGCTGTGAGACAAAGTTAGTAAAAACTCTTATTCTTCTTACATATAAAACTTAAAACCAAAGTTTTCAATAACAGTGAGGATTAATGTGCTATTTTGTTCAAGTACAGCAACAACAGACTTTGAAGTGCGTTCTTGATTTTTCAACCTAATAACGCGATATAGCTCGAGGGTGGCGAATTGCTGGCGCATTACTGGCTCCGAAGCCATATACTCCCGCCTTAAGGACCACGACCCGTCATTAAACCACCTAGCCCGCGATCAATTCCATATAAATCACGGTAATAGCAGATCGCTCTGAATCCATCGATAGCGCAGACTGACTCCCATACATCCACCGTCTATACGTTGTCGGCCACAATAATTGCAAATCACGTTGATACCTTGAAGCCTAAATGTAATTAAGGGCGCATGTAGGTTCAACGTAATTTCTTATGGTACTACAAAAAAAATAATTGCTGAAATCAAATTCTACGGCTACACTTGCGGCACTTTCAATGATTGATGCCGTGCGATCTTTCGTTTAATCATCGCACTATAATGTCTTATTCGTATATCATACCTGTAATTTTGACGCTATTTAAGCTAGGAGTTTAATTCATAGGCACATTTTCGTAAATTAGATCAAACTGTTCAACATAAAATACTCGTTAAAAACGCTAACTGGTTGGATCGAACACGCCGTGATTTCATGTAAATATAGACGTTCTAGCTGTGGCTTAGATCGTTACGTTAAACATATTTATACATGAGTGTGTCATAATTGCAACTTGCTTTATATAATATTGCATAAATCTAGTGCAGCAATAGAGTGGTCTTCTATCACTTCACTGTGTTATTACAAATACGGACCCTCAGCACTTAGTTGAATGGCGTCCGTTCACTTAGCAGTAAAAGCTGAAATTATTGCTACTGATAGCGAATATGTTACCGTAAATTAGATTGTGTCGTGCGCGGTTTCATAAGATTGATATCAATGAAAAATATGTGTCAGGCCGTTATTCGAACGAAACAGTTGCCTGATGTTCTAAACGAGTGATAACCTATCGAACTCGATGGAAGACGTGGCTTTATCGTGTCTAATCGAGTTCGCACGCGGCGCGGTGGCTAAATCATTCGATTATTGATTCCCGATGTCTCGGTCGTGATCGGCGCGAGCGACGTCTGCCGTGACAGCAGCCTATTGTCGGCGCGCGCGTATTCTGCCTGATTAAATGCTAGTAATTCCAACAATATCATACCAACTGACGGATTTGATCAACCATTATCTATTCTCATGTCTTGTCATTTGTTTCAGCAAATCGTAAATAACTTATCGTTTTTGCAAGGTTGACCCCTGATTGCTTTACGAACAACTAACCTGTTTTCTCTGAATTAATAATTAAAATATCATAGCCGTTTAGCAGGTTACCGTGGTCTTGGGCTCTTAACTAGAACACCCATTATATGTATATCAGATAGAAAAAGGCCGTGTTCACGAATGTTTGATCTTATTGCGTACTTATGGGCAATAATGGACGTGCAGTATCTCGCGACATGAGCATCTCTTGTCATAACGAGCTGCACGTTGTTATTATTAAAGCCCATTGTAGAGACGCGAAGTTGGACTAGACCTTTGCTAATGTCTTCTATAAAACAGAGAAAAGTGGACGTTTGCCCTTTTGCCGGGCGGTCGAGGATCCACCGTCGACATCAATGGTGATTTACCGATTCAGAAAGTTCCCCAGTACTTACCTACTTTCTTTTGCGAACAAAGACAAATAACAGACGCTATAAACCAATCACGCGTGTATTAAATGCTGTGATGCTCATTTATAACACCGCATATAGATATTAGAGAATTTATTCGACTTCTGACCTAAATATCGGGTGTGAAAACGTTCACGATTTTGAGTTACTGCCTTTATCAATGGTGCTTTAATCTCGACTGATAAAATATATCTATGAGAACCAACGTTGTTATTATCGCATTTGTTATTTACGAGCTAGTTATCGTTATTACACATCATTTATAAGTTTTTTTTTATTGTTATATTTATAACGCTGCATTGTTGCATTTAACTGTGCATATTAATATTCGTAATACATGTTTTTGTAATTTAATAAAAATGTTTAACTCTGATCTTAAACTTGCCTTAAATTCTCATAGGCAATCAAAAATTTATGTTATAAACGTTCAAAGACCATTTATGCTATATTACAACATTATATTACGTAGTGGTTAGTAGCCCTGCCTCATACGATACGGTTCGAGTCCTGGCCGGGGTATTCATTTGTGTGATGAACACAAATGTTTGTTCTCGGGTCATTAATAGGTTTGTTTGTAAGGTTGTTAATATTTATATAAATTTATGTATGTTTATTCTGGGTCGTCCATGACACAAGCTCTGCTTACTTTGGGGGCATACAGTTGGTTTGTTTTTCTGGGGATTATTTAATTATTTATAATAATAATAAAATGTCTTATTTGCGTTTATGGCTATAAACATGTTCGAAAGTTCTTCATCCCAAGAACCAAAAAAAGGAAGAGTTTTTTGAGAGTTCTTGCAAAACATATACGATCATCGATACGAAACTATTATCATTAATTTACACCACAATATATCTCCCCTTTTTCCTAACACATGGCTTCCTATCTCTAAATATTGGATCTGCAGTAAGTAGACGTCTTGTCAACATTACAGATCGGCTCCCTTTCATCCGACCTGAAGCACACTCATTTGAATATAGAAATGGCTTTGCACGGCGCTTGCGCATCCGAAGTTTTTCTCACGCCACATTATCGACTTGCAATAGAAAAGAGATGGGATTAGGGAGGATAGGTTTTGGTTATCCGCTTTTTAGATAACATATTGTAAGTACATCAATGGTGGATGTATTATTATCATTAATCCATTGGAATTTCTTTTTCAGTTTTTAATTACTCATAAGAATAGTTTCAATCAGTAATATTTGAAGAATAAGTAATAGTTGAAAACGGGCTAATACCATGATTTGAATAAGTAATTTAAATTTAATATCAACTTGTATTAAAAATTTTCATTACAATCTAGAAGATTCAATTTAACTTTAGCATCTTAAAATACGTAATTAAACTCACATTTCTCTTATTAACTACGTAATTACACATCTTTCATCATATTAAAACTATTTATTTAAAATGGCCATATCTTGTAATTAGACTCATTAAGATAAATACCATCTTTTGCCATAAAGTAATTTTTATATCACAGATTAATGTCAAAAAAGAATAGGCTTAATTTAAATGATACATTTTTTTTTTTTGTAATATAATCAACTGAGTTGGCAATATTTTAACAATATAATAACGGATAGCCGCAGTGTTACTAATCCGACAACATAGTGATTCAGCAACTCTAGAAAAATGCCGAAAGGCAGTCGGCATCACGCTTCACCCTTATTCCATGTGATTGTTGGCAACCAGGTCATGTTTATGCAAATACTTAAACCTTAAGAAAGTTATGTCAAGCTGATGATCGGTTTGAGTGAAGTATGGACAATGTTGAAAACTTAAATTGTGGAATTGTATGTGATTTTGTAAAGTAATTTAAATTAAGTGATTTTCCTTAATAGGGCTTCGAGAATGTGGAATAAATGACTCTATTTTTTTCATAACTTCATGATCAACGTTGAATGTATACTCAATAACTAGATGTAACACAAACGTCTTAATTAAAATATAACTAAACGTCACATGATCACAAGAACAATAATTTACAGTTGGCAATTGCAATCAGAAATGCAATAACAGACTTAATTTTTATTCTTTATTATAAAGCTGGTATCATACTACTGGATACAAAGATATTATTAAATAGAAAAATAAATGACATTACTTGTGGTAATTCCCACGTTTATAACCTGCCTAAACGCATACTATAAAGTCTAGTACCCCGCTATTAGAGCGCTTCCATTGGTGTGCGAGGGACAGGTGAATCCTGTAATAGGGAAAAAATATAAAACCTACTCGATGAATGGGTAATTTAATTGCAGGACTTGGCTATTAGATTCTTGATACTTGACTTCTTACAATTTAGGAAAACTTTTCATAAAGTAATTTTTTACAAAATTGTAATTATTGCTAAGTGGATAAGCGAGATATTTTAGCAATATATATTATTTTTATTATCTAAGTGTAAGATCGCGTTTATAATTCAGCCTAAATTACCCAAGAAGGTTCTGGTTTACGATTAAATAGTTCTTGCGTAATTCAATCCTAAATGTTTTTATATGAAATTTATTTTTACATGCAAATACTTATTAGTTTACAATAAGTTTAAAGGTTTTTGTGTTTGGCACCTAACAATTGAAACAATTTACATTCTTATAGTTTTATTAGATTTGACAACGAGACTTGATATCGTTCTGAGGTTTCTAAAGAATTATATCGATTCATTCTTTGTATTTATTTAAAATATGATTGATTTCTAAGATATATAATAAAATTACAACTTATTACTAACACAATTTACATTCAACTAGATTGCAACGTAATTTAATCAGATCTGTCTTTATTACTTCATCAATATAATTAACCTGTATGAACTGGCGTGTAAAAATGTTGACTTCCCGTTATGTGTGTACTTGATTATTTTGTAATTAATAACTTTAGCCCTTCAGCTCTCAAGAGCGAACAACTTATATCTTCTAAATGATACGTTTTGAAAAATAACCGATCGGATTAGGTTATAAATCTTTCTCGATGTCAAAATTATAATTATGCTCGCCGAAAACATGAATATATTTTGTAGGTTCAGTGCAGTAGCTTAACCCTTTCAGCGCCAAAGCCCGATATGTCAGACAACTCGTTTGCGAGCCCTTGCCGCCACTGTCCGATATAAAGGACAAATAAATATGTTAAAACAATTTTTTTTTATATTAACGTAGTCGTACGTATCTAAAGATGCGTGAATAAATTTTCTGATAGCTTATTTACCTATATATACCTTGTATAATTTATATCAGCATTATCTTACATTTTTTCAATTTTATATCAATAAAACTTATTTTAGTGGAAAATGAACTTTTTTTACTTTAATTTGCCACGCTAGAATGTAGTATTTATGTCATTAGTGTTGTAAATTGTTACCTATAGTTGACAAGCCAAAGATTCTAAGTATTAATTAAAATGTAATTTTGACGAAATAAAACCTAAACGTTGTTAATTTTTGCGTTATTAATATGACGTAATTTTATCATGTTTTACCGAAAAAATTACGTATATATTCAGTAAAAATTATACATCAGTAGCGGTAAGGTTGCCTTATCATGCAACAGTCTCGATCACCAATGTCTGATTCAGAGGCGATAGATGCTTTTTGGCTTCTTTAGTGTTATGCAATGACGCCTACCTACACATAATATATCGGAATTTTAGAAACTACCTTATGATGTAATGTAAATAACTAAATTATTATTATTATTATTATTAATATTTCTTTATGATGAGTTTAAAAATGTAGTTAGAAATTGTAAGGTGCTTTTTACTTTTTTGTGAATTACCAATGTTCAGAACAGGAAGTTGGCACCTCACTAAAGTCTTGATAGAAATCATTATAGCCTTCGCCGAAGTCGTAAATATCAGATTGGTAGTGATAAAAATATGAACTTCATTGTAAGAAAATTTTTCCTGTATTGATACAGGGCGACTAAATAAAATTCATTTTAATACATTGTAAGGTATGACTAAGAGTTCAACATGAATTAATTAACTTCATAATTAAAAGATTTATTTTTACAATGCTTTTATAAGGCGATATGAAAATCGATAGACACCGTTCTCAACACTAACCAATCACAGTAGGGTCTTGTCGTGTGACTTTTACAAAAATCCGTGGCGTGGATAGGGTTAAAGATGAGAAATTACGTATGAAAATGTATTCAATAATTGTAACTACTTCACCGTTTAAACATTATTTTCATAGTAGTTTTAACTGACGAAGCGACGTTCGCCTCGCGAATTTGTTAGTTTACAAACTCGGTACGAATGGTGAGTGACCGGGCGGATCGAACAAATTGCTCACGCACACATTTATACCCTTGTGTACACGTGGTTTTTGTTTACTACAAGTAAAGCCTAAGTCGCTTCGTAAAATAAATGTACTATACAAATTAAATAAAGTATTTAACATAATAAAATGGATATTTAATTAATTTATGTATTAATTCTAAATACATACAATAATTAAATATCCATTTTCCTTCTTTGAAAAAGATCTAAAGGTTCAAATTAAAGAGAAAAGTTCATAACACTGTTATGTTAAAGTTCATACAAAAGACATCAACGCCGTCTACACAGTATGTAGAAATTTTTTACTACATCAGTAAATACTAATTTCGACGTGAAAATTAATTGAACTGAACTACAATTAGGTACGTTTGACAGATCTTATTAATACATTGTTGCCAAACGGTAATTAGTCGAGTTACGGCTTTCAATTAATTTCGCCTACGTTTAATTTATTTGCAATTTATCATGACATTCACACTAGGGCAAAAAGTGCTTGTTCGTATTGCATAACGCTTACCCTATCTTGCTTCGATCGTTTTGGAACATTAATAACAGGAGGTACGTTGTAAGGCTGTGTGTAGATTGTTGACTAGAGGCTTTATATATCCTACTAATGTTATACTTGTGAATGTTTGTTACTCAATCACGCAAAAACGGAAAGACGGTGTTAAATAAAATTTGAAATACGAACAATGAAAAAATTTTTATAAATTTAGAAGAAAAGTACTGAGAAAAGTATCGAGGGATTCGCTAACAAAACTACGAGCAGAAGTTCTGAATAAGAACCACTCTAATATCAATGCCAATAGCTTATTTTAATATAAAATTTTCTCAAAAGCCCTTGTTACGAAAGCTTAAAAACATTATTGTTGAATCAAGTCTGCAAAGAGTGTTATCACACCAATCGATCGACCGTCGACCGGTAGATGTCGATCGACGTCGCCTGATCCATGCTACCATCGATCGAGTGGTGTGGTAACACCCAAAGATTGCGAGGAAGACACTATTGTCTCCATCACGTTTTCCTGCAAAGCAAGGTAGAATGTAAAAAAATAATCATGGTGAGGGAAGTCTTTACCAATGCGATCACACAAGCAGCTTAAAATGAGACTTTTTTAAACGGCTGTTAAAGAAATGTATAGCAGCGCGCGAGTGAATGTGTGTGTGTCTTTACTTCTTGGTCATTAAACAATGGATCGATGAATATTTAAAACACTTAAACAATTACGATGTTGCTGATAAACAACCATCAAGCATTAGTTGTTTTTAAAGTACATTGTTTCTTTTGTACGTCTGGGCTGAAATAGCAGTTTTGTTGGATAAACACTGCTATCACGGCTCCTAAGTTTTCAGAGGCAGTCGTTTCGAAGAAATTAAGTTGTTCCAAATGAAGATGTTCCTGAAATATGTAGTTTTGTTTTTTAATATTGTTTGGAATTTAGCCTTAGCTTTAGTATAGTTTTTCTTAAATTGTTTTCTTTAGATAATTGACAACGTTTAATTTAAATCAATAAGTACTTACCGTATTAGTAGCTTTCCTCCTCGGTATTACTCTCCTCAGCTTTTAATCGACACTGCACAGTTACCCAAACTATCAAGGATCGTTTATCTATACGCCCACTTCGCTATTGAGCACCCAGTATATAAAGTCTCTTTCTCAAGTCTTTTACAAAAAATAATCACGCTTTTGCTCATTTTCATCTTCGATAATCCTTCAAACAACAGATCGTATTACTAACTGCCGCTAACGCATCCCATGTCCGACTTAAAACATACCTGTACTCCCGTACATATTTACCTCCCGCGGAACAAAAACCACTTTCAAGCAGTTTCGATCAAGCGCAGATCCTAACAAAGAGCCTGCGAAGCTGCCTCGTGTAAACTTTTCCATGAAATAAGGCAACATGTTACGAAACACATGCTCAATCTTTATCATCACAGTTTGGTATAAACAATATATCTAACGCACCAGGAAGAAAGCGTAGAAGCGGTATGAAATTGCTTCGATACATTGCGCTGAAGGTAGCATATTTTGCCAGCGTATTTTTACACTTACTACATAGATACATTTATGTTCATATAATATTAAAAATGCTTTCTTGACAATTTGCAAGCCTTTATTAGCGGATTCGCTCGCGCTCCAATCGGGTATAGTTCTTTTTTGTGGTGTCTTAAGTCATTTTGTGTATCTTTTACGATGCCTATGCATAATTTTGTGGTAATTGAATAAACAGTTAATGACTTTATGCGTAACAAACTAATACACATGCACGCGCGTTTATCAGTAAAAAAATATGTTTTTAATTTCACTATGTTATCCTTGAAACTAGGTAGCTCGATACCTATGTATAGTTATTTAGTTTCAACGGCTACATCTATTCACGTCACTACTTGGTGGCGTCTCGTCGGTTGTAAATTAAACGACTATAAAATAAAATATTATTAATTGCACAATAGAAACTACACAGGTAGGTAATTGGGCGCCGCTACTGAATAACAGTAAATTTAATTAAATATTTTAATGTACCATTAAATTATGCCACTTAATGTGTGATTGAAAAATGCGATTTAAACTTTTAAGTAGTCGGTTTGATTGCAAATAAATATATGAGAATTTGATGACTTTGATACCAACTTCTAATATGGACAAAAAAAATTCCCAGCGTGTTTGACACCATTAACATTTTTACGTCATTAAACCACAGAAGCGCTCACTTTGATACAGCTTTAATAACTATATAAGAATGTAGTCCGTGGGAAACCTATCCTTTTTAATTTGTAGCGTGCTTTTAACTAGAAGAATCTTCAAAATGGTATACCGAAACGCGAGCAGGTAAATTAATATTAAGGTGAGAAGATTTAGATTACAGTAATATGTTTGCTTAACAATAAATAAACTAGATTAGATCTTAGGTTGAAGTTGGCAATTCAAATACAGCGTGAAGTGAGCATGACAAACCTGGACGAGGTCCAGAGGCTCAAGTGTCAGCAAGAACTAATTCCATTGAAAGAGCCGTTTGGTATTCTGCTGGTAAAGGACGTTGTCGTGACGGTGGCGACGCGGAGACGGTGCGGCGGCGGTGGCGGCGCGGCGTCGATCGCATCGCGGTCGTGCGCCCCCGCTCACGGCACCCGCCGGCGCTCCGGCCCCGCGCCGTGACTTACGGGCCTGCGCGAACTTCGATCGACCGATTGAATAATAATATCCGATTCCCGTACACCGAATTTATGTTAGGAAGTGAGTATCCCCTATCGAAATTCACATCGCGGCCCGCTTCTCCCCCGGCGCTGATACCTCAAGATTGCGTTTTCGTAAATATCCCCTTGAGCTGCCAACAACTCATCGCTTCTAACTGTCGATCGATTACGTAAAGTCCCCGCTATGATTACGTAACATTTCAATATTCAAATTTTTTCCGGGCTCATAATAACCGAGTTATTACAACATCTCGCTGAAATTATACAACGATTTATATTACATCTTCCAAGTGTTAGTAACCCTTGACCCCTCGATAGCCTGTGAATTGATCTATTGTTAAACAATTGATTAACTGCACAGAATGGTTTTTGCCCGGGTGATGCGATGATTTGAATTGAATGGAAAAGTCACGACGATTTTTTTTTGTTTCATGGTGAGTTAAAAGTGCTCCCAGTACCTACGCACTAGGCATAATTTTCCTTTAAAAATATCCCCAAAAACATGACAAGTAAACCACATGTCGTTATTTGTTCACACTCGGTAATGTACCGAAATTAAGCTAATACGAGTTCTCGGTTCTGCAACTACTTACCAAATTACTGTCAGTTCAATGATCTAAAATTTTTGGAGTAAATTACGGGTTCACACGTCTAATGTTTTCACTGAGAGTCGTAATCGTGACTGCTGTTCCAACTACATACAGATCGATGCATGTAGGAATTCGGCGGTTACCGTTACCACTATTCGTTGAACACAAACCGCTCATTACGACTCGGTACATTATTTTTTTTTGTTTTCTAACAATTTCCACGCGCTTTTTAATTCACAACATTAAGAATAATTGCACACGGGCCAGACAAAAGTCAGGCAGAGGTCACAAATCGGGATTACACGAAGCATTTTTGTAGCGGTTCTCGTACTTTTGAAGATTATTGACATAATTATGCTATCTTCTCGAATCTAGATCATAATTTTCTGTGATGACTCGGTTAATTTGTCTTCTGTTACAAAAGGCTGCTACTTTGGTAAAAAATAACATTAGTATGTTTTCGCATTTGCTATGGTATTGCGTTTCAAGAGTAGCATCCGGCTGTGCTAGGTCTATCTAAACATTACGGAATTCTGTGCCAACTTGAGTACACCGGTAGCACTTTAAATGCGATCAAATTATTTGTACAATACAACGTCATTATACTAAGTAACGGTAATATCAATTAATGTGATTAAATGCAATCGTCTGCGTCGGCTATCACGTACTTTCATATGATAGCCAATATTAACAATCTCTCTCTTTCGCTTTCCCAAAAAAACTCACTTTATTAACATCTCGGCGGGAAAACGTTGCTATGAAATTATCTCAATTAAATATTTTTGCTATAATCGTCGACGCGCGACGTAAATAAAACAGTCAGTTGCGTCTTGCATGTGGTACTTAAATAATTTTACTGATGGCTCCTACGCTTTTGAATGTAATCGATTTTTGCCCTAAACGCAATAGCTCTAAGATGTAATTACATAGAGAAGAATCACTGTTTGTAAGAAATGCAATTCTTCATGTGAATCTTACTATTTTTTCTTGTCGTTCCTGAGAACTAACATTCTTTTATGTTATATCAATACCTACGTTTTACGGCCAATTGTTTTCACAGTCACCGAGTATCATAATATTTCAAATTATATTTTCGTTGCTATGATACTAATAATTAATCAGTTCATTTATCATCCACGGAAATATTTTGTTCAGTATCGTAACCCTAAACGAGCTCGCAGCAATTGCATAACAATGCAATATTATCGGATATTTCAGCTATCGAATGCTTATTCGTATATCATATTCAATTAAATGAATCACGTTCTGTTGCCTTAATTGTTATCAGTATTTCATTGGAATGGGTATCTCGGTATCGAAATGCTCTCGCGCATTGGAATTTGCGAGTGGAGTTGACAACGTTGCGCCGGGTTCGGTATCGGCGGCGGGCGACTATCGCGGAAACATTAGCGTTATCAAAAGTGCCGCGGCCGCGGGCGTCAGCGCGTATCGCGGGACGGAGTGTCGTCGCGGAAGCCCCGCCTGAACCAAAGGCCCCGATCCACCGCCGACGATAACTCAACACCGCATGCCGCAAATACAATCGTGTGAATACCGCAACGCCAATGCCCTACCATACACTCTTATCCTCACTTTTACCTCTCGTCTTTCTCGATCATCTACCACGATTATTATTCATAAATTTCACTTGAAATTCTACGCGGTCTCCTTAAGAATTTCTTCTTCGTTTAAGTCCAACAATATTAACTCTTATGATAATCTGTCTATTGTTATGATTCATTATAATGTTCTTTGTATCGAAGCAAAAACGTAAAAAGATGGGATATTAATATTTAACTAGCCTTTGCGGGTCCACTGGTCCCTGCATAGAAGCTCATCGCATTTCAACGTCACTCAATGATACCTTTTGTTCTATTGAGTTTGATGTAGGTCTAGGCGAATTATGTGCATAATAAAAGTATGGGGAATAATGTATTCAAGTCTGTTTCTTTAATGTGTCCATACGGCGGGTTTAATAGTTGTATGTTGATCGGGAGAGCATGTCAATCGGACGCGATGCATAACTTGTCCAGTTACGGGGCGGAGTGCGGAAGCGCGGGCGGCGTCGCACGCGTGCCGTTAGCGTCCGTGGTCATTGATTGACCACTCTTTAATTATCAACAGTTATCGCTTACCACTCGGCCAAGACGGGTGACGTCCCATTACCGACCCTTAGGCAATATACCGACTATAGCAATAAACCCACACTAGATATCGGATTAGGTAACATCTTGACAATCCTCATCCATCACCGTTCGATGTAAACTGGATTGATTGATTGATCATTTAATGCATTGCATGAAAAGTTTATTGGCTGGACTAGGTCAAAGCAATAAAGCCATACTTATTGAGCAGTAGCGAAACACGTCGTAGCCCAGTAATTAGTGTTACTCCGTTGGAGAGCTATTCAATGTGTTTACTGTAAATCCTGTATTTACACCTTCGTAAAATATGCTTATTGCAGTGCTACTAAGGCGTGAAATCCCCCAACTATGTGGTAAAGCCATAGACGTACCTAATATCAATAAAATCTCTATTTTGTATAATTTACAAATAGCACTTCAAAGTGTGAGTTATAACTTCAGAAATTGTACCTATAATTTGCAAAAAAACGATGTTTTGGTTTAAACGGGTATCTTAGTACTAATCACGAATGGGTTATTCAAAAAGCTAATTAATTATTAATTGAAAACAGTATAAAATTAATGAATGATTTAAAAAAAATGGTATATCTAAAAATATATACCAAATCATCGTACAGTTATCGATGGTAGCTTCGTAGTTGTAAAATGTGTTGATTAATTTATTGCTAATAGTATAATTTACATTCCAAAATAAACTGTTTTAAGGAAATCAAACTTTTTTCGTATACAGAAGGATGCGAGGTCGCGACTCCTTTTAGTAGTCCGTTTGTCATCGCTTGTCTTATCGATTTACCGCTATATATAATCGATACAATGAATGCAAATTTTTCAGTTATATTAATATGTAACATAGCTATGAAATACTAGGTTATGATTGTTAAGTTTATTAAGAGCTGGATTTGAAAAAAATTAGGTTTATGTTGTGTGATAAATGTTTATGGTTTTAATTATTACACCAATTTGGGAACATCACTATTAAAGACATCGATTGCTGAATATTTTATCTCATTTTCTTCAAAGTGAAAACCATAATATATTTTATTATTATAATTTTATTTTTCAGGTAAGGGCAATTATTTTCAATAATAAAGTCAACAATTCTATAGACTAATTGGTAAGTTCTAATTAATGGGATAATTTATACCGCATTTCCAGCTAGGTATTTTAAGAAAGAAAATTTTCGTAATTTAACTGCTATCTACATTACCTAAAGTCGATCTCTAATATCATTAAAGACGTACATTGGTCTCTATCCTTTCAAACCAATCCACAGCATTAAATCTCCTTTACAGCACACATATGTCTACAAACCTTTTTAAACTTCACAATGCATTGCTCTATCCACCTTAAATGTAGACATTAAGGGCATACATAAAAAAGAACCTCTTGCTTCAGTTCGGCGTTGGATCTCTCACAAGATAAGACGGATCTGAAGATAAACGCTCAAGAGCTTCCGACGAGCCCTAATTATGTGCACTGATTAAGCCGCGGCCATATTAAAGTTGGGAGTCTAATTTGTTTAGACGTAACGTTGTATGTGGGCTTCTTTGTAAATCCAAGTGAATAAGTGTTTTATTTTTATTGGGCTTGTTTGTTACGTAATTTTATTTCTGGGCAGTGTTGTGAAATTTTGTCTTTAATTTATTAATTAAATCTGTTTGAGGATCACTGCATTCTTTGCGATTTTTATGTGTTGAACTGAAAGTAGCATATAAAATAGGTTATTAATACTAAGTTGTATACTAAGCTGATTAAGTAACAAACGCACACTCAACAAAAATGTATGCACAAATTAAACCTCCCATAATTACGGACCCAAAGAACCTTCCCAAACAATTAACCAGCCACATAACTCAGGTCCCCCACAGTTCACATGTGCCACGCATCAGCTTATCGGCGCGCACGCATTCGCAACTCATTGTCTGCTCCCAGCGTGTGCCTTCCGCATCACTCAGCTGTGATTTTATCGGTAAGACGCAGAGGAAGGGAAATATACAGGAGACTTGTATACTGTGTTGGTTGAAAGGGTTTGTTTTTTTTTTTGTGTAAAGAGTGTCTCAGGCGTCCTCCTAATCTATGATTTTTTTTTTCAAAATGGCGGCCACGCATGTGACTTTTACATCGATAGTTCTTATCAATACAAACATGGGACAAAAGATTCATACTTCTACTTTTAAAAGAGTTGTGGGAGGCGAGAGTGCCTATGAAAGCTATTTTTTCTGTTTTGCGTAAATATTTGACTAGGATGTGATTCATTTAATTCTGTGATAGCACTTTTCAAACGTCTTACCGATTTATACAAACAAAATTCAGTATTATTAATCCAACCTAGTGCCTCGGCAATAAAGTTTCTTTCAGTGTGTAAAATATTGTTAATAATTAAATTATATAAATATTGTTAACGTCGTGCGAGCGAAACAGTAACAATCCCGTGATTTGTCGTTCCGCGCGCCATTTTCGCTACTATTACCGGTAACATCCAAGAGTGCTGTGATATTATTGTTTGTTTTTAATAGAAAACCTGTGCGTAATTATCTAAAATTTGGAAAATCGGTTGTTTCATACATTTCCTTGATATTGTATAAGTTTGTTTGTGTAAATTTTTATTATTTTTTAAATAAAAGCTTATTTTCTGCGTTGAAAAATTAACGAATTTTAAGTTTGAACGTGAAATACGTGTCACCGAATTAACCAAGGTAATTAGAAATATTTTCATTGTTCTATTATTATTATACAAAACTAATACTACTTTAACAGTTTTTAAGTAATTTTAGTTTTTAAATATATAATTTATAGAAGTAAAGTAACGGGAGTAGTTATTAAGTGTTTTAGTATTGTCGTTAATTTTTATTATCACGAAATTAAGTGAGTCCTATTATTTCAGACGTCATCAATATGGAGAACGCTGAATGTTCCGGAAATAAGAATTTCTGTGGAAATCTAGCGGCGAAGAGAAAAAATAGTCATAGTATTATATTATATTTTTAAAATTCTCATATCTTGGCAAACCAGTATAAACATAAATAAAAACAAAAATATTAACAGATATATAAAATTAACTTCAATTGAATTAAAATAGACTTGGTTAATTCTCTTACAAAAAAAAGAAATACTCATCTAACTCGGTTATAACATAATTATAGTAGTACTATCATCGAATCAAAGTGTTTATCACAGAAATAACCAAGTCAACGTGCCATATATAAATGGATATTACCCTAAGCCAAGTAAAAATAATCTAAAATTGTGGCGCTTATATGATAAACAAAAGACTGGTTAATGTTCCTACTTAAAATTAAAATTAAATATTCACTTTAACTGGAGTTTTGTTATGTTATTATGTTTTATCACTAAATTAGATGAGTTCACCCTATATGGTGTTCCAGATCACTAAATGATAATGATTTATTACTGAAGTAGACGTCCCTGCACGGTTTTATTCGCCGTAACTTCGAACCTCGTAGTGATTTCACCGTGAAATTACAGCCTTTAGAATCCTGGATTCCGTGGTTTTCCAATGGTGACAGAATTTGTATAATAGTTCCAAAACTTTACGAGTTTAAGCAAACAACAAAATCTTTTCTCTCTACTATAACAAGTATAGATATGTCGAAAGTTTCAACTTCTTAGATTAATTGGTAAATATTTTCCTACAGAAACCATACTATCTTGTTTGGTGTTAAAATTTGAAATCTTTTCATAGCTCTTGCGTACAACATACATAAATACTACATGGTAATGATCAGCTATATTCTACCTGGTAACTGACCAAAGTCAGTCAGGACTTTTAAGCCCATTTTTATATATGGCTTTTGTAGATATGACATTCCCAAATAAAATAACACTCAGGTGTCATTTAAAGAAACGACAAACGAATGTTAATGGCTTGCTTATAAATAAATTAAAATTAATTCTGAAAACCTTATAGCAGCCTTGTTTTAGTATTAACCCTGTTTCCTGTACTAGAGGTTACAGGTCCTGATTCTGGTGGGAAGAGACATGTTGCATGATACAGATGTTTGTTCATGAGTTATGAATGATCTGCAATGTTTTCTAGGACTTTTAGATTTAAATATAAGTCCATACTATAGAAAACTGTATTATAAGATTCTAAAATTTTATCCAATAAGGTACATTAAATTTAAGCTTCTTTCACCGAGATAGATGATTTAAGGAATAACAATTATATTCTACGAAATGTTTATAACTATTCTTATCATCATAGTTCTAAAAATTATAAGTTTGAGTTATTATCTAGTTAAAACAGAAACTGCCCATAAAAATAACGAAATAAAGAAAATCCCATTTGAAACCTGATGTAAACCAGCCCTTGTAAATCGTTAAATGTCTTTGATTAATACCGAGCATGACCGTGTTTACGACCAGAAATTAGATACATTGCTTGTTTATTACTAGTTTTTAATTATAAAATAACAATAAAATCTAGAAAAATATTATCCTCAGTACACAAAAATATTTTCAATGAACATGGAGTTTAATTGTCTGTTTTTCTGAGCTCTGTGTATGAACCTGTGACGTCGCGTTAAGTGGGAGAGAATTGCAATCGAGGCATCTAACGCTAACATGCCGTCGTATCTCGATGTCGGAATAGACCGCGATGAATTAACCGGCCGACCCGGTAATTGCTCCTGCCGGCTGCGAAATTGAAAACGTCATAGATCGCTTTAAAACAAATCTTTTCTCGAACCGCCAATCTTCCTGTCAATACTGGAAGCCTTTTTTAAATATTCTACTTACAGTTTTCGAAGAAAATAATCCAAAAAATTGATGGTTCCGTCCTTCCTAAATTACCCATTCGCACGAAAGTAACTTGCACGTTTACAGTTCTTCTTGTGTGAATTATATTCGTCAAGTAAACATTAACATCATTAACGGTATGTATTCCCTTTAAGTTGAACCGCCAGTATAACGGATTTCCCTTAAAAATGGAACGTCTCATGCAGAATGATCTCATATATTTATTAACATTATTATTATAGCCTGGAATTTATTCTTTGTTTCGTTTCGGGGAGACAGGTAATTTAATTATGCAGGCTGCTTTCAGCGATAATACTTATAAAATAATTTCAAAATTTTCTTTACTGCGTCATTGATTGATGCAATCAATGTTGTCTTATCATTCGTTATTAATCCGATTTTTATTGGACCAGAAAATTTAATAAAAGAAAAAACATGGGAGTTTTATAATTAATTACCATACCATTTCGGGCTTACGGTTTCGATATATCGATATCAGCTTTTCTTACAGTAAAAGTTGATATTCGTGCAATTAGTCGGTCTGTAGCGCGGGGCCAGTCGACCACCCAGGTGGTACCAGGCTGTTTAGCTACGTCCAATGTGATTCGAAGAAAACTAATTCTGATTATTCAAATTCGATACCGATTAGGCCACGCGATAAATAAATTATCCCAAAGAATAATATTCTATTATGAAACAGATATTTCTCAAATTATGGAAATTCCGTAAAACTTTGCTGATTAATTAATCTCAAACAGTAACTATCAGAAATTAATTACTAGTTTTATGGACATTAATAATGCTAACTAAAAACATTTGTAGACATAACTGACTTGGACACGAATAATACAGTAACAATATTAATAGTCCTCCTTGTACATTTAGATTCCCGTTTAACAAATATTTTTCTGTCACAGTGTAAGCTTATCGCGTTAGTTCGTCGAGAATATTTTTTTAGTCGTGAAATGTACAGTTAGATCTGCTAAGATAGAAGCGCAGTCATTCATCATGTTTGACAAAAACATATGATAGATGTTGGGCATCGTCCTGACTGGGTCCTTGACATCGCCTGTGGGCGAAATAACTAGATATTTAGGCATTGACCGGAAAAAAATAACATGAAATGGACACCAAATTATGTAGATGTGACAGTTAATATTGCTGTAATCTGAGCTATTTATCTTGTCATATTTCTTGCGTAGTTCTGCCACTGAATGAGAAACAAAAAACATTCAAGATTCAAGATATTATAATAAAGTGCTATCCTTTTTAACATAATTTTAATTCCAAATTAAATTTAATTAGTTTCTCGGTGCGATTATACCAGATTTCCATCGAACAAGTTACTTTCTTTTGAAAATAATTGAATTTCTTTCGATACAGTTAAATTGGGTACTTATACTGTTTGACAAGTGAAAGTAGTTTTATAAGTATGCTGACTTTTCCGTATTTTGTTTAACCAAAATATCAAACAAGAAGTAAGATATCTGGTATTAAGTACACAGTTAGCGGTTAATGATAACTACCAAATACTAAGTAGAGATGGAGTTTTCTTATTCGACCAATAAAAAATAAACTTACATTTTATTTTGAATTAGTTACGAAATTCAAGATTCAGCGACAAAAAAGTGTTGTTCAGTTTTTATTATTACTATGCCATTGTATTCTCTTTTCAAAACATCTCTGAAGTTGTAAAAAACCATCTCCGTAGCGAATCAAAGACGTGATTAAACAAACCATGATTTTACGTCTTTTGTGCGTTGACAAGCAAGTTTTTCTCCGACACCTGTGGCTACTTAATTTTAACAACTCCTTCATAATACCATCATCATTTTTAATCAAATATTTACAAAGTTATAAACATTGTATTAATGCATCATTTAGCCTAATAACTTTTAGATATGACTGCTAAAAGGAAATGAGAACCATTAAGAGATAATAAACACCAATAATTACGACATCAAAAACTCTGTCTGCTGACAGTTTAATTACTGCAAGGTACTATTTTATTTTGATAATAAAATTTGCTAAAACAGCGTGAAATTTTTAGTACAGTAGTAATGCAATTTTTGCCCTCGGTCTTAATTTTCCCACCCACAGTTTAATAGGTATTACAGATATTCTCATGAATATCGTTAATTAGTTTAGAGATAACATCGCATTATGAAACATAAATGTAATTGACACACAACAAAAACTTCTAAACCAGGTCCCATATCATATTATTTCATTTCAGAAAAAAAAATAAAGATAACATTTCGGTTCGTCGAGCTTTTGCAAATAAATACGTCGTGTTAATTTAACGCTAATTTATAAATTTACTTTATATTTATGCTTATTTTGGGGTTCTCTCCATGGTAAGCAATAACTTACTTCGATATTTTGGAGCTTTTGAATTTATATAGGGCCCAATGCTTTATTATCCATTAATAAATACATTGTAGTTAATTAAGTACTTAATAAATAGCATTCTGTGACGCTATTTTAACTTCAAGGTTATAAGTAAAAACAACATAATTAATAAAAGCTCGTCGTTTTAGATGCGTTTATTCCTTTACGTTTTTTGTTCAAACCATTAACGAGAAAAGCAGTTTTCATTAACTTGTTAAATACTTTATACCCAAAAATTCGCCGTAAGGGTTTAGAAACGCAGGATAAGGTTCAATCAAGTTCAGGCCGTTCTGCTACGGTGGGTTTAATATGCGCATGCGATGATTGTAAGCGTGCGTCCGTCTTACTGTACGTACGTTGATACAGTCAGTGAGGTAATATGGTGAATAAGTAGATATGAAATAAATTGTAATGGAAGTTAATGTCGGCTTCATATTCAAGATGTCGTGGTTTCATACCAGATAGTGGATATTGATCTTTTTTAATAATTTATATACATAAGCGTGGTATGTTTAGCTTGAGTTCCCCAAAGGCTACCATATGGTGAATTATATTTTTAGGAGATTATTTGTTAAAATAATCCAGCCTGCATATGAAGTAAATTATATTTTATTAAGTAATTTAACCACCTCGCCGTCGACGCGACGACAGTCGACTGAATAATAAAATTAACGAATTATTTTGACAGCTCAATTTTCGGGGAACACTTAAACAGATATTAAATGAAGCATTGAAACTTTCAAATGATTTACAAGTCACAGTATAATGAAGCAGATAAGGCACCATTGCTCTAGATCTTGGTTGATCTGACACTCGTATCTTTAAAAGCCGTTTTTGGAAGCTTTTAACCTCAAAATTTATTTTTATTAATTGAAACTCGGCTTCTATATGACTGTGCCGTGCTTTCTCGGTAATTTTCTTCGAATAATTTTGCAGTGATTGTCAGTTTCTTAGTAATGATAATATTTACAAGGGGTGTCGAAGAGGTTCTGCTAAAGATGATTCATACGTGTTTATGATATTCTGTGCGGCCCTTGGATACTTTATTTACGTGATGAAGTGATTTTTAAATTTAAATCATCAATCGTATCAAAAATATTTCAATCTTAGTTTTGGATAAACACGAAAGGATCGTAAAAAGTAGGACATTAAAATCAAGTAAATAGAAATTTTAATAACACTCAAGATAACAATAAAATCCACAAAAATACAACTATTTACCTAACAGTATATTTAAAATAATGATCCTAACAATAATTTGCAGTCTTGACAAGCAGGTATAACTGTGTATAATTATTTAGATCGTATGTGGGAAACAATGAAGGCAATTTCGGTATAAGTCAAGGATCTTTGCGACGCCGGAGCATTGACTACCGAGCAGATGCGCGAGCGCAGGGCATTAGACACGCTCGATGATAATAGTTATACACAAATTAGGTTCGGTTGCTCTGTTAGAACATTGTACTTTGAATCTGTGGGTTACATTAGCGTGAAGTTGAATTTTTAAGGTGGTCGAGACGGAGCGATGTTCTTAAAACATAGATTACGTATAGATGGTGAGTGTGCTTGTAAATATATACAGACAATGTAGGGTTGTTATTTATAAGAATCGTGATCGTAAAAGAATTGAAATAACAGCCAGAATCAATTTAATCTTATTGATATGGTTTTTCAACATAAAGATACATATCATTTGTTAAAATAAAACGCATATGAATAATTTCTTATGTAATAGTAAAGAAAGTCATTATTTTCTACCCATTTTATATTCAAGTACATTTATGTCAATGTTCAAATCAATTACACGAAAGAGTAAAAACTTCAGTTTCAGTTAAGTTTGTAGTTAATCACTAATTAAAATAGTAAAGAACTCCTGCTTTATATTTCTTAATATTTTTTCTCCTCGACTTGGTTCGCGTTAGTTTCATTCACGCTCAATTTTATTGATAAAACTTTAAGTTACATGTCAGTTGACCTGTAAATCAAAGCCTAAATCTGTTATACCGCGGTTTTGTCTTTACATATAATTGTATTGCTCTATCACTAAGCTGTTTGGAAGTACTGAAGAGCAAACTTTATCATTTATAATATTAAAAGATAGGTACATCTTTTTATTAATTAAGTACTGGAAAACCATGTTGATTGAATGTTGTTATTTTAAGTTAACGTCCAGGTGAAATGTTATGCTTCATCTGACATAAAATATATTCATGGCTAAATTCTTCTGTGCCAACGTTTGTTCAGTTTAATTGAATTACATATTGTTTTTATGATGTAACGAGTTTTTAAGTAATTCATATTAAATGTTTATTTACTGAGCAATATAGTATAGAAGTCCAGATCTTCTTAAATTTTCTGCTTTATAAGTTTGTTACAAAAGACTCAGAAATAATATTTTTATTGTTTTTTTACAATAGGATCTAAAACAGAGTCGCGCAGATGGATGTAGATTCGTAGTGATAAAAGCTTTTTCATAAGTATTAGGAAATTCGTGATGTTACAACCAAAAACTTCAACCAAAAATCTTGTTAACATTTTTTTTGCGAACCGCCCAACTTACTTGCAATTCTTTGGTGGATACGCATCATAAAGCTATAAATTAGAGTAACTTCGGGTAATATGGCACATCATAAGCTTTTTTGGAAATAAATTACGAGATTTATGAGATTAAACAGCTTTTATTGGTTAAACCAGTTCTGAGTACTTAATAGTAATCAACAATTATAATTTTAAGATTATAAACAGAAATAAATATTTCATTTCATAGTATTTCAATTAAAGCATTAAGCACTAATTTACATTTAGTTGTGTATTGACAAATTTAAAATTTAAATTAAATAAATAATTATACGTTAAAATTATACTACAAATAAAACACTAAATCTAAACTTGAATGCATTGAGGGCAACGTAGCCAAAAGGCTGGCTGAATTACCGCGCTGGATCGCTATAGAAATTCGTTGTGCGAGGTAGGTGCCAGCCTTCGGGTCATGAGTTTCACTCACCAATCGCCTCGCTAGGTCCGAAAAAAGACGATGAGCCCCTTGTCCCCAGGACCCCATGGTTTCAACGCCAAAAGCCTCAAAAATATACCCGCTACCCAAATTCTTATATTTTCTACGTTTAAGGCTTTCAGCGTTATTAGCAGCAGAACCAGATTGTATACTAGTTGTGGAAAGATGGGAAGCCGCGAGAGTGTCTACGCAGGTTGCATCCCACACCAGCGGCCTACCCATCCTCCACGGGACCAGAGTCATACCATCAGGTCGCTTGCCATCATCACGCAACAATCCTGACGGTTCAAGAACCGAGGGAGTGTTGGAGGTAACAAGAGCCTGATGGATGATGTCATTTAAACTGGCATGGCGAGATATTCTGCCACCGCTGCGAGAACATGAAAGGCCATGGCGACCGAGCTCATCGACCAACACGCCACAGCGGCAGCGGTGTCGAGCACATAATTTTATTCCTAAACGTAAACTACAGGCAAGCCTAAAGCTATGGTTGTCAAAAAGGGTTCCCAAGTTAGATGACGGAAGCGCCTGCAACCATAGCCCTGACTCCCATGAACCCACCGCTAGCAGACGAGCGCGCTCTGTTAAATTAGGCGTATTTAATTGTGTTTTCCGCTCTAAAATACAAAGCACGTCGTCCCACTGACGCTGTGACGCGGGATTTTGTGGATCTGCTGAACTGTTTGATACAATATTCCAATGCATTTCGGCATCCGAAAGATGAGAAATCTCGCCCGTAAAAGAAGAGGAAAGAATGTTATTGATAATATCTTCATTACCGTAAATCGAAGATAAAAAGGCTGGCAAAGCTAGAGAAGAAATTTTTCGAGTTCCTAAACCACCGAAGCGCACTGGTAAACTGGCTTGATCCCAGGAATTATTATCAAAATTTATGTTCAGAATATTCGGAAGAGTTGATTTAATTTTTTCATCGACAACCGAAAGTAAATTTTGGTGTTTCTAAAATTGTGAGCAGCGAAGATAATAAATTGATTTTGGCACGAATAAGCAATGACGTAAAATGTAAAAGGCCATATGTGTATTAATTTGTGAAAGCCGGGAATAACATTCTGAAAATTTTGTCAATTATAAAGTTATGAAAGGAGTCATCGAAAATTGGTGAACCTAGGAGCCGAAGGGAAGATTTCTCTATTACAGTGATGCCGGGGGCAATTGATTGATAGGCCTGAATAATGCTTTCTTTATTCTTACAAAAGTCGGTAGTAAATAGCTCACATTTACCAAAGTTTAATGTGACGCCAAATTTGGCGAACTTATCAATCAAAAGCTTCAGGTCATCGAGAACGACACTTGAATCTCCCCCTAAGGTTCCGTCGTCAAGATACCAAACGTTAAATTTCGAATTTAGTTGTTCAATGATAGGATGAATACCTAAACTAAAAATAGCAGGGCCTAACGGGTCACCTTGTTGACAGCCCACCTCTGATGATATGTGATGGTCTCCGTACACCAGAAGAGATGGCTCGTCATAACATTGATGAAGGAAATTAAATGCTTTGGGCAAGTGCTTTCTTACTTCTGTCAACAAAGTTCCTCGCTGTAAAGAATTAAAAGCGTTTTTAACATCCACCTTCAAAACAACCTCACCTCCTTGACAATCGAGAAAAGTCCTCAAAGCATGTACGGCCGCTTCACAGCCACCTCTGGTTCCAAAACCTAATTGTTTGGGTTGAAAATACCTCGCCAAGGCAAATCGACAAGTGACTTTAGCGGCAAGGCGGCGCAAAGTACTACCAACTGCAATTGGCCTGATTCCACCATCTTTTTTCTTAAGGGCAATTAGGTGGGCCCTGTACAATATTGGCCTTATTTTATTGAGGACTTTTCCTGAAATGAGAAGATTTATTAGAGCTGTTAATTGTAAAAGTTTTTGACCGGTATCACCATTAGCACTGGAAAGAAGATCTTTAAAGTGCTGAGGCGTAAGACCGTCGAGGCCTCCAGCAGAGTCACATTTAAAAGAACTAACAGCCCCGAGGACATCTACAGCAGACGCTTGTAAGGAATCCTCTTCCGTGGAAGTAAGATCCAAAGGATCAAATTTTGCCGTCGAAAGTGGATGTTTACTAATCAAACAGTCCAGTGTCTCTTGAGTACGAGGCGCTACAGCATCACTAGAAAAAAGGATTCGAGAAGCCCCACTGAGGTCACCGTCTGAGATTGTTGATTCTATTTTCTTACGTAGATTAAAATTTTGATTCCAAGAAGGTTTGCTAATAGTTGTTAAAAGGGGTCGACTGCAATTTTGTTTAATAGACTTAGTTAAGGAAGTAGATTTTGATTTAACATGCAAATATGTGTAAGAAAATGTTAAACGTTGTTCCCAAGATTGTGCAGAATTGTTTGATACCACATCATGGATAACCTCAGTAAGTATTATAAACATCGAAACATAACTTAAATAAACGTTTTTTTGAAACCTAACGAATTATTGAAATTCAAACATGGTAGGTCAATATGGCCTGGGGCCATATTGGCCACATTTGAAGTTAGCGATATTGTCCACCATAACAAATAAAATCTAAATCTAAAAGAAATTAACTTTGCATTAGTTCTCAGAACAAAATTCACAGACGAAAACATTAGTTTCCATTCCTTAGCATTCTTCGTTACTTACAACATAGGCATTGAATCCATGGTTCGCCTCTGTTACCCATAGAATAAACACAATACCCCCCCCCCATACAGACTCTTTGCATCAGCAATATTGCTCCCCTCAGGACTTCCGTTAGAACTGTCGTCGTACAAAGGTTCATTTTCTTCTTCCGAGCTAGACAGTTGTACCTCCTTAGATTTCGACTAGGTTTTTGTACCCTTACCTTTTCTTTTTTTTTTCTTTAATCAATTTATTATAACAAATACTTATTTCTATGCTTAAAAAACAATGTAACATAAACTTAATAAAGTTTTATCGTACATCACTTATAAACGAACATCGTCGGTAGATAATTGTTTTTTATAAAAAACATACTTAATATCTTGAACAAACAAGTTCACGAGTCTTACTAAATATTTTTATACAAGTCAAAAACTGGTTTTGTGCAATTGTGATCGAGTTTCTGTGTATTTGCACGCGTGTGCGTAGGTCAAACTTGTTTTTTAGCTATCTATAAAGGGTGTTGAATGTATTGTAACGCTTGTAGAATTGCTACGCTTTTTTTTTTTTCAATTATTATATTTTTTTATTATTTTTTTTTTTTTTTTTTTTTTTTTTTTTATCTGTGTTATTTGTTTGGTTTGTTTTATACATGTTATGAAGATGTATTTAATACTCAAGTTTATTAAAAAAATGTATTTTCAATTTATCCTTAATATTTTTAGGTATTAAATTTATTTTCACTTCTTTGGGCAAATTATTGATTAAATAAGGAATTTTATACCCAAGAGTGTTTTTACCGTAGAGATTGTTAAATTTTGGAATTGCTAATTTGTTGTTTGTGGTGCTGCGAGTTCGCCCGTCTTTGTTATACGGTATTTGTATATTTTTATTAAAATAATTTTCGACGAGTAAAGTGTATTTATTTCCTTTTTTGGCTTTATTCATAGTCTTTTCGATTTGGTTTTTTTTTTTATAATGGATCTAAAAATTCATTTTTGTACGGGGTTGAAGCAAGCAATGTCGACTTAGAAGCCTTCCTGCCTCGGTTAGTAGTTTTTTTGGGTACTATTTATGGTATGGGAGATAATTGGAATGGCGTTATAAAGTTACGATCTCTTGAAGTTGATGGCTGTGGTGACATAGCAACGGAGTTTTGTTCTGGTTTCTTAAAGGCGACGTAGCATCATTAGATATGGCATTACTCATATCAGGTTCATTAAAAGATGCATCTACGTCACAAGATTCATTTTCTGTTGCGGGAGTAGTTGAAGTAGTTGGTTCTGGTATGATATTTTCTTGATTGGAGATTCTACATTCTTGGTCATTCATATCAATAAACTCATAATCTTTAAAAACATTTCTGTCCATCGGATATAGACCTGTTGCACGAAAACCACTGACAGCTACTTCACCGCTATGAGTGCTTAGATTGTGAAATTGGTTTTCGTGGAGCCATTGCTTTAAAAGAAAAAAAAACAACATTTAATAAAAATACTTTACAAGTGGCCTATATGGCCTACTAGGCCATATTTGCCACCTACCTAGTGAGCCATAATGGCCGCAAGCACGGTTTCGGTAAAAAAAAGAAATCTCAGCTAAAAAGTAGTAAATAATGTATTTCTAAGATGGCAATGAGAAAACTTACCAAAAAATCACATCAAATATCATAATTTTTGGTCGTCGAACTCTCTGGACACACGCGCACTCGCAGCAACGCAAGAATCGACTGGGGGGGTCGCGGGAAGGTCCGCGACAATATGGCGGATACGAACGCTGGTAGTGTGCGTTAGTTTCGGAGAAAATAAAATAGGTAATTTACCATAATACCCGGAACTACTCTACTTATAAATAAAAAAAACTTTACAATACGTAGTACTGTTAACACTTTCAATTGTATTCATTTAATTATTAATGTGACTTAAACGCATAAATAATTTTGTATTTTAAAAAACACCACATCAAGCCATTTTCTAAACGCTTATTAAATCCATAATATGTTTGCTTCTGGCTGAAATATGACATTATATACATACAGAACCGCATTCATTTCTTTTTCTCTTCGTAACATGAATATTTAGTAATGATATGTTGATGCAAGAAAACGTTGAATATTTTTATATACATACAAACATCACATTAACGTCGTTTTACAGGCGATCTCGATATCTTTATGATGAAGAATACCCATTCGAAAAATATATCCTCGACGGTTTCCAGCAAATCAACTTTGACTTAGTTTATTTAATTTATTTTCTTATAAGAACTTAATGGCGGCGTTCTGCTTTCGTAATATAGCAAAAAAATAAGTTCCTGTGTACAGTGATTTCAAAACAATATTTATTCATACGTGTCATTCTAAAGAGATATCAGATATAAATACAGACTAAAATAGACATGTGATACTTTAATAATATGTCTATATTTCTAATGGACATGACTTCCCGTCTTTGAAACTAAAATTGTATGGACTTTCTCTCCAAAGGAAACGGTTTATTTTGGAACCAATACCAGACGTTTGCACACTTTCTCATGTAGACGTATAATTTAACTAATGGATCATTACAAATAAGTATGCAATATATGTGGGCTAGCTTGTACTAAGTAAAGTGAGAAATAAAATAATAGTTTGGTTTCAAATTACAATGATAATATTTTCTGTTAAAAAAAACATGTACTAAAGTATCAACGGTTTATTCGTTTAAGTATTAACCTTATGCATTCGATATGTGGGTACGAAATAATATAAGTAAAAAGTCAACCAAATAAAACAGCTCAAATACGTGGATTTACTTGCTGCTTGTTTAGGGTCGCCAGCGGTTAAGATAACTTTCGTCGGAAAACAATGTAGGACCAAAGTCCACGCTTCATTCGGTACTCTTTTTTTATAAATGTTTTGTTAGCTATTATCTCGTAAACTATTGTGTAAACATTTATTTACCTTCGTAGATAAACTAAATGATTCAAATTCAAATATTTATTTCTCAACATTGACAATTACTTGTTCTTATTGACGTCAAATAAAACATGATTCAGAATTACAATTTCATTGTAAACAGCACGGTAACTACATAGTACAAGGCTTAATTTACTTTAATTTTAATTTCGCTAACTACCTAATGTTTCGGTAGATCCCGATTAAGAGCACCTGCAATATTTTCTTTAAATAAATTAAGACCATTTTCTGGTCGTTCCTATGAATTATCTACTAATTTATGGTAACCATTCAAACTCGACATAAAACTAATTAGATTAGCTCAGCTTTTACATCGCCTCTTTGCTTAAAGGCATGTTAATAATAAACTTTATTTATTTAGAATTTTATTAGTTTGTCTTTGATTTTACTGTTTTGTTTTCTAGAAAATAGCAAAGGGTTGAGTTCAAAATGTTCGTTCGGTTTTTTTATGTTTTAGTGTTAAAATAGCCACCGTTAGAGTAAACTTATAATAACTATATTGTATTGCACCACAAATTCTTCAATCTAAAAATATTTGTTACTTCATTTAATAGGAAAAATAAACAATTAACTACTAATTAATTATTTATTGTGTTAGTTTGCTATCTCATTAGTAAGCAGGCTGCATTCCCTTGTTGCACAAAAACAGAGCGAATGTTTTTTTTATTGAGGGTTGCCGATCAAAGAAAATAATTTCGCACATAAACCCAAGCAAATAAAAAGCACAAAAATAAAATATTTGACTATAAAGCTGACATAAATATATTTTTAGTGATATTATAGAATAAATAATTTATGATTTCGACATTTTTTAAAGCAATATATTCAACTGAATATCTTTGTCATCTATTTTAAATCATAAAGATTACCTCAAGTATTTCTTTTTGCATAATGATTAACCTATGGTTCGAGAACCTTGTCTATATCGGTAAAGATGCACGCATTGATTTGCTTTTATGTCTTTTATATATTTATTTACATAATTTGGTTCTGACTTTCTTTTTAGTAATTATTATAAAATGTTATAAAAATTAAGGTATAGTAATTTTTTGCGTAAAGTACTGAAATAAAAAGCTTATTGAGGGCCTGGAATGAACTCAACTATTTATGAAATAATTATGCAAGCAAATTAAACATGGGACATAGATCTTTCGTTACATGTTGCGATAAACATACATATTATTTGATTACGATAAATCAAATCTATAAGTAGATTATCTTTTAACTTTTGTCGGTAAAAAACTTAAAATCCCTTTTTGTATATATATGTGTTGTAATGGATCTAGTTCGGAAGTTATTTTAATACCTCAAATATCTTTTACATGTAAGAAGAGCATAACTTTTTTTTTTGTTCTCCTCCATGGAGAGAGCAGGAGGATCTAAAATATGTGGTTATGTGGGACTCGTCACTCCGAGCCTACCAGAGCCTCTGCCCACTCAAAACCCCCTGAATGACTCGTGCGATTTATTGCCACACAGACTTCATCTGAGCGACGACCAAAGGTGAATTTATAGCACTGAAGGTGCACAAAATGAAAATAAAAATTGCATTAATTCGAATTTACATTAGAATTAGAAGTTGCGGCCTGAAGGGCTTCGAGATCTAGTGTTAGTTGCGTGGTTCGCTCATGTGCGCGTTTCTCGGTATAGCGACTTTGAACTTTGAATCTGTGACAGGGGTAGTATACGAGACTGAATCTCGAACTAAGGGATTGGGGTGGGTTTCGGAGCGTTTGAAGAACGATTCTGAGAGTGTTTTGAGGTTCTGTTGCCCTGTAGGTAGTTCAAGATCTCTGCAGGTCCGCGTTACGCACGTACCAAGGTGCGTTTGTGACCCTGCGGCAGAAGAGATTTTGAACTACCGGCAGTTTGTGCAGGACGGACGGTTGGGCGTGGGCAAAGATTGGCGAGGCATATGTCATGACGGGTCTAACGCAGACCTTATAAAGCGTACGTTTGTTTCTGAAAGACATTTTACTTTTTCTACCTAACATTATTATAACATAACATATAACATATTATATAGGCGGTTTAAGTAAAAACGGACGAATTTCGTTACTCTATCGACGTGTAACTTGAAAGAAAGCGTCTGGTCTAAAGTGACGCCTAAGTATTTAGTACTGCGCTTCTAGGGGATGGGATTACCTAACATTCGAATGTGGGGATCGTTGTAAGCGATAACGGAGTTTGTGATCGAATTGAATCGCAGAACTCTTGTCTGGGTTCACATCGATACGCCATTTTTGAAACCAAACACCGAGGGCGTTTACGGCTTTTTGGAGTCTGGTGATGTTCTTCGGGACCTCGCGGCCTTTGGTGTAAAGGGCGGTATCGTCAGCAAAGAGGGCAAGTTCGACGCCTTTCGGCGGGATGGGAATGTTGTTAGTGTAAACGGTGTACAACAGAGGGCCGAGGACTGACCCTTGTGGGGCTCCAGCCTTTATGGGACGAGGCGCGGAAAGCGTGCCTTCATGTTTGAAACGAAATGTGCGATAAACGACGCGATTATCCTGACTAGGCGATCCGGTAAGCCTATTTAATAAAGTTTATAAACGAGGCCTTTGTGCCAGACTTAATCGAAAGCTTTGGCTACGTCAAAGAAAACTGCGACCATTTTATTACGCCGTGGATAGAAGCCGTCGAGTATGTACTCGACGATTCGATGGACTTGCTGAGGGCAAGAGTGCTGAGCGCGAAAGCCGAACTGATGGGGAATAATGAGGGGATCACCATCCGTTGGAAACAGATGATTCCGCACTCGAGAGAGTATGACTCTTTCGAGAAGTTTAGACATGGCCTTGAGGAGGCTGATGGGTCTGTGATTAGCCGGGATATTCAGAGGTTTAAGAGCATTCCATGGTATATTTTTTATCAATATAAGAATGCTTTATTTTATTTAGGCTGGTGTTGTCGGACTGCATGCTGTTTTTTATACAAAAAAATGGGGAACTGTGCGACGCGCCTTCAGTAGCAGGATGACTTCAACGCGTATACCATGTGCTTCAGTCGAGCTTTGCTATTGCAGTGTTACTGAACTCATGAATTCTGCATTGCAACTTCTTTAATAATAAAAACACATATATGCTATTTATAGAGTAATAGTATTTTTGGATTGATTTTCGTAAGATATATATTCCGTTTTCAACTAAATCGTGAAATCATTTCATTACAAAATACATACTAATTTTACAGTGTTTCCTTTTAATTTTGTGTATTGTTTATTAAAATCACCAGTTTTTTATATTATCTGTAACGCTAACAACTAAAGTCGGATTTTGATTACCAACACTAAAATTGTATACCGCGAACCTTTCCAATACGGCCATTTACAACGTCCTGCTGTTGTCCGGCTACAGAACGAGTAGCAGTGAGACAAGTATAGGCGCCCTTTTATTTACTTTTTGATAAAAAATTTGTAATTGTGCCGGTTTTTGAAGCTTGATTTTATTTGGTACACAAAATAAGTTTTTATGTCGGATTAGTTTACTATGAGTACACATAAACACAAAGCTACCAAAAATAATGAAAGTTTATGATTATGAGTTTGATGATTCGTCGTTTATTCTACAGCATGGAAAATGAACACATTTACATAGTTTCAATTTAAACTTAGGTTTAATAATTGTACACACATTAGCTTATAAATTAAGAATCCTTGTTGAATCGAACATGCACTTTCGCCGTAGAAATGCACAAAGTCATAGATAAGTAATACATTCTCGCAACGAATACCGACATTTAGATAGGATGTAAAAGCCAATCTCCCCCCCCCCCCGCATTCGGGTCACGTACTCATTAGGTGCACCTGTAAACTTGATATTCTTATCAGAGATTACCTTCCTACGTACTAAACTTACTAGAAACCGTTTCACGAAGAAGACTCGTGGAATTTTGTGGAACTAAACTAACATGGTTTAGAAGGACTAAGGCTTTGGTTAGGCGAACTTTAACCTTAAGTTAAAACTGTCGCTGGGACTGTTTATTTGATTGCTGATTTTTAACTAAACCATAAAAACTTCTATGTGCAACAGGTAATAGCTAGTTTACAATAATAAATAGTATTGTGATATTTTACTTTTTTCATCGCCAGCAAGCGACCTCGCGACCCAGCTGATGGTGCATGGCATCTGCGCCCATAGACAACATTAGTCATAGGTGTTTTATTCATTAATATTGAATATAATTATTATATCAACAAATGATACAGACGAGATCTTGACAAAAGAAACTCTGCTACCACGAGAGTTTCTTTTGTCGCGCTCTGTAGGCATTAATATAATTGTTTTGGTATCTTTTTGTCCACCAGAAAAACCTTAAAAAGCACGAAGATAGATCCCGAATTTGGAGTTGTTATCCTTGTCTTTAAGATACTTTATTATGTAGACATACCAGCAATTCGCAATGCCACAAAAACTGGCATCTAAAAAAAGACTCAAGGTCGTATAAACAAATTGAAAAACAATTCTAGTCGAAAGAACTAGCGTCACCTCAAACGGGACTTCTTCCATGGAATGAATTCTTTCTCAATATTGCACGCGAACCTTCCTCTCGACAGAACCTTGGGCATATTAACGTTATTGTTTATTGTTATTTCGGTTTTACAGTACTAGGTACTCGTGTCCTAACTGTTGTACAGGATGATATTATTATTATTTCCCAATATTATTTCATTCGTAAAATAGTTCTGGCTGATTTTCATTTGGAAATCATACGATTATATATTATTTTTACACTAATCCGTAATGACATACTATAAAATATCTTTCCATTTTGTTTGACACGTAGATACTCAGAAACTATTTAGATAAATTATGTAACTATAATAGTCATGATAAAACCTAATTTAACGCCAATTTTACGAGTTGCTAATTTCGCGTTATATCCATGCAATATGTTATCGAGGAACCTATTACGTATCACATTTAATTTACCTTAAATAACGGTAAAATTTCCATAAATAATTTACCACCTTTTATAACCCAATGAAAAGAGGGGCAATAGAGCAATAGTTGTCTCATAAGGTTTATTTTTCTTTTACTCGTTTTTATATCATATATTGTGTCGTTTATGATAGCTATATCGCTGTCGGAGATATTTAGCACCCCCTGCCCCGCCATTTCCTTGGTCCCTGCCTTAACCAAAACAAGTGGGGCTGCCGGGGCCTTGTAGTAATCTTCATTTTTGGGGGAAATTACCATAATCGCCACGCTTGGCAAGCAGATGGCTGCTGCCCTTTACTGCCGTCACTTTAAGTCCTACTTCTTTTTGGAATAGCTATCCCGCCATCCGTCGGTCGCACAGAGCCTTCTGTGTTGACCAGGGTGCACCACGAGCATTTAAGGTTGGCTTTTGGGGGTTCTTGATGGTAGAGGGCTTTACACCCCTTGGCTTTCAAATGATGAAAGTTATTTTAGATCGATCTAATGCTTTCAAAGTTTATCAAATTCCAATGAAAAAGCAAAGAAACAAATGTTTCTATTTCATAATAATGGTATGAATATCCACTACGGCAACACCCTGTAGAACTTTCCTCGCCAACGTTTATGGTTCTAGGGCCGCCGATAACACTGAAAACTGCCTATTTAAGTTTGGAGAATGCGTCTGCGCATAGTTTTTGGTTCTCGCGTTATCGCGCCGATGGCTTTTGACACGGATTCCTTGTAACCATAGCGGTTGGCAAAGCTAATAACTGCCGGGTCTGTGTTTGTTGTGGTGTGTATGAGTTATTTTGTAAGCTGATTGGAAAAATGGATGCAGTTGGTGATAGGTTCACTTTGCTTTAGTTAACTAGTGTTTAAAAACTCGATGGAGTTGTGTCGTGTTATGTCTTCTAAACCAGAGTTTATTGCTTTGTTTTTTGAAAGGAAAAAGGGATCTGACAAAACGGGTCTAAATTCACAAAAAAAGTAATGAGAATTAGGCTGCGAAGCTGGCTAAGGTGAAAAAATTGATTTTATCTGAAATCAGCGGTGAAACATTAATCAAATTCAAATCTTTCATTTTCTTAAATTATGTGATTTTAGGGATACTACGAGGGTGGATTGAAAAGTTCGGGGCCTAAACAAGAAAACATGCAATTTTTTATATTTATTTTTCTACATACTCTCCTCCTAGGTCACAGCACTTAGTCTAGCGGTCCTCCAAAGCCTTGATCCCATTTAAATAGAAGGTCTCGTCAAGGTCTTCAAAAAAGGCATCTACGGCCACTTTGACCTCCTCACTGGTAGGAAATTTCATTCCACCTAAGTGTTTTTTTTAGTTTTGGAAATAGGTGGAAGTCAGAAGGTGCCAAGTCAGGTAAATAAGGGGGATGATGAAGCAATTCGAAATCATAATTCACTATTTGAGCCATCGATTCTGCAGATGTGTGAACACGAGCATTGTCCTGATAAAACAAAACTTTCTTGGTCAACAATCCTGGTCTTTTAGAGTTTATTTCTTCGCGTAAATGACGTAATAGTGTGCAGCAGTATGCAGAATTTATAGTTTGACCTCTTTCTAAGTAATCAACCAAGATGACACCCTTAGAATCCCAGAAAACCGATGACATTACCCTGTTTACTGAAAAACACACCTTGGCTTTCTTGGGGGTCGGAGATCCGGGTCTCTTCCATTGCTTGGATTATTGTTTGGATTCAGGAGTATAGTGATGAACCCATGTTTCGTCCATAGTAACAAAACTTGCCAAAAATTCGTTTGAATAAGCTTGAAAAAGCTCCTACCTTTAACATCTCAGATACCTTCAATCTTCTGTCTCCCATGATGAGATCACATATTTTTTCGATGTTTTCCGAAGTCGTAGCTGTAGAAGGCCGTCCAGAGCGGCGGTCATTTATGATGCTCTCTCGTCCACGTTTAAATTCAGCTTTCCACTTTTTTATCATTATATACGACGGAGCAGATGTTCCTAAAGTAGCCACCATATCTTCATGAATCTGCTTTGGAGTTAAGTGTTTCTTGTGGAAGAGGTATTTTATCACGGCACGGTGCTCTAAACTATCCATTTCCAAAATTAATGAAACTTACTCTCACTTAATGTTCAATAAAATAAATAATTACGCATGTATCTCAGAGAAAACTTGCACATAGACTGACAAAGAGTCTAGGTTTCATATGAGGATAGTTTTATAATAATATGACAACGTTATGTATGTAAGGCCGCGAACTTTTCAATCCACCCTAGTATTTTTTGCAATTTTTGTTAGACACGTCGTCCATTTGCTCCTATGCCAATGATTATAAGCAACTTAGGTGTTTTTACATTTGAGTTTCTATTTAAGCCTGTAGGTACCGTCGGTTCTCCGTCCTGCTTGTTTTAGAGCCATATTGTTCTATTACATGTTTATTGAATTTATCATATTATAATAAGTATAGTTCAAATGTAATGTAATTACGGGATATTAAAATAAGAGCCCACAGAAAGATATAAAAACTAATAAGACTATACATCTGCAAGTTCCCTGCCTCATTAGTGAAGTGACAATTTTATAAAAAACCTTAACTAGAAATGAGTAATTTAAAACATACTCGTTAAATTCTACAAATGAATAAAGAATAAAATATTAATTATTTTTAACTTCGTTCTATTAATAAACTAAACGAATAAAGACAAAAGACAAAATTTAAAATCAGAATTCTTTTTTGGTTTGCAAAATAAACGTTAAAATCGGCGTTCCGAATGACAGTTGTAATTCATTCCTAATGAGACCATCAAGTTTATGTCAAACAGGAGCATTCCAGTATAGTTATGTTTTTCGGATGTGTTCTTTTAGTGATCGTAAAATTCTGTCCTTTTTATACTAATGATTGAATTAATGTTCACACGAGGGTTTGCACGTTCTTGTTACGGTGACAGGTGCATGATTTAATATTTGGGAAAAGTATGGGAAAATTTGTATAGTTAAAAAAAATATCCTTCCAAAAAATTGTCAATTTATTATTTTTAAATATATTATTTTAAAAGGGGTGTCTTTAAGGTTAGGTTGGTACACTCTCATAAAGAACCGTGAGCTTATGAGACCCTCTGCATAGTGTTCACTTTAATTAGTTATTGCTTTTATTAATATTTTCAATTTCGTGATTTACTTAGATGTTTTTTAAAGTGAGTGCTTAATGGAATTTTATATTCATACCACTAGTTTCATCGTCGGCTGCTAGACAAACGACTCTGTATATTTTGTGGTTATATTGTGTGCACTCCGTTGTATATTGAATATAACGATAATATCTTCCCACATAATAAAACTTGATTCTGCTCTCTCTCATGGTTTGACTTAATAATACTTTTACGTGAGCATATAATTCTTAGTAGATATATTTTAAAGGGCATATTACGTAGATGAGGAGATAATTTTGTTAATTATTTGAATTATATAAATTTAAAATAGTAAATCTTCAATTAATACCATAATACAGAAAGCTTACCTTATTTCATTTTGACCCTTGATATAACTGTGATACAAGTAATATCGTAGTGCTAAGTGTTTATCGTGCAATCAATAGAAGTCTCCATTCTATTTTTTATTTAATAAAACGTATTCTAAAACAATTGTGTTTTGATTTGGTTCCCTTGAAAATGACGGTTTAAAACAAACGTAATTGTATACATATCATCGTACGGTACTCTAATATAAAAGACATTAACAGGAAATTGCGGTAATAAAATTACTGCTCTTTACATATTCTCTCAAAATAAACAGTTCTTACGCATCACATAAAGATTTTAAATGAAACATACTTACTAATATACTCGTCAAAGGAACTTCCTTTACATAAATCCTTTATTTTAATGTCGAACCCACAGCGCAAATTTACATCCAAAGATCTTAATGGAAACCACACACCTGATTTTACAACCTGCACTCAAATCACAGACGATTAAACCCAATAAAGGTCAAAAAAATTTGAACTGTAAATAGTGTCATTAACGTTAAAATTTCAACGACAAAATTAACTCGATTACATCTCTGTCACAGTGTGTCGTAAACGCTTCTTTAACTTATATTAGGGCTTATAATCGGTTTTGGACAATCGAGATTGCTATCAATTAGCACTCGTGGCCTAATATTACTATTATAACTGCATTAGACAAGCTGTGGGCACGCCATAGGAACATTATTACGAATGGTAACACGGTCATGAGGTTTCACTGCCCATGCAATTTTTTTACGAATTTTTATGGTACATTTGAATTTATTTTTAGTTACGCCTCCAAGTGTAGTTCGCCATACTTGCGAAGTTTTGCCGGTTTTTGAGGTCAGGCCTTTGAAGTGAAAACTGTGTGTGATGATATATGAGCTTCGACATAGTTTATATTTTAATAATATTATTTCATTACATCTATAAGATTTTGAGATTATGGCATTTGTAAAAAAAATTGTTTTTAATATTAGTTACTAATTATATATAGGTTAAAAAGTGCGCTCTTTTTATAAGCGTTAAAATCCGGAACGACTATCGAAAGATTGTAAGTTATTTTATATTATATTTATTTCCCCACACAAATAAACCAACTGTATGGCCCCAAAGTAAGCAGAGCTTGTGTTATGGATTACTACACGGCGAACGGGGCGGAACCCAGAAAAAAATATACATTTATAAATATATAAATGCGGCATATGGGGCAGGGCTAGTACCCACTATGCCACTTGGCCGTTAAACGTTGACAATTTTTTTCTCTTATTGCATTTTCCCTTGTTCTAATTATTTTATTCAGTTTTTGTGTGATATCAATTATTAGGTTAACGACCTAATTAGATTAAGAAAATGTTGGTCGTGTTGCTCGTTGCAACAACTATGAGTTCGATTGCGGGTTTTCGAATTTGTGCTCTGATAAAGTTTATGATTTCAATACTTTTCACCAGCTATAAAAGTTAATTCGAGTTTATAATTTTCAAAGTGCCATTATTTCCTTGTCCATAACGTAGGTCGTTATCACAAACAGCGACAGATAATAGGTGTAAGCGTTTTAATATTTACATTTTTCCTTGAGACCGTTAAAGTCTAACTGAAGATTGTTGGTTACCTAAGGTGAAGCAAAGGCTTCGTTAAATATAATTCCTGGTACGTAGCTAATACGTAACGTCGTTTATCGAACTTGTTATTTGTAAAATGTTTTTTAATAAATGTTTTTTTTTTTTTTTGACATTCTCAACTTGAAGACTCTATTTCTAGCTTAATACGTTCACTAGTTTATGGACGCGAACTCACCTTGAAACCCATGTTTCCTACTAGGCTGAATTTATTATTAGGTCTTTACCTATGAAATTGCCGTTTTTCACGAAATAAATGAAGCGTAATTTTTTTGTATATTTTTTATTTCTATTAATCAAAATAATCACCCATGCAATCAATGCATCTTTGCCAACGCATTGGTAGCTTATTGATGCCTTTCTTGAAGAAATCAGCTGGACGGGAGGCAACAAATTCTTCAAAGGCATTTTGTACTGCCTCTCGGGTATTGAATTTTTTTCCCGCCAAGAAGTTATCCACATTCTGGAAAAAGTAGAAGTCTGTAGGCGCAAGGTCTGGTGAGTACGGCGGATGACGGAGAACTTCCAACCCCAACTCTTGTAGCTTGGAGACCGTCTGCTGTGCAGTATGAGGTCGCGCGTTGTCGTGCAGGAGCAGTGGAGCCGAACGATTGACCAAAGCTGGTTGGAGACGTGCGAGCTTCTCCATCATTGTGTTCAGTTCTTCACAGTACACATCTGTAGTTATGCTTGTCCCGTTTGGCAAGAAGCTGTGATGAATTACACCCGCGTTAGACCACCAAACAGTGACCATCACTTTTCTAGGGGTAAGTTTTCGTTTAGGGCATTGTTTGGGTGCTGAACCAGGGTAAACCAACTTGCTGAGCGCTTACGATTGTTAAACAGAATCCATTTCTCGTCACAAGTAACAATGTGGTTCAGAATTCCTTCATTTGTATGCCTGCTGAGCAGTGCAAGGCACGTCTCCACGCGTACTTCGCGCTGGCGGTCATTGAGTTCGTGGGGTACCCATTTGTCAAGCTTTTTTACCTTGCCAATTTGACGCAAATGGACCAATATTGTTTTGATGCTAACGTCGAAAGCTGCTGCTAATTCAGCCGTGGATTGAGTTTCATCAGCTTCCACAATTGCCTTTAATTCGTCATTGTCGACCAAAGTTTTCGGACGACCACGGGGTTCATTTTTCAGGTCAAAATTTCCAGAACGGAAGCGGGTAAACCAATAACGGGTGGTGCGTTCGTTTGTAGTGTTCGCTCCGTAAACGTCGTTGATGTTGCGTGCCGCTTGTGCCGCTTTGCTGCCACGACGGTACTCATACTCCATAATTACTCGAATTTTTAACTTATCCATGATGACGAAAAATGTTCGAATGCGTTGAAAACAAAACACTAACTATTAAACAAATGACGATTTTAGAAAAAGAATTCCATGTTTGTCAAATAAAATTAATTTGAAATTAGAATTATCAGTCAAAAAAAAAATATTTTCATTTGAAATGGCCAGTACGGCAAAACGGCAGTTTCATAGGTAAAGACCTATTATTTATACCCGTAAATATGAGGACATTTTATCCATATTCTATACCTGCCACGGTTTAAGCGTTATTGGGTTACAATTATTTAAAAGTAAAAACTTCACATTTATAGCTAATAGGATCTGAAGAAATCGCTTTTTGTACCTCACAGCATAAACTACAGCGTAATATCACCATGGTGAAAACCATAAGTTTCATAACGATTTCTCTGCCAATTTGCATGGGCATGCGAATATGCGAAAACTATTCAATTCAGTTATAACGTGCAGCCTCCGATGTTGCCAGCAATCATAGGTACAGTTTCCAATCCAGACGGTAAGGAAATACATTTATGAACAGATGAAATAATGATGCTTATGTGATTTTGTGGATTTTGTAATTAGATAAGCCAGTCATTATCATTTAGAATTTAAGTTATTTTTCTTAAAAACACTGTGAACTTAAACTGTTTCAGAACTAATGAGAATACTAAAAACATCTTCAATGATATTTTAAATTTACTTGAGTTTTGATTATGTTTTCAATTCCCTTACTAGAAATTTGTGAAACTCAGCAATATCTCCATGAAATCAATATTCTAAACTTACTCCAGCTTACACGCTAATGCTAAAATTCCCCAACATACATTCAAGAATATTACGCTCATACAATATGCAGTTACTGCGGTGGCCTATAATCTTTACTATCTGCAAACAATCCTTTAACCGATAACCAGGAATTAATCGGCCTGTGAAAGGACTGGATCGTCTTTATAGGAGTTATTTACAACTTCACCGGTCTAGTATTAATTTATGGGTGAAATTAATAATTTTCGTGTCCCAAGTTCACGACCCGAGGCTTCCCAGCCATAAATCCAGGGTAGATGTCGCTGGTTTAGTTTTTGAGGTTGTTCTTGTTATGGAGATCATATGCTTTAAAAAGTAAATACTAAGTTCGTTGAATAGAGGACTGTTGTACTAAAGTTTGGGTTAAGTCCTGGAAGACGTGATGGAGGCTGAAAAGCTGATAAAAAAAGCGGTGGGCATAGTTAGTGGAGAACCAATGAGTTTGGAGATCGTTGTCCAAAGCTATGTGAGAATATTTAGCCTAGAAAAAATTTGATAAAGCATTCTTATGATCCATCATGCTGTGCTGATGCTGTCTCCAGTGTGATATGTCAAGGTATGGAATACTTTATACCGTTCTCTGATGTATCCCTGGAGTCCAAAGCCCGCCCATGGTTTAATGCTGATTGCCTCCTAGCTGAAAAGCGAAAGCATGTAGCATACCAAGCCTGGGCTAGCGCTCGCAGAAGCAAAGCTATGGATCTCCCAGCTAAGAAGCAGGCGTACAATGCTGCTGCCAAGTCCTGCAAAAAGGTAATCAGAAGCGCTCGTTTCGACCACATTGGCCGTATCGGGGACAAGTTAGCATCCTATCCCACGGGGAGTAAAGCTTTCTGGTCCCTTGCCAAGTCGGTTGAGATGAACTTCTGTCGCCCATCACTGCCACCACTGCAAAGGCCTGACGGGTCTTTGGCCCACAGCGCAAAAGAGAAGGCAGACTTGTTCGCAAATCTCTTCGCGGAATGTTCACGTCTAGATTCCAAAGGTAAAAGCCCACCCACGTTACCTCCATTCGGCCCCAAGATGGAGGCCGTCCAAATTCACCAGAAACAGGTACTCAAATGCTTACAAAATCTAGACGTGAATAAGGCCAGTGGTCCGGATGGCATTCCCGCAGTGGTATTAAAGCACTGTGCCGCCGAGTTGTCTCCTGTTTTGACACGCCTATATCGACTCTCTCTAAGGACTGGAAAAGTTCCAAAATCATGGAAGTTTGCAAACGTACAGCCCGTACCAAAAAAGGGCAGTCGAGCCGACCCAGTCAACTATAGACCTATTGCAATCACTTCCATAATTTGCAAAATTATGGAACGTGTATTGAACCATCGTCTCCTGACGTACCTAGAGACCAATGAGCTCCTCAGTGACAACCAATATGGTTTCCGCGGAGGACGCTCAACAGGAGACCTTCTAGTGTACGTCACGCATCTATGGAGCATGGCCTTGGAAGGGCATGGAGAGGCAATAGCCGTATCCTTGGATATCTCCAAGGCCTTTGACCGGGTATGGCACGAAGCCCTTTTGAGCAAGCTTCCTGCGTATGGCATACCATCTGGACTCTGCGACTGGATGTCTGATTTCCTGAGGGAACGGTCAATTCGAGTTGTCGTCGATGGCTTCTCATCGGACCTAATGGCGATCAACGCCGGCGTACCTCAGGGATCTGTTCTCTCTGCAACATTATTCCTGCTGCACATTAATGACCTTCTCTTATCGGATGGCATTATTGGTTACGCCGATGACAGCACTGTTGTAGAGAGATATGTCTCCAATGCGCGAGCGAGTCCAAACCAGATCCAATTTCAGAGAGAGTCGATGATCGAACGGGTTGATTTGACACTTTGTAGGGTTTCCGATTGGGGTGAAGCCAATCTTATCAAATTCAACCCTTCCAAAACCCAGGCGTGTCTCTTCTCCGCTAAAAAGAGCACATTCAACTTGACGCCCACTTTCCAAAGTGTATCTGTACCGATCACAAACCAACTAGGGCTTCTAGGCATGACCATCACGTCGAAACTTAATTTCGGTCAACAGATTGAAACCATGGCACAGTCAGCTTCCAAAAAATTGGGAGTCATCGCAAAGGTCCGGCGGTACTTCGACTCCGAACAGCTGCTCAACCTGTACACAGCCCAGGTTCGATCTTGTATGGAGTACTGCAGCCATCTTTGGCATGATTCCGCAAAATACCATCTTGAGGCGTTGGATTCTGTCGACCGAAGGGCCCGTAGACTCATAAGTGACGACAAACTTACTTCTTCGAGACTGCAAAGTCTCGAGCATCGTCGAAAAGTTGCTAGTCTATCGGTTTTTTACAGATTGCACTTTGGAGAGTGTGCGAATGCTCTTTTTCAGTTGATCGAACCTTCCCCCTTTCTCCACCGGTCAACCAGGCGCAGACAGAAGTTTCACCCGTTTGTGGTTAGCGTGCCGATGAGCCGAACTAAACGGTTCGATAGCTCATTTTTGGTTCGTGTTGCCAAAGAGTGGAACGATTTGCCTGCGTCTGTTTTTCCAGACAAATATAACCCTGGAGCTTTCAAGTGTAGAGTGAATAGGTACCTCTTAGACAGGCGTGTACGATCCTCGTCTTCATCGTCACTTTCCATCAGGTGAGATGGAAGACAAACGCCTGCTAATTATTAATAAAAAAAAAAAAAAAAAAAAAAATTTATGAAAATTCTCTATTTATGTGTATTTTATAGATATATTTCAGGTTTCCCATACAAGGTTTGCTTATCTTAATACCATTCATTTAGTTGTAAGTTGTTCGAAAGTTTATTTTATTCGTCCATTTAATTTAAAATCACACGCCCCCACTTCATTTTGAGCTACACCTATAAGGATCAAATACCAAGTTTCAATTGGTAAAAGAACGGTCGTGCGCGCAGCTTCCCTACGGCTACCGCGACCGTGTCGCGATGCGTCCGCGCAGTAATTAATAACCTCCCCTCGCCCCTCGTGCCTCCGTGTGAGACCGTTTCCCAGGAACGTTTTGTGACCTGTGTCCCTTTGTTGCGGCAACTGATGTAATGTTATCATACTGTGTAGGGACTGTGAGGATGTGGATTAATAATGATGTTCAGGCGAACGGTTTTATTATTGAGTATTTAAAACGAATTCTAAAGGTTTGGTCATTCGTGCGTGTGAAAGAAGGTTTCTGTATATTCTGTAGTGATTTACTAATTTAGTTATAATAATAGGTCTGTGACCATCGTTTCACCTGTGTGAAATATTAGTTACTAAAGAAAAATAATAATAATAGACCTTATATTGGTACTGTAAATAGATAACTTAATCAAATGTAGGCAAAGGCGGTCTTATCGCTAAGCAGCGATTTCTTCCAGACATTTGTGTCGATGGAAATCTTGTTAGTATCCTCGTCGCGGCTCCTGATGTAATGTGACCGTACTAAACCGGAAGATATTATATATTTATGTGTGGTTATCGGTGTTGATAACATAATTAGTAATATGTTTAAGCTTAGTTACTATTAAGAACAAATTGTGTTATTGTTTGATGACCCAAATAAAGTAAAAAAATAAAAAATAAAAAAAATTTATATTGTGGAGAAATGAAGGTCATGTTTTGTATTATTTTAAGCTAAAAATGTTAATTTAAAAGCCCCTTATTTCTAGTACATACCTACAAGGTTCTATAAGTTTAGAAAACATACTGACAATCTGATCTGTATGCCAAGCTACAAAAAGATCTAAATTCCACCTTTTAGCCTTATTGCTCATCTTTGGGCTCGGTTGCCTTAAGACGAATCTGGAAACAAATAAGCCTTCTTTTATTATTAATAAAAGATATAAATAATTTAATGTCATTCAGCGTGACCCGCATATCCTAATTGACAAGATAAATCGCTTCGAAAGTTTCATCGCCTCGGCCGGCAGTAAGCATCGATACTCAAACCACTTTTTGCGCGAATTTTATTGACACTTTCGGGTCATGTTTGTCGCAGCATTGGCGCCAAAAAAACAAATTGTAAACAAGCTCTTTTTGTTAAAACATTTTTTATGGCACTGTTACTGTTGGCACACTCAGGTTCATAAGTGTTGGCGTCACTTTAGTCTTTAAAGCTTACGGCATAAGGTCGATGAATAATCCAAATTTACACATTGTCGATGTTGACTTAAAGGAACACCAAGCGCATAAATAGTCGAACACCGCCAGGCTGTTTATAACTGTCCCAATTTTTTGCTACCTACTAGCTTCTGAGATGAGTAACCGTGATGAATATTCAAATTTAACCAATGTCCGCAATAACAGATAATATATTTGGTTAATTGACTAACAGTACCCCATTTTTAGGCAACGGTATTGCTGACCACATATTTGATGATCTGTGATCGTGTGCCTTTCTACCGCCGCCGCGGTATTATGAGAATCTTCATAATCATAAATATGTTCTACAATTTGCAAATCATGAGCGAAATTAATTTTAATAGGTTTATTTTAATTAATGGCTGCTGTAAATCGTTTTGTGTGTCAATAATATTCGAAAACTCCACTTGACCGCTATGGTGGTTATATTGGTTCCTGGAACTGTTGCTTACACGAATAACATGTCCTCAATCGATAAAAGTTTTTATTAATTAAATAATCAGATGGATTTTGGAACAGTAGCTCTTATATTCGTAGCTCCAAAATTCTATGTAAATAAAGATATCTAATATATGATGTTTTCGAATATAAAAATATTGAAATCCAGTTATCAAATATCATTAAAATATGTTAATACACATTAATTACAAATACAAAAAGCTAGTAAATTTATGGAAAAAGACCTCTGAAACCTAAAGTTACATCATTAAATTCATAATTTAATAACAAACAAACTGATCCTTTTCACCGAATCACTTCTGCCTTAATTACTCGAAAAAACCAGTTCGAAAAAACCTTCGTGAAGAAGAACTGGCAAGAAACTTCACGCGTATATTTTTTTCAAAATAAATTTACAGAGTCTCTTTATGTCTATACAAAATTATTCTTATCTGCATCTGTTAGCTCGGCAAGTATCTAAACGACGAACACCCTCAAACGGCACCCTTTCACGAGTTAACGCGCGATCCAGACATCGCCTCCTCAACCATATTAGACGGAAGTGAGCGACCCGGCACCTGACGCTTCCATAAGAAGACGTACTTTAGTGACAATGACGCTTTAGATATTCGTCGGGACGATGAACTCAACGAGCATACAGACACATTACACATGCTTTGTTACAAATACTAGTAAAAGCCTGTTAATGAGTGGATTATACCCAAGGGCTTTTATCATCCAAATAATCGGATAGTTTATTAATAATCGGATACTTTAGCACACAACTTCTGCTTTATAGTTTCTTTGAATTTGTCAATAGGAAGACCTTGGATATCCTCAGGAGCCTTATTATAAAAGCGTATACATTGACCCATGAATGAGTTAGTGACTTTATGAAGCCTACTATTATGAGCTGCCAGCATATTTCTTCCTCTTGTTTTAACATTGTGCAAATCTTTTTTTCTTTTGAACAAGGTTATGTTCTTTTTTACATACATTAAAAATTTCTAAATTATATTGTGCATGGAAAGTATGAATATTTATTTCCTTAAATTTACTTCTTAGTGACACCCTTGGACCGAGCTGAATAAATATAGTATCGATGTCGGCAGCACTCCCCCACAACAGAATGTCATATGTCATGAGGCTGTGGAAGTAACAGAAATAGACTAAACGAGCAGTTGTTTCATTTACCATCTAGAAGCGATGGACGCAGTTGACCGAATAGCCCGAAAAATTATTAACAACTTTGACCTCACCACCAAAAAACTGCAAAGCCTCGACCATCGTCGGAAAGTTGCCAGTTTAGCAGTCTTCTACAGATTACATTTTGGAGAGTGTCCGAATGCTCTTTTTGATCAGGTTGAACCCACACCCTTCTTGCATCGGACTACTAGACGCAGACAGACCTTCCATCCCTTCATGGTAGACATCCCAAGAAGTCGAACCAAACGCTTCGATAGTTCCTTTTTGGTGCGGGTCGCCAAGGTGTGGAATGAACTGCCTGCGTCTGTTTTTCCAGAAAACTATAGTCTCAGTTCTTTCAAGCGTCGAGTTAATAGGTATCTCGTGGATAAACGTGTAACAGCTTCATATTCATCGTCACTTTCCATCAGGTGAGATAGAAGAAAAACGTCTAATCCTTTTTCAATTAAAAAAAAATTGAAATTTGTCTCATTCTTTTAACAGCATATGCGGCAGAGCCAAGCCTTTTCGCTAAACCATCAACATGCGGAACCATCAACTTCAAATTTGATCTCAAGAAAACATTATTTTATATAAAGTATATCCCAGTTTTAAGCTAGATATAACTTCATAACATATACCATGATACATTATGTAATTCATTATTAATTACCTAAAGCATCCGGGCTTATTCAGAAATTTGAAACATGATATGACTTCTATCAAGTTCGTTTACTTAAACAATTTGGTACGATTATTTGGTCATTCGGTTGATTGCTCGCATTAAACACAACTTGTTCCATATTCACCGTATCGGAGTTAAGAGTATCAAAGACTCTTTGACTATTCTACGTTATCATTATAAAACGCAGCAAAATGGAATTTAAGATAAAGACTCGCCCATTCGCAATCCAAAACTAAACACGCCTGCTTAAATTGAATTACCTTTATTTTGTATTTATGTAAATTAAAATGGCGTCAATCTTTTTATACAGGCTGTATCTTCAACTTAATTAATGCTATAGTTTTTGTTTCCGTTATTTGTTATCTCCCTGTTCTTTAGTGCGCTTTTTATACATACATATATACTACCTGGTAAAAAGTTCTCATGCATAAAACGGAATTGATGAAACGTTTAAATCAGATTGTTGTTCGTTTTACCGCGCTCCTATGATTGTTTATTAAGATTGAGAATTATTTATATTGCTGTTTGAGTCTTCTTCGTAAAGAGTGTTAGAGTTATATAACGAATTGTAATAATAATCCCTCGATAGTTATATAAGTATCGTATCAGAAATCAGTGTATCTGTATTCTGAAATTTAATTTTTCTGTTAGTTTGGTTTGGTTTACAAGCAAGTAGAAAAGTCTTGCATATTCTATTTTACGCTTTTAAAACTGGACTCATTAGTTAATTATTTCTAATTAGAAAAACATTAAAGACATAAACATTTAGGGACTGCCTTTTGATCCTAATTTTTTTCTGGCTAATCCTTCCCTTGGTCCATAATGCATTTCACGATATGATTATAATTATTCGAATGAAAAGGATGAAATAGCAACCCGGATGCCTCTACGCTATGATGCACTGGTACAAAAAATTAAGGTATTTTACTAGCTCCTTCATTTACAAACCACGTAGGTCCCCTCAATGTGATACAGCTAACTTTTTTCCACCCTGTACATACAAGTAGCACAATTAATGAACGAGTGAGTGAAAACAATAAGTTGTAAAAATCTTTGCAATTATCGTGATGAGGCATGGGTAAGAGTATGGTTCATGATTATTGATAACACGGCAATATTATAACGCGATAAAGTCACACAGTCGATCAAAGGCTACAGCGGCAGAAAGTAAGCGGTGGCAGAGGTAACGGGGGGTTTCAGATGGTGTGGAGTGGGCCGTTACTTTTATTCCATTATGGAGTTTTGTTAACAGGTAAATAATTATTGAATAAAAAGTAGGTATTTCTGTGACGTAATCGTGAATGATGGAGTAATATAGTTTTACTGTATAACTAAATTTTCTTGTGTGTTGATTTTGATGAATAATTAACAACCAAAGTAACAATATAATGGAAGTAGGTATGTAAACAAATTACTGCTAGGAGAAAATAATAATTCGCAGGGTGTCCGAAATATAATCGCGAATAGTACTCCTCTCAAAATTTATCAGACGTAAACTTGAACCTAACTTTTAAGGTGTCTTTCTTCAACTACCTGAAACGGTTCAGGAATGTAACTGTTATATTACAGTGTGAAAATTATAATTTACTATAAATGATTGACTTAATACCCGTTCAATGCATTGTGCCTAACCTAAATCGCATGTAATTTAAAATTAATTAATTTATCGACACAATAATGATAACATGATAATCTTTCAATGTATTGATCTGTGATTATACAGACGAAGATAAACTTATAAATAAAACGTCTGTGTTTGTATTTTTCGTTAACTGGATGACATTGCCATTTCTCTCAAAAATATGATACAAATAAATGCTTTGTTAATCTTTATAGCACGACATAGAGTTTCCTTATCCAAAAACATATTTTTTTATATTTTTTTCCTAATTCTGTTTACGAAGAAGAAACTAGTTCTTCTTGAACAGATGTGATAAAATATATCTTGTTACAAACTCAGTGACACACATTTACCTAATTGTTTTTATCGATGGTTGACTCTGTTTCCCGTGAGATATCTAACACTATTATCAATAGCTATGTCACTTTTTATTGTCAACACTCTTTTATTCATGAATTCGATTCCTACTATCTACCAGAACAATCGTGGATTATAATTTTTTGTGTAGTGTATATCGAGAATAAAATTACTTCATTCATTATTATATTTGTACCTTCTACTGAACTTTATCCGTTATGGTTATTTATTGACCGGGCGGTAAATAACCGGATGTACAAAACTTGTACCTGTAGGTCTCTGCTACTCGATTCCCGATTCAGCGGGATGTCTGTTAAGGCTTCACCAAGGCATATATTTCAAATATATCATAATATGATAAAGCCTGACGACAACACTATCTGATAAAGACATTTAAATGTACGTACTACGCTAATAAAAAATATTTTTTATTTAACATGTTATCTCTAGTAAAGAAACGCCCATATATGCCCTTTACAAACTCCACTGCTACAATTATACTGGAATGATATATTACTACAGCTTGATCTAAAAAAGTGATATGAAACTATTATTCTAAACGCGCCGGAAATTCTTGTAAGTGGTTTCTCATACAACTTAATTTTAACCAAACAAATTGCCCGAAGCCCCTGCATTCATCTTACACATATCTGCCTGTGAAATCTTTACTCTTCTAAATATTAGATCAACACAATCAAAATTAGTTTACCATCAATATATTTAATTTCGTACCGACCAATGACCTCTAGAAAATATTTAAGCTTGTCTTTGAATGTAAATTTAATGCTCTTTTTCATACAAGATACGAACCTAAATTAATAACGTTTTTAATTACGAACGTTCTAATAGCAGATAGTTTTTATCTTGTTCAAAGTATCACCGACAAGAACATGGAATTAGCATATTAATAATCCATTTGGCGAAGTTTTATTTTATTTCCTTTTTACATTAGAAATTATAGGTCTTGATGACTAAAACACATAGTTTTAATTACTTTCACGCCCCCGTGAAATTTTGTTTTGATTGATCGTACTGAGGTATTCTGTGTATATTATATAAAAATAATAATAATAGTGAGTACTATCATTTGGATAATAAATATATTTTTGACTTATCATTTTAAGAGTTCAATTCCGATTATGAACAGCATATTTAAAAAAGGATTTGACATAAATACTTACAAAGAATAGTCAGCGGAATATAAATATATAATATAGATAGATAAACGGATACTTCTGAACATCTCTTGCAGTTTTCAACCGTTTTTTACGATTCAAAATGATGAAACCTTATCCTTATTTTGTAATCACAGGAACCGCTTATGCCCGTTTTCGTGTGTGTATAAATAATAGTTAACTGACTTTCTCATAAATTGTAATTATATTTGTTTCGGTTTCCGCTCATTAGCTTTTAATTATCAATAAAACCTTCATCTAAATTAATACAAAATTAATGAAACAAAGTCATCTGAACCCCCAAACGACTACATTATGACTCCTGAATGTTTTTAGGTATTGAATACCGCTACGTCGTTCAATATATTATTATTTATACAGTGTTTTGCTCTTGAAACCAGTATTCGGTAGATAATTATGCAAAATTGTTAGCATGCTACTCAGCGACGTGGTATAAATCAGAGCTTATCTTAATTTTGTCACCTTACCACGAGGAGTGAGCCTTGCGAATACTAACTGTGATAAATGCGAAATGCATATGCATGGATTATGCGAAATTTATATTTAATTAAAAGGTTATTTTTAAATAAGATAAACAAAATTGTTTTAGAAAACATCTTGCTTAGCGCTTAGTTCTTTAATAGGCTTACTAATTGCTTTTAAATTTGCTTCTCGCAAAAAAAGTGTTTAGTTCTGTAAACTAAATGATGACTGAGGACATTTTAATCGAAGTATATCAAAAGCTAACTGCATTTAAATCCTTAAATATATTCGCATCGTATCTAATCTACGAATGATACGGCCCTTACACGACGAGTTTAGATACATAAATGCTTTCACAATTCTGCTTAATTGTATCCAAAGTAATAAGTTATGTACTGCTGCTTTCTGCGATTCCGCAGTAAGAATTACTAATGAGCGAGAGCAATTCAAATCTAGTTGATTTAAAAGGAGTGAACTATTTCTCCTGCACGTACAGATTCTTAGAAACTCTAACCCTTTGAATAAGATAAGCCTATGCATTATCTGTTTCCTATTGAGGCAATCAACAATTATGCGGCTAATTATGAAAGATTGTTTCGTTTGGAAGGCATATTTCACGTAATATCAAGTTTTGCGACAGTGGGCTTGGTTAGGTTGCGAGTTTACATATCCTCGTTAAGGACTGAGGGCCTTGTCGGGATGGTATCTTTTAACCCTCGCACAATTAGTGTGCCCTCTCTATCAGCAATAACCCACAACATATCCGAGAATGTATTCGTGACGCGATGAACCAACCAAATGAGTGTACTTTTAATTAGTTGCTATACTATAAATTTTAAATGCAATGATAAGGTACCGTTGCGCAAATGAAAGCACTTTGTGCCTGTTAATGGTGCTTTACGAATTAGGTTTAATTAATTCTTGTTCGCCATGGTTTCTCTATTGAATGGTATTTGTATTAATGTTTGCTATTTCTAACAAGTTATTCAATGGGGTGTATTCCTTCACTTGATAAATAGAAATTCCTGCAAGGCAAAAGGGTGAAATTTAATTTTATGATCCCAGAAACTACTATTGTATTTTGCTGCTAAGTATTTAAATAAATGTATTTTGTCCAAAAGTCTAACATGAAACGTATAGATCATTTTATAATTATTTAATAAAAAAGCAGTCGTTTCTTTTTTCTTGCTTTCTCCGCGATCACACTTAAAACAACTTACTTCAATATCCATATATACCGATAAACGTTCAGAAAAGTGAGGAAGCCGGTTCCAAGGAAAGCTAAGAGTGCTTTTAATAGCTTCTTAAATTTGCAGCATTAACAGCCCACTAACTAAGCTGCCAAGCGAGTAATTACACTTGTTAAATTGTCCAGTTAATGGTCAACTCTAACTATGTAATGTAGACACCATTTTTTTGAGTTATAACAGGAGCGACCGTGTTATACCGCAAACCTTGTCACCTAAACGGTTCTGTAATTTAATAGAAGAGAGAGAATGGGAATCCTGTAATTGAGGAATATTGGCCAGCGTTTATTTTATACGAGGTTTTATATTTATGAATCAGCAATGTAGTTATGAAATAGGAAAGTGAAATGGAATCAGTCAAGTTTAAATCGATCAAGAAAGCTTCAGTAGGTTATTAAAATTAAAAGTTCAAAATATTTCATTTCATGTTTAGTACTGAAGGACTTGGAATAAAAGTCACTATTAATTTACTACTTCTAAAAGGTGTGGTGGGTAAAAAAAAGCTCTAGGCACTGTTTTGTCAAAGGTGTTCATAAAATATATTTCTTTTATTTCAAATTTGACTAGGACTTGAAACTGAAACTTAGGCGCATTGTATTGTATGTTTATCCGATTCACGGAAACTCTTACTTAGTTCATATTTTCAATTATTTCATGGCCAATGTTTTCCAATAATATATGTAGTTATGTTTATCCTGGATTTTTCTCAAGTCTTTAATCATTGAAGCTACCCTTACTATTCGCCATGTACAGTTTATATTACCGTTAGTTGATATTCCGTTTCTAAATATAAGTTCATTTTCAAGCCTTGTTTTCCACAAATAACAAAACAGTTAGACCATTTAACCATGACCACAAATATCATCTGCTTTAAAAAAATTACATTCCTTCGTGTCAAGCCTGCAGCCTCAAATCGTACCCCTTTTGGAAACCCGCATTGTATTAGCCCAGTTGCAAATTTTTGCAAATCGGGTTTAGTCCAGTACGCTAGATCATTATTGAACTTTCACAACGTTTAGACTTTCTGGTATCTTTATTTCCTTACTTGCTGTACTTTGTTCATGAAACAAGTACAGACAGTGTCCTTGTTTCTGTAATGAGGATTGCTTTGTTTAGACATAAACGTAACTTTGAAACGTTGCGGTGTATTTGAAGAATAATTTCTTAAAATACACCATAAACATATTATAAGATTTAGAAAAGCTCAGTTAATTCAGAATATCTCAAAGATTTCTTAATTTTTCCTGATACAATTTTTCGAAGTAAACACGTGAGTTTGCGAAAAGAAAAAAGGTTTCGTCGTAAATATTTTGGAAGAATTATCATTAATATTTGCAAATACTATCTGGCAAAATAGAGGATTGTTTCCTTTATACAATCTAGAATTTCTAAGCCGTAAATGAAATGCCGTAACCCACATAAACATATAGAAATTTTGAAGAACAAAACAAATATTCGCTCTATTGATATTAAAAGATGACTGTAAAGCGTCAACAAATGCCTTATCTAAATGTATAAAACAATCATAGTCTAGTTAAACTTATTGAAATGTTCCGGAATAATTAGGTGATGTTTCAAAGGACCTCCGAATAAAACTATGCTCGTCTCTTTCCAGCACACGTTAACCGGGCATAGCGGGAAAGTGATGGCTGCCAAGTTCCTCGGGGAACCCACGAAGGTGATAACCGGCAGTCATGACCGGACCCTCAAAATATGGGACCTGAGGAGTAGAATGTGTAAGTGTTTGCTTTTGTTTTTATATTTTATTCAATTATTTAAAAAAATATTATTTAGGCTACAAATCTTAATATTAATTGAACTTCGATGGACTCTATGGTACTTTCATACGATTATTACATGTACCTAAAAACATTACTGGCGGCTAGGTACTTCTTTAGGTACGCTATTTGACAAACATTAATACACATTTTAGCATACACAATACAAGTATGACATAATTATTAAATATCTAACTCATGCATGTTATGTGAATCAAACTCATTTTGCAAAAAGTAATTTAGGCACAAGTGTTTTCGATCTTAAGGTATTGATGCGTTGCATGTCAATGGTACTTTATTCCTGTAATATGTCATCGTGCAACTTTACAAAGAATTTGGATAAATAAATTTTGCACAGTAATTAAAATGTCAAAAGAGCTATTTAAGTGATATATTTTTCCTTCGAAGTTTTCAAAAGACCCGAAAAATAAATTCAATTCAAATTAATTTTATTTTAAAGGAGTAATTATTTTGGGGTTTTGATTCCTTTGCAGTTTGGTTGCTACCAAGAATTATTGATGAAAAAAACTGTCTATGAACTCTCTCTATCTATCAAATGCTAATCATACCTGTGATAGAGATCTGTTTGAGCTCGTTCCTCGGCATTCGAAATTCGAACAATCAGAATAGATAAATTATATTTTAACATCACTAATTAAATTTGCTACATCCATATCCAGTAAATGTGTTCTGTGTACACGTGTGATACAAGCCTTTATATATATTTTTACTTGAATTATAATTAACTTTTGTCAATGATATTTAAAATATTTCATTTTACAAAAATATTATTTAACTGAGGATGAAGTTTCTTCTTTCCATAAAACGTCTTCCTTACTATCCAATCATTTTAATTTAATATACAATTTCCGTTTAAAATAAAAGTTGAGATGATGGTTATAAAAATATACAGTATACACAAACTACATAGAAGTATTTACCTTCCTCGCAAAACACAGGAAATGTTGGTTATAAACCTTAGATTCGTCTCCATAAATGAATCACAACTTTACGGGTTCAGCTCGCTTTAACTGTGCGTGATAAAAATATTTTCCATGAAAAGAAAACACAATTATTCAATATAGGAAAGTGTAAGGGTATGCCAATAAAGCTAAAGTTTCTGTCCTGCTATAATTCCCTTATAAAACTGTTCACCATGAGCGAATCACCCTTCATTACAGCCTTAATTATATTTCTTAGTGGATTGAAAAAGGACCCATAAAACATCAAAGAGTATTTCTAAAATATCTTAGATGTCGTATAATTTTATTAATTTACCCCGGCTTCTAAGATAATTAGGTCAGCCTTTTGATTTAAGGAAAATAGCAGAAGATTGGTGCAAGCTTCGCATGGACCTCATACGTTTTGTCCCCTTCTCCTGATTTAACTTAGTTGTGATTCGACTGTCTACTGAAGCCTATCGTCGGCACGGCCACCTTGGTCCATGTAATAATCACTACCACTATTAATTAACACTATTTAAACACCTGTGACTAATGTTGTCCATGGATGAAAAGATTAAAAAAAGAACCGAAGCGAATGGACACGACGGGAGCACGAACAAACTTAATTCCGTCTTGCTTGCGGGCCTCGTCATTGCGTCTTCCTGTCTCTTTCTCGTTTCAATAATGTAAAGTTTACTCAAGTACGGCATATCAGAACGTCACCTATCTTCTGCTATATTAATTTTATCAAAGCTTTAGCCGCACTTTTGATGGGTATTCAGTATTATTTCTTACAAATTCTGTTGATTCTGCCTCAGGTACCGAAACGAAGTTCGCCGGGTCATCCTGCAATGACCTTGTGACGTCAGACGGCGCTGGCTCGACCATAATATCGGGACATTTCGACAAGACCATACGCTTCTGGGACATTCGGACTGAAATGTCAGCGAATAACATTGTGCTGCAGGGCAAGGTCACTTCGTTAGATCTTAGTAGAGGTATGCTACTTGTTTACTTTAACTGACATTTTTTTCACATAAGAACCAAAATCGCATAAAAAGTAAAGCGAACCGCTCTTAGACTCTTACTAACATTATTAAGCGTTACAATCTAATAACCGGTCCGTTCATAAATTAATTCATGATTGCATTCTAAAATGTTGCAACGCCTTCTTATTTTAGAACGTGATAAATAGAAAACGTTTACAAGCAAGTGATGAGCTTTTAAAATACATGCCACAATTAAGGCCAGTGCATTTAGACGTGAACCGTTCTACGGAAACTAAAATTAAACGCCACGGGGCACTGATATCAATTGGCCTTCTCTTGATTTGTATAGATGACAGGTGCAATACATCAACATAAACAAACAGTTAGTACGCACACCGTACACGCGGCTGCTCAATACCCACAGGCGAAAGAATATTAACTAGTAATTGAATGCACATCGTATTAAATATCGGTATTTGTGTCAGTGCGTACTAAGTGACTGGGACGCTATGCCCATTTCCGTTACGCATGTTTCGATCAAAACCATTTTAGTCTGTGACGATAACGGTCTGGCGGGCGCACGAAACTCACAGATTGATACCTTCAATCACTCCAAGTGGCGGGAAACTGATTGAATCATGTCGATATCGTCGCTGGCGATAAATGAATAGTACACGTCGCTGTATACCGTCACGCTCGAGCCGAATCCATCAATAAAGATCGATCGAACCTAAACGATCCTTGACGAAAGGTCACTCAAACCCCGATATGACTAATCACTGCACAACTTGGAAAATTACAGTACCTCCCGTAAGATGGCCTATACACGATTTATTGCTATCGAGAATGCTTAATTCAATAAGGGGCCCGATTACTTGCTTATCTCCGCTGTCTTGGCATTTATTGAGAAAGTTTCCCGGCTAAATATTGTTTCATTGCATCTAAAAGCTAAGTAAATAGGGAAAACAGCGGGGCGAAGGTCGTTCACATGGTCCCGGAACGTCCTAGTTACACTGGTTTTCGCATAATAACGCAATCTTTCTTGTATCTAGCCTGTGAGTCAAACTTATATTTCATAGATTTCAGATTGTCAGCTTTTGTCAAAAGCTTTTAAATAACACAAGTGAATAACGGAGCATTAACTTGATATATTTTTATTTCAAGAAAAGACTTTGCAAATAGTTGTCAATTTATAACAAGTTTACAACTGTCGAGATTACAGTTAAACGATTTTTTGTATAAAAAATGAATATATTATTTTATAAGTGATTCCGTCATCGTTTAATACATGTGAAGATATCGAGTTTCCAACTGATATCATTAATCAAACGGTGAGTGCTGATGGCTCAAAGTACTCGTCATATACCGATGTATATAATTCTTAGTGTAATTATTTTCTTCCATCTATGTTTTTAGATGTTATATCCTGAATCAAGGGTCGTAAAATGTTCTATCTTCTAGTTCTAATGAACACGAGAAAATGTTTGCATAAATATACCTATTATAATATTTATTTAGTCAACCAGCCTATAATCGAGTTTATCGAGTAACTTTTCCCACAATTTCACCATCTTTGCTCTAACATACTCAGATATTGATACTAGAGTGACTGAAAAGTCAGCGTAATCTTTTCTTAATTGTAACTTGCTTAAGAGAAATAGCGTCAGATTACAGGAATTATATTTTATATCTAGTTTTTTACGGTTCTAAACAAGATTTGCTTTAAAACGAAGTGGAATTGTAAATGGAAATAGAAATAACTTGGCTTTAATTATAAAGTCGCAATATGGCGTAGCGGGTAGTAGCCCTGCCTCATGCCGGAGGTCCTAGATTCGAGTCCTAGTCGGGGCATTCATTCTTGCTTTTGTGAAGGAGGTTTTAAGATTTGCGATGATAACAAACATCGATTACATAATGCATTCTTATTTACCTAGTATTTTCTTCATATTCTATTTATATAATATGTATATATATATATATATATATATATATATATATATATATATATATATATATATATATATATAAGTAGAATATTTTATATATATATATATATATATGTTTGTGTGTATATCTATATTTATACGTTTACACGTATTCGCAAAACAGTCAAGTACGTTTCAAATACACGATTTAACTTTTCTTTATGTCTGTTTGTTTCAGATAGCAATTATCTATTGGCGTGCGTCAGAGATGATACGATACAGCTGATCGATCTTAGGATGAACAAAATCGAACGTTCCTTTAGGTATTTATGTGTTGCCATTTTATTACTAACAAAGACACTAATGCTTACCATGAACATTATTGACATATAGGTGACTTTGAAAATATGTTGAATTCTCAAAATTATTCTATCGCTTAAATTTATCTGACCATTGAAAAATCAGCCCTTAGTGGTATCGTAAAACTTGTGACTATTAGAGGTGCGCAAATCATGTCCCGGACCGGATCGAACATGGAATGGTTCAGTTCATTGTCGGAACTAGGTCCAGGAAACATGTCCACGGGACTATATATCCGTGGAGTTAGATTTTACTTCATGTCCATGTTATTTCATAGTTCATACGATTGGATGAAACTAAGAAGAATGCTAGTCTCGGTCTGCGTGCGTTCTCGAGCGCACGTCGATCGCAGACGCCTTCCCGCTCTTTTAGCCCCCGCGCTAATTGAGCACCCAAATTTCATAGTTGTTTACCGTATTAAGTTTCTAACGCCGTTTTCACGGCGGACAGTGGCTCGTTAACCGTACTTCTAATAAGTTTCTAACGCCGTTTTCACGGCGGACAGTGGCTTGTTAACCGTACTTCGTGGAACGTGAGCTTCGTCGACGGGAATTCGTTGTTCCAGGACTTCAAGTGCTGTGTTCGAGTAAGTTATCCGCGTCGTTCTCAACCGCCCTACTGCGTGTAGGGTGGTTTTAGGGAGTTAGTCATCGTTGTTAGGTTCATATATTGTCCCTCCCCAACCCCTCCGCAATGGCTTCCCTAAGCTCTGATGAGATTAGGAAGAAGTTAGTTGATAGTACCGGTGCTGAAGGCATACATATAAATGCTGACAAGTTCCGTTTCCTTGATTCTCTTATCCCGCATATCATGGCGTTAATTCCACCAATGGCCCCTCAGGCCACCCCAGTCCCCCAGACCCCTCTGGTCTTAGGCTCTCCAGCGTCCCCTTCCTCCAGTGACATGGAGTTCGAAGTAGAAGCCCCTCCGCGACGCAAACGCGCACCCGCGACCGAGTCATCCTCGGACGCCACCCCAACTGGCCCTGAGTCTCCCTCCTTTACGCTTGTTAAGAAGCGCTCTAAGAAGCGTTCAAAACAAGACCCGGCGCCCTCGACGCCCGTCCCTATACTTCCTGCGGCGTCTTCAACGCCAGCTGCCCCGGTGTCTTCAACACCCGCTCCGGCCCCAACTTCTGTCAAGGCCAAGGTCCCACCACCCGTTTTCCTTCGGGAAAAGGGTAAATGGACCGAGGTCTCGACATTGTGCAATGAGCACAAAATCCATTACATCCGAGCAGCCAACTCGGGTGAATCTATTAAAATCTTAGTCTCGTCGATAGACGACTTTCGAGCTTTAACAAAGCTCCTCACCGATAAGCAATATGCTTATCACACTTATGCTCTGTCAGAAGAGCGTAAGATCAGAGCGGTACTCAGGGGAGTCCCGTTCGAATTATCGAACGAGGCTATCCTGGAGGATCTGCAGTCCCAAGGCTTCCCGGCACTCGCGGTGCATAAAATGCACAGCAAGTACGGGAGGCAACACCCTCTCGCTTTGGTGGTTCTCGCCAACGTCCCCAAGTCCAGGGAGATCCTCAAAGGGGTTAGCACTATATGCGGCCTCTCTGGGATCTCGATCGAGGCGCCTCATCGCCGCGGTCATCCCGGCCAGTGCCATCGGTGCCGATTGCGTGCTTTGTGGCCAGTCCGGCCACACCGCAAATTACAAGGGCTGCCCTCGTACACCCCGTTGTATGCGCTCCAATTTCAAAAGGGCGGCACCAAAACAGGCCCCGCGCCTTTCCCAAGAAAACTTTCCGCCGCTGCGTAGCCGGGTTCCTCCGGCTGCAAAGCCTACACAGTCTAGGCCTGCCCCAGAAAACTGGAGGCAGCGCCCCGCATCGAATCCCATCCCGGCTCCTCGCCCATACAAACCCACTCCTCAATCCTCCGTAGCAGACGATATGCGTATCGTCTGCGACGCTATAAAAAATGTCGATGTTAGTGAAATCGCAGTCTTAGCCCGTAAACTTAGGGCTTCACGTACTCCGACAGAGCGTTTGCTAGCTCTGGCGGAGCATAGTTCCCTTCTCAATTCATTGTAGGTTCATTTAAATGATTGATCCCTAAATCATGCTTCGGCCGACCTCTGCCCAGCCCCGGCTTCACCGGAGGCTGCCCAGAACGGCCACCAACTCATGTCCCTTTGAGCACCTTCAGTGCAACTTTCACTACAGGCGGAAGACCCGCTAGCGGGTCTCCGCCAGCGCGCCCAACTTCCCGACGGGTGTCGCTTCCGATGAAGGCTAACGGTAATAACTACAGCCAACAGGTGGTGTTTAGTGGGTAGGTGCCATTCTGGTGAGTCCCACATAACCCCCCCGCAGAGGAATTTACCTGCGGGCGGGTATGCATGACGCATCTTCCACCTCCCTCCCGCGAGGGTGCCTCGGCAGCAAAAAAAAAAAAAAAAAAAAAAGAAGAAGAATGCTTCATTATTAAATGTCTTTCGATTTCATCGGTTGTATAATTATTACGCAGTACTAATATTGCGAATAAACTGTGCAAGCATGAGTTTTTTTTTTTTAATAATGGCTTCGCGTAAGCAAACATCGCTTAAAAAGTTCAAACTTCTATTCGACATGAAAATCTTAAAATTTTTCAATCATTTATCATCCTTAATACCGCAGCACAAGGTTTATTATTTCATTACACGTATTTCCTACATATATACCTTTCTCGTATACACCTGCTAAACATGATCGCGCGCGCTCGCTTTAGCATTCACTCGTTCCTACTCGGTCTTTCATTCCATATTCGTTCAATCAATCGGTCTTTTTGTAACGACTGGACAAGAAATGAAGGAACTATGAACCTATAAATTTATATTGACGTATCGGAGCGGAACGATATCGTTCCATTGTCAGGCATAGTTCTTGGAACTATTACGGTCCGGAACTACACATGTCTAGTTTATGTCATTTTCAGAACCGCATAATCTCTTTTACTGCTCTTACCAGAATATTTTCTAATTGTATGGAAGTATTGATTGTCAGGAATATCATCGTTAAGATGTATAAAACACGAATAATCTGTACATTACAAACTAATCCAGAGATGATCTAATATTCCATTTTAGTTTTAAATTTTAGATAAACGTTATTATGCTTTAATATACCTTATCTCAATTTTGTAATATTCCCAAGCATTTGAAGATAAATATGAGAAAATAATCCCGTTAAAAGTCAATGTGCACATCCACATTTATAAAATAAACTTTGATTCAAAAGAAAATCCAGCAAAATTAACCAATTGAAGTCTCAATCTTAATCACCCAATGAAGATAGCGCTCAAGTTAATCAAAAAATGCTGTGAGAAAAATTTTGTTACTTAACCAATTGAATGCCGGGTGTGGAAAGGCCGAACTGCAGTTGTTTTGTTTGAAAGAAGCTTTTTGACCTTGACCCTTGCGGTGTGTTCGGTGAATTCTTGAGCATCAAGCGTTGATCGGGCACTGATGGGTTTACTGCGGGTCAAATGCATTGGTTAACACGCTTGTAAAAACGCTGAGGTGTGAAGTGGCTTGTCTTTTCGTAGGTTGGTTGTAAATAATAGGTGATTTAAAGAAAAATATCGACAAGGCGATGTGAAAATTAAATTTTATTCAAAATTATCAGATTGGTTATTGTTATAACTATAGGTAATTTTTATGAAAATGTGATTTTTTTTCTATTATCATAGGCGGCAAACGAGCTCGAATACCGCCTGGTAAGTGGCCCATGAACAGGTCTTAGGTGTTTTAATTATCAATGTTGAGTGTGATTATAATATTGACTAATGATGCGTTGGCGCCCATTGGCTTCAGTTGGAAGTGCTTTCGTTCCAGTAATTTCACTGGCTCCCTTCCTTTCCTTTACCCGGAACACAGTCACGTAAACATGATTTTTATGGCGAACTGCAGTAGTACCGCCCCAGATGAAATCTTAATAAAAGAAACTCTACTACCATGTGTCCGCAATGTACGTGCAAGCTTTTTCTAAAGTCATCTCGGCATTAAAACTTGGCGATACGTTTTATTTTACAATTTTACTTTACCATTTGGTTTGCTGCTTGGGTCCTTGGTTAATGCCGATTTAGGGGATCTCAATATAACTATAAAATCAATAAAAATAAAACTATTTCACTACGCAAATCCATTTAGTTATAGATTTCACTAAAGTTTTGTATTTTTTTAGTCATGACTCATTCAAAGTGGGTTGTGATTGGTCGCGAGCAGCGTTCGGGCCTATCGGTCGGTTGGTGGCGGTCGGTGCGGCGGATGGCGCGGTCTTCATCTGGAACGCGCATACAGGCAAACTGGAGACCACTTTGAAGGAGCATACGTAAGTTTTCCTACTTTATAGTCTTTTATCTTATAAGGGGCGCTACTCACATATCTGGGCCGACATGAATCAGCAACGCCGCGCGGCAAAATTGAATGTCCGTGGATGAACGTTGGAGGAAATAGCTTATGCCATTCGGGTTTTGGCGAGACCAACGGCTGAGCCGACATAGCCTTATTGGACTGACTAATCGATTATGAGTTGTAATTGTGATTATATTGCGAGATGTAATCTGTTTGTTTTTCTAAAATATGTTCTACACTATCGCATTAGGCATTACCTGTAATGATAGATGTAAATAAATCAATAAAATCCCCAGACAAGCGCACCAACTGGATGGCCCCAAAGTAAGCAAAGCTTGTGTTATGGATGACCATACAGTGAACTGGAGGGAAATGAAATGAAATATTTATTTCTCAACATTGACAATTACTTGTTCTTATTGACGTCAAATAAAAAATGACTCTACCACCAGTTCGAAAAAACCTTCGCGAAGAAACTTTACTTGACTTGACTTCAGGGGAACCCAGAATAAATATACATATATAAATACAAACAACCATGACCCGATAACCAACATCTGTGTTCATCACAAAAATGAATGCCCCGGCCAGGACTCGAACCTTGGACCTTCGACGTGTGAGGCAGGGCTACTTACCACTACACCACTCGGTCGTTGTAAGTTTGATTAATAAATAAATAAAATAAACAACAAATACTTTTGACCCGCATGTTCCAGCCCGAAAATGTGGGTAACTCGAGAGCTCCTTAGAGTCGAGATGAACAGTGGAATGCCATATACGATTTGAAATTACATGAAATAGGCTTTTTGTCCTACGACCGCATACAGTGATCCGAAGTTGCCACCTAACCACACCTGAACTGACCTACCTTAATAGCTCCATATCATTGGTATATTTTCATGAAATAAGTTTATAGTCACAATATCGAAAAAGAGAGATATTGAACTCGATGTCGAACTAACTGCAAATCTATAAGGAAAACATTTTATTGGAGTAAGAAATTTGAAGCTGAAACTTGGCTTAATCAGTCTAAAGAATCGAGTGATAACATCAAGTGATTTCATGTTATCAAATTCTTATTTGTTTCTGTCATAAGATTAAAACTGCTCAGCTAAAATAAAATACTTATTACAATTTTAAAATTCGGCCGGATTTCATTTATCAAATCTCAATTGCGAACCCTTTGAAGTATTTTGTTAGTACATCCTGAAATTCTCATTATCATAAAAACAAAAATTAAATTGATTTGTTAAATTTTACATGAAGAGAACAGTTTATTGCGCCTCGTTAAAATTCTAAAATTCCCGTACGACGAAGCCTGCTAATAACCAAGAAAAAGTTATATCTTTTTATAACTTTGAAACTCATCGCATTCCTTCAATTTTAACGTGAAAGGCTCATCATTAGAGTTTTATACTCCGGGGAGTTTAATTAAAATGTCATTGATTGTGTATCTGGACGTTTACAATCTTTCGTTAATCATTTTGGCTATATCCAATTTAGAGGTAATCGGTGATACATTTAAATGACAAAACTCAGTACTCGGAATGTCGGCTGAGTGGCGTCCGTAATAGTACCCTCATATGCCGCAGGTCCCAGTTTCTGGCCAGGGCACTCATTTGTGTTATTCTGCATTGCACCCCCGCCCCTCGGTTTGCTGTATGGGCAGCTATGACACAAACTGTGCTTACTTTGGGCCAGACAGTTGGAGTGTTTATCTGGGGATTTTTTTTTTAAGTTAATGACAAATGCCGTTCCATAAGATTATGTTATCTAAACAATTTAACAAATAGTCGTAACATGGATATCCAAACAAATTTTATTTAATACTTGAACCCGCGCATCGCAGAAGTAATTGTCCGTAAAAGGTTTTAATGTGCAATCATGTAGAAAGGTTTATTCTCCGACGTGAAAGGCTCTGAGAGCCCAAACATATTATACGATACTGCTAATTGTTATTGGGATTAAATGTATTTACATTAGACTTCACCGTACTTAAACTCCTTTCTGGAATTTAGTACTCAGTTGTTATAACGAGGCGACTTTCCTCTTTAAGCCTTAAAAGGCGTTTGTAGTTCTTGGTTAAATTGAATCAGTGAACTAGGCCACTCTTGACTTGTATTCAGGAGAATCTGTGTGCTCAGTATTTACGTGAACACCTGTACATTACATAAATGTCTTATTGTATGTAACGGCTCTTTGTGTGCTTTAAGCTTGTAACATATACAGGAACTGTGTGTGTGTGTGTCGAAAATGTACTGATTGTACATGCACACCGCGCGCACAATTGACTTGAACCATCTATATCTTTGTCGAGGTTTAAGTGTTATTTATGTGTTTATATATTATTTAAATGCTGTCTACCTTCATTTCATCTTTCTATTGGCACCCCTTGTGCAATAATGTATAAAAATCTTATGATATTCTATTGGTAAAATTTAAAATTCAAGCATTTTGGACTTACTAGGAACAATATTTCCTTTTTACACTGTAAACCATAAACAAAAACCACCGTATTTATAACTCAAAATCATATTTGTTGTATAAAAAATAACGTTCGTTGCGTTTTACATTGTATAAAATCTCCAATACTGAGTATATTCTAAAATGTCATGAGGAAATCTGCAACATTTTAACCAAGTCCATTGCTAGGACATATTTTTATTAAGTCAAGTTTTTGATTTTAACGTGTATGCCAAGAATACTAGTTTTTTCATGAATTTTAATAGTCTAACTGTACTAAAAAAGAAGAAAATTATATATGGCAATTATAAATAAATAAATCCCCAGACACACACACCAACTGTATGGCCCCAAAGGAAACAGAGCTTGTGTTATGGATGACCAAACAGAAAACTGGGGGAACCCAGAATAAACAAAAATATATAAATATTAAGAACCATGACCCGAGAACTGACATCTATGTTCATCGCACAAATGAATGCCCCAGGACTCGAACCTGGGACCTCCGGCGTATGAGGCAGGGCTACTAACCACTACGCTACTCGGTCGTCAAGATGATGGTATTATAATTACCCAAGTAAATTGTAGGAAAGAAAAGAACTGCTTAAAGGCCCACCCATTGCTTCTAATTGTCATAGAACATAAACCAATTAAGCATAAAACTGACTGAGTGATTATTTCACTCATCGTAGCACACCCAAACTCCTGGACCTAGTTTTTAATTTTCCCCCGTAATTTGACGGATCTTATTTATAATAATAATAATAATAATATTTATTTCCAAAATCAAACATACATTATTATCACAATATCTATAAACATCGCCCTAGGCACAGCCTGTATCGCGAAGTTCATACCTGTTTTTACATTATTGAGGAATGTTTCCGAGATGATGTTACTTGAATTAACTGAATTAACATTTGGTAAATGTTACCATAACCATTAGATAGGTGTCAATTAGGTACAAATAGAGTATATATCTTTTAAATAATAACATAAGTAATTTAAATAACATCAAAGGCTAACGGGGATAAATCTATTACAAACAAATTACTATTAAAACAATTTAAATTAAATCAATTAGAAGAAAAAGGGCTCTTAATAATGAGGATTTCTTTAATGGGTTTGTGTGTGTGTGTGTGTGTGTGTGTGTTTATCTGTGTTTGTGAAAGAGAAAGCGAGTGTTTGTGTGTGCTAGTGCTTTTCCTATTTTTATGACAGTACCCTTAATAATGTTTCCGTTTCCGTATAGTCTAGAGTAAATAAAATTTTTTGAGATAATAGCTTCGAATGTATCAAGGTTGGGCATTTAATTTAAAGTTTATTATAAACTAAGGGCGCTAGAAAATTTTTAAATCGACACACAAATGCTGTTTTTACTGTTGGCGTTATCACTGTAGGTCTTCGTTTTTTGACGATTTTGTTGTAAAAAGGCGAGTTAAATACAGTTTTATGCATAGATATTATTAAGCGCAAGATGTATAGTCGTACACAAACTTGTGATTCTTCATAGAGGGTAGTGGTGGGATAACGACGAGGCTTTTTAAAAGTAACCTTAAGCACAGCCCTTTGATGTTAAAGATTATTTTCTTAATCACAAAATACGTTTCTCGTGCTATATGTTTTAAGGTTTTGTTAAAAGCCACTGCTTTAATACCATTTTTTAGATTTGCAATTAATTACTACACTTTACTACAATTCATTATACATATATTAAGCCAATAAATAAATAAAATCATAATTACACAAAAAAGTACCGTAATAAATTTCGTATTTTGCTTAATAATCACAAAGACAAGGCAATTCTCTGACTTTATTATAATTAATTTAACCATATAAGTGGACTGCATTAAGTCATTCAATTCTCATTTAGAAATAACCAAAGACTGTTTTAAATGTACATTCCGAATTAATGTGTGGTCGGGTATGAGTTTCAAACTTCTGTAAGAAAATTATGTCGCAATTTTTTGTCATGAAGCTTCATGTTTGCAAAGTCGGTTAACTGTATACTTTCCTAGAACGGAAAATATATGACAGACGACTTTAGTATTTACTCTTAATAAAATGAATAAAAGATGTTTACTGAAACATTCGTCTTCTTCTATCCTTATTATTTAAACCAGAATCGTGCTAATTTTACCCACGATGCCCAAGTTACAGACAAACTAAGCGTTTATGTAAAATCGAACTGTTCTTTAAAGTCTGTAACTGTTCCCCGGCTGACCCTCCCTCGACATTATTCCAAGTTTATGTGTCTAAGACTCCATCCCAGCTCCTAGATTACCCTTATTTGCTTACAATTGGCCCGTTTCCGAGCTATTCCCAACGACAACTTAAGCCTGACCTTTTGGCGACTCGTAATAAAGTTCGTACACATTTTTGACCATGAATTTCAAACTAGAATTTTGCAGCTCGTGACAACGTTTAGTTTTCAAGGAACATTTCGCATGGACAATTGAAATCGTGAGGTCAGCTTCGGCTTAGCTGTCTCATGGTAAATTTCTCTTTCCCATACCGCGCTCGCTACTGCCGTGTTAGAACATGTTTGCTTATGCCTAAAGCTAATTAGGATTCTTCAAAATTAATTACAGATTTTACAGGATTCTTCCGGATTCGGTGTCTAGAACTGGGTCTGCGTTGATGTACGTCGAACGGATATATTGGTAGAGAATTGCGTGTGCTTGTAAATATGCAACTTAATTTTCTGTGGCAGCCGTCGTCTTTAAAAACTGTGTTTTCGTTACAACGAGAGAAAACTGTCACATGCCTGATTTTAATGTTAACCATTTCACTTGCTCGATAATTGGAGCTGTATGTTATTATTAATCAGATTTACATTTAATATTTTTTTAATTAGCATTTTTGTTTATATTATTTTTATTGTAACCACAATTTTAAACTAATATTCCTTTTAGACTCTGTAATGTCCTTAAGTATCTTTCGGGAGAATGAAAAGCGAATCGATTGTTTTAATGTTTTAGAAAAGTCAAGTAGGATCATAATTTTGCTTGAGTAAATACAGAGAGAATATTTAATGTTTTCGCAACCTTAGTTTTTCTCAAATATAAATTATTTAAGTCGTTTTACGATACGTTATTTATTTGGTTTTTATTTTCGAGGAGGTTTGATAGCTGTTTTTAGTTGACCATTGTTTCTGAATGTACATCATTATACAGGGTGTCCCGTAAGGAATGGACCAATGGAATGTTGGTGATACCCTCTATCACCAACATTCCGTTAAAAAATAGTTTTTATGAAGACAAATATCTACTTGATAATTTTGAACCATAAAATGTTCAAATAATAATAAAGTAACAATAACCTTTGTGTACTTGGTAACAAAAATTCAAAATAACATTAAAAAATCTTATCTCTTAAATTATTTGGCCAAAAACAATAAAATTCATTGTTTCGGATAGATAACAACCCCGTTTATCACTAACATCCCGTTGGTCCATTCCTTTCGGGACACCCTGTATATTCCTGAATACCGTATGTTAGTCTAGTCATGAAGTGTAGAATACCGAGTTGTGACTTGTGTCACAAAAACCCACCATCCTCTTAATATGACACCTAAAAAAACCCTGTTTGCGTTAACAACTAAAAAAACATTTCCCTTGTTTGGCAGTTAACTTACATATTCAGTGGTATAAGAGTTTCTTATGTCAAAGTCTCGTCTGGGTCGGCGCTACTGTCCTTCTTATTTGAATTGCCATAATAAGTACTAAAACTAACACAACTCCAACGGATGTGGTTGGCAACGCATCATTAATCGATAATGAATAAACAATACAATTAATCAATAACTACTACGATAAATGATGTCTATGGGCACGGATGCCACTTACAGGATCAGGTGAATCCCCGGCTCGTATGTCGGTTATAACAAAAATAAAAAAATATTAACAGCAACAGTACCCGTAACCTGTACTCCATCCTGCTGTTGAGGCTGCAGTGTTTGGAAAAGGCATAAACATTCATATATTCGAAAACACAACTTTCTTTGCATTCGGGTAAAAAGACATAAATTATCTTTGAACCTTTAACCTTTATAAGACTTGTACTGAAGCTCCATCTTAACCTGTACGTCATAAATAACTCTTACCCGTGCCTTTAATTACGTATACAACATTTAAACGCCGCCTTTAATCAGTTTTTTTACGTTAAAATATTAAAACGACCGTGAAATAAAAAAGTATTAGACGTAACTTTGTGGTTCGTATTTCATGTCGTCGAGCCTCTCGGGTGGGCAAGCTCCTCTAAATCAGTCCTCTCAGTATATTGTTCCTTCACTCGTGACGCCCTAAGCACACCTTATGATATAATCTGACTTAATTCATACTACGACACCAACTGCATAATAGAATAAATAATGTAGCCTAACAAATGCAGTAGACATGCGGAAGCGTATACTGTGTCATGCTTATTTTCACAGAGAAATTTCCGCTAAAGAAAATATATTTTAAAGCTATGTCCACATTTAGCGTCTCATCGCAGCGCCAAATAAGCGGTATTATATTTCCAACTTAAAGTTGCAAAGTGATAAAATCCTTAGAGTTGCCCTGTCACTTAATAGGCTTAACGTGCTAAGTTAACACTGTCGAGACCTAATTCAATATTGAAATATACATTAGTACGGTTCTGAAAGTTTACGTTTCGATATACCGTTGCGACATAACTCGACTTTATCTGCTCCGGCTGGAATCAATTGGAGTAGAACAAAAGTATCGCTGCACTAAGATGAGTAATAAAGATTTGATTCCCTTTTGAGTACGCCATTGTTTTAGCATTTCATAAACACGTTCGCTGCCACTTATTCTACACTCGGAACACGAGAAACCGACGTCTTTTAACTGTTGTTGGATGACTTGGCTTGATTTTTAAATGTACTTCACATAATAAAGTGAGTTACTACTGGTTTTTAAAATTCACTTTGTATGCATTCTTGACTTAATATCCGTAAACCAAATACCATTATCTACTTAGTATTGCTCTGCATCTTACTTAAAAGGAGAGAGAGTTGAGTATATTCAACAAGTTTGTTAGTTAGTACTGATAACCGAAAGAGGTTGAATAATAAAGTTTTCCAATGTTGTCTTATTTATATTATGATCGTAATAATGACTGAAGAAATTACAGATACTCATTAAATACCTAACGTATGACCTACACTTACCTAAGTTATAACAAATTTTTGGTAAAAATTGTACTCGTTATCGAACTTATAATTTACCCATTAAGCTGTGAGATAATAATTAAAGAGGCTTATTGGAGGGTATTGCCGCCTTCAAATTGTACTAAGACACTAGAAATATCTTCACAATGTAGAATTACTATCCATTTTGATCTCGTTACTAGACTTGTGTGCCCAAACTTTAAAAAAATACACTACTTCTACTTGTCATACCTAAATCTCATATTATGAGCAACGAAAACGTCACAAGAGGCCTTTAAAAGAACATGTCGCTCCCCGGCCTTCCTAACGGCCTAAATAGAACATCTCCTAGAAAGCCGAGTGATTGTTGCAACAACAGTTTTCAAATGACGTCTTCAGTCGCAGCGGGCACGTTATTAAGTGCGTCTAAAATCGGCAAAGTACGTTTCCGAGTTGTTGGTTTGACAGTTGTTAGGGTGCTGCGCGCGGCATACGGAATAGAGTCGGCGATATTTGGAGGGTTACCAGTATATGTATGTGCATTTTTGATAATTTTTGCTTATCTTGGATTTTTGTAGTATTTTTTGAGTCTTTTGTGGTGTTGTTTCTTTAGACCTTAACTTTTACAGAAAATGTTCTGGGCACATCTCGTTCCGAATCCTGCCATAGAGAGATATTTTTAAGTGAGCTAAAAGTTCCGACGGCTATTCGGCGGTCTATTGATATTGATACTTATTTTCTGGATTCCTGTACAGTTTGCTGTATGATGATCGATAACACAAGCTTTGGTTACTTTGAGCCCATACAGTTGTCTACACTTTATGATGAGTTTTGTATGAAATACTTCAAATGATTTTTGTTTATATCGTTTACTTATAAAACTAGGATTCAAACCTTTTATTTATTTATTAGGGAAACTTACAGCTAGTTACAAATCATATAGATCATAAAAATTTATAGAAGGCCATTTACAAATTTCCACAGATATACAGATAATATGAAATTGAGAAACAGAGTCTGAACACAAAGATTGCACACAACAACAGAAGATTACAAGAAAAAGTGTAAATTATATATATTCTTACTTGCAACCAAAAAAATTGATCTGCTAGCAGCCTTTTAAGCTGCTTCGTGGAGATGTCAAAGAGGTCTACATTGTGATCCTTAAAGAGCTTGTTGAAACTCTTGCTTGCTCTGATTAAATACGAATTTTGCCTGTAGTTTGAAGAAGCATACGGTATGTGGAGTAATTTTGGGCTTCTAAGCGATTTACCAGGGATGTACAATGATATACGCTCTGATATACCTTGACTGATTTTTTTTTAACTAGTAAACAATTCATTTTATTCAAAGCTTAAATCACGAGAAGTTCATATTGAACTACATTACCGTATGGTAAGAACCTTACCCCACTCTCTCAGCATGCGTCCACTGTAACAAAATTAACAAGGAACATCGCGTACACGCACTCATTGTTGTGGTCGCCAACTAAATGATTTATACAGCCGCGCGATCTACGATGCCTATCGCATATACACTCGTAAATCCCGGGAAACGCCGGGAAAATGCCGCGCTGAGGCGTGGCTGCCGCACCTCGGCAGCCCAACGGTTATCTAGAAAGTTACCGATAACATCTTGTTTTAAGGTGTTAAATTAGGGGTTGGCTGGAACAATTCGAACCTACCAACACTATGTTAGGTTACTTAACGATGTATGGAAAGATAAGTAGGTAATTTTATGACGGCTTTAATTGTGTTAATCGGATTTGAATCAAAGTAAGTTTAGTCCGTGCTAGCGTAAGCTAAATTGCAATTTTCACATTTTTTGTCTTCCCACTCCCAACTCACCAATTTCTATATCAGTTAGTTTATAAAACGTAGAGAACAAAAATACAAACAATGTTTTTTTTATTTATAAAGTATATTCCTTACCATTAGGTTTGCCGGCTAAAATAAAGTTAAAAGAATAAGTTTTAAAAAAATGTGATTCTGTATGGCATAAATTCAGTCTCTACATATTCTTTACTTACATAGGACGTTATTTCATCACTAAGAAATTGTTAACATTTTTAACTACTTTTAAATGTAACAAAAACCCTTATCATGGCCTTTTGAAGAATACAAGTTATTTTAACACCATTCAGACCACCAGGTCCTGTGCCATAAGAAGCTAACCTCTGCCTTGTTACATAAATAGTTGGCTCGACTAATTACTGAACACTCTCGCTGTTAAATGATTACATGTCGTGGATTCTTCTACGAGAACATGCGAGTATGTTCCATAGTAAGTTTTGCCGGAGATGCGTCGTTAAGATACGTCACTTTAAAAAAAAGTGTGTTTAAGTTATAACAATGTGTGTAGAGAAATTTTAAAAGGGTATAAAAACTTTTTTGTTTGGGGTTTTTTTTTAGCGAGCTAGAAGTAGATATTTATTTATTGTAATATATTCTATTTCACGAAGACAGATTTTATTTAAGCGTTTTTATGTTTACAAGTTTGTCATTAAACTTCATAATAAGTTATTTGTGAGCACGAATAAAAATCCCAATTATCGGGATAAACCGTGGCTAAGCACTCTGTAGTCACTATGCTTCAAAACATAGAAATCTTGCTTCGGGGGTTAAAAATAAATGAATCAACATTAGGAAAAACCCCAAAACTGTCTTCGTGAAATAGACTATCTATAATTTAATAAAGTCTGATTAAAATAAAATATTTTACATTATATGTATGAGATCTTAGGCTTATAAATATGGATTTATAGAAGGCATAGTGACGGCTCTTACCAATTTTAATATTAATATCGGGAAACGTGAAATCCAAAGAAACCTCACAATTTGAAAGAGGTTAAGCTTAGATTTATAACATGTAACCCGGTAAAGGGACTAAGTTTAGCTGCAAATTTTCAAAATAAATGTCCGACGATAAACTCCATAAGATATCAAGATGTTATTAATATTAATGTTTTCCGGAAATGATAAATGCGATAAATTACCACATAACATAAAATATGGTCATATAATCATAATTTTGTGAACATAAATCTTGCAATAAAAATTAATTATTAACTTAACTTTTTAATATTATCTACGGAAATAGGAAAATTCTAATCTTGTGCAGAAATAAATTTCATAATTATCTTCTGGTAACAAAACGTTAAACTTTAATTTGCTAATAAGTTATCAGAAAACAAATTTACTAAAAGTTTCAGCCAGAAAACTACTAAAAGTATTTATTACGCCTACAATTTGCAATAAAATGTTTATTAAAACTTTATTCATTAATATTCTTTAGAAACATCGTTAATTTATTAGAAGATTTATGATATTTAAATAGATTTTTAATATTTTATATTCTTGTCTCAAACCTGTTTAATAAATTGATTTGGCCATTTTCGGGTTAGTGTGCATTTTGTAATCGCGTCTACCTGTAGAACATTTCGAACAACAGAGCTCTATTCATATTTATTCATATAATTAAAATTCTTCATACTCTTTGACTCCACAGCAAAGTTTCAGACTCCGCAGTGAAGACTGACCGCAGATTCAACGTCAGAACAAAGAATAACATCTCATTAGTATATCAAAACAGCCGACTTCTTCATATCAACACTGAACACAACGCTAAAGAGGTTACTCTCGACCCAGCCATACCGTTTGTTAGTCAGATTAAGCTTGGGCTTTTCGCTCCCTTTTCGTAAAAGGGAAGATCCCTTTAGCGGTATTTCAATACGACTATTACGCAATGCCATGTCCAGTTACGTCCGTTTGATTATATCCATTTTGGATGCTTTGTTCAGCTCCGCGGTGCGTTGAATGGACCAAGTAAATTATAAGGAATGTTACAGTTTTTATTTGACTTGTAGATTTGTGGAATGTAAAGGAAGAGGGAATAGGAATTGTTTTTGTTATGGCTTATGTATGGACTATCGTATTTGGTAAAAGGATGTGTCCTTAGTCGTCGTCTTTATTTGTTTCTCTGCAATAGCAAACTTCAGTTACCAAACAAGAGTTTCAAGTGAAAAGTCAATGACCGGACAAGGTCTGGTGCCTGTAAAAAGTTTGTTAGCCCGTGTTCCGCGTAAGATACAGGAACCTTTTTTGGAGAGGTATATGGTTTCTGTAACTGATATATATTTTTCATGAAATACATCACATACATGGTGACTTGTAATGCACGTGCTCTACGTACGTATTTTTGGGAATTGTTGTTTGTGTCTAAATAATTTAACTTCTTTGGATAGCTAATAGAACAAGGAAGTTTTTCGAGTAGTTTGTATGCTTAGTGTACTATTGATTTTTCAAAATAAATCCAGTTTTCTATTGACCATATTAGTGAATCAAAACGAAAATTTATTAGGATTCACTTGCCATTTTAAAATGTTTAATATTTGTGCCAGTATTAGTATTAATAAATGTAGGTTAGTGGTTAGGTAACTGATAAAAGTTGAAACAACTTTATTCAAAATAGTAGTTTTTAATTTATTTAATTTTTTGTAGTTAATTCGGGATTTTTTTTGAGTAAAATCAAAAATATTGAATATCTCGATAACGAGCCTCCTTAGTATTAGGGACATTATAGTTTTGTTGGAAATTAGTTATATTATCACATCCCAAGAGGAATACGTCGAATTACAAGTCACCGTGTATATCATAGGATTGTCATCATTAAGAGCACAAAGCAAATAAATGGTAGTAGTTTCTGACGTTAAGGTCTCGTCTAAGACGGTGTTCCAGTCCTTCCTTTTTTGACCACCAGAATAATCACGTTTACGTGGCTGTGTTGTGGTCAAAGGGAAGGGACCGCCAGTGCAATTACTGGAACAAAATCAATTCCATCTGAAGCCTACGGTCGGGAACGCATCATTAGTCGATATGATAATCACATTGAAAATTGATAAATAATACACCTCTACGACTAATGATGTCCACTGGAGCGGATGCCCCTTGCCATCGAGTAGATAGCGTGGTGAAATAAGTAAAAAAATCTTACTCTACAAATATACCGATTTTTTAAACCTTACGGCCAATATACTTAAATTCGGAATAGATCGATCCGAAGATTCGATCCTAGATCTGAAGGGGTTTTCGGGGTTTCACACTGATTATCTCTGTGAAGCAAAGGCGAAAATAATCATTCTCATTTTTTCAAAGAAATTGCGTAGTAGAGGGTTCTGTTACTAATCATATCCTAGATCTGATTCTTATGAAATGTGAACATCATTATTTTACCACATAATAGATGGTTAAACGAACTTCCAAGTGAAGTTCTATCGCTATTATATGAGTCGCTTCTTTCGAAGATAGTATATAATTAAACAGGTAGTCCTTTTAAAGTACTAGGTAACTTCGCACAGTTTTAGAGTTTGTCATTTGACTTATTCAAAAAGCTTTACGTCTTTTACTTGATCAACCCCGGTCCCGGCAAGTCTTCATTTTTTAGAGATCAAAGCAAAACTTTTGTATGGGTTCCGGGAGGGACGGGTCCTTTATTATCTTCGAAAGAAGCGACTCATATAATAGCGATAGAACTTTAATTAGAAGTTCGTTTAATCATTTATTATATTTCGTCGCTATATTCTTCAGATAGTATATAATTAAACAGGTAGATTTTTAGAGTTTTGTTATCTTTGACGGCCTGTTTGGTATGTTGGTAAGTAGCCTTGCCTTCCATGCCAGAGGTCCCGGGTTCGAATCCTGGTAGGGGCAGATATATTTGCTTTCTAGTCATGGATGTGTATTTACGTTTATTTAAGTTTATTTCTAATGTTTATATATAAAAAAAAATATTTACGTGTGTTTATATATTTCTTAAGTTTATTTATCCGTTATCTAGTATCCATAACACAAGTTCTTTAATGATACTTAATTTGGGCTAGATAATGTGGTGTGATTGTTAGAAATATTTATTTATTTATTTATTATCTTTTGTCTTTACAAATTATAATTTATTTTAATACGTTTATTCATTAAAATCCTTACTTTAGTACACAATTTAGGAATCCAGTAACCTTTAGGCATTTATTATATACTTGGTGATTGCCAAATTAATTAAATCAATAAACAGAATAATTTTATTTTAATTAATCTCTTTATCGGAAGGTATTAAGTGGTTTGTACTTTTATTGAGTACGGACAAGGCAAAGTCGTTAAGTAGGTTTAATATAGGTTTTTGGTAAAATTTTGTAGAGGACAGAGAGTTTTAGGTCCACCCAGCCGTTTCTCGCAGAACCTACACTGAGCACGTGCCGCGTGCTGAATGCGCTGATAACACTCATGTCAACGCCGCTCGTACCTTGCGTCTGCTTTATCCACCGACTTAACGTCTGACACGACGCGGCTCTGTGAAGGGCCTTTCATGTTACAAACAAGAACTCCGAGTTCGAAGCTTTAATATTTTTCGTCACCAAAAATATTAGGTTACCTATGAAATTGCCGTTTTTCACGAAATAAATGAAGCGTAATTATTTTATATATCTTTTATTTCTATTAATCAAAATAATCACCCATGCTGTTATGGGAGTTAATTAAATCTTTTGTTTCAATATAAATCAATTATTTTTCTTACACATTTTAAGACAAGGGAAAATGGAGGAAATTGTTAAAAATACGCAGAGGCCCAATTAATCGTAAACGCATCGACTGCGACTGCATCCGGTTCAGGATACCTAGTTACAAATGCCTCACATTTGCAAACAAACATTAAAGCAAAAATCCATAAATTACGTTCCTCGCCAAATGCCATAGCCAAATGTGTATAGTTGAGTATTTCAATGTGGAAATTGAATACTACCCATCCTATTGACGTAACTAACAGCGGTGGTATTATCAATTCGTAATAATATTGCACAATTTCTTTCTACCCCGGCTGAACTTTTGAAGCCTAAGGAAACGGCTAGTAATTCTAGGTAATTGATGTGGTATTCTTTTTCACAATAAAATTTATTGTTTTGGAATACTACGCCCCAGCCTGTTCTGAATGCATCTATATATATCTTTTAAATTTGTACAGTAATTGAACAGGAAATTGTATATTTACTTATACTTTTCTACCAGATTAAATCTTCTAACAATAATTTTGTGAGTTTAATTTTGCCTCGTAGTTATACTTATTTTGTAGCTAGACAGGCTGCGACCAGTACTTACACTTATATGTTTGGCAAAATCTCGTACCGAGCATATTTGAAGTTTCATAAATTACTTATTAATTACGCTTATCGTCAAGTACTGTTTGATGTTAAACATAAAGCCAAAAAAGGAACCGACTTTGTCGGTACTAGTCGATTTTTGTCCAAATTCACAAGTGACTAATAACTTTTTTTTTATTGAAAAAGGATTAGACTTCTCTCTCACCTGATGGAAAGTGACGATGAAGCCGAAGGTGTTACACGTCTATCCATGAGATACCTATTCACTCGACGCTTGAAAGAACTAGGACTATAGTTTTCTGGAAAAACAGACGCAGGCAGTTCATTCCACACCTTGGCGACCCGCACCAAAAAGAAACTATTGAAGCGTTTGGTTCGACTTCTTGGGATATCTACCATGAAGGGATGGAAGGTCTGTCTGCGTCTAGTAGTCCGATACCAGAAGGGTGTGGGTTCAACCTGATCAAAAAGAGCATTCGCGCACTCTCCAAAATGTAATCTGTAGAAGACTGCTAAACTGGCAACTTTCCGACGATGGTCGAGGCTTTGCAGTTTTTTGGTGGTGAGGTCAAAGTTGTTAATAATTTTTCGGGCTCTTCGGTCAACTGCGTCCATCGCTTCTAGTTGGTACTTTGCAGAACCATCCCAAAGGTGGCTACAGTACTCCATACAAGATCGAACTTGAGCTGTATACAAATTAAGTAGCTGTTCAGGGCTGAAGTACCGTCGGACCTTCGAGATGATTCCCAACTTCTTTGAAGCTGTTTGAGCCATGGACACAATTTGTTGCCCGAAGTTTAGTTGGGACGATATAGTTACGCCTAGAAGCCCTAGGTGGTCGGTTAAGGGTACAGAAACATTTTGGAAAGTGGGCGTTAGGTCGAAATTGCTCTTTTTCGCGGAGAATAAACACGCCTGTGTTTTCGACGGGTTAAATTTGACCAAGTTGGACTCGCCCCAATCGGACACTTTCTTTAAGGCTGGATTTCTTGAGGACTCGCTCGCGCATTGGACATGCATCTCTCTACAACGGTGCTGTCATCAGCGTAACTAATAATGCCTGGGGTTAGCAGGTCGTTAATGTGCAGCAAGAATAACGTTGCAGAGAGAACAGATCCCTGAGGTACCCCGGCATTAATTGCCATTAGGTCAGAAGAGCAGCCATCTAAGACTACTCGAATTGACCGTTCCCTTAGAAAATCAGATATCCAGTCGCAGAGCCCTTTAGGTATTCCGTATGCTGGAAGCTTCCTTAAGAGACCATGCCACATCCTATCAAAAACCTTGGAAATGTCTAAGGATACAGCTATAGCTTCACCGTGACCTTCGCTCCATAAGTGAGTGGCATACACAAGAAGATTTCCAGTCGAGCGTCCACTGCGAAAATCATATTGATTATCACTAAGGAGCTCGTTGGACTCAAGGTATGCATGAGACGATTGTTCAATACACGCTCCATGACTTTGCAAAGCATGGAGGTGATTGCAATAGGTCGATAGTTGATGGGATCTGCACGGCTTCCCTTTTTTGGTACTGGTGGCACGTTAGCCAGCTTCCAGGATTTAGGTGATAATTATAATCGCGCATAATTATTGTAAATACCCCCGACGCAACGGATAATCCATACGCCATGTCCGTAAACTCGCATGTGATTGGCTCAAACATATCGTTTTCTTGAAATTCAAAACGTAGGTATTTTTTGTAATTAACAAATATAGGTACGAGTAGGTATGATCTTTTTTATCAGTTTTAGCTAAGAAACCATTATGGGGAATTAATTTAGAAGCTGTTTTATAAGATTCCATTTTAAAGTGTACTTTTTCTACAAAATTGTATAATTTTATTTATTTATTTTTATTTTTTTTTTGTTAAGTAGGTACGAACCGTATTTATCCGTTGAGTTTTGGCGCCAAAAGTATTTATTTATTATATTTGTTTGATATAAACTGGTCACTTGAGGTATAACGAGGTTTTATAGCTTCTAAATGTAACAATTTATTAATTGCTATTATCATGTTTCGTTTTTCACTATGCGACAAAATATGTTTGGGAGTAAATACTGGTGTAATTTTATCATGAAATTGAATTAAAATTATCATCATTATTATTTATCCATTTTAAAATCGTTTCATTATTTGGTATTTTAGGCCAATAATCGTAAAAGTAATGGATTCGACCTGCGTGTACCTGAATTATGGTTGATTCGACGCACGAGTCCCGGACTGGTTGAATTTTGCGTTGAACGTCGAATTCAAATGTGGACGCCGAAGTGGAGGCACTGGCTTTTTCCATTGACGTCGCCCCCCCCCCCCCTGTTTGACGGGTAACGAGGAGGTCCCATCCAGTTTCCCGACTGGGTTGACCGGTTGCCTGTCGATGTTTGGGAAGTACTTAGATAGCTTCGGTGTACATTATTATTATTATTACTATTATTACTTTTTTTTAACACTTTATTATCTCCTTTTTCAAGAAGTAAGTTCATACCCCTATTTATAGCGGTTATTCCATAAGTGAAGCCCCTTAAGCCCCGAGGTCATAAAGAATCTCTGGATCCATGTCGGAAATAATGCTAATGGTTCATTCTCGGAGGTCTACGGTATTGCGGTAGCCGAAATGGCTAGCCAGAGATTCGTCCACTGGGTTCATCATAATATTTAAATAATTTTAATGACGAGTTTCAGATTTGAAAAAGAAAGTAATAATAATAGAATATTACGTAATACAGATATTGTGTTAAATTTCTTTCAGACTACACGCATTTTCTGTATTTGTAATAAAATATTTAAACATTTTTTAAAAATAAGTCAAAAATACATAAAAACAATACGAGTACTATACAGCATTAATCGGAATAGGCAACATCAGGTAGAAGACTACCAGTAATTTGTGCGGATAACGTGATATATTTATTATAGATTACACGTATTTTCTGCATCTTTTCGACAAAGCGAAATTATAGTTTACAATAATAAACATATAAACATAGGTAGAAGACTACCAGGAATTTTTGCAGATAGCGTGATGTATCTATTATAGATTTCACGTATTTTCTGCATCTTTTCGACAAAGCGAAATTATAGTTTATAATAATAAACATCCGATAGAAGACTACCAGTAATTTATGCGGATAACGTGATATATCCATTATAGAATACACGTATTTTGTGCATCTTTTCGACAAAGCGAAATTTTTGTTTATAATAAAAAACATCAGGTAGAATACTACCAGGAATTTATGCGGATAACTTGATATATCTTTTATAGATAACACGTGTTATCTGCATCTTTTCGATAAAGCAAAATTTTAGTTTATCATAAAAAACATCAGGTAGAAGACTATTAGTAATATATGCCGATAACGTGATATATCTATTATAGATAACACGAGTTTCTGCATCTTTATAATAAAACGAAATTGTATTTTATAATAAAAAACATCAGGTAGATGACTACCAGGAATGCATGCGGACAACGTGATATATCTATTATAGATAACGTGTTTACTGCATCTTTTCAACAAAGAGAAATTATAGTTTCACTTATGAAAAAACATAAAATGGCTTACCTCATCGAAAGCAATAACGAGTCGCTTTCGTTTATTCTGTATTTTTTGTTCATAATTTTAGTACACTTTTAGTACAACTTTTACAAAATATTTAATATTAAACTATTAAGTTACTGCTTAGTTGGTATAAGAAGTGTGCTTGTTACCACGCACGAAAAAAGAATAAAGACTTGCCGGGACCGGGGTTGATCAAGTAAAAGACTTAAAGTTTTTTGAATAGGTCACATGACATACTCTAAAACTGTGCGAAGTTACCTAATACCTTAAAAGGACTACCTGTTTAGTCATATACTATCTGAAGATTGAAGCGATGAAATATAATCTTTCTCTATTACTTTAACCATTCACAGAAGACTTAATAAATCTTACATATCGTTGATGACAACCTCTTAAATTTGTTCCAAATATGTTAAGTCGTAACCATTTATTAAAACGAATCAGCCTGAAACATTTTTTTGTTTCCCATTACAAATAGAGTACTCCACAAAAGTTTAAAGCCTTATACGTAATGATTGATTGACGATTATTTCCTACATTGGCAAAAACTTAGAAGCTCACTTTAAGGATGAGCTTTCACGAATGGTCCCAGTTTTTGTTCCAGCCTTCTGCGACATGAAGTGACGGCACAACACTTCTTTGAGAACAAGACCAGACTGTAAAATATTTTGTTTTTTGTAACAGACAGTCGTTAATAAATATAACAGATTGAATGACTGATTGGTTTCAATTAAAAATAAGTAAATAAAAAGCCGAGCGCATGAGTGCCACCAAAATTTAAGTACGTGAATTATATTATGAACAGCTGGTTATTTTAATAAACATGCTATAAAAATAAATTTATAATATTGTTTTGTTTATTATTTGTATGTTAGATTGCCTGAACTCCTGCTAACTATATGTCTATTTTCAAAAATCTCACAAGTTCTTTTTACATAATTTTGATACATTTAAATAACTATCCAAATAAAAGATTGTTACATTTAAACAATACATCAGTGGAACAGATTTTTACTTGGTAAAGGCTAACGACCGATGCTTAACAAATTACTTTACTGGTGAACCTGTTCCCTAATACGGGAAATAAATTAATTGTTGGCACACCGGCTGTCATGATGTATGTGTGTTATTGCGCAGCTAGGTTTCTATTAATTTAACTGTTACACGCCCTTTTTATGTTTTCCATAAGTTTTGGAAGTTTCGCGTTGTGAAATTTTCCATCTATTTTCGTAAAAAATTGAATTAAATAATTCAGTTAGGTTTAATCCAACTGTCAGAAGGAGGGTTATGTTTTTTGGGTGTATGTAAGTATGTATGTACGAGTATGTACATTTCTTTGGCACGCTCTTTAGCCCAAACCGTTTGACAAATTTCAACATAATGTTAGATTTGCGAGAGTCTCAGTTGTGAGAGTGTCATATTTTTTCCCGTGGGTACACGAAATACACGGGAAAATAACTTTAATAGTCACCTCTTTGTAACCTACGGCTGGGTAATACACAAAAATCACATTTAACACTATTATAATTTATCTTCAAAATATGCAGTAGGTACTTTTCACCCTTTACTGCGTTACTTTATTGCGTACATAAACTATGAATTACGCCTCTCATTATCACTTTCCCAAAAAATACACGTCGCCTGAAGCGCAACTTATATTCATACTTACACTCATTTGGAACCAATTTTATAGTCATTACAGAGATCTAATAACATTTGATGGATTGCACTACAAAGCCCAATTATTCACAGTTATAAACGATTATCACGCATACTTCCGAAAACAGGGCTGCCAACCCGGAGATTATATCGCTTATAATGTATCTACGTGATTAAGCAACTCCGTCGATACGATATTGACTTCCCTTGCGAGCTTAATAAATACCCGCAAGCGTCAAATGGAAGCAGATATTTAAATATTAAACAGATGCAGCGTAATCCGGTCCAATATCATCCAATATTTTGTCGGATGTTATTAATATTTACAGCGCTCTCAGATTTCCGAATAGACCTCCAATGAGAAATCTCATGTCTTAATTAAGTATATCTTTCGTTACGAGAAATTAGTTTGTTATTTTTTTTATTATTGTTAAAAAAAACGATTCATTTATGACAGTTATTTTCAAGCGTCAGGTTTCGAAGATCAATTTCGAAAATTATAAGGAAACAATTGTTTCAACATTGTCGTATACATAGATATTTATTTAGTGTTGTTCCTAGTACCATATTGGTCGATGGAACTGCTCGTTACGAGGTCTGGAGGTATGTGTAAACGAGCCGCGCAAACCCGACGCTAATTCTAGTTTACGACGCCACCAGAACGCGACAAAGCCCTAAAGCGGGCCCGACAGTCACAGCTGCTACAAAATTTTATTGAAATCATACTTATAACCATATACATCGAGTCGATGCTAGCTTTATGGTTGCAACTTCTTGAATAAAAGCAACGGCTGATGTACTAAATTTCAATTCTTATGCGAGTTCGTGATTTTAATTTGAATCAAAAAAGTAACTATATTGAATTGTGACATAACCTCATTGATGAACAACATCAAACATACACTTAAACTTCACACAGACTAAGAAAAAAAACGGTAACCGAAGGTAAGACGCTCCAGTTTTGTATAATAAACTTTAATAGTGTCACATGGGGCCGTTTTATAGCCTTGCAAAGTTAGATTTTGTCAAAATTTCCAACTAGGAAATTTAAACCGCTCATTTACGAGCGCAGAGGATTTTTCTAAAGATCGCCGTGGCGATAGTGCTGCGATAAGCCCACGATTTGCGAGTGTGGAGGTTGTGAGATATTAGCCATCTTTCACTAGAATTTGTGATTTACATTTTAAACCTAGTTATAAAATGTTGATCTGATAGCCATATTTAGCTGATGCTCTATTTACATAAGTACCTAGTGTTTCTATGCAATTATGGTTTGAATTTAACTACGATTAGTTTCTCCTTTTCTTTTATCACAAATTAATAGCATATAATTGCTTAATTTAGTTGTAGCTGCAGACCTCCCATACCTACTTTAAATAAAGCTTTAAACCTAAGTATTTTATGGTTCACCATACAATTGTCTAAATTGACCAACCCAATGATTTTTTCGTTACGGTATTTAAAAATTTTATTTCAGAGTGTTTTTTTTAATTAATTGATTTATCTTATCTACAATAATTTATTGCTTTACTTCACAGTTCTGCAGTAACAGCAGTGTCATGGCATCCACAATCTGGTCTGCTGTCATCGGTAGACCGCGGGAAGCGTGCTGTCATATGGGGTGACTTGTGACCCGCATCAGAAAACCTACCCTGTGTACAGGACAATACGGTACGTTTTGAGTTGACATAGGATCGGTAAGCGATTGAATGTGTAAAAAAGTTAGACGCAATGACACTTCCTTGCTGTCGTCTTACAAGTGTTTTATGTCAGTTTGTTTATTAATATTACATCCACTACGTTTTGCCGTATTACTTTTTGTGTCTTTTAATAATAGTCCTACTAGAGACGAAATATCTGTAAGATCGATTAATCTTGAAAGTACAAAAATAGATTTTATACCATACCTACTCTAAAAAGCTTATTTTATTCACGCAAAACAGTGAATAAAAAGGCCTTTTATTCACTGTTTTGTTTTTATTCACTGTTTTGGTGTTGGAATTTGGAACACAAAATATATCCGATCTCAATTTTAATGCTTACACAAACTCCTTGCGCTAAGATTCGAAATTCAAACTCTTTGGTGCAAATAAATTCTCGAGATTTGATTGGTCGATATTTGCGACAAGGAGTATAATAAATATTGTTTCACAAGTTGACCACCCTAATGATAATAATAAGAAAATTACGCTTAATTTCAGTCATTGCTCTAATTTTAATGTCCATTTCAATTAATGTAACATTTATTATTTCTTGATTAAATTTCTATTTTCGCTTAAATTATGTCTTTTTCTCGTAGTCATGGTATAAAGTATAGTATGCAACTCCTGAATAAAGTACGAATTTATATCGAGGGCCATGAATCACTCGCGTCGCTCAGGACTCTAACAGTTGAATCGTTAGAATCCTTCACTTGCTCGTGACTCATCTACGGCCCTCGCTTTAAATCCGTCCTTTATTCACTAGTGGCATAATATACTATTTTTGTTACTAAATTCATAGCCGCAAACGAACACGTAGGTGTTTTATTCATTTATACTAATTGTATTTGTTACATCGACTAACGATGCGTTGCCAACTGTAGGCTTCAGTTGAAATTGCCTTTGTTTCCACTGTAATAATCACTCGCCAATTGTTGTAATCATTACCACAGTAATTGCACTGGCTGTTCCTTTCCTTGAACTGGAACACAACCACATAAACGTGATTTTTATGGCGGTCAAAATAAGGACTGTTTTAAAGAAACTCTACTGCTTAAATGTATTTTTCGGTTTTCACCTCTACAAATATATGTGACCCCGAAGTAACATTGTCCATATCTCGAGGTTTCCAGGGGTCGGCAGTTACGCGAGTAAATCCGCATATCAATCTCTTTACTTGAATGTATTTAACAAGATGTATAATAGAGAATGATACTCTTTATTCCTATAGGATATGTTATCTGGATAGTGTTGTGATTGATGGCTTTGAAACAGAATTTACTTAAATATAATCGACTTTTGATATCTTAAGATCACTAGTTGTAAATAAATTAAATTCAAATATTATTTATTTCTCCAAAAAGTTACTATGACGTTTAACCATCAAGATACAAGAGAGATTAAATTTTTATAAAATATAATTATAGTGTATTGGTCTATTTATATATTGCCAAAAATGGGATGACGTAGCCATTCATTAAAGTGGCATTAGAGGTTCAATACCAAAAAAAATAAAATTACTATTACTCACTTAATTGTTAGACTATACAAACATTAAGCGCTCCTGGTTTTAAGTGTACTTCGAGTAAAGATAGATATTAGAATATATTTAATAATATTTATAAAGAAAAAAGGTTATTTCCGAGAGGCGGCTTCACATAGACATGTATCACTAATTGAAAACATATTTAACTGTAAGAAAATAATTTGATTAATTTTGATTAATAATCAAATAAAATAAATCATTGAATATAATTTTATACTTATTTGTTTCTCAATTGATAAATAATCAAATAGTCGTGAAGTCTGTACTGTTTATGTTGTTAAATGTGATTGATTTTCTTATATTGCATTTCGATTTATTGAACCTATTCCAAATTTCAATAGAATACACAGAAAAGATTTCAATCAATATAATTCTACTTTGAAAATGTTCGATTATGTTTTAATTTAGCAATTGTACAAAGTAAATGCCCTCTAAATGTGCGTATTGCCCACTATTAAGAGGATAGTAAACCGATAATTTAATTGCCAGAACAATAAATAACACATTTAGATAAGCGTTCAGGTTTCAATTGCTAGACTAAACGTCAGGTAATTCAACTCGCTGGTTCTGTTTCAAAACAACCAATTAATATGTTAATTATGTACCCATTCAAATTCGGATTTTCGGTCTTTTTTTCTTTGTTTTCTTTATTTTATTTTATTTTATTTTTAATTATTTGGAAAACGTACAGTGTTCTTATAGCTAGCTTAATACTATAAAATTAACTACACACCAATTATTAGTTTTCACATATCATAAACTGTATAACTTGAGATAGAGCTAGGTACATATATAATACACACAAATACACAAATATTACAAAACAAAAACAATTTAAAACTCAATCAAATGGATCAGGGAACGTTATCAAACCATTGATTAGTAATTTTAAGCCTGACTCTTTCTACGGAAGAATTAAAAAAGTCAATCTCTGGTGAATTTATTTTATTTATCAAATTTGAGGCCCTTACAAAAAATGAATTTTGCCGATAATTAGTACAGCTATGAGGAACATGCAGAGTAATATGTTGTCGGGATGACCTGGTTGGGACCTTCAGGCCCAATTGGGCAAGGAGGTAAGGAGAATCAATCTTGCATTGTGCAATCTTGATAACCGTGACATTATCCGCGATTTGGCGTCTTACGTAGAGGGGTAAAATGTGATAACGCCTACATCTGGACTCGTAGCATACATCTTGGACTCTACTTTTGAATTGAAGATGTCTCATAAATTTACGCTGTATGGTTTCAAGCCTGCCGATGTAAATGTCATACAATGGACTCCAAACTTGTGAGCAATATTCAAGGATACTACGCACATACGCACAGTAAAGAATTTTTATAACTTTTATGCTATTAAATTGGGAACTAGAGCGTAAAATAAATCCTAATGCCCTATTAGCCCGATTAGCAATATCATCAATATGTCTTTCATACATTAATTTGCAATCGTGAACAATACCCAAGTCGCGTATTTCATTAGACATTTTAAGAACTTTTTAAGCAGGCAGCCATTTTGAAATTAGCTGCTAACGGGGGTGTGTTTCGTTTTATTTTAATAATAATAATAATAAATACCCAGACAAACACCCCAACTATATGGCCCCAAAGTAAGCAGAGCTTGTGTTATGGATGAGACCATGTAGCGAACTGGGAGGGGGAACCCAGAATAAACATACATATATAAATATACACACCATGACCCGAGAAGAAACATCTGTGTTCATCACACAAATGAATGTTCCGGCCAAGGTCGGAGTCCAGGACTCGAACCTTGGACCTTCGGCGTATTGGGCAAGGCTACTTACCACTACACCACTCGGTCATCAACATTCGTTGGCATACAATTTTGGCCGAAAGGCCATCCCGGTTTCGCTGAAGGTTTTGTATCCTGGTGGACCAATTTCGGACGACATCTTCGCATAAATGGGGCTAAATTTCATGAACAAAGCGAGTTACGTTAACCTTTAGGGCGGCAATTGACTGCATAGACCAGAGATTTCAGGTAGAAATCGGGCGGTGTTAAGTCACACGACCTCGGTTGCCATTTGATGTCGGCAGTTCAAATTTGTGCGCTGAGCGACGGATTATGGACTCTCTAAATTGGATGCATCACTCGGAACATTAGGCAAATACACCACTATAAACACACGTGAATTAATAAAAATTTTAAATACAACATATTCAAGACCAAAAACAAGAGTAAATGTTTTAAACATCCTTATCAATATAAACCTTTATAAAAAGTAACAACCGATATTGGTTTCGATCAAAACAGCAATGTTGATTGCGTCTTTCACAGAAATGTCTACCTCTTTTAAGCTGGCCAGATTTTTTCTTGTCAATAGTCTATTTATTACTACAATTAGATTATCTGTCCCGAGCATACATAAGTGAGTTTATTTCTTTTTAATTAAAAAACTATAAAATAAAGCCGTCTCATCTTCGTTTAAAAAATGGGAACTAATGTTGCCATTAAAATTACTTATTTTGTATTACCTCTGTTTATCAGTTTACAACGAGATCCGATCTAGCGAATAATAGAATACCATTAAGGTAATGACAGCATAAGCGTCTGGTTAAGTACATAAAAGATTTTATAGGTTTTTTATATTTGTTTCTATGAATTTCAAAAGTATGTACATTTTTACTGTAAATTTATGACCAGACACGTCCGTTATGTAGGCCACTAAAATATGCGGACACCATTATACAAAATAACTACAAAGAAATATCTTTAACCATTTTTGGAATATATTTCTGTCTAGTGAGAGTGAGTGCCAAATGATTCTAGATCGTAACCACAGAATTCACTCCTTCTTTAGACCATTTTTCTATTCAGACAATAAGATAATTAGTTACAGGTACGAACGTGCTGCAAAAAATTAATATAGTCGGTACTCGACGTGATTTTGAAAAAGAATTGCCTAGTGAAAGTGTTACTTTCGACTTTCGTTAGTGTTTTGTAGAACCGAAATGTATGTATGGCGTTCTTTAGTCATATTGTCTCGGTGGTTACAAAAGCTTGTGTATTCTTTTGTTATTCTAAGACGGCTTTGTATCCGTTCTGAGATAACTAGCTTGGGTGTCTTGTTGCCTAATAAAACAGTTAATTTTGTTCAATACTACCTACTCTTGATTTCGCTTTTGTCGTGAGAAAATTTGTTTCACATCGTTGGTTATCTCTCTTTCTTATTTTAGGCTATAGACAAGGATGTGATGACGTTTGCAAAAAATCGCCCAGACTTTCATTTTTTTCACGTGCTTTGGTATTGTCACCAAATCGAACTGGAAAATTTAATCATGTGCCCGGCGACGTGATCAATATGGAAAGTATTTTTCAAATTAAACGATGGCACACTTGCATTCATTCGTTCGGATTTTATTATCAGTGGCTCTCATTTCGGTTTTTTTTTTAAAGAAAGTAGGGTTTAACTTTCACAGCCCAAAAATAGTACCAATATTATTCATTTCGAATTTGGGTTTAATTAAAAATCTAAGATCATTTTTTTAATTGGTTGAGGATATGACGAACTAGCTGACAAGTTATTAAACGTCTCATTAACATGTTTAAGTTGGCTCATTACTTTTCATGCACGCATCGTTTGGTCAAATATCTAGAGTTGACTGCACCGTTATCGGGGACGGATAGCCAGCCCAAATTACATTTTCTGTCACCGAGAAGTGTTGGTGAAATTATTGGTTTTGTTCCGAACTGTAATGTGATGATCACAGCGGCGGCCGACGTATTATGTTGTTAAATTTAGTGTGCTTGTGAACACACCTCTCACCTTTGGTCGGGATACCGTTTGTTCGGGGCGTGGTGGCCACGGCCTTAAGGAATCATCTTCGAAATATTCCTAATCTTTTGTAACTGTTTTGTGTGATTTCATGTTGGGATTGGATTTAAAACTTTGGCTAGAGCCTATCAAGTTATTGCTTATTATTGAGTGAGCAGTTACTACTGCCTTAAAAAGCTTTTAGCTCATTGGCTGTAATACAATTTACAGCTATTTTAGGAGCTTAATTACACGGTGAAGATGGTTCTTTCAGGTACTAAAAGAACTCCTACGTACACAGCATCTAATTGAACACACTGTTGACCTACTTAAGAACTTGTATTTTTATCCGCTTGTAGGTGTGAACGCTCTACTGAAACCAGCCAATGTTTATGAGTGCAATGGCTGAACCATAGGAAGCGACCAGAATGTATTGCTTTTTCGTCATTTACTGCCGCCATGAGGTGCTCAGAAAGTAAACAGCTCTATTACAGGGAAAACTTAACATTACGAGCAATATACATTTTATAGATGTTAGTAGTTCTTTATTGACACAAATGGTACAGTTTAAATACAGGCTACTTGTAAGTATAATGGATATGATTATAAACTGTGTATCTCAGAGGAAAATTCACCGATTGTAGATTCTGTGAAATAATTTCTTGTTGATCTATGAATATTTATAAGCCACCTTCCGACCCAGTCGTAATGATTGGTTAGTTCGTGTTAGAAACGTACACAGCTTGTGAAATATAACTTTACCTGTCAAGTTTATGGAGGCGCCAAAACGTGGAAATTTCAATAAATTTGCCAGGTTTTAGTTCATGTTGTGAAAGCCGTCGTATTATGTTTAAATGTTTTATAACTTCTATTTAATAATTTTATATTCAAATTTAGTTATGTTATAATTACGTCTGACTGTTCAGCAACGTCTGAGTAAATGCTTTAAGAAGTTCGTACTTTTTAATAAACATAAGAAGTCCTTTTCTTGTTATGTTTAACCTGAGAAGGAATTTTGTTGGGGAAAAGATATTTTTCTTTTGCAAATTTTCGATCTGCAGAAAAACATTATGTTACTTGTAAGATGGCTTCTATTAAAATACTTAAAATGAATTGGAGAACTTTGCGTTAAGTTAAAGTTGTGCCAAATGTACTTGGAAGTATAAATTAGCAAGCATGGCACTTCTTTTTTCAATTAGGTTTTAAATATTACTTCGCAACTAAGCCGAAGTAACCTGAATTCAAAACCTACATCAAGAAATTCAACTTATTGTAAAGTTAAAAAAAACAACGTTTTAGCCCAGAAGTAGAAGTCATTTATCGCATTAAAATACCGTATGTTTTGGTACACTGATGATAGAATTAGTGTTACGGTTCTAAGGTTAATTATATTTTTATTTGTATCTAAACGTCGCGGTGGGCACGCGATATTGTGCCCATGGGCTGATGACGGCTGTTTATCAAATCACTGTCAAATGTGACTGCATGAAGTATTTGAGGCACCTTAATTTGCAGTTTATGTTGATGATGTCAATCAATTTGATCCACATGAACTCACAGCAATGAAAAAGAATTTTGTGTACAGTTTGTTTGGACAAGAATTGTATCACGCACACATTCTTTAGAACATGTTCTAAACAACACATATACGGAGATATCAAATATTAATAAATGAAACCAGACTTACATATTCTGCAGCATTGTAAACAAACGGTAATACATAGAAAATTAAAGCTTCCCGCGGTTTTAACCCTGTAGCTTCCGCTGAGGTGTCGGTACGTTTAAAAAAATTCATCGCTGAATGTCCAACGTACTTCTTATGACATAAAATTTGTTTGCTATCGCGCAATGTTAATAAGCCTAACAGTCCAGTGGGAATGTCTGGATAAAATCTGTCAATATGGTTCTAAATTATGTAGTTGAAAGTTTATCAATCAGCAATGAACAAACACAATGTTACCACTTTATGATCATAGTAGGTACGAGTCGCAACAAAGATTACTATTAATGAAACATCTGTATGGCTTGACCATGGAGCAAATACAAAGATGTGTCGTAGTATGTGTCGTTCTTAAGTCAGTCAGGTAAAGACGAAGTTAAATTAGAACAGCTTAAATTAGAAACTTTTGATGGCTTATCGAAAAAGTTCAGGTGTAATTCACTTGTTAGTTAACATCGATCATTTTATTATTTAAAATTCTTAACTTATTACTTAAACTTAAACTTTATAACTTAGACTTTATAAATTCTTGCGAGTGAAAAAACACACTGTCAACAATTTAATTTTGATAATGCATGTATGTAACTTCGACATTAAATAATACTACGCATTTTTTGCTAAGAAACAAATTCAAACGAAATTTCAGCAAACAAATTCCGAGTGCCACTGACGCCAGCGCCCCTAGCGAGGAGACACTTAAACTATAGAATGTGTCATGTCTGTCTACATTAGGAAAGGCATTGCTTAGAATATCTCTTTTTTATTTTTTCTCTATGGTCTTGACCAATATTAACCCGGCACCCAGCGCGAGGCCATGACTCCAAAATTTAAAGATATTAAAATCTGAACTTCCGTTAACTTGTAATAATCGGTCCATATAGTTGTTTCCAAAAAATTTTCCCTAATTACATTGTCGGGTATCATTTTAGAAACGTCCTAGCTGACAAAAGACGGCCAACCCAGACAGACATTCAAGCATTAGAAGATATTTCCCTATTGCCGTCACAAATCTCGCGTGGAACAATTCCACAAATGTTTGTATTAGATTAACCATAACTCCAAAATTTTTATAAATGGCAATTACCATTATGCAATGCCGCAGCTTAGTTTTAACTTAATGGTTTATGGTATTTTCTTAAACTAAGTAATCAAAGCCTCTACTGTAAATATCATACAAATTTATTAAAGTTGTGATATTATTTTTAATAGTTTCTAAAATTCATCCCGTATAATGCCATATTTCATAATATGGTATTGTTACGGCGACGACGTTACTCGATTTGACATGAATCAAGCAATTACGAAATTCGAGGGAGCCTGTCAAGTCGCCGTGAATTGAACGGTCCAAACACTCATCTAAGATGCCAGAGTCCGAGGTTCGAATCCTAGTGCGAGAACAAAAAGTATGTTTATAGGCTTTTTGTGTTTCTACGATAGAACAGAAATTTTAATATTTGGATCAGGTACGGAAAGTTCTAGCTAAATTTAATATTTGAAAGGAAGTAAAGACGATCCTAGTTAATTCTATTCGAATCAGAAATGGTTTTTTTATAGTTCATATTATGACCACTTCAAATACATTAATTTTTTTAAGTTAACAATTACCTCACTTACCGCTTACGCACTGTGATCGCGCAGTTAAATATAATCTGCCGATTAGAGCTTAATACTTTATACTTTTTTAAGTCTTGGTAATACAATTTATATACGAGAAGATATGTCGCAGTAGAACTGAGTTGCAGGTAGCTATAATAACGCGGTGTTAATGTTAAAGACATTAGAATATGCTTTAGGTGATGAAAACTTTGGTGAAAACACAACACAGAAAACCCGCTTCGCATGTACTGAGCCTTGCTTAGCCTTTCTATTAATCTACTTTTACAGTACCATTTATTCAGTTTCATTTTAAACCATGCGCCAGTATATCTATTTTAAATAAAGCACTATATATGCCCTGAAGTCAAATAGATTCTCTTCACACATTTACAGCTATTATAATTTCATTACTGAGCCGGGTTGCCATTTTGACGCCATTAGCCAAAAAAACTCACTTCAATTATTGCCCCGCAAAAAACTGTAAGTATGGAATTAGCACGAGCGCCGAGTGTTGTGTTTTGCGGTGGGGTAATAAATTACATTCCATCTGTTAGTGAAATTTTATTATTGTAAAAAGTTGAGAAAACATTTTTGATGAAAATCTTTTGTAGTTTTCTATGCTTTTTGCGAAGAATCTTCTGAATTTTTGGTTGATGAGTTGGATTAATTTATGAAAGGACACTATTTTCATTTTCAGAAAAGAACTGCGAACCCTAAATAGAAAACTGCAATCCGTTTTAAATACAATAAAACTAAGATACTTTAATTTGAAGAAACCGTTTAAGTTATAAATGATGGACTGTTCTATTTTCATGTCTTTAATAAAACGAGCTGTAAACAATATTGCGATAAATGCCTACTACATTTATAACGGCTTCAATTACAGATTCTGCAATAAAGTGGTTTTTAGTATGGTAACCATAAGCTAATCGTTTAACGGAACCAGGGTTGTTAGCAAGAGGAAATGTGACCAGAATGTGCCCTCTAAAATTTACTAACGCCAATCTTAAATTTGTAATCATGATGAAATAAAACACGACGTTGTCAATGTTTATGCTATACTTAGAATTATAGACCACCACATCCATAACTGATAAGATTTTACACTCAGGCTTTAAGAAAGCAATATCATGTTGAATCCTAGACCTTTAAGTGGGAGTAAAATTTCTTTTGTTTAAAGTTCGTCCTGCACGGTTCTACAGTCCTTCCAAATTTTACCACCATCGAAACCAAGATAACATGGTTGTGTTCAGTTTTTTTTTTTTTTCTATGAAGTTGAGTTTATTTGTTGAGATCTCGTCTGGGGCAGTACTTACAGCCCTTCCTATGTTGACCGTCATAATAATCACGTTGACTAGGTAGTGTTCCGGTCAAAGGAAAGGAACAGCCAGTGCAATTACTGGAACAAAGGCATGGTACCACTGGCTCCTACCACGAACAGATAAAATACACGTCCTAATCCAAGTCGAGTTTCGAATCCTTTTCCTTGCCTGTAGGCGATCAGGATGTATTAGTTAAATCTTGGCAATTTTTTATCCTAGCCACTAAGCCCAGTGAAATTTAAAATGTCGTAGAATCGTAAATTACATGCATTTCGAAAGTTTAAATAGCACTGGTTAAATTATTAACAGTTTTGGGATCTTTGGTAATAGTTATCTATATATCACAAGATCTCGGATTTAAATCGATATATTCCAATGACATATTTATATTTATTGTGGGTTTAAACTGAGTTTAATCCCTAACTCGAGCATTGTTGCTTATCACGGGGTCTATCTGGAGAATTTATTTATAAATTTATTTATCTTTACAGGAGTCAAAGCCGGTTAATCCGACATACCCAACGGAGGAGGGAGACGAAAACGGAACAGAAGTATTCGGTTTTCTTCGAGGCATCACCACGGACTTATTACAAAAATTCACATGATACTGTTTAGGCGTTTAGGGTAAAGATTATTTTTACATGATGTAAGTAAATTTAAAATGTCCGGTACGAGTCTAAACAGTTTGTAATCATGCGGAACAATGTCGTTATAGAAAAAATTTTACAGGTTGCACAAAAAAGTTACTATTATGTTACTATTATGACATTGGCAAATAATTTTATATTTCTGACGCTAAATTGCTAGTGACAAAGTACATAACTTTTCTAAGTTCTGAGCGGAACATTCTATTTTGCTTCAGTGACATGTTTTAAATTTCCATATTTGCTCTGCGGTATTCATACTTCATTAATTTTCGAAGCAACCAAAAAATTATACTTCAAGGTTATTTCTGAGTTCATTACTGTTGTTTGGTTTTTAAGGTTTTTAATGCTGTTGTGCGATGTCTCAGAGTAAAATATTTCATATTATATAGTAATATGATAAATATTGATATTATCTTTAAGATTATATCACTAATGAATTGTAAACCGAACGTTTTTTAGGCATACTTGGTAAAAAAAACTCTCGTTTACATATAAATTGTGCATATTGTAAATAAATAAGTTTTTGTATAAGAAATGGTGCTAATATCACAATTTTTCATATTGACTGTTAGTTATTTTATAAGTACCTAAGTAACTAAAATAATTAATTTACTTAGTAATAGGGTACCATCATGATTTTTCCATTTATTTAGTTTATCATTCCTTTAATTACTTTGATGACTGTGAAAATGTTGTATATTTCGAATTTATTTGATTTAATGGTTTTTAAAGTAGAAAAGTGGTGAAATTATGAAATTTAAATATACTGTAGGTATTTTAAACAATTGATTAACAATCGATTGATTAAACCTGCTGATATTATAACTAAATAAACAAGTAATAATTTTTGTTCGCTAAATACAACTTATATTCAGGTGCGAAACACATCGAAACAAGTTATTGTGTTGTAAGTCGGGTGAATGATTCTGTCTAGAGCGCGTTTAATTTTTTTATGAAAAAGCCCTTTACCTTAAGTTGTTGCTGTTTAAATTACATATAAAAATCAAAAGCACTTTCCGCGTAAAGTGAAGATCAAAATTCGCATTTGGCACGCTAATCGGCTGTACATACCAGTCTCCAGTTCTCATCTACCGCCAACTCCTCTTGTCGGGTAGATGATGTATAAATTTTTTGGTTTGTTTATTTGTACTGGATAAACACTGAAACTGCTTAACCGGTTTCAATTATTCTTATTAAATAAAAGTAATCCATTCGTTTATCAAAAATTGACCAGGAGTTCCATTCACGAAGTCGCGCCTCAGTACCTTTTTTACTAGAGCCACTACCCACTAAAACCACCTGACTCTGGCAATCTAATGCCCCACAGCCTTCATCTGATGCGACAGCCAATCGGAGAAAAGGCCGCGCAAGCGGGACATCCGCTTGGAAGTAAGAGTTTAGCTAATATATGAAGGTGCTCTAAGAGAATTAGAGTTGAACTAAAGTTAGTCCCGGCCTGGGCAGCCAGGAGGGCTTCAAGATCGGCCGAAAGCTGATGATAGGGGGTTGAAGTTAGCGTTCCTAGGTCTGAGGACTTTGAACTTCGCTTTTATGGATGGGGCAGTATATGAGACGAAGTAAAAACCAGACAGTAGGGGGTGCGACCTTGTGAACGACACTCACTGTACACGACTGAAGCTAACGCTAGGTAAATAAGGACGAAATTTACTAGTTCCTATATAGTCTTATTATTTTTTATTAACCAAAAGGTTTCGCAGTGAAGACCATAACTTGTGAGTATGGCTAGTTAATCTTTAGTCCCAGATTTATTTATTACCTAATATATTTAACAATGGCAGAAACTCTTAACTACCACTCCGTCATGTTTAAAAGCCGTAACACCTTTAGTACTCGTCATTTACATAAATAAAATAAATTAATAATAGGCGTTTCATCCAAACACATCGGAATAGACAATTTTTCCTAGAACGTTAACCACACAGATTTCATGATAATTACATATGGCGGAGTAACCATCAATAGTACAATAGGTTCATTGCCATTTGAGATTTATAGTTCTTTGAAGTAAACGTAATAAAAGCAAGCAATAGTTAATTTTCACAGTACTGCTACTGCTAATTGACAGTTTCAATATTTATTTTGATAGAACAATACAGTCGAGAAAACCATGTGATTTGCTATTATTCTGACTTTTGGATTTTCCGTCGGTGCACTCATTTGCATAATGCAATCTTTGTTTATATGAAACCAAAAGATCTTAAACTTGTTTATATCTATTTACATCTTATGTACTAACATATCTCTATATATGTATATGGATTAAAGTTTGAACATTATTAATTAATCATGACCCGAGAATAGTATGAGGCAAAGCTACTTCTACCACTGACGCCATTCGACCGAATCATCTTTAGTGTCGTAGCCCACTAATATGCGGGGCGCCTACAAAAGACCGAACAACACGCAAGCGATTCTCGCCCCTAACGCCCGGTACAATTTGAATGATGTAAACACGGCTTAATACCCTACGTGCATTGCAGGGCATTTTGAATAGTACCACAATGGGCGTTAAATTAATATACATGGTGTTTTAGTGTCGGTGTAATATCATATTTTGTTTTGCGTTTAGTAACGGACGAGGGATAGGGCTGTCGATTGCTGGTTCATTTTGATAATATATCTCTGTTTTGAATATTCGATTAGTCAATTTATCGAGAATCAGAATGACGTTAAGTTTTATTTTAATATTCATAAGTCAAGCAAATATACCTATTATATGTTATAACCTGTACTTTTAAAAAGATTTGAACATTTTAAATATTATCGCATAAGCGAGTTGTAAATTACGAAGTTCAAGCTATAAACCGTAATAACTAATGAGATTGATAACAGAACATATGTATTAAAAATTCCCTTCTCATTACAAATTATACATATTAAAACGCTCAAATCTATCAACTCAAAATCTCCACTTTTCCTTATTCTGTATCCGTCACTATAACTCCCTACCATCTCCCATTAGAGTAATCAACATTAATTACAGATACCCATTCTACCAAATAATGTTTATTAAGTTTCGACCCTAAATAAGCTCCTGGCCTGGCCTTAAGGCGTTCATTAACAAACAATGATGGCTGGCCACTGACTCTATCGATAAATAAGAGGCTGCAACTTTGCAAACTGTATCATGCTGTATAAAGAACTATGAAAAGTAAGGGTTGGATAATTTTTTACGAGATTGTTAAAGTTTGATTTCGTTGGTGACTGACATGAAGTGTATAAAGTTTGACATAGAGAATAATTTTTTTGTCTGTGAATATAGTCCTAAAGGTGCCTTTTACTTTGATATAAACTTTTTCTAATCTATTTTTTTTTATTAAAATACATAGATAATTGAACAAACTATCTGCAATAATATTGTTTTTTGTCAATGTGTTTATGAGAAATTTATTTATACAGTTTTTCGATTTCAAGACAAATAATTAAATCATCTGTTTTAAAGTGAAAAACCAACGTGCACAAATGCAATATTTCGGTAATCACGACAAAATGTAACACTTAGTGACTTATAATGTCGGTACCCTTGTTTAAAATTATGTAAAATAAAACACATCTTAATCCCAAATTAATCGAACTCAAAGAGTTATAAATATAACCGCCAACCCGTTTTGATACCTGACGTACTAAGTCAAAATTTTACTCTTAGACGAGTTTCTTTTATAGTTCTATTATATTAAAAAGACTGGTTACACACACAGTAACAACTTTATTAGTCAAGTAAGGTAGGTGTTTGTTACTTAGGTACCTATGCTGCTATCACTGGAAATACCATAAACGACGACTTTTGGTCATAACTACGAACTGCGTAGACGGTTTGATAATGGTCTAGACAAGTAAATAGTACTTGTTAACCGACTCCAAAAAAGATGGTTATCAGCATGACCTGACTATGTTGTATTTTGCTAAATTTCGTAAATGATTATAAAAATGTTGACCAGTTATAAGTCAAATGCCAGTATTTATCATTTTTATCGTTACATTTGCGAAAAGTTTGACTAGAATCGGTTCTGAGGATTTTGTTATGGAGCCTGTCGATTTACATATTCCTGAAACGGGAACTCCACATATAATAATTGACACCATTTGAAAATTCAATATAAAATCTTAGTATCATATCGTTAAATTCCTGAATAACATAACACGTATACTAACCATGGATTCAACACATAAATAATCCAATTACAAATTTAAATAAAAAAAATGACCCAGCAGAACACCTATCGCGCAAAACTCCGGCATTCCGCGCCCCGGGGCCGCAAATAAATCTGTGACGAGTATTTTGACAGTCGCCCATTTTTTTTCACAACTTTTTTGCGTTATATTTTGTTCGACACGGTACAATGACCTCCTTAGCCTTTTGTATGGTGTTATTCTTTCAATGTAATTACTATTGTAGCCGACTTAATTATCAGAAACTGTTTGGATGGACCTCCTTCGGTCGGGTGCTACTTTAACTAGCAAAAAGTTCAAGCTTTTTGTTCTAAATTGCTTAGTGCTATAGTAATTCCCATAGTGATAATGGAGTTTAATTTGTTTCTTCGCTTTTTGTGTGATTTTCTAAGTACTTAAAACAATACTTAGATGAATTCAAACTAAAACTCATGAAAGAGGTTATAACGGAACCGCCAATAATTCCCACATGCCTAATTTAAAATTAACCGTTTATTATTTTAACAATATAAAAAAATATTTTATCGAAAAGGTTTTATCATCTCTAAGTATAACAACTAGCTTAATTACTCAATAACAATGTGGGACCTTTTAAAATTTCACCACTTGCCTACGCGTTGTATCTTGCCAATATTGGACCGATATACTCAATAAAAAATTTATACCGATATCGATATTATTGTTAAGATGAAATGTATTTCTAACGGGCAATATACATTTGGCGGCTATAAAACTAGTCATTTGTACGAAATATTTAAAGTTTGTTTTGGTTTTTAACATATTCAATGTACAGTGATCGAGAAAAGTCGGTTCACAAGTAGAGGCTTTAACTTATCATTTTCGCTATTATTTTTATATACTAAATTATAAATTATTTAAAGCATTAATTTGAATATTAATTCGGTAATCATATTATTTTTCATTAGTTAATCGTATGAATTAGGTTTTCTTCTTGAAGATCTACTTCTCTCACTGACTGTACTTCGAATAGTATTTGACATCTTCATTAAAACACTTCAAAGCATAAATTTTCTTGGTTCGAATGTATCTTAAATGTTAATACATACTTTAGATAAGTTTAAAATTGATTTAGCAGGTTTTTTAAGGACCACTTTACGCCAGCTAATAATTGAGTATTTTTGGCAATGAAGCCATTTACGATAACGGCACGCCATAACTTGCATGAACAATATTGTGACAATGGTTTTATTACTATGGGATCTTTTAGTAAAGTGTGAACTTCAGTTTTTCTTTGCCAACTTGATGCCGTTAAATGACTATTTGTGCAAACATACTTGCTTTTTTCAATGTTCATGTTTAGCTGTTAAGTCTCGGAATGAGCGCTAAGTTATATATTTAGTTTTATCACGTAATTTCCTTGATAATTTTCAATTTACCAACTGAAAAAAAGTCGCTACATTTCTCAGCATTAAATGATGGTGGGACTAGTAAATTTCCAAAAAATTTGTCTAGACGTAAACGGTCAAAAGCATCATAACAATAAAACCCACAGCTTTATATTATGATAAATAAATAAAAATATGTGAAGATATGTGAAGATATGTGCGATACCCATAAATTCATGTTATGTAAAAATTTAAATGTGCCTTCTACGTTTTAAAATGTAAAGTAGAGATAAAACTCTAGTTTACGAGATTTTGAATTTCTAAGCTTTCGATATGCTATGGTGGTCGTGATAAGCTAAAAACATAAGTTCTTATTTCTGTATAAGAAACGCAACAATGTGTCATGCTTCAAGCTATATTATTTTTTTTATAAACGTTCAAATATTTTCAAAGATAATTTCCACTTTCGATTATTGAAACATACATTGATTTATCATTATTGTAAAGAAGCGACCACCAATCCAACCATCTAACCTTTTAGAAGCCCTGGGTAGTAGCGTTGAAGCGTCACGTGATATAACGATAGTCACATGGTATGCTCCATACAGTTTAAGCGTTTTCTATAGCGTTAGCGATCAACCCCTGACATGCATACATATTCATTTGAATATATATATAAATAAATAATAAACATATTAATTTCTTGACCGATAATGAAACTATGGAATTCGATATAACTTTATCAGAACAAAAATGTTATTATTTTTATATTTACTATTGTACAACTCGACGGACATAGTAATGTTAATAGTCTCGAAATCTCTAGAAATAATGTTTGTTACTGGCAAAGATATTGTAAAGTTCAGATTTGAATAAAATCTCTTAAATAACGACCTAAAGATTAACAAAAAGAGCCTTATCGCTAGATATTACTTGAATTATTTTTTATGAAAAACTTATAGTTTTAGTTATGTTCTGACTTAGCTATCAAAGACTGCTTTTTCATTATATTTAAATAAATGAATAAGTAAGAATTTCCAGTCATTTCGAATAGTGCATAGTGTAAGACTCCTTCCATGTTAGTGTGTAAGGTAAACGTTAATGTGTGCATATGGGCTTACTCATACGTTATTGTATATATGTAATTGTATAGTATATTTTTGTATTAATAAAGTGTTGGTTAGGATTTTATTACTGTGCTGAAAGTCACTGTAGCCAATGAGCATAAACAAATCTTTCAAAATTAAACAGCTACTATATATAAAAATTGTTGTAATTAAAAACAAACAGCTTGTAAAGCTTTTTAATACCAGAAGGTGGAACTGAGCCCTCAAACATCAGTTTCCTAAAAAGAGAAATATACTATGTAGTTGTTCAATTTTCAAATTTGCTTAGTTTTTTATCGATACTTTGATAGGCATAAAATAAAAACTATTTTGTCACATTTTTATTATTCTTACAATTGTAATTTAAATACAGAATAAATGTATATTATTGGACATAACGGTGTTTTATTTTTCTATTCCATTTTTAATTTGAGTTTGGCCTTTCTGCCAAAAGATATGTTTTTGGTTTGACAGGGTGGCCAGAAAAGTGACATCCAAAATTTTTTTTTAGGTGCCTCGTGTTGAGAGGTATCTGAATCACCCCTATGTATGTTATACGATTTTTCATAGTTTTCGAGTTACGATTTTTTTTATGAGTTTTCGCAAAATTGCGACCGATTCAGTTCCAAAAGTTTCTAAAAAAAGTAGAAGGTTTCATCGGATTTTTATTTTTAAACAGCCTCAGAATTTTAGTTAAAGTAACTAAAAAATAACCTTAAGTTGAGAATTAAGTTAAGTTTATTTATTACGTATTACAAATTACAACCATAAAGAAGTAGACATTACCCTTATAAATAACAATGTGCTGGGTTGCAACTGAAATATATGTGCAAATATGAAGCAATTATTAAGGGCAACTAAATAGGAATTTTAAGTCCATAAAAAAAAACAAATAGTGATATCCATATGCAACAAAACAAGCAATACAATCATAAGAATCTAACATGGTGTATAAATTCATAATAATTGATTCAATTGATTAATTAGTGATAAATCAAATTATAACGAGTATAATAATTGAGATATATGCATGCATGCTTAGCAATTACTTAGTTATTTGATTGAAGTTGTAAAAATGATTAAGAATAATAAGATTATACGAAACAAAATATGTAATAAAATTTACAAATAAAAATAAAAGTCGAGATTAAAATTAAAATAAAAGTAGAAATCTAATATACCAATTAACAAATTATTTTAGAAATTATTTGAAGTGACAAGGTATATAAATTGAAAATAATAAATTAAGATTAAGGATGTTGGCATTTATAATAATTAAAAAAACTTCTTTAAACAAAACACAAACAAAGAAGTTAAGTGAGTTATCATTTAAATTTTCAATTTAAAATTTAAAATCAGAACTGGTAGTTTCTTCGTTTCTAAGTAGCTTCAGAGATTGCTTTAGACTCTAAGCTTTCATAATAATAATGATAAAGTAGTACTTCATAGGCTATTAATCGCTGAAAGCAGCCATCAAAGACAAAGACAGTGATGTGGAAAATTTGAATAAAAGAAATTCCTTTATCTTCGTTAACTAACCAAAAATAACTCTAGAAAAAATAAAATCTAACATAATTGGGAAGTTTATTTAATTTTAAGTTTGCCCGTTCCCGTGGCAAAGCGAGAACGCAAGAGCGAGTAGCAAAAATAGAAATCCGAAGAAACCTTCTACATTTTTTCAGATATTTTTGAAACTGATTCGTTCACAATTTTGCGAAAATTCATTAAAAAAATTGTAACTCGAAAACCATGAAAAATCGCATAACATATATAGGGATGATTCAGATACCTCTCAACACTAGGCACCTAAAAATAAATTTTGGACGTCACTTTTCTGGGCACCCTGTATATGGGACTAAAATTTCTCCTAATTTTAGGGCCCGCGGACACTTATAATCGTAAGCACTACATTAGCTAAATGGCTTACCATGAGTATCTCTTTTTAGGGCATGTAGGGTAATAAGTATAAGTAAATATAAAATTTTATTGTATTATTTTATAAGCCTCTGTGTCTTTTTCTTTGTCAAAAAGATAACGTTCTAATACCTCACTCCAGGACGGCCTGCATGAAATAAACTTCAATAGTATTTACTGGTCACCATACCAAGATTGTATTTTCACCAAAGCTAAATAAAACTGAGGTAAGTGTACACCATATTATTATAACAATAAATTGTTGCTGTCGTATCTAGTATAAACATAGCATTAAAATCAAGCTCCGTTAATTATAAATCATTTGCACATTCGAATTTCGACATTTATAACAACTTCATAATAAATCAGGCACGTAACTTTGAAATTATTGAAAACTGGTGAAGTTATGGTTTCGGAGCTTAATGTCCAGATCTCGACCAGACTAGATTACTTGTCAAAAAGTAGATAATATATTTGTTGAACGGTCCATATCTTTGTTCTATTCTAATTTACCTGGGGATACTGTCTTGAACGTTCGTCCTTTTAGTCGTTCTTGGTGGCGTGTGTCTGTGGACATGAGTTGTTGTACCTAGCGTTGTAATTGATGAGGTTTAGTTTGAGTCGCTGTAAAGTGGGCAGCTTGGTACTTATTTGTAGATACCAGCAGGTTCAGATGTAAAATAACATAGGTGTGGGAAATGTCTTATTTGTAAATCAATGTAGATTAACTCACGAAATACTTTCTTATAACTATGAATTTGGCTTACGGAAAATAATAGATAATGAAAAATGGAATTCGAAGCCAACGTGAAATTTCAGTTTCAGGCAGAAGACAGAGTCTCACTGACGGACAGCCGAAAGACGGAAATTTACATAAAAAGTTAGCAATCCCACCTAAGATAAGACCCTTGATAGTACTATTCCTGGAACGATTTGTGTTGACCCTAGCGTATATTCCTACTGCTGACACGACGGATCTTAAACACACTTTCGAGATTGTTGTATTAATATTGTCAATTATTAACTCTTACCAGTGTAAGTTCACTGTCACATCAATAAAACATTATAAAAAAATGCCATTCAATCTTTTTTACACTTGATAACCACAAAAAGACAGTTTATAAGATTGATCACCACAGAGTCTCACTAACTTCTTAATACAGTCACTTACCAGTAACAAACTAGTATATTTAAATAATGAAGTGGACTAACATTAGAAGGAGTCAATAGAAACAAGTTTAATCTTTCATAATCTTTATAGAAAAAGTGACGCAATCGGATTAAAGTTATTATGTACAGTTTTTGTTGCAAGAGGAGACCGAGGTAAAATCAGAGCCTATTATAGGAATTGACTTGCTATAAATGTAATGGAATATTCTAGTAAATTTTATAAACTTATAAATATTTTATAGATGTTTATTTCAAAGATATGTAGTAGCACAACTAAGTAGAAAGTAATGTTAAATATTTAAGGGGTAAAAATGTACTGTCGTTTTAGTAACTGAGAAGATAATCAGTCATATTAGCTGAAAGACATTTAATGTTTTTACATAAATTTGCATATATTAGTAGGCATTATTTATCTAAAACTGAAATCAATATGCCAATATAGAGCATTACTGACTGCATGAACTTACGTAGTAGTAAGAATACTTCAGACATAGGAACCTATCGAGAATCTGTTACTGTTCTACCCGGTCTACTCTTATATTATAATAAACTTTGATAAATATTGACGCTTTTGTTCGCAGTCGTACTATTTACATGTAAATTGATAGTTCAACGGCCCTAATTATACTAGTACCTAAAATTTTGATAGATTAGTAGTATAGATAGTAGGTTATTGTTTTGACCATATTTGACTATGTTTATTGTTTGCAATAAGTCGGAGAGAATTTTAATAGAATATAAACTTAAGTTTTTCATAAAAATTTGGTTTATGATTTTACTTTTATATTTTGATCGGGAGAATGGTTTCAGTCAACTTGTACAACGAATCAGGGGTTTCTTACTCGAGATAAATGGCCTATTGAAATCGACACTGCTTTTGACAATTATCAGTATTAGTTATTTTCCTTATTAAGTTAAGTACTTGCTTATAATGTTCATACTACGAAGATTAAAATTATTTATATTTTCGTTCGATATTATTTAATTAAACTCACATTCAAAAAGTTCAAAATCTGGAATATTCCAGCACTTCTAATGCTGACCGTAGAAGAAGATGGAAGTGACCGCTTATCTTTTAAACAGACTACATCATCGGTATCAAGAAAAAAAATAGACGTTTAATTAACTGTATCTAAAAGTGACCCTATCAGTAAAACTAACGTTAAGTATTTGCACACGCACACATGCAAACGCCGTAAAATAAATCGCCAGGAGCTTTATACAGCACTGGGTGCAGCTGTGTGCTCCTATTATTTATTACTTTTATTACTCTCCGATACCATCTCGACGGATGTTTCTACAAAACATCATTACAATAGGCGTGATGTTTTCCACTAATGGACAACCCGATATCTGATCGCGAAACCGAAATACAAACCATTGATGAATCGACGCGAGCGATACATCCAACAAAAACAGGCAACAGTATTCGCACACTATTAGCTTTTTAAAAGAACAAAAACGTTACCGAGAACTTATTACGGTGAACGAATTGAAGTATCGTAATTACTGATGCAGTATTTCGGTAATTATGGACTCCGATCGAGTAATGGACAGGTGTTAGATGTACCGGCTATGACCTGGTTGCCGACAAACACCAAAACACTAGTCAATTGAAAGAAGCAAGCGTGAAACGATCATATCGATAACCGCACTAACCGCAACCTACATCAACGCATGCGCAGTCTAGCTTTAAAGTGGTAAAAAATACCACAACAATAGAAACACGTGCGATATTGATACCTGAATATCGATTAATCCACTGAGCTAAATAACTATTCAATCTAATTCCGTCGTCGACGAACCCTTTATTACGTGTCGCTTTATCTCAATAATTCGGCGCACACGCACTGCAATTTGATGTAAGCGAGGTTTCCGCCACGGATCATTCACGCACGAGTTTCATAATTTACCTTATTACTTCCCTGAATAGGTAACTGTCTGTATCATCCTCGTGAACCTATTTCAAGGAGAGTGCGTTCGCAACGCTGTCAATAATGACCGGGAAGTGGACTTGAACACATCGATAACGTCAATTACTTGTATACTTCTTTCGCATTCTAACAAGGTGATTAGAATAACGTTCTGCCCATAATTCGAGGTGGCGCGTCCACGCGTGGGCATCAAATTAATAACGGTCAACTAGTGCCACTCCAGTGAGACCTGTCAATTTGGTGACGTTTTTGTCACAGGCTTTAAAAACCACCAACTCATACGTGATTCTAAGCGGAAAGTTACCGAGGTATTTGTGATTAATCTATTAAAACATCCGAGCTGCGACCTTCATACCCTAATCGTGACAAAAGTGTCCTATTTAAACCCAATTTACGTTTACCTTATACTGCGATCCATGCTTTCTAGACAAGCGTACTTCGAAATGACTGTGAATTCCCTTTAATTTGACATAGGTAACCAGTTTCCCCCTAGACTGCGCTGTTCGATATTTGCTAACATTCCTTAAAGTGCATTATCTTCCTAAATCAAAAACAAATACAAATAGTGCAACGACGATATTTCCGCGCACATAACATAAGTGTAAGTTATACCTGCGCGGGCGCCGACTGACTTGAGTGATGCGAGCACCGAGACAAAAGCGCGATGTGGGCACATTTGAAGCAAATCGAGAGATCGTGACTCGATCGTTAAATCATAAGCATCTAAGCTAATTAGAGTAGGTCGCGAACCCTCGAGACCGGTAATGAAAATCACAATTGAAGGCAGTTGCGGGAAAATTGCACTTGCCGTGGCATTCCATCCGTCAACTCGCGAACTGAGCAAAAGAAATATTCCTCGTTGCCAAAATTGGAATGCAATAGTTTTTCAATAGCATACAGTTTATCTAAGTTATGACTGCTATGTAAGCATTCAGTTTTAATTGCGAGAAAACTATAGAGTTAAATTAGCATAAATTATGCATACAGAAAACTCGACGTTCTCTACAAACATAGAAATGGGTTTGTTTATTTCAGGTACTTCATAATCCAGTTTGTGAAAGGCCGTCCAAACACAGCGGCTTACCCCACTTAGGCTTGGACCCATCATTAAGAACCACAAACATCCGCGCCGCTGTCTACATAAAAGACACGAGGGCATAACCGTTGTTAGAATCAAACAAGTCAATTGTGGACAGGACATCGATCAAAGTGACGACGTTGTAATAAGGCACATAAGGCGAGAGTACCTGGCCCTTTCAGACTCTGGGCCCTTCGGCCTTTCTTTGAAACCACTCGCATTTACCTCAACAATGATCTGATATCTTTTCGAAGTTACTCATCCATTGAACGCTTTGCAGGCAAGCGCATCAATCCGATATCGGCAAGAACAGAAATGTAAACCAAACAAATGCAGTGTTCATAGTGCCGTTTTTATACGCACGTGAGAATTAATAAGTCTTGCTATCAATTTATTGCGCACTCTATAATTACTTCGGTATAGAGACAACATACCTAAATCTCACAGGGTCGTAGAGATCGAATGCTTTTCACAGGAATTTATGGCCACTACCTATTTAATATTCAATAACATGTTCGCTTCGTTTACATACCCTCATTCTTTCACAATTTACTATCTTAAGTATTTGTTATGTATTTATTAGAACATATTATTATCTATAATTAACTGTGTTAATTTCCCATCGGTTATTTGAACTTGTTACCAGAACAACATTAACCTTACTAAACTGTAGGTTTTAAAACCAGATTGGTACTTCGTGAAATCATAATGATATTTCTTTTAGCTTAATTATTTAATATGTTGAAACTGACTTCACCAGCACTTGACGCGTGCAAATTTTTCCGACAATTTTTCCGACATAGATTTTGGATTCAAAATGTAAGAAATGTAGAACAGTAAAGATGAAGATCTCACTCGTCGAAGAGGAACCTATTTGATCTGCGCTAAAGAAATAAGTATAATTTTCAAAAAAAATAATTTCAGCTTATAAACATAAATAGATCAAGTTTTGACGACGGTTTATATATATTTTGTATTAGCGATAAAGTAATTTTTTTTTATTTAGAATGTAGACACAGGATATAGGTTATAAACAGGATCCATATACAAGAAATATTGAATTTTATAGTCGTACAGAAGTAAGTTTGTTTACACATTAACCTATTAGCATGGTTAATGTTGTTCGCGACAAGGCAATATCGTATCTTTTAATATCGTCCCGGAGATAACCTCGGTATTAAAAGTATGCAAAGTTATTTTTAGATCTTTTATAATATCTGGAAAATTGCTAATTTAAAAATATATGCGTAGTGAATTTGTAAGTTACGAGTATTTTATTTATACTTGAAAGATACAATTTTATCCAAATAGGCAAAATTACGTAGGTATATTAAGACAATTTATGATCGAATTATCGTACGCAAAACGGCTTTTAATCGTTAAAATTGAAAGAATGATCCAGTCGAACGTCTTTAACCATAAAGATGCAGTTCTAATTGGCGGGCAATAGCCATCAGATGAGCCAGCCTCGCTGCGAGCGCAACCATGTTTTTATATAGCTGTTCCCCATCTATCAAACCGGGATCACATTAAACGCCCAGTATTAAGTCATTAAAGAGTAAAGTAAACAAGAACAAGCTGAATAATGAGCAAAAACATCGCACGCACAACCCGTCTTCTTAAGCTTCCAATAAGCAATCACTTTTAAGGAATACTACAGTCTATAAATACCTACGCTTTCGCCAAATCACCCGTTGCTAGCGTCAGTTCTCATTACTTTAGATAGGTTTCTAATACTAATAATCATCTAGCTTTAAACTAAATTACGCAGAACAGGTCTTGGGCACGCGCTTCGTGTGCCTGACACGAGATTCACGCAGGAAGCCATACCACTGAACCGGCTCATCCATTTCTACATATAAACTGACCTGTTATATGTTAACCGCAAAAATAACCCCTATTCGAAACGGTAATAGAATTATTATTATGAATAATGGGCTATTACAAGTCGTGTTGTGTTTTGCTGCATGTCCCTTTGTCTCTATTACCGTTGGGCCGACAATCGGGCTTATCTACACGTGTATCTGATGTAGGTATCACTCTATATGGATAGCGTCGGGTATTATCACATCAGGTAGTCTGGTCGCACGGTAAGGGCCTACATTTGCATACAAGTAAATATCTCGATCTGCGAGCGTCGGGCGCAGGCAGATTACCGTCGCTGGTACTAACTTCCGCAGTGCATTGAATTCGGTATAACGCGAACAGTCCCGGCTCCCATTGCCCGTTCACGTTTACTTACTTGTTAGTGTGATTTCCCGATGATAACGATCGGAGCCGCAGGCATTGTGCATAGGAATAACTCCGTTTTATGTGACCGTTAGTTGCTCACACAAAACCTCACTAAAATTTATAATTGGTTGCTCTGATTATGAGATCGGAAGATTTAATTTGACGTTTTAAAATGTTGTATTGTCTTTGTTTGTTGGTTATGAATAGATCATCTAGATTTTGAATTATAACCTTACCAACGGTTTTTAAAAACGTTACTTGCTGATTTTTTCGTAGTCATTGTGTACTGTGAGTAATTGTTAATTACGATTGTAGATACCTGGTTCTATTTATAAAGTTCACTGTTATTATTCCCCCGGAACTTCCGGTTCTTGCACGAAAAGATTACGTTATGGACTTTGCATTATGTTCTGGGAATAAATATATTAAATAAACATTAGATCAACGTGGCAAAAATAAAATTCGCAACTAAATGTTATAGATCCGGCAAGCTTAAACAATTAGGTACATTAAGGAAAGTAACTAGTCGAAGCCTTTAAGCGCGGTTTACATGTATTAAGTAGTTAAGTTGGTAACTAAGTTTCAACTAAATTTTAAGTTACTACATGTCACTTACGTGTCCAAACGGATTAAGTAGTTAAGTTCATAAGTTCAATTAAGATGAGCAGTGATGAATGTCAAAGAATTCGTCAATTCTGTACTTAGATATGTGGTAAACGTGATTTAGGACAAATTCAGAGAAGTATTTGTTTCGGAAATTAAAATCTTTAGAAGAATATGTTTTTTTCTAAATTGTTTACCTCGTTTATTCTACAAGCATACCTATTAAAGTTGAAACTAAACTCCACTACAACATTAATAAAAAAAGGGAAAATGCAAAATAAATACGAGCTCTTGTCGCCACTAGCTTTGACAACTTAAGCACTTAACCAAAAATCACGTCCAAACGTGTTAAGTGAGAAGCCCCGCCCACCTATTTATACGAGAAATAGAACGAATCCTAATCTACTTAATCACTTGCGTACTAAATTTTAAGTTACCACTTGTCACTTATCAGACTGTTTACACGTAATTTTTAACTTAACATTTAGTTAACATTTAGTTACTAACTTAACTACTTAACGCGTGTAAACCGGCCATTAGGTAGACCCGTTTTACAATTATCTGATGATATTAACGTTTTGAAACCCTTAATTTTTGTATTACCGCTTATTGGTTTCGTACAGAAACTTATTAATTTATTTTTAAAAACTCCAAATCCAATAATGAAAAATGTTCCCCTGATAAATATTTATAGCAAATCTCCTTTGATATGATTTGATTGAAAACGAGCAAAGGCGCACCGCATTCGGTCTAGTGAAGTGGGAGAATTAATACAGAAATCATTAAATATATGTTCACCTGTGTCTTTTGTGGAGCCCTCTGAATTATAATTTATAGATTTGAAATAGTATTTTGTTCTTGCACTCTCACGGCTTAACCGGAGACAACTAACCTAACTACTACACTACGATTGCAATTTGCAAAACAGTTATTGTTTGAATATACGTATATTGTAACATTTTGCCACTCTAAGAAGTAACCTACATAGCTTTCGAGGTCTAACATTGGATAATAATCACGTGATCAATACTGAAATAGTTCTCTTGGGCTTAATTCGAGTTTAATGTGGTCAAGAACAACTATTGCGGTAAAATATCTATTACTATTTAAATTTCAATCTGATCTTAGCTCTTACAACTTTTCGTCTTAATTAATCTAATGGTCAACTAAAACTTGTAACACTACCAGCTCTCCCGGTTTTAAGCAAAGTTAAGTTACTATCACAGCTTAGGTATAAGGAGCTAAGTGAAGTCCGAATGTTGTCTTGGGTTTTATTAACATGTATAGTCAATTGGTACCAATCAATAAGACGCAATCAATTTGTTAAGAACCTTTTTATAGGGCTAGAAACTTGCGCAATAAAATCAGTTAGGTCATAAATGTGTAGCTTCGAACAATAACGCAAGATCTATTACTGAATAAAAGACTGTCAATTGAAAAATCATACGCAAATATAAATTGCTTGTTAGGTGTTTGTTTGTAAATTATTCTCCAAGTCCCTAACAGGCTTTTTGTTACTGTATTCATAGCCGGCAATCAAGCAAGCAACCAACCTGATGGTAAACGGTATCCGCACCCATGTACATCATTAATCGTTGTTGTTTTATTTATTAATATTAATTGTGATTATTGTATCGACTAATATTGCGTAGCCGACCGTAGGCCTCAGATGAATTTGCCTTCATTCCAGTAATTGCATTGGCTGTTCTTTCCCTTAAACTACGTAAACGTGATTATGGCGGTCAACATAGGAAGGACTGTAGTACTGCCCCAGACGAATCTTAACAAAGAAACTTGACTACCTCTATAACACCACAGGTGTATGATTTTCGGTAAGTAAGTTACGAGTACCTGGTAATTTTTTTGAATGACTAAAAGTCTAGGACTACTTATTATCACTACATGGTACAAAATAAAGTCGCTTCCCGCTGTCTGTCTGTCCCTATGTATGCTTAGATCTTTAAAACTACGCAACGGATTTTGATGCGGTTTTTTATAGTAGATAGAGCAAATCAAGAGGAAGGTTTATATCTATAATACATGCATAATATAGTAGAGAAACACTGATAATTTTAGAGGTTTCTAGGGTGATGTCGTAAATAAACACATTTTTTTCGCGCTTACTTTGCAAACGCTGGCTGAACCCTACGAGATAGATCAAAATAATGAACCTATAACAGTATTGTACACCTTAAAAAGGTCTACAAAAAAGTGCGCGATGTATATGTCTATCTCTTAGGGATAACCCACAATAACCATTTCTTATCCTTTAGTTTTTACGAGAAATAATGGCTTATTTACGAAGCGGTTTTAAGCAATACAGCATTAACCAATTATCCAATTAAGTACCTTAAATACATTCTGCGTGTAATATAGATCCTGTACAGCGTGTAATTTAACAAAACAATATTGCGAGAGCGATTGCTATTTAAAACAGCCGTAAAAGTTCTATTAAGTTTCATTAGAAATAAATAAAAATATTTTTTAACTGATAGCTTTGTAAGTAACATATTTTTCCGGCCACCGAAGCTAAAGTCAGCTAGTTTGTGTAAAACTCCAGCTAAGGTCAGCTAATATTTGCGTGGGAAAATTAGCGAGCTCTATGCTGGGATCTGAACCTGCAACCTCGGGCCAATATGGAAGTAGACTACTTCATATATTGTGCTAAGTAGGATCGTTAACTATGCTCGCGTGCGGAGAATGGCTTTATATTGTTATTGTGGACTATATGACACTAATCAAGTTTGTTGTGTTGAATTTGGAGATGATTTGTTACATAGCTACTTTGATGTAGTGAGTTATATTTTTATATCCATCTGATTTGTAATTTGGCAATTGTTCCAGAAAAGTGTTAGTGTTTTTGGTACGAATAAGCGTGGGTACTTGTTATTATTTTTATTTGTTCTTGATTAACTTAAGCTTTTGATTAAAAATTTGAACTCACATTACACTTTAGAAAATGTGGACTATTTGTTACCGAAAAATAAGGAAAATATTATTCAAGCTTTTTAGTTAATCGCTCAGGGCATTAATGTTATCGAGAAACCTCGAATTTCTTCTTCGATGACTCCTTCGAGGACTTTGTAAATGATACAATTTCATAGTTTTCAGTTTCTTTTAATAATAATTACAAATAATTAATTACAATTACAAATTAATTACAAAAACAACAAGCAAGAGTACTGTTGTGGTTGCTTAAATCAACCTGTTTCTTTCGCATTCATTAGCAGAACCTACTATTAGGATTACCTACTAGTAGACCGATGTAGAAAGGTATTATGGTATTAAGGTTGGATGAGTTCGAAAGATCATTTGCAAATATATATTCTGTAAAATTAAAACGAGGAGACGCGCTTGCTACTCTAGTACAATTGTCTCAAATGTTCAAGTTTACTTTTGCAGCTTACCTGTATTGCTACATTTCGCTATCCAGTGCTCAGAGTTTAAGAGTTAGTACATACATTTATAATGATTTACCTACTTGGTTTAATGATTAACAAAACAAATATTAAACAACTCCGTCAGTCTTGATTTGGTCTAAAAAGTATCTTCATTGTAAACTTTGAAAGTTTTGGCCACACATACGTACTAGACATAATAAAGTCTCACATGTAACTAATTAAGATATCTCCAGAAATACACTTACACACATTAACACGTCTCATTAGTTGAACCGTAAATACATATAAGTTAGGATATTTTTCTTAACTTTCTTCAATTTATAAAATACTGAAAGTTCCTTTGTTAGTATCTTGTACAAGTTTAGTTTGTTAGCTCAGGTTAGTAATGATTTAAAAAAATATATATCTATTACACATTTCTTTTGTTTTAGATAGTTAATAGGTTAGGTTTATACGTCTTAATACTTTTTATTTAACTATGTAATAATCCGTAAGTATTTATAATTTTATTGTTTACTAGCTGTTCCCGCGACTTCGTTCTTTATATATAATAGTGACTTTGGCCAGCATTTTTTGGATATAACTTTTGGTTAATATTGGATCATAAACACCGTCGTTTTGGGTAGCTAAAAAAGTCTGCTTTACAGTAATGCCTCAATGTACAGGATATTGGACGTATGGCCATCGGGGATTAAAGCATACAGGCTGCTAGGATTGCTAACACGTGACAGAGCCACATTTAACTGACCGTGCGAAAAACAGCTTATGCTTAGATCCACACCCACAACTTTTAGCGTTGGGCTTGGCAACCTTGGGCTTTATTAATTGTCATTGCGAAATATAGGCTCACTGGAAACTGGACTCGTTTAAAACTAAATGGAAAATTGTTTGGAATGAGAGGAATCCGAGGAATAAAAACACTTTCACCTATTCCGCACTCTGTTAAAATCTCTGCTTCTATCAGATTTCGTTGTAAATTGGTCACTTTTAATCTGGTACCGTTGCAAGTTTGTGCGGGCTTAAATTTCTAAGGAGCATTATGGGTACACTGACTTTTGATTTTATTTTGTGAGCTGGTAGTCCAGGATGACTGAAGGATTCTAAAAATTCTGCTGGGTAGCTGGTAGATTCTTCTTCTTCCATAATTCTGTTAATGGAGATATCCTCTATATTATCCCCTGGAACAAAGCTCAAAATTTCAGCGTTTATTGCTGCTGCTTGGTCGATTCGTGGAGTCAAAATAGCTCTTTCGCAAAGCCAGGAATTTTCGCAAGTTGGTATTTGCGTTGCGTTTCCATACACAGATAATATGAGGTCGCATTAATGAAACTTTGCAGCATAGGTTTTCATTAAGAACAACTTTTCCTTGTTCCTGTGAATACACACCGATACCAAGCTGAAGAAGCAAATCTGAAAACTCTTGAGCATTTTCGATGCCTCCAATTTGAGCTCATATTTAATGTCAAATGCAAATGTTTTTCTTAGTTCGAGTGGTCATTATTCGAAAACGATTTAAACTCAATCGAGATTCTCTCTCAGTCGAAGTTTCTTCAGCACGAAACCTAGCCTGATGTTGCTGAGATGCAGTGAGTCTTGCCTCACAATCTTCTTCAGATTCCTGTGATCGAAATAATCTCATCCTTTTAGCATTTCTGCGGCACTCTTTTTCGTGGCATTCTTACAATAAATCGTACCTACTACTTAACACAACGTTATTTAGTAAACACGTACAACCATAAACAATAAAATTATAAATACTTACGGATTATTACACAGTTAAGTAATAAGTATTGAGACGTATAAACCTAACCTATTAACTATCTAAAACAAAAGAAATGTGTAATAGATATATATTTTTTTAAATCATTACTAACCTGAGCTAACATACTAAACTTGTACTTGATACAAACAAAGGAATCTGATACTTCCAGATTTTTATAAATTGAAGAAAGTCAAGAAAAATATCCTAACTTACATGTATTTACGGTTCAACTAATGAGACGTGTCCATATTACCTGAAAAAGTACTTTCAGATTTTTACACATAAAAATTAAGAAAATCAAGAAAATAATTGCCTAACCTGTACTAAATACACATACAATAGGTATTTACATATCCTATAAACCCTAAATAAAAAATAAAGCAAATCAAGAAAATAAATGCCTAACTTAAACTAAATACACACAAACGCTAAAATATAAATAATGAAATATGCTAACAGTCAGTGTTGAATCGAATCCCAAAAATCGAATGCAACTATTCGCCCTATACTACTATATAACTATGCACCTCCAGAATGCGTGCGTTCGCTGCAAATAACTGAATTCTAATGGCAGCGGCGCGTTTTTTTCCCTCCAAAGGGGAGGGCAGAAGGATCTAAACAATGTTCTTACGCATACCCCGCCGCGCGCGATCGAGGTTATTTAGGGCTCGATCCGAGCCTACCAGAGCCACCACTCCACTAAAAAAACAACCTGAATGACTCTGGCAATCTTTTGCCTCACAGCCTTCATCTGAAGCGAAGCAGCGGCGCGGTTCTCGGCGCGCTTTATATACCCGCGCAGTCGTGTACAACCTACAAATGTCCATCCTAAGCTGAAGTATTTCCGAAACTGATCGTTTTTAACTTCTATTTAATATTGTCTGCTAGTATGAAATAAATTATCAATTTTTATTGTAGTTATGGTACACAATTTTGGCTATAATGGCCAATACATAAGATATTGATATATACTGTGGCGGGCTTTTTATAAAAAGATATAGATTTCCATCATACATTACATATGTGTAACTCTAGGGATGAACAACTTTAGCTCAGGTTCCCGAGGGGAGGCGAAAGGAAAGCCACAAAAACCAAGCGATGTAGTGTATTGCTCCAATAGCAAATAATCTGGATATTTCCCAAATTACTACACACATATAAATTATCACTGACAGAACAACATTTGAGCCTTTAAAACTTTACATATGCGATTTAATCTACTAGTAGCTCCATCTAGTTTACACTGATAGAACTACACCTTACAATACATGTAATAATAACAATCCTTCAACTAAATTATACATAACCGCCCGCTAAAGACAAACTAAGCGTTTGACTTTACATTTAACAAAACATACAAAAAACAAATTGTTTAAACCACATTTCCAACAATTTACAATGTGCGTTGTGAAAGACACAATATACAATAAAAGTTACCAACAATCTACAAATAAATCTTATTTAGTAATAGGTAATTTACATAATTTATGAACTGGCCTTTTAATTTCACCTATCTTAGTCTTAAGGTTTACGACTCTTACAACACCATCTGAGCCTGCATGTGTAGAGACAACTCTACCAAATAACCATCGACTAGGTGGCAACCCATCCTCTTTTATAACAACGATATCGTTAACCGTAAAGGGAGGTTCCTGCTTAGACCACCGGTATCGATGAAAAAACTTGTTTAAATATTCCTGCGACCACTTGCGCCAAAAATCTTGTAACATTCGTTGAGTATACTGCCATCTTCGTAACGAACTAAGATTGTGATCGTCATAATTGGTGTCAGGTACAGTTAATAGAGGTTCACCTATAAGGAAATGTCCCGGAGTCAACACTGTCAGTTCTTCTGTGTCATTTGGCAGTACCGATAATGGCCTTGAATTAAGGCATGCCTCAATTTGACAGAGCACCGTCGCTAATTCCTCATACGTGAGTGTAGAGGTGCCTATTACGCGTCGCAAATGCCATTTCACCGATTTAACCCCAGACTCCCAAAGTCCGCCAAAGTGTGGAGAGCGAGGAGGTATGAAATGCCATGTACATCCGTAAGCTCCCAAAGCTTCTCCGATTTCTTGAGGTACCGATCTTCTTTCTGACTTGGTCATGCGCTGAAGCTCTTTGGACGCACCGACAAAATTGGTACCGTTATCGCTCCATATCTCAGCACATGCACCTCGTCGAGCAACAAACCGTTTGAAAGTTTGTAGAAAACTTTCTGTAGAGAGATCGGACACTACCTCTAAGTGCACGCGTTATGCTCTCATAGGAGTAACTCTCGCCGCAGGAAGCTGGCCCATCAGTTGACTTCGAGTGATCGCTGCATGCCTAGCACAAATGACACATTTCCTATAGGCCGATTTGACTAACGGTTTCGCACTTACGATCCAGTATTTCGATTGAAGGTAATTTAACATTAATTGAGGGCCACCGTGAAGAGTTACTTTATGAGCGTCCGAAACGATTAATTCCGCAAGATGTGACTTTGGAATAATTATAGGATGTTTCCTACTAGAGTCAAGCAGCGAATACTCTAGCCTGCCTCCTACTCGCAAAATGTTATCGTCATCAAGGATGGGATTTAGCGACTTTATTTTACTACAGTTTGGTAAGTTTTCACTTTGTTTTATTAACATTATATCTTCTGCAAATTCTTTACTTTGATACATTTTTGTTAAAATAAGGCAACATTCAATTTTTATAATCTATGTTTTGTCTCTGCACTGAGTCTATGGGCTAGTACTCGCCGTAGTATATGTTCCTTGCTAGTACTCATAGCAGGTAGTCTTCATACAAAAAAAACTAGGAATTATGTCTATGGTTAGAACTTTTTGATGCTGACGTCACTTGCTACTTTTCTAGCGAACAATTGTCATACGTCACTTCAATGTGAAGTGACGTATGTGAATGATAACACTATGTTCAATCAATGATGTACGGTTTTAGGTTATGTTTTAATTATGTTAAAACTACTTTTATTATATGAATACTTGAAATTGGCAGAAATAGTCATTAACTACAGCTGATTGACATAAAACGCAAAATCAAATTTAACTTTCAATCAATCAGCTCGATCTGCCATTACGGTTTCAATGTTTGACGAGTGAAGAGTTTGCATTGATCAATTTCCGAAACATAACCTCTCATTTACCAAATATAGTCATTATTATGCGATTATTCGGTGCTTCACAATGTACAACAAGTGCTGTGTAGTGAATGAGAAAGGAGCCGAAAGGACGTTATTTTCCATCACTTTCCAAGAACTGAGATAGGACTTCACAATGGTTACCGTGTCTTTGTGCTAATAGTGCTTTGTGCTTACAAGGTTTAAGTGTGGTAATCCTTTGTATATTGTTTGTGAGCCACACAAGAAATGTTTTCTGGGTTACTCAATATGAATAACGGTGTTTAATTGGTGTAACATAATTAACAGCATATGAATAAAAGGTACTGATGTCTCGCTTCTAGAAAATAAAAATTTGCCTCCCGTGCAATACAAACAAAGCATATAAAAATATAAAACAAAATTTATAAATTTTAAAAAAATCATAAATATACAAGTCTTTTATTTATTTTACCTTTTTTATCTTTTAGATTGTTAAAATATCTTGTAGAAAAGGAGAGGGGCTTTCGCCTGCCACAATAGCATTACGCCAAAACCCATGCCGTCATTTTAAAATTAAGAAACGAAGGACATCCTAATTTTAAAAAGAAATAGTTGTCAAATTGAAAAGTTCCTCAAGTTCCTAGTTCCTAGTGTTGTAGTAAGGAAGACGTTCGTCTGATGCGTAGCATCACTAGTTAGTTTGTGCTAGTACTTGTCTTCTTTGACGCAAAGGCACAATCTATAATTGTAACAAAACTGAACAATAAAAATATTTTACAAGTGTCAAACTGTGAGACTGCTCAACAAATATGGGAAAAGTTATGTTCAATATATGAATCAAAATCAGACACTTCATTACACATATTGCAACAAAAATTTTTTGAAACCCAATATATTAAAAATGAGGAAATATCATTATATATAGCAAAGTTAGAAGAATTGGCAAACAGAATAAATCAAGCAGGTGGAAATATACCTGAATCTATGCTCATCACTAAAATTATTAGTTCTTTGCCAGAAAATTTTAGACATTTCATTTCAGCTTGGGATTCAGTTCCTATGGCAGACAGAAAATTATCTGAATTAATATCCAGATTGATGCTGGAAGAGCAACGTAACAATGATTATGCGGAGAAAATGGCTTTATCAACACAATCAAGAAACAGTGAAAGAAAATGTTTTAAATGTCAACAAGTTGGACACTATAAAAAAGACTGTAAGAAAAACATGAACAATTTTAACAGTGGTAAAAATTATAAACAGTGTAAGATATGTAAAAAGTTCAATCATAAAGAAAAAGATTGTTGGTTTTTCTAAACCAACAATCTTTTTCTTTATGATTGAACTATAAAACAATTTCTTCTATAAAACAAATTCTTACCAAAAAGGTGACAATGTGAAAAGTAATACAAATGCATTCATTACATCAGCAATAAACTTTTCCTGTGCAAACAACTTTCAAGAAACATCCTGGGTGTTGGACAGTGCTGCCTCAGAACATATGTGCAAGAATAAAAATATGTTTGTAAACTATAAAACTTTATCAGTGCCAAAAGATATCATAATTGGTGATGGTTCAATCATAAAAGCTCTTGGTCAAGGTGAAATACACTTAAGCGCTTACAATGGAAAACAGTGGATACCTACAATTTTATACAATGTTTTATTTATACCAGAAATAAAAGTAAATCTGTTTTCATTATCAGCAGCTATGGATAAAGGTTATCAAATGAGGTGTGATCAAAAGACATGCACTTTTATAAAAGATTATTTAATTAAAGCAATTGCATACAGAAAAGGTAAAATGTTTTTAATGAATTTTAAATATGAATCAGATATTGCTATGGTTGGTCAATCAAATAGTGGACTCGCTGAGTGGTATTCCAAGTTAGGCCACCAGAATATTGAGCATGTGAAGACCATTCTGAAACAAAACAATATTGAGTATAAAGAAGGTGATTCAGAGATATGCACGTCATGTTTACAAGGCAAACAACATAAGCTACCATTTAATAAAAGTGACACAAGAGGTGAAAAACCAGGAGATTTAATACACATGGACATATGTGGACCAATGGAATGTGAGTCACTGGGAGGTGCAAAATATTTCCTTTTACTAATTGATGATTACTCAAAATATAGAAGAATATATTTTTTAAGAAATAAAAATGAAACAGCAGAACATATTAGGAACTATATAAGTGAGAGTAAAAATATAACAGGCAACACTATTAAAGTTATGCGAAGTGACAATGGGAAAGAATTTGTCAATAAAATTGTAGAAAAATTATTAGATTCTAAAGGTATAAGACATGAGAAAAGTATTCCATATCTCCAAGAACAAAATGGTTGCGCAGAACGTGAGATACGCACAATTTTGGAATCTGCTAGGTCTATGTTAGCAGAAAGTCGTCTTGGAAAAGAACTTTGGGCAGAAACAGTAAATACTGCAACATACGTATTGAATCGAACAGGAAAAAGTAGGATAAAAGACAAAACTCCTTATGAATTATGGTACAAAACGTCAAAATATAATATAACTAACCTGTACAGTTTTGGAGTGGACGTGGCAGTTCATATACCTGATCAAAAGAGATTAAAATGGGATTACAAATCAGAATTAGGTAAATTTGTGGGTTATGGAGAAACAAGCAAAGGATATAGAGTATACTTGCCAAAGAAAAATGATGTAGAATTAAAAAGAGAAATTGTAGTAATTAAAAAGAAATATCAGACACATAATAATAAACATAAAGAAATATATGTACAAAAAGAAGACTTACCAATAGATAACCCCGAAGAAGAGGAACAGGAGGATGGTAATATCAACTCATTCAATGAAGAAGGTTCAATTCAATCTGAAACAGAAGAAGAAAATACAGAGTGTGAATTATATGAAATACCACAAACAGATGAAATAAACTCACCTGAAACAGAAAATAATATCTTACCTGAGGTAGAAGATAACACTAAGGATCAAACACATAAAAGGAAAACACAACCACCGAATTGGATGAAAGATTATGAAACAAACTTTTTTTGTCTAGGCGAAGAGCCAATATCTTATGAAGATGCAATGGCTAGTCCTGAAAAAATAAAATGGGCTGAGGCCATAGAAAAGGAAATGACACAACTGGAAGAAAATGAAACCTGGGAAGAGGTGAAAAGTATACCTAAAGAGGAAGATGTAATTAGTAGCAAATGGGTTTTTAAAGTAAAAGAAACAGATGGCAACAAACTATACAAGGCCAGGCTAGTGGCAAGAGGTTTTGAACAGAAGAACTGTGACAAAGTTTTTATTAAGGGGGTGTCATGAAAAAAAAAATTGTTAAGTGTATAATATAATTTAAAAAAAATTGATTGTTGAGGGGGTGTGTTAAAATAAGGCAACATTCAGTTTTTATAATCTATGTTTTGTCTCTGCACTGTGTCTATGGGCTAGTACTTGTCTTCTTGTTGTGTATGTAAGAACAGATACATTGTTGAATATTGTAAATTGTAATAGTTTTTAAATAATATAATAAACGTTCTTGAGACCAAAATATAAAAGTGTTTCTATAGCAATCCACTTCCCCTGTACTGACAGATATTCTGCGAACAATTTTAATTACAATTTTTAATGCTTTACTTAACTCATTTGCTGTAAGATAATTTTCAGAGTATTTTTCCGTTGAACATTTCTTTGAATTATTAATAAAACGTCTACAATACGCGACAACCCTAATCAACCGACTAAGTGAAGAAAACTTTTCCAAAATCAAATCATTTTCAATTTTCGTTACATGACAAACAACCTTCAAGTTTTCCAAATCCGTTAAACATTCTCTAGGTTTTTTATAAAATATTTCTCTTTCTAATAGAAACTCCGGTCCGTTGTAATATAATGCACAATTAATTAATTCCGATGGGCGCGCTCCCCGAGATGCTACGTCTGCCGGGTTTTGTTTCGAAGCAACGTGCGACCAACAGGATGTATCTAAGTTTGTTAAGATCTCCGAGACTCGGTTTGCAACGAAAACCTTCCATCGACTAGGATGATCGTTGAGCCAAGCAATTACCACTGTAGAGTCAGTGTACGCATGTAAGTTTGTTTTATCAATTTTTAAAACATGAGCTACTTCTACCATAAGCCTACTCAATAAAACTGCCCCACAAAGCTCTAACCTAGGTATGGAAACTTGCTTGACAGGTGCAACTTTGGTTTTTCCTGCGATTAAAGCAACCCTTATTTCACCGTTCGATTTCACGACACGCAAATAAACTACTGCAGCGTATGCATACTTAGAAGCGTCCGAAAACCCATGAAGTTCTAGAGTATCACCTTTGCGAGCGCCCATCCACCGAGGTATTCGAATGTCAGATAATAACGGTAACTCCGCTCTATAATCTAACCATTCTTGCTGCTAATGCTTTGGGACTTCATCATCCCAATTAATCCCTGCTAACCATAGCTTCTGAATCATTATTTTTGCCACTATAGTGCATGGCCCTACCCAACCCAATGGGTCATACAACCTAGATATGTCAGATATAATCTTTCGTTTCGTTACAGGTTCTTCGACGGGTGTTAGAGTCACAACGTACTGATAAGTATCATCACTTCTATCCCAGGTAAGTCCCACTATTTTAATTATTTCATCTGTTTTTATGGTAAGTTCTTCTTTAATCTTGTTATCTTTGTTTTCTTCTATCATTTCCCTTAGTAAGTCACTGTCGTTACTTGACCATTTTTGTAGTTCGAAATTTATTTTCTGTAGAATTTTCTTCATACCCCTGTAAATTTCCATCCCTTCCGCTTTGGTTTCACATCCCGTTAATAAATCATCCATGTAGAAATCAGCCTTTATTTTTTCAGATATTACAGGAGATATGTGCCCTTCATCTAAAGCCACTTGCTGCAAAGCCTTGACTGCGAGGTAAGGTGCAGAAGCAGTCCCAAATGTGACGGTAAGTAATTTGAAATGCCTTATATTTCGTCTTCATTCTCTCGCCAAAGAATCCTTTGAAAATCTACGTCCTGCTTATTGACCCACACTTTTCTATACATCTTAACGATGTCCGCTGCTACACATATAGGGTAAGTTCGCCAACGAATCATAAGATGACGCAGATCGGATTGCAAAACTGGTCCAACTAATAATTGATCGTTTAACGAAAGGTCGTTAGTTCCCTTACAGGACGCATCAAAAACAATCCTCACCTTGGTAGTGTCCTTATCATTTCTGATAACCGCGTGATGAGGTAAATAAATGGCTCTACTTTTATGTATTTCAGAAGCTGGTACTTCCTCAAGATGCCTCAGCTGTAAGTACTCGTCCATTACTTCGTAATATTTTAATTTGAACTCTGGATTCTTTCTGAATCTCCTTTCTAATAGCTTTAGCCGTTTTTCAGCGATTTCCTGTGAACTTTTCACCTCGGGATTTTTCACTTTAAAAGGAAGACGAACGACATAACTACCATCATCATTTCTTGTAGTATTTTCAGCAAAATGGTTTTCACAAAGGGATTCTTCTTCAGTTAACAATTTTTGTTGAACGCAATCTGACTCTAACTCCCAAAATTTTTTCAAGATATCATTCTCGTTCTGAAGACAATGAAAAACCTTAACATTAACATGGTTATTTTTCACACTTCCTAAAGCTCCTGACACAATCCAACCCAAACTAGTCAGTTGAGCAATGGAAGTACCTGATGGACTTCTTTTTAGACCATCGTGCAATATTTTAGCGTACACTTCCGCGCCTAACAAAATGTCTGTTTTACTTGGTACGTTAAATTGCGGATCCGCTAATTTCAAATACTTTAATTCCTTCCAATCTATATTCGTAACCTGCCTAGAAGGAATTAACGAAGTTATAGATTTTAAAACGATTGCTTTTACATTGAAAGTCACTTGCGGGTCAACCAACGAGGCTAATTCAATATCTACCATAGAGTTACAAGATATATTTCTATTTCCACCGATACCTGAAATCTCACCGTTTATAGAGATTCTTTTCAAACCCAACTGTTGCACAATATTTTCCGTAACAAACGATGACTGGGAACCTTGGTCTAGCAAAGCACGTATTACTGTACCTGACCCAATCTTATTCGTGGCTCTCACTAACGCCGTGGCCAACAAAACCTGCTCTACACGATCACCACTATCTGATGACATACAAGAAACCACCGAAGTTTCTTGACTTGTAGAGTCGCTGGCCTCAACAGTAACCTCCCCGCGGGGATGCAACAAAGTATGGTGTTTTCGATTGCAAATAGAACAATACTTATTCGAACTGCATTTTTTAGCCGAATGGTTGCCACCCAGGCAAATGAAACATAATTTATTTTCTAACACAAACTTTCGACGTTTTTCAACCTCCGTATGCAAAAACGATTTACAATTTAACATATCATGATTTTGAGAACAATAGCGACAAGAAAGATTATTTGTAACGTGGAAGCATTTGTACTTATCCTTAGAGTATACTTTACCTTTCACATTAGTACTCAAAAACTCAATAGCACGATACCTATTCGTTAAAAAATCCTTAAATTGTTCATAAGAAGGCAATTCATCCGAAGAGTTACAACTTGTAAAGTTAAATTCCCACTGCCTTCTACTCTCCGGATCTAACTTTGACGTTAGAATATGGATTACAATAATATCCCAACTAGTAACATCTATGTCTAAATTAGACACTGCCGACAAACAATCATTAGAGCAATCAATTAATTCTTTTAAGGCAGACGCGGATTCACATACAAGGTTTTTTTGATTAAGGAACCTTGTCAAAATATGATGTGACAGGTATTTTTTATTATTATACCTTTTTTCCAATATATCCCAACACCTAGCATAATTGATTGCACCAACTGGAATATGCCTAAGAAGCTGCTCAGCTTCTCTCGTTAAATACCCTTTTAAATATTGCAATTTTTGGATGTTATCTAAAGTTTCATTATTGTCAATTAATGCCTTAAATAAATCCCTAAAAGTAGCCCATTCATCATATTTTCCCGAAAATATTGGAATATTTATTTTTGGCAACTTAACTGACAAACATTTTTTAACATTAATTTCACTATTATTATTAGTTTTAGATTCAATTATCTTTGATAAAATAATTTTTAATTCACATTTATGTTCACTATATAACTTCTCAGCTTTGTCATATATTTCAGTTTTACTATAAGAAGTTGATGATAAATCTGATGCCGAATATTTTTTCATCAACTCTTTATGTCCTGCCAAGAATTCAAACCACAATTGATCTAAACTTTCTATACGGCCTTCTAAATATTCTTTAGTTATTCTCTCTTTCGGAGATTTTTTAAAGTTTACTCTAGCTTTATTCAATCTGGAATAAATATCCATTTGAAAATTAATTGTTGACTCCATATTCTTTAAAAATTATATTAACTGAATGAAACTTTAAACTAAAATACAATTCAATACTTTTCATCCAAAATTTCAAAGTTTTTAAGTAGTCAACCAATCTATCACCAAAATACACAAATACCAAGTCTTAAAACATTCAGAAGCGCAAAATTTTCTAAGTGTTTAATACTTAAAATTTTAAACGAAATCGGGCATAGGTTCCCCGTCTCAACCAAATTTATAAAATTATTCTAAGTCCTAAATCTATGTTAAAATCTTAAAGTTAATAAAGTCTTTTAAATAAGGTTCAAATTCCGATGTCAATTGCACACATTTATTGAAATTAAACTGATGCCTTTAACGTTCAAATTCTCAAAGATAAATAATAAAAGTACTCACAATTTTCCACTGCACTTACACTTGACGCTTATATGGTAATTTCCGGGAAAACTGTTTTCTTTCCCGCCTTTCACTGCGCCAACTTGCCACCCGCCTTGCAACAAGCAGGCTCGTTCGTGCCGTCTGCCCTGCAGCCAACTGATCCTGCCGCACGCCTTTCAGCGTACTGCTCCTGCCGCTCGCCTTGCAGCGCACTGCTCCTGCCGCCCGCCTTTCAGCAGACTGCTTTTCCTGTAGACTCGGTTCGTAACAGCATTACTCTGTCCCGAGTCTACCTTTCAGGAAAATGTTTTCCAGAAAGTCTTTCAACACATGCGATCCGGCTCGAAGGACCATGAACAACTTTAACTCAGGTTCCCGAGGGGAGGCGAAAGGAAAGCCACAAAAACCAAGCGATGGAGTGTATTGCTCCAATAGCAAATAAGCAGGATATTTCCCAAATTACTACACACATATAAAATATCACTGACAGAACAACATTTGAGCCTTTAAAACTTTACATGTGCGATTTAATCTACTAGTAGCTCCATCTAGTTTACACTGATAGAACTACACCTTACAATACATGTAATAATAACAATCCTTCAACTAAATTCTACAAGGGGTTTTACCATCGCACGCCAGAATAGCTCGCAGATGGTAGATTTTTTCCAACTTACTTGATATTTTAGACAGTTCACACAATATCTTTATAAATTGTAGCCTATGTGTTATTCTGATGTATGAACTATATTATTGTAAACTTTCATTAAAATCCATTCAGTAGTTTTTACGTGAAAGAGTAACAAACATCCATCCATACTTACAAACTTTTGCGTTTATAATATTAGTAGGATTTTTGAGTCTAATCAAAAGCCAACCTATCCCAAACACATTTAAATCCGGAACATCTAGTGTTTCTACTTCTGACGCCTTGGGGTCGTCTTCGATTTTTTTTTAAATAGATACCTGACGCATTGAACACTATAATACGACACGGATTAGAAGGATACGTCATCCATCGATACCCACCCAATGAATTTGTTGCGTGGCCTTCCCTATAAAAAACATCCAACCAAGTCACAAAGGTGTATGATGTCATAAAAACTCATTCGGTGTATTATAGTCCAAATTATGACACTATACTAGGTGAACATGAAGACTCAAAGTCAAATCTATGCAGGGATACCTACTTAGTATTTAATAAATGCTTACTACTTAGTATTATAAATGCGAAGGTGAGTTTCTGAATTCCCTTGTTTATTACACTTTAAAGACATACTATTCAACTTAGAATCTATTGAATTCTTGCCGATTTTAATTCATTTTTGGAGTAGTGCGAAGATGTGAATGGGCGGAATAGCAAGTATAGATACTGCCGTCTGCTACACAAAAGTATTAAATAAATTAAATCAACACTTAATGAGAGATTGTTTACAATAAATAAATCCCCAGACAGTCACACCAACTGTATGACCCCAAAGTAAGCAGAGCTTGTGTTATGGATGACCATACAGCGAACTGGGTGGAACCCAGAATAAACATACATATACATAAATATCAACAACGATGAACCGAGAACAAACATTTATGTTCATCACACAAATGAATGCCCCGGCCAAGGCCCTAACCTGGGACCTCCGGCGCATCAGGCAGGGCTATAACCACTACGCTACTCAGTCGTCAAATCATCAATTATTAAACAATATCATCTTTATCATTGTGATTTAATATTGGGTTTCTGGCGTTAGATCATAAAAACCAACCTTAAACTCGACCCTTGGGACCTAATGGCCGGTTGACACGCGTTAAGTATTTAAGTTGGTAACAAAATTTTAAGTTAAAAGTTGCGTGTAAACAGTCAATTAAGTGACAAGTGGTAACTTAAATTTTGTACGCAAGTGATTAAGTAGATTAGGATTCGTCCTATTTTTCGTATAAGTAGGTGGGTGGGGCTTCTCACTTAACACGTTTGGACGTGATTTTTTAGTTGAGTGCATAAGTTGACAAAGCATGTGGCGGCTAGAGCTCATACTTATTTCGCATTTTCCCTTTTTTTTATAAATGTCGGAGTGGAGTTTAGTTTCAACTTTAAAATTTGTTAAAGAATATTTAAAATAGGTATGCTTGTAGAATAAATGAGGTAAAAAATTTAGAAAAAAACATATTCTCGTAAAGATTTTAATTTCCGAATAAAATTCTTGCCTGAATTTGTCCAAAATCACGTTTACCACATATCTAAGTACAGAATAGACGAATTCCTTGACATTCATCACTGCTCATCTTCATTGAACTTATGAACTTAACTACTGTAGAGTTTAGGTACAACACTAATCATTAGGTGACATCACTACAAATGTCAGATGAATAATAATAATAAAAAAACGGGATCATCGAGAGCGTCGGTTTTAAGTTTTATGGTTAAATCCGTGTTTCATTTCAAGAACCCCAACAATAAACTGGCGACGAGGATGTGCAATGCGCAAAATTGCATTCATTAGTGTATTGGAACATAAAATTTTGTGAAAAACGAGAATGGCGCTATCTGGACTTAGTGAACCAAATGTATTGGCAGATTATGCTTTCGACACGGACGTAAAAAATAGGCGGACGGAGCATTGCCGAACTTAGAAGTGAAGCACCAAAGGATGCCGATCCGCTTGTACACACAAGCCACACGCACACATTTACATCAATAGGATGCCGATCAGCCGGCACAACGCAGCCGAAACTCATTGGTGGTAGTTGTGTCGTTGTTGCGACGAAAATTAAAAAACAATGCCGTCTTGTGCAGTTAAATTTTGTAGAAATAATTCCACTTACAATAAAAAATGTCAGGGAATCACGTTTCATAAGTAAGTTTATAATTTATCACGTTGTTTTTCACATTTTGATTAAATTACATCAATTGGAATAAAATACCTAAATGCCTTAGCTCATTCACCTGTGTTGCTAGGAATAAAATCTGTACAGGTGAGGTATAAATATTGGACTAGGTATTAGGAATAGGTATTATAATATTTTTTTAAAACTAGTACGTACATAATCCCAGGGGTCGAGTATAAGTTTCATGTTCATATAGCACTACCGCCAAATATCAAAATACCAAAAATCGATTTTTTAGTGAAAATAAATCCTTTTATTTATTTATTTTGTTCTGTGTTCTATTATCTCGATGTTTTTTTGTGATATATGGCCTACAATAAAGTGTATTGTTGTTATTTAAACTTTAATTTAATTTGTAACTAGGTTTCCAAAAGATAATGAACTATGGAAACGTCAGTGGGTCGAAATTATAAGAAAAAGTCGAGGTGAAAGGGACTGGATCCCTTCCAGTACTAGTATCATATGCAGTGCACATTTTGATGATGACGATTTTTACACGACGAAAATGGGGCTTCGTCGTATAGTTAAGTACGCAGTCCCAAAAAAGGTATAATATAAGGTATAATATAAATAAAGGTACAATTTTATTAATAAGTGTAGTTATGAAATAAAACACTTTTAACCAGATATTATCGCGTATATTAAGTTACTTACCTCTAAAATTAAATGTACTATAGAATTAGAGCAAGATAACAAATTAGCCTTCTTAGATGTTTAAATTCAAAGAAAACCTGATGTTATACTTAGCCATACTGTATATAGAAAACACACTGATCGATATCTAAATGGGAAATCTCATCACCACTTGAGCCAATTATCTGCCGTAGGCTCTTTTTTGTTTACAGAGCACGTGGAATTTGCAACCCTCAACACATTAACGAGGAACTTAACCACCTGGTGAAACGTGAACGACTCCTAACCTAATCCAAGGCAGTATATCAAGATAACGCATCAATATTAGATTAGGTGTTATAATGAACCGATTGCTTTCAAAATCGGTATCTAGGGGTCCGTGAGTACGTCAAACACGAATATGACAACAGAATTGAAAAAATTGGCCGCACTTTTTGAACTTTTTAGTTCCTAGACAGATTACTTTAAAACTCTATACCTGGTCCATTAAGTTTCTGAACACGAATCTGACAACAGAATTAGAAAAAGTAGGTGCCATTTTGAACTTTTTAGTTACTTTACCGATTGCTTTCAATTATGTTATCAGATTCATGTTTGACGTACTCACAGATATCGATTTTAAAAGCAATCTATCTAGTAAAGCAATCTATCTCCTAACGTCGAGAACGGAATGGAAGATTGTTTTCTACCTAATACATAGAAATAAAAATAATACATAAATATTGGTAGCGTTGCATACTTATTAGGCGCAGGTTCATAAATATTAGGATTAGATATCTGGATTAGGTATTTTTAAATATTAGGATTAGATGGAACAGGTAGCGAAATTTTTACCGTAATTTGGGGTAATTTTTCTTTTATGGCCACACTCCATTCACTCACACAAACTCACGCCGCCGCCATTGCTATGCTTCAGTTTATGCTTAGCGATGTTCCGTCCGCCTATTTTTTACGTCCGTGGCTTTCGACCCGTTCGTAGAGCCTCAAACAGTAGGCGAGAGATGGAGAATCTGGTTAAGAAACTTCTCATATTATATTAATGGCATAGTTGGCCTGTCTGATAAGCAGAAAATAGCGAGATTGCTACACCAAGCAGGTACAAAGGTGCAAGAAATATATGAAAATGTAAAACAAGATATTGACACTTTCGAAAATGTTGTATCGAAATTAAATGATTACTTCATACCAGCAGTTAATATTGCATATGAAAGACAAAGTTTTCGAACACTTTCGATGTGTGACAACGAAACTGTTGACCAATTTGTGCTACGCCTGAGAACAGCAAGCAGATATTGTAAGTTCGAGAATGCTGAAGAGGTAATCAGAGATCAAGTCATAGAAAAATGCAAGCAAGAGGAATTAAAGAGAAAATTACTAAGAAAAGGAGGAGAGTTGACTCTAATAAAACTACAAGAAATTGCAAGAATATATGAATTGGAGAACCGCAATGAACACTTAAAGAAAGAAGAAGTAAGGAAAAAGGAAGATGAAACTATTAATGCAGTATTTAAATGTTTTAGATGTGGTGGTGCCGGACACATGGCAAAAAGTAAGACATGTCCTGCGTTACAAACTATATGCCACAGATGAAACACTAAAGGACATTTTGCTAAATACTGCAAGACTAAGATAGTTCTAAATAAGAACAAGGACAAGAATAAGAAAAAGAAGAGGTATGTGAAATATATAGTAGAGAGTGCTTCCGAAGACAGTGTTTCAGAAGAGAGTGGTACAGAAGAAGACTACTATGAAGACAACATAAACTCAGTGTTTACAATTAATAATGAGGACTACAAATATCAAATAAATGTCGGAAAAACTCATATATCCTGTAAGTTTTTAATAGATTCAGGTGCTTCAGTCAATGTAATTGATAAAAATAGTTTTAAAAAGCTTGTTAAAGCCGGTCTGGCCTGTGAATTAAATACATCTATTAATCAAAGATATTTTGCTTATGGTGGTAAAGAGTTATCGCAAATTGGTACATTTAAAACAATTTTGTCTTCACCTGATACTAATAAAAAAGTTAAAACGTTTATTCTTGTCTATAAGGGTCATGGGCCATCTTTGTTAAGTAGGCAGACATCCACCCAACTTGGTTTATTTAAAGTTGGACCTATTAATCAAATAACTTATTTATTTCAAAAGAGTGATGTATTAAAGAAATATTCAAATATTTTCAATGGAGTAGGTAAATTAAAGAACTTTAAGTTGAGAATTCCAATAGATCCAAATCTAAAATTAATTGCTCAGCCCATAAGGCGTCAACCATTTAATATCAGACCCATAGAACAAAAATTGATTACAGAACTACTTGACAATGACATCATTGAACCTGTGACCGGACCAACACCCTGTGTTTCTCCCAGCCATATTGTCAGTAAAAAGGAAAAGGACCAGTACAGGCTTGTTGTTGATATGAGGAGAGCAAATGAAGCAGTACTCCGTGAAAGAGTGCCATTACCAACATTTGAAGAGCTTTTAGCAGATCTCAATGGCTGCAAATATTTTTCTTCCATTGATATTAAATGGGGCTATCATCAAATTGAGTTGGAAGAAGAGTCAAGAAGCATAACTGTATTTAGTTCAAGCCTAGGCCTGTTTCGCTATAAACGTTTATTTGGTATTCGCTGCGCTAGTGAAATGTTTCAAAGAGTTATTGCTCACTTATTGCAAGGTATTGATGGAGTTGCGAATAGTCAGGATGATATCAGGATTGGTGGAAGAACAATAGAAGAACATAACTCCAGGCTAGAACAAGTACTTGACAGACTACATAAAAATGGCATTACATTAAATGAAAATAAATGTTTGTTTGGTGTAACTGAGATTAATTTCCTCGGACATCATCTTTCAGCAGATGGTATTAGACCAACAGCAACCAGTCAACGAGTCATACAGGATTTCCGGGCTCCAGAGAACAAAGCTGAGGTCAGAAGTTTTCTTGGGCTTGTCAACTTTTCTGCAAGATTTATTCCAAATTTTAGCACATTATCAGAACCACTGAGAAATTTGACTAAAAAGGATAGCAACTTTACCTGGACAGACATTCATGAAAAGGCATTCCAAGAGCTCAAAGAATGCATCTCTAAAGCACCAGCTTTAGGCTATTATGACAAAGATGCGAACACAACACTTGTGACAGATGCAAGCCCTGTTGGTATTGCTGCTGTATTAATTCAACACCAAAACATCAAAGGTGAATATCAACCTATCATAATAAAGTACATTAGCAAGGCATTATCACCAGTAGAGCAACGCTATTCACAGACTGAAAAAGAAGCTTTGGCCATTGTATGGGCTTGTGAGAATTTATACATATACTTGATAGGAAAACAATTCACTATTCTGTCTGATCACAAACCTCTTGAGATTATATATTCTCCAAAATCTAAACCAAGTGCGAGAATTCAACGTTGGGTTTTAAGACTGCAACCATTCACATTCAAAGTAATATATAAACCTGGTAAGACCAACATAGCCGATCCAGTCTCTAGATTATTAAATACAGCTAACAGTTCTCAAATGACCACAGAAGACATTGAAGATGTTACATTGTTGGCCTTTATTGAAGTTAAAGCTGTGACATTAAAAGAAATACAAGAAGCTACTCAAACTGATGAAAAGCTAATACAGTTAAAGGAAGCCATTTACAAAGACTCTTGGACGAAAGATCTGAAGAAATATGAACTCATAAAGACAGAATTAACTGTTGTGAGTGACATCATAATGAGAGGTACAAGAATCATTGTTCCTAAGAAACTGATACCACGGATTTTGGATGCAGGTCATGAAGGACATCTTTCTAAAAACTCAATGAAATCTAGACTCAGAGAAAAAGTATGGTGGATAAAGATGGATAAAGATATAGAATTCTGGATTGACTCTTGTGAAGGATGCAGGCTGGTGCGACAAAACACTAACCCAGAACCAATAACACCTACAGAATTGCCAAGTAAAGTGTGGCAACTAGTAGCAATTGATTATCTTGGCCCTCTACCATCTGGTCACTACTTACTCTTTGTTATTGATTACTATAGTAGATACTTTGAAGTGGAAATATTGAATAATCAAACAGCCAATACAACAATCAACACTTTAGAAAAGATTATAGCCCGTGAAGGTATTATGGAAGAGATTGTGTGTGACAATGGACCAGCATTCAGAGATCAAAAGTTCATAACATTTCTACAAGCTAATAACATCAAACTAAGACATACTACACCATTGTGGCCACAAGCAAATGGAGAGGTTGAAAGACAAAATAGAAATGTTCTTAGAAGACTAAGAATTGCACAAGGATTAAAGAAAGATTGGAGAAAAGAGTTGTTAATTTATCTTTTAGCTTACAGAACTACACCACATTCGAGTACAGGATTACCACCTGGAAATGTTTTTAGAGGGAGAAAATTAAGAACTAAAATACCTGAAATACAACTAGATGAACAGAATTTTAATGATGAAGAAATGAGAGATACTGACAGATATAAAAAGAACCAATTTAAAGAATATGCTGACAAGAAGAGACATGCAAAAGAATCTGAAATAAAACCTGGAGACAAGGTACTGGTGACAAGGTACTACCAACTTTTCACCGATAGAACATACAGTGATTTGGAAAAAGGGTAACTCTATTGCTGCACAATCTCCTAGCGGAAGCATTGTTAGAAGAAATTCCTCACACTTCCAGCCTGTATATAAAAGGGATATGAGCAGATTTGAAGACCAAACGGAAAAAGAGTGTGACATTGAGGTCCCCGACATGCCTATGACTACTGACAAAGACAACTCATCTGTCTCTGACCTGAATCGCTCTGATATAATGGAAAAGACTCAACTAAATAATATACAATTAACCTCTGATACAACCGACAAAAAACAGCAAAGGACTAGACATTTTCCCAATAAATATAAAGACTTTGTTTTAGGTCTCATCCTAGAATGTGAGCAAAATAATCAAAGTAAGAACTTAATACTTAACTAATTCATATTATTTAGTTCATTAATTCTTTTCTGCTATCAACATAAGTTAATTAATAAAGTAAGTAAGTTAATTATTATGATAAGTAATTTTGTGTTCTGTTCTGTCTTAAGAATATAATTTATATGCAGGAAAGACTGCTAGTAACTAAATAATTAGAAATACTAGGTTCTTTTCAATTCATTTTAACTTTATAATCATTTTGATTAGCAGGTGTATCTAATTGTAATTTAAGTAAAGACTTAATTATCATTACATGATTGAGAGTAATCATTATTAGGTATTTTGAAATCACCCTAGCATGTAAGAAGATATTGTTTTGTTTTTATAAAGGAAAGAAGGGATTGTAGAGTTTAGGTACAACACTAATCATTAGGTGACATCACTACAAATGTCAGATGAATAATAATAATAAAAAAACGGGATCATCGAGAGCGTCGGTTTTAAGTTTTATGGTTAAATCCGTGTTTCATTTCAAGAACCCCAACAACTACTTAATCCGTTTGGACACACAAGTGACATGTAGTAACTTAAAATTTTGTTAAAATTTAGTTACCAACTTGACTACTTAATACATGTAAACCGCGCGGAAATCTTATGAGTATGTAGAGTATGGATGACAAAGTAGTGCTAAAAATTCCAAATAGCCTCGATATACGTACTCGACGTGCTCGGCCGGCGCAGGCCCAGACTGCTCCGAGTCTTTGGTAGGCGCCCCGCAAACTAAGACAACAGTACCTTTGTGTAGTGTACTGTAGTGTGTGACTCTATTGTAATTTATATAACCCAATATTATTCTTAACTAAAGGCAGTATTTATCCAACACCAATAGTATCATTTCGCTCCCGATACGCCACCTATTTATGGCAACCCTGCCGCCATCGCGTCTGTAACAGGAGCCGTCCTGCATACCATCTTCCTAATAATTTCGCTAATAATACTTGCACTAATGGGAATCGGAACAATCATCTTTGTCCATAAGATGTATGTATAAGGAATGCAACAAAAAGTAGGTGCAACGCCAATTGAAAGAGTTTACCTTGAGGAGGTACGCCAGCCTGCTTCGTGGTCGACAGCACGATTTGGAGAAAAGTAGCAAAAAGGCCACAGTGTGCATCGGAAATGAAAAATAGTGCAGTGCAGTGTTTAGTGTGAGTGACGGTGATGTCGGCATAGATTAGACATAGGTTTTGCCTTTTGTGTAATATTAAGTTTTTTTCTTCTCTCTATCATTTTACTCACTGCAGCGTTAGCTAGTAAACGAACATTTATTTTATCATCTTAAAGTTATTATTATTATGCTTACTACCTCTAGAAATAAAAATACTATAACATTAATGTTATGTGTAATTTAAAACTTTAGTTGATGGCTGAGGACATAACATTAATTGAACGCTTGATGAAAAATTAAGAGATTCAGTGATGGGCTGCGAAATATTTGATTGAGCACAATTATCTTAGCGCTTAACTATGCTTCTTTGTCAGATGCCATTCAAGCTGCGCAAGATGTAGAAATCGCTTCTCTATCCACGTCTGAAGGAGTCATGGGTCTGTCATACAAAAATTCTAACTTTTACTCGTCTAGGAAGAGACCTCAACGTGGACACTATGCCAGACAGCGTGGTTTTCGCAATTTTTCCAGCAGGTCGCGAGGATATCAGATGCGCCCGTACTACCACCAACAGTCGTCTCAGCAGGTACAAAATAGGCAAAATAATTACTACCGTGGAAATACATTTCGTAACAATCGCGCCAGGTCTTTTCTTCGCGGGCGTGGTCAATTCACCCGTGGAAACAGCGCAGAGTGTTGAGTCCGACAACTCCCAAGTAGAGTCGCTTAATTTTTTTCGAGAAAAACTACATAGCGTCATGAAACAGCTTAGGCAAACTTCATGTATTGTTGCCAAATATAGATATGATTGGCTCGTTGATACAGGGACATCAATATCTGCAATCAAATATTAATATGTTAGAAGTTTACAAATTCCATCCCATAAAAATGAACTTAGTGTCGTAGGTATCGGTGGAGATATAGTTTCAGTTGGACATGTATATCTTAAATTAAATTTTAATGACATTTTAACTCATAAATTTTATATCTTTAAAAATTTGCCGTGTGCGAATTAACTAACGGCATTTTGGGTCAGGATTTCTTCAAAAAACTTGGAGCTGTTTTAGATTTCGAGTTCAATACAATAAAATTAAAAAACAAAAATAATAAAAGTGTAATAAAAGGTCCTGAGTATTTGAAAACTGCGTTGAATTTATATTTTGTTATACCACCCAGGTGCGAATTGATTCATTTTGTTAAAATTGACTGTAATGAAGATTGCTTGATAACCCCTCAAGAACTTTGTGAAGGAATTTATTTAGGTAGTACCTTAGCCAGGCCGGCAAATGGAAAAATTCCAATTCGAATATAACTTTCCAGAGATAAAGAGGTAAAATTAAGTTATTGCAAACTTATTAGCAATAAATTAAATTATTATTTATTTGTAGCTTCGAAAAACTAGTTATGAACAGTGAAAGAGTTAAAACATTATTTTCACTACTAGATTTGACAGGATTAATTATCGAAGAACAAAAAACTTTTTAGAATTATTGTGCTAAATTTTCAGATATTTTTCATTTGCCCGGTGACAAGTTGTTAACTACTTCGATACATGAGCAATCTATTCAGTTAAAACCGCATACAACTCATGTTTATAGGTACTAAACATAGAGATAGACAAATATAGATAGACAAATTCGAAACATGTTAAATGATAATATAATAGAAGAATCTAGAAGTCCTTGGTCTATTCCATTATTATTAGTGCCTAAAAAGGTAGACTCCACTGGCGAGAAAAAATAGAGAGTAGTTATACATTATCGTAAACTTTTAACAACCAAATTCAAGATGATAAGATTCCACTGCCGAATATTTGTGACATTTTTCTATATTGTTGACAAGATTCCTTATCAGAAGTAATGTACTTCACACATGCAGATCTTTATCAGGGATTTTTCCAAATAAACTTAAAAAATGAAAGTAGACCATTTACAGCCTTTACCACAGGTAAAAGTCGGTACCCAATTACGAGAATGCCGATAGGGTTTAACTGGTTTCAGTAGCATGATGACTAGCTATGTCAGGACTTGGTTTACACAGGAATTATGATAAATGATGACCTCACCGGTTTTGGAAGAAATTTAGAAATCCACCGTCAAAATATAATTGATGTTTTTGCCAGATTTTTATTTAAATTAAATCCTAATAAGTCAAAAAGAAATGCTTTATTTAGGACATATTGTTTCTAAAAACGGTATTTTGCCAGATTCTTACAAAATAAAGGCTATAGAAAATTACCCAAAGCCACAAACTGCTGAAGAAACAAAGCCGTTTGCTGCATTTGCGAATTATTTCCGTAAAATTATTCCAAATTTTGTAGATATAGCGCTATCATTGAATAAAATATCTCGTAAAAATGACTCTTTTCTTGGACAAAAGAATTTTATAACTCCTTCCAAAAACTGAAAACGTCATTAATGAAACCACCGGTTTTGCAATATCCTGATTTTTTCAAGATAATAGCAATAGGATCTGTGTTATGTAATCAGGATGGTCGACTTGTAGTTTATGCCAGTCGAAATTGAAATATTATAAAGAAATTTTAATATAAATAAATTACCCAACTATTGAAAAGGAACTCTTAGCAATAGGGTGAAGTGTAAAATAATTTCGTCCTTATTTGTACGGGAAAAGATTTAAGATCCAGACCAACCATAGATATACAACTTGTTTATTTATTTATTATGCATCACCCCTCAAGTAGATTACTTAAATTCCGATTTTTATTAGAAGAATATGATTTCCATTTTAAATATAAGTATAAAAGGAAAATCTAATTCATTAAATGATTTAAAAACTATTAATAACGAAATTAATGCAATGACAAGTGCGGAAGCAAGGAAAGCAATAGATAGCGAGAGTAAGAGTAATAGCATTTCGGTCGATAATATTGACACAAATTCGAGGCCTGATCAACCGAGAGTTGTAAAAATAATTAAAAAACCGAAACTCTTTACTGAACTCGTGCTATGCGATGATAGGAATATAAAAAAAATATTAGAAGAGGACATCATACATATAATTATTTCGTATAAGTGCCCAGAAAGTGAGCCATTTATTTGAATACAATGTCTCGATCGTCGATTTCGTGACTCAATTGATGAGATAATTGTTATTTAAATGTAAAAAAAAGGTTTAAGATAAATTAAATATAAATAAGAAATGAGAATTATAACGATTTAATAGCTGGGCTTATTAATACAATAAATAATTATGACAAATGAAAAGAGTTAAGAGTGTGTATCTTAAATAGAGCGCAAAAAGTAAATAATATTGATGATAGAAAAGTAATATTAAATATTGAATGACTTTTACTTGTTGCTTACTAGTGGCCTCGCGGGCATCAAGAGAATGACGAACAGTATTAAAAGGCACATACTATTTGTGGCCAAGTATGGAAAAGGATATTGTTGATTATGTTTCCAAATATGACCAGTGCAATAGGCAAAAATATTCAGTCGGCATAAATCAACCCTTAGTGATAACAACTACTGCTAGTTCAGCAGTTAAAATTTTTTTTTTGGAAATAGTAGGCCCGATCCCTAAAGATTCAAATAACTATAGTTACATAGATACTCACTTTCACTAAATTCACAGAGGCCTATCCGCTACAAGCTAAGTGCTAAAGACTCGGTAAGTGTGGCTTCAGCTTTAGTTAACAATATTACTTTAAGATTTGGCATCCCGAAAGTACCTCATTGCGATAGGGATTCAGAATTCTTCAAGTAGGTACTGTGAAAGAGTTTTGCAAAATCTTAAAAATGGATCAAATTGATTCCACAGCATATCTCTCGGTGGACACTTCAGACTTCAGGGGATTTGAATGCGAATCTGAGCTTACACCAGCGCACTTGACTGTATCGCAATCTGTTCACTTTTTTTTTACTCTTTAATATAAATCAACACAGAGGAAAGATATTTAGTCAGAAATATGAACTTTATGTTAAGTGCGTCATAAAGTTCACGGAAGAAAATTTACTCAAAAAGCATGCTGAAAACCTCTATCGTCAAAAAACGAATTACAGTGATTGAAAATATGATTGAAATTTTAATTTACTACCATCATTACATTTATTTTATACCATTTGCATGCAACATTTCCTCTTACGTCAACATTATTTGACAGCTGTTAAAAATGGTGCCCGCAGAACAGCTGGCACCCCATCTTTGAAAGAGAATTCTTTTATTTTATTCATAGCTTTCGGGAATGGCGTCGGTTCTTGATTTAGTAAAGCACTATCAACACGCCATCGAAAAATATCCCAACGACGAACAAAAGGTTAGTGGCAAACGAAAATGTATCGTTCGTTTTGTGTAGTATTTCCCAACATTATTATTTCTAAATTCGAGCTCATCAATTTCTTTAAAATAAATCTATTGCAATCAAGTTACTAAGTCTTCAGTAAGTGATGAAGCACTAAAACTTAACTATTTGTAGTATATATGTAAACCTAAGTTCGTCAGCAATTTTTGCATCCTATTCAACAATAAAATACGTTTTAGGTCTTGAAATGCATAGACAAGTTGTACAATTTGAACGTGACAGTGGCTCACCTCCAGGAGACAGGGGTGGGCCGAACTGTGAATGCTCTTCGGAAAGAACCTGGAAATGTTGGCAAAGCAGCTCGATCCTTGGTGTACAAGTGGAAAGTAATGGTTGCGGCTGAGGAAAGTGATCAAGAAGGCGATCATAACCATGATAGTGAGCTTCAATATCTGTAAACTTAAGTGCCTGGTGTAGAGCAGTTGTGCATGAATTTATATGTTTTATATTATTAAATTTTATAGGACCATAGTATTCAATCATTTCCCATATGAAAACATACATACAGATAATTAATTCTTTGAAATGTTGTAAGTACAGCAGTTTTACTTGTAGATAAGTTAATTTTAGAGGTTTGAAAATTAATTGACTTCCCAGGTTCTAATTGCAATGGTCATGGCAGTGGAAAAGATTCTGATGACAATGATAGGCATGACAATCACAGGAATGCCAATTCTAATAAAACAGAGCCCACAACACACAGGCAAACAAACGGCGATATGACAACAAAAAGGAAATATCAAAGTAGTGAGGTAAAATATTGTGGTTCAATTCTTTATCAAAATGTGGTTACTGAATTTTATAGTATCATGTTTTAATAAGTTATCATATTTTTATTTGTTATTATTCCAGGAAGAGGAACAAGATACCAAAAAATACAAATACTCAGATTCCAACTCTAAGTATAAAGAAAATATTGAAATAAAGAAAGAACCTGAAAGCAACAGTGATGATCACTCAAAGTCAGATACTGAAGGTAGTGAGTCAGAGTCATCAGAATCATCGGATGAAGAAGAGATGATACCACCTCATAAAATAAAAAGAGAGCCTGCAGAACATAAGTCATCCTCGAAGCACCTGTCAAGTAATTATAAAAGTGATTTAAACAAATATGATACACACTCCAAAAAATCTGAAGAAGAGCAACTTTCAAAGCATAGGGCAGAGTCCACACATTCTTCATCTGAAATACTTTCAAAGGACAAATCATCTAGTTCCAAACATAAAAGTTCAAGTGAAAAGGAAAATGGCTCAGAAAAGAAGCACAAGTCTTCAGAAAAAGACAAAAAGCATAAAGAAGAAAGGTCATCTAGCAAACATAAAAGTACTGAAAAAAGCAGTAGTAGTGATAAGCATGGATCAAGTTCACGAAAGTCTGAAAGTAGGTATGATAAGGATAAAAAATCCAGTGAGAAACATTCAAGCAAATCTGATAAACACAGCTCTAGCTCTAAGTCACATAAAAGTGATAAAGAAAAGCACAAAAGCTTATCGGAAAAGGACTCATCAAGCGAGAAAAACAAATCTAGTAGTAGTTCTAAAGAAAAACATAGTTCCTCTAGTAAAGATCATAAATCAAAGGATCGAAGTAGCTCTTCAAAAGAAAAGTCAAGTCATGATCAGAAAAGTGAGAAACACTCAAGTGATAGTAAGTCTAAGAGTAAGTCAGAAAAGAGTGAAAGGAGTAGTGATAAAGCTAAGCAAAAGTCTAGTTCAAGTAAATCTAGCAGCAAGCATAAGGATGAAGTACCAAAGAAAAGGTTGAAGGTTGGTGGAGGTGGAGACAGTGATGATGGCATAGGTTGTGAATCAGGTAATTATTAAATTCTACTATAATACCTTATAATATTTAAATAACAATAAAACAACTTATTTTTAAACTTATTAAGTTTAGAAAGGGACAAGGGGGGAATGTGGGACATTCAAATCCTGAATTGACAAGCATTAGATATAAAAAATATAGATTTTTCTGACATGAATTTTTTCTAGTTCTATTTATTTTCAGAAATAGTTGTTATTTAAAATGTATAATTTCATTCACTTTTTTATCTTATAATAACTTGCAAAATTAATTATTTACTTTGAGCTCCACAAAAAGCTTGTTGTATTTCTGTTGTATGTCATTAACACATTCAATGTCCTTAAAAGTATTCATAAAGAAAGGTTAATAATAAGGTCATGTATTATTAAATGTAAGACTATGTAAATTATTAAAATTACTCAAATGTTTATTATTTTTAGGTGCAAGTTTTGCAGAAGCACTTGGCATGATAAGTCCGGCTAAACCTAAGAAAAAGCAACCTGTGCCCACAAAAGATACCTCCCCAAGTGACCCTTACAATGAAGATGTAAGTATCACTAAAATAAAAAGCACTCAATATTTGTGTTAAAAACCCCACATAATTACACAAAGAGGCTTTTCTTAAGTTTCGTACCTGAAACTAATTTCTATAAAGATATTTTAATTCCAAGACTAAAGATAATTTGTGTTTGTACAAATGTAAATTATTAATTGATATTCAATTTTGACCCTTGCGGGCATGCAAGGTTGTCATCCATTTACATTAGTGTGTTACGTAAAAATGTGTTGTGTAAATTTGTTATTTAATCTCACAAAATATCTGAATGATTTTTATATTACATGGACTTTTATCTCACCTAGTACCTAATTAAAAAAAAAAAACATTTTGTACCTATTTTACACAAGTTGTACCAACCTAACTACTGGCAAATAAGTCAATAAAATAAGATTTAACATGTATCTAAATAATTTATTTCCAGCTCAGTCCAGCTTCATTATTAGCGCCCACAGCAAAACTAGCTCCATTACCAAAAATTGAAATCTCGTCGTTACCTGAAATATCACCTAATTACAAACCAAGACCACCACCTAAGTTTTTGCCACATTTTACTGATGAAGAGGCCATGAACATTACTATGTCATCTAAGAATCAAAGGTGAGTGTATGTAGTAAGAACGTTTACAAGACAAATGTCAATATTGCAACCATTGTTTTAAGGTTTTATAGGGTAAGTAGTAGCAAAATTTGAAGAGGCTGACATTCCTCTAGTGGGATAAAAAGGCTGTTGTGAATATTGCACTTTGCTGTATGGTCACCTATAAAAAAGGGTTTCTTTATTTAAGGCCATACAGCTAATGTTGTTAAAGGATTTTTTTAATTATTATTATGTTGAACTATTTAAAATTCCCTAGTATGAAGCAGCATCTGTTCATGTGAATATCTAATATGAATATGTAGATATCATATAGTAAGTTAAATGTTTCTGTGATCTGCACATACTCAGAGATTTAAGGGTTGCTGTATACTTTTTTATCTTTTTTCATAGCTGGCAAACGAGGAAGCGACCCACCTGGTGGTAAGTGGCAAGTGCACCCATAGACATCATTAAAAGAAGGTGTTTCATATATTAATAGTAATTTTGACCGTAGGCTGCAATTGAAATTGCCTTTGTTCCAGTAACTTCACTGGCTGCTCCTTGCCTTTGACTGGTACACAACCACATAACCATGATTATTATGTCGGTCAAAATAGGAAGACCAGAAAACAAAGAAACTCTACAACCACTTAGTAACCATTTACTTGTAACTTTGTACTTATAACTTACTGTAATTTTTTAAAAAGATTAGAATTTAAAAAGAAGAACTGGCAAGAAACTTCACGGGTATATTTTTTTTCAAAATAAATTTACAGAGTCTCTTTATGTCTATACAAAATTATTCTTATCTGCATCTGTTTTTCTGCATTCATGCATAAAGCATAACGTCAACAAGAAAAAGTTATAGTCAATGTTGAGAAATAAATATTTGAACTTGAATTGAACTGCATGTATTAAATAGTGCAGTGAAGATGTTAAATTCTATACTGACCTAGAAGTAATACAAATTATTTAAGATGTTTTTTCTCCTTAAATTTCAGGACCAAAGTTTATTCTGGAAACAAGATTATTGGAAAGGTTTCATCCCTATATGAGCTTTGTGTACAAGTACTACAGGAGCATATTGATGGTAAGTCTAAAGTATTTCTTTAAAAGTGTATTTTTCTGTTTTTAACCGACAGGGTTATAACAGGGTAAAAAGGGCCAAAGTAAAAGCTAGTATCCAAAATTGGTACTACATAGATAATTAATCATTATACCACACAATTATTCCTAGTTTATTTGAAAGCCATCTCGGTAGAGACGAATGAACATATTCAATATTTACAATAGATATTAGTACACATACCAGTATACCAGTACACATACCAGTTAAATTAAGAAATGCAAAAAGGCCATTCAATATAATGGAACTACTCCATTAATGGCGCTGCCCACATTTGGGCCACGTAGGCACTGCCGGGCGGCTAAGTTGAATATGTATAGAATGTCAGAGAAAATGCCGTTTGCGTTTGAATACATGTATAAAGCCTAAATGGACTGCCCGATCGGCACTTGTCGTAGTAGTTGGTTCAGGCCGGAATTGCCGTCAACATATACTGCCGACTGGAATGTGCAAATTTTAGTCCAAACTGAAACAAATACATGTCTTCGAAAATTAAGAGTTCTAAATGTGAAAATCATTAGACACTTATAGGTAACTTTATTTCTGGTTCTAATGGTGAGGCATTCTATTTACAAGAATATATATTTAAATTTTTGTAAAAAATATACTTTGTATAATAATAATAATAAATCCCCAGACAAACACACCAACTATATGGCCTCAAAGTAGGCACAGCTTGTGTTATGGATGACCATACAGCGAACTGAGGGGAACCCAGAATAAACATACATATATAAATACAAACAACCATTACCCGAGAACCACCATCTGTGTTCATCACACAAATGAATGCCCCGGCCAGGACTCGATATATATATATATATATATATATACATAATTACCATATATATATATACCATATACATATATATTTATATGGTTTTAGGGAACTTAACCACGCGTTCCCACCGATAGAAAAGGGTGAGCAGGCCGCGGCCCACGGCCCGGCAATCGTTGTCGGAAAGTCATATATATTCTAATCGCTTAAGTAAAGTTGATATTGCGATGTAGAACACGCGTTGTGATTGGTCGGTTGAGTAGCGCGTCACCGCTACATCACTCCCCTCCGAGACCGAAGGTCGTAAGTAGCGTCCATTTTTCGGTTTTTGCGTAAGGTGAAGCTTGCCAGTGTCTCAGCTGATGGTTCCAGTGAGTCGAAACCAGGTGCCGCGTAGTAGTCCACGGTGAGTCGGGTCTAAGGCGGTGTATGTCCGACGATCTTCGGTGTGGGTCCGGGTCCCGTGGAGTTCGGAACAAGTTGCTCCAGTGAGTCGGAGGCTGCCCCAAGATGCCGAGGTGCAGACTTCCCCAGTGCGTCGGGGTGGTGCAGTGTCGGTGCGTAGTGGCTGGCGGCTGCGTCGGCCAGGAGAGAAGTGCTCTGCTTGTTGACCGGCCAAAGGGTGCAGCGCTGCGTGTTGACCAGGAGAGAGGTGCTCTGCTAAGTACCGGTCGAAAGTGCTGGTGCTGTGCCAAGTCGCAGGTGGAGGAAGAGGGGTGCCGACCAGTCTTGCAAGGCGCTGCAAGGTCGTGGTCGCTTTATGCCCGTGTTGTCCTCTGGAAGCTGGTTCTGGCGTGGAGTCTTCGCTGTTGGTGTGGAGAGTGATGATGACGATGATGATGATGATGAAGGCTGCTCATGTGCTCTGCTCGGGGTCACCACTTTAGGGAACATAACCACGCGTTCCCACCGATAGAAAAGGGTGAGCAGGCCGCGGCCCACGGCCCGACAATCGTTGTCGGAAAGTCATATATATTCTAATCGCTTAAGTAACGTTGATATTGCGATGTAGAACACGCGTTGTGATTGGTCGGTTGAGTAGCGCGTCACCGCTACATGGTAATAATAAAATGTTTGGTCTTGCAAAAGAGAAATGGTTATTTTTATGTAATGAAGATTAACGCTGCAGATTTTAACATTTTGTGAAGTTGTCATCAATGAATAAGTCCTGCATCGGTATAGCACATGCTATTGCTGGTAGCTGTTTTCATTCATAGTCTACATTTGTCCTTTTCATGTTGTACGCGCCACATACTGGGCGTACTAAGCTTCAGAAATCTTCAGAGCCTTTAAGCGAGCGGGTAGCACGATAGTATAAAATCCGTATCAGCACAACTACGAGATGGTATTGAATAGTATTAAACCCTGTTGTAGGCCGTTTTGTCGTCCCCAGCACAACCCCGAAATCAACCCTTCACCAAGAAGAAGTGGAGACACTTACTTGAGGATTCAGCTTTTCTTGTTTCGGGTCCCGGTTACGACTCTTGGCTGGCGAGTCACACTTATACGTAGCGTTTAGACTGTAGACACTAGTACGAATAAACTGTAGATAATGTTCAATAAGTTCAATAAATCACTTTCTCATCACAGCACATGTATAGTTCCAACAAGTAGGAAGAGAATTATTTTGTTAGCACACAACCGTCACCGTTGCGCGCTGCGTGAAGTACGCGTCAACTTCAAAATCTACGTTTCGTTTTACGCAGGGGAAGCGCCTCCACAAAGGTTCAGGGAATTATTTTGAGTTTGAGGGTGTTCGTCGTTTGGATACTTGGGGGGAGGGAGACTTGCCGAGCTAACAGATGCAGAAAAGAATAATTTTGTATAGACATAAAGAGACTCTGTAAATTTATTTTGAAAAAAAAATATACCCGTGAAGTTTCTTGCCAGTTCTTCTTCACGAAGGTTTTTTTCGAACTGGTGGTAGAATCATGTTTTATTTGACGTCAATAAGAACAAGTAATTGTCAATGTTGAGAAATAAATATTTCATTTCATTTCATTTCATTTCATTTCATTTCATTTCATTTCATTTCATTTCATATTCAAAATTGTGCAAAGGAAAACAAAACGGCCAAAACATCCTCCTCGCCTTGAAAGGCTCCCTTTCAACTACCTAGTGGAAACGCGCAACAAGATTAATCTGATTCTAGAACAAGTCCTAGATAGAGCAATGCGTAAAAAGCGAGAATAAATTTTAATTTTAAACTTAGAGCGATGCCATGATAATCTCACAAACAAAAAAAATATCTTAAAGTTACACTTTAAGAGCGTGAAAATAAACGAAATATTTTTATAGCGCTATCTGGAGTAACTACTAATTAAATTATAACTAAAATGTATACGTAGCTATAGCTAATCTAATTTAGGTAACGGACAAAGACGAATAATTGGACGTTTTAAGGTACCAGTTTTAGTTCTTACCAAGGCGACTCTAACATGACCGTCAACTCCTTGATAAACCTTTTCAATAATGCCTAAGGGCCAATGAAACGGAGGTGAATTATCTTTCATGATTAAAACCACTTCACCTACTCTAACCGGACGCGAGTCAGTGTTCCATTTTTCACGGGTTTGTAACGTATGTAAGTACTCGTCACGCCATCTACTCCAGTATGAATGAACGAGCCTATCGAGTAGCATATAGCGCGAAAGTAACTGTTGGCTCTGCTCTGGAACGTCCACCGAGGGAAGGGAGGCTAAAGGCGCTGTGTTCAAAAAATGAGATGGAGTTAATGGTAAAGGTTCCGCGGGATCCTCACTTAAAATACCTAACGGTCTCGAATTTAAAATTGCCTCAATTTGGCAGAGCACCGTTAACAGCTCTTCATAGGTTAAAATCTGCGATCCTACGACGCGCGATAAATGTGTCTTGAAACACTTGACTGCTGCTTCCCATCCACCACCAAAGTGGGGAGCGTTGGGTGGTATCATAACCCAATCGATGCGTTTAGTAGATAATTCGAATTTAAAATTATTAATAAAGGCTTCAGAAGTTAAAAATTGATGAAGTTCGTCTAAATATGCCTTCGCGCCTACAAAATTCGTACCGTTGTCTGAATAAAGCTTCTCGACCGGACCTCGTCGGGAAATTAAGCGTTTAAATGCGTTTAAAAAGGAATCAGTACTCAAATCAGGCGCTATTTCAACGTGCACTGCCCTTGTAGTTAAACATATAAAAATACATAAGTAAGCCTTGTGAGTTCTTATGCCACGTTGACGAGAAAATGTTATTGACAGAGGTCCTGCGTAATCTACGCCGGTATGTGTGAACGGCTTCGAAATTTGTAGTCTACATAAAGGAAGATCTGACATTATCGGAGGTTGATTTGCTTTAGGGCGTACCTTAAAACATTGAAAGCATGAATGTACTCGCGCGCGAAGTAGACGACGAGCTGCTAAGATCCAATATTTTTGTCTTAACAGAGCGAGAAGAAGTTGGGGCCCTGCATGACAAGCAGTGCGGTGAACATGATCGACGATAAGATTGACAACTCGGTCTTTGCTTGGCAGGAGCACCGGATGTTTGTGATCATATGTTAAGTCACTATTTTCCAGGCGGCCACCCACACGAAGAATGCCGTTAAGCATAAACGGCCGCAACTTACGAATTAATTTTGGGTGTTGTTTACCGGTTTAAATTAACTTAATAAAAGATGCGAAATGTTCTTGTTGAACAGTGTTAACAATTACTGACTCGGCTTTGTTTAAGTCAGCAGCGTTTATATCACCACGAGAAGTGAGCGTTTTTGTAAAGCGTAAAACGTAAACTACAATGCGCAATAACCTTGTCCAGCGAGAAACACGAGACGACAATCTACAGATAAAAGATTCACCTTTATTCTGAGATGTAGACAAAGTTATAGTTTTAAGTTCTGGCAACTCCTTCGAACTTAGAGCGTTAAAATGCTTGATTGGCCAAGCGTCTAATTCAAGATATGACCATGTTAGGCCATTCGTCCACATGGGATGGGCGATGAGTTGCGAAGTTATCTCTTTAGCAAATGATAAAGACTCTACAGAGAAGAGTACGTCATCCATGAAATAATCACCACGCTCAATAACGTCGGCGGTGAGTGGATAGCAAGAACATTCAAGCTCAGCGAGATATCGTAGTGTGCGTAAAGCCAAGTATGGACTACAAGATAAGCCAAAACAGACTCGTTTAAACTCAAAAATTTGTAAAGGATCAGAACTGTTAAAACGATATAAAATTTTCTGATACTTGTGAAATTCAGAATACAATTTAATTCTCAAATACATCTGTTCCACATCACCACAGACAGCGATGGGAAAGAGTCGAAAATTTAAAAGAACGACGAATAAGTCTGATTGCAGGTTTGGACCTGAATGTAACACTTCGTTAAGTGAAATACCAGTATCCGTGCAAGCACTTGCGTCCAGAACAAGCCTGACCTTGGTGGTTAACTTATCATCACGTATAACGCCATGGTGAGGTATGATGTAACCGGATGAGTTGTCATCGGATAAGACGGGAGCAATATAATCTTTCTCACAGTACTCCACTACGATTTCATCATATGCAGAACGTAATTTGGGAGCGTTCGTAAGACGCTTCTCCAAAGCAAGGAACCTTTTATGAGCAGCCTTGCGCGAATCACCTAAAACTGAAGGATCGATTTTAAATGGAAGTGCGAGTACGAAAGAACCATCGGGTTCACGAGTTGTTGTGGATTTATAAATAAGCTCACAGTTTTGCTCATCTTCTGAAAACATAGCGCTGCGTGGAGTAGAAACTTCTTCTACCTCCCAAAATTTCTTCAAAACAGAATCAAGTGGTTGAGCAGTAATAGGGCATAGAGTATGCGACATCGCGCGCGAAGACGCACTAGCGTTTGAACTAATCGAAGCGTTAGAAATGGGAGCGGTCCCCATTAAAATAAATCCGAGCGTGGTCTGAATCGCATCAGGAGTTCCAGGTGGACCATGAATGTGACCTTTCAAAAGTAAACGAGGGAATAGTTGCGCGCCGATAAGCATCTCCACCTCTCCGGGTTCGGAAAACGTATCGTCGGCAAGAGGCGTGCGAGAGAGGTAACCTAACATCGACGTATTAATCGAGGATGTCGGTAAGTGATCCGTAATGGTATCCACAACGAGTGGATTCGAGTCAAAGGAAACATTACGGTTAAAACGAGAATAAATTTTTACATTTGTGGTACCTTTCACAGTCTTTGACGAACCACCGAAACCATTTACAGTAACCTGCTCGGGCAGTGTATCTATATTTAAAGACAAACGTTTACACAGCCGAGAAGTAACAAAGTCATTCATCGAACCGTTATCAATTAAAGCGCGAACTGAAAATTCATAACCTTGAGCGTTCTTAATAATAACACGCGCGGTCGCCAATAACACCGTTGTAGCATTAGGTTTAGTAATCGTAAGCGAAGTATGCGAGCAAAGCGTTGAATTATGGTGCGCATCACTAAACTGCACAACACTAGTCGGCGGTGGCGGCGGTGTGACGTCACGCGCTGACGACGCGGCGGGCGTAGCAAGCTGGCGGTATAGACGCGCGGACGCTGCCGGGCGGAGGTTCGAATCCCGATCGAGAAGCATTATCCGACGGGCGCGGGAAATGAAGTAACGTGTGATGCGTTTTCAAACCACAAATGTTACAATTTTTATTCGAATTACAAGCAAATGTCCGATGATAAAAACTTAAACAAGTAAAACAACCACCTTTGGTTTTAATAATAGAATAGCGATCTGTAGATGTCATTTTCAAAAACTTAGGACAACGGTAAAATTGTTCGTGCCCGGGTTTGTTACACAAAACACATAAGCCTTTAGAATCATGCGCAGTTAAAAACGACTTTGTATTTTTTGGTATTGGGGGTTTAAATGATTTATTATTTTGAGTTGAATAGGTTATCTTATTTGTGGGGGCGTAATTAAAAGTATGACTGTTGGTGCGTTCAAGAATTTTAGTTTGTTCACGCAAAAATTTTACAAGACTTTCGTACGTTGGTATTTGTTCGGAACGAACTGAATTTTCAAACATACGAGCGGTTTCGCGATCTAATTTTTGTAATGCTAAAAACAAAAAAATAAAATCCTTCTCATCTGTTATTTTCAATTGTTCAAACGATGATACCGAAGTTGTAAACTTATCAATAAAAGTGTTTAAACCATCAGCTGACTGAACCGTTAACGGTTTAATATTCATAATATGTTGTAAATAAGAAGTACCTAAAGTTCGGCGGTCTTGGTATTTGTTCACCAATGTATTGTAAATTTGATCGTAATTATCTCCGGTAGGCGGATCACCAGCAATAGTAGATAAAGCGTTCTTCGAAAGAATACCGCACAAATAAAATACCTTTTCTGAATTACTTAACCCAGTGTTGTTGTGTACAGCGTTATTATAACACTCAAAAAACGAAGGCCACGACTTAAAATCACCATCAAAGGTTTGCAAATTGATCGGCGGGAGTTTTAATCTAGGTTTTTGGGAATGTAATTGTTCTGCGACATTATTCTTTAAACTATTTAACGTATTTAATATAGAACAATACAGTTCGTCAAAAGCAATAAAAGAATTATAGTCTGGCACATAATTTGGATCTAACTCGAGTTTGGACAAGTTTAAATCATCTATGGACTTCATAATATCAGTGCGTAATTGTTCAATACAAGTGGACGAATTCAAAAACTGTTTACGTAATGCAACAGTCGAAACATCCTGCGATAAATCATAAATACTCGTAATCTAGCAAAAAATATTTGAATGCGAGCTTCTAATAATTTAATTTGAGGCGTAACAATATCATTATCTCCCTTACTTCTAGTTTGAATTGACTTCGACATTTTCAAAGAATAATGGGTAAAATCTGTTTACTTAAATTGCAGCGAATAAATTTGACTAAATTTGAATTTGAATTTGAATATTAAAGTTCTACAAATAAAATGGCCTATATGTAGGTATTCGTAATATGAAATATGGAACACTGACCAAATGCGATTTTACGTATTTATATAGCGTAAATTGAAATTGTATCACTGTTATAAGGATTAAAATGATCTCATAGCGAAATATACGTAAAACAAAAAGAAAAAGTCAGTTAGTATTATAATTTTTAATGGCAAGGTAAAGTGACCTCGGTAAAACCTTTGCGTAAAATAGACGAAAATTTCTAGAAATTATGGTGCGACAATACAAAATTATGTTACTAGAACTGTTAAAAAACTAGTTACTAGGTAACAACTGATGTTGGTTTAGGCTAATACAGTTTTATTCGCAGCGAAATAAAAGTAGGTACTTGACCACGACGGCAAGTTCTAGCGTAAATGACTAAACAAATCTAGGTATCTCACAGGCTAATCCTATCCTAGGGTCGAAGGACCATCACAGGGGTGTACGCGCCACATACTGGGCGTACTAAGCTCCAGAAATCTTCAGAGCCTTTAAGCGAGCGGGTAGGTGAGCGAGAGGATAGTATAAAATCCGTATCAGCACAACTACGAGATGGTATTGAATAGTATTAAACCCTGTTGTAGGCCGTTTTGTCGTCCCCAGCACAACCCCGAAATCAACCCTTCACCAAGAAGAAGTGGAGACACTTACTTGAGGATTCAGCTTTTCTTGTTTCGGGTCCCGGTTACGACTCTTGGCTGGCGAGTCACACTTATACGTAGCCTTTAGACTGTAGACACTAGTACGAATAAACTGTAGATAATGTTCAATAAGTTCAATAAATCACTTTCTCATCACAGCACATGTATAGTTCCAACAAGTAGGAAGAGAATTATTTTGTTAGCACACAACCGTCACCGTTGCGCGCTGCGTGAAGTACGCGTCAACTTCAAAATCTGCGTTTCGTTTTACGCAGGGGAAGCGCCTCCACAAAGGTTCAGGGAATTATTCAAAATTGTACAAAGGAAAACAAAACGGCCAAAACACATGTATTAGGATTGGCTGAAAGGCCGTGTCTTAAATAAATAATGTCATTTTACTTTTCCCTGTGTGTTCCTCTTTAAAATACTTAGTTACTACATACATACAAAGGTACATATATCGTGATTAACCTTTTCCATGCAGAAAGAAACTGATATTTAGCACAGCCAAGTAATGAAATGAAATGAAATATTTATTTCTCACATTGACAATTACTTGTTCTTATTGACGTCAAATAAAGCATGACTACCACTAGTTCGGAAAAACCTTCGTGAAAAAGAACTGGCAAGAAACTTCACGGGTATATTTTTTTCAAAATAAATTTACAGAGTCTCTTTATGTCTATACAAAATTATTCTTATCTGCATCTGTTAGCTCGGCAAGTATCTAAACGACGAACACCCTCAAACAGCATCCGTTCACAAGTAACGCGGGATCCAGCCATCGCCCTCCTCAACATTATAAGAGGGAAGTAAGCGACCCGTCACCCGACGCTACCATAAGAGGACGTAAAATGAAGGGAACAAAACAAATAACAAAAAATTTATATATGTTTCCTTTTTTTTTATTTATGACCCTATTGGCCTTTTAGATCTTACCGGACTTTGTGGATTAGCGCTGAGGTCGCCTAATGGGAACTGATATTCACATTTATTATATATTCAATAGCAAATATATTTAATGGTTATTCTTCACATTCTTTTTTCCACTTATAGCCCTAGAATACACGGGTGGAGTGCCATATGAAATTCTGAAACCCGTAGTAGACAAAGCGACACCTCAACAGTTGTTTATGCTAGAGCATTATAACCCTTATTTAATGGAAGATACAGACCATTTGTGGAAAAACTTCTGTGAGAAACACTTTAGATGTAAGAAGAGACAAGAAATGGAGACTTGGAGGGAGATGTACATGGTATGTTTGAATTATAGATTTTAAAATGAATTGTAAATTGGAGTGTTAAAGAGCGTAAATGTAGTATGAAAGATGCTTTTAGTTGCAGAAAAACAAACCACATAAAAAAATTATAAGTAGGTATAATAATATAAGTATGCCTCGTAATTTTGTTACTTGCTAAGAATTTTTGATTCTTGTGTTCTCCATCCAGTGATAGAGAAAAAAAAGTTGTAAATTTCTGTAGATCAACATGGATATTAAGGGATAAAACCCTTATCAAGCAATCAAGAATAAAACCAAAACTGAAATATAGTATCCACGAAACATAATAATGGTAGTTAATTGTAATAATAATAATAGTACTTAAATTTATCTTAAGTTCAAAGGTTTGCATGTTCATTCAAAATACGACAATTATTTATTTCAGAGATGCCAAGAAGAACAAGAAAGTAAATTAAAATCTCTAACCGCGAACATAAAGATAGCTCAAGAAGCTAAAAAGGCGCCAATCAAGCAAACCAAAATGGCGTATGTGGATTCTGTTGTGAAACCCCCAAGAAATATTGCTAGGAAACAAGTAAGTCATTAATGTATTAATCCATTCAAATTATGATTTCATTATTCACTTATCCAATGTCTTTCAATCCGGCTTTCGTTCGGGGCATAGCACTGTGTCGGCCTTGGTGAAGGTTACTGATGATATTCGCCTCAATATAGAAAACAAAAAACTGACTTTCCTTGTTCTTCTGGATTTCAGCAGTGCCTTCAACACGGTTGACTTTGACATTTTGCTGAGTTTGCTCAAACCCCTAAATGTTCCACCTTTGGCATATTCATGGTTTTGATCTTATCTGTTTGATCGCTTCCAACTTGTAAAATCTGAAAATGGTCGTTCTAATTGGTGCCGTCTCGTCGCTGGTGTACCTCAAGGAGGAGTCTTCTCGCCAATATTATTTTCTATCTTTATTAACGGTATCACCTCCTCTCTTAAGTCATCATACCATCTATATGCTGATGGCCTACAGCTTTATACTGCGTCAAAGATTGAAGACTTAACGCAGGCCGTGGATGGCGTTAACAATGACTTGAGGCGATTACAAAATTTTCTACCTCTTAAAACCAAAATCATGTTGTCTAACGCTTTGCTACTTCCTCTTTTGGACTATGGTGACATTATTTTTCTCGATGCCACAGAGGAGCAGCTGGATAGACTGGAACACCTCCAAAATCAATGCATCCAATACAATTTTGGATTGAAAAAATTTGACCATATCTCCGAATACCGCTCCAATATCAACTGGCTACCTTTCAGAAACCGCAGAGATATACATATTTTATGCTTGTTGTATAATGTTCTCTTTAATCCATCTGCACCCGTGTCCTCCTAACCTCCGTGAGAGGTTTAATTTTCATACCATTATATGTGAGTGACTGAGATCTGGTACTAACTTTCTCTTGAAACTCCATCACACAGTATCCATACCTATACAAGATCGTTTTCGGTGCATGCTGTGCGTTTGTGGGACCGTCTCCCTGAGCATATAAGAAAGTCTCCTCTTTCAAAAATCTAATTTGAAAAAATTGTTTTCATTTGAACCGCTAAATGGTTGAGATTCTAGATGAATACAAGTAGGTATATGTATTTGTTCATATGTTTATTATATTGTTTATTGAGTTTTAAATCTATATATATTTTGATTAGGTTAATTATTTATTTTTTATTACGTTGAATAAAATAATATTTTATGATTGTACACACCTGCCAACCCAAAATACCGAAATCCTACTAGATACTCTAAGGTTGGCTGGAAGAGATCCCTGACTGGGATAAGTCCGCCTTTGTACATTTTATTTCTAATTTTATAAATTATCCTGTACCATGTTTTTGTGCAATAAAGTGTTGACAATATACAATACAATACAATTCATTGGTGTACTTTTGTTTTACCTGTATAAAAAAAACATACAATACTTCTAAATTATTATAAAATAAAAACTTTTATATTATATGGTAGTCAATAAGAACAAAGGCACAATCAAACACTCAAATTTAAAATATAAAAAATAAAATTAACTCTGAAAATAAGTTGAAAAGTTAATTGTCAAATACTTACTTATTATCAAGCTTAAAAACAGAAGTTTTTTCTGTCTACAAAAGCGATTTTGAAACCCATACTAATAAGTTAGTGTAGTGAATCCATTGTTTTGTGGTTATAGAATCAATAAATACATTTGAACACATACAAATGAAAGTTTTGTGCTTTACATTCTTAGAGACGTCTTAACAAGAATCGTAATAAAAGGCAAACACTTGTACAAAAATCGCCAGTAGAATGCTACTGTAGCTTAAAGGTGTGCTTATTTAAAAATTTTACAGTATTTAAAATAAGCATGTTGATAAAAGATGCATGATGATTATGTTGCGGCTGCCCAGAATACTTAAAAAAATAGAATAGAAAATAGGTGCAAGAGATTTGCAGGTTGTGTTGTTTAATCTCTTATCCTCTTATACTAAAAGTTTGCTTTGTTAACGGAACTACCTACCTTATTAAATAGTTTAATAGGATGTTTCTAATGGTACTTAAAACAAACACTGAGCTGGCAAAAAAATGATCAAAGAATCGGATTCATGCATGTAAGGCAGTTCTTTATTTAACTTAACCTGTAATGGTTCGGAAAGCATGCCTGCAATAGCATAGCGTTTTGCCATATTGCATTGTATTTCGCCTAATAAAAACATAAAAACAATCGCAACCACGGATGTTAGGGATTTTTCTAGATTTATCATAACTGATTTATTTTTGAACCTTTACAAGTATTTTGTTCTCAAATCTGATTGGTATAGCACAAATAGTTAGTCTGTAGTATCAAATAACATTTTAATTAGCAGCAGCAAGTTATATATTTATATAATAAATAATAAGTAGTTTATTTTCACAAATTATAACTTCATTTATAAACATTCTAATTCAATAATTACCTCATTTTCTCACCCAGGCTCAACATGGAACAGCTCACATGGCAACTGCGAGTCCTGCGGCTCGAGTGGCAGCCCTTGCTGCAGCCCCTAACGTCTTAAAAGGAGGTGTCCGAGCCCCTCCTGCCCCACCTGTGTCATCCAGCACCTTCAACAAGCCCAAGAAAGCTCCTCTCATGCTCAAAACTCTGCAATTCATGCGGGGACGCAAGCGATGATAAGAAAACAATGTTTTATTTATCTCTGTCTATAACTTTTTTCTGAAAACTGAATTCTAGTGTGATTCTAAATCACATTTTGTAAAAGTTAAGGCTTTAGTTTTCATAGGAGTGGATGTAAAAATTCGTGTTTTTATTTTCTTTGGCACAGAATATAACATAAACAAAAATGAACTAAATACAGATAGATTAAGGCATTGAAGGCAAGATGCGGACAAACAATATATTTTCGTCTTTGCCCAGAGTATTCAATGTTTGATCAAAAGACACTGTTTAAATTTTACAAAGTACATTGTAGTGTAGTAGCTTATGGCTATTATATCGTATTTGTATATATGAGAATATTAGTAAAGTTTGTAATGCCAGATAGAAATAAGTCTCCTTCTTATGATCATATGCCAGTAAGACAAAGACACATCTTTAAGTTACAGTATGTGACTCACAAACATAGTTATCGTGTTCAATTAAAAGATTAAGCAATGGCTTTTAGATTTTATAAATCAATAGTGATGCCTTTAGAGGGGTCTTAATTCTTATTTTTACATTTCTATGTTGTTGCCTCAAAACAAATCATACTTGTGATAGAAACGCCAATTAACCAAATTATCCCACTGTAGTATATAAAGGGTAGAATTTTGCGAAGTCATCTGGAGAGAAAGTACTCTAAATACTGGATAGCAAGTTTTATTCTTTATTTTGAAAAAGAATAAACAATTCATGATATCAAAAATTAAGCATGCCACATAGGCATTTTCTTAGGTTTTTGTACGCACATCTCTCGCAGTTATGGCGCTTTTGAAAACAAGTCAGCAAAACGAACATGTTAAAAGATGATTGTAATTTTTTTAGCTTTTCGTAATTAATAAAAATAAATTACTTCAAAGATATCCAACATAATCAATCCAATGCACCCTTCAGAAAAGGTGCTTTATCTTTTTATTGAATGTGTAGATTGTGCGTGTCACGTAATAGTCTTTATTACGCGAACTTTTACAAGTCGCCGCGAAGGCTCCGCTGGCGAGGGCTCCGACGGCGAGGGCGCTCAGGCGCCGGCTGGCGCTGTGGTGCAGGCAGCATCAGGCGCATTCGGGGACAGGTTCGTCACGTAGGCGCCGTGGAGTGGGGCGAGCGGCGGCTAGGGCACCGCCGACAGAGCGCGCGGCGAAGTGCAGCGCCCCGGCAGTGATGGCGCACCGAATTCAGCGTCATCCTCAGCTTCAGCATCAGCTTGAGGGCTTCAGCTTGAGGACTTCTTTCTTGATTTGATGCTTGCAGTAGACTGGTTCTAAGGCCAGCCCTCAGCTTATATAGCCGGGGTCGCATTCTGTTCGAACTCCGATTGAAGTTTCAGAATTAGTATATTCATTTTGCCAGCCAGGAATCTAGGAGTTCCTATTAGTGGTCGAGCTACTGTAGCTATTGATAGTAGAATACTTCTAAACTAAGCATTTAAAGTATTAGTATGGCATCTAGTTGATGATAGTTCATCAGAGCTTATGTTTCTTGATTCCGGAGGTTTATATTTTCATGAAATATAGGCAGCTTCTATAGCTGTCATTAAGAAATGGGTTGGCATGATTGTCAACGAAGGTAAACAATAAAATATAAATATTTAGCAAAATGAAGAAATATTTAACAAAATCATACGTAAAACGTAGTAAAGTGTTACATGTGTTAAGAGTTCATATTTCTTCTTTGATTTAAATGACCATAGGGTGTTATTTTTCCGGATTTTAGCTGGTTCGTTTCCGGGGTGTGGCAAGCTTATTTTCAGACATATATGAATGCAGAATGCATTTTTTAAATAAATAAATGTAACCTAAGGGCAAAACTTGCCATCTCTAGTATGTATTTGTAGTAATTTCCCTCCAGGTGGCATCACAAAACTCCACCCTGTATGTGAATATTAATGCTGTTGATTTATATTAGGATATTGTTCAAAATTATTTTTACACATACTAGACTAATAATGCTAAATTAGAAACAGATCTACAAAATAGGTAAAATAGTACAATAGACCAATATTTTCCATGTTAATCCAAATTATGTTTTAATATGTATGTATATCGAAACACAGGAGGGAGAGCATAAAGTGAAGTGAAAAATCGATAGTAAATGCAAGACAGGAAATAAAAATATACTTGTGAAGTTTTTAGGTTTTATGGTTGTAGGTTGTGTGAGAGTTTCAAAGTAGTCTAGAAAATATACTGGCTAAAAACAAAATAGAACTTTATGTAGTTACCAATTTGACTGTAGATTTGCTCTCCAATAAAAGTGCTGGCATGCTACATTAGTAAATATTTTAAAGACTATAAAAGTAATACACTTTTTATTCTATGTGTTTTACTTCTGTATATACATCAGAAATTTAGGATGTATCTATCGTGGCCAAATCATAACATTGCTCATTTCATGAAATGGTCACTCACAATCGTCGTTCGGTCATCAACGATTGGCAATGTCGTGAATTGCTTTTCTTATAACCTAGTTAATATTGAACACTTCATCATGTTGTCAATTCTATGACATACCTACTGCAGCTTGCACATATGCACTAAAATTGGCAATACATTTATTTTGACAGCTAATTTGAAAAAATAATTCCTCATTCAACCAAAAGAAATTGAAAAAAAACTTATTACATATTACAGTAATAATCATCTAATATAGAGATGTTACTATCTACATATAAAATTAACATGACACCAACTCAATTTGTAGTACATGTAATTAAAATATTGTAATATCAGTACTTAACATAGGGATATAGAAAAAGCAGTAGGAAATCTTTGTTGAAATGAAAAAGTTGTAACCTAGCAAATATTCACACACTAAATTTAGCAATTCTTTCAATAGCTAATTTGTTAGTTATTACTTAGTTTTCAATGAAAAATGTAATAGTAGTTTTAATGTAGGTACCTTATATATTGTTTTGTTAATTTCTTTTTAATGGAGTGTCGGCAGAGTCCCGGAATATGTTGATTGATATGCTGTGATATGTTTGAAATACAACATAAATCAACTTGTGATGTAGTTGTACATGAAATAGAAATTGATATTGAGGAAATTCAATAGAAACTGCCATTGTGCTGTAAAAATGCTTCTTTTACTGGAATGTATGAATGAAAAAATTTTTTTTCAATGTTTTATTTATTGTAATATATTTTACAATTAAGTTCATTTTATTAGTTTATAGGATAAGAAAAATTGGTTTTCCTGACACTATGGTTTGCATTTATTTATCTCTAATGAAGTGCTCATTTCTTTGACAAAAAGTAAGAATTATTTCATCCATAATATTTATCTTAAATTTAATTCACATTTACATTATGAAAACCAACTTTTCCAATACATCACAAATATTCATATCTTTTTATTATGAGTTTAATATGTTTTAGAAACTAAGACTAGGAACTTCATGTGGGTAGTTTAGAAAATAAATATTTTACATAGTTGTGAACAATAAAATATCTCAAGGACAAAATAGTAATGTTTTAGACCACCATTAACATAATGCATACAAGTAGTCTAGTTATAGCAAGTATAAAATGATAAAATGTACTATATTTTATTATGACACCAATTTGTCTAGAACGCCATTATTTATACAATACAATGAATATAATTATTGTGGATTTATGACTATTTTATTCAATATAACACAACATCAATATTTCTAAACTTTGCTTTTAGTTGCTTTTCATAGTCTGTATTAATTATTCTTTGGCACTGGTAGAGAGCTAGGAATTTCAAGTTTTTATAATATTCGGATATAACATCTACAATCACTGGAGACACATTACTTATTCTTGATATACTTAAACTCTGTAACTTAACTAAAGATGGGCTGCCTAGAGTCCGTAATAAGATTAGTTCAGTAAAATTTGTATTATTCCATATCTGCAAGTGCTCAATCTTTTTCAAACCACTAAGAGCTACTAAGCCCTCATCCGTTAAGTCTTCACATCTTATAATAGCTAAGTCTCTTAATTTGGGGCATTGTGAAAACAATTGCAAGCAGTTGTTATTTACTGCATGACCTCCATAGATGTGCAACACTTCCAAAATTTTCTGCTTGGATAATATCAACTCTATCATAAAGTCAATGGTCAGGTTCTTAATTTTTTCAATCAAAATGTGGGTCAGATTATTACAATTCAGTAAACTTTCACAATTGATAGAACTTAATCCAAAATCAGATAAAGCTAAGTATTTAAGATCTTTAAACTGATCATAGTTTATTATAAGATCAGCATCATTGGTGAGCAAAAGAGAGTTTTTAAAAACAAGTTTTTTTAGATTGGGCCACCTGCTCACTTCATCTTCAAATTCTTTGCTGACTCTACACATCACTAATTCTAGAGACAGGAGATTATCACAATGTTTTAAAAGGGAACTTATGAGCTGATAGCTGTATAAATATTGGAGTTTCAATGAATAGATGAATTCACCATGAGACTGTATGATTTGTAAGTTCTTCTCACTCACTTCACTTTGACCACACTTTCCTGAATAAACAACATTGAATTTCTTCCACAACAGAGCATCTTGAGCAAATTTTCTCCATCTTATTGATACATCCTCACAAATCAAAATTGAATCTATGGGCAAGTATTTGAAAATTTCAAGTAGTAACTCGTCAGGAAGAATGCCTGTAGCATCTTCTGCTTCTGACACCATTGTTCAGAGAATTATCCTGAAAAGGAAATGAAAATTAGTATTAGTTGATATTTTTATTATTTGCAAATAATTTATTAATACTCACCCGTTACTGTTCAAGAAATGAACAAAAGCAGCTACTTCTCACTAATATACTGCGTAATTTTGGGAGAAGAAATGCAAATCATTGTTCAATTTCTAAATTTGGACACAAACAGTAGGTAAATAGTTTGCAACTTTTCTCTGAATAATACAATGAATGTCAAAGAAATAGGTACAACTTTTGCATTTGGGTGTTAAATAATTTTATATCATCAAGCTATAACAATAAGAGTCTTTTAAAAATAATCCTAAAGAGTTATTTTTGCTAAAATAAAGTACATATCCAAACATTTTTGTTTATTTATGTAATCTCGATGACACTTCGGAGTTCTGACACTGACAAGATATGAGTTTTGCTGCGTTCCGTTTGTCGATTACAGCGCTCATATACCCGTTCCGTTTGCCCGTGAGCGTGCTCACAGCGATAACGATATGTCATCAATGACGTCATAAACGCCGCCATCTTACCGCTCACAGTGCCAACGCTACGGAGCATGGTCGCTGTGAACGGCCTCTCAAAACTGACACATGACGTTACTTTGTTGATGTTTTTATTAGTCGATTAAATATTTTAAAAGCTTGCTTATTAATTTTCTTTCGTAATAATGTAAAAAAATGGCTCCTGCTTCATTCAGGGTCAAAGATCTTAATGAAATTATAACTTTAGACTTAATGGACGAACAATCAGAATGTTAGCGCGCTATTTACCGTTCCGATTGCAATATCACTAATAACACTTTTAGCGCGCTCAAACGAATCGGAACGGTTTTGAGCACTTTTAGCGCTGTGAGCGCTGTAATCGGCAAACGGAACGCAGCATTAGTTAAAGCGTGAAAGAAACAGTAACTACAACCTAATTGGTTATCGACTTTCTTTCGTAGATTGGTCAGAACGTCGCTTTTCTTGCCATAACGTAAATTAAACCTGTATTATTTTCAAATATAATGAAACCAAACATTTTTATCCAGTAAATAATAAAGCTCTATTCCTTAAGGGCTTAAATTTAATGAATTGCGAAACAAAACATGATATGCCTAGATCCTTAATAATAAAGACTTTTCTATGGCAATATTGTCTTTACAAACATATTGCAATAATCGTCTAAACTTTATGAAAACCGCATGCCTAATCACTCGTAATGTGCCAACATTAAGTTTAAAAAGATAACCATAAACCAGTATGTTTTGCAATCAGCACTGATTCCTATCTATTAACTAACTTCAGTATGTTTGAGTTAACTATCTCGTTCACTCATAGGTATTAAAGTGAGAAGGACGATCCGCAGCGTGAACGACGTGACGACGGTCGTGTTATTTTTTACCGTTTCCCCTTTTTTTTTTAGTAAGTCGTAGACGGTCGGGGCGGGTCGTCACTGCGAATTACAATATCACGATAAATAATTTGTGTATAACACTTTAGTGTAGGGCGACCCGATACCTAACCCGACGTCTTTAACACCGTCATCATGTTACATATAAAGAATATCGCTAAATCGGTAGTTCCGCCACTAAAAAATAGTATACAAAATGAGGCCGGGAATATGATGAGGCTGGCTCCTGCTGCCGTCAACGTATGCTGCAGGACCTACGCTAGTCATGAGATCCCAGACAGGCTCAAGGAAGTGCCCACTAGTGGAAACCCGAGATTTTTCGATATGGTGGAGTATTTCTTCCACAGGGCTTGCCAAGTGATCGAAGACAAATTAGTAGAAGACATGAAGTCTCGAGTCTCGATCGAAGAGAAAAAAAAGAAGGTGGCTGGTATCTTGAAGTTGATGCAGCCTTGTGATCACATTTTGGAAATCCAATTCCCTCTTCGCCGCGATTCCGGCGATTACGAAATGATCCTAGGTTATAGAGCCCAACATTCCTCTCACAGAACGCCCACCAAAGGAGGTAAGTATTTTATACATTAAGTTACTACTATTCAATTATCTACCGTACGTTCAAATGCTTACATCATCAATTAGATTTCGTTAATATAGAAAATGTTTATTTTTAGCTTTGAGACACGTGATTTTACAGACAGCAACGTTACGTACCTAGCGGCGCAAATGTGCTGTTGTTTTTCTATAAAGTTAGTAAATTTGGAAGGTTCATTCTAAAATAAGGGTCAGTATAATAAATAAGTTTAAATAGTCATAACATTACAAATACTACCTAAAAATCGTGACATTTCCTCTTTAATTTTTGATTACATTCTATTTTTATTACCCTACCGCATAATAGACTAAGTATTATGCAGATAACAACAATGTTTTGCTATTTGTGCGTCTGATTATGTATTTTATAATATACAAAGTTATTATTTACACCCATTTTGACACATATAACCTTATGTGTCAAAGTGCGTAATAAAAGTGAAAGGTTGAGTACGTACTTAGACTTGTAAAAATGTTAATTTAATCAGTTATTCTAATCAACCGGTACCAATACCGTACAGCTGCTTACGATAACTTTTGTAATAAAAAATCTGATTTCTGTTTTATCTACTTTAAAAACCTGATAACTTTTTAGATATCCAATATAAAGTAAAAAAACAGATTTAGTAAAAAAAGTGGCCTGGCAACTAAATTTAAAGGTTGATCATGCGACCATGATCTGATGTAGGTATTAAGGCGGACACATCTGATTTGAATTCGAATGGTCTCAAAAATAATGATTCATGAATTATTTCGGTTATGGAACTCTACAATTTTCTCTATCTGTTTAGTTTCATTTTTTCGCCCCTAAATGTTGTTAGTTGTATAGATACCATTCTATTTTCGCGAGTAGTAGTTTACATACACTAGTGCAGTAAATAATATTGGGGTGATTCAACCCTGACACATTCAGAATCGATAAAATAAAATGAGGGTTACCAAAACTTAGCCCTTAGAATGGACGGCTTCACAAAAATATTTGTTCCGTGTTCCTGGGAATATATAACGCTCCTAAATTATGACAATGGCGACCTCTATTAGGTATTTAATTTGTTTTATTTTCGCTTCTGTGCTGGGGAAGTGAGTATGGAAATAAACAAAAAAATTAATACTAATGAGTTAGCGCAGCGGACAAAATTAACACCACGTGATTATTCTCATTACTCTACAAATACCTAAAGGTTAAGAACGAGTATGGACAAGCAGAAATAATTCAGCGATAAACTGCCTAACACAATGAAACATTTTTTGCGTTGACCTTGGCCGTAAAATTAGTTCCTCGAACTTCAAAATACAGATTAAGAGGCCATTAGATATAAAGACGAGTAAATGTATGCCGGTCCAAAATTAACTTTTACATTATTTTTTTAAACTGTTTTATTAGCCATTTTGTGCGTTCTTTGTTTGGAGTTTTCTACTCCGTAGCCACGATAATGAGCATTAATGACGAACAAATAATAAAATTTTCTGTAAAGTGATACAGATCTTATCAGAAAATTCAAACATCATTTAGATCAAAATCTTATTGTTCGTTTTCATTCATTTTCTAATTAACAAATGCTTTATGATTTTCCAGCTATCATGGAAAGATAAAGAGCAATTTACATTATCATTAACCAAACCAGTAGGTGTGTCTATGACGTTACATACAACGTGACGTCAAAATACTTCGGGAAGTTTAAAAATACTTTACACCTTACGTAACTCCAAGATTTCGCATCTTGTACAATATCTTCATAGTCATGTGAACATTTACTGAGTTCACTTGATATTTATGCTAAAACATGAAAATGTTTTTGCATACAAAGATGACACGTACTTTGTTATTTTAACGAACGTGTGCGTATATTTATACGCGAATATTTTGAAATCATCCAGCGGTGTTGAAGAAACAATACGTATATTTTTATAACTACTGGTTTTGTCTTTGGGACTCGTAATATGTAGGTAATAGAAAAATCTAGGCCGTATAGACCTAAAATTTTACATGGCACTTGTTTATGTAATTTTTTTGGACTGTAACATAAATATAGCAACATGTCTTTTATTCACAGTCTTTTATTATCAAGTTAATCTCATCAACCCACACCACCTAATTGTCATCCGAAATTGTGATAACGTTTGACTTGTCGAGTTTTATGAGAATGTTCTTACAAGAACGTAATTTAGCTTCCTATGACATTTTTAAACGTTTATTTACAGAGTATGATAGGTACCTAACAAAACATTGATAAAACTAATGATCAATAAATGACAATGTGTAACCGTCTCGTTCTTACATAATGGTTGTCACCCAATCGCAAAAACCAGATTAAGCCCAATCAGTAATAAATCTACAACTTAGGTACTTACTAAATGTTGCAATAAATAAGTACTCAATGTTAAGATGTTAGCTCAAAAATGGAATTTCAAAAACTAGGTTAGTAACTAGGATTGTTGATAAGCAAAGTAAAAAGTAGCTTACATATTATACATACAATGATGTTTTCTTCTACCTTAAATATAAAAAAACATCTTAATATTGAGTATTTATAGCAACATTTAGTAAGTACCTAAATTGTATATTTATTTGTTTGTTTCAATTATGAAAAGTAAATGCAAGAGAAAAATATCTGTGGAAAAAGCTCCATAATTACCTACTCATATAGATCGAATGCATTATACAAATATCGAATGCATGATCAATCGCTGGCAACAAAGTCATGGTTTGATATATATTTTAATGTAGGTATTGCGAATTCTACCTGTTTACAAATATAAGTTATCTCGTTCTTTCTCAAAACGAGAGTGTGAGGTTGGTGATGCGCTGTTTTTTTTTAATTTCTTATCTTATTTGATTCTTGATTTAAGTAAATTTCTCTATCAAGTAGGTACCTAATAATCTAAATGTAATCATTACGCAACGTTTTTTATTGTTACACTTTTATTGATTAACAGCACGTTAGCTTCTTAGACACCATAGAACAAGTAAATGGCAACACCACCAAGTTTTTGAAATTTTTTGGTCACCTTGGCCAAACACATTTCATGAACATGATGAGTCACACTTTGATACCTAAACCAACATTGTTTTTTCTCCAGGTATTCGATTCTCAACCGACGTAACTCGCGATGAAGTCAAGGCTCTGTCTGCTCTCATGACATTCAAGTGCGCCTGTGTCGATGTACCTTTCGGAGGTGCCAAGGCTGGGATCAAGATCAACCCTAAGGAATACTCGGAACATGAGCTGGAGAAGATCACTAGGAGGTTCACACTCGAGTTGGCCAAGAAAGGCTTCATTGGTTAGTATTAAAAAAGTATTGAAAGTATTGAAAATTAAGTATTGAAAACTTTATATATGAAGTTCTTTATATTTTCCCGGGTCTTCGCAAAGCAACAAAATCAGTGACCCTTGTTGCTTTGGTAACAAGGAACACAAAAGTAATTTTATATTAAATACTTCCGTTCCATAAAAATACTTGCATCATGATTTATAAACAAATGTTTATGTTCATCCGTATAAGGAATCGAATCTAGGAATTGTAAGGTACATGGCAGGTCTTTATCTCCAACTATTTACGACATGAGGTGGTCTATCATTTTAATGTTTACGTGGAAAAAACAGAACAAGATAGCTCCGATACGGTATTTTTATATAATATATAAATTTTTAATATTATAGATATTATCTATAATATTAAAAACCGTAGGGCACAATAATATCCCAGTCGTTGAACTTCTTGATTAAAGGCCATTGTCATGTCAAAACGATTACTTCTTATTAAAGGAAAAAAAATATTAGATTTAAGTAGATTAAATGTTGGTCATGCAGTCTAGGCTTCCTTAATTTTCCTAAGCTTTCCTAGATCGGAGTGGTAGAGGCAGACTAAGTTTTCATCTATTCATTATTGTTTTTAAAAAATCGACCTGAGCGCTTTGATAGTCATTTTCGGTTTCTAATTCGCACGGTTTCTAAGATATGGAATTCATGGCCTGTGTGTTTATTAACAGAAACCTCACATAGCTTGTAATTTAGAATGAAAGGGTTAAATTGTTCAACTCATTTTTGTGCGCGGCCGTAATTGTGTGTTAAATTTGTACCTAATACCCAAGAGACTGTGACAAAAGCGTGACAAGCGTGACAAAATACACTGATTCTCCACGCACACCAAAGCATCAAGAACATGTGTTGACACGTTCACAAACGATGACGACTACCACACAAAACTAAGTTGCTTATACAAGTACACGCACACATGGCACCGCGCTCAAAGATTATTTGAACGATCTAAGTATAGGTTCAGTCGGGAAGTCTGCGGAGGCTCAGGGAAGTCTGCGGAGGCTCAGGATAAGGCGAGAACCTCTTGCGCGTTGTTCGGTCTTTTGGCGCTTGAATTTGAGCCTACAACAACTTCCCCGACTGTACCTCTTGAATAGGTGTTTAATATCCTCGACTTTATCGTTTTCTTCCGTGAAGTAAAATGGATGACAAACATTTAGCCATTTTTCAATGAATAAATTTATCTATTGATTAATTATTATTGCCAGAATAATATATCGTTGTTAAACAATATAGATTATCACATGCTCTAGTTACATAATCATTCAAATTTCTTATCTTTTAGAGCTGAAGTGGCATAAGACATCATACCTTCTTATTAAGAAAATTTAAAAAATCTGTCACCTACTTTGGGATTAATTCCACGGCATAATAACACTTGACATTTTATTTTCTTTGGGAAAACTAAACTTACACGTCTCCAAGAAACATAAAAAATTGTTATAGATTGTTATATTTCTTTTTGTAAGTAAATCTTATCTATGTTAGTAAGATTAACATATCAGTTTCCGTTATAATCATAAAATGATACCTTTAGCAACTGAAAAAAATATATAAGAACAGATTTTATTTAAAAATAATATATGTATACCAACTATAATTTAAAATTTATTTAAAATAAGAATATAGCTTAAAGTCGCTTGTATAAAACTGCAATCGTTTCATCAATTTAGCAATCTATTCGCTTTTCTATTTCATAGTCGAATGGTACTTGTCTATGCAGGAATGTACTCTAGAGGCGTCAAGTTTAATTGGGATCTGTACTGATTACTTGTCAAAATTCTTATAATTTATTATAGCCGCTAGGATTTCAAATAAAATAATCCATATCACAACACAACTACTGTGTTTTAAATTCATTCTAACACTTACCTTTTACACATACCACTTAATATAACTAATAACGCTTGTTATTAATTTGCAATATAGCTTCACGAAGGAATGTTACTTAATATTTTCTGTGGGTAATACTAAAGTTTTGTCACTGAAGAGTTCCATGGCGCAACCTCAATTGCAATAAATTCAAAACAATTGGTATTTGCTGAAACCTATCAACGAGATATTTGTAGTTTTGCAATGTACTCTTGATATCTGACAAATGAATGTAGTATTGAAGTATGAATATCCGTAATGATCTACGTAGGTACAGTCCGGGAATTCGCTGGACTCTCAGGCTTAGGCGCGAATCGATTGCGTTTTGTTCCGTATTTTGTTGGCGCTTCGCATACTAAGAGGTGACAATCTCTGTACCTACTACGTTTTTACACTCCCAACTGGTTTTTTACAAAGTAAATAATTTGTTGATTGGTTGGTACACAAGCTACTTAATCAGCTACTATTTCTTATATTTTTATTTCTACTATTATTATTTTCAGATTCTACCACATTTCCTGCTTTTCAATACAAATATTACAACCACCATTTTGAACTCCTCAGGGCCTGGCGTAGATGTACCAGCCCCCGATATGGGTACAGGAGAGCGTGAAATGTCCTGGATCGCGGACACGTACGCCAAGACCATTGGCTTCCAAGACATCAACGCCCATGCTTGCGTCACTGGAAAACCTATTAACCAGGTTTGTTATATATCGGTGTAGTTTCGTTTATTATTATTTGATAGCGTTGATTGGTTTAATTCTATAATAAGATCGCCAGCAGACCGCAAGGAAAGCCAATCGATATATTGGCTTCTTCCTTGGTCGCACTCCAAGGGGTCAAAACAATGAGGTTTTCTTATGGTTTTTTGTCAATTCTAATGTGTAGCTGTCATTAACGGTTCGATAGTAATGAGCTCGTGGGGATCTTGACTCCCAAAACGTACGCATTACATAAATGTAAAAAAAAATACAAAATTTGTTAATGAACCGCGCTCTGCAATATTTTAAATAAATGTTTTATTATATCGTTATTTTTCTCAAATCTAGTGCTATTATGAAAACACGGAAATAGAAATGAGAATTGAACTGTACAATCTACGTTCACGCAGACAAATGGATCTTGCATATTTTGTTTTGATAACTTTTGCTGTTTGAGTAGGTTTATTTTTGTCCCATCCTGCTTGGATATAATGACTCCATGACCCTACTCCGAGACAGGTCACTGACATGTTACGCTAATTTGGACGTTAGACTAATTTAGTATATTTTTATGTGCCTCGTCGCCGTCACTAAGCTTTTATATTTTTTGCTTCATTCTTAAAACATTCATAATTAAAGTTAGGTTAAGTAATACATAAAGTTTTGTTTTTTCTATATACTTTTGGTTTCAATAGGTTGGAATCGAATATTTGTTATATTGAAACCAAGTTGTAATTATAAACTTTGTGAGAAAATCCCTGTCAGAATAACAGTTTGTAAACATCTTGTTATATAAATACTATTGACTATCTTCTTTTAGGTATGAGAAGTCATGAGAACTGTCTACAGAGATTTGTAATTATAATTTTTGCACCCGGAATCAAAACTTTAAATTGGTAAATATTTATCTTTACTTCTAGCACTGTCATTTTGAAGAAACCGTTTCGGAAATTTTGAAAGTTCTTTGTATCTGTATGTGACATCGTAACTTCTATATGAATGAACCAATTTACAGTTTTTTTAGTTAAGTCGCTTATAAGTTATGGAAGTCAGTTCGGGGGATTTTTTGATTTGTATTTATAGGTAATTACTACATACAATCTCAGTTTGGCGTACACATTATTTTGCAATTTATCTTCATCTTAAATATCTTAGCCCCAAAACATACTCGGGACTGGGGACCTATTGACAGTACTTACCCATTTACTCATCTAATACATTTATTATACAAAGGGTTCGCTTAATATTGTCCATCATACCTTTCGTTCTTACTTAAACGAATGCCATTGCCAGTATTGCTACACCTTAAATCATTAATTGGCTATTTACGCTGCGCTTGTAACAGCATCAGAGATATAATCCGTCGCGTTAACAAGGATATTAATGCGTCCGTTAGCAAGGATATTAACCCTTCGCGTTAACGTTTTAATGTGGGTAGGTTATTACTTTTAATTAATATAATTAATTAGGCACAGACTAAGCATACAGATTAAGCTAATTATTTTTGTTTTTGTTACTGTTATTTTCAGTATTCTATCGGTTAAAGACCTGAGAATTGTGCTATGAATATAAAGTTCAGCTTATTAATGAAAGTCACGAAACGCGCTTGGTAGGTAGTTAATCTACCTTCCAAGGTCAAATTTAACGTTAAAATAGTGTTACTTTTTTTGTTACTTCTGGCGACGTTGCCACTCCGTCAAAGTGAGCCAGACGCGCGCGTTTTCGTTGGTGGTGTTTTTTTTTGGGGTTAGGATGCTCTTCGGATCGCTTGAAAAAAGCGGTGGAGAGCGTCCTAAGGTGTTGTACTGTAGGTAAGTCGAGACCCCTGTGCCGGTCTGCGTTACGCACGTACCTCGGAGCATCCGTGGCCCTGCGGCAGAAGAGATTCTGGACTACTAGCAGCTTATACAAATAGGAGGGTTTGGCATGGACAAAGATTGGGGCGGCATACGTCATGACTGGTCTGACGCAAACCTTAAAAAGCGTTCGCTTGTTCCTAAGAGACATTTTACAGTGCCTGTCTAACATACTGTTTAGGCGGGCCATGTACAGACGGGCGGCTTTGGTAACTCTGAGTATGTGAAGTCGGAATGATAGCGTACGACCGAGCGTTACGCCTAGCTACTTGGTGGTTAGTGCCTACGGGATGGGCGTACCTAGCATTCGGATACGGGGATCGCAGGGGCGACGGCGTTTATGTTCGAAGCGCATTGCAGAGCTTTTCTCTGGATTTACATATTTGTCACTATATTTTTCAATTATAAAACCAATAATAAAATATCAAATTACCTCCTTACCATTATATTCTTTAGAGTAGATCTCACACTTTATAAATATTTTGCGATTAGCTCGGGTAATACCGGTGTGTCTTGTTATACGATAAGGTGTGGTGCCTGGCTACCGAATTATTTCACCTCCTACAAACTTATGGTTACAAGTCAATAATTTTAATTAATGATAGTAAAAGAGATAGAAATAATATCAATAAAGTTACCGATACTATCACAGCTAACGTTATTACATTTATCGGTAAAAATTTTGAAAAGTATCGATACCTTTCATAACGTTTCTTTATCTATAACGTTACCTTTGGTAATGTTACCTCCCTTAGTAACGATACTTCTGTTTGTAAGAGATAACGTTACCAATTTTTTAACGTTATTCAAAGCCCTGCTGGTAACAACGTTGAAGTCCGTACAAATATTGCACTGACAATGTCGACTGATATGAAATAAATAGGTAACTCATTTGTTGATAGTTTGGAGATGTTGTATGTGTGTATGGTGTGTGTATGAGTGGCATGACACTTCATATAATTAATATACGGTGACGCTTGACATCTTTTCATAAAATATTAAATTTACGACTGGTTATTTATGGGTCTGACTAAAGTTTAAGCCGCACTTTGGTTTATTCGACATAGATATGGAACTTGATGCTAATAAAAGTCAAATTAAAATTAAGGGAAATACTCGTAGCTGTGCATATCCGTACGAAAGGTTGCAAAATGTAGTTCTGAGTTCGCCCACAAAGTAGAAAATGAATACCAATATTGAAATTACTATGTGTATTCTTGTAGTAAGTACTATGTTTATATACAATGCGCCTAAAATTGGTTCACTTATGACTCACCGGTCTCAGAGTCTAGTTCATAATTGAACATTGTCCTTGTGTCACAATAAATATTCCCTAGTATGTCATGTTTACGAGTTATTATAAACAGAGACCGTGTATTTATTTGGGGTTACCTCACTTATAGACAGACTTTCCTAAAGCTAAGTTAAGAAATACAGACTGACCTAGTTACTGGTTAAACTACATATTTGACCTACTATACCCAGAAAGCTACAGTTAAATTGTTTAGCTACTTGCATCTTTTTCCCAGTTTGCAAAACAAGCTATGTTTTTTATTTATTTTATTCAATCACTCTCAAATATGACAACTTTTGTGATTTTATATATTTACGATACGGCACTCTTACCTATCGCAATCTTTCCAGACAACATCGGTTTCTTGGTCTATTGAGTTAGCGATCAAGATTTAATGTTTAAATACACTAGAATACAAAAGTTCATCCTCATGCTCTTGCACAATATAATTTGACTTGTTTGCATAATATATTTACAAAACCGTTACGCTGACATACAGATAACATAGTTTCAAATCTAGGTTCAAATTTTATCGGAATAAAATGTTATTTTTTTTATTTCTCTATTTCCAACAGGGAGGTATTCACGGGCGCGTCTCAGCTACTGGTAGAGGCGTATTCCACGGACTCGAGAACTTCATCAACGAAGCCAACTACATGAGCATGATTGGTGAGTATCTGAAACCCTATCAAAATTATGAAAGCTCTTAACTACGATTATACTCACAGAAATTAACGTCCAACTTAAGTTTGGGAACCATATCGAGACCATGGCGCAAACTGTTTATAAAAAATTAGGTAACATCTCGAAAGTTTGACGGTAGGTACTTAAATTCTGATCGGCTGCTAAATCTCTACACAGCCCAGGTTCGATCATGCATGTAGTACCTAAGTAGTCACTTTTGAATAGTTCTGCAAAGTACCAACCTAAACTTTTCATCGACCCTGTCTGTGCTCAGAAACAAAAAAGTACAGTATTTTGAGCACTTTCGCACAGTCATTTGTTTTTTCGGTATTGTACCGGGTGTATTTCCATTTCAACCATTCCAGTATCAGACTAAGTACAAGGCACTGACAGGGATTTTTTCTAGAACATCCTGGAATATTCCAAATTAGGGAATAGTGGTGTGGCATCTCGTCCTCATAATCGCGTCGTCGTAATAAATCAGATGAAATGGAAGGCGTGTCTGATTTCATATAAAAAAGAAACACATTTGTTTGAAAAAAGGGCTTACAAGCGGAAAGAAGGGCCTTATCTATATGTGAACTGATACGCCCAAAAATAACAGCACGTCGAATTTATTTTAAAGAGAATACAAAGAGGCCGTAATGGCCGTATATTGATACGTTTAATATGATTTACATTATTTACACGTAAATTTTAAAACACTTCCACAAATAGTTCGGATAAATATTTAATACATGATTTTTACATGAAGATACACTTTCATATATAAACCATTTGTCTCTTGTCGAGCAAAAATGTAAATAAACTGACAAAATAATATCTAGCAAATGCTGACCATTTGCTTTTCTCTAAAGTTCTACGTCTCAGTTTAAAGAGTAAGTAGACTGCCAAGGAAGCGAATTAATAACAAAAACGGTTTACGTTACCAGAAGACCAACTTACACCGTTACTAACTCTATTTAACTGTTATTTCTTCTTTCCCCTTCAGGCACAACCCCTGGTTGGGGTGGCAAGACGTTCATCGTGCAAGGTTTCGGTAACGTAGGTCTGCACACCTGCAGGTACCTCGTTCGCGCCGGCGCCACCTGCATTGGTATCATCGAACATGACGGCTCCATTTACAATCCTGACGGTATTAACCCTAAGGTCGGTCTTTATATAGAGTGTTTATGATTAGGCATAGTTCTTTGAATCCAAAGTCAGTTTTTAGAGCATATTGCTTATATCTAAAAAGCTTTTTTAATCTTATAATTAACTCGTAAATTGTGCTAACATTAATTTGATCATGTTATCTGTGTCATGGACGTAGACGATATGGTAGTTGATGGTAAATGATCTAAGATTTTCATTCGAAAGGGGAAGCATTTTGGTATTCTTCAACAGATTTTTCCCATCTAAGCCATACCTATGTTTCGCTTGTGTGTATGTACTGTGCGTTTCAAATAACAATAGGACCGACTTAGCGCCATATTGTGACGTCATAGCTGTCAATTCGAACCGATTAGGTAGCGTGAGCAAAATGCTACTTTTGACATAGTTTTTTTTTAATTCATTTGTATTTTGAAAAACTTCTTTTCGATATAATACTTTAATAAATAAAGTAAAATAAATCACTATTTTTATGCAAAAAAAATTTTTTTTGCGGACCGTGATTTTCAAGTGAAATTCGACAGAATTTAGAGGTCATTGACGTTCTTATTCTCATTTGAATCGCATAGTATCTGTATTCATTTCTTAATTTTGTTCTTTCTTAGAGGTTTGGAACCAGCGTAAATAATTTCTTGAAAGAGCCGGCTCAGATGAAAGTCGTCTTTTTGGTGATTTGGAATAGGAAACATTATTATTTTTATTATGAAACCTCATTTTTTTATTGCCATTGTCCAATGCCATTTATCAACAAATAATTTTAAGAAAGAAGAATTCTAGATTTAACTCTGTAAATGTAGTCTGGAATTATCCGTAAAATCACTGACTGTTTTACTTGTTACCCTTTTAAAATAAATGACAAGTCCAATGTCAATATATTTATTTAAGAAACCATTTGTATAAGAGAAACCTAAACATAAATGAAACACGTAAATATGTTGTGTGACGTTTTATGACGAAGTACGTTAAGATAATAAGTAACTTTGTATCTTGTTTGCACTAATTTATTATGTCCATAACATTGTATATTTAGCCTAGAACCTAGTGTTATATGTGTGGAATATTTGCTGTAGTCGAGAAAAGTAAATTCCGTTGTGAAAATGTTGACAAAGGACGGTTTGAAAATATTACTGACGTAGTAACTAGAATCTAGATCATTGATTGAAAACAATACATTGGTATATACATTGTCAAGCAAAAATTTTTATCACAATTCATAGATTAGTAGTTTTTTTTTTTCGAAATGGACAGTTTATTTATGGCCATATAGGCCTTTTAAATTTCATCGGACTTTGTAGCTTAGCGCTGACGGCGCTTAGCTGGAACTTAAACTATTCTTAAATACGATATGCCTAAGGACACCGAGAGGGTACGGACCTCGGCTTAGGACGTCGTATATTGAAACTGCCACTGGTATGGAAGGATCATCTACTGCCAAAGAACCAGCAAGAAACTCAGTAGGAATGCGTACGACGCGTTTGCCTGGCCCACCGGTGGGTTAGGCGATTCTAATGCCGTGTTACCCTATTTCTAACTGGAACACCGGCGTTCCTTGTTGTAATATCATCGTCGGGATCTGTTAAGACGTTACGCGGACGCCTATAACGAACCGCCGCGTCTGGGTTAGCTGTGTATTCAGATGACTTATTGACCAGCGGGTTGGGATGGTGGGGAGCATTATCGAAGTGGCGTCTAGACGCCAACTTCATGAATGCGGCAATGGTGAGCAGCTCGAGATCCTTGTGCAGATCTAAGTTGCGGACATAGGGCGGCGCCCCGACGCATTTGCGTAAGAACCTATTTTGAATAACCTGTAAGTGATTGAGGTTCGACTTGCTGGCGTGAGCGAAAGCCACACTGGCATATGTCATGATGGGGCGGATGCAAGTTTTGTAAAGTGTAAGCTTATTTCTAAGCGACATTTTACTCTTCTTGCAAATTAGAGGGTGCAGCCTACGCATGACGAAGGCGGCTCGGTCCCGGACGCGTTTTATGTGATCCGCGAATGTTAGTCCACTATCTAAAGTGTCTCCTAAGTATTTTACTTTTTTAGCCCATGGGATCGGAGTACCAAACAAAGTGATCTGACCAAATCTTTTGGAGGGTTTCCTAGAGGTTGTAACAGAGGTTGTAACAGTAACAGGTGCTTCGAATGGATGACCTCTTGGAGCCTGTTCAAAACGATCCTTACGTATAATTTGCCTATATATATATATATAGATAGATAGATATAGATATATAGAGAAATATATAGATTAGCCGGTTTTCCGTGTTTTCTAATACCTATGACAATCGTTTCCTTCCACGTTTGCGGAAAGGAGCAGTTTGTTAGTAAGTTATTGAAAATAACTACTAAGACTAGAGTTCACTGTAGGAACTGTACAGATAATCGAGAAATCGAAAGGCTCTAACAACAATGAGGCACGATAAAACTGTTGCGAACATTTTTATTAAGAAAACAAATGAACAATGCATGCTAAACATGTGCGTAGAGCGGTTTCGCTAAAATCTATAATAATGTTCACAAACATGTTGCTGGTAACTAAGATACAATTATCGCTCCATGACCTCAGTATCGTAAAGACAAATACTTCCTTTAAAATAAATAAAGTCACGTTTATAAATAATTTCCTACATTTAGGTACATGTAGGTTAGGCTAAAGCGAGAATCGCTTGCGCGTTGTTCGGTCTTTTGTAAGCGCTCCGCATACTAAAGTGCGACAACACTGCACAGGATTCAAATGCATAGTGAACCTGCCCGGAGTTCCCCGACTGTACGTACCTACGTCTGCGGTACCTACTGATAGACTTAACCTATACTGCTTTGAAAGTTCTGCATTTGCGAGTATATTTCTTTTTTTTATTCTTGAAAAGTTTTATAATGAATTCAAAAAATGTAATTATATTATCTTAGGTACATCTGCATATGAATAATTTGACTACGTATCGTCTTTTCTTAATTTAAAATCATGCATTTGCTTTTGGGCTCCTACAATAAAATTACATATGTTGGCAATAAGTTACAATAATCCTTGGCCACATTAATAACATGAACGGAAAATATTAATTACCACACTAAGTGTTCTTTTTATATATTTTGACTCCGCAACTGCAATATTACTATAATCATAACACTCTTAAATAATTACTGAAATAAGTGGAAGAAAGTACACCACCCATCTTTACTTGGTTTATTTGACTCCAATACAAATTTAATGTGTAACTTGACCAACCCATATTCAAAGTAGTGGCATCCATTTACTTATCTATTCTCTACTGGAAGGTTTACTGTACTAACTCCTGATCCCGTTGAATTTTAGGATAAAATATAGGTCATGTTACTCCTGGATAACCTAGCTTCCAAAGGCGAAAGAATAAGTAGTATTAAAAGCTTCATAGCTTATCGATTACATATACACAAAGAAATCTCATCATAACAATAGTATAGATAAATAATCTTTTAACTCTTTTTGCTTCAGGCTCTCGAGGACTACCGCATTGAAAACGGCACGATTGTAGGGTTCCCCGGTGCCAAGGCGTACGAAGGCGAGGACATGCTGTACGAAAAGTGTGACATCCTCGTGCCGGCTGCCGTCGAACAAGTCATCCACAAGGAGAACGCTCATAAGATCCAGGCTAAGGTATGTTATTGATCACCAACGACTCCGCGTGGGGTCGAGGCGGTGTTTGAAAGGTTCCGGCGACTGCGCGGAGTTTTACGGGAAGCGGGAACTTGTTGTCCTCCAGGTGTAATAAAAATTATTGGAATAAAAATATGTAGGTACATTACTATAATACGATTTTTTTCCAATAAGCAAGTTCAATTGAGGTTTTGTCATACAATATACGAGTATCACATTAGGTACATAATACATATAAACATAGAATAAAAATACACAACATTACGTTAATAAATTAAATAAATAACTCGACATATATCTATATTTTTCTTACCGATCGAATGAACCTGTGAATAAATTCAATGTTCAAGGATTTATGGTAGATGAGACCTAAGCTTAGGATGAATTTGTCCTTTTCAAACCATCACAGAACCAAAAATAGAGGTCTTATGAGATTATCGAAGGTGGAAGACTCTAGAATATTCTTCCATGTTTGATGAAAGTCGTTCAGAAATGACGCATGTTCATTCCTGTGAGTGGAGTTTTTTTCCGTTTGTGTGTAACAAGTAACTTGTCCAGGGAATTATTTAAAAAAAATTTGCTATGCTAGATAAACTATGACCTATGTTACTTCTAGTTGTCAGAGTGAAAGAATTTTTAAGAAATTTCTGTCGTTTCAGATTTTACACAGTATGATCAGTTTAAGGAAAATATATTCCCTAAATTGGTCTTCAATACACGTTTGATGGAAAAAAATTATGGTTACTATATCTTAACGCTAAATTAAATCATAGATAAGCGAAATTTATCTAATAATCTAAATGACATTATACAAAATATGATAATTGTATGATTAGTATCTCATACAATCTACCTACAATCACTAATCAATTCTGATTTAAGGTACCTACTACATCGCGATTATTATAACCAGGGATTTTCCAGTACATAAAGGAAATAAAAAGTTCTATTTTATCTTAGGAAAAAATTAGTTTATTGTTTTTCGTTGAAATGCGATTCTAAAAACAATAATAAGTACTGCAAAAGCTTCAGTTTAATATACCTACGTGTTTATATTTTTTTACGATACTCAAACTTTAACTACATTTTATAATATAAACTGGAACTAATACGGAGCAACTTACATAATTTAACAACATTAAATGGCTGCGATGCAGGCAGCAAGTTTATCTACAGTAAATACCGATTAGATAAATGAAAAATTTGCATAGCCGTATCTCAAAAGTACTATATTAAATGGCGTGTCGTCATATTTTTACAGGAAGTATATCCTGTAGATATGAATACATTATATGCTGGTCTTAGACTTTATTATTTACATGTGTTAGTGAGTATAGACTGGAATATTAAATAGGTACCAATAAAACTTGATACAAATGAATTCAATTTCGTACTCACCCAAGTGTTTAATCAGTCCTTCTTTTTCTGTAAACACAATAAATAATTACACCGGAACCGTCTCTAACTTGTTAAAAAGTAAAAATGAGGTACCTTAAATATACGTATAATGAATAAGCCGAAAACATTAATGTCTCGTGTAAATAACATGCCAACGACACCAAATTGTTATCACCAATGTTTGTACTTATAACATCAGACTTAATTTTGTGACCAATCATTGTTCACATCATCCACAGATCATCGCGGAGGCCGCCAACGGTCCGACCACTCCCGCTGCAGACAAGATCCTGATTGACAGGAATATCCTCGTCATCCCTGATCTGTACATCAACGCTGGAGGTGTTACCGTGTCTTTCTTCGAGTGGCTGAAGAACTTGAACCATGTGTCTTACGGGAGACTGACCTTTAAATACGAGAGGGAATCTAACCACCACTTGCTAGGTATATTTTGGATTTAATACTTTTTACGGCAGTAATTATATGCACCTTATAATGAGTACCTATAAAACACAAACTCATTTTTAAATTGCAGTTGGTTAAAAGTTTTGTCTTAGAAAAAGTTTTAAAGAAGTAACAACGTGTGCTCACTATAAACATGATTTAACATTCATTTAACCCCTTAATGCATGGATTTTTATAACCTTGCGGAAAAAAAATATGTTGAATTTTCAAGTCAAAGGAACCCATAAAAAGTACAAAAAAAGGTAGCATTATTATTTATTATTTTATTTACGAAAAACATACTGTACTATATATGATACGGTTTGCATTGCAGTGAATCCAACCCCAACCCGCAACCGCCAATTGTGTCAAATATGGTACGACATGCTTCCAATGGAAAGTTTATGACATGGGTAGAAAGAATATGAGCACAACAAGCTGGGTTCGGCAAAAGTCCAGGTCTTATACTTGCGGTGCAAAGATGAAACAATTTTTACTCTTTACCTATCTTCTGTTGACGAATTTCATGAGTAAAAACAAAATATCAATAACGTATAAAGTTAACTATATATCTCTATGAGATTAAATTTACACTCGTGTTACTGCATACCATCCCATATATGAAAATGCAAAATTCAGCTCTGACTTCATATGTGGGATATGAACATTACAATTATGTCCAAACTGCATGAGGTCCCAGATATACACACAAGTACTTATATTGTCGAATAAAATTTCAACCCATATAGAGATTTTGAGTAAATCTTTCTGTTATAGCTTCACAAAGGATGGTTTTATTCAAAGAAATTTACACAAGCCGAAATATTCACAGAATTCCAATATATTTGAGTTTAAATACAGAGCATTACTCATAGTTAGGGAGGCGAGGTAGCTAAATGGCGTAATTCAACGGCGCCGTCGAGACCTATCAAAATCGAAAAATAAAATAATTTCGAAAATAAAAGCTCGTATGGTAAAAACCATTTTAGCGGTGGGTTTGGCGTGTACGGTTTTTCAAAAATGTTAAAAAAAACAGTTACTTGGGCATTCTCGAGCGCGTCAGATATTCATACTGCGTATGCCCCAAGTGCCTCTGATAACAACGGTATATTAATCTGCCGGTTTGCGTGGTGGGGGTAGGCATATAAAGTAGTCAGAAATGCAAAAAAAAAAAATTTACTCGAGCGCGTCAGATTTTCGGAAGGGGTGTTAAGTAGGCCCCAACGAAGCTCCCTTTAAAAAAACAGACGATTTCGGCGTGACGATAAGTTACGGTGAATTTTTGAAAATGCAAAAAAAAAGTTTTTTTGCAATACTCGAGCGCGTCAGATTTTCATAGGGGAGGTTTATCTCGGTATCCTGAAAGCATATTTTCTTAATCTGACAAAAATGTTGGTGGGTTCTCTTAATCTGACCGAAAAAGGTTTTATGGTTTCTTTTTTTTCCTTTCTTTCTCCTTGATAAAACGGGGAATTTAAGAATGACAATAAAGCGATAGATACAACCAACGTAAATGTAGATATATATATAAATATATAGGGTGTACCGAAAATTCCCTTCTACCGCTTATTTCCCCACCATCAATGTTGCGAAATAAAGGAAAAATACTGGTAGGACGGCATATTTCCGCGAAGTGCTCAGTCTGTATTACATGTTTATGGCAAATTCCTCTTTTTTGCTTCAATTCTTCACTTCGTTTTGCTTACGGTACGTCCAAAAAACAATTTGAGGATCAACAGGCTAATGAATATTATACATACATGGAACTGTACATGTCAATAATACTTTTGTATACAGATACGCGTAACTTTTTCGGAGTCCACGAAAATTGTCGAGAAGCTTTAGAAAAAAAAAAAATTTTAAGATATAATAAAAGTCACATAATTTAATCATCGTTATTTCATATAAATTTTTTTTAACACCCTCAGTTTTCGAGATATACTCAAAAAACCGGGAGTTTGAGTTTTTATGATGCTTCAAGTGAAAAAGTTTTAACTTTGGACAAAAATGTGGAGACCTTTTTTATGTAAAATAAAATTACCTTTTTTGTTTATTTAAATTTTTTTTTTAAATGTATCGTTCGCGACTTATATTCCGCAACGCGTTTTTCGGAAGACGAAATGGCTCCTCCACACTTCCGGTCATGCGGAAACCGGCAGATTTTGTATTTTCAGTATGTTTTAGATTATATTCTTCAAAATAAAAATAAAAAAATCGCGCTCGAGAATGCCGGATTAACGTTTTTTTTTACAAGTTCCCGAACCTATAACTCGGCGGCGTCAAGGACTTATCGTCAGATTAGTTAAATTTAGTCTTAAAACACTAAAATCAACCCCCAATATCTTAATCTGACGCGCTCGAGTATTTCAGACTATCGATTTTTTTTACTAATCTGATCGTCTATCCTAGGCGCGCGTCTCTACATATAGAGCTAAATACTTTACAAGGTTGTTCTATTAGGTCTAAGGTATCTCTCATATCTTAAACTGCCACGCTCGAGTATTACCGAAAATTCCCCTATTCGCCTCCCTAACTATCACCTATCTAGCACGTTTACTTTCAAACTAAATTTACTGTTGTTTTATCAAGACTGACAATATTTCACTGTCTTGGAACATATGAGTACATATTTAGTCTAATTTACTCTATTGTATTTAATTTTGCCAATTGTTAAACTTGAAAATAATTTAAATTTTTCACAAAAAACTTAAGTGTGCAAATATGGGACGCTATGCGGTAAGGGGTAAGACAACGAACCTACATTTTCAAAAGATCTATCAAAAAGAACTATTACGTAGTTTATAAAGTATCTTTGAGATCCCATATGAAAAAGATCTTAATATTATCATTTTACCATCTCCACATTGACCTACAGAGTCGGTACAAGAGTCGCTGGAGCGTCGCTTCGGTCGCGTCGGCGGTCGCATCCCAGTGACTCCTTCTGAATCCTTCCAGAAGAGAATCTCTGGTGCCTCTGAAAAGGACATCGTGCATTCTGGTCTCGATTATACCATGGAAAGGTCTGCTAGGGTAAGTAAACAGTGCTTTTAAACTCTCTTCTTAAATGTTTATGTTAGATAGCTATTTTTTACCTTTGATTTAAGTAAGTATAATAGTGGAATATAGGTAACAAGAATTTCAAAAACGGACCTCAAAAAGGTCGTTACCCTTCGCCTGATCTTACTTGTCAAATGTAAAACAGTAAATAGACACGATACGAATACAAAAGAAACTATAAGGAATCGAAAAATTGGTGTTCCTTGTAAATATTTCAAAGTCGGGGAGCGACATAATTAAGTTTATGTGAGTAGGTAAATGTAAATGCGGTGGTACTAGAGCCGTTTTTCACGTAGGTACGTAATGTAAGTACGTCACCTATATTTCGCTGTTTTACTTAAATCAAAGATTTTTTACACAAAACTTTTCCAAAGTAAAACGTTGGCCCTTATTTTGACTTATAATGATTTGTAATAGGTTTTTAAACTATCTTTTGTTTATGGTTTTGTCGTGCAAACGGAATGTTCATGAAAAGAAAAGAAAATTGTGCTACGAAGACTAGCTAGGTAATATTGAACTGTCTCTCAAATTTGTCATTTTGCCAAGTTAAGGGTTAAAAAAAGATTGTGTCGAGTTCGTCTTTATTTAAATTAGTCAACAAGTTTACAGAGATGTTCATAATAGTTAATAAAATGTATATGAACACAAAATGCAACTACTTTTTATATTTTTATTTCAAATACAAAATTGATTTTTATTTTGCATTTAAAATCCTAAATTCAGAAATCGCAGAAACTGATACACGGCGTCTCTAATTCAAATTAAAAAAAAATAGTTCCAAGTTAATTATAACATTAAACGTAAAGTTGAATCACGTGTAATTTACAATACTGCTGTTCTTTGCTTAAAATAGCTTTCCCCTTATGCAGCTCCAATTAGCAAGTAGGTACACACTAAACCTACAGGACGCAGTATCAATTTTATAGCTGTTTGTCTATTTATGCACGTTCGGTTCTAACAGCTTTAAGTACGGACGCAAAAATAATTTGTGATACAGCAATGGTTATACCAAAAAAAGCTGCTAGTTTAACTCAACTGTCTAAATATGTTCTCCACAGGCCATCATGAAGACCGCCATGAAATTCAACCTCGGTCTGGATCTTAGAACAGCCGCGTACGCCAACTCCATAGAAAAGATCTTCACAACCTACGCCGACGCAGGGTTGGCTTTCTAAACGCAAACATAAACAAACCTTGTCTGCATTTCATAAAACTTATAGTCCCTATGAACATAAATGTTACTCTTAAGACATTATTTACGCAGTATTTTTTCCTTCCTAATCAAAGAAATCATGGCTTTTTTACTTAAATCTAAACTGACGCATTATTGTATATTTAAGTGAAAATCTAATTTTCGATTTATTATTGTATCGTCTTTTGAAATAAAAATTGTTTTCTGTTAGACTGTTGTTTTTTCCACCAAGTCCCATACACAGTTTGTGATAGGCGAAAAGTTAGTCTTCCTATTTAAAAAATAAATCATACATTCACATACTTATTTATATATTTCAACACTGTTGCTCGTAATTTGTATGTTATAAAAACGATTTTAGTTTTGTGAATGTGATAACTTTAGCTTTATCACTGTATATTATATAATAAAGTGGCTGTTTTACTGTTTCTATTAGTTCGCTTTCTTTTTCTAATCCACGCAATGAATTTCGAAACAGTTTTTACAGCTACACGAAGAATGTGTATGTTATACGATTTGTAAATATTTTCTATTAACCAACAAATTCAGATAATAATTTTGTAGGATGAACGAATTACAATTTAACAACAAAAAAAAAACAAATAAACAAAATTACAAATTGAATTACAATTCAATTTTTTATAGCAATCAGCTGTTGTGTGCCAATTTCAAGTATTGGTATAGACACGTACTGTGCGAGGCTAATAATTTTTTAGCGATCTGCCAAGTAGAACTTTCAGTATCTCGGACATTGAATTACCTTTAATAATGCAAAAACAGGGGTGAGATGAGGTTTTACAGATCTTTGATGACACAGAAGAGTGCATAATTACACAGCAACATAAACATATTTATAGTTTGATATTAAACGTCTTCGTATGGTAGCGTTGGGTGACGGGTCGCTCACTTCCCTCTAATATGGTCGAGGAGGGCAATGGCTGGATGATGGATCCCGCCACAACTCGTAAACGGGTGCCGTTTGAGGGTGTTCGTCGTTTGGATACTTGGGGGGGAGACTTGCCGAGCTAAAAGATGCACATAAAAATAATTTTGTAAAAAAAATTTACATAAATAGACATTGTAAATTTACACACATCAAAAAAGTCTAAGCAACACATTAATTCAAATGGTGTTAAAAATGTGTAAGTACAAACAAGACTAGGACATGACCGGCTTGAAAAGCAGACATTATATCCGCCTAGACCACGGAAGTCTTTTACAACATTTTCTCACAGATTAAGGATCCATAAAATATTGAAAAAGAGAGAGAGACTTTTAAGTATTTATTTAATCATTAGGTAAGTCTAATTAAAATATTATCTAAAAATGAAGCCGGCCGAACAGGCATAGTATTTTGGTGCCTTGCCCACCCCAAATGCCATATGACCGCCATTACATGACAACAGCGGCCAAGAGTCCTATTACCAACAATACAGCTGCAGTAATATGACAGTATATTGTCTTAAGGATTATTCGTAGGTACTGTATGTTTCGTATAAAATGTAAACTGAATTCAATATGTCCTCGTAAAAGTTGAGGTCTTCGTCCACCTACATTAATCATTAAATAAAAACACTTTTTACCGGATATTATCGCGTATATTTTAGTTAATTTTAAAATTATTTCGACGTTTCGGCATCTTTGCAGTTGCCGTGGTCAAAGATGCCGAAACGTCGAAATAATTTTAAAATTAACTAAAATATACGCGATAATATCCGGTAAAAAGTGTTTTTATTTAAAGTATGTATCGTGAAAACTTAAGAAAAGATTACATTAATCATTATTTCATCGTCCGGGCATACACAAGCAACAGTCGAATTAAAAACTCAAATAAACGCCGAAAGAATACCAAAACAAAACCGTACGAGTGAAGTTAAAGCGATCAATCGATCGATGGTACGACCGATTTATGTATGTCAGTCAAATCAAACGATCGATAGATGAGGATGTTGTTAAAATATGAGTAAGTAGTTACTCGATACTTTAGTTTCGATTAATTCATTTAGAAGGAAAAATATCATGGTATAGTTAGCTCTGCTACTTTAAGAGCAGGCAGTACGAGTCCATCTTATAAAATGTCCCTTGGAATTATTCCAACAAAATACGAAATTCTCAAAAAAAAAAACACCTTAGACGAAATTGTTACTAGTACGATGACAGGTAGTAAACATTAATAGAACATAGGGTTACTACGGAACATAGACACTGGCAAGCTTTTAACTTCTGTAAGGTGGACGATTGGAGAGGTATTGAAACATCGAATGTAGATAGAATACTGTCTTTATTTAAGATATTAAAATGATTATATAGGTACTAGGTAGATAGGTAGGTACATTGATTATAATATAGTTACACACATCTCCTTTCCATGGAGAAAAAAAAATAAAAACATTTTAATTTTATTTTACAAATATATGTACATGAATCTTCAATCATCATACATTAACATAACACACAATATCTAATATCTGATTACATAATCTTATACAAATCAACTTACTAAAAGAATAATATGATATAGGTACATTTTAGAGTTATAAAACACAAGTGTACTTCTTAAGTTTTAAATAATTTTGTACGATTTTTATGTACAACATCCAATTTACCATTTTTAATTATTTGAACATTGGGTGTCATATCCTGAACTACCTTATATGGACCTCAATAAATACTGGGCTTTCATCATTGGGCTTATAAACATTAGGATTAATATAGTTATCATAAAAACATTTTCTAGCTAATTTACTTTTTAATAAATTTTCTCTAGCTTCTTTTTGAGATAATTGTAAACGAAATTTCAATTCTAAAGGGTAATTTTCATGATTATACAGAGGTTCTACTATGTTACTATTGAAATTACTAGGAGGCGTACAAACTTTACCAAAAACTAACTCGTAGGGGGTAAATTTTGTTTCCGAATGTACAGATGTATTATAGGAAAAACTCCAAAATGGAAGCCATTGGCTCCATGCTTCTGGATGATTATCCGTTTGTATGCGTAAAAAGGAAATGAGATTTTTATGAGAGTTTTCTAAAGCGCCAATACTTTGATGGTGGTAAGCTGTAGAACTTATGCTATTAATGTTTAAAAGTTTACAAACCTCTTGAAATACTGAAGAGGGGAATTCGGACCCTCTGTCCGTTGCAACCTCCTTTGGCACGCCATATCGAAGGATGAAACTTGACACCATCGCCTGTGCAACCTTTTCTGCTTTTTTAGAAATTAAAGGCTGAACCACAACGTATTTAGTTAATTCACATTGTAGAGTTAAAATATAACTAAAATCATAACAATCCTTATCTAAGGGTCCTCCTAAGTCTAAATATATTTTTTCAAAAGCTGTCGTAGTCGTGGAAGTGATAACCATCGGTTCTTTGATAGGTATGGAATACTTTTGTTTCTGGCATTTTTCACACTTTTTAACAAACTCTCGTACATCTCGTTCTAGTCCTGGCCACTTTCTACTTCCTAATGTGGTTAAACATCCTTCTCACACCCGCGTGGCCACTTGTGGGTAAGAGATAGAAGTCGTTAAGAATAACTTTCCTATCATCTTTATTTTCAATTCGTCGTATGTCATTTAAAATGTAAAATTGTAGTGCGCACTTATTTTTTAACGACTTAATCTCGCTTAATAATTTTTCTATGAATACTTTTTTTCTATTCTTTATTAAGTATATTTTGTCAATATTTATTAATTTGCAAAATAGTTCTAATTCCCTCACAAATACGGCTCGCGTCAGTTGTGATCGGAAATCAGGATTAATAAAAATTGATAAATTGCTTTTTACAAAACAAAAGGCGTTTTTCTCTACAGAAATTTCATTCTGTTTTCTCAAGGTTTCTAACTCGCATTTCTCAATAAATCGCAGTTCTACCGCCTCTTTTGGTTTAATATGACTTCCGATAACACTTGGTTGATCAGGCCTCGTATTATCATCAGTCATCTGATTGTCACAAATCGAGTTTTGTATTTTTCGAGCTTGAGCCCGGGTTGTTACATTAATACAGGCTTCACTCATACTTTGGAAATCCTCCGATGTTAGGGAAATCCGTGACAAAGCATCTGCAGCTGCGTTTTCCGAACCCTTTACATATTCTACCACATAATCGTACTCTTCTAATAGCAGTCTTAATCTTTCGAATACAGTTTGCAAATTCTTTACAATTTCATTTAAATTGCGGCCAAATTATCTTGACATATAAGACATGACTCATATGAAAGACTTCATATGAAAGAAGCCATAGCCATCGTCACCATACGGGAGAATGATGAGGGACTGGTTTTTAATCCAATCGGCATTCTAGTTAACTGGTATTGTCCCGAACAGATATATTTTCTAGAATTTTTATCGAGTTCAATATTATAAAACCCTTGATATAAATCTAAATGACTGAAGTAAATACACCCTGAAAAGGAATCCAGTATCTCTGCTATGTTTGGTAAAGGAAACTTATCATCCTCTATACAGTTGTTAAGTTTCCTATAATCTATAACTAACCTCCTCTTTTTATCAACGCAAGAGTCAGATTTTGTAGGAACTAGCATAGCAGGGCTACTCCTGTCGCATCTACATTCCTCAATAATTCCATCCTGTAACATTTTTCCTATCTGCCTATTGATTTCTTGTTTCTGTACCTGTGGTAGTCTAAAAGGTTTTGAAAATATAGGGGTGACGTTCGGTTTCAAAGTTATAGAGTGCTTATAAATATTTGTAGTCTTTAATCTATCACCCGGTAGGTAGAAAACATCACTATATTTTGCACATAAAGTTTCTACAGAGTTCTGCTCTTCTTTATTTAAATGTATTAATTGTAAAAATGAAAACAATTTTCTAACACGAGTAGCGTCCGATTCGGTTTTTGTGAAAGAACAGACTTGATAATCAGAAAGACTGTGTATTACCGGATTAATGTCATTTAGTGTAAAAACATGTTCATTTGTATTTAATATTTTTATAGGTATCATACCACACACTGGTTTTACTAATGAACTTGCTAAATAGATCCCTACAGCAATATCGGATGCACAATCCAAACACTCGTCGTTAAAATCTACTGGTATATAATGAATTGTTTCACACCTAGGTGGAATATGTAATTGCTTACTAATTGTATAAATAGGTAAGTCAACTTTATAATTCAAAAATGATAATGTTATTATACTTTGATTAAAATCTGATATCGCTTTGTACTTAGTCATAAAGTCTTGTCCTATAATACCGCCAGCCCTAATTGGTAAGTCTTTACGTAGTATTACTTATGTCTCAATTGATGACCATTTATATTCAAGTTTAAATAGCAGTATCCTGTAGTTGATACTTTGCCCCCGATTCTATTTATAGAGATGTTTTCTTTGTAATATGAAATCTGTTGTTCTAAAACATGTTTACACTTAAGAGCTGAGATCGATGCCCCGGTATCAAGTAAAAATGTATACTTAGTTAAGATTATTTACAGACAAATTAATTGAACAAGAACTATTACATGATAAAATTTTAATCTCGAAAAAATGTTTCGCGACTATTATTTTCAGGGTCTACGCTTCCTTCCGATCGAGATAAAATATTAACATTATTGTGGTTCGTCCTTTGAATTCTATTATTATTATAGAAAGTCCTACCTCTGGGGTGTCGACCATGGGTGGACGTCGGCACTTGCTGCCCACGGGGCTGCTTCAACCCCCGCGCTGATTGCCGTTGTTGTGGTAGCCTCCTCGCTGCAGTCTCCGCGACGTATTAGTCGCATTTGTGTGTCCATAGCACCGAGTAAAACTCCCTCTGAAACCCTTTGAACGCCTATGATTATTAATATTATACATACCAAGTACCTCTCCAGTACTTGAGGATGAAGCTGTTTCCTCATCCTGTGCTGCCTGAATTGCATCCTTAAGTGAGCTGAAATTACGAGCACTTATTATGGTACTCAATCTACGGTTACGTAACCCGTCTGAAAATTTCTTAACAGCATATTGCTCAATAAGGAGTTTTAGGACGCTATAGTTTTCAGAATTTCCGTTCGCCTGTGTAATGGTAAGATTAACGAAAAGTTCAGTTATTTGCCTACCATAGTCTTCAATCGACAAATCATTCTGTCTTATACTTGTCAATTTAGGTTGAATTGCAGTTGCTGATTTTTGTGGCAACAACACTTCTCCATGTCAATGATTAGTTCATCAACACTAGGATAAGAAGATGATAGTCGCAGTTTTGCTGCCTGAGATAATCTACTCTTCAAAACGAAATTAATCAACTGTTGTTTACATTCTGGTGTAGAAAGGGTGGAACTGTTATATTTGATGATATCTATCAACTGCTTTGTGTTGGCTTCCTCATCAGTCATGAGTGGCATTAAACTTCATGCAATTTTTAGATCGAATGAAGACATTGTTATGGTTTTACAAATTGTACTAGACTTATACAGCTCAGTAATTTCTGAACCTACGAACAATCTCAATATATTTATGAATTAATTCAGATTCGCTACTTGATGTATTACCTTTGTTAATTTCACTCAAAACTTTTGTGACACAACAAAAATATTTCATAGAAATCTCATTCGCTTCAGTTAGTTTCGTATTTAATATTTACATATACTCTATATATTATATACCTACTCTAATTTCTATAATTTGATTTCTTCATTTTGACTACATAAGTTCTTTATATCAGATGCCATAGCTTACTAAGAAATGTAAAAGAGATATCTAAAGTATTCATTTTATATACTAATAGGTTACCTATTTACTACACTTTAAACCGATAATAACATTCTTACACATAAAGTTCCAGTTTATTTCACGATATATGGCCGCCTGTCCATGTACGATATCACTCCTAGACGAACTTAGATTTTTAATAACTGCACTTGTGTTATTATACTCTGCATTGCACTTCGACAATTAGCAATTTTCACTTTTAGACCTCTGGACTGTTCGTGGTATGTTTCGGGATAGCACGTAAAAACGAATGCCGAAGTATATGGTGCTGCAGTTGCCGGTCAATCCATTTTGTAGGACACCTTTTATACACATGATATATGCCATACAATGTAGCTAATGTGATGAAACTTAGCATAACCCATAGAATAATACTGGTTGCTCCCATATGCATCTTCAATTCTTCAAACGAAGATTAGTTATTGCTTCCAGACGCATTTTGACTAACAATGACTTCCTCTTTTGACTTAGTTGAGCCAATTTTGTTCTTTTATAATATTTTTTATCACTTCTATTTATTATGGAGAGCATTTTGAAGTCTTCGTCCGTATATGGGAATTGAATTCACAACACATTGAACGCGCCAGATTCACTGTGCGCTGGCAGGGTCGCCATGTAAGGTGGGCGATTGGAGAGGTATTGAAACATCGAATGTAGATAGAATACTGTCTTTATTTAAGATATTAAAATGATTATATAGGTACTATAGATAGGTACGATTAGATAGGTAGGTACATTGATTATAATATAGTTACACACTACACTTCACCGATTTTATATTTTTTTATAATATGAATAATAAAAGCATCACTGAGAATAAGTGCATAAGTGTTAAAGCATAACAAGACATCGATTAAATAAAACCCAAGACTGTACAATTATTACAAAAAAATGTTAAAAACTTTTTTTTTCATACTATTTCTTTTTTTTAAAGTTATATAAAAATAATGAATATTTATTAATTAATTAGTCAATATTTAAATGATAATGGAAAGTGTGAAATTTCTATTCGTGCTCAAGGCAGTCGTTTAGCCAAACCATTTATTAATCAATCATTATATCTTTTCTTACCATGTAGGTAGTACTAAAGTAAACTTTATTGTTTTTTCACAAAATTTATTTAAAGCGAATGCATGTTTTCGAATTTTAATACGTTTTCTTTGTGTGGCGTGAGTGTTGAAAATCATTTATTATTATTAATTTTTATTGATTAATTGAGAAAAATTTTAATTGTAAGACATTGTTTACGACATGGAGCGACGTCATTTGACCCCACACAAAATGCTAAGAGCCGTAGAGGGATGTTGGAAGCGGGAAGCAATCAATCTGAGGTATCACGATATTTTGGTGTCAACAGAAGCGTTATTTGCCGTCTTTATCAGCGTTACACTATCACGGGAGATCCTGCCGAGCAGCACGCAGACCGCGAAAAGAGTACAACTATTCGGCAAGACCGATACATTCAACTGACCGCAAGACGTCAGCCGATGTTAACCGCCCGAGAGATAGGTTTAAGGCTACAAAACACAAGTGGTGTTTTGTTAGCACCCAAACCGTGTGAAATCGACTGCATGAGTACGGCCTACATGCACGACGATCAATCAGGTGCCCACCGATAGGTACGTCACGGGAATCGCGCTCGTCGAAAGGAATGGTGTAGAGAACATGGACCCTGGAGCAATGGGATAAAATTTTATTTTGCGATGAGTCTCGATTTAGGTTTATGCCTGATACTAGAAGGGAGTACCGTCGTCCTGGAAATACTGAGAGGCTGAGGTGCGTTCAAGAAGTTCATCCAAACAACGGTTCAACAGTTATGGTATCAGGGCGGGTATTATGAAGAAGAGCCGAACTGAGCTCGTTTTTGTAAATGGAAACATGAACGTTGCAAATCACGTTGAGGACGTTCTAAGGCCTTATGTCCGTCCATTTGCACAAACCCTTGGCTTTGATTTTACGTTGATGCATGATAATGCGCGTTCGCATACAGCTATGCACACCTTGGAGTACTTGGTAAGGGAAAACATCCGGGTATTGCCTTGGCCTGCGCAATCGCCAGACCTCAACTCTATCGAGGATTTGGACGGAGTGACAACATCCCGACAACTGATGGACTTACTAAAATTTCATTGAGAGCAATTGCCGCAGGATAACATAAACAGTCTCATCGATTCTATGAATAATCGGTGTCAGCAAGTTCTCAACAACAGAGGTGGCCACTCTTTGTATAAAGTTATCCAATTTCTTTTACAATAAATGAATTTTGTTTAACAATTTCATCAAGTTTATAAAAAGTTTAGTTGCTAAGGCATCTCAGTTTGTATATATGTGTCGCAATATTGTTAATTTATGTTAATAAAAATAAGAAAATAAAATTATAAAAAAACAATTGATTTTTGTACTTTGAAAAGACACTAAAGAATAATATAAATAATAAAATACTAACGATATAATGTGAAAATACATGGTAAAATTCAAATTTGTATATGTTGCTTAAACTTTTTTGATATGTGTATTTTGAAAAAATTATACCCGTGAAGTTTCTCGCCAGTTCTTCTTCACGAAGGTTTTTCCGAACTGGTGGTAGAGTCATGCTTTATTTGACATCAATAAGAACAAGTAATTGTCAATGTTGAGAAATAAATATTTGAATTTGAATGGAAAAATCTTTCAAGAACCTCAAAGAAAAGAGGATTTTGAGAGGAGAGCAAGGTTTTGATACTTGCAGGTTTAGGGAACTGGTGTGGGAGATGGTCCTATAAGGAAGCTGCGGAGAGATTGCAATTACAGAGAGATCCAAAACTAACCACATTTACAGATGGAAGTTCTTCTTATGCCCAGCTTATGCAGAAATACCGGAGTACAATAATCTCCCAATCTGAGCCTGCGGGTGAGATGCTGTTTTCTTATCCATACATTTGAATTTTCAGAACCAAGGTTTAGATGGGATGGTTGGCTGGATATCTCCATAGTATTTGCCTGTTATTAATCTTGAATTGCACCATGTAGAGGCCCATGCCAATCTTGAACATGTCTGCGCCAGAAGCTCCAAATCCTGGCCAAAACACATAAAGTATTGTAGCGTAGCCATATTGATAGATACTGTAACAGAATTGCCCGATATGCAAGCTAGTGTGATGTTTAGGGATGGCTATGGCTTTAACAGTAAAAACCGTAGTTTACGGTGGGCATTTAAAGGACAACAAGACGGATCCATACTGCCACCCCAACATACTTCGAGGGGGAAATGTTTGAGGCATATGTGAAGATTAAGGTCCAAACCCGCCATTTTACACTGATTATCCGTAGAAATGCAATATTAACATTTGGTATGTTATTAGCTAAACCTATATAGGCTCATTATAACATTGGGGGAAACCATAAGTGATTCATAGGGTATAGAGTATTTGACGGTCTATCCGGAGTATGGGAGTAGGGGAGTGTCTAAATTTGAGAGACTGTTACCAATCAAGGAAGTTATTTTTTGGACCAGAGTGTAGAGGAATATGTTGATAATTTAAGGTAGTTTAGTGTGAAGTGGATGAGAACGAACAAAACGTTCATTCGCAAGCAATGTAGCTGCCAGAATTTTTTTATTTATCCTCCATTAACGTATCTATAATTATTATTGTTTGGACAAAAAATCAAGTTGAATAAAAAAAAATTGTGAGTTTTTTTTAATATTGTTACTCCGCTTTATGTGAAATTGAGACTTAGGTAGTAACTCAAATATTTTAGACTATAATATAAATGCATAATTTAACAATATAATGTTTTAACTGTTACACAAAAAAGGAAAAGCTGTGTGTGTGAAACACTTTTATCCGTTTAGTTTTGATGTCTGGGATGCCAACAATTTTTTATTACTTTCGCAAACTTTTTTCCTCACATCCGATGGAAAGTGATGAGGAAGACTAGGATGGTACACGCCTGTCCAAGAGGAACCTCTTCACTCTGCGCTTGAAAGTTTCAGGATGGAATTTGTCTGTAAAAACAGACGCAGACAGATCATTCCACTCTTTAGCGACACGGACGAAGATCTAGCTGTCGAAACGCTAAGTTCTGCTTTTTAGTACGTCTCACATACATAGATAGACTTTCTGTCAGTGGCAGAGTGATTGGCAGAGAAAAGGGGATGGTACGATCAAAAAAAGCTTTCGCACACTCTCCAAAGTGTAACCTGTTGAAAACCGATCGGCTAGCGCCTTTGCGACAATGTTCGAGACTGTGTTACTTCGGAGATGTGAGTTTGTCGTCGTTTGTAGGTGCTCTCCGGTTGACAGAGTCTAATTTCAAATTGGTTTTTCGCGGCGTCGTCCCAAAGATGACTGCAGTACTCCAAGCAACATCGGAATTGTGCTATGTAAAAGTAAAGCAGCAGATCAGAGTTAAAGTACCGCAGAACCTTTGCGATGATTTCCAATATTTTAGGAGCTATGTGCCTATGGTTTCTTTTGGTCAGCCGAAGTTACGTATCGACGTTATGCTCATGCACAGTAGCTCTAGATTATTGGTAATTGGGACAAGTACACTTGGGAAAGCCGGCCTCATGGTAAATAAGCTCTTCTTAGCGAAGAATAAACACGCTTGGGTTTTGGAAGGGTTGAAATGGCCAAGATTGGCTTTACCTCAGTCGTAACACTTACGTCATTGACTTTGTCTAATGCTGGACTAGCTCGTGCATTGGATATATTTCTCTCTACAATAGTGCTTTCATCAGCGTTACGAATAATGCTCTCAAATAGACGGTCATTAATTTACAGCAAGAATAGTGTTGCAGAGAGAACAGATCTCCGAGGTACCCCGGCAATGATCGCCATTAAGTCAGATGAGAAGCCATCAACTAACCAAAATGACCGTGTCCTCAGAAAATCTGATATCGAGTGGCATAGCCTAGTCGCTGTACGTTTGCTTAAAAGATCTTCGTGTCAAACTGAATCAAAGGCCTTGGAGAAGTCTAAAAGTACGGCTAGTGGCTCACCGAGCCCTTCCAAGACCATGATCAATAGATGCAAGACGTACACCAGAAGATCTCTAGTTGGACGGCCACCACGGAAACCATACTGGCAGTCACTGAGGAGCTCGTTACACTCCAGGTTTGTAATTAGCTGGGTCTGCACTACTACCGTTTTTGGAACTAGATGTACGTTAGGACCTTTCCAGTCTTTATTGAGAGCTGAGATATGCATGTTAGATGAGGACAATATTCGGGTGCAGTTGCAAGAAGTAGTCCTTGATACGGCCAATATGGTCAAAACGAGCTCTTCTAATAACTTTTTGCATGACTTGGTGCTGGAATATGGACTATATGGAAGGCAAGAATCACGATATTGTATTGTTTGATGATGATACATCAATAATTTTGAGTCTTAATAGACAAAAAACCAATTTTGACGATGTAAATAATGCTCTCTCTAGTGTTTTGCAATGGCTTAATGTAAATAATCTAGCATTTAACGGGAAAAAAAACAAAATGTATAAAATTTTCGGCACCTAATGTACGTGAAACGAGTCAAATCAAACTTGTATCTTAATGGTAACAAGTTGAACCTAGTAGAGAAGTAATACTGTTTTTCTTGGTATAACCATAGATTCAAAACTTCAATGGGGGTTCCACATTTCACAACTGGTTAGTAGACTTTGATCTGCAGCGTTCGCGTTTAAGAAAATTCGATCACTGACTGATGTGCATACAGCCAGGATGGTTATTTGATTTTAGTTATTTTCATAGTGTAAAGTCTTATGGTATCCTACTGTGGGGAAATGCCTAGTAATATAAATTAGGAAAATATAAAATATAAATTAGGAAATAGAGAATCTCTAAAAGAAAAGATTTAAAAAATTGGAATACTGGTTAGTATTCCAATATTTTTTCATCACAACATGTTTATGAAAATATTTGAACATTCACAAGAATATTAATAAATTAAAAACCAAGAAAGGTCACCATGACAATGATTACTTTGTAAAAAATAGGAACGACGGAGCAGCAAATCATTTATTGGAATAACGTACACTAATATGAAAATACGGTGACACCTTTAATACATACAAAACAAATCTTATACACTGTCCTTAAAACCGCAATATATGAAAATCTGAGATATCTGGATTTTAAAAGTTGAAAAACTCGTATCATATGTAAATGCATACATTTACAAACAACCTGTCAGTTTGTGTACTTCACGTGTGTGATTCTAGCCTTTCAAGACTTCTTCATGTTTCTTCTTTTCGTGTAAATGGAGGAATTTTTCTCTAACCCGATATAAATTGAATGCATTAGGAAAATATGAATGCACCTAATTACGTGTAAACTACTGTCATTTCTCGCACTCAAAATGAGTCAATATGCCGTGCTGTCAAATATTGTCAAACGAACGTAGCGATCGGATGGGTTGAGATAGAGACGAATTTGATGAGAGAATTCTAAGTGGCATTTGTAATTATTGTAGCAGAAAATAGGCAAACATGTTTTTTAAACCTCATATTGTATTAGTAGTTGTCACGTTAATCAACGGTATACTTTCAAAAAGTGTTGAGCTTACATTTGAATTGCCTGATAGTGCCGTAGAATGTTTTTACCAAGACATAGAGAAAAACACCTCAGCCGCATTAGAATATCAGGTAAACCGATACATAATTTGTTCCACTTAATTGTGGACAGGTATTTAGGTATTTAGCTAAAGTGTTTTTGTATAAAACATAACAAATGCTTACGTCGCCGACTCTGGTGACTTGTTGCAAGGATGATTTTTAATTTAGTCCCATAAAATTTTATTACTTTATGTGCTACAGTATTTTGTTATTGGTTATTGTAGTAAAACTAACATTAGAAGTCATTTTCAGGTTATCACTGGAGGTCAATATGATGTAGATGTAAAAATTGAAGGCCCTAATAAGCAAATAATTTATCAGCAGCAGAAAATGCAGTATGATTCACACCAGTTTACTGCCCAATACACAGGTGAATCAGATTACTAATATTGTTATGTTACAGTATGATTTTTTTGATAAGTGTGGCAATTACAATTTGAAATTTTAGGACTGAATTCCAACACCAACATATTTATCTTTTGATTACAGGTGTTTACAAAGTTTGCTTTAGTAATGAATTCAGCACATTTTCACATAAGCTTGTGTATATGGAGTTCAATGTTGGCCCTGAACAACCACTCCCTGGAGTTGGTGAACATGCAACTGTGCTTACTCAGGTAGTTACTTTTTTATTTTAACCATTGGAATTCATAAAACTGTTTATAATTGAAAAGAGAGAACCAGATGTTGGTGAGCTAATTTCAAAGTAAACACCAACAGTCTTATTACGAAAAAACACCTGTTTATCTTTAAACACTAAGTAAATATATTACAAGGTTAAAAACAAGTCAAGACTGTCAGAATTGTCACCAGGCTGTGACATTCGATTTAGCTGGGTTATTATACATTTGGGCAGTGTCTAAAGCTAAACAAGTGTTTAGCTTTTTTGTGGCTACACCACAAATGTTTCTCAATTACATGAAACATTTAGATAATTTACATTACTGTTTATTTCAGTTATAACTCATTAAATGACCATTACATTGTGCAATATTTTGGTTTTGTAGTTGGAGACTTCAGCTGAAGATATTCATACAGCGTTAAACAATATCATTGATCATCAAACTCACCACCGACTGAGGGAGGCCCAGAGCCGCAAGCGTGCAGAAGACCTTAACGAAAGGGTGTTCTGGTGGTCAATGGGAGAAACCTGTGCCATTCTGTGTGTAGCACTTGCACAAGTCATGGTCCTAAAGAACTTTTTCAGTGATAGACCAACATTGTATAAATGAGTACTATTAGATAATAAATAAATAAATATTATAAATTATAATTTATGTTTTGTTTGGAAATAAAAACAACATTAAATATTAAAAAAGTTCATTTACATTGTCTCAGGATACATAAAATATCATAAATGAGAAGGAGGAAACAGAGTGGCTAACATAATGCCTTGGTTATTGTGGTGTTTATCATAAATGTAATGAAGTCATAGTCTATTATTGTTCTATATAATAAATAATTGGTTTATTGTGAGTCAACATGAATTTGTCATTTCTAATTTTGGAACTGTGTTATTTCCAAACATTGGCTTCCAAAAGTTAAAAAGCAGAAATAGTGCCAACTAATGATCATGACATGGTCAACTGGTTATTATTATGAGAAAAGAAATTGGAAGTTATTATTCTCTACACACTTTGTGTTTACAATTTTATTCAGACCTTATATCAGTAGTATCTAATAGGATGAAACTAGATGCATTTTGAAATATCTGGAAAAACATATTCACATTTGCCAAATGAAATTTAGTTGATTATTAATGAAATTAATCAAATCAAAATGATAGAAATCAATTAATAAAATACATAACTGCTTTATTACAATCTTTTGTACATTCAAAAGTTTTAATAACATATTTATTAAAACAATACTAATAATGCAAATACACAATTAACTAATGCACAAGGGTATGCCACTAATGGTTTTTGTTCAAAATCTCCAGTCATTGTAACAAATAGCCTACTAGCAGACAATGCTGACCAAATTACTGTCAATCCAGTTAATGCTAATCCCAAAGGAGCTTCCAGAGAAACAAATATACCAATACCAGCTAAGCCAACTATAGGTAACATACAATAACCCAAAACACTTGCCACACTAAGTACTGTAAAGACACCTTCAGTATGACTCATGAGGGACAGTAAAAAGTACATAAACATTACTGACATTATTGATAATCCATAGATGTATCCAAAGTGAGCTTTATTCCCTGACAAAAAGAGACACACTGCCAAAGCTAAACAAAATCCAATAGGCCCCGCTATGTCTGTATCTTTAAGTAAAAACTCAGCATCATCTGCTCTTGAATGACCATGAAAAGGGTTTAGTACTGCTAAGGTTTTTTCTATGATTCGGTCAGGATATATTTCAAGCTCTTCAAGTAATGGTGGTTCATCGAATTCTGTACTTTCAAGTGTTGTTTCTCCTGGAATCGGTGCCGGTGTGAATATATTGGGATTGTAATATTGGTTGTTGTTGGGCTGCATTGGACCCTGTTGATCTAAGGAATAGTTTTGTTCCGTAGGGAAGGTCTGAAAATCTGTGATAAATTATATTAATTACTTGTTAAAGGAGTAATAAAGCAACTCTTATTAAACTAGATTGAACAATCTTACCCAACGTGTGTGCTCCATCGCCATAAGCATTCGAGGAGTTGAATGAATAGTTCTGGCTAGTGTTTTGCCATGAGAAATCGTTTGGGTTATTCATTGTCGTTTCTCAAACTAAACTTATTTAGTGTCGGTTATATTAGCAGTAGCAATGTATTATTTGGAAGAAAGTTATTATAAATTTCAAATAAAACTTTTCTCTGCTCTCTATTCAAAACAAAACCAACACAACAGTTAAAAGTCACTGTCAGTTACTACGTCACATTTTTCTGACTTCGTACTCAATCAATCATGTTACTATACGAGTGACATTGGATGCGTGCGCCCTTTCGGTCATGAGCGAGCATAATAGCGCAGGACACATCGCTGTTCAGTGTTCGCAAAAAAAAAATATGAGTAATAATTATTTAACAATTAATCAACACACAAATAAAAAAGTCTAATAAATTACATAAAAAATAAAGCTAATATATATATAAAAAGGCCCACAAGAGGTTTCTTAATTCATGATCTTACGCGAGTTTTGGTAAATACCTAATGTTCTACATTGAGTTACTATGTACTACGTACGCTAGTACATATTAGTTCAATGATGTTCTATGTTTCTTTTGGATAAACTATCTATCTTATACTAAAAAAAGTAGAAAAATATCGGTTCGATACTTTCAGATTTTCTCGATATCATTCCAGTTCATTCTAGGCCCTCAATAAGCTTTTGATTTCAGTACTTTGCGCAAAAAATTACTATACCTTAATTTTTATAACATTTATAATAATTACCTACTTTACCGATACAGACAAGGTTCTCGAACCATAGGTTAATCATTATGCAAAAAGAAATACTTGAGGTAATCTTTATGATTTAAAGTAGATAACATAGATATTCAGTTGAATAAATAACTTTAAAAAATTTCGAAATCATAACATATTAAATAATATCACTAAAAATATATTTATGTCAGCTTTATAGTCAAATATTTTATTTTTGTGCTTTTTATTTGCTTGGGTTTATGTGCGAAATTGTTTTCTTTGATCGGCAACCCACAATAAAGAAAAATTCGCTCTGTTTTTGTGCAACAAGTGAATTCAGCCTGCTTACTAATGAGATAGCAAACTAACACAATAAATTATGAATTAGTAGTTAATTGTTTATTTTTCCTATTTGACCCTATTAAATCAAGTAAAAAATATTTTTAGATTAAAGAGTTTGTGGTGCAATACAATAAAATAAAAATAAAAACTAATTAGTATTTAGCTGAAGTGATTATAAAATATGGTATTAACCTTATTCATTATTATAATAAAAATAATTATAACTGTATATTTTACTGAAACATAAGTGGCCGACGACACGAACATTTTGAACTCAACCCTCTCATTTATATGCAGAAGATCTACAAATCTACACTCACTGCTTATCATTTAATATAAATATTGCGATTTCATCGATTAATGATGATCTCTGCCGTATAAGTGAATGGATCAAGTCCTTTGGTCTGCGTATAAACCCTACTAAATCTCAGGCCATACTAATAGGAAGTCGACCAATGCGTAGTTTCCTGGATTTGCTCAACCTTCCTCCTGTGCTTCTTAACGACATCCCGATTGCCTTTACTGATACATCTAAAAATCTAGGCATTATTTTAGACTCAAATCTGTCATGGAATGCTCATATCAGTGAAATCAGTCGGAAAGTACATTTTTTCTTTTCACTCTATAAAACAGCTACATAATTTCTTACCTTAGTCAACTAAAATTATTCTTGCACAATCCCTCATCCAACCTATTATCGATTACGCAGACGCGTGCTATTTGGATGCCACACAGGAGCTATTTACAAAATTACAAAATTTATCTATCTGTTTTATATTCGGTCTTAAGAAGTTTGACAATCTCCCAATTTCGAAAGCAGCTTCAGTGGCTCCCAATTCGCCTTCGCAGGAACACTAGGATACTCTGCCTCCTTTTTAATGTCTTGCATACCTCGGCTTATCCGTCTTATCTACATAAGCGCTTTACATTTCTTCATTCTGTGAACGATTCGGTAAGGCCAAAAAAAAGGTTTCTTTTACGAATGCCTCCACACAAAACCGATTTCTACTAATACTTCTTCACAGTGCATGCAGTTAGGCTAAGGAACTCCTTACCACATAGAATTCGAGAGTCAAAATCTATGCCAGTTTTAAAAAAAAAAGAGTGAAAGAGCATTATCTTTCTCAGACATGAGTTTAGTTTTCATCCCATAAGTATTATTTATGTAATTATATGTTGTATTCTTGTATGTATTTATGTAATTATATGTTGTATTCTTGTATGTATTCATGTATGCATATGTAGGTATTTAAGTATGTATATAAAGTATTTATGTGTATGTATGTTATCTGTACGTATATTTATATAGTTATATATATATATTTCTTCTATATTGCTTTTTTCTTTTTAATGAATTTAGAATTAGTAGTTATAAAAAGCACACTAATTTTGTAGCTCTTGACCAAACTCTCCAGTCCCAGGTCTACTGGTAGAAATTTCTTATGAAATAAGTAGTACCTTTGTACAAGCATTTTATCCCATTTATGATAAGTAATATTTTTTGTGTACATAAATTGTAAAATAAATAAATAAATTGTAACAATTTTTAATCGTTGTTGAAGCGAGTAGCATTCCATGGTAAAATAATAATAACTTTTTTATTAACTCAGAAAAGTATAACAAGCTCATGTCAAGTCTCTGACCCCTAAACAAAGTCTGTTTTATAGGCGTCAGCGCCCTCTCCAATTTTAATTTCTTAAAAGTATGTACAGTTTTAAAAATTGATTGTTATAATTATACTTACATTACAAATCACTCTGTAAATAAAAGTAAGATTATTAAGAATGTATTGTGGGATAATTAGGTTTATCTAGCCTAATTATTCAATGAAACTAATTCTTAATTTCTGAAGCGTCTTTAATCCAGGGAGCACAAAACTATAGAGCGCTAGTCATACACAGACAATATCACCGTTACATATTGAAGTGTCTACCATAGATAATATATAGTTTATTGATATAAGTTTCTCAAATATCCAACACCCCCTCTCAATTTCAAGTCCCTAATTTAACTACATTTTACACAAATGACATAATTTGAAATTGAAACCTTTTGAAAATTACCGTGCTGACAACTCTAAACAAATGGCAAATATATATATATATGTTGTTTTTTACACTTAAAAAAAAACTAACTCAAACACTTGACAAGGCTGTATAGCTTAGTACCTTTGCCTGCTCATAATGAGCTAAGAATAAAAAAAAACCTTACAAAACATTAAAACTTATAAAATTCAATACAACAAACACAACTTGTTTCTTAAGTTTTTAAATTTTTCAGCAGACAAAGCCTTTGTCAAAACATCCGCTATGTTTTGTTCACTGTTTACATAGTTCACACACAACAATTTCTTAGAAACAATGTCCTTAATATAATGCACTTTTATATCAATGTGTTTTGATCTCTTAGTGTTCTCATAATTTGAAATCATTTTCAAAGCACTATGATTATCTATTAACATCACTGCACTACACTGTCCAAATTCACTGGCGAGGCCCTTGATGTACATCAACTCAGCTGCACTCATGGAAGCTGCAACATACTCTGACTCAGCGGTGGAAAGAGCCACTGATGTTTGCTTCCTTGAAAACCAGGCTATTAGGTTTCTGCCATGGAAAACCACACAGCCACTGGTGCTTTTACGGTCAAACTTATCACCAGCCCAGTCAGCATCTGAAAAGGCTAAAATATTATTATCTCTGTTCTTCTTATAGGTCAGTTTCAGTGCTTTTGTTCCTTTCAGGTATTTCAATATTCTCTTTGCTGCCCTCCATATTTCTTCATTATATTTATCCAGGTATCTGCTCAGGAAACTGGTTGCAAAGGTAATATCTGGTCTTGTCATCATAGCCAAGTAGTTTAAACATCCAATAAGTTCTCTAAATGGTAATTTTCTTTTTTCAGGTCTCTCTTCAGGTTGAAAACATGTCACCATCGGAGTCTCAACAGGATTACACTCATCCATACAATATTGCTCTAATATTTTATCAATAAATCTTTCCTGTGACAAAGTCAATGTTTCCTTTTTATTTATGTTTATATCTATGGCTAGAAAATTCTTAACACTTCCCATGTCTTTGGCTTTGAATTCAATCTTTAGTTTCTGTACTATCTCTTCTATATTTTCTAACTTTCCAATTAACAAGATATCGTCCACAAATAGGACTAACCATATATTTTCTCCAGTATATAGACAAACATCATATTTAGATCTTGTCATTTCATTATTTTCACAAAATTTGTTTATAGTTTCATTCCAGCAACGGGGTGATTCTTTTAGTCCATACAATGCTTTGTTTAGTTTTAGTACCTTCTGGTTGCTTGATAATTTTACTCCACTAGGAACTTTTATATAAACTTCTGAATCAAGTTGGCCATTTAAAAAGGCTGAAGGAATATCAAGTTGTCTAGTTTCCCACTCGTTTGATACAGCTTGAGACAACATCATTCTAATGGTTGACATCTTGGCCACTGGAGAGTAAAGTTCCTGACTGCATGTTTCTTGCTGAAATCCTCTGGCTACGAGGCGTGCTTTTTTAGTTCCATCCTGTTTAGTGCGGAACACCCATTTTGTGTCAATCATTTGTTTTCCTTTAGGTAGGTCACATTCTGTCCATACATTTAGGTCATTTAGCGATTTTATTTCTTTTGTTATGGCTTCTTTCCAATTTGCTTGTTCAACTGCTTCTTCGTATGTCACTGGATCTCCTTCTGTCATTAAAGCATATGCCATGTATAGCTCATAGTCATTTAGCTTGTCTGGTATTTTGGTATTTCTTTTAGATCTTTTATTTTCTTCTATTTCTTTTTGCATGTCACTCTCTTTCTCTATATTTTCATTTCTACTTGTATCTTCTTCGTTATCCTGGGTTTCATCATCTTGAATAACTATGTTTTTTGATTTATCTATCATTCTTTCTGTTATTGACTGGTATATGTAGTCTGATTCATCAAATGTCACATCTCTTGATATGATTATTTCTTTAGTCTCTGGATTCCACAATCTATAGCCACTATATCCATAGCCAACCATTCTTACTTCTGTACATCTTGGTTCTAATTTTCCTTTTTTAGGCAAATTTACTACCCATGCTTTACTACCAAACACCCTTAACTTTTCCAAGTCTGTTTTTCCTAAATAAATACTTGCAGGGGTTTCTCCTTTCAATACTCTTGTTGGGCTTCTATTTAGAGCATATACTGCACATTTTAGTGCTTCACCCCAAAGATATTTCGGTAATTGACTTTCCAGTAAAAGTGCTCGAACTCGATCCATAAGTGTCCGATTCATTCGCTCTGCTACTCCGTTTTGTTGAGGTGTGTATGGGCATGTGAACTCTTGTTTGATACCTTCATCTTGACAAAATTTACTAAACTGTCCTGTAAATTCTCCTCCGTTGTCTGTTCTTATTTTCTGTATGTTTTTGTTACTGTTTTTCATTCTCTTTCTATAATTTATTATATAGTCCTTAGCTTCACTTTTGTTTTTTAATAAATAGACTTCAGTAAAATGTGAGTAGTCATCTATGATGGTAAGGAAATATTTTTCTCCATTTATGCTTTCTTGTGATAGTGGACCGCCAATGTCACAGTGTATCAGCTCACCAATACTGCGAGATCTCGGTTGTTTAGCTGGATAAAAGGGTTTTCTAGATCCTTTTGCAGAAACACAAATACTACACTTATTTTGAGATACTGGTAATCCTAATATCCTCAATCCACCATGATTTAGATGAGCTAATCGTCTATGCCATAAATCTTTGTCTTTTTCTGTACTTATACATGCTTGTTCTTCTTTTATTGTGAACTTTATAATAAATAAACTGCCATTGCATTTTGCTTCTAATCTATAGTGTTTTTCTAATTTTATAATTGCTATATTTTTTTTAAAAATTACTTCATAACCTTTTTCGCTTAATCTTTTTACAGATAACAGATTGACGGACAAATCTTTTACTATCAATACTTCCATCCTCAAATTATTTCCTTCCTTTGACTTTAGTTTCAGAACTCCTTTTTTATTTATTTTTATTATTTCTCCATTAGCAACTCTTATGTTTATTGTTGGGATTTCCTGTATTTCTTGTACATACTTAATATATTTTTCATTTATCATGTTGTGGGTTGCTCCTGAATCTATGGCAAATACTATTTTTTCAGATGTTTCTGCCTGTGCAGAAAATGCCAATAATGAGAAGTCATTTTCTTCTGTTACGTTTGCTGAATGCTCGGAATAAAATTTGCCTCTATTTCCTCTATGTCCTCTGTAATTTGTCATTCTTCTTGACGGACGTCTGCCTCGAAAATTGCCTCTGGTTTTTGGACAATTCCTAGCGAAATGGTTTGGACCATTGCAGTTGTAACATTTTATATTTTCTGTTGTAAAAGCATTTTCCTTCCCTATTGTACTTGTACTTGTAGATGTTAACTCTAATTCAGCATCCAGTAGTTTTCCTTTAACATAATCCATTGTGAGCTCCACATTAGTTGCTTCTAAGGCAGTCACTACGTTTTTATACTTGTCGTCCATACTTAGTAGGAGATAGCAGACCTTTTCACTTTCATCCATTTTCTTGTCATTTCCTTCTAACTGTCTTATTAGTTTTTCGATCTCCATGAAATGCTCTTCCAGCTTTTGACCATCTTTTAATTTATTACTGATTAATTTTTTTCTTATATACAGGTTTGATAGTACACTCTTTCGTTCTAGGTTTCTTTGTAACTTTTCTATCATTTCTGCTGCACATGTGGCATCTCTTACGTATTCTATATGTGAATCGGATAGGCCTTGAACAATTATATTTTTTGCTTTCGCATCAGCTTTGATAAATTCTTCTTCCTTTACCTTTAACTTCATTAGCGCCGTTTCTGTCGACACTTCAATGGCCTTTTTACAATTTTTCTCCTCCATGTACACCCCTACACGGAACAGCCAATTTGCAAAATTATCTTTTTCTAAAAGATGAATTGTGTTCACGGCAGCAGAGAATGACGCCATTTTCTTTGCGTTCAAATTGAGCTCGTGGTTTGCAACTTACACGTGGTTCTACTCCTATGCTCGTTTTCTTTGTCATCTGACTTAATTTTACATTTATTTATTCCCTGGCTCCCTGGGCCCATAACCTGTGGGATAATTAGGTTTATCTAGCCTAATTATTCAATGAAACTAATTCTTAATTTCTGAAGCGTCTTCAATCCAGGGAGCACAAAACTATAGAGCGCTAGTCATACACAGACAATATCACCGTTACATATTGAAGTGTCTACCATAGATAATATATAGTTTATTGATATAAGTTTCTCAAATATCCAACATGTATGTATGTGTGGTGAGTGTTGTGTGAATAAATATGTACGTAATATGTGTGTAAGGTAAAATCTCCAATCATCGACATTTTAATGCGCACATTTAAGGTTTGTTCTGAGATCTTACAAATGGCACACAAAACTAAGCGATATTTTAATTACTTTTATTTATTTTTTATTTATTTATAAACAAGACACGCCAACAACATTAATAAAAAAACATATCAAATACAGTTAAGATTGAGTAAGGGCTATTATTAATGTCAGTTACAGGCATGCACAGTATTATGACGGCCTGTTTGGTGTCGAGGTAAGTAGCCTTGCCTTCCATGCCAGAGGTCCCGGGTTCGAATCCTGGTAGGGGCAGATATTTTAATATATTTGCTTTCTAGTCCTGGATGTGTATGTACGTTTATTTAAGTTTATTTCTAATATTTATATATTAATAAAAATATCTATGTGTGTTTATATATTTCTTAAGTTTATTTATCCGCTATCTAGTATCCATAACACAAGTTCTTAATGATACTTAATTTGGGCTAGATAATGTGCTGTGGTTGTTAGAAATATTTATTATTTTATTATTAAAATGTTATGGCAGCTTTTATCACAGAATTGTTACTTTAAAAAAGTCATGTTACTCTAATATGGTAAATAGACTCTAGTAACCGAACACAAACAACAGGATCTTAGTTTATAAATTAAGTTTCAAAAAATTGATATTTTTTATTTTCGCTTTTGTTACATAACACCGGTTCAGATATTGCCTCAACGATGTCAATCTCTTGGTACCAGATTTTATCTTCTTTTTCTGGCCACTTGAACGTGTCGGCCAATAAAAAGGTCATAGTGCTAATTTCAAACATATTTCCGCGAACATCTTTTATCACGCCTGGAAAGTATTCCCCTTCATACTTTATGATTACGTAATTTCCAGTAGAAAAATTGTTTATTCTATTAGAAAATCTACTAAGTGGCATGTCTTCCGATTCAGAGCTTTCAGAGATTTCATTATTTCTATTAAAATACGTTGATGTTAATTTCGCTGTTTATTTCTTCTTCCATTTCTATATTATAGCTATCTTCACTTTCCGCATAGTTTAATTCATTTATATTTTTATTTTTCGAAGACGTGTCACTTTATTTAGATATTGGTCCCTTATTGCGTTTTTTCTTGTTTATGGTAGTTTTCTCTTTTAGATTTTTCTTCCCTTTCTCTCTAAGTTTCAATTGTCTATTTTCTTCTGTTTCCTTGGCTTTAACTTCCTTTAGTTCTCTTTTTTCCTTTTTTCATTTTCTTTCCTGTTATGATAATCTCTCCATGGTGAACTAGTGTTAGCATAAGGTATCTTTTCCTTGCATTTCCTTTTTTTTCCTTTCTTTTCGGTATATTTATTGGCCCGGAGAAGATGAATTCTTCATTCATTCACTTTTTTTTCCCTTTTTTCATTTTCTTTCCTGTTATGATAATCTCTCCATGGTGAACTAGTGTTAGCATAAGGTATCTTTTCCTTGCATTTCCTTTTTTTTCCTTTCTTTTCGGAATATTTATTGGCCCGGAGAAGATGAAGAAAAATATCTTCTCCAGGCCAATAAATATTCCGTTTAAATGGGAAGGAATAATCATTCTTCCGTCTTTCAATTGAAAAGTTTTTCAGGGCCCTTGTCTTACTAAATCTTGAACTAGTGTTTTTTCTGGGATGTTTTGGTAATTTATTGATGTATTAGGCCTAGTTGTATCTATAGAATCTGGTTAAGTCATCTCTTCTGCACAAGGTTTGGGAGTCTCTTCTAAAGATGTAGTTCTCGGAGCACTGTTTGCTCTTATAGAGGATGTAATTGGAGAAATAAAAATAAGATCTTTTAAGTTTTAGGGCCCTCAGATAGGTAATGGATTATTTAACGTGTCGCTGGTTTCTTGATAGTTATTCAAAGCAAAATCATCAGCAGGATGTACACTGTTGTAATCTAGCTCAAATTGTTGCTGTGGTATCAGATTAGTTGTGTTTGGACTAGCAGTTTCTTTTTCTAGATTGGGGACATCAAAAAATGATTGTTTTGAAGATTTGCAACTTTTCAGCTCCTTATTTTGAACTATTTCTTTTTCTAGGAAATTAAAGAAAAGAATTTGTTCAGTTGAAACTTGCGATTTTGGTCGAGTTCTTATCTTAGATAGATCAACATAGTCCGGGCCAAAAGGGTATAATCCACCAGCACGAAATCCATTCCTAATGGCGCTTGGAGTGCTCGACTGTAATGCTTTTTTAAGAACAGGGCCAACATTTTCCTTTTTTAGATTTTTTGCTAGGTGTTTAAGTTTCCAGTCTTTAACAGCTTTAGTCCAGTAACTTTTCAAAGGCCTTAATACGGAAAGATCCATTGGCTGGAGAATGTGCGTACTGTTGGGGTGTAACGCATTTATTTCTATTCCATTCTCAGACCTATGGCGTCCAGAAAGAAGATAACAGGTTTCTGTATATTTTGTTGTATCAGCCATGGATTAAATATGTTAGCAATGTACTCAAAGACAGTACTGCCACACATCCAGCCACCTGGAGACCGCCCAATTGCCCAATCTTCTGGAAACTGAGATGAAATTGTTGAAGGAATTCTCTCATTAGCAAACACTACTTTTGAAGGAGCTAATTGCCCAGCGGCATTCCCGGTCTTAAAACTGTCAAATTATCTTTTTCATCATCAGAGTATCAAATCACCCGAATATCAAAATCCGAATAATATTAGATGCAATAACAAACGCCTTGTAAAACTGCATGAGCACATCAATTTATAAGTTCGAGCATTCAAGTAGTCAGCTGGAAATGAGAAAGTTTATTTAGTGTTTTGTACCGAGTTATTTCTTGAATATGTAGGTTATGTACTGAAATGCAAATCCCTTTTTGGCACTTCGCCGGCCGCTTTCACGGCACGCTCGCTGCGCGCGCTCGGCTCGCTCCGCATAATCTACATACAGAATAAGTGCTCCTCCTCGCTTCGCTCGTCGTCGCTCCTAATTTGTGTTGTTTAAAAATGTGCCTTATTAATTTTAATTTGTGTTACAGGAGTTTTAGATTATAAATTTTAACATATATCCATTTTAGATACAAAATCTGAATGTTAGCATTGAATTTTCGGAAAGTTAAAATTCGGAGTACCATATTTCGGACTAGTAACACAGCGGGTTTTTAATTCTTCGTACTAATGAAAGTCGTGAAAATAAAAATTTTAGTATTTATGAATTTCGGTAAAATAAGAATCGTGTTTTTGAATAGTCGGAATTAAGGCTCTTCGGGATTGTGAAATTCGGAATTTTAAAAATCGGAATATTCAAATTCGGAATTACATAACTGGGAATTTTTGAGTGTTCCCAAATTAAGCAAATTAGAAACAATTTTGTTTTATTTTTAGTGATACAGAATTGTTTTAAATAGAAAATTGAGTTTATTTTGAAGCTTTTCATGTTATTACCATTGCAGTTTAAAACAATACGTGTTTCCAAAATAGCATTCAAACATGATCATTTTGTTATCGTTATTTTTTGTATTTATGCCGTCAATATAAACGGTTTTTCAATTGGGACACTCGAACTTTGACACAACATAGCGGCCATCTTGTTAAAGCGATAGCTGTCAAATTGGGCATGAATACATATTTAGTCGTGACAATATTAATTGTGAATTATATATTATTTATTATTTAATATATTATTAATAATTCGGTTTTTTTATGGTTCGGTATTTTCAAATTCGGCATATTGATTTTCGTAATTATAAACGTTCGGAATTATGAAGTTTCGAAGAAGAAAAATGCGGAATTATGAAACACGGATTTTTCATTTTCGGAATTATGAACCATTCGGTGTTATAAAATTCGGAATTAAGTTTCTCGTATTTATGTGTACCCGTTTAATTTTCTACTTTGTTAGAATTTTTGTTGACTGGTACTATGTAAAAGGAGAAAGAAACTAAGTACTTTAATATCATTCTTTCCAACCCTAGCTACCTAAATGCAGGCCAAATGTCAGAAAAGATAGGTAGGTACCAAATCAAGAAGTAAAACAGATAATTACTTACGATACACCATCCCCGTAATGGCGTTTTAGTTGAGCTCGAACCCTTATTATAGATTTCGGTGGGCCGGAATATTTGTGTTTTCTATAAAGTGCCTTTGAAGTTCATTCCATGATTAATTTGATTTTCACGACGGCCGATTGGCGTTTTGTACTAAACGACACAGTAAGTGCCCAAGTAATTCAAAAACGAATTATGAATCTGAAGACGCGTTGTTGATATTATTTGTATGAAAGAAAGAACCAACACACCAAAGTAATCTAATTAGCGAGTAGACAGATAGTAAGAACGGCAAATTAGCGCACGAGCAACCATCCCCGAGCGTTTGTCTTTTTCGGTGATTGCACGGAGAGGCAACGTCGCATACCGTGTTATTGTCACACAACATTCGTAAATTAGATGAATATTTTCAGATTTATTTCTGATTTCTAAATGAAAAGTATGGTTTTTTATTCATTTCGCGACAAATTTAACTAGAAAATAGTTTGTAGAACTCATAATCAAAGCTTTATTCTATATCCTGTATCAGTGAATACCGATTGTTTTTTGTATGGAAATCGAACCACCTTAATACTTAGAAAATGGATACCCTATAACGTATGCAAGTACGTATTCGTTTACGTAGAAGGCTCTTCTCAAAATAACTAGTCAAATTATTGTTAAATTTATCTTTCCCGCGGCTTGGCTCACCACTACTGCGGAAAATTAATTTTATTGCTTTTTTTTTTCTATAATTAGTAAACTTTGTTTTTCTTAATTCCTATTCTATCCGTGTACCAAATGTCTTCTAAATCCGTTTTTGAGTGATTGAATTACGAATAACTCAACATACAAACTTTTAAATTTTCACCTATGTTATGTTAGTTTTCCGCTGTTTCGGTTAAGTTAGCAACCAGTCAAACGTTCTCCAAGCAGCAGGCATCTTGAAATTGAAAGATACATAAATTTCATTCATGCTTATACATTCACGTATAAATATACTCTAAATATTATTAAACCTTTGCTTTTTGTCGTACGATCATTGGAGAATAATCTCGCAGAGGAAAGTGTTTGTGTGTGTATGTATATCAGAAACGATTTTACGCACATATACTATAAATATATTCTTGTCACAAGTTCTTTGACATAAAGTTTTAAATAAATGGTATATTTTCTAACATAAATTAATTCAAAAATTTGACATATCTTATGAAAAAATACATCCGGTGGTTTGACCTTATAGATTATATTGTTCTCCATTTTTGTTTTCAATATATTAGGTATATCATTATTTCAATATGAATAGTTCGCAATCGGTTAAGTATGTAGGTACGTACTGTTATTATATGACTATGACTATATACATAAATTTAATATATTTGACAATTTTAAAAACTCATAGAAGGGCTCCGAGTATTGTGTTAAGAAAATGTATTTTGGAATTATTCTTAACAGTATATATGTAAACTTCTAGTAATAATATAGTAATATGTAAATTATAAATAGTAAAAATATATGTGAATTAAAAATAAATTGTCATTCTGAGATTCTTATGATATCAAAATAATTGTCATTGGTGTTTGCATTTTCAAGGGTTCGGAGAATAAAGACTGAACTCAGCGTTTGGACGTCGCGGGCACGCTTTGCCCCAAATATCTCCTAATCTACTGAACAAACTCACAAAATTTTGAAACGCCTTCTTGCACAAACTTGTTTGAAAATTTGGCATATTCGCGAGCATTGTATGTTGAAGAGTTTGTGAGATTTGAGCCAATATGAGTGCAACCATACTTTGAAAAGTCATAGTTCGTCAAATATTGACCGCCACCGCTATATTTTTTCTACAGTTCGAGTTGACACAAATTCAAATACAGCTATGAATTAAAAAGTCACATTAGTAGTAGGGATTGGCGGATTCCCGCTCACTTATTAGGTATTGTATCAAACGCGAATTAATTTCATAAGGTCGCGGGTGATTCATTTCATCAAGGCTATCTCATTTTCCCGTGGTTTTGTTATAACATTAGAAGATTTATCAAGTCACCAACAGACAAATTTGAGTATTCACTTTTATTAAATAATATTTTATCTTAGTATACCTATTGTGAATTATAATCATTTCAAGGTATTGCAAATATGTTAAGAAAGGGTGGTTAAGTAGCGTCTTTTATTGTTCATATTATTTAAACGTTATGCACCATGTTTTAACTTCTTAGATAAGGCAAAACAAATTCTTGACATAACAATGTAGGCTTGTCATAACAATGTGACGACGGTTACTTTTTGTGTTTCTTGGAAAGTTACAATGGGTTTTATATCAAAAACAAATTTTCGTGATAACAATAAAGGGGCATTTTGCAATTTGCTTCGAATCAATTGCGTATCAAAATGATTAGGTCACGGCCGCCAATAGTACGCTGTGAAGTCCAAATTTCTTCAAAAAACTAAAATGTCCTGTTTCTAGGTAGTAGTAAGCACCTGCAATTATATTTAAACAATGCTGGTTCTTATATTCAAACCTTGGACGGTTTGCAGATCAAAGTAGGTATTTCAATCATTTCATACCAACTACCACAGTTAGAGTACCATCAATGTTATTTGATTTTCAGGGTTTAAACAACTTTTTCATTCATACTATCACAGTAACAGTACCTTTAATGTAATATTAACGATAACCTTTTTTGCGTTGAAACTGTGGGAGATTTCTCGAAAATTTGATTGCTATAGTTATTATATAAATAAAAATAATAATAATCTTTATTTGTTCTTCACATACAAGACACATAATAAGATGTTAGATGTATTTACTTTCACAATTTATTCATGTACTAGTGAAGATTGATGCATGAGATTTGTCGAAGCATGTGTTTCAGGAGTTAGAATTTTAAAAAGAGAAAGAGTATGTGTAACTAGAACTGTAGACATTTCAAGATTAAATAATAGGGAAAATTACATCTAAACATCAGGTATGTATTTGTGAAAGAGAGAGGGAGTGGGATTGTTTATACGGGTACGTGAGTGTGCATGTGTGTTTCAGGAGTTAGAATTTTAAAAAGAGAAAAAGTATGTGTAACTAGAACTGTAGACATTTCAAGATTATATAATTGGGAATATTACATCTAAACATCAGGTATGTATTTGTGAAAGAGAGAGGGAGTGGGATTGTTTATACGGGTACGTGAGTGTGTATGTGTGTTTCAGGAGTTAGAATTTTAAAAAGAGAAAAAAAAAGGGGAACAAGAACTGTAGACATTTCAAGATTAAATAATAGGGAAAATTACATCTAAACATCAGGTATGTATTTGTGAAAGAGAGAGGGAGTGGGATTGTGTATACGGGTGCGTGAGTGTGTGGGAGAGAGTATCTGTTTTGTATGTATATGTATGGTGAGTCTGTGTGAGACTGAGTGGTATAATTAGTGTAATGGTTTTAGCAGGGGTTCCGTGTCGGAGTACGACTTTTCTTTAAACCATGTAACAAAGTTATTTTTGCAGTTAAATGTAATTTAGTGGTATATGTATGGTTTAAGAAAGTAGAAAAATCTTTGGCTAAAAGAGGTTTTCGGAAAGGTGTAGAAGAAAACTAGGTGATTTCTTTTAGATTTAATCTCAAAACAGAAGGGTGTAATTTTATGCTGGAGGAGTGTAGTTTGTAAAATAAACAATGTCCTATATATTTAAGGGTGCTAATTAAAAACCAATATTGCTTTCTTAATTACTAAGCCAGCCACAATTTGCAGGCGTCTGAACGATACTGTCTTAGCCACTATAAATTTGCTGTAGCGGGGTGTTTTTGTTAAAAAATTTTGAATTATCATCCAATTTCGATTATGGCGCTTCGCCGGGTGCTGCCGCACCACGCTCACTGCGTTCGCTCGGCTCACGCATTCGATAATTACAGTCTAACATTAACCTAACCCAAATTTAACTACTACGCTTTCTATAGAGTATTTAGCGGGCGGTGCAAAAAAAAAAAGATTAATTAATGTATTAAAGGCTATCTCATTTTCCCATGTTTTAGTTATAAAATTAAAAGTTTGATCACGTAACCAATAAAGAAATTTGTGACTTGGCTTTTAATTTCCGTATATTTATATCTACTTTACACAATTTACATTTCAAACATTATTTTAACCTAACCCAAATTTAACTACTACGCTTTCTATAGAGTATTTAGCGGGCGGTGCAAAAAAAAAAGATTAATTAATGTATTAAAGGCTATCTCATTATCATCCAATTTCGATTATGGCGCTTCGCCGGGTGCTGCCGCACCACGCTCACTGCGTTCGCTCGGCTCACGCATTCGATAATTACAGTCTAACATTAACCTAACCCAAATTTAACTACTACGCTTTCTATAGAGTATTTAGCGGGCGGTGCAAAAAAAAAAAAAGATTAATTAATGTATTAAAGGCTATCTCATTTTCCCATGTTTTAGTTATAAAATTAAAAGTTTGATCACGTAACCAATAAAGAAATTTGTGACTTGGCTTTTAATTTCCGTATATTTATATCTACTTTACACAATTTACATTTCAAACATTATTTTAACCTAACCCAAATTTAACTACTACGCTTTCTATAGAGTATTTAGCGGGCGGTGCAAAAAAAAAAGATTAATTAATGTATTAAAGGCTATCTCATTATTATTTATATATATATTTATATATTATTTTAACCTAACCCAAATTTAACTACTACGCTTTCTATAGAGTATTTAGCGGGCGGTGCAAAAAAAAAAGATTAATTAATGTATTAAAGGCTATCTCATTATCATCCAATTTCGATTATGGCGCTTCGCCGGGTGCTGCCGCACCACGCTCACTGCGTTCGCTCGGCTCACGCATTCGATCATTACAGTCTAACATTAACCTAACCCAAATTTAACTACTACGCTTTCTATAGAGTATTTAGCGGGCGGTGCAAAAAAAAAAAAAGATTAATTAATGTATTAAAGGCTATCTCATTTTCCCATGTTTTAGTTATAAAATTAAAAGTTTGATCACGTAACCAATAAAGAAATTTGTGACTTGGCTTTTAATTTCCGTATATTTATATCTACTTTACACAATTTACATTTCAAACATTATTTTAACCTAACCCAAATTTAACTACTACGCTTTCTATAGAGTATTTAGCGGGCGGTGCAAAAAAGAAAGATTAATTAATGTATTAAGGGCTATCTCATTATCATCCAATTTCGATTATGGCGCTTCGCCGGGTGCTGCCGCACCACGCTCACTGCGTTCGCTCGGCTCACGCATTCGATCATTACAGTCTAACATTAACCTAACCCAAATTTAACTACTACGCTTTCTATAGAGTATTTAGCGGGCGGTGCAAAAAAAAAAAAGATTAATTAATGTATATAAAGGCTATCTCATTTTCCCATGTTTTAGTTATAAAATTAAAAGTTTGATCACGTAACCAATAAAGAAATTTGTGACTTGGCTTTTAATTTCCGTATATTTATATCTACTTTACACAATTTACATTTCAAACATTATTTCGAATCCACCCATCCACATATCAAAGCTGTTAATGCCTTCCAACGAACACGGTTTTTAATTACTGCACAGACAAATGTTATTGACATAGTATTCAGTTTTCTTAAATAGTATATTATGTTAGTGTACATATTGCGATTATAATCATTTCACAAACGTATAGAAATATATGAGTAGTAAAGTTTTTTGTTAGTGTTACCACCTATTGAGAGCTATAATATTTAATCTTCTTTAAGCATGTTAAATTTTTTGTTAACCTTTATATTAGTCATGCGCAAATTATATCTCTGAAAGAAAAGAGTGATATATATCTTTTCAAACAAAGATATATGTATATCTATTATATCTCGTTCTGAGCGAGATTTAGATATTAATGTTAAATTTCGGCCGATTGAAACAACTGAAGCAAGTACACGTACTGACACTGATTATACTTACTGATCTTATACTGCAATAATTATTTTTCTCTAGTGTTATTTCCAAATAACTGTTATCGAAATCTGTTATTGTTATCGTTGTATTATAACAGTATGAAATAGTTATTGGACTACTGGTCATAGTAAATTAGACCTTACGACTTAAAGGATAAAATCTTATGCAACAGAAATGTGTTCTTTAATAATAAAATATTTAGGTTTCAGTGTCTACAACCGTACTCCGTCGAATTAAAGTTGATTTTCTATTAGCGTGTGAAAGCAGTATAATGATTATCATTGTGAAACGGTAATTCGGATGTTAGTCAAATTAGACTTAACTGCTACGAATAAAGTGTAAATTTGTCTGGTTATCGAAATTAACATCCATAATGTAAATGTTATTTTCACAACACATTTATTTACCATCCACTTTTTAGTATTTACAAAAAAAAAATACATGAAACTCGTAATCAGTGCCGTAGCCTAATTATTAAGGTACTCGTACCATTATTGCTGCGTTTAATCGGCACGAGTCAAACCAAGCACGCGCGGGGCATCCAACTGACTTATTTAAAAAAAAGTAATTAAATTACAAAACACCATTTCTTCGAAAATACCTAAAATCTAATAGGTACTGCACTTGTAATGAAACTTCATTTAGTCGTACAATAATATACCTTTTTACAATGCAGTAACGCATGGTTTGCGTGGCAGGTAGCTATGAAAATGAACGAGAAGGCGTTGTACCTTTGTTTCGCTCACGCGGTCACAACCATACATTCAACTTTATCAAATTTCTTTCAAATGAAAAATCTAAGTTTTTGATAAAAAAATTATTTTAATATGAAAATACAGTCTTGAATGGATTTCTTTCAAATGAAATCGTTACATAAAGTTTCCTCAGTAAGCCTTTTTTTAAAATCAAACGTTGGTATTTTGTTATATCTAAAGTGTACAAACAAAAGACTAGACTTCCACAGACCGAAGTCAGGTAGTTTTACAGAACTGATCCATTAAAAATTAAAACATAAATCAGGCACACAAAATATTACATATACAATACAAGTTGTTTGAGCAACGCATAGTGACCACATCAATTTTTCTTTATATTCTTTAGGAATTCTAACTCTCATGAAAATAAAAATGCAAATACTGTTCAGTTTTAATACACAATTTATTTATAATATAAAGATTAACCATGGACAAGTGGAAATAAAACTAAAACGAATTAAAAAATTTTAAGATGGTTACAAAAGAACTAAAACTCAAAACAATTTTTTTTTAATCTTACATAAAAATTTTCACAATTTTCGAGATGGTTACAAAAAAGTAAAACTTAAAACAATTTTTTTTAAATCATAGGTAAAAATTTTCACAATTTTCAAGATATTTACAACAAAAACTAAAACTTAAAACAATTTTTTTTTAAATCATACATAAAAATTTTCACAATTTTCAAGATATTTACAACAAAAACTAAAACTTAAAACAATTTTTTTTTAAATCATACATAAAAATTTTCACAATTTTCAAGATGGTTACAAAAAAAGTAAAACTTAAAACAATTTTTTTTAAATCGTAGATAAAAATTTTCACAATTTTCAAGATATTTACAACAAAAAGTAAAACTTAAAACAATTTTTTTTAAATCGTACATACAAATTTTAACAACTTTCAAGATGATCACAAAAAAAAAACTAAAACTTAAAACAAATGTTTTAAAATTCGTACATAAAAATTTTAACATAAATCAAACATACACAATTTTTCACAAACAATACAAATTGTATGAGCAACACATAGAGATCACATAAATTTTTCTTTTTATTCTTTAGGAATTCTAACTCTCGTGGAAATAAAAACACATCTATTTGCTTTGCAAAAGATTTCTTCCGCAATAATGCATTCCATACGAGAAGCAATTTCATTAAATTTCGTCTGGTTTTCAATTTTTTATAAGCGCCGTGTTATAACTGCTTTCGAAAGACATCAAAAAATACCATTCAGACTGTAGGTATTTGAAAAAATCGCAAGTGTACCTATCTGCTTTCCAAAAGTTTATAATAATAATAATAATAATAAAATTGCCATTCACTGTTCATATTATTATATAATTAATATTTGCAGTAATTTCTAAAAGACCGTTTAATATTAACTAAATATAAAATGCAACGTATGTAAAAACAAGACAGTGAGGTTATTTTAACATAATGTCTAGTACTTTCTGAACTTCTCAGTGACGTGTTTAAACTAAAGTGGTAGTTTATTTTAACATATTTTGTAAAACGACCTTGGAATTGACCAACTAGAATTGAAAACATTTTATAGCATACAAAAAATACGTGTCGCCCTATGATCATTTTTTTATTAAAAAAAGGCTTACTGAGGAAACTTTATGTAACGATTTCATTTGAAAGAAATCTATTCAAGACTGAATTTTCATATTAAAATAATTTTTTTTATCAAAAACTTAGATTTTTCATTTGAAAGAAATTTGATAAAGTTGAATGTATGGTTGTGACCGCGTGAGCGAAACAAAGGTACAACGCCTTCTCGTTCATTTTCATAGCTACCTGCCACGCAAACCATGCGTTACTGCATTGTAAAAAGGTATATTATTGTACGACTAAATGAAGTTTCATTACAAGTGCAGTACCTATTAGATTTTAGGTATTTTCGAAGAAATGGTGTTTTGTAATTTAATTACTTTTTTTTTAAATAAGTCAGTTGGATGCCCCGCGCGTTCTTGGTTTGACTCGTGCCGATTAAACGCAGCAATAATGGTACGGGTACCTTAATAATTAGGCTACGGCACTGATTACGAGTTTCATGTATTTTTTTTTGTAAATACTAAAAAGTGGATGGTAAATAAATGTGTTGTGAAAATAACATTTACATTATGGATGTTAATTTCGATAACCAGACAAATTTACACTTTATTCGTAGCAGTTAAGTCTAATTTGACTAACATCCGAATTACCGTTTCACAATGATAATCATTATACTGCTTTCACACGCTAATAGAAAATCAACTTTAATTCGACGGAGTACGGTTGTAGACACTGAAACCTAAATATTTTATTATTAAAGAACACATTTCTGTTGCATAAGATTTTATCCTTTAAGTCGTAAGGTCTAATTTACTATGACCAGTAGTCCAATAACTATTTCATACTGTTATAATACAACGATAACAATAACAGATTTCGATAACAGTTATTTGGAAATAACACTAGAGAAAAATAATTATTGCAGTATAAGATCAGTAAGTATAATCAGTGTCAGTACGTGTACTTGCTTCAGTTGTTTCAATCGGCCGAAATTTAACATTAATATCTAAATCTCGCTCAGAACGAGATATAATAGATATACATATATCTTTGTTTGAAAAGATATATATCACTCTTTTCTTTCAGAGATATAATTTGCGCATGACTAATATAAAGGTTAACAAAAAATTTAACATGCTTAAAGAAGATTAAATATTATAGCTCTCAATAGGTGGTAACACTAACAAAAAACTTTACTACTCATATATTTCTATACGTTTGTGAAATGATTATAATCGCAATATGTACACTAACATAATATACTATTTAAGAAAACTGAATACTATGTCAATAACATTTGTCTGTGCAGTAATTAAAAACCGTGTTCGTTGGAAGGCATTAACAGCTTTGATATGCGGATGGGTGGATTCGAAATAATGTTTGAAATGTAAATTGTGTAAAGTAGATATAAATATACGGAAATTAAAAGCCAAGTCACAAATTTCTTTATTGGTTACGTGATCAAACTTTTAATTTTATAACTAAAACATGGGAAAATGAGATAGCCTTTATATACATTAATTAATCTTTTTTTTTTTTTGCACCGCCCGCTAAATACTCTATAGAAAGCGTAGTAGTTAAATTTGGGTTAGGTTAATGTTAGACTGTAATTATCGAATGCGTGAGCCGAGCGAACGCAGTGAGCGTGGTGCGGCAGCACCCGGCGAAGCGCCATAATCGAAATTGGATGATAATGAGATAGCCCTTAATACATTAATTAATCTTTCTTTTTTGCACCGCCCGCTAAATACTCTATAGAAAGCGTAGTAGTTAAATTTGGGTTAGGTTAAAATAATGTTTGAAATGTAAATTGTGTAAAGTAGATATAAATATACGGAAATTAAAAGCCAAGTCACAAATTTCTTTATTGGTTACGTGATCAAACTTTTAATTTTATAACTAAAACATGGGAAAATGAGATAGCCTTTAATACATTAATTAATCTTTTTTTTTTTTTGCACCGCCCGCTAAATACTCTATAGAAAGCGTAGTAGTTAAATTTGGGTTAGGTTAATGTTAGACTGTAATGATCGAATGCGTGAGCCGAGCGAACGCAGTGAGCGTGGTGCGGCAGCACCCGGCGAAGCGCCATAATCGAAATTGGATGATAATGAGATAGCCTTTAATACATTAATTAATCTTTTTTTTTTGCACCGCCCGCTAAATACTCTATAGAAAGCGTAGTAGTTAAATTTGGGTTAGGTTAAAATAATATATAAATATATATATAAATAATAATGAGATAGCCTTTAATACATTAATTAATCTTTTTTTTTTGCACCGCCCGCTAAATACTCTATAGAAAGCGTAGTAGTTAAATTTGGGTTAGGTTAAAATAATGTTTGAAATGTAAATTGTGTAAAGTAGATATAAATATACGGAAATTAAAAGCCAAGTCACAAATTTCTTTATTGGTTACGTGATCAAACTTTTAATTTTATAACTAAAACATGGGAAAATGAGATAGCCTTTAATACATTAATTCATCTTTTTTTTTTTTTTGCACCGCCCGCTAAATACTCTATAGAAAGCGTAGTAGTTAAATTTGGGTTAGGTTAATGTTAGACTGTAATTATCGAATGCGTGAGCCGAGCGAACGCAGTGAGCGTGGTGCGGCAGCACCCGGCGAAGCGCCATAATCGAAATTGGATGATAATGAGATAGCCTTTAATACATTAATTAATCTTTTTTTTTTGCACCGCCCGCTAAATACTCTATAGAAAGCGTAGTAGTTAAATTTGGGTTAGGTTAAAATAATGTTTGAAATGTAAATTGTGTAAAGTAGATATAAATATACGGAAATTAAAAGCCAAGTCACAAATTTCTTTATTGGTTACGTGATCAAACTTTTAATTTTATAACTAAAACATGGGAAAATGAGATAGCCTTTAATACATTAATTAATCTTTTTTTTTTGCACCGCCCGCTAAATACTCTATAGAAAGCGTAGTAGTTAAATTTGGGTTAGGTTAATGTTAGACTGTAATTATCGAATGCGTGAGCCGAGCGAACGCAGTGAGCGTGGTGCGGCAGCACCCGGCGAAGCGCCATAATCGAAATTGGATGATAATTCAAAATTTTTTAACAAAAACACCCCGCTACAGCAAATTTATAGTGGCTAAGACAGTATCGTTCAGACGCCTGCAAATTGTGGCTGGCTTAGTAATTAAGAAAGCAATATTGGTTTTTAATTAGCACCCTTAAATATATAGGACATTGTTTATTTTACAAACTACACTCCTCCAGCATAAAATTACACCCTTCTGTTTTGAGATTAAATCTAAAAGAAATCACCTAGTTTTCTTCTACACCTTTCCGAAAACCTCTTTTAGCCAAAGATTTTTCTACTTTCTTAAACCATACATATACCACTAAATTACATTTAACTGCAAAAATAACTTTGTTACATGGTTTAAAGAAAAGTCGTACTCCGACACGGAACCCCTGCTAAAACCATTACACTAATTATACCACTCAGTCTCACACAGACTCACCATACATATACATACAAAACAGATACTCTCTCCCACACACTCACGCACCCGTATACACAATCCCACTCCCTCTCTCTTTCACAAATACATACCTGATGTTTAGATGTAATTTTCCCTATTATTTAATCTTGAAATGTCTACAGTTCTTGTTCCCCTTTTTTTTTCTCTTTTTAAAATTCTAACTCCTGAAACACACATACACACTCACGTACCCGTATAAACAATCCCACTCCCTCTCTCTTTCACAAATACATACCTGATGTTTAGATGTAATATTCCCAATTATATAATCTTGAAATGTCTACAGTTCTAGTTACACATACTTTTTCTCTTTTTAAAATTCTAACTCCTGAAACACACATGCACACTCACGTACCCGTATAAACAATCCCACTCCCTCTCTCTTTCACAAATACATACCTGATGTTTAGATGTAATTTTCCCTATTATTTAATCTTGAAATGTCTACAGTTCTAGTTACACATACTCTTTCTCTTTTTAAAATTCTAACTCCTGAAACACATGCTTCGACAAATCTCATGCATCAATCTTCACTAGTACATGAATAAATTGTGAAAGTAAATACATCTAACATCTTATTATGTGTCTTGTATGTGAAGAACAAATAAAGATTATTATTATTTTTATTTATATAATAACTATAGCAATCAAATTTTCGAGAAATCTCCCACAGTTTCAACGCAAAAAAGGTTATCGTTAATATTACATTAAAGGTACTGTTACTGTGATAGTATGAATGAAAAAGTTGTTTAAACCCTGAAAATCAAATAACATTGATGGTACTCTAACTGTGGTAGTTGGTATGAAATGATTGAAATACCTACTTTGATCTGCAAACCGTCCAAGGTTTGAATATAAGAACCAGCATTGTTTAAATATAATTGCAGGTGCTTACTACTACCTAGAAACAGGACATTTTAGTTTTTTGAAGAAATTTGGACTTCACAGCGTACTATTGGCGGCCGTGACCTAATCATTTTGATACGCAATTGATTCGAAGCAAATTGCAAAATGCCCCTTTATTGTTATCACGAAAATTTGTTTTTGATATAAAACCCATTGTAACTTTCCAAGAAACACAAAAAGTAACCGTCGTCACATTGTTATGACAAGCCTACATTGTTATGTCAAGAATTTGTTTTGCCTTATCTAAGAAGTTAAAACATGGTGCATAACGTTTAAATAATATGAACAATAAAAGACGCTACTTAACCACCCTTTCTTAACATATTTGCAATACCTTGAAATGATTATAATTCACAATAGGTATACTAAGATAAAATATTATTTAATAAAAGTGAATACTCAAATTTGTCTGTTGGTGACTTGATAAATCTTCTAATGTTATAACAAAACCACGGGAAAATGAGATAGCCTTGATGAAATGAATCACCCGCGACCTTATGAAATTAATTCGCGTTTGATACCATACCTAATAAGTGAGCGGGAATCCGCCAATCCCTACTACTACCAGAAACCAGGGCATTTTTGGTTTTTTGGGAAAGTTGGACTTCGCGTTCTACTAGGCGCGAATTAATTTGGTACGCGGATTAATCAAAATAATATCGCGAATTACTTTGATCCGCGGTTTAATCAAAATAATATCGCGGATTCGTTTGATGAACGTTCGCTAACTTAGCGAGCATCGCGGTTTGATTCGACCCCCCGCGACCTTATTACATAAATTCGCGTTTGATACCATACCTAATAAGTGAGCGGGAATCCGCCAATCCCTACTACTCACATTTACAGTTCTCGAGATTCGAGATACTATGGAAGCGCCGACTGCCAACGTTTCGCAGGCGCGGCCCGATTTTGTTCGTACATCTCCTAAGCGATAATGCACAAATTTTTGGTTTCATATATTCATTATTGTGATTTGCAGCCTTGGCCGACCGGTCAAAACGCACGCCCTTTTGATAGCAGCTAAAAATATCACAGGGTACGAGGGCGGAATGATAAGTGATAAAAATATAAAATGATAATGTGGGGCTCGCTCCGAGCCTACCAGAGGCTCTACCCACTAAAAAGCCCCCTGAATGACTCGTGCAATTTTTTGCCTCACAGCCTTCATCTGGAGAGTTTTGAGGTGCTGTTGCACTGTAGGTAGTTCAAGATCTCTGTGCAGGTCCGAGTTACGCACGTACCAAGGTGCGTTTGTGGCCCTGCGGCAGAGTAGATTTTGAACCACCTACAGTTTGTGCAGGAGGGAAGGTTTGGCGTGGGCAAAGATAGGCGAGGCATAAGTCATGACGGGTCTAACGCAGGTCTTAAAGAACATTCGTTTGTTACGAAAGGACATTTTACTATGTCTACCTAACATACTATTTAGTCGGCCTAAGTAGAGACGGGCGAGTTTCGTTACCCTATCGACGTGTGGTTTAAAAGAAAGCGTCTGGTCTAAGGTGACGCCTAAGTATTTGGTAATAAGCTTCCAGGGGATGGGAATACCTAACATTCGAACGTGGAGATTGTCGGCGATGTGACGGCGTTTGAAGTCGAAGTAAACCGCAGAACTCTTGTCTGGGTTCACATCGATACGCCATTTTTGAAACCATGCACCGAGGGCGTTAACGGCCTTTTGAAGTCTGGTGATGCGGTGCGGGACACAGCGGCCTTTGTTCTTAAGGGCGGTGTCGTCGGCAAAGATGACGAGTTCGACGCCTTTTGGCGGGATGGGAATGTCGTTAGTGTACATGGTATACAAATTTGGCATGAATACATATTTAGTCGTGACAATATTAATTGTGAAAGAAAACTACGACCGTTTTATTACGCCGCGGATACAAGCCGTCGAGTATGTGCTCCATGATACGATGTTCTTGCTGAGGGCAAGAGTGTTTAGCGCGAAAGCCGAACTGACTGAATGATGAGGGGATCGCCATCCGTTGGAAACAGATGGTTCCGCATTCGAAAGAGTTTGACTCTCTCGAGAAGTTTAGCCATGGACTTGAGGAGGCTGATAGGTCTGTGATTAGCCGGGATATTCAGAGGTTTACCCAGAGGTCACTTTTTTCCAAGCTTTTGGAAAGTAGCTAAGGTCGAAGCAGGCATTGAAGATGATGGCTAACAAGGTAAGAACCTGTTGAGGCAGGTGTTTGAGTGCGTGGTTAGAAATACCATCCGCACCCGGAGCCTTTTTGGACTTTTGACTTCTACTTGACTTAGGTCGAAGCAGGCATTGAAGATGATGGCTAACAAGGTAAGAACCTGTTGAGGCAGGTGTTTGAGTGCGTGGTTAGAAATACCATCCGCACCCGGAGCCTTTTTGGACTTTTGACTTCTAATGAGAAGAGAGATTTCATCATTAGACGCTGTGACGGGGTCCGCGGTGATGGGGAGAGAGCCCCTGCGGAGGACTTTGTCCTCCATCGCCTGTTTGTGGGAGGGATCCGTGGGTCGCGTGCTGGGCTAGCATTGTGAGGCAATGCTGTCAGCGAAGCATTCGGCTTTCTCTTCGTTTTCGAAGGCGGTAGTGCCGTCCGGACGAGTTAGAGGAGGAACGTGAGAGGCGACGTCTACGCATAAGGCAGCTAATCTGTATGCGGGCGTGGGATAGAACTAGGCTCTCCGGAGAGCCGCGTTCTTAGCTTTCATAAGATTGCAAACGGCTAAGGCAAGCGTGGGTTTGCCTTTCTGAGCAATCTTTTCGTTATCACTAATGGCTTAGTTGATAGCAACAGTGAGGGAATCGACTATCGATTCTATTTTATCCGGGCTATCTAATTGGTCGGGCGAGATCGCGAGCAGAGAGTTCGGGGCCTCTTAGGCTGAAATTAACGTTTTTTCATAAAGCCTTTCCAGTTGGTAAAGGTCTTAGGAGACGTAACGTTGTCGTTGGGCGGTCCTAGTACGAGGGATACGGGGCGATGATCGAAGCCTCGGTCATCGAGCGGTTCGATAGACCTGAGATTGAGGTTGATATGCTTTACTATCGCAAAATCGAGGATGTTGGGAGAGTGGTTCGGGTTGTCGGGATAATGAGTGGGAGTGACAGGAGAAATGACGTCTAAGTCAAGTGACTCAGTGATTTTAAGGAGCGCGACACCACTGGTGTTGTCGATAGGCACGTCCAGTCAGTACGTATGCTTGGAGTTGAAATCTCCGAACATAATGACTGAACGGCCGAGGGCAAGAATGCTATGATGACGAGGTCGCGGTCACTTGCAGTGACATTAACGGCGTGAGGGCGGGTGATGCAGACACCGGGGTGGGATCAGGTGTAGAAGACACCGGGGATTGCTTTGTGCGCTTCTTAGAACGCTTGGAAACAAGAGTGAACGCGGGCTCAGGAGGGCCGGCTAGGGTAGCGGCGACCGACGAAGCTTCGGTAGCGGAGTCTGAATCACTCCCATGAGCGGTACGTTTCCTACGCAATGTGTGCGAGGACGAATGAAGCATAATTTTTTTATATATTTTTTATTTCTATTAATCAAAATAATCACCCATGCAATCAATGCATCTTTGCCAACGCATTGGTAGCTTATTGATGCCTTTCTTGAAGAAATCAGCTGGACGGGAGGCAACAAATTCTTCAAAGGCATTTTGTACTGCCTCTCGGGTATTGAATTTTTTCCCGCCAAGAAGTTATCCAAATTCTGGAAAAAGTAGAAGTCTGTAGGCGCAAGGTCTGGTGAGTACGGCGAATGACGGAGAACTTCCAACCCCAACTCTTGTAGCTTGGAGACCGTCTGCTGTGCAGTATGAGGTCGCGCGTTGTCGTGCAGGAGCAGTGGAGCCGAACGATTGACCAAAGCTGGTTGGAGACGTGCGAGCTTCTCCATCATTGTGTTCAGTTCTTCACAGTACACATCTGCAGTAATGCTTGTCCCGTTTGGCAAGAAGCTGTGATGAATTACACCCGCGTTTGACCACCAAACAGTGACCATCACTTTTCTAGGGGTAAGTTTTCGTTTAGGGCATTGTTTGGGTGCTGAACCAGGGTCCAACCAACTTGCTGAGCGCTTACGATTGTCAAACAGGATCCATTTCTCGTCACAAGTAACAATGCGGTTAGGAATTCCTTCATTTGTATGCCTGCTGAGCAGTGCAAGGCACGTCTCCACGCGTACTTCGCGCTGGCGGTCATTGAGCTCGTGGGGTACCCATATGTCAAGCTTTTTTACCTTGCCAATTTGACGCAAATGGACCAATATTGTTTTGATGCTAACGTCGAAACCTGCTGCTAATTCAGCCGTTGATTGAGTTTCATCATCTTCCACAATTGCCTTTAATTCGTCATTGTCGACCAAAGTTTTCGGACGACCACGGGTAAACCAATAACGGGTGGTGCGTTCGTTTGTAGTGTTCGCTCCGTAAACGTCGTTGACGTTGCGTGCCGCTTGTGCCGCTTTGCTGCCACGACGGTACTCATACTCCATAATTACTCGAATTTTTAACTTATCCATGATGACGAAAAATGTTCGAATGCGTTGAAAACAAAACACTAACTATTAAACAAATGACAATTTTAGAAAAAGAATTCCATGTTTGTTAAATAATATTAATTTGAAATTAGAATTATCAGTCAAAAAAAAAAAATTTTTATTTGAAATGGCCAGTACGGCAAAACGGCAGTTTCATAGGTAAAGACCTATTATATGAATATTGGACATTTTCGTGTTTTTAAATTTAAAAGGTTGCACGCCTAGTGCTTCATGCATATACTGCTATGTGTTACTGAACTCGACTCGGTCAGTTTCCTGACTTATGCGTTCCCACCAAACAGGGACCGATAATTTGTCTATACTTTATATTTTGATGTTAAGTATATATTCGAAAAAGTGTTCTCTTTAGATTCTAATGATATCAAAATAATTGTATACCCAAGAAATCTGAAAATAAAATAAGTTAATTATTCGTTTTGATAGCGGCATGGTCCCGCTTCACCCCAAATGTCTCCTAAATTACTGAATCGATCACCGCTAAATTTTACACGTCTGCACAAAATCCGTTCCAGAGTTTGGTATATTCGCGAGCATTATTTTGTAAGGTTTGTAAATTTTAAAGAACCGCTACTAAACTTTGGCAGCCTTACTTTGACGAGTCATAGTTCATTGAATACGAGATTATTTCTGCAGTGCGACTCCGCAAATTTTCGGATGAGACTATGAATTAAAGTCATATTTCTAGGTGGCTTAGTTGTCGAGATACCATGGCGGCGCCGATGCAGACATTTCGACGGCCTCGGTTTTCAATCCGTCATCGCTGTGTTTCAAGAATCAACCAATCATATTTTCACATTTAGTTTAGATGATTGAGAGTATGCAACTGCATTGCCTTGTGACAAAGTCTCAGAATTTTGATTGATTATTGAGAAGTATAACTATGTGGAATAAATTAAAATTAAATATATATATTTCTAAATTAAAACACACATTTTTTTATGGCATTTCTTTATTGATTTGGTTTATTTTATAAATGTGGAATGATGATCAGATATTCTGAAGACAGACTGGTTACATTTTGTTAACCTATTATGAGTTATAATTGTACATATTATTAAAAATTACACTATAATATTGTAATAAAACAGTCTTCACATCGTTTTTATATTTCCAATGAAGCTCCCATAAATGACGTATTTTGTATTATTAGTATTATTATTCATGAATAAAAGAAATGAACACACCAGTTTTGAACGACTTTGCACCTGAATTTTCACATCAATAAATCTTAATAATTAAAAATAAACACCACGAAAGCATTTCTTACATAAAAGCATTAACAACAGAAAATGCGCATTGTGTCAAATAATTAACTATCGCTCAAGAAACTATTAATACAATATTTATCTAAAAAGCTTATTATCAGGTACTTACACAAACTTCTCTTAGACTGATAATTTATGACACCAAATTACTCATCTTCCTTATCAAAGATCTAAATCGTTAGGTTTGTCCACATTGCTATGATATTAAAATGTTCCAAAGTCATAGCAAATGTGTATAGATAAAATATTTCAAGAAGAAGTTTTCTCTTTGGTTGTGTTAGCCGTGCACAAGCACATTGCGTTGGTGTGCATAACCTCAGGAGCGCTCGGTTACACCACGATCATAGAGAAATAAAAAAATGTGAAAACACAGCACTATAATATTACTTGTTTGTATGCGAGTGCTGCCTCTAAAAACTGAATGTGGATCCAAATCTACATCCTACCTAAAACCTGCATACATAATATATTATTAAAGCTTGATTTTGTATTTTTAAACATATTGAGGTGAAGACCACTAGGTACTATTATTTTTCGTGGGGATATTGTTTCGATGATTTATAGATTACAGAATTTTAAAAATAAGTTAACAGCCAGTTTAGACAAACAATAAAACATGCACTAATTTGAAAGATTGGATTTGAAGCTAAAGAAAATACTACTTTTTCTTTTAGTTCCGCAAACAATCGCAAAAGGCGCTGTTGTCACGCCAATAAACTAAACACTCAACTTAACAATGCATCTTGATTTTTTTGCCGTCTCTGAGTTGCGGTCTTACCTATGCTGCGTTCCGTTTGCCGATTTTAGCGCTCACATACCCGTTCCGATTGCCCGTGAGCGCGCTCACAGCGATATCGACGTCATCAATGACGTCATAAACGCCGCTATCTTCCCGCTTACAGTGCCCAAGCTACGGAGCATGGTCGCTGTGAGCGGCCTGTCAAAACTGACACATGACGTTACTTTATTAGTCGATTAAAGATTTTAAAAGCTTGCCTATTCATTTTCTTTTGTAATAATGTTAAAAATGGCTCCTGCTTCATTCAAGGTCAAAGATCTTAATAAAATTGTAACTTTAGACTTAAGCGACGAACAATCAGAATGTTAGCGCGTTATTTACCGTTCCGATTGCAATAGCACTAATATCACTTTTAGCGCGATCAAACGAATAGGAACGGTTTTGAGCACTTTTAGCGCTGTGAGCGGCAAACGGAACGCACTACAACTTAAAGTCAAGGTTGGCGCTGCGTTCTATGCGTAAATGAAGTTTGACTATTAGTTTTTGTTACTGAAAGATAAGTTGCTGGTTCTGCACACATCACTACTACAACCAAGGTCAAACCTTCTTTGTGAAAAAGATAAAATGTATCATAAAACTAATAATAATAACTAATAAAAATAATAATTGCTAATCTCAGGCTTCACCATGAAATGGTGAAATTATTAGAATTATGAGTCGTTTCTCATGGTAATAAAATTTATAAAAAAAAAGCAAATTGTTTTTATCCACATGTTTTAAGTTCCAGTCTAGGTGCTGTAGCCGTTTTATTACATTGACTTGATATGAGACCATAATTTTTTCAAAATTTACTGTTAAAATTTATTTTCATGCAACTATTATTTTGTTATAACGATTTAAATCTTTGTTCCTTTGCAATATAATCTGCAACATACCTATAAATGGAATAACAAAACTATCACTAATAACAACAAATAATAACATAACTTAAATTTACGTTAAAATATATTAGTCACATAATGGATTTTATACAACTTCAATATAAAATCAAAAATATCAAAGGTTAAAAAATAACTCATTGTGTTTGAAATTCAGTCCGTTTTTTTAAACAGTAATAGAAAATGCTTTTCGAAAAAATTATATGTACTCTACTTCATGTACTTCACACTTAAACATTTCATATTCATAATATAAATAAATTTTAAATGCACATTTTGGTAAAAGACAAAATGTATTCAGAAAAACCTCAAAACATGATTGCATTCAGATAAAATTAATTCAATTTTTAGTTAAATTCACAAATACAGAAAAAGCCAATGGCAGTTTTAATTTGATTCTTCTTTGACTTGAACTTTACAATAATAATAAGAATAAATGCATACTTTAAATGTATTGGAATTTTTTATATTAATATTATATACAGGCTAAGAGATTGCAAAAAAGAAACATCACTAAACACCAAATTAAATATGTATTGCATTCCTTTTAAAATAAAATTCACAATCTACATACATATCACAGATACCTAAGGAAGATTATAATATTTCATAACATCTACAATTTTTGAGGTATGATACACTGTAGAAAAATGCTGTATAATTAAATGAAATAAATTACAAAAAGCAATCAGATTAAAAAAAAAACGTAAAATTACTTTAAATTATGATCTCAACATCATTCTTACCATACTTACTTTTATACTTGAAAGTAATCACTGATTGGGACATCTGCACCATTATTAATACTGTTTTTTGGTTCGCCATTTCCAGGAATGTTTATTTTCTCGTACCCTCCAGAATTTGATCTTTCAACGACTGATCCGGCCTTTTCGTTGTTCAATCTTTCGTAGGGAGGTTCCTTTTTGTGCACGTCAAAATATTTTACGCTTTCATAGTTTGGGTCTTTTTTTGATCGTACTGAGTCATATTTGGAGTCTTTTGATCTGACTGATGCATAGTTTGGATCCTTGTGTCGTAAGGATTCATAATTTGGTTCATGTGAACTGACACTCTCATAATTGGGATCTTTTGGTCTCACTGACTCATAATTTGGGTCCGACTCACTGCCTGTAGTGTTGTACAGTGGTTCATTTGGCATAGATTCGTAGTTGGGTTCAGTAATAATATCTTCATTATTATTGCCTTGCCAGTGGTTATATTTCGTTGGTTTTTTGTTCACAGTAGAGTATGTGGGTTGTATTTTGTAATGTGAAGAAATTGTCGCGTAAGGTGGAGTTGCAGGCTCATTTCTTAGTACTTCGTAATTAGGATCTGAGTCAGACGCATTGTTGTCAGTTTTAGATATATGTTCATATCCTGGATCGCTACTAATAATGCTATTCGGCCCACTATCATTCAGATGGTTCAGTTTTATATGATTATTATTATTCATATGACTTGACGATGCTTTGTTAATATCTTTTACAGTTTCATAACCAGGATCTTGTCCGGAGTTTTTGCGTTCCTTTCTTGCTATAGTTTCGTAACCATGATTAATAGATTTCTTCCGATCTATTGTTTCATATCCTGGATCATCACCACGGAATTTTAATTTAAGAACTTGATCCTCATTGGTGAAATCCTTTGAGCGTCGTACCTCATCTTTAGTTCCTTTTGTTTTTTTCATAACTTTGGCGTACATTTCTTCTACATTTCTCGATGGGCTTTCGGTGATTCGTTGTTCAGAATTGACGCTTGTATTTGCGTCGGCGGACGAGTAATCACTATAGGTGGGTCCGTCAATAGAATTATATAGATTATCAGCCGGGTTTTCTTTTTTATCGATGTCGAAATTTAGTTCCTTGGCGACTAGAGGTCGGATAATATCTCCGGAGCTGAATCTATGTTTGTCAACTGGATAGTTACATCCATAGAAATCAGAGGAACTAACACAGCTGTTATTTCGTTGGTGTTTTTCGTTGAGGCTTCGACGTAGTTTGTCGTGATTGAAATGGAGGTCTCCTGCAAAAGTGGAAGAGTAATTTGTTAATATTAAGACAAATGAAGTACATTCTGAATTAGATTTAATTAAATATGGAAAATTGTATAACTCTCTAAGAGCGCCTGAGTTTTTCATCACAGGAAATATTATCCATGTTACATTACATTATTATGGATTCTTAAATAAAATTTTGGTTAGATATTTGTAAGTATTTGATTATAAGTTACTGATTATTAGTGAGTTTGAGATACATGATGCCTCATTTAGGTACCAGAAAACCTTGCTGGGGATTAACAGTACGAACAATAAAATTTTTATCCCATATCTATTACAGTGATTTTACTGTCTTTAGAACTGTATTTTACTAAAAAGGGGGCGTTATAAGTTTAACATGTTTAACAAGTTTAACAATCTTTCTGAATGTCTGTCCGTGGGCATCATCACATCTCGCCTACGAATGGCCAGATTTTGAAGCGGTTTTAAGAATGTTCTTAGCCATGTTTGATAAAAATGGGCATAAGATTGTCCTGTCAGTCAGAGGTATTTTAAATTTGTGTTACAAGTAACTTATCCATCCAATCAACATACCAGTGCTAGACATCCTATGATGTTTGTTGGAATCTTTCGGCGGGGGCGGTAACGGGGAATTCGCTTGTCTTTTCTCTGGTTTCGGCGATCCAAGAGCACCCGTCGAATTTGAACAGGATGAAGATGATGCTGAGAAATAATTTTATATTAATAAATCCCCAAAAAATCACACAAACTGTGGTATGGCTGACCATGCAGCGGAATGGGGGGAACTCAGCATAAACATATATAAATATCAACAACCATGACCCGAGAACAAACATTTATGTTCATCACACAAATGAATGCCCCGGCCAACGAATGAAGGCTACGCTACTCGGTCGTCATATTATATATAAATAAAAAAAAGTCATATAAGTATTTAAAGTAATTTGCAATTGTTTACAAATACACAAATTATTAAATGATCACCATCACTTGCTCCTCAGGTCGTAAATAGTATTTAAACAAGTAGATATTTAGATAGTTAATAATATTAAACAAGCACTTTATTACCTTGTCTTGAATGTGATGCTGCATTTGAAGTTGAAGGAGCTCCAATCTCTGGAGGTGCACTGCGTCTGAAATTATGTGTATTGGTGAGAAAACGTTTTTAAATATGAACTTTTATTGGATGCATAAACTCGTTTTTACCGAATAAAAATGAGTACTCAACAGGGAGAGTGAAACCAATATTTAAAATATCAACTTCTGTTGGTTAAAAGGAAAAGATTCCAATTCAGCTTGTTTTAATCTTATTTTATTTAAAAATAAAGATTAGTAATTAAACGAAAACACAAACGAAAAACGATAAACAAACGAAACAATTAACTTCCTCATTATTTCATTCATTTATTTTTTGATAATTGTTTTTTAACCACTACTAAGTTATGGCTCCTGTTTAGGGCCTTTACCCACATGAGTTAACTTTCATAACGAATGTGACCCAGGATATGGTACAAGTTTTTTTTTATAACCTGTCCTGGCTTTGGACCTCAATTCCTTAGGGAAGGTTAAGTTTTAAGTTTTTGTAGTACTTGTTTAAATATAGGAACTTCCATAAGCTAGTCGATCCTTATTTTTCAACTTACAAAGGTCTTCCTCGCAATTAATTTTTGTGTATGGAGCACCTTCCGTTTTTCAATAAATTGTACCTCTTGAGGTCCAGCAATAGGCGTAATGATTTTCTTTCGCAAAAAGCCTCGACGTGAAGAAAAGTTTCCTAAGTTTATACGGTAGGTATTCCGACACATATATAAGTTCACCGGGAGCGCCAAACTTAAGGTTTTCAGTACCTTATTTTTCACTCAATGTACGGTTTCTATTAACAGCAGACAAAAACTTTTCCTTTTTTACCACCGAACAGAAATCGACAATTATGGGTTTTAAAGATTCTTTGTGTCTTAAGTCGATAAATATCCTTTATTTCAACTGCTGCCAAAGAGGTCGTTAGTGTCGTGGTAAAAGTATTAATATAAGTGCTGAGTTCCTTTTTTGTTTCGGAATTCCTGCTGGGGATGTTCCTTACTTCAATACACGATATAGTGTTCTTGCGTTCTATATACTCTAGCTTATCCTCCAGTTGTTTTATAACTTTACGGTCTTCTAGGCGCTCATTTTCGAGTAAATCAATTATTTTTAAGAAGGTGACATGCGTATCCGATAAACAGCACACGCTTCTTTGCAACTCCTCATTCTGGCTCTCAATCCTAGTGATACTCTCCTGAAGTGAAAGTAGTCTTTGCTGCATGTCATCACGAAGCGCATCGATCATCTCCCTGAAAAACCTTTTCATTTCAAAGTTATCTGCGTTCTTATTTCGAAGTGTAACATTTGTATCCGATGCAGTTAGAGTAAGGTTAAGTTTGTAGTTTTCACCCATTTATTGTATGGATCCAGATGGCAAGCTTTGCTTACTTAAGACATATATGGTGTATCTGTTAAAAATTCATTTGTTTATTTATGTTTACTACAGAAACAAAGTATTTTACCTATCATGATGTGAGCTGGTGGGGTTCAAATGCGCGGGAACGACGGTACTATCACGTTTTCTTGGTTCAGGCGCGATTTGTGCGTATGTGTCTGAACCTTCGCCCACGCTAGCTTCTTCAATGGCAGCGTACATCTCATCTGAAAATATAATAAAAAATAACTTTCAAAAATAAATAAAAAATGAATGATAATTGTTTCAATTATAAATTGTTATAAGCAGTTATTGTATATGTTATTTAATTACCCTACTTTTTTCTTACTTAAGTTAGACCACAAAACACACGATGCGTACAGCGGAATTTTGCAATTCCACCAGGAGGGAAAGAACTATAAATATGCACTGGAAATAGCAAGGTTTAATCTTAGGAAACGTACATTTATTTTTAAAGAAAAAGAAACTGCATGCAAAGTGTTTGAAAATAAGCTTTCCAAGCCCAGGACAGCTAAAATCCATAAATATAACACCCTGTATTTTTATGACATCAATCAATAGCGTCAATCATAGGGATTCTTTTGGTGCGAAAGATTTCGACACTGATGGTGTCTCTGGTTTTTGTAGTCACAATATTATTTGTACTTCGATTTTAGAGTTTGTATTTATACAAACTCTAAAATGGAATTCATCTTATGTATATGTACATTTTTAAAATTAATAATGCTTTTTGTTATGTTTATAATAATTATTGCGTAGTTTTCGTTAATCTAAGGGTAAATTATAAATTAATTGCATCCAAGGTAACACGATAGTTATATTCAAGCTCACTCAATTTATATTTGGAAATCAAAAATTACATACGATCCGCTTTTTTTTTAATTATTGATGGTTGATCTTTTAACAAATACACTTAAAATTATTATTTGTTAAAATTTTGAAACTAATCAATCATACCATGAATAGATTTTGGTTAATATACAGGGCATTTTTTCAATCAAAGCGCAAATTTTTAAAGGAATCTTAGAATCGGTAATAAAATCTTGTTTTATTTTCAAATTTGACCATTTTACTCCTTAAAACACAGTACTCACTGGTCACACTGCACATAAATGGAAATTGAATAGTAAAAATAAGATAGTACAGTCATTCGTAATTACAAACATAAAACTAACCAATCACACACTTTCATTCAATCCCCTTCCCAAATCCTCCGTCACCTGAGCTGCGCACCCGCCGCCAGCGCGGCGCCGCATTCGAGTGTCGATTTGACCGTAACTAGGTTAGGATTGCTTATGCTATTTTTAGATAATTATTGATTGAGATAACTCTTAAAATGGCGGCACAAAACCAAAAAAGTATGTTTGCTTATAATGACGGTCCTGAGCCGTAAAAAGTATGAAGGAAAATTGGCATCAAACTTATTTACTATTTTACAGATGTTGGTGAACATTAGTAATGGGCGTGTTAATCTCAATTAAGGTAGGGTAGGTTGAAATATACAAAAGTGTCGGTATTCTTATGAAACGTGGTTGTGTGCGCCCCTACGTCACGTACTTTTCCATTTATTGTAAAACCTGTGTTTTTTACTAATTTCGAGTGATTTTAAATATACTTTTTATAACACTTTTTTTCATGTAAACTCTAATAAAAAAATTTGGCTACCCTTTGAAAAAACACCCTGTATTTGAAGAAAAAATGTCTTTTTATATACGCGGTATTTTGTGTGGGGCCTAATAACCGCCCGTCATTCGTCACCTACCAAGTCGGCTCGCGGCGTGCGGCCAATAACCAAGCAGGAAGATAGAGGGCTATGTTTGTTTGGTTGGGTATTAGAATCCTTAAATATAAAATACCTACGAGACACCAAAGGTCAAAATACCGAATGGTTTAAAATATCTACTGCCATAACACCTACGTTTGAAATACCTTCTTATGGTGCAAATACCTAAAATTATAATAACAATTAGTCTTCTTCAACTTTATTAATTTATGAGGCTCGTTCAATTTTATATATCTTAGATTAGCGCGAGCCGAGCGAACGAAGTGAGCGTGGTAGGTAAGCTGGTAGAGCACGGCTCCAATGTAAAAAAAGGAATTTTAAAAATTATAAAGGTGGAAACTTATGAATGCTTAATAATGCATAAAATTGATTTAATTTGTGTCATGTCCCGGAGAAATAGGATCAAACATTATAAAAAATTATAGTTTAGATTTTTTGCTTGCTATTTTGCAAAATTAAAGTGATAGTTTTAATACGTTTAATACGAAATAAGATTATTTCAAACCTGAGTCATCAGACACGGTGGCATAATGGGGCTGGGTTGGTGGTTTGGCACTTTGAGCTCGAATGTTGCTGAGTGGCTCCCGAACAGAAATACTGGTGTAGCCCTCTGAAATTCATTAATTTTTTATTTGATTACGTACACACAGGATAATACATTAATACAAATGATTGTAAATTAATCAAATACAAAGGCTCAACTTATTTCCAATATAAATTTCTTTTAGTAGATCTATATTACTATATTAGTATTACATTTCATGATAAAAATGCGAGTTATACAAAATAGTCGTATTAAATACTCTCAATGTTTAAGCTTATTTCTAAATCGCGAAATAAACCTTAGAATATTAGGCATAAACTCAATTGATTAGAGTTGTAACTAGTAGATGTTTCTCTCAAAAGTTCTCCAATACATGGAACAAAAAATACAGGTCTACCAGGTTTTATAAGTAGCATCGGCTATATTCGTTTGCGCAGAAAAGCGCTACGTAACGCCAAGTAAAACCGAATGTCGACACCAATGAAACACAGACATTATTGCGTAATGTTAAGATCTAAAATACAAGAACAACAGAGACTCGTGTAATATCGCTCATAATACCTGATGGCAAAAAACTGGATCAATGGTGTTAAAAACTCCTGCGCAAGTACATCAACGTATCTTATAATCGTGATAATGCTGTAAAACTTGTGTGAAATAAGACTTGTAAAGAATAATCACACAAATGTCTGTCTCTACTAGTATTCAAACTCAGGAACTCTGGTGTAGGGTATGTATATAGGACCTAATGGTAAGAAGCAGTCAAGCCTATAAATAGTAGACGTTATCGACAAATTATTGTTAAGTATTATATATTAGTATATAACTTATATTGTTAAGTATATCCTACCGACCGTAGGCTTCAATAAAAAGGCCTTAACTTCAGTAATTTTACTGACTCTTAATTTATTAAACTCAAATAACAGCAATGAGGCAAATGGACATGAGGTGATTTTGGCGGGTACATCAAGAGGAATTAAATAACCGCGCCGGACGAGATACTGACACATTAACAGCACCAAAGGTTTTAGTTTAAAATGCATAATACTAACTGGCAGAATCAGTGGAATCTCCACTAAAATGCACAACGTTATCCGTATTAGGTCTTGGCGAAGGTGGCGTTATGTATGGAAGCTCCTGGGATGATGGCAACTGCCCGCTTATTGCCACTGAAGCTGAAATTAGCACCGATTCTGTGGACAAAGAGAGTAAATATGGTTAGATGAGCTGAGAAACGGATTTTATAGTTTGCAATGACAGCTTGTGTCTAAGGGCATTCCAAATTGAAATTATTATTTTTCTTTTCAAACTAACTAATGGGAGCGTCTTTTATTATAATATGTAATAATAACGTGTTTGACGCAAAGTAACGATTGGGACATCACTATTCAAAGGAAATCTTAGCGGAAATGGGTACTGTTAAGTACCTAATCTTGTAACCGATTAATCAGTAATTTTTGTAAACAAACCAATATATCAAAACACACTCATATTTACTGCTGGTAAAGATGCTGTAAAATCAATGCTATTAGCATAAATACTTGTCTTTAAGCATTAGCTTATGAGTAAGTAGGTATTACAATTAGTCATTATGATTCATACAATGAACAATAAAATTGTAAGTACTTTGTTTTTGATTCTTATATGGTTGGAAGTAAACAAGTTTGTTTGTCATTTAGATGATACACAATAACCACCATAAAAGACTCAGTTAATAAATATTATTGCTCTCGGCAATGTTATGAGTTTGATGCAATAGTTCCTTACGTTAAAAAGGCGACTGCATATTTTAAAATGGGAAATTATAAGACAAGCCACAAATTTCTTTATTGGCCACGTGCTCAAACTTCTAATTTCATAACTAAGCCACGGGAAAATGAGATAGCCTCTAATACACTAATTCGTCTTTTTTGTAACGCATACTAATTATTCTATAGAAAGCGTAGTAGTTAAATTTGGGTTAGGTTAATGTCAGGATGTAAGCGTGGTGCGGGAGCACCCGGCGAAGCGACATAATCGAAATTGGATGATAATTCAAAATTTTACAGCAAAAACATCATGTAACAACATATTGTTAGTGGCGAAGATAGTATCGTTCAGACGCTCGTAAATTGTGGCTGACTTAGTAATTTATCTAGAAGGCAATGTAGATTTTTAGAGATGAATAATGCTATTAAAAAGAAGTCTGTTTAATTAACACCCTTTTAAAATCACTTATACAAAATACATGCAGGTGATGTTGTACCCATTAAACAAACTAATGTAGAAATAAAGCAAAATAAATATTCGAACCTGGTGCCGATTGACTTGCATTTCGTTCATCTATTTCAATTGTTTCTTCTGACCTTTGATCTGGAGTTATTTCTACAGTTCTGTAAAATATAAAATAATTAATTGAAATTAAATGAATTATCCTCATTCACACAAAACATTGACACGCCCGTCTCTGTGGCTATCATATTTCAGAATTTCATAACATTCACTAGAACAATTAAAGAGTCTATAGTTGGTCATATTTCTTGTAATAAAATTATGTCGTTAGGTCGAATAACGTATTCACAGAGGAGTGTCTGAGAAGACATTTGAAAGAAGAACTTTATGATATACATAACAAGATATATACGTACTTTTAGTTTGAGTAAAAAACAGTAGGTACCTCTGACCTGCCTGATTCATTCTACTGAACATTATATTTTTCAAGTTATTTTACTAGCTGAATCATCTATACAAATAAATTAAATTTAAAGTGTCTGTTTGTAATCTAAACCCTACACAAATCAAAGTTGTTGATGTTACATGTATTTTATTTTGTTTTACTAACATAGGCACTAAGATTCTGTACTTAATAACACAATATGGACTTTGTCTAAAATTAACATATTTTATTTAATTTTAATTTCTTATTTATTTCAAATTCAATTCAAATTCAAAATTTATTTATTTGCCAAAAAAGTTTACAGCTTAATACAAAATGCTTATAAGAGAAATCAGTTTCAGAAACTTAAGGTCAAGAGAAACATTGATAATATGTGGGTAGTTAGCTGTTTCAATATTGACTAGCGGTCCCCGCACTAGGCAAACCTGTATCGCTGGGTCCCAGGGCCGGTTACCATTCAAATCTATACTATACTATACTATCGCGGTAAAGTAGCGATGATTTAAGAATCTCATAGATTTAGGTGTTTTTCATAATAATATAATTGTAAATATAATTATATAAATACATAAAATATGTTAAATTATAAGTGTGTAATGTAATGTTAGTGTAATGTGATTATAAATAAGTACAAAGGTGTAGTGATTTGTAAATACATCCTTTAAAACAGCGAATTATATAAATCTATTATTATTATGTATCATATGGCCATATAAAATACATATACCTACATAAAAATACGTATGTGTATATATACATGTATAAATATATACATATACACATATATACATATGTACATATTAATATCCTGAGACAAGAGTTTCTGTGCACTCATAGTTTAGACTCAGAAGCCATTGTAGGACGCGCTTCTGTATTTCGTTTATTGAAAGTTCCCGGATACTACATCTCAAAACAACCTTGTTATACAAAAACGGGTGTAGAAACTGGCTGTGTTTTCTTGCAAAAGCGGAGTGAATGATAGGAATTGGGGCCTTATAAACTCTTTTTTTGCGTATCGAAGAGAAATTGGGAGAGTTTATAAATTTCCTATGATATCTTAATACACTACGCAAAACACAGCGTACAGCCTTCTAACACTCAGTAATTTGCATTCCTTGTAGAGCATGTCGGTTGGATACCTGTATTTTTTCCCAAACATGGTTTTTAATACAGCTCGTTGACTTCTTTCAACTCTAATCATGGCGGTTTTCGCAACTCCACAACTCCAACTTAATATTCTTCTGGCGCAGAATGGACGAAGCAAGTTGTGCTCTTCATTGATTTTTCTTTTTTGTGCGCCCAAGTTTTTAGTCTATACTTTGTCAATAATGTATTGTGCAGTAAATACTCAAAGATGTGTGATAAAATAGAAAACGGAATGAGGAGGAATGAGGACAGTGCTTTTCGTTTTGTTTTAAAAGTCCGTTTGTTGTTAGTAAAGATTTAATCGACTTTTGATTTTAATTTGAGTTTGTCTATAAAACGGACCCTCTGGCGCAGAATGGACGAAGCAAGTTGTGCTCTTCATTGATTTTTCTTTTTTGTGCGCCCAAGTTTTTAGTCTATAATATGTCAATCATGTATTGTGCAGTAAATACTCAAAAATTGTGTGTATAAAATAGAAAACGGAATGAGGAGGAATGAGGACGGTGCTTTTCGTTTTGTTCTAAAAGTCCGTTTGTTGTTAGTAAAGACACGATCTCATTTTACTATTGACTTTCACCTTCACCGTCTTCGTTATTATTCTTAATACCGTCATCATAACAAAAGAAAAGAAATATTTACGACAAACCAGGCTGTATGTCGTAGTTACTCTGACTTTCTTATAAGATTAACGAAATAAGAAAAAAAATAGCTATATCTTTATGGCATTTATGAGAAGTGCCATTTTGTAAACTATTTTCATAGCCGCAAAAGGACCACACAATCTTTCTGATGCTAAGTAAAAAATAAAAAAATACGAGTATTATACTATTCCCATTTAATTATTTTCTCGATGACAGTTCTAATTTGATATAATGTAGTGTTGTGACCAAATAAGTTATGATATCGATCGCATATATTTATTATATTTTGAACAAAGACAAATACAACAAAAACATTCAAATATATTTTTTCAAGGTGGGAACACTCAATGGCCCACCGCCATTTTATGTTTGTTTTAACCTGTCACTCGCAACAAGACGGTCGTGCTAGTCACTACATTTCTGTTCGCTGAGCTTTTTCATATTATCCATACGTTACGTTGTGTATTTCGTGTTCCTCCGTGTTGATTGCTGCCCAGCTGTCAAATATCAAAACGCCGAAAGAATCTGTTCTGAGAAGGCAGGCGAGAGAACTGGTGATCAAGGTTCGTAATTACTTTGAAGCAGAGTATCAAAATGGAGGCCCACTATTCCCACTGTCGCAAGTGCGAGAGCTTGTTGCGGCCGCATTAGGAATTAGTGGACCTACTGTTTCAAAAATCACTACCGAAGCTTACGGTACAAGCGGCATGCAAGAAAATAAGCTTCGTACGCCGAAGAAAAAACGCCAACCACGTCGTGTGACATCGGTTGACAACTTCAACGCTGATGCTATTCGCCGTCTATATCGTATATATATGACTATTACTTGCGCAAAGAAATGCCAACACTTAAAAAACTTGTTGTTTCTTTACGTGAATGTGCTTTGTTCCATGGCCGAAAATCGTCATTAAGCTTAGTTTTTAAAGAAATTGGATTTTCTAATAAAAAATCGGACAAACGTAAAATATTGATGGAGCATCACGACGTTGCTATGGCTCACTGCGAATTTTTGAGCGAAGCCAAAAAGATATCAGATTGGTCAAATGTTATTTTCTCTGACGAGATTTGGTTAAAGGCAAAACACACAATATCTAAGAACTGGACTGACGACACCGGCGCTTCCACTAGTTCAGTGCCAATGGGAAAAGATGAACGCCTTATCATATGCCATGCAGGGTCTACGAAAGGATTCGTGTCAGATGCTTTACTGGCCTTTAAATCCAAGAAAACAGTGGACTACCACGAATAAATGAACGCGGAGATTTACGAAGGATGGTTTAAAGAAATGGTGCAATCTCTGGAATCATACTCATATACATAACCATATCACTCCAGACAAATTGATAAAATGCCGACGCAGGCCAATAAAAAACAAGAGATAATTGACTGGCTCCAACGTCATGGCGAAAACGTGGATAGTACTTTATTAAAAGTACAATTAGTGAATATTTTAAAATCGAAAAAAAAAGCCTTCCTAAAAGATATGTTGACGAAATAGCTGCCGAATGTGGTCATTGGGTTCTTCGACTTCCACCGTATCATTGCCAGTACAATACTATAGAACTAGTATGGGCATAAATCAAAGGACACGCCGCTCGAAACAATACCCATCCCCCTTTTACGGCAAACAGATGTTAGAAACATTATAGCGTCGGATTGGGAAATTCATGTGGCATTCGATAATATACAAGTACAGGAACTTATAATAAATGTTGGGGAGAGCTCATCGAGTGACAGTGACGATTCATCAAATTGTGATTAAAATAAATAAATAAAGATTACCTGTCGTTGTAATTGTCGAGTACCTACCTATACCTACTTATTTTACAACAGCTTCGAAAATTTTAAAAAGAAGAAGAAAAAGAAGTTGGCATTATCAATCAAGAATTAATACGTGTAACATCTTGTAATGAAATATAATATTAGTTAATAAATTTGTACAAAAGTATCCGGCGGTAGTTTAGTTTCTTACATTTTGTAAAAAAATATCGGGTCTGTTATCGTGTTACGTTTATCGATATAGCTCCATCCCTATCAGTACCTACCTTGTACCTACGTATGTAAACGTCATATTTTTATAAAATAATGCATACATAATGTAAATAAAACGCTCGCACAAGTTTTCACAGGAGCTGTCATCGAGAAAATAAAGAAATGGAAATAGTATAGGTGACTCAAAGATTAAACCAAAAGAGGAAAATACATATGAATACCGTTTTCGAAACACAAATGCGTGAGGAAATAGCTGTAAAAATTTGAAATTGTAATTCTTAACCAAAGAGGAAATAATACAGATTAAAGTGGCCAGTACGACAAAACGCCAATTTCATATGTAATTACCTAATACTTCCCTACATTTATGCACCGTCTCCCACTTCATCCACATTCCACCACAAGTAGGCCATTCTAAAATGTCATTATAAAGACATTGATGTTTGTATGGTAGGTAACAAATTAACTTATTGATATCCCCAATCTTTTTTTTATACTTGTAGGTATTTTTGAAAAATATGTAAATTCTGTAGGAAAAGCTATAACTGAGACTTTGATTTAAAATTCGAACATTGAAAAATATATCTGTTTACTTCATTATCACCGAACTCTCCTGCCTGTACCTTTCCAATATTTTTAGCAGAGTGGATGAAATGCGAGTATGTGGAAATAAGAAAAATATATTTTGCGATTTCATAACACATCTGCCATACGAACTGTCTGCCAGACTTGAATTTTTGTAATAGGTCTTCCAACATTTTTCAAAATGGATTATGTGATGTGTTTGTACAATTTCAACAAAAATTTTGGCGACGACTTATTTATAATTAATTTTACAAAATCCCAAATGGAACATAACCGGCCCTCCTTCTTTAACTGCCTTTTAACACATTTATATGTTCTGTTGCAAGGTAAAAATGAATGGACCGGTGCTGCCAGCGTTGGGTGTAAAAACAACACAATTTTGTGAATTTATGTTGTTTTAACAATAATCGAAAAAATAACTTACACTAAACGTAAGTAAGAACACATTCTACATTCCATTTGGGCAGGAAAAAGCGACGCAATTAGGTTGTTTTAAAGCACACCCGATTTGTTGCCATAAACTATGCCCAAATCACTAAAAACCCAATTCCTATAAAAATGTTAGTTATGTTGTTTTAGAAATCATCGATTCAATTATAAACGATACAAGAAGGTATTTTTGGTTAGGTCAAAATAAATTTCTTGTTTTTCCAGACAAATATAATCCCGGGTTTTCTAAATCCAAAGTGACTATATATTTATCCTCGAAGAGATCTCTGCCTTTACCTAAAAAGAAAATACATTTGCACTACTGCTGGTTTTGTATATTATGCGCCTATAATATATAGGTAGATATTCCATTTCTTATCTAAATTAATTCTCTTATAGAATTTTCGTTAAAGCACTTTCAAAATATATTGTATAGCCATTAGGATAAGTCTGCTTTTAAAGATTCTTTACTTATGTTATCTATGCTTAAAAATCGATTAGACTTAATTAAGTTTGCATAACTAGAATATTAGATCTCAATACTTACACATTATGGCTTTCATTTTGTAGTTTCGCGTATGCATGCTCATAAGGATGTTCTCTACTCGTTGAAGCGTTTGCGACCACTTTATTTCCTGGAATCAAAATATTTTTGCAGATAAAATCAAGTTGTCGGCATTACAAATGACTGTTATCATGATAACAAAAAACGGTCGCCGTCTCTTCATACAAATTAACCTAATTGAATAGATCAACATTGGTAATAGGGCGATATAGATTATTAAAATAGATCTATATCAAAGATTAATACAGATAATTTTAATACCAGTAGCGGTTTTTTGTCATAGATCTCTAGAGTATCTATGTGTTTTTTGAGGATTTAGTAATATACTATCTATACGATATTGCGGCTTGAAATTGATTTGCTTTCGTATGAATCCATTGTTGTATTATACTGTAAACGGTAAGAATAGTTTGTATTTAAAAAAAAAACCTAATAAGATCCTACGGAAACATTTTAGCTCCGTTTCGAAATTGAAGCGCTAACGAGTGTTAACTAGCTAACATAACCCACTAATGTGTGAAAGGAGTGGTGTGGAAATGGATTTTTTTTTATTACATTGCAATAAATATCGTTATGTCACATACAAGACAGGGTTTGTCATATCAGTCTGATGTGGCAAAGGCTCGTCATACAACTTTTCAACTTTTTCAACTATGTGTTGAAATACTAAGATAATTCGTAAAATGTCAGCTGTCAGCAGAGCAATCAAGTTTCCATAAACATGTCGCAGGCGCATGTTGGAATTAGACATTGAACTAAACATCTAGCCGTTTGGCTGCACGTTTTATGCTTTATTTATAGTCTTAAATTTTTATTTTTACAAGTTTTAATTATACAAGTTTGTATTCATACCGATCCACTCATATAAGCACACATCTATATAATGTAATTGTTTAAATTTATAAAAATTCCTAAATATCTAATGTAATAACCTAACAGATTGAATTTTATTTAAATGCCGAGATTTGCCGAGAAACCAATGATTCTCATCGCACAAGTTCTTACTTAGTTTGAGAATCAGGGGACGCGATGATTACCACTATAGTTATATCCATACTTTATTTATTATGGGAAATGTGTAAACATAAAACAATCTATTTTATAACTCTGTAATTCTTCTGATCTTTGGCTGGCTATGAATAAATAAATTATTATTGTTGTAAGAAAATAACTAACAGATAGAATATCCCTTGCTTAGTAATTAACTTGTCAAAACAACGGCTAGCCAGTTAGCTAAACAAACCCATTCAACCTTGTTTAGTTGAATATCTAATTCAACCATCCGCCTGTGACATACAATTTCCATCTATGTCCTTCTGCCGAGGTGCTCAGCACATTTTACCCGTTACAAGATTATTTTTGTTCTAAACGAACAAAGTCCTGGAGAGTTTTTGTGCAGTTGGCAAAAGTCAAAATCTGGCCAAAATGATCACTTTAATTTGTTTTAGAAAATGTGATATTATTAATTTCATAAAGGTGTCTCTATATGGCTTTTTATGTATTGAAAAAAAACCATGAGCCACCTACTGAAGCTAAACTATGATTAGGTATTTCAACTGCAAATAAAATAGTATAAAGATTTAGTCAGAAAAAAGAAGTAATATATTTTTTTATGAAGGCAATAAAAAACGTTTTTTGCCAAAATCACAAATTTACTCTCACCGGTAACAAAATATAATATCCGAAACCAATTAATCTATCAATAATATTTGAATTCCTTACCGTCATCTAAGTTGACAGTTGCGTAAATCTCTGACGCTGTGTCACCACTGTCATGTCTTCCGACGGGGTGAGGGATTTCTGGCAAACTTCGTTGACTGTTCTGCGCTGATGCCCTAGAGAAAAAAAAATAAAAGATATTTATCATATTAAATGTAAGCCTAGATATTTATATAATTAATGATATAGATAACTATATTAACTTTTTTGTCAGTTCTTCTCCACGAAGGTTATTCCGAACTGGTGGTATAGCTTATATGACGTCAATAAGAAAAAGTAATTGTCAATGTTAAGAAATAAATATTTGAATTTGTTTTATAATCCGTCTATTGATTTTTCACCTTTGGTCATGATTTTAGACTTTATTTGTGTTGATTGTAAGTAACTACTAAAATCCTGTATAGAGCCGAGCGTGCGTTAAGCTTGTACTTAAATATACTGCAAATGTTTTTTTTTTCGAAATGGACAGTTTATTTATGGTCCTATTAGCCTTTTAAATTTCACCTGACTTTGTGGCCTAGCGCTGAGGGCGCTTAGCCGGAACTTAAACTACTCCTACATACGATACTGTAACTGTGTGTGCGTGACAATGTGCTGAATATACACGCACACCAAAGCGACGAGAAAAGCGATGAGTGGTCTAATACAAAACTGACGTAAAAAGTGACCTGAGTTAAAATCCACACATTACAGAATTATTAACAAATTTATTCAGTTGACATTTAAATCGTGTTGATTATTGCTTACAAAAATGTTTCATCTTATGTAGCTGCAAATAGGAAGTTGACAATAAAATCACCCTATGCAGCTTCGACTACTGGGAGCGTTCAAATTTAGACAGTTTTTACCAAGCGTTATTGTAATTTTGGACGTGTTTTCGGCAATGACGTCTTAAGACAAGTCATACCCAAACATTACCGCACAAAAAAACGACGTCAACTTAACTATAGATACCTACCCGATGTATACATCTATAAATTTGTGGGAGAAGGAAAGAATAATACGGTTTACTTGTTGTAAGAAAGAGATATTTATGTACTGCGTGATGAAATTGTCGCAGTATATAGCGTTGTCTCTTTTAATCCCACAAACAAAATCATATTACATCTCGCTCTTTGAGTTTTTTGAAATGTATTGCCACGTCAATTTAAAACATCATTTTGAATAGAAAAATAAAATAATGAATAAGATACCTAGTTATAAAAAAATTGTACTTTTACGCAAAAGAAGAAACGTTCTTTCTTTCTTTGAGTTTAAGAGTGTAATTAATTTGTTCACTGTCTTACACGCAAGAAGGTATTGTACGGTATTAAAACACAGAATTAGGAATAAGTTTTGTTTGACGTTTAGCCGTGACACTGGGTTGCACAAGACTAAGTGAAATGGTGGGCAATTGCCTTAAATTTGCATTGCCATTATTGAGAGCGGACAACTTGTCTATATGTAATACGTCATTGGTTATCGGCCGATCAAATCAAGACTAGTCTGATATATTCACACCATTTTGCGTTTCCATTCCATTTTTACTCGGACGCTTTTGAACGCAGACCCCGGTCTATTTGTTTGTAAGTCAATGATACCTAACTATAAAATTCTTTACTTTGATAATTGAGTTTTCGTTTGTTAAATAAAGCATGGAGTACTTGTTGGATAAGAAAATAAAACCAGATAAACGAGTAACTAAGCAAGTTAATTTCATAAATATAAGTACTGCAATTTTCGACCAAGTCAATGTTTAAATAGGTACTTCATTTTAAGTAATGCCTTTAATTTTTGAAAATATAGCTTAAGATTATTACATAAAATATCGGCAAAATGAATAAACCTTGTTTCGTGAAACCAGAACGAAACTAAACCGCATACGAATTTGGTATGACATACTGTAATCAAACCAAAATTTGAGCAATATACTTAAAAGGAAAGAACCCAAAAATGAAATTTCGATTTGTAATGAAAATGGTAAAAAGCTTACATATTCTGAAAACATGAAATAGCAATTTTGTCAAAAATATGTACTGAGATAAGTCTTATATCAGTCAAAGCTTGCTTCATATTATTATGTAGATTTCAGCTTAGTGTCTAGGCTTGTTTGAAAAACTAACAATATCATTTTCACAAACAAGTTTCTAGAAAGTAGAATTTGAATACTGTAAGTATGTATGAAATAATACTATATTAATAAACTTAAGCTAACAACAGCATTAGTTTATAAACTAAACATTGTTAGTACCCTTGTAGGTTAGTAAACAATAAAATTTGATTGAAATGATAACCTGTTGATATGTAAATACTAATCATAATAAACTGATTAGCATAACAAGCTATGTCCTATTTGAATTAAAATAAGATGCCTGCATGGTTATTAGTTATCCAAGTACGTTATGTAATGGGTCTATCTAGTACATACTAATATTAGGTCTTTACCTATGAAATTGCCGTTTTTCACGAAATAAATGAAGCGTAATTTTTTATATATATTTTTTATTTCTATTAATCAAAATAATCACCCATGCAATCAATGCATCTTTGCCAACGCATTGGTAGCTTATTGATGCCTTTCTTGAAGAAATCAGCTGGACGGGAGGCAACAAATTCTTCAAAGGCATTTTGTACTGCCTCTCGGGTATTGAATTTTTTTCCCGCCAAGAAGTTATCCAAATTCTGGAAAAAGTAGATGTCTGTAAGCGCAAGGTCTGGTGAGTACGGCGGATGACGGAGAACTTCCAACCCCAACTCTTGTAGCTTGGAGACCGTCTGCTGTGCAGTATGAGGTCGCGCGTTGTCGTGCAGGAGCAGTGGAGCCGAACGATTGACCAAAGCTGGTTGGAGACGTGCGAGCTTCTCCATCATTGTGTTCAGTTCTTCACAGTACACATCTGCAGTAATGCTTGTCCCGTTTGGCAAGAAGCTGTGATGAATAACACCCGCGTTAGACCACCAAACAGTGACCATCACTTTTCTAGGGGTAAGTTTTCGTTTAGGGCATTGTTTGGGTGCTGAACCAGGGTCCAACCAACTTGCTGAGCGCTTACGATTGTCAAACAGGATCCATTTCTCGTCACAAGTAACAATGCGGTTCAGAATTCCTTCATTTGTATGCCTGCTGAGCAGTACAAGGCACGTCTCCACGCGTACTTCGCGCTGGCGGTCATTGAGTTCGTGGAGTACCCATTTGTCAAGCTTTTTTACCTTGCCAATTTGACGCAAATGGACCAATATTGTTTTGATGATAACGTCGAAAGCTGCTGCTAATTCAGCCGTGGATTGAGTTTCATCAGCTTCCACAATTGCCTTTAATTTGTCATTGTCGACCAAAGTTTTCGGACGACCACGGGGTTCATTTTTCAGGTCAAAATTTCCAGAACGGAAGCGGGTAAACCAATAACGGGTGGTGCGTTCGTTTGTAGTGTTCGCTCCGTAAACGTCGTTGATGTTGCGTGCCGCTTGTGCTGCTTTGCTGCCACGACGGTACTCATACTCCATAATTACTCGAATTTTTAACTTATCCATGATGACGAAAAATGTTCGAATGCGTTGAAAACAAAACACTAACTATTAAACAAATGACGATTTTAGAAAAAGAATTCCATGTTTGTCAAATGAAATTAATTTGAAATAAGAATTATCAGTCAAAAAAAAAAAAATATTTTCATTTGAAATGGCCAGTACGGCAAAACGGCAGTTTCATAGGTAAAGACCTATTATGTAATAAACAAATATAACTAATTTAACTTTGTTTTAAAAATTAAAATGGCGGAGGGCGCTGACCCCTAAAATACAAACTTTGTTTAGTTTAGGGGTCAGAGACTTCACATAAGCTTGTAACCTTTTCTGACTTAATAAAAAAGTTATTATTATTATCATATTGCACTTTAAAACATGTACACAGCCATTTTAAGTGTATTGCTGTTAGATATCCTGATAAAGAAAAATAAAATGACTATCAATTGTATGAGGCTGAATACCATGATACACAATTAGTCTCGGGTCAAGAATTGCATCACAGCTGTTCAGAAGAAAAGTGTCTCGTAAATGCGACAGAGTCCACAGGTGAAGGGTTCACATCTTTCACATTGGTATCAGCAGGAGCTACCATAGCACAGATACCAAACCATGTAACCTTGTAATGCTGTGCATTAGCCCATATTCTTTGCTGTCCAGATATTAAAAAAAATTCTGTTAGATCTGCTTTTATATTTTTATTTATGATTGAATCCTAATAAACGATTTGGTTTATGTTGAAGATTTTGTTTAATGTTGTGAAATGCCTATTTTTAAGGCACTGCAAGCATTGAGATGCAATATAAAATGTGACAAATTATAGTAAATATTCTTGCCTTGTGGATTTACTAAGTCATAGAATCATGATCTGAAATTAATGAACCTACACTCATATCTTCAGTGATGACTGCAACACAATTCTTGGGTGGACACATCAGACAATTAATAAATCGGAGAGAAGCTATGGATTAAACAGTCTCAAGACCCTTATAATTCACCTTTCCAGTGGCTCCAGTTGTCCTATGAATCAAAAAATTTTTTAAACAGCTTTTGATTGAATGTTGCTGTCTATGATGTTTACATACAAAGTTTTACTTGATGCAGAGATTTGGTATTTTAAAATCACCAGCCATGTTTGTGAAGCCTAATGCCATAGTGGTGAATAACAAATGTTTGACAACTTAGATCAAAATGTTAGTATCTCAGGTTTCAAGAGGCTCATTGTTCCCAAAAACAATTAGGCACACCATAGTTATCAAGTTGCTCAAAATAAGATTCAACTTGCAAGCCTTTAACAGTCACAAACTGCAAAAAGAATAATTTTATTATTACTAAAGTTATTGTTCAGACTGCTAAATAGTTTCAAAGGAGCTTTCAAACTCTGGTAATAGTGCCAGTGTTAATATTTTAAATAAATAAATAAATCCCCAGACAAACACACCAACTGTATGGCCCCAAAGTAAGCAGAGCTTGTGTTATGGATGACCATACAGCGAACTGGGGGGATCCCAGAATAAACATACATATATAAATACAAACAACCATGACCCGAGAACAAACATCTGTGTTCATCACACAAATGCATGCCCCGGCCAGGACTCGAACCTGGGACCTTCAGCGTATGAGGCAAAGCTACTTACCACTACACCGATCGGTCGTCTAATTTTGTCATGGGTGAATGCCAGATTTAATTATTTTTGCAAACCCTTATTATCAGGCAGACATAAAGATGCCCCTTTTGTATTATATTACATTACTATATTTTTGCATGCACCCGTGGACAACATTAGCCATACTCGTTTGTATTTTATTTATTAATAATGATAGTGTTTATCATATTGACTAATGATGCATTGCTGACCATAGGCTTCAGATGGCATTGCCAGTTTCAGTAATTGCACTGGCTGTTTCTTTGACAGGAACACAACTACATAAACCTGAGTATTATGGCGCTCAAAATAGGACGGGACTGTAGTACCGCCGCAGACGAGATTGTAACATACGAAACTCTACTACCACAAAATGAGGGTTTTTTCTAGATGGTCTGCTTTTTAGAAATTTACTAGTATTTTTTGATATATATGAAATTTTAGAAAAGATTCCCGTCTACAATTTTGTTAAAAATCAAATAGTTAGGCATATAAAGATATTTTACATGTGATAGATACAGGGAAAAATCTGGGAAATAATTAATTTTTTCAAGAGATTAGAATAAGAAATTTTTTTTAATTGTTTTATATCATGAATTCATAACATTTAAGGTAGGTACAGCTATATTATGGCAGTATTGCATTTGCTCCGTATTAATGCTACAAGTAGTATTGCTATAAAGGTACAATTTGTAAAGAATTGTTAGTGTGTTTGAATCCAAAATGAAATTGTCTAAAAACAAATGTGCTAAATTACAATATTATATTAGTATGGTTAAGTCCTGATTTGAAAATAAATAAATATCCATATTTCCAGCACTATGAAGCATGCTACATTTGATGAATGTTAGGATGATTAAAACATCTAATTCACTACTTGTAACATCTATTGATTAGTCTAAATATTATGTCCCATCTAAATGCATTCCCGATTTAAAAAATAGACATGTAGACATGCGGAAACTAGACAAACCGCTTGACAGAGGCAGGTGTAGTTGGAGTAGGGGATGGAGCCTCTTCATCGAAACGGATTTTGACAACACCAGCCGTTCCGACCAACTCACTTCTGTTAAATGTATAAAATGATGTGTGAACAAAAACTTTTGGGGGTAAGTCTTCTTTCATGTACCCAGACATTTCATCTATAGCAGTGTTTCCCAACCTTTCTTGTGCCATGCCCCATCTTAAATTAAAAAAATTTTTGTATATGTCCCCCATACAAAATTTTTAACATTAAAAATTTGATTTATTCTCTTAGTTTTTAAACATCAGTCCGGAGCAAAAGCATCAAAATCGTGCAGCTGTTTTGAAAATGCACCCTCTAACCATCAAATTGCCCCCCTGTGCCCAACTGCCCCACGTTGGGAAACACTCTATAGTATTTTAAATAAATGAGGACCAAAAAACTAATTCAATAATTATTTAAGTAATATTATTTACTATATTTTCACTTTTTCTTAAGTAATGACCAAAAAGGATGATTTAAATGAAATGTATATTTGAGATAAGATAATAATTTTAAAAAGTTCCAATAGATCTAAGTTAAACCTAAGTGGGTACTAAGTTAAACATAAAACATAATGCTTATTTTTATACTGCATTATTTAAACACTAATAGGTAGGTACTAAAAACAATTAGCAAATTAACTTGATAGTAATAAATAATTATAAATTAATGTGGTTAATATTCAGACATATGATATTTTTATTAATCAGTTCCCAATATCTAAGTTTATTTTTAATCTAAGTGATCATTATACAATACTTTTGCTTTGTAATAATGCAATGCATACTTTCCTGAGCATTTTATACCATAGAAAGTTGCACAAAGTAACTCAAAACCCCGATTTCCTTACACAAAAATTACTACTTAAGGATACTTTTACAACTCTATTCTAATTGAACAATATGTACAACAATAATCACTCTTTTATTCTAAGTATTGATCATAGAAACTATCTGAGTAGGGGGTAATTGCCCTAATGTTAATGTCCGTAAAAAGAAAATGCTACTTATCAACTTCATATTGAAAACTACCCATAATATATAACAGTTAGATAAAGTGAACAAAAAACAACATTTAAAAGAATATTTTTACATTTAACTTGAAATTTAAAAATAGTACTTACTTCTGATTTGAGTTCTTGCATCCACAAACACAGATTGAAAGTGCTGTTATGAGTGTGACCAGCACCCCAAAACTAAGGGCAATCTCCACTACAGTAAACATAACCAGAATTGTCTTCCGCTTACAAACAAAACAAATCTTCCATCACGTTTGTTTTTAAGTTACACCCTTGAAAAGAAGCACTCTATGTATACAACTTTCTTCCATTTGAGCAATGTAGGGCACTGGTTTACGCGGTTGTGAGACACCGCAGAAGTTCTAATACTGTTTTCCCAAAGAACACTTCTCAATGAATATTTTTTTAACCATATTATGTATGACACAGGTTACACCATGAATTTAATATTAAAACAATAATTTGTAACACTTCGGCCAATAATAATCCAATCTCTTTTGCAGTGCAGAGAAGGAATGAGTGAATGAATGAGTCACACGCTAAATAACCGACCTGACATAATCAGACTTTGATTGCTGTATGACAGCAGAATGATTTTGATTGAAAATTGAAGGTTCGGTTCGGCTGCAAAATAGTTTTTCAGTCCGGTAGCGCTAGATTTTGAGGCTTCTAATCGAATCATCAAATACTAACAGACAAACAGATAGACTAAAACTCTAAAAATTTACGTTAGGGGGTCGCTTTGGGTTCAAACGATTTTAAATAGCTTTAAAATTTATTACGTTTTGTGAATTTTTAGTATTTACCTACGTAGGTGTGTTCATTTGTAAAAAAATCTGTTAAATAAAAAATATCATATGTGTCAATATTAACCACATTAATTTATAATTATTTATTACTATAAGCCTTAGGAAGCACGTCAGAACGCTTCGATGTTTCAGTAAAGAGGACGTTATAAATTAAGAAGAAAATATATTTGAATATATGTTTCACATAAAAGAATAAAGACATTCTGACTTGCTCCATCATCGGAGTAAGATGTATTAGATTAAAGTTATACATAAAATAAAAAGATAAAGTTATACCAAGACCAACATTTTGTTTTAAACACGAATGTAGTTACCACCAACTTATCAAATGGGTAATAAAGGTAGGAAACAATATAACTTTAAAAGAAAAAATCGAAGTGGTGGCCAAAATAATAATACCACGAAGGCTAGAGTAGCAAGAAGGCACGTTACCTTATTATTATTAATTGCACCCTGCAGTGAGTTGAAAATGGGTTGATGATGATGATTCAGAGCTGTGGTGGCGCAGTGGCTGGCCTCTTAATCCTAGGGTCGTTTGTTCGAACGAACCCAGCCAAGCAATAATGGTTTTTATCTTTGAAAAATGTATGCGCGTATAAAATCCTGCACTGACCGGTAAACAAATAACTTCATGATGATATCGACATGTATTAGAACCCAAAGTTCAAAAAGACATTTGCCAATCCGGAGGAGGCACCGATGCCTTCTTAATATAATGCGATATTGTGCCTCTGGGACGAGGCTTTTACCCTGCAGCGGGTCGACGATGAGTTGATGATGATTACTTTTTTACCGGGTACTTAAAAGATCAGACTTTTAATTAATATACAGTGTAAACAATATGTGCTAAAATCGGAATATATAAAAATGAAAAATATTTATTAAGTAATCTTTTTTAACATAACATTCCCATTAAGTAATCATGAGATACTTGGCTTAGCCGTGACGGTACCTAAAAACAAAGACTTATAGATTTGTGTATTATTTATTATACTATTTCCATTTCTTTATTTTCTCGATGACAGTTCTAATTTGATGTAATGTAGTGTTGTGACCAAAGAAGTAATGATATCGATCGCATATGTTTATTATATTTTTAACAAAGACAAATACAACAAAAACATTCAAATATATTTTTTCAAGGTGGGAACACTCAATGACCCACCGCCATTTTGTGTTTGTTTTAATCTGTCACTCACAACAAGACGGTCGTGCTAGTCACTACATTTCTGTTCACTGAGTTTTTCCACATTATACATACGTTACGTTGTGTATTTTGTGTTCCTCCGTGTTGATTGCTGCTCAGCTGTCAAATATCAAAATGCCGAAAGGATCTGCGGCCTAATTGTGTAACTTCAACACCTATCATGATCCCTTTCGAAGGTAAAGTGGTTGCGATAGTGATCAACGGAATTGTCTAATTTCTACGATCGCAATCGCTGTTGGATTTATGGTGTATTGAATGATATTGAATGCCATAGAGCGGTGTGAAGTTAGCGTGGGAACCGTCGCAGTAGTCATATTTTAGATCTCATTGGTGGTATGAAGAGCGGGGGAAGGGAATGAATTTACCAGAATGTGGCTACTTTATCGGATTACCCGGAATGTCGGGTAAGAATTACCCGTAATATTTAGCTAAAAAATATTTTTAACTGTGAATTCTTTGCTTTTCGTTTATGGTAACATTTTGGAAATCCTTTTTTTGTAATAAAACACTACGAAATGTTTTATTTCGTTGAAAATTGAGTCAAAATAAAGCAAAAGGTTTTATAAACACTACCCAGACTACAGACATGGGAAATATTAGATGTGACAACACTGAGTGAATGAGTCATTGATTCAGTCACTCATTAGTGCTACTCTTTTGTTCTTGTCGCTATCTTTCTTGCTCGTACTTACGGTTGGAAAATTGTTATTGCATTGTTTAGTTGTTGATTTCATTGTCAAGTTTCGTTGTTGTTATAATTTAAAGATTTTTCTTATTGTTCGGATTAATCATGCTGAAGCATCACCCGGCGTCGCATCGGCGGGCCCGAAAAAGTCGAAAATCATTCCAAAATAAAAGTTGCACGAAACTATTTTGTAATTGCTTGTACGTGCGCATACACCCGGAGAAGCTCACTTCACACCGGTCAAGTTATTTTGCGCTAGCTGCGTTTTGTTGCTTTGGTTTTTTCCAAATTGTTGGTTTATTTTCATTAAATTCAAACCACTGTTTTACTTGTATTAAATCATTATAATTACGATATATGTTTATAAAACAATATCAAAATGTGAAATAATTCTAGATTCATGTTAAAATAACATTGTTTTTAGATGACTGAAGGTATCAATCATCACTGTAATTTAAATAGCAAAACGCAAGATAATAATAATGATTGTCACTGACATAATGTTTCATAAAAATCAACAACAAAGTATACAGAAAAGCAAAGAACTTAGGATTATTTGTTAAAATAATTGGTATTCTTAGTAATACTCTATTAGTTTTAACAAGAATCGGGCTACAGACGATCTTCCTCCGATTTCGTGTGCGTTGTTTTGTTGTGCTAACTCCTGATCGACCGAAATAGCGCGGTTATAGGTGCTGCTATTTACCCTAGTCAGGTATAATTGTATCCAATCTAATAAACATTGCATATAACTAAATAGATTATGATTATTTCTGATTTATTTATAATTTTTACAGATTCCTAGGAAGGCCCAAGCTAGCAATGCTTGCTGGAGCAGAGCTCACGCCAGTGAGTTAAATTCTCAAGAAAGAAATATCATTCAAGAAGCTCCAGAATTATTTAAGGAAGTTGAAGAAGCTGTAGTTCCAGACCCGGGTGATCTTCAAGGGGTTGATGCAAGTGCGCTAATAAATCTTTCTCAGTTCAGTCATACACCTTACACCCCAAATCATTACTTTGTGTAAGGTTACACAAATATTGAGACTATGTGTTCCTCAATATTTAAAAATCACATTTTAGTGAATTATAAATTGTGTGTGACAAAAAATTTATGTCTGTGTTAGGAACATTGTTTTTTCTGTAACCGGGAATAATTGAATATTATGAATTATTTAAATGAATTTAATTCAACACAATTGGAGGAGATGTTGATTCTTTTGAGCAGTAAGAGTGTGAATTGGATTTTGAAAACACTAAAGAAATGAATAACACTTTATAAATACTCAACAGGACTTTCAGTACAAAACTTTTTAAGTGTATTTAATATGATTGAAAATGATTTAAATCATTGCAAAAAGAAAAAACTTGTTTTAAGACTCTTAGTAGTAAAATTAAGAACTATGTTTCATATATTGTGTTATATATACAGTGTTTTTTTAGCTGTAAGCTTCCCAAACATTTGTAAAATAAAATAAAATATCCAGCGTTTTTAATATTAGCACTTATGTTGTTCAGAAATTATGTAACAATTGTAAGACATTGCTTGATGACAAATTATGGAAAAATTAATTGCTTACTATTGTAATTGTTTGATAGGGACAGTCAGTCAGTTTTGACAGTACAGTTGGGACTTGTGCTCATGTGATGACACTAGTTTGGTACTTTGGTTGGGCTCAGCATCAAACTAATAACGCTCCCCAGATGGTTGGTAGATGAAATATTATTAAGAGATGGTGTTGAATAAATAAATAACAGTATCTAAAAGGTAGTTTTATTTATTATTCAAATCTTACCTTTACTTTTATCTAATAGCCAATACACATTTGTTATACATGTAGTGCCGTGGGATAGTAGAACATTATATCTTATTAAGTATACATATACATTGTTTATTTTTCAGCCCATGATTCAACTTCAATCAAGGAATACAATATACATTCAGAAATAGCAATAAGAGTTTCATGTTACACAATTCCTACAACAATAACATTCATATTGCAATTATATCCAAAATATGGATACAGCCTGATAAAAAATTAAATATAAATAAAAATTTTATAATATATATAATTTTAATAAAAAGGTTACAATATTGAAAGAAAAGATATTAGCAATATACAGTATGGTGTTGCTATTTTAATTCATAATAAGATTATTACAGCTGTTTACAAAAAAGTGTGCTAATTTAGTGTTAGAAATTAGCATCATAAGTTTCTATTGCCACATTAACTGCTGTGTGTTCTTTGATAAACATAACTTTGATGCTCTTATCAAGTCAATACCTAAGTTAATGTGATTTTAATGCTCATTATACATCTTGGGGAAGCAATACTACTAATTCTAGAGTAGAGCTATATATATATAGGAAATAGATAATAGTGAATTGGTCCTTTTTAATAATGGTATGGTGCGTTAAGTTGTTTCTCTCTTGTGGTGTCTCAATGGTCCCTCCAACTGACTTCAAACAAATCTTTCTTTTGGATGGTCTGTCTATGATGATCCACTTAATCTTCCTATAAATATTAATATTTTGTCAATATTTCAAAGTAAAAAGTTAAGCATATGATAAATAGCATACACTAAATTTAAATTGGAAAATATAGGTTAAAAATGTACATTCAGAATGGCTTAGTATTCGGTATCAGGATTCTTCATTAGGAGGCTTGTAATCTAGGTTTAAAGAACTTCTTGCTTGCTTGTGATACTTGTCTCAATAGTTCTTGTCATAGAAAGTCCAAAAAAACTTCACTTCTTCGGTGGAATGACAAATGCTCAGAAGCTATTCAGAACTCTAAACTGCATAATTTAATTTTAAAAATAATCCTTCCGGGAAAGATATCTTGAATTTCTGTCCTGGATTTCAGCTGCCCAAGTTAGGAATAAAATAATGTTATTGTTGAAATTAATAGGATTGTTTCTTAATTTGATGATTAGATAATCATAGTGAAACAAATTAATAAAATACAGATGCTATAAAGCAATATTAATGTAACTGCAAGGTAGGCCGGAAGACATTGGGTTGCTGAGCACACATTGCCACAATCATTGGGTACCTTGGTTGGGCAAGGTATGAAAATAATGTTGTAACACCTGCCCAGTCATTAGATAATGTACTTCTCATATATGAATAAGAATAAATGCATAAAATTATGTAAATAATATATAAATGCATTAGAGATTTCATTTCATTTCAAATAATTCTTAATATCATAATTCCAGTACCTTGTTTTACCTAGACCATATAAAAAATTTTGTGAAAGATGTTGGGCACCTTTAAGCCAAAAACAAAAATACTCCAGACTATTAACAATTATCCTAATTCTCCTGTTAGTGAACAAAATCAGCATTATGATAATCATTGTTAGTTTTATATTAAAGCAAGAACAATGCTTTGGTATTCCTTACATTTTGTTGAAAAACTCTGAAAAAGGAGTGTTTGATTTTTGGAAAGTACAATCTATGGCTGAACAATGATATTCCACATCTTACATCCTGCGTTGGAAAAGTCTGAACAGTTGTTAAAGCAACAAATGGAATTATAAGAAGAGTAAAATAATATTTTACCTGCTTATCAATTTATGTTTCGTAAGGAAATGTCGGCTCGTAATAGTATTTGCCAATTACAGCTGGATATTAAAAACGCTTCAAACATACAGAACTTTTTAATGTCCATTTACTTTGATGTTGCTGGAGCTTTAAATAGTGTTAATATTGATTGCGCGGGTGGGCTATAGAATAGAGCCGCAGGATTTTGGGGGTAAGGGGGGTCGGGGGGGTTAGGGGGTGGTCCCACGAACCCCTTGGTACCATTCCCCCGGCGCGGAGACGCATGGTTTTTTTTAAATTATTTTTTTTATATCCGTGAAATGGAACGCATGCGACATTGTTTTTTACATTTTTATTCGTTTTGAATTGATATAGTGAAAGGATATTTATTAAAAAATGTTGTTACGTTCTTATAATAAAATAAAAATGTATAAACTGTTAATTATTTTCCTTTTTTGGCATTTGATTGACGCCGTAAGTTTGAGTCAATGTCCCACAATTTGCAAAAATAGCATTATTTTTCTTAATTTTTACAAAATATCGGAGTATGTTTTTAATTGAATAGGAATTAAAGTAAAAAGCCATTCTGACAGAGTAGATTTGTTAATTTTGTTTTGCAAAAAAATTACTTGACCTCTAAACACTTTTAACGTATGTATACTACAGACATAAAAAAGTGTTGTCCAGGATTCGAGCCCAGTAACCTTATCTAAATTAAAGGCTTTCCTAACAGCAGTAACCACGCATTTACATGATGAGTCTAATTTAAAATGCTAAAGTCAAAATATACACGTTGAGTTATAAACTCAGTTGTTAAGCATTGTAACAGGGAAGGAACTATTACATCTACGAATATAATGGGAGATCAAATTTTAACAGATATACTCCACAGATCAGTTGTGTTTAACAGAACATTTAGTAGTATTTTGTAAAAATTTATCAAATCAATTTGACTACATTGTCCAGTTCTTTCATTCTCATGAAAGAACGTATAACATGGCACAAATAGAATAGACATAACTTATTTTCTTTTGTTATAATATCAGTTTACTGTAGTCAAAATGGAAATAAATACTGTTATTTCCTCTGACGTACGCAACTTAGAGTTTATCTACGAAACAGCAAATTATATTTTTTTTTTGCAAGTGAGACTCACATGACCTTGTTACGCATCTTACTAGATGTTTTTGATACTTGAACACAGAAGAAATGCAATTACCGGTACAAAGGCACTGCTGAAAATCATGATCGCCAAGGTTCTCTTCTCGCACAGTTTGGGCTGCTAACTTCACATTCGGGATGATCATTCTATTTCAAATATTTATCTCTCAACATTGACAATTTCTTGTTCTTTGATGGAAATGAACGGTTTTTTAAATGAGAGTGAACTGGTTCGTTGAGTATAAAATGGTTATAGACCCCAAATTCTGATTACATAGCAAAGCAAAATGTTTTTCTCACCATAAATAAAACGTAGAAGAGAAGATTTTTCTCCATAAGTTATTCGACGTTAAACTATTCAGATTGCTTTTAACGACAAAAGCACGCAACTGATCTTGATAACTTTGAAGTCATTTTTTATGTCAAATCCCAAGCAATTATTATGCAAAATATCTGTAATAATAATAATAATAATAATGTTTATTTGCCAGAAAAATTACAATAGGTACAACATCTTATAAGGTTTACAAACTTAACTAAATACAGCTTATAATATGGTCTTATAACTTCAGAAGTAAAGTTAATAATTATTGAAACATATTTAAATAGGACGAGAAACTATATCATAACTACGCGATAGACAACAACAGTTTTTTATTATTGAAGCCGGTAGTTTGCTGCTTACAATTACTAGCGGTCCCCGCACTGGATAAACCTGTATCGAGGGGTCCCAGGGCCGATTTTCATTGACAGCTATACGGATGCGAAGCGATAGCATCATTAAAGCTATTAGAAATATTGATGCTTTAGTACCTATAGATTTTGTTAATGTTTTACCTTATATGATAGGAGATACTACTTACAAAAGCTGTAGTTCACTATAAAGTAGATTTTAATAATTTTTTTTAATTTTTTTTTTACATTAACCAGTTTTAATTTTAAATAACAAAAAGTCATAGTTAAAACAAAATTTAAAATAAGCAAATTATTTGTTCTAAATTTAATTGTTACAGTTTTGTTTTCTTTTTTTTTAAGGGATTTGTTCATTTTATTATATATATATTATACAATAATTTTGTACAATACCATTTAATTTGTTACACTCTTGTTGTTATGAATTTTTAATATAGGTATACTTCTTGTGTAATGTAAGGTATGTACTTGAATAAAATAAAATAAATAAACAAAGGAAATGATTAAACGTATTAATAAATAAATATGGAAATAATGACTAGCATATATTAAATATTAGGTAAATATAATAACTAATATGTAGTGACATTATGGTCTTAAATAAAAGATATAATTTAAATAATGTATTTGTGTGAGTAATTGAATGTTTAATTTTGTAAAATTATATTTTAACTACTAAATTTAATATAATTTTATTAATTTTAATAAATATTATTACGATGTTTTTTTGCAAAATATTTTTTGCAAATAATTAAATAATTATTTAGTTAGTAACTAAATAAGCGACCACATATACCAGGGCTTCAGTGTCTATGTAGCCGAGGCTAGTGAGCCATTCAAAGACTAGAACTTTTACTTGCTTTGTTGGAAGCCCACGAATATTGCATTTCTCTGCCACTTTGTTGTACAGCCATGGGTGCAGAAATTCGCTACGCCTTCTTGCTTGCTTGAAAGATGATTTTATGGATGGAACCGGCGCTTTGTAGACTCTTTTATTTAAAATTAAGGGAAAGATGGAAGAATTAATTAAGTGTTTATGGAATTTTAAAACACTTCGCATGATATAAAGTCTACGGACACTTAATATACGGTATTCTCTATATAGAAGGTCGGTAGGATATCTATAATTCTTGCCAAACATCGTTTTCAGGACTGCGCGTTGACTTCTCTCAACCTTTAGCATTTCTGTTTTTGCGACTCCTCCCCGTATGGTCAACGATAAAGAAGAATAGACTGACACAAAGCCACGTATATTTTAATTAGAAGGGTTCTTTCAACACTATCCCTCAACAATCTAATTATGTGTAATAACTTGCGCACTCTTCCCGAGACATACCCTATGTGTACATTAAAGGAAAGTCTTTCATCCAAGTAAATACCTAGATATTTAGCGTTGGACGTTCGGTCTATAAATGGACAATTACAAGAAGCTCTTGGGGACTCCATACAAGAGTGGATTTGAAGACCAAGTGACTTTGGAGGGGTGGTAGAAATGGTTTTAAAGAAATACACGCATTTTGTTTTATCTGTGTTCAAGGTTAAAAGATTTTCTTTTAACCAATAATTTAGGAGCGCCATACCGCTTTCAGCAAAAGTTTTAACATGGTTCCATGTACGACCGTGGAACACTACTGCAGTATAATCAGCGTAGCAATAGATTTCTGCATTGCCCAGATTTATTGTTTGAATGTCGTTCAAATACATCAAGAACAAGGTCGGGCCGAGAATACTGCCTTGTGGTACCCCATACAATATTGTGTTCATATCACTAGTCAGTCTCTCAACTCTAGTAAGTTGTCTTCTATCTGTGAGGTATGATGTAAACCATTTGTGCGCTATACCACGAATCCCCATCAGTTCTATTTTACGCAACAGAATTGTCGTAGAAACGGAGTCGAACGCTTATGCAAGGAACACGCCCATACAGCAGCGTCCCTCGTCAAGGCGTCTAGCGACTGATTTTGTAAAAGCACTGACGGCAGCCTCCGTGGACACGCCTTGTCGGAATCCAAATTGCCGGTCAAAAAGTAAGTTATTTGCGTCAAGATACTTTATTAGGCGTAAATTGACAATCTTTTCCAGTATTTTCGAAGGGGATGATAGCAATGAAATGGGTCTGTAATTGGAAGGCTCGCTTTTAATGCCACTTTTATAAATGGGACACACGACAGCAGTCTTCCAAATATCAGGAAAGTCTCCAGAAGAAAGACTCAGATTGAAAATATGCGTTAATGGAACAAGAATGAGACTAGATATTCTTTTCAACAATATATTATTTATTCCATAATTTCCTGAACTATTAGAATTCTTCAGCTGTTTAATTAAGAATTCAACTTCGTTTTCGTCGGTGGGAGACATGAAGAAACTAGTGCTGGGGGATTTATTTACTTTTGCTTTATTAGCAAGGAAAGGTTCTGTCTCTTTGAGTTGAGACAGAATATTGGCTGCTGATTGACTACCTACCGTTGAGAAATATTTGTTGACGTTATCGATTGATTCCTGTGCAGATGGGCGATATGATAATAATTCCGAATTACAGCATTTGAATTTTTCTTGATGACTAATTGTTTTTATGGTCTTCCACAATTTCTTTGGGTCATCGTTAGCCTCTTCAATAAGCTCCCTTTGGTACTCCTTTTTAAGGGTATGCAGTAAGTTTGAAAGAAAATTTCTGTATCTCTTGTATGTTATTTGGGTGATACTGTCATCTGGGTTTTTATTTGCTTTAGCATGCAGTGCATCACGATGTGTCATACACCTGATTAAACCTGGTGTTATCCAGGGTTTGACGCTGAATTTTGAACAACTAACCTTTACATATCTTTTATTCTGCTCAAGTGCAGAAGAAACAGTGTTTGAGAATAGGCTGGCTGATTCTGAGGCAGTGGAAGCTCTGAAAACAGGTGTCCAGTCTATTTTGGCAAGATCAGCATGAACTCCTGCCTGGTTAATTTTACATACTGTTCTTGATGGTTTAGGTAATTTAGAAGATGTAGTACATATACAGGCCATCACAACGTCGTGATCAGTTGTGGAATTTTTACAGACAGTTACTAAGTGTTTGGAGAAGGGTCTAATAAAAATGTGATCCAGGCAGCTTTTTTACGTGTTGGCTGGTTAACAATGGGGTGTAGACCGTGAATTGACGTCAGGCTTAGCAACTTGTCTCTCTCTGGAGATTCCACCGTAGGAATGATATTAATATTGAGGTCCCCAGCAAGTACAATATCTTTATTGTCTAATTCGCTGAAAATGCCATCGAGATCATCTAAAAATGATGAAGTATCTCTAAAAGCCGGGGGACGGTAAAGGCCGATTACAGTTAATTTCTCAGGGATATCAATAACTAGACAATTAGATTGCCTGAATGGGGGTTCTTTAAATGAAGCATTCCAATATGATTTTGCATAGACAACTACACCGCCAGCTTTATTAAGATATGATGTCGATCTAAACGATGTTTATCCATCCAGTGAAGGAATTATAGTGTTGGCATTTAGCCAGCTTTCCGTGAGCACAATCATATCCAAATTAGTTTTTGCTCGCTTTAGAATTAACAAAAATTGATCAAAATTGCATTCAATACTTCTAATATTATATTATAATAAGTATACTGAAATTATAATCATTTAAAGAAGCAATACAGCTCTCAAATTCATCTACAGAATCTAGTAAATTGCAGTTTATAGCAAAAGTATTGTCTATGTCTGTTGTGATTTGAAAATTATCCATAAGCAAAAATAAAAGAACAGTAAAAATTAAAATAATGCAAATATATTCTATGAGAGAAAATTGTGTTTGAAATTTTGTGAGTGTCAATTGAATAAGAGAGCTGAATTGCCAAGAGACCATAAGTAAGCCAAAATATATATGTTAGTATGAGATTATGCATATACGGGGGAGTATAAAAAATATAGATAAATATATAAATGCTGTGGATAAATAGATACTTGATTATGCAAATAAGAGTGTAAAGTGTAAACAAGATATTGAAAGAGAGTTTTACCAGTAAAAAATATAAATTATGCCTTTTCTTCTGGTGCGAGAGGTGTTGGCAGTCCTACGTGCTGGTCTAGGTCGGCTTCGGATTTAATCTGTATAACAGGTTTCTTTTCGGCTTTACGAACAAAAATGTTTCCGCCTGTGGTCCAACAGAAACGAAATCCATGTTGCTTACAGCGAGATCTTGTGTCCCGAAATAACAGTTTGTTCTTTTTTGTAAGCCGTTCATTAATATAAATATTTTTAATGAGACCAGAAATGAGTTGATCTGTTGTTAAAGGTTTTCTGGATTTTACCTCTTTTAAAATGTTTTCTTTTTTGTGCCGGCAGAGCAACCGCACAACTACAGGCCGGGGTCTTGAAGAACATTCAGTATTCAGCCCTCGACGAGAGGATCCAACATGGAAAATATCGTCAAAAAGCAAGGTGATAATGTGGAAAAGGTTCTCGTTAGTATTTTCTGGGACTCCTATAATTTCAATTTCATTTCGAATCTGTTGTTGCCCTTGCCAGTCCAATTCGTTTTCTAGATAACTCACTTGGGCTTTGAGCTCCATAATCTTACTATCTTTTTCTAGAAGCTTACGCTCAGAAAGTTGCAGACGAGACACAGCATCACTCACTGATGATAATTTCTCGTTTAGATGATTGATATCTTGTCTAATAGCCTTTATTTCTGTTAATAGTGCCGAGAAGTTGCTATCCGATACTTCTGGTGGTGAGATGTTGGCACCCCCTCTAATATTTGTGTTGATGTTACGTAAGGGTGTAGAGGTCTCATTTGGATCATTATAGTTTTTGCGTACAGGCGTGTTGCTATTGTTAGTCTTTGGGAGTGACGATTTGCATTTAGGGCATACCCAGGATATTTTGTATAATTCCGTATAACTTTGGAATTTAATTTTATCAATATTAGTACAGATTAAGTCGTATGTTTGTTTGCAGGTAGAACACACCATGTATTCTAAATTCTTGATATTGCTCTTGCAGCCGCTGCACTTTATTGACGTCACAGTCACTACACCAGGACTTATAGCTTCACTGATCTGTAGTATAGCTTCCGCTAGTTAGCGATCCGTATTTTGCACGTTCAACTCGGGTGATATCGGCACTCGGGTGGAAGAATGTGTTATTAAGTTAAATTAAACTTTGAGTAGAGGTAATATAAAGGTTGAGTTTCGAAAAGCAAACTTTGGAATTTTATTTTACGAAATAGTTAAGACGTCTGTTCGCGACGGCATCCAAACATTTCTTACGATTATTTTAGCGATTCATTTATAGCGATAACGTATCACTACTAACTAATCAGATCGCTGTAACATATACATTTTCGCTTTCGATAACTGGCTCGTGATATTTATTTCCAAAAATCGAATGATGCAGTTTTTGTTTTTAATAAATTCGGAATCGTAGCTCCTTTCAGCATTTTTTTGTTATCCCGCATAGTTAAGCATTTGTCCATCTTATTCTATTTTATTATCTTAAAACCATCCTGTATATATTACACAATTTTCGAACCAAAGTTGTTCACAATTCAACTTTATAAGCTGTTATTTAATGCGGTCGATATTTTCAGAGGAATACGGACAGAAATTAAATTATTCTATGATCTCATTTATACCTAATTTTTTTTTGTATATCCAATATTTTCTCACATTTCTTACACATAGGGAATCCCGTTTTCCCTCTTATGTCGGAAAACATGAAATGCACAAAAATAAAATCCTTGAAATTAAAGAAAGAGGTGTTTAAAAAATAATTTGACGCCTGTTTTGTTTTCTTCTTTATTGAATAAAAAGTTTACATACAACCTTATTTGTCATTCTTAGCAACTCTAAAATTGCTGTCATTATCTAAACTGTGTTTACATAGATAATTTTATTTTTGTAATAATAATATTTGAAAATAGTAATTTATACAATATATCACGTTTGAAGATAAAACTCATACTTTATGAGATTCCAATTGAAATTGCAGCGATTTTTTGGTTGCCATGAATCCTATGTTTGTTTGTGTAAAACGATCGCGTATTTTAAAATTGCAAGTGGTTTATAGATCGCAAGATACCATCGTTGAAGGAAGATCAATGTTACGGGGTCTCGACTATGTGAGAGATCCTCGATTGAATAAGGTAATATACGTCATACTCTCGCTGCTTAGCCCAAAAGTTCCATGAAACGAAATTACTACAAAGTGTAACACACTTTACTACTATTAGCATTTAGATATCACAGCAAGATACCTCTCTGATTTTTCAGTAAAGTTTAGGTAAGTTTATAGAGAAATGAGTGCTCAAGAGGAATGTTTTGTAAAATAGTAAACTACCAATTTCTCATCAAAAGCACAAAAAATTCATATTCAGGATGGAATTCAGAAACAATCCCGGACAAGATAAAACCCTGGCATGTGTGGCCTTTCCCAATAAAGAAAACAAAGTCTGATGGTGGGGGTAGTTTTAAAAAGTTGCAATCATTTACTTTATAAACGTAATAACGTAAACAACCGTTTAAATAGGTTATCTTACTATCTAAGTCGATACCTTATTCTAATAATAATTATTGTTTCCTAGGGATTAGCATTCTCAATGCTTGAAAGGCAAGCTTTGGGACTGCATGGACTCTTAGCCCCAAAGTTTGTAAGTCAAGACGATCAACTGGAAATTGCAAGAATTTCTATTAATCGGTACAGAAGTAACCTTAACAAATACCTGTATTTGGCTGAATTGCAGGTAATAATGTTATTTGTACATTGTAACACACTGTATCTAATCGAACAAAAATTTATTATGCTTTTTTTTTACAGGATACAAACGAGAGACTATTCTTTCGTTTAATTTCGTCGGAAATTGAAAAGTACATGCCAATTATTTACACTCCGACAGTAGGTCTGGCTTGTCAAAGGTTTGGCGTTGTTTACACTAGGCCAAGAGGACTCTACATTACCATACACGATAAAGGAAACATATCAGATATTGTCAGCAATTGGTATAAGTCTTTTTATTTTGGCTCTAAGCTCATTGCATAACAAGAATGTTGATGCTTTGAATATTTTTTTAGGCCAGAACATAGAGTGAGAGCCATATGTGTTACGGATGGAGAGAGAATTTTAGGCCTGGGAGATCTTGGGGCTTATGGAATGGGCATACCCGTAGGCAAACTTGCCCTGTATACAGCTCTAGCAGGTATCAAACCACATCAATGTTTGCCAATCTGCTTGGATACGGGGACCGATAATGCCGTATGTATAATCTGTTGTTATAATCATATTCATGTTTCGTATAACAAATACAGATTTATAATTTGTGTATTTTGTATAGTAAGTATCTTGTATTTTTTTTTCTATAGAGTATGATGTGTGTACATGTACATGTATGAACATGTGTGTGTATGTACATATAATGTACATGTATAAAACGCGGAATTCACTTTAATTTGAAACAATGATAAAAAAGTATTCCTTCAACAAATGCTTCGCTTTTAGTTACACATTTTTTTTCTTTCGGGTAATTAATGCATGCTGTGCTAGTAAAAGTTTTATTCTTTTGGCACCATTACGTTAGACATTTCTCTACGTCTTCAAACCAAAGCACAGTTCAGCAATTGCCTGATCCATGGATGCAAATAACAAGTGGTAACCTGAAAGAGTTATCTTAGGTACAACTTGAGAATTTCTTCGCTTGTATTCTATTCAAGCGATATACTAGTCCAGCGAACGAGACGAACGAGCGGAATAAAAAATAAATAAATACGGCTTCCCCTTTCAATCTTTTACTCCGTGACAAATCAAGCGCTGATAAAAAAGTACATACTCATAAATTGGTAATTTAGTCAGGTAAATAAATACTGTCATAAAATATCGATAAACTTGATTACAAATAAAAACTATAATGCGTTTCATAATCTCGTATCAAAAATGTAAACAATGGCGTTCTTAAAAATGAAAACTGCATCAAACATTATCGTCGGTGAAATTTAAAAGGCCCATAAACTGTCCATTCGAAAAAAAAACAAAGTTTCTGGAGAATATAAAGCTAGCACTAGAAAGAGACGTCCACCTTAGTATTCTGTCTCTTTCGGCTCGCATTTCAAGAAGTGGACGTTTTATTCATTCAGTATGTATTAATTCTACGTTAAAGATTCACGGTTTCAGTAAAAAAATCATAGTGTAGTCTAGAAATGTAAGTTATTTTTAATGTCTAATTATTCTATTATTTATTTATATATATTCTATTAAATTTAATGTCTATTAATTAAAACATAAAAAAATACATATTTTAAATATTTGCATTGTACATTTTATGTTCAATAATGTATAATAAGACTTGTGTTATTTGTACTTTAGGTATTTATTTCGTTTGTTTCGCAACTTAAAACACATGTCACGTGACACGTGATTGTAGAGTTTTTTTGGTGGAAATCCGACGGAGCAAGTTGTGCTCTTCATTGATTTTTCTTTATTGTGTACGTAAGGTAGTATTTACTGTATAATTGTGGTAGTGTATCGTGCAGTGAATACTCAGTCATGAACGTTAGATAGAAAACTCAATGAGAAGTGTACACAGTTTTTTGCTCCAAGAAGTCCGCTCGTTGGTAAGATAGCAAAAAACAAACTAAAAGAGACTAGCATTAAAGGCTGTCACCGATTAACATAACCTACCTACCTACACAAAATTAACATTTGGTGTAGGTTGTCTTGAAGTAGGTTTAAATTTAAAAAAAAAAATTATTTATAAATTTTTTGTTTCAACTGAACTGAAATGTGCTTAAAGTCACTATGTATCTTTCAGCGCCTTATAAAGGACCCACTGTACATTGGCCTGCGACAGAAGCGAGTTCGAGGAGCGTTGTACGATGAATTCATTGATGAATTTATGTCAGCTTGCACTAACAGATATGGGATACACACTCTTGTGCAGGTTAGAATATTATAATAGTTGTAATAAGATAGTGTTAATATTAATATACTTAAGGTATTTAAAGAGTTCTTAGTTTTATATAGTAAGGAGCGAGCTATTTTTATGAAACTACCCTTAACTAACATTTTGGAGCTTCATTATTCTTTAGTGGTCTCGTAAATTTTCATTTTTTCATTTGCATTCGTTACGGCTATTCGAAAAGTGGCAGTAATTAAATACTTGATCAAGAATCCTTTCGTTAGCACTAAAACAGATTAATGCACATATTTAAGTAACTTTATGGTAAAAGAGATGGTAGCAAAGATTAATTGTGTTCGAGAAAGATAACACCCGTTGCACTTGTATTTTATTGAGACCGGAGCTGTTTGACGCTGAGCCACCTGCATATGTTAACTTTGTTTGAAACCTGGGTGCATCATCCTACAACAGAGACAACCTAAAAATGGAAGATACCAGAATCTCCAGCTCCGAAAATGCTAAAGTGGTTTTGTCTACCGGTAAAGTGATAGCAGTATGTTAGGATATGAAGTGTTTAATCATAGGGGCGAATTACTTAGAAAAGGAATGGTCCTGTATCCTCCTGCGATGTTTAAGTAAACCAAGGAAAAAAAAACCGGGCTGGATATTTATGAAGAAATGTATTATCTCACCAGGATAAAGCGCGATTCACATGTCTGTCGAGACATCGAGTATCTATCAGTATGACTTTGAATTGTTACACTACGCCCTGTAATATTCTGATATAGATCCATCTGACTTTTATTTATCCTCAAAACTCAAATACCACCTAGGAGGTCAAAAGCTTTTTAGAAACGAGGAGGTAAAGGCTGCTCTGCTGCCGCCGCATGATTTAAAGGTGGACGAAAAATGGACTAAGTTTTTTTAAGGCTGGCGTAGAAGCTGGCGACTAATGGAAGAAGTGGATTATGAACTTGCGGAAGACTATTGTTAAAAATAAATAATAAATAAATTCGATGTAGATATGTTTCTGGTTAGGGCTCCAAATTTTCAAATGTCTTTCGTAATTAGGTTGAATGAGTTTGTTTTTTTCAAATCCAACAATTACTTATGGGATATGAATATTTATTTTAACATATACACAAGCTGTAAACGATTGCCTATGCCACATCTATTAATGTGCCTATGCGATCCCGTAATTAGCATCCTTGCCTATGGCCATCAATTATCAAAGCTGTTTTTACAGAAAACAATGACTTGACGAGGCAATTATTGTTTAGTAACTCACTTTGCTCCCTGTAATTTAACTGGCTATTAAATGTGTAAACCATGATATTATGACGGTTATACATATATAAAGAACAGTTTTTTTTATTAGAGTTCTATTTTTTGTTGTTTTATATTTTATAAATAAATTGCCGAAAGCGCGCGTAAATTCATGCGTAGGTAAATCGAACAATTGAAAACAATTTAGACATTTTCAAGTTATCCTGAGTACTGGTATAACTTATAACTTATTACCACGTATTGTTACCTATTACACTAAACCATATTGTGAACTGGATTAGATATGAACGACATAGTTAAAATTAATTGACAGACACAAAATTAATTAATAATTCGTACTCATTGGAAATGGTGTACTTATGGTGAATTTGGTGCTGTATGGTAAGTTTATTTTATTAAACGATAAGAGATCACGTAGAAACAAAGTGGAAACTGTATAACGTCCGAGATGAGTAAATAAATATCATTAGAGAACTGCCTGGTTGTCGAGTCTGGTGAAATTGTAGGACCTAAAATTAATGTTGAAATACTACTTAATAAGTTTAGTTTAATTTTTTTTTACTTATTTTTGTATATTTTTTTATTTTGTAATCTTAATGTTATCCTTAAGGTAAGGCATTCCCATTTCGAGTACCTTTGATTACTCAGTGGGTAGTCTCAGAATATCGTTGTAACCAAGATTATTGAAATAAACGCATGTTATTTTATATTGTGGATAAAACATTCAATTGTGACAATAGTTGTAAATAACCTACGTAGTAGGGCACTTTACTTTCTGTTGAAAGTTGAATGAACAATTGATTGCGAACTGATCGATGACCAATCAGAAGGGTGACTGTAGTGTTTGTTTTACTAATAATAGTATTTGAAAAGTTTGTCATGATAAATAGTTTTATCATGTTCTAACCTATAATGAAATTTCTAACAAATGACATTTTAAATAAATATTTTACTTATGGTTCACTTTATATAAAATGTCTTTATTTAATTAGTATTAACGTTTTCTTCTTCTCAGCCGAAAGACCTCTCCGTTTGACGTTTTATTGTAATATATTTGTATAACGATGAAACGTCTTATATTACCTATTTATTGAGAAGTGTCACGTGAAAAAGATCAGGATTAATTTAAATTTAGAGCACTCAAAATTTTTTTAAAGTGTGTTTTAACAATAATGTACCTATGTGTGAAGATTAAGCTGGCGTATTATTAACTCTTATTGTTTATTTATTTAGTGCCTTCGTTGATTTGTTGTGCACTTGAATAGTTGTTAAATGCATTAACCTGTCTTGAAATAATACATACACTAAACAATACAAGTAAAGTATTTATATTACATACAAAGAGAGATTTCAGTGCAACAATAATAAATAATTAAATGTGATTTTTTCAAACTGAAATTTCATCATCATAACGTTTTAGTGGTAGGGTTTCCTTTTGACGGAGTTCGTCTGGGGAAACAGTAGATGCAGTTATTTCTGTTTTAATCACATAATAAATACGTGCATGTGTTTGTGGACCAGCTAAAGGGTAGAAACCACCAGTTAAAATACAGTTTTATTCATTAACAGTTTACAAGAATAAAGCCAAAATAGTTATCAAAATAAATGCAAAGTATTATTATTTCTTGTTTGTTTAATGCATAACCGTGAAAGTTCTTTGTGTTACTTTTTTTTCTAATACTCTATAAGTTACAGCGCGTTAGTTAATGAATGAAATTATTGAGTGGCGACAAGACGGACCATCAATGGATGCGGGCCGCACAAGGTGAAACGTTCTAAGTTTCTTTGGGGAGCCTTCAGTAGACATATTTCGGCTGTAAGAAGTAGTAGTAGTATCATTTAAAGCAAAATATTTTTTTCCAGTTCGAAGATTTTGCATTGAACAATGCGTCACGCTTGCTAACGAAATACAGAGACATTTACTGCACTTTCAATGATGATATCCAAGGAACCGCTGCGGTTAGTGTAGCTGGAGTTTTGTCTTCTGGTTTAGTAACTGGAATGAAGATAACTGAGCACACCTTTATGTTTCTTGGTGCTGGATCTGTAAGTTTCTGTTATGCTTTGTTTGTTTTATACTATATATACAGACTCTTTTAGGCCCTAGCATAGCCAGTCAGTTAAAATACTTTATGGAATGGTAGAAGTGATTTGTGCTCCAAATCAAAGACGCACTAGCATTGAAAAATGTTTTACTATAATAATTATGATGATTGCCACTGTGGTATCAGCTTCATTTACTAAAGATGTATTTGTGGCGATTGTCGTCGAACATAACAGGCGCAAGGACATATAAGATTAATTATAGTCGGCCGAGTGGCGTAGTGGTTAGTAGCCATGCCTCATACGCCGGAGGTCCCAGGCTCGAGTCCTGATCGGGGCTTTCATTTGTGTAATGAACACAGATGTGTTTTCATTCTGGGTTCCCTCTCCCCCAGTTCGCTGTATGGTCATCCATAACACAAGCTCTCAAACTTTGGGATGTGTTTGTCTGTGAATTTATTATTATTATTATCCATTGAGTTTTGTATGTCCTTGCGCGCGATATCTAATTCACAGTTCGAGCTAATGATAATCATTGTAAACGGAACCAAGGTATTTTATTTTCTCAGGCGTCAACAGGCATTGCCAATTTACTCGTAGATGCTATGATAGAAGCCGGTTTGTCAAAAGAAGAAGCTGTAGAAAGGATTTATATGTTTGATGTCGATGGTATGGTTACAACAAAAAGATCAAAGGGCGTACCAGATCACGCCTTAAACTTAGCAAGACATTTAGAAACGGACACTAATTTCGAAAATGTAGTTTCGAAATATAAACCGACTTGTCTGTTTGGTAAGAATGTCATACCAATATTAAGAGTTAAAGTGCTTGTTTTGTTGATACAGAAAGTATGTAAAGTGAATATAAGAATAAACTTTTTATAATATAAATGATGCTCAGCCCATTCCTCTATGACAAGTAAATAAAATATTAAATTTATACAGCTCAAATACCAACGCATGTACTAAATTCCTAAATTCTTTGCTAATTCACATGGACATAAACAGCATAGCTAGCCGATTTAAAAAACTTGACGTATCTAATCAGCGGGTCCAGACCACGTAAGTGCCGTGTTTCTCATAAACTGTGATGAGAGTATAGCTTTACCAATTAGTTTTCCCTGTAGAAAATCACTAGCAACAAGCGTTGTTCCTAAAATCTGGAAATCGACCTTTGTCACACCAGTACATAAAAAAGGATCGAAAGCTGAAGTTGCTAACTTCATCGGCCAAGTTCTAAGTTGTGCATCATCGCAAAGGTCTGCGAAAGAGAGGTCTATAATCAATAAAGTTGTGTTCTGCACTGTTTTTATTTTAAAGGGCCGTTCAACCGTTACAAACTTAATACTGTGTAATGAATACCTTACTAACAGTATGAGGCATCAAGTTGACGTAGTTTACACAGATGTGCTTTGACAGGATTGATCACAGACTCTTATTACATAAGTTAGAACTGATCGGTATCCAAGGCGATCTCCTTAGATGGCTTGCATCCTATATTAATAATAGGACTGAGGCGGTCTCAGTTCACAACTATATCTCTGGGTGGGTACGCATACCTAGTGGGGTTCCGCAAGGCTCCTTGTTAGGCCCACTGCTTTTCTTGATTTTTGTTAATGAAGTTTCTCAATGTATTCATACTAGCAAACTGCTATGCTTTGCAGATGTCATGAACATATTTAGTTATATCAGATCTCAAATGGATATGTTGAACCTTCAAGCTGACTTGTACGACTCGACTTATACTGTACAGAAAACAAATTGGATCTGAATCCTTCCAAGTATTCAGTAGTAACGTTTACTCGCAAAAAACTACCAATTCAGACATTATACACTCTAAGGGGCCACTTACTCCACAAAAGCAATGTTGTCGAAGATCTTGGGATTATCCATTATTCTAAACTTATTTTTGACAACCACATAGAATCCATCGTTGCTAAAGCATCTAGAGCTCTTGGTTTTATTTTGCGGATCTCGGGAGATTTTAAGCCTGCGAAAACGTTAAAAATACTATTCTGTGCATTTGTCAGAAAAAACCTTGCGTATGATTCCCGAATTTGGAATTCCCGTAACCATATGTATGTATTACGTATAATGGAACAAATCCAATCCAAATTTATTAAGTACTTGTGCTTTCGTCTACGAATCCCACACTCATCTGAAAACTATTTAAATATATGCAAGAATTCAATTTTCTATCACTTTCCAAAAGATACGAATAGCAGACCTCATATTATGTCTTCTGCAAATAATGTCAGGCCATGTAGATTGTCCAAATCTTTTTTCCGAAATAAAACTTAATGTCCCACAAAGAACCACTCGATCATACTCACTTATGTTCCTATGGTATCAATCAATTATAGGCAGAACTCATACTTACGGCGAGTAAGCAACAATTTAAATAAACTGTGCAAGCGCACAGATCTTGACCTAAGTCCGGAGAAATTTAAAAGGCTACAAGGCTAATAGGGCCATAAATAGACTGTCCATATCGAAAAATAAAATCAGATCCTGACCTCTTTTACACCAGCGTTCCTATGGCAAGGCGGCGGATAAGCAGATTATTTTTCGATACAGATAATTAGTTCCATACTATATTATTTTCTGTATTTATTTGTTTTAGTTGTGTAGTTACCTATTTATTTAACATCAATTGTAAACTTGTCGAGCTATACGCTACCTAGTTGAATTTTTAAATTTTTATACGCGGTATTTTTAAACGCGAGAACCTTTAATTGGCTCTGTATGGTTAATCGATTGTTCATTCCTGTGTAACAAAGCTGTTGGTTCTCCAAATAATAAATAAATAAAAACCTCAGATTATGTACAAACTAAGAATTTGTTCACTATGATAAAGTAGTTGATCATTAAAATAAAAATCAATATGTACCTATAAAAATGAATATATAAGTTAATTTCATCTTTAAAAGTCAAGTCACACGCTTAGCTTAGTTTAGATACAAGTGGCACTTATTCTAAATCTCTAAAAATCTTTTTGTATATGTTTATTACTTAGATATTAGGCTCATATAATAATAACATTTATTATTATGATTGCTATATGAAATGTCAATAGATTTTTAAAGTGTTTAATGTTACAGGTTGCTCTACTGCTGCTGGTACCTTTACTCCTAAAATTCTAAATATGATGGCAGAATTCAATAAAAGGCCTTTGGTTTTTGCTTTGTCTAATCCCACCAGCAGGGCAGAGTGTACGGCTCAGGAAGCTTACGATCATACAGAGGTGATAAAGAATTTATCCATTAGGGCTGAACATTAACGGTTGTTGTTTTTATTCATTCACGTTTATGATTGGACGCACTGCCTTTTAGGTCATAAAAGATAGTTCATTTATAACTTCTTTCTCCAAACATTTTTATATTATTACTATCATGAAACGATATTTTATTACACTTGATTTTCACTGACAAAAGGTAAAAGTTTAATTTACGAACGCCGTTTTTTAGGACTTGGATCCCGTCATTCTTCTTCTTAACATTAATTATAGCCATTATATCATATCGTACCTACATTGTATAAAAACATAGATAATTAACATGAAGTATTATCAGTTCAGTCATGGAAATTTCTTGACAAACGGTACCCTATATATCATTCCAGATCAAATTTTATTCGTGTGTTAAATTTCATCCGTTTAGCCGTTTTTGCGTGAATAAGTAACAAACATACAAACTTAATTTCATAAAACTTACGTGAGACATCTTAATTAGGTATTTAGTAACGCGGCTTACTCACGGTACACGGTCGGATAGGTCCGACTAGTTTCGGACTCGTCTACATCTTCAGGGATGAGTGTAGTCGCGGCTACACGCCTCGCCTCGCACTGCGCGCCGCCGCACGCAGCTCGCGCTGGGTATACAAAATACCATGCGATTGTGGTTAAAGCTACGTTGGAGGGACACGCAGAAATATCAACACCAGGTTCTCTGAACATGTCCGCAGCGTAAAGAAGTAGGATGAGAAGACATCTGCAGTCGTAGAACACATGTTTCACGCTGGTCCGTCGCATTACATCCGCTTTGATAAAGCTCGGCTATTAGTTCCTCAAAACCTCGTTCGACGCAAAATATACACGAAGCGATCCATATTAACAGGCGTGACACGTTCAATCGCGATGTTGGTTGGGCTCTAGCCCCCGCGTGGAAGCCGATCCTAGGACTGCAAGGACACGCCAGTACTGACGCAGCTCTCTTCACGGACATCGTTAGCTCAGCCTGCACCCTATTTTCGCCTACGGCGCCCCCACCCCGTCGCCGGCGCTGCCATCCAACCCCGCGCCGCTCGTGGCGGCCACTCCAGCGCCCACCCAGCGCAAGCTGCGTGTGGCGGCGCGCAGTGCGAGGCAAGGCGTGTAGCCGCGACTACACTCATCCCTGCAGACTCGGTTTCCCGCCTTTTTAGCCCCTGCGCTAACTTGCCTCTAATTTCATGCTTTGTAGTACCGTATCATTTTCATAGACGCCGTTTTCACGGCGGTTGTGTTAACCGTACTTCCTTCCTCGCACGAGTGCTACGAGCTACGTCGACGGGATTCGTCGTTCCAGGTGTTGCTTCGTGTGTGTAAGTTCGTGAGCTCAAGATTTCGTGAACAGGTGGATAGTAACTGTGCCAACGAAACCTGCTTAGCGTTGCCCCGGTGCGAGCCGGAGTTAATGTTTAGGAGACATTTTTAAAACCCCATCACAAAAGGGGTCTCTCTATTCCTAAATACTCTATTGTGCGTGATGACAGGCCCGTACTCGTCCAACGAGGTGGCACTGCCATATACTACAAGAAGAGTATTCACTGTTTACCGATTCCCACGCCTCCCTTCACCAACATGGAGGCCACAGGGTGTAGACTGGCTATGACAGGTCATAGGACCATAATCATTGTCTCGGTCTACATACCTAGTGGAACACCGCCCCTTCGTAGTCACTTCTAGGCCTTACTCGAACTGGGGCAATCCATCATTATGTTCGGCGATTTTAATTGCAAACATACTGACTGGACGGGCTTGTCGACCAACACCAGTGGTGTGAAACTACTAGACATTACGAAGTCACTCGATCTTGACGTAATTTCTCCCGTCACACCCACCCATTACCCGGATAACCCGCTTTATTCCCCTGATATCCTTGACTTGGCCATAGTCAAAGGTATCAATCTGGATCTAAGGACCATACAGCCGCTAGACGACTTAGGCTCCGAACACCGCCCGGTGTCCCTAAGGTCACCAACTAGGACCCCAAAACGACCCTCCTGCTCCGAAAACCTATACCAACTGGGAAGGTTTCAAGCACACCCTGTCTTCGGCCTTGGAAGTCCCAGACTGCCCCCTCGCGATTTCATCCGACTATCTCGATAGCACGGATAAAATTGACTCGATAGTCGATTCACTCACTGCCGCCATTAACTCGGCCATTAGTGAGAATGTAAAGGTTGCTAAGCATGGCAAGCCCAAGCTTCCCTTGGATATTAGCAACTTAATCAAAGCTAAAAATGCCGCTCTCCACGGAGCCAGGCGTTACCCCACACCCGCCTACAGGCTAGCCGCAAACTGGCTACAACGTAAGATCAAATCCACCATCGTGGAATACAGAGACGCTCAAACGGACGATCTTATGATAAATATCTCTCCGTCCCACACGGCGTACTATAGGATGGCGAAAGCCCTCCGACTAGACGCCCGAACTTATACCCCTCCGTTTTCTCGTCCCGATGGCACTATCGCCTTCGAGGACGACGAGACAGCTGAATGCTTTATCGACAACATTGCTTCTCAATGCTCCCCGAGTACCCAACCCACAGACCCTTTGCACATCCAGGCGGTGGAAGACGAATTCCTCCGCAAAGACTCCCGTCGAGTCACCAGAGACCCCATTTTAGTGTCTAACGATAAGATTATTTTCCTCATCAGAAGACAGAAATCCAAGAAGGCCCCGGGTGTGGATGCAATTTCCAACCACGCACTTAAGCAGCTGTCTCGGCAGGTGCTTACCTTACTTGCGATTATCTTCAATGCCTGCTTCGACCTTAGCTACTTTCCAAAAGCTTGGAAAGAAGCTACAGCCATAGGCATTCCCAAGCCGGGTAAACCTTTGAATATCCCGGCTAGTCACAGACCCATCAGCCTACTTAAGGCCATGGCTAAACTTCTCGAGAGAGTCATAATCGCTCGAATGAAGGACCACCTATTCCCAGCGGACGGTGACCCCCTCATTATCCCCCACCAATTCGGCTTTCAAGCCAAGCACTTGTGTTTTCCAAATCGTCGAGTACATACTCGACGGCTTCTACCCTAGACGACTTAAAACAGTCGCGGTATTCTTTGACGTAGCCAAGGCTTTCCACACAGTCTGGCACGCGGGCCTCTTTATAAGCTGTACAATACAGGCTTACCCGACCGACTAGTTAAACTAGTCGGCTCCTATCTTAAAGATCACACCTTTCGTTTTAAACACGAAGGTACGCTTTCTAACCCCTGCCCCCTCAGGGCGCGAGTCCCTCAGGGCTCGGTACTCGCCCCTCTATTATACACCAATGACATACCTATTCCGACAAAAGGTGTTCAACTCTCCGTCTTTGCCGATGATACAGCCCTGTTCGTCAAGGGCGTGCACGTCGACACCCTCATCACCGGCCAGAAGGCCGTAAACGACCTCGGAGCCTGGTTTAAAAAATGGCGAATCGATGTAAATCTAGAGAAAAGCTCTGCGATGCGCTTTGAACATAATCGCCGTCGCCCCTGCGACCCCCATATTCGAATGCTAGGTACGCTCATCCCGTGGGCACTAACCACCAAGTAGCTAGGCGTAACGCTCGATCGTACGCTATCATTCCGACCTCACATACTCAGAGTTACCAAACTCACCCGTCTGTACATAGCCCGCCTAAACAGTATGTTAGGCAGGCACAGTAATATGTATCTTAAGAACAAGCGAACGTTTTTTAAGATTTGCGTCGGACCAGTCATGACGTATACAACCCCAATCTTTGCCCATGCCAAACCCTCCTATTTGTATAAGCTGCAGGTAGTCCAGAATCTCTTCTGCCGCAGGGCCACGGATGCTCCGTGGTACGTGCGTAACGCAGACCTGCACAGGATCTCGACTTACCTACAGTACAACAACACCTTAGGACGCTCTCCAACGCTTTTTTCAAGCGATCCGAAGAGCATCCTAACCCCCTCATATGCGAGTCAGTAGCTTATACTGCTCCGTCCATGCCGTCGACGTACAAAGTCCTTAGACCGAGAAATGCACTCTCGGATACCCCCGATCAGCTTTCGGCTAATCTGGACAAGCTCATGGCTGCCCAGGCCGAATAAATCATCATCCAAATTGTCACTTTCACCTTATGTGATTATTGTTCTCAGCGAGTGACCCTCTAGGCGGTCCCCGCTTGCGCACCCACCTCCCTACCCGGGTGTCGCTCCGATGAAGGCTGACAGCATTCCCATGCTACAGCAGGCAAGGTGGTTTTTAGTGGGTAGGTGCCACTCTGGTGAGTCCCACATCACCCCGCAGAGCCGGTATGCCTGCGTTGGTATGCATGATGCATCTTCCACCTGCCTCCCGTGAGGGTGTTACATAGGCGGCAAAAAAAAACTCATTCCTGAAGATGGACTCTAGACGAGTCCGAAACTAGTCGGACCTATCCGACCGTGTACCGTGAGTAAGCCGCGTTACTAATTACCTAACATAGAAACCTTAACATTCACAATACTAGTATGATTGTTTACTTCTCCTTCAAATGTGGGTGACTTGTTTCTTTGTAGACTCCTTATGGTAATACGATGTCTTCTTTTTTAGTTTCTGATGATAGGATGATATCTAAAATATCTAAATGTTATCAGGGTCGAGCTCTCTATGCTTCGGGTTCACCATTTCCTCCTGTACAGTATAAGGGAAAAACATATATCACAGGCCAAGGCAATAACTCCTTTATATTCCCTGGCGTAGCTTTAGGAGTCATATCCGTTGGTTGCTACCATATCCCCAATTCCATGTTCCTGGCGGCTGCTAAAGTAAGTAGTTTGTTTTTTTTTACAATTTATATTTTTTATGTAACTTTTAGTTCCACTATGTCAAAAAACTTTGACACTGTACTAAATTCAAACAGTCCTTAATTATGATCAGCGCCAAGTGGAAATTTTTTTAAATCAATACATGGTGACTCGTTAATGATAATTAGCAAATACTTGAAATGTAATAAATAAATTTAGGACATAGTGACACTTTCCATTGAACAAACTATAGAAACTGCTTATGTAGAATTAGATTTACTGCATAGTCGATTTTATGTATGGACGTCAATAAGGATAGGTAAGGAAAAGTATTATTTTACTTTTAATAATTAGGTAATTTCTTCAAGGACGGTTTAATTGAAAGCTGTGCGGTACACAGCAGTTTTTTCATTCATTTTTATCCATATAAAAATTTTACCTTAGTATTACAACATGTTAATAAAACAAAAAAAGATAAACTGCCATCGATTAATAGCAACGATATTTAAAATTGATTTTCAAACAAAAATATAATTACCAATGCACAATAGGAAAATGAAAAACAAGGAAAGAAAAATCACTAAAGATAGGATACAACGCCTAAACTCTTTTGTACGAAGCAAAGCGGAAGTAGAGTTTGAGCGCTAGAACCTTCGGTTCTTCCTATTTTGACCGCTATAATAATTACATTGACGTAGTTATGTTCCGGTTTACGGGAAGGAACAAGCAATGCAATTACTGGAACAATGGCAATTTCAACGGAAGCCTACGCTGACAACGCATCATTACTCGGTATAAAATCACAATCACTACTGATAATAAAATTGCATACTGATCAAGTGGGTAACGTGCTCGTTTGCCGGCTATACGTAACAAAAATAAACAATAAACTGATGCCTAACCAACAAGTCTCCTCTCTCCTAATATTTACTTTTTAATATTCTTAAATCACCAATGAAATTAGATATTGAACTTAGATAGATATTGGACTTAAATGAAATATCTTTTTATTTCTTAGTGGTTGCAATGTTGTCTTATAACTGGGGAACATAGTGGCTGGCATTTTTGGTAACGGTTATCTGTTTGAAAGGTAGGACAAGCATCACTGAAGTCACCTTAGACATTTTTGGGTTCCCACAAACAGAGACCGGTGACGTTTTCTTTATAATAACTGTATTATAAAGACAGTCAGTATAAAGTCAAAAAAATGGTCAAATAAAAAGCGAATTTGTCGTATGAAAAAACCAGTAAAACCATTTTGACAAGAGTAGTGTCACATATTTTTAAAATATGCATACTATACAGTACAAAACAAAGTCGCTTTTTATTTGTCAACTCTGCTGAGTAAAACCATTTTGTCAAGACGATTTTACAATTGACGACCAAATGCTGTCTATGTACGGTTTATGGATTTCAGCTTATGTTTTTTTGTTGTACAAACCATTCTTACAAACAATAAAGTAATTACTTTCCTACTCATGCCAAGTAATTTTGATTTCAGATTTCAGCAATCTAGTTCAGTGAATCAATTTTCCTTTAGAAGCTTGTTCTACCAATCACATAAATTTAGGATTCTGGCTTTATTCAAAATGACCTCATATATGATGACACACCTAAGTAAATTATAACTTCAACGTTAAATACGGAACGAGCACGCGAATCCGACGCGAAGCGAGGCGTTGGTCTAGTGTGCGAGTGAAACAAAGTCTTCTGGCGGAGCGCTTTCAGAGAAATTTGATTACTTGCATGAATGAATGCTTCCATGTAGTTATACTTGCATACCGACATGAATGTTTGCATATCTGCGTGGTGGCTGCAAGGCTGCTTGCTTGCAAGCGTATTTACATGCCTGCGTGTATGAATGGTGGCCGGAACATTGAAGCTAAAAATAAATTGTTTCCTTTGTTGAATCAGCCCCATGTTTATGTTTTGGTACTTATTATTATATTCGATAGTTCGAATACTATAATACAATTCAGAAAAATAATCATAAATGATTCTTGTTCTGAATTTATGAGAATCTTAACTGACCAACTAAGAAATTAAAAATGGTAAATTAAAAGGTGTCTTTGGGAAAGTTGTTCAGTACAAGCAATACTCTATTACCTACTTCGTGACTGTCACTACTTTCTTTTACACTAAGTACAATGTTTTTTTTTAATTTAGTAGTTTAGGCCTATCGGCGTCGTGGATAGTAGCCCTGCCTCATACGCCGAAGCTGCCAGGTTAGAGTCCTCGTCGGGGCATTCATTTGTGTGATGGACACAGATGTGTTTTCTCGGGTTATGGTTTTTTGTATTTATATATGCATATTCATTCTGGGTTCCCTCTCCCCCAGTTCGCTGTATGGTCATCCATAACACAAGCTCTGCTTACTTTGGGGCCAGACAGTCGGTGTGTTTGTCTAGGGATTTATATTATTATTTTTAAGTTAGAGAATTTCTTTATCCGTGGGTTTTTCCTCTTCTTGCTCTACATATAATCTGAATTGAAAAGCCGAAGTTAAGAATTGTAAAGTCTAAGTTAGTGTTTAAGCATGCTCAAACATTACGAATGTCCTCATAATTATTATTAAATTGGAATAATTATAAATTTTAAGTTCTAATACACTACACTAATATTTTTTTCATGTCCTTCACTCCTTTTTATTCTTTTTTTTTGTATAGCAGCCAAAATTTTGATTTAATTTAAAAAAAAATTATATGAATTAAAATTAAATCTTGACAGGCTCTTGCTGCGTGTGTGACAGAACAAAATTTGGCGACTGGAAATCTGTACCCCAGTTTATCACAAATACAATCTGTGTCCCTCAAAATAGCTACGGAAATCGCATTATCAGCTTTTAAAAATAGTGAGTATGATTTTCTTGTAAAGGTTATTATTATTCCATTTCTGCTAAGTAATCTTTTAGTCTTTAGTTATTGTTTAAAAAAAGTATCAATGAATATATTAAATAGGCAGATAAGTAAAATTAACCTCTAAACAACAAAAGTGCCCCTATAAAAAAAAATTTCAGTGTTTCCTTAACTATGGTTTATCAACAAAAAGAAACGAAAAAAACTTCTTTTTCGAATATTGGTTGTTAATTAGTAATGCAATGTAGAATTTCTTTTTCAACTCATAATATGGTCTCTGCTATGTAAATTTTTTTTGAACTTTTTTCTAACTATATTGTAGTGAAGACCCTGTCCGAGAAAGTATACCGTGTCCTTTCAATTTGTTGTTTATAACTATGATTATCTGAAAACGTGAAATAAAGTGTAGAACAGAAATATCAAATACTAACATAAATAGGAAAAGATACTCAATTTATTTTTTCATTCAACACTAAAAATGTAATTACAGTGATATTATTTACTACTAATAATACTTATATATAAAAAAATCTAAGCACTTACCCTCTTTATATACCATTCGAATAAGTTAACCATTTGAACGTTTTTAACCTTTTGTTACCTACCTGTTACCTTTAACTTTAAATTTAAAAAAGTATTTTTTACTAATATTTCTTTTAACAGTTAGAAAAAAAAATAAAGCATTTTAATATAGTGATCATCGGACGTTATATAAAGCAATCAGATTTCTTGATTACTATGAGATCAGAATAAATATCTACTACCCTACGGGTATAAATATAACACCATGACTACCCTCTTATCTTTGCAAGTTCCTATGTAACGTTTTTTCTGGCACTGATTGAACGCTTTTTAACTTATATTTTTATGAAGGATAGTGGATTAAGGTACGTCGTAAACAAAAAAATTTAATTAAAAAAAAAAGAGATTTATATTTTTGTACGTTGAGGTCAAGCCAACTTTCAAACAGTTCAAACATTGTTTGGTCATTCGAATATTATAATAGAGGATTTGTCTTAAGAATGCACTTTCAAAATATGGACAACAGGGGTAGGCACACTTGTACTTTATTTAAATCAACCTTTAGAAAACGCTACTTGATGGATTTCAATGAAAGTGAGGTTTATTTCGGTTGTACCTTCTACCTTCTCTTCTTTGGTTTCGGGGAGCAATTGCTTATAGAACCTTGCAAACTCATGAGGCGTATTAAAATCAAACGCGGCAGTACCTTCTTACAAACTTGGGAAGATAATTATAATTACAATTCAAATCTATTTACTAAAGTCTTTCTAATTTCGACCGCCACTACTACCACGAACTTACGAAGTTGTGTGTCCGAAAAAAAAAGCATCCTGTGCAATTATAGTAACAAAGGCAATGCAAACTTGAGCCTACGGTCGGCGACGCGCCATTGTGCGATATTCCAATATTTTAATCACAAACAAAATAAAAATAAGCATATACGATTAAAGCTTTTCTTTTTTCTAATTTGTTGGCCACGGATGCCACTTAGCATCAGGCAGATTGTATATTCGTTTGGAGGCTATGAACATAGTTAAAACAGAGACGTCCCATTGATGGCATATAAATATAGATAAGAAATTTAACTTTTTGTGGTAAATGTTTATCTTATAAGAAAGGCACAGAACAACGCCACACCGCCTAGTCTGTCATTTATATTTCTTTTCTGTTATTATTATGACAGAGATATGAAGAATAATATTGAAAGCGATCAAGGTTGAAGGTGACTTTACTATCAATAAACGGATTTCCTGGATAAGTAACTGAAAAGCACAGTCTACGCGCCTCATTGGGTTTTCTATTTATGCATATCTCAATGAGTAATCACTGCTCTTACTTAAGCACAGAAAAGAGACGAGTCAAAATCAATGACGAGCCCGACTTGTTTCGTTCATTTCCTGCCAAGAAAGGCCCAGGAACTATGCCATAGAACCTGGTGTGTCGTAAATATTTATTTTATTTTATTATGATGATGATGACGTTATTATGAATGATAGTGTAGACGGCGAAGGTAAAAGTCAATAGTAAAGTGATAGCGTAACTTGGGTGGACCAAAAAGATATATGTTTATATACTCACCGGCACTAAAGTGTCTGAATAATAATTTTTTCAATGTTTATTGAAAAAATTATTATTCAGACACTTTAGTGTCGTAATTTATAGTATAGTGCTGTAATTTATTGTTTTGTTTGTTAATTAATGGTGGGTACTGTTTCATAAACAAAACACTAATTTTTGATGCATTTGTAACTTTATTTAAGAAAAAAATCTAAAAAATTTGAATTTTTGTGGCCGTGTTGCCTCCCCTGACTCTGATGACCTCTTGAAGCCTATCAGGAAGGCTATCAATGACGCCCTGAATGTCTGATTGAGGGATACTGTTCCATTCTCCTACTGCAGCTGATTTGAGCTCTCTAATGGTCGTGGGCGTAGGTGTTCGTGCCTTATTGCATCTTTTTAGATTGTCCCAGATGTGCTCAATAGGGTTAAGATCTGGGCTACGCGCTGGCCACGGTAATGTTTAAATTCCGACGCTATTCAAGTAGTGATTAACACTCCTGGCAACATGAGCCCTTGCGTTGTCATGCATTAAAATAAAATTGTCTCCAATAAATGGAGCAAAAGGAATGACATGTTCTTCCAGAACCTATTCCACATATTTGATTGCAGTTAAACTTCCTCTTTCAAACACGACAAGTTCTGTACGAGCTTCGTAAGAGATTCCAGCCCATACCATAACTGAGGCTCCCTGATATCTGTCATATCACTGTTTCCAATATTGCACATGGAGCGAAACGTACGTTCATTTGGGCGCCTGTATACCCGCTGACGTTCATCTGGACCTCTTAAAGCGATTCTGCTCTCATCTGAGAACAAAACGTCCTTCCACTGGTCTACATTACTGTAATCGCGTGCAAACCGTAGTCTAGCTCTACGGTGCTGTGGGAGAAGTTCGGGTGCGCGCACTGGTCGGTATGCTCTAAGATGTTTTTCAGCCAGCCTTCTTCTTATTGTTCTTTCACTCACACTCACATTTCTTACCTCAAAAAGGCTATTACGGGCTTCAATAGCTGTGGAAAAGCGATCTCTCAACACGTTGTTGACATGAAGCGATCGTCTCGAACAATTATACACCGAGGACGGCCTTGGCCTGGTCTGCGCGTGTAGGTACTAGTCTCCCGAAAACGTCTGATAGCATCCTGGATAGTTGTTCGCGGTACTCCGAGAGTTTGAGCAATTCGACGTTGACTGTAGCCAGCATCAGCCAAAGCCACAGCCCTTGCCGCTCCAGTAGCATCGAGTGGCATTTTTTAAAATTAAATTTACTAGGAATGTCTCGGAACATAAAACTAAACTTGTTGCAATGAAACAAACCAGTACAAAAAAAATTTGAGCGTCGATAATCTAACCGTTACGAAAATCTACTTAATAACTAAAACACATAAGGTCATTAAAAGTTTTGATTACAAAAAAAGTGGGTAGAAGTGTTGTTTATTGGAAAAACTACCCACAAAACAAATAACGAACAGAACAACGACCGTAAACATTTAAAAATAAGAATACCGACGTTTTATAAGGGTGGGCGGTTAATTTTGCCGGTGAGTGTATTTTAAACAAAAATTATCTATAAAAGTGATTTGTATATACAATATAATATTTTCTAGCCTGAGTTTATCGCGTAAAATTATATTTTTACTTTGAACTCGTAGTTTCTCTCAGGACCTTGTTACCTACTCCCGCTATTTCAATTTAACCAAAGCATATTTCACGGTTATAATGAGCGAAGGATAACGGTCACTGTAAAAGACTCAGTATTATATTTTATAGTAATGTGGAGTCTTCTTATTATTCTTACAAATCACGACATATTCGCCATTCAACGTTACCAATGCCTCAAAAAGTGTTAAGTCTGTATATGGCTTCAAAGCTCCCAGCTTCTAATCTTCATCAACAAATAGCTCTATTTTGTTTCAGTATTTTGTATTGAGTCGGTGACTTGCAGTTTTTATCAAGACTTTTTTTTTGTACAGATTTGGCGTCCACACATCCCGTTCCGGTCGATATGGAAGCATATATTCGAAGTAAATTGTATAGCACGGATTATATTCAGATAATACCAGACCTTTACAATTATCCATTAAATTCTTCAGTCACGTTGGATTCTTTCAGTGAAGCGAAAAAACATTATCAAACACACAGACCGTACGTTTCCTTTTATATGACAGATACTTTCATAGATTTTTGAAAAACGTAACATTATAAGTCTGGCTGCAAGTCAGAAAGGAAGTCTGATTAGCAGTGATAACCCACCGACATTAAAATATATTTGAAGACGACCAGGCCTTAAAAGTGCCTTGGATGATATTTGATTAATATTAATATTTATAAGAGACTTTTTCTTGTCTTTGTTACCCGTTTTTACATTGTCTTAGCAGGAAAATGAGTACTCAACGATGGTAAGTACCATCGACATAGATAATCGTGTATTAATGATTCATTGCTAAGCGTACGTTACAAGTTGGAATTGTCTTGTTCCTGCATTTGTCACAGATGATAATTTATGCATTACAGAGCACAATCATTGTATTTAATAGAATCGACAGTAGAATGATGTATTATTAACAGTAGTCCCCAGCCAGAAGCCTCCAAATAGCAGTGGTGTCTTTACGGTAAACTTGTTTTTGTTTCAGAACCTCAAGAGTCAAACCGCCGAAAACATGATTAAATTATAAGAATAAATCGAAAGGACAGATGAATTTTAGCATATTAAATGAAATAACGTGTTAGTATCAGCTGTGTTATTTATTAAAAAAGTTAACATATGAATAAGAATACTTATTTAGTGATCCCTCTTAACTAATTTTAGGAATATTTGGACTCTTCAGTCCTATATTGTCATACACACAAAATAATACTATGTTTTTGTTGCACACGAATGATGTATTTTATATATTCATAAAATAGATTTGAGGAATTAAACCTCATCCAATAAGTCTTGAATTTCCATAATTATTTACTAAACCCTCCCATAAATAAGTAAAAATTGAAAAACCTATTTTTTTTATTTCTTTAAATCCAATCGCACAGCCTCCTTAGCAAGACACTCTTTTTGCATTAAAAGGTCTTCTCTTTTAAGTTACTTAACATTATTTTATTTCGCACTTTTTAGTGTCAGGTCTCCCTACGAATAGTATAATCAAGGATTTTCCTACTAGCCGGCTAAGAGTTCCAAGTCCACCTCTTGACCTCATCATCAGAAGCTCTGAATCAAGTGTAATAAATGACATGGACTTCAAACCAACCAAATGAGCCTCAACACTAGGGCGCTAGTAAAGCCAAAATTAATTTACTGTTAAATGACAGGTTTATTACGCAGCCGAACCATCCAAATGATGGCAACTTCTACTTGCGGTACTTAATTTACAGGCAGTGATATGGTATGAAGAGAAAAACATATATAGATTATTTGATATAAACAAACAATTTTCGAAACACGTAAGTGCAAATAATTGACAGTAATATACCTGTTTGAACCCAGCAACCATTAGGTCGCAGCTAACTGAAAGCTGGCAACCCTATTCAGTCCATTATTTCATCACGAATTACAATATAATGGGCCTTAATTTAAGGAAAATAGCGGGAGATAGGTGACGTTCTAATATACGCCCTGTTTGGTGTGGAGGTAAGTAGGCAAGGCCTTCCATACCAGAGGTCCCGGGTTCGAATCCTGGTAGGGGCAGATATATTATCATATTTGCGTTCTAGTCATGGATGTATATTTACGTTTATTTAAGTTTATTTATAATATTGATATAAAAAAAAAAATTTGTGTGTTTATTATATTTCTTAAGTTTATTTATCCGTTGTCTAGTATCCATAACACAAGTTCTTTAATGATACTTAATTTGGGCTAGATAATGTAGTGTGATTGTCAGAAATATTTATTTATTTATTTAATGTACGTGAAAAATGGCTCTAGTAACACCACAGATACATTTACTCACACAAATTCATTTTGCTATAAATTAAATAGAATGATGCAAAACATGTGCTCGCGAGTAGGAAAAATTATTTGTGTATATAAAATAAAAAGAAAATAACCAACGGTTTATTTGTGTATATAAAATGTGAAAAAAAAACCGTCGGTTCTGTTTGCGTAGTGGCTGAGCCATAATCAGGCGACCGGGAACAAGATTTTTGAAGTTCATTTTTGTGGAGCTATAGCTACTGCTATTTTACTTTATTTATTTATTTACTCTTTATTGTTTACCATAATACATTTAGCGACACACGGGTACTGTTTAAAACAGTAGGTTTAAATTAATAAACAATAGGATTTCTTCCAGACAACCAGGTTTTTAAGCTTATCAAATTAAATGATTAAAAAAAAAGCTTATTAAATGTTTGGACAAGGGAATATAGCTAAACAATATTTTAAAACAAAACAAAAAAAGAACAAAATTTTTATTAAAAAAGAGTGAAACACTACAAATAAAACATAAATATTTATTCAGATGATAGTACATGATAAGTGTGCTTTAGTACATATATTGCAAATTTTTGCATAAGTACATACATATACATATACAGGGTGTTCGGTAACGAATGGATAACCTTAAAAGGTCTAATAGTACAACTTATGGTCGTTCTGAAAAAAGTACGAAAAATAATTTATCATAAGTAGTACCTCTAATATTTCTTTTTTAAAGAAAAGTCTTTTTTTTTCAATATTATTTTACTTCTTAAAAACTATGACCAGAAATGAATGATTTCTATTAGTTTTTTGTTGTTTTAATATTACAGAGTAACTGTGCTGATAGATTAAAAGTAAATAGTATGAAAAGCTTACGCAATTTTTTTTTAGAAATACGCAAAATAATTAATTTTTGAAAAATATGCAAAAAATATTTTTTAAGCAAAGTTCAAACCTCTCGGGTATGATAAAAATTTCAGAATACATGGGTGGCCAATAATTTTAAAATAATGTCTGTTTCAAGTAGATTTTATAATGGTACAATTCACAAATGTATCTTTCATAAATAGTGACTTATTGCCATTAATGTAGAAAAGGAGAAAATTTGACTAAATAACCAAATTTGTAATATGGGAATTATTTTTTAATTGAATTGTGTCTGATCGTTGGGGATTAATAAAAAACGCATCAGGAATTGATCAAACATGAAAACAGCTATTTTAAAACAAACTGAAACCAAATTGTTAGAAATTAACTAATTTGAATATAATAAAATAACCAATTTAAATGGTTAAATTGTTGTGTTTAAAATGTTTAAACTGTATGTGCTCTATATAAATACAAAATAAATATTAATAATATTATTGGGATAAGCCATGAAATTATTATACTTACACATTACGCTATTTTTATAATGTTTAGGGCTTAATTAAAAGTTTCTCTATGTCCACATAAGTCAGTTCCAACAAGTAGGATTCCAACTTTATTTAACATGGAAATGGAAGTAGGTCATAGGTGTTGAAACTTAACGTCTTTTGATGACCTGTAATATACAAATGGACCAAGGAATGTAATGAAGTTATTTGCTAGTGATGTTTTGCGCCTTGGAACGTTGTACAGTTTATCTTTTCTTCTTTTATTTGTTCTAACATCGGTGAGTAATTTGTACTGATGTAGCAAAAAAGTTTATACAAAATTGTTTACATATGAAAGTCATATTAAAATATTGGATGAATCTAATATTTTTGAAAATATACATTAGTTTTCCAACGAGGTTGCTCAATCCACGGAAATGTGGTCCATAATAGATAAGTGCTGGTCAATAATAACGCGAAGATATCTTATAGTATGGGTATTGTTTAAACAATAGCAGTAACAAGTATTTATATGTAGTATTAGTATTTTACAGGTACCGTGGTCACAATTGTAAAGGCAAAATATCGAGTTAAAATGAAAAGTAAAAGTATAATTAAACGGGAAATTATAAGACAAGCCACATATTTCTTTATTGGCCACGTGATCAAGGTTCTAATTTCATAACTTAGCCTCTAATAAACTAATTCGTCTTTTGGGTTAGGTTAATGTTAGGCTGTAATTTATCGAAGTTGTATGATAATTCAACTTTTTTTAGCAAAAACATCATCTAACAACATGTTTTTAGTGGCGAAGACAGTTAACTAGTGGCTAAGAGAGTATTATTTAGACGCTCGTCTTGTGGCCGAGTTATTAAATTAGATAGCAACATAAACTTTTTGTAGCGATTAAAAATAAGTCAATTTAATTAGCACCCTAATTAAACGCGATAGATTCAGTTAAGTGTTTATTCATATATAATGAATTGTGAAGAATTTAAGTAATAAAGTAAAATTATACAAAGAATGATATCAAATATTAAACGATTATTTATATGTTTTACTTTATTTTACTTTACATTGGTTTTACTATACGTGCTTGCTACATTCTAGGATCTCCTCTTTCGGCTCGCGTTCCGAGCAGACGTGAACCTTCCAATAGTACATATTAATTCCGTGGTTACCGTAGAAGAGAAGAGGTACAAAAATAAATTTAACATTGTTTGGTTGAAAATCTAAATAGGTTGAATAGGAATGACTATAGGCTCAGTTCATACGTAACACTCCTTTAAGGTACTCAGTATTTTTAGTATGTTTAGTATGTACTATGTTACCGTGTCAAAATTTTTTATAACACCATCAATGTCCAGAGTATTAGTTAATCCACATTTCTGCATTATTTCTAAGTACAGACTGTAATTAAATTAAAAAAGTGGAAGATAGATGCCGTTCCTACATGACGTACTTGAGTAAGATCCATTGTAGCGTAGTTTCAATAAAACACAAAATTCTCTTCTGTGTTTATTTTTTCGGTAAAATTAAAAATATACAAAAATGCCTGTAAATACAAACAGAAAAATATAAACAAAATTGAAATAAAAAATAGTCACACAAAATAGAACAGAAATATTAATACAATTAAATTTGATCTGAAAAGAAAAAATAACAATAAAATAAATTTTAATGAATGAGAATCCTTACCAACAATTTTGGCTACGCACACTCGTGAACGTAAAAAATAAATATAGGTTTCTTAAAAAGAACTTTGATTATCGATAATAAAATATCTTAACTATGTAATTTGGAATAATAAACTCGGAAAATAATAAATAAATAGATTCAAGTTGCTTTGATGGATAATTTTTCGTGACTGACTTGTCAAATCAAAACATTGCCGTTCTCCGACACTACGTAATTCCTAGTTTAAAATTACGTCGGGAACAACAAAAAAATAAAATTTACTGACAAAAAAAGGTCGAAATAGATCACCGTCACGGGAGCCGGGAAAAAAAAAATCTGAAAGATTTTTTTTAGTAAAATTTCAAATTCAAACCAAATCAAAATAAACCGCATATACATATCGAATTTTAATATTTTATCTGCTAAATGAAAGAACAATCAAAAAAAAAAAAATAATTAAAAGCAAAATGAAAATTAATATTAACATCCTATAGAAGAATTTTTCTGAAAAAACATCCTGTATATATGAAAAAAAAAAAAAAATAATACTGATATAATGCTTATCAACAAGTTATTTAATAGAAAAAAAAAAACAAAACAGACGAGAGAGAGAAAAAAAAAAAAATCCTAAATAATTATCTTAAATTACATGGTTCATGAATGATAGAATTTTTAACATGTTCCTGGAATATACAATGTTAATATACATCGTTCAACTCCATCAACGTACATTATAATTACAACATACATTCTCTATCATACTAGTCTTATTCCAACTACTGGAAATAAAACGTCATGCAGTTAGAGTTGCTTATGAGGAATCGTATCCTAAATAAGTCAACTCAATAGAGTTGAACGCAACGGCAAAAGGCTTTAATAGTTGCCATCCGCTGAAAATATTAATAGCTTATGGCTTCTTTAACGTGTCGCTAACTCCCGCACGGTGATTACTATAAACAAGTTTCAGTTAAAGACTGAAATAAATATGCCGGAAAGAAAAGAAAATCATAGCCAGTCGTGAAACATTGACTTTTAAATAAAATCCAAGGGTCTTTTGTGAAGTAATTAAAATATTTATGTAATAAACATATGAAAATAATTCTCACAGGAAAGTGATTCAAGTGTATAAATAATACACATAGGTATGGTTTAGTTTAACGAGTTACCTTAATAAACGCTCGTGCAGAAGGCTTAATTTTACAAGTTGCAAACCGCTTGAAAAAAAAATAGAGAAAAAAAAAAATTGATAACATTTAACAAATTATACTATAAAGTATAATACAGATATTGAAAATAAGAGTTTACACTCCTAGAATTGCAAATATTAAATAAATTACACAATAAGTTAACCTAATACTACGATGATGATAATTAATTATAAGTTTTGACCAACGTCAATGTTAATGGTATAGCCAAACGATAATGAGGTGCATAGAAAAAAAAATAATACAAAAAGAATCGGCTTATGCTCGCCGTGAGATAATTAGCAATAATTCTGTTTTGTCTTCTTTTAATAATAATGATCGTAGTTCGTCTACAGATTGCGTCGAAGAAAAATTTATATTTCTGATTTTTAATTCATAAATTATTTCAGGTTTATTTAATTGTGAAAAATTCATTGCAAAATCAAAAAAAAATGTTAAAGTGAAACAAATTTGTTAATAGTCGTTATGCAGAATAGAGCCTTAAAAATATACGTATTTTCAAGTGATGAAAATGAATAGAAAATGTTATTTAAATAGTGAAATTACTGGGTTATAGAATGTTGTGTCTTCAGAAAATTTCTTCAAGGATATTATAACGAAAGAAACTAAAGAAACTTAAATGTCAGAATAATTTAGCAGTATTTTGATATATTATAATAGATATATTATAGTAGATACATATATAAATATATTATAGTGAATGTTAATGATTGAAAATGGTAACAAATAAAGTTTTATGCCTGACCTCAATAATAATTATAAAAAAATTATTTTTAATGTTGCAATTCTTCTGTTCCTTTTGTTCCTTCTGTTGCAATTTCTCCTCTCTTCTCCATAAACTACGTTTGAATATTCGGGCGCCAGTATGTAGCGTAGTTTCAATAAAACACAAAATTCTCTTCTGTGTTTATTTTTTCGGTAAAATTAAAAATATACAAAAATGCCTGTAAATACAAACAGAAAAATATAAACAAAATTGAAATAAAAAATAGTCACACAAAATAGAACAGAAATATTAATACAATTAAATTTGATCTGAAAAGAAAAAATAACAATAAAATAAATTTTAATGAATGAGAATCCTTACCAACAATTTTGGCTACGCACACTCGTGAACGTAAAAAATAAATATAGGTTTCTTAAAAAGAACTTTGATTATCGATAATAAAATATCTTAACTATGTAATTTGGAATAATAAACTCGGAAAATAATAAATAAATAGATTCAAGTTGCTTTGATGGATAATTTTTCGTGACTGACTTGTCAAATCAAAACATTGCCGTTCTCCGACACTACGTAATTCCTAGTTTAAAATTACGTCGGGAACAACAAAAAAATAAAATTTACTGACAAAAAAAGGTCGAAATAGACAACCGTCACACCATTACTCGCTCTGGTACTCACACGAACTCAAATTATATTATGTTTTTGAAACTTTACATTACCAAAATTTAGAAAGAGTCAGAATGATGCATTGATGTGGGTCGAGTACGACGGATGTCGTATCGTATCACCTCAGTTCTTTTCACGTAGTGAAAGTCGGATTGCGACTAAACTAAATTGGGTGACAGAGACAAGATGTATGGGTCCATACGCAGGAGCTTCTTGCCTATCTTCAGGATATTCTGCTATCAGGACCTTCTACTGTTATTTTAATTTAATCATACTGTTTACATACTAAATCTTTCATAACGTGGGCGTAATTAGTCTGCTCATAAACAAGTTAAATTATTATTTAGGTATTTATATAAGTATTATTATTAAATAACTTTCGAAGAAAATCAGTAGGGTATTTATTGATTTACTTGTACTTTATTAACTTCTAGTTTTATATTAACCATATGAATCAAAATAAAGCATGTTTTTGTTTTTGCCAAAACAAAGTAATTGATGGATCGATAATTCTTTCAATACAATCTGTAATAAGCTAAGCAGTCGCCACACAACTGGGCACTGGGCCAGTGTAATCGGCACTGGAACAGCTCTTACTACATATTGTGTTTTAGGCACAGATTAATTTCATTGATGGAACCTTGCAGTTGGTTAACCGGCTGGTACAGTTTAAAGAGGCGTTTTGAAGCCATTGAGGAGTTTTGTATTTTTTTAATATTCATAAAACCGTAGATAAGAGAATTTTTTAAATTCATTCATGTAAAAGAGGAAGCGAGCTGTAGGCCCCCTAGTTAACAAAGATAAATGTAGGTTAAAAATCGGTTACAGTCAATTTGGGTAACTTTAAAATTTTTTTACAGTATTTGAGATATTACATCTGATTTATGTTTATTACACCTTTATTTTATTGAATAAACAATGTCCTTATGAATTGGTTTATTTTTATAACATGATGAATTTACGGAAAAGTCCTATTCCCCCCCCAAAGTCAGATTCAAGGTTGGTTTCAAAAATATATTCAAAGTTACCCAGTTTATTCAAAGTTAACAGTTAAATTATGAGTTTTGGGTAACTTTAAATATATTTTTTATAAGGTGTAAAAACCTTTGATATTGGAATATTGTAAGGTTTGGGTATAATTAAATGATGTCTTTTTAATAAGGAAAACCTAATCTATGAAAATTACATCTACACTGATAAATAAATGTGATAGATCGCTTTGTCTTCTCATATAAATCAAAGAAGACCAATTTAGTGGAAAAAATATCGTTATGAGAACTGAGCAACATTATGCACATATTTAAAGTTACGCAACATAGTATTTTTAGGATACAGGTAACTTTGAACCATTCAATATTATCCAAATAACTTCGATTTTGAACGTACTCAAAACTTTATCAGTTTCACACAATATTTAACATAAAAACGGATAACGATTTCACAATGATAATATATAAACTACATTTTACACATAAACATACCTGTTTACAGTAAGTTTTATATTTTTTATTACAATTTCAAGCACCATACACCTCCAATAACGCTACTACGGAAAGGTGGGTATTTTACAAAATTTAATTATACATTGAAGGAAATTTTTTTTACTTCGCATTTGCTACGAAACATTTTGGACATTCGATTTACGCAATCCCGTTATTGAAACATCAAAACGTTTCCATGTAAAAAAATTATAAATATTTTTCACAACTTTATTCAAAGTTAGAATTGAAAGTAACCCATCGTATATTTATATACGTTTTATATACGCATTATATACGTATATTTTTCTGTTTTTGTATAAATAAAGGTACAAAAATATTAGATTAGTAAAGCAAGAAAATAAAAAAATCGTGAAACGACGATCTTTACGTCTACAATTTTCAATAAAATTGGTTTTGGAAAAATATTATAATGTTAAAAAAACTATGCTTACTTTTTTTGATATTTATGGTACTGTTTACTAAAATTACATTAACATTAGTTTTGAATAGGTCGGAATATCTAAAAATCCATCCTAAGTAAGTAATAAAGTATGTCACGAGTGTGTACAGTGCGAAATATTTATAAAAATCGTTGATCACATGAGTATATGTATTTTGAAGCAGTATATTCGTATAGACGGGCTTGCATAACGCTTAAGACTAAGACGTAAGCTTACGAGACGTGAAGCAAAACAATGGTTCTTAAACGTTCATAATACTGCGTACTAGACGGCTTGGTAGCCATGTGGACAAGGAAACTACAGACAACAATTAATTATTATTGGCTTTTCCTACTTGGTGCAAACTTATTCCATTGGTACCACAGAACTACCAATATAGAGACATATTAATACCTTTCTTTGAATTTAGTTGCATTTCAACTGATGCTACATTGTTGCCTTTAGTTCACACTCACAAATAAATGTAAACCGTACCAAATATCACCCATCATTTACATGCAATTTTCCGAACAAGATAAATTGAACACTATTACTTTGGAATAGCGTTGAAAACCGCCGGTCATAAACTATACTGACGCATATACCAATTAGTAACACTTCTTCCGAATGAGCAAATGGCGATACTTTTGAACGGGGTGTAACATTATTTACTAAAATGTCCATTGCGGTCTCTTAATAATAATACTTGCTTCGTATTAAAATCCAACAAGCAATGAAAATCAAAATGTATGATCAGAATAAATCGTGATCAAATATGGCTTTAAAGCCGAATATTTGGCACGTGGTACCGGATCGTATACCATTTCTATAATTCTATAGTAGAAGTTATGTAATAGATATTTACTTAACAGTATTTTTATTAGGAAAGCAACTGTTATAGCTCCCTCTGTGGTAAGCGTATAGTGTAAACTGCAACTGATATGATACGTATTACCAAAGTTTCCCTCCCTACTTGTGAGTGAGAATAGTTGCTCTGGTTTCATTTGAACTTCGAAGCGATGCTACCAAAACTAGTGAAAAACTGTGTTCGGGGGCGTTATAGCACTATCAGCCTGCGATAATCTTAAAACTGAACATGAAGCCTGAGTAGATATTGAGAAATATGGAGCTTCCTACGGGAACCTGATAAAATAACGGGAGACAAGGAAAACACGTATGACTGTTGACTGTTATAATTCAGACTGACTCACTGACACATTTGTTATTACCTCCAAGCTGCTAATAAAATATATAAAATAATACAATACAGATATATAAACCTGCTTTTCAGATGCGAGAGAATGCAGTCCTCGTTCCGATCGTCGCCCGTTTTTTTTTTTTCGCTAGCGGGTCTTCCGCCTGTAGTGAAAGTTGCACTGAAGGTGCTCAAAGGGACATGAGTTGGTGGCCGTTCTGGGCAGCCTCCGGTGAAGCCGGGGCTGGGCAGAGGTCGGCAGAAGCATGATTTAGGGATCAATTCATTTAAATGAACCTATAATGAATTGAGAAGGGAACTATGCTCCGCCAGAGCTAGCAAACGCTCTGTCGGAGTACGTGAAGCCCTAAGTTTACGGGCTAAGACTGCGATTTCACTAACATCGACATTTTTTATAGCGTCGCAGACGATACGCATATCGTCTGCTACGGAGGATTGAGGAGTGGGTTTGTATGGGCGAGGAGCCGGGATGGGATTCGATGCTGGGCGCTGCCTCCAGTTTTCTGGGGGAGGCCTGGGCTGTGTAGGCTTAGCAGCCGGAGGAACCCGGCTACGCAGCGGCGGAAAGTTTTCTTGAGAAAGGTGCGGGGCCTGTTTGGGTGCCGCCCTTTTGAAATTAGAGCGCATACAACGGGGTGCACGAGGGCAGCCCCTGTAATTTGCGGTGTGGCCGGACTGGCCACAAAGCACGCAATCGGGAGGAGAGGGAGTTTCAGGAGTGCGATTGCACTCCTTAGTAAAGTGCGGGACCAGGCATTTGACGCACCTGGGCGGTGCGCGGCAGTTGGCCGCCGCGTGCCCGTACAACTGGCATCAATGGCACTGGCCGGGATGACCGCGGCGATGAGGCGCCTCGATCGAGATCCCAGAGAGGCCGCATATAGTGCTAACCCCTTTGAGGATCTCCCTGGACTTGGGGACGTTGGCGAGAACCACCAAAGCGAGAGGGTGTTGCCTCCCGTACTTGCTGTGCATTTTGTGCACCGCGAGTGCCGGGAAGCCTTGGGACTGCAGATCCTCCAGGATAGCCTCGTTCGATAATTCGAACGGGACTCCCCTGAGTACCGCTCTGATCTTACGCTCTTCTGACAGAGCATAAGTGTGATAAGCATATCGAAAGTCGTCTATCGACGAGACTAAGATTTTAATAGATTCACCCGAGTTGGCTGCTCGGATGTAATGGATTTTGTGCTCATTGCACAATGTCGAGACCTCAGTCCATTTACCCTTTTCCCGAAGGAAAACGGGTGGTGGGACCTTGGCCTTGATAGAAGTTGGGGCCGGAGCGGGTGTTGAAGACACCGGGGCAGCTGACCTTGAAGACGCCGCAGGGGGTGTAGGGACGGGCGCCGAGGGTGCCGGGTCTTGTTTCGAGAGCTTCTTGACAAGGGTGAAAGAGGGAGGCTCATCTGGGCCAGTTGGGGTGGCATCCGAGGATGACTCGGTCGCGGGTGCGCGCTTGCGGCGCGGAGGGGCGTCTACTTCGCACTCCATGTCACTGGAGGAAGGGGACGCGGGAGGGCCTAAGACCTGAGGGGTCTGGGGGACTGGGGTGGCCTGAGCGGCCATTGAGGGAAATAACGCCATGATATGCGGGATGAGAGAGTCCAAGAAACGATACTTATCAGCATTTATAGACATGCCTTCAGCACCGGTACTATCAAGTAACTTCCTCATAAGCTCATGAGAGCTTAGAGAAGCCATTGCGGAGGGGTTGGGGAGGGAATATATATGAACCTAACAACGATGACTAACTTCCTAAAAAACCACCCTACACGCAGTAGGGCGGTTGAGGACGACGCGGATAACTTACTCGAACACGGAACTTGAAGTCCTGGAACGACGAGACCCCGTCGACGAAGCTCACGTTCCACGATGTACGGTTAAAACCCACTTTCCGCCGTGAAAACGGCGTTAGAAACTTATTAGAAGTACGGTTAACGAGCCACTGTCCGCCGTGAAAACGGCGTTAGAAACTTATTACGGTATACAACTATGAAATTATATATTACGACAACAACCAGTGAAATTTGGGTGCTCAATTAGCGCGGGGGCTAAAAGAGCGGGAAGGCGTCTGCGATCGACGTGCGCTCGAGAACACACGCAGACCGAGACTGATCGTCGCCCGGTACGGACGTTCCAAAACCACTCCGATTGATCGGTCTCTTCCCGTTATTCAGTGGCACTCAGTTTACTGACGTCATAGTATAGCGTGTTGGTTCCGTGATACGGTTTTTCTGGGTTTTCTTATATCCCTCCGAGCGTTATCGAAGTGATTTTTTCTTTGCGACTAAGTCTCTTAGTCTTCAAAGTGCTGTGCTGTGTTGTGCTTGTGCTGAGTGCTGTATGTGCCCAGCGTGAAGTATTCTGGTTTTAGTTCAAAGGATACCTAACGGTGACAACTGCACTTGTACTGATCCAATCCTTTTATTTTATTTATTTTATTCTTTCTACTACTTTATTTATTTACTCTCCTATTTTCATATTTATCTTTATCATATTTGTGTCTTTTCACGCAGGCCTTATTGGCACTTAACGCGTCCCCGGCCCCTCAGGCCACCAACGCTCAGACCCCTCAGGTCTTTAGCTCCTTTCCCGCGTCTCCCGTGCCCTCCGTGATAGACTGTGTGTCGGACACATCCTCTAGCACGTCGCGCCGCAAGCGTACCGCTTCCGGGAGCGACTCGGAATCCACGTCTGATGTGTCGTTGGACGCCGCCACCTTAACCGGCTCTCCTGGGCCCCCATTCCAGTTAGTCACCAAACGCTCTAAGAAGCGTTCAAAAAAAGCCGCGGTGTCTTCAACACCCGAGCCCACCCCGGTGTCTTCAACACCCGCCCCCGCACCTTTAATGTCACTGTAAATAACTGCGCCAGTCCGTCAGTCAGTCTGTGCGGCCAGTCCGGCCACGCAGCTAACTACCGGGGGTGTCTGCGCACTCCACGCTCCACTGCTAACATGGTCACGCCTAAACCGGCACCGCCGCTCACTCTTGCCAACTTCCCGCCGCTGCACAACCAGGCTCTCCCGGAAGCAAAGCCCGTGCAGCCGACGCCGACTCCGGCTTTCTCCTGGAGACAGCGTCCGGCCGCTCCATCTTCCCGTCCTATCCCAGCTCCCATAGCTCTCATAGGCCCGCGTCCCGCTACGTCGTCTTCACTTCAGTCGTCGTTGGCTGAGGACATGAAGACCGTGTGCGACGTAATTCAAAACGTCGACATTAGGGAAATCTCCGTACTCGCACGCAAACTGCGAGCCGCCCGCTCTCCTCAAGAGCGTCTATTCGAATTAGACGAGCATCACTCGCTACTTAGTTCCTTGTAAATTATATATTTATTTAGTTTAAACCCTTTTAATAGTAAATATAATGTCTAGACCTGCAAATCCCACGTCCGGTCGTATTAAACCCAAGGGCTTATCTCTAGTTTCATTTAACGCTCGTAGTTTTAGTACTAACCTTCCTGAGCTCAAACTGTTCCTTTAGAACAACGAGCCACAGACATATTGCTTCTCCAAGAGACGTGGCTCACTCCAAACCGCTCCAGGGGATTCTCTATTCCTAAATACGCGTTCACCCGTAATGATAGGCCCAACTCCAACGGTTTCGGTGGCACAGCTGTTTACTACAAAAGAAGTTTCCACTGCATTCCTCTCCCTACCCCTCTTCTCCTCAACATGGAAGCCACTGTGTGTAGATTGGCTATGACTGATCATCCGACCATCTATCAATCTACATACCTAATGGCACCAGACCTATCCGCAGCGAGTTTGAGGCCATTCTCGCCCTCGGCCATTCAGTCATTATGTTCGGAGATTTTAACTCCAAACATACTGACTGGACGTGCCTATCGACCAACCCCGGCGGTATCGCTCTCCTTGACAACACTGAGCAACTCAACTTAGACGTCATTTCTTCCGTTACTCCCTATCCCGATCCCGATTGCAGTCGTCAAGCGCATCAACCTCGATCTCAGGTCTATCGAACCGTTCGATGACCTAGGCTCTGACCACCACCCCGTCTCCCTCGTGCTAGGACCGCCTAACGATAACGTTACGTCTCCTAAGACCTTTACCAATTGGAAAGGCTTTAAAGAAGAAACTAAAGTAAGTTTCAGCCCTAGAGGCCCAGAACTCTCCGCTCACGATCTCGTCCGACCAATTGGAGAGCCCGGATAAAAAACACTCGTTAGTCAATTCCCTCCCTGATGCTATCAACTCAGCCATCAGTGATAACGAAAAGATTGCTAAGCAAGGGAAACCACGCTTCCCTTGGCCGTTAGCAATCTTATTAAAGCTAAGAACGCGGCTCTCCGGAGAGCCAAGCTCTATCCCATGCCCGCCTATAGATTAGTTGCGAATCAGCTACAACGTAAAGTTAGGTCTTGCCTCGCTCTAACTCTTTCTAAAGCTTTGAACGCTCGTACTCTTGCCCTCAGCAAGTACATCGTATAGACGAGTACACACTTGACGGCCTCTATCCGCGGCGTTATAAAGCAATGGCAGTCTGCTTTGATGTAGCCAAGGCTTTCGATAAAGTCTGGCACAGCGGTCTCGTTTATAAACTGTATAAAATAGGCTTAGGTTAGGCCTAGTCAGGATAATTGCGTCGTTTATCAAAGACCGTACGTTTCACTTTAAACATGAAGGCACGCTTTCCGCGCCCCATCCCATAAAGGCTGGAGTCCCTCAAGGGTCAGTCCTCGCCCCTCTGTTGTGCACCGTGTACACCAACGACATTCCCAACCCGCCGAAAGGCGTTGATCTTGCCCTCTTTGCTGACAACACAACCCTTTACACCAAAGGTCACAGTGTCCCGCAGCTCGTAACCAGACTCCAAAAGGCCGTAAACGGCCTCGGTGTATGGTTTCAAAAATGGCGCATCGATGTGAATTCAGACAAGAGTTCTGCGATTCGTTTCGGCCCCAAAAGCCGTCGTCCCGCTGACGACCACCACGTTCGAATGTTAGGCATTCCCATCCCCTGGAAGCGCAGTAGTAAATATTTAGGTGTCACCTTAGACCCGACGCTTTCTTTCAAGCCACATATCGATAGAGTATCGAAACTCGCCCGTCTTTACTTAGGCCACCTAAACAGTATGTTAGGTAGAAAAAGTCAAATGTCCTTTAGAAACAAACGTGCGCTCTTTAAGACCTGCGTTAGACCCGTCATGACATATGCCTCGCCAATCTTTGCCCACGCCAAACCTTCTCTCCTGCACAAACTGCAGGTAGTTAAAAATCTCTTCTTTCGCATGGCCACAAACGCACCTTGGTTCGTGCGTAACGCGAACCTGCACAGAGATCTTGAACTATCTACAGTGCAACAGCACCTGAAAACACTCTCGGAAACGTTCTTCAAACGCTCTGAAACCCACCCCAATCCCTTAATTCGAGCTTCAGCCTCGTATACTACCCCAGTCCTTGATTGGAAGTTCAAAGTCGCTAGGCCTAGGAATGCGCAAGCGTACTATTCCTTAAAGCTGTCATCCAATCTCGGAGCTCTTTTGGCCGCAAATTCAAATTCAAATTCTAATGTTAACTCGAATTAACGTAACTTCTCTTAGTTTAATTTAACTTAATTTCTCTTTGCTATTTTGCTTCTCTTTGCTAAGAATTCACCTTCAGTGCTATGTAAATCCCAGCGGGTGACCCCTTCTGTGCCCTGCTTGCGCGGCCTTTTTCTCCAATTAGCCGTCGCTTCAGATGAAGGCTGTGAGGCAAAAAATTGCACGAGTCATTCAGGGGTTTTTTTAGTGGGTAGAGGCTCTGGTAGACTTGGAGCGGGTCCCACATAACCTCGATCGCGTGTTGCGGGGTATGCATAAGAGCATTTTTTACTTCCTCCTGCCCTCTCCGTGGAGGAGAACAAAAAATAATGCGAGAGAATGACAAACGAACTGAACACAATTAAGAAGACTCAACATTATTAGTTTTACGCAGCATGACATATATTTACTTATAGTTTTGTATATTATATACTTCTAGTTTTGTTTAGAGTATTGAAATATGGGATGTTCATCCTTTAGGTACAAAAAGGAGGTGACAAACGACGAATAAATCCTAGTTAGTCCTGCCATTCGTTTAATCAAGTTTGTTTTAGCTTTTGGTAAATGTAAATCATCCACATTAATTAATGATCTGGTTTTTACAATTGAATCCATTTATGTTAGTCTACCTACAACGTTGAATTTATTATATTTGAATTAAGTGCTTAGGCTGTTTAACTTTAAAAATAAGCACTATAGTACTTCAATATGAAATAATAAATAAATGATATGAAATCTGAAATTACGAGGGCAATGAAATGTCTACCACGCTCTATTAAATTTATAAACAGACTATAGATTGTATTTTGCTTAGAATTTATCGTAGTGTATTATATAATATACTACGTAATATAATGTATTATATAATAGTAGTATTCTACCATTTGATATCGTCGTTGTAAAAATGTTTGACGTTTTGACATAGGAAATGTTTTTGAATGTTGCGCATTGTTTGCTACGAGTATAAGCCTTCAACCTGAACGTTCTAAAAATAGTTAACAATAAATCGTTACAACAAGTTCTTTATTACGACTGTGGTAGATATATCAAGTTAGCAAAATAATTGTAACTTCTCAATAATAAGACGTATTCATGAATATCTAACTATAGGAATGAATTTTATGTAGTAATTTTTTTTTATAACCCTGCGTAAACTTGGAATTCAAACAAGGGTCAAATAGTGTGACAAAATAACAATTTATTTTTTACCATACTGAAGTTTCGTTACTTGACTTAACTATACGTTTCACAATCAATTGCTCAACTTAGCAGCTTTTTGTGACCCTCCTTTGTTTCACGATTATTGGTTATAATCACGTCAGCATAATAATATATATTTGGACCATTTTCTCGTAATACACTTACGTGAGTCCATAATTTTGTAAAATATTCGACATGGCTTAAGCTTGCGTGACCAGCGGTCCTTGGGTGGCGTGTGATAGCTCAGGCGGTAATTTTTGATGTAATACATACCCATTCTTTTACCTAAATTGCCCAGCATTTTTATTAGAACTATGTTTTGCGTACAGTGGCTGAATATAAGCGAATTTTTAAATAAGGGTCACCGTTAGGGGCGGTTCTACAGTCCTCGTAAGAATAATTACTGAATTATGTAAGTACTGGCAGTTGGTTGTAAAGAGCAATAATATTTCGTAATTATTTTGACGGCCGAGTAGTTTAATGAGTTGTAGCCCTGCCTCATATGCCGGAGGCTCCAGGTTCGAGTCCTGATCGGGAGATATTTATATCTGTTAGGTTGCCTGGAAGAGATTAGTAATTAGCCTAATTACTAAAGAATTTAGTAACTAGGCCGCCTTAATTGTCTCATGCTTGTGTTATTTTCGTAATACTAATATGTAAATTTTTTTTATTTGTTTGTGTTATGATGGTAATAAAGAATTATTGTATTGTATTTTGGATTTAGATACTTCTAAGCAGCATAATTGTAGTGATTATGTACAGGTAAATCTTAGTACAGTTGCTTTGCTTTACGTACACACATACTTTTACATATTACTTTTACCAAAACATGTACTTGCACACGTACACTGCTTATTTAAAGTTCACATTAATTACACAATAAGCTTATTTTCCTAACTTTGTATTTAAACGTGGCAAGCGATTTTCATTCTTGATTTAACAATTGCGTAACTCATGCAGTCTTGAGCTTTGAGATAAGGGGGTAGAGACTAGTCTTGGTTGAATAAATTTGTGGAAATATGATAAATATGATTTAGGGGTAATACGTGTGGTGTTTTGTTTAACATTGTGAGGGCTTCGTGAGCACATGAGGTGCAAAATGAAATTTGCACTGAGTTGGGCGGGTACTTTGTATCCATGTAGTGCAAGCGTACGTTCGTTAGAATGAAGACATTGCAAGTCTGGCGGTTTTGATGTATGAGTTCCAGTTGCACTTCATTTTTAAAATGCAGGGGAATGTGAAAAAGCAATGAAAATGTTAAAGCATACGGAAAATGCTTCAATGCATAAAATACTATTGTCTCATAAAACGAATGTGTGTAATGTATATTTTTATTTATATCAGGAATCAAACAGTATTTTTTATTCTGAAGCATACACGAGCCCCAATGCAAAAGAGTTTGTCTAGTGCCAAATATTGCAAGTGTCTAATATTCGAAGTAAAATTTAAATAAATAAATTTAACTTTATTAGTTCAATAAATACACAGTGGTTTTGAATACTAAAACAGAATAGTTACCTGTTTAAATAAAATATAATAAATCCTTGGGGAACCATCCACGCAATAAACTTCGACCATCGCATTCAACTGCACAAAATAGTTCGTCTACTACTCAGTGGCATCACCTTTAGCATAGATCACAGCCTTTATCTTCGTGGCATCGTTGCTACCAGTTCTTCATATTGTTGTGTAGTTATTGAGTCCCAGACAGATTTAATTTTTTTCTTTACATTGCTTTTAGACCTTGCTGGTTAATTGCGCAGCATTTTCTTCATTTTCCACCATAGGGTTGCAATCAGTGACAAATCTGAACTATTTGACGGCCGCTCCGCGCGCATTCTAGGGACCTGATTCCAGTTAAACTACACCTCGGACACTCGCGGCAAAATGTATGAAACAAACGCGTTCTAATAACCTATTACGCACACAGTCATAAATTCGTGCAGGTGAACGCATGCCATGTTTGGCGAGTGAGAAAAGACATGCTAGGGTTGGCACCATTTTGTTTTAATCGTTGTGTGTTCGGGAACGCATGAGACGGCTATATGAGATAACCTAGTAATAGCGGCATCGAGCTAATTTTTAGTGTTTATAATTATTTATTATGAACAAAAACGTTTTAAACTCTATTTTCTAATTTTCTAATAGTAATTAGAAAGAAAGAAAAAAAAATCGGTTTCAATAACATAAAATATTAAGTATAGCAGTAGTATAGCCAACGGGACACTGAATATTTGCAATAGCCTCTTATATTATAAGGAGAACCGAAGGAAAATAAAATTTCATTCTTGCAATTTTATTGTTTATTTTTTACGAATGAAATGCACAACAATGTGTAACAAAATTCGAATAGCACAGCATATGCCCATACAAAAATATTCTCGATGTCATTCACTGCGCGCCGCGTCCTTGGCAGTCGGTAACCGTGAGGTAACTGAGCGCGGGTGGGTACGCATTCAGCGGGAGGCAGGGAGTGACCATATTGTATGCAATACTCATTATTATACTATGGTTAAACCAAGCCTTGGTTGTCTTCGCAGTGTGACAGGAAGCACCATCTTGTTGAAGGGTGTAGGTATTACGATGTATCAACGTTGGAATCGAAGGCACGAGAGAGACTTGTTTTCAGAATGTTTTCATAATCTACTGCATTAACAGATTCTTCTACAAAATGTAGATGACCCAGACCGTGTGTTGACATGCAGCCACATATAATTACCGATCCAGGAAACTTCACCTTTCTTTTGTTACAATACAATATAGGTATGGAATGCTTCATCTTTATTTTGTGATAACTATTTTCCGTACATCATCGATCGTCACCTCAAATTTAGATTCATCACTCCATATTATTTCACGCCACTTGTCTGCAGTCCCATTTTCATGACCTTTAGCGAATTTCAGCCTTTTTTTTGGAGAAGTGTGAGTAAAGGTTTCTCTTTAGCAGTACAAAATCAGACAAATACATCTTTGTGAATCAGCTCTCTCCACTTCAAGGTAAGTTTTCCTACGTGGTCACGACGATTATTTTTAATAATTTTCGTTAAAACTCGATTTTAAGCTTCGCTTGTGATTCGCGGCCGATCAGGTTTCTTCAAAAAATCAACCGTACTATTTTTCCTATGATGTTCGATGATGGTCTGAACTGTCGATCTTGGTAGGGATAACTCCTTGGCTATTTGGTAAGCAGATTTGCCATGATTGTGGCCAGGAATAAATATTTTTCGTATTTCGTCGGCGATAGGTTTGCTGCGATCCAGTTTGTTTGAAAGTAATGATAAAATTGCATGAAATTATGGTTTTTATATGTTTGGAAATGACAGTGACGCATCATGGGATAGATTATTTATATTTTCACATCGAATTTTACTATTTTTCAATTAAAACAGGTAGAATTGAGACATGGACGAACTCTTTTGCATCGATTAAGTCGACGAACTATTTTGAGTGAGTTGTAGCAAATTAAGGTGCTCATAAATACATATTTTAGTAAAAGTAGTTTTTCTTTAAAAGTTCCTGATTGACAACAATAAAGATAATTTTACCCCATACTATTTTTTTTCAAAGGCCTGTTTTATGAAAATGTAGTTATATTGAAAACAGGCAACCTTTGCAATATATGACTGGACGAACTCTTTTGCATTGGGGCTCGTACAAAGAAAAGTTAATGCCTAAAAAATACATAAGTTTACTTAAAGAGTCATACTATGTCCAATAATGTAATGAAATTGTGTGGTGAATACTTACTTTTAATTCTGGTTTCCCCCCAGTTCACTGTATGGTCATCCATAACACAAGCTCTACTAACTTTGGGGCAGTTGGTGTGATTGTCTGGGGATTTATTATTATTATTATAAACATTAATACAAATAATAAAACTGTAACAAAGCCAGACTCGGCTATTCATTAAATATTTATTGAAAATTTGGATGGGGTGGTCTCGTATGCAAATGTGGGTAGGTACAAATGTTCATTTTATGTCTCTAAGTCGCGAATATGTATGTGGGTAGGTACAAATGTTCATTTTATGTCTCTAAGTCGCGAATATGTATATGGGTAGGTACAAATTATTCATGGTCAGAACGGGTTGAGAGAGGGAAAGCAATCGTGCAGCGAGCGGGCATTTGGTCCGGGGAACAGCCCCTTAACCCATTCAGATCAGTAAAGTGTATCGAAACATTTACCAGTTTATATTCAGATGTATCCGTTGTACCTACCTACTTACCAGCAGCTATCAGTGTTAAATGTGTTAAAGCAATCAGTGACGTCATATTAGATATCGACAGATACCTATGAGCAAGGTACGCGTCGACAGGGGTTGAGTAAAGTAATCCTTAGAGATACCAAAACGTCAACTTTTTAATCTGCTGAAATGGGACGTGGGCATACTTTTTTTTAGGAAATCGGTATTGTTATATAAATATTTGGTTATTTTGAGTATTTAAGTCGTAAAAATTTCCAAAAATCTTTAATAGCTTTCTGCTGTATGAGCATTATTTGTGAATTTTAATATTAAATGCATTTAAAAATATACTTTGTACCTAACTTACATATGCTGTGATTATCTTAAAAATATTATCAAAGTTAGCATTAATTAAATTATTCCTCAATATACTGCCACAGCAATATATAGCCTCGTGCTGAGGCCTTCGTAAAAGAAATCGTTTGCTTAGCCTTACCGATTCGTCCAGGGAGCGAACAAATGTAAAGCTCTCGCGTAGATTGGAAAAGCCAGGGAATATTAGACATTAAAAAGGAGGCAGAGTATCCTAGTGTTCCTGCGAAGGCGGATTGGGAGTCACACAGGTTGCTTTCGAAATTGAAAGACATAGTCAAACTTAAGACCGAATATGTAGCGGATGTCAAGTTTTGTAAGCACTCCAGTTTATTTAAAAGCTCCGCTGTGGTATCCAAATAGTACGCACAGGAGGAAGGTTGAGGAAATCACGCATGGGTCGAGTTCTCATAATTATTTGTGTTTAGTAAACACATTCGTGCCACTTAATAATTTAGAGTAAACGAGTACGGTAGAAGGACTTCTCAGTACCTAATTCCCTATCTTATTAATAACCTACCACTTGAAATTAAAAACAAAATAAACCAAAAAAATATAAAGATACATTTAAAAAAACATTATAATAAACAATACTTTATAATAAACAAAATAATTATACTATGGAGCATCTTTTATCTTTCTTTTTTTTTGTACTGTATTGTAACTCGCCAAACCAGTTTCGCATGTGGAATGCTCGCGCAAACCACTGTATGAACGAGCGAATGATTGATGAATAGTTATGATATTATTATAATTTTTTTTTGTTTTTAATTTGTAAACTGTTGCTTCTAGTTAATTGAGATTTTTGTTGTCTCTATTGTTAGTTTTAATAGTTCGAGAACTATGGTCTTGACAAACTCTAATAGGGTTTTAAGACATTAAGATAACGAATGTTGTAACATAGAAAAAAATAAATAATAAATTAATAAATAAATAATTTAGTGGGATTTTTTGAAGAGTAAAGAATTAAATAAATCATTAAGCCAGCATAACAAACGAGGCAAAACATGGATATTTATTGAATTCATTATGGTTTTTTTTAACTGCGATTTGGCAAAGATGACTTTGATAGGTTCAGTATTAACTTGATCTTAAGTCTCTATTATTAATCGTAAGTCTATATTTTCAACTACAATGTAAATAAACATTATTTAACGCCACACAAATTCAAATTCTCTAATATTCCGTACTTTTTAATGTAAAAGGGAGGCAAACGAACAAGCGGTTCACCAGATGGTAAGTGATCGCCGCACATGTATGCACACATGGCAACAGAATCATGTTGACCACCTCCTAATGTCGCACGCACTCGCGCGTTCACTGATACTCACACCACGAAATATCTAAACCACCTGAGCACTATAGCTTGCTTACGCACTCAAGCACACAGTTTTTTTTTTGTTCCCCTCCGCGGGAAGGGCAGGAGGATAAAAATGCCCTGACGCATACTCTGGCGCGATTCCAAAGTTATGTGGGACTCGTCCCGACGCCTACCAGGACCATACCCACTAAAAACCCCCTGTCGGCTCGTGAATTTTTGCCACTCAGCCTTCATCTGAGCGACGGCCAATTGGAGAAAGAGGCCGCGCTAGCGGGGCCCAGAAGGGGTCACCCGCTGGGATTACATAGCACTGAAGGTGCTCAAAGCACTGAAGGTGAATACATAGCACTGAAGGTGCTCAAAATGAAAATCAATAATTAAAACAAAAATTAAAAAAATTGCAAAATAAAATTGAATTAATTCGCATTTACGTTAGAATTAGGATTTACGTTAGAATTAGAATTTACGTTAGAATTAGAATTTGCGGCCAGAAGGGCCTCGAGATCGGCGGACAGTCTGGTGGATGAGTACGCTTGCGCATTCCTAGGCCTAGCGACTTTGAACTTCGAGTCTAACACAGGAGTAGTATATGAGACTGAATCACGAACTAGGGGATTGGGATGGGTTTCGGAGCGTTTGAAAAACGCTTCAGAGAGTGTTTTGAGATGTTGTTGTACTGTAGGCAGTTCAAGATCTCTATGCAAGTCCGCGTTACGCACGTACCACGGTGCGTTTGTGGCCCGGCGGCAAAAGAGGTTTTGAACTACCTGCAGTTTGTGCAGGAGGGAGGGTTTGGCGTGGGCAAAGATTGGCGAGGCATACGTCATGACGGGTCCAACGCAGACCTTGTAAAGTGTACGTTTGTTTCAGAAGGACAAGCGTCGGATCTAATGTGACGCCTAAGTATTTAGTACTGCGCTTCCAGGGGATGGGAATGCCTAACATTCGAACGTGGGGATCGCCATCGGGACGACGGCGTTTGTGGTCGAAGCGCATTGCAGAACTCTTTTCAGGGTTCACATCGAGGCGCCATTTTTGAAACCATACACCAAGGGCGTTTACGGCCTTTTGGAGTCTGGTTACAAGGTGCCGAACACTGTGGCCTTTGGTATAGAGTGCGGTGTCGTCGGCAAAGAGGGCGAGTTCGACGCCTTTCGGCGGGATGGGAATGTCGTTGGTGTACACGGTGTACAGCAGAGGGGCGAGGACTGAGCCTTGAGGGACTCCAGCCTTTATGGGACGAGGCGCAGAAAGCGTGCCTTCGTGTTTAAATCGAAATGTACGGTCTTTGAGAAACGACGCTATTAACCTGACTAGGCGATCCGGTAAGCCTTTCTTGTAGAGTTTATAAACGAGACCGCTGTGCCAGACTTTATCGAAAGCCTACGTCAAAGAAAACCGCGACTGTTTTATAACGACGCGGATAGAAACCGTCAAGTATATACTCGACGATTCGGTGGACTTGCTGAGGGCAGGAGTGTTTAGCGCGAAAGCCGAACTGATGGGGAATAATGAGAGGATCGCCATCCGTTGGAAACAGATGGTTCCGCATTCGAGAGAGTATGACTCTCTCGAGAAGTTTAGACATTGCCTTGAGGAGGCTGATGGGTCTGTGATTAGCCGGGACATTCAGAGGTTTACCCGGCTTGGGAATGCCTATGACTGTCGCTTCTTTCCAGGCTTTTGGAAAGTAGCTATGGTTGAAGCAGGCATTGAAGATGATAGCTAGCAAGGTAAGCACCTGCTGTGGCAGGTGCTTAAGTGCGTGGTTGGAAATTCCATCCGCACCCGGAGCCTTTTTGGACTTTTGATTTCTAATGAGAAGCAAGATTTCATCATTAGAGACTGTGACAGGGTCAGCGGTGATGAGGAGAGAGTCTCTGCGAAGGACTTCGTCCTCCACCGCCTGGATGTGTGAGGGATCAGCAGGTTGCGTGCTGGGCGAGCATTGTGCGGCAATGCTGTCAGCGAAGCATTCGGCTTTCTCTTCGACTTCAAAGGCAGTAGTGCCATCGGGACGAGTGAGAGGAGGAACGTGAGAGGCGGTGTCTACGCGTAAGGCTCGGGCCATGCTATAGTACGCTTGGTGGGACGGAGAGATATTCGCCATGAGATCGTTCATCTGAGCGTCTCGGAGTTCCGCGAGGCAAGACCTAACTTTACGTTGAAGCTGATTCACAGCTGTTCTATAGGCGGGCGTGGGATATTTCTTGGCTCTCCGGAGAGCCGCTATCTTAGCTTTAATAAGATTGCTAACGGCTAAGGGAAGCGTGGGTTTGCCTTGCTTAGCAACCTTTTCGTTGTCACTGATGGCTGAGTTGATAGCATCAGTGAGAGAATTTACTAATGAATCGATTTTATCCGGGCTATCTAATTGTTCGGGAGAGATCGCGAGTGGAGAGTTCGGAGCCTCTAAGGCTGAAACTAACGTATTTTTAAAACCTTTCCAGTTGGTAAAGGTCTTAGGAGATGAGACGTTATCGTTCGGCGGTCCTAGCACGAGGGAAACGGGGCGATGGTCGGAGCCTAGGTCATCGAGCGGTTCGATAGACCTTAGATCAAGATTGATTCGCTTGATAATTGCAAAGTCGAGGATGTCAGGAGAGTAGGACGGGTTGTTGGGATAGTGAGTGGGAGTGATGGGGGATATGACGTCTAGGTCAAGGGAGTTAGTGATGTGGAGGAGAGCGATACCGCTGGTGTTAGTCGATAGGCACGTCCAGTCAGTATGTTTGGAGTTAAAGTCTCCGAACATAATGACTGAATGGCCGAGGGCGAGAATGGCCTCAAAGTCGCTGCGGATTGGTCTGGTACCACAAGGTATGAAGATTGAAGCTATGATGATGGTCGGATGACCAGTCATAGCCAATCTACACACAGTGGCTTCCATGTTGAGGAGAGGAGGGGTAGGGAGAGGACAGCAGTGGAAGCCTCTTTTGTAATATATAGCGGTGCCGCCGAAACCGTCGGAGTTGGGCCTATCGTTACGAATAAACGCGTACTTAGGTATAGCGAATCCCCTGGAGCGATTTGGAGTAAGCCATGTCTCCTGGAGAAGGAATAAGTCAGGTTCTTTGTTCTGAAGGAACAGTTTAATCTCGAGAAGGTTGGTGTTAAGGCTACGAGCGTTAAAAGATACTAGGGATAAGCCCTTGGGTTTAATACGACTGGACATTATAATTTACTTATTTATGATTTTATACAAAAATAAAAAAAATAAATTTATAACGAACTTAGAAGCGAGTGATGTTCAGCTAACGCAAATAAACGCTCTTGAGGAGAGCGGGCGGCTCGCAGTTTGCGTGCGAGAACAGAAATTTCTGTAATGTCGACGTTTTGAATGACGTCGAACACGGTCTTCATGTCCTCAGCCAGCGACGACTGAGGTGAAGATGGCAAAGCAGGACGCGGCCCTACGGAAGCTACGGGAGCTGGGATGGGTTGGGAAGGTGCAGGCGGAACGGCCGGACGCTGCCTCCAAGACAGAGCCTGAGTAGGCGTCGGCTGAACGGGCTTTGCTTCCGGGGGACCCCGGTTGCGCAGCGGCGGGAAGTTAGCGGGAGTGAGCGGCGGCGCCGGTTTAGGCGCGACCCTCTTGGCGGTAGAGCGCGGAGCGCGCGGGCAGCCCTTGTAGTTAGCTGTGTGACCGGACTGGCCGCACAGCACACAGGCAGGGGGGGAAGTGGATTCGGGAGTGCGAGTGCACTCCTTCGTTATATGTGGATCCAGGCACTTAACGCACCTGGGGGGAGCTGAGCAGTTTGCCGCTGCGTGGCCGTAGAGCTGGCAGCGGTGGCACTGCCTAGGGTGACCACGGGGGTTGGGATGCTCGACGGAGATATTTGAGAGTCCGCAAATTGTGCGAGCCTCTCTAAAGATCTGCCTCGAGTTGGGAGTATTGGACAAGATAACTAAAGCTAGCGGAAAGCGCCTACCGCGGTTAGAGTGCATCTTGTGCACTGCTACAGCCGGGAAGCCCTGAGACTTAAGGTCCTAGAGAATGTCTTCATTACTGAGCTCAAACGGGACGCCCCGTAGTACTGCGCGGATCTTACGCTCCTCAGGGAGGGCGTAGGTGTGGTACGCGATTTGATTGATCGACAGAAGCCTAGTGAAAGACCGGAAGTCGTCGACGGTCGCAACCTGAATTTTGATTGTTTCGCCAGCGTTGGCGGCTTTTAAGTAATTAATTTTGTGCACTTTGCACAAGTTAGAAACCGCGGTGCAGCGCGCTTTTTCACGCAGGAAGACGGGCGGAGGGAGCTGAGGCTTCGGTGGGACGGGAGCGCAGCGCGACGCTGGCTTCGAAGGGACCGACGGAGACGCGGTTACTTCAAGCGATTTTAATGGCGCGGGGACTGGTGTAGAAGACGCCGGGGAGGGCTCGGGTATTGATGATACCGAAGCTTTCTTTGAGCGCTTCTTGGAGCGCTTGGCGACTAATTGAAACGCGGGCTCAGGAGAGCCGGTTAAGGTGACGGCATCTGACGACGTATCAGACGCGGGTTCGGAGTCGCTCCCGGGAGCGGTACGCTTGTGACGCGACGCGTGAGAGGATGCGACCGATTCGCAGTCCATCTCGGACAAGGCGGGAGACGCGGGAGAGCTGTAGACCTGAGGGGTCTGGACGTTGGAGGCCTGAGGGGTTGAGGCCTGAGGGGCCGGGGTTGAGGCCTGAGGGGCCGGGGACGCGATAGTTGCCTGTAAGGCCTGCGTTAGAACGTCATCTGGAATGGGGCAACTGGACGCCGCGAGCGCCTGGGCGAACGACTTAAGAACGCTTACAAGGTCCATTGGAGGGCTTGAATATGTAGTATATAAATATATAATGTATGCCTAGGTTCCCTAGCAAACCTAGCACCTATTATAAAAACCTAGCGAACCCTAGTGGCTAACCTCCCTACCAGCGGTAGGGGGGCTGGGGAGAATAACTTAAAACTAACCGTAGTACGCCGAAGGCCGCTACCTAGAAACCTAAAAAAAGGGTACGCAGGTAAAGAGTTGACCGCGTTAGGGTCAACCTTTACCGACAGAAAGGACAAATACACACGAAGAACACACAGATATGATAAAAATAAATATGAAAATAGGAGAAAAATAAATAAAATAGAGAAGAGAAATAAAATAAAAATAAAAGGACTGGTTCAGTACAAATTCGTTGTCACCGTTAAGTATCCTTTGCACTGAAACCAGACTACTTACGCTGGGCACAACAATGCACTCAGCACAAGCACAACACAACTTAGCACAGCACTTTGAAGACTAAGGGGCTTAGTCGCAAAGAAAAATCGCACTTCGAAAGCACTCAGACGGAGTAGAAAAACCTTGAAAACCGTAGCACGGAACCAACACGCTACACTGTGACGTCAGTAGACTGAGCGCCACGGAATATCGGGAGGGAACCGATCAACGGAGAACTGGGTCTTGCACGTCCGCACCACGTGGCGATCGGAGCGAGAATGAAGCACACAGTTTTTTTTTTTTTTTTTTGCTGCCGAGGCACCCTCGCGGGAGGTAGGTGGAAGATGCGTCATGCATACCCGCCCGCAGGTAAATTCCTCTGCGGGGGGGTTATGTGGGACTCACCAGAATGGCACCTACCCACTAAAAACCACCTGTTGGCTGTAGTTATTACCGTTAGCCTTCATCGGAAGCGACACCCGTCGGGAAGTTGGGCGCGCTGGCGGAGACCCGCACTGAAGGTGCTCAAAGGGACATGAGTTGGTGGCCGTTCTGGGCAACCTCCGGTGAAGCCGGGGCTGGGCAGAGGTCGGCCGAAGCATGATTTAGGGATCAATTCATTTAAATGAACCTATAATGAATTGAGAAGGGAACTATGCTCCGCCAGAGCTAGCAAACGCTCTGTCAGAGTACGTGAAGCCCTAAGTTTACGGGCTAAGACTGCGATTTCACTAACATCGACATTTTTTATAGCGTCGCAGACGATACGCATATCGTCTGCTAGGGAGGATTGAGGAGTGGGTTTGTGTGGGCGAGGAGCCGGGATGGGATTCGATGCGGGGCGCTGCCTCCAGTTTTCTGGGGCAGGCCTGGACTGTGTAGGCTTTGCAGCCGGAGGAACCCGGCTACGCAGCGGCGGAAAGTTTTCTTGAGAAAGGCGCGGCGCCTGTTTGCGTGCCGCCCTCTTGGAATTGGAGCGCATACAACGGGGTGCACGAGGGCAGCCCCTGTAATTTGCGGTGTGGCCGGACTGGCCACAGAGCACGCAATCAGGAGGAGAGGGAGTTTCAGGAGTGCGATTGCACTCCTTAGTGAAGTGAGGGACCAGGCACTTGACGCACCTGGGCGGTGCGCGGCAGTTGGCCGCCGTGTGCCCGTACAACTGGCACCGATGGCACTGGCCGGGATGACCGCGGCGTTGAGGTGCCTCGATTGAGATCCCAGAGAGGCCGCAAATAGAGCTAACCCCTTTTAGGATCTCCCTGGACTTGGGGACGTTGGCGAGAACCACCAATGCGAGAGGGTGTTGCCTCCCGTACTTGCTGTGCATTTTATGCACCGCGAGTGCCGGGAAGCCTTGGGACTGCAGATCCTCCAGGATAGCCTCGTTCGATAATTCGAACGGGACTCCCCTGAGTACCGCTCTGATCTTACGCTCTTCTGACAGAGCATAAGTGTGATAAGCATATTGCTTATCGGTGAGGAGCTTAGTCAAAGCTCGGAAATCGTCTATCGACGAGACAGTGATTTTAATAGATTCACCCGAGTTTACCGCTCGGGTGTAATGGATCTTGTGCTCATTGCACAATGTCGAGACCTCAGTCCATTTACCCTTTTCCCGAAGGAAAACGGGTGGTGGGACCTTGGCCTTGACAGAAGTTGGGGCCGGAGCGGGTGTTGAAGACACCGGGGCAGCTGGCGTTGAAGACGCCGCAGGGGGTGTAGGGACGGGCGTCGAGGGCGCCGGGTCTTGTTTCGAACGCTTCTTAGAGCGCTTCTTAACAAGCGTAAAAGAGGGAGACTCAGGGCCAGTTGGGGTGGCGTCCGAGGATGACTCGGTCGCGGGTGCGCGCTTGCGGCGCAGAGGGGCGTCTACTTCGCACTCCATGTCACTGGAGGAAGGGGACGCGGGAGGGCCTAAGACCAGAGCGGTCTGAGGGACGGAGGTGGCCTGAGGGGCCGGTGTGATTAGTGCCATGATTAGAGGGAGAAATGATTGCAGTGTGCGAATCATATGAGGGGGGCAGTAAGTGCCTTGGGCGTCGTAATCAGCGATCAGCTTATTCAGAAGCTCCTCAGGGCTTAGGGAAGCCATTGCGGAGGGGTTGGGGAGGGACGACAATATATAAATATATATACTATGAACCTATCGACGATGACTAACTTCCTAAAAAACCACCCTACACGCAGTAGGGTGGTTGAGGACGACGCGGATAACTTACTCGAACACGGAACTTGAAGTCCTGGAACGACGAAACCCCGTCGACGAAGCTCACGTTCCACGAAGTACGGTTAACAAGCCACTGACCGCCGTGAAAACGGCGTTAGAAACTTATTTGAAGTACGGTTAACGAGCCACTGTCCGCCGTGAAAACGGCGTTAGAAACTTAATACGGTATACAACTATGAAATTATATATTACGACAACAACCAGTGAAATTTGGGTGCTCAATTAGCGCGGGGGCTAAAAGAGCGGGAAGCGTCTGCGATCAACGTGCGCTCGAGAACGCACGCAGACCGAGACTGGAAGCACACAGTTTTTTTTTTTTTTTTTGGTTCCCCTCCACGGGAAGGGCAGGAGGACATAAAAAATGCTCTGACGCATACTCCGCGCGCGCGATCGGAGTTATGTGGGACTCGTCCCGACGCCTACCAGAACCATACCCACTAAAAAACCCCCTGTCGGCTCCTGCATTTTTGCCACTCAGCCTTCATCTGAGCGACGGCCAATTGGAGAAAGAGGCCGCGCCAGCGGGGCCCTTAAGGAGTCACCCGCTGAGATTCACATAGCACTGAAGGTGCTCAAAAATGAAAAGTAAAAATAAAAACATTAAAAATTAGAATTAGAATTTACGTTAGAATTAGGATTTGCGGCCTGAAGGGCCTCGAGAGCTAAAGTTAACTGCGTAGGTTCGCCCGTGTGCGCGTTTCTCGGCCTAGCGACTTTGAATTTCGAATCTAACACAGGAGCAGTATATGAGACTGAATCTCGAACAAGATGATTGAGATGGGATTCGGCGCGTTTGAAGAACGATTCTGAGAGTGTTTTGAGGTGCTGTTGCACTGTAGGTAGTTCAAGATCTCTGTGCAGGTCCGCGTTGCGCACATACCAAGGTGCGTCTGTGGCCCTGCGGCAGAAGAGATTTTGAACCACCTGCAGCTTATACAGGACGGAGGGATTGGCGTGGGCAAAGACTGGCGAAGCATATGACATGACGGGTCTAACGCAGACCTTATAAAGCGTACGTTTATTTCTAAAAGACATTTTACTTTTTCTACCTATCATACTATTTAAGCGGCTTAAGTAGAAACGCGCGAGTTTCGTTACTCTATCGACGTGTGGCTTAAAAGAAAGCGTCTGATCTAAGGTGACGCCTAAGTATTTGATACTGCGCTTCCAGGGGATGGGAATACCTAACATTCGAATGTGGGGATCGTTGCGGCGATTACGACGTTTGTGGTCGAATAGAATGGCAGAACTCTTTTCTGGGTTGACATCGATACGCCATTTTTGAAACCAAACACCGAGGGCGTTTACGGCCTTTTGGAGTCTGGTGATGTTATACGGGATCCTTTTACCTTTAGTGTAAAGGGCGGTATCGTCTGCAAAGAGGGCGAGTTCGACGTTTTTCGGCGGGATGGGCATGTCATTAGTGTACACGGTGTACAGCAGAGGGGCGAGGACTGAGCCTTGCGGGACTCCAGCCTTTATGGGACGAGGCGCGGAGAGCGTGCCTTCATGTTTGAATCGAAACGTACGGTCTTTAAGAAACGACGCGATTAATCTGACCAGGCGAACCGGTAAGCCTATTTTATAGAGTTTAAAAACGAGACCGCTGTGCCAGACTTTGTCGAATGCCTTGGCTACGTCAAAGAGAACCGCGATTGATTTTTTACGATGCGGATAGAATCCTTCGAGAATGTTCTCGACGATTCGATGGACTTGCTGAGGGCAGGAGTGCTTAGCGCGAAAGCCGAACTGGTGGGGAATAATGAGAGGGTCGCCAGTAGGGTAAAATTGGGGGTTCTGCATCACTTCACCTCGCTACGCTCGGTACGTGCTGCAGAAACCCTCCAATTTTACTTGCATGCTAGAGCTGATACAGAACACCTAATTTCACCCGATGATTTCTAATAAAATTCGTCTGAAAAAGCAGTTGAGTAGCCGATTTTGTCAGCGGTTTGGTGCTGATGGATACCCCTTTACTTGAAGGGGATTGGCGAGGTACCGTACTGTTCATTTGAAGTTGTTCATTTAAAGTTATTAAAATGTTGATATACATTTAGTGATATAATCTCTTCCTTTCACAGAATTCAAATAAAAACAATGAGGAAAGTTTATGGCATGTTGCATCCATGGATCATCGTAAATCTCCCAACCTTCAATAACACCTCCACATGAGAAACATACAGTTTTATCATTAATTCCATCACCACAATAAAATAATCCCGCGTCCGCCATTTCCATTACCAACCTTTTCTGAGTGTCAGTTGTTGCCCAATAGTAATTAAATGAATGTATGCGCATTTCATGCGTATGATACATATCATATCGAGGATTGTAGTTTTCTGTTAACATTTTCATCATGCAATAATGTACTTCAGCCAATATTAATAAAAATATAATGAAGTTGCATTTTGTTGCTAACAATTTATATACACCTTATGTTAGGGAGAGGGGGAAGGTAAGTATGGCAAAACTATAATGACATATTTGTTTGAAATGAAATACAAAATATTGTATTAAAAACATTTATTCTCAAAACACCATTTTTTTAAACATAAAACATTTTTTAAAGCACATATTTTTTTATGATAAATACAACTATACAAATCTCGAGAATGTAAATATTGATCATAGAGACTTAAAAAACTGGGACAACCTTTGTCTTCTAAATTATATATATAATTATTTTCTAAAATACATTTTAACCAAAACACTTTTTCTAAACCTTTAGCGTAGATATATTTATCTTTTCCAATATCTTTGATTAGTTTCTGATAATCTGAATAGGATAAATTTCCTTCATTCCAATATATATTTCTGTTACGTTGAATCCAATTCACTTGTTTCCTTTCTTTTTCTGTCAATTCGCGATATGGAAAAGGTGGTTTAATCAAAAGCAACTCTATTTTATCATCGCACAATATTGCAATTTCTTTTACTATGAATTCATTTGCTTCCGTTTTAAAACCTTGAACATCTATTATAGCAGTCATGACAGTTTTCGCACTATGTTACTCAAAGGTTTATATTCCACAAGCCGATCGTTAATAATTAAACAATATCCAGTTGTATTATCTGGTATTGGTGCGGAACATTCAATTTCCAGCCGTACATCTACGGGACCACTTTTTAAACTATCGTTTTGTCTTGAACAGTCTATGATAAATAGAGGAGCCTTTTCTTTAAAATCGTTTATATCGAGCAAAGGGTCTGCTGGACAGTTATAATACGACTGACGAAATTTCACATACATCTCGTATAATATATTATATTTGTTCTCAGTAAACTTTAAGCCTAAAGGTTCGTACGGATAATACTGTGAATTCAAAAATAGTGTTACATTTGTTACTCCACAATGATCGAATAACGAAATGTCTTTGTTTTTATTATTTTTTCTATTAGTTTGTAAGCAAAAAATTACATATCGTGGTTTCTCTAATTGAGAAGCAGTCTTAACTGACCAAGAATGCTTAGTAGTTTTAGGAAGTAATGGGTACTCGTATAAATCCCAATTTCTAAACGCAATCTGAATAGGTTTATCTCTTTCTAAATGTTTTAGAAGTGCCAGTCGTTCACGGTCAGACACTTTTATGTGCGGTACACGCCACTGTATTCTTTGTACATCTATTTGAAACTGAGTAACATCATCACTTAATATGACGCTGTTTAAGTTAGAGTTACTTCTATTTAGTATAAGCTCATGTTTACAATTTATCACAATTTTATTGTAATCTTCTGCAAACCCTAAAATCTTATTTAGTGGTATGATAGCACTAAAGCGACCATCACTTTGAAATCCACCCATATTCCAACCCCATAAGGCAGCAACTTTATTTTCTCCTTCATTCATTGATACGTATGACTTTATTGTTGATGTTATTCCACCATTTTTAATTCGATCTATTTCAATACCGTTTATTTCGTATCTGACATCTTGAAACAAGAACATAATAGGGTTATTACTGAACAAAATAGTTTTTTTAATCGGATTTCCATCTTTACCAAAGATTTTTGCTTGACCTTCGATGTAGATTGAACTGGCTGACGGTAGCACGTATATGTCTTGCTGGTGTATTGGAATTCTGATTTCATCATTTTCTTTGAAGCTGTTGCTGTAGGGATTGTAAGAATGGACTTCATAACTTTCAATCGAAGTATCAAAGTGTGGTGATTCAGTAATCTGTAGCATATTCATACTTTAAAACCCAGGGCTTTAAGGAAATCTTTATTTATCTTTGTCAATTTTTTTACTTTTTTCTTACGTCTTTGCACTTTAGTGGCTGTAGAAGAAATAAAGTACTTTGCTGCTGAGTTTTTATAATATACTATCATATCGTTTTTTTAAATGAAGCTGTAATTGAATTTGCGCTTCTTTGAAGTTAATGCAATAACCAAATTGATCAACAATCTTAATAGATATAGATGATATTATGTTTTTATTCACTGGAAAGTAAATAACGTTTTGCGGTTTTTCTATATACTGATGACCTGCAGAAGAATTAGATATGAATTCATAAATAATATGGGTTGGTAATCCATTGGAGTATGAACCATGGACTATGTCACATTCGATTCTAATGACAGGCAAAATGTTTTTATCAATATGTCCTCCTGGTATTAAGTTTAATACTGAAAAATAAAGCAAACCACACTCGTATTGACCAGATAAACTTAGAGGTGGTTGAAAGTATGAATCCAGTTCTGATTTGTTTCCAGAGATGGTAACCGTTAAAGACATGCTTCCATACTGAGCAATTCTGAACAATACAGTTTATTTTATTCCTTGACCAGACCAAAAATTATTTAAAAACATTAAACAAAGATGTCCACAATTAAAAGGATGATCGTGTTGTATATTATCATAATTATAGTTAACTTCAGTACCTACATATTTTATAAATTCTTTTGGGGGTTTAAGATTTCCATAACTGTCAAAATATTCTACATAATCATTGTATTTTACATAGGCTACCCAATGAGAACCAGGATTTCTAGAATCATCTAAATTTATTACTCCACACTCTATTTTGAAAGGTTTTTTGGGGAGCTCATCTCTCATAAAGACACCTCGAAAATATGGAATATTATTACCATACTTTAGAATGTCAATGTTTGTTAAGGCTCTTTTGGGTAGCCGGTATTTTAGTTTTTTTCTTTCGATACAAAAATTCCAAGCCCATTTTTATGAGGTTTCAGATGTAATCCCCTTCCGATGCAAACAGCCTCCATATTTTCATTGTGTCGCTTCAATTCATCAAAATTCTTTTTTGCCGTTTTGAATTCATTTATGGTTTTAGCTATTCCAGCAGCACCTGCTAAAGCTCCTGCTGCCGATAGTCCCGCAAAAATAGGGATTAAAGGTAGAAAGCCACCAGTTTTTGGTACAGGAATAACTCGCGGAAGTTTAATAGATGAATCATTTACTAATTCTCTTGCAGCAGCCATAGCTAATTCTATTGCCATTTTTTTGCCTTTTGGTTTCAATTTTCGTATGTGTCTTTTTGTCTTAGTAATAATATTTTTCAATTTATTTTTCAATCCATTGCCGGAAGTTATTTTTTCAGAACATTTTTTATCACGGTGACGCTTTTGTAAACCCGCTCCAGTTTTAACTTTTGTTAGCATAGTTTTGCTTACTAGATGTGCAGCAAACTTTTCCCCTATACTTGCATCAGAAGCAGTTGCCCGCTGTTTAGCCATTTTTAATAAGACTAAATCTGCCTTATGCCGATCCCTTAAGCTTTTCGATTTATGATAGGCAATATCGTGTTCTTTACAATATTCGTCTAATTTATTCACGCCTTTATCACTGCGAGTAAGTCTTTTAATCAGATTTGTGCCAGGACCGCAATAATTATATCCAGGTAAATGTAATTCAAAAGGTAAATGATTAATAAGCCAATTGAGAAGACTACTCTCTCCAATACACATCGTAAGACTGATCAATCACACATTGAACACTTAATAAATACGTATAACGACTTTCATAAACGATTTTGAAACAATCATAATATTTTTTTTTCTTTATTATAATATATTCGACTTATCAATCCAGCAATTTTCAGCAGAAGAGAATCCTAACCATTTTACAAAAACCTTATTTCCTTTTTGTCTAAGAACTTTTTCAACTAGATATACATTACGATGTTTTGTCTTTTGAAGCTCTTGTACATAAAATGCTCCTAAAATAGGCTGACTTCTGATTGCGTCTTCAATTAAGTAGGTTACAGGAGTTGTATTCTGTATTTTTCGAATTTTAAATATTTCTGTCGACCAGTTGGGAGTATACCCCTTTTCAAAAGTTCCTTTATATTTACTGATACGCACATAATCACCCACTTTATACTTATTTTTTGAACCAGCATTTTTTTCTGACTTAACATATTTTTCCAATATTCGTTTTTTATTAATATTATCCACATTTGCTGGGATTTCATCAATTGTTCGATGAAGAGTATGGTTGTATTCATAAATGACATTATCAAGAGTGCCATTTATTCAACTGTAGTTACCTTTTAAACTAAATTCTTTATACAATTTAGACTTAAGTGTTCTGATGAATCGTTCAACTATTGAGGCTTTTTTGTTGAGAAAGTTGAATGGTGGTTAATGAAGAAGCATTTCATGAGTTTGTTAAATGTAACATTATAAAATTCTGTTCCATTATCAGTTTGTAGATTCTTAGGAACGCGACCTTTATCCAACAACATCTTAAAAGTGTTACAAACACTATCCTTGGATTTAGTTTTAAGAGGAAAGGCCCATCCATATTTTGAAAATGTATCGATTATGACAAGAATATACTTAAAATTCTTATTTTCTAGGGCAAAAGATTGCATATCAATTAAGTCTGCTTGCCATAGATCATCTATGTCTTTCATAATAACACGTCTTCGAGGAAAGTTTACTCTCGCGTTTTTATGAATTTCATTGACCACATCTGCTTTGCTCATGTTTATATTTTGCAACTCTAATAATTTACAATAATGAGCGTTAGGTAGTAAGATAGAAGTACAAATATTATGTTTTAAAATTGATTCAATAATGAGCTATGTCAATGCTCATGGTAAACAAGTCTGTAATACTAAATCAAAGTCTTGTCACTGCTCCTATTTATTGTTTAATTACGTCAGCTTCTTTTAATTCTTCAACTATAGATAAAATTTCATTATCATGATTTGTATTGCCAGCATCTCTTGAAGCTACTAAAAATTTTAATCTCTCAACCAATTCATTGGGATCATCCCAATATATTAAATCCGTGTTACTTTTATACTTTTTTAGTTTTGGTAGGTTTCCTCCAAGTTTAATCTCACTTTGTGGTTTATCATTTAAATTTTCAGAAAATAATGGTTTGATTATTTCACGATATTTTATTCCTTTATCACCTCTTATTTGACCATTGGGGTTAAAATCTCTTTTATGCGCATTTGTGTAATCTAACATATCCTTATATACTAGTTTATCTTGGTTCGATATTAACTTTAAATCAGGTTTTCTTCGAAATAAAAGTTCTTTCAGGCCGGAGGTCAAATTGTATGCTTTACTATTATTTTTATCACCGAGTTTGATCAAAATTGTATTACCATTATTTAAACTATCAATTGTAGAAAATGATACAACCGAATTACCCATAAGCAATTTTTTGTTTTCATTTCTTATTCCAAACGGTATATTAACACCATCATATATATCATTAATGTCATCGCCTTCTAATGAAGTTTCTAAATAATCTGTGAATACTCTTTTAGAATTTTGTTCTGACAACTGTGCAGAGTTAAATTTTGAATCGTGACAATCACTGTACTTTGTAGATGAGCTAGCATTATTTTCATCCGATTCAATTTCTTCAAAAGTAGTCAGAGTTGTATTTTCTTTATTTTTTATTTTTTCTATAGATTTATTTGAATCCACTAGAGATTTTAAAGGATCTGCCACCGGTTTTAGCATTTTATCAAGTGCCAAATTCATTGTATGTTCCTGAGTTTTCATTTGTTTTATTTTATTTTTTATGGAGTCAACAGACTTCATTAATTCTATTTTAATACTTTTATCCATTTTTGTAACCACAACTGTGCTCAACTAAGAAAGGAATAACACTAGTAATTTTCTTGTAAAAAAATAATTTATATATAAGTAGGTACAAATGTATCTCTGTTCATTCAAATTTAAAAAAAATATCAAAATTCTGTCTGTACCTTCCATTATTTAATGATGACTCTTTGTTAATCAAAAGAAAGTTGAAAGGATTACCCCAAACAGTTTTACAAATATCTTTGAACTGATTCCATGATAGATCAGAGTTGACATGTTCTTCATAGATGTGCTTTAAGTTCACATCATCTTGTTTAAAGATTATTATAAAGTTAGCATTATCGCGTAACAACTGTTTCGGGATTTTTGAGTAGGTTTGCGATAAATAAAAGCAATCAATTTGCTTATGTCTACCCATACAGAAATAATTACGGATGTTTATTTGATTCTCACATACGACATCATCAAATATAAATACAGAATTTGGTAAAGCTTCTCTCGGAGATATGACATCTTTACCATCATTGAACTCATAAAATTTTATCTGAGGCACTCTTCTTAACACTTCTCGTAAAAAACAATATTTTGGCTGAAAGTTAGTCTTCGAGTAAAGGTAAAGATTTTGAAATTTAAGCCCATTTTCATGCATTAACAAACTGAGCACAACGTTTGTTTTACCACAATTTGAGGGACCACAAATTATACAAAGAATCGTATTTGGCAACAAAGCGCTATGTCTAATCTCTTGAGGAGACTCATCAATATTTATATTTTTAACGTTTAGTGATATGCGTTGTTTGATCAACTTCATCTTGTCAATTAATTTAATTATTTCCTAACACTAACATATATACTTTATTTTGGTATAAATTTAGACTTGTCTCTACAGGAATGGTCCTATTCTCATCTTACAAGATCTAAGAAATGTTGAAAAGTATTCAAATCAAAACAATTTCTTCTATATAAAGAAAGCCATGTGACACGTATGCGAATGAAATATAGCTCATATTTTGCATAATGTGTATAAAAGTAAATGCTTCACAATATTTTATAACAAAGTTTCTTACACGTCTTTCAGCAAGAACGTTTGGTAAGTGCAATAAACAGTTTAATTTTATTAAAATAATCCCTAGTATTATTAGCAGAATTATTCATTCTTACTTAATTTGTTGAAATTTGTTTCAGATCATGTCGATCGATGACTCGAACCCTATCACTAATCCTTTTTACTATGCTTAGATGTGGATGGCTATTTAAAAGAATTGGAAGATCAGCAGCGCCTCCGAGATATAAAATTAATAAGCAATGAAGAGCAGCAGTCCAAATCAAAGAAAGCCTCGAAAAAAAGAAAATGTTCACAAACAGCGTCTTCATCTTTTATCATACGTCAAGATTCTGCTAAGCGAGGTCGATGCATTATTCAAATTAATATATTTGAAGTTAATAATCAAGAAGAAATTAATGTTCATAATCTCAATGCTAACATAAGTGCGCAGTATATTGTGGAAGATGCATATGATGAAGTAATGGATGCTACTAATAATATTATAAAATAAATTTGTCAAAAACTGTATGAAAACTAGTTATTTTTTTATAGTTATCTACTAGTTTCTATTCAATATTCTGTTAACTGTCGATTTAGTGGTATGAGAATTTTAGGTACTTAAAATGTTTTTTACTTATATTGGAATATAAAACTGTGAATTTAATTTATTGTGTGTGTTTGTGTGTGTGTGTGTGTGTGTACGTGCGTTTGCTGTGAATTCCAGTAAATAACTAAAAATATTATATTAATGTAATTACTTATGTAAAAGTATTAAATAAAGGGAAAATTTACTGATAATTGCCTTGTTTTATTGAGGATCTAGAAAGTAAAGAAATACAATAAAACAAAAAATATTTTTAAAATTTATATTTATTATACGCTATACAATCATAACTTAACATTATACTCTTATCTAAAATAACTGTGCATCATTATTATAACTTAAATAATATATAGATACGACACATTAACATTCCTGCATTTAAACAAATGAATTTTAAAAATTAAAACAATATAAAGACAATAATATTAAAACATAGTACTGTAATGACCCCATGGCAAGCTTTCAATTTTATTTTGCGCTACTTGTCTCTTATCATCGTTACTACTGAGAACTAATTTGTTAATTTTCTGAGTAAATACTTTGTGATTTTTTGATTTAATAATACACATAGTGTCACTCAAATTTTCATTGCAAAACAAAGCTTTTTTATATTTTTCTATATCGAGTTTCTTAGTTATTGACTTTTTAATGCCTTTAGCTTTTTTTATTGAAGCAGCTTGGGACTTTATACAATACAATTTTGCCCTCAAACCCACAAACTCTTCAACAATGTCACCACCCATTTCATCTTTAAAAAAGCCAGGTATTTTAGCATTCGCTTTCGGTATATCATACACATTATCACCGTGGAAGTTACTTGTGTCAAAATATCGTATGTGATTCTTTAAATCTACGTAAAAGTCTTCGGTATATAATAAATATAGAAGGCTATCTGTATCTGTATAACAAAGACGAATATTATTACCATATATACGTTTCATCACAGAGTAGTGAAATCGATACAAATGACTTTTAGCAATTTCTAGAATTGTAAATCCTACATAAGTTGGTCGATCGAGTATAATTTTTGTTTGCTGCATTTGAATAGCAACCAAAGATTCCGAAATTATCGATAAGTTTTTAAAGTTTGGTGCACTTATGTATTTTTCAGCTCCACATATTTTATTTGTAGTATTGTGATTATCTCTCCAGACATTAACGAGCTTAACATCAACTTGTTTTCTTTTATTTTCAATGGTTTTACCAAAAATCGAATTATTTTGCTTTTTGAAAAAGTCTCTTTCGAAATCAGAAGTAGCTTTTTGCCTGAGAGCTGTATTTAATGAAATATAAGGCTCTAAAAACTTGCTTTGATGAAACGACAAAATTCTATGTATTTTTAGTATCTTTAATCCATTTTTTAGACATTCTTTTAAATGAATGTAATGCACAACATACTTATATTTGTCGTAAAGATTGGCAGTTAATTTAGTACTCTTAGATCCGAAAGTAATACATTTTTCAGGGGCAAATGGTAAATCGGAGTGGTAATCATGAATTTCAGGTGGATAATGAAGATCAACTTCAAGAATATAGCCGGTATCAGAATTATCAGATAAGCTGCTAATATCAAAACATATTATTTCATCACTTCCCAAAAATCTGAAATTTCCTGTAGGTTGCTTTTGCATCATGGCATAGCCATATAAGTTAACACAGTCTAAGTAAGCTAGAAAACTATGAGGCTTTTTATCATTGTAATCGTTTAGATACTTATTGTTAGCCTTCGCATATCTTAAGGCACACTGAACAAGGCCTCCCCTGATACCTTTTTCTATCATTTGATAAATTTCTATATCAGATATAAGATCTAGTTTTACTTTAGTGAATAATAACATCGCATCCCAGCTCAATGATGGTGAGGAAACATAATAACAAGGATCAAGACCATAGTAGTGCAAACTCATTGTTCTAAATTTCTCAAAAACATCGCAAAGCAACAGAACATCACATTTTAGGTATAAATCCGTATATTCTCCGATGTTTTTTATATTAAAAGTATTCCAAACAGTTAAGGCGTGTCTAAAGTCTTCATCACTTATAGATTCTGCTGAGAGTTTGTTATAAAAATATGAGGATTCCGGTAATTTAGTTTCATTGTACCGCGCCCACGAGTCGATATAATCATAACAGTAAATACCTTTTTTACAAACAAGATTGAATAAGGTCTGATCTGTGTAAAATGATCGCAAATTTTTAAAATCATCTGGTTTCATAGTTTTTACTAAATTATCAAGACTTGAGCTTAAAAAGTTAAAAGAATCAATAAATTTCATTTGCGCTACGTTCTTTTGATCAATCGGAATAAATTTTGTAAAAGATATAAATTTTTCTTTATTTTTTGGGATAAGATTTATTCGACCGCACACTGCTGAAAGCTCCTTTATAAATAAATGACAGTCATAGCCCGAAAGATTATGAAAAATTATTGGTATAAACGTGCAAGCCTTAGTATTCAAATTACACTTATTGTGAGTCGGACCCCTATATTTTCCAGTAAAATGATCATGATCTGCTATAATTTGGTCACTGCTAGTAAACTTATGTCTACAAATATAACATTCAGTCGCATTATTAAAGGAATTTTGTTCAATTTCTGTTAAAGGTATCATGGGTCTAGAAACTGATAGTATGTTATATAGTCTTTGTAGATCACTGACAAGAGATTCGACAAATTTATTTGAACAATTTGGACCTCTATACGAAATTATTTCATTGAGTTCTGGGTTACTTTCACAACAAATAAAATAAGCAAAACAAGTAGCCTCATGAATTTGTATGTTTTCTACATGTGCCGATCTATTTTTATCCGAATATTCTCTTAATAAACTTTCGAAGTCACCATAAATAACTATTGGTATCCTTTGAGTTCTTTCAAAGTTGCAAAAAGAAAGTTTAGTATCACTATCAGGAAGAACTGTTTGAACTCTTGCGCAGTTGTGATTATTTAATTTTTCTTTTTTGTCAAAGTACGTAAAACATTCGTCACACAAATTTATTTTAGATTTATGTTTCGTCAGTTGATTGTGAACAAGCTTCTCAAATTTTTTTATTAAACAAAAATGACCTTTTCCATTTTTACAGATGTACAATAAATTGACATGATTCAACTGACGACTGCAAGTTCTGTATAATGGTCCAGTGACCCTATTATTTTTATCTAATCCATATACATTTACACTTATATGGGTATTATTATGTTCAAATTGCTTAATGTCATCGAAGCTAGGTGGAAACGACATACCCCTCAAGTTGAAAATATTGGAATAATGCGGGTATGATGAAACTCTGTTCGGATTATTTTTTGCTGGATACATATATGCTACAATAGACCATAAAAAGCAGTGATTATCATTATTGTTAATATTCAGACATAATAATAATAATAAATCCCCAGACAAACACACCAACTGTATGGCCCCAAAGTAAGCAGAGCTTGTGTTATGGATGACCATACAGTGAGCTGGGGGGGAACCCAGAATAAACATACATATATAAATACAAACAACCATGACCCGAGAACAAACATCTGTGTTCATCACACAAATGAATGCCCCGGCCAGGACTCGAACCTGGGACCTTCGGCGTATGAGGCAAGGCTACTTACCACTACACCACTCGGTCGTCAAGAAGACATGATTTTGTATTAGAAATATATTTTGGTAAGGGTATAAATGATCCAACTCTTAATGGATTATATTTAACGATGTTCATTTCTATGTGACTTATGGAATCGATAGTCCAACCTGACTCACATAGTTCAAACTCTGAACATTTGTTTGTTAATGTTTCAACAAACGAGTCATAACTTAGCGATAAGTCGGTATTTTGGAATATGGCGATATATTTAGTGTTAAAAAATTTAAGGGATATTTCCTCATTCTTAGGTAAATAATACGAAACGAATAATTCAAAATTAATTTTGATGGACACATGTTGCGACAAATTGTCTTTTATAAGTCTAAAAACTGTTTTGGAAATTTGAGTCAAAAATAATTCTGGTGAAATACTACCATCTTGAGGACTTATTTTATAACTTATTATTTTATTACGGAAAGCATTAGCAATTATTTGGACGTTATCGTATTCAGTACGTATTAAACAGTTCGATTTGTGAATAAAACTCCTTAAATGAGAAGAATACCTTGAAACGTTAGTATTACACGTTTGACAGTAGTACATAATTTAGCAAGTATTAACGTTTAACTGTTGAAATATTAAGTATTTTTTAAGCTTATCAGTTTTAGGATTTTATGTTTCAGTTTCTGAAATAAATAACTATGCACAGTTAAGGTTAAATATAATATAATATGTAAAAAAAAATGATATAATATAAAACGTTATAAAATGTTGTAAATATACAATTTATAAAATATAAGAATTGGAAGGGTATAGCACGGGTTGGATACGTCCGTACTCTTCCTTGGCCGCCGCAACCAATTGTGTGACGGCTTTCCAAGTCTTCGAGCCTTCATTCGTTGCAGAGCGTAACGTGACCAAGGCCAGTTTCCATCGGTCCTTCTGCAGGGACTCGATTTCTTTGGTGTTATACACCCTTAGCTCGATGAAGAAGTCGCCGTGTCTTGTAGGGTCCGACTGCAGGGTGTAGCGGGAGCCCGTGCGTCATGACAAGTAACTGCGAAGCGCAGCTGCGCGTACCGGCGCACGATGCAACTCTTCCTCGTCCTGTAAAAATGTAAATATTATAAAAAGTTCGATGAAAGTATTTTTATCATTACCATATGAAAAAATAATTTTCCTGATTCAACCAATAAACAATTAAGTTATTGATTTCCAAAAAAAAAAGTACTCAACATATTATGAAATACTCGCAAGTATATAATTATGCTAATTAACTGCTATGCAGTTTGACGAGTTCAAATTTAAAATAAACTTATGCGGGCTCAAAGTAGGTATGTAATGCACAAAAAGTGTAAACAAATACCTCTGAGTCAATCAGTGCCCAGGATTTGCGTTTTTTGGACGGCGGCGGCGGAGGTAGTTCGCCGGGATCTAAGTCGCAATCACTCCCAAAGAGGCTCCGCAGAGTAGGCTTAGCTGCTTCAGTCTTCTTCGGTTTCGGCTGGCGGGGCTTCGAGTCCTTTTTTCCGCGACTTGTGTAGCTCTTCTTGCTTGTTGAGCAAGAAGCGGGGCTTTGCGATGCTCCAGCACCGGCTTCTTCGTCCGAATAGAAAGGATTAGTCGACCTGTAAATATACGTAAATATGTTTTTATTAGCACGACATATAATATGACCACTGTTTTCAACTTTATGCTAACATAGTTATAGTTCCTGTCGAGTAACACATCAAAATCGAGCGAAGTCATTCAAAAATAAATAGTAATAGTTGTTAAAAATTAAAGTTTTTATCAACCAAGCTGAAAAAATCGAATTCGGAGCCTTCCGATCGTGGCGCAAATATAAACAAAGTCTTTAAAATGTAAAAACACTGAAAACAATCCACTGTCCTCCCAGCTCGCACGCGATTTTCAGTGTTTTTACATTTTATTTAAAAACAATATTTAGCATGATATACACACAAAAAAATCAGTAAAAATAAACAAAGTCGTTGATCGAGAAACCATGTAGGCAATAACAAGATAAAAATACTTGGAGAAATACTTGGAGTATTTGTAATAAGTATTTGTGATATAGTTGGAATAAGAAAAAACTTGGAGAAATACATACATACTTGGTTTTCCGGCTTCCACTGCACTATCACTAAAACTTCACTAATAATTAATTCACACTTGTCACTCCGCGATTGAAAGAATTACAATAAAAACCTTAAGCACAGTCGGGGTATTTATACACACAAAATATTAAGATATGTTCATATAAGCTCGCATCAATTTTAAATTAAATTTCAATAATTGTTATTCTAGGCTGCATAGACCTTATGGTTACAGTAGATAAAGCCTATTATTAACATTTGATATTTAATTTCTCGTTTTTACTGTATGTGCTGCCTAATGTTCCCAATAAGGGTGTAATCGTAACGCAGCGATGCAAAGTCGCGCCATCCGAGACGAAATTCTAAAAAGGAAATCGAATGTACCTCGTGTCTGATTCTAATTCCAACCTAATTACGAGTATTAATCAATTATTTAATATTAATATACCTATATTATATATTATTTACAAATACTATATTTCAAAGTAATTATTTGCTGCTTTTAATTACTAAACGTATTTTGAATTTAAAAAAAAATTGTTTTTTTTTATTTAAAAATAATTTACTTTTTGCCTTTAGCAAAGATCAAAACTGGTTTATAACTTAAAGCTATCATAAAGTAGGAAAACCCGTAATTTCAGTATTCTGAAAAACTACTGCAAAACTTTATAGAAATATTTTCATGGAACGACATGTACCTGAAAAACAACCTTTCAAACAATCGAGTGATCGGTGAACCTTGTTTATTATATCTATGGTGAACATAAAGACAGAAAAACAAAACATTATCTTTGTATAAATGATAAAGTATGACCTACGAAACCAAAAAGAATCATCAAAATCAATTCATAATTATCTAATTATTGTGTGACAAACATACAAAAAACATGCAGTCGAATTAAGAACCTCCTTTTTCGAATTTCGTTGAAAATAAGCTATGATGTATCAGTTTAGTTTGGTTGATCCGATGTTTATTGTATTTATCAAAATATGAAGATCCATTGCAAACGATTAAAATAAAAATATAATTCAATTATTTACCATATACGTATTATAATAATTTCAAATAAATATTCTTTTTGTTGCAGTTAGTTTCCGAAAACTTTCCGTTAGTGTATAAAATCAATACATAATATTAAACGAATCTGAGTGAATTTGTCTCGTATTTGGTTATGACATTCAGTAAAAGATATCGCGCGTGCATGTGTTTTCAATATATAATGTATACGTATTAGCCGAATGTAAACTTATGATACCTACCTATTACAATTTTCAAAATACTGAAAATTATTTCGATTGCGACATTAATAAGATAGGTAATTTACGAAAGCCAAATAAAAAACTTTTTATAGCGTTATCTACATATTTCTCGGATAAACTTTTGTATTAAATTCACCGACTAGAGAATAAAAGAACATTTTTCTGTATATTTAATGTAATGTCTAATTAATATAAATATATAAAATCCCCAGACAAAAACACCAACTACATGACCCCAAAGTAAGTGAAGCTTGTGTTATGGGTTACCATACAGCAAACTAGGACGGAATCTAGAATACAATACAAAAAATACATAGCAAACACCCAGACCCGGAACAAATATCTGTAGATTGTACAAACATTTGTCCCGCTGCGGGAATTGAACCCGCGACCTCTCCTCTGGACGCCGGCTCTTCGCTCATCGCGCTACAGAAGTCGTCAATATATGCTTTGTTTTGTTGCTAGATGGAGTTATAATGATCTTTTAACGAAAACATTTCATAACGTGGAATAAAAACTTATAAGAAAATATACCTATGTGTGTGTGTGTGTGTGTGTGTGTAATAAGCATAAAACGCTATAGCTTTGCGATTGTGATTTTCTGGTTTTAGTACCGACATGCCAGCATCACCTACCTACACCATTGTGATTCTTCTACATATAATGTATACCTATTAAGGCATGCATTTACTAATGATACCTAGTCCTAAGTTTTAAATACTTAAAGTTATTTCGATTCTGATAATAAATAGATAGGTAGTATAAGTAGCTTAACTAGGTACTATAACATCGCTTTATTTAAGAAAGCTGAAAAAAATTTTTCATAGCGCCATCTAAACATATTTTTACGCAATATGATCACTGCATCGACTGGCGAATCAATTAGGTTTCTATATTAAATATATGTGCGTTGACTAAACTATTTAATTAAAAGCGTTTAATGTGCAAATAATAACACATTACATTATTTATATTTTTCAAAACAGACATTGATTCAACTAACGTATTTAATTGTATATAATATATGTTTACAAGTATTAAATTTAATGAGATATTTGTGAAAATCCTAAAACGCGCTATTACTGTTTTTATAATAATCAGTATATATTGAACTATTTCATGTGTAATAAGTGACTGGTTAGATGCAAGATATGCTATACGAACCCGCTCAATCCTATACTGTGATTGCATTTAACTTAGTCAAGTGTTGTCAGCGATGGTTAGTAAGACTTGAGCAATCTGAAAGCTATTCAGTGACAATAAATAACGGCACATAATACCTACCTAACCTACCAATGAATTATATAACTAAATGCCAATTATACAAACAACCCAGTAGTCATACCCACAAGCCGTGGTGTGCAAATCTACTCAGTGAAATATATAAAGTACCTATTTATTAACCCACCAAGCACACCACGGTGACAAGGGTTTTGCTATTTTTTTTTAACGATACCTGGCCCTAGCGGTAAAAACCCTCGTCCGGTCTACCAAACGTATTTGTTGCGTATGATATCGCATTGATAAAATTGAGGGTTCTGCATCACTGCATGCGAGTCTGCATCACACAGCTCGCTGCAACGTTTTTGTTGTAAGTGAAGTCGTGCAGATAAAATTGGGGGTTCTGCATCACACAGCACGAGCGCAGCGAGGGCAAGTGATGCAGAACCCCCAATTCTACCCTACTGTCGCCATCCGTTGGAAACAGATGGTTCCGCATTCGAGAGAGTATGACTCTTTCGAGAAGTTTAGACATTGCCTTGAGGAGGCTGATGGGTCTGTGATTAGCCGGGATGTTCAGAGGTTTACCCGGCTTGGGAATGCCTATGACTGTCGCTTCTTTCCAGGCTTTTGGAAAGTAGCTATGGTCGAAGCAGGCATTGAAGATGATAGTTAACAAGGTAAGCACCTGCTGTGGCAGGTGCTTAAGTGCGTGGTTGGAAATTCCATCCGCACCCGGAGCCTTTTTGGACTTTTGCTTTCTAATGAGAAGCAAGATTTCATCATTAGAGACTGTGACGGGGTCGTCGGTGATAGGGAGAGATTCTCTGCGGAGAACTTCGTCCTCCACCGCCTGGATGTGGGAGGGATCCGCAAGTTGCGTGCTGGGCGAACATTGTGCCGCTATGCTGTCGGCGAAGCATTCGGCTTTCTCTTCGACTTCGAAGGCAATGGTGCCGTCGGGACGAGTGAGAGGAGGAACGTGAGAGGCGGTGTCTACGCGTAAAGCTCGGGCCATTCGATAATACGCTTGGTGGGACGGGGAGATATTCTCCATGAGATCGTTAAATTGAGTGTCACGGAGTTCCGCGAGGCGAGACCTAACTTTACGTTGAAGCTGATTCGCAGCTGTTCTATATGCGGGCGTGGGATATTTCTTGGCTCTCCGGAGAGCCGCGTTCTTAGCTTTAATGAGATTGCTAACGGCTAAGGGAAGCGCGGGTTTGCCTTGCTCAGCAATGATTACGTTGTCGCTGATGGCTGAGTTGATAGCATCAGTAAGATTATCGACTATCGAATCTATTTTAATCGGGCTGTCTAATTGGTTGGGCGAAATCGCGAGCGGAGAGTTCGGTGCCTCTAAGGCTGAAACTAACGTATTTTTAAAACCTTTCCAGTTGGTAAAGGTCTTAGGAGATGTGACGTTATCGTTAGGCGCGCCTAGCACGAGGGAGACGGGGCGATGGTCGGAGCCTAGGTCATCGAGCGGTTCGATGGACCTGAGATCAAGATTGATTCGCTTGATAATTGCAAAGTCGAGGATGTCAGGGGAATAGGTCGAGTTGTTGGGATAGTGAGTGGGAGTGATGGGGGATATGACGTCTAAGTCAAGGGAGTTAGTGATGTCGAGGAGAGCGATACCGCTGGTGTTGGTCGATAGGCACGTCCAGTCAGTATGTTTGGAGTTAAAGTCTCCGAACATAATGACTGAATGGCCGAGGGCGAGAATGGCCTCAAAGTCGCTGCGGATTGGTCTGGTACCACTAGGTATGTAGATTGAAGCTATGATGATGGTCGGATGACCAGTCATAGCCAATCTACACACAGTGGCCTCCATGTTGAGGAGAGGAGGGGTAGGGAGAGGACAGCAATGGAAGCCTCTTTTGTAATATATAGCGGTGCCGCCGTAACCGTCGGAGTTGGGCCTATCGTTGCGAGTAAACGCGTACTTAGGAATAGCGTATCCCCTGGAGCGGTTTGGAGTAAGCCATGTCTCCTGGAGAAGGAATAAGTCAGGTTCTTTGTTCTGAAGGAACAGTTTAATCTCGGGAAGGTTAGTGCTAAGGCTACGAGCGTTAAAAGATACTAGGGATAAGCCTTTGGGTTTAATACGACTGGACGCGGGATTCGCGGGTCTAGACATTATAATTTACTTATTTACGATTTTATACGAAAAAAAAAAAAAAAAATAAATTTACAACGAACTTAGGAGCGAGTGATGCTCGGCTAACGCGAATAAACGCTCTTGAGGAGAGCGGGCGGCTCGCAGTTTGCGTGCGAGTACGGAAATTTCGTTAATATCGACGTTTTGAATAACGTCGAACACGGTCTTCATATCCTCAGCCAACGACGACTGAGGTACGGATAACGGAGCGGGACGCGGCCCTACGGAAGCTACGGGAGCTGGGATGGGTCGGGAAGGTGCAGGCGGGACGGCCGGACGCTGCCTCCAAGACAGAGCCGGAGTAGGCGTCGGCTGAACGGGCTTTGCTTCCGGGGGACCCCGGTTGCGCAGCGGCGGGAAGTTAGCAGGAGTGAGCGGCGGCGCCGGTTTAGGCGCAACCCTCGTGGTGGTGGAGCGCGGAGCGCGCGGGCAACCCCTGTAGTTAGCTGTGTGGCTGGACTGGCCGCACAGCACACAGGCAGGGGGGGAAGTGGATTCAGGAGTGCGAGTGCACTCCTTTGTGAAATGTGGATCCAGGCACTTAACGCACCTGGGGGGAGCTGAGCAGTTAGCCGCTGCGTGGCCATATAGCTGGCAGCGGTGGCACTGCCCAGGGTGACCGCGGGGGTTGGGACGCTCGACGGAGATGTTCGAGAGTCCGCAGATTGTGCGAGCCTCTTTGAAAATCTCCTTCGAGTTGGGAGTATTTGACAGGATTACTAAAGCTAAAGGAAAACGCCTACCGCGGTTGGAGTGCATCTTGTGCACTGCTGTGACCGGGAAACCCTGAGACTTAAGGTCCTCGAGGATGTCTTCGTTACTGAGTTCGAACGGGACGCCCCGTAGTACTGCGCGGATCTTACGCTCCTCCGGGAGGGCGTAGGTGTGATAAGCGATTTTATTTAACGAGAGTAACCTGGTAAACGCGCGGAAGTCGTCGACGGTCGCTACTTGAATTTTGATTGTATCGCCAGCGTTGGCGGCTTTTAAGTAATTAATTTTGTGCTCTTTGCACAAGTTAGAAACCGCGGTCCAGCGCGCTTTTTCACGCAGGAAGACGGGCGGAGGGAGCTGAGGTTTCGGCGGGACGGGAGCGCAGCGCGTCGGTGGCTTCGATGGGACCGACGGAGGCGCGGTAACTTCGAGTGATTTTAACGGCGCGGGGGCTGGTGTTGAAGACACCGGGGAGGGCTCGGGTATTGATGATACCGAAGCTTTCTTCGAGCGCTTCTTGGAGCGCTTGGCGACAAGTTGAAACGCGGGCTCAGGAGAGCCGGTTAAGGTGACGGCATCTGATGACGTATCAGACGCGGGTTCGGAGTCGCTCCCGGGAGCGGTACGCTTGCGATGCGACGCGTGAGAGGATGCGACCGATTCGCAGTCCATCTCGGACGAGGCGGGAGACGAGGAAGAGCTGTAGACCTGAGGGGTCTCGACGTTGGAGGCCTGAGCGGCCGGGTTTGAGGCCTGAGGGGCCGGGGTTGAGGCCTGAGGGGCCGGGTTTGAGGCCTGAGGGGCCGGGGTTGAGGCCTGAGGGGCCGGGGACACGATTGATGCCTGCAAGGCCTGCGTTATGATGTCATTCGGGATGTAGACGCCTACCGCAGCAAGTGCCTGGGTGAACGCGTTAATAACGCTTAGCGGATCCATAAGGGAGAGTTGGGACAGTAATATTAATAAATATAAGTATAGTAAAAGATGCCTAGTTCCTAAAACCTAGCAAAATCCTAGCAGCTAACCTCCCTACCAGCGGTAGGGGGGCTGGGGAGGAAAACTTAAAATTAACAGTAGTACGCCGAAGGTCGCTACCTAGAAACCTAAAAAAGGGTACGCAGGTAAAGAGTTGACCACGTTAGGGTCAACCTTTACCGACAGAAAGGACAAATACACACGAAAACACACAGATATGATAAAAATAAATATGAAAAATAGAAGAAAAATAAATAAAATAGAGAAGAGAAATAAAATAAAAATAAAAGGACTGGTTCAGTACAAATTCGTTGTCACCGTTAAGTATCCTTTGCACTGAAACCAGACTACTTACGCTGGACACAACACTGCACTCAGCACAAGCACAACACAACTTAGCACAGCACTTTGAAGACTAAGGGGCTTAGTCGCAAAGAAAAATACGCACTTCGATAGCACTCAGACGGAGTAGAAAACCTTGAAAACCGTAGCACGGAACCAACACGCTAGACTGTGACGTCAGTAGACTGAGCGCCACGGAATAGCGGGAAAGGACCGATCAACGGAGAACGGGGCTTGCACGTCCGCACCGCGTGGCGATCGGAGCGAGAATGAAGCACACAGTTTTTTTTTTTTTTTTTTTTTTGCCGAGGCACCCTCGCGGGAGGGAGGTGGAAGATGCGTCATGCATACCCGCCCGCAGGTAAATTCCTCTGCGGGGGGGTTATGTGGGACTCACCAGAATGGCACCTACCCACTAAAAACCACCTGTTGGCTGTAGTTATTACCGTTAGCCTTCATCGGAAGCGACACCCGTCGGGAAGTTGGGCGCGCTGGCGGAGACCCGCTAGCGGGTCTTCCGCCTGTAGTGAAAGTTGCACTGAAGGTGCTCAAAGAGACATGAGTTGGTGGCCGTTCTGGGCAGCCTCCGGTGAAGCCGGGGCTGGGCAGAGGTCGGCCGAAGCATGATTTAGGGATCAATTCATTTAAATGAACCTATAATGAATTGAGAAGGGAACTATGCTCCGCCAGAGCTAGCAAACGCTCTGTCGGAGTACGTGAAGCCCTAAGTTTACGGGCTAAGACTGCGATTTCACTAACATCGACATTTTTTATAGCGTCGCAGACGATACGCATATCGTCTGCTACGGAGGATTGAGCAGTGGGTTTGTATGGGCGAGGAGCCGGGATGGGATTCGATGCGGGGCGCTGCCTCCAGTTTTCTGGGGCAGGCCTGGACTGTGTAGGCTTAGCAGCCGGAGGAACCCGGCTACGCAGCGGTGGAAAGTTGTCTTGAGAAAGGCGCGGACACTGTTTGGGTGCCGCCCTCTTGGAATTGGAGCGCATACAACGGGGTGCACGAGGGCAGCCCCTGTAATTTGCGGTGTGGCCGGACTGGCCACAAAGCACGCAATCGGGAGGAGAGGGAGTTTCAGGAGTGCGATTGCACTCCTTAGTGAAGTGCGGGACCAGGCACTTGACGCACCTGGGCGGTGCGCGGCAGTTGGCCGCCGCGTGCCCGTACAACTGGCACCGATGGCACTGGCCGGGATGACCGCGGCGATGAGGCGCCTCGATCGAGATCCCAGAGAGGCCGCATATAGTGCTAACCCCTTTGAGGATCTCCCTGGACTTGGGGACGTTGGCGAGAACCACCAATGCGAGAGGGTGTTGCCTCCCGTACTTGCTGTGCATTTTATGCACCGCGAGTACCGGGAAGCCTTGGGACTGCAGATCCTCCAGGATAGCCTCGTTCGATAATTCAAACGGGACTCCCCTGAGTACCGCTCTGATCTTACGCTCTTCTGACAGAGCATAAGTGTGATAAGCATATTGCTTATCGGTGAGGAGCTTTGTTAAAGCTCGAAAGTCGTCTATCGACGAGACTAAGATTTTAATAGATTCACCCGAGTTGGCTGCTCGGATGTAATGGATTTTGTGCTCATTGCACAATGTCGAGACCTCAGTCCATTTACCCTTTTCCCGAAGGAAAACGGGTGGTGGGACCTTGGCCTTGACAGAAGTTGGGGCCGGAGCGGGTGTTGAAGACACCGGGGCAGCTGGCGTTGAAGACGCCGCAGGAAGTTTAGGGACGGGCGTCGAGGGCGCCGGGTCTTGTTTTGAACGCTTCTTAGAGCGCTTCTTAACAAGCGTAAAGGAGGGAGACTCAGGGCCAGTTGGGGTGGCGTCCGAGGATGACTCGGTCGCGGGTGCGCGCTTGCGTCGCGGAGGGGCGTCTACTTCGCACTCCATGTCACTGGAGGAAGGGGACGCTGGAGAGCCTAAGACCAGAGGGGTCTGGGGGACTGGGGTGGCCTGAGGGGCCATTGGTGGAATTAACGCCATGATATGCGGGATAAGAGAATCAAGGAAACGAAACTTATCAGCATTTATAAACATGCCTTCAGCATCGGTACTTTCAAGTAGCTTCTTCCTAATCTCTTCAGAGCTTAGGGAAGCCATTGCGGAGGGGTTGGGGAGGGACAATATATGAACCTAACAACGATGACTAACTTCCTTAAAACCACCCTACACGCAGTAGGGCGGTTGAGGACGACGCGGATAACTTACTCGAACACGGAACTTGAAGTCCTGAAACGACGAGACCCCGTCGACGAAGCTCACGTTCCACGAAGTACGGTTAACAGCCCACTGTCCGCCGTGAAAACGGCGTTAGAAACTTATTAGATGTACGGTTAACGAGCCACTGTCCGCCGTGAAAACGGCGTTAGAAACTTAATACAGTATACAACTATGAAATTATATATTACGACAACAACCAGTGAAATTTGGGTGCTCAATTAGCGCGGGGGCTAAAAGAGCGGGAAGCGTCTGCGATCGACGTGCGTTGAGAACGCACGCAGACCGAGACTGAAGCACACAGTTTTTTTTTTTGTTCCCCTCCGCGGGAAGGGCAGGAGGATAAAAATGCCCTGACGCATACTCTGGCGCGATTCCAAAGTTATGTGGGACTCGTCCCGACGCCTACCAGGACCATACCCACTAAAAACCCCCTGTCGGCTCGTGAATTTTTGCCACTCAGCCTTCATCTGAGCGACGGCCAATTGGAGAAAGAGGCCGCGCTAGCGGGGCCCAGAAGGGGTCACCCGCTGGGATTACATAGCACTGAAGGTGCTCAAAGCACTGAAGGTTAATACATAGCACTGAAGGTGCTCAAAATGAAAATCAATAATTAAAACAAAAATTAAAAAATTGCTAAATAAAATTGAGTTAATTCGCATTTACGTTAGAATTAGGATTTACGTTAGAATTAGAATTTACGTTAGAATTAGAATTTGCGCCCAGAAGGGCCTCGAGATCGCGTGACAGTCTGGTGGATGAGTACGCTTGCGCATTTCTAGGCCTAGCGACTTTGAACTTCGAGTCTAACACAGGAGTAGTATATGAGACTGAATCACGAACTAGAGGATTGGGATGGGTTTCGGAGCGTTTGAAAAACGCTTCAGAGAGTGTTTTGAGATGTTGTTGTACTGTAGGCAGTTCAAGATCTCTATGCAAGTCCGCGTTACGCACGTACCACGGTGCGTTTGTGGCCCGGCGGCAAAAGAGGTTTTGAACTACCTGCAGTTTGTGCAGGAAGGGAGGGTTTGGCGTCGGCAAAGATTGGCGAGGCATACGTCATGACGGGTCTAACGCAGACCTTGTAAAGTGTACGTTTGTTTCTGAAGGACATTTTACTTTTTCTACCTAACATGCTATTTAGGCGGACTAAATAGTGACGAGCGAGTTTCGAAACTCTTTCGACGTGTGGCTTGAAAGAAAGCGTCGGATCTAATATGACGCCTAAGTATTTAGTACTGCGCTTCCAGGGGATGGGAATGTCTAACATTCGAACGTGGGGATCGCCATCGGGACGACGGCGTTTGTGGTCGAAGCGCATCGCAGAACTCTTTTCAGGGTTCACATCGATGCGCCATTTTTGAAACCATACACCAAGGGGGTTTACGGCCTTTTGGAGTCTGGTTACAAGGTGCCGAACACTGTGGCCTTTGGTATAGAGTGCGGTGTCGTCAGCAAAGAGGGCGAGTTCGACTCCTTTCGGCGGGATGGGAATGTCGTTGGTGTACATGGTGTACAGCAGAGGGGCGAGGACTGAGCCTTGAGGGACTCCAGCCTTTATGGGACGAGGTGCAGAAAGCGTGCCTTCGTGTTTAAATCGAAACGTACGGTCTTTGAGAAACGACGCTATTAACCTGACTAGGCGATCCGGTAAGCCTATCTTGTAGAGTTTATAAACGAGACCGCTGTGCCAGACTTTATCGAAAGCCTTGGCTACGTCAAAGAAAACCGCGACTGTTTTATAACGACGCGGATAGAAACCGTCAAGTATATACTCGACGATTCGGTGGACTTGCTGAGGGCAGGAGTGTTTAGCGCGAAAGCCGAACTGATGGGGAATAATGAGAGGATCGCCATCCGTTGGAAACAGATGGTTCCGCATTCGAGAAAGTATGACTCTCTCGAGAAGTTTAGACATTGCCTTGAGGAGGCTGATGGGTCTGTGATTAGCCGGGACGTTCAGAGGTTTGCCCGGCTTGGGAATGCCTATGACTGTCGCTTCTTTCCAAGCTTTTGGAAAGTAGCTATGGTCGAAGCAGGCATTGAAAATGATAGCTAACAAGGTAAGCATCTGTTGAGGTGGGTGCTTAAGTGCGTGGTTGGAAATTCCATCCGCACCCGGAGCCTTTTTGGACTTTTGATTTCTAATGAGAAGCAAGATTTCGTCATTAGAGACTGTGACAGGGTCGGCGATGATGGGGAGAGAGTCTCTGCGAAGGACTTCGTCCTCCACCGCCTGGATGTGTGAGGGATCAGCAGGTTGCGTGCTGGGCGAGCATTGAGCGGCAATGCTGTCGGCGAAGCATTCGGCTTTCTCTTCGACTTCGAAGGCAGTAGTGCCATCGGGACGAGTGAGAGGAGGGACGTGAGAGACGGTGTCAACGCGTAAGGCTCGGGTCATGCTATAGTACGCTTGGTGGGACGGAGAGATATTCGCTATGAGATCGTTCATCTGAGCGTCTCGGAGTTCCGCGAGGCAAGACCTAACTTTACGTTGAAGCTGATTCGCAGCTGTTCTATAGGCGGGCGTGGGATATTTCTTGGCTCTCCGGAGAGCCGCGTTTTTAGCTTTAATAAGATTGCTAACGGCTAAGGGAAGCGTGGGTTTGCCTTGCTTAGCAACCTTTTCGTTGTCACTGATGGCTGAGTTGATAGCATCATCGAGGGAATTTACTAATGAATCGATTTTATCCGGGCTATCTAATTGTTCGGGAGAGATCGCGAGTAGAGAGTTCGGAGCCTCTAAGGCTGAAACTAACGTATTTTTAAAACCTTTCCAGTTGGTAAAGGTCTTAGGAGATGAGACGTTATCGTTCGGCGGTCCTAGCACGAGGGAAACGGGGCGATGGTCGGAGCCTAGGTCATCGAGCGGTTCGATAGACCTTAGATCAAGATTGATTCGCTTGATAATTGCAAAGTCGAGGATGTCAGGAGAGTAGGACGGGTTGTTGGGATAGTGAGTGGGAGTGATGGGGGATATGACGTCTAGGTCAAGGGAGTAAGTGATGTCGAGGAGAGCGATACCGCTGGTGTTAGTCGATAGGCACGTCCAGTCAGTATGTTTGGAGTTAAAGTCTCCGAACATAATGACTGAATGGCCGAGGGCGAGAATGGCCTCAAAGTCGCTGCGGATTGGTCTGGTACCACTAGGTATGTAGATTGAAGCTATGATGACCAGTCATAGCCAATCTACACACAGTGGCTTCCATGTTGAGGAGAGGAGGAGTAGGGAGAGGACAGCAGTGGAAGCCTCTTTTGAAATATATAGCGGTGCCGCCGAAACCGTCGGAGTTGGGCCTATCGTTACGAATAAACGCGTACTTCGGTATAGCGAATCCCCTGGAGCGGTTTGGAGTAAGCCATGTCTCCTGGAGAAGGAATAAGTCAGGTTCTTTGTTCTGAAGGAACAGTTTGATTTCGGGAAGGTTGGTGTTAAGGCTACGAGCGTTAAAAGATACTAGGGATAAACCCTTGGGTTTAATATGACTGGACGCGGGATTCGCGGGTCTAGACATTATAATTTATTATTTACGAATTTATAAATTATAAAAGAATTTACAACGAACTTAGGAGCGAGTGATGCTCGGCTAAAGCAAATAAACGCTCTTGAGGAGAGATGGCCGCAAATTATTATGGAGGAGAAAAGGCGAACGCTATGATGCTCGAAACACCGTGCTGGTGGGCCCGGTGAGCTGGTGGAAGTAGGAGGACGAAATACAGCACTAGGCTATATAGATATTTTGCACAATTTGTTGTTGCCTAGTGTGCGTAACGTATTTCCTGACTCACATATATACTTTGTTCATGACAACTGTGCTGTGCATCGTGCTCAAATTGTGCAAACATGGTTAAGTGCCTTAAAACTTCAGTGTCATTGAATGGCCAGCTAAAAGCCCTGATCTCAACCCCATCGAGAATTTGTGGGAAATGATATTACACTGGGATTCATCACAAGTTAGGTCCAGAGAACATTTATAGAAATTTGTTTTTTCAACTTGGGAGATGATGAGAGGATCTGACTTGTGCTGGAATTTAGTTGAGAGTATGAGATCTCGGTTGCAGCAGGTCATAGATACAGAAGGCGCACAAATTAGTTATTAGAATAAAAAAAAGAAGTGTGTAATAAAAAGAAGGTAATCCATGAGTGAATGATGTTATTGTTGTTTAGCTTAGAAACAAATAATATTTATAGTTTCTGGCTAATAACATGTTGATTCATGTCTACACTGGATTTACTACTTCAATGATATAATAAGGTCATTTGCCAAGTGACAGACAAATTCTAATGAGAACTGTCATTCAAATCTTGCAATTAACAACTAAATAACTAAACTATATTGTTTTCTTAATGTTCTTAGCGTGTAGTCGCCTAGTCCAAATAAGTAATGTTATATTTTTATTTCTTTTCTAGTCAGCAGCAACATGTTGTAATATTCACAAAATTAATAATTATCTAGGAAAGTTTTTGTTGTTTTTACTTATAGTTTTTAGCTACCTACCTTATTATATGATTTTATAATACTAAAATTAATTTATTGATTAAATGGAATATAAAATTAAAATTATATATTTTTTTAAATTTAATGAACATTATTAGGTTTATTAATGAATATATCTTTAAATAAATTTAAATGAAAAAATAAGATTATTAAAGTAATACTCATACATAAATATTTCTACAATTTTTATTATGAAATATTAAAAAAGATATATTATAGAAATAGAAGATCAACTACCTGATTAATCTTTAAATTAATCTAATTTTCCCGTATTAAATTTCTTAATCCTTTATTAATTTAAGAATTAAAAATTAAAAACGTGCACAGTTTCCGAGAGTCGTACTCAAAAATAGAAAAAATAAAAAAAGGTTAGCGCCTTCCGAGATTCGAACTCAGGCCGCCTGATGCAAGGGTAGCGGGCATGTGAATGTGCACAATATACGGCTGAGCTACGCTCGTCTGCATAGGATACATTGAAATTAACGATCTATATTCCCGTATAGTAGCATTATTTTTTGTTCTGAACAGATTCGACTTGCTGATAGAATTTATTTTGCAAACAACATAGTCGGTCTAAACCGGTTTTGTTACTTGTCTTTAGAAGTGTGAGTTGGGGAGAGCGCGCGGAGCGCATGGGGGGTGTTCGGGCGTTTTTTTTTTTTGGTTCCCCTCCACGGGAAGGGCAGGAGGATATAAAAAATGCTCTGACGCATACTCCGCGCGCGCAATCGGAGTTATGTGGGACTCGTCCCGACGCCTACCAGAACCACTACCCACTAAAAAACCCCCTGTCGGCTCGTGCATTTTTGCCACTCAGCCTTCATCTGAGCGACGGCCAATTGGAGAAAGAGGCCGCGCTAGCAGGGCCCTTAAGGGGTCACCCGCTGAGATTTACATAGCACTGAAGGTGCTCAAAAATGAAAAGTAATAAAAAAACATTACAAATGAAAAATAAAAATGCATTAACTCGGATTTACGTTAGAATTAGGATTTGCGGCCTGAAGGGCCTCGAGATCTAAAGTTAACTGCGTTGGTTCGCCAGTGTGCGCGTTTCTCGGCCTAGCGACTTTGAATTTCGAATCTAACACAGGAGCAGTATATGAGACTGAATCTCGAACAAGATGATTGGGATGGGATTCGGAGCGTTTGAAGAACGATTCTGACAGTGTTTTGAGGTGCTGTTGCACTGTAGGTAGTTCAAGATCTCTGTGCAGGTCTGCGTTACGCACGTACCAAGGTGCGTTTGTGGCCCTGCGGCAGAAGAGATTTTGAACTACCTGCAGCTTATACAGGACGGAGGGATTGGCGTGGGCAAAGACTGGCGAAGCATATGACATGACGGGTCTAACGCAGACCTTATAAAGCGTACGTTTATTTCTAAAAGACATTTTACTTTTTCTTCCTATCATACTATTTAGGCGGCTTAAGTAAAAACGCGCGAGTTTCGTTACTCTATCGACGTGTGGCTTGAAGGAAAGCGTCTGATCTAAGGTGACGCCTAAGTATTTGATACTGCGCTTCCAGGGGATGGGAATACCTAACATTCGAATGTGGGGATCGTTGCGGCGATTACGACGTTTGTGGTCGAATTGAATAGCAGAACTCTTTTCTGGGTTGACGTCGATACACCATTTTTGAAACCAAACACCGAGGGCGTTTACGGCCTTTTGGAGTCTGGTGATGTTATACGGGATCGATTGACCTTTAGTGTAAAGGGCGGTATCGTCTGCGAAGAGGGCGAGTTCGACGCCTTTCGGCGGGATGGGGATGTCGTTAGTGTACACGGTGTACAGCAGAGGGGCGAGGACTGAGCCTTGCGGGACTCCAGCCTTTATGGGACGAGGCGCGGAGAGCGTGCCTTCATGTTTGAATCGAAACGTACGGTCTTTAAGAAACGACGCGATTAATCTGACTAGGCGAACCGGTAGTCCTATTTTATAGAGTTTAAAAACGAGACCGCTGTGCCAGACTTTATCAAAAGCCTTGGCTACGTCAAAGAGAACCGCGATTGTTTTTTTTACGACGCGGATAGAATCCTTCGAATATGTACTCGACGATTCGATGGACTTGCTGAGGGCAGGAGTGCTTAGCGCGAAAGCCGAACTGGTGGGGAATAATGAGAGGGTCGCCATTCGTTGGAAACAGATGGTTCCGCATTCGAGAGAATATATGATTGAGAATAATGATGAATATGACTCTTTCGAGAAGTTTAGACATTGCCTTGAGGAGGCTGATGGGTCTGTGATTAGCCGGGACGTTCAGAGGTTTACCCGGCTTGGGAATGCCTATGACTGTCGCTTCTTTCCAGGCTTTTGGAAAGTAGCTATGGTCAAAGCAGGCATTGAAGATGATAGCTAACAAGGTAAGCACCTGCTGTGGCAGGTGCTTAAGTGCGTGGTTGGAAATTCCATCCGCACCCGGAGCCTTTTTGGACTTTTGCTTTCTAATGAGAAGCAAGATTTCATCATTAGAGACTGTGACGGGGTCGTCGGTGATAGGGAGAGATTCTCTGCGGAGAACTTCGTCCTCCACCGCCTGGATGTGGGAGGGATCCGCGGGTCGCGTGCTGGGCGAACATTGTGCCGCTATGCTGTCGGCGAAGCATTCGGCTTTCTCTTCGACTTCGAAGGCAATAGTGCCGTCGGGACGAGTGAGAGGAGGAACGTGAGAGGCGGTGTCTACGCGTAAGGCTCGGGCCATTCAATAATATGCTTTGTGGGACGGGGAGATATTCTCCATAAGATCGTTAAACTGAGTGTCTCGGAGTTCCGCGAGGCAAGACCTAACTTTACGTTGAAGCTGATTCGCAGCTGTTCTATATGCGGGCGTGGGATATTTCTTGGCTCTCCGGAGAGCCGCGTTCTTATCTTTAATGAGATTGCTAACGGCTAAGGGAAGCGCGGGTTTGCCTTGCTTAGCAATAATTACGTTGTCGCTGATGGCTGAGTTGATAGCATCAGTGAGAGTATCGACTACTGAATATATTTTATTCGGGCTATCTAATTGGTCGGGCGAAATCGCGAGCGGAGAGTTCGGTTCCTCTAGGGCTGAAACTTACGTATTTTTAAAGCCTTTCCAGTTGGTAAAGGTCTTAGGAGAGGTGACGTTATCGTTAGGCGCACCTAGCACGAGGGAGACGGGGCGATGGTCGGAGCCTAGGTCATCGAGCGGTTCGATGGACCTGAGATCAAGATTGATTCGATTGATAATTGCAAAGTCGAGGATGTCAGGAGAATAGGTCGGGTTGTTGGGATAGTGAGTGGGAGTGATGGGGGATATGACGTCTAAGTCAAGGGAGTTAGTGATGTCGAGGAGAGCGATACCACTGGTGTTGGTCGATAGGCACGTCCAGTCAGTATGTTTGGAGTTAAAGTCTCCGAACATAATGACTGAATGGCCGAGGGCGAGAATGGCCTCAAAGTCGCTGCGGATTGGTCTGGTACCACTAGGTATGTAGATTGAAGCTATGATGATGGTCGGATGACCAGTCATAGCCAATCTACACACAGTGGCTTCCATGTTGAGGAGAGGAGGGGTAGGGAGAGGACAGCAATGGAAGCCTCTTTTGTAATATATAGCGGTGCCGCCGAAACCGTCGGCGTTGGGCCTATCGTTACGTGTAAACGCGTACTTAGGAATAGCGTATCTCCTGGAGCGGTTTGGAGTAAGCCATGTCTACTGGAGAAGGAATAAGTCAGGTTCTTTGTTCTGAAGGAACAGTTTAATCTCGGGAAGGTTGGTGCTAAGGCTACGAGCGTTAAAAGATACTAGGGATAAGCCCTTGGGTTTAATACGACTGGACGCGGGATTCACGGGTCTAGACATTATAATTTACTTATTTACGACTTTATACAAAAAAATAAAAATTTATAATGAACTTAGAAGCGAGTGATGCTCGGCTAACGCGAATAAACGCTCTTGAGGAGAGCGGGCGGCTCGCAGTTTACGTGCGAGTATGGAAATTTCATTAATGTCTACGTTTTGGATGACGTTGAACACGGTCTTCATGTCCTCAGCCAACGACGACTGAGGTGCAGATGACGGAGCGGGACGCGGCCCTACGGAAGCTACGGGAGCTGGGATAGGTAGGGAAGGTGCAGGTGGGACGGCCGGACGCTGCCTCCAAGACAGAGCCGGAGTAGGCGTCGGCTGAACGGGCTTTGCTTCCGGGGGACCCCGGTTGCGCAGCGGCGGGAAGTTAGCGGGAGTGAGCGGCGGCGCCGATTTAGGCGCGACCCTCTTGGCGGTGGAGCGCGGAGCGCGCGGGCAACCCCTGTAGTTAGCTGTGTGGCCGGACTGGCCGCAAAGCACACAGGCAGGGGGGGAAGTGGATTCGGGAGTGCGAGTGCACTCCTTCGTTATGTGTGAATCCAGGCACTTGACGCACCTGGGGGGAGCTGAGCAGTTAGCCGCTGCGTGGCCATAGAGCTGGCAGCGGTGGCACTGCCCAGGGTGACCGCGGGGGTTGGGACGCTCGACGGAGATGTTCGAGAGTCCGCAAATTGTGCGAGCCTCTCTGAAAATCTCCTTGGAGTTGGGAGTGTTGGCCAGGATTACTAAAGCTAAGGGAAAGCGCCTACCGCGGTTGGAGTGCATCTTGTGCACTGCTACAGCCGGGAAGCCCTGGGACTTAAGTTCCTCGAGAATGTCTTCATTACTGAGTTCAAACGGGACGCCCCGTAGTACTGCGCGGATCTTACGCTCCTCCGGGAGGGCGTAGGTGTGATACGCGATTTGATTGATCGACAAAAGCCTAGTGAAAGACCGGAAGTCGTCGACGGTCGCAACCTGAATTTTGATTGTTTCGCCAGCGTTGGCGGCTTTTAAGTAATTAATTTTGTGCTCTTTGCACAAGTTAGAAACCGCGGTCCAGCATGCTTTTTCACGCAGGAAGACGGACGGAGGGAGCTGAGGCTTCGGCGGGACGGGAGCGCAGCGCGTCGCTGGCTTCGATGGGACCGACGGAGACGCGGTTACTTCGAGCGATTTTAACGGCGCGAGGGCTGGTGTTGAAGACACCGGGAAGGGCTCGGGTATTGATGATACCGAAGCTTTCTTTGAGCGCTTCTTGGAGCGCTTGGCGACTAATTGAAACGCGGGCTCAGGAGAGCCGGTTAAGGTGACGGCATCTGACGACGTATCAGACGCGGGTTCGGAGTCGCTCCCGGGAGCGGTACGCTTGCGGCGCGACGCGTGAGAGGATGCGACCGATTCGCAGTCCATCTCGGACGAGGCGGGAGACGAGGAAGAGCTGTAGACCTGAGGGGTCTCGACGTTGGAGGCCTGAGGGGCCGAGGTTGAGGCCTGAGGGGCCGGGGACGCGATAGATGCCTGTAAGGCCTGCGTTATTACGTCGTCTGATAAGTTGGCGCCGGACGCAACGAGCGCCTGGGCGAACGACCTAAGAATGCTTACAAGGTCCATTGGAGGGCTTGGAATTACAATTTGTCATATATAAATATATAAAATGCCTAGGTTCCCTAGCAAACCTAGTACCTAAACCTCCCTACCCGCGGTAGGGGGGCTGGGGAGAATAACTTAGAACTAACCGTAGTATGCCGAAGGCCGCTACCTAGAAACCTAAAAAAGGGTGCGCAAGTAAAGAGTTGACCACGTTAGGGTCAACCTCTACCGACAGAAAGGACAAATACACACGAAAACACACAAATATGATAAAAATAAATATGAAAATTGGAGAAAATAAATAAAATGTAAAAGAGAAACAAAATAAAAATAAAAGGACTGGTTCAGTACAAATTCGTAGTCACCGCTACCTAGAAACCTAAAAAAAGGGTGCGCAGGTAATGAGTTGACCGCGTTAGGGTCAACCTTTACCGACAGAAAGGACAAATACACACGAAACACACAGATATGATAAAATAAATATGAAAATAGGATAAAAATAAATAAAATAAGGAAGAGAAATAAAATAAAAATAAAAAGGACTGGTTCAGTACAAATTCGTTGTCACCGTTAAGTATCCTTTGTACTGAAACCAGACTACTTACGCTGGGCACAACAGTGCACTCAGAACAAGCACAACACAACTTCGCACAGCACTTTGAAGACTAAGGGGCTTAGTCGCAAAGAAAAATCGCACTTCGATAGCACTCAGAGGGAGTAGAAAAACCTGGAAAGCCGTAGCACGGAACCAACACGCTAAACCGTGACGTCAGTAGATTGAGCGCCACGGAATATCGGGAAGGGACCGATCAACGGAGAACGGGGTCTTGCACGTCCGCACCGCGTGGCGATCGGAGCGAGAATGTGTGTGTTAGCGATGGGTGTTGAATGGACGAACTAGTTAATTCGACGGTCGACGAGCAGTAAACGAACGAACGGTTCATCGACTGTCAATGAACTAGTTGAATCCGTAGACGGCTAAACTATAAAGTCCACAACGTTCTTATCGACTGGCAACGCAACGACGACACCTCAACGTAGTTGGTTAACTAGTTAAACGTCGTTGAAATAAAACCGTCGACGCAAACAAATTTAGGCTGTAATTCAAGGAAGGTAGAGTTGATTTTTGTTACATTTGTTGAAATAAAACCGTCGACGCAAACAAATTTAGGCTGTAATTCAAGGAAGGTAGAGTTGATTTTTGTTATATTTGTTGAAATAAAACCGTCGAGGCAAACAAATTTAGGCTGCAATTCAAGGTACATAGAGTTTATTTTTGTATGAGTTGAGTGACAATCGACAAGTTGCACGGTGGACGGTATCGACTGACAATGCAACGACTACACCTCAACGTGGTTGGTTAATACTATTATAGTTAAAGTTCGTTGAAATAAAACCGTCGACGCAAACAAATTTAGGCTACAATGTCAGGGACATAGAGTTGATTTTTGTTCATTTACTTACATTTCTTTCTTTTGAATTTCGATATTAATTAATTTATGTTTGAGTAACGACTTGCGTGCGTAATTCATAATATTAACGTGTTGTTTAAAGAATAGATACTAAATTGATAAGAAGCTTTTTCAAGAGAAAAATAACTTTTCAATACTGTTCAGCCAGTCCTAAGCCTGGAAAAGTATGAAAGGAAGATCGATTTGATCATAAATAAACTACTCTTCACAAGTAAAAGCTAAAAAAATATCATGTAATGTTAATTTATAGTGGAATATATTAAATACGTATGTAAGTACACAAGATTTATTTTCAAACTTATAAAATATGATAAAAAATATAAAATACAAATATTCTACTAATAAACACTTGTTTATTAAACTACTCAGGACAAAGTTTACGTAGAACGTGCACGAAGAACTTATAAGTTAATATAATGGACTAGTCGACGAAATCAACTAGTTGATCGACTGGTTGATCGACGCAAATAAACCGTCTAGTTTCGTTAACGTCAAAAACGTCGACGACCCATCGCTAGTGTGTGTTCGGGCGACGACTGGGTGGTATAGATGTATCTGGCACCAACTGTACATGTACACCCGCAACACCAGGGGCATCACAGGTGCAGATTCAAAGTGGTAGAACTCATATCCAACAACTCTGAAAAACAAGCAACCTAGTACATATGCAAATACATAAAATTACCCTTCTATTTATATATGACACATTGTTATTGCATATACCATATATAGGTATACCAGCTTCTAATAAATACGTATTTATTGGAAGTGTATTTTTCCATATAAAAAAATTAAGTAACGGCTGTGGTTCAGTTCGGATCACCAGCAATTCGTATTTATTTCTACCACTCTTCTTTATTGAAAGAGTAACTAAGAACTTACAAAAATAATAATTAATTCTTGATTTTTTTTTCAAACATTAACACTACTAACGCAGTACATCAGTAGTTTCCATACGATATAAATCAATCTATCGTATTTCACAAGATTCTCTTGAAATGTCTAATTCTCGAGAGACAAGATTCCAAATGTGAACACAGATGACTAAAATCGAGTAATAATGTAATCAACAGTAAATATTACCTGGATGAACACGTTTATAGACTGAGCAGTTGGATGATTACACCGAAATATTAGGAGTTCCGATTGTTAGAATCGACATTTAGAAGTTGCATTTGCAATATTAAGGTCAATTCATTTGTGTGATGAACATGGATGTTTGTTCTCGGGTCATGGTTGTTTGTATTTATATATTTATGTTTAATCTGGATTCCCCCCCAGTTCGCTGTATGGTCATCCATAATAAAAGTTCTGCTTACTTTTGGGCCATATAGTTGGTGCGATTGTCAGGGGATAAAAAAAAATATTATTGTTCTGGGGTGATATAGAAAATCTTGAAGCATTATATTCTGATTAAAGGTACATGTTTAGAAGACATAAACATTTTTAAAAATTTAAATGCAATGTAAATCGCAAGAGGACAAGTTACATCGTGAGAACCTAACTTAACTTAAAAAAAATGTTGAAATCTTCAAATTAGATACACTAAAGCTGTGGAACTATAAATACTTTGGTCAAAAGCATTGAAAGTTCGTGCTTTATTACAGTAAAAAGCAACCTAACAAAGTTCCGTGTCCCAAGGTTTTCCTCTGTTCTTTCTACTTTTAAAGTAAACAAGAGTTTGTAATTGTTATAATTAAAAGTATGTTTGTGCAAGCGTGCTGGGGATACAAGAGAAGAAAGTGCCTTTGTCTTTGTACATTTGGACCATCTGGTGGTCTGAAAATTACGGTAATGGAGGGAATGCAACTAAATTGCACCGGATAACACATTTTATAACCATTTCCGCATTTAATTAGGGTAATTTGGTATTATTTTTTTGAGACAAAGGAAAAGTAACGGTTATGGGGTTTATTTCTTATTTATTTATTTGATACTTTATCGCACAATATAAAATCAGTGTACAAACGGCGTACTTAATGCTAGTTGGCATTCTCTTCCAGCAAAGATAAATAAACGAAATAAACTGCAAAACTCGTTAAATACTTATACCATTTTTTATATATAAGCTTATATATATAATATAAAATTATAATACATATTATTTTATATATAAGTACTCAAAGATATATTTGTAAATCTTTGAAGGGAAATTATGATATGAAAAAACTTTTATTTGAATGCAGAGGGCTCTACAGCGTGCCGATGAACTAAAACCTGAGGCTTGTCTTAATATGCCTACGCTTACACATGGACTGTAAAAATAGTTTTGCTTATTAATTTTTCTGGAACAGAAAAATGAAAAAGTTAAACACAACTAAATATGAACACGAAACAACAAAAGCGTTTATGCGAACCACGGACCTATTGTAAGAAAACCTAGAGTGAGGGAGTGCATTCCTAACACTACCAACTGACAACAGACGGGCAATGTCCAAATTAGAGGATTTTACTGAAACGTTATCATTAGTAAAGCTTTGGTCCCCGTTTTTACTTCTTTAGACCTGGAAGGTATAAAAATGCCATCTCAGAGATTAGCGACTTCCTCAAAGGAATTTTAATGAAAAATTTCAAATGAGTATCTCTTGAGGTTTTGTGATGATTAGGTAAGTTTTGTATGAAAATTTAACTTGTAACCCATTTTTTCACTCTTTGGAGAGGGAAACTGTCTAATCCCTTTCTTTGTGAGCGCCTACATAAAGATAAGCACCATGCAACATTTCAGACTAATAGCTCTTATAGTTACAGAGTAATATATACATAGGCAGTCTGCAGAAACCAGAATTTTACTATCTTAGATGTTGCTCGATTTTGTAAAGTAAGCCCTTGCCAAGTTTCAAGCAGATCGGTCCAGTAGTTTTTTTTTTGTAGGTATATAAGGATATATGGTATAGGTATAGGTATAAGGATATATAATCCTACATACACAAAATACAATACAATACAATACCCAGTTTTTACAAGTAGAATCTTAGTCTGCCTGGGAAGAAAATATCTTTAATGGTACAAAGAACGCAATGTAGCTATTACCTTTCAAATATCTTCCCCAATGTGCTTGTTCCAGCTGAGAGTAGCATCAATGTCTTCAATGTGTGTTCGGACCTTTGACGGAGGAATAGTAGGCAATCACGGTTTACTGGCTTAGATTAATGGAGAAATGGTTTGGGCGTCTAATTTGAGACTACATCAATAATTTCGTACAAGGCAGTAGTTCAGCATGTACTATAATGTATATTATTGGACGGATAGGCGGTGAATGTTTCAAAATGTTTTCGTTGAAGTATAGAAGATCGTGTCTGCATAGAATATTGATCTTGGAACCGCATTTGAATGACGATATTTGTATTTCGAACATCGTGAAAGGTGCCCGTAGGCATTAATTTATATTACTTTCCGATAACTCTTGGCTGTCTGCCTCAAATCAAATAATTGAAATATTATAATTTTTTACTATATTCATAGCCAGCAAACGAACACGCGACCCGCCCGATGGTAATTGGCATCCGCACCCATGGACATCATTACTCGTAGGTGTTTTAATAATTAATTGTGAATGTGATTATCATATCGACTAGTGATGCGTTCCCGACCGTAGTCTTCAGTTGGAATTGCCTTTGTTCCAGTTATTGCACTGGCTGTTCCTTTCCTTTGACTGGAACACAACCAACCACGTGATTATTGTGGCGCAAAAAATAGGAAGTACTGTAAAACCACCTCAGACGAGATCTTATCAAAGAAACTCTTTTAATGTTTTATCTTTCAAGTCTTTCAAATCTTCCATTTTGTTTTATGTTTTGAAAAGATAATTTTTTTTATACTTCACACTGTAGTTAGCAGATTGTGAAGTTCAAATGTTAAAGCATATCTCATTTTAACATGCGACTCCAGTTCAAATTCTGCCGGAACACGAACAATAGCACTTTAAAAAAATCTTATTAAAATGTTTGACGTTAAGAATCCTTTTAAAGTTTCAATGTAGGTTGTTCAATAAGTAAGCATGTTAAGGTATTATTTTACATTAAAATGCCTAGGTAATTGTAAAAAGACTGAAGTGTAGGATATTTTAATGGATAGCTGTGCCACCATGCTTAACTGTCAGCTGACACTTGTGACGGATTTAGCATAACTAAATACTTTAAACCTACGATAATAAACTGTAGCTTTCGCAAAATTCTGTTCCTATAAAATAATAAATTATTTTTATCGCAATAACTTGTAGAAATCGTTTATCATTAAAAATGTATCGTTTCAAACAAACAGATCCTGATATAACGTTAGGAGGATAGCTATTTTGTCTCGACAACTAAGCATATCGTTCATTGAATACTAAGGACAGAATCATAATCATAATCATAATAATTTGTTTATTTCAGAAAAGAAAACATAAAATACAGTACAAATAGAGATGTTTAAAATCTATAACTTATGAACTACCATTAATACAATACTGATTTCACTACTCCCTACGAAAGGGCAGAGCCCTGTGGTGGCCATAGGATTAGTAGTATGCTCACCTTTATGAGTTTTGGCAATCATATTAAAGTGATACAATACAAAACAAAAACGCGAGGGTGTACGTGTTGTGTGTTGGGAATGTGAATATAATTAGTGGTATGTGTTTCATTCTATTGGAGTAAGAATGGATTCGATAAATTCATAGCTTTGCGTGAGAAGCCATGCCGTTAACTTCCTATTGCATTCAAATTTCGTCAAGCTGTGTAGACTTAAACGTTTAAATAAAAAGGTCCAAGGAAAGGGTAGAATTTATTATTAAATTTTGTATAAAATTTTTGTTTGGTACTTACAATGTCTGCTCTGCGTTTTTGATTCAAAGCATTATCAAAATAAGTGTTTTTATGTTCGTAAAGAACTAAAGAACGAATAAAAGCTGTCTCACCGTAAGAACTTCGCAGAATTTGTACAAAAGCGTGGTAGGGTAACGGAAAGGTTGAAAAGTACAAACCTTAAGTAAAATTCGCTGTGATATTTCTCTCTTTTCGCTGTGATAGTTTTATGCACTCCACCCCAAGATGTTATACAATATGTGATAAAAGACTGGCAAAATGCATAATATACTCGTTTAAGTAAAGAAGGATCCATCACATGTCGCAGAATTTTAAAAGTAAAAATAAGCTTCCTGATCCTTGACCTAAGTTGTAAAACATGATTTTTAAAATTTAAATTTTGATCAATGAAAGTAACCAGATACTTTTAGCTGGGCACCCGTTCAAGAACTAGACATAAGCAGTTGTACTTACTACACTGAGGGACATGTGCAGTCAAACATACATTTTGACACGGTTGACTCGAGTTTTATATGGCAAATGTCACATATTTAGATTTAAAGGTGTTTAATGTTAGGTTAGTTAGGTTACTACTTTGCAACCATTGAGACACAATATCTAGCCCATCTTGAGCCAGGCGAAAAGCGACTTCCCATGTTACACCAGCAAATAGTAAAACTGTATCATCTGCATAAGACAGCGTCTGTCCAGCTGTGTTTAAGAAGCATAGGTTGTTGATGTAAATAAGGAACAAGGCGGGGCCGAGAATACTTTCTTTTGGGGGGCGCCATGTGAGAGAGGTAGGTCATCGCTTACTATGTCACCTATTTTGAGGGATTGAAACCTGCCCGACAGATAACTCCGAAAAAGATCTAGTTGATTTCCACGAATGCCAATCCGTTCCAACCGATCCAAAAGAAGGGGAGTCGAGACCGTGTCAAAGGCTTTCGCCAGGTCAAGAAAAATAGCAATTACTTTTCTATGCGAATCAAGATTTTTCCAAACAAAAGATGTAAGGTTCAAAACGGCGTCAGCAGAGGATTAACCTCTGCGGAAACCGTATTGGTTCTCAGACAGAATATCATATTTTTCAAGATAATGAACAAGTCGGATATTAATAATTTTCTCTAAGATTTTAGATATAGCCGGTAATAATGAAATGGGCCCATAATTGTTGGCACTATCTCGACTCCCAGACTTGTGTATCGGGATTACAATGGCTTTCTTAAGGTTTTGTGGAAATACTCCCAAATCAAAACATAAGTTAAATATATGTACCAAAAAAGGAGAGAGTGTGGATTTACAGGTTTTTAACAATTGATTTGAAATATTGTCCCATCCCATAGAACATTCACTTTTTAAGTCTGTGACTATCCCCTTAACTTCAGCCACGTCAGTGTGGCCCAACACAAACGAATTCGAGCAATGAAAATTAGCTTTAGAACACTTTGTTAGATCAGAATACGGGATTGAAGTCTGTGGAATACTTTGCGCCAAAGAACTATCGATTTTTGCAAAAAAATTATTAGCTTTGTTTATAGATTGTTGTTCAAAGCCGTTTTTTATGAAGTTGTTAAACCGAATTATCTTTTTTACTTTTAAAGGTAATTGTTTTAATAGCTTTCCAAAGCAGCTTTGAATTATTATCAGCCTTGGCTATTTGTTGTCTATCGTAGGTTCTCTTTAATTGCTTAACACGATTGAAATAAAAGCTTTTATATCGAAGGTAGGTACTCTTCAAGACGTCACTTGTCTTTATTTCTTTGACATCTTAATAAACCTTCAGTCATCCACGGTTTTTTAATACATTTTTTTGAATTAATTTTAGTGACTGAAGAGTGATCTTTAATTGTATTTTGAAGAATAGAAATTATTGACTCCATTGCAGAATTTGGATTGCTACTAGTCATTATACCTTGAAAATCAAAAGTTTCGAGATATTTTTGGATACCTTCATAATCGATTTTATATTTTAATCTACAAGTTGACTTCCTGGTTTTTGCAATATTATATTAAAAAAGGACTGGCTTGTGATCAGTTAAATTAGTTTGTATAACTATTGTTGAAGAATTCATATTTGATTTGAGAAAAACATAATCCAAGCAAGTGTTACTTTGGTCACGAGTAACATAAAAATGGCAAGAAAGAAGACCATGAAAAGCTAAAAGGTTAAGATACTTATGAGAGTTTTGATCGAAGCTTTCCCTACTTTGATAAATATTGATGTTAATATCACCCATCAGTAGGATGTTCTTGTATGAACAGTATGTTACAAGAATATTATTTAGTATATCAAGGAATTTATCAATTGAATTCTGCTTGGTGTTTACGCTTTTGTCATATGCATGTGGACGGTAGATTGAAATGATCACTAAAGCATTTGACTTAAGCACTACACAGTTACATCCGTCACAAGAATGATCTTCTGGGGTAAACTTTAGGCCATCTTTGATATATACAACCACCCCATCATTTTGATAGAAATTATTATCATTCTTTATGTAGTAATATCCATCAAGTGGACAACTGGACAGCCAACACTCTGTAAGGATTAGGATGCCACAAGGAATTTTTAGTCTTGAGAGGAAGGTCACAAAGTCATCAAAATGCGTACTGTGCTTCTTATATTTTGGGTAAGTATTTTTAAGCTCGAAGGCGACATCACGAACTTGTGGCAAATTTCTACATTAGCTTCTGACGCCTTGGAAACTGAGATAGTGTCAATATCATTATTTACATTTAGATCACAGAATTTTGTAATAAGTAAAGGTATGAGCTAAAAATCAGATTTTGAATAAAAACCTTGTAAAGATAAAGTTTTCTAAAAATGAAATGAGTATTCACAATGCTCGCTTAACCACTTGCTGTTTAGCAGAGAATTACTGAAATGGAATTTACAATTTTGGTTTTAAAAAAGAAGACATCGAAAGGTGCCTATCTTATTACATCAAATGTGCTTTAAATGTGACATATGATAATATTAAAGCCTTGATCATTTTCGGTAAAGCATGCGTGCATTTCGGTCAACTATGATAAACAGTTTAATCTTCGTCATCTGGGCCTAAAAGATTTATAATAGGTTTCATAAAGAAAAGCCAATTTACAGTTCAAATTCAAATTCTTCCCAAGCATCGGTGAACTTTGGATAAATATGATTGTAATTGATTACCATTTAATTAAGTATTCTTGGCAAATACCCACCCTAGTTAGTAAAGCTCTCTAATAAACAATATTTGTAATCAATAATTATTATGCAAATTCTTCGGAGAGTTAAAGGAATTTTAACTAGCTTCGCAATGTGCCGTGAGCCTAACTCATAGCCTTGGGATTAGATTCCCATTTTAAAACATGTATTTTTAAATTTACTTTTGCGTCGATTTACTTTTGCTCAACTACTGAAAATGGCATATTTAATTCACTAATGAAAGTTCCACAATAAGCCATTTAACAAATAACTAACGTACTCATTAGTTGAGCATATCATAAAAAGTTATGAAAAAAATAAATATTGGCACGGATTTTTACAACAAATAATTCACTTGTTTTTAAGTTTTAGCCAAGCGTAAATAATCTTAAGATTAAAAAAAAAAATAAACACTACAATGCAATGACTAGACCGATGTTTTGTCCGAAGCAAAAGAAATTGTGATGACCCTGAGACTATAAATAGAAGTCACAAAATGGTTTGAAATAATTATCAAAGCGCACGTAGCCGCGAGCGAGAATTATTTTGCATGGCCATTATTTTTGCGTACTCTACGGATACTGGACATAGATTAAAAATATCAGAAATAATTTCAGTTTCCTAAATATTATTTTCGAAATTTTGATACAATATTGACTATTGGTTTTTTAAAGTACATATATTTCTATTTTAACTATAAATTTTGTATTTTTAGTTTAAAATATAATAAGCTTAAAATCATCTTACATGAAAACATCTTATGAGATGTTTGTTACATAATGTCACGAGTATTACATGACTATAAAACGTATTCATCTACGAGTACATGGGTCTGACCAGGACACTTATCGGCGAGTAATCCAACTGTAAGCCCCTTATCAATAAATCTCATGTCAGAACGGGCGCCATGATAAGAGTGAAAAAAGAGCAAGACAGACAATCTGTTATGGTATGAAAATAATATCTTCCTCGCTTTTTCAAAAGTTTGAGGGCGGTTTCGTAGTACAGACCTAAGAGTTAGTTAAGATTGTTAAATATAACTCGTAACAAAAAATATCCATCAACCAACTGACCATCTTTCCGCTCTGTCTGACAGATACCGGTCACGCCCGCGACTGCGGTTTATGTTCCTAGCACGAAAACTAGGACGTGGATTATCTTTATATTACGTCCCGTGTATATTATTTACCAGGATTTGGATTACATAACCAGTACATTTTTAGAGACGCCTCGTGTCGCTCCGTAAAAGCCTTCATTTGAGATGAAAATCCTGTTTATGATTTATCACGAAGTTATTTGGTTTATAACCCTATAATGGGGTTGATGTTTGGGATATAGTTCCTGGAAAAATGACATGTTTTATTAGTAATAGTATGAAAGGATGAGTTCGTATAATATGATGAAATATTTTTCATAATACCAAGTTAAGTATATTTTTGGGCAATGTGCGGAAAAATTGTAATGAATAGTGGGTTGAAAAAGCGATATAAAATAATTTTATATATTACATTGTTGTTTTATAATGTAGTTCAAAATTTAAAATAAAAAGTATAGCCATTTAATATATCTACCTGATGGTAAAAAAGCCATAAAAATAGGTACCCCGGTTATATTTTAACATACTGTTTGAGTGTTATCTACGAATACATTAAGGAATAGGTACCTACTATATGTATATATATCAAAACTATCACGAGTCGGTACATTAAATATATTTTGAAAAATTTAATGGTGCTGTGTTATAGTTGTTTATAAAAACCAAAACGCCAATTTTTAAATTCGTGTGAACTTGTATTGTTCACAATAAACTGTTTGTGTTAGTGATGTGTAATTTTTTTATGATTTTAGATTTGCAGAAAATGTATAACCCTAACATACATAGTTTTTAAGCCTTGTAATTTTAACAACTTTGTGGTGGCAAGCCACATAATTTAACACTTACACACTAGGTATATACCTAATAGTACTTAACACACAATTACAATTATATATAAGTATGTATGCATATATAGTAATTATAAATACATAAATAATTATATAACTAGTCGTATCTATTATAAAATCCTATTATATTTATTATATTACATATTAGTAAAATTCACATTACAAACAATATCAACACTCAACAACTACACTCCCTACTCATTAACACTAAACATGCAAATAATACTATTTATGATGTTTATGATATATTTCTTCACCGACATATCAGCTGCATGGAGTATTTTTTTTTTTTTTTTTGTTCCCCTCCGCGGGAAGGGCAGGAGGATAAAAATGCCCTGACGCATACTCTGGCGCGATTCCAAAGTTATGTGGGACTCGTCCCGACGCCTACCAGGACCATACCCACTAAAAACCCCCTGTCGGCTCGTGCATTTTTGCCACTCAGCCTTCATCGGAGCGACGGCCAATTGGAGAAAGAGGCCGCGCTAGCGGGGCCCAGAAGGGGTCACCCGCTGGGATTACATAGCACTGAAGGTGCTCAAAAATTAAAAGTAAAATAAAAACATTAAAAATGAAAAGTAAATAATGAAAACATTAAAAATTGAAAAATTAAATATGCATTAATTCGGATTTACGTTAGAATTAGAATTTACGTTAGAATTAGAATTTGCGGCCAGAAGGGCCTCGAGATCGCGTGACAGTCTGGTGGATGAGTACGTTTGCGCATTTCTAGGCCTAGCGACTTTGAACTTCGAGTCTAACACAGGAGCAGCATATGAGACAGAATCACGAACTAGAGGATTGGGATGGGTTTCGGAGCGTTTGAAGAACGCTTCAGAGAGTGTTTTGAGATATTGTTGTACTGTAGGCAGTTCAAGATCTCTATGCAAGTCCGCGTTACGCACGTACCACGGTGCGCCTGTGGCCCGGCGGCAAAAGAGGTTTTGAACTACCTGCAGTTTGTGCAGGAGGGAGGGTTTGGCGTGGGCAAAGATTGGCGAGGCATACGTCATGACGGGTCTAACGCAGACCTTGTAAAGTGTACGTTTGTTTCTGAAGGACATTTTACTTTTTCTACCTAACATGCTATTTAGGCGGACTAAATAGTGACGAGCGAGTTTCGAAACTCTTTCAACGTGTGGCTTGAAAGAAAGCGTCGGATCTAATGTGACGCCTAAGTATTTAGTACTGCGCTTCCAGGGGATGGGAATGCCTAACATTCGAACGTGGGGATCGCCATCGGGACGACGGCGTTTGTGGTCGAAGCGCATCGCAGAACTCTTTTCAGGGTTCACATCGATGCGCCATTCTTGAAACCATGCACCAAGGGCGTTTACGGCCTTTTGGAGTCTGGTTACAAGGCGCCGAACACCGTGGCCTTTGGTATAGAGTGCGGTGTCGTCAGCGAAGAGGGCGAGTTCGACTCCTTTCGGCGGGATGGGAATGTCGTTGGTGTACACGGTGTACAGCAGAGGGGCGAGGACTGAGCCTTGAGGGACGCCAGCCTTTATGGGACGAGGTGCAGAAAGCGTGCCTTCGTGTTTAAATCGAAACGTACGGTCTTTGAGAAACGACGCTATTATCCTGACTAGGCGATCCGGTAAGCCTATCTTGTAGAGTTTACAAACGAGACCGCTGTGCCAGACTTTATCGAAAGCCTTGGCTACGTCAAAGAAAACCGCGACTGTTTTATAACGACGCGGATAGAAACCGTCAAGTATATACTCGACGATTCGGTGGACTTGCTGAGGGCAGGAGTGTTTAGCGCGAAAGCCGAACTGATGGGGAATAATGAGAGGATCGCCATCCGTTGGAAACAGATGGTTCCGCATTCGAGAAAGTATGACTCTCTCGAGAAGTTTAGACATTGCCTTGAGGAGGCTGATGGGTCTGTGATTAGCCGGGACGTTCAGAGGTTTGCCCGGCTTGGGAATGCCTATGACTGTCGCTTCTTTCCAAGCTTTAGGAAAGTAGCTATGGTCGAAGCAGGCATTGAAAATGATAGCTAACAAGGTAAGCATCTGTTGCGGTAGGTGCTTAAGTGCGTGGTTGGAAATTCCATCCGCACCCGGAGCCTTTTTGGACTTTTGATTTCTAATGAGAAGCAAGATTTCGTCATTAGAGACTGTGACAGGGTCGGCGGTGATGGGGAGAGAGTCTCTGCGAAGGACTTCGTCCTCCACCGCTTTGATGTGAGTGGGATTCGCGGGTTGTATGCTGGGCGAGCATTGTGCGGCAATGCTGTCGGCGAAGCATTCAGCTTTCTCTTCGACTTCGAAGGCAGTAGTGCCATCGGGACGAGTGAGAGGAGAAACGTGAGAGACGGTGTCTACGCGTAAGGCTCGGGCCATGCTATAGTACGCTTGGTGGGACGGAGAGATATTCGCCATGAGATCGTTCATCTGAGCGTCTCGGAGTTCCGCGAGGCAAGACCTAACTTTACGTTGAAGCTGATTCGCAGCTGTTCTATAGGCGGGCTTGGGATATTTCTTGGCTCTTCGGAGAGCCGCGTTCTTAGCTTTAATAAGATTGCTAACGGCTAAGGGAAGCGTGGGTTTGCCTTGCTTAGCAACCTTTTCGTTGTCACTGATGGCTGAGTTGATAGCATCAGTGAGAGAATTTACTAATGAATCGATTTTATCCGGGCTATCTAATTGTTCGGGAGAGATCGCGAGTGGAGAGTTCGGAGCCTCTAAGGCTGAAACTAATGTATTTTTAAAACTTTTCCAATTGGTAAAGGTCTTAGGAGATGAGACGTTATCGTTCGGCGGTCCTAGCACGAGGGAAACGGGGCGATGGTCGGAGCCTAGGTCATCGAGCGGTTCGATAGACCTTAGGTCAAGATTGATTCGCTTGATAATTGCAAAGTCGAGGATGTCAGGAGAGTAGGACGGGTTGTTGGGATAGTGAGTGGGAGTGACGGGGGATATGACATCTAGGTCAAGGGAGTTAGTGATGTCGAGGAGAGCGATACCGCTGGTGTTAGTCGATAGGCACGTCCAGTCAGTATGTTTGGAGTTAAAGTCTCCGAACATAATGACTGAATGGCCGAGGGCGAGAATGGCCTCAAAGTCGCTGCGGATTGGTCTGGTACCACTAGGTATGTAGATTGAAGCTATGATGATGGTCGGATGACCAGTCATAGCCAATCTACACACAGTGGCTTCCATGTTGAGGAGAGGAGGGGTAGGGAGAGGACAGCAGTGGAAGCCTCTTTTGTAATATATAGCGGTGCCGCCGAAACCGTCAGAGTTGGGCCTATCGTTACGAATAAACGCGTACTTAGGTATAGCGAATCCCCTGGAGCGGTTTGGAGTAAGCCATGTCTCCTGGAGAAGGAATAAATCAGGTTCTTTGTTCTGAAGGAACAGTTTAATCTCGGGAAGGTTGGTATTAAGGCTACGAGCGTTAAACGATACTAGGGATAAGCCCTTGGGTTTAATACGACTGGACGCTGGATTCGCGGGTCTAGACATTATAATTTATTATTTACGAATTTATACAAATATAAAAGAATTTACAACGAACTTAGGAGCGAGTGATGCTCGGCTAAAGCAAATAAACGCTCTTGAGGAGAGCGGGCGGCTCGCAGTTTGCGTGCGAGCACGGAAATTTCGTTAATATCGACGTTTTGAATAACGTCGAACACGGTCTTCATGTCTTCAGCCAACGACGACTGAGGGGAAGATGACAACGCGGGACGCGGCCCTACGGGAGCTTCGGGAGCTGGGATGGGTCGGGAAGGTGCAGGCGGGACGGCCGGACGCTGCCTCCAAGACAGAGCCGGAGTAGGTGTCGGCTGAACGGGCTTTGCTTCCGGGGGACCCCGGTTGCGCAGCGGCGGGAAGTTGGCAGGAGTGAGTGGCGGCGCCGGTTTAGGCGCGACCTTCTTGGTGGTGGAGCGCGGAGCGCGCGGGCAACCCCTGTAGTTAGCTGTGTGGCCGGACTGGCCGCACAGCACACAGGCAGGGGGGGAAGTGGATTCGGGAGTGCGAGTGCACTCCTTAGTGAAGTGAGGATCCAGGCACTTTACGCACCTGGGGGGAGCTGAACAGTTAGCCGCTGCGTGGCCATAGAGCTGGCAGCGGTGGCACTGCCCAGGGTGACCACGGGGGTTGGGACGCTCGACGGAGATATTTGAGAGTCCGCAAATTGTGCGAGCCTCTCTAAAGATCTCCCTCGAGTTGGGAGTATTCGACAAGATTACCAACGCTAAGGGAAAACGCCTACCGCGGTTGGAGTGCATCTTGTGCACTGCTGTGACCGGGAAACCCTGAGACTTAAGGTCATCGAGGATGTCTTCGTTACTGAGTTCGAACGGGACGCCCCGTAGTACTGCGCGGATCTTACGCTCCTCCGGGAGGGCGTAGGTGTGATACGCGATTTGGTTTAATCCGAGTAACCTGGTAAACGCGCGGAAGTCGTCGACGGTCGCTATTTGAATCTTGATTGTATCGCCAGCGTTGGCGGCTTTTAAGTAATTAATTTTGTGCACTTTGCACAAGTTTGAAACCGCGGTCCAGCGCGCTTTTTCACGCAGGAAGACGGGTGGAGGGAGCTGAGGCTTCGGCGGGACGGGAGCGCAGCGCGTCGCTGGCTTCGATGGGACCGACGGAGACGCGGTCACTTCGAGTGACATGAGCGGCGCGGGGGCGGGTGTAGAAGACACCGGGGTTGGCTCGGGTGTTGAAGACACCGCGGCTTTTTTCGAACGCTTCTTAGAGCTTTTGGCAACTAATTGGAACGCGGGCTCAGGAGAGCCGGTTAAGGTGGCGGCGACCGACGACGTATCAGACGCGGGTTCGGAGTCGCTCCCGGGAGCGGTGCGCTTACGACGCGACGCGTGAGAGGATGCGACCGATTCGCAGTCCATCTCGGACGAGGCGGGAGACGCGGGAGAGCTTAAGACCTTAGGGGTCTCGACGTTGGAGGCCTGAGGGGCCGGGGTTGGGGCCTGAGGGGCCGGGGACGCGATTGATGCCTGCAAGGCCTGCGTTAGGATGTCTTTTGGGATGGAGACGCCTGCCGCAGCAAGCGCTTGGGTGAACGCGTTCGCGAAGTTAATAACGCTTAGTGAGTCCATTAGGGAGTGTTGGGACAGTATTATATATAAATATAAGTATAATAAAAGATGCCTAGTTCCTAAAAACCTAGCAAAATCCTAGCGGCAAACCTCCCTACCAGCGGTAGGGGGGCTGGGGAGAATAAATTAAAACTAACAATAGTACGCCGAAGGCCGCTACCTAGAAACCTAAAAAGGGTGCGCAGGTAAAGAGTTGACCGCGTTAGGGTCAACCTTTACCGACAGAAAGGACAAATACACACGAAAACACACAAATATGATAAAAATAAATATGAAAATAGGAGAAAAATTAATAAAATAGAGAAGAGAAATAAATAAAAATAAAAAGGACTGGTTCAGTACAAATTCGTTGTCACCGTTAAGTATCCTTTGCACTGAAACCAGACTACTTACGCCGGGCACAACACTGCACTCAGCACAAGCACAACACAACTTAGCACAGCACTTTGAAGACTAAGAGGCTTAGTCGCAAAGAAAAATCGCACCTCGAAAGCACTCAGACGGAGTAGAAAGACTTAGGAAACCGTAGCACGGAGCCAACACGCTAGACTGTGACGTCAGTAAACTGAGCGCCGCGGAATGGCGGGAAGGGACCGATCAACGGAGAGCTGGGTCTTGCACGTCCGCACTGGGCGGCGATCGGAGCGAGAATGCATGGAGTACCAGCGTAGTTCCCAGTAATGGAAACGCGCCGCCTAGTAACTGGCCGGACCGCATTCCACAGGCCGCGTCTATCTCGCCTGCGCGCGCGCGTCGTTCAATCGCCACAAACAGTGCGCACAGAACTGGCGTACGTGAGGCCCGCGTCGTGTCGCACCGCTTGCTTCCGCATTTTCTATCGCGCCTAATTTGCTTATCGCTTGTATCGTGGCTGAACTTCTTTGTCTGTGTCCTTCATCTGTGTTCCTTCTAATTTTAATTCTATTTAATTCTATTCTGTATGTTTGTGTTTCTTTGGAATCAATATATTTATTTTTTTTATTTATTTATCATTCACAATAGTAAAAACATTTAATCTAGCTTCACTTCCTTAAACCATTGCTGGTTTGCCTGGAAGTTACAATTCCCCTTACAGGTAACTTAAGTCTAAGTTTTATTAACGACATAGTAAGTCACACAGTTTTACATAATCAGATTAATTTTCAATACATGCAATCAAATAAGTAATAAACAAATGATCTGATACTAACTTATCTATTTTTACTTAAAATTTTATATTATTCTATAGGTTTGATTAAATGACACACTTGCCAACTAATTATTAACTATCGTATTAAAACAGTACAATATAGGCAGACCAATTATTAAACAAAATGTTATAGGTATTATTTTACATAGGTATTTGATGTAACTGAACCCACTAGCGTAGGTATGTAACATACCGAACCATTCGATCGATCACAGTTATACGTAATCCAAATCTACTGTTCCCCGTCTCACTCACGCTCACCGCTTTAGCACGCACTACTCTTACTTGTCGCGTAATGTATAATAAAAAATCAATTGAACCAAACAGAAAAAACAAAACTGGTTTAGTGCGATGCGCGCGAGAACACAAAAGGAATTAGTTTAAGCTAGCATCTACAGGGTGTCCCGTAATTAAAGTCGATACTATTTTTATAATATATATATATATATTTTTTTTATTTCGTTGCTAGTTATAAAAACTATTTTTATTTTCAAATCAATAAGAGTTGTTGATGAAATGATGTTTAAGTTCCAATTTGATATTGGTTTTTGTGAGTTTATTTTTCAATTCCAAAGGCAATTTATTTATTAATCGTGGTGTTAAAAATTCCGTGGTTCGTTCTCCGTAATAATTATTGGCACGTGAATTTATTATATGTTTCATAGTTATTTTTCTAGTGTTTATTTTGTGATCAATTAGATTGTCTCTAAATATAAAGAAGTTAACATTTGTATTTTCATTTGGATTGGCAATATCTTACAGTATTTAAAAATTTGTATATCATTATTCTTATATTTTAGTTTTAATTTGTGTGCCAAAATTAGTTTTAATATTCTTAGCTGAAGTCTGTATATTTCATCTATATAAGTTTCAAAAGTACGCCCATAACTGCTAAGGCCGTATGCCTTCAACTAATGCATTGTACAATTGCAGCAGTATGGCGAACGGTATTTTGTTTTTTATTAACTTAAAGTTTGCCATAATGGCTCTTAGCTTATCACATGTGGCTTCTATCTGTGGTTTCCAATTAAATTTTTGATCTATAATCAATCCTAGATATGTATATCGCTGCACCTGCTCAACTGCTGTACAGTCGTCTACAAAACAGTTAGACATGCTATGTAGGCACTGATGACTGTGTGCGATCAATTTTACAGGATAAGTTACTTGAATATGGCTAGAATGAATGTGCATGAATTTAGTTTTTTGTATATTTAGTACTAGACCTACATCATGTGACCATTTACATAACAAATCAAACTCTTCTTGCAACGTTCTCATAGCTTTGATTGCATTATTATTATTAGCGATAAGGCATGTATCGTCCGCAAATTGTAAAATCTTGCATTTTTTTAACTAGGTTATTGATTTCGTTTACGTAGGTAATATAGTGTAATGGCCCCAGCACGGAGCCCTGTGCTGTCCCGTTTTTAACATAAACCTCATCACTGTACTCTCCAGATATTTTTACTTGATAAGTACGGTCTTGCAGGTAACTAGAGCACCAATTTAGTAACGGTCCGCGTATCCCATTGTTTTCTAGTTTATCCAGTAGTGTAGTGTGCCTAAGTGTGTCAAAAGCTCTACTGTAGTCTATGAAAGCTATTAAGACATGTTGTTTACTGTTTAGACAACTGTTGACGTGATCAGTAAATTTTGACAACAGTTGAGTGGTGCTTTTATTACGCTGGAATCCGAATTGATTCTCTGAAAGAATTTTGTTGTCCCAGTAGAAATCATGAATTTCATTCGCAATATACTTTTCTACAGCTTTGTCTATAACAGGTAGAATTGTGATTGGTCGATAGTTGTTGCAATCTTGCTTGTTACCTTTCTTATATATAGGCCTTATGACTCCCGATTTAAGTTCATTTGGATACTTTCCGTTTTGTACACTTACGTTTATCAGGTGTGCTATCGGAGCTGCTAGTTTTTTAGATAATAATTTAACATCTATCGGCCTAATACCATCTACACCTGGGCTTTTATAACTTTGAAATTTTTGTAATATTTTAAATATAGTTTTGGGTTGCGCTTGTTTAAATCTCATTGATACATTAGCTTTGTTTTCATTATGACGGTTTTTTAATAAGGTATTTCTACAGTTTTTAATAACATTTCTTATGTTATTTTGGAAATCTTCCGCAAATTTATTAGCAATTTTTTTTTCGTTGTCATACAATGGGTCGTTATGAAAAGCTTTCAGGATTAAATCATCTACTGATTCTTTGATCCTACCAGTTATTTTATTCAAAATATGCCACATTTTTTTGGATCATTACGGTTTTGTTCTATAATTCTTTTATAATATATATTTTTTGATTTTTGAATTGACTTATTCGTTTTATTTCTTAGTTTATTATATTCTAACTGTAATATTTTATTCGTGCTATCTTTTTTAAGTTCAATGAATTTTCTATCTTTTGTCTCACACAAATGTATTATTTTTTTATTCATCCAAGCTTCTTTATTTCTTTTTTAGTTACTCACTTTTACAGTGTATTTAGCGTTATTGTAACAGTTATGGATGGCGCTTTTTATGCAATTATATATATTGTCCGGGCAATACAATTCTTTTATCGGCTGCCAGTCAATTTCTAGTAATAATTTATTTAAAACATTATTGTCATATTTAGTCGTATATTTTGGAACAACCTGTATATTGTTTTCGTAAATGCAAGTTACTATGGTGAGCCTATGGTCCGCCAGTACAGTGCCGAGTGCTGCACAGTAAACGTCTAGTGAGCGGGATCTAACAAATATATGGTCTATACAGCTTTTTGTTATTGTTCCCTTGCGTAGTTCTATTCTTGTGTAGTCAGAGATCCCGCAAACGAGCCCATGACTGTACAGCATGTTTAAGTAGTTGTTTCGGATGCCACAAGATGATTTTAAATTTATGTTTATATCACCTAAAAGCAATAATTCGTCAGTGCAATATGAACTTAAAATGTTATTTAACTCGCGTATAAAGACCATCTTACATTTTTTTGGTGGTCTGTATATTGCACAAAGAGTTACGGAAGTGTTTTTTTGTGTAGTGATTTTACCTACAATGCATTCAAATGATGTTGTCGTTATTAAACTAGTTTTAAATTTGTGTTTATTAGAGACATAAATAATGATACCCCCTCCTTTTTGATAAGTCCGTAATTCTTTGGGCATAGTATAGCCAGAAATATTATAAAGTGAGCTTATATAATTTGAAATGCCAACTTCTGTTAATATAAGAACATCTATCTCCTGTTTAGTACAGCTTACAAGTAGTTCAATTTTAGAGAAGTTTTTAATTAAGGATCTTATATTGATGTGAATACAGGTTAGGCTATTTTGTAATTTAGGAATACTACATTGATATTTTGACAAATAAGGACAGTTTATTATTTCTAAAATATTACTATCAATAGTTACCGCCATTTTTTAGTTTTTGAAACATTAATGATTTGTGTTGTTTATTTCCAGGTTATAGTTATGATCTATGTAGGACATTATAAATGTCCTCTTCACATCGAACCACCACAATTTTTTCATTATCAGCCTTGCGTACCATAATTTTCCCACTTTTACACCATACGTACTTGTATTTGTCTTTTAGTTCTTGTTTGGTTTTCCAAAGAAGATTTTTATTATGTTGGGTGAGAGCTTCTCTTATGAAGACTCTCTCCTGTGAGTTAGTTTGTCCTGCATCAGGTATAACATCAGCCACAGTCATGCGTTTCTCTTTACTTGACATAATCCATTGTGTCTTAGTGCTTTCATCGGCCATTTCTATTTCAATTATACCGGGTTTTCCGCGACGCGATTGTTGTCGGCGGACTTGTTTTACTTGGCTTACACTCATGTTAAGCTTTTTTGCCAGATTAGCAGTTACAGAGTGTAGATTTTCATTTTCTTTTTGAGGTAAACCTGCTATTTCTACTTTATTAATAATGTAGTTTTGCTCAGCCTCGTTTATCTTTTGCTCAAGAGAATTAATTCTATTTTCCAAGTGTACGTTTTTGTTTTTAAGATCCATGTTTTTCTTTTCAAGTTCTTTTATTATTTGTTTTAACGCTTCTGTATTCTCCAGACATTCATCGACTTTATCGCTCAAGTATTGCACTGATTTGGTAACCTCATTTATTTCTCGTTTTAAAATGCGGTCTACCTGCTTCGTTATATCAGCTGTTAATTTTTGTGAGTTAATAGAGATAACTTTAGTAAAATAATTGATTTCATCATCTTCGTCATCGTAATCATCTTCAGGAGCAACTAGTGATGATCTTTGCCTGAGTTTCGAACACTCATTGCAAGTCCATTCTAGGTTTTCAGTTGCACGTATTGCACAGAGTTGTTTATTGGAAAGACCGGAACATTCACCTTTTTCATGCACAATAACGTTGCATTTACTACACTGCAAGCCTAGATTTCTTTTATTAACAATCTTTTTACACTGCACACACTTTGACATCGTATGTAATAAAAAACAAAAAGTATCGTAACGTTACGTAAAACTGTGTTTACTCAATGACGTCCAAGCGAGTAAGTAGTGTTTGTCATTTATCACCAAAGACAACAACAGTGCTACAACTTAAAATTTTGTTATTATTATAATACAGATATACTTATATTTTTGAAACGTTACTTCAGAAAAACAAGGCTTACTTAGAAGTTTCTTAACTAAACAAGTCTTATTCATGACTGTATTTTTATTTTCAATCGCCATATCTACATTCGTTTTCTCATCATTTAAGAAAACCAGTACTTCAGAACCAAATTCAAACAATAAAATTTGTCAATACCTATCAAAATATATCCACCGCCACAAAATTACTTCACAAAAGACCAAAAGTCACAATAAGTCAAATCCTTATCTATAATAAGGGCAAATATAATTAGTTCTTAAAGGTAAAGACAATGGTCTGAATGAATAGTGGCTCGCTATCTCATCTCTCATTGTGTGGATCTGCGCTGACATTCGGAAAATATTAGGGGCTTTGTCAACAAGGTCGGGGCTGGTAATACATTTCTGATGACTCTCTTTTATAAGGAAGATTACGTTGTTTTAACACAAATAATAAGGGTAGTGTCAAAAGTGCCGCAATTAGGTAACCTTTTATGGTAAATTGTATATTAATCTAACGATAGATATATCTTTTAAGTTTTAAAATAACAAAATAAACTAAATCAACTAACATATTATACAAACGCACAAACAAATTTATAAGTCGTTCTACGCTTTTTAATATTTACACATCCTTTCAAAATTTTTATTGAAATCAGTATTATTCCTTTTACAACTACTAAGTTGTAATGAACACATTTTTCAGTTTATTTAAAAATGTTTTACAGCCATCAATCAAAGTGTGTAATCTATACTTCGATTATAAAGCATTTATATTTATTTGTTCATGTAATCGATAAAATCTGAAACTCAGTTTTTTTCATATGTAGAAAGTACACTAACCAGAATTAACATAGGCTATATTTTATTCTAGAATTCCCACGGGATCAGGACGAGGATGCGCAGGACCTCAAGTCAGGTATAATTATAGGGCACTCGAGATCCACTGTTGAAAGATCAGTATAGCTAAGGATTAAAGTTTTTTTTCTCGTTATAATTCAATTATGACAATTAAATGCTTTCATAAAATAAAATAAATGTTCTTATTAATTTTGAATATAACCTTATCTTTTTCATGTAGGGAAATGTTATATAAGGAAGAAAAAAGGAAGAGATAGTAAACTAAGTCATATATGCTTGGGCCAAGGGTTTTGCAAAGTTAACAAGATCACAGTTTGTCTACAGATAAATATGATATCAATAACTCATATACAGATAAAGTGTTGAAATATAAATACTTAAAAATATGGAATGAAACATAAAAGAAGGAACCTAAGGTTGTATTAATTAAGGTGTTGACATCTTGGAATACCGCTTTCCATCAGATAGTGGAGCTTATTTGCCAGCATATGTATATGAAAATGTAGCGAAATATGTTGCTGTATATCAATATTTAATGAAATTCTAGATAATTCAAATCCATGTATATTGTTTTTGTTTTTATTATTTGACGTTTATTAGTTGTCATATTGCTGTATACCGAAATAAAAGCAAAAGAACTCAACATTGTTATGTGTTTTTTTTTAATCTACCAAATATTGATTTCTCGTGTGTAAAATGATCAAAAAAGGTATGAACCATACTTTTTTAATATTTATAATATTTTTCCAAAATAAAATTCGTTAATAATTGAAGACGTAAAAATCGTCATTTTACATGTTGTTAATTTTCTTGTTTCACATATCAAACATTTTATCAAATATAAAAAATACAGAAAAATATAACAGATTTTTTTACATACATTTTGTTAACTAGACTGCCTTCCTGCTTTGAGTATTTGTTCTTGTCAATTTTACAGTAACAAATTCGAACACTGATAGCGTGTTTACTCCAAGGGAAAGAGTAACTAGTGCCCAGGGCAGTACTAAATCCCAACCGAAGAGGCTGCTCGGCCGCGTCCATTTTGGAGTCAGGATGAAATGAAACGCTTACTCAACGTACACAAATTTTTGTTCTATTTTTTACCGATGGCTGACCATGAACTGACCCAGCTTTTCCTAAGTCCCCTCGTTAGAATTCGTGGGGGACATGTCATATATTTGACCTGAGATCATAAAATCAAAAAAATATGCCTTGTGCGTTAAATTGTTGGAGTCCAGATGTCTCACATTTCTCCCACTAATTTTACTAATACCAAAATAGAAAAAATCTGTATGGCACATAACGATATTTTCGTTAGCACACTTGAAATGTGATTGCAACGCTACTACATCAACTAATAGTACACACGCAAGAAGAAAGTGCCACTTCAGGTGACAGTTCTCGATAAAAAACTGTCGATGAAATTTTATGGAGTTGCCTCTTTTTATGGACTATTTAAATTTTATTTTTATATTTTATATGTAAATAAAACACGTAATTCACTAATTAAATATTTATTACTGACCAGTGATATGCAAATATTTATTTAACACCTGTCGTTTGGATAATTTGAGTGAGCTACGCTATTGTTAAAAGCTGCGATACTTTCATTTTTTGATTTTGGAAGTAGGTTGCACATCAGATTGGTAGCATTTCTTAATAGTTCTGACCTGAGGTAATGCCGTTTGAAATTTAGCTCTGACGAACGAGTGCGCTTTCGGCGAGTTAAAGTGCAGCGTACTAGCAAACATTTTTAGAACGGTAGCATAAACTTGCTTTGTGCTTTCAGTCGATGAATGATTTTTTTTATTTTTTCTTATAGCGTATATGAGGTTTTCAACACCAATAATTTCTAACTGCGTAATTTGATCATCACCCAGTTTTTTTCTTACGACGCTACAAGATTTTTGTAAACTACTAACTTTTAATCTGAATTAAAAGTTATATATCACACTTTTTTGTGATGTGATTAACTGGCGCAATTTACTTTATCGGGGTGTTAAAATAATTTCAAGTTTTTCAGCGGAACTGACATTATCCGGAGGTTTTATCAATGAAGTGGAAGCAATAGTTACTGAACTTTCCGTTCCTAGTGAAAGATTTGAAGTGTTGTGAAATAAACAAAATAAAAAAAAATTGATTTTCTATAAGAACATATCAGATAAAATGAAATAAATACCACACAGTCCTATCACATCAACTATAGGTATTTATTTATATACAGCCTTAACAGGTATATCCCAAAAGTAATCAAAATTTGCGTTGTAAAATATAAGATTCATACGGTACATACGGTAAGTAAGCTATAATAGACTCACGTAAATAAAGTAGATTTTGCCCTTTGTAAAGTGTTGATCCAGGTAGCATTCTATCCTTGCGGCAGGAAATATTAAATTTTAATATCATTTATTACGACCAGGAAAGCGGTTATAAATCAAGATACGATCAGATGTTGAGTGACAATTTATTTGTTAAAATAATGAGCTTATATACTGGATATAAACGTGTGAAATACAGTAATATTTAATCATCTATTATTATTTTAAATTTTTTATCATCTTATCAGCCTAGTTTTTAACGAGAAAATAACCAATATCACAAAAAGTGTATACAGCCCTAAGTCATGACCGCAAGCTGTGGTCGCACCGCGAATTACCGAGTAAGTGAGTGTATCCATAGCAGCATTTGTGCATTGCGTAGCTAGAACAGCGGATTCATACATTTGTTTATGTTAAGCAAGAAATGGTGTTTGTTCCGTACAAACATAATAGATCTGTTATTGGTTAATACTTTATAACCACGAATTTACGCCGCGTGAATGTTTTACTAATTTTGATTAAAAAAAATACACATTATTTTACAACTTACGTTTGAAATGAGATGCCATTCTTAATATAATTCACATTCGAACTGGTATTTCTGCAAACAATCACAGAACGAGTCGGCATTTTGGGAAAATAGCAAGAATTACCCCGTATCGACCGACCTAACACAGGACTACAAGCAAAAACTCTAATAAAGCCAATTTTTGGCTTCATACGTTCGGGCGCGACACACCCACTTGCCATATCTCTATGTTTGCATGATCAGAGTATTTAACGTACTTTCTTTGCTTTAACATAATTTTTGTTGATTGTGAATGATTTTGAACAAATGTTGCTTTGGTTTAAATTGATTTAGACAGCGCTACTAATGCTATAGTCCAATGAGATGTAAATATTGAAAGTAAATCGATGATTTTCATTAAGTGAAAATGAGAGGCCAAGTGACAAGTTGGGAAGTAGAGTCAGTAACCTTCGTAAACCTTCTTTGTGATTAATAAGCTTCCTTGGCAGTTTATTTACTTTTTCAAACTGAGACGTAGAACGTCAGAATAAAACGAGTACTTAGTCAGCTGTTGCCATACATTATGTTATCAGTTATTAATACTTTTTGCCCGACAAGAGACACATCATTTACATGAAAGCATATTTCATGAAGAAATCATGTATTATTTATTTGAACTCATCATATTTAACGTATCAGTATATGGCCATTACGGTGGGTTGTATTTTATGAAATATTATTTTCTTAGTATATTTGATAAGTTTTTAGTTATATTTTCGTGTTGGGTTTGTTCCTATCTTTATGATTTAATGTTTGTATATCGATTGTTTAGAGGTTTATTGTATAAATAATAAGATCTGCTGGTATTTTTGGCCATATCATTCCACACTACAATACCCTTCTCGCTACGGACGTACTTTTTGGTTTAATTTAAGAGAAATTACTGTTTCATCATCCACAATATGCATTCAGAAGATGAACAGTACTGTTTTGCAAACTGTTTCAACAATTTATTAAAATTGAAAAATACGATTTTACTCATTAATTACGTTTATAAATACTTTACATTTACAAGAAAATAACCTGGTTTCAAACTTAGTCATTCTAATATGTAAAAAGTGTCATATCGTGATTTTGGCCCATGCCATTCAATTACATGTCCAAAAAAGTTTTTCATAACTAATTTGGGTGACCCAAAACTTTGAGGGATACCCAATCATACGTACAATATAGGCATGCAGGATAATTTTATTCAACACACATTTTCAGGTTCGTTTTCTGAAAGTTTTGGGTCGAGGTTAATCATAATAAAGCAGATGGACTTGTTTCCAAAAATATGACATTTCTTGTACCTTTTGACACTTCTAAAAAAAGATTTTATATGATATATTGTAAAAAATATTTGAAATATAATAGCCGCGGCGTAAGTAAGATAAGTACCTAAGATATCCATAATCTAAAGGAGTTCTAGAAGGGCTTAGTGCAAAATTAGTTATACTGTCGTTGTTCTAATTTTTTTACACGATTTAGTTCTACTTTTAATATGTATTAAAGCTGTCTTCAGTAATAACAGGTTTATACCAAACCTAACTTTATCTCTGTTATGAATAGATAATTATTTTCTTTATATATATCAAAATGTTAGATAACAGAAATAACTGAATCGGTTAATAGCTATAATCTATTGGTCAAGCCACGTTCCGCAAAGTTATTTTTTTATAAGGAAAAGGACCCCTTGAAACTTGATCACAGGAAGTATTTGTCGTTCAATCGAAGAATCTTCTGTCTCTTATTCCAAGAAACTTGATGATGTGACAAAGTTCAATTTATTTCTTCAGTTCATGTCATTTTCTGAGTTCGTTATGTTTCATTGATAATGGAAAAACAGTTTTAGGCGATATATTTACGTTTATCATGCTTCTTCAAAACCATTGTTACATCACCTTTGTTACATATAAAGTTTTGGTAAGGCGACAATCGCTGTGAATTATAAAATCAACAAGACAACAAATGTCCAATGCTCATGTAAGTAAACCACATTTCTATTAACACTATTATTGCAACTTACTTCGTCAAATGTCTATATTTACAAGATATTTCGATAAAGAGTCTATCAAACAAAAGTTATTTCCTTCTTTGCTTTACTTCTCACGGAATCCCAAAATCAAAATGCAAATTTCCTTCAAACACCCTACAGGTTGACCTATAACAAAAGCATATTCTCGGTAGTACCTATCAAAGGAAATAAATGGATTTTGACAAGTTCCTTACATTCGAGCACTTTTGCTTTGTATCCAAGTGGAGCCATTTATATACTTTATGCTATTTGTTCAGGCTCATCCAAATGATTTATTGGCTTTCAAGTTGTATTTATTTACAAATAAGAACTCCTTGGTGTTTTTGGAACAATGTTCTGATCTTGTTGCTTGATAGTTATACGTGATTTGCTTAGGTCGATAAAAGTATGTATTTGACCTGCACTTTTGTGTACCTTCTGTTATATAGTTTTTCATTATACAGAACAATTTAAATTTTCAATACAACTGTTACTCCAATCCGATAAACACATTGAAACTAGAATCTTGTTAGATTTAAGTTGGTTGAATGGACGTTTCGAGTAAATCTCTGATCAGGGTATTCCGGCAGAGCCCCAAGGGATCAAATCCAAAACAACAGCTACTTGAAGTAACATTATACACGAAAAATAAATGCTTTTGTTTTATTTTAATACACGTCAATAACACTTCGACTCTACTAAGGTTGAAAAGATCAAGTAATAAATTCATTCTAACGAAAATAGTGGATGTCTGTTTAGTGTCATATTATAAGTGTTTTATAAAATATTAATACAATTTTAGAAATTAATATGAAATATTTGTTATGATTTTAAAATAACGGCTAATCGGTCTTATATATTATGAAGGTTTCTAATATTCAAATATTTTGTTTATAAACGTGTGTGAAGAATTTTTCATGGTTAATTAAATTTATACAACACTTTTTTCAACTGTTCATCAAAAATATTTCAGAAACTACAAGATTTATGTAAATATATACAATTTTTAAAATATATCGTTAAACTTCCTTAAAACTTGGAATAAAATTTATTATACCTCGTACTCAATGAAACGAAGCAACTAAAAATACATTTATCGTATAGTCCCTTGATTATACCTATTTGTGTTGACGAGTTTTTAACAGAAACATACGCAAACAAAATATCTTATTCTCAAAATGACGGTTAAGTCTCTCGGGACACAAGGCCCCAAACATAGACCACTTATGGACATTTTTTTCTTAAACGTGGTGCTTTACAAACTGTACCCGTGTGGTTAGAGTGCTCGTTGTTCCAGCCTTGGTAATATATTATTAATTCGTATATACTTACTTTTTAAGCATTTGTTCAGAATGAGAAGTTTTCTTATCTTACGAATGATCGCCAATTATCAATTACAAGAATTTTCGCACGAATTCACCCGCGTAATCCTGGAGCTACATTATACCGCGAAGATTCATGTTGCGTTGTCGTGATAAAAATAAGTGTTTGGATTTTTGATTGCAATATTAATTCACGATATGAAGTATTGCTTAGTCACGCGTGTTAAGAGTCTTCGCGTTATCATGATAAGTCTAACTCCAGCATAACAGCTGCTAGGCTCACATTGCATTGCATATTGCACATTGATTTTACGTCGGAGTTGGAACGTGTAGCCACGGTGGCTGTATAGTTTAAAGTCACAGCTGTCAAGTGTACACTGTCAAGTCGCGGCCGCGTCAATAGATGTGGTTACAGGCTTACTTGAAGCAATAGGAACAGCACGTGGCCAGCTCTTGAAGCCGATGCCACCCGCTATACCATAGATGGGATTTGTTAATTACGTTATATATATACGAATGGATAAATTGAAGGTATAAGTATGTTTATTGACTGGTAGAGAAAAAGTTAGCTTAAAAAACAAACATTTATGAATATGCATCTTAGTACAACGACTCAGCTGCTTTTTAGTGATTGTTTTATCTGTATATTACGTAGGTTAATAACATAAGTTGTACTATTGTAGCATTACCGATAAGTTAAGAGAATTATTTAGATAAGCTCATTAGATTGGTAAGCGGGCTAATTTCACGATTAGTGGTAATATTATTTGGTCACAGAGGCTTACGTTTACTCCTAGTGTAGCTAGGAAAACACGATATATTGATAAAAAATGTCGATAACCACTATACATTTATGATGTTATCGACGGCGAGAAAGTCATACAGAATTTAATGGTTTATTTTTTATTATTTTTGTACTTGAAATGAACTAAGAAAGTTTTAAGGGGAATGATTATATAGTTTAGATATTCCAGAATTTATTATAAATTGGTTTAAATATGGATTTTGACTTATGTAAAAGTCCAATGTGGTATTTCTCTTTGGTGTACTTTTGATGTGCAAATAACAGCTCGTCACGATGACAATCTACTATCTTTGTATTTTCTAATAATTTGCACCCGCAGCAGTCATTTAACAAATAATACGTATCGTACCAACAAGGATTATGTGGCTATAAAAACTATATAAGAGAGAATTACCACGTTAAATCAGAACTGCCTCTGTTTTTAATTTCAACATAAATTTTATTTTTTAACACAATTTAAGTGTAGTTTTATACAAGTTATCTACAAACTCGCAACTGAAGAGTAGAACTGCTCTAGTACTGCAATACAGAGAATGTGCGATCTCAAATGGTTGTCTCGCTGAGAGACTGTAGACGCAGGTAAGTACGCCCAAAGGACGATGTGTATTTTACCACTACCATTGGTTCTCTGTTTACGACTAAGTATTATAATCTTAATTATATAGTATTTATGGCGTTTTTTCATATATTATCTTATTTATCTGTTTTGTAAGCGTAACTTACGAATTTCGTAGATTTATTATTTTCCAGATAGCTGTCTACTGCAAAATATAACCACGGGATTCTTTATGTAAAAGGTTACTCTTGAATAGGCATGCAACATCCTCGCCGTCATCTTTACTTTCCACTAGGTGTGATGGAAGACCAACGGCAGGATTGCATGACAATAAACCATGTGAGTCACTACTTTTAGTTCAACTTTCAAGGTGATGGAAACACTGTTCAGTTAAAAAATTTAAAGAGAAATACCCAAACACAGCACTAATTAATAATTACATCCCCAAACCCTAATCCAACATCATGGTATCTACAATAGTATATTATGCAATTTTTTTATATCGAGGGCCATGAATCACTCCCGTCGCTCAGGATTCTAACAGTTGAATCACTCGCGTCGCTCAGGATTCTAACAGTTGAATCACTCGCTGCGCTCGTGATTCAATCATCTTAAATCACTCGCTACGCTCGTGATTCGATCGTTAGAATCCTTCACTTGCTCGTGACTCATCTACGGCCCTCGCTTTAAATCCGTCCTTTATTCAGGAGTTTCATACTATACTTTATACCATGACTACGAGAAAAAGACATAATTTAAGCGAAAATAGAAATTTAATCAAGAAATAATAAATGTTACATTAATTGAAATGGACATTAAAATTAGAGCAATGACTGAAATTAAGGGTAATTTTCTTATTATTATCATTAGGGTGGTCAACTTGTGAAACAATATTTATTTCTTGTCGATGGTCAGAACTTTCTGCTGGAGGAAACTCTGGGGCATCTTTGGACGTTGAAGGGCGTGGAGTCGACGTTGAAGGGTCTTCAGGTTTCTTTAGGTTTATGCTGCTTGCTATCTGAAGGCTGCGTTTCGATTTATTTTCAATACAATCTTCGATATAACCCACTGCCACGGTAGTGGACTTCCATCCACCATGTCGCTTTAATTCCGTCATATCTGCACCAGTGTTTGCTAATAATGTGGCAGAAGTCCTTCGGAAAGAATGTCCTGTATACATCTCGGGATTTGGTAGCTTTAAAATTGTTGCAATGTCTTTTGGCATGGAACCAATTTTATTTATTCCAATCGGATTTTTTGTACATTTATTTTTAGAATAGAACAAAAAGAATCTATTATTGTTTGTATTCGGAGGACGAAAACTTTGATAATTTTCTACGATTTTCATGTAATCATCTCTGACTACGAAGGTTCGGTCGATTTTCGTTTTTGTATCCTTTAAAGTAATCAGTAAAGCAGTGTCAGAAATCGTTTGCACGTCATCCATTGTCAGTTTAACAAGCTCATTTGAACGACAGGCTCCACTAATGCCGAGAATTAACGCAACCTGCAAACAAAAATAGAAAAACTGTTACAAAATTGATGTTGATAGGTTTACAATTAAATAGTTCAAAATACCTACTTGTATTAAGCAAGATATGTTGAAGATTACTTACTTTTACTGCCAAAAAATGCGAGTCTGGCGCTTCATTCAAAAAGCGTTCAATGTTTTGAGCGGTAAAAACCAGGGATTTTTTCGGTTTATAGCCTTCTGATAGCCTTTTAAGGTAGGCTTGCAAGTTAGAATATGTTTTTATATCAATGTTATGCCTTGTTTTTACAGTACACCGCAACATAGAATATATACTCCATAATGTCGATGACTTCCTTTTCTTCGACAGTTCATTAAAATAAGTTAAGAAAACAGACTCTGAAAATGTGCCCGAAGCTTGATTTTCATTTTTCCATTTACAAAACTCATCGTAGGTTTTGATGTAAACCAGCCGTGATTTGTTGGGTAGCAAGTTTTCTACAATATCGGCCGCCTTCTCTTTCATAAATTCAGGTTTTAACACAATATCTTCTTCGTCACTTGAATGCATAATCGATTTATTATAAAGTAACACTAAACTTTGTGTCCGTACAATTCACAGTAAATATTTGAAATGGCGCCAATTCACTATATTTTTTCTATAATGGCAGCAAAGAACACAAAACAGTTTTTAATCTAATGCCAAACTCCTTATCGCAAATATCGACCAATCAAATCTCGAGAATTTATTTGCACCAATTTGCACCAAAGAGTTTGAATTTTGAATCTTAGCGCAAGGAGTTTGTGTAAGCATTGAAATGGAGATCGGATATATTTTGTGTTCCAAATTCAAACACCAAAACAGTGAATAAAAACAAAACAGTGACTAAAGGGGCTTTTTTATTCACTGTTTTGCGTGAATAAAATAAGCTTTTTAGAGTAGGTATGGTATAAAAATATAAAATGAAAACATCGTGACGCATGTCGACTAGACTAGAGATACCTTACTTTATGAAAATATGTATTTTTGTTATTAATGTAACAACATTCTTCACAACATTTCAACCGTGCAATAAATTATAAATAAAAGTTTTATAAAATATAGTGTCAAATAAAAATGAATACAGTGTTACTAAAATAAAATAATATACCGACAGTCATCAATTCATTATTTTCGAATTATCTCGACTCCTATATCATCATATGTTTTCTAAAAAATATAGCCTAAATAGGTTTTATTTAATTTATTTGTTCATAAAATAAGTATCAAAATTTTAACTCGCGTAATGTACAACGCCACAGCAGTATCTATAATAGAATGATACACTGCAGTTATTGAGTTTCACTAACTGAATATGTACGAATGAATTCGGTTAAAGTGAATACATTCGCTTTTGTGTATTGTTTCTAGCGATTGTGTAGTTTGTTTAATTAAGTGTGCATTGGATGTGTGAGAACGTGTAAACTAATGTAATTGATATTAAGTTTTTTAATAATGTAGAAATTGGATATAAATGGCGTCGACATTGTCTTTCCTAAAATTAATTAAAGATCATAAATAAGTATATAATGACATTTTTACCGTCCCATTGGGGACTGACTGATTTGAATAATAGTCACAGTTTTCATGATGTTAATATATTTAATTTTAAAAGATAGAAAAGCGATCAGCGATATCCGTGGAGTTATCCCGCGAACACCGCTAAACGTGAAAAAAACTTAATATTAGTTACCATTTATTACATACGCTTTGCTTTTGAATAAAACCTGGCCATACTACTTTTGAATAATGCTACTTTCTAATGGCGTACAATTTATTCATATGTTTTTAAATTTGATTCATAAATTATCGACAACATATAAAGAACGAACAAATATTTTAATAGTATTGAAATATAGATTCTTCAATTTTAAACAAAAATTAATTATTATCATGTCATAAAACTATACATTAATATTACCACAAGGCGCACATGGTACAGGTAAGTCAGAAGGAGCACTAGACACCCGTGCACGTATCCACCTCGCTTACTCCAGCAAATGAACAAGCGAGGACTCCTGATAAATCATTCTGGTAAGTTTTACTTACTGGATTGCAGAGTTTTCTATGTTCGATTGTGAATTATGTGCTGAAGTCAATACAAAGCAAGAGAGCAAGACAAAAGATTAATTTTTAAACGAAATTAAGTTTGTTAAATATTATATCTGCAACATCTAACTAATAGAAAAGATTAATATTAATTTACTTAGTACCGGAACAAGTATTACTCATCACTAGTATTACTCATCACTACTATTAATGATAAATTACGATTGATAATATAAGCGAGAGGTCTAAATCAACCCGTGCTTTGTTAGTTTGTGCATTGTTGGTAGGTTTGTGGTAGCGTCGGGTACCGTCAGGTGACGGGTCGCTCATTTCCCTCTTATATGGTTGAGGAGGACGATGGCTGGATCCCGCGTTTGTACTTGATCGGGTGCCATTTGAGGGTGTTCGTCGTTTGGATACTTGGGGGGACGGAGACTTGCCGAGCTAACAGATGCACATAAGAGTAATTTTGTACAGACATAAAGAGACACTGTAAATTTATTTTGAAAAAAATATACCGTGAAGTTTCTTGCCAGTCCACGAAGGTCTTTCCGGACTGGCGGTAGAGTCATGATTTATTTGACGTCAATAAGAACAAGTAATTGTCAATGTTGAGAAATAAATATTTGAATTAGAATTTGTATTTGCATACAATCAAAATAACATGGACCGACCTTCCACTGCTAAACGCAAACTTCTTCATCAATCGTACTATACTACATTAGGAGAACAGGTTTAATCGTGACCTAAACGCTTAAAACTTGTAGTTTATCCTATAAATACAAAAAAGAAAGTTTTGTTTGTCAAATTTTAAAAATTCTGAAGCAATGAAAGTGCACAGGAACCTGTATTATAATATCAAACCAAAGTCAGAATTTACTTTTCTTGAAAAACATTGTCCTGAGCAGAACAAACGCATCCCTTGCGTGCTCCAAAATATGAAGAGTGACGTTGCACATACTCAGACTTTTTTCTTAATTGTCTTCAATATGTTCAATGGACAAGTTCGAAATTTACATAAGAAAACTCATGAAAATTACTTCTATGTTAAATGATTTATGAAAGTTCATAACAAGTTCATAACACTATAAAAAATATCTTTTTATTTTTAACTTTCATTTTAACGAAACTATTTTGTACAAATGTTGGTATATCAGCATTATTTTACCATGTTAAGCGTAGCCAAGAGCTTCTGCTTTGAATAGCAGAAGCATTAATTAGATATTTTTATAGGACGAAGATTTATTTTCCACTTTGCTTCCATACTTTTAATTATTGCTTCCATAGAGTTTTCTTAGAAAAGGTGAATGCTTCAGAACAAAAATATTAAATGCTCCAAGTTATTTTAACTAAGTAACTGAAATCAATATTTATTTTGTGACATTAAAATACTTTGCTGTTAAACAAGGATTCGGAAGAAATTTTGTAGGAAAGTAATAGATAAAGATTTGAAATAAGTTATTGTTTATAATATGCTCCATAATAAACGAACTTAATGCTTACTGATTGTAAAAGTAAAATATTTCAAAATATAGTACTGATAAAACAGTGTTGCCAAACTGTCACTGTCTAAAAACAATACATTGCAGTAATATCTGCGCAGAATAAATGATCTTTCCATATTAAAAGTTACGGACAAAAGCTTTTTATCTATTCCAACAACATAGACGTATATATGGTTAAATGATTTTGAATGCCAAGTTGTCGACTTGTTTGATTTTTGTATGCCTTTTAATATTGTAAATCCCTATAAAAACTTAAACAAACCTAATTAAAATGTACTTACATTATAAGTTAAGGATACTGGTACTCGATATTAATTAAAAACAGTTAACAAATTTTAAAGTTAACGTGAACAGAGTGCCTTAGGTAATGAGACGAGATTCCCTCGGGCTAAATCCTCTCGTTAAATTTTCAACAAACTAAACTTGCTTGTTATTATAACATTTCATCTTTAATTCTCTATAATATTCTTCTCTAAATATTCGCGGGAATATATTGAAGTTTCTGTTATTGTAATGATAGTTGAATAACAGTTAGTAAATTAGGGAAAGTGTGTTGATATACTTATATTATGGTTAAATATCGTAAAATAACTGCAAAATTAAAGTTATGTTCGTTATTGGTATTTTTGTTGCCTCAATAATTTTTAGATGTAAGGGTAACTTTTCTTTCTTAAGGGAAAAAGGATCCATTAATCAGTAAAATCGTTAAATATCCCGAAAAAACATGATTAAATATATGTTTTTTTACATATGAATGATACGCATTAAAGTTGCGAGCTGAGTATGCACAGCGTTGCTAGAAAACGTAAATGACTTTAGTATGTTATATCTTTCTTAAATCTATCAGCCTGTCATAATATAATAATAATAATCAATCCCCAGACAACACACCAAATCTATGGCCCCAAATTAAGCAGAGCTTGAGTTTTGGATGACTATACAGGGAACTGGGGGTAAACTTTTATATACAAATTACAAACAACCATGAACCGAGAACGAACATGCTCATTACACAAATGATTGCCCTGGTGGGAATTCAATCCTGGGACATCTAGTGTATCAGGCAGGGCTACTGCCTACTACGCCACTCGGCCTTCATAAATTCACGTAAACTTGGTTTATATTTATATAAATACACAATTTTAATTAATTTAACACCTTCAGGTGCCAATTATCATCAAACGAACCGCGTGCGCTTTTGCCAGCTATGAAAGTTAATATGTAAATGTAGTTGAATCTGTTACACCACCTTGATGAAAGCAGGCACTTAGTTTCATGGCTTCTAGCTCGTAACCTAACTACATTGCACATTCTAGGGAGGACAGAGGTCTAAGGCTGCAAAGAAGAGTTTTTCTCGTTAAGTTAGATCTCGTCTGGGTCGGTCTGCATTCCTTCTTATTTTGACCACCGTAATAATCACGTTTACGTAGTTGTGTCCCGTTACAGAACAAAACCGTAAACTACGAATTAAAAACTAGAACAAAAGCGACTTCAACAGAGGCCTTCGGTCGGCAATGCATCGTTAGTAGATATAATAATAACATGGAATATTTACAATGAAAACTTAGTGTGGATACCACTTACCGTCAGGTGGATCGTGTGCTCGGTATCCCGTCATTTGATAAAAAACATTTGGCAAAATTATTATTCATAAGTTCATCTTTGTACAAACTAATGGTTCTATAAATAATTCATTTGACAAGACAATTACAAGACAAAGTTTTTTTCTTCAAAATATCACTTAACAAAGTAATCACTTGTTATGGACGTTAAAAGGTAAAACAATGCAAGGCTTAAAAACCTTTGACAAAATGCGTTGTTAGGTAAATACTTAATTTACCCAAAAATATAAAATCGTTTGTATATACATAAATAATTTAAGCAGAAGTTTTTCAATAAAGACAGTAAGTAGGTAAGTAAGTAATAATTCAGTTTATGTTTCTAATTACTGTAGTTTAATTTGATTCAACAACCAGAATTATAGGGGATCGCCTTGATTCGCCGACAACCTTTTCAACGAATTTCAAATTATCGAAAACGATACATTGAACAATTTAGTTCAAGTCTTTTCAATTACTGTATTTTCATTTCATCGACAACTCATTTCAAGTTGTTTTAATTCGTTGAAATAAGGTTCATGTAAAATTGTTTCATTGATTCATCACTCCATGGACATTTCATGGACACAAATCACAGAAAACAAAGTAAGTCCAAAATTAGGTGCGACGACGAGCGTAGCGAAGAGGAGCGGTTAGGTTGTATGTAAGTCACACGAATAATCGTTAACATTATATCGCCGTAATAATATAACAGTTAGTAGTTTGTCAACAGTAATAATTATAAAATACCCATTTATTAACCAACATTTTGTCAAATTGCGACTTTAAAAAACGAATACTTTGGTAATTAAAAAAATTGATAACTGGCAGTTTTACATTCAGAACATTTGCAATGTAATATTTAAAAAATGTTTTTTTTTTAATGATCACTTATAAAACGATCAGTTTAGTAAATAAACAGTTTGTCAAATGATTACTTTTTCAAAAATAATTTGTAAAATGATCATTTATTCATTAAATGATCATTGTCATACGTTTTTTGTAAAACATTTGTCAACCCGCGTGCTCATTTGCCGGCTAGGAAAGCGGTGAGATGAAACACAATGGTGTCGGAGGAACAAAATGATTTTTGTGTATATTTTTTATTGAAAAGTATTCTATTGGTGTATTATTATAAGCATACTTACCACCTACCTTCTCACACAGAGTCACTCGGTGTACTTGTTCGCGCTCAATACCTACTGGACATTGGTCGCCGGCGGCCCTTAGCAGAGTAGGTTGACGTATCACGTTGCGTTTAAATTAATTTTTGCATGCAATCGTCAGCGCGCGGAGAAAGTAGGGGTAGTTAAATAGGCGGGCAAGCCATTTTTTGTAGGGAGTTATTTTTCTGGTGCAAAATAACTTTAGTAATCTGTGATTATAGGATTCGGTTTTTTGGTTATTTCATTTCCATTTCTGTTCTTTCCAGATTAATAAACTGCCGACCAATTTACTGTGTGAATTTATCTGACTCAGACAGAAAGGTTTCTAATTAGCTAATAAGGATTTCTTATCAAACCGTTTCAATGCAAGATTATACCAAGAAATAACAACATGATTTATTTCTTTTAAAACATTATACAAAAACAAAAATAATCCTCCAGTTCATTGTTTTGAAATATTGAAACAGTATTATAACAGAACTTGGATTTTAAATAATTATATTAATGGTTAACTAACCGAGAATTGGTTACAGCGGGCTACAAAACATTGATTTGCACTTTTGAGGTTTCTTTTTACACAGATAATATTATGCGCTATTTGTTCAAGATAATATAAGGCACAAAAAATTTGTTTGTTATTAATAATTTGAAATATAGATTTTCCTGAAGTAAAATGGTACAGTTCACCGTAATAGCAATAATGATAATTGGAGTTACGATATCTAGTTTTAATTTTACATGAACTAAGCCTAGTTTTTACCATAAATAATGAAACTAGAACATCGAAGCGATTTCTTACAAAAATCGGACTACTTCGAATCAAGTGCCGAGTAAAAGTGGTAAAGCAATATAACTCGTAGTACGGTCAGTCGTCCGCGTACTCTACGCGCGTGTAGTCGTCTACGCCGTAGTCCTCCTTCTCTGGTTTGCTAAAATACGTGATCAAATATAACTTTTCCGAGAGCAAAATTCTTGTAAAATAGTTTGTAAAAAGTGTAAATATTGTAAGATATTAAATGTTTGACGTTATTGGTGTTAGTTAAATTAATTTTAAATTAGTAGTAGTGATATAAAATGTACAATGTGTGACATTAGTGTAGGGCAGTGACTGGCTTGCACGTAACCTAGTTAAACCTTTAAGTGAGTACAGAATTACCCTTTGTTAAAATTTTAATTTTTCTTTGCGATGCTGAACAGATTTTTTACTGAGATTTTCACTTCAATGCCTTCTTAAGTTATTTTAATAGTTAAAGTATAAATAATATTATTTTTATTTCATTTGTACTTCCTCATTTATAAAAGAGATCTGCATTTTTTACTTTACGCTAAAGTAAAAAATACATTTACATATTTTAATAGTAGAATTTCAGAGCTGGAACATTTTTGTAAAAGTCTCAAATTCATATTCATGACTGATTTTGAAATACTTAGCATTTTGTTTGACTGTGCCATTAAGTATTCTTAAACTTTTGATCAAAAAAGTGTTTCAATTATTATATGGTTTTTTAATAGTACATCTTCTTTTTTAAACTTATAATTTTCATAAAATTGATTTTATTTTGGTAAATACATTTTGACCATTTAGTTTTTTTTGCAAATAAGTTAAGTATTTGCTTCGCCACCCAACGAGGTAATTCAGCCAGCATTATTTCACAATGACACTTGCCAAAGACCTTATTATCGCATTTTTTAAAGATTTGTTTTATCAGTGTCTGATTGCATTTATTTATTTGACTTATATCTGTTGTTATCTTGCTACCTTTTTTATTTTGTAAAATATTTACACACCATATTTGTAACACAGATCTTGTTTCTTAATTACTTTTTAGTTTAATATTATATGTAGATGCAATAAATGTCTCTTACAGAAAAAGGTATAAACAACAAACTACTATAAAATTTTGTATATAGTATATATATTTTCGATCTACATAAAGTTATCAAAAAAAGTGGTAATAATATAAGTAGTATGAATATAAAAAAAGTATTTTGTTTATCGCGAACAACTTTTTGCATTTGTAAGTCAATTAATTGTATAAAGGTTAATTTTCAGTAAAACAATAAAACTATAAACAGAGACAGAAAACTCATTTTGTTACAATTTCAAAGTAAATCTATGTAAACAAATTGGTACTATATAAGAATTATAAATGTAAATAATATTCTTTCATTAGGTTTACAAGCGATTTGAGAATGGAGTTTCTAAAAAATCACCACAACTTTAACCAATTATTATTCAGTTGTAATTAAAAAAGATCTGCATATAATATTATATTACATTACACATGTTGTGTTGATTTTTAAGTTGAAGGAATTAAAAAGGAATCGTTTTAAAAATCGTTTTTCACATTTCAGGATATCTTACTTTTATGATTTAGAAAGTATTTAAAAATGGCACAAATTAGTTTAGTCCGTGTCTTCTCACGTAAATAATTCTGCTAGGTACATGCCCCTTAATCATGATAAAGACGAACAAAACCTGACAGGGTGAGTCTTCCAAACCAATGAGTACTAGGAGCGGGCAGAGCCTGGTGGTGAACGACAAGCAGTTAATTTGATCATCTGATCAAAACGTGAAATTATAAACTTTTACTTGTAATTCAACAAATTAAAGCTTGAAGTGAAACCTTTATCTTGTGCTAGTTTAAAACCTTTTTGCTTGGACTTTTGAAACGCTATTTATTTTGATACCTCTATCAGCTGTATTTATTTTGTATATGCTGTTTAGATATCAACGAAGTATATTTTAAATGCATTGTAGTAATTTTTTCATTGTTATAAATGTATGTTAAAAGGTAAATGTTAAAAGGTGTGCAAGATAATAATGAAATGCTATTCAACCTATTCTTCTGCTTTATTTTAACCAGTTTAAATAAAGACGTTGAAACTAATACTGACTTTGGTCACCCTCACAACTTAAAACAAGAGATTATTAAAAACTTCTATTCCAAGTAAAAAGGTAAGTAAACAGTTTTATTTAACGTTGATCATCATGAAAAGTATTAATCGATTATTTGCATATGACAGATTAATAAATTACGGAATTGAAAATTTAAAAAAAAGGAAAAAATGGATAAACTACATATCATAAAACGCTATCATTACATAGTACGTACGAAAAAGTTGTCAAATTACTGCAACTTGCTGGATTGCAATTTACTAAGGTTGTGAAAAAATGTTCCAGTGTCGGCCAAATAAGGTCACGAGTGAAGAGACAATGTCACTAACTTGATTAAAATAAAATAATAGAACGCAATCAATTGAAGGCTCTTAAACACTTAGCTGTCCATGGATATCCGATAAAGATTTTCCGCCTTGTTAAGATGATACCACCTTAAATAAACACAGATACAGTAATGCCTTAATGAGAGAGAATTGTCTACCTAGATGAGCCTTAAAAATAAATTATGTCTTCTGGAAGGTAATTTTTCTTTTGACCTTTAATCGGCAAAACGACCATGTACAGTGGAATCATGCTATATCGATGACTTAAGATGATTTAGCTTAACAATCTTGTACATGCCTTGTATTCAAGATTTTTATAACAGATCAAAATAAGCCAATGTGAATGTAACTCAGTGAAGGTTAGTCTTTCGCAATAAAACTGAACTAATCTGATATCTCAATATTAATACAGTTTATTGCCAAACCGGTTTAAAAAAAGAAATTGGCAATGTGGCCCTATCACTTAATAAATCATCTCTTCCAGGCAACCGTGAAATGAATAAATATATACATTAATTAGTACTACTTTGGGCAGTGCATTTTCTGCATTGCATTTAAGTTACATAATATATAAATACATACATACCATTTTAAAACTTTTGTTATAAGTATACTTAAAGTGTAACAATACATATCATTAGGAAAGATAATAATTATTTACAATAGTTCAAAATGCCTCCAGTGATTTTACCGAAAATAAAGAGGCAGGGAGTGAAAAGAAGAAAAGTTTTGTGGTTTATCATTATATACAACTGTATTTAAATTTTATAAAGATTTGCTGCTTTGCAATAATAGTTTACCTTTAGGATAGCTTGAAGATTCTTTTATGTTTTCAGTGCTTCATTATTAATAACATCATGTCCATAAACCGCGAGGTTGAAGACCAGACGTTGAATACACACATTGCTCTCACCATGCGTGATTAAAAATGGTCTTGTATGGCTGCGATAATGTACAAAATATATAAAGGCATCTATTGTTTCATCGCAAATTAATTTTACATACTTAGTAACTTCTATTCGTGGAACCATGGCTTGTATCGTAATGTTTAACGAGGATAACTTTGGTTTTAGTTACATATACAAGTAATTTAATTAATTATTAAAGCACGATTAAGAGATATGCTCATTCAATTTACCTATGTTCAGTTCTTAATAAAAATAAATAAACTCTCACTTTAAATTAATATTGATAACCTAATCCCTATTTTCTCTTGTTCGTTGTATATTTGTGTATTTGAAAAATTATTATAAATAAATAAATTAGTTAAATTAAATAAAAATTAACAACTACCTATACGTTGTTACGGTTGTATAGTTTAAGGATGTCGACGTCACCTGTAATTAGAGTGGCATTCAGAATGTAATTTTGTTTTATGTTATATACCTGTGTTTATTTTGATGTACACTCTGTTGGTGACCTAATAAATAAATAAATATTGATTAAAAATCGCATTGTATCAATATTCTTCTGGGCCATAAAAATCTGTGAGCTGAGGATGTCTCACAAAAGGTTCCTTACAATGACTAATTAAGGTCGAAATGTAGATATTTATTATGAGTAAATAGTGCCATTCTACTTAAGGTGGATTAAGGCCACGTGAATTGATAACCACTCTGTGTACGAGTATTATGGTCATTTAGCGCATCTTTTTATTAGTCAAATTGAAATATTACCAAATTTTATATATTACCAATTAATTTTGAATCAAAATACAAAGAAATCTTAAGATGTTGATATTTTAATTTCCTCAGAAGTCCGGTGAAATTTAAAAGGCTAACAGGACCATAAATAAACTGTCCATTTCGAAAATAAAGATATTTTTATATTTCTAATTTCATATTCGAAGTTTAAAATTATGACCCGAAACCAAACTTGGAATGCTTCGACACAAATCTAATGTAAGATTGTATGTCAATCCATAAGACTCTTGAATTGCAATGTATGATATTAAATCTCCATAGCTCATCGCTTTACGATTTCGATTTTGCGACGTCACCTAATTTTCCGAGTCAGCTATTTCTGTTAACCGTATTTAAATGAAAATCTTTTGTTTTCTTTCAGAATTGAAATATAAATTTTCCTATTGAAATATCAAGCCTATTTCAACATGAGTACCTGTATATCCTTATTTTCAATTATGAAAAATCCGCTTTGCGAATCCAGTCTTAATGGCGTTTACGATTTAAATGTTATCAAGTATTAGCTTTAAAATTTAGCTATTTTTGAAAAAACAAACACTCAATATATTATTTCAATTACTTTTTCCGAACTAAACCGAATATTTACTTAAAGCTAAAACATGTAATACCAGTGTTATTAAACTTATGTTACATTATGTAAAGATGGATTTTGATTTACATAGCATTTTTGCTTAAAAAAGCTAATATCAGTGTGAAGTTTTCAGTTATCTACCCTGTAATGTAGAGACATATTCAAAATACGTGAGTATTTAGTTGAGACTTCCCAACTATGGTAAATACAGAGCAGCTGGCGTGTCGAAAGTTTGTAGCTTCAATTTCCGGTGTAGACCGTGTTTGTGTTTATCGAAGGCAATACTCCTTCGTTTCTTAAAGAAGGGCGAGAAAGGATAACGAAGACGGATAAGCGCCTTGGGAAGAATTTTTAAAGGCTCGAATTCTTAATTGTTTTCTTGTTTTCTATTTATCGGGAATTTGGCCTTTGTGCTTGTCATTTTGATAAACAAAGTAGGTAAACTTAATTTCTGAATTTTCATGGGATCTTACATTCAAATTGGCTTTTTTATTCAGGCGTATTTTTTTTTGTTTTCATTGGATTACTAAATTATTGGCAGTTTAAAATTAAAAACTTCATCATTTTATGTAGCATTTCAATTATTTGTTGTAATTTGTTAATTATAATATTTGTGTATTTTTTGTAACTGGCTTTATTTGTATTGTGAATGAATATCTTCAACCTCTTCTTTTTCATTACCAGGTTTTACTTCTATAATGTTACCATTACTAACAATACAAGGCTGTCAATTCGGCATTATAAAAAATATCCTTTGACTTTACCGCTTTAACCCTTTTTTAAATGAGGGTTTCCTTTTTAACTTATCAATAATTGAATCTTGTTTTGACAATGAATATTGGATTTAGGTCACTAAATTTGAACAAAATAAAGAGTGAATACACAATTAAAGGTAGACAAAGAGATTTAAAAAAAGGTTTCGATAATTATCATTGGCCAGATAAGTTTTAAAAAAGGTGTTTCAACGAACATGCATATAAAATGATGAAAACAGTGGAACGAAATGGAAAACTAAGGAAAAAGTAAATGAAAAGTACAAACTTTATTATAAAATTGACGCTAATCACAAATTCACCCCCCTACAACGGACTCGTATCAAAAATGATACAAAGGCGTCTGGTAAAACGTCTTAATGGACGATACATATACATACCTGTGAAATTCCTGATAATGTTCAATGGCTCTAGTAAATTTGCAAAGAACAGCGAAATATATTATGAAAGAAAGCGTTAAATAGGAATTAATTTGTAGGCAATATAAATGTATAGAATTTATTAATAAAACAATAAAGAAACAAAATTTTCGTTTGTTTAAGTCAGCGGTGGTAAAAACTTATTGTAAAGCTCTATATTGAACAATATTAACAAATTTACTAGATTTTATTTGTTTTAAATCATTCTGCACGCCAAATGCTTTATTATTTTTTTATCTTTTCGCATTCATGTTGATTATGTTGGCTATTTCACTTTTTTGTCTATTTAAGTACAGTAACAACTTATGAGCGCATCGGATTGTCACGGCTCTTTCTATAAAAAAAGGTTTGTTAGAAAAAAAAAAGAAAGACAACAGTAATTTTAAATCAAAATTTGTAATACTGTAGACCTTCTACTAAGTGTATAAAATAATAGTAGTTTGAGCGACGTTCTGGCGATTTTCAGCAGGTTATAACCTCGAAAAGTCCGGCCGACCCCGTCCACCTTGGCTGGCTAGGACCTCTTTTACGGGTCATGGATTAGTATTATTGACAGTTAGATTTAATTTATTCACGCTAGCTAGAAGCAGCAATCTAGCCGGTACAAGTAACATGTTTTGGCTGAATAAATTTTATTCTGGCGCCCGATCGTGACGGCTTATCCTTACGAGCGCATCGGGATGTCACTGTTGTTTCTATAAAACACGCTGCTAGACTTTAAAAGAAATTACTAATTTAAAATATAATTAATTAACTATATTATTTTATTATATTAATTTCATTGACGGCCGCGTGGCTTAGCCCTGCCTCATAATTCGGAGGAACCAGGTTGGAGTCCTGGCCGGGGCATTAATTCGTGATGAACTTAGATGTTTGTTCTCGGGTCATGGTTGTTTGTATTTAAATATATATGTTTGTTTATTCTGGGTTCTCCCCCAGTTCGCTGTATGGTCATCCATAAAACAAGCTCGGCATACTTTGAGGTCATACAGTTGATGTGTTTGTCTGAGGATTGATTATTATATATCATTCCTTATTCTCAAGCTTTTTAGTGCCACATAAAACAGGACTATTTCGAATGTTGCATCACAATAAATGCTTTGTTTCTTGGCAAATAAATCATCTAAGTTTTGTAGTTAAACCTCATTTAGATCACGTTACCTTTATAAATACACTACCAATAAACAAAATATATTTCATTAACATCACCGTCTCAACTTAATTTCCCAAATTAAAAAAATACAGGAAACATTTTAGAATTCTACAAAAACTTGTATAATAATATTTTTTAAACAATTTATCGGCTTTTATTATGAAGTTGAGAAAAATTCTTTCTAATTAAACTCCTCATTAAGTATAAAGAAGTTTCCAAGATTGGATTTCCAGTAGCTGAGATTTAAAACTTTTAGAATTGGCTTTGCATTTCCTTTCCTTATATCATTTAAGTAAACGAGAAAAATCTGTTAAAAAGATTTATAAAATACTAATTATGCAATTCTATTTAAAGGAAAATGGATTACTTTACACAGCAAAAGGCAGTAGAACGTTTACAATTTGGTTGAACATAAATGGAAATTCAAATAATTGATTCATTTGACATTTACTAATTAATGGAGAACTCGTTAATAAATCAATAATAAATCCCCACACAAACACGCCTATGATTTTATCAATTCATTGATACTGAATAAATAAAATCATACATAGGTATTTTTTTTTGCTTCATTGTAAATTTGTTTTAGGTAGGTATTAATTGTGACACTGTTACCAATTATTTTTCGATTACAAATTATTCACCCATAAAAACAAAAATCTCAATTTTACAAGTTTAGTAGAGATGATACGTTTAAGTGTACCACTTATTATTAATTTAAAAACGAGACATGTTACTTACATTTAAACTAAAAACACTTTATTAAATCTATTGGAAACCACCTCACTTGTGAATTTTGTGTTATGAATACCATATGGTCAATTCAGGGAATTTAAATTGAATATGCATTATTTATTTTTAAAACAGGCTGACATTTAGTTATAGTCAAAGTCATTTAAAGTTTACAATAGGAATAAGAAAAAGCGGCCAAGTGCGAGTCGGACTCGCCTATGAAGGGTTCCGTAGCAGCAAGTAACATAACAAAAAGATTTACGGGCGGACGTTCACGAACAGATCTAGCTGTAGATGGAAAAGGCAAAAAATCGTTGCTCAAAACCATACAGCGCAAATGAGATCTCATAATTTCTGGTACATAATTGTGTAGAGAGGGATTCGTTTTAAGCACTAAAGAAGTGGCAATTGTTAATTGCTATTGCATAAAGCCCGCAATCTATTGCATTGGGTTGACGTTGCACGCTAGGAAATTGAATTTTAATTCTGCTAGGTTTGGAAACAATGCATTAATATATATTTTGAGTTGGTTTTAAACAATTTCAGAGACTATCGTACACGCGTAGTATACCATTGATATATACAAGACCAGTGTCCTATTGAACCCACATTGCCATCATAAATTGGAGATGAGACTCATTTGGCGGCACAGACTCAATGAGTTCCGGGAACCCGTACAGACCCACTTCCCGCGGACGGAAAGATGTATGACGAGACAATTTTTCATGAAATGTTCGCACGACGTCATCTTCCAGGATGTTATTTGGGTTTAATACATAGGAGAAAGTATCGTCAGCCAAGGAATTCATACCTAAAATAGCACTTAACTCATATTCTAATACGAGTAGGTATTATCGAAGTAGGTAGGTATATTATGTATTCAGATGCAAGGAAATGAACAGAAAATCTCAAAACTTTTATTAGGTTGACGTTATATAGTAAGTACTTACCAATTTCTAGGCCGTAAATGAGTTTAAAAGAATAATTTCGATGTAAGTAATAGAAATTAATGTTATCCAACGAAAACAGTATCAAATCGTAAACGTACAATATTAGGTCTTTACCTATGAAATTGCCGTTTTTCACGAAATAAATGAAGCGTAATTTTTTTATATATTTTTTATTTCTATTAATCAAAATAATCACCCATGCAATCAATGCATCTTTGCCAACGCATTGGTAGCTTATTGATGCCTTTCTTGAGGAAATCAGCTGGACGGGAGGCAACAAATTCTTCAAAGGCATTTTGTACTGCCTCTCGGGTATTGAATTTTTGTTCCGCCAAGAAGTTATCCAAATTCTGGAAAAAGTAGAAGTCTGTAGGCGCAAGGTCTGGTTTGTACGGCGGATGACGGAGAACTTCCAACCCCAACTCTTGTAGCTTGGAGACCGTCTGCTGTGCAGTATGAGGTCGCGCGTTGTCGTGCAGGAGCAGTGGAGCCGAACGATTGACCAAAGCTGGTTGGAGACGTGCGAGCTTCTCCATCATTGTGTTCAGTTCTTCACAGTACACATCTGCAGTAATGCTTGTCCCGTTTGGCAAGAAGCTGTGATGAATTACACCCGCGTTAGACCACCAAACAGTGACCATCACTTTTCTAGGGGTAAGTTTTCGTTTAGGGCATTGTTTGGGTGCTGAACCAGGGTCCAACCAACTTGCTGAGCGCTTACGATTGTCAAACAGGATCCATTTCTCGTCACAAGTAACAATGCGGTTCAGAATTCCTTCATTTGTATGCCTGCTGAGCAGTGCAAGGCACGTCTCCACGCGTACTTCGCGCTGGCGGTCATTAAGTTCGTGGGGTACCCATTTGTCAAGCTTTTTTACCTTGCCAATTTGACGCAAATGGACCAATATTGTTTTGATGCTAACGTCGAAAGCTGCTGCTAATTCAGCCGTGGATTGAGTTTCATCACTTCCCAATTGCCTTTAATTCGTCATTGTCGACCAAAGTTTTCGGACGACCACGGGGTTCAATTTTTAGATCAAAATTTCCAGAACGGAAGCGGGTAAACCAATAACGGGTGGTGCGTTCGTTTATAGTGTTCGCTCCGTAAATGTCGTTGATGTTGCGTGCCGCTTGTGCCGCTTTGCTGCCACGACGGTACTCATACTCCATAATTACTCGAATTTTTAACTTATCCATGATGACGAAAAATGTTCGAATGCGTTGAAAACAAAACACTAACTATTAAACAAATGACGATTTTAGAAAAATAGTTCCATGTTTGTCAAATAAAATTAATTTGAAATTAGAATTATCAGTCAAAAAAAAAATATTTTAATTTGAAATGGCCAGTACGGCAAAACGGCAGTTTCATAGGTAAAGACCTATTATTTAGCATTCGCAAATGTATCAACAATAATTATCTCCACGTGCACGAGTGTCAACGACGTCTGCCCTCACGTGTCTGCCCGTTCGGGTAAGCGCATTCGGGAACCTGCCCCCCGTGCGCTCCGCACCCGCTACCGATCAAGCCACTTCCTGCGAATTATAATTATTATTTACTTAGGCACCTATTACAGAATTATTATTAGAAAATAATGGTCGAGGGTTCATGTATAAGGTTTATGTTTATGAAATCAAATGTTTTTTTGTATTTATTATTAAAAAAAAACTACTTACTAGATCTCCTTCAAACCAATTTTCGGTGGAAGTTTACATGGTAATGTACATCATATATTATTTTTAGTTTTATTTAAAATTTATTGTTTTTTTTTTCTATTTTTGTGTAAAATTTTAATGCGGTTCACAGAATACATCTACTTACCAAGTGGTGGAGCCACGGATGGCGACTCCGCCACGCGGTGGTTCTGACTCGAATAAAATATACGTTGTAGTTGAAATTAATGTTAAATATCTTCGATGGACAGTATTTCACAGGATAAAGAAAAGTAAATAAAGTAATAAAATAAAACAGCGGTATGAACGGCGGAAAGAAATAGCACGCACCTTGCTTTCTTCTTGGATTTCACCAGCAGCGAGTAAAAATCCAGGTTGATAATATCACTAGGTGTGCGCACGCGATCACAATGTTCACCAGCACAAATCACCAAGAATCCACAAGAGCGGCAGCGGACTTCAACGACGTTGAGGCAAACGTACGTCCAAGCGCGGTAGCGGGCGTTGATTCACTGCTTCCAGTATGTTCTTCTTCGTTTTAGGTGCGTGCAGGGTAGTTTTCCGCGGTTTTGCGTTTATTTTAACGCGGGTAGAACGTAGAAATGTATATGGCGCGAACACCAAGTTTCAACAATATAGTTCTTAAAATTTCGGAAAAAGTGGCTGTGACATACGGACGGACAGACATGACGAATCTATAAGGGTTCCGTTTTTTGCCATTTGATTACGGAACCCTAAAAAATGAGGAAAGAAAGATGATTACAGATGTAATACAATGCCTTAATTACTTAGTATATACGGCCAAGTTGGATTGGAGTACGGCATTAGATCGCTATCGATCAACGTTGTGGACAATAAGTACCAGGCTTAGGGTCTCGAGTTTCACTCACCAATCGTTTTGGAATTTAACTGGAGTGTCTATTTATTAATAAATGCGTAAATAATTAAAAATTCCCAGTGGTAATAGAGATTTTTGTAAATATCTCGTCTGGGCCGGAAGGCTCATTAGTGAATATAATGATCACAATTACTATTAATAAATAAAACTCCTCCGACTAATGATGACTGGTGGTGATGGGTGCGAATGCCACTTACCACGAGGTATCAATATTATAACAAAAAATATTCGTGTGTTTGCGGTTAAAAATAAACGTGGTTTTTTTAGCAAACATATAATAAAAAAACAGGATTCCCATCATATGTCCCTGGCGGTGTATAATGCAAACAAACTTGTCCCATACCAAGAGGGAACACCTCACGATGCAGCTGCCTATGATTTCCACTAAAACACAGATTATACAAGAGCGTTACTTGGTCTCTTTGGGTCTCATTGGGTCTGTACGTGGTAGAGTACACTCACTATATTATCCACAACAACCATGAAGTACTTCCTTAAAGAAATGTTGTGAAAGTATCACAACGTATTTAAAGCCTTATCTATTATGTTGTGAACATACGGTATGATTACTCAAAGTTTATGGAAAATTCCTGCCAAAATACAAGCATATTTCTTATAATACTAAATAAATGTATATGGATACGAAATTGACGATTCTGAGAAGATCTCATTGCCTTCTTTCTATTTTGAACATATTATTTTAGTCAAGATTGGTTGTATAAATTACTCGTAAAAACGAAATTTTAATACTAGGCTTTTGACAATGATTTTATCTTTGATTACGAATGTTTGATTTTTTTTATCTATACTTATAATAAACTGTAGCAAAGCCGAGTACATAAGATATTTTTTGAAAATGCTGATCACGGCAATTTTTGAAATTCTTGACTTTATGTATGTGTGTATGTCTGTGCTCGCATTACGGAAATACTATTGAGCCGATCTGCTTGAAATTTGGCACACATTACGTACACGTGTACAGTTATAATATACTCAAGAAAAACCAGAAAACGTTAAACAGTATATAAAGTACTCTAAATCTATAAAGGCGTTTAGGAGAAAGGTATTCACGAAGAAAGAACTTGGCATATTTCTACCACTTAAGGACTATAACAATGGGTTATAAGTTTCATTTTCATACAATCATGAAATCTTTTTAATTACAAGAGCTAGAAATCTGAAATTTTTCACCGCGGTTGCTTTAGGGAAGTCAGTATTCTCTAAGTTGGCATCGTTATTTAGTCCAGGTGTAAAGAGGTAAAAACGGGGCCCAAAGCATCACTAATATTAACGTTTCACTTAAAACCTCAAAATTCTACAGGGCCCGTTAGTAGACAGTTGGTAGTGTTAGGGATTCATTCGGTTTTCATATGATATGTCTAAGGTTGGAATACAAGTTTTTCTTTGATCGAGATTACTTTTAGTCATATATGACGATTATATTTATTATTTGTGTTCGAGATAAATTAGGAAACAGTGTGCTGAGCAGGTGACTATAGACTTTTGTATGAAATTTTTACAGTGGCATCTTCCAATTACGTGAAAAAAAAATCGTGAGTATGAGTATTTGCTTGCTCGATTTCGCCCGCTGACCATCGTCACGCAGTCGAAAGTGTAACGCTTACAATGTAAAACGAGCGTTTTGCGAGTACCATTTGCATTTTTGACAGTTTGTACTCTCTTACGTTAGACGAATTTTTCGCTTACTTCGCAAATTTGATAGTGAAATCCAGACGTAATAGTATCGACTTCTAATTGTTTAACATAATACGTTTAAAATATATCTTAGTATGACAAATTCATTGATATTTTAAAAGTAAATTGTATTAAAATCAATTTAATTTTTGGCATAGAAGATGATTGCGTTGCGACAGCGAAGACTCGAGACGCGTGTGATTACAGTTCCAAAAAACTCTTAGTCTCGTGCTTCATTTAATGCGATTTTGGATCTCTCAGAAACCCAGTTTAAAAATAAGTAAATAACCAAAATAATCTTTATCATATTGCACTAAGACTTACAATCAACCAATTTAAGATATAAGAGGGACACCTATGTTACAGCCGAAAGCAATATCATTCTCATAATGCGCATTGGTTAATAAGATCAGTTCAGCATAATGTTTCAAGTCGATAGGCACCTAATTGAAATCATAATAATAGTTAATTTTTTGAATTCAGACATATGATCTTAAATGCATAGGATTCAAAACATCCTTTGAAACCCAAGTCAAAAACAGGCACTACAACAAAAAACATAGAACAGCAAAGGTTTTAATGGAGAACGCCTTTTTGAGGCTAAATACGATTGGCATTGTCTGCATAAAGATAGAGTCTTACATGAGCCATTGAAATGTGCCAGAATAATTCTTGCATGCTCTGCGCTACACAACATGATTCTTAATTTGGGTAGCATATATAAAGAAGAAGATATTGGTATGCATAAGTCTTCTACCAAATTTTTATGAACTAAATATAATTTTGAATTTATATGTGTATATAATGATGGTTATATTGAAAATTACAATAATCCACCACCATACCCATTTCCTAATCCAACCAATAATTTTCTAATCGAATTACAGTATAGGAACACAAATAAAGATTTATCATAACTTTTTGTTCATCCTTTTCTAGACCTAATAGTTCAACCAATCTCTGAAGACAGAATGAACATAGAGAAAGAAGCCACTATTGATCTTATCAGAGGCAGGCAAATAAGAAGTCAACCGGCGAGAAGGTTGCAAGAAAATAAGGGTTTATGTTTTTAAAACTGTTGACATCAAATTTCATTAGAATTTCATCAAAGTCTCATTAGATAAAAAATATGCACTATGGATTTGTGGTAGTAAATAAGCAAGACTATAGTTAAAGGCAATTATTTTTAATGCACAATTTATATTATAAACTCTGAAATTGTATGTATGAAGGTCAGATTTTAGTACAGTGCACTTCACCACTTACAGCTTTAACTTTATTCAATCAAGAAATATATATTAAACATTGTTTTATTAATCAATAAAGACATTAACAAAAAAAATTACTTTCAAAGCAAAACATAATTATATCTACTTGAAATAAACATAATTATATAACTTAGGATTCTGAAAAAAGCCTTGGGGCCAAGCACCCTGATTGCTGCAAATCCACCTGAGCCAATGAAAATATACAATTTGTATTATTAAACTTTTTAAATAATATAAATATAAGTGTTAATATGAAGTTTTCTTTTTATAAAATATCTAGATTATGTGATATGTTCAAATTCAGAATATAACAATATTAAATAGCAAAATAACTTAATGTACATAATCAAAGAAGTCTACAAGTGGTCTCAATAAAAATTAATAACAGTAAACATCAGTCATAGTGACAACAAATAATGTATCTAACACCTGTAAGAAAATAAGTATAGCAACAAAATTTTACATAATATGATAACACAAACAAAAGATAACAAATTTTTCACAAAATGTATATAAACACTGCACTTCGACCCGAGCCTGCACCTGCTCCATATAGCCCTTATTTTGTTTTGCTCTCTTTTTAGCTCCATTTACTCCCTGTGCTGCAGCATTTTCAATTAGAGCCATATTTCATCGACATGGAGGACATGTTGGGCAGCTAGATTAGTAGATAGCATTGGTGAGGCCCTCTTCACCAGGTCTGTAAAAATGCTTAAATCAGTGAACAATAGTATATCTTTATTACAAAATTAACATTAAATTACAAACAAATGTTACCTGACATTTTAATCACTGATCAATGAATTAAAGGTGAATTGCTGTGATTCACTAATTGAAATAGCTAAAACAAGAGAGAAGTACCTATAATTAAAATCATATAGACACTACTACTAGCTTTCGATGGAACTCGAAATCAGCACTCAGATCTTTTTTTATATATTGCGTGTCGAATCAATTTTGGTATGGAAATTTTTTACATTTAACTATTTTCTTATTTGTATCAAAACAAAACCTTAAGAAAAAGTATTTTTATATTACATTAAAATTGTTTCACCTTAGTATATTATTTGTTACAATATCCCAAAAATCTGTACCAACTTTCAGCTCTGTGTGAACTTTTGTAAATGTGAATATTTATTTTGACCGGACTAATGTAGAGCAAGAAACGTTTATAAAACAATCTAAAACATTAAAAATATGCTTTGAATTTAAATTTACAATATTCTGTAATTATCTTAAACATGGTATGAATGTTAGCTTTTATTGAACATAGGAGGTGTTAGATATTTAATAACGCGCCTTACTCAAAGTACACGGTCGGATAGGTCCGACTAGTTTCGGACTCGTCTGGAGTCCATCTTCAGGGGTGAGTGTAGTCGCGGCTACACGCCTCGCCTCACACTGCGCGCCGCCGCACGTAGCTAGCGTAACTCACCCCTGAAGATGGACTCCAGACGAGTCCGAAACTAGTCGGACCTATCCGACCGTGTACCGTGAGTAAGCCGCGTTATTAAATATCTAATTAAAATGTCTCACGTAACATTCTCGCTCCGATCGCCACGCGGTGCGGACGTGCAAGACCCAGTTCTCCGTTGATCGGTCCCTTCCCGATATTCCGTGGCGCTCAGTCTACTGACGTCACGGTTTAGCGTGTTGGTTCCGTGCTACGGCTTTCAAGGTTTTTCTACTCCCTCTGAGTGCTATCGAAGTGCGATTTTTCTTTGCGACTAAGCCCCTTAGTCTTCAAAGTGCTGTGCTAAGTTGTGTTGTGCTTGTGCTGATTGCAGTGTTGTGCCCAGCGTAAGTAGTCTGGTTTCAGTACAAAGGATACTTAACGGTGACAACGAATTTGTACTGAACCAGTCCTTTTACTTTTATATTATTTATTTTTCTTTTCTCCTACTTTCATATTTATTTTTATCATATCTGTGTGTTTTCGTGTATTTGTCCTTTCTGTCGGTAAAGGTTGACCCTAACGCGGTCAACTCTTTACCTGCGTACCCTTATTTTAGGTTTCTAGGTAGCGGCCTTCGGCGTACTACGGTTAGTTTTAAGTTATTCTCCCTAGCCCCCCTACCGCTGGTAGGGAGGTTAGCCGCTGGGGTTCGCTAGGTTTTATTTAGGAACTCTAGGCATATATATATTGTTGTCCCTCCCCAATCCCTCCGCAATGGCTTCCCTAAGCTCTGATGAGATTAGGAAGAAGTTACTTGAAAGTACCGGTGCTGAAGGCATGTCTATAAATGCTGATAAGTATCGTTTCATGGATTCTCTTATCCCGCATATCATGGCGTTAATTCCCTTAATGGCCCCTCAGGCCACCCCAGTTCCCCAGACCCCTCTGGTCTTAGGCCCTCCAGCGTCCCCTTCCTCCAGTGACATGGAGTGCGACGTAGACGCCCCTCCGTGCCGCAAGCGCGCACCCGCGACCGAGTCATCCTCGGACGCCACCCCAACTGGCCCTGAGTCTCCTTCTTTTACGCTTGTTAAGAAGTGCTCTAAGAAGCGCTCGAAACAAGCCCCGGCGCCCTCGACGCCCGTCCCTACACCCCCTGCGGCGTCTTCAACGCCAGCTGCCCCGGTGTCTTCAACACCCGCTCCGGCCCCAACTTCTGTCAAGGCCAAGGTCCCACCACCCGTTTTCCTTCGGGAAAAGCGTAAATGGACTGAGGTCTCGACATTGTGCAATGAGCACAAGATCCATTACACCCGAGCGGTAAACTCGGGTGAATCTATTAAAATCACTGTCTCGTCGATAGACGATTTCCGAGCTTTGACTAAGCTCCTCACCGATAAGCAATATGCTTATCACACTTATGCTCTGTCAGAAGAGCGTAAGATCAGAGCGGTACTCAGGGGAGTCCCGTTCGAATTATCAAACGAGGCTATCCTGGAGGATCTGCAGTCCCAAGGCTTCCCGGCACTCGCGGTGCATAAAATGCACAGCAAGTACGGGAGGCAACATCCTCTCGCTTTGGTGATTCTCGCCAACGTCCCCAAGTCCAGAGAGATCCTGAAAGGGGTTAGCTCTATTTGCGGCCTCTCTGGGATCTCAATCGAGGCGCCTCATCGCCGCGGTCATCCCGGCCAGTGCCATCGGTGCCAGTTGTACGGGCACGCGGCGGCCAACTGCCACGCACCGCCCAGGTGCGTCAAGTGCCTGGTCCCTCACTTCACTAAGGAGTGCAATCGCACTCCTGAAACTCCCTCTCCTCCCGATTGCGTGCTTTGTGGCCAGTCCAGCCACACCGCAAATTACAGGGGCTGCCCTCGTGCACCCCGTTGTATGCGCTCCAATTCCAAAAGGGCGGCACCCAAACAGGCTCCGCGCCTTTCTCAAGAAAACTTTCCGCCGCTGCGTAGCCGGGTTCCTCCGGCTGCTAAGGCTACACAGTCCAGGCCTGCCCCAGAAAACTGGAGGCAGCGCCCCGCATCGAATCCCATCCCGGCTCCTCGCCCATACAAACCCACTCCTCAATCCTCCGTAGCAGACGATATGCGTATCGTCTGCGACGCTATAAAAAATGTCGATGTTAGTGAAATCGCAGTCTTAGCCCGTAAACTTAGGGCTTCACGTACTCCGACAGAGCGTTTGCTAGCTCTGGCGGAGCATAGTTCCCTTCTCAATTCATTATAGGTTCATTTAAATGAATTGATCCCTAAATCATGCTTCGGCCGACCTCTGCACAGCCCCGGCTTCACCGGAGGCTGCCCAGAACGGCCACCAACTCATGTCCCTTTGAGCACCTTCAGTGCAACTTTCACTACAGGCGGAAGACCCGCTAGCGGGTCTCCGCCAGCGCGCCCAACTTCCCGACGGGTGTCGCTTCCGATGAAGGCTAACGGTAATAACTACAGCCAACAGGTGGTTTTTAGTGGGTAGGTGCCATTCTGGTGAGTCCCACATAACCCCCCGCAGAGGACTTTACCTGCGGGCGGTATGCATGACACATCTTCCACCCTCCTTCCTTCCTCCCGCGAGGGTGCCTCGGCAGCAAAAAAAAAAAAAAAGTCTCACGTAAGTATATTTTATGAAATTAATAGGAGGTGTTTTATTATTCGCATACCATAATATACATGTTAGTGGGCGAACAAGCTATTTTGATGAAAAAGGCTTAGGATGTGAATTGGCCTGTTTAATATACATAAGTAAAACAATGTTTCAGGGTACTCTTTTTCACACTCTATACATTACTAAAATTAATGGATTTTTTATTAGACAGCATTTTAGCCCACAGATAATTCTATATTTAAATTGAAATAATTAACATATAAGTTGCTTTAAACTTTCCGTAGGGCATTCAACTGTGAAAACAGCTCTCACATCAGTTCGAACGCACCTGACATTGGTGTACCCACGCACAATAATCTGACAAAAATTCCAGTTATTATTGTTTTGGGTTAACATAACCTTTACAGAAATATTTTCCATATGCTGTCTTCTATCAATTACTGTTTTATATTTACAAACACTGTGGTTAGACATGTTGCAGCACAGATGTATCGAAGGAAAAGCGGAGATCTCACTAACAACAACTTGAGATACAATATGAAGCCTTATTAAGTTTGGCAGCAACATTTTAATATGCAAAATGAGTAATGGGCATTTTGTGAATAAACACTGTGCTAAAATAATAGGCTAATGAGGTTCTGACTCATAATAACATAACTTCCTTAGAAATTTGAATTACATCTTTAGTTATGAATTATTTAATATAAAATGATATAAGTATTTAACAATTTTGCAGTATATAGCAGGTAATGATAGCATGACTTTTAATTTTACAGCTGAAATACATTTCAGCAGAATCAGCAATTTTAAAAGCGAAATATTTAAACTGCATAACAAAGATATTTAAGCGACATACTACAAATGGTTACTTTAGCCTTTATTTTACGAGAGCGAAGCAGCGGGAAACAGCTTATATATTATAATAATTATGTTAATTAAATTAGTTGTTAAATAAAACTAATTTATATATTATTATAAATATATTCGGCTACAACGTCACTTTCTATTAGGTCCTTACATATGAAATTGGCGTTTTGTCGCACTGGCCACTTTGATCTGTATTATTTCCTCTTTGGTTAACAATTCCAATTTAAAATTTATATAGCTGTTTACTTTACTGTTTACTGTTTACTTAGCGTTTATGTATCAAAAACCGTAATTCATTTGTTTTTTCCTCTTTTGGTATTTTCTTTGCTTCACTTAGTTTATAAAATGGAAATCTTGAAATACCACGTTATTTACGAGTACGAGTTCCACCGTGGCACCAGCGGTGCAGAAACGGCTCGAAGTATTAAAAAATTAAAAGCGGCTCGGTGTCGCAAAAGAAAAGTGCGTTTTTGGTTCCAAAGTTTTCGTTCTGGAAATTTCGACCTGCAGAACAAGTCCCGTGGACGGCCGGAGACCAAAGTTGATAATGAAGAATTGAAGGGTATTGTGGAAGCAGGTCCATCGCAAACCACGTCCGAGTTAGCTGTAGGCTGCGGTGTTAGTGACAAAACTGTTTTAATCCACTTGAAGCAAATTGGGAAAGTGAAAAAGCTTGAGAGGTGGATACCTCATGAATTAAGTGCAGCAAACCGACAAATGCGCGTCGACTGCTGCGTTACATTACTCAACCGGCACAATTATCCTGTGATGAAAAGTGGATCCTATACGACAATCGGAAACGCTCATCGCAATGGTTGAACCCTGGAGAACCAGCCAAATCCGGTCCCAAGCGAAAATTTACTCAAAAAAAGTAACTTGTGAGCGTTTGGTGGACTAGTGCCGGTGTCGTTCACTACAGCTTACTTAAATCTGCCTAGACGATTACGGCAGATGTCTATTGTCAGCAACTGCAAACCATAGTGGAAAAGCTAGTTACTGAACGACCAAGGCTGTTCAATCGCTCTAGGTCACTGCTGCTTCAGGACAACGCTAGAACACACACTGCATAACAGATGGCTACCAAATTAGAGGAGCTTCAATTGGGACGTCTAAGACATCCTCCGTACTCCCCGGACCTTGCTCCAACAGATTACTTTATTTTTCGAAATTTGGATAACTTCTTGTTAGGGAAAAATTCAACTCTGATGGGGCAGTCCAAAGCGCCTTCAAAGATTTTAATGATTCCCATCCGAATGTTTTTTTAGTAAAAGGATCAATGAACTACCTACCTATGAGATGGCAAAAGTGCATAGATAGCAATGGTACATACTTTGAATAAATAAATATATTATATTTTTTTTTAAATTGACTTTATGTTCCTCCCTTATAAAACGCCAATTTCATATGTAATGACCTAATATTAGGAGAGATTAGATGAATCTCAAACGCCTTATCTAAATAAAAAAAAGAAAAGCGCCAAAAAGTCATTTAGATCCACATATGAACTTTTCACTTTTGTATTCACTTTGCAGACTCTTGTATCATACAGTTTTATCACAAACTAAGTGAGACATCAATACCATTGTATTAGAACAAATGTACTGAAACACAACCGAGCGAAGAGACTCGAACACAAAGGAGCTCGCCTGTTAAGATGACCGAGTTTACACCGACGCGAAAATGTTAGCATATCTTTTTAAATTTTTGAACTTGTTTTGCACCTTATGGTAAGTGGCATCTGCACTCGTGAAGGTCATTAATTTTAGGTGTTTTATTTATTTATATCAATGATGCGTTGCCAACCGTAGGCTTCAGTTGAAGTTACCTTTGTTCCAGAAATTTCACAGGCTGTTCCTTCCCTTAAACTGGAACACAACCACGTAAACGCGATCATTATGTTGGTTAAAATAGACAGGGCTGTATTATCGCTCCAGACGAGACCTTAACAAAGGAACTCTACTACCACTATTATGATGTTTGAGAAGCACTGGCGTAGTTGCAAGTAGGCACAGAGCTGCATACTTTTAAAACTGCGAGATTAATAAAATGTTATCTTTTAAACTATTGTACCCAATTAATTTTAGTTCATGTTCTTAAGGTAACAAATTAGCGTAAGAAATAATACGTAAAAGTTATTGTTAGTTAAATATGAGTTAAAAATATTTGTTTTTTTTTTTGGAACCCAACACTTTATTAAAACAAACATTTAAAACAAATTTTTAAAGTCATTTATATTTACATTTTCAGAGTAAAGCCTTTTAAGTATACTTTTAGTTTTCTAACCACATAATTTTGTATTTATTTTTCTATATAAAAAGGTAAAGTTATGACATGACATAAATCCCATTGTAAAGTGCTTGGGCTTGGACATGAACAACAAAATATTGTAGTTTTATTTATGGTTTTGAGATGTTTATAACAACGAAATCACATATCTGTAGGTGTTTTAGTACCATCTTAGTTAAATAGAACAATATAAATAATTTTTGATTAATCATTTATGTCTTATATATGTCTTCTCCGATGCGTGATTGCAGTACCACAATTAATACAATCGGTAAATCGCAGGTCATTATGTAAAGAGGATTCATTATGCCGAGAAATGCCAGAGTCATTGTTTGTAGAAGGATCTAAGTCCGATGGCATGCCGCCGTGGTCGTTGGGTTGAGAACTATCGGAGTCCATTTTCAATAGTAGAAGTCGTCGTTAAATACCAAAAATAAAAAAAAAAAACACTCAGACAAAACGTAACCGCACCAGCACCAATAAGTAGGTACAAAAACACCACACGAAATGCGAGTGAATGAGATTGACGGATTGAGAACATTGACATTGACAGGAACTATTTTTTGCCAGACTAAAACATTCCCGATAGGTTTTTCGACGTAAAGTGGGTTTTCAACCTATATAAGCATATGCATACTGTCGTATTGATTATTTTAATAGCAAAATATTGTAAAATACATCAATACATTTTTGAAAGTTCTGAAATATGACAAAAACACTTTTGATTCGTCTTTTTACTAAGCGCCGTCTGTCTCAACCTTTTGAAACTCTGGACTGTGCGATTGATGATGTCGCTATACAAATCAATTAAAAGCTTATTAAACTGTTTTTTTAAATCTTTTTATGTTGGTACTAACTAACAATTATTAATATTTATATTATTATTTTTAAATTTTTTTTATAAATGTTTTTTTTTTCCCGTGAATTTGTTCAAAGATCTCAGCCGAGCCATAATGGTTGTTGGTATTTACAGCTAGAAGGTAAGCAGTGTGTAAGGAGGCCGAGATTCGTTGCAATCCTATGCCATCTCGTGTTAGTTAGAAACTGTTTGTAACACAACCACACGTATGTCGACTAGTTTAGATTATTTAAGCATTTCGTGTTTTTAACTATTACTTAAACATGACGAAACTCGTTTATTTTGACAGTACTCTATAAGATAAACTTTTACCGATTCATTATAAGTGACTTAATTTATAACCTTTCCTTTGTGTGTTTAAAAACCATGCCTATTTCTTTATTATTTAACTCACATTTTAAGTGATCAGCAAGTTCGTAGTTAACTTGCTTTGTACTATAACTTTTTGTATAACTTAAGCTGGAATGTGACTATTACCTATAACCCGACATTCAGGTTACTCGGTTCGACACTTCACGTTTACACGAGTTTTCAGAGCAGGGATTCACAAAGAGGTTTTAAATTTGGGCATATTTCTGGCACTGAATTGAATGATAAAAGCATGTTGGCTGAAGTAGAGTGTTTCAATGCAAATTAATATTTGTTTTGCTTTAAAATAAAGGGCTTGTTTGTTTATTCGTTTTTGCCACATCGTGGTTGCACGTTAGTTGTACGGAAACGCTCTTGTGATAATAAGTCTAGTGGTGTCTTGATATAACCTCAAAAATAAACGACAGCTTTGTCAAATCCAAATTTTTTTTCCCATAACACGCTTGATATATAAGAAATAAATGAACCAGTTTGGCAAAAAAAAAAGAAACCATTATTTTATTCCCTAAATCTACCTTCACAACAAATTCAATATGGAATCAAAAGCCCCATTATATACGCGTTTGATTGGCTTTTACATTATTGTTCCTACTATAGACTTACAGAAAATTTTCACAGAAATTGTATTATTGAAACTGCTTTCGGAACCGTACATTCTTGCTCATTGAATAGAGACTGAAACCACGGCCTATGTAAGCACTGATTAATACATAGTGTACTAATGTAGTAAGTATGTTTGCTGTAATTTTGTCATAGCTAGACAATTTTATTTTATTTCGGAGTCATTTGTTTTGTTTCAGTTCAGACTCATATATAAAGTTTGTTGTCACAAGCAGATTAAAACGAAAGATCAACTACCAGATACACGGATTGTATATTAGCACTATACTGCGCATGTTAAACTTGAATTCACAGCACGCACGTCTTCTATTTCAACAGCTAGATTTATATAATGTTAGTATACAATGATATTTTGTGTGAATCATGTTCATAGGACCAAATTTATTAGTATTTCGTAATCTATTTTGCACAAATTCTATATGTGGAAACTAATAATTGGCCTTTTTCTTCTATGTGTATACTTATACTATTTTTAGCTGTTAATTTTCCGAAAATGTGAAAATAAATAAATAAAATAAATAAATAAATAAACTCAGCCACTACTAAGCCAAGTTACCCGTCTTGCCGTAGTTACTTTACAGGTCCCTAATACAGGTCAGTGTACTTAACAGGGGCGTTCTGCAACAATGTTAAATGCTTTTACCTAATAAAGAAATTTTGAATTGAATTTGAATTTTGAACTTTATCGAGGTATAATTTTGCGATACTATAATTGCCTTCTGAAGTTTTCTGGCACAAACCGCGTGGCAACAAGGTTATATAATTGTTTCTAAGAGAGCTACTTTTGAATGTCTGTTTCATACATTATAGTTGCGGCTGGGAATGAATTTAAGTTGTGTGCTTTTGGGAGGTTTAAATATTTCGCAAAGAAAAATGATTTCACGTTTCTTACTATTATACAGCATTATTTACAGTAAAATAAAATGAATGTATATGATATTTATATATTTATTAATAACATACTTTATTGACTAATAGATTACTATATATATTTTAAATTGTAGTTGCCTATGAAAAACAAAAGTAGCAATTTTTTCTCTCATTAGTATGAGGAATCTAAAGATTTGATTCTACAATTTTAGTGGTTAGCCTGCACCTCAACATCTATGTATTTTATACGTTGAAATTCAATTGAAAGTCCGGTTAAAAAACACTTTTAAAGCGGACTTTAGTCCCAGGTTCGAGTCCTGGCCAGGGCATTTATTTGTGCGATGATCACAGATGTTTGTTCCCGACTCATGGTTGTTGATATTTATATGTGTATGTTTGTACTCATATCAATATCAACTATGAGGGTTCCTTCCCAGTTCGCAGTCATCCATATCATGGTCAACCATAACACAAGCTCTGCTTACTTTTGGGCCACACAGTTCGTGTGTTTGTCTGGGATTAAACAAAAAAATATTAAACTTGATAAAATCCGGTCAAAAGGTGTTTCATTTAATAAAATAAATAAAATAACTAAATTTGGCTGTAATAAACCAAATATATACCATTGGTCAGTAACCGTATAAGAGGGGCACAACGATATTTTACTGGATATATTTTGCAGGTATGCGAATACTCTCTTTGAACATATTGAGCCCATCGCATTCCAGCATCGCACAACGAGACGCCGCGGAGATTCCATCTATTCGTGGTTAATTCACCTGAAAATCAAACCAAACAATTTGATACCTACAAAATAATGTCTTAATAATCCTACTGCAGGTACTGGCGTCAGACAACCAAGGGGTGGCTTCTGCCAATTTTCAAATCTACTACGCTTACCTACTGCGAGCCAGTAGCCACTTCGAAATGTAAAAACTAATAGAGTTATTAGTTTACCTTAAGATATTTTTCTTTACCGTTAGATAAGTTGAGGTTATGCTTAAAAGATGCAAATATTAATTGGTACATTTTTGGCAGTAACTGGTGTCAAATCTTAACCCTCTTAATTTGTAAATAAAGATTGAAAAACCAGCGACTAACTACTGCATCATCCATTCTCTCCATTGCGAAACAACATCAGCCGTACACTACATAAATACGAAAAACTGAATTCCGATAGTCATAATCACTTATTTCAAAAGTCCGAATTTTATAACACCGAATGGTTCAAAATTCCGATAATGAAAATTCCGTGTTTCATAATTCCAAATTTTTCTTCTTCGATACTTCAAAATTCTGAACGTTCATAATTACGAAAATCAATATGCCGAATTTGAAAGTACCAAACCATAAAATATCCGAAATATGAATAACCCACAATATCATAAATACGAATCCCGAATATCAAAATTCCGAATAATATTAGTTGGAATAACAAATGCCTTGTAAAACTGCATGAGTCCATCAATTTATACGTTCGAGCATTCAAATAGTCAGCTGGAAATAAGAAAGTTTATTTAGTTTTTTGCACCGAGTTATTTCTTGTGTATATAGGTTATGTACTGAAATGCAAACCTTTTTGGCGCTTTCCGGCCACTGCCACGGCACGCTCGCTACGTGGGCGCGGCTCGCAACGCTCGCTCAGCTAGCGCTGCATTATCTACATACAGACTAACTGCTCCTCCTCGTTCGCTCGTCTTCACATTTCAAAATGTGCCTTATTAATTTTAATTTGTGTCACAGAAGATTTAGATCTATAATATCTATATAATTTTTGATATATACCCGTTTTAGATACAAAAACTGAATGTTAGCATTGAATTTTCGGAAAATTTTAATTCGGAATACCATATTTCGGACTAGTAACGTAGTGGGTTTTTAATTCTTCGTATTAATGAAAGTCGGGAAATTAAAATTTCGTATTTATGAATTTCGATAAAACAAGAATCGTGTTTTTGAATAGTCAGAATTTAGACTCTTCAGGATTGTGAAATTCGGAATTTAAACAATCGGAATATTTAAATTCGGAACTACATAATTGGGAATTTTTGGGTGTTCCCCAGCCACACATAACTATGTGTCGGTCTGGTCACGTAATAGATTGTAATACCTACAGCTGATAAGTTTTAAACAAAGTGGCAAATGAAATGTGATATAAAAAATTAAGTTTTCAAAATTAAGGCATTCAATATTCGCCACAGGTAGTAGAATCCAACAGTTTTGTAATATAATAGCAATAGCATCAAATATCGGCAAGCCACTATAATTTCCAGAACTGCACTGAACTGCAGTGTATATCCATTATTCCCGAATAATAATAGGTGTTCATTTTATTCCATGTATGTATGAAAAGTGATTTAAATGTCAATAAATTTTATTTCCAATCGTTCATATTTATTGACAAAGCTATTATGACCCAAACCTGTTTCCATTTGTTTGAAAAAATTGTCACTGTTTGTTCTGTTTCATAGTCTTGTATTGTTTAAAATATTTACAATAAGAGGCACTGTGTCCGTTTTGCATTTAGAAAAGCAGTACAATCACAGCAGGTTTTCTGAAAAAAAGTAATAATGTAGCACATGTCTGGAACCTGAGATTATTCCTATTTGTTTTTCCACTGAGAAGCTTAAGCTAAAATAAGATATTAAAAATTAAACATCGTTTATTGCAATACTTTTCTAATCTATTGTGGTAGTACGTAACATTCCTTGAGATGACAAACTTTCTCTATTATATTCTTCTGTGATCTCCTAATCCTGGCTGAAGTATCGGATTGGTGTAGTGGTAACTGTTTATTAGGTCTTTGTATTGTTTAAAATTCAATCTTTCATTCAAAGTACAAGATATCACTAGGAATTATAAAACATATATACTTCACCAAAAAAATAGAAAAATATCAATTTATTTTAAGCCCTTTGCCGAAAGACAAATGAAATGAGAAATTATAATAGATCGCGATATTAATATCCTTACCTCAATAAACAAAGGATACACAACTTTCGGGAATGCCAAATTAAAGATTAATAACATTTTAAAGTGAAGATTAAAATCCTTGTAAAATGTAATTTAAAGCCATCGTGAAAACAAATTAAATTCTATGTTCCTTTATAACTCAATACAAAGTTTTAACAATTACAATGGATAAAGTAATAAATTATTCTGCGTAATAGCTTGTTAGGAGATATAATGAAATAAAAATTGAATTATCTGAATTAGCTTGTCCGTGAATCCTCTTGAATTATAATTACCCAGCTTGTGTCCTACTTTTTAACGATTTATTTCAATTTTTTAACTGTAAATTTTATGAAATAAACACTTTTTAACCACATTTTTTCGCGTTGTAACTGTTTAATTTAATAGAAGCTTTTACGCCGCTTCGCTCAAGTAATTTTACTAAAGGTTAAAATAAACCAATGCTTTAAACAAATCATAAAAATATCTACTTCTAATGAAAAACTTGGAGTCATGTGTTTGTCTGCGGATTTTATTTATCCTTATTCATCAACATTATTTTGGTCGTTCAACTCTAGCCACCATAATATGCCACTCGTAAGCAACATTCTAAAAGCTAAATCTTCAGAAAATTTTCCTTTCTAAAGAGGAGCTCTAATTTATTTTTAAATTAATCTTTGAGCCCGCACTATTATTCGAAGAATAATAAAATAAAGGCTTACACATTAGTAAGACAATTCCTTTCAAATTAAAATTGTAATTATCACTAAATGTAATTCTTTATTTCTATGTCCTTTTCACACACAAATGAATTACTTCTTTGCTGGTTTTTTCGCTGCTGGTTTCTTAGTGCGGGTCTTCTTTTCTGCTGCTTTTGGGACCTTCTTTTTGCCAAATGTACCAGAGCGTGCAGCTTTCACCTTAAGGCTCTTGAATACAGCTGTTCTCGCACGATTCCTCTTAACACGGGCTGTGGTGAGCTTAAACCTGTCGTAATCGGTCATCTGTGCCCGCTTCTCTTTGTTAGCTAACTTTTGAGCCCATTGGCTCGCAGCCCACTTCTCATCTAATTTAGCATCTGTCCATGCTTTCCTAACGACACGAGTAGGTGCTGTGAAGGGGAATTTTAATCTTAATTTGGTCAGATGAAGTTGGTTCAGGCGGATTTGTTGTCTGGAGACTCCACTGTTGTGTGTCTCGCGTGTCTGGTTAATGACATCTACAACACTGACCAATTTACCCTTGAGAGCACCATCGGCTACCAGGGCCACGCGCCCTGGTTCTACAAATCGTGCGAATGGCATGACGTTCTTTCAACGTCTACACTGATACAACGATCTGAAGAAAAAAAAACAAAAAAAAATGTTATTGTTAATTTATGACGTGGTCGAACAACCACCGAAGATGGTGAAATCCGCAGGAAGACAAAACATGTTGGATCCAGAAAAGAGATGTTTTCTACCGTACCGTATAAGCCTATAATAAGCATATAATAGAAGAATGTTAAATGTTCGCCGCTTACGATTCAAATCAAGTTTGTCCTGCGCAAGGTGAATTTTGTTTTACTTACACAAACTGAAGGTCCCAATGTATGAACGTACCATAATTCTTAAAGCATTCATTTCTCAAGGAACTATATTATATTTTACGATACTCCCCTTGTTTTGTTATTTGAATATTTTCAATGGCTTTACATTTCTTTTTACAATTTCTTTTTACAAAAGTTTTGGCAAATGACAAGCGTTCCCATGGATATCGTTAATCAAAGGTTATCTTGTAAATCACTACATTAATTGAGTAGGGTATTTTAATGATGTATTTCTTCCATTTCATTAGTTGTTTATTCCCTTTATCCGGCATATATTTACTACGGCTGTATAAAACCGAGAGGTTTTTCGTTCTTTCTAAGAAATATTATTATGAAAGGATATTCTACTACAAATGAATTAATATAAATACTTGATCTTTATTCTGAAGGTAATAAAATATCACGATCACTTTGGACAGACGCATTGCAATTTTTTGTGGCTTTTTGTGTTGTTACCATAATACATTAACAAATAAGATATATATAGAAGTTATTATATAAGTGTCAGAAATTTAAAGTTATCCTTGTGTTGGAATTCAAAAATCTTGACGCACGGTGTCAGTGTTCTTTGACTTTATGTAGCATATTTCAAGGATTCTCTCCTGACAAAAAATTTCTAAGAAAAATACTGCTTATCAAAACAGTGAAAACTGAACTTTCATTTCTCTTCAATTAACGTATTCTCATATAAAGCAACGAAAAATCATTGGATCCTGACACCCTGAGATCACAATTTGTCTGCATTTCCAAATACATTTGCTTACGTTGACATTGCACGTCAAAATTACACATTATTAAAAAAAAACAGTAATTTTTGCGTAAAAAAATATACGGACGTCATTAGTAACGATACTATTTACATGAGGAAATATTGTTTTTTTTTTTAAGACAAACACACCAACTGTATAACCCCAAAGTAAGCAGAGCTTGTGTTATGGATGACCATACAGCGAACTGGGGGGAACTCAGAATAAACATAAATCCTTTGTTGCCTGGATCGAACCTGGTGCCACAGCTCCCAATCTGCGGTAAGATCTGTGCATATTGGCATTAGGCATTGTCATGTCCCAAAAATCATTTAATTTTAGAAACAAAAGCAATTATTTCTTTCCTTTTAGGTCATTTACACCTCATTCGTACTAGATGCATCTCGATTTCATAGATTTGTCGGAAGTGAATTTGTAGGAAACACGTTAGAAATATTTCTTTTTTTATTTTAAAAGCGACGCAAAATAATGATGTATGTTTTTGCTTACACCTTTAGTTTAGACGCCTTTATGTTATAATATTAAGTACCATTCATAGATAAGTTGAAGTGGTGGCCTTTATACTCGTAAAACACGCAATTAAACCCTGGCAAACCTTTTACTTGTTTCCGAGATTTGAGGCAATAATAAACGAATATTTTATTCTAGGTACCTAGAGCTATGAACATATAAATTCCTTTCAAGGAATCCAAAAATATTGATTATAGGTTTTTAAATACCTCGTATGTCTATTTGTAAAAAATGAGTTTAAAAATTGTCAGCTTGAAACTGGCAGACTTTTATAACAATTACATATGGTATGTAGTTTTAGATGCTGTTGGTTATGTGAACATAACATACGTACATAATCAAATTTCGTAATAAATATTAAAATTTGATTAAAATTTTGGCAGCAAAAAGTGTTTAACGTGATGGAATTCAAATAAGAGGGGAGTTTTATTCATTAAAAATATAATTAAAACTGTCTGATTTTGCTTCATTTATAATTGGTATCTATTGGAAAACCAATTTGAGTAAGAGAAAAGAATCATAACTGTACTATTAAAAATACATATATGACTTTGTCACACATTTACCAAATGTCAAGATTTCATAAAACCTACGTTACCTACGTAGGTTTTTTGTCTTTAAATATTTAACGTCTGAAAACGATTTTAAGCCAGACATTGTATTGTTTAAGCCGAGAATGGGGCGTGTTTTAAGCCTGTCTACACTTACTGTAAAGCCTCATAATGAAACCAAAACAGGCACTCAAATTAAGCTTTGTTCGTATTAACATTACATGCAAATATTCCGCTTCTCATTTACATTAAAATACATAAGTATTTTGTTTCATGGATTTTACGGAATATGGATATTACCTAACTTCACAATGTGAAAAAGTCGTTTAGTGAATTGATTGAACTAGTAACATTGACATTGTAATGTCAACCTCATACAGAATATATTGTTTGCTTTGAACAATGATTTCTTGTAATGGAAATAATACAATGGCATTTTGACTTGAACAAGAGTTCCAATTTTATTTTTTCAATTACTAAAATGATCTAATGCATTGGACGACCAAGTGGTGTCGTGATTAGTACGCTGCCTCCTACGCTGAAGGTCCCAGGTTCGAGTCCTCGCCAGGGCATTCATTTGTGTGATGAAGACAGATGTTTATTCTCGTGTCATGGTTGTTTGTATTTATGTATGTATCTTTATTCTAGGTTCCCTACCAATATAATCATCGATAACACAAACTCTGCTTTCTTTGGGGCCATACAGTTGGCGTGTTTGTCTGGGAATTTATTATATGTATTAAGGTTATCCCACACATATAAATATAATAGCTATCGCTCTTGACTTATTTCAAATCACGGTCCAATCGGAATATTTTATTTCAGACTCTAAAGAATTGAATTTAGAAATAATCTTCCTTAATTCTTAGATAGTTGTAAAGAGAACTTACATGCAACATTTCGGAGAAGTATCGTTTATGGTGGTCAGATAGACCGATATCAAAATTCTATAAAAACATATGTATATTTGTTTAATATAGTTTAAATCGACTTTCATTATACCATAAGGACGCTGTGGAGCACGTGTCGAAGGTTATATGAGAAATCACATTTCGTTGCGTGTTCATGAGAGGGAGTGGGAGGCCATTTCGAACCGAGGAAGTAGCAATAAATGCTGCTACTGCTACAAATGTGAAAGTTTGTGTGTTTGTAACTTAATCAAAAATATGTAGAGCCTGCAAAATTTCATTCATACAACTTATGAGCTTATTGTAACAAAGTTCTGATGGGTACAGAATTTCAAATATGCAAAGTCGCGAGTATGTGCTACTATATAAAAAGTAAAAATACATTTTTAGCTAGTAAAGCCCTATTTCACCAATTTCCCTTACTAACGATCAAATTCAAGAAAATTTACAAGAAATAGGATATAAGAAAGTGTAATTCAATATAAGATTATTATTCAACGTAAATGATAACTTGTTGCAGTTTTAAAAATAGTAACAATAAGCAAATTGTGATTTTTTTACTATTTAAATGAGAGCGGATTTTTAATGCTCAGATAATTTATATCAGTAGATTCATTTTGACAATCATTAATATGCAAATTCTCGTAAGTGTCAAAATTATTATTTTTAAATAACGGTTGACTTTTGTGTCTTGTTTTTTTCCAATTCTATATCTGCACATTATATTACTGCATAAATTAGAACTTTCTATTCATCTTCATATCACGGAGGGACCAAAAATGAAAATGCTGAAATAGTTGAAGGTGTCACTACCCGAATAAGAGTGATATAAGGGTTGACACGTCCTTTGTGTGAAAATATTCGTTATATTCAATAGCTTCCATTGGTTTAACGGGTACAATGTATTATGTAATTTTTTTGAAAGTTTTACATAAAAATAGAACCGAATTGAACAGATATACATTCATCGATCGAAACATGTTTTGTACTTTAGGTGTTTGTCCGTGATAGTACGAGGACTGTTATACCCCAAAAACTTACATAATCCTAAAGAAAAATCCCATTTTTTAAATCACCTCTTTTTATAGCCTCCAAAATTAACCTTGTCTCAACGTAATTAGAAACGATAATGTGTTCAGCAAATATCTTAAGTTATAACGGTCTCAAGATTTTCCTATTAAAATGAAACTTTGGGTTGTTAGTCGAGAAAGTGGGGACAGAAACACATTATGTCATATAATCACGTCATTACGGGAGAGAAAATTATTTTGGCCGCGTAACAGGTGTAAAATTAGCTTTACGCTTTTATGGGATATACTGTTCACTAATTCACGAGGATATTTTAGTCGGTTAGAATGTAGAATGCTTACATATTTAGTTTTTTTCAATGTAACAGACTATAGAAAAAGTCTTTCTATTTCTTTAAGTATGAAATATAATTTTATTTATTATATGAAATAATAAATTTATGTCCAAGAAAATCCAATTAGCATTGCAAACTTGTCATTGCCTTGATAAAGTCTACACTGCATCGTCTGAAGGCAGAATATGAAAATATCTCCTATTCTAAATATTTTAGTATTCTTTCCATTAAGACGAACCCTTCAAAATGGATAAATTATGTTATCATAATTAAAACTGTAGATGATATTCTGTCAAATGTAGTGTCTTTTACATGAGCACGTAAACCAATGTAATAAATAACTTTAAACTTCATCTGTTCCATAATATGCGTGTTCCAACATGTAGCTGTCCCAAGTTAGAACTTGGTATTGGAATACCTTTCCATAATGCATAATGCCAGTTCACTTCACTCCATTTCAGACGTTTCATTAATTTGCTTAGTCGGGACGATAATCTTTGATTCAGTAAATGAGTTGCAAAATTTAATCGAGTCTGTCTAAGTTATGTTATGCCATTTTGGAAAAAATGTTGGGTTTTGTAGTAAAATATCTTTGAAGGCCGGTTGCTTTATAAAACACATATATCTTTTAAATTAAAAATCAATCGCAGGGAAATAAAATGTTCCGAAGAGGAAAATTAAACAAAACTCTTGTTCGAATATCACTTTATGCAATATCAGATTACATTGACAAAATTCAAATTTGCAGATTTACTTTTCAGAAACATTCATTGTAAGCGTATAAAAATATTTTTCTGTATATTTTGTTGCCTGAAGTTTAAACAGGCCTTATTTTTGTTGTTGATACTCGGGTTTCAGATTTTTCCATTGGAGGGCTTTACAAAGTTTTAATTAATGTAACTATAAAATTTGTCAAAATCGTGTATGCCGGTAAAAGTTTCATTAGTACTAACTTCTGACATGTTTTATGTTGTTACTTAAAATTTATTTTTATTTTTCAGCTTTATTTGTGTTGAAGTCCTTATATTACGAACACACCATCCGCACGTCATGAACAGCGAATATAATGAATATTCTCGAATATTTTTGCTTGTCTCCAACGTAAAGATGTACGTGTCGACGGCAGAAATACTTGCATGTTATGCGTTATGGATTCCATATACCAATGAATGGATGCCAGAAAACTATCCATAAAAGCAAAAACATACCGTCTTAACATGATAAACATCGCAAATGCCCGCTCCTGGTTTTATAGATATCTTATCTTTTATCTTATATCTCTATTTTATAGTGCCTGTTTTGATTATTCTTAATATCATAATTTGCATTGTTAACTTGTCTTGGTTTTTATAAGAGCCATGTCTCGGGTCACTGGATGCATTAGATACGATTAAAAAGCAACGTGTGCACGGTAAATGAACTTATTAGTCATATTCGCAGTCCTTCGATCTGTCCAAAAACCGACAAGCGGCAAAAATGGGTGTTTTTGTATTTGCGTGAAACTACTGAAAAGAGGCTGCAAAATGCGGATGAAAAGAATTTTGAAAGTTCAACTCATAATGGGATGAAAATAGGTATGAAAGTTTGTGTAAATCTCTATTTGCATTTCTTATCATGCTATGCTAACAAATGAGCTTTTTCGAGTAATAATTGTGTTGTATTAATAGAGTTACAATATCTGTCGTCCTCAAAATAATCTAATTAACTTCACAAAACACACCTTATTCTCGCGACATCTCATTTCCACTTTTCAATTGAAAAGTAAATAAAACTGGAATATATTCTAAAATACTCGTTTCTAGTCCGTAGCGAATCGCCTCAGGAACTGATATGTAATATTGTTGCGAGAGGCCTCCCAAACAGGATTAGACTCGGGTACGTGCCGCCGGCCCACAGCAAATCTAATTGAGAGTTCGTGCTTTCGCGATTCTGGGCCATGCGATATTTTTGTTGACACACATTTTTATAGGCTGCATCGTTTTATAGCATGATACGGTTTCACGTGTGCTGCAAGTTTAGAACTTAGTGTGGATTAGCTGTGATTATTGATTTATTATTTCTGAATAAGTAATTCAATTTAGCTTCCATCTTATGTAATTCAATGTATGGTTACCAAATACACAGATCTTGCTTACTGTGAGACCATTCAGTAGAGTTGTGCAATGTGTTTTTTACTAAATTGAGCACTATAAACGTATTGATTGCCTCAATGATAAAATAGCACTAGCACTTTTACTTACTTTTCAAGGGTTTTACTGTTCTACATTTCTTTAAATACACCATAACTTCTGCAGGTTAATGAGCTGTTATACCTATATTTTGGGAAATGTATTAAACCCAAGATCATACTGCCTCTTAAAATATGACGTCACAGAAATTTACAACACACTTGATGTTCAAAATAAAAATGTAAAAAATGTATTCTATAATATAACGGATTTATGAAAATAGAGCACCACAGGCGGCACTGTCGAACTCTTCACACTCACTCACGCGATTATGTAAATACAGATTATATCTAGACTGTTAAATCCATAGAAAAATCTTAAAGAATGTCACTGGCGTACTGTAAAATCCGTGCATGTAGAGATCTAGGTTACCTATGTGGAAAAAAAATGGTAAATTTTAAATGTAAGAGGTGAACATGTTTAAGTATAGAGTTTTTTTTGTACGATGCTATTTATAGGAAGGGAAACATATAGAAAGGAGATGAAAAAGATAACAAAAGAACTTCGAATAGTTTTGTGAGCTTTTATTTGATCAAACTGATTTTTATAATTTAAATTTAGTTGTTGTATGTAAAAGAGCGGTTAACATAATATGAACAATTACTTATTCACCCATAAAGTATAAGATGAGCTTATATTCTGTTCGATTAACATACTGTAAAAGTAACCAAACCTATTAAGGTATACCGTACGAGTATCCACCTGTAAATATATTACAAACAATAGCTCCTCGATATGTACAAGTTCTTGTTTTCAATCCTAAAACTTGCTGATATATTTATTATAAGATGCATATAGCAAATAATGTATGATAACCTTAATTTGAATGGCATGGGTTCTACCTTCATATTTCCAAAATTTTATGCTAGTATTTTTTACAGAAATATCAAAACTCATATTCACTGTAATTTCCGCCATAAATTATAATTAAAATATAAATAAAAAATAGAAGAATCGATATCTAATTTTGATATTTTTTCAATTCCGTGAAACAAAAAAGTTTATTTTAAACGTACCTCAACAACAAGTATCTCGTTACAAGCCTGTCTTACAGAGGATATATTAGATAAATATAGTTCTCGTTTAGACTCAACAAAAACTTTAAATAAAATTGATCATATTTACATTTTTCTAAGATATATTTTTACCTGCATTTTAAAGAAAAATAATAACATTTTGATTCGTATTATCAGCGAAAGTGAAACAAAAAAGCAAAGAAACATAGCTTAAACCAGAAATTTAGATAAAGACGAAGTGACAAGTGCGAGTTGTGTCCCGGCATTAAGGTTTCTTGGTTTAATAAAAAAGGGTAAAGTAATAGTATAGAAACAAACAATACAACCTAAGAGATATTGAAAATTTTACGTATAGATATATTTATATAAACATTGAGTACCGATTTAGCTATGTTTTATTTTTGCAAGCAACATCGGCTAATTTTAAAAGAATCTTATTAAAAATAATCGAAGAAACAAGCCACAAAATGAGAAACGAAAAGTATAATTTTGGTGTTAATTTCTATACTTCATTAAGTATCTCTAATTTTTCTTCCCACAAGATACGGAACTCTTAAATTTATTATCATTTTTATTTGCCTATACTTGGCTGGTTCAATTTAACGAAGGGAATCCCTTAACTGAGAGAAGATATTTTATTTTTCACAAATAAAAGAGGATGTTGAAGAAAAAAGGTCAATGACAATGATAATATTAAGACTTCTGATCAAACCAGACGAAGTTTTATTATAAAAAGTAAATAAATATAATATCTGTGTTTCTACTTTGATGTTGTTTGGTGTTTTCGGTCTGATGAACGTTGCCTCAAGGATTCAAGTTTGTTGATAATTTAGTAAGTTATTGAGAATATACGTAGATTTAGAAAATTGGATTTATATTTCTTTTGTTTTCAAGTCAGTTATTCACTGTATAGTATGCGCTTATTACTTTAATGATATTTAAGTGTAGGTCAAATATCTGAAATGTTAAGTGTATTCAATCTTTTTACTTTTATTGGCAGCGGAGATTCTCTCTAAAGATCTCGCCTGGGATTTACAGTCCTTCTAATTTTGGCCGCCATAATTACCAAAATTTTGGACATTTAATAGGTATCATCATCAAATTTTTCTGACAGTTGCTCAAGGCAGAAAATACAAATGCTTATAAACTTAAATAACAAAGTCGTTACATAAAGTCACTAAATCTCCACACCACATGAAATGAAACCATCAAATTCACTTAACAAGTACAGTCGATTCCAAAAGCTTTATAAACTTGTGTATACCGGGTGTATTTATTTAGCAATAAGTGTCACAAGCGTGTGATAACTGCCGCTGTTCGCGCTGTTGTTAATCTCCTTAATGAATTTTCATAGACATTCCTATCCGAAACACGCAATCCTACTGGTGAGCTATGACAGTGCGTATATTACATACGTTTAATTGAGGGCATAAGCCTTTGTTTATTGAAGTTTTATGGCTTTGTTCCCGAATTTAGCAATTTATAGAGATTTGTATTAATATTTTGTTCACGTTTTAAAGCCAATATTTTTACATGAATTGCGCTGTAACGTTTTAATTAAAAAAGACGTTCCTTTTGAGTGTAGCAAAATAAATAAAAGTCATTTCCTTTGAACGTCGTATAGGCTTTTCTTTGAAAATCTGAAACGTGGCTTATGAAAGACATTTATTTTTTATTTCCTTTGTATATTGGAGGCGTAAAGGTTACTTATGCGTGAATCGTTTGTTTTTATGCGTACTTGTTACATTTCCTTTATAAAAAAAATAAAAATTACATGTTTCTTTACACGGTTGTTGGAATAAAGTACAATCATTTTATACGTTACTTTATAAATTACATATGAAACATAAATTATAAAATTATGTAAAGCGTGTGATTTTGTTACAAATGATTACCAAGAATGTTGCATGGTTTTTCTAGTATTTTCTCAAAGTTCGACGCTGTAGGTACACTCTATTTTATTTAAAAGTTTTCTTGGTATTGAGAAATCGTGGGTTTACCTCGGTATGCTAATTAATTTATATTTATTCTCCTCAAAAATAAAAAAATAACAGATTTTCCTCCAAAATTTCGCTTTTGTGGATCCTTTTAAGTTGTCTAATCTTATTACGGTATATTGTCATCATTTCAAAGTTTCTTCGTTGTTCAAAAGAATAATCTGGTACGGTTAACTTAATCTATAATTAGGTATTTTTTAAACAAAAGTCCTTTGTCTTCTCCTGATATTTCAGTCTTTATGGTACTTTGAGATAATTTTACGACGAATGAAAGAATTTTATTTCATTTCACAAAGTGATATGAAAATCGGTGTTTGAAATATGAAAATATTAACAAAATTAATGACATGCCTGTAAACCAGAGGTATCCCATGCAAAAACACGTAGAAGTTATTGTATCTATCAGCGATAGTAGTTTCTGTTATATCCAGAACAAATAAGTAGGCTGAACGTTTCATTTTACTCGGGGGCTTAGTTCTTGTTCACTTTAAGACCATTCTGCTTACTCGTCAGAAAATTTGTAAATTTAATTTATACTCGATTTTACCAATTTACAAGAATTAGTTTTTAATTATTAATTTAAGGAAATTAGAAAATTATGACAAAAAAAGTTCATTAAGGAGCTGACCACGGCATTTTCTCTCCGAGCCACCACGAACAATGTTTCTACTCAAGCCGTCTTAAGTTAATGAAGGCATGAAACAATGTTAAATAGAATATTCTTACCTAAATTATAGGTAGCTTGGGTGATCGTTTAATGCCCCAAGGTAATCAGTACTTAATTTCCGTTTACAAGCTCTGCCTGAGGAATTTTGAGATGGAATTTTAGTTTTGAGGTACTGAACGATACCTTGCAAGAATTTTTCCAGTTCCTGAGTTATTTTGAGAATAAACAAAGCTCATAAAGTATGTTTTTAAAAACACTTTAACAGTTGAAAATCAGTTGTTGAGACCAAATGCCTAAAAAAATATTCTTGTATCATTTGACGAACTATGCGAAAACAAACAAACAACAATTTAAAATGTGGTAATCGTTCTATTAAGAACTTCATCTTAAAACAATAAGGTCATTACTATACCATAAACACTATCAAAATCAACAGCTTATGCAGATCACTAAGACCGCGATATAATTGCATTAATAGTCCAGTTAGACCCATTTCCTCCTCAATTAGTCTCATCCCCTCCATTGTTTAACGGTTGGGGGTACTTTCAGTTCGACTCTGGCTCACTGTGCACTTTGCCAAATGGTTTAATTTTTAATTTTTATCGTCTCCAGCACTGTCTCGCAGTATGCAATGTTGAATATAAAGTGGCTTGGTGGATTTTACTATCGTCTTTGGTGATGAGATTTCTTGAGAAATGTTCGAGTGAGAATATTATGTTCATGGTTAGTTTGCTTTCGAAATTAGCTTTATAATGTCGTTTTGTTTTAGATTCGTAGAGAATTAATAGAATGTTGATGTCACATTTTGGGAAAAGAGTCAAATATTTTTCTGTCATTCATGGATTTTTCTCAGGTGTATTCAATGAATGACTAATAAAGCTTGTTCTACAGATTCGTGTAATATTTCACATATTTAAAGCTTTCATTCAAGTTAATCCTTGAATGCCTAAAGATAACGCATTGAAATAAGAATTGCGTGAAATACCTTCAATCTCTTAGTAGAATATATACAGTAAGTCATTGCGTTTCAATCTGGACTACTCATTGTAGTCTTTGAGTATTGGTGACCTGGAAACTGCCCCACTGTGTGCGGAGGCTTGAGACAGCACTTGAAATGAAATCTTTTTGAAAATCTTTTGAGACGAGTACTTTTTTTATTCTTTATTAGATATTCAGACTGTTTTATGCTTTGATTAAATTGAAATATCAAATGATAGATGACATTCTTACATAACGTACTGGTTTTTTTTGTTCCCCTCCGCGGGAAGGGCAGGAGGATAAAAAATGCTCTGACGCATACACTGGCGCGCGCGATCCAGGTTATGTGGGGCTCGTTCCGACGCCTACCAGAACCACTACCCACTAAAAACAAAAAAAAAATAACCCCCTTTCGGCTCGTGCAATTTTTGCCACTCAGCCTTCATCTGAGCGACGGACAATTGGAGAAAGAGGCCAATTGGGAAAGATTTACGTAGCACTGAAGGTGCTCAAAGCACTGAAGATGAAAACATAGCACTGAAGGTGCTCAAAATGAAATGTAAATAATTTAAAAATTTAAAATTGAAAAATAAAATTGAATTAATTCGGATTTACGTTAGAATTAGGATTTACGTTAGAATTAGAATTTACGTTAGAATTAGAATTAGCGGGCAGAAGGGCTTCGAGATCGGCTGACAGTCTGGTGGATGATTACGCTTGCGCATTCCTAGGCCTAGCGGCTTTGAACTTCGAATCTAAGACAGGAGTAGTATATGAGACTGAATCACGAACTAGAGGATTGGGATGGGTTTCGGAGCGTTTGAAGAACGCTTCAGAGAGCGTTTTGAGGTGTTGTTGTACTGTAGGCAGTTCAAGATCTCTGTGCAAGTCCGCGTTACGCACTTACAACGGTGCGTTTGTGGTCCTGCGGCAAAAGATGTTTTGAACTACCTGCAGTTTGTGCAGGAGGGTTTGGCGTGGGCAAAGATAGGCGAGGCATATGTCATGACGGGTCTAACGCAGACCTTGTAAAGTGTACGTTTGTTTCTGAAAGACATTTTACTTTTTCTACCTAACATGCGGCCTAAGTAGTGACGGGCGAGTTTCGAAACTCTTTCGACGTGTGGCTTGAAAGAAAGCGTCGGATCGAATGTGACGCCTAAGTATTTAGTACTGCGCTTCCAGGGGATGGGAATGCCTAACATTCGGACGTGGGGATCGCCATCGGGACGACGGCGTTTGTGGTCGAAGCGCATCGCAGAACTCTTTTCAGGATTCACATCGATGCGCCATTTTTGAAACCATACACCAAGGGCGTTTACGGCCTTTTGGAGTCTGGTTACAAGGTGCCGAACACTGTGGCCTTTGGTATAGAGTGCGGTGTCGTCGGCAAAGAGGACGAGTTCGACGCCTTTCGGCGGGATGGGAATGTCGTTGGTGTACACGGTGTACAACAGAGGGGCGAGGACTGAGCCTTGAGGGACTCCAGCCTTTATGGGACGAGGCGCGGAAAGCGTGCCTTCATGTTTAAATCGAAACGTACGGTCTTTGAGAAACGACGCGATTAACCTGACTAGGCGATCCAGTAAGCCTATTTTGTAGAGTTTATAAACGAGACCACTATGCCAAACTTTATTGAAAGCCTTGGCTACGTCAAAGAAAACCGCGACTATTTTATAACGAGGCGGATAGAAACCGTCAAGTATGTAATCGACGATTCGAGGGACTTGCTGAGGGCAGGAGTGCTTAGCGCGAAAGCCGAACTGATGGGGAATAATGAGAGGATCGCCATCCGTCGGAAACAGATGGTTCCGCATTCGAGCGAGTATGACTCTCTCGAGAAATTTGCCTTGAGGAGGCTGATGGGTCTGTGATTAGCTGGGATATTCAGAGGTTTATCCGGCTTGGGAATGCCTATGACTGTCGCTTCTTTCCAAGCTTTTGGAAAGTAGCTATGGTTGAAACAGGCATTGAAAATGATAGTTAACAAGGTAAGCACCTGTTGAAGCAGATCCTTAAGTGCGTGGTTGGAAATTCCATCCGCACCCGGAGCCTTTTTGGACTTTTGATTTCTAATGAGAAGCGAGATTTCGTCATTAGAGACTGTGACGGGGTCAGCGGTGATGGGGAGAGAGTCTCTGCGAAGAACTTCGTCCTCCACCACCTGGATGTGAGAGGGATTCGCGGGTTGCGTGCTGGGCGAGCATTGAGAGGCAATGCTGTCAGCGAAGCAACCGGCTTTCTCTTCGACTTCGAAGGCAGTAGTACCATCGGGACGAGTGAGAGGAGGAACGTGAGAGGCGTTGTCTACGCGTAAGGCTCGGGCCATACTATAGTACGCTTGGTGGGACGGAGAGATATTCGCCATGAGATCGTTCATCTGAGCGTCTCGGAGTTCTGCGAGACAAGACCTAACTTTACGTTGTATAGGCGGGCGTGGGATATTTCTTGGCTCTCCGGAGAGCCGCGTTCTTGGCTTTAATAAGATTGCTAACGGCTAAGGGAAGCGTGGGTTTACCTTGCTTAGCAACCTTTTCGTTGTCACTGATGAGTGAGTTGATAGCATCAGTAAGAGAATTGACTAATGAATCTATTTTATCCGGACTATCAATTTGATCGGGTGAGATCGCGAGCGGAGAGTTCGGGGCCTCTATGGCTGAAACTAGCGTATTTTTAAAGCCTTTCCAATTGGTAAAGGTCTTAGGAGAGGTGACGTTATCGTTAGGCGGTCCTAACACGAAGGAGACGGGGCGGTGGTCAGAGCCTAGGTCATCAAGCGATTCGATAGACCTGAGGTCGAGTTTGACTCGCGTGACAATTGCAAAATCGAGGATGTCAGGAGAGTGGTTTGGGTTGTCGGGATAGTGAGTGGGAGTGATGGAAGAGATGACATCTAAGTCGAGTGAGTTTGTGATGTCAAGGAGAGCGATACCGCTGGTGTTGGTTGATAGGCACGTCCAGTCAGTATGTTTGGAGTTAAAGTCTCCGAACATAATGACTGAATGGCCGAGGGCGAGAATGGCCTGAAAGTCGCTGCGGATTGGTCTGGTGCCACTAGGTATGTAGATTGAAGCTATGATGATGGTCGGACGACCTGTCATAGCCAATCTATACACAGTGGCTCCCATGTTGAGGAGAGGAGGGGTAGGGAGAGGACAGCAATGGAATCCTCTTTTGTAATAAATGGCAGTGCCTGTCGTTACGAATAAACGCGTACTTGGGAATAGCGAATCCCCTGGAGCGGTTTGGAGTTAGCCACGTCTCTTGAAGAAGCAATAAGTCTGGCTCGTTGTTCTGAAGGAACAGTTTGAGCTCAGGAAGGTTAGTATTTAGGCTACGAACGTTAAAGGAAACTAGGTATAAGCCCTTGGGTTCGATACGACAGGACGCGGAATTTGCGGGTCTAGTAATTTTTTAGTTTTACATTCTATTTATTTATTTAGTTTATACGAAAAATGGAATTTATTAAGAGCTTAGTAGCGAGTGATGCTCGGCTAACGCAAATACACGCTCTTGAGGAGAGCGGGCGGCTCGCAGTTTGCATGCGAGTACGGAGATTTCCTTAATGTCGACGTTTTGAATGACGTCAAACACGTTCTTCATGTCCTTAGCCAACGACAACTGAGGTGGAGATGACGGAGTGGACGCGAGCGTACGGGAGCTACGGGAGCTGGGATAGGACGGGAAGGTGCAGGTGGAGCGGCCGGACGCTGTCTCCAGGACAGAGCCGGAGTAGGTGTCGGCTGCACGGGCTTTGCTTCCGGGGGACCCCGGTTGCGCAGCGGCGGGAAGTTGGCAGGAGTGAGCGACGGCGCCGGTTTAGGCGCGACCCTCTTTGAAGTGGAGCGCGGAGCGCGCAGACAACCCCTGTAGTTGATTATGCTGGCCCTATCAATATAAGAATGTCTTCGGGAAGAGGCGCCAAGTCTTTTAAAGGCTACATTTGTTTGTTCGTATGCATGGTAACCAAGGCTACCCACATCAAGGCTGTTACTGATTTGACCGCGAAGGGGTTTTTGGCAGCATTTCGAAGATTTACTTCGAGACGGGGTCATTGTCAAGACCTTTATAGTGATTATGGCACGAATTTTGTAGGGGCTGATAAGCAGTTGCGGGAAATGTTCGACCGTACTAAATCGAGCCTTCCTAATGAAATAGCTGAAAGTCTCACCCTGGAGTCAACTACCTGGCACTTTATACCGCCACAATCACCAAATTTTGGAGGACTATGGGAAGCCGGTGTGCGATGTGCTAAACATCACTTGAAAAGGGTAATTGGGGATAGTACTCTAACATATGAGGAACTTTGTACTGTATTGTCACAAGTAGAGGCGTGTTTGAATTCGCGGCCGATTTCTGTAATCCGTGATGATGCAGACGATCCTCTCCTTTTGACGCCTGGTCACTTTTTAGTCGGTGAAGCTGTAGTTAATATTCCGAATGTAAATTATTCAGATTGTAATATACCTGTTTTAGATAGATGGAATTTAGTTAAAAAAATAGTTTGTGATTTTTGGAAAAGATGGTCTAAGGAATATCTAGTAACGTTAAATCAAAGATATAAATGGACATCTAAGTTAACTGAGCCTAATATTAATGACATTTGTATTGTTAGAGAGGAAAATATCCCTCCATCTAAGTGGATCTTAGGTAGAATAGTAGACAAGCATGTAGGACCGGACAACATCACTCGTGTAGTCACAATAAGATGTAAAAATGGTTTAATAAAAAGACCACTTAGTAAAATCAGCGTCCTTGAAAATTAAATTGCTTTCTCACGGTGGGGTGAGCGGTACATAATTGAATTTATTCAAAGGAAAAGTTGTGATTTTTTTAAAGGTTAAAGTTTTTTTAAATATATATTAATCGATTGAACTGCTATTTTACATGCCAAAAGAAACCCAATCTGCGTGAAATTTACATGTTATTTATTGTTGCACTTTACTCTAGTTGTGTCTATTTATGAAGGACTTGGTGGCGGAATGTCTAATTTCATGACTTCAAATTGCTAAATTGTAATGTAATGTTTAGTTCCATTAGTGGATAATAGAGGGCGCCACGCGTATATTAAATCGCGCAAGTAAGTTTAGCAATGTAATAGCCATACCAATATTTGATTTTATGTACTTTTTTGAGTTTTTATATAAAGTGTTCTGTGAAATAAAAAGTAGTGAAATATTTGTAGCTGTGTTGTTGTGGGACTCCTACGTTCATACTTCAAAAGTAACATGTGGCCAGACTGGCCGCACAGCACACATGCAGGGGGGGGGGGGGAAGTGGAGTCGCGAGTGCACTCCTTCGTAATATGGGAAACTAGGCACTTAAAGCACCTGGGAGGGGCTGAGCAATTGGCCGCTGCGTGGCCATACAGCTGGCAGCGGAGTATTAGATAAAATAAACTTATGCTAACGGAAAACGCCTACCGCGGTTGGAGTGCATCTTGTGCACTGCTTCAGCCAGGAAACCCTGGGACTTAAGGTCCTCGAGGATTTCATCGTTTTCGAGCTCAAACGGGACGCCCCGTAATACTGCGCGGATCTAACGCTCCTCCGGGAGGGCAAGTAGGTACGTATGGTAGAGGGTAAGTATGGTACGCGATTTGTTTAAGCGAGAGTAAACGAGTAAATGCGCGGAAGCTTGCAATAGTCGCGACTTGTATTTTAATAGTATCGTCTGCGTTATTTTCCTTGAGATAATTGATTTTGTACTCTTTGCACAAGTTAGATACCGCGGTCCAGCGCGCTTTTTCGCAGAGGAAGACGGGCGGAGGGAGCTGAGGCTTCGGTGAGACGGGAGCGCAGCGCGTCGCTGGCTTTGACGGGACCGACGGAGACGCGGTCACTTCGAGTGGCATGAGCGGCGCGGGGGCGGGTGTAGAGGACACCGGGGTTGGCTCGGGTGTTGAAGACACCGCGGCTTTCTTCCAACGCTTTTTAGAGCGTTTGGCAACTAATTGAAAAGGAGGCTCAGGAGAGCCGGTTAAGGTGGGGGCGTCCGATGACGCATCAGACGCGGATTCCGAGGCACTCCCGGGAGCGATACGCTTACGGCGCGACGTTTGAGACGATGAGACCGACGCGCAGTCCATATCGGATGGAACGGGAGACGCGGGAGAGCTGAAGACCTAAAGGGTCTGGACGTTGGAGGCCTGAGGGGCTAGGGTTGGGGCCTGAGGGGCTGGGGACGCGATTGATGCCTGCAAGGCCTGCGTTAGGATGTCTTTCGGAATGGAGACGCCTGCCGCAGCAAGCGCCTGGGTGAACGCTTTCGCGAAGTTTATAACGCTTAGCGAATCCATTAGGGAGGGTTGGGACAATTATATGTATAAAGAAGTATATCAAAACATGTCTAGTTCCTAAAAACCTAGCGAACCCTAGCGGCTAACCTCCCTACCAGCGGTAGGGGGGCTGGGGAGAATAACTTAAAACTAACCGTAGTACGCCGAAGGCCGCTACCTAGAAACCTAAAAAAGGGTACGCAGCGATAGAAAGGACAAATACACACGAAAACACACAGATGTGATAAAAATAAATATGAAAATGGGAGAAAAATAAATAAAATAGAGAAGAGAAATGAAATAAAAATAAAAGGACTGGTTCAGTACAAATTCGTTGTCACCGTTAAGTATCCTTTGTACTGAGACCAGACTACTTACGCTGGGCACTTCACAGCACTCAGCACAAGCACAACACAACTTAGCACAGCACTTTGAAGACTAAGGGGCTTAGTCACAAAGAAAAATCACACTTCGATAGCACTCAGAGGGAGTAGAAAAACCTTGAAAACTGTAGCAAGGAACCAACACGCTAAACTGTGACGTCAGTAGACTGAGCGCCACGGAATATCGGGAAGGGACCGATCAACGGAGAACGGGGTCTTGCACGTCCATACCGGGCGGCGATCGGAGCGGGAATGCTTGTTAACGTACTGGATGGACAAAATTGAGCTTCTACTCCCACAAACTCAAGTATAGTAAACACCTTTCATTTTAAAAGTGCACGCCCCTCCACTAATTGAGAGCACTGAAATGTTTCCAGAATAATAACATTGCAATGTTTCACTCATGTGTGATTAGCGATTTCGTTGTAAACTAGTTCTATTGTCCCCACTCATCGGCAAACTAGTCATGCGTTCGAGCTAGTTACACACATTGTATAGAGCACAGTGCATGCTTTGTATGGAACGATACGTCTACACTGCGCGAGTCCACGCCATTTATGCACTAGTTGACCGACGAATCTGGTTATTAAAGTATTGTTTGCAGAACCAATGATATTGAAGTATGTGCACCTAAAAACTATTTTGCACTGAGAGGCGTGCTGGAGTAAAAGATCTCTACATTGTTGAAACTTTAAATTAACCAAACTGAAAAATAAATAGAATGATTCAATTACGATGCGTGGGAGCAAAATGGATCAAAATTTGTTCGTACTTGTAATAAGTTACACGTAATAAGTTAAATCAGGTGACGGAAACAACATTTATAAGGTCCGTGTGTCAAGAGCTTGTGTTTAATTTTTCGCTATTTTACTTTAGTCAAGGTACATTACAACTATGACAAAAAGCGGTGCAACGTGCAAATAATGATTATCAATTTAAACCATTATAAGGCAAATGTATTCGAAAAACATTGTAGGTAATTTAACCGTACGATCTGAGCAAAAATAATGTACGATAAAATATAAGAAATAAGTCGTGAATTGTAAAAGAGAAAGCAAAAAATGAAATATTTTTATAATGAAAAGTAAATATTTTTGTAACGGGAAGTTTAGACAGTTCACAATTTTTAAAAAAAATACATTAAAAAATATTATAATACATATTAGAAGAGTTAAACCAATTATAAATGCCTAAAAAATAAAACAACTTTAACCAACTTCTCCTTTCAAGAAGCATCTCAAGTAACAATTTCTCTCTCAAGGCATTTTCCGAGTCTCCGTCCAAGCACTTGTCTTAATGCCTACGAGGTAGATTGGCATTAGCCTGCCCCGGCATATATTAAGGTTAGGTACAGTCAAGTGCATATGAAGCTTGTAAATTGACCTTTGACAGTAGTTATTGCATTTCAGTAAGGCCGGGTCAGGTTGTAGATCTTGTATGTCCATATTTGGGATTAAGTATATTATGCAGTTATTAATAATGATGTTGCGTATTTAAAATGGCGTGATATAAATTTTTATAAATGGCAAGGCACCCAACCGTTTCCGGATCCCATCCTCCTCCCCTCCCTAGTAATAGTTTTTGACACTTCTCGTTTTGCAACAACAAAAAATATATCTCGGAACGGCCGTTCAGTAATAACTTTCGTGCAGTTATCTAAAAGTGTAAACTGTGACAATGAATAACTAGTGTACCTACATTCATACTCTGGTAAGTGCTTTAGCCATTATTCTTAACAAAAGTTGGTCCTTTCTCGCCAATATTTAAGCCAGCTCACGCAACACGCGTCGCCGCCATATTTTTTATTTGTAAAACTTTTTAGAAAAACTTTTCGCTATGTCTAAATCTAAGCAACAGTTATTGGTATCAAAGTATGATTTTATGTTGGAAAAGGTTAGCATATTACATCATTCAATCCAAAAGTTAGATTTTAATATTTCATCAAACTTAGAAAAGTTCAAATTACGTTGTTCCGATCTCGATTCAATCAAAGTAAATGTAGATGAAATTTATGTTACGTTGTCACAGTCACTAGAGCAAGATGAATTACAAGATCATAAAGTTAGGTATTTGCAATTTGAAGAACAATATTTCGATATTAAACTAAAGTTACAGACTTTAACATCTATTTGTGAAAAGGGTGAGGTTAGTTTGCCAAGCATGCCGGCGGAATGTAACGTAAAATTACCCAGTATAAGTTTGCCTAGTTTTAGCGGTAATTATTGCGATTTTCCCAATTTTATAAATATGTTTGATAGCTTGGTTCATCACAATCAGTCATTAGGTTCCGTCCAGAAAAAGCACTACTTACTAAGTTGTCTTTCGAACGAACCATTAAATCTAGTAAAACATTTGTCCAATACTCCCGACAGTTATGAAGTGGCCCGGAGTATTCTTATAGATAGGTACGACGACAAGCGCATGATTGCCGACTCGCATCTAAGTACAATGTTGTCATTACCTACCGTGCCCGCTAAGAACACGAATCAGCTGAGAAACTTTGTTAATATCTTGCAAGAGAATACGCGGGGCTTGACTAGTTTAGGCTTCCCAGTTAAAGAATGGTCTCTCTTGTTGTTACATATATTTACGCGACGGCTAGATAATGATTTACGGTCTAGATTCGAACTAACCTACCAACACCTCCACATACCTACTTTTGATAATTTACTTACATTTTTAGATACTCATTGTAAGACATTAGAAACCACGGGTCTATGTGCATCTATTAGTGGTAAACAAAGCAATGTTTCCCCTACTTCCAAGCTTAGTAAGGTGTCGCATACGTCCAGTGTACATCAGCAAAGTTGTTACGACTCTAAAGCAACGGCCAAAATTAGCAGAAGTCTAACTACGTGTCCTAAATGCCGCAGTGAATCACATTATCTGTATAAGTGTGACAAATTTATAGCTATGGGTATAGATATGCGTCGTGAATTCGTGAAATCAAACAACTTGTGTTTCAATTGTTTTCGATCTCATAGGGTTATGAATTGCAATTCACGATCAAGTTGTAATATTTGTCATAGAAAACATCATACATTACTCCACTTATCTACAGGTAACGACACGCAGGTGAATCCGCAACAACCTAATACGAATCAATCAATTAGTAATTATGCAGATAAAAGTTCATTGACATCCACGCCGGTCGAGCGAATTCCCGCTGAAAATCAGACGCAGCAATCGCAACATTCTTCCGGAAGGTCCGCCGTTATATCTCCATCTTTGTCTAACACAGTCAGTGCTTCGGTTGGTAAGGAGGAATCAATCACACGTCATTCATTGCTAGCTACAGCTATGGTAGATGTCGCTTTTGGTAGAAATGGTAGAATTCATCGTGTTCGTGCATTACTTGACCCCGGAAGTATGACTAACTTTATCTCTAGTTCTTGTGCACGTCGCTTGGGGGCGCGCTACTCCAAAACAAATGTTTCGATTTTGGGAATCGGTGGTTCGAATATGACTAGTGTTGTTCCTACAGGTAAATTATTTTTGTATTTACATTCGGATGATGAAATATCATGTATTGAAACATATATTTTACCACAAATTACCGCAGAGATCCCTACAGTAACCATTGATAGTAGTTTTTTGGACAATTTTAGGAATTTGAAGTTAGCTGACTACACGTGTCACGAAAGGAGTCCTGTTGATGTTTTATTAGGTGCGGGTGCTTGTGCGAACATTTTTAAGGGTGGTAAAATTAGTTTTGGGAGTAATTTGCCTACAGCTTTCGATACAATATTCGGATGGGTTTTGATGGGTGATTTTAGTTGTAATGATGACAAATCGAACGAGTTGTCTGCTTTTATGTGTGTTACGGATTTGGATAGTTCCTTAAAGCGTTTTTGGGAAATTGAGGAGGTGCCCTCTACTAAGGTCACTGACCCTAACGATTTAGTTTGTGAAGGCCATTTTAAACAGACGCATACGCGTACACCTGAGGGAAGATTTGTCGTGCGCTTGCCCTTCAAACAGGGTGACCATAATTTGGGTGAGACAAAATCTTTAGCGTTTTGCAGACTACAATCTTTAGAGCGGAAATTGAAACGGGATAGTGCCTTGGCGAAGAAATACAATGATTTCATGCGAGAATATGTCTCTTTGGGCCACATGCAGCCAGTCGATGCTTCGACTGCGAATTTTCCTAATTTTTATATACCTCACCATGGAGTTTATAAGAAGGATTCAGACAAAATACGGTGTGTCTTCGATGCTTCTATGAAGAGTAGTTCAGGAAAATCTTTAAATGATGTTTTGTTAGCTGGTCCGAAGTTACAGAAGGATATTGTCGACATAATTCTCCACTTTCGCTTGCATGAAGTAGTTTTTACAGCGGATATAAAGCAGATGTTCAGACAAGTTTTGGTTTTTCCCGACGATAGGAAGTTTCAGGTCATCGTTTGGTTTGATGACGACGGGAATTATCAGGATTATCAACTCAACACGGTTACGTATGGTGTTACTTCAGCTCCATATTTAGCGATGCGCTGTGTTCATGAACTAGCATACCAGGGTGAAAACACTCATCCTCGGGCTTCAAGAATTTTACTTAACAATGTATTCGTAGATGACATCGTGACGGGTGCTAGTTCACTAGAGGAAGCTAAAGATATTAAGGCTGAGGTCGTTGAACTTTTATCAAAGGGGTGTTTCGAACTACGTAAATGGACTAGTAACAGACCAGAGCTGCTTGATGATCTTCCTACAGATCACTGCGAGTTGAAGTTCACTGAACAGGGTCACCATTCTTCGCTGAAGGTCTTGGGACTGCAGTACAATCCTGTTACAGATATGTTTACTTACCAAGTTTCTCTCGACTCAAAGGAATGTACCAAGAGGATTATTCTATCTAAAATCAGTTCCATTTACGATCCTAATGGTTGGTTAGCACCTTGTGTTGTTTTTGTAAAGATTCTTATGCAACGTTTATGGAAACTCGGCTTACAGTGGGACGAGGTTCCACCTGAGACTATCTTGCATGATTGGAAAGAGTTTTGTTCAAACATTGATTATCTTAAGAATGTGTCTATTCAGCGTCAAGTTCTCTCTAGATCGGTTTTATATTTTGATTTGCATGGTTTCAGCGACGCCTCCGATGCTGCGTATGCTTCATGTGTCTACTTGCGATGCGTCCACAGTGATGGTAGGGTGACCATACATCTTCTCATTTCTAAAACAAGGGTTGCGCCGATCAAACAGAAATTGACCATTCCAAAACTCGAACTCTCTGGAGCACATCTTTTGGCTAAACTTCTGAAAAGGGTTATTACTACATTAAAAACAAATACGGACTTACACAGACTTACTTTCGCGTGGAGTGATTCTTCTATTGTTCTTTGTTGGCTTCGCACTGAACCACACTTACTGAAGGTCTTTGAGTCTCATCGAGTTAGTGAAATTCAATCAATAATTCCTCCAGAGTCTTGGAGATATGTACCTACAAGCATGAACCCAGCTGATCCTGCGTCGCGAGGTATCACACCCCAAGAACTAGTGCATCATAAATTGTGGTGGTGCCCCTCTTGGTTGCTCGGCGATGACAAAACTTGGCCAGCATCGTGTGAACAACTTTCTTCAGACTCACTTCCCGGATTGAAATCAGTTAAGAGACTTGCAGCAAGTGTATCTACTAATATTGAGTATAGTGAAGAAATAGTACACAAATTTAGTTCTTTGAGTAAACTGGTTCGTACAACTGCTTGGTGTTTACGGTTTGCCTTTAATTGTAAAAATAAAATGTCTAGGAAGATAGGTTCTTTGTGCAGCGATGAATTAAGAAATGGTTTGCTAAAGTTAGTTAAGATTGTCCAACATAACACCTTTAAACAGGACATACGACTTTTAAAAGATAAAAAATATTGCAGTACAGGCTTAAGACGACTTAATCCTTTTATTGATGAATTGGAAATGCTTAGGGTGGGAGGTAGATTAGTTAACTCAGCTTTACCTTACACAGCTAAGCATCCTTTGGTACTACCGCGCTCACACCACCTAACATACCTTATCGTTGACTATTACCATTTAAAATATTTACATGCAGGTCCTAATTTACTTATGTCTATTCTTAGGGAGAATTATTGGATATTGTCAGCACGGCAAGTAATTAGGTCTCGTATTTTTAAATGTTTGCGCTGTTTTAGATTAAAGTGTCAGCCCTCGGAAACGTTCATGGGAAATTTACCTGCTAGTCGCGTGAATGAATCATGTCGTCCATTTTTGTCAATTGCTATTGATTTTACGGGTCATTTTAACCTAAAAACTAGTGTGCTTCGGAATGCTAAAATAGTCAAGTCCTACTTATGCGTTTTCGTATGTTTTACAACCAAGGCGGTCCATTTAGAATTAGTTAGTGACCTGACCGCTGAAGCTTTTCTTGCAGCGCTTAAGCGCTTTGTAGCGCGTCGAGGTTTACCTAAAGAAATAACAACTGATTCCGGAACTAACTTCAAGGGAGCTTGTAGAATTTTGAAACAATTTGCTAATAGCATAATTAGAGACCCTAATATTAATTCCTTTTTGTCGGACAATTTCATCACTTGGAGGTTTTCTCCCCCACTTAGTCCTCATTTTAATGGTTTGGTAGAAGCAGCGGTTAAGTCGAGTAAAGGTCACTTAAAGAGAGTTATAGGTGATCGTAGTATGACATTTGAAGAATTGGTTACCATATTTTCACAAGTTGAAGCCATACTTAATTCTAGGCCTTTGTACCCCATGTCAAATGATCCGAATGACTTGTCAGTCTTGACTCCAGGCCATTTCATAATCGGTGCTCCTCTTGTATCAGTACCAGAGACACCTGTCGACTACAGTTTGGCTCCTTTGTCGCGTTGGCATTTACTTAAGTCAATGGTTATGGATGTATGGAAGAGATGGAGTCAGGAGTACCTTCATACTCTGCAGCAGAGGGTTAAATGGAATAAAGGGATTTGTGACATTAATATAAATGACTTAGTTCTTATCAAGGAGGATAATATACCCCCTCTCCAGTGGAGTATCGGTCGAGTGACTAGCGTTTTTCCCGGACGAGACTCAGTGACTAGGGTAGTAGAGGTTAGAACTGCTAGAGGCATATTTACTAGGTCTTTATCAAAATTGTGCCCTCTACCAGTAAATAATACCCAGTAAAATACCATGATTTGATTCAATTTATGTTTTAGTTTAAGTTTTTTTTTGTTGTTCACGTTTGTCAGCATAAGAAGTTTATGTTATTAGTTTTAAGATACAGTCCACATTTATGGTTGTTTATTGGAGGTAAACATGTTTGCATGTACCTACTCAGTTATCGAAGAACATATCACTTATGTATATTCCTTTGTTTAATTTCTTTGGTTGATCTGAGATACCAATAACTGTTCGATTTTAGTGAAAAGGGGTAGCCCCCTTTTGGGGCGGGGTATGTTGCGTATTTAAAATGGCGTGATATAAATTTTTATAAATGGCAAGGCACCCAACCGTTTCCGGATCCCATCCTCCTCCCCTCCCTAGTAATAGTTTTTGACACTTCTCGTTTTGCAACAACAAAAAATATATCTCGGAACGGCCGTTCAGTAATAACTTTCGTGCAGTTATCTAAAAGTGTAAACTGTGACAATGAATAACTAGTGTACCTACATTCATACTCTGGTAAGTGCTTTAGCCATTATTCTTAACAAATGATATCTAGTTGTGTTGTTGTATAGCCGTCATGAGTATTTTTATAATACGCATACAGAGAAAATATACTTTAATAAACTTTCATTAGATCGTATTTAAACATTTTTCTATGTACGATATCAAAATATTAGGTCCTTACATATGAAATTAGCGTTTTGTCGTACTGGCCACTTTGATTTGTAATATCTCCTCTTTGGTTAAGAATTCCAATTTCAAATTTATACTGCTATTCACTCACGCATTTGTGTTTCGAAAACCGTAATTCATTTGTTTTTTCTTCTTTTGGTTTTTTTGCATCACTTAGTTTACAAAATGGAAAACTTGAAATATCGCGTTATTTACGAGGAACGAGTTCCACCGTGGCACCAGTGCTGCAGAAACGGCTCGAAGTATTAATGCTGTGTATGGCGGCGGTATCGCAAAAGAAAACACAGTGCGTTTTTGGCTCCAACGTTTTCGTTCTGGAAATTTTGACCTGCAGATCTAGCGAGCCCCGTGGACGGTCGGAGACCAAAGTTGATAATGAAGAATTGAAGGCTATTGTGAAAGTGGATCCATCGCAAACCACGTCCGAGTTAGCTGTAGGCTGCGGTGTTTGTGACAAAACTATTTTAATCCACTTGAAGCAAATTGGGAAGGTGAAAAAGCTTGAGGAAGGGTACCTCATGAATTGAGTGCTGCAAACCAACAAACGTGCTTCGACTGATGCGTTACATTACTCAACCGGCACAATAATGAAAGGATTTTAAATCGAATCATTACCTGTGATGAAAAGTGGCTCCTGTACGACAATCGGAAACGGTTATCGCAACGGTTGAACCCTGGCGAACCAGCCAAATCTGCCCCAAGCAAAAACTGACTAAAAAAAAGTTACTTATGAGCGTTTGGTGGACTAGTGCCGGCTTTCTTGAATCTGGCCAGACGATTACGGCAACTGAGAACCATGATGGAAAAGCTAGCTGCTAAAAAACGAGGCTGGTCAATCGCTCTAAGCCACTGCTGCTGCAGGTCAACGCTAGACCACACACTGCACAACAGACGGCTACCAAATTAGAGGAGCTTCAATTGGAATGTCTACTACATCCGCCGTACTCCCCAGACCTTGCTCCAACAGATTACCATTTTTTTTTATTTGTATACCTTTTTGCAAGGCAAAAAATTCAATGCCGATGGGGCAGTCCAAAGTCAGTCCAAAGGCAGTCCATTTTATTGATTCCCGTCCGAATGGTTTTTTTTTAGTAAAGGGATCAATGAACTACCTATGAGATGGCAAAAGTTCATGTATAGCAATGGTACATACTTTGATTAAATAAATATAATATATTTAAAAATAATTTTTCCTCCCTTACAAAACGCCAATTTTATATGTAATGAATATAGGAAAAGGATTTTTCATTAACAAATGACAATACCATGACAACTTAAAAACAAAATAAACAATTACAAAACCATTAAGAAGTCTGTACACGATTTACTGTTGCCACAGAATTTTTGTTTTTAAACTGTGTCCAGTAAAGTCCGCAACTTGAACTACATCAATTATTTAGGTACATTTACTTAGGAAGTGATGCTAATGGGTCCGCCATGTTTGAGTCGTCCAATAACTTTGCAACATTATCCATGTTTATTACATTAAGGGCTGAAGTTACATAATGAGCGACGTGATAAAAAGAAACTTATTGTCAGATATATAATGGACCGTTGAAAGTATCTCGAGCATATTTAAGGACGGGAGTAGTGTTATTGTTTCTGACAAATTATTTATTATTCTTGATCCGAAGTGTTTTTAATCGTTTTGTTTTTACTCTAATAAAAACATTGTCATTTGTCATCAAGTGACTGATCAAGTAATGCTTTAGTTAGTGTAAGTTAGCGAATTTATTGGTATCTTGCAGTACGAATCACCTAAGTTATAATTTATGGAAATTTAACTCTTTAAGCACAGGAATAGAGAGATGAACATTTTGATGGAAGGACTTTACTTATTTAGTAGGATCGTACCATTATCAAGGACGTCCTATCCCAGCTCCCGCAGCTCCCGTTGGCCCGCGTCTCGGGCTCGAAATTCTTTAAAATTTAAATTAAAATTCTTTAAATAATATACATAATGTCTAGACCTGCTAATCTCACGTCCAGTCGTATAAAACCCAAGGGTTTATCCCTAGTTTCATTCAACGCTTATAGCCTTAGTCTCCCTGAGCTCAAACTGTTCCTTCAGAACAACGAGCCAGACTTATTGCTTCTCCAAGATAGGCCCAACTCCGACGGTTTCGGCGACACTGCTATTTACTACAAAAGAGGATTCCATTGCTGTCCTCTCCCCATCCCTCCTCTCCTCAACATGAAAGCCACTGTGTGTAGATTGGCTATGATATGCATACCTAGTGGCACCTGACCTATCCGCAGCGACTTTGAGACCATTCTCGCCCTCGGCCGTTATGTTCGGAGATTTTAACTGCAAACATACCGATTGCCTATCGACCAACCCCGGCGGTATCGCTCTCCTTGACATCATTGAGCAACTCAACTTAGACGTCATTTTTCCCGTCACTCCCACTCATTATCCCGACAACCGGAACCACTCTCCCGACATTCTCGATTTTGCAATAGTAAAGCATATCAACCTTGATCTCAGGTCTATCGAACCGGTCGATAACCTAGGCTCTGATCTCCGCCCCCTCTCCCTCGTGCTAGGACCGCCTAACGATAACGTCACCCCTTCTAAGACCTTTACCAACTGGAAAGGCTTTTAAAATACGCTAGTTTCAGCCTTAGAGGCCCCCAACTTTTCGCTCGCGATCTCGCCCGACCAATTAGATAGCCCGGATAAAATAGACTCGTCAGTCATCTCCCTTACTGATGCTATTGACTCAACCATCAGTGTAACGAAAAGGTTGCTAAGCAAAGCAAACCCACGCTTCCCTTAGCCGTTAGCAATCTTATTAAAGCTAAGACCGAGGTTCTCCGGAGAGCCACCTATAGATTAGCTGCGAATCAGCTACAACGTAAAGTTAGGTCTTGCCTCGCGCAACTCCGAGACGCTCAGATGAACGATCTCATGGAGAATATCTCCCCGTCCCACCAAGCGTATTATAGTATGGCGCAAGCCTTAAGCGTAGACGCCGCTTCTCACGTTCCTCCTCTCTCTCGTCCCGACGGCACTACCACCTAGACGAAGAGAAAACCGAATGCTTCGCTGATAGCATTGCCTCACAATGCTCGTCCAGCACGCAACCCGCTGATTGCTCCCACATCCAGGCGGTGGAGGACGAAATCCTCCGCAGAGAGTCTCCGCTTTTCATTAGAAGTCAAAAGTCCAAAACTGCTCCGGATGCGGATGGTATTTCCAACCACGCACTTAAGCACCTGCCTCAACAGGTGCTTACCTTGTTAGCTGTTATATTCAATGCCTGCTTTGTCCTTAGCTACTTTCCAAAAGCTTGGAAAGAAGCGACAGTCATAGGCATTCCCTAACCGGGTATACCTCTTAATATTCCGGCTAATCACAGACCCATCAGCCTCCTCAAGGCTATGTCTAAACTTCTCGAGAATGTCACACTCTCTCGAATGCGGTACCATCTGTTTCCAACGGATGGCGATCCTCTCATTATTCCCCATCAGTTCGGCTTTCGTGCTAAGCACTCCTGCCCTCAGCAAGTCCATCGAATCGTCGAGTACATACTTGACGGCTTCTACCCGCGGCGTTTTAAAACGGTTGCAGTTTTCTTTGAAGTAGCCAAGGCTTTCGATAATGTCTGGCACAGCGGCCTCGTCTATAAACTGTACAAAATAGGCTTACTTGATCACCTAGTTAGAATAATCGCGTCGTTTCTCAAAGACCGTACGTTTTGATTTAAAGATGAAGGCACGCTTTCCGCGCCCCAACTCATAAAGATTGGAGTCCTTCAAGGGTCAGTCCTCGCCCCTCTGTTGTACACTGTGTACACTAACGATATTCCCGTCCCGCCGGAAGGCGTCGAACTCGCCCTCTTTGCCGATGACACTGCCCTTTACACCAAAGGCTTCAGTGTCCCGGGTCTCACCACTAGACTCCAAAAGGCTGCAAATGCCCTCGATGCATGGTTTCAAAAATGGCGTATCGATGTGAACCCAGACAAGAGCTCTGCGGTTTACTTCGACTGCAAAGGCCGTCGTATCGCCGACAATCTCCACGTTAGAAAGCTAGGCATTCCCACCCCCTGGAAGCGCAATACCAAATATTTAGGTGTCACCTTAGACCAGACGCTTTCTTTCAAACCTCACGTCGATAGAGTAACGAAACTCGCAAGTTTTTACTTAGGCCGCCTGGTTAGTATGTTAGGTAGAAAAAGTAAAGTGTCTTTCAGAAAAAAAACGTACGCTTTATAAGACCTGCGTTAGACCCGTCATGAGATATGCCTCGCCAATCTTTGCCCACGCCAAACCCTCCCTCCTGCACAAACTGCAGGTAGTTCAAAATCTCTTCTGCCGCAGGGCCACAAACGCACCTTGGTACGAGCGCAACGTGGACCTGCACAGAGATCTTGAACTACCTAAGTGGAAGAGCACCTCAAAACACTCTCAGAATCGTTCTTCAAACGCTCCGAAACCCACCCCAGTCCCTTAGTTCGAGATTCAGTCTCGTATACTACCCCTGTCTTAGAACCGAAGTTCAAAGTAGCTAGACCGAGAAACGCGCACACGAGCGAACCCACGCAACAAACACTAGATCTCGAAGCCCTTCAGGCCGCAACTTCTAATTCTAATGTAAATTCGAATTAATTCAATTTTTAATTTAATTTTGAGCACCTGCAGTGCTATGTATAGGGTATGTCTGTGGGTAGGGCTCTGGTAGGCTCGGGGCGAGTCCTACATAACTCCGATCGCACGCGCGGAGTATGCGTCAAAGCATTTTTTATCCTCCTGCCCTCTCCGTGGAGGGGAACAAAAAAAATATCAATAGGACATAATATACTTCAGCATTTTGTTTATTAAGCACGTTAATACTAGGACGGCGGAAAAGCTAATTTAAATTGTTCGGTTTTCATTTGAAGAATAAGAATAAAATACTAAATTGGATATAGCTCAAATTTATTTTCAATTATAGAAAACCAAATCAGTTCCTTCGAATAACAGACACGGTTCAAAACAATTCCAATAAAAACCACTCTACAATAAATCATTCAAGTTTCAGAAAAAAATCAAAACCAGAAAAATATACCGCAATAAAAAAAGGAGAATCGTTATGCGCCGATACGAAATCGATTCAGCACCGAAATGGCATTAACAACTGCGAGAGAAAACAAATAAAGGGGATAGGGGTGGGGCAGTAAAATGTAAATAGGAAAGGAAGTGTTAAAAGGAGCTGTGGTAAAAGTTTCGCACACGCGAACTTGGGGACGCGCAGTCGGGACTAGCGGGGCGTGGGCTGAGGCATGAGATGACGCGGGCTGGGAGACTTTGTTGTATCTTGAATGTTTTTTGAAAATTTATTAAGAATTTGCAGTAAAATTAGGAGATAAGATCCTTACAAAAATCAACATCAATATAAATAAATTAAATACCCAGAAAGATGCGTCAACTTCATGTAATTGTAACATACGATTAAAGAAAGGACCTTAGTAGAGGGCCGTGGTTCAGATATTATTTGTTAATTTTGTTGCATGGTATCTGTATGTCTAAAACAGCTTAATGCATGCTAGGTATTTTAAATATGAACAAAATCATTGTAATATCATTTTGCTTTTTATTAACCCTATCAGTTTCAAATAACTATCAGTTTCAAATGCGCATAAAAGCAAGTTTGCTATTGTAAATTGTAAAAATAATATTGTGATGCTCTGAAGAAAGACACTTCAGTTTTCAACTCAAACCAAAAATTTAAAAACGATTTCTTCTTGCTTAGGAAATCCGGTAGAGATGGTTTCTTTGAGGAATATCTGGGATATTATAATAAAGTCTACAATTTATTTTAGGTCTAGTGAGTGTTGCGTCTCAAACATTTCGGTTAAAAATGTATTTGTATGGGATTAAGCTCCAGCTGTCAGATAAATTTTTGGCGTGGCCTTTTATACATGTTGTCAATTTGTAGATCTATTTTGACGTAAGAAAAAAGATGATTTCACAACTTTATTACTATAACATTATTGAATAGCTAATTTTCGGCTTTTGTTTGGTAAAAAGTTTATCATAATTTTATATCACATTTTCTACTTTATTTATTTGCCCTAGTTCCCAAAATAATTGGCACTCTAGCCAGTTATTGGAATCACTTAAATATCACAAATACGACAAACAAAGATAATTAAGCATCTTTGCTCGGAGAATCACGATTCAGAGAGCTCTGTGCTTTAGTTTTATCTGGTATTGGTAAAGAGAATTGGATGAAATTCACATTAAAGAAGAAATTTAAAAAAGGTTTCAGTAGGCTCTTGTGAACTTTGAGCTGCTTTTCTTTGTCTAAGCTTTGTTTGCAGGTCCTTCCATCTGTAGCGTAGTTTCAATAAAACACAAAATTCTCTTCTGTGTTTATTTTTTCGGTAAAATTTAAAATATACAAAGATGCCTGTAAATACAAACAGAAAAAATATAAACAAAATTGAAATAAAAAATAGTCACACAAAATAGAACAGAAATATTAATACAATTAAATTTGCTCTGAAAAGAAAAATAACAATAAAATAAATTTTAATGAATGAGAATCCTTACCAACAATTTTGGCTACGCACACTCGTGCACGTAAAAAATAAGTTTCTTAAAAAGAACTTTGATTATCGATAATAAAATATCTTAACTATATAATTTTGAATGATAAACTCGGAAAAAATAATAAATAAATAGATTCAAGTTGCTTTGATGAATAATTTTTCGTGACTGACTTGTCAAATCAAAACATTGCCGTTCTCCGACACTACGTAATTCCTAGTTTAAAATTACGTCGGGAACAACAAAAAAAATAAAATTAACTGACAAAAAGAGGTCGAAATAGACAACCGTCACAATACCCCGGGGGCCGGGAAAAAAAAAAATCTGAAAGATTTTTTTTAGTAAAATTTCAAATTCAAACCAAATCAAAATAAACTGCATATACATATCGAATTTTAATATATAATCTGCTAAATGAAAGAACAATCAAAAAAAAAAAATAATAATTAAAAGCAAAATGAAAATTAATATTAACATCCTATAGAAGAATTTTTTTGAAAAAAACATCCTGTATATATGAAAAAATAATATTGATATATTGCATATCAACAAATTATTTAATAGAAAAAAAAACAAAACAGACAAGAGAGAGAAAAAAAAATCCTAAATAATTATCTTAAATTACATGGTTCATGAATGATAAAATTTTAAACATGTTCCTGAAATATACAATGTTAATATACATCGTTCAACTCCATCAACGTACATTATAATTACAACATACATTCTCTTTCATACTAGTCTTATTCCAACTACTGGAAATAAAACATCATGCAGTTAGAGTTGCTTATGAGGAATCGTATCCTAAAAAAGTCAACTCAATAGAGTTGAACGCAACGGCAAAAGGCTTTAATAGTTGCCATCCGCTGAAAATATTAATAGCTTATGGCTTCTTTAACGTGTCGCTAAATCCCGCACGGTGATTACTATAAACAAGTTTCAGTTAAAGACTGAAATAAATATGCCGGAAAGCATATGAAAATAATTCTCACAGGAAAGTGATTCAAGTGTATAAATAATACACATAGGTATGGTTTAGTTTAACGAGTTACCTTAATAAACGCTCGTGCATAAGGCTTAATTTTACAAGTTGCAAACCGCTTGAAAAAAAAAATTGAGAAAAAAAAAATTGATAACATTTAACAAATTATACTATAAAGTATAATACAGATATTGAAAATAAGAGTTTACACTCCTAGAATTGCAAATATTAAATAAATTACACAATAAGTTAACCTAATACTACGATGATGATAATTAATTATAAGTTTTGACCAACGTCAATGTTAATGGTATAGCCAAACGATAATGAGGTGCATAGAAAAAAAAATAAGACAAAAAGAATCGGCTTATGCTCGCCGCTTAATTCTCTCTCTCTCTCTGAAAATTCTTCAGGGCTATTTTGTAAAATTTCTGTTTCAGAATCTACATTAATATTTAATAATAATGATCGTAGTTCGTCTACAGATTGCGTCGAAGAAAAATTTATATTTCTGATTTTTAATTCATAAATTATTTCAGGTTTATTTAATTGTGAAAAATTCATTGCAAAATCAAAAAAAAAATGTTAAAGTGAAACAAATTTGTTAATAGTCGTTATGCAGAATAGAGCCTTAAAAATATACGTATTTTCAAGTGATGAAAATGAATAGAAAATGTTATTTAAATAGTGAAATTACTGGGTTATAGAATGTTGTGTCTTCAGAAAATTTCTTCAAGGATATTATAACGAAAGAAACTAAAGAAACTTAAATGTCTGAATAATTTAGCAGTATTTTGATATATTATAGTAGATATATTATAGTAGATACATATATAAATATATTATAGTGAATGTTAATGATTGAAAATGGTAACAATAAAGTTTTATGCCTGACCTCAATAATAATTATAAAAAAATTATTTTTAATGTTGCAATTCTTCTGTTCCTTTTGTTCCTTCTGTTCCTTCTGTTGCAATTTCTCCTCTCATCTCAATAAGCTACGTTTGAATATTCGGGCGCCAGTATGTAGCGTAGTTTCAATAAAACACAAAATTCTCTTCTGTGTTTATTTTTTCGGTAAAATTTAAAATATACAAAGATGCCTGTAAATACAAACAGAAAAAATATAAACAAAATTGAAATAAAAAATAGTCACACAAAATAGAACAGAAATATTAATACAATTAAATTTGCTCTGAAAAGAAAAAATAACAATAAAATAAATTTTAATGAATGAGAATCCTTACCAACAATTTTGGCTACGCACACTCGTGAACGTAAAAAATAAGTTTCTTAAAAAGAACTTTGATTATCGATAATAAAATATCTTAACTATATAATTTTGAATGATAAACTCGGAAAAAATAATAAATAAATAGATTCAAGTTGCTTTGATGAATAATTTTTCGTGACTGACTTGTCAAATCAAAACATTGCCGTTCTCCGACACTACGTAATTCCTAGTTTAAAATTACGTCGGGAACAACAAAAAAAATAAAATTAACTGACAAAAAGAGGTCGAAATAGACAACCGTCACACATCTTAAGGCGTTGCTTCCCATTATTACAATTATAGCTTTATGACTGCCTTACGGATTGGTGTTGTGGAGGCTTCTAGTTCGCAGTAAGATGGATGAAATACGGATGCCACTGTCTAATTGATTTTATTTTTAGAAATGCTCCTACTTATATACAAATTTCAGGACCCTTAGGCCGGTACTTACCAAGTACAATAAATTTCTACCGCAATCCAGCGAGGTACCTAATTCAGCCACACTTAGGCTGTGCTGCCCTAAAAAAATCTAGTTTAGTCGTAGTTTTTTATTTGGTAAATAACTTTTATTCGCATTTTATTTTATCCAGTAATGTATCATAAATAGTTGATTAATTTGGTGACATCTTATGAACGTATTTACTCCTGTTATTTTTCTCTTTTCGTGTTTATTTATATTTTAACTAATTGTACCCGTGGTTGGCAGGCACCAAGTCCACTCGATGTCTAAGTGTCAATACTACCATAATCCATATCTTCGAAGTTTAGTTAGAATGACGTTGTTATTTATTCATTGAATTTTCTCAAATTTAAACGATATATTTACGTAGTAGCAAACTTTCAATACTGCAGTGTTATCAAACTATAATTTTGAACAACCATACAGTAAAAGAGGACTTAAAAGGCGCTTGAATGTTAACATCACTCTTGTTAAATTTCATAGTCCGACTGCACTATTGTTATTTCATGTATTGTGTGGATCCACTGGGATCACTTTAAACTGTTATTCTTTCCGGACTAGAGAACTCTGAAGTCATTGTTCAGTTCTCTGAATTTAGTCCAAATTGTGTTTCGTGTTCATTTTCCAAAGTGTATTATTTTGTGCATGTATCCCAGTTTAAAATGTATAATACTCAAGTTTTACGGATAATCATGTTAAATAAAACACATTTAAACTGGATTTTATCGTGTTAAATTATATTTTCTTTTTAAATTTGACTCGTCGTTTCGGTTCCTTTATAGATACTAAGACGACAGGCGTCTTGACAGTTGTGAAAGCATTCGGTCATCTCCATCTGTTCCTCAGAGCGTAGCGTTCAGGATTAACACAGAAAACGTCGAGTTAAAATGAAAAAGTATTCTAAAATATAATTAAACGAAATATAATGCGGTTTAAAAGTGTTTTATTTGCAAGCGACATTACAGTTGTATCGATGCAAATAGCATCATGTTATCATAGAAAGAAAACAATCGCACAGGGAGAGTGTCACTAATTGATTTTGTGTTGCCGAATGTAGGCATGATTTAGAAATGCCTTTGTCCCTGAGAACAGTGGCTGTTCCTTTCCTGAAATGGGAACATAACCACGTTAACGTCGCGATATATACGCATTTTAAATAAAACAAAATTTACTACTGTTGATATACGTTGATTAGCTGAAAATGTGGTTTAAGAAAACAAGATACTTAGATATTTAGATACGGATAACCTACGAAAGGTTTCGAGTACGATTTATTTTTTTCGGTATTATCTTATACTAGATGGATAATTGCCACAGCATGAACTGAAATAGTAGGGGGTCAACTTCAAAGAGAACAAAAAATTGTATACTGACAATAAGTTGTATGGCTTTATACGATTAATAGGGCGAGCTTACTTTCTAAATGCCCATGCTTAACGAGCTATGTTGGGAATTTTTTTGGGATTGAATAGTCTCTTCATAATTCTAAGCTTAATTTTAGAATAATGGTTTTAATAAGCCCTAATCTAACTATGAAATACTTGAGTTACTATACTAAGTTATAATTAAATAACTGTTTTAAAGAATTTAAAAAAAGTCTCATTTTGTTTAAGAATTTAATGGATACAAGTGAGTTGGTAAGGTAATATGTACTATTAGAGTCCCTACTTTAAAAGGTTTTAAGTCTGCTTTAGGAGAACGAATCAAACTTTGTAGTATAAAATGTGTTTCAGAAACTGTGAGTACTTCCAGTGAGTACGACTAATGTTGATCTTTCAGAAGAATTTATATCAGAGTGGATGATTCACGGCTTAGCTATTGACCTAGAATTGCAACGTTTTCCGAAGCGTCTTGCCTTCTCGTAATGACCGCTAGAAAATACTGCTTTTGAAATAATTAACTACTCCCTAAATATATTTCATAGATAAGTTATGATTGAGACAAAAAAGGTATCATTTTCATTCTGTATACCACTTCTACAACATTATTTAAGGAAAGCATTTACTATTCTAACACAGTAGAGATAGAACTGTGGGCAGTAGAACTGTCAACTAAACTGAGATTAATTCTTCCCTTCTACTCCCACGTCTCCACATTTACGTCAATAGAAAATTATTAGCAGGCTTAACTGTTTATTTTTAGTCCCATGCAAAAACATACGTATTAAAAAGCCTTATTAAATGGGTTCATAAATTTGATTAAAACAGGTTATTTAATCAACAAAATCATCTCCCGCTTTTTGAAGACTGTAAAAAAACATTATGTTATTCAGATATTACCTCTGGAGCAAACGTGACTCTCCACAAAACATTTTCTCAAAACAAAAGTTTTAAATATTATAGTCAAATATGTTTATAAATAAGTTAATTCAATTGTAAAATCAACTTCATTTTACATGTAATGTTCATTCATTATTTAAATTAATATTTCCTTTTGATGAACTAAATACAACACATTATGATATAATACAAATGTTATGAAAGAGTGAATAATCCTATTACAGGCATTGCATACTTAAAAGGACCCCCAAATTATGTTGAAGAAATATATATATTTCTAATTAAAATACCTTTAACAACGCAGCCCAGCACCAGTGCGTTTTGCCTTACATGAAAATGACATAGATAATTTTGTAATTTGACCCAAAAAACGAATGACCGAACTAACTATCACAAACTTCAATAAACGTGTTAATAATATTGTGGTTATTCTATGAATTATTTATATGGAGATTATTATTCTAAAAGTTTTGAGGTTATCACTTAAAAGTTGCGAACAAGTGACCCATTTAATTCATAGATGTTCTGGTTAATGTTTAGTTTTTAGAGGTGCGTGATAAAATACAGTTTTGTACCTTAATCTTCGCAGCAGAGGTTTTTGAAGAATTAACTTTTGGAAAAGTTTGAGTTGGTACTGTTATAATGACCAAGGTTTTGTGAATTGGAAAAAAGTTACTTAACATTTATCAATTTTAATAATATTGCGTTGTACATCTATGTCAACAGAATTTTAAGTACTTGTATACTGGTTAAAAATATGTAAAAATAAAATGAATCTTTTAAGAATTAAAGAATGATATACAAATTTTTATAGTTAATTGTAGGAGAAAATACAGAAAAAAACGCCAATCAAAATGCTGAATCACTCACAACTTATACCATTTATGAATTTTCACACAAAATCTTCTTAACATCAAGAGGGTTTATAATAATATAATATATAATAGGGTTTCTCTGTTATTTACAAAGGGATATTATGCTTCATTCAGTATTTTATATTAACTTTTATCCAAAGGATTCTTACAAAACAAGCACTCCAAATCATCCCTTAAAAATAACTTACAGAATTAAATTTACCATAAATAAATTAACCTCTATTCCTTACCATTTAAACAAATTAACCCTGCAAATTTTACAGCTTGTTATTGAAAACTTAATTTCACGCCATTCTCGACCCCATTTTTATAAATTTTCGATAAATAGGTACGAGTATAACTGAAAAGGAAAATACGAACGAGGCACGTCACAACATGATGTATTGACATTCTCTCGTTTACCTCAATACAGAATTATGTAAATTTTATTGTCTGCAAAACAATAGTCGTTGTATAATGTGTAGGTAGGCACATACATGGTATGCTTGAAGGAATTGCTGCAAGCAATTTGCAAGGAATTGCAACTACGTTGATTGAAATATTTTCGTGTGTAAAGATTTTTAAACAGACAAAAGATTATTTTTGTAGTATTTTGTTGTTTGAGTTGTACGAGCGGTTTTTATGTTTGTTTATAATGTCTTATTGTCTGTCGTTCGTTTGTAGAGGAATGAATACCACTTACGTGTTAAACATATACTACAACATTAATAATAAATAAATAAATATACGATACGCTTCAACATGGCGTCACCCATCACGAGAAGTTTAAGCTCATTCTTCCAATAAACATAAGATGCTTTTATCAATAAGCAAGTATGGCAGGAAAAGTTTTACGGGCAGCTTTACGTATAGCGCGGCAAAAACCTGGAATAATCTTCCTCCTCGTTATTGGTCATTCAAGAATAGTTTTAAAACAAGGTTTTCTATGCTAGAAAGCCATATAAATAACATAAATGCCTACAAATAAAAAGCGTTTTTCTTTTTTGCCCCTTTTTTCTATGAATAAGTATGCACAGGGAATTTCATTTGTGAATTATTAACCTATACGAAGGTAAATAATTTGATTACCTACATACAATACCTAACTAAGTTCTTTTAATTTCTATTATTGTGTTATGCAATTAAACATAAAAGGGGATTTTTGTGTACTTTCAACATTTATTCAAGTTAAAAAATGTTCTTTATATTTAATATGTTGTGATTTACTAAACATACTTATGTTTAGTTTATAAAAAAGTAAAGAAAAACTACTAAATTCTTTACAAAATATCGGGTTTTAGTACTAGGGCGTTTTGTAATGAAAATGCCCTTTTGGAATATATGATTGTAAAACAAAATCCATGTTGTAAATAGAATTAATTGTGACAATTAGTGATTTATTATTAATTAATTTTTATTTTTTTTAAAATATTTTGTGGGGCAATGATTGTTCATCAAGGTATTCTTTGTATATGGATTGCATTTACCATTTTGGTTTTGACCTCACCACCAAAAAACTGCAAAGCCTCGACCATCGTCGGAAAGTTGCCAGTTTAGCAGTCTTCTACAGATTACATTTTGGAGAGTGCGCGAATGCTCTTTTTGATCAGGTTGAACCCACACCCTTCTTGCATCGGACTACTAGACGCAGACAGACCTTCCATCCCTTCAAGGTAGATATCGAACAATCAAGAAGTCGAACCAAACGCTTCGATAGTTCCTTTTTGGTGCGGGTCACCAAGGTGTGGAATGAACTGCCTGCGTCTGTTTTTCCAGAAAACTATAGTCCTAGTTCTTTCAAGCGTCAAGTGAATAGGTATCTCGTGGATAGACGTGTAAAACCTTCGTCTTCATCGTCACTTTCCATCAGATGAGATAGAAGACTAAAGTCTAATTCTTTTTCAATAAAAATATATATATATATATATATATATATATATATATATAACAACTTAAAATAATTGTTGTTTATGCCATGTACACCTAATTTGAATTTCTAGGTTCAGAGATCTGAACGATACCAAAATACCAAGATTGGTAGGAACCAACATTTAAGTTATGAATAAAGATTTAAATTCTTGATGTTTACAATTTATGTATCCGTTTGACTATTATGACCTATTTCCCTGTATAACTAGTCATCCATAAAAAAATCTTACTCTTTCATTTTGTAAGAAACGTGAATCTGCGAAAGCTAAGAAATAGCTAAAAAAATGTTTCTCTAAATCCTTATTCTTACCCAAAAGCATATTATACAATTAAAATGCCAATTAATAAAACCAGAACTTTAATAACGACACAACATTTAAAATAACAATATCAAACTACAATCACCCTACAATACTGTACGTATTAAAAAACTCAAAACTGTTCACCAATATTTATTGCTCCCATAGATCTTCAAGAGATAAAGATCTCGAACTATCTCATTCTACTGTAAAATGAACCGTATTTTAACGTAATTGCAGTCATTATCCTTTCGAGCCCTCCATTGGTCAGATTTCTGCGGTAAAATGGCCAAAAGGCTCGACGTTGGGTGCGCAATTATGCCCGTTTGCAGGCGAAAAGTCCCCCGTGAAGTGTATGGACCTTAACCACTACTATTATTTTCAAGTGTCATAGTATCGCTTACGAAGGCTGCGTTAAGAGCCTTGTTATATGATACTGTGACGTAGGTTTTGTTTTTTGGATGGATTGACGGCTAGGTAAATCTGTGGTCAGGAAGGGTTTTATTGGTTTTCCTTGAATGTTACCCGAAGACATCGTCTTCCGCTTGACGCACCAAGCGGAAGACGATGCAAGTCGCAGTGCTTGAGCGTGCGGTTCCCTACTGTTGCTGTTGTTTCACGGCTGAGCAGTAGGTATTTCGGTTTTATTACAATTTACTATATTAATGTTTTCAAAAAATAATGTATCTTTATTATTCTATTGTTTAAGTAAAAAAAATCAAAATATTTTATTTCATCATGGTAAAAATCCCACGCCGTCTTTTCATCCAAATAATTCTTGGTCTTATAGTTCTATGGTTCTATGATACCTATGGTTCTATTGATAGCAAATATGACATTATTAGGAAATCTGATCTGAAAGGGAGGCATTAATACAGTTAATACACAGTTTATCATCGAGATAGGTTAGTCTGGAAAGGTCTAAAAGCGAACTGTTAGAGAAATATAAATATTTGTTTTTACAAACTATGCTGTCAATTTTGGAGTTACGAAAACCTGCGCTTAAAAATTTTCAAAAAACTCGTATAAGTTCGGTAAACAAACCGGGACCTTTAATCCAAAAAATCGGAATGTTATTTTATTACAAAAATGATGGTGTTGTTTTTTGAAAATATTCGAATGCAGTTTTTCTTAACACAAAAATCGATGAAATGGTTCATTAAAACTTTTAGTTACGGACTTAACTATACTGTCCCGTCTCGAAGAATCACTCAGTTAACTATAAATAGAAAAAAGATGGCTCAACTATACCGGTCATCATAAAAATATACGTTCCGACCAGGATTTGATCTGAAGATTAAGACTAACTCCCAGAAGCCCCCAAATTTATTTCATGGGGCGAGTCAAAGGCGTTATTTTTTTCACTTAATATTCGCAAAATTGGATAAATCCGATAAAAATCGTAGTTTTCTAATGTTTAGAAAATATTTTCTTAAAAAATAGATTTATTGACTACAGTTACACAGGTAAAAATATTTTATGGTAGGGGCTAAGTTAACCGCTCCAATGAACTTTCACAGCTTCGTAGTGGACGTACTAAAATAGCTTAACACGCACTCAAGTGGTAAAAACTTCGGTTCCAGAAATCTCTACTTTACACAATACGAAATAAGTGCGATATTAAAAAGATTCGGTTGTTAAACGGAACGGCAAAAATTCGGATTATACTTGACTATTCTTACTGTAAAGTAACTTTTTTGATGTATTAATCTATGGACTGTTTTGTAACAATTTCAGTTCCCACCAGTGAGCAAAATTAACATAATGAACCCATACTCTCAAATGAAAAAGTCATGTTTCATCTTAGTTTAATATTCTAAGAGGTCGAAAGACAAAGAGTGCCATTTACAGCATTATAGTTTTTCAGATATTGAAAAAATAAAAAATCGACTTTTGCCTTTCATATGGAAAAAGTAATTTTTCCACTTTTCTAACTTTTCTAAAAACGTTAAATGCCATCCCTCTATTTTTCTCGAACCCTTTTTTATAATTATGTACAAAATATTTATTTTGTGAATATTCTTGACCATTATATAGCTTAAGTCTAAAAAGGTCTGAAAAAACATGTATATTAAATGTTGTTAGATCAGTTAACACCGATTTTACATTTATTAGAATAATTAAATACTTATAGCCATGTATCCACGTAGACTTAATTATGCCATTAACTATGAAGCTGGTCGACGTCTTTAACAAACTAATTAGCTTTTAATCGCGCACATTGATTGGTAAAATTGATTGGATTGTTTCTGATACACAAGAGTAGTTCAACATGTTATAGCATCAAAATGTTAGAAAATTTTGCGATTATAACTATAGTAAAATGATATAAATTGTTTAAATTAATAGTACATTCTAAATTAAGCATACGAGTATCAGTTGAGTATTCAAATTGAATAATTAAATTCATGCTTAGTAATGTTTATCATATTTTGATTATAATAAAATTAGTTTTGATGTTCAATCAAAACACGTATTTCGTTATTTGAATATTCAATCATTGTGTGCTTAATATCAACTGGTATTGTGATAATTCAATTGCAAATGATTACAAATACTCGTACAAACACGAATTGCCATAATATTATACAACAAAGAATTAACTAAAGTAAGTTATAATTAGCATAAATAGAGGAAACGTAGAGTTTGCGCATACACGCATAGAAGAATAACCGACTCCTTTAGACCGTTAAGCTTAGCACAGAATTACCACAGCACAAACGCAGGATAGCCACCAAAACCCAAATAATACTAACATAGTTTTTGTAATTCGTTTTATTAATTTCAATTGTTTCAATGAAAGAACAAGGAGAGGGTCTCAAAACTTTAAAAGTAACTATTTTGTAACTATTTGACGCCATCCTCTTTCTGAATCTAATGAAGTTCAGCGTTAAATAGCACTCAAACCTAAACGAGGAAGATACCCGTTTATGAAGACATACTAAAAGTTTACCAGATCTGCCGATTCAGGATTGATTAGCCACTTTAAAATTCCCATATCTGTGTTTTAAACAAAACGGTTTATTTGAACTGTTGGCACAAAGGACTGATCCCATTTTAATTGGACTCGGAGCGCCCCACACTGGTTCAGGTTTTCGAGCTTTTCACAAAAGTATTAGAGCAAAAATAGGAATGCATTGATAGGAAATAAGAAAATATTTATATGTGTAAGTTTTTGGATGCTTTTATTTATCTAAATTTATGAAAGGAAAAGTTCTTTGTTTCAGCAATACATAAGCACGGATCCAAATGGTTTACGATACGTCGTGTTATGTATTTTAATTAAGCACCGATTAATTTAAGGTATTTAAAAAAAGCTATTCATTTAGGTCACAATATAATAATTAAAGAAAATACAGTCTGATTTTGAGATTGTAACACATAATACTTTTTTGACAGACAATAGATTTTTTGGTAAAATGAAACTACAAGATACACTTACCTTCTGTTTTCATTGTAATACATTTTCTAGCATAAATACATATAATCGCTCAGAACAAATTTTTTGTACGCTATATAATTTTATCGTAGATTAATCTTTTTAACCTTGAAAATGCGGTCGTGCTAATTGATACATTTTTCTCTACATAAATACATGCCATCATGCAAAGCTACAGCAATTTAAAAATTTTAAAGCTGAAGGTTTTAATAGCTTTTAAAAACCGATTACGAGATGACAGGCCGTAATAAAAAAAATCTGGAATGCTTCTGTGAACCATTGCATAAATTTTTATTCAAATTGTTTGTAACGATGTCTTATTTTAATGGTCCGCAATATTTTCAATTATTGCCCGTAATAAATTATTTTACAGGAGGCCTGAATATATTTTTTTATGCTAATTGAAATCATTCTTGGAGAAGGGCGATAAAATTGAATGTAAATGTGCGCCGCTGGCACTTGAAATAATGGAAGTGTGATTTTTTATTAATTAAATTTCGCTTATCCTTTTTGTTCTATCTGTGAGTGGCTGATGATTGTACCTAAAATAAAACATTTTGAGACATCACTCATACTCTCAAGACCCTTTATTTCCATATAGTTAATATGCAGTTTTAAATCAGAAAAAAGCTAGGTACCGTTGCAATTTATCACCTGCCTGAACGTATTACAGTCATAGAGTAAAGCAGTAAAATTAAATCTTGTACACGATTTTCACACATTCAATTCCCAAGGAATTTCACATAAATCATACGATTTGACCAAAGTGCGTGTTCCCATAGAATGACCAGTTTTCATACAAAGGCCTGCGTACAAATTCGTAATGAACTTTTGCACGCGACTGCCCGTACAATAGATTTAGAATAGTCCGTTACTTGGCTATTAAGTAAGTTGCCCGCGTATTCACCAAGTTGCTTTTATTTATGGCAATTATTTTTAATTACTGCGTATTCAGTAACATTTTGTGGCCGATAAAGTTGGCTTATCGAGGTATTTAGAGTTTAAGTGCTCTTTTAAAATGAGCGTTCCCTCTATTATGGTCGTGCTTTATGTCTTTTTTATAGATTGCTGAGGTTTATTTAGTAAGCATGTGTTCTAAGTTTAAGGTACATAAAAACATTTTGAACTATTCCAAATTTTATTAGAATTTGTTATGTAGATATATTTAAGAAATATTAGTATGAACATTTGAGATTCGTCAGAAACTTATCGTAAATGAATTATGGACATGTGTCTATCCATCTATAGATTTTCATCACACTTTAGTTTGTACATTTAACAATGTTAGCTTTTACTGAGACAACAGATGCAAAACGTAAATGCTTATCCTTTGCTGAGATGATAAATAAATGAAGGCCAGTTTGATGCGCAAAATAAGAAATTCTGCACCCACTTGATGGATTCACGATTTGGATGTCTATGGGCACGGGTACCACTTGCCGTCAGGTGGATCGCGGGCTTGTTTGCCGGCTACGACAACGTAAAAAAATAAAGGAGGATTGTAGTAGCAACATACATTTCACCTCGTATTTCATTTACTATAGGTAAAATTACAATCTAAAGAAATCTACAATGTTTGTTAAAACACCCCTAAATGTTTTCGCCAGTAAAGCTCTGTTTTATAAACTTAGTGTCGACCTTGTTTACTCGAACTTTCTCAAACTTACAAAGTGAATTGCTTTACTAATCAAAGCTTGAGTTATAGTGTGACCTGATTCGTTTATTAAAAATAACTTTACTTCTACAACGGAGCTTTTGCCAAGTTGAAGCGGAGTTTGAAAACAACCAGTACGTTGGACTAATAATCAAAAGCATAACTCGAAAATATAAGTCAGCGTTAATTTTTTAACAAAATAAAAATAAATAAAATTAGCTCCGTTCTTTACGCTCATGTTAAAAAGAGATGGCGAGGTTTAGGTTCATAGAAAGAATAAAAGAGAAACGAGATGGTGTTTAAAAGGAAATTCACCCAACGCAGCACACTAATTGGGTGCTAAAGTAAATATTTAAAAAGGTGAGCAGAAACGTGAGGTTTTAGCTTTTCAATTACGTCAATTAAGGATGGCTGGCTTCGGCAGATTTAATTTTATTATCCAAAAATATCTTATTAACGTAAAAAATGGTAGCCCAGTTTTCGTTGTGGAATTTTTTTAAAATTCAATATATTTTACTTTAATTTATTTTTCTATCCTCATTAATTGCTCACTATGTGGATATTTAAATGTAATGTAAGTTCATTATTGGATGTAGGATATAATTTGTAAGTATACTGTTTATAAATATATGAAGATAAATAAATGGCGTTCATTAATTCTCTGTTCATGCCAATTTTATAAATAGGAATGATCTGTTTTGTATATTTATTTAACAATAACTTTGAAGCAAAAACACAGATTATAATTATTGTTTCATCAAAACAAGAAAGTAGACATTTATAAAACTCCACCAGATCAGTAGTTTCTTGAGCGTATCGAGGGTTGTGTAAGTCACTTGATCAATTATTACTTTTGTATGTAAGAAACATGTATTTGTGTACCTTATTATGGTGCGGGCCTAACATGATGCCCTAGACAGAGTGAAGACAAAGCCCATTGACAACCAAATGAAAAAATCTTTTTAAAATCACCGTCACGTGACTTATTTTGACCAAGCCAACTAGACGACTGGCGACCGGATACAGACAACATTGCTATTGTTATATATATCGGAATTTAATTCCAGCATTTATTTACCAGACTAAATTATTTATAACTATAGTACTCCCTATGTTTTTGTTTCGCAACGCTTTTTTTTGTTTAGTATTTGTGGATTGAAAGGATAAGCCCGTTTACCTAGTTTACTTTGTTGTTTAGTAGCTAATTGAAAGAAAATACACAGCGAAGAGATTTTAAGCTAGACTTACTGGTTGTACGTTTTAAAATTGATAGTCATTAGTTAATCTTCATGATGCTTATAGTTTTACGTGTTTTCTATTAAACAACACTGCATTTATATCACCGTAATAAAACATTTGCAATTTTCTTTTTGACCGTACATTCTAGTACGCTACTAAGACATACTATCAATATTCCAAAATAAAAATCTGTATTACTGAACTGTGCATGACTGTACATTTCATTAGTTTCTCCACTATATTATTGAGTTCAAAAACCGCATCATTATTTATCTTATCTCAATATTTTTGGTGATTTTCATTTACATACAAATCGTTTTTCACAATAACTCTGGTTAATGTATTTACGTATCCAGTCGCCCGTTAAAAGATAATTTTAGTAATTATTACTGCATACATATTTTAGCATGCATGAATATTCTTCGTATGGAATATGCTGTTGTGATTTGTGTGAATATTGAGTTTCACTTTCTTTTATTATGAAACTATTTTATATAATCAGCTACGAATTTATGCTACGAATTTGACGTAGTAAATAGATACTATCATCCAGTTTGCATATGAGTTCGGTAGCCATTGTTTATTGTGTCCATGAGTATGATTTCTAATTTAGTTTCCAATTTTGTCAATGTATAATTTTTCTTAGAAGAGATTTGTTGAAATCATTAATTTGTAAGACAAATGTTTTTAATGACTTACATTAGAATTATATAGTGATTTTAAGGATAGATTTTTCTTTAAAAACCTAAGAAAACCTTAATTAAGCTAAGTTCCTTTCTTGCAAGCAATTATTTTTATTAAATGAATATTTTGAATATAAAATGGTTCCACTGCTAGTTTTTCGTACCAATTTACTTAAAACCTCCGAACGTTTCTATTACGAATGTCGTAAAAATATATGTCCTTGGAATTGTCAGTAGCTAAAATTTTCCATTACTTCTGAATGTCTCCGTGTCCGGCACTACGACACTAAGTACCTGAATAGTATTATCTCTTAATCCTCTTGTAAACTGAATCTCTTTCTAAAACTTTATATTTTAGCTTTATATCTAAAGCAGGAGAGTTCAAATTCGCGCTAGCGATCATTTAGTATGATGCTTATGGTTATTTTATGCAAATAGCGAGTGTAATGTCGTATTTGTTAAGGCGGTATGGCGTTTCCAGCGTGATTGTAGTATCTTAGTGTATAGGGGATTAATTCTGTGTAATTCTACGTTAATGCAAACTGCAGTGGCACTTCAATTGTTGGTTCCGCTTAGAGCATGTTTAAAATAGTATTTATAAAACATATATCGAGCTAATCCAATTCTTTGACGCAACTATAAAGTTATTTATTTGGATACTTAAAACAAAATATGAAAACATGGCATTCTGAAAGGTAAATTTTTTTATAAACTAAGTATCCAATAATTTACATTTAACTAGTTGCAGCAGTAATTTAAATTTACAGAATGATATAGTTTATTTTAAGGTTATCAAAATAAGCTGACCTACATCAATCTGTAAAAATGCTGTTGGATTAAGTTTAGCAAAATAAAGACAAGCAACGAAACCATTACTAATTTTTTTAAATGAAATAAACCTATTCGAAATTAATATTTGTATTTTTCCAGGTACACAACATACATGGACACAATGAGTAAGCGCCATGGGACGCAGCAGTAGCGCGATGGAGGTAATCGTATTCATGTTACAAATTACATTAATCACGAACGCTGTTTACGAATGCAGTTAGTAAATTAATTTGAGTGATTTTAATCTTACGATGGGTTGTTTTTTGCCTTCAAATTTTACGATAAAAATTAAATCGTTGTGTTTCATTTTTATGGCGTGTGACTGAGAGTAGCTGTGAAAAATGTCTGAGGAATAATTATTTTAAAATACGGAACTGAGTGATGTCGTAAGGCTTTGGTCGAACTGTTAGCAAGCCCTCTCGCTGGGTAAGGACAGTGTATTTGGAGAACATCGAGAGTATAATCAGTGCTTATGTAGTAGGTATTATTATAAATATGTTACTGTCAAATAACCCTCATAGTATAATACTTAAGACAGATTACTGGATAAAGGAAAATTACCCATTTTTTAAAAATATTTCTGACTCTCTATATACAGCTCTCGCCTTTTTTATTTGTTTTTACTAGTTTCATAGCAATGAAACACATAACCCACCTGATGATAAGTGTTTTATTTTTCAAACGACTTATGATGCGTTGTGGACCACAGGCTTCACTCGAAATTGACATTGTTCTAATAACTGCACTGGATGTGCCTTTCATGAATGGAACAGAACCATGTAATCCTGTTTATTACGTTGGTTAAAATAAGGACTTTAGTAGTAATAGACCCTGAAGAGATCCTATAAAAAGCAACTCTACAACTAGTAAACTTAATTTAAACCTACTGAAGGACAATATTTTCCACAAAATCACCTCTATCATATAAATTATTACATTTACTGCAACAAACAATCGCAAACTCTCTAGATCCATTCGCGATAGGTGAAAAGCTCCGCCAGCACGGAAAACGCAGAGTTTGCACAAACTGTGTCAAACTCGGTACCTATGAGTACACAAAACAATTTCATTCATTTTTGCATTTTTTGTTGTCCAAAGTACTAGAGATTAAACGAGGAGTTTGAAACTTGGACTGCTGTTGGGGCACAAGAAATGAGTTGTGAGTTACAGGCGAGTGCGAAGAGTTATGAAATTTTAGAAGGTAATTTTATGATTTGTGTCGTCGTATGTCGAAAGGCTAATAGATAACATACGGGATAGATAATAAACATATAATAAAATTACTGGGTGTTAATATATTACGCATATAAACGAACATGTACATCAAATACTTTGATTATCTTGAAGTTTGTTTTTAATACCTAAATTATAAATCATTCAAGCTGCAATATAACTTAAAATTCAAATATGAATCATTATAAAAGGAAAAACGTTATCATTTATAACGATTTAGTTATTAGTAATTACTGCACATCTACAAATACAACACGCAAAAAAAAAAAACTTTTTTTTTTAAAGAAATTATCTACTAATTACAATGCCTAGTTCGCCAACCATGCCAACAAATTATTAAAGATCAACCAATCCATTAGATACAAGATAGATTGAAATATTTTCATTTGTACCAACACAAAATAAAAACTATACCGCATCTGTGTCATCAGTAGTTTATAACTCCTCGCTGACAGGCGCTCCACAACGTTATTTGTTACAGCTCCAGCGTTTTTGTGAAACCAGATATCTACAAAGTTCTTGTTACTTGTCCTAAGAGTCTTCGTTTTATGAAACGGTTTTCGGTCAATGGCGTGATTGATTAGAGAAAACTTCGGGTTTTCTAATGTTATTTTTTACAATCAGTTTTAAGCAAAAAATGTTGAGTGTGGCAAAGAACATTTTAAGTAACGTAGCACACGTTGTTACGGTTTTACCTAAATGTGATTTGAGTAAAAGTATTAAGCGAAATAAGCAGACCTATCTTATATATCTTATTCTTATTATTATTATATCTTGTGCAGATAATCAAAAAAGATGTATAATTCATGGTTTTGCTTATAAAACAACTGCGGTTCTTGTTTAACAAAAAAAAAATATTTCAAAAATAACACACTATACCTGGAATGAATTAAAATGTTTTAAAGAACCTTAAATAATAATAAACTTTATTTCAGATCAGTGTCCAAAAAAAATGTTAGTATATAATTTAAACTTTCTTTATTAATGTTAGTAAGCACAATTTAATTTTTTATTGTATTTTACATTTAACAAAAGGTGACAACTGTTCCAATGTATAGAGCTATCCGCTTTATCTTTCAAACTTGTATAATACTGTTAGTGCAGGTTTGACGCATTAGTGAGGCGACCATTTTTCTAATAATCGGGAAAAAATCATTTACTCCCGTCTGCGTAAACATGCCTGACGCGCTACAGTACCGCCTAAATTTGTTTCAATTAAATATTCTATATTAAAATGTTATAATAAGCTACACTAAAACATACGATTTCATTGAGACATTGTACACATTTTGTCAACCACACCCACATCATATTGCGAGCTTAAAAAATTTAAAACGGTACGCCCATTTCCAGTTTATCGCGTTATGTCAGCACGCCACAATACTCACAATATCACTGCTACTCCCTAAGCCAGTTATTCTTTGAACTGGCAATTTCCCAAAATTAAAACTGCTATAACAGATTCTATTATTTTTTTCAATGTTCCTACAGCATGTTAACAATGGAAATTATACGTAAATCCAATTTTATGCTCATGTGTATGTGCTTCAAAGCTTTTATTGTTTAGACTGCGTTTTTGTGAACAAAGGAATTATTGTGTGGATTATCACAATTTGTTTATTTTTGCTCTTCTGTTAAGGAATTATAATAATTTTTATTAAAGTATTAGGTTATGTATGAGTGCTTTGCTTTTGTTGCTCGAAAAAAATCATCTGATGATTTTTTTGCTGCACTTAATTACAATACTTTGTAGCCATATTGTGTAAAAAAAACTTTATCCTGCTTTATAATATTTAACTATTATCGATAGACTATTGCACTTAACGAAAATTGGTTTCGTCTGAGTACTCGTTTTAAACATTTTTCATTTTATTACACTGATTGGTTTTTTTTTCTATTCGAAACGTTATATAGTTAAAGCAATATATCGTTTTTGAATTCTAAAGCATATTTTCATTTGAATGAATTGCACATACAGCAAAAAATGATATTTTTTTTAGTTTCCACATTTCAAATTTTCTACTTTTTATTGCATGCGAACGCCAAACAAAAAGACAGGAAGACATAAAAGAAGAACCTAAGTTAATCCTTCAAAAGAAATTACATAATAATCAATTTAACAATATTATATGTTTCAAATTAGCAGCGTAATTTTATTGTAAAGTTTAATGCGATTGAAAAACTTCTTGTACAGTTCACTCCTTAAGACGTCAACGTTTCATGCAAACTTCTTCCTTTCGCCATTAAGACATAGCAGAGTTCTTACCAAGTTTGATGCAATTACTTGTGTAATTCAATAGAACATATGTCGCAGGCAGATGATTGAATGAGCCATTTAACTAAACAGCTAGCCGTTTGGTTGAAAGTTATATTCTTTAATTTTCATAATGGCGGCTCGTCACCGGATGCTACCTACATAACTTCCTACGCGCGGCTCGCTCAAATCGCAGGATATCAACAAGTTTGAAAGTAATTAACAATTCGCATATGCGCAGGGAGCTTTATAATTGGCTGAACAAATAAATTCAACCAAATGGCTAGCTGTTAGTTAAATGGATAATTCAACCACCCACCTGCAACATACACATTTTAGGTAAATAAATTCTGAATTACGTTTTTTATGATTTTTTATCTACCTACATCTATGCTATTTAAATGCGTAAGATTTGTCTGTGTGTTAGTTTCTGTACATATATGCAATTGATAAACTCTGAAACAACAGAATTATTTTCATTGTCTTTTTATATTAGAAAGCTGCTTTATACGAAAATGCCATAGAATGTATTTTATGCCAAAATGCTTATGGGATAAGAAGCTGCGCGGGTGATAACACACAGGATTTCTAGTTTATGGAATATAGTCATATCCTAGTGCCGCTGCGCCTTAGTGGCGAGGTCTCCATTGTTATAAATTTTCCATCTGCTATCAAAGCAGCAGCACATTCTCGCTCCGATCGCCGCCCAGTTCGGACGTGCAAGCCCCGTTCTCCGTCGATCGGTCCCTTCCCGCTATTCCGTGGCGCTCAGTCTACTGACGTCACAGTCTAGCGTGCTGGTTCCGTGCTACGGTTTTCAAGGTTTTTCTACTCCGTCTGAGTGCTATCGAAGTGCGTATTTTTTCTTTGCGACTAAGCCCCTTAGTCTTCAAAGTGCTGTGCTAAGTAGTGTTGTGCTTGTGCTGAGTGCAGTGTTGTGCCCAGCGTAAGTAGTCTGGTTTCAGTGCAAAGGATACTTAACGGTGACAACGAATTTGTACTGAACCAGTCCTTTTTATTTTTATTTATTTCTCTTCTCTATTTTATTTATTTTTCTTCTATTTTTCATATTTATTTTTATCATATCTGTGTGTTTTCGTGTGTATCTGTTTTTTCTGTCGGTAAAGGTTGACCCAAACGCGGTCAACTCTTTACCTGCGTACCCTTTTAGGTTTCTAGGTAGCGGCCTTCGGCGTACTACTGTTAATTTTAAGTTTTCCTCCCCAGCCCCCCTACCGCTGGTAGGGAGGTTAGCCGCTAGGATTTTGCTAGGTATTTTTAGGTACTAGGCATCTTTTATTATACATTTATTTATTAATATTAGTGCCCAACCCTCCCTAATGGATCCACGCGTTCACCCAGGCGCTTGCTGCGATAGGCGTCTACATCCCGAATGACATCATAACGCAGGCCTTGCAGGCATCAATCGCGTCCCCGGCCCCTCAGGCCTCAATCCCGGCCCCTCAGGCCTCAACCCCGGCCCCTCAGGCCTCATCCCCTGCCCCTCAGGCCTCAACCCCGGCCCCTCAGGCCTCCAACGTCGAGACCCCTCAGGTCTACAGCTCTTCCTCGTCTCCCGCCTCGTCCGAGATGGATTGCGAATCGGTCGCATCCTCTCACGCGTCGCGTCGTAAGCGTACCGCTCCCGGGAGCGACTCCGAACCCGCGTCTGACAAGTCGTCAGATGCCGTCACCTTAACCGGCTCTCCTGAGCCCGCCTTTCAACTTGTCGCCAAGCGCTCCAAGAAGCGCTCTAAGAAAGCTTCGGTATCTTCAATACCCGAGCCCTCCCCGGTGTCTTCAACACCAGCCCCCGCGCCGTTAAAATCGCTCGTAGTAACCGCGTCTCCGTCGGTCACATCGTAGCCAGCGACGCGCTGCGCTCCCGTCCCGCCGAAGCCTCAGCTCCCTCCGCCCGTATTCCTGCGTGAAAAAGCGCGCTGGACCGCGGTTTCCAACTTGTGCAAAGTGCACAAAATTAATTACTTAAAAGCCGCCAACGCTGGCGACACAATCAAAATCCAATTAGCGACCGTCGACGACTTCCGCGTGTTTACCAGGATACTCGGATTAAACCAAATCGCGTATCACACCTACGCCCTCCCGGAGGAGCGTAAGATCCGCGCAGTTCTACGGGGCGTCCCGTTCGAACTCAGCAACGAAGATATTCTCGAGGACCTTAAGTCCCAGGGTTTCCCGGTCACAGCAGTGCACAAGATGCACTCCAACCGCGGTAGGCGTTTTCCGTTAGCGCTAGTAATCCTGTCCAATACTCCCAACTCGAAGGAGATATTCAAAGAGGCTCGCACAATTTGCGGACTCTCGAACATCTCCGTCGAGCGTCTCAACCCCCGTGGTCACCCTGGGCAGTGCCACCGCTGCCAGCTATATGGCCACGCAGCGGCTAACTGTTCAGCTCCCCCCAGGTGCGTTAAGTGCCTGGATCCCCACTTCACTAAGGAGTGCACTCGCACTCCCGAATCCACTTCCCCCCCTGCCTGTGTGCTGTGCGGCCAGTCCGGCCACACAGCAAACTACAGGGGTTGCCCGCGCGCTCCGCGCTCCACCGTCAAGAGGGTCGCGCCTAAACCGGCGCCGCCGCTCACCTTCGCTAACTTCCCGCCGCTGCGCAACCGGGGTCCCCCGGAAGCAAAGCCCGTTCAGCCGACGCCTACTCCGGCTCTGTCTTAGAGGCAGCGTCCGGCCGTCCCGCCTGCACCTTCCCGACCCATCCCAGCTCCCGTAGCTTCCGTAGGGCCGCGTCCCGCGTTGTCATCCTCCCCTCAGTCGTCGTTGGCTGAGGACATGAAGACCGTATTCGACGTCATCCAAAACGTCGACATTAACCAAAAATCCGTACTCGCACGCAAACTGCGAGCCGCCCGCTCTCCTCAAGAGCGTTTATTCGCGTTAGCCGAGCATCACTCGCTCCTAAGTTCGTTATAAATTCTTTTATTTTTGTATAAATTCGTAAATAAACTAATTTAATGTCTAGACCCGCGAATCCCGCGTCCAGTCGTATTAAACCTAAGGGCTTATCCCTAGTATCTTTTAACGCTCGTAGCCTTAATACCAACCTTCCCGAGATTAAACTGTTCCTTCAGAACAAAGAACCTGACTTATTCCTTCTTCAGGAGACATGGCTTACTCCAAACCGCTCCAGGGGATTCGCTATACCTAAGTACGCGTTTACTCGCAACGATAGGCCCAACTCCGACGGTTACGGCGGCACCGCTATATATTACAAAAGAGGCTTCCATTGCTGTCCTCTCCCTACCCCTCCTCTCCTCAACATGGAGGCCACTGTGTGTAGATTGGCTATGACTGGTCATCCGACCATCATCATAGCTTCAGTCTACATACCTAGTGGTACCAGACCAATCCGCAGCGACTTTGAGGCCATTCTCGCCCTCGGCCATTCAGTCATTATGTTCGGTGACTTTAACTCCAAACATACTGACTGGACGTGCCTATCGACCAACACCAGCGGTATCGCTCTCCTCGACATCACTAACTCCCTTGACTTAGACGTCATATCCCCCATCACTCCCACTCACTATCCCAACAACCCGACCTATTCTCCTGACCTCCTCGACTTTGCAATTATCAAGCGAATCAATCTTGATCTCAGGTCCATCGAACCGCTCGATGACCTAGGCTCCGACCATCGCCCCGTCTCCCTCGTGCTAGGCGCGCCTAACGTTAACGTCACACCGCCAAAGACCTTTACCAACTGGAAAGGCTTTAAAAATACGTTAGTTTCAGCCTTAGAGGCACCGAACTCTCCGCTCGCGGTTTCGCCCGAACAATTAGACAGCCCGATTAAAATAGATTCAGTAGTCGATACTCTCACTGATGCTATCAACTCAGCCATCAGCGACAACGTAATCATTGCTAAGCAAGGCAAACCCGCGCTTCCCTTAGCCGTTAGCAATCTCATTAAAGCTAAGAACGCGGCTCTTCGGAGAGCCAAGAAATATCCCACGCCCGCATATAGAACAGCTGCGAATCAGCTTCAACGCAAAGTTAGGTCTCGCCTCGCGGAACTCCGTTCACTCAGTTTAACGATCTCATGGAGAATATCTCCCCGTCCCACCAAGCGTATTATCGAATGGCCCGAGCTTTACGCGTAGACACCGCCTCTCACGTTCCTCCTCTCACTCGTCCCGACGGCACCATTGCCTTCGAAGTCGAAGAGAAAGCCGAATGCTTCGCCGACAGCATAGCGGCACAATGTTCGCCCAGCACGCAACCCGCGGATCCCTCTCATATCCAGGCGGTGGAGGACGAAGTTCTCCGCAGAGAATCTCTCCCTATCACCGACGACCCCGTCACAGTCTCTAATGATGAAATCTTGCTTCTCATTAGAAAGCAAAAGTCCAAAAAGGCTCCGGGTGCGGATGGAATTTCCAACCACGCACTTAAGCACCTGCCACAGCAGGTGCTTACCTTGTTAGCTATCATCTTCAATGCCTGCTTCGACCATAGCTACTTTCCAAAAGCCTGGAAAGAAGCGACAGTCATGGGCATTCCCAAGCCGGGTAAACCTGTAACGCGTTGTTTGCGGAGTGGTAATTGAGGGTCCAGAAAGGAAATACCAAAGCTCTCTTCTATGTTTATTTTGCAGTAAAATTAAAAATATACAAAAATGCCTGTAAATACAAACAAAAAATATAAACAAAATTGAAATAAAAAATAGTCACACAAAATAAAACAGAAACATTAATACAATTAAATTTGATCTGAAAAGAAAAAGTAACAACAAAATAAAATTTTAATGAATGAGAATCCTTACCAAAAATTTTGGCTACGCACACTCGTGTACGTAAAAATAAATTATTGATTTCATGAAAACTTTGATTGTAGATAATAAAAAATTGATAAACATGTAATTTTGAATAATAAACTCGGAAACAATAATAAATAAATAGATTCTAGTTGTTATGATGGATAATTTTTCGTGACTGGCTTGTCAAATCAAAACATTGCCGTTCTCCGATACTACGTAATTCGTAGTTTAAAATTACGTCGGGAACGACAAAAAAATAAAATTTACTGACAAAAAGAGGTCGAAATAGACAACCGTCACAAACCTCTGAACATCCCGGCTAATCACAGACCCATCAGCCTCCTCAAGGCAATGTCTAAACTTCTCGAAAGAGTCATACTCTCTCGAATGCGGAACCATCTGTTTCCAACGGATGGCGACCCTCTCATTATTCCCCACCAGTTCGGCTTTCGCGCTAAGCACTCCTGCCCTCAGCAAGTCCATCGAATCGTCGAGTACATTCTCGAAGGATTCTATCCGCATCGTAAAAAATCAATCGCGGTTCTCTTTGACGTAGCCAAGGCTTTCGACAAAGTCTGGCACAGCGGTCTCGTTTTTAAACTCTATAAAATAGGCTTACCGGTTCGCCTAGTCAGATTAATCGCGTCGTTTCTTAAAGACCGTACGTTTCGATTCAAACATGAAGGCACGCTCTCCGCGCCTCGTCCCGTAAAAGCTGGAGTCCCGCAAGGCTCAGTCCTCGCCCCTCTGCTGTACACCGTGTACACTAATGACATGCCCATCCCGCCGAAAGGCGTCGAACTCGCCCTCTTTGCAGACGATACCGCCCTTTACACTTAAGGTAAAAGGATCCCGTATAACATCACCAGACTCCAAAAGGCCGTAAACGCCCTCGGTGTTTGGTTTCAAAAATGGCGTATCGATGTCAACCCAGAAAAGAGTTCTGCCATTCTATTCGACCACAAACGTCGTAATCGCCGCAACGATCCCCACATTCGAATGTTAGGTATTCCTATCCCCTGGAAGCGCAGTATCAAATACTTAGGCGTCACCTTAGATCAGACGCTTTCTTTTAAGCCACACGTCGATAGAGTAACGAAACTCGCGCGTTTCTACTTAAGCCGCTTAAATAGTATGATAGGTAGAAAAAGTAAAATGTCTTTTAGAAATAAACGTACGCTTTACAAGGTCTGCGTTAGACCCGTCATGTCATATGCTTCGCCAGTCTTTGCCCATGCCAATCCCTCCGTCCTGTATAAGCTGCAGGTAGTTCAAAATCTCTTCTGCCGCAGGGCCACAGACGCACCTTGGTATGTGCGCAACGCGGACCTGCACAGAGATCTTGAACTACCTACAGTGCAACAGCACTTCAAAACACTCTCAGAATCGTTCTTCAAACGCGCCGAATCCCATCCCAATCATCTTGTTCGAGATTCAGTCTCATATACTGCTCCTGTGTTAGATTCGAAATTCAAAGTCGCTAGGCCGAGAAACGCGCACACGGGCGAACCTTCGCAGTTAACTTTAGCTCTCGAGGCCCTTCAGGCCGCAAATCCTAATTCTAACGTAAATTCTAATTCTAACGTAAATCCGAATTAATGCTATTTTTATTTTTCATTTTTAATGTTTTTATTTTTACTTTTCTTTTTTGAGCACCTTCAGTGCTATGTGAATCTCAGCGGGTGACCCCTTAAGGGCCCCGCTGGCGCGGCCTCTTTCTCCAATTGGCCGTCGTTCAGATGAAGGCTGAGTGGCAAAAATGCACGAGCCGACAGGGGGTTTTTTAGTGGGTATGGTTCTGGTAGGCGTCGGGACGAGTCCCACATAACTCCGATCGCGCGCGCGGAGTATGCGTCAGAGCATTTTTTATGTCCTCCTGCCCTTCCCGTGGAGGGGAACCAAAAAAAAAAAAAAAAATCAAAGCAGCGCAGTGGACATGCTCCATCCTCTGCCACTGTGTTATCCTATATATTATAACTTTCAATCGAAAGTTCTGTTAACGGTATAAGTTACCGTCCACTTCTTTCTCTTCACAAGATAGTCCATTTACATGAAGTCATTACTAAATTCAATCTATACCTACTTTATTTGTTAAAAGATCAGCACTTCTACTTTTCTTATTAAAGTTTCCCTTATTCTCAAGATTTACAAAGTCAAAGAGTTATATGATACTAAAGTTGTGGGAGCCCGAGGCGGTGCGCAGACCTAGTCTCCAGGTATATTGCAGTTGTACCTCTTATTCTGGGCTGCTCCCAGTTAGCGAAATTATTTTTAAAGTTTTTTATGACCCCTTGTTCAATACGTTAAAAAGTGAATATATTTTAGAAAAAGTCATATTATATGTAAACTCAAATAAACTAAATATAAAATAAATTACACTAGCATTTAATTTTAAGAAACTTTAGATAATAAATTACTATAACCCAATAGTATTTACAATAGTATTTAATACATTACGTACTTTAGATACTTAATTATTTAAAGGTACCTACTTAAATTTGCAAATGCTACGAGTATGAACGCACAGATACGCGTATTGAGTTAATAATAAAAAAGTGCAGCCGCAGCAGCGCAGTTTTTAGTCTCCCAAATTCCCGCACTCATTGTCCAATCTTACGCATTATTGTAGATCATCTTGATAGAAGACATGATTTCAGTAAAGTAAGATTTCTAAAACTATTTGTCAGCAAGGATGGTCGGACATTAAGAAAAAAGATTTGTAATAAAAAAAATATTCTACAGGCAGTTCTTGAATACAGATTATGTGGTACTTCTTCTTTTTCTTAAGAATACAGGTTTATTTAATATTTATGGCAAAATACATATAATAGAAAACAATGAAATCTCTTGTGAGAAGACACCTTTTTGCAGGGCAAATTCAAAACGCAGAATGAATGCACGGAGGCTACGAACCTGAAATATTAATATACTGTACCAGGTGGGGTATTGCTCTGTAGTGTTACTATTTTATGCTCTTCTTTTTTGTCACTTTTATGTAATACTTTATGCTTTTGAGACATAGCTGTCAGTACAGTTAGTCGGCTTGTGGTTCACTGCTAAGACTAGGGTCTGTAAAAAAATAGGGGACTACTCATGCTTGCAGTGCATTAAGATTAAGAGTGTGCCTAGTTCTCTCATTAACTCTATTTTTCTACAATACAATTTTTTCCGAAAATGTCTTTTTTATCGTACGATTCAAATACCCTTTTTACAAGCTGACCCAGTTGTTAACAGTCATAAATTTACGTTACACAATGGATAGTATAATATAGTGTAGTATTTATATAACTACTATTGCTGTAAAACATGAAAAAAAAATGTTTTCCTCACAGCCACAAAAACGAGGCTGCTTTGCTACGCAAGTACTTTAAAAGTCTACAAATATCGCATTTGTATAAATATAAAAGCATTTTAAAATATAATTATAATAATAATAAGAAAGACACATTTACGCTACAAATAAATAAAACAACACCTAAACTAAAATCTATCGAAGGCATCGTAACCGAAAGGCTGGCCGAATTGCCTTGTTAGATCCTTAGGGCCACTAGTTTCACTCACCAATCGCCTCACTTAGTCCAAATAAAGGCAATAAGCCCTTTATCCCTAGGAACCCATGACTTCAACGTCAAAAACCTTAAAATATATCCATTACCCAGATTCTCATAGCTTAAGGCTTGTATGAAACATGGCTTACAACATGCTGCCCGCACAAAGTTTATAACCCCATTGTGCTTACGCCTTAAATATGCTTTAAATCAATGCCTTTCACGCTCGAAATCAAACCACTTTCGAGATCTATTCAACAAGAAGTTAAATGAAGAAGAAAATCTATGGGTTACAGTGATCTTTGCGCAAGTAACTCTCCAACTACTTAAGCCGTTTCTCAGAACTTAAGAAGATTAATCTGAAACGGAACGATCTATTTAAGATGTTATTTAGTTTCGTACTATTTATGTCTCGGAGACTAAAGTGATGATGAAGGAATTACTAAGTGTTTTAGTGAAGTTAAAATTAGGTGAGTGAAAGTAGATATGATTCTTATTACATATAAGTTTATACTTTTCTTTAAGAAGAAGATCCACAGATCGTGAGAGTTCACTTTAGAAATTAAAAAAGGAGTAGATCAACTCATGTAGCATTAATAATAATAATCAATAAATATTTCTTACTAACACACCACATTATCTAGCCCAAAATAAGTATCATTAAGAACTTGTGTTATATAAACATACATACAGATCCATGACTAGAAAGCAAATACGATAAAATATCCAGGATTTGAACCCGGGACCTCTGGCATGAAAGACAAGACTACTTACCTCCATGCCAAACAGGCTGTCGAAGTGGCATTACTTAGTTAGTAGATTATGCCTGTTTTAAATAAAGTCTACCCATCGACTTAGCTGTGCAGGTTTTACTATTTTTATTTATTATGTTTTATTAATAATTTTTTTTAAATACGTGGACAGCATTTAGACTTAAGATCTCATTCAACCAATATTGGTAGGGTAGGGTAATGACAGATAATAACCGACAAAAGATAAAAGGTCCTTGAGAACGTTTGTTTACTTATGGACTTTCTAAATTACTAGATTATGATAATTGTCAAAACTCTTTAATAACAGGGCTGTACACAAGTCGTACATTTAATATATTTTGGAAATTGCGATGGGATTTAGTCATACTCATAGATACCAAAACTCAATTTTTTTAAATAATTGTCTGTCTGTCTGTGTGTCTAAGCGCGCGTCACGGAAAGAGCACTCGACCGATCTACTTAAAATTTTATATATTTTTCGATCAACATCTAACAATAAAATTCCGGATAAAATGTATGGTGTCTAAGAAAACCCAAAAAACGTAATACGTACATACAGAAATCTGAAACTATAAGAGCTAAGAGTCTTTGCACAAAGTGGTCCCTTTTAGTACATATGCGCTTACCAAGGTTTGGCGAATTTCCTTGTCTTAAGGAATAAAAGGTGGTTAATAATTTATCTTTTTATTATCAGAAGATAGGAATGTGAAATTATTCATCAGATATATTTTTAGAAATTTGCTATTTTTCAAGACGGCATTTTAAATCATTCCAACTCTAAATGGGTAAAAGTGGGCCCCGAAACTGTAGTGAAGTAACCATTTGACAGAAATTCTCTAAATTCGACATTGCCTGTCAGTGGACAGTTGGTGATGTTAAGAATGCACAGGGTTTTCATACGTTAGGTCCATCGGTCGAAATGCTTTTTTTTTCTTCAGGATTATTTTTAGTTGAAGTTGATTATTTTTACTTTTTTGGTTCGATGTAAATAAGAAATTAAAATACTTTTTTAAGTATTGAGTGTCGAATCAATTTTGGGATTTGGTGATTTTTTGTATTTTATTTGTCAAAGAGCTGTAGTAACTTTCGGCTCTATGTAAGTTTTGTAAATAGAAATATTTATTTAGACTATTATAGAGCCTTCACAAAAGTAACCATTCATAAATTACCCCTGCATCATAGTTTACAAATAATCCTTTAGATGAAAAAGCTTGGGCTATTAGTAGGCGATTAGGCAAAAGTAAAACAATCACTCAGTGAACTCTAACACTGACGACCATTGCCGCCAATACTAAGATATCTGCTAAATTAAGGATATTTTAACTTTTATAATGTAAGGTATAACAGTCCATTTCACTAGATATACTAATCCGAAAGCTTTGTTAAGTTTCTGTTTATGATTTGCATTTATTTTTTAGATAAATGGAAATAAATATTTTCATTCTTATCGATATCACTCATCGACTGGTTCAAGCCCTAGAATGATAAATTAATAAAACAGTGACAGTTATAATCTGACTGATTCGATTAGGTCAATATTCTGGTTCCAAAGTATTCTAAAAATGACATTCTTTATACGTGACGAATTATTCATTATTTACATTTTGCAAATGTCAAAATATACTTAAGTTTTGATAATAGTAAAAGTTTCTGGTGGCAATAGCTTTTATTTATTAAAAAAACCAACAGTCATAAAATTTACATAAATTAATGAATATCTAGAAACAATAAGAAAATTACAGGTTTCCAGTGATAGCATCAAGTTAGATAAAAATACTACGTGATATTTCTAATTGAACTAAAATACTAGATCCAAAATTACTTGGATACTGATATATTTATGTTAGGATACAAAACATATCCAGTTTACGCTCCCTTAAGTTGAAAAGGTTATATACTGTCAAACATTTTTGCAAGCTCTTTATAAGCGTATAGCAGGAACAAGCCAGTTACAAGTTTCAACTATAAGCATTAAGTATACAATAACATTGAGTATAATATAGCAATTTCGTTTATAATAGAGATAAAAGTATTAAGTGTTATTGATAAACACTATTTCATGAAATTGTATTATCAATTACTATTACATACAACAACAATTATTTGCAAAACAATAAGCATATTTTATCATTCTTAGACTAATGATTTTACTCTGATTACTGACACTGATTCAGCTCTACTTTTACCTAGGTTAAAATTACCTAGATTGGTGAAGGCCTTAAATATTTTGATTCGAGTGGTTAATTCGACCTAGTCCTAATACTAGCTGTAAAATACTCACATAAAGCATAAATAAAAAATCAACGAGGTACAATATCACTGGATTATCTGTATATATCCTATCTGTATATATAGTATCCTTATCCTTTATCCTTCTTCGCGTATCCTTTCTTTAGGGATTATCTTGCTAAGATAAAATAAAAATTTTTCTTACCAATATTAATAATTTTTTTATTCAGATAATTATAAATCATTCAAGTCATTATAAAATCGACTTAATAAAGAGTGAACAATAAATAAATGAAGAAAAACTACGCAAGTTGTAGTTGATGTCAACTTAAATGGAGACAACGTTAAGATTTCTTATTCGATTCAAATTTTGTACGGCCAGCAGAAGATGTCATAGACTGATTAATGATGTTCATTTTGTTCTTAGTGCTTGAATTAAAAAAATAAAAATGTATTTATTTCAGTAAATTATTTACAAATAAGTTGCCGGGGCTTCCCAGAAAGTAATCAGAAGATACTTGTGTTGGGATAGCCTCGCTCTTCTTACGTATTCATAACAATTTGGATTTACTTAATTTAGTTTAAATATTACAGTATAAGTTAAAGAAAACAAAACGAGGTATTAAATTATATTTAAAGCAGTTTTAAGGAGAAAAAGTATGTGCGTGTGAGTGTGCGTGTGTGTGAGTGTGTGTATGTGTGTTGTGTGTGTACCTAAGTGTATGTATAATGATATACATATATCCACTTGTTTTTAAAATGTGTCAAGCCATTCTTATCAGCATTTCTTCCACGTCAAGATAGTTGAGGGAAGAGAGCCATTCAGTCAAAATGATCTTCATACCTTACACTCATAGAGTTGTAGCGGATAAATTTTAAGCATACGGTTTATTTTATTGTAAGCGTAAATATGTAGAAAGTTATATGCTTACTTATGTAAGCATAAGTAAGCATATAGCTTTCTAACGGTGAGCAGTTTGGTACAGTTGTATAGGGTTTCGGTAGAAAACCTAAAGGGCTTACAGTGCATAACCTTGATTAGAAACCTTTGTGCCCGCTCTAGGTCTAAGAAGTGAGATTTAGCTACTCCTCCCCAAACTGAGATGCAATATAATATTATAACAGACTGGGCTAGCGCGATATATATTTTGTTCAGTAGTTCAGTGCTCATGACATGTCTCAGGGATTTGAAAACCCATATGAGCTTCCTGTAGTCAATTCTAGGTGCGAATACCAACTTAATCTTTGATTCACAATTACTCCGAGATATTTGAATTGACTGACTTTCTGGATCGTTGGGCAGTTACAGGCATTAAGGGTAGGTGAACAGCAGGTGTGAATTTTTACTTCAAAACCCGATGAGGGTTGCGTATTTAGGTACTACAAGCCTAACTTTGTCCCAAGTCTTGGCTGTAAAGACAATGGCATATCCTACCCCCACTGTTACGAAGATTACAAATATTATTTATATAAATCAAAAAGAGCATAGGACGTAGAACACTGCCCTGCGGGACACCAAATGTAACATTTTCTTCGTCACTAAGAAAATTATAAATTTTTACAGCCTGTCTTCTATTCTGAAGGTAAATGCTTAGAAGGGAGAGAGCCGTGCCGCGTATACCAATATTTTCTAGTCTATGGACAAGAGTGGGGAGTGCAACGGTGTCGAAGGCTTTTTTGTGGTCTAGAAAAGCCACAAGACTCTTGTTGTCTTTGTCTATTTTTTTCGTGATTACGGATGTAAGATCCACGATCGCATCTTGCGTTGACATTCCCTTCCTAAAACCGTACTGGGAGGTGGATAAAATGTTATACTTGGTCAAATAATTCAATATTATAGAGTTTAATAGCCTTTCAAAATTTTTTGATATGGAGGTCAATACAGCAATAGGTCGAAAAATTTTTACGTCGTCTCTATCCCCTTTCTTATACACGGGAGTGACAATAGATCGTTTAAGAAGGTATGCGAAGACTCCTGTTTTAAAACGCAGGTTCACAAGGTCAGTGATTAAAGTCCAACGACATCAAAGTATTTTCTAATTCCTCGTGGAAGGTGTCAGTCAAAAAAAAATAGGACAAGCGGTTAGAGTTTCCAGTTTTGATTGGTATATATATATATACACACACAATCTATATACTGCTTGAAGTCAGTCTTTAATGTTTATTGTTACACTCTTCAAAATCAATATTGTTCTTATTTGACTGCAGCTGCTATTTATTATAACAAAATACCAACGTGGTATGACATTTTCTAAAATTTCTTTGTCAGCGTTGGATTATGGAATGAAATTCTCTGTACACCAAACTAAGCCATGTCAGACATTCTGTAATGTTGTTCTCACGTGCTTCTATGTGAGATATTCTAAGCATTTTTATTCTATCTCGAATTTACCAACGCTTGCTCAAACTCGGGGAGAAAATAAATTGACGAAGGGTTTGGAAACATATTTATTTACACGAGGTTTACCTAGTTTCTGAAAATCAAAGATATAAATATCGATATTCTAATAAAAAACGACGCTTAAGCATACAAACATATGTAAAAGTACAGTTAATTTGTAAAATTTTTTAGAGTTAAAAACCAGACTTAATGTAGCTTGTTATTTAAATCTGTTTAACTAAATGTGCTAAGCTGAAACATTAAGCATTAAGCAGTTTATGGAATAAACTATAGCCTAATAACTTCCGTTTTACTCTGGCTTGAACGTTCTACTGCGGACACGTTTGCTTGCTTTTAATTATAATTATTAATGCACAATGCTGGAATGAAATTATTTTTCGCAACTTGTAACTAAAACTATAAATCGAGGAGAGGGGTTTGTTACAAGGCATTCTCGCTCCGATCGCCGCCCAGTGCGGACGTGCAAGACCCCGCTCTCCGTCGTTTGGTCCCTTCCCGGTACTCCGTGGCACTCAGTCTACTGACGTCACGGTTTAGCGTGTTGGTTCCGTGCTACGGATTTCAAGGTTCTTTCTACTCCCTCTGAGTGCTATCGAAGTGCGTATTTTTCTTTGCGACTAAGCCCTTTAGTCTTCAAAGTGCTGTGCTAAGTTGTGTTGTGCTTGTGCTGAGTGCAGTGTTGTGCCCAGCGTAAGTAGTCTGGTTTCAGTGCAAAGGATACTTAACGGTGACAACGAATTTGTACTGAACCAGTCCTTTTTATTTTTATTTATTTCTCTTCTCTATTTTATTTATTTTTCTCCTATTTTCATATTTATTTTTATCATATTTGTGTGTATTCGTGTGTATTTGTCCTTTCTGTCGGTAAAGGTTGACCCTAACGCGGTCAACTCTTTACCTGCGTACCCTTTTTTAGGTTTCTAGGTAGCGGCCTTCGGCGTACTATTGTTAGTTTTAAGTTTTTCTCCCCAGCCCCCCTACCGCTGGTAGGGAGGTTTGCCGCTTTGATTTTGCTAGGTTTTTAGGAACTAGGCATCTTTTATTATACTTATATTTTTACATATTATTGTCCCAACCCTCCCTAATGGATCCGCTAATCATTATTAACGCGTTCACCCAGGCGCTTGCTGCGGCAGGCGTCTCCATCCCAAAAGACATCCTAACGCAGGCCTTGCAGGCATCAATCGCGTCCCCGGCCCCTCAGGCCCCAACCCCAGCCCCTCAGGCCTCCAACATCCAGACCCCTCAGGTCTATAGCTCTCCCGCGTCTCCCGTTCCATCCAATATGGACTGCGCGTCGGTCTCATCCTCGCGATCATCTCGCAGGAAGCGTACCGCTCCCGGGAGCGATTCAGACTCCGCCGCGTCCGAAGCTTCGTCGGTCGCCGCCACCTTAACCGGCTCTCCTGAGCCCGCCTTCCAATTAGTTACCAAACGCTCCAAGAAGCGTTCGAAAAAAGCCGCGGTGTCTTCAACACCCGAGCCAACCCCGGTGTCTTCTACACCCGCCCCCGCGCCGCTCATGTCACTCGAAGTGACCGCGTCTCCGTCGGTCCCTTCGAAGCCAGCGACGCGCTGCGCTCCCGTCCCGCCGAAGCCTCAGCTCCCTCCGCCCGTCTTCCTGCGTGAAAAAGCGCGCTGGACCGCGGTTTCCAACTTGTGCAAAGTGCACAAAATTAACTACTTAAAAGCCGCCAACGCTGGCGATACAATCAAGATTCAAATAGCAACCGTCGACGACTTCCGCGCGTTTACCAGGTTACTCGGATTAAACCAAATCGCGTATCACACCTACGCCCTCCCGGAGGAGCGTAAGATCCGCGCAGTACTACGGGGCGTCCCGTTCGAACTCAGCAACGAAGATATTCTCGAGGACCTTAAGTCCCAGGGTTTCCCGGTCACAGCAGTGCACAAGATGCACTCCAACCGCGGTAGGCGTTTTCCCTTAGCTTTGGTAATCCTGTCGAATACTCCCAACTCGAGGGAGATCTTTAGGGAGGCTCGCACAATTTGCGGACTCTCAAATATCTCTGTTGAGCGTCCCAACCCCCGCGGTCACCCTGGGCAGTGCCACCGCTGCCAGCTCTACGGCCACGCAGCGGCTAACTGCTCAGCTCCCCCCAGGTGCGTTAAGTGCCTGGATCCACATTTCACAAAGGAGTGCACTCGCACTCCTGAATCCACTTCCCCCCCTGCCTGTGTGCTGTGCGGCCAGTCCGGCCACACAGCAAACTACAGGGGTTGCCCGCGCGCTCCGCGCTCCACCGTCAAGAGGGTCGCGCCTAAACCGGCGCCGCCGCTCACTCCTGCCAACTTCCCGCCGCTGCGCAACCGGGGTCCCCCGGAAGCAAAGCCCGTTCAGCCGACACCTACTCCGGCTCTGTCTTGGAGGCAGCGTCCGGCCGTTCCGCCTGCACCTTCCCGACCTATCCCAGCTCCCGTAGCTCCCGTAGGGCCGCGTCCTTCTCCGTCTTCCGCACCTCAGTCGTCGTTGGCTGAGGACATGAAGACCGTATTCGACGTTATTCAAAACGTCGATATTAACGAAATTTCCGTGCTCGCACGCAAACTGCGAGCCGCCCGCTCTCCTCAAGAGCGTTTATTTGCTTTAGCCGAGCATCACTCGCTCCTAAGTTCGTTGTAAATTCTTTTATAATTTATAAATTCGTAAATAATAAATTATAATGTCTAGACCCGCGAATCCCGCGTCCAGTCGTATTAAACCCAAGGGCTTATCCCTAGTATCGTTTAACGCTCGTAGCCTTAATACCAACCTTCCCGAGATTTAACTGTTCCTTCAGAACAAAGAACCTGATTTATTCCTTCTCCAGGAGACATGGCTTACTCCAAACCGCTCCAGGGGATTCGCTATACCTAAGTACGCGTTTATTCGTAACGATAGGCCCAACTCTGACGGTTTCGGCGGCACCGCTATATATTACAAAAGAGGCTTCCACTGCTGTCCTCTCCCTACCCCTCCTCTCCTCAACATGGAAGCCACTGTGTGTAGATTGGCTATGACTGGTCATCCGACCATCATCATAGCTTCAGTCTACATACCTAGTGGTACCAGACCAATCCGAAGCGACTTTGAGGCCATTCTCGCCCTCGGCCATTCAGTCATTATGTTCGGAGACTTTAACTCCAAACATACTGACTGGACGTGCCTATCGACTAACACCAGCGGTATCGCTCTCCTCGACATCACTAACTCCCTTGACCTAGATGTCATATCCCCCGTCACTCCCACTCACTATCCCAACAACCCGTCCTACTCTCCTGACATCCTCGACTTTGCAATTATCAAGCGAATCAATCTTGACCTAAGGTCTATCGAACCGCTCGATGACCTAGGCTCCGACCATCGCCCCGTTTCCCTCGTGCTAGGACCGCCGAACGATAACGTCTCATCTCCTAAGACCTTTACCAATTGGAAAGGTTTTAAAAATACATTAGTTTCAGCCTTAGAGGCTCCGAACTCTCCACTCGCGATCTCTCCCGAACAATTAGATAGCCCGGATAAAATCGATTCATTAGTAAATTCTCTCACTGATGCTATCAACTCAGCCATCAGTGACAACGAAAAGGTTGCTAAGCAAGGCAAACTCACGCTTCCCTTAGCCGTTAGCAATCTTATTAAAGCTAAGAACGCGGCTCTCCGGAGAGCCAAGAAATATCCCACGCCCGCCTATAGAACAGCTGCGAATCAGCTTCAACGTAAAGTTAGGTCTTGCCTCGCGGAACTCCGAGACGCTCAGATGAACGATCTCATGGCGAATATCTCTCCGTCCCACCAAGCGTACTATAGCATGGCCCGAGCCTTACGCGTAGACACCGTCTCTCACGTTCCTCCTCTCACTCGTCCCGATGGCACTACTGCCTTCGAAGTCGAAGAGAAAGCCGAATGCTTCGCCGACAGCATTGCCGCACAATGCTCGCCCAGCATGCAACCCGCGAATCCCACTCACATCAAAGCGGTGGAGGACGAAGTCCTTCGCAGAGACTCTCTCCCCATCACCGCCGACCCTGTCACAGTCTCTATTGACGAAATCTTGCTTCGCATTAGAAATCAAAAGTCCAAAAAGGCTCCGGGTGCGGATGGAATTTCCAACCACGCACTTAAGCACCTACCGCAACAGATGCTTACCTTGTTAGTTATCATTTTCAATGCCTGCTTCGACCATAGCTACTTTCCTAAAGCTTGGAAAGAAGCGACAGTCATAGGCATTCCCAAGCCGGGCAAACCTCTGAACGTCCCGGCTAATCACAGACCCATCAGCCTCCTCAAGGCAATGTCTAAACTTCTCGAGAGAGTCATACTTTCTCGAATGCGGAACCATCTGTTTCCAACGGATGGCGATCCTCTCATTATTCCCCATCAGTTCGGCTTTCGCGCTAAACACTCCTGCCCTCAGCAAGTCCACCGAATCGTCGAGTATATACTTGACGGTTTCTATCCGCGTCGTTATAAAACAGTCGCGGTTTTCTTTGACGTAGCCAAGGCTTTCGATAAAGTCTGGCACAGCGGTCTCGTTTATAAACTCTACAAGATAGGCTTACCGGATCGCCTAGTCAGGATAATAGCGTCGTTTCTCAAAGACCGTACGTTTCGATTTAAACACGAAGGCACGCTTTCTGCACCTCGTCCCATAAAGGCTGGCGTCCCTCAAGGCTCAGTCCTCGCCCCTCTGCTGTACACCGTGTACACCAACGACATTCCCATCCCGCCGAAAGGCGTCGAACTCGCCCTCTTCGCTGACGACACCGCACTCTATACCAAAGGCCACGGTGTTCGGCGCCTTGTAACCAGACTCCAAAAGGCCGTAAACGCCCTTGGTGCATGGTTTCAAGAATGGCGCATCGATGTGAACCCTGAAAAGAGTTCTGCGATGCGCTTCGACCACAAACGCCGTCGTCCCGATGGCGATCCCCACGTTCGAATGTTAGGCATTCCCATCCCCTGGAAGCGCAGTACTAAATACTTAGGCGTCACATTAGATCCGACGCTTTCTTTCAAGCCACACGTTGAAAGAGTTTCGAAACTCGCTCGTCACTATTTAGTCCGCCTAAATAGCATGTTAGGTAGAAAAAGTAAAATGTCCTTCAGAAACAAACGTACACTTTACAAGGTCTGCGTTAGACCCGTCATGACGTATACCTCGCCAATCTTTGCCCACGCCAAACCCTCCCTCCTGCACAAACTGCAGGTAGTTCAAAACCTCTTTTGCCGCCGGGCCACAGGCGCACCGTGGTACGTGCGTAACGCGGACTTGCATAGAGATCTTGAACTGCCTACAGTATAACAATATCTCAAAACACTCTCTGAAGCGTTCTTCAAACGCTCCGAAACCCATCCCAATCCTCTAGTTCGTGATTCTGTCTCATATGCTGCTCCTGTGTTAGACTCGAAGTTCAAAGTCGCTAGGCCTAGAAATGCGCAAACGTACTCATCCACCAGACTGTCACGCGATCTCGAGGCCCTTCTGGCCGCAAATTCTAATTCTAACGTAAATTCTAATTCTAACGTAAATCCGAATTAATGCATATTTAATTTTTCAATTTTTAATGTTTTCATTATTTACTTTTAATTTTTAATGTTTTTATTTTACTTTTAATTTTTGAGCACCTTCAGTGCTATGTAATCCCAGCGGGTGACCCCTTCTGGGCCCCGCTAGCGCGGCCTGACTGACTTGACGGCCGAAAGGTGTAGTGGGTAGTACCCCTGCCTCATACGCCAGAGGTCCCAGGTTCGAGCCCTGGCCAGACCATAATTTCTGTGATGAACACAGATGTTTGTCCTCGGGTCATGGTTGTTAATATTTATAATGCATATTTATTCTGGCCGCCCACTCCGAGTTCACTGTATTGTCATTCATAACGATACGTGCAAAAATATTAGACGGACTTATTGAACGGAAACTTTCTAGTTTCACACATCAACTGAGTGATTCCCAATTCGGTTTTAGGGCATGTCTATCTACTGAAAATGCTATTTATTCGTTGAAACAAACAGTTAGCTATTTATACCGCCAGAACAACACCGATATATACAGCGTACCTTGATCTATCCAAGGCGTTTGATAGAGTGAATTATACCAAACCTTTTAGAAAGCTCACCTCGCTCGGATTACCTACTGAGTTCATAAATATACTCAGGTATTGGTATAACAATCAAACAAATTGTGTTAGATGCGGGGACGCTGTATTGGATGAATATTCTTAGGAGGCTTAACATCTACTTTACTTTTTAATATTTATATTGATCAGCTGACAATTGAACTCAGCAACACCATGGTCGGCTGTTGACATGGTGTTGCTGAGCCCGTCAATTCGCGCTTTGAGAAGGTTATTGAAAGGTTGTGAGAGCTATACATTCAGGCAGGGACTTATGTATAATGTTGAAAAGTGTGAGGTCATGGTGTTTGGCGCGGGTAAAAAGTTACTTACTAATATTCCTGGGCTCACTTTTAATAATATTGAATTTTTAATGTAAATATCTAGGGCATATGATTAATTCCCACCTAACAGATGACGATGACATCGAGAGAGAGCGTAGAGCTCTCGCTGTACGTACCAACTTGGTAGCTGGAAGATTTGCACGTTGCTCACTACAGGTGAAATAAACTTTATTTAGAGCTTATTGCCAATCGTTTTACACGTGCAGTCTTTAGGATAATAACGAAAAGAACTGTTACTCAGCTCCACGTGTTCAGTATAATGACGGTTTTAGAATATTGTTGGGGCTGCCGCAATACTGTAGCGCGTCAGGCATGTTCGCGGAGATGGGAGTAAACGATTTTTTCGCGATCATTAGAACAATGGTCGTCTCACTGATGCGTCGAACCTGCGGCAGCACTAACAGTATTCTACAAGTTTTGAAAGATAAAGCTTATAGCTCTATACGTAGGCATTGGAACAATTGTCAACTTTTGTTAAGTGTAACATAAAAATAAAAATTAAGTTGTGCTTACTAACATTCTTAATAAGTTTCAATTGTATACTAACATTATTTTATGTTTTTTTTTATGGACACTGGTCTGAAATAAATTGTTTTATTATTATTATTATAGACTGTAGTAAAAAATTTACAGATTATTACAGTCATTTTAGGAGCAGAATGATATGTCAGTTTTGTAGTACTTATGTAAATATTATAATGTTCGTGATTATACCAATATTGTAGAAGATTGCTGAAAGGACAGCGGAAGTAACAGACGAATTTTTACAATGGATTTATAAATATGTATTATTAGTATAATCAGTAATACATATTTCATTATATTATCCAATTTGTGTATAAATAATAAAATAACAATGATTTTCATTTTCTTTGTGTGATGAAGATTTATTATAAATTTAATAGTCAATGTTATTAATTTCTCACTCATTACAAACATACTTCCCTAATATCCTACTAATATTTATGGTCAAAGTCTAATATAAGCAATTTTTTTATTTTTAATATTTCCATTTCCATCATTAAACAGTTATGTAACTAACGGCCGAACTCAAAGAAATCAAACGATGAATTAAGGCGCTTCTACTTATAAATTTTGCTTAGTAAATCAAGACCTTGATGATGTATTGATAAAGTATAGAATCGCTAAGCAACATCTTTAATTAGTAGCGCCTTAAGTACCCATTTGACGGTTCCGAGTGCAGGCGCGAGATACTTCATTGAAACCCCAATTCACTTTTGATTAATTTGTGGAGGTACATAATCGAGGAAAGCAGATCATTTTATATAATAAATCCCCAGACAAATACACCAACTGTAGGGCCCCAAAGTAGGTAGTGAGAAGAGTAGTGCTTTCTGTACACCATACAATGAAAGAGGCAGAATAAACATACATATATATACGTATTAAAAACCACGACTCGAAAACAAACATCAGTGTTCATTACACAAATGAATGCCCCGACCAGGCTCGAATCTGGGACCTCCGGCGTATAAGGCAGGGCTACTACTATCCAGTACATCATAAGCCCGTCATCATTAAAATAATAAATTGATATTATTTTTTATTGCAACTTTAAATAAAATAATTTTGTGGATAATCTGGGCTTTAAATAAAACACTTAAAATCACAGTAAATCGAAACGGGTTTTGGTTGAAGCTGTCAGTAAAGTTAAAACATTTGAATTTGAATTTTACGGTTGAATTTTAAATTGCTCATTGAACATGCGAAACAGTAATAAAACCAAATATATATCCATTCTAGGCTTTGCAAAGGAAACCAGTGTTTATTTGTCAGGTATCAAGATTTACATAAAAACTGGATGTGGTAAATTAGGTGGCAAAATTTTGGAACATGCAATTCAAGGCGTATGTAGGGTTTTATTCAAACTCACTCAACAGATATTCGTCACAGTAAATATTAGGTCTTTACCTATGAAATTGCCGTTTTTCACGAAATAAATGAAGCGTAATTTTTTTATATATTTTTTATTTCTATCAATCAAAATAATCAGCCATGCAATCAATGCATCTTTGCCAACGCATTGGTAGCTTATTGATGCCTTTCTTGAAGAAATCAGCTGGACGGGAGGCAACAAATTCTTCAAAGGCATTTTGTACTGCCTCTCGGGTATTGAATTTTTTTCCCGCCAAGAAGTTATCCAAATTCTGGAAAAAGTAGAAGTCTGTAGGCGCAAGGTCTGGTGAGTACGGCGAATGACGGAGAACTTCCAATCCCAACTCTTGTAGCTTGGAGACCGTCTCCTGTGCAGTATGAGGTCGCGCGTTGTCGTGCAGGAGCAGTGGAGCCGAACGATTGACCAAAGCTGGTTGGAGACGTACGAGCTTCTCCAACATTGTGTTCAGTTCTTCACAGTACACATCTGCAGTAATGCTTGTCCCGTTTGGCAAGAAGCTGTGATGAATTACACCCGCGTTAGACCACCAAACAGTGACCATCACTTTTCTAGGGGTAAGTTTTCGTTTACGGCATTGTTTGGGTGCTGAACCAGGGTCCAACCAACTTGCTGAGCGCTTACGATTGTCAAACAGGATCCATTTCTCGTCACAAGTAACAATGCGGTTCAGAATTCCTTCATTTGTATGCCTGCTGAGCAGTGCAAGGCACGTCTCCATGCGTACTTCGCGCTGGCGGTCATTGAGTTCGTGGGGTACCCATTTGTCAAGGTTTTTTACCTTGCCAATTTGACGCAAATAGACCAATATTGTTTTGATGCTAACGTCGAAAGCTGCTGCTAATTCAGCCGTGGATTGAGTTTCATCAGCTTCCACAATTGCCTTTAATTCGTCATTGTCGACCAAAGTTTTCGGACGACCACGGGGTTCATTTTTCAGGTCAAAATTTCCAGAACGGAAGCGGGTAAACCAATAACGGGTGGTGCGTTCATTTGTAGTGTTCGCTCCGTAAACGTCGTTGATGTTGCGTGCCGCTTGTGCCGCTTTGCTGCCACGACGGTACTCATACTCCATAATTACTCGAATTTTTAACTTATCCATGATGACGAAAAATGTTCGAATGCGTTGAAAACAAAACACTAACTATTAAACAAATGACGATTTTAGAAAAAGAATTCCATGTTTGTCAAATAAAATTAATTTGAAATTAGAATTATCAGTCAAAAAAAAATATTTTCATTTGAAATGGCCAGTACGGCAAAACGGCAGTTTCATAGGTAAAGACCTATTATATGCATATCAGCAGTAGTGAAACTTCATACAAATGCTCGATTTGACGTAATTGCGTCACACAGATGCCTCAGTAAGAGCCCTAAGCAGAACTCGCAGTCTTGTCCGTTGCGCTAGGGTTGAAAATGACATTTAAAATATAAATGTATTTTTACACGACTTTTAAATTTATGCTGAAAACAACATTTTAAGAAATTGTACTGTTTAAAACAGATTTTTTCTCGTACGATTGTATTTTTCATAGGAACCTTAAGTTATTTTTTTCGAAACTTACATATATTTTCCTATTAAGCCCTTTTTTTAAAGTTTCTGACTTTTATTTTTAATTCTAACAGTTGTTAAAAAAGATTATATAAATAGGCTATATCAACGAAATATTATGCAACTTTCTTCAGAGTCTTTGATACAAAAATGGAAGATAAAGACTTCCTAGAATATTGATGTTGTTTCAATCATCCCAATATATTTGTAAATGAGCTAAATTTGTTCTATGTGTACTTGTTTTTAACCAAGTACAACTAACAAAAGTTTACAGTTTAACATAAATTAAGATTGACAAACCGTATGCGTAACTAGCTGCCATAAAAGAACTCGAAGAATACAAAAAAAATATTATCAACTTAAAAAAAATGTAAGGGCTACGCTAACACTTGCATTGAGTAGATGTTCTTTTTTCAAAAAAGAATTGCCTAGTTTCAGTACTGCTTGCGTAGCTTCTAAATTTACTGTGTTCTCTTATTACTCTGATTGGTCTACTGTAATACACTGTAGCCGAGTGATACTAAGAGCCAAATAAGCTCTATGGTTGCAGAAGAGGGAATCAAATGAATACAGTTCAATATAAATCAAAAGTGATCAGTATCAGGATTTTACTGTTCAACTATTTTTCCTGAAGTGGATATGGTACAAGTACATTAACTGCGACTTTTTGTGCTCAAGTGCTCAGAATATATTGTAGTAATATATTACTAAAACTTTATTCTCATAGGTATTTCATTTACTAATTAGGTAAAAATTCATCTATCTATGTTATCTTATCCTAGCATAGTACATTTTTTAAACAGTACACTCGGTTAGAGTTAGGTGATGTTTTATTGAAACTGAGGCAGTAATTGTTTATTTTAAAATGTAATTTACAGAAGGGTTATGCACGGTTATATTACAGGAATAAAATCGAAGAAAAGTTAATATTTGTAGTCATAGGACTTGAAAGATCATCACAGGGTTTGAAAGTTTCCCAATTTTTTTTTTGATAATTATAAGTTGAAAAGCACCTGACAAAAATTTTTTTCATATCTTTCTGATAGCTTGTCAAGACTTGGCTTATCACCCGATTCCGGTATGCCGCTGAATTCTAGGACACCCTGTATATACGTACACTTCCTACTACAAAAATTATTTAGTAAATATAAACGAGGAGTCCCGGCGCGGTTTCACCTGAGTAAGGAGCCCAGTAGTTATCAAAAGTTCTCCTGCTTACGCCGAACGTATACGTATATATGTTCCAAATCATTAGTAATTGCGGCCCTATGTGTATTCAGTACATTTTTGTCATGCAGACGCAGTTGCTGTGTAGATATATACAAATTTAAAGCATACGTAGGGTCGCGCGTACAAAAACTATCGACAATTTTTTACATTAATCTATCAGATATTATACCAATACGCTTTCTGTATCAGTTGCGATACATAAATTATCATAACTTTACCCTAAATGAAGGGAGGCAAAACTAAACAAATCAATGTTTGGAAATTTAGTTTTGTTTTTACTTTACATGGTTATTGATTTAGTGTCGGAAGACTCAGGTAACAAAAGAATTTTATTTGACTGTAGATCAATTCTTTAAAAACTGCATAAAATATATCCTTAAACTTAAGTTAGTGGATATTTATGTTTGACAAAGAGAAGCTGTACTGCATGTTGTGAGATAAAGCGTTAATCTGTTACAAAAACCAACAAAAAAGTCCAAGAATTGTACAGTTATTGTATAAAATTTACTTTTTTTTAATCTCAAGTAAGATTTATCCTTTGAATAGTAGCAAAATGTAACCAACCACAGTTTCATTGCCCTATAAACAAACACATAAATCAAAAAATAACAATACATAAACCGATATCATGGCTCCCCGCGAGACATTGCTATAAAAATCAGGCTTTAATGCGAATTCATCCATAAGAGTGTAATGGCAATATATCTGCGGCGTAGTTATACTAACATTATACTGTTACTGTTGTTTTTATTACCAAGCCAACTAGACGACTGTCACACTTGACGTCACCTGTCGGATACTTATAGGCATTATTATTATTTAAATAACATACGGGTTTTAACGTGTTTGATTATTTTTTTTTAACATTGTAAAATTTTAAGTTAAAATGTAAAAAATATAAATAAACGCGATAAAACAAGGTTAAAATTGTATTTTATATTATAAAATGAATCGTGGAAACTTAAGAAAATACATATTATTATGATTTGTATATGAATTTTACGCCAATATTAAATATTACCGGCCAAATAAACAAGGAATTAAGCTTCTTTCACGCCACGGTCTGTCCGTTCGTCTCGTTTGCTTGGTCGGTTAGTACCTCATGGATTTACTGCCCACAGGCTGAGATTTGCTACCGGTTGTTATCGCGTTGTAAACCAGGAATTTAATGACTGTCCTAGAAGGCTATTCTCGTCTTTGAATTTACGCCTAAAAATAGTCGTGAATTTTAGTTTTTGTTTCCGAAGATGTTTTGACTAGTAGTTGCAAACAGTTGGAGTCTTAATTTTATGTAGTTGTTGTGTCTTTATCTCCTAATTAACATGAAGTTTTACATTGTATAGAAAATAATATTGTTTTTTTTACTTTATTAAATTATTTTTCTTCTTTTAACCAAAAACCTACATCAGGATAAAAGGTCGATGCATGGAGTACAACAATTTTAAAATATACAAATTATTATATTCTAGCACTCAGATATTGGGAATAACAGTAAAAACATAAATGTATAATATATTTTATTTTGTAAATACATATTTTACAGGATCTTGTGTAGTAGTAGTACAACTAGTAACCAAATAAAAAAAAACAAAAATAAATTTTTTTTTAAAAATTACGGGACACCTTGTAGATGCTAGCTTAAACTGATTCCTTTTGTGTTCTCGCGCGCATCGCACTAAACCAGTCTTGTTTTTCTGTTTGGCTCAATTGATTTTTTTTATTATGCAATACGCGACAATAGGTAAATATCAGATAATTTGTTTATTTCGTATTTCATTATATGTATTGAAAATTAATCTGAATATGAGAAACTGCTTTTTTTTCTTTTTTTTTTCGAATTGGACAGTTTATTTATGGCCCATAGGCCTTTTAAATTTCACCGGACTTTGTAGCCTAGCGCTGACGGCGCCTAGCTGGAACTTAAACAACTCCTACATACGACACGCCTGAGGGTATCCGAGAGGGTACGGACCTAGGCTTAGGACGTCGAATATTGAAAATACCACTGGTTCGGAAAGATCATCTACTGCCAAAGAACCAGCAAGAAACTCAGTAGGAATGCGTACGCCACGTTAGCCTGGCCCACCGGTGGGTTAGGCGATTCGAATGCCATGTTGCCCTATTTCTAACTGGAACACCGGCGTTCCTTGTTGTAATATCATCGTCGGGATCTGTTAAGTGGTTACGCGGACGCCTATAACGAACCGCCGCGGCTGGGTTGGCTGTGTATTCAGATGACTTATTGACCAGCGGGTTGGGATGGTGGGAAGCATTATCGAAGTGGCGTCTAGACGCCAACTTCATGAATGCGGCAATGGTGGGCAGCTAGAGATCCTTGTGCAGATCTAAGTTGCGGACATAGGGCGCATTTGCGTAAGAACCTATTTTGAATAACCTGCAAGTGATTGAGGTTCGACTTGCTGGCGTGAGCGAAAGCCACACTGGCATATGTCATGATGAGGCAGATGCAAGTTTTGTAAAGTGTAAGCTTATTTCTAAGCGACATTTTACTTTTCTTGCAAATGAGAGGGTGCAGCCTACCCATGACGAAGGCGGCTCGGTCCCGGACGCGTTTTATGTGATCCGCGAATATTAGTCCACTATCTAAAGTGACTCCTAAATATTTGACTTTTTTAGCCCATGGGATCGTAATACTAAACAGGGTGATTTGACCTAATCTTTTGGAGGGTTTCCTAGAGGTTGTCTTAGAGCAGGTTGAGAGAAAGAAGTACACTGCACTTTTTTCCGGGTTGACTTCTACTCTCCATTTCCTAAACCAAGCGCCTAATGCGTTGGCTGCGGATTGAAGTATTCTAGTTAACCTACGTAGATTCCTATCAGATGTGTATAGCGCGGTGTCGTCCACAAAGAGCGCTTGGTCTACTTTCTCCGTCCTTGGTATGTCACTAGTGTATAGTGAAAACCATGTTGAAGAAAGCACCGAGCCTTGTGGGACACCGGCTAATACAGGACGGGGATCGGAGAGTGCACCTTCCAATCTGTAGCGAAAGGTTCGACAGTGGAGAAAGTCTCGTATGATGTGCACGAGGCTGTTTGGCACGCTTTTTTTTTTAGGGCAGGAGGATAAAAATGCTCTTACGCATACTCTGGCGCGATTCCAAAGCTATGTGGGACTCGTCCCGACGCCTACCAGAACCATACCCACTAAAAACCCCCTGTCGGCTCGTGCATTTTTGCCACTCAGCCTTCATCTGAGCGACGGCCAATTGGAGAAAGAGGCCGCGCTAGTGGGGCCCTTAAGGGGTCACCCGCTGGGATTTACATAGCACTGAAGGTGCTCAAAAATGAAAAGTAAATAATAAAAACATAAAGAATTGAAAATTAAAATTACATTAATTCGGATTTACGTTAGAATTAGAATTTACGTTAGAATTAGAATTTGCGGCCTGAAGGGCCTCGAGATCTAAAGTTAATTGCGTACGTTCGCTTTTGTGCGCGTTTCTCGGTCTAGCGACTTTGTATACCGAATCTAAGACAGGAGCAGTATATGAGACTGAATTTCGAACTAGTGGATTGGGGTGGGATTCGGCGCGTTTGAAGAACGATTCTGAGAGTGTTTTTAGATACTGTTGTACTGTAGGCAGTTCAAGATCTCTGTGTAGGTCCGCGTTGCGCACGTACCAAGGTGCGTTTGTGGCCCTGCGGCAGAAGAGGTTTTGAACTACCTGCAGTTTGTGCAGGACGGAGGGTTTGGCGTGGGCAAAGACTGGCGAGGCATATGACTTGACTGGTCTAACGCAGACCTTATAAAGCGTACGTTTGTTTCTGAAGGACATTTTACTTTTTCTACCTAACATACTGTAAAGCCGGCCTAGGTAAAAACGTGCGAGTTTCGTTACTCTATCGACGTGAGGATTGAAAGAAAGCGTCTGGTCTAAGATGACGCCTAAATATTTGGTACTGCGCTTCCAGGGGATGGGAGTGCCTTGCATTCTCACTTGGAGATAGTCGGCGATACGACTGCGTCTGTAGTCGAAGTAAACCGCAGAGCTCTTCTCTGGGTTAACATCGATACGCCATTTTTTAAACAAGCACCGAGGGCGTTTACAGCCTTTTGGAGTCTGGTGACGAGACCCGGGGCTCTGCGGCCTTTGGTGTAAAGGGCAGTGTCGTCGGCAAAGAGAGCGAGTTCGACGGCTTTCGGCGGAATGGGAATGTCGTTAGTGTACACGGTATACAAAAGAGGGGCGAGGACTGAGCCTTGAGGGACTCCAGCCTTTATGGGACGAGGCGCGGAGAGCGTGCCTTCATGTTTGAAACGAAACGTGCGGTCTTTGAGAAACGACGCGATAATCCTAACTAGGCGATCTGGTAAGCCTATTTTGTAAAGTTTATAAACGAGACCGCTGTGCCAGACTTTGTCGAAAGCCTTGGCTACGTCAAAGAAAACTGCGATCGTTTTCTTTCGTTTCGGATAGAAGCCGTCGAGTATGTACTCGACGATTCGATGGACTTGCTGAGGGCAGGAGTGCTTAGCGCGAAAGCCGATTTGGTGGGGAATTATGAGAGGATCGCCATCCATTGGAAACAGATGGTTCCGCATTTGAGAGAGTATGACTCTCTCGAGAAGTTTAGACATTGCCTTGAGGAGGCTGATGGGTCTGTGATTAGCCGGGATATTAAGAGGTTTAGCCGGCTTGGGTATGCCTATGACTGTCGCTTCTTCCCAAGCTTTTGGAAAGTAGCTAAGGTCGAAGCAGGCATTGAAAATGATAGCTAACAAGGTAAGCACCTGTTGAGGCAGGTGCTTAAGTGCGTGGTTGGAAATACCATCCACACCCGGAGCCTTTCTGGACTTTTGACTTTTGATGAGAAGCGAGATTTCATCATTAGAGACTGTGACGGGGTCGGCGGTGATGGGGAGTGAGTCTCTACGGAGAACTTCGTCCTCCACCGCTTTGATGTGAGTGGGATTCGCGGGTTGCGTGCTGGGCGAGCATTGAGGCGCAACGCTGTCAGCGAAGCATTCGGCTTTCTCTTCGTCTTCGAAGGCGATAGAGCCATCGGGACGAGTGAGAGGAGGGACGTGAGAGGCGGCGTCTACGCGTAAGGCTCGGGCCATACTATAATACGCTTGGTGGGACGGGGAGATATTCGCCATGAGATCGTTCATCTGGGCGTCTCGGAGTTCCGCGAGGCGAAATCTAACTTTGCGTTGTAGCTGATTCGCAGCTGTTCTATAGGCGGGCGTGGGATATTTCTTGGCTCTCCGGAGAGCCGCGTTCTTAGCTTCAATAAGATTGCTAATGTCTAAGGGAAGCGTGGGTTTGCCTTTCTTAGCAACCTTTTCGTTTACACTGATGGCTGAGTTGATAGCATCAGTGAGAGAATTTACTAACGAATCTATTTTATCCGGGCTATCTAATTGATCGGGCGAGATTGCGAGCGGAGAGTTTGGGGCCTCTAAGGCAGAAACTATCGTATTTTTAAAACCTTTCCAGTCGGTAAAGGTCTTAGGAGAAGTGACGTTAACGTTAGGCGGTCCTAGCACGAGGGAGACGGGGCGGTGGTCAGAACCTAGGTCATCGAGCGGTTCGATAGACCTGAGGTCGAGGTTGATATGCTTGACCATTGCAAAGTCGAGGATGTCAGGAGAGTGGTTCGGGTTGTCGGGATAGTGAGTGGGAGTGATGGAGGAGACGACGTCTAAGTCGAGTAAGTTGGTGATGTCAAGGAGAGCGATACCGCTTTGGTTGGTTGAAAGGCACGTCCAGTATGTTTGGAGTTAAAGTCTCCGAACATAATGACTGAACGGCCGAGGGCGAGAATGGTCTCAAAGTCGCTGCGGATAGGTTTGGTGCCACAGGGTATGTAGACTGAAGCTATGATGATGGTCGGATGACCAGTCATAGCCAATCTACATACAGTGGCTTCCATGTTGAGGAGAGGAGGGGTAGGGAGAGGACAGCAATGGAATCCTCTTTTGTAGTAGATAGCAGTGCCGCCGAAACCGTCGCAGTTAGGCCTATCGTTACGTGTAAACACGTATTTAGGAATAGCGAATACCCTGGAGCGATTAGGAGTGAGCCATGTCTCTTGGAGTAGTAAAAGGTCTGGGTCGTTGTTCTGAAGGAACAGTTTGAGCTCGGGAAGGTTGTTGCTTAGGCTACGAATGTTAAAAGATGTTAGGGATAAGCCCTTGGGTTTGATACGACAGGACGCGGGATTCGCGGGTCTAGACATTATAATTTACTTTTTTTAAGAATTTATACAAAAATAAAGAATTTACAACGAACTTAGGAGCGAGTGATGCTCGGCTAACGCGAATAAACGCTCTTGAGGAGAGCGGGCGCTCGCAGTTTGCGTGCGAGTATGGAAATTTCATTAATGTCTACGTTTTGGATGACGTCGAACACGGTCTTCATGTCCTCAGCCAACGATGACTGAGGTGCGGATGGCGGAGCGGGATGCGGCCCTACGGAAGCTACGGGAGCTGGGATGGGTCGGGAAGGTGCAGGCGGGACGGCCGGACGCTGCCTCCAAGACAGGGCCTGAGTAGGCGTCGGCTGAACGGGCTTTGCTTCCGGGGGACCCCGGTTGCGCAGCGGCGGGAAGTTAGCGGGAGTGAGCGGCGGCGCCGGTTTGGGCGCGACCCTTTTGGTGGTGAAGCGCGGAGCGCGTGGGCAACCCCTGTAGTTAGCTGTGTGGCCGGACTGGCCGCACAGCACACAGGCAGGGGGGGAAGTGGATTCGGGAGTGCGAGTGCACTCCTTAGTGATGTGAGGATCCAGGCACTTTACGCACCTGGGGGGAGCTGAACAATTAGCCGCTGCGTGGCCATATAGCTGGCAGCGGTGGCACTGCCCAGGGTGACCGCGGGGGTTGGGACGCTCGACGGAGATGTTCGAGAGTCCGCAGATTGTGCGAGCCTCTCTGAAAATCTCCTTCGAGTTGGGAGAGTTGGTAAGGATTACTAGAGCTAAGGGAAAACGCCTACCGCGGTTGGAGTGCATCTTGTGCACTGCTGTGGCCGGGAAACCCTGAGACTTAAGGTCCTCGAGAATGTCTTCGTTACTGAGTTCGAACGGGACGACCCGTAGTACTGCGCGGATCTTACGCTCCTCCGGGAGGGCGTAGGTGTGATACGCTATTTGATTGATCGACAGAAGCCTAGTGAAAGACCGGAAGTCGTCGACGGTCACTACTTGAATTTTGATTGTATCGCCAACGTTGGCGGCTTTTAAGTAATTAATTTTGTGCTCTTTGCACAAGTTTGAGACCGCGGTCCAGCGCGCTTTTTCACGGAGGAATACGGGCGGAGGGAGCTGAGGACGACGCGGTTACTACGAGCGATTTTAACGGCGCGGGGACTGGTGTTGAAGACACCGGGGAGGGCTCGGGTATTGAAGATACCGAAGCTTTCTTAGAGCGCTTCTTGGAGCGCTTGGCGACAAGTTGAAACGCGGGCTCAGGAGAGCCAGTTAAGGTGACGGCATCTGACGACGTATCAGACGCGGGTTCGGAGTCGCTCCCGGGAGCGGTACGCTTACGACGCGACGCGTGAGAGGATGCGACCGATTCGCAGTCCATCTCGGACGAGGCGGGAGACGCGGGAGAGCTGAAGACCTGAGGGGTCTGGACGTCGGTGGCCTGAGGGGCCGAGGTTGAGGCCTGAGGGGCCGGAGTTGAGGCCTGAGGGGCCGGGGACGCGATAGATGCCTGTAAGGCCTGCGTTAGTATGTCATCGGGTATGCTGTAGCCAGACGCAGCGAGCACCTGGGCGAACGACCTAAGAACGTTGACAAGGTCCATTGGAGAGCTTGGTCCTACGATATGTAATATATAAATATGCCTAGGTTCCCTAGCAAACCTAGCACCTAAACCTCCCTACCCGCGGTAGGGGGGCTGGGGACGACGCGAAGTGGTGCCCCTAGCTCGGACAGCACTGTACCGTCACCCTGGGAAAGGCTCAAGTGCAATGGGATCGGGTCAGCCGGTTTCTCCTTGGCCTGAAGGGCCTTGGAAGCGCACCGGGGCAACGCTATCAGGCTTAGTTGTCACCGTTAAGTATCCACCTAATCAAACGCAAGTCTACTACGGAGTGTGTCGTCAATAAATTGACAACAAAAACCGGCCGTAGACCTGACGGAGTTGGGTTGCACTAAAAGTGCGGGATTGACTACGTTACGACCGGCCGGAGCCGGCCGCAGAGCGAGTCTCTGACTACGTACAGGCGCCAAGCGTCAAGTACGCAGCCAGAAGGACAGCCCGAGTCTCGCGAACCACTATCGAATTTAATCGACCGCCGTAAGCTCAACCCTGTTGTTGCTGCACTTACCGAGGTGAGGTTTTTAATTCGAGGGGTGCACAGAATGCGAGATTGACTACGTTACGACCGGCCGGGGCCGGCCGCAGAGCGAGTCTCTGACTGCGTAGCAGGCGCCAAGCGTCAAGTACGCAGCCAGAAAAACAGCCCGAGCCTCGCGAACCACTATCGAATTTAATCGACCGCGGTAAGCTCAGCTCTGTTGTTGCTGTGCAAGAGACCGACTTACTTGCAGCCGATCGAAACCGACCGCAGAGTAAGCCCTAAAGAGGCTAACAGCGTATGAGTATTGTTACGAGTTGACGTCGAGAGACGACAATCGTGACTCAATTGCTGGAGCGACCGCGAACACGTCCGAGCGGGGCCGGACGCAGAACGGATCTGAGAGTGGCGTTTGAGTATTGATACGAGAGAAGTCGTGAGACAACAATCGTGACTCGGCAGCCAGGAGCGACCTTCAACACGTCCGAACGGGTCCGGACGCAGATCGGGTCTGATTTGGCACGCCTAGTTCAAAGAGCTTATATAATAAGCCATTGTGCCAGACCTTGTCGAAAGCTTTAGCCACGTCAAAGAAAAGCGCACCCGTGCCTATCGGTTTTACCTAAGTTCCATTGCTCCAAGATGTGCTCCGTGATGCGGTGCACCTGTTGGACGCAAGAGCGACGAGACCTAAAGCCGAACTGTTAATCCGGTACCAGGTGCTTTAATTGGATGACCTCTCGGAGCCTGTTCCAATCCCCATCAGTTCAGCCCCCCATCAATTCGGCTTTCGCGCTAAGCACTCCTGCTCCCAGCAAGTCCATCGAATCGTCGAGTACATACTCGGTTTCTATCCGTGTCGTTATAAAACAGTCGCGGTTTTCTTTGACGTAGCCAAGGCTTTCGATAAAGTCTGGCACAGGGGTCTCGTTTATTAACTCTACAAAAAAGGCTTACCGGATCGCCTAGTCAGGTTAATCGTGTCGTTTCTCAAAGACTGTACGTTTCGATTTAAACATGAAGGCACGCTTTCCGCGCCTCGTCCCATAAAGGCTGGAGTCCCTCAAGGCTCAGTCCTCGCCCCTCTGTTGTTCACCGTGTACACCAACGACATTCCCATCCCGCTGAAAGGCGTTGAACTCGCCCTCTTTGCCGACGAGACCGCACTTTATACCATATACTAAACTCTATACAGTGTTCCGCAGCTTGTAACCCGACTCCAAAAGGCCGTAAACGCCTGTGGTGTATGGTTTCAAAAATGGCGCATCGATGTGAATCCAGACAAGAGTTCTGCGAATCGCTTCGACCCCGAACGCCGTCGTCCCGCTGGCGATCCCCACGTTCGAATGTTAGGCATTCCCATCCCCTAGAAGCGCAGTACTAAATACTTAGACGTCACCTTAGATCCGACGCTTTCTTTCAAGCCACACGTCGAAAGAGTTTTGAAACTCGCCCGTCACTACTTAGGCCGCCTCAATAACATGTTAGGTAGAAAAAGTAAAATGTCTTTCAGAAACAAACGTACACTTTACAAGGTTTACAAACTGCAGGGAGTTCAAAATCTCTTTTGCCGCAGGGCCACAAACGCACCGTGGTACGTGCGTAATGCGGGCTTGCACAGAGATCTTGAACTGCCTGCAGTACAACAACACCTCAAAACGCTCTCTGAAGCTTTCTTCAAACGCTCCGAAACCCATCCCAATCCTCTAGTTCGAGTTTCAGTCTCTTATACTACTCCTGTCTTAGATTCGAAGTTCAAAGTCGCTAAGCCTAGGAATGCGCAAGCGTACTCTTGCGCCAGACTGTCAGCCGAGCTCGAAGTCCTTCTGGCCGCAAATTCTAATTGTAACGTTAATTATAATTCTAACGTAAATCCGAATTAACTTAACTTCTTTTAATGTATTTTAACTTAATTTCTCTTTGCAATTTTGAGCACCTTCAGTGCTATGAATTCACCTTCAGTGCTTTGAGCACCTTCAATGCTATGTAAATCCCAGCTGGTGACCCCTTCTGGGCCCCGCTAGCGCGGCCTCTTTCTCCAATTGGCCGTCGCTCAGATGAAGGCTGAGTGGCAAAAAAGTTGCACGAGCCGACAGGTGGTTTTTTAGTGGGTAGTGGTTCTGATAGGCGTCGGAACGAGTCCCACATAACCTGGATCACGCGCGCCAGTGTATGCGTCAGAGCATTTTTTATCCTGCTGCCCTTCCCGTGGAGAGGAACAAAAAAAAAGGCTTTTCAATATGATGCTTTCGTATAATTTGCCTATCGCGCTAAGCAAGCTATTAGGACGGTAGCTTGTAGGTAGATCAGCCGGTTTTCCGGGTTTCCTAATATCTATGGTAACTACGGAGTACCAACTTGAATGTTTCGAGTTAAATTCACCAGCTAGTATTACGGAGGGACTCATATCGAGTAGCGACTGGAGGTCACTTTGAAGTATAGCTTTATCTGGTGGTTGGTAGATGTATGCCAGCGTGATTGGCTGATGGGCGCTCATCGCTATTCTACAACAGGAACCTTCGATATTCTCGAACTGTGGGGGATCGACAGTATAAAGTGTAGTGACCTTTTGTAATAGATGAGGGTACCGCCTTTATCGGCCTAAGCCTATGGTTACGAACGATGTTGTAGTTCGCTATTTTCGGGTCCTTGTGACTAGGTTTCAAAAAGGTTTCCTGCACAAGTAAGATGTCGATTTGGAATTCTCGAAGGAGTACATGAATTTCATTACGCTGATGTTTAAGACCATCGGCGTTGAAGTAGCCGATAGTAAGGGACCGAGGTTTTAATCTAAAGGACGCCATTTAAAAGTTAAATTTATTGAATTTTTGGACGTTGACGAAGCACGTTGCCTGGAAGTCACCCTTTGGGGCTCGTAGTTTGCGAGCCAAAGTGGTGATTTCTCCCAAGTCGAAACTTGAGGCAAATTCGCTTACAAGCGCGAAGTCTAAAAGTGGACCTGGCCGTGAGAGGAGAAGGCATGCAAGCAGGTGCTAACCTGACTTGCTGTACCTGAGAAGACAGGAGGGTGAGGGCTGCCATGGGTTTCCTCACCATGGTAGGTGGGGTCACATATGCATTCTTGGGAGGCGGTGGAGGACCGTGAGGGTTACATAGCGGAGGCTGCGTTTTGTTGGGTGGGCTGGGCTTTGCAGCAGGAGCAGAGGGTGGACACCTTTGCTTTGCCTTCTGCGCCTTTTTGGGATGGGGCCCTGGGGCATCCTAGGTAATTGGCAGTGTGGCCAACCGACTTACATAAGACGCATGCAGGAGGTTCAACAGATTGCGGGGTTCGCGCGCAACCCGCAGTGCCATGATCACCCAGGCATTTGACGCACCTGGGTTTGGCGGGGCAATTTTTGGCCGTATGGCCATAGACTTGGCATCTATGGCATTGGCTGGGTATACCACGTTTGAAAGGGATCTCAACGGTGATCCCCGAAAGTCTTGCTATTGTTTTAAGGTTAAAAATCCCCTTGCCCTCAGGGGTGTGATCTAGTGTTACCAACACTAGGTTATACGGCATACGATCTTTGCCATACATACGGTGGACGGAAATTAAAATATAGTTTTGTCTTAAAATGTCATAAGGACTTGCTGTCATAATATCAAGGTCAGGTGTCCACAGTAGTCGCAGAAGAACTCAGCAAAAAGCGGTGAGGAATGGGGCGGTACCTGCCGTTGAATTTAGTTTATTTACTGTTTTATTACTTTTTAGTATTTTTTTATCATTTTTAGTTGATGATAGGTTTGATATTGGCCAATAGGTAAGGTAAAATAAATATAAGGTATGATATAGCCTCTGGTTTTTGTTCCTAGTTATCAGCGATTATAAGTTTATATTAAAAAATATATATATTTTAAAACTAAGTATTATAATTGTTATTAACCCTATCAATCAATTACACAACTGAACTGATAATCAAATAATATGTTCAAAATAAATATGTCCAACGGTTGTTACGTTTAAACCGCAGTTATATTTAAAGCCTGGGGTGGTCCTATTCCAGCATAATCCATGTAATTTAAATTAAACATAAAAAATTAATAAAGTACACTAACCAAAACAAATTTAAACTGTATCCATAAAGGAACACACCTATAATGTTCCTCATCGTATAACACCGTACGTAGTTAATCCCCAGTCAGCGATTATGTCGAGCATTATCCTGCGATCCCCGTCATCCCCGCTGTAGAGGTACCGTCGCGATGGCCCTCCCACTGGTTAGAGTACAGTTACTTTGCAAAGTGATCGGGGATTTTCGTGGTATAAATGAAGATTAATTATATTTTTTCATTCATTAGGCATCCTGTTAATTGACATTGTATCGATGATTCGGGGTAAGTAAGTATTAAGTAGCTGAGCAATACATCACATGCTTTTCATTTTATAACAGGACCTGTGATTTTTTTTGTGTGGAGTAGTCTAAGGTTTTTTTTACCTAGCTTGATGGTAAAATAAGTACACTGGTCTTCTATATATCTATTGAGTGTTCTACCAATGACAAAACAAAAACGAAAGATCTCTGACTTATGACGTTGTATAATATTAAAGAAACTTTCATACGATAAAAGTTTGAATACTGGTTAAGCATCACTACCATAATGCACATAAATTTAAACTTACCACTACTAAATCACCACATGACAACCACTCGCCATCCCAAATTAACACCCTAAACAATACGGGCATCTTCTTTTCAAGATGCAACAATGAAATTAATTCAAAAACTTTACGTGAAAATGAGCCGCTGGAGAACATTCTACACTGCCAGGCCTTGACACATCTACTTTAACACAAAATAATTTAGGTTGGAGTGGACGAAACTATTCACTTTAAAAGCATGTTTATTTCGCTGTTTGTTGGATATCACGGAAGTTCCTCTAATGGGCTTTTAGGCCTCGTTAGATATACGCCCTGTGTGTTGGAATTTGAAAGTAATTGAAATTTACTGGTTCGGGAATTCTTTTGGATTTTTAATGTTTCAAAAATATTACACGGTAAATGTAAAAGGTATATTTAAGATTGATTTACTTGAGCATTTATTACAATCAGAGGTTGTATAATAATGTGAATTTTTTTTGGCGACGACTCTGTATCAAAGTCATTTTAGAACATTAAAAGTTTGAACATTGAAAACAGTATTTTTATAATATTACAAGTGAAAGCAGTAAAATGCATACAAAGTATAATTTTCAATATTACGCTTTCTCATAATAAGATAAGAACCATATTAAAAAAAGTTTAAACACAATAATGACTTAAAAAAATACTTTCTTGGTTACTTTCGGTTTAGGATCTAATTATGAAGAAAACGGCGTTCAATAAAAAGTTATACTGACTATAAAGCTCGCATTTATTTTTTTATTGGTTAATTCCGTTTCGCTGTGATTTTTACAGCGAGGTTATAAAACAAGCCGCAACGTTACAATGGAATGAATCGTGCGAAAACGAATGTTGTAAGTTATCACTTTCATAACATCTGATGCAACATATTTTGATGTCATCCTGTTGTCATGATGTTCCTCGCCGTTTAACCCGAGCAGCTTTTTATGCAACTAATCGGTAATTTATTATTTCTGGACAACGCAGCCCTTGATGCTAAACTCTGCTGGTGAATAAAATTTTAAAATTTGTTCAACTGCTTCAGTGTTAATTGATAAATACCAAGTAGCTAACTAACCTTGATAACATTCGTGTCTTAGATGAAGAACATTGAAAAATTTCAAGTTAAAAAAATATCTGCAATATTTTGATCAAAACAATTCATCTGTAATTTTTTCTTTGATATAACTGAATTAAAAAAATAATCATTTTTATAAATAGCTATTTCAAGACCTTTATCGTTAAATATTTACGTATTGTAAATCAAGTGAATTCTCTTTATATGAGAAATAACCCCATTATGTCTAGAATGAAGCCACAAAACTATGTAGTTAGCATCTCGTACGTTAATTTACAGATATTTTTTAAAAAAACCCTCTAAAGAAGAACTTTAGAATGATAAAACAACTGAACGCAAAACGCAGTCTCAATACGAAAATAAATTAAATTTACTAGCTGTGGATCTAAATATTTGAATAAGAAGGAGAGCAGTCGGTATTAAACAATAACATTTCGGTTGCCTGCAAAAGCTACAACTTGAGCGTCTGTGCGTCCCTCCCTGGAGGCTTAATTTCTTGCTTTTATTACTTGTTGGTGTAATCATAATAATCCAGAACTCTTGAATATTCGTTTTGATATATTTTGACTCGGCCATTCTTTTTTCTAAGAAGATACTAAACCTCTACTGATTTTAAATAAATATTACTACTGAACGGTTTTGGCCTCCTGTGTATTAGAATCCTTTTAATTAAATAAAGATAAAAATCACAATTGCATTTGAAATTATGGCACTCGATCTCATGATGTCATAAAGATATCTACCGGGCGAACTTTATGTCTTATTCGAGGAGGAATGTTGGTAACATGATTTAAATACATATGTATTATTATTTATGATTATTTATTGTTTCTGTTAATTTTTTAGGTTCATTATTCATATTGGGAAAACACGCAAAAATTGCGGTGTCCTTTCGAAAAATCAATACCAGATGACAACCAATGATACTACAAGACTCATTCAAAATAAAATAATAAATTAAATCTCTGTCTTACTCAGTGAAATACATTATTTACAATAATCGAAAACTAAATTCCATTAAATTATTTATTTTTCAATATTGACAGTTTTCTGCATTTAAGGAAGTCGCATTGGCTGTTAAAAAAATGAGACAAATTTCAAATGAAACAACTGCTCGTTTAGTCTATTTCTGTTACTTCCACAGCCTCATGACATATGGCATTCTGTTGTGGGGGAGTGCTGCCGACATCGGTACTATATTTTTATTCTGCAGAAAAGGGCTGTTGGCGCAATCTATCAGCTCGGTCCAAGGGTGTCACTTAGAAGTAAATTTAAGGAAATAAATATTCTTACTTTCCATTCACAATATATTTTAGAAAACTTTATGTAAAAAAGAACATAACCTTGTTCAAAAGAAAAAAATATCTGCACAATGTTAACACAAGAGGAAAAAGTATGCTGGCAGGTCATAATAGTAGGCTTCATATAGTCACTAACTCATTCATGGGTCAATGTATACGCTTTTATAATAAGGTTCCTGAGGATATCCAAGGTTTTCCTATTGACAAATTCAAAGAAACTATAAAGTTGTGTGCTAAAGCATATTATAAACTATCCGATTATTTGGACGATAAAAGCCCATACACTCATTAACAGGATTTTACTAATATTTGCAACAAAACATGTGTAATGTGTCTGTTCGCTCGTTGAGTTCACCGTCCCGATGAATATCTAAAGCGTCATTGTCACTAAAGTACGTCTTCTTATGGTAGCGTCAGGAGCCGGGTCGCTCACTTCCCTCTAATATGGTTGAGGAGGGCGATGGCTGGATCCCGCGTTGAAATATTTGAATTTGACTTTGAACTATATGCTAAGTATTTTTTACACCACGTTTTAGTCTGTCAAAATTAAACTACACTTCTACTATTGCGACCTTACTACAACAATCTAAAATAGTAGATTAATTACTGCATGTATTACTAGGTAACCTTACTTCCTCTATATCAAATAAGTCAGGTTTTATTCCAGTCACTTCTCTCTATCGCCCAGATACAGCTCGCACTAAGCAGCATAACTTAACAAAGGACGCTGACAAAGTGTCTTCTTGCAAGACACAATGGCAACTCCACTTCGCTTAAATTGTTTCCATTCGGGGAGTATGTTGGGTTTTGATTTGTTCCTTATGATAATATTGATTTGATAGGATTCGTGCTGGTTATATTTCGTAAGAGTCGGTGTTCATTTGGGTTAAAGAACGTTACTTTAATGATTGACATGGTTTTCAATTGAATGAGTTGATATATATATATATATATATATATATATATATATATATATATATATGGATGTATAAATAAATCCCCAGACAAACACGTCAAATGTTTGACCCCAAAGCAAGCAGAGCTTGTATCATGGATGACCATACAGCGAACTGGGGGGAGCCAAAAATAAACATACATATATAAATACATGACCCAAAAACAAACAACTGTGTTCATCACACAAATGAATGCCCCGGGCTAGGACTCGAAACTGGGACTACCGTCGCTACTCGGCCGTTAATGTATGGATACAAAATGTATGTTTTAATATTCGATATGAATGTAGCGAAAATAAGGATCAGAGCTATATTGATTGTTTTTTCTGGATTCAAAAATAATAAATTAGTAACTTAATAAAATAAATATTTTTAATACTTTGAAGATTCTGGATAGAGCAGTCCTGAAATTTGCCAACTACAATAATAAATATTTCGTGTTATGAAAATTCTCAGAATACAGCCCCATTAAAAGCTAGCAAGCAGCAACATCAAATATCGATTATTTGTAACCACTTTGTAACATCGAAATGCGACGCCCCACGCCGCCGGGCGGCGCGACTTGCTCAGCCGTGACTCACGCGATTTTCACCTGTCATGGCGAAGATATAGTTAAGGAGTCGCAGTTTCGGTAGGTACTTCACATTTTGAGTGAGGAGGTAGAAAATATTGATATGACGTATATAGCTATTAATTTATATTTTAAGTAAGTAAGTAGAGGTAGTATTATAACTCTTACTACAAGGCAATTTTTTTTTAAAGATTTTTTTAGCATTGACATGGTTTAGAATGGACAACAGTAATATAATGAATGAATTCACAGAAAAACACAGCAACTATAAGGCCCCAAAGTAAGCAGAGCTTGTGTTATGGATGACCATACAGCGGACTGGGAGGAACCCACATTAAAGCTGCATATATAAATACAAACTACTATAACCCGAGAACAAACATCTGTGTTCATCAAACAAATGAATGCCCCGACCAGGAAACGAACCTGGGACCTTCGGCGTATGGACCTCCGGACCTACTACCCAGAACGCCACTTGGCCATCAATAGAACAGTGACAATTACATCTTTTGAGGTTTGAGACATATCCACATACATTCTCGCACTGCAAGTTAAAAATAAGACTTACTAATTTTAGTATTATATTAACCGAAGTCGAATATTGTCGAACTTTTGAGGCCCGCAAACTTTTGATTATTTGCGTTCGTTTGGTTTTGTGCAGACTCTGGAGTCAGTTAAACAGCATGGAATCAAGTGCACAAGTTGTTAAGAAATGTAAATATACATTATAGATACATTAGGTATATGTTTTATACAGTAATATTAATATGCATAATTATAAATTGTCGCACGTGTTCGATTTTTGGGTTTTACAATTACTTTATCAGACCTGCTTGTTCGAGAACGAAGATTAGAATATTAGGCAAGGCATAATTTATTTGAATAATTTGTATGAAAATGTATAATGACCGTTGATGTTTGAACTCAGGAGAGATTAACGTTCGGAAAAACTGACGCCTAGCCAATGCCATTCGGGTTTTTGCGAACCGAATGTGTAGACCGAATAAAGCCGAGAATGGCCTGCCTGATCGGCACGGGTCGGACATGTGCTTCGGGACAGCCTTGTCCTTAAACAAATACTACCAACTTGTATGTTCCGGCCGCAATATGTAGGTAGTGCCACTTACGTATTTTTACGTCAAACTGACGACCGAGTGGCGTATTGGTTAGGAGCCCTGCCTCATACGCTGTAGGTCCCAGGTTCGAATCCTGGCCGGGGCATTCATTTGTGTGATGAACATAAATGTTTGTCCTCGGGTCATGGTTGTTGATATTTATATATGTATGTTTATTCTGGGTTCCCCCCCAGTTCGCTGTAAGGTCATTCATAACACAAGCTCTGCTTACTTTGGGGCCATACAGTTGGTGTGATTTTCTGGGGGTTTATTATTATTATTATAAACTGTTTGGATTTTAATTAGAATTAAATTATATTTAAAAAGATTTAAAATTCATAGTTCGTTTATACAACAGAGTACATACAGAATACATACATAATCTCAATCAAAAACCACTCTCTGTCTCTAGATTTTCACTAGACCGTGAACGGTTTTGGGGCCCTTTCTGTCGCCTCTATTCATATAATAATTGAACCAGTATTGGGTTATTTAGGAATGGCTAACTTAATGGACCAAAGATGCTTAATAATACACAATAATACTAGATTTACTTGCTCAATAAAGGGCTCCGTTGTCATTGTTTCTGTACGTTAGATACTTTGACGCAAACATGAAAAGGCTTCCAGCAGTTATTATGGTAACTTGAATAAGAACGTTGCTAGTGTTATACAAGGAGGAATTTACGGAAATCACATTTTATTAAACCAACGTTTACATTTTATTAAAATTCAACTTGAGTCGAGTTGACTTTTTACATTTCTAACATCTAGATAACCTCGCCTGTGAGGTAAGATAGGTATCGCTGTATGTTTTATTCAATACAATATCAGAACTATAAAACTATAATCAAAATATCAACCTCACAAATAATAAATATTTATTACATAAAAAATTAATCATCGCGCCGCAAACTTTGATATTTACTATCACCGACCACTACTCGTCACACACTGTTTGGTAAATCCATTAGATATGGCAAGCGAGAAATAAACTTATATGTTATATTATATTATTATATGTTATGTTATGTCATATTAAATGTAGAAAGACGTGAAATACAAAAATATTTACTACATTTTCATACAGACTTTGACATGCCATTCATGGGAACACGAAATTGAAACTTCTTTAAAATATTTTACATTGTTATTGGTACCTAATGAAATTAAGAGTTTGCAACGAATAAGTTTAAAGTTTGGCTTTTAAAAGATCGTCCTTGGTAGATCGAAAAGGGATCGAAGAAAAAAACGGGCAGAAATCAAACCCTCGCATTTCTTTACAAATGTACATTTCATGAACTTATATAACTTAACTGATATCATCGCTCTTCAGGAAACTTGGTTGATGCCACACGAGCTTTCCTATATTGGTTCTATAGACGTGGACTGCAGGCCTGCTACAGGGTAGGCCCTATGGTGGAGTTGCCATAATGTGGAGGAAATCAGTGTCCGACTCTGTTTCTATAGTGGAGTGTGATAGTGACCGTGTAGTATGTATAAAGACAAAAACTAAAGAACGTGAATGATTAAATTAAAGAAAGCTCTTTATTAAAACATTGGAATAGTGGCCACCTACAATGTAATGTAAAATAAATTAAAAAAATTGATACTTTATATGGATCAAGTGTTCGAAAGAAATTATTATTATTATAGGTTTATTATTTTACTATTACAGGATAACTCAAATTTTTCAAGTATGCATAAAGTACCACGAGCTAAGTGCGCTAAATGCAGGCGACGAAATACAAATACATTTCATTTAAATGTGTTCAAAGAAGACTATTAACTTTCTAAATTATACTATTTATTTTTTACATTAAACTTACACGACCATTATTCAACAAAATGTTTGTCACTTTTGCTTGCTTGATGCCACCTATTCTTCTTCGTTATCTCAACGTTGACGACGTCCCATAAAAACTTTCTCATTCAACATTTATTTTGCTCAAGCCACTGAGGGAATGCATTGTTGAAGTTATGTTTATTTTTAATTACATAAGTAAAATATACAATGTATTTTGCACGTTTACCTTTCGTAACGAACTCTTTGGTAAGAAATAAAAATTTTCTGTATCAATTAATTGATTTAGTTTTATCTTTTGAGTATATACTGTTTATGGGCAAATAGTTGTTAAAAACTTAATGAACTTCTTTCTGAATCTAACATTTCTATAACTATTGTTATTTCGTAAAATAATTTTTTGAGTGCAATTTTGGACCTTATAAGCATCCAGACATTTTCTCCGTCATACTAAGATTATGTAATTTATATATGAAGTTCCACACACGTACCATCGATAAAACAACATATCGATTTAAATATTTTGATAGTGGCGTTTTGGTGAAGGCATGGATTAATGTACCAGCCTTTTTCTGAAGAAAAATATTGCCCCAGTAATTAGGTGTACTAAATTTTAACGAGGTCTTCTTGGACGGAATTGTCATCATCTTCGGTAATCATACGTTTGTATCGTACTCGTATGTAAGATAAAGGCTTTCCCTAATTTTTATATGAAAACATAATTTATACCGAGTTCAAAATATATTTGGCCGCTTTCAATTATGTATCATTCAAATTCTAAAGAATTTTCTTTGATAGAGTTCCTTCCAATTTGATAATAATGCAATGGAAAAATATAATACTCCACAATCATCTAATCGCTCGAGGTCTCAAATAAGCTATCAAAATCGAAATAAATATGTAAAAATACTTAATAATTTTAGCATCGTTTCGTAGCAAAGCTTTTTGTACAGTTTACTTCAAGTTCATCATCCTTAGTATCATACTTAGATAAAATAAAATAAAAAAATTGTTACTAACTCTTTATGTGGATCAGGTGTCCGAAATAAATTATTATTATTATTATTAGATAGGTATTGGTCAGGCTTATCTTTTCCCCAAAAAAATTATGCTATAAAATTTTATAGCATAAAAGTAGTTTTCAGAAGAAATAAGCTTTGCAAATGTTATATTAATAGTGGTATATTTTATATTGGTTACTAAAGTAATGAAACGTGTTTGTGAATAAATCGAATTTTTTACTTATGCGAAAACTAAGGCCTTGCTTTAATGGATAAAATCCAAAATGCACTACAAATTTGTACTAATTTGGATATTCTAAATCGATCTATATCGGTTAATACAATAATATCTAGAAGTTATCTGAGAGTGATAATTCAAATAAATTTTTGTTTAGATTTAAAGAATATACAATTTTTTATACACCAATGAAGTTCATTGCCTTGTGAAACCACGAAAGCTAATTTGACTACGAAAAGTAAATACTTGAATATTCATGACATCAGCTGCAAGATAATCTTTGGTCCAAACCACTGAAGCATTTTTGCCTGAGGTATTAAATAATTAATTAAAACTATTGTACATTTTCAAATAACGTGTTTTAAGTAGAAATACTATACCAAACTAAGTTACTAAAATTAGTTTGTATTTTGCCACGAATATGTTACTCCCCTTAATAAATCGGAATTAACTCAACTATTCCTTTGCAGTCCAAGAAGCTAAAGATTATTCAGAAAGTTCGCTCGTTAAAACCTTCGTAGACGGAAACTTTCCAAAACTGAAACACTACGGAACATTTAACTAGTCGAAAATAATAGAGAATAGCTTTTGCCACTGCATAAAAGAGATAATTCTCTGTTTGAAATTGTTTTCCGATAGAGTTTTGTTTTTTATCCGTATGTAAACTATGTACGTTTGTGTGTTGTCAGGCAAGAATGTTGTGTATTTTTGTTGCTGTATGCACAAACAAATTTTTTTACTAAGAGTTACTTGTATATTGATATAGTTAAAAACGGGTTAAACAGTGAATAAGTTATTTTTTTTTTAGCAAGATTGGGAGGCTTTTATATTTTACTCAATATCGGTATTTCAACAATAGATTTGCATATGAAGGAAGGAAACCACTTTTAAATTGTTTCTAGCATGTTGTTTATTTTATGCTACAGATAATTTCTAACCTAATAGATGTATCAGAAAATCACTAATAAAAATAATAAAACACTACAGTCCAAGTGATTGACAAAAAACTCCACAAATGTTAATTTTTCCTCAGAATTAAATATAAATATTATTTTTGTAACACTGTGATGATTACTAATAGCTTCCTTCTTCCTGTTCCAATTACAAAAGAGCCCTCAATTTGTAAAAAAGATAATTAAGATATCAGAACAGAGTCCTACAAATAGAGGTGCTCAAGTAATAGAATACAGCAATTAATTTCAGGGAAACCTTATGGAAAAAATAATTATTCTTTTTTCTTGTCCAGTACCCTTGAAAAATTACTAACGATTTATATCTCCCACCAAAAGGTGAAATTGTGCGACCTTTTTTGTTATCGCCAATTTAAAACGAGGTTAAGTACAAATGGTTGACTCTGAGCATTATGTAAAATATTCTGTTCTTTCGGAAGCACTGGCTAATGCTGAGTTTGTATTATGCAAGTTATTGTGTGTGAAGTTGACAAAATTGAAGTCAAAACTATTTTCGTTGGTAATGGGGAATGAAAGTTATAACTATCGAAACTGTTTTCTTTGGTAATGTGGAATAGACGTTCACCCCCATCCGCAGTTCATATTTCACTATAAATATATATATTTTTTGAAGAGAATGTTCACAAGTGATGAAAAGCTGATCGCCCACGACAAGGACCTGGATTGCTTATTATGAGTTTTTGCCGTAAGGTAAAACTATTAATTTGAATCTTTACTGCCAACAGCTGATGTGGCTCAAGCAAGAAATTGAGAAAAAACGGCTGAACATGACCAACTTTCATCGTGATATACACATGCCACAAACTTTTTAGCTACTTTTTTCCACTGGCTTTGTTTCCTCTCAGCCTACCCATAATACCTTAACTAGCCGAAGTAAAGTTGTATTTACGGAATCTCGATGAAAATGAAGAAAAAAAAAATACTTTCATCAAGTGTAAATTTTTTTACCTATGATGATATACTATAGTATTTATTTTATTTACTTACAATATTTTGTATTTTTTTTATACTTACCAAAAATTAAGTGAGTTTGGCTGTAAAGTATTAATTCAAACACCATACAGTCCTTAGTAATCACCTTCAGGTTTCCACTAACATAGGTTTCTTAAAAATGTTACAGACTGCTGCGTTACATATGTCTGTTTTTACGTTAGGGAGGCTAAGTCTACCTAGGTGATGCTTCATAAACCCTTTTTTTTAATCTATTTTGCTACGCTTAAATTGTGAGCTTTTGTCTTTGAAGTTGATTAGAATTGAATTAATGTTTCACATTACAATGGGGTACTCCATCGAGGTTCGAGTTCTGATCAGGACATCCATTTGTGTGATGAACACAGATGTTTGTTCTCGGTTCATGGTTGTTTAGATGTGTGTTTATACCCCCCAGTTTGCTGTATTCTGTATACGCTCTCCTCACTTTGTAGCCATATAGTCTGGAGATTTATTATTACTATTATTATTAAATTAAAAAAAAAATCTATAGAATAGTATGACTGATTTTTTTAAACATATTAATAATCAATATCTAGAAAAACCAGACTAGTGCTGGTAACTTTTACACTGAAGTTGATTAAAATTTTCAATCATCAAGTAAAAACAGTTAAACATCTAGAGTGCGTGGGTAATAAATACATATGCATTTATTAGTGGCCCATGGTGCCGTGTTCCCTTATATTTAATTAAATACCATGAAAAAATGTCTTCATTTATGTAAAATACTTATGCAACTTATCTCTGGCCATATATTTTATTCTTTGAAATATTAATACCAAACAATCATATTCCAGAGAAGTCAATTGATCATTCACAAAACCGCGAAACTTTTTCAAAGAAACATACAACAGCTGGGTTTGTCACGCGGTGTAACTTAAAACATTTTTATTTTCCCTGTTCTAGCAATATATGTTACTCGAGCAACGCAAAATACGACTTTAAACATACACGTCTAAAGACCATGTAAATTTTAAAGTGCACAGCCCAAAATGTTTTCACTGTTGAGACTTGGTAGTTTGTACCATTTGTACAAAGTTAATGTTTATAATAGTGCAACTGAATGTTAGCGACTTGTGAACTGTCACAAACAAAGGTGACTCCGAGTACTTCGGGCCAGTGTTTAGAGTAACTTTACAAGTTAGCATTTGTTGAGATTTGATTCTTAGGCTTCGTAGAAACATAGTCGTTTACAGAGGAGTCCCACCCCTTATGTATTATTACAAATGCAGCGTTACAAACTACGAAAATCCAATGTTTATATTGATACGCTTCTTTATGATTCTTTAAGTTACTCTCACAGTGATCACATAAGAAACTGTGATAAACATTATGCACATGATGACTAAAACATAAAATACAAAATTTTTTAAATTCCAAAAAAAGCGTTTGTATTTTATTTCAGTTATGAAAAGATCTCACAAACTTATGGGACCCATATTTTTTATTTTGTAAAATATGTACGTTTTCGAATTTAATTTTATATTTTCAAGTACAACATATTTATAACAACGGGGCAGAAATTTTTGACAGTCATTAGGAGTACTACCGGAATCAATATTAAATTCGTAACGGTCAATCAGGTTTCTTAATTTTTCCACATGCTCACTTCGTAAATAATTATTTTTCGAAAAAATATTGATTTTCGGTAAAATTTTTTCAATTATCGTTTTTTATTTTTATAACTTAGTTTACCCACATGAGTAAATAAACGGAACAGAGACAAAGCTTCTTAAGAACTTGAAAAATTGTTACCTATTTTGGTAGGGTTGTCACAATAGGTAAAAACAAATTAAACAAAGCCTTTGTTAAATAGTTTTATTATTCAGTATGATACTTCACAAATTACTAATTCTAATAATTTTCTTTTTATATTTTATTGTTTCTTTTGATGGTGCGGTAAATTCTGAACCTAACATATAGTTTTTCAAGTAATCTAAAGGGAAACACTCACATGGCATATCAAATTTACAATCTTCAATACGTTTAAGTATTTCATTGCAAATATTGACAATATTTATTTCAAGATCGAAAAATTCGCTAAACATTTGCTCGAGCAATTTAATTTAATTTTTTCTAGTATTATACACACAGTACAGTAAACAACCACTATAAATAATAAAATAGCATTTGCAGGTGCGTTTTTACATTTAAATATTAAAACTTGCAGCTAACAAAACAAAGAATGTACGTCGCAATGACCCTGAGATTGTCAACTGGCTGTGCCTTTTGACAAGTCTCGCCGGGTACGTGACAAGCGGCCAGTGGTCACGTACACATGCCCCGAGTGCTTGTAGTAGTGCAACCGATTCGTGCGGTTGTATGAAGCTTTGTCTCTGTTCTGTTCATCTACTCGTGTGGTATACCCTAGTAAATACTTAACGATTTTTGTGCTACTATTTCATAAAGTGACTATACTAAAAAAAACTATAGAAGCTGCTATGAGACGTCATCGAAATTAAGCATTCCCAAAATATTTTTCTCGTGTGATGATTCAATGATAAACTGGAAATGGTTTTCGAATTTTTACTTCCAAATAATTTTAAATGTTATCAATTTGTGTTATCAGTTGAATCTCCTCGTATGTGATTGGCCAGTTTTGTTGAATCAAATTTTTCACTTGTCTCGCGTTTTCTTCCGTAACAGCAGTCAAAGTACGACCACTTTTGCTTCATCCATCAAATTTAAGCGACCGCACTTAAACTTGTTATACCAGCGGTAAACAGTTGCTTTAGAAGGCGCCTTGTTCATAAAGTCAGTCTCGGTTTGCGTGCGGATTCGTTCGCAGACGTTTTTCCTACCGCGGGTAGAGTGGTTTAGGAAGTTAGTCTTCGTTGGTAGGTTTATAGTATATATTTATATATTGTTGTCCCTCCCCAACCCCTCCGCAAGGGCCTCGTGAAATCTTTTAGACTTTGCGACGATGCTAGCAGAAAATCTTACCTTTCTCGGATTTGAAATAGACCCAGACACAATGCATAAAATATGCATTACAAGCGGATTTACCTCGCTCTCCCCTCAGGCCCCTCAGGCCACGCAAGCCCCTCAAGCCCCTCAGGTCCCTCTGGTCCTAGGTCTTCCCGCGTCCCCCGATACCTCCAGTGACATGGAGTGTGAATCGGACGCCACTTCACGCCGCAAGCGCACCGCTCTCAAGAGCGCACCCGCGACCGACTCATCCTCGGACGCAACCCTCACCGGCACAGAGCCACCATCTTTTACTCTTGTCAAGAAGCGCTCTCAGAAGCGCTCGAAACAAGCCCCGGCGTCCTCAACGCCCGCCCGGGCGTCCTCAACGCCCGCCCTGGTGTCTCCAACACCCTCCACGGCGTCTTCAACGCCAGCCACCCCGGTGCCTGCAACACCCACCCCGGCCCCATTAATGTCACTCAAAATGACTCCACCCCCTACCGCGGCTTCAGTCAAGTCTAAGGTCCCACCACCCGTATTCCTCCGGGAAAAGGGCAAATGGTCCGAAGTCTTGACATTGTGCAAAGAGCTCAAGATCCTCTACACCCGAGCAACCAACTCGGGTGAATCTATTAAAATCACTGTCTCGTCGTCAGACGATTTTCGAGCTTTGACTAAGCTCCTTACCGGTAAGCAATATGCTTACCACAATAACGCTCTCCCGGAAGAGCGTTAGTTCAGAGCGGTACTCAGGGGAGTCCCGTTCGAATTATCGAACGAGGCTATCCTAGAGGATTTGCAGTACCAAGGCTTCCCGGCACTCGCGGTGCGTAAAATGCACAGCAGTACGGAAGGCGTCACCCTCTCGCTTTGGTGGTACTCACCAACGTCCATAAGTCCAGGGAGATCCTCAAAGGGGCTAGCACCATATGCGGCCTCTCTGGGATCATCGCCGCGGTTACCCCGGCCAGTGCCACCGGTGCCAGTTGTACGGGCATGCGGCGGCCAACTGCGCCGCCCCACCCAGGTGCGTAAAGTGCCTGGTCCCTCACTTCACTAAGGAGTGCAATCGCACTCCTGAAACTCCCTCTCCTCCCGATTGCGTGCTTAGTGGCCAGTCCGGCCACACCGCAAATTACAGGGGCTGCCCTCGTGCACCCACTTTGTATGCGTCCCAATTCTAAAAGGGCGGCACCCAAACAGGCCCCGCCCCTTTCCCAGGAAAAATTTCCGCCGGCTGCAAAACCTACTCAGCCCAAGCCTGCTCCAGAGAACTGGAGGCAGCGCACCGCTGCACTAGCAAATCCCATCCCGGCTCCTCACCCATACAAATCCACTCCTCAACCCTCCGTAACAGGCGATATGCGTATTGTCTGCGACGCTATAAAAAATATTGATGTTAGGGAAATTTCAGTCTTAGCCCGTAAACTTAGGGCTTCACGTTCTCCGACAGAGCGACTGCTTGCTCTGGCGGAGCATAGTTCCGTTCTTAATTCATTATAGGTTCATTTAAATGAATTGATCCCTAAGTCAAGCTTCGGCCCCCGGCCCCCATCTCATGTCCCTTTGAGCACCTTCAGTGCAATTTTCACATCCGGCGGAAGACCCGCTAGCGGGTCTACGCCAACGTCGTCCACGACGACGAAGCTTCCACCTCCCTCCCGTGAGGGTGTTGCTTCGGCGGTCAACAAATAAAAAAAAAAGTTCATAAAGGCTGATTGAAGACAATTAAACGATTTATTGGGATTCAAGTTGGACTTGAAACCGTAGAAAATGTTCGAAGATGTTTCCGACGCAGATCTATTTTTCAATAACACATAAGTTTCATTAAAAAAATTATAGGGAAATTTAAATTTGGAACACATATATTTTTACTTTTAAATAATCGAATTTTAAAAATAAATTATAACCCGCCAGCGTTCCACAAATAAAAACTTTTTCCCCAAAACTTTCGGAGTGGCCTGGTATTCATATTTTGAAAAATAAAGTGTTTTTTTGTTATAGAATAAGATATCGAATGTCAATTAAGATTCCTTGATAAATGCGCTGCAAAATGTTCAAAAATTAAAAGTTTTATCTCTAATATTAATGTAAGTTTAAATTTTACTTTTATTCATAAATAACTAATTCTCTACGGCTCGACGTAGCGAATTAATAATATGGCGGCCGTGGTCATGAGATTTAACATACAATTAGTTTACTTGTTGCGGATTGAAACAACTAAATCTTTTCAAATGCAGGATTCATTTAAATTATTTAAATATTATTTTGTCGGGTTTTTTCATGAATTATAATTATCCAAGTTAACTTAATTAGTTATTAAGTGGGAGATTCAACTTTAAACAAAAATTTTCTATTTTATCCTTTGTAAATGTAATATATACAAAGAAAAATTACTAAGTAGTATTAAGAATACCATGACCTTTATTTACACGTTTCGTTTTTCTTTTTTTTCTAAAGTCAAAAAAATAAACACAAACTATTTCAATCTAAGTCAATTCCTTCAATTACGTTAACCCAAGAACTAGTTTTTCAACAAAACTCAACCTTACCGACTGTGGGTAGTCGTAAATTTCAATAGAGTTTCTATTAACGTCGACCGCGATTAAACTGCGTCGCAAGTCGCAGAAGCTGGACCTTTGCCTTCAATACGTTTCTACAACATTTAGAGTAATTTAATTTAGCCAATTGCCATTTAATTAAGGCAAGTCGGTATGGGGTTTTGAGTTGGTGTAAATAATGTTGATGATTATCTGTTTAAAGTTGGATTTGTGTGGAATGTATGAAATATATTTATTTATTATAAATTTACTTACTTGTATTGTATTTGTATGTATTTTGAGTATGTGTTTATAATACTAAATCTAACTTTTGATAACGCTGATTAATTATTATCTAAATTGTTTGTGTATGATTGTTTACTTTAAAATAATTGATAATATTAAGCGATATCTATTAAAGTCTTATTTAGTTTTCTAGTCTTAGTCTTAGTCTTCTAGTTTTAACTCAGCTTCATAAAAGTGTTTAAGAATGAAGTTATTGTAAACTAAAATGTGTAACGAATACTTAAAAAAGTAATAACAAACACCTGCCTGATAAACTGGAAACGACACTGTAGCCCTCAGTACAGACTGTCGAAGTCTAGTTGGGGCGCAGTGGCGCTTGCTACTTACGACTACTACGACTTGGAGTCAATAAACAAAGCTTCAAAGACTTATGCTACTAATTTATAAGTCTCAAAGACTTAAGACTTATACTTGTGATAATGAATATGTATTCTTTTGTCTACCTTTATTCTCAGACACCTTTTGTCAAAGACCAAGGTTTGTATTATTTTGGTAAACATAAAGAAGTTTTATAATTCAGTATTATTGTATTTGTAATTAAATAGCTCCTTCGTTGATTATTTGATATTTAAGATAAATATAGGTAAGGATACTTTTGGTTTATAACGTGCCTACCAATGGTGAAAACATTTTTAAAATCGGTTCGATCAAAGTTACATAATAAAAAAAAATCCTCTTTTCAATGTTTGTAAAGTTATTTGGACTTAATGACAATATGCGTACAAATAGGTACATTATATAATAAATAGTAAAAAAGTAGTATTTGAGCTTTTCTTTGCTGACTGTAAATTTTTCAAAGTCTGTGAATACAGTTTAGAATATCTCAAGAACTTATGGGTGGAACCTTTTTTCTGTAAATCGACTTTTCCTTTATTGGTTCTCGTCTCAAAATTCCACTCTGTAAATATTATTTAAGATAACTACGATAACTTTAACACAAATTTCACGAATGTTGAATGAATAAAATATCTATTTACAGTTAAAAAATTACGTCGTTCAACTCAGCCATTAAAAGGTTTGGTTAGGACTTAAACTGATTATATAAAATTAATTGAAAACTAATGGACATTATTCGTATGCAAACAAAAATTATCTTAATGTAGCTTACATTTTACTGCAAGTCTACTGATTTTGTATCCAACATTTTATCGCTAAACTTACAGCTTAGCTTGATTTTCTAACAACAACTTATTCATAAATACATAGTATGTAATTTCATGCTTAGTTTGCTACAATAAGTAGGTGCAAGAACCTACGTCGTTCCAGTCCATGGTTTTCAAAGTTTTAGTCGCACCGAAAAAATTGGTTCAAAAGCTTTTCTGCGCGCGAACAAAAACTCCCCATATCCTCGAAAATTATTCGGTGATTTACATAGTTTTTGGGTATTATGAGTATACCGATTAGAATCGGGCCGTTTGGTGTTCATGTGTTAAAATTTGAAAAAAGTATAATGGTCTGAATAAATTTGTATAATTTTTTTTAATTTTTATGTTTAATTTAATTTAATTTTTTTTACGTAATACTTGGTACTTAAAAGCTATTGAAGTTTTTGTACGGAGAGTGTATACCCCTTGAACTTGTGCTTATAAAATCGGAACACGATAATAAAATAGAAAAGAATTGAGAAAGCATTTGTCGCATAGATTTTCATATTCTTTATCTGCACAATTATTTTACATAATTATTTAAATAAATAAATAATTTTTTTTTTTGCTGCCGAGGCACCCTTGCGGGAGGGAGGTGGAAGATGCGTCATGCATACCGCCCGCAGGTAAAGTCCTCTGCGGGGGGTTATGTGGGACTCACCAGAATGGCACCTACCCACTAAAAACCACCTGTTGGCTGTAGTTATTACCGTTAGCCTTCATCGGAAGCGACACCCGTCGGGAAGTTGGGCGCGCTGGCGGAAACCCGCTAGCGGGTCTTCCGCCTGTAGTGAAAGTTGCACTGCAGGTGCTCAAAGGGACATGAGTTGGTGGCCGATCGTCTGCTACGGAGGATTGAGGAGTGGGTTTGTATGGGCGAGGAGCCGGGATGGGATTCGATGCGGGGCGCTGCCTCCAGTTTTCTGGAGCAGGCCTGGACTGTGTAGGCTTTGCAGCCGGAGGAACCCGGCTACGCAGCGGCGGAAAGTTTTCCTGAGAAAGGGGCGGGGCCTGTTTGGGTGCCGCCCTCTTGGAATTGGAACGCATACAACGGGGTGCACGAGGGCAGCCCCTGTAATTTGCGGTGTGGCCGGACTGGCCACAAAGCACGCTTTCGGGAGGAGAGGGAGTTTCAGGATTGCACTCCTTAGTGAAGTGAGGGACCAGGCACTTGACGCACCTGGGCGGTGCGCGGCAGTTGGCCGCCGCGTGCCCGTACAACTGGCACCGATGGCACTGGCCGGGATGACCGTGGCGATGAGGCGCCTCGATCGAGATCCCAGAGAGGCCGCATATAGTGCTAACCCCTTTCAGGATCTCCCTGGACTTGGGGACGTTGGCGAGAACCACCAAAGCGAGAGGGTGACGCCTCCCGTACTTGCTGTGCATTTTATGCACCGCGAGTGCCGGGAAGCCTTGGGACTGCAGATCCTCCAGGATAGCCTCGTCCGATAATTCGAACGGGACTCCCCTGAGTACCGCTCTGATCTTACGCTCTTCTGACAGAGCATAAGTGTGATAAGCATATTGCTTATCGGTGAGGAGCTTAGTCAAAGCTCGGAAATCGTCTATCGACGAGACAGTGATTTTAATAGATTCACCCGAGTTGGTCGCTCGGGTGTAAAGGATCTTGTGCTCTTTGCACAAAGTCGAGACCTCGGACCATTTACCCTTTTCCCGAAGGAACACGGGTGGTGGGACCTTGGCCTTGACAGGAGTTGGGGCCGGAGCGGGTGCTGAAGGCACCGGGGCAGCTGGCGTTGAAGACGCCGCAGGGGGTGTAGGGACGGGCGTCGAGGGCGACGGGGCTTGTTTCTTAACAAGCGTAAAAGAGGGAGACTCAGGGCAAGTTAGGGTGGCGTCCGAGGATGACTCGGTCGCGGGTGCGCGGAGGGGCGTCTACTTCGCACTCCATGTCACTGGAGGAAGGGGACGCGGGAGGGCCTAAGACCAGAGGGGTCTGGGGGACTGGGGTGGCCTGAGGGGCCATTGAGGGAATTAACGCCATGATATGCGGGATAAGAGAATCCAAGAAACGATACTTATCAGCATTTATAGACATGCCTTCAGCACCGGTACTATCAAGTAACTTCTTCCTAAACTCATCAGAGCTTAGGGAAGCCATTGCGGAGGGGTTGGGGAGGGACAACAATATATATATGCCTAGAGTTCCTAAATAAAAACCTAGAGAACCCTAGCGGCTAACCTCCCTACCAGCGGTAGGGGGGCTGGGGAGAATAACTTAAAACTAACAGTAGTACGCCGAAGGCCGCTACCTAGAAACCTAAAAAAAAAAGGGTACGCAGGTAAAGAGTTGACCGCGTGACAACCTTTACCGACAGAAAGAACAAATATACACGAAAACACACAGATATGATAAAAATAAATATGAAAGTAGGAGAAAAGAAAAAATAAATAAAATAGAGAAATAAAGTCCATAGAGAAATAAAAGGACTGGTTCAGTACAAATTCGTTGTCACCGTTAAGTATCCTTAGTACTGAAACCAGACTACTAACGCTGGGCACAACAGTGCACTCAGCACAAGCACAACACAACTTAGCACAGCACTTTGAAGACTAAGGGGCTTAGTCGCAAAGAAAAATCGCACTTCGATAGCACTCAGAGGGAGTAGAAAAACCTTGAAAGCCGTACCACGGAACCAACACGCTAAACCGTGACGTCAGTAGACTGAGCGCCACGGAATATCTGGAAGGGACCGATCAACGGAGAACGGGGTCTTGCACGTCCGCACCGCGTGGCGATCGAAGCGAGAATGTTCGTCGAATAAATAATCAGTGTTGCATAAATTTATAGTTTGATCGTTCGTCTTGATATTGCTTTTTTACTCTTTTATTACCGAAACATTGTCGAAGAATATTTCTCTAATTGGGGTCTTTGTGCTAATATAATTCAACTAAGCCAGTTCCAGCGTAACTTGTAAATCTTACGCAAATTTGTATTGCCCTGAACAATAATAATAATAATGACATTTTCTTAAGCTTTTACGTTTATTTAAAACGCTTTAGCTGGATAACATTTATATATTAGGTCTTTACCTATGAAATTGCCGTTTTTCACGAAATAAATGAAGCGTAATTTTTTTATATATTTTTTATTTCTATTAATCAAAATAATCACCCATGCATTCAATGCATCTTTGCCAACGCATTGGTAGCTTATTGATGCCTTTCTTGAAGAAATCAGCTGGACGGGAGGCAACAAATTCTTCAAAGGCATTTTGTACTGCCTCTCGGGTATTGAATTTTTTTCCCGCCAAGAAGTTATCCAAATTCTGGAAAAAGTAGAAGTCTGTAGGCGCAAGGTCTGGTGAGTACGGCGGATGACGGAGAACTTCCAACCCCAACTCTTGTAGCTTGGAGACCGTCTGCTGTGCAGTATGAGGTCGCGCGTTGTCATGCAGGAGCAGTGGAGCCGAACGATTGACCAAAGCTGGTTGGAGACGTGCGAGTTTCTCCATCATTGTGTTCAGTTCTTCACAGTACACATTTGCAGTAATGCTTGTCCCGTTTGGCAAGAAGCTGTGATGAATTACACCCGCGTTAGACCACCAAACAGTGACCATCACTTTTCTAGGGGTAAGTTTTCGTTTAGGGCATTGTTTGGGTGCTGAACCAGGGTCCAACCAACTTGCTGAGCGCTTACGATTGTCAAACAGGATCCATTTCTCGTCACAAATAACAATGCGGTTCAGAATTCCTTCATTTGTATGCCTGCTGAGCAGTGCAAGGCACGTCTCCACGCGTACTTCGCGCTGGCGGTCATTGAGTTCGTGGGGTACCCATTTGTCAAGCTTTTTTACCTGGCCAATTTGACGCAAATGGACCAATATTGTTTTGATGCTAACGTCGAAAGCTGCTGCTAATTCAGCCGTGGATTGAGTTTCATCACTTCCACAATTGCCTTTAATTCGTCATTGTCGACCAAATTTTTCGGACGACCACGGGGTTCATTTTTCAGGTAAAAATTTCCAGAACGGAAGCGGGTAAACCAATAACGGGTGGTGCGTTCGTTTGTAGTGTTCGCTCCGTAAACGTCGTTGATGTTGCGTGCCGCTTGTTCCGCTTTGCTGCCACGACGGTACTCATACTCCATAATTACTCGAATTTTTAACTTATCCATGATGACGAAAAATGTTCGAATGCGTTGAAAACAAAACACTAACTATACACTATATATAACTATTAAACAAATGACGATTTTAGAAAAAGAATTCCATGTTTGTCAAATAAAATTAATTTGAAATTAGAATTATCAGTCAAAAAAAAAATATTTTCATTTAAAATGGCCAGTAAGGCAAAACGGCAGTTTCATAGGTAAAGACCTATTATACCGCGTTTATTTATATATAAAATTTTAATTAGACATTTCGGTAACTTTACAAATACCAAAATACAGAAACATGTCAAGGAAGTCTTGTCTTTAAAAAAAATTTAATTATGTAGCGGTGATGCGCTACTCAAACCGACCAATCACAACGCGTGTTCTACTCGTGTTCATCGCAATATCAACTTTACTTAAGCGATTTGACGATATATGACTTTCCGACAACAATTGTCCTGCGGTGTTGGACAATACCAAAGGTCACAGTGTTCCGCAGCTTGTAACCAAACTCCAAAAGGTCGTAAATGCTCTTGGTGTATGGTTTCAAAAATGGCGCATCGATATGAACCCAGACAAGAGTTCTGCGATGCGCTTCGACCACAAACGCCGTCGTCCCGCTGGCGATCCCCACGTTCGAATGTTAGGCATTCCCATCCCCTGGAAGCGCAGTACTGAATACTTAGGCGTCACATTAGATCCGACGCTTTCTTTCAAGCCACACGTAGATAGAGTTTCGAAACTCGCCCGTCACTACTTAGGCCGCCTAAATAGCATATTAGGTAGAAAAAGTAAAATGTCTTTCAGAAACAAACGTACACTTTACAAGGTCTGCGTTAGACCCGTCATGACATATGCCTCGCCAATCTTTGCCCACGCCAAACCCTCCCTCCTACACAAACTGCAGGTAGTTCAAAACCTCTTTTGCCGCTGGGCCACAAACGCACCGTGGTACGTGCGTAACGCGGACTTGCATAGAGATCTTGAACTGCCTACAGTACAACAACACCTCAAAACACTCTCTGAAGCGTTCTTCAAACGCTCCGAAACCCATCCCAATCCTCTAGTTCGTGATTCAGTCTCATATACTACTCCTGTCTTAGATTCGAAGTTCAAAGTCGCTAGGCCTAGGAATGCGCAAGCGTACTCTTCCACCAGACTGTCAGCCGATCTCGAAGCCCTTCTGGCCGCAAATCCTAATTCTAACGTAAATTCTAATTCTAACGTAATTCCTAATCCTAACGTAAATCCGAATGAATACAATTTTACTTTGCAATTTTTAATATTTTTTTTTTAATTATATACTTTTCATTTTGAGTACCTTCAGTGCTATGTATTCACCTTCAGTGCTTTGAGCACCTTCAGTGCTATGTAATCCTAGCGGGTGACCCCTTCTGGGCCCCGCTAGCGCGGCCTCTTTCTCCAATTGGCCGTCGCTCAGATGAAGCCTGAGTGGCAAAAAATTTCACGAGCCGACAGGGGGTTTTTTAGTGGGTAGTGCTCATTAGGAGCTAGTCCCGGATGCCTTGTAACGCGCGCGAGAGGCATGCGGAGATGCATTTTTTGCCTCCTGCTCAAACGGGGACCAAAAAAAAAACAATTTTCCGGCCGTGGGTCGCGGCCTGGTCACCACATCTACCTCTGTGGGAACGGGTGGTTAAGTTCCCTAAAATTATTCTTACTAAAAATAAAAAAAACGAGTTGGAAAACTCAAGAGTCATGTAATATTAGATCAACTTCTTTTTTAATTTCTAGTACATCAATTGTTACCAAGAACTCTCTATATTTTTCCTTATTGTTCCGACCATATATTTGTGTAGGTCTATAAAACCTATTTTGGCACTTAATAACAGATGGCGAATCCGCAATAAAACGTGGCGCGTAGGCAACATTTCTCCATTGGATATTACTTTATTGTCCAGAAACCGAGTAATTTCTGGTAACAATATTATATTATTTAATATGAAAGGAACGACGGAAGGGTCTCATAATGAGTGGTTGGTGAGTGATTACATTTCAGGTTGGCATTTGACATATTATTCCTACTTTGATTTTGACTTGAGAAATATGCACACATTTATTAATATTATATATTGAGCATATCAGGTTACTTTTTTTACCGTTTGGAAAAATCGCACAAGGGCATCAATTCTTATCAATTTTGAGCTTCAAACAGGCTGATCGGTAGGATTTGTATAAAGCTCCCAATTCTTTTTTCATTTCCGCTATTATACAAACTATTTGGGAAAGTTTCTCAAAATCACGATCTAAGTCCTTGTGCAATTTTTCCAAAAGGTAAAAAATTCACTAGGTATATTTGATTAATTATTCAATATAAGTTATGGATGCTTCAAAACGCAGCAAAGCAACTAAGCAGAAACACGGGTATATAAATTTGAACGCTGATAATATAGTGTTATTGTTACACTAAGAACTTCATTCAAATCGTGGTTGGTATTTTGTGGTTGTGTCTTACAAGTACTATACTTTTCAATTAGTTTATGTACGTTTCGGCTTTGGTCGAAATTAAGATATTTAAGTACTTTAATAATAAAAAATAAACATGAAGACCCGTCAATGAAAAACCAATATTATTTTATTGTATATTGGATTTGCGTCTGTAATCCAGCTCATCGTATTATTACATATTTAAAAAACGATGACATACGTATTACACTAGCAATTAAAGTGGGTATTAAGAATTCTGCCAGCCTTTTTGCTTATTTGTCCTATGCTAAACTATTTTTCATTCCCTGTTTTTCTTTTTCCTATAGTTAATTTGTAAAAATACTTATTCAAATAATTTAGAGTATTATGCTCTATGAAATGGCTAAAGGAAAAAGTAAAAACCTGGTAGTTATTACTCATACAAGCCTCCACGTCTGCAGTTTGTGAACATTCCATAGACAAGCCCAACCATTATTTAAGATTTGATACCGTGAAGATCCTAGCAAAAGAGAAACATTTTATACCTAGGATGGTCAGAGAAACTATTGAAATTAAAAAACATCCAAATTTCAATAGAGAAGATGGTTGGAAACTTTCATCAACATGGGATCCAATACTTAAAAACATCAAAATGAAAAACCAGCAAACTGTTAGACTGCAAACTCAGGACATAGTCAGTGCCTTTTGTGTCAATCCGGGACGTTATGCGAGAAGACTGAGAAACAGATGGCGTTAATATGTATTGACAATCACGTAGTTTTTATTACTGGCAATAGATGAACAACACCTTAGTCTATCGTGACCACGGCAACTGCAAAGATGCCGAAACGTCGAAATAATTTTAAAATTAACTAAAATATACGCGATAATATCCGGTAAAAAGTGTTTTATTTAAAGCCTCCACGTCTCGAAACATGCACTGATTGCCCCGACGTTAGTATTAATTTACCTAACAGCTGATATTTCTTTAATTTGAGAATTATTATCAACATTCCCACTAGAATCTTAATTCAATCTTCGTTTATTAGCACACCAAAAAAGCCGTTGTGAGCTTGACGAGAAAAAATATCTAGAAAAACCTTATAAAACTTTTCTAGACGAGAATTTTTCGGTAAGAAGATTCATTGCTCAGATACGTAGAACTGGAAAATATTTTTCGACAAATCTTGTTGTCAAGTTTTGCGAGAATCCTTTCAAGTTGTACCAAGTCTGGTGCAATTTTCCCTGAGGATGTTATTCTTACAATTATGAGCTGACGGTTTTATTACATTTGTCGGACGTGAATATCTAAAAGTTTTTTATTGGATTGAAAAGATTCTGTGCTGTATATTTGTTAACTGTTGAGCATGAGAAAAGAGGTTGTGTCCTACTGAAAGGTTTAGAGTTTTAATTGATTGATGATTTCATTTAGGCGTAACTTTAAGTGGCAAAAGTGGCAGAACATATGTAAAGTAAAATAAGATTTGGGTTCTGAAACAATCAATTCTTCTGGCTTCTAAAAGTGTTTAAGAAGAATTTTACCTATGGTAGACAAGTTGTAAAATAAATAATTAAATTACTTTTTTTATTATTTTGATATGAACGGGTAACCAATCTTTTATTTACTAACAACGATTAAAGTTATATTAGGATCATTGATGTCTAATGTTGTCATAATAGCGAGTTTCCGTGGTTACCGCTGGATATAAAATTTGGACTTTTCGGAATAAAAAATCAATCCTAAGCCTATTGCTAAAATGTTCTTGTTTGTACACTTTAAATAGCCAAATTAATTAAGATCGCTTACTAATTAATTATTGCAACGGCAATCAAAAATCAATATAGATAATTAAGCTAATAGGCATATCGCCCACATCGTTCAGCAAGGGGCATTTCGTCTCAATTAGACGACGGACACATTTGTCCCGTAGGAATGTCGAGTTATCTATCATTGATCTAACACCGAGATAACTAAGACAGATAAGGTAGAATGCAAATCGAAATAGTTTGGGTTGAGTTTGCATTAGGAGGGTGGAGTTTGGGTGTAATGCATTATAAACTTTAGGACGTTTTTGACAGGTATGTCATACATAGTTTATATTTAGATGATAGGCAATAGGTACTGGTTTACTGGCCGGTTTCTGAGGTATATTGTAGGTTTTTGTAATTGGCAGGTTGTCTATTCAATAAAGTTATTGGATTGATAACTTATAAAAACGGGTTTCTTGGCACCGTTGTATCAGTTAAACTTAGTTTATCTTAGTGCTGATTGTTCAAAACTCAGATATTTTTAATCTAGAATAACTTTGGTACTTGACAAGACTTTCCATAGAAATTATGTCAAACTTTCAAAATTATTCTACTGATAAAATTTATCTAAAGCATTGCGGGCCAATGCGGGAAAGTTATTAGTACGTTAACTTTATCTGACGTTAGATTGAATAATATGAAAAATACACAAAAATACACACGTGTACACTACAATAAAATACACACAAGTATCAAAACCAAAGAAACGAGTGAATGAATGTGTGAAGTCAATTAGTAATGCCTAAATCGTTCCACGCACGGGATAAGTGCATTAGGATTGCCAGCACTCATAAGTCAAATGCGGCTAAATAATAAGAATAATAAAACTCAATTATTACAGTCGTTCATTCATCGTTGGCACTATTTTCTATACAAGCTATTCTATTATTTATAATAAAATCAGTCAGAATTGTAAAATTTGTACTTATTGGATTTCTCTTCTAGAAACTAGATTGTTGGAGGTTATTGTATTTGCAATAAGAAAGATATCGCCTATTTCTCAGCACTTATTACAACTTTTTAACACTATTATTTAGCCTCCTTTTTAGTTAAAAACACCCGTGGCCAAATGTTTTCACTATCGTTTGACGTGGATGCGGACAGATCTAGGATGGGTGACCGCTAGTGGCTAAGTACTTGGGCGTGTCGGGGTTGTTGTCGCCAGATAATAGCCGTGAAACCACGTCAGAGACTGATAGGTTTTCTAGAAGCAGCTTGATAAACTCTGACACTTTCTTACCGATATGTAGTTAATAAGTCGTTTATAACGAGTTGTATATAAAAATGAATTTGAAGTGCATACTATTTAAACAAATTTAAGGGATTTCCCATTGCACATGAATACGAGTCCGATGTCTGTCTTCTGGAATTGATTTCAAATTGTTATGTAAAATATAAGATGTAAAAGAAAACTTCCAAAAATGTTAACGAATTAAGAAGAATATTTAACCCTACCTCTTGCTCTATACTAAACTAGCTCTTGTTTTAGTTCTTAAGCTTCAAGAATACTCTCTGCGTTGGAGCAGCTTGGAGCTGGGTTCTAATCAAATGTTGTTTTTGCTCTACTAGTAATTGAATAATTCTACTAGTAATTTTATGGTTTAATTTATGATTTAAAGAAACAGTAGTAGTAATAGTAATTAGAGACATAATGGACCTGGATGGATAATACACCAAACCACAATTACATAATTTCCACAGTTATGTAATATGTGATAACATGTAATGGTGTCTTGTCGCTTGTATAGACTTATATTTTATTTACTATTGTAACACTGTTTGTTATCCAAGGAAAATAAAATAAAATAAAAATAAAGTACCTAAGCAAGGAATACCAAAGGTTGTCAGATGCTATATAGTTAAACAGAATTTTAATTTTATTTAACTATTTTTATTTAGCGCATTTTATTTTTAATCAAACTGGATTAATAAATATATTTTATTTCAAAATATAAGTAAGGTGCATCTTTCCTCTCTTACTAAAAATCTATTAAGATAATAAACAAAAAATAATTTAATTCAATCTATTTATTTCTAACAGAAATAACTTATACTATAAATAACTTTAAAGAAATTGCAGCATATAATCTTAAATAAAAATTAATTAGCTGCCACTGTATACATTGGTGACCTCTCCCGGGATTGCCGGCACTCTCCATTCCACTCGGCTAAAAGTCTTCTCGCATAAAGGTGTTCAGCGTCGACTTTACGACCATTCTACCAAACCTTCTGTGGTGGTTACGTAGTAAAGGCGCGATAACTGCAAGGTTTGCAATACGATCTCTTGCTGAGATCTATTACTACAAATGTCAGCGTTATCCTCATTGGGGTTAGTCACTTTAAACAACACAATGACAACCTCTAGATTGTTCTATGTCTCGTCACGGTGGCAAGTGAGACACCGACAGGTCCTTTTGGACAACAGCTGTTTCATTCTCGCTGTAGACGCTCATACCTGGAGCGCTTATTCTGTTGATGAAACTCGAGTAACTCGTTGGCCATCAAGTTACGAGACACATAAAACACATGATGAAAAAGTTTCCAAAAATGTATTTCAGTTTATAACTCAGCAGTAGATTCATCCGAAACGATTCATCATGTTACCATAAAAAAATAAATACCACGCGCGAATGTATTGATAAGTATGACATTGAGATAAAACATTGGCAATGGCATTTTATAAACAGCCACGGCTAAAATATGTTGTAATTTGAAACATTTTCTTCTAACTTTTTTATGTAAAAAATAATAAACTTGGTTTTAAGTTAATTCAATTAATAAACTTAATTTTTGACTCTATATATAAACTCAAGCAATTTAGAAGTGAGTAGCGGAACTACTGTAACATTTGACAATAACACACGGTTATCGGACAGTAAGTTTTATATTCAGCGATCGTGCGTGAGTTAACTGAAGTTTATCCTACACATAACCTTATCGAATCAATAGCTTTCGAAAATATACCTGGTGACTTCAGAAATCGGGCATACCTATAATGTCCGTTTGGTATGTAACCTACCATAATTGCCAAAAGTGCAATGTAGTGAGTATTGCGACAAATTATTTTGTTACTTTCTAACCACTGTAAAAATGAGCCCGTTACATTGCAGTTATATAGGGCTATTTCAAAATCTCAGCTCATTAATGCAATATTCATCTCTAATATTGAAGCGATATTCCATTAACATAAAATATTAATTATACATCGGCGTCCTCTATAAGTCGGCGTAAGTCCGGAACATGTTCAAATAGATATATTAAAATTGTTACCATACAAGAGATTGTCTTGAATTAACACAAATTAAAACATCCATCAATTAATAATTTCGCAATCTTAATTTAAAATCAAAATGCATTATTTCATCGATAAAACATTTTCAGCAGACACCTTGTCAGTTTGGCTAAAATTTTTATCCAATTACCAGGGTTGATGAAACACCATTTGTACGAGATCGATTTTGCTTGACTACCGACAAATCGGATTAACCATAATCCAGTTTTTTGTTCGATCCAAAGAAAAATGCAAACTAAGAGCTGCTGGAATAATCCTTGTTAGTGTAATTAAATTATTTCACAGGGAGATGAATGCTGATCTGTGATCGCAGTCGCGTCTGTATAAAAATGATGATAGGATTAAAATCTTTATCATGTGGCATGGGGATTATTCTTTGATCATATAAGTAAAGTAAGATCATATAAATGTAAGTATAGAAAATATTTGAAGGAGTTTTAGAAAAGTGACAAAGTTTAAGAAGACGTAATTAATTTATTTATTTAGTCACAGATTATTTTTGATTAATATTGAATAACCATTACATGTTACAAAATACACATTATTATAATGCATTGTAATTTTAATGCATATATAAAATTTTAGGCTGATTTATAATAATAAGTGTGTCTAAATGTAAAGTATGGCGGTTTCATATTGGGAAACAAAGATTTTGTAACTAAAATGAGGTACATAGATTCATCCCATCCACTTAATAAGTTAAAAGCGAACAAGGGTCGAAATTTGATTGGATCTAATTTAAACTTTGTCCAAAGTGCAAGATAGGATTATTGTATGAGTACTTGTAAAGTTTTTTGTATTTAAAAAATCATGTTTTCACATAAAGTTTAACTTTATTAAACTTTGCATATAAAATACAAAGTATTGAATATTTACTAATTTGTTAAAATGTAAACTATTACATTGTATTTATCTTTAATATGAAAGTCAACTAAAAACATAAAACATACCAGAATTATTGACCATTGCGATATAAAAGTACATCTTGATACTGGTAAGAACCATTACAAAGTTCAATACGGTGCCTGCTTCATTTAGAATCTTTCAATAAACTTCTACCAACTGCGGATTAATCAAGCGCTTCTATAGTAACTGATGATATTTTATAACTGAAAGATTTCATGAATCTATTTTATTTTGAGTTTGTTTGGTTTAATTAGTTCTGCTTTATTGTGAATGTTTTATGATTTATGCCAATGTATAAGGTGAACGTGGTTTTTAATTTTTAATATTTATATACTAAGTATAGTTTCAGTATAGACACACACCTACATTCAGATCCTCGGACCCCACACAAGAATTTACCCTGATATCTAAATATCTTTTACTTTTGATTAATAATGTGTAATATAAATATAACTCCTCAGACAAACACACCAACTGTACGGCCCCAAAGTAAGCAGAGCTTGTGTTATGTATGACCATACAGCAAACTGGGGGGTAACCCAGAATAAACATACATATATAAATACAAACAACCCGAGAACAAACATCTGTGTTCATCACACATATGTATGCCCCAGCCAGGAATCGAACCTGGGACCTCCGGCGTATGAGGCAAGGCTTCTTAACACTACACCACTCGGTCGTCAATGTATGTTACTTTTGAATAAATAAGTTTAAATAACTTGTGTTCCAAAGTTTAAGCTTAGTAAAACCCTGACACCGCTAGGTAAGAAGTAGCAGAAGTAGCAGTGACACAGTTTATACTAATGCTGCTATTATCGAACACCAAAATTTGTGCAAAATGTTCTGCAAATAAACGTATTTTTATTATAATACTATTTATTAAGTGTTTCAAGCCAGTTAATGGTTTCTAAGAAATGATTACGCATTTAATATCGAACAATTAGCTTGGAGAAAGTTTGTAGCGTACAGTGGAAACGTGCTTAAATATAAGCGCAGTTTGTTATCTATTCGCCTGTTTATATCGGCTAACGATGCAATGACGACCGTAGGCATTAAATTAAATTAAATTAAAACCATTTATTTTCCTATGCAAACAAAAGAGAACTTAATTACAACATACTGTTACTTAACATAATTTAAAAAGGCACAATTCTTCTAATTATCTAGTTCTCCAGGTGAGTAAAGTTTTACAAAACCATTCTACCCAATAACATAGTGAACGAACATAGGTCAAAGAATTACCTATTTTAAATAAATGTACAAATACCTAACCTAACCCAACAAAAAGCAGCAAACATTACTTCATGCTTGATAAATCCCTAATACTTTCTATATTCTATTTTAACCCATAGGTAAGTATGATTGAATGAATGATCCAAAACAAATCCAAATGAAAAAAATAAAAACAAATTTGCACACAATTACATTTTTGACTAAGTTTGCATATAGATTACAATAAGTTCCTACCTTTATATCTAACGATACATATTCAACGGCTTTATACGTAAAATTGAGCAAAATTAACCAAGCACATTATATTTAAAAAAAACCAGTCAAACAAAGTAATGGGAAACCTAAACATAAATGTACCCTTCCTACTCATGTATGGGTAATCCGTTATTGTTCAAAGTTAACGTTCTAAAATGTTGCACAGTATTGATGGCAACAGTCGACATTGGCAACTACCCCCGCACTAGTAAAAACTGTGTTGCGGCAGCGTAGTGTCGTCGTCTCAGGTGACCAAGCATTGTAATTATGACGCATGGATACAGTATATGCAAATATTCAGATGTTTCGTTTCTTATGATACATTATTTATTAAAATTAAAATGTAGCACGTGTTAAATACGATTTTACATTGTTATAATAGTTTGAAGTATTTTAAAGAAAGTAAGTATTGTACTTGCAGCATATTTAAAAGGAAATTTATAAAATTGGGATTATGAATACTTAGAAATGCAATACAAAAGAATACTATATATCATTATAATATGTATAATATTTTTATTTATACTATATATCACAATATAAACAATTAGAAAAATACAATAATTATAAATCGATAAACTATAATGACTAAATATAATAGATGATATAATAATAGAATAATAAATATATATGTATATATATATATACACATATATATATATATAAGTATATATATATATATATATTCCATAAGATATATTCTATAAAATGTATATTTGTTATATATAAATCACACCCTCATCAACATCTCAGTGGATTCATAGTCCAATGTGGATAGATACTTTGTTATTGGTACTTTGAAAGTACGAAAAGTTATGTTTCTAAGTGATTGTTTTATTATTTTGCCGAGTTTGTTATACAACCAAGGACCGAAATATGAAAAACAGTTACGAGCGAAGATTGTTTTAAAACAGGGTACTCTATAAACAGTAAAAAAGCGTCTTTTTAAAATAACATCCTGTGGTGGTTCAATCCTATGTTGCCGCAAGACTAAGTTTCTTATAAATAACTGACGAATAGTTAAAACTGAAAACTCTTTATATAGTTTATCAGTTGGGTAATCGAACCTTTTAAAATTTAATACTTTTATTGTGGCTCTTTGTGCGCGTTCTATTTTAATAAGATGGGATTTAGCAGCACTCCCCCAGACTGTAATACCATACGTCGCTATAGATTGGCACAATGAATAGTATACTATCTTGATGGTAGTAGGTTCTCTGATGTGTCAGATTTTTTTGAAGATACATATAAGTTTTCTTAATCTCTTACATAATACATCAATATGTGACTTCCAGTTCAAATTGCGATCTATGGTGACCCCTAGATATTTTATGGACGATACCTCTTGAAGCTTAATACAGTTACAAGATGAATTTTTATTTTTACAGGTATTTGTGTGTGCTTGAATGGTGAACTGAGATGGTTGATTATTGTTATATATACTAAAAGTAACAAATTTTGTTTTATCTAAATTAAGTGTTAAAATATTACTATCAAGCCAATTCAAAACGGCCGCCAATCCATCTTCACTTACCTTCCTAACTTCACTCCACGTTGGCGCATCAAAAAGAATGACGGTATCGTCAGCAAATGAGAGTACTTTACAGTTTTTCAAAATGGTTTGACTTAGGTCATTTAGGTAAATTAAGAACAGAGTCGGGCCAAGCACTGAACCCTGTGGCACACCAAAATCTATGTTTATAGGATTACTAATCACACCATTAATGTTTACGGATTGAGTGCGGTCGCTTAGATAAGAATGAAAAAGTTGAAGGGGAATCCCACGTACTCCTGCATTTTCCAGTCTACATAACAATATGGGAACAGAAACAGTGTCAAATGCTTTCGCAAGATCTAAAAATATAGCCACGCATCTGCTTCTGTCATCCAGCTTTTGAGTAACATGCTGAACTAGATCCTGAATTGCGTCAGCAGTTGACAATTTCTCTCTGAAACCATACCGATTTGCAGACAAGAATTTATTTGTATCAAGGTATTTAACCAGTCTTATATTGATAACCTTTTCCAATATCTTAGCAAGTGTTGGCAAGAGACAAATTGGTCTGTAATTGGTTACACTGTCTCTGTCACCAGTCTTGTAGACAGGAGTTACAATAGATCGTTTCAATGATTTTGTTTGATAAATATTGATGATATTCCATCCCAGCCAGTTGATGGGGAGGTTTTTAGAGACCGAATAATTTTATTGATTTCGTACTCATCTGTTGGTAAGATCATAAATGAATTAAGTGGGCTTAAACAATTTTGTAGGTTTGTAGTTAAATCGGTTTCACTTTTGCCCAGTCTAGACAAAATATTTTTTGCATGGGATTTTCCTACATTAGCAAAGTATTCATTAACAGTGTTTGCTGAAGCAAGGGGCGTATTTTCTACATTGAGTAATTCAAGAGAAGGTTTAGTCTTAGAGTCTAGATTACATATTTGACCTATTGTCTTCCAAGTTTTTTTGATGATGTTTTTATTTTTATGTATTTCAGATTTCTCAAAGTTAGTTTTAAGATTATGTAAAAGTTGATTACAGAAATTTCTATATGTTTTATAAGTTTTATGTAATACAAAATCATTAGGATTATTTCTATGTTTGACATGAAGCTTGTCTCTCCACCTGATACACCTTATTAAGCCAGGAATCATCCATGGCTTAATATTAGCTTTTTTGTGGTTCAGTTTATATTTTCCAGTACAGTTAACTAGAGTACTTGATATTTTATTTATAAATGAATCCGTTACCTCGTCAGGATCTCCACCATTGTAAATATCCAACCACTTCATCTGTTTGAGCTCATTTGCCGCTTTGGTGTAATCAATTTTAGAAATCATTCGACTTCTTTTGTTGATCTGTGTTTTGTTTTTAATTGACAATATAATGGAGGAATGATCGGTAATAGAAGAGTTACAAACGATTGTGGTAGCTTTACATCCCATTTTTAGAAATGAGTGATCAATACAGTTTAGACCACGGGTTGGATAGTAATGACTTGGCATGAGACCATGCATAGACAAATGGGTTAGGTAGTCAGAGGATCTTGTGTCTTTATTGCCGTCTTTAATGTCTATATTTATATCCCCTGTAACTACAAGAGTTTCAATGTGTTTAAGGCTAGCCAAGGTATTATTAAGTGACTTTTTAAATTGGTCGATAACGTTAGTGCACGGCGATCTATAAAGTGCTACAATTGCGTATTGTTTGTCAATCTCAATAATCAGACAGTCAGCGTCTGCTATTTCAGGCTCATAGACTTTGACATTGAGTTGATCATTTACATATACCACAACACCACTGTTCTGATTGATTCACATCAATCAGAACAGTGGTGTTGTGAAAAACAAGAGTAGTTAGTCAAGTTCGGTATATTTCCTAGATTTTTAAGCCAGCACTCGGTTAAAACAATAACATCAAAGTTAATTTTTAGTCTTGAGAGATGAAATGTGAATTCACTGAAATTACGATCTATACTCCGAATGTTCCGAACAACAATTTTAAAGTCACTCAAAGATAGACTCGGCACGTCCCTACAGTCAATGGCGTCATCTATCAAGAACGCCTCACCAACACTAACATTTATATCAATGTCAGTGCTGACTTCGTTAGCCTCAAATGACATTTTGTGTAGAGGTTAGTCTTTGCGTAAAGTTTTTCAGCGTTCCTGATGCCCCCCCACAAACTGTATAAGCCTTACCGAGTGCATTCTGAAGTGTGACGATATTTAATGAGAAAATTATAGTGTTCAGAGAAAACAGAGTACTTAAGATGGCGTGAAATATTGACAATATTATAGTATATAGATATTTATTTGAATGAAATATATAAAAATAAAATAGAAATACTTTGGTATTAAATATACTACAGAGATGTAAAAAAATATACATGCAAGTTAACACAAATATGATGCAAGAGGGTAAAAAAAAGAAAAAAAAATAATAAAAATAGTCTATAGCATAGCAATAGTTCCATAGACACGAGTACAACTTTAGTTTATATAGTCAATCGAACGTACCACCACTTTTCAGGGCTTCTAAGTCTTCATGCTTTTCTATACGAAGAGCAGGTTTATCACTTTCTCATTAGTTAGAACTGCCTATGTTCCACTGGCTGTTCCTTCACTTCGGCCGGAACTAAGCCACGTAATCGTGATGATTATGGCGATCAAAATAGTAAGGACTGCAGTACCGTCTCAGTCGAGATCTTAACATAAGAAACTCCCATAAATTGCTTGTATTCGAAATGGTTATTAAATAATCGTAAAATAAAATAACAACATCTTTTATTAACTCCAAAGCGCTGCTATGACGCTTACGCGGTCTGCATTCCCCAATTGTTGGCGGATTGCGGATTATTTAATCTGTTCAAGTTATTTTTAAGTTATAGAAATTGTTCGTTTTGTTGGTTGCTAGTTCTGGACTCGAGATAAAGCTGTGGGCAGCAAAGATTTAATTCCATTAAAGATACATTACTTTTTGACAATATTTTAATCTTTGGAGAAAGGCACAAACTTACATACCTATTTACCTGCTCGAATAGTAGACGCCAAACTAGATCATTTTCGTATTTTCTTGTAAATTTTTATTATTTTTAATTCAGGTTGTATTGCTTTTAAATCCACATATTTAAATACCCAAAAACGAATCAATTCACCAAACCTCACATACGCTATAAATAAGAACTAACGTCGAATTTATACACCAAACTTACATGTTAATTACGAGTAGAGTCCGGAAAATCAAATTACCGTTGCATATTACACATTATTTGACACTTATGTAGGTAGAGACAGATTGGGGTCATGCATAGAATGTCACACCATATGTTACCAAATATATGTGACTCAATGTCGGCGTCGCGTGCTCATGTACTAATCTCAGGGATGAATTATGTAATATAGATATTTATGCATATTAATTAGCAATATATTAAGGCCTAATTTCATTGTGCATGCTTTAGGCTGGAACTAAGGTTTAGATTTTTGTTGAGATTCTTAATTTTTCAGAATGGTCACTTGAACTAAGAATAAAATTTAACTTCATTAGTTAACCGGTCACAAACTTTTCAGAATTTAAAACATCCTAATTTCTTTAAAAAATCGATAAAGGTTTTATTTACATTCAACCTGCGGCTCATTCTAATTCAAACAATTTGGGAATCTCAATGAAACGGTGTTTAAACTTTTGTCTACGCCAACCTTTTCATTTCATTTTAGCCTGCAAATGTCTACGAGTTTTAGTTTCGCCACGGATAGTAACTACGGTTGGCTACGAGCGTAGCTGTCACGCTTACTTCTAAATTATTAAGTTGGTACACCTGAACGTATTTATTGTTGGGGCGCGTATTTAAACCTGCTTGCGGTATTTAAATTAGTTTTTGTTGACGAAAACTCTAATTTATTTTTAGTTATTTTCTAGTACGAGTTTATTAATATTATTAAGAATTAATTTGTATGTAGTTTTAATTTGACATCTTTTTTTCATATGGTATATCAATTTTATAACTACGACAAGTTTTTAAATGATAACTAACGTGTTGTTTAAAACATTGATTATTTACATTTTGTTTAACGTGTGAGTACTTTGTTGTTATACCAGTACCACGTATCACATTATGAAATACTTAACATTCGGGAATGCTTTCAAACAATTGAAACAATTCATACTGTGCAATTTCAAAAACAATTTGAAGTACGATTAAAAAGTTAGCACAACCGTAATGAAACATATTCTGTAAAAATTCATGAAACGTTAACCTCAAAACAAAGCGAATTATTTTTTCATAAATTTCGTTTGTGAGTTCCGGCCTTGCGGGGTCGACGCGTCAGCAAGGTAGAATGTTGGTAGCGAATGGCGAATTGCTTATGAGCAGTGATCGGCGTAGATAGTGCCATTTGGGTTAAATGAACTTAAATGATACTGTTAATATGGATAATTAGTGTCGATGTATTAAGATACCATGAGTAGGCACGACGACATATCAAACTACTCACTTCTGGTATAGCTGGTCCCGCACGGTGACGTTTGCCATATTACGGAATTCAGAAGGCCTATTCCTGTTAAGATAACGCTCACTAAATCTCGGGAATAGCCTACCTACGCCGATCATTACTTATGAGTTAAGGAATCTAAGTTACAAACATCTAAACCTGATCAGCTATTAACTGACAGCTATTTATATTATATAACTCACTTTTTATAATTCATATTATATAAGCTATTATATAACTCACACACAAAAACTTTCGATTTTATTTTCAATAGAGTTATGTTTGTTAATTTGGGTGAGCACCTCAAAAAAGTAAGTTTCCTACGATCACAGAGAAACTAAACCGACTTCATGTTTGATTAAATATATTTACAATTAGCTACTTTTCTACCCTTTAAGCCTTTTTTTTGTATTTAACCTTTTACCTTAAAACTACAAAGAAACAATAAATCATAACTCTACCGACAAATGCATTTAAATATGCCGCTTAAATTCTCATTATGCTAACTAATATCCATAATGCATCCGAAACTCAGTTTGAACGCCCATAAGTAAAACTTTACCACATTTAGTTGAAAATAAGAGTACACTAAAATTTTACCAGCATCTGGCCTGAATTTCTGGAACACTTTTGGCTACGTTCTAGTGCAAGTTTGTTAAGAACTCTGGCTAAAACGGGCAAGATAAAATATTCTTCTCGTCTACAGAGTGTTTTTAGAAATCACGTAGGCTGGTTCAAAATCAGATTCGGACATTATATGTTTTTAAAACTCTTTTGAGGGATTTGTAAAACAATTCGCAAATTCATTATAACATTAAATATTATTGTATGTTAAAAAAAAATTATTTTTAACCAAAAATAGTCACCTAAATTCGGACATTCAATGTTATTTTGTGTCATGGTTCCAAAAATTGTTATTTTGTTTCTAGAAATCTTTCCAAAAATAATTTGTTGTTTTTTCATTGTTTCTTGTTATTTTACCACTGTTATTTCTTTTACATTTTATTTTTACCGAAGATTAAGTTATAAACTATTGCCCGTACATTTTCTTTTCCAACTAACACAGCCTTTACTTATCACTGTCCGTATTACAACTGCATCTATCCTTTACATAGAATAAATCGTCAGAGGTAATGGAGTAAAAATCCCTCTGAAAATAAAGAAAGATATACGAAAGTGGTAAATGGAAAGCGTTAGCTTGAATTACAAACGTTTTAGTACCGGCAACTATTCGCTGATACGACTTAATGGGGAATTTTCCTACCGAGTAAACTAGGTGTGCAGAAGTTAAATTAGACGTACTTAGTTATGGTGCGGAGCTTTAAGATAACAGATAAGAGGTTTTTTTTTGATGACGAAAGTTTGTAACTTTTTGCTGTAGGTTACGTGGTGAGCTGGGTTCGTGACGGTAAATGAGTTAAAATGGTCGACCCTTACAGAGTACATATCGGATCACAATTGGAAAAGTTTTCCGTTCTTTATCACTTTCCGCCGTAGTTTGTAAAATCTATTCATCATTCAAATCATGGTACATCATTATTGATGTGTTCCAATTATATGTTAATAGTTTATTCTAAACTAAATGTCGGTATGTAATGTTATTTGGGAAATCAATTGAATGTTTCTGATTTGTGTGCATTATTTAATATTAAATATTTTTTTATAGAAATTCGTCACGGAGTAGTTATCTTTTGTAAAATCGCATTGCAAATATATATGTTATATTTCCTGGAATGAAAAGCCTTACAATTCTCTAGATATTTATAAATAACATAGCCATGACAATTTAACCAAAAAGAAGTTAGAAAATGATGCTACAGTCACCATTATGGTGTCATATAGAGGTTGACTGTAAGTCAAATTATTAAAATAAGCTTAATCGCTTTTACCCCGAGCTTTAACTAATAATAAATAGTAAAAAAGCTTATGTATGAAAGCGTTTCGCTCGAAATGGTTTTTGAATAAAAATCGAATTGTTTTTCTTTACATACCGAATTAAGCGTACTTTATACGGATTCGAATGTAAGCCTACAGTTGTGACATTATTAAACCCAAATTATACACCAACAAATAAGGACAACCATTGGGCAAGGGTGCCACTTGCTTTCAGGAAATGCCACCTTTATTCACCAGGTATGAAGAAGATAAAATAAATTTTAGTACATAGAAGCGTCCTTAGCATGAATCTAAATAATCAATTGATGTCTGATATGATTGATAAATTCAAAGCAGGTTCTTCCCGCTGTGTTTATGATATCATCTGGTGACGAATCTTGGATTTATAAATATGATCCAAAAACAAAGCGCCAGTCAATAGTATGGCTGTTTCAAAAAGAACCAACGCCTACGAAGGAGAAACGATTGACAAGCGCTGGATTATTTTTGTTCACCAGTTTTTCTCCTTAACAACAATTCTCATAATCAATTCCCTTAAGAAACTAGAGTAGCATCAATGCGGAGTTGTACACTATCAAATGCTTGCCTAAAATTTTTGATACTGCGAGCAACAAGCGACCGAACCCGGCACGCCGAGGCTTTGTCACGACAACGCGTCCGCGCATTCTGCAATCAAAACGAGGAACTTACTAATCACCACACCTGTAAAACTTGGGTCATCCGCCTTACAGCTCTGATTTGGCACCTTGTGACCTCTTTTTGTTTCCTTAAATAAAAATCCAGTGATATATTTTCATCGCCAGAAGACGCGTTCACTGAGTTCGAGAAGGCCGTTGAGGAAGAACCTGTTGCAGTCTGGAAAATGTGCTTTGAAAATTGGTTCAGACGACTGAAACTCGCTATATCGCTAGTGGAGAGGTTTTTGAAAAGATGTAGGAATAAAAATATAACCAATAGAAAAATTTTTTTTTTCTAATAACTATCTGAGGGTCCCACATACTCATCCGATTGCTATGCAATTCTGAAAACACTCCTCTGGAGTATATTGAAAATAATCTTTCATGCAGATAATATAGAATAGAATAGAATATCATTTATTTGCACCCAAGACACATAAATATAAGAATTACAAGACACACCAAAATTAGACCACATTTATTACTACATTTAATTTTTAATTCATACAGATAAAAAAATATAAATGAATCGGGTGAATCTGGTAATTATTTGAACAATGTGCTCTGTTACCAGTAATCTCAAAGTTTTTGCGTTCTTTTACTATCCTAATGAAATAAATATTTTATTGCACAAGATTGTTCGTTATTTGTAACTAGCTTGGTACTAAAAATACAAAAAGCTCTGTTTCGTGGCAAGTTTTAATTGTTCAAAAGCGTAATGGTGAAAGGAAACGGAATGGCTTTACTACAGGTATCTGCGTACTTCAGATGTACAGGGATAAAAAACTTTTGTTAAGGAAACAAAAAACTAAAAACGTCGGCATAACATAAATAGCGAGTTTTTATTTTACGCTCACAAAAGATTGTTTTTCTTTGTAACGAATCATTTAATCCAGATAAATAAAAATTATGTTATTAACATATATATCAACGAAATGAATAATTATTTACTAGGTGGTCCTCGGTTCAGGGTGCTAATAGTGTTTTTCTTTTAAATTCCCATGGAGTTTTAAACTTTTTCTAAAAAGCTTAAGAATTCGTGGTAGAGATTATATTTTGCGAAGCATACAAATTGACATCAAGATGGTAAGAATGGTAACTAAACATATGTCATATCGCGAATAAATATTTTGAAATTTGTTTTAAAGTATTGGTCCAAACTACATAAACCGTCATTTTCTTTTTTTAAATATGAGGCTGAAGTAACATTAAAAGATTGTACAATTTTACTAACGAGAAGATTGGCGAAATTGTGACCTATTTACTAGTATTAAGGTTCATTCAATATTGTAAAAGCTCTCAAATATTCACATTACAAAAGTTTAATGAGCCCTAGCAAATTATTTATGCACAGCCACATAGTATGTGTGAAATGTGCATCGTTTAAGTAACTTTCAACTACATGTTTAATTTTTTTTCTTTTCAACAACGTCCGTAATAATGCAGCAAATTCTCGGCATAATTCTCTTAGTTTATGTTCATTAAAATGACTGTTAATATGGTGTTGAAAGGTAATTCGCTTATATTTTCCAGTTTGAAAGCGTGATTTCGTTAAGGGTGGATTAATAAAAATAATTACTTGACCCTATTAAATATTTCAAGCCATATTCTTGGATGGTAATTCTAAGTATACTAGTAAAAAGTTTTTGAATGTTTCGTTTTTTACTTTCTTTTTTACAATTTATTTACTCATATCATATAATTTGTCGTATTTTTTTTTGCTAGGATTATGCAAATAAAAAAAGTCAGTTTGATATTTGGTGATAGCACCTAATTCCTTTATTCTTTTGCTTTATAAAGAGTTAATTGATGATTTTTGACGCTTCACGCTGATATTAGTAGCATACAAGGTTTTATGTCTTTTCTGTATCTGAATTTTGTCTACAACTCCTAAGGTCTTGGATTTAAGTACGCATTCCTTATGAGTCATATCTATTATCTATTTATGTCTATTAATCCTGGTTTTTACACATTTTATAGGTCATTTAACTCGAGGTTTACATTTGAATTATCAATAACCAAGAACTAGAAACTCTAATAGTAATGATATGTATTTGTTTGTTACAGTTATCTGCTACATTTTTGGTGTTCCTTCACCTATCGTTCCACGTCGTTGATGAAGGACATGCCATTAATCCAAGTAAGTTCTAAAACTGTCTGTAGAAATGTAAAAATGGCGTCGTATACCTACTGTTATATATAAATGTGTATTTAGAAATATTAAAATATCTCCAAATCACTGTAACATCTGTTATTCGACTTTGTTTTAACTAATAGAGCGACTGTATTTTGAATATTATATAATATTTTATTACTTAATAGCTTTTGCTATTTAAACTAAAATATATTTTTGTAGGTAAACTAGTTTAAAGCCCCATTAGAACTTTCTTGTTTGCTTCAGTCTTGAATTTGAGAGACGTTACATTGTTAAAAAGTGATAAATACCAACCAACCTTATAACACATTTATTTTTTAGATATAACTAAATTAACTTTATACTTATGATACGCTTTTACTTTTAAAATCATGGTTTATTGCTAGGGCTGCCTGTGCAGCTTCCCTGCCTAACTCCTAATCACGTGGGGGTTTGGAGATAAAATAAAAATATAGCCTTTGTGGATTTACTTTTAGAGTTTATCCATCAACTGGTAACAAAAGAAGGTAAAAAAATATAGCTTTTAAGCACTTCACTATATCTTTGTCCAAATTGCGTTGCAACATATAAACAATCAAATTAATATTGGTTTCTGTGGCAACAGAATTTATGAAAGCGTTCATGTTTACATTCAAATAACAAACTAGAAATTAAATGGCACTTGATACTTTTTAAAATATAATTTTTGGGAACAGTTTGCAACATTATACGCTGAGTCAAGATATTAAATTAAATATGACATTAGTTATTACTATAGATAAATGGTGCGGCAAGAGCTAACTGCAAGTTAAATACATTAATCTCGCAGACCACAGCACTAGATCATTAGTTCTGCTGGTTCTAATTTTATAAAATTAGACTAAAATTAGAGCTTTCGAGCTAATTTGTTTTCCATTTTGGTATTTAATATTCTTGTATATTGAGTTATATATTGAGTAATATAGTTGGTATTTGCAATAATGGTAACAGTTATAGTAATTTCATTAATAATAACATTAATTATACACGAAATTTACTTTTATTTTGCTGCAATATCTACTTCTACCGTTATAACACAATTTCCAATAATCTTGACTCAGCAATAATATTCGGTTGGAATATTGGTGATGCGCTAGAAAAAAACTTAACTAACTACCACATAAATGAGTTATACCACATAATTTACGGTATTATGGTACGGTACGGTTACGGTATAAATTTTATTATTATAATTTATGTATGTTTAAATAAGGTACACACTACTTTGTTTTAAACTAATCTCTCCTCTCACAGGTCGGCTGGAAAATATTTCTTTTAGAAATAAGTCGTACCTTTGTACATATTTAGTCTTTAAGGTATTTTATATTGTTTTCATATGTGTGTACAAAAACTGTTAAATAAATAAAATAAAAATTAAGAACTCATTTAAGTCACTTAATTTGTTTCAATGTCACGTTTTGTCAGTCCGAAGTTTTGCTTTAATTACAGATCATGGAAACATAATTAAGTCTATGTATCTTAAAAAAAAAAAAATTAAATTAAATTTGAAATACCTTTAAAAAAAAGTTTAATTTGAAGTATTGAAATGTTCGTAAAAAATTAATATACGTAAAGCTAAACCAACAAAGACGTATCTGCCTACAAAACCTACCCACGAAAACTAAAAGGTATTTTATTTGAACATTTTAGGTATTCATTTAAAAAAGGTATGCCCCATAGGTAAGTTTAACGCCGAGCTCGATTCGAGTCGCCCTGCCGCAGACTAATGTATCCATTGCGAAGATATTTGTTACTTTGGTTGAACATTTTGAGTTCGTTCACCTTACCTTGTGTTTTAAAACTTTATATTTTTCATGAAGTCTAGTGTAGTATTAGGGTTGGTGTGTTGGTAGAAACATAATAGTGTGGTGTTCATGGATATGACATATTTAATAATGCTGCTTTTTTTTTCTGTATTGAATGCGCATTTGGTTTTCTTGTCACCTGAGGGAAAGTGATGATGTAGACGACGATGTTACGCAACTATCCCAGAGGTGCCTACTCTCTTTACTCTTGAAGATTCTAGGACAATAAATTTCAAGAAAAATAGACGTACGCCGCTCGTTCCAAATTTGGCGGTGCGAACTAAAAAAGGCCATCTAACGTTTGGTTCTTCTTTTGTTGCACTGGCCATGAATGTAAGGAATCCGATGTTGTCTAATGTTGGAATTGTGTTTCAATGAATTCGGTTTAAGAAATATATGAGTATTTTATATGCAAGCTTGAAAGCCAGTATTTGTATTCTATTAATAGTTTCTAAAATAGTCTTTTAAGTAGGATGGTTACAGAGTTGTATTATTGATATACAAAGAGCTTTAGGAGAGTCCTTCAGCTCCCCCCAGGTGCGTAAAGTGCCTGGATCCTCACTTCACTAAGGAGTGCACTCGCACTCCCGAATCCACTTCCCCCCCTGCCTGTGTGCTGTGCGGCCAGTCCGGCCACACAGCAAACTACAGGGGTTGCCCGCGCGCTCCGCGCTCCACCGTCAAGAGGGTCGCGCCTAAACCGGCGCCGCCGCTCACCTCCGCTAACTTCCCGCCGCTGCACAACCGGGGTCCCCCGGAAGCAAAGCCCGTTCAGCCGACGCCTACTCCGGCTCTGTCTTGGAGGCAGCGTCCGGCCGTCCCGCCTGCACCTTCCCGACCCGTCCCAGCTCCCGTAGCTCCCGTAGGGCCGCGTCCCGCGTTGTCATCTTCCCCTCAGTCGTCGTTGGCTGAGGACATGAAGACCGTGTTCGACGTCATCCAAAACGTCGACATTAACGAAATTTCCGTACTCGCACGCAAACTGCGAGCCGCCCGCTCTCCTCAAGAGCGTTTATTCGCGTTAGCCGAGCATCACTCGCTCCTAAGTTCGTTGTAAATTCTTTTATTTTTGTATAAATTCGTAAATAAATTAATTTAATGTCTAGACCCGCGAATCCCGCGTCCAGTCGTATTAAACCTAAGGGCTTATCCCTAGTATCTTTTAACGCTCGTAGCCTTAAAACCAACCTTCCCGAGATTAAACTGTTCCTTCAGAACAAAGAACCTGACTTATTCCTTCTCCAGGAGACATGGCTTACTCCAAACCGCTCCAGGGGATTCGCTATACCTAAGTACGCGTTTACTCGCAACGATAGGCCCAACTCCGACGGTTACGGCGGCACCGCTATATATTACAAAAGAGGCTTCCATTGCTGTCCTCTCCCTACCCCTCCTCTCCTCAACATGGAGGCCACTGTGTGTAGATTGGCTATGACTGGTCATCCGACCATCATCATAGCTTCAGTCTACATACCTAGTGGTACCAGACCAATCCGCAGCGACTTTGAGGCCATTCTCGCCCTCGGCCATTCAGTCATTATGTTCGGAGACTTTAACTCCAAACATACTGACTGGACGTGCCTATCGACCAACACCAGCGGTATCGCTCTCCTCGACATCACTAACTCCCTTGACTTAGACGTCATATCCCCCATCACTCCCACTCACTATCCCAACAACCCGACCTATTCTCCTGACATCCTCGACTTTGCAATTATCAAGCGAATCAATCTTGATCTCAGGTCCATCGAACCGCTCGATGACCTAGGCTCCGACCATCGCCCCGTCTCCCTCGTGCTAGGCGCGCCTAACGTTAACGTCACACCGCCAAAGACCTTTACCAACTGGAAAGGCTTTAAAAATACGTTAGTTTCAGCCTTAGAGGCACCGAACTCTCCGCTCGCGATTTCGCCCGACCAATTAGACAGCCCGATTAAAATAGATTCGATAGTCGATAATCTCACTGATGCTATCAACTCAGCCATCAGCGACAACGTAATCATTGCTAAGCAAGGCAAACCCGCGCTTCCCTTAGCCGTTAGCAATCTCATTAAAGCTAAGAACGCGGCTCTCCGGAGAGCCAAGAAATATCCCACGCCCGCATATAGAAAAGCTGCGAATCAGCTTCAACGTAAAGTTAGGTCTCGCCTCGCGGAACTCCGTGACACTCAGTTTAACGATCTCATGGAGAATATCTCCCCGTCCCACCAAGCGTATTATCAAATGGCCCGAGCTTTACGCGTAGACACCGCCTCTCACGTTCCTCCTCTCACTCGCCCCGACGGCACCATTGCCTTCGAAGTCGAAGAGAAAGCCGAATGCTTCGCCGACAGCATAGCGGCACAATGTTCGCCCAGCACGCAACCCGCGGATCCCTCCCACATCCAGGCGGTGGAGGACGAAGTTCTCCGCAGAGAATCTCTCCCTATCACCGACGACCCCGTCACAGTCTCTAATGATGAAATCTTGCTTCTCATTAGAAAACAAAAGTCCAAAAAGGCTCCGGGTGCGGATGGAATTTCCAACCACGCACTTAAGCACCTGCCACAGCAGGTGCTTACCTTGTTAGCTATCATCTTCAATGCCTGCTTCGACCATAGCTACTTTCCAAAAGCCTGGAAAGAAGCGACAGTCATAGGCATTCCCAAGCCGGGTAAACCTCTGAACATCCCGGCTAATCACAGACCCATCAGCCTCCTCAAGGCAATGTCTAAACTTCTCGAAAGAGTCATACTCTCTCGAATGCGGAACCATCTGTTTCCAACGGATGGCGACCCTCTCATTATTCCCCACCAGTTCGGCTTTCGCGCTAAGCACTCCTGCCCTCAGCAAGTCCATCGAATCGTCGAGTACATTCTCGAAGGATTCTATCCGCATCGTAAAAAATCAATCGCGGTTCTCTTTGACGTAGCCAAGGCTTTCGACAAAGTCTGGCACAGCGGTCTCGTTTTTAAACTCTATAAAATAGGCTTACCGGTTCGCCTAGTCAGATTAATCGCGTCGTTTCTTAAAGACCGTACGTTTCGATTCAAACATGAAGGCACGCTCTCCGCGCCTCGTCCCATAAAGGCTGGAGTCCCGCAAGGCTCAGTCCTCGCCCCTCTGCTGTACACCGCGTACACTAATGACATGCCCATCCCGCCGAAAGGCGTCGAACTCGCCCTCTTTGCAGACGATACCGCCCTTTACACTAAAGGTAAAAGGATCCCGTATAACATCACCAGACTCCAAAAGGCCGTAAACGCCCTCGGTGTTTGGTTTCAAAAATGGCGTATCGATGTCAACCCAGAAAAGAGTTCTGCCATTCTATTCGACCACAAACGTCGTAATCGCCGCAACGATCCCCACATTCGTATGTTAGGTATTCCCATCCCCTGGAAGCGCAGTATCAAATACTTAGGCGTCACCTTAGATCAGACGCTTTCTTTTAAGCCACACGTCGATAGAGTAACGAAACTCGCGCGTTTCTACTTAAGCCGCTTAAATAGTATGATAGGTAGAAAAAGTAAAATGTCTTTTAGAAATAAACGTACGCTTTATAAGGTCTGCGTTAGACCCGTCATGTCATATGCTTCGCCAGTCTTTGCCCACGTCAATCCCTCCGTCCTGTATAAGCTGCAGGTAGTTCAAAATCTCTTCTGCCGCAGGGCCACAGACGCACCTTGGTATGTGCGCAACGCGGACCTGCACAGAGATCTTGAACTACCTACAGTGCAACAGCACTTCAAAACACTCTCAGAATCGTTCTTCAAACGCGCCGAATCCCATCCCAATCATCTTGTTCGAGATTCAGTCTCATATACTGCTCCTGTGTTAGATTCGAAATTCAAAGTCGCTAGGCCGAGAAACGCGCACACGGGCGAACCTTCGCAGTTAACTTTAGCTCTCGAGGCCCTTCAGGCCGCAAATCCTAATTCTATCGTAAATTCTAATTCTAACGTAAATCCGAATTAATGCAATTTTTATTTTTCATTTTTAATGTTTTTATTTTTACTTTTCTTTTTTGAGCACCTTCAGTGCTATGTGAATCTCAGCGGGTGACCCCTTAAGGGCCCCGCTGGCGCGGCCTCTTTCTCCAATTGGCCGTCGTTCAGATGAAGGCTGAGTGGCAAAAATGCACGAGCCGACAGGGGGTTTTTTAGTGGGTATGGTTCTGGTAGGCGTCGGGACGAGTCCCACATAACTCCGATCGCGCGCGCGGAGTATGCGTCAGAGCATTTTTTTATGTCCTCCTGCCCTTCCCGTGGAGGGGACCCAAAAAAAAAAAAAAAAAGAGTCCTTCAATTCATTCTCGCTCCGATCGTCACACGGTGCGGACGTGCAAGACCCCCTTCTCCGTTGATCGGTCCCTTCCCGATATTCCGTGGCGCTCAGTCTACTGACGTCACAGTCTAGCGTGTTGGTGCCGTAGTACCTACGGTTTTCAAGGTTTTTCTACTCCCTCTGAGTGCTATCGAAGTGCGATTTTTCTTTGCGACTAAGCCCCTTAGTCTTCAAAGTGCTGTGCTAAGTTGTGTTGTGCTTGTGCTGAGTGCAGTGTTGTGCCCAGCGTAAGTAGTCTGGTCTCAGTACAAAGGATACTTAACGGTGACAACGAATTTGTTCTGAACCAGTCCTTTTATTTTTATTTTATTTCTCTTCTCTATTTTATTTATTTTTCTCCTATTTTCATATTTATTTTTATCATATCTGTGTGTTCTTTGTGTGTATTTGTCCTTTCTGTCGGTAAAGGTTGACCCTAACGCGGTCAACTCTTTACCTGCGTACCCTTTTTTTAGGTTTCCAGGTAGCGGTGAAAATGAAGTTGTACATTACCAGTCCTTTTATTATTTTTATTTTATTTCTCTTCTCTATTTTATTTATTTTCTATCTTTTACATATTTATTTTTATCATATCTGTGTGTTTTCGTGTGTATTTGTCCTTTCTGTCGGTAAAGGTTGACCCTAACGCGGTCAACTCTTTACCTGCGTACCCTTTTTTAGGTTTCTAGGTAGCGGCCTTCGGCGTACTACGGTTAGCTTTAAGTTATTCTCCCCAGCCCCCCTACCGCTGGTAGGGAGGTTAGCCACTAGGGTTCTCTAGGTTTTTATTTAGGAACTCTAGGCATATATATATTGTTGTCCCTCCCCAACCCCTCCGCAATGGCTTCCCTAAGCCCCGAGGAGGTTCTCAATAAGCTGATCGCTGATAACGACGCCCAAGGCACTCATTGCCCTCCTCATATGATTCGCACACTGCAATCCTTTCTCCCTCTAATCATGGCACTGATCACACCGGCCCCTCAGGCCACCTCCGTCCCTCAGACCGGTCTGGTCTTAGGCCCTCCCGCGTCTCCTTCCTCCAGTGACATGGAGTGCGAAGTAGACGCCCCTCCGAGCCGCAAGCGCGCACCCGCGACCGAGTCGTCCTCGGACGCCACCCCAACAGGCCCTGAGTCTCCCTCTTTTACGCTTGTTAAGAAGCGCTCTAAGAAGCGCTCGAAACAAGCCCCGGCGCTCTCGACGCCCGTCCCTACACCCCCTGCGGCGTCTTCAACGCCAGCTGCCCCGGTGCCTTCAGCACCCACTCCGGCCCCAACTTCTGTCAAGGCCAAGGTCCCACCACCCTTGTTCCTTCGGGAAAAGGGTAAATGGTCCGAGGTCTCGACTTTGTGCAAAGAGCACAAGATCCTTTACACCCGAGCGACCAACTCAGGTGAATCTATTAAAATCACTGTCTCGTCGATAGACGATTTCCGAGCTTTGACTAAGCTCCTCACCGATAAGCAATATGCTTATCACACTTATGCTCTGTCAGAAGAGCGTAAGATCAGAGCGGTACTCAGGGGAGTCCCGTTCGAATTATCGAACGAGGCTATCCTGGAGGATCTGCAGTCCCAAGGCTTCCCGGCACTCGCGGTGCATAAAATGCACAGCAAGTACGGGAGGCGTCACCCTCTCGCTTTGGTGGTTCTCGCCAACGTCCCCAAGTCCAGGGAGATCCTGAAAGGGGTTAGCACTATATGCGGCCTCTCTGGGATCTCGATCGAGGTGCCTCATCGCCGCGGTCATCCCGGCCAGTGCCATCGGTGCCAGTTGTACGGGCACGCGGCGGCCAACTGCCGCGCACCGCCCAGGTGCGTCAAGTGCCTGGTCCCTCACTTCGGTAAGGAGTGCAATCGCACTCCTGAAACTCCCTTTCCTCCCGATTGCATGCTTTGTGGCCAGTCCAGCCACACCGCAAATTACAGGGGGCTGCCCTCGTGCACCCCGTTGTATGCGTTCCAATTCCAAGAGGGCGGCACCCAAACAGGCCCCGCCCCTTTCTCAGGAAAACTTTCCGCCGCTGCGTAGTCGGGTTCCTCCGGCTGCAAAGCCTACACAGTCCAGGCCTGCTCCAGAAAACTGGAGGCTGCGCCCCGCATCGAATCCCATCCCGGCTCCTCGCCCATACAAACCCACTCCTCAATCCTCCGTAGCAGACGATATGCGTATCGTCTGCGACGCTATGAAAAATATCGATGTTAGTGAAATCGCAGTCTTAGCCCGTAAACTTAGGGCTTCACGTACTCCGACAGAGCGTTTGCTAGCTCTGGCGGAGCATAGTTCCCTTCTCAATTCATTATAGGTTCATTTAAATGAATTGATCCCTAAATCATGCTTCGGCCGACCTCTGCCCAGCCCCGGCTTCACCGGAGGCTGCCCAGAACGGCCACCAACTCATGTCCCTTTGAGCACCTTCAGTGCAACTTTCACTACAGGCGGAAGACCCGCTAGCGGGTCTCCGCCAGCGCGCCCAACTTCCCGACGGGTGTCGCTTCCGATGAAGGCTAACGGTAATAACTACAGCCAACAGGTGGTTTTTAGTGGGTAGGTGCCATTCTGGTGAGTCCCACATAACCCCCCGCAGAGGACTTTACCTGCGGGTGGTATGCAAAAAAAAAGTCCTTCAATTCATTGAACAGGATTGAATTCAACAGAAAACATAAATGGTTTTTAAAATAAAACTCTGAAGTTTATGTAAACTGTTACGATTTAACAATTTTATACACACATATTGTATCTGATGCAATAAAAGAAAGAGAAAAATACAAAAAGTACATTCGTCATTCATGTCGTTTTACGGTTGTTTCTGATTAGTGGTAAAAGCATGGATACTTTTTAGGCAGCTCAACGCCACGTCTCTAAAAAGTTTATTTTGAAAAATTAGTTTAGTATTAATTTTTAATAAAAAAAAATGGATTTTTCAGGTCAGAGACGTCACCAAAATAGTTATTTTGACAAGTTTATAATCATATAATTATAATCAAATATATAGTTTATAATCATTTAGTTGGTGTGGACGTAAGTAGCCTTGCCTTCTATGCCAGAGGTCCCGGGTTCGAATCCTGGTAGGGGCAGATGTATTATTATATTTGCTTTCTAGTCATGGATGTGTATTTAAGTTTATTTAAGTTTATTTCTAATATATTTATATATAAAAAAAATATATATCTATATGTGCTTATATATTTCTTAAGTTTATTTATCCGTTCAACACAAGTTCTTTAATGATACTTAATTTGGGCTAGATAATGTGGTGTGATTGTTAGAAATATTTATTTATTATTTATTTATACATATATATATGTGTATATTCGATTGGCGATTCATGTACCTAATAAAAATTGCCTACACTGTTCTTTCATAAAATCCACAGACCGTTATTTAAACTAAAAAAAAATCCTAGAACGAGTTATCAAAACCACTTCGGAAACTCTTAGAAATAGCTCAGAAACCGTTTTATAGTGAAAAGCGATGTAGAAAAAACTTTTCTAGTGGTGAGCTCACAACGGGATTGCCATTTTTGCTTTGAACAAGTTAATGTCACACAAATATCACAATTACAACAGAGTGTACAAAGCGGAAACAAAGTGTTTATTTTTTCAACGTTAAAGTTTATTTTCTAATATCTTTTTTGGTCTTGTCCTTTCTTCTACGTTATCAGTTAGTTGTATATCAAAAATCCGTTCTACTCGAGCGTAAACTTATTTATTTTTTTAACATTCACAAAATCCACAGATCTTAATTTATATACGAACAGTAAGACTTTCAAATTAAATCCTACATCCAATAACGGATTTACATTATATTTAAATATCCACATAGAGAGCAATTAATGAGTTTAAAAAAATTGTTAAATTAGTTAAAGTGTCCATATTGAAAGATTAAAAATTTAGGTATATATAATATGATGGGAGTGGGGTGTGTAGTGTCTGTGTCTGTGAGGTGTGTGTGTCTATGTAATCTATGTAACAGTAATCCATATATTTCCACAATTTTCATACTCAAGTTGCAGTTAGATACTCAATGATTTGCTTTTTGAACTTGCATAAAATATTTAGTTATATTGTTGTAGTAATATATCTTATATAAAACAGAATTTAAAAGTTGCTGAAAATCTAAGTAATGTTTTTGTGGTCTATATCTACGTATAAGAAGCCAAGGCTAACTTACTGCCAAGCACAATATCTTGGCAGCGGAACAATAACAAAAGTGTGCTATTGATTTAGTTTAAACTTCTATTGTTTGTTTTTTACCTACATTGTTTGTTGTTTGATAATCCTTATTTCATTCATATTGATCCCAGGCTCGAGTCCCGATACGGGCATTAATTGTGTAATGAACACAGATGTTTATTCCCGGGTCATGAATGAGTAGAATCATGTTTTATTTGACGTCAATAAGAACAAGTAATTGTCAATGTTGAGAAATAAATATTTGAATTTGAATTTGAATTTGAATATATTTATATTTCTATGTTTATACTATACTATCCCCCAGTTCGCTGTATACCTATAACACAAGCTCTGCTTACTTTGGGGCCACACAGTTGGTGTGTTTGTCTGGGGATTTATTTATGTTTTATTTCTACTGAGTCTGTTAAATCAAATCTTTACATTATTGATGTACCTATACGTGTATAACGGATTAACGAAGACAGTAAAAACTTAATAATTTTCGTTTTAATTCGACGGTGAGTCACTTGCTGCTGAGATAAAGAGATTTTCAGTATACATTATCGTTTCTCAAAGTGAGCTTTACATTATTGCAATGTCATTTTTGAATAAGGTTGGTTTTTATTAAAATTATTTTACTTTACTACTAAAAACCTTTCAGTCTGTCTTAAGCAATCCACTAAGCAGTTATTTCATAATGAAAATGGAACGGTTCAGTTTATTAGGTCAATGCTTAAAACTTAATGTCATTCTATGAAATTACTAGATTTAAACCAAGTGAAAATTAAACCATCCGCAATTTAACGATAAATACAAATTAAAGATTTAAACGTTGGTCAGCGTTTTATGTGAAAGATAAAATCAAAGAACCGCTAAAGTAGAAAATAAATTGCTAGGTTTAATATATTATGCATTTGTTGAATTCATTTAAATCGATTTTTTTCGAGTTGTTTATTATTAGTTTATACCTTTGATATATTTGTTCTATAGGGACAGTTAATTTTTAATTTCAATAAAGGCCTTTTTAAATTTCACCAGAATCTGTGGATTTACGCTGAGGGTTCTTAGCCATCGAAGGCTTAACTTTATATTTGGTATTAGTTTTGCTATACATTGTATCTAATACTCAAAAGTGCAGTTTTGAAAATACGAGCAACTTTTCAAGGAATCAAGTTGTCATTATACTTTTTTAAACATGTTAAAAAGTTTAAAATTGTGAGTCTAACAAAGCATTCAATTTCTTTAGTTCTAGTTACAATAAATATGACTGCAAAAAATCTTTAGTATTTGAACAGTTTGATATATTATGTCATTTCAGGATTTACTAGAAACAAATGCAAAGTAAGTATTTGAACTTAGCTAGTTAAGCGACGCTGTCCTGCTGCACCAATTAAGCCAACTTAGTTTGCTTGACATCTTAACAAACTATTTTAATTGAACGGACATCTTTACTTTTCTTATATTTCTTAATGAAAATCAATACGTTCGGTTTCGTTATGATGAAAATTTTCAATGTTTGTTGAATATTTAATGAGAAGTAATTACAAAACAGTAATATTTTAAAGCGGTTGATAATTTTAAATGAAATATTAAAACTATAATATTAAAACCACACCTAATACTTTACCTATTCATGGTAGTTTTTCTTTTTTTTTGTTTATATTATTTTTAAGATGGATACTGAAAATCGTTCCACTAACCTTCTGATTACTTTTTAAAGTTTCAATTATACCAAATATTTCAAATCACATTTAACCTTCTCTTTTAAATATTCACTATGGCAACAGTTCCATCACGGACAAGAAAAATTGCGCCCGATATTCTGGACAGGTTTGAACCCTGACAAATGGTTCCCTACATTACACGGCGTCCCGTCAAACTGTGACATTGACATATTTTTTACGCAAATTCCAAATAAAATGCCTAAAATAAAACACTTTTTCATAATATAGTATCTCAATATTATAAGTAATTCCAAAACAAAAAATATATAATTCACATTTTTCTTGACACAATTTTGATTGATAGACATTTTCATGTATTTACTTCTTCTTGATTATGAACCATATTTGTCCTACAAGACTAGATAAAATCAATAAGGTTTTTTGCACTCATTCTGAAAACTTGTGACGATATCATCCCACGTGTAAACATTAGGAACAATTGGGGCATCTTGAAACGGATCTTTTTCTATTGACCCAGAATTGTCAGTCCCAGACAAACCGCTTGAAGAGGGATATAGGCTTGATACCGTCTTATGTTTGTAGTTTTTCTCAAAAGAGACATCACCGGCAGAATCCCACGTAAGCCTCTGGTTGTTTCCTTGCCACTTTACTATCATGGACGGGTACGGATCTTGACTGTTAAGCGTTCTTAAAAAACATGAAAATTTTAAAGCCTCTTTATCTTTGAAGTTTGTAGAAACAGCATCATCGATAACTAAATCTTTTGTTGCAACTCTTGATTCACAATAAGTAAGGAATAAAAATGAAATTAATAGTAAGGTCTTCATGTTTACGCTTTGAGCTTACTCTTCTTTATGAATTTAATGATCAACTGCTAGGTACAGTGTATAGTTTATCTGCATTAAGATAAGAAGGTGAAAGTTCGTATCGATAGCTTTATCAATAAGTATTTGCTTACAGATTATTATATACCTAAGCTTAGTTCATTAGCTTGGTATGGTTACCAATTGTAACTGCTTCAGAAGAATACCAAAAAAAATTTTGGTTGCTTGCCAGAGCCAAAAAACTAATTTCTTTAATTAGACATTTAACGTTAATTAAGTTCTCTAAGGCACACTGTACTTGCAATTAAGAAATTTTTTTTGTTTTAATGAAATCTTCAATAACAAAATTCATTACTTAAATAGTACTTGAAATAAAAACCTTTTATAAAACTCGTATCTTAATGAAATTCTAACTGAAATAAATCATAACAAAGCTTATAATATAAACGTTTCAAAGTAGTTTTGGTAAGTTACCAGTAACTTTGTAAGTTGCGGTTCTAGAGGAGCAATCGAAATGCTTAGCAAATAGCTTGCGGTGTTCGACTACTTTATATTTATACTTAGTTAAGAGATAAAAGTTATCTAAATGATATAAATTGAAACGTTTTCTATTTTGTAAATGGTCATGTTTTATAAGTCATGTTGGAATGTTGATTTCTTAGGCATCTCTTGATTCAGATGCATTCAGTTATAAATGATATCATTGATTAGTTAGAAGTAATCGTGAACTAAAACATACTGAGTTTCGTTTAAATAAAAAAATATCCAATATCAATAGATATTCCTGTAAACCCATGTAATAATTTATATCAACAATGCTGAACCTTTACCAATTTTAAAACTAGGCGTAGTAAAAAGAGGATCACTTATAGTATTTTACATTTTACTAAAACGTCTAGCTCAGCCAGCATAATTCAAATACAGAATCAGTTGTTGTAGACTTTTCAGGATTTATTTTCAATTTTACTATCAAAGAATAAAAATGTATTTTCTTGTCAACTTAAACCACTTACTTTAAAAGTTATTGACAAAATTGTAACTCACTCATACCTTTAGCAATAGAAGAAAAGTTCATTATATTAAAAGCTTTTGGTGATATTACCATGGAGTCCTGGGGTCAGCGTGCTCATCAACTCTTCATTGAAATTTCCTAACAATTGGTGAGAGAAACTCTTGACGCTGAGGTTGGAATTTATTTTGCGCAAACATTAGCGTTCCAACGCGGCAATCTGGAAGTCTTTTGGCCACTTTGCCCTATTTGTACAGTAATTAAGGCGTTCCATGGTTTTCTTTTTCCTATTGCTAGTTTGTAAATAAATAATAAGTTATATCATAATTGCTTTGAGGTTATTTATCAAGTTACCAAACTTGAATATCGCTTATGTAATAATAACTCTTATTACAATTCTGATTCTCAGTTATAATATTTGTTCGAAACTCAAGAAAAATATGATATTTACCACTTTAGATAAGTACTAAATAATATAACGTATGTCAAATATGCAGGATTTAACTAAAGTGTTCTTACGATACCTAACAGTTTAAGTTTATAATAAAAGCTACCGAAACAAGACTTTTTTTTAACAACAAGAATTAAATTAGTAAAATGGGATTCGGTTCAAAACTTCATACAAATTGGAAAGTCCTTTCTGCTTCCAGGTAGAATGTCCAACAATATTAGCACTGACTGAACTGTCTATTGAGGAATTTTGTTGTGGAGTGATATCTAATAAGTTAATTTAATAATAGTAATTTTAGTTACGTAATAAAGTATCTTTTCTTGTCTTTGGAAGTAAAAATAAGTTTCAAAGTTTTACATTATAAATAGTATCAGACTAAATACAATATTTTTTATATTTTCCCATAGATGCTAACTAAATTTAAAAATCTGAGTTATCTTAAACTATTTACAGTAGTGTTATTTATTTATTAAATAAACTTTTTAAGTACATCCCACCTTCACTACTTTGAAATAAACCCAATTATATTAAAGACATTGGGTTTATTTTATGGCACCGATTAATAAATAGTGAAGAACATTTAAGAACATTCGAGACCTTGAGATCACGTCACAGAGAATTACGTCACGCCTGCTAATTATTAATAAAAAAAATAAAAAAAAAAGAGAGTTAAGACTAGAAACAGTCAGACTTTGGAGAAATCCACTTCTTTTAATTCCGTGATTAGACTAGTGTAAAACATAGTACAAGATAAAAAAAAACAGTCAAAAAACATATCACTTAATGTAATCTATCTTCGGACATTTGCAACCACGTTGTTTCATGCGAACGTTGTTTCTAAACATATTTCAATTTCCGCCAAAGTGTAAAATTTTATCAAATCAAATTTAGTGCATTATAGGTGGTAACAAAAGAAGTTATCAAGATTCACAGTATAACAGTCCCTTACACTACAACTGTACAATTGCATGCAATATTACATACATGCAGATTAAAAGCTAACAAATTAAGATCCAACATATAAATAACATGTCTAGGTAAAATGCAACACAATAACAACTAATTACATAATATTTTACAGTGCCTATAATAATTCAGTCATAACATAAAATGTGACACATTACTATTCTTTTTGGATAGAAAGTCACAAACACTATAAAAACGCTAATCTATTAACCAATTTCTCGCGTTTCAATTAGTCACCAAACGCTCTAAGAAGCGTTCGAAGAAAGCAACGGTGTCTTCAACACCCGAGCCCACCCCGGTGTCTTCAACACCCGCCCCCGCGCCGTTAATGTCACTACAAGTGACCGCGAATACGTCGGCTCCGTCCAAGCCAGCAACGCGCTGCGCTCCCGTCCCACCTAAGCCTCAGCTTCCTCCGCCCGTCTTCCTCCGCGAAAAAGCGCGCTGGACCACGGTTTCTAACTTGTGCAAAGAGCACAAAATCAATTATCTCAAGGCGAATAACGCAGGCGATACTATTAAAATCCAACTCACGACTATCGACGACTTCCGCGCGTTTACTCGTTTACTCTCGTTTAAACAAATCGCGTACCATACTTACGCCCTCCCAGAGGAGCGTAAGATCCGCGTATTACGGGATTATTACGGGAGTATTACGGGGCGTCCCGTTTGAGCTCGAAAACGATGAAATCCTCGAGGACCTCAAGCCCCAGGGTTTCCCGGCTGAAGCAGTGCACAAGATGCACTCCAACCGCGGTAGGCGTTTTCCGTTAGCATTAGTTATTTTATCTCATACTCCCAACTCGAGGGAGATCTTCAGAGAGGCTCGCACAATCTGCGGACTCTCAAATATCTCTGTCGAGCGTCCCAATCCTCGCGGGCACCCCGGGCAATGCCACCGCTGCTAGCTGTATGGCCACGCAGCGGCCAATTGCTCAGCCCCTCCCAGATGCGTTAAGTGCCTAGATCCCCATATAACGAAGGAGTGCACTTGCACTCCCGACTCCACTTCCCCCCCTGCGTGTGTGCTGTGCGGCCAGTCTGGCCACACAGATAACTACAGGGGTTGTCCGCGCGCTCCGCGCTCCGCTTCAAAGAGGGTCGCGCCTCCTGCTAACTTCCCGCCGCTGCGCAACCGGGGTCCCCCGGAAGCAAAGCCCGTGCAGCCGGCACCTACTCCGGCTCTGTCCTGGAGACAGCGTCCGGCCGCTCCACCTGCACCTTCCCGTCCTATCCCAGCTTCCGTAGCTCCCGTAGGCCCGCGTCCCGCTCCGTCGTCTCCACCTCAGTCGTCGTTGGCTGAGGACATGAAGACCGTGTTTGACGTCATTCAAAACGTCGACATTAAGGAAATCTCCGTACTCGCACGCAAACTGCGAGCCGCCCGCTCTCCTCAAGAGCGTCTATTTGCGTTAGCCGAGCATCACTCGCTACTAAGCTCTTTATAAATTCTATTTTTCGTATAAACTTAATAAATAATTATAATGTCTAGAACCGTAAATCCCGCGTCCTGTCGTATCAAACCCAAGGGCTTATCCCTAGTTTCCTTTAACGTTCGTTGCCTTATTACTAACCTTCCTGAGCTCAAACTGTTCCCTCAGAACAACGAGCCAGACTTATTGCTTCTTCAAGAGACCTCCAGGGGATTCGCTATTCCCAAGTACGCGTTTATTCGTAACGACAGGCCCAACTCCGGCGGTTTCGGCGGCACTGCTATTTATTACAAAAGAGAATTCCATTGCTGCCCTCTCCCTACCCCTCCTCACCTCAACATAGAAGCCACTGTGTGTAGATTGGCTATGACTGGTCATCCGACCATCATCATAGCTTCAATCTACATACCTAGTGGCACCAGACCAATCCGCAGTGACTTTGAGGCCATTCTCGCCCTCGGCCATTCAGTCATTATGTTTGGAGACTTTAACTCCAAACATACTGACTAGACGTGCCTATCAACCAACACCAGCGGTATCGCTCTCCTCGACATCACAAACTCACTCGACTTAGATGTCATCTCTCCCATCACTCCCACTCACTATCCCGACAACCCAAACCACTCTCCTGACATCCTCGATTTTGCAATTGTCAAGCGGATCAACCTCGACCTCAGGTCTATCGAACCGCTCGATGACCTAGGCTCTGACCACTGCCCCGTCTCCCTCGTGCTAGGACTGCCTTACGATAACGTCACCTCTCCTTAGGCCTTTACCGATTGGAAAGGCTTTAAAAATACGTTAGTTTCAGCCTTAGAGGCCCCAAAAACCTCCGCTCGCGATCTCGCCCGATCAAATAGACAGTCCGGATAAAATAGATTCATTAGTCAATTCTCTCACTGATGCTATCAACTCAGCCATCAGCGACAACGCGCGCGTTTAAGGTAAGAACGCGGCTCTCCGGAGAGCCAAGAAATATCCCACGCCCGCGTATAGATTAGCTGTGAATCAGCTACAACGTAAAGTTAGGTCTTGCCTCGCAGAACTCAGAGACGCTCAGATGAACGATCTCATGGCGAATATCTCTCCGTCCCACAAAGCGTACTATAGTATGGCCCGAGGCTTACGCGTAGACACCGCCTCTCACGTTCCTCCTCTCACTCGTCCCGATGGCACTACTGCCTTCGAAGTCGAAGAGAAAGCCGAATGCTTCGCTGACAGCATTGCCGCACAATGCTCGCCCAGCACGCAACCTGCTGATCCCTCACACTTCCAGGCGGTGGAGGACGAAGTCCTTCGCAGAGACTCTCTCCCCATCACCGCCGACCCCGTCAAAGTCTCTAATGACAAAATCTCGCTTCTCATTAGAAATCAAAAGTCCAAAAAGGCTCCGGGTGCGGATGGAATTTCCAACCGTGCACTTAAGCACCTGCCTCAACAGGTGCTTACCTTGTTAGCTATCATTTTCAATGCCTGCTTCGACCATAGCTACTTTCCAAAAGCTTGGAAAGAAGCAACAGTCAAAGGCATTTCCAAGCCGGGTAAACCTCTCAATATCCCGGCTAATCACAGACCCATCAGCCTCCACAAGGCAATGTCTAAACTTCTCATCTGTTTCCAACGGATGGCGATCCTCTCATTATTCCCCAAGAGTTCGGCTTTCGCGCTAAGCACTCCTGCCCTCAACAAGTCCATCGAATTGTCGAGTACAAACATGACGGTTTCTATCCGCGTCATTATAAAACAGTCGCGGTGTTCTTTGACGTAGCCAAGGCTTTCGATAAAGTCTGGCACAGCGGTCTCGTTTATAAACTCTACAAAATAGGCTTACCGGATCGCCTAGACAGTTTAATAGCGTCGTTTCTCTAAGACCGTACGTTTCGATTTAAACATGAAGGCACGCTTTCCGCTCCTCGTCCCGTAAAGGCTGGAGTCCCTCAAGGCTCAGTCCTCGCCCCTCTGTTGTACACCGTGTACACCAACGACATTCCCATTCCGCCGAAAGGCGTCGAACTCGCCCTTTTGCCGACGACACCGCACTCTATACCAAAGGCCACAGTGTTCCGCACCTTGTAACCAGACTCCAAAAGGCCGTAAACGCCCTTGGTGTATAGGTTCAAAAATGGCGCATCGATGTGAACCCTGAAAAGAGTTCTGCGATGCGCTTCGACCACAAAAGCCGTCGTCCCGCTGGCGATCCTATATACAATATGAGGGATCTCAGTTGTTATTCTCAAGTTCTTGATTCTTAATTACCGATGCTGCACGGCCAATATTGGATTACTGTGACAATTCACTGGAGTGAAAATGAGAAGCCTGTAGGCGACAGTATAAAATATCATCTCGGTTTTAAAATGCCATGGCTGTGTGCAGGATTTAAATCATAGATAAAAGATGTGCTGATCTTGTAATAAAAACTTAATAATATTGACGTAAAAATCTTTAAAATATTTGGGATAAAAAAAAGCAGTGACGAATTTTGAAATTTTGAAAGTGACGTCCCAAAATGTTTTGTATGTGCCTCGTGTTGAGAGGTATCTGAATCACCCGTATGTATGTTATACGATTCTTCATAGTTTTCTAGTTACGATTTTTTTATGAATTTTCGCAAAATGGCCACCCTGTATAATTGAAACGCAATTTCTCACATGTACTTTTGTAACAACGAATAATGGTGTTCTTTCACCTCTTTTACTATTAAAATGTATATATTTCACCATGTGGCAAGCTTATTTTCAGGTATCTCTAATATATCCATAGATATATGCAAAGGAATATATCCTTTGACTAAAAATTGCTATCTCCCGTATGAGTATTTTCCTCCAGGTGGCTTTGCAAAATTAGAATAGAAAATTAGATATCGATTTTTGTATCAATAAAATAAAAATCATTAAATTTAATAATGACAACAAGAATAAACCTTTTTATATCAGTGTCGAGCTTGGTTCAGCGCAAAGGCCACAATAAAATCTTAAAATTGTCATCAGTGAATAAACATTTTTTTAATTTTAAGCCCATGAGAAATTTGCTGTAGGCAGCAATCTAATATAGCTGATCCATTGCCCTTAAATGCTAATTTATTCCGACAAACTTTATATGTTTGAGCTAACATTGTCGGTAAAATGACTATGCAGACCGCAATCACGAAGAGACGGCGTAGTTCGTTCTATCGAAAACATTCAATATACTGAACAACACTAATCAATACCTACATACATACAATGGTAAGTAAACTAGGTAAATTTTCGTTGGTTACTGTACCTAGTTAACAACAACGTTCTTGTTGACTTGGGGCCGTATGATCATTATGATTTTAGTACGGGTACTAAAGCATGAAGCCTTAAGGGTGCAGATGTAGAAAATCGTGTTTTGTTTGTGGCCCTAATTTACCTAGGCATAAATTATTATTTATGGTGACTGAGAGTTATTGAGAATATTTTAGTGACTGGCAAACGACACCTGTTATAGTTATATTGCTAATGTTACTGGCAACAAAGTAATTGAACTAATAAACAATATAAAAAATAGGCATTCGAATAACAAGTCAATAGCAAATGCTCACAAAAGTCGTGTAATTATTCTGAATAATTGTCATAAAGATCCCGTATGCTAAAAATATATTTTTCTTTATTTACGACTGAAGTTAAAAACTCTTTTGTAGAGGAGTGCTACACACTAAGTATATTTGACGCTATGATAGAGTTTTTAGTAGGAAAGTTTATGAATACCACCAAAGTACATACATTTCAATACGACTAGTTTGTCCGCACATACTCCAACACTCAACAGTGACCACAGTTTCTAATAAACATTTATTACTGTATACCAAACTGGGTCAGCGTGAAATTCGTTCGGCTAACTTGCATCGAATCCGATTCTGGAATTAATTCGTGGCTAAATTCTAATATTGTGTAGTGGTTATCTGTGAGAAGTAACTTTGTGCGGAAGGGGCGGGTGTAGCCAAGTGCTGCCAATATCCGGATGGTCGAAATCCGGCGAATACTTCGCTTGTAAGGTTAGCAAAAGTAACATATCGTAGAAACAGATATATTTTTAGCAGCAATTCAACAAATGAAAATAAAAACAAGATAATGGTAACTTTATATCGATAAGGGCACAGTAATTTTTGTCACAAAAATATTGTCATTCCTGTAATTTTTCCATTGAAATATTTTTCCATTAGAATAGACACAAAGGTATTGTTAACGATTTCCTTGTGTGTAATGTAACAGTTTGTGCTTGTTGAAAAAAGCAAAAAATGGAATGCTCTTTAGCTTATTTATTTATTTTACAATTTATGTACACACAAAAAACACAACTATTATAAATGGGGTAAAATATATGCTTGTACAAAGGTACTATTTATATTATAAGAAATTTCTTCCAGTAGACCTGGGACTGGGATAAATATAAGAATTTCTTATTTATCGTTTTCTGACTGGTTGAATAAAGAGGTATGATAGAAAAATAATTAATGTTTTATCCGTAAAATTCTCCATGGTCACTATGGTAGCTTAAAAATGTAATAACTTCGACACCACGATACTCGAGAAAAGGTGACAAAGTCTTTAAATGAAAGTAGGTATAAAAAAATCTACAGTAAATTAATGTTTTAAACCTCCTCTCTTTTTTTCTTTTCTTCGAGGTTTTGTTTTAAAACATTAATTTATTGTAGATCTTTTTATGCCTTCTTCACACCCACATTTTAAGTACAATTTACCAAGCTAAGTGTATAAAATACCTCATGTTGAACTTTAAACTTTTTTATTTATTAATAATTAGCAGGCGTTTGTCTTCCATCTCACCTGATGGAAAGTGACGATGAAGACGAGGATCATACACGCCTGTCCAAGAGGTACCTATTCATTCTACACTTGAAAGCTCCAGGGTTATATTTGTCTGGAAAAAAATTAAAACTTTAATCCTATCATAAGTTTTAATTTGAAATATTTTAGCCTAAGGACGCCAGCTTTTTTGGAAACGTTATATTATAAGACTGTTTCATAATGTTTAAAAGTTTTACCTGCTATTATCATTTTTTAATGAAATTTGTTTAAAAAAGTTAATTTTTTTTTAAATAAATATATTTTTTGGAATTGTTAATGCTGTGAAGTTTTTAAGTAAACTGCTAAAAGTTTACTTAAAAATACGTAATCTTCTGTGAATGCGAAAGTAAATGCAAACCTTTAAGTCAGTTATTGAAAACAACATACTGATATTCATTTCACAAAAATGCATCATAAAAGAAACCCAAACAATAGTTCTCATACAGTTGAAACTGTTTCGCTAAATAACTTTTAACCAGATAAGATCTACCTGTATTAGCAAATATAATGATAAAGAGAATGCTCAATAAGAACGTAATAAATGAGTCGTTTAATACGTTCAGATAATATTCAATATCAAATAGTCAATGATCAATTCAATATCCTCATATTCTATCGGTGACTTATATTTATGAGAATAATTTTAGTTGCTGCAAAATACTACTCTACCTAAATTCAAATCATCAGAGACATTGGAAGAAGAGAAAGTTTGTTATAAAACCAGTGTCTCATCAATTAAATCAAAATTAAATTTCGAAAATAGATACAAACCTTTATCACTACCTTCTTTTTGACACCGCTACCTTATCTCGTCCAGTCAGTCGCAGAATGAAATTCCAAAGGGCTAAGGATCTGAATTGTTCAAACAGGCATACTAACTTCAAAGTTCCGAATTCAAACTGTAAGAGCAAATTGACATCCTGCCACCCGGTCACCGATACTGTACAGTGCCACCAACTGTAAGTTAATAGACAAGTTAGAACTCAAAGATTTGTATGGCAACTGTCACAAATTCCTGGTGTGAAAAGAAATGTTAACATAGAAGGCAGCGCCGCCCTTGACTGTGTAGATAACTTGGTCGGACTACAGCCCTGGGCAGTACTCTATTCATAAAGTTCATGGATACTACACAGCGATAGAGCTGATCAGACGTTTGTGTTTGAATTTCTTTGAAATCAATTTTGATTATACGTCTACAAGATTGATGTAATTTTATTTTCGGGAACAGATTTTCAGTTTTGTTACGAATAATCTCAAATATTTGATTAAGGACGGCTGTCCTTATTCTGTCTTGTCATTTCAGCTCAACATTTTTGGCTTTAAAGCCTTACAGCCAAAAATGTTTAGCGGAATTGTGCAAATGAGCATGCTTAAAATTTTTGTATGTTTACTTATTCGCAATAGGATCATCCATGATACAAACTCTGTTTAAACGTACAATCACTAGGGTATGCATCAATTTTGAAGAATCACGGATTGTAAAGTTATAGCAATGATAACCAAGCAGACAGCTGACCTCCTGAAGTTTTAATAAAGCGTCATATATTACTAGATACTAGATAAAGATAATCGCTTAAAAAGCCAGTGTTCAAATGCCATCTATTCCTTTATTCAATGGAACAGCAGAGTGGAATGATACGACTACTTAGGCCCAAAGTACAACAGTTGAACAAAAATATTTCTTATATAACGTAGATAGATAGATAAAGAGATAGATCTGTTAAATGCAATTATAACTGATAGACATTTATGAAATTACAATAACTAGAAAGTAACTTGACGTGAAGTGATTTACTGACTAGGGTTTTATTCTGTGTAGTGTAAGTGTTAGTTTCGCATAAGTGGCCTGGTTGGGGACTATTGTGTTTTAGTTCCAGGGATCGAGTCCTGGAACGGTTTCCGGTTTTCGTTTCTTATTGGTGTTACTGTTGGTTAAGTCTGATTTACAACGTCGCTATATAGCAATAAAAGTAAAGGGGCAGTTATTTACTTGCTAGGAATTGCAGTCGATGGCGCTTCCCAACAAAGTATAATTACGTTTTTAAAATTCAGGGGGTCAGGTATCTGCTTGGTTACATATGTAAGGTAGAATACCCACTGCCCTAAAGGGGTATTCAGTTCAGTTGTTCAATATTGTGTCGTGAATAAAAACTAGCTTCACAAAAAAGACAAGATTTAAAACCATTTGGTGTCCAGAAACTCTCGAACTGTATGTAGTCACCAATCTTCAAGATAGATTCACCATTTTTTCAAGTCTTCCATATTCAAAATACGTAAAACTAAGAAAAAAGTTTTGAAGTTACTCTTATTTTAGACTGTTAAAGTTATGCTGATTATTACTGATCAAAAAATATTGTATTATGACGGCCAAGTGGCGTAGTAGGTAGTAGACCTGCTTCATACGCCGGAGGTCCGAGGTTCGACTCCTGGCCGGAGCATTAATTTGTGTGATGAATGTTAGTTTTCGGTTCGGTGGTTTGATATAAATATATATTTATAAATATTCGCCGTATCACACAAACTCTGCCATGCAGTTGGTGTGTTTGTTCAGGTACTCTTATATTATTTAATGTATTATTTACGTTACAGGTTGCTCCTGTATTCGCTACACATCGACCTACGGCAAAGAGCGGGGCACATTCAGCAGTCCCGACTACCCGAGGCCATACCCAGCGCGCGTAGACTGCCTGCTCTATACGTTCGTAGCGGCACCCGATCAGATTGTGGAGATAGTGTTCACTGACTTCGATGTTTTTAAGGAGGATACCGAGTAAGCAGTCGTTTTTTATTTGATTTGATACCAAACAAACTTTATTTGACTGTAGTCAGTCTTTTCAATAGCTCGAAACATATACAGTTGCAATTTTTATTTTTATGAACAGAATTCTGTTTTTGTTTGTTCCGATTGTTATGAAGTTTTGGTACCATATAATATAAATGTCGCAGGTTAATGGTTGGTTGAGACATTCAACTATACAGCTAGCTGCTTGGTTGAACGTTTTAAGCTTTTTTCATAGTCTTCAATTTTGTCGCTAGCTACCGCATCACGCTTAATTTGGTCACTTGGCTCGCGTAAACCTTAGGATATCAACAAGGTTGGGTTACGCGGTGAGCGTCAACAGCGCAAGACGTGTATTTTGTGTCGTCGTGAATTGTATTTCAAAACAAGTTCAATTTTCCATTTTTCTACGAAATCATTTTTTCAATGTATTCGTCTTGATTTGCCTTATAAAATATAATATAATCTGCAGTGTACAGTGAAGTGTATCATCTTTTACGAGTCAAAATCTATCGGTTAAAATACTAAACAGTTGATCAGTGAGTGTGTGCGTGTGCTAGCTAACTCTCGACAATCCGTTGGTTTACCGTTACTTAGAACCAGTCAACGATTGACGATTATTTCGTCTACGTAACGTGTAGTCGATGTGGTAAAGCGGTCGGAAGAGTCATCACCGATTCAAGAGTACCGGGTTCAAATCAGAAATTGTACCTGAGATAAATTGGATTTTCGTTTTTTTTTTTACATTCAATACAATCATAATTTTAACTGTCAATCAATCGCAGTTATCTCCGATATTTTTTTCTTTCTCTCTGTTTTGGCTTTCGTTAAATACCTCTAGATAACAATGAGTTCCATTACATGCGCTGGTTGTATGAAAACTATTTCTGATAAACTTTATTTGCGTTATGTTAAATGTAATAAAGATCATGACTTAGAATGTGCAAATGTGTCGGAGAAAAGATTTGTTAATACAATGACCAAATATCACAAAGACAATTGGAAGTGTGTGTTGTGCATCAGTAAACAACCGAAAACGGACAATAGTAATACTCCTGTGCGGACGGCTGATAACAACGCTGTAAACCGCAAACGAGGCGCGGCGTCGGGCAGTCCACCCGGGACGCTGTTGCAGGACCCTAGTGTCCCATCGCTGCACATACCTGCCGGGGCCACTATGTCGGGCAATGTTGCTTTTGAAGATTTAATTGCCGAAATCAAACTTTTTTCCAATGAAATGAGGGCTACTAGAACTGAAATTAATGCTCTGAACAACACATTAACTACCCTTAACTCTAAAATAGATGTCTGCGAAAGCCGCATAGTCAAACTAGAGCAGCAAATGGATTTTTTACATAAGCGTATCCCGGAGAAATCTGAGGAGTCACGGATTGATGGACTTATTGCTTCGATTGAAACTCTAAAGAGCGAACTCAACGATCGAGATCAAGACCTGCTTATGAATGACGTGGAGATAGCCTGTGTACCGGAACAACCGGGAGAAGGTCTGATACACATTGCTGTGACCCTCGCTAACAAGCTGGGGGTTCAGTTGAATGAACAGGACATCGTCAGCTGCAGGCGCGTGGGGCGCATTTCGGAGTCGACTGTGGAGGGCGCGGCGCGCGTCGCTCGGCCGCGCCCAGTTGTGGTTCGGCTATCACGGCGGGCGCTGCGGGATGAGCTGCTGCGTGCGGCACGTGTGCGCCGTGGCGCCACTACTGAGGGCACTGGCCTGCCTCAACCTTCACGGAGGTTCTATGTTAATGAGCGCCTAACGAGGCACAATAGGAAGCTGTTCCGACAGGCGCGCGACCTTGCAACGAGCCTGAACTGGCGGTTCGTTTGGACCAAAGGCGGCGGCGTGTATGTACGCCGCCACCAGGGTCCGGACACGCCGCTACACCGTATCCGCACGGAAGCTGACCTGCGTCGGGTTTTTGGGCAGTCATCTGTTGGTGCTATGGATTCTAGTGGTCGACATGCCACCAACTAGTCTGTACACTTATTTTTACTATCCATGTTTTTCAAATTTTATTTATTTTTTATTTTCAATTCATTGGATATCTCATGTTATTATTTATTCTTTCTTTTGTATTTTTAACTCCGTTTCAAGCCCGTTTAATTGTGATCACACAATTTTATTTCTGGTTTTCTTTTTTCTGTTTTTAATTTGTCCACAATTGCCAATATTTTTGATCAATGCCAATTTAAGTCAAATGTGTAAATGTAAAAGACATAGCTCATTGGTGTCAACGCGTAATTTTATTGATTTTGTTATCTACATATATTTAATGTTGCTTATTTATTTACTCATAATTATTTATGATTATTTCTTTATCAAATTTTATTTCCTTATAATTTATACACCCATGCTGTTCTCCATTATGGTTTTCATGAAACATGTACTGGATATTTATTGTTATTATAAATCCTACGCTCATAACTCAAACATTTTATTTTTATTTCGTAATACAGTTGCACTAGTAGTTATTTTTGTCAAGCTTTTTAGCACCATTTATATACTTTTTAAAACGGCTTGTGACCATGGCTCCTAAAACCAAGTTTATCAAGTTAGGTCTTTATAATGCTGGGTCGCTTAATACTGGACAAGATAATTTTTTAATTGCTATGAACTGTTTTACTCCGGACATTATCGCAATAAATGAGACGTGGATTCCAGAGGGCCAGGAAGAAAGAGCTCCTACAGTACCCGGCTATCGACTCAGGAACACGCCTCGACCTCATCATATGCGACGCGGTCGCGGCGGTGGCGTCGCCTTCTATGTCAAGCGAGATATCCGTGTTCGCTATGAAAAATATCCGGAAGCAAGTATAGAGCAAATGTGGTTGTCTACTGTGGCAAACGGTTCACGTTTAATAGTAGGCACCGCATATCGGCCCCCCTGGATGAACGTGGAATCATTCATTGATGAATTATCAAGTTCGATTTCATACTTCTCATGTTTTGACAAGATAATTATTTTGGGTGATTTTAATATTAATATATTGAATAATAGACATCGAAATACTATAAAGTTTAATCAATTTCTAAATTATATGAGTTTAAATCAAGTTGTGACGGAGCCTACTCACTTTTCAGCAGAGGGAGAGTCCTTGATTGATGTGGTATCCACAAACGGTAATGTGCGTAACGTTGAAGTATCCAAAATCACCGGTGGCTTGGGGCATGCTATGGTAATTGTTACACTTTCTGTAAAAAAACCTAAATTACCACCCAGAATCCTATCATACAGACTCATTAAGGACATAAACTTTGAAGAATTCAATAGCGATCTTGAAAAAATTGATTGGGAATTGATTTCCCAGATACAAGATCTTCATGAGATGGTTTTATAGTATTTTGATAGTATGTTGTTGTCTCTGTATGATAAACATGCGCCTCTCAAAAACGTGAAAGTAAGATCTGACCACACACTACCATGGATAACAACTACTTTAAAACAAATGATTGACTTACGTGACAAAGCCTATAATACGTTTAAGAAAACAAAGTCTGCTTCTCACAAGGAGTATTATAATGAGCTTAAAACTTTAGTCAAACGTAGTATTTTTTGTGAGAAGAAATCTTATTTTGATAATCACCTTAACACCAAAATCAATAATAGCAGAATGTTCTGGAAAAACTTGAAAAAAACCATCTTAACTGACCCAAGCAAAGCTGATCATCTGCCAGATTGTTTTGACGACCCCGATGCGATGAATGACCATTTCCTTACTATTTCTGGCCTGAACACTGTCCCACAAGAACAGCTCACCTACTTTGAAAACAACAGATTCTGCGGTGCTACATTGGAGCTTCAACCTGTCTCAATTGCGGATATGACAAAGTGCATACTATCGATTGACTCAAATGCTGTGGGCAGCGATGGTATTAGCAGGGATATGGTTATCTTGACTTTGCCCAGGACCTTGAAAATTATCACGGACATTGTTAATGAATCCATCGTAACTAGTACTTTTCCTAGTCAGTGGAAAATGGCCCTTGTTACACCCCTGCCAAAGGTTGAACAGCCGGATCATCTCAAACACCTTAGGCCAATTAGTATTCTGCCTTTTCACTCAAAACTTTTAGAAAGGGTCGTTCACTGTCAGCTCGGTAAGTATGTGGAAGATCATAATATTCTGCCAAAATATCAATCAGGCTTTCGGAAAGGGCGTGGAACCATCACTGCCCTTTTAGATGTGATAGATAACGTACTTGCTGAACAGGACGCTGGAAAAGGATCTATTTTATCGCTCCTTGACTACACTCGCGCTTTCGATTGCTTAAATATACCTTTACTGTTATCCAAACTCACCTATTACGGCCTTAGTAAAAAATGTGTTGCATGGTTTAGCAGTTATTTAACAGACCGATCACAAGCTGTAAGACTTCTAAAGAGTAACGGTAAATGCGCTATTTCATCCCCAAAACCTGTAGAGCGCGGAGTACCGCAGGGTTCAATATTAGGTCCTCTCCTCTTCATCATATACAGTGCGGACCTTGCTCAGGAAATAAAACATTGCAACTATCATTTTTATGCTGATGATGTTCAATTGTACATACCCGTAACCTCAGATGATATCTCTCCAGCCACGCAAAAGATGAATGAGGATCTATGCAGAGTAGCTGGCTGGTCAAGCAGAAATGCCTTAATTGTCAATCCCTCAAAATCCAAATTTTTAATACTAGGAAGTAAATCGCAGACGGAAAAGATTTTAAGAGGTAATCCTGACATACGGCTCGCTGAGGATAGCATTGTTCGAGTTGACGAAGTAAAAAACCTAGGGATATTGCTTGATAGTCACTTAAGATTTGAAACACATATTATAAATCTCGTCAGAAATTGTTTTTATCGGCTAAAAATACTTTACAAGGTACGCAATTTGCTAAGTGAAAAAACTCGTATAGCTCTTTGCGAGGCTCTCGTCCTTTCAAGGCTGAACTATGGTGACCTCGTCTACGGAAGTCGCCTTTTGTCTGTTCACAAACGGATGATTCAGCGGGTGCAAAACGCATGTTGTAGATTTTGTTATAATGTTCCGCCACGTAGTCATATAACCCCTTACTTGAACAAGGCATCCACATTGAACATATCATCTCGCAGGCTTCTACATCTCGCTTGTCTTATGTTTGACTTAGTACACTCCAAAAAGCCTGAATATTTGTATGACAAGCTGAGATTCCTAACGTCACGAGGGACAAATTTTATAAGGAATGCACGGTTGCCGTTAGAAAACCAAAAACATAAAACCGTTGCTTTTAATGGTAGCTTCCGATATCAGGCAACGAAATGCTGGAACAATATACCTCCTCCATTGCGGCTATTATCATCTAAGACAACATTTAAAAAACACCTGAAGCTGCACCTTCTGGAGTTGCAAAAACTTATTTAATATTATCTACCCAGCATCTCGTGCCTTGTTTCGGGGTTTATGGATTCTTTGGTAACATAATAATAGTATTTGATTATTACTATATAAGTACTTATATGTGTGTATATATATTAAATGATATATGTATATATGTATATATGTATATATATATATATATATATATTAACTTTATACGTATATACTAATACGTATATTAACTTTGGACATTTTATGATAATCATTTTTAGTTTAATTTTTCTGTTTTAACATAATTGATTTATATTTTATTCCATTGCTTGGTTCTTATTTGCTATCACTACCATCTCAACAATTAGCGACGACTACGCTTTTTATCTCTTTTTTTTTTGCTTACGTAGTTTACTTATTGATTTGTACTCAAATATATTGAGTTAATATTTATTATGTATTTCTTTATCTTAAATATACTATAGCCAGTTTGCACTCACCGTGGGCCCGAATGGCGATGGCAGAAAATCAACGATTTGCTCAAATGGGCAAATGATAACCGTTGAGCTATGGCCATTTTGCACATATACCATGTCAGCATTTTTGTTAAACTTATTCTATTTTTGTTTTTTTTATTTTTTGTTGTTATTTTATGTTTCTGTAATTAATACTTGTGTCTTTACTTTTTTGTGTGTGTTTTGTATATATTTGTTTTATTGTAAATGTTTGTATGTGCAAATAAACGTATATTCATTCATTCATTCATTCAAGGTTTTGTGAAGATAATTAGCAAATCGCATACTTCTCAATAGAAAATTAACTATTTTTGATTATGGCTAGCCTTTTAGGTGAACAAAGGTATTCTATCAAACTTTTCTATAAGCTGTTTAGGTAACGTCTAATTCGACCATCTGCCTACGACAATAACATGGTGTATCTTTTCAGGACCCGAAATATATATATAGATTTGCTTAGCAAGGTCTTTAAATTTGATTAACGATTGAAACCACGAAGTTACTAATTTAATAAATAAATATACAATTTTAACACATAGAAATTGAAGTCAGAACTCTTATACACAACATGATTAAGCGATTTTAAGATTTACGATGATTATAAATAACTAAAAGCTCCAGAGGTATGTCAATATGCATATGAAATTTGATTTTGATACTATATTCAAAAACCTATTCTAGTAGATATCAAAGTATCTACGGTTTCGAATGACGAAAATACGACCATGTTATATCTCAGTCTCCAAGCTCTGATGTCAGATTGCCTTCTGAAGATTTGTAAATTTGAAACCTAACTGTATTCATGTGTTCTGATATAAGAGAATAATTATTTATGTGATTCATTTTATCAGCATTTTTAGGTCAATGTGTACTGAAGATATTTTTATTTAATTATCCTGTTAAACATAAAATAAAACTGTATATTAAAATGTAGTGAGTTGTTAATATGCTAAAATGACGAGATTTTAATCGCAGCTTTACTGAAACTCTTAAACGCTTTGCTGAAATGAATTCCAATTCAATGCAAGAAACGCATTTTTGCTGAGATATCCATTCAGGACTCATTAAAATAATTTCTCAGGAACTAATCGGTTGACAACTTGTCTAACAGAAACTCTTTTTCCTAAAAAGAAATTTCAAAATTAGCGTTGGAATGGGACAAGTTTACATAGTATTAGAAAAAACCCAAAATTTATTGTACTAAATTAATACAATTCAAACCCAGGTTTGTTAATGAAATAATAATTCAAATTTCAATCTTCCAGTAAATAAAATACGCACTCGACTTCCTAAGATTCATTACTGGCTTTCTTAGCTTTACGCAGTCCACAGAGTTGACTGCAAAACTTTTTGTAGTCTATCATGATGGCATTTCCTTTTTGAATGATTGGGGCCTCTTCAAGGGCGTAGTCCGTCTCTTTTTCCGTGAATTTGTCTCCTTTGTTCATTAAATCCTGGCGGAACCTGAAACAGTTTTGATTGAAATGTATTCTAAACAGTAAAGTGGGGTCAAAAAGGTCATTTGAAGAATTTTTTATTTGATTTGATTTGCAAAATCAAACAATGAAAATTTTTGCAAAAAATGTGGTAATGTAAATGGAACAGGAAGTGATTATATGAGTACACATGTGTCAATTTTTGGGTACTGCCAAGACCTTAATAAGGTTTTTTGAATGTTTTGGTGCTTAACTCTTCTAAGAGAAATATTCAGTTGACTTAACGCACATCTAGCACATTTTGATAAACACATTTTTTAGGATATTATAATTCGCGGGATAATATTTGCTGGGATATTTTATTTATTATTAGTACGTTTAGAATATGTATTTTCAACCGTAATCTATTAGAACGTTAGATATAATACTTAACGATCCAAATAAAATATATGATTTATACATAAAACACAAGGTAGCCAACGCACTGTCTCGTTCGTTCCATTATAAGTCGCTTGTTTTTTCAATAATTTTAGCCAACTTACAAAGACGTGTTTTTCTTCATTTCATTGGCAAATTGTTTGATAATAACTTTATAGGGACGCTTGCTTCATTTATTGTTTCAAAGAGTATTTCCCTATAATAGATCGCATATAATCATACAATTGAATTTTATATTTTTCTTGCTAGAACCCATTTTTTTTCAATCGTCTTTTATTAAAGAGTGTGCATAGCATCAATCGTACTGTATCGGAAAACCTAACCCAACACATTACTTGACATTGGCAGAATTACCGGAAGGTATCTACAGCTATTCTATGTTTAAAAAAATTAAACTGGGCCGGGAATAAACTATTGATGGTCTTAGTTTTTACTATTTACTATACTTATTATATACAAGCATTTTCCAATGGTAATGCCGTCACTACTTTTACTTTTTCCTATTATTTATTCATAGCCGAAGAAAACTTACTTTGTTCAACTTCATTTATGTTTCATTACACTGGTAAAATATTTCAAAGAGTAATGTATGGAGATAGGAACGAAGAACCCCGTCCAGATCATAAAAATCTGTAAAAATACGTAGACAACGAAGTGAAAGAAGTTCCTACCTTTATTATCATTAAAACCTCGATTTAGAGAAATATAATTATTCAATACATATCAATTTATTATAAGGGTTTATTTTAAAAGTTGGATAGTAGACCCACCCCAATGTTTTCTAGTTAAAATTGACAACACACATTGGATATAAAGAAATGGAGATCGGCGTACGACAAATTTTTTAATTCTTGTCTGTCTGTATGTATGTATACATGTTTATGCGCGCGTGGCGGAAAACTACTGGATCGGTCTGCTTACAATTTGGCATGGGCGTACTTTACCTACCCGAGTAACTAGAAAAATAATAAAATTCCAAATAAAATGCACCGTTCATTTTATTTAGAATAACACAAAAAAAAGTAATATACCGGACTGTGAAACTATAAGAGCTAGGAATGGAAATTTTGCATGGTGGTTCCGGTTAGGAGATAGGCGCACGCTAAGAAAGGATTAGTCGATTTCTCGAGGAACTCAAAGGTGGGTATACATTTTATTTTCATACACAACTCATCCTATCATCCAGATATAATTATTTAAATCTATTTAACTAGAAGAGATAGAAAGCTGAATTTTTATGAAGGTTTCTATTAGGAAGTCGATATACTCCCTGATGACATTTTTATTCATTCCAGATCTACAGAAGTAAAAGCAGGCTCCAAAGCATTAATAATGTTAATTTGATATTTAATCCATGAATCGAATTAATCGTTGCTCATAAGTGGCCAGTTGGTAGCGTCAGAAATGCACTCGGTTTTCATACGACAGGTGGTTCGAATATACAGTTTTTCTTCGTTCGTAATTGTTTTTTCGCCACGTATACTTTTTTTTTTGTATTTGAGATACATTTGTAAGCGGAATCATTTTTTATGTATTGCGCGTCGAACCAATTTTGGAAAGACATTTTTTACATACTCACATTGTATTTAAATCAAAACCTAAAACGAAATATTTAAAATAAATATTTGGAAAATTTTAGTACTTTATTAGCCACAATATCCCAAAAAGTTTTAGAAACTTTCAGTTGGTTGTAAAAATATTTTTTGACCAGACTAATGTAGAGCTCAAAACGCTTGTATAGTGATCTAAATACTTTTCAAAATATACATTGAACTTAAGACTGCTGCGATCATCTTAGAAATTTAATCAACGTTGGCTTGCATTCAGTACCTCCTCAACATACATTATACTGTCTGAATAAGCCCTTTTGATGAAAAAGGCTCGAGTTCCTAGTCCGCCTGTTTAACAGACATAAGTAAAACAATCTTACATTGGCAGCAATATTCATTATAAGTGAACTGTTGTAATGAATATTACTGTCAATGCGTATATTTCAACTTTGTATAAAGTAAGGTATTTTTTTTTAAATTTAGGATAAATAATTGATTCACTGATTTTGTGTATAACATTTAAGTAATATGCATTAAAAATCCGTAAAACAATCAACTCGTGAGAAGATCACTGTGTGACTTTTTCTTAAATTGGTAACTGATATCTCCTTAATAGTACAGAAACAACATTAGGCGTTCATCATTGTAGTTTCACACTCCATGTTTAAATAAAGTACTACAAGTGTTAACTTTAGCCGTTAGTTTACGTGAGCGAGGCCGCGGGCAACACCTAGTCATTATATATACGTAGTACTGCCATGGCTACACCTCTGTTCGGTTTACCAATAACATACAGTGATGTTATTACTTCATATAGATGTACTTAAACATCAGTTCATTTATTGAGCCGACTGTAAAATATTCTTAAAATTCTTAAAATTCATTGACAAATTAAAATGACTTGCAACGGTAGTGCCCTTTTTTGTAGCTGTATACAGGCCTAGAACTGTATACAGGCGTTCACTAATTCAAGACGCAAGGAATTTCATAGCAACTTATTTTATTCATATGAACCGTACTTGAACCTCACTTACTAACATGTTCAATTTAATTTTCAAGGATTTTAAAACTCTACATCAACATCAAATTAACCTATTTCGATTAGCTACGGAATTTATCTTAATATTTAAAAGACCCTAATCCTAATAACCTCAAATATTTCAAAGTTAGAAACCATCAAAGTAACTGCCTTACATTAGGCCTATTTGATTATTTATGATTGTGAAATATGTCACATTTACGCGCGCAATTTCCTGGGTTAAAACCGAAACGTTTTCAGGTGTGCGTAATAATCTTCGCTGTTAACACGTTCGGTGACTTTGCAAACTAATTTAGGAATTGAATTGATGGCCGTACTCCAGTAGAATGCAAAGTAACTTACTGATAGAATAAAAACTAATTGGAAAAGGTGTAGAAGTATAATTAAAAATATTTAAGGGAAGATTATTGATGAAAAAAATCCGCCTGAATATTATATTACAGAGAACAAAGAGCTTAAAAGTCTGGCAGAATTACCACGGAACGTATTATTCGACACTCCTATTAGAAGCTTATTTGTAAACCATCCTATTAAACGCAATAGATAGTTAAGTGTACATTACGCTTATAGATACATAAATAGTATATAAAGAATTATAAAACAATCTGTGTTAGTTATTCTAAGTTATACCTTGATAAATATTTATCGTACACCTTATTATAATCAACGGCTTGCGTTGTAGCTTATTGAAAACCTAAACTATTTAAGTAGTCCAATTTTCTTATTAAATACTTATAAGACAACGCCATCTATTTTAAGTTATTCAAAGCATTAATTCATCATATTATTATGAATCCTAAATCCCATACAAATTGTCCCGTGCGCAGACTGCGGGCAACGACCGCACTAAATCACACATATTTCGGGCCCAAAGAATACGTCAGGCGTATAACTGAAAAAGTAAATTTAATCTTGGCTGGAATTGTTTATGGATCTCAAGAGAAATGTGAGATTTAACCAGTTTGCCTTTTTACGGCTATTAAAATATCATATTCTTCTGCTAGTGTACTCGTGAGATTTAAACAGGTATCTTATTTAGACGATTCGTGATAAACAACTACGAGTAAACAAATACATAATTATAATAAATAAAATGTAAATATTTCGAAAACAAAGTTTTCAGCAAATATTTATTAGTTTTATATATAAATTTGCCCCACAGTTCACTTTCGTCTTTGTAAGTACTTTTTATCTGTTTTAGTATTTATGTACAGTATAATAATATGGTCTTAGATTCGTTTTAAAATATTATTCAAAAGATGATTTCTTAATTTTGTTCTTTAACTTAAAACCTAGAATGTGCCAAACTTAGACTCGACTTTTTAGTACTTGTACTCGACATGATAGTAGGTAAACTATATCTATAAGCAAATAATCCCTCTTGCCCCCAGTATGCAGTATGGTATCATAACACAAGCTCTGCTTACTGAGGGGCCATACAGTTGGTATGTTTTTTTGGGGATTTATTATTATATTACTATAGATAATTTTGTAAATATTTTTATATTTTACCATAATTATTTTAAGCACATTTAGATATAAGCAATAAAATGATTAAACTCATAACCCCTTTTAACTTAGCTAGCATAATCGCCGCTTATAACACATTCAATGAGGCTGCCGAAGAAGTTCGACTCGCTGCCCGCACAGATTGCTAAAGTTGCCCCTAACTTAAGTAATGTTTTCTCCTAGCATTATACTTATGTGCTATTAGACCCTCACATAGGGAATATTCTTGAGCTGTGTTCATTAATTTGCTATAGTTACAGTGTGATTACTTAGTTAACAGAATGCAGTTTTGTGTTGTAGTAACCACTACACACCAGTACACTAGTTGTTTTATACTGTTAGTAGTTTATTATTTGTGTAATGTGTATTGTAAACCATTTGTTTTGTTACGAATGGTTTATCGAGGCTTTTTATTTAAGTAAGAGTTGCTTTTGATTTTAAATCTTAATAAATAAATAATTTTTTTTATACATATGAAGGAAGGTACGAAGATAAATTACTGAGTAAATCATGTTTTAACGTTGGTTTAAAATTATAGAAAACGTCGAATATAAGTTGCTTATTTAATTTATAAAGATAATTTTAAAAATATATTATCTTCGTTAAACCTGCAAGAAAAAATTATACATTGATAGATCACTTTTCTATTTTTCGTACAATAACTGGGTAAAAATGATAACGTATAAAGTATATGAAATGTTTACCTTTCTTCAGAAATAAGCCCAGTTTTATTAGTATCCCAGCGCGACATGGCTTCTATCAAGGTTTCCTCTGGGTCCAGTTCCAACGTCTTGTAGCCGAGAAGATTTACAAATGCATCGAAATCTAAGGGATATGTTGCCTAGAATAATATATTAATTTATATTTATAATAAAAATACTTGATATATACTTATGAAATAAAATCATTGGCGTAAAAACAAATGGACGGTGGATCTATCAATTTCGTAAATTGACGTTAAAGATCTACAGAATTATGAATAAATTAAATCAATTGAAATTGTGAGTTCGGGTATGAGAGCTTCGGCTACTTCGAGCGTCAAAATTTTGAACAGTTTTTAATGTTCAATATGTCGTTTGGAAGAGCAAATCAAGACTAGTATATATTCAAACCATTTTTTTCATTTTCATTCCATTTTTGCTCGGACGATATTGAACGCAGACCGAAGTCCATTTGTTTGTAAGTCAATGAATGATATGTATAAAATTAATAAGATTAATTGAATTGATTCTTTAATTTTCTTTTGTGTTTTTTAAATCTAACAGAACTAATTCGTTTGGTTCAGATTTATTTTTGGACAAGCTATTTCACCTATATAAATGATTAATTTTCAAAAATAATTTCTGAGAGTCACCAATAATAAGGTGCACTAAGTTAAAGGTAATCGGTTAGTTTTTTGTTAAGTATTTTTTTTATAAATAGTTGTAGAAGCTATTTTTAAACAGTCTTACATGACAGTACTTCTTAAGAGCACTTAAACAAAGAAATGGTTAAAAATCGTATTGAATAAATTATTGTTTTCATATTTAATAATACTCTATTTATATAGACTAAAAAAGTTTGTATTTAAAAATTTGTAACCATCCCAGATGTTTTATCGAGGTAATTAAACTAATTGTAGGATTATAATCCGCCGCCGGGAAATATCACGCACATTTCGTTACAGAATCTCGTGTGTTAACTGACATTTCATCTTGGATTACTGAGATGTTATAAATAATACTCCCACACCTCCAGGTATAAAGTCTTCTAGTTTATCTTAATAATCGTATTCATAAAATGAAATTAAATATTATTTCTCAATAATTTAGTCAACAAGTAATCCTGTTTAATGTTCACAGCTCAGGAATACATTTATGAGATCCTTCTAAGATATTTCTAAACATGTGAAGATAAAACTCAAAAATATAAAAACCTGAATTACTTTGTATTAAACATGAAACGTACTGAATCTCTGTTCATGACAAATTTATGGAATGGTATACACATTAAACTTTCTTACAACAGTACGTTTATTCACATATTGAACATGTTGAATTCTTGCACTTGGTATATTTTTGAAAATTTCCCATAATTATCTTTCATTAAACAAATTTTAAGCAACTAAATTGCCCATTAAACTATATACATGGGTTCTTACTGTACCATAATGAAACTTGTTTCTTTTACAATTATAAAAAACGCCTTTATGAAATAATACTTATAAGTTCTCTTTTACCTCCGAAAGCATAGTCCGGACTGCGTTTTCATCAACTTTTTCACCCAAACTGACCAAAGTTCCTCTGAGATCGCTGTTGTCTATGTAGCCGTCTCCATCCAAATCGAATAACAAGAAAGCCTGGAACAGACAAATAACCCTTCAGATAATGCAAAATTACGCAACACCCGCTGTTCGTGCCAAAACTTTACTGCCATTGTAAAAATATGTCGAAGAAATTGAAATAAACATGCTTCTTGTTTTTGAAAAAAATACTGTGGAATCTTTTGTTAAAAACAGGTATTTTACACAAGTAATTTAAAAATATGACTTGCAAAAATTTTCGGCTATATCGTACAAAAGCTGCTCATACTTAGGTAGGTATTTATTTAAAATTCATGATTAAGATTAATATTCCGTTCGGCATTTCAAATTATTGGTATGCTTTTTTGCCGTAGATCTAAAATAATCTAGTATAGATAGTTCAAGTCATTTGTGGGCGCGGCTTTGTGATTTACGCATATATTAGGTCTTTACCTATGAAATTGCCGTTTTTCACGAAATAAATGAAGCGTAATATTTTTTTATTTCTTTTATTTCTATTAATCAAAATAATCACCCATGCAATCAATGCATCTTTGCCAACGCATTGGTAGCTTATTGATGCCTTTCTTGAAGAAATCAGCTGGACGGGAGGCAACAAATTCTTCAAAGGCATTTTGTACTGCCTCTCGGGTATTGAATTTTTTTCCCGCCAAGAAGTTATCCAAATTCTGGAAAAAGTAGATGTCTGTAGGCGCAAGGTCTGGTGAGTACGGCGGATGACGGAGAACTTCCAACCCCAACTCTTGTAGCTTGGAGACCGTCTGCTGTGCAGTATGAGGTCGCGCGTTGTCGTGTAGGAGCAGTGGAGCCGAACGATTGACCAAAGCTGGTTGGAGACGTGCGAGCTTCTCCATCATTGTGTTCAGTTCTTCACAGTACACATCTGCAGTAATGCTTGTCCCGTTTGGCAAGAAGCTGTGATGAATTACACCCGCGTTAGACCACCAAACAGTGACCATCACTTTTCTATGGGTAAGTTTTCGTTTAGGGCATTGTTTGGGTGCTGAACCAGGGTCCAACCAACTTGCTGAGCGCTTACGATTGTCAAACAGGATCCATTTCTCGTCACAAGTAACAATGCGGTTCAGAATTCCTTCATTTGTATGCCTGCTGAGCAGTGCAAGGCACGTCTCCACGCGTACTTCGCGCTGGCGGTCATTGAGTTCGTGGGGTACCCATTTGTCAAGCTTTTTTACCTTGCCAATTTGACGCAAATGGACCAATATTGTTTTGATGCTAACGTCTTAAGCTGCTGCTAATTCAGCCGTGGATTGAGTTTCATCAGCTTCCCCAATTGCCTTTAATTCGTCATTGTCGACCAAAGTTTTCGGACGACCACGGGGTTCATTTTTCAGGTCAAATTTCCAGAACGGAAGCGGGTAAACCAATAACGGGTGGTGCGTTCGTTTGTAGTGTTCGCTCCGTAAACGTCGTTGATGTTGCGTGCCGCTTGTGCCGCTTTGCTGCCACGACGGTACTCATACTCCATAATTACTCGAATTTTTAACTTATCCATGATGACGAAAAATGTTCAATTGCGTTGAAAACAAAACACTAACTATTAAACAAATGATGATTTTAGAAAAAGAATTCCATGTTTGTCAAATAAAATTAATTTGAAATTAGAATTATCAGTCAAAAAAAAAATATTTTCATTTGAAATGGCCAGTACGGCAAAACGGCAGTTTCATAGGTAAAGACCTATTATTATGTTTTACACACACACATATAGAGCCACGTACATAAACCAGTTGAATAATCTATAGTTTAAGAGAAGTCCTTACATTTGGACCCAACGTTTAATCTCAACCTCAATCACACAGTCACACTTATTGCATATTGTAAACAGTACAACGCTAATTTGACAATAATCCTCTTCGACATATATCGTACGACGTATATAAGCTTCATAAATGATAACGCTGAGGTTGATAAACTATCTTGCGGAATTAGTACCAATATAACACGAAGAAACCGTAAATCATTATTTAATTTAAAAAGCTGTATAAAACTTATATAGTAAAATAATTTTCCAGAATAAAATATTAAGGTATATTACATGAGATTGTGCACAATATCTGTGTACGGCACGGCCAGAAGATGAACCCCGTATTAAATACAAACATGTTGGCATATCGGTACATCGTCGTATAGATTGTTTTTTATTTTACAAACAACCTATTTAATAATAAAAAAATAGAAATACCAATAATTTAACTCTGTAATTACTGTTCTGCGATGTGGTATAGGAGTTTATTTTATTCAGATCCTGTCTAGAGCGGCACTACAGTCCTACCCTATACGGTACGCTAAAATCATCAATTTTAGTTACTAGGTTGTGTTCCGCTTAAAGGGAAGAAACAAAACGGGAAGTTACACGAACCAAGACAACTCCAACTGACGCCTACAGTCGGCAGCACATCATTAACCAACATAATAACCACAAACACTATTAATAAATAAAACACCCACGAATCATGAAGTCCAGGGGCATGAACGCCACTTACCATCAAAGGGCCTAGCCAAGTGGCATTCTACGATGGAATAGATTTTATGAAATTATGAAAATATAAAAAGAAATACCTCTTTTAGTTCAAATATTTTGTTCTCATCTAGTTCTGCCAGAACATTCTCTGGTATGGCTAGTTGATCTCTGGCGCGGGATGTTGACCTAGACCTGGAGTATCTTGGAACGGACATTTCTGACACGGAATCCGAGGTGATGTCAGATATGATGGAACTGAAAGACAAAACTACGTTAACAATTACTGAAATAAATGAGAAAATTTATGGGATTTGGCCAAATAAAAATAAAAAAAATTATGTTATTGTTGATAATTGTTAAAGTTACTAATTATTCAAATAAATAAAAATGTCTCTTATTCATAAATAAGATAATTAAAAGCATTTGGAATATTTAAGCATGCAAGATAAAATATTCAAACTTAAAATTCATTCATCATGCAATATTTACTAGCGAACATTCCATAAACTGTTATATGAGCAGTTTCAGTATTTTGCAGAAACTATAAAACTCCTTGCTAGGTGATAAAATGCAATGTGCACTCTGCAAAGGTGATATGTGCTTAGTAGAAAATGTTTATAAATATCCCTGAGTTAATTCGCTAGCAGGAAACTCAGTAAAAGTGCTCTTTTTAGAAGTATTTCTGAAGATGGTACCACCTTTGGGAGCCTTTTTATCCTTCTGTACTCCATTGACACTCGAAATTCTCTAAAAATCTTGTAAATCTTTTAAAGCTTCTATAATTCCCAAAACGAACAACGTTTTCAATCAGACTTTGATGAAATATGCCACAAAAGTATTCCAGTAATTTCCCGCTTTGGGCTATACGGAAATTACAATTTGTGAAATTTATATTAGGTAGCCTACATAAACATGACAGAGAGCGACTTCCATTCAATTTGAAATTAAATATTTTGAACAGTTTTGTTGATGTTGAACAATTGATCACCAAAGCAACGTTTTGAGTTTTAGTAATTGAATGATTTTTCTGTCCATTCAATATATTAGTAAAGTATTTAGGTATTTATCCTACGTTTGTATAAAATTGAGTAAAAATAATAGTCATAAAATTAAAAAAATATATATATAAATAATATAAGCTTAGGCAAACGCCAAATGTATGGCCCCAAAGTCAGCAGAGCTCGTGCTATGGATGACCATACAGAGAACTGAGGGGAACCCAGAATAAACATACATATATAAATATAAATAACCATGACCCGAAAACAATCCAGAACTCTATGTTCATCACACACTCGAACCTGGGACCTCCAGCGTATGAGGCTGGGCTACTAACCACTGCGACACTTGGGCGCATTTCATTTATTTTCTTATTTATTATTATTCTTTGTTATTTTGTATAATTTAAAATACATCTATTTATTATATTCTACATTCGTCAAAACATTTTTAAAGATTAAATCAATTACACTTCAAAACTTACTCTCCTATAGACGGCCCGCACGACACCGACGCTAGCAAGTTTTCTTTAAACTTTTTCGCTTCATCTTTGACAGTCGTTGGATCTGCCTCTGCTTTGCTGCTCCGTCTTTCTTTTTTGCTCTGAAATACGAAAAAACAATGTAGAAACTTCAAAATCGCGTACCGAGTTTATAAAAGAAAAATCTTACTTTCTTGGAAACGTTGCTAGGTTCATCTCCCATGTTAATTCAGTTTGCAAGAATTTCTTTTACTTCTTTTTACGTCGTCACGACTGATCACCACACAGTCGTGGTTAGATATGACTACTCAAAATATTATCAAGACTATCATTTGGGTTTACGATCTGATGTAATTATTTATTTCAGACGGATGCACGCAAAATTCGAGATATTTATCCAAGCTAATTAATCTTTAGGCCAAGACTGTTCTGAATCTTCCAGGTCAATGATTTGTTGGTGCTTCGTTTGCAGGTTTCCATTCAGTTGGCAGTAGAAACGGGGCATAAATTCCTCGGTACTTGTTTATTTTGGCAAATGTACTGTTTGCTTTAATGGAATGTTTAATCGTCGGTTGTCGTGCCATTACTTATTTACCCGTTTATATGCCCCTAATTCTAGGTTTTCTTCCCTTTGTCGTAATTGATTGAACATATTTCACACCTTTATACCGTAATTGCGATTCCGGATAAAATAATCAAAATCAAGTAAAGTTTCTCTCTAAATTAAATACAATCTGAATAATTTATTTCACAATTTATGTACACACAGTAGTTAAAGAAAGTTAAACACAGTGATTTAAAGTAAGTACAAAGGTACAGCTTATTTCTATAGAAATTTCTTACAGCAGACCTGTGAGTGGAGAGTTTAATGTCAATGCAATATTAGTGTGTACTCTTAGGGTAAAATTACTTTAATGAGTAACATAAACATTTTTAAAAAAAAATATATATACAATGAATATATATATACATATACATATATTATAGTACAAGTATAAGTATAAACTTATATATAAATAAACCTACAAAAGTATTAAATACATCCAGCTAAACAGATATAATTCTATACATATAGCCTATAATAAATATACATAAAAATATACCTAACTAATTGAAATATCGGCTGTGCTAGACATAGTGAAACGTTTTTCTGGAACCGTTATTTATTTAATTAAAATTGTAAAAGTACTCATGAAGCAGACTACTATTTGGATGCACTTCAGTAAAGTAAGTAATAAATTAATTACTTAGTTGTATATATTTTAAACAGTAGTTTACTTGACTAAATTGCAAATATGGTTAAATATGCTACGATAAAAAAATTAATGTTTAAATAAATATTAATCAAAGACTACAAAAAGTTTTTTTAAATCTCTATTTAGCTAAAAATAATTAAACACTAGAATTAAAAAAATGTTCATTTTCCATAATCTGAACAGTGCGGACAGCAAAAAATTTAAACATCAAAAAAATTTTTTTTTGCTTGCTACTATGTAATAGAATGAAACAAAATTTTCTACTTAGCCGATTGCGTTATTAGAAGGGCAATGTTAGTATGTGTATTTCTTTGGCACAGTCAGCAGTCGAATCTGCTTGATCTGTATACATACAAGATCTGTGTCGTTACATTCATTTTGCCGATTGCAAAAAGGCGGTAAAGTTATGTGCATAGCAATTCGATATGTTTTGTATATTTTTAGTTTTGATCTTTAAAAACTCTCAGTGTAACAGTTTTAAGTTTTATATATTATTGTCTTATTAATCGTTTTGGACTATTGTGGTTATTTAAACTATGATTAAAGTTATTCCGTATAATTAATACGATATTTATTGGAATATTGCGTTCTCGATGTTTCGTGGCGAATCTCATAAATTATTTTACTGTATTTAAAACAACAGTTTTACTTAATTTTGGGTTCTCATTTCCAAGTTTAACATCAGAAATATGATTAGTGTATATCCCAGGAGCAGTATACGATTAGGCTTTCACACAGATTACATTTTGAGGTTATATCCAAGTTCCTTTGGTACGTAATTAGTAATACTGCTCCAAGATTAGGTTCACATTGAATAAGTTATATTGTAGTTTACAGCCTTTGTTACCTAAATGAAAGACTGATGGATAATAATTATGCATCAGAGGAAAGGTTCAGCGAAGAAACAATTACGAGATGCTTGGCTTCGCATTACATGTCCAGGCTTACTCGACGTTGCTTGTTTAAAATTTTATACTTATTCTTGTAACTGCCAAGTGAAACTTTTAAAGTAATGGGAAAAGGTTTTATAATTTTTTTGGAGATTTATCAATTGAGTTTACTTATGTAACTTATATTATATATAAATATTTCTATTAATACCTCTTTGTGCTTATTGCAACAAAATACACTTTATGGCCAAACCAGTTACAAAAATAAAAATACACAAAAAAAATTAAGCCTAAAAAAATGAGAATGGCAGTTTGAGCGGCCTTATCAATAAAAGTCCAGGCAACCCGCAAAAATCCAGGACTGATTCAATTTAATATGCGTAACCTTTACAGAGATCATGTAATATATGTTTTATTCATTGACAATAGGACAAACACAATTTAGTAAGCTCAGCGGACCTTAAGTTTTTCAGTAGTCTTATAATCTTGATAGTGTACCATATTTTTTTATTATAAAATACACATAAAATCACATACACAGGACTCAAATAAAAATCAGTTTGTTCACATGAGCCACTTTCACTAGTATAAGAAAACTTTGAAAAAGGTTCTCAAAATAATATGACAAAATAATTAGGTCAAAACGGTCTTATAGAAAGCCTAAGGCTGGCTGCAGCGAGCTGAAAAGGAAGTTAATATATTATTCAGTGAGTAGAGAAGGCTCTTTTGGGCTTCTACAGGTTTCCCTTGTCATTTTACTTACCATAATAATTACTTATTATTTGAAAATGGATTCGTTGTATTCTTGGAAGTGAGTGGCCGGACTCGGTGGAACAAATTCAAACAGAGAATAGTTTTAATTAATAACTAAGATTAACGTGATCTTTAATCTTACTGACATGGATAACTGATGCTTTAGTGCTGTTGGTAGCTAGATAACCTGTAAATCTAATGAAACTTTAATTATAACTATGGTCTTTGTGTTTTATTTTTTTCTGTGTAAACCACTTTGCTATTGTATACAGGCTTGATTTATAAGGGATAATTATAAAGAAATTATAAGGGATAAGAAGTCATGATAGAAGGTAATTTATGTCTATAGACAAATAATCCCTCCCCCTCCCGCAGTTCACTGTATTGTCAACCATAACCACCATCGCCCAAGCTTTGCTAACTTTGGGGCCATCAAGTACTCGGTTCAAAAGCTCCAGTTTAAAATCCTACGAGTAACAACAGATTACACAAAAAAGTAATTTTACTTTTCTAACTTCCCCAAACCTTGCAAGCAATAAAACTCCAATTTGTAAATGTGAAAATATTTGAACTACACCAGGTAACTGACTAATGTAGGTGCATTTCAAAATTGCGATCAACGGATGCCGGCGGGCGTTTAGCTCGAGTGGTCGCTCCAGCTATTTCTTACCTCACCCCATTTATACACTGGATTGTGTATAGAGCTTCGATGAGCGGATTTGTTGTGTCAAATCATATTTGGTATCACGTTTGTAGTTAGTTAGTTCGAAGAAGACTTCTAAAAGATGGAATGAGCGATGGCCAGGCAGTCCACGAGGTATATGATGAGGGCAGTTGATATCTAATTGATTGTCTAAGTGACGTTATTCCATAGCGTGAAATTTGATTTTTTTAAAGATATATTATCGGATATGTATATAAGGAAGATAGATACATAAAAAATAAATAACCAACAAAATTCATGTATTTAAATAAAACACTTTTTACCGGATATTATCGCGTATAATTTAGTTAATTTTAAAATTATTTCGACGTTTCGGCATCTTTGCAGTTGCCGTGGTCACGATAGACTAAGGTGTTGTTCATCTATTGCCAGTAATAAAAACTACATGATTGTCAATACATATTAACGCCATCTGTTTCTCAGTCTTCTCGCATAACGTCCCGGATTGACACAAAAGGCACTGACTGTGTCCTGAGTTTGCAGTCTAACAGTTTGCTGGTTTTTCATTTTGATGTTTTTAAGTATTGGATCCCATGTTGATGAAAGTTTCCAACCATCTTCTCTATTGAAATTTGGATGTTTTTTAATTTCAATAGTTTCTCTGACCATCCTAGGTATAAAATGTTTCTCTTTTGCTAGGATCTTCACGGTATCAAATCTTAAATAATGGTTGGGCTTGTCTATGGAATGTTCACAAACTGCAGATTTTGAGGTTCGTTTATTTTTAACATCAGAGATGTGTTCTTTAATGCGAGTTGACACATTTCGTTTGGTTTGACCGATATAAGAGAGCCCGCAGTCACAGTCGATTTTATAAACGCCTGGATCTTGTAAAGGGATGCTTGATTTTATTGGACGAAGATGCTGGCTTATCTTTGAGTGCGGCTTGTAGATAGTTTTGATTGAAGCTCGCCGAAGAATGCCTCCTATCTTGTCAGTAACACCCTTTATATAAGGCAGGAATGCTGGTCTTCGTTCAACTGTGAGTGGCTTTACGCGGTTTCTGCGACGGCGACGCGGTGTTTTTAAATCGTTATCCCGCAGCACTTTAACCAGGTGGTTGAGTTCCTCATTAATGTGTTGGGGATCGCAGATTCCATGTGCTCTCTGAAACAAAGAGTTGCCTACGGCAGATAATTGGCTCGGGTGGTGATGGGATTTCCCATTTAGATATCGGTCAGTGTGGGTGGGTTTCCTATAAACAGTATGGCTAAGTGTACCATCAGGATTTCTTTGTATTAAGACATCTAAGAAAGCTAATTTGTTCTCCTGCTCCAATTCCATAGTGAATTTAATTTTAGAATTAAGGGAATTGAGGTGGTTTAGGAATGCAGTCACTTCATGCTTAGGTAATATAGTGTAGGTGTCATCAACGTACCTCTTGTATATCTTCGGCACAACAGGTGCCATTCGGAGCGCTTGCTCCTCGAAGTTCTCCATGTAAATGTCAGCTACAACAGGTGACACCGGAGACCCCATGGCAACACCATCAATTTGAATGTAGTAATTGTTATTCCACATGAAGTAGCCAGATGTTAAACATAGCTCTAATAGTTCTGCATATTCCTCGGGCAAGTTTGACTCACTTAGCTTCCTTTTTACTATATCAATGCAGTCTCTAACAGGTAGTGAGGTGAATAGAGACGACACATCAAAGCTAACCATAGTTTCATTGTTAGTTAACTTGAGATTTTTAAGGTCACTAACAAAATGGTAAGAATCCTTTACATATGCACTTGTCTTTCCTCGCAGTTGTGAGAGCACAATTGCTAAGTGCTGGGCCAGCTTGTAAGTTGGTGTGTCTAGCTGGCTCACAATAGGTCTCAAAGGTACTTTAGCTTTGTGTATTTTTTTTTTTTTTTTTTTTTTTTACCTTTGAGACCTATTGTGAGCCAGCTAGACACACCAACTTACAAGCTGGCCCAGCACTTAGCAATTGTGCTCTCACAACTGCGAGGAAAGACAAGTGCATATGTAAAGGATTCTTACCATTTTGTTAGTGACCTTAAAAATCTCAAGTTAACTAACAATGAAACTATGGTTAGCTTTGATGTGTCGTCTCTATTCACCTCACTACCTGTTAGAGACTGCATTGATATAGTAAAAAGGAAGCTAAGTGAGTCAAACTTGCCCGAGGAATATGCAGAACTATTAGAGCTATGTTTAACATCTGGCTACTTCATGTGGAATAACAATTACTACATTCAAATTGATGGTGTTGCCATGGGGTCTCCGGTGTCACCTGTTGTAGCTGACATTTACATGGAGAACTTCGAGGAGCAAGCGCTCCGAATGGCACCTGTTGTGCCGAAGATATACAAGAGGTACGTTGACGACACCTACACTATATTACCTAAGCATGAAGTGACTGCATTCCTAAACCACCTCAATTCCCTTAATTCTAAAATTAAATTCACTATGGAATTGGAGCAGGAGAACAAATTAGCTTTCTTAGATGTCTTAATACAAAGAAATCCTGATGGTACACTTAGCCATACTGTTTATAGGAAACCCACCCACACTGACCGATATCTAAATGGGAAATCCCATCACCACCCGAGCCAATTATCTGCCGTAGGCAACTCTTTGTTTCAGAGAGCACATGGAATCTGCGATCCCCAACACATTAATGAGGAACTCAACCACCTGGTTAAAGTGCTGCGGGATAACGATTTAAAAACACCGCGTCGCCGTCGCAGAAACCGCGTAAAGCCACTCACAGTTGAACGAAGACCAGCATTCCTGCCTTATATAAAGGGTGTTACTGACAAGATAGGAGGCATTCTTCGGCGAGCTTCAATCAAAACTATCTACAAGCCGCACTCAAAGATAAGCCAGCATCTTCGTCCAATAAAATCAAGCATCCCTTTACAAGATCCAGGCGTTTATAAAATCGACTGTGACTGCGGGCTCTCTTATATCGGTCAAACCAAACGAAATGTGTCAACTCGCATTAAAGAACACATCTCTGATGTTAAAAATAAACGAACCTCAAAATCTGCAGTTTGTGAACATTCCATAGACAAGCCCAACCATTATTTAAGATTTGATACCGTGAAGATCCTAGCAAAAGAGAAACATTTTATACCTAGGATGGTCAGAGAAACTATTGAAATTAAAAAACATCCAAATTTCAATAGAGAAGATGGTTGGAAACTTTCATCAACATGGGATCCAATACTTAAAAACATCAAAATGAAAAACCAGCAAACTGTTAGACTGCAAACTCAGGACACAGTCAGTGCCTTTTGTGTCAATCCGGGACGTTATGCGAGAAGACTGAGAAACAGATGGCGTTAATATGTATTGACAATCATGTAGTTTTTATTACTGGCAATAGATGAACAACACCTTAGTCTATCGTGACCACGGCAACTGCAAAGATGCCGAAACGTCGAAATAATTTTAAAATTAACTAAATTATACGCGATAATATCCGGTAAAAAGTGTTTTATTTAAAGTATGAATCGTGAAAATTTAAGAAAATATATAAAATTCATGTACTTTTTTGAATGAAACTGGGTGCTTTTTTATTAATATAATATACATTTTTATTTCGATTCCATGAATTAATAAATATTAGGGATGCAACGATATCGCACCGATGATCGTAAATCACAGGTTATCGTAATTTTTGACGATCATTAGTATCGTAAAAAGTACTGCGTAATCGTGTGTGATCGTATCGTGTGGCCTCGTAGAGAGTTAGTAAAAGAAGTCGAGTGCATCTTCATGGATGAAACTAATTATGTAGTAGTTATTTCACATTATCGAAACTATAATTTTATGTCATACCTATTTTGGGTGAAATGGAATATAAAACAGTATCTGCGTTTGCGCTGGAAACTCTAAACACAGCTACGAAATTGGCTTACAAATATTTTTCAGAATTGTTTAGAATTTGAAAAATTGTTCTCCACAGCTGGTTTAATCCGTACTGATACAAGAATTACACTGGTACCAGATAATTAAAAATTTATGAAACTTTAATAAAAATTTACCAGTATAACTGTCCTAAAATGAAATCGATTAATAAGAAAACATAATCTTAAGCCAAAAAAAAACTTAATTTAAATAACAATATCCGCACTTCCACAGTGGATGTGTCCAATTAATCTACATTTAGATCTTAGCAAATCGTTGTGCTCGTAGTTGATTAAAAATCTGCTCACTCGGCAACTTGGCACGATTGACTCGAACGTAAAAGTTGGTTATTTTGTGTAAGCAACATTTAAGTGTTACGTATTAACAATCTTTACTGAAACAAAAATAGAGGGGATTTTGTGATGATCTGTGTATTTACAAAGTAATATAAAATAACTCTATATCTATTTTATTTTATTAAACCAGTCTCGGTCTGCGTGCGTTCTCGAGCGCACGTCGATCGCAGACGCCTTCCCGCTCTTTTAGCCCCCGCGCTAATTGAGCACCCAAATTTCACTGGTTGTTGTCGTAATATATAATTTCATCAAACATCAGTCTCGGTTTGCGTGTGGATTCGTTCGCACGCCGATCGCAGACGCCTCCCCCCGCTCCCTTAGCCCCCGCGCTAATCGAGCAATCAAATTTCATAAGGTCGTTACCGTATTATTATTTCATTGACGTTTCCGTTTTAAATTTCAAACGCCGTTTTCACGGCGATTAGTGGCTTGCTAACCGTCTTCGTGTCTCGTCGAACGTGAGCTACGTCGACGGGCTTCGACGTTCCAGGAGTTCTTCGTGTAGTAAGTTCGCCGAGTTCAAGACTTCGTGGGCTGGTGGATACGCGTAACGGTGCCAACGAAACCAGTCGGCGTTGCCCCGGTGCGCACAGTTTCGCCCTTCAGGCAAACAACAAACCGGAAGTCCCGATCCCAGTGCACTGGGCCTTACCCAGGGTGACGGAACCAGCGCTGTCCGAGTTAGGGGCACCGCTGCGGCCGTCCCGACCCCCCCTACCGCCGGTAGGGAGGCTTAGTTAGGTTTTTGTACTAGGTTGTTCATAAATTATATATTTATATATTCAAATATAATCGTTAGCTCCCCATTCCCTCCCCCGCCGTACGCAATGGCTGCGCAAATCCTAGCGGATGTTGCGAAGCAATTAGCGGATGGCATCGCCGCTTCAGGCTCCCCCCCCGACGCTAATGCGATTCTTCAATCGCTTAGCAGTCTACTGCTTCCCCTGCTCGCCAACTTGGCTCCACAGGCCCCTCAGGCCCAGGCTTTTCAGGCCTCATCATCAACGCTGCCTCACAGCACTCCCCCTTCCTCTGCCTCCTCCATGGAGGTAGATAACACGGACGCCACCTCGACGGCAACCTCTACCTCGGCCTCATCAGCCGCCCGCCCCTCCAAGCGCACTGCATCTAGCAGTAGCGACGAAACCGCTTCCACAGCGGACACCCTCACCGGCTCACCCGAGCCGACCGTCACCTTTACGCTCGTAGAGCGCCGCTCCAAGCGGAATAAGAAATCCCGGGCGTCTCCGACACCCACCTCCAGGCCGGTGTCGCCGACACCAACCGCCTGCCCGGCGACACAGTCGCCCCCCTCCCCCGTCCCCCTCATGTCACTCAACGTGATTCCCCCAGTCGGCTCAACCGCCGCTCCCACCAAGCCAGCAACGCGCTGCGCGCCTGTTTTAGCTAAGGCTAAGACCCCTCCCCCCGTGTTCCTACGGGATAAGGCCAACTGGCCTCTAGTTTCAAACCTTTGCCGCGAGCAAAAAATCAATTATGTACAGGCCACTAACATGAACGTGGCCGTCAAAATCACTGTTCCCACAGTAACCGACTTCAGAAGTCTGACACAGCTCCTCACCCAAAGGCAGATCGCCTATCACACGTACGCTCTCCCAGAAGAGCGTAAAATAAAAGCCATCCTACGGGGAGTCCCGTTCGAATTCTCGAACGAGATCATCCTTGAGGATATCAAAGCTCAAGGCTTTCCCGCCGAGGCTGTGCACAAGATGCACAGCAAAAACGGCCGCCGTTTTCCCTTAGCCTTGGTCATACTGACCAACACACCTAAATCCCGAGAGTTCTTCCGGGAGGCCCGCACTATCTGCGGCCTCTCCGGAATCTCCGTAGAAACGCCACATCGCCGTGGCTATCCAGGACAGTGCCACCGCTGCCAACTTTACGGGCACGCGGCGCGTAATTGTCTCGCTAGTCCCAGGTGCGTTAAGTGCCTGGAGCCTCACTTCACGAAGGAGTGCAACCGCACTCCGGAGTGGACCTCTCCCCCATCCTGTGTGCTGTGTGGCCAGTCCGGCCACACCGCCAACTACAGGGGCTGCCCCCGCGCACCCCGCACTTCCCGACCTGTTGCAAGGAGGGCGGCGCCCAGACAGGCCCCGCCCCTCATTAGTAACGCTAATTTCCCGCCGCTGCGCCACCGGGATTCCCCGGCAGCAAAGCCCGCCCAGCCCACGCCCACTCCAGTGCTTGCCTGGAGACAGCGTCCGGCTATACCCACCCGCCCTGCTCCACAAGCAGGGCCCCAGAATTCTCCTCAGCCTTCTATGGCTGAGGATCTTAAACTAATCTTCAACACCATAAGAGGTGTTGATATGAACCAAGTAGCGCAGTGCGCTAGTAAACTACGCGCAGCCCGCGACTCGTACGAACGATTACTCGTAGTCGCCGAGTACCAATCCCTAATTAATTCATTATAGGTACATCTATAATGAATAATACACCAAGCGCCACGACTGGTCGCATCAAACCTAGGGGTTTATCCCTGATCTCCTTCAACACCCGAGGTCTAATCAACCAACTTCCGGAGCTCAAACTGTTCATTAAGAACATTGAGCCCGAGTTAATCCTTGTCCAAGAGACATTTTTAAAACCCCAGCACACCAGGGGTCTTAACATTCCTAAATACTCCCTTGTGCGTGGTGACAGGCCCGCCTCGGTCCAACGAGGCGGCACTGCCATCTACTACAAGAGAAGTATCCACTGTTCTCCAATTCCCACGCCTCCGCTCACCAACATGGAGGCCACAGTATGTAGGCTGGCTATGACAGGTCACAGGACCATAGTCTTGGCCTCGGTCTACATACCTAGTGGTACAGCGCCCCTTCGTTGTGACTTCGAGGCCTTACTCGAACTGGGGCAATCCGTCATTATGTTCGGCGATTTTAATTGCAAACATACTGACTGGACGTGCTTGTCGACTAACACCAGCGGTGTTAAATTACTAGACATCACGAAGTCACTCGATCTTGACGTCATTTCACCGGTTACACCGACACATTACCCGGACAACCCACTCCATTCACCTGATATCCTTGACTTTGCCATCGTCAAGGATATCAATCTCGACCTTAAGACCATACAGCCGCTAGACGACTTAGGCTCTGACCACCGTCCGGTGTCCCTAATATTAGGACCCCAAAACGACCCTCCTGCTCCGAAAACCTATACCAATTGGGAAGGTTTCAAGCACACCCTGTCTTCGGCCTTGGAAGCCCCAGACTGCCCACTCGCGATTTCATCCGACTATCTCGATAGCACGGATAAAATCGACTCGATAGTCGATTCTCTCACTACCGCCATCAACTCGGCCATCAGTGAGAACCTAAAGGTTGCTAAGCATGGCAAGCCCAAGCTTCCCTTGGACATTAGCAACCTAATTAAAGCTAAAAACGCCGCTCTCCGCAGAGCCAGAAAATACCCCACACCCGCCTACAGGCAAATCGCTAACCAACTTCAACGTAAAGTCAAACGTACCGTCGCGGAATACAGAGACGTTCAAAGGAACGATCTTATGATTAATATTTCCCCGTCCCACACGGCGTACTATAGGATGGCGAGAGCCCTCCGACTAGACGCTCGTACCTACACCCCTCCGTTATCTCGTCCCGATGGCACTACCGCCTTCGAGGACGACGAAAAAGCTGAATGCTTCGCCGATAGCATTGCTTCACAATGCTCCCCGAGTACCCAACCCACAGACCCAGCTCACATCCAGGCGGTGGAAGACGAAGTCGATTGCAAAGACTCCCGTCCAATCACCGCTGACCCCATTACAGTTTCTAATGATGAAATCCTACTCATCATTAGAAAACAGGAATCCAAGAAGGCCCCGGGTGCGGATGGAATTTCCAACCAAGCACTTAAGCAGCTGCCTCGGCAGGTGCTTACCTTACTTGCGATTATTTTCAATGCTTGCTTTGATCTAAGCTACTTTCCAAAAGCTTGGAAAGAAGCTATAGTCATAGGCATTCCCAAGCCGGGTAAACCCTTGAATAACCCGGCTAATCACAGACCCATCAGTCTACTCAAGGCAATGGCCAAACTTCTCGAGAGAGTCATACTCGCTCGAATGAAGGACCACCTGTTCCCAGCGGACGGTGACCCCCTTATTATCCCCCATCAATTCGGCTTTCGAGCCAAACACTCGTGCCCTCAGCAAGTCCACCGAATCGTCGAGTACATACTCGACGGCTTCTACCCCAGACGACTGAAAACAGTCGCGGTCTTCTTTGACGTAGCCAAGGCTTTTGACAAAGTCTGGCACGCAGGGCTCATTTACAAGCTTCACAACACAGGCTTGCCCGACCGTCTAGTCAAACTAGTCGGCTCCTACCTTAAAGATCGCACCTTTCGTTTCAAACACGAAGGTACGCTCTCCACCCCCCGCCCCCTCAAGGCGGGCGTCCCTCAGGGCTCGGTACTCGCCCCGTTACTATACACAATATACACCAATGACATACCCATCCCGTCTAAAGGTGTTCAACTCTCCCTCTTTGCTGACGACACTGCCCTATACGTCAAGGGCGTGCACGTCGACACACTCATCACCAAACTCCAGAAGGCCGTAAATGACCTCGGAGCTTGGTTTAAAAAATGGCGTATCGATGTAAATCCAGAGAAAAGCTCTGCGATGCGCTTCGATCATAAACGCCGTCGTCCCTACGACCCCCACATCCGAATGCTAGGTACGCCCATCCCGTGGGCACTCACCACCAAGTACCTAGGCGTAACGCTCGATCGTACGCTTTCATTCCGTCCACACATTCTCCGAGTTACCAAACTCGCCCGTCTGTACATGGGTCGACTTAACAGTATGTTAGGCCGGCACAGTAAAATGTCTCTTAGGAACAAGCGAACGCTTTTTAAGGTTTGCGTGAGACCAGTCATGACGTACGCCGCCCCAATATTTGCACATGCTAAACCCTCCGATATGTATAAACTACAGGTAGTCCAGAATCTCTTCTGCCGCCGGGCCACGGATGCTCCGTGGTACGTGCGAAACGCAGACTTGCACAGAGATCTCGAACTGCCTACCATACAACAACACCTTAGGACGCTCTCCACCGCTTATTTTAAGCGATCCGAAGAGCACCCTAACCCCCTTATACGCGAGACAGTAGCTTATACTGCTCCGTCCATGCCGTCGAGGTACAAAGTCCGTAGACCGAGAAATGCACTCTCGGATCCCCCCGATCAACTTTCGGCCAATCTGGACCAGCTTAAGGCTGCCCAGGCCGTTTAATCAACAATATATAAATGTCATTTGCACCTTAAGTGATTAAGTATTCCCAGCGGGTGACCCGCTAGCGGGTCCCTGCTTGCGCGCCCACCTCCCAACCCGGGTGTCGCTCCGATGAAGGCTGACAGCATTCCCATGCTACAGCCGCTTGGGTGGTTTTTAGTGGGTAGGTGCCACTTTGGTGAGTCCCACATAACCCCGCAGACGGCTGCGGAGGTATTCATGACGAATCTTCCACCTCCCTCCCGAGAGAGGGTGCTTCGGCAGCAAAAAAAAAAAAAAAAAAAAAAATAATTTCATAGTTGTATACCGTATTAAGTTTCTAACGCCGTTTTCACGGCGGACAGTGGCTCGTTAACCGTACTTCTAATAAGTTTCTAACGCCGTTTTCACGGCGGAAAGTGGGTTTTAACCGTACATCGTGGAACGTGAGCTTCGTCGACGGGGTTTCGTCGTTCCAGGACTTCAAGTTCCGTGTTCGAGTAAGTTATCCGCGTCGTCCTCAACCGCCCTACTGCGTGTAGGGTGGTTTTAGGAAGTTAGTCATCGTTGTTAGGTTCATATATTGTCCCTCCCCAACCCCTCCGCAATGGCTTCCCTAAGCTCTGATGAGATTAGGAAGAAGCTACTTGACAGTACCGGTGCTGAAGGCATGTTTATAAATGCTGATAAGTTTCGTTTCCTTTGATTCTCTTATCCCGCATATCATGGCGTTAATTCCACCAATGGCCCCTCAGGCCATCCCAGTCCCCCAGACCCCTCTGGTGTTAGGCTCTCCAGCGTCCCCTTCCTCCAGTGACATGGAGTGCGAAGTAGACGCCCCTCCGCGACGCAAGCGCGCACCCGCGACCGAGTCATCCTCGGACGCCACCCCAACTGGCCCTGAGTCTCCCTCCTTTACGCTTGTTAAGAAGCGCTCTAAGAAGCGTTCAAAACAAGACCCGGCGCCCTCGACGCCCGTCCCTACACTTCCTGCGGCGTCTTCAACGCCAGCTGCCCCGGTGTCTTCAACACCCGCTCCGGCCCCAACTTCTGTCAAGGCCAAGGTCCCACCACCCGTTTTCCTTCGGGAAAAGGGTAAATGGACTGAGGTCTCGACATTGTGCAATGAGCACAAAATCCATTACATCCGAGCAGCCAACTCGGGTGAATCTATTAAAATATTAGTCTCGTCGATAGACGACTTTCGAGCTTTAACAAAGCTCCTCACCGATAAGCAATATGCTTATCACACTTATGCTCTGTCAGAAGAGCGTAAGATCAGAGCGGTACTCAGGGGAGTCCCGTTCGAATTATCGAACGAGGCTATCCTGGAGGATCTGCAGTCCCAAGGCTTCCCGGCACTCGCGGTGCATAAAATGCACAGCAAGTACGGGAGGCAACACCCTCTCGCTTTGGTGGTTCTCGCCAACGTCCCCAAGTCCAGGGAGATCCTCAAAGGGGTTAGCACTATATGCGGCCTCTCTGGGATCTCGATCGAGGCACCTCATCGCCGCGGTCATCCCGGCCAGTGCCATCGGTGCCAGTTGTACGGGCACGCGGCGGCCAACTGCCGCGCACCGCCCAGGTGCGTCAAGTGCCTGGTCCCGCACTTCACTAAGGAGTGCAATCGCACTCCTGAAACTCCCTCTCCTCCCGATTGCGTGCTTTGTGGCCAGTCCGGCCACACCGCAAATTACAGGGGCTGCCCTCGTGCACCCCGTTGTATGCGCTCCAATTCCAAGAGGGCGGCACCCAAACAGGCCCCGCGCCTTTCTCAAGAAAACTTTCCGCCGCTGCGTAGCCGGGTTCCTCCGGCTGCTAAGCCTACACAGTCCAGGCCTGCCCCAGAAAACTGGAGGCAGCGCCCCGCATCGAATCCCATCCCGGCTCCTCGCCCATACAAACCCACTCCTCAATCCTCCGTAGCAGACGATATGCGTATCGTCTGCGACGCTATGAAAAATGTCGATGTTAGTGAAATCGCAGTCTTAGCCCGTAAACTTAGGGCTTCACGTACTCCGACAGAGCGTTTGCTAGCTCTGGCGGAGCATAGTTCCCTTCTCAATTCATTATAGGTTCATTTAAATGAATTGATCCCTAAATCATGCTTCGGCCGACCTCTGCCCAGCCCCGGCTTCACCGGAGGCTGCCCAGAACGGCCACCAACTCATGTCCCTTTGAGCACCTTCAGTGCAACTTTCACTACAGGCGGAAGACCCGCTAGCGGGTCTCCGCCAGCGCGCCCAACTTCCCGACGGGTGTCGCTTCCGATGAAGGCTAACGGTAATAACTACAGCCAACAGGTGGTTTTTAGTGGGTAGGTGCCATTCTGGTGAGTCCCACATAACCCCCCCGCAGAGGAATTTACCTGCGGGCGGGTATGCATGACGCATCTTCCACCTCCCTCCCGCGAGGGTGCCTCGGCAGCAAAAAAAAAAAAAATTTTATTAAAAAAAGAAAACATATTTTACAAGAACGGATGCTTTCTCCCAAACTGGACACAAGGACTATTCTAATTTTGGAATAAACGTAAAATTCGGCCAATCCCTTAAAAAATATAGCAATAAAAGGGTGAAGTGCATTAGAATTACAGTAACGGTAAACAAATGAGACTTAATTACCAGAAGAGATGCGCGATAAAAGCCATTAAAAAAATTTTTACTTATTTATGTGCGTTCAATTTAAAGAAGTTATTAATCACTTACTTATAAAAAATATGTTTGAAGACTTCCAATATAAATTCAAAATTATAAAGAAAGGAAAAGACAAGGAAATTGTTGATACTGTTAGATACCGATGTGGCAAGATGCTCTACCACGCTTACTGGTTCAACAAATATATTTGTTACGTGATATGTTACTGATTTATTCGTACACTAAATTGTACACTCCCTATATATTAGAAAGCATTCATATAAATTTAAACTCCATTGTTGTTTTCCAGAAAGTTGTAGTACAATTAAATAAAAAATACATCGATTCAAAACTGATTTATTATTAAAGCGACAAAATGCCTTAAAATATAAACTCCAAATAAGCATGGTCGCTCTCACAAAACGACGTAAAGAGTTCAAAAACTTTATCAACGGAATTACGGGTTATTATCCTGGCAACCGTTTATTTATACATTGTTGCGATCGTAACTACCAGCATAATAGGGATGGCATGGAACCTTCTAATTTGCAGCACCTTAATCACATAAAACATTGTGTCGGTTATTTATTTTTTGTACTATTTTAGATATTTTTTGAAAATGTAATTACTTAAAATGGAAGCCATAATCTTTAAGCAAAAATGTAGTTAAAGTTAATAACTTTTAATTAGCTTAACTGTAAAGAAGCAAAAAACGTTAAACGTTAAACTTATAACGTCAAGCAAGTAGACGTTTATTGCTTCTAGAGATTCGTTCCTAATGTGATTATTAGAACATATAATAATCTGAGCTTTGCTACAAAATGCAGTAAACGAAATAAATATTTTATATTATTCGCATTCGGAAAAAATTGGATAGTTACGACAGAAACCAAAAAAGATTTTTAAATTTAGGATAAGTATGTGTTTAAAAAAGAGACCACGATTTAATTTGTAACCTTCTTTGCTAAACTTGATTGCTTTGCTTTAGGCTTTTACGTAAAATCTATATTGTTATTTATTTAAGATAGCAAATATCTTTGTAGACTAAAGGTATTGTCAACACTCTTTTACATTTAATTTTAAAAAAATATACGTAGTATTAAAATACAAACCCAGGGACCCAAGGTGAAACAGTTGTGTCATACAATATCAAATATGCATGACTTCGAATAAGAATCAGTTTACATTAAATATATTTATGTTCTTGCCAGGATTCTGACGTTACCTAAAATAGCTAATATCGAAGATTGGTAAGAAATATCATAAAACTAAGTAATACTTTTTTAAATTTATATAGGTGTCGTTTAAGTTTAAGTTTAGGCGTAAATTTACAGAACACCAAAATAAAAGTACTGATTAAAACATTTGTTTTAATAAATGAAGAGTTCTTCACAATAAATTAATTGAAATGTAATGATATTTACTTCGATTAATTTAAAGTGAAGTAATACAGAATAACTAACTAGGTGAACCTAGTACCTAATCATAAAGCAATAGTTTGAAACGATTTTCTCCGTTTTAATTTAGAATATTTTTTTACTTCGCACTAAAAACTAATTGCATTCCCCCCTCTTTTGAATACAAAACGATTCTAACAATCGCCAAAAATTCTCAACGCCCACAACATGAAAATAGCTTTTACGTACAAAGTTTCGCTTTGATTAATTAATAAGGAACTTTGTCTGTACAATGCGAACTAACTATAATGACTTCACTGACTGTGACTACAGGAACGGTGCAATGAAAATGTAAATCGACTAGAACCCTTTTGTTAACTATAATGAGCAAGAAAACGACTTTGTTCCCAATTGGACCGTCATGTCGGGTAAGAAGCCCTCTTTAAGGGTTAAGTATAGGGAACGGGAGCTCGTGAACTAAATTGCAGTGTATAGTTTGTAGCTATAAAGGTTTTTCTTGAAATTTGTGGTAAACAGAAAATAAATAATTTACCTGCTTTAGTCTTTAGCTAAGAAGCCAATATTATACTTGAGGAAATGAAATTGGTCGTATATAGCTTATAAAGATATTACTGGTCAAGAAATACACATATTTTTGATATTAATTTAATCGTAAGTAAAAAAAATAAACAAACTGTAAATCAGTGATGATAACAGCAAATTACTATTAGTAAACAGATCAAATTGAGCGGAAGTTCAAACGAAGACATCGACACGTTTCGCGAAAAACATTCTCACATTTTTCCTTAAATACGTGGCACCAAGTCCTGATAGGAATCCATATTTGTCAGCTTCGTCGGTGTTTGTGTGCGTCTCCTACATCATAGAATGCTCGGTCCGTACTAGTGCGCGGTATTTATGGACCGACTCTGTTCAGTATTTACGAGTATGCAAGTACGAATTGCAACGAAATTTTTGAATATTTTAGTACTCAAGATCTATGATTATTTCTTCCCGATTTAAAATATCATAAATTTAATCAATGTGTCTTGAACTGATGATTGTTATAGTACCACACTCATAGACGGCAAATGATTACTTAAAGCGTCCCTGAGTATACATTTTGCTTACCGAATTTATGTATATTTTATCTATACTTCATCTAAGTTTTGATTAGCTAAACAAAATCTATAATTAAGAGATCTTTACGTAACTATGGGACGTTTCTGAGTACACCTGGATGTTTTACAAGTTAATCGATAAAAACAAAAAATGTTGAGGAACTCTAAATATCAATTATTTTAAGTGGACGCTAGTATTATTTTTATTTTCGTAACATAATTACACTATGGTTGGAAGGGTAAACAAAACTGAAAATTACGTAAATAGAAGGCCATCGTTTATTTTTTCCAGTCTTAGATCTCTTAGAATTCAACATTATCAATCTCGCGGAAAGCCACATGGCAATGTCTGTCAAAACCACTGAATACAATTTTATTATAATTAATATTACATGCGTACATTTAACATTTATGCTTTTAGGTCGTAAAAACAGTAAATTGTTGGCCAAATGGCAAAATTTTTGTGGCTTACCGTATATTCGTCCCCATACTTTATATGGCACTCCGGAAAACGTCGGACTAAATACCGACCATGATATATTCACCGTTGAGTGCAGGTGAGAGATTCATGTTATTTTTACGGAAAAGTGGTATACACAAAATCTAAGGAGATATAGGTATATCACGGGAAGTATCTGTCACGAAAATACTTCTTTTAATGATCAAAGTAGTTATTGAAAATGATAAGCTATGGTTCGGAAATATTTTTGCGAAAATAACGCTGATACCTACTCGTATTTTTACCTAACTAGAAACTGGGTTTACATGTGCATATAGTTATATAAAAACGATGTTTTCGGACACAGAAAAAAATGGTTCGTAGTAATTTTATATCTCAATTTAACGCTCAAAATTTTTTTTTCAATTATCATGATATATACAGAAATTTGTTTATGATTCGATACAAACGAGTCTATCTGTTGTCTATTAATTAAAAAAATGATATATTTTTTCGACAGAAGTATCTTAATAAAACCGCGAGACTATATTTTCTTTTGTTTTCATATAATAACCATCAGAATTGCATGTCTTCAGTGGAAAATTAGGAAATAAATAATAAATAGTTATCCTTTGCAATGGGACTTGCTGGTTATTAAATAATATATCATTCTTAAAAAAAAAAACTAAACAACTCTGCGTTTGATAAGCACAATTGAATTCTTCTCTCTAAATAATTCATTAGAGTAAGTTTCATTCGTATTAGTGTCACTGTATCTCGAATTCGAGACACAAGTTTATAGACATTTTTACTTTACGGCTTACAAGCACTCGCCGCATGATGATCTGTAAATTTCGTAACAATGTCGAAGTCGACATGAGTTTAACAGAGTTTGACAAACACAAAAATATATTAAAATGTTTAGTGATAGTAGAGTTTCTTACCTAAGGTCTTGTCTGGGGTGTTAGTACAGTTCTTTCTATTTTGACCGCCATAATAATCACGTTTACTCGGCTGTGTTGTGGTCAAAGGGAAGGGACAGTGCAATTACTGGAACAAAATCAATTCCATCTGAAGCCTACGGTCTGCATCGCATCATTAGTCGATATAATAATCACAATTACTAAATAAATAAAACACCTACGACTAATCATGTCCATGGGTGCGGATGCCACAGACCTTCAGGTGGATTGCGTACTCGTTTGCTGGCTATGAAGGCGTTTAAAATTCACATGTAAAATAATTGGTTGCTCAGCGTATAATGAAGTAGCCAAGTTAATATAATAACGAAGGTTTAAATTAGAAAGTGCTCGGGACTTTTCCTTAGGGTGCTATTTTTCTGACCCTTGTTTTACAGAACGGATCCAAATTTTCAATGAAGCTGAGCGATGTTTAAATATTATCGTTGTATAATTCAAAACTCAACTAAATTATCGATTTAGAAATATCAGTTTCCAGACTATAAAAGTACAGGCCACAACATTTTTAAATATTAGTTCCTTACATATGAAATTGGCGTTTTGTCGCACTGGCCATTACTCACGCATTTGTATTTTGGAAACCGTAATTCATTTGTTTTTTCCGCTTTGAAATTTTTCTTTGCGTCACTTAGTTTACAAAATGGAAAATTTTAAATATCGCGTTATTTACGAGTACGAGTGTACTCGTAAATAACAATGCGTTTTTGACCTGCAGAACAAGCCCCGTGGTCGGCCGGAGACCAAAGTTGATAATTGAAGGCCATCATGGAAACGGATCCATCGCAAACCACGTCCGATTTAGCTGTAGACTGCACTGTTAGTGACAAAACTGTTTTAATCCACTTGAAGCAAATTGGGAAGGTGCCTCATGAATTGAGTGCAGCAAAACCGACAAACCCGCGTCGACTGCTTCGTTACATTACTCAACCGGCACAATAATGAAAGGATTTTAAATCGATTCATTACCTGGGATAAAAAGTGGATTCTTTTCGAATATCGGAAACGCTCATCGCAATGGTTGAACCCTGGCGAACCAGCCAAATCCTGCTGAGCTTTTGGTGGACTAGTGCCGGTGTCGTTCACTGCAAGTGTCTTAAATCTGGCCAGACAATTACGGCAGACATCTATTGTCAGCAACTGCAAACCATGATGGAAAAACTAGCTGCTAAACAACCGAGGCTGGTCAATCGTTCTAAGCCACTGCTGCTTCAGGACAACACTAGACCACACACTGCACAACGGACGGCTACCAAATTAGAGGAGTTTCGATTGGAATGTCTAAGACATCCACCGTACTCCCCGCACCTTCCTCCAACAAATCACCATTTTTTTTTCGAAATTTGGATAACTTTTTGCAATGGAAAAAATTCAACTCCGACGGGGCAGTCCAAAGGTCAAATGTCCAGTCAAATGGTTTTTTTAGTAAAAGGATCAAGTATGAGATAGCAAAAGTGCATAGATAGCAATGGCACCTACTTTGATTAAATAAATATGTGATATTTAAAAAAAACTACTTTATGTTCTTTCCTTACAGAAAGCCAATTTCATATGTAATGAGCTAATATAAATGAAACTAATGCAATATTCATTTTGGGTCAAATCCCATTAAAACGATTTAAAAATTATCGAGAGAGACTTTATGGAAGGGCTAAAATTTTACTTTTTACATTTACATTTTACTTTTTATTTTAGAATTTATCTTAATAATGCTAAATATAACTAAGGTTTCGATAACAAGACTAAATTTAAAGAAATCCAACGTAGATCCGAATTATTTTTCACGTCGCACGATGCATATAACGTTTAAAAATCGGTCAGTAACAGTGTAGCTGCGATACATCTCCACGTTTTGGTCAGTGCAGTATTTAAAACCATTTTCCCTTGCAACAGTTCCATTCAATACATTAAAAGTGTAATATTTTCTTTTCAACTAAATGAAACCAAACTTAACTTAGTAAACAGTATAGAAACGTATTTTGAATTTAGGTAACAAACGTGGTATCCGCTCCCATAGACATCATTAATCGTGTTTTCATTATTAATATTGCTTGTGATCGACAAAGTTGCAATGTCAACCGAGAGCTGCAGTGAGAATCGCTTTTGCTCCAGTAATTGTCTGTTCTGTATGTGTATGTGCTCAGTAACTGGCTGTTCTATCGCTTTAACCGGAACACAACCAGATAAACGTGGATATTATGGCGGTCAAAATAGAAAAGACTGTGGTATCACCCCAGACGAGACTCTAACATAAGAAACTTTACTACCGCCAAAAGTTATTTGTACTTAGTTGTTATGTTAAATTTATTAGGCGTTTAAAAATATATCGATACATGCATTATTCAGAATTAAAGAGGAGTTCCAAACAAAGCCTTCACCGAACACTTTATTTCATTGCTAAAAATCGAGGTTCCATTTTATCCGGCCTCGGGAGATTTTGCGGAACCTTTCTGAAAATCGCCATCTTTGTTACAATAGATACAACGTTCGAATTTTAGATTGCGGGTTTATAAGTCAATAAGCAAGCTTTTTGTTCAAAAGTGGTTGCCAGTCTAAAAAAATCCTGTGACACTTTAAAGCTGGACATGAAAAAATTTACATTTGTTTTCGCATTGCTTATACCAAACATAAAGTCCGACCAAGCTGCCTTTAAACTGACATTTTATCGTTTAAATGTTACCAGTTTATTAAGATGCATATATACTATTATCGGAAAAAAAATTATATAAATGGCAAGCAAATTGATAGGTAGATAACAAATAGGATACCTTCTACTTTAAAACGTCTTTCACCTAAAAACTATAGCAAAAGAAACTTACCCTTGTTTATCAACAAGGTCTATCGAAACAGTAAATAAATTGTAGTTATGTATATCGATTTGTTATATCTTTAATAACGAAGAAAATGAACTCACTTTTGTACAAATACATTCCATGACAATTAGATCTTCAAAGAATGCTTATAAGAACGTAAACCTTAGCCATTATCTCTGTTTTCTGTCCATATAATCAAAACAAATAGCAAATTGCGATATGATCAGTCCGTGAATGTTAGTTCCTAATTCCCATAAATAAATTGGTCCTATTATGCAGGAATATAATTAAGAGACATAAAAAAAGACTTTCTTTCCTTTCATTGGTTCGAGAGATTGTTGGTTCATGACGTCACACAAATATAACAAGCCTTCTTAATAATGAATGAAGTGGGCCTTTCCTGATAGTTGATTGCTTCTATACTTACTGTAGTGGTTTCGTCAATGCTTGGGGTTTAAGAATTACTTTATGTTTGAGTTTCTGATTTGGATGATTTAGTTTGCGTTTTCGTATAACGTGTAGCTGTAGAATTGTATTTTTATGATGTTTTTTTTTTAATTTGGTAAATTGACGTGACGCGTGATTGCTGACGCTGGGATGAGTGATTGTGTTGCCGAGTGTTTAAAAAAAAATAGAGCGCACAAGAGAATAATTAACAACTTCTGTTTCGTCGCAGGACAGATAAACCTCTATTAATGGATTTGATGTCCATGTTGGACAAGGGGAAATCCAAAATCCAACCAAAGAGGGGATCGCTATTAGGCACTAAAATGGAACCATCTGAGAAAGGCAGAGTGGGCACGGCTTTTGCTATATGTCCATGTTGTTGTATAATGTATGTCCATTTTTCTGGCTTAAACACTGTTACTAGATACTACTTTTGAAAAATAAACTAAATTGCTTTATTGAAGTAAAAAAATGTCTAGTCTTATACAGGTGATTTTCAGAACGAAGACTACTAGGTTCAGTTGCGAGGTAGTACAAAAGCCTTTCTCTGCGACAGTTATCTATGGCACTGCAATAAAATTTTACCGGTTTGCATATATTTCAAATAAATTGAAATAGCTTATATAATAAATATATTACTCACCACCATCCTCCTACTATCTACTAATTGTCCTGGCTCCATGTCCTTCAAAAATCAATCACAAAACAACAATAATAACAAAATACTTACCTTCTTTGAAACAGTCGTAAAATAAGAAAGAAATAAGGTTAAATGTATCCTATGACACGAATCTATAAGGGCTTATCTATAATAGGTACATGTGTGAACTTATACACTTTTGTAGGACCGAATGGACAAGATGAAATCAATCAAGAAATTATTTTACGAGACAAACAAGGTAAGTAACTTTCCTACATTTTACAGTAAATCTTCATTGGAGCCACAAAATTTTGCGAACGAAATCTTTGCAAAAGCCGCCCCACCCACATCAGCTATAAAATTTCTTTAACTGTAAGAGAAATGAATTTTTGTTTTATAATTTACAAACTAATTTATGAATGCAAGAAAATCGTTTACACTTTAAACATATTGTATTGGAATCTATGTAATATCGGATACATTTAAACTTTATGATGAAAATTGACCTATTTTTATTTGAAAATGCTGCTTTTACCTACAGTCTTATTAAATGTGAAATGAAAATGACTCAAATTGCAGTATGAGCCTATACATTTTTTGCTTCAGAAACTATTTCTAATAAGATTGATATTAGAGTTCTAGTGTGTATTTTTCAGACTTAATGCGATTGTAAGTTTTAGACAAATTACAGACGTAAACAGTTTAAATAAAGTTAATTTTTCCAATAAATTTAAACTATAAATGAGTTAATTTTTAAGTTATAAGTTATGCTCTGTCTAATATTTGAAGTCTAAGATTAATTGATAAATTTTAGAGACCCACTGAACATTTCTTCTTTAAATTACTTTTTGTCAGAACTAATGACTAGCGTTATAGATCCGAAAAATCCTATATACATATAGTAATCAGTTACCTTTTAGTTTTGAATTTAACATTTATAACAATTAATTACTAAATTACACACACAATTACCTATAACTAAATTTAATATTTTCTGATACTTTTATTTTCCATATTATTTGCCCCTACTTTCACAACACGCCACTATGTTTACACCCTAATGCTTTTAGTGTGTAGGTATCAATAACAATAAATTGTATTTAACGCGACAACTTATGCCTTATATTCGTTTATTATCAAAAGAATGTTACCAATATCATATTGATTCGTTGCCAAACTGCACTTAGACGAATCGAGAAATATTAAATGGAAGCTAATGCCACTATTAATTTATTTTCTTTGAAAACAAAAGAAGCTAGAGAAAACAAAGAAAAGGGGGAGTCTTAGATCAATATTTTTTGGCAGGGAAAGTTATGCTAAGTGATATATTGAAAGAGTAGGGAAAATGTTTTATTTTATAAATAAATTACTTATGGGTTTTGGTAACGATTTAAATAAATGTTACGTTCAAACACTAAAACAGCCAAGTTTGCCACATACGTAGAAAAAATTAAATCGTATTGAACTACGTATTTTTAAGTATAAATTACCAAGATCATAACCTTAAAATAAAATACACTTCATTGGTGCTAATTTAATGTACCAACGTGTAAACCTTATGTCATAAAAAAATAAGATGTAAAGCATAGAAAAATTATGGTTAACTTAATTCAAAGATAAAAGCAAAAATTCACGGTATGAATACCGTGAATATGTTAAATTTTAGCTTGAAAACCGCGATAGTCTGCACCAGTTTATTGTAATGGTGTTAGTAATGAAAAATAGATAATTATGAAAAATCAAATAGTGGAACTAATCATCTAAGCGCCTCCTTTTTAGTGTCAGTGTGTAATTTTTTTAACAGGAAAATAAACCTCGTGTCATTAATTTGAATTCAGTATGTTGAAAAAAAGTGCCTTTCAAATGGAAATAATTAACAAATCAAGAATGATGTATCTCAAGGTGCTCCCACACAGAAGTTATATAACGTTATACAACATTGTGTAACACGATAACATTTTATAACAGCGTGTAACATACGCTACAACATGTTAAGAAATGTTATATATTATAAACGCTCCCACACTGGTTGAACTCGTTGTATAACATCGTATAACATTATATTATAATCAGTTTAGGCTTTGGCAGTTTCCGCTAACGTCCAGCTGATGCTCTGATAATGTTATACAACTAAAGTTATATTTTGTTATATCATGTTATAATCAGTTGTAAAACATTTTGTTAAATTAAGTTGTATAACATCATTAACAATTTATAACTTTTGTTATAATTTGTTTAAAAAAGTTAGACAACAAATGTTAAGCAACAGTCTCTAACGTCATATAACTGCTATGCGCTGAGCACCTTATGATTATCGCATACTAGCAAATAAAAAATAAAACGAAATACCCACAACAACCACCAATATTAAATTTATTGTTCAGCTACCGTGTTTTATTAATCGATTTTTAATTACAACCCTAATGCCGTGGTTCAAAACTAACGATACAGCAATCGATCGTGTTCTGTTTTTTCAAAACTTTCCCTCATAATTTTTGAATTGAACTATAATAGAAAAATGCTACTTTTTATAGTTTTTTGAAAGATCAGCAATCTTATTACAGAATCATATCATAAAACTTTGAAACATTTTCAAACTCGTTACATTTTACATGAGACGTGCCTCAAAAACACTAGCTTGAGCGTGACCTTAGGCGCACGAAAACTGTCGTAATATTAATGAGCTGACGGACAAAAACTAAACTCTCATTTTTCTTTGCCCTTATTCTTTTTATTTGTCTTGCTTTTTATTTAACTCCTCCTATATTGTGTTACGAACTATTATATTTTTTCTTTATGTTACAGTTGTTTACTCTTTAAAAACTAGAGCGAAACTAAATTCATTTTCTCTGGGTATTTACGAGGCTCTGGGGTGAAAAGGTATGCATTATTAATGTTACCGGTCTCATTTTTATTAAACTTTGTAAACAGGTTATGTCTAAAGAATATTTATTTTTTTTGTCAACAATAATTTTTTGAAGGGCCGATCTATTCCAAAAATGGAAAATATATTTTTATACTTTGTGTGTCTGCTTTGCCATCTAGTCTCTAATCAGTTTATCACTTAATTAAGTGAGTTATTTGTTCCTACCTATTAATATGAATAATTATAATAATCCCAAAACAAACATACCAACTGTATGACCCCAAAGTAAGCAGTGCTTGCGTTATTGATGCCTATACATTGAACTGGGGGGAGCCCAGAATAAACATGTAAATATAAATATATAAGAAGCCTTTTAATATTTGGTGTACCAATTTCTATAAATATTTAATGCATTATATTCAGAATATTAATTACATTATTACAATGTAATACCTATGCCTCTTTTAAAATTAATAATAATTACTGTTATAATTATAAAATATTTAAAGCTGATATTTCGGTTACTTGTGCTTTTCTTACCAAGGAAACTCCATTACTTAAAGCACTTCACTAAAGTTACCATTATCCTTTCAAACACACAATTAAGTTGTCATATGTATATTAACTATTATTCATGCACATAATTACGAAAACAGCATAAGTCCAGGATTCTGGTACCACGATCGTAACCCTTAAAATAACTATGCATGAGGGTAATTTCCCTTGCAGCGTAGTTCTGGTGCCCGTTTGCAACTGATTAATGTTTCATTGTCTGCATTTATGGGTCAATACCCGCATGACATTATGCGGCACATTTATTTTTGATTTTCATACGTTTCGTGTTTTTGGCAGGATGGCGAAGGAAAATCGTAATATTTTGTTATTATGCAAGAAACAATATAGGCATGCTTTTTTTACATTCTACATATTTTTCACATTTACCATTACTGACGCAATCAATTAACCAGACAAATATAAAACCTCCTTTTTTTTGTAGTCAGCTTAAAATAGCAGAATATAGGTTACCATCTTTGTTACGTTTTAATGATATGCACATTGAACAAAATGTATGAAATTTATTTTTAATATGCAGTTTTCTTAAAATAGTTTAATTGACAAAATAACCGAGAAAAATTTCACATTTAAGTACTAATCCTACTTCAAACCGAAAATTAATTCAAGATTAAAGAATGAAAACCACTGACTACATATTATGTAAGGGACAATTTTACCTGCTTATTCGGGCCAGCACATTACATTGGACCGTATTATTGTGCGACAATGCCGACTCAAAGCAACTACTGCACGTAATCGGCTAGTGCCGTTCGGGTAGTCTATTCAGATAAATAATAATAACATTGATACCGGGTGACATTAAATCCCGAATAATTTATACATATTTGATTATGCCGCCCGGCTGTGACCATACCTGCCAGCCAAATCTGTGAGTAGCTCCCCTAATGCTGCTGAAACAACACAATACACAAATTATGCCTGATTCAAATGATATAATTTAATTTTGACATTATGTCAACTTATAATGGTATTGTTTTAACGAATTGGAAACGATTTAATTATTAAATCTAATAGGATCCGTCTCTTGGGGACACCCTTAAAACTGATTCCAATTTCATAACAGTGCTTGGTCGCGATAAAATTTGTTTAACATTGATACCATTCTTGATCAATAAAATCAAATTTATAATAAAGTTGAAGTGGAATTTCACATAAATGTATATGTGGGTTCGTATAATCAATCTTTTTTAACAGTTTTATATTCATTGTGGCAAACGATCATTTGGGCATAACTATTTCAACACTTTGGTCGGAAACCAACCACGTCAACATGGTTAATATGGCTATGGGTTATTAAAAAAAGAAAGTACTACAGTCGGTACCACCCCAAATGAGTTTTTGAGGAAGTAAACTTTACTACCACTGAAAGCTTCGCGGTTTTAAAGTGGTACCACACAAAATAATAATAATAATAATAATAATTCATTTATTTGAGAGACTGTGTGTAAATACAATAAGTTCTTTAATATAATTTTTATGTCCAATTCACAGTCTGTCTGAAAAGACGTGCAAATATTAACTATTTTTATGTCATTATACAAACTAAAAAAATAAAAATACTAACGTTTAACATTCTAAAACCAAAAAAAAAAATATTAATCTAGTCTTAGTTACAAATCACATTACAATTTTACAAATATCAATCAAACATTAAATTAAATACAAAAATGTCAAAAGGCAAGATAAGTTAAATAGAAGTCAAGTACAAAATTAATTAAGTTGCTATTGTCATTAAGTCATTGTCTTTCAGATAATCCTCTATTTTATAATAACATTTCTCCATCAATAGCCTGAACACCTTATTTTTAAACTCCGCAAAGCTCATTTTTTATAGCAGTCAGGAAGTTGGTTATAAATAGCGATTGCCATACAGTACGCATTTCTAGAGAAAATCTGTAGACGTCGTTGTGGCACGTATAATTTGTTATCAAACTTTATTTTATTTCTTGTTCTGTAACTGTAGAAATCTTTCTGTAATTTAAAGAGGTACATTTATTTTTTCACGAATATTAATACTTCCAGTATGTAGAGACTGGGCAAAGGAAGAATTTTGTTTGCTCTAAATAATGGTACACAACTGTCCGTAAAATCTGCTCCACATATTGCCCGGACACATTTTTTTTGAGCTATAAAAGCCCTGTGGACATTTACAGAGTTGCCCCATAGTACCAGACCATATCTTAGCAAAGACGATACATAGCCATTGTAGGCTAATTTCGCTGCATGTTTATTTGTATTTTGTGCGAGTCGTCGTAGGACATATATAAAACTATCAATTTTTCTACACAGTTTTGTAATATGAGATTTCCAGTCACAATGTTCATCAATTATAAAACCAAGAAATTTTGTGTCTATAGTATTGTCAATTTTAAAATTATCATAATTTACGTTTAAGTCATCGTTTTTAATTAAGCTACATGTTTTAAAATGAATTAATTTGGTTTTAGTCATATTGATTTTCAAATTATTCCCCTGAAGCCAGAGGATTGCTGACTGCAATGCTTTATTTGCTTCAGACTCAAGGGTGGTAATATCGTCACTTACTACAACAAGAGTTACGTCGTCGGCAAAGAGAATTGAATCATGTTTAGTAACCGTTGGGAGATCATTTATAAATGCAATGAACAATAGGAGCCCGAGCACGCTGCCTTGAGGGATTCCGTACGAGTTCTGGGATTGAAATTTCGATTTAAAGATTTTTTTATGGTTCTTACATATACTTGATAGTTCTACCCTTTGTTTCCTATTTTTTAAATAACTTTCAATCCATTTGAGTGCATTACCTCTAATTCCTAATTTTTCTAGTTTGTTGAGTAGAATTCTATGACACACCAGGTCAAATGCTTTACTCATATCTAGAAAGTTAGATGCTACATGTTTTTTTGCATTCTCTGTGACCTTCTCTGTGACCTCTGTGACCTTTTTTATAAGAGTAAACCCCGCTAACGTAGTGCTGTTTTCTTTTCTAAAACCAAACTGATACGGTTGTAATAGGTTGAACCGCGTTAAAAAGTTATAAAGTTTTCCATACATTACCTTTTCAAAGATTTTCGACAGTACGGGTATCAGTGTTATCGGCCTATAATTATTTATTTCCTGTATATTGCCTTCTTTTTTCACTATTCATTTCATTGGTTTCACTATAGAGAGAGCAGCAGGAAAGATTCCTTCTCTAAGTGATAGATTTATTATGTGTGCTAGAGGACTTGCAAGATACTCTGCACTTTCTTTCAAAATATTTGTACTGATGCCGTCATAACCCACAGAACAAGTATTCTTTAGGGATTTTATAATTTTGTATACATCCTGAGGGTGTACGGGATTTAAAAATATGCTTTGCTGAGCTTTAGAATTCTTAAGATTGTATATAGTTTTATCTTTGTTATTTAAATTAGTGCTTATATTTATGAAATAATTATTGAATATGTTGGCAATTTTAATTGGATCATTTATTTGTACATTATTATCTATAAGACTTTTGATTGATTTGGAAGGTCCATTTTTAGCAATATTTTGATTTATAATATTCCAGGCCGCTTTACATCGATTTTTAGCGTTATTAATATACATTAAATTGCTTTTTGCTTGTGAAATGGAAATACATTTTTTTTTAATTTTTGAGTATTCTAAGTACTGTGATTTATTTATAAATTTATTTGAAGGATCATGTTTATACTTAAAATATAAATACCTTTTTCTTTTACAGCTACGAATTAAAACATTTGTTAACCATTTATTCTTGATAGGCTTATTTACAATTTTTATTGTTATGGTAGGAAAACAAAGCTCATTGAATAAAGTTAAGTACTCATGGAATTTATCAAAAGCTTTATTGGTTTTGCTTTCATAATAAATATCTGCGGAACTCAGAGCAGACATACATTTTTTAATTTTTTTATGTTATCTCGCGAATAATCCCTACGTTTCTCAAGTAAAAAAGGGTAAGGGTAAGGGGTATATTTGCTTTTTTTTAATTTAAAAGAAATAATTTGGGCGGTTTCGTGGTCTGAAAGTCCTAAATGTAGTATTTTCGACTCTACCCCTGTAATTTAGTAACATGTTTAGATCTGATATCTAGTAAGATATCAGATCTAAACATGACTTGTGTCTTGTTGGTTTAAAAATATGATTTTCTAAATTATAGTTTGATAATATTGATTTCAATTGTTTCGTGACTTTGTTATCTTCTAAATAAGTCAAAATGTTCGCTACTTCCTCTGTTCGTTCCTCAGGTTCGTTGGCCTCTGCTAGCTTTCCAATTATAAAATCAATTAATTAGTAGGTGATTTCACGAAATATTGTAGAAATAAATATTTTCTTTGATTATTTCTATACATTATTTCATTGTTTCATCAAGTACAGTGTTCAGGAAAATTAATTGTTCTAAGTTTTCTGGCTTCCAAACTTGTTGAAACTTTGTAATTGCTTATTGCATTCCATTTTCACGAAATAAATCAAAACCACATATATTTTATCATGTCGAGAAAGAAATTGGAATAAAAAATGTTTTGTTTTACATTAGTAATAAATTATTGTTATTTTATAATTTATTGTAATGATAATATACAAGAGTTTTAGTAACAATCAATACACTAAGTCCTATCCTTAATATTTTTAATAGCTACGTGTTTTAAATAATTTGACTCCTCTTTGCTGTGGTGTTTGCAAGAAGGAAAAAATAAGTACACGGATAAAAATAGATGCATATATGAATCGTGGAAAAATATTTAATGTCATCAAACGTCTCTTCTGGTTTACGAGGATTAGAACGATCTGTCAGCATTGGTCTACGAGTACTACTAAGCAACGAGGTGGTCATTGACTGTAAAATACGTTTAAATAAAATAACAGATACAGTTGTTGTGATCGTCACAATATATGCATCAAACTGTTTAAATGTGCATAAGTATTACTGAATCTTTCTAGAGTGCGCAAGCTCCCTAGCGTTTTCATTTAATCGTTTGTCAGAACAAAGAGATAGAAGTCACCTTAGAAGCGCAAATTATGCCCAAATTAAGATTTACGCCATACCTTAGGTTTGGAGACCTGGCGACCAGAAACAAAGGCCTTTCGATGTAGTCAGGCACCAATCTCACGCAATTGTTAAGTATAACTTTGCATTCATATTTCAGCAAGTAAGCATTTTTAAGACAAAAATTTTTTTTTGTTGTGGGTTTATTTTTAGTAATGCTACGATAAGATAAGATATATGTCCAATTTTGTGATAGGATTATCAACGAGGTCATTTGCGAGCTGCAAAATTTTATTTACAAGTCGACAAAATATTAGCTATTTTAGATTTTTGAAGCTCTATGTAAATGTTTTTTCGAAGATTTTATGTATCAAGACAACGACGATACTTTGGAACAACTCCTTTACTTAAACATTATAATTAATTTTTTATACACTTATTTTCGTTTAAGTATATTTTTGTCACTAACGCGTAAGAAGCATCAGTGTAGGAAATAAGTAGCTTTTTTTAAGATCCCAGTTTCATTCACAACTCTTATAAAGGAACTTTTATTGGTTTATCATCAACATTAGAAACAGCAACTTCATCTAATCGACAAGTGTCAGATAGCGCTCAGCAATGCTATGAAAGTACTAATTTGTGGACCATTTGATTTAATTTTGATATGTGAATTACTTTCCAACCTTGGTCAGTTAATAAGATGATTATCAGGGTGGATTGGGAAACTCCAAGTTTGCATTCATTGAAAAAAGGATTGATATACGGGTCATAGATGTTTTTTCATTCAGTTCTTCGTATACTGCATGTTGTTTTTTTATGGTATTTATTTATAAATTAATTTTAAAGCTCATAAAACGAAAACATTTGTATATCGTTTCTGTTTACTTTATAATTTTCTGCTCTGTGGTCACATGTGTTAGCACAGTGTGGACTTATGTGTAATCTTTTGCTATTCTATTTCACATTTTGCCAATCTGAAAGCGAGCTGTATGTTACATTAAGCACACATGTTTTAAGCATTGTTTCAATGGTTGAAACATACAAATTTTATGCACTTTCTGTTTCGGGATGTCGGTTATCTAACAGGTAAAGGTATTTTATATAAATTCATCTGCTTTGAACTAATACATAGATGGTTATTTTACTCGTATTAAGCTTCAGTTAAATATTATTCTAATTTTAACCAACGAAAGATTAACATGTTCAATAAACTTTTTAACCAAAACACTGACAAGAATCCAAAAGTTAAAACTCAAAAACTAAAAGGTATAAAACTAAACAAAAGACAAAAAAGGGACAACACAAATAGGATAAATACAAACATAATAAGACGCTATTTGAATTTGGTGCAAAAATAATGTCAAATGAAGATAAGAAGCAAATCCTTGACTGTCTTAAACAGGACTTTTGGTGATTTACAACAACGAACTGTATTTGACAAAAACAAAACAATCTCCAGTTATTTTCCGTCAAAGTGGTTTGTCACTTCGTCCTTTCAGGGCCTCCATCATCAAAATAAGAGTGCTTCAAATACCGACCTAAATGCAATCTTGCCGTTACATCAACAGTTACCAAGGGCCGAAAAGGGCTTCAATTTACTGAACTTTCAATAAAGATCTCATTGATTTCTATAGCCCATAATACTCACGACTTTATCGAAGGACTCTCTCATATTTTCCTAAATTTATAGAGGTACAGTTTTTTGCGGTGCCCAAAAACAGTTCTTCAGATATTTGTATTGGAGGAAATTTATTTGGTTAGGGTTAACCGTGATATTGAATTGGGCAGACGATATCGCAGCTGAGATTCAATCGTAACTGAGTTATTGGTACTTAGAATAGTTTTATGCATGAAGTATTGGATTTGCTTTTGTTCAAGCTAGTTATTAGGTTTGTTTATTATCATGTGCTTTGGGTGTGAGATAATGGATAGTTTTAAAGTTTCTATGCAGATTTATTGTCTTGAAAGCCATAAATAGTACCTAGTACCTTTGAATAATATAAAAATAGGGATACACATATTTATTTTCTGGTAACTTATAAACGTGACCAAAAACCGGGAAAGTTTTGGAGTAAACATACCAGTTATTAAAGTGTCAATTTTTCATTAGTAAACAAAAAATATCATGTACTTCCATCTACATAACTCATATGAAATCCAAATTATCACCAACGATAGTCCGTCTGGAATCCGTAAAATACGCAAATCCGTCAAAGTTCTGCCTGGCTTCTATTCGCAAGCATCCAGAAGATGCGTCAGCAATGTTGCACCGCATCGATGGGTGTATGGAGCTGAAATGGAATTCTTCAATAGGGATTGCTGGATCGTTTGTTGTTTGCATTCCGCAATGCCTGGATGAAAACATGAAGTTGGCGTTTGTGTTTTGAAACCGTTTTCTGATAAAACAAGTCAACTTTAAACATGGTGTAAGGTTATTCTGTCACGATTACAACCAGACAATTTTAACTGTCAGACTGAGATAAACCTGGACGTTTACTTGTTAGAACGTAAAAGCTTAAACTGAAACAGTTGTTAACCATTACGTAACCTGTATTACATTAATATAAAATTTCTGTGTCTAGCATACGTGAATAATTTTAAGAAGTAAAACAAGAATGGATATATATGGGTTGGTAAATAGAAGATATGTGCAGGACTAAATCTAATTTCATTTGGCACAATTTTCTCTAATCAAATCTGAATAACAACGGTTAACTCAAGACAAAATAAAATATGAAGAAGTACAATCAAAGGAAATAATATCATATAGTTTCAATAAATCTATAAATATGATAGATAAAGATAAATGTTTCACCATCGGGTTGGCTCTAGTTAATGACGTAAAAGATTACTTACATTACAGATGTAACTTAAAAACTATCGAATCTGAAATTTCTAAAAATTCACAAGTTATAAATGAACCTGCAAGCATAAAATTCATCTTCTTTTAACCCCACTTCCTTTTACCAACAAATTTCTCGCGACGACATACAAATGATCACAGTGTAATAAGACGAATGTATTTTGGAACATAACCAAATGGATAAGATATTATGAAGTGAATCGCTTGGATGAATGGGTCTTCAGATGAATGGCTCTTCATTCGTTCTCACTCGCAGGACAGCCCGACCAACTTTTCTGTGTTGTTAAAGTTGGCATTCATTCTATGCGTGAATGATGTTTTTAATGTAAATGTCATACAAAAATTTTTGTCTACTGAAAAGATAAGTTGGTGGCAGTGTGAGCATGAGAAAAGACTTTAAAAGGCATTGCAGTTCATTGCAGTAGTTTTATTTGAAATCTGCATTTTGTGTAATGGACTAAAGTTACGACGTTTAGTGAGAGATATCACCTGAGTTTAAGATGTTTGGATAATATTTAGAAAATGTTTTGGTAACTGAGTAGGAACCGAAGTTGTCGATTTAATATTTATTGATAAAAATTGCTAATGGACAGTATTAGTTCATAGGAATAATTAAAAGGCTCTCGAAAAAAAAAACAACAAATTAAACATTGTTTGACGGTTGAGTAGCGTCAAATTTTTGTTATCTGGTGATAGCTGTTTATAATTTTTATATATGTGTCTAAACCTCAGCTTGCTACACATGCTGTGTCCTCAATAACACAAGTTCTGCTTATTTTGGGGTTATGTATTGATTAATTAATTAATTATTTATTTATGTTATTAAAAAACTGTCCGTTTTTCTTTATATGTTGGATATGTTAAACCTAGGTCTACATCGGAATCCGTTTAAAAAATGAACGGATTCCTAAAAGAAAATCCGACTGTAATTCGTCATAATAATGACATTATCATGATAATTCAATTAAATAATTCCATTATTCCCCATTATACACCCTGTCCCTTACTCCTATCAATCAAATAAATCCTTACAAACATGGATCCTACGTAATACTCAAAGGCAGAGTAAATTGACTTAATCAAAATGTGGACTCTATAGCATTCGTAATAAGTTCTAATGTAGCTTCAAAGGAAACAATTGTTGGCAAGAATAAGTCATACGTCAGTTACGATTAGGGGGCAATACCTCAAATAGTAGAATAAGATTGTGATTATTTCTAAAATATTTTATTAAAATCTTGTTGGGTTTATCGTCGAATGGATAAAAATATTTCATTTCTATCATTATCGATTTCTATTATGGTATTAGAGAAATTTATTTATTTTTACAGAACCAACAACACTTGAACAAAATATTACAATGATAATAAATTTAAATATACATACTGCCAATAATAGGTTCACAATTTTTTGGTTAAACAGTAACGAGCACGAGCAGCAGTAACAGTTTATACAGAATTATTAAAATTATCATAAATTTAACGATATTTATGAGGAAATGAAAATTATTCTAAAGTGTACACTATAGTACACTAAGTAAGTATATACACTATGTATACACTATAGTACGGAATCTAGTGTGCGGATAAAGGGCATGTGTTTGTGATGTGTGAGTTTGTATGAGTGGGTGTGAGAGTGAGAGAAATAATAACAGACATAATGATGCCTTAAAATCAAGTTCGCCTATATATAACGATACAAGTGATTTAGGGCATGTTTCACCAATAAAGTAACCATACTTACGGCCATACTTACACATAAGGGATGTCAAATGCTGGCTTAAGGCACTTCCAAGTATAGATTTTGCTATTTATTTATTTATTTATTTGGAAACTCAACAGCTTATTTAAAAGGTACATAATAATTAAATCTTACAAAATAAAACTTAAGTCAATTACAGAGTTTCACAACATGATCAACGATACATATGAAATACGTACCAAAGGGTAATTGAAAAGTACAAAATATGAGGTAAAAAATGAGTAAAATAATAAAACAGTAGTTCCTCACATTACACTATTTTCTGTTTCATGTTACAGTATTGTCTGTTTTATATTGTAAAATACATTATTTGTTTCCAATGTCTCATGAGTAAAGTAATAGGTAAATATAGTCGTAATAAATATTATGTAAATAAACTGACTAATGCATACATACTTACAAATATATATTTAATATGTATGTGCAATTTAGTGATTTTTTGATTGAAGTTTTGTTTAGATAGGTGAAATGTCACATTATCCAATTTTCTATTATATGTTCTAACTATACGGGTTAATGTATTGTTACTAGCATAGTTCGAAAGATGCACTGGTATTGCAAATACTGGTGTATGTCTTGGGCGACGTTTACGAGTACAACACATTAAGTTAGAATATCAGGACAGTTTAGATTACCGTATAGGATGTCATTAACGAGGGACATATCTAAGAGATTACGTCGAGAGGTAAGTGGCAAAATTCGATGGTGACGGCAGTCTGCTTCATATGAATTATGTCTTCTGTGAGATTTAAAATTTAAATGTCTAACAAACTTTTTCTGTATTAACTCTAACATAGAAATATATATGTTACTACTAGGACTCCAGATAGGACAGCAACATTCAAGGATGATACGACTTTAAGCATACTAAAGACTTTCAGACATTGCAATTTTGTGAAGAGCTTGCAAGTGCGAATAATAAAACCAAGGTTACGGATTGATTTATTAACTATATAATCACTGTGCTGAATAAATTGCATTTTCGAATCCAAAATAATACCGAAATCTCGGACTTTTCATTAGTTCTTTAAAAGGTCTACCATTAAAGTTGTATGGCAAAGTAATTATCTGATTTTTACGACTAAAATTTATACATTGACAATTGTTTATATTTACTTTTATGTTTTTATTAAAATAATAATCAAATAGTGCATTTGAGTCACGCTAAATAAGAAGGCAGTCAGAAGTCGATTTAACTTTCATAAAAAAATTCTTATCATCCGCATATTTTTAATGTAGAGAATGTTGAAAGCAGTTGTATATGTCATACGTGTATGCACAGTAAAAAAAGAGGCCCGAGATGTGATCCTTGTGGAACGCCTGAGGGTATACTAATGAATTCCGACCTTATACCTCCCACAATAAACGCTTGTGACCTGTTGAATAAATAAGATTTTATCGACCTAAGCAAGTCTCCACGAATACCAAGCCTGTAAAGCTTACTGAGAAGGTTAACGTGATTAACACGATCAAAAGCTTTTCTTAAATCTGTGTAGATCACGTAAACCTGCTCCGTACCCTCTATACTACATAGTACATAACTGTTAAAGCTAGCCAAATTAGATACCGTGGATCGTCGTTTCAAAAAGCCATGTTGATTATCCGAAATGTCTTTGGAAATAGGAATGTAAATTTGATTTTAAATAAGGAGTTCAAAAAATTTACTTTATATATTTAATTTTGAAATAGGCCGATAGTTTTGAATTATAGTTTTAGGACCTTTTTTGTGAACAGGCACTATGTACGCCTTCTTCCAAATAGTAGGGAACTCGCAATTCACTAGAGGACGAGTAAAGAGCAACGTTATAGGATACACTAGTGAACTAGCACAGTTACGCAGAAATGTTCCAGGCACATCATCACAACCTAAACCCTTACTTACGTCGAGAGATTTCAATAGCCCAAAAACAGCATCACTAGTAACCTTAGCGTGCACAACGGTATCATCACCATTTTCAGTGTCAGAGTCCTCAAATTTATCGGATATTTGAATTGTAGAAGATGGCATCTGGCATCTAGGTTTATATTGGCTTAGCCAAATCTTTATATAAAAGCTACTATCAGTAACCGTTTGACGTCTCTGAGCGTGTCTGTTATAACGTATGATAACTGCAGTTTATTTCTATACCTGAGTGTATAAAATTCCAAAGTCGCGAGTAAGGGCCTTTTTATGTTTTATCAATGTTTATCAATTTTATCAAGTTTATCAAAAATCAATTCAGTTATCCCAAAGTAAACTTTACTGGGATAGTTATTACCTTAATATTTTATGCTGGTGATTTTGGCCCTTGAATGTTAACTAACTCCAGGTTAAGATACTACCGCCTAAACCATAAATGCCATTTGTTATGCGTTGAATAACAAATTAAATTCACGATTCTAACGATATTAAATTTAATTAAACGCGATAAAATCCAGTTAAAAAGTGGTTTTTTAATTTGGTTTTGACTGATTCCTTGTGATTGCAAGTTCTCGCTCGCACGTTTAACTTCGGCCCGCACGTTCATGTTGACATAATGTCATAGTTACTCACGCGTATTTGGTATATTTCCTACGTTTTTGCTGAACTGGAATTTTATTTTCACGTTTCGTGTTAAATCAATTCTCGCTTAGTGTTCATTTATTAAGCAAACAAAGCGAGCTACCAAACAATGCAACTAACAGTGCAGCTTATTGCTGTACTTATATACTAACATCAAAGCAAATATTAATATTTTGTACTTAAATTTTTTATGAAGTGATGTATGGAATTGGAATTATAAGCATTTAATATTTTATAATCAAATATATATTTAATATTTATATAATAAAATAAAAATATATATATAATATAATATTTATAAGCAAAATATATTTGGAAGTTGTTGAAAAATTAAACAATAATTCTTGTCTTAAACGTGGTAAGTATTATTAGCTATTTAAAAATTGCTCGAATAAAAATAGTTATTGGCTATTTTATTAATATGGCCAGCTACGCAAAATATTAAACCACTAAGTAACTAAAATTCAATCCACCTCGGATTTGTCGAATTTTGTAAATCCCATCTAATCGGGCGGCTTCAGCTCAGCTTCCGATTAACCAGGATTAGATACAAAATTATAATTTAATGTAAATCATTACCTGACACTTATAGAAAAAGAAAAGGACATTTCTATAATCTCTCTAAAATAACTACTTCAATGAAATTATGTTCAACATAAATAATAGTGAATTCCAAATTCTTGCAAGTCGAATGTTTGTTTTAAATATATCGTCACATTTTGTCTAACTCAACCTTTATTTAAGTTCTGGCTTAAAAGTTTTATTCTTTTAATAATATAACTACAAAGTAATTGCATCAAATTTGTTGTTTAAACTTAAAATACTTAGAAGAACAAAGCTCTTGTATTTAAATAATTCAGTATACTAAACCATATGATTCAGGTCTTAAAATAGCTTTAACTTTCACATGCCATGCATTTTAAATCGTAGCGATCGAAGTAAACGTCTGCTTTCGCGCTTTGATAGCAGAATTAAACATTTTATGTTAACCAAAAACCGGTTTCCATGAAAATAATATTTCGCAAATTTTTTAAAGCTGTTTTAAAGTGTAAAAAAAGGATACACGTTCACCCATAAAAAAACACAAAACAACACAATAATTAATCTGAAAGCTTAGCTTCCACAAATCTAAAATTTAGTAACACATTTTTCATCTCAGTGTATAAGCATATTTCATACCGGTAAATACAAACAGCCCAGTTTATTTCCAGGAATTGCAAATGATATTTCAGAATTAATGCTTAACATCAGTCAATCCCGCTATTTGCGCAGGATGCTAAATCAGGTGAAGATCTCATCAGGAGATTTATGAGAGGACCCACTTCTAGGTCACCGAATCCGCACCATTAAAAGAATTTTCCAAAATTATTAGCACAAGTTTTTATTTATGACTGAACTGATAAATTGTCGAGATATCGGGGATTTTCGATTAGAATATTTCCCAAGAGTGATTTAACTTTTATTGGTTTTGGAAACTTATATTTAAGGAGTTTTATCAATCTCTATCTATCATCGGTAATTTGAAGTGAAAGCGTTTTTGAAAATTGTTCAAAGGATTTCTTACAATAATATTATTATAACAGTAACAGTAAAATATGAATACAGAAAACTCTATTACATGCTAAGGCATACAGTGCCTTTAACTATAAATTTTACAAAAGTATTGGTATTTGTATTTTAAACGAGCTTAATAAGCATGATTAATGTATTCTTAATCATTATTTATGAAAGGAGAAATCACCAGAATAACAAATCGCAAAACCTCCGTACACAATCATAGACGTTAATTAATGATCTTCTACAGTATTAATTTGAGTAGATAATGGGCCTTTTGTACCTCATGAAAAAGTAATTTGTATAGAACTTTCGAAAAACAATTAGATTGTGAAAAGTGGGGTGAACGCGCGTTACCAATTTATCATCGCGCCTTACATTAATGAGCCGAATATTGAAATGTTTACGAATATTCGGGCGGGAAATTTTAAGTGCTAAAACATTATTTTGATTACATTGACTTGTGAAATATTAGCTTGTTAAGCAACGCATTAATAAAGTATAGCTATTTTGATTTGACCCTTAACGTAGTTAATTTAGAAACATTAAATGATAAGAAAATTGTTAATTTTTTAAATGATTGATCTACGTTAACAGTTTTTTTTAATAATTTTTGAAGTGTAATGGAAATCTTATTATTATGTACTTATTTGATGTCGTGTTTGTTTTTATAAAATTCATCAAAGCTTGACAAGTACTATTGAGTAATAACTAAATCTCCGAAAAAACAAAATCTTGTTTTAATGAATACTTGTAGTACAGATTTAACGTTCTAATCTAACTGAGGAAAAACCAAGAATACGTTCACTTCTGCTCTTATCATGACTCGAATCCAAATGAATAGAGGTCAAGGTAAAGCAGAGCTGAAATAACTACACCACAAGTGTGACACATTAAGAATGCTTCAAGAATTGCTCAAAATACAATTTGTCATCACCAAAACTCACCTAAAATAACCAACTATAACCTATATTATAAAATAACCCGACCCAAAGCAACTGTGACACTCGAGTGAATACAACTTGAACTTGTTACTTTCCAGCTCGAATACACATCGAGCGTACTCAGTGATGAATGATACTATAAATAACCGATTGAAAACTCGACAAAACTTCATATATACGAGTTTAAACTTGATTCCTCTCGATTACAAGAACTTTCTATTTGGAAAGTTCCTGCGGATTAATAGTTCTGCGTTTCAACAGAATAATGTTTGAGCTGCTTAAATTTTACGGGTCGGGGCTATTGTAGGTTCTTGATGATTTAATTCTGTTAGATATGGTATTTTGAGAGTAGTTGTCTTTTTGATTTGGATACTTTTTGCTCTATCAACACATACTAAAAACACATCGCTGTTTCATTCAGTGCCACTGAAGTTTTTATGCTTTTTATGTTTTTCAATACTGTAATATTTCCCATTGTCTTGGCAACACTAATTGTTCAAAACACTTCTTGTAACTCTAGTGTGAATAATTACACCTTCAAGGGGCACCTTTGTGTCCCACTTACCCTCTCTACTTAACACGAGCGATAAATAAACACGTTAGCTACATTAAGTACAAAAATATTTACTTGATCAATAATAAATAGCTACAAGACCTCTATACCTAAGACTTCAATCCTTAAAATCCTTTCACCCAGCTTGTATTAAAGCCAACCATGATAAAAGTTACGTGCCATTGAATACCGCAGCTTTGAATGCTGCAGGAATGAATTAACTTAGAAATCTAGAAGGCCATTTCGCCCGCGGGTAAAAGACCCACTTCGCTTTAATGAAGGAATTCCGTTTTTATTATACTAAAGTGCACCCTGTCACATCTATCTTACTGGACTGTTGAAAAAGTAGAAAAAAAACTTTAATGTGGACGTAGCACACGGATTTCGAGTTATTTTTACGTGTTCGGTGCCGTAAACCTTTTACTGTTTAACCTGAATGCGGCGTTTTAATCCTAAAAGCTAGCGTAAAGTGTGGATAAATAATGATTTTGTTTTATGAAGTAGTATGTAAAGGCTGCAAAAACCATTTTGGGTATAGTATTAAGTATTCATTTTTATAAAATTCAAACAGAATATAAATTATTATTGTTTGAACTTTGGATTGTGTGATATGATACCTATGATTTATTAATGGCAAAAATGTATAAAAATACAGACTAATATAACACAAAATGCGAACGTGGATATTTTGTGAATTATCAATGCATGGTTTTTAAAAGTCATATGTCAAAGCGTAATGAGATTTGAGGGCTTGTTTCTGCAATAGACGAATATATGATGATTTTAAAAGAAAATGTAAATATTTTTTAAAATCCAATTCTTCTTCACGAACAGATCTTCTAAATTAATGCACAAAGTATATTACGTTTAATATAATTTAATTGCACTAATAAATAATAATATCAATAACATCAATGGTATTTCATTAAGGCACTATATTTTTAATACTTACTTTTTTGAAGTAAATATTGTAAGACAGCTCTTGATTCCCGTGATATTCCTTCCGCTTCCATTAATATATTATCATCATAATAAAAGTAATTTTTTACGCATTTAACAAATTTATAATTCTTCTCTAATTAAAGGATTCTGTGTTGACTGAATATAATTATTTACACAGTAGACCAAAATAGTTGCCTATTAATAAGGTCGTACGCTGACAACAGGCAAAGCGTTATTATTTAATGAACTAACTTTCGCTTAAATGACTTTAATACAACTCCATGATTTATAATTCAGAGGAAGTATGTATAAATGTGATCAATACAAAGTTATTTGAAAAGTTTTATAAAAAAATCTCAATTTTATTCCAATAAGAATAAAAATAAGTTAATTAGCTATTCATTAAATATTTTTGAAGGATGTTTTTCGTAAAATAATTTGGTAAGAGAAATATTAATATCGATGAAAGCAATACAGATTATTTTACTGCTTCTACTGTAGAGTAATTACGGACTGAACAGGTGTAACCTCAAAGTTTCTTATATTGTACTTGGAACACTCAGAAAGTTTAGAGGGGAAAAATTAAAATGTTTAATAGGTTATATTTTTTACGTCTTTTCAATTTTAAAAGCACATTTTCTTGTCTGCAACGCAACTTGTGAGCGCGACTTCTAACGATGATACCCTTGAGCTAGTTTTTTATTTTTTGGAACAAAAATAAGTCACACGGTGCTAAATCGGAACTGTATTGCGGTATCCCTCGTAGGGAAGTTCCTCGTCAAGATCGCGGATTGCGCAGGCGCATTGTCGTGGTGGAACAAAAGGCCTCGGAGTCCCGTGCTCGGTCGTTTATTTCTCGCAGCAGCAAAAGCTTTTAGAAAGCATTTGATAGTGTACCACTCTGCATTGATGCTACTTTAGTTTCTTAAGGGAATTTATACAAAATACCCCGTTAAGGAAAAAAAACATGGTGATCAAATGTTTTCCAGCGGTTCTCAATCGTTTCACTTTCGTAGGCGTTGGTTCGTTTTGAAATCCAAGATTCATCAGCTGTTATGTTATCGTAGGAAGGGTATACAAGGGATAAAATACGGTAAAAATAACATGCTTGAGTATATCAATCATTTCGTGGCCCTATCCGACGCGCGCCTGTTTCTGAGCATAAGTGAGGTTGTGGGGTACCCAGCAAGAAACAATCCTCTTTACGCAAAGGTGTAGAATACCACTGACGCTTCCCATCTTATCTGCAGATGGTGCTGGATGTCCTCATATATGATTCGCGGCTTTTGTTTAATCAAATTTGTCACTTGTAGGACAATTTCTTCCGTAACAGCATTCAAAGAAAGACCACTTCTATCTGCATCCTTCAATTTAAAGCGACCGCACTTAAACTTGCTTGTTGACGTCGATTTAACAATTCATCACGTTTCAAGTTGAACTTGATGTCGTAAAAAATCATTGCACGATACTGATCCCGACGATATATCGAAATTATGTATAAGGTCTGCCAACCTGAATTAAGCAAGCACGGTGAACTATAAATTTCCCAATACCAGCCCTTACTTTGGATGATCCTTACAACATTTATTTAGATTCACCAAATTAACTCTTAACACTCGGATGAACCATTGAACATGTAATAGACGCAACATGGACGCGAAAATTTACCTAAAATAGGTGAAGACCTTCCAACAACCGACCCCCACTAAAATTAAAACCAAATAGTTTAGAATTCAAATGAGACGTTCCTTACGGAAATAAAGCAACAACTGACATTCAATTTGGCAAAAACGTTGGCATAATACAAATTCAGTTTCTATTCGCAATTTCAAGCAACATACTGTTTTATTATTCTCATAGGGAATACTTGGCGTTATTTTCTGTTGCACGTAGGTCGACATGTCACTGTTTTGCTAGTATGCACTCCCGAACTACATATTATTATTCATTTATTGCTAGTTTCTCAGAAGCATTTTGAAATTTGCAATTCTAAGTTTTGGTGCGCTTAGCATTGTGCTGGTTTTGGTAAAAGATAATTCTTCAGCCGTTGTTGTCTAAAGTCTTGTTTGGGCAGTGTTGCTGTTTCTCTAATTTTCAACTATTGTAATTTCGTGTTAACTAAAACATAGGTGTTTTATTAGTTGCAGTATTATTTATTTACATATAACAAAATTGGAACTAATTATTTCACGAATAAAACACTTTTGAAACGAATTTTATCGCGTTTTATTAAATTTTACATTTTTACTCGTCGTGTCGAGGTTTCGTGGGCACGACTTATAGATACCGAAATGACAAGTTCAGTGGTTAAAATATAATGACACGCAATAAAGTTCAGTTCAATTTTAATAATTTAATATACTCTATACATGGAAATATTAAGTATTTCAATACAAACATATTTAGAGAGACAATTATATAATGAAAACTGGATCTACTTAATTCCACTGCTATTTATCTGATTTTAGACCTTATGCAGCGTGTGCACTGTAGGTCCCATTATCCTAATGACGAATAAATCAGGCTAAATAAGTGTTTTGGATAATGCGTAATCCTAATGTTCAACTGCAGTAGCACCATTAATATTCCAACCTAGCCTTCGACACGATTCAACGCAAATAAACACCAGTTTGATTTAGTGTCGACCAGCATTCTAAACCATTGTATCATACACAAACAGCCCACGTATGCAATCATATGTATGCGGATTGAATTTTAATGCGTTCTTTGCTGAAATTACTCGTTATGTAGGTCGGGTGTTTGTAGGCAGACCAACTTCAATAGCAACACTTGGGTTATAGATTTTTGTGTTTGTATTGATTTTAATTGTTAGTTAGGCAGGGGAATAGTAGTTTTTTATGAATTGTTAATTTCATCATACTCATGATGCTGTCCTAACAATTTCACATAATTGGCATTTGAAAATTAGGTATAATATAGAAACACAAAAACCTAGATAGAAAATTAAAGTAACGTTATTACAATAACGTTTGTATGAAAGGATCGTTTCTTATTAGAAACTCATTTCCAATTTTAAAAAATAAGTAAATCACTGTTTTAATTGTTCCAAGGAAACACGCTCTGTCTTTACTGTTACCTCAGTAATTAAACCACCGATTGAAATTAAGAAGTGTAAATCTCCTTTAAAAAAAAATGATAATAATAATAATAATATATCCCCAGACAATCATACCAACTGTATGGCCCCAAAGTAAGCAGAGCTTGTGTTGTAGATGACTATACAGTGAACTGGAGGGGAACCCAGAGTAAACATACATATATAAATAACAACAACCATGACCCGATTTATGTTCATCACACAAATGATTGCCCCAGCCAGACTCGAACCTGAGGCCTCCGGCGTTTTAAGCAGGGCCACTAACCACTGCGCTACTCGGTTGTCCATGTATTTAAAGTAAGTAACTAAGTGCTAGATGTAAATTTTATTATGTACTTACTTTTGCATTATTTTTGTTAGACTTATTGTTATTTTTTTCTGTTGCTTATTCTTGGGATAAGTTATATTATTTTTAAACGAGTACATTTGTTTTGTAGGTACTCGTTGACATTGTAACAAGTAATTCACATCAGGAGTTGGTTGCCTTGAAGAAACTGCTTCTGAGCAATAAGGCCAACCGTTTACATGGTTGTGTGCCGGTCGAAAAGAAGAAACAGCTACTTCAAATCCTGGAACAAAAGCAATTCTAAATAAAGCGTTCGTTTGGCCATGCATTTATTTTATTCCATTTGGATAGACGTGTAACACCTTCGTCTTCATCGTCACTTTCCATCAGGTGAGATAGAAGACCCTATGATACCCTTGGATGCATCCATGGGTGCAGATGCCATTTGGTTTGTTTTGACGTCATTGGGTTTGCCAGGTCTTTCAGAAGCCTAGAATTAAAGGCTGTAGCCAGGCCACCTCAATATCACTTTCTACTTTCTTTCTTTCTCGCTTTTGAATGGATATTGATTGAGAGAATTGTGTCAGTTATTTTTGTCGCATTTGTAGATGTTTTATATTTGCTCGGAGACTGTCTCAGAATTCTTAATGTCCGTTTGAGTTTCTGGACAATGAATTGGATTGTTAAAAAGATAAATTTGCACTTATTTTGCGAAATTGAGGACTTATAGAAGTCTCAAATATTAAAATATAGAAAACATTTTTTTACATAGTAGTTCATTTTCTAGCACCAAATTCAATTTCTAATATTTTCACTGTCAAAATCATGGTACTTAGTCAAAGGCTAAGCTCATACGCTCATATGAAGCAGACAAATGGCTTAAGCGCTGTCCCCAACTGCACATACATTACTCTAGATCGGAGGTATGAAGCAAAGCAAGCGGAGGTCAATTTTGATTTACTACTTGAGTCAGGTAGGAGGTATCTAGTGGCTATTCGTATCAATCGACATACGTTCTATTGTTCTATTGCTAGGCAAACTTGACTTTTGTTGATGATGCTTAGGATTATGTGGGTGAGTTATCGGCGGAGTGAGTATTGTGAGTAAAGGCAAATAGAATAAATGCAACAGATCGTAACTATTTGATGTCGAAAGCAAAACGAGATTCGAAACAAATTAATATAATGTTGTTTTGAAAATTAAACTTTTTCTTCATAGCAAAGACAAAAACTTTTATGTGTAAATTGTTAGTAAGAATTTGATGGCAACTTGATACGGCTGTCACACTACTTTCTATTTTTGTGTTTTAAATTAGGTTTTTGTACAATAAGATTGATAATAAGATTACTGAAATTTTCATACTCAATAAAGTTTGAAATGCAATTATTTATTGGTAACCACGAACATATTTACAATATAATTCGACAATTTATAGAAATCTCACAAGAAAAACATGCCGAAATCTACCACCGCTTCGCCTTTATCTTTCCCTATCGCAACATTTTTGTTCACAATACCATTCAAATCAAATACATTGTCAATTTCAAAGAACCCCCGTTTAGACCACAAACACAGTGCCATTTGAATAAAATCTTTCACACATTCAGACCGAAAAAAGGGAAAATGGCGGCCCAAAAACTGCCTAAATTGATGTCCAGAGCCTTGATTGATGCGAGAGAACTAAGCGACGACTCGTAAAACGGAGTTTTGATTTACTGCCGGATTAATCTCAATAATCTGGGACGTTTTGCAGAGTATCCCTTTTTAGTGATGACATGTGTGAAGTGGTGATCGGAAGTAAAGGAAGTTTGTCTTAAACGATTTAGGTCTTCAAGTTCAGTAAAATAGATAGAAATTGTTAAAGTGTCAATGTTGTAAAAATATTAAAAATAGGTTTTATGTACGGAGATTGAGTTTTAATGCCATAAATATGTAAGAAGTTTCTGTGAAAATAGGTGTGTGTTAGATTTTGAAATTCTTCCATTTATATAATCATTGCATATTTGCGTCACAGGTAGTCGTCGCGTAATATGAAAATTACAAAATCCCGGCTGTGGCAGCGTGGTGCCGTGGATCGTAATCCTGCCTCCGATACCAAATATTTCTTAAGAAGAAATAGTTGTTTTCTATTTTTATGTTTTCCTCCCATATTAATAGGACCCATTCTCTCAAAGTTTACTGTATCGTTAACCCACGATCCTTTGCTCGTCTGAAGGTTATTAAATTAGCGTGTTTATCAGAGCTTATTTGTTATTATATCAAGTTGTTTAAATATTTCTAAAATATTAACTAGCTCTCAACGAACAACTCAACCAAAACAACATTCTTATCAACCGAACACTTTCATACGACTAATACGAACCAAAGATAAGTAAAGTGGTTGATTAAGTATTTTTTTAGGATCAAGAACTGATAGCAAGCCCGGAGAGAGATCTCACTCTGCTCAAAGCAACGTAAGCCTGACCTTTAGCAAATAGGTTACTGCTTAAGTCAACAACTGCCCGGTCAACCGTTGTACCTTGTAATTTATGCACCGTTACTGCCCAGCATGAAAAGTAGCATTCGTCACTCGATCTTGCCTTTACCACGTACAAGGCTCGATCCGGATTCCAATACCACATTGGTTGCCTGTTATACTTGAGTCGTCGAACTCCACAAATACAGCTTGTGGCAGTTCTCCCGCCTCCAACTGCAGCCTGTGTAGCGCAGGCCAATCTATTCTTCGGATTACGCTCATGGCATTATTTACCAGCCCATGGTTAACATTGATGTTCTGTCTTAGCATGGTTCGAGACCCCACGTCTAATTTAAGTTGGTATGGTATGCTACCTGTTTTATTGGGATCTTCAAGTATGTATTCCTTTCGTGGTTTTTGATCAATGTTTTTGGGATCCAATGAAATGTCTACAGCATTAACAGTGTACACCTTTGTGACTTTTTCAAATTTTTCAGTTATAGTGGTGTTATAAGCGTCCACCAGTCTAGTTGTTGAGAAAACTCTTTTTTTTTTTTTTTTTTTTTTTTATTAATAATTAGCAGGCGTTTGTCTTCCATCTCACCTGATGGAAAGTGACGATGAAGACGAGGATCGTACACGCCTGTCTAAGAGGTACCTATTCACTCTACACTTGAAAGCTCCAGGGTTATATTTGTCTGGAAAAAAAAAAAAAAAAAAAACTCTGACAGCTTCTTCATCGTTAAATGGCCCTATCAATGGTGTCCTGCGGACTTCTATAACAAATAACTGCGGCATGGTCAATACTCCAACATGAAGAATATTTAAAATGCCCACAAAAGTTGTATCTCCAGCTTGCCTCATATTTTGGGACAACAAACAAAAACCGTATTGATATTTTTAAGTGTACAGTACATAATGTTTGATATTGTTTGGTTGGAGCGGGGGTTGGTGCAATTGCAACCTGGGTACTGATACCGACCGCCCTCTGCGGTCAAGACTGCCGGGTGAGACCGGCAGACGACCAGCAAGCAGGCGCACACTGACAGAAAATCGAGAAAAGCTGGCATAAACCTAATATAAATAATATTCGACTTAAGCATTGTTTTTCTCATAATAAGATAAATTTTAAATCTTTTTTTTAAAGAAAAATGTTCATCTACCATGCTTAATTATAATGCAAAGAAAGATGACATCTTTTTTTCAACCGACGAAAAAAAGCAGAGGTGGTTCTAAAGTCGCTACGAATATATTTTTTTATGTTTGACCATGCATAACTTTTTACAGAGTAGTCCGAATTAGATAATTATTTTTTATTAGAAAGGCTACACCCCGGAGTTGATCGAGGAGGCGAGGAAGAAGCACGGCTCGCAGCTTGCTTGCAAAGAGCAAAGTCCACTTTTTTTTTATTTTCTTATTGTATTTTTTATTAGTTTTACGGTAATAATAATCATGACATACCTTTTTGATCCTTGTATTTGTTTGTATTATGTACCCTTCAATTTGATACCCATATTGTAGAAATCGAAAAAAAAATTTTTTTTTAAATAACTACAATGGCTTCGCACTGCCGCTATATTAGATTTTTTTTAACGTGACCTATCTAAAAACATTTTGGCTGCTAAGATGAATCTAACGATACCTCAATTATGTAAATCATTCAGCGGTTCTGGAGGTATGAGGTAATAAATAATATAACATACATACATACAAGATACGCGTGAAAAACATAACCCTTCCTTTGCAGTCGGGTAAAATAATAAATAATAATACATACATACATACAAGATACGCGCGAAAAACATAACCCTTCTTTTGCAGTCGGGTAAAAAAGGCAGTGACTCTTCTACATGCTGAAACTAAAACACTGAACCGCATAACTTTATTTATATCTTCAGTGCGCCATCACTAACATATTTTTATGTTACTATACACGATGTTATAATGCACTTTCAATACATAAGGTTCAAAATTCTTGGAAAAGGAATTCTCAGCTTTTAAGCAAGATAAATTTAAGCGTCTCGCATAGCTTGGATAATACAATTTTTATCCTGATAGCACAGCAATTTAAATTTCGCCATATAATATCTTTAAAAAGAATTCCATAACTTTATATATTCCGAAAGATCCCCTTAAGGTGAAAATAACAAACTAGTATGATAAATATGCATTACTCGTGCGCATTAAGCGTTTAATGTTTTAATAAAATAGAGAGAGTTATATGCTCGTATTTTTTCTATTTCTGAAGCTAAAAATTTAGTTTTTTTTTATAAAGAAATGCTTTATTTTAGTAGCAAGTATCTTGGAGAACCGTTATCTTACCTACGTAACGTGCACGTTATCTACAATGTCAGAAAATTTGTAAATTTAGGTATAGTTTTTAAGCTTATGTATGGAGAGTTTAAGGGTTTAAGAGTTTAAGGTTCCTAACTAAATTAATATTAAGAATCATATTTCGTGTATGTAATTTAAAATTTACTTTGATTTACAGTTTACAAGGATATTTTCCAACTTTTATGTTTAGGCGTACAGACTATGCAGGCTATATTTTTCTGTATTTTTATAAAAAAGATCTTTGAAGCAAGAAATATTAAAAATATGTATAACGACAATTGGCACGTCTCACATTTATTATAAATGGTTTTTTGGAAAAATATTATAAGTATTTTAAAATACGCTTATTACTTTTATTGATAATAAAATAAAGTAGTTTATAAAAAAAACCATTTAAAATATTTTTGCTTTTAGTTCGATATCACAGCTATATCAAAAAATGACATAATGACATATGTAAAATAATCTAGGATTTCATAATTTACTGATAGACAGGTACATATTATTTCCATTTTCCTTAACAAGGGCTGGCAAACAAGCTGCACCATCTGATATTAAGCGGTATTCCGAATTGTTAACAGTAAAAGTTCGTAAAACCTTAAGTTTCCGATGTTTGTTATGTTGTCATTCTATATTTTAAAGATTTTATAACTCAACTTTGAGACTGCCAAATGTTGTGAATATACAAACTTTCATCTCGTTAACTTTGCAAAAACCTGGGCCAGGCATATATGACTTAGTTAATTTTTACTTTGTATAACTTTTGTGAGGCACGAGTCAAAATTAACCTGCTCGAGATGCGACCGCAACGCGGGTACGTGGATACGTTGCATTGATGTATAATTTGTTAAATAACATTACACACTGTCATAAGACACTGTTGTTTCTGTATGTACAGCAGTTTTATAGATAACAAAGTTACTAATTTGAACGTGTTACATAACATATTAATAGTTTGTACGCGCCTGAGAGTCATTTTAATATGTACTTTCGTTGCTCAGATTCGCACCCAATTACAGTGTTTAAAAAAATAATAATAACACAGTTTAATAGCACATTAATACATATTTAAAACTCATGATTATACAGTAGTATGTTATCTAAGAACACCGTTTAAACTGATTTGCTACCCGAGCAACTCAAAGAGTTATAAAAGATACTTTTACAGAACTCACCGTGCATTTTATTCGCTTGAATAGACACGTCTCTCTTGCATCGACTTAGAACGTGTGTGCAGACTACAGCAACTGATAAACTCACTAAGAAGATAAGAAGAATCGAATCTCTATATTCGATGGTTTTAGTTTTCTACGTTTTGTAGGAGAGCTTTGTGTACTTTACAATGTTGCAGTAAGTTCATTACGGAGTTAGTTTTTCTTCTACTTAGGTATCAGTTTATTAAAGCTGTAACCTTATCAGTATTATATTATTTTGTATGTGGTTATCCGTTTGTGCGTGTAATTGATATTCCTCATTTTTAGAAAGCATAAATGGGTATATTTTTGAAGTGTAAATAAATATATGGAACAATTTTTATTAAAGCCACGTATTTCCTATATTGTTCTTAGATCGCTGTTAACATTATTAGAATCGTATTCATGTAGTAAATTAATAAATTAAACCTGCAAAATTCAAATCAAATCAACAACTCCTTTCCCAAAAGTGTAGCTAAACGCAAAAGCTCGTATCGAACAGTGACAAAAACTAACCCTTTGTAAGTCTCGCTTCTCTTTCAGCCGCCGGACATTAAGAGCGTCCACACATACGGATTTTTTGTACAAAAGCAATTTCTGTCTAACACATTAGTATGGCTCTGCTTTTGATGGGTTTCGTACGAATGTGTGACAAGTGACGCCAAGGAAAATATGATATTGTTTTATGATTAATGTAGGATGAAAATGTTCGGAAAATGTTTCGATACAAAGGAGGAAATTATTATGATTAGCATTCTGCAGCAATACGGGACCTTGAGAATAGAGTAAATATCAGATTCATTTCTTCAATATGATGTAAATTTGTTTTCTCAAGGTTTTATTCTCGTTTCATTGAACTGACATAGATAAAAGTAATATAAATATATACAAGTACAAGTGCTTTGTAGTATCTTTTATATTTTATGCAAATTATACGTTTATGCATGAAAAAATATCAAAAATCACACAATCATACCTACACTCTATCTCCCTCGCAAGCTATTATTCCCACAGGATTGGAACAGTTTTGTTTTCTATCTTTTATAATTATTTGTTTTTTATATAGTAATCATTTTACAATTCAGTTTTTGAATTAACTTTGTCTTAACATCGCGAAACATATATCAAATAAATACACACACACGCCACATTTTACTCCACGATAAAATAACGCCATTACAATACAAAAACACTAAAATGTAGGTACGCTAACTTTATAGCCAACATTCATGGTAAGAGATTTCCCAATCGCCTCGTTTGTCCCTACTTTAAGAGCCAAATACCCAGTCCGGCGCTGACTTAGTGACACTAAAAGTTCGAAAATAAATCTTTAGAACGGAGTCTAACTTTTAGTCTAAATCAGGTTTAAAATGGTGGTCTAACTTTATTTTAAATATGTTAAGCATTTATGATCATACGTATTTCAAAATTTTTGGAACAGTGAAATATGATTTTAGTAAGTTGATGAATATATTTTGAAGACATACATTATACTATAATTTAATATTACTCCTCAGGTTTAAAAAGGATTAGAAAATAATCTAGAAAGAGCTATTAAATTAAGCTGAGAAAATTTATTGAAGCGCGTAGCAATGGTTCTATAAAAACATTTTTTTTAATAACTTGAATCTGTTTAACATCAGATTTTTTATTCGATTCTCACAGTAAATAGATAAATAATTTTAATAAATTTTCAAAACTTCAGTCTGAGACCAGAATATCCTCACTAAATAAAACCAATTATCATCATACAATCGCATTAATTGAAAAAGTTAGGTACGAGTTCAGCTTTTAATTTGATTTATTTGTTACACTGTTAGTTCAGTTAAATCCCAGCAAAGTAAAAGCTTGGACTTTGTAAAAGATTGTAATTTAGAGTTACAAGAATGGAGCTTCATATAATTTTATTATTGCTATATTATGTTTAAAAAACAGTATTACCAAAGCCGAACGACGCATTGAAATTTTATAATCATAACTTTCCAATTATACAAGCAGTTCTAATTTTCTTTACGAAAAAATATTTTTAAACTGTTGAATTTTCTGTTGACAATGTCCCATAACCATTACCTCTATAGAAATAGCGAATGGCTGAGAATATTTATACTGATGATAATTAATTTTTCGTACATCCCCAAAATCTAAATAGCAAAATAAACTACAGTCAGTCAAACACAGATAAAAGAATATCCATAAAATCTTTTACACATAATTTCTGACCGACATAATTTTTGAAACATTCATTAATTTCCTGTTACTTTGTATACAAACGGCCGCCCTTGCTAATTGACATTTTGTATTTAGATTTTTACAATGAAAAGTTGAATAACAAAAGGTTTTGTTATCAGTTGTTGATTTGACAGAATTATTAATGCGAATGTTGGACGCATTCCAGATGAACTCTGTAGCGCTTTGAAATTTTGATAACCCGTTTGTCATTATAATTTATTCTATTATCGCATATCCTTTTTTATATTTATTTAAATCTCAGTTCAATGTATTCCAATATAATATTTTTATAACGGATGCTTCGAAAAGACCGTCAAACGGTAACTCACAGGATAGCACCCTTGCGGAAACCAAACCCCTAAACTCTTGGGGTCTAACCAACATAAACACGATATTGAACATTTACCAAAATTACACAATTACACTTAATCTCCATTCCAAGGCATTCAAAAATTATAAATATTTAATCCTACCACCAAAAGCATTTTAAAAACTTTCTAAGCTATTAACTGTTAACATTTCATTGACCCATCTTAATTGCATCATACCAATTTTTTTGTTTAAATGGAGCAGAATGTAAAATTTGTATCTATCACTATTTTTAAGACAGAGTTTATGGTTCCTAACAAACAATCAAAAGCACCACATCATAAAAGTTTTAAACTTTTACATCGACAAAGGTAAAATTAAAAGTCCAATCCAGATGAGTTCCGTGGAACTGACAAAATGTGCTAACTGCATCTGTTTGCATGTTGTCAGTTATGACGCTGTGTCAGTTTTGCATACCAAGTGAATTTACCCATGTCCAGTCAGTAGATACCTTGTGGAGTACTACAAGTACATTTCTCTGTATGTATAGGTAAGTACTTTGTTACATTTTGTGGCGTTGTTTTGATAGAAACCGTGGGCTTTTAGCTTACTCAAGTTTAAAATTAGAGAGCTCGTGTGAAAATGTTTGTCGTCCATCTTTGTTGATAATAAAAGAAAGTGTAAGGAAATCATCTTTAAATAACATCTTTAAATAACGGTCATAAAAGTTTATGTATAAATTTATTATATTTATTTTACTATGCTGTAAATCTTTTAAAAAAATTAAATAATTAGAATTCCTTTATTATTTATATTCATTATATTATAATTGTTGGCCTCAAAAATAATGAGTCTGTATATTTTCCTCGGCACTTCTCTTACTATTTTCAGTCCACAGGTTTTGTCGTTTTGCTACGATTTCATAATTTTTTGCTACCGCCACTATACCCTATTTGCAGTACCCTCCCTGAAAATTTTACACCGTTCGACTGTAGCGGGCAACCAGACGCGTGATTAGCATTAATTTTCTGTTCCGAGTATAATTTTGTGGCGAATTTTGTAACGGTTATGGAATTATATGTTTACGTTTTAGTTCACTTTGCGAATACATAATGTAGCTTTAGGTCACACATTGTTTGAAAAGCGATTAGAATTAAATTTTGTTTTTATTCATAATTTACGATCTTCGTAAGTACAGAAGATGCGGCGCTTTTTTGTTTTATGTCTTTTTTTAATTCCTGGCATTAGATATTTATTTAGTTATTTATAGCTCTAGTCAGATAGTATCTTATACATTCCAGTTAGAATTATTCTAGACTAAAATAAAGTTAAATAAAAGTAAATTTGATCCCCATGGAAAATATCCATGATATGTTATAAAGCCAAACTTAGTTAAGACACACACATAAGTTAGTTTTAAGCACGGCAGACATTTAAATAAAAAACTCCTGTACAAACCCTTTTTAATATTAAAATAAAGAAGCGACAAAAACAATCTTAAAACTGTTAACCAAGTCGGTATGTAAATTAGAGATTACTGACTTATTTTAATGTAAGGTTCATCCCCTCCTGGATTATACAGAGTGTTTTTTTATACAGAAGCATTTATTTATAAGCATTTATTTTTTCTTATACAAAGTTGTATGTTTTAACTACAGCTCTCATTGCCAACAATAATCTAAGAAGGGTACTGAAAAAATTACTACTGCATTGTATTATTATAACATTTAAGTGCAGTACATTATAAATAGTATTTTCAGAACTCTGGTTCAATACTTAGACTAGCATGCAAATAATTAATGAATGTAGGAAAAAAGTATAAACGATTTTTTATTTGAAAGTTAATGTATTGATGAAGCAAGTAAATCAAATTATAGCTGTAACAAATATTATGAGAGGCAAAAACAACTATTGGTTATTTTTACTTAATAACAGATAACAAACATACCCATAGTGAAATAAAGCAAAATATTCAACTAAAGCTGTCTCATATCAGCCTGTATACTAAGCATAAGTCGAGTAACACATACGTTAAATATGTAGAGTTCCATTCGTGTCGTTTGTATGCGTAGAGATTAAATCCGGGAGTTTTGTATGGAGACGCTCGGTATAAGCTACTGAGCAACCCTACAGCCGAAGTGTATACAATTGATGTTTGTCAACATACGCGTGTGTCTGTTCTTTTGTTCCTTAAACAGGGTGATGTTGTATTATATGTGTTCCTGGTATGTTTTGTTTTGTTATGAGTTGTGGTGTCTTTGTTTGTTTGTTTTTATTATTATGGTATTAAAATATTAATGTACTTATACACAAACTACTTTAATTCTCTTAAATTATACTAGGAAAGTCGGTAAATGGAGATATTTTCCAGAGCTGATCCTTTTTTAAACTGTTCTTAAGAATCCTATTAGAAGACGATCAAAAGCAATGTTCAGATAAATTTTTGACAACCTTAAGCAAAAAACGACTAAGTTAATTAATATTAATAACAGCGAATCGTTTAATTATATGCACACAATAAGGTTTTTTACATTTAATTCCATGTACAAATAATTTCTTGAAAGTAAAGTAATAGTTTATAACTAAAAGTCCTACTTTAAAAAGCCTTTGGAAAACGTTTGGTTCTTTGCTTCTAAGTTGATACAAAATATAATATTCCAAATATTCCAACCAACCCAGATGACGCCCATGATACCATACCATAATAAAAAAAGACAAAAATGATTTTGATACAACCAAAATACTCTTTCTTTCATGTGTTTTTCATCGCTAGAAATCCATTTACAGTTTGAAAGTGATACAATGACAACTCGACGTTTTGATTGAAGTAGGTAAAATGTTGATTTTAAAGGAGGGTGCATATTAGGTTCGTATACTAATTAACTGGCAAAAAGTCTCACAAAAATAACGAAAATCAATTTTCGGGGTCTAAAAATGGAAGCTTACATTTTTGTAATCGAAATTATTTTTTTTATACAATAGGAACCCCAAAGTTTTATAAAATACTCTAAAAAGTTAGTTAAAAAAAAGACCCAATAACAGGTAATCGCAGATAGAAACGCATTAAAATTAAGCATGGTATGGTGCCGCAGAACAGCATAAACCATAAAAATAAAACAAAAACGCGGCATACACTAAAGTGTTGTCTAAAGGTTCAAAATTAAATGGTTATTAAAAATAAGTAAATTCTAATATTCAAAAGTCATTTGATCGCATAAGTTAAGCTACATCACTAACATACGATTTTTGTTCCAAACATTAACAATTGAATAATTTAGAATATTCTTTCATCAAAAAATGCTTTGTTATATATGTTCCTTACAGTTTCATTATTTGTGTTCAAAAGATCAAGACTTATTATTAATTATTCAACATTATTTCATGTTTATGTTTATGTAGCAGTTGAATAAATAAAATGGTGGCAATTATGTTATTCTTTTTTTCTATTCCTTTGTGAAGTCAGGTAGTTCCTAAATTAATTACATTTTAGTTCAGACTTTTTTTAATTGGCCTCCATTCGAAATACCAAAATATTATGTTACCGTAACAAACTCGTCCAACATTTGAACCATTTTGAATGCCAGCAATTTTTTATGTCGCATCTAAAATTTCTCATATATCAAAACAGCTTTGTTTTTCTATAGAACACGATCTTTTTACAAATTGCGAGGAATAGAGTACATGCACCGGCTTATTATGTCACGTTCTTGTTTTCTGTTACTATTTTAATACCCCCCACGCAAAAAAGGGGTGTTATAAGTTTAACGTCGGCTATCACATACCTTTGTGTCTGCTAGTTTTTAATATTAATATCTCTTTTTTCTTTGAAAACTGAATGAACAAAGAGTGTTCTTATCTATAATAAATAAAATAAACACCCAGACAAACCCACCAACAGTATGGCCCCAAAGTAAGCAGAGCTTGTGTCATGGATGACCGTACAGCGATCCCGGGGGGAACCCAGAATAAACATACTTATATAAATATCAACAACCATGACCCAAGAACAAACACTTATGTTCATCACACAAATGAATGCTCCGTCCCGGACTCGAACCTGGGTCCTTCCGCGTATGAGGCAGGGCTACTAACCACTACGCTAGTCGTTCGTCAATAGCTACGTTTGAACAAAATTGGTTCAGTAGACCAAAAGCTATGCGAGCTTTATTCCGTCAGTCGGAAGTTCATTAAAAATATCTTTACAAATAGTTACTTCAACCAGTTTGTTATTCTTGAATATTGACCACTGACTATATTATTATTGCTAACACGTAATAACATGCGAAGTCGTATTTAAGTAACCTTTTTAGGAGCTATACATAAATAAATTGGAAGGAATTGAAATTGGAATAAACCAACAAGAATGGTCTCGATTCCCTTCCACTGAAGCGAATTTTGGATCTAAACTTTGACGTAATCTTTCTTCGTGAAAGGCTTTCTTTTCATATAATTTTGATCATTTATTTATAAGGTCCAATTAAATCCAAAAGTAACAACAATCAAATCTAACTACTTAAGATTAATGTACCCAGGCTAATAAGAGGATACAACAACGTAAGTAAAGTAGGATTCATAAGTTAATGATAAAGTGTGAGTTCTAGAGGTCCGGAACATGCTTTTATTTGAATATTACGCAAAAATGAGTATATAGTAAGAATGTAGAGGCATGCGGTTTATGTTTCATATGATTTGTTTGCCTCATTTGAAAAAAGTTGCAATGAAATCGAGGTTCTTAAATCCAATAATGGTTTTACAGAAAGTTCTAAACTTTGAAGTTTCGTATTCAACAAATTCTAAAAACTAAAGCAAATTCCATAATTAGTTGTTGCTAAATACATAAAATAAACTAATTTTACTTACTTTATGTTTATGTATACTAATAATGTACTTTAAAAATTTACTTAAACGTAAAGGTTCAGTCTATTTGTAACGAATGCCTTGTTAATATGAATTTTAAGAAAATAAACTTAAATACGGAAACATCTTTTCCTATCCTACGGTTTGTATTTGTTCGGAGATCAAAGGAAAACAACCGATCCCAAAATTTGCAATTCGGTATAGATCTGTCGCCGATAGTAAACAGTGGCCGTTTGACGTCACGTCGCACGTTTGTAATTTGAGAGCCGTCTCTGTTGGTACAATTAGAATGTAGGTTGGTTATACTGTGAGAAACTGTACAGAGCAGTTGAGATAGCTGAGTATATTTGAGCCTTTTATTGACTATTATTAATACAAAATTCAAATGTCAATATTTCTGGTGTTTGAGATAAGTCCATCATACGTCTACCGCCAGCCAGAAAAGAGAATATTGCGACAGACGGCATTGAGCCGTCTTAATAAGGTATATGTGTCTTGTTGTATAAATGCGCGATTTCAAATATATTGGTTTTATTGCAGCGCTGAACTGCGTAGTGCAGTCTTTCTAAGTATGAATACTAAGATCAACAAATGTCAAAGAACTGTTTGCTATAATATCAATATTACAATAGTTGCTAGTCTATCGGTTTTTTACAGATTGCACTTTGGAGAGTGTGCGAATGCTCTTTTTCAGTTGATCGAACCTTCCCCTTTCTCCACCGGTCAACCAGACGCAGACAGAAGTTTCACCCGTTTGTGGTTAGCGTGCCGATGAGCCGAACTAAACGGTTCGGTAGCTCATTTTTGGTTCATGTTGCCAAAGAGTGGAACGATTTGCCTGCGTCTGTTTTTCCAGACAAATATAACCCTGGAGCTTTCAACTGTAGAGTGAATAGGTACTCTGGGGGTCGGTACCCGGGATGGACCTAATCTAACCTAGGGAGGTCTTCCTAATCAACAAAGGAAAAACACACTTTTAACTGTAAGTTACTTTTATTTAAGATGAATCTATTTTATAATAAAATACAATGATAATTATTAGACTATTTTGGGGACGAAGCCCGCAATAGAATTCCGTAAAGGAATCCCGTCAAGGAATGCCATGGAACAATCTTCCATATTCTATATATTTTTACATTTTACAAATAAAATCAAATAATGACAGACTTATAAGTTGCCAGTCATAAATGTCGGCAAGTTTATTTGTGCAATAACCTCTTTTATTAAATACGGCACAAGCAAACGTTGCAGTACCTCTTGGACAGGTATGATCCTCGTCTTCATCGTCACTTTCCATCAGGTGAGATGAAAGACAAACGCCTGCTAATTATAAATTTTTTTAAAAATTACAAACTTATAATTCACATTTCAGGTGGCTTTGAATTCTTCGGGAATTCTAAGATCCGAGTCATGTTTTTATATCTACTACAATTGATATATGAATACATGAGTATTTATCAAACTTTCCAGGATTCCTTTAAGGAGAACCAAGATGTAACGGAAAAAGGTTTTTCAACTTTATCAAATTTTTTGTCGAGAAAACAATTTCTCATATTTTTTAAAGTTTTGCTGCCAGTAAGATGAATTTATTTTGCAGAATCTGATAGAATTTAAGATTGATATATATTTATTTTGAGTGTACTGATTTGTTGACAGTACGAAAATACCAGAATTCTACTGAAAGAACGTTGCAATTGTAATATAAAAATATTTTACCAAGAGTGGCTTAAATGAAGTCGTTTAAAGCCATAAAACCCTATTGAAATGTTTCAATATAACCTTTTTTCCATGCCCGTCACATAGAAGTCCCGAAATCCATAAGGAAAAATCCTGAATCTTAAGTTTAAGGTAGAACGGTGCGACCGAAAATCTGTCCACAAAAAGGTGTTTACGTGAATGATAAACAAAAAAATACGTTTTCCTTTCACAATTTAACTTTTTTTTTTTTTTTTGCTGCCGAGGCACCCTCGCGGGAGGGAGGTGGAAGATGCGTCATGCATACCGCCCGCAGGTAAATTCTTCTGCGGGGGGTTATGTGGGACTCACCAGAATGGCACCTACCCACTAAAAACCACCTGTTGGCTGTAGTTATTACCGTTAGCCTTCATCGGAAGTGACACCCGTCGGGAAGTTGGGCGCGCTGGCAGAGACCCGCTAGCGGGTCATCCGCCTGTAGTGAAAGTTGCACTGAAGGTGCTCAAAGGGACATGAGTTGGTTGGTCGGCCGAAGCATGATTTAGGGATCAATTCATTTAAATGAACCTATAATGAATTGAGAAGGGAACTATGCTCCGCCAGAGCTAGCAAACGCTCTGTCGGAGTACGTGAAGCCCTAAGTTTACGGGCTAAGACTGCGATTTCACTAACATCGACATTTTTTATAGCGTCGCAGACGATACGCATATCGTCTGCTACGGAGGATTGAGGAGTGGGTTTGTATGGGCGAGGAGCCGGGATGGGATTCGATGCGGGGCGCTGCCTCCAGTTTTCTGGGGCAGGCCTGGATTGTGTAGGCTTAGCAGCCGGAGGAACCCGGCTACGCAGCGGCGGAAAGTTTTCTTGGGAAAGGCGCGGAGCCTGTTTGGGTGCCGCCCTCTTGGAATTGGAGCGCATACAACGGGGTGCACGAGGGCAGCCCCTGTAATTTGCGGTGTGGCCGGACTGGCCACAAAGCACGCAATCGGGAGGAGAGGGAGTTTCAGGAGTACGATTGCACTCCTTAGTGAAGTGAGGGACCAGGCACTTGACGCACCTGGGCGGTGCGCGGCAGTTGGCCGCCGCGTGCCCGTACAACTGGCACCGGTGGCACTGGCCGAGATGACCGCGGCGATGAGGCGCCTCGATTGAGATCCCAGAGAGGCCGCAAATAGAGCTAACCCCTTTCAGGATCTCTCTGGACTTGGGGACGTTGGCGAGAATCACCAAAGCGAGAGGGTGTTGCCTCCCGTACTTGCTGTGCATTTTATGCACCGCGAGTGCCGGGAAGCCTTGGGACTGCAGATCCTCCAGGATAGCCTCGTTCGATAATTCGAACGGGACTCCCCTAAGTACCGCTCTGATCTTACGCTCTTCTGACAGAGCATAAGTGTGATAAGCATATTGCTTATCGGTGAGGAGCTTAGTCAAAGCTCGGAAATCGTCTATCGACGAGACAGTGATTTTAATAGATTCACCCGAGTTTACCGCTCGGGTGTAATGGATCTTGTGCTCATTGCACAATGTCGAGACCTCAGTCCATTTACCCTTTTCCCGAAGGAAAACGGGTGGTGGGACCTTGGCCTAGACAGAAGTTGGGGCCGGAGCGGGTGTTGAAGACACCGGGGCAGCTGGCGTTGAAGACGCCGCAGGGGGTGTGGGGACGGGCGTTGAGGGCGCCGGGTCTTGTTTCGAATTCTTCTTAGAGCGCTTCTTAACAAGCGTAAAAGAGGGAGACTCAGGGCCAGTTGGGGTGGCGTCCGAGGATGACTCGGTCGCGGGTGCGCGCTTGCGGCGCGGAGGGGCGTCTACTTCGCACTCCATGTCACTGGAGGAAGGGGACGCTGGAGAGCCTAAGACCAGAGGGGTCTGGGGGACTGGGGTGGCCTGAGGGGCCATTGGTGGAATTAACGCCATGATATGCGGGATAAGAGAATCAAGGAAACGAAACTTATCAGCATTTATAAACATGCCTTCAGCATCGGTACTTTCAAGTAGCTTCTTCCTAATCTCTTCAGAGCTTAGGGAAGCCATTGCGGAGGGGTTGGGGAGGGACAATATGAACCTAACAACGATGACTAACTTCCTAAAACCACCCTACACGCAGTAGGGCGGTTGAGAACGACGCGGATAACTTACTCGAACACGGCACTTGAAGTCCTGGAACGACGAATTCTCGTCGACGAAGCTCACGTTCCACGAAGTACGGTTAACAAGCCACTGTTCGCCGTGAAAACGGCGTTGGAAACTTATTAGAAGTACGGTTAACGAGCTACTGTCCGCCGTGAAAACGGCGTTAGAAACTTATTACGGTATACAACTATGAAATTATATATTACGACAACAACCAGTGACCAGTGAACCAGTTGGGTGCTCAATTAGCGCGGGGGCTAAAAGAGCGGGAAGGCGTCTGCGATCGACGTGCGCTCGAGAACGCACGCAGACCGAGACTGTGATGAATTTAACTTTATAAATATATCCTATATTATAGACTTTTTATAATTAAATATCAGACAGATATTGTCTTAGATTTTTTTTGATTAAAAGGTCGATGTAAAGTGACACGATCCACCGCAGGTCTGAGATCCCTTAGAAGCGAAGCTTATTACGCAATAACGGAAATTGTAGTATGAGGAAAATTCAAATTAATGAAGAATCTGTCTCAAAAACTATTTCAAATTATATCAAATTATTCATTTGCACGATGATAGTACATTTATAGTAGATTTTGCAATAGTTTGTGCTAGCCATATTCTGTCTTTAAGGCATGTACAAATTTAACGAACTTTGTGAAATGGTTAATAAGTAAGATGATAACATTTATATTTGATGTCATATTGCTGATAATTTCTATCTTGCGTCAATTTATTTCAGTTATTCTTGTGGATTTAGTAGTGGTGAACAAATTTGTATCAATAGAAACATTTATGAACTACATAAATATTTGCTTAATTTATATTATTGATCTCCTTAATGGTTGTTGGTTTGGTTTTGGTTGTTTTACAATTATGTTTATTAAAAATAACAATGGCCTCAGAATACTTCCTTGTGAAAATCATCTTTCACTTCTCTAAATCATGAGAGAAAGTATTTTTTTCTGTTTGTCCCAATCATGAAAATAAAAGAAAATTTTAGAATGCCAAATTTATTCCAATATTTTTCCGGAACCCAAACTATTTTTACGAATTACGAGGAATTAAATGAGATCGAAAGTCATAAAAAATCATTGCACGAAAATGAATGAAATACATACTCAATAACATTGGCAAAGACTTCCATTTTCAAAATTTAAAATATTTTTTTAATTATATTGTTTACAAGTGGCCAGTTTTAAGAACTTTCAGTTTGACCCTCGTATTGATGTTTTTATTTTTTTACTTTCTGTAATATTTTTGAAAAAACATACTTTTATGTACAGGGTTATTCATCAAGATAGGTAAGCGAGGGAAAGTCTAGAACTATAAGATATATAGATAACATGTCGTTGATTTTTGAGTTAATAAATACTTCATTCAAACATCGCACGTAAGAAAGTCGTAAACCGTCGGGCTAGAATCAAACCCGGATATATTCAAAAGCAGATCGAGTGTTATTTCATTAAAAAATTATGCTGTACGTAATAACAAATGAAACTTATTTTAGAATTCTTTGTCTAATATTGAGAAAATACTCAGCATTTTACTACTTTGCTCCAAAACGACATTAATACTCCACTACTAGGCAAATTATTGTCCAACACAAATTTCGTCCAACACAAGTTTGTAGATTTATAAAAAAAAATAAAATAGTTTTTTAAAAATACATCGTTACCTAATCCAACACCCAATTTCATTGCACATCATTGTCAAAATTTCAATTCTTGCACAGGTCGTTCGCCCATAAAGTCATCCGATACAATAAAATATGTAGATAAATAAAATATGTAAAATAATAGACACTTTCCGCAAAACTTCGCAAACTTATTTTTATTTTTAAAACCCTGCGCCACATAGCTCCTTTGAATATTATCAAATCAACTTACTTTGCACTTTGCCAATCTATACTGCGTATTGTATTACATCCTGGGTGGAATGTACAAAACACTACTGTTTGAACTTGAAAAGGCGCAAGAGCGCTCCTTAAGGTAACTTCAAACGGCATAAATTTCCAACGACTGAGTTATACAAAGAATGTAAAGTATTGAATATTCGACAGCTGTATATTTTGAATAATATTTTAACTGTTCATTCTAAATTACTGGCAACTGTTGATCTAAATCGGCGTACAAATAAAACTCACAATGTACCTCTTCCAACATATTATTTTACACGGCAATTTAATTACTAGACAGGCCCTTATCTCTATAATAAAATAAATAAAATCACCAATCACCATTTGTTAACCTATACCAACTGTAAAAAAGTTATCTCAAATTGGCTGATGAGTAAATCGTACAGGGAAACGGAAGAGCTACTGTTGTTTCTGGATTAGAATGGGAAAATAAAAATAGTCCAATGTAGTTTGAGTGTATTATATGGGCTGATGTAAGGACCATAACATATGAAATTGGCGTTTTGTCGTACTGGCCACTTTGATCTGTATTATCTCCTCTTTGGTTAAGAATTCCAATTTCAAATGTGAAGCATTTGTGTTTCGAAAACTGTAATTCATTTGTTTTTTCCTCTTTTGGTTTTTTCTTTGCTTCACTTAGTTTACAAAATGCAGAAACGGCTCGAAGTATTGATGCTGTGTATGGCGGCGGTGTCGCAAAAGAAAACACAGTGCGTTTTTAGTTCCACCGTTTTCGTTCTGGAAATTTCGACCTGCAGAACAAGCCCCGTGGACGGCCGGAGACCAAAGTTGATAATGAAGAATTGTGAATGAAGGCTATTGTGGAAGCGCATCCATCGCAAACCATGTCCGAGTTAGGTGTAAGCTGCGGTGTCAGTGACAAAACTGTTTAAATCCACTTGAAGCAAATTGGGAAAGTGAAAAAGCTCGAGAGGTGGGTACCTCATGAACTGAGTGCAGCAAACCGACAAACGCGCATCGACTGTTGCGTTACATTACTATGGCATAATAATGAAAGGATTTTAAATCGAATCATTTACTGTGACGAAAAGTGGATCCTGTACCACAATCGAAAATGCTCATCGCAATGGTTGTACCCTGGCGAACCAGCCAAATCCTGCCCCAAGCGAAAATTTACTCAAAAAAAGTTATTTTTGAGCGTTTGGTGGACTAGTGCCGGTGTCGTTCACTACAGCTTTCTTAAATCTGGCCAGACGATTACGGCAGATGTCTATTGTCAGCAACTGCAAACCATGATGGAAAAGCTAGCAGCTAAGCAACCGAGGCTGGTCAATCGCTCTAGGCCACTGCACAACAGACGGCTACCAAATTAGAGGAGCTTCAATTGGAATGTCTAACACATCCATGGCGACCCGCACCAAAAAGGAACTATCGAAGCGTTTGGTTCGACTTCTTGGGACATCCACCATAAAGGGATGGAAGGCCAGTCTTACAGAATATCATTTGAAATAACAATGATATGCCAATTCACTGTATCACACACAGAAGTCAATTAACCGGCCTAGACAAATGGAAATATACGAGTTGAACACGCGCTACTATTACAAAGGTGTGGCTCATAAGCCACACCTTTGTGGCTGAGTTTACTCTGGACGCTAAACGATATCAATGTTGGTTTTGGTTTTACATTTCAACTAACAATTATCAATGAAGTTAGATTTGAGCCGAAAAATATACAATCAACGATAATTACAATAGCATTAAAATATGTTATTTAGGTGCATGGATATAATTTTCACACATATTAACACCGTTTTAATTTAATTTAATTTAATTTCGTCCAAAACTTAACACGTAAATGCTCAAGAGTAAATTAAATTCACACTGATCGAAACATTCAGTTCAGTTCTAGCCATCGTGTTTGCCGAACAGTTAAATTAAACCGCTGAATTTAGGACTTGCCCTAACCTTTCAATGCTCTTCAAATGTAGCCTATTGGACATTTAGTGCTACGACATTCATTTATTCACATAACGATACAAAACATAATACGGATAATTTTGATTAATTTTATTTTTTATGTCATAATAGTATAATATCTTCGTGAGCGGAGTGGGGTCAGTGGCCTTGCCTCATACACCGAAGGTCCCAGGTTCAAGTCCTAATTGGTGCATTAATTTGTAACTTGAACACAGATATTTATTCTTCATGATTGTGTATATTTATATTTGTATGCTTATTCCCCCCAGTTCGCTGTATGGTCATCCAGAGCTTCTGCTTACTGTGGGGCCATACAATTTTTGCGTTTGTCTTAGGAATCAGCAAAAATGCCTTTAAAATCTCTAAATTACGCATGATCTTCCAATCAGACTGAGTGCAGTTATATGCCAATACATATACGTATATCTCTGACAAAATATTATTATAAGTATTTTGTATTTTCTACAACAAAATTTGACAACTTTAAACGTAAAATTCTTATCACATTCGTATATCAGAGACAGTCTGACCACAAAAGTATTTTCACCGCATTATATTAAATTCGTGCAAGAGATTTATAGTTAGACCCGTGAACTATGGATCTCGTAAATTTGGAGAAATTTCCACCACACATCGCAGGACTGCTGATCCATTTCTACGTTAATTTTGAAATGGGCTTTTAGGACTTTTGTGTTTGGAAAATGTCGATTCGCTACTTTACTTATATGATTATATATTCGTATTCAGCATTATGGTTAATTTTGAAAAATATCGTTATTAAAACAAAACCAAAACCAAACATTTTCTTACTTAATTTAATTTTATAGGACTTGTTAGGATCGATGTATGATTGAAGAAAAACAACTTTCATAAACATTTACGTTACATATTACAGTTCATTCTCATTTTTTCCGTTATTTTCCACACATGACCTTTCTTCATGATCTCGTAGTTTATTATGACGATTATGAAGTTTGGCCAAATAGTAAATAGTCTTTATTTTCCAAAATGTTAAGTACAAGCGAATACAAGCTCTGACTTCCAACATTGGTTCGCAGACCTGTTTTTCAGAAGTCAGTTCCTTCCTCGTTACGTAATTCTTATTAAATACTTCGTGTTAACAGATATACTTATAAGTACTATAAATGCATTATTTTATAACAAGTTCAGAATCTTCTTTTACTTTACATTAGTATACAAATACATACAAATTCGGTGGGTAGTTCATTTCTTAAAATAGAAATAACCACTAGTTCAACAACTAAACTCACTAAGACTTTTACACTCACTTTTAGTAAAGGTAACTTGTGATAGTGTAAATTTGTCGTGTGGTATAAGTAAAAATAAATATTGTTACATTATTATGTTAAATGTTACGATTATAAACAAAACACATTAAAAACTCCTAAATTTAGATATACAAAGAACACTTTACACTTACACTTTAAAGTCTACCAGATTTTAAAGATTTCATACATTGCTTTTTTTTCACAAAATTCATAAAAGTTCAAAGAAAGTCGAGAGCATTAATTTTTTTCGTGTTGTTCATATTTTTCTTTTAATTGTTATGATGTTGAACACTGTACATTTAAAACTGCTTTATATACACATTCTTTTTGAAAAAATACGTAATATATTTACTTTCGCGTAATAATTTAAACAGTAGTTTTTGTTTTATTTTTTACAATTGTTTTAACCATTTAGTGATAACAATTCCTCAACGTTCTCATAATTTTTGGCGAACAGCCATTTTTTAATTTTGGATTTCAATTCATAGTTAGAACAAGAAATTATGTTTACTTCTCTATGTATCCTTTTGTAAATAAATGGGGCATTTAAACTGTACTGCCTACGTGCGAACGTACTAGAGAATATTGCAGTTGAGAATAACACTACTCGTTTTCCACTTTGAATCAATTTAGGTACTTTTTTTCTATGATATTTTCTTAAGATTTGGTATACATAAAGTATTCTTACACTTAGCACTGTTCTCTTTTGAAAAACCAGCTGTGTAGGATATCGAATTGGTAGGGACATACACACTTTAAGAAGAGCACGCTGTGCCCTTTCTAGATTCAAAAGGCTTGATTACGGAGATCTCTATGCAATTCTGCCAAAGCTTTATAAACTGTAATTATTAATTTGTGGCTAGCAACAGCTCTCAATTTTTTAAAAACGTATATTATTTTTTTTATAGGGGGGCTTACACTTAAAATATATGGTGCCCATGTCATAATCCATAAATCCACATCAAACTTAACTCAAATTCCCAAGCTTTCGTAGTTGTAGCTATTCATTGGATGACAAAGAGGGAAACAAGTTTCAAAATTACTAAAAAACTAAATAACCTTGTTATGTTATTTAGTTCTCAATGTATTGAGACCACCCCAACTAAAAATTAACTTATTCTTCAAACTTTTGTCAAGTATATAAGTACATGTATTGTACTCCTCTCGAGTGAAGGTTCTCGTTGTTAAATTAATTGTAAGTTAAACCAGTTTAGACAATCAAAGGGAAGTTTCAGAGCTATTATGACTTCAGACTGGATTCCATCTTAATGGCTAAACTATTTTGTAATTAATACTATGAAAACTTTAACAAGAATTGACTTAGATGTTACCTTTGTGGGAATATGGAATATGATGTTCGTTAAGTTACTCAGATTTGAAAATATTAAAGTATTTTTTTGAAAAATGAGGATAACAGTGCTATTTTTCTCTATACTTGAAAGATATGTAGATGTCTAAAAATAAGTTTCAAAAGGATGTGCAAATGTAGAGCACACTTAGAGTATGTATATTTTATGCAATTTCTTTTAGTTCTTAGTGATTTAAAAAAAAACCCGCAAGTAATTTATTCTAATCTTATTCTTTTGCCTGACATTTGATTTTGAGAGAACCTATATGTGTTTCAACATGCACAATGAATGAGTGCAACTTTTGATGAAAAGCAGCAACTCGTTCATCTTTACGTAATATGTCTAAAAAAAAGTTTTATATATAGCGATATGTATAAAAGAAAAACAATTCAAATCGTCGCAGAAAACAAAGAAAAGTTTTACAGTGGCCAATAACCGAACCATTAAAGTCTTCAAATCTCCACACTATCGCAAGACTTCGGATAATATGTCCTAAAGGCTCGATAATAGTATTCAACGCCCAAGTGGATGATTAAGTTGTACGATTTGGAAACTCTATTACCAAAGGGTATCTGCGAGGGAAATCGAATCGAATATTGTCTACAAGAGATGACTCACTTAGAATTAGGGACATTTCGGACACTTCGTACTGATACTGGATAGTTGTAAAACCGTATTCGATCATTTGGTTTTGTGTTGGATTTGGATACCCAAATATGCACACTATTTGGGTATCCAACAAACAAAAAATATTTAAATAGATCTGTTGTAAATTAGTTATTTATTAAAATGTATAGTAAATATATTAAAATTACATTATATTATTTACAAACTATTAAAAGTGTATTCAATTAATAAATAATGAATAAAAAATTAAGTAAACCTTACTAAACTAAAACTAAACTAAACTAAATCTAAACTAGAATCTTATCTAAAAATATACGTGGGTATTGGAGTATTTCACAAAAAATATATTTTCTCTTTTTTGAGATAAATATTCAAAATATATCTAGGTATTTATAGACAATTACGAAAAGGCGAGATTTAACGTTTATTTTTACCATACCATTCCTCGTAATATTTTTCAATGTGGAAAAGTAAATATAAATATTTAGTCAAATTTTAGTAGGTAACAAAATTGATGCCTTGGTGAGCTGGTAGCCTAACGTTTCATATATCATATTCAGGCAGTCCTACTCTTGTTAGACTAGGCTACATACACTAAAACTTGGTATACATCGCGTGGTGTTATAGGCCTATGACCTTAAATCATATGTAACGATTTGTAAGGAGGCTTATGCGGTGAACATGTTTGTGGAATTTTCTTACTTTAATATGCTATTTGATATTTATTCCAACTTGAATACTATAAAAACTGTCGCAATAGAAGTCATTTCATAACAATTTTTTTAAAACTGAACAAAAGCTTTTGCTTACTAGGAGTCATATTGTAGTTCTTTGGAGATGTTTTGTTTCAGATGGATGCTTACACGTACAGATACATTATTTAAGATATAATGTTCTTGTACATATAATATGTATCAAACATTTGATAACATGTTACCCGTAAACTTTTCTTACCCAACCGTAATAAAATTGCATCGAATAAAGGACACTCCTCAAAATCTTGTTAACTAGCACGAAACATACATAAGTAAATAAACTAACTATTTACTTTCAGTATTTTATGTAACTTATTTAAGGCAAACATCAATAAATTGTTTTATCTCAAAACGTTCTAATAAACTTTCCTAATATAAGAAAAAGAATATTGGTTAATAAAAAGAACTTATTCCATTTTCCGTTGGAACTTTCATGCTCATAATGAAAACTTCGCTAGTCTTAAATCCTGAAACTATCCATAAACTGAGGATATACAGAAGATTTTCTTCTTAACCGTACAGTATCGTAAACCATTTTCCAGGGGCGTTATTTCATAAGAGTTCAGACACTAAAATATCTGCACTCCAGACTTTCTATAAACCATTTAGTCGAGACACTAATGTCTTCTTACAAGAAATATATTGCAACATCAATGAACTCTGAAAAGTAAAGATAGTTCAAAGATATTGTACTTTACGTGATTGGTTTATTTTTGAAGTTATCGCCCGTGAACTCTTTATTTTTTACTATTAGCTAAACTGTTCTCTAATCTTGTTAAAATAAGTTCTATTGTTTAGTGTATGTTTACGTACGAACGTGCTAACGTACACTGTAACCGATTTCGGGGATAGATAAAGCTCGCGTTTATATAACCTGCACCTGAACTCAGCCGAACATAACCAACATAACATCAAATGCAGCGAACCTTATAATAAAAAATGAGTCCACTATTTCGCTGGAGGAAAGGTTGAGCTAACGACTATGAACACCGATTTCGAGAGAGAAATTCCTTAAAACTTCCTTAGTTAAGGCGAAGGACATGTCGAGTAACGGGCGTATGTTCAATTGCACTTCTTCGGTGGATACGAGGCTGCTCTAATGCGTAATTGTGGTAAGAGCACTATGACACTGACAACATTACCGAGTCAAATTAAAATTATTGAATTTGAACTTCTCATTTATTTTAACTTTGAATTATATATATATATATATATATATATATATATATAATTTTTTTTAATCCCTAGACACACGCAGCAACTGTGTGGCCCAAACTAAGCAGAGCTTGTGTTATGGATGACCATACAGCGAACTGGTGGGGGGGTCTCAGAATAAACATACATATATAAATAAAAACAACCATGACCCGAAAACATCTGTGTTCATCACACAAATGCATACCCCGGCCAGGACTCGAACCTGGGACTTTCGGCGAATGAGGCAAGGCTACTTACCACTACACCAATCGGTCGTCCAATATTTTGAGGTAGTTGTATGAAATGTGCTAAATTTATAAACATTTATAAACATAATAAACATTTTCGTTTTATAGTAGTTTCAAAGATTTAAGTCTCCTTGGCACACTATTTTAACATAACATGTAGGCTTAAGCTTTTCGTTCAACGGGTAATTTTCAAGTGCTTCGTGGTTTTAAGGCAAAATGACCTACATTGTACACACATTGTTTTATTAGCTTAGGCCCTGCGCAAACTTACCCAAAAGGCCCCATATCTTCCACAGCACAGAAATATCATATAAAATTTATTCGGAATCGGAACACCTTCCTAAACAAAGTATAATTATGACCACAGTAGCATACAGCTGAACAAAGTTTTGTAATATTTAATTTACGAAGTTATACTAACGGATTGTCCAATGCTCAGATAACTTATATCAATATAAAAATTTTAAGATTTTGACATAAAAAACAAATACAACTCAGGCCTAGAATAATTATTTTAAATATCATTCATAATAAGTATTTTTCTACCGTTTTTGTTAAAATAGATCATCGCAATTGAAACTTTCTTTTCTTCTGGTGGTAGGCTTCGGCCGTGGCTTGTCACCACCCACTAAACAAAGCCATGCCGCCAAGTGACATGGTCGCGTTCCGGCATGATGTTTAGTGTAGCCATCGAGGAGGGTAGGTCTGAGTAATCGTGCTGCATCAGAGAACTGTCTTCAGCTCGTAATTTATTGACTCGCCGGGTAACTGGTTTTGGAGGGTAGCGGGATCCGAAGAAACGGTGCACTGCTGGCCGACCGCAGGTAGTAGGGGGCCCAAGTAGTGTGCTAATCACATGCAAAAGGCTGCCCCGCCACGTCGCGAAAAATCCCGGGAGGCTTCATCGTGCCAGCTGGCGACTGTTTAGAGAGGACCCGATGACAATCCCCGGGGGGGTTCGGGCGTCCCCGCAGTCTCCAAGCCAGTTTCCCATCGGTGCGTTGTTTATTGCGAGCTGCTTGGTTCCATTTGCAGCGCTTCACTCAACTTCTGTCCTCCTCCCTATTCACTCACCCAACTAATATGAAAAGTCACAAGAAAGTAAGGTTCTACAGCGGTTGCACTTCCTCTCTCTTAAAGTGCACTTCTGCAACATCAGAGGAATGCACTCAAATATCAACGATGTCCACCACCATCTTGAGACAGAGAGGCCTCACCTACTCTTCTTAACGAAGACGCAGATCTGTAATCCATCAGACTCGGCATACCTTTGTTACCCAGGGTACATCCTGGAGCCCAATTTCCGCCCGAACGCCGGGATGTGCATGTAAGCCAGTGACGAGATCTGTTGTCAGCGTCTCCGTTACTTGGAAGATCTGGACTTTTCCGTTATGTGGGTTCACATTGATACCGGCCTTGACCAATTGGTCTTCGCCAGTATATACCGGTCACATAGCGGAGATCGGAAGACAACGAGGCTCATGGAGTATCTCAGCGATGCAGCAGATAAGGTTCGGCAACGTTTTCCCTCAGCGCAGTTGGTGTTCCTGGGGGATTTGAACACTCATCATGGGCAATGGCTATACCCGTATCAGGACACTGACCACGCTGGAAGAGAGGCTTTTAAGTTTTCCGTGACTCAAGGCCTCTCACAGCTTGTGCACGAGCCCACGGGCATCCCCGACGTTGCCGGCCACACTGCATATTGCTTAGACCTTTTGCTGACAACTGATTCTGACAGGTGATCGGTGTCCGTAACTGCCCTTTTAGGGACATCCGACCACTGCGTGGTGAAATCTGTGTGAGTACTGCGACTCGCCGCCTGACACCAGCCCAAAAGGCGCTAGGCGAGTATGGCGATACAAGTCAGCAGATTGGGATGAGATGCGGCACTTTTTCGCCTCTTATCCTTGGCGGCAGACTTGTTTTACATCAACCGATCCATCGTGCTGCGCTGATGCTGTATCAAGTGTGATAGGCCAAGCAATGGAGTATTTCATCCCTTACGCTGCCTGCAGTTGTGTTAAAACACTGCGCAGCCGAGTTGTCTCCCATACTAACGCGCCTGTGTCGACTCTCTTTGGAATCTGGAAAGGTCCCTTAATCCTGGAAGCTGGCTAACGTGCAACCAGTACCAAAGAAGGGAAGCCGTGCAGATCCCATCAACTATCGACCTATTGCAATCACCTCCATACTTTGCAAAGTCATGGAGCGTGTATTGAACAATTGCCTCCTGGCATACCTTGAGTCCAACGAGCTCCTTAGTGATAACCAATATGGTTTTCGCAGTGGACGCTCAACTGGAGATCTTCTTGTGTATGCCACTCACTTATGGAGCGAAGCCTTGGAAGGTCACGGTGAAGCTATAGCTGTATCATTAGACATTTCCAAGGCTTTTGATAGGATCTGGCATGATGGTCTCTTGAGTAAGCTTTCAGCATACGGAATACCTAAAGGGCTCTGCGACTGGATATCTGATTTTCTGAGGCAACGGTCAATTCGAGCAGTCTTAGACGGCTGCTCTTCTGACCTAATGGCAATTAATGCCGGGGTACCTCAGGGATCTGTTCTCTCTGCAACGTTATTGTTGCTGCACATTAACGACTTGCTAACCCCAGGCATTATTGGTTACGCTGATGACAGCACCGTTGTAGAGAGATACATGTCCAATGCGCGAGCGAGTCCTCAAGAAATCTGGGCTTTGAGAGAGTCCATGATTGAGTGGGTGGATTTGGCCTTAAAGAGAGTATCCGATTGGGGCAAGTCCAACTAGGTCAAATTTAACCCGTCGAAAACACAGGCGTGTTTATTCTCCGCGAAAAAGAGCAATTTCGACCTAACGCCCACTTTCCAAAATGTTTCTGTACCCTTAACCGACCACCTAGGGCTTCTGGGCGTAACTATATCGTCCCAACTAAACTTTGGGCAACAAATTGTGTCCATGGCTCAAACAGCTTCAAAGAAGTTGGGAATCATCTCGAAGGTCCGACGGTACTTCAGCCCTGAACAGCTACTTAATTTGTATACAGCTCAAGTTCGATCTTGTATGGAGTACTGTAGCCACCTTTGGGATAGTTCTGCAAAGTACCAACTAGAAGCGATGGACGCAGTTGACCGAAGAGCCCGAAAAATTATTAACAACTTTGACCTCACCACCAAAAAACTGCAAAGCCTCGGCAAGTTGCCAGTTTAGCAGTCATCTACAGATTACATTTTGGAGAGTGTGCGAATGCTCTTTTTGATCAGGTTGAACCCACACCCTTCTTGCATCGGACTACTAGACGCAGACAGACCTTCCATCCCTTCATGGTAGATATCCCAAGAAGTCGAACCAAACTCTTCGATAGTTCCTTTTTGGTGCGGGTCGCCAAGGTGTGGAATGAACTGCCTGCGTCTGTTTTTCCAGAAAACTATAGTCCTAGTTCTTTCAAGCGTCGAGTGAATAGGTATCTCGTGGATAGACGTGTAACACCTTCGTCTTCATCGTCACTTTCCATCAGGTGAGATAGAAGACAAACGTCTAATCCTTTTTCAATAAAAAAAATAATAAAAATACTTTGTTTTTTTTTAATAAAGTTTATTCAAACTGTGCTCAGTTTCTGTTGATAAAAACGGTGTAAAAATATTTTTTTCAATCTTCAAAAATCTTGAAATTGTACTGCAACAGTACAAACTACACAGATGAACAGATATACATATAATGCCGCTTGTACACTGAAATTGAAATTATTTTATGTTCCACGGAAACTACATAATGATGCTGTACCAACATGAAATAAAGTTTACTTTGATAACAACTTACTCATCAGTCAACTCCACCTTTAACCTACTTAAAATTGTTCCAGCTGCATCCGTGGAGACTACCTCAAGGTGTACTGGGAAGTGGAAGGTCCAGGACCTCCCGGGGCCATTAACGAACGCTCTGGCTGGGCCAAGGAGCTATGTGGCTCTAGAGCGGATACTCCACCTGCCTTGTATTCGCCAGGATCGGTGCTTGTCCTGGAGTTCCATACTGGAGTGAGGAGTAATAATGCCACAGGGTTTATCGGGACGTACAGCTTCATCGATAAACGTGAGTTAGAGCTTTTTGTTTGTTGGAAAAGAAGGGTAATCTTATAAATACTATCTAAATAAATCACTGTATATACTTTTTATAAAGCTTGTCTGTTCTAGAAAAATATTGAGTGATGTTTTAATTGATTTCCGTTAGCTAGCAGCACCACATGCATCGATAATTAATAAAGATTTAAACATAAGACTTAAGTATTCAGCAAAAACCAACGTTGATGTAATACTTTAATGACATGAATTTCATGTGGAAATATTCCAGTATTAAAAAAAATATATATTCTTATCCACGATAAAATGTATTCAAATGCCTTGAACGACAAATGAAACGAAGTCGTTTCTAATTTCCCTTCTTATTAGCATAAATTACACCAATCCGATAAAAAATCAAGTCTATTGAATGAGCATTTCAGTATTGGCAAAGTGCCCATTATTTAATTACGCTCGAGCGTACTTTTAGTAAAGTGATTAAGACTTCGGCTTGTTTATAACTTATCACTTAGAACGTCAAAGTTCCACAGTTCTTAGAAGGTCAAAATTCGTCAATGAAATTCAAGTTAACTTTATCTAGTAAAATTGTTTTTATCATTGTTTCTTGTTCACATAAATTTTAATAGTAATTTTCCTTGAGTAGGTACTATTAAAAGAAAATGTGATTTTGAGAAATGAACGCTATAGAGAGGAGCCTCGGTTAAATAATCCAAATAGATACACCTATTTTTTACAATTCTGAAAAACGAGACAGTAAATTTGGATTTGTATCAGAAATATGATTTAAATAACATGTGCAGTGCGGAGCTTGTTCTTTCACCTCTAGGCTATGGTTGAGGAGGGTGATGGCTGGATCCCGCGTAAACTCATGAACGGGTGCCGTCTAAGGGTATTTGTCGTTTGGATAGTTGTAGGGAGGCAGGCTCGTCGAGCAAACGGATACGGATAAGAAATATTTTTGTTTAGACTTAAAGAGACATTGTAAACTTATTTTGAAAAAATTATACTCGTGAAATTTCTTGCCAGTTTTTTTCACGAAGGTTTTCCTGGTGGTAGAGTCATGCTTTATTTGACGTCAATAAGAACAAAAAATGTGCGTGTTGAGAAATAAGTACATGAATTTAAATTTGAATCTACCTTTTTGAATCGAGTTATAAAAAAGGAGGTGGTTTTTTAAATTAATAATTTTATCTGCCTCTTCTTCGAGTGTTTGTCATAGGAGTCTTTACAATCTATTTACTATTTATTTATGTATTATTTACATAGCCGACAATGAGCACGCAATCCACCTGATATTAAACGGCCTTTGTTCCTGTAATTTTACTACATTTTACCGTGTAAATGTTAAAAAAAATGGTACTTAACATAAAAAGGATACGGATAAGGATGGTACTTACAAAAATAAATATTACTACCACCTCCTAAATAATACCTAAACTAATAGGTTTATATCAAACTTTTCTTTGAAAAATCTTCTATATTGATATTGTCAGTTTCTCAAACATAGCCAGAGACCTGCTTTTCAATCCAATCAACTAAAAAAATCAACAAGCTTGTTATTTTTTCAAAGTAATGATACTCACCGTCCTTACTTCCTCGTAAACATATTTGATTCAAGCGTATATTGAAGATGTTTTTCATTTATTCGCACGTTACCGTATTACTTGTTTAGGCATCAGTGGATTCACACACACTTCGGTGTGTGGAATATTTTTGATTTGAGTACAACTAGTTTTTGCCCGCAGCTATACTCACTATCCTTACACCTCCTTCGCAAAATCACTTTTTTCTAAACGCAATGTACAGTTATATCATTTTTGTAAGTCGCATTATAGCCAATATTCGTCTGCGCAGAGAAGCACTACCTAACGCCGATTGGAACCGCTTGTGAACACCAATAAAATATAGACCTTTTCGCGTTAAATTACGATCTTGAATACATTAACAACAGAAACTCGTGGTATCATGCTCACTACTCTTTATCATTCCACCTGATGGAAAAAAATCCACACCAACGACAGTCGAGATAATTTTGTGCCATTAAAAACTTCTGCGCAGGTACATCGGCGTAACTTATAAACTTGGTAATAATGTAACCTACGAACATATCACTTTCTTGATGATCGATTCTGCAGTTTCGGCGTCAAAGCATAACAAACAAACGAATGAATAAAATACCTAACCAGTTTCGATGAGTACAGTTTAAGATACAGGTTCTTAAATTAGACAAGTAGTGCCTCACTTCGTCCTTATTTTCGGCGTCACTTCCACCAAATATTATATATATTAATTATATTAAATATATTGATATCGATGAGTAACGCACATAGATACTTCTGCAAAGACCCACAGCAACTGCATTTTATTTAGCAGGTTATGTCAATGATTATGTTTTTATTTAATACCAACGCTTTATTGTTAATATTAGCGCTATATTATTTTCATTGAGAAATTACATAACCAAAAGTATATATACCTTTTTAAAATTAAAATAAAAAACAGCCCAGAGCAACGCACCAACTGTATGACCCTAAAGTAAGCGATATGTGTAGTAAGTGAGATGGATGACCATTCAGCAAGGGGGGGACCCCGAATAGCATACATATACACAGCAATTATTACTCGATTACAAACATCTTCATTCATTACACAAATTAATGCCCCGTCCAGCACTCGAACCTGGGACTACCGGCTATTAACTATACGTATGTAATGAATAGAATAGAATCTTTGTACCTTATAAACTGTGTACCTACATACTTTCTTATGAAAGCGCAACTAAATAACCTTTAATCCAAAAATGATGTTAACCTTGTAACGACCACCCCTTCCTGATCTGCTCTCTGATCATATAAGGGAATGTCATAAATAAAAATTTGAAATAGATACATAAATATAATATATAATATAATATACCTAACATATATCTGTCAACTTTATTCTAATACTTCCTATTCAAAATATATATAACACCTTCAGTTATAAACTACAGAATGAGAAATTGTAATTGGCATAATATAAAGATTTATCAATAAAAAATACAATATTTATTTGGCGTGATCGTCTAAGGTTGGGTAGGACTCTTCGTTGTGTTGCATAGTAACCAAGTTCTTTTCCGAGGTATGTGACAAAGATAAGAAACAAAGAATGTTTTAAGAATGCAATGTAAATTATTATAGTAATAAAAATATATAATATAGTAAATACATGCAATATATAATAAGAGGTAATAAAGAACTGTTGAAATGGATTTGATAAATTAAAATGAATTGGAAATTTATAAAAAAATGGGTGTGAGTAGGGCCCCTATCCTCGCCCTAGTCATGTGAGAGACATCCTTTCATTTTTTTGAATTTCTCTCTCCAGGATTCACCAATCCAACACCCGAGTGTTAGTACTGAATAATAATGATAAAATAAAAATACTTTGTAAGTAAATAAGTTTATAAAGATAAGTAGAGGATGGAATATGGTGAGATTGTAAGAATAAATAAAGCTAACAATAAATTCCACAATCTTGAATAAAGTTATTTATATCACAAACCCAAACCTTGCAGATACTTTAATTTAATCTAAGTAGTGTAATCTCCAAGTTGGATCATTTTCGGAAGGGTAACTCTAATATCTATTTCATGATAATTGTTATTTATTCAGGCAAAAGTTTCCAAACCCAATTCATAATTCATTCCATGACATTTGTTAATTATTCAGCCAAGAAGTTCCAGAACCAACTCTGTCACTGAGGCTGATGCACCGGAGGGTCATCCTGTCGTAACACCAGAAGCTCAGATCATTGAAATTGATAACAGGAGACTTCAACCACTGTTTGGTCTTATGCCAGATAACAAGTCACAAAATGAACATAAATGTAGGAAAGAAATAAGAATTTTTAATATTTGTCAATTATTCAGCCAAGAAGTTCTAGATCCAACTTTCTGCCTGAGTCTGATGAGCCGGAACTCGTCATGTCGCATCAACAGATAGTCAGATCAATGAAAGTGAAACCAGAAACTCCAATGACTTTAGTATTATGTTCGTTAATAATTCATGAAATAAATATATTAATGAAGGAGAGGAATAAATAGATTTATAATTCATTCCATGACATTGTTAATTATACAGCCAAGAAGTTCATGAACCAACTTCCTCACTGAGTCTGATGCACCGGAGTGTCATCCTGTCGTAACACCAGAAGCTCAGATCATTGAAATTGACAACAAGAGACTTCGACCACTGTTTGGTCCCATGCCAGATAACAAGTCGCAGAATGAACATAAATGAAGGAAGGAAATGTGAGTTTTTAATATTCGTCAATTATTCAGCCAAGAAGTTCCTGAACCAACTTTCTCCCTGAGTCTGAAGAGCCGGAACTCGTCCTTGTCGCAACAACAGATAGTCAGATCAATGAAAATGGTTACAAGAGACCTCAACGACTGTGTGGTTGTGAGCCAATTGACATGAGGATAAAGGGAGAAAATAAAGAGTAAATAAACTTCACCAAGTTGGAGATTAGCACGCTGAGTGTGTTAAATAAATTATTTTGACTCAATCAAATAACCTTCTAGTATATCTCACCATTGTAAAGCATTACACACATTATATTTAGACGAATATAAACACGTCACAAATGAGCATTTTTAGTTTATCAGTACCTATAGATGTATTGTGTTCTGTGTGTGTGTGCGTAATTATTTTTAATACAAAGTAAGATAAAATATAACATGTAAGTATATATACTTACATATATAAATAAGTATATATAATAAAATACATATAAAGAATAAAGTACACGAAATATTGATATATAAATCAAGACCTTAAATAAATATACTATAAAAGTTAATTTCCCTGTTAAATTACCCTACAGTATTAAACGAAATAAACGCTCTTCTATAACAGGATTCACCTTCTAACGCAATAACGTAATTTAATATTAATATATTCAAAAATTAAACTTTTATCTACGAATTGGCAGAACTTTCCTGAACACGAAATTCCCTATTAATGTGTACTAAAATAATCACTCACCTAAAACTGGACCTACGTTCAACTCAACACTATATTCTCTTTTTAAACAACTGAAAAAAAAACTAAATATTAAACTGGGTACAAACTGGCAGAACTTTTGGGTTACTTTCGTTTCCCGACCGAGACTCAAACTTCCATTTCCCGAGACTGAAATACTCATCCCGTGCCTCCGACCTACTGCCCTATTTATACCCAAACGACCGAACTCCCTCCCACGGGGCACCATGCACCACGCACCCGCGACAATCTCCAGTCATATTTACCAACAAAATAAAAGAATGCACCCTTGAATTACTTATTTAATTTAATTTATGTGTAACTACTGTAGAGTTATTTTGTTTAGCAAATAAATAAATAAATAAATAATGAATAAATAAAATCTATGTGTAAATGCGAAAGCATCATCAAATATTTTCCTGCAATTAATTACCACCCATAAAATCGTATCAACAACGGAAGGGAAACTTAATAACAAAAATAGGCATCCCAAACTGCTATACTTTTTTACCTTTAGGAACATTAATTAGATGTATCTATCTATATCAAATTAGTACATAAATTCTGAGAACCAGATATCAATATTATTATTAATAATTTTTTTCTAATTTTTTTATTCTTTAGCAAGGTAAATGAATTTAACTGAACTAACTGATAACTTCAGTAAATCAGTATTGCCAACTGCTATCAGCAGGTACCTATATTGAGATTATACTTCCGCTCCATACAAAAGACTCGAGCTTGTTCCGTCACATCATCCTTTTATGAGTAATTTTTCTTCCATTTAAGGATTCTATATATCAACAATTATATCTGCTAACATATACCAATATATAAACAGATATTTTTATGATAACTTGAGTAAATCAGTATTGACAAATGCTATTAGCAGGTATATTGAAATCATACTTCCGCCCCATACACAAGACTCGAGTTTGTTCCGTCACAACCTTATCAACATTACATTACATGCTCACAACGTTTGCCTATACTCTTCAATTATTTCCAAACAATGAAATCAATTTGGAAAATCTTCCACAAATGTACTTCTCTAAACTAAAACAGAATGTATGTCAATATTAATTCACAGTTCAGTAATTTATGGCGAAACTTACTTAGGTCCGGATTAAAATGTTTCCATTATGTGGATAAGTTTGTACAATAATAAATCAATTGAGAAACCAATTTGTTGAAGAAGTTAACTTGAATTTATGTAGGGAGTTTCATAGATTCCTATTCATTTTGTATACGTACAATTGAGGAGACCTTGCATTAAATGGACGAATGTTATTAAAATATGATGGCAAATAATTGAATTATAATGATATCCGTAGACTTTCTTTAAAAAGTAATTCATATAGACATGAGAAAACAAGTTGTATAGTTGATTTATTTTTTTATTATATTTGACTCGAAAATTATTATTTTATTTTTTAATAGAATACTATTTAGGGAAAATTTTTTACGCTCGAATTCCAAAGCTTTGAGAGAAAAAGTGAATAAGTTGCGCATGTAAAAAATCAATTTCTTTCAGTATAATGACATTCTCGTCCTAAATTAAAAAAAATATCTTATATCTCTAGTCTCACGTAAGTCTCACTAGGTTACACTAAGTACAAAACGATGATTAAGGTGACGATCAGAAAGATTGTCAGGGAATTAAATTAAAGTTTTCAAATTGAACGTGACGAATTACTCGTGTTGTCAAAACAAACAACCGACATTATACCTTAACTTAACTTCCTTTGACACTATTTTTAATAAAATGAATATCTTCCTTCAGTAACAATTGATTCTTCTCAGGGAATAATTTTTTGAAGATACAGTAAAATCTAAAGTGGAACTGTGGAACACTCATGCTCACTGCAACACAAATTTTTTGGAATCAGCATTTAACGACTCACGTGAAAATGTGTAGGGCAAGCGAACCGCTTTGTTCATAATCTACCCTCCGAATTATTGAGTTCTATAACGACAAATAAGATAAGATATAAAATAAATACTATCAGACAAAAGTGCCCATTTTAAATAAATATCGACAGTTTAATAAATTGTTAAAAATGAGCTAGAATGAAGTACGTAATTTATATATTTCTACAATAAGTATGTGTAAATGACAAAACCTTTTTTATATTATCAGTACGTCTTTGCACAAATCTCTGTGGTTTTTGTACTGTAAATTTAAATCTATGTATATTGTTGTTAAATTGCACAAATAAACTAAAAAAACAATAGTAATCATTTAATGACTAACAAATAATAAAATTCAACCTAGTAAAAACTCACATTTGTTTCCCCAGGCCTAGTTTGGGAACCCCGTGTAACAAGTGTGTTGTTGCACTAATGTTAAAGAATCGCTACCCACAGGGCACTAAAACGTGGGAACAGGACGCCGCATGTTGAGTCGATTGTCGCACTAATAGGCGTTATGGGAAGCATAAGAGAAAAATAGGAATAATACGCATCAAACAAAGCGACTGTCGATAAATGATGCACCGCTCGCGTCAGTCCCTAATGTACCGATGTTTGATTGCCCCGCGGGCAGCGAGTCTTTTAAGTTTAGTACCAGGCCACTCAAAAAGTTCTACGAAAAAAAATGTTTATGTACGGAACACTGCCGCGTTATAGTTTATTTTGAAAATTCGATTATTTCAAAGTGAAAATATATTTGTTTTTTACTAACATTATGAAACTATTGTGTGTCATAGAAAAATGGATCGGCGTCGGGAACATGTTCCTGCAATGATTTTTTACGATCAAGTCTAACTTGAAACCTGATTAATCAATTGATCGACTTCAATTAGCTTTTATGAATAAGGCGCTTTCTAAAGTAACTTTGTACCGCTAGTACAGCGAGTTTCAGTACGGTCGCTTAAATTTAAAGGACGAAGAAAGAAGTGGTCGTCCTTTGAATGCTGTCACGGAAGGAAACGTGCTAGAAGTGACAAATTTGTTTCAAAAACACCGGCAAATCAGATTCTAGGATATTCAGTACAATCTACAAATTGGATCAGGAAGCGTTCATGATATTTTACACAACCAGCTTTGCGTATGGATGATTGTTTTGCGTTGGGTACCCCACAACCTCAGCGATGCTCATGAGCAGGCGTGATTGATATGATTGATAAATTCAAATCACATTCTACCCGCTGTGTTTACGATATCATGACATGTGACCTCTATATAACTGTCAGATCATAACTTGGATTTATCAATATAATCCAGAAACAAAGCGCCAGTCAACAGTATGTCGGTTTCAAAACGAACCAATGCCTACGAAAGGAAACAATCGAGAAGCGCTGGAAAAATTTGGATCGGCAGTTTTTTCTTTACGGGGTATTTAGTATCAGTTCCCTTAAGAAACGAAAGTAGCAACAAAGCAGAGTGGTACACTACTAAATATTTACCAGCAATGTTTGCTGCTGCAAGCTTCTGCAACAAGCGAACGAACACGGGACTCCGAGGCCTTTTGCATTCTGCGATCAAGACGAGGGACTTCCTTAATACCACACCGGATTCCAGCCCTGATTTGGCACCGTGTGGTTTCTTCTTGTTTTTTTAACTTTAAAAACCAGCTCAAGGATATAAAGTTTTCATCTCCACAAGATGCGCTTACTGCGTTTGAGAAGGCTATTGAAGAATTACCTGTGGCAGACAGGATAATAATGTTGCTAAATGTTGGAAAATAATGTAATGTTGCTTTGAAAATTGGTTCAGACGCATGAAACTTTGTAAAGACACTGGCCAAGAGTTCCTTGAAAAGAAGTGATAAAAAAAATATAAATGGTAAAACATTTTTATTTTGTTCTCAAAACTTTCTGATCGTCCCACGTATAGTATGATTTCATATTTTCTTTACTTTGGATAGCAATAGAATTGTAAACATATTTGCAATTTTGTTGGGTAATTCCATAGTCACACAAGACAGACCAAGTTGAATATTTTTTTAAATCTTAAGGGCAAATGCAAGTATTCCCCACATAATCGGCGGCTCTTTTTCTCTACCTGTGTTTTGTAAAATATCCTTAAAATATATATTTTTAAAACCCCACCTACAAAAATGAAAAAAACTATTCAGTATTCTAATTCTAAAAGCTTCATGAAACATGGCGTTTTAAATTAATATAATGTGTCTAACAACTAATAACTAAAACATTTTAATTACCATCAGTTCTAACTTATACTAAAGCTGTACTTATTATTTATTTAGAAACTGAGGACCCTTTCAATCTATTCAAGTATTTACAAATTAATGTGATTGGGCCCAAAATGGGAACTTCATTAGGATTAATTTAAGGATTCAGAGACTTCTTTGGATTGATGTGTGACCAAAATTTCTAAATAAAATAAGCATTAACATAGTTTAGTTAATGCTTATTTCAGTTCCATTGGCTGAGGTGATTTATGAAAATATTTCCTCAAAAGAAAAATCAAGCAAAATTGATTTTCGTTTTATGTTGAAAATTGACTTCTTATGAAAAGAAAACTTTGCATGTTACTGTTGCAGAAGAGAGTGATTTTCTTCCAACAGAAATGAATTAAAATATTTCACGCTTGCCGGACAAAAAACGCAAAAGTATAAAATTAGTAAAATTATAAATTTCTTAGAATTATATATCATACATCATTAGTACATCGTTCGTTATATTAGAATCGTATGTTGATTATATACTCTTCCAAATGGTTGATTACTGCATACTCGTAACCACCTCGTTATCGACGCTCAAAATGTAATACAAACAAAATGTTTAATTATTGATTGATCTCGCAGTTCATAATCAACGAAAGTGTTACAATCAAGCTGTCAGCTATCAGTGACGTTTTTTTTTTCATCAATCAATCGCGCCATCCGTCAATGTCAAAGTGACATTTTATCCAATCTAAAATTAGCCAATAACAAAACCATTTGTCTTCGCTGTTTATTGCATGTTAATTATCGCTTTACAATCACAGTAAACAGTAAACTAATAGTTTGGTTCATGTTGTCGGAATTAGACATGTTTGTCTCATGAGTAATGGCTTTGGATGTTATTATCACTGGCTATTATGATTACTTTGTACTCATTTTTATTTTAAAATATGTTACCTTCGATCTTAAGTCGGAACGTTAAAGTTTAACTCAATTTAAACTTGTTAAATATTTTTTATTTTGATCGAATTAACGTCGTCACCATTTGTTTTTGTATATGAAATAACTGTTAATACCTTTTTTTACATTTACGAATTTTTCTCTTACGAAATTGAGTTGCAATTTTTATTTTTATTTTTAATAACCACAGTTTAAATAAAATTCGACCATTTCATTTTCACAACGATCCTAGCAGGGCAAAATACCAGGTTTTATAAAACCTATAAAAAGAGTACTCCCACCAAAACGTTGGAACAATACTTGGGGGACCGTAATTGGTGGTACAATGGCTTTAAACTTCGATTTTTAGGCCATTTAGCAATTCACTCTCGAAAACAAAGAATCCGATAAAAGCTAAAAAATTGGGGTTGTTTCGTGAAATGTAAAAACTTTTAACTAAAAAAGAAACCGATCGGAATACAAATAAAATGAAGTCACCTCTACTAGGAACGGTTATAGATACATTACAGTTTTTTTAACGCTTATTTGTGCAGTACTATAGTATTTGTGCAGTAATATAGCACACACCCATATTTGAAAGAACATGGATGAATTAACTGGTTTTTATATTCTTCTTAAAAAACAAAGAAGAAAAAAAAGCAAAATTTTAAATCAACATTTTCATAACCGGCTAACGAATATATCATCCTGATAGTGAGCGGCATGCGTGCCCATACATTGCAAATGAAGATAAAATGAGTTAATTAAAGTTTTCAATAAATAATGATACTAACGCACAATTACTAAGAGAAGTTTTGATTCAGATATTTAAAATAAACATACAAAAGCAGACAGCTTTATTGCAAATATTTACTTTATCATGATGCTTAAACATGAGAGTTAAACGAAAGACAATATGATGCTGTTGGATAGGTACATTAAAATATAAAGGCCATATTGTGAAAGCTGTTGCTAACAAAATATATTGTAGAAAAGTGTCATCTCGAAATAGTTTTTTAATTAGAATATGTATTTATTTCTTGACATACAAAATTATCAGGCCCACAACTTACGGCCCGGAGCCGTTTTTCTTAAAAACACACGGAACATGGTGCTCGCCACAGGAGAAATCGTTGTCAAAATAGCTTCAGCTTTTAGACAAGAGCCTTTTAGCCATAGAAACACAAGGCTTATTTCACGGATTATATCGAAAATATAATAATAATGATAACAGTAATAATAATAATTTTACCACTTAAAACTCATTCCTAGCCTGAGATTTATCGATTTCTTTTCTTGTCACTTGAATTACCAATGACACAAGTCTTGGCGTGGCTACGCCTGCTGCAGTGGGTAAAAACCGTGCCGAGAATTCTAAGCCTTTCCTCTTTAGATAAAGTCCGTCACATAATTAGTTTGTGAAAACTAAACTGCAGCAGACTGTATTTCACAAAATTGAAAATGGGTCACACTTGCACTGTTCACTAGCAGCTGATATATATTTTTTTAATAACGAAGTGGCCAATTTTCCAAATATCAATTCCATTTGAGAGAAAGCTGTAATTTTATTGAACTACAATTTGAGGCAATAAATATAATATTGTTTATTGAATTTATAAACAGCTTACCTACTTCTGCCTTACGAAGATTTTCTATGAATTGTAAGGAGAGCCTATTAATGTCACCATGGTAAACAATAATTATTTTGTAACGTAATTACCCGTTTTTAAGTTCTATTTCACTTTTCCTTAAACACATAGATCTATGATGTTACAATTTTTAAGTACTTTGCAGAACATTTTTAACTAACATGTATAAAAAAAACATTAGATATTCATTAATTACCTTAAAATATGTTCGTAAATCTATATGCGAAGTCTTTGAGAAGTATGCAATTTCCGGTCAATAGCTTTCATAATAAACGAAAATAACTATTCAAAATATGATTACTATGGTATGAAATCTCAAAGTAACATGACTTTAATAAATTGAGTAGGTATTTGTTGACAAATACTAACTGCATTGTATAAATTAAGACGTTTTCATAGCTATTCTAAACACAATTCAAATAAATACCTAATATTCCAATTAACGTTGTACTTTGCAGGTGTTCACCCCGTTCATATAAACAGCATTACTATAAGGGCCCATTGCCCTCCGGTTACCACTTATGTAGCCACAAAATCGTAATATAGTAATTGAGGTATAATTAAATATAATATATGTAATTCGTAACATACAGAACTATAAACTATATATAATAATTACACATTTCCTAAACTTATCTTGTTTGTTTTACTGGTATTCAAGCGGTTTGTGGAATTTAATTCACAAAAAAATGCACTTCAATTTTAGATCTATCTAATATTTGCAATATCGTACCAACATGAAAGCTGAGGATATTGCTACCGCGACGGTGAAGGAAAAATCGTCCATCTATATGATAATTCAACAATCACTGAAGGCCATTTCTATGAAAATCCCAAGTATATGCGCTCTTGCCTTCTGCATCTAAGACACAAATTCTTTTATCTTATGCTATTCTAGTACTTGTTGTGGAAACTACAAGAAGAAATCATTTTCAATTACAACATGCTCGCAAACAACAAAAAAGGCTTTTTAAAAGGTTCATTAAAACGTTTCATTTTAGTCATAATGTTTACCTCCTTGTTAACCGCTCTTCTCCCTCTAAAATTGCCAATAAAGTAGAGATAGTGAAAAATACTATCAAAAAAATTGTTGTCTTACCTCGCCCAAAGAACCTCCCAACCCTCGAACCAAAACACCGACCGTATACTATCTATCTTCTTCTTATGCAAAGCTAAAACGCATGAAACATATCGATAACGAATAGATCACCTTAAAAACTATTATAAAACTTATTCTGTGTCAAAAGATTATATTCTTTATGTTATTAAAAAATTACGTGTATAATATGCGTTATATACTTATTACCCAGCAACAACAGTTGAATAACATACTGTTCCATTCGTGTAAATGCTTCAGTTGACATTATAACTTGTTATTAAAAAAAATGTTTGAAGTTCATTATAATACGGTATAATATGTTTATAACCATTAATTATTAAGTACCTATTTTATGTTTAAACCTCAATATAGAGGTAACCAGTCGTGGTTTTACAACGTTATTTTCTTTGCGAATATAACGTATACCTACAAATTTTACAATCGCTGATTATAGGAGTAAATATTTTATTGTTTTAGAAATTTGATGATCTTTATCAAAGTTTTATTATTAAGATGAAGTTTATTTTTCTGGGTAGACCTTTTTAATGATAAACCAATACTCAAAAGCTGCTATCGTAATTCTGGCTGAACCGTAGGTTTTAAAGAATAGTTACCCGAATAACATTTTCAAATTTAAATAATTTAGAAATTATCAAAAATAAAATTTAGGTAAGATCTCCAAACTGGTGTTTGAAGCAGGCCTACTATAGTGTCTATATCTTAGAGCCACTACAAAGTAATTAATTTCTAAGCATGAAACAGAAAGAAAATTTACCGGTAAAATGGGAGATAATTATCGTCTTTCAAAGTATGTATAAGATAAAAATTAGATTGATTAAAACTGTGGATCCAAAGCATGAATGACACAAAGTTTACCGTGATTCTTGAAATAAATGTGGGCACACATAGCTATCATTGCCAAGAATATCATCCTGGTTATTGTATTTATTCAGGATGCCCCACCTGTGCCTATGCAATATGTCTCTGTCAACAAAAGGTATTATCAGTAACGGGCACCATGCCAATATGTTCGTAGGCACAAAGACTTTAATTTAAGCAAAATAGGTCTCTACCGGTGATTTTTTTTTGCCTTAGATGATTAATATTGTAATACTATTATACCGATAAAAATTGAACGGAAATTTTGTGAATGCACATAATATTTGTACTTTGAGAAAGAATGAAATACGTGTAATTGACAGCTAGGTAAGATAAAAACAATAAATAATTATTTCTCGGTCAGTTGCTGCAAAATCTCTATATATCTACCGACTTGTTATGACACTTAAAATAAAACCTTTAACCAAAAAAACTGAGAACCAGATAATGAGCCGTAGTATACTAAGCAGAACGGTTTCCACTGCTCGGAGGCAAAAAGTGTGCCATAACAAGTATCACGCTCTCGTTCTTTGCTTTACTATTAAATCTTAACCCCGCTTGTTGTTGAACATTGTTATTTTAAAAAAGAAACTAACCATCGCTACTTATGTGACTCAACCTTTATTCACTTGTAAAGCTGACATTGACAATGATCGAACACGTCACGATACACAGATGTGACCTTGCTGTAATAGTGACATGAATCTATTAGAACATGAGGTTTAACTTATCAAGGTTATAGATAAGCTGACAGACAGCAACTTCATTATGTCAAGTAGAGATTGAATAAAGCCGCAGCTTTCTACAATCTTAGCATGGTAAAATACCAGAGTATTCGTGAAATACCAACCAAGTAAAACTCCAGGAAACACCTTTATTAACGAAGTCTTTGACATTAAATATGAATTACCTACTTATCACACATACTACGTTTAACACAGGGAGGTATACACAATATGTACAAGTCAGAAAATAAAAAAGCTGTTGATTTCTGGTTGCTCTGTAGTATTTTCAAACAATCATTATTTTCTGAATGTTGATTAAAATAAATTTAAAAGACTTTTATGCTTAAAGAAAAGGTTTGCAAGTCGTGCATATGTTTAGTGTAGCTGTGGAAACGATGGGTAAAATCTTCGACAACATATAAAAGCAAGATACATAAATAGTGAGTATATCGTATAGTTATATTAATATTTGGGCATCCGTAAATTCTTTGTATTTGGCTTTCTAAATTCAATTTGAAGTCGTGCACGTAATTTGTTTTCATACGGGTTGTTACGTAGCAATTGTCTCTTCTAAACCATCGTAAATCGTTTTAAAAATATTTTTTTTATGAAACTACGTCCATATCTGGTTTTCGCAATGTAAACGAGTATAACGTAAAATTTATGGTCTCAAATTCTTGATAAGCTAAAAAAATCAATAGAAAAAATAAACCCAGCTCTATGCTATTCGGCTTAGGAGGTATTAACAGTAATCAGCCAAATATTGCGATACGTGGCTTCGAGCCCTCATAGAGTATATTCTGATATAGTTTATTTTAAATAAGAGAGTGAGTTTCTCTGTTTCTTATTATTATTATCATTTGTATTGAGGGTTTTGGAAGAAACCGCCTTTCCTTATATCGACCTGGAAGATCTTTTGTGAGTACTGTCCTACTCGTATCTATATCTCCTATCCAGGTCCAGATCCTCTAGGAACCTTAGGATCTTGCAGTAGAATCTGAGTAGTTTACTGCGTGTTTGCTTTAAAGCTTCGCAGCCACAGAGGATGTGGATTGGTGTTACTTCTTCCTCAGAACTGAATCTGCAATTCGACTCGTCTGTAAGCCCACTTGCATAAAATGCATTTGTTCAGTCTGCAGTTCTTTGTTTGTTACGTTGTTTCGCGAATTAAATACTAAACAAACATCAAATCAGTTTTTATATATGTTTTTAGGAGTAAATGCAATTAAATTATCATCATCCAGAAAAAAATACTAGCTTTGAGAGAAGCCACAAGAATTTTTTTATGAACAAATATAAAAATTTGTTAACGACCAAAATTTTTAACCTAAAACTTCATTCCAAAATACAAGACCATTAAATCAAATAGCGTCAAATATCGGGAGATATTAGTGAGAAATAGAGACCCTCGTCCTGTTCCCGCAGGATCTTTGACATCGATCAGCTTTGGGCGTAATCCCGTCTTATAAATGTGCGGTGCTTACACTTTTGTTCCTTGAAAATAATGGGCAGCTAATTAAAATAAATAGTGGAGTTTCTATGCATGTTTCATGATTAATAGAAAATTCTTGTATTAAAAAATGTTATGTATAGGTTTACAAATGACAACAAATCTAAAAATAAATAAAACACTTTTTACCGGATATTATCGCGTATATTTTAGTTAATTTTAAAATTATTTCGACGTTTCGGCATCTTTGCAGTTGCCGTGGTCACGATAGACTAAGGTGTTGTTCATCTATTGCCAGTAATAAAAACTACATGATTGTCAATACATATTAACGCCATCTGTTTCTCAGTCTTCTCGCATAACGTCCCGGATTGACACAAAAGGCACTGACTGTGTCCTGAGTTTGCAGTCTAACAGTTTGCTGGTTTTTCATTTTGATGTTTTTAAGTATTGGATCCCATGTTGATGAAAGTTTCCATCCATCTTCTCTATTGAAATTTGGATGTTTTTTAATTTCAATAGTTTCTCTGACCATCCTAGGTATAAAATGTTTCTCTTTTGCTAGGATCTTCACGGTATCAAATCTTAAATAATGGTTGGGCTTGTCTATGGAATGTTCACAAACTGCAGATTTTGAGGTTCGTTTATTTTTAACATCAGAGATGTGTTCTTTAATGCGAGTTGACACATTTCGTTTGGTTTGACCGATATAAGAGAGCCCGCAGTCACAGTCGATTTTATAAACGCCTGGATCTTGTAAAGGGATGCTTGATTTTATTGGACGAAGATGCTGGCTTATCTTTGAGTGCGGCTTGTAGATAGTTTTGATTGAAGCTCGCCGAAGAATGCCTCCTATCTTGTCAGTAACACCCTTTATATAAGGCAGGAATGCTGGTCTTCGTTCAACTGTGAGTGGCTTTACGCGGTTTCTGCGACGGCGACGCGGTGTTTTTAAATCGTTATCCCGCAGCACTTTAACCAGGTGGTTGAGTTCCTCATTAATGTGTTGGGGATCGCAGATTCCATGTGCTCTCTGAAACAAAGAGTTGCCTACGGCAGATAATTGGCTCGGGTGGTGATGGGATTTCCCATTTAGATATCGGTCAGTGTGGGTGGGTTTCCTATAAACAGTATGGCTAAGTGTACCATCAGGATTTCTTTGTATTAAGACATCTAAGAAAGCTAATTTGTTCTCCTGCTCCAATTCCATAGTGAATTTAATTTTAGAATTAAGGGAATTGAGGTGGTTTAGGAATGCAGTCACTTCATGCTTAGGTAATATAGTGTAGGTGTCGTCAACGTACCTCTTGTATATCTTCGGCACAACAGGTGCCATTCGGAGCGCTCGCTCCTCGAAGTTCTCCATGTAAATGTCAGCTACAACAGATGACACCGGAGACCCCATGGCAACACCATCAATTTGAATGTAGCCGATTACCGATTACCACCCGAGCCAATTATCTGCCGTAGGCAACTCTTTGTTTCAGAGAGCACATGGAATCTGCGATCCCCAACACATTAATGAGGAACTCAACCACCTGGTTAAAGTGCTGCGGGATAACGATTTAAAAACACCGCGTCGCCGTCGCAGAAACCGCGTAAAGCCACTCACAGTTGAACGAAGACCAGCATTCCTGCCTTATATAAAGGGTGTTACTGACAAGATAGGAGGCATTCTTCGGCGAGCTTCAATCAAAACTATCTACAAGCCGCACTCAAAGATAAGCCAGCATCTTCGTCCAATAAAATCAAGCATCCCTTTACAAGATCCAGGCGTTTATAAAATCGACTGTGACTGCGGGCTCTCTTATATCGGTCAAACCAAACGAAATGTGTCAACTCGCATTAAAGAACACATCTCTGATGTTAAAAATAAACGAACCTCAAAATCTGCAGTTTGTGAACATTCCATAGACAAGCCCAACCATTATTTAAGATTTGATACCGTGAAGATCCTAGCAAAAGAGAAACATTTTATACCTAGGATGGTCAGAGAAACTATTGAAATTAAAAAACATCCAAATTTCAATAGAGAAGATGGTTGGAAACTTTCATCAACATGGGATCCAATACTTAAAAACATCAAAATGAAAAACCAGCAAACTGTTAGACTGCAAACTCAGGACACAGTCAGTGCCTTTTGTGTCAATCCGGGACGTTATGCGAGAAGACTGAGAAACAGATGGCGTTAATATGTATTGACAATCATGTAGTTTTTATTACTGGCAATAGATGAACAACACCTTAGTCTATCGTGACCACGGCAACTGCAAAGATGCCGAAACGTCGAAATAATTTTAAAATTAACTAAAATATACGCGATAATATCCGGTAAAAAGTGTTTTATTTAAAGTATGTATCGTGAAAACTTAAGAAAAGATTTAACAAATCTAAAATTAGTACGAAAACTAAGTGGAATGAAGTTTATTTGTGACATGCTAACAATTGAGATACTCACTTCAGACACGTCCGCACTTGTCGCAAAATGTTGATACGACCGGCCGGGTAGTCGCCTGCTTCGCTGCCGTGGTGTTTTGTCCAGAAGGTTTATTACTGGATTTAGTAATGGATAAAAAGAGTAGCTAAAAAAATTATAATTGGGTGTATGTTTGAAGAATTAATAGAAATATCTGGCACGATGTCACTGGCACATGTAATTCGTTGTTTTAACATTTTTTTCTTGTTGGGTTTATATGTCAGGCTTATTATGAAGTAAAATTTAAACCTTTACTACGAGTTTGGACAAATCAACTTTAAATTTACTCTCTCTTACACTCTCTTTCTCTTTATATTTGTAACGATTTTAATACTTATCCTTAGCAATATTTTATTACAAAAACTTTCGTTGTGTTACAAATCAATCGATGACTTCGAGTGTAACGCATTATTTTCAATCGCATCGCAAGTTTAACAAGATAAGTGGTATAACATGAGACGTTTAGACAGTTAGTATGCATCCACAAAGCGTCAACAATGGGCTTTGGTGTAAATCTGTGAAAAGCCCCAAAGGTGGCGGTCCGACGCCCGAATAGGATCGGCCCTACCATTTGTTTACAAGTCCCTTTATTTACTGTAGTTTACTAGATAAATTGGATGTATCCTTAGTCAGAATATATATTATTTAAGTTCGAATTTTTTATAGGAAAGTAAAATAAAAACCATGACGGCCTGTTTGGTATGTTGGTAAGTAGCCTTGCCTTCCATGCCAGAGGTCCCGGGTTCGAATCCTGGTAGGGGCAGATATATTTGCTTTCTAGTCATGGATGTGTATTTACGTTTATTTAAGTTTATTTCTAATATTTATATATAAAAAAAAATATTTACGTGTGTTTATATATTTCTTAAGTTTATTTATCCGTTATCTAGTATCCATAACACAAGTTCTTTAATGATACTTAATTTGGGCTAGATAATGTGGTGTGATTGTTAGAAATATTTATTTATTTATTTATTTATTTATATTTATTAAATATTTATATGAAATAAATTCAAAGCATGGTATCATTCCACGAAATCTTTATACATTTATATTTAGAGGTTTGTGGACTCGAAAACTTATCCACTTCACTGTATCAAATATCTACGTATCGATCTACCCACGTGATGGTAATTGGCATCCACGCCCATGGACATCGTATTATTTATCAATATTGAATGTGACTATTATATCTACTAGTGATGCATTGCCTACTGCTTGCTTCAGTTTAAATTAGCTCCGATTAAAAGAAAGGAGCCTTTAACCGGAATAAAACCACGAACACGTGATAAGTATGGCGAACAAAACAAACTTAACTGTAGTACCGCCCCAGGCGAGGTCTTAACATGAGAGCCACTATTTACTCGTACTTCTGTTACCACTCCGATCCGTGTTCGTCTTCTTTAGCAAATTAATGCTCGCATTAGACGACCGAGTGGCGTAGTGGTTAGTAGCCCTGTCTCATATGCCGGAGGTCCCTGGTTCGAGTCCTGGCCGGGGCATTCATTTTTGTGATGAACATAGACGTTTCTTCTTGGGTCATGGTTGTTTGTATTATGTGTATGCATATGTATGTTTAATTTGGATTCCTGCCCAGTTCACTTATATGGTAATCCATAAAACAAGCTTATTTTATGTAAGCTGTCTGGGGGTTTATTATTATTATGATGAGAAGACCCCGTAGAAAAAACTAGCAATAAATTCCGAGTTACTATTTAATGTATTAGTAATTAAAATAATTCCATTGATATTTACACCGCCGTTCTTCACGTTCGACTTACGATCGAGAACCCTCAGTATCACTTATTCAGGCTTTACAAGAATGGCTTATCGGGCACCTGTCCCCATGCATATTAAAGCTCCGGTAAACCTCCAACTTGGCTGGAGCAGAGAATTTTCTATTACATACTAAGAAACCCCGTGCGAATAAGAACTTGCTGAGTTTAAGGTCTTTCCGATATTGGGAATATTGAATAAGGCCTTCTTAGACGTGAATAATGGAGCAATGCCGTATATTTTTTCTAGAGACCATCTTAGTTATGGAGGTAGTCTGAGTGTTATTTTTAAGGCTTCACTCTTATTAAATATGTGTAAATACTAAGATGATTGATACCACATACGAACTGAAATTAAAAAAAAAATTGTCTCCCATTCAAACACATGTATAATATGATTGCTTAATATTGATATATAATATACACATATACACATGCTAAATTCATCACCACTAAGGTTTCTATGTTTAATTCGATTACATATCGATCACATACGATGTCGATCTTCAGGGGTGAAGTTAGTCGTTATTTTCATAACAATTTATTTTTATTTTACTTGTTTACATTCTTGTTACTCAAATACGCAAAAATGGATGAACGGATTTATTAACATTTGGCACACTGAAATAATATGACCTGACATAACATAAAGGCGTACACTTATTCCGATTTTTCATAATTCTAATAGAAAATAACTTCGTATTTTCGAGGAATACGCCGCAGGCAAAATCTAGTTTAAAAATAATTCTTGTAACGCAATAGTTAGTGACTTTTTAATATTATTATACATTTTAATCGTACGTACTTATCTACGTACTATAAGCAAGTGGTGTGGCCTTGCTGATGATTTTTCATGAGGATGCTTTACATGTAAGCCTCTAGAATATTTCATTTATAAAATATATATGTAGTATTCCCTTTTATAATTTCCCAAAGTAATATTTTTCAAAGATCAATGAGAATAAAAGCCTGAGTCTTAAAATTCTCTCGAATTTTAAGTGCTTTTGTAATAGTGAATTTAACAAAGAGGCTCTTTATATGCAAAACAGAAGATAGAGCCAGTACAAGAACATAACTCTCTTGCACAATTTCTACATATTTTCTTTACTCTGTGAAAAGTTTCTATTTAATAAATTATAGTTGGAGCAAAGTAAATTATAAGTAAAAAATTAAAATATAAGAATTACCTTCTCTCTTGCTTCAGCGTATTGCAGAATAAGTGCAAGCTTCTAACAATAAAACATCACTTGCAAGAATTGTATTATGATACATTGCACTGAAAATATCAATATTACTTACACGCGGGAAGTTTAGGTTGATAATTTACTCAAAAAATCAATTATTATTATTATTGAAAAGCCATATTGGATTTCTTATATTTTTTGTGTGAATAAAGTATTTGAGATCCTGTATGCTTTATCGTGTTTTTTTGTAGGAAAATCATAGATTTGTTGATTACTTGCTGAGCTTGTGCAATGTTGAGTTGCATATAACTGCACTTAAATTATCTACTTAACGCACAGTAGAGAAAACAAGCAATAATTTGTCTTTAAGATAACGAGTTTCACTCGATAGTAAGAAAGGTTATTTGTGATGCTATCTTGAATTGTATGTTCTCACTGCTAATATGTTCAGATTACGGATCCATAAAGTTTTGATCATTTGTAATTTTAGTTTCAGTTAAATATGGAAAGATTTCATAGCTCTGAAACTTGCGGATAAGAGCTATTCGAATTTTTCATAAATTCTAATTTAAAAGAACGTCTTCAACGTATTAAAGATTTTAACGTTTTCATTCAATTGCGAATAAAGCTTAGATAAATATTTGATGATCGAATAGTTTGCGTTTATCAATTAATAGAAATAGAAATCTTTATTTGGAATAATTTACAGAGAAAAGTTGACAATGATCGATAATATCTGCATTTAGTTTTAAACTGTGTCGTACACATTAACGCCCGCCGGTTGTTGAACGAGATTCGTGCTGCAAGCGCAATCTTCTATAAATTTTAATTAAATTTTGATCAGGCTTTTTTTTCAAAATTAAGAAATTCAAAGTGTATGCTGATAATTAAACTAGGTGATAGATAAGAACAAATAAAGAAGAATAAGAATCAATACTCTTGATATAACCGCACCAACTGCAATGAACTTTCACACCAACGTGCTTGTATTACGGAAGGCCTAAGAAAACACACATGGCATGTAAACAAACATCTTTGTTAATCACACAGATGCCTTGACCACCAACTCGAACATATCCGTTCAAAAAGCGGCAAAATATCTTATTTTCCTACTAGTCTATACGATTATCTTTGATCTGAACTTTCCAATATTATTTCAAGCAATCTTTTTCAAATGCCTTTGTTTATTACATGTTATCAATATCTGTCCAAATTATGATTGGACACCGTTTCACCGTAACAAATACAATATACTTACAAACTCTCATTAGTCCATTGAAATGTTACAATTTATAGGCCTAAATTTACATTTCTTTGAGGACGCAATTCTATTTTTGTGAAATGTAGGGGGGGTCAGTAGAAGTCAGTAGAACCCCAAGTTTGTAGGGTTGCCACCCTTGTCCCGCAGCCGCCATCTTGGAAAAAGGGGGTGAGAACACTTTTTTCGCTATATCTGCTAAAGTATTAATCGTAAAAAAAAATTGATGGAACATAATTTGTAGTAAATTGTTTTGTCTATAACTTTGTTTATATATTTTTTTATCGTAAAATCAAAAACAAAGAAGTTATAAGCAAAAAAATGCAAAAATTTCTTAAACCATTTTCATTTTTGCTAATAATTTTTTTTTTTACATTTTACAAGAAAATTACTTCAGACTTTCACTCACTTACTTCACTAAGTTCAGATGTAGATGGTCTTTTGAGAAATATTTTTATCTGATATTTGTTTTAATTTTAATTAATTTCTAACGCTTTTACAGTGCTCACAGCAAATTTGATTGGGTTCGTCAACGCTCCTGAGAATCCGGTCAAAACAAAATTTTGCCTTTACCTTCATTTTATGTTATTTTTTTTATACTTCTATTAAAAAAAATTTGTGACATCCCTATAATTTAATTTAGTCATTATTGACTCTTTTCCCATAAAATCTCACAAATTATTGTTACTTACAATAATTTCTAAGAGGAGTGTACATTTTCGAGAATGTTAAGCAAGTAGAAAAGGTCCGAGTTACCGTTTGGGGACAAATGAACATCTGCCTGCTACGACTATTATTATTATGTGAAGGTTCAACTGTTCCTTCTTCTTCGTTTTATTCCTTTAGTTGTGTTACAATTTTGCCAGGTGTAGACATATTGAAAATTGTGGATATTATTTTCAGGTTAATCAATAAAATTGCGAGTTTCGTGTGCTGAAATTTTCATTTAGTGTTAAACATTGCGACTTTCTTTAAGCGTGCATCATGAGTGATTGTTTTATATGACATTAAATTTCGGAATGTGAAAGCTAAAGGAGTAAAAACTTTGCTTGAGTGAGCAAAAGTCAAAAACGATTTGGACAAATTATTTCTACAAGTGTTTTTGAAGTAACTGTTCATATTCCCTGCTACCATTATTATAGTGATAGTCGAACAGATAATGTTGTTCGTCGTCTCAGCAGTCAGAGTTCACCATCTTCAGTATCAGAAAATTTCAATACAGGTTTCGATTTCTCAAACAATTGCTTTATTTGCGGCGAAGTATTCCAGGATCAGAGTCACTTGCGTCAAATCCGTCAAAGGAAGATATGTCATGTATGTCATGAAGGTACAAAAATAAGCATTTTGGACCATGTTCTTAAACGTTCTGACGACGAAGCAAAGAGCTGATCTTGCTACGCTAATCGCATAGCTAATGTTTCTAGCTTAGTCGATAGTGGAGCTAGGTATCACAAGGATTGTAGCAAGAAATTGTACTCCAAAAAATGGTGTGATGAAAAAAGACACGATGAGTGCAAGAATAACATTGACAATGCCATAGCGAATGTTTTTGCTTACTTGCATGAAAATAGTGAAGAGTGCCAATTTCTAATTACGGATTTAATGAAATCCGTTAAAGGTGATTACATTCCTCAGAAGCGCACGGTAATAGAACGATTGAAGGCGAAGTATAAGAATGACATAGTAATCTTTAAAGAAACTAAAAAATAAGACAGCACTGTCTGCTTTAAAGGTTTTGTATATAAAATAATATCGAAAAAATCATCTCATAAAAAAATGATCATCATGAGGAGAGATCGCGGAAAGTCAGAGATGCAGCTGCAATTATTTTGGAAGACGTTGGTTGCAGCACAAAGAAAATGTACATCCATTGCTCACTCCATCATTGCAGTAATTCGACCTGTTTCATTCATTTCGCCGCTACTACTTGGGGTTGGATCTTTTTTATATAAAAAATATGGTTCCAGTATTCTCATCAATGTTCTTTCAACATAAGGTTTTTCTGCATCTTATAGTTCTATTTCATTGTTCGAAGATTCCTGTGCATTTCGTCCAGTGCGTAACATTTTACCTCATGCCTTCTCGCAATTTGTTTTTGACAATGCCGATTTTAACAGCAACACAATTGATGGTAAAAATACTTTTCATGCGATTGGTGGTATTCAATGTATTACACCTTATGATAGTATTAAAGCTGATAACAGTTTACCACGTGTCTCCAAAGGAATACCAGCTTCAGCTAAATCTACTTTAGGGTTAATTCCTCTTGCGTCCTATTCAAAAGGCAAAACAATTGGATTGGGTGAAATAAATGTTTCATTAATCGAAAATATAACATGTGGCCATATGGTAAATGGTCTTGTGCTTTAAACATCGGTGCATGGAACAGCTTTATGATTGATCTTGTAAGCCCTTTTTCAAAAAGTTGAGAATTCTGACTTTTTCCTGTTTATACATTCTAGAAAAAGTATTGTTTTGTTAAAAACAACATGCAAATGTTTGAAGCCTAAAACAGTCAAAGGCTTAAAGGCAAAATTCGGTCTCAACCTCGTTAAACTGCACTATATTCTGAGAGTTTCAATGGACTATCATATATACAATAATAAGTTGATAACATTATAATATTTCTTTCTGTAATAAGGAAGTTATAACTAATACTTCCAATAATTGACACTACGTTTTAAATGTATCTATAAATTGCATTGAGAATACTAAATTAATACCGCATTGTTTTGTTGTATCAACGTTTTAATTACTTTGATTTTATGTCTCATTATACATTGTATTATATAATAACTATAAGGTTACCGGTAACAGGAAAAGTTGGAAAAAATAGGAACTTGAAATTGTCAATGTCGATGAGTCTAGTAAAACTCATACTTGATTTTTTTTATTTTAAAGGATAGTTCATAAATTTTCCCAGTTTCACAGAGGAGCCGAGACAATTATGTAAATTATTTCAAACTAAAATCAAATAAAAATAAAATCAAACAAATGCATTTTGCATACAATTTTTATTTGATATTGGTTTTTTCATTTTCACTAGAACTCTAATTCGTTTTTAGTTACGTAGATATTAATTTATGATCTATTAACAAAAGGCATTTTCAGTTAGCGGTTGCGGATGACCACATGAGGAATAGGGTTTAAAAATCGATTAACTGATCTAGGGTCATAGGTAGGTTTGCGACCGCCTGCAATAGGAAACTAGTGTTATACATATCGGCTAGAAAACCGTTTTTACGTTGGAGGGCTCGTAGAGAAGTATAGTGAATGTCATCCAAGAAGATCCATGCGCTTCACTTCTTCATTGGTCTACACGACATAGCGTGCGACCCTAGGAAAAAAGAAGGGGGGTGGTTCTGCATGGATTTCAGCCCCTTTACTAGTAGATATGACCGTTAACCAGTGATTTTGGGTTTGAAACCTGGGAGAAATAAAGAATAATAATTGCTCATAAATTATTGTGGTTTTATATTGTTATTTAGCTTTATCTTGGAGATATAATTTAATCATATTTGTTTATAAGGGCGTAATAATGTAAAAAGTACCGGTGGGAAATCTACCCTACGATTTGTTTCTAGGCTAGAATCTGAGCGAAGGTTTGTTTAATATTCGTTCACTTACAACTTCTATTGATAGTCAGGCTAATCAGACCTTTTGAAGATTTGAAACACAATTAACTTTGCGTACAATGCAGAATGCCATCATAATCAATCCTTTTTAGAAGCTACTGATAATACAAAAACTTATTTATAGACACAGAAACGTGACACGGTTTGCTTATTACGTTCTACAAATCAACCCATTTATTTGTCTTTGTTCACTTTAACAAGTGTTAGTTGCTAACAATTTGGTGCTATCATTCTTTTGTTGTAAGGAGATGTAAAAACATAGAAGATTACTTCACACATTAAACGCAACTACATAATAATTAGCTCCGCTATCGATTTGATGATTCAGTTCTAGAAGAACATTCCAATTTTTCAGGTCTAAAGATCTAAAAAATTAATGAGATATTTGGTTATTGAGTTTGGTCTTCTCCATACTGACCCATTTGGATTGCATACCTACCGGGTGTGCAATCCAAATGGGTCAGTATGGAGAAGTCAGAAACTATGAGAGATCTGTTCTTAGGAACCATGGTGTCGATTTTAGATTTAATAATAATCACATTCAAACTTTTTTCTTAACTCTCATACGTAACCGGGAATCGAACCTAGTCAATACTCTTGTAATCGCGTCAAGTATTGGTCCGTAAGTATAAGGACCAAATTTGGCTATGAAATCATGTGTAAACAAGACTAACAGTAAATTAGACTGAAATGGCCACAATTTAATTAATTTGCAAAATGTCGTGAATAATATGAATCGATCATCAATTATTTGAAGAGACCACTTATGCATATCCTATCTGTATCGATATTATGCATTACAAATAGCATTTATTTAAAATTCGCATTTGTTTAGCGGGCGTGCCGAATCATTTAAAATTTGAAAATGGAATACTTCTTTTGGAATGAATGTCATATTTTAAATAAAACGAGCCTTTTCATAACCTCTTCGTTTTGATTTTAGATAGATTATTATTGTGTTATGTGTTGTGTACTGTTTGTATAATGCGTTTAAAGAATGAAGAACAGTTAGATCTTTTTTTTTCTTTTTTTGTTCCCCTCCGCGGGAAGGGCAGGAGGATAAAAATGCCCTGACGCATACTCTTGCGCGATTCCAAAGTTATGTGGGACTCGTCCCGACGCCTACCAGAACCATACCCACTAAAAACCCCCTGTCGGCTAGTGCATTTTTGCCACTCAGCCTTCATCTGAGGGACGGCCACTTGGAGAAAGAGGCCGCGCTAGCGGGGCCCAGAAGGGGTCACCCGCTGGGATTACATAGCACTGAAGGTGCTCAAAGCACTGAAGGTGAATACATAGCACTGAAGGTGCTCAAAATGAAAATCAAATAAATAAAAAATTAAAATTAAAAATTGCAAAATAAAATTGAATTAATTCGCATTTACGTTAGAATTAGGATTTACGTTAGAATTAGAATTTACGTTAGAATTAGAATTTGCGGCCAGAAGGGCTTCGAGATCGGCTGACAGTCTGGTGGAAGAGTACGCTTGCGCATTCCTAGGCCTAGCGACGGTTAGATCTATTGGAAGCCTATTTTAAAAGTGATAAAAATTGCACACGAGCTTTAGATTGGTACCGAAATAGGCATCCATTACGTAATGTACCCACACGAAAAATATTTAATAAACTTACTTACAATTTGAGGACATGCAGTAGTTTCAGAAGGAAAAAGCAGAAGAAACCACGAAAATGTGATATTGATGTTGAGATCACTATTTTGACTTACTTCCAGGGAACTCCTGATGCTTCAATTCGTGACGCTGTACGCGATATCCTAGACGTATCTCACGGTACAATCTAACATGTTTTGAAAAAATACAAGTGTTACGGTAATGCACATTTGGCTCAAGCCTTGCATCAAGGTGATATCAGACGGCTCTAATTTTGTAACTAGTTAAAGGAGAAAATAAATTCGGATCGACACTTTTTAGAGTTTATAATTTTTTTCGGACGAAACTCAGTTTTCAAATAATGGTATGTACAATCTGAAAAATTATCATTTTTGGTCACGACAAAACCCCTTGCGGATCCACGAAGGGCGATGCCAAATAAGATTTTCATTTAACTGTTGGGTTGGACTTATATATACATAACATAGTTTTGATGTTTAAAATTTATGACTATCGATTAGATAGATTTGAATACATCGAAATTCTAGAAGACGTTGTTGAAATCATACGAGGAATGCCACAGGCTTTCATAGAAAATATGTATTTTCAACTTCTTATGACTTGCAGAATTTATACCACATTGTTTTCAAAGATTTTGATCAGGTTCGAATCCCGGTTACGTTTGAGAGTTAAGAAAAAAGTTTGAATGTGATTATTATTAAATTTAAAATCGACGCCATGGTGCCTAAGAACAGATTTCGCTATCTCTAATAGATTCTGACTTCTCCATGCTGACCCATTTGGATTGTACACCGTACACCCATATATATATATATATATATACATATATTTACTAAGACATTTAGTAAATTACCGAGTGAAAATCTTGCCATTGATATTTAACCAACAATGATGGTGTACTTTAAACCCTTTAAAAAAAATACTTGCTTAATATTCTGATATTCCGCACAGGTTCCTGGTACTAAATGCCTATCATAATGGCCTGACTATATTTGTTAGTTATGAAGAATGTCATTGTGATTTTATATTAAAAGGTGCAATAACAAGGATTACAAGTACACTCATCTAAAATAAAAATTTGCATAGTTCTGTTTAATCAATTCTGATAAAAAAATTTTAACTTTAAATATATATTTTTTTTAGAAGTGGGTTTCATTTTCACTGAAGCGTTTTATTTTAAAGTTTGATCATATATATTTCCATCTTATATTAGTTGTAACAAAATAAAAAATATTGTTAAAACTTAAACAAATAATAAATTGAGTTGTACTTCGAGCTCTTCTTCTAATGAAGATACTCAAGTCACGGAGAGATTTCTCTCCTCTCTCATATACAAACAACAAGTAAATTTGAAATTCGACAAACAAGACAAACGCATATTTAAAATTCGAATTATCATAATAAAATAGTAAGTAATCGTTGCAATGACCTATTCTAGCCAATGAAAACACAATTACTTAACAGTTACCTCCTTAGCAGCTTGCAAAATGTCGGTGATGATATTGGGTCCAAAATAATAGTTGGAACGATGTGTCACTATTTTCTTAATGCGAATGGACTAGAGTAACACAAATGTGCCATGTTGAAAACGAATTTATTCCCTGCCAATAATTTTATTTCAAGTTTTTTCAAGTATAAAGGGGTGGCTACGAATGGAAATATACATAAATTAACGTTTAACTCTCGCAACTGATTTCAAAATACTTATAAGTTTAATGATCTCGTTAAGCTTAGTAACCACTACATACAACTTTAGTAACATAGCCTACATGTTATTTGTCATTCCTTTTTATAAAGATAACCTAGTAATATCGCATTTTGGTAGGTAAAAATTATAATAATAATAATTTATTTTCTCATCACAATATGTTTACATATAAACAATATATCTATTAAGCTAGGCTGAAGGCCTGTGTTGCTGAACCGCAGGTCTCCATAAAGTACATTTGAATATTTGGTTAGACAAGCGCTTATAATAATTTTTTTTTTGAAATTTTTTGATACCGTATACAAAGAATTGTATACAGTTATTCTATATTGTATTTTAATAACTTGTTAGCGCAGAGGTCACTTTCGTTATTCTAGGATAAATAAAAACGCCAAATAAAACCATAAATATTTTAATAACAAGTCATGTAAATAACAAGAAATTTATATAGTATTAATTTTGGGGCTGTATTTATTGGTACACAGAAAAAAGAAATATCAATGGGGCCATTTTTCAAACGTGACTTGATTTCTTTCCTTTTCTTTATTGTCCTTGAGACTTTTCGTTAAAGCTGTTAACCTAAAAATAAAAAAGTGCATTATAAAACTGTAACACTTATATAAATAAATAAGTCATTACTTGTCTTGTTAAAAATTGGATTTACTTAAGAGACTCAGCAAAAACAAGGTGCCAATTTTCAGTAGCTGCTGACTAAAAACTAGTTTAAAATAAGAAAACATGACCTATTTTTGAAATCTTACTTACAGTGCTTGAAAGTTTCTTAAAGCTTTCCTGGAAGAACTGATTGTTATCTCTCTGCAAAGCAGCTTCGAGCTGTTTCTCGACTTGCTCTCTCAGACTGTCAATATCCCGCTTTATGTTCTCGTCCTCTAAATCACGTTTCACGAAGCCGTGAACCTGGAAAAATCGATATCTAATATATAAATAAAATAATAATGAATACTTTATTCAGGTTTTGTTACTTTGTTTTTAATTAATATAATGGCCAAACAATTAACTGCGATGCTAAACAGTAATATCTATGTCAACTAAAACTTTAATATTTCAACAATATACATACAATATATACATACATACAATATACATACAACAATTTAACATATTTCAATAGATAATTGACTAAATTATTAATTAAAGTGACAATAATTTTGTTTATCCACAAGTCCCTTAGTAAGTAAATAGTTGAGTAGACACAGAATAGTATTGTAGTAAAATTTTCAACAATATGAAATAAAACGTATTTCTAATTTTTATTTTAATTTTTATTTTAATTTAATTTTTATTTTATTAAAAATGTATGATCCAAGATAGTAAACATTACTCTATTAAGTCCAAAATTATCCCAAAGATCGAGATAGCTTTGGGGATCGGGATCGTAATAAGCTCATGGAAACCTGATGAATATAAACATATTTATGACCTACCCCACCATCAATGAAATCCGAAATTGAGGAACCATCATAATTATTGTTAGTGGATAAGACATCTCATTAACTTTTTTTTTTGTTTATTTATAATTTATCACAAAAGAGCATCTAAAAGCCACAAACGTTTAAACCTAGCGCTATTATTTATATATTCTATTTATAGATCTATTTATTATAGGTAATATAATACATACGTTTAGTTTCTTACTTACTATATCATTAACATCTAATATCTGCTACCTTACCTATGTTCTTTGTCATGACTCACTTTCTTTGAAACTTTGTTTAAACCGGTTCTTATACCTAAAGGTTGGCTGGTAGAGAGTGCCTTGTGGTATCAAGCCAATACAATATAATGTTTGCAAATTTTAAATAAATAAAAACATTCTTCATTTTTTATTTTATTTGTTAATAAGAAGTAAAGAAAAAGGCACCTAACACAATATATTGAAATACAGAATAGTCATGCTTTATGTTTCCTAAAAGTGTTACCTAATTTCTAAACATACAATTCAATGTAAATGACGTATTTTAAGAAGAAAGTAAAATATTTATTAACAGAGTGTTTTTGCTAACAACTGAGTTACTTTGCCCATCGTATATTATAATTAGTGCGTAGTTTTCGATTTGTCGTTTACTACTTGGAGAGATTTATTTTTCTTAATTTTTTACAATAATAATAAATTTCCAAACAAACACACCAACTGAATCGCCCCAAATTTAGCAGAGTTTGTGTTATTTATGACCATACAGCGAACTAGGGGGAGACCAGAATAAACACACATACAAAAATATAAACCACCATGAAACCACCCGAGAAAAACATGCGTTTTCACCACACAAATGAATGCCGCGACCAGGATAAGAACCTGGGTCTTTAACGGTTAATATCAATTATTTAACTCAATAGTATGCCAATTTCTGATGAATGGCGAAATTCATATCATAAATAAGCTTACTATACTGTATTTATAAGATATTCGAGTGCTTTGCTATTTAATCCTCTGATGAAAGTATAATTTTACTTACGCTGACCAAGCAGACAACGAGCAAAATAACCAGCCCTTTGTTCATCTTGATTTCTTTGATCTCACAAGATTTCTGCTTCGGAGTAAACCGTAGACTAACCCTTAATTAAACGCCGATTACTTTATATAACGATTAGAGTGAAAGAAAAACTCTATATTAACCTGTAATCATTGTTTATGTCTAATTTGACGATCTATTTTACGTAACTATAATCATGTTTCTAAGAAGTACCACTGTATGCAAATGCTTTTGCGTCATAATTAACTAGTAATTAGGTAGGCAGATGCGTTAATATAATAGAAATACATCATTCTCAAAAATATTTTTTTTTGTAATGTGATTTAGGTTTGTATTCCTAGAAAAGTGTTTCTTTTAAGTGTTTCTCAGGGTTTCTTTTATAGAAAATTAAAAAAAAATTAAAAATATTAATATGTATGCTTAAGCTGGGTACATTCTGAACTAGAAGTCATTAGGACAGTAAGGGGACGTTAGATATAAAGTTTTGAAATCTAAACATTGCATGTGATTCTGGTTCATTTTTTTAAATATATTAATTAAAGGAAGTTTTTCGATTTACAAACACAAACAGTAAACAGGAGCATTAAAAGCATTGGTTTATGGAATTTTAAAATGCTCTCAAAATTTGGGTATAAGGCGAAAACATTCAGATAAATATTCACATTTAAATTGTTTCAAATTGAAAATATTGTATTTCATGATAGATTTAAAAAAATTTCATTTGACATTACTCATCTTTTACTACATCTGCATCTTCGTCAGCATACCGTAAATGCATATTTTACTTCGGCTTTTAAAAGGTATACATAGACTGAAAGAAAAAATTGTGGTGGAAAAAACCTTTGGGCAATCCTAAGTCGAAATTGTTTAATTTCATGATATAGTAGGTACACAATTTGACTACGGCATGAAAGAAACAAAGTAATGTCATGTTGCAGCCAAGCTGTTTACACAGTATTTATATTTTATTTTTCAGAAAAAGAAACAGCCCGTGGAGACCTCAATTTCACGCCCTTCTGACATCCAAAAAACCTTTGATGTTATAAAAAGCTTTTTAACAGAATGTTCCTTCATAGTTTTCTTTTGATTGATTGAAGGGCAGATTGAACTGATTTCGGAGTTTTACGCGTTGACATTCCGATAAATGATTTGCTACTCAAATCAATTTTAGCCCAAATTTTGGAAACGCTAACTTGTGGTCGTTCCTAGTCCTTACAGAGTGAATAAAACCATGGTAAATTTCAAACTTATTAATGTTTTTATAATATTTTCGTAATTATATTGTGTTGCAAGGTGTGTACCTAAACAGATCTTTTTATACTTATCTCCTCGAGATTCTCTATTTCCAACCTTATACATTCCACGAATAGCACTTTTCAGCAAAGCGACGATCGTTTGATGACCGCGGCATGGAAACAATTCTCCTTCCGAAAAGGTGGTTGTGTACAACATCATGAACTCTCCCGGAGAGTCTGCAGATTGTGTTGAATCTCCTCGTATGTGATTCGCCGGTTTTATTGAATGAAATTGAAAACAAATTATAACTTGCAAGCGTTCCATACATTAATACTTTTTTTCGCAAAACATTCTGAGTGGCTTGGTGTATTGCGTCGTCACTATGTTACTACCGTAAAAGATGCAGCTGCTGCAGTCGCGTCACACCGCCGGTTTTTCTACATCGAAGCTGGAAACTTTCATACGGGAGGACTTAAAGCCGAGTGGAGTGGTGTACTGGCGCTTCCGAGCAAAGCTGCCAGCTCATGCCAGCTGCCACAGTACAGCACCAGTATAGTGCTAAAAAGCTACATACTAACATAGATTTAAGTTTTATATATTAACAATTATCAAATTTGTGTTATTATATTTGTGTTAGACTGTAAGGTTGGATAAGATGTTTTTAGAAATTCTTTGTGGTCTATTTCGTAATCAAGCAGCCTATAAGCGGTGTATTAAATAGAATTAAATGGATAATTTCGAAGAGTACCAAACACAGCACACAAGATCAGGCCGGGAAAAAGCGGAAGCCACTTTGGGTATTACAAATGGGGGCTATGCCAGAGAGAGACGGACTATGCTAGAGACGGTTCGCTCAGAGAGTCCGTTCACTGTATTACCCAATGCATCAGTCATTCATTGGTATTCACATATAATACTATGAAGCCCCTCAGTGTGCAAGGACTCTATAATAACTAAAGTTTATTAAATTTTATGCCTTTATTTAAAAATCTTGCGTCATATTAAAAAGTGAGTCTTGCACTTATTAATGAACATATACCTCACTGTCATGTGGGTATTGTGTGTAACTTAATCTAAGAAAACCATCTTTGTATATACGAGTAAGTTTATGATTTTATGCGAATAAGTTATACAAATGACATGGTTCAACAGCAGGAGGACTACAGAAGTAGATGAATAATAGGCAAAAGCTCGTAGCAAGGAAGGCATTCTAATTCTTATTCTAGGACACACAATGCTTGCCTCAAATAAAAGATAAAGTTTTAATCATAAATACTTTTTATGTAGTGAAATAATTATAATAAATAAGTATAAATACACAATTGATTATAATAAAATATCCTTAATTTGTAGAAATGTAAACATCTTTGTACAATTAACTTTTTTTTACTTTATTGTTTTGGTGCTTCAGCCTTCGTTTTCATACTGTCGATCTGAAAAGAAAAGGATTCATGTATTCACGTTTTAAACAGTTATTGCTTAGCTTACGTTTGCAGTGTGGCATGACGCTGAACCTTTCACCACGAAAATATGTAACATTTTAGTCAAAAAGGCACACACGCCTTCACTATCGTTTTAAAATTAGAAAAATATATTCTAATAGCAATTATAAAATTTAAAGGTAGTAAAACGTATACTCACTGCGGTTGAGATTTTCTGCAATGCTTCATCTAAGTTTTTCTTAATGTTTTCTGGCTTGAAAGCCGCAGATACTTCTTTGTTAAAATTTTCACCGAAGTCGGTTAACTGCTTTTTGATGGTATCCAGAGTCACTTCGGCGGGAGGTGCGTCGCGTTTCACGATACCGTGAACCTAGAAAACCAAGGGAAATTATAAGTCAAGCCACAAATTTCTTTATTGGCCACGTGATCAAACATCTAACTACATAACTAAGCCACGGGAAAATGACAAAGCCTCTAATACAATAATTTCTCATTTTTGCAACGCCTACTAAATATTTTATAGAAAGCGTAGAAGTAAATTTGGGTAAGGTTAATGTTAGGCTGCATTTATCGCATGCGTGAGCTGAGCGAGCGAAGCGAGCTCGGTGCGGCTGCACCCGGCGAAGCGCTATAGTCGAAATCGGATGATAATTCAAAATTTTACAGCAATGATGTATGTGATAACATATTTTTAGTGGCTAATATAGTTTTATTTAGACCCTCTTCGGTTGTGGCTGAGGTATTAATTTAGATGGCATTATAATTTTTTTGTGGCGTATAATGCTATTAAAAATAAGTCCATTTAATTAGCACCCGAAAACATATATTATATAAAATTATATTTTTTTTTAAAGTTTTTTCGTTGAAGCCGGCATACGAGCACCTGACCTTGATAGTAAGTGGCATCCGCACGCCTGGGCATCATTAGTCGTAGGTGTTTTAGTTGTCAATATTGAATGTGATTATTATGTTGACTAATGATGCGTTGCAATCCGCAGGCTTCAGTTTTAATTTATTTGTTCCAGCAATCGCACTAGCTGTTGCCTTTATCCGGAACACAACATATAGTCCCTATAGTCAAAATATAGACTATAGGGACCGACTCAGACGAAATCTTAACAAAAGAAACCCTACTATCAATTAAATTATAAAAGGTAATAGTATCAAAGCTGTTTGATCAATGTATCGTGATAATTTTCAAAAGAGACGCAACTATTTCGCTACCTGTTTGTATTAAACATTATTTGGTAACTATAGCTCTCATCCAATGGACGTAAAGGCCATATACATTACTAAATGTCCCGCGAGCTCTGTATGTGGCCAAGTCTTTGATTTATTTGCGAATTGAATTATTTCTGATTCAATGTACAAGTAAATTCTTGGAAGCAATTAGAATTTTAAAGCACGTATGTTTCAACTGAAAAATGTTTTTTATAAAGCCAAAGTTAGTTACTATGGTTTTGTATCGTAACACAAAAACATTGGGAGAAAACCTTCGCTTCTAGATTCCGAACCTACTTAGTACATGAATATACTCGTATTACTTATGCCTAATCATTACCTAAGGAAATTTTATAGCAAATTTTGTTATATTTGAATTCTCTGCGTAAAACTTCTTACAATAAATGAGTTATTAAAAAATAGTTGATGTTATCTTCGATTTTGTTATTGTTCTTAATTAATATTATTGTTTTTTTTTTAGTTTTTTTATTAACTGTTAACTGAAAAAACATTAACTTACCGCTTAGCACTTCACCATTGCCCTGAAAGCCCTTATCAGATAAATTTTTAAAAAAATTACAATAATTTTTTTTAATCATTCTATTTAAAAAAAACGCATTACCAGCGATCTATTTGCTACAAACAAACATACAGATACGCATGTTAAACATTCCTCTTTTGGCGTCGGAACATAAAAAGAGGCTTCTTAAATTCTATTAAGAGAATATTTTTTTGTTAAAACTGTTTGTTAATCGAATATATCTTTTATACCTTAGGGGGACTAACTTAAGTCTACTTTATCAAATACGGAGTATCTCTGTTCTAGAATATATTTGATTTCATTTGTGATTTCATAGTTCTATTATTTTAGGGTAACATTAGGGCTATGTATTGTAACTTATGTTCTTAAGTAACCATAAGGGTTACGATGACAAGCTCGATTTAAAAATACTTTTTAAGTTAATTTTATGTCACTAAAATCTTAAAAATTGTTTAGTATATTACTATATTATTTTATACTTAGACTTAATTATTGAAATACCTTTTTGATAGAGACTTTGAAATCGAGCTTGTCGAGGACAAGCTCAATTTCAAAGTCTCTACACTATTGTAACTTAGAAATACCAGTTAACCTTCATAGTCAAATTGTAACCCTAACAAGTCAAGACTTGAGGTACTAACATAACAGTTAATTTACTAGACAATTATCTAATTCTAAAACAATAATAATAACTATAAAATTATATTAGATACAAACTAAAAACTTACGGAGACCAAGCAGACGGCCAATACAACGATGAAAGTCTTGTTCATTTTGATTTATTTTCTGTTTAGATGACACAAGTTAACAGTTACAGCTCACAACTCAGACTAGCCCTAACATATGTGACACATATGACTTTATGTCACTGCGAACAATGTTACTCAGATCTTATCGTTATGCTCTGACCCCTAATCACGCAGTACCGGGAAAGTGCAATCAACAAATCAACAACCAATTAAAGGAGAATAAGGACCGTTTGCGATAATGTGGTCGTTAACTCTATTGGTTGGCAACTCATTTGGATTGTGACGGTTCTTTGTCTTTTGTTTATTCAGGAAGTGCTTTGTTTAAGGTAAAATTAGTTATGAAAAGTAAACAAGTTTGATATTTTACTTGATCGAAGAATTTGTTCAGAAAGTCGTGCATGCAATGTCCGTTTTTGTCCGAGTTAACGTTAAGTACAATATTTTCCTCTGTGTGGTATGATATTTTTAATTATTTTGTAACTAATAATCGTTCTTAACTTAGAAATAAAAATAAATGTATTTTTAGAACGTGGACCATGATACCATTAATTTTGAATATCCTAGTTTTTAACTATTTATCTTTGCGACAGTGCGATCCATCTGATGGCGTGGATCATTTAAATGGCGTTCGTGTGTTTGGACCTCATTAGTCGCAAGTACTCGGATTTATACTGATTATTATATTTAATTATTGAAGCCATTTTGGATGTGGATTTTTGTAGGAATTACCCATGTTCTGATTTTACTGGCTGGGATTCTTCAGTATGAATAGAAAACATTCAGATCACAACCACGTCAATGTGGCAACTAAATAGTTTTGCACTGTAGTTGTGCCCCTGAAAAGATCTGAACTAAATAAATTAGGTTGACTGTATCTTTGCTTTAACATAATTTTTTTACCTATATACGAATACATTGTATAAAGGAAAACTTTCTCTTCGGTTCAAAGAGTTAGCAAGTAAAGAGAAAGTAACCAAACCAGAGCAGAGATGTACGTATTTGCTATCATATACACAAAACCATCGATCGCATATAAAAAGTAGATATAAAAGCAGTGTCAGTGTCAGTGTCAAAACTTCCACACCAAAAATTTGCACAAATCAGTATTTGGGTTGGTTTCAGTTAAGTAGCATTCAGTCTCTTTGACAATAAATTTGTCACAAAATTTAAAAAATGAACGTCTACTTGTCTAAAAATAATAGGTCTTTACCTATGAAACTGCCGTTTTGCCGTACTGGCCATTTCAAATGAAAAAATTTTTTTTTTGACTGATAATTCTAATTTCAAATTAATTTTATTTGACAAACATGGAATTCTTTTTCTAAAATCGTCATTTGTTTAATAGTTAGTGTTTTGTTTTCAACGCATTCGAACATTTTTCGTCATCATGGATAAGTTAAAAATTCGAGTAATTATGGAGTATGAGTACCGTCGTGGCAGCAAAGCGGCACAAGCGGCACGCAACATCAACGACGTTTACGGAGCGAACACTACAAACGAATGCACCACCCGTTATTGGTTTACCCGCTTCCGTTCTGGAAATTTTGACCTGAAAAATGAAGCCCGTGGTCGTCCGAAAACTTTGGTCGACAATGACGAATTAAAAGCAATTGTGGAAGCTGATGAAACTCAATCCACGGCTGAATTAGCAGCAGCTTTCGACGTTAGCATCAAAACAATATTGGTCCATTTGCGTCAAATTGGCAAGGTAAATAAGCTTGACAAATGGGTACCCCACGAACTCAATGACCGCCAGCGCGAAGTACGCGTGGAGACGTGCCTTGCACTGCTCAGCAGGCATACAAATGAAGGAATTCTGAACCGCATTGTTACTTGTGACGAGAAATGGATCCTGTTTGACAATCGTAAGCGCTCAGCAAGTTGGTTGGACCCTGGTTCAGCACCCAAACAATGCCCTAAACGAAAACTTACCCCTAGAAAAGTGATGGTCACTGTTTGGTGGTCTAACGCGGGTGTAATTCATCACAGCTTCTTGCCAAACGGGACAAGCATTACTGCAGATGTGTACTGTGAAGAACTGAACACAATGATGGAGAAGCTCGCACGTCTCCAACCAGCTTTGGTCAATCGTTCGGCTCCACTGCTCCTGCACGACAACGCGCGACCTCATACTGCACAGCAGACGGTCTCCAAGCTACAAGAGTTGGGGTTGGAAGTTCTCCGTCATCCGCCGTACTCAACAGACCTTGCGCCTACAGACTTCTACTTTTTCCAGAATTTGGATAACTTCTTGGCGGGAAAAAAATTCAATACCCGAGAGGCAGTACAAAATGCCTTTGAAGAATTTGTTGCCTCCCATCCAGCTGATTTCTTCAAGAAAGGCATCAATAAGCTACCAATGCGTTGGCAAAGATGCATTGATTGCATGGGTGATTATTTTGATTAATAGAAATAAAAAATATATAAAAAAATTACGCTTCATTTATTTCGTGAAAAACGGCAATTTCATAGGTAAAGACCTAATATAATGAATTGTCATATTTTCGGGATGTACATTTGTAATTGTAATTGCAATTTCCAGGCAAACCAATGCAGGCAAAGCAATGGTTTAAGGAAGTGAAGCTAGATTAAACGTCTTTAATATTGTAAATGATAAATAAATATTACCAATATATTAAAATACTTAAGAATTTAGCCAAGCAATTAGTATAACATTTAATAACAATAACATAAACATGTAACAAAACAATAAACATGTTTAATTTTAAGTTTAATTGCAACTAATAAGTCAACACTCCAGTTAAGTACAAAAAAATTCTATTATGTAGTCCGCTTTCTATATATTTTAAATCATGCACGTAGGGTTGTATTTGCAATTACAACGGGTGGTAATGGACCAATGGTAATTTCTTGACGAATTTCAAAACATTACGTTTCATGTTTGTATGAAACTGTGTATCTAGTTTTTATTTGTGATCGAAGCCTAAAATGGTATTTCACAACTCTCTCACTCTCAGGTCGCTGCATGGTCAAACGTCAGAAATCAGAAACTTTGCATACCTTGTAGCCATCCGCATGGACGCTTTTTTTTATTTTTTGTTCCACTCCGCGGTTCGTGCTTTTATGCATACACCACCGTGATTGTGAGGTTATGTGGGGTTCACTCCGGCCCTATCAGAGCCACTACCATTAAAACTAAAACTAAAAACCACCTGTATGACTCTATCAATCAATTGCCTCACAGCCTTCATCTGAAGCGACGGCCAGTTGGGGAAAAGGCCACGCAAGCGGTGACCCGTAATCGGATATTATATATGCGGGTATTACATCGGGTATTTTCTAAATGTAATTTACAAAACTGGTACATAATATAAATCATACAACTAAAATACATGCTTCGAACAGTTTTCCTAATTATGACCTTCTAGAAGTGGATCTATTATTATTGAACTGAAGGTATTATATATTTTCCACTGGGAAATATCATAGCACTGAAGGTGCTCAAGAAGAAGTGAAGTTAGTCACGGCCTGGGCAGCCAGACGGGCTTCAAGATCAGCCGTAAGCTGATTAGGCGCGTTTGAGAGTGCGTTCCTAGGTTTGGTGACTTTGAATTTTCAGTTTAGGATTGGGGCAGTACACGAGACGGACTCGCGAGGTAAATGAGCGGGATGGTTTTCGGAGCGTTTGAAGAACGCTTCCGAGAGTTTTTTGAGATGTTGTTGCACTGTAGGTAGTTCAAAATCTCTGTGCAGGTCCGCGTTACGCAAGTACCAGGGTTCGTTTGAGACCCTGCGACAGAAGAGATTTTGAACCACCTGCAGCTTGCACAGAATGGATGGATAGATGGAGATAAAAGTTTGGCGAGGCATAAGTCATGACGTGTCTAACGTCTATCACAGGTCTTATAGAGCGTTCGCTTGTCCTAAGAAACATTTTACTGTGTCTACCTAACATACTGTTTAGGCGACTTAGATAGAGATGGGTGAGTTTCAATACTCTGTGGACTCTGTTGACGGCCTTTTGGAGTTCGGTGATGAGACACGAGACACGTTGGCCTTTGGTGCAAAGAGCGGTGTCAGCCGTCAGGCGTGTTCGGCACCTTTTGGCGGGACGGGTATGTCGTTGGTGTATAAGAGAGGGGCGAGGACTGAGCTGTGAGGGACTCCAGCCTTGATGGAATGGGGCGCGGATAGCGTACCTTCGTGTCTAAAACGAAATATCTTTGAGATAGGATGCGATTATCCTGACTAGGCGACTGCTTGGACGTGTATCGGATGAATATATTTATATATCTTAGTTATTCATTTTGTTTTACATAACTCATATGTAAGTTTTGTTATTCTTTTAAAAGTGGGTTTTAACTTATAGGTTTGACTTTATTTGTATACAAATATTAAACACAGCTATCAATATTTGACTTAAATTACGGAAAGGGAAAGTTAAAAAACAGTTTGACGAATCACTATTACTACAAAGAGGAATGATTTGCTCGTTTTTATATGTAATCGATCCGCGCGGAGCTTCTTGTCTTTTAAACAAAAAGCGAAATTTCCGCAACTTTGCAACTAACGTGGTTACGATTAACTGCAATCTAGACTGTCAATGCCAGTTAAAAGTAAATCTGTCCGATTTGTTTATGAGTCTCGGTCTGCGTGCGTTCTCGAGCGCACGTCGATCGCAGACGCCTTCCCGCTCTTTTAGCCCCCGCGCTAATTGAGCACCCAAATTTCATAGTTGTTTACCGTATTAAGTTTCTAACGCCGTTTTCACGGCGGACAGTGGCTCGTTAACCGTACTTCTAATAAGTTTCTAACGCCGTTTTCACGGCGAATAGTGGCTTGTTAACCGTACTTCGTGGAACGTGAGCTTCGTCGACGGGAATTCGTTGTTCCAGGACTTCAAGTGCCGTGTTCGAGTAAGTTATCCGCATCGTTCTCAACCGCCCTACTGCGTGTAGGGTGGTTTTAGGAAGTTAGTCATCGTTGTTAGGTTCATATATTGTCCCTCCCCAACCCCCTCCGCAATGGCTTCCCTAAGCTCTGATGAGATTAGGAAGAAGTTAGTTGATAGTACCGGTGCTGAAGGCATACATATAAATGCTGATAAGTTCCGTTTCCTAGATTCTCTCATCCCTCATTTCATGACGATAATGTCCACAATGGCCCCTCAGGCCACCCCAGTTCCCCAGACCCCTCAGGTCTTAGGCCCTCCCGCGTCCCCTTCCTCCAGTGACATGGAGTGCGAAGTAGACACCCCTCCGCGACGCAAGCGCGCACCCGCGACCGAGTCATCCTCGGACGCCACCCCAACTGGCCCTGAGTCTCCCTCCTTTACGCTTGTTAAGAAGCGCTCTAAGAAGCGTTCAAAACAAGACCCGGCGCCCTCGACGCCCGTCCCTATACTTCCTGCGGCGTCTTCAACGCCAGCTGCCCCGGTGTCTTCAACACCCGCTCCGGCCCCAACTTCTGTCAAGGCCAAGGTCCCACCACCCGTTTTCCTTCGGAAAAAGGGTAAATGGACTGAGGTTTCGACATTGTGCAATGAGCACAAAATCCATTACATCCGAGCAGCCAACTCGGGTGAATCTATTAAAATCTTAGTCTCGTCGATAGACGACTTTCGAGCTTTAACAAAGCTCCTCACCGATAAGCAATATGCTTATCACACCTATGCTCTGTCAGAAGAGCGTAAGATCAGAGCGGTACTCAGGGGAATCCCGTTCGAATTATCGAACGAGGCCATCCTGGAGGATCTGCAGTCCCAAGGCTTCCCGGCACTCGCGGTGCATAAAATGCACAGCAAGTACGGGAGGCAACACCCTCTCGCTTTGGTGATTCTCGCCAACGTCCCCAAGTCCAGAGAGATCCTGAAAGGGGTTAGCTCTATTTGCGGCCTCTCTGGGATCTCAATCGAGGCGCCTCATCGTCGCGGTCATCCCGGCCAGTGCCATCGGTGCCAGTTGTACGGGCACGCGGCAGCCAACTGCCGCGCACCGCCCAGGTGCGTCAAGTGCCTGGTCCCGCACTTCACTAAGGAGTGCAATCGCACTCCTGAAACTCCCTCTCCTCCCGATTGCGTGCTTTGTGGCCAGTCCGGCCACACCGCAAACTACAGGGGCTGCCCTCGTGCACCCCGTTGTATGCGCTCCAATTTCAAAAGGGCGGCTCCCAAATAGGCCCCGCGCCTTTCTCAAGAAAACTTTCCACCGCTGCGTAGCCGGGTTCCTCCGGCTGCAAAGCCTACTCAGCCCAAGCCTGCTCCAGAAAACTGAAGGCAGCGTCCCGCATCGAATCCCATCCCGGCTCCTCGCCCATACAAACCCACTCCTCAATCCTCCGTAGCAGACGATATGCGTATCGTCTGCGACGCTATTAAAAATGTCGATGTTAGTGAAATCGCAGTCTTAGCCCGTAAACTTAGGGCTTCACGTACTCCGACAGAGCGTTTGCTAGCTCTGGCGGAGCATAGTTCCCTTCTCAATTCATTGTAGGTTCATTTAAATGAATTGATCCCTAAATCATGCTTCGGCCGACCTCTGCCCAGCCCCGGCTTCACCGGAGGCTGCCCAGAACGGCCACCAACTCATGTCCCTTTGAGCACCTTCAGTGCAACTTTCACTACAGGCGGAAGACCCGCTAGCGGGTCTCCGCCAGCGCGCCCAACTTCCCGACGGGTGTCGCTTCCGATGAAGGCTAAAGGTATACGCTTACCACAGCCAACAGGTGGTTTTTAGTGGGTAGGTGCCATTCTGGTGAGTCCCACATAACCCCCCCGCAGAGGAATTTACCTGCGGGCGGGTATGCATGACGCATCTTCCACCTCCCTCCCGTGAGGGTGGCTCGGCAGCAAAAAAAAAAAAAAAAAAAAAATTTGTTTATACAAATGCTTTTCATTTCTTAGTTTTTGTCTTTTACCAGTCGGGGTTATATTAATTTACAAATGAACTAAAAAGATGCTAAGATTGACTGCACACCATCTAATTTATATCATCATTACTTTTAATTCTAAAGCAATTAAGCAGTACTCATTTGTGCCTCTCTGCAATATATCAGTAATTATTATAAGAGCGAGTCGGCAGTATTTCTAAGTACATGCTACCGCCTGACTATTTGTTCGACGAAGCCGGGCGGCCTTTGTTTCTAACATTCATGTATACGTTTTTGATTTTGAGGCTGTGCCGATTGATGCCGGCCCGCTTAAGCGTATGTGCCGATGAAGTTTTAGAAATTTAGCATTTTGGCAATAACCATGCGCCGTAGCTACCTATCCTCGACGATGTCACTAGATATAGAAACGACATTTGATAATTTATGATCAGTTAAGATGTGGTTTATTTAGGTCAAAACCATTTATACAAACTTGAAGGTTCAATTGAAATTGTTTTCTCTCGTAGTCCCTTTTCGAGTATCTTCTTGAGTTGGTACATACAAATTATTGAAAGTCAATCTTATCCTTAAAATTATAGGGACTGTTTTTAAAAATCCTGCTATGTTTAGAACGGCGTGTTGAACTTTTCAAGAACATTCAAAACAAGTGATGAACTTTGTCTTTCTTGAAACTTTATTTGCTTTTGAACGAAACATTATTTTTATTTTCCTATATCAATCAGTAGACACTTGAAAGATAAAGTTTATTTAAGTGCCCAAATTTTTTGAAGCGTAATTGTACAATGGTTGAGCAATCGTTTAGATACATGAGTTTTGTATTTGTGTCAGCGATCAATAAAATTATGTCTTATTCATCAGTAATTAAAGTATTTCTAACTAAGAATAAAAATAAAGTAACAACAACTTATTTTAATTTGAATAACAGCCTTCTTATTCATATTATCATTGTACTGAAATCGTATCTTCTTTAGCGTCAACGATGTTTAAACTTCTGCACCTGAAAAATATAAAGAGTGTTAATTCGCAGGTTTTTTTTTGATTGTAGTACTTTTATCCTTCATCAAAAGCCTGCCCAAGAAGTATTTATTCTCTCTACGTCTGTATGAATCTATTATTACTCGACTGTCAGAAGAAGAATTATGTTTTTCGAGTGTATGCAAAATTATGTTTCGTATGTATATTTCTTGGGCACGCTCTACAGCCTGACTAAACTGTTTGACAGATTTCAACAAATGAGGTCACTTGATTTGTCTCAGTTGTGAGAGTGACAGAGTATATTATTTTCAGAAATCCCCTTAGAAACAGGAATTACACGTGAAAATAACTTTAGAAGTCAAGTTTTTTAATTTTCTATTGGTATTCGTCTGAGAACAGTGCTCAAGGAACTTCACTACAAAAAATAAATACAAAGTACATATAGATTGTAATATCGGTCTTACTTAAAAAACAAAAAAATATATAATTTTCTTATAGTTATCAAATTTTAACAAGAAAATTGTTTAGTTCGCACACTATATAGTAAGCATAAACGAACTTATCATCGAAATTATTTTCAACTTTCAACATCTTACTAAGCATTCTAATTGCATTTTTAACCTACTGGTTTATAGGTTATAAAGACATGGGCTATGAAGCGTAGTTTATTTTTGACTATTAAGACATTGATTATTTTAGAATATTAACTAAATATTGATTCAATACATTAAACTTTAACAGGTATGACCCATGGAAGTAAAATCTTAGGTTATATATACTTAGGTCTCAAGACATGAACCGCAGCTAAGTTCAGGCCGCGGGTATGTGACGAGTACCTTAAAAACATCGCACGTTACCATGGCTTACAATATTTGTAACATGTCTTAAGAATATTTTTACAAGAAGAAGATTTTTTGGATTGACAATTTACAGATAACCTTAGAACATCTTTATCATCAATGTCAACTTCTTTATGATCAATTTCCTTCAAGTGTGATGAATGAAAAAGCCATGTCCTATTTCTAATGTTTGAAAACCTATAAATAAAATGTAGTTTTCATAAAACTTTTTACTGTTTTGCCACTTTGATACTACTAACAGTACATAGGTACTTATAGTAAAAAAGGGCGTTCTCTTTAAGAGAAATGTTAATATTTTCATAAATATGGATATGGTAGATCAAGTGATGAATCAGGTGGAAAACAGAGTGTTTTCATTTTAAGTTCTAATTATATATTAACAAAAACTTATTTCGTTTACAATTTCTCCATATCTCATCATTGAAACAGGATAAAGTTACTTCATACATTGGTGATGGAGAGCCCTAAGTTAACGTTCTCAGAGGTTTAGGAGGCCAAAAAAATTGAAGCGTGTTATAATATCAAGAAACAAGATAAGTCTGGTATGGCATGATTTCATAAATTTGCAATAATTATAAATCTTGGGATTTTTAATAACTGGTAAAGTTAAAAACAGAAGCGTGCTCAAATATAACCGATTCTTAAAATGACATAAAAAGTAACCTTTAGCATCTGTGATCAATTTATGAGCTGACGTACACGAATTATTTGTTTCATGTTTTGGCTTATATAGGCCATCATTGTAACGTCATATGTGAATAATTAAACCAACCAAACAACCAAATATTGTTATTTTTTTCAACTTTTACTTTCGAATTTTGAATTACGTCGGTACCTGACGGCCACACTCAGAGACGTCAAATGGTTATTTAAAGCGCTCCTAAGTGTAGATTTTGCTCAGCGAATTTATTCTAAATCTTTACCACATCTGAGCCTAGATTTTCTTAGCAAAATATGTAATTAGGGCCGCTTGAATGCCTTATGTTAGTTTTTTTTTATTACTTACACTACTATAAATATTTAATAGTCTATCTTCTATGACATCAAAATGTGGGATAAGTTTCTTCTCGTCTATCTCCACGGCGGATCGTATAAGAGTTTGTTTAACACAAGCTCTGATGGCTTCTCGGTTTTTGTCAACTAAGGCCAGCAACTGCGCTACCTCAAGGTGTGTCTTCTCTGTCGTAGACTCATCTCCTCTTTTAAATCTAGAAGAGGCGTTAACCTGTAAATTAAAAAAAAATTTTGTTTATAAGACTTTCTACATTTAGCGTCATACTATATAAATTTTAGGCTTATGGCTCCCATTAAAACTAATATGATTTACTATTTGGTGTCGGATGAAAGCAAAAGATTATATTGTAAGGATCAAAAGAAATAGCTTTGATTTTGTAGTTAAGTATTAACTATATTAATTGGAATAGATCAAATATCTACAAATGAGCCTACAACACATACTTACATTAATTTAACGTTTGATATTTCATTGAAAACTGTATACAAAAAGCATTGAAAATCATATAAACAGATAAAGATTACAATACTTTGCCAAACAAAGTTATAGTATAAAAGCTCTTATAGGGATTAATCATATAGAGACCTATTTCTTTTATTACGACACCAACTAATACATCTTATAAATGACACGATTCAATATTCAAGTTAATTTAACTCAATGTAATTTGTATCTTACGCCCCTATTTTGAGATTTCAATGTTGGTTACCCATGTATAAAGCAGTCAAAGGTCATGACCGAATTTACCCCTTTAAGCATGTATTATTGTACCACGCAGAATAAGTTTGATCTTAAATCTTACTTCAAAATAATATAAGAAAATTAAGTCCAAATACTTACTTGACACAATACTAACACTAAAACACACAACACCAACACCAACTTTGTACCGTACATGCTGCCACAAAGTCTAAAGAACGATATCTGAGGAAACCTTGATTGTCATCGCTATTTATATAAACATATTTTTTCTAATTATATCTGCTACAGGTGTTGTATAGTGACGCCGCCTTAGCATGAATCTCAAAAATGACCGTTCGAACGCAAAAAGTAAAGCAGAAGAATCAAACCAAAATAAGGAACATGGCAAAAAGGTTCACTTTTTATTTGTTTTCAATTTGGCACGTTGTTCAATAAAAACCATGAGACTTTTTTATTTTGTTAGTTCTTTGAAGTCTCCATACGTAACGGCAGCTATTACAAGTATGATGTCATTCAAATAGTACCTGTTTAATCTCCCTATTGTGTGTGATAAAGCAATCGAAATTGTTGTTTGCGGTACTATGTCTTGTGTTTAGCCTACTTTTATTCTCTTACTAAAATTATAAATAACAAAACATTTTTATTCATTCGATCATATTTAAACGGCAGAACAGCTTTCATTTTATGGAATTTAAGAGTTTTAAAGACATATAAAGTTTATTTTTGTGTGTGACTTGTTTCCTTTATTTCATACCGAAGAAACAGGCAGTAAATTATTGTAAACTAAAAAAAAACTGTCATGGGTATTTCCCAGCATTCAAGTATAATTATATGTCTAAAGAACGAGATTCAAAGTCCAAAGTCCATTTTGTGTATGTGTTTTCTTGAGACCATTACGATAATAAAGGTTATCGTCAAAGTGCCTTTATTTCCTGTTTATTTTGATTACTACGTAGATGTATTTAACTGTTTTGTTTAGTCACGTGATCGAATGAAATATTAATATTAATAAACAGTTCAATAAGAATTTCTTTATTGTTTAACACAATCTCTAGATATCCTGAGAATTTTGACAAATTTATGTTTTATTATTCTTTTATAATGTTGTCTTGAAAAGGTAAAATTAATTATTGAACTGAATAACATTTTCGAGATTTTATTTAAAAATAAGCTCAAAACAGATCTTTTTACTTCTTTTACAAAATAAAAACATTTTTGTGATGAGCACAGGTATTCTTTTACCAATCATGGAGTTTTCATGGAGGATATATATCCGCGTGGAGGATATATATACACGTGAGTGTGTGTATATGATATATTGGGTTTCTTCTCAAGCTAGCTCCGCTTCCTTAGGTATCATTCATCGTCAGTTCGTGTAAATGACTTTTTCGATTTATTCAGTGATAATCCGGAGGAGGAAAATATATTTATAATGGTATCCAATCATTTGACAAAAAACAAATAGCAAACTTTCATTTGAAAAACAACGTTAGACAAAAATTATACTTGATAAATTTATCATTTTACAAACTATTGGTTATTTTATTTATTTATGTATTTTTGGAAGATTTACAGCGGAAATCACTAAATATTAGCTGATTGGTGTAAACTAATGCCATTAACAAATCTTCACCACTATTGTATATACTCATTAAACATCATCTTTTCACAAATTGATTATATTATATTTGCATGCATTTCACGCTCGTTCCGCTGCGCTCCGCTTGCTTTCTGCCTGGTTACAGGTTACTTAGGTTAGGTTCGTATGTAGTTAATACACGGGATCAAATTAAGTGCCATTTCCAGCTTTTCACGAAAAGAGACTTTGGTTCATTTTGGTTCACGACACGAGGTGTTTTATAATTAATATTTTGACAATTGAAATATTTCCTAAGTAAAACATTTGCGAAACCTATATTATGTCAAATGACTCTTTTTAAATGAAAGTTTGTCAAAAGATTAGTTTAGCAAACGTTGTTTATAAAATGATCTTTTGTCGTACGTATTTTGTAAAACAATAGTAAACCATTTATAATAAACTATTTATTAATATAATAATGTATGTTTGATTATTTTACATTATATATTTAAAAATTGACGTTGATAATAATTATATGATATATTTATCAACATTGCTATTATTGTTCAGTTAAAGTTTGGGGTATCATACGCATAGATGTTACCATCGTCAACATTGCCATCATAATTTGCTGAGACTTCTTTTGTAAAGGTTGGGTCTTCGAGGTACTTCTGCATCCTCTGAAACTGCAACAAAAACACATGAACTTTAATTTTCTTTCACGATAGTAAAACTTTATGCCTATCTAAAGAGCTATTCAATATTACATAAACTCCTTAAAAAATCGCTTTTCAGTTTAGTACTTAAAAAAGCATTTTTTAATCATTTTGTTCTCAAAACAAGCTGTAAAGCTTTCTGATATTTATAAAATAACATTACCCTGGTAAACGCAAACATGTTTTTTGCTTCTTAGCTTTAAAAGATGTAATGCTAATTTAACCTATAACATGGATTCACGAGCTCTTAGCTACTGTATGTTCAGATAATACGAACAAATAAGTCTTTGTTAGCAGACTTCACTTAACAAATAATATATCAAACAGAAGTGAAGTTCAATATTGGGTTACCCTCTTTAGGTTACTTACTACTTATTTGCTTTTTGTACTATCACAATGCAAGGTTATTTAATATTGCACTTATATTGCATCATTGTTTTTGCGTACTCTAAAACCGCGCATTCACCTAAGATACGCTCACGGGAATCTTAGGTAGGGGTATCGCGATAGACGGGGCACTTATTAGGAAAAGCATTTTCGGATGGAGTTCTAGCCGAAGTACAACAATAGACAAGGTTTTTATACGAGGTGTCTATAATTACAGTAGACAAGAAAAGACGTAGAGGTGCGACTATTAAAGATTAGAAACTATGAACACTATTGTTTTAAGATTTAATGAATTACTGACGTTGGTATGAGATTATTTGTGCGTAGTCCATTTGAGGCTCTAGTTCCAACACACTTCCATTCCTAGTTATCTCATGTACTGATAAATAGGTCAAAAACAAACAATGTGAATCTTATTTATTTTTGTGCAGACAAAATTGGTTATGATAATTTCTTTTGTTTCCCTTCTTTGCGGAGAAGGAGTTGAGGAGGACGATGGCTTGACCCTGCGTTAAGCTCGTGAACGGGTGCTGTTCGAAGGTGTTCGTCGTTTGGATAGTTTATGGGGAGAGACACTTGCCATGCTAATTGAATGTTTTTTTATGTTAAAGCCATAGTAAATATAGTTTGATAAAATTACATCCATGAAGTTTCTTGCCAGTTCTTCACGAAGATCTTTCCGAACTGGTGGTAGAGTCATGCTTTATATAGCGTCAAGAAGAACAAGTAATTGTTTATGATGAGAAAAATAAATATTTGAATTTGAATAGCGTAGTGGGTCTGCCTAATACGCCCAGGTCCGAGGTTTATTTATAAACAAATGACATATAACAAATCACAAACAGTGAACATATTAATCTTACATTACATAACATTTCTTAAGTCTATATACTGTAATGTGCACAATGTTTAAGTGTATACAGCATTCACTGTTACAGTGGTTCATGTTACATATATATAAAACTACAATTTTATCAAACAGAAAGTCAATTGATAAAAATAAATGATTTTTTTGTTTATTAAATTAATTTGATAATTGTGTTCATTTCTCCTGTCCATTTGCGGTGCTTTCCTCCCGTAACGGGTGAAGGTAATTCGGCGGGTGCATCCTACAAATCATTCTTGGGGGTGTAGGAACTGTCACTGTCACATGGCAAATCGGTGTTTCGGTTATATTTTTGTTATAATACATACTCCATACGAAAGTATGGTACTTAGGTACTGTGGTAAGTATTTAGTATACAATATATATACTTAATACTTTAAATATGGCTTTCTCACCAAAAAAGAAAGAAAATTTAAAACTAAATAATAGCCTGTTTAGGAAATCGAAAAATAGCAGTTTAATTTACATTTACAAAACACGATCAAAACAATCTGAGTAAGACTTCATTATACAATTGACCTTAAATAAAAAAATACATTAACCATTAGAAGCTTCTATTACTCACACTTTATCTAATGATAATTATTATTCTCTCTCCTCTTTATTATTATTATTTTTTATTAATTTATGATTAGTGTATTTACACGTCAACGGTAGATAAAAAAGCTAATAAAATACAACGCCAAAATTACATTTTCCTTGTTACTTCACAAAATAAAAATTCATAATTGTAACACAAATCCTTGTTTTTTTTCACAATAGTGAACAGAAACTGATTATAAATTGAATTGTCTACTTTACTTGTATAAAACATTTACTTCCAAAGTGTTTAACATTAAATATTTCTCACTGTATTTAGATTGAAGCAGCGTTCGAATATGCATCCCTCTTTAATATAATGAGTCGATGGTTGATCAACTAAGCTTTAGAAAATAAATTAATCATCGCTCTCCTTAAGGCAGTATAAAGATAAAGTTGATCTGGTGCAAACAGAGAGAAAATCACCGAAAGGCAATTGATACGACATGAGGCAAAGTAAGAAAAGTTAATCCCAGTTAAATATAGACCTTATTTTATTGCAAATATAAAGTCTAAGAACCTCTTAAACACTCGCCAGAGTAGCTACTCTATTAAAACGTTTGTACTGGTACACAAGTATTGTAAAAAATAAATTATTACTTACCAGGATGTCAAAGTAACCATTAAGGCTCTGTAAGCAAAGCCTAGATATTTCTTTCTTCTGATGTTGCTCAAGAGTCGTAAAAAATGGAATAACTTTCTTTTGAAACGCATCGTCCACAAGACTTGTCAGGGCGACGTTATCTTCTTCCTCGATCGGGATTGCTTTTGCCTGCAATCATGCAAGTAATAAGAATTTTAGTAATTACTAAATAGAAACGATCAAGATACTGGAACGTAATATCTTTAGCGTATATTTTTTATAAAGATAAGGTTTGTTATCGAAAGAAACAAAATCTCAATACAGAAGTTTCCTGCACACAATTCGTTACAGAAGTTACTACCAAATCCACGCAGTGACGCATTATGCCACTAGATTATAATCCACATTACATTTAGGTACATTATTACAGTATAGATAAAGTATGGTTTTTTGTTGAATAGAAACCTAGAAATAATAAATGCATCTACTTGTAATAAAATAAAATAATAATCTTTCCATCAGGTAAGATAGAAGGCAAATGTCAAAAAAAAAATCTTCAAAGAATGTGTAGAGTTAAGGCTATTTTAAGACATGAACCATGCTTTATGGTAGGTACGTTTTAGTTCATTTTTAGATATTTGAAACAAACAACAACGTAAAAATTGTATTACATCATTCATATGTTGTTATGATACAATTGTTTACGTAAAGAAGAAATGCAAGTATGCATTATTCTTCTTCTGTAACATTGGGAGCAGGTTAATAAACTATAAAAACTCACACAATAAAACACCCCGATCAAGAACACGAAAATGAAAAGTTTTTCCATATTGAGTGTTGCTGATTACGCCAAAAACAAAAAATATACTGAAAATGTCTCTGAGCAGTACTTATGCAAATATTACTTATGGATAAGGCACGTCTTGTTAAGCTCGAATGAATCAGACATTATTCATGAGATAAGAGCTTTAGTACTGACAGCAAAATATAATAAACTGCTCGAGTTAATGCTATTTCCTTTTCAAAGTACAGTTTAAAACTGTTTCGGACAAAACTAAAGTTTCAGACTCAAAAATTAAATAAATTTACTGAAATCAGTGCGGTTGTAAAAAAACCATGACAAAAAACCATATAAAAAAACAATAAGCATAATGCTATTTATAAATCCATGCACCAGGGTAACAATGCATATTCTCAAGTAAATAGATTTGTTGTTCATTGCTATGGGTTAAGAAGTGTTTTAAGACAAGCATGAAATTATTTTAGACCCAAGATTGGTGCCAGACATTTTTTTAAAACATTTCGAAACAAAGGTGAATCTTGTGTTATCGATACGTACTTTCAGCGAAGGAACAGGAAATTTTCGGTGTCGAAGGCATACCTTCTACCAGCTACAATATTAGAGACCTACTTATTATATATATATATATATATATATATATATATATATACATATATATATATAAATATATCTTTCTTTATTATGCCAATATTAATTTTAGTCATCTAATAACAGCAACAAAAAGCCAAAGGCAATTGCTTTCTTGAACCTAGATTTTTTATCGTATGATGAACAATAAAATTACAAAATTATAGGTCTGAACATATATACCCATGTATTGACGACATGTTCGCGAGTAGCACTCAGTTGAAGATTCCGTGAGAAGCCTTCTTATAATTGCTAGTCATTTCTATTACAGAAATATTCTAGGCTATACAAAAATACATACATATTAAATCAACACTGTTTAACAAGGAACAAAGTTCTATAATTTAACGATTGATTATTCACCTATTGTGTATCCATCTAGCAGTTTTTTTTCTAACTATAAAAGTGGCAATTATCTTAATGTTGGCAACATTGTGTGATTCGCACTAAACTGAACACTTTGTATACTTATCTTCTGTATTTATTACATCCGGTAAATGTCAAAATTTTATATGGAACCTTTGCTCAGCACGTTTTTAAAAAACCCACGTATAACGTCAAATAAATAGTTTAGACCGCTATATCTGTCTGACTACGAAATCCCGTTTTCTAACTCCTTCCCGTTTTATTGCTGGCTTGTTAGTCGGAGAGCTAGCACTTTTTTAAGGTTTCTTCGGGATGGTCTGGTTCCGTATCACACCATTCAAGTGATCTGCGGTTGATAAATTAACCTAATTATTGATAATAAACAATTGTTATTTCATGTTAGGCCACTTGTATTTTTAACATACAGTTTTACCTTGCGCAAGGAAGCAGTACCTGTCCCACCCGTGTAAGCCAGCCAGATTAACAAATCCCTATATGACTATAACAAGCGGTATTTTTAAGCTATACAGTGTGTCCCAGGGAGAAACACTCTCCTGATATCCTCGATTTTGCGATCGTCAAACAAATCAACCTCGATCTCAGGTCTATCTGATCACCGCCCCGTCTCCCTCGTGCTAGGACCTCCTAACGATAACGTCACCTCTCCTAAGACCTTTACCAACTGGCAAGGCTTTAAAAATACGTTAGTTTCAGCCTTAGAGGCCCCGAACTCTCCGCTCGCGATCTCGCCTGACCAATTAGATAGCCTGGATAAAATAGACTCGATAGTCGATTACCTCACTGATGCTATCAACTTAGCCATCAGTGTTAACGAAAAGTTTGCTAAGCAAAGCAAACCCACGCTTCCTTTAGCTGTTAGCAATCTTATTTAAGCTAAGAACGCGGCTCTCCGGAGAGCCAAGAAATATCCCATGCCCGCCAATAGATTAGCTACGAATCAGCTACAACGTAAAGTTAGGTCTTGCCTCGCGGAACTCCGAGACGCTCAGATGAACGATCTCATGGAGAATATCTCTCCATCCCACCAAGCGTCCTATAGTATGGCCCGAGCCTTACGCGTAGACCCCGCCTCTCACGTTCCTCCTCTCACTCGTCCCGATGGCACTACTGCCTTCGAAGTCGAAGAGAAAGCCGAATGCTTCGCTGACAGCATTGCTGCACAATGCTCGCCCAGCACGCAACCTGCGGATCCCTCTCACATTTAGGCGGTTCAGAGCGAAGTCCTTCGCAGAGACTCAGTCCCCATCACCGCCAACCCCGTTACAGTCTCTAATGACGAAATCTCGCTTCTCATTAGAAATCAAAAGTCCAAAAAGGCTCCGGGTGCGGATGAAATTTCCAACCACGCACTTAAGCACCTACCTCAACAGGTGCTTACCTTGTTACTATCATTTTCAATGCCTGCTTCGACCATAGCTACTTTCCAAAAGCTTGGAAAGAAGCGACAGTCATAGGCATTCCCAAGCCGGCTAAACCTCTGAATATCCCGGCTAATCACAGACCCATCAGCCTCCTCAAGGCCATGTCTAAACTTCTCGAGAGAGTCATACTCTCTCGAATGCGGAACCATCTGTTTCCAACGGATGGCGATCCCGTCATTATTCCCCATCAGTTCGGCTTTCGCGCTAAGCACTCCTGCCCACAGCAAGTCCAACGAGTCATCGAGTACATACTCGACGGCTTTTATCCGCGTCGTTATAAAACAGTCGCGGTTTTCTTTGCCAAGGCTTTCGATAAAGTCTGACACAGCGGTCTCGTTTATAAACTCTACAAAATAGGCTTACCGGATCGCCTAGTCAGGTTAATCGCGTCGTTTCTTAAAGACCGAACGTTTCGATTTAAACATGAAGGCACGCTCTCCGCGCCTTGTCCCATAAAGGTTGGAGTTCCTGAAGGCTCAGTCCTCGCCCCTCTGTTGTACACCGTGTACAACAACGACATTCCCATCCCGCCGAAAGGCGTCGAACTTGCCCTCTTTGCCGACGACACCGCACTCTACACCAAAGGTCGCAGTGTCCCGCTTGTAACCAGACTCCAAAAGGCCGTAAACGCCCTCGGTGTATGGTTTCAAAAATGGCGCATCGATGTGAATCCAGACAAGAGTTCTGCGATTCACTTCGACCCCAAACGCCGTCGTCCCGCTGGCGACCCCCACGTTCGAATGTTAAGCATTCCCATCCCCTTGAAGCGCAGTACTAAATACTTAGGCGTCACCTTAGATCCGACGCTTTCTTTCAAGCCACACATCGATAGAGTTTCGAAACTCGCCCGTCACTAATTAGGCCGCCTCTTTCTTTCAGAAACAAACGTACACTTTACAAGGTCTGCGTTAGACCCGTCATGACATATGCCTCGCCAATCTTTGCCCACGCCAAACCCTCCGTCCTGCACAAACTGCAGGTAGTTCAAGATCTCTTTTGCCGCAGGGCCACAAACGTACCGTGGTACGTGCGTAACGCGGACTTGCACAGAGATCTTGAACAGCCTACAGTACAACAACACCTCAAAACACTCTTTGAAGCGTTCTTCAAACGCTCCGAAACCCATCCCAATCCTCTAGTTCGAGATTCAGTCTTATATACTACTCCTGTCTTAGATTCGAAGTGCAAAGTCGCTAGGCCTAGGAATGCGCAAGCGTACTCTTCCACCATACTGACATCGGATCTTGAAGCCCTTCTGGCCGCAAATTTAAATTGTAATCTTAACTCGAATTAATTTAACTTCTTTAATATTTATTTAATTTTATTTAAAATTTCTATTTTCATTTTGAGCACCTTCAGTGTTATGAATTCACCTTCAGTGCTGTGAGCACCTTCAGTGCTATGTAAATCCCAGCAGGTGACCCCTTCTGGGCCCCGCTAGCGCGGCCTCTTTCTCCAATCGGCCGTCGTTCAGATGAAGACTGTGTGGCAAAAAATTGCACGAGTCATTCAGGGGGTTTTTTAGTGGGTATAGACTCTGGTAGGCTCGGAGTGACGAGTCCCACATAACTCCGATCGCGCGCGTGGAGTATGCGTTAGAGCATTTTTTAATTCCTCCTGCCCTCTCCGTGGTGGGGAACAAAAAAAAAGTCCTAGGGAGAAGTGACCGGCCGAAGTGGGTTGATTATTTAGGTAAAATTATCGATAAAAAACATAAGTTGAGAGTTATTACGACGATAGATTTTTTTTTACTGTATGTGTATATGTCCTGTGTATATGTGTATATGTGCATATGTAATGTGGATATGTCCTTTCACATTCACCCCCTTTTTTGTTTTTTATTCATTTTTAGAGTTTGAGCAGATAAGTGATGATAATAACTATTAAATAAAAAAACCAGAATGGCAAATAAACACAAAACAACCAAAATATTTCAAAAATAGTGCAACAAGTCGTCCATGTTTGCAAAAAAAAATGACAGTAAAAAAATATCTATTCTCGATATACCTCTGAACTTATGTTTTTTATCGATAATTTTACCTAACTAATCAACCCACTTCGGCCGGTCACTTCTCCCTGGGACCCACTGTATAGCTTTTAGACTATATGTGTTTTTTTAGCTCATATTTCCTCTGTCCACTGTCTTTGTGTCATTCGGAAAATCATGTAACTACCAACTTTCGCTTTTATCATTATGACTAAGATTAGTTTTGAATAATGACCCAGTCGCGTCACCATCATGCTGCCGTGATCATACAAAATTGAGTCTCTTACCGATTACATATCAGTGTATAGAATACATCGCGTGAATAATGCGTACGTCAACAGACTGTCCAGTGCTTAAGTCAAAGATAAAAATTAACGAATGCGTACTAATTTAAATTCCTGTCTATTGTAGCTAAACAATAAATAACGGAACAGCGTAATGGGCATTGCGATAGCGCACGTCTCTTGATTATGTTTATTACATAGTAACCCTTTAATATAGTAGAGGCTACTAGATAAGCGCAGAGCGAATATTTCATAACGTTCTTGTTACTTTATCAATACTTGTTCTGCAGTGTTCGATTATTTTATTTGGTTGGTGTAATGGCGGCTGCAAGTGAAGCAGAAGTTAAACGTTAGAGAGTTAATAACAGACACAGCTTTTAAAGAATTGTCTAGTAGTTTTTTTATACAATATACCACAACAATACTCTTATTTTATAAAGGTTTTAATTATGTTTTTCATTAAAAAAATGTAAGGTGATAAGGCATTTATTATTTTTGTTCTTTACTTAACTTTTTTTTTGATACTTTTGACTTCAAGGCACCGTAATTATTTGTATATAAAATTATCGTTAAAAAATCCTGGATTAATCTTTATGAACAAATATCAAAAACCTTATTATAGTTCACATTTGAACCAACATCAAACAAGAAAAGGTTCAACAGGGAAATTCCCGCTCAACTCCACTCTGCCCCACATTTACAAATACTGAGGTTTGCAGCTTCTATTTATTTAGGCCTTTGCTTTCCTGACCAGTTATCTTGTTGATTCAACTTTATACCCTTAAAACTTGGGTTAGGTAATAAAGTAACATACATTTTTATTGCTGACTCATTTATGATAAGTCCTTTAGGTTACGGGTCTCTATTGTTTTGTGGTCCTTTAGGATTAGGATTCTTTATCCAACGGCTTCTAAGTAAACTGTTTACGGGAACTAAATTGATGTCTCTAAGCTTGGTGGTTGACCATCAAAATTATTTTAGTAGTTTATGTAAGCTTATATAGAATAAGTATGGCGTGGGGACGACTTTGAGATTCTTTAAAAGAAAAGCTCGCAGGAAAATTTATATTTTGTAAAGTCAAACGTGGATTAAAATCTTCAAAGTTTGTGAAGTAAAAATCGTATCCTTAATTTTAAAATAACTACTTTAGTTTTTTCCACCGTGTTGTATTTAGGTTGGGTGAAAAAACTACATCTTTATTGGCCTTCATAACGCATTCGATTATAAACATTTTCTGAATACCATATTATTATATCTAATAAGTGTAAGTAATACAGTTTGTATTCAACTCAAGGGTTTCTAAAGTTTCTGAAACCTCAAAGTTACGTACCGAAATGGGCAAATATCTTATTTCTCATTAAAACTTGTGTATAGTTTTAACAATTCCTAGTTGCTCTCAAATAAATTCAGTTGAACACATATACAGTCGCAATTGTAATTACTGAAATCATAATTTAATTCTTCCTTTAGCTACAGAGTTTATTTTTGTTGTTGAACCGCCGTGATAATCATGTTCACAAGGAACAGCTAGTGAAATTACAGGAACAAAGACAGTTAGGACTAAAGTCTACGGTCATCACAGACATTATAAATCAATATTGAGTAGAGCCGCGAGCTCATTCGCTGGCTTTAACAAAATTTAAAATAAACTTTTAGATATTCCCTGTATCAGTGACCAAATGTGAGTTATTTCATTCATTTAGAGGCGCTATTCACTTATTTGGGCAGAAACATACTGTTCGGCAGTATTAGTTGAACCACAAGCCGGTTAGAACCAAGCAATATACCCTGGGAAAATCAAAAGCGAAAATCAAGTAGACAAAAAAATCCACTAATTTACTGTTCAATTTGTATATTATTTCAGATAATTACCATATTTTTCTCGTAAATTTAATAATATTTGGGTCTCAATAAGTATGCGTATTACCTTTGCCATGAGATTATATATTATAACAGAAGCATAGCAAGTAACACTAAAGTCTTAGCACAGGTATACGTACTAATCTACATCATGCAAACCAGTTGTTACCTTTCTCGGCCTATATTAAATACGTGACTCCCTTTCGAACTGGAGAATTTGCTATATATAACCACTTATATTTTAAGTAGGGTTGACCGCGGCTAGTTGACTAAGATTTTACTCATTTGAACATAAAAAGTTTGTTGTAAGACATAGAGTTCTGTGACTTTGTATAATCATATGTACGTAAAAATATATGTACGCTTAAATAAATTTTATCAGTAGAATAATTTTAACACTCGACAAGACTTTCTATAGAAATTATGTCAAATTCTCAAAATATTTTACTGACAAAAATTATATGAGCATTGAAAAATCAGCCTTTAGATACTCCTATATTACATATCATTATACTCCTAAAATAAGTAGAACTGTTTATTAAGTTAATATAAAAATAACAAAAATGACAATTTTGGTGCAACAAAATCATTTAAACTCTTATCAAAAATTTAACATAGTATAGAGCATTTTTTTAAGCTTGGTAGGAACACGTAAAATGATACGTCTTCATCAGCAAAGGAAGTAGAGTCATGTTTTATTTGACATCAATAAGAACAAGTAATTGTCAATGTTGAAAAATAAATATTTCATTTCATTCAGCACAATGCTTGTAAAATAAATGCATTTGTAAAATAAAGAAACACTAACAACAGATTTAGAATGTGCCCATATCTTACAAGTTGTGCATTGCACCCATTCCTCTCCTGGAAAACTGTTTAAATAAAGTTCAGTGCATTCAAAACACATAGTGTCATCATCGCTTTCATCAGATGATGACACTGCATGGTCCGAATGTAAGGGCTTTCCTTTTCCATTTCCTCTTCCTTTTCCTTGTACCTTATCTTTCCCTTTGTGTTTGGTTTCTTTTGGCTGTCTTCCATCATGTTTGTTCTTCTTAGATGCTTCGTGCAAATTGAAATGTGAGTTTTCTTGTCTCTTGTGGTGTTAATCCATAATAAATGTCAGCCGCTTTTTTCAAGTCTTCTACAAAATCAAACTCTTCAATGTCACTTAAAACTTGTTTATTTCTTTGGTAGCTTTATGTGGGCTTGTCAAGGGATTTCTTTTCTAAGGTGGTTTTAATTTTTGTACATATCTGTCTTGTAACGAATATTGTAATGTTGAGCCACAGAATTTATGTAATTTAACAGATGCAGAAAAGAATAATTTTGTATAGACATAAAGAGACTCTGTAAATTTATTTTGAAAAAAAAAATATACCCGTGAAGTTTCTTGCCAGTTCTTCTTCACGAAGGTTTTTTTTTCGAACTGGTGGTAGAATCATGTTTTATTTGACGTCAATAAGAACAAGTAATTGTCAATGTTGAGAAATAAATATTTGAATTTGAATGCTTTTTTTTTATCAAAAATAACTACATGGCAAGCTCTCTCTAATAATTACAATAAATGGGAAAGAAAGAAAGTATGTTGTCACATGCTGTTTTAAATTAACCGGGGTTAGTTGATCAATAAGTCAACCAACGCCACAGGCAATTATTCAGCCAACCCCAAACGCCATTTTTATTTTCAATCGCACACCCACAAATAACCGTTAAATATTGTAAGAAAAAACAAACACAAATACCAAGCAGAAGTATTGAAGCATCAAATTCACATTAATCAGTACTCGTATGGATGTTAACAATAGTGTCAAAAGGAAAAATTTGTAAAATAAAATATTTACTCAGCGTGTTTATTTTTCTAAAATTCGGCACCGCTCCTGCTCTAGGACTAACTGCGACTCCGCGTCGCGAGGCATTGTAGTGCGCTGGGAATCCCTTTCTGACGATTTTTTTTATGCCGCCTAAGTAACACCCTCTCGGGAGGGAGGTGGAAGATGCGGCAACCGACTTCCACGATGGTGATGTGGAACTCACCAAAGTGGCACCTACCCACTAAAAATCACCTTGCCGGCTGTAGCATAGAAATGCTGTCAGCCTTGATCGGAGCGACACCCGAGTAGGGAGGTGGGCGCGCAAGCGGGGACCCGCTAGAGGGTCACCCGCTAAGAACAATAATCACATAAGGTGCAAGTGACAGTTTGTATGATGATTAGTCGGCCTGGGTAGCCTTAAGCTGGTACAGATTAGCCGAAAGTTGATCGGGGGGATCCGCGAGTGCATTTCTCGGTCTACGGACTTTGTACCGGCATGGACGGAGCAGTTTAATCTACTGACTCGCGTATGAGGGGGTTAGGATGCTCTTCGGATCGCTTGAAATAAGCGGTGGAGAGCGTCCTAAGGTGTTGTTGTTGTAATGTAGGTAAGTTGAGATCCCTGTGCAGGTCTGCGTTTCGCACCTACCACGGAGCATCCGATTCTCCATTTTTTAAACCAACCTCCGAGGTCATTTATGGCCTTCTGGAGTTTGGTGATGAGGGTGTCGACGTACACGCCCTTGACGTACAGGGTGAAATCATCGGCAAAGAGGGAGAGTTGAACACCTTTTGAAGGGATAGGTATGTCATTGGTGTATGTGGTGTACAAGAGAGGGGCGAGTACCGAGCCCTGAGGGATTCCCGCCCTAAGGGGGGGGTGTTGGAGAGCGTACCGTCGTGTTTAAAATGAAAGGTGTGATTTATAATATAGACCCTTATATTACCAAGGAGTGCACTAGCACTCCCGAATCCAATTCCCCCCCTGCCTGTGTGCGATGAGTCCGGCCACACAGCAAACTACAGGGCTGTCCGCGCGCTCCGCGCTCCATCGCTAAGAGGGCCGCGCCTAAACCGGCGCCGCCGCTCACTCCTGCCAACTTCCCACCGCTGCGCAACCGGGGTCCCCCGGAAGTAAAGCCCGTTCAGCCGACGCCTACTCCGGCTCTGCCCTGGAGGCAGCGTCCGGCCATTCCACCTGCACCTTCCCGTCCTATCCCAGCTCCCGTAGCTCCCGTAGGCCCGCGTCCCGCTCCGTCATCTTCACCTCAGTCGTCGTTGGCTGAGGACATGAAGACCGTGTTCGACTTCATTCAAAACGTCGACATTAACGAAATTTCCGTACTCGCACGCAATCTGCGAGCCGCCCGCTCTCCTCAAGAGCGTTTATTTGCGTTAGCCGAGCATCACTCGCTTTTAAGTTCGTTATAAATTTTATTTTTGTATAAATTCGTAAATAAGCAAATATAATGTCTAGACCCGCAAATCCCGCGTCCGGTTGTATTAAACCCAAGGGCTTATCCCTAGTATCCTTTAACGTTCGTAGCCTTAGCACCTGAGAGATGTCGCTAAAGGGAGACGTATTGAAACAACGAAAGACGAGTTAATACTGATTTATTATAATCTAAATGCAACCTATATGTATTACATATGTAGGTGGTGCGTACATCCTTACACCTCCCTACCAAAAAAAAAATAAAAAAAAAATAACATTTTTTTTATTTTTATTACACAAATTAACATTAAACATCACAAAAGATTCGTAAACAATTTGCTATCAAAAAAAATACGACATCGATTAATGCAACTATCAAATTACTTATACATACCTAGTTTGATTATTCATCTTTGAACACAAAGCAATTAAAGTTTTACAATAATTATTGTTATAGTATAAAACTTACAGTAAGAATATAATATAATATAGTATAGTATCCACTATGACTAAGTTGATACATGATATAACTTTGTTCTGTTTTTATGTACTAGATAAGGCTTACAATTCTTTATAACTTCTACGTTAGGCGATAGGTCTCTGATAACTCTATATGGACCTGAAAATACATCACTTAGCTTACTAGTTTGTTAATTTTTTTATTAAAATTAAATCATTAGGTTTATACGATATACATTTCGTGTTTTGGTCAAACATTTCTTTTCTCTTTATTTTACTCTTAAACAAGTTACCTCGAGCTTCTTTTTGAGAAGTTTGAATACAATATTTTAATTCAGATGCGTAATTATCATGATTGTATAAAGGATCAACGTAATAACCTAACAAGTTACTAGGAAGTTGACACTTTCTACCAAAAACTAACTCAAAAGGTGTAAACTTACTTTCAGAATGAACCGATGTGTTATAACACAAACACCAGGATGGCCACCAAGAGCTCCACGTCTCGGGCTCGGGCGGTTGTCAGTCTGCATGCGAAGGAAACTTGCAAGATGTTTATGCATGTTTTCCAAGGCTCCGATGCTTTGATGGTGATAAGCTGTGGAGTTAATCTGGCTTACCTTTAAAAGTGAACTTACATCCTTAAAAACAGCTGACATAAACTCGGCTCCTCTGTCAGTAGCAGTCTCACTAGGGACACCAAATTTTAAAATAAAATTATTTACTAAGCCTTGTGCTACTTCTTCAGACTTTTTCGAAACTAAGGGTATGGCTTTTATGAACTTTGTTAATTCACATTGTAACGTGAGAATATACGAGTAACCGTTTTGGTCTTTATCTAAAGGACCGACTAAATCTAAAAATATCTTTTCAAAAGCTGTATTAGCTGTAGTCGTGATTTTCATTGGTTCTTTTACAGGTATTGAATGCTTTTTCGTTTGGCATTTATGACAACGTTGAACATAAATATTGATATCATTCTGCATACCTGGCCAATAATAATATTTTCTTATATTATTGTACGTTCGCTTCATGCCTGCATGTCCACTCGTGGGTAATAAGTGAAAATCATTTAAAATTACTTTGACGTCATCTTTATTTACAATTCTCTTAACATCATGTAAAACACATATTCTTGGTCCGGACCAATCAATAGTACTTTTTACTTCTTGTAATAACTTTTCTACAAACGTGTCATTAGAATCGTTTTTAAGTATCAATAATTGTTCAATATTTAACATTTTACAACATTCAGTCAATTCTTTCACAAATTCGCTTCGCAACATTCGTGATGAAGAATTTAAATATTTGATATACAGCGTATGCTTACTTGACACGTAAACAAAAGTTTCATTTTCATAATTAATAGTACAAGTTCTCTTAAGTTTTAATAAATTGTCTCTATCAGTAAGAGATAATTCGATCGACGTCTTCGGTCTAAAATTAGTCTCTACGACTTTCGGTTGTACGGGCCGATCGTCTGTATTGACGCTTTCAGCCGAAGAAATCGGTGTTTGTATCTCATTCATTCGTGTCTTTTGTGCTCTTGTCATTACATATATCTGAGCATTCATCTCTTTCAAATCCTTAGATGATAAAGTGATTCGTGATAACGCGTCTGCAGCTGCATTATCAGAACCCTTAACATATTCTACTATAAACTCATACTCTTCCAATGCAAGCCTAAACTTTGTGAGTCGACTGCTTGGATCTTTCATACTAAATAGGTAAACTAAAGGTCCCTTTTTTAGGTTTCTAGGTAGCGGCCTTCGGCGTACTACAGTTAATTTTAAGTTTTCCTCCCCAGCCCCCCTACCGCTGGTAGGGAGGTTAGCCGCTAGGATTCTGCTAGGTTTTTAGGAACTAGGCATCTTTTATTATACTTATATTTATTAATATTACTGTCCCAACTCTCCCTTATGGATCCGCTAAGCGTTATTAACGCGTTCACCCAGGCACTTGCTGCGGTAGGCGTCTACATCCCGAATGACATCAGAACGCAGGCCTTGCAGGCATCAATCGCGTCCCCGGCCCCTCAGGCCTCAACCCCGGCCCCTCAGGCCTCAAACCCGGCCCCTCAGGCCTCAACCCCGGCCCCTCAGGCCTCAAACCCGGCCCCTCAGGCCTCCAACGTCGAGACCCCTCAGGTCTACAGCTCTTCCTCGTCTCCCGCCTCGTCCGAGATGGACTGCGAATCGGTCGCATCCTCTCACGCGTCGCGTCGCAAGCGTACCGCTCCCGGGAGCGACTCCGAACCCGCGCCTGATACGTCATTAGATGCCGTCACCTTAACCGGCTCTCCTGAGCCCGCGTTTCAACTTGTCGCCAAGCGCTCCAAGAAGCGCTCGAAGAAAGCTTCGGTATCATCAATACCCGAGCCCTCCCCGGTGTCTTCAACACCAGCCCCCGCGCCGTTAAAATCACTCGAAGTTACCGCGCCTCCGTCGGTCCCATCGAAGCCAGCGACGCGCTGCGCTCCCGTCCCGCCGAAACCTCAGCTCCCTCCGCCCGTCTTCCTGCGTGAAAAAGCGCGCTGGACCGCGGTTTCTAACTTGTGCAAAGAGCACAAAATTAATTACTTAAAAGCCGCCAACGCTGGCGATACAATAAAAATTCAAGTAGCGACCGTCGACGACTTCCGCGCGTTTACCAGGTTACTCTCGTTAAATCAAATCGCGTATCACACCTACGCCCTCCCGGAGGAGCGTAAGATCCGCGCAGTACTACGGGGCGTCCCGTTTGAACTCAGTAACGAAGACATCCTCGAGGACCTTAAGTCTCAGGGTTTCCCGGTCACAGCAGTGCACAAGATGCACTCCAACCGCGGTAGGCATTTTCCTTTAGCTTTAGTAATCCTGTCAAATACTCCCAACTCGAAGGAGATTTTCAAAGAGAGTCGCACAATCTGCGGACTCTCGAACATCTCCGTCGAGCGTCCCAACCCCCGCGGTCACCCTGGGCAGTGCCACCGCTGCCAGCTATATGGCCACGCAGCGGCTAACTGTTCAGCTCCCCCCAGGTGCGTTAAGTGCCTGGATCCGCATTTCACAAAGGAGTGCACTCGCACTCCTGAATCAAAAACGTGAAACATTATTGAAGAGCACGCACGGCGCTTGAAGGCAATTTTGGCGTCATTCTACCTAAAAATAAAAGTTATCTTTATCTTTAATTAAAATCGCAAATAAATTTATATTCGTCTGATAGTAAAAACTCTAATGTTCACCTAAGTTCACTTATGTTTTTCCCCAGCTAAACAAAATATTTAACCAATAGTCAATTAAAAAAATAAACTTAAAAAGTTAATATTGTGTATCACAAATTTCTAGACTACTATCAAGAAATAGCCAACATGATCGAATCATCAGGCTGAAATTTCCCAAACTCCTTCCATAGAAACAAAAAAATATTTTCCTCTTTTAAACAACGACATGAACATTAAAAAGTACACGTTTGCTAAAAGCTTTCCTTTTTAGAAAATTGTTGTTTCGTAGAATACACTGTATTAAAGAAGAACCAAAATATAAAGGTAGTAATTTTATAATGTTACCGGCGCGCTGCGAAGTCTCAATTTAATTTAATTAAGAGTCGGACACAGGTGCTCGATTTTTCCAGCGATTTTTCACTTTATTTCCTAAGATGAGATTAGAAAATGAAATATTAAGGTGTATTTTTTGCCTACAGTCTCAACTTTTTTCAGTTTTCTTTAGAATTTTTTGAGAAATGTATGTTAATTTATAAAGTCAATGGGCGAAATAAGTTTCAAGAGTTCATTGATTGTAAAAGTGACACCATATTATATTTGTTTTTGATACATTAAGGGCTGAGTTTTCAATACTCAGATAACTTTTATTAGAAGAATAAATTTATTAATTTGATATAATTTCTATGAAAATTGTCTAAGTTACTCTCCAGATAGAAAATATCTGAGCATTGAAAATCAGCCCTAAAAGAATGAATTTAAGAGGTCTCTAAAGTTGAAATATTTATAAGTTTTAACTACCCAGGGGTTATCTCAGCAAATTTATCAAATAAAATGCCACTCTGTTTTCTACACTAAAGTGGTGAAAATCTGATATTGACGATTGACAAGATTGGTGTAACATAATTTTGCAGAGTATGTATGCTATGTAGCATAAAACAAACCCTCTTTTTATGTGACCATTTAGCTGCCATAAGTCTAAGTAGGCTTTATAGATTTTAGGCTTAGAGTACCTGCTACTAACTACTACTTTTCAATATAAACCGTATGGTATTTTGATGAGCATAAGCTTCTTTAATGGTTAGCTATTTAACTACATAAGGTACCGATAAAACTTAGAATACATTGTACAAAAACTATAAATGTAATACCTGAACCTGAAACAACTATCTGCATGTCGTAAATAAAAGCCTCGCGCAGGAATCGAACATTGTAAACAATTGCTTTGCAACTGGGTATCTAGACCAGGTTTACAAGGTTTGCAACAGACATAGAAATAGAAAGGAGCAAAGCTGTGTGATCATTTGCCAAAAAAATCGCCCAATTTTTTAATCTTCAAAATAAATATATGTAATTGACAAGTTTTAAACCATTATGACATTATGATATATTAACATAAAATTCAACATCACAAAAAATGTATTATGTTTCTTATATTCGTACTCCCTAGGCCCACTTGCGCAACACTGAATTAGCTAGTTTAATATTGTTTTATGTCTCTGTCAGTTAAATAGCAATAGAAAGTGACGGATTGACATGTTGACTAACTGGAGCTGTGCATGTTACTCTTACTAAAGTAAGCTTAATTTTCTACAACATATTTACTTTCTTCATTTCATTCTTATAACATGATCTTTTCAAGCTACTATTCGTAGACTACAAAACTAGAATACCATCATCAAACAATGCTGCAGGTGCAAATTAATTATACTCTAAAAGTAAAATCTTAATATTATAGTTCAAATAAAAATTGACTTATCTATATAATTTTCAACAAAACCATTTAAAACCAGTTAAGGTAATAAGATAAACGCAACAGAAACCCAATTATCCCAGGTTTATTGCACAAACAAACAACATGTTTCAATTTGTGAAATTATTTTATATTCATACACCATGACGTTTATTGAACATTATGCTCGTAAAATAATGTTTCGATATAAAGAACAAATATTATTTTATCCCGCAAGGGGTTGATTAAGGTGAAAAAGAAATTGTTACAAAAATGTTATTAATGTTACCAGCATCGCAATAAATACGTATGTTACAAAAAATAGTTTTCAAAGTAATCGAATCAGGAATTTTTAAACAATATAGTTAGATTGGTGGTAGGTGGTTGGTTAAGTTTATTTTCTTAATTTTACTATAACAAATGAATTACTATAACACATAATTTAATTAATCACAGTAAAACCGGTTTTTAGTATGAACCTTGATAGGTTCGCGCTGATTCCCAATGGGGACGCGGCCGCGTGGGTACAACAGAGCCTTTAAAACGTATCAATATTTACATCTGCAACGTGGTAGAGTTGAAATTATAGAAAAAAAGGCAATTTCATTTTATTACGTGATGTGAACACCTACGATTAATCATCTATATGGGTACGGATATGCAGGTTCATTTCCAAGCTGCGAAATATTAAAAAAAAAGCATTTACAGGCTTAACAACATGCTTTATAATTTTGTCTTTTTGGAATTTAAATATATTTTAAGTAAATTATAAAAATAATAAAAAATTAAAACTTAAAGGCATATATGTATATTATGCCCATGTTAAGTATTTCCTATTTCACCATTCCTTATATACCAACGTTTAAATTTACGAGCCAGCTTGATGTGCGCCGCAAACTTGGACCAAAGCTGGTTAATATGTTTTTGTCTAACAACAGTTTTAACAATCTGAACCAGAAATTGTGGCTTTGGATTCATTATAAAATATTATTATAATAAAATATCACCTGAATATATACAAGAATAAAAGAATACAGAAAATAAAACCAAAAATATGCTAAATTATTATCCATAAATGAAAATGCGTTTCATTTGCTACCATGCTCTTCAGTCTAAGGCTGAATAAAGCATAGTCATCTCAGCTAAACTGTCATATTAAAAGAAACTTTGTAGTTAAACATATAGAACACATATTCCAAAAACATTTGACACCAATTTTGTCAAAAACATTTACTGAGATTTTCATCACTATGTAAAAACTTACAAAGTTTGTTTTAGTTTGACAATTTAGTTCACGTAATTCTGAGGCATACTCTATGGATTTCAATTTCAGACGCATTTGTCATCAACTACACGTACGACCACTCTTCGCGTGTAAAACACGATTTCAAACCAACTTCATCTAAGTTCTTTATCCCTGATGACTAAGGGGTGATCACACAAGCAGTGCGGCTGCGCTGGTGTGTTTATCTTTCATTATGCTCACCAGATTGATTTACATTGCAATGGCTTTACATGGAACTAGTTTTATTAGATTGTGCTCTTTATAATAGAATATTTTGGATATTTCCTGTAATTACTCATACAATGTTATTATATAAAAACAAAGTTCAGTATAGTTTTAAGAATAATGTGTTATCTACTATTTAAAATTACGGAGGAAAACTGGAAAACATATTGTAGTCATAATTAAATTTACTAAAAAAGACTAAGTATAACATTTTAATACAAATACATAAACCTTTTTTTATGTTTTTTCTTAGCCTTATCTTTAAGGTATAATTATTTAGAAACATACAGTCGTTTATAAAAAAATCGATAAATTATCAGAATTTGTAACTAATACAGATATCTGCGAAGTTGCGATGAAAGCTCATATGAAAGAAATTCAATAGGTAAGGCTAGTTTACAAGAAACCAAATAAATTCTACTTTTAATTAGATTGTTCTCGATAACTATGTTTGGTTTTAACGTACCTCAATTGTCGAACTTTTCTTAAACTTTAAAGCTGACCATTGCTGATGCGGTTCTCGGGGTAATACGCTTTGCCATTATAACTACGCCGAGCATATGTGAAATGAAATTGTAAATTTAGATTTTTTTTTTTCGATTTTACAATCCAAATATGTATATAATTATAAAATACCAAAGCTGAATATGAGAACCAAATTCTGACAGAAGTCTAGAGAAAAGTAATAACATTAGAGAAGGAAGTGTTTTTTAAAAACACCTAGACAATACCATCCAGGCGAAACGCGCAGCGTTACAACCATTGTCTAGATTACTTAACCCTGAAATAAACAGAACCTTCCCTGCTGTGGTCGTAGCAGGTGTGTGTACCTTTAATTACGCCCGCAGTAGGTGCTTGGCTGCACTATATCCACAAGAGGATTCTTCGTTCTAGCAGAGAAAGAATTTCATCTAGTGATGTTTTTTTTAATTATATTATAATATTTCTACCAAACACACCTCATTATCTAGCCCAAATTAAGTATCATTAAGAACTTGTGTCATGGATACTAGATAACGGATAAATAAACTTAAGAAATATATAAACACACATAGATACTTTTTTATACATAAATATTAGAAATATACTTAAATAAACATACATACACATCCATGACTAGAAAGCAAATATGATAAAATATCTGCCCCTACCAGGATTCGAACCCAGGACCTCTGGCATGACAGGCAAGGCTACTTACCTCCACACCAAACGGGCCGTCGCTGTAGGTCTCTGTCACCCAATAAACTTTGACAGTGATGGAGGTACGAGGGTGGATTGAAAAGTTCGCGGCCTAAATAAGAAAACATTGGATTAATGCAATTTTTTATATTTATTTTTCCATATATTCTCCTCCTAGGTCACAACACTTAGTCCAGCGGTCCTCCAAAGCCTTGATCCCATTTAAATAGAAGGTCTCGTCGAAGATGACACCCTTAGAATCCCAGAAAACCGATGCCATTATTTTGCTTACTGAAATACACACCTTGGCTTTCTTGGGGGTCGGAGATCTGGGTCTCTTCTATTGTTTGGATTGTTGTTTGGATTCAAAAGTATAGTGATGAACCCATGTTTCGTCCATAGTAACAAACTTTGCCAAAAATTCGTTTAAATTTAGCTGTCCACTTTTTTATCATTGTATACGACGGAGCAGATGTTTATAAAGTAGCCACCACATATTCATGAATCTGCTTTGGAGTTAAGTGTTTCTTGTGGAGGTATTTGAACATGGCACGGTGCTCTAAACTATCCATTTTCAAAATTAATGTAACTTACTCTCACTTAATGTTCAATAAAATAAATAATTACCCATGTATCTCAGAGAAAAATTGCACAGAGACTGACAAAGAGTCTAGATTTCATATGAGGGTAGTTTTGATAATAATATGACAACGCTATCTATGTAAGGCCGCGAACTTTTCAATCCACCCTCGTACATTTCAACGACTAACTAGCTAACTCTGCTGACTAGGTAAAAATGTTAATTTACTGCGCCAGTCGGGTAAAAATAGTGGCAGAAATGTATATTTTTCTATTTATTTCAAAAATACTATTTTTTATAGCCGTAAAACGCGATTTAAAGGATTTCAATAAAATTCTGGATTTCCCAAATAGCAGACTACAGTAGAATGTACAAGGAACCTAGAAATAGAAAACACTCAAAACTAAACTCAGGAACAAATATGTGAGTTCATACAAAAAATACTTATCCGCACCAAATCAAAATGTATTCCAACATGGACGGAATGTTGACGGCTTTTTAAACTCGAACTTTATGAATATACCACAAGTCCGTATATAGTCATTTGTGTGATAAACACATAGGTTTGTTCTCGGGTCATGGTTGTTAAAATTTATATATGTACGTTTATTCCGAATTCCCCCCTACAGACCCGATCTGCGTCCGGACCCGTTCGGACGTGTTGAAGGTCGCTCCCGGCTGCCGAGTCACGATTGTTGTCTCACGACTTCTCTCGTAGCTTATAGCTCTCGTAGCGTAATACTCAAACGCCACTCTCAGATCCGTTCTGCGTCCGGCCCCGCTCGGACGTGTTCGCGATCGCACCAGCTGTTGAGTCACGATTGTCTCACGACGACAACTCGTAGCAATACTCATACGCTGAGATTCGTACAATATCTCGCTTCGTCTTCGACGACTTGAGATAGCCTCTGTAGGACTTACGCTGCGGCCGGTTTCGATCGGCTGCAACTAAGTCGGTCTCGCACAGCAACAACAGAGCTGAGCTTACTACGGTCGATTAAATTCGATAGTAGTTAGCAAGGCTCGGGCTGTTTTTCTGGCTGCGTACTTGACGCTTGGCGCCTGTTACGTAGTCACAGACTCGCTTTGCGGCCGGCTCCGGCCGGTCGTAACGTAGTCAATCCCGCACTTTTAGTGCAACCCAACTTCGTCAGGTCTACGGCCGGTTTTCGTTATCAATTTATTGACAACACACTCCGTAGTAGACTCGCGTTTGATCAGGTGGATACTTAACGGTGACAACTAAGCCTGATAGCGTTGCCTCGGTGCGCTTCCAAGGCCCTTCAAACCAAGGAGAAACCGGCTGACCCGATCCCATTGCACTACTTCGCGTCGTCCCCAGCCCGCCTACCACGGGTAGGGAGGTTTAGGTGCTAGGTTTGTTAGGGAACCTAGGCATTATTATATGTTTATATATCATCTTCGCGTCGTCCCCAGCCCCCTTACCACGGGTAGGGAGGTTTAGGTGCTAGGTTTGTTAGGGAACCTAGGCATTATTATATATTTATATATCATATATTGTAGTACCAAGCCCTCCAATGGACCAGCAAAGCTTGGTAAACTTTGCTAGGTCGTTCGCCCAGGCGCTCGTTGCGTCCGGCACCAACTTATCCGATGACGTAATAACGCAGGCCTTACAGGCAACTATCGCGTCCCCGGCCCCTCAGGCCTCAACCCCGGCCCCTGAGGCCTCCAACGTCTAGACCCCTCAGGTCTACAGCTCTCCCGCGTCACCCGTCCCGTCCGAGATGGACTGTGAATCGGTCACATCCTCTAACGCGTCGCGTCGCAAGGAGTCGCCGGGAGCGACTCCGAACCCGCGTCTGATATGTCGTCAGATGCCGTCACCTTGACCGGCTCTCCTGAGCCCGTGTTTCAGCTAGTCGCCAAGCGCTCCAAGAAGCGCTCGAAGAAAGCCTCGGTATCCTCAATACCCGAGCCCTCCCCGGTGTCTTCAACACCCGCCCCCGCGCCATTAAAATTGATCGAAGTAACCACATCTCCGTCGGTCCCATCGAAGCCAGCGACGCGCTGCGCTCCCGTCCCGCCGAAACCTCAGCTCCCTCCGCCCGTCTTTCTCCGCGAAAAAGCGCGATGGACCGCGGTATCTAATCTTTGCAAAGAGCAAAAAATTAACTATCTCAAAGCAACCAACGCAGGCGATTCAATTAAAATCCAGGTCGCGACCACCATCGGCGACTTTAGACCGTTCACTAGGTTACTTTCACTAAAACAAATCGCATATCACACCTACGCCCTCCCAGAGGAGCGTAAGATCCGCGCAGTACTACGGGGCATCCCGTTCGAGCTCGCAAACGATGAAATCCTTGAGGACCTTAAGTCCCAGGGTTTCCCGGCCGAAGCAGTGCACAAGATGCACTCCAACCGCGGTAGGCGTTTTCCTTTAGCATTAGTTATCCTATCCAATACTCCCAAATCGAAAGAGATCTTTAGAGAGGCTCGCACAATTTGCGGACTCTCGAATATCTCCGTTGAGCGTCCGAACCCCCGCGGTCACCCTGGGCAGTGCCACCGCTGCCAGCTCTATGGCCACGCAGCGGCTAACTGCTCAGTTCCCCCCAGGTGCGTTTAGTGCCTGGATCCCCACATCACTAAGGATTGCACTCGCACTCCCAAATCCACTTCCCCCCCTGCCTGTGTGCTATGCGGCCAGTCCAACCACACAGCTAGCTACAGGGGCTGCCCGCGCGCTCCGCGCTCCACCGCCAAGAGGGCCGCGCCTAAACCGGCGCCGCCGCTCACTCCCGCTAACTTCCCACCGCTGCGCAACCGGGGTCCCCCGGAAGCAAAGCCCGTTCAGCCGACGCCTACTCCGGCTCTGTCTTGGAGGCAGCGTCCGGCCGTTCCCCCTGCACCTTCCCGTCCTATCCCAGCTCCCGTAGATTCCGTAGGGCCGCGTCCTGCTCCGTCACCTTCACCTCAGTCGTCGTTGGCTGAGGACATGAAGACCGTGTTCGACGTCATTCAAAACGTCGACATTAACGAAATTTCCGTACTCGCACGCAAACAGCGAGCCAGGGGCGCTCTCCTCAAGAGCGTTTATTTGCGTTAGCCGAGCATCACTCGCTTCTAAGTTCATTATAATTTTTTTATTTTTTTATATAAATTCGTAAATAAGCAAATATAAAGCAAATCCCGCGTCCGTTCGTATCAAACCCAAGGGCTTATCCCTAGTTTCTTTTAACGTCCGTAGTCTCAATACTAACCTTCCCGAGCTCAAACTGTTCCTTCAGAACAACGAGCCTGACTTATTGCTTCTCCAGGAGACATTGTTTACTCCAAACCGCTCCAGGGGATTCGCTATTCCCAAGTACGCGTTTACTCGCAACGATAGGCCCAACTCCGACGGTTTCGGCGGCACCGCAATATATTACAAAAGAGGCTTCCATTGCTGTCCTCTCCCTACCCCTCTTCTCCTCAACATGGAAGCCATTGTGTGTAGATTGGCTATGACTGGTCATCCGAACATCATCATAGCTTCAGTCTACATACCTAGTGGCACCAGACCTATCCGCAGCGATTTTGAGGCCATTCTCGCCCTCGGTCATTCAGTCATTATTTTCTGAGACTTTAACTTCAAGCATACTGACTGGACGTGCCTATCAACCAACACCAGTGGTATTGCTCTCCTCGAAATCACCAACTCACTCGACTTAGACGTCATCTCTCTCAACATCTCTAACAACCCGAACCACTCCCCTGACATCCTCATTTTTGCAATTGTCAAGCAAATTAACCTCGATCTTAGGTCTATCGAACCACTCGATGACCTAGGCTCTGACCACCACCGCGTCTCCCTCGTGCTAGGACCGCCTAACGATAACGTCACCTCTCCTAAGACCTCTACCAACTGGAAAGGCTTTAAAAATTCGTTATTTTCAACCTGAGAGGCCCCGAACTCTCCGCTCGAACAACTAGATAGCCCGGATAAAATAGATTCATTAGTAAATTCTCTCACTGATGCTATCAACTCAGCCGTCAGTGACAACGAAAAGGTTGCTAAGCAAGGCAAACCCACGCTTCCCTTAGCCGTTAGCAATCTTATTAAAGCTAAGAACGCGGCTCTCCGGAGAGCCAAGAAATATCCCACGCCCGCCTATAGAACAGCTGCGAACCAGCTTCAACGTTAAGTTAGGTTAGGAGATGCTCAGATGAACAATCTCATGGCGAATATCTCCCCGTCCCACCAAGCGTATTATAGTATGGCCCGAGCCTTACGCGTAGACGCCGCCTCTCACGTCCCTCCTCTCACTCGTCCCAAAGGCTCTATCGCCTTCGAAGTCGAAGAGAAAGCCGAAAGTTTCGCCGACAGCGTTGCGTCTAAATGCTCGCCCAGCACTCAACCCGCGAATCCATCTCACATCCAGGCGGTGGAGGACGAAGTTCTCCGCAGAGACTCTCTCCCCATCACCGCCGACCCCGTCACAGTCTCTAATGATGAAATCTCGGTTCTCATTAAAAATCTAAACTCCTAAAAGGCTCCGAGTGCGGATGGTATTTCCAACCACGCACTTAAGCACCTGCCTCAACAGGTGCTTACCTTGTTAGCTATCATTTTCAATGCCTGCTTCGACCATAGCTACTTTCCAAAAGCCTGGAAGGAAGCGACAGTCATAGGCATTCCCAAGCCGGGTAAACCTCTGAATGTCCCGGCTAATCACAGACCCATCAGCCTTCTCAAGTCAATGTCTAAACTTCTCGTAAGAGTCATACTCTCTCGAATCCATCTGTTTCCAACGGATGGGGATCCTCTCATTTTTCCCCATCAGTTTGGCTTTCGCGCTAAGCCCTCCTGCCCTCAGCAAGTCCATCAAATCGTCGAATACATACTCGACGGATTCTACCCACGGCGTTTTAAAATGGTCGTAGTTTTCTTTGACATAGCCAAGGCTTTCGATAAAGTCTGGCACAGCGGTCTCGGTGCTTGGTTTCAAGAATGGCGTATCGATGTGAACCCAGAGAAGAGCTCTGCGGTTTACTTCGACTGCAAACGCCGTCGCATCGCCAACAATCTCCATGTTAAAATGCTAGGCACTCCCATCCCCTGGAAGCGCACTACCATATATTTAGGCGTCACCTTAGACCAGACGCTTTCTTTCCAACCTCACGCCCATAGAGTAACGAAACTCGCACGTTTTTACTTAGGCCGTCTTTATAGTATGTTAGGTAGTAAAAGTAAAATGTCTTTCAGAAATAAACGTACGCTTTACAAGGTCTGCGTCAGACCCGTCATGACGTATGCCTCGCTAATCTTTGCCCATGCCAAACCCTCCGTTGTGCACAAACTGCATGTAAATCCCAGCGGGTGACCCCTTCTGGGCCCCGCTAGCGCGGCCTCTTTCTCCAATTGGCTGTCGCTCAGATGAAGGCTGAGTGGCAAAAATGCACGAGCCGACAGGGGGTTTTTTAGTAGGTAGAGGTTCTGGTAGGCGTCGGGACGAGTCCCACATAACTCTGGATCGCGCGCGCCAGAGTATTCGTCAGAGCATTTTTTATCCTCCTGCCCTTCCCATGGAAGGGAACAAAAAAAATTTCCCCCCGTCTGCTATAACACACGCTCTTCTTTCTTTTGACCATACAGTTGGTGTGTTTGGATTTATTTATTATTTATTTAATTACCTTGATAATAAAAAAAAATTTAAGTTTGAGTTGTAGTAAGAATGATTCCCAATTTTGAGTCTTTTAACATGTACCTTTTATTATTTTTAAAAAGTTATTTAAAATTTTACTATCAGACATACAAACAAAATTAGTTACTTTGCAACTGAAATTCAGTTATTCAATAGTACCGAATCATTTACCCCTTTTCAGAGACCCTTTACAGTTGTGCTGAAGTCAAAGCCTCATATGAATGGAACCACATATTATTGCTAGTGCCGAAATGCTGGCCATTTTGTGAAACTCCTGTATGTGGCTTCCCATGACTTGAAAGAATACTCGTGTGTTTGTAATTTGGAATAAGTTTGAAGTCTATAGGGGTCTCAGTATGTAGTCAACACATCAAAGGGCAATATCGTTTGTGTAAGGAAATATGCGAATCTCGAAATTTTATGAAGTTCGATTAGTGCCTGTCATTCTCTTCACATTATTCTATTATCAGCTTATTGTGAATATAACGTGTTCTTGAAAATATTATTGTTGTTCTTAAAAATACTTTATTTCCCAGAGCATTGGACCTCTTTCGTCTGAAAGGAAGCAGTGACCTCGTAATATAAATCTTTAAAATAATTTGTTCGACGCAATAGAGCGCCAATACTTATGCTAGCGCCGTTATAAGTTTAGTATTATTAGGATATTAGAAGATGTTAGATGATGGTAGCGAAGTGAGGGCATTTTTTTTTTTTTTTTTTTTTGGTTCCCCTCCACGGGAAGGGCAGGAGGACATAAAAAATGCTCTGACGCATACTCCGCGCGCGCGATCGGAGTTATGTGGGACTCGTCCCGACGCCTACCAGAACCATACCCACTAAAAAATCCCCTGTCGGCTCGTGCATTTTTGCCACTCAGCCTTCATCTGAACGACGGCCAATTGGAGAAAGAGGCCGCGCCAGCGGGGCCCTTAAGGGGTCACCCGCTGAGATTCACATAGCACTGAAGGTGCTCAAAAATGAAAAGTAAAAATAAAAACATTTAAAATGAAAAATAAAAATTGCATTAATTCGGATTTACGTTGGAATTAGAATTTACGTTAGAATTAGGATTTGCGGCCTGAAGGGCCTCGAGAGCTAAAGTTAACTGCGAAGGTTCGCCCGTGTGCGCGTTTCTCGGCCTAGCGACTTTGAATTTCGAATCTAACACAGGAGCAGTATATGAGACTGAATCTCGAACAAGATGATTGGGATGGGATTCGGCGCGTTTGAAGAACGATTCTGAGAGTGTTTTGAAGTGCTGTTGCACTATAGGTAGTTCAAGATCTCTGTGCAGGTCCGCGTTGCGCACATACCAAGGTGCGTCTGTGGCCCTGCGGCAGAAGAGATTTTGAACTACCTGCAGCTTATACAGGACGGAGGGATTGGCGTGGGCAAAGACTGGCGAAGCATATGACATGACGGGTCTAACGCAGACCTTATAAAGCGTACGTTTATTTCTAAAAGACATTTTACTTTTTCTACCTATCATACTATTTAAGCGGCTTAAGTAGAAACGCGCGAGTTTCGTTACTCTATCGACGTGTGGCTTAAAAGAAAGCGTCTGATCTAAGGTGACGCCTAAGTATTTGATACTGCGCTTCCAGGGGATGGGAATACCTAACATTCGAATGTGGGGATCGTTGCGGCGATTACGACGTTTGTGGTCGAATAGAATGGCAGAACTCTTTTCTGGGTTGACATCGATACGCCATTTTTGAAACCAAACACCGAGGGCGTTTACGGCCTTTTGGAGTCTGGTGATGTTATACGGGATCCTTTTACCTTTAGTGTAAAGGGCGGTATCGTCTGCAAAGAGGGCGAGTTCGACGCCTTTCGGCGGGATGGGCATGTCATCAGTGTACACGGTGTACAGCAGAGGGGCGAGGACTGAGCCTTGCGGGACTCCAGCCTTTATGGGACGAGGCGCGGAGAGCGTGCCTTCATGTTTGAATCGAAACGTACGGTCTTTAAGAAACGACGCGATTAATCCGACTAGGCGAACCGGTAAGCCTATTTTATAGAGTTTAAAAACGAGACCGCTGTGCCAGACTTTGTCGAATGCCTTGGCTACGTCAAAGAGAACCGCGATTGATTTTTTACGATGCGGGTAGAATCCTTCGAGAATGTACTCGACGATTCGATGGACTTGCTGAGGGCAGGAGTGCTTAGCGCGAAAGCCGAACTGGTGGGGAATAATGAGAGGGTCGCCATCCGTTGGAAACAGATGGTTCCGCATTCGAGAGAGTATGACTCTTTCGAGAAGTTTAGACATTGCCTTGAGGAGGCTGATGGGTCTGTGATTAGCCGGGATGTTCAGAGGTTTACCCGGCTTGGGAATGCCTATGACTGTCCCTTCTTTCCAGGCTTTTGGAAAGTAGCTATGGTCGAAGCAGGCATTGAAGATGATAGCTAACAAGGTAAGCACCTGCTGAGGCAGGTGCTTAAGTGCGTGGTTGGAAATTCCATCCGCACCCGGAGCCTTTTTGGACTTTTGTTTTCTAATGAGAAGCAAGATTTCATCATTAGAGACTGTGACGGGGTCGTCGGTGATAGGGAGAGATTCTCTGCGGAGAACTTCATCCTCCACCGCCTGGATGTGGGAGGGATCCGCGGGTTGCGTGCTGGGCGAACATTGTGCCGCTATGCTGTCGGCGAAGCATTCGGCTTTCTCTTCGACTTCGAAGGCAATGGTGCCGTCGGGACGAGTGAGAGGAGGAACGTGAGAGGCGGTGTCTACGCGTAAAGCTCGGGCCATTCGATAATACGCTTGGTGGGACGGGGAGATATTCTCCATGAGATCGTTAAACTGAGTGTCACGGAGTTCCGCGAGGCGAGACCTAACTTTACGTTGAAGCTGATTCGCAGCTGTTCTATATGCGGGCGTGGGATATTTCTTGGCTCTCCGGAGAGCCGCGTTCTTAGCTTTAATGAGATTGCTAACGGCTAAGGGAAGCGCGGGTTTGCCTTGCTTAGCAATGATTACGTTGTCACTGATGGCTGAGTTGATAGCATCAGTGAGAGTATCAACTACTGAATCTATTTTAATCGGGCTGTCTAATTGGTCGGGCGAAATCGCGAGCGGAGAGTTCGGTGCCTCTAAGGCTGAAACTAACGTATTTTTAAAGCCTTTCCAGTTGGTAAAGGTCTTTGGCGGTGTGACGTTAACGTTAGGCGCGCCTAGCACGAGGGAGACGGGGCGATGGTCGGAGCCTAGGTCATCGAGCGGTTCGATGGACCTGAGATCAAGATTGATTCGCTTGATAATTGCAAAGTCGAGGATGTCAGGAGAATAGGTCGGGTTGTTGGGATAGTGAGTGGGAGTGATGGGGGATATGACGTCTAAGTCAAGGGAGTTAGTGATGTCGAGGAGAGCGATACCGCTGGTGTTGGTCGATAGGCACGTCCAGTCAGTATGTTTGGAGTTAAAGTCTCCGAACATAATGACTGAATGGCCGAGGGCGAGAATGGCCTCAAAGTCGCTGCGGATTGGTCTGGTACCACTAGGTATGTAGACTGAAGCTATGATGATGGTCGGATGACCAGTCATAGCCAATCTACACACAGTGGCCTCCATGTTGAGGAGAGGAGGGGTAGGGAGAGGACAGCAATGGAAGCCTCTTTTGTAATATATAGCGGTGCCGCCGTAACCGTCGGAGTTGGGCCTATCGTTGCGAGTGAACGCGTACTTAGGTATAGCGAATCCCCTGGAGCGGTTTGGAGTAAGCCATGTCTCCTGGAGAAGGAATAAGTCAGGTTCTTTGTTCTGAAGGAACAGTTTAATCTCGGGAAGGTTGGTATTAAGGCTACGAGCGTTAAAAGATACTAGGGATAAGCCCTTAGGTTTAATACGACTGGACGCGGGATTCGCGGGTCTAGACATTAAATTAATTTATTTACGAATTTATACAAATATAAAAGAATTTACAACGAACTTAGGAGCGAGTGATGCTCGGCTAACGCGAATAAACGCTCTTGAGGAGAGCGGGCGGCTCGCAGTTTGCGTGCGAGTACGGAAATTTCGTTAATGTCGACGTTTTGGATGACGTCGAACACGGTCTTCATGTCCTCAGCCAACGACGACTGAGGGGAAGATGACAACGCGGGACGCGGCCCTACGGAAGCTACGGGAGCTGGGATGGGTCGGGAAGGTGCAGGCGGGACGGCCGGACGCTGCCTCCAAGACAGAGCCGGAGTAGGCGTCGGCTGAACGGGCTTTGCTTCCGGGGGACCCCGGTTGCGCAGCGGCGGGAAGTTAGCGGAGGTGAGCGGCGGCGCCGGTTTAGGCGCGACCCTCTTGGCGGTGGAGTGCGGAGCGCGCGGGCAACCCCTGTAGTTTGCTGTGTGGCCGGACTGGCCGCACAGCACACAGGCAGGGGGGGAAGTGGATTCGGGAGTGCGAGTGCACTCCTTAGTGAAGTGGGGATCCAGGCACTTAACGCACCTGGGGGGAGCTGAACAGTTAGCCGCTGCGTGGCCATATAGCTGGCAGCGGTGGCACTGCCCAGGGTGACCGCGGGGGTTGGGACGCTCGACGGAGATGTTCGAGAGTCCGCAGATTGTGCGAGCCTCTTTGAATATCTCCTTCGAGTTGGGAGTATTGGACAGGATTACTAGCGCTAACGGAAAACGCCTACCGCGGTTGGAGTGCATCTTGTGCACTGCTGTGACCGGGAAACCCTGGGACTTAAGGTCCTCGAGAATATCTTCGTTGCCGAGTTCGAACGGGACGCCCGTAGAACTGCGCGGATCTTACGCTCCTCCGGGAGGGCGTAGGTGTGATACGCGATTTGGTTTAATCCGAGTATCCTGGTAAACACGCGGAAGTCGTCGACGGTCGCTAATTGGATTTTGATTGTGTCGCCAGCGTTGGCGGCTTTTAAGTAATTAATTTTGTGCACTTTGCACAAGTTGGAAACCGCGGTCCAGCGCGCTTTTTCACGCAGGAATACGGGCGGAGGGAGCTGAGGCTTCGGCGGGACGGGAGCGCAGCGCGTCGCTGGCTTCGATGTGACCGACGGAGACGCGGTTACTACGAGCGATTTTAACGGCGCGGGGGCTGGTGTTGAAGACACCGGGGAGGGCTCGGGTATTGAAGATACCGAAGCTTTCTTAGAGCGCTTCTTGGAGCGCTTGGCGACAAGTTGAAAGGCGGGCTCAGGAGAGCCGGTTAAGGTGACGGCATCTGACGACTTGTCAGACGCGGGTTCGGAGTCGCTCCCGGGAGCGGTACGCTTACGACGCGACGCGTGAGAGGATGCGACCGATTCGCAATCCATCTCGGACGAGGCGGGAGACGAGGAAGAGCTGTAGACCTGAGGGGTCTCGACGTTGGAGGCCTGAGGGGCCGGGGTTGAGGCCTGAGGGGCCGGGGTTGAGGCCTGAGGGGCCGGGGTTGAGGCCTGAGGGGCCGGGGTTGAGGCCTGAGGGGCCGGGGACGCGATTGATGCCTGCAAGGCCTGCGTTATGATGTCATTCGGGATGTAGACGCCTATCGCAGCAAGCGCCTGGGTGAACGCGTTAATAGCGCTTAGCGGATCCATTAGGGAGGGTTGGGCACTAATATTAATAAATAAATGTATAATAAAAGATGCCTAGTACCTAAAAAAACCTAGCAAAATCCTAGCGGCTAACCTCCCTACCAGCGGTAGGGGGGCTGGGGAGGAAAAACTTAAAACTAACAGTAGTACGCCGAAGGCCGCTACCTAGAAACCTAAAAAGGGTACGCAGGTAAAGAGTTGACCGCGTTAGGGTCAACCTTTACCGACAGAAAGGACAGATACACACGAAAAACACACAGATATGATAAAAATAAATATGAAAAATAGAAGAAAAATAAATAAAATAGAGAAGAGAAATAAATAAAAATAAAAAGGACTGGTTCAGTACAAATTCGTTGTCACCGTTAAGTATCCTTTGCACTGAAACCAGACTACTTACGCTGGGCACAACACTGCACTCAGCACAAGCACAACACTACTTAGCACAGCACTTTGAAGACTAAGGGGCTTAGTCGCAAAGAAAAATCGCACTTCGATAGCACTCAGAGGGAGTAGAAAGAACCTTGAAACCGTAGCACGGAACCAACACGCTAAACCGTGACGTCAGTAGACTGAGCGCCACGGAGTATCGGGAAGGGACCAAACGACGGAGAACGGGGTCTTGCACGTCCGCACTGGGCGGCGATCGGAGCGAGAAATGATGAAGTGAGGGCACTTTGAGAGTAGTTATATATATTTACAACGTACGTTAACTCCTTATCATAAATTATCCAATTCTTCTTATATCACTAGGACTGCGTGTTATTTTTGTTATTCATAGCCGGCAAACGAGCCCGCGATCCACCTGATGCTAAGTTGCATCCTCACTCATGGACGTCTTTAATCGTAGATTTTTTATTTACTAACACTAATTGTGGTCAGTATATTGACCAATGATGCGTTGCCGGCCGTAGGCTTCAGGTGAAGTTGCCGTGTTCCGGTAATTGGACTGGCTGTTCCTTCCCTTTGACCGGAACACAGCCACGTACACTGGGTTATTATGGTTAGTATAGTCAATATAGGAATGACTGAAGGACCGAGACGGATCCAGACGAGATCTTAACAAAGACACTCTACTACCAATGAAGACTTTGTTGGATGTACAATAAATTTTCTACTTACGTTTACAGTTTTGTGAGCAAACAAATGCTTAGTTCTAATGATATAGTTCTAGTTAGGCTTAAACTACAAATAAATTAATTGTAACTAATAAAAAAATACAAAAGTTTAAAAGAAAACACAAACACCAAAGCCTTTCATAGTCGACCACAACTTTTAAATTTAAAAACTTAAGTAGACCATCAAAACACATCAGTTTAAAGAGCACTTAACCAAAACTTCAACTGAAGTTAAATAATTCTCCGTTAAACTGTTAAAACTAAGTTTTTAAACGCATCTCATTCGCCCACAAGTAATGCCATACTTGGCGGCCATATTGAAAAAGTAATGAAAGCTGTAACCGCACGAGAACTTGCGATATTGGAAAACTATTCCATTTTCAAAGTGGGTAAATTTCCTAAAAGAAACAGAGTAACTCTTGATGGGAAAGATATTTTTTGCTTAAATTGGTGAATCTTCATTCTTTCTTATGGTCTCCAAAAAGTTTTATGAAAAATATTTGATGAACGATTTGTAAATAAGTACTTGACGTGTGTTTCATTATTAATTCTAGAGATCTTCCTATTTAAATAATATTATTTAAATACCCTAGATGAATAATAATCTTTATAGCCATACACCTAAATTCCTAGATAAGAAATTGAATAACTCCATTTGTTCATTATAGGAAGTTGGTATTAGGTCGAATTATAAAGGTTTAACACCTTTATAATTCGACCTAAACATAGTTATTGAATCAAACTTCACAATAAAATTAAACGCTTTAAACGAGCGTGAGCTATAAAAATGCCGTTGACCTTGATATTAAGATTCTGTCACGATATGATATTTAATAGCCATTCAAAGCTAAAGTAATTAAGTCAGATTCACTAGAAAGTAAGTGGTTGAGGAGAAGAAAAAGCACGTTTGACGGAAAATCTTTGTAAAGTACAAGGGTATAGACATCAATCAAGACTTAATAGTTATAACATTAATTTTTTAAACAAACAATTATTCTGTTTATACAATTTTTTTTATGATCGTTAGATATCGAGGAGTTAGATATCGGGGAGTTAGATATCGGGGATCTATCTCAGGAATCGATTCCACAATTCGAAAGTTTAAGAAACTAAGAAGCTAGTGTGTGAGTTACACAGATGACGTCTTCTGTATAGAACTATGTTTTTTGAGTTTCATTAGATATTCTTTTAAATATTCACTTAAATGTACCTAACAGTAAAGTTAGATCAACATTGTCGATTAGCAATACGGAATTGAGTACTAAGTAAGTATGTACTAAGTCTGATTATTCAGAAAACATGTAATATCAATCTTATCAAATTATTTTACTAACATTTTCATCACTACGCAGTATAAAATAAAGTCGCTTTTTTATTTTACCATTTAGCTGAGTTAATCTAAGTACGTTTTATAAACTTCAAAAAGAGTGCTAAAAGATATTTTTTCGCCGATTTTCTGTCCTGTCGGTCTGGTCTGGAAGTACTTACAATTACGTGCATAACTTAAGTGTTCTGAGTACCCAATAATTAATTAAAATATTTTAAATTAACGCCTCTCCAAATAATAATCGATAATTATTCTCATAATGGACATCAACTAGTTATTGATCGCGCATTGATACTAAAGCCATAGTTAGGTCAATATCCAACTGTAGATGTATTTTGTTTACAAATTAAAAACTAGAATTAAAAAAGAAGGAAAGAAAAATAACAGAAAATAGAATACGACCCCTTGCGCATGAGACAAAGTTGCCAAAAGGTGCGCGATGGATATCGCTTTCGATAAACGCAAAATAAGTTAAAATTTCACTGATGGGTCTCTCAGCACCACGAGTTGCCCAGGACCCCATAGTCTCAACGCTAGTAGCTTTCATTTATGATCATTGCCTAAATGTTGACATTTCTTATGCTTGTCACTTTTTGACTGATATGACCACATGTATGAGTAACTTGAAACCACAAGTGAACAAATTGAAACCCCCCAATAAAACTGAACAAATCTACCTTCCCGTGCAAAGGCGGCAATTACAAAGCAAAGCGCATTTTCTCCAAAAAACAGTCACAAACAACAAGTAAAAGATCAATTTCCTTTTCACAGGTCTATTCGAAACGGACGGCGTCCGGGTGCCGGGGACGGACTGCGACTACCAGTTCGGCCGGTCCGGCAGCCGGCCAACTCACGGCCGGTTGTACAGCCCGAGATATCCCTCGATATATCCGAACAATGTGCGGTGTTCTTACCATTTTCATGGCAGGTGAGTTGGGTCAATCCTCTCTTTTGTATTTGTAAGTGGAATTTAAGGTTGGTTTTGGTACCACCTAAGTTTATTTATTTTTTATTATGAATTGGCAGACGTATTTCTTGATAGAATTGTTAGAAATTAATTATACATTTTTAAGACGTAACTGTGTTTAAGACAGACTGGTGAGCAGTTGATCTGTTACTATAATTTGCTCTCCATACTTGCCACTCACATTTTTCTTATGTAACTAGTCAATTATTATAAATTTGTATATTTTCTATTTCTATGGAATCCAAAATTGAATAATAATGTTTAAAACAATTCTTTTTGAAAAGCCAAATATTTTTTTACTATTTCCGTAATAAACAAGACAAGCACAGATACTGCTTTATCTCTTATATCACTCAAGAAATAAATAATATTTATAATGTATTATTTAATATATAAAAGCAATTTCCTACAGCTGTGCCATAAAAGAATTGCCCCGAGCTGTATTTTTTATCACAAACAACGCCCTATAGAATAGTCAATTACGTTTTTCTTTGTGTTCATTTAAAAGGGAATAGATATTCAGATTAATTTTATAAGGTCAGCTTATTTTAAATTCGCAGCTTAGTTTATCAATTATTTGTCCAATCCATCAATTTAAACGAAATCAATAAATTTCAATGACATATTACATATAGACAGACAAATGCAAGGCAGTTGCCGGCTATTTGATACTTGTGCAACCCAGTGTCACGGCTAAACATCAAACAAAACTTATTCCCTATTCTGTGTTTTTAATACCGTACAATGCCTTCTTGTGTGTTTAGACAGTGTACTAATTACACTGTTACTGTTAAAGAAAGAATAAACGTTTCTTTTCATGCGTAAGTACTATTATTTTATAACTATCTTATTTATTATTATGTTTTGCTATTTAAAATGACGTTTTAAAATTGGCATGGCTATTCGTTTCAACAAACTCGAAGAGCGAGACGTAATATGATTTTGTATATGGGAGTAAAAGAGACAACGCTATAGAGTTTCGACAATTTACGTACTATGTCACGTACGCTCGCGACCAATTAGTGCGAAGCAACGTCACGAAGTACATAGGTATCTCTTTTTAACAACAAGTGAACCGTATTATTCTTTCCTTCTCCCACAAATTATATTACTCTATATATCGGGTAGGTATGTATAGTTACGTTGATGCCGTTTTTTTGTGCGGTAATGTTTGGGTATGACTTGTCTATATGTAATATGTCATTGATAAATTTAACAAATTAGAGAATTCAGAACTGTGTAAGCTCTACAATCCAAAGAGATTTTACTCAAGATAGTACATAATTTTCCAAATTAAAATATAGTACACATAGATGGTTCTAGTCATATGTCCTCGCAGCCCTATGTGTGCTTATTAATGTGCAACTTAACTTTTGTGGCAGCCGTCATCTTTCAAAACCGTGTTCTCGACGCGATGGTCTGCGTGTACATTTAGAACATTCTTGTCACGCACACACAGGTGCTGTATTAATACAAGCTTAACGAACACATAGGGCCCAAATGACTTGAAATATTAAAAAGTTTTCCATTAGTGATGGAGCAAAGAATACACAATGATTAAAGTTTGAAAAAACAACCTTTCGATTTAAGTAATGCTCCGAATTAATGAACGTTATCTCAACAGTCGTACAGAAGTTAAACCCTAGCTCTATACATTTTTTATAACTGAGAACAGGTTTATAAAAAGAAAAACATTATCAACCAATAAAATATATTTTTTAAGAATTCATGTCCTTCTTTCAGACCCAAGGAACGAGTAAAAATAGTATTTGAAGAAGTTTCTCTTCAAAAAGGGGACATCAGGTGAGTTTCAATCCAGTTCATACCAGTGGCACACTTTATACTTAAGAGAATTTGAATAATGTACCCAATAGCAGTGAATAGTAAATTAATTGTTTCATTTCATTCATTGTTTAAGTAGTATGTTCAGATTACATTTCAAAATAACAGGTGACAAAAAAGTTATTTGTAGTGACCCTTATGTAAATGTCCTCAATTTTTATTACTTATGAGGAAATAATACTGCCTTCTCTTTTATAAACGATTATTTATAGAAGATATATCGCTATTATGTGAGTCGCTTCATTCGAAGATAGTGTATAATTAAACAGGTAGTCCTTTTAAGGTACTAGGTAACTTCGCACAGTTTTGAAGTATGTCATTTGACTTATTCAAAAAACTTTCCACTCATCAGTGGCGCCGTCTGTTTACTTGATCCACCCCGATCCCGGCAAGTCTTCATTTTTTAGAGATTAAAACAAAACTTTTGTATGGGTTCCGGGAGGGACGGGTCCTTTCTATATCTTCGAATGAATCGACTCATATAATAGCGACAGAACTTCACTTGGAAGTTCGTTTAATCATTTATCATATTTCGTCGCTTCATTCTTCAGATAGTACATAAAATTTAGAGATTAAGTTTTGTTTTTACAAATTATAATTTATTTAAATACGTCTATTCATTAAATTCTATAATTAAGTATATAATTTAAGATTCCAGTAACCTATAGGCATCTAATATACACATGATTGTGATTGCCAAATTAATTAAATCAATGAACAAAATAATTTAATTTTAATTAATCTCTTTATCGGAAGGTGTTGAGTGGTTTACCTTATTGAGTAGTACTGTAATAGTATTGAGAGGTACATTTATTGAGTACGGCCTAGGTAAAGTCGTTTAGTGGGTCTAATAAAGGTTTATGGTAAAATTTAATATAGGGCTGAGATTTTTAGGTCCACACAGCCGCTCGTACCTAACGTCTGCTTTATCCACCGACTTAGCATCTGACACGACGCGGCTCTGTGAGGGGCCTTTCATGTTACAAACAAGAACCCCAAGTTCGAAGCTTTAATATTTTTCATAACAAAAAATTCAAATTTTTAGAGTCGATACAGAATATATCATAATGTTATTTTTAAAGATTGGCAAGGATAACCTAGGTCGTTCATGATTTGGGGCTGTGGTTTTAATGAAGTGTGTTATGATTATGTTTACAGATGCAAAACCTATATTTTCTAATTTAATTAAAGATGTCTGGATCCTATGTCCAGTGCATAGGGCTAACGATGTAACGAGCTTTTTGGTATTTTTTTCTAAAGTTAAAGTAATATTAGGTTACCATAGAGAAAGCTGATTAAGAACTTAATTTGGAGCCCAAGAAAATGTGCACTTCGATTTAGTTGGTTTCATTTTATAGGCTTCTTGTAAAATTTGCCTGATAATTGCCCATATCTTACAAAAGAGACAAGGCTGAACGGTTTGAATTTAATGAACCGAATGGACAACCCTTATTATATTGCTCATTTAAAAAACAAAGAACTAATAAAACAGGTTTTTTGAAACAAATCAGTATTATGTAACGTACAAAACTCCCACCATAACCTCAACGTGATGATGTATTGACAAATAGTCATGGATGCTAGAGAAGCGAGCATCAACGTCAGGGTCTCTGGCGGACAGCCGCGCCGCGCGAACGCCGCCCGGAGCGGCTCGCGGCACCCAGGGTAAGGCTGGAGTGCTCTGCTTTGGTGCTGTAATGGGAGTTAATTCAATATTTTGTTTCAATTCAAATAAATTATTTTTCTTACACATTTTAAGACAAGGATAATGGAGGAAATGGTTAAAAAATACGTAGAGGTCCAATTATTCGTAAACGCATCGACTGCGACTGCATCCGGTTCAGGATTCCTGGATACAAATGTGTCACAATTGGCATTGGCACGACTAGAAAAAAGGTAGATATCCACCGGACCAAACTGATCGAGTATCGTTTTGAAGACACTATCCGAAAGATCCTACTCTGCATTAGGGGTCAACTTCCTAAAATCTACGTCTGCGCGATTTTCTTTTATCTTAACATTAAAGCAAAAATCCATACATAAAGTTCTAGTTAGAGTATTTAAATGTGGAAATTGAATACTACCCATCCTATTGACGTCACTTATAGCGGTGGTATTATCAATACGTAATAATATTGCACAATTTCTTTCTTCTCCGGCTGAACTTTTGAAGCCTAAGGAAACGGCTAGTAGTTCTAGGTAATTGATATGGTATTGTTTTTCACTATGTTACCAAGAACCATAAAATTTATTAATTTGGAATACTGCGCCCGGCCTGTTCTGAATGCATCTGTATATATCTTATTTTTTGAAGTAATTGAAGAGGAAATGGTATAATATTTACTAATACTTTTCCACCAGATTAAATCTATTAACAGTAACTTAGGGAGTTTAATTTTTGCCTCATAGTAGTCCTTATTTTGTTGCTAGAGAGGTTGCGACCAGTACACCTATATGTTTGGCAAAATCTTGTATCGAGCATATGTGGAGATTCATAAATTTATTTATTATTATAACGCTTATCGTCAGGTAAAGAAATAGACATTTGTTGGATGTTAAACATAAATCCTTAAAATTTTATGGCACGGCACTTTCCGTTGACGTCGCCCCCCCCCCTGTTTGGCGCGTAACGAGGAGGTCCGATCCAGTTTCCCGACTGGGTTGACCGCTTGCCTGTCGATGTTTGAGGAGTACTTAGATAGCTTCAGTGTACTCTTTTATTCATTCTCGCTCCGATCGCCACGCGGTGCGGACGTGCAAGACCCAGTTCTCCGTTGGTCGGTTCCCTCCCGATATTCCGTGGCGCTCAGTCTACTGACGTCACAGTATAGCGTGTTGGTTCCGTGCTACGGTTTGCAAGGTTTTTCTACTCCGTCTGAGTGCTTTCGAAGTGCGATTTTTCTTTGCGACTAAGCCCCTTAGTCTTCAAAGTGCTGTGCTAAGTAGTGTTGTGCTTGTGCTGAGTGCAGTGTTGTGCCCAGCGTAAGTAGTCTGGTTTCAGTGCAAAGGATAATTAACGGTGACAACGAATTTGTACTGAACCAGTCCTTTTTATTTTTATTTATTTCTCTTCTCTATTTTATTTATTTTTCTCCTATTTTCATATTTATTTTTATCATATTTGTGTGTTTTCGTGTGTATTTGTCCTTTCTGTCGGTAAAGGTTGACCCTAACGCGGTCAACTCTTTACCTGCGTACCCTTTTTTAGGTTTCTAGGTAGCGGCCTTCGGCGTACTACGGTTAGTTTTAAGTTATTCTCCCCAGCCCCCCTACCGCTGGTAGGGAGGTTTGCCGCTAGGGTTCGCTAGGTTTTTATTTAGGAATCCTAGGCATTTGTTTTATATTATAGGCATACATTATATATTTATATATAACATATTGTAATTCCAAGTCCTCCAATGGACCTTGTTAATATTCTTAAGTCGTTCGCCCAGGCGCTCGCTGCGTCCGGCGTAAGCATACCCGCTGACGCACTAACGCAGGCCTTACAGGCATCTATTGCGTCCCCGGCCCCTCAGGCCTCAACCCCGGCCCCTCAGGCCTCTAATGTCCAGACCCCTCAGGTCTATAGCTCTCCCGCGTCTCCCGTTCCATCCGATATGGACTGCACGTCGGTCTCATCCTCGCGCTCATCTCGCAGGAAGCGTACCGCTCCCGGGAGCGATTCAGACTCCGCCGCGTCCGAAGCTTCGTCGGTCGCCGCCACCCTAAACGGTTCTCCTGAGCCCGCGTTTCAGTTAGTTGCCAAACGCTCTAAGAAGCGTTCGAAAAAAGCCGCGGTGTCTTCAACACCTGAGCCAACCCCGGTGTCTTCAACACCAGCCCCCGCGCCGTTAAAATCGCTCGAAGTAACCGCGTCTCCGTCGGTTACATCGAAGCCAGCGACGCGCTGCGCTCCCGTCCCGCCGAAGCCTCAGCTCCCTCCGCCCGTCTTCCTGCGTGAAAAAGCGCGCTGGACCGCGGTTTCAAACTTGTGCAAAGTGCACAAAATTAATTACTTAAAAGCCGCCAACGCTGGCGATACAATCAAGATTCAAGTAGCGACCGTCGACGACTTCCGCGCGTTTACCAGGTTACTCGGATTAAACCAAATCGCGTATCACACCTACGCCCTCCCGGAGGAGCGTAAGATCCGCGCAGTACTACGGGGCGTCCCGTTCAAACTCAGCAACGAAGACATTCTCGAGGACCTTAAGTCTCAGGGTTTCCCGGTCACAGCAGTGCACAAGATGCACTCCAACCGCGGTAGGCGTTTTCCGTTAGCGCTAGTAATCCTGTCCAATACTCCCAACTCGAAGGAGATTTTCAAAGAGGCTCGCACAATCTGCGGACTCTCGAACATCTCCGTCGAGCGTCCCAACCCCCGCGGTCACCCTGGGCAGTGCCACCGCTGCCAGCTATATGGCCACGCAGCGGCTAACTGTTCAGCTCCCCCCAGGTGCGTAAAGTGCCTGGATCCTCACTTCACTAAGGAGTGCACTCGCACTCCCGAATCCACTTCCCCCCCTGCCTGTGTGCTGTGCGGCCAGTCCGGCCACACAGCAAACTACAGGGGTTGCCCGCGCGCTCCGCGCTCCACCACCAAGAGGGTCGCGCCTAAACCGGCGCCGCCACTCACTCCTGCTAACTTCTCGCCGCTGCGCAACCGGGGTCCCCCGGAAGCAAAGCCCGTTCAGCCGACGCCTACTCCGGCTCTGTCTTGGAGGCAGCGTCCGGCCGTCCCGCCTGCACCTTCCCGACCCATCCCAGCTCCCGTAGCTCCCGTAGGGCGGCGTCCCGCGTTGTCATCTTCCCCTCAGTCGTCGTTGGCTGAGGACATGAAGACCGTGTTCGACGTTATTCAAAACGTCGATATTAACGAAATTTCCGTGCTCGCACGCAAACTGCGAGCCGCCCGCTCTCCTCAAGAGCGTTTATTTGCTTTAGCCGAGCATCACTCGCTCCTAAGTTCGTTGTAAATTCTTTTATATTTGTATAAATTCGTAAATAATAAATTATAATGTCTAGACCCGCGAATCCCGCGTCCAGTCGTATTAAACCCAAGGGCTTATCCCTAGTATCTTTTAACGCTCGTAGCCTTAATACCAACCTTCCCGAGATTAAACTGTTCCTTCAGAACAAAGAACCTGACTTATTCCTTCTCCAGGAGACATGGCTTACTCCAAACCGCTCCAGGGGATTCGCTATACCTAAGTACGCGTTTATTCGTAACGATAGGCCCAACTCTGACGGTTTCGGCGGCACCGCTATATATTACAAAAGAGGCTTCCACTGCTGTCCTCTCCCTACCCCTCCTCTCCTCAACATGGAAGCCACTGTGTGTAGATTGGCTATGACTGGTTTTCCGACCATCATCATAGCTTCAATCTACATACCTAGTGGTACCAGACCAATCCGAAGCGACTTTGAGGCCATTCTCGCCCTCGGCCATTCAGTCATTATGTTCGGAGACTTTAACTCCAAACATACTGACTGGACGTGCCTATCGACTAACACCAGCGGTATCGCTCTCCTCGACATCACTAACTCCCTTGACCTAGACGTCATATCCCCCATCACTCCCACTCGCTATCCCAACAACCCGTCCTACTCTCCTGACATCCTCGACTTTGCAATTATCAAGCGAATCAATCTTGATCTAAGGTCTATCGAACCGCTCGATGACCTAGGCTCCGACCATCGCCCCGTTTCCCTCGTGCTAGGACCGCCGAACGATAACGCCTCATCTCCTAAGACCTTTACCAACTGGAAAGGTTTTAAAAATACGTTAGTTTCAGCCTTAGAGGCTCCGAACTCTCCACTCGCGATCTCTCCCGAACAATTAGATAGCCCGGATAAAATCGATTCATTAGTAAATTCTCTCACTGATGCTATCAACTCAGCCATCAGTGACAACGAAAAGGTTGCTAAGCAAGGCAAACCCACGCCTCCCTTAGCCGTTAGCAATCTTATCAAAGCTAAAAACGCGGCTCTCCGGAGAGCCAAGAAATATCCCACGCCCGCCTATAGAACAGCTGCGAATCAGCTTCAACGTAAAGTTAGGTCTTGCCTCGCGGAACTCCGAGACGCTCAGATGAACGATCTCATGGCGAATATCTCTCCGTCCCACCAAGCGTACTATAGCATGGCCCGAGCCTTACGCGTAGACACCGTCTCTCACGTTCCTCCTCTCACTCGTCCCGATGGCACTACTGCCTTCGAAGTCGAAGAGAAAGCCGAATGCTTCGCCGACAGCATTGCCGCACAATGCTCGCCCAGCACGCAACCTGCTTATCCCTCACACATCCAGGCCGTGGAGGACGAAGTCCTTCGCAGACTCTCTCCCCATCATCGCCGCCCCTTTCACAGTCTCTAATGACGAAATCTTGCTTCTCATTAGAAATCAAAAGTCCAAAAAGGCTCCGGGTGCGGATGGAATTTCCAACCACGCACTTAAGCACCTACCTCAACAGATGCTTACCTTGTTAGCTATCATTTTCAATGCCTGCTTCGACCATAGCTACTTTCCAAAAGCTTGGAAAGAAGCGACAGTCATAGGCATTCCCAAGCCGGGCAAACCTCTGAACGTCCCGGCTAATCACAGACCCATCAGCCTCCTCAAGGCAATGTCTAAACTTCTCGAGAGAGTCATACTCTCTCGAATGCGGAACCATCTGTTTCCAACGGATGGCGATCCTCTCATTATTCCCCATCAGTTCGGCTTTCGCGCTAAACACTCCTGCCCTCAGCAAGTCCACCGAATCGTCGAGTATATACTTGACGGTTTCTATCCGCGTCGTTATAAAACAGTCGCGGTTTTCTTTGACGTAGCCAAGGCTTTCGATAAAGTCTGGCACAGCGGTCTCGTTTATAAACTCTACAAGATAGGCTTACCGGATCGCCTAGTCAGGTTAATAGCGTCGTTTCTCAAAGACCGTACGTTTCGATTTAAACACGAAGGCACGCTTTCTGCACCTCGTCCCATAAAGGCTGGAGTCCCTCAAGGCTCAGTCCTCGCCCCTCTGCTGTACACCGTGTACACCAACGACATTCCCATCCCGCCGAAAGGCGTCGAACTCGCCCTCTTTGCTGACGACACCGCACTCTATACCAGGGGCCACAGTGTTCGGCACCTTGTAACCAGACTCCAAAGGGCCGTAAACGCCCTTGGTGCATGGTTTCAAGAATGGCGCATCGATGTGAACCCTGAAAAGAGTTCTGCGATGCGCTTCGACCACAAACGCCGTCGTCCCGATGGCGATCCCCACGTTCGAATGTTAGGCATTCCCTTCCCCTGGAAGCGCAGTACTAAATACTTAGGCGTCACATTAGATCCGACGCTTTCTTTCAAGCCACACGTCGAAAGAGTTTCGAAACTCGCTCGTCACTATTTAGTCCGCCTAAATAGCATGTTAGGTAGAAAAAGTAAAATGTCCCTCAGAAACAAACGTACACTTTACAAGGTCTGCGTTAGACCCGTCATGACGTATGCCTCGCCAATCTTTGCCCACGCCAAACCCTCCCTCCTGCACAAACTGCAGGTAGTTCAAAACCTCTTTTGCCGCCGGGCCACAGGCGCACCGTGGTACGTGCGTAATGCGGACTTGCATAGAGATCTTGAACTGCCTACAGTGCAACAACATCTCAAAACACTCTCTGAAGCGTTTTTCAAACGCTCCGAAACACATCCCAATCCTCTAGTTCGTGATTCGGTCTCATATGCTGCTCCTGTGTTAGACTCGAAGTTCAAAGTCGCTAGGCCTAGAAATGCGCAAGCGTACTCATCCACCAGACTGTCACGCGATCTCGAGGCCCTTCTGGCCGCAAATTCTAATTCTAACGTAAATTCTAATTCTAACGTAAATGTGAATTAACTCAATTTTATTTTGCAATTTTTTAATTTTTGTTTTAATTATTGATTTTCATTTTGAGCACCTTCAGTGCTACGTATTCACCTTCAGTGCTTTGAGCACCTTCAGTGCTATGTAATCCCAGCGGGTGACCCCTTCTGGGCCCCGCTAGCGCGGCCTCTTTCTCCAATTGGCCGTCGCTCAGATGAAGGCTGAGTGGCAAAAATGCACGAGCCGACAGGGGGTTTTTAGTGGGTATGGTCCTGGTAGGCGTCGGGACGAGTCCCACATAACTTTGGAATCGCGCCAGAGTATGCGTCAGGGCATTTTTATCCTCCTGCCCTTCCCGCGGAGGGGAACAAAAAAAAAAAAAAAAACTCTTTTATTATTTCTTTTTTTACTTTTTTTACACTTTATTGTAATGTATTGTATTGTAAACACTTTATTGCACAAAAACATGGTACAGGATAATTTATAAAATTAAAAATAAATTGTACAAAGGCAGACTTATCCCAGTCAGGGATCTCTTCCAGTCAACCTTAGAGTATCTTTATTATCTCCTTTTTCAAGAAGTAAATTCATTCCCCTATTTATAGCGGTTATTCCATAACTGAGTTGTTGCTGCAGCTCCTAAAGCCCTGAAGGCAGAAAGAACCTCTGGACCCATGTCGGAAATAATTCTCCCAAATGGCCCGGTTCATTCTGGGAGGTCGATGGTTCCAGATTAGGGATTGACTACATACAGGGCTCAGGTATTGCAGTAAACGAGGTCCATTCGTCCACTGGTTTCATCATTTTATTTAAATAATTACAATAACGACTTTCATTTAGATTAAAAAAAATAGAAATAGTAGAATATTACGTAATACAGATATCGTGGTAAATCCCTTTCAGACTACACGCATTTTCTGTCTTCTTCTTCACGTCTTTTCTGTATTCTTATTAAAATTTTTAAACATTATTGAAATAAAATTAAAAATATCAATACGAGTACTATACATCATTAATCGGAATAAGAAACATCAGGTAGAAGACTACCAGTAATTTATGCGGATAACGTGATATATCTGTTATAGATTACACGTATTTTTGCGTCTTTTCGACAAAGCGAAATTATAGTTTATAATTATAATCATCAGGTAATAATAAACTACCAGGAATTTTCACAGATAGCGTGATATATTAATTATAGATAACATGTATTTTCTGCATCTTTTCGACAAAGCGAAATAATAGTTTATAATAATTAACATCAGGCAGAAGACTACCAGGAATTTACGCGGATAACGTGATATATCTATTATAGATAACACGTGTTTTCTGCATCCTTTCGACAAAGCGAAATTATAAGTTATCAATACCCGCCATCACGTATGAAAAAACAAAAAACTGCTTTCCTCATCGGGAGAAATAACGAGTCGCTTTCATTTTTTTTTTATTATTTGTTCTAATTTTCGAACTTTTAGTACAACTTTTACAGCATATTTAATATTAAACTGTTAAGTTACTCGTTGGTATAAGACGTGTGCTTGTTACCACGCACGAAAAAGGAATGAAGACCCAGCGGTCCGGGGTGGATCAGACGGCGCCACTGCTGAGTGGAATTTTTTTTGAAAATGTCAAATGACATACTTATAAAACTGTGCGAAGTTACCTAGTACCTCAAAAGGACTACCTGTTTAATTATATACTATCTAAAGCGACGAAATATAATTTCCCTTATCTCGATCGCCTTTCACTGAACCCGTAGGCTAAGTTAAAGTTTTAATTCTAACTAACTAGTTTGTATTCTAAGTTTCTAGTTTAGTTCGTATGTTCGTTTAACTAAAATAAATAGCTTTTATAAAAACTATTTCAAATCCGGCATTGTATTTTAATACATAATTTTTCAAATTACGTTTACATTGTCAGTATTGCTTAGACCTCGCAAACTAAGTATACTTATCGATCTCTCGTCATAAAGTTGCTAACCTAATATTTACATAATACACGTATTTACTTTACATAATAATAAATATGCTAGCCTTGCCTTAAGTTATTGAGGACTCCAAAAGGTCGCCATCTTCAATAGATCTTAACTCTCTAGCTTGCGAACTTCAAACAAATTTGGATACATTCATAAGGAAATCTATAATGTTAAGGAAAAGTAAATATTTTGGGAATTAGTTTATTCACGGTAAAACTAGCCGAAAGTTTTTCTCAAATATGAACATAAAAAAACTTTAAATAAAACATTCTGTACCATACTCAATTTATATAAAAATATTTTATTTATATCGCAGATATCGCAGGTAACATATTCTATGTGATTGTATATCATTGCTTGTTAATTCCTAAAAATAATAAAGTATATAAATTGAGAATTTTACTTTTCTTACTCAATAAATCATTCTCGGAATTTATTTCGGAAGTATTATCACGTATTAATATCACAAAATAATTTCCGTTAATTATAAATAGCTCTTTTAATTGCGGTACCTAATTTGCCCTTACATACACCGCCGCTTCCGAGCGGAAAATTCACGGCAGCGGATTTATCGCTACATTACTTAGTTTGCACCAATAATAAGCGAGAAAATGTTGGCGGTGTACGAGGAACGAAAATTACACAATTTATTATTTTTATTAGAAAATTAAACAAATGTTTTGGTTCACAAAACTGCGCCCTGCAATATCGCACAACTATGATTGATCATTTGCCATAATACGCAAAATTAGAAGTGTCTCTTTGTGTCCTTTGGTTTTATAACCGCACACAAAACCACGACTTAAGTATCTACAATTTTTTCCTACAAACCGAAGGTTATACAAAACGACAATGAATACGTTTACAACTTAATCCCAATGCCTACCACAACATAACAAAAACAACATTTAACCTTTCTTACGCCGCAGTTCTTTCGCCAAACTAGTTTAGAAACGACAATTTGTAATAAAATACCTTGTCATCATCCAGAATCCAGATCTATCCTGTTATTACTAGATAACGCCAGTGAAACACGTAACGTTTGCTCGTAAAACTCGATCATAAAAATATCCGAATGGTATGAGAAGGATATCCGAAAATTATTTTGCGCAATGAAAGTTGGTATGAAGAGCTTTATCTGAGAATGTTCAGTTATACCGAGTCAGCTGCAGGAAACACCGTATTATATCGGTTGTAGAAGAGAACATCATCTCAAAATACGATTAGCTTTTGGTATTTATCTGAATTTTCAATATTTTTAAACGCATTATTAACATTACCTTTTATAAAAAAAACTCTACAACTTTTCATATTTATTACTCAGGTTAAAAAATAACAAACGAACAAATTTTAAAAAATTAGTTATAAAAATATATAAATAACACTAATTATATTGCGATCTACGTAACTTCTGTTCAAACGCAGGCATATTTGATACAGTGAAAATTAAAGTAAAATGTCGAAAATAACCCCTTTAACCCCTAATTTAACCCCTAACCTACTTTACCTTGCGAATACTTCATCTAACCCAGACGGGTTAATACCTAAGTAGGAATATTCGCGATAATGAGCCATAGCCGTGAGCTATGCAGCGCTTAATTAACAAAATAATGCGCGAATAGCAAGCCTAGGGTTAAAATTTACAAGCCAAGCATAGGCGGTGGAAAGGAATGCGTGCACACCAACGGGTTCAGAAACCTTAATGCCTTTAAATTATTTAGGCTTTGTTTTAAATAAGATAGAAACTCGTGAAAGTTACTGCGTTCGTTGTTTATTTTATTAAATGTTTACTTGTTAATTCCAATAAAACAATATATTGCAATATGCCTTGGGCTTAATCTTTAAAAAATCTGTCCTGTTTATCAAATAAAATAAGATAGTTTTAATCTTTAAAGTTTTCACTTTTAGTAACTTTCTATGAAATCATATCAAAAAAATGTTTTCTTTCTTTTTAAAAAAAAGCTAACACCATTTATAATACGAAAAAGAATATAACAGTTTTTAAAATACCACGCCATACCAAGAAATAGGCTAAAACAAAATTTTGTATATTATGATGTTTATAATAGCTTCGTAATATGAAGTCATATTTTTTTAAATTATCTCAATTCATTATATTCAATAAAACACTTTTTAACTTGTATAACTTTATTTAATTGTTTACTGCAGTCGCTAATGACCTTGTTGTTAAAAGCGACCTTAAATAAATAAATTTAAAAAAAACACTTTTTAACCGGGTTTTATCGCATTTTATTATACTTTTACGCTTTAACTCGACGTTACGGTATTTAAATGTATATATTATATTTATTATATATCTAGCTATATACAGTGTCTGTGAAGTGACTCGGCAGGGCTCAGTAGTAAGAGTGCTCAACCAGTAATCAATAGACGAAAGTTTCAACTTTCTACTTGTAACCCAACACGCCTTAAAATCTCTGCCATCATTTTCATAATTATTACACAAATATTTCTAATAAATCATATTTTCTAAGAATTTGTTAAGATTAAAAGCTTATTAACATTCCTTTTCTTAGTTCAGTCACTTAATAAAACCGTAAAATAATAACCCCGTGGTGCTCGATAGAAGCTAAACATTTTGGTGTTAAATGCATTAACTTTTTGATGCTACGGTCTTCGATTTACCACTGTATAAAAGCTTTTAGAAACATAAAAGTGTTATAAAATACTTAAAGCTTAAAGCAAATGCATGTATGAAGTGAACATAGCTTGTTCGCGGCTTTGAGATTATTAACCTTTTAAGTGAATCTAAGGGACCTATAATGGAATACTGTTACACCGACCATATGTTTGTTTATTTTGTTAATGTTAAAAGTCTTTTATACCTAAGCTATAAAGGTTCTGTTCTGTATAAATCAAAAATTTCATTTAACTTTACATCGTGTATATTTTTTCAAGCAAAAATATTTATTACTGCTTAGTGGTCTAAATTTGTACTGCTACAATAAATAGTTATATATAAACTAGAGTTCTCTAATATTAGATTCAACCAGGTGATTCTGGTGACTGATCCCTGGTAATCATGTTAATAAGTGTCTGGATTCTAAACGCAAACCCTTATTATTCGAAAATTATTTTTTTACGTATATTGGCATGTGTTTGTCTTCCATCTCACCTAGTTGAAAGTGGTGATCATGACGGGACGGTACACGCCTGTCCAAGAGGTACCTGTTCACTGTACCCTTGAAAGTTCCTGGGTTGAAATTGTCTGGAAAAATTCGTTGCACTTTTTGTTAGAATATTTGAATTTTAGTAGAATGTAACGTATAATAAATATTAAAAAAAAATGAAGTGTCTAAATAAAAACTCAATCCAATAGAAAAATTGGTTATATTTCGTAGCTGTACATCCTACTTTAACTCTTCGGTGTAACGAGCGACCAGGCACCATGTAGACTCTTACTAAATTGAACACTTTCAAAGGAATTTACCCTGAGAGTAAACTGGTAGCTGAATTAACTATGGCTAGTAGGTTTATAAATTAATAGTTGGAAGAACAAGTACGATTTTAGACGGTTTACGGCAAACGTTTTTTTTTAAAGTTCCTTTATTTAAATACATAGCGGACAAATACACGATACTGAAAGATAAAATATGTGGGATGAAGTAGTATTAGTAGTTCGTACAGAGAGGATATGCACATCAGCTAGCTTGGCCTGACAACCAATTGGCTTGGCAATGGCACTTATATTAAAGTCGTCATTCACGCATAGAATGTGGCGTCAACTTTGACTGCACACATAAGTTGGCCGGGTTGTTGTCGATACAACCGGTAACAGACGTGAAGCCACGTCAGACACCTGTTGGCTTGCCAGAGGTAGCTTGATCACCTCTGACACTAGAGTTTGCGCATGATAAGTATTACGTAGTATTAAGATACTTCATATTTCAGCCACAAAAGGCGATCTTAGTATAAAATGTCGGAGAGGATATATGTCTTTTTACAATGATCAAAGAGAAGAGAGGAAAATCTTTTTACCAACAGTGATTACGAATTCTACAATTTAATTTCAGAGGTTACGATTACTTCTCCAAATACTGGCCAATGAATGTCAACTTAGACATGAAATGTTATCAACTGACTCATGCATAAAATAAGAGACCTCGTTGTTGATAACTAGTATATTATCATACATGAGCTTTTGTTTATATACATACATAACATTAAACAAAAACAAATAAGGAGATACAGTTAGTACTAGATACAAAATAGGTGCACGATCAATAAAAGTGAGCCGCATAAATACAATTACAAATTCATAATTTAGTGGATCGATACCTGAGTATAGGCTGTGTCATTCTGTGTTAAAGTCATCCATAAAGTAGGTTCTAGAGTAATTGTTTTTAATAAAAAAAAGTTCTGAATAAAAACATAAATATTTAGGTGATTTGAAATAATTTTTAAATCAAAATGATTTTGCTTCAAATATGTATAATAGTGTCCCAACGTCCTTTGAATAAAAAATATGAGAAGAACACAATGCTACACTAATTGAAGACTTAACGTAGGGAATATTAGATCTGAAATAATATTATATTAATGATAAATGTATAGGTAATTTTCACCGACGCCATTAATGACATTTACTAATATGTTGCATTTTCCTGTATCTTGAAAGAGATACACATACTCGTAAGAGTTAAGGCGCGCATAAAAGCTACAAGTCACCCAAAGTTAAGAACCATGTTATTAAGTTGAAGTATGTTTCACAGTTGTTTGCGGAGGGCTGACATCATCAAGGTGTTTGATGGGAGGGACTCTAACGCTCCGGTTATAGCCATGCTGTGTAATGAACTTACAGGTAAGGGTTAGGTATAATTCTTTACGTTTTGAGTCGTAAATTTTGAAAAGAAGAACTCTTTTATTTATATATTTATTAAATAGGTAAGGCGTTTTCCTTCTGTCAATTATTGATGGATAGTAACAAAACGAGTATAAAACGTCATCTTGTATAAAATGTGCTTCTGACAGTGTTAATTAATGAAACAGAAATTGGGAAAATATCGTAATTTGTAAATTAATGTCAACATTAATTTACAAATTTTAAACATATTTTTAACTTCTATGCATTCCTAAACCATCCGATTGTGAGTCCAATTAAATCAATGAATCTTGGACTATCGGATTATTTTATACAGCAATTCATATTTTGTTTTATTGTTACGAGACAAAATAAATTTTACACTCGTATAAGCATTAGCCAAAAATAATATTTCAAATGTACGCAATTAACTTTATAGAAACTTCGTGTTCATTTTGGTTCCAAATGAACGGGAATAGAAAAGGAGATCCATATAGAGATGCTTTTATAATGAGCATTCCGATAAGTTATCGATATCAAACATGACAAACTTTCTAGTAAAATATTTACTGTGTAACCCGCGTAAACTATTAACGCGGTGTTTTATTTGACCGACCTGTCTGTCTGGATGTGGTCTGCAACAACCATTTATTTAAAATTTATTTAAATTCACAAACTATTCTAAATTAGTATTCTCTTCTCGATCCACATCACTGCATCCCGGCAGCAATAAAAACCCTAGATTGGTTTTCGCGGTCATTTCCGTTCACTCGAATGTGTTAACATCCAATGTTTGAAACACAACAAAATTGGTGGCAAAATAGCATCGGAACGCTTTGGGAACTATTCGGGACGCTATCGAATGGAAAATAGCCTTGTTGTTTCCGCGGAGCCTTGAATATGCGATGTCATCAATGACGTCTGAAAAAACTGAAAAACTCGCTGAGATATTGGGCTTTTCAAATCCATAGTCGTTGAGTTCCGCTTTTGTTTGTGCGAACTGGAGGAAAGAAAAGGGGTTACCTAGTTTTTTTTAATTATTTTAGATGTAAGTAATTATTTTAAATTATTAGTTTTAAACGATTATCTCGTATGAACTATTCTTATTTTCAAATTATCATCGTATCGCTGCCAATAGGTGTATGTTACTTTATACACTGGCGTGCCGACTTTATGTCCCAATAATACCTCTACAATGCCTGCTCTATCTAATGAATTAAAATCAAAATATGTTTGATATGAATAAAAATAGAGATCCAAAATAAGCTATGCTATTTCTTTATTATTAATTTACTTATTTATTCACAATATAGCAAACTTATATAACTACGAATAAGTAAACTTAATACCTAATAATGCAAGCACAGTTTAAGCACTCTTATTTCGTATTTCGCTCGAAATGTAATATAAGACGAACTATATATTCGTAAAAAATCAACAAAAAGAATTACCTTAACAATTTCTATCTCAAAACATCGTGTAATATCGGTCACAAGTTTAATGATTTCCTAGACAAAGACTCCGAACTAAGAGCTAGTTGAAACTTCTAAAAAGTCCTCAACTTTGATCTACTAACTTGCTAAGTTCAGAAAAAAACCGTCTAAAATTACTAGAATTTCCGGACGCAAAGTTTGTGTTCAAGAGACAAGTTTCCTAGGTAGCGAGTCTCGATCGATCTTTATTTGATCTACATCGAGTGTATCGTCTAAAGGAATGGTCTTGAGTCCACAGTCGGCCATCTTGAATAAATAATGCTCCGTCAAAGTAACGCTCACTTTTGGCACTGCAAGGCTGTGAGAATATTTTTCTGGCCTCTCTATTATACAGGACGTCTAAGATATTGCCTGGAATTTTAGGGTTGTACTGCTCTTCTTTATTAAGGCATACGTATAAGTAATATTTTTGTGTTAAGGGAAGTGAGGTTTTCATATTTTAACCATAACTGAGATGTCATGCAACTGTCAACTTTATTTTGTAAATGTTCTTACTAAAATTATAATTAACTAGTAGTAATAGAGTTTCTTGTGTTAGGATCTGGTCTGGGGCGGTATTACAGACCTTCCCGTTTTAACCGCTATAATAACCTCGTTTACGATGAAATGAAGAAACAGCTAGGGAAATTACTGGCGAGACTACGGTCGGCAACGCATCATTAATCATTAATACTATCTACAGTGACTGATTTCTATAGTCACGGATGCTACTTACGACCAGGAAAAACGTGCTCGATTGCTGGCTATGACAAGGTTAAAAAAAATTTAAATATAAAAATTTTAATACCCAAGTTTAAAATTTCATAGATTTGTAAAGTTGAACGCGTTTATTAATTAAGCGTCAGTGCCGTAATGGTTAAGGCACTGGCTTCCAAATCTCAAAGACCCAGTTCGATACCGTTGACTGCCAAATGTACCAAAAAGTTTACAACTTAAGCAAATGAATCCAACTGTGACGGAAAACGGTGAAGGAAAACAACTTGAGGAAACCCACATACCTAAAATAGTATATCATGCAACTAGTGAATAAAGGACGGATTTAAAGCGAGGGCTGTAGATGAGTCACGAGCAAGTGAAGGATTCTAATTTGAGATTTAAGATGATTGAATCACGAGCGCAGCGAGTGATTCAACTGTTAGGATCCTGAGCGACGCGAGTGATTCATGGCCCTCGATATAAATTCGTACTTTATTCAGGAGTTGCATACTATACTTTATACCATGACTACGAAAAAAGATATAATTTAAGTGAAAATAGAAATTTAATCAAGAAATAATAAATGTTACATTAATTGAAATGGACATTAAAATTAGAGCAATGACTGAAATTAAGCGTAATTTTCTTATTATTATCATTAGGGTGGTCAACTTGTGAAACAATATTTATTTTCTATAATGGCAGCAAAGAACACAAAACAGTTTTTAATCTAATGCCAAACTCCTTGTCGCAAATATCGACCAATCAAATCTCGAGAGTTTATTTGCACCAAAGAGTTTGAATTTCGAATCTTAGCGCAAGGAGTTTGTGTAAGCATTGAAATGGAGATCGGATATATTTTGTGTTCCAAATTCAAACACCAAAACAGTGAATAAAAACAAAACAGTGAATAAATGGCCTTTTTATTCACTGTTTTGCGTGAATAAAATTAGCTTTTTAGAATAGGTATGGTATAAAATTATTTCGATGCTTTGTGTAAAAGTCTCCCAACCCGCAGTAGGCAAGCGTGGTGGACTATAAATTGCCCAATGCCATCCCTTGGTTGAGTGAGGCTGATGTTCCTCCAGTGGGATTATGATCGGTGAGCTTCTGATATCCAAAATTAAATGAATAGTTCAAAACAAACTGTCATTATATTCTTTTAAAGTACGTAATGACAAATACTTTAACTTGACAGAGGCGGACGCAGACATTGTTATGTCATTTTATTACAAACAAAGATATTTGTGAACTAGTCATGGGTGTTTTTTTTAATAAGAATGTGTATTACCTATGTAATTTGGTCTCATCCCCAGTGCGCTGTAAGTTCCTCTATAATTCAAGTTCGGCTTACTTCGTGGTCATAAATTGGGGGTTTCGAATATATTATGTATAAGTTATATAATGAAAAAATGTTACCTTGCATTCTTTTTTTATACATAGTTTTAGACTTTTGGGATTAAAGTCCTTTTAGCCACAGATAACACATAGGTACACAATCGGTGTCAGAAAATCATCCTCACCAAAAGTGTGCCCTAATAGCATTCGGTCATTTCGACCGTAAACAAGACGAAGTAGTAAAAAAAACTAGTTTAACTCCCTAAAATGTATGACTTATCATAATTTTGAAAAGTAAAGCAATGTAGAAAAATACTTACCAACAAATTAATTCGAAAAATCGGTGCCAATTATTTTTTTATTTTACTCCAGCTAAAATCCATGGCGAGTTCTTTCATAAAAGATTTAAATTTTTGTAAAAGGCTTTCTAAATATTAATTTATATCATGCTCGTAGGGTTGTATTTACAAGAACATAGATTGTTATGTACTAATTCTCATTTCTTGACAAACTTCTATACTATCGTGGGCAGTTCGAAGTGTATATTTGTATGTACCTGTGTATCTTGTTTTTATTTGTGATTGAAGTTTTTAGTGTAACAATATTTTCAAGCAGTTATTAAAAGAGCTACAAGAAAAATGGCAACCCTGGATGCAGATCCAAGTCCCGCTCCAGTTACATCTGCGCCGAGCTTTGATTGCTGCCGCACAATACCTAATACTTAGGTTTTCAGTTTCAAAAACATTGTCTCGTACCTCGCTTATTCGAAACTATGAAGTGGAAATGTATTTATTTTTGTTCATTTTTTAGTAGTAGTTTTGCGAAAGATAAGTGTTTAAATTAGGTTTTTTCAAGGACTTCCCAAAAGGGTTTACACTAGCTCATTGAGGTTACTTGCTGTTTAAAGACGTAGCAACATCCATTTATAGCCGTAAGTCGGCGATGTTGAACTTGAAATACCGCGTGATTGGCAAGCGTTGGTCTTCCATCTCACCTGATCGAAAGTGAAGATGAACACGAGGATGTGACACGCCTGTCTAAGAGGAGCCTATTCACTCTACTTTTTGAAACCCTGGTATTATACTTTTCTGGAAAAACAAGCGGAGGCAGTGCATTCCATTCCTTGGCGTTTCGGACCATAAAACAACTATCGAACCGTTCCGTTCTACTCTTCGGCGCCTCGACAAAAACTGGGTGGAACTTCTTTTGATCTATGGAAAAATGGTAAGGGTTCTATTGTATATAAAGAGCATTCGTACACTCTTGCAACACACGACTTGCAAATTATTGTCGGTGATCCAGACTGTGTAATCTCGCATCCGCAAGTTTACTGGGCTCTTCGGTCAACAGAGTCCAACGCTTTTAGTTGATATTTGGCAGAATCATTCCAAAGAGCTATTTTATACGATTTATTATTTTATCCTAACTGCAGTAGAAGGTAAAACAAGAAGCAGCTACGTACATAACAATAATTCTTTTTAATTTAGATAGGTAAGTTTCCCTCAGGGGCCCTCTAGTAAAGTCTATCTAGAGTCCCTGAGGAACCCTTTTGCGGTAAACAACCAAGACGTACAAGTCGTTATAATAATACATAGCGTAATAAAATACTATTACTGACTGGTCTTTGCCTGTGACTTTATTCGCATATATACTGTTTTAAATAGATATGTAGGATACTCAGAAAATTTTGATTAAATGAACGAAAATGATCTGTGAGTTATATTTTTTTGTTATATATTTTAAAAGAACTCTCCACCAGCGCCTATAAAAAGTGTCATGCAACTGAACCAATTTTCAAACACATTTTCCAGTCTGCAAAAGCTACTCTCTCAATGGCTTTCTCGAACGCAGTGAGCGCATCTTCTGGCGATAAAAACTGTATCCCCTCGAGCCTTACAACAAGAAGAAGTCACACGTCGCCTGTAAGGTCAGCTGTAAGGCGGATGACCCAAAAGTTTTACCGGTATGGTGTATAGTTCCCTCGTCTTGATAGCGGAGTGCGCGGGCGCGTTGTTGTGCTGAAGCAAATGAACTCGGAGTCCCGTGTGCGTTCGCTTGTTGCTCGCAGCAGCCCAAATTTCTGGTATTCGGTAGTGTACCTCTCTACGTGGATGCAACTTTGGTTTTTTTAAGGAAATCGGTACTAAATACCCCGTCAAAGCGAGAAAATTTTTACAGATTTTTTCCAGCATTACTCGATTGTTTTACTTTCATAGACGTTGGTTCGTTTTGGAACAGCCATTATGTTAACTGGCGCTCTGTTTCTGGATCACTTTGATAAATCTAAGATTCCCTAAAATCTAAGAGCCCCAATGCAAAAGAGTTCGTCTATATATTACAAGTGTCTATTATTCGAAGTAAAATTTAGGTAAATAAATTGAACTTTATTAGTTCAATAAATACACAGTGGTTTTTTTTACACTTAATGAAGTTGATTTTCAATTTAAAAATGTAACAAAATATTTCCCTATTTAAATATAATATAATACATTCTTAAGGAACCATCCACGTAATAAACTGCTTCCATCACATTCAACGGCGTAAAATAGTTCGTCTACCACTCAGCGGCGTCACCTTTAGCATCGATCACTGCCTTTATTCTTTGGGGCGTCGTTTCTTTCATTCTTCTTATTGGTGAGTATACAGACAGATATATTTTTTTCCTTTAAATTGCTTGTAGACCTTACTGGATACTTGTGCAGCACTACTTGACGGCCACTCCATTGTAGGGATCTGATTCTGGTTAAACCAAGCCTTGGTTGTCCTCGCACTGAACAGGAAGCACCATCTTGTTGAAAGGTGTAGGCATTACGATGTTTCAGCGTTGGAACCGAGGGCTCGAGACTTGTTTCCAGAATGTTTTGGTACTCTACTTCGTCAACAATTCCTCCTACAAAATGTGAATGACCCAGACTTTGTGCTGACATGCAGCCCCATATCATTACCGATCCCGGAAACTTCATTTTTCTTTTGATACAATCGGTATGGAATACTTCATCTTTATTTCTAATAATTTTTTCACTATATTACCGATTGTCACCTCAAATTTAGATTCATCACTCCATATTATTTCATGCCACTGGTCTGCAGTCCAATTTTCATGATCTTTAGCAAATTTCAGCCTTTTCTCTTTTTGGAGATTCGTGAGTAAAGGTTTCTCTTTAGCAGTATAAAATCCATAGCCCAATCGTTTTACGACCCTCTTGCAGGTATCGACAGATACATCGATTCTTTTAAATGATTTTCCTTTAAACTCGGTTTTCAGCTTCGCTTGTGATTCACAACCGACCAGGTTTCTTCAAACATTCAAACGTGCCATTTTTCCTGTTATGTTCGATGATGGTCTAAACTGTCGATCTTGGTAGGGATATGTCCTAGGCTATTTGGTAACTAGATTTGCCATTATTGTGGCTACGAATAATTATTTTTCGTACTTCGTCGACGATTGTTTTCCCGCGAGCCGTTTTGTTTGAAAATAATGATAAGATTGCATGAAATTATGGTTTTTATATGTTTGGAAATGACAGTGATGCATCATGTGACAGATTATTTCTATTTTCAAATCAAATTTTACTCATTTTTCAATTAAAACAGGCAGAATTGAGACATGGACGCATTTTGCATCGATTAAGAACCAGACGAACTATTTTGAGTTAGTCGTAGCAAATTAAAGTGCCCAATATATATTTTAGTAAAGGAAGTTTTTCTTTAAAAGAGCCTGATTAACAACAATAAGATGGAGAATTTTACCCAATAAATTTTTTTGATGATGATAAATATATGACTGGACGAACTCTTTTGCATTTTTGTGTTGCATGCTGCAAAAAACGTTCTGTAATTGACACGTCTAGAGCCCGAGTGAACTGCCAGATTGGCTCTTGCCAAATATGCTCCACAGTATTGTCCCACAACACAAATACAGCCGAACCCAGTGTGCCGGCCCAGACATGTGGGGAGCGCCCCGAACATAACAAAGCGAAACCAATGCCGCTGGCACGTAAACCCACTAATGTAACCATTCTTTATCAACCGTTCCAGGTTATGAGGTGCTATCGACTGGACCGTCGCTTCTCCTGCAGTTCACCGCCAATTCCGCGACTCCAGGCCAAGGGTTCGCAGTAACCTTCCACTTCCAGCCACCGCCAGACTCAACGGCTGCAGGTGAAGTTTTAATTTACATAGTGTCGAATCATTGGTAGACTAGTAAAGCTTACATTAAAAATACAAAATAAAAATAATAATTGACGGCCTGTTTGGTGTGGAGGTAAGTAGCCTTGCCTTGCATGCCAGAGGTCCCGGGTTCGAATCCTGGTAGGGACAGATATATTATTATATTTGCTTTCTAGTCATGGATGTGTATTTACGTTTATTTAAGTTTATTTCTAATATTTATATTTATAAAAAAAATATCTATGTGAGTTTATATATTGCTTAAGTTTATTTATCCGTTATCTAGTATCCATAACACAAGTTCTTTAATAATACTTAATTTGGGCTAGATAATGTTGTTAGATTGTTAGAAATATAAATATATAAAAGGGCAAGTTCTTATACCAAACTTTTGGAAAGAAACGAGTTAAGGCCGACTTGCGCAGACCAGAGTTAACAAATTAACTCGGAGTAAGCCTGTCAATTTCTATTGGACTGACAGATACATACCTCAATATTTTAACCCTAGTTACCTTAAATGTTTAACTCGTCCGAGCAAGTCGCCTAACTGATTACTTTTTTTTTAAGCTGAGAATTGTTTCTGAGAACAATTTTGTTCAAGTACCTTTTTAAAACAAAAGAAGCGATTCTCTGTTCAAAATCGTTTACGGTGTTCTGTTTTCATCAATTATGGCAGTTCTGTTTTCATCAATAGATGGAGTGATAGAAGAGGAAGGTTTATACGTATAGTTTAATATTGTTTTGTGTTAATTGATTGAAATATGACGATAACTATTCGAGGTGTCGGAAGAAATCAAGCAGACTGAGAGCTTTTACTGAAAACGCTGTGTTATTCTTTTGAGGTACATAAAAAACAATGTACGAATGAATTATTCCTCTTTTATAGGTCTACGGAAAAGTGCGCAATGGCTCTAATGGCAAAACTCTATCTTTTGCGAATAGCTTACTATACCCATTTTAATGTTTAAAAAAATTGTCACATACAATGAAGAACTATCTAGACGGAAAGGATATTAATCCTTGTCCAATTAAATACTTGAGTTATCTTAAGCATTTTATACTCATTATAATTGCGATTTCCATCATACACTTTAAAATCATATTGCAAATTATCGCGCGTTAATATAAATTCGCTTACTGTTGCTATTAAGCCGAGCGGTAACCTGCCGTGGGGGCTTTACCAGACTTTAATGACAGTTCTTAATTGTTATATTTTTTAATGTTACCTTTGGCGATTGGAGCATAATTTTATCATTATACAAAACGTGATGTGTGATCGAAGAATGAAGAAGCCAAATATTCAAATATTTTAGTGTGTGTAGTGGATAGTTGCAGTTGCGTTGGTTTTGTTTTACGTTGTCAATCACTTCAAAGTCAATTTTGTTTTTTTAATAATATGTAGCGATTATTTACGTTATCAAATTTTAGGTCCTTAGATATGAAATTGGCATTTGGTCGTACTGGCCACTTAGATCTGTGTTATATCCTATTTGGTTAAGAATTCCAGTTTCAAATTTATACAGCTATTTACTCACGCATTTGTGTTTCGAAAACCGTAATTCATTTGTTTTTTCCTCTTTTGCTTTTTTTTCTTTGCGTCACTTAGTTTACAAAATGGAAAACTTGAAATATCGCGTTATTTAGGTGTACGAGTTCCACCGTGGCACCAGTGTTGCAGAAACTTCTTAAATTATTAATGCTGTGTATGGCAGCAGTGTCGCAAAAGAAAACACAGTGCGTTTTAGGTTCCAACGTTTTCGTTCTGGAAATTTCAACCTGCAGAACAAGCCTCGTGGACGGCCGGAGACCAAACTTGATAATGAAGAAAGGCTATTTTGGAAGCGGATCCATCACAAACCACGTCCGAGTTCTGAAGGCTGCGGTGTTAGTGACAAAACTGTTTTAATCCACTTGAAGCCAATTGGGAAGGTGAAAAAGCTTGAGAAGTGGGTACCTCATGAATTGAGTGCAGCAAACCGACAAACGCACGTCGACTGCTGCGTTATATAACTCAACTGGTACAGGATTTTAAATCGAATCATTACCTGGGATGAAACGTGGATCCTGTACGACAATCGGAAATGCTTATCGCACTAATTCACAAACTGGTTCACTCTGGTGGTGCACAAACCCTGTCCCAAGCGAAAATTTACTCAAAAAAGTTACGTGTGAGCGTTTGGTGGACTAGTGCCGGTGTCGTTCACTACATCTTTCATAAATCTGGCCTGACGATTACGGCAGATGTCTATTGTCAGCAACTCCAAACCATGATGGAAAAGCTAGCTGCTAAACAACCGAGGAACCGAGGCTGGCTACTTAGGCCACTGCTGCTTCAGACAACGCTAGACCACACACTGCACAACAGACGGCAACCCAATTAGAAGAGCTTCAATTGGAATGTCTAAGACATCCACCGTACCCGTTACTCCAACAGATGACCATATATATCAAAATTTGGATAACTTCTTGCAAGGGAAAAACTTCAACTCCGATGGGGTAGTCCAAAGTGCCTTCAAAGATTTTATTGATTCCCGTCCGAATGATTCTTTTTAGTAAAGGGATCAATGAACTACCTATGAGATGGCAAAAGTGCATAGATAGCAATGGTATGTACATACGTTGATTAAATAAATATAAGTATTATATTTTGAAAAAATTGACTTTATGCTCCTCCCTTGCAAAACGCCAATTTCATATGTAATGACCTAATATTTGCTGGGGAGTAAGAAAGAAACTTTAAAAATATTTGAGGTAGATTAAATAAACGTTACATTTGAATCCAATTTTATGACGCTTTTTTTTTAATTGTATGACTTTATTTTTGACGCAACAATCTAATGCAACACTACAACAGAAAAGAAATCCTTGCCGGGCAGGCTCGCTAGTTAAATGAATAAATTATAAAAATATTTTATTGTGCTAAATATTTGAAACTGTACGTGTAGCTCGATACATACAGCAAAAGTTTAATATAGTCTGTATTTATATTTCTATTGTACAACCTTTTTAATGTATTTAGTAACTAGATACCTACCTACCTACCCAACAAGCTACTAAACAAGTTTCTCAAATGCTTAGTTTATACTTAACCATTTTCTACCAAATTTTACATTGTAATGACCTACTGCCAATTTCGCAATGCTCAAACATAAATTCAACAAAAATCTTAAATGAAATTCGTTATTTCTTAAAAATATCAACGGAGGGCCATAATAATGACAAAATGTGCTGGATTTAGGAAGCGCTCTCTCATATGAAACTCCAAATAAAATTCGTTCCGGGAAGCATCTCGCAATAAATGTGACCGATCCGGTTAAATTTGCGACTGGAGCCAACAAGGTATGAATAGGAATTCTGGACGGTCGCCAGCAATGCATTTCGCACTGCCACTTTATACAAGAGAACCGTGGCCGTAATGGCCTTTTTGCTCCCAACATTGTTTGCATTCCTATCTACGTAATAAAGGATAAATAAACTAGGCAGCTTGAATAGAAATTAAAACAATATATATGACTATACAATTAAAACGTCTTACCAACACCCACCGGGACAATTTTTGTGTTGTTAAATGTACTAAAGCGCCATCTGTTATTTTCCACCAAAACTTTTAGTAGTATATTTTGTTAAAGTTTTCCTGTGGTTTGAAAATGCATTCATGAAAAACAACAGGAACGTAGCTTTATAATGATATTATACCAAAGGCATAGATGGCGTATATGTCATTTTTATGTCATAATGCGATAGACGCATTTTGATGCTTTTAGGTACATACCTAGAAGTGTACACTTACCTCCGAAGTATCCTTAATATAATATTTTCTTACATTTTCTCTCTACATTTATAATGAATAATAAATAAACATGTTTGTTTCAGATTCAGACAGATTATTGAAATTGAGCTTTGGAAAGGCATTTGAATCGCTAGGCCCAGAAGTAAGCGCTACCAGTAAGTATTTTATCATTGTATTCTTTTGAAAAATAAATAAAACGTAAAGGTCTGTAAATATCAGAAGAAAATAATGATGATAAGTATTAAGAAGTATAATTTTTTTTTTCTAGTTACATAATAAGAAAAATATACCTAGGTTAATACTTAAAACAAAATATAGGTTTCAACAGACTTATTTGTTTTTACTTGAGTACCTAGTCTTTACCTGGATTTAACCTAACTTGTAACGACAGAGTGGTGAGAACATCAATTGTGTGACTGTTTATTTTTGTAATGGTATTCCATTTAATGTCATTAGAAGCTCAAGTGCTCCCTCAGGTAATTCTGCTGAACATTTATTTCTATAGGCATCCATATCACACATGACAATCCTCATAGGTGTAATATACAGGCCCTCTTCAACATATTTTGGAAAGTTTAATACCATATTCATTTAATAATAAGTCACTTATACTATATAAAGCACTTGTCTTTTGAAGGGTGCCCAACGAGGTAAAAAGCTTAAGACAACTGTGAGCGCCAGTAACTTAGTCATACCCACCCTCTAATGCCTAAGTTCCCAAAGCGGTCCAGATGGCCCCCAGGGGTCCATGGGACACTCGACGGGGGCTTTAGTTAGATCTAATATTCACACTTTTTGTCGAGTTTTGAGAATATTGTAGAAATGTAGCTGCAGAACCAGCAAAATTATGAACATGGTCGGTGAGAAAAAAAATTTGGGAACCCCTGCTCTAATGCTACTCGCTTCTTTCTCAAAAGTGTCCCATCGTTATTAGACTAGACCTTTATTTCTTCCTAATGTCATGTTGCTAAACACGGTCAGTGCAATGCAGATGTATTCTCGTATCATTATTTTTTTGTAACATTTCCTAAATCAATTTCAATCTGGGTTTCACCCCGGCCAAGGCACCGCTACGGCTTTTTCAATGTAAATTGTCAAGCTACTGTGACACTACTGCAGACGTCCTACGAACTGGCGTGTTGTCTCCACCTATCTTTGCGATTTTAATTTCTTCACTCACTCTTTTTTCTTCCTTCTACCTCTATGCACATGATTTGCAGATATTAACCCACACGGCTCCTGATTTACTAGGTACTGTTATCAATAAAATGTATAACGACCTTAAAAAATTTTCAATTATAAAAAAATAATGGGTATTTTCACAAAAACGCAAATGATTGTCAAAGCCGGTCCAATGATTTTATCGAAATTAGACGAAATCACGCTACCTGCAATTTCGTTTATAGAAAAAGTGATACGTAACAGTAAATTCAAATTCAAATTCAAAATTCAAATTCAAATTCAAATTCAAATATTTATTTCTCAACATTGACAATTACTTGTTCTTATTGACGTCAAATAAAACATGATTCTACCACCAGTTCGAAAAAAAACCTTCGTGAAGAAGAACTGGCAAGAAACTTCACGGGTATATTTTTTTTTTTTTTCAAAATAAATTTACAGAGTCTCTTTATGTCTATACAAAATTATTCTTTTCTGCATCTGTTAGCTCGGCAAGTCTCCCCCCCCCCAAGTATCCAAACGACGAACACCCTCAAACGGCACCCGTTCACGAGTTAACGCGGGATCCAGCCATCGCCCTCCTCAACCATATTAGAGGGAAGTGAACGACCCGTCACCCGACGCTACCATAAGAAGACGTACTTCAGTGACAATGACGCTTTAGATATTCATCGGGACGAAGAACTCATCGCACAAACAGACACATTACACATGCTTTGTTACAAATACTAGTACAATCCTGTTAATGAGGGGATTATACCCAAGGGCTTTTATCATCCAAATAATCGGATAGTTTATAATATGCTCTAGCACACAACTTCTCCTTTATAGTTTCTTTGAATTTGTCAGTAGGAAGACCTTGGATATCCTCAGGAACCTTATTATAAAAGCGTATACATTGACCCATGAATGAGTTAGTGACTTTATGAAGCCTGCTATTATGAGCTGCCAGCATATTTCTTCCTCTTGTGTTAACATTGTGCAGATCTTTTTTTCTTTTGAACAAGGTTATGTTCTTTTTAACATACATTAAATTTTCTAAAATATATTTTGAATGGAAGGTAAGAATATTTATTTCCTTAAATTTACTTCTAAGTGACGACCTTGGACCGAGCTGATAGATTGCCCTAGATTGCCCCGCGAACAGCCCTTTTCTGCAGAATAAATATAACATCGATGTCGGCAGCACTCCCCCACAGCAGAATACCATATGTCATGAGGCTGTGGAAGTAACCAAAATAGACTAATCGAGCAGTTGTTTCATTTGAAATTTGTCAAATTTTTTTAACAGCATATGCGGCAGAGCCAAGCCTTTTCGCTAAACCATCAACATGCGGTCCTCACTGCAGTTTGGCGTCTAAGGTTATGCCCAGAAATACAGTTGAGTTTACAGGAGTCAGTTCCTGGCTCTTAACTACAATGTTTGTGTTTACCTGTTTGACATTTGGCAATGTAAATTTAACACATTTCGTTTTTTTTTTCATTGAGGAGCAAATTATTAGCTGAGAACCACTGCTATGTGTTGGAGATGCATTTGTTCACCGCTCGATAGTCAATTTCTTGTCTTTTGATTTTAAACAAGAAGGAAGTATCGTCAGCAAACAATATGACCTCGCATTGATTCTTAACGACCCATGGCAGATCATTAATATAAACTAAAAATAGGAAAGGACCGAGAACTGAGCCCTGGGGCACACCCATTGTCACTGCCGATCCTGATGATTTTTCTCCATTTATTGTAACTTTCTGTTTTCTATTAGAAATATATGATTTAATCAAGGCAAGCGCTCGGTTTTTAATGCCGTAATGGTGCAGTTTCATGAGTAGAGTAGTATGATCCACACAGTCGAACGCCTTGGACAAGTCACAAAAGACACCAATAGCATCACACGACTCCTCCCAGGCGCTGAATACGTGTTTTATGAGCTCAACACCGGCATCGGTTGTTGAGCGACCCCGCGTGAAACCAAACTGCTTAAAATTCATTAAACTATTACCGTAAAAATGAGAAAGTAATTGATTTAAAATTAATTTTTCAAAAATCTTACTAAGCGTTGGTAGTATAGATATAGGTCTAAAATTATTAGGGTCAGACATACTACCTGCTTTGAATATTGGAATGACCTTACTCAATTTCATTAAATCAGGAAAAACACCATTATCAACACAGTCATTAAATATACTGGCTAAGTACGGGGCTATACCATCAATGACAGATTCAATAATTTTAACAGAAATCCCATCTAAATCGGCAGAATTTTTTACTTTAATGCTTTTAAATGCATTTAAAACTTGTGGAACAGTAACATGTATAAAAATAAAATCAATATTGCATGAATTTACATTTTCCGTTAGCAGTGACTGTGCAAGAGTGGAACATGAATTAATACTCGAAGTAGTTAAACACTCGTAACATTGTTAAATTAAATATTCTACTCTGTTCTGGAAGCCCCCAATTGAACAAGTTAGCAGGAAGATTTTTGCTACAATGGGATCTCTGAAAAGGTATTAAACTTTTCTTCCCGTATCCACCAAAACCACTCTTGTATTGTCTCTTTTTTTCATTATTTTACACTATGCGGACCAAAGCTATTGCGATTTACCAGAAAAGTAACTAAATAAATTGTAACGTCTATAATCTATATATTCATACGCATTATTTTCGGTTTAAAAAATATGATCATGTCTCACATATTCGTTCTAAACTGAAATGGCTATCCATTCGTTGTCGTCGGAACGCACACTCACGTTGCCTGCGATCTTCCGCTGGATATCTCTTATCAACAGCAAGTCACGCTACATAATGTTACCACAACTCATTCACTGTAAAAGCAATTAGCTTCTGGAATTCTCAGCCACCTGATCTGCACCAAACAGAGACTTTTTCAAGTGGAATGTCAAGAATCTACTAGATTAATTTATAGTATTAATATATTTTTCTGCGATGTAAGTTTAATTTAATTATCATTATTTTAGTTTATATGTATGTTTATCATAAATATATGTTGAATTTTATTTAACAACCGCAATTATATATTATAAACCGCAATTGATTAAAGTTGATTGCCTGGAAGAAATAGCTCATGAGCGATAAGGCCGCCTGATTTGTGAAATGTGTTGTTGTTTTCTTGTATTTTTATCGTGATTTGTATTATTTTCATTTGGCAATAAAAGTGTTTTAAAAAATAAAAGCATTGTATTGTCGAAAGTTGTGATAAGTATCTGTTACAAAACATGTTAAGTGCATGTACTTTACTAATGCTTAATTTTGCTAATAAGTGTTCACGTAATTAAGCTCAAGTTTATATTGTAGGCATGTAGTTTTCAAACGACTCTGGTAGGCTGTGCATTTAAATAGCTATGTCACATCTTAGCTTTCTAACCTAACATAATTTTAAGTTTTAATAACAATTTAAAGTTTTTATTTCTTTGAAATATATTTATTTTATTGTTGTTTTTTGTTTTACTTTGTTCTTTTGCTTTAACTTATAAAATATACTAGGATCTAGTATATTTAGGTAGGATCTGTGATCTGTAGATGTGTAATTTTGATTTTAATTGTTGTTAGGAGCATGCGACGACATCAGTGACAGACAGCGTGCTGTTTTTATGCTAGTTGTAATTGTAAAACCTAGCCAATGAATATTAGCGAACGTATTCCTATTATTTTAGAGGACAAAGACCACTATATCAATCACAACTTTTGTATCTATTAAAGAATTGAGCTTTAGAAATCAGTTTCCAACAAAGTCTTTTAAATGATTTTTTTAACAAGAGTATTACAAAGGTTACTTTCATAAAACCTAAACTAAATTACAAACACCGTCTTAATGTCTACGCTTAATTCCAAAAAAAATATACAACAATTTAGATCTGAGCGAAAGTAATGCAATCCCCGGCAGTATAGCTATCAAAAAAGCTATGGCGCTCACCGTTGTATCGGATACATTCCATGTCTGCCAAACGACAGCATTCATATATACCAATTATATAAGTAGCATATGCTAAACAGCAAACATGTGTTATTGCATACATTTTCTCTCTATAAATCACATTAATAGTTGCTTCTGCTATGTTTTCATCGCTTACCACTTCACTACGTATATCTCTTAGAGAAGCTTTCCCAAAGTCACCATAAAGCGAAAACGAAAAGAAATATACAACATCAGCTCTTCATAGGCAGCTTGGACAGCTGACGTAGTTTTGTATGAAGAACCAATTCTTATTTTCATTTTCGCTTTCTTCTTTAGGGAAAATGTTCAGAATTGTGGTTCTAGCACATGTGCATTTTTCCGAAAGGTAAAAAGTCAGTATGGTTAGTATTAAGTGTAAAGTGATAGTTTCACGAAACCAAGTTACAAGAAGTCGCACGCATCTTCAAGCCAATAGACTAATAAAGATATTAAGGGTCGCATTATAAAATTGATTTCTTACACTATTTTTGTACTGCCACATCCATCGAAGGTCTCAGTTTCTTTCCTAGTTTTTTTTAACTTTGGCATACCTATCCGATACCCGCCCTCCGGCTGGGCCTTAGAGCGTACCCTGAGGACCCTCGTGCGCGCGTTCCATTTCCAGTACTTTCATTAATGATGCATTTCTTCATCCTTAATCTACACTAGAATTACTTAACAATCTGCATAGACATTAACCTAAATTGCATAAAAAGTTAAACAAATTTCAAAAGTCAATCAAAAATTTAAATCAGGCCAAGAAGAGTTAAGGCTGTATTTTCAAAGTAAAATTGACAAAGTGAATAAGTAAAATGGTGACTCAAAAGCGACTGGTAAAGAGAGAATTATATTTAAGTTCATACGCTGAATAAGATTTTCACAAAATTGCTGTATTGAAAAGAGGTTTAAACCGAGTTTTGTAAAGGTTGTTGCAGTTTAATTTCTGTTTCGATCGAATCAGTCTTGCGAATTTCGAATTTATAATTTGCTTGCACGATATGTTAATATGACTTTATACTAAATTAGTTAAATATGACATGTGTCACCGCCTGCAAAACCTTATATTCTTTAACTAATATTTTCTTATAACTAACATTTTTAACTGAAATTCGTGGCTCATAAAAATTTATTTTACTTTCTATCTACATTATTTTTATTATTAAAAATATGCCGACACAAATAGTTCAACACTTTGCCGGCAGCCATGGTCGGATATTCTTTAGGACCAGTAATTTTTTTGATATCTGAAATTAATACAAATAAACCCACCTGCGCATTTATAATACAATAGTCTACAATATATAATAGTAATAAAACCTACAAGTTGGCAAAGAAACCTTAAAGTACAACTCCGATGACTAGACACCTCCTCATACATTCCATAACTTGAACATCTACGAAGCCAACCAACATCGCCACTTAACACCAGATAACTTAAACGAACCGAACTTCCAAACTCAGAGTTGCCCAGTGTAGCTAAATGCAGTATTCGAAGCAATGTGAGAGCGAATAAAACAGCAGTACCGTAAATAAATAAAATGGCCCGGTGCAGTAAAGTCTGCATTAAAAATACTGCACAAATACAGGCCAAGGCTGACTCCAGGAACAAATTGGTAGCAAATAAATGTTTCAGCAGACACCTTTTGCGCTGGTAATAAAGCCTAGGATCGAATATAGCTGACTTAATATTTTGTTTGGTAATCTTTTGAACAATGTTGGTTTTTGAGATTAGTTTCTTAGTGAAAAGTGGATTTATTGTTGATTAAAGTTTCGTGGAACTATGTGATTGCGGTTATGTTGGATTTTAATGTTTACAAATTGTGTTATTACGAAACATGCGTCATTTAATGAGATTTAACTGCATGTAAAATTACGAAAAACGTAATTCATCTACTTACTTAGCCGAGTTTCCAAAAGAAGGCCTCTCTATGTTTATCAAATTAGCTTACCTTTTTGCAATGCAAATGATTTGATGAAGTATTCAGATAATTTAAATAATTAATTTTATGTAAATTTTTATCCTCCGAAGCGTTCCTTTAAAGCATAAAGATTTTGGTTTTTTAGGAGGAATTGAGCAATTAAAAAAAAAACAAAAATGAATGATTACTTCGTAAGCTAGCCTTAACGTTGCATTAATCTCGCTGGATGACATATCCATGCTCGGTTTCATACAAATAATACAATTCATATGAAAGTTACTAATCAAAGAGACATCACTTCTTAATGGACACGCTTAGGACATCGGTAATAGTGCCCCAAACAGCAATGCGTTCAGCCTACCGCTAATCGACTGAGCAGTAAGATTTATGGATACGCTTCTTGCCTTCAGGCCGGTAGGAGGATATAGCAGTCGGCTATGAATTTCTCATGAGTATTACCAATCTGCCTATCCATTAGTGTGTACACTAAGACACGATACACTGCTGTAGCGTATATACAGGGTGACTGGTTATTAGTGGCGGATATTTTAAGGGGATATAGAAGAGGTTCTCCACATATAAACGACGGGCCTCATCGTCACTCCTTCTGGCAGCGTACTCTTAGTTTGTTAACAAATGTCTCTTCTGTCTTTCAACCATAACTAGCACTGCACAGAACACAGTTTTAAAGCCGGGTCGTCAGAGGAGTAATCATACACCAAAGTCCATTAACAAGCCAAATCGTAAGAAAAAGAACCGATATAAGAGCATCCCAAGAGCGGACTAAACACATGGGCGCGGGGTGAGAAACAATCCCGAGTTATTTACTCTTTGTTCAAGCCTGTACCTGCGCCTGCGCTAATTGGCAATTATCTTTGTAATTATTTTGCTGATTTGGGATTGTAATATCTCTTTCGAAAGCTAATAAAACATAGATGTTTTTAAAATAATCTGCACGAAAATTTTATATGTGAGTTTTTTATAAGAGATTCTAGTGTTTAAAAGAACTTTTATAAAAGTCTTATACATTTTGAAAATCACTCTTTTGTGTAAATTACTTAGAAGAAAATGTGAATTTTCAAATGTTTTTAAGCACAGTGCCTAAGTTTATGTTAACTATGTTGACCTAATTGATATTATGTATTAATGGAATGTTTTTATTGCAGAACCAATAAAAAAAATTCCAAATAGATTTAATGTTTTTTTTTATAAATTTTTTAAGATTAACAAAAACATAAGATTTGAAATATCTTACCTAAACTTCCTTCCTTCCTTACCTAAACGATTCACTTGTGGATAATACATTATATTGTGAAATCGACTGGAATTGACCTCTTCTATACCCCCTTAAAATATCCGCCACTAATAACCAGTCACCCTGTATATTCTACGTATTTCAGATTGGTAGTTCCGCTCACAATTTATGGATCTGTAGTTTGGAATTATTTGGGGTTATACTAAAATTATCTCATTGCATACATATTTGAAAATTTCTTTAACGTTTAATTAGGGTATTCTGCGTTTAAGATTTTAATCGCCAGAGGTACACTCAACTAAAAACAATAAGTACCTTCCTTTTGAATATAACTTGAAAATAGTAAAACACGGAATAACTTGGTAGGTAGTCAATAAGCAGAATACAAACAACCAGCGCTCCCTCTCTTTCCACCTCGACCACACACCGCCTGAGGTTAAGTTTACTAACCGACAGATACTTTAAGTCCCCTGTGCAAACGTAGCAGCAACTTACTGAAACTTACCGGGTACACGGTAACACGGTACCTATATAAAACTTTGTTCAAAATATTGTACATACAACCCACCACACGTTCGGTCAGAATGTTTTTCATTATGTATACATGCAATATTCGACGGTATTTGTGTGGGTAAAAGATTGTGTTTTACTTTGACTTACATCTTTGATTTGCTCGAATATCCCTTTCGATTTTGTTGCCCTGACCTTGGTTATCCGTTAGAGGTAGATGATATTCGTTTTTTTGGTAAGATAAGATAAAACAAAAGAGCTCCGTATTACAATAAGTGTAATAGAACCTTACTGACACCTGTAATCAACGATTAATACCGAACACATATATTGGGAATATCGATGTCTTCTAAAGGTCTTCGGATTTAAAGCTACACAAAAGTCATAGCTTCGCTGAGCTCTCTTTACAAAGTCTAAGCTATTAAAATCATATATCGCTGTCTCATAAATAGTTGAATAGCATAAAAGTGAACTATTACATAAGCTTTCTTTAAACAAATTGCTGAATTCTTTTTAAAAAGAGTTATATATAATAAAAAGTTATAATTGAATTTTATCGAGACATACACAGAGTCTGTCATCATCATATCGAGAGTGCAAACTGGAAAAGCAAATCCAGTGATGCTCAATTTTTTTGTAACTTTGAGAGATCTTATGCGCCTTGCAATTAATAATCCAACATTTTTTTTGCACGGCGCTCGTTTCTAGATAGATTTTTATTGGAGTAAAAGGAATTTAATCCATCCATCCAGTAAAGTTATGGAACACAACACATATCAAAATCACACATCTGAGTTTGCTTGTGATAATTATATATTCTGTCCCCCCCCCCCCCCCAGCTCGCTATGTGGTCATCCATAACACAAGCTCTGCTTTCTTTAGGGGCATACAGTTGGTGTGTTTGTCTGGAGGTTAATATTTATATTATTTATTCATCTTCATTTTCCACCAAACAAACTCTTGCTAATGTAATTAAGTTAAATCGATACTCGACAAACGAATTTCGTTCTACTTTCTTGCTAAATACATGTATTGTCACAGTTCGTCTAGATCCCAATAACTACTCAAATGAAAGTGGCGTTGTAAATTTGACAAGCTGTAAAATGTTTTACTGCGTAGTAAAACGCCAAGGTATTTTATTTATTTCATTCAACTGAATTGCTAGTTGCACCAGCACGATCGACTTGTAAAAAGTTATGCACTCGAAGCAAAGCGAACGATACCGGTTACCAACGTTTGTAATGAGTTATAGAAATGAATTAGGTTGTTGAGAAATAAAATATCTATTGAATGTGGATATAGCAAATTCTTTCGTTTCTCTGCAAGCCAGATTATTATTTGAGAGACTTTTATTGTAAGAAGTATGATTGCTAATTTACAACAGTACACTCGGGAAGATCCGCGGTGGCTCAGGCGAAGGCTAGAATGACTTGCATTGTACGGTCTTGTATAGACGCCCCGCATACTAAGGGACGAGAACACTTAGGGGATTCGATTGCGAATGTGAGTGCACCAAGTCCCCCGACTGTATTTACGTACTTTTATTTTCAGTTTACTAGGTAAAAAATAAAACATTTAAAAAAATTTCCATCTTAATAGACTTTAGGTATTTAACATATAAATTCCATATCCCGTTATCTGTCATCTCATATCACGTTTTTTATGTTTCCTTCTATTATTCTTAGTCATTGAAATTACATAAATCACTTTTGATAATTTGCTGTGGAATATATTTTAATATCGATTTAAATTACTATACTAACATACTACATTTTATGGAAATTATTACGAATAAATATGGATGACTGTTTGAAATATATCATTTATTTCGAATTACAAGATATATAACTATCAAGTTACGGTATACATTTTTTTTTAATTAGAATTACAATAACCTTCAGAAGTACTGAAATGAAATGTACAGTAGGTACTACTACTGAAATACTCGTAAATTAAACTAATCTAGAAAACCTTACTTCGGACCTGTAACCATCGTAAAGTGGCCAGTACAAAATAAACCTTCAATACACCTACAGCTAATACACAAGGCATTGTAGGCCTGTCTTCAGGTGTAACATTAGTTGCGGCGACCTTACACTTACAGTAAATAAATGGGAAGGTGACGGTTTACGTCCTCTGCCTAAGGTAGTGATACAGTGAAGTTGTGCGGGTAATTGTTATGGTTTAATGGGTTAATGAGGTACAGGGAATAGCTTTCCAAAAGTATGTCGGCATTTCATAACGCATTAATTTCTAGATTTATGCCAATCAGACAAACGAAGAAGATTTTTTAAGTTGTTTCATTTTGTACCGAGTTTGAGGTAAGTTTACTTTGCGGTCGTAGATTTTCAATATTAATTAAATATACAGGTGGTATGCTCAATAGAATGTGTTTCTGTACCAATAAAAAAATCGTACCGGTTCGGCATTTAAAAATTTTAGCCGGGAGAATAATAATACAGTGCCACTAATAACTAATCAACAATAAAATTTAATATGAGAAATGGCATAAGCGTGCTAAAAAACAGAAACCGCTTCTTACTCGACCATTAGGTACTGTTTAGATTTATTTTTAAAATTTTATAAATTGATCATCATGTTTTGTGTTTTCTCTCTCATGTTAGGTAAACTCTTGCATGTTACGACTGTAACTTTAATATCCAGTAACGATCCAGGACGTAACAAACCAAGCAAGACCCTAATATTTCTGCACAATGCCACCCTAAAAATATTATTCCGGCTATAGAAATAGTTTTTATAGCTTACACAAATATTGAAGCATGACTACCGAGGACACCCCAAATAAAATAATGGAAGAAATCGCTCATGATATTACTCATAGCCACCTAAGTTGTCATCTGTTACGTGTATTTGCTGAAAGGAAATTTTCCTGTTTTTACGGCAATAAAAAGTAATTCGTTCGTACTATTAAAGGTAGTAAACAAGACGTTTTGTCATGTATTTGGCTTGATTTCGAAAGTAGAAATTACAACAACGAAAAAAAGGAATAGAAGAAGTATGTTTGCATTAGCTTTTTAATTAGAGAAAAATTTAATACATCATCTTAACTATTTCAATAAATTCGAAAGTAGCAATAGTAAAATTGAATTCTTCTAAGCTACATACGTATAAATATAACTGGTTATCTTTGATTATTTCTTACAGAGAAATTTGAAGGATAACATAAATTATATAAATTAGTTTTTAAAGAGATTCAAGATTTATGTAAAGCTGTATTTTGTTTATATATATAAATTTTCTTTTTAACCAAAACACCAAAATACTCGTCTAGTTTTATCTACAATTTTTTACCACGCAACTGGCTAGATGTTTAAACACCGAAATAAATTATTTCCCATCCCGTACCTATGGACTTTATTTATTTATTTTATTTATTATTAAGGCATACACAACAGGTTACTATCATATCTTAAACTTAATAAAAACTAGATTATTATTATTAAAACTAGTTATAAACCCAACTAGATATATTAAACTTTCATTATAATTGAAAGAAAGAAAGAAAGAAGGACATTTATTTCATTGCCACGGAACAAGAATAATACAAAATTACTCAACACAATAATTTAAATTTAAAAAATAAAAAATTACAATAAAAAATAAAAACAAGAAAATATCGGTTGTGCTATAGTAGGTAGGTATCTCCGCAGCCATGAAATAGGTGCTGCCTCAGCAATCGCTGTAGATCTGGTAGATCTACAACACTGATTTTCAGTCAGCACCTGTGCTCAAATTATATTTACTGAAAATCGCAAGCCTTACTCGGTTTAGATCACACAAATAGGTAGGCTTTTGTAAATAAAAATATAATAAATAAATACCTAAACAAAACAAATAAAAATCTAAAAAAATAATAATATCACGAAGTAAAATAAAATAGAAAACAATACTTACAGTAGGTTCTCCTTATAATGAAACAATAGACATAAACTTAAAAAAAAAATAGTGTATAGTAATAGGAAATAGTGTCAATATAAGACTTATTTCAAACTATATTTGCACATTTTCATGATATTACCTCCTTCTAAAGGCGAAGTCCCGCTTTAAGCTCTTGCTTCGACGTTCCTATTGATTGTCGCAACAGTAGCCACTACTGTTGCTACAATCCTGACACGAGTAAACTTTATCAAAACGGTAATAAAACGTGCATTTTATAAAGCTACAAGTGTAAAAAGTACGTTCGTAAGTATGCTCGATTAAGGTATTAAAATATATTAATTAAATATATATATATATATATATATATATATATATATATATATATATATATATATATATATATATATATATGTGTATATATAACATGTTAATGAAATCACTGAAATATTGATCTTCTGTCAAAATTTTTATTTTTTTGCAAAATTGTTTTTATAGTAATATGATTTACAGTTAATTTATGGTATCTGCTCGTGTTTATCCGAGTAACACTTAACATAATTTCATGCATTGAAACTTGACGTAAACTAAAACAATGTATTTACTAACATTTTCTTTGTAATTTAAAAGAACGTTCTTTATTCAATTTATAATTTTTTTACATGGTACATGAGATCGTAAATTTTGCTGATTAAAGCATGTAACAATTTCAAAAACAATCTGTCCAATCACGACTCACTCACACAACTTTTTTATGTTAAAATTTAAATTTTTAAATAAGATTTTGATTTATTAGTAGAGACGTCACAAAGTTAACGGTTCTTGAATCTTTTTAATTGTTACAACCTAAAAAATCTCTTCTTAGAGCCTACGCGAATCACAGCGACCTCAGCCACATGTCTCGATAACATTTTTACAAATTTAATGCCATGTACAAAGTCAGTAATTAATAAACTACAATCAGATCATAGTGGGCAGTTGGCCACTTTTGATATTGGGCTCTAAAAAGAGAGATTACCTTTATACCCTTGAATGAGAGACGGCTTGAAACATTTAGGAAAAATGTATTTGAAAAAAACATTTGAATTAGATTACTATGGAGATCCTATTACTCAATATAACTCTATTCATAATATAATTAAAAATGAATATGACTCTGTTAAAAAAAAATATGTGTAAATAATAATTTATTTAGGTTTAGTGACTGGGCACCAGTGGTAATATGCAGAAGTAGAAATAGATTATATGAATTGTACAGTGAAAGAACTTAAATCATAATAAGACATTTTATGAATATGTTAAAAAGTATTCAAAATTATTCAAACGAGTATGCAGTGTAGCTAAATCTAATTACATTAATAATAAAATTAAATATAGTACTAACATTTCAAAACTACATGGAATATGATTAATGAGGAAACTGGGAAAGCAAAAGAACCTCACACCAAATATAATTTAAAAATTAATAATAAAGTGTTGTCAACTGACAGAGAAGTTGTTGATGCATTTGAAAATTTTTTTACTGCCATCCCTGTGTCAACTACTTCGAGTATTAATTCATGTATCACTCTTGCACAGTCACTGTTAATGGAAAATGTAAATTCATGCGATATTGATTTCATCTTTAAACATGTTACTGTTCCACAAGTTTTAAATGCATTTAAAAGAATTAAAGTAAAAAATACTGCCGATTTAGCTGGAATTTCTGTAAAAATTATTCAATCTGTCATTGATGGTATAGCTCCATGCTTAGCCAGTATATTTAATGACTGTGTGAATGGTGTTTTTCCTGATTTAAAGAAATCGAATAAGGACATTCCAATATTCAAAGCAGGCTGTATGTCTGACCCTAATAATTTTAGATTTTTGAAAAATTAATTTTAAATCAATTACTTTCTCATTTTCATGGTAATAGTTTAATGAATCGAGGTCATATTGTTTGTTGACGATACTTCCTTATTATTTAAAATCAAAAGATAAGAAACTGACTATCGAGCAGTAAACCATCTCCTTGCATCTCCAACACAGAGAAGTGGTTCTCAGCTAATAATTTGCTCCTCAATGAAAAAAAAAACTAAATGTGTTAAGTTTACATTGCCAAATGTCAAACAGGTAAACAAACATTATAGTTAAGAGCCAGGAACTGACTCCTGTAAACTGAACTGTATTTCTGGGCATAACCTTTTGACGCCAAACTCCAGTGGGGACTGGAGTTTGGCGTCATGTTGGATCATGTTGGATCATGGAGCATGTTGATGATTCAGCGAAAAGGCTTGACTCTGCCGCATATGCTGTTAAAAAATGAGACAAATTTCAAATGAAACAACTTTTTTTTTTAAGGATTAGACGTTTGTCTTTTATCTCACCTGATGGAAAGTGACGACGAAGACGAAGGTGCTACACGTCTATCCACGAGATACCTATTCGCTCGACGCTTGAAAGAACTAGGACAATAGTTTTCTGGAAAAACAGACGCAGGCAGTTCATTCCACACCTTGGCAACCCGCACCAAAAAGGAACTATTGAAGCGTTTGGTTCGACTTCTTGGGACATCCACCATAAATGGATGGAAGGCCTGTCTGCGTCTAGTAGTGCGATGTAAGAAGGGTGTGTTGTGTACAAATTAAGTAGCTGTTCAGGGCTGAAGTACCGTCGGATCTTCGAGATGATTCCCAACTTCTTTGAAGCAGTTTGAGCCATGGGCACAATTTGTTGCCCGAAGTTTAGTTGGGACAATATAGTTACGCCAAGAAACTCTAGGTGGTTGGTTAAGGGTACAGAAACATTCTGGAAAGTGGGCGTTAGGTAGAAACTGCTCTTTTTCGCGGAGAATAAACACGCCTGTGTTTTTGACGGGTTAAATTTGACCAAGTTGGACTCGCCCCAATCGGATACTTTCTTTAAAGCCAAATCCACCCGCTCAATCATGGGGTCTCTCAAAGCCCGGATTTCTTGAGGACTCGCTCGCGCATTGGAACTGTATCTCTCTACAACGGTGCTGTTATCAGCGTAACCAATAATGCCTGGGGTTAGCAGGTCATTAATGTGCAGCAAGAATAACGTTGCAGAGAGCACAAGAACAGCCGTCTAAGACTACTCGAATTGACCGTCCCCTCAGAAAATTTGATATCTAGTCGCAGAGCCCTGTAGGTATTCCGTATGCTGGAAGCTTACTCAAGAGACCACCATGCCAGACCCTATCAAAAGCTTTGGAAATGTCTAAGGATACAGCTATAGCTTCACCGTGACCTTCCAAGGCTTCGCTCCATAAGTGAGTGGCATACACAAGAAGATCTCCAGTCGAGCGTCCACTGCGAAAACCATATTGGTTATCACTACGGAGCTCGTTGGACTCAAGGTATGCCAGGAGACGATTGTTCAATACACGCTCCATAACTTTGCAATATATAATAGTATCATATTGATAGTATCTGCACGGGTTCCCTTCTTTGGTACTGGTTGCACGTTAGCCAGCTTCCAGAATTAAGGGACCTTTCCGTATTCCAAAGAGAGTCGATACAGGCGTGTTAGTATGGGAGACAACTCGGCTGCGCAGCGTTTTAACACAACTGCGGGGCCGCTTGCCTTATTCACGTCTAAATTCCTCCTTTTAAAAAAACCTCCTTTTAGCGAATATGAACGGTACCCATTTTGGGTCCGAACTGAGGTAACTGGGGTCGGACTTTACCTTGACTATTTAGACGTGAACAATCTGCAAAAAGATAAGCAAAAAGGTCTGCTTTCTCTTTTGCGGTGTGGGCCAGTGAACCGTCAGGCTTCCTCAGAGGTGGCAGCGATGGGCGACAGAAGTTCGACTCAACCGACTTGGCCAGACACCAGATAGCTTTGCTTCCTGAAGGATATGACGCTATCTTGTCTCTGATGTGGCCAATGTGGTCCAAACGAGCTTTCCTGATCACCTTTTTGCAAGACTTGGCGGCAGCATTGTATCTTTTCTTCAGTTCATGTGAATCCACGGCTTTGCTTCTGCGAGCGTCAGCCCAGGCTTTGTACGCTTCTTGCTTAAGATTTTCAGCTGTGAGGCAAGCATCATTAAACCATGGGCGACCTTTGGTTTCAAGGGTTAGGTCAGCGTAAGGGATGAAATACTCCATTGCTTGGCCTATCACACTTGATACAGCATCAGCGCAGCATGATGGATCGGTTGATGTAAAACAAGTCTGCCGCCAAGGATAAGACACGAAAAAATGCCGTATCTCATCCCAATCTGCTGACTTGTATCGCCATACTCGCCTAGCGCCTTTTGGGTGGGTGTCAGGCGGCGAGCACTGCGACACAGATTTTACCACGCAGTGGTTGGATGTCCCTTAAGGTTACGGACACCGAGCACCTGTCAGGATCAGTTGTCAGCAGAAGGTCTAAGCAATATGCAGTTTGGCCAGCAACGTCGGGGATGCGCGTGGGCTCGTGTACAAGCTGTGAGAGGCCTTGACTCACGGAAAACTTAAAAACCTCTCTTCCAGCGTGGTCAGTGTCCTGATACGGGCATAGCCATTGCCCGTGATGAGCGTTAAAATCCCCCAGGAACACCAACTGCGCTGAGGGAAAACGTTGCCGAACCTTATCTGCTGCATCGTTGAGATACTCCATGAACCTCGTTGTCTCCTGATCTCCGCTATGTGACCGGTATATACTGGCGTAGACAAATTGGTCAAGGCCGGTATCAATGTGAACCCACATGATGGAAAAGTCCAGATCTTCCAAGTAACGGAGACGCTGACAACAGATCTCGTCACTGGCATACATGTACACCCCGGCGTTCGGGCGGAAATTGGACTCCAGGATGTACCCTGGGTAACAAAGGTATGCCGAATCTGACGGATTACAGATCTGCGTCTCCGTTAGGAAGAGTAGGTGAGGCCTCTCTGTCTCAAGATGGTGGTGGACATCGTTGATATTTGAGTGTATTCCTCTGATGTTGCAGAAGTGCACTTTAAGAGAGAGGAAGTGCAACCACTGGCTTGGAAACTGCGGGGACGCCCGAACCCCCCGGGGATTGTCATCGGGTCCTCTCTGACCAGTCGCCAACTGGCACGATGAAGCCTTCCGGGATTTTTCGCGAGGTGGCGGGGCAGCCTTTCACATGTGGATAGCACACTTCTTGGCCCCCTACTACCTCGGCCAGGGGCGCAGCGTTTCTTCGGATCCCGATACCTTCCAAAACTAGTTACCCGGTGAGCCAATAAATTACGAGCTGAAGACAGTTCTCTGATGCAGCACGATTACTCAGACCTACCTTCCTCAATGGCTACACTAAACATCATGCCGGAACGCGACCATGTCACTTGGCGGCATGGTTTTAGTTAGCGGGTGGTGACAAGCCACGACCGAAGCCTACCACCAGAAGATACTGCTCGTTTAGCACCACCCAGGGACCACGTACAAGGCATCGAGGGCTAAACCTTGCGGACGCGAGCAGTTCCAGTCCCCTAAATAAAACTGCTCGATTAGTCTATTTTGGTTACTTCCACAGCCTCATGACATATGGTATTCTGTTGTGGGGGAGTGCTGCCGACATCGATACTATATTTATTCTGCAGAAAAGGCCTATTCGCGCAATCTATCAGCTCGGTCCAAGGGTGTCACTTAGAAGTAAATTTAAGGAAATAAATATTCTTACTTTCCATTCACAATATATTTTAGAAAATTTAATGTATGTAAAAAGGAACATAACCTAGTTCAAAAGAAAAAAAGATCTGCACAATGTTACCACAAAAGGAAGAAATATGGAGTACTATTCATGCTATTTTACGTTTTCTCTTTTTTTAGTTCAATTATAGTATTTTTTTTTTGTTGATTTTAATTTTTTTTTTTATTTTTAAATATTTTTACTTTATTTTAATCTAATTGGACATTCTTAATATCATTGTTATTATTTTTTACTATATAATGTATCGAATCGCATGACATTTGATAATTCTTGACATTTAAATTTAGCTTGACATTATTATTCATTTATCATACTTGACATTATAAATATAGTTTTCGACTCAGACTTCTAATCCCATGTTATTAAACATTTCCTTTTGACATGCACAACGACATATCTGTATCATAAATGAATAATCCACAAAATTGATTAACATGCACTAAAATGTAATAATATAATGTTGACTATTTTAAATACTTTGTACCAATAATATTTTTATTGAATGCTGTGCATACTGCATGGGGCTGACATGCAACTGGCTTGCATGTCAGCCCCTAGTTTAAGTCAGCATATTTTTTAATGTATAGACGTGTACGCTGTTGGTGTGACATATAATTAAATAAATAAATAAATAAAAAAATATGCTGGCAGCTCATAATAGTAGGCTTCATAAAGTCACTAACTCGTTCATGGGTCAATGTATACGCTTTTATAATTAGGTTCCTGAGGATATCCAAGGTATTCCTATTGACAAATTCAAAGAAACTATAAAGCAGAAGTTGTGTGCTAAAGCATATTATAAACTGTCCGATTATTTGGATGATAAAAGCCCTTGGGTATAATCCCCTCATTAACAGGATTGTACTAGTATTTGTAACAAAACATGTCTAATGTGTCTGTTAGTTCGTTGACTTCTTCTTCCCGATGAATATCTAAAGCGTCATTGTCACTAAAGTACGTCTTCTTATGGTAGCGTCGGGTGACGGGTCGCTCACTTCCTTCTAATATGGTTGAGGAGGGCGATGGCTGGATCCCGCGTTAACTCGTGAACGGGTGCCGTTTGAGGGTGTTCGTCGTTTGGATAATTGGGGGGAGGGAGACTTGCCGAGCTAACAGATGCAGATAAAAATAATTTTGTATAGACATAAAGAGACTCTGTAAATTTATTTTGAAAAAAATATACCCGTGAAGTTTCTTGCCAGTTCTTCTTCACGAAGGTTTTTTCAAACTGGTGGTAGAGTCATGTTTTATTTGACTACAATAAGAACAAGTAATTGTCAATGTTGGGAAAATAAATATTTCATTTCATTTTAATTCATTTCAACAACAATTAAAGTCCCCTTTGGTTTCGACGGTGGAACGGTGGTGTAAAATTTTCAGGTACTATCATGACGTAATAAAAAACTTTTGGACAAGCGTTTGAGATATTTCTTGATGAATCTATTATTTATAGCAACCTGTAATAGTTTGGTCTCGTTTAGAAGTTCGGAAGCTAATTTTAATTAATTAAAGTTAATGGTAGGTTTCAGTTTAAGAAAAGTTATCCACCAGTATACTTTGAGCAAGTTCGAACTTGACGAGATAATATATTATAAAGGATCGCCGGTTTCGCTTTTGGTACTAGTCCTGCCTAAATTACACCTGATAGCTCTGGTTCAAGACCTGATGATGACAAACACTATGTGTGGTAAATGTAAAATATGTAATGGATTCGATGATTAGGAGTTCTCTTGAGGTACGTTACTTCAACGTTTGTCCCAGTTCAAGCCAAGCAATACGCAAGCTTGGCTTTGGATTAAATGGATTTCATTATCTTATACTTCAGTATCTATTCAATGTTCTTATTTAATTAACACCTTGTTCTAAGTAATAATCAAGAGTCCCTTTACCCATTACCAACTCCACAATCAAAGTAACTTATACCAACAATGTTACCGCCGCCGCCGTACAGAGCTCATCAGTTATCCAATTTGCACATTATCTTCCACAGCCAACTACTAATGTTTATTACGTTCCTCAGTTGTTATTACAACCGTAACTAGCCTAATTTTAAATTACAACGTTATTGAAGCTATGTCGGACTTTGAACCCGTGAATTTTCGGGAATCTGCATACGTAATGATGGCGCTTTAATGCTTCGGTTGTGATAAAGTAAAACCCTAGTTGGCAGAGTCGCTAATTTTATGATCAATTTGAAACTCGTGGGCTGTTCGTGCATGATGTTAAAGGCTGTTTTGGTATGGAAAGCATGTTTAATGAATTTCTTATGTGTAGTTAGACTACAGTTAATGAAAGGTCTCAATTGGGTAGGTAAGTAACCAGTATTTTTAGGCATTAACGAAGCAGCAAAATAACTGGAACCTAACTATGTTAACAGGTAGTTATTTTAATAGATAATTAAGACGGAGTGTCATACCGTCCTAGGTCTCTCTGGAAGTTAAGAAACTTCAGAATGTAAACCTGCCGCTAATAGAAGGAACATACACCAAAACTTTCAGTAAACAATAAATTTGCAAATCTATGCGTTAAAATTCAATTACAATTCAAAACCACGCAGTATTTAAAATATCTGTTAGCTAACCCTCATGAAAAATGACAATTATTTGAATATAGCCAAACAAACCAACATGATAATCGGATAATTTGACTATTTTGTATGTGATTGTATGTGTGAAAATTTATTTGAATATTTAAGACTGCCATACTTACTGTGCAGTTACTAAAACTCCAACTTGAGCAATTTCTAGGCAAACTAGCAATGGTTTAAGGAAGTGTTGCTAGCTTAAATGTATTTGCTATTGTGAATGATAAATAAATAAATGAAACAAATGAAATTTTAGAGTCGGCTGCAGAAACATCTTTCAAGTAATCGATTCAGAATTCATTTAATTATTTATTTACTGACAGATACACTGAAGAATCAATAGGCAGAAAAACAATACAATCAAAGTAAATCATTACAGTAATAGAATCATTGGTCCTTTCGTTCTGAATTTCATCGAAGTGATTAGTATTCTTGTCCTAAATTAACGCTCTAAATGCGCCATCTCTACGCGATAGCAACGCGTTGAAATTTGGCATAACCAATGTTATTCGTATATATACCTATGCAATTTAGTGTTTGTAAATTTAAGCCTACGCAAACTAGCAACATAGCCCTAGGCCAAATGCCATATCGCAGCAGCCCTGCGTATTGTTTGTATTTTATTCACACGAATGGCAGCCTCTAAAACCTGGCAATTCCAACGTGGGTACTTTAAACTTTTACATGTTCGACGTGGGTTACATCCATATCCCAGATTCGAAAAGTTTAAATATTGTAAAAAACCTTTGCATTTTAAATTGTCCTTAGATTTCGAAAGAAAAACTTACTTTAGAAATTTAGCAATTTTCTAAATTTTGTTACATAACTACCATGTATCACTGAGTCCTCAAGCCAATATTTGAATACTTATAAAACAAATTTTAAAATAAATACTTTTGCAATAATAAAAAGACGTGCAAGCGCTAAAAATAAGGATGTTCTAACAAATCTAGCAATTTAGGCCTCTAAGTACTTATTTGAATTTGTTGGATTATTTGTACGCGTATTTAATTTATTTAGATAAATTGTATACGATTATAGTGCTGTGGTAACGGTTTTTGCTTAAAACCAGAATTCCAATGAGCAAACAAAGCAATTTAGGATTTCACATACCAACATGCTTTTGTTGCATCGTCCAATCAGTGTCCAATCACCTCTTTGACGTGTTTGTGCGGCGCATATTAAAATCCAAGTAGGGACTTTTTTTATTCTCAGTCAAACAAATAAAAATCAACCTGATACTGTCGATGGCAAATCTTTCAATCAGCAACACAAATGTACAACTATTGATGCTCATAATCCTTTGAAACAAAACGCAATAATGGGAAATAACGTAAGTAGATAATAGCGACTGCAATACGTAGTCGATAATAATACAATGAACAGAACATAATATAGGTCAAACCACAGCCAGGTTAAATAATGAAAATCGCTGCTTCATTGTGTACATTTTGAATCGAAACTTTTCTTTGTTTTGTAGAACATGTTATATCCTTAAAGTTTTGAAACCAACCCTAATTCGGTTCATTGGAGAGTTTTTTTGAATGGGTCTCGAAATTTTCAGACACTAAACCGAAAAGGTAAGAAGTACGAAAAACTTTTTCACGTTTAATTCTGGTATTTTACCAGACATTGTCGGTCTTCTACCCCAGAGAAAGTGAAACATCGGTTTATTTTTTAAAACTTTCTGAATGTATAAAAGGCAATAAAAAAAATCAAACCATCTGTTTGGTTGGGTTAGTCCCACCAGGGACTGACATTTCAATTTAGCTGTTAAATAATACATTTAGACTGTGTCTAGAGATAAACGATTAAATACTTTTAAAAAGTTTTGTATTTAGACCATATATGTTTTATATTTATAAATGAGTGTTTATTCTAGACCCGCCATCATAACAACACAAGTCATAAAAAAAAACCAGCCTCAAAATCGCTGGTGGCGCGATACGGAATATTTACCCTCACTTCTAATAAGTAGTTTAGCCTTTCTTCTAAAAACGGTAGAGAATCCATCTTCTTCGTTAGTTATATCCTCTCTCTTTTTACTCTTTTCGTGTACCTACGGGTCGTACCTCAAAACTCGTGCAAAACTTTTTTTCATAGTAAATCAAAAACTCAGATTCGCTCATACCGTTTTCACTAGTACTATCGTTCATTTCCACAAATTACTTTTGAAAACAAAACTTATGAGGGTACTAAAATGATAAGGAATTCTCGCTTCATAGACGCTCGCAGTAAATAAAAGAACTGTAAGGTAAATAAATTCAAAAAGCTATGGAAATTAAATATTTTATCGCCCACATTGTTTTGTATTATGAAATTATTAAAAAGCATTTTAATAGTACCCATTTCCTGGTATCCATGGAATTCACTTCCAGGGTGTCATATTATACCATAATTTTTGGAATAAAATTGAATATACGAATTAATTGTGGACTACATTTCTGATAGCAAATAGTATCCGCGGCCATACAAATCATTAATCTAAGATGTTATTAATTAATTTTATCATTATTTATTGACCATTAAGCTGAGATAAATATCAATATCATAGATCTGTCAATATCTGGAATCTATGATATTAATCTCTTAACCAGCCTAAGTAGCTAACGAATTCCAAATAAAACCACAATAAACCTGCACAAATCTCACTAAAAGTGCATTTTATAGCCAAAAAGCGTCACTCCAGGCGCGAAAATAAATTATGACAACCGATTCATACTGCCCCGAACCAGCTTGCAACGCCCTAAATAACGTTACAGTGCAGAAAACATCCACAGTTCGCCAACTACAATAAATATTATGATTTAATGCACAGTCTGTGGCAGTAATCTGGATGTCTGAATTAATTGGACTGTGGTCGGTGTGGTGTTGAGATTGTCTGAGAAGTAAAAGGGTTTTGTATGTGTAATATATTTTTAGTATTTTGACCAAAACTAACGACAGCCTCTGGAGACATCAAAGAGTTAATGAAGGCTGACTTAAATATATTTATTTATTATTTATTACAAACACTTTAGAACTATCATTACAGGTTAAAGCTAATGTGATAATTGAGTAATATATAATTTGCTAAACGAAGCTGTATTGTTTTTAGGTTTTTATTTTTAATAACACCTTAATTTACCATTTGACTTCTCAGAGCAGGCCGTTGGACTAAGATAAGAACCCATTGATATGATTTATCAATCATACCAAGGAGTGTTTGATTTATTATAAAAATCCTTAGTGCAGGTCCGATTCAGTCTTGGCAACAATTTCGACTTGTTTATCAACTCTGAACTATGCAAGAGATTGATCCGCTAACGACAAGCAATTGTTTCTAAAACTTAACAAAAAGCATCGCTGGTAAAATTACAAGCCACATAAGCGGTAGAGTTTCTTGCGTTAGATCTCGTCTGGAGCGGTACTGGTCTACGTAGTTGTGTTCCGGTCAAAGGAAAGAAGCAGTCAGTACAATTACTGGAACAACGGCAACTGCAACTGAAGAATTCAGCAACGCAACATTAGTCGACATAATAATTTAATTACTATTAATAAATAAAGCGCCTACGACTAATGATATCCATATAGGCGGATGCCACTGACCGTCAGGTGGGTGACATGCTCGTTTGCCGGCTATCAATATAGTAAAAAAAAATATAATTTTAAAAGTAAATAATGATTACGTACTTTGCACTGGCTATAATATTTTTTGCTTAAATTCTATTGTAAATTAAGCAATTTAGTTAGAAAGTTACCCTTGATCATTTAGGTATTAAAATTTAACTAAATCACTCTAACATTTAAAAACTAAATGAGTTCAAAAAACGCTAGTTCACCATAAATAGAACTAGTTAATTAATTTTTTTTATATAGGTACCCATAGGTTTCGATGTAGGTAATCGTCAAAGCTTGCACCAAAAGAGGCAATATAAAATTCTACAAAACATCAAACTTCTGCCCCGCAAATTAAACCGCAAACACAATTTACCCAATAAAAACAAATTCACCAACAGCACAAAACAGGCCTGTACTCTGTTTAAAATAAACATTAAAAAAACATAGTATGTACATAGTAAAGTGTGTATTGCGCAGTAGTCCGGTTCCAGAGTTAGGGAATACCTCAGTCGGATCGCGCCAGCCTGCCTCTCCCGACCTTTGCCGGGCTCGTACCCCGTACTACTCTCGACAGCCCTCTCAAAAATATTACGCGGAAAATGTTAAGCAGTGAACAAGTTACCAAAAAGTGTCCCATCAAAATAACCGAGTAAAATAATGAACAAAATGATCAACAAAACATATCAAGGAATTTTCTTAAGTTTAGTATCAATATCACTTTGCTGCCAATTGAGCGAATCTGTAGCGAAAAGTGCCAGTCGGTATATCGGTAAGTTATCAAATTTACGTTACGTTTGAGATAAGTTATATCTTAATACAAGTTTGCTGGAGCTGCCTGAGAACAGCCCAACTTTGGTACAAGTTGAGAAGAAAAAATATGTCTGTGAATTGCTTGTTACATGAAATGTCTTTTGTGTAATAGTAGGATTTCTTGGGTATATTCTGTATTCGATAGTTTTTATATAATTAACTAAAACTTATCGCAGCTTTTATAGAAACAAATAAAAGATTTGCTTTAAATTATTTAAAGTTATTGAATAAAAATATAAATATACCTAATTATATTTTCATGGATTTATATACTGTAATATATAAAGCATACAACGAAATAGACAGCTGCTAGCAGAGCACAGCGTTCTTGTAAATTATGTAATAACCTTAATTAAAAAAGTAAAATCACGTTAAACTTAAAATAAAATTAACCTAAAATCTTGATAAAAAGGAGCGAAAAGGTTCATCTGCCATATTATTTTATGAAATTTTTAAAAAGTCTTATTCATTAAAAGACGTTCCCAGTACTTCAAATAATATAACCCGAAAAGCAAAATCAGTTCTATATATAGCTTTTAACATATTTTAACACGAAATAACACCTGTGTCGTATATTAATGACACCCTATTTAGATTATATTATCGTTAGGAGGTAGGGGCGAACGCTTCTCATTTAAGATGGTGCATTATGTATAGGCAACATAATTAAATGTCACAACTTTTCCAACAACTGGCGTAGTAATGAAGATTTATGTAAACTCGCCTTTAATAATTTATTTATTTAGTAATGAGGTGACTTTATTAATGAGGTGTCCGCTTTGTTGTGTCGCTTCTTCCGAGCACCTTTTTTTGAATGTATTATTAGATTAAAAAAATAAACAGTAGGTTTTAAAAAAATCTGGAGATGAAAAGCGATGTTAAAGATTTTAGTCTACCTTACAATGGAATTCTTTAGGCAAAGATATATTCATAACTAGATATAAAGATATTATAAGATATAAAAAAGATAGGTATTATAAGATAAAAAACAGTATAGAAAGATAATTCTGAACTAAATCTTCTTAAACATACTATTTGCGCTTTCGGGACATTTCTTTTCAGTATCCAGAATCACTTATTTGTGTATACATGTACACTTTCGTTAATTTGATTCTGAGCGATTACACATTTCAAGTACCCTCAGGTCAATTATATTTCAATTACAGCTATTAACAGATCTCAAACAGATACAGGTAATCACCTAGTAATTAATGTGAGGCGACGTATGTTTGTACGTACAAATAACATTATCTTGCTAATTGATCGCAAACTCACTTTATGCTTGAATAACTTTTTCGGTCACTTTATAGGATTAATAAAACTATTGATGCTGATAATTTAACAGGTAAGATATGAGGTTTTTGTATACTCATATGACAATACAATTATTTTGCTCCTTCTAGCAGATTTGCTGATGGAAGCAAGATTTGATTTGTCGAAAATGTTACAATTAGTGCTGTGTGTCTAACGAGTTCCTGAGGCATCGTTTTTGTTCGAGTTGTTTCTACTAACAACAAGTAATAGACTCATTGTACGAAAGTGTAACAGCCATGCCTGCTTCTCCTGATAGAATTAATTGAAGATAAGATTCCTGGTGCAATCAAATATACGTATAACTATAAATTACGAGTCACGTTTCTTTTTGATTCCCTCCTCTTAGCTGCATCGTCCTTTATTTTACTAGCTTAAGGCTACGTGTCCACCAGAGAGATGCGAGGAAGCCGAGAGTTCGCGCTACCCACATGTTCGGACCGGCGCTTTCGAGTCAGTTATATTTTCGTACTGCGAAGCCCACCCGAACAAACTATAATCCATTCTCAACAATTGCCGATTGGGAAAGCCATTCGGGCCTGTACCAGTTGGCTCATTTGGCCTGATCAGCCAAAACCTGAATGGCATTAGCAGGGCTGTATTTTTCCGAAACCCTTTAGAAATGAGCCATTTTGGATAATGTACCTGTGGTGATTTCTTGTTGTTATTGTTACCTTCTTCTTGTGTCATTTGGTACGCAAAAAAGCCTTTCACTACCAAGACTTTTCAGACCGGTCAATTTGAGCGATGACTTTTTACTCGCACTGTACGTCGTGAGCTTGACTGGAAATCGTATAAGTGTGTCCTGGTAGTATTCAAACAAGCTATAAATCTTTTTGTATTGTAATTCAACAAAAGCCAAGCATACGGACGGTTAGGCATTGCATACGAATAATTTATTTGCAAATGAATTATAATAATAATAATTTATTAGCAGTATAAATATGTCTTATTTTTTAAACCACTTAGAATCTTTAAAAGAAAATAAATGTTTAACCTCTAACTGCTCATCCCTGCGATTCTTTAAATGACATCTTACTTTTCCCGTACATTTGCTAGGTCAACATGATAACAAGGAACGGTTTGCAAAGATGAACACAAAAGGCGATAATCTTGTTTGTTCTCAGTTTCTTTGTTAAAATAACGATTTAAAAGAAAAAAGTAGATTTTAACGTCATGAGGTAAATCTACGTCGTGATGTTTAGAATATTTGGTCTCAAAGTACAATTAATGTACTTTTTTAAATTTTAAATTGGAATTTCTTTCGCTCTTAGGATTCTTTCGTTTGGGATAAAATTTCAGAACACTAAAATACAAAAACAATTTGGGTATTTGACAACATTTAAAAAAGGCAAGTCTTTATCATTTATTTCCCAAAAAGTTATTTATAAAATAAGTTTTCAATCTAATATCGAAATTATATAAATTAGAAAACTTAACAAAGAAGATAAAAACTTATTATATAATTTGTAAATTTTTTAATTATGATCAGCTTACTGACATTAAATATAACTTTGTTAATTATGACAGTATGCGTGTGAACGCATTATCTACATGGCTATTACATATTTTATCTAAACCCACTTACGATTTTTTACATGACTAACAGGTTGTGACGTCACAACTTGGTACCGTTTTGTATGGAGGGTTTTTCAGCGACTCGCAGCGGCTCTTTAATCATATCGGTGTATCTAGAAAACGATTGCTTGTAAACATACTATTACTTCTGCAATATTTCTTTTACTGTTGATAAACTACTTAAATAAGTTAAAAAAAATTTACAAATACCCAATTAAGCTTATATTATTTATCTTAGAAATAAAAGGTACTTAAACGAAAGGACTTCCAGACCTAATTCCCATCATATCGGCAAAAGATTTTCGTTGCTAGACAAAACCTTTCCAATGGATCTTCTTGTTGATTGAACCAGCTCCGTTCGGCTGAAATATATTTTTGTTTACAATATTCATATCTGGTAAACTCGTACGCTACCACCTAGTGAGAAGTGGCATCCGCGGCCACCGGCATTATTAGGTGGTTTATTTATTAATAATGAATGTGATTATTATCTCGACTAATGCTGCGTTGCCGACTGCAGGCTTCAGGTGAAATTGTCCTTGTTCCAGTAATTACACTGGTTTCTCCTTCCCCTTGACCGGAACACTACCTAGTCGCCGTGATTATTATGGCCATCAAAATAGGAAGGCTCGTAGTACCACCCCAATCGAAGGAGGCAGCGTGCCTTTCATCTACAATTCAGGGCTTTCTGTTTGATTTAATGACAAAAGATGGCATATTGGAAAGTTTTAAACTGTAACTAAAAGTCAAAAATTGAAACCTCGCTTAAAACTTTAATTTTCTAGATCAGTTAAAAAATATGCCAAAACAAAAGCTCTGTAACTAATGTTAATAAGTTATTAATATAATGTGCACGCATTTTCCCCTTAGATAGATAATGATAAGGTCACTTTACATGCGTGAGCCAAAGGGACGCCCAAGGGGAGAAGAGCCCAACATAACACATTAGCCCTCTCATTTAAATATTAATAGCGCCACCTGAAGTGCTTAAGACTGTGACAACAACATATCAATTAGAATATACTGTATGGCTATATTGCTTATTTATTTTAACTTTGTCGTAGCCGAAACACTACCACGCGAACTACCTGGCTTGTATATCAATATTGAATGTAATTAACCAATCGACTATGATGCGTTGTCGACTGTAGGCTTTAGTAAGAATTATCCTTGTTCCAGTAATTGGGTATATGACAAATTTTTTATTATTTCATATTTAAATAGGTTATCAACAGTAAATAAATATTGCAAAAGTAACAGTATGTTTACAATCAATGGTTTTCTAGATACAGCGATGTGTTCGAGGAGCCGCTGCGAGTCGCCGAAAAACGCTCCATACAAAACGTTACTGAGCTGTGACGTCACGACTTGTGAATCATACTAAAATTGTATGGGCGTTTGCATAAAATATATAATAGTAATTTTTCTTTTTAAAATTACATAAATAAATAATAAGAAAATGTTACAAATTAAGTTTTGTTTGTAACGTTATCTTTAGCCCAAAGTGTTTTAAAAAACAGGCATTAAATTAAAAGTAAAATATAAATTTATTTTATTTTAAGTAATAAAAATTGTCATAGTTAAGTTATGGCATTAAACTGATAAGAAAACTTTAAAGTTTATCTTCCAAAAATTTGTGTCGACAGAGCAGAACAGTATTATTTTTTCAACGTTACGGAGGTTGAAACGGTTCCAACGTCCCAATTTTTTACTTAATCAATAAAATTCTTTGTCAACTACATGGTGGCCGGAACTGGTTCGTAATATTTTTACAAAGGCTTTATATATACAGGGTGTTAATCACACCTATAGCTATAATTTTACTTAATTCATACTAACCCATACCGTATAAAATATGTATATAAATAAATTTAAAAAAAATATATTTATTAATGAAATATTATTTGAAATATTTTTGATAAGTTTATACCGTTCTGGAAAAAGGATTTTCTTTTTTGGCCCTTCCTTTATAATCAAAATCGTGAATTCTTATCGCTACGTACTTCAGTAATCTATTGAAAACTCAACCCAAAATATGAGACAGGCTAATTTAAAAACTTTTCACTGTTTTTAAATAAGCCTGTATATTCACTGTTTGTCGCAGGTCGCACACAGATTTGGCCAAACCTATAAGACTACTATTGGCACTGAGTTATTTATTTCACAACAAAAACCTTTTCTAGTTCCCAATTTATTGGGTTTCGAAATAGATGAAACTGTTCGTAGGGTATACCGTTTCATATATAGTTTAGAATTATTTATGAGAATTCTTTAAGTACCTACTCTGATGTTGTATAATCCAATATTAACTCTCTTTTGGAGCACAACAAAGTTTTACAAAAAAGCTTTCATAATGTAATAAGCATAAGTAAAATATAACAACGTAAGCCACTCTATTTGTTTATCTAAGTTAGTTAACTTTAAATCTATTCAAATTTGCGTTTTATGGGAATCAGTTGTTGTTACTACTCAATAACTATTTCTGCCAATTTCGAGTATTAGTATAATAAAAGTATTAATAAAATTAAAACATTAAAAGATTCAAAATCACTTTAAATCTAATAATTGACATATCGTGACATTGACAATACATAATTTTTCTCTTCACACTAGGCCCATAACTGCACATTCTAATTTTAGTTATATCTGAATATTATTACACCATGCGTCAGTTATGGATTATTACACTTTTATACAGCAATAGATTATTTGAGTTTAAGTTAAAAGTAATTTCGTATCAGCAAAATCTTTACGTAAAAATGTTAGTTATCTAAAATGAAGTAATATTTTCTAAGTGACATTCAAAGACGGAACCAAAGTGACTTTTCAAGTCGCTTTTCCTTGTCCCCAAAGCCTGCCGGGAAGAGACGCGTTCTGAGTTATTGAAATCTTTGACACACTGGGTAGTTAGCTCGTATCACGAGCTTTTTGAGAGACGTTTTCAAATCACGTATGGAAATATTTCCAATTGATTTTGAAAAACTAGAGTTCTTCTTTTTGTAAAGACAGCAATTTTACCATTTTTTACTTATCCTTTGTGAAGTAAATATTATATATACAAATTTAAGGCACTTACTCTTCTAAAGTAATAAAAGGCGTGTGCCAAACTCATCTTCATCATCAGTTTCCACCAGGTGCGATCAAAAACATACGCCAAGCAAATACAAAAAAGAATAATGAAATAAATGCATGTTATTATAATACAGAGCAAAAATTCAAATCTTGGTAATATTTTTATTCAAATATTTGATTTTGAAATTAAAATGGATATTTGAGTAGTGCAGTTATTGAAATAATTTAGTGGAGTGATACGCAAATAAGACCGTAAGGGATATTGGATGCGTGTAAAAATCATGAGGACTATGTATACTATATAGGGCTACTAGAAATTCGATACATTCCTTTCGGGGGATTAAAGTAGGGCTTGTTTGTAATATGATATAATGTAATAGAGATAGAAAAGGATAGTTTCTAAGAGATATTTAAGAAATTTTATGAACCCAACCAGTCGTATTACTATAGAAATTCGAATAAGTTTTTGTGCGTGGATTAGGCAATCGTGACTCTCATTTCAAGTAAGACCTGTTGTCATTTCATAATTATTTTTTAACATATAAAAAATAAATAAATGAAATTTTTTCCAAAAACTTTTTTCGAAAAGCTTTTTTCTGTTTAATTTTTTTCTTTGAATAGGTACTAGTTTAAGTTTTCTGTAATAAGTTGCAAGTTTTCAACTAATTATTGACACGAGAAATTCATTTAGTTATTCAGTATGACACATGCTATAGAAAGTGGTGAAATGTTTGTTACCAGAGAATACGCAAAAAATGCACAATGAAAAAAAATTTATTACTCAAATTGCTGCTAAAATCGAGATTTAAAAATAAAGTAGTTTTTCAAAAACTAGTAATTTCCTCTTAGCTTTAAACCCCTCAAAGGAAAGTTCATATAAAATTTCCAGTAACCCTGTATAAGAATATACAGGTAATCGCTTTATAATTTCAGTAAGTTAAAAAGAATTTCAAATTTCCTGCTAGGTTTATCAAAAATTTGTTCTAACATGGTTTGTTTAACTAGTCTCATTAATTTTTAACTAGATTTAAACCTGAAACGAGATCACCTTAAATTCCAACTGTCAAAACTAAAATAGGTGAGTGTGCTCCAGTTAGGAGTTAACTAATCACGGATTGTTTTATCTTATTAGCACTTAACCTATTTAAAGTTTTCAAATTAATCATAAGTGTCAATAAAAATAAAACACCAATGAATAATAAAAGTACTTAGGTCATGGCTTTTTATTCATGTATAAGTTAAAGACTAACCAGTGTCTATGTGAAAAGGTAAAAAAAAATTTTGTAGCCGCAAAGAGCTCTTGAAACTGAATAATAATAAATAAATCCGAGACAAACACACCAACAATAAACAAACATATAAACAAACAACCATGACCCCAGAACAAACATCTGTGTTCATCACACAAATGAATGCCCCGGCCAGGCCTCGAACCTGGGACCTTCGGCGTATGAGGCAAGGCTACTAACTACTACACCACTCGGTTGTCCAGAATATCTAATATATGTGGATGAATGTTCATGAAAAATGCCGGCTTATGCCGTTCGGGTTTTGGCGAGAAATACTGAATGCACCGACATACATATGGCCCCAATGGACTACCCAATCTGCTCGAGCTCGAATGTGTGTGGTAATTGCTTTGTCAATCAACAAATACTGCCGACCAGAATATGTCCACGCGAACATTCTGGTAGCGCCCCTAAATCTTTTTAAAAGTAAAGACACTAAGAAGAATCCGAGACACCTTCCTAATAGTATCAAATTAACATTAAAACGTATCAATTTAATATTTGTACATTTTCCTTAATTACACCGATTTAGTTCCTGGTCATCTCAAAATGTAGCAGATAATTTGAGTTCATATAATATCAGATAGAGTCGGCATGTAAGTATTATGTAGTAGAATGTCTTTCTAGATATCTGAAATCAAAAGATTTTAGTTTCAGCTGTTCTACGCGGAGACAATAAACTTTTTAAATTAACATTTATTGCTATAGTTTTTTCAAATACTGTTTTAGTTTTTATGAAAGCCGGCAAAGGTCACTCGGTTCAGCCTCCGACTATACCTACACATATGTAATTTAATTCCATTTTTTCTAATACAAACAATAAAATAGAATTTATATTATCAAACATCCATCAGATTATTGACTATTTGGATTAAAAACGATTTGTTGTTTATTTATACAACTATATTTAAAAAACTGTCATGATTAGTCAATTGACTAATCATTGAGCGTGCTCTAGTTTAGAATTGCTAATCACAAATCAATACATTTTTTTGACGTTGAACAAACTCTGTGAATTTAAATTGTATAACTTTGTGATTTATCTTATTATGAATAGGTGTCATTTTATGTAATGTTATGTAATGATAGTTTTAATACCATTAAATGCATACATATATTTTCTGCAGTTTTGATTCCAGTAAATTATTTTATTACGATTACGATTAAGATTATCGTACCTTAGTTGTTCTGATTTTTATACCTGAGTCATGTTTCAACTCATAGTTCTCACTCGAAACATATCACATAATACGAAACGATACAGGCATCTATCAGTAAAAAGCATCATGTTTTGAGGATACCCGCAATCATCGATAGTTGCAAATTTAATTCCTCATCAAATATTCCATGCGTAATTTCCACGCCTACCTGCACAAAGCATAGATTAGAGAACCAAACCATTAATTCACATAACCATGTGAGTAACTAATCCACACTGGCTTAATAGTCTAGGAGCTGAATACATCAATAGACCAAGAGTAACAGGAGAATCCGTACGTGTTCGGCACGCAGCCTCTTGGAGTAACAAATAGAGAGGTATGCTATAAATCTCGGACTGACTTGGGTGTGAATTAGATATGCTGGAAGTGACTTTGTTATATATTTAGTGTAGTAGGTAGTATTTTCTGTTTCTTAGGAATATAAAATAAAATTGTTTAAGCAAGTGTCATTTGAAATACCTATAGGTTGAGATAAGGATAAAGCATGTGCTAAATAATACAGTGTATGTTAATTCAATGAGTACTTGTCATATCTATATCTCTATTATACTATCACAAAGAAGAAAGATTTGTTTGCGTGTTTGTACGTAATTGAACTATTAAGTAACATACCGATTTCAAAATTCTTTCAGCGGCGGGAAACTATAATATCTAATAGAAACTTTGGCTTTATTATCGCCAGAAATGTTCCCAGATTCATTTTACATTACAGAAACTCGAGTTATGTATACTTTGATTTTTTCTAGTTACATCCTAACACCGTCTTACTTAATGCAAGCGAAGAAGTCTTTACTTCTGAGGGTAGAATAATGTAACATCGAAATTGATGTCACAATAGTGTCAAAATGTCGAGACACTTCCGCTATTTTAACCTCTATGTTTTTCATCCAAAACTTTATCAAGGGTCGTTGCGAGGTCACATATTTACTAATTCATAGTCCCTGTCCCTGGAATTTGTTAATTATGACAATACCCCTGCAGAAATTACTTGTAACGTCACTAATAAAAGCGAATGCCCGCGTCTTAATTTTATTACAATTTATTTTGTTGCTTTTTTGTAAAATATGATAAATATTGTAATAATAATGTAACTGCCCTAAATTAAAATATTTTATTTGTAGCTTTAGGCATTCATAATAATATTTAATGTAATCTCAATTTATATGTGTATTTTACCAAAATAATAGTATTTAAATACTGGCAATACGTAAAGCAGGCCTAAATAAGACAGTAATTTCTAAAATAAGAGTCTGAACAAGTGGATTGCACTCAGAACGGGTATACCTATTTGTATCAATGAAGCGATTTTCCAAAAAAATAGGGAAATCAAATCTCTAATATTGCAAAGAACTACTATTTAGCAATCTGAAAGTCGCTAAAGATGCTGCATTGGCTTAGTTTGTTCACATTTTTAAAGCGCTTTGCTGAATCAATTTAATGTATACGCAGGGCTGTAAAAGCAGAATGTGTGACATGCATGTAGTTTACCTTGCTTACTATGCGAACTGCAACATATGTTTATTTAAATATGACACAATTAATGGGTCAAAATAAAAAAAATTGCTTGCACCCTATTCACGAAAGCATAAAACGCTACCATGATTATCAGTTTACCATCAAACAACATTTTATTTATGTGATCAACACAGGTATGAGTTCTCGGGTCATGGTTTATGTATATTGAATATTAATGTTTACTCTGGATGCCCCCCGGTTCACTGTTTAGTGCTGGATGCTGCTCACTGTGGGTCCATACAGCTGATCTGTTTGTCTGGGGATTTTTTTTATTATTTATAATCTTAATATGTAAATCGGTTAATTCCGGTGGTTGGAGGCGCTGTCTACTGAAATACAGGCCACAAGCTTAGTTCAGCAGCAGATGCTAATTCATAAACACTTTGTTTTTCTGTAACATATATTTAAACGGAACTATTGTAATATAAGAGTGCAAGATCATGTTTTAAGAATAAATAAATATTATTATTGTTATTATGAGTTCACTCCTTTTAAGTTATCTTTCACTACGGTTTTAGGAGCAAAGAGAATGCTCTTTTTCTAAACCAATCAACGGAATGTGATGAAATTTGAAAAGTTGTTCTCTTTGAAACTATAGTAAATTTCAATGTAAAAATACGTGTTACTTGACAATTTACGTTGCTTTGTATGTTTTTTTTTTTTGTTTCTATTAATAAAAAAATAAGTTTTATGAAAAGAATTTATGTCTTCAAGCAAAAACAAGAAACGTAAAAGTGTTACTCAGGAAAAACAGACAATGACATTTCCTCACTCCCTTGCGGTGTGAACATATGAGGAAACCTGAACTCTTTTAGTTTATCACGCAGGTTCAACACGCCCTAGGATCATAAGAACTTACTTATCCTCTTCTTCTTTCGTATTTTCGAATTTTCCTTCCTAACTTGATTTTAATAGCATTCGCTCGCTATTATAAGCTCGTGGCTGAAGCGAGCTTTAAATTTTTTATCAACTTATAATAAGACAGCATATTAATATTGTACTAACGCACATTCTACTCTTAAGTCTCGCAGATATGACACCATATAACAAAGGGAGCTCACATTGCAAAGGGAATGCATAATGGCATATTAATAATCATAGATTCATTATGAAGCTATTACACTCATATCGTATTCATGATGTGATGACCATGTGAGATTCTGAATAATTAGAGACTAGGATCCAGAAACGTTGTGCTCAAACATCTACTGCTATCCAAGACGAATATAGGTATACCTACTTGCTTTTAATTGTACATAGGAAAACCTCTTCTATAATCTTGGAGCAACAAAAGCTAAAAGTCTGAGAATTTATTGAAATGTAACTTTTGAACCAATTTTCTCCATACATAGCAAAGAACACTCCTAATTCTTTCAACTTTCAAACAAAAAACTGCGTCAAATCAGTCCGATCGTATGGTAGATACAATGCTACAGACAACCATACAGATACACACGTTTAGTTAACCACACATGTACGCCACTTGAGAGTAATGAGTTTAACAGCTTACGGACTCGAACACTTCCAGACCCCAAAACTGTTTGGTCTTTCACTGCTATGTGCTAGTGCAGTTTTTTCCGGATCCCGGAAGGATAGCAACTTTTATTATAGAAATATCAGTTGCTAGCCGTCCTAATTGAAGCCTCTAGTCTTCAATGCACTTCTACCATAAATTTGAGTTTAACTTGACGGCCGTGTGTCAGTGGTAGTAGTTCTGCCTCATAACCCGGAGATCCCAGGTTCGAGCCTGGTCGGAGCATTCATTTGTGTGATGAACGAAGATATTTGGTTTTTGCGTAAGCGGTTAAAATTCGAAAAATTATGTTAAAAATAATATGTACTTTGAATGTACGTACCATTTCTGCCTTTCCCTTAGGTAAATATCAAATTCAAAACAAAGCTAGTAGTTAAACTTGTTATCATTATGAACTAAGATACGAACTCTGGCCATATTTCTAAAACTAATAGGTTTGTTTATCTGCCCTAGTTAGTTAAAACAATCCCCGCTAGATTAACCTTGCGCAGTATTCTACTACAAACTTCCACAAAAAAATACAGATACTAATAACCTTGATTCAGTTTTCCATTTATTAAAATACCGTCTTTATTGTTAAAACGATGCGCCTTCATAAGGTAGAAAAGACAGTAATTTTCTTTCAAAAGTCGATAGGACGTGACTTAGCAAGTTTATTGTGAAAACTGTTACAAAGTCGCAGCTTGCTCAGCATATTTCTTAAAGTGAGTCGTTATTTGGGTAGCGATGGGATCGTTCATATAAAAACGATTTTTTATACCTTTCACGCTTCAATGGAGTTTTTGATACTTATATCTAATTCCAACTTTATTATGTCAGCAATTTACAACTGATCTACTCGCAATGGTGTTAACAGTTCGTTTAATTATTACTCGTGTAACTAAATTACTCCTGCTTGTATAAATTCTTTTTTTATGTACTGATTCGTATGATAATATTATTGAAACTACCTATACGAAATTATTAGAATATAGTATAAAAATATAACAAAAACTAATAATGCGTTTTGAATCTTCTGAAAAATGTACCGTCAAAGTTTTCATATATTTCGACGACCGACTGGTGTAGCGGTATGTAGCCTTGCCTCATACGCCGTAGATCCCAGGTTCAAGACCTAGCCGCTACGAAAATGTTCGCGTGGACATATTCTGGTCAGCAGTATTTGTTGATCGACAAAGCAATTACCACACATATTCTACTCGAGCAGATTGGGTAGTCCATTGGGGCCATATGTATGCCGGTGTATTCAGTACTTCTTGCCAAAACCCGAACGGCATAAGCCGGCATTTTTCACGAACATTCATCCACATAATATATTAGATATTCTGAACAACCGAGTGGTGTAGTGGTAAGTAGCCTTGCCTCATACGCCGAAGGTCCCAGGTTCGAGTCCTGGCCGGGCAATCAATTTTGTGATGAACACAGATGTTTGTTTCTCGGGTCATGGTTGTTTGTATTCATATAGGTATGTTTATCTGGGATTCCCCCCAGTTCACTGTATGGTCATCCATAACACAAGCTTTGCTTACTTTGGGGCCATACAGTTGGTGTGCTTGTCTGGGGATTTATTATTATAATTATATTGATATTTATTTCCAAGCATGCATTATTTTATTTGCTAAAACAATACTACAGAGCTAGAGTAAATATTTATCTATTATTATGGAACCCATCCGTATAATTGTATTCAAATATAAACACGGTAATTTCCCATTTATTTATTAACAGAACAACTCATGAACTTTACCCTGGTAATTAAAATAAACCAAATAATGCACTAGCAGAATGTAATTTAATGTGTCAAAATATACTTAGTAACTTATTTATAGTGCTGGCTTTGGTGCATTTATATAGACCACATTTTCTTTGCATAAAATAAACATTTATTATGCTTAGTCTTTATGTAAAGGATGAGACAGTTTCGGTGAACAATAGCTTCACTAATAAAAGACTTGCTGTTTTAGTAGGCGATGTGTTACGAATTATTCTTACACAATATAAACTGTGTAGTTAATTTTTTTCTCTTCTAACTGTTGGCTTTTTTGGATATTGAATCAAAAAATGTACAAAAGACATAGCCGGAATGTGCGTCACATGATTATTTATTTATTTAAATCCTCCTATAACCCTTAAGTACTTATACTATCCGCTCACGTACACAGATTTGATTTTTATCTGTGTTTATTATACTGTCTTGATAGGCTTCTTTTTTAAAAGGTCTTAACAAAAATAACACATCAGTACAAAGTCCTCCAATGAACACAAGATAACTATTTCATTTACACTTCTAACACCTTATTCAGCTTGCTGTTTAAAATATTCCTAAATGTAAGGTATATTTACCTGAGTAGTTGCGGCGTTCACTAACCTAAGTACTTTTATGTGTGAGGAAGCAATTATATAGAGTGCTCGTGAAATATTCTTATAGCAGTCATAAGATAAATGTGGAAGACCACCGGAATCCGTCACTATCAGAAATTAAGTTCTACGAGTATGCATGCAGTTTCTATAAACGGTAAACGTATTTAAGGTTAAATTCAGATAATGACAGACACATTTTTGAACGGTTACTTGCTTTTGAAAGATTTTGTCAAGAAAATGTCCCTTTTATTAAAATTGTCTCTCCTTCTGCTTCTGAACGAAACTTCTAGGCGTAGGCTATCATCGAAATACAAAATTCCTTCGGGCTTTCAATGTATGGAATAAATTACCAGAGGGGAAGTGGAATGGAGTCCAATGTTTAGTATATAATTGTTTAAAAATAGTTTTAGTTTAGATATCACTAGTTGCTGTCCAAACACACTATATAACAATTTGTTTTATATTTTGTACACGAGCCTATTCGATCACTGGTACACTTTTTTGCCGAATCAAAGGATGAAGATATTTGCTAAGTGAATGCTCCTAAAAATATTTTCAGATAACTTTTAAATCATAGTTATTTGATACAGGTAATTATAAAAATTAATGTATTTACTTGGGATTACGGTGGGTTATGCATATTTTAAGGAGAGTGCATACGTTATGTTCAATTCTTTTTAATCACCTTAACCAATAACAGCAGAAAACCCGCGAATTCACTGCAGATTGGAAAAAAAATATTGAGAGGCTTAACTTTTGGCCACAATCCAATTCTCTCGAACAGTTAAATAATTTTATGAAAGATTTCCAAATGACAGTATAAATAGGTGCTAGTGAGTGTTGACTACATATTATTTGCGTATTTAATATCGGTACGATTATCTAAAAGTCTCATTTATTTCCAGCGACACAATTTCCAAAGGAAAATACAAAAGCTGCAAACAGGCAAACAAGTTTTTAAAAAGAGGCTCTTTGTGTTCTCAGCGCTGATTCTGAATACCGTTCTTTCTTTTGTCTCCATTTCATTTTTTCTTTTGCTCTGCAAAACTTTAATTAACCACATGGTTCTTATTTCCATGAGTTTCTAATAGAGTTAAGTTAGTTTTGTCACATTAGTCCACAGAAATCTCTGTAGACTCGGCCTAAAAAGCCCAATTAAGTAAACTTCGGTCACGAAGCTATGAGAATGCGGACGTAATGTAATATGAACTGAAAACTTGAGCGAAAGTTAGACTTCGTTACCTCCGATTGCGAATTTCAGGTTTTACTAGTAGTCCGAGGAAATTAGATTTCGACGAGTCACTTTAAAACGTGAACATCAATACGCTTAATAGCCAATTTATATGGAACGCTCGGTAACTATTAACCTGTCACTACTATCATAAATAAAATGTTAAAAATAGTCTACTTCTCTGAGGGAATAAAATGTAATGTACATTTTTCATACACGTTAAAGCGTAAAATAAAACACGCTGTCAGGAAAGACAAAAGGTAACAAAACAGGTTAGAGAGTGCAGCGACGAAACTATGTCAAAGACATGTAGGCATTGTGTACACATGTACACGGGGTAAAGCATAACCTATAGTTAGATGAAAACTACCCTACAAGAGCAATGGTGCGAGTAATCTAATTTGAAAGTTGTGTGGCTGCGCTCGTCGAGTCGCTCTCCCACCCTATAATTAACTAGTAGTCTGGAGCGCACGACATGAATAAGTAAACCTCTTCAGCGAGCCCACACAAAACTGTTGACGTTACTCTGTGTGCATAAATTTAAATTGCTGCAAATACGATTTGAGGTTGATGCAAATTGTAAAATAGGTCAAAACGCATACAAGTATTAATGAGCAGAACAATAAATTTCAAACATTTATTAGCGGTACTATTCTAGCTGAATTTTAAGTTCGTCGTTAGACAAACGTGCCAAGAGAATCGTCAAATCAACATTCCGAAATTTGCTTGCTCCAACACATTGCTCGGTAATTTTGGTGATTGGCTGGGTAGGCTGAATTTGGTAACGTAACCAAATAAGGGTTAATTAATATATGTTTGTCTTCTGTTTTACAGTTCAGAAGCTTGTTTGTTTATAACTCCTGTGCTGTGATATGATCAAAATCTTCTGGAATTTTACTTTGTTTCATTAAATTTAATTAGCTTTTGAAGCAGATACTTTTCGAGTCATTCAAGTTTATGAGACTTTTGCAAACTTTACAGGAATTGTGTGCGGCAAAGGTGTATTTTCTAAAATAGCTACGATGTAAGACGTAGCACGTTTCTTATAAATATTTCATAAAGTCTGGGGCCAGAATATTTGCCTTTCGGTTCGAATAGGAGCCAGCTTAAGGCAGTAGCGTAGAAATTTGAAACTAGAGCTAATAGAATTTTCACTTCAATGGAAAATCGTTGAATAGTAGTCTGGATACTCAGGGATGCACGATATATTGTAGACTGTGCACTTTAGCGCAGATAGAATGCGCCTTTTTCTATCTCCTCGAAATAGACTTGACCTAGCTATCCAGCGAAGACTATTTATTTGTCTTTCAAATCGCCTACGTTAAAAATTTTATAGTTTAGATTTTATTGTAGCAAATGTTGAATGTCTTTCACTACAACGGCTTTTTTTCTATTTGAAATCAATACATTTTTGGATTTTTTCGTTGAAATTCATTTAATGGATGGACCCGCAATCTGGCTAATTATTACCCGCAAACTGCCAGTTCGCTTGAAAAAGTTCCAATCGATATTGAAAATATGTAAACATAAGTCGGTTGCTTCGCTAAAAAAGAAAAGTTATCAATTGAATAAGTATCTGATAGAAGAAAGTAGAAGCCTAACAGTATGAATCATTGACGAAGCAGCGAAGGACCGAGTTCCATCTTCTAACTTCTATGTTCGTATTTTATTCACAAAGTACATAATTTACTTTGATCTCCAATACTTCTTATCGACTGGAAAACAAACCGAAAAGTGCAATGCTCAAGGTGCATTTAAAGCCGTCTCTTTAGATTTCATCTTGATTTACTTTAGAAAATTTGATTTAAGGTGTTTTAGGTCAATTTGAAACTATTTGAAAGTCACTAACAAAACTATAAAAAAAATTTACCCTAAGACTTTAAAAACTGATTAAACGAGTATAAACACAATCCGAAAACTTCGATAAAAATAACACCTGAAATAGAAGAAGTTAAAAAACAAAAGTTTAGCATTTTAATTTCCCCTGAGCATATTCCGTGTACAATCCTGAAATCATTATACCTGCAAGAAATGCAAATGTTTGTTTACATTCATTTGTGTGTGAAATGCGGGACTTAACTTAAATAATTAATTTGTTTTTGCGAACATGAGTAACTAAGGTAGGTAAGTTTGTTATTCGTGTTTGGAGAAATTCTGTTGAAAATTTAAAAGGGAACATGTTATGCGGGTCCCAGAGGCGTTTCAGTGTTAATACGAGCTGTGTTTCGCCAATGGTGCGGACGAGATGCGTTTACACCGTCAGGCGTGTAATTACGTAATTACGAATTTTGCGTTAGGTTCCTGTATTTTAATTCTAGATTTTGATGTAGATGGTAGATGGTACTGGAAGTTATGCTTATTCATGTGATAAATAAGAAACATGCTCATACATTTTTTTGTGTTTGGTGGGGGGGGTTATTTGTTTATTAGTTCGCGTTGTAACTAAACCATTTGACAAATAAAATCTGGCGTGTGGGATTTTTGACGAGCTCGTCACCTATCTTCCGCTATTTTACTTTAATCAAATGTGTGAATATTTCAGCTATACATTTGTACTGAAGGTTAAGAACACTTAAGAAGGACTTGCTATTCTAATTCATAATCTTAACTTCTTACAAATAATCATGGTATAAAGTTATTACGTGTAAATTGTTATAGCAACTTATATAAAGCACGTTAAAGTGACACTTTTTTAAATAAAACTTCAACTTCCACATAAAGTGTTTCAGCCCTTTTGATAAAATTGTAACTTTTAATGTATCAGCAGCAATAAAATGCTTCATCGTCATAATTTTAAGCAACTGTGTCACAGGCATCCCTTAATATTCTGAAAACAGGAGTCAAATATTTCCCTCGTTAGGTTTTATTCCAAATAGGCACCCATGTGCCCGGTTCTTTTTGTCTTCTTTTTTTGTAGGAAGGCGTACGTAAATATTTGATGTAAGAGCTTCAGAGGTGCTTACCTAATACTCATTTAGAAGTCTTTTTGATGCCTTAAAACCTTTCTAAAATTGTTTTTTGAATTAAAATTGGACGTTAGGCCGCTTGTTTTTATTTTACAGAGTTAGGGTCTTTGGCAAAATTGACTTTTATATTAGTGCGATGAAGAGGGTTTTTCGCTAAGTTAGATAGAACCCGGCAATTTTGCAGGGATCGTTTAATAGTATGGTAAAAGTAACCCCATTGGGAACTTTATACACGGTTTTTTGCAAGTTTTGAAGTAAGTTTAGCCTTTTAGCGTAAGTTGTAGTTGACTCATCTTGACTCGTTTTTATTGGTTTTAGTTTCAAATCCAGGCAGTACCAACATTAGTGTACGAGCAAGGTTTTCAAAACCATGTCAGTTCTCACATCATTCGTTTGCTGGAGTGTTTGTCTGGGGATTGAACTATAATATGTACTCACTTTATTAAACTATAATTACATTTCAATCCTAGTAGCTATCTAAATTTATGGCGGTTAGTGCCAAATAACAAAATCACCGAGAGGCGTTTGTTCAGCGGTACCATCTAAATGTATACGATATGGGTTGGTTTGTATAGATACTTGCTAATTTTCTTATAAATTTTTTTTGTAAAATTATATCTTACATATAAAACGTAACTGAACTATTGTTTACGTCCTGTAGACAAAATCCTACGTAGCCATTAATCAAATGCTACCTCAATAATGGGATCCATATACCAGTGACTAAACCTGAATTTTACCTCATACACACAAGCAACTAGAAACAATTGTACCTGAATTTTTCTCTTTGACAGGTAAATCCAATATATAGAGACAGATCCAGGTTTTAACGGAGTGTACGAACAATATCCTGTGAAGGGTTAGGTCTTTAATTGGAAGTTTCTAGTTTTGTTGAGCCACTTTACAGTAAGACCTTTATTGTTTTGGTTCTTGTTTGGCATCCAACTTGGGTTTACGTCCCAAACATATGAACATGCAGGCGAGGACTCACAAACACTTGCATCATCCTTCATCATTTTAGAGTTTGAGTGTGACACTTTAAGACATGTTTTCATCTCATGAGCAAATATATTAAATAATTTATGTTAATTCTTCTGTGGCTGTAGGTACGAAAACCACGAAAAATTCCATATCCATAACATCACTACTGTATATCTAGTTGGGCATATTACCAGTAAAAACATCATTACTACCTTGCTACATCAGAACTACAAACATACGTATTTAAATATACAAAAAAAAGGATTCGACTTCAACATTTTATTATATAATATTTTTTATGCGAAAGTGTGCCTATCTGAGTAGGTATACATACGTTTAATATTTCTTTTTGTGGGAGGCGCAAGCCTTTGTAAAGACATGCGAGGTGCGAGCCACACACTATATATGTTTTTTCTTTCTATTGCATGTTGTCTGCTTGCTTACATCAGAACCTAGGGCCTCATTTGTGATTGACTTCGTAGGTGTCTCATACGTTAGTGACTCCAATGTGATGCACATTGCGGCCGTACTCGAGATTTGTGACGCTTTGGTTTCGGAGATATTAGTGGTTGAATCGGACTGATTATGAACCTATTACTAACCAGTTTTCATCATCAATCAGTTTTCAAAAGACAAATCCTTACTACCCATTTCAAATTTTTCGTATTTAGTCACGAGAATCTTTCAGAACGTGCGTAGCAATTGACTTTGCAATTGTATTATGAACTAACGGCCGAGGTAAACAGACACATCAAACTGTCACTAAGGGCACTCTTAGTTATAGATGTTGCTTAACAAATAAAGATTTAGATAAAGTATACATAAAGTATAAATTCTCTCAACAAAATCTGTACTGAGAAGTCGTTTGACATCTTAGTTTAGCCATAAGAAAATCGATTTCTGAAGAATATTGTTACAACATGTAAGGACAGCGCTATAAAAAACATCAAAGTTCGGTTATATAGGACACCCATTTCACAAACAAAATGGAGCATAAAATACAATTTTAAACAAAAATAAAATAGTGTTTCATACAATATGGTAGCACACAGCAATAATTTCTATCTTATCTTAAACCAATCGGAAGTACCTAACTACACCAAGCAAGAGATTCCTTAAATTCACTGGTTTTGCTATACTTACTTATTACGTGCAAACTTGGCTAGCTTCCACGTTAAATGTGTACCAATTCCCTGTAAAAATAAATGGTAAACCAGCTGCATAAATGGTAACGTTTTGCCAACCACAGGGTACAAGTATTGAAAGGGTTGATTTACACTCGGGACTCTACGTATTGCTACTTTTGTTGAGTTTCGTTTGCGAAGAATATTTCAGTATTTTGTATTAAGTATTTTTTGTGTAAAGGTCAAATTACTTGTTATACCATGATTCAAATGAGATACGTTTTGTATGACGCATGATTTCTGATACTCACACTAGGAGGTCATCAAAAAAGGAAAATTCTAGAATAGTCTAATCCACAATTCCTAATCTGGAGGTAAATAATCCCCTTCCCTTAGGAGGTCAAACTAATACTCTTGGAAGAATAAAAGTTCCAACTGTAGTGAAATGACAAATTTATAGAGGTTAGGTTTAATAGATTATATATAATTTCAATTTCAATAAATTCAGTTTGAATTTATCCTGTAGTTATTCAGAGTTCACAAAGGATGTGGTTACTTTTCCCAGGCTAACTCGAAGAGGTGACACGGTTGAAAAGATTTTGTTAGCCAATGATTAAAAAGCTCAAAACTATGAATCGTAAATAAACATCTAACTTTAACACACGTGTCAGGATTCACACCAAGGACTTTCTAGCGAAGAAATCACACCTACCTTTCAACTAGGTTCTTATTATTTTTTAACTAACGCTATGTATATCTAAGTCCTTAAACTGTGACCAAAAATTAGATAAAAAATTTATTACAAAAGAAAAGTACCGAAGTGTTAACTAAATATGTCCGTATTTATACCTGAATGAATAGCTAGATAGACAAAATTTAATACCTAACATTAACTTTACCTTAAACATGCCTATGAGATTAAAAGTTATTCGTTTACAATTGTACACCTACGTAACTGAGGTGCCTACCAATAAATACCCAATAAGCCTTGAACATAAGCTCTTCCATAACCTTTTATTTTATGGACGCTTGAAGAAAATTGTTTTCCAAGAATACGTGAAAGACGGTCTTTACATTAATATTGATTTGCTTTTTCAAATTTATTACCATTCATTACAATAAATCTATTTCTACGGTATTTCTGTTCAATTTGACTTATGTGATAAGAGTTTTTATGCCACCTAGCCTGGGAGTCAGATGCTTTACAAGAATTTATATTTAACCAGTTTGTGAGAACAAAAGTTGATAAACAAGAAACTAGGCTTTAGAAACAATTTTAATGCTTTAAAACTGTTAAGAGAAATCACCTTAAATACTAGAAAAATATAATCCTCATTCCGGATTCAGATACATTTTCCAATTTTTGTCACTCCTACAACTTGGATGTACCTAAATAACTACACCTAGATAAGTTAAAATTGTTTTGGGTGTTACAGCTACAAACTGGATAATAAAGTATATAAACGCTGTTTTGAAAAAACAAAACACATTCCTAAGGCTGCATATACACCTACGACAAAAACTATTTTTATAAGTAATTAAATATTTTCTTGTCACACGGAAACACTTGTAGTTTCCTATCCATATACAGAATCCATATACAATTATAATGTACGTACTATCTAAGAATTTCCTAGAGTTTTCTAATCCAAACATACCAAAATGAATGAAGTATTCCTATTAGTCAATTTTCCCACGCAAACCTCCGACCTTCCCCGCACAGCTTTGCTGAAAACGCTGCTTTTAACTGCAGAGCGTATTGCTCAAATGCTCCGTAGCCGGTTCCGCGTCTATCTGCCAATACTTTAATCTCAGACAGATGGATGGATGATTGATTTATATTGCGTTCAGCTATTTACAAAGCTTGTGGATTAAATTAGAGTTTTGTCCCTGGGGCTTACACTCAACTAGTACATAAGTTATGGGTTGGTCGGACTTACACCGAATTGCGGTTGGTTGGACACCAGAAAACTGTTTTCTTATGGACTGTATACATATAATTACTTCGCTAAGTAGGTACTACCTGTACTCATCGATACATTTCTCGAGACACCTCCTCGATTCTTTATCCTACTACAGACAATCTTTTCAATATGGGATAATAAATACAAACAATTGACTTGTAATAAATTTCTTTTTAATGGTCGGACAGAGTGTTCGTTGCAAAGATTTTTATATCACCAAATTTATGGAGAGACCGAGAGAGAAAGAGAAATAGAGAAATTTAGAGAGATATATGTAGGGCTACACGGTTATTTATTAAATTAATTTATTAGTGACTAAATAACATTAATAGACAAAATCAATACAGATAGTTTCAGTTCAACAATAAGTTCAGTTTAACGATACTCCCTAACGTACTTTTGAGTACGTATATATAAATATATAAATCCTGAGATAGACAAACGAACTACTACTAGATCTTGTGCTGTGTAGATACTATATAGAGTAATGCTGGGAACCCGCAATAAACATATCTTCATTATAAATACAAACCACATAAACTATGGCATATATACTTAAGCAAAATGTGTATTCTTCGCACAAACATTACCCTACCAGGATCCCAATCACGAATCTCAAGCGTCTTCACTACATAGTATAAAACAGAGTCGCTTCCCGCGGCCTTACTTTTACTTTTACTATACTTTTTTCCTCCAATTGGTCGTGGCTCAGATGAAGGCTTTGAGGCAAAAGATTGCCAAAGTGATTCAGGGGGTTTATAAAAAAAAACGCTGTCTGCCTGTCCCTATGTATGCTTAGATCTTTAAACCTACGCAACAGACTTTAATGCGGTTTTCTTTTAATAGATTCAAGAGGAAGGTTTATATATATATAATACATGCATAATATAGTAGAGAAACACTGATAACCTTAGAGGTTTCTAATTTGATGTCGAAAATAAACACATTTTTTGCGCTTAAATTGCAAACGCTGGCTTAACCCTACGATATAGATCAAAATAATGTACTACAGTATTGTACACCTTAAAAAGGTGTACAAAAAAGTCCGCGATGGTATTAGGGATAACCCACAATAACCATTTTTTGTTCTTTACTTTTTACGAGAAATAATGGCTTAGCTACGAAACGATTTTAAGCAATACAGCATTAATCCTTATCCAATTAAGTACCTTAAATACATTATGCATGTAATATAGATCAATATGGCCCTTTACAATGTGTAACTTAAATGAATATTTTCGAAGATATTACAGATTTAAAATGCAGGGACATAGACCTGTGCGAAGACGAGGCGGGTCACTAGTCGATACTAAAAAAAATGTTTGTTTTTTATTTCAATAATCAAAATGATAAACCAGTTACACGGATTTATAAAATTAGGCAAAGAGACAAAAACGAGAACTTTAATCTCAAAATTTTGACGCGATAATGAATTTATATGAATGAATTATCGCGAACTAAGTCGGTAGGAAAAGGTACTTATTAAATAGATTCATATTCAAATTTTGATATGAAACAGCATAAGGTAAGGTTTGTTAAAGATAAACTTCCAGGGGTTATTAAAGAAACTTTTATTTAGGCACTTCTACCTTGATACAATGTTTTGTACTGTTCTGTTACAGAGGTTGAATATTACAAACTAGTTTCTATTACTTACCTACTTTTTTCACATCTTTATAAGAATAGTAGATATTTGCATATCATGGCTTAAAATTTCAATTGTACTCAAACTAAGCACCTAGATCATTCAACGAAAATGTTATATCGCTTACCGACGATAAGTTAGCGCTTATTTATCTTCGTGAACAACCCTCAATTGTTGATTCTTTGGGATCCGATACGGAGCTGTCACCGCCGTCACTCTGTGTAAACTTCCTTTGTGTCCCATTTGAGATAGGTAACAAAAGGCCTTATCCATATTTTCGTCTTTAGTGCACGGTACAAACTATAGATAAAATGTGTTTGAATATTCTTTTCTGTTCCAAATTCTTGTTGTTTGTTAAAGATATGTGTATTGTTACAATTACTCGTTTTAATTTAGTTTAGATACCGATCGAAGGAATCTCCATATGCCGCATTATTATGAACAAAATTTCCAAAACAACAGATATATATAACAATTTCTTTTGATTTTTTTACCCTTGTTTATAACTACCATTATTTTAGAAAAGGGTATATTAGTTGAGCGAAACTTATTATTTTAGTTAACTTTTTGACCGCCACGCCTCAAATGCATTTCCGTTAAATACCTATGTTGAGTATTTACGGTTTAATGGGACTTGTTTTTTATACCCACACGTCGCCGGGATATTATATTTTGACAAATGTTGCTTAAAAATATTAGTGATCATTTTTTTATACTTTTACTTTACTTTTATTACTTTTACTATTTTTACTTTTATTTTTTTATGTTTCGCCTTTTTAGTCAACTATAAACGTCGTTGGCGCACAGGGCTTGCAAGGTCTTGTCACGTATTGATAACTTTGGCGGTCAAAAGGTTAAACTTGCAAGAAAATGGTGACACTTTAGATATAAAAAAAGCTTCACTTAGCAAAAATAAAATGTTCTTGTCTTTCACGCGGCCAGTTAAAAAGAAATTCTCTACAGAAAAAATATTTAAGGAATTAACAAAACTGTTTTTTGCGCCATCTGCTGCGCAAGTATAGAACCATCACAACTGAGCTTGACCAGAGCTTGAGGTGCCATTTATGGAGCAACAAGTTTGTCATATACAAAGACAGATGGCATAGCTTCAAAATGCCATGATGTTAATTTTAGCTCAAATAATTTGTGATATAAATACAAATTATAAGCTTGTACTCAGGAAAAAACTACTATTAAGGGCTTTTATAAACGTAACATAATTAAAGATGTGACCTTCAATTTTAAATGACATATCTTTATAAAATTCGTTAAATGGAAATCATTTCAATTTAAGTTTTAACGAAAAAAATCTTTTTCGCTAAACAAAGCTAAAATACTGACAGCTGGATTGATTACCTAAAACTACAAAAAAATCTTACGAGATTGATAACAATATTTTGATTTTAGTTGGGGAGGAGTAACCGCTATTTGGCACTGTTACAAAAAATCCACCACAGGCTCTATCTAGGTGCTCTATATAGGCACATATCTAGGACTAGGCAATTTCAGACGTCCGTGGTGCAGTAGGTAAGGCTCGATATCGATCTTCAGGTGGATTTGATCCTTGTGACTGCCTAATGCACCAATGAGTTTGTATAACTTAAGTTCATAAAGCTCTAACGGTGGACGAAAACATCGTCGGCCGAGTGACGTCAGTTATAGTACACCTGCTTCAACCCCGGAGGTCACAGGTCGGGGCATTCATTTGTGTGATGAACAAAGATGTTTGTTTTACAGTCACGGTTGTTTATATCTATATATGTTTGTTAATTCTGAGTTCCATTCGCCCCCAGTTCGCTGTATGGTCAACCATAACACAAGCTATGCTTACTTTAGGTCCATATCTACAGTTGATGTGTTTGTATGCATCATTAAGCATAGTGAGGAAACCCACATGTCTACGAAATTATTTCGGAAGAATATGTAAAAATCTACCAACACATACATACAAAGCAAGTGTGATGGACTATACATTGCCTAATACCACCCCTTAGTTGGGTGAGGCTGACGTGTCCCTGAGTAGGATTATTGACGCTGTCGCGATGAACCTTTTTGTGAGACGTTCACAGACAACTAGACATTCTGCCGATTTCTTGAGAGTTCCACTTCCATATTGTGATAAAAATATCTCGAAAACTAGGTCATATACAAAACATAACATTATAAGTGCTTCAAAATCAGCAATCTGGTTAAGAACCCCCTGCGCAGTTTCACCAGCGTGACTCCTGATCCACTGGGGACCTCGGGATAAAATGTAGCCTTTGTGAATTCTGGGTAATATTTAGTCTATATGCTTAGATACGGTCGCACCACCGCCTTGGCACGTGCCGCAGCTTGTCAGAGGGTGCCGCTGCAAAATCAAAGGTTGCCGCGTGCGGCTAATACCTTCAAGTGAATTTGGCATTTTACATTGAAGCAATGACTCCGACACCTTGAGGTATCAAGACCACTTACACACTCATATTTTAATTTATTTTTACAACACATTTTTAATTAACATTCTCGTGCGGGCGTATCGATACTATCTAAGTGAACAGACTACCTATCTAATGGTGCAAGAATTATTGAAATTGGTCCAGAAGTTACAGTTTATCAATTGTATACAGGGCAATATCTGCTGTAAAATTCGACCATAAACAGAGTGTGTGCGAATCAAAAACATTTTAGCTAAGTAAACTGAATTTGCGTAAAATCGGAATACTTCAAGTTTTTTATTTTTTACCCACATTTTTATAGTATTAACCCAACAAGTGTTGTTCGATTTTGAAATCCTGATTAAAGGCCCCAACTTTTGATGGCACTTGCCAAGGCACTCTAGTACCTTTTTTTATTTTCAGGAGGCTCTGTGAAAGTCGAGATATTTTGAAAATGTTTAATTCATAGTTCGGCAAACAGTGTTATTTCTAAGAAAAGTTGGGGCAATTGTGTTGATATTTTTTATTGTGATTAAACATATGTTATTTAGTGTTATGGTGACAAAAATTACCAACATTAAGCACAATAACCTAAAAATAGTTAAAAAATGGAGAAATTCTGCTTTTTTTGTTTATTGCCCATAACTTCTTATACAGATACAATACAAGCATTCATTTTGATAATAGTATAAGTAAACGCAGGTTATGGTAATTGATATTGACAGTTATAATAAGAAAGTTCAAATGACAATAGACATGATTTCAAATTAGATCACTATTTTATTTTAAAGTTAAAATAAACAAAAGCATTCACAAAATGTATAAATAAACAGATAACTCAACAATTCTTTACATTATCAATACATAATTATAACGATTAAAGTAATACAAAAGGCAAATATATTTACATCTCTTTATCATCATGAAACATGCACAAAAGTACAAGTACAAATATATAGATTCGACCAATCATATAAGAGCCTCAAATCATAATCGGTGGACACAGTCCATGTCAAACTTTACATAAATAGAACCTCTCTATATAAATCCAGTGTAGTGAAAATGTAAAGGCAACTTTTAAAACAAAACTACACAGTCAAAACATAAGAGTTCTTTCTGAGAATTCAAGTAATTTTCGAACTGAAAATAGTTTTTTAGTAATTCTCAAAAATAATGTTGATAGTAAAATCATACTATGTATTGCATTTTAATACATAATCAATAAAATCAACACATCACCTTGTGTATTTTTACGGCTCAATAAAAACTGCATGCTTGGCAGTATCACATAACGCCAGATTATTTATACATTCTATCAACCAACTTTTGTGCACATGTTTAACATTGGAAGGCAATTTCCTTTTTAATTTCTGTGTTTTTTGAAAACTAATCACATCATTATTGTGGAGCATATAATCAACATCTACAGCTTTCACATTTTTAACAATTATGCCACCATATGCAATCCAATGCCTTTCAAATATATGTCTTTCCTCAGCAGGGAAACTTAAAAAATCTGGATAAAAGCCTAGCCGTAAGTTTTTAAAGACTATCGGTAAAGGATTTTCGGGTACAAACTTTAATTTATGTCTGGTTTTCTTTTTATCAAAACTGCTGTTCAAACTTGTATCACTAATGGTTTCCTTGTCACTTTCCGTATTTTTCTGTTTATTCAGCTTATTTTTTGTGATACTTCGATCACTACCAATTGTAACCTTTAAAGGACTCTTTTTTGTTACAAATTTGTCGATGCTAGCTATGGACTTTGCAGGGCTTTTTCTCGATGAATACTTTTCAATGCAAGGAATTGATTTAGAGGGACTCTTTCGTGTTCCTGTTGCTTTCATAGCACCCACACTTTGTAGCGATTTTGATGTTGATTTAGTCCTTTTTTTAGGTGGTTCATAATTATCTCCTGAACTATTCTTCTGTTGTGCTATACTATTTAGCAAAGAAACATCAGTTTGTTGTTTAGATGTTATGTATAGGTTTTTAAGTTCATCTAAATTAGTTGCTGTTTCCCAATTTTTGTCTTTTCTTATCCTAGTTACTCTAGGGAATCTAATAGAAATACCATCAGCAGTATGTAAGTTGGCTTTTGTTAACTCTGTGCCTGAAAAGAAAATAAAGAATACAGGTGGAGTATCAGACTAATAATAAGTATAGCTAAGCAGAAAGATCTTTAACAGTTATTAAGATCTTGTCTGCTAGTTTACCCCCATGAATTCTAAGAGTATGAATGTAATCAACTCTTAGTAACAGACTGTCATGGGCTTAAAGACTATTTGAATATCCAAATAAAATGAAACATTATTAAATTATGTTAGAAATATGTAACAGGTCAAAAAAAATTTACTGCAGTTTTGCTGCATGTTTTTGTGTAATATGCAAATATATTATATTTGAAATTTAAAAATTTTTAACTTTAAGGAAGTTCTGTCTCTAAAACATGTTGGGCTACAAAACTTTTGCAAACTTGCAAATGCCTTAAATTGTCACTTTTTCTTGTACACCTATGTAATAAACAATAATGGAAAGAGTAACTACACAAAACAAATATTCTTTGACAAAATGTCGTAAGTGATAACTTTTTGAGATAGTTCAGATTCAAAATTGCAAAATAATAAAAATTTTGCCTCATACATTGATTTTGGAAATCATTTAACCTTACATAATTCCACGGGGATGTTGGCTTTTATATTTTACACAGTTTAAATATTTAATCATTACTTCCTAGCATATGCGACACAAAAAGTTGTTTGCCATCCTGTAAACATAGTGATTGTTTACCTAGATTTCTTAAAATATCTCACAAGATTTTCATAAAATACAGCCAATGAGCTATACACATGTCAAATAAACGCTGCAAATACAAGAACACTATGAGTCCTGGGTTACATAACTTATAATTATGTAATTATAGGTATAGGTAGATAATTTAAGTAATGCTATGATGATCTATTCAAAAACATAGGTAAATGAAGACCATGTTAACATGATGTAAAATAAATAGTTGTGTTGCATGTGCCTGCAGTTGAAAAAAGGTAAAATAAAAATATGTTTTTTCAATTTTATTCCTGAAATATGTTGAAGAGTATATCACTTAACGACATTTTCTCAGGCAGTTTTGTAAATATTTTATTAATGTATGTTTCATAGGAATATGCGAAAAGGTTACATTTTAGATACTTGCAAATTTAGGTAAGCCAGGTTCAATGTTGTTCAAACCTCTTTGTTACCAACCTGTAATTTCCCATACTGGTTGTTTCTTAGGATTACTTGCTACAAAATCAGGAACCATGCCCTTTTTGCAATCCAACCAAGATGGTATCTTAGTATGATCTTGGGATATTTTCAACATTAAGGGACCAAGCTCCTTTTGCAAGTTTTGCAGTGTGGCATCATCATGCCCTGTATGTACTTTTGTGACCGTCACCCAAACATTTCTCTTTGTATCCAAACAGCCCATTAGAAACACTGACATCATGCCACCCTTTTTACCTGTACCTATAATATGCAAAAGACTTGTATGAGCTTTGTGAAATATTTAGATTTTTAAACATGGTCACTAATGAAGATATTTAGCTCTTTTCTCTACCTATTTCTTCTGAATGAACAGTAATGAAGCAACTTTCATTCTTGAAAGCTTTTTGATTATTTCAACCACAATTGATTGATAAAAAAGGTGTGGTTTACATTTAGATGTTTTGTAAATTGTATGTGAATTTTTAACTGTGCTAAGTATATTTTTAAATAATCTAAAGCAAAATTAAATTATATTAGGTCTTTACCTATGAAATTGCCGTTTTTCACGAAATAAATGAAGCGTAATTTTTTTATATATTTTTTATTTCTATTAATCAAAATAATCACCCACGCAATCAATGCATCATTGCCAACGCATTGGTAGCTTATTGATGCCTTTCTTGAAGAAATCAGCTGGACGGGAGGCAACAAATTCTTCAAAGGCATTTTGTACTGCCTCTCGGGTATTGAATTTTTTTCCCGCCAAGAAGTTGTCCAAATTCTGGAAAAAGTAGAAGTCTGTAGGCGCAAGGTCTGGTGAGTACGGCGGATGACGGAGAACTTCCAACCCCAACTCTTGTAGCTTGGAGACCGTCAGCTGTGCAGTATGAGGTCGCGCGTTGTCGTGCAGGAGCAGTGGAGCCGAACGATTGACCAAAGCTGGTTGGAGACGTGCGAGCTTCTCCATCATTGTGTTCAGTTCTTCACAGTACACATCTGCAGTAATGCTTGTCCCGTTTGGCAAGAAGCTGTGATGAATTACACCCGCGTTAGACCACCAAACAGTGACCATCACTTTTCTAGGGGTAAGTTTTCGTTTAGGGCATCGTTTGGGTGCTGAACCAGGGTCCAACCAACTTGCTGAGCGCTTACGATTGTCAAACAGGATCCATTTCTCGTCACAAGTAACAATGCGGTTCAGAATTCCTTCATTTGTATGCCTGCTGAGCAGTGCAAGGCACGTCTCCACGCGTACTTCGCGCTGGCGGTCATTGAGTTCGTGGGGTACCCATTTGTCAAGCTTTTTTACCTTGCCAATTTGACGCAAATGGACCAATATTGTTTTGATGCTAACGTCGAAAGCTGCTGCTAATTCAGCCGTGGATTGAGTTTCATCAGCTTCCACAATTGCCTTTAATTCGTCATTGTCCACCAAAGTTTTCGGACGACCACGGGGTTCATTTTTGAGGTCAAAATTTCCAGAACGGAAGCGGGTAAACCAATGACGGGTGGTGCGTTCGTTTGTAGTGTTCGCTCCGTAAACGTCGTTGATGTTGCGTGCCGCTTGTGCCGCTTTGCTGCCACGACGGTACTCATACTCCATAATTACTCGAATTTTTAACTTATCCATGATGACGAAAAATGTTCGAATGCGTTGAAAACAAAACACTAACTATTAAACAAATGACGATTTTAGAAAAAGAATTCCATGTTTGTCAAATAAAATTAATTTGAAATTAGAATTATCAGTCAAAAAAATATATTTTCATTTGAAATGGCCAGTACGGCAAAACGGCAGTTTCATAGGTAAAGACCTATTATCTCAAAATTCCTAATAGAATTAATAAATCACTTTTTGTGCAGATAAGAATCAATGTCTTTTTTAAAATTGAAACAAGTAAAATTAATGTTTGAATATGTAGAACAAGACTAAACATATTCTTACTTTCCTATGTCTATTTTAACTTATAATGAATTCAATTATCCCTGCACCATTTTCAAAGTTGTAATTAATATAATGAATATTTAATGCATACCAAACCAAGCTCCTAGTACCACCAGATCAGCTGTATCAGCCATAGCACCATCAAAAAGATAGTCTTTCTTAACTTTTAACCAATGCCTTTTGCCAGGTTCATATGTTGATTCCAAGTCTTTCAGCACAAGCCCTTCCAACCCCAGTTGTAACACCTGGAAATGTTGTATAAGTACAATATTAAAATAATATTGCATGTGAAGTCCAATAAAAGTATAACAACTACTATAAACTAAAAATTAATTCTTCAAGTAGACAATAAACTAACTAGGAATGCCTATACAATTCTTTTTCATCAAATATTTTACTGAACCTTACCTCAGCTATCATTTTGGCCAGATCAGATTGTTGTTTGATCAACTGCTGTTCAGAAAACATCACATGATTTTTTACTTCTTGCATATGTTCATGCAATATTCTCCTCCTCTCTCTGATAGGCTTCTCAAGCAGTACTTCTCCGTTATAGTACAAACAGTCAAATACAAACAGACAGACCTCAGCATCTTTAAATTCTGTCTGTTTGTGAATACCAAGGGTCCCAAAAGGCAAAGGTTTCCCAGTTTTTACATCTACCATTAAAACTTCAGCATCCAAAATCATATCAACACCCTTAGGAAATGCTTTTGGTAGATGCTCTTTAAAATGACTCACTTTATGTGGCATCACTGGTTTCAATGCTCGTGAGAAATATTTAAACTCATTACCTTGTTTATGCACTTGTACTCTCTCACCATCATATTTTATTTCAGAAAACATACCATTTGGACATTTTCTCATTGCCATTTCGACTGACTTACAAGCTTCAGCAAGCATTGGTAAAACTGGAGTCATCAAAGATATCCTAGGAGCTACTGTTTGTTGAGATGCATTCAAGTGTTTCCCTGTATTTTGAAATAGAACTCTGTGCAATACCATATCCAAATCCCGTGATGTTTGAAAGGCTGCATAAGCATCTGGATGGACACCCTCTAATATGTGTTTGGGGCCAGCATTCATGCGCAAATCTCCTTTAATTAATCTTATTACCATTCTAAGGTCATCTAATGTACATTTTTTGACAATTTTTTTAAATTGATATATTTGCTCCTCCTCCCTGGTTAATTTTGAGAGTTCATTTAGAAAGTCATCTACTTCATATATTGTTAGCAAACTTTCTGTTGAAGGTTGAAATGTTTTTGACACTGAGAAATATACCTGTATTGTGTCAGCAATATCTCCTTTTTCTAGATGAGTTAACATTTCATCATGATCTGTGTTAAATATTTTTGAAAATAACTTGACCAGTTGCTTACTTTTTAAATTGTAAACTCTTTTTGATACTTGAGGTAATAAGAGCTTACACCACAATATTATATCTCCTTTGAATGAAATCCCATCAGTACCTTTCCTAAAAAAATTGTTAACAATAGCTGTTTTATCAGTATAAGCATCAACTTTAGCAATTTTTCTACAAAGTTTTTCAAAATAGGAGAATTGGTTATCACTAGTAGGGCTTTGTGATCCTTTTTCGTTTTCTTTCATAGCTCCGACATCTCCTCGATTACTAGTTATACTAGAAAGCGACACATTATGCTTTACTTCATTTGCATCTGTCAGCCTTTTGGCAGTATATTTACCAGCATGTTTTTCAGCATATAGCTGTTCACATTCATTAAATTTACCTAGTAAAAAATTCTTATCTTGGCTGGAGAGATTATCCCAATTCCCAATATCATAAATAGAGTCCACGCGTTTCGTTGTAGGTCGTTGTTTCAGTAAAGCTGCTATGAAACAATCTACATGAAACCATGACTTCATTGATTGATTGTCGCCATATGGACTAGGTACCACTTTCGCTAATCTCAACTCACCACTAAGACATAATGCTTTGCAACCTTTACACACAGCTCTGCCTGTTTTACCACGATCAACGTAGAACGGAGTGGAATCTGACATGGTGATTATATTCGTGTTCCTTTGTTTTTCGCTAAATATCTATAATGACATGTTAAAAACAGTACAATATTTTGTCACAATTTAATTTCAATACAAATATTTTGCCTGCTTATCAAAAATAAATAATCAAAAACATCTCTCCAACTTTTTCACGAATGTAATTAGATTCAATTTGTTAAAATTATGCCGAAATGTTTTTTTAATTCTTTACCCTTAGGGGAAAAATTCTAATAAAAGCCGAAATGTTTATAAACTTTCTTGACTGACAGTCGCTTTTGTCTGACGTTGTTATTGTTTCTTTTACGTAAAAGCAGGTAGGATCTAGCCACAGATCTAAGCCATCAAGCCTCGGTTTTTGTCTGAATGAAATTGATTTTTTTTTACGTCATGGAAACAAGTCCTTAAGCCACCTGAAATTGATTGATGGACGTAAGTAGAACGATAGATTTGACGGTAAGAAGACTGACAACTACGCAGTTCTTTAAAAACTAAGTAATACAGAATTATAGTTAAAAACGGTTAACACAGAGACACGACATTACAAACATTTTCATGGATAATATAACAATAACAATAATTTGTAGCACAATTTGTAACTTTCTTCAAGCTTTAACACAAGAATGTAACATAAACATAGAAATGCTTGAAATGGAAAATATTGACTTCAAACTCACGCATGCGCAGGCTTTAACGATATTATAAGAATATTTAGCTTCAATGCTCAGTTAACCAAACAGAACCCTAAACTTAGGCGGCGAAACATGAATAGGTTTGTTTAGTAAATATCAATTATACCATTATGTTTTTTGACATTTGGTTGAACTTGAATTCGGGTCACTTGTAGTGTCATCGTGCTTTAGTATGAGCAAAGCCTACAAAAGACCGAAAAATGCGCAAGTTACTCTGGCCTATTAGCTTGCGCCTAAATGTACCTACCTAGTTTCCATCTACCCTATACTATTTCCATTTCTTTATTTTCTCGATGACACTTCTAATTTGATATAATGTAGTGTTGTGACCAAATAAGTATATGATATCGATCGCATATATTTATTATATTTTGAACAAAGACAAATACAACAAAAACATTCAAATATTTTTTCAATGTTGTGTTTGTTTTAATCTGTTATTCGCAACAAGACGGTCGTGCTAGTCACTACATTTCTATTCGCTGAGTTTTTTCACATTATCCATACGTTACGTTGTGTATTTTGTGTTCCTCCGTTTTGATTGCTGCCCAGCTGTCAAATATCAAAATGCCGAAAGGATCTGTTCTGAAAAGACAGGCGAGACAACTGGTGATCAAGGTTCGTAATTACTTTGAAGCAGAGTATCAAAATGGTGGCCCGCTATTACCACTGTCGTAAGTGCGAGAGCGTGTTCCGGCCGCATTAGGAATTAGTGGACCTACTGTTTCAAAAATTACTACCGAAGCTTACGGTACGAGCGGCATGCAGGAAAATAAGCTTCGTACGCCGAAGAAAAAACGCCACGTCGTGTGACATCGGTTGACAACTTCAACGCTGATTCTATTCGCCGTCATATATATGACTATTACTATTCCAACACTTAAAAAACTTGTTGTTTATTTACGTGAATGTGGTTTGTTCCATGGCCAAAAATCGTCATTAAGCTTAGTTTTGAAAGAACGTAGATTTATTCATAAAAAATCGGACAAACGTAAAATATTGATTGAGCGTCACGACGTTGCTACGGTTCGCTGCGAATTTTTGAGAAAGAAATTTTGACGAGACTTGGTTAAAATCAAACCACACAGTATCTAAGAACTGGACTGACGACACCGCCGCTTCCACTAGTTCAGTGCCAATGGGAAAAGGTGAACGACTTATCATATGCCATGCAAGGTCTACGAAAGAATTCGTATCAGATGCTTTACTGGCCTTTAAATCCAAAAAAACAGTGGACTACCACGAAGAAATAAACGCGGAGATTTACGAAGGATGGTTTAAAGAAATGGTGCAATCTGTGGAAGAACCGTCCATAATTATTATGGACAACGCTACATATCACTCCAGACAAATTGATAAAATGCCGACGCAGGCCAATAAAAAACAAGAGATAATTGACTGGCTCCAACGTCATGGCGAAAATGCAGATAGTACTTTATTAAAAGTACAATTAGTGAATATTTTAAAATCGAAAAAAACCTCCCTAAATGATATGTTATCGAGAAAATAGCTGCCGAATGTGGTCATTGGGTTCTTCAACTTCCGCCGTATCATTGCCAGTACAATGCTATAGAACTGATATGGGCACAAATCAAAGGACACGCCGCTCGAAACAATACCCATACCCTTTTACTGCAAACAAGATGTTAGATTTATCAAAAAATGCATGTGCGGAAGTAACTGCCGAAAACTGGGAAAAAATTGTGAGAAGAACCCAAAACATTATAGCGTCGGATCGGGAAATTCATGTGGCGTTCGATAATATACGAGTACAGGAACTTATTATAAATGTTGGGGAGAGCTCATCGAGTGACAGTGCCGATTCATCATATTTTGATTAAAATAAATAAATATAGATTACCTGTCGTTATAATTATTTCGTTTCATTGTCGAGTACCTACCTATACCTACTTATTTTACAACAGCTTCGAAAATTTTAAAGAAGTTGGCATTATCAACCAAGAATTAATACGTGTAACATCTTGTAATGAAATATATATATTAGTTAATAAATTTGTACAAAAGTATCCGGCAGTAGTTTAGTTTCTTACATTTTGTAAAAAAAATATCGGGTCTGTTGTCGTGCTACGTTTATCGATTTAGCTCCATCCCTATCAGTTTCTCCGACTCCGGTATTATATAACCTTGTACGTGTGTAAACGTCATATTTTTATAAAATAATACATACATAATGTAAAAAAAACGCTCGCACAAGTTTTCACAGGAGCTGTCATCGAGAAATTAGAGAAATGGAAATAGTATAGTAATTTTCAAACGAATTGCGGTTTAATGTAAAAAAACTTGTTGAGCTACTCGTAAGTATTCAGTAATACACATTAACGATATAAATGCAAGTATACTATGTAGATTAAATTTATAAAAAAAATTTCGATAATGTCGATATGCCTTTTCTAAATCGATAGTAAATTTAAATTTACTTAAACATATAATTCGTAATGAATGTTGGTCTACTTACAACTTCGGATTTTAAACTGTAGGAGAGGAAAAAAGGCTGACGGAAATTAAAACCCTCGATACACTTTTGTCAAAATTGTATCATACAAATTAGTAGATGCGATTTGGCCACTGACATAAATAACACTAGACTGGCTATTGTCTAATGATTTTGTGGCTGTTTGATGACGCCATTTTGGCGCTGGAGGCAGCGTTGGGTGGGATTGTCTCGTACTAAAATACACAATGATTGAATGATTGAATTTTAAAATATTAATTTTATCCTGTTTTACTATTTACCTCCAGACTGAAAATATGCTTGTAAAATAAAGTACCTGCTTGCTAATTTATGAGTATGTTGGTTCATGATTAATTATTTCTTAAAACCATAATTTAATATTGATATAATACTCAAAAACAAAACTTAATTAGTTCAAAGGGTCAGTAGTATCATTACTTTAGGTACTTACAATAAGTTGTTCACAAAAATCTCATCAACATAGAGCGCTCTGTCAAAATATAATCAAAAAGTATAAATTTTGGAATAAGCCAAAAACAAAAAAGGCATAAAGTGCTTCCCTGCATAAATAAAAAAAACTGGTTCATTATGTGCCTACTATACTTGTATGTACTATATGTATTTACATACTAATGTGTACTACCGTATATCACATATATTCAATGAGTATATATATTATATATATCTATCTAATCGTCCTTCAAACACATAGAATTAAAAATAATAATTAGTCTAACCATAGAGTACCTAACAAAAAATGTTATTGCCTTATTAATATTAACCGATTCATTGCGTAAATGAATTAACTACGTAACGTAAAGTGTTCTAAGTAGTGTTCATAATCTTGTATGATTATTAATAGAGCGAATTGATCCGAATAATATTCTTTAAATATTCTTTAAATTCTTTAAATACAGAAAAAATATTTACCTTTGTACTCGTATATCCATATCCATACTTCAAAATCATATAATCTGAGTGTTAATTAGCATACTCAATATAAATGCCAAAGTATTTCTGTAACGTTTTCCCGCCGAATACCGCTCAACTGATTTCGATGTAATTGAACATTTTGATATCTAAGAAAGGGCATAAGATACTGTTTATACTAAAATGACGGTTGAGTAATAACCCTGCTTAATACGCTGAAGGTCCTAGGTTCGACTCCTGGTTGGGAGTCATTTGTGTAATAAACACAAAGGTTTTTTTCTCAGGTCATGGTTGTTTATATGTATAATTATAAGTTCGTTCTGGGTTCCCACCCTCTGGTCTGGTATGGTCCCAGACCCATAACACAAGCTCTGCTTAGTTTGGGGTCATTCATACACACATTTGGGGTTTATTATTTTTATTTTGAAATGTTTGTTGAGAAAGCTTTGAGTTTCATTGTGCAGTTTTCGAATAATTATTACAGAATAGGCCAATTAGTGTGAATTGTATCTAAGTTTTGTAAAAAAATTTTCATATGATAGATGTGTAAAATGTAATTCGTTCATCTCTCGGCATTCGCTACCGCATCGCAACTGACTTCATGAGAGTGTACGGGGACGCTCTTTTAAACAGGCCTCTCGGCAAAAGCACTCGCTGGGAAGGAACCAGCATGGTAAAAAGAATTAATAAGAAATACTTTTAAATTTACTAAAATAAGTATTTAATTTTATTTTCAGCATCATCGTGTCATCAGGAGTTCAGCAGTGATGGAATAAAACATGGGACCTTAACTTCGCCACATTACCCGTCACCGTACCCAGCCAACACTCATTGCCATTATGAGTTTTTTGGAAGAGGAAAAGAAAGAGTGCGACTGATTTTTCAAGATTTTTACTTGTATAAAGCTGCTGACGGCGCTTTAGAGTGAGTTCTTTTATATATGTCATAGTTGAATAAATATTTTTTATACACTTGGACCCACTAAATTAATATTTTTTCTACAGGTGTATCAACATGGATTCAATACAAGCATTTGTCAATGTAGATGGGAGATTGGAAAAAGTGGAAACACTTTGTGGAACCGATGTACCCAAACCAATTATGTCAAATGGACCAAAATTAATGCTTGAATTCCGAGGAACGCACTCTTCAAGGCATTCTAGAGGCTTTAAAATTTCTTACTCTTTTGTTGAAAGTGAGTTAACAAACAAAAAACATTTTTAAAATACATTCAGCCTTATTATTGAATATTGAATATAATTGGTTTTTTTTTCAGATTTTGGTATATCTTCTGGTAGACAATTAAAAGAGTTCCCGTGTGCGTTTGTGTATAACAGCACCGAGTCACGTAATGGCACATTTGCGTCGCCAAATTCACCTGGAGCTTATCCAAGGGATACTGAATGTACATATTTCTTTCATGGCGGAGAGACTGAAAAAGTTCATCTGCACTTTACTAGCTTTGATGTAGAAGGAGTATTACCGTAAGTAGCATATTCATGTACAGGGCATTGATCACATTAATGTCGGAAAATTAAAATTGAATGACAAAATTTAAATGATGTGTTTCAGATGTGAAGCAGTTTCAGCAAGTGACTACGTTGAATTTTCAAATTTCATGACTGAAGATAGTCGATTTGGCAGATATTGTGGGCATATGAAAGAGTTTCATGTCGAATCAGAAAGAAATTTCTTTAAAGTAACTTTTCGGTCGAACGATCGTTTGGACGGTACCGGTTTCAAAGCTATTTATCAATTTCTGGAAGCGACAGATGAATATCAAGCTCCTGTTCAAGATGACGCATCTTTAACTGCTTGTAAGTGTTATTTATCTTATCCATCATGGTGTATTTTATTGTATCTTCGATAACAATGCTTATTTCATAGCATTCATTACATTCTTGTCAGTCCCCTTTGAGTGAATATATTTTCACACTGTCGTTTGCCACATAACCTTATGTAAATTACCTATTTTTTTTTGTGCTTACAAAACAAAATAATTTTTGCTTTTCATTCCAGGTAAACCTAAACTTGGTCACCTCATACTGGTTGCTATATTCTTGATACAAGTGAACTTTTTCACTTGAACTATTTCATAGATAAATACGGTGATATTAGTTGCTAAAACTATCGTTACAGGAGTAATAATGTATATTTTGTATGATAATGTGTGCCATACTATTGCAAATTACCGTAGATGTGCAAATATATCTGTATAAATAATTTGTTTCTCTTTTCAAAGCAACGTAAAATATAAATCACAGTAAATATCTTTTATCCTCAAAGGCACGTTGTAAATTAAAAATAAAATACCTAATGCATAACACTATTGTTTGAATAAAGTCTTATCACCTAATTCTAAACATATTGCTCAAATTTCATATTTTAGCCACACAATTTTCAAAAAATCTATAAAACACTGCGTTTTAACCTTTGGATGTTCTTTACCAGTATTAGCCAAAGAACATCGAAATATGGAGCTGTGCATATATCCTGATCGTATTTCTCACAGTATCATATAGGCAGACTACGGGTGTACACGTTAAGAGTACTATAACTTATCAAAAAACTCTTAACTCATATCGAAAGTACGTTACTTACTGTGTAAAATGGTAAATAAAACGTTTTAATAAGAAACTCTGCCATTTATTCAATGAAATTCGTAAGCGCTTAAATGTAAATAAAGACATCTGTAACCCTAATGTGCGGTTTACATGTATTAAGTAGTTAAGTTGGTAACTAAATTTTAAGTTACTACGTGTCACTTGTGTGTCCAAACGGATTAAGTAGTTAAGTCCATAAGTTCAACGAAGTTGAACAGTGATGAATGTCAAGGAATTCGTCAATTCTGTACTTAGATATGTGGTAAACGTGATTTTGGACAAATTCAGACAAGAATTTGATTCGGAAATTAAAATCTTTGCAAGATTATGTATTTTTCTACATTTTTTACGTCGACGGGTCGACGGACGATCGATTGGTGTGGTACCTTTACCACACCAATCGAATTAGGTACCCTTAATAATCACTGGTGGGATATCACCCTCTCCCAACTCAGGGGTGGCGTCCGACAATTGTAGGCCATCACGCCTACTGCGGGTTGGCAGACTTACCAACTCAGGGTTGGTGTCGTCGACCCTTAAATATTCTTCCACAAATTTTAAAGCACAAATTTTACCAAACCTTACTCCAATGTTTAAAAGAAAGAGAAAATGCGACATAAATACGAGCTCTTGCCGCCACCCACTTTGTCAACTTATGCACTTAGCTAAAAAATCACGTCCAAACTTGTTAAGTGAGGAGCGGGGCCAACCTACTTATACGAAAAATAGAACGAATCCTAATCTACTTAATCACTTGCGTACTAAATTTTAAGTTACCATTTGTCACTTAATTGACTGTTTACACGCAACTTTTAACTTAAAATTTTGTTAAAATTTAGTTACCAACTTAACCACTTAACGCGTGTTAACCAGCCAAAGGGCGGTAAAGAGGACAATAAGTACAGTAGATTCATCAATCAAGTACATGATAAGTAGTGACCTTTCACTACGTAATGTTATTTAGAGAAAGGAACTTGTCTTGAACAACTCTTGTAGGCGACGATCGTAGAAGAGTACAATTATTAGTACCTAGTTAAAAAATTAGATTTCAAAATCCGGATTTGAAAATCGAAATCAGATTTTTCTGTTTTGATTTTTTTATCCTATATAAATGGTTTCGTGTCGTCTCGGCTCTTAGTTGAGAAAAAAAGACTTAGAAGGTTCTGCAACAGATCTGTATTTAAAAAGGGCGCAGATATTCTATATAACACCATGATTTTAAGGCGAGTTGAGAAGTTCTTCTACAAATTATAACGAATTTCATTGCCACTACGCCACTTGCGCAAGTTTAATTACGTACTTTTCGCCCTTTATAGGCCTACACATCAAATTAAAATATCTTCTTTTGACAAAACAAAATCATAATGAACGCTAAGCGAACACGAACAAAATTAGATCTTAGGCCTTTAAAAGGTGTTATAGGTAGAAGGAAAAAAATATACACAAAACCCTTTACACAATTATAGACCACAAATCTATGCAGCTACAGAACTACATACACATCTGACCTGTATTATATAATCAATTGTTATAATTGTTATAATATATTTATTACAAAAGCCAGGGACTTAACCTGCTAATGTATTTTTACTGTGTATTAAAGATTATTTTTTTTTATTTTTTTATTATTATTTTATTCTATCGAATCGTCAGTTATCTCTGTCTGAATTGCCTAAGTATATATATGAACACCACTATGGTCTCAGAACATCTATGAAATCTGAACTTGAAGCCGCAACAACTGCATTGGGGTGCCAGGTAAGGAGATGTAACATCACCAATATAATCACTAACGAATATTAAAAATTTCTGAGGAGTATAAGCATCAAAATTTACAGCAAATGTAGGTGATATATGTAAAACTGAATCCATACAAAATCCAGGTGTGTCTCTTCTTCGCCATGAAGAGCTCATTTAGCATCCAGTTTCCAGGACGTATAACCATAACATATAACATTAATTTCAGTCGGCAGATTGAACCGATGGCACAAACAGCTAAGAAAAGGAGTCATCGTGAAGGTACTTTTGCTTTGAATAGCTGCTACACCTATACACAGCATAATATGTGTAGTGCGTGTAAATTATATTCCACTAAGTATATTCTAGATGCATTGGAATCTGTTGGAGGAGCCAGGTCGAAGTTTTACTCGAATAAAGCAAAAAAAAGTGGCAGCATGTATTAAAAAAATTTGATGTTTTTTTTTTTGTTTGTGTGGCCAAGGAGTTGAATAAACGTTGCTTGCGTCAATTTTTTCGCATATATAGACCCCAGGATTTTTACCAAAGGGAATTGGTGCCTCTTGGATAGGCGAATACCACCCTCGTCTTCATCAGTACTGACCAAAAGATAATGTGGATGACAATTCACCTTAAATCTTTACGTATTCACTAGTTCTTTCATGTAATCTATTTATACTTTCAAAAACTGAAAGTGCCTCATTTCGTGATTAAAGTGACTCATATTTAACGAAAAAAAATTAATAATTAAAATATTTTTTTCGGTATTGGAAATAAAAAATAAATCGGAGAGAACTAGATCTCCATCCTCTAGAGGAAGGGGGTTTATGTTTTAATACCACATTTAAATGTTTTCATAGCTGGCAAACGAGCACACAAACCACTTGATGGTAGGTGGCATCGGCATCTATGGATATCATTAGTCGTAAGGGGATATCAATATCTAATGTGATTAGTGTATTGACTAATGCGTAACGCGTTGCTGACTGTAGGCTTTAGTTGGAATTGCTTTTGTTCTAGTAATTGCACAGGCTATTCCTTCTTTAACTACATGAAAATTATGGCGGTCAAAATAGAAAGAACTGTAATAACCGCAGACCATTAATAATCTGTTTATAATTTCGAAACTGCATCTATAAAAGGCAGCCAACGCAACGTTTCTGTGCAGTCTCATTATAATGAACTCAAGTATCGTATTTAACACTCAACGCGCTGTTGTTTTTGGACTGCTAAAACAATGTTTGCAGCAACCCCTATGCGATTAACGTAAACCTTTGTTATTCAAGTTTGTTGGTCAAGAGGCCCTGCAAACAGATGAAATGGTCTGTCTATTGCCCTGTGAGGAAAATTATATTAGGAAAATCATCTTTCTCCGTAGTTCAAAAAAAAAATTGGGATTTATTTGTTAAGCAAGCCAAAACCCAAAGGTATATGTCCTGATTTAGTTAAAAGCAGTTTATACGGTACGTGTTTACTTCTTTGTTGATAATTTATTTGTTAAATGTTTAGCATGAAGACTGGTTTCTGTTTTAAAATTTTTTTTTGTAATCTGAAAATCCCCGATTGATACATGTGTGATTATTATTCCCGGTTATGTATGAGAGTTAAGAAAAAAGTTTGAATGTGATTATTATTAAATCAAAATCAACGCCATGGTTCCTAAGAACAGATTTCGCTATCTCTTATAGTTTCTGACTTCTCCATACTGACCCATTTGGATTGTACACCCGGTATAACGTTAGAGACTGTTGCTTAAAATTTGTTGTCTAACTTTTTTTAACAAATTATAACAAAAGTTATAGATTGTTAATGATGTTATACAATTGAATTTAACAGAATGTTTCACAACTGATTACAACATTATATAACAAAATATAACTTTTGTTGTATAACACCATCAGAGCCTCAGCGTGTATAGCGGAAACTGCCAAAGCCCAAACTGATTGTACCATAATGTTATACAACGAGTTCAACCAGTGTGGGAGTGTTTATAACATATAATATTTCTTGACATGTTGTAGCGTATGTTACACGCTGTTATAAAATGTTATCGTGTTACACAGTGTTGTATAACGTTATATAACTGCTGTGTGGGAGCACCTTAAAGTGTGTTTACGAATTCCCCATTTTCCCCCATTTTTATAGAGAAAAATGATAAAATACCTACTTACTTGACAACCATTTTCAGGGGGTACCATCTAAAGTTCACTTTTGATTATAATATTCTAAAGAATCATGGCAGAATAATAGGTGACAAAAATTTTAGCGTCTAGATATGTCTTTTACATAAATAGAAGTTACTTATTTTTCTATAATTTTTCAAATAAAAATATTTTGTTAATAAATGCATAGATTTTTGAGAATATCAATTGGGTATAATTGTCAGCGGTCATTCCAGTGTATAATACTTCTGCGCCATTCGTGTCGGTTGTATTTGTGTTGTTTTCATTGTTGTTTTTGCTATTTGCTTATTTCTATTTGACTAGGACTGCCTACGGACTGATATTCGATTCGTTTTATGTGACTTGTGCGTGCCTAAATTATTCTGAACCTTGTCCTACGTGACTGTACCTTGCTTTTTGGATTGTTGTAGTGCGTTTTGAACGACAATGGGAGATCGTAGCAGATTAAAGCGAATCCTATGTGTAAATTGCAACATTTGCGTTTACACGTTGCGCCGCTATCCTACCCTAACAGTCGATCCAAGAGTCACTAGTTTACTCTGTAGCTGGGTATATCCACTCATACTAAGTACCTATCTAGCTTATACGTAAACCATTTCACGACTCTCACTTATCTTATTCTATATAAGAAAAATTCTAAATTCCCTGTTTACTTTCATATATGTTATTACAACCCAGTCGCTGGTAAGTTACTGGTGAACATTAACCTACCTAGAATTATTGTCAATGCAAGTATTGTACTTATTTTTGTATTACTTTATTTTTTAGATTACTGAGCTTAATTACGTAGGTGATGTTGAGAATGTGGCTAATGATACCCAATATACGTTAACTGACTGTAGGTACAATTGCCAAAAAGCGTAGGAATGTTTTATAAATATGTATAAAGGATCAATAATCTGAAAAAGCTTAATTACGTAGGTAGATATATTATGTTGAGAATGTGGCTGACAATCATAGGACGCCTTTTTCCAAGTGACATAAGTTATGACCTAAAAAAGTTCAAATCTAAATATCTTTTTTTTGAAGCGCTGCTAAGATAAATTGTTTCGATATAGTTACTCAGGGACTCACGCTTGTCATTTTAAGATATTTTTGACGTATAGACGCCGCCACTTATTCCCAACTCATTTTATGGATGAGGGTTTGCCATGATTCTTTAGCTAATTTATCCTTAAAAATATATTTATTTTTAAATATTTTATATAGCCGCATACCACCAGACAGTATGACATCCGCACCCGTGAACAACATTTTTATAGAATTTACCAATATTGAATGTAGTTGTTATAGAGACTAACGATACGTTGCCGACCGTTTAGTTGGATTTGCCTTTGTTCTAGTAATATAACTGGATGTTTCTGTCCTTTAACTGGAACACAACCTTGTAAACATGAATATTATGGAGATCAAAATTGGAAGGACTGTAGTGCCCAAGGAACATATACTACGGCGAGGTAGTGCCCCCCAGACATAAACTACCACTTACCAAAAATACCACTTAAATTAATACCCAAACATGAAAATACATTTATTATGTGCGTGCATGAAGGAGCTAGACCTCATCAAACGGATTTAGATTGAATATGCCTCTTCTAAACAGGATTGATCACTGAGACATCAGGGTTATTACTAAAATGGCAAGCTAAAAACTGTAAGCAAAAAATACAACAAAAAGCTCAATATATGTACGTCGTCGTATAATCAGAAAATGCGTATCATTTGCAAATATACTGGTGGCAAGTTAAATAATACGTATTATGTGATCACATTGCAACATACATAAATTGAGATTTCCGTTTTATTTTATTCAAATAAATGTTTATTTGATAGCTCCGTTACATGCATATACATGTAATTATTAAATTTACTTAGTTTATAAGTCCGAACAAGATACGATGCGGCTAACATGTTCTCTTAATTGTATAGGTAACAATTTAGAACAAAAACATTATTTACCAGCTTACATTGACTTTTAGGTATAATTTAGGTAGGACTGAGTTAGGCGATGGAACGAGATATATGAGATCCGTGCATCATGAGCTTGTCACCTATTTTACTTTCATTTGAATTCCTAGTAATCCTGACCGGTAATTCCTTTTTGTCACTATCGTAAGTTTCTCTAAAGTCGGGAAATTTGGTGGTTATATGTATGTTATATATTTCGTCGTGCTCTTTCTCGCCTATAGATGCATGTGTAAATAATCGATCAATTTAAAACAGGGTTCGGCAGTGATTGATGAAACTTAAATTCTCAAAACACTCAGGAAACTTTTCATATGACATTTTTTTTGAGCGTGAATAATTAATTCTTAACTAGGACATGTCTGTGTCATGTTTAGTATACCCCTTATGTGCGGTTTACATGTATTAAGTAGTTAAGTTGGTAACTAAATTTTAACTAAATTTTAAGTTACTACATGTCACTTGTGTGTCCAAACGGATTAAGTAGTTAAGTTCATAAGTTCAATGAAGATGAGCAGTGATGAATGTCAAGGAATTCGTCAATTCTGTACTTAGATATAATGTTTTAAACGTGATTTTGGACAAATTTAGAGAAGAATTTGATTCGGAAATTAAAATCTTTGCAAGATTATGTATTTTTCTAAATTTCTTACGTCGACGGGTCGACGTCGATCGACGGACGATCGATTGGTGTGGTACCTTTACTAATTAGGTACCCTTAATAATCTCTAGAGGGATATCAGCCTCTCCCAACTCAAGGGTGGCGTCAGACTATTGTAGGCCATCACGCCAACTGCGGGTTGGCAAACTTACCAACTCAGGGTTGGTGTCAGACAATTGTAGGCCATCACGCCAACTGCGGGTTGGCAGACTTACCAACTCAGGGTTGGTGTCAGATAATTGTAGGCCATCACGCCAACTGCGGGTTGGCAGAGTTACCAACTCAGGGGTGGTGTCAGATAATTGTAGGCCATCACGCCAACTGCGGGTTGGCAGACTTACCAACTCAGGGGTGGTGTCAGATAATTGTGGCCATAATGCCAACTGTGGGTTGGCAGACTTACCAACTCAGGGTTGGTGTCAGACAATTGTAGGCCATCACGCCAACTGCGGGTTGGCAGACTTACCAACTCAGGGGTGGTGTCAGATAATTGTGGCCATCACGCCAACTGCGGGTTGGCAGACTTACCAACACAAAGGGTGGTGTCGTCGACCGGTCGACGGTCGATCGATTGGTGAACACCCTTAAATATTCTTCCACAAATTTTAAAGTAGAAACCCAACTCTACTCCATTATAAAAAAAACGATTAAATGCAACATAAATACGAGCTCTTGCCGCCACCAGCTTTGTCAACTTATGCACTGAACTAAAAAATCACGTCCAAACGTGTTAATTGAGAAGCCCCGCCCACCCACTTATACGAAAAATAGAACGAATCCTAATCTACTTAATCACTTGCGTACTAAATTTTAAGTTACCACTTGTCACTTAACCGACTGTTTACACGCAACTTTTAACTTAAAATTTAGTTAAAATTTAGTTACCAACTTAACCACTTAACGCGTGTAAACCAGCCATAAGTGCCGCAGCCGGCAAGCGCTGCATAGCCTACATACAGTCTAACCAGGTCTAAGTGCGAAGTCTAAGATTGACTTAGCGACAGACTTTTCGACAGACTGATTGACAGACTGGTCGCTAGACTGTTCGCTACACTTGTCGATAGACTGGTCGCTAAACAGGTCGATAGACTGTTCGCCAAACAGGTCGATAGACTGGTCGCTAGACTGGTCGATAGACTGTTCGCCAAACAGGTCGATAGACTGGTCGCTAGACTGGTCGCTAAGCAGGTCGATAGACTGGTTGCTAAACAGGTCGATAGACTGGTCGCTAGACTGGTCAATAGACTGGTCGCTATACAGGTCGATAGACGGGTCGCTAGACTGGTCGCTAAACAGGTCGATAGACTGGTCGCTAGACTGGTCTATAGACTGGTCGCTAGACTGGTCGATAGACTGGTCGCTAGACTGGTCGATAGACTGGTCGCTAAACAGGTCGATAGACTGGTCGCTAAACAGGTCGACAGACTGGTTGCTAAACAGGTCGATAGACTGGTCGCTAGACTGGTCTATAGACAGGTCGATAGACGGGTCGCTAGACTGGTCGCTAAACAGGTCGATAGACTGGTCGCTAGACTGGTCGATAGACTGGTCGCTAGACTGGTCGATAGACTGGTCGCTAAACAGGTCGATAGACTGGTCGCTAAACAGGTCGACAGACTGGTCGCTAAACTGGTCGATAGACTGTTCGCCAAACAGGTCGATAGACTGGTTGCTAAACAGGTCGATAGACTGGTCGCTAGACTGGTCTATAGACAGGTCGATAGACGGGTCGCTAGACTGGTCGCTAAACAGGTCGATAGACTGGTCGCTAGACTGGTCGATAGACTGGTCGCTAGACTGGTCTATAGACTGGTCGCTAGACTGGTCGATAGACTGGTCGCTAGACTGGTCGATAGACTGGTCGCTAAACAGGTCGATAGACTGGTCGCTAGACTGGTCGCTAGACTGGTCGATAGACTGGTCGCTAGACTGGTCTATAGACTGGTCGCTAGACTGGTCTATAGACAGGTCGATAGACGGGTCGCTAGACTGGTCGCTAAACAGGTCGATAGACTGGTCGCTAGACTGGTCGATAGACTGGTCGCTAGACTGGTCTATAGACTGGTCGCTAGACTGGTCGATAGACTGGTCGCTAGACTGGTCGATAGACTGGTCGCTAAACAGGTCGATAGACTGGTCGCTAGACTGGTCGCTAGACTGGTCGATAGACTGGTCGCTAGACTGGTCTATAGACTGGTCGCTAGACTGGTCGATAGACTGGTCGCTAGACTGGTCGATAGACTGGTCGCTAAACAGGTCGATAGACTGGTCGCTAAACAGGTCGACAGACTGGTCGCTAAACTGGTCGATAGACTGTTCGCCAAACAGGTCGATAGACTGGTCGCTAGACTGGTCGATAGACTGGTCGCTAACAGGTCGACAGACTGGTCGCTAAACTGGTCGATAGTTTGTTTCAATCATTTTCGATCGTGATTTTCCAAATGAATTGTATCGCGACTGCAACTTAGGTTCACCGCAGATGGATTAACTTAACAAATTTTGTGTTACGCTCGTCGTTTTTTGCAACTTAGTATGATCCCAAGTTGTATCTGTTTTATTTTTTATTTATTTATTTGGATATCCAACAGCAAAACAATTAAATTAATTAAGCTAACAAACATGAATAATCTATAAAAGCTAATGACAGGATATCACATCATGGTAAAAATTTATAACAAACAAAATCTTGAAGTGGTCAGTGTTAATGCCGGACTGTGTTTGTGCAGTTGCTGCATGAGGTGTATAGTCGGATACATACAATTGAAAGGAATTATATTTTTGTAGTGTGATAATAGAGTTGAATAATAAATACTTAGTTTACAAATTTTATATCAGGGTTTGGCGTGGGCAAATATTGGCGAGGCATATGTCATGACGGGTGTAACGCAGACCTAATAAAGCTTGCGATTATCTCTGAAAGACATTTTACTTTTTCTACGTAACATACTATATAGGCGGCCTAAGGACTGAGCGCGAGGACTGAACCTAGAGGGACGCTAGCCTTTATGGGATGAGGCGCGGAAAGCGCGCCTTCATGTCTAAAACGAAACGTACGCTCTTTGAAAAGGGACGCTATTATTCTAACTAGGCGATCCGGTAATGCGACCGTTTTGTTACGCCGCGGATAAAAGCCGTCGAATATGTACTCGACAATTCGATGGACTTGCTGAGGGCAGGAGTGCTTAGCGTGAAAGCCGAACTGGTGGGGAATGATGAGGGGATCGCCATCCGTTGGAAACAGATGGTTCCGCATTCGAGAGAGTATGACTCTCTCGAGAAGTTTAGACATGGCCTTGAGGAGGCTGAGGGGTCTGTGATTAGCCGGGATATTCAGAGGTTTACCCGGCTTGGGAATACCTATGACTGTCGCTTCCTTCCAAGCTTTTGGAAAGTAGCTAAGAACGAAGCAGGCATTGAAAATGATAGCTAACAAGGTTAGCACCTGTTGAGGCAGGTGCTTAAGTGCGTGGTTGGAAATTTGCAAAACACATTATGTGCGGTTTACATGTATTAAGTAGTTAAGTTGGTAACTAAAATTTAACTAAATTTTAAGTTACTACATGTCACTTGTGTGTCCAAACGGATTAAGTAGTTAAGTTCATAAGTTCAATGAAGATGAGCAGTGATGAATGTCAAGGAATTCGTCAATTCTGTACTTAGATATAATGTTTTGAACGTGATTTTGGACAAATTTAGAGAAGAATTTGATTCGGAAATTAAAATCTTTGCAAGATTATGTATTTTTCTAAATTTCTTACGTCGACGGGTCGACGTCGATCGACGGACGATCGATTGGTGTGGTACCTTTACTAATTAGGTACCCTTAATAATCTCTAGAGGGATATCAGCCTCTCCCAACTCAAGGGTGGCGTCAGACTATTGTAGGCCATCACGCCAACTGCGGGTTGGCAAACTTACCAACTCAGGGTTGGTGTCAGACAATTGTAGGCCATCACGCCAACTGCGGGTTGGCAGACTTACCAACTCAGGGTTGGTGTCAGATAATTGTAGGCCATCACGCCAACTGCGGGTTGGCAGACTTACCAACTCAGGGGTGGTGTCAGATAATTGTAGCCATAATGCCAACTGTGGGTTGGCAGACTTACCAACTCAGGGTTGGTGTCAGACAATTGTAGGCCATCACGCCAACTGCGGGTTGGCAGACTTACCAACTCAGGGGTGGTGTCAGATAATTGTGGCCATCACGCCAACTGCGGGTTGGCAGACTTACCAACACAAGGGGTGGTGTCGTCGACCGGTCGACGGTCGATCGATTGGTGAACACCCTTAAATATTCTTCCACAAATTTTAAAGTAGAAACCCAACTCTACTCCATTATAAAAAAAACGATTAAATGCAAACATAAATACGAGCTCTTGCCGCCACCAGCTTTGTCAACTTATGCACTGAACTAAAAAATCACGTCCAAACGTGTTAATTGAGAAGCCCCGCCCACCCACTTATACGAAAAATAGAACGAATCCTAATCTACTTAATCACTTGCGTACTAAATTTTAAGTTACCACTTGTCACTTAACTGACTGTTTACACGCAACTTTTAACTTAAAATTTAGTTAAAATTTAGTTACCAACTTAACCACTTAACGCGTGTAAACCGGCCATTAAGGTTTTCTTTCATATTTCCCTCACGCACCACCACATGAAACGGCACAAACTGAACGAACGGGACAGGAAAACCAAAAGAATACGAGCGTTGTTGAGTCGGTCTCGCTCGCTCGCTTGTCCCTCCGCTCCGTACTCGTGCTTTTTCGGTCGAGTCTGGGCTCGGGTCGCGTTTCGTTCGGTTCGTTCGGTCGGTCCATCCATCAGTTTGAATTTTATTTCGTTGAGTGTAGTTGTGTGTCAGTTTCGTAAGTATCGAGTTGTTCCGCGAAACTTTGTGAAAAAGTTGTGACAGTATAAACCGGTGTAAGTCGTTTTTGGATTGTTTTCTGTTAAACTTTGGAATATTCTTGTGATAATCTAACACTGTATATTGCGGTCACAGTTGTCGCATTCCACACAGGACGCCGACGCAGCCTCCCTGACAATAACAGGTGGATTTATTAGAAGACATTTTTTTAGGTACGTAGTTATTGAGTAAGTTCTGTTTATGACTTCCGACTTAAGGAAATAAGCATATGATTTACTTACGGATTGTCGGTAGTTGGTACAAAAATTTAACATAGATAGTAAAGGGTACGTAAAAAATATGACATATTATACACACGCTGTGCCTATTATATTTACTACACGCTGAACTTAAAAATTAAAGTTAGTGAAGAGTAGGAAAGTTTTTAGTAATTGATTTAATTATGCGTCGATTCTGACAGTGTAATTTAACGCTAGTAATGTTATTTTTGTAACAAACGACCGCTTGCTTGCAAAAATCTAGACCCCTATCAAAACTTTCAAAACCTCGACCTTTTGTTAGTATAGCAAAAGGTCAATCGCTGAAAAAGTAAATAGTGCTATGGGTACGTTTATGATTACACAAAGAGAATAGCGACGAGTGTCAGTTCACATTGAAAGAACTGCAGGAGGCTATCAAAGTAGATTTTGTGCCGCATGTAAATACCATAAGGCAGCGCTTGCAGGAAGAGTACCTACGGTGATGAAATTGTGATTTTTGGCAGAAAAAGAGTCACGAGTGTAATATGTTTTCGTAATACTGGTTACAAAATACTCTCAAAAGCCTGGTATGACGCAAACAATTCTGATCCGAAGGAAGAAAGGTTGAGGATTATTGCGGGACAGCTTTCTTGGATAACGTGGACGTCTCAATTCCTACTTCTCTCAATGAACTACTCTCAAAAATTTGAAGTGAATAATAGCAAAAGTTTGAAGATGAAGTAATTAGATCTACTGTAATTAAGTGATTCTTACCAAAGTTACTCAATTATTGCATACATGTAGGTACCTAATTCTAATACAACTAATAGAAACATTTAATTATTAGTGTGCTTTTGTTGATCTATGACAGAATCAAAATCTTGTTTGTATTTAGGAAAGTAAAAATGATTATGAATTTTGAAACTGTATTTCAAAATTCATAAACTTTTAGTTCTCTATTCTTTTTTTTTTAATTTGGTATTTACCTACATGTCATTTGAAATACATGTTCATAGTTGTTATTTCTTTACCGTAAAGACCCTTCAATGTACAGACAATAAGTGTTTAGACTGAGGTAAAGACTTTAACTCAGTCTAAACAATCAGTAATTTTAATAATTTATCAACAAATCAGTTTTTTAGTAGGTTAAATAGTTATTCTAATACAGAATTAGTCAATAAGTTAAACACCAAAGGTAATGTTTACTCACTACAGTGTGGAAAAGGAAATCTAATAAAAGTTTTCTTATGTACTCAAATTATATTTATGTTTATGGGGTTTTGAACTTAGAAAGGAGCTTAGTTGATTCCACTGTTGTGGGTGAGCAAAATACAATCAGTGCTTTTATCACTTTTAGTAAAATTATAAAAATTTGGATATTGGTAGAACTTTCGACCATGAATAGTGGTTTTAATGTTTTAAGGGTGTTTTAGCCTTAATTTAAAGCATAATGATGGTATGTCACTTCACTCATTGCTTTGTTGCTGAACGAGTTTTGATCCTATAGGATATAACTATGTAGCATATATGTTCGTTTTTAATTAGTTAAAAGTCTCTGTGAATAAAAACCATTTTTGTATAGTTAGTTTATTGAGTGTAGTATGTATTTGATTATTATTGTATGCCTGTAAGAAAATCTAGCGATAAAGGTTTGCATTGTGGCAGGTTGCTAGAAGACAAATTCTTCCATTGCCCCTGATGGAAAGTGATAAAGACTAGTATGTAACACACTTTACACACTATTTCAGAGATTCCTATTCACTCTACTTCTAAATCCAGCTGGCTATTTGTAAATCCATACATTGTTTACATGTTTATTTTTAAATCAGGAACACTTACTATTTTTATATTTACTTAATGAAATATGTTTAATTTGCGGTATTAAGTTTATTCTATAGTCACATACACTAAAATCATTATCATTACCTATTATGTTCTTATGGGTTGTACCTGTGTATGTAAAGTATTTAATCAGTGTACTTAATTGCACACAACATGTACCTACAATGACTTGCAAATCCTTGGGCCAATTGATCAATGGCAATTATATAGTTAAATAGTTTAAAAACTTTACACTATATAATAATAGTATAGACTTAAGTTAGAATATAGCTTTACCTAAAATGATCAAGATCTTTATAAAAGCATAAAAAATAAAACCAAAAATTTCATAAAATTTTGTTCCAAAAACCTAACTCCTCTAAAAAATAAGTTTGCCATCATAGTAGGACCCAATAGAAAATATAGATATTATTGCATTCTTTCAGGGGATTCCAAAATAATAAATTAAAATGTTTATACAAGCACAATAAAATGATTTTCTATGAATCTTTTGTTATTAGAACAAAAGAAAAATAAGTAAAATAGGTGAGATGAATACAATAAACAATATGCATGCTTTATTTTCTCGCTGTATAAAAACTTTAAAACAAAGCTATATTTATTAGAAGCACTTGTTCAAGCTAAGTAGAGATGGGCTGAATGCAGCCTGTTCCTTAACCATATACAACTAATGAGTAAAACAAGCAATGGCAAAGAAGCGGTGCTTAATGAGTTGGTCCTTCAGGACAAAGCTACTGACATGAAACCATGTGACACTTAAATAATTAATTATGTATTTGCTATGCATAGCCGGAATAAAGCAAGTCACTTTTGACATTTGCCCAGTTAGTTTGGTGTAGTAGTACACCTTAAAGTCAGGAGATCTCCTTTTTATACCATCGACTGATATAATGTTACAGATATGTCAGTACAGGTCACATTTTTACATATTTTTTCACAGTACAGGTACAGTCATATTTTTACCGCCATAATAACCACATCAACATGTTTCTGTTCCGGTTAAATAGGTAAAGTAGGAAGTAATAATCTGGCAAATTACAAGATTGAACAATTTCAACTATAATCAATATTGAGATATATGAGAAACACGCCAATAGGGACAATGTTTGATTTTTCTTTTTAAATATTTTCATTTAATAAATAATCGGTATGTAATATTATAAAAATATCCAATGCCAAAATAAGTAATTAAAAGTTAAGGAAAGTTGTTGAGGTTTCGCTAATCAATACGGTTGCTATAAACGATCGCTATTCTATTCGATTGCTCGGTGTTACTTTTAAGTTTATGACAATAACAAACACTTACCTGCTTTGAAGAAGTATTGTAATCTGCTGCAATTTGAGTTAGTTTCAAATTTTTCAAACCCAAAGTATTTTTTGAAATTTTGAAAATTTGCTTCTTGTTCAGAAATAAATGAATAATAAAAATAGTGAGCACGCGACCCACGTGATGGTAAGGGGCATCCGCACCCATGCACATCAGTTACCGTAGGTATTCTGTTTATTCATAATAATGGTGAATATTAACATCGACTAATGATGCGTTGCCGACCACAAGATTCAGGTGTAATTGCCTTTGTTCCAGTAGTAAAACTGGCTGTTCTTTCCCTTTGTTCGGAACACAACAACATAAAATTGATTATTATGGCAGTCAAAATACGAAGGGCTGTAGTACCGCTGCAGACGATATCGACGAAATCAAAGAAACGCTACTACAATATTACTTTTATTTGAATTACTTGCATATCTTTCTTTATTATATTACCCCAAAATAAAGGTATCTTGTTTTATTGAGTACCATGTAGTTAACTTGGGAGGAACAGAATAAAAACTATCAGGATACAAACTCAATAAGACGGCTTTTGACTAAACAAACTAATGCTATAAGTTATAAGGCTCGTCAACTTAATTACAATAATTAACAATTGTCATAAGAACTTCACAACCAACCAATCCTTTGATTTGATTTACGATTGCAAGATTTTACGATTATATGAAATTTACCTATTAAACTAACCTGTAATGAAAAAGACATCAACGCGTGCTGGAATTGGATTTTGAAACGTTTGATAATAAAACTTGATCAATCAGCTTCTTGTTAAATTATACTAGCTTCTAGTTATCATGTTTTGACTTTCGGACAAGGAAATTGCCAAGTATAATATGTATTTGTAATATTGGTTTGCTTAAATTGTTCTACCTAACCTGAGTTTAGATAGTTTTAATCTCCACGTTTAATCCCCGCCATAATAATCACTTTTATGTTGTTGTGTTCCGGACAAGGGGAAGGAACAGCAAGTGCAATTACTGGAACAAAGGCAATTAGACCTGAAGCCATCGGGTGGCAACGCATCAATAGTCGATATCACAATGACTATTCTTAAATAAAACACCTACGACTAAGGATATCATACTGTGCAAATGACAATTTTCGCGAAACTTTCTAACTGTAGTTACAGCAAAACAAATTTTTTGTTCCAAAGATTAGCGCGTTCAATTAAATTAACGATTTTTTACTCAATTCCGATCTGAATCTGTATAAATAGGTACCGAAGTAACTGTGGTATAAGGAGATTTAAAGATATCGAAAGAAATTGGCTAGCGGGATTCAAACCTAGTATGTATTCTACTACACAAATAATTTTATGAATTAATTAGGAACTGCACGGACGTTCATCAAGCACATTGCAAAACCGCTTTGACTTTAGATATTTAAGAAGATAAAAATGTTCTTAATAATGAAGTGACAAAAAAACCCACTGAATACTGAAAGTATTTTCCCATGTAGGTTAGGTACCAGTACCTACTGTCTGTACTATATCCTGTACTGTATCCATTAAGGTATTCATTGAGAGAGGTCGATATGAGGAACAGTTTGAAACTACCAAAGATAAAAAAGATATTTTAATTCCTGTTCCCATGGGAATTCTGGAAAAAATATATCCTATGTCACATCCCAACTGAGACGAATCTTATGACACATGAGGTGTTATATTATGTTGAAATTGAGGTGTTATATGTTGAAATACATCAAACAGTGTACGCTATAAAGCATGTCAAACAAATATACAAACATACACTCTGTTTATTTCGTACCACTGCTATAGTTATTATTCTCCTATAGTTAACTATTATCGTGAAATGACGAGTAATATTGGGTTACCCCGGAAGCCACCTCGATTTACTATTAAAGTTATCCGTTATAACTATGGGTATTAAAATAACTCAATAACTGACATTTTATAACTTCTGCAACCTACTAGTTTATAAGATAGACTGCGAAAATAATTAATTGGACATGGTGGACATGGAGTTGTAAACACAATATAAACAAATTATTTTAAATAAAACAGATTTGTTTTTTAAAAACTAAACAAAATATTAATGTTTTCCTTAACTCATACGAATGTTTTTCTGAATTAAATAAAAATATTTACAAAAAGGAAGAATAGAGAATTAAATACAGAACACAACTCCTAAAAACTTTTAGTCGTGGCTACCTTAAACAGATTGTTACATTTATGATAATAATATTTTTTTTGAAATGTTTATGTCAATTGTAACTAATAAATAAATACATAGGGCAATAAAGTTGGATCGCTAACTGTAAACATTTCACAGTAACTAAGATAATTTCCAGTATATGTATTTTCATTTCATACATGATTTAGAAGAAGATATTAGAAGAAGCACGGAAATCCAAAATCGGGTATGTAAAAATCGTAAATCCTATTTTATTAGAGGTGTTGGCGTAAAACTTCGTACAGGACATTTATATTAAGACATGCATTAAGCACTTTGCGGCGTATCTATCGATACCTACGCTCTCTAATAGTGTAAAAAGGAATTAGAAATAGGAAGTGTTTTGTTTGTGTATTTGTGATCGATAAACTTTGAAACTGCCGAACTAATTTTTATGATTCTTTAACCATTATTAAGCTTTATTAGCCTATTTAAAAAAAAAGAACATTTGAATCGAGAGTATGCAGAAAATGTTCGGGGATAACCAACCTAAATAGCTTGCACTTTTGAAATCTTTGGAGTAAATATTGTTAATCTAGTCGAAATACATACAATACATTTGTTCGCAGAGGTAATCAATATACATACAATATTTATTAATATTTATTATTAGAGATCGAATCGTCTAAAATTTAGTATTAGGGTTTGACCACGGTTTAACAAATAATGGACGAAAACCACTTAAAAAAAACAAATATACTTAAATGTATGTCCTATAACGTAAGAAGAACTCCTTAATTGAATCAAATCTTAATATTTTCAGCGTCAACTTGTGGGAACCCCGCCGGTTGTCGTCTGGAGTCCTAGATCTGTTGCATAGTGTATTATATTAGTTCAAGTAAGTAATAGATATGGTTTACTTCAAAAATTAAGATTTATCATGAGTTTACCGAGTTGAGTCAGTGGTATAGTGAATGTTATCTAATGCTTCGTGGATGGCGCTCACTATACGAGGTAGTAGCCCTGCCTCGTACGCCGGAGGTACCAGGTTCGAGTCCTGGTTGGGGCATTCATTTGTGTGATGGACACACATGTTTGTTCTCGGGTCATGGTTGTTTATATATTGTTTATATATTCTTGGTTCCCGCCAATTCGTTGTATAATAATCGATAACTCGAGCTATGCTTGATTTGTTTATATTGTGTTTACAACTCCATGTCCACCATGTCCAATTAATTCTTTTCGCAGTTTATCTTATAAACTAGTAGGTTGCAGAAGTTATAAAATGTCAGTTACTGAGTTCATAAAGTTGGTGTGTATGTCGGGGGATTTTATTTTATGTTACCAGTTTTGACCAGTTGTCTTTATTATTTCAAATTGTCTTCCTTACTATTTATTACATATTAAGATATTTTATTTGGTAACATTCATGTTAATTTACATCATGGTTGTAGTCTTATCAAGGAGACATTAATTATCTCTTCTCCTAAGATATTTTAACTAAAATTATTAGCACTCTGTTCTTATTCTACTAATGGTAGAGGTAATGGTAATGCACTGAAAACAGGAAGGCTCCGCAAAAAGGAAACAGGGGTGGCACGAAACGTGTGACAGTCAGAAATCTACTTGCGCGGAACTGTATTCGGTTATTTAGGTAACTCAACCCTTCGTCAGTTACAATTTCTATTGGACTGACAGAGATATGAAACTATACTTAGCCTAATGTCAGAGTAATCAGATCAGCGCAAATTCGTTAATGTTAACCTTACAAACTGCTGTAAATTGTTTTTTTACAAATTTTTATAACTTCTCCCTTTAAATTCAAAGAATTCTTGTCACCATTTTGAAATAAATGCACGATACTTACTTTTACAATAGCAAGATAGATTTCTATTAAAAACCATATAATATTTATTTTTACTAGTCGTTGTTATTATTTGGAAATGTTTCTAAAACACATGTGGGTTTATAAAATATCCGAGAAAAAATAAACAATTTGTGATGTAATTTTTTTCTCAATCAGCATTAAAATTTGCATCACGTTTTTAAATATATACATTTAGAAAATTATCTCTTCTAGCCACAAACAGCGCTTAAAACTAAGTTACAAACGGGCTTACTAAATCGTATATCTAAGCATCTAGCTTTTGAATTTAGTCAAGAGGGCTTTACATGCAAATATGTGACCTCCCTACTTTTTGATACCCAACCTTTTTGACCATCTTAACGCATTCTTGAAAACATACTTTTTTGAATACAATGCTATACTCATTCCTTAACGGATTTGTCATAGTTTATTTTCAACTAAAGAATTATATAATTCTACGCAGAACTGTTGTAATAATTCAAATGATATTATCATGGTTGCCAAGCCTACAATTCTCCGTTTGAGTCGGTTAGTAATGTACAGATAGCATCTCAAAAAGAACAGAAATAAAAATGATAGTCTAACTTAACATAAACCCTTTTATGAATATGGTAAGAGGACACAAAGCTAAGAAACTACTTAAGTAACTGCTTCAAAATTACTTTACGAAGAGTTTAAAAACCTAGGACGTTTAGTGAGTGGAGCCATTTCTTTGATACGTTGTAAAGAATTTTTGTGACACCAATAAAAGTTACTCAACGAAATATCTTAGTTTAAGGATAAATTGGCTATTTTTTGATAAGTTAGGATAAGACCTTTAATTTTTTACTAAATTTTTCAGAGTGGGAAAAAAAGGGCCAAATACATTGGTCTTGTAGGACTTGTTTTAAAATTCTTTACATATTATGTTGCTTAAGACAGTAAGACATGAGTTGAAGGATTTCAAAATCGTTTCCGTTGCTCAATAAAATAAATAAATAAATAAAGAAAGAATAATGAAGGAACGACCATGGCTGAAATCTATAAAACGTACATACTTATCCTTACCTCTGACTTATCTCAGCGAAATGTCAAATAACCTATTTTGCTATACCGTATAGGATACATATTCCTATAACATGTGACACCTATCTTGCCAAAACACTTTTAATGACATTTTCAACACTATGTAGTATAAAACAAAGTCACTTTTTATTTGACCATTGGGCTGAGATAAGTCTGAGATAATTCTAAACACGCTACATAGATTACATCCTAAGACTGTTTACCATCTTTAAGTCTTTTTACAATCTTAACAAGATCCGACTAAGCATTTGTTGGCTCGTAATCTTGTATTGAAAAACAAAGAAATAGTACCTTATATTTAAACATCTCGGTTCGGTAATACAATTAAGTCCTTGTTTCCGTCGCTGAGTAAATTATTAATGTATTCAAATTGTAGTCTCTGCAGTATTTAGATTACTGATTGCAACAGCATTGTTTGAGCTTTAAGAAGTTTAACCTGCCTCGGAATGTAAAACCTTAAAGGCCGAGTGGCAGCCTTTGTAACTGGGACAAGAGGATATTAGCCAGGTTTGGCAAACTGGCAAATTATGTATAATTACTAAGTTTTGCTTGTTTAGTGGAATTTTGGCTTGGAATTTAGATAAATTTTATTGTTTTGAGTTGAACGTTTTGTTGTAATTTTGGTACCTATGTCGCAGCCGGATTGTTGAATTAGACATTCAACTATTAATTATTAAAGGCTCTTTATTAAACATATATGTTTAGCTTACCGACTTCTTTCATTTCTTTATGTTGAATTATTAAGCAAGGAATGTGTGATATTTTTATTATTTTCTTACAAACTTATTGATATCGTGCGATTTGCGCAAGCCGAGCGAACGAAGTGAGCGTAGTGCGGTAACACATGAAAATTAATGACTACTGAAAAAACATAAAACTTTCAACCAAACGGTTAGCTGTTTAGCTGAATGTCTCATTTAACCATCTATCTGCAACACATATATGATGTAAGAAGTCTTTTTGTGATGTTCTTGCAAAGTGAAAGATTGTCGTGATTAACAAATTAAAACGAACGACTTAGCGGATAAAGCGTTTAATTTAACTATAGTACTTTAACAGACATCGATTTCATGGCGTCGTTCAATAATAACGTAATCGCGGTTGACATACAATTAATGTTTAAGCAAAATTACAAATACAGAGAAGACTCTTGAACTCTAGTTCGTTATTTCGGAATCCTACTCCACCCTTATTATGTTGGTTTAAACTTGTCGATACCAAATAAGGTTCAAGTATTAGGGCATCTAGATCCACTCCTCTTAGAACCTCAGTGGAACTTCCAGTCTAACCTAAGTCGGCCACCAAAGTATTCGCAATAGATATTAGGGGCATAAATAACCCGGATCTCGCCACCTAACTTATTTATGACAATTTTATAAAGTCATAAAATATATTTACATTTGTTTTGAACCTTGATATTTGTAAAATTATCACTTAAAACATCTAGGAGTTCTACGAAACGTCTAGGACTATTCTTAAGTACATATTGCTGAACTGAAACTGCAATAACAGGAGCCTTAAATTAAATTCTTATGAATTAATATGTCACGAGTTCCCAAGCTTTTGGTTTTCTATAAATCTTGTTAGGGAACAAGCTATGCGACTTTGTACTTAGGAGCGGCTTGCCTTTGTCGAGGTCGGTCTTAAATATCTAGCTAAAATGTTGTAGGTTAGACAGGAATCATTTTGGTGTTGTTTGAAAATATTGGTAAGATTCAATTGGTTTTTATATTAGGTATTAAGTAACGCGGCTTACTCACGGCACAGGGTCGGATAGGTCCGACTAGTTTCGGACTCGTCTGGAGTCCACACTGTATTTTTTCCTTATTACAAAAAGTAGAAAAATCATTTCATTATTCAAATTTATACCAATCACAAATTTAGCAACAATATCAGTATGATAAAACTTCGTTCAGAATTGCCACACACTGTTAGGTGAGATCGCTTTTGTAAAAACTACCTTATTACCTAATCATTGATATTAAATATCGAAAATATAGGACCTAAACCAGACAATAGCCATATCAAGGCTTTAGTTGTAAAATCATTGCTCTTATAAGGAGATATCAGAAATATTTCTCGTAGGTGGCACTAGGTGGTTTTGAAATACAGGCTGGCTAAGTGAATTTATCGTGTTAGATAGTGGACTTAAATGGCTATTTTCTCTAAATTGTGGGTACCGTTTTAAAATTAAAGATACAGGTTGACTCCAAATTGTTTAGAAACTCTTGAGCGATCAGTTTAATAATATACCAATTTCATTTGTGTAGCTTCTGGCCGGCTATGTGAATTTCTTCATTTCGACGGCCGAGTGGCATAGTGGGTATCCGCCTCATACGCCGGAGGTCCCAGGTTCTAGTCGTGGTCGGAATATATAGTTATTTACATATATTCAACTCAGAATTTCGTGCATACATACATCCCATTTATACACACCTACTCCTACACACACAGCTACATACCTTCACACAACATATTAATACCCATCCTCTTATACTCCCTCTGAGTATACGCATTGAATTGTTATTTTTGTTGTAGTAAATCAGTCTGAAATGTAAAAGACTATGCACTTTTGTTTTTTCATCAACCTATTTTTTATTCGTTTTGTTTACTTTATTCACAAAAAAAAATGTATTTAATTTTGCCGATAGAGGACACTGGCTTTTGTCTCACAGATATGTTATATATTTATTACAAAAGTCAGGGACTTAACCTGCAAATGTATTTTTACTGTGGATTAAAGATTATTATTATTATTAATTATATAGACATATGTATGTTTACTCCCCAGTTCGCTGTACGGTCGTTCATAATACAAACTCTGCTTACTTTGGGGGCCATACAGTTGGTGTGGCTGTCTGGGGATTTATTATTATTCTCAACACCCACAATTTTCCATAAACTTCCTAAATAGTTCATATATTTATTTGGATTAATGCAATCAAACAAATAAATTATTCAGCTTTACTACATTGCTCAACTTTCAGTAGTTTAAAAAATAAATATACTGTTTTCTCACAAATTATCACCATTAATCGAATACTTATGGAAACTTAGAGAAAAAGCAGAGCATTCCGTACCATTTGCGGTACTTAATAGCACTCTTAATGGTTTACATACATTTACTAGCTTGTCCTGTATAACAAACATTACCTTAAATCAATGCTAAGTAAGACTGATTGATAACTGCACTGAACGAATTACTAGGTGTGATCTATTTCAATGGTCATGACAAAACGTTTAAGCTCTTAATTCGACTTGTAAAAGTGACCTTTCAGGGAATATAAATAAGGTCGATGAATCAATATGCGATTATTCGAGACACAAAGCGATCGATAGTTGTTGACCTTAACTCTGTACGAGGGTATAAAGTGGCTTGAGGACGTGGTTGGCACTTTTACTAGTTTTCAACAGCTATTCTTGTGGTTCGATTTTGATTCAATTGATATATCTTTTCGTTTTATATTCTCTCGCAATGAGTATAGTAACTTTTTATGAGACTTGGATATATAAAGCTTTTATAATGCCTCGTGGTAGGTACAATATGTGTGAACTAGGCTGCCTATTTTTATTAATGCATTTCATTAGTGTATAACATTTAAATATGAAAGAGATGTCAAACTGTTACTAAAGACGCACTTAATTATAGATTTTGCTTAGCAAATGTAAACTTAGATGGAGTATAGACATAGTATTAATTGGCAGAGCAAAATCTATACTTAAGGAACGCTTTAAGTCACTATTTTCTCTCAGTGTGGCCGATATCGTATTAATTAAACGTCCAACTGTCGACAGTTGGTGGGTGGGTATTATTCTTATCAATTATTCTTCAAGAAACATCACTACTTTTATATTTTCCGCCGTTGGATATAAATTAACTCAGTAAATTGAAAAGCCACATATATGTTTATAATTTCATTAACAAACATTATATCCTTCTTAATAAAGTACATCAGCTAATAAACCTTAGTATCTATTAATCAAGATTCTCTTTAGATTTTATGTCAAAGTACGTCTAAGTATCCGCAGCAGGTTTATAAACATTTATTGCTTAAAGAAAAAAATACATTTTAATTGGACATAAAGCTTCTTAAAGTTATTTATTTTCTCGATCCGGTAAGAAAGAAATAACTTACTCTGTCCATCACTTAGATCGTGACGAAATGAATGGCATCATTGGTCCGTGATTCAGGAGGCATGCGTCTTTGTCTATCACAGCTGCGTTGATATATGTCTGTCTCGTGCTGGCTCATTTAAGGCATAGCACGTTAGAAGATTGGTACATCAACCTGTCTTTTTGAACGTGTTCCAGCGAATGACATGGGGCTTCGAATATGACTTGGCACAGATTTGATTCAAGAAACTTGAGAATTGTGATTTTTTGTACATGTAAAGCGTTTGTTCGAATGATTCAAATTGGTAGATTTTATGTCGCTTATACATTTTGGGAATTACGGTACAGTAATAGGTATTATTTATAGCTTTTATCGTAAAGTAAGCCGAAGTGCTTGCTATTATTTACAGTTACAAAACGAAGATCCTTTTACCATGTGTGGTTCTAACTTGTCTTTAAAAGTAGATTTAGATTAAATACTTTTTTTGTATTTTGGAATAGCTGTCTTGAATTTTGCTATCTAATTGTTTGCAATAGGTCAGTGATAAGTCTTTGGACTTTGCAACCATTGTCGTACCTACCTTTGTCGTAGAAGCTATAATGCGATTTTTCTTTTGGTGTATACCGATTATAATAGGTCTTTACCTATGAAACTGCCGTTTTGCCGTACTGGCCATTTCAAATGAAAATATTTTTTTTTTTACTGATAATTCTAATTTCAAATTAATTTTATTTGACAAACATAGAATTCTTTTTCTAAAATCGTCATTTGTTTAATAGTTAGTGTTTTGTTTTCAACGCATTCGAACATTTTTCGTCATCATGGATAAGTTAAAAATTCGAGTAATTATGGAGTATGAGTACCGTCGTGGCAGCAAAGCGGCACAAGCGGCACGCAACATCAACGACGTTTACGGAGCGAACACTACAAAGGAACGCACCACCCGTTATTGGTTTACCCGCTTCCGTTCTGGAAATTTTGACCTGAAAAATGAACCCCGTGGTCGTCCGAAAACTTTGGTCGACAATGACGAATTAAAGGCAATTGTGGAAGCTGATGAAACTCAATCCACGGCTGAATTAGCAGCAGCTTTCGACGTTAGCATCAAAACAATATTGGTCCATTTGCGTCAAATTGGCAAGGTAAAAAAGCTTGACAAATGGGTACCCCACGAACTCAATGACCGCCAGCGCGAAGTACGCGTGGAGACGTGCCTTGCACTGCTCAGCAGGCATACAAACGAAGGAATTCTGAACCGCATTGTTACTTGTGACGAGAAATGGATCCTGTTTGACTATCGTAAGCGCTCAGCAAGTTGGTTGGACCCTGGTTCAGCATCCAAACAATGCCCTAAACGAAAACTTATCCCTAGAAAAGTGATGGTCACTGTTTGGTGGTCTAACGCAGGTGTAATTCATCACAGCTTCTTGCCAAACGGGACAAGCATTACTGCAGATGTGTACTGTGAAGAACTGAACACAATGATGGAGAAGCTCGCACGTCTCCAACCAGCTTTGGTCAATCGTTCGGCTCCACTGCTCCTGCAGGACAACGCGCGACCTCATACTGCACAGCAGACGGTCTCCAAGCTACAAGAGTTGGGGTTGGAAGTTCTCCGTCATTCGCCGTACTCACCAGACCTTGCGCCTACAGACTTCTACTTTTTCCAGAATTTGGATAACTTCTTGGCGGGAAAAAAATTCAATACCCGAGAGGCAGTACAAAATGCCTTTGAAGAATTTGTTGCCTCCCGTCCAGCTGATTTCTTCAAGAAAGGCATCAATAAGCTACCAATGCGTTGGCAAAGATGCATTGATTGCATGGGTGATTATTTTGATTAATAGAAATAAAAAATATATAAAAAAATTACGCTTCATTTATTTCGTGAAAAACGGCAATTTCATAGGTAAAGACCTAATATTACAGGGTGAGTTAGTGACCTGGTTTTTTGTGTAGATATAACAGAAAACAGAAATATGTAGAGGCTTAAATCGTGTTTATTATGATATGTATTAAGTCACTTATTTTCAATTAATTTGAAGAGGAGCTCAGTGCCATGCTCTACAAACTACAAAATCATAGACTTTTTATACATATTGCCTTTGTTTATTTCTGGTAACTAGCGATTTGACAGACAAGGTAAATCAGAAAATCCACTTTGTCTCACAGAAGTACCTGCACTTCTAATATTTAAGTTGCACGTAAGCTGTAAACGTCATGCAAAACCCAATAGTATTTTCACAAAAAATACGTTAAATTTGATCTATACCCTACCGAGATACATAAATTAACCCAAGAATGTTTGGCACTCAGGCTTAATTTGAATACATTCATTGATATGTCTCTCATTCAGTCATTTATAGTAGAATTCCATATCAGAAATGACACTGAATGCGCTGAGAATTGAAAGGGAATAAGGGCTGTGTAGAAGTAGATTGTGGGAATTTCATTTGTATTATAAGGCTTGTGACTTAATTAATACGTGTCAGTACCTTTTGTTCTCGTGGGTCGTTGGTCTAGAGTCTGATGAATGAATGGGAAAGAATGAATAGCTTAAAGTATCTTGTGCCTGTCAAATGTGAGTTAGTTGTGTTAGTTCGTACGTGAGTTTAACGGGTCCTTTGTACTGTGATATTTATGGGTGGCAATGTGTAATTTTTTTAAATTGTATATTAGTAAAATAGTCGCAGTGGATTCTTATAAAAATAGTTCTAATTATAATAAATATTTACGTTATTCCGAGATTTCAAATGGTTACTTACGGCGCCCTTAATTATAGATTTTGTCTAGCAAATCGACTCTGGCGAAGAATAAATAAAGTATAAATTCGCTAAGCAAGATCTATACTTAGGAGGCAAAGTAAAAAACCATTTGGAGTCAATAAGTGCGGTGGTAATTTTATTACTTATTTAAAGAAGCCAAACACAACACGATCTATTATTGCAATTTAACAAAAGTGTGTGCCATCCGCAAAGTCGCGCCTCACTCCTTTTTCAGTCTATGCATCGTATTATGCGACTATAGACCAAAAATAGTGTAAATGGCACTCAGTAAACATTTCTAATCTTCCTACGACTAACGAAAAGCCTTTTCTCAATCCTAAACCCTCACTAATCTTTAATTTTATCAAACGAAATCCTGCCACAAAACTGAACAATTCCGTTCCAGTACCGAGGTCAATTCACTTGTGTATTTAACTTCATCTTTGTTTTATTGTTCCCGCGTCGATAATTGCCTCGCCTACTAAGAAATTCCGAAGAATATCAATTAACTTGGAAATAAAATGGTCTAATTAAAGTTTTAAATAAAGTTCACAGCTCATTGGACAAGAACGTCTCAGCTTGCCCATTCTTCAGCCGCTATCGGCTTACCATCTATGCAGACCTAAGAATTTAAAGAGAATTGTCGAGATGTAGGCGTAATTAATTTATACTACAGAGCTGTAAGAGGAATGTGCAATAATACTTTTGTATTATTCTCACCGCTTGTGCATACGAATTGGACTAATTTTAAATGTGATAGCAACTCTGAAGTCGAGCCGTTTTTTTGTAATATAGAAAGCTGCTCGATTAAAATGTATGAAACGGCTAACCTGGCATTTACATCCGAAAAGCCATATTTTTTACTAAACATTTTTATTTGTTCTAAAACAAATACAGTTGGCTCATAAATTGCTTATTTAACATTTAATTTCATCTATTATAAATAAAAATGTCAAGTTACTAACAATAAAACAACACATAATAAAACTGCCATCTTTTATTATACAACCTGTCTACAAGTTCCAATCTCTATGGAAGCGGCTTCTTTTGAATGTGCTTGCGCACTGTATCGTGTCCTACTACCACTTCCCCCGCTCCCCTTCCCTTCGGTGCCCTCCCGATCTTTTGTTTGTTTAAATACACCACAAAACCAACACGGACAGTCGGCGGAAGAACAGGTTAATGGTGAGAATCGCTTGCGCGTTGTTCGGCTTTTTGTAGGGACCCTTCATACTAGGGGATGACAACACTACAGAGGATTTGAATAGGGATATGAGCTTACACAGCGCTCCCGACTGTACCAAGAATAAGGCATGGTCATGTTACGGTTTCATTTTACTTTTTACGCCGTGTATTCTTACCCATTTAGATTAATTGCGCTAGCTGTGATATTAAAATATCTACTCCATTGTTCTTTGCATACTTATATACGTGGAAGAAATATAAATATTTTCTTATAGGGTCGGCCTTTTTTTAAAATAAAAGTAGTCCAACAGTTCATAATTATTTATTTATAGGAACAACTCGTTGTAAATAAATATGATTGTAACGTTATGCAATGTGTTTAATTTACGATGTAATAGTAGTACCTCAGACCATTTAGTTAAACCTCGCTATTACATATCAATTTGTGATTTAATTGGTATTCATTAATTTTTAATATGACCTTAATAGTGATAGGATAAGAGTTGGAATAGATTTTGCCGTTTTCACAATAGTCCCGCCCGATTTAGTTGGTGGGCGAATGCACGTATGGGCGAAGACTTTTTATCAAAAACAACCGTATAAAACTGCTTAGATCTCTATCATTATAGCGTTGACTGTAGAATTGCTCCTGGCGATCGTTGCTATACAATTTGGGAACCGTAAAAAAACTGGGTTCGGCCGTGGGAACGCTGTTGCAGTGATTATTAGCTTTCTATCCAATGTCTTTATTACCACATGTTTAATTAATTTCTTTTGATTTCTTTTTCTTCTGTTGATGGCTGATCGTTTGTCTCGGATTTTGTTAATTTTTTAATTTGTGATTCTATTAAAGAGAGTGTTGCTATTTATAATCTCTTAAATTAATCAGGCGTAGTTGCACACGTTGACTTTTCTTTTTTTTCTAATCACCTATTGCAAACCGTGTACAGAGTGGTATCAGCACCAAATTATTGCAGGTAATCTAAGTGGATTTAGGTAGTCTTGTTTAGACATAGGACTTTACAACAGTAGTTAGTTATTGCTTTCTGCTTAATTGGTGTCGTTTATGCTTGATTACAAATGAAAAGTACTCCTTCAGCTAATTAATGCCTTCGCGTTTCGGGGTTTAAAGGTGGGTAGTTGATTACCTCAAAAACATAAGTAGGTATGTGAAATAATATCAAAAGATAATTCTTTCAATAACCCACCGTTTTTGAGGAATTACAATCAAAAGTATTAAACTTTCGTAAATGTAAATTCTAGTGTTTCTAGAATTCTATTCTGTCAGTAGTGTTCTTGTGTTAATTATTTAATAGTAACGTTAGTAATAGTTACATTGCATTCGTTTCATTCTAACTTAAGTACCTAATAGGATAAATTTGTACACTTGGGAGCGTTGGTGCAGGCTCAGGTTGCAGTGGCGTCGTCCCCTGTTATGAGGGGCACTTACAAAAGACCAAACAATGCACATGCGATTCTCACCCTTAGCTTGGACATTCGCCAAGTGCGCCCAGTGTACAGGCCGGTGTGAATGCACACCTAGCTTTAGGAAAAGATAAGAGCTCTTTTAGAAAGATAGTAAAGATAGAGCTTGGCTTTGTAGAGCGTTTTCTCTTTCATTCTGTAGTTACCTGCGCAGCGTCTGTGCTTGTTTACTCAATTACACAAAGAGGATGCACCTTAGATGAAGCTATCAATCAGTACCTACATACAGAATGTGTTGGTGATAATAGCTGTTACACATCCTTGCATGAAGGAAAATCCTGGTACAAGAAAATAATATGTTTAACATTCTGCATGTCGCAATTCTACTAGAATTTAACACTAGCCTACTTAGATATTTTACTGTAAACTAGTTTTTGCTTGCGGCTTCACTCGCGTATCTTTTTAATCCATGTACTGCATAAAATGTACCTTATATCTCTTTATGTACCCATGACAAAATGTGTATAACATTTTGTATTGATCGGGAAATAACCCATGACAAAACGTGTAAAACATTTCGTGCTGATCGGGAAATATAAACTTAGGCATGAAATAGTAACAAACAAACAAAGTCACTTTCGGATTTATAACATTAGTTAGAATAACATTATTCTTAGTCATTCTTAAGCTCAATTTCCTCTTGCTTAAATATTGAAACACAAGATCCCGTCCAGTCATAATATACGTATTCACTATTCCGGATGTGGAATCTGAAATACTAGACTGGCATCCAAACCGGTTTCTATAACACACCCCTTTGTCACGTCTTTGTCCATTTTTTGTCTCATTGGACCCCCGTGGTTATTATTATATCTCGCTATTATTACAGGTGAAATCGTATTTTAATTTTGTATGTGTTTTTTGCTATAGGGACCTGTTGGGTGACCTTTAGATGTGAGTATGAGCTAATGCACAATAAGATTTGTATGATGTCATTGGTTGGTTGAGAAACATGATGACTTGAGAATGACTTAGTTAACATTTAGCTTGTTTTTTTATAAATCACGTTATTAAGACAACACTTCAAATAACATTTAGGATTATTGTGATATTTGTCGAATTAATCGGCTTTGATTGTGTTTTTTTTTTTGCTTTAATTTGCTGCATTTTGTTTGGCTCTTAATAGTTATTTTTGCTTGTGTATTCTTGTGTATAGATATTTTTGATTATTAAGTGAAATGAGAAGCTCTCTGCTTACGTCGCATGCTTTAAAGCTCGGTCTACTACACCAGAGCCCACGGATTCTATCCCTGATTTTTGTTTACCCAATGTTCAGTATGTCGGCCGAGTGGCGGTTACTGGTAGGAACCCTGCTGCAAACGCTGGAAGTCCCAGGTTGGGACATTCATTTGTATGAAGAACACAGATGTTAGTTCTCGGGTCATGCCTGTTTATATTTATATATGCATGTTTATTCTGGGCTCGCCTTCAGTTCATTGTATTGTATGGTCATCCGTAACACAAGCTCTGCTTGCTTTGGGGCCTTACAGTTAGTGTGTTTTTTTAACATGACTAAGTATTAAAGTATGTTTATTCTGGGAACTCTCCAGTTTGCTTGATGGTCATCTATTATTCAAGCTAAGTCTACTGTCATCATCATATCAGCCTGTCGCCATCCAACGCTGAACTTACACCCTTCTACGAGAACGTTAACTGACCCAAACCTGAGCTAAACGCATCCACATCCAGCCACCATCTTCCAGTCATACATCGCGTTGCAGGTCGTCCTTAGCAAACTATCAAATCAGTATTTAACTTTATCGATATTTATTATTAGGAGATTACTTTTAAAATAAATTTTGTTTTCACCTAGCATTCGATGAATGCACTCGTTTTAATCGATTTTTATTGTTTTATTCTTAGCAGTCTATAGAATTTGTCACCAGTACGAACTTCTTCATCAACCACCAGTACTGTGTGTTTATTTTAGGCCAGCACAAAAATTTTATGTTTTGGTTTAAGGTTTTGTATGCGTGACCTGAAACTGACCTGCGTTTCATATGAAGTGTGGAATCATTAATCTTCCAACTTAAGGCAGAATTCGTGCGTACAGCTCCATTCCAAGTGACGGACGGGGCGTTGAAAATTTAATATTGAAATGTTAGTCTTCAATAGTGTTTGTAAAACCGGTTCTTTTGTTGATTTTGCTGATTGATGCTCACTTTCCTATAGCAGTGTGTTGTCATCAAAAAAAGAAAGTTGCCTATGAATCAACTGGACAGGCGCAAACACTGCGAAAGTCTTACGTTTATTATAAGTTCCTTTTAACAAGCGCCTGTTTCAGAAAAGAAAAATAAACTTATTTATTAATACTTGGAATCTTAAGAAAATCTACATAATATCATAGATTAAGACAAAAGTGTACGCTTTCAAAAAAGAAGATATCAGCAACATGGATTTCATTTTCTGTCTTATCCGATTATTATACCAATAAATCGTTAAAAGATACATTTCAATTGTAAATACTTAGAACAGCATTTGTAAGGAAATCGTAAAACTCTGAATATGAACTGTTTCCCTTTCGGTATCAGTTATATAGTCACTTTTCATTATCAGTGTAGTCCATACAGGCAAGTCTTAAAGCCTAGCGTAAAACTAATAAATACCGTATCGTGGGGCATTGTATAGTTACCACTTTTGCCGGGAACTCCCACGAATACCGCGTAATAAATAACGGTATATTTTTTGTTTAACTAAAAAGCTGGTGTTTGTTTTAATTTAGACTTTAATTTGTTGAGTATGAAATCTTTAACTACTTGCACCCATATGTGGTAATGATCAAATAGTAACCTATTTTTTTTGCTTTTGAATAAAGTAAGTGTATTTTAGAGCTTGTGATACATGTTTATGTGCACAACAAAGTCGTTTTTTATTTGACTACTAAGCTGAACTGATTTAAAAAAGCACTCTATAGATTCCAACTTACGAATGAATGCTAAACTCAAATGAATCGTAAAAGATTCCACAGTACATATCTATTAAATGTATTATTGATTTTATGATCGTAACATGATTACTAAAGGGATATAATTTTATTTCTTGAACATGTTTTCAATCATACCTTGAGAAATATAACGATAACGAATATCGCGCGTTTTATTTTAAAATTCCAAAAACAGTTGAACACAGTTCCGAATCTGTCATAAAATAACAGCAACGTGCGAAAATTCCACAGAGGGACTCCGAACATATGTGACGTGAGAAAACAAACATATTTGCCTCTTTGTACAGCTATTGGCAATAAAGAATGAGTGTTCATTAGTTTGTTTCTTATAAGGTGATGTGTACAATCTGGGACAGTCATGCGTATAAACCGTAAAGGATGATTCCATCACAAGTTTCGAGCATCGCGCTTGCTTTGCTCTAACATTGCGCTTGAGTGTGCAAAGGAAAAAGATTTCAATATGTACCTACAGGCTTCGGCAACCGTCGATGTATGAGATAGTGGGTTACCTTATATATGAGATGGTAGCCAACCAGCAACCGTATAAGATTTATTATTTGAAGCTTTGTTTGGAATATGGCACATGATATTAGACTGTGAATATCTAATGTGAAGCGATGAGTAAAGAAACTGAATTTTAAGGTATAATTAATTAGTCTTGCTTGGAGCTTTGCTCTCACCCTCTTGTGTATATTATTTTTAATTTTTCTGACATTAAGTGTATTTATGAGATGATAAGTAATTTCTCACAACAACGTACCTAAATAAATATTAAACTTCAATCTTGACATTTCTAAGAAACTACCGCTTGAAATATAGCAACAGTATAACCAATATCAGAGTTAAATTCAAATATTGTTTTCAACGCATTGCATCGTAATATTTATCTTTAAGAATATTTAACTTATATACAGGGTGGCCAGAAAAGTGACGTCCATAATTTTTTTTAGGTGCCTCTTGTTGAGTGGTATCTGAATCACCCCTATGTATGTCATACGATTTTTCATAGTTTTCGAGTCAAAATTGCAACCGAATCAGTTTCAAAAATTTCTAAAAAACAAAGTGAAAGATTTCTTCGGATTTTAATGAAAGGTACAAAAAAATTACCTAAAGTCTTTACTGTCAAGTGTTACTTATGTCAAGTGAGTTATCATTTAAATTTTCAACTTAAAATTTAAAATATAAACTGGTAGTTTCTTCGTTTCTAAGTAGCTTCAGAGAATCCTTAGATTCTAAGCTTTCATGATAATAATAAAGTAGTACTTCATAAGCTATTAATCGCTGAAATCAGCCATCAAAGACAGTTAGGTGGAAAATTTGAATTAAAGAAATTCCTTTTTTTATCATTTGTAAGATTTATTAATTTGATATCTAACCAAAAATAACTCTAGAAAAGTTAAAATCTATTATAATTTCAAAGTTTATTTTATTTTAAGTTTGCCCGTTTCGCGGCTAGACGAAACGAGGCACCTAAAAAAAATTCTGGCCGCCCTGTATATGTCATAACCAAATAAATGTAGGAAAATAGCAAAATATTTTATTTGACAAAAAGGCCTAGTTGGTAATAAGATTTCAGGGTAATAAAACATGGTCATAAAATTACCTACTTTGTAACATTTAAGTGACTTTGAAATTAGAAAAACATATGCAAATGCAACATAATCCTTGATTTTTTGTAAGAACATACGAATTATTCAAATTTGGATAACATAATTATTGTGCTTGTTTCGCATATTTTAAAATTTTATGATTATGTACCGCTGAATATTAATTTCATGTAGGGGTTATTTTAATAGTATAGACTCCATAATATACATATTTATATTTTAGGTTACTTACCAAAACACGATTTCGTACTCAGAATTTATACTTTCCTTTTCATTCTGTCAAATCCATTTTTAACTTCTTAAAAGTTTACAATAAGAACAGTCCAGTGAAAGCAATGTGACATACAAAACCTGAAAAACTTGCAAACTTTACTTTTTACGTAAGTTCAATTTTCGCTTTATTATAAGTGAATGACTTACAAAATTGAAAATTCAGCTATATTTAGTAATTATATCCATTTAAATAAAAAAGGTGTTTGTAGTCTTACGAAATAAATAAAACGTATAAACATAATTTTGATTTACGAAAATTCAAAAGCGGGATAGCAATCCAATTGTGTCTGTCTTGGAGTCCTGTGTCCAGCGATAGATAACCAGGCTGATTTATTTGAGGTTTGAAGTTAAAGTAAATTCAGGTTCCTGTGATTTCAGAGGTCATGTCCTGTATCCGAGATACAGCTAAGCTCACACCTAGTTATTAAACCTACAGCCCTTTAAAAACGAAGTATTGTACGAATAAGTACAATACGTACGAATAAGTACGAATCCAACCATCACTAAACTATTTGAACTGGAACACAACTGCGTGGGTATTGAAGACCAAGAAACCACCCAAGACCCAAACGGTTCTGAAAAGAAATATAATATCATACTTATTTGATACTAAAGTACATAACTGTTAATAATTGTATTGATCCATAAATGTCTCTACTTATAATAACCTCATTTTCTAGTTATAAAATCTCCCCTATTTATTGGATCATAAATGATACCGAAGCTAGGGAAATCAGGTATTAAGTAAGTACTAAAACCATTTTAATGTCAAGGAGTGGGAAAATATAGGACAAGATGTAAGCAGCATTAAGTATTTTTTAAGGAAACTCACGGATATTAGTTAGTTTCGCATACTTCGTTTTTATTATATCCTAAGCTTATCACTTAGCATACATTTAATATATCATGAAATATATTATTTAGGTATATAACTACATAACAGTCTATTATATTTGGCCAAATGTGTATGTTTCGCCGAAGATTGCCGAAGTTGAAGCTTTGTTCGGTCACTATATAATAATAATCACACACACAATAACCGAAGTTTGATATAATTACTTAATTACAAACTATCTTGTATCATTAAATCTATAATGATAACATTCGAAAATCATTCTATATTTAATATGAAAAGTGATATAAATTATTCAAAATAAAAAATTATTTGATCTCTTCCCGTTATTCACGACAAAGGTTAATTCTAATACCATGTTTCGATAAGAAACGCAAAATAAAAAAATATATACGTACTTGATATAAAAGCTGTAAGACCAGTCATTGATCAGTCAATCAGCCACTTTTACCCCATTCTTCCATACTCTGGCACTTGACGCCTCCTATCTGATGTACTCCAGGCTAAGAAACTTTACTTCCTGCGAAGTGAGTCTGCAATGAGCCCGACTCTATGGTCGGAGACCTTATCGGAAAGAGCTGTCGTATATCGTGTAACCGGTAGAAATATTAAAATCTAGTACATTTTGTATTGTGAGAGAATGTATGTGTCTCTTTAAATCTCGTTAAAAAAATGTTTTACGTTTAATAACTAAATGCATTAAACAAATAATTGTGGTAAATATTTCGGATTATAAAAATGTAAAGATTTTTATGGTCATTTGTTTATTGTATATACCTCTTGTTGCTCACATTTATTTTTTTAAATAAAATAATTATCTTAGTAAAATCCATGAAACTTTGACGACTAATAAATTCCTAATTTGAGTGAGGTAGGTAATTAGGTAGGCCTGTGCGTTGAAATCTAAAAAAGAACAAAAAAGGTTCAAAATTCTTTTTAAATTCAGAACACTACCGATATGGAGCCGAAGAAAAGAAAGTACTTAACGCATTATATAAATGCCTTAATCTCCAATTTGACCAACTTCTTATATACATAAAAAAAACTAGGTAATAAATACTTGGAATATTTTTATCCATACCTATATTTATTTTTCATTATTTATATCTGTATAAATCTTTCAAAGTGTTATAAATAACAAATTATCAAGACTTTTCTTTACTTTAATTACCTTTTACGGCCTAAGCAAGTATCCATAGTGATGTAAATACTCCTTTACTTTTTAATACTGTTTATTACGTTTTAACAATCCACGATCGTAGGAGTTGCGAATATGTGGAAAATTATAACTATTTGCAAATGACACAAACAAAATCAAATGCACAATAATACTCATTAAAATATAAAAGTTTGTTAAAGTAAAGAATAAAAATATTGCTACTAAGTTTTAATTCATTCAGAAAGTAAATCAAAATATTTGCAAAATCAATAACAATTAATTATTTCATTCCTGAAGTGCAGGTTTATGAATATTCATATAAACTCATTTAAAAAAACTAGCGATTATACAACTTTGTTTTACATTAGTTTAAGGAAATCATATACCACGAATTAATTATCGCACAGTTTTTTTGCATAAGTTATTTATTATTTTTCATCTATTTCGGTTGGTTTTATTTAATCTGCCTGTTAATTTAAAGTTATTGTTATAATTTCTGATGAATTTAAATATTGTTCCCATCTAAATAGTATTTTGAAAGCCATTCTTATTAAGTATTTTGAACCATTCTTAAAGAAGTTTTTTAAGGTTTTGAAGTTTGTTTGAATAGTAATATTTATTATCATAAATAATGAGTATATTGTCTTGATTGACAGAAACACGTGCAATTCCATTCATGTTCTTGGAAGTGAACTCGAAATTTCCTTCACTCGACTCAAACTCAGTTGAAGGTTTTGGTATATTTAGTTGACATTTTCATCCTCGATTTGAGGGCTTTTTCTATTAGAGTCGAGGAACCAAACCTCAAGTCGAGGTTACTCACAACGTGCCCTCAATTTTTTAAGCCTTGTTGACTGAATAACATTAACTTATTTTGCGTATTTTGGTCCTGGTTAGTTTTCTTTTCAGCAAAACTGACTGTTTATTTGACTTAGAAGCATGATCTGAGACACACATAACCAACATAACGTATAATAAACTGCGGCTGGCCTTATAATAAAAAAATACGTCTCTATTTAACTCAGCCTCTTTGGAGGAAAGGTTCAGTTGCCAAATCCCAATTTCAAGTGAGATTTGAAAAATTCTAGAGTGGAAATAATCTCGAGTAAACGTCTAAGAATAAGTTACACTTTGATGTACCTAATTTTCTACTGAGGCTTTTGGCGTTGGAACAATGGGGTCCTGGTTTTTTGCACCATGGAGGCTATTGGTGCGAAAAATGCGTGATCTTACATCTACCTACCATAACTAATTTCTTTGCGATCCAGCGTGGTAATTCGACTAGCCTTTTGGATTCTAGTTTAGCTGTAGTTTTTATTTGTAGCGTATTTTTATCTTATAATTATTAATTAATTTAACTGGACATGTACATTCTGGAATTATAACTATTTAAGAAATACTAAGACATAAAATTACTGAAATATCTAAAATATCATATCGCATATGTTACTTATCTCATTTATTTGGGAATTAAATGATACTAGAACAACAGCGCAAAAGACAGGATAAAGTATTGTAAAATTTATTTAAATGATTAGCCATATGATAAGATAGTTCATTTTCAAGATATAATTTTTTATGCCAGTTAAAATTCGAAATACTTATGTACTATCACGGAACTCGGCGGAGGCGAACGTTGTTCGCATTTTGTAGGCGCCCCGCATACAAGGAGATGACAAACAATACTGCAGGGATTGCGAATCTGAGCTTGCACCAAGTTACCTCCAGTTACACCTAATACAAACAACTCCGCTCGATAATCGTGTCGAGCAAATAAAAGTCATAAATTGTTACTTTTATGGTTTAGTTTTTAATATTCCCTACCACTTTAGTTGGTATGAATAACTGTCAATCAGATTGAGTTTGAAATTGTTAGAATACCAAGTGAAGAAGTATAAAACTACGGTTTTCAAACCGCAGCCTCTACCTACAGCTTTCTATTCCCGTTTGTGAACCTATTTCTGTATGTATGTACTAGCCTAGATGTCCTACGTGTTTACCTATCTGCTGTGACCACAGTATTATTATCAATTTGATTCGTTGCTAAATTATCCATTAAATAACTAAACAATGCCGACATAAACCTAGTTTGTGTCAATTAAAATGAACACCTCAGCTGTTTAAAAATAAAAGTGTCAATATATCATTAATATTTATAATTACTAGGTATTGAACGGTGTGTTTATCTTATAGAATTATTAAATTATTGTGATAAAAAATAGCTTATATGTTATTTCAGGTCATATTCTCTCTGTACGCCAATTTTCATCTAAATCCTTTCAGCTGTTTTTGCGTGATTGAGTAACAAACATCAAACTTTTACAGTCATAATATTACTAGGAAGGATAGTACGATATTGGCAGATCAGAATTAAATTACCACATTACGATAATAGAACTATCTAAAGGCACGATATAACTTAAATCTTCTTTACTCCCATGTTCTCATTTACCGCGATTTGCTGGCCGTATGCCCCAACATTAGCGCCAGTAAATGACTCGCCTACTTCGCCTAATAGTTCTCTATGCATCATGAAAAACTCATAAATCTTTCTCATTATACCCCTTGTTACCGCCCGACCAACTTCTCTATTCTGTAAAAGCCGGCGCTGCGTTGTATGCGTGAATGGAGTTTTCTGTGACGAACGCTTTAGTTCCAGTTATCGATAGTAAACAGATAGTTTGGTGGCACTATATCCTTTCTTGACTTCGTCGCTTCCAACCGTTTCGTATTATGCAAAATTTGCATACTAAAGTAGTTGGTCCGGCGAATTTGTTGATATTGCCGTAAATTTTATTGCACCTTTACGAATTTGAAATAAGAACGTGGTATTAATAAATCGTTGCAGATATAGTCTCTGATTTAGCATTTTTGTGGCCTAGTTTTTTTTACTGTTTTAGATTTAATTTGTTTTCAGATTAAATGTGTTTTTGGATTTCAAAGTTTTGGACTTATGAGATGTTTTTATATAAAAAATTGTCAAAAATGGTATCCTGTAGGATTTTTTATCCGCGTCCCTCAATTTCGGATCAAATAGTCTAACCACTTCCTCGTCAAAATTAAAACAAAAATCAAAATATTTTATTAAATTATTGGTTTACACCACAAAAACTTAATGAAAGTCAGGCAAATACGTACAAGTTGAACTTCGACTTTTAAAAGGTATTATAGGTAGACTGAGAGAAAAGAAATCCAGAGGAAAAGAAAGTATCGCCACTCCTCTATAAAAAATGTTTTAATGCATGGGATAGAAGGTATACAACTTGACGACGACGGAACTTATATTTTTACGCTATGACCTTAAAATACCTTAAAATCAAAAAAGCATAATATATCAAACCATTTACTTTCCTGTGATTGAATTGTAAGACAAATTTGCGAGGATAGCCATCCATAGATCGTTTTTAAGTCTATCAACATGGCAGTTGCTTCCACCCTTTTTGACCACAACAATCTCTAGCTAATTTCAAACGGAGATCAATATCAAAACTGCCTCCACTTTAAACTCAACAATTTCTTATGCATTTATTCTGACCTGGACCCGCCTAAGTACCCATGAATCACACATTTGTCTGCATTATCTCGTTGCCATCTAATATTCTGTTCACGTATGTCAATAGTGTTGACATGCATTCCATGCTTACTGGGACCATAGATAGCATCGCCTTCATGTATTGATGCGTCTTTGGCGTTTCCATTTCGTTTGTATATCATGTTTTTTGATATTGCATTACAATTTTTGCTGCTTTGATGCCTTTATTTAGACTTTTTGATGTTAGCGAGACTTCGTTGTTATTTTTTTTCGTGATCGTCTGGGGATTTACATACATTTATTGCATGTTAAGTACTATCAATAACTTTAAAGTTAATTATTGCAGATTAAAAACTAAGAAGGATTTAGAAATTAGTTACATATTTTCGTGACATAAGCTGTAAATTGATAATAACTCCTTCCTATTTTTATAAGTTTTATTATGATTTGTTATACTGATGCGGTAAATCGCTTTTATTGTAAAACATCGTTACAATGACTGCCCATTTAGAGGGTCATCGTCCGTGAACTCGCTTGCATTTCCTTTATTACGCTACTACACCACATACTGCCATATAATTAGGACTTTTAAGCGCTTTTACTATTCAATAACTCACACGGTTCTGACAGCCCTTTGGAAGAGTGCTAAAACAAAATTTATGTTCCTCCTTTTAAGACACGAGGGCGTCTCATTAAAATAGTAATCTTATTATAGGCCGCTTCTGAGTAATTTAATTATGGATAATTTACATCTTACCATTGTATTCATCTGTGAAAACACAGATCAATACAATAACAGTTATTTGAAAGAAAATAAATAGAAATTCTCTTTACATTATCCATTAAAATACAGCACGCGCGAAATCTTTCACCCGATCTAGAGAAACTGGTATTTGAAAGTGACCTTTGACAGCAAATTCAAAATGGCTGCCCAGCTGTCAAAGTTACTCTTACTTTCCATATCTCTCGATGAATCTTGAGCTGACACCCAACTTTGCATGTCCATTGTGTTGATTTAAAAGCTACACATTTAGCTACTATATTTAATAAAAGCAGCCATTTTGATTTTGTAATACAAAGGTTAGGCGTGTACAGAGTTCGTAGCGTATTATATTGTATGAGAATATTAGTTCGATTTGAAGTTGATGACGCATGACAGACAACTAATGTTGTGTAAACATATTTTGATTTCGTAATAAACGTATGCTGGAGTTAAGCTTGATTTTATTTACTTTACTTTGCTTCATTGAATGTTGCGTCGAGCTAAAATTTACCGAGGAATATAATTAAAGCATTTACTATATCTAAAAACACTGCCGAATACGCTCGTATCACTAGTGCATATCCAATATCAAAACTATAATAACTACACTACACTAGTAGAAAACAAATAACAAAAATTGATTGATGTATGACCATATTTTTTTAAATAAGTTAACAAGGTTTCGAAAAACATTATAATAAAAATTCTAGTGGTTTCCAGAAGCGTAATATTGTATATATATTATAAAGCCAAATTGTGAAGTTTGAAACTTACTTTTAGGTTCAAAGCACCTGTTCGGAGCGGTTCAGTCAACTTTTGTTAAAAAATAAACCGCTAGAGGATGTTCATACAAATCGCACCTGTCCTTATACAAACCATACGGTAAGAGTTACAACGCCCATATTAAGAAATTTTATACATGTAGCCACCTAATGGTACAAGTATATTTTGACCAGGTCCTAAAACTATTGTGAATGAGACGGATATTTTACAGTTGTAGATTATTTGATAATTAGTTCCGTAATGCTAGAATTTTGGTAAAATCTTTATAGAGTCGGAAATTAACGAAGCATTTTATTTTGTTGTATGATGTGTAATTTGACAAGATTTAATAGTAAATAAAACTGTTATTTGATTTGTCTGTAAATTGAAAGCGTGCCGCCGCGGAAACAAAAGTAAGTAAAGAAAAACAATAAAAATAAATAAACGACAAAAATTATGGAATAATTGATTTTCCAGCTACTACAAGGTGTGTCTCAAGAACCATTTCAAATCTTCGTCTTAAACCTTTTGAAAGGCTAGCGCCTTAAGGGTCAGTTAGTACCCTTCTAAAATACTTAGAACAGACAAATAAAAATATAATAGCAGACCAAAAGATGTTCTCAAATTTAAATCACACCAAAATTAAAATACTAAATACTATACATTTCCAATACTAAACATTGAATCTTGCCGCCAGTCAGCGTACGCATTGCCCGAAGCACAGCCGTTTACTTCTATTCTACAACCGCGTGATTTACTTAAAGGACACGCCGCCGCCAGCGACATTGCCCCACAGAAGATCGTCGGATTAAACTTATTACGATATGTTTCTAAGTAAAACCCTAAAACAATACACGTGTTACGCCATAGCTATATATTATAGGTACATGAGAGTATAATGGTAATTTGAAACTGTAATTGGTGTTTGTTATACCGCTGGTTTGAATTACATTCCGTTGCAATTGTCTTTTATCGGAGAATACTGATAAATAATGCTGATGTTACGTAAGTTATTTATTTAATTAATTTTTTCGTTAGGTTTGTATTTAGACTTTGTTTAAAAGTATTGAATGGTATCAATATTACAATACTTTCAAATATTAGCTTTTATATTAACTTTACTTATATGAAGTGGAAGGTTGGTAGAGCAAGCTGAAGATCTTTTTTACTTTTGAACCCAGTATGTTTATATTTTTCAATGTTTGTAGGTTTTCGTATAATGATAATAATACTAAGCTTCAGACAAACACACCGACTGTAAGGCCCCAAAGTAAGCAGAACTTGTGTCATGGATAACCATACAGCGAACTGGGAGGGAAACCCAGAATAAACATACATATATAAATATCAACAACTATGACCCGAGACATGTGTGTTCATCGCACAAGTTAATGCCCCGGTCAGGCTCGAACCTGGGACCTCCCGCGGATGAGGCATGGCTACTAACCACTTCGCTTCTCGACCGTCATACAGTACAATGGTTGCAATGCAATAAACATGTTATTATTTTCAATATAAAAGTAAAAAATAAAGAAATAAAAACTTTTAGTTGGACATCGCGTTCAGACACCCAAGATACTATAATGATTTATTTTTACGAGCATTGATCGCACTTTAGAAACCATTAAAAAACAATACGACTTTTTAATACACATGTAGGACTCGCACAGCATACTGGATTTTCTTTAAAACAGTCAAAGGCAAAAACAAATGACGACCACGTTTTTGACAGAACACGAATTTACACTATCTAAACGCTAAACTAATATAACGGGTAAGCGGTTCTCCGGTTCGAAATTTAGCCAAGTCGAAGAGTTGAGTTGGTCTGACGGAACCGGTAACCTGCAAGTGAACGTCCCTTTCTAGCTGGGACATAAATTATTCGTTTGCTTCTTCTTACTGCCAGCTGCGCGTACGCTAGAGTTGGTTGAGGGTTACGTGAGGGACGAGGACGGAGGCGGCATTGAAATTGGAGTTTATATGGTCTTTGAGCCTGTGGCGATTTGTAGCTATGGCTTAAAGGGTGCTGCCTGAAAAATCAAAGTCAGAGTTATGAAGACAGCAATTTGGTTAACTGTTTGAGTTAGTCGCGGAAACACTTGTATGATTTTTAAAAATAAATGAAACCTTGTAGGAAACTCTGGGAGTGGTTTCTTACTCATGGACGTTTAATTTTCGTAAATTTTTAACTGCAGAAATATAAGTCGTTTTTGGATTTCATAAGTTTTTACAGTTTTGAGTATAACATAAAAAAAGTTAAAAACAAATCAAAATCCTAATAACAACTAACATTGAAATTTGCTAAAGTAAATATTTACTCTTCTAATTAATATGATCCCATTTGAAGTATTATGATTTTATCAAACAAAACACGCTAAAGCCTGTGCATTACGGCTCTGATTCAAACAAACTAATGCACGCCCATTTGCTGTCAAGTGCTATATAGGATGCGGATATTCTGTGCTTATTTAACTTATGTACCTTATTAATTATATGTCTTCTAAGCCGGACCGGTGCTAGATTCGAATATTAATTATATATTACACTTGTGTTACGTTGACTAATGTAAATATGAGTAATCATGAAGATGAAGTTACAACTACCGACGTTGTTTTACAATACGTAGGCGTGGAGGATATTTATAATTTTAGTTTTCGAAAGCTTTTTTTTAAATTAGTCTTAGCAAGTCTTCATTAAAGGCTAGCTGGTTTTTATGGACGAAATATTGCCGATGTTCTAGATATAAAAACCACTACAAATAGCGAAACATGCACCACTTGTATAAGATATTTTTTGATATTATTTTAGCTACCAACTCAACTCTTTGACTTATAATGAAGTCAGTCATACATATTTACTAACAATAAAAATGAGAAATTATCGAAAACAGCGTTTGAACAATAAAAGAAAAACAATAATAATGAAGTCACTATTCAATCCAATAGGTAACAGTTTTAAACAATATTGTTATTTGAATAATCGCATACGTAATGTTCACGGTAATGCGCAGTGTTACAGCTTGCGACACCATTCACTTTCAAGATCAAGTCATTTACTTTCAGAACCACTGTACATACATTGCCCCAGTGATATTATCATAATTTTGCATCTACACAGCACTAGCTTACCTACCCCAGTGGAAAATTGTAAAATATAAATGATAATCACTTCCTTATGCCTCGTACACACTACGACGACTATTAAACACACGATGAGCCTTAAAATTACCATTAATACACATACTCAAGTGAAACTTACATGAAATTCCTATAATAATATCCTAATAATACCTTTATTTTATTCATCATAGAATTTATACAAGAATCTTAATCACCCCGCAACGGGTATCGTATGCAGAAAAGGATGCCAATTTAGCTATGAAATTGAAGTCAAGTATTTTATCTATAAGTTTGAATGGCGATTCATCGTATTCAGACATTTTGTTTTATAGAAATCAATGAAATAAATCACTTAGAAGTTGCCGCTAAACTTTTTATTACACAAGATGTATCATAGAACTATAAACATACAATTTATTGTGATATTCTAATCTGTTTGACACACAGCGGCGCGCCGTCTCTAGTATTCGCGAACTGACTTTGGATTAAAATTATTTGAACGATTTTGTATTGAATTGAATGGCCAATTATAAGCTTTATTTAAATAGAAGGAAAGTTGATATTGGTCTGTCGGGATGTAAAGATGTTCGATAGATATGAGCTTAGACTAAAGTTCCGTTAGAAGCTCACCTGCGATGCGCCCGCGCTTCTCTAGTTATGCTAATGGTTGATCGCGGCAAACTCTCTAAGTATCATTCACATAAATTTAACGACAGAATATATTATAAGAAAGTTTTCCGAAATTATGGTTGTACAATGACAAAACACAAAAGAGATGGTCGACCTTTGTACGAAAACTAGGTACTTGCTAAATATATGAGTGCCATTATTGAATGCAGGTTGTAAGCAATTAAAGCTCAGGTGGATACTCCGTACGCGTATTGTTATATCGGAAAATATATGTATAGGGTCACTAGGTTTGAATCGTGTATCCTTTGTTTCTTTAACTGTTATACATAACAGTAAATTCTTCCTACTCTGTAAGCACGTGATTACCGTTCTCAATATTGGTTTTCTTTATATTATTGGCAGGTTTTCACTGTAGTACAATTTATGATTTCCCTATCCACTCCCATCGCAATGTTTCCAGTCTATTTAAATCACGTAGGTATCAACTTTATCTGTGTTAACAAGTAATGGTACTTATCTAGCTAAGCTCGGCATAAACTTGTGTGGGTGGACTTATTAAAATCTAGTTACAATTTGTCCTGTGCCGTTGCTCTCTTTTCATAAAATGTCACTTGGTATTGAGTAACAGCCAGTCCTTTTTGCGTTGGAGTCCAGGAAGCGATTAACAGTCGCAAGTTTTTATGCTACCTGTAGTTTTGTTCATAATATATTACGAACATAGATAACAAGCGTGGTGAGTTTTTATGTAAGCTATATAGTTTGAGTATTCCAGAAATGTTGTGGAGAAAGCATTCATGAATTTGCAGTACGTACGATAAATGAATCTTGAGTTTTGATATGATGCTTGTAATCGACGTTATCATGTTTTGGATCAAAAGTCTGATTGCGCATAGATATTCCGCAGGGTTCTTAGTATGGGCTATTCAATGTTATATTCATGGGACAGTGGTATTCTGTGCGTTTTGACGGATCTCTTCGTCCTGTATGTAGAAAGTCTGACAGGTATTCGTAGTCAGTCATCGTGACTAGTATAGAAATATGTCGTGTCGTGAGGACCACCCGTGATATGCACGTGGCCAACTGTACTGACCATGTAATATATAATTATAACGGGAAATATTTTGGACATGTGAATGCATTTTGCTTAATATGATAAAAGGTTAAATAACCAATACTTTGTATTTGTATGGCTTTGCCTTTGATGTATTTCCGCTTTGAGCATTAAAAGAGAAGCTTCTTTTGTAACTTTTGGGTAGATACTTTTTAGTTTTGGAATCAAAGGTTTTTTTTCAAATGTTTGAACAGCTAGCACTTTAAAAAAATCTTCTCAAAACAACTGACTTATTGATACAGGATTCATTTTCTAATACCTAAAGTCGCTTGAGTTGATATTTTGAGTTTTCGTTCGGAAACGTAAATACATCATAACTATAAGTAACAGCATAGTTAATATTCATATCACAGCAAATGAATTTATTTTATCAAGCCCCGCCTTTATTTTAAGCCAGAAAATTTGAATTTCACCTAGACGTAGAAATAGTGGACTATGCATCCCATGAATATTGCGATGAGGAAGCATTTAATGTTGCCATTTATTTAAACTTTGACGGTAACATCGAGAAGTTATTAATGTGGTGAGTGGCCACACTGCCCTTCCTTTGTATAAAATGGGCAATAGCGTATTTTACATTCATAAGCGTAAAGCATTGCTATAAAATCTAACTTCTGAGAACCGTCGTTGTTTTATGATACTTTCAAATGGATGCTTTTTGTAAGCCTTGGACTTTTCGTGTATCGTAAAATATTTCTCAAAAAGAAAAAAAATATCCCTTTATTACCCATCGAAATATCATAAATCGAATGCGAGAGAGTGGATTATTTTCGAATCGCACTGAATTACATTAACTTTATTTTCTCCACGTAACTAATACGAGCGTTAGTTTATATTACAAAATTTCCAAACAAATGCCAATAAAGATAGATTGCGTCCATTTTGTAAAGTATACCTTAGCTTCTAACGCGCAACGGGATAGATTATAGCAAATAAACTAAGAGTTTTATAGCCTCTAGAACCGGTCCGATCAACCTTTTCGTTGAGGTATCCAGTGCGTGTACGCACGAACAATTGACGGATTTGCAATCAATAAATCTATTATTTTACTGTTCCATGATTATTGTTTATAGTTTTAATAGTTTGTTTGGATTATAATAAAACAGAAACCTGTGAAATCAATACGCCACATCACTTGATTTGAATTTATATCGATATTTCGTATTCATATTTTGTCAATAGGTTTCAATTTGCGTTTGAGCTTCGAGCTAATCTCAATTTATTAGACTTTAGAAATTAACTCAGTTTTAATATCATAGAAATATGATTATTTTCGCAATTTCATTCATGAAAAATTCGTGGCAATCGTAGTTTGGTTCGAATGAGAGAATCCTTTTCTCCTTTTTATTAAATCTAATCTTAGAATTCTTATACTTTTTTGTAAAGAAAAATGTTATTAATTTATTACCTATTTTCTCATATCCCTGTATGCGGATTATACCATCATTAATACTTGTACATTATACACCTGTTTACACACGACCTGTAAATCGTATAACAGTACCCTATGACGGTTGAACACTGTTTACAAATATGCCATAGTACTACCGATGTTTTCATATGTAAATTGGTTTTAAGTCGAGTTCATTGCCTCGAATACCGGATAAAAATGTGTTGTGCCGTGCGAATAGTAAAGAGTAATTTATTCGCTTAGTCTTCCATTAGTGTAGAGTCAAATCTTTGTATGATGGTGTTTGACAACCTACATTGGGTAGTATTATAATTTGAGCCTATAACTTTGATGATTTTAAAGTGTTTCGAAAATACTCGTGTTACTAACTTTCGCAAATTTTCTGTGTAATCATGCAATAGTCGCACTCAGTGACGTCATTACATATCGTCATAATATAGAACTTTGTCTGCACTGTTTTAAGTCTAGATTTGCTAAGCAAAATCTTTAATTTAATTACAATTTGACATCGCTGCGTGTGGCCGGTAGTAATCTTCCAGCCGCCTTATAGTAATAAAAGGTTCAAATATAGAAAGTATTATTTATAAAATCTAACGAAACTAAATCTTTAACATGTTTCACATACTTACATAAGCCTTGATCAAGATTGATGGAGTCTTTGTTCTTACAAGATACATTTGTATAAAAACGATATGGTTTCCCACACATGTCAACACCTATCTGTGGTAAAGATCTTTGGTTGCTACGAGTATGTCTTGTGTCGGTGTTAGTTGCAAATTCATGTTGCTGCAGAGTATTTAATACCTGTTTTAAACTATCGCGGTTATTTTCACTATAATCTGACGGACATGTCCGCGATCATGGTTCTTGCATCGAAATATCGGACGCGCGAAATAAAAATCGAAAATCGTGGTAAGAATCCCGTAAATTCATTAAATTATATTTAATACCTGGCTATTATTACTGTGTTGGCTACATTTGGTCAAACCAACTTAGAAAATAATGAAGGGTGTCACAAGAAGTATTTCAAATAAAAATTGTTTACTAGAAGGTTATTGCAGAAAACAAGATGTACCACACAGGACTGAGTGAAATCCTAGAGGAAGAACTTAGTGTTGCAGTGGTTTTCGTCTGCAGAAAGAAAAGTCAGTCATCTTTCAAATGACAGTATCTTGATACGAACAAAATCTGGCAGGGATATTAATGAGAGGAACCCAGATGTTCGATGTCTTCCGTTTAAATAAATTTTCTTTCGCATGTTTAAATGTGTGTGTGACTTCCGAATGGAAACTCTTCTAAGTTTGAAATAAAATAAATAGGCCGACTTGCGCAGATCTAAGTAAAAAATTTTAAGTTAACTCTGGTTCAGATATTGCCGTATGTCTATGGCCTTTCCAATATACTTTGACAGTGATGGAGGTACATTTTAACTGACAAACCAGCTAACACCGAGTTAAATTGTTAACTCGGGTTTGCGCAAGTCGGCCTTAAGAATTTTATAGTTATTTTACTGAACTTTATATCTTAAGAATTTAATTAAAGACTATACTGCGGTTTGTAATTAAAAAGAGAAGTCTTACCGCAAAATACAGCAAAAAGTTTATTAAATCGACGTGGGGTATAAATTTAATTTAACTAAATAGAGTGAAACCATAATAAACATAAACGCTTTTACGCAATATAAAGCTAGTCGTTATGTTATATTGCAATATGTAAACTTACTAACAATTGTTGGTCTTGCTTTAATTACCTAAAGGCCTAACTCAGGGGCAACAAATATTTAATTAAGGCGCTTAGTATATACCAGCCCACTCAGAAATTTTGCGAAAAAAAAAAACCGTATGGAACACTGGCGAGTTATATTTGTTTTAAAAATTCGATTATTTGAAGAAATTCGAAATCACGACAACGCGTCGTGCACTCCGCGATCAACAAGAGCGATTTCCTAAACACCACGTCGGCAAAACTTTTGAGTTATCTGCCTCTGACCGTGTGACTTCTTCTTGTAAAAACCAGCTATTTGTAAAAGTCAAACTATCTTGTAAAGTTAAAACCAGCTCAAGGGGATACAGTTTTCATCGCCAGCAAAACCGCCAAAATGAAAAATATAACCATTAGAACATTTTTATTTTTTTTCTCAAAAATCTCTTTCTAAAAAAAATCTCAACATATGTTGCAATGAGAATGTACACTTTATCAATAATTTATCTAAGTCTAGATTCGCTAAGCAAAATCTATAATTAAGAGCGCTTTAAGTAACTTTACGTAAGTCATATTAATATAAAAAATACCGCAGGCCGAATGAGGGCCAAAATATATATTATAGTATAGCTACTGTGTGTGGTGGCTTGTATATGATGTATACTATACATCACTGTATATTATTATTTATTATAGCCACGTCTGTGGCGGGCTTTATTATATATATGCATGGTAACAAAATATATTGCTTTTTACGAGGATGCGATCTAGTGGCATCCGAACCCATGTGCATTCTCAAACGTAGATTATTTTATTGGAATATGGAACCATGATGAGCTGATGACTGTAAGCTCCACTTGGGATTGCCTTTGTTCCTATAGTTTCACTTGCTCCCTTCCCTGTAACCGGAACACAACCATGTAAACGTAGTTAAAATAGGAAGGACTCTTAGAAACGTCCCAGACAAAATAATATAGTTGATAAAAGTATGAATGAAGAATATGTATAAAGAGTTATTTTATCATATACGTTAAAATCTTATCGTAAAAAAATATCTTATCAATATTTTTTTGTAAATCACAAGATATTAAACAAAATTGGCAGAACCGAAATCATTCAAAATAATCTTCATTGAAAATTCATGTTTTTACTTTGACCCAAAAAAATATCCCTTAAAACTAACTTCTAACATAAGAAAAACTATTTGCTGGGCCGGAGTTGATAAATCGGTCCGAATGCGGAACAAGCGTAGAGATGTGAGGCTGCGCTGCGCTTGCGTCGTTTTGTGCCATTGACCTACTACAGCTTTTTGTACTTATAACGGTCTGTCCTACTTGGCGATTTTATCGATATCGATAATGTAGTTTCTTTAGCCTATGAATGAGTAGTAACTGATGACACGTGAATGGGTGAAAAAGTCGATGGTAATTTTTTAGGGTAATGTTGATGAAAATGATGAAATGAGGGTATATTTTTTATTTCTGTGGGAGGATTTTTGTAAATTATCGTTTTTTAACCATTGTCTTGGATATGAACGGTAGCAAATAAGTTACCTAGAAAAAAAATCTGGTAGGTATGTTACATAAATTAATCAATTTTCACTCATGAGTAGGTATCGACGCTAGTAATATTGCACTTTACGTTCTCAGTAAAATAATTGAATTAAATAATAAAATAAGTACTGTATTTCTCATCCAGTTTTTCAAAACTGGATGAGAAATACAGTACTTGTTTACCCAAAATGTTCATCAAGATATATCTTTTTTATAGCAGTCGGCGACAGATAAATAAGACTTCCATTGGGTGAAGTATTTTTCTTTGATAGTCTTTTATCAGCTACGACTTCTCAATAAACGAAAAATCATGTTAATGCATCATTTAGTTAGTCAATTTGTGTATGTCCGACATGTCGGAATCACATAACCGTGTAAACAACTCGTGAACTTTGTTTTCTCTGACATAAATCCTTATTTATCGAACGAAATTAGTAAGATAACTTCAATTAATATAAGTCCGGCTGATAAGTAAAGCTATATATGAACACATTATTTTTTATAAAACGTCTATCGAGAATGACACTTTATTTAGTATATTTGAGGTCAAAAACTCGTCTTTTTGATAAAAATTTGAAACACCGTAACACGAAATGACTTAAATGACATATAAAAACGCTTTATTGCCTATACTAGCATACCTAACGCTTTTAGTGTATAATAAAGAATAAAATAGATTTCACCAATGAGTTTTATATGTTTAAAATTAGAACTAACCTATTTGGTTTAAAATGGTTCTCTGTAGAAACCTTTTATCTAAAGTAATTTACTTGATAAATAACCTCATTGAATCGATAATAATGTGAAACGGTATTTTCTTAAGCAGAGATAATCTCGTGTTTTGGAAATTTAATGTTTTAAAAATCCTACTATTTGTGCGGTATCTAGCGTTTATGGTAATTTAAATGTACGTTATCCAAAGTCTTATCGTAATTAATTCCAAGCACTGAATGAATAAACCTTAAACCTCATTGTAAATTAATGAATTCTATCTGAGAACGTTTGTATGTTTATTTTACAACATATATTTTTAAATTAAATCTTATTGTGTTAGATTAAACGTTCAGTTTGGTATAAAAGAAATGTCCCAAAATGCAAGGAGTCTGGGCCAGGTCTTTGTACACTTTATCAAAAAATAGTTTAAGATGCTAAGAATCCTTTTTGATTGTTAAATTGTTATTAAAACACTTTGTTTATTGGTAGGAAATGAAATTGAGCATTATTATTGTGCAACACAAACAAAAAACATCATGGCGGAAAAAATTTCATTTTGACAGCTAAGGTTTACTTAGATCTTTTAGTTTTGTGTATCGAGTAGTATCATTGGCTGGTTGGTTGAATTGAATTGTTATGTGTATTTTTAGCTTATTTAACAGTTGTAAACCGAAAGAAAGAATTCAAGTGCAACGAAGAATCAAACACACAAACAGACAACTATCCATGTGATGTGAGTGAATTGTGCTGTGACTGAGGTGGCTGTCCCTCTGCTTAGTGAAGTAACTTCACTTGACAACTTCCGCCATAGAAAAGACTCATTGTCAATGTTGCCCGCTAAAACGAACACAAATAATGTTGACTTTTTTATTTTCTTACCATCTAACTACTGATTAAATCAAATTATTAGTATTTTTCCTATAATTACCATTTATTTGTCAATTTTTTTAAATGGTGTACAAAGACCTAGCCCAGGTTGGGACATATCTTTTGACTTCATGAATAATAATATTTCATGGAGATGATCTATGCGTTATAAATACCAATAATAGCGTGTCCTTACGGGAATTTTGATAAAACTTCAAATATTGTTTGTCAAATTCTTCTATCAATGGGTTTTAACAAATTATGTACATCGAGCCGACTGCTCTGGCAGTGAAGGAAAGCATCGTGAGGAAACCCACATACCTAAGAAATTATTTCGAAGGTACGTATAAAGTCTGCCAAAGTAGTAAACGTGGGCTATAAATGCCTGACGACTCGATAGTCGATTCGCTCACTGCCGCCATTAACTCGGCCATCAGTGAGAATGAAAAGGTTGCTAAGCATGGCAAGCCCAAGCTTCCCTTGGACATTAGTAACCTAATCAAAGCTAAAAACGCCGCTCTCCGCAGAGCCAGGCGTTATCCCACTCCCGGCTACAGGCTAGCCGCAAACCGGCTACAACGTAAGGTCAGATCCACCCTCGCGGAATTCAGAGACGTTCAAAGGGACGAGCTCATGATCAACATCTCTCCATCTCACGTGGCGTACTCCGACTGGACGCCCGAACTTACACCCCGCCGTTGTCTCGTCCCGATAACACTATCGCCTTCGAGGACGACGAGAAAGCTGAATGCTAAGCGGACAGCACTGCTTCACAATGCTCCCCGAGTACCCAGCCCACAGACCCTTCGCACATCCAGGCGGTGGAAGACGAAGTCCTCCTCAAGGACTCCCGGCCAGTCACCGCCGACCCTATTACAGTGTCTAACGATGAGATTCTTTCCCTCATCCGAAGACAGAAATCCAAGAAGGCCCCGGGTGTGGATGCAATTTCCAACCATGCACTCAAGCAGCTGCCGAGGCAGCTTATCTACTTTCAAAAAGCTTGGAAAGACGCTACAGTCATAGGCATTCCCAAGCCCGGTAAACCTTTGAATATTCCGGCTAATCACAGATCCATCAGCCTACTCAAGGCTATGGCTAAACTTCTCGAGACAGTCATACTCACTCGAATGAAGAACCACCTGTTCCCAGCGAACGGTGACCCCCTCATTACCCCCACCAATTCGGGTTTCGAGCCAAGTACTCGTGCCCTCAGTAAGTCCACCGAATCGTCGAGTACAGATATTCGACTGCTTCTACCCTAGACGACTTAAAACTGTCGCGGTATTCTTTGACGTAGCCAAGGCTTTCGACAAAGTCTGGCACGCGGGTCTCATTTATTAGCTTTCCAACACAGGCTTACCCGACCGACTAGTCAAACTAGTCGGCTCCTATCTTAAAGATCGCACTTTTCGTTTTAAACACGAAGGTACGCCCACCCCCCACAGGGCGGGAGTCCCTCAGAGCTCGGTACTCGCTCCTATATTATACACCACCTACACCAATGACATACCTATCCCGTCAAAAGGTGTCCAACTCTCCCTTTTTGCCGACGATACCCTATACGTCAAGGGCGTGTACGTCGACACCCTCATCACCAAACTCCAGAAGGCCGTAAACGACCTCGGAGCCTGGTTTGGAAAATGGCGAATTGATGTAAATCCAGAGAATAGCTCTGCGATGCGCTTCGAACTTAAACGCCGTCGCCCCTGCGACCCCCATATCCGAATGCTAGGTACACCCATCCCGTGGGCACTAACCACCAAGTACCTAGGTACTACTAGGCACGTAACGCTCGATCGTACGCTTTCATTCCCTCAGAGTTACCAAACTCGTCCGTCTGTACATGGCCCGCTTAAACAGTATGCTAGGCAGGACAGTAAAATGTGTCTTAGGAACAAGCGAACGCTTTTTAAGGTTTGCATCAGACCAGTCATGACGTATGCCGCCCAAATCTTTGCCCATGCCAAACCCTCCTATTTGTATAATCTGCAGGTAGTCCAGAATTTCTTCTGCTGCAGCAAGGCCACGGATGCTCCGTGGTACGTGCGTAACCCAGACCTGCACAGGGATCTCGACTTACCTACAGTACAACAACACCTTAGGTGGCGCTGTCCACCGCTTTTTTCAAGCGATCCGAAGAGCATCCTAACCCCCTCATACGCGAGTCAGTAACTTACACTGCTCCGTCCATGCCGTCGAGGTATAAAGTCCGTAGACCGAGAAACGCACTCTCGGATCCCCCGATCAGCTCTGGGCGAATCTGGACCAGCTTAAGCCTACCCAGGCCATCATCCAAACTGTCACTTGCACATTATGTGATTATTGTTCTCAGCGGGTGACCCTCTAGTGGGTCCCTGCTTGCGCACCCGCCTCCCACATTAAGACTCCCACGTGCGAAGTAATAATAGCTTCTACTATGATTTAAAAAAAGTGTAAGTAAGTAATAACAAACTATAAACAAAAGGAAACCTTCAATTTCTGAATGTATAATCGAGGTGGGTGAATGTTCGATTGCCAGATTTATCTATTTCAAAGCTCACTTTTGCCGTAAAGTCTGTACATTTCGGCTCCTATTAAAGTGCTCCGAACTAGTCTATTATTGATTCAAAAAATACTAACGAATACCAAGTTTGTTGTTAATGAATCGTGAAAAGTAAAAACATGAATGCAACTTGCGCGGTTCCGCATATGCAATCAACATATGTATAAATATTTATACACCCTATCTAAATATTGACAAAACTCGACGGTGCATTATAAATAATACAATTTTGTATACTGTTGTGGTATTTATTTTTTATTATTACGCGTTTCTCACTTTTAACGCAATCAACAATTATGCGGATCAGCTCTATTAGGAAACCTGACTACAGTAGGTTCAGAACTACAAATAACACGAAAAAGACCATAAACGTTATTGCAAATAATATAATAGTGTCTCCGAAATCGAGCTCATTTTCTTTCCACCTAAATGGGACTGTTACGTTCGAAATTAACCTCTTTAGCGAAAGGAATACATTTCATTTTTACTTATACATTCTTGGGAGTGGATAGGTTAGCCCTGTGAGAACGTGTCGCTCTAGAAACCGCAGATTTACTTACAGAAACAAGAAAACGTATTATATTTTTTAGTGCTAAGTACCTCCGGTGTATTCTTAGGGAAAGCGGCTCCATTTGTGGGAAGAAACGTTCTGTCCGTTGACAGAGTTATCAAAAATTTTACGAAAAGTAATAAATACAGTGCATCCTATTAGAATTCTGTGGTTTAGAGTGTAGGCGGCGACAGTTATTTCTTGTTGGTTTTATAAAACTTGTTTTTTTGATATGAGAAGTGGCACGAGGGCTGTTTTGGCGGGTCTGGCCTTTGGAATCATCTACGAGTGAAACATACACGACGTGTTCTATGATTGCATTGTAAACAATATCAACAGGTTCTTTTTTTTTTGCTAGTGAGTCTGACTCTCTGAAATTAATGAGTCACGTTGAAAACTATGATCGGTCCCGCTGTAGAAAACGCTTAAACTGTGTGGAGCATATCACGTGACGCTACATACAAAGCGTTATCGATAGCGTTGCCGATTGTAGATTGCAACTTGGCTAGACTGTAATTCATGCGTTGTAACATACAATCGAGCTTACCGATATAACCGATTATTTTTAAGCTCTCAAAGCTTGAAGTATAGTTGAGGAGTGACTTTACAAAAGGGGATATCTACATCTTATCATTTTTTTCAGAAAATTAAGAAAACCGACAAAGACAAGACACACAGGTCTACACAAAGACCGCTTAGCTATGTAGGTACTATGTAATAAGATAAATAGAAGGGCTTATAAAAAAAATTTGGCTGTCTAATTTAGTGGTACAAAATAAACAAAAAATTGAATATCCCCATTTGCAATGGTAAGATGTAGATATTCCCTTTTGTAAAGTCACTGAAAGTTCAGTGACTGTTCTGAAAGTTAAAAAAAAACATTATTGATGAAGATTTAAATGCTAAACTAAGATTTACAGTAAGGTTAAAGCTATAGACGTGCGCGACCAATACTCGAGCTTCGGTCGTTATGCGTTCACCAGTCGCGGTCACGTCCGTGGTACTACAAATTACTTATAAATCAATAGAACATATTAGTTAGAGTTTGTGAATCAGAAATAAAATATGTTCTTTATATTACAATATCGATAAAATACCGTTATTACACGTAACTAGAGAAGTTACGGATTTTAAATGCTGATTTTATAAATAACATGAATAATTCATTCTCGATACGTAACGTGATATTACTGAAGATTGATTGACGGAAAAATGGGTAAAACGACGACGATACAACAATTATCATGGCACAATCGTATAGTTAAACCATGTATGTATTTTAAAGTGTTTTTTAACACACAGCTTGTGAAATCGATGACATATAAAGTGGATAATTTTGACGTCCAAAACAGATTTCATTAACTTAATATACGACCCTACAATAACAATCCTATGTTCTTGATGTATATTTTTAGTATTGAAGGTATCGAGTGTATTTCGTGAACACGTTGTTATGACACGACGTGTTCATTTTGTTATATGAAATAAAATATTTTCTAGGCTAGAATGACTTAATACATATTTGGGAACAAATAAAGAAAGAAGAAAGAAAGAACTATGTTTATTTTACAAAATTGTAGAAATTACAAATAATATTCACACATTATAAGACAAATTTATAAAAAATTCTACACAGTAATTCGAGAATAAATAAAATGGGAACTCGACTCAGCAAAATGTCGAGGATTCAGTTAAATCCCCGAAGCTGGTTTTCAGTCGAACCCTGAATCCCATAGATGTTCTGGGAGAGGGAAAAATGCACTTGGATTGTTTCACAATAACATAATTTTTTTACTTAAACATGAAATAAAGAAGAATATATTTATTATAGTAAGTTACTTTACAAAATTAGGAGCAATTTTATATGTATGTATATGTGGCACGGTAAAAAAAAAATAATAAATAAATAATTATTATTATAATAAAATAAAAATATATAATATAATATAATAATTAGCGATAATATTGAACTGTAAAAATAGTTCTGCAGATTCACTGTACTTTCGAAATAAAAATAATAATATAAATGATAAATTAGTTCATGCCTACGCTTATTCATATATAACAACATATTATATATAACTACCAAACTAGCAAAATTTTTTGCATACTTACAAGTGGTTATCTATGAATAAATATGGATATTGTATGAAATGTTTCTGTATATTATATCCTTTTGTCACGACACGCGACCATACAATAATAATAATAATTTGAATAATAATTTACAATTACTTATAGTGTGTGTTACAGTTGTATAATTTAAGGATGTCGACGTCACCTGTAATTAGAGTGGCATTTAGAATGTAATTTTGTTTTTGTTATACTATGCTTATTTAGATGTACACTCTGTTGGTGACCTAATAAATAAATAAATAAATAAATAAATAATAAATAATGTATCAAACTTATTTATGTCTAAATCTATAAAGAATAAAAATTTTTTCTCTATTACAGATACAATGGCAGTGCGGTTACGAGAGTTAGCAGTGATATTTGCTTAGGTAAGCCCATTACGAAAGCTTAAGAACAAGATCTGGCATTTAATATATTCTATTAAAACTTCATTGTGCTTAAAGGGAGTGCTTGTCAAACATATAGGCTTAAAATGAATTTCAAATTCAACCGCCTACGCCGAATAAGAACAAAAAGCCTTATTCTGTTGTTTCTGGCTTGAAAGAACTGGCATGTATCAAAATCTTATAAAACCTCTTTATACATAATGCTTAGAAAATGTCAGCCCAGTTAAATTATAAAGTGAAATTCAAGCTCAGTCACCTACGCCTATTTGAATCAAAACAAAAACCGTCTCGTCGTTCAGTTGTTTTTACCTTAACCTATGAATGGAGACCAACATTCCGATTTAAATCTTTTTCGAACAGGTGTCTCTCACGTTTAAAATGCCAAATATGTCATTATGGAAATGTCAGTTTTGTTTGAAGATTTTTTGGCTTACGATTAACGGTTAAGTCTTATGCTTGGAATGTTAAGTTAGATACTTTAAGGTTGCAAATACTCGTGTTGAAATCGCGTTGACGGAATGTACGTCTGTGATTGATTGACACACCTATAACTGTGAATTACGATGAGACTGCTTGTGAAACTTCGTGTGTGTGATCTGGTAAAGTTCTCAATTGTAAAAATGGTTGTGATTCAACTCATAAATATAACTTAATTTTTTTTTTGACATTATAGAGCTTGAAACCTAAGTGTAATAAAGTTCTTATGTCCTCGTGTCCTCTTATTTTGAAGAAAGTTGCCAAAAAAACTTAAATGGTAAACAATATTTTATTTATGTATTAAGATTGAAGCCAGATAACGTGCCCGCTTACAGCTATAACTATTTAACACTAAATTCTAAATTTCATTTAACTAAACTTCTTCAAAAAACGTTATGTCTTACAAAGCAGGATATTCGCAGTCCCTTTCTAGACCGGAAACCTCAAACTAACTGTAACTGATTGTTCCCTGTTGTGTATTTAAAGTGCTGCCTACCTTTACTCAGCCTTCACGGAAAGGCTTCAAACCGGCTACGCGTACGAGAGTATCTGCCAATTGGTAACGCCCACGGATTCCCTGACACGACTTACAAGAAATTCATGGCATTCTATTTTTAAAATTTCAAATAGATTTTGTTTTATACGATAGAAGTTTCGTGCGGTTGGTTTAAAGTAGGTCATAAGATGACGTACCGTCAGAGCGTTTCAATCATAAACACACAAACAAAAAAAACTCTCCTCATTACATATGCATTAAGAACAAAAAAGTCGAAACTTTTGAGATTTTTCAAAAACTTTTCCCACTACTCGCATTCAAAAAACCCGTTTTGCATAATGTTTCGTAAATTTCATTTACTCCATTTATACTTACTTTGTTGACTTGTTTTATTCTTATAAAATAAAAGGCTAAAGTTCGTAAGTTTGATTTGAGTTGATGCTCAAGTCCAATGTCTATGGTAATTCTTTGAATTTTTCCTATAGAATACTCGAGAAAGCTTTCTCATTTACCGCGTTTAAGGTAACTTAATAAATAGTTTGTAGTTTAATATATTACCTCATTGACTACCAAATCAATTTAGACCACATTTATACTGCACGGTACTCCGAAATCGCATTAAGTAAATCTTTCAAAGGAACACGAACCTTTGGAGCTAATAAGGTCTCAACAATAGCAATACGAAAGCTAAACGTCTCGTTTGGAAATATACGGAACGAATTTTACTTTAAATAATGTCAACCAAATATTGCAAAATTAGTATTTCATCAGAACCATTTTTTTCCAAGAGAAACCCCGTTTTTTGTTTAATAAATATTCCTTTTTTGAATTAGCTTCAAAACGAATACCTACTCTGCGTTATACGCCAATCTCGACAATACTGGCAACATGAAAATACAAAAAAACGTATGCAGACCTCAGCGAAAGGGCTCAACGGTCACGTTCAAAAATCGAACTCGTGAATTTTCACTCGTGAGTTTAAAGCGCCGCCAACCTATCTGTTCAGTAGCAAAAACTGGAACTAAAGCATTTGTTAAGCGACTAAATGTAAAACTTCATTTACACGTAGAACGCAGCACCGCCCTTTACTGTACAGATAAGTTGGTCGGACTGTACAACCGCAACCAGTATAACGGGACAGTGCTGCCCTCCTTCAGTGTGATAAAACTTCTGTTCCTGATACTACATTTCAGAGAAACAGGGATTTCATAATTGGCTCGATAAAATTAATGATGCGAACTAATTCGTGACTCACTAAGCTTGGGGCCGCCTATTAAAGAACGCTGGTTAAATGAGAAAACCTGTAAACGGTGTATTCTTGAAACAATGTTGTCGATTTTTTAGTTCATTATTGAGATGTGTGTACTGATTTAATATATTGTTCGTGTCGTAGGATTTGATAAGAGTATTATTTTACACCGCAAGTGAAAACAAAATTGATTGGACATGATATACAATTGTAATTAATTTCCCTCTGGTGAGCCAAAGTCTTCAATCTCACTTGGTTAAAAAATGCAGAATATTAGTTTAGTGCACGCCTATCCCAGATCTAGCAGAAACACTTGAAAAATCTAGAAAAATGTTGCCTCGGGATTTTTAACTTTAGAGTGAACCATAGGCGTGTACTATCGTCGGCCTATTACGCCCAATATGAAAAAAAAATCATAGATCAAATATATCGTTCTTTTTAATAAATAGTAATCAGTATAACCTTTTTATAAATACAACACAAACCTATTGGAAGTTGCTTAAAAACCTGGTGTACTAAATGTCACAGTTTTTATTTCATTTCGATACAATCTGTAGTTATATTCATATCAAAATGTTTATAGTTCCAAAAGTGGAGTATTTATGCAAATTAATTTTGTTGAATCAGAGCAAACATTTAATTACAGATCACGTAAGCTAAGTTTATGTAATGAAGTTAAACTTTCGCTACATATCAGAACGCACTTAAAATTTTGGAGACTTACGTAACTGGATGGCATTATCTGTCATTTAAAAAAATTGAATATTACGAATAGCTTAAATTGATTATAATTTAAAAATTTGCGACGATTTATTTAGAATAATGTGTAATTATGGGCTGAAGGCTTTTGATAGTATGGGAACATCTAAAATATGTATTGGAGTTGACGCATTTTCTTTATTTTCTTGTAATTGTAATATTCAGTAAAAAAATTATTATTTCATTAGGTTTATGAATAATATATAAATAAATAAAATATAAATGTTTTTACATACAGTATTCGATTTACACCCATACGTAACCACATGTGTGGCCCATACCATTATTAGGCCTAACCTTACACTATACACTGTACTTCTTTTGTTTTATTTGTAGTCTTTAAATTAAAAAAATACCTAATCCATTAAAAAAATATTTCATTTGAATATCCAGAATCACTAAATATAATAAATTCCTACAGTATTATAATTTAATAAATAATAAGAGCGACGTTAAAAAACGTGAAAAACTTCCAATTAAAAACAAACAACATTCCTAATAATGAATATTACAGAACACATCTTAATACGTAACTTATAACACTGAATATATTAACATAACATTTTATATTTCTTACTTTGAGTAATTCTTAACAACTTGGGCATAATTACTCGGTAAGTAGAGAACTGACCAAGTTCCGAATGTTTTCCGGAGCGTATCGACGGACCACCAAATTTGGTCAGTAACCGAGGCTCTGCAGACAGTTACGCTTCTTAAGCTTTTATAACTGGCTTGAATAACACGTGTTTTTATACCTTGTTTGTTTCAGGAATACTTGTTTTTTAGAAGGTGAAACCTTTTGCGGTATTGTTTTCGATTTCGAGTACCTATGAGTTATTTTTTAAATTTGTTTTATTTTATTTTTTTCCAAATTGGATATCATTTCGATGGTGACCATTATGAACAGTCTCGATACTTGATTTATAGAAGTAAATATGAATAAATGAGTATGTATTTTTTTTAACTTCCGACTCAAAAAGAGGGATTCTATAAGTTTGTTCTGTGTATATATGTATCTGTGTGTCTGTGGTATTGTAACTTCGAAACGAATATACAGATTTTGATGCAGTTTTTTTTTTGTTTTAAAGCGAGAGTTTTCTTAGCCATGTTTGAGCGAAATTGATTCAGCCGTTTCAAAGTTATGCGAGCTTTTTGCTATCAGTCCGGGGTTCTTAATTTATGCTTACAAATAACTTGTTATTAACCAAGGCTAAAACTAATAAAGCGTACTTAGAAGCATTTTAGACTTATCTCAGCTAAATGGTTAAATAAAAAAGCTTTATTTCTTACTTCATAAGATACATATTCTGAAAACATGTGAAACCAATTTTGTCAAAATTCTTTATTGAGATTTTCACCTTAATGTTTTATGTAACAAAGTCACTTTTTATTTGACCACTTAGCTGAGATAAATAATTTTTCAACCTTAGTCATAGCCGGGAAACGATCGGAGGGTCCAGTGTTTAATGAGTAATATCCGTGCCCGTAGACATAATTAAGCGTTGTTGTTTTTTTATTTACTATTGGTTGTTAAATTGGAGCCATATTCAATGAATTGCTGCCGACCGAAAGCAGTTGCAATTCCCTTGGTTCCTGCAATTGCACCAGGTGTTTCTTTCCTGTAGTACAGCAGTAAATATGCTTTAAACATAAGACACTACTCTCATTGAAAAGTTTATAATTTAACACTATACAATAACCTACCAAAAAAGGGAAAGAAGGGAAAAATATATTTAAAAAATGTGCCAGGTAAACTATAAAATAGCATATATGTTATGATTTGTCTGGCTTTCTGGTCTCAAAAGTCTGGCAGTACAATCTATCTACTTATTCACATTCGTATACAAGCTAACGCCATACAATAAAGGTATACCAGTATAAATTATAACAGCCCATTGGCATCGCAGTAATTGCAACCTCAATACTTCAATAGCAACTCTTAATACCGTAATCTTCAAGTTAACTGTAATCAAGCTCTTCACTTGATGAACTGGATGCAATTTAGTATGTTCCCATTGTCAATTGCCTCAAATATCTCTATCGACCGATAGCTCTCTTAGATATTCAGCGCAATCACTAACCATATCCAACCAACCTTAAATTCCAATCTTTGCCAATTCCCGATAAAAGATACGTAAAGCGATTATCAAGTGTACAACAAACTGCTTAAACTACATCAAAAATGAGCCTTAACACTTTGAGATAAAGAATACAACGTTAGCAGCCATGTCCTCTGTACTAAGCTCGATTGTCGAGTACCGTTCCTGGCCCTATCGTTAAATTATCGCTCACGTTTTGCTACCGGTCTCAATGGTATTATGGTGTTGCTAAAACAACAGCTAGATGTTAAATTGTCCCTTTTATCAAAGAAACCACTTAAGTACTGCTACGGGATTATGTAGGAAAGGGAGTAAAGTAACTGCCAATAAAGATGTTGCACCGATAACACTGCTAAAAATATTGTTATGTTTGCCTGAACGAACTTGCCCGTAATAAAGAGTAATGATTTTGATAAGTAAGTGTGTAAGCGAGTAAGCAAGCTAAGGAAGGGTTTTTCATTTCTTATGTCCTGTGTAAATTTCTTATGTCCCCTGTTACATTTAAGTACTTTTAGTGTAGTTTAATTTGGAATAAGGGACTACTTTTCCGTCAGTAATTTTGGGAAGTGTGTAAACGATATATAGAGGGTATCAAAACAAGGCGCCAATTTTCCCAATATGAGCCCCGTTTTTTAAAAATATTATTATAAAAAACTATCCCCTTCTACACTTGGCCGCAACAACAAAGCTGTGTTCTTTTTACAAAACTAACAGCATGTATTCCTGGGATAGACCCATACCTTAATTAAGATGCTAGTAATCGCAATACTCATCTAAACGAACACAGCAATTATGTAGCAAATTGTCTACACGAATCCCAAATAGCGGTAAACCTAAACGTGACTCGAACCTTGTGATCAGTCATCTTCACTTTCGGGCACTCCTGCGCATGCATCCTTAGTAGGTTTGTAAATTCGTAAATGTTTGTATGTCTATTGGATGTTTGTACAGAATGAACAGCTAAACAGATTTGGCTAATATTGAGTTCAATCGTAAGAAAAAGCGGTTATTTTTAGTCACTCATTACTGTATGAGGGAAAAGAGTTGTAGATACATAACTGGCTGCAGTGTGCGTGTACCTGCGTCACCCTATGTACCACCATGTCTTAAATCAATGTTATAATTTCAATAAACGATCATGCGCATTTAAAACTTAAGTTCTAACTTACCTCTATCGTTCATCTTTGCGTGAAATCAATAAGTTTATGCCTTTTTAGTCTCTTCCTGACTAATTTCACTGAATTTTTAAAAGCCCAATTAACAGCTCAGCTTTTCTACAGAATTTTTGTGCAGGAACACATAAACAAAGTCACGAGCAAAAGGTAGTTTGTTATATATTTATATTCATGTCTCTCTCGTTACAAACTGTTATGCTTGCTATGCTTAATGAACGATGTCAACCGGTCAAAGAGCAAGTCTATTCAAAGGGTTTGAATATGTTCGTTAAAAACGTGTGTTTCGTTATTTTATATAAGGTTATTTTGAATCAAGAATACAGTTACTTACTGTAGTTTTCCTTTAAAGCGATTGATGATTTGACTAAAAAGTGTGTTAAGCAAATATGTAATTTAAAACTTGAAAGCTGACTAGACAGACGTCTGTGGATAAAATATCTCATTTCACAAATTCAAATGGCCTTAAATTGTGATGCCATAAATAAAATTACATTATGAGAACTGGATCTTGGCAGCTCCACTATTTTGTAGCAACTGTCATCCATTTAGTATAACTCAAGCTTCTTAACCATGTAATACGCCCACATAAGTCACCGAACTATAAATTTCCTCGACTATTTTTATATTCAGCAGGTGGTTGGTGTTTATTTTGCAAAATAAAACCCTTGTATGGAATTTATGTTTGTGATTAAGATAATAAAGGTTTGCCACCTTTTTATTGCGCCGGCAACCTTTAAAGAAATCATTGACTTTTTTAAATAGAGAAATTCAATACACAGACTCTTCAACTTTATGACTTTTTAGTCAGTAAATCACGTATTTTCCATCCAGGATATGAACCGACACCTCTTGTATACGTGTATCAGGAAGAGTTGCTCCTACTTACACCACGTGATTCGTTAATTCACCAGTGGTTTCCATTTTCACTTTTATTACTACTATTCTACTGTTATTTTTTATGTAAACTTCAATGGCCATTAGCTGTGACAACACAATCTATTTACTAAATATTGTAATATTAGTGGCGCGGAAGTGCGATAACATACCGTAACGATATCAGGAAGCGATTTCAAACGATGTAACTATAGAGAATGCCCCATAACATTGTCAACTAACCTCTTTTTCACGAAGCAAATATTTATTAAAGTCCCGACGCTTGCGCAGTTCCAACTGATCGTTTGATTTTACGACGCATTCGATCTTGATGATCTGTGAGAAATACCGTTTCAATTACATTTTAACTTTATCACACTATTTTTTATTTAACTTCTTTTAAGGTCCGGCTCTGTTCAATCAATTACAGCAATGAATATATCAAGCAAAAGCAGTTTTGTTCGGTTTCACACGTTAAGCGTTTGATCCCGTGAGAATTTCTGCTCACGTAATAGCTTCTTAAAATTAAGAAAAATATTAAAATCTTTGAAATTATTAAAATTTTTATTAATTGAAATAAACAATTATTATTAAATAACAAGAAGCCCCTTTCAACTGCGTACCTTCTAAAGCCGTGGAAATTTTGGAAAATTGGAAATAATTTTAATTAAAATCTACTTTTAAAAAAGTAGAGGCCTGGTGGTGTGTTTTAAAAGTCGGTTAAGAAATTTCAGTTTTTTTCGTTTTTATGTAAACAAATATTTTCTCTCAACAAAAATAAGTATAGATATATTTTTAAGTATAGATTTTTAAGTATAGATATATTGCCTTTAAACCGCCACTATGTATTTGCGATGATAATCTGCACATTTAAAATGATCGAATTTAGCAAATACTATTCAAATGTCACTAAATATCCAGATTTGTCATAAAATTTGTGGTTACCATAGAAAATTAAGCAAATCGGGCATTAAATTCTTGTTTATAGTTATTTAGTCACGAGTTCATGACTGTTTTGGCTTTGGTGTTCAAAAACGTTGTGTTTTGGTGAGTATTTTGGATTATTTCTTGCTAATTATGAAACAAATAAAAAGTTTGAATGATAAATACTATTAAAATAACTATGAATATATATGGCTACTTCTAATGGTGCAAGACTTCAAAATGTGTTTAGTATTGCCTTTACATGTTAACAAAAAAAATCCATTCCTACATTAATATAATAAAAGTATGGTTGCCCAGTATAATCGGTGTGTTACTGTAGATGTTTATTTGTACCCACATTAAAATTACGCTGAATTAGTTTTATGGATCGTACTTATACCTACCTTGGAGCCTAGTGAAGTGGCATCGACGGTAGAATAGAAAAGTGAATAGATTGCTAAACGTATGAAATTGACATAAGCGCACGAAACGTTCAATCAAAGGCATATGTTAGCATTCTATTCGCTTGTCTATTCCATCGTCGAATGTCCACTTGTCTAGGAGAGCTGGACTTTTCAATCCAGTCCAAAACGAAGCATTTTCTCTTAGTTAAGTTTTTATAACTACAATTTATGACTTGAAAATAAAGTTCAAAATAGCCAAGTTATTGAATATTCATCTCTTTACGTCGCTTAGAATTCCGTATGATTTATATTGTATCCACGCAGCCTTCTTTGGCGAACGTTCTCGTTTCTAAACAGCCAATGATTTAGTGCTTTTGTCCAACTGTTCACTTATTACCATAGTATCTTTAAACAATGGGATACACATATGTTTATTTTAAACGTACTCCACCATAGACAATAATTGTTCAATAATTCTATGCGAGACATCATAATAGTCTGCAACTTAGAACATTGCCTATACACTTTGCATAATTCCAATTCGATTTGTATTGAACGGGTTTTGTGTGAGCCCAATGAGGTATTATTTGATAATTTAAATTTTCTTGAACTAGTATTATTGCTGTTTACTGGACAGGAGCCAATGCTAATGACATATTTGTTACTACAAAACGGACTTGGACAGTGCCTGCAGCGAATAGGTAATACACATAAACATAACTCCATGTACTTACACATGTTGTACTGGACAATTATTTTCTATGTTAGATTGTGTAATATAGACACTATCCCACAAACAGCTTAGTTATTTTGTTTCTTAATTGGTTATGCTACAAATCTCTAGATCATCCTATGATCATTTCAGAATATGGGACATACGCGTATGACAGACGCATAATTTTTTTGGTAATTTCTACAATAAACTTGTTAGTTACCACGATTATCTTGTTATCGCTACAGATTTCTTGATTCTTAAGAAAATTATATATAATTATATTATATAGTTACTTTTTAAGTTAGTCTTCCTATTACAATTCCCTTAATACCTTTGCAATTACTTTGTAAATTATCACTTAATCAAATTTAATACCACATTGTTAGAAATCTAATTTAGTGTTTAAATCTTTCCTCCGTACTTTATTTGATAAGTTGTAAGAAGCTCACGACTATTAAAGTAAAGAGAAGCTAATGAACAAACTTGGCATAGGATAATAAATTTATAGAAAATTAAACCTTATGACTATACCAATAAGTTATATTCAATTTTGTGTCTGGTTTCTGTTCTTTACAAAAGGGTTGCACACCAGGTGGTAATGAGGATGCCTGCGGGATTTCTAGAATATTTCCCATTTATGTCAGCTATTAGAATTACATTCAAATAACATGTATAAATATTAAACCGTTACAGTAGAGCGTCGATTATCCGAACGTCGATCAACCGAACGACCGCTTATCCGAACTACTACGCCCGCCTGACCCGCGCGTGCCTCTCCCCCGCCTCCCGCGCTGCAGTGCGCGCCGCACTTGTCGCGACTTGTTAATTGTACTTCTATGTCACTTCCAAGGAGCCGCTAGTCGATAAACTAAATTTAGCCGCGTGTGAAAGTAATTAAACTATTATATAAATTATACTAAAGTAAACTCTCGATTTAAAATGCCTAAACGTAAACGTGTTGTCTTTTCTATGAAAGATAAATACGAGATTAATAAACGGTTAGAGGATGGCGAATCTGCAACCAAGTTATCCAATGAATACCAAGTTGGTAAGTCTACCATTACCCTTGCGTTGGTTTGAAACACAGGCTGAAAGTGACCAGTATCAAATATCTGCCCTTAAAAAAGTACGTGACCTAGCCGCTCGTAAGCGGGTAGGCTTGCTTCGGCAGACGAACATTGAAGATTTTTTTAAGCGTTAATTGTACCTATTACATACATGTTTAACAACAAGATTGTCGGCACTTATTTGTTTAATTCCTATTTGTCATTAAAGATATAAATGTAAATATGGCTTTCCTTTACCTGTATGTATGGCTGAATCAATTTTCATATCGGTAGGTCAGTTATCCGAAAAAACCGATTTTCCGAACACCCAAGTCCCCCAATTAGTTCGGATAATCGACGCTCTACTGTATTTAACATACTTGATAAATTTAATTCGTTCCGGATTTACATAATTTCTTATAAGATACAGCGGGATCGTTGTAAATATATTGAAAATTGATTATTATCACCAATAATTGAGTATATTATGATGTGGAAACACATGTAGATGAATAAGCCACGGAGTATAATCTAACACAAGCTATTTGTAGAACCAAAGAAAATAAACTCGAGTATGCGGAAAAAATCCACATAACTTTTGAATGGCCGCACCAATTTTAATAGTAAGAACGCTCTCGATGCGTTCAAAATGTAATTAAAAAAAAGTAAAGTATTAACACGCTAAGTGAAATCCTTAATCCGTCTTAAGTAACTATTTGATGACTGTCGTTAGATCTAGCTTACCCATCAGTCTCACTTACTTATCTAAAGGCTCAAAATCGTAACGCTAGGTGAATAATCTGCAAATATATACAAAATTTACTGTTTCTCTCTAAAATAAACGAATGTTTCCAACCAAAACCATATTTTTGGAAAGATCGTAATAACCACTCGACTGGAAAGTTTCTTCGACTGCATCAAATCAATTTATTATTGGTTACACTAGTAACCACCGCTCAAATAGTAATTATCGAATTGTAGTCGAACCCGCTAGACACGAATCAACTCGATGCCTTTTAAAGAAATGTCTTACTAATTGGTAGGTTACTCTAGATAGAAGCCAACGCTGATTTTCTATGAAACACAACATATATTTTTAGTTTCGAAAGTAATACTATGATCGGAAATGTCTTGTTTTGTTCAATTTAAGTATCAGTAATCTATTTTAATAAACCGTCATTTGAATAAACACTTTATTCCATTTCTACTGCTGTTATGTATTACTCAATCGTGCCCTCTGACACTAGGAACCAAGGCCTAAAAACCTTTCACTTTTTCAATAAAACGGTGTTACAAAAGCAATTACAGTACTCAAACGCACTATGACCTGAATGCGATCCAAAACGAAGGCAAAAAAAGTTTTACTTGCAATTGCATTACAGTTTTTTGTTTTAAAATAACGCGGTTTCGTTCATAATGTGATTTAAAACAACGTGACTTTCGAAACAGTTGACATTATCGCGTCGTGTCTGTCCAAAATTGTAACGTGACCTCGTGGCAATCGGATATTTTGTGACATTTTCTCTTTAACCAAAAATCTATTTAGTATACCTATTTGACATGTAGCGCTAAAAGCAAATACATAACAGTAATATTTCCTTTTACTTTTTGGAGTGCTCCCATTCTACTGAGTGTATAAACAGTTTATTTATAAGAAGCGTGATATTGTTCTATTATGATAACAATCGAGCTTGGTCTACAGTCTAAACAATACATGCCTATTTGTGACGTTACGTTGAGAACGCTTTAAATGTATTATGTATGGCAATCGTTTATATCCATGTAAGATAATGATAGTTCACGAGATATTACCGTGTACACATCATATTTCCGTAGTAAGAAATATAGTTGTGTTTATTAAACGATAATTGTTAAAACCACGTGTTTAAAGCGTTGACGGCTTGTTATCCAATTATTGAATGCTTTTAGCTATAATTGTATCTATTTTAAATTTATTTCTTCTGATTGTATTTGCGGTGCAGGAGCTTATATTGAAATAGCCTTTGTAACTACAATTATAATAACAAGTCTTAAATTTATCTGAAATACAACTATGTCCACACATAATAAATTTATGAAAGTTAAAAAAAATACTCAAATGTCCCTCTAATAAAACAATCTATAAAACTAGAGAACACAGCTTTAATTCGAAGACGTGTTTGCCATTTCGTTTATCTACGATCTTTATCTATCATTATAAACAGTTTATCAAAAATATCAAACTATTAAGATCTCTCTAAGGACGTTTTTATTCTAGTTTACCAATAGAAAAACTCTTAAACAGCTTTTGAAAGAGCATGTTCTACTAACAGCCCAATTTAATCATTAAAACTTTGACATGAAACAAGCCTTATCAAACAAATAAATTGTGTATTAACAACGTCACGATTTATGAACTAGGTGCACTTACGATTTCATTGGTGTACGATATTAATCTAAAATCATTATCGACTTTACTGAACGTAGATGGCTATCCTAGATCGGTTGCTGTATATGGAAAACGAAATCGAAATTCTTATACTAATACGCAGCCGTTTATATTGAAACTAAAATAATTCAAGAGCAAACTGACAAATAATCGCTCTGAAACTTTGATTAAAGTAAATAGCGGAAGATAGGTAACAAGCTCCCTAAAAACGGACTTCAAAAACCTATCTCCCGGTTGTTTGATTTTTCTAGTCAAATTGTTTAGTCACTACGCGTAACGAACCGACACTTTACAACACGACACCAATAGAAATGAAATTATACGGAAACGACAAATGTTGACTCGCTCGCAAGCTCTTGTTTTGCATCACTCTATTTCACGTCGGGGATAATTGAGTTTGTGTGAGTAAAATTAATTACTTATAAGATAAAAATTTATACACTCTTAATGATTATTTACGATCACTATGATTATTATTTTTTGTTTTTCGTATTTCATTTTTGACATTTTATTCTAGTTATTCTCATATTGCTTTATGTTTCAATGTATGTATACATTAAAAAGTTTCTTCTTTTGTTATTTTGACATAAATATTTGCACATCGTTGGTTACTGCTTAACATGCCGTTCAAACAGAATTAAGACCGCCTGATGTATACCACATTATTGCAAATAAATTATGGTTTGATTTGAGAAATGTATCCGTGGTAGTATCGACCAGAGCCAATTTTTACGCATTTTACTTAAATTAAAGCTCCGAAAGCTCATTGTAAAACTCCCACGAATTTTGCGCTGGCATTTGAAAATATCTGAGAAATAAATGTATAAGTATTATTAATTAGTTACGGACTGAACTACATTTATCAATTGTGTGGTATAATTTTAATTATCTATTTTCTATTGTCCCACTAGCGTTCAAAAGTCTGGACACTCTAGTCACGAAAGCGTTTTAGCCGGCTTTTTGCTTTTACGGAGGATAATAAGTAAATTGCAATTCGTGAGTTGTTCTGTATCTGTTTCCATTTTATGTTTGAAGTCAATGAATAAACTGTGCACGTAAAATAATTAAATTAATGTAAAAAAACAGATTTGTTATAAATATACATAACAGTATTATAATAACGAAGAGAAAGAAATAAAGCAACAAATATATAAAAATGTTTACAATTTTACCATAGAAAAACAGAATAATAAAAATAAGGAAAATAATACATTAAAGAAAAAATTTTTGTTGCCAAAAGTTATTATTTTATTTTATTGTTTATGCGTTATTATCTTGAATAACGAGATTTGTTGTAGGTGTTTGCATGGACGTTGTCGCCAATTTTCTGTTACCGTTTTCTAAATAATTCTGACAACAGATATTAGTGAAATTATCGTTTGGAATGTAAAATATTACAGAAATGAATCTCAAAAATTTGTAACTTATTTGGTAATCACATTGATAGAATACAAATCTAATGCTGTACAAATAAAGTCAACATTGTAGTTACTAATATTTGAAATAAAAGTTGATTTACCGACGTGATTTCAACAACAAAATCGCTCTCACGTATATCGTTTATTGTGAGCATTAACTACACATCATTTGTACAACGAAACGATACCATTAAAATATCTCACTATAATGAGCGTATTAGTAATGCCTAAATATATCTCTATTCCGAGCCGCTATCAATTCAGGAACGGTTATATTAAAGGCATATTCATTTCTATTGTTTATTGATTTTCAACACCTTTCAAATACATTCCGAATGAATCAATATCTATTGAATACGATGTTGACAAATAAGAATTTCTTTGTTCCAAGAGTTTGTTTGCGATTGAGTTAAATGTAGTTTTGTTCTAAACATATTCATTGATATGAGTGGTTATCGTCGGGTTAGGTCGTTCTATAATTTTGGATTAGTTTTACTCGGAAGGAGTTGTGTTGTGGAAACAGGTCGTGGCGTGCCTGAAAAAGCGCGAGTTGCACTCTTGATACGAACATATCGTGACGTTTGTGTTCCGCTAACGGAGTTATAAAGACCTTGACTGGGAGACTCTTGAACTTTGGAGCTTCTTTACTTTTAGCATAGGGGTGAGTCATTTCTTTAATTCTATTTTCAGATTTCGTTTATTAATAAACTTTTAGTTTCTGTTGATTTGGATATTGTGATAGCGACTGAAGTTGATTTGGTTCTAAAACAAATTAAAGTAATAAAATAAAATCAACATGGCCATATCTTGACAAAGGACTCTAAATCCAGATGGAACGTAATCGAATCCAACAAGAATATAACAAGATAGAGGAAAAGTACCATTTAACGAACGATAATGCTCTATTGGTAGATATAATCATTGAATTATGGCGGCCCTGCGCTGATGGCGCGAATACCACCATCGTCTGCGCTTGCGTCGTTCCAGAGACTTTCAAATGTCACTGCAACAGGTCGAGGTGACGTGGGAGATTCACATTTTACCACTAAACACGTTTATTGCTCACTATTACTACCACAGTAATGTTACGAACTGCTATACTTGGGTTTATACTATCAGTAATTCCATAATTTACTCCCTCTTGTTTGTGGCTTGCTTTGTATGAAAGGTTTTGTATTTGCATTTTGATATTGGTTGGACAGCAACATTGTAATAAGCTTTTGAGGGTCATGAGTATTTGTATGAAAAAGTTTAATATTTTGTTATCCTAGAGTTTAGGGAATATAAAAATGATTAATAATATGTCGCAAGGAGTTGTCAATTTTAGGTTCAGTTCAGTTTTGTGGTGTTCTGTGTCTAAATTTAGCTAAAAGTTTTGCTTTATACACAAATTGGAATTTTAGTCGAGATTAAAAATTTTTTTGTTTTAATTGTTAGATATACATGTTGATATAATAAAATAAACTGTACATAACTTGAATGCAATGTCCGTCAAATCAAATGTAAAGGTTGAAAGACCGACATGTGAATGGTTAACTATATGCAGACATATGGTTTCACAAAAAACTTATGTGACGTGATTTAAGTAGCAGGTTTTTGCAACTTCAAGTTTTTGTTTTATGTTTTCTTTAAAGGGTATACTGAACTGGTAACGTTTTTAAAAGGTAAATCAGTACACTTTTAAGAAAAATACGTTTATGGACTACACAATTTTTTTTTGAGGTTTGTCAACAAGCTGCATATTTTGAAACATGTGAAATAACCAAGTTTTAATCAAGTTAATTAATGAATTAACATTTTATCCAACTTGTACCTAATCAATATTAAAGGAAATACCAATCAGTATTGATAAGTATTATATCTAATTAAGTTTACTACATTTAGAGTAATTAAGCACGGTTATGTCAATAGGATTTTTTAATTGGGAACAGGTTTAGAAATCAGTAGGTTATAGAAAAATTCTTGATTTTTTTTTACAATGAAGTTACCTATAACGCTAATCATATGTTTTTGAATAAAGACAAAAAATAGCCCAGTGAGATATTTGCTGTTAAATAACATTATCATTAACATAAGAAATCTAAGAACAAACCAAACAAACACTTAAAATTCATCGTCCTACTTTACGTTACGTTCAGAATTTTTGACTCATTAGCATTGTAATAAGCCTTTGTCGAGAGCTATGTGGGACAGGCAACACGCAACGTGGCCCAAAGACAATACAGCTGATAACCAGGTTAACAACACATGTCATAGCAATCATTACTACGAAAATTATAACGCTTATTTCAACACCTGTAAAGACTAATTTACAGATTTAAAAAAATACCATTTAAAAGTGTAGCAACTATCGACTTGCCAACTTGTCATGATCTAGATACCTTTTTGCTGTAACAAGAAACAGCAAAGACTGATAAACCGAATGGAAACAACATGGAGATTTCTGGAATTTTTCAAATAGTTGCGTGAGCGCACGTTGTATACCCACATTTACTTAGAATGCTGGAAACTGTGTTTGTGCAATTAGCATAGTAAGAGTTGCATTTCCCATACAATTTATAACCATTTATTTATTCTTGCAACAAAAGCGAAATATAATTGTGAAGTAGCATTTTCTGAACCCGTAGATATCTTATAGAGTTATTCATTTCAAGCACTTGTAGCTTAGACATAATACACACTTACTGTATGTGTATACGTTTTTATAATTGTTAAAGTGTGTATTTAAACAACCTGTTTCTATTTGCTTGGCCGAATTTAGCTTCGAGTAACACCCATCGCCTACGCCTCAATGACGGCGAAATTCGAAAGTAAAGAGAAGAGCTTTATAATATTTTTTGAATCTTTAGGTAGGTCTGTTGAGGCTGTTTCAACACAATTCGATTTCAATCACAGTTATTCGATTTCGAAATGATTCTTGCGATTCTCAGTAGTCACTGTATGCTTTTTTAAATCCGATGGCATAACGTTTCTTGTAACTGGTGTAATACAATAAAATTACAATCAAAGCATTCTGTTTAGTAATTTGTTCATCTAAATTTTCGATTGTGTTCTCATAATTTGGATCAACGATTTTGAATGGCTTTGTAATGAGATTAATATTGTTGTTTCGTATTATCTCGGTTAAATATAGTTCGTTTTCGATATCAAGCTACCAAATTATGTTCCGAATGAGTGAGTCACGTGAAAGACCGGTCCACCACACCTCGGGCCCACGCACTTTCTGAGCAGTGTGGTCAAGTTGCCATCAATTTGTGCGACAGACGGTCTCTTTATTCTTATCGCTTCCACTATATCAATGTACACCTGTCTAGAGTATGTTCTTGTGCTTGTTTTCATCCTTAGTTGGTTGGTTATGTGTGTATGATTATGAAAGTTCAAAGGCGTGTAGTTGATAAGGAAATACTTAATTATTGTTCTTTAGATTTATGGTCATCAAAAGCTTGTAAGTTCTTTTGGGTATTCATGGTTTCTGTCGTTGTTTCTTATAAAATCTTCAACTTAACTATATTTATGTAAGACGATGTACACATTATTATATATAAATCACTTTCAAAACGCAACAAAACTAAAATCTGAAAAAGCTGCGCATCTTCCTGCAGCCTCCCAAAAGAAACATTGTTGAATAACCGATGGAACATTAAGCAAATAATTAATTGGTTTGCTAATTGCTGGCTACGGTCCATTGTTCTCCGGTTGGTCTGACAATTGCTATTGTAATTAGACAATGTTGGGAACTGACCTCAGGAACCGTGGTGCAAAACCTTCTTAGCCGATGCTTCTATTGAGGAAGCGATCAAATCTTTTATGGGACGTTGAACTGAGAATTGAATGGGCGAAACAAAAGCATATTTGTTCCAAACTTGATCTTTTTAAGATTATTACTGTGATTGTCGGTAGTAACCTATTTTATTTTCCCAATTAGGTGTTTTGTTTGAATTTTCTTGGAGATTTATTTCTATACAAACTTCACGACTTCGACACGTTTTCCGTCCTTAATTCCTATTTATCTTTACAAGCTGTATCTGAACTCATTAAGTTTTTCACATGAAATAGTGACAAACGTTTATACGTCCTATCAAACAGTACAACGTCAGAAGGCTTTCCTTGGCACAAATAAAATGACCAGTGTTCGCTTAAGCCTGAATAAGCTTAGACTTACTGGAGCAGAGAATGTATTATATAAATCTTATTTTGTTTCAGATTCTTAAATGGAACATAATAAATGTGGAATGAGAGCACAAAGGAGTTGTAACTGCTGCGTAAGTATTTCACCTTTAAGTATTTCATAAAAGTTTAAACTCTTACAAAAACATCAGAGAAGCAATTTTAATTTAATATGTTTTCTATTGGAATAGTTTCTCTTAGAAAACAGTCCAATGAACTTGTGACTCGATTAAATAAAGCGCTGACTAGTTGTAAAAACTTGCCGTCAATTACTTGATTGGTCGGTAATGGTCGCAGTTCTTGTATTGCTATTCATCATTCGTTATGTTAAAAATGTTTAAAAGACTTGACTATTGTTTACAGGAATCTATAGCGAAAAAATTACTTGCACATGCGCTTAGGCTGAGGCGTCTCTGTAATGGGATTCTAAAAGCTGTCGTGATGTGATGTTTATAAGATGATAAGATAATAGTAAAAAAAAGTTGTAACTATTGTTCGAAGGTCAGCTAATCGGTGATGCATTAACTTACTATTTATAAGTAACTATTTTAAGTTTTTTTTTTGCTCTAAGAAACACGCGATGCCTTTTTCATATCTAATTATTTTCCATTTGTCGTTAAAACATCTTGTAAAGTGAAATTATTAAAAACCTTTTTTTAAACCTCTATAACACATAATAGACGCTAAGTATTGGTCCAACCTTAATTCATTATGAAGTTAATATTTAGTTAGCAAACGTAAACATTCACGTCAGTACTGAGAATCTAGTAAAAGCTTTAGTGCGTGCTTGAAGTGTGTTAAGCCATCGTTACCGGCTATCTGGCAAACATCAATACCTTAGCCCCATAGCTTCTGGCGTAGCTCTCGAGGAAACATCTATGGCGCTATTTGTTAGTAGCTAAACCATTTAAGGTATATATTGTTGATCTTAGTTACGATACGCTGTGTAGTGTTATGTAGAAAATTAAAGTGGAGTATGGTTTTTAGTCAATTGCGGCATGTTGGAATCGTGAACTTGTTTCATTAGAAAGAGATTCTATATTTTTTTTCTTCTAGATTTCTATATATTCTAGATTTCTATTTATCTAAGTCTACATTTGCTAAGCAAATTTCTTAATTAAGTGTGGCTTAAGTAACCATTTGACGTCTATGAGTACGGTCTTTTGTAAGTCTTTTGCGGTGTAACCTACGAAGCTCCTTTTTTAGCTTAGTTTTGGATAATGGAGCTTGCTTGAAAATGGCGGAAAACTGATTAAAGTTAGGGCAGGTGTCGTCCACAGCTAATAAACAAAAAAAACAATAGGGAAAGCATTTTCTGGTTTTTATTTTAGCTGTACGGAGAAACAAACAAGGTTATATTTATTTTTCTTTATTATACTTACTTATATTTACATAGTTATGAGAAGTTTCACATTGATATAAATCCAAGCTGCAGATGATGTAAAATAAACCAATAATTGAATAATATATATTTGTATCTTGTACAACACACTCAAACTTGCTTAAACTTTATCTTAAGCTATAACATTGGTAATTCATAGTCTTCGCGTTAGTGTTCCACATTTATTGAGAACTTTACTGCGGTTCTGGTTACGTTTGCAACTTTATAGTAATTTAAATATTGTTTTAACAGAATGCAAATTTGTATTACTGCATTTCTTCATTATTTGATTTTCTTTTGTTTCTTTTAATCCTAAGCGCGTATTTCGTTAAACTTTACGTTGAATGTTCATACAATGATTGTTCTAGACAACCAAAGGAATGCCTTTTAAAAAATAATATTTATAAACAATATTTTCTTTAGAAGAAGTAGAGTTTCATATGTTATGATCTACTCTGGGGCGGTATTACAGTCCTTCCTTCTTCCGTCCTTTCAAATCGTTAAACCGCTGTAATAACCAAGTGTACCTGATTGTGTTCCGGATGAAGGGAAGGAACAGCCAGTGTAATTACTGGAACAAAGGATATTCCAACTGAAGCCTACGGTCGGGAACGCATCGTTTATCAATGATCAAACTAACTATACAATCAACTACTATAGACACGGATGCCACTTATCATCTCGTTTGATAAATATAAAAAAAAAAAAATTATGTATTGCCAGAATAAATTTATGATCAAAATTTATTCCGGCTCGAAAAATATGTCTCAAAACGTACGGATGTGCACGTTTGATGTGCGTTTATTCTAGTCTGAAATTACAACAATTTAAATCCTAAGCTTGGCTTACATTGTAATCTAAACATACATTACTGTGCCCACTGCATTTATCTGTAGAATTGCTGATCAGGTCGCAAATGTACTTGGTCTTGACCTACGCTATCACTTGAAGACAAGGGGCGTTGCACATTACACATAAATAGATTTTAGTATTTATCTCTCGCTAGGTAATTCCAAGGTCATGTAGGATGAAGTTGGGTTAGAAAGTAATATTTTAGACGCCTTTTGGATTAAGGAGGCTTTTACAAATTCTCCACGAACATCGGTCTGTCAGCGGACTGTATATCATGAACTGTAATAAGGATAATTGAGTTTTTCACAAAGAAAAAAGAGGAATGGTTTAATACCCTTTCAATTTTACTCTCACTTAGCCTTTATAGATTCTTAACTCGGGTTCCTGTAATGCATCTAAACGAGGGTCGAATGCGTATATCGGTCCAGTTGTGGCGCTGAGACTTACACGGACTAATCTTTTTAACGATTTTTCTTAGATTTATTCAATTTACGCCCCGAAACTTCAGTTGGAATAGCGTTCTAAGCTTATAATTTAAAACTTATCCCTTGCCTATATCCGGATCACAAACACATTCATGCATTTATTACATCGTCTAAATCGTAAAATAAATCTTTAAACTGGCAAAAACATATCATGCCCAACTACATAACTCCACATATTGAAGTAGTTATTTTATATAAATAGATAAGTACAGTTAAATTATCTTAATCAATTGGATATCTAAAGGCGACGCAATACCTAAACAACTTTCACGATATAACCAATCACCGTGGTGCTTAATAGAGTTATAACTGCTATGACTTATGATCATCCCGTAAAAGCAAATAAATAATACTTTACTGGCAATATTTTCCGATCGGCGGTTTACGGTTCACACTGGCTACAGCGTCATACTTATGTATGGCGTCGCGTTTTGCTGGCTTCCTTGAAAGGAAGTGTTGCACCTGCGTATGTGTAGGTGGGTTAGTCGTATATGTTTGATCATAATGAATGGGTTTGTCTCTTTTCTGGTTAGGAAGCTGAGTAATAAAGGTAAAGTTTGTAGATTGTGTGTGAGAAATGAAAGTAAATGTTTTGACATGGTTAGTCATGCTTAGGTTTTGGTTGGTTAAAGACTTTTGACTATATGTATTATTTAAGAAAGATGATACTTGTATCGATTACAGGATTATTAATAGCTAAAAATTTGCCCTTTTGCTAATCATAAAACTAAAAATAATTGATTCTTTTAAGGCCTTCCGCAGCTTTGAGTTACAACGCGACTTACCACTACTTATTTTTATTTAACGTTTAATTAATTCTTATTTACGCCTGTTTAAATTGAAAATATGAAATACTTGCAAACATTTATCACTCTCTATATATTATCCACCACCAATTCATTATTTATCTCCAATAAATCGAATTCCTACAGCCACACATAACAACAACAAATACATCATAGTCCCATACAACTTACAAGTTATGAATTCTATATAAATCCGACGCCTATGATAAATTTGACTAGCAGTTGTTAGAATTACAATTGGTATAAACATTTCAACTACAGTAACAGGACACGTTTGGACGGCCTTACGTTTCGTCACACCTGACTTTAGAGAAACAGACCTGCATTCCGACCCACTGTGCAGCTTAGTTCGAACAAAATGCTAAATGCAATCTTATCTGAAAGTCGTAAGAGTGATAATAGAAGATTAACGTGGATCTAAATTGTACTGTATGTTATAATGAAGTAGGAATTCTTGTTGCAGTAATTGTGGCTTTCTATATCTATATGTATTGAGCATTTGTTTATTTTGAAATGTCTGAAATTACAAAGTTGATAATATTACGAAATATATAATTACTTACATAAATATTTTTTTTTATTGCGATTAGATTATATAAATATTTAGTAAAAAGTGAAGTCAGTTCGATGCTATACTATATTTCCAATACGAAATATATAAGGGCCACCTGTCTCATGTGTCAGTTTAAATCATAAATTATGTGCTCCGTCTACCACTTGCATTTAATATTTCATTTGTTACCTCGCAAACATAATTGCATAATTTTAAGCTTGTTGTCAGGACTATTACACAAATAAGACAAAATGCTAAAATAAAAAAAAGCCAAATTTTGAAGCACACACTAGTCAAACCTAAAAATATGAGCGTAAAAGATATACCTACAAAGTTTATTGCGACAAAGATTTATGCAAAGCTCTATTTGTAGAGAACGGAGCAGTTCCGCGTTCATGATAGGGTATTATGTTTGCGGTTTTTGTCGTGTCTTCTGATGAGTTTGCAAATGACTTGACGGAAGTGTATTAAATGTAAGCTTGTTGCTTAAGTCTCAAGTATTTCAAGACTTTCTTGGATGGGTTATGGTGTATGGTAACTGTTGTACGGTGCATTGTGTAATACAACACTATCAGCCTATGAGATTTAGAAAGACCAATAAATGCATTTAAGTATTTTAAGAGAATTTAGTAACCAACTGATACAGGAGGTGTAATGCTATTCTTATCAAAGTGAGTAATGCTATTCTTTTGCTATAAGATCTGTACGGGCCAGCACGTACAATTTCTGCGTTTGCAATTTACGCCAATCGGGCGAATTTATTTTCAGTGCACAAGTTGTGTCCGAGGCGGTCATACCTATCATTTAACTATAATTTATTTTAAGCTCTCAATCTATCAAATTATTTCTATCGTTTTAAGTCTAATTGTGTTACTCTTGGATTAATTATTATAATCAGTTTTATAACCGTTATTTCGGACTATCATTTGAACTATCCACCTTCTATCAATCAAATATTGTACGGGTTCCGTTCGTCTCAGCCTCTACATATTTGTGGTCCTTCGAAAGGGCCTCGCGTGTGTACTCAGATATATTGGACTGTGTATAACTAGTGAGGACTGAACTAGCGAGAGACGCTAGCTATCAAATATTGGATATTGTGGGTACAGACGCTCACATACCGACAGGCAAGCAGCTAAGCAGAATTTCAAGTAAGGTCTTTCCTTTTCACTATCACTGCATTCATCATGTTCAGTATGGAAGACATCTTGGCGAATCAACAACAAACTCATTCTGCCATCGAGCAAATATACACTAATTTTAAGAAAGACGGTGCCGACCGGAAAACCCCGATTATATCCGACGGAGATTGGACACCCTTGATAAGTACTGGCAGGAATTTCAAGTTAATCATAACAATTTATGCAGCATTGAATAAGCCAAGACTCTTTCATACTTTACAAGCAATCAATTTGAGATAGTTCATGAAAAATATGAGAAAAGAAAAGCCGCAATCATCAATTATCAAAGCAGGGACGACAGGCCTACTACGCCAGTAATTAAACCGGCTACTCCGTTGGGTATGCCTGGAACATCTCGTCAACCGTCGCCCCAGGTTCCGCCGCTGCAGTCACAGGGGACGAGTAGCAAAACCGATGAGTTATTACGAAAGCAAAACAGTAATTTTAAGGCCAAATGCCAAACACACCGTTTCTAACATAATAATAGAGTCTATATCGGAAAAATGGAAATTCGATCATATACTGCGGTCTATCCAATCTCGTTGGTCTATTATTGATACTTTACATTGGGAGCTAGACAGTGAGCTCGGGGGTAGGAATTCAGATTATGAGGCTAGGTTCTTTAAGTACGAAACGAAATACCATGACATAAAAAGGGCAATTAATAGAAAAATGTGGTCCGCGTCACATAGGGAGCAGTCTACACCTCAAATAGAAATACCTTCATTCAATGGTAGTTATCACCAGTGGAGCTCTTTAAAAGACCTTTTCACAGAGATAATTCACGGGAATCCATCACTATCAAATGCACAAAAGATGCAGTTTTTAAGTCTAAGGTCAAAGGCGAAGCGGAGAGGCTTATACAACATCTGCCTATAACGTCCGATAACTATCCTATCTGTTGGGATATACTAAACCACAGATATAACAATAAACGCCTAATATTCCGCTCGCACATTGATATTTTGCTTAACATTCCGACAGTAAATCATACATCAGTGAATCATATAAAACGCATTCACGATACCACGTCAGAGACCTTGAATGTGATTAAAACTTAGGTGTAGACGTCGAGTCCTGGGATCCCTTACTTGTCCATCTTTTATCACAGAAACTCGACAGAGACTCATAACGACTACGTAGCCTCGGTCAAACAGCCTCGAGAATTGCCTAATATGCAGGAATTTCTATCATTTTTAGAAGGTAAATTTACAAGTTTGGAATCATCTAGAAAAAGACCAGAGATACCTATCAAAAACATACCTATCAATAATTCTATGCCGCAACAAGAGCCGAAATTTTAACAAGCAAGCATTTCCGGCCCATGGTAAAGTTATTTCGTAACAACCTACTAAAAGTAGCAAACATTTTCCGTTTTATAAGTGCGGAGTTTGCAGAACAAATAAAACAACAAGGCGTCAAGACGGTCGATATGAAGTTCGATTGCCACTGACTGCAGATTTTTCTGAAAAATTAGGCGAGTCGAGATCAAAAGCAGTTGCGCAATTCAGGTCGTTGGAAAATAAATTTAACAGAAGTGAACACATTAATAAACAATATAAATTATTTATCAATGACTATCGCTCGCTGGGACATATGATTCCGTCCACAAGTAACATGAAACCGGAATACTTTAAACCCATCATTGTGTGCAATCTGATGACACTATCAATTCTAAATTTAGAGTGGTTTTTAACGCTTCTGCGCGATCTGCAGTCTCTCATCATCAAGTGAGACAGTATCAATTTGCTTTTACTGCCTACATCAAACAATTCTTTAGGCAGATTTGGATTTGCCCAGAAGACCAGAAATTGCAGAAAATCATATGGCGCGACTCTACCTCGGAACCTATCAAGCAATATCAACTTACGACTGTAACGTACGGTACAAAAGCTGCTCCTTTCCTGGCTATGATGACTTAAACAACTTGCCCAGGAGGAGAGAGTTCACTATCAAAATAGCGAAGCTGCCGCCGTGCTCGAGTACTCTTTCTATATGGATGACCTGATCTATGGATGTCACAACATTGAAGCTGCAAAGAAGTTACAGGTGGATCTTATCAATTTATTACGATCTGGGGGCTTCCACCTACGAAAGTGGAAGTCGAACAACAAGGAATTAATACCAGACACGGAAATCATCTCAGCTGATGAAAACTTTAACTTCAAGCTATCAGAACAAACAAAGACCTTGGGCCTAGGCTGGGACCCACAGGAGGATAACTTTTTATTTCTATCAAAGTTGGAACCGGCGGGTCTAACAAACAAAATCACAAAAAGAAGGCTTCTATCCGATATATCAAAGTTATTTGACCCACTAGGTTGGCTGTCACCGCTACCAACTAAATTAAAATTAATCTTCCAGCAAGTGTGGGCAGCGGATATCAAATGGGATGAGCCCGTACCTCACAGCATCTACTCAGAATGGGCAAAGATTAGAGAAGACATCAATGACATCCAAGACATAAAACTACCACGATGGTTGCTGACTCAGGAGGATGAAACCATAGAGTTACATGATTTTAGCGACGCCTCAGTTAAAGTCTATGCCTGTGTTACTTACTGCCGCATCAATAAAGGGACACACTCTTCTGTAGTATTAGTAGTCGGAAAAACTAGGCTCGTACTGACCAGCAAATCCGTCACTCTACCCCGGTTAGAATTATGTGGAGCCCTACTTCTATCAAAATTAATGAATAAGGTGAAGCATTGTATTCAAGGCCACACTATCAAAACATATGGCTGGGTAAACTCAACAGTAGTACTAGGCTGGCTAAACGGTGACCCAGCTAGATGGAAAACATTTGTGGCAAACCGAGTATGAAAAATCACTCCAATCATGCCGCCAAGCTGTTGGCGGTATGTTAAATCTGAAGAAAATCCTGCTGATTGTGCAAGTCGCGGTTTAACAGCAACCCAATTAAAAGATTTTAGTATGTGGTGGCAAGGTCCAAGATGGCTAACTAGCTTACGATAACAACGACGAAAACATAGACTTTTCAACAAATGAAGACCTTAAATTATCAAAAGCCGTTTACTTAGTCACTCAGCAATCAGACGAATCTGTCATACAATCTATTCTTTCAAAATATAGCTCGTTTAACAAAGTAGTGAGGCTTGTAGCGTGGATTAGAAGATTTATAAATAACTTTACAAAAAAGAATCATATTTCAACAACATACCTATCAGTTAACGAACTCAAACAAGCAACGTTACACATTATAAAACAAACACAACAATCAGCCTATTATCTAGAGATTTTTGACTTACACAATAATAATAAAATTAACAATAAGAGCAAACTATGTGAGTTGAATCCTTTCATGGATGAAAACAATATTTTAAGAGTTGGCGGGAGGCTGCGACACGCAAACCTGGACCCTGAGATGAAAAACCCTATCATCATACCTAACAGCAGTCGTCTTGCGGAATTATTAATAGACCAAGCTCATGAGCTGACTTATCACGGCGGACCCAGACTAACCTCAGCTTTTTTAAGGCAAAAGTACTGGGTGATTGGTGCCAACAGAGCTACGAAACAACGGCTGCGTCAATGTGTTAAATGCAGAAGAATGAATCCAAGCAATCACTATCAGCTTATGGGCGACCTTCCAGCAGCAAGAGCCAATCCATCGAGGCCCTTCTATCACGTAGCTGTGGATTATACGGGTCACGTGTTCATCAAACCAACGCATGATATGAAGTTGAATAATACTGGCCTGCTTAAACTGGGTCAAGACTGTTTTATAAAATCAAATGATTATCATTTTTATAGTCACAGACAAGATGTGACTGAGTATTCTATGAAGCCTGAATTTGGGATCCCGGGAATCGATAAATCATTTGATCATCATCATTCTCTCATCCGGGAGCATGTACGGGCCAGCACGTACAATTTCTGCGTTTGCAATTTACGCCAATCGGGCGAATTTATTTTCAGTGCTCAAGTTGTGTCCGAGGCGGTCATACCTATCATTCAACTATCATTTATTTTAAGCTATCAATCTCTCAAATTATTTCTATCGTTTTAAGTCTAATTGTGTTACTCTTGGATTAATTATTATAATCAGTTTTATAACCGTTATTTCGGACTATCATTTGAACTATCCACCTTCTATCAATCAAATATTGTACGGGTTCCTTTCGTCTCAGCCCCTACAAGATCAATGACAGATCAAACTGAATTTTTTATTCTGTTGTAAAGTGAGTGCTGAAATTGTAAAAAAGTTTACTTCAGTGGTAACTGTGCCAGAAACTTGTTATTGAGTTTGTTATGACTAGAAAAAAAGTTTATTGAATTTACTTAATTAAACCGAGAAATATGATTATAACTAAAAGCAAAAATATAAGTATTTCATCCCTTAATATATTAAAATAATACCAAACAAACTAGTTACTTAGGTGGCCATTAATGATTTCACTCTTAATTACCTCTGGATTCCTTTACACTAATGTAGTAAAAAGCTCAATAGACGTTAATGTACTCGTCCGTCTTAATCAAGCCCTCATTAGGGTTATCTCCTGTGTTCGTCTTAGAGGAGTGAACATGATCAATACCATCCTTAGAAGCCTATCGTCAAATGTTTTCTATGACATACGAAAAAAGTACTGCGCGGCAGGTCCCTAGCACCGCTACTTATATTGCAAAAAAGTTAATCTAGGTATTACTTCTTTTTTCTTGCTCATGAAAGAGGTTTGTTCATGCAGGCTGTATAGCTGTAAATGCCTGCATTCCTCAACTGTACAAAAATATTATTAGATTTTCTTATTTCAAATTTAAAAAGTACGTTTGAGTTTTAGAAACTACGTTTGATGCTTGGGAAGGATTCTAGAATTTATTTTAAGTATTAAGCACGGACGTAAAAAATAGGCGGACGGAGCATTGCCGAACTTAGAAGTGAAGCACCAAAGGATGCCGATCCGCTTGTACACACAAGCCACACGCACACATTTACATCAATAGGATGCCGATCAGCCGGCACAACGCAGCCGAAACTCATTGGTGGTAGTTGTGTCGTTGTTGCGACGAAAATTAAAAAACAATGCCGTCTTGTGCAGTTAAATTTTGTAGAAATAATTCCACTTACAATAAAAAATGTCAGGGAATCACGTTTCATAAGTAAGTTTATAATTTATCACGTTGTTTTTCACATTTTGATTAAATTACATCAATTGGAATAAAATACCTAAATGCCTTAGCTCATTCACCTGTGTTGCTAGGAATAAAATCTGTACAGGTGAGGTATAAATATTGGACTAGGTATTAGGAATAGGTATTATAATATTTTTTTAAAACTAGTACGTACATAATCCCAGGGGTCGAGTATAAGTTTCATGTTCATATAGCACTACCGCCAGTGCCATCTAGGATATTATTTGCGTATTATTTAGTGACTAAGTGATCAGTAGGTAATTAGAAACTAAAGTAATACTACAGGATTAAATGTAGTTTAAATAATAAAGGTCTAAGGTTTACCGATTGCTTTCAATTATGTTATCAGATTCATGTTTGACGTACTCACAGATATCGATTTTAAAAGCAATCTATCTAGTAAAGCAATCTATCTCCTAACGTCGAGAACGGAATGGAAGATTGTTTTCTACCTAATACATAGAAATAAAAATAATACATAAATATTGGTAGCGTTGCATACTTATTAGGCGCAGGTTCATAAATATTAGGATTAGATATCTGGATTAGGTATTTTTAAATATTAGGATTAGATGGAACAGGTAGCGAAATTTTTACCGTAATTTGGGGTAATTTTTCTTTTATGGCCACACTCCATTCACTCACACAAACTCACGCCGCCGCCATTGCTATGCTTCAGTTTATGCTTAGCGATGTTCCGTCCGCCTATTTTTTACGTCCGTGGTATTAAGTATCTAAAGCTGTACTTTACTACTTACCTATGCAGTTTAGTATATTTGGCCAAATTGAAAAATAACTGGCTGAAATGTATGTTTCTTAATAAGAATAATTTTAGCTAAGCGATATAATTTTTGAGTGATATCATTTTAGAATGGACAGGCGCGTAACTTTTCGGCTATTTTGTTTCTCTTTCACCTATATTCTATATAATCTAAAAAAGAAAAAAATGTTTTGTGGTGTCATTATCACTTTCTACAAATCTTTACGCTTCACTAACATTTTAATGCCGTTAGGTTATCAACCATCGGATATTTAACAAAGAAAAAAACTTAGTGCCATTACAAAAAGTAGTAATTTTAATGGAAAATGTAAATAAACAAAACTAACGGAATATCCCTAGGGTGCTTTGATATTAAAGCGTGAATTACAAGTGAAAAAAATTAATTAAAGTAGCAAAAGATTGCTATTGTAAATATGAAAGTTTTGTCTGTTTGATGAGTATTATGATGAGTATTACTCAAATCATGCCAAATCGATCCAACTCAAAATTATACCAGGAACAAGAATATACGATAGTGTATTTCAATCGTTTTTACATATTTTTATATTAAGCTACGTCAGGGGCTTGAAGTTTCCGGAGGTGGCTTGATCAACTCTGATACCAGAGGTTGCCACTCCCTCACGCTGTAAGATAAAATTTTTACATTATCATTCGGAGCACTTTCAGGCACATTATATTAACAGGTGACTAATATCCAGTACGAACAGACCTACAAAATTGCTCAACTTATCCCCTTGCTAATATGTAATATCGCATTTGAAACCATATTTAACTAATGCTAAAACGTCAGGACTGGTTTACAACGTCGCATAGACAACACCTACACCGTAGTCGCCTGTAGCAATACTGAATACGAAACTAACGTGTAAATTTAAAACTTTATATTTGTGATGTCATATTCTGTCAATTTGCTAAACGCTGTTATCGATATAACAGTGTTGTACAGTAAAGTTTGTAAATAATAATAGGTTAGTTGTGTAGGATTTGTACCGTACTTGCGGTCGAAACTTCGCCCTGATTCAAATGTTAATAAGAATAGACCTTTGTGTAATTTAGGTAGTTTTTTTCGACTCATGGATTTTTTTTAAATATATAATCTTAGTTCGCTGCATGATCATTAATAAAATAATAAACGGAGCTAGTTGTCATATTTATAACATTTATTTTAAACCTGGTCTGATTCATGATATTCATCTTTTGTAATAAGTCTTCTTTTGTTTTAACTTTTGTTAAAACTACTCGTAACTCGTGTTGTGTCTCAATATTTTATTTAAAAAACTCTGTTTACAATCCCATTTATTATAATCCTCAGATATCACGCAGGTCCCTAATTTATTCGTCTTCAACACAAACAGCGCAACAAAGAATTTGTAGAATTTCGTAATGCTACTTTAGAAAAAGATCCAAGCAAGCATTATGTAAGGGTTATCTGATATTATTATAAGCCGAGAAGCACGCAACCTCCACGGAAGCACGCAAAACTAGCATTCTTTACAAAATATTTATTTATTCTCACTATTTTAATCATATTAATATTTAAACACCCCGTTTTTATACAAAAAGAGCGCTCGTTATGGCTCGCGTGTTACTTAGTCGATGCATCTTTTCAACCATACACTTCTAGATTTATTCCCACGACATTAAAAGATGATTTATAAAAACTGCTATTCCCATAAACACAGTCTATTCTTGTCAGATCAGATTTGTAACGTTTACTGAGATTTCAATATCAACTTCATTAGCAATGTGATTACCAAATACACATATTATGAATAAAGAAACCCCGCTGTATTATATATTTTATTTCATACGATTATACATTCTGATAAAAGATCTTAAGATATGGTCCAGCTCATAAAGTTGGGCAAGTCTTAATTTTCATACTTATTAACGTTAGGTTTCCTCACATTTGTAATAAACAATTTAGGGGCGAACGAACAAAAAGTGAGCTATCGATATCCAGGTCACGAATATGAGCGAGTACTATAAAATTGACATCCTGTAGAAAGTTTGTATAAACATTAGTAAGCACACTTTTTTCCTAATAAAGTCATCTACAAACTAATGATAATGTTCTGACAATACAATTTAATTTATTTTGCTGTCCGCTCCACAGATTGCGTTGCGGCACAAACATAATTACTTTCAAAATTATTCTTGATATTATACAATGTTAGAATATTATGCATACAAAGTAATAGAGGTTTTCATGGAACATAAATCATTATACAAACACAGGGCTATTTATCGGGTCATTATTGAAATATATTTAAAGTAGATTTCGATCTTTCAATTAATTTTAAACCCAACGCCTTTTAATATTGACGTCGTATTCGACAAGTGCACAAAGTGTACATTATTATTTTGTGCTAGTCACGTTTTCATTTGTTGAAGTTAGTTGGTATGAATCTTGTGACATAAGGTATCGATAGATCGTCGTTTCGATGATCGACGATCGTTTGGTGTGGTTTTAATAATCATTACACCATTAATAATCACTGGAGGGATATCAGCCTCTCCCAACTCAGGGGTGGTGTCAGATAATTATAGGCCATCACGCCTACTGCGGGTTGGCAGACTACACATACCTTCATATAAATGTATAGGTGCATGGGATTATTTTACTACTATTACCAACTCAGGGTTGGCGTCCGATAATTATACGCCATCACGCCTACTGCGGGTTGGCACACTACAGATACCTTCATATAAATTTATAGGTGCATGGGATTATTTTACTACTAAATTACCAACTCAGGGGTGGCGTCAAACAATTATAGGCCATCACGCCTACTGCGGGTTGGCAGAGTACAGATACCTTCATATAAATTTATAGGTGCATGGGATTATTTTACTACTAAATTACCAACTCAGGGGTGGTGTCAGACAATTATAGGCGATCACGGCTACTGCGACGTCGACCGGTCGACGTCGACTGTTCTATTCTGCCATCCATCGACGTCGACCGGTCAACGTCGATCGGCGGTCGATCGATTGGTGTGGTAGCACCCTAAGATGTCAAGTTATTTTGTATATCAGTTGCTTCTGTAGCTTCCTCACATTTCCATTGATAATAAATTGATGTTTTGCATCAAATATGAACATTTCTTATTTAAAACTGACTGACTGTCACTCTTCCATAATAAATCAAAGATAATTTATGCCCAGATTCGTCAAATAAGTAAGCTTTTGAAACGTTCTCATTAACCTCAACGCAAGCATTTATTACCTATTCAAGCAGTTATCAAGTTTAATGACGTAACGCAGAAATACAAGCAAATTAGATATACGGATTCTACGGTTCCCACGGTAAAAAATGTCATAAATGCAATACTAGTAACTTAATCGTCTATTTAGCTATATTATAAAGTTTTAATAAATACAGTTCTATGCCGTACGCAGCAAGTTTTAAATAAAGTATCACATCGCATATATCATCCATTAAATAAATGTACATTCTTATGTCCGAGTCTTCGTTTTGCGCAAAGGATGTTTAATCGATAGCATGGTCAGCTGGAGTTATTTAAACGGTTTGTGTCGCGTAGGAGCACTACGAAACAGTGAAACAATAAATTGACCGAGTAGGTCCGAGATTATCGATAAATGCAACATGCAACACTATTCGAAGTATATTATATTAATGTTAAAAATTTTTTATTTAATTGGTTTTGAGCTTTATGATTTAAGATAATGAAATATTACGGTTTTGATATGTTTGTATAATAATATGTTTAAACGTTTTCGGTAAACTTAAAGGACTTCATTACAGCTGTTTGGCAAATTTTAGTTATTGTAATTTTTATCTTTTTAATAATCACTAAATAATTTGATTCCAATTTTTTAACTTTTACGTTTACCTCATTAGATTAGTTGCTAACAAACAGGCCCTGTAGCTCAAGTATCTGTTGTTATTTGTGAATACCACCACTTTTCTAGGCATCTCTTGCCTGTTTTTACTCAACGACTCAGATAAGCAGGCAGGCTATCGACAGCTACAAAATAAACTTTTACAAAAGTTTTAAATCTATGCAAGATTAAGCAATTCGCAGACTTTTACTTCCCACCCTAGTTATGCAAAACAATCTAGTTCTTTCAATTCAGATTGTAGGCGGCGACTTTTTTTTTACAACTATCGTATTCGCAGATAATTTATCAGTATAATCCGAAAGCTAGCTCATTAATATTCATGAGGAGTAAAGTTTGAAACAGATGGGCATTTTAAAGAAGTGGCTGCATTAGTAATGCCTTCTGCGGGGCAAGTGTTAGCGTCCACTATTAATCACTGCTTACCTTAAGGTTTTTTCAATTTATAATATTTGTTTATAATTTTTTCTTTGGTAATAATGTGATGTAATGCTCTTTGGAGTAGGTATCTTTTAATTTGTGAGATAAGGTAAAATATATGTGACCCTATGTGGTGAATCTAAGCATGTATGTGAACTTAGCACCCGACTTTTGCAAAATGGCTCTCCTGATGGTTTTTTTAAAGATATTGGTTAGTAGTAGATAGTAGTGAAGTTATTTTCGTTTGTAGCACAGCCAAAAAAATTTTACAGAACAAAAAAAAAACAGCTCTCGCAACCAAATGCTAAGTTCACATAGCCAAACTAAGAGGCAAATTATTTATAGATAATACGATGAGCGGCGGGAGACAGTCTCGTCTTAATATCCTGTAAAACCCTTATGTCTTTATATAATTTGAATATATGAAATAATGGAACTTCCGTTTTGACAATCTATTCCTCTATCGTATTTATGATTCTTCATTGAAGTTTGAAACGAAAGCTTACTAGTATTGTGTAGCTGAAATAAGTCGGTAGTAGAAAGTGAGCGTTACACTATAGTGTAACGTTAAACTATAGTGATATAGGAGAAATCTCACGTAGAGATTGTAACAAAACATTCTTCCTATATTTGCTAGTAATCCCTACCCGAATATGATAATGTCCGGATAATAGACAGCGAGAGACACACACTTCTTTAACTTCCAGTCTTCTTTACAAAAAAAGCCTTTAACTTTTTTTCTATAATATTGAAATTGACACAAACTCCAAAGTTACACATATTTCATAAATATCATCATTATTTACACCGTCAGCGACATATATCAAAATTTTCTAACACCTGGTACAATCGCGTTCGAAACTGGTTATGAGAAATTATTCTTGTCATTCTATTAGCAGCTCTTCCTCGTGGTAGTAATTTATAACGTGCTTTCTAAAATCCGGGCGCGGTAGGTTTTCCTTTGCGGCTGTACCATGTTCCATTAAACATGAGGGCACATAGATTATTTTAAAATGGATTAAGCTGTTGCTTTAAAACGCGAAGATTTCTCGAGTAGGTTTTAAAGAAAAATTACATTACCGCACTGAACATATAAAGGATTTGTGTTAGTTGTTTTGACTCTGCTACAAACGAAAATAACTTCACTATCTACTACTAACCAATATCTTTGAAAAAAACCATCAGGAGAGCCATTTGGCAAAAGTCGGGTGCTATTTTCACATAGCCTTGCATTACAGTACATATATATACAATTCAGAATTTGTAGTTATAAAAAGCACACTAATTTTGTAGTTTTAAACAAACTCTCCAGTCCCAGGTCTACTGGAAGAAATTTCTTTTGAAATAAGTAGTACCTTTGCACAAGCATTTTATCTCATTCATGGTTAGTTATATTTTATGTGTACATAAATTGTAAAATTAATAAAAAAATTAACTAGTTTTTTCATGTAACACAAGTTATATTTTAAAATCTTGGTATGGATAACTTATCAAAATTTCTTTCTCATACGCTGTGTACACCAGTTAAGTCCATTTTAGGTACTTTCCTATTCAAATGAAAGTTACTAAAAAAAGTTTAAGCTTGCTGTATTTTTACTTCTGCTAAGAGATTTAATAAACTACGTTTATTTACACACAACACCCACTTTTAAGCATCAATTTCTGCATAATACGCCTTGCACTTTAACAGCCCAAATGTATCGGAGCATGTAACCACGGCAATGTTATCGTAACTACCCTCATTTCTATTTTGATATCTTAACGACTGAACATTATGGTACTTGTGGGACTTAATAATGCTTATAGGCAGGTTTTGTTTGATTATCTTACATTTCCTATACTGGGCTTGTGTCGAATATTCATGATTATGCATGAGTGTGTTTTGTGACAGTGGGATTTGGATTTTATTGTACAGGTATTATAAGTTAAATGTTGATTAAATGTACTTTTCTTCTGGTACTTCTGCGTTGAGTCAAAATATATATAACTTATCAAGTAACAACTAACAAAAAACGCAAAACAGATATAACTAAAATTGAACAGAAAACGTTTATTGAATTTCTTTTGACAGGCAACAATAACTGGTTCTGACAATAATAAACTTTAAAATGAATATATTTATTGTGTAAAACTGTCTCCAAATCTGAAACCAAAATAGTGAATGTCAGCTGCACTAAAAAAGGATTTCAATTTGCGAATGTTAACATAATATTTATTCCAAAGGTGACACTATTATGCGACACAAATATTTCTAACCCACATAGAAAGTGATACTGATGAACTCCTTATAAGTCGCGCGCTATGCGATAAATAATTTTAATTATTTACCTTATACAGATTTTATAATAATTTCTCATGTCTTTTATCGTATAACCAGTCTTGCACTCGACTCCACTCTTCTGGAGACAATTATAGGCAAGTCTTCTACAATAATACCAGATCTGTTGTGACTACCTGTTCTCTTTAAAAATACATTTCAATTTCGGCCTTTTCAGTATCAGTTTAAGGTTTAATTTTCTAGTTTCACGTGGTAATCTAGTAGATAATGAGTGGAGGTTCTTTGAACCTTTGAATGTGACGGGATGGATTAGATTTACTCCTTTATTTTTAGATGGTATTTGATCGAATTTGTGCATTGAGCACAAGTATTTTTAACAGTTAAAGTTTGACTTGATATATTAATGTATGTATATTTTATATTCGTCAACAATAATACGAACTCTAACCATAGATATATAATGTGAGTGCAAACTTGACCCTAGAATAAATATACAACGAATTTTCAAAACATATTTATAAATTGCTATACAAATATCTCGCACAGGACCAATAAACTTTAAATTTAAGTCTTTTCACTTGCAACTTTTAACTTGAACACATATTTTTATGGAGCCAGTGCCCTCCCGCCACTTTAAAAAAAGTTAAATTATTTTTAAATATTCGAGTCTATTGACTCATAATTTAACACAGGTAAATCAATAAAAAATTTAATAATAAAGAAAAGCAAAGTTATATTAAGGTTTTACTTAAGTTTGAACCCATTTAAGAATCAATTTTAAATCTCAAGTTTAATGTGGTCAAATTATTGCTACAGTACAAATAAAACAATTTAAATCCGTCCAGCCGTTTAAAGGTACCTTGTCCTGTTTTATAAGGACCTGTAATACTTAATTTCCTCAAGAATAATAAAATCGCTTAATCTGTGCGTAGGCGCATGGGAAATAAAATTGTAAGAGAAACTCATACAGAATAAGTGATAAAATTTTATATCTACTCGCCATTGTGCAAATTTTCTGACGAAACCTTTTTTTGCACCATTTCGTCGAATGTTACCCAATTGGCTTAATTTTTTATATTTGTTCTAAGCATTTGATTGGTGTAACATGGCAGTAAGGCGAGTAATGTTATTAATTATAATAGCTGTAATTAGAAACTAATCAACACTAATAAAAGTATCGGAATAGTACGTAATAGAAATTAATTGCTTGTAGTGGAATGTCTAGCATTTTCACCTTGTTAAATAAGGGCGTGAGTAGGTTCTATAAATTTTGATTATTCTACCATATGCGGCGGGGCGGTGGCGCTTTGATTTGTGCTTAGCAGTGGTTTTTATCTTTTTCGTAGATTCCTTGGCTTTAAGTAGAAAGGTATTATAACGTGTATGAATTATGAGCATTTTTGTACTTTTTCGTCCATGTTAGAATAATTATAGAACAATTTTGTTTGAAACCGTGGCTAATGTAAGTTTTATCTTTTATTTATTTTGATGTTAATTTTATCTGACAATATTGATTGATTGATTGACAATCTGACAATATCGAGCATAGAAAAGAGTTTTCTAGAAATTTGTTTTACATTTAATTTTAAAACGTGCAAATTTTTATTCTGTACCATAATATTTATTTACACCTTCAACATTAACAAATGACTCACTCAAGTAACTTTTTAAATCATCTTACAATCTGTTTTATATTTAACTAACAAAGCCCTATTTAAACGAGACGCCCATTAAACTCAACCAAAGGAAGTAAAGGAGTACCAAATTATCTATTTAGTAGCAAAAACAGTAACAACATCATTTGTTACGTGACTAAATGAAAAACTGCATTTACGCATAGAACGCAACGCCACCCTTTACTGCACAGTAATTTGGTCAGACTGTACAATAACTTTTCCCGCTAAATGCCAAGCTCATCAACGCTTTAGTATACAAAACAAGTGCTAGTGCAGCCCTATCAAGCGATTGTCGATAGCATTCACTAAAGATGGCATCGGTCTCGCGTGTCGATCGCATCGTTTACGGCCGGCCTTATAATGAGGTAGGCTTTTTGCTTTAAGGAATAGTTTCGACTAGTTTTTAAAAAAAAAATTGCATTGTTACCTTATTTTATACAATGAAATGACGTTACTTTCCACATCAGTCATTGGGCATCAGCTTATATCGATACAGGTAAAACACGTTAATTCCAAAACTAAAATAGAAATCGCAGTGATATACAAATATATGTGGGAATCGTACCCGGAACAAAATTTGTTTTATAGATCACTAAATAAAGACTTTTAAGTAGACATTACTTTGTTATGGATTGTAATATTTGCTCGACACGAAAAGCTCGTATATGTATACCCGAATTATTAGTCACCACTGTAACGAAAATGAATTAAAAATGCAAAAAGAACCAATAAAAAACGAAATCTAATATGGTATCTCTAATGAGGCAATAAAATCTTAAAGCAACAAAGCAAGTCTTAACATTCAAATAACCTAGATGTTGGCATTTATGAAACAAGTTTCCTATATTTCTCCGCATATAAACTTGCAACGACCTATTGAACTTTAAGTCGATTGCGTAATATAATGCAAATGAAGGCGAAGATGCACCTTAAGCCTTAATACTGTGTTTATGTAAACACTTTCACGTCTACCTGCAAAGAAATAACTTACTATGACGACAGTAAATTAAATTTTACAGACGGAACGTGAGTGAAACTTATTTATTTTGTAAAATTATAAGTTTTAGATTGTGCAAAATCGCAGAAAAACGTGCCGTTAGGAAGGTTATGATATTTAAGGAGAACTTTGTTTGTGTTTGAGACAATTTTAGATAAAGTACTTATACTTATTAATCAAAGTTTAATAATATCATTAAATAGAACCTTTTCAAGCAATTCTTTTTTAATATGGTTCAGTATTTCCTTTCCTCAGAGAGAAGCTCATGAAATTTGCCATCATGTAATACAAGATGGGAGGTAAATTGAAGATCTTTATGGGTTTCATTAAATTTAATATTCAGCTTGTCTTACGGCGTGATAGCATCAGGACAAGTTTGTCACTGCGATGTCGATGTTCGATACTAACATACAAGCGCAATTTATATATAAACACTATTTCTACAAATTTTATACGAAACTCAAAACACTGGGTGGTCCATTCAATGTTAAAATGTAAAAGAAACTGTTAACATGAACTTATTTCAAGTTTTTTTACTTGAATTCGCTCGCGCCATCGGACGTCGTGTCTTGAAAATGCTTCTGACGAAATACTAGTTTGCCAATAAAAGAGAATTCTGTAATGCCGGCTCGATCTATTTCAAACGATTGCATGCTTTATGTTAATGTTTTAAGAATGCATTTAGTATGCCATAAACTAGTTCAGGCTATACACCTGTCTCGCACAGGATCAAGAAACTTTAATCTTAAGTCTTCACACTTGCGCTCAAAAGAGCGTAAGTCTTTCTTGGGAGTAAAATGAACTATGCTACTTCTGAATAAGTGTAGTTAGGGCGTTGTTCACATAATTTAATTAGATCGTAGAGATTAAGTATAAATGCCACGACTGTCAGACAGAACAGGACCCGTTTGTAAGTTCGATGTTTCAAACTTCCAATAATCACGATTTTATTATATTTTTACTCTTGTTGATTTTTCGTAATGCTCTTACCAGTGTTTTTGATTGTATTGGCAACAGGTTTAATATATGTATAAATACCTTTTTACGAGCTATAATGCTGATTAAACCGTTCATGTAACGCGCTTATGTATATAGTAAATGTAGGTCTAATCTTTGAATGTAATTTGCTTTGAATGTAATGTACTTTAATCGCATAGGATTTATGTCACTAAATCCTTCGTAATCATAAAAACTTTAATCTTTACACTCAAAGACAGTAAAACATTTCCATAAGTTACCAAACTAATTTCAAAACCGCAAAAAACAATTACGTAAGCGCATAAATGACTGTTCACAATGCGCTTCTGATAACCTCCCAAGAAAACAAAAGTTGAAATATATCTTTCATAAATCATATAAGAACTCAATGGCTTAGAATTAATTCTAGAGTACGCACAATGTAAAGGTTACGGGGCACAGATCTATTTTAACGTGGATGCCCCAAGTTGATCTTACCAGCCAGCCACTACTTTTTGGGTCAATGTTGGCACACTATGATGAATGGAAAAAACGTAGTAGTCTTATTCTTCGTGGATGGTTTTCACTATAATAATAAGTAGTAAAAATACAACAAATTTATCACTATACAAAAAAAATTTTTGATCATTTTCTGCACTAAGTCAGGCTGTAGACGTGACGTTAAAATCCCTTAGTTTTTATACATTTTGAACACTTTGCGGCATCTACTTCAATATAGGTCTGTGTTACGGGTTATTTCGCGTGTGGGCCATTACAATAAAGCATCGATCATTGTGCGCCGCGTGCGCAGGCAATCATCGCCGTTAGCTGAGCAAATCGAGGGGTGGATCCGGAAACACTCTCACAGATAATATACATCTATAGTTCATATCTTTAGAACGAAGATTAGTGTGCATCATTTTTTTGAGTTAATGTTTGTAGGGTATTTTAAAAATTATTTGTCTTAAGCTTGGGAAGTGTGTTGCTTTAGATAGTTTTGGACTGAAATGTAACGGGTTCGAATATTTTTAGACGATTTTCAGGCCTTTTCCTAGAGATAATGTAACATATTTTGATGCATACTATTTCAGAATAAATAGTTGTAAAAAAAACTACTCAAGTTATAGGTTCATAAATAAAAAATAAGGCAGCATTTTTAAATGTATACTGTTCTTATTACCGTCCTTTTTACCCGACTGTCAGAAGAAGGATTATGGTTTTTTCGTGTACTTATGTGCCGATGAAATATATTTAATATTAAATATTAAATATATTTAATATTTCATCGGCACCCTCTACAGCCTAAACCTTTTGACGGATTTGAAGACATGACATTAGATTTGCATCTCTTGTGATAGTGACATAGTATTTATTTTCCCGGGAATTCCCACGGGAACAGCAATTACACGGGAAAATAACTTTAACAGTCGGTTTTCTAATTTGTCAAATGCAGCAGTATTATTGATTCCTTTTTTTATTTATTACGTTTATACTAGTATAAACGATGCAACTGAAGGCTTCACAAACCGATTGGCATTTAAAAAAAAACCCTTGTAACTAACTGTACCTCTTGAATTTTAACTGGCAGCTCTCACAGGAAGGCCCATAAATTCCAACTCAGCCTAGTTAGTACTCCACTCGATATCAGTTCAATAAACTCCTATAACTGTTCAAGATACCACTAATAAAGAAATATTCGTGTAACCCATCGTAGCCGTCGTGCCATGCAAATTGCATGCTAAATAGAGAAACGCAAATGAATATGCAATGTAGGGTTAATATTCGAAGGTATGACTTATGTGGAAAGAGACTTAAGCCTTCCTGATATATTCCTACACGAAATGTATTGAAATTTAATGGTTTCTGAATAAATAGTTATAAAATATTGAGACAGGTTTACTACTCTTTATTGCGAGCTGTTTATATACGTAGACGATCAGGTTGTATTGTTCTTGATGAGCAATTGATATTTACATAAATGTTATGTTTCTTATGTTTATTGCATTAAGCAGTTAAGAGTACTTTTATGAGTTTGTAGGAGCGCATCCAGCGCATTCCTTGGTGGTATTCCTACTATTGTGGTCTCCCGAACAATGGACGCGAGGGTACAATACAAATTCCGTAGTAAAATTATAGTTTTCTACATCTTCCTGTTGTTTCCTTTGATTGTGAGATGCCGCGTATGAATTGATAAACAATTGTTAAATGTTTAGCACGATTATAGTCCATAGATGGTAAGAGATGTTCAGCATGCAATTATACAAAATGTATCTATAGGTGCATTTATCGTTATTTTGTGTTACTACAGTGTAGGTGGTTAAATATCGCAAATAAATAAATCGATGCGGTAGGCACCGCCCCTAATAGATTCTGTGCAATGCAGTAAATTAAATGGAATCATTTAACTTAATTTAAACAACTGAACTAAATCTTACAGTTTATTGGCTCTTATAGCATTAAAGTTTTGGAAATAAATGTTATCTCGTATTACCACTTCGTCCAATGAATTATAATTTCCAATGATATGAATTTCTTAGTACCTTTGGTTTTTCCAAGCTTGGAAGCTTAAAACCAAGTTAATCTTAAATATAAAAACGTTAATAAATAATATGAGTTCAAAACATAAGGTTACCTTTACACGCCATGTAGCTTTTTACGCGACAATAATTCATGTAAATAAAATAACTTGTAATAATTATTAAAGACCTCGCTCGGACATACACTCATTAAGTTTTATGAATATTGCTTCTTTAGCCAGCCTTAAGGTCTGCCTCGTAAAGAAAGTAACACCGTTGTTTGGCTTTTTCGATTAGTTATGTCGGAGTCGAATCAACTATCTTAGTGTCCAGAAAGCACTGAAAATGAAATAATAATATAAAACTAATTTTGTGATTGGATAAAAAGCTATTTGCATTGAATAATAGACGTGTAAAGTTTAAAAACTCCACAGTTTGATTTTTTGAGTCATTTTATTTATAAAGGACCAAACTGAACACCGATAGATCTTACTAAGAATGAAGTTAAAACATTTGTTTATCTCTAGACATTGTCTAAATATACGGTTTGTACATTTGTACATTTGCTGGGTTCAGCTAAGTTAAAATATCAGTCCCTGGTGACTATTCTAGTGGTTTGACAATTGTTTTTGTACTGGTGTTAGACACGGTTTAAAATTAGGAGTAAGCCTATTCCCAGTTAAAACGTGTTTTTAGCTTCGTCGTGGTCGTTTATAAAAGTTTTATTATGGGCAAGCCTATAGTTGAAAACTACAAAACACCTAACTATTGAAAAAATTAAGACCCATTACGCATTATTTCCGATGAATAAATCATACATTGCCTTGTACTTTAAAGTTTTACGAGTGGTAACAATCAACAACATCAACTCAAATATCATCTTCTAAACCTCTTTCGTTTCGTCACTATGTTTTTTTTAAAGAAAGTATAGTCTTAACTGTGTTCTATTTTTAAATGACATGAATGTGTACGTGAAACCTACTAATAGGATTAAAGTGGCCTTACGGGGATAAAAGGCATTAGGCCGCTCGTAATGCTGTGTAATTTTTTTCACTGAAATGTATTTTGTTGATCAAGGTTGAAGTAATCTCATTTTATACTCTGAAGTATAAAAAAATAGGTTTGGCGGAAATGCTGTCAGCAGAAGTTGGTATTTTAAGATAAAATATAATAGACGTCGAATTTTTTTTTTACGTGTATAATTCATTAAGACAATAACTATTTATTACAACAAAAGGAACTTAATAAAAGTTCTGGGAGTTCCTCCAGAATTCCATGAATATCGAAAAAATTATCAATTACAGAATATGACAGTTCAACCATTAGAATTGTGGGCATATTACAGAATGCTGCTTTGCCCATCAGCATTTTTGTATTCTAATTGGTAATTTTTTACATACCTTGAGCTTCACTTAAATAAACTTTTTAGAAAAACGTTAAATTTAATGTAGAATTTGAACTGTTAGGTATACAAAAAATTAAAGACACAAGAGGCGCCTACAACCTTTATTTGTCCCTGTGCATTACATTGTTGTAACCATTCAAATTCATTTCAACTCACAGACCGGTTTTTAAAAAGTCATTGTCACATATTCCACAGTCGTTTGAACAAACTATGGGCGTTTCTTTACATGCGGTAACTATAAAACTTGCCGGCTTCAACGTGATTGCACTACAGGAGTTATGGAATTACTGTACAAGCTATGGATGTAAATATGCTGCGACATGGTGAAATGTACACTCAACTGAACTTAGATGTTATGAGGTTAAATAATTTTTGAGGTTTAGGTTGTTTTATCTTGGACGAAGTCGCAAATCTGAGATAAGCGACGTGTATTTCTTTAATACCTATTCTTGATACGTTTTTTAAGAGACGTTTATTGCAAGGAAATGCCTCCCTTAAAGTGCTACCCGGGGAGCAAATAAAGATAGATAGATACTCCCGTAAAGAACACGAACAAGCACGGATAAAAACAAATTATAAGCATCAAATGTTAGTAGTTTGAAGAAAAATATAACTGCAAAATGTTTACAATCAAATAAATTTGAGACTCAATGGATAGATCCATTCAGTCTCATAGCGACAAAAGTCATAATTACTTATTCATTTATGTGCGTCCGCTGTAAAGAGATTTATTAAACATTTGCTTATTATAAAAATTATTTTAGTCTTCCGATACGGAATCAAGAATATAAAGAAAAGTTATATTTATATTATCACTTGTTGTCTATTAAAACACGACTAAAAAGGACTGGCGCCGATGAAAAATATATATTAGTACAGAATAAACGCATTCGAATGTACCCCATTGCTTACCCAGATGAGGCCGTGACTAATTCGCAACTAATAAAGTGACGATAGGTTTCTAAGGAAGATGCCGTTCTATTTATTATCAATGACGCCCACGTCGGATAATCTACGACTTGCATACATTATACTACATACGATAAATATTGTAGCATAAATAAAGCTAGGAAATTGTGCGATGAGAAAGTTTGCCGTTATATTCTGTTGAAAGAAGAGCTAAAGGCATCAGAGGGTGCAATGCAGGGAAGGTACATGGAATCATAATTTACACATTGTAAGGTGTTGCAGTTGGATGGCAAACACAAAAAAAATAATATTTACTCAATTAAGAATATCATACATGAGTTGGGTGGCTGAGCTCTGAATTGATAGCTCAGGAAGCAAAGCTATCATTTTCATCTACAACTTACTTTTACGTCAATAAAACTTGCGTTATTCATACCAACAATCATAACAGTTATTGGTGTTAACAGTTATCTCTAGTTTACATTTTTAAGGCCCCAAAGCAAGAAGAACTTGTGCTATGGATGACCATACAGCGAACCCAGAATAAACCTACATACATAAACATCATCAACCATGACCCGAGGACATATAAATGCACCGACCAGGAATGGAACCTGGGATCTCCGGCGTATAAGACAGGGTTACTAACCACTATGCTACACGAACGTCATTGCTTATGGCTGATAAGAGGGAGTCGAGAATTATAATATTCATGCCTAAAATCTGCTTCTAATCAATGTAAATAAAATTGTCTATGCTTATGTAGTTGCGATGCGGAAACAGAAAATTCTTCTTTACCATTGGATTGTTACTACATTACGCGATAATTAATATTGGTTATATATTATGTATATCTCTTTCACCCCGAAATTTATCGAGTCAGGAGCTACTATGGTGAATTCTTCCGATACTTATTAGTTATTTATATACTAATATTATAAAGAGCAAATATTTAATTTTTGTATGTTTATTTGTAGCGAGTAAACACGAAAACTTCTTCATTGATATAAAACTTATTTCACCCATAGTATTTTTTAAAATAGGTACGTAAAGATTTAGTTCGAATGCAGTGTAATAAAAGCCATTAGCAAAGTAAATGGATTTTGTGATTACGGAGTTTTGTACAAGGTTATGCTGTTTGTGGGAATCTACTAATCGATCAGGTTTCAATCAGGTAAATTAATTAATAGGACTAGTTATGAGTAATTTGTTTCAAATTTGACGATTCAAAAACATGCACCAAATAGTTGGAATCCGAAACTTCGACTAAAACAATTATTTACGCATTATCCTTACACTTAAGGATTAAAAGCTTTGACCAAATAAGAGTACTCAAATTACGAAAGGAGCATGCATACCTTCTGAAGCGAGAACGCGGTATCGAAATGTACAAAGCACTCATTCAAGGCACTTTACATTCCATACAACAATCAAAATTCAGATTCAATGTTGAATTGTCATACCAATCCTATTCTGTTGAAAGTTGAGATCGATACGATTCTTCTTTTCATTTCTTTTTAATTTCAACGTGACTGGCTGTACGTTCTTTTGTTTTCGAACGCCGTTTTAATTTAATTATATTTATTGTTCTTTTTTTCCAACTTGCCAGTAATTATAGTCGTAAAAAGTTTCATTTACATTCAAACGTCGTCCCTATGAAAAGAAGTATGTATTTATGTGAACGTATAAATTTTAATTCATGCTTTTTGCTACGTGCAAACTACCAGTATTGAGATATACTTAGGTATTCTGTTTAATGGTGGCAAGATGCTTGATGCTAATTATACTTTTTTTTGTTACAGTGAGATGGCGCGATGGAGCGCGCTAATCAGGCATGAAATATCAGTTTTATTTCTCATATCCTGTCTCACATATGGAATATGGGCGACACCTGGTAAGACTTCACCTACATTCACCATCTGTATTATAACTGGTTTTTATTTCAAATTTTTTTACCGCTAATCCTTAAGCTGTGTGCAAAAACTATTAGAGAAACAAGCTCATGTCTTCACTCTCTGTCATGAGTTTTTGTGTATCTTTCAGTTACTTTTACTGTATTTTCGCTGTATACTAGTCCATGGCACGAGTAGACAAATAAGAGCACGCTATTCAGCTTTTTCTTAAATTCAAATTGGCCTAGATAAAAAAAGGCTTTCGGTACGCATTATTATATATTTTGTATGTTACGCGGATTTTTTGTTTGGAGTTTGACGCCTTTACCACTAAAGCTGGTACGACGATTGCACTAATCTAGTAGCTGTCAGTTTTAGCACGGAAACGCAGATTTTACAGGATCCTTCCATAGCAATTGTGTTTCGTCATTAAAAAAATATTCCTGGATTGTTTAAAACATTAGCAATTTAACTTACTTAACAATTGAAATACTTTTATATCTAATTTTATATTGATAATAAGAAAGTTATTATCATCTAGTTTTCTACTATCACTTGATAATCAAAACAGCATGTTGCTATTTCACTATATTACGACATAGCATGATAACTAACAATTTTTGATGAACGTACAAAAATAATACAGTAAAAACCACGTAGTAATGATTTTATCTCAACTACTTATCAGAAGTGAAAGTATTTCGATTATTTAAATCAATTGTATTGCATAGAGAAAAGATACAACAAAAAGGTAGGTATCGACAGCGAAATTTACATATTGCCAAATTATACGTAATATTACGCATGCGTACGCTCTGTGAATGAGTAGAATAACGTGATTTAAGATCTAATGTTTCTATCGTAACAAATTATACTTAAATCGTGAATAGGTTTGTCTGCGTTTTAGAATGTGTATGATGTATTTATCTTATATTTTAGAAATAAATAAATAAAGAATTGCTAAAAAATAATGGATTGTCTAATATGAAATCCTTACTCTACTTTAAATGGATGAATCTTACGAAATTAAGGCAACCGCTAAAGAAGTAATTTTTGTCGATTTATGAGTTATGAGGTATGAGAGTTATGAGTTGGTACCTATTATGTGTCCTTCATTGTGCAATATGAAAAAAGAAAATTTAGATTTTCGTATAAATATTGACATAGTATAAAGCTGAGTCACATCTTTTAACTTTCGTTGGGAGATATGATTTTATAAGACCTTTATATGTTTTTAAATACTCGTATTTCTAGTCTAAAATGTCAAGAAAAACATAAAAAAACTTAACTATAAAAGGAATAAATTATTTTCTTTTATTAAATCTAATGGGGTGAATCAAATCAGCTGCTCACTATCGTCATCAATTCCTTAACGGCAACCCATTGAACGTCGTACTGTTAAACTCTTATAACTATTTCATCCAAATAAACTATTACTACGTACCCCGAGAAATTAAAATAAATCTCAGTTACCATAACCAACTAACCACTTCGCGCGAACATTTCACAATGCCTATAACTAATGAACAAAGCACGCAAGCTATTTATAAAATTTATAAACTGCGCCAGACAACCTCAGTACTGTGCTTTCTAATTGGAACGAACTGTTAACGGGTGACCAGTAACCAAAGTCTTAAAAGGAAAACCATCGTAAAATTTATGTTCTTTTATCTAACATATGTATTAATTAACACAGTCTTATATGGTACCATTGAATATTTTATGTTACTTCCTTGAGGTTTTCATTGAGTTGTATTATGTCGATTGGTAGCGTAAGCTTCTAACAATATTCGAAGTCTAAAATGTAAAAAAATATGCAGTTATTAGAAGTGTAAATTCCGAAATTCTAGTCATGGGTAGCAACACATATCCACTTACTTTGTCTCGTATCCGCGTTGGTGGCTCTGGAAGTATTAGATTAAAAGTACAAAAATTATAATGATTAGCATACACAAAGGCGGGGGAAAAAAATGTAGTTCACTACGTCATAAATTACGACGTAAGAACACGAGTAACTTTGTGTGTTACTCTCGGGGGAACTTTATAGGTAACTGTTGATTGAATGATATCTCCTGAAAGCATGTCTTACGCTAAGTTCTAATTTAGGTACTTTGTCCTACATAATATTTTTATAAAGATAAATTTTTATTTTTATTAAAAAAAAAACAAGCAAAAAGGTCAATGCAAAATTATCCACCGTTGATATTAAAGAAGATTAATTAATATTAATATTATTGAGGTCGTGCATGCTATCAGCTACCACGACGGTTCTCAGACTTCTAGAACCAGAGCCTGAGATACATGTAAAGATAGAGTCGAATCTGAAGTCATATTTACATAACATGAACTTGTATAGACGAAGGAAACAGATGCAGCGAAACGAGAATTTACTTGGAATATTATTTAGACGAATGCAGGAAGCTTATTATTGGACATTTAATTATATATGAAATACTAGGCTTTCGTTTAAGTCGCTGCTGTTCAAATAGTGAAAGGATCGTGCTACCGTCATGCCGCATTATTCTTGGCAAACTAAAGTAAATCTCGAATTTTACTTTGCAGTTTTTATTATTAGTAAATGTCCTGGAGGGCTTGCGGTGACACTCTAAGTATTCGTAGATAGTATTAAAAACAAGTTATTACTTCTCGTTATGAAATCGCTTAGATACGTCATTACTTGAGGCTAGAATTCTTACAAATAAAATATTATTTCATGGTGTAGTGAGCGTTACTGCAAAAATTTAATAAATTACGTTTCTCAATTCTTAAGTTAAGAAATGATGACTATTACCCGGCGAAGAATTCTAACTTATGACAGTTCTTAGTTCTAAACTAACGTGGTCACATTTTTGTTAGTAATTAATGTTTACTTCGCTATGAATACGAGCGCTGCCAGTTGCATCGCATCTTACTACGCTATATATATATATATATCACTGAATGCGTGAATGTCTTTTAGGCTCAGGATTGCGGAAGAAGCAAATAATCACAGTGTTATAAAAAACGTTATTTATATTTTAATATCCTTGATAATTAGCCATGTTTTACATGCACCGTAAATGTTAAATATGTAAATATTTGCTATACACAAAGATACGCCGCACAAAGTATTTTGATAACGTCATAAACCTTCATGAAATATATCCGTGTGCGTACTTTCTTCCGGAGATAAGATAGTTTTTGGATTGTAGAATCACCACTTTAAAAGTAATAAAATCATATTTACTTCATTTAAATAATGTTTGAAAATAGTTACATGTTAAGCGTTTCCTTATTTATGAAATTGCGGTCTTTAAATTGTATACCCTATAGTTATTTGAGTAAATATAATAAATTCTAAATATAACAAGCTGGTTTTATTGAAAAGAAAATTATGGCACCTGGAGCTGTTACGGCTCCGCAAATAATGAGATATCGCTTTACAATACGTTTTACGCTGGTGATCGTTGCTGGAGATTTAGTCGATCAATATTTTATGAACTATAACCGAAATTGTGTTTTAACTTCTGCACACGCAGTAGTTGTCTGTCCGGGGCTTTTGGTTGAGGTTGGTACTTCCATCATACGTCAGCTAGCAGGGTTTGTTGAACGGCAAGACAAACCAAACATATTCGGCAAGAGCCAGTTGGGTAGTCCGTTTAATCTTTTCGCAAAAATCCGAACGGGTTTGGCCAGACGGCATTTTTCCGAACGTTCATCTACACATATTCTAATCTTTATGTATAATTTAATATAATAATTTTTGCCGCCCGGTAGTGTCGATTATTGCCAGTTCGAACATGTACGGAGCGCCACTAACGTTTGCGTTTTGTGTTCCGAATCAAAAACAACGATCATCCAGCCAGAGAAATCATACAAAAAGATATTCTAGCTTGAGCTTGGTAACGTTAATTACTCAACAACAAAGTATCTTAGGATGAGGGCAATAAATGTTTGTTAAAATTGTTTTATGACAAGTTAGCTAGTTAGTTCATGTTATTAGTACAATAAAACGTTCATATAGGTTATGGTTTTGCTTTCGCTACACTAATAACGACTCTGTAAGCTTCAACGAAGATTGTGTGAAGTTTCACACACTATCAAATGTACCACGTCAAATTTATATGTACAATTTTGCACATTGTAGCATTGCACTGAAGTGCTAATTTCGTATAAATATTTTCGTAGTTCTAAAACTTTTTTAACTTTCTTAATAAAGCTATTGTTGTAACAAATGACCGATTTTTCAAGTATGAGAAAATAAAAATATTTTTATTTTTGTATTTCAATTTTGAATTCTTTGGTTGTGGTACTTATTTATTTACGTTAATTGAAATGCTTAAGCTTCTATCACACGAAGTTAATAATTTGTATGTATATTAAATTACTAACGATTCTTTCTACCTAATTTAGTAATATTCAATAGCAAGACCAGCCGATGCGTTTTTAGAAACATTTGATGATAGAGGCACAATTATTGGGTAGATGACAGCATTACTAAAAACTGCTTAAAATATTAAATGGTTCTAATATTATTTTAAATGACATGTGGCCAAAACATTAGCATTGCAACAAAAAAAAAAAAAAATCAAAATTTGTAGAAAGCATCATTACTAACATGGACACCAGGGACATTAAAATTCACATAATTTACTGTGACGCTATAATGTTAATGCGAAATTTTTTTTAGATTTTAATAATATTGTGGTTATTCCCATGCAGTCAGAGCCTATGTTTTACTAGCTTGTTTTGACTTCACAATATTGACCATTTGTATGAAGCGTTTTGCGGGCATTTCTAAATGCCTATCGTCCAGAAACACCCAAAAATTCCGAATTATGTAATTCCGAATTTGAATCTTCCGATTTCTTAAATTGCGAATTTCACAATCCCTATGAGACTAAATTCCGACTATTCAAAAACACGATTCTTATTTTATCGAAATTCATAAACACGAAATTTTAATTTTCCAACTTTCATTAGTACGAAGAATTAAAAACCCGTTGTGTTACTAGTCCGAAATATGGTATTCCGAATTTTAATTTTCCGATAATTCAATGCTAGCATTCAGATTTTGTATCTAAAACTATATACCCATATATTAAAAGTTATAATCTAAATCTCCTATGACACAAATTAAAATTAATAAGGCACATTTTTAAATTATACGAATTATGCGCGACGAAGAGCGAAGCAAGAAGGAGCAGTTAGTCTGTATGTAGATAATGCAGAAAGTCAAAAACAGATTTACATTGCAAGTACATAACCTATATACTCAAGAAATAACTCGGTACAAAAAACTAAATAAACTTTCACATTTCCAGCTGACTACTTGAATGCTCGAACGTAAAATTGATGTGCTCATGCAGTTTTACAAGGCGTTTGTTATTGCAACTAATATTATTCGGAATTTTGATATTCGGCGTTCGTTTTTATGATATTGCGGATTATTAATAATTTGGATTTTTTATAGTGCGGTATTTTCAAATTCGGCATATTGATTTTTTGAAAAATTAGGAATTCTGAAACACGGAATTTTCATTATCAGAATTTTGAACCATTCGGTGTTATAAAATTCGGAATTTTGAAATTCGTGATTATGTAGTGTACCCCTCCCGTCCATATTTTATTTCCATTTATCCTGTGACCATATTCATTAGACCTATGATTCTTTGGGCAAAATGTGTGCATTGTTACATACATACAAATATGAAATAATATTTTCTTAGTCATCTAGCCAATTGACGTTTGTAGTACTCTTACCCTTGTTTGTTACTTTGCCTCATGTGAATAAAATTTTAAATTACAGACATTATTGTTTCGGTTTCTTTAGGTCCCTCGAATAGAATACCCGCGGATAAAGCAAAACGAGTCCATGGAAGATCGATCTTCGTCAACAGTTTTCTGCCAATAAAAAAAGATGTGTATTTGGAAATATACTCAAAAGGCCCCCTTCCTTGTAAACGTTTGTAAAGTTGTGTTTAATAATAGCAAAGCTGCTGTGCAATAAATTTTCAGCTTCTGTTGAAATTTCAGTGTTAATTGATTGTGATAACATTAATGTAACATTAATGCTAATTAACTAATTCACTACACAACTACACTTCCGGGAGTGACATTTAAACACCGCATGTGGACCGGACTACATGTAGTTGAGTTGTGTGTAAAAAATTTGTCTCACGTATTTTTGTGTAAACCTATTGTTTAAGTTTGAAAATTTTTTGTAATGTCTAATATAATATATTAATGTTTTTCAGGTCCATGTGAGGTGGAAACTGGACAGTCTAGTATTATAGTAGATATTGAAGAAAGCAGAGGGAATCGTAAGTAACAGAGTTATTATTAAATATATTTAGTAAAAATTTTATGTATTTATTTACCATACTATAAAAAACATAATATAAAATAAAATTGTGTTTTAAATAAGAATAAATGCCAATTTTATCGTAAATAATAATCTCATACATGATAACAAGAAGCTTTGCAACCACATCACAAACTTTTCAATTTCCTTAGTCACTTTAACTCAAAACCGTATTTCTACACATCTCATTCTCCTTGTATTACTTTTCGCATGCAAGGTCCATAAAACGATCAAAACTCCATCTTCGATTGTTTCTACTTATCAAAAACGTGTCTTACGATATATCGTGATCGACATTTGATAAACGACCTTTCGATCTAAATTGTTCTTATTCAAAGTACTATAATAAAGTAACAAGGCTATCGTAAAATACACAGCTGTTATAATTTGTAATTTCGGTAATTGATGTAAATTAAATTAGGCAATGTTATTTTAAAGTATGAGAACAAAACTATCTACTTTGTGATCTTATTGTTGTATGAATAATATTTGCATTTGTTGTTGTTAAAAACTGAAATACTAATTAAAAGAACTCACTACTATGAAACAAAACAATGTGTGTGATTACCTAAAACTTATTCTAAGTGTCACTTTTATTTTCGAATGTTCTACTTTCAAGGTTAAATTTATAGATATTTCACAAAAATAACGTAAGCACTGCAGCTTTTACAATTACTAATAAAATACAAGGACAGATTTGGGTGCGTGAATGCACTGAAGTTGTATTCTTTACTCATACAGCACTTTACCTATAATTGTAATTTTTCTCTAAATCTTAAACAAAAGATTGCCTGGAATCCCAGCCATAAAAGGAAATTCCTGTCGTTTGGCACCCTTAATTGACCATCCTTACTGAACACGAATCATAAAACAGCATTTCTATTTCTAAATCACAGAAGTAAACCAAAGCACAGTCCCAGCGGAGTTGCCAGTTGTTGGTGACCCAGAAGAAGATGTTATTCTATCTACAGTGTTCCCGAAAGGGCCAACTTTATTCGAGCTAGTAGGGAAGAAGCTGCAACTTTTACAGCCCTTGGATAGAGACCAGGATAACCTGTCGCATATGGTTTTTCAGGTACGAATTTGAAATCACTTTAATGTAAGTTGTATTTATAAATGGACATTAGGGTCTAATAGTCTAGGTAAGGCTCATTCATTTTTGCATGACATATTCGATATGACGATGATCGCGTAGAAATCCCACTACACAAATTTATTAGATGACTTTGAAGGAATAAGGGAAATCATAAAAAAAATATTATAATCATAAATATGAATGTATAACTCAGCTGCTAATTTAACAACAGTTAAATATGATTAGTCGCTTTCTCTTGACTGGTTTCTCATCGAAATAATCAAATTACTTTTCTCTGAACCTTTATCTAATTAGCAATTTGTCAAACGCCCAGTCAACCGTGTTGAACAAGTCCAAAAATACATTTGAATATATAATTCAGCCCGAGGCAGTGTCTGTTCATGTTAATTGACACTTAAAATATTGGCACAAAAAGAATAAGACCTCGATATTTTAGAATGAAATGTCTAACTAAACGTATTCAGCTAAAACGATGATGTAAGCTACCTGAGGGCCTCCATGACTCAAATACTTAAGATTTATTGTACTAGATACTTAGAATTTACCTTGAACCTACACATTAGATTAGAACACAATTGGAGATGTTTTCATAGATGTAATTAGTTTTGTATGTAGATAGCTGATTTCCAGAGAGAACTAAAATTATGGATATATTCCAATTATAAGGACTTCTTGAGAAATCGTTTGGTTTTATAACCATGGAAATTGATATAGTTTTATAGATCGTAAAAATCCTGACCGATGCAGTAGCTTAGTGAAGTTTTTAAACATTATAATTTTAATACGTGTACAAATCATATTCATAAGCAGGCATATAGATAAAATAGCGTTTACTATTTCCATGATTTTTATTTTGAAAGGCGATTTAAGACGTGAACTGAGCTTAGTAATTTACAAAGGACTGTTTTTATCGATTTTTCTATGGTGATATGGTTATTTAATATAAGATACACTTTTTGGATGAAGCGATTTTATGTTTTACATGCAAATTTTGTATGATATCCTGAACAACCTGGCAACCTGAAAAAATATTACGTCTCCGAAAATGCTTATTATGCAACTGTTTTAGACTATCGCGGTTATTTTCACTATAATTTAATGAATTTACGGGATACTTACCACGACTTTCGATTTTTATTTCGCTCGTCCGATATTTCGATGCTGTTGCAAGCACCAGGATCGCGGAGCGATCGTCGGACGCTTAGTATGCAGTTTAGAGTTAATCCTCAGTCTAGTTGATAGTAAAACCTGTCAGAAATTTTGTATAAAATTATATTTTTCATTTGGTTTGACTATTTATCACAAATAATTTACAATAAACAAATAAACCTGCTCATAACAAAACCTCAGCCAATTTACCACGGTCAACGTCGAACATTAACTTATGATACAAGCTATAGAAAGTCCTGTATAATGAGCAGCAAGTTACAAGACCTTTGGCAATCTGTTATCTAATTATCTATGTTTTCAGCTCGTATGCCAAGTGAAAGCTACCAAGAAGCGTCGAACTATACCGGTGATAGTTCGCGTATCCGATATAAACGATAATGCGCCTGTGTTCCAAGATACGCCTTATATAGCTGAGGTCTCTGAGGTAAGGTGTCAACATTTTACGGTAGATTCAATTTCAGATGGAAATTAATGACAGAGGTCATGTTGTGACTCAAATCTAATGTCTGAAATCATCGGAAAATAAAATAATATTAATAGTTATAAATCTGTATGACCCTAAAGAAAGCAGGGCATGTGTTATGGATACAGCGAACTGAGGAGGATCCCAGAATAAACATACCTACAAATATGAACAACTATGACCCGAGAACAAACATATTTGTCATGACACAAATGACCTCGATCAGGGCTGAAACCTGGGACCTCCGGCGTATGAGGCAGGGCTACTGCTCACTATGCCTCGGCCGTCAAAAATTGACTTAACTTGAACAACAATAGAAATTAAAAATTATTTAGCTTATAACAAGCTAATCATTAGTTTACAAAAGTACTGTGATGACTAAAATTATGGACAAAGACTAAAGCTACGCTCCATTAATGTTTCGAGTACCTAAGTATTACTTGAGTATTCAAACAAATATTTCTTAATTTTTTGAAAACTTCTCTTACCAAAACTCTAATCCTATCCAGCTCGTGCCAACAGGCACAACAGTATTCTCGGACCTCAGAGCCAAGGACATAGACGCAGGTGTCAATGGACAAACAGAATACTTTACAATACCAGGAGATAATAATACGTTGGAAGCGGAAAATGCAGAAGATGGCTATGGATACTTTAATATCCCGCTGCCTCATCAAGGCGTTGTGGCGGTCAATAGGAGCCTCGACTTTGAGAGGACGCAGAAGTATTTGCTGACTATTGTTGCATCGGTAAGTTTTTACACCATCTGTTATATACGACCATGCGTTTTAATAGTTATTGGTTTACTAGTAATAAATAGCTATATTTTTACTTTAAAAAATACTAGCTGCTACCCGCGGCGTGTTTCCCTGTGAGAATAAGATTCCAGCGTTAAAAGCAGCCTATTTCACTCTCCAGTCCTCCCAACTATCATCACATAAAAAATTTGGGTTGTAACGGAACTTCGGCTCCGCCTCCGTTACTGCGGCAGTTTTGCAAGTAACCATAGATATCGCCTTCGCCTCCGTAAATTTTTTGTGGAGTTGACAAGATGTTAATTCACGGCACTGATGGTAACGTCACGTTATGAAAACGACTAATTAGGTAATATTATAAAGAAACTAGACTCAAATTAGGCGACGACCTTTATTGTGGTGGAACGATAAGCATGAAATATAAAGTTTTTGCTCATGTCGCCCGCTCATACGCGAAGCATCCGCCTCCGGTTAGAATTCCGTAAATTTATTCAGACATGAAAGAAGGGCAAACATCCGAATAAAACCACTGTCACATTTATAAAATTACTAAAGATCTAACCCCCCAAGAATGTACCCAAGCAACATAAATAATGTACATAATTAGTTAAAAGTTCTGTTCTGTGATCGTTTATCTGTAATGAAAAAGCTGTAGAAAGTAAAAGTTTTCAAATAATAGTAAATATTTATTTAAACGTCTAATTTATATATTCCAGGACCGAGCCAGAGACACCAAGCAGCGGCTATCGAGCACCACGACGCTAACCATCAACGTCCTCGACGACGACGACCAAGACCCTTCATTCATTTACAAAGGCTGCACTTTAAATGAAGGCGCCTGTATTAATCCGGAGTACACTAGCTATGTTAGTGTGGTCTTTATTATACTTACAAGTATTGTTCGATAATTTAATGATTACGGGAGTCATGTTGGGTTTTTATTTTATGAATTCGTTGAACTCATAAAATAAAATATATATTTTCATTATTGTATTAATCTTTTCAACTCCTGCTAAGCGCCCTCAGTGCAAGGCCATTAAGTCCAGTTAAATATAAAAGGCAAATAGGGCCATACATAAACTTTGCTTCAGTGAATGAACGTTTGCCGACTAGGCTGGCTTTGACCGAAAATTTACTGATTTTACATGCATATTTTTAGATTCTTTAGATTATTTGAATATTAGATATAGCAAAAATATTTCAGTTCTAATTTAATTAAGTATTTTGTATAAAAAGGCAAAATCACCAGTGCATAAACAGGGATGTCAGTGAATAAACGAATTTTATTCACTGACAGTGTTTGAACACACAATTTTTGTATAAATAAATCCTTTTAATATATTCGTTTTTGTTATGTTTTACATTTTGTTACTTAGTCAATAAGAAATAAGTAGGTATCTTATTTACCAAACAATGATCAGGGTCTTATAAACTGTCTGACCTATGTCGATTTAAGTATATGATATTTTAATTATGCAACATATACAGAAAATTGTTTTAACTGTAAATAATATGGGTCATATAAACGTTTGCGTGTAGTTCTGAGATTTCTAAAATTTTCAAAATAAATAAAAGTAAGTTTTTATCTTTATCTTTTATTTTGTTCTTGATCAGTGTTTAGTATATAACTATAATAACAACTGTTCTGTATTTATTAATTTACTGGATATCATAAGTGAATCAACATACTAACACATTTCATATGATCACTCACTAAGAACTAAAATCGAATAAATCAACAAACTTGTTTGAGTTTCTTCATTCACTGGATTGTAGTACCATTTCATACTATTTTTCTTTCAACTTTAAACTATAAAATAACATTTACCGACAAACAAATTACATAAGTCGTATGCCAAGATAAATGACATAGTTTCGTAAGTGGGACATACGAGGGGAGGTCAAAAAATTCGCGGAATGGCGGGGGTGCTCATATGTCAACTCAATATGTTACTAATTACACGACTCATAATTAGCATATATAGCAATAATTGTTCCAATCGGGTCATAAACTATCGTGATACCTCAAAAGAATCTGGAAGAAATCGCAGATCATGGAGAAAAATCGAGTTTCGTGCCGTAATCAAGTTCACTTTCAAGCAAGGAAAACCAGCCAAACCATTTTGAAAGAGACGTCTTCATTTTTTTGGGACTATTCATGTTCTACAAGTGGTATGGTCCATTCAAGCAAGGCATTGAGCCCATTGAAGACGAACCCGGGCTCATGGCAACCATTTGTGGGAATCAAGGAATTCTGCGCATTGGATTAGAACAATGTATTCGGAGAATAATTAATAAACCTAAAGACTATCAAAGAAAAAAGAAGGACGCAGATGTCCACGGGTGTGCTGCGTTTTAATTACCGTTTAAAAAATTAAACGCCCACCCTCGCCAGACCTTGCCTCGTCAGAACTCTACTAGTCTCCAAAACTAGTTTAAAATTTTTGAATAATGATGAAGTGAACTCAGCAATTTCAAATATTAGAGAAGGATAGAAGCAGGATAACAATTTTTTTAGAGGACATCAACAATCTTAATGATAGTTCTGAGAAATTTATTGGGTTTAAAGGACAATAAATAAAAACATTTGTAGTTACTATATTTTATTAAACCCCCTTCTGCCCCATTACGCAAACTTTTTGACGTTCCCTCGGACCTTGGTCTTACTATTATTGTCTAGTTTTGCAGAAAAACAACAACCGGTATCTGAATCAAATCATGAACTATCTAGTGATGCTAGAATGAAAAATTTTGCAAACAACATTAAGATATGTATCAGCCGGTATTTTATTACAGATGATATTAATCTCAATAAAACCTTTGAGTCGTTCATTCACTGAAGAGCGTTCATTTACTTTAGCGTCTTCAACCTATTTCATTGCCTCTGTATATCTGATAGTTTAAATCATAAGTGTAAAGACTTCTGAAGAATATTGCAAGACCTGAATAGTAAATACAGTTAAGTATTCAATCTGATGATAAAACATTTCTAATAAATTATTTATTACATTGGTAATTTGCCAACAGGATGGCATTTGCATTTTGGATCGTAATCTAGTTGCAGGAATCTTTGGTCTGATTTTATAATGATGCGTTTCAGTAATGCATAATAAACATTCTCGCCTTCAAACCTATAGTTTCTGTTTCACATTTTAATACTAAAGAACCATTTTTTTTTGTATCCCAGGTTAACAGCGGGGTTCTAGCAGGAATCCTAACCATAGAACCAGAGAAAATCCAAGCTGCCGATATGGATACTATAAACGCTAAAATTAAATACTCTATAGAGAGTGGTGTTCCCGATATTTGGCCGAATTATTTCGCGATAGACTCGAATTCAGGAGCAGTAAAACAATTAGCTCCGGTTGATACTAGCTTTGCTAAGAAGTTCTTGTTGGTTATTAAGGTAAGATTTGCTTTTTATTATACCTAAGAACAGTAAATGTTAGCAAAGTGTTATATCTTCGATGACACATTTAAAACTGATTTAAAAGATTAGAACAGGTTTTGTACAAGTTTTTGGGCACTTTCGTCTGTTTTCGTCTGCGTACAATATTACACATTTTTTATTATCGCAAACTTGTTTTTGAATATACCAGTGGCAATAGTTTTTAGAGATATTGTTTTATGAAATTATTTATATAAACTTGAAAAGAAGAAAAAAATTTGTTTGTACTTATGAGATTTCTCTACAGATTTTAATAAGTCTTTCTAAAATACAGGCCCAAGAGCAAACGGAAGCATCCAGATATGCTCTAGCTAAGCTCATAATAACAGTGCGACCTGTCGACTCAAGTCCCCCAATAGTAATGGCGTCTTCTTCTCAAGGCATTGTCGATGAAAACGCTAGCGTTGGGACTAAAGTGGTCGATAGAGAATTGGACCCAATCGTGTTTATTGTGTCGGACCCGGATTTGGTACGTGTTTTTGTTTATCTTTTACTATTGTTAATGCCGGCAAACGAGCACGCGACCCACCTGATGGTAAGTGGCATCCGCGCCCATGGACATCATTAGTGGTATGTGTTCTATTGGACATCATGACCATCAATTTATTAATATTGACTGTGATTATTATATTATTAACTAATGATGCGTTGCCGATCGAAGGCTTCGGTTGAAATTGTTTAAGTAATTTCTCTGGCTTTCCTTTAACCGGAACCTTTAAGGCGGTAAAAATAGCAGGGACTGTAGTACCGCCCCCCACACGACAAAATAAACTCTACTAAGATTGCACTTTGGAGAGTGTGCGAATGCTCTTTTTCAGTTGATCGAACCCTCCTATAATAATTTAGGCTATACGAAACGGTGTGCCTGACTAATTCATCAGAGACAAAGTTTTTTGAGAGAAACATTTTTGGTTGTAAACGGCGTTACAGTGCATACAAAGGAAAATATATAAGTTACGTTTTTTCTAAATCTTTAAAATCAAAAAAAGTTTTTATTTAAGGCTCCGGGAGACACTCCACCGCAGTATACCTTTGAACTGACGACGAATTACTTCGCAATCAATGAAAATAACGTCCTTGTTGTAAATAATGGAAAGCTAGACCGAGATCCACCAAATCCAGGGAAATATCGATTCCAGGTAAGCTATTAAATTATATTTCATCTAAAAGTCTAAATTTCTGTTTTCTATATTCTACTATACTCATATAATAAAGAACGTCACTTATAAAAAAATTACGAAATAAGCGCGAATGTAAATGTTAAGTTGTCAAATATTTGGAAAATTAAGATTTAAATTTATAAAACCAAACGATACGAAACTAACCAAAAATATATAAAACCACCAAATGCATGACAGCAAATTAATTTGTATAAAAGCATTTACTCATTGTTAAGTTTATTTCATATCAATTATTTTAGAATGTGTGCTTTATTCAGGTAATGATTATTAAACAATTAAGACAAACTTTTCATCTCTATATATCATATCACATATTAAACATTAATTTCAAAATACTTTCAGGTTGTAGCCCGAGAAGTGCTTTCAAAGGTTGCGTCTGACCCAATTTCTTTAACTGTCACGTTAATGGACGAAAACGATAACGCCCCAGTTTTACCGAAATCCCAGCCAATCGCAGTGCCGGCTAGTTTAGACCCGGTCGATGTTTATAAGGTACAATTTAAGTTGTTGCAATTAAGGCCCGTATTAATAAACCTCACTCAAATCATGCGTCATCTCAAGAAGTGAAATGAATACTGCTGTAAGAAAGTAAGACTCTTTCCCACTCTTAACGGCTCTCACCCAAGTGCGATTTACTAATGCAGTTCTACGATTGCGTTTGGGAAAACCAAACGCTGAGAATGAAGAAATATTTATTATTTGTATTTAAAGCAAGTTTGTGACGGTTTGTGAAAATTTAAATACCGCATAATTGCTACAGGTTGATTACATTTAAGTTTTGTGTATTAATTCCAGTAATTTAACTTACTGCATTATTAGAGTTTGAGCTTAATTTATACATGAACATTATAACAGCTCATCCCATGCATTGAATTTATAACCGTTATTATTTAATGCCACATATTGCGGATTTAAAACGTAACTGCCAACATACCTTTTTTCGTGCACATTGCCGATTTCCATAAATGTAACAAAAATTAAAAAAAAAACGTTTATTTTAACAGGTTGAAGCTACAGATATAGATGAGGGTGAGAACGCACAAATCACATATAGCATCTATCATATTTCTAACAACGGTGGTAATAAGTTCACGATTGATCCAAACACAGGTTTGATAAGTAAGTTGCATGTCACTTTACACCTTAGTTTTTAGTTGATAGTAGAAAATTTTTGATAAAAGATTTAAACAAAAAAAATTTATTTAACAGAGTGTTTTTAATAGTCCAATCTAATCTTATTTGATGATGATACAAAATTAAAAATAAATTGGACCAGTACATACACTAAGTAAATATTGGTTTATATTGCCTATTTATCTTTCTTATATTGTATATCTCAATTTGATATATATATATATATATATATTTCAAATTACGCTGTAAGCTATGCGCTCCAAAGAACTTGGAACAATAAAAATATCTTTACTGTAGTCATAATTAAACGTCAAAAATAATATGAATATGTAGATTGAAATAAGAAATATATTTATCTGCGTATAGTTAATGTAATAATCATTTTGCTTAGTTTTCTTGTCACCAGTTTGAATGCACTTTTGCACGTTTGAATTTCACGAGTGAGCTTCATAAACATGCATGCAATATCAGGGTTCAGCATAATTATACTGCGTGAGTTTAGTTAACAATCATATCACAATATTTACTATCCACAACAGGTAGCTTTGTGTCTTATTCTTTATATAAATTGTTATGTTCAATACGTAAGAGAAAGATTCAGCCTTCTAAATTCATTATTTTCTAATTATTTGCCCAATTTCAGCCTCAACATCACGTCTTCAATCCGGTGAGCAATACAGTATAACAGTAAAAGCTACAGATGGCGGTGGTTTGTCTACTCAAGGGATTATTGAACTAAAGGTTGCTCCTGGACCTAACAGAAGCCCTCCGCTTTTCTCGTCCAAAGATTACTCAGCTCCTGTTTCTGAAGGCGCCGCCATTAATTCTACAGTTTTAACTGTTACTGTAAGTATTTTTTTATACTTAAGGGAAATTTCACAATTTCATAAATTGTTTAAGTGAAAAGACAATTTTATTATTTCAATAATAAATGTCAATCTTTACCTTTACAGGCCAAAGATCCAGAAAATGATCCTGTCACGTATTCAATCGTATCGGGCAACGATTTAAGACAATTTGCAATAGGTTCAAGCACTGGAATTATAACTGTTATTAGGTCTTTGGATAGAGAAGTTTTGACACAATATCAGTTGGTAAGTTTAAATAGTATTTATCCGATAGTCGACGTATAGAAGAGCGGATTCTGACGGCAATATTGCTCTTTTACTTAATCAAGTTAATTATATAGTATTCTTCCAGTTGGCGTCCAAGAAATTATCAATTTGAAGGTTTTGTTTAGGCCTCGCCCTTGATGTCTAAGGGGTATTTCCATCGCTAAATAAACTGATTACACAAATCGATATTCCAATCGCCAAGTAAAAAGAGAGAGTAATTACGTGGAGAAAGATCAATCACTCGCGATAATTCCAGACTTCTGCGACTTCACCATCTCAATTCTCAAAGGCTTTTCTATACAACGTTTTAATAACAGCCAGAAATAAAATTTTCATTAAGAATCAAAATGATTTTTTATATAAAATTAAAATAACTATATCTGCACTTTCTTTAAACCGGCCTCTATTGATAATCTTAAAATAACGTGAATAGTCTCCATGTATTAATCTATAGGTACACTGTATAATTTAGATATATGAATGACGCGGCTACGTTAAATAAATTGTTACACTTATGATAATAATTTTTTTTAAACTGTTTATGTAAATGTAAGAAATATTGTAACTTTCTCTGGAAGTCCAAATTATAATAAATAAATAAATAATTTCCAAATTTAAGCACAACAAAAAAAGCAGCAAATTTCAAAATAAGTATTAAATCCTGTTTTTTGCATTTTCAGGTTGTAAAAGCAGAAGACCCTGGGCATTTGGCAAGCACAGCTACTGTGAACATCAAAGTTACAGATATTAACGATAATAACCCTAAATTTGACACCGAATCTTATAACTTCAGGGTAAAAGAAGGTATGTTTTACGAATTTTAATGAAATTAAATAATACATTTTAATGCAATATAAAACTAAGAATAGGATTTCTGTAAGCCATCGGATTTATTTGTCATTTAATTTTATTTGGCATAATATTAGTGTGTAATTGCGTTAAAGATTATCACATAAATTAATGGCTGATTTATATATTAGTATCAAGAGAAAACAACGAAACAGTTTGTTCATAGGTAATTGATAAACTTTTTTAAACTACAGAATCGTTATCAGAACTCTTTTATTAATGATTTTAGGAACAGAAATCGCCCATGTATGCCATTGCATTCTTACTAATAAAATGCATACTCTTTCCCTCTCCTTCAATTCACATATTTTAAATACAGAAAGGTTATTACAATTTCAAATTTATTTCAGGAGCTCTTGGGGAAGTCGTCGGTCAAGTTCACGCCACCGATGTAGATGAAGGAATAAATGCTCTAGTCAGTTACAGTATACCAATTCATCTGCCGTTCTCAATTGATAATACTTCAGGAATGATTCTGACTAATACGAAATTGGATTATGAGACTATGAAGGTAAGTTCAGGCTTTAGCGGTTTCGTATAATTTATTAGAATATTAAGTATAATATGTTTAAAAACTGGATAGACTTGCAAAGTATTTTAAGGCTAATAATTGAAAAAAATAGTGTCGTTAGTTCTTATGTATACACACTTATGTATACCACAGTTTGTTATGCATAATTGGTGCCTGTGGTTATCTCAGTAGTAGTATAAAATGAGTTATATAATATATTTTACAATAAAATTCTAATCGTAGGTTATTTATAGTAGCCTTACCAATATGAAAGCCTAGATTGTGGAGGTTCTGAGTTCGAATCCCTTAACGTCATCGTCATCATTAAGCCAAATTTAACTTCGTTTTGAAATCATAGAGTTGTATGTTGTCCAGGCGATATAAGTATCAGACAAATATATTAACATTCCAAATCCATCTCGCTGCAAATGTCTCCGTAGATATGCTACTATGCGGGGAATTCAGAGGTTAAAGTAACTATTTTAATTTTATGAGCAATTAGCAGTACGATGTATTAGGGATTGGACATAAGCGATCAATGATCAGTTTGCAGTCGATTGAACGTACCGTTTTTTGCAAGTGTTTAAAAATGACCTCGCGAAAAATTTAACCTTAATAAACAACCATTAAAACAACCTAACATTACATTACCAGGAATACAGCTTCGTAGTGACAGCGACAGATGGCGCTATCGACAAACGTTTCGGTACAGCCTCCGTTACTGTTGAAGTACAGGATATACCAGACGAAGCTCCCGTGTTCCCACGATCGCTGTATACCGTACATATACCTGAAAATGCTAAAGATTACCCTGTTGTGAAAGTTCATGTGAGTTTTTGATGTTTGGGCTATTTACCTTTTATTTAATTTTACTACGCATTCATCTTATTGGCAAAAAGGTTAAAAAAATTTATCTCTGGAGTACCATTGGAGTATTTTTTGCGTTGAAAAATAGAAACACGATTCACTTGACAATTTTATCAACGTCTTGCAGTCCAGCGTAGATAGTCCACTCAAAATATGTTGACAAGACTGTATACACTAAGATTATTAATGTCGTCTCAGATTTTCTATATCAAACCTAGTTTGATCGAAAATATAATTTTACAACGTCTTGTATTTAGGCCAAAACCTTTAATTATTTAAAAGGCTTTAATAATAATCATATTCAAATATAAAATAAAAAAGTATAGGGCGAATACATTCAATTATTTCGCACTAAATCATTGATTGATCTAAATAAATAGTTAAACCTGCTAGACTAGTCTTGTTAAGACTAGTGAATCGCGTCACATTTTTTTAACTATCGTCTAAACTATCATGTAAACTTTTCAGGCTGAAGATCCCGACACAGTTGCAGAAATAACTTACACAATACTACGAGGGGATGTCGACTTATTCTCCATCGATCGAAAAACCGGTTTGATCCGAACCTTGGTACCTTTAGATAGAGAAACTTCAGCTAGATATGAAATTGTAGTAGGCACCGAAGAAAATAATTCAGAACAACCTGGCTCCACTACTATGATTGAGATTTTGGTTGATGTGAGTATGTTATTGATATAGATATTGGCTAGTTGTTGTTTGATGTACAACTAAAAAAAGATTTGAGAAGTAGGCGAATCAAACTTTACTCTCCTAGAAAATAGAGTAATCTGAGGTTTTTTTCTCTATTCATCTGTGCAGTTCAGAATAAGATTTGAAACTAACTTTTCAAATATATCTTTTTTATACAAATTATAATAATAAATAATAGATGATTACAGAAACGAACTTCCAATTACAGTTCTATCGCTATTATATGAGTAGCTTCATTCGAATAGATAGTATTTAATTTAACAGGTAGTCCTTTTAAGGCACTAGGTAACTTCACACAGTGCCGGAAAGTCTTAATTTTTTAGAGGTCAAAACAAATTTAAGCAACTGTTACCCCTGTTCCAGGATTATAAGTACATTTTTGTACGCGCTGTATAGGTATACTTTCACACAAACTTCAACAACCTAACTTTTCTATTTTATTCTTCTTCTTTTTACATTACAGGATAGAAACGACAACGCCCCAATATTCACAAACTTAGTTCGACCAGTAACAGTAGACGACGCGTCCTCAATAGGCACATTAGTGCAGACAGTTATCGCTGTCGATGAAGACGCGACCTCACCGAATAATAGAATTCAGTACAAATTGGTAGGCAGGGGAAAAGCATCGATATATTTCCACGTTGAACCGGATACTGGAGCTGTGAGATTAAGAGATGATTTGAGGAAGGAAACTGATAGTGAATATACGGTAAGTTGCTTATCCATATTTTGTTTAAATCACGGTATCGTATAAAAGGTTTGATGAAAGGTTTGAAAGGTTTGATGAAAAATTGTTTTCTACAGCTATTTTTACTACGATTCGGTGAGCAGCCATTTTTTTAATCTCAGTAAGTGTGGAAAACATACACACTTATTGAGAATACAAAAATGGCAGCTGACCCGTATGTAGAGTACGAAGAGGCAAATTTATTTTGCGTAATTTTTTTTAAACGGTAAACAAGTCTTGGGGCCGTGTACAATCAACATTTTTTGAAGTCAAAAAACAAAAAAAAGAAGTATACAACATTCATAAGATTTCTATGAAAACACCAAAATTAATAAATTTTAAGAAAGAAAAATGGCTTGAGCTGTGTGTTAGTAGGAGGATATCATACTTTTGAGACCATTATTTTTTTAGTACCTAATTTTAAAATACTAAATAATAAACAAATAACTATAACTTCAGGTGGATGTGCAAGCGTTCGACCAAGGGGAACCAGTTTTATCATCAGTACTCAGCCTCACCGTATATGTCAGCCATTCTGCTACGGTACCTCCTGATGTAAGTACTATTTCATTTTATATGAAAATTGTTGTGCGCTTTTATATTATTGATACTAGTTAGCACTCAGTGGTTAAAAATGTTGATTGAAACTTAGTATGTCTTCGAAATAACACAGATGAAGTCATATTTTTATAAAATTAACCAGATAAAACAATGGATATAAACACATAGAATTTGTTTACTCAGAAAATGCCAGGTTCTTAATGGAAAAGTTTTGAAAATCAATTGAAATAAACTGATTGAGTTTTATTTTATTTTATTGGAAATTGGATGAGCGTGACAGGGATGACGCGGTGAAAAAGAGGTGCCTCTATATTTTCTTTTAATGTTTCCTGGAATATATGTTAATACATGTATGTGTATTTTTCCCTAAAGGAAAAAAAAAATTAATATTAGTTGATCAAAAATCCATATAAACATAATAATTTACGTTGCAGGTTCGAATTGGCTTCGCAGACACAGTTTACACCGAACATGTAGCTGAAAACTCACCGAATGGAACTTTAATCCGAGTGTTGCCATTATTGAATAAACGGGTGCATGGCAACGATACGCCGTTAAAATGTAGATTGACTGAGTCTTCGCAGAAAGGTAAAGTCAATAATTATAGGCCTCAAATAATGTTTGTATTTATACAATTAAAGTCATGTACCTATATACAATATCCCGATATATAAGTTAGAGTTATAATTGATGCAATGTTGTAATGTCGTTTCAGATCGGTTGTTTTGAATTATTATTTATTAGGAATACATTTTGTATTCTATAGTAACCTAAACTACCGAATTCCCCACAAATGCTTAAGATTTTTACGTAATAACACAAATTGTGCCCAAAATACATACTTTGAAAATTTTCTATGAATCTAATTTATTACTCTATTGGAATATTTACAGATGTGTTTTACGTACTACTAAATGATGACCGCGACTGCGCTATCTACCTCAACACAAGTTATCTGGATTATGAATCTGTCAAAGAATACTCGTTAGAAGTACAGCTGGAATCTCTTGAAGGTGAATACGAGTATAACTTGCAGAACTGTTAATAAGCTTCATTGTTTTTGCATAAGAGCCATAATGTGCAATATTAATTCCTTGCCGTAATCTATTAATAGTAATAATAATAGAATCGTGCTTTCAATACGATTTTAATGTCACACAAACCTGAATTTAAAATATCCCTTGTTCAGCGTTCGTAATTTATTTCTAAAATATTTCTTCCGTTTTTTACCTGTGTATATGTACAGAACCTTAAGATTTGATTAAATCTTTATGTTCAAACTTTTAAAATTACCTGAAGATTCAAAGGCCATTTTTGCATCAACTTATTCTTTTTTTTTCAGGTCGAATAAACCTAGAAAGTAGTAAAGCAAAAGTTAACGTACATGTAACAGACGCAAATGACAACGCTCCAGTATTTGTATATCCTGAACAATCAACAATTTCTAGCGCTAAAGAAAAATACTATGCGATTGTTACTAAGGATATGCTTTTGGGAACTAATGTGTTACAAGTAAAGGTGGGTTTTACGTAGTTTTCATTAATCTATATTATTATTATGGAGAGGAAAGTTTGTCTGTTTGACTGTTTGTATGTAATCAACAAGCGCTAAAACTTCTTATCCGATAAAAAAAAATTCATATTTAAAAAGGTACATTATCTAGGCTTTATTTTGTCCCGCAATTGACATGGGATCAGTATTACGGTTGGGGAACGGCGCGGGACTTTTAGTTTTTTTGGAAAATAATATACAAGTACAGCAGAGGAAGTTCGAATATTATCTCTCTAATCAATCTTATTATCTATCTCTTTCTCACTTCAGGCAAAAGATAAAGACAGTGGAGATTACGGTAAAATCGAATATCACAAGCGATCTTGGTCAAAAACCGTTGAAGACTATTTCACTTTGGATCAAGATACAGGAGTTATCAGTAATATAAAAACCTTTGAAAATGTTCCCCCAGAAGCATTACCGTTTAAGTTTACTGTTATGGCGAGAGATAATCCTAAGTCACCACAGGATTATAATATTGCTAAAACTATTGTTGTGGTAAGTGGATAGTGTATTTTTTTTTGTAACATTTTATTTATTTTATCTGACATGGAATGATTTTAGGCCTATAATTAAATTTCTTCCTTTATGAATGTGTTGGAAAGATAAGTTTATTTATCCATAATTTTAAAAAGTTGAATTCCAAAATTGATTGATGACCAAAATTTTTACTAAGACTGCTTTGTGATGTATTTGTTGAGACCCTAGGTTAGTATATGACTATTAGATGGATTAATATATAATATTTGTTTTTACGATTCATGGTAGATTTAGTTTATTTCGGGTCTGTAAAGTCAAAATACAAGCTTCACTTACTTTTGGCTTATTCAGTAATAATCACTTAGCGTTAAGGCAGTCTGAATCAATGAATGTTATGTGAATGTAATGTGTCAATGAAATCATCATTTACATCTTAACTCCTAAATAACATAATCCATCTTTATTTACAGGTAAACGTGCTCCAAAACAAAAACCAATTAGTATTGGAAGTCGCAAACATACCTCCTGATTTAATGCGTAGACAAGTACGAAGTCTTTTGTCTATCATCGAAGATAAAATAAAACTAATAGCTGGAGTCGAGAAAATTACAACAAGACATTATTTAGGAGAAAATGGCACTTTAGAAAGTGATCCAAAAGGGTCTGATGTTTGGTTGTTTTTATTGGACCCTAACACTGGAGAGATTTTAGGCAGGGATTCCGAGGAGGTTCATACGTAAGTGTCTTTTTTACTATTACTTTGTACTTATTACGTCAGATAAGATTATTCGAAAATATTATTATTATTATTATTTAAATTATTCTATAAAAATCACAATTCAATGTGGGCTTTAAACCCCAAAGCGTTATGTTAAATCTTATCTTAATTGTTAAATATATTAAATAAGCCATAAAAAGTTTATAACTTAACTCCTGGATTTTTGTCCATTATACTTGTCTTGTCTAAATATAATTATGTTTTTTACGTAAGCTACTAGATAACCTTTAACCAAGTTACCATCTTCCAACAGGGCTATAAAGACCGGTCTCCGCAAAGCAATAGCCTCTCGCCTTCAGTCGCCAGTAAGCGACATCCGAGCGCCACTGACGCCTCAAGAGACTAGAAGCCGGACTCAAGCCGCGGCATTGCCCCTCGCCACGGCTTTACCTGCGGCTTTGTTGGCTTTAGCGGCATTAGTGCTAGTCGCTGCGGCGGCTGCAACGGCTTATATTTGCGCGTCTTGGACAAGGTATGTTTTTTTTTGTGTTGATAAATAGGGATTCGCTACAAACTTGTAATTAAAAATCCTTATGGTGAATAAAAACTTCTTTGTACAAAATAGACACATAAAATTTGATTCTAATAGGAAGAATAATTATGAGCAGATTTTATTCCAATGTTGATATATAGCTTCTTTTGTTTTTCTTATAGCACTTTATATGAAAGTTCATTGCACCCTTTAACTCGAAAAATACATAATAGTTGCTTAACATTGACTGTAGATTTCGTAATATGTGAATTCAAGTTTAAGTAAATAACAATTTATAAATCACAATTAGTTTAATTAGAATGTTTGTAGTATTGATAAATTTGCATTGAATCGCATAATATTTCGGTAGAATAAACATTTTTTTTTTATAATATTAGAATTTGTCTACTTCACAATAACCCATTCTAGGTACAAAAAACACAAAGAAAAAGCGATGCAACAATACGGTACTCTAAGTTCAATGAGCGTTGCGCCGCGCCGACCCCCAAGTCCTTACGCTTCGAGCGAAGACGAACCCGCGCCCAGATACGAAACTCAGGTAACCAATAATGTAGGTAAATTAATATGTAAGCATGCAGCTGGCATGCTCAATACGCTTTTAAAAATGCAAAAGAAGATGGACTTAGGTAAATAATGGTAATTTTATTAGGCAAGTATCTTAGGTGTAGGTTAGCGATGTTTTTGAATGTTATCTGCTTTTAATTAAATATGTCAGCAGTTTTTATAAAATCAAGTAACTAGTTACTAACATCGCTGCTCTCAAAACTTTATAATTTGAGATATCATTTGCTGAGTATAATAGCGTTGATAATTTTTACAGAAAACAGTTTAGCTGCATGTTTATATGAGGTTTAGTATGCATGCCATTTACGCTTTTCAAAAAGATATTAGGTTAAAATAGTACTAGGCCATCGTGTTCATCGTGAAGACGAAAAATATCTTGCATGAATTTACGTGCTGTGTTTGATCGATTACGCATGTAAACTACAAATTAATTTTGCATACCTATGAACGATTATTTACGCAAGGCATGTTTTGGCAACAGAAAACCGAATTTAAGTAACAATTTCATATATCCTTTACAGAAACGCAAATAGTTTATCAATGTTTTTTAAATATTTTTGTATTCTAATTAGAATGCTACGTTAGACTCGGTTCGGTACTTTTTTGAAGATTTAATAAAATGAAAACAATAAATATATAATTTTTGATCTGGTGTTTCTGTACATCTGCCCTGTAAAATTATTTTCTTTTTCGGTAAAATCCAGTCTAAAAAAGTTTTAATAACAAGAAAAGAAAAAAAGAAGTGGGTCAAAAAATTTATAAAAAAATAAAGATATAAAAATTGCTCAATACGCTGTTTTAAATAGCTCACTTACAAGAAAGTTGTTTGAATTTTAGTGGTAATAGAGTTTCTTATGTGAAGATGTCGTCTGTAAGGGTACTACAGTTCTTCCTTTCTTAACCGCTATAATAACCACGTTTACGCGGTTGTGTTCCGAATATAGGGAAGGACCAGCCAGTGTAGTTACTGAAGCAAAGGCAATTCAAAACTTTTTCAATTAAAATTACAATTATTCAATCAATTAATGATGTCTATGGCCACAGACGCCACTTATCATCAGGTGGATCGCGTCGAGCACAGCTATGACAAAGTTAATAGCGATTTAGGTATAAAGTCAGGTATAAAGTCATAATAATTTAATTTTGCTTTTCTACTGTTCAGTGGTAGTTTGACTTAGAAATTTATATTAAAACATTTCCGCTATTTTAGGTTCTAAACATGGCTGTGGATGACGCAGATTTGCAATTAGACTTCGGGCCAAATAATCACGCATTCAACATTCACAGCGTTCAATATTTGTCCTCTAAGAATAACGGTAAGTAATATTGTCTAAATGTCACCGTAATATATTGTCCAAACCTCAGATCATACAAACAAAAAGATGTGCCGTCAGCGTTAATTTCTTCGAGTCCATATCTCCCACTAATTTTACTAATACAAAACTAATAGTAGCCAGTGCCATACTGGTTACTAAACATAAGAATATTTCTTACGCACAGTAATAATTTGATCGCAACACTGATAAATCAAATATAATAATAGTCCACATGCAAAAAGAAGGTGGCGTGTCAGTTCGTAGCTACGACTGACAAGTACACACAAATGTAGCAAATGCTACTAGGTTTGGTTTCATTGCAAAATTAACTGTCGATAAAAAAGTATCGATTAAATTTAATTGACATGTGTTTTTATCGCTTTAATTTTTATTTGAAAATACAACAATTCTATTTAACATGTATTAAACTATTTATCACTAGCCAGGAAAATATAAATATTGATTTAATACTTCTCGCGAGATACATTAAAATGATATATTTTCTATTACAGTTTTGATTAGCATTACTTAGTGATTATGCATCGGTGAAAATTAAATTGGTGAAGTTTATCTTTTCAAAATATCGATCATCACTCTAATTTTTACTTAGTATATTACTAAGTCACGAACGTAAGCAGCGGCCGCACCACGAGCTACGGAATAAGTGAGCGTCTCCATAGAAGCATTTATTCATTGCGTAGCTAGAAAAAACATTTATGCATTTGTTTATGTTACTCAAGCAATGGTGTTTGTTCCTAACAAAAGTAGTTGATTTGTTATTTGATAAAATTTATAAAATAACTAAGTAAAATGTTTATCTAAGGAGTGATACCCACATATTTGGCATTAGTTGACTCTGCCGAACGGCAAAGTCGAATGTGTGTAGATGAACATTTAAGAAAAATGCCATCAAAACCTGTTTTGACGAAAGGAGCCGAAGTACCAAATATGGGTAGTAATTGCTTCGGGCAGGCCTTGTCGTTCAACAAATAGTCCGACCTGAAAGTGCCGGCCCGAACACGCGGGTAGCTTCCCCTACCGAACCTTACCAGTAAAAATCAAGCCAATCCGTAAAAAATATTTATATTTTACCAACTTTAACGACAGTAGATAAATACCGTTTATTGTAATAAATCCATTCAATATAGAAAATATTGTGTGGGTAAATAAACTCAACAACCTTATTTATTCAGGTATTATTCTCGATGTATTGTATCTTGAAGATCATGGTAGTCCAATCTACAAAATGATTTGGCCTTAGAAAACTTTAGTTTACGTTGTATTCCGAGTCAAAGCTATACTGGCTTTCTAACAGGTACATGATGCAGTTTACTAATTAATCGCACAATGGGCTGACCCCAGAAAAATACCCTCACAATCATTTCTTACCTGTACATTAAAATATTAAGTTTTACATTTTCTTTCAGGTGAATGCAGTCCATCATTATCTGAAACTGCTACAACCGCTCGCGCTTCAAGTGTGAACGATTCTGGTGGAAACAATCTAAACAATTCCCACTTTGAAAACAATACTCCTAGAAACACACAAACTCTAAACCGAAGGCTTCAGAATAACCACCCGTTGAACAATGCTATAGGAACGTTACCTAGGGTGAACAATAATAATAACATGGGTGGTCTTTTAGTGACGACACTCGGTAGGAAAATTAATGGTAATAATCATAAGAAGAAAATGGGTCAGCCTATAATGGCGTATGATGAGATTCCGGGTTTGCAGAGGTAAGTCGAATTTGTAAAGATTTTTGCTTAAATAGTTAATAAAAGTAACCATCGTGTTTAAAATCGTATCGAGAACAATGTGATGTCTGAGCCCGACACTGAACTTCTAATAGAGAGAAATAGAAATTGTATACGAGTCGTTAGCGCGAGCGAAACATAGGTCCTATATTCGATTTACGCAACGAATCGTCGTCAAGCGTACACAGTTGTGCACGTGTTAAAAATGGTGTGGTTGGTTGAAATTATTTACGCGTGTTAGCTACTGGCAAGCAATGAGGCATCAGACAATTATATTGAGTCTTTATTACAAGACAATCATATTTTGATAATCTATTATTATAAGTTATAAAAATAAGAAGCAAATGATTAGTGTAAGTAATGTATTGTTCTGATTTTCAAATAACTTTTTACTGAAAGCTCCCTCATAAACCAAGGCTAAAATAAAATTTTAGGCACATAAGCATTTAAGACAGTAACAAATTGAACGAGTAGTACACATTCAGGTTAACGTAAAAATACATGTTCCAAGAAGCAAATAGGTATTACTTCTATGTAAATTTTTAAGTGAACGAAATCAACTTATCGATGCCTGTATCAATTTAAATCCGTATTGCATTTTTATTACAACACGGCACGATAAAGCAAAATGTAATATAATACGTCCAAACTGTATGCAATTTCATTTGTGCATACTTTATGAAATCATTGTTACGAATGCCCGCTCAACCGTGAATGGATAAATATTTTAGTGGCTTGCGCTGACATTGTCGTAATAGGTTCCTTATTTAAAAAATGCAAATGGCGTGGTAGTGCATATTGGACGTATACAATGTTTAAAAAATATAGTAGATTTTTCAAAATTATATGGCTAAAATCGTCAAACTTTTACGATGTTATGTAGAACCGACTATTAACTACTATTTCTGATTAGATTTGAATGCAAATAGAAATGAGTCGTCTTTAGGTGGTGGTTCGATGACTTTATGTCATCTTATTGGATCAACATTCAGCAATGCACACAACGCTAGATCTGGCTTGATTGTCATTTTACCATGCACATTGCTAACGATAGCGTGGTGATAATGTCTCATTCTTGTTGGGCATTCACTTAATTTTTGATTAAAAATCTTTTAATTTTCTCTTTAAAGGGCTGTGTCCTATTTGTAAATTTAAATCATTAAATTAATGATTTTCCTTTTTTAGTTTGACAAGTAGACCATAATATGATATATAAATTATATAATATAATGATATATAAATTTGTAGTTTGTGAACTAATCCTTACAATTGTCCACAGATCGACGGAAAATGACAACGTTACTTTCGGGAAACGAAACTACTCTTACGATCAATCGCCCATCGAAACTACTACTGAACTTTAACCAAAATAAAGTGTTTTCTAGTGAAATATTGAACGAGACATTGAACTACAGGCTCTAAGAAAAACATAATTTTTAAACAGAAAAACCACTATCTTGAAGTTGTGTTATTGGAGTATGCTGATTCCTCTGTACATAAATAAGAAAATTAGAGCAATGAGTGTGTGAATTAATGAAAACCAATAATGGCAAATGTATATTTTCTCGAATCAAACCAAGAGTGATATTCATTCCGTCCCGATAAAGACTGTTTCAGCGTACTTTAAAATGTGTTCAACGAATTGCTAAATAAATTATTTTGATACTTATGCTAAAATGTATAAGTATGAAAATCGACTGATTAAGAATGCTTCAATATTAGATGTATTTAAGATTGTGAATAACGAATTTTTTAATATTGATTTTAAATAATTATTTCTTAGCAAAGGCTAGTCTTTTGTATTGAACAAATTGTGCATAATAATGTAATGTTGTATGTAAATAATGGAGGCATTAATATAATGTATATTTTTTCTACAATATGTTCTATATACAGGTGTGTTAGTAATATTTTTGTATAAACTTTTAGTGGTTAACCTTATTTATAAACGAATGTTAAATTTAATTTTCTACCATATAATAAAATACATTCTTTATAAAGTTTTTTAAATTTAATCGTCGTTTATAAATGACGGGTTTATTTTTATCCGATTTATTGTGGCTAAAGAGTGCCATTTTCGAATATATTCTTCACTTGCAACTTAACATCTTGCGTAATTTATTGCCAGTCTCAAATATTTTATTAGTATGAATTGCGTGCCAGTGATTGTTATTTTTATTTCTGGATTTTTTAGGATTTCACATTGTAGTAATTATCAGTTTGTGTTGTTTTTCAAAACAATATTTATAATTATTGGTCTGATAAAATGTGTTGTGCCAAATGAAATCGCATTTCATGATTGCTTCAGAATTGTTTTCTATTCTTCTTGATTTCCTTGTATTTTATCTCATAGTATTTTCAAGCTCCAATTTGTGGTTAATATTATATTCTATGTTGATCCGAATAAGAATGCGTGAATGACTTTATTGGTAGCATGAAATGGATTTTTGTCTCAAATACTAACTCTTTATAAATACTGGGAGTAATACTTTTGTACTTTAAAATACTTGAACTAAATACTTACCTTACTTTAATTTATTGGTTAGTTCTTAGAACGTTACCAATTAGTTTATTTTTGTATAGTTTTGTACATTATTTTTCTTGTTCTCTCTGTATCTCTAAGAAAAACGCCTTTTTTCCTGTAATTTGTGAATGAAATTGTTAATATAATTATTGAAATGGAAATACATTAATTTTTATCAGTTATAAATGAGTTTTGTTTGTGGGGCAATCCCTTTTTACGTTCACAAAAAGTGTTTCATAACAAAAGATAATCGAGATAATTAAACAAAAAGTGTGTATAGGATGTATTGGAAGTCCAAAATAATGTATGAACATTTACGTTCAAATGACGAGTATTTATCACAACACTTTGTAAAAAAAGCCTTTGTCACAATTTCTGAGAACCTAGGTTATTAATGTTCGAAAATCCTTTTAGATTGTAACGGCTTGTTGTTCATGTTCACTTGAAAGTAAGTTCCGGCAGATAAACACCGTTTAAAAAGCTAAGGAATGTCAGTTTTGTTTCTAATATCAACCACTTACAAATTTTGGGAGTATCGCCCCATTTTATTATTTGCGTGAACTCCCCATCTCATCAAATCGTAATTTTTTATCATTTCTCTGTGGCATATGACATAAATCTGTGTGTTCACCATACACACTTAAGCAGACAACCTCGAGATGACTAAGCTGAAAATGCTTAAAAGTAAGGAAATTCATTAATACCAACTTCAGAATATTCGATTATTTGTAAAATCCCCATGTGCAACTGCAAAAGTAACTATTGAATACGCGTTTGTACTAAATTCTTCAATTTTCAAAAATAAGTACGTACACTATCGTATAGCTTGCTATACTCGATCAAAAAAATCGAATCTATGATCGATCGAACGATGCAGAAACCCCAGTGGTTATATTAGGTTACTAATAATTAATTAATTACCTAAATAAATAATAATTTAATTAATTATTAAATAAATTTTAATTACCTATGAAATTGCCATTTTTCACGAAATAAATGAAGCGTAATTTTTTTATATATTTTTTATTTCTATTAATCAAAATAATCACCCATGCAATCAATGCATCTTTGCCAACGCATTGGTAGCTTATTGATGCCTTTCTTGAAGAAATCAGCTGGACGGGAGGCAACAAATTCTTCAAAGGCATTTTGTACTGCCTCTCGGGTATTGAATTTTTTTCCCGCCAAGAAGTTATCCAAATTCTGGAAAAAGTAGAAGTCTGTAGGCGCAAGGTCTGGTGAGTACGGCGGATGACGGAGAACTTCCAACCCCAACTCTTGTAGCTTGGAGACCGTCTGCTGTGCAGTATGAGGTCGCGCGTTGTCGTGCAGGAGCAGTGGAGCCGAACGATTGACCAAAGCTGGTTGGAGACGTGCGAGCTTCTCCATCATTGTGTTCAGTTCTTCACAGTACACATCTGCAGTAATGCTTGTCCCGTTTGGCAAGAAGCTGTGATGAATTACACCCGCGTTAGACCACCAAACAGTGACCATCACTTTTCTAGGGGTAAGTTTTCGTTTAGGCCATTGTTTGGGTGCTGAACCAGGGTCCAACCAACTTGCTGAGCGCTTACGATTGTCAAACAGGATCCATTTCTCGTCACAAGTAACAATGCGGTTCAGAATTCCTTCATTTGTATGAAGGCATACTCAGAAGGCTGAGCAGTGCAAGGCACGTCTCCACGCGTTGTTCGCGCTGGCGGTCATCGAGTTCGTGGGGTACCCATTTGTCAAGCTTTTTTACCTTGCCAATTTGACGCAAATGGACCAATATTGTTTTGATGCTAACGTCGAAAGCTGCTGCTAATTCAGCCGTGGATTGAGTTTCATCAGCTTCCAGAATTGCCTTTAATTCGTCATTGTCGACCAAAGTTTTCGGACGACCACGGGGTTCATTTTTCAAGTAAAAATTTCCAGAACGGAAGCGGGTAAACCAATAACGGGTGGTGCGTTCGTTTGTAGTGTTCGCTCCGTAAACGTCGTTGATGTTGCGTGCCGCTTGTGCCGCTTTGCTGCCACGACGGTACTCATACTCCATAATTACTCGAATTTTTAACTTATCCATGATGACGAAAAATGTTCGAATGCATTGAAAACAAAACACTAACTATTAAACAAATGACGATTTTAGAAAAAGAATTCCATGTTTGTCAAATAAAATTAATTTGAAATTAGAATTATCAGTCATAAAAAAAAAATATTTTCATTTGAAATGGCCAGTACGGCAAAACGGCAGTTTCATAGGTAAAGACCTATTATTAAATTAACTTCTAAAGCGTAGGTAGTGAAGCTATGCTTCGCAAGATTCCAGGCTACGATATTTGGTAGTTTCAGAAATACTATAAAGAACCGTTGCAGTTAATTCCTCAAATTCAAAATGTATTTCTCAACATTGACAAATAGTTGGTCTGGTTGACGTTACCAAAATCAAGACTACCACCAGTTTAGAAAAACCTTCGTGAAGAAATAACTAGCAAGAAACTTCACGGGTATCATTTTTTCAAAATAAATGTAGAATGCTAAAGAAATAATTTTTATCTGCTTCTGTTAGCTCGGCAAGTCTCCTCCCCATAAACTATACAAACGACTAACATCTAACAGGGGATTCAGCCTCCGCCCTCCTCAACCATATTAGAAAGAAGTGAGCGACTCGTCACCTGACGCTACCGTATGAAGACGTATTTTAGTGACAATGTCGCTTTAGACATTAATCGCCTTAAAACGGTGCTCTCACCAATGTTCAATTTAAATTATTATTTTGATTATAAACTCCTTTGTAGAGTCACCTTATAGATTCATGTTGGTTTCATTTTGAGCATATATCTATGTTCCATTTGAACAGCTTTATAGTGAAAGTTTTTGGGTCTTCTGATAAAACGTATTGAGAAGACCTAAACACCAAACTCTAATTCATGTAAATGACAAGATATCTTTTTATAGGGAAAATAACGATAAGTACTGAATATGAGACAGACTATTTTTTTGAGTAGTAGGCTATGGGAACTGAACAGAGACGAAACGTTCAAGATAGTGACACCCATAAAGTTAGAAGGCTCCGAAAAGCATACGTCCAGCAGTGAAATGTCGTTTTTTTATAAATGAGATAAGGTATAACCTGGTCAATAAGAAGCTTAGCATTTGTTTAGATCACAGCATCTAACGATGTCATCCAATATAGTTTACGTCACCTTATAGAATTTTTTTAATTTAATATCCTAGGTAACTTCAATGTTTAGTCTCAATCATGACTTAATGAATAGCTCATTTTTCTAAAACCGAATACCTATTTGCTACTTAAAAACAATAGTGCAGACTGAATATACATATTTCAAAGCAGTCCCCTTTGTAAGTAATTTTAAACAGGAATTAAAGCCGCATTTTTTTATTTTTCATAGTTTATGCTCTTTTACAAAAAACAAGCATTTTTATCCCTCAAGGATTAGCTGCAGCTGGTATTTTGTACAATTTTTTAAATATTATCTGCGGCATTCTTGTAATAAAGTAACTGAAGTAGAGGCTCGTTCACACGATGACACAATTTCTACTGAAACATTTATTGAGATTAATTTTCATTAACCATGTGCTAACAATTAAAATTAAACAAACGATGATTTTACAATAGATGATTTGTGTAAGATTGTCATCTCTAGATTTCTGTAAAAGGCCGATCGTTTTAATGTTCAGTTAACAACACAGAATGACATGTCTTTATCTCCTCTTGCTCTTACCTACTAATTATTGTTTACTTATAATATTTTTTCTTATAAAGAAAAGCAAATATAACGGTAACATACTTTATGAAGCACTTTCTTCGAACAATTAAAAAACCTTTGTTTCTTTAAAGACTTCCTATCGATTCAAACTCTTACTATAATCCATATAAATAAATTAAGAATTGGCTGCTTAACAAATTCAGTATGAACACGCTCTAATATGCCTGCCTACTTACATCGAGACTACATGAGGATATTAAATTTAAATATGCACACTGGGGAATTCCTACGTCTGTGGATTTTATTTCAAATTCAAGATGACATTATGTATTCAAAAGTACATTGCGTCACATTTTTTCTACATAACGGGGAAAACCTTTTTGACTCACGCGTCACGTAGACCAGTCTAGAGGTAACCTTGAAATATTCAGAAAGAATTCATAAATCACAACAGTCATTAGTGAAGTTTTTGTTTTGTTTTTGAACAACAACGATTAAAACAAACCAGTTAGTTTCTACCTATGTAGATAAAATGTACAAAAATATTAATGCGTGTATAGTTGTCTAATACGGTCAATCGATAAATAAATCAATAAATTTTATAACTAGGAAAGTGTTTAAAACTATACGGCTTAAGATCATTTTAAATTAAAATTTTATTAAACATGCAATTTTCTCCCAAAAGACAAATTTTTTTTCTACTGGAGAAAACTTTAAGGCTTAGGAAGTTCTGAGACAATTATGTCTAGGGGTCCCATGTCCGAAACAAAATATATTCATGAAATTCCAGATTAATATCTTCATTTGGCTCTTAAACTTGTTAATATTATATCTAAAGCCAATTTACGTTTATTTTTTTTCTTCAATAGTATGTAGAGAAACATTTCTGTTTTCCTTTAGATAAATGTATAAACGTAGTTTTGCTCAGCTAATTACCTTATAGCATTCATATCGATTGACATGTTTTGGCGACGCTCGTGCATCCCTAGGGAATAGCTGATTTTGTAATGAAAAGTTATTACGTTATTTCCTATTTTAAGCCCCTAAAAGCGTGGATGCAAAGTTCAGAAACAGTAAAAAACGAACAACTGAACGAACCGAATCATTTTCATGTTTATAAATATTGGTTGAGATCGCAATAAGGATACATTTTCTTTTCATTTGATTTCAACGGGCCCCCTGATGGTAAGTGGCATTCCCACCCATGGACATCGTTAGTGGTAGGTGTTTTATTTATCAATATTAAATGGGGTAATTATATCGACTAATGTATAGATGATGCATTGGAATTTCCTTTGTTCCTGTGATTGCACGGGTTGTTCCTTCTATTTAACCAGCACACAACCACGAGAATTTGATTATTATGGTGGTTAAAATAGGAAGGACTGTAGTCTCGCCCCAGACGAGATCATAACATAAGAAACTCTACTACCTGTAAATTTACTAATTAGTAAGAAAATAACAAACAGGCTGTAGTTCTACGTAGTTCTACAGCCTGTCATGTTCATGGCTATTCTAACGCTACTTTTAAGCATTTTGATGCGAGAGTGCGAGATACGCAGCTGATAGCGCAAATACATTTACAGTTTAGGTACAACATCTAAACAATTTACCATCTGGAGCAGAGTCCTTAGATTCACATAGTGACTAAAATCTTATTTGGAGGTATTATATAAAGTCTGATTTAGTAAAAAAATATTACAGGGAAAAGTAATATATCTAAAAAGCCGAATAAATACAATATTTGAGTTTTGTGTGTCTCATAACCTAAGGTACTTAGTAAAAGACCCAGTGAAAATCCTGCCATTGTTTTTTGTAATTAATCTTGTTTGTAAATAAATGTGTAATGCTATTTATTTTAAAACAATATTCCCTAAAAAATGCACTTGATCCATATATTGCTAGTCTTATGAATATCGATAAATCCATGAACCTAATACGAGAAAATGCGTGACTATATTATTGGATTTTTTATAGGAAAAAAGACATCTCAAAGCTCAAAAAACAGCTCTGTACCACTGTAGCAATATTGTAAAAAATTATTTATCGCGCTGATGTCCTACTTTAAGACGAGAATAATTAAGTAATCCATTAAGTGTAAATCAATAGCTTCAATGTTGTGTTTAAATAAACTAAGTCGATGGTATTTTTTAGATTTTTATTCAGTTTTCAGTATTTGCTAAATCTAAGGACTTGCGTTGAGGCATTATCGGTTGGGATTTTCTCGGTGCAGAATTTTATTTTACCGATACAAAAGAAAATTCTCTATCCCACATAAATAATTAAATCTTTTATTACTATGTATGTAACGGATTTGCACTCTTTGTAACTTACCTATTTTGCTAAGCTTATTCATAGGCACATCTCAATCCTAACGTGAACCGAGAATTTTATTCCCCAAAATATAGTTGTAGTGTATTATTTATAATCAAATTGAAAATTTGGAATACACGAGGATTTTTTACGAGGTTTCATATTTCCACAATACATCTTTTCAGGAATATAGTTACTGCCATTTTTTTATACATTTCATATCACTGAAGATATGGGATGACAGCTATTTGTTTTGTCGGTTTTTCATTACTTAAAACTAATTACAATTTGTCATCTATTTTCGTCTTTGTGATCACAGTTCTTGAAACAATGCTTTAGATATCGGCCATTCGATATTTTAATCAAAAAACGTAGCAGGAATCGTCGAATTCCTTCAATTATATTTTAAGATATTTTCCCATAGGTTTCACATCCGGTGCTTTCGGTGCTTTATAGCTTCTGGAAACATTTTGACTGACTGAACAAGCTTAATTTGTAAAAAGAAACAGCCAGTCAAATTGTGTTAGCGCGATGACCCGTAAATTCAAGATGGATTTGAGAATTTACTGTCAAGCACATAAAGGAATGTGAAACAACAACGACCACGCTGAAAATTATCACTTTGCTGAAGGATATCAATTTATGTCATAATATAAACGCAATTCTACTTTTTACGAGTAAGCTGTACGTATGTTGTACCTAAGAATTTGCAGTTCTGCCTTCAATATTATTTATTAGCGTAAAAGCCTTTTATTCGTAAGGAAGACAGTAGTGTGATGAATGATATATCATAAGTAATAGCTGCTTTCTTAGCAATAATAGTATTGTATTAGCAAATGTTCTGTGAATAGGCACCTCTTGTACAGGCGTGTACCAAACTCTCTGGAAGACAAATGCCTGCCCATCTTTAGTAATAATAACAAGATTCTTCGTCACTTCAAGGCTAGCATGATGTTAAATATAAAAATCTCATTTTACACACACACAAATTTTACGTACGAAAATGTGATATAAGTCTTAAAAATTCCAACAAAATTAACATAGTTTTATCAATGTTCAAAAGACCACGAGGGGTCCAATAGGTGTGTAGTCGTCAAGGAAAACCAGTCTGTTACGCCATCCAACGTGGAGTACCTACATACTGTATGAAAACGATGTCAAACCGAGAGCTGTAGGTACCTAATTATCTCAATGCTTTGCAGTGTAATACGAAATTGTTATTTCAGCATATTACCTTCAGAATTACTTTGCAAATGGCGTAGTTACTAACGTAGGGGAATTGTGGGAAAATTCTACGTGCTGCAAGATTTTGTTTTAGAGTATTCATGACTGTGCTATACTTAACTGTATTAATATTTTTCTAGCCTTTGGTGTCACGCATTTTCTCGTATTAGGTTCACGGGTTAATCGATATTCATAAGACTAGCAATATGTGGATCAAGTGCTTTTTTTTAAGAGAATATTGTTTAAAAATAAATAGCATTACACATTTATTTACAAACAAGATTAATTACAAAAAACAATGGCAGGATTTTCACTGGGTATTTTACTGAGTGTTTTAGGTTATGAGACACACAAAACTCAAATATTGTATTTATTCAGCTTTTTAAATACATTACTTTTCACTGTGAGGGCCACAAAATAATTTTTAGTTAGACTTATAAATACCTCCGCTTATTAAAAATGGAGCAATCTGTCTCTTTTTTTAAATACGCATTGACTCGCCCGGTATCCAAGTCATTAAATAGCCGTCAGTCAGTAGCAAAAAGGTTACAGAAGTTTTGTCAGTAAACAAAACAGTGTAGAATTTCTGTAAAAACAAAAATTAAATAAAAAGTATAATAAACATAGCATATTAAACCTTTTTTGGCCAATGCTTAAAACAATACAATTACTACAAACCTTTTTAGTGGCAATAACAAAAAAATAAAGAGGGTTCATGACAGGTTCTTAGACGTTGATATCTGATTTTAGTCTAGTTTTGCCGAGGCTACAGTACGTGTGTTTACTGTTGCTCTCCGATTGATGTTCAGTTTTGATCCTGGCTTAGCCCACAGACATCGATTTTCAGCCTTATATGACTTCTGGTAATATTTGTTGTTTGTAAAACATAAGATCCGATAACGACTTGTACCATACTCTGTAATTGGGTTCATCTTAAGTATGCCCATATTTTTACTGTCGTTGCGTATTAAGGGTAGGCCTGCTATCAGACAAATATACCTGTTCTAAAAAATTCTTAGACGATATCGTTATAAGAGGTGATTAATATGATGAATAAATATTTGAGGACTTTATTTTATCTATGAAACTTTTTCTTCATACCTAATAAGATTGCCTCCCCTAACATTTGTTTCTGTAATACTAAATGTAATCAGATCTTGTTAATAGATTTCAATTGTAATTGCAGCTTCTTCCTAAATCTGTAATTTGCATCTGCCTTACTTTGTTACCTTCGTGTGCAAAACTTAGTTGGTTTTATCACATTCATATACAGTCTGTACCAATAGTTCTATCCTAGGAATAAGATTTTTTATATTGAAGTAAACGGCTTATGTGATCTTAATTTTTAATAAACATAAATCAAAATTTCAAGAAAGTTACAGGTCAAAGCAAGTTGTAGAATCGTCTGACTATATAATTAATGTTCAATAATATTTTTATCCACGATTACCTCATGTGTCTTCAGATACATTTAAGAAAATAACATTAACATACATAATTAAATTTGTTATTTGCTTTATCGATGCCTCAACTTGAACAAATGTTTGATAAACAAACTGAAATGCATTTGACTTATAATTTGCTAAAGGCTTATCGATTCAGGTTTCAACTGAATAAATAAATGTATAATGCCCAGTTTTATTTTAGTTCATTATTTTAAGAGACACGATGGTATTCGCTCTTATCTACTTAGTGATTGGTGTGGCGGAATGTCTGGGTAAAGTACTTTTTTTCTATGCTATTTTACTTAACATCAATTAACAGCTTATAAATAGAATAATTATTACCGTATTAACATTCATGGAGTTTTTCAACTTTTCTAGCTAATACCGATTCAAAAATAATAATAAAAAATGAAATGCTCAGTCATTATTTGTATAGATATTCGAATAATAAAAAAACTTTTTTCAAATAACTAAATATAAAAAAGGGAACTTTTATGAATAATACATTAAACAACATAAACCAGTTCATTAATATCATGTGCCATTAGTTCAATGACACAAAGGTTTAAATAAACTAACTCATAACGAAAAAAAAAATACATTTATACGTAGAGTTGTAGAGCGAGGTTTACTAAATCTTAGTTTATTTTCATAAAATTTTTCGATTGTTATTGGCATGCATTTCGTATTTACGTTTTAACTTAACTGAATATCAAGCATACTTTCATATTTATAATTTTGGTAGTTCCATTTTACTTAATAACGATTTTATCGAAAACAAAAGGCTTTTTCAAATCATACTAGTACTTCCAAGGATTGTCGCGTTCAAAATTTATTCTATTATAGTTTTATTAATATTAAGATTAAGGTATTTATTTCATTACGGGTTTTAATCGAATCTAGGTAATAAACTAATCGGTTGATATTCAATCAATATATTACGTTACTTAGTAACGACCGTTTATTCTGTAGCTATGACAAGTCAGCCATGCGGCGTCAACGAAGTTGCTTCAAACTGCAGGCTAAAATGTTCAGGCCAGTTCTGTAATAATTCGTACACATCCTATCCCCCATGTGAGCCAAGTCCTTGTGAACCTGGATGTGACTGTAAAGAAGATTATCTTCGGAACAATCAAGGCATATGTGTTTTTAATGAAGATTGTGACCCACGTAAGTAAAGCCAAGTTATTTTATTTGTACATAAACCGTATCTGCAAAATGAACGCAGGATCAATAACGTTGCAAACGTGGGATACCCAGAAAGTTTGGAGAAAAAATATATGTTAAATTTTCTACAACATCTTTTCAAAGAATTATCCACCAGCGTCAATACAAAGTTTCATGCTTCTAAACCAATTTGCAAAGGACGTTTTCATGGTACAACAGGTACTTCCTCAATGGCCTTCTCGAATGCAGTGAGCGCATCTTCTGGCAATGAAAGCTGTGTCCTCTTGAGCTGGTTTTTAATTTAAGGGAACAAGAAGAAGTCACACGGTGCCAATCAGGGCTGTAAGGCGGATGACCCAAAAGTTTTACCGGTGTGGTGTTTTAGAAATCGCTCACCTTGATCGCGGAATGCACGGGCGCGTTGTCGTAGTGTTTGAAGGTGTACCACTCTGAATTGGTTTATTAAGGGATCTTATTGGTCTATTAAAGGAGTCGATACTAAATAACCCGTTAAGGAGAAAAAACTGGCTTTACCAGCGCTTCTCGATCGTGTCACTTTCATAGGGGTTGGTTTGTTTTGAATCAGTCATCTTCAATCAGTTATGTTGACTGGCGCTTTGTTTCTGGATCATATTGATAAATCCAAGTTTCGGTGAGATTGTACAAAACCGTCCTCCTTACGCAAAGGTGGTTGTGTGGAATATCACGAAAACTTTTTGAACTAATCTGCAGCTTGTGTTGAATCTCTTGGTATGTCGTTCACTGGTTTTGTTGAATATAATTTTTCACTTATAGAACTTTTGTTTCCATAACAGCAGTCCAAGGACGACATTTTCTATCTTCGTCTATCAAATTAAAGCGATCGCACTTAAATTCGTTACACCAGCGGTACACAGTTGCTTTAGAAGGCGCTATGTTCATTAAAGCTATTGAAGTCGATTAAACGTTTCATCAGGTTTCAAGTTGGACTTGAAATCGTAAAAAATAATCGTTCGAAAATGTTCCCGACGCCCATACATTTTTCTATGACACATAATAGTTTCATAATGCGGGAAATTTAAATTTGCAACATATATATTTTTTCTTTTAAATAATCGAATTATCAAAATAAATTATATCTCGCCACCGTTCCTTACATAAAAACTTATTTTCGCGAAACTTTCTGAGTGGCCTGGTATGTTATCAAAACTGACATTTGTATTTGTTATTAAAATAAATAAGTACATGGTTTAAGTACGTCAGAGTGAAATTACTTTACACAGATTATTTTTAAATTTTGGCTACTTTTCATTGAAGCTAAAAAAAATCAACCACTGAGAGGAAATACTAGTAATTTTGTACAAAAATATTCCGCATCCATATTTTTAAGTTACTTTGATGCTGCTAAAAACTGGCCGAAACTGATTCTGATACAAAATATGTTAACAAAATTATACTTTGCCGGAAACGTTATTAAAGTTTTTATCATGATACTAGGTTATCGTTAGTTTTCTTTCATCGTGCCCATAACGTTTGCCTTTGTAGGCTATTGATTTAAAAAAGTAAAATAATTTGCTAATGCCCAACTACCCCTATAACATCCAATAACTATGTATATTACCTGAGGTTTGTGACCCCCTTTATTTATTAAGGTGACGTTTCTAGGCCCGTACCATAAGTAAATTGTTATTATTGGGCAATATTTCTTGTATTTGATAGAAATTATTAATAATAGAAACTAAATTTTTAAAATAAACATTGATGCGCCATTATTATATCAGCGTTATGTATCTTCTAAGGAAGTTTACGGGACTCTTTAAATATAAGGGACGTTGTTGGAATTACCCATGAGAGAGCACTATTTTAAGAATAAATTTATGTAGACATAAAGAGACACTGTAAATTTATTTTGAAAAAAATATACCCGTTACGTTTCTTGCCAATTCTTTTTCACGAAAATGTTTCCGAACTGGTGGTGTAGTCGTGTTTTATTTGACGTAAATAAGAACAAGTAATTTTCAATGTTGATAAATAAATATTTGAATTTGAAATTAGTACTCATATAAACTTTTGTTTATTACATTTATGAAAGAGAAAGAATGGTGTATTGATGTGGCACCCGAGCAAAACGGATGTCGTGTCATATCGCATCGGTTCTTTTCGCGATATTACAGCCGGATTGCGATAAAATTAAATCAGGCAATGGGTAAAACATTTATGAAGTTCGCGCATAAGGAGCTTTTCGCCTACTGCTATTTAAATTTAATCTAATCTGTTTGAAATTAATTATATTTTAGCGCCAACGGCTCCATTCGAGTGTTCAGGAGAGGAAGTAAAATTGCCATGCACCGAGTTATGCACGAGAATAGAATGTGAAAAAACTGGTCAACAATTCGTTTGTGTATCTGATACCATATATGATAATAGTTCTAAACATGGCGATACCTCAAGAAGAATTAAATGCCCTCTAAGTAAGTATTCATTCTGATTCTATAAATCCATTACTCCTAATTCCTTAGAATTTTTTGAAAGAACTATGTTAAGTACTTCTGGATAATGAAGGCAATTTTAATTTTTATTCGAAATGATAATATAATTGAAATTGGTTCAGTAGTTTCAGATTTAATGCATTCTAGATAAAAATCAAATCGTTTCTGTATTACGCAGAATAGAAAAACCTATGTCTACCTATGTCTTTTAAAATTCCTTGATTAAAAAATTACCTACCAAATTTACAATTAAACCAACATTATTATAAAGCAAGGTTGTAAGCAACCTCAAGCAAAATGAAGAGGTCTTTCTTTGATAATTATTTTCTTCTTTCCCTGGCTATAAGTTGTGTAGCCATCAACCGTCGCCATGACTTCTGATTTTTTTTGAAGCTGTTTGTGCCATGGATTTATTCTGCCGATCGATGCCCATAATCCCTAGCTGGCCAGTAATCGTCACCGATACATCTTGAAACGTAGATGTTAAATGGAATGAGTTTTTCTTGGTGGTGAAAAGACATGCCTGGGGTTTAGAAAGGATGAATTTGAAAAGATCGGCTTCGCCCCTATCAAAAACCGTACGCAGTGTAAAATGAACCAGTTCTACCGACTACTTTGAACACTGGATTTGATTTGGACTTGATGTATTTCTCAACAACAGTGTTGTCATCAGCATAGCCAATAACGTCCTCCGACAGAAGAAAAAATTATGTCATCAACCAAAACTTGCATTGACCTCAGTAAGTCAGATATCCATTCGCAGAGTTCAGAAGGTATACCATACGCTGGATGCTTGCTTAACAGAGCTAACAGAGCCTCGTGCCAGGTTAGTGGAAATAGGGATGTGGTAGTTGCCCTTCCAAGGTCATGGCCTATAAGTGCGTGACGTACGCGAGAAGGTCTTAAGTAGAGAATCTACCACGGAATTCATATTGTTACGTCTATAGTCAATAGTTATAGTATAGTTACGTAAGGAGACGATTGTTCAATATAATAGAAGTGATTGCAACAGGTCTGTAATTGACTGGGTCTGAACGGCAACCGTTTTTGGATACTGGCTGTACTTTTGCGAGCTTCCAGCTGTGGGATTAAAACAGGAAACAATTTGACTGCACAGTACTTTATTACCATTGCTGGAATAACATCTGCACATCCGGCCCTATTCACGTATAGTTTTTGTAAGCATTTAAATATCTCTTTTTGGTTACGCTGGCCTTCTTTGGGCTGTACGCAGGTAAAGTAAGTGGGCTTTTCCTTCAAATTAATTTATTTCCTTGGGTATTTCGTGAACATTTTGCGAAAAGATTATTGAACAAGTCTGCTTTCTCATTTGCGCTGCGAGCCATCAAGCTTGTCCATGTTGAGCAACAAAAGTGCAACCGACTCAGCATGGTCCCAGAAAATAAAAATCCTGAGACAAACACACGAACTGTATGCCCCCAACGTAAAGCTTGTACAGCTTGTGTCATGAATGACTATACAGTGAACAGGGAGCCAAGAGTAAACCTACATTGATAAATATAAACAACCATGACCCCAGAACCAACAGCTATGAGGCAATCAGCAAAGGCGAGCTCTATTCTCTAGTCAGAGAATGGTATAAAGTATTCTATTCCTTGCAGAATCACTTTAGAGAAAGCACCAGCGAAGCACGATGGACGAAGCAGACTTGCCAACAAGTTAAGAAGTGAAAAAGTGTCACATCTTATCTCTTATTACTCTTATCACTTATACACTCTTATAAGTGACTTGTATCGCCTTACTCTCCATTTATCTGCCTTTATTTATGAGTATCGAGCACAGATTTTACCAAACAGGGATTGAATGCGCCTATTGGTTAAGATGTATACAGCGAGTACCTGCCTGTATCATTAGCAGACGGTCCAAGCAATAGACAGTGTGTTCAACAACATCAGATATGCACGTAGTTTCCTGAACAAGCATGAGTTACTGCGGTTTCTCTCCTAGCATGGTATCTTTAAACGGGTACAAACAGTTTCAATCGTGGGCATTGAAGTACCTAAAGATCACTTAGATATTCTAAGATCCGGTGCGTGAACGATAGATACTGGCTTATACAATCCGGTCCAAGAATCCACAAAACAGAAAAATCCGTAATTTCCAAGTCTCGGCGACGGAAACAACAGATCACACACGCGCCTTAAAGTTGAATTTTTACTTCAGGATATATCCAGGATGATGCAGGTATGTCAGGTACGAACGATCACAGATCTTTGTCTCCGTAAGAAAGAATAAGTTTCTTTCCCTGTCACTAGATACAAGGGAGAGGGAGTGGATCCGCTTTATTTTTCTTTTGGAACTCTTAATTTCAGCTAAAGTGTAGGAGAGATGAATAGAAGTTGAGTTAAGCGCAACGTATAGAACCAAGCAACTTGTGCGGGTAGACTCACTAGGGGGATTCATGAGGAGTACGATGAAGCAATTCCGAGATTTAGCACAAGCGGTGGGCCAGCTATTAGCGAGTAGCTGGAACGCTAAGTTGGCTCCCTGCAACCTGCGTTCGGTCAGTGGAGCACCGTTCTTTTGGATCCCACTGCCCTTCAAAGTATGATACGCCATAAGATACGTCATGAGTCGTGACCCTGCATGCTCCAAATTTTTCTTTGCACAATTAGCCTATCCCTCTCCAATGACTACTTTGGTCATCATGCCGAAACGTGAATAATCACTTGACGTCATAATTTAACTTTGGTTGCAAGCCATGATCGAAACCCCCTTATCCCCAATCCTGGATCGTGGATAGTTTTCATTGTGAGATTATTATAGATAAGGAGATACAGATAAGGCTGTCTTTTTTACTTAATGTATTAGGTCTATGAAATTGCCGTTTTTCACGAAATAAATGAAGCGTAATTTTTTTATATATTTTTTATTTCTATTAATCAAAATAATCACCCATGCAATCAATGCATCTTTGCCAACGCATTGGTAGCTTATTGATGCCTTTCTTGAAGAAATCAGCTGGACGGGAGGCAACAAATTCTTCAAAGGCATTTTGTACTGCCTCTCGGGTATTGGATTTTTTTCCCGCCAAGAAGTTATCCAAATTCTGGAAAAAGTAGAAGTCTGTAGGCGCAAGGTCTGGTGAGTACGGCGGATGACGGAGAACTTCCAACCCCAACTCTTGTAGCTTGGAGACCGTCTGCTGTGCAGTATGAAGTCGCGCGTTGTCGTGCAGGAGCAGTGGAGCCGAACGATTGACCAAAGCTGGTTGGAGACGTGCGAGCTTCTCCATCATTGTATTCAGTTCTTCACAGTACACATCTGCAGTAATGCTTGTCCCGTTTGGCAAGAAGCTGTGATGAATTACACCCACGTTAGACCACCAAACAGTGACCATCACTTTTCTAGGGGTAAGTTACGATTGTCAAACAGGATCCATTTCTCGTCACAAGTAACAATGCGGTTCAGAATTCCTTCATTTGTATGCCTGCTGAGCAGTGCAAGGCACGTCTCCACGCGTACTTCGCGCTGGCGGTCATTGAGTTCGTGGGGTACCCATTTGTCAAGCTTTTTTACCTTGCCAATTTGACGCAAATGGACCAATATTGTTTTGATGCTAACGTCGAAAGCTGCTGCTAATTCAGCCGTGGATTGAGTTTCATCAGCTTCCACAATTGCCTTTAATTCGTCATTGTCGACCAAAGTTTTCGGACGACCACGGGGTTCATTTTTCAGGTCAAAATTTCCAGAACGGAAGCGGGTAAACCAATAACGGGTGGTGCGTTTGTTTGTAGTGTTCGCTCCGTAACCGTCGTTGATGTTGCGTGCCGCTTGTGCCGCTTTGCTGCCACGACGGTACTCATACTCATTAATTACTCGAATTTTTAACTTATCCATGATGACGAAAAATGTTCGAATGCGTTGAAAACAAACACTAACTATTAAACAAATGATGATTTTAGAAAAAGAATTCCATGTTTGTCAAATAAAACTAATTTGAAATTAGAATTATCAGTCAAAAAAAAATATTTTCATTTGAAATGGCCAGTACGGCAAAACGGCAGTTTCATAGGTAAAGACCTATTATAAGTTTGTTTGTTTAGTTTTGCATATATTGTTTTTTTATTTGACTTTATGGTGTACAATATAGAGTATTTATAATAATTATACACCAGTAAGCCATTTTTGAATTCAAGGACGTTTTGAATTTAAGTGGAAAATATATGTGTGTAGGTTACATTATGTCGATGAATACATTTTATTCCTTTCAGCACCAATCGGCCCCTTTAACTGTGATATAAACCAGGTGCCGGTACTTTGTAGTGATGTTTGCTCTAAAGATATGTGTGAAGAGGCAGATGAAACTTATTTGTGTGTCGAAATACCTTACGACAATGAAGAAGACGATGACACAAACTGTAAATCAACACCTTATGAATGCCCATTAGGTAAAGATTAAAAGATATCGATTTACAAAATTTCGTATTTAAATTTCTTTGATTGATTGCTTTTTATTGTTAATATATTGATATTTTTCATTTTGAGTTTTGAATTTTTCTTATCTTTTCATGTTGTTTCCTTCCAGATTCTTCCAACTACCCTTCAATCATATTTACGAAAATATCTAAAATTATCTACGGAATTAACACTGATGGTCTTCCAAAGAATATTAAATTTTATCCCTTATTAGAATTTGAACAATTGGTTTTACTTTATGGAATTTCATCAGCTGAACTTGAAAATGAATACCCTGATAATAATGATGACGTTTATTTTGAAACAACATCCGATATTTCTGTAGATAACGACAAAAAGTGCGACTCAAATCAGACATATGCACAATGTAATATGAAATGTCCTGATGATTATTGTCCAATAAATGATAAAAGAAATATTCCTATTTGTGATCCCCCGAAACCATGTCCTGGAGGCTGTCGCTGTGAACTGAATTATAGACTCAGAAGTAGAGAAGATCCTCGATGCATTGTTTCTACTGAATGTCGTAAGTAAAAAAAAAACACAACTTGAGGCATAACAGAAACCATAATTAGAGTTTAAAATCTTAGTTATCATAAAAAGAAATAAAAATTCAAGCCGATTCATCCAGCGTTTTGATTCTAGCGATATACTCGTAGTTTTACTGTCCAGAAATTAATTATCAGCTTCTTTAGCTTTATAAAGCAGACACTGATTCTGTGAATGGAAAATTATTATTGATTTTTTTTGTTTTGAATATTGTTATTTTGGCCAGTATCGATATATACATTTTACATATGCTTATATTACATTATTGGGCTTTTATGAAAATAAATTATAACGCGTTCTTTCCAGCCCCCGTGAAATGCACGAGACCTAAAGAAATTTGGAATCCTTGTCCTTCAGATTGTACATCAGACAGATGTGCAGATTACGACGGCACTGATCAAGAAATTACATGTAATACTTTAGTACTGAATTGTAAGCCTCAGTGCGTATGTAAAAAAGGTTTCTACAGAAATCAAGAGGGTATTTGCATCCCAGCATCTGAGTGTCCAAAGAAGGTGAAATAAAGTCGGCAGAGCAATAATTAATTTTTCGTATATAAAACTTACATTTCAATAAATAACAAAATCGGATAAAAAATATTTACGTGATGACAAAAGGCTTATTTTCGTTATGTTAAGCACTCATTGAAACAGTGATGGTACCACGTAGCTCGATATATCAGCAAATAGTGAAATTATTATCGAGTTCACCTTGCTGTTCCGAAAACGATATACTTAGTATAAAAACGGCTTAACAAAATTTTAAGGTCAAAGAAATTAAAATTTTCATATTCATTCCGACTTTTAACATTATATATCAGAGTACTTGCCCAGCAGTTTGCTTATCTCATCGCTATCTTAATATACTAGTACATGGCAGATACATATTAACAGATCTGTAAGAAGAATAATAAATATAAATTATATTGGAAAAAAAAATCTGGTTGTACCATAACCATGTAATGACCCTAAATACTGTTTACTACGAATCAAACAAAATGTACAATGTTATCGTTACAAGATCAGGCTATGACTAGGAAATGTATGAAGTAATTGTAGTAATAAACCTGCAATTAAGTATCACAATTACATTTAACGACTAACGTTGTTAAAATTTGCATAAAGAAGTAGTTTGTCTTAAATCACGTTTTTCACGACTCGGCTATTGTAGCTGGTATTTATTTTGATTTCTAATCACACTTTAGTGCAATGTTTAGTTTTTTCGTATTAGTTTACTCTGCTATAAGTTTAATCTGCGTATTTTAAAATGTACAATGATATGTTGTTTGTAATGGAATGACGAGGTAATATCTATTAGTCGAACACGTAATGAAATGAAAATAGTGTGTATTAAATAAATAATTGTTTCAAAATCGGTAAAAGTATAGGTATTTTATCATCAGTAATAGTAGCCCTGCCTGATATACTGAAGGTCTCAGGTTCGATCTCTGGTAAAGACGAACATTCACATCGTAGAAACAGCTTCTTAATTTAGATATCCCAGGTAGCCGATATTACTTTTACAACTTTTAATCATGTTAGTCTGGGATTGGTTTTTGGATGGACTTATTAATCTTATTTTACTTTATTGCAAAAATAAAATCACTTCAATATTTAGTCGAAACTAATCTTAAAACACCTTACTGGAGTATGAATATTTATTTGGTACAAGAACTACCGCGTAATATCTGTAAAATACGAATAAAATGCTATAAACGCCCATACTACTAGTAATAAACGAGATAAAGTTCACAATTTTAGTTAAATGTACGCTTGATGTTGCGTTCTCGAAAACTACTAAATATAACTACAGTTCATTTTTTTGAGACGGCGAAGGAAAACATCATGAGGCAAACTCAATTCCAACACCAGTTTTTATTTTTAGGTTTCAGTTGCTTTCAAAATCATTATACCATACAAGCAGAATGATATTTCTAAATAACGATATGTACATCGGTTGATAGATATAATAGATATATAATATAATATACAAAAATCTGCAAAATTGCAAACGCATCACAAGAAAGTCACCCTCTATCCAAAGAAATCCAATGGATGTTGAAAGGATTTTGAGACAAATACAGAGAATCGAGTCTCGAGCTAAGCTAAGAGTCGATTCCGCACTTTATAGTATTTCACTGCTCAGTGAGTTTGATCAATCGTTAAGCTGAACCAATTTCTAGAAAACTTCGATACCTGCAAAGTTAAATCCTTTTACGAACGCTCTCACTGGAGCAAAAATGTTTCCTGTGTTCGAACCGAGTCTAAAATAGTTGTTAGTTGTTGACTCGAATAGATTTAGTAGTGTAATTGTAAATAGAAATAATTCTGATTAAGAGTACTAAAAATAAATAGAATGTTTTGAATGTGACAACAGTTTTACTGCAAAATAATTTTAAAGTTTATCTTGTGTTATGAGTACACCAAATTGGGTAAGGTAAGGCAAAGTAGATTTACTACACAAATATGTAACAGAGTTCAAAGTGGAGAACTCCGGTGCAGAAGACAGATATACGACCACCAATTTCAGGTAAAATTTACACAACAGGGTCAAATATGGATTACAAGTAATCGTGCTCGTAGTATACATAGCTTACATCCAACGGTGGATTAGCTTGCATTTATAACATTTACTTTTTACTATAGAGTCTTTAGAGTCATACAAAATCGGTTTAATGGTAGTTATACAACGTCAAAGGAACACAAGTAAAATAAAAATTACGAAACATATTTAAGTATAGATATGCACAAAATTACTTCAAAGATTGTGAATAAAAAATTTTCTTTTCAAAATATAAAATGAAAACTGATTGGTAAAGTATATTAACGTGTCACTCAAATTAAAAACACATTACCTATATTATTTTGGATCCTGCGTAACATATGAATAAATAATCAATTAGGTATGTCAGCATATAGTATAAAGCCAGGCGAATATTTACTTTCAGAATGTTTTCTGTCATTTTACGTTTTATAACCGTTTAGGTAGAATACATTGCGTTATAAAACATTTACATCTACACATTTCCTTACAAAACGATATAAACTTTACCTTCCTTGATCTATACAACAAAAAATACATACAGGAAAACGTCTATTGGAGAATGCCATGATCTTGTCTTAAGGAAAGAGGACAACCTTACTGATGAAGCATTAAAACAAATGATTTAAATTTTAAGCTATTGTTCTGGTGTCATTTGTCCTTAGTCAAACACCTTGTGGGACTAAAGAAAGACGTTTGTTTTATTGGACTAAAACAATGGATCGATTTGTCAGTGCTGTGATAGTTTTGTTATGTTATATAATCTGTATATAAATATAATATATATATATATATATAATATATATATAATATAAATTGTATATAATCTATGCAGATTTAAGTAGTGGGGGTAAGTTAATTGATTTTTCATATTTAGCAGTGGCCGGAAAAAATTGGTTTGGAAACGAATCCAAGTGGTTGAGTTAAATAAAATGAGTTCATGGAATCTTCCGTATATTTATGTTGACTATCGAGGCATTGATAATCACAAAATTAAAAATTGAGCTGAAGAAAGTCTGGCTAAGCATTTCTTTTTACATCTTTATCTGCAAAATGAATAAGTAAGTATCATTTATGTATTAGAATCAAAGTAACTAATGAAAATCATTACGATACTTACATTTATTTCTACAGCGACTAAACGAGCAACTTGCCGACCAAACGAAATGGAAATCGAATGTGCTCACTGCGGCCCAAAAACTTGCGACCAGCTGGGTTATCCGATTAAATGCGGGGGCGCCACTGGGGTCTGTCGCCCGCAGTGCGTGTGCCTCGACGGCTATGTGAAGGATAGCGGCGGAGTTTGTATACCGAAGAATAAATGTCGTAAGTCTGTTATCCTAAATTATATTCTAATGCGGAAGTGAGATTATAAGGCGCCAAACAATCGCTATGAAATTGTACATAAAGGTTGTTAGGAACGTAGAAAAAGCTATAACTATAAAGATATCCCAAGAGATATGCGAGCAAAAGCCGCATGCAAAATCTAGTAAGTATATAGTAGTAATCTAAACTAACAGGATCTGAAAAGCTTCTGAGGTTAAAGTCACGTAATGCAAAACTTGGAAAAGCTTATTCAGTTGTTAGAAATTGCATGATTTTATAAAAAATGCACATATTAAAACGTTTAAATGAAAGATATGTTTAAGATTTTTTTTATCAGTGTCATCTGACTGATATTAGATTTAGATACTACTTTATCATGGTACAGACCCCAGCAAAGTCATCGCAATAAACATCGTTGCTGTGAGACAATTCTTGAAGACGTCATGTGACATATCGAGAGATAGGCACCTTAGGCACCTAAGGGACAACCATTCAGAGGATCTCGCATGAGGCACTTGGTGGGAGAAAGCCTGGAAACTTTAAAATACTCCTGGCTCGGTTTTGTAAACAATAATTATAAACAAAAAGTATCAGATGGATAATGACCATGTTAGATTTTCTCGTTCTTCTTAATATTTATTTATTTATTAAAAAAACAAAAAGACATTGACAAACTTCATTCCAATCCAGCTGGTTGCGGTGGCGATAGCAACGCCATATCAGGTTGCGGAAACCACTGTGGGCGCTCCTGCCACGATCACCACATCCCAGAGGCCAACAAGACGTGCCTCAGTGGCTGTCGGTACAACGGCTGCGACTGCAAGCCAGGATACGTCTTTAAGAATGATAAGAAGAAATGTGTGTTGCCTGCTGATTGTTGTAAGTATTGCATATGACACCTAATGATAGTAAATATCGTACAGGCGAAGATGACGTGGCCGAGCGGCTGCGGTACAACGGCTGTGACTGTACACACTGTCAAATAGACAACTGTCAAATGTGACGTAATTTATTTCAGATACAGACAGCACCACTATTGTTTTTTCTGTCGGTATTTTATGCCAGTATTTTATTGATCTGACTTAATCACCTAAATGTTGTACGAGTATGGCTTCTTTCGAAGCGCTTGTTTTGTTTATTTATAGTAAAAATTAAAGAGGAAGCCGCATTCCGCCTGTTCGTCTAGTTTGATTAGTCGAGTAGTACTGATATGTACTTTGTACGTCATACAGAGATATGTTCCGTTTTAACATTGATTGTTTACTATTTTCAGGATCACGTGATGCAATGTCAAGTGGCCACCTGCAGTGTAGTCAATTTTAATAAAATTCAATAAAAATATCTTAATATTTTAATATCCTCATCAAATTCAGCGTTTAAATAAAGCTATTAAGAAATACCATTCACGCAGTTTGTTTTTGTTTCCTTCTGGTAAATCGTTTCAGGTATTTTAGAATATGTGCATCAAACGAGGTTTAAATCAGTTATATAATTATATAGAAAAATACAATAAACCATATTACTATAGAGTATAGTCTTGCCTTTGAGTTGATTTACAACACCGTATTAGAACACGGACTCTGCGTTACAATACTTTGCATTACGAATATGCGTTACAAACTATAATTTCGATTGAGTTCAAAAAAAGGGTACTTATTGGTGGCTAATTTAATCCAATCAAACACGGGATGCTACCCAAAACTGCGTCCTTACTCCTGAGAATCCTGTTTTTATGCATATATTCTCTTTCTTTTTTTTTTTGAGAAGTGATATTATAGTCAAAAAAAGGCGTTTAAAATACGAGGATTGACAGGTGCTATCTATGAAATCCTTTTTTCAAGTACACTGGTGAGTTTTCATGCTGGAGCCGTAGCTTGCGTAGTTGCGTGCCCTGTGGTTAGTTGCAAGCTGCCACAGTAAAAACTTCAGGGGAGCATCAAGTGGTTATCAGTATTAAATTCAGGTTAATGCACCTAGCTTTTGTATGGAAATGTATACTAAATACTCCATCAAAGTGGAAAACCTAACAACCCAAATACGTACTGCTCGATCTTAATCGATAGCTTGATTTTTAAACAGCCTCTTCGTGGAATGACGTTTCGTTAATGGATATTTTTTATAAATGTAAGATTTATGGCCTTTAAAACCTTTATAAACACGCCAAAAAGCCTACTTCTGAGTGTCCTTTTAAATTTCACCGGAGTTTCTGGCTTAGCGCTGAGGGCGATTAGCCGGAACTTAAACTACTCCTACATACGATACCTCAAAGAGAGCACGGACCTCGGCATAGGACGTCGTATACTCAAACTACCACTGGTTCGGAAGGGTCATCTACTGCAAAGCAAGACACTCGTGAGAAACTCAGTAGGAATGCGTTACTCTCCTTCTCAGCCGAAACTGATTGTTTAGAATCTCGTAAATGCTTTCCGATTCGTTTGAAACAGATGATTGAACCGTAAGATTATCCATTTTGAACACCGCCCTAAATTGTTAAAACCGCAGGCGTTTTTAAAAATAAATAATTATGTTGCAAAATTTAAGTTGGTGAGTTATGAAATGGCAACACTGAACTGTCAACGAAATCCAAATAACGATATCAAAGTTGCTGTGATTTAAATGCGTCGATATAATTAAGAACTAAATTGATAAATTACGTAAAAATTCTTGAAATCTGTAGACATCAGAACCACTTTGACTTAAATGCATTGAACCTTCAGTTCACCAAACTTCCTGCAACTATCGATCCGAATGTCAAGGTCAACATCTTAAAATCTTTATCAAATATTTCAAGTACATGTTCACCATTTTCTTTAGTTGACGAATCTGTAGACATTGCCAAGCCAGCTTTTCTCTCTATTTCTCCTATAGCTGTTCAACAGCTATAGGAGATTCCAAGATATGCTCATATTGTTATATTTATGTTACCCTTTGTAACCCCTACTTTCTGGAAACTCGCATATATTATCCCGTTACCTAACGTACCTAACTCTTTGTCACAGTTTATACAAATTTCTATCCTATCCTTTTTATCAAAATTTGTTGAGCACGTTGTCAATGATCAAAATTTGGCAACACCAATAATGCTCTCAGCATTTAACAATCTGGTTTCCAACCAGGCCATAGCACAGTAAGTGCTCTCAAGTTCAACCTGTGATTTCAAAGTCAGCGATGTAGAGATTGCCGATCTGATATCTTGTTTTCGCAAATGAATGGGCCACATCTTTTGGAATAAGTCACAAGCAATGACTATAGATAGTAGATATACATCTAAAGGGTGACCTCGATATGGCTACGCTACCACTTGTAGTTCTGGATGGCACTTTGATTGCTTTCACCGATACGGCATAAAACTTAGGTGTTATTATAGATTCAAATCTAACATGGCGTGCTAATGTCGGTGAAATCAGTTGAAAAGTTCACTACACCTTTCATACTCTTAAGTGTCTCCAAGGCTTTGTGCCTTATCACAACAAAATAACGATTGCGCAAGTACATATACAACTAATCATAGACTTTGCCAATTATGCTACTTCGATGCGTCCGAGGAACGCCTAAATAACCTGGAGCGTCTGCAGAAGCTGTGCATCCGGCTCATCTTCGGACTTTAAAATATGACCGTATATCATACCGCCAACGACCAAAATGGCTACCGATCCGTTACCGCAGAAACACTCACATTCTTTGTATTCTGTACAACGTCCTCTTTAACCCATCCTCTCCCCGGTACCTCAGTGAGCGCTTTTCATATGACTGCCGAAGATAGACTACAGAGCTCACAAGGGCATCCTTCTTATCTTAAAACCACTGTTTATGCCGTCTGTGGAGTTCACTAACTTATGAAATCCGTGAGTCAAAACGTTGCCAATATTCAAAGAGCATGAGCATTTTTTACTAAGTTAAAAGACTGAATACAAAAGGTTTATTTACTTAAATACGGTATCTGTATTTATTTAAAAAAAATTGTTTAACTAATTTTGTTAATTGTTAAGCTACATTATTGGCAACTTAATTAGGCTATATTATAAGCATTACAAAAATTACAGTAATCCAAACCAAGTCGAAACATTTTTCTGCCAACTGCGAGCTATTTTGGGGTGCGCTGCAAAAACCGTAAGAGTAACACGATCAACGCTGCCTGTTCCATGCTACCATCGATCGACGATCGATCAACGTCGATTGACTTGGGGATTCGGATGGTTCGACTTCTTGGGATATCTGTAGAAAACTGCTAAACTGGCAACTTTCCGACGATGGTCGAGGCTTTGCAGTTTTTTGGTGGAGGTCAAGGTTGTTAATAATTTTTCGGGCTCTTCGGTCAACTCCTTCCATCGCTTCTAGTTGGTACTTTGCAGAACTATCCCAAAGGTGGCTACAGTACGATCAAACTTGAGCTGTGTACAAATTAAGTAGCCGTTTAGGGCTAAAGTACTGCCGGACCTTCGAAGTGATTCCCAACTTCTTTGAAGCAGTTTGAGTCATGGACACAATTTGTTGCCCGAAGTTTAGTTGGGACGATGTAGTAGCGCCCAGAAGCCCTAGGTTGTCTGTTAAGGGTACTGTGTATAAAGGTCGAAACTGCTCTTTTTGGCGGAGAATAAACGCGCCTGTTTTTTTTAAGAGTTAAATTTGAACAAATTGGACTCGCCCCAATCGGACACTTTGTTTTAAGGCCAAAGCTACCCGCTTAATCATGGACTCTCTCAAAGCCCGGATTTATTGAGGACTCGCTCGCGCATTGGACATGTATCTCTCTACAACGGTGCTGTCATCAGCGTAACCAATAATGCCTGGGGTTAGCAGGTCATTAATGTGAAGCAAGAATAACTTGCAGAGAGAACAGATTCCTGAGGTACCCCGGCCTTAATTGCCAGTAGGTCAGAAGAACAGCCGTCTAAGGCTACTCGAATTGACCGTTCCCTCAGAAGATCAGATATCCAGTCGCAGAGCCCATTAGGTATTCCGAATGCTGAAAGCTTACTCAAGAGACCATCATGCCAGACCCTATCAAAAGCCTTGGAAATGTCTAAGGATACAGCTATAGCTTCGCCGTGACCCTCCAAGGCTTCGCTCCATAAGTGAGTGGCATACACAAGTAGATCTCCAGTCGAGCGTCCACTGCGAAAACCAAATTGGTTATCACTAATCGTTGGACTCAAGGTATGCCAGGAGACGATAGTTTAATACACGCTCCATAACTTTGCAAAGTATGGAGGTGATTGCAATAGGTCGGTAGTTGATAGGATCTGCACGGCTTACCTTCTTTGGTACTGGTTGCACGTTACCCAGCTTCCAGGATTTATGGACAAAGAGAGTCGATACAGGCGCGTCAGAATGGGAGGCAACTCGTCTGCGTAGTGTGTTAACAAAACTGCAGGTGTGCCATCGGGGCCACTGGCCTTATTCACGTCTATATTCTGCAATCATTTAAGAACCTCCTTTTGGTGAATATGAACGGTACCCATTTTGGGTCCGAACTAAGGTAACTGGGGTGGGACTTTACCTTGACTATTTAGACGTGAACAATCTGCAAAAAGATTAGCAAAAAGGTCTGCTTACTCTTTTGCCAGTGAACCGTCAGGCTTCCTCAGAGCTGGCAGCGATGGGCGACAGAAGTTCTATATATAAATACTCCATTGCTTGGCCTATCACACTTGATACAGCATCAGCGCAGCACGATGGATCGGTTGATGTAAAACAAGTCTGCTGCCAAGGATAAGACGCGAAAAAAAGCCGCATCTCATTCCAATCTGCTGACTTGTATCGCCATACTCACCTAGTGCCTTTTCAAGGTCAAAGTAATATGCAGTGGGGCCAGCAATGTTAGGGATGCGCGTGGTCTCGTGCACAAGCTGTGGGTACGGGTATAGCCATTGCCCGTGGCGAGCGTTAAAATCCCCCCAGGAACACCAACTGCGCTGAGGGAAAACATTGCCGGATCTTGTCTGCTGCATCGCTGAGATACTCCATGAGCCTCTTTGTCTCCCGATCTCCGCTATGTGACCGGTATATATTGGCGTAGACCAATTGGTCAAGGCCAATATATAGGTATCAATGTAAACCCACATGACGGAAAAGTCCAGATCTTCCAAGTAACGGAGACGCTGACAACAGATCTCGTCACTGGCATACATGCACACCCCAGCGTTCGGGGGGAAATTGGACTCCAGTATGTACCCTGTAACAAAGGTATGCCGAGTCTGACGGATTACAGATCTGCGTCTCTGTTAGGAAGAGTAGGTGTACCTCTGTCTTAAGGTGGTGGTGGACATCGTTGAGATTTGAGTGCATTCCTCTCATGTTGCAGAAGTGCACTTAAAGAGAAAGGAAGTGCAACCACTGTAAAAAAGGTTTTTTTTAGGACTCTTCTTATGACTTTTCATAATTTGTTGTGTGAGTGAAAAGGGAGGAGGAAAGAAGTTGAGTGAAGCGCTGCAAATATAACCAAGCAACTTGCAATAAACAACGCACGAATGGGGAACTTCCTTGGAGACTGTGGGGATGCCCGAATCCTCCCGGGGATTGTCATCGGGTCCCGTCTAACCAGTCGCCAGCTGGCACGATGAAGCCTAGCGGGGCTTTTCGCGAAGTGGCGGGGCAGCCTTTCGCATGTTTCTAGCACACTACTTGGGCCCTGCTGCTTGGACACTGCTCGTTTAGCGCCACCCAGGGACCACGTACAAGGCATCGTCTTTATCATCTATGACAAATTATCTAAATTAAGTAACTTTTTCAGAACAATCGGGAATTTCAGTATTTGGATTTCATGGTAAATTTAAATGTTATTCAAGGTCTGATCTTCATTTACTTCTCTTGCGTTAGTTAAGACTAGTTTGAATTTTAATAGCAAATAGAACGATTTGCAATATTTGCTTTTTTTAATTTTCAATAGTTATATTTCCTATTTAAATATATTAATATATTATATTTTAATATATTATACACAACAAAATAAATTTACTCTTTGTATTTTACACAAGCTAAGTCGCGGGCAAAAGCTAGTCTAGAATAATGGAAAATGTTAGTTATTCGAAAATGAGGTTAAACGAATCGTAAAATGTTTTCAACTGTCACTAATACGAGTTCTTGGAATAATATTCAAATATCTTGTATCCTAGTTAATCAGGGTTCCTTGGCTTTACAGTGTAGATTTTTTTGTTAATGCTATCTTAGAAGTAGAAACATCATATGTGGTTCTGTCATCATCTGTGGGTGTCATCATATGCTTCTATTCGAGGGTTTTAAATTATAATATTAATAATATATTTCTAAAAATCCTTATTTTAAAAATTCTGTGATAGTGTTTATTTCATTCTTTAACGTAAGCGTAAATAACATAACATAAAATAAATACTCTAAGCTGTCAAACTTTCAAATTCAAAAAGTAAAGCCTCCCCCAAGCTTAACTTTCGAAATAAACATTCATCAAAATCATTCATAAATATTTGTAGCGTCGTATAACTATTTGTCCCGACCCGATTCGAACCCCTGACGTCAGGTGTCGAACGAAAGTATGATGCACCTGTTCCATTAAGCGGTCTTAGGTTCTTCAATACTTATAACAGCAAAGTTTAAAAGTAAAAAATAATGTACGTACAACCCGTCTTCAATATCATTTAAGAAATACTTAGCATAACAAAGAAACTTTCAGCGTTCAAATACCGTAGTAGTGTTTTCTGCTAGTATGTGTATTGTTAGTCATCAGTTAGAATTATATATAAACTCAAGACAATGCAGTTTATGTATTAGTTACAATGCTGCGGTTTTGTTTTGTAATCATTTGCGTTTGGCTCGCAAACATCGTTTTAGGAAGCTTAATATTTGATCCTAAAAATGCATCACCTTATCGTAAGTGTTATATTTGTATTATTTTTATTATAGACCGTTAAATACTTTTCACCTTTCCATAAGCCGTTTATTTCAATAAGAAACTTTCATTTTGTCATGAAAACAAGAATGGAAATATTCTCAATGGCAAAATAGGTAGCGGTCCATTAAACTTAATATTTTCATGTAGGGCACCTCTTAAACACTCGGTAGGGAGTTATTTGGTTAATTGGAAAATTTTCATTTTATAAGCATCCTACATTTGTGTATTCTAGTGAGAAGAAATCATTATGGATTGTTTATGGGTTGCTTGCTACTTCATGTAAGTTTTAAGCTAAATCAATGTTATCTACATTCTATAAATTCTTAGGGTATGTTTTTACTTTCAATCTTATATTGAAAAAAGAAACCTTTTTAGCCTGTCCCAAAAACGAGACATACACGGACTGCCACCCCGCCATATGCTTCACAAAGTGCCAGCACTTGGACACCCCCCCTCCTTGCCCGGGACTGATATCACCCTGCCGACAGCCAGCCTGCGTCTGCGATGAGGGATACTTAAGGAACAAGTTGGGATACTGCGTTCTGATTGAAGACTGTGGTAAGTAGCTGTTATATCGTAAGGACATGTGGTCAGACTTTGATGTATTTATTTATATAATTTTAATAAGCCTAAGGATAAACTCATTGTATGTTTTGCACACTGCAGAAACTTTGGCTGAGTGGGCATTTTAAGTTTTTTTGACATTGGCCGGAAGTTTGTCTGGTCCAGGTTCTCTCCAAACTGGTGGTAGCGGCATGCTTTATGTAACATCAATAAGAGCAAATAAATTTCAATAATGAGATAGAAATATTTGAATTTGAATTTAAATTATTAACTAATTTCTATTAAAACTTTCTATCTTCAAATTCTATTTACTTTATTGTTATTGTGATAATAAAAACAAACCCACGGGGTAACACAAGAAAGAGTATGTTTAAAAAGTAATTTAATAGATATGTAGGCATGTAGAAACATCTTAATAAATGTATTTTTATTTTCAGATGGCGCCGATCACCTCCTCGATTAATCAAGATAAAAAAAAAGTGCTTTTACTTTCATGTACAATCTTTAAATAAACGTTGCAAATAAATATATACTTAATTTTTATTTCGTTAAAACGTAAAAGCTCCCTAGTTAGAGTTGAAAGCAGAAACAGATGAACATTTGTGGGTGTAGAGTTTCTTACGTTAAGATTTCTCCTGGGGCGGTACAACTTTCTTTCTATTGTGATCGCCAAAATAACCACGTTTACGTCCGGATAAAAGTAAATATATAATAAATAAGTAAATTTTAAATAACGAATACTAATATTGATGTACTGCTTAGAGCGATATAAATATAGAAACATGTTAACACCACCAAAAAAGGATAATCTAATTTGTGCTAATGATTGAAATTTATTTAAAAAAAAGATTCTATAGTATGTTCTCCAGTATTAAATCGATGGGTTGAATATACCCATAGTGACGTGATAAGCTTTACTGACACACTTAGAGCGGATTACCTGCGCGAATTTTACCAGCGATTAGAGAATACTAATTGATAAATTACCATATTAAATTAATATTCAAGAATTGCTCCGTATGGATTACAGTAAATTTAATCAGATACTCACTAATGCATAGTGTATTTTAATTTAATAACAGGGTTAACATAGGTATTTATATGATTTGAAGGCTTGAGATTTATTTATTTCTGGTCTAATATTGACTGAGAGAAAAATAAGTTTGATGGCACGATGCGAATGAATTTGTAGTTCGGAGTATGGATCAATCACGTTATGCAAAAATCCATGCATGCGGCGCTGTTGATCCATATTATGTGGCATCCAACGAGCATAAAAGCTGTTATATAAATAATCGTAGTATTTTGAAATATTTTTTATTCTTCATTTAGTTTGTAGCTTTTATTTGAATCGTATTCTAACTTGGAATCTATTTCATCAATTCAACTTGCATTTTAAACGTCTGATATAGCAAGCTAATATGATTGAGGAGGGCCAAGGGTGGATCGCGCGTAAACTCGCGAACGGATGGCGATTGACGGTGTTCGGCGTTTGGATACATGGGGGGGAGGGAGCCAACAGTTGCCGAGCCAACAGATGCAGATGATAAGAATAACTTTGTATAGTTCAGTATAGTTTTATTTTGAAAAAAATATACCCGTGAGGTTTCTTGCCAGTTCTTCTTTACGAAGGTTTTTCCGAACTGGTGGTAGAGTCATGTTTTATTTAACGTCAATAAGAACAAGTAATTGTCAATGTTGAGAAATAAATTTTACATTTCATTTTATTTCAAGCCAACTAAATAATTTTAAACATATAGTAAGCCTTTACTTGGCATTCTACAAGTAGTTTTAAAGTCAAGTTTTAAAGCACAGCACTAAAATCTTACTTTACAACTCATTGGTACGTATCCATCTCGAATACGCATGTGTTGCATGGAACCCGTTTTCCGCCAACCATTCCCAACATATTGAGAGTATACAGAGAACATTTACTCGTCATCTGGCTTCATCATCGCAAGGTTTTTCACATAGATAACCGTACGAAGAGCGACTATCTAAATTTAATTTGACCGTAGAAAATTGTTGGACTTATGTTTCTTATTTAAAACTGCAAATAGTCACCCTAAGTGCGACTTTATTGTGAGTCCCTCACTAATACCCCAGAATCTTTAAAATGAATAACCTTTTTTATACCCCGCCATGCAAAACGAATCTAGGTCTGTAATATCCAAGCAATTGTTTATTAATCGCATTTAATTCCATGAAAGGTAAAATTAACTTACATTTGTTTCATGACACCCTACATAGCTTTAAGAAAAAAGTTTTGTCATCTATAAAAGGGAAATCGTAAGCATGTTTAATAGGTATATTTATTTGCATTAAGAAGTGTATAATAATGTTTATAGTGTTAGTCTTGGTATTTAAAACTTATTGTGTTAGATTTAAATAGTATTATGGCAAAGTTATGTATACACCGTTATTGTCGAGCACATTAATAATCGTTTATTTGCAAGAATGTGTGTACCATAAGAAGTTGTTAATAATAGAATTCCTAATACAAAAACTGCCCGTTATAGGCGTGCAAATATTATTGGTTTAAATTTAGGTACCTACTCTCACAAAAATTTAATTAAAAATGTACATTAAATCTAAATATACAATAAAATAAAAAAAATAAAAATTAGAGTCATGGTTCTAAAGTTAAAATTACTAACGTCAATATAAAATATAAATAAAAGTTACATTCATGGTTCTAAAGTCATTACTATAAATTATAAAATAAGGTTATTGCTGTTCAAATATTCGTCCAGTCTATAATAACACTTCTCTATCATGCTAAATACCTTATGTTTAAAATCCAAAGTGGTCAGATTTTTATAATAACCAGGAGATGATAAAAGATGGTGATTGCTATACAATACACATTCCTACTGAAACATTGCAACATTAATTTTACTTTATTTCTAGTTCTGTAATTATTAAATTGTTTCTGTAGTTGAAATAGTTTTATAGGTTTTTTTACATAAAGTATGATTTCAAAAATGTTAAGGCTAGGTAGTGGGAGTATTTTATTATCTTTAAATAAGGGTTTACAACTGCCTGTGTAATCTGCTTTACAAATTGCCAGTACACTTTTTTACTGAGCTATAAATGCCCTGTGGGAGTCCACTAAGTTGCCCCACAGAATAAGGCCGTATCGCAGTAGAGATAACACGTATCCGTGATATGCTTTTTTTTTTTTTTTGTTCCCCTCCGCGGGAAGGGCAGGAGGATAAAAATGCTCTGACGCATACTCTGGCGCGATTCCAAAGTTATGTGGGACTCGTCCCGACGCCTACCAGAACCATACCCACTAAAAACCCCCTGTCGGCTCGTGCATTTTTGCCACTCAGCCTTCATCTGAGCGACGGCCAATTGGAGAAAGAGGCCGCGCTAGCGGGGCCCTTAAGGGGTCACCCGCTGGGTTTTACATAGCACTGAAGGTGCTCAAAACAAATGAAAAGTAAATAATAAACATTAAAAATTTACAATAATATTAAATTTGCATTAATTCAGATTTACGTTAGAATTAGAATTTACGTTAGAATTAGAATTTGCGGCCTGAAGGGCCTCGAGATCTAAAGTTAATTGCGTACGTTCGCTTGTGTGCGCGTTTCTCGGTCTAGCGACTTTGTATATCGAATCTAAGACAGGAGCAGTATAAGAGACTGAATTTCGAACTAGTGGATTGGGATGGGATTCGGCGCGTTTGAAGAACGATTCTGAGAGTGTTTTTAGGTACTGTTGAACTGTAGGTAGTTCAAGATCTCTGTGCAGGTCCGCATTGCGCACGTACCAAGGTGCGTTTGTGGCCCTGCGACAGAAGAGGTTTTGAACCACCTGCAGCTTGTGCAGGACGGAGGGTTTGGCGTGGGCAAAGACTGGCGAAGCATATGACATGACCGGTCTAACGCAGACCTTGTAAAGCGTACGTTTATTTCTGAAGGACATTTTACTTTTTCTACCTAACATACTGTAAAGCCGGCCTAGGTAAAAACGTGCAAGTTTCGTTACTCTATCGACGTGAGGGTTGAAAGAAAGCGTCTGGTCTAAGATGACGCCTAAATATTTAGTACTGCGCTTCCAGGGGATGGGAGTGCCTTGCATTCTCAATTGGAGATTGTCGGGGATGCGACTGCGTCTGTAGTCGAAGTAAACCGCAGCGCTCTTCTCTGGGTTCACATCGATACGGCATTTTTTGAACCAAGCACCGAGGGTGTTTACAGCCTTTTGAAGTCTGGTGACGAGACCAGAGGCTCTGCGGCCTTTGGTGTAAAGGGCGGTGTCGTCGGCAAAGAGAGCGAGTTCGATGACTTTCGATGGAATGGGAATGTCGTTAGTGTATACGGAATACAAAAGAGGGGCGAGGACTGAGCCTTGAGGGACTCCAGCCTTTATGGGACGAGGCGCGGAGAGCGTGCCTTCATGTTTGAAACGAAACGTGCGGTCTTTGAGAAACGACGCGATTATCCTAACTAGGCGAGCCGGTAAGCCTATTTTATAGAGTTTATAAACGAGACCGCTGTGCCAGACTTTGTCGAAAGCCTTGGCTACGTCAAAGAAAACTGCGATCGTTTTCTTTCGTTTCGGATAGAAGCCGTCGAGTATGTACTCGACGATTCGATGGACTTGCTGAGGGCAGGAGTGCTTTGCGCGAAAGCCGAACTGGTGGGGAATTATGAGAGGATCGCCGTCCGTTGGAAACAGATGGTTCCGCATTCGAGAGAGTATGACTCTCTCGAGAAGTTTAGACATTGCCTTGAGGAGGCTGATGGGTCTGTGATTAGCCGGGATATTAAGAGGTTTACCCGGCTTGGGTATGCCTATGACTGTCGCTTCTTTCCAAGCTTTTGGAAAGTAGCTAAGGTCGAAGCAGGCATTGAAAATGATAGCTAACAAGGTAAGCACCTGTTGAGGCAGGTGCTTAAGTGCGTGGTTGGAAATACCATCCGCACCCGGAGCCATTCTGGACTTTTGACTTTTGATGAGAAGCGAGATTTCATCATTAGAGACTGTGACGGGGTCGGCGGTGATGGGGAGGGAGTTTCTACGGAGAACTTCGTCGTCCACCGCTTTGATGTGAGTGGGATTCGCGGGTTGCGTGCTGGGCGAGCATTGAGACGCAACGCTGTCAGCGAAGCATTCGGCTTTCTCTTCGTCTTCGAAGGCGATAGAGCCGTCGGGACGAGTGAGAGGAGGGACGTGAGAGGCGGCGTCTACGCGTAAGGCTCGGGCCATTCGATAATACGCTTGGTGGGACGGGGAGATATTCGCCATGAGATCGTTCATCTGGGCGTCTCGGAGTTCCGCGAGGCGAGATCTAACTTTGCGTTGTAGCTGATTCGCAGCTGTTCTATAGGCGGGCGTGGGATATTTCTTGGCTCTCCGGAGAGCCGCGTTCTTAGCTTTAATAAGATTGCTAATAGCTAAGGGAAGCGTGGGTTTGCCTTTCTTAGCAACCTTTTCGTTTACACTGATGGCTGAGTTGATAGCATCAGTGAGAGAATTTACTAACGAATCTATTTTATCCGGGCTATCTAATTATTCGGGCGAGATCGCGAGCGGAGAGTTTGGGGCCTCTAAGGCAGAAACTATCGTATTTTTAAAACCTTTCCAGTCGGTAAAGGTCTTAGGAGAAGTGACGTTAACGTTAGGCGGTCCTAGCACGAGGGAGACGGGGCGGTGGTCAGAGCCTAGGTCATCGAGCGGTTCGATAGACCTGAGGTCGAGGTTGATATGCTTGACGATTGCAAAGTCGAGGATGTGAGGAGAGTGGTTCGGGTTGTCTGGATAGTGAGTGGGAGTGATAGGGGAGACGACGTCTAAGTCGAGTAAGTTGGTGATGTCGAGGAGAGCTATACCGCTTTGGTTGGTTGATAGGCACGTCCAGTCAGTATGTTTGGAGTTAAAGTCTCCGAACATAATGACTGAATGGCCGAGGGCGAGAATGGTCTCAAAGTCGCTGCGGATAGGTTTGGTGCCAGAGGGTATGTAGACTGAAGCTATGATGATGGTCGGATGACCAGTCATAGCCAATCTACATACGGTGGCTTCCATGTTGAGGAGAGGAGGGGTAGGGAGAGGACAGCAATGGAATCCTCATGTAGTAGATAGCAGTGCCGCCGAAACCGTCGCAGTTAGGCCTATCGTTACGTGTAAACGCGTATTTAGGAATAGCGAATCCCCTGGAGCGATTAGGAGTGAGCCATGTCTCCTGGAGAAGTAAAAGATCTGGGTCGTTGTTCTGAAGGAACAGTTTGAGCTCGGGAAGGTTGGTGCTTAGGCTACGAACGTTAAAAGATATTAGGGATAAGCCCTTGGGTTTGATACGACAGGACGCGGGATTCGCGGGTCTAGACATTATAATTTACTTTTTTACGAATTTATACAAAAATAAAGAATTTACAACGAACTTAGGAGCGAGTGATGCTCGGCTAACGCGAATAAACGCTCTTGAGGAGAGCGGGCGGCTCGCAGTTTGCGTGCGAGTATGGAAATTTCATTAATGTCTACGTTTTGGATAACGTCGAATACGGTCTTCATGTCCTCAGCCAACGACGACTGAGCTGCAGAAGACGGAGCGGGACGTGGCCCTACGGGAGCTACGGGAGCTGGGATGGGTCGGGAAGGTGCAGGCGGGACGGCCGGACGCTGCCTCCAAGACAGAGCCGGAGTAGGTGTCGGCTGAACGGGCTTTGCTTCCGGGGGACCCCGGTTGCGCAGCGGCGGGAAGTTGGCAGGAGTGAGCGGCGGCGCCGGTTTAGGCGCGACCCTCTTGGTGGTGGAGCGCGGAGCGCGCGGGCAACCCCTGTAGTTAGCTGTGTGGCCGGACTGGCCGCACAGCACACAGGCAGGGGGGGAAGTGGATTCGGGAGTGCGAGTGCACTCCTTAGTGAAGTGAGGATCCAGGCACTTTACGCACCTGGGGGGAGCTGAACAGTTAGCCGCTGCGTAGCCATAGAGCTGGCAGCGGTGGCACTGCCCAGGGTGACCACGGGGGTTGGGACGCTCGACGGAGATATTTGAGAGTCCGCAAATTGTGCAACCCTTTCTAAAGATCTCCCTCGAGTTGGGAGTATTCGACAGGATTACTAAAGCTAAGGGAAAACGCCTACCGCGGTTGGAGTGCATCTTGTGCACTGCTGTGACCGGGAAACCCTGAGACTTAAGGTCATCGAGAATGTCTTCGTTACTGAGTTCGAACGGGACGCCCCGTAGTACAGCGCGGATCTTACGCTCCTCCGGGAGGGCGTAGGTGTGATACGCGATATGATTTAATGATAGTAGCCTGGTAAACGCGCGGAAGTCATCGACGGTCGCTACTTGGATTTTGATTGTATCGCCAGCGTTGGCGGCTTTTAAGTAATTAATTTTGTGCTCTTTGCACAAGTTTGAGACCGCGGTCCAGCGCGCTTTTTCACGCAGGAATACGGGCGGAGGGAGCTGAGGCTGCGGCGGGACGGGAGCGCAGCGCGTCGCTGGCTTCGATGTGACCGACGGAGACGCGGTTACTACGAGCGATTTTAACGGCGCGGGAGCTGGTGTTGAAGACACCGGGGAGGGCTCGGGTATTGAAGATACCGAAGCTTTCTTCGAGCGCTTTTTGGAGCGCTTGGCGACAAGTTGGAACGCGGGCTCAGGAGAGCCGGTTAAGGTGACGGCATCTGACGAAGTATCAGACGCGGGTTCGGAGTCGCTCCCGGGAGCGGTACGCTTACGACGCGACGCGTGAGAGGATGCGACCGATTCGCAGTCCATCTCGGACGAGGCGGGAGACGCGGGAGAGCTGTAGACCTGAGGGGTCTGGACGTCGGAGGCCTGAGGGGCTGGGATTGAGGCCTGAGGGGCCGGGGTTGAGGCCTGAGGGGCCGGGGACGCGATAGTAGCCTGTAAGGCCTGCGTTAGTACGTCATCTGGGATGGGGCAACCGGACGCCGCGAGCGCCTGGGCGAACGACCTAAGAACGTTTACAAGGTCCATTGGAGGGCTTGAATATGTAATATATAAATATATAATGTATGCCTAGGTCCCCTAGCAAACCTAGCACCTAATTAAATAACAAATGCCTAGAGTTCCAAAATAAAAACCTAGCAACCCTAGCGGCAAACCTCCCTACCAGCGGTAGGGGGGCTGAGGAGAATAACTTAAAAACTAACCGTAGTACGCCGAAGGCCGCTACCTAGAAACCTAAAAAAGGGTACGCAGGTAAAGAGTTGACCGCGTTAGGGTCAACCTTTACCGACAGAAAGGACAAGTACACACGAAAACACACAAATATGATAAAAATAAATATGAAAATAGGAGAAAAATAAATAAAATAGAGAAGAGAAATAAATAGAAATAAAAAGGACTGGTTCAGTACAAATTCGTTGTCACCGTTAAGTATCCTTTGCACTGAAACTAGACTACTTACGCTGGGCACAACACTGCACTCAGCACAAGCACAACACAACTTAGCACAGCGCTTTGAAGACTAAGTCGCAAAGAAAAATACGCACTTCGATAGCACTCAGAGGGAGTAGAAAGAACCTTGAAAACCGTAGCACGGAACCAACACGCTAAACCGTGACGTCAGTAGACTGAGCGCCACGGAGTATCGGGAAGGGACCAAACAACGGAGAACGGGGTCTTGCACGTCCGCACTGGGCGGCGATCGGAGCGAGAATGTGTGATATGCTTTTTTTTTTTTTTTTTTTTTTGTTCCCCTCCGCGGGAAGGGCAGGAGGATAAAAATGCCCTGACGCATACTCTGGCGCGATTCCAAAGTTATGTGGGACTCGTCCCGACGCCTACCAGGACCATACCCACTAAAAACCCCCTGTCGGCTCGTGCATTTTTGCCACTCAGCCTTCATCGGAGCGACGGCCAATTGGAGAAAGAGGCCGCGCTAGCGGGGCCCAGAAGGGGTCACCCGCTGGGATTACATAGCACTGAAGGTGCTCAAAAATTAAAAGTAAAATAAAAACATTAAAAATGAAAAGTAAATAATGAAAACATTAAAAATTGAAAAATTAAATATGCATTAATTCGGATTTACGTTAGAATTAGAATTTACGTTAGAATTAGAATTTGCGGCCAGAAGGGCCTCGAGATCGCGTGACAGTCTGGTGGATGAGTACGTTTGCGCATTTCTAGGCCTAGCGACTTTGAACTTCGAGTCTAACACAGGAGCAGCATATGAGACAGAATCACGAACTAGAGGATTGGGATGGGTTTCGGAGCGTTTGAAGAACGCTTCAGAGAGTGTTTTGAGATATTGTTGTACTGTAGGCAGTTCAAGATCTCTATGCAAGTCCGCGTTACGCACGTACCACGGTGCGCCTGTGGCCCGGCGGCAAAAGAGGTTTTGAACTACCTGCAGTTTGTACAGGAGGGAGGGTTTGGCGTGGGCAAAGATTGGCGAGGCATACGTCATGACGGGTCTAACGCAGACCTTGTAAAGTGTACGTTTGTTTCTGAAGGACATTTTACTTTTTCTACCTAACATGCTATTTAGGCGGACTAAATAGTGACGAGCGAGTTTCGAAACTCTTTCAACGTGTGGCTTGAAAGAAAGCGTCGGATCTAATGTGACGCCTAAGTATTTAGTACTGCGCTTCCAGGGGATGGGAATGCCTAACATTCGAACGTGGGGATCGCCATCGGGACGACGGCGTTTGTGGTCGAAGCGCATCGCAGAACTCTTTTCAGGGTTCACATCGATGCGCCATTCTTGAAACCATGCACCAAGGGCGTTTACGGCCTTTTGGAGTCTGGTTACAAGGCGCCGAACACCGTGGCCTTTGGTATAGAGTGCGGTGTCGTCAGCGAAGAGGGCGAGTTCGACGCCTTTCGGCGGGATGGGAATGTCGTTGGTGTACACGGTGTACAGCAGAGGGGCGAGGACTGAGCCTTGAGGGACGCCAGCCTTTATGGGACGAGGTGCAGAAAGCGTGCCTTCGTGTTTAAATCGAAACGTACGGTCTTTGAGAAACGACGCTATTATCCTGACTAGGCGATCCGGTAAGCCTATCTTGTAGAGTTTATAAACGAGACCGCTGTGCCAGACTTTATCGAAAGCCTTGGCTACGTCAAAGAAAACCGCGACTGTTTTATAACGACGCGGATAGAAACCGTCAAGTATGTACTCGACGATTCGGTGAACTTGCTGAGGGCAGGAGTGTTTAGCGCGAAAGCCGAACTGATGGGGAATAATGAGAGGATCGCCATCCGTTGGAAACAGATGGTTCCGCATTCGAGAAAGTATGACTCTCTCGAGAAGTTTAGACATTGCCTTGAGGAGGCTGATGGGTCTGTGATTAGCCGGGACGTTCAGAGGTTTGCCCGGCTTGGGAATGCCTATGACTGTCGCTTCTTTCCAAGCTTTTGGAAAGTAGCTATGGTCGAAGCAGGCATTGAAAATGATAGCTAATAAGGTAAGCATCTGTTGAGGTAGGTGCTTAAGTGCGTGGTTGGAAATTCCATCCGCACCCGGAGCCTTTTTGGACTTTTGATTTCTAATGAGAAGCAAGATTTCATCATTAGAGACTGTGACAGGGTCGGCGGTGATGGGAAGAGAGTCTCTGCGAAGGACTTCGTCCTCCACCGCCTGGATGTGTGAGGGATCAGCAGGTTGCGTGCTGGGCGAGCATTGTGCGGCAATGCTGTCGGCGAAGCATTCGGCTTTCTCTTCGACTTCGAAGGCAGTAGTGCCGTCGGGACGAGTGAGAGGAGGAACGTGAGAAACGGTGTCTACGCGTAAGGCTCGGGCCATGCTATAGTACGCTTGGTGGGACGGAGAGATATTCGCCATGAGATCGTTCATCTGAGCGTCTCGGAGTTCCGCGAGGCAAGACCTAACTTTACGTTGAAGCTGATTCGCAGCTGTTCTATAGGCGGGCGTGGGATATTTCTTGGCTCTCCGGAGAGCCGCGTTCTTAGCTTTAATAAGATTGCTAACGGCTAAGGGAAGCGTGGGTTTGCCTTGCTTAGCAACCTTTTCGTTGTCACTGATGGCTGAGTTGATAGCATCAGTGAGAGAATTTACTAATGAATCGATTTTATCCGGGCTATCTAATTGCTCGGGAGAGATCGCGAGTGGAGAGTTCGGAGCCTCTAAGGCTGAAACTAACGTATTTTTAAAACCTTCCCAATTGGTAAAGGTCTTAGGAGATGAGACGTTATCGTTCGGCGGTCCTAGCACGAGGGAAACGGGGCGATGGTCGGAGCCTAGGTCATCGAGCGGTTCGATAGACCTTAGGTCAAGATTGATTCGCTTGATAATTGCAAAGTCGAGGATGTCAGGAGAGTAGGACGGGTTGTTGGGATAGTGAGTGGGAGTGACGGGGGATATGACATCTAGGTCAAGGGAGTTAGTGATGTCGAGGAGAGCGATACCGCTGGTGTTAGTCGATAGGCACGTCCAGTCAGTATGTTTGGAGTTAAAGTCTCCGAACATAATGACTGAATGGCCGAGGGCGAGAATGGCCTCAAAGTCGCTTCGGATTGGTCTGGTACCACTAGGTATGTAGATTGAAGCTATGATGATGGTCGGATGACCAGTCATAGCCAATCTACACACAGTGGCTTCCATGTTGAGGAGAGGAGGGGTAGGGAGAGGACAGCAGTGGAAGCCTCTTTTGTAATATATAGCGGTGCCGCCGAAACCGTCAGAGTTGGGCCTATCGTTACGAATAAACGCGTACTTAGGTATAGCAAATCCCCTGGAGCGGTTTGGAGTAAGCCATGTCTCCTGGAGAAGGAATAAGTCAGGTTCTTTGTTCTGAAGGAACAGTTTAATCTCGGGAAGGTTTGTGTTCAGGCTACGAGCGTTAAAAGATATTAGGGATAAGCCCTTGGGTTTGATACGACAGGACGCGGGATTCGCGGGTCTAGACATTATAATTTATTATTTACGAATTTATACAAAAATAAAAGAATTTACAACGAACTTAGGAGCGAGTGATGCTCGGCTAGCGCGAATAAACGCTCTTGAGGAGAGCGGGCGGCTCGCAGTTTGCGTGCGAGTACGGAAATTTCGTTAATGTCGACGTTTTGGATGACGTCGAACACGGTCTTCATGTCCTCAGCCAACGACGACTGAGGGGAAGATGACAACGCGGGACGCGGCCCTACGGGAGCTACGGGAGCTGGGATGGGTTGGGAAGGTGCAGGCGGGACGGCCGGACGCTGCCTCCAAGACAGAGCCGGAGTAGGCGTCGGCTGAACGGGCTTTGCTTCCGGGGGACCCCGGTTGCGCAGCGGCGGGAAGTTAGCGGAGGTGAGCGGCGGCGCCGGTTTAGGCGCGACCCTCTTGACGGTGGAGCGCGGAGCGCGCGGGCAACCCCTGTAGTTTGCTGTGTGGCCGGACTGGCCGCACAGCACACAGGCAGGGGGGGAAGTGGATTCGGGAGTGCGAGTGCACTCCTTAGTGAAGTGGGGATCCAGGCACTTAACGCACCTGGGGGGAGCTGAACAGTTAGCCGCTGCGTGGCCATATAGCTGGCAGCGGTGGCACTGTCCAGGGTGACCACGGGGGTTGGGACGCTCGACGGAGATGTTCGAGAGTCCGCAGATCGTGCGAGCCTCTTTGAAAATCTCCTTCGAGTTGGGAGTATTGGAGAGGATTACTAGCGCTAACGGAAAACGCCTACCGCGGTTGGAGTGCATCTTGTGCACTGCTGTGACCGGGAAACCCTGAGACTTAAGGTCATCGAGGATGTCTTCGTTGCTGAGTTCGAACGGGACGCCCCGTAGTACTGCGCGGATCTTACGCTCCTCCGGGAGGGCGTAGGTGTGAAATGCGATTTGATTTATCGAGAGTAGCCTAGTGAAAGACCGGAAGTCGTCGACGGTCGCTAATTGGATTTTGATTGTCTCGCCAGCGTTGGCGGCTTTTAAGTAATTGATTTTGTGCACTTTGCACAAGTTAGAAACCGCGGTCCAGCGCGCTTTTTCACGCAGGAATACGGGCGGAGGGAGCTGAGGCTTCGGCGGGACGGGAGCGCAGCGCGTCGCTGGCTTCGTAGTGACCGACGGAGACGCGGTTACTACGGGCGATTTTAACGGCGCGGGGGCTGGTGTTGAAGACACCGGGGAGGGCTCGGGTATTGAAGATACCGAAGCTTTCTTAGAGCGCTTCTTGGAGCGCTTGGCGACGAGTTGAAACGCGGGCTCAGGAGAGCCGGTTAGGGTGACGGCATCTGACGACGTATCAGACGCGGGTTCGGAGTCGCTCCCGGGAGCGGTACGCTTACGACGCGACGCGTGAGAGGATGCGACAGATTCGCAGTCCATCTCGGACGAGGCGGGAGACGCAGGAGAGCTTACGACCTGAGGGGTCTCGACGTTGGAGGCCTGAGGGGCCGGGGTTGGGGCCTGAGGGGCCGGGGACGCGTTAAGCGCTAGTACAGCTTGCGTAAATATGTCGTCAGAAATTGAAACACCCGACGCGGCGAGTGCTTGGGCGAACGCCTTCGCAATGTTAATGACGATTTGCTTATCCATTTGGGAAGGGGTTGGGACAATATGTAAAATATAAGTATAATAAAAGATGCCTAGATCCTAAAAACCTAGCAAAATCCTAGCGGCAAACCTCCCTACCAGCGGTAGGGGGGCTGGGAAGAATAAATTAAAACTAACAATAGTACGCCGAAGGCCGCTACCTAGAAACCTAAAAAAGGGTGCGCAGGTAAAGAGTTGACCGCGTTAGGGTCAACCTTTACCGACAAAAAGGACAAATACACACGAAAACACACAAATATGATAGAAATAAATATGAAAATAGGAGAAAAATAAATAAAATAGAGAAGAGAAATAAATAAAAATAAAAAGGACTGGTTCAGTACAAATTCGTTGTCACCGTTAAGTATCCTTTGCACTGAAACCAGACTACTTACGCCGGGCACAACACTGCACTCAGCACAAGCACAACACAACTTAGCACAGCACTTTGAAGACTAAGAGGCTTAGTCGCAAAGAAAAATCGCACTTCGAAAGCACTCAGACGGAGTAGAAAGACTTAGGAAACCGTAGCACGGAGCCAACACGCTAGACTGTGACGTCAGTAAACTGAGCGTCGCGGAATGGCGGGAAGGGACCGATCAACGGAGAGCTGGGTCTTGCACGTCCGCACCGCGTGGCGATCGGAGCGAGAATGGGGATGTGATATGCTAACTTAGCCGTTTGTTATATAGTGTTTTGTGAGAGACGTCGTAGTACATATACATAAAGGTATCGATTTTTCCGCATACTCCACTTATGTGTGATCTCCAGTCACACTGTTCGTCAATTATCAAACCTAAAAATGTTGTGTCTCTAACATTTACTATTTTAAAATAGTCATAATCAATATAAAGGTTTGTCTGTGGTTAGTCAGATGGTTTAAATTGTATTATATTTGTCTTAGTCATATTTATATTTAAATTGTTAAATATTAGAAGATTAGAAATTATGTAAATTTATATTTTGAAACTCTTGTATAACTGTAAATATGTATGATGTGGTGTTACTTTTTTTAAAATCACAAAATTAAAAAATATGATTGTAATCTTTGTTCAAGATCACAATATTATCTAAATTGTCCACATATTAGTTTTACCAGCACAAAATAAAGATAGGGGTTATTTGTTGATTGCAAATGTAGTTTAATTTAGTTTAATTTCCTTAGTTCATTACAGGTTTCATTGCGATATCAGATACAATTTTTACTTACTTTCGACACAAGCAGTTATCGGATTCGTCTGTTAGGAAAAAATCATAACGGAAATTTTATTCCTTAGTGCTAATATGCATATACCTAAAGGTACCGGTGAACCTGAACTTAAAATGACAAAGGTACCTATAAATATCTAGCGTTACGTGAAACACTAAAGTATTACCATAATAAAAAAGACAATAGGCTTTATTCAAAACAGTAAAAGATACAGAATAATATCCTCTTATTGTACCACGGTAAGTTCAAAATTAATTAGTGTAAATATCTTTCAAACTTTTCATTGTTTAAGCAGAGCCCAGTTAAAGAATTTTGATGAATAAAGTTTATCATCGAACAAAACAAAATCGTGGAACCATTGAAGTAGACATGATATTTTTGTTTCCATAAATCTTTGGATTGTTGTCGGTAGACATTGTAAATCAAAATAATTAATTTTATATTTTATTTTAATTTTTATTTATTACAAATAAATTGTATTTCATCATTTTGAATTGGTAACTTTCTTGGAAAGTCAATGAATTTGAATATTTAAATTGTAGTGTAGGTAGATCTTCGTGTGTTTATGGACGTCTATCTGACAGATGTTTAGGTAGCGATAACTCAACAATAGGAAATTAACAATTAATGAGACCAAAAAAATTTTACAGCCAAATTAATACATCTAGATATTATCTATAATACTCTGATAAAGTGATACATATGGCAAAATTAATAAGTCACTATATTTTCGACAAATGACTTTGGTTCGAACTAAAGAACTAAAACTTTTGTTAAAACAGGTGTAATTTTATTACAGCGCTACTCGCATAAGTGCTGGTCCTTTTCTGCATCTTCAACAGTCACACAGTTGCACATTGAGATCATATCAAGATGACAATTCGCAATAAATTAATAAATCCCCAGATAAGCACCCCAACTGTATAGCCACAAAGTAAACAGAGCTTGTGTTATGGATGCCGTACAGCGAACTGGGGGGAACTCAGAGTAAACATATATATTTTCACTAGTTACCTATAGTATTTATTAAATAATATTATAATAGCTATTATTTTAAATAATAGCTAGCTATGATTGTGATTAATTTATCACATTAACTACACACTTTAGTTATAATACATAATATCTAGTATTTATGTATAATTACTTATCAATAACATTGGCCCTTACATGTTTATTATAGAGTATAAACTAATCACCCCAAGAAAACATTTCCTAAAATGAAACTTTACCTAACTCATTCAAAAGCCAGACTACAAAAAGCTCTTCATTACTTTGTTCACAAACCCAAGCCAAAGCTCATAGTGGAAGCTTTTCGAACGTCCCAGCTTACCCATTCAGTAGACTAGAATGAACTAAACTTTTTGTGTGCAATTTACATAACAAAGTCATTCACGAATAGAATGTACCGCCACCTTTGACGGCACAGATAAGTTTGTGCGGCTGTACTGTCGTTATGACAGTCATTTATCTGAACACTCTTGAGAATATATAATTCTGTTAAATCAGAATCCATTAGTTGAAGAACAGAGAAACTTTCTACTACTTAGCTGCTTCTTGAGAATACTTAATTGTGAGAGTTAAGCTAATGTAGGCCTTATTACAATGGAGTCTTTCGTTGTTTAACTTTGTCCTTATCTTATAAAAATGAGCTAATTATGGGTATATTGGAGTGAGTTTTTTGTAGTGCTATATGTTATGTTATTGATAATCGTGGCTTTTTTATTTTCGTCTTAATAAAGGCACTGTACCTATTTGATTTGTTTTAAAGGGTTCACGCAAATGAAAGTCGAGTAAGGAGTTTCTATACCATTTTGTTTATTTGTATTTACTAAACAATAAATATTCTAATAAAGTAAATTAAAATATTGTCTTTTCATTTTCTTTCTACACATGTCTTTAAAATTATTATAATTTTATTTTTATAGTGTCCCCAAATTTATGTTGTATTCGTTTTTATTCCTATTATTTATAACAAATTAATAAAAGTAAAACCTACATGAATATAATCTACTACCATAGATAATTTAATCACTATTTACTCTGATTTCAATTATACAAATATAAAAAATTGAAAAATATTTATTCAAGACATATAACACAATTTTTTAAGCTTTTGTACGTTGAAAATAGAATTACAGTATCAGATATGTTTTTAATAAAAAAAAATGTATAAAGTTAATAAAACACGGTTCAATGTATTAAAGAATGAATTGAAAGAATTTAAGTTTGTGTGTATATTTGTAGTCTGTCGTGTGTGTGATTTTCGTTTAAGTACGTTTAGAGTTTAATCAACTTTTCAACATCATTATAATTAAGAACGTGAAGCCACTCCGAAACCTTATTTTTACACTCTCCATAGGACATAGGACATATAAGTATTTTTTTGTGAAGTCTATTATACAGAAAGGGGCTGAGATAGTGTTAATGGTAACCTAACAAAGATATTCTAAATCTTTTTACCATGCAAACCTTATCAACTCTTCTTATAAGTTTTCCGAGTTTCCAAGTTTTCCTGTGAATGTTTTCGTACAATAGTAGTCACGACAAAAAGCTTTCGAATCGAGTAGGCTTTCCAGAGCGCATACAACTATGTCGCTGGGAACCTGATTGGTTTACTTGCCGTAACCTTAAGTACAAATCTTTGTGCTCTTTCCAGACGTAATATTAGAGGCTTTGCCGCCCCAACCAAGCAAACAACGCAATATGAAAGTACCGATTGGGCTAGAGCAACGTAAACAGTTTTCAACGTATTTGTATTAGCGCTAATCTTAATTTTTTTAACACAAAAATTAGAAAGGTAAGTTTTTCGCCAGCTTTGTGAAATAAAAAATGAAAAGCACGATACAATGAGACACAAAATTAATAGTTTATTATTATGAATGAATACTCATGCAAAACCTCGTGCTCAGTAATATTGGACCGCTCTTATATGCATATTCATCTCTATGAAATTAAGCCAAATATTGAAAAGCCACAAAATGCCCAAAACTTTTGTTAAAACGACATTTTCGCAAGAATATTTAATTAATTGCGAATTAATTTGAGTTATTACAAACCGAGATGCTGGACAATACATTGTTTTTTGTTGTATTACAATTACATCTGTTTAGACACCTTATACCACCATGCCATTTTGAGGCTAGACATAATTATACATATCTTATCAAAAGCCTTTCAGTCAAACTGTCACTTGAAAATAATGAATTATAAATTAAATATTTATAATTAAAGTCTAACCTAACATCTTCTTAATTTGTAACAATTCAACTTGAAGACGTATTTTAGAAATGTAACGGAATATTTAGATACTCGAGTTAATCGTAATTTTATCACGTGACATATTTAGTCAGTCATGCATAAACAAAGCCTCGGATGAAGCTATGTATCACGAAATATGATTCGCCTTCTCAGGACACAACAATATTGAAGACATTTTTTTCTTCTTAAATCTTAGTACAGAGTATGTGATATAAGTACAAGAAGATAATAATTAATACTCGCATTTTTTTTAAATATAAGAATATAATATTTTTACGGTAAACCTGTATATTTAAAGCTTTTATGTTTGCAACAGTCGACATTTTTAGTTGAAATCTCATATTTGAATGAAGTTACGATAAAAACATACAACCTACTATGCATGCATTAGGAAGATATTTTACTTACATTTCCAGCATGTGTTGCCAACAATCAGTCCATTAGTCAAATTATTTTTCCAGCGAATGAAAAGAATACGGACGCGCGAGATTTTTAGTTGCGAATACCGACAAAGTTTTGTTTTGGTTGCTTTTGGTTGGACTCTTATTTAGGATCTATTTTGATTTTTAAATCAATAATATCTTTTGCTTTTTTTTGACGGCCTGTGTGTGACCTCCTGTGTGGAGGTAAGCCTTCCCTTCCATGCCAGAGGTCCCGGCTTCGAATCCTGGTAGGGGCAGATATTATATTATATTATATTTGCTTTCTAGTGTGTGTATGTTTATTTAAGTTTAGATATTTCTAATATTTATATATTAAAAAAATATTTATGTGTGTTTATATATTTCTTAAGTTTATTTATCCGTTATCTAGTATCCATAACACAAGTTCTTAATGATACTTAATTTGGGCTAGATAATGTGGCGTGATTGGTAGAAATATTTATTTATTTATTTATTAATATTTATTACTATTTTTTGGTTGTAAATCGCATCAAATCTCACGAATTAAGTGCATGATAAAAAATTTAATATAAATTATAGAATTGTTGTTCATTGATTTGTTGTGATGATTTTTAAATCATATGTCCAATATATCAATGTTTTGTAAACATTGCAAAAATCTCGACCATATTGCATGTATAAGGGTGTTACCACACCAATCGATCGTCTGTCGATCGACGGCGACCCGAGGACCCGCTGTCGTAGTTAGCTGTGAAAATGGTAAAAAAAAATTCTCCTCTCTTTATTTGTGAAGTCTGAAGTAGTACTTTTTTGCAATTAGGAATAATATAATCGATATTTGCATATTGAATTTATGGTAACTGTTATGTGTTGAAATTGTTGTAACAATGGACTTTGAAATAAACTACAAAGAAAGTTTTGTTAACTTAAAAATGTAATGTTTGGTCGATTTTCTGCCGGCTACGATTTTTAAATGATTTATTTATAAATCATCCTTTCTCGCTGTTTTATTCTTATCTATAGTTGAGCCATTACAAATGTGTGAACTGAGACATAAATCATTTTTATCAGATCTCTCGCTCACACTTGTAGGCATATCGGAACTCTCGCTTGCACTTCTAGTGTTGGGTGTAACAACAAAGAAGGGATTTGTCGTAATGACTCAGTTCGCACGTTTGTAATGACTCAACTATAGTAAAGAATACGTTTCCAAAACCAAAAATTATATCTTAAGTATACGGTTTATTTGTTGAGAGCTTTCAATATTTTCATGAAAATAAATAAAAATATACGTCAAAAAGTACACACGTATAAGAACAATATAATAAAAAAAGTCCATAAGAACTTGAAAAGTTAATATTTCAAGTCCAAATATTTATAAAACTATGTTGTCATAACAGCTGCTGTCTCTTCCAGTATAAGTAGATGCAAGAAGATATTAGGATAATAAATCTCAAACAAAAAGGGTATGAACTTGAAAATAAAGAGATTAGGATGAAATATTATAGTTGAAATGAATATCGTATAACTTCATATTTATATTCTTATATGTGACGACTCTACTGATTCATTTTTATTTGTAAACAGGTTTGGTGCTGTCAAATGCATAGGTTTTTGATCAAATGAACTCATCACTGAATCTATGTAAACTGAATATACGATATATTAAAAATTAGGAAGGAGCTATATTTACTACAGGCTTCAACACTGGAACATCAACATTTTGAGACATTTTATCATAACTACAGGCGATTAATAAATATCAAAAGAACTACATCATGTTGCCGCTGTATTTAAAAAAATCTCCTATCTTTAAAGTTAACAAAAAATAGGTAAGTATTCAGACAGAAAAACTTTAGAAAAATGACTTTCAAGTTTTTCCACTTTTAACAAGAGGACTAAAGAAAAACAAATATGATGGAAACCTACGAAGCTTCTGATGGATTTTCCGAAGTATTTTTCAAGTTCCGCGAAAGTTTGTAATAAATCCTAGAACAAAGGATACTCACGTCAAAGTTGGGAATCGTCTCATTACACAGGAACACCGTATCGGGAATGCTTGAGTATATTTTGTGTACCTTTAGAACTTTAAATTCTTTAGGAGAACTTACAGGTTTTTGAACCGTTTAACTTTTTATTAATAAAGTAGATTTTTTTTCATTGAGGAAATTCTCATGTTTTGATAATAAGTTAAACTAATCACCAACATTTATAAAATATCGATTAAACTGTAAACGTATTTGTGAAACATTAAGTGACGTTCACAACGTAATAAATTTTTGTGAAACATAATATAAAACTAAAACTATTTGTCAAACGCTTGCGGTAAACAAGACTTATAGGGTGATATTGGTTTAAAATGAACTTTAAGTTGGAAACTTTCAAGTCACTTAACAATTTAGAGACCACAATAGTCAAATTTCATTACCTACTCAATGTGAATTTCGTAGTTCCCTTTTAAGTAGCACACGGGGGGTTTTCTGACGGAAGATTATTATTTAGTGAGAGGATATTTACTTTATAATTGTGTATTTCACTGCTTACTTCACTTCTTACAACAAGGCCCAAAATATTAGAAAATGAAATATAAATAATTTTACATAATTTTATTTTATTTTATACAATTTTACATTTTAATAAAATAAAAATATAAAAATTCTTACAAAGCAAATGGTTAGATAATAATAATCTAACCTCTGATCAAATGATAACCCGAATCACTTACTTACTATACCGAATACAAATAAACAAACAAGTCTTCCAACTCTGCTATATTATTTATTTTTTAAATTATTATTTTATGCAGGAGAAAGATGTCACATATTTTTGCACCTACATGAAAATGTCCACAAAAGACCCCCCCTGTATGTCGATCACCTCATCGACGCGATTTGTTGAGTTCCGTCGCTCGTCGTCGGGGATTATTAAAACTTTTCATTTCTCATAATAAAGTTTCATATTGAAAGCACTGAGTTGCATTTTTCACAGATGTAACCGCCATATTTAATTGCATCGCCCTTTGACTGTAACTTCGGAGGGATTTTTGCCGTGAAATGAGTTTCGCTAACTGACATTGAAAGTTTACAAAAATTTGCGCTGTTAAAACCGTAAATGTAACATGAGTTTAATGTATGATGGAAATGTTTCTCTTAAATAGTTCTACGAAAAAATCCACGATAGTAAACAAGTGTATCTATTTTTTTATAAGTAATTCGTTACTGCCAAAATAATACAGAAATACAATTAAATGTGATATTTTATTTTCTATGCATATTTTGCAGTTTCTACAAATGCTTTAAAATTAACGATGGTGAGAAAGTTTTTTTGTTCCAAGGGGAGGGCAGGAGGATCTAAAAAATGCTCTTACACAAACCCTGCGCGCGCGATCGAGGTTATGTGGGACTCGCTCCGAGCCCCACATAACCTCGAGCCTCTAACCACAAAAAAGCCCCCTGAATGACTCGTGCAACACCCACAGCTTTCATCTGAAGTGACGGCCAATTGGAGAAAAAGGCCGCGCAAGCAGGGCCCAGAAGGGGTCACTGCAATTTACTTAGCACTGAAGGTGAATTCGTAGCACTGAAGGTGCTCAAAATTGCAAAGAGAAGTTAAATAAAATTAAATTTAGAGAAGTTAAGTTAATTCGAGTAAAAATTTGAATTTCCGGCCAAAAGGGCTTCGAGATCGGATGTCAGCTTTGTGTGCACGTCCAATAGGCACGATCAGTCAGTATGTGTGTAGTTAAATTCTCCGAACATAATGACTGAATGAATGAATGGCCGAAGGCGAGAATGGCCTCAAAATCGCTGCAGATTGGTCTGGTGCCACTAGGTATGTAAACTGAAGCTATGATGATGGTCGGATGACCAGTCATAGCCAATCTACACACAGTGGCTTCCATGTTGAGGAGAGGAGGGCTAGGGAGAGGAGAGCAATGGAAACCGTCGGAGCCCCGGGTGAACGCGTATTTGGGAATAGCGAATCCCCTGGAGCGGTTGGAGTGAGCCACGTCTCTAAGAGAAGCAGTGAGTCTGGTTTGTTGTTCTGAAGGAACAGTTTGAGCTCAGGAAGGTTAGTACTAAGGCTACGAGCGTTAAATGAAACTAGGGATAAGCCCTTTGGTTTGATACGACCGGACGCGGGATTTGCAGGTCTAGACATTATATTTACTGACCTGAAGGGCCTTGGAAGCGCACTGGGTCAACGCTATGAGGCTTAGTTGTCACTGTTAAATATCCACCTGATCAACGCGGGGGTCTACTAGTGTGTTATCTACTGACAGGCTGCGCGACGTGAACCAGTCACGAAATTGGGTTGCACTGAAAGTGCGGAATTGACTACTTTACGCACGGCCGAAACCGGTCACAGAGCGAGTCTCTAACTAACATAACAAGCGCCCAGCGTCAAGTACGTAGCCATAATGGGGAGGGAAATACCTAAGCTCCTAAAAAACCTAGCAAACCCTAGCGGCTAACCTCCCTACCAGTGGAAGGGGGGCTGAGGACGAACGCGAAGTGATGCCCCTATTCTCAGTCTGCCGGTTTCTCCAGGACCTGAAGGGCCTTGGAAGCGCACCGGGTTAACGCTATGAGGCTTAGTTGTCACGGCCGGAACCGGTCACAGAGCGAGTCTCTAACTAACATAACAAGCGCCCAGCGTCAAGTACGTAGCCAGAAAATCAGCCCGAGCCTTGCAAACGAACGTTGGATACCAACGTAAGTTGTTGCTGCTTCCCACTGAAGTGAGGTAACTATTCGAGGGGTGCACGAAAGTGCGTAATTGACTACGTTACGACCGGCCGAAGCCGGCTGCAAAGCGAGTCTCTATCTAAAGTTACAAGCACCCAGCGTCAAGTACGTAGCTGTAGTTGGTTGGTTGGTTGGTAGTTGGCTTCAGACCCAAAGGAAGGTTCGTCCGAAAAATCCTCATCAAGGTGAATCAACGATACGCCGAGTCTACGTGACGAACTCCGTGTCCATTGCCCCGTCTTATCAGCTTGCGGAATGCAGCCAACGCGAATCTAATTGATCGCCCACGAGCTTTACCTGTAAATCTTTGGTCATTGTTTAGACTAGTCTATTTTTAGCACTTGGGAACTAAGTTTAGGGTGGTTCCGCTTGCGGACCTGTTTAATATTGAATAATAAAATTTTTCTTTTTTCGTTTTAATTTCATACTTTATTCTGTGTTCCAATTGTGTACTGTGTAATAATCTATGTCCGATATTTTATTTTCTTTCTCGTTATGCCTAAAGCAGATAAACTAAACATTGATTTACCTAGAATAAATACCGGATCCAGCGAAGCTAAATCACCAATCCTATCTCCTAGAATTACTATAGCAGCTGCAAACTTAATTTCCCTAGAAATTATAAAAATAAATACCCTCTTTAAGTTTATTAAATCATATGGTGGAAGCAGGGAAACTGTGAATTCATTTATAATTAATTGCAACAACGCATTTGAATTGGCGTCTGAGACCCAGAAACCAATATTATTTAAATATATTCTAAGTCAATTACAAGGGAAAGCTGAAGTCGCGTGTTCCATGAAAGATTTCTCATCTTGGAACAACTTAGGGAATTTCTTATAACACAATTCTCCGAAAGGAAGCATTATGCTCACCTAATTCCAGATTTACAGGATTGCAAACAGGGCACACACGAAAACGTTAGCCAATTTTCTTTTAGAATTGAAACATGTCTCTCACAGTTATTAACGGAGATATCTTTATGCACAAAAAAGAAAGTCCGAGATTGTCGGCCAATCAGCCGCGATGGATTACCTTGCTGTAATTCATTTTGTGACGGGGCTTCACCCCAAACTCCATTAATCAATCGTTTAGACCCGTTTAGACCAATCATATCCAAGACCTGCCAGAGAACGCGGTGGAAGATTATACCAACCTAACGATGAGGGAAATTTAAACGAATAGGCGTTTCGTCATGGTGCCGCACGTGGCGTTTGATAAAGGACGGCATCCGTCAATTATTGAATATCCGCAATACTACACAACAGGGTAACCAGCCCCAAAACGGAAGCATCCGTATTAACTATCCTAAAATCCGTGGTGCTACACGACAGGGTAACTAGCCCCAAACTGGAAGTCCCACAAACGTACAAGGTGTTACACGACTAGGTAACCAGCCCTCAAAAGAAAGCACCATTGAAAAATCCTCTATTAAAAGGGTTACACAACTCGATAGCCAGCCCAATTATCAATTAACATATACCCCTATTCTAAAACATCAGATCAAAACAAATAACGACATTCCCATCCTCGCTAAGTCCTATAGATTACCGGAGTGTCACAAAAAAGAAGTTGAATCCCAAATTGGTAAAATGCTTGATCAGGGCATTATAAAACCATCATCCTCACCGTGGAGCTCACCGATTTGGATAGTACCCAAAAAGGCAGACTCTCAAGGTCAACGCAAATGGCAAATAGTTATCGATTATCGTTCACTGAAGAATGTGACCATCGGAGAAACTTATCCTATCCCTCAGATTTCCGAAATCCTTGATCAATTAGGTAAAAGTAAATACTGTTTGACCCTCGACATTACTTCCAGTTTCCATCAAATCCTTATTTCTCCCAAAGACGCGCTCAAAACAGCCTTTTTTGTGCCCCAAGGGCACTTCCAATTCAACCGAATGCCGTTCGGGCTCAAAAATTCCCTCTTCAATATTCCAGAAATTAATGTATACCTGCCTTTCCGGACTCCAGGGCTCTCTGCTTTATTTATTTAGATGATGTCGTCATTTATTCGCCAGACCTTAATTCACAAATCACTAACCTAAAAGCTGTTTTTGAAAGACTCCGTAACTTCAACCTGAAACTACAACCTTAGAAATGCAAGTTTTTAAGAAAGGAAGTAGCCTACATATGTCTCATTATTGGAGAAGACGGCGTGAAAACAAACCCCAACAAAACAAAAGCAGTCACAGAGTTTCCTATTCCTAAATCTCCGAAGGACATAAAATCATTTCTGGGTCTGGTATCCTACTACAGAAAATTTATACCTGACTTCGCCAAACTTGCCAAACCTTTACCAACACTCTTAAAAAAGGACATTCCGTTCAAGTGGTTGAATGAACAACAACTTTCTTTTGAATCTCTAAAAGCTAAACTCGTATCTGCTCCAATTCTTGCTTACCCAGATTTTACTCAACCATTCCTTCTTACCTGCGATGCTTCTAACTACGCTATCTCTGCCATATTATCCCAGGGCCCCGTAGGACAGGACTGACCATTCGCTTACGCGTCTCGCACCCTTAACAAAGCAGAATGCAATTATAGCGTTACTGAGAAGGAATGCCTTGCCATCCATCGTCTTCGGAATTAAGGTTTTTAGAGCATACTTGTACGGACATCGTTTTAAAATCCTAACAGATCATAAACCGCTTCAATGGTTATGTAACTGCAAAGATCCGGGCTCCCGACTTATCCGATGGCGTATGAAACTGGAAGATTTTGAATATGACAAACAGTACAAGAAAGGCAAAATTAATACCATTGCAGACGCCCTCTCTCGTTTTCCGGTGAATCCTATTCAACCCGAACAAAATACGGACCAAAACTTCTTTACAAATAATCCTTCACAAAATATAGACAAGGATCTAATGCATTTACTCTTATCCCATGCATCTTTCAACCCAGATGAAATCAATCTTTCAATCCCAGACCTCATAAATCCCTCTGAAGATATTCTACCGGAAAATGACCTGCCTTCCAACCTTCCTGGAACCGTTCCTGAACAACCACAGTTGCAGACAATGCAGAACCATCCACAAGTCTTAGTCCAGAACTAACCGTTGACGATTATCCCACATTTGAATGAAGATGAAGATGAATATATACCATAACAAAGTAATATATCCAGTTGCAACAGAAATAAAAAGAATTCTTTATGACCACGATATCCCAACTGCAGGACACTTAGGTTCTACGTGCACGTATAATCGAATTAAAGAAGTGTATTATTAGAAAGGAATGCGTGGCGATATAGAAGACTACGTAATAAAATATCAATCCTGCCAAGAAAACAAAGCTCTCAGAACATTAAACCATGCTCCTATGCAGATTACTAGTACATCAACCGAACCTTGCCAACGTATATCCCTTGATATTATGGCCCGTTCCCGGAGGCGGGACCTGCAAAATTAAAATATATACTCACAATACAAGATGATCTCACCAAGTTCTCCTCCGCTTACCCAATCCGCAGTACAACCGCGGAAGAAACAAGTGAATGCCTAATCCACTATATTTCCATCTTTGGCATCCCTAAAACGATATTAACAGATCAGGATAGTAATTTCACTTCAGACCTCTTTAAAAACAACTTGTGAATTCCTCAAAAACCTACGGGCTTCTCCTTACCATCCTCAAACCCAAGGTGCTCTAGAGCGCAGTCATTCGATACTCAAGGAATACCTCAAATCTTTTGTAAATGAAGATCAGACAAACTGGCCTCGTTATGTGTTCACAGCCATGCTTACTTACACTTCCGTTCATAGTACAACCCACTTCACACCTTACGAACTCATGTTTGGAACCAAACCACTTATTCCTAATTCCATTTTTAATGACTTCTCAGAAGCTACTTATCCTGACTATGTACGCATGTTACAAAACCGCTTAAGATATTCACGACAAAAAGCTTTAGATTTCATACATAAATCCAAAGGAATTTCAAAATCCTATAATGATACACGTTCTCGTCCAGTTAACTACAAAGTTGGGGATTACGTTTACTTAAAAAATCATTAAGACTGCGTAAAGCCTTATCTCCACTATGAAAAGGACCTTACAAGGTGGTGAAGATAAATGGCAACAATACACTTACCCTTTTGATCGGTCGACACCACGTGACGCATCACTATGACGAGGTCAAGCCTGCTGATACTGACACTAGATAATAGTTGTCAACATAATGGTCTTTGATTAGGTTAGACGTTTCACCTTAGGTTAAGCACTCAAATCTCGTTTATTCATTAGGTTATGTTTTGATAGCTTATCATAATTAGATTCTCTTTTTTATATAATGTTACACCGCAGTTAAAACTAGCTATATTCAATACAGTTCAGTTCGAGGTCAGTCCTATCAAGACTTCATCCAGCCAATCACCTCAAGTTCTGGCCTTTATTATGATTATTTAGGAAAACTTAGGATTAATAACCTTAAAGTTATCATACCTGTATTGTAGACATTTCAGACCTCTGTCTCCCATCTGATAGACAATAGAAGCAAACGCAGTGCATGGGTAACCATGACCAATAAGCTTATAATATTTAATAATATGAACGAAATCTTGGATACACTACAAGAAGAAATTTGAACTCTATCATTTCAAATGGGAAATAATACAAACGCCATTTTATTCAGTTACCAAAATACCTTGCACCCCGCGATAATACCCCAAGTCAGCTACATCGAGAGCTTGCCGCGAACTACACACCTAAGTAAGTAACTCTAGATATAAGCACTATTCACCTTATTTTAAGTATCTCTAAGTTAATTTGTTTTTACACTAATGGTAAGATTATTTTCGTGCTACATTTGCCACTTGTTAATATAAAAGAATATGTATTATTCCACAGTATCGCACTTCTAACACCATATAATACCAAAGATCCAAATTACTTTAGCCTTATTATATTTCGCAGCTTCATTCTCGCGATTTATTAAGTTTACTTATTGTAGTGTCGCTCCCATGTGACAGCCTTCCACGGTTATTTTAGAAATTTTTTATTTTATTTTTTATTTCTTATGTTGGCAACACTGTGTTCTCCCAGCTACCACCTAACCGGCTATTTTTATATCATTTTTATATCATTATTCGTTTCCGTGCTCGAGCCTTCGCACGTGTTTGTGGCAACGTTTTTTAACAAAACCTACTTCATTGCAACGGCCACCCGGTGTGACAAAAATTGCTTTGAACATGGGGAAGAAGAGGAAGACCGAAGATAAAAATAACAAAATACTAAGGAAAATTAGGAGACTCGAGGATAAACTGAAGAAAAGAAAACGCGTTATTTCGTCTGACGAAGAATCCAACGAACGTAAGTAAATTATGTTACAATGTTCTATAACATTGGATAAAACTTGTATACTGTACGCCGTGTGCGCAGTTATACTTACTTTGAAACCAAATTTGTACTTATAAAAGTACTCACTAGTTAAAAGACACAAAATTGTACCAAGCCTGAAGGTACTCACTAAAAATTATTATATAGATAAATGCTCAGTTTGCGCTCAAGTTACCATATTTGTACTTAATTAAAGTACATGCTAGCAAATTTTATGAAAAAGGTGTTCATGAATATTGAAACAAATTTTAAAAATACCTCCCAAAAATAAAAATTACAAAGACAAAAATTTTAATGAAATTTTTTGTTTTTTAGCTTTGCCCAATATTGAAGCTATCGTGGAAGTAATCCCCGAAATATTACCCGATCACGAAGAATCGGTTGAAGAGGTAGCAAGTGTGAGCGAAGTGGTCCCTTCTACATCGGCACAGAACCCGGAAACGCCTGCGTTAACAAACAAGGTAACAGACGACAATGATATAGATGTCGATATATTGTCACTATTAGGAGAAGCTCCCCCGTCTGAAGGAATTTTAGGGGATGAAAATAAATAAAAATTTATCCGATAGATGGCAGCTTATACTTACCAAGGGCCTTGTCAAAGAGACAAAACAATCCTTGTTACAAGATTATCGGGTACCAAAAAACTGTGAAATGTTATTAACGCCTATTCTCAATCCTGAAATAAAAGCAGGTATTTCGGAACCGACAAGCAAAAAGATTTTTCCTTAATGCTAAGTCAAAAGCAAATCAGCATTGCTTTGGCAGCACTAGCGCAAACGACAGAGAAAGTCATTAATAAAAAATACTCATCACAAGATATACTTAAACCTCTAAGTGATGCAAGCAAACTATTGTGCAATTCCTTTCATTACCTTACAAAGGCGCGAAGAACTTTAGTCATAAATACCATTAATGTAGAACTAAAAGATACCCTACGTCAAACTACACGAGATGCATTTTTATTTGGGACCAACTTATCTGAAAAGTTAAGATCCGCGAAAGCTGTACAAAAAACCGGCAAGCCCTAAAACCTTCACAGCCACCTAGTACAAACAGGAATTTCCAAACTACAAGAATACTGTTCCAAACCGTTTAAACTGGAAGCCCCCGCAACGGAAGCCTGCTGTCCGGCCCGAAGCGGGGAGACCTCGCCCGGGGCAGCGACCGCCACCGCCGCTGCCGCCGCCACCGCCCCGCCGGGCATCGAACTACACACGCTCACGCTCGCCGCCCAGGAGATACAACAGGAGATATTGACCTCTGGGGTTAGTTATTCTGGTCGCTTAAAACTATTTTACAAAAATTGGTTCAAAATAACCAACGATCCAATTACTTTGTCCTGGATCCAGGGATACAAAATACCCTTTATTAAGCAACCCGTTGGCAATAATAATACTTCCGTAAGGAATAAACCAGAAAAAGATATTAATAATTTTATAACCTGTATAGATAAATTATTGCAAATAAAAGCCATCTCTAAGTGTAATATGATAGTGAACAATTTGTTTCCGACATATTTTTAGTAACTAAACCAAACGGAGATAAAAGATTCATATTAAATTTGAAAAAATTAAACAAGTTCCTAAAAGCTGTCCATTTTAAGATGGAAGACTACAGAACGGCAGCCAAATTCATTACCGAGCATTGTTTCATGGCAACTATTGATTTGAAAGACTCATATTATTTTTTACCAATTCATGACTCGCACAAAAAGTACTTGAGGTTTAATTATATAACGAACTATATGAGTTCAATTGTTTACCGTTTGGTTTAAGTACTGCGCCGTATGTTTTCACAAAACTTTTAAAACCGGTTATGGAAAATTTACGATCACATAAAAGTAATATGATGTCAGTTATTTATTTGGATGATATTTTTTGCATTGGTAAAACAAAGGCAGAATGCTACAATAATGTACAGTTTACAAAGACATTGTTAGAAAACTTAGGTTTTTTAGTTAATTATGATAAAAGTTCTTTACTACCCTCAAAAGAATGTAAATTCCTAGGCTTTGTATTTGATTCTCAAAACATGGTAATAAAATTGCCTGAAAACAAAGGTAAAAAAATAAAACAATCTCTTTTAAAAATCTTTGAAGCAAAAACATACAAGTTACGTTGCACGTATGCACAGTTGACTGGACTTCTCATATCCGCTTGCCCTGCTATTCAATATGCGTGGCTTTTACTAAACGTCTCGAAAGACTTAAGTATTTATGTTTGTGTGAAAATCCGTCCTATGAACGTCAAATTACTTTACCAGTAAATATACAAGACGATGTTAGTTGGTAGTTACACAAAATCGACAATGGCTATGCTAGCCTTAGATTTGATAATTATAAGATTGAGATATACTCTGATGCTTCCCATACAGGGTGGGGCGCATCAAGTAATAATAATGAATGTTTTGGTTATTGGAAGGAATCGGAAATGACACTTCATATTAATGAATTAGAATTAAAGGCGGCATATTTAGGTTTAAAAACTTTTGCAAAAGTATTATATGATTGTGAAATTTTGTTACGCATCGATAACGTAACCGCGATATCTTGCATACATAGAATGGGCAGCATAAAGTACCCACATTTAAATGATATGTCTAGAAAAATATGGCAGTGGTGTGAGAAGCGAAAAATCAAAGTATTTGCGTCTTACATAAATATGAAGGACAACTTTGTAGCCGATGCACTGTCTCGAAAAAAGTTTATAGATACAGAATGGGAATTAGGTGAATATGCTTATTGTAACATAACACGAGTATTTGGTGTACCAGAAATAGATTTATTTGCGAGTAGGTGCAACACAAAATGTCCTTTGTACGTTACGTGGAAAAATAACCCCAAAGCATTGGCTGTTGATGCGTTCACAATAAGCTGGGTTAACTATTATTTTTACGCATTTCCACCTTTTGCTCTGATTTTAAAGGCGATTAGAAAAATAATAGACGATAAGGCAGAGGGTATTTTAGTAGTACTAAATTGGCCCACACAACCTTGGTTTCCACTATTTCAAAAAATCTCTATTTCAAAAACAATTTACTCTCAACCTAATATTAACCTACTTAAATCTCCTTTCAGTTCGACACAAACTTATACAAGGCACTCGGTTTCATTGCCGTGAAGTTATCGGGCAAGTCTTATTGAAAAAATCATTATCTATTGATTCCGCCGAAATAATGTTAATCGTTATCGAGTAATACTTACAAGCAATACAATAGTTGTATAAAGTCTTGGTTAAGTTATTGTACTGAAAAACAATATAATTACATGTCGTGCCCGGTTCATGTTGTGATTAATTTTTTAACTGAAGTTTTTAATAAAGGTGCAAAATACAGCACTATTAATACGCACAAAGCTGCCTTGTCTCTATTATTTCCATTGGATAATGTAATTATTAAACGCTTCATGCAAGGAGTCTACAAGCTAAGGCCTACAAATCCCAAATATGATGTAACATAGGATACAAATATAGTTCTTATTTTTTTAGCTCAAAAATGGCCTAACGAAGACCTAAGCTTGGAGACTCTTTCCAAGAAGACTACAACCTTGTTGGCCTTAGTTACTGCACATCGGGTACAAACGTTATCTTTAATACATTTAGATAATATTAAGAAATGTAACGCTGAACTAATAATAGGAACTACTGACATTGTTAAAACCTCCAAACTAAATTCACCTCAACCTATATTAAGGCTTCCTTTTTATAATGAACGCCCAGAGATTTGTCCTGTTCGATGCATAGAATCATATATTGAAAAAACAAAATTACTTCGTAAGAATTGCAAATATTTATTTATAAGTTATAAAAATCCTCATTCAAAACTGTCTTCACAAAGATTAAGTAACTGGATTAAAGATACCCTTTATGAGAGTGGAATCGACACTTTGCTTTTCAGTGCTCACAGCACCCGCCACGCTGCAACATCTAAGGCCAACAAGCTTGGGATTAATTTAGATAAAATTAGAAAAACTGCTGGCTGGAGTAACTCCTCCAAAGTGTTTGCCAAGCATTACAACAAAGAAATCATTGAGTGTATACAATAATTTTGCCACAACTATTTTAAGTAATGTAATACCTACATAATTAATAATGTACCAACCTCGTTATTTGTTACATTAATACTTGATTAATGATTAATATTATAATTATTGTTGAAATGAAGAAAAATAAAGATATATTTTAATCATGTAAGCTATTTTACTCATTTTCTCTCTGAACATCCTACAATAAGTAAACTTAATAAATCGTGAGAATGAAGCTGCGAAATATAATTGAAGATCAAACGAACTTCCAAATGAAGTTCGATCGAAATTATATGAGCAGCTTCATTCGAAGCGATTTATAATCACCCTCCCGATTTTCTCTGAAAAATTATAGTCTATTTATTTATTTAAAATAAATACCCCACCACTTACAATAAGTAAAATACTTACCTACCTGTCATCTTAACTTACGATGCTATGGTTTATTTAATAAATCAAATAACCCATTTCATCTTTTGTTGTAATAAGCTTTAAACAAAATGATATAAAAATAGCCGGTTAGGTGGTAGCTGGGAGAACACAGTGTTGCCAACATAAGAAATAAAAAATCAAATAAAAAATTTCTAAAATAACCGTGGAAGGCTGTCACATGGGAGCGACACTACAATAAGTAAACTTAATAAATCGCTTCGAATGAAGCTGCTCATATAATTTCGATCGAACTTCACTTGGAAGTTCGTTTGATCTTCAATTATGCCTGATAATAAATACATAGCAATGACCAAAGACAAATCTCATTTTTGCACCTTCAATAGTCTAGATATTTGTAAACAAATAAGCCCAGGAAATTACATTTGTGACATTGACAACGTGTACTCTACAGACGCATAATTAACATGTGAAAGTGAATTATTAGCTAAAGTGATCATTGAAAAACCTTTATCATGTGAAACTAAAACAATATCAGGGAAACTAGACATCTGGAAGCCGTTAATAAACAATAAGTGGATTTATGTACAATCCAAACCAAACAAAGTTTCAATTGATTGTCTTAATTATAAGTTATATGAAACAAGTGTCGTGGGCACAGGTATACTTACAGTGCCTAATGATTTTATTGCCTACTGTAGAAGTACTACATTAATACCTAAATATAATGTTTAAAATGTTACTTCACCAATCAACCATGTTCCGGATTTTGACCTAATTAATGACACATGCTGTAATGTGGCCAAGTTAAACGAAATAACCATGAATAATGTGTCCTATATTAATTTTCAGAATTTTCCCATATAAAAAATCTATCAAAATAGATCTTGGAGACCTCAATTCCGACAATAAAATCAAAAGCATCCTAAACAACCTAAAGGATTTAGAACATCCTCGCGATCTTCACATTGTTAAATATAGCACACATTATTTAACTTTACTTTAAGTTGTTATTATAACTTTAATAGTTTATTTTTCATTTAAAATTTATAAATTATGTAAACCTGGCAACAACTGTAACCGCTTTATAGTATCGTTTAAAACTCGCGAAAATCTAACTACCCTACCAACCACGGAAATGGATGACGCTGATGATCTCGAAAGAGTTACCAATGTCCCATCGCCTTCCATTAGAAGGAAAGTCTAATCCTTGTTTCATAAACTTCGAATTGTATGTCGAAGTTTATTAAAATATGTGGGGGGAGGTGTTATATACAAGGATTGCTACCCTTAGTGCAACCCTGAATGATGCTGAGCCGACTCAGCATTATCACTAATCATACCGATACAAGGATCTTTAGTTCGGTTGTCAAAAGGTCCCTTTTTAGTTATTACGTTGTTGTAATTTTAATAAAGTTCTTACACTTTATTAAACTTTTCCAGTGAAAGTAAATTCCTTTTTTTTTTAAAACCTAACTGAAAGGCACCGTATAACAGAACGCGCGATAAGTAAGCTCAACGTATCTATTCGAGGGTGCACGGAAGTGCGAGACTATGTTACGACCGGTCGAAACCGGCCGCAGCGTAAGCTACACAGAGTCTCATCTCAAGTCGTCGGGGACGAAGCGAGATATTGATTCCATCTCAGCGATTGAGTATTGCTACGAGTTGTGAGTTGTGAGACGATAATCGTGACTCGGAAGCTGGGAGCGACCGTCAACACGTCCGAACGGGGCCGGACGCAGATCGGGTCTGCGGCGAGGTTGGCGGCCTAATCGCTCTTTTCCGATTGCGTAACCCGATCGCGGTTGTGATCGTTATACGAATTTTAGAGACACAAGCAATTTATTAAAAAAGCGCTGCGTATGTAATGTATTAACAGACCTCATCTGCGTCCGGACCCGTTCGGACGAGTTTGACGGTCGCTCCCGGCTGCCGAGTCACGATTGTTGTCTCACGACTCCACTCGTATCAATACTCAAACGCCACTCTCAGATCCGTTCTGCGTCCGGCCCCGCTCGGACGTGTTCGCGGTCGCCCAGCCGTTGAGTCACGATTGTCGTCTCACGACGTCAACTCGTAGCAACACTCATACGCTGTTAGCCTCTGTAGGGCTTACTCTGCGGTCGGTTTCGATCGGCTGCAAGTAAGTCGGTCTCTTGCACAGCAACAACAGAGCTGAGCTTACCGCGGTCGATTAAATTCGATAGTGGTTCGCGAAGCTCGGGCTGTTTTTCTGGCTGCGTACCTGACGCTTGGCGCTTGCTACGTAGTCAGAGACTCGCTCTGCGGCCGGCCCCTGGCCGGTCGTAACGTAGTCAATCCCGCACTCTGTGCACCCCTCGAAGTAAAAACCTCACTCCGGTGAGTGCAGCAACAACAGGGTTGAGCTTACCGCGGTCGATTAAATTCGATAGTGGTTTGCAAGACTCGGGCTGTCTTTCTGGCTGCGTACTCGACGCTTGGCGCCTGTACGTAGTCAGAGACTCGCTCTGCGGCCGGCTCTGGCCGGTCGTAACGTAGTCAATCCCGCACTTTTAGTGCAACCCAACTCCGTCAGGTCTACGGCCGGTTTTTGTTGTCAATTTATTGACGACACACTCCGTAGTAGACTCACGTTTGATCAGGTGGATACTTAACGGTGACAACTAAGCCTGATAGCGTTGCCCCGGTGCGCTTCCAAGGCCCTTCCGGCCAAGGAGAAACCGGCTGACCCGATCCCATTGCACTTGGGCCTTTCCCAGGGTGACGGTACAGTGCTGTCCGAGCTAGGGGCACCACCTCGCGTCGTCCCCAGCCCCCCTACCGCGGGTAGGGAGGTTTAGGTGCTAGGTTTGCTAGGGAACCTAGGCATTCTTATATATTTATATATTATATATCGTAGGACCAAGCCCTCCCAATGGACCAGCAAAGCTTGGTAAACTTTGCTAGGTTGTTCGCCCAGGCGCTCGTTGCGTCCGGCGCCAGCATATCGAATGACGTACTAACGCAGGCCTTACAGGCAACTATCGCGTCCCCGGCCCCTCAGGCCTCAACCCCGGCCCCTCAGGCCTCCAACGTCGAGACCCCTCAGGTCTTAAGCTCTCCCGCGTCTCCCGCCTCGTCCGAGATGGACTGCGAATCGGTCGCATCCTCTCACGCGTCGCGTCGTAAGCGTACCGCTCCCGGGAGCGACTCCGAACCCGCGTCTGATACATCGTCAGATGCCGTCACCCTAACCGGCTCTCCTGAGCCCGCGTTTCAACTCGTCGCCAAGCGCTCCAAGAAGCGCTCTAAGAAAGCTTCGGTATCTTCAATACCCGAGCCCTCCCCGGTGTCTTCAACACCAGCCCCCGCGCCGTTAAAATCGCTCGTAGTAACCGCGTCTCCGTCGGTCACATCAAAGCCAGCGACGCGCTGCGCTCCCGTCCCGCCGAAGCCTCAGCTCCCTCCGCCCGTCTTCCTGCGTGAAAAAGCGCGCTGGACCGCGGTTTCAAACTTGTGCAAAGTGCACAAAATTAATTACTTAAAAGCCGCCAACGCTGGCGATACAATCAAGATTCAAGTAGCGACCGTCGACGACTTCCGCGCGTTTACCAGGTTACTCGGATTAAACCAAATCGCGTATCACACCTACGCCCTCCCGGAGGAGCGTAAGATCCGCGCAGTACTACGGGGCGTCCCGTTCGAACTCAGCAACGAAGACATTCTCGATGACCTTAAGTCTCAGGGTTTCCCGGTCACAGCAGTGCACAAGATGCACTCCAACCGCGGTAGGCGTTTTCCGTTAGCGCTAGTAATCCTGTCCAATACTCCCAACTCGAAGGAGATTTTCAAAGAGGCTCGCACAATCTGCGGACTCTCGAACATCTCCGTCGAGCGTCCCAACCCCCGCGGTCACCCTCGGCAGTGCCACCGCTGCCAGCTATATGGCCACGCAGCGGCTAACTGTTCAGCTCCCCCCAGGTGCGTAAAGTGCCTGGATCCTCACTTCACTAAGGAGTGCACTCGCACTCCCGAATCCACTTCCCCCCCTGCCTGTGTGCTGTGCGGCCAGTCCGGCCACACAGCAAACTACAGGGGTTGCCCGCGCGCTCCGCGCTCCACCACCAAGAGGGTCGCGCCTAAACCGGCGCCGCCACTCACTCCTGCTAACTTCCCGCCGCTGCGCAACCGGGGTCCCCCGGAAACAAAGCCCGTTCAGCCGACGCCTACTCCGGCTCTGTCTTGGAGGCAGCGTCCGGCCGTCCCGCCTGCACCTTCCCGACCCATCCCAGCTCCCGTAGCTCCCGTAGGGCCGCGTCCCGCGTTGTCATCTTCCCCTCAGTCGTCGTTGGCTGAGGACATGAAGACCGTGTTCGACGTCATCCAAAACGTCGACATTAACGAAATTTCCGTACTCGCACGCAAACTGCGAGCCGCCCGCTCTCCTCAAGAGCGATTATTCGCGCTAGCCGAGCATCACTCGCTCCTAAGTTCGTTGTAAATTCTTTTATTTTTGTAAATTTTAAATAAATAAATTTTAATGTCTAGACCCGCGAATCTCGCGTCCAGTCGTATTAAACCTAAGGGCTTATCCCTAGTATCTTTTAACGCTCGTAGCCTTAGCTCTAACCTTCCCGAGATTAAACTGTTCCTTCAGAACAACGACCCAGATCTTTTTCTTCTCCAGGAGACATGGCTCACTCCTAATCGCTTCAGGGGATTCGCGATTCCTAAGTACGCGTTTACACGTAACGATAGGCCTAACTGCGACGGTTTCGGCGGCACTGCTATCTACTACAAAAGAGGATTCCATTGCTGTCCTCTCCCTACCCCTCCTCTCCTTAACATGGAAGCCACCGTGTGTAGATTGGCTATGACTGGTCATCCGACCATCATCATAGCCTCAGTCTACATACCTTGTGGCACCAAACCTATCCGCAGCGACTTTGAGACCATTCTCGCCCTCGGCCGTTCAGTCATTATGTTCGGAGACTTTAACTCCAAACATACTGACTGGACGTGCCTATGAACCAACCAAAGCGGTATAGCTCTCCTCGACATCACCAACTTACTCGACTTAGACGTCGTCTCCCCTATCACTCCCACTCACTATCCCGACAACCCGAACCACTCTCCTGACATCCTCGACTTTGCAATCGTCAAGCATATCAACCTCGACCTCAGGTCTATCGAACCGCTCGATGACCTAGGTTCTGACCACCGCCCCGTTTCCCTCGTGCTAGGACCGCCTAACGTTAACGTCACTTCTCCTAAGACCTTTACCGACTGGAAAGGTTTTAAAAATACGATAGTTTCTGCCTTAGAGGCCCCAAACTCTCCGCTCGCGATCTCGCCCGATCAATTAGATAGCCCGGATAAAATAGACTCGTTAGTAAATTCTCTCACTGATGCTATCAACTCAGCCATCAGTGTAAACGAAAAGGTTGCTAAGAAAGGCAAACCCACGCTTCCCTTAGCCATTAGCAATCTTATTAAAGCTAAGAACGCGGCTCTCCGGAGAGCCAAGAAATATCCCACGCCCGCCTATAGAACAGCTGCGAATCAGCTACAACGCAAAGTTAGATCTCGCCTCGCGGTACTCCGAGACGCCCAGATGAACGATCTCATGGCGAATATCTCCCCGTCCCACCAAGCGTATTATCGAATGGCCCGAGCCCTACGCGTAGACGCCGCCTCTCACGTCCCTCCTCTCACTCGTCCCGATGGCTCTATCGCCTTCGAAGACGAAGAGCAAGCCGAATGCTTCGCTGACAGCGTTGCGTCTCAATGCTCGCCCAGCACGCAACCCGCGAATCCCAATCACATCAAAGCGGTGGAGGCCGAAGTCCTCCGTAGAAACTCTCTCCCCATCACCGCCGACCCCGTCACAGTCTCTAATGATGAAATCTCGCTTCACATCAAAAGTCAAAAGTCCAGAAAGGCCCCGGGTGCGGATGGTATTTCCAACCACGCACTTAAGCACCTGCCTCAACAGGTGCTTACCTTGTTAGCTATCATTTTCAATGCCTGCTTCGACCTTAGCTACTTTCCAAAAGCTTGAAAAGAAGCGACAGTCATAGGCATACCCAAGCCGGGTAAACCTCTTAATGTCCCGGCTAATCACAGACCCATCAGCCTCCTCAAGGCAATGTCTAAACTTCTCGAGAGAGTCATACTCTCTCGAATGCGGAACCATCTGTTTCCAACGGACGGCGATCCTCTCATAATTCCCCACCAGTTCGGCTTTCGCGCTAAGCACTCCTGCCCTCAGCAAGTCCATCGAATCGTCGAGTACATACTCGACGGCTTCTATCCGAAACGAAAGAAAACGATCGCAGTTTTCTTTGACGTAGCCAAGGCTTTCGACAAAGTCTGGCACAGCGGTCTCGTTTATAAACTCTATAAAATAGGCTTACCGGCTCGCCTAGTTAGGATAATCGCGTCGTTTCTCAAAGACCGCACGTTTCGTTTCAAACATGAAGGCACGCTCTCCGCGCCTCGTCCCATAAAGGCTGGAGTCCCTCAAGGCTCAGTCCTCGCCCCTCTTTTGTATACCGTATACACTAACGACATTCCCATCCCAGCTAAAGTCGTCGAACTCGCTCTCTTTGCCGACGACACTGCCCTTTACACCAAAGGTCGCAGAGCCTCGGGTCTCGTCACCAGACTTCAAAAGGCTATTAACACTCTCGGTGCTTGGTTTAAAAAATGGCGTATCGATGTGAACCCAGAGAAGAGCTCTGCGGTTTACTTCGACTACAGACGCAGTCGTATCCCCGACAATCTCCGATTGAGAATGCAAGGCACTCCCATCCCCTGGAAGCGCAGTACTAAATATTTAGGCGTCATATTAGACCAGACGCTTTCATTCAATCCTCACGTCGATAGAGTAACGAAACTCGCACGTTTTTACCTAGGCCGGCTTTACAGTATGTTAGGTAGAAAAAGTAAAATGTCCTTCAGAAACAAACGTACGCTTTATAAGGTCTGCGTTAGACCAGTCATGTCATATGCTTCGCCAGTCTTTGCTCACGCCAAACCCTCCGTCCTGCACAAACTGCAGGTAGTTCAAAACCTCTTCTGCCGCAGGGCCACAAACGCACCTTGGTACGTGCGCAACGCGGACCTGCACAGAGATCTTGAACTGCCTACAGTACAACAGTATCTAAAAACACTCTCAGAATCGTTCTTCAAACGCGCCGAATCCCATCCCAATCCTCTTGTTCGAAAATCAGTCTCATATACTGCTCCTGTCCTAGATTCGGCATACAAAATCGCTAGACCGAGAAACGCGCACACAAGCGAACGTTCGAAGATAACCGTAGATCTCGAGGCCCTTCAGGCCGCAAATTCTAATTCTAACGTAAATCCGAATTAATGCAAATTTAATTTTCAATTTTTAATGTTTTCATTACTTACTTTTCATTTTAGTGTTTTTATTTTTATTTTACTTTTAATTTTTGAGCACCTTCAGTGCTATGTAAATCCCAGCGGGTGACCTCTTAAGGGCCCCGCTAGCGCGGCCTCTTTCTCCAATTGGCCGTCGCTCAGATGAAGGCTGAGTGGCAAAAATGCACGAGCCGACAGGGGGTTTTTAGTGGGTATGGTTCTGGTAGGCGTCAGGACGAGTCCCACATAACTTTGGAATCGCGCCAGAGTATGCGTCAGAGCATTTTTATCCTCCTGCTTTTCCCGCGGAGGGGAACAAAAAAAAAAAAAAAAAAGTAATGTATTAGACAGTTGGGCACGTGCTGATGAGTAGTTTTTAATGATAACCTTTAAAAGGATTCAATTATTCGAATGTTATTGAAAGTCGATTGGTACGCGTTTACATCTTTTGATTAGGATATTTTATCAGTAGTAAGTTTATTCAGAGTAACTGAAAACTCAGAATGAGGCAAACAACACAGTCAAATTCTTTTATATCATCGATACGAATTTTCAAAATTAATTGCTCAATATTTGGATTTTATTTTAAATTCAAATGTGATTTATGTTTTGATCTTAATTAATTAGTATTGCATTAGTTGAGATTACTTTGTAATCATAAGCTTTAAATAGCAAAGTAAGAACCTCAGAATTTAGTTAGCATTCAGTTTATTTTTTATAATTATATATTATATAATAATTTTTAATATTATTCCCAATTTTTTTTTGTTTTTCCATGCTAACGATGTACATTTCATTTTCTTATACATTACTTCATAATCAATTTTATACAAAGGCTATAAAAAGGCAAATAGGTAATATATTAGATAAGCAGTTCAGGTTAGGGCACACCTGAGTGAGCAAAGTAAGATCTCAACAATTTTTCTACTTGTGAATACATTTCCAAGAAAAAAATAAAGCAAATGAAAATGAACATTATAACGTAATTAACGCTTACCTAAGATACTTACATAATTAAAATATGACGTTGTTAATTACCAAATTTGGTAAGAAAACTCGCAGAGACAATTATAGAAAGAAACCAAATTTTTACAAGATTTTATTATCTTACTTCTAATGATAATCCAAGGTATGGGAAGACCTAGAGTTTACTATTTTTATAAATTGTATTAAATTATAATATTCAAAAAGTATTTTATAGTTGCGACATGAAGTTTTTAAAAGCGTATTGTAGTTGAAAAACGTAGTGGAAATTGCAAACGAGAAGTGTTTGGCATTGTAGTAATATTTGTAAAATCTGAAGACACACAACTAAATATATTACATTTTAATTCAGATTATGAATTTTTTGATATGAGTACTTGTCGTTTCTTAAATGATATCTTTACTTATGCGAACTAAATTATACTCGGCTATACAAATTTTAAATGCCACAGCCAATGGAAATATTTAAACACATATATTTATTTTCTGCCTATATTTCTTCAGTTTCATAACGCTTCAATGTTTCTATAAAAAAAAAAAAAATGGTTTCGCCTGTTGAATTTTTGATGTTTATTTATTTGATGCTTTCGTTTTCCAAGCCACAGCTTTGGTTATTCAAAATTCGCTGGAGCTTTCAAAAATGAATGACCCAGTTGCAGTGGCGTACATTATTTGTTTGTTCGAATGTATGTCTCCAGTCAGAGGGCTTGCGATTTTATCATTTTCGGGCTGTTTAAAAATTTTATGTGTGAAAACTAATAAAAAGGTAACATGACCAGTATTTCTACCATATTATTAAACTGGTTTAATAAGAACATTTCTTACGTAACAAAGCGTTGGTTGGTGATCGGTTGACAGTCAATTTTGAAACAAAAGCTTTATAATATCAGATACTAAAATTAGGTAGACGGAAACTAATATCATTAAAAATATGTCATCATTGAACTCTGGAAATCTAACTGCTATAATCTATTAAGATTTTTCCGTAAAATCATTGCCTTCACATGAATAACTAAGCGAATAGAACATTCTACAACGCACCTACTTGTTCATAACAAATGAGGTCTTATTATGCTTACTCAGGTCCTTACCATTGTTCAGAAACCACGGAGTGTAAAAACTGTGGACACAGGAACTAAAAAAATATCATTTAATTTTCTTCAAATAAAGAATGTCATTCTGAAACTGGTTCCATATTTTGAACGAAAGTGGATATTTATAGTCTAAGGAAACTGTTTATTTTGAAAGTGCAAATGACATTAAACTGAATTCTATTGTAGAGGACGTAGCTTAACGCATTAACTATTGAATATACATAATTAATGTGATATACAGACCTATTTATCAATATGCTTGTTACCAAGCAAGACTGCACATAAATAGAACCTTGTCAAATTTACTTTTATATAGCAATGGTTCTATGTCTTATTAGTTTATAAACATTATTGTCAGTTGATCATGAGCTTCTCATAAGTAAACAAATTCAATAAATTTCCTTTTCCAAATATCCTGGGTTTATCTGCATTAGATTCTCTGCATAAAAGAATATACAACGGTCCTAATAGTATAGTCCCAACATTAACAACTGTAACAACACTTACGATATGAGAAAATGTCCATTATGTACCGCTAAGCAACGTTGTTATAATTCTATTAGGTAATTATTATTTATACAACGTGTAAATGAATTAAACCAAAACCTGATACACCTCATTTAAAAAAAATAAGTAATAATATGATTAAAATATAAATTGCGCCGAAATAAATAATATTTTAAAAGTCATTCAACATTAGATCGGAGGTGACCTTTCTATGAAATTTCGAGCTCTACGGCGTAGGTGCTCCGCGTCTCGTCGCACGCGGCCTCTGAGTCGCACAGTGCAGCGCCCGTACAGCTGACTATTATTCAGCAGTTTAACAGACGTTCACTGTACACCGGCCAAGTTATTTTGAGTGAACTGTAAGAACTAAACCTTGGCCTACCTATGGCCCCAAAAAAACTTCAAAAGCAATTTCAAAACTTTCCATCACACTTTCCCAGGCTTTGGACTGGCAACCTATTTGTAATAGTATGTCACATAATATCGATTTAAATTATTGGGTACTGCATACTCGGTCATATTAAACATGACACCTGGTTCAAATGACGCTTAATGAGTGTGCTAAAAATTTTTTTAGTAGGTACCTAATTTATTTTATTTACGAAAATTAAAATTTTTACTGTTTAAAGCATGTTCAAAGTGATATTATTAAATCGGTTACATAATTGGTAGTTATTAAGTACCTCGTAACGGATAGGTATTTTTTTGCATATCAAGCTTTAAAATTCTCATTTTTCAAACCATTTTGTTAACTTTTAAAAAATCCAATAGTTGGCCGCGGCATTATATCAAAACACCTTAACTCGAGATTTTTAAAGCGCAGACACGCTATCGCTACTACGCAGGTGTCATGTTAATTTGACCAAGTAGTACGTTTGAAAAGAAACAAATGTTTAACTTGTAATAAAAAAAAATTACAGGTACAAACAAGTTGGGTTATTTAAAAGTTTTGAATCAAATTATTTACACTGAATGTTATGCACACTTATAACTACTTACTTACAAAATTTCAAAGTTAAAAGTTGTTAAAAAGGTCCACCACTTTGCTGCAAGCACAGTCTCGCGCGCTTTCTTTGGTGTCTTTTTAGTTTCACTATTTCAAAAGCATTTACAATAACCTCGCGTAATTCACTAACGCTTCTGGCACTATGTCCACTGTTATAAACAATTGTTTTGACTCTACCCCACACAAAATAGTCTAGTGGAGTTAAATCCGGCGACCTGGCAGGCCACTGCACAGGTCTACCACGTCCGATCCAGTTTTCCCCGTATTCCGCGTCGAGGTACCTACGAACAGTCCACCGGAAGTGCGCTGGAGCTCCGTCGTGCTGAAACATCAGGTCTCGTAACAGATACAGAGGCACGTCGTCAAATAACTGACTCAATGTTTCTCTAAGCAAACTTAAGTACGTTTCTCCATTTAAACGAAGAATGCGGGGCCGACTATGTATGGTCCCAGAACACCTGCCCATACATTTAGAGAAAACCTGTGTTGGTAGGATTTCTCTACTGATGCGTAGGTGTGAACATTACTCCATATGTGCCTGTTATGTTGATTGAACATACCGTCGTACGTAAACTTGCACTCACCAGTAAAAAGAATGTTCTTATGTTCATTCGCTAAATACCACTCGCAGAATGCAACACGCGGAGCCAGATCCTGAGAGTTCAATTCTTGACAGCGCCGAAAGTGGTAAGGGTGCTGTCCGTCTCATGGAAATACTCCAATATCCTTTCTTGAATCCGTTCGTCAAAGGGGTCGTCGCCTCTGTCCATTCCGGTAGGAGGGAAAAAAGTTCCACTGTCTCTAAGCCTTTGAGTGGCTGCTAACATTGTCTCATTGGAGACGGAAACACCGAATTGCTCACGAAATTGTCGCACTGCCAAACTCACGTTGTCGTTACATCGCGCGAGCGTTCTCACTATTTCAGTGTATTGCACACTTGTGTACCGAAAAGGCATTGTGAAAGCGGTGGCGCCTGCAGCCGCGCGTCGATCGGTACCGAAAGGACGATACCTTCCAAGACGAAGTTCGCGCGGAGACTGACCGCCGCCGGCGATCGGCGTGGTGTGCGCGGACGCGGGCCTCTTGTTCTTTAACTTCATAATAATAAGGTTTATTTTTAGCATGGCGGTCGGTAATCACTCGGTGCGTGCCGGATTGTTTTGTCGGTCGGTGTCGTTCGTTCGATGCTAACTAGTTATGGGCGTCCGGGCGCTCGCAAGAAATGTAGTATAAATAGTTTAGACATGGGCCAATAAATCATTCTCGCTCCGATCGCCACGCGGTGCGGACGTGCAAGACCCAGTTCTCCGTTGGTCGGTTCCCTCCCGATATTCCGTGGCGCTCAGTCTACTGACGTCACAGTATAGCGTGTTGGTTCCGTGCTACGGTTTTCAAGGTTTTTCTACTCCGTCTGAGTGCTTTCGAATTGCGATTTTTCTTTGCGACTAAGCCCCTTAGTCTTCAAAGTGCTGTGCTAAGTAGTGTTGTGCTTGTGCTGAGTGCAGTGTTGTGCCCAGCGTAAGTAGTCTGGTTTCAGTGCAAAGGATACTTAACGGTGACAACGAATTTGTACTGAACCAGTCCTTTTTATTTTTATTTATTTCTCTTCTCTATTTTTATTTATTTTTCTCCTATTTTCATATTTATTTTTATCATATTTGTGTGTTTTCGTGTGTATTTGTCCTTTCTGTCGGTAAAGGTTGACCCTAACGCGGTCAACTCTTTACCTGCGTACCCTTTTTTAGGTTTCTGGGTAGCGGCCTTCGGCGTACTACGGTTAGTTTTAAGTTATTCTCCCCAGCCCCCCTACCGCTGGTAGGGAGGTTTGCCGCTAGGGTTCGCTAGGTTTTTATTTAGGAATCCTAGGCATTTGTTATATATTATAGGCATACATTATATATTTATATATTACATATTGTAATTCCAAGTCCTCCAATGGACCTTGTTAATATTCTTAAGTCGTTCGCCCAGGCGCTCGCTGCGTCCGGCGTGAGCATACCCGCTGACGCACTAACGCAGGCCTTACAGGCATCTATTGCGTCCCCGGCCCCTCAGGCCTCAACCCCGCCCCCTCAGGCCTCTAATGTCCAGACCCCTCAGGTCTATAGCTCTTCCGCGTCTCCCGTTCCCGTTTCTCCTCAAGAGCGTTTATTTGCTTTAGCCGAGCATCACTCGCTCCTAAGTTCGTTGTAAATTCTTTTATATTCGTATAAATTCGTAAATAATAAATTATAATGTCTAGACCCGCGAATCCCGCGTCCAGTCGTATTAAACCCAAGGGCTTATCCCTAGTATCTTTTAACGCTCGTAGCCTTAATACCAACCTTCCCGAGATTAAACTGTTCCTTCAGAACAAAGAACCTGACTTATTCCTTCTCCAGGAGACATGGCTTACTCCAAACCGCTCCAGGGGATTCGCTATACCTAAGTACGCGTTTATTCGTAACGATAGGCCCAACTCCGACGGTTTCGGCGGCACCGCTATATATTACAAAAGAGGCTTCCACTGCTGTCCTCTCCCTACCCCTCCTCTCCTCAACATGGAAGCCACTGTGTGTAGATTGGCTATGACTGGTCATCCGACCATCATCATAGCTTCAATCTACATACCTAGTGGTACCAGACCAATCCGCAGCGACTTTGAGGCCATTCTCGCCCTCGGCCATTCAGTCATTATGTTCGGAGACTTTAACTCCAAACATACTGACTGGACGTGCCTATCGACTAACACCAGCGGTATCGCTCTCCTCGACATCACTAACTCCCTTGACCTAGACGTCATATCCCCCATCACTCCCACTCACTATCCCAACAACCCGTCCTACTCTCCTGACATCCTCGACTTTGCAATTATCAAGCGAATCAATCTTGATCTAAGGTCTATCGAACCGCTCGATGACCTAGGCTCCGACCATCGCCCCGTTTCCCTCGTGCTAGGACCGCCGAACGATAACGTCTCATCTCCTAAGACCTTTACCAACTGGAAAGGTTTTAAAAATACGTTAGTTTCAGCCTTAGAGGCTCCGAACTCTCCACTCGCGATCTCTCCCGAACAATTAGATAGCCCGGATAAAATAGATTCATTAGTAAATTCTCTCACTGATGCTATCAACTCAGCCATCAGTGACAACGAAAAGGTTGCTAAGCAAGGCAAACCCACGCTTCCCTTAGCCGTTAGCAATCTTATTAAAGCTAAAAACGCGGCTCTCCGGAGAGCCAAGAAATATCCCACGCCCGCCTATAGAACAGCTGCGAATCAGCTTCAACGTAAAGTTAGGTCTTGCCTCGCGAAACTCCGAGACGCTCAGATGAACGATCTCATGGCGAATATCTCTCCGTCCCACCAAGCGTACTATAGCATGGCCCGAGCCTTACGCGTAGACACCGTCTCTCACGTTCCTCCTCTCACTCGTCCCGATGGCACTACTGCCTTCGAAGTCGAAGAGAAAGCCGAATGCTTCGCCGACAGCATTGCCGCACAATGCTCGCCCAGCACGCAACCTGCTGATCCCTCACACATCCAGGCGGTGGAGGACGAAGTCCTTCGCAGAGACTCTCTCCCGATCACCGCTGACCCTGTCACAGTCTCTAATGACGAAATCTTGCTTCTCATTAGAAATCAAAAGTCCAAAAAGGCTCCAGGTGCGGATGGAATTTCCAACCACGCACTTAAGCACCTACCTCAACAGATGCTTACCTTGTTAGCTATCATTTTCAATGCCTGCTTCGACCATAGCTACTTTCCAAAAGCTTGGAAAGAAGCGACAGTCATAGGCATTCCCAAGCCGGGCAAACCTCTGAACGTCCCGGCTAATCACAGACCCATCAGCCTCCTCAAGGCAATGTCTAAACTTCTCGAGAGAGTCATACTCTCTCGAATGCGGAACCATCTGTTTCCAACGGATGGCGATCCTCTCATTATTCCCCATCAGTTCGGCTTTCGCGCTAAACACTCCTGCCCTCAGCAAGTCCACCGAATCGTCGAGTATATACTTGACGGTTTCTATCCGCGTCGTTATAAAACAGTCGCGGTTTTCTTCGACGTAGCCAAGGCTTTCGATAAAGTCTGGCACAGCGGTCTCGTTTATAAACTCTACAAGATAGGCTTACCGGATCGCCTAGTCAGGTTAATAGCGTCGTTTCTCAAAGACCGTACGTTTCGATTTAAACACGAAGGCACGCTTTCTGCACCTCGTCCCATAAAGGCTGGAGTCCCTCAAGGCTCAGTCCTCACCCCTCTGCTGTACACCGTGTACACCAACGACATTCCCATCCCGCCGAAAGGCGTCGAACTCGCCCTCTTTGCTGACGACACCGCACTCTATACCAAAGGCCACGGTATTCGGCACCTTGTAACCAGACTCCAAAAGGCCGTAAACGCCCTTGGTGTATGGTTTCAAAAATGACGCATCGATGTGAACCCTGAAAAGAGTTCTGCGATACGCTTCGACCACAAACGCCGTCGTCCCGATGGCGATCCCCACGTTCGAATGTTAGGCATTCCCATCCCCTGGAAGCGCAGTACTAAATACTTAGGCGTCACATTAGATCCGACGCTTTCTTTCAAGCCACACGTCGAAAGAGTTTCGAAACTCGCTCGTCACTATTTAGTCCGCCTAAATAGCATGTTAGGTAGAAAAACGTACAAAAACGTAAACAAACGTACACTTTACAAGGTCTGCGTTAGACCCGTCATGACGTATGCCTCGCCAATCTTTGCCCACGCCAAACCCTCCCTCCTGCACAAACTGCAGGTAGTTCAAAACCTCTTTTGCCGCCGGGCCACAAACGCACCGTGGTACGTGCGTAACGCGGACTTGCATAGAGATCTTGAACTGCCTACAGTACAACAACATCTCAAAACACTCTCTGAAGCGTTTTTCAAACGCTCCGAAACCCATCCCAATCCTCTAGTTCGTGATTCAGTCTCATATACTATTCCTGTGTTAGACTCGAAGTTCAAAGTCGCTAGGCCTAGAAATGCGCAAGCGTACTCATCCACCAGACTGTCACGCGATCTCGAGGCCCTTCTGGCCGCAAATTCTAATTCTAACGTAAATTCTAACTCTAACGTAAATCCTAATTCTAACGTAAATGCGAGTTAATTCAATTTTATTTTGCAATTTTTTAATTTTTGTTTTAATTTTTGATTTCATTTTGAGCACCTTCAGTGCTACGTATTCACCTTCAGTGCTTTGAGCACCTTCAGTGCTATGTAATCCCAGCGGGTGACCCCTTCTGGGCCCCGCTAGCGTGGCCTCTTTCTCCAATTGGCCGTCGCTCAGATGAAGGCTGAGTGGCAAAAATGCACGAGCCGACAGGGGGTTTTTAGTGGGTATGGTCCTGGTAGGCGTCGGGACGAGTCCCACATAACTTTGGAATCGCGCCAGAGTATGCGTCAGGGCATTTTTATCCTCCTGCCCTTCCCGCGGAGGGGAACAAAAAAAAAAACGACGACGTGCGTTCTCGAGCGCACGTCGATCGCAGACGCCTTCCCGCTCTATTAGCCCCCGCGCTAATTGAGCACCCAAATTTGACTGGTTGTTGTCGTAATATATAATTTCATAGTTGTATACCGTAATAAGTTTCTAACGCCGTTTTCACGGCGGACCGTGGCTCGTTAACCGTACTTCTAATAAGTTTCTAACGCCGTTTTCACGGCGAATAGTGGCTTGTTAACCGTACTTCGTGGAACGTGAGCTTCGTCGACGGAATTTCGTCGTTCCAGGTGCCTCGAGTCTTCGTGTTCGAGTAAGTTATCCGCGTCGTCCTCAACCGCCCTACTGCGTGTAGGGTGGTTTTAGGAAGTTAGTCATCGTTGTTAGGTTCATACATTGTCCCTCCCCAACCCCTCCGCAATGGCTTCTCTAAGCTCTGATGAGTTTATGAGGAAGTTACTTGATAGTAACGGTGCTGAAGGCATGTCTATAAATGCTGATAAGTATCGTTTCTTGGACTCTCTCATCCCGCATATCATGGCGTTAATTCCCTCAATGGCCCCTCAGGCCACCCCAGTCCCCCAGACCCCTCAGGTCTTAGGCCCTCCCGCGTCCCCTTCCTCCAGTGACATGGAGTGCGAAGTAGACGCCCCTCCGCGCCGCAAGCGCGCACCCGCGACCGAGTCATCCTCGGATGCCACCCCAACTGGCCCTGATGAGCCTCCCTCTTTCACCCTTGTTAAGAAGCGCTCTAAGAAGCGCTCGAAACAAGACCCGGTGCCCTCGGCGCCCGTCCCTACACCCCCTGCGGCGTCTTCAACGTCAGCTGCCCCGGTGTCTTCAACACCCGCTCCGGCCCCAACTTCTGTCAAGGCCAAGGGCCCACCACCCGTTTTCCTTCGGGAAAAGGGTAAATGGACTGAGGTCTCGACATTGTGCAATGAGCACAAAATCCATTACATCCGAGCAGCCAACTCGGGTGAATCTATTAAAATCTTAGTCTCGTCGATAGACGACTTTCGTGCTTTAACAAAGCTCCTCACCGATAAGCAATATGCTTATCATACATACATATTGTATGCGCTCCAATTTCAAAAGGGCGGCACCCAAACAGGCCCCGCGCCTTTCTCAAGAAAACTTTCCGCCGCTGCGTAGCCGGGTTCCTCCGGCTGCAAAGCCTACACAGTCTAGGCCTGCCCCAGAAAACTGGAGGCAGCGCCCCGCATCGAATCCCATCCCGTCTCCTCGCCCATACAAACCCACTCCTCAATCCTCCGTAGCAGACGATATGCGTATCGTCTGCGACGCTATGAAAAATATCGATGTTAGTGAAATCGCAGTCTTAGCCCGTAAACTTAGGGCTTCACGTACTCCGACAGAGCGTTTGCTAGCTCTGGCGGAGCATAGTTCCCTTCTCAATTCATTATAGGTTCATTTAAATGAATTGATCCCTAAATCATGCTTCGGCCGACCTCTGCCCAGCCCCGGCTTCACCGGAGGCTGCCCAGAACGGCCACCAACTCATGTCCCTTTGAGCACCTTCAGTGCAACTTTCACTACAGGTGGAAGACCCGCTAGCGGGTCTCCGCCAGCGCGCCCAACTTCCCGACGGGTGTCGCTTCCGATGAAGGCTAACGGTAATAACTACAGCCAACAGGTGGTTTTTAGTGGGTAGGTGCCATTCTGGTGAGTCCCACATAACCCCCCGCAGAAGAATTTACCTGCGGGCGGTATGCATGACGCATCTTCCACCTCCCTCCCGCGAGGGTGCCTCGGCAGCAAAAAAAAAAAAATCCAATAAATATGGAAAAATATAACCTAAATTAAAACATGGTGCGATCGATTCATAATACGATTCTGAGCAAACTACTTTCTGGTTTTGGGTTAATTCATTTACACGTTGTAGAAATAGCCCGTCAAAAACCAGCCTTAATGATCCCCTGTAGGGAATATTTCAAATATTCGTTTTCAAGATATTTTGCTTAGCCATTAGAGCAGTCGGATTGATGCACTCAAGTAGATAAAGTCACTGGTATATTTGATAGTCATGGGGACAGAACCCGGAACCTTCAGATCAAGAAGCCAGCGACCTAGCTGTTGCGCTACCAACGCACCAAATATAATACAATAGAATAGAGCATCAAAAATATTGATTTAATTAAAAACAGAATTATTAATCAACTTAACACAAAAAGTAATTAACAAGACTGCAATTAAGTCTTCTGTTTGTCCCTTATGTTTTAAATACTTGAATGCTTTAGTATAGAAACTTGTACCAAAAATGTATGGATCAAGACTTTTTGATTAACTTGACTTATCTGCAATTTAGCCAAATAATATAGATATTTAGTGGGCGTATACACTAAATGGATGCTATCCCGTCCAGGAAATCAGAGAGCAGCAAGGCGAACTAAAACTTAATATTAAAAAAAATACCAGCTCTTTATGTTTTCCAAGCAGAGAAGAGTCATGAAAAAGTATAATATTTATTGATAACATCTACATAGATATTTAGAGGAGCGGTTAGATCGCGAAATGGCGTATAAATATTTAGTAGTTTAAACCATTATAGTATTTCTATGTAACATGTTTTCGTAAAGAAAGCAAAATACCTTCACTTACAGAAAGTAAATTAGTAAGGGATTATATAAGTACGTTAACCACAATTATGATTAATAGAAACAAAAACAATCTGCAAGTAATAAAGTAAGGGAAATAGGTAAAAAAATCCTCAATGTTTTATTAAACCGCATGAAAAACGTTTTTATACTTTTTACGTCTTAGAACTTTAAATTTATTCAATAACTTCATTTACGGCACTATTTCATTTCAAAAATACTAGAACAAGTATTTATCTTAGTTTTGAATCAAAATAACAAACTTCTTTGAAATTTTCTTTTCTAAAATTCTTTGTGTAACTAATTATTTCCACAAACTACACCGATGTTATACTGTTGTAATTCCAAGAAATGGCGTTGTGTCTGGCATGGAGACAACCGAATTTGTTTACCCGCTTCTTACGTCAAAACCTCGACTTGTTAGATTTATTATCTCGTCTCGATCTTTCGCAAACAAGACGGAGGAGTGTCAAGTGGAAATGTAGCTTTCATTTATGTTAGGACTTGGACTTGGAGGTTTTAAGACGCTCACATGTTTTCTGGAATCATTCAAAAATATTATGTTACAATTAAAGGATTTCTTTTCCATTTTGTTAAAAATATCAATCTATGTATTTAAATAAGGTACTTAGTTAGTAAGTTATAGTTGGAAAAAAATTTTCACGTACAATTAATTTCGGCAAAATAGTGTTAAGAAAAATGTACACATATTTTATCACTCAAAACAAATAATCATTATACTCGTGTTTCTATATCTTCTTAATACTAATGTTCTAACCAATTCATTTGGATTGGTTACTTACCATGAAAGTCCAACTAAATAGCTCGTATTGAGCTAGTACGCTACCAATCAATGGCTAGCGTGTCAATATTAGCTTGAAATGTGCTGAGCACTTCGTTTGCTCATATTAAACTAGCTTACACTGGGTTCGGCCACATTATAGCGGGCTGGCTGTCAACGTACCTAATATATTTAAAAAATCCTTATTTTCATTTCCTGTATACCTTATAAACGAGGGTATAATCAACCTGATGGTAGGTGCTAACGAACATCATTATAGTTAGTGCAATCCACGAACACGCGCCCCACTACCAGTTTGTTCCATACATTGAAACGTGTGACCGTAGAAGAAACTGGTAGCCACTAACTTATCTGTTCAGTCACAAAAATGTGATCTAAACTTTTTGTGTGGCATTTACATTAAAAAGTCAGTTACCCAGAGAAGGAGCGCCAGCTTTGACTGCACAGATAATTTTGTCCGGCTGTACTGTCATTATGACAGCCATTCAACGGAACACTCTGGAGAATATATAATTCTGTTAAATCACAATCCGTTAGTTGAAGAATAGAGAAACTGACTAACTGCTTCTTGAGAAAACTTAATTGTGAAAGTTAAGCTAATGTAGACCTTATTACAATAGAGTCTAGAACTACTTTCATTGTTTACCTCTGATCCCTAATATTATAAGGCTTAGTTAGTTATTGCTAAATTGGAGTACCTAACTTTTTTGTATAGCTGTAACTTTGCTTATTGATAATCGTGATCTTTAAAAATTTCGTTTCCATAAAGGCGCGTCTCACAGTATTTAAAAACTGTTTATTTGATTTGTAACAACAAATGTGTGTTCACGAAAATAAAAGTCAAATTAGGAGTTTCTTTGCAAATATTGTGGTTAAAAGAAATGTCCCAAAATGCAAGGAGTCTGGGCCAGGTCTTTGTACACTTTATCAAAAATAGTTTAAGATGCTTAAAACACTTTTCGATCGTTAAATTGTTATTAAAACACTTTATTTATTGGTAGGAAATGAAATTGTGCATTATTAGTGTGCAACACAAACAAAAAACATCATGGCGGAAAAAATGTCGTTTTACCGTTAAGGTTTACTTGCATCTTTTTTTTGTGTTTCGAGTAGTATCGATGGCTGGTTGCCATTACGTCCACAGAATTGAATTGAATTGTTTTGTGTATTTTTAGCTTATTTAACAGTTGTAAAGTTAAAAAGAAACAGACAGACAACTATCAATGTGATGTGAGTGACGTGTGCCGTGAGTGAGGTGGCTGTACCCTCTGCTTAGTGAACTAACTTCACTTGACAACTTCCGCCATAGAAAAGACTCATTGTCAATGTTGCCCGCTAAAACCAACACAAATAATGTTGACCTTTTTATTTTCTTACCATCTAACCACTGATTAAATCAAATTATTTGTATTTTTCCTGCAATTACCATTAATTTGTCTATTTTTTTAGATGGTGTACAAAGACCTAGCCCAGGTTGTGACATTTCTTTTGGGCATTCACATATTTCTTTTTAATTATCATAATTTAATTTTTGTATTGTCTTCGAAGTTACATTATAGTATTTTTTATACCTGGATGTGAAAAACACAGTAAAATACTGCTTGGGTGTTAAGAATAAGATGCAATAAATTAATAAATTCACGTGAATATACTACTGCCGTCTACAATTATTGCAATTCTATTTTCTCTGATAATTACCTATAAAGTAATATTTGCGCCGGCTTTGTGAAATTAATAAATGAAAACCATAATACAATGAGAAATGAAATAAATATCTTATTTTTATGAATAAAAACACATACAAAACTTCTTGCTAACAATGTCGGCCCGCTCTTCTATGCATGAAGCAATTTAAGCGAGCCCAGAGCATGTGCTCTTTATGAAATTACGCCAAATATCCAAAAGCCGCGAATGAAATGCTCAAAACGACATTTTCACAAAAATATTTATTAGCTTGTGAACCAAGTTGAGTTATTATAGAACCGAGATAGTGGACCATACATTGCAATTTGTCGTGTTAATGCCTATGCATTGTATGTAGTATTATATATGTTTTACATTGAACATCAAAATTGTGAACGCCATTTTTATTGCTAATTCCAGTTATGTAAAAAGAGTGGATTAAAAAGTTGGTCTATTTATTCCCTGAGATTCTGTAGGGGGATTCTATCTGTAAGTATACCTATTTCTCTACAATTTTGTTTAACCGTTTTCGCTCGGTGCAGTAATCAACGTCTAACAGTCGTATTGCTGTATAAATATAGCGAATGACGAATCGTGATTGGCGATTTTTGTCGGATAGCTATCCACAATATTAGAAATAGCCTTTAGAACTTCAGTTTAGAGTATCCGAGAGATAGATTATCATTCTCTACAGATCTTTTTTCTATAAAAAGTTGAGCTTAGCACTTTGAAGTCTCCTGTTTTGAATCTCGGTTGAGATTGCGATTAAAATGGTTGATTAGCCAAAGATGCAGTCCCGGTACCATGAAGTCACTGTAAATGTATAAACTAAAGCAATAATGTAATTTTAAGCCCTTGCTGTTGAACTAGAACGATTGATCTAGAACTCGGTACACATTTTTAGTTTTAGTGACAATACGCCATTTTCAGTATTATTGTAAATCCAAGATAGGCGCCACCACAAAATGGCGTATTACATATCTGCTTTAGCGCACTGAAGCGTTGTGAAAAATTTTAACCATAACTTGCCAAGCTGGACCTACTTCTGATTCAAGATGTAGGTTTTGTAGAATTTTAGGGTCATGGCTTTCATAACATCTGATAATGTTTTAACAGCGATCAAACTTCTAATTTTATAACTAAGCCACGGGAAAATGGGATAGCCTCTAATACACTAATTCGTTTTTTTTTCGCAACGCCTACTAAATATTCTATAGAAATCGTAGTAGTTAAATTTGGGTTAGGTCAATGTTAGGCTGCCTTTATCGCATGGCGAAGCGCCATAATCGAAATTGGATGATAATTCAAAATTTTGTAGCAAAAACATCATGTAACAACATATTTTTAGTGGCGAAGATAGTATCGTTCAGACGCTCGTACATTGTGTCTGACTTAGTAATTTAGAAGGCAAAGTAGATTTGTAGAGGTGAATAATGCTAGTAAAAAGAATTCTTAATTAACACCCATACTTTTAACATAAAATGCCTTTTGCTGGAGAAAATATTAATTTATCTTTGTTTTCGAGATGTGAATTCTTGACATCATTTTTGCAGTCGGGTTTGCAAAATATGTCCGCATCATGGAATCTGGCAATTGGAAATTAATCAAACAAAATTCTCAACGCCATAAATTGAGAGTATGCACTGCTGTAAGACAGTTTCAAATCAAGAAATTCTCCTTTATGCTATGGCTAGATTAACAACTCAATTGGGAACTAAAAGAACTGTGGACAACTGCGTCAAGCAGCAGCGCCGATTCCGCGTCCGCGGCCACGCTCGCCGGTTCTACGGAGCCCTCCTCCGCCAGCTTTACGTTGGTTGCGAGGCGCTCTAAGCGGAGCAAAAAAGCCCCGGTGTCACCGACACCCACCTCCAGACCGGTGCACTATGGAAAATGGTAGAACAACGGCATATCCAAAATCGTTTTCGTTGAGTCGTTACTGATGAACTTTTAAAAATTAATTGTATACTGTAATAGTGTAACTTCAATATAACATAGTTTTTTTTGGATGAATTACTTAATTAACTATACTTGGGATATATATTTTTTTACATCACAAATTGTAATTCTTAAGAATTTTAATGTCAGGCCTGTTCGTTATAACATATTAAATTTAATTTCCTTCGGAAACTTGTGGGAATAGATGTACAGTGATATACATTTCTAAAAAGCTCATAGCATGTAGATTTAAAAAAAAGTGTAATTTTATAGATTTTATGATTATATTTCTTGGGTTAAAAAAAATACAACAAGGGAGGAGAAAAAAGACACGTGTCTTAAATTCATCTAGACCTTTGACAGTTTCCGATGTCTCCCGGTGCGTCACTTTTAATGTTTTTTTATAGCGTAGATATTCATAAATAACGTTTATAAAAATCAGCAGCGGATACTTGCGGTTTTAGAAGCTATCGCGAAAAGTATGATACAAGTCACGAAACAGAAAACTTCTTCTGTTGAGGTTTCTAATGTTGTAAACATTCATTTGATTAGTTTGCGGTAGATTTACTTTTTTACTGATAATAGGGCGTGTTATCTACATTTTGTACTCATTTTGTGGTACAAATTTAATCAACCAAATGTCAATTACCAACAAAAATCACACTACCCACATTTATGAAATTATATAAAGAGGGTAGATCATTTAATAAAGCTATTACAAAGTAAATAAACTAAACAAACGTTTGTTTGTTACGTATCTTTGCCGAATTTTAAATTGACTAATATTTTAATGAAATAAGCAACTGTATCAACAGTTAAAAAAAAAGATCATGTTTCTGAAGGCAACATCAGTTTCGTTATCAGTTGTATTCAATGGAATCTTATTCCTTCCTGTAATAAACGATAGGCGAAGCGACCAGGGAAATAGATAAATTTTTTAAAAGTACGAAAATTGGCTGGATTCTGAATATTTAGTTAATTTATCTAGCTTTGAAGAAGAAACACTTGACATCACACCATCTACTCCTTCTGGGAAACGCGGAAGACCCTGTGTCTCTTATGGGGAATCATCAGAATAAAAAAAAAACGGAAAAATACCGCGCTTATTAGTGAGTATGGCTTTGAACACATCTGCAATGCCTTCGTTCAGGGATTAAATTCAAAAGAAGAATAAATGGAAGCCAAACTCATGGAAATCAGGTATGATAAATGCCGAAAAATTTTGCAATTATGCCATGGAAACTGCTAGGATCTATGTAAGTAATTATGAATGGTACTACATGCCATCTTCAGTTCACAGAATTTTGATTCATGGTGAAAGTATCATCATTTTGGTGTGGGTCAACTTTCTGAAGTTGCTCAAAAATCCAAAAAATTTCGTCTACATCATGCTAGGAAGTGGTCTAGATCAGCTACAAATGAAGATGTATTTCATACTCTTCTCTACACATCAGATCCGTACATTTCCAGTCTTAGTAAAACATATAGCAGAAGTGTGAAGGCACTTGATGAAGATACCCTAGATCTTTCAAAAGTGCATGAACTAATTTTAGATCCCGAGGTTCACCAAGTATAATTATACATAATTTACCTATTAATAAACGTAATTTTCTAGTATTATTTCACTCATTAATTAGTATTTTGTAACCTTTATATGTTATTGAAACGTGTTTCCAATTCATAATTTTAACTACTTATTTAAATAGGTAATAGCTTAATTATTATTGTTTTATATTAAACTTATTTAATAATAACTTTTTACAAATAATATTAATATAAGAAGTGCAGTGTTGTTACTAAAAAAATTTGTCAAAACTTCTTCTTTTACATTTTTTAAAAATATATATACAATCTAATAAAAATATAGGATCTTTACTTCATCTTAAGCATTATTTAATATTCCGTGCTTGTGCAAAATTGCAATCGTTTTTCTTGAAAAATAAAAAAGTTATCGATTTTTGATTCGAAACAGACCTCGATTTTCCATAGTGCGGTATCTCCGACACAAACCGTCTGCCCAGCGCCACAGTCGCCCGTCCCCTCCCTTATGTAACTAAACGTGACGATTGCCGCCGGCCAAGCCGCTGCCGCCACTAAGCCAGCCTCGCATTGCAACCCAGTCCTCGCGAAAGCAAAGACCCCTCCCCCCGTGTTCCTACGGAAAAGGCCAAATGGCCTCTTGTCTCGAGCTTATGCTCGGATAACAAGATCAATTATTTAACGGCGACGAACCTCTCCGAGTCCGTCAAAATCTTAGTCCCTACAATCGAGGACTTCAGAGCTCTAACGAGGCTAACCTAACCTAACCCAAAAGCAATTCCCCTATCACACTTACGCTCTCCCTGAAGAGCGTAAGATTAAAGCCATCCTACGGGGCTTTCTCGAACGAGATCACACTCGAGGATATCAAATTCCAGGACTTTCCCGTCAAGGCTGTGCACCAGCTGCACAGCAAGAACGGAAGGCGATTTCTCCTGGCCCTTGTCATGCTGACCAATTCACCAAGGTCCCGTGAGTTCTTCCGTGAGGCCCGCACTATCTCCGGAATCTCAGTAGAGATGCGACATCGCCATGGCTACCCCGGGCAGTGCCACCACTGCCAATTATACGGGCATGCGGCGGCCAACTGCTCCGCCAGCCCCAGGTGCGTTTGTGCCTGGAGCCTCACACCACAAAAGAGTGCAGTCGCACTCCAGAGTGGACTTCTCCTCCGGCTTGTGTGCTGTGTGGCCAGTCCGGCCACACCGCAAAATACAGGGGCTGCCCGCACCCCGCGCACCCCGAACAATCCGAAATATTAATGGGAGGGCGGCACCCAGACAGGCCCCACCCCTTATTAATAACACCAATTTCCCGCCGCTGCGCCACCGTGTTCTCCCGGTAGCAAAGCCCGCCCATCCCACGTCCACTCCAGTGCTCACCTGGAGACAGCGCCTGGCTGCACCCACCCGCCCTGCCCCATCAGCAGGCCCTAAGAACTCTCCGCAGCCCTCAATGGCTGAGGATATTAAATTTATCTTTGATACCATTAAAGGTGTTGACCTAGACCGAATCGCCTAGTGCGCGCGCAAACTGCGCGCGTCCCGCGACTTCCAAGATAGATTTATGGTACTCGCTGAGTATCATTCCCTAATCAATTCATTATAAGTACATCTATAATGAATTCTCCACTTAGCACCACCACTGGTCGCACCAAACCCAGGGGTTTATCCCTGATCTCCTTTAACACCCGAGGTCTAACCAACCAACTTCCGGAGCTCAAACTGTTCATCAAGAACATAGAGCCCGAGTTAATCCTTGTTCAAGAGACATTTTGAAAACCCCATCACACCAGGGGCTCTCTATTCCTAAATACTCTCTTGTGCGTGATGACAGGTCCGTACTCGACCAACGAGGCGGTACTGCCATATACTACAAGAAGAGTATTCATTGTTCACCTATTCCCACGCCTTCACTCACCAACATGGAGGCCACTGTGTGTAGGCTGGCTATGACAGGTCATAGGACCATAATCATGGCATCAGTCTATATACCTATTGGAACATCGCCCCTTCGTAGTGACTTCGAGGCCTTACTCGAACTGGCATCCATCATTATGTTCGGCGATTTTAATTGCAAACATACTGACTGGACGTGCTTGTCGACCAACACCAGCGGTCGTCAACTACAAGACATCACGAAGTCACTCGATCTTGACGTAATTTCTCCCGTCGCACCCACCCATTACCCGGATAACCCGCTTCGTTCCTCTGATATCCTTGACTTTGCCATAGTCAAAAGTATCAATCTCGATCTAAGGACCATACAGCCGCTAGACGACTTAGGTTCCGACCACCGCCCGGTCTCACTAATACTAGGACCCCAAAACGGCCCCCCTGCTCCGAAAACCTATACCAACTGGGAAAGTTTCAAGCACACCCTATCTTTGGCCTTGGTAGCCCCAAACTGCCCCCTCGCGATTTCATCCTACTATCTCGATAGCACGGATAAAATTGACTTGATAGTCGATTCGCTCACTGCCGCCATTAACTCGGCCATCAGTAAGAATGAATAGGTTGCTAAGCATGGCAAGCCCAAGCTTCCCTTGGACATTAGCAACCTAATCAAAGCTAAAAACGCCGTTCTCCGCAGAACCAGGCGTTACCCCACACCCGCCTACAGGCTAGCCGCAAACCAGCTACAACGTAAGGTCAAATCTACCATCGCAGAATACAGAGACGTTTGTAGGGACACCATGTATATTGTATGTGTGCTTACATACCTACGTAAAGTGAGCATGTGTGCGGCTGCGCCCGCCGCGCTCGCTTCTTGAGTGAGTCGCTAACTGTCGCTACTGAACACGTATGTTTTATTTATGAACTATAACTAATTTATCTCTAAAACGTTCAAAGGGACGATCTTATGATTGATATCTCTCCGTCCCACACGGCGTACTATAGGATGGCGAAAGCCCTCCGACTAGACGCCCGAATTTACACCCCTCCGTTGTCTCGTCCCGATGGCACTATCGCCTTCGAGGACGACGAGAAAACTGAATGCTTCGCTGACAGTATTGCTTCACAATGCTCCCCGAGTACCCAACCCTCAGACCGCACATCCACGCGGTGGAAGACGAAGTGCTTTGCAAAGACTTCCGTCCAGTCACCGCCGATCATAGTGTCTAAGGATGAGATTCTTCTCCTCATCAGAAGACAGAAATCCAAGAAGGCCCCGGGTGCGGATGGAGTTGCCAACCATGCACTTAAGCAGCAGCCTCGGCAAGTGCTTACCTTGCTTGCGATTATCTTCAATGCCTGCTTCAACCTTAAAGCTTGGAAAGAAGCTACAGTCATAGGCATTTCCAAGCCGGGTAAACCTTTGAATATCCCGGCTAATCACAGACCTATCAGCCTACTCAAGGCCATGGCTAAACTTCTCGAGAGAGTCATACTCGTTCGAATGAAGGACCACCTGTTCCCAGCGGACGGTGACCCCTGCTTATACCCCACCAATTCGGCTTTCAAGCCCAGCACTCGTGCCCTCAGCAAGGCCACCGCATCGTCGAGTACATACTCTCTACCCTAGACGACTTAAAACAGTCGCGGTATTCTTTGACGTAGCCAAGGCTTTTGACAAAGACTAGCACGCGGGCCTCATTTACAAGCTGTACAAGACAGGCTTACCCGACCGACTAGTCAAACTAGTCGGCTCCTATCTTAAAGATCGCACCTTTCGTTTTAAACACGAAGGTACGCTCTCCCCGCCTCCTCAATGGTATTCCGTCTAAAGGTGTTCAACTCTCCCTCTTGGCCGACGATACTGCCCTATACGTCAAGGGTGTGCACGTCGACACCCTCATCACCAAACTCCAGAAGGCCGTAAATGACCTCGGAGCCTGGTTTAAAAAATGGCGTATCGATGTAAATCCAGAGAAAAACTCTGCGATGCGCTTTGAACATAAACGCCGTCGCCCCTGCGACCCCTATATTCGAATGCTAGGTACGCCCATCCCGTGGGCACTAACCACCAAGTACCTAGGCGTAACGCTCGATCGTACGCTTTCATTCCGACCTCACATACTCAGAGTTACCAAACTCACCCATCTGTACATGACCGCCTAAACAGTATGTTAGGCAGGCACAGTAAAATGTCTCTTAGGAACAAGCGAACGCTTTTTAAGGTTTGCGTGAGACCAGTCATGACGTATGCCGCCCCAATCTTTGCACATGCCAAACCCTCCTATCTGTATAATCTGCAGGTAGTCCAGAATCTCTTCTGCCGCCGGGCCACGGACGCTCCGTGGTACGTGCGAAACGCAGACTTGCACAGGGATCTCGACTTACCTACATTACAACAACACCTTAGGACGCTCTCCACCGCTTTTTTAAAGCCCAGGAACATCCTAACCCCCTCATACGCGAGTCAGTAGCTTATACTGCTCCGTCCATGCCGTCCAGTTACAAAGTCTGTAGACCGAGAAACGCACTCTCGGATCCTCCCGATCAGCTCTCGGCTTATCTGGGCCAGCTTAAGGCTGCCCAGGCCGAACACTAATCATCATCAAAACTGTCACTTGCACCTTATGTGATTTTTGCTCTCAGCGGGTGACCCTCTAGCACTTCACTCAGGTCCCTGCTTGCGCACCCACCTCCCTACCCGGATGTTGCTCCGATGAAGGCTGACAGCATTCCCATGCTACAGCCGGCAAAGTGGTTTTTAGTGGGTAGTTGCCACTCTGGTGAGTCCCACATTACCCTGCAGAGGCCGGTATTTTCCTGCGGCGGTATGCATGACGCATCTTCCACCTCCCTCCCGTGAGGGTGCTGCTTAGGCGGCTCAAAAAAATAATCATAAAGTTCCTCAACGCAATAATATTGATGATGTAATTATCATAACTACCAGTTACACCTCAATCAATAAATAATATAAATAAATATTTCTAACAATCACACCGCATTATCTAGCCCAAATTAAGTATCATTAAGAACTTGTGTTATGGTTTCTAGATAACGGATACATAAACTTTAGAAATATATAAGCACAAATAGATTATTTTTCATATATAAATACTAGAAATAAACTTAAATACACATACACATCCATGACTAGAAAGCAAATATAATAAAATATCTGCCTCTACCAGGATTCGAACCCAGGACCTCTGGCATGGAAGGCAAAGGTACTTACCTCCACACCAAACAGGCCTTCATTTACTTATGATACATATTATTTTGTGTATAAAAGTTTGTAATACCTGATTTTAAATTTTTGGTTGTAACTTAAATTATATTAATTATAATGATGTACAATTTCATAATTGTATTGTCTTAGTTTTTTTCTTAAATCGACAACCCTAAAATTTGAACGGAGCACAGGTTCTTATTGAAAAAATGGGCCAAGTTGCTGTACTGCTTTAGCTTATTAATTTACTGTCATAAAAGGCAGACTTTGTACGTCTTAATAAATAAAATAATTCCAGCGTTACTTTCCATCACGTTCTACATCACATTCTACAACCGCAATAAGACAAAGTCATCTTTCAAAAAAATTTATTAAATGGTTACTAATACAACTGCTCAGACACTTTTTACCACCATGCCATTTGCGGCTAGATGATAGATTATATTTCTCATCAAAAGCTGACAAAATCCATCAAACTGTGTTGCTTGAAAATAATGAATTATAAACTGAACATATACCCAACCTCTCCAAAAGTTTAGTCTATAATAATATGTTATTGTATCTAAGTTGTAACTTGAAGGCGTATTTCAGTGATACCCTTGTAATCAAATATTTTGTAATATAAATAAGTCGTAATTTTATCATGAGTTCTTCTTATAGTGTAAGGGAGTGGCACCCGCTAGTGTCAAGAGTTGATCAAGCCGCCTCTGGAAACTCCATAAGCCTGTTCACGTCTTGACTCAACCGTTTATTAGGTCGATGAAACTTAGATATCAGCATAAGTACTTTTTTATTTGTGAAGTGTGAATACGTATTTTCTATACAACTTTGTCAACTATGGACTTCCACAATCAAAGCTTTGTTTATTTAAAAATCTAACAATAGGCCCGTTTTCTGCGGGTTATGATCGTTTCTTGATTTGTAAATTTATTATTTTAAACAATTACTTATCCTTTCTCTGTTATTACCGCATTCTTATCGGGTTTGGTCTATTATGTTATCAAAACGTTCCCAAAAAAACAATTATGCTTTAATACCTACAAAGATTTTTTTTATAGACAGTAGAGCATTACTTTTGTTTCAATGAATAGGCACTCCATTTTTTAGATACTCGTCAATAAGTATTAGATTATTATTAATCAAAATGTCAATAAGAACTTGAAAAGTTAATATTCCAGTAAAGTCCACAATAATTCATTAAACTATATTACAGCTGCCATCTGGTCCAGTAGAAGTAGATGCAAGAAGATATTAGGATAATAAATCTCAAACAAAAAGGGTACGAACTGGACAAATAACGAGATAAATATAAAATATTATAGTGAAAATGAATATCGTATAACTACAGGATATTTATGTTCTTATGGGTTGGGATGATTTTGATTCATATCTCAGTGCTGTCAGATGCATAATTTGAAATAAATCCTAGAACAAAGGATACTCACGTCAAAGCTGGGAATCGTCTCATTACACAGGAACACCGTATCCGGAATGCTTGAGTATATTTTGTGGATCTTTAAAACTTTACGTTCTTCAGGAGAGCTTTGAGGTTTCTGAATTTCTCAGATTTTGTAGTTGTTTGGCTTTGAATTAGGATAAAATTTCCTGTAAACGGATTTGTTAAATATTCATTCATGTTGTATACCTACTCCTCATTTTAGTTATACATTCAGTAATGTGTCATTTGAAAACTCTGTTAACTAATTCTTATTAAATGTTTAATGGAAACAAGATTTTTAGGGTGATATTCGAGTAAACTTTCAAGTCACTTAACAATCAAGGACTATAATAGTTACATTTCATTACTCAACGTGAATTTCGTAGTTTATTAGTATATGTGTATAGTACGGAGGATTATTTACATGACTTTTACAGCTGTCGTTTTCAATTTAGTTTATAAGTATATGAGAAGAAACTGACCGAAACCAAACATTTTAATACATTACCTTACCAATCAGGTCTGCATTGTTATTATAAATATGTATAATATATTTTAATAAATCGTTTTTATATTTAAATAAAAAGTATTAAAAATCAACCCATATAAAACTAAGAGGACACACATAAGCAATCCACCCCAATTATGCGTGCTTTCGCCAAGATTTGAACCCTGTGCCACTAACAAAATGGCAAGTTCCACATACACCCCAAGCAGTAAGCTTAGATATAGGCCTCGCTTAGAGTGCGCCAAATATCCAACTCCTACAAACCTCTCTTTCAGTCTTTTTCAGGGTTTTCAGTCTTTCATCGTGCTACAGGGCTTGTCTAAACGCGCTTTCCAAGTACCTTCCTTCTTCATCGGCCATCAGTCTTCGGACGTGATCGCCCATCGCAACGCTAGCTAGCTGAATAAAAAAAAAATCTTTACAAGAATCATTAAAACATCAACGCGATTTGAATTGTTCCGTCGCTTGACGTCGGGGATTATTAAAACTTTCCATTGCTCATAATAAAGTTTTCTATTGAAAGAACGGAGTTGCATTTTTCACAGTTGTAACCGCCATAATTAATTGTATCGCCCTATGAATGTAACTTCGGAGGGATTTTTGCGGTGAAGTAAGTTTCGCTAACTTCTCGGGAATACATTTTCATCAAATTTATAGAACAAAGGGCTAGGTATAAACGTTATAACTTAATAAATGCTCCACTAGGATACTGACATAATTAGTGTTTTAGAATGTTATTTGATTGGGAACTGTTATTTGATTACCTGATTTGGGAAAAACCTTCGCAGACTCGATTGTGAAAATAAGGCGAAACGAAGTTTTATTACCTCTCTATTTTACTCTATTTATAGACGAATAAGTTTTATTAAACTATAGTGGAACGTATATAGTTACATAAAGTTTTGGTAAGCGTTGGTACTGTGGTTGGAATATGTAGAGGAAAATGTTACCGAAAAGTGTTTGGCGTTATAAAATATATATAAAATAGCTTAAATTTAGGATGACTTGTCACTTCTGATATTATATATTTACCCATTATATCATAACTTTCCTGAGCATTTAATACCTAGATACTTTTAATGCCGAAATTAACTTAAATGTTTAATAACCTAAATTTATTTTCCACGGATATTTCTTCAGTTTCATAACGCCTTAACGTTTCAATATTTGGAAGCGACTGTTGAATTTTTGATGTTCATTTATTTGGTGTTTCTTTTTCATACCACAGCTTTGGTTGTTAAAAAATTCGCTGGGGTTTTCAAAAATGAATGACTCAGTTGCAGTAGCGTGCATTATTTGTTTCGAATGTATGTTTCCAGTCAGAGTGCATGCAGTTTTATCATTTTCAGGCTTGTTAATAATTTTATGTGTGAAAAGTAATAGTTTATAAGGTAGCATACATAAAATAATATGACCAGTATTTCTGTATATCAATAAATTGGTTGAATAAGAACGTTTCTTACGTAAAAATCGTTGGTTGATGAGCGGTTGAGTATCATTTTTGAAACAAAAACTTTAATTAATATCATTAAAAATATGTCATCGTTGAACTCTGAAAATCTAACTGCTATAATCTATGAAGATAACCATCAAAATCATTACACATGAAAAGCAAAGCAAATGAAAAGCTAAGCAAATAGAACATGCACCTACTTGCTCATGACAACCCTTACTATTGTTCAGAAACCACGCAGTGTAAACTGTGCCTAAGTAAATACGCCCTACAGCAGGTCGTTACTCCAACAAGTTAAGACACAGGAGCTAAAATAATATCGTTGAGTTTTCCTTAATGAAAAATGAAGATAAATAGAATCCTGAAATTGGTTCCATTTTTTTTACAAAGGTGAAAATTTATAATTTAAGGAAACTGATTATTTTGAAAGTAGAAATGATATTGAACTGAATTCAGATGTGAGTAGACCACACTCACGAGTAAATAATAGGATTTCTACAATAGACGACGTATTAGTAAATACCTTAACCCATCAAGAACTACTGTAACAAAACTAACGATATGAGAAAAGTGTGATCAATTATGTTTAAAACTAAACAACGTTGTTAAAACTCGACTAGAGAACTTATTTATAGAAAAAGACTGTCACAAACGTCAGCCCTAAATATCCCCCTGTAGAGATATCCGCCTTACTAAATATCACTTCGAAATATTTTTTAGGCATGTTGGTTTCCACACGATGTTATTCCTTCACCTTTGGAGCAGTCGGCTTGCTTAGAGCACTGGTATATTTGGCAGTCATGGGGACAGAACCCGGGACCTTCCGACCGAGAAGCCTGCGACTAAGTTGTTGCGCTACCGACGCGCCAAATATAATACATTAGAATAGAGCATCAAAATGATATATTTTAACACATAATTTATCAACAACTTAACATAAAAAATAATAATCAAGTCTGAAACCATGTCGTCTCTTCTGTTAAATATAGAATGCGTTAGTGTTGAAACTTGTATCAAAATATGACGAACAAGACTTTTCATTGACATGACCATATGATTAAATTGAGTTATCTGCTGATGGTTGTAACCTTTGATAACTTAGTATAGTTCAATTTGATTGAATAATTAAGTTATGCAGTAGGCGTACACACTAACTGGATGATATTCCGTCCAGGAAATTACAGAGCAGCAAAGCGAACTAAAACTAATATTTAAAAAAATATTAGCTCTTTATGTTCTCCAAGCAGAGAAGAGCCACGAAAACATTTAATATGTATTGATAACATCTACATACATAGTTATTTGGAGGAGCGGTTAGGTTGCGAGATGGCGTATAAATGTTTATAGCATTACAACTTTTCTTTGCAACATTGTGAACAGTTTTCGTAGAGAAAGGTAAATATCCTCAGTTACAGAAAGTAAACTGGTAAGCGATAATGTAAGTACTGCAACGTTTGGTTGTGCTTTATATAATACAAGACAATATCGCACAAATAAACTTGCTGGCTTAGAATTCTGACATAATTTGACTAAAAGATGAAAATATACAGAATGTTCTGGCATTCTATTATTGGCGGCGGCCTCGATAGCATTGATATAATATAAAATTGTAATCTAAAATTGTATCTACACAAAATATATATCTTAGTTTAATTATAAAAGTGGTTGTATTTCAGTAGTGTATAAACTTCTTATAAACTCCACCATCCCGGTACGTTAAAGTACCTTAATCAGTATTATTATTAAAAAAAACACGAACAAGGTGCAAGTAAGGGAAGTAGGAAAATCCGCAATGTTTTATGAAACTGCATGGAAAAACATTTTGTTACTTTTTGTTTACGTTCCAGAACTTTAACTATATTTAATACTTTCATTTATGGAACTAATTAATTTTAAATACCTATTTCAAACATACTAGAGCAAATATTTATTTTGAATAGTTTAATATTAGTTTTGAATTAAAATAACAAGCTTCTTATTCTAAGTAATTAATAATCAAGTGGAAATAAAGCGTTTATTAATGATAAGATTTTTTTTGCTAATACGATCATCTTGCGTATTTAAAATAATTACCTAGTTGGAAAGAGACTTTGAGATACAATAAATGCAGGTAAATCGTGAAAAATTTTTGTTGTAAGAATTTGTTATTACTCAAAAAAAAAATTATATAAAGAGTATTATTATTATAATTGTGATTCTATATCTACTCAATACTAACGTTTTGAACAATTAATTTCGAGCCAGCTTACCATTAAATTCCGAATTCAAAGTTCTCATTAGGCCAGAAAGCTATCAATCCATGCTAGCGCGTCAATATCAACCTGAAAATGTGCTGAACACTTTAATTGCTCATATTAAACTAGCTGACACTTGGTAAAGGTTTAACCACAAGATGTCGGGCTTGCGTAACCTATTATTTTACCATAATCGTATTTATTATTTTGTATAAATCCTCGTGTCTATTTTCTGATCTCCTAGCTTACAAACCAATACGCGATCAACCTGACGGTAATTGCTAACGTAATTTCATTATTTGTAAATGTTTAAATCAAATCCTTCATTAAAACGATTTAAAAAATCAAACGTTTTCTCATACGAAAGCCAGACTAAGCTTTTTATCACTTTGTTCACTAACACAAACCAAAGCTCACAGTGGAAGCTTCTCGAACATCCACATTGTGCAGTGCCACCAGCCTATCTGTGCAGTTGACGAAATTGTGAAATAAACATTTACATTAAAATCGTCATTCACGCAAGGAATGAGCGCCATCTTTGACTTGAAAGGTAAGTTGGTCCGGCTGTAAGTTGAGGGATATATAATTATGTTAAATCAGAATCCATTAGTTGAAGAACACAAAAAATTTCTTCTACCAAGCTGCTTCTTGAGAATACTTAATTGTGAGACTTAAGCTTAGGTAGACTTTATTACAATAAAGTCTAGAACTTCGACACCAACTTTCGTTGTTTAACTTTGATTCCTTAATCTTATAAGGCTAAGCTAATCATTGGTAACTTGGAGTAGCTTTTTAGTGCAGTACTTTACATTTTATTTCCATAAATGCACGTTACACAGAATTTACAAAGTTTTTTTTTGATGTGTTATGAACCTAAATGTGGGTTCACGCAGAAAAGTCAAGTCAGAAATCTCTGCACAAATATTGTCTTTGAAAAGTTCTTTGCACACATTACTTTCAAGTTATCGTAATTTTTAAGTTTGTATCGTCTTCCAATTTATATTTAGTAGTTTTTATTCCTTGGGTATGAAAATCACAGAAAAGGCGTGCTTGTTACAAATAGTATATAAAAACCTGGTTTACTACTGTTTAAAAAAAAACCTATGACAAAAGGTAATTTTACAAGCAACGTTTGAAAAACTAATCTTTTTACAAATCATCAAATCATTTGACATAATACAGGTTTCGCAAATGTTTTACTTAGGAAATATTTCAATTTTTAAAATATCGATTATAAAACACCTCGTGTCCTGATGTTTGTTTGAACCAAATTGAACCAAAGTCGGTTTTCATGAAAAGCTGGAAATGGTACTTAATTTGGTCCTGGCGCTTTCCGGGTGCTGCCGCACCACGCTCGCTTCGCTCGCTCGGCTCGCCCGTGTATTATCTACGTACAAACCTAACCTAACCCAATTGATCCTGTATTGTGACTAGGCAGAAAGCAAGCGCAGCGCAGTCGCAGTCAAATGCATGCATGTAGTTTAAAAAAATAAGCAATTTGCGTAATGAGGTTTTGGCATAATGAAATTTTTTCTAGTAAATATTTTGTGTAATGAGTAGTTTATTAAACAATAGTTTGTAAAATGATAAATTTATCAAGTATATTTTTGTCAAACGTTGTTTTTCGAATGAAAATTTGTTATTTGTTTTCTGTCAAATGCGTGGATATCGTAAAAACCTACATGAATATAATCTGCTACCGTATATAATTGCAACTCTATTATTTCCAATTTAAATTATCTATAAAAATGTAATCTATTCACCAGCTTTGTGAAATTCATATGTGAAAAACATAGTACCACGGTAAACGAAATTAATAGTTTAATTTTATTAATAAATACGCATTACACACTGTAGTTCGGACCGTTCTTGTATTCCAAATACTCAAAAACCGCGAATGAAACGCTCAAAACTTGTTCAAAAGGATATTTTCGCAAAAATATTTATAAACTTGTGAACTAAGTTGTGTTTTTATAGAAACGATTTGAACCAAGATGTAGGTTTTGTAGAAATTTATGGTCATGGATTTCATAAGATCTGATAATTTTTTTAACAGCGAAAGTGTTTTGATCTTAGGTCTTGGTAATTTATTTATTTATTGTTTAATACTTTTTACTTGAAATGATTTTTGCTGGGGACAATATTGTTTTACCTCGGTTTTTGAAACGTGATTGTTGACATAATTTTTGCAGGTGGGCTTGCAAAATTTGTTCTCATCATTGAATCTGGGAACTGCACGTAAATCAAAAAAATTCTCGATGCCATAAATTGAGAATATACACTACTGTAAGTCAGTTTTACTCAAATCAAGAATATCTCCTTTGTACTATGGCTTGATCAACAAGTCAATTGGGAACCAAAAGAAATCAGGACAAATCATAAAGTGCCCCCTCAAGGCGGGCTTCCCTCAGGGCTCGGTATTCGCCCCTCTATTATAGACCACGTACACCAATGACATACCTATTCTGTTTAAAGGTGTTCAACTCTCCCTCTTTGCCGACAATACTACCCTATACGTCAAGGGCGTGTACGTCGACACCCTCATCACCAAACTTCAGAAGGCTGTCAACGACCGCGGAGCTAGGTTTAAAAAATGGCGAATCGATGTGAATTCAGAGAAAAGCTCTGCGATGCGCTTCGATCATAAACGCCATCGCCCTTGCGACCCCCATATCCGAATGCCAAGTACCTAGGCGTAACACTCGATCGTACGCTTTCATTCCGACCGCACTTACTCAGAGTTACCTAACTCGCCCGTATGTACATGGGCCGCCTAAACAGTATGTTAGGCAGGCACAGTAAAATGTCTCTTAGGAACAAGCGAACGTTTTTTAAGGTTTGCGTCAGACCAGTCATGACGTATGCCGCCCCAATCTTTGCACATGCCAAACCCTCCTATTTCTATAATCTGCAGGTAGTCCAGAATCTCTTCTGGCGCATGGCCACGGATGCTCCGTGGTACGTGCGAAACGCAGATTTGCACAGGGATCTCGATTTACCTGCAGTTCAACAACACCTTAGGACGCTCTCCACCGCTTTTTTCAAGCGCTCCGAAGAGCATCCTAACCCCCTCATTCGAGTCAGTAACTTACACTGCTCCGTCCATGCCGTCAAGGTAGAAACTCCGTAGACCGAAAAATGCACTCTTGGATCCCCCCAATCAGCTCTCGGCTAATCTGGACCAGCTTAAGGCTGCCCAGGCCGAACATTAATCATCATCAAAACTGTCACTTGCACCTTATGTGATTTTTGCTCTCAGCGGGTGACCCTCTAGCGGGTCCCCGCTTGCGCACTCACCTCCCAACCCGGGTGTCGCTCCGATGAAGGCTGACAGCATTCCCATGCTACAGCCGGCAAGGTGGTTTTTAGTGAGTAGGTGCCACTCTGGTGAGTCCCACATCACCCCGCAGAGGCCGGTATTTTCCTGCGGTGGTATGCATGACGCATCTTTCACCTCCCTTTCGTGAGGGTGCTGCTTAGGCGGCTCAAAAAAAAATCATAAAGTTCCTTAACGCAATAATAATGATAATATCATACATATTTTTATGTTCATAAAAGTTTGTAATTCCTGATTTTAAATTACTGGTTATAACTGAAATTAACTTATTTTTTAGTATTATTAATGTACTTATACTTATTAAAAAATAGACCAAGTTGCTGTACAGCTTTAGCTTATTTACTGTGATAAAAGGCAGACTTTGTCGCAGACGTCCTATATAAAATTTTAATTCCAGCGTTAATCTCCATAATTTGATGGGCAAAATAAACCGCAGAAAGACAAAGTAATCTTTCAAAAATAAAATATTAATTATTACTATTACAACTGATCAGACACTTTTTACCACCATGCCATTATGCGGCTAGACGATAAATTACATTTCCTATCAAAAGTTGACAAAATCAATGGTTGAATAAATAATTAATCATCACGAATGATTCACACAAAAGCTTATCCAAGCAAACCGTTGCTTGAATATAATAAATTATAAATAAATCATCTAAAGTTTAAGTTTAACCCAACCTCTTCTATATCGTATACAAGAATCAGTATTAATTCAACTTAAAGGCGTATTTCAGAAATGCTCTTATAATGGAATATTTTGTTACTCAAATAAGTCGTAATTTTATCATGTGTCATTGTAGTCTGCTACTTATCGTGTAAGGGAGTGGCAACCATCTAGTGTCAAGAGTTGGTCAAGCCGCCTCTGGAAACTTCATAAGCTTCTTCACGACTTGACTTAACGACTGTTATCTTACTACAACAACCGGTACCGACAGCTTAACCGGAGCACGGAAACGCTCAAGCTCTTAAGCCACTGGCGGTCACCCATCCTAGGTCTAGCGCACCGACCGTTGCTTAACTTTGACAATTGTCAAGCTACCACTCGGCCATTAGCGCTTCGAAATATGTAGAGAGTCAGATGAAGCTATATATAACAATATTTGTTTTGCATTCTCAGGAGACAACAATGGCGAAGATATTTCTTTCTTTAAAAAACTCAGGTCAGATTATATGATATAAGTCGCGTAGCTAATAACATAGTAACTAAGTTAGTTTACGGCAAAACCTGTGCATTTTAAGCTTTTTTGTTTGCAAGAGGAAACATTTTGATTGCATTCTTATATTTTATATTTGTAATAGTAACATAATTAGGACGATATTTTACTTACATTTTCAGCATGTGTTGCCAACAATCAGTAAATTAGTAAAATTTGTTATTTCTTAAATTATTATAAGTAAAAATATTTTTCCAGCTAGTGAAAAGAATCCCGTGGCGCGGAGCTTTCAGTTAGAAACATTGATAAGGTTTTGTTTTGATCGCTTTTGATTAAATATGACGCTTATTTCGTGCCGTTTTTTAAATTTAAAATATGTAGTTTTTTTTGGTTGTAAAACACATTTATTTATTTATTTATGGCACAATAACATATTATAAGATAATACACTATTCAATTATTCACAGAAATACAATCATTTTCACCTTATAACATAATATTATAACAACTGAGCACAGCATTTACATTATTATATTACTTAACACAGTAGCTTCTTAATACAAACAGAGATAAATTGCGAATTTAAGTAGTTTCCTTAATATTTTTAATATATTTTCCATAGAATGACAGAAGATATCTAAATTTTGACAATTATTATTCTAACTATTACACATGCAACTTAATGGACTATTGTAGGATACATTGTTTTTAGCTAATGGAACAGAAAATGAGTGTTGCTGGCGGTTAACTCTTTTACTTAACCTTTGTGAAACATGGCTGAGAAGATCGGTGTCATAAATGGAATTTACCACTTTATAAAGAGTTATGAGATCGTTGTTGTAAAGCCTAGCCTGGAGAGACTCCAATTTAAAATATGTATTTTAAATTGGAATATATTAGTAGTTACTCTCTATATTAGTATATATTAGTAGAATATATTAGTCTGTCCTCATACGATTTTAGGTCTCTTGTATTAAATTTGCGCGACATGTAGCGAATGAAGCGTTTTTGAATACTCTCTAATCTGTTCACATGTGTCGCGTAAAAAGAAGTCCACACAACACAAGCGTACTCCAGTATACTTTTTCTAATTAAAGAAACGTAGAAAAGACAATGACTTTTTAAACGGTTTACACTGTCGAGTAAAGAAACACAAACATTTTTTGCTTCTCACTATAATTGAATCAATATGTTGTACGAAAGTTAATTTAGAGTCAACCCATACAGCCAGGTCTTTTACTAGAGACACCCTTTGTAGAGCTATTCCCCCTGAGCTATATGTATGAACTATGTATGCTTTCTTTTTTGTGAAACTGATACACTGGCATTTATCAACATTTAGTTTCATATTATTTAGAACGCACCAATTTTGAATAGTATTAATGTCCTTCTGTAGAAGCAGGCAGTCATTCAAGTTACGTATTGTCTTGTAAATTTTAATATCGTCTGCGTATGCCAGGCAAGGACAATCAATTTCATTCAGAAGGTCATTTATAAATATAATAAACAACAAGGGTCCTAGATTTGACCCCTGTGGTACACCAGATTTTGCTACAAACGGAGAAGATTCGCGACCTCCACGAGTAACCAGTTGTAATCGATTTTCTAAGTAAGATCTCACCCACCTCAGAAGGAATCCATGGATACCAAGCTATTCTATTTTGAGGCATAATATATTGTGATCTCCCTTGTCGAATGCTTTGGCAAAGTCTGTGTAGATTGCATCTGTTTGTCCTCTCTCGTCAAAAGATTTGACTTAATAGTGTATATATGTCAGAAGATTCGTATTAGTAGAGCGAGAAGACATAAACCCATGTTGTTTGTTACAAATAGTTTGTTTAACGTGCCAATAAATTTCTTTGTAAATTATACCTTCAAATATTTTTGCAAAACAATTTAGGATGCTGATAGGTCTGTAATTTTTTATGTCTTTTTTATCGCTTGAATTATATATTGGGACTATTTTCGTAATTTTCCAAAGTTCAGGAAATGCACCCTCTCGTAAAGATTTGTTGAAGATAGTTGTCAGTGGCTGTAACAATCCAGCAGAGCATTGTTTGATAAAGGATGGTGGAATCCCGTCTAATCCCGCTCCCTTATTGACATCTATCTTTTTTAGTGCTGTATGAACTACATTTGTTGTGATATGAATGCTAGGTAGTGAATTAGTAGAAGCAGGAAAGTTTGGTACATACGATGTTGTTTTTTCTTTATTATAAACGGAGGCAAAGAATTGGGCAAAGCAGTTAGCTACCTGTTGTACGTCATGTAGTTTGTTCATTCGGATAAGTATTCGTGACTTTCTTAGATTTAGTGTAACGCCAAAATGCTTTAATATTATTACAGATGTTGTCCTCTAAATTTTGTATATACAAATTAAAACAATTTTTATTTCATTATCTGCTCTTGAGCGTAATAAGCTGTATGAATCATAATCGCGAGAGTTTTTATATTTTTTGAATTTATTTCGGTATTTTTCTTTTTCTTTTATCATTTTTATTAAAGCCTTCGAGAACCATTCTGGATACTGTGACTTTTTATATATACCTTTGGGTGTGTGTCTATCAATTACTACCCACAACTTTTCGTAAAATACATCAAGTAGTTCATTACAGTACAAATGTGTATATTCCTCCCAATCTATTATGTTTAAGTCAGATAAGCAAGCTTTGTAATCACTTTTATAAAAACCGATACTTGATAATTGGCGCTTCTTTTAGTGACCGGTCTCTTGTACATTGAACAGTTACAGTTATGGGTGGATGATGATTATCGACGCAACTTATAGCAAAACTTTCGTCAACTACACAAAAATCCGTGTGATCTACTAAAATTAAGTTTAATATCCTATTATTTTTATTAAGAACATAGTTACACTGTTTTAGATTATTGACATTTAAAAATTCATCTAACAAAGAATACTTTCCGCTTGAGTTATTCAAAGTACAGGTTCCATCACTATTCCATTTAATGTCATGTAAATTAAAACCACCTAAGATTAGAGTTTTATCCTGTTCTGTGCTAGATATTACTTGTGTGGTATTGTCTATAAATTCAGCGAAGTGTTCATGCTGTAAATATGATGGTAAATATGTAACACATACATTCAGCCAGTAACCTTTACACTTCACACGCACCCACAAGTCTTCTACAGATGATTGCCAGTGAGCCTGATGCTCGGATATTAAGCTATTCTTTACTGCTATTATCACCCCCCCACCCGACAGTTTATCGTATCGTTTCATAAAATCTATAAGTCGGTCTCGGCGGTAAACCGTGTAGTGACTATCAATGAATTCCGCTCTAAAAACTTCATCTTGCAGCCATGCTTCACTAAGACAAATAATATCATAATTATTACATAATATGGAATGACCTATATCTATTAGTTTTGTATTCATACCACGCATATTTTGGTAGTATATAAGCAGTTCGGTTGACGCCATTTTTGACTTTAAATATATACATAAAAATATCGTTTATTCTTAAAATTAATTCAACCCCGATAACACTTCTTCATTTTCCGTTTTACGCATGAAAACCCTACCACCGCGCACCCAAACATATTTGTAATATTTCTCCTTGGCTAGTATGCGAGCTGCTGCGTGCAATAATTTGTTTACTGGTGACAGGTGCTCCGAGACATAAACTGGAACTTTTGAACCCCCCATACCGAGCAACGATGAGTTAAGTTTATTTCCTGGATTGGCTTTGTTGTATTTAGTTACGGCTGACAAAAAGTCATCACGACATAAGCTGCTTTTTAATCTTATGACAATATTCCTTGGCCTGCCTGATGATTTATTTTTACTAGCCACTCTGGTGCACCCAAGTATGTCGGATTCTGAAAGTTTGTAGCTGACTACGTTTGAAAGTTGTTTAGTGATGGTAATGACGTTTTCGGCTTTATCTTCTGGTACACCAGAAACTTCAATGTTGGTGTCTCTCATTATTTGCTCAGTTACATTTAATCGATCAGTTAGTAGAATAACTTAGTGTGTCATACGCGTTGCAATTGAGTCTGAGTGGGTGCTAACGATTGCATTTTCGATTTGAAATCCTCATATTAGCCGCTAATGAAATCCTTGGACTGTTTGAATTCTTGCATTTGCTCTTTAATAGGTTGTAATTTTGACTCAAATAAGTCATTTAAAATCTTTGGTAGTTCAGCGCGGATGGCCTCACGAACTTCAGTGTGGATAATTTCCGCAATATCCGAACATTCTCGTTGTGTATTTTGCTGACTGTAGGAGTCATCTCCTGTAAATCTATTGGCTGTACGCATTGTGACATTGCTGTTACCCCTTTGCGTTGGTGACAGGGCGCGTATAGGTGTGTTTTTATTATCCCCTTTCGGTTTAGTATTCGTACACTCCGGGCAGATCCACGACGATTTCTTAGCGGAGGTGATTGACTTGAACTTATTGGGTCCCACATTTAAGCATGTAAGGTCGTACTTTTTATTGCATTGAAAGCATTTTAAAAACTCTGTTGTTCGTAGCTCAACCTGACAACCAGCGCACTTGTTGTTAATATTTGATGCCATTATGTGAAATTAGTAATAACTGAAGAGCGTACAAAGACGCGTATCTATTGTTGTCTGCGTTGTCGATGTGAGAAATGCTCAAATATTTTAAAATTTGAATTTGTCCGTGTACTCTGGGCCTTATATATTTTTTTTATGCGGGAGCGTTGGTTATTAACAGGCAATACTGACGATCAACCATCAATCAGATTTCCGTTCTGTCAGTGGAATAAATGCAAAACAAAAACAATGCTTGAGGTTATTGAAGTTAATTTAGGGTAGTAAATATGCACTAACCAAATTCAAATTCAAATTCAAATTCAAATATTTATTTCTCAACATTGACAATTACTTGTTCTTATTGACGTCAAATAAAACATGATTCTACCACCAGTTCGAAAAAAACCTTCGTGAAGAAGAACTGGCAAGAAACTTCACGGGTATATTTTTTTTTTTCAAAATAAATTTACAGAGTCTCTTTATGTCTATACAAAATTATTCTTTTGTGCATCTGTTAGCTCGGCAAGTCTCCCTCCCCCCAAGTATCCAAACGACGAACACCCTCAAACGGCACCCGTTCACGAGTTAACGCGGGATCCAGCCATCGCCCTCCTCAACCGTCTGACTGTGCCAAATTTAGTGCTTTAGTACTCCAAACAGCTGTGTAATGTGTGGTTTTCAAGAATCTTGAGGTCTGGAATCTTTCACTAAGTTGCTCATAACAATTTCTTATGATATTTAAACTTTTTTCACAATGATTACAATTTAACTTAAAGAGCTCAAAAAAAACGATCATTTAACGTCGGTTGAAATTTTACAAAATTATTTACTTTGTCAAAAAAAGCACTGTTTCCGATGAAAACAACAAAAACGTTCTATTGATAACAAATGTCATAAATGAAATGCACGATTCAAATTGAATATTTATAATTGAATTGTAGCTCGCTACATTGTTATGATAAGATACATTTTTATGAACATTGGAAAAATGTACACCATATTTCATGCGCGAATCGAAATTAATGAACAAGTTCGATTCAAAAAGAACGCTTTGGTTTGTACGTATATGAAGTTATGGCCGCTGGCGCTGTCAATAAAATAGATACTTAGAAATCAATATGAGTGACTTTTTACAATTTTGTCAAGTATGGACTTCTACAAATAAAGCTTTTTTTTTAAATCGTACAAATAGGTCTGTTTTCTGCGCGTTATGGTCGTTTCTTGTGCAGTGGTTAGTAGCCCTGCCTCATACGCCGAAGGTCCGAGGATCGAGTCGGGGCATTCATTTGTGTGATGAACATAAATGTTTGTTCTCGAGTCGTGGGTGTTGATATTTATATATGAACGTTTATTACAGTTCGCTGTGTGGTAACACAACTCTGCTTACTTTGCCCTACAGTCAGATTTATTATGATTATTATTTTAAAGAATTATCCTTTATATGTTATTACCGCATTTTTATCAGGTATGGTTTATTATGTTGTCAATACGTTCCCAAAATAGAAAACATTGTATCTTAAATATTTGTTTATATACTGACAGAAGAGAGTTATTTTCGTGTCAATGAATAGGTAATACTACTAGTTTCTAACAAATGGAGATAATTTATTAAATCAATGTAATGTCAATAGGAACTTGAAAATTTGTTATTCCAATGGATAAGTCCACATAATTTATTAAACTATATTATAGCTGCCATCTGTTCCAGTATAAGTAGATGCAAGAAGATATTAGGATAATAAATCTCAAACAAAAAGGGTACGAACTTGACAAATAACAAGATAAAGATGAAATATTATAGTGGAAATGAATATCGCGTAACTACAGGATATTTATAATCTTATGGGTTGTGACGATTTTGTTTCATATTTAACTGCTGTCAGATGCGTTGTTTACTGATCAATGTGACTCATAACAATGTTAATATACTCTTTAAGCCAATAGTCATTTATTAAAACGTAGACAAGAGCAATATGTATTGCAGGCTACATCAACATTTCGGGTCATCTTATGATAACTTTTCATAAAAACATAAAAACCTAAAACTGCCATGTTTTCACAGCATCTAAGAAAATCTTCTTTGCATACCTTTGACATTTACAAATACCAGGTAATATTCAAACAGAAAAACTTTAGAAAATATGACTTTCAAGTTTTTCCTCATTTAACAAGCGGCCTAAAGGAAAACAAACATGATAAGGAAACGAAGCTTCTGATGGATTTTCTGAAGTATTTTTCAAGTTTCGCAAAAGTTTATAATATATCCTAGAACAATGGATACTCACGTCAAAGTTGGGAATCGTCTCATTACACAGGAACACCGTTTCGGGAATGCTTGAGTATATTTTGTGTATCTTTAGAACTTTACATTCTTCAGGAGAGCTTTAAGTTTTCTGAAATTCTCAGATATCTGTAAATAAAGTAGTTTTGCTTTGTTTGGCTTTGAATTAAGACAAAATTTTCTATGAACGTATTTGGTTTATATTCACTCGGGTTTTAAAATTCTCCATATCATCATATACCAGTTATATACTCCGTATTTAATTTATGTGTTACATTTAAAAACTGTGTTAACTTATCCTTGTTCAATGGTTATATTGGTTTAAAATGAACTCAAAGCCGTAAACTTTCAAGTCACTTAACAATTTAGCGACCACAATAGCCAAATTTCATTACTCAACGTTAATTTCGTAGTTTCCTTTTAAGTAGCACACGGGGGGTTTTCTGATGGTAGATAATTCACATTTACAGCTGTGGTTTTCATTTCGGTTTATAACTAGATGAGAAAAACTGACCGAAGCCAAACATTTTAATACAATACCTTAGTAATCAGAACTGCATCGTTTCTACTAATATGTATAATGTGTAAGAAAAATTGTTTCATTATTTTGTTATAAAGTGTAAAAAATCAACCCATATGAACCTAAGAGGACAAACATGAACAATCCAATCCAATTATGAGTGCTGTCTCCAGAATTTGAACCCAGAGTTATTAACAAATTAGCAAGTTCCACATACGCCACAATCAAGCAATAATTCTAGAAATAGGCCTAGTGCGCCAACTATCCAACCCCTACCATTCTTTCATCGTGCTACAACGCATCACAATGTACGTTTATGTAAACGCCGTACCCTAGTTCCTACCTGCTTAAACAGCCATCAGTCCTTAGAGGTGATAAGCCCATCGCAACGCTAGCTTGCTGATTCTGTAAACAATCTTTTTGAAAGAATAATTAAAACCGGTACTTTAGTTCTGATTATATCGATAGCAAGTAAACAAGCAAATCAAAAACTAGAGAGGAACTTCTTTTTAGAACAGTGCAGATGTCAGAAGACCGCTGTCCACAAAAGTTCCCCGTGTTTGCCGATCGCCTCATCGACGCGATTTGAAGAGTTCCGTTGCTTGTCGCCGGGGATTATTTAAACTTTCCATTTCTCATAATAAAGTTTCATATTGAAAGAACTGAGTTGCATTTTTTACAGGTGTACCCGCCATATTTAATTGCATCGGGCTCTGAACGTAACTTCGGAGGGATTTTTGCGGTGAAATAAGTTTTGCTAACTGAAATTGCAAATTTTGGTTCTCAGTCGTTTTTTAATTTAATTTAAGGTTTTTGAGTACGTCACATTCCTAAGTAAAACTACGAGTACCTGCTAAACAAAACTCCAACGGGAATTAATCCTTGATAAAAATGTATAATACCTTACATCATTTAGGCTACTCAGACTCTCTTTTGACCAAGTTTAGTGTGCATTGACACAGTGATACATATTAGAGCCCCATCGCAACTAAATGTTAATATGAAAGCATACTCTCTAGTTCCTGACGATTCCGAGGTTTTGTGACGTCTCAGTGACAGAATATACACACTATATTGAAGCAAACTATATTCAGTTGATACAGATGTCTGTAGATAAATATATTTGATAAGCAGTTAAGCAGTTCAGGCAGGTCATTCTTTGATAGCAAGTTATACTTACCTTTTTAAGTTACTCGGAAATACATTTTCATAAAATAAATAGAATAAAGGAAAATATTCATTATAATGCAGGTAATGCAGGAAGCTTCAAATGTTTGTATCATTTGCAAAAGTAAAATATAAGGTTGTTAACTACCTAGTTTTGTAATAAAGTACCCAGAAGCAATTATAAAAAGCAGGCCTATTCCAACATAGGGAAAATCGCAAGCGAAAGTGTTTGTCATTATACAAATATTTGTAAAATTAAAAAAAAGCACATATCATTTTTTAACTTCATTCAGGTTATGAATGTTCCCGTGAAGTTTCTTGGCAGTTAGAGTCATGCTTTATTTGACGTCAATTAGAACAAGTAATTGTTAGTGTTGAGCAATTAACATGCAAAATAATATATATTTATATTAAATTTAATTTCAATGTTTTTTTACGCGTACCTCTCACTTCTGAAATCTATTAAAGTTTACTAGTACTGGCCACTTCTTATCTTATTACTCACATTTAATCACAAAAAAAAATTCCGCCTATAACTCTTTAAATAAATAACTCGTCAACATTTCAACAAAATTTTGGTTTCGCGTGTTGAATATTTTGATGTTCATTTATTTGATGTGCTTTACTTTAAAAAGTGGAAGACGCACTTGCAGTGGCGCGTTATTTATTTGCTTCGAATGTATGTCTCCAGTCAGAGTGCATGCGGTGATATCATTTTCCGGCTTGTTAACAATTTTAAATGTGAAAAGTAACAATTTAAAAGGTAATTTAGAATAGGTAGATTAGAATAAATTAGTTTTATAAGAACTTTTCCAATGAAAAATACTTGGTTACTTTTGGTTCTAAGATAACACGAAATTAAAAAAATGTCAACATAATTTTATCCCCGGTGGAGTATCAATTTTGAAATAAAAACATGAATATAATATCAGTTATTAAAAATAGGTAGAGTGAAACTATAATTGAAAAATATGTCGTTAAAACTATTAAAAAATTAACTGCTATAGTCTAATAAGAATTACACTAAAAATTATTTCCCTTACATGAATAACTAAGCGAATAGAACATTCTACAACGCACCTACTTGTTCATAACAAATGAGGTCTTATTATGCTTACTCAGGTCGTTACCGTTATTCAGAAACCACGACGCGTTTTTTTTTTTTTTGTTCCCCTCCGCGGGAAGGGCAGGAGGATAAAAATGCCCTGACGCATACTCTGGCGCGATTCCAAAGTTATGTGGGACTCGTCCCGACGCCTACCAGGACCATACCCACTAAAAACCCCCTGTCGGCTCGTGCATTTTTGCCACTCAGCCTTCATCTGAGCGACGGCCAATTGGAGAAAGAGGCCGCGCTAGCGGGGCCCAGAAGGGGTCACCCGCTGGGATTACATAGCACTGAAGGTGCTCAAAGCACTGAAGGTTAATACATAGCACTGAAGGTGCTCAAAATGAAAATCAATAATTAAAACAAAAATTAAAAAATTGCAAAATAAAATTGAGTTAATTCGCATTTACGTTAGAATTAGGATTTACGTTAGAATTAGAATTTACGGTAGAATTAGAATTTGCGGCCAGAAGGGCCTCGAAATCGGCGGACAGTCTGGTGGATGAGTACGCTTGCGCATTCCTAGGCCTAGCGACTTTGAACTTCGAGTCTAACACAGGAGTAGTATATGAGACTGAATCACGAACTAGAGGATTGGGATGGGTTTCGGAGCGTTTGAAAAACGCTTCAGAGAGTGTTTTGAGATGTTGTTGTACTGTAGGCAGTTCAAGATCTCTATGCAAGTCCGCGTTACGCACGTACCACGGTGCGTTTGTGGCCCGACGGCAAAAGAGGTTTTGAACTACCTGCAGTTTGTGCAGGAGGGAGGGTTTGGCGTGGGCAAAGATTGGCGAGGCATACGTCATGACGGGTCTAACGCAGACCTTGTAAAGTGTACGTTTGTTTCTGAAGGACATTTTACTTTTTCTACCTAACATGCTATTTAGGCGGACTAAATAGTGACGAGCGAGTTTCGAAACTCTTTCGACGTGTGGCTAGAAAGAAAGCGTCGGATCTAATGTGACGCCTAAGTATTTAGTACTGCGCTTCCAGGGGATGGGAATGCCTAACATTCGAACGTGGGGATCGCCATCGGGACGACGGCGTTTGTGGTCGAAGCGCATCGCAGAACTCTTTTCAGGGTTCACATCGATGCGCCATTTTTGAAACCATACACCAAGGGCGTTTACGGCCTTTTGGAGTCTGGTTACAAGGTGCCGAACACTGTGGCCTTTAGTATAGAGTGCGGTGTCGTCAGCAAAGAGGGCGAGTTCAACGCCTTTCGGCGGGATGGGAATGTCGTTGGTGTACACGGTGTACAGCAGAGGGGCGAGGACTGAGCCTTGAGGGACTCCAGCCTTTATGGGACGAGGTGCAGAAAGCGTGCCTTCGTGTTTAAATCGAAACGTACGGTCTTTTAGAAACGACGCTATTAACCTGACTAGGCGATCCGGTAAGCCTATCTTGTAGAGTTTATAGACGAGACCGCTGTGCCAGACTTTATCGAAAGCCTTGGCTACGTCAAAGAAAACCGCGACTGTTTTATAACGACGCGGATAGAAACCGTCAAGTATATACTCGACGATTCGGTGGACTTGCTGAGGGCAGGAGTGTTTAGCGCGAAAGCCGAACTGATGGGGAATAATGAGAGGATCGCCATCCGTTGGAAACAGATGGTTCCGCATTCGAGAGAGTATGACTCTCTCGAGAAGTTTAGACATTGCCTTGAGGAGGCTGATGGGTCTGTGATTAGCCGGGACGTTCAGAGGTTTGCCCGGCTTGGGAATGCCTATGACTGTCGCTTCTTTCCAAGCTTTTGGAAAGTAGCTATGGTCGAAGCAGGCATTGAAAATGATAGCTAACAAGGTAAGCATCTGTTGAGGTAGGTGCTTAAGTGCGTGGTTGGAAATTCCATCCGCACCCAGAGCCTTTTTGGACTTTTGATTTCTAATGAGAAGCAAGATTTCGTCATTAGAGACTGTGACAGGGTCGGCAGTGATGGGGAGAGAGTCTCTGCGAAGGACTTCGTCCTCCACCGCCTGAATGTGTGAGGGATCAGCAGGTTGCGTGCTGGGCGAGCATTGTGCGGCAATGCTGTCGGCGAAGCATTCGGCTTTCTCTTCGACTTCGAAGGCAGTAGTGCCATCGGGACGAGTGAGAGGAGGAACGTGAGAGACGGTGTCTACGCGTAAGGCTCGGGCCATGCTATAGTACGCTTGGTGGGACGGAGAGATATTCGCCATGAGATCGTTCATCTGAGCGTCTCGGAGTTCCGCGAGGCAAGACCTAACTTTACGTTGAAGCTGATTCGCAGCTGTTCTATAGGCGGGCGTGGGATATTTCTTGGCTCTCCGGAGAGCCGCGTTCTTAGCTTTAATAAGATTGCTAACGGCTAAGGGAAGCGTGGGTTTGCCTTGCTTAGCAACCTTTTCGTTGTCACTGATGGCTGAGTTGATAGCATCAGTGAGAGAATTTACTAATGAATCGATTTTATCCGGGCTATCTAATTGTTCGGGAGAGATCGCGAGTGGAGAGTTCGGAGCCTCTAAGGCTGAAACTAACGTATTTTTAAAACCTTTCCAGTTGGTAAAGGTCTTAGGAGATGAGACGTTATCGTTCGGCGGTCCTAGCACGAGGGAAACGGGGCGATGGTCGGAGCCTAGGTCATCGAGCGGTTCGATAGACCTTAGATCAAGATTGATTCGCTTGATAATTGCAAAGTCGAGGATGTCAGGAGAGTAGGACGGGTTATTGGGATAGTGAGTGAGAGTGATAGGGGATATGACGTCTAGGTCAAGGGAGTTAGAGATGTCGAGGAGAGCGAAACCGCTGGTGTTAGTCGATAGGCACGTCCAGTCAGTATGTTTGGAGTTAAAGTCTCCGAACATAATGACTGAATGGCCGAGGGCGAGAATGGCCTCAAAGTCGCTGCGGATTGGTCTGGTACCACTAGGTATGTAGATTGAAGCTATGATGATGGTCGGATGACCAGTCATAGCCAATCTACACACAGTGGCTTCCATGTTGAGGAGAGGAGGAGTAGGGAGAGGACAGCAGTGGAAGCCTCTTTTGTAATATATAGCGGTGCCGCCGAAACCGTCGGAGTTGGGCCTATCGTTACGAATAAACGCGTACTTAGGTATAGCGAATCCCCTGGAGCGGTTTGGAGTAAGCCATGTCTCCTGGAGAAGGAATAAGTCAGGTTCTTGGTTCTGAAGGAACAGTTTTATTTCGGGAAGGTTGGTGTTAAGGCTACGAGCGTTAAAAGATACTAGGGATAAGCCCTAGGGTTTAATACGACTGGACGCGGGATTCGCGGGTCTAGACATTATAATTTATTATTTACGAATTTATAAAATATTAAAGAATTTACAACGAACTTAGGAGCGAGTGATGCTCGGCTAAAGCAAATAAACGCTCTTGAGGAGAGCGGGCGGCTCGCAGTTTGCGTGCGAGCACGGAAATTTCGTTAATATCGACGTTTTGAATAACGTCGAACACGGTCTTCATGTCCTCAGCCAACGACGACTGAGGTGCGGATGACGGAGAAGGACGCGGCCCTACGGAAGCTACGGGAGCTGGGATGGGTCGGGAAGGTGCAGGCGGAACGGCCGGACGCTGCCTCCAAGACAGAGCCGGAGTAGGCGTCGGCTGAGCGGGCTTTGCTTCCGGGGGACCCCGGTTGCGCAGCGGCGGGAAGTTAGCGTGAGTGAGCGGCGGCGCCGGTTTAGGCGCGACCCTCTTGGCGGTGGAACGCGGAGCACGCGGGCAGCCCCTGTAGTTAGCTGTGTGACCAGACTGGCCGCACAGCACACAGGCAGGGGGGGAAGTGGATTCGGGAGTGCGAGTGCACTCCTTCGTAAAATGTGGATCCAGGCACTTAACGCACCTGGGGGGAGCTGAGCAGTTAGCCGCTGCGTGGCCGTAGAGCTGGCAGCGGTGGCACTGCCCAGGGTGACCGCGGGGGTTGGGACGCTCAACAGAGATATTTGAGAGTCCGCAAATTGTGCGAGCCTCTCTAAAGATCTCCCTCGAGTTGGGAGAATTCGACAAGATAACTAAAGCTAACGGAAAGCGCCTACCGCGGTTGGAGTGCATCTTGTGCACTGCTTCGGCCGGGAAACCCTGGGACTTAAGGTCCTCGAGGATTTCTTCATTCGCGAGCTCGAACGGGACGCCCCGTAGTACTGCGCGGATCTTACGCTCCTCCGGGAGGGCGTAGGTGTGGTACGCGATTTGATTTAACCCGAGCAACCTGGTAAACGCGCGGAAGTCGTCGACGGTCGCGACTTGAATTTTAATTGTATCGCCAGCGTTGGCGGCTTTTAAGTAATTAATTTTGTGCTCTTTGCACAAGTTAGAAACCCCGGTCCAGCGCGTTTTTTCACGCAGGAAGACGGGCGGAGGGAGCTGAGGTTTTGGCGGGACGGGAGCGCAGCGCGTCGCTGGCTTCGATGGGACCGACGGAGACGCAGTTACTTCGAGCGATTTTGACGGCGCGGGGGCTGGTGTTGAAGACACCGGGGTTGGCTCGGGTGTTGAAGACACCGCGGCCTTTTTCGAACGCTTCTTAGAGCGTTTGGCAACTAATTGGAACTCGGGCTCTGGAGAGCCGGTTAGGGTGGCGGCGACCGACGAAGCTACGGACGCGGCGGAGTCTGAATCGCTCCCGGGAGCGGTACGCTTCCTACGAGATGAGCGTGAGGATGAGACCGACGCGCAGTCCATATCGGATGGAACGGGAGACGCGGGAGAGCTATAGACCTGAGGGGTCTGGACGTTAGAGGCCTGAGAGGCTGGGGTTGGGGCCTGAGGGGCCGGGGACGCGTTAAGCGCTAGTACAGCTTGCGTAAATATGTCGTCAGAAATTGAAACACCCGACGCGGCGAGTGCTTGGGCGAACGCCTTCGCAATGTTAATGACGATTTGCTTATCCATTTGGGAAGGGGTTGGGACAATAATGTGTAAAAATATAAGTATAATAAAAGATGCCTAGTTCCTAAAAAAACCTAGCAAAATCCTAGCGGCAAACCTCCCTACCAGCGGTAGGGGGGCTGGGGAGAAAAACTTAAAACTAACCGTAGTACGCCGAAGGCCGCTACCTAGAAACCTAAAAAAGGGTACGCAGGTAAAGAGTTGACCGCGTTAGGGTCAACCTCTACCGACAGAAAGGACAAATACACACGAAAACACACAAATATGATAAAAATAAATATGAAAATAGGAGAAAATAAATAAAATAGAGAAGTGAAATAAATAAAAATAAAAAGGACTGGTTCAGTACAAATTCGTTGTCACCGTTAAGTATCCTTTGCACTGAAACCAGACTACTTACGCTGGGCACAACACTGCACTCAGCACAAGCACAACACAACTTAGCACAGCACTTTGAAGACTAAGGGGCTTAGTCGCAAAGAAAAATCGCACTTCGAAAGCACTCAGACGGAGTAGAAAAACCTTGAAAACCGAAGCACGGAACCAACACGCTAGACTGTGACGTCAGTAGGACTGAGCGCCACGGAATGGCGGGAAGGGACCGACCAACGGAGAACTGGGTCTTGCACGTCCGCACCGCGTGGCGATCGGAGCGAGAATGCCACGACGCGTAAACTGTGCCTAAGTAAATACCTCTTACAGCAGGTCGTTACTCCACCAACCCCCTCCCCTGGAGCTGCATCAGGGAGGGGCTCCGATGCCACGGAGTTCTACCGTACCTGCGCCGGGTCGTCGGGGACTAACTGTCTGGGCGTGTGGTGGAATACCCCAATCGAGACCGGTGGTGTCGGCGGGAGATGTTGTGCGGCGTTCCTCAGGGGTCGGTACTAGGCCCACTCCTTTGGAACATCGGCTACGACTGGGTGCTGCAAGGAGCCACAGTGCTGGGTGTCGGCGTAGCCGCGGATGACACCTTGGTCACTGCCCGAGGCAAAAGCCACAGGGATGCTTCCTTGCGCGTTTTGGTTGGTTCGATTGGCGCTCGAAAAGTCCGAGGCCGGGGTTTTCCATGGCCCGTGGAACGCGCCGCCCCGGGGTGCCCATATCGTCGTATTCGGAGTCTTGTATGGTGCCCCTGTGTGGACCGGCAGCGCCCTAACTCGCAGCAATGTCATCCGCTTGACGCGAGTCCAGCGGCTGATGGCGATCAGGGTGGTACGGGGTTATCGCACGATCTCGGGTGAGGCATCTTGCGTGCTGGCGGGTATTATTCCCTGGGACCTGGAAGCAAGAGCCCTCGTGTCGCTCTGCGAGCCAAGGGTCTCCCGCCTGCACTGCAGGAACTGGAGGGGCACAGAGCTTAGCTGCGCCAACGGGCTACCGAAGCGTGGGAGTTCAGGCTGGAGCAGGAGGCGGCGGAGAGGGTGAGGGAAGATGATGCATGTTCCCTTCCGCTTCGTCGCCGCCGCAGGGAACGCCGGAGGGCGGCTTTTATTGCTGAAAGCCTCCCTCTCTCGCAGTCCCATGAGCCTTCGGTGGCGGGTTCGGGGGAACCCGCCTCCGGTCCAGGGCTCGAGATGGCGCGTGCGCTTCCTGCGCACCATCTCATGAGGGACGACTAGAAAGGGACCCCTCCCTCTCGGGACGTCACCGGCGCTGCACAGAGCGCTGATCAACGCTGTTGGGCTGCAACCAAATGCGCAAGCTCCTCGTGACCCGACTCCGTACGTCCAGACGGAAGCCGCAGGTTTTTAGCCGGTACAAGTCCGGCATAACCCGACATCGGCCCCCACTGGAGTCGGTATTCATGAGGATTTTCCTGCGATAAAAAAAGGTCTTTACTCCACCAAGTTAATACACAAGAACTAAAATAATATCATTGAATTTTTTTCAATGAATGAATATAGATAAATATACATCATGCTGAAATATGTTCAACTTCGCGAACAAGAGTAAATATTTATAGCTTTAGGAAACTGTTTATGTTTAAAGTAGAATAATATGCTGAATGATATTGTACTTGATTCTGACATGAGTAGACCACACTTAAGAGTAAATTATGTGATTTGTACAAACGACGACGTTAATAACTGTGATAAAACTAAAGATGTGATTACTCATATCCTGTACAGGCTACGATCAATTATGTTTAACTCAATTATCGTTATAACTTGACTAGATAATATATTTATAAAAATAGACCGTCACAAACGACAGCCTTAATTATCTCCTTGGAGGGATATCTGTCTGACCCAACTTAGGGGTGGTGTCAGGCAATGCATATTCAACAACGCTTCCCTACTGCAGGTTGGTTCGTGGACTTTACACTTATCTTCGAAATATTTTTTAGGCATGTTGGTTTCCTTACGATGTATTCCTTCACCTTTGGAGCAGTCAGCTTGCTCAGAGCACTGGTGTATTTGGCAGTCGTGGGGACAGAACCCGGGGCCATCAGATCGAGAAGCCAGCGACCTAACTGTTGCGCTACCGACGCACCGAATATAATACTTGTATCAAAAATATAACGAACGAGACTTTACATTGGCATGACATTGAATAACTTGAGTTGTCTGCTGTTGGTCGTAACCTTTGTTAACTTTGTATAGTGCAATTTGATGAAATAATTTAGAAATTTAGTACGTACGTACACACTAACTCATCGTTTAGCATGGATGGTATTCTGTGCAGGAGACCAAAGAGCATCAAAGCGTACTAGAACTCTACTAGAAAAAATAGCAGCTCTTTATGTTATCCAAGTAGAGAAGAGCCATGAGAAAAGATAATTATTATTGATAATATCTATATAGATATTTGGAGGAGACATATTGCGGTATATAAATATTCAGTAGATATAGCATATAACAAGTGATAATAAGTACCTACCTCATTCACTATTATGATTAATAAAAACAGAAACTAAATGTCACGTCGTTTTTACGTCCATTTATGCACCCTTACTATTTAGAGTTAATTTCGAATATTTTTTTCAAACATATTAGAATAAAATGTATCTTAGTTTTTTATTAAAAATAACAACCTGCTCATTCTCTAGTAACTAATTATTTCCACAAACTACACCGTTGTTATACTGTTGTAATTCCAAGAAATGGCGTTGTGTCTGGGATGGAGACAACCGAATTTGTTTACCCGCTTCTTACGTCAAAACCTCGACTTGTTAGATTTATTATCTCGTCTCGATCTTTCGCAAACAAGACGGAGGAGTGTCAAGTGGAAATGTAGCTTTCATTTATGTTAGGATTTGGACTTGGAGGTTTTAAGACGCTCACATGTTTTCTGGAATCATTCAAAAATATTATGTTACAATTAAGGGGTTTAATTTTCATTTTGTTCATTAGATCAATCTTTGTAATCAAATGAAGTACCTAGTTCGTAAGTTATGGTTGGGAAGAAATTTGAAGTACGCCAAAAAAGTGTTAAGAAAAAAGATATTTACCTGTACACATATTTTTACTAAAACAAATAATCATTATACTTGTGTTTCTATATCTACTCAATGCTAATGTTCTGACCAATTGATTTCAATTGTCAGCTTACCATCAAAGTCAGACCAAAAAGTTTTCATTGACTTTATTAGAAAAAGTCTCACGCTACCAATCAATGGCTACCGAGTCAATATTAGCTTGAAATTCATTTGCTTATATTGAACTTGCTTACACTGGGTTCGGCCACATTATAGCGGGCTGGCTTTCAACGTACCTGTAATATTTCGAAACCCTTATTTTATTTTTCTTTATTTTTAACTAACAAACTAGCGTATGACCAACCTGATGGTAGGTGCTAACGAACATCATTAATCGTAGATGATTAAATTGAAGTCCTCCATTTCAAAAAATCTAATTTTTCTTACTTATTCAAAAGCCAGACTACAAGAAGCTTGTTAATACTTTGTTCACAACTACAAACCACTGAGGACCGACTTATGTGTTCAATAAACAAGAATGTGAACTTTTTGTGTGGCATTTACATAAAAAAGGCATTCTCGCATAGAATGAAGCGCCAGCTTTGACTGCAGTTTATCGGGCTGTATAGTCATTATATCAGCCACTCATCTGAACACTCTGGAGAATGTATAATTCTGTTTACTCAGAGTCGATTAGATAAAGAACCCAAAACTACTACCACTTAGCTTCTTCTTGAGAAAACTTAATTGTGAGAGGTAAGCTAACGTAGACCTTATCACAATGGAGCCAAGCTAACCTAAACTACTTTCACTGCTTAGCTTTGATCCCTAATCTTATAAGGCTTTGCTGTTTGTTGGTAAATTGGAGTACCTAAGTTTTTTATAGTGTTGTAAATGTGCTAATTGATAATCACGATCTTTTAAAATTTCGTTTCCGTAAAGGCGTGGTTCACAGTATTTAAAAACTCTTTATTTTATCTGTAACAACAAACGTGTGTTCACGCAAATAAAAGTCAAATTAGGAGTTTCTATACAAATATTGTAGTTTAAAAATTTTCTTTCCACATAGGTTTTTTTATTAAATAATCATAATTTTATTTTTGTACTGTATATGAAAAACACAGTAAAGGACTGCTTGGATGTTAAAAATAAGATGCACAAATTTATAAACCACGTGAATAGAATCTACTGCCATGTATAATTACAATTCTATTTAGTCTGATTTAAATTACCTATAAAAAAGTAATCTTTTCGCCGGCTTTGTAAAATTAATATGTGAAAACCATGAAACAACGAGAAAAGAAATTAATATTTTATTTTTATGAATAAATACGCATTCATAACCTCGTGCTCAACAATTCCCGACCGCTCTTCTATGCATGAAGCAATTTAAACGAGCCCAGAGCATTTGCTCTTTATGAAATTACGCCAAATATTCAAAAGCCGCGAATGAAATGCTCAAAACTTTTGTTCAAAACGACATTTTCACAAAAGTATTTATTAGCTTGTGAACTAAGTTGAGTTATCATAGAAAGGAATTGAACCAAGATATAGGTTTTGTAGAATTGAAGGATCATGGCTTTCATAAGATCTGATAACTTTTTAACAGCGAAAGAGTTTTGATACTTTTTGCATGAAATATTTTGTTACTCAAATAAGTAGTAATTCTTTCATGTGCCATTGTAGTCTTCTACTTATCGTGTAAGGGACTGACACCCATCTACTAGTATCAGAGTTGATCAAGCCGCCTCTGGAAACTCCATAAGCCTCTTCACGAATCTTATCTTCTCTTAAGCCACTGGCGGTTACCCATCCTAGGTCTAGCGCACCGACCGTCGCTTTACTTAGACAATTGCCAAGTGACTGTGGCAACTATTTTTAGTGAGTCATGCACAAACAAAGCCATAGGTGAAGCTATGTATCACGAAATTTAGTTCGCATTCTCAGGAGACAGCAACGATGAAAACGTTTTTTTCTTTAAAAAATTTAGTACAGAGTATGTGACATAAGTCTAGTAGCTAAAATATAATTATTTCGAAATGTGCATTCAATGCCAACAATCAGTCCATTAGTAAAAATAATAAATAACTATACCTATTAAAAATTTTTTTTTCCAGGGAGTGAAAAGATCCCCGTCGCGCGAGGTTTTCATTTGGGAACATCTGTGAGGTTTTGTTTTGATTAAATTTGACGTTTATTTCGTACCTATTTTGAACTTTAAATATATAGTTTTTTTTATCTGGTCGTAAATCACATTAAATCTAATTAATTAAATGCCGGATGAAAATTTTTATACTGTTGCTCTCTGTATTGTTATGATAAGATACATGTTGTTAAACATGTTATGTTAAACTCCAACTCAGATCATTTATGTTTTACGTAAGTACTTTTTACTTCTGGTAGGTAAAGCGCTGCCACCGCTGTCCAAGCTAACTAAAATTTAGGATGACTTGTCACTTCTTATATTACATATTTACCCATTTTGTAACGACGTTCCTGAGCCTTTTAATGCCGCAATCAACTCAAATGTTTAATCACCTGAATTTAATTTTGTCTATATTTGTTTAGTTTTATAACTCTTCAACATTTCAACAAAAATTTGGAGTCAAACTTTTGCATTTTTGATGTTTCTTTTATTTGAATTATTCGCTTTTCAAACCGCAGTTTTGGTTATTAAAAGTTCGCTGGAGTTTTCAAAAATGAACGACGCAGTTGCGGCGCACTTGCATACATTATTTGTCTGATTCGAATGTATGTATCCAGTCAGAGTGCATGCGGTTTTATCATTTTCAGGATTGTTTACAATTTTATGTGTGAAAAGTAAGAGTTTAAAAGGTAGCTTAAAATAACACGACCAGTATTTTCAACATATTATTAAATTGGTTGAATAAGAACATTTCTTACGTAACAAATCGTTGGTTGATGATCGGTTGAGCACCAATTTTGAAACAAAAGCTTTTATATAATATCAGACACTAAAATCAGGTAGCCGGAAACGAATATCATTAAAAATATGTCGTCATTTAACTCTGAAAATCTAACTGCTATAATCTATTAAGATTTTTCCGTAAAATCATTGCCTTCACATGAATAACTAAGCGAATAGAACATTCTACAACGCACCTACTTGTTCATAACAAATGAAGTCTTATTATGCTTACTCAGGTCCTTACCATTGTTCAGAAACCACGGCGCGTAAACTGTGCCTAAGTAAATACGTCCTACAGCAGGTCGTTAGACCACCGAGTTACGACACAGCAACTAAGATTATATCGTTGAATTTTCTTCAAAGATGTAGATACATATAATTTTGAAATTGGTTCCATTTTTTAAATATAGGAAACTGTTTATTTTGAAAGTAGTAATGATATTGTGCAGAATTCAGATACGAGTAGAGTACACTTCAGAGTAAGTAATAGGAGTAAATAGCTTGCCACATTAACATCTGTAACAAAACCAACGATGTGAGTAAAGGCTATGATTATTAATGTTTAAAACTATGCAACGTCTTTTAAACTCGACTAGATAACTTATTTATAAAAATAGACCGTCACAAGATATTTATCAAACTGTCAAATCCCCCTGTAGGGATATCCGCCTGACCCAACTTAGGGATGGTGTCAGGTACCACGCTCGCCTACTGCAAGTTGGCAGACTTTACACGTATCTTCCAAATGTTTTCTGGGCATGTGGGTTTCCTTACGACGTTTTTCTTTACCTTTAGAGCAGTTGGCTTGATGTACTCAAGATCATAAACTCATCGTCATATTTGGCAGACATGGGGACAGAACCGCGCTACCGACGCACCATATATATTATAACAGAATAGAGCATCAAAAATATTGATACAATTTTTTGATTAAAGCAGAACAACTTAAAAAATTTATATAAACAAGTCTGTAATCAAGTCTTGTGTTCGTCTCTTCTGTTAAATATATTTGCATGCTTTAGCGTTGAAACTTATATCAAAAATACAACGAACAAGACATTTTGATTAACTTGAGTTATCTGCTATTGGTTGAAACCTTTGTTAACTTTGTGTAGTGCAATTTAGTAAAATAATATAGAAATTCAGTAAGCGTACCTACACATTAACTTGAACTAGATTTTAATATCTAAAAAAATAGCAGTTCTTTATAAACTCCAAGCAGAGAAGGGCCATGAAAACAAATACAATTTATTGATAACATCTACATAGTTATTTGGAGGAGCGGTTAGGTTGCGAGATTGTGCATAAATGTTTAGTAGTTTATAACATTACAGATTTTCTCTGCAATATTGTGAACAGTTTTCGTAGGGAGAGCAAAGTATCCTCAGTTTCAGAAAGTGAACTGGTAAGCCATAGTATAGGAACCTTAATGACTATTATGATATCTATAATATATCATAAAAGTCATTAGTAATATAGTATGAGAAGTAGGATGGAAAATCCTCAATATTTTATTAAACTTCATACAAAAATATTTTTTACTTTTTACGTCCCAGAACTTTAAATATTCATTTATGGCACTTGTAATTTCAAATAACTTTTTCAAACATACTAGAACAAATACTTATCTTAGTTTTGAATTAAAATAACAATCTTCTTATTATCATGTAAATAATTAGTATGATAGTGTTATATCAGTTCTAATTCCGAGAAATGGCGTTGTGTCTGGCATGGAGACAACCGAATTTGTTTACCCGCTTCTTACGTCAAAACCTCGGCTTCTTAAAGAATATTGGCAAACTCACATACATTGTCAGTACCGCTTTCATTTTCGCAGAGCATTCACGTATCTCAAATTGAATATGAGTGTTTGACTGTTTGAATTATGGATAATCGAAATGCAATCATAAGAGTTATATAGAAGTTGGGAATAAAAAGACGAAATTATAACCTAGCCTCAAAAAACACTACGTCTAAAAACCGATTAGAGATAAAAATTAAAACAGTATTAAAAATACAGTCACTTATTCACAATTCCTAAATAAAATAGAACCCTGTGTGTAACTGACAGATAATAACTTCTGTTCCTTTGTAAGTGGGGAGTAAATACCACAGCAGACTCGAGGAGTGTAAGCAACTTACATAATACGTAGGTATGTATGTATTTAATTGTGAGTTGATTTTACTTTGGGCTTTTAGTAACAAATAAACTAGAAATGTTGAAAACAATGCAGTTAGAAGTAAGGTAAGTTTAAATTAAAATGGTTTTACTATTAGTAAAGGTTAAAACATTAATCAAACTGTCTACACTGGATGTTTAAAATAAATAAATACTCTGAATTTTGGTAAAAAAATAGTTAATGGTGAACGGTGCTGGGGGAGCAAGCAATGATGGCAATACGAACTTAGTTTGTTGAAAAAATATGTAGAACACAATACAAATTGAGGTTAATAAATAGAACTATTTAAAATCAAAAAAATCAATTGGTAAAAACGTTAGTACTGAGTTGATAAAGAATCATAATTATAATGATTATATTCTTTATTTTAGTTGATAAATAAAATATTATAACAGCTACATTTTTTAAACAATAATCCTGTATTTATTTTATGTCAAAGTATTTTTCCAACTTATCTTGTTAGATGATTTTACTATAAAAATGAAAAATAAATCCTTTAATTTTTAATGTTATTTTATACATTTATCAATGATTCCACAAAACACATTTTAAGAGCGTCTTAAAAACACGATCCAAGTCTTCACATAAATGAAAGCTACTTTTCCACTTGACACTCCTCCGTCTTGTTTGCGGTACATCAAGACGAGATAATAAAGGCGAATGGCAGACTGGGTACCCTGTAATATTTATAAATTGTAAACATATCAAAACCGGGCTATATTTAGTTTATAGGTCAATATTAGACACGTATTTACCAAGCTCAAATATTGAGAAAGTTGTTGGGGATACTTAGAAATATAATAAAATCTAATTATCCCCGTAACAACACCATTTATTTTTTCATCGACATCTATAAAAATTATATACTGTCAATGTGTCAAACTTCAAAGACATTGAGCCGCCATTTCAATGAACCCTTATGTCAATTGTCTTTTAAGGCACCGTGGTCACGAAAGACTAAGTGACAGTCCTCTATTTGACAGATATTAAAGCTATCAATCATCTCCATCTATTTATCAATCTACGAGCGTAGAGTTCAGAATTAACACAGAATGAGCTGACAGTGTCTTGAGTTTTTGGTCTTGCAGCTTCGTAGATGTTGGATTTTATGTTTTTAAGTATCAGATCCTATGTTGAAGAAAGCTTCCAGACATCTTCACGATTGATATTAGAGGGGTTTTTTTTAATTTCAATAGCTTCATCTGATCATCTTATAAACGTTTAACTCTCTGACCGTATTCGTCCTCTTAACAATGTTTTCACGTGTTTTTCACGTGTTTTTTGAGGTTAGGTTATAATTTCGACTTTTTTTTAACCAAAATTCAAAGTATTTATTTATTTTAAACATCCAGTGTAGACAGTTTGATTAATGTTTTAACCTTTACTAATAGTAAAACCATTTTTATTTAAACTCACCTTACTTCTAACTGCATTGTTTTCAACATTTCTAATTTATTTGTTACTAAAAGCCCAAAGTAAAATCAACTCACAATTAAATACATACATACCTACGTATTATGTAAGTTGCTTACACTCCTCGAGTCTGCTGTGGTATTTACTCCCCACTTACAAAGGAACAGAAGTTATTATCTATCAGTTACACACAGGGTTCTATTTTATTTAGGAATTGTGAATAAGTGACTGTATTTTTAATACTGTTTTAATTTTTATCTCTTATCGGTTTTTACACAAATATGATTTAATATAACTTCTTTTATATTAGACGATTTTTTAGTATTAATGAGCATTCTGATGATTTCCTATTTCTTACGATAACGGCGTTCTACTAAAAACTAATAGATATATATTTTTTCTTCTAAACATAAACTCGGCGCGAACAGCACAATTCGGTTGAATTAATACCATGAATTTAAATAATTACAAAATGGGTGGGTACAATAGGCAATTCGCTAGAATTTAGGTGATTCCGTGAATTTTCGGTGGCACGATAGTACCTTGTGACTAGCAATTTTTCTCCACTGTAAGTTAATGAGGGTGAAAACTACGAGACTGAAAAATTTCAGACCAACTTACACGGCAAATATATTAGTTAAAATTTCACAAAGACAAAGACCAAATAATTAAATATAAAGAATTACTCGAACAAATAAAATAGAATTATCTTTAACTCGTTTTCTTTTCTATTTAAAAATTTGTTTTTGTTTTTAAATATTTAAATATACTTGTATGTAAGTTAAGAATTGTTATTATGGAATAAAATTATATTTTGTACAACAATATATTTTTTGAATTAATTAAACAATTATATCCTTGAAAGATTTTGAATTTCAGCATACCTAATTCAGGACTGTTTTTTTCAGATGTTGTTCTCCACACATTCAACGTAGCGGTGTTAATTTAATAAGATGTAGTTTTTTCGTTCAGCCGGAGGATTGTCCCAAGGTCTCTATGACATAAAATAAAAAAGTCAAAAACATAAAAAGAACAACCGTAGTTCTCTCGTAAAAAGCAACTTTCTCCAAAATGAGCGGGTTTTCATCATCATATAAATATTTTTGATGTTATCAGGCACAGTGATTTGCAAACGTTTATATACATATAGCTTCTGAACACAATATCCAGTCATACATTATATTATATTGTACCCATCCGAACCGCAGATTCAAAAATCTCGTGTAACGATTGTCTGGAAACATTTCTATAATAACGACTAAATAACAATATGAAATTAAATTTAACTTTCAACTTTAACATCATTAAAACAATTTATAATTTACAAAATTACATTCAGAAAACCGCATGAGTGTATTAGCACCGTAAGAGGGATATAGGAAGCCATTTTGTGGGTTATATTATTATTTGACCCTTATAAATTGACCTCCAGTCAACCTTTACGACAAAGGACACTCCTTTATTTCCTATGGTTTACAGTAAAATTATTTATGTTGGAATGAACAATGAATCTTATCGATATGAATTTCGATTTTATGTCTATAGCCATTTTGTTGATAAACCAATAAAAAATATCGATAAAGTCCAAAGATAAATCATTGTATTCGCATTTACCTGTATTTTTTATAAAGGACTACGTGACATCCACCATCAAAATCATTTATTTGCTGTTACACAACGTGAGTTATAAAGCATAACATTTCCTAATGGAATGGCATAGTCTTAATTGTAATCGATTTCTTGTTGTATAATGATTATTTTATCGCTCAACATTTTAATTGATGTGACAATTAAATTCTGCTCCAAGAATTACAAAACGAGCGACAAAATTCAATCAAAGGAATCAAACCGAAGTCCCCGAAGTAGAAGGCAGGGCAGAAACCATACATCATGAGGTTGCGAAAAAAGAAGAAAACATTGATCATTAATAATATGAACACGGTTTAGGATATAAGCACCAATTAATCATAATGCTAATCCTTATTCCAAAATAACAACAATAATTGGCTTTAAATTTTAAATCGTACAAAAATCGCTGTCAAAAATCAAGATCAGATGAAAAAGACATATACAAATAAATATTAATTAAAATAACAACCAGGCGTTCGTTGTGCCTAATTGGAAAACTTTGGAATAATAATGAAAAATACCAAAAAATTTAAGGAAAATAAATTTAACTAATTAATCTCCACATTTCACTACTACTTTGTAAATTAATTATAGAACAACCACAACCTAAGTTTCGAATTTCACAAACCTTATTATATCTTTTACGGCCATATTGCCTACATATCAAGTAATTAATTCAACCATTTTGAGAAAGGTACCTATAATTAAGTTTTATTCGTATTTTCATCTTATACCATTAACTTAATTGCTAATATAACATTATTCGGCGTTAGGTATTCGGAACTCGTAGCTAAAGTCAAGATTTAGTGTGCACCACAGAGAGGGGATAACATAGAGATATAAAATACACATACATCGTTAAAACTCTCCTCCCCATCAGTTCGGCTTTCGCGCTAAACACTCCTGCCCTCAGCAAGTCCACCGAATCGTCGAGTATATACTTGACGGTTTCTATCCGCGTCGTTATAAATCAGTCGCGGTTTTCTTTGACGTAGCCAAGGCTTTCGATAAAGTCTGGCACAGCGGTCTCGTTTATAAACTCTACAAGATAGGCTTACCGGATCGCCTAGTCAGGATAATAGCGTCGTTTCTCAAAGACCGTACGTTTCGATTTAAACACGAAGGCACGCTTTCTGCACCTCGTCCCATAAAGGCGGGAGTCCCTCAAGGCTCAGTCCTCGCCCCTCTGCTGTACACCGTGTACACCAACGACATTCCCATCCCGCCGAAAGGCGTCGAACTCGCCCTCTTCGCTGACGACACCGCACTCTATACCAAAGGCCACGGTGTTCGGCGCCTTGTAACCAGACTCCAAAAGGCCGTAAACGCCCTTGGTGTATGGTTTCAAAAATGGCGCATCGATGTGAACCCGGAAAAGAGTTCTGCGATGCGCTTCGACCACAAACACCGTCGTCCCGATGGCGATCCCCACGTTCGAATGTTAGGCATTCCCATCCCCTGGAAGCGCAGTACTAAATACTTAGGCGTCACACTAGATCCGACGCTTTCTTTCAAGCCACACGTCGAAAGAGTTTCGAAACTCGCTCGTCACTATTTAGTCCGCCTAAATAGCATGTTAGGTAGAAAAAGTAAAATGTCCTTCAGAAACAAACGTACACTTTACAAGGTCTGCGTTAGACCCGTCATGACGTATGCCTCGCCAATCTTTGCCCACGCCAAACCCTCCCTCCTGCACAAACTGCAGGTAGTTCAAAACCTCTTTTGCCGCCGGGCCACAGGCGCACCGTGGTACGTGCGTAACGCGGACTTGCATAGAGATCTTGAACTGCCTACAGTACAACAATATCTCAAAACACTCTCTGAAGCGTTCTTCAAACGCTCCGAAACCCATCCCAATCCTCTAGTTCGTGATTCTGTCTCATATGCTACTCCTGTGTTAGACTCGAAGTTCAAAGTCGCTAGGCCTAGAAATGCGCAAGCGTACTCATCCACCAGACTGTCACGCGATCTCGAGGCCCTTCTGGCCGCAAATTCTAATTCTAACGTAAATTCTAATTCTAACGTAAATCCGAATTAATGCATATTAATTTTTCAATTTTTAATGTTTTCATTATTTACTTTTCATTTTTAATGTTTTTATTTTACTTTTAATTTTTGAGCACCTTCAGTGCTATGTAATCCCAGCGGGTGACCCCTTCTGGGCCCCGCTAGCGCGGCCTCTTTCTCCAATTGGCCGTCGCTCCGATGAAGGCTGAGTGGCAAAAATGCACGAGCCGACAGGGGGTTTTTAGTGGGTATGGTCCTGGTAGGCGTCGGGACGAGTCCCACATAACTTTGGAATCGCGCCAGAGTATGCGTCAGGGCATTTTTATCCTCCTGCCCTTCCCGCGGAGGGGAACAAAAAAAAAAAATAAATAAAACTCTCCTGCGTGCGTTCTCGAGCGCACGTCGATCGCAGACGCCTTCCCGCTCTTTTAGCCCCCGCGCTAATTGAGCACCCAAATTTCATAGTTGTTTACCGTATTAAGTTTCTAACGCCGTTTTCACGGCGGACAGTGGCTCGTTAACCGTACTTCTAATAAGTTTCTAACGCCGTTTTCACGGCGGACAGTGGCTTGTTAACCGTACTTCGTGGAACGTGAGCTTCGTCGACGGGAATTCGTTGTTCCAGGACTTCAAGTGCTGTGTTCGAGTAAGTTATCCGCGTCGTTCTCAACCGCCCTACTGCGTGTAGGGTGGTTTTAGGGAGTTAGTCATCGTTGTTAGGTTCATATATTGTCCCTCCCCAACCCCTCCGCAATGGCTTCCCTAAGCTCTGATGAGATTAGGAAGAAGTTAGTTGATAGTACCGGTGCTGAAGGCATACATATAAATGCTGACAAGTTCCGTTTCCTTGATTCTCTTATCCCGCATATCATGGCGTTAATTCCACCAATGGCCCCTCAGGCCACCCCAGTCCCCCAGACCCCTCTGGTCTTAGGCTCTCCAGCGTCCCCTTCCTCCAGTGACATGGAGTGCGAAGTAGACGCCCCTCCGCGACGCAAGCGCGCACCCGCGACCGAGTCATCCTCGGACGCCACCCCAACTGGCCCTGAGTCTCCCTCCTTTACGCTTGTTAAGAAGCGCTCTAAGAAGCGTTCAAAACAAGACCCGGCGCCCTCGACGCCCGTCCCTATACTTCCTGCGGCGTCTTCAACGCCAGCTGCCCCGGTGTCTTCAACACCCGCTACGGCCCCAACTTCTGTCAAGGCCAAGGTCCCACCACCCGTTTTCCTTCGGGAAAAGGGTAAATGGACCGAGGTCTCGACATTGTGCAATGAGCACAAAATCCATTACATCCGAGCAGCCAACTCGGGTGAATCTATTAAAATCTTAGTCTCGTCGATAGACGACTTTCGAGCTTTAACAAAGCTCCTCACCGATAAGCAATATGCTTATCACACTTATGCTCTGTCAGAAGAGCGTAAGATCAGAGCGGTACTCAGGGGAGTCCCGTTCGAATTATCGAACGAGGCTATCCTGGAGGATCTGCAGTCCCAAGGCTTCCCGGCACTCGCGGTACATAAAATGCACAGCAAGTACGGGAGGCAACACCCTCTCGCTTTGGTGGTTCTCGCCAACGTCCCCAAGTCCAGGGAGATCCTCAAAGGGGTTAGCACTATATGCGGCCTCTCTGGGATCTCGATCGAGGCGCCTCATCGCCGCGGTCATCCCGGCCAGTGCCATCGGTGCCAGTTGTACGGGCACGCGGCGGCCAACTGCCGCGCACCGCCCAGGTGCGTCAAGTGCAATCGCACTCCTGAAACTCCCTCTCCTCCCGATTGCGTGCTTTGTGGCCAGTCCGGCCACACCGCAAATTACAGGAGCTGCCCTCGTGCACCCCGTTGTATGCGCTCCAATTCCAAGAGGGCGGCACCCATACAGGCGCCGCGCCTTTCTCAAGAAAACTTTCCGCCGCTGCGTAGCCGGGTTCCTCCGGCTGCAAAGCCTACACAGTCCAGGCCTGCCCCAGAAAACTGGAGGCAGCGCCCCGCATCGAATCCCATCCCGGCTCCTCGCCCATACAAACCCACTCCTCAATCCTCCGTAGCAGACGATATGCGTATCGTCTGCGACGCTATGAAAAATATCGATGTTAGTGAAATCGCAGTCTTAGCCCGTAAACTTAGGGCTTCACGTACTCCGACAGAGCGTTTGCTAGCTCTGGCGGAGCATAGTTCCCTTCTCAATTCATTGTAGGTTCATTTAAATGAATTGATCCCTAAATCATGCTTCGGCCGACCTCTGCCCAGCCCCGGCTTCACCGGAGGCTGCCCAGAACTCCAACCAACTCATGTCCCTTTGAGCACCTTCAGTGCAACTTTCACTACAGGCGGAAGACCCGCTAGCGGGTCTCCGCCAGCGCGCCCAACTTCCCGACGGGTGTCGCTTCCGATGAAGGCTAACGGTAATAACTACAGCCAACAGGTGGTTTTTAGTGGGTAGGTGCCATTCTGGTGAGTCCCACATAACCCCCCCGCAGAGGAATTTACCTGCGGGCGGGTATGCATGACGCATCTTCCACCTCCCTCCCGCGAGGGTGCCTCGGCAGCAAAAAAAAAACAAAAAAAATTAAAACCCTCATTCTCGCTCCGATCGCCGCCCAGTGCGGACGTGCAAGACCCCGTTCTCCGTTGATCGGTCCCTTCCCGATATTACGTGGCGCTCAGTCCACTGACGTCACAGTTTAGCGTGTTGGTTCCGTGCTACGGTTTTCAAGGTTTTCTACTCCCTCTGAGTGCTATCGAAGTGCGATTTTTCTTTGCGACTAAGCCCCTTAGTCTTCAAAGTGCTGTGCTAAGTTGTGTTGTGCTTGTGCTGAGTGCAGTGTTGTGCCCAGCGTAAGTAGTCTGGTTTCAGTGCAAAGGATACTTAACGGTGACAACGAATTTGTACTGAACCAGTCCTTTTTATTTTTATTTATTTCTCTTCTCTATTTTATTTATTTTTCTCCTATTTCATATTTATTTTTATCATATTTGTGTGTTTTCGTGTGTATTTGTCCTTTCTGTCGGTAAAGGTTGACCCTAACGCGGTCAACTCTTTACCTGCGCACCCTTTTTTAGGTTTCTAGGTAGCGGCCTTCGGCGTACTACGGTTAGTTTTAAGTTATTCTCCCCAGCCCCCCTACCGCTGGTAGGGAGGTTTGCCGCTAGGATTTTGCTAGGTTTTTAGGAACTTGGCATCTTTTATTATACTTATATTTTTACATATTATTGTCCCAACCCTCCCTAATGGATCCGCTAATCATTATTAACGCGTTCACCCAGGCGCTTGCTGCGGCAGGCGTCTCCATCCCAAAAGACATCCTAACGCAGGCCTTGCAGGCATCAATCGCGTCCCAGGCCCCTCAGGCCCCAACCCCAGCCCCTCAGGCCTCCAACACCCAGACCCCTCAGGTCTATAGCTCTCCCGCGTCTCCCGTTCCATCCGATATGGACTGCGCGTCGGTCTCATCCTCGCGATCATCTCGTAGGAAGCGTACCGCTCCCGGGAGCGATTCAGACTCCGCCACGTCCGAAGCTTCGTCAGTCGCCGCCACCTTAACCGGCTCTCCTGAGCCCGCCTTCCAATCAGTTACCAAACGCTCTAAGAAGCGTTCGAAAAAAGCCGCGGTGTCTTCAACACCCGAGCCAACCCCGGTGTCTTCTACACCCGCCCCCGCGCCGCTCATGTCACTCGAAGTGACCGCGTCTCCGTCGGTCCCATCAAAGCCAGCGACGCGCTGCGCTCCCGTCCCACCGAAACCTCAGCTCCCCCCGCCCGTCTTCCTGCGGGAAAAAGCGCGCTGGACCGAGGTTTCTAACTTGTGCAAAGAGCACAAAATTAATTACCTAAAAGCCGCCAACGCTGGCGATACAATTAAAATTCAAGTCGCGACCGTCGACGACTTCCGCGCGTTCACCAGGTTACTTTCCTTAAAACAAATCGCGTATCACACCTACGCCCTCCCGGAGGAGCGTAAGATCCGCGCAGTACTACGGGGCGTCCCGTTCGAGCTCGCGAATGAAGAAATCCTCGAGGACCTTAAGTCCCAGGGTTTCCCGGCCGAAGCAGTGCATAAGATGCACTCCAACCGCCGTAGGCGTTTTCCTTTAGCTTTAGTAATCCTGTCAAATACTCCAAACTCGAGGGAGATCTTTAGAGAGGCTCGCACAATTTGCGGACTCTCAAATATCTCCGTCGAGCGTCCCAACCCCCGTGGTCACCCTGGGCAGTGCCACCGCTGCCAACTCTACGGCCACGCAGCGGCTAACTGCTCAGCTCCCCCCAGGTGCGTTAAGTGCCTGGATCCACATTTTATGAAGGAGTGCACTCGCACTCCCGAATCCACTTCCCCCCTTGCCTGTGTGCTGTGTGGCCAGTCCGGCCATACAGCTAACTACAGGGGTTGCCCGCGCGCTCCGCGCTCCACCGCCAAGAGGGTCGCGCCTAAACCGGCGCCGCCGCTCACTCCCGCTAACTTCCCGCCGCTGCGCAACCGGGGTCCCCCGGAAGCAAAGCCCGTTCAGCCGACGCCTACTCCGGCTCTGTCTTGGAGGCAGCGTCTGGCTGTCCCGCCTGCACCTTCCCGACCCATCCCAGCTCCCGTAGCTTCCGTAGGGCCGCGTCCTGCTTTGTCATCTTCACCTCAGTCGTCGCTGGCTGAGGACATGAAGACCGTGTTCGACGTCATTCAAAACGTCGACATTACGGAAATTTCTGTTCTCGCACGCAAACTGCGAGCCGCCTGCTCTCCTCAAGAGCGTTTATTCGCGTTAGCCGAGCATCACTCGCTCCTAAGTTCGTTGTAAATTTATTTTCTTTTTATTTTTCTATAAAATCGTAAATAAGTAAATTATAATGTCTAGACCCGCGAATCCCGCGTCCAGTCGTATTAAACCCAAGGGCTTATCCCTAGTATCTTTTAACGCTCGTAGCCTTAACACCAACCTACCCGAGATTAAACTGTTCCTTCAGAACAAAGAACCTGACTTATTCCTTCTCCAGGAGACATGCCTTACTCCAAACCGCTCCAGGGGATTCGCTATACCTAAGTACGCGTTTATTCGTAACGATAGGCCCAACTCCGACGGTTTCGGCGGCACCGCTATATATTACAAAAGAGGTTTCCATTGCTGTCCTCTCCCTACCCCTCCTCTCCTCAACATGGAAGCCACTGTGTGTAGGTTGGCTATGACTGGTCATCCGACCATCATCATAGCTTCAATCTACATACCTAGTGGTACCAGACCAATCCGCAGCGACTTTGAGGCCATTCTCGCCCTCGGCCATTCAGTCATTATGTTCGGAGACTTTAACTCCAAACATACTGACTGGACGTGCCTATCGACTAACACCAGCGGTATCGCTCTCCTCGACATCACTAACTCCCTTGACCTAGACGTCATATCCCCCATCACTCCCACTCACTATCCCAACAACCCGTCCTACTCTCCTGACATCCTCGACTTTGCAATTATCAAGCGAATCAATCTTGATCTAAGGTCTATCGAACCGCTCGATGACCTAGGCTCCGACCATCGCCCCGTTTCCCTCGTGCTAGTACCGCCGAACGATAATGTCTCATCTCCTAAGACCTTTACCAACTGGAAAGGTTTTAAAAATACGTTAGTTTCAGCCTTAGAGGCTCCGAACTCACCACTGGCGATCTCTCCCGAACAATTAGATAGCCCGGATAAAATCGATTCATTAGTAAATTCTCTCACTGATGCTATCAACTCAGCCATCAGTGACAACGAAAAGGTTGCTAAGCAAGGCAAACCCACGCTTCCCTTAGCCGTTAGCAATCTTATTAAAGCTAAGAACGCGGCTCTCCGGAGAGCCAAGAAATATCCCACGCCCGCCTATAGAACAGCTGCGAATCAGCTTCAACGTAAAGTTAGGTCTTGCCTCGCGGAACTCCGAGACGCTCAGATGAACGATCTCATGGCGAATATCTCTCCGTCCCACCAAGCGTACTATAGCATGGCCCGAGCCTTACGCGTAGACACCGCCTCTCACGTTCCTCCTCTCACTCGTCCCGATGGCACTACTGCCTTTGAAGTCGAAGAGAAAGCCGAATGCTTCGCTGACAGCATTGCCGCACAATGCTCGCCCAGCACGCAACCTGCTGATCCCTCACACATCCAGGCGGTGGAGGACGAAGTCCTTCGCAGAGACTCTCTCCCCATCACCGCCGACCCTGTCACAGTCTCTAATGACGAAATCTTGCTTCTCATTAGAAATCAAAAGTCCAAAAAGGCTCCGGGTGCGGATGGAATTTCCAACCACGCACTTATGCACCTACCTCAACAGATGCTTACCTTGTTAGCTATCATTTTCAATGCCTGCTTCGACCACAGCTACTTTCCAAAAGCTTGGAAAGAAGCGACAGTCATAGGCATTCCCAAGCCGGGCAAACCTCTGAACGTCCCGGCTAATCACAGACCCATCAGCCTCCTCAAGGCAATGTCTAAACTTCTCGAGAGAGTCATACTCTCTCGAATGCGGAACCATCTGTTTCCAACGGATGGCGATCCTCTTATTATTCCCCATCAGTTCGGCTTTCGCGCTAAACACTCCTGCCCTCAGCAAGTCCACCGAATCATCGAGTATATACTTGACGGTTTCTATCCGCGTCGCTATAAAACAGTCGCGGTTTTCTTTGACGTAGCCAAGGCTTTCGATAAAGTCTGGCACAGCGGTCTCGTTTATAAACTCTACAAGATAGGCTTACCGGATCGCCTAGTCAGGTTAATAGCGTCGTTTCTCAAAGACCGTACATTTTGATTTAAACACGAAGGCACGCTTTCTGCGCCTCGTCCCATAAAGGCTGGAGTCCCTCAAGGCTCAGTCCTCGCCCCTCTGCTGTACACCGTGTACACCAACGACATTCCCATCCCGCCGAAAGGCGTCGAACTCGCCCTCTTTGCTGACGACACCGCACTCTATACCAAAGGCCACAGTGTTCGGCACCTTGTAACCAGACTCCAAAAGGCCGTAAACGCCCTTGGTGTATGGTTTCAAAAATGGCGCATCGATGTGAACCCTGAAAAGAGTTCTGCGATGCGCTTCGACCACAAACGCCGTCGTCCCAATGGCGATCCCCACGTTCGAATGTTAGGCATTCCCATCCCCTGGAAGCGCAGTACTAAATACTTAGGCGTCACATTAGATCCGACGCTTTCTTTCAAGCCACACGCCGAAAGAGTTTCGAAACTCGCTCGTCACTATTTAGGCCGCCTAAATAGCATGTCAGGTAGAAAAAGTAAAATGTCCTTCAGAAACAAACGTACACTTTACAAGGTCTGCGTTAGACCCGTCATGACGTATGCCCCGCCAATCTTTGCCCACGCCAAACCCTCCCTCCTGCACAAACTGCAGGTAGTTCAAAACCTCTTTTGCCGCCTGGCCACAGGCGCACTGTGGTACGTGCGTAACGCGGACTTGCATAGAGATCTTGAACTGCCTACAGTACAACAACATCTCAAAACACTCTCTGAAGCGTTCTTCAAACGCTCCGAAACCCATCCCAATCCTCTAGTTCGTGATTCAGTCTCATATACTACTCCTGTGTTAGACTCGAAGTTCAAAGTAGACTCGAAGCCTAGGAATGCGCAAGCGTACTCATCCACCAGACTGTCACGCGATCTCGAAGCCCTTCTGGCCGCAAATTCTAATTCTAACGTAAATTCTAACTCTAACGTAATTCCTAATTCTAACGTAAATGCGAATTAATTCAATGTTATTTTGCAATTTTTTTAAATTTTTGTTTTAATTATTGATTTTCATTTTGAGCACCTTCAGTGCTACGTATTCACCTTCAGTGCTTTGAGCACCTTCAGTGCTATGTAATCCCAGCGGGTGACCCCTTCTGGGCCCCGCTAGCGCGGCCTCTTTCTCCAATTGGCCGTCGCTCAGATGAAGGCTTTGTGGCAAAAATGCACGAACCGACAGGGGGTTTTTAGTGGGTATGGTCCTGGTAGGCGTCAGGACGAGTCCCACATAACTTTGGAATCGCGCCAGAGTATGCGTCAGGGCATTTTTATCCTCCTGCCCTTCCCGCGGAGGGGAACAAAAAAAAAATTAAAACTCTCGAATATCTCCGTCGAGCGTCCTAACCGACGTGGTCCCCCTGGGCAATGCCACCGCTGCCAGCTGTACGGCCACGCAGCGGCTAATTGCTCAGCTCCACAAGGTGCGTTAAGTGGCTGGATCCTCATATAACGAAGGAGTGAACTCGCACTCCCGACTCCACTTCCCCCCCCGCATGTGTGCTGTGCGGCCATTCCGGCCACACAGATAACTACAGAGGTTGCCCACGCGCTCCGCGCTCCTCCATAAAGAGGGCCGTGCCCAAACTGGCACCGCTGCTCACTCCCACGAACTTCCCGCCGCTGCGCAACCGGGGTCCCCCGGAAGCAAAGCCCGAACAGCCCTTGCCGACTCCGGCTCTCTCCTGGAGACAGCGTCCGGCCGCTACACCTTCCTGTCCTATCCCAGCTCCCGTAGCTCTCGTAGGCCCGCGTCCCGCATCGTCGTCTTCACCTTAGTCGTCGTTGGCTGAGGACATGAAGACCGTGTTCGACGTTATTCAAAACGTCAACATTAGGAAAATCTCCAAACTCAAGAGCGTATCTTCGCGTCAGCTTAGCATCACTCGCTACTTAGTTCCTTATAAATTCTATATTTAGTATAAATTCTATAAATAGTAAAATAAATTCTTTAAATAATAAATATAATGTCTAGACCAGCAAATCCCGCGTCCTGTCATTTAACGCTCGTAGCCTTAGTACTAACCTTCCTGAGCTCAAACTGTTCCTTCAGAACCACGAGCCAGACTTATTGCTTCTCCTTGGACTTCTCTTGAGACGCGGCTCACTCCAAACCACTCCAAGGCATTCGTTATTCCCAAGTACGCGTTCACTCGTAGCGATAGGCCAAACTCCGACGGTTTCGGAGTTTGGCCTGTTTGGTTTATTATGTTCGGAGAATTTAACTCCAAAAATAATGACTGGACATGCGTATCGACCAACAACAGCGGTATCGCACTCCTTAACATCACTTAGCAACTGGACTTAAAGGTCATCTCTCCCGTCACTCCCACTCACTATCCCGACCACCTGAACCATTCTCCCGACATCCTCTATTTTGCAATAGTAAAGCGTATCAACCTTGATCTCAGGTCTATCGAACCGCTCGATGACCTAGGTTCTGATCACCACCCTTCCTCGTGCTAGGACCGCCTAACCATAACGTTGTAGCGCAGCTTTCTGAAATATATAAATATTTACACATTAAATTCAAACATACATAATTTACATTCAAGTAACTTTATAATTATATAATAGGTCTTTACCTATGAAACTGCCGTTTTGCCGTACTGGCCATTTCAAATGAAAAATTTTTTTTTGACTGATAATTTTAATTTTAAATTAATTTTATTTGACAAACATGGAATTCTTTTTCTAAAATCGTCATTTGTTTAATTGTTAGTGTTTTGTTTTCAACGCATTCGAACATTTTTCCTGAAAAATGAACCCCGTGGTCGTCCGAAAACTTTGGTCGACAATGACGAATTAAAGGCAATTGTGGAAGCTGATGAAACTCAATCCACGGCTGAATTAGCAGCAGCTTTCGACGTTAGCATCAAAACAATATTGGTCCATTTGCGTCAAATTGGCAAGGTAAAAAAGCTTGACAAATGGGTACCCCACGAACTCAATGACCGCCAGCGCGAAGTACGCGTGGAGACGTGCCTTGCACTGCTCAGCAGGCATACAAATGAAGGAATTCTGAACCGCATTGTTACTTGTGACGAGAAATGGATCCTGTTTGACAATCGTAAGCGCTCAGCAAGTTGGTTGGACGCTGGTTCAGCACCCAATACTGCAGATGTGTACTGTGAAGAACTGAACACAATGATGGAGAAGCTCGCACGTCTCCAACCAGCTTTGCTCAATCGTTCGGCTCCACTGCTCCTGCACGACAACGCGCGACCTCATACTGCACAGCAGACGGTCTCCAAGCTACAATAGTTGGGGTTGGAAGTTCTCCGTCATCCGCCGTACTCACCAGACCTTGCGCCTACAGACTTCTACTTTTTCCAGAATTTGGATAACTTCTTCTTCATAGAAAAAGAATTCCATGTTTGTCAAATAAAATTAATTTAAAATTAAAATTATCAGTCAAAAAAAAATTTTTCATTTGAAATGGCCAGTACGGCAAAACGGCAGTTTCATAGGTAAAGACCTATTATATAATTATAAAGTTACTTGAATGTAAATTATGTATGTTTGAATTAAATGTGTAAATATTTATATATTTCAGAAAGCTGCGCTATAACGTCACCCCTCCTAAGACCTTTGCCAACTGGAAAGACTTTAAAAATACCCCGTCACTGTCTACAATGAAGAAATCTCGCTTCTCATTAGAAGTCAAAAGTCCAAAAAGGCTCCAAGTGCGGATGGAATTTCCAACCACGCACTTAAGCACCTGCCTCAACAGGTGCTTACCTTGTTAGCTATCATTTTCAATGCCTGCTTCGACCTTAGCTACTTTCCAAAAGCTTGGAAAGAAGCGACAGTCATAGGCTATCCCAAGCTGGGTAAACCTCTGAATATCCCGGCTAATCACAGACTCATCAGCCTCCTAAAGGCCATGTCTAAACTTCTCAAGAGAGTCACACTCTCTCGAATGCGGAACCATCTGTTTCCAACGGATGGCGATCCCCTCATTATTCCCCATTAGTTTGGCTCTTGCGCTAAGCACTCCTGCCCTCAGCAAGTTCATCGCATCGTCGAGTACATACTCGAAGGCTTCTATCCGCGGCGTTTTAAAACAGTCGCAGTTTTCTTTGACGTAGCCAAGGCTTTCAATAAAGTCTGGCGCAGCGGTCTCGTCTATAAACTCTACAAAATAGGCTTACCGGATCGCCTAGTAAAGACCGTACGTTTCGTTTCAAACACGAAGGCACACTTTCCGCGCCTCGACCCATAAAGGCTGGAGTCCCTCAAGGCTCGTCCCTCTGTTGTACACCGTGTACACTAACGACATTCCCATCCCGCCGAAAGGCGTCGAACTCGCCCTCTTTGCCGATGACACCACCTTTTACACCAAACCTGCAAAACTGCACCTAGTGCCGAATCGGACGCATCTGTCAATAAAGCGAGTTTGGCTTCGCAATCTGGGTGTGCTAGCAGAGCAGCATCAGACAACCTTGCTTTACATTTCTCAAATGCCAACAAAGTTTCACCAGTGAGGTTTACTGGGTGAGACGCTTTAACTGAGCCAGAAAGTAAGGCGTTAAGAGGTGCCTGAATTTTAGCGGCATTGGGCAAAAATCGCCGATAAAAATTTATCATCCCCAGGTAGCGTCAGAGTTGCCTTACGGTAGTTGGTGGGGGGAAACTTTGGATGGCTTGAACCTTAGAATCCAAGGGCTTGGTGCCTTTTGCAGAGATGCGGTATCCAAGGAAATCAAATTCATTTGCGCCGAAGACGCATTTTGAAGTGTTCACCAGGATTCCGTACTCTTTCATACGAGTGAACAGCTGCTGTAGATGGCGCTCGTGTAGCTCCTCGTTTGCTGAAAACACCAAAAAATCGTCGAGAAATTCGTAAACGAAGTCAAGGCCTCTCGTTACCTCGTCGACGAACCTTTGAAATGTTTGACCTGCATTTCTGAGGCCAAACGTCATCGCCGGGAACTCGAACCACCAGAAAGGTGCAGCGATGGCCGTCTTCGGGATGTCAGCGGCATGGACAGGAGTTTGATGGTAAGCCTTAACCAGGTCCACTGTTGAGAATACCGTACACCCAGAGATGCTGTGGGCAAAGTCTTGAATATGCTTAATCGGGTAACGGTCTGGAATGGTTCGTGCGTTTAGCATCCAATAATCACCACAAGACCGCCAGCCGTTATCTTTCTTAGGCGTCAAGTGGATAGGGGAGGACCAGGGGCTTTGGGAGGGTCGTGCAATACCATTATTCATCATAAGTTCAAATTCAGCCCTAGCTATTTTTAATTTGTCAGGTGCGAGTCTTCGGGGGTTGCATGATACAGGAGGACCAGAAGTGGTTCTTATAAAATGAACTGTATCGTGCTTTGGAACCGTAGGTTTGCCAGAAGGGCGCGTAATTTCAGAAAATTCATCAAAAATTTTGTGAAATCTCGTGTTGCCCGATACAGTTTTGACAGAATCTACATTAATATTAGCAATAATAGCACTAGAGCTTAAAGTTGTAGTATTGTCAATAAGGCGCTGCTTTCTGCAATCTACGATCAAATTATAAAAGCTTAAAAGTTAACACCAATAATATCTTTAGTTACGTTAGCAACGACCAATCTCCACGGGAAGTTACGTCTTATGCCTAAGTTTAAATTTAATTCTAAATAACCAAAGGTATCTATACTAGTTCCATTAGCCGCACACAACTGAAAGTCTGTTTTATTTCGTCGTTCACGAAGCGCTGCTTGAGAGTAGACACATAGGTCACTGCCGGTGTCAACCAGGAACTGGGTCTTCGAACAGCGGTCGGTCACGAATAGGCGACCAGATGAGGCAGGGCAATCGTCAGTCGCCATCAGCGACTGCCCATGGAGTTTCCCGCCTTGTTGAAATCACAGGGCAAATTCAAATTCAAATTCAAATATTTATTTCTCAACATTGACAATTACTTGTTCTTATTGACGTCAAATAAAACATGATTCTACCACCAGTTCGAAAAAAAACCTTCGTGAAGAAGAACTGGCAAGAAACTTCACGGGTATATTTTTTTTTTCAAAATAAATTTACAGTCTCTTTATGTCTATACAAAATTATTCTTTTCTGCATCTGTTAGCTCGGCAAGTCTCCCTCCCCCCAAGTATCCAAACGACGAACACCCTCAAACGGCACCCGTTCACGAGTTAACGCGGGATCCAGCCATCGCCCTCCTCAACCATATTAGAGGGAAGTGAACGACCCGTCACCCGACGCTACCATAAGAAGACGTACTTTAGTGACAATGACGCTTTAGATATTCATCGGGACGAAGAACTCATCGCACAAACAGACACATTACACATGCTTTGTTACAAATACTAGTACAATCCTGTTAATGAGGGGATTATACCCAAGGGCTTTTATCATCCAAATAATCGGATAGTTTATAATATGCTCTAGCACACAACTTCTGCTTTATAGTTTCTTTGAATTTGTCAGTAGGAAGACCTTGGATATCCTCAGGAACCTTATTATAAAAGCGTATACATTGACCCATGAATGAGTTAGTGACTTTATGAAGCCTGCTATTATGAGCTGCCAGCATATTTCTTCCTCTTGTGTTAACATTGTGCAGATCTTTTTTTCTTTTGAACAAGGTTATGTTCTTTTTAACATACATTAAATTTTCTAAAATATATTGTGAATGGAAGGTAAGAATATTTATTTCCTTAAATTTACTTCTAAGTGACACCCTTGGACCGAGCTGATAGATTGCGCGAACAGCCCTTTTCTGCAGAATAAATATAGCATCGATGTCGGCAGCACTCCCCCACAGCAGAATACCATATGTCATGAGGCTGTGGAAGTAACCAAAATAGACTAATCGAGCAGTTGTTTCATTTGAAATTTGTCTAATTTTTTTAACAGCATATGCGGCAGAGCCAAGCCTTTTCGCTAAACCATCAACATGCGGTCCCCACTGCAGTTTGGCGTCTAAGGTTATGCCCAGAAATACAGTTGAGTTTACAGGAGTCAGTTCCTGGCTCTTAACTACAATGTTTGTGTTTACCTGTTTGACATTTGGCAATGTAAATTTAACACATTTCGTTTTTTTTTTCATTGAGGAGCAAATTATTAGCCGAGAACCACTGCTCAGTGTTGGAGATGCATTTGTTCACCGCTCGATAGTCAATTTCTTGTCTTTTGATTTTAAACAAGAAGGAAGTATCGTCAGCAAACAATATGACCTCGCATTGATTCTTAACGACCGATGGCAGATCATTAATATAAACTAAAAATAGGAAAGGACCAAGAACTGAGCCCTAGGGCACACCCATTGTCACTGCCGATCCTGATGATTTTTCTCCATTTATTGCAACTTTCTGTTTTCTATTAGAAATATATGATTTAATCAAGGCAAGCGCTCGGTTTTTAATGCCGTAATGGTGCAGTTTCATGAGTAGAGTAGTATGATCCACACAGTCGAACGCCTTGGACAAGTCACAAAAGACACCAATAGCATCACACTACTCCTCCCAGGCGCTGAATACGTGTTTTATGAGCTCAACACCGGCATCGGTTGTTGAGCGACCCCGCGTGAAACCAAACTGCTTAAAATTCATTAGACTATTACCGTAAAAATGAGAAAGTAATTGATTTAAAATTAATTTTTCAAAAATCTTACTGAGCGTTGGTAGTATAGATATAGTTCTAAAATTATTAGGGTCAGACATACTACCTGCTTTGAATATTGGAATGACCTTACTCAATTTCATTAAATCAGGAAAAACACCATTATCAACACAGTCATTAAATATACTGGCTAAGTACGGGGCTATACCATCAATGACAGATTCAATAATTTTAACAGAAATCCCATCTAAATCGGCAGTATTTTTTACTTTAATGCTTTTAAATGCATTTAAAACTTGTGGAACAGTAACATGTTTAAAAATAAAATCAATATTGCATGAATTTACATTTTCCGTTAGCAGTGACTGTGCAAGAGTGGAACATGAATTAATACTCGAAGTAGTTGACACAGGGATGGCAGTAAAAAAATTTTCAAATGCTTCAGCAACTTCTTTGTCAGTTGACAACACTTTATCATTAATTTTTAAATTATATTTGGTGTGTGGTTCTTTGGCTTGATGCAGATCTCCACCTTTGGTCCAAACTTATGGTGGTACCAGCAAATAGGATATTTGCGGTATGCCGACTGGGCACGGATCCTGGTACGAGAGTTTGAGCGGCGGCGCTGTGGTCTGGAACGATGGTGCGCGCGACGGGTATCACGAGTTTGTTCGTCGAGTTTTAGCGCGAGGCGTTCCACCATGTGCCGCAGCTCTGCAATCTCCTTGTATGTTCTGTTGTCGGTTGTGCTTAAAGAAGTGGCTGCTACGTTGCAAGGTGATGTTATATCCTGAATACGATCAGCCAGGTCAGAAAGTTGCTCCAGGGGAAGCGTAGACTGCGATGCCAATACGGCCTGGATATTACTGGGCAGCCGGTTGCTCCAAATCGTCCAGATAAAATCATCAGGTACAGATGGTCCTGCTAAGTCCTGGAGGTGCCTGAGGAATTGTGAGGGCTTTCTGTCCCCAAGTTCTTCGTGAGTCAGCAACTGTTTTACCTTTTCTCGTGCGAGACGGAAGGACGTCAGATAAGCTCACTTTTAATTTTTCTATACCGGTTATTTTCCGGGGGATTAATTATTATGCCTTTTACTGCCTTGGCGTGGAAAATGTCCAGGTTTGTAATTACACTATTAAACATGATATGATCTTCCTTAATATTACAATTCTCGAATTGACTTTCAAGTAGAGCGAACCATATCTCGGAATCGTCTGGTAAAAATGGCGGAACCCGAACAGTAATTTTGCGATCATCACCCAAGTGATGGACCAATCCTGCACGGTCAACGGACACGCGCACCATTTGTTTCGTTTTTCGCTTGGTAACGGTCTCGCCATCTTGTGAGGCGGCAGTTTTAACTGCGTCGCTGCTGCTATCACTCATAGTTATAACGTGCACTAAAACGGGTCACCACTGTAGATAGTACTGTAGTTTAGATGTAGCTATTAGCAAAGTTAGGGCTTACTTGCGTATGAAGAATACGAAGAAAAGGATAGGTACACAAACACAGATAGTATATTCACTTTAACAGAAGAGATCCGGGAGGGCGTAGCTGTGATATGCGATTTGTTTTAGTGAAAGTAACCTAGTGAACGCTCGAAAGTCGTCGATGGTCGCGAACTGGATTTTAATTGAATCGCCTGCGTTGGTTGCTTTGAGATAGTTAATTTTTTGCTCTTTGCAAAGATTAGATACCGCGGTCCATCGCGCTTTTTCGCGGAGAAAGACGAGCGGAGGGAGCTGAGGCTTCGGTGGGACGGGAGCGCAGCGCGTCGCTGGCTTCGATGGGACCGACGGAGACGTGGTTACTTCGAGTGATTTTAATGGTGCGGGGGCGGATGTTGAAGACACCGGAGAGGGCTCGGGTATTGAGGATATCGAGGCTTTCTTCGAGCGCTTCTTGGAGCGTTTGGCGACTAGCTGAAACGCAGACTCATGAGAGCCGGTTAAGGTGACGGCATCTGACGACGTACCAGACGCGGGTTCGGAGTCGCTCCCGGGAGCGGTACGCTTGTGACGCGACGCGTGAGAGGATGTGACCGATTCGCAGTTCATCTCGGACGGGACGGGAGACGCGGGAGAGCTGTAGACCTGAGGGGTCTGGACGTTAGAGGCCTGAGGGGCCGGGGCTGAGGCCTGAGGGGCCAGGGACGCGATAGTTGCCTGTAAGGCCTGCGTTAATACGTCATCTGAGATGGGGACGCCGGACGCAACGAGTGCCTGGGCGAACGACCTAGCAAAGTTTACCAGGCTTTGCTGGTCCATTGGAGGGCTTGAAACTACAATATATAATATATAAATATATAATAATGCCAAGGTTCCCTAGCAAACCTAGCACCTAAACCTCCCTATCCGCGGTAGGGGGGCTGAGGACGACGCAAAGTGGTGCCCCTAATTCGGACAGCACTGTACCGTCACCCTGGGAAAGGCCCAAGTGCAATGGGATCGGGTCAGCCGGTTTCTCCTTGGCCTGAAGGGCCTTGGAAGCGCACCGAGGCAACGCTATCAGGCTTAGTTGTCACCGTTAATTAGGTTAATACCTGATCAAACGAGAGTCTACTACGGAGTGTGTTGTCAATAAATTGACAACAAAAACCGGCCGTAGACCTGACGAGTTGGGTTGCACTAAAAGTGCGGGATTGACTACGTTACGACCGGCCGGAGCCGGCCGCAGAGCGAGTCTCTGACTACGTAACAGGCGCCAAGCGTCAAGTACGCAGCCAGAAAAGTCAGCTCGAGCCTCAAAAACTACTATCGAATTTAATCGACCGTAGTAAGCTCAACTCTGATGTTGCTGCTCCCACCGAGGTGAGGTATTAATTCGAGGGGTGCACAAAGTGCGGGATTGACTACGTTACGACCGGCCGGAGCCGGCCGCAGAGCGAGTCTCTGACTACGTAACAGGCGCCAAGCGTCAAGTACGTAGCTAGAAAAACAGCCGAACCTTGCGAACTACTATCGAATTTAATCGACCGTAGTAAGCTCAGCTCTGTTGTTGCTGCGAGACCGACTTAGTTGCAGCCGATCGAAACCGGCCGCAGCGTAAGTCCTACAGAGGCTTATCTCAAGTCGTCGAGGACGAAGCGATATTTGTACGAATCTCAGCGTATGAGTATTGCTACGAGTTGTCGTCGTGAGACGACAATCGTGAATCAACAGCTGGTGCGATCGCGTACACGTCTGAGCGGGGCCGGACGTAGAACGGATCTGAGAGTGGCGTTTGAGTATTGCTACGAGAGAAGTCGTGAGACAACAATCGTGACTCGGCAGCCGGGAGCGAGGTTTTTTAGTGGGTAGTGGCTCTAGTAGGTTAGTTAAAATTAGTAGCCATGATGAAGTAAACACATGATGTTACTCAACTTTTTGTTTCAAAATGTAAGTATTTACTAGGGATTTGTTTTTTAATATTTTTGTTCTAAGTCAACATTGGACTTAAAACCTTCAATAGTTGGAAATTGGACACTAAAACACGTTTTTATTGTGGTTCATTATATTTTTATATTTTTAATCGATGTTTCGTATAGTAGCCACAAGCAATTAGAAATATAATTTTTAAGGGACTGTATTTCTATAATGAATTTCACTTGACAAAATATTTATCAAACCATCAAATAAATTTATAATCATTTACAATCACTTCTAAGGAAAATTGTCTTATCTCTGTAAAATGAAAGAGCATGAGTGCGATCTAATATGAGAATAGCTTGAATTCCCAAAGGTCTATACAAAGAATAATGACTGTATTACATTACGATATTGCCGCGATTTGTCTTAGGGCTGTAATAATAGATAATGCCAAACCTCGAAATTGTATAAATCATTTAATACAATGATTTTAGAGTAAATGTATGTGAGATGTATTTAATTGATTTAACTATGTAATTCATTCATAAACAGCAGTGAAGAATTTTTTAAATATATGCCTCAACTTTTGTGTCGTCCATTTAAAATGAATATAACATAAAATATATAGCTTTAAAGCTAATTTAATTTATATAGGGTACTTATACATGAGTCACAGAGTTTTTGAACATACTGTTATCCACCTTTAACTTAAAATTAGAACCATGTGTGAAAATTATTTTCCTACGGTCACATTTAAAATTAAAAGACTAACTTTTATAAATGAATAAAAAGTGCTATGTAATGAAGCTCGAGATGAAATAGCACACAATATATATAGTTACAAGCATATCAATGTCAGAAAGGTACTCAAATCTTATCTGGAGCAAGCAGGTATGTTATTGACAAGGATTTCAAGTTTCAAACAATTTGATTGATTGGGTTTAAATTCCGTATTCGTGATGTTCAACACCGAACCCTCAATAACTAATACACACTCACTAAATATAAAAACTTTACCGAGTACTAAAGTTTCCTTCTTATTTAGCTATTTACTGAGGAATCCTATCAAAACGGGAATAAAGTGATTTCTTGCTCAATAAGGGCCAACATAAAACTTTCACCCTTTTTCCAATGCAAACTTTTGTGTTGCAGATTCAAAGTTCTTATTTTGTAAGGGTTAAGGGTCATTTTAGTGTGGTGATGTGTCTGATAATAATAGTTTTTACAATATTGTGGTTTGGCAATAGGTTTTATGTAGTGAAATGTTTGTTTTATTGCGTAAATGCTAAGATATATTGTGGAGCCGGGTGTGTTTTTACACATAATGGCGAAAGCTGAACAAATGTTTGGGGCAAAGGCTTTATGCAGAAAATTTTTGGCTTCATCATTTTTATGATTCTTTGAAATAAAAATTACTGTGCTACAATATATGTTGATAAAAATGAAGTCTTTCTTATGCTCTAACGAAAAATTATTTAAAATAGTACGTTTGAAAACTATCGTATACTACCGTATTTGTAACCAACTGGTTCATGTTATACTTAAGCAACAAGAAGACGGCAAACTGATATTTTCGAATCCGTTCTGCTGATTAGGCAGATTTATGAAATCATAATTTATTTTTTTAATTATAGATTTTTTTTTGCATGTTAACATATTCTAATAAATATGCTGTATTGATAAACCTAACCACCAAGTCAAGTTAAAATATCAATAGACGGTTAATAATTTTTATGACCAAGTCACATTTACATTGTGTCTACATACCTAAAACTTCTAAAATAACTACTTAAGTTTTATTTAAGAGGTAAATGAACTATCAATTTAAAAGTTTTTTAATATATTTAAAAAAATTAAGAAAAAAGCGCTGATAATCTTGCCTCCATCAAAGAAAAGCACGTTCCTATTATTTGCAAGAAAACATAGAATTTTGAAGTGTCAATAAAATGTGAAGAAAATTTCAAAACTTTTTCCATATTTTATAGTATCATTAATATTTTCAGTATCTAGTTCCATTGTTCTTTACAGCGAAGTTTCTAGACAAAATGTTATCTTGTTTATTCAGGCACCTTTGAACAAAAGCGTTTTATATTTCGATGAAGTCTTCGGGATTTTTTGCTTGATATCGCCAAACTGGAAGATAACGTTTTAAAATTTAATTTGCTTATTTTAAAAACTTCAGTTTCTCAGAATACAGAAAAGTTTTAAGAGGCAAATGAAGATTGCATAGGTTACCATGAATAATTAAAAATAATTTGAGCGAATAAAAATTGCTTAGAAGTAAAGAATTATCTCGAACCCTTAGAATGTAATCTTAAAATTACATTGCAAACGTATTCCCTAATATAAAATATTATTTACATAATAAACGTGCCTGAAGCCTGAAACATTCCATTTCCCTCATGTTCTGAAAAACTTATAAATAATTAAGCCTAAAGGTGTCCAAGGAGCGCAGCCCTTCATCCTTTTCATTACAGCTTCAATAAATATTTAAAATCCAGGCCCAACCTTCGGGCCATTTCCTTTGAAAATTAAAAAAAAATGAGTACATTATAATAACATATGCACCTGTACGCCGAACAATTTGTAAGGGTCGTTTTAGGGAGATATTAAAAGGAAGTCGGGCTAGGGCTGCCACAACTACTTGAAGCAAAGTCTGGCTACTTGGCTTGGAGCGATTATTTCTTATTTTCGGACGAAATTTCAATTCGAAATTTTTTGTAAAAATTCCTTTATTTCGTAACATTTCTTCGTTCATCGTTCTGATCTGGTAATGTGAAAGTAACACTTAACGATTATATGATAGATAAAAAAAACATTGGACACTATAATAATAACAACTAATAACTGTCAAACTCACAGGGTCACACATATGTTTCCCGAGTACAAAATATTTTATTTCACATGATTTCTGGATATGATTATGACTAGCCACCAAATTCCGGGTACCACCCGATTTCCCGAGTACTGGCAACCTTGAGTGGGCGTAATGGGATCATTTTTGCGGGCTCGTCACCTACGTAAGCTGTGTGTAATGATCGCACTTTACTTCACATTTACATTTGATGGTGCGCGGGAGAATGCACTTAGCGGGGCTCTGATTTTAAATAATGGGATCACATGTTTATGTTAACGATTTGTTTTTTAAGCAAGGTGTTATTTTAGCCTAATTAATTACTGGAATTTATAAATAGATTTTAGTTTTAACAAATAAATAAATGTTCCGATGATCAAATCCAAATAGATTATTCGGTATACAACAAATATATACAAATAGTAAATAGATTTTGAAACATTTTCTTTATTAAGGTTTCCGTATGAGATAAACGCACGGAAATAACAAGGTTTCCTTGCGGACGCCTAATCTCCGCTCATTTCTAAAGTGTTCTATTTTATGCACTATTTTAAGCATCTAAAATACGATTTTGCATACTTTTTGCTGTACATAATTGTTTGTAATTCTTGAGCGTTTTATAACCAAATCTAGGCTGGTTTGATTTCTGGTCTATGCTCGTGTTTTACTTTTATAAGTACTTATTTTTTGTCGTGATTTTGACGCCTTTTTTTAAAGATAGGAAGACTCTTTGAAAAACAAAAAAAATACTTGACCAAAACAGATTTATTTCTGAACGCCACACGTTAAAATCTCCCATTACTTAATTATTGATATATAGAGAAGCACATGATTTAACATAATGTCATGTATTAAAATTAAAAAAAAAAATTTTGTTACATAAGGTAGGTGTTACATAGGTAGGCGCAATTCTTTATGATCCATATTTAATCTGAGCATCAATAGTCTGAGTATAAGTCGTGTTAGGTATGTTTTGTTTTAATTTTGTCCCACCTTTATTTGTCATTCGGTTTGTTTATATAAGTGTATCAAATTAATAATTATAAGATAAAATATGCCACGTATAAAAAACTAAACTTAAGCTAGAATCTATTGAAGGCAAATGGCTTACACAATAGAAATTCGTTATGCGAGGTAGGTTTAGGGTCATGAGTTCCACTCACCAATCGGCTCGCTATGTCCAAATAAAGGCATATATATACATGATATATTTGTTCTTTCATAATGTTAAGCAAAGCATAAATAATATTGATAAATTTTACATAAAGAAACTAATGAACCAACTTAATGGGAACTCTCACATCACAGCAGTCAGATAATGAAAAAGGTAACACCCGCACTTTATATACCAACAAATACATAAAAATCATACTAAATGCCTGTAATAAATTGGCCATTACCACGAAAACATCTTAAAAGCCTTCAAGTTAGTACTTCTCAGTAAGTAAGGCTCTGCGGCTACCAAATACATTTTTTATTGCGAAAGACCAGAGTTCCGGTACTGAAATACAATACTTTATGTGCCCTGCCAGGTATTTTATTTAGTAAAAGGTATAAAGGTCTTAGAGCCCTTGTCATCTGTTACGACATGAGTGTGGATGGACAGATAAAAAATTCACGAGTGTTTTGTACAAAAATATAAAGTATATTTCGCGTTGTTATGTTGTATGTCGATTGAACGATGTCTTTGAATATTATCGGATCATTTGATATTTTGTATAAGTACCTAAATATTTTGTGCAGGTTATGAATTGTTAAAAATTATAACGTAGGTTACGGTTTATTGTAGTATATATTCTGTTCTTATAATATGACACAAAATTTAACAAAATTTAATTGATCTTATAACATTATCTTAGTCATATCAGATTTGAAGTAGCAATTAGGTCTTGAAAGCGGCGACGTGAAAATCCTTACAATATGTATCAACAACTTAGCCGCTGGAAGACAATGAAAGCGGCGACGTGAAAATCCTTACAATATGTATCAACAACTTAGCCGCTGGAAGACAATGAAAGCGGCGACGTGAAAATCCTTACAATATGTATCAACAACTTAGCCGCTGGAAGACAATGAAAGCGGCGACGTGAAAATCCTTACAATATGTATCAACAACTTAGCCGCTGGAAGACAATGAAAGCGGCGACGTGAAAATCCTTACAATATGTATCAACAACTTAGCCGCTGGAATACAATGAAAGCGGCGACGTGAAAATCCTTACAATATGTATCAACAACTTAGCCGCTGGAATACAATGAAAGCGGCGACGTGAAAATCCTTACAATATGTATCAACAACTTAGCCGCTGGAAGACAATGAAAGCGGCGTATGCAAGACGGCACGAGATTCAGGGCCGAAACCTTTCTTATACAGCGCTACGAGACTATTTGATATGTTTGAATTTAAAGGTAAATTAAATATTATTAACTTTATTGTTATTATAAAAATTTGATTGGATGGATACATGTTTTTTTCTCTGTCACACTAAATCTACCAACACAGTTTTAAGTTTAAAGCCATTTCTGACTTCAGCGAAAAGTCACAATGCGGAGATCAGCTGGTTGTTTTCAAGCAGTTTTGCTCAATTTGACCCCTTTCTCATATAGGTAATTTAATAAATAACCTTAATCAATAGAATGATTGCAGTATATAAAAACATATTTTTTATATCTAACTGGTTATTCGGGTAAATAACAAGCAAACACCGGGAGCACCAACAATACCCAAGTCAAATCAGTGATCTGTAAAAACATAAAGTTCAAACTCCTGTCATTAGACGTCGTCCGTAAAACGTGTGCGAAAGAACAAGAAAGTTTTTTAATAAAATACAGCTTCAGAACCTTCGGCCCTCGATGCATAAATTAGGACAGACCGCCTCCAAAAAAACTTTACGATTTTGTTTTGTTTAAACGGGATCGATCTTTTTTGATTCTAAGAGCACATTAAGAATGGAAAGCCCTTTTGATTTACGAATCGAATTTCGATTAACATGCGTCAGTAAAATTGACTAGTAACTCATTTTAGGAATTTACAATACATATTAATAACACCCCAACGTAAACAGGTTTATTATTTACCAGAAGGTATGTGTGGGTATCATACAAACTTTTCACTTTTATATTACCTGTCATAATAATATTTTTAGGAGTAGAAATGGAATTATGCCAAAAAAGAAAAACACAATGATCACAACATTATTTTTAATTTACATTTTGCAACGGTTTTAACAACAAATTCATGAATTTTAACAAAAGCAAAATTTAAATAAAAGAAAAATTATACCGCCGTGAATGCACCCGTTCGGATCGACGACCAGCAGAAAAGAGGTCCCTGTTAGGGAGTACACCAATTATAAAGGCACGCAGCGAGCTGTTATGTTGGTATAGATGGTGTTCCCTTATACGGCTTCTCCTGACGGAGATCGCCCTCGAGCTCTTCGCTACAAATTTCATCACGGCGCGGTGCGTCCTGCGCTGATAAAGGGCCAGCAGCGGTATCTGGCTCGGTTTTCTCATGGAGACTGCCTGAAACAAGTAACATAGCTGTACCAGATGTTTATTCTTATATATTCTAAACCTCTTTAACCACCTTTCCTCGAACATACTTGAACAAACCATACATCCCAGTGAACAAAGGCGTTCATACTATCCACAGGCCACGTATCTGGCTACGTCTGCCAGAGGATAACGACTGGACCTTGTATCCATCTATAACTTTCCGGTTGCATCGAGTCATACTAATAAAAATCACGTACGTCGACCACAAACTTACCATTGAAAATTACACGGTAACCAATAGTACTGGAAAACAGTAGGCAGGCTCCCCCCGCCTCATGAGGATCCGTGTGATTTTTCATAAAGTACAGCACATGATTCAGCACACCATTCCCCGTTACAAGGTACCAGAAACTCAACAGCAGCTTGCGTAGTTTTTCCATAGGCACCTTTAGGCGGCTTCCATAAAAGCTGTAGTTCGAAAATTTAATGACAATGACAAGATCATTCACTTCAAATTACCTTGGTACCTGTCTACTTTGATTAACATACAAATCTTGTGATTGACTATTTTGGTCAAGTAATCGTGATGCTCGTCGTAAAAATGCTCTTAGCAAAATTAGTAAAATCCCTTGGGGATATAACACGAAAGTCTCTATTCTTCACCTACTGAAGTATACCGATAGTACAGCAGACAGTTACGATTAACGCACCGATTATTATCTAACTGGTTATTTTGAACTTTTTATAACAGAACTTGGGTCTCAGTGTCCGCATCTTGGACATCTTGAGCCCAATTGCAAGGTTTAGATATGACATTCACACGAACGGGATACCGACTTAAATAGTCCCCATGTGACATCAGTGAGCATTTGCAAAAGTCTTGTGTGAATCTTGAAGGTATACCCACAAACGCGCGACGTGGGGCAGCAGATCCTTATGCTGAGTGGACTTAAGGGCATTACAGTCCGCAACGAGTTTAAAATCTATCCCGACAAGGTAGTGACGGAAATGTTTAAAAGCTTTCACAACTACTAAAGTTTCGAGCTGATAAGAATGGTCTCTGCACCTTGAGCAGTAACCTTACCAAAGTATGCAACGACAGATTTCGTACCATCCTTATGGGTCTGCATTAATACTGCTCCGTATCCTGCACTACTCGCGTCGTTGTGTATTTCCTTTGGTGGAGAAGGATTGAAAATTTATAGAATGGGTTCACTAGTAAGATGTTCTATTAGCGCTATACGAACTCGTTTCTATTTTGCACCCCATAAAAACCGAACCTCATTTTTTGCTAGTTTGGCTATGCACGCGATTTTAGTTGTGTAGTTAGGTATATACCGCCCAAAGTAACCAGAGATAATCCTAGGAACTGTCGTACTTGTTTGACGTTTTTGGGGACGGAAGATTTAACTAAAGCTTGGGTATTTATAGGTGTTCGGCTTTACCTGACCGTTAGTAACTACATGCCCCAAATATTCAACCTCGGTCATCAGAAAAGAGCATTTTTTTGTTAATTAATCGAAATCCAGCCTTTGTAATTGTTTTCAACACGGCGCCTAGCAGGTTATTTCTTCTGTAACTGAACTGCTCATAATTAGGACGTCATTAACGTTATCCAAGACATTGCCTGAATCGATAAGATGACGCAGTTTATTGGTTATAATGCGCTGATAAACTGGGAGAATTCTATAAACCGAATGGCATCTTTACATTTTCAAAGTGACCTTCGGAGGTTACAAAGCCTAGGTTTTAGTTTCAACATAAACACCAAATAACGGCACTCTTATTGAAAACACGAAAAGTAATCGTAACGTAAAGTAAACACTTTAAAAAAAAACACTCAAAATAGCACAACGAAAAAAGAAACAACAAAAAGAAACAAAATTTCGCTTCTGTTGAGTGAATAACAAAACAAAAACTAAGCAAATTACTCGTAGTGGGCTGACGACCTATCCCATTTCTGATTATAGGAGCAGGAATGGAATTATGCCAAAAAAAAACACAATGATCACAACATTATCTTTAATTTACAATTTATTACGATTTTAACAACACATTGACGAATTTAAACAATAGCGAAATTTAAATAAAAGAAAAATTATACCGCCGTGAATGCACCCGTTCGGATCGACGACCAGCAGAAAAGAGGCCCCTATTAGGGAGCACACCCATTATAAAGGCACGCAGCGAGCTGTCCTGTTGGTATGAATGGTGTTCCCTTATAATATAATAATGACCAAACATTCTTAAAACATAAGAATACACAAGTACTTACAGAATCTATTAAATCTGAAAGCTACAGATAGGATTTTATTGACAAATCTACCAAAAACCTAAAAAACAAAAAGCAATCAAAATTCACGCAGGATACGTCTGGTCAAATATAAAAATGATTGTATTAGTAGACATAAAATACCAAGCCTCTTTTGAATAGAGCTTCGCAAGGAAAGACAAAAGCACAATTTTTTCTAAATTTTCCCACCTAAACAAAATATTGACGTAAACATCAATTTTTACATTCTTGGTAGGAACATCACACACTCAACAAAGTTAACATTTACATACAAGAGGTACCCTACACCTTCGTCAATTTCCTTGAAAGCGTACTCTCCTATGTTTCAAAGATAGTTTCGTACCAAACTTGGAATAATACGGGACAATTTGTCTCAAAAACTTTGTTCCCAGTTACAGTTTCACAAGTTTCTGTAAAGGCCTGTTCACAGTGCGAAGTATGGGTGTGCGAAGTTTTATTGAAAAATAATGAGTCGTAGATTGTGATGAAACGTTTTATTGATAAAAGTTATTTTAAATAAATAAAGAAAAAGTTCTCAACATTTTCTAAGAATTTTGATGCGAGCTCACGGTCAATTAGTGTTTAAAAAAAGAAAATTGTTGTTGTTGCTTATTCATTGTATTAAGATACAAATAACAAATGATTACTAAAATCCAACCTTTCTGAAGATACCCTTACAAGTTTTAGTCTGAGTTAGTGCTATTATAAACCTAGTTCATCAAGCCGGGTCTTTATTGCGCAAAGTTTCTATACAGTTAAATTCATACTCCGCAGTTTACATATTTGCTTCCATTAGGTTCCAAAGAGAAATTTTGTTTGAAAACTGTAGCATTTCTCGCCTAAGGCTGTTTATTTATTATGGAAATGCAAGTACCAGAGCAACAGCAATTCATGAAACTAAAGTTTTAATTTGTTGAAAATGGTAGCAATTTTCGTGAAAGGAAAAAAGTTTGAATCGCTGTTAGCTAGGTTTTATGCCTTAATTGAATCTTCAATAGGTAAATTAAGAGCTTCTTGTGAATAAATGGAGTATGGATGCTTGAAAATACTGTGAAATATATTTTGACGTTGCTTATATTTTAATATTAAACCGTAAAAAAGATTTTGAGATGGTCATTATTAATTTTAATTAAGGTTTTTGGTATTTGTTTGTGTACTTAATACAATTAACTCGTGTTATTATAATTAACATGATTATATGATTAAAATCAACAGTACACTACCAGTACACTCAAACAAGTTTGCGATCAAGATTGAGATCTTTTTTTGACACAGTGTTATAACTGTGAACCATACTAATGAGGATACAATCAGGTTTTCCGAACGTAGTTTCCTCTATCATTAGAAACTGTTCTACAAAATAATGAGCAAATTAACAGGTGTGAGAATACAATAACATTCGTCAACAAAAACCATATACATTTTCTTCATATAAAAAAAGGTGTTCAGGTCTTTATATAATCTATTCTTCATTGTTAAATTTCTAAATTCATTTGTGCTAAAAAAGTGCCTGCAATGTACCGTCTACCTAAGAATGACTTAATAAGTTAACTAAGGGGTTTATAATATTTCAATAAGAGCAAGTTCTCACATTTAAAATTTAATATTCTAAGAATAGAGTATGATAAAAAGTACATTAAATTCCATGGTAAAGCGGTAGAATTTTGTACAAAGTGGAGCAATTAAAACCCTAACAAAAAGTATATTTTTATTAAAATTTACCTGACAAATTATTATTTATTTATTTATTACAAACACCTTAGAACTATCCTTACATGGTTAATCTAATTAAAACTATAATTGAATAAATAATTGGAAATTTATAGGACAAGTGAAAATACTTCTTTTAAAAGATTTTTAAAAGCCATGTTAACCTGGGAATTTATTTAACAAATTGTCAATTGGCTAAGGTTGTCATATCGACGTACTGACATATTATCACGATGCTCGATGTAGATCCTTTTACGAGCACGTATACTACCTTATGCACCTTATCTATTAGTTTATTTGTAAGCAGATCATCCTACTTTTGTGACCGCCATGCAATCCATATTCCATCCACCTTCATAATTTATACCGCCCTCTGGACTACTAATACTTAACCTTGCTTATCGCGCGTGTTTAATTATAGTTATTTGTCGTTGTATCTTTTGTTTCTTTTCAACGTAGCCCGTTCATATATGACAGACTGAAAGTTTATTATTTGCAAATTATAGCTTGGCACAATAGGCAAATTGTATTTTTTTTTCTTGTTTGTTTTTTGTAATGTCATTATTTTTTCATGTCTCTATCAGTTTTGGTTTATATTGTTTATTTGGTTCGGATAATGTATTTGACTGTAATAAAAATTTCGTAGTTTTATTAATTTTATTATATAGGGATTTAAATTATGGAACTATTCTAACTATGTAGCTGTACCAGTGCAGATAATGCTGCAATAGTAGCAGCTGTAAAAGAACTCGGTATGTTTTCCGTTGGAAGAGCCTGACACCTAAGGAATAATCAATTTCTTTAGTTATTTAAATTATTGATATTAAGACATCTCGGTACATAAAGAAAAAGAATGAGACAATTTAATACAGCCCACTAAAGGTATCTCAAACGACTGCATAAATTCCCCCAAGAGCTTATCATATCTCGTCTACTCACAAGTAACTATAACAATAAAATAGTTTATTTATTCGAATAAAAGCTCTCTCTAGGAAAGTGTGTCATAAATCTGATTTTACCACAGATACTGAATAATAAATGACAGTCGTAAATCTAGTATGAAAACGGTATAAATCTAAACGGATTCTGCGCAGGCTGACCACAGCCGAGTAGACTTCAGGTTAATGATTGGTAATGAATGCAATGATTCGACTGCCGATTAGGATGTGGTCAGTGTGTGTATGTATTTATGCGTCTATTAGCTAGACATTAGTCGATGAAAGTACTTATTATTTGGATATGGGATTTGTGCACGTTGTATCGTGATACTATAAACCTTACGGACTTTGAAATTTGGGTGACAGAATTGAAGGAGGTTTCTTCTTGTAGTGCATTAAAACTGTATTAAAATTGATAAGTTTTATGGCTAAAACCTTTTCGCACAAAATACTTATTGAGTAATAACTTTACTTTTTTTACAAATGATTTTCTATTTTGGGTCTGAAACAAATTTTCAGAAATTATTCCTTACGTTTAGATTCAAAAGGTTAGGTTTAGAGCTTACTTATATAAAATGTGTTATACAAACGCACATTCGTGCGTAACGCGGACCTGCACAGAGATCTTGAACTACCTACAGTGTAACAGCACCTCAAAACACTCTCGGAAGCGTTCTTCAAATGCTCCGAAACCCACCCCAATCCTTTAGTTCGAGAGTCCGTCTTCTATACTACCTATCATCCCTGTCATAGATTCGAAATCCCAAGTCGCTAGACCGAGAAACGCGCACACGAACGTAGCCACGCAACTAACACTAGATCTCGAAGCCCTTCAGGCCACAACTTCTGTTTCTAACTTAAATTCGTTCATTTCAGTTCATTCAGGAGGTTTTTTAGTGGGTAGGGCTCTGGTAGGCTCGGAGCAAGTCCCACATAACCTCGATCGTGCGCGCGGGAATGTTTTAGAGCATTTTTATCCTCCTGCCCTCTCCATGGAGAGGAACAAAAAAAATTTAATATCTGACGGGTTAGTTGCAAGAAGAAGTAGCCACGCCTTATATGTGACAGGAACCGGATACCGATCGCAGTGAGGAAATTTGCGGATGTTTTTCTCACTGTTTTGATCAAGGGATATTATTATTTATTGGGAAATTATAAGTCAAGCCACAGATTTCATAATTAGCCACGTGATCAAACTTCTAATTTTATAACTAAGCCACGGGAAAAGAGCCTCTGTATACGAGTAGCCTCTAATAAACTAATTCGTCTTTTTGAAACGCCTACTAAATATTGTATAGAAAGCGTAGTAGTTAAATTTGGGTTAGATTAATGTTAGGCTGCCTTTATCGCATGCGCGAGCCGAGCGAGCAAAGCGAGCGTGGTGCGGGTGCACCCTGCGTAGCTTATTTATTTATCTTCGAACTTATACTATGTGTAGTTTAGTATAAGGAAATGTCATTTGAACCATACACATTTTGTCTTCGAAAACCAAGCAACCCAGATAGAATATTTTGTGCGTAATATAATGGTCGGTCCAAACTTATTTTAATAAGGTATGACATAATGTGTTATCAATATGATAATTGTTTGATACTATTTTTATATTATTCAATAACAATTCAACAAATATTTTCATTGTTTCAAAATAGCAAAACACATTCGATCATTATAGTATTACAATAAACTTTGAAGCGGGTCATTCGAATCATATAACGAAATATATAAATCGAAAGTTAAAACTTTCATAAAAAAAAAGGCAAAAAAATACTGTAGTTGAACAACTGCTAAGGCAATCATAACATGGAACAAATTAAGTTTAACATTTACTCCAAAAAACGAAATAGTTCCACACATCTGCGACCTATTTCAGATTCTTTTAATCCTAAATAACCCAACCCCAAGGCTATGCGTAAGTAAATAAATAACTAAAAGTCTTTCAACTGTCAAAAAATGTAATCCTACATTAGACAAACTAGTAAGTATAAAAAGATAGGCTTACTGATCGTCTCAGACACTATTTACATAGAGATTGAGTGAATCCTATTTGACAGATTATCTGATCGGATTATAACTTTATAGATTGATCAATCGAAAGAGCTTAAGAACTTTTAGAGTTCTCTGAAAATCTTATAATTCTAAGCGCGGGTTTCAGTAGGTATTCAGGTTATAAGTATTATTTTGTAGAAGGTAAATGAAATAATTTGTCAAATTCAAATGAATGATAATTTGTTATTTGACATTTTTTTTCTGTTGCATTTGCAATGCAATAGAAAAAAATGCTAACATCATACAAAACGTTGTGTATTATAACAGTTATAATTAAACTGTTTGTGGAATTAGTGATTTCTGATATTGCATTAAACTTCTTCAAGATATTGAAGGATAATGATTCCTAACAATGAAAGGTAAGCTTAAGTCTGTTATTGATTTTAGACCTACACACGGCACCGATAAAATATTGCAAACTACAGTAAATGCTTAGTGTTATGAGTACTTCACTGAAAGTTGTAATATCAATATTTTAAAACACAATAATAAAAATTTTCCAAACTTGTATTTTGTTTCTATCTATAATTTAAAATTTATATTGACTTAAATAGAGCGATACTGCTAATAAAAAAGAATGGCTTTACTCTATGAAACAAAGAATACCTGAAAAAACACTCATAAAAGTTAAATCTTTTCATTCGGAGAAAAAAAAATGAATCTAAACCACAATCCAAATTACCAATTAGCAGTAAAATTGAAAAGTATCCCATTTTCCTTTTGAGCACCGCCTAAATACTTATCGCTTTATTAAAACAGCCTTTTATCAGATTGTTTTTCGCTAAACCGTGAATTGGATAATCTCATTTAGAATCAAGAGGTTTTTTTTCGGCTGCGGCACTTTTTAAATGATCTTAATCGAGATAATTTATCCATTTTTGAATGAGAATATTAAAAAACGTGGAAATTTTGATTTCGCTAATGGATTGCGTTTTTGTTTCACTTTTCGAAATACAAACTTATTTTATTTGTTTCAATAAGTTCGAGTAACGGAAATTTCGGAAAGTAATGGAAAAAAAGTTGAATATTTGTTCCGTTATTTTTGTAGGAAATTTTTAATGAATACTCTTTAGATGGTGCATTTCGTAGTATATACACATAGTAGTACATAGTATAAATTATTATTAATTTTATATAATAATATGTCCCCAGACAAACACTAAGTCAGGCGATTGCCACTAAAATATCCGATTCATATACCCCTTTCTGTACAGCTGTCTTAACTACAGCGTAGTTGTTCAATAAATTTCGTTGATAGTCAAAGTTTTGAGGCTAATATATTAAAAATATCTTGCTTCTCATTTGCACCGGTGGGAATGTTCCGTAGCCTAAACTACTGCCAATTATTGTCTCAGGTCTAGTATGAGAACTGAATATTTAAATTAATATACAGGGTGTCCCAGAAATGACACGTAAGGGTGACACTGGAGGTAGATGGACTTCAAGCCTATCAGATAACACCAACATGCTTCCAGTAAAAGTTTTCTGGTTTTCGAGATATTGTCACTTTTGTGATTTTTTATGAAATTTCTACTTTTTGGTCATTTTTTGTCTACAGCTGCAATAAATATCTTTTAACTCAAGGTTTTTTTTTACCAAGACTATCATTATTAGTTATTTGAGACAACCTAGTAATGATTTTGACGGAAATTTTTTTAAACCAAATTTTAGAAAATTTAATTTTTTCATTAAAGGCGTGCTACTTGGAAAATAGTAAAACTGCATGATAATGCTTAATGACAGGTCCAGGTGTCTTTTGTGGCAAAATTGCTAATAAATGAAATTGCAGAAGCACATAACTATCTATCTTTTTCTCTCTTTTATTGTTTTTTGTTGATTTGATTTCTGACAGTTGATTGTTTTTCTAATGTTAGGAATCCTACGCTTATTACGATAAATCTCAGGATCGTAATAAGTATTATTTTGTTGATTGGTTATTAAACTGAGAATAAATAATTGCCGAACTGTTAATATTTGACATTCTTGGTGAAGTTCTTTTGTTAGATATCTATATGGCTTAGATAACATAGTTTTTAACAGACACCTTTGTGCTCTTTCAAGCCTAATTAGGTAGTCTTACATGTGCCACCCCAGGTGTTTATACAATATCCTAAAATTGATTGGGCTAAAGCAAAATAAACAGTACGCAATAAGTCCGCTATATGTTTTAATTTTTTAAAAGTCCAAATAAGCTTACGCGTTCGTGACGTTATTAGTTGAATGTGTGGTAGCCAACTTAGTTTTTCATCCAACAATACACCGAGATACTATACAGTTTTAGATTTTGTTAGTTTAAGACAAGAGCATATCTGGGTTAATTTTAGATTGCAAGAGTGTATCTTAATTTCGATATTACTATTTGCAGATGGAGCGCTATCAATATGAAATTTAATATAGGTCGATTTTGATAAAATATTTAAGGTAAGCAAATTGTCTTCTAACCACCGTACTACCCTCTGAAGTCCCTTTTCAGCAGTAGATTGAACCTCACTCGAAGTCTCCCCGTAAAAAAGTAGGGCCGTATCATCAGCATATGTAAACACTTTACCATTGTACAGGGACATATTGCACATGTCATTAATATAAATAAGGAAAAGACTTGGGCCAAGAATGTTTCCTTGGTGGACTCCAAAAGTGACATTAGCATCAGAACTAACAAAATTTTTGATTTTAACCCTCTGCACTCGATCACTGAGGAAGTTTCTAAAAATGTTCAAAGCAAAATCCCTGATTCCTATGTTTTCCAACTTTTCACAAGAGTAGGTATCGAGACGGTATCGAAGGCTTTTGCCAAATCCAGAAAAACACCGAGACATTTTTGTTTATGTTCCATTTTATCAACTACGCACTTTGTCAAGCTATTTACTGCTTCCTGTGAGCTGATGCCCGATCTTAATCCAAATTGGGAGGGGGATATAATTTTGAACTTCTCTAAAAATTTTATCTAAAGATTATTCAGTAATCTTTCTAGTATTTTAAAAAGGGCCGACAATATTGAAATTGGTCTATAATTCTCGATACCGTCCCGAGAACCACAGCTTGGGAAAACAGCCTTGTTTAAAGCAGATATTAAAAACCATTGTATGCGGGGATAAAATGATATTCTTAGTAATTTTAAGAAATATTGTGAAAACTAACTTCTTATAGTATAAATGTGTATATTATAAGAAGTCTCACACGGTTTCACCCGCGTTAGCCACCTATTCCGTAGAGTTTCTGAATAGAAACGTGTAGCCTATTTACTACACCCCTCCAACTGTCAAAAAGAAATCACGTCAACCCGTCGCTCTGTTTCGACGTGAAAGAAGGGCAAATTAACAAACCCATCTTTATCGGAAGATAAGCTATGTATTGGTTAAATATAGTAATTCACAACCACGTCTTCTGAAATTAAATATCAAACATTTAAGATATGCTTTTGTACATATCTAGACACAAATTATATTTTTATCGATTAGATATGATTTCTGAATCATTAATATTTCCTATCAGAACTAAAGACTAAAGCAATTATGAATATTTTTGGACAAAAGAACAAATAAAAACTAATTAACTATCAAACTCTTTTTTTCAAATGAATCACCAAACTGATTGCACAAAGAGTGAAAGGCAACAAAAAATACGAAAGCATAAGCTGAACTTGTAAAATGCAGTTTTGAATAAAATATTTTCTGCACGTGTCCTCGATAGCAGTAAAAATGTATCCCAGTTGACCGATACATTTTCATTAGCTTTGCTTTCTGGTATATTCTATTTATTTGACTCAACTGTAACAGTGAGAATAACAATTTCGCTATGTGGTTTATTTGCGCTAACTTCGTTCGAAGTTAAGTGATGTATGTATGTTCTGAAAAATTGTGTTCTTTTTTAATAAAGAAGAGTTTATGACAATAATTGATGTATTTTGTGTTGGGGTTATATTTTTGTGATTTAGTGCAAACTGCACTGAAATTCATTGTTATTTTACCAAAAAATTTAGTAATAATAAAAAAAATCCAGTAAAAATCCTTACATTAAAATAGAAAAAAAAAACATTATGTTGCATGTGCTCTTTATTCGGCAGTAGTGACATCTTAGTAAGCTATGTCAAGTATGATAACGTTTTGATATTTGACAAAAAAATACTTTTAATTGTATTAAACTACAGATTACGATGTGAGTACACTACTAAAGCTTAACAAATGTTGAATAAATCACTAACGGCAGCCTTATGACGAAAAAAAAAATTTTTTTTTGATAATATCGTACAATTCGGTTTTATAGAACTGGTATCGTACAAAGGTACAAGGAAAAAATACTGCAATTTTTTGTGAAATCATAAGATAAATTAATTTTGATTTTTTTAATTGACGGCCTGTTTGGTGTAGGGGTCTACACAAAACAGATCTTTAGTACCCTTGCCTTCCATGCCAGAGGTCCCCGGTGCGAATCCTCGTATAGGCAGATATTTTATTATATTTGCTTTCTAGTCATGGATGTGTTTGCATGTTTATTTAAGTTCATTTCTAATATTTATATATGAAAAGAAAATATCTGTTTGTGCTTATATATTTCTTAAGTATATTTATCAGTTATCTAGTATCCATAACGCAAGTTCTTAATGATACTTAGCTTGGGCTAGATAATTTGGTGTGATTGTTAGAAATATTTATTATTATTTATTAAAGAAATTTTGGTTCGGATTAACTTTGTACAAATAAGACTATTCATATTTTTTATTCATTTCTTGTCTTAACAAGAACCATTAAATTGTACATCGCAACCGCATATAATACTAGTATAACCCATGAAAACGATTTAAACCAGGAATTTCTTTTAGTAATAATCAAGATGACAGTCAAGTTTGTTTTCAGTTATTTCTATTAATATAGTAAACTCAATAAGAAGCAAGCTCTTATATTTTTCATAAAACAAATCTACTCTCTATACCTTATAATAAGTTAAACCCTTAAGTAATTCAACTGAGTACACTTAGTTCATTTCAAATCCCCTATCAGAGTTCAATTTATATGCATCGAACTAAAAATTCATCGAAAAGAAAATGGTAAATGATCGATAAAATGTTGCGAAAAAATTTCATTCTGTTCAGTGCCCGGAATCTATCGTTTCATAAATTCTAAGGACGTATCCCTATTCAAAGTTCTACGATATTTTGTAACTGGAGACGGCCGCAAAAATACGCTCTACGTTCTATGGCTCAATCCAGGTTTTGTTGTAACAAACTTTTTATAAAATGTATAGATTTTTGTTGTAACTGTGGTTGATGTGTGGTTTTTTTTATTATAATAAGCGATATTATTTACTTGAAATGAAAGTTTGTGGTATAGCCGCAACCAAAGACGATAAAGATTTATTTTATTAAATTCTGAATATTTTTTATTTAATCAACATTTGGTTCATAACAAAAGAAATATTGTTAATAGTTTATATAAACAACCTTTGCACTTTTGTTAAGTTACTTTAGCTGTTTAGTACTTGATTTGTTGATTGTGATATAGAATTTAGCTAACCAGAAGAAACATGCAAAGTACAGAAACACTTGCCAACTATCAAACAGCGACTAGTCTCAAATATCATAAGGAAAAACATTCTACAGCAAACAACAAAAAGAAATGCCATTGTTAACCCTGTAAACATTTATTCCACGAAGTACTTTAGTTAATGCACTACATACTGAACTCAACTACATGAGTACCTAACTACTTAAAAATAATACTCAATTTCTGCTGCAAACATTTAGATACTCCATGTCGCCTAATACGCCGCGCACTCAAGCTCAAAAAAGTTTAGCCAGTTTCAGTAACACACGTACACAAGGTTTCTGTTTAATAGCTAAGTAATTTTAGCCCTTATTAAAATTATGCATAAAGTTGAGATTTATGCGTGTAATAACACTCAAGTAGTTCGAGTTAACGACTTATGTTGTGACCATCTTTGCACTTAATAACTAGATGGAGTATTTACAAGTTTTATTTTATGAGGGTAGTATTAAGTTACGTAAGTTGTGTTCGGATTGCTTATATTTTTGTTGGCATTTGAGTATCTAAATCAAAAGTTGAGAGAAATTGTAATTGGTTTTTTATTTTCGAATTGGTTGGTAATTGTTTTTACATGATACGGAAAATATGTTAGAATTTAAAGTTTAGAAGTTTTCAAACAAATAGAACCTATCATTTTAACATGAGAATCGATTTCTGTTCAAAAATGAATATTTTTTCAGCAGCAATATCCATTTTCACAAGTAATTTCCAAACAACCTTTGACTATTATAATATCTATAAATAAATTAATCTTTATCTACATTATTATAACAAAAAGTAACAATTTATTTGTCTTTTCATTAATCGATTAACAATGAAACTTCTGATTCACTTTAAAACAATCTTTCATTACAAGAAAGGTACATTATGAAGAAGTCACAGGGAATAGAATATAATGTTATCCCAAAAATCTCACGGGATCAAGAGTTATGCGCTTGATGCCGTAGAGTGTTCTTTATTTTTTAATTAAACTTGTTTTTCTATTAATATAAAGTTATATCATATATAATAAGACTATCGTAAAGGTTTAATATCAATATAAAATATGAATGGCTGATATGTCGATACTTAGACTGATTTTTTTTTTGCAGATGTATCTCGTATCGTCAGCAAAGGCATTCGTAGAAAAGTATACCTAATTATAAGTTTGGTTCATCACTAGTTGTCATAATAAGACTTTAAATAACATAAACGTAAAATCAAAATGCAGTTTTATTAGTTCAAATCAAATCAAATCAAATGAATTTAATTGCGAAAAAATGTGTGCAAATAGTTCTTAATTAAAATTGACAGTTCTACATTTTTTACTGTTAAACAGCGTGCAAATATTTAAAAGAAGTTAATTACAAAATGATTTACTATCTATATACATAATATAATATAAATATATATAAAAATATATATAAATAATATCAAAATGGTATTTACAAATATTAATATTTAAATGTTACAAAACATTATGATTCCTAAACTGATACATAAAGATTCATTTAATTACAATTCAGTGTCTTTAAAATATTCATCAATTGTGTAGTAACATTTTTGTATCAATAAGTAATTTATTTTTCGTTTATATTCATTAAAATTTAAGTTTTTATAATTAAAGCGCAACTTATTATATACATCGATAGCCATACAATAAACATTTCTACTAAATAATGTTAATTTTCTAAGCGGCATATACAGTTTTTAACTCAAAATATCTTTATTTCTAGTTCATAAAATCATAACATTACCAGGTTCCTTAAAATTTCCTTATGTTTTTTTACAAACAATAACATTTCGAATAAGTACAAACTCGGCAAAGTGGGTAACTTTGAAACAGCACGGCCTGGACGGATCTTTGAAATCTGCTCTACAAAGTGCTCTAACACATTTCTTCTGACACAAAAATACTTTCTGGAAGTCTACAGAATTTCCCCATAGAATTAAACCATAGCGCAAGATAGATGAAACATAACCATGATAAGCTAATTTTGCTGCTTGTTGATTTAAAGTTCTTGATAATCTACCTATGACGAAAACAAAACTATTTAGTTTTATACATAAATTACTTATATGTGGTTGCCAGTCACAATACTTAGCTAGAATTATTCCTAAAAACTCGGTACTATCTACCTGCTTTATTTCCGTGCATCGAGATGTTAACCGAAATCATCAGCTTTACTTCTGTATGTCTCGTATTGCATAAAATTTGTTGTATTCATATTCATGACTAAATTATTTTTTATGGTTAGTTTTTCATGGTCATAACCTGTCTAAAATGACTGTGTGCTATAACAACAGCAGTATCAAGCAGTTTATCTACGCCTTGTAAGATGTATTCACACTTAGAGAGGAGAAAGTACATCAGAGCCGTCATATTTAATTATCTAACCCAAGGTACTAGTCCAAGTAAATTCAATAAAGCAATAGAGATCAAGTTAGTTGTCATCATAACTTACGTTCATCTCGCACAGAGAGTTATCTCTGACTGCACAAACTTCGAGATGTTAATGTGACGTGTGGGTTAACTCGTGGCTTACTAGATCGGTTCTAGGCGATCGATGATTGTAATAACTTGAATAGATATATTTTTATGATATTTACATTAAAAAAAATTATACTGCTGCTTTTTAAAGTTGAGTAAAAGTTTATATTGACTAAGGCATGGATTCCAGGAACCAACATATCCCTAAAAAACTAAAATGACAAAAGTTGCAACGATCTAATCCTGTACCGATTGGCCTATTACATTTTTTCGAACATTATTATGGTAACTCTTTAGCGACACGAACCAAATCTGTTTTTCAAGAGTATATATAAGATTTTTAAATGATTGAATTTAACTAAATGGGTGCGCTAATCTTAGCACTTTGCATTAAGTGAGATGTTAATAAGAAATAAAGCCTATTGAAAAATCCTAAAGTTTATTTTCGGGAGATATAGAACTTCACTTTTTATGATTCGATGTTTTTAATTTGATTGTCTTTTTCTAAATTGAAAACATTGGAAATCTTATATCATTAAGGTATTTAGATGATTGGCAATACTTATTGCGTAGTAATCTTTGAAAGTAATAACCATACTGAAGAAATTGCCCTGACGTATGAATATTTAAAATTTATAATAACTTTACATAATTAAATTTTGTATCAAGTGACATTTGTTTACAGTTATGTTTTTACACAAATCCCCACCCAATCCACCAAACAAAATTGACCCAAACCCATTGACAACTAGTACAGTCGTTAACAAAAACCTTTGAAAGGCTCTCAACTATCATATATTATTGCCAACGTTGAAACACAAACAACATGTGTTAGATGGCAACAGTTTGCAAAAATATTAGGCAACAAAACTATGCCCACGATGCTATAGAACTATAAATCCAGTTTTACAAATATTTTCTTGGATGATTTATAGCACTTCTCTTTGTGGCTGTCCTGGGTAATAAATTTAAACTATTTTGGTCAATTTTTTTTATGATCTGGGTGTCTGTTGATACCCTTTTTTGTAAGAGTGGGTCAAAAGTTTTTTGATGACTCGTTGTTTCTATATTTGTAAGCGTACAAAAGTGCATATTGTATAAATTTCTTTTTATCTTGTTTGGAATTAATAAACATCAATATTGAAAGTAGATTTTAACACTCGAAGTCTTTCGCGAAATCCTTTAAAATAAAATGTGCTGTATAAGCTAGCAAGTTTACGGTTTTAAAATGTTTTTTTTAAATCTCATCAACGCGTGCAAAACTACAGTTACAACAAAAAGTTTCATTAATATCGTTTTTAAATCCCAAATTGGGTTCGAGTTAATCCATGATATTGAAAGTTATTATTATTGGTACAATAATCATTTTATTCTCAAAGTAAATATCCAGTTTCAATAATCCCACGTTATCACACAGCGATCACGCAATATAAACATTTAGACCTAACGACTTATGCAATATGTATTTTGTCTAACATCTTCTTAATGGTTTCATAAACGTAAATTCATTCTTATTTCCAAATCATAAAGCACAAATTTGTAAGAGCTTCTTTCTTCAGTTTGAACACGGTTGAATCTACCTTTTCTGATTTTGAGCGCGAACCTTCAGTTTAGTACGGCCGTTCCGTAGACTGGACGTGCTATGCCGCTCGTAGTCGATTCGTAGTGCGTTCGAAGCGCGCGAATTTCTTGATAAGAAAACCAAAGTTTTCGGAAGTGCTGAAAACTGAACAGGTACGTTTCCAAGTAAGGATAGTACAAACATAAAACCATATATGAAGTGAAATCGTACGGGGGAATAGGTGGAATAGGAAGGTTTGACAATAGAACTTTTTAATGTCATGTGCCATTAAAATATATGATTTGGATAAATTTACGTAATTAAATTACGTCAGTTTTGGTATTTTTTTTTTGTATTTAAAACTTTGGATGAGCAAACGTTGACAGGTATTATTTAAAGTTCGATAAATTGAGAAAAGCTTTTTCTATCATTACTTATAAAAAATTAAATTAATAACTCCAATACATGCAAAAGTCCTGTAGGAACTGTTAAACTCCGGGGGCTTGTTTGTAGGCATTATCAATAAATACTTAAGAGGCGTATAAGCACTTATGCTTGTGGACGACCAATATTAGTACGTAAGAGGTTTTACAGCTGAGTATGATAAAAAATCTGACTTGTTTTTCTGATTTATATGAAGATTTGAAAAAAAAATACAAAAATTTTGTGGCTTCTAAATGAGACATCCGATTTTTCTTCAAAATGAGGCATCCAAAGGTAGAGTTGCCACCTATTATTTAACAAACAAGCGTCTATTAATAGACACAAACAAGAACAAAAGAAAAGTAATTTATTTTTCAATCATTGATCAGCGAAACAAAACAACAAATACAATTGAATAAACAAAGCAAAGGAAAAAGCAAACAAACTTCAGCCGACTTAACCAAATTGTTGTTTAGTTTAATAAAGATTTAAAGAAAAAAAGGCAAACATAAAAACAAGCATTTTGTATAACTACAGGCGCGTGTTCACAAGCGTTGAATATTTTCTATTTATCAATCTTGTGTATTTTGTTACTGGCTTGCTCTGGTTAGTAACAGCAAGTTGAAATATGTTTAAAGGTTCCTTGCCTCTTTAAGTAGCAATCAAATTACGTTATAGGACTATGATAAAACACAGTATCAAGGTAAAAATTATAAACATAAACTAAAAATAAAATATTCGAATCTAAGTTTGCATAAACACATTAACTATCGCTAATTAGTTTTACTACATCATCGTATTCATCTCAGTAGTTCGTCTAATTGTATCTCCTTTTCAATTAATAGTTTTTCTTATAGAAATCCTAATCCACCCATCTTCGTCGAATAAATTTTTTTTAAACAAATTATTTTTTAAATACCTTAGTCAATATTCAGCTTAAGTGATTCTCGCTTGCCTTATTCTCTATACCAGCTGAAATAATGTACTCTGTAAGCAACTAAACATTTGAAGTGCTGCCGTAGATAGGTAATCGTATAAACGAAGGAAATTGACACCCAAACTGACAGTCACATATAAGTATTTTATTTTATTTATTAAGGAAAAGGAAAAAATACAGCATTAAATAAATACATAGAAAAATATGACAAGTAGGTGGTTCACAAGCCAATTAAGTTACACAGTTAATTACAATAAATATTGGGTAGATTGAACAGAAGTTAAGTTACAATTTTAAGTTATAATAAGTCATGGAGAAGTTCATATAAAGTTTTTATTTTTATTGAAACTGCATGATGTTAGATACGAATTTGTGAGGTTCCAAATTAAATATATCTAAGGTTTGCTAATTCTGGTTATAAAATTGTTGAATTTTTATTCTGCCCTACTATGCGCAAAAGCGGTATCTAAACATTTTGGGTAGCTGAAAACAATACGCATCTAATGAACTATAAAAATAAAATTTCCGATTTTTTTGATGTACCGCTTTTGCACTTAGAAGGACAGTATAGAGTAATGTTATTGTTTATTAATGTATATATGTAATGTCATTTACATTGAGAAAACGTGTCCCGTGTTTTTGCCAAATCATAATGGATGAATCTTCCTGAATGATATGAATGATGAATATTTTATTTTCGAATACTGAGCAGGAGTTTTAGTTGCTTGCATGCAAATAAATATAATTTATTCAATATTAAATAAATGGCTTTGATCGACGCCCTTCAGACGCTCCTTAAAGTCGCTTCATCTCACGGGATTCAATTCCCGCAAGCCTTTATCAACAATATTGTCACAGGTTGTCCCCCCGACCCTCAGGCTCCCCAACATCTCCCTCAGGCACCTCTGGTCCCCGGCCCTCTCGCGTCCCCCACGTCTAGCGACATGGAGTGTGAAGTAGACGCCCCTTCGCGCCGCAAGCGCACCGCTCCCAAGAGTGCACCCGCGACCAAGTCATCCTCGGACGCCACCCCTATTGCGCTCGAAACAAGCTCCGGCGTCCTCAACGCCCGCCCCGTTGTCTTCAACACCCTCTGCGGCGCCTGCAAAGCCCGCACTCGTCCCGATGTCTTCAACACCTGTCCCTACTCCACTGATGTCACGCCAAGTGACCCCTCCGGCCGAGCCAGCGAAGCCTCAAGTTCCACCGCCTGTCTTCCTTCGGGAAAAGGGCCGTTGGTCTGAGGTTTTGAACTTGTGCAAAAAGCACAAGATTCAATATACCTGAGCTTCCAACTCGGGTGAATCCATTAGGGTAATTGTTCAATCTTTAGACAACTTCCGAGCCCTAACAAAGCTCCTCACCGGTAAGCAAGTTGACTCTCCTAGAAGAGCGTAAGTTCAAAGCGGTACTCAGCAGAGTCCCGTTCGAGTTTTCAAACGAGACCATCCTCGAGGACCTGCAGTCCTAAGGCTTCCTGGCACTCACTGTGCAAAAAATGCACAGCAGGTACGGAAGGCGTCACCCTCTCGCTTTAGTGGTTCTCACCAACGTACCCAAGTCCAGGGAAATCTTGTAAGGAATCAGCACTATATGTGGCTTCTCTGAGATCTCGATCGAGGCGCCTCATCGCCAAGGTCATCCCGGCCAGTGACACCGATGCCAGTTATACGGACATGCGGCGGCAAACTGCGCCGCCCCGCCCAGGTGCGTAAAGTGCATGGTGCCACACTTCACCAAGGAATGCAATTGCACTGCTGAAACTCCCTCCCCTCCCAAATGCGTGCTTTGTGGCCAGTCCGGCCACACCACAAATTACAGGGGCTGCCCTCGTGCACCCCGTTGTATGCATTCCAATTCCAAGAGGGCGGCACCCAAACATGCCCCGCCCTTTTCTCAGGCTAACTTTCCGCCGCTTCCAGCCGGGTACCTTCAGCTGCAAAGCCTACACAGCCCAAGCCTGCTCCAGAAAACTGGAGACAGCGCCCCGCTGTATGCCCAAATCCCACCCCGGCTCCTCGACCTTTCCATACCACATCCCAACCCTCGCTAGCAGACAATATGCGTACCGTTTGCGAAACGATTAAACATGTCAATGTTAGGGAAATTTCAGTTTTGGCCCGCAAACTTAAGGCTTCACGTTCGCCTACAGAGCAACTCATAGCTTTGGCAGAGCATAGTTCCTTTCTCAGTTCATTATTGGCTCATTTAAATGAATTGAACCCTCAGTTAAGCGGCGGACGACCCGTTAGCGAGTCTCCGCTAGCGCACCCACCTCCCTGGTGTCGCTTCCGATGAAAGCTAACAGCAATTTAAGTTGCTACAGCCATCAAGGTGGTTTTTAGTGGGTAGGTGCTATTCTGGTGAGTCCCACATCACTCCCGCAGAGGTCGGTTTGCTTGCGGAGGTATGCATGACGCATCTTCCACTTGTGAGGGTGTTGCTTCGGCGGCAAAAAAAAATATTAAATAGAATTTATTTATTGATGCTTAAACCACATCAAAGCATGGCAGAGGTCAAACATCTATTTTCTTTCAGACTCTATATTCTATGAATAATACTGCGACCCATAGAAATAATATGTTCTTATAAATTTTTACCCAAAAGAGTTATATTTATTTTTTGTTTCGAGATTTATTGTCCTGTAAGAGGTTTCTCTAAATGAGTCCAATGGGAGAGATAAAAAACCCCGAAGCCCCATTATGATGCTTTCAGCACCATTATTTTGACGCTGTGTTTCATTCAATAAATGTAAATAATTTTACGGCCTCAACAAAGAATTATTGTTATTTAATAACCATTTCTTTCATTATAAATAATATATATGGTTTGACGTAGTTGGAGCATACACCAACTTGCACATTGCATATTTCATACTTCATTATTAACTTCTAGTCTTTGAAAGCCCAATAAAGTAATATCGTGCATCGCACCGTACGTAATTTATCAGTAAACTTTTTAGAAATAAACTCAAAGCACATTAGTGAAGAAATTTTTATACTTGTAAAAGATCTTAAAAACGTAACAAAATTTTACACGTAAGAGTTGACACGTAACGCACTTTTTCTCTTGGTATATTTAAAAAATACTTATTTTTCAAAAAAAAATTGTACATAAAGCTATTTTAAAAAGTTGTTCAACGAAACTCTTAACATAATGGAATATAATCTTATCCTATGTACAGATTTAATGTAATAACATAATTCTGTGGGATTAAACATTTTTACTATTACTGAAACGTGAATTTCTTTGTTTGCAATGCTTACGGTGTTAACAATAATATATTGCAGGGAAAGCACAAAAATATGAGTTTTGTTGAGGAAGTTGTTTATTATTAACGGCAAAATAGATATTTCAAATCATTAATATTTATAAGTTTACAATAGAAGCTTAAATTACATTGTACATAGGGCAAAGTCATCTAAAGGCTCCCAGAATTACCGCTTTCGATCGGAGTGGTGAACGTTGTGCAGAATCACCTTCAACCTTAGAGTTACCCCTACAAGCGCCAGGTAGATGATTTTGTTCAAATTGGCAAGACGAGATAATCTGCTACCTCTGCGAAGGCGAGAAATTCCATGTAGTCCAAGGCCACGCACCTATACGACACATCGGCAGCGAATAGAGTGTAAGTTATATACTTATTCAACAAATGGCAAAAGCATGTTCAAAAATTTCTTTTTCGTATGAAAATTTTTAGAGGTACTTAAATTTTATTTGTTAAAATTGAAAATATTTAGAATTCTGTATTTATGAAAATACACAGATCAAAGTAATAAATGTACCCTGATTAAGCATAACGAAAAACTCTCATGGTGAATCCCACAAATTGCGATTAGTTTATCATTCGTGTTGCAAGTAATAAATATACATAATTTTGAAATCAACATCTTTCTCGTTAAGAAATCGTTCAAAAAACAATTTCCGATTTCAATTCAAATACAAATGCAGCAATTTAGCAAATCACCACACTCGTATCATATAAATCACACTCCCTAAAACATCCCGAATCGAAGAAACGATATTAAATCTGTGAGAAATCCAATCGATATTGGAAAATCATTAATATTGGCACCGTCTGCTTTTGCTATATCACCGTGACGGCGGCATATTTACTAAATGGATCAATTTTCTTGATATTATCGCTAATAGATGATCCTTATTAATATTTTAAGTTGAAATTGATATCTAGATCATTAATCTAAGTCGGCTTTAAGTGTTCTTCGTGAAGGTGAATATAATGATTTAATTTAGCTCTCGAGGCTAATGATGTTGATTCAGTTGGATTGCGTAGGTATTAGTAAGATAATTATTAGCTCAAATTAGATCGCTGCTGTAATTAATAATGTGCATTTAAGTATTTAATATTAACCATTTTCTACGGTACAGAACTAGTAGCATAACTTGAAAGTAAATAGAACCGAGAAATGAATGCAGTGGATTTTAACCGGATGGAAATATAAAAATATAGGGAATCATCCATCTATCCGTAAATAAATGTTTATAATCTGAAAGATCACAGGGACGACTGTAAGTACAAGTCTACCGAGTGAACTAGACGAACGGGCGGAATAAGGCTTCGCTCTTCAATAAAACTTACAGTTAAACGCCAACAAGCGCTGCGCAAGAAACGCCGCACAGCAAACAATAGCAGTGTTGTAGGGCTGTTCAATTCGGTATGAAAATAAATATCTGATTTTAATTTTAAAACCATTTCGAGATATCACTTTTTCATAATATATTTTGATAGTAATAGCTCAAGAACAAAAGCGATTAAGCTTATTTTAACGATAAAGCGTAAAATAATTTGGCTCACAGTCAACCTCTATTTGTCTTTTTATCTATTTATCTTCATACAATAGCATCATTTTCTTACTTTTTTTTGGTTACTGTCATGTAAATTTTTTCAATAAATATCTGTCATGAAGAATCCATAGTCACTTGCAGAGTTGTTCATTTCAGGTAAAAGACCGAAGTGTGCAATTTGATTTTAAAATATTACTACTCATTGCCGTCACGATTTTTTAAAAATTGATTTCAAATTAATTTATTGCAAAGAAATCAGAAATATTCAATTCATTTTCCCGATATACCTAATTTTTTCATAAAAAAAGAAAAAATTATATACCTCAAAATTACTATACGTACTTAATTCCACAATAAATGACGTCACATTTGACAGTTGTCTAACTGACTTGGTAAACTTGTGCAAGATTTTGTTAAAAATGTATTTACCCCTGTCGCTAGATTTTTTCAAACGTATGGTAACTATTACCTGGAGAATAATTTTGACACTTGATTAGACTTTCTATAGGGATTATGTCTGAAATAAGATATATTATGAGAATTGAATAATCAACCCTTAACATCTTAAGAATAGAATAGAATACTAACCTCAAAGCCCGTGAATTGATTGCCTCATTCCATAAATTCTTTGTTACTCATTTACTCAATCATTCACATTGTTTAACACAATACAGGAAACTCGGCCACACCCAAAAGGGTCCCATTTAAATAATTTATAGCTCGTCTTAGTGATGTATTCGCGTTTTTACTAAGCGGCTCCATTGTATTTTTCAGGTCATTTGAAATAGTAAGAAAAGTGTTAGTATTATCCCAGAAGAACTTCGATAAATGTAATAAATTATAAGCCCTCTTTATTCTTAGCAAATAAATACATTGTTAAACACTTAGAAAGTGTCAAGCAGAAACTAAAGATTGTTAAAAAATATTTTAATAAGTTTAAGGAAAATTGTATCTGAAATAAATTTTGTTCAAATTATGTCATTAATTCCTATAAGAAAAACCTTTGAAAACTCTTAGGGCTACTAATAGGTACTGTAATTGTTCACAAAACCGTTCACCATGGGTTGGTAAACGCTCCGTTACTTTATAATAAAACACAAACTTTTTTCATATGTTGTTATAATAGTCCTTGTTTAATTCTCCATAATTCATGTCCGTGTAAGTGTTGGCCGTGTGCTAAAAGGCAACTTTGTAGAAGTTCGCGCATTTTGTCCGCTTCCCGACCCGGAGCCCGCATCGGCGGAAGTAAAAAGTGTTGGGACGGCGAAGTTTAGCTAGTTATTAACTAAGAGGATGCGACTAGAAAATTTTGGCTATTTCACTCGGGTTTTATGTTTAGATATTTCTTAACTAAAACGGTTTCATACTCTAGGTAAGCTTGCAACTTCTTTTTAATTTCTTCAACTAACACACAACAATTGAAATCGTTGCGTTCGCGGTTAATTCAATGAATAAATTAAAAATAAAGAGAACAAAAAATTATATGAACAGGCTTTTATGATCTAAGCCTTGAGTTGGTAAATTACCAATCTTATCTGATTCAACTCAGAAGTTCAGTAAAATTATTAGTTTTTCAATCAACGATGATTAGTGTCCTTGACCTCGGACTTTACTGACATAGTATTAGGTACTTATTAATCGCCTCTAAATAAATAAAAAATTATATAAGTATACATCACCATGGAATAAACATCAAATTACAATATTTATTTTTCAACACTGACAAAACCCCAGTTAGAAATAGGCTAACACGGCATTCAAATCGCCTAACCCACCGGTGGGCCAGGCTAAAGCGTCGTACGCATTGTTTCTTGCTGGTTCTTTGGCAGTTGATGATCCTTCCGAACCAGTGGTAGTTTCTATATATGATGTCCTAAGCCGAGGTCCATACCGTATCGGGTGCCCTTAGGCATATCGTATGTAGGAGTAGTTTAAGTTCCAGCTAAGCGCAGTCAGCTCTAAGCTACAAAGTCCGGTGAAATTAAACAAACTGTCCATTTCGAAAAAAAAAAAAAAAAACTGACAACATCTTGTTTTTATTGACGTTAAAGCATGACTCTACCACCACAACCTACTTTGTTTTGATAATGAATTGAACTTTGTCATTTTTTATTATTTCTAAAACTCAAACTAAGCAAAAGAATACATACAATTTATCACATTATTTTTTCCTTTACCAAAACACACAATATATAAATCATATGTGCTGAGTGGCTTCAGTGGTTGCTTGCACTGGCAGTGGCAGCCTTGCTCGATATGCTGGAAGTGCCAGATTCGAGTCTGGTCGGGGCTCTCATTTTTGTGATATACGTAGATATCTATTCTGGGGTCATGTTATTTATATTTATATATTTATGTTTACTCTGGATTCACAAGCAACACAAGCTCTGCTTACTTTGGTGCATGCAATAAAGTTCATAGTAGCAAGTAAATTTCATACACACAAATTTTTCGTTATACAATACTTTATTTTATTTTGTTTAAAATGTTTTAAGTATATGAGATAAACCTAAATGGAATGTTATGTTGTCATACAAGGAGTCTCTCTTCAGGTGCTCTCCTTCCCTTTGACAGTTTTGCTCTTGTGGCTTATATAATACTTAGATCCAGTTTAGATATGACTTTAAAGGTTAGAAATCGCATTTTTTCAAGCATTATTTTACCAAATTGTTTTTTTAATTAGTGTACTAGTTATACCATTTACATGTAAGCATACATGTTTGTACTTAAGCACAGATAAAGCTTCTAAGTCAGTAATAACAGCTCATTGTACGAAAATGTAAGTATTATTTTATAGTATATTAATTTGGTATAGTAATTTTTAAATAAATAAATTAAGTTATTTGTGAATCATTTAATTATATATAATATAGTTTGTTTTAATATGTACACCACACACGAGTTCATGAAATCGAGACTGTAGAAACGGGATTACTGGAGCGATATAAACTTATTCTAGACATTAGAAGCTTTTCTTTTCATAGTTAAAATATTTTCTAATCGAATCGAATATTATTTTTTAATTTAATGTTGAAGGGTTTCAGGTGCGATATCGTATTCACGTGTCAAATAAGTCGAAACATGTTTTACACGTTTATGTTCAGTAGGATTAGTGTTTTCATTTCTATAAAATTAAGGATGCATGCTGTATAGCCTAAAACGATAAAATAATTTAACGGTCACCGATGTTGAACCTTATTAATACTTGCGATTTTAAATCAAGCTTTGTTGTGTACATGACCAGGAACAATATCAATAAATGCAATTTTCATTAAAAAAAGGTTGAAACATGTCTTAAACATGCACAAACAACCAATCGTAATGGGTTAAAAGTGATCTAAAAGGTCAGACAAAAAGTATAACTTTTGGGATTGTAACCCTTATATTCACATTGGATTTTAGGAAATTATATTCGTGTCGGATCATTCGGCGTGATAAGATAATAACCCAGAAATAAAATAGGACACTTGTTTTATATTTAAATTAGGAACCCAGCAAAGGATTATGTCAGAGATTGTTAGGACAGATCTAACTTTTCCCGTTTGAGTTATTTTGTTGTCTGAGCAAAATAATAAAAATGTTGTAGCCAGCTTTTTAACGTTGTGGATTTTAAGAGTTTGAACCGTACAGGCAAGCCACAAACCTCGAACTATATGAACTCAATTACCCTAGAAGTATACATTATTTCCAACAAAAATTATGAAGCTAAATTTGTACTTTATCACTTTAATTTATTGTCCCAAAGTTAAATGTAAGGACAAAAACAGTTACTAAATCTCACTCACCGCCGCTTTTAGTGTTGTTTTGTCGGCGAAACGCCAAGCGCCGCCGCTTTTTTATACCCAGCTTATATTTAATCTGAAGTTTAAATATTGACACGTGAAAGCACCAATTTTGGCATTGTAAAAGTATACCCAGCTTCGCATAGACAAGGGAAAGATAATCAACCTAACAGTAAGATAACAATGACAATTAAATTTTGACGTCTAGGCTATCCCTAGGACTTATGATTAGGTATTCTAACCATGAATAACAATTCCTTTAAAAAATTTTCATTTTGCGCATGCTCGTATTCCTGAAGACAAAATCCATTCAAAATTTTGCAGATAGTTGCGACAGAAGGAACATATTTCCTTACAAACCCGCAAACTTCACCTGAAAACTTTTATCTTTTGAACATTACAACTTTATCGCACTAAAACAGGTCTTGTCTTTGGTAACAAAGGTGGGAAGACATAAGGTAGAGCTTGGTTAAAGATTTAGATATAATATTTTTCAGTTTTTAATAAAAAATATTATTTAATCTCGCTTAAAATAATTTAGCTGTTTAAGAGCAAATATGATCATGATTATTAAAAATTAGTTTCTCTAAAGGTTTTAGACAAATGATGTCCTCCATACACTATTCATGATTTAGATTTTTTTTGCTCTAGTAGGTAATTACAATTTTACTCAAGCATAAACAATCTTGTTCAAAGACACAAAATGCAATGCTCATGTTTCAGTTTTCTTTAATAATTTATACGTCTTGTTAGGTAGATAAAATTCTGTATTAAAAAAAACATTTCATCTTCAAAACGCTACAAATAGTCTAGACTTGTTGCAAGAACATAATACACATTAGTTTTAATTTGAAACACCGTCGGTGTATAGTTTACAAATTCATAGTTACTTTAGTATAACGGTCATACTAAAATGTTTTAGTTACAACAATTAACTTTGTCAGTTTCCTCCTTATGGACTAAAATATTATTACACCCATTCTCTAACTTAACCGTCATATTATTGTAGTCAAGTACCATATTAAGGAGGGCGATGGCTGGATCCCGCGTTAACTCGTGAACGGGTGCCGTTTGAGGGTGTTCGTCGTTTGGATACTTGGAGGGAGGGAGACTTGCCGAGCTAACAGATGCAGAAAAGAATAATTTTGTATAGACATAAAGAGACTCTGTAAATTTATTTTGAAAAAAATATACCCGTGAAATTTCTTGCCAGTTCTTCTTCACGAAGGTTTTTTCGAACTGGTGGTAGAATCATGTTTTATTTGACGTCAATTAGAACAAGTAATTGTCGATGTTGAGAAAAAAAAAAAGTAATCTAACTTATAATTGATATGCAAATTTTAAAAGTTAGATTTTCATTATCAATACATATTATAAAACAAAGTCTCGCACCGCGTCTGTCTGTCTGTCTAAAAGCAATAAACTCAAAAATCGCTTAAGAAATCAAAATTTTTCACCAAAGAAAAAGGTTTTTTAAATTCATTGAGATATTATGATAATTGTTGAAGATGTCGGAAAAAATTAAGCTCACTAGGAACTTTTAGCGAAAACGCTGCTTTAACAAAACAACGTAAGCTAGAATTATATAAAGTATACCCATTTTAGGTTTATAAAAAAATTAACATATAATGTGGTAATTGGAGAACTATTGAGTCCAAGATTAATATTAAACCTTATTCAATTAAATACGTTAGTTACTTTAACCATTTCATGCCCATGATAATTTCCTTTACACCTAACAATTAAAAATCATATGTTAGGAGTTATAGCAAAAATAAATCTATCGTGCGACAAAAATAAATTCGCCCACTGTTGCCACACACACATGCCGAGCGATTACCTGCCGTCAGGGGTTTAACACACTGTGCTGTATTTGTTTATTTTTGAGTAAAGCCTGTGGTGACTAAAAGGGTATTTATGTATTTGATCTTAAGTTCTCAAATATTCTTCATTTTTGATAAGTTCTATTTTTTGCGTTCTTATGAAGGTTTTTTTTTACGTGGTGAATTACTTTAAAGTTGAAGTTTTCATTTTTGGTTTGGGTCCTCTTTAGTTTCGTAAGTTAATTATTTCAATATAAAAATTGATAGTTTGTGTACTTTGATGTAATGGATTTTATTATATTGCTTATTTATTGGTATACGTAGTGAGTTTTACCCTTTTTAAAAACTTGCAGGGAAGGAAATTCAATACAGTTAAAATATTCTAAGTAGGATGAACAAACGTTACATTTAAATATAATCTTGATAGTCGACGCAACTTGCTAATGCGCAACAACAAGCAACAAAAAGTAAGCATATATGCCCTGTTACCCGTTATTAATTTAACAGGTGATGAAAAAGGTTATCATTTAATTTCAATTCAAAATTTTCTTGGTCTGTGGGACCCTAAAATTTATATTATGTCAAAAATGTATACTTTGTAATTTTTACAAATCATGCTCCTAAATTATATAATTATTAAAATACTGTGACAACAAACCAATTTCCCACATGTCTCTCTTGTTTAAACAATTATAATTCTTATTCATTCACTTCACTAACGTGGTAAAACAGACGCGGTTTACATTTGTCTAAGACGTCAAAAATTTAAACTTTGTGTTTCTGTTTTATATAACCCAGATTTTGTATAAGGCATACTTAATATTAAAAGAGCTTCATTTCTGCTTTAATAATGAAAATCCTGCTTCAAAATGAGTTCTTCGGATTTCATCAGTTCAGTAAACCCGTAAATATTAAAATATTTGTTTTACTTTATGTGGAGTCAGGAATTCTACGGTGGATCACATTTATTTATGCGGCTTAATTTGTGTCAAAATGTATTTAATGAATATTGTGGTACATACAACAGGTTGTATAATAGTACAGCTGATCGTTTAGGTACTGGTTCCACCGCAGAACTTCTATAATGGAGAAATAGAAATGCCTTTGTTTGGATTGAATTAAACTCCGTGCTCTTGCTCCTTGCTCACACTCGGAAATAAATTTGAACTATTAAATATCACCCAACCTTTACATGCACATTTCCAAACAAGAAATAATGAACACTTATTACCTGTTATCGCTTACTAAAATGTCCACTGCAGTGTCTTAATAACAAAGCTTGTTTTGTATTAAAGCAACGAAAATCAAAATAGATGGGGATAAATCGTAATCAAATCGATGTATGGCTAAGACATACGCTTGGCACATGTTAACAATAATAAATAAATAAATCCCCAGACAAATACGGCTCTTTTGTTGTTCCCCTCCACTGGAGAATCTAAAATCCCTTATGGGGTCATCCGCTGGGAAATATCATAGCACTGAAGGTGAATTCATAGCACTGAAGGTGCTCAAGGAGCTCAAGTACGTTCCTAGGCCAAGCGACTTTGAACTTCGACTCTAAGACAGGGGGAGTATACGAGACAGACTTTCGAATTAAAGGATTGGGATGGGTTTTGGAGCGTTTGAAGAACGCTTCCGAAAGTGTTTTAAGATGCTGTTGCACTGTAGGTAGTTCAAGATCACGGTGCAGGTCCGTGTTACGCACATACCAGAGTGCGTTTGTGGCCCTGCGGCAGAAGAGATTTTGAACCACCTGCAGTTTGTGCAGGAGGGAGGGTTTGGCGTGGGCAATTGGCGAGGCATAAGTCATGACGCGTCAAACGCAGGTCTTAAAGATCGTACGTTTCGTTTTAGACATGAAGGTACGCTCGACAGGACAGGTAGGATGCGATTATCCTGACTAGACGATCCGGTAAGCCTATTGTATAAAGTTTATAAACAAGACCGCTGTGCAAGACGTTATCGAAAGCCTTGGCTACGTCAAAGAAAACTGCGACCGTTTTATAACGCCGCGGATAGAAGCCGTCGAGTTTGTACTCGACGATGCGATGGACTTGCTGCGGGCAGGAGTGCTTAGCGCGAAAGCCGAACTGATGAGGAATAATGAGGGAATCGCCATCCGTTGGAAACAGATGGTTCCGCATTTTAGAGAGTGTGACTCTCTAGAGAAGTTTAGACATGGCCTTTAGGAGGCTGATGAGTCTGTGATTACCCGGGATATTCAGAGGTTTACCCAGCTTGGGAATGCCTATGACTGTAGCTTCTTTCCAAGCTTTTGGAAAGTAGCTAAGGTCGAAGCAGGCATTGAAGGTGACAGCTAGCAAGGTAAGTGAGGAAATTCCAACCATGCACCTGCCTCCACCATGGTCGATATGCACGTCCAGTCAGTATGTTTGGAGTTGAAGTCCCCGAACATAATGACTGAATGGCCGAGGGTGAGAATGGCCTCAAAGTCGCTACGGATAGGTTTGGTGCCACTAGATATGTAGATTGAAGCAATAATGATGGCTAGATGACATTATTTGACATGTATGACATTAGATGATTAAATTGAAAAAATACCAAGAATTATCTTCTCATTTTTATAACACAACGTTTTCTAGAACTAGCCTTGCAATATATTTACATAATAAAATAACATATAGTCAAATTACTTTCAATATTATTCATAACCCTCAAATATCTGAAAAGCCCCGCTTTTCTCATCCGAATTCAATTTTTATACATAGACTTACAAAATGAATTCAATTTAAAGACCGCCTCATACGAACCGACGGCGTCACTTGAAAGCATACGAAACGCGACACCGGCGTGTAATCCTCTTATACCAATATTATGCGAAGCCATTTTGTATGCCATTGATTTCGGTGCCTCCTTTTCAGAGTTATTCAATGCTTATATGAAGATAAAATTATTGTGCAGAAGATAAAAGGAGATATTGAATGTATTTTTTCAGGGAATAATTCTAAAGTAACTGTCAACGAGTGTTCATTATCACAACATTGCTTCTGTATGTTTTCATGAAATACAAAGAAAATTAAATAAAAGATTTAAAGAGTAAATAAAGTTTTATGTTACGATAATTATAAATGTATTTTTTCCTTTTCTAAGTTAACTTTTATGTATAAAAGAACTAACTAATTAAGGTGGTCTTTTCTTATTTTTTTTTAAATTTTTATTTAATGAAACATTAACGACGGCTTATTATACACCGAAACTCAATTACATTTACCAACGCCAACTTACTTAAATATATACATCATGTGATATTTGAAAAGTAAATTATATCGTATAAGTAAATTAATGAAATAACTTTAGATCGTTTCATGTGATCTATAGATATATGAACAAGGCTGCAACGTTATGCTCTAGGATATAGCTAGCATGTATGTTTATTTATCATAAGTTTAACGATTACAAGAGTAAAATTAAAGAAAAAGAAAAGCATGTAAGCACGGTTTCACGCGTGGGTATTTCTTTACAAAACATAGCCTAAGTTATTTCTAAGTAACGCAGGTGACGAAATAAGAAAGAATTGTTAAACCAGTTCAGCAAGTTTAGAGTTTACCGATTACAAATATAAACATAGGAACAAACAAAGAAACCTTGCATCATATTAGATGGAATTTAAAACTTGTGTAGCTTATAGCGCGGGCATAAACATAGCACAATCATCTTTAAGAGAAATTCAATCAATGTTAAAATATGTATATAAAGCATACATTATGTTTCTTAAGTAAAATATGTTCCATTCATTTACTAGATTTCCATTAACACAAAGGTTGTCTGGAGGAAATCGCTGCTAGCGATAATACCGCCTTTGCCTCTATTAGATGTAAGAACTTTATTGCAAATGGTTTATTTTTATTTTATGCGAGCAATAAAAATTAATTTTACCTTTTTTTCTCCCAAAATTTTAACGGTCCCGAAAATCTATGCGAACGAAGATGCAAAGGCTAGTATTAGAACAGTACAGATTTAATTTCATTTTAACGTTGAAGTGTTTTAACCTTTTGCTACATAATGGAACAAACCCACCCAACGTTTCTACTTTATAGCCTCCATTCTCGTAAGTACACCGGTCGAAACCAAGTTGTTTCGACCCAGAATGCGTCAGAAGTATAACCATAACCAAAAGTTAACAAAAAATGTAAAAATAGGTTCCTGTTGTGAAGGTTAATATAACTATAACTACACCCAGAAAAAAACCGGCGTTTTGTTTAGTCAAAGACATTTCACATTTAACCCTCCAATTTCCAAGAGTTTACTCGTTTCATGTTACATATTAACTTTCGCTCTTGTACGCTTCGACAAAATTAGGATTTGCTACAAACAAACAATAAACTAAATGACAAAGATTAAGGTTAGCCATCGCTTGTCTCAAAACTTTATTTCTAGTTTGATGTCAAACAATTCCAGAAAATGGCTGACAAAAGGGCTAATGAGCTGTCAAACGACACGCATTATCCCTTTTTAGTCCATTTCCCCCTTATGGCGAAGTGGGGTAACTTTGAACTTTCGGTTTTCCAGGTATTTGAACTAAAGAGTAGGGTCAGCTAAAAATCTTTTTATGTTTGGGTTTATTAGTTAGTTAATGATATAATAAAGCAAATGAAATCAATATACTTATTTTTGTGTATTTTGAAAGAACTATGTTGTCGGAGCATTTTCATTATATCAAATACCATTTTTGAATGCGGAATCAATTTAAAAAAAAGGTACACATATATAAAGTAATATTACATTTGCTTAAATTGTTTCATCTGTTAATTATCCGTTTAAGGCAATTTTCGTTGGAATTTATCAAATTAAATTAAATTAGCACATATAAAACACTCTATTGTAATTTATTTTTACACGCGTATACAACTAGAATGTCATGACGTTACTATCATAATTAAAATAACAGTATTAGCATGTGACAGCGTCAAAGAAGCCATACAAGTTGTAAAGTAACACGATATTGCCTTGATCTCAGAAAACAACGTTTGACTTGTAAAGTTTTGCTAAAAGGGACATTAAATAAAATAGACTTCATTTTTGTCTGGTTATGGAAAATAAAACAGTAATCACAAGTGATCTGAGCAATATTTTCCATCAATAACTTTGAACGTCATAACATAAAATGAAATCGAAGAAAAACAATTCTAAACTAAACATAAGTAATTTCGAAACACATCCAACCTCTTTTTGATCTCGAGCGTTATATGATAAACGTAAATTGGACGTAAAATAGCTTTTTGCTGTCAATAAGAAAATTGTAAATATTAAAAAAAAACTTGATTCTGTTTGATCTAGTTAGCTCAAGAAATTTTAATGCACACCGCGTCTTGGCCTTCAGGATTACCTTACTTTTTGATCTATTACGTGACGGAAAACTAAATAAGGTTTTTACGTACACTCGACTCTGGACCATGATATAATTATACCACGCACGGTCCAGGAATTTTACGCTACCTGCGTTCAGTTTAGTTAGTTTAGTAAGTTATGTCTTGGTTAAATACTTAAGAAAATTTTATGTACAGCTTTAAAACGAGAAGATGCAAATAAAATCATTACAGTACAGTTTAGCTTACAGTATAGCATGCGTACTTTTAATCGAATAAAGAAATATTATACTACGAGTATGAAATTGTTTGATAAGTGGAGACCAAATAACAAAATAAAATATTAACCATTAATTTATTTGTACTTATGCATCTCAACAGAAGCAGATAAAAAAGAAAAGTAAGATTTTTGAACATCACTTTTGTGACTTTGCGTGAGTTCTACTTTTGATTTACCTACTTGGTATTTCACTATAATATTTACTTTCTCAAAATGTAACATAAAGTCAACTTCTAAATGTTTCACCCACAATGGAACCATCAGATCAAAATTTAATATCAACATCTCGATCTTCTAAAGTTATTTCAACTTGGCGAGGTAAATTCCTTTGTGTATTATATGTATTGAATAACTCATACCTAGTAAGTGTCTATAGCGTGAAATGTTAGAGAATATCTGTTGTTGAGTTACCCTTTGTGCATTATTGACTTGAACCAAAGGTTTTCAGGAAATAGCTCGTTTCAAAATGGCTGCCGTACAATTGACGGTATTATGTAAAATATAGAGAGACCAAAATTGTTCATCTAATACATTCCAACTTGAATGCATTAGTAGCTAGAGCTCAATTTAATATTGATTCAGTCTGTTCAATATGCACATTTGAGGTTCGCGTTAAAGTTTCTGATCTTAGATGTTTGATATGCTCCTAGTATCTTTTGCCCAAGGCTTCGTTTACCAATGTAAAAATTATACAATTATATTTTTTTTAAAGCAATACCTAATGTGTGATTGTGTAACGATTATTTATTTCAGATTAAAGTTCCCTCATCCAGAATTTTTGGAAAGGAAAATTTTCATTATTTATTTAGAAAATAAGTAATTTAAATCCAAAAAATGTTTTCAAAAATATAGTTTTCAATTTAATTTTGAAATGACATCGATTGGAAAACTTAAAAAAGAAGCAAAATACTTTAATTTTTTTTAAATACTGACATTAAATAAACTTAACAATTTTTGTTTTTAATCATGATATTCTTACACGACCACCTTTGCGTAAGGAGAATTATATCACGATGGGTACCTCCCAACCTCACCGATGATCTGAAGCAGGCGCGCATGTGATCGTGCCTTGATATGATTGATAAATATAAAACAGGTTCTTCCCGCCATGTTCACGATATCATAACAAGTGACGAATCTTGGATTTATCAATATAATACAGAAATAAAGTGCCAGTCAATAGTATGGCTGTTTCAAAACGAATCATTGCGTACGAAAGTGAAACGATCAAGAGGCACTGGAAAACTTGTGATCACCAGCTTTTTCTCCTTAACAGAGTATTTAGTACCGATTCCCTTACAAAACCAAAGTAGCATAAATCTAGAGTTGTACAGTATCAAATACTTGTCAGAAGTTTTTGCTCTTGCGAGCAACAAGCGACCGAACATGGGCCTCCGAAACCTTTTGCTCCACCATGACAACGCGCCCGCGCACTCCACGATCGACACAATGGACACCCTCCTAAACACCACACCCTTAAAACTTTTGTGTCATCCGCCTTACAACCTTAATTTGGCACTGCGTTCTTTCTTTTTGGTCCCTACAATAAAACTGCATACAAGGGCATACAGTTTTCATCTGAAGAAGCATCTCACAGCGTTCGCCGCTCACTCCGTTCGAAGGCCGTTGAGAAAGTACCTGTTGCAACACACTGGAAAATGTGCTAAGAAAATTGGTTCAGACGCATGAAACTTTGTTTAAACGGTAGTGGAGAGTTCTTTGAAAATATCTTATTTAAAACAATTTATGCCTATGGGCATGAATGAAAAGAGTAAACTCTGTCACACCAGTACAACACTCTCGATCAATATAATTTTTTTCGTAAAACTAAACTGTAAATCAAAATATTGTCTTTAAAAATGAAACGTAAAATCTAAACAAAAATCAATAATGATTACGAAAGTAATTTGCCAGCAATCGTCAATCTGTAGAAACTTAATAATTTATTATCTAATCGGATCACACTCCAGTACTTTCAAATGCTTGTTCCAGTTTCAACTAAATCTTGTGAGGCTATGTTAATTAAACGGGATAGGACTGTCTTAGCAAAATATAGGGACAATTCGGGCTAGAGTATTCCAACAGCTATTCAAACTTGACAGAGAAATGCAGATTGCAGTCACGAGCTTCAGACAACACTTTCTCTTAAGAAACTTGCCGTAGCTCAAAATATTTAATGATAATTTAATTAACACAGTTGTTAAATTAGGGTCATCTAACTCTCCTTTGTTTAAAAAATTTAGTAACTTATTTGGTTTTTTTTATAACAAAACCAAGCGAAATAATTTTTGATTAATATAAGTATGTTTGGGGCTCTATATTGACCATAGAAGCACATAATTCGCAATTGAATCGTTAATCTCTAGCTTCCCATAATGAAATAGCCCTTATGAGAAAAAAAAAAACTATTGAAAATGTTCTTCATCACTCGTAGTGATGAAGAGCATTTTCAATTGATATTTTATTAGTGAAGTTGCAGATTTTAGGTACAATGCGGATTTTTTGATTAAGAAGGATAAGCAAGCTGCTTTGATTTAGTTGTTCCATTAGTTTTTATAATTGTGAAGTAAATTTTCATATTATTTTTATAGCTTCTATTCTTTAGATTTAATCAAAACCTCAAACTCATCGATTTGTAATATTACTGCACTCAGGCCTCTCTCTCTCTACAATCCCATCCTCGAGGACCTGGAGTCCCAATGCTTCCCGGGCACAGTGAGTCACTGTGCATAAAATGCACAGCAGGTAAGGAAGGCGTCACCCACTCGCTTTGGTGGTTCTCACCAACGTCCCTAAATCCAGGGAGATTTCCAGAAAGGTCAGCACTATATGCGACCTTTCTGGAATCTTGAACTGGCCCCGCCTCTTACTCAGGCTAACTTTCCGCCGCTGCGTAGCGGGGTACCTCTGGCTGCAAAGTCTACGCAGCCCAAGCCTGCTCCAGAGAACTGGAGACAGCGCCCCGCTGCACGCCCGAATCCCATCCCGACTCCTCGCCCATTCCAATCCACTCCTCAACCCTCCCTAGCAGACGATATGCGTATCGTTTGCGACGCCATCAAACATATTGATGTTAGGGAAATTTCAATCCTAGCCCGCAAACTTAAAGCTTCACGTTCGCCTACAGAGCGACTCATGGCTTTGACAGAGCATAGTTCCCTTCTCAGTTCATTATAGGTTCATTTACATGAACTGATCCCTCAGATATTTCAGCTTCGGCCACTCTGCGCAGCCTCCGGCTCCTCCAAGGCTATACAGACCGGCGCTAACTCATGCCCCTTTGAGCACCTTCAGTGCAACTTTCACATCCGGCGGACGACCCGCTTCCCTAATCGGGTGTCGTTTCCGATGAAGCTAATATGGTTGAGGAGGGCGATGGCTGGATCCCGCGTTAACTTGAGAACAGGGCCGTTTGAGGGTGTTCGTCGTTTGGATACTTGAGGGGAGGGAGACTTGCCGAGCTAACAGATGCGGAAAAGAATAATTTTGTATAGACATAAAGAGACTCTGTAAATTTATTTTGAAAAAAATATACCCGTGAAGTTTCTTGCCAGTTCTTCTTCACGAAGGTTTTTTGGAACTGGTGGTAGAATCATGTTTTATTTGACGTCAACAAGAACAAGTAATTGTCAATGTTGAGAAATAAATATTTCATTTCATTTCATGTCAAGGCTGCTTAGCATTCCCATGCCACATCCAGCAAGGTGGTTTAAGTGGGTAGATAGCCACTCTGGTGAGTCCCACATCACCCCGCAGAAGTTGGCGCCTGCGGAGGTATGCATGACGCATCTTCCACCTCCCTCCCCGCGGAGGGTGTTCAGGAAGATTTCTAAGACACAATCTCACAACAATCACGCTCTAACCCCTGCCAACATCCCTTGCTCGTTGGAACCGCCTGGCCTTAGTAGATCTGATGGCAAAAGGCCTGATGGCTTAGCTCTCATTCCGTTTGAAAGGGGCAGGTGCCTTCTGTGGGATACCACATGTTTTAGAACCTTTGCCCCTTCCCACGTTATCCTCACAACACGGGTAGCAGGTGTGGCCGCAGAACTGGCAGCTAGTAAAAAACAAATCAAGTAAGCTGCCCTACTGCAGACCAATCACTTCGTTCCTTTCGCAGTAGAGACCTCGGGCATTTGGAGGAACGATGCCGAAACTTCCATTAGGGAGATTGGCCGATGACTACAGCAACTAGGACAAGACGCACGCTCCGGTTCATACCATGATACAAAGGCTTGCCATAGCAATACAGTGCGGCAATGCTGCAAGCGTTATGGGTACTTTTGCGTGGGGTTAGGCTGGAGGTGGACTTTTTGACGAGCCTTAATCTTAGACCTAGGTATAAGTTTCTATATTTATATATATTTTTTTACTTTTATGAGTACTTGTATCACCATTAAATAGATAACATTAAAAAATAAAAAGAATTTTTTACATTTATTAACCTTCTAGTTGAACAAAATACATAATAATTTCATAAATTGTCCAGAAAACCTGTTTTATTATTCATCTCTGCACTGAAAATATTCTTAAAAAGTCGTTTTAATTTGATTCGTAATTTTTTACCATCTTATTTTAGTATTATAATTATTTTAGTGAGATCTCATCTGGGGTTGTATTTTAGTTCTTCATAGTTTGAATACCATAATAATCACGTTTACGTGGCTGTGTTGTGGTCAAAGGGAAGGGACCGCCAGTGCAATTACTGGAACAAAATCAATTCCATCTGAAGCCTACGGTCGGGAACGCATCATTAGTCTATGTAATAATCACAATCACTAAATAAATAAAACACCTACGACTAATCATGTCCATGAGTGCGAATGCCATTGACCGTCAGGTGGATTGTGTGCTCGTTTGCTGGCTATGAATAAAGTAAAAAAAGTATTTAAAGCACCTTACACATTATTGAGTAATTAAAAAAATCATAATTACTTATTTATAAAAAAATCTTAAGCAATTAGATTTTTAATATAGATCTTAATATAGATTTAAGAATAAATAAGTTAACTAGTATTAACGATTTTTTGTGCATATTTCATTTGAGTATGCCAGACCCAAAACCGAGTGTGTTTAAAACATGATCATAGAATTTTTTTATCAAACTTAATTCATTACTTACCCATGAGAGTACCCCTTCAAATTGTAAGAAAAAAAAAGCTGTCATTTATATGAAAAAATATGTCCAGTGTTTATAGAATATGTACAGATCAGTAGCCAAAATCAACAAAGAGCTGATTGACTGTCCATCCGCAATACTTTACTAGGTAGTACCATGGATAACTCAGTAAGACAACCAAAATTGGCGAATCAGTATTATACCAGATATAGTGTTTTTTATTCCTAGAATTACAATTGAAAAAAGAAAATTATTTTATTTCGAATTTATTATTTTATTGACTTATCCTTAGGATATTTTTAATTTGATAAAATCCGGCCTCAATCAGAGAGATTAGCCAATCTTTCTCTGCGGACAAAAATTTGAACATAAACGAAAATTTTTATTGAAATCCGTAATTTTAATATTATTTCTGCGTATCAACCAAAGCTGAGCAAGGCAACTCAACGGTATCCAAATAAAAAATTTACTTCATTTTCCTAGCCTCGCTTAACTCATATCTGGTGGGAGAGAGTTAGTGAAGCTTAGTTTTTGTGCAATGCCACTAACATTTTTTGTTTTAAACATTGTTAAAACATTTGTAACATGGCTTCGTGTGTTTCACATTTATACACTTTGTTTCATTAACGCGTAAAAAGCCACCCCTTTTGCAAAGAAAAGCTAGTCGTTCTATACATACAAGATGACGTAAGTAGAGAGGAATGAGAGGGAAGCATGCTGGGAACGCGTGCTGTGGATGCGTGCGAGGGATAAGTAGTGAGTTAAAACTAGGCAAGTAAGAGTCAAAAGAGTTCGCTACACACTTGGTACTTGGATGGCTGACCACCAGTGAAGAACTTGAGTGTTACCGTGCATCGGGGGCACGCTTCTTGTCGCATGATAACAGACGTGAAGCCACGTTAGTGATCTATAGAGTTTCCTAAGGGGATTTGATCAACTCTGACACCGGATTTGCCACTCTTTCACTATTAGAAGCAGACTTGGCTCAGCACAGCTTATCACATCTTTGGTGGAAGCATAGCTTATTAAGAGAGATTCAAGTCAGAAGATATATTACATTTCTTAAGTTCATAGGTAATGAAAGCTTGATATACATGTACAATGAAGAATAATAAAAAAATAAAGCAATCACAAAAACGATTAAAGACCGAACCCGAAAATTCTGTGCCATAACCACTGCACCTCCAACGCTACGAGCGAGAGAAGAAACGCTTAAAAAACATTATTTAAGTACAACTGCTGCGTAAGACAAAGTACAGTTTAACCATAGCTTAGTTAAGCTTTAATAACGTCTTCATCACCACTAATCTATCTTCCCTTTCGTATTTCTCATTAAACATTTTCCCTAATAAGGGATTAATTTCTGACGTATATTAGATGCAGTGTACACAACCCTTATTCATAATGACTCACGTGACTGTCAGCTGATATTTTCAGTGATTAATTTATTTTCATTTGATTTTAATTTAAAGTAATGGATGATCTTTCCTGTGAATTTTAGGCAATATCAGTATATTACTGTGATGTTGTTTATACATTTTGGTATATTAAAGAATGTTTTAGATACATTTCTAATAGATTTTGTTTAAACATGTTTAATCTGAAATATGACTTAATAAACGTATAAAATATTAAAAATAAAAGGTTTTTTTTTCGAGGGACTTATACCATCTACCCCATTTTATTCATTTTTTACTAAGTAAAGTGGAATTAAGCCTGCTAATTAAATTATTAAAAATAAATAAATAAATAAAAATTGCATTGTTTAATTATCGCAACAGTACTATGTTACATAAAAAAACAAATCAAGTCGCAAAACAAACAATATTAAACTATAGTTGAGCCATTAAAAACGTGCGAACTGAGTCATAAAACATTTCGACAAATCCCTTCTTTGTTGATACACACAACACTAGAAGTGCGATCGAGAGTTCCAATATGCCTATAAGTGTGAGCGAGAGATCTGATAAAAATGATTTATGACTCAGTTGGCACGTTTGTAATGGCTCAACTTTACTTGCTTCAAGTTTAAACATTAGTAGTATAAGTATTTATTATATTACATATTGGTATTAGTCACTCACTATAATAATTTAAGTGGTTAATCTTTCCTTTTTTTTAATAACAATTCATTTTCATTTTTTCCTCCCATCACCGTTACGTACTCTATCATGTCACCAATTTTCATGGTGCCTCAAGTATCGCATCTACTTGTTTATCGTTCATAAAACTATTCCTAGATTTGAAATAAACTTATTAAAAAGTATCAAGATAATAGAGGTTCTTTTTATGCATAAAAATTACGTTTATATTAAGAGTTCTTCAAATGATAACTACTCTTTTAACTCCTCTAAATTATTAAAAATTAATAATTGCTCACACAACAGGGTCCATTCATTTGTCACGTGTAGTAGTAAAAATTTTAATTATAATCGGCTCGCTTGTTCTGTACTTCAAAAACATAGTCAAATATTATAAAATTTTTGGTTGTCCGTTCAAACCTAGGTACAGTCCGACATGCCGCCGCGCTGCTGCCTCCTACCACGATGTCCACGGCTGTATGATGGCTGTATCGCTTTGAGTGTACAATGCGCGTTTCTGTCGCTGTAAATGTACGTACCTTCACCAAGGTATCTTGTACCGACTTAGGAAGTAAGAAATATTTCAGTGTCCAATGCGGTGTCATCCGCTTAGCTCTCGATCTCATCGGAAATTCAGGATAAAGTACAAAACTCCTGGATGATTTTGAAAAAAATATACCCGTGCAGTTTTTTGCCAGTTCTTCTTCACGAAGGTTTTTTCGAACTGGTGGTAGAGTCATGTTTTATTTGACGTCAATAAGAACAAGTAAAGTTGGGAAATAAATATTTCATTTCATTTCAATGTAACTTTCGTCTATAAGTGAAAGCATTTATAAAATATTTTCTGTACTTATAAAAATTTATCAGTCACAATTAAACAAGCAATAACATGGCAGATGTTATGTATGAGTGTAGGTAGATAAACCAATATTCATTTTATACGTGGTTAGCACCATTTATCAGAAAAAATATATTAAATGGCGATATAAAAAGTTCAGTATGACGGGATTTTATAAAACTTGGCTCAAAGGGTAAAAAATGGATTAATACATTTTACGCGAGTCGAAAATTATTCACACATAAACCAAGAATCACACTCGACACTTCTATTATAATGAAATCCGGAATACGCCCTTATATTACAATAATAATTTATCTGATTCGGATATGAATCCCGAATACCCGAGAGACTGCGATATCTTACTTCAATAATCAATCAGTAATTCCCTAGACAAAAGCATTTTGCTGAGTTGGATCCCTCATCTGGGTATTTCTATCTATATTATTTTACTTAAATCGACTGTGAGCAGTAGTATTGAGCGTTCATCGAAGAACTGTGATTGGACAGTCAGCATTATTGCTGATTTTCTGAAGTTTTGCTTTGAAAACGAGAATTCATTTGATTTTATTGTCTAAGTGAGTGGCAAAAAAGATCTCTTATTTACTATGACAACAATACCACTTGGCCAGCGTAAATTATCTTCCAACAAACAAAAAAATTAATTCAAATTACAATTTTTCGCTGAGAATATTTTATTGAGTACCGAAATGTTACTGTAATGAAAAACCCAGGTGACTGAAGATAATTCGGCTGATCTAAATACCATTACTGTTACTAAATAAAAAATACTCTTTGAAATATTAACAATAAATGTGCGTTGAATGGAAGTATGTGTGTTAAAGAATATGCTAACGCAATATTGGGATTTTCATAATTGTGCTTTTTTATTTAATATACAACAAGTTATTATTAATGGTGTAACGTAGTTGGGTAATGCATGTCTCTACTAATAAATCATAATTTTGAATATATTTACACATACGTATAGGTACACACTCTTCAAAAACTAACTCTTTATTAAGAAGTAACATATAATGTTTAGACTGAATGTTTGAGTTAACTAGGTAAGTTTGTTACGTACAATTTGTAACTGTTTTAATGTGCTTCTTTCGTTATACTGTTTACATAGCCGGCACCGGAGCAGACAAACCACCTGATGGTAAGTGGCATATGCAACCTATGGACATCATTGATCGTAGATGTTTTATTTCTTAATAGTGAAAGTGAATATTATTGTTTTTGACTAATGATGCACTGCCGACCTCCACTTGAAATTGCCCTTCTTCCAGAACCTGCTTGGCTGTTCCTTTCCCTTGACTGGAAGACAACCACGTGAACGTAATATGGAGTAAAGAAACTACTTTGGTAAAATAAAAATCGAGGTGACGAAGAAAAGCAGTTCATCTCAATTACGAATAGAACTGACCCAACATTTAAATTTAAGAATTGTTAGGCACAAAAACAAACCCTCGTTAATAAAACCCTTATTAAGGTCGAGAACCAAATATTACCAAGCTAAGACGTATTTGTTATTTATTTTCAGATGTCAACAATAGTGATATTGATGCTCCACTTATCCCTCCATACAGTTGATGAAGGACTGGCCATAAATCCAAGTGAGTTACTTCAATTTGTTCTTGCAGATCCTTTATAGTAGAATTTTTTTTGTATAAGTGAGATATTTTTTTCGGTGTCAATGGAAAAGACCGTGGTGTTAATCTTTTTTTGTACATATTATTTTTATGAAGCTGTGCGATATTGTTCATATAATTGTGCACTGTGCTTTGATTGTAAAACTAATCAATAATGTAGATCTTGACTATTTGTTCGCTCATAAAGCCTACGAACGAAACAATTAAACACCGTATTAATTAGAGAAATACACACACAAAGTACAGTGCTAATCCTACTCTTCGTTTGTCTCAGGCAATTTATAATCCATCACACTTCCACTGCGTTGACTTTACACATATCTTTTACCGCTAGAACAAACGGCTAACCGTAAACAAGTTGACGAAATTGGTACTTTAGCAATTTATTCAAGTAAATCAAAGCGCATTCTAGCACAGGTTAGAAATATTTATCGCACGCGTCTCAAAATAATCAACATTAATTTTTTATTAATTAACAAAGGATTCAGATATTAATATTAAATCACTCACGTTCACACCATGACTTTAGTACAGAAAACATGGCTTCGTCAGTGATAGTAATTAAAACTAATAAATATAGGTTTCTGCAACGAAATACTTGCGTTTTTGTTCCTTGATTTTTTGTTTGTTTTTCATTATATATTTATTATTCGGGTCCAGATCGCGTATAACATACCTTTAATTCTTGCTTCAACGTTTCGATCGGATTTCTCCGACACGTCTAAATAAAGCTCCAAAAACTTATATAACCGTAACCATCCAAGCGTAGGTTGAATGATTTGGCACATTCAGGCGTTCATTTATCTGTCACTTTGATGAAAAGCCTAGATAAAGACAAAGCCTAGCCTACCTACATAAATGCCACAATAATAGGTGCCTACTTAATGTTTACTGGCATGGAACAGCCTAGCTAACTAATAGCTGTGATTAATTATTGATTATGTATACTGATATAATCATCATTTATATATTTTCACATAACCAACAGCACTTAAAACATATTACAATGATAATAAATTTAAATATACATACTGCCAATAATAGGTTCAAAATTTTTAACTACACAGTAACGAGTCGACTAATTTTACAAATTTATTATAAATTTAACAATATTTATGAGGAAATGAAAACTAACTAATAATACTATTTATTATATTAATTACTATTTATTTCATATTATCAATTATTATCCAAAAAACTATACTACTACTATCGATTATTTAATACTATATCATATTATTTTCTATCGTAAAATCACAAGGATTAATTAGCCAAGGTTAAACTTTATATTAACAGAATACAACTGGCAAGTGTAGTTTGTCTTATCTCCCTGGTAATGAATGAGAACATTAATGTTAGAAAACTGCACCTCTACGGCAAAATTCACTCTCAGTTTTGAAATTATGAAGTTTTTTGTTTTTAGTATTGTTGGATAGATTGATGTAAATAGACAGGATCCAGACACAGACACAGACAGAGACAGGAGATCGATGTAAAAAAAATATTGACTGCCAAATTCATGTTGCATTCGTGGATACGTTAATATAATCGCTTTGATATCCTACATTGCGAATAATAATAATTATAGGTCGGGGAAAGTAATGTTTTATTTATTTCTCTTACATTATACAATTATATCTATTTGGTTGTTTTGTTTGTTTCTGGCTGATATTGATAGTATGAAAAGGGTAAATACATTAAAAGAATAAATAAATAACTGAAATTTTTCAATAGCTTTTCTGTTTGATACAATGAGCGAGTCTAAAGAAGATATTTGATACATTGTATTTCAAAAAAGGAAAAAATGGGACACAAGCCGCGAAAATATATTTCGTAACGTTATCAGAACGCAGTATTTGTAAGAGTAGCACAAATAGCACAAAGATTTTTAATTTGTTTAAAATTAATGTGTTTTAGATCCAGAAAAAACGCCCCGGTATGTGTATATAGTCTTATATTCATACCGATATGTATCCGGTATGTATTTAAAAAAAATGGAAAAAACAATTTAGTTAAAGTTCGGCATATGAGTATTTACAGCATAGTTAAGGAGTTATAAATTGACTACAAGACTCTTCAACCCATTTTGAAAAAAGCACTGAAATATTTGGAGCTCATAGAAAGAAATGTAATGTAGATACCGTGTAATCATTAATTTATTATTATTATTATTATAATTTCAAATTATCTACAAATCGCAATGAAACTAGACTATTTTGGCAGAAAATGACCACTTAGACAAGAACTGGCACAGAAGGTAAGGTCACGGTCCAGCACCAAAGACTGTGGCAAAACCTGGACTAACCTGCAATAAGGTGATATTATGTGTTTAACTGCCAACACCGACTGATCCTCAAGCTAGAAAATAAAAAAAAAAACTGCCAAAATCTAGCAACAGGAAGGATGTGGTATTTTATCATGATAACGCCAGACAACACATTTTCTTCACTCAGTAAAAATAAAAGAGCTTGCATCTACCATACAGCACTGACTTGTTTCGGTCTCTTTAAAATTCTATAGAAAATGTAAAGTTCACATCAAGAGGGGCCTTTCAAAACTACCTACTGGTCGCAGTTTTTGAATCAGAGTCTCAAAAGTACAACAACGGCATATGACTGTAATTTCAGGATGGCATCAGGTTATTGAAAAAATATGGTAAATATATATTGATTGTAAAATTAAATTTAAATACCTATACTGTCAAAAAAATTTGCTACCTTTTCTAAGTAAAATGCGAAAAATCTTTTCCCAGGCCTTGATTATTTTCGTATTAATCAAAATAAACTGCCATGTTTACGTGATAGTTAAATCCCATGACATTATAGACAATTCAGCAGTTTTTAAAAATTTGTCTGAAAATAAAAATGTTCAAATATTTGCTAAAGCTCTTTTGGAACTTTAAACTACTTTGGAATCGGGCTCGTTACAGCATCTCCAGTGGTACGTGCGTTCGTTTCGTGTCCGCTTCACGTCCACAGTCGGTGAGAAGCGTAGCTAATTAGGCAAAGGTTGTTTGTGCTATGACAGAGCTTTTTGTTTATGCTTTTTTTAGGAAATTGAGGCATGTTCAAACTTGTTAGGAATAGTATAGGACGTAGGTATGTTTCTTTTACCTATAAAAAATATTGTTTGTAAAAGTAATTTTACAAACAATATTTTTTACAAACCCGTATCTAACAGATGCATGTAACGTACTTGAACTTTTGCTTACATATATTTTAAAACACCACACCTTCTTAATCTCAAAATAACTTTTTTCATCACAGGTTGTTCGTGCATCAGCTTCACATCAACGCTGGGCAAAGAACGCGGGACCTTCACCAGCCCCGACTACCCACGACCCTACCCAGCGAGACTCGACTGCCTGCTGTACAGCTTCCAAGCTCATAAGGACCAGATAGTTGAGCTCGTCTTCACGGATTTCGACGTTTATAAGGAGCATTTGGAGTAAGTCGTGCTTTACATTTTGTAGAGTTGAGGTTAGAGATGGTATTATATAGAAGTAGGTATATAAAAACAAACTGTTCAGGTTCGGTACGTGCAGTCCTTAGTTTCAACATAATATACACAGTCATTTTCAGTTTCATTATTTATTTTTACTTATTAGGCTGTATATATATATCTCCCTTTGCCTCTTGTCTTTGCGTCAAATGCGTTAAAATTCAAATGCCGCGTAAAAAGAAAGATGGGTGGGTGGTTCGAAAGCATTTGGATTTCAATTTATTGACCGTGTGATAACAGTTGTTATAGACATGTAATGGAAAATGTATGTCAAACTATGGCGGGAACTGAAACTTTGTTGTTAATAAAAATTTTGTAAATGTTTATTAAATGTTCCATAATTAAGTATTATTGAAAACACCAGGCGTTGATGTTTTTTTGCCTGATCTTTTTTCTTTTCTATTCATAATTAACATAGTTATGCAACGGTTACAATTTTTCATTTTATAGCTATATTGCGTGGTAGGTGACACTTTGTATTGTACGTAATAACTCTTTCTGCTACTTATTATACTCGTACATATGACACATCACAGTATCGCAGCAATCTTCTTATCTGGTATTAATATGGCCTAGAACCTCAGTGGTATATATTAGATGTAGACATTTTAATGACGCTTTGGTAAATTGAAAATATAATATTACAATTTATTTATAAGACAGTTAGGTTATAAGTAACACTTATAGTTGCTGATCCTTGGTACTTGCCTCTTACCGTGTGTTTTTTTAGAAAAAGCTGCAAAATACCTGGTTTTATAATTGTTAAACTGCTAACAATAATTTATAATTAATCACCCGAAGTACGCTTTAAGTAAATTATCCCATTTCACTAAGTCTATGTACATCGGAAGCGGTCTCATTTAGACAAATCATTAGGTACAACCCTAGTTAAAAGGAACTATTCGGAACCGTTTTGTAAACGCTTCAGGTTAAATAAATAGACACAGCAATAAACCTTGAGCTGAGAAATAAACATTGTATGTAGTAGTTATTACGTGACAATGATCAAGCAGACAGCTGTGTAAGCTGAGCATTTCACTCACAAGGAGTATGTTACTACCTGATACGACGTTAAAAGGGATCTTTTACCACAAGCTTAAGATAGTAACATAAGTTTCGTATAATAAAGAACATTTTATAACGCTAAAAAGAATAACAATGCTTCACAATTTGTACGATATAGCTGTGCCCACGTCTTTGTTCGCCTAGACTCCCTTCTCATAGCAACTTTAAGATTTGGTCAATCCAGGTCATTAACTATTTTGCTTTATTTTTACTTTCTTTGCTAGTCTGACCTTTTAAGAAACTTAATGAACTTTTATTTTTAATTTAACTTTTAGGAAAATATACCTCACACAAAATGAATAAATATTAATAACGTTTCGTCGAAGAATTTGTTTGATGAGGGCAATTAACGAGCTTTGCTTACCAAAGATACATAATGCTACTTTTTTTAAATAATCGATTAATGACAACGAATTATTAAAGAGAAATAATGATGCTCCTGTGGTTTTTTGGAGTGAGTAAATAAAAAGTTATATGAAAAACACAAAAAGCTGTACATATAAGTGTATAACAAATTGTTAGAAGAGAGATTAAATCCATCTCTTCGTAAGTAATTTTAAATCTGCTTCAGTAACGAGAGTGTAAAACATCGTCAAAAATTATTCCATCCATTTACAGATTAAAACTCCTAATTTCGATCTAAAGTACATTTCAATAAATGGCAAGTCTCCATTGGATTTTTCGTCCCAGAGCTATAAGGAAACAACTTGAATATAAACTTTTGTGACTCCAAATAACTGCGTAAGTCAAATATTTTCATTTCCGACACATTTTCAGCAATAAAGATGTCGATAGAAATGTGTAAAGGCGCCCATTACGAAAGCAATAAAGTTTATTTTACTGCAAACGTTCCGAGTTCGTTTCGAGCAATTATTTACTGCTATAACACCATTATTGTATCGGAAAATTACTCTTAATGCGTAACTTTGGACTGCTTTGTAACTTTTAGTTGCGTTTCGAATTAATGTACTAATTGAATAGTAGAGATATTTGGCAGTTTCGGATTGCGTAGTTCGTTTGAGGATAAACCGTGGAAGAATTTTTTTATTGGACTTTGCCGTTGCTATTTTATATGTGGTTTAACTTCAATGTAAGAATGATCATAATGAATCTATATGGTATTTTCGGAGTGTTTTGTTATTTTTTGTGGACACCTATATGTATTTCGTTTTCTAAAATTTTCTAATATCGAACCTCGTTTGATAGTACGTGGCGTCAAGATCAAACATTTTGTAAGTTACTGTGAATTTTGATTTATGAACTCACGGGCTCATTCTTATCTATATTAGTGAAATATTCAATTTCAATACGAACAGGCTCATTTTTTATTTAATATGAGAAAAAAACGAAAACAGCGCCGTGAGAACTTTGCCTAAAGAGCTGCTTTTCGCTATCATATCGATATGACGTTCAATCCTAATGAATGCTTAATGTATTAATAGTTCTTACAACTTATTTTGTCAACTTTTTTGATGGTAATAGAAACTTTGTGGCTAAATTCTACACCTAAAAAGTTATTTCTACGACATGCGTAAAGATGCTATGCCAATTTGCAGTTGTTGAGCTTGGCGGACAATTAATGGAAATATATCATCTCGAAAAAATTTTCAGATCTGAATACCACCGTCTAAAATGTCAACATATTCTTAAGAAGAGAAATATCCAGTAATTCAAACTTTCAACATGCATCTTGTTCGTTAGAGTTTCTTATAAATTTCAACATTGTTAGGTACATGATAAGTACAGTACGTATTAATTAACATTATCTTGACTAACTACAAAACCTGACAAAATTATAAATTATTTATATAGTTTGGGACTAAAATATTGTATCCCTAAAAATATTTGATGTTTTTTTTATGTGCGTTAAATGTATCGAAAGCGCTGTTATAGATTATTTTAATGTAATATGCATTATTTGCAAGAGAGTCGCGATACATATTTAACCCAGACTTTAAATTAAAAAAAAAACTTTACAATTTTTCATATATCACGTTTCCTCATTAGTGATTACAGACAGATTTCAAAACTTTTTAAATTTTATAGGCCACATCATAAATGTCACCGTCGGTGACAAAAATTACGAAACAAAAAAAGAAAGGATATGAAAACAAATTGACGTATATTTACGTACGCAATCATAATACATTTAAGCTTGACATATATGACGAATGGCAATGAATTTAAATATGATAATATCGTTCTAGGAAAAGGTTCTTTTTTGTTTCCCTTCACTCGTCAAATTTGCACTCGTATCTGGCCATCTGGATTATCTGGCCTAATAAATGTAACTCATTGTTGATTGTAAGAAATTCAACATTCTGAATAATGTTTGTGATTTAATTTTAAAAATAATTTGTAACTGTAAAAATAATATTGCATTTATTTTTATTCTGGCAACAGACAGGCACTTACAGATACAACACATTATGTACAACTCACAAACCTTAGGTGCTAACATTTAAATATATAATGTTACATACATCATAATAGTGAACGGCGCGGGAAGAATCTATACAAAATACATTTTGAGGTATTTTTTCCAGAAGCAGAATGTTTACACTTAGTAAGTAATGGGAAAAAAAATTAAAAACACAAATTCACTGATTAGTTTACACATTTTGGTTGGTACACATTTGGATTTCCTTTTAGGCGTATAAATACTTTAATAACAAAGCTTATAAGTTTTTTGGAATTGGATAATATTTTGGAATAGTATAAAACAGTTTCCAACTTTGAAGCTTAATTTTCGGTAAAGTAGAAATATTATTCCTAATATGTAAAAAAATAAAAGATTTTTAATAGTACTAAAACTTTGTTATACCCTAGCTTGGCTATTTGAATATCATCGCATAGACAGGAGCACTTGACCAAAACCACATTGAGCTCTTGTGCAATAGTTATCTAATGTAAATAACAGCATATAGGTAAGTAAAATAAATAAATATTTTTAGGCTAATAAAACAGTAATTGTAGATAATCTAAAAGTATAAAATATGGAACCAAAGCTTTTAGCTTAAACTTATTCTTCTTTCTTTGCCTTTAAGATAACATAGGTTCAAAATATAAGCTTACGCGTATATTTCATAGTGCGAAAGAAATTGATATCAGAAGCAAGTTTATCCTTTTATCCATCGTCTTATGAAAAATAGCGTCGTTCATATTGAAAAATGACTTTGCAACTCTGTTTTGGCTTATATTCCTTTGCTGTATGTTGGTACCGTGATATTGAAGAAAACATTACTTCCTGAAGCGTTTTACGTATTTTTTTTTTTTTTGGAGTTTATGTTAAGTTGGCATTAGAGAAATATTTGTATTCGCTTTCTTTTTATGTTGTGAAATAAGCATCAAGACGGATTTGGGGATTGTTTTCTTTTGTACACTTAATGTTTTAGGAGTTAGGGAAATGTATTCGGAATTTATATGAAGTTTGTTGTTTGAAGAAAAGTTGTATTGTAAGGGATTTATGTTTCTGGGTGCGGTTTATGTTTCTGGAAATAGGTAAGAAAATTTTCTTTGCAGTATAAATATAATGATTTAATTAGCTATGAATTTTGGTTTGTGTTGCTTGACAATAAAAATATAAGTATGCACACAGACTTTGTCAAGGCACGGACTTCTTGCTAATACGAGTATACCAATAAGATTTTAAATTTAACTTATCGTACATTGATTAATAATAATAATATATAGAATTGAGAAATTGTTGAGATGGTATGTGTTAAACATTACTATTTGTTGGACTGCTTCAAGCCATCCCTAAGTAGGTTAATTATGTTTCTAAAAGTTTAAATTTATTATTTTACGTGAGCAAATAAGGACGATTTTTATTTTCAAGAAGTGCAGTATAACAATTGCAGCAAACTGATCGAACAAAGATCTATCAAGTTTAATCATAGCTTAACCTGTATCGAAAATTAAACTTACGAGCTATCTTTTGTTTGTTTGTCGTTTGTCTCTGTCGGCGCTCGCCGAGGGACGGCTATAAATTCCACATGTCCACGTAAAAGACAAAATTGGGTGGTCGATTGGAAGTGCAGACTTTATGGCAAAAAACAGTTTAAAGAAATTTTCAAGTTTGAGATAAGAGTGATCTCGTTTTCGTTTTTGGAAATTGTTGACAATTACACAATTATAATGTGCTTAATGCAAATGTGTTTCATCGTCCCACTTAAATAGCAGAACAGATTTAGATTAAAAAACTTTTGGAACTAGATAGCTTGTTGCTTTAATTATCGCTTAGCCGATTTATTATATAAAATTGTGTCAATATTAAAACAGTGACAAAATTGTTTTTGAATGTTTCTTAAATTCGCTGTTATTTACATGCATCACTGATAACAATCCAATACAAAAAATTGTATAATTGTTGCTTATTTAAGCGCGACACGGTTTAGTCTTCAATTGAAAAACTTTTAGTCGATTATAAGTGAGTACAAATGATTTATAATAATTTAATTTTTTTACTAACTTTATAAAGGAAACTTTTAGTTTCTGCTATTTAAATTACCACTTGAATTAAAAAAGTACGAGTATATTAAACACTTATATATCTCGAAACATTACTCCTACTGCGGTACTCGTTAATCTGTAGACGCATTAAGGACAAATAGCACAAATAACTGACGATCTGTCGCCAGCACCACTGGGCTCATGTATCTTTTTGCTGGCGTATATCTCTGGCCTACTTCCACTGGAAATTATGGCCACTGTCGCTTGCAGATACGAATTTCCACTGAGTTTCTCACGTGTTCGAAGTTTAAACTATTTGCGGTTACAACGACAGTAAATCAAGAAAACCTTTCGAGGAAGTTAATTACTTCCAATAGGATATTGGTTTCCGTGAAGTACATTTAATAATATCTCAATCTTGCCTAATGACTTTAGAATGTGGTAATTAGTATCTGTAGCTGAATTGATATAGTATAAAATTATTTTGTACTTGCAAACAGGTATATTTACAAATTAACAAACGGAAAACGAAAAACAAGAACAGATCATACCGGTAGTCGTTGCCTGTGTTAAGATCTCTATTATTTCAACCACTATAATAATCTAATTTACAGATTGAGGGGAGAAACAGCCAGTGTAATTACTGGAACGATGGAAATTCTCTCTTCAGCCTATGGCCGGCAAGACACCATTCATTGATAATAAATAAATAATAATATAATTAATCTATAGCAGCTTATATCTATAGCAGCTTATATCTATAGCAGCTACAATTAATGATCTCTATGGGTAATGGTTAGAAAAAATTCGTTAATTTATTTTTGAAACGCGCTTAATTATGGATTTTGCTTGGCAAATATAGACTTAGATTGAATATACGTAAATTACAAATTTGTAAAGCAAACCTATACTAAGCAGCGTCCTATATGACGCCTGTGAGTGTGGCTGTAAGTATTTAACATGTAAGAATATTGAAGTTTCATATGATAGAATCCATGTATTTGCAATGTCCACAGTTGATATTAGGTCTGATGCAAGCAAATATATCAAACCATTTTGACATGTTTTGAAAAAAAAGTATGAGGCCGAACAGCTAATAACCATTTGTTTTATACGTTCTCATAAAACCTATAAAATTATTTTTATTACATCATTCTTTCAGTCAAAAGACTGTTGAAGTTTGTGGGATATCTTGCAAAAATTAGAAATGCAAAGTTCCTATGTCAGGTATAAATTAAATAAAAAAATCCTCAGACAGACACCGACTGTATGGTCCCAAAGTAAGCAGAGCTTGTATTATGGATGACCATACAGCGAACTGGGGGGAATGAACCCAGAATGAACATATCTACGTATATAAATATAAACAACAATGACTCAAGAACCTCCAGCTTATGAGGCAGGTCTACTAACCGCTTTGCCTAAATAACTAACTAACTGGGTCGTCAAAATAATGAAAATTACTTAAGTTTATTTAGGTATTATTTTAATAGGTACATAAAAAAGAATCCTCTTAGGTTTAAACAGCGTAGAATAGCAGTATTCTAAGAACCTATGTGGCATGGCCTTAAGCGTGTCCATAGCGTAGGCGTTTTTATACATATAGCTAGGTATGTCAACAAATTTAATTGCACATTTCATTAGTAGATAGCTAACTACTAAGTGCAGTTGTTTATCACGTTACTAAAACAAAAAACAACAAATAGGTGTTATCCGGTATAAAAGCCATAAAATACTATACCATGTCATACAAGGATTATAGACTCTAGCCACCAAAAAAGCATTTTCAGTGCCTATATTTCTTTTGAAACAACACATCATAAAAAAAATTCAAGCTAACAACAGTTCCAATAAAAACCGCAGAATGTGCGTCAAAAAAAATTCATAGAATACATCTGCAATTCTTTTTTTATTTAAGGCACATGTTTTTTAAAAAGTTCTCCTAACTTTCGTTGCTTTTGTTACACATCCGTGCCTGAAGCAGTTTTCATTCTGCCAGATAAAAGTTTACACTATGTAACTGTATCAACCGGTTTCAACCAGTGTAGACTTTTAAAATAAAATCCTGTTAGATCGGGTTATGGTTATTGGGTTTGTAGATTGTAAATAAATATAGTTAGCCACAGCGGTCGCTTTTTGTTGTTACTTTTGGTTTGCCATTGTGTTGGAAAATAACCTATTTATAAATATATTTTTTATTTCAAGGTCAAGACTAAAAATAATTTAAACAATACTACTTTTATAAATAATGGAATTTCCTGTTGACGGAAACAATTCATAAAAACTTCTTGCATTTAACCACTTTTATGTCTCTTTGGTATATTGTACATTGGGCACATTTTGCTTTTCTTTCAATGTCAGCAGAGTGTAAAAAATATATAAATAGAAATGTCACTTGACTTAAGTAAAGGAAGAACTTTATGGGAAAATAAAAACCATAAGACTGAAACATAAATAGCCAGAAAAAGAAAGAAAGAGAGAGATTTTCTGTGCTATCGTTATATCTCTTGCTTAATGTAATTAAAGGCATATGTCTGGTTTTAATGAACAAAAATCAATTCCATATACAACATTTTCATTGTAAACCTTGTATAGGAAAAAAATTACTCGCCTTTTTGCACATTATTCCATTTTTAAACGGAGCTTTTCTAGTTACTTTCGCTCACACCACAAAAAAAAAGCTAAGCTTTCTAAGAAAAACGATACATTCTATTAAACTAGAAGATTTTTCTCAGAAACCGTAGTCTCTGTTTTCTCCAATATCCTGTTCAGGATTGTTTCTAAGACAAAACAAAATAGCGTTTTATCCTTTCGGTTAATTTAATGGTATCGCCGGATTAAGCTGTACAGTTTATTTTATCAGATGTATCCTTTAAAGGATATTTTAAACAGGATTCTGTAAAGGAAAAGATTTATTCTGTTAAACCTCAGTGCACTTGAGGGCTTTATACGAATGGTAAATTTTTTTGTAATAGCAACAAAAAAGCTTAATTGCGCCTTTTGTAAAGGAAGGCGATATGATCGTTGAAAAAGAAAATTGGATCATTAAAAGCGAGTTTCGTGTTTAGTATTATGAACGTTTGATATAATTAGGTAGATAAATAAGTGTGTATAGGGTTATTTATATTTATTTCAAAGGCATTTATCATTTTAAAATACTGTTACACTTCTTTTTCATTCGTCAACTCATATTCCTGACAAGATTCAAGCCCGTGCCAGTAGTTTTCCGTTTGAGTAAAATTTGTCTAGATAAAACGTGATCAAAACCCTTGACCAGTAAATGCCGGACATAGCAATATTCGAGGCCCAAGGAAAATTACTACAAACATATAAGTATATAAAAGTATACTGTAACAGAATTCTATGTCTTTCTTTGACACCTCTGCTTTGTTCCCAAAAAGGGAACCTAACCAATTGAATAAAAGGTTTAGGAAAATATTAAACCTTAAGCCGTAAAAGCTTTAGTAGTAATATGATTATTAACATATTGTAAAACCTGATTCTGTAATGATAAAACACCGTACAGTTTAATTTTTAACATACAATTTACAAATAATATAAAGCTTTTAAACAATAGGTGTTTTTACGTCATTAAATTTTATTACTATTTATTCACCAAAAATTTGGGGCTATCAAGACCATTGTGACCAAGGCTTCTTGTTGAAATTTTTATTTCAAGGAGAATTTCGAAAAAGTAAATAGCGAAAAATAATAAAAAGTAAATCAAATTAAATTTTGCGTACTGAAGACAACAACAAAAATAAACGCAACTAACACAAAATCTATTAGACAATACGAATGTTTATCAATCAACCAAGATCTATAGTAATAAGATTAATTAAGTAATTAATTAATGACATGGCTGTGATTAATGTTGTCAGAACTACCTACTATGCAATATCATGATGAGGCAAACACACGGCCTCTTGGGTGTAATGAGAACGCAAATAGAACTGAATTATTAGTAAGTTAGATTATGTAAACTTTTGATGTTTATGTAAACCAACATCAAAACTATTGATGTTGGTTTTGAATTAATTGAATATGGTATGGAAATTTTTGATACCACTTGGAAATTTTAAGTAATATAAACGTTTATTGGTAGTGTATTTGACGTGTTTTAACGTGTATTTGAGTTCTTATAGTAATTTTAATGCACATTGATTCATCGTTCGTAAATGATGATCGTCGCGATCTATATGTCTACAGCCATTTTCAATAAGGTTCATTGTTCGTACTCCTTCAAGGCCAGGAAATAATACAGTAGTACATTTAAATTCGTAAATCCAGGTGTAAACTCACCGCTAAACGAATGCTTGTAGGCTAAAAACCCTAAAAAACCACATAAATTTTCAAAGGACATTGGCCATACATGGTTTTAGTTGGAGTTAAAGTGGAGCGTTTAGATGTCAAAAATATCTAAAATTATAAGACATAAAATCTAGATCCATTTTAAAAATAAATATATAATGGCGTATGTCTAGGAACAATAATAATTGCATTTTCATTAAGTGCTAATTTTGAGGTTATAATTTCAAATTACCTACATTAACATAGGTAATTACTACTATCACCAACCGACCATGATAATAATGACACGTTAATGTTCATCAATATCTTTAACTTAATCAACTTGTCCAAAACTTACAGCAATAAATCGTTGTAGGCGCTATCTATCGGAATCCGTAGGCACAAAGGCTTATAACTCACGTTGTATAAAATAACTAAAAGAATCGCAAATCGTCAGAACAAAACCAAGGCACTCACACACACACAAGTGACAAGTCCAAAAGTAACGAAACGGTTTCGTTTTCAACTTTGTTTTTTATCTCAAACTCGCCGGCAAGGCAAAAGCTATACAGCCAAGGACTCTAGTGAGTAATAAATCATTTTCACTATGAGGATTAAAAAAAAATATTCTTCATAAAATTCTGAAGTGAGTTTAAAATCTATGTTACAAAATCAAATACTTGTGCTTGATCACAATTAATCCTATGTATCGTAAAAAAAATGACAGGAGCTAAAACAAACTGATCAAGTCAAATCAAGCTTTATAAATCAACTATTTTTTTGGAGACTTCTACACATGAAGCTAATATTACCGAAATTCACATAAAAAAACAGAATCACTGTTTGCTTAAATAAGGATTCGCCAATATTCTTTACTCCTGAACATACTCGACTACTGTATACATTTTCTACTTCAAATGTTAGTAACTATTTATTTTGAAAGATCCATTATCCCGAAGCAGTAACACGGTGGTAACATTTCGCTAAGCTGATCGATGTTCCAATCGATCAATGTTACAGTTCTATTATTAAACTGGTTTAATTTAACAGAATTGTTATTGAATTTGAACATTTTGTAACAATGTGGTGGGTGCGATTCTTGGAAACTCTATCTTTTTTCTTTAAATTATTTTTATATACTTTTCCTTAGGAGTTTATTGGGTTATTTCTCAATGTCGAAGTGACAATAGGCAGATTGAAATTTAATTTAATTCATCTTCAAAAATAATTCTTTAAAAAAAGTTTAAAAAAAGAAGGCTCGTCTTTATGTACTGTAAAATCATCAATCAAATTTTTTTTTTAAAAAGATTTTCTAGATAAGGGTTTGTTTGGTTTGCAACAAATACTACCGAATCAGCATTTAACTTTAGTATCAATTCATCAATAATTACATAGGTAGCATATAAAAGTTGGTCCTTCGAGCCGGATCAAGATGTTAGTACTGGTCGTACTGGAATTATATTGACTGCTAAGAATGAAACGATAAAAACCGGTTTAAACGAGTGCATTCACCGAATGCTAGGTTAATACTGAATTAATATTACAATTTTATGCTAATTATCGATAAATTCGGTACTAAATCTACCTCTCAAACTATTTTTTTTTTAATTACAGGGATCGGCACTCGAAGTTTTACCAACTTTTCGGTGCTATAGCAACCAATATGTTTAAAATATGGCGCCCATTTTGTCACAGTCGTAAGTCTATTGTATTGTTTATAAACTAACAGAAGCTTATTGTTTTTCGTCGCTGTTAAAAAAGTTATCCAGATGGAACTCAAACGCACTGTGTCATTGCTTTGTATTTGGCTGGAAAATCGCAACCAGCCATTGTTAATGAGCTATGAATTTCAATTTCAACATCTAAACAAAATGTTTGTGTATCAGACCATCACACGTTACAATAATACGGGTAGCATCAAAAAACGCCATGGAGGTGAACAACAGCAACATCATCAGAAATGGTTCAAAAGGAATTGCTCTGCGAAAGCAAGCACCAGCAGCAGTGATGGTTTGGGCCGCAGCAACTGCTACGGGACGTTCACCTCTCGTTTTCATAGCATAGGCTGCAAAGATAAACCAGCAAATCTACCGTGAAAAGATTTTAAACGATGCTTTGTTACCTTGGACACGTAAGCAATTCGGTAGAAACCATTGGACGTTTCAACAAGACTGGGTACCATCCCACAAAGCCCGTGAAACCCAAATTTTTTTGCAAGAAAATGTTCCGAGTTTCATTTCTTCGCAACAATGGCCACCATATTCACTGGACTTAAACCCAATGGATTTTTCCATATGGTCAATCCTGGAGGCCAAAGTGTCAGTAAAAAAATATGAGACTCTTCGCCGAGAATGGAACAAAATACTAGCAGACCACATTTGTGCAGCATGTGAAGCCTTTTCGGACAGATTCGATGCTGTTATTCGCGCTAAGAATAAGGTGGCCACATCGAGCAATAACTTTTTCTTTTAATTTAAATTTATTTTAATTTTATTGGTATTTTTATTGGTAAAACTTCGAGTGCCGACCCCTGTAATGAAAAGATGAATTATCGCGTCATAGGTTTCAATACGGTTATCTAACTCAATCATGCTTAGTAAAATGGAAAGCTCTTACTTGATAACTACTGGGAGGATGGGTTCTCTATAAATTTTCGAGCTGTTAACGAAGGCAATAAGCCCCCAAGATTGCCACTCGATAAACGCAACTAGCCCTCAAGGTCTCTGCTGAATGGAGACGAAGGTCCCCAAGGTACGCTGGTTGAAGGTGGTAGCCCCTAGGATTTGTTAGTAGCCCCCAAGGTATCTGCTAGACGAAGGTTAGGAAGCCTTCAAGGTTATTGCTGGTCTAGAATCCCCTTAGGCAACCCGAGTTGACTTTGAAAGTTAGGTAACCGTGTGCCTCTAACGGAATTCGAATAAAATGAGTGGAGTCACCGAATGCTAGGTTAACACTGATTTAATATAAAAAATTGTATGCTAATTAGGTATCGATAAATTCGGTGCTAAAGTTAAAACGAACTTTTAATATTTTATTTCTCTGACAACTGTAAAAGATAAGACGACGACACAGTATTTAAGTTTAATTATACTGTTCTATAATTGTTTTAATAATTTGTTGTTGGTTTATATACGGATTACTAGCACTTTCGCATCACGGCTAAGACATCAACCTAACTTATCTAAGTTCAAAACACAAGTAGTGATATGGTATATATAAATATTTCAGGCATATTTTCACCGAAATAGAAACAAAGCTTGTATTTTTATATTCTACATTGACTTAATTATAACGTTAATAAAGATTTTCTAGTCTTAGTTACAGGAACCCGACCAACCTTCGCACAGGCGTAATCATCGCTCGTCTTAATTAGAACCCTTAGTTCCCTCACACAGAACCTTCTAAGCATATTAATCGCATACTATTGTTGTCCCTGTCAAATATATTGTGTTCAACAGAGATAGCTTCATCTTAAAATGTGTTATGTTTTAAAACAGGTTGGGTTTAGTTCTGCAAGATAAGTACAGTCATTTCTATTTAAACCATGCTTTGGTAAACCAGACCGAAAGGGTTAATAAATACGGTAAAAAAATTCTTACTCCTTTTATGTGTTTAATTATACAACAACTCACAAAATAAACCCATTGAACCGCATAATAAATATGTTCTTCTGTTTAAATTTGTTTTGTGGTTTCTATAATAGGATTTCGATGGAGTATCTTAAATAAACAACTTCGCAAATGAAACCTCAATTTACGATAAAATTAATGTTATAATAAGTGTCAACGCATTCAATAAAATGTAGAGCTACAAAGAACTACATTTGTACAGAAGTACAATGATCAAAATCATTTAAAACATTACTAAAGGCATTACTTACTACTTTCTTCTACTTATCCTGTGAGGGTGTGACTAGCTCTGGTGACAGAGTTGATCAGACTGCGTCAGGAAAACTCACAGGTTCCTGACGTGGCGTCGCGGCTGTTATCCTACTAACAACAACCGGAACCGGTGCCCTCCGAAGCATGGAAACGCTCAAGTACTTAAGCCGCTGGCGGTCACCCATCTAAGGTCTTAACTGAGCGCTACGACTAAGTCTCCTTTGGATCTCAAAAATACTGAAAAATATTACCTAGACATGTATTCGTTTCGATATTTTATTGTAATAAAAAATAAGGTTTTCCTTTTTTAAATGTGATCGATAAATACTGGAATTACTGAACTGATTCTAAATGTTATTTCACCATTAGCCAGGGAAATTATCCAGGAGTTATAAGTGTATGCACGGCTACATTTGATGCCGATATTCCTACAGGATCAGAAAACATGTGGACAATATCTCACCGCAACATCTAGATATTCAAAAACCATTGCAACCTTTATCTTGACTAAAGTCAAGGTAAATATATTAAATTTATACTTGTGATAACCCTGATTAGTGATTCTGGTAAATTATATAGCTATTGAGCTTCCCCAGCCCAACGTAGACCTAACAGTGTGCGTTTTGTCTATCGGTTCACTATAATAACATACTTTAAAGTAATTATGTGTCTAAATAAATATGTTGTACTTGATAAAAATATATTGTTTCCGAAAATAAAACTCACATCAATCAAACAAGGAGGTTCTGAACAAGCAATATACCCATTACACTAAATTCACTATACATAAATAAAGATATTAAACCATAAAGGTAAAAACTGTATGTGTAGGAATTAAAAAAATAAACTTATTTCAATTGCACAATAATAACATTAACATGAACGGGATCCAACTAGAACCCACCCTATACTCAGAATACGACACAAAGCACAGCGCACAATTTGAACCAAAGCTGTAACTTGGAAACTGCAAACGCGCTTGTGACTCGTAACCGTGGTAGTCTAATCTCACGGCCTGCTCATAAACATGTCATGGCCTGTAATTTTCCTTCGGCACAAAGAAATGGATGCATGTAAACATTCAAGTTGTTAATTAACAGCCGACGACATCCCTCTCTGTACTGTGGCTATTAACGCAACGTATCAATGGTGATCGTAAATATTGGACTACATACTGTTGTATTGTTTGTGGTCCTGGATAAATGTTGAAGGTTTCAGAAGTATTTGAACGTGTTGTCTTCAAAAAATTTTGTAATTTAAGTTATGTTGTATATTTAGTAATCATCTATAACTCGCGAACAGCTTTGTATGTCCGTTCATCAAAAAATACTGGCAGAAATCAGACTCAGGACTTGAGGTGAAATATTATTTATCACGAATAATATTAATTTGTAAGAGTGTCTGTATATAATTTTAGAAACCACTAGCGCCCCAGTCTGGTTTCGCTCGGGTAACAGAGCATATTTACCTAAATAAATGTCGTCGTGTGGCAACATATTGTTGCGTCCAGCATCCAGTTAGATTTAAACGTAACGTTTGTTTAACCTATTTTTAAAGTTTCGTCTTTCAAATCCTGCAAATATTTGAAATCATAAAAAATCGCTGCAAAAATGAACTATGAAGAAATACACTCAATTAAAGGCATGTTCACAACTATCATTTTAATTGAAATAATCAAGTAACGATGAAACACAAAGCATAAAGGCTTTAAATTATTCATTTCGTAAAACAAATCAACGCAACTGCAAACTCCCATTAAAATAATAAAATTAAACCTATCAGAAAATTTTTATATTTGGCTACCTCAGTCTTCGATCACACATCACGTTTTTATACAAGATCGAACTATTTAATTAGGCTCCAATCGCCATAAGTAACATAAACAAATATAACAGATACATTAATTAAAGCCTGGTAAAGCCCTTACGGCAGGTAACCGCTCGGCTTATATAGCAACACTGGGCGAATTTATATTAGGTCTTTACCTATGAAATTGCCGTTTTTCACGAAATAAATGAAGCGTAATTTTTTTATACATTTTTTTTTACTATTAATCAAAATAATCACCCATGCAATCAATGCATCTTTGCCAACGCATTGGTAGCTTATTGATGCCTTTCTTGAAGAAATCAGCTGGACGGGAGGCAACAAATTCTTCAAAGGCATTTTGTACTGCCTCTCGGGTATTGAATTTTTTTCCCGCCAAGAAGTTATCCAAATTCTGGAAAAAGTAGAAGTCTGTAGGCGCAAGTTCTGGTGAGAACGGCGGATGACGGAGAACTTCCAACCCCAACTCTTGTAGCTTGGAGACCGTCTGCTGTGCAGTATGAGGTCGCGCGTTGTCGTGCAGGAGCAGTGGAGCCGAACGATTGACCAAAGCTGGTTAGAGACGTGCGAACTTCTCCATCATTGTGTTCAGTTCTTCACAGTACACATCTGCAGTAATGCTTGTCCCGTTTGGCAAGAAGCTGTGATGAATTACACCCGCGTTAGACCACCAAACAGTGACCATCACTAATTTTCTAGGGGTAAGTTTTCGTTTAGGGCATTGTTTGGGTGCTGAACCAGGATCCAACCAACTTGCTGAGCGCTTACGATTGTCAAACAGGATCCATTTCTCGTCACAAGTAACAATGCGGTTCAGAATTCCTTCATTTGTATGCCTGCTGAGCAGTGCAAGGCACGTCTCCACGCGTACTTCGCGCTGGCGGTCATTGAGTTCGTAGGGTACCCATTTGTCATGCTTTTTTACCTTGCCAATTTGACGCAAATGGACCAATATTGTTTTGATGCTAACGTCGAAAGCTGCTGCTAATTCAGCCGTGGATTGAGTTTCATCAGCTTCCACAATTGCCTTTAATTCATCATTGTCGACCAAAGTTTTCGGACGACCACGGGGTTCATTTTTCAGGTCAAAATGTCCAGAACGGAAGCGGGTAAACCAATAACGGGTGGTGCGTTCGTTTGTAGTGTTCGCTCCGTAAACGTCGTTGATGTTGCGTGCCGCTTGTGCCGCTTTGCTGCCACGACGGTACTCATACTCCATAATGACTCGAATTTTTAACTTATCCATGATGACGAAAAATGTTCGAATGCGTTGAAAACAAAACACTAACTATTAAACAAATGACGATTTTAGAAAAAGAATTCCATGTTTGTCAAATAAAATTAATTTGAAATTAGAATTATCAGTCAAAAAAAAAAATATTTTCATTTGAAATGGCCAATACGGCAAAACGGCAGTTTCATACCTATTATTAACGCGCGATAATTTTATTTTTGCGACAAACTCCTAAGGTATGATTTTAGTGTATGTTGTACATGACAATTATAATAAGTAAGAAATGTTTAAGGTAACTAACGTATTAAATCGGATAAGGATAAATATTTATCCGATTAGAGAGCTCTCTAATTACCATATTTTTTTAAACATTAAAGTGGGGTACTCGTAACTAACTAAAGATATGCAGTCGTGGACTGCTCTGTACATAGAGGAAAATTTCATCGTACATTGTTATGTTTCAAAAGAATAAGACATTATTTTCGATGAAAGCGCTTACTCGGCTTGTTATTGAATAATTACCGTCATATTTCAACAAATTAACACTAAGCAATATTAAACTATTTGAACATTAGCCTTCCTCTTGAATCACTATCCATTGATGAAAACCGCATAAAAATATGTTGCGTAGTTTAAAAGATCTAAGCGTACAGAGAGACATATGGTAGGAATTTAAATCCAAAATTATTATTACTATTTACAATTCACATTACAATACTTCAGTAGATATTTTCTTCAAAAATTATTGTTCTTGTAAGCTGTTAAGAAAATATTCATTCAAAGAATTAAATAAATTCCATAAAAAATATGGCCGCGTAGATTAACAATTCAGCATGTAACACAAAAAGCTGTAAGACATAACAGCGTTTTCCCAAGACCCCAAAACACAGTATAATACATAAACTTGGACCGACAATCATAATTCTGTCAATTCAGAAGCCCCTGGGCGTTTTCTAAAAAAAGTTATAGCAAGTATAACGATAACACCAACTTTATCACTCACTTCATATTACAGCCGAAACAACGCCTGTAAAAAAGTTAACTCACAAATTGGATGACAAAAACTCATGATGGTTCTTTGACATTGGGCGGTAAACATGTAAAGTAAGAAAATCTGAAGTAAAGATTATACTTTCCCTAAGAGGTTTCAAATACGAGATTAGTTCGAATCGTAGGTTGGGGTGTAGTGAATTCATTATTATAAGCAATGTCTGTATGGTTAAATATAGAAAAAAAATTACCGATTACTTGTACTTCTCTCCAATCGAAAGTGAATTTCTCTTGAAATGAAATGAAATGAAATAAATGAAATGAAATATTTATTTCTCATCATTGACAATTACTTGTTCTTATTGACGTCAAATAAAACATGATTCTACCACCAATTCTAAAAAACCTTCGTGAAGAAGAACTGGCAAGAAACTTCACAGGTATATTTTTTTCAAAATAAATTTACAGAGTCTCTTTATGTCTATACAAAATTATTCTTTTCTGCATCTGTTAGCTCGGCAAGTCTCCCTCCCCCCAAGTATCCAAACGACGAACACCCTCAAACGGCACCCGTTCACGAGTTAACGCGGGATCCAGCCATCGCCCTCCTCAACCATATTAGAGGGAAGTGAGCGACCCGTCACTCGACGCTACCATAAGAAGACGTACTCTAGTGACAATGACGCTTTAGATATTCATCGGGACGAAGAACTCATCGAACATACAGACACATTACACATGCTTTGTTACAAATACTAGTACAATCCTGTTAATGAGGGGATTATACCCAAGGGCTTTTATGATCAAAATAATCGGATAGTTTATAATATGCTCTAGCACACAACTTCTCCTTTATAGTTTCTTTGAATTTGTCAACAGGAAGACCTTGGATATCCTCAGGAACCTTATTATAAAAGCGTATACATTGACCCATGAATGAGTTAGTGACTTTATGAAGCCTACTATTATGAGCTGCCAGCATATTTCTTCCTCTTGTGTTAACATTGTGCAGATCTTTTTTTCTTTTTAACAAGGTTATCTTTTTTTTGACATACATTAAATTTTCTAAAATATATTGTGAATGGAAGGTAAGAATATTTATTTCCTTAAATTTACTTCTAAGTGACACCCTCGGACCGGGCTGATAGATTGCGCGAACAGCCCTTTTCTGCAGAATAAATATAGTATCGATGTCGGCAGCACTCCCCCACAACAGAATACCATATGTCATGAGGCTGTGGAAGTAACCAAAATAGACTAATCGAGCAGTTGTTTCATTTGAAATTTGTCTAATTTTTTTAACAGCATATGCGGCAGAGCCAATTTTGATTTCTAGGTTGTAAGAGATTGGCTAAGTTTTCATTGTTTTCAACTCATTGCTCTGACAATTTAACAATTTCATCAGATGAATAAGTATGTGAAAAAGTTATCCTTTCGATAAAAATTTGTCAGATAAGTATAAGTGTTTTCTACTCTATTAGAAATATGCTTATGTTCCCAGACAACGAAACGAGAGTTTACATTGTAAACTTTGCGTGTTCATTGAAAATTTTGTTATAAAATATATTTCACATTTTTGCTATGATTAAAATAAAGTTGATATTGTAAGTTTTTCATATGATGGTGGAAGGGTACGTTGTTTTAGAAAGAAGTATTTTTTTAGAAATCAGTGAATTTGAACTGAGATAAAAGTCTTTTTGATTTCATATTATAAAACTAAACATAACACATTAAACAAATTGTAGGCTATTGCCCCATCAATATTGCGATTTGGTAAGCCATATCCATACCATAATAGTTAATAAATATCCTAGTTAAAATATTTTTTACAATATCTTGTTTAGTCGAATTACGTAATTTACTTAAAAAGTGGAATAGAACATTTATTGAAACAAACAATAATTATAACAAACACTATATCGCCATAATAACAGAATAATAAAAAAAGGTATAGACTTGTCTAAACAGAGGATTTGTAAACATGAAACAGCTATCCTTGTTTTCTCTTCGAAATATATTTTCGTTACATCTATAAAAGTTGAACACATAAATCTCTAGTCGCCAAAAAGACGTACCTAGTTTCAGAGGAAAGCACCAAGATCTAATTGAAATCGTAATTGGTGGCGACGTCAAAGAAGTAATTTGTATTCCGTTCTGTTATGAGATTAGAATCTGTCACACTACATGAGTTTTGCTTTTCTTGAAGGGTACAAAAATTGATGTTAAATTATGAAATAATTATTTCGTTTCGTATTTTTAAATTGTATTTCGGTCGTGGTTTTACCCGCATTATTTTCTTAAGTATCTTAAGCGATATTGATTGTAACTGAATAAATCAAACAAAACCTTTTCATTAATTGTTTTTTCTTAATTCAATATTTTCATTAAAAGCTGAAAACAAACAAAAAACACGTGTATTTAATTTTTTTAATAGAGTTTTAATCGCCCGTATGTCCGATTCCTAATTAACTTTAACTGGTTTGCTCTCATTGCATCTGAGTATCTATTGAGCTTAATTCGACATAGTTAGCATTCAGTGCACGCTTTATATTTTTATGCAAAACGAGATACGTTTCGGTAGGGAGTATCTCAAAGCTGTAATTAAGTTGATATGCTTCTTTGTACTGTGTTTTACTGGAATTGGACTGGTCGAAGTCTTTGTGAGTAAAGTAAGATAGAATCCTTATTGTAAAAATGATTAACTAGATGTTTTAGTTTATTTTTGCAGAGGGTTTTGGTATTTTGGTTTGTATCATTGCTTTGTACAGTACCGAGTTAAAAAAGGTATCGAAAAGAGCTAGAGTTATCTGGGAGTAAGAAGTGAAAGAGCATCGTTTAGAGATCACATCTTGCGAGTGGTCAGTATTTTTCGTTACTTTTGTAAGAATAAGAAGTGTCGTGCGAAATAAGAGGATTACAATTATCGAGGCTAATACGTACTACGTTACATCTATCACGGTGGATAGTTTAGTTCTTCTTTCAGACAATAACAGGCCAGGGCTTCCCCTCGAACCTTTCACTAAGAATATAGTAATGACATAATAATTCCTGACAAAATAGCAGGCTAAATATTTTGAATCTTGTTTAAGCTATTATAGTAAAGCTATAAAACTGATGGCATCTAATTAATAAATAAGTATAAACTATCTATCAATTGACTTTCTCTTTGTTCGTGTTACACACTGACTGATACAATCCGGTCTGAGAGTCTATTTCCAAAACGAACGTAAATTCACAATAAACAGGATTATTAATCGACACTAACTCCCACATACAACATACTTTAGTACATTAATAATAAATTTGCCTTCATTTGTTTGGGTACGTTTGCGTATAAATCAACATCTCTCTCAGGATTTTCCTAATATATTTCTAATGATATTGTAACTGTAATTGGTTGTTTTCGAGCTCCGTTGATTGGTTCATTACAACAAATTATTCAGTATTGAGCATTTTTAATCAATGCTTCGTATTCCCTGTAGGCTTTTCCCGAGGTGTAATCTAGTTAATTCTTTGGAATAAGGGGTTCTTTAATTTAGGGCTGAAACATGATTTAAATGCAAATGTGACATAATATGCCGTGTAATACATAAAAATGTATCATATATCTATTTAACGGAAATAAAAATTTAAGATGAAAAATTTTAAGACTAAATACATTTTTATGGATTTTACTGATAATATTACGTTCGAGAAAACTGTCCATTATATTTTGAATTAATGTTAATATAATATTATTTCACGAACATGAACAACATACTAAAGGAGGAAGAAAGTTTTGGGTTTGGCGGTTAACAAAACGAAATGTATGTTAAAAAATGCATAAAATTATTCTGTATTTGCATAAAAAAACTACAAAAATATTAAATCTGTGAAACAAAATAAACTGAAATGAATGTACTATGATTGGAAATATCAAGAATTCATAAAAAAAATATGCTTAATGCTTGATTATTTCACACGAATATTAAAACATTTTTACACATTTTATGAAGTTATCAATAAAAAACATTTGCAAAATATGTTGTATTTTTCATTTATATTTTTGCATCACAGCTGTATGTCATCGAGCATATGTCAAATCTCCAACGGACATTCGTTTCGTTTCTTTTCATGCGTCTCGAGTGCTCTCTTTAAAGAAGTAAAATAAGTGTTTCAATTGGGTCTCCACTATGTAATATCAATTAACAGGCTGTGTATCAAGCTTATATTTTCTTGAGAATTATTTATTTTCCTTGTTAAAACTAACAAATATATGTTAATGAACTGTGTGTATAAAATATAATTCTCAAAAAAACATGTTACCTTAGTACAACCTCTACTGTTAATTTTTCTTACCATATTTCAAGTATTTATAACTCTGTTTTCAGATTGCAAAATGTTCTGAAACTTTCTTTATTATGTTGTTGATATTATATCTATCTGTTGCTATATATATATTTTATAATGTTAACTCAACAAAAACCCTGGGCGGGTTTCTCCATTGTGGTTCATAATTACAAAAAATCTGATGAAGCAGACTGATGATGATGATGACGCTTGAGCACTATGACGTAAATGAGAATGACGCTTACGGCCGCACTCAGTAACGATTAAACATTTGATAGTTATGCGATCCTGATTAAAGAATTTGCTAAGCAAATCTGTACTTTATCTAAACTTCATAATAGTCTACCATTTGATGTCTTTAAGTGTCTGTATAGTCTATAAGTTGAAATAAAAAAGACAGAATAAAGCCGCAAGCCATGTAACCATCAAATTCTAATATATTCATATTGTGATTTACAGTGTATATGTTGACTACAATTTATAACAAAAATTTTAACCTATTTCTTCGCATTATCCTTTTATCGCGCTACCACGGTACAACCCTACATTAAAGAAAAAGTAGACCCTTACATACACACCTACCGTCAGTAATATCTGAACAAAATCCATTAGTTTACAAGCAAAAGTTCGTCCCTAGCGAGTTTTAATTATTATTTCGGTGTTCCCGAACCGTTGGGTATTGAAGGGTATTTGCAAAAGTTAATGTACTATTGTTCCCGAGTGGATTGAACGAAGTTTATTTGTAAATTAATTTATGAATATGTTGAAAGTATGGGATTTATTTATAGGGATTTATTACTATCATATCTTCATAATTAATTTTATGAAGATATGATAGTAAATAGTTTTTTATTTTAGGTTATTCTAGGCAGCTTCATGATTAAGCATGCACGTCTTACATAAGCTCAAGTTACTATGTATAAAGGTTGGTACGTTGGTACAAATACATTTTTGGCCTAACAAAAAAGAACGTAGAAATTATGGCTAGCATTAGTTACATACGACAAGACAAATTTTTTTATAAAAGAATACCTTTGAATGTACACTGTTACGGGTAGGACTGTTTAGTTTTCCAGACATCATTAATCTTAGCTTTGTCACCACTAGCTGATCATTTATGTGAGACATTAAAATAACGTATAGCAACCTAATGGTGCGAGCAAGTTTTTTCTACTACAGGTATAATTTGATGGTCTCGGAATATAAATGGTCTTTAATTCTAATATAGAAAATCTACATCTTGTGCATATAAACAATTAAAAATAAATTGTATGTTGTTGTGCTATAATTTTTATATTCCTACTAATTTAATTATTCAGTTTGTTAGCTATAAACAAATTTGATCGAAAACAAAAATTGGGTATCGTCACTAAAAAAGCATTCAAGTGTCTCTTAATATTTTTTAAATCGATTAACTGGATATAAGAAAATGGACTTGCCAGTAACACACAGAATTATAACTTGCATACTTTTTGAACTTAAAACTATTCAAATAATGTGGTCCTCATATTTTGGGTACTCAACTCCTTTTTGCACCTTCACCAATAAATCTTCTTTAATGGATCATATTGATAAATTAAATAAACACACACCACATTCAATATGCGTTCAAATATGCGTGAAACAGCTAAAATAAAGGCAACATATTAATAATTCACTGCAGAAATCAGTATCAGTCCGATATACAATCACAGCTAGAAATATCCATAGGCACGAAATAAAAAATGTCTATGAAATCTTCCGCGTATTTATTTTGATTTTCATTGTCCCCAGCTGTACTCGAGGTGACTACATCAAAGTGTATTCCGAAGGTTTTCAAGGTCCTGGTCCTCCTGGGATCAACGAGTATTCCTCTTGGTCCAGGATATTGTGTGGAAATAGAGCAGATGCACCACCAGCTGTCTACTCGCATGGACCCTCACTAGTTCTGGAATTTCATACGGGAACAAAAGTCACGAACTCGTCTGGATTTGTTGGCACCTACAGGTTTATAAATCGCCGTAAGTAATACGTGTGTATAAATCGTTAAAAATGTAACAAAAGTTAAGAATACTAGATTACACATCATAAACGAGTGTATTGAAAAAATAAAGGTTTTCCAAAAGGGAATAGTGAGGCTATTTGTTATTGCGATCTTACTAAAATAAGGACAAGGAGAGCCGAGAAGTATTTTTTTGTCTGCCCTCGTGCGAAGTAATTTCTGTGTGTCAGTGTCTAAACGTTGTCTGTCTATATATGTTCTAAGCTAAATTGAATTAAAACTGAATTATGTTTGAAAATATTCACTGCAAATAAAGTGGGTTTAAACCCAGAAGCTTTATATTGTTTATATTAAGCTTAAAATTGTTGAAAATATCACACAACATTGATAATCTAATTTATTAAATCTCGTATAAAGTAATAAGTGTTTTGGAGGAACTCTATTCTTCCCTGTTATTAAAATATTTATCATCGTACACATCTTTTGATAAAAGAATATTAAAAAAGACACTCTACAATACAGTCTCGAGAGAGCACTTCTATCTATTTGTATAATGCTCACAGCTTCAAAAGGAAACGTTCTTAGAGGAAAACCCATGAAAATATTCTTTACCCCGCAGGTAATTTCGAGACAGACGGCTTGCCAATCCCGGACACTTGGTGCGATTTTGTATTCAATTCGCAGCCGAACCGACCGGCTTATGGGCGTCTGTACAGCCCAAGATATCCATCAAGTTACCCTACTAATGTACGTTGTACGTACCATTTTAATGCGAGGTAAGTACGTGAAGGGTCTATTACCTAATTGAAATTAGATTATGCTGGGCTAATGTGTGCAGAGAAGCGATGCTTCTAATGGTAAGGTATCGTGGTCAAATTGAAATTTAAGACGAGAACAGCATTGTTAACAGCTTACCATGCCTTGGCTGTAAGAAGGTTTAGTTTAGGGAAAGGTTCGTTTTGCAGGGGTATGCCACTTGTTTTTTTTCTGTTATAATAAAGTTTTATGATAAAACAGTAAGCGATAAGCTATTACGGCGCTGCTATCGCTCGATCATTAATAAACGTCCAAAAACTTCATCGCTATCGTTGGGGCGTCGTACGATTTTTTTCACAATTAGCGATTGAAGAGCCAATATTGCGTGATTTTTGTTATCACAAGCTACGAAATATAATAACATACGGGGCAAACTCCACTTCACATCTGCTTACTTATGTTGCGTTCATTCAATGCCAAGAATATCTTTGCATTATCTTTAAGTTTTCATCAATGTTATGTAATATCTAGATACTTTATTTGTAGTGTGATCAATTATAAGGCTCATTAAAAAAAAACTTTGTCTAAGAATATTGTCTAGGCATTTTTTCAATTTACATAATGAAATGTAACAATGAAGATGAGAATCTTACACGCTCTATCGATCAGCCCTTATATCTTACCACTGTTCATTTTAATTAAACATATATTTGCTTTATACTAGTTATAACCCATCTTTTTCTGTGTAATAAAGATTTTTGTGTACCTTCATTTACCGTTTTATATTTCAGAAAAGACGAACGAATAAAATTGGTTTTTGAAGAATCCTTTCTACAAAGAGGTGATGAAAGGTAAATTGTATATTTTACCTAGGTCTATAAATAGTGTACGGGATTGGAGAAGGCATCAAATACCCTTTTTAACAAGAAACTTTACCCGCAATAAGGTGTATCCAGTATTTTCCGAGTTTTTCTTGAGTCCGAAACGTTTTGTTGTGTAATTTAAGAAGGAAATTTTCAAATATAGCTACTTGGCAAATCACATTGTAGTGAAAGTGAGGACATATTTTGTTTGTTTATGTATAAAAAATATGTTTTTGGGCATAAATTTTTTAATAAAATTATTGTTAAAGAAGGGAGCTTACTATGGCTTATACTATGAACATTCAGTTAAAAGCTTTCGCTAGTATATAAAATTTTTATACCATAAAAAAAAATATTTAATATGCAAATCAAAATATTTTAGGTGTTCCAATTGTACAGTAAAGTTATTATGAAGTGCTAAATTAAAACGGCCATTATCCTCTTAGTTACTATACTGAGCACCAGAGAAAGAAAATAATTTTAAGACATACTTAAACTACATTTATAATGAGTAAAAACAAATTAAATTAAAAATAAATAATATCTGGAAGTAAGTAATAATTAATATTGATAAATTAACCGCATGTTAAGATGGATAATTCTGCTTTTCAACCATCTGAAGAAGAATTATTTATTTATTTGGTTCATAACTATTGATTAGTATGGCTGTTAAAGTAAAACAGTAAACAGTTAAAGTAAAAAGACTTCTTCATCGCGTTTTCATGATCTTCAAAAATATTTCAAAAGTAATCCTATATCCTCAATTATAAAAAAAAAAATATTCAAGCCCCAAAACTTCAAATAGTGACTGTGTAAATAGATGAATTCTGTAGGAATTATTTTACCACTTTTACATTTTAATCTAGTTAAAAGTCAATTTTAAGCGCATTACCAAAGTCTATTTATTCTCTTAGTTGAAAAACATTTTACTCTTGCAAATAATTCTTGAAATCTTAAGTAAGAAAGGCTTAAGGAAGGCTCAAATTAAACGATGAATATTTACGAATGGCTTTCTTTCAGCTGCCTCAATAGAGCGGATATTATCAAGGTGTTTGACGGAAGATTATCTACTGCCCCTGTTCTAGCTATGCTGTGCAATGAAGTTATTGGTAAGAGTTATCAATACTCCTATATTACCTTTATTTTTATTATTGTAAATTCTGTCCGTCAATTCTGAAACTACTGAATTAATTTTAAAATCCATTCACGATTGGAAAGCTACATGATTCAACAGTCGCAGCACGGGTGACCTGAGACTCAAGTCAGAAGACGAGTAATAATAAACTAGTCCCAGTCTACAATGAGTCTTAAGTGGTAAGACGGGTCCACCGTGCAACTTAATCTCTTGATGTGACAGGCTGTCTTGACGTGATATAAAAATGAATGCGATTATATCGGCCAGATTTTGATTCGTTCCGAGAAATGAGTATTGTCTTGGCACGCCATGCTATGCCGCTGATGTAACATAGGTTCAGTTTTATCCCGAAAATCCCTATAGGAATGGCAACTTAGCAGATAAAAGTCTCTCGATACAAGATACCTATTCAAAAACAAAAAAAAAAAGAATACATCTAACGGCGACGTGGGCGTTGTTAACGTTATGAAGGTGTAGTTTTATGTTCATAAAAGCCATAAAACAAAACTGTAACCACCTGATGATAAGTGGCACTGAAACCATTTGAGGTTTTTGATAATAAATTACCTGGATAACACAAATTACCCAAAGCTTTTTATCTATTAGCCCAGAATAACCCTGCATGTATCAAATTAAAAGACGTTTATAATATGATCACGTACACAACAAGGACATTAAGTAAATCATAAAATCAAATAATAGTAAAACTCCTTTGAAAATTGTAGTTTTCTGATTAAAGCACCTAATTAAGTAGCGAAGTTAAAATGAATTCGCAAAATAATTAAGTTTACTGTATGATAATGCTAAAAAACATCAAAAAGTAACTGCTAATTTCAATTTAAAACTGCACAGTTATGAATGCGCAAACTGTCGACAGAACTGCAATTTGAAACGATAACCATCGTCGTCTGCGTTTCCTCGAAAATTAAACCTTGATAAAGCATTTTCATGTAATTTCAAAACTTTATCAAAACAAACTAAGTTAAATGGTGGCTTTGTGCTCTATTCTAGGTAAATTATTTTTATCATGAATTTTCCCCATGCACGCCCAGTAAGGAACACAAGGCGGGCAATCCCCGTAAAAGCAGTACCACCAGTTATTATAATGATTATGTTATGTACAGTGGATACATCCTTAAACTAAAAAGCATTCTTATGTAATTAATGATTTTTTCCCTTTTACAAAGTTGTTTAGTCCCGAAGTAAGAAACAAGAAAAATACATTATATTTTATGAAATTAAGAAAACATTGCTATCGATTTAAAATTAACACACAAATATTTTATATTTCTGCTATTAGAATGAACAGACGATGTCAATTTGCTGGTATTTATTTTTTCTGAGCTTCGTTCATACAACCTACAAGCCTAGTATGTAGGACTTTTAATTTTCTTTTCTTACATTAGTAAATACAAATACGTTAATGTATCAGATCTAATTCGAAGCTCTGCCCTCTCTACTAGTTCAATCGGCCGAGTGATAGTGGATAGTGGCCCTACCTAATACGCCAGAGGTCCCAGGTTCGAGTCTTGGTCAGTGCATTCATTCATTGTGTGGTGGAAACAAATGTTTGTTCTCTGGTCATGGATGTGTTTATATTTATATATGTATGTTTATTCTAGTGTTACCCCAGTGTAACATATAGCAACATAATATGTAGCATAACATATAGCAAACATATATATGTAACATAATAGTTTCCTTTTAGTATTGATAATAAGTGCTAGTATTAATAAATAGTTGACAATAAGTGACCTTCCAACATCAAACTAAAACAATCAAGATATCATTTATCTCGAAGTCAACAAATGTTTGACATCATTCAACTCGATTCTTTGCGAACTGTCAAAAAATAAACTGTTCTTCAAATAAAAATGTCAAAGGAGAAAAGCACAACGCTATTTCTAGCCTTGTGAGCTTCAGAATGCTTGAGTATAGGCGACAGCAGCTCTTGAAACAGCTTAAGTTAATCCAAGCTATAAATCGATCCAAAATCGTAAGGTACGGTGCAATTGATACTTTCCATTGTAGCTGCTTTTTTACTGGTAATATTGATATTGTCTTATTTGTATGATTTGGTATTGGTAATACTGCAATATATTGTAAAATACCATTTTTTTAATTCAATATATTGTAGAAAACAACTGCTTTATCTTCAATACAAATAATTATTTTATAAATTCACGAATATAAAAACTTCAAAAGCGACCTGGAAAAACATTCACTTAATCTGTTTGTTTATTAGTTATTTAACTTTTGTCAAACTATGTCCATTGAAAAAGATTCTGGCCAATTCTGTCTATCAAGTGCAAAAAAAAAAAGATTCTGGCCAATTCTGTCTATCAAGTGCAAAAAAAAGTAAGTTAATAGAATAAATCAAAACCCAATGCTACTTTTGATATTTTGACAATGGTAATGCAAAAACCTTATCAATTTAAATCTAAACCCCATTTAATCTACAATGCTAAACATTAAACCTAATTCATTGGTTTTGTTTCAGGGTATGAAATACTGTCGACAGGGCCGGAGTTACTGCTGCAATTTACTGCCAACTCCGATAATCCGGGACAGGGATTCAAAGCGAGCTATCAATTTTTAGGACAAGACAATTCTAGTGCAGGTCTCGTAAGCAAAGTTGAGAACTATACGAGAGACGGAATAGTCTTATACCAAATAGCTAGCTTACATCAAATACAATTTCCAAATACTTTAAGAGTTTTGTTCTGATATCTTTTGGGGTTAAAAATAATAAAGTGCAATGTTCCTAGACGGCAGTACCAATACATAATGTTTAGGATATTTCGAACGCAGTTTGATGTGATATATTTTGATTTATTTCTAATTTGTAAAGGTCAGAGGTAAATATTGATTTGTACACTTAGCTACTTTATTCATAAAACTTCTTCTCCGCAAAGATTCTGAACTCTTGAATAGGTAGAGTATATAAAAAATGCTATGATAAGATGGCAATTCGGTTCTTAAACTGTTTAGACAACAAAACTCTTTGCAACATTGACCGCTAATTTTACTGGGATCTAACTGGAGTATTTTTATATTTCTCAAGTATTGTTGCGTTTTGATGTAATAACCGACAGGACTGATTTACTTAGTACGAAACAACTGTGAAATATATTTTTTTCAGAAAGGAATTAAGTATAAAAGACTTAGAAACTGTTTAAAAATTTAATAGGTAACATCAAAGTGAACACTTATGTGTCACAATAAAACCTTGTAAGAGCACTATACAGTTCTAAGTAAATAAATAACAAGGTAGTAAACTAAATAACAAAGGATATTTATATTTTGGCGAAAGTGAATGACGGAAGCTTAGATAGTTAATTAACACAAGGATATATATTCTTAGAACTGTTTAAATTGATAAGAAATACCTTCGCGTAACGCTCGCGGTATTATCTTTTCATTAAAGCTGAAAATTCTGGCAGTTTTGTGTTCTCGTACCAAACTGTTCATTGTTTAACTTATTCACTCAAATTTCATATCAACTGTAACCCTGAATATTTATTATCATCAAAGAACCAGTACAATACAGTTATTTCTAGTTTGAGTGACATTTTACTTATGCGGGTGGTACAGACGATAAGACGAAATTTAAATTATAAAGGTACCCGAAAATTGCACCTACTTTAAGAATTGTACTAAACTGTATTTACTCTTCGAACATATGTTACATTAAGGGAAAGACTAGTAAACTAAAACATATTACTTCAATGACTGAGTTCTAAATTGTATGGTAGAAACAATAACGAGTCAGCCACTAAGTTTTCATAGTACAGCGATATGTTTGCAAAGCTACTGGGTGTGCCTGAAAATGCTTCAGATCATGAACTACCACTAAGTTCGAGCAGATGTTGGATTTAAATTTTGATTACTGGTTATGATGTTTAGTTATGATGTCTATTTTTATGAACATGTTTTTTATATGAAATAAAATAATTTAGATAAAATAAATACGTAGTGAAAATGAAAAACTTTCGTAAATATAACTTTATTTTCGAAATTTGTATCATAGGTCCCTCGTTAATATTCGCGACTTATTTAAAACATTTAACGTTTGTCTGTATAGTGCTGCTAGAAATACCGCTTTGTCCTAACGAATTAGACATAACTTCATTTCACAAATGCCATTCTGAAGTAAGTTGGTGAGGGTATTCATGTAGAATATTTTAAGTCGACAATTTACTTATTTAAAGTGATACTAATATGACACCCAAGCGCTCGCAGCTCACTTCAAATTCTTAAAAAGCTTTCGTGAAATTAAATTTCATATAACCATACTGTACGGCTACTGGCTACGTAAGGCACTTTGCAATTAGTGTGACATAAAGTATTAATATTTATGAATAAGTGTTCATAAAATATGTTACAGGTGAATTAACATTTAAATAGCTTTCTTTACCTTTCAGAAGTCGAGTCGAGAAAATTATCGATGGACACCATATCAGGGTTAGGACCTTCAGTTAGTGCTGCAAGTAAGTTATAGCTATTTATTTACAAACAAGAATATTTTATAAAAGACCGGAAGAGGAAAAGAAAAACACGGAAAAATAATAAAAGCAGCCTTTTTTGTCACATTGGCCTTGATTCAAAGTTATAATTAATGAATTAATTTGTAATGAAATTTACAATGACACTTCAATGTGTATTTATAATTATACTAGATTTTTATTTTTATAGCTTTCGTAATAGATCAACAGAAATACCGACTTACTTTTGCATTTATTATACTTTGGATAGCATTAGATTATATTTATCAATTTCGAACCTGATGTACTTTCGAGTTTCTTTCCCAATACATTCGATAAAATGCCGTATTGTATTGAAAATATAAAAAAATATTACTGCGTTTAAAAAGAAACTAAAAATTTTCTTGACAAATAAGCGTTATTTACACTCTTTTAATAATTTCAATGATAATATGGTATTTGTGTAATTTAGTTTATAATGGAAATGTTATGATAAAATATGATTAAATTATGATATTATGTATGTGATATTTATTTGACAACAACACAAGATGATGAGTACCGCGGCACTTCCACACAAAACTGAGTTACATATTTACAAGCACACCCACATATTGTACAGTCTGAGAACTGAGCGGAGGCTCAGTTGCGCAGCCGAATCTCCTGCAGTGTTGTCGGCCCTTAGTATGCGGAGCACCTACAAAAGACCGAACAACGCGCAAGCGATGTTATGCATGACGCATCTTCCACCTCCCTCCCCGAGGATGGTGATGCTTAGGCGGCAAAAAAAAAAGCTTTCTTGAGGTGGAAGATGCGTCATGCATACCTCCGCAGGCAACCGACCTCCGCGGGGTGATGTGGGACTCACCAGAGTAGCACCTACCCGCTAAAAACCACCTTACTGGCTGTAGCATAGGAATGCTGTGCAGCCTTCATCGGAGCGACACTCGGTTAAGGAGGTGGGTGAGCAAGTGGGGACCCGCTAGAGGGTCACCCGCTGTGAGCAAAAATTACATAAGGTGCAAGTGACAGGTTGGATAATGATTAAACGGCCTGGGCAGCCTTAAGCTGGTCCAGATTAGCCGAGAGCTGATCGAGGGGATCCGAGAGTGCATTTCTCGGTCCACGGACTTTGCTACTCGACGGCATGGACGGAGCAGTATAAGTTACTGACTCACGAATGAGGGGGATAGGATGCTCTTCGGATCGCGGAAAAAAGCGGTGGAGAGCGTCCTGAGGTGCTCTTGAACTGTAGGTAAATTGAGATCTCTGTGCAGGTCTGCGTTACGCACGTACCACGGAGCATTCGTGGCCCTGCAGTAGAAGAGGTTCTGGACTACCTGCAGCTTATACAAATAGAAGGGTTTGGCATGGGCAAAGGTTATTGCGGCATATGTCTTAAAAAGCGTTCGCTTGTTCCTAAGAGACGTTTTGCTGTGCCTGGCTAACAAATTGTTTACGCGGGCCATATATAGGCGGGCGAGTTTGATAACTCTGACTATGTGGGGTCGGAATGAAAGCATACGGTCGAGAGTTACGCCTAGATACTTGGTGGTTAATGCCCACGGGATGGGCCTAACTAGCGTTCGGATATGGGAAACGGTAGACTTGTTGAGGGCAAGAGTGCTTTGCATGAAACCCGAACTGATGGGGGATAATGAGGGGGTCACCGTCCGCTGGGAACAGGTGGTCCTGCATTCGAGCGAGTATTACTTTATCGAGAAGTCTGCTCATTGCATTGAGGAGGCTGATGGGTCTGTGATTAGCCGGGATATTCAATAGTTTACCCGACTTGGGGGCTTCTTTTCATGCTTTTGGAAAGTAGCTGAGATCGAAGCAAGCATTGAAGATAATCGCTAGCAAGGTAAGCACCTGCCGAGGCAGCTGCTTAAGTGAATGGTTGCAAATTGCATCCACACCCGGGGCCTTCTTGGATTTCTGTCTTCTGATGAGGAAAAGAATTTCATCGTTAGACACTGTATAGGGTCGGCGGTGACTGGACGGGAGTCCTTGTGGAGGACTTCATCTTTTACCGCCTGTATGGGCGATGGGTCTAAGGGTTGGGTACTCAGGGAGCATTGTGAAGTAATGCTGTCTGCGAAGCATTCAGCTTTCTTGTCGTCCTCGAAGGCGATATTGCCATCGGGACGAGACAACGAAGGGGTGTAAGTTCGGGCGTCTAGTCGGAGAGCTTTCGCCATCTTTTAGTACGCCAAGTGGGACGGGGAGATATGAATCATGAGATCGTCCCTTTGAACGTTTCTGAACTCCGCGAGGGTGGATTTGACCGTACGTTGTAGCCGGTTTGCGGCTAGTCTGTAGGCGGGAGTGGGGTAACGCCTGGCTCTGCGGGGAGCGGCGTTTTTAGCTTTGATTAGGTTGCTAATGTCCAAGGGAAGCTTGGGTTTGCCATGCTTAGCAACCTTTTCATTCTCACTGATGGCCGAGTTAATGGTAAAAGTGAGCGAATCGAGCGAGATAGTCGGATGAAATCGTGAGGGGCCTGTCTGGGGCTTCCAAGGCTGAAGACAGAGTGTGCTTGAAACCTTCCCAGTAGGTATAGGTTTTCGGAGCAAGAGGGTCATTTTAGGGCCTTAGTATTAGGAACACCGGGCGGTGATCGGAGCCTAAGTCGTCTAGCGGCTGTGTGGTAGCGGCAAAGTAAAGGATATCAGGGGAATGAAGCGGGTTGTCCGGGTAATGAGTGGATGTGACGGGAGAAATTACGTCAAGGTCGAATGACTTCGTGATGTCTAGTAGTTTAACGCCTGTGGAGTTGATTGACAAGCACGTCCAGTCAGAATGTTTGCAATTGAAATCGCCCAACATAATGATGGAATGTCCCAGTTTGAGTAGGGCCTCGAAGTCACTACGAAGGGGCGGTGTTTCACTAGGTATAAAGACTGATGCCATGATTATGGTCCTATGACCTGTCATAGCCAACCTACATACAGTGGCCTCCATGTTCGTGAGGCGTGTGAATCGGTGAACAGTGAATACTCTTCTTGTAACATATGGCAGTGCCACCTCGTTGGACGAGTACGGGCCTGTCATCACGTACAAGAGAGTATGTAGGAATGTTTAAATCCTTGGTGTTATGGGGTTTAAGAAAAGTCTCTTGGACAAGAATTAACTCCGGCTCGATGTTCTTAATGAACAATTTGAGCTCAGGAAAGTTGTTGGTTAGACCTCTGGTGTTAAAGGAGACCAGGGATAAACCCCTTGGTTTGAAGTTAGTTGAAGAACTCATTAAACGTTAATTTATAATGAGTGAATAAGAAACTGATACTCGACTAGTACGAATATGCGATCTTGGCTAGAGTGGGCTGCGCGCAATTTGCGTGCACACTCGGCTATCTGAGACATATCAACACCTTTAATGGTGTCGAAGATAAGTTTTAGGTCCTCGGCCATTGAAGGCTGAGGAGAGGTTTGTGGGCCTGCTGCTGGAGCGGGGTGGTTGGGTGCAGCCGGACGCTATCTCGATGCGAGCGCTGGAGTTTTCTCGGGCTGGGCAGGCTTTGCTACCGGGGGAACCCGGTTGCGCTGCGGCGGGAAGTTAGTTTGAGTAAGGGGTGGGGCCTGTCCGGGTGCCGCCCTCTTTGCAACGGGTCGGCCGGACTGGCTACACCACAGGTCGGGGGGGAGGTCCACTCCGGAGTGCGACTGCACTCCTTTGTGGTATGTGGCCCCAGGCACTTAACACACCTGGGGCTGGCGGAGCAGTTGACAGCGGTGGCACTGCTCTGGGTGGTCGCGGCGATGCGGAATCTCGATCGAGGTGCCAGAGAGACTGCAGAAAGTGCGGGCCTCTCCGAAGAACTCCCTGGATCTGGGAGTTTTGGTCAGGATGACCAAGGCCAGGGGGAATCTCCTTCCGTTCTTGCAGTGCATCTTGTGCACAGCCTCGGCGGGAAATCCTTGAGACTTGATGTTTTCGAGGATGATCTCGTTCAAAAACTCGAAGGAGACTCCCCGTAAGGCGGCTTTAATATTACGCTCTTCAGGGAGAGCGTAAGTATGGTAGGCGAGTTGCCTAAGGGTGAGAAGGCGCGTCAGCGCTCTGAAGTTCTCAATTGTGGGGACTGAAATTTTGACGGCCTCAAAGAGGTGCGTCACCGAAGTATAATTTGATTTTTTTGGTCAAGGCACAGGCTGGAAACTAGAGGTCATTTAGCATTTTTGCCGTAGGAAGACGGGGGGAAGGGTCTTCACTTTCGCGAGGACGGCTTGGCCGGCGGGGTGTGTCACGTTCAGTAACATGAGGGAGGGGACGGGCGACTGTGTCACCGGGCAGGCGGTTGGTGTCGGAGACACCGGCCTGGAGGTGGGCGACACCAGGGCTTTCTTGCTCCTCTTGGAGCGCCGCTCTACCAGTTTAAAGCAGGCGGCGGAGGGCTCAGGGGAGCCGGTAAGGGTCAATCGATGCGGACCCGGCGCTGTTGCTAGAATCAGTGCGCTTGGAGGGACAGGAGGCGGAGGTCGCGGTTGATGCCGTCGAAGTTTCGTCCGTGGATTCGCAGTCCATGGAGGAGGCGGAGGAAGTGGGGGCGCTGTGGGGCAGTGGTGGGGCCTGAGGGGCCTGGGCGTCCTGAGGGGTCTATAGGGTCGTTATGTTGGCGAGTAAGGGGATGAGGGCGCTAATAGTCGTAAAGACATTAGCGTCACAGGTACAGCCTGAAGCCGTGAAAATGAGACAGTGTGAAATTTGGGGTGCTAGCTGGTGCGGGGACTAGAAAGCGGAAGAGCGACAGGGATCGACACTCGAACGAAGACCTCCACCGAGTACCCCCACTACACCTACCGCGCCCGAAAATTAGCTAGATCTATACTCCAAATATCACAGCAGTCTCGGTTTGCGTACGGATTCGTTCGTACGTCGATCGCAGACGTTTTTCCGCTCTCTAGTCCCCGCACTAGTTGAGCACCCCAAATTTCACGGGTCGTTTTCACGACTTAGGTTTTCGTACCGTATCTTCCTAAGTTTCATAGGACCATCGTTTTCACGACGCATCTTCGACACCGTCGCCTACAGCCCGTCATCGCCAAACTGCGTCGCCGTCGCCGCTCCGGGGAACTCTGCGTTCCAGGACTTCAAATCTTCGAGTTCGAGTAAGTTATCCGCGTCGTCCCCAACCCCCTACCGCGTGTAGGGAGGTTTTAGGAAGTTAGTCTTCGTTGGTAGGTTCTTAGTATATATTTATATATTATTTTCCCTCCCCAACCCCTCCAAAATGGCCTCCCGGCCTCCAGGGTTCATTGTAGACGAGCTGTCGTCAATGCACCTATAAATTTCTTTGAGTCCATCATGACGAAAGGGACTCTGGTTCCCAATAACGTCCTAGATACTCTTGTCTCCATGGCTAAATCCTTCGATAAACCTGAATCTCAGGCCCCTGAAGCCTCCCAAGCTCCCCACTTCCAGTGACATGGAGTGTGAAATGGACGCTCCTCCGCGCCGCAAGCGCGTACCCGCGACCGAGTCATTCTCGGACCCCACCCCAACTGGCCGTGAGCCTCCCTCTTTCACCCTTATTAAGAAGTGCTCTAAGAAGCGCTCGAAACAAGCCCAGGCGTCCTCAACGCCAGCCCCGGTGTCTTCACTACCCTCCGCGGCGACTAAAACGCCAGCTACCCCGGTGCCTACAACACCCGCCCCGGACCCATTGATGTCACTCACTGGACCCCACCCCCTACTGCGGCTTCAGTCAAGTCTAAAGTCCCACCACCCGTATTCCTCCGGGAAAAGGACAAATGGTCCGAGTTCTCGACTTTGTGCAAAGAGCAAAAGATCCTCTACACCCGAGCGAGCACGTCGGGTGAATCTATTAAAATCACTGTCTCTCCGTTAGACGATTTCCGAGCTTTGACTAAGCTCCTCACCGGTAAGCAATATGCTTACCACACTTACGCTCTCCCGGAAGAGCGTAAGTGCAGAGCGGTACTCAGGGGAGTCCCGTTCGAATTATCGAACGAGGCTATCCTGGAGGATCTGCAGTCCCAAGGCTTCCCGGCACTTGCGGCGCATAAAATGCACAGCAAGTACGGAAAGCGTCACCCTCTCGCTTTGGCGGTACTCACCAACGTCCCTAAGTCCAGGGATATCCTCAAAGGGGTTAGCACTATATGCGGCCTCTCTGGGATCTCGATTGAGGCCCCTCATCGCCGTGGTCATCCCGGCCAGTGCCATCGGTGCCAGTTGTACGGACATGCGGTGGCCAACTGCGCCGCCCCACCCAGGTGTGTCAAGTGCCTGAAACTCCCTCGCTCTCCTCGCGATTGCTTGCTTTGTGGCCAGTCCGGCCACACCGCAAATTAAACGGGCTGCCCTCGTGCACCCTGTTGTATGCGTCCCAATTCTAAGAGGGCGGCACCCAAACAGGCCCATCCCCTTTCTCAGGAAAACTTTCCGCCGCTGCATAGCCGGGTTCCTCCGGCTGCAAAGCCTACTCAGTCCAAGCCTGCTCCAGAGAACTGGAGGCACCGCCCCGCTGCACTAGCGAATCCCATCCCGGCTCATAGCCCATCCAATACCACTCCACAACCCTCCGTAGCAGACGATATGCGTATCATCTGCGACGCTATCAAAAGTGTTGATGTTAGGGAAATTTCAGTCTTAGCCCGTAAACTTAGGGCTTCACGTTCTCCGACAGAGCGATTGCTAGCTCTGGCGGAGCATAGTTCCCTTCTCAATTCATTATAGGTTCATTTAAATAAATTGATCTCTTAGTCAAGCTTCGGCCGACCTCTGCGCAGCCCCGGCTTCAACGGAGCCACCAACTCATGTCCCTTTGAGCACCTTCAGTGCAACTTTCACATCCGGCGGATGACTCGCTAGCGGGTCTCCGCCAGCACGCCCACTTCCCAACGGGTGTCGCTACCGATGAAGGCTAACGGTAAAATTTTGCCACAGCCAAAGAGGTGGTTTTTAGTGGGTAGATACCATTCTGGTGAGTCTTACATAACCCCGCAGACGGTTGCGGCGGTATGCATGACGCATCTTCCACCTCACGTGAAGGTGTTGCTTCGGCGGCAAAAAAAAAGAAAAAAAATACCGGCTAACGCGAACATGAAATGAGTATAAACAGGCGAAACTATCGAAACTTTTATTTAAAAAAGTAAATATATTCTTCATTTGTTTGTTTATACTAAATACTAAAATAATAAAAAAGCTAAAATAGTACAATCGATAAATACTAAAACAAGTGAACCGATGTAAAAAATATTTCACCAATAAAAAGTTATATTTTATTCCCACGGGATAAAAAACAGTGCAGTATTCTAGGTGGACAAATAAACATTAACAGTGCTTTAACAAATATAATTTTTTATAATCATCCAACCAATGAAAGTCTTGGATTTCAAACTCAAACCACGCTTTTCCACTTAAAGTAATCATGCATTAACAATATTGTCCTGCGCAGTGAACAATGCCTTTAGCCAACAATTCATTTAAATGGCTCAATAGATTTGATTCGAGACTCAAAGTTGGCAAGGATTTTCGACGTATACGCTTGTTTGCACGGAAATTTTTATTAATTCCTCTACTTTCAGTAAACGTGAACGTAGTAAAATTGCCAGTGGAGTTGACAAGTTAATAGAGTTTATTTTATTGGCATGTATTCTACCCAAAAGCCGTTTTAAAGCTACATTTTTGTTATATTTTAGTTACGTTGCACCTTGCAATAAAACTGGTCTGAAGTGAAATAAAATGCTATATGCGTAATCATGAAAAATGTATATAATAATAATAATAAATAATAATAATAATAACCTTTATTGCTTGAACAGACACATCCATCACTTATAATGTCAATATTTAGGACAGCGTTACAATTACACAAACATGGTATGTGTGCTGTACCAGTGCAAAAGGCCTCAGCTCAGCGTCGGTATTCGCTCGGGGAGCAAGTCGCTGATTTTCAGCTGCAGCCTACGGGGAACGCGGCGGGGGCGGCCCCTCAGTGTTGATACATATATAAAATAGTAATAAAACAAAGCACTGAATAAATCTAATTGTATAAAAAATAAAATTGCTTTTACACAGAAATTAATATGAATTTAATAATAGAAAATATTATAACAATAAATGAAAATATTGAAATATAATAGTGTTCAATTGAAATACTGATAATAATAAAAAATTTAATTAAAAATGTCACTGAGTATATTCTTGTCTGATGTTATCATTATTAGTATCCATTATTGATTATTATTATGTCCAACTAGATCACAAACCCTTTTCTCTTAACTTTTGTGTTTCTAAAAGCAGTGTCTTTAATTTATCTTTGAAATTAAATTTACATTTTATGTTTCTTATAGGTGGTGGGATGTTGTTCCAACACTTTGATGCACTGTAGCGAAAACTACCAGTAAACGCTACAGTGCGGTGGTGTTACGTACTTAAAGGAGGTCGTAAAGATCTAGGTCCGTGATCACGTAATGTGTTAATGTGGGGGAACTTTAATTTACTAAATAAAAAATCTGGATTTTTAAAATGAATAATGTCAAACATTAGCGAGGCAAGATGCAACTTTCTGCGCGACTCCATATTCAGTATTGACGCGTTGTTAAGAAATGGGGTAATGTGACCTCTGTATGGGACGTCATATACAAATCTGCATCACGCATTCTGTACTCTCTGAATAAGTCTACTAGTTTTGTACAATAACCTCGGTCCATAGAGGAGGTCAGCGTAATTGAGCTTGGATAGAACCAGCGATTCACACACTGTGGTTCTTGCTTCTACAGTGAGCAGATGTCGGATTTTGTATAGAACCTTTAATCTATAAAAGCAATTTCTGACAAGATTCTCAACATGGGCCTCGAATCGCATTTGGCCGTCCAGCAAGACACCCAGATTCTTAGCTTGCTCAACTCGGTCTATATTTTGCCCAAGAATGCTGACTGCTGGAGATTTGTTCTTTATTCTCTGGGCCTGCGACTTCGAACCCAACACCATGAATTTGGATTTTTTTGGATTCAAATTTAGTGCGTTCCTGTAAGACCATTCAGCTATTCTGTCAAGATCCTTATTAAGCAACTTCACTGAGTCAGATATATTTTTGGGTGTCCCAGAGACGTATAACTGAACGTCATCGGTATAAATATGAAATTTGCTATTTTTAATTTCATTGACCAAATCAGCACTATATATTATAAACAAAAGAGGACCCAGAATTGACCCCTGAGGTACCCCACGTTGTACCAATTTAGGTGCGGAAATCAAGCAGGAACCATCTGACCTTCTAAGCCTCACTGCTTGATAACGGTCACTCAAATAGCTTTTGAACCAATGCACAGATTGAGTGTCAAGTCCATAGAAGCTCAGCTTAGACAGCAAAAGAGCCATGTCAAGGCTATCAAAAGCGCGGGAAAAATCTAAAAGTGTAAGAATCGTTCCACGGCCAACGTCTTGTTCTGCCAATATTGTGTCTACTACGTCCAATAAAGCTGTGACCGTACCTCGCCCCTTCCGAAAGCCTGATTGTAGAGAAGGCAAGATATTATTTCTCTCTACGTGGCTTATAATCTGATAGTAAACTGCCTTCTCTAAAACTTTAGACAAAAACGACAAAATACTGATGGGCCTTATATCCTTTAGGTCACTGGGATTATCAATCTTAGGTAACGGGGTAACCAGAGCTTCCTTCCACTGCTTGGGGACGATAAAACACGGAACAGAAAACAGGGACATATAAAATGAAAGTCTTAAATAAGATAAAAGTGTCACTTAAAAACTGATCATAACACTAACCGCTTTTTAATGTAAACTAACAAGCATTGTTGCCGCAAGAGGTTTGATCAGTTATTGAAACTATTGAATGGACTATGTGCGGTCATGGTTCAATCCAATAGTATATTACTAAATTTAATAATCATCATCATTACTTGATTTATTTTTTCATAAAAGAATAACTCGGTTAAGTCAGTTAAGTCAGTTTAAGTAAACTTTTCTTTATGATAGTGATACATTATATCCACAAATTCAGAAACGACTGCAAAAAAATTTTCGGAATAACCTACTTTTACAAAATTTATCATACGAGTGAAAAGTTCGCGGCCTAACATAGATAGCGTTGTCATATTATTATAAAACTAACCTCATATAAAACCTAGACTCTTTGTCAGTCTCTGTGCAATTTTTCTCTGGGACACATGCGTAATTATTTATTTTATTCAACATTACGTGAGAGTAAGTTTCATTAATTTTAAAAATGGATAGTTTAGAGCACCGTGCCGTGATCAAATACCTCCACAAGAAACCCTTAACTCCAAAGCAGATTCATCAAGATATGGTGGATACTTTAGGAACATCTGCTCCGTCGTATACAATGATAAAAAAGTGGACAGCTGAATTTAAACGTGGACGAGAGAGCATCAAAGATGACCACCGCTCTGGACGACCTTCTACAGCTACAAATTCGGAAAACATCGAAAAACTATGTGATCTCAACATGGAAGACAGAAGATTGAACGCTAGGAATTTTATATGATCGTACACAAAACATGATCGTTAATGAATTAGGGTTCCACAAGGTGTCTGCAAGATGGATTCCGCGGCTCCTTTCAGTTGAACAGACACGAACTTGGCTCACGATTTCTAGAATGTGGTTTCGAATTGCTTCGTCATTCACCTGACTTGGCACCTTCTGACTTCCACCTATTTCCAAAACTAAAAAACACTTAGGTGGAATGAAATTTTTTACCAATGAGGAGGTCAAAGAGGCCGTAGATGCCTTTTTTTAAGATCTTGACGAGAACTTCTATTTAAATGGGATCAAGCCTTTGGAGCGCGGCTGGACTAAGTGCTGTGTGACCTAGGAGGAGAGTATGTAGAAAAATCTATATAAAAAATTGCATTATTCCTGTGTTTTCTTATTTAGGCCGCGAACTTTTCAATCCACCCTCGTATTTTATTATAATTTGGCTATAGAGTGTTAGTGACCGTTAGGTATACATGTAATTTATATCTTTATTTATTTTATTGTTTATTCAGTAAACTGTAAATTGTTAACTTCCGTAATATGCGTGCCTAAATTACTTATAGTGTCCAAGTTGTACAGGATCTTTAAAACCACACATGTGGATATTATCGAAAATTTAAGCGAGCCAACTATTGGCTATAGGTTGAACACCCTTGTTCTTAAAATTTCACTGGCTATTTCTTGCCGGACCGAAACACAGCTACTTTAACTTAAAAGACGAGCATTACATCAGGCGATCTCTAATCTACACTCTTCTTTAAAACTTAATATAAATTTGAATGTGCATTTTTCTATTGTTCCAGTATCATCATGCCACCAGGTTTTCAGCAGTGACAAGAGTAAGAGCGGTAGGCTAATGTCGCCAATGTACCCTGCCGCTTACCACCCAAAGACGCAATGTCATTATGATTTCTTAGCGAGAGGAAGAGAGAGAATCAAAGTAGTTTTCGAAGATTTCAGCCTGCAGAAACTTTCGAACAACGCTATTGAGTAAGTTTTATATGCTAGTTAAAATAATTTTTGAATATTATTTTTATTTTATTTAATTTATTAGGACCAAGGACCACAAATATCTTATAGTTAATTTATAATATTATGATTTTTTTAATAAATGTGAACTAGAAAGAAGCACATGATTTCACACTTTTTTTAGATTACTCTAAAACGTATATTATGTAAGCACAACATCTTATCATTTATAAATTTTTATTTTTTTAAGGAAATAAACGTTAGCCGTATTTAAAACATTAACCAAACTTGTTTTCACTTCTACAAATTACAATCCAATCTTACTTCGTTTGTTGTCTCAATATATTATATATAGTTATTTACACTGATTTGGGACAATGATTCTCAAAATAATTAGAAAAAAGTGTTCTTGTTTAAAAAAAAAAAGTGGAACCTATTCGCTTTTCAATCAGACAAAATCACGATAATGAATGAGCGGGTGAACGCGAGAGCTCGTTCCGTGTAAATTAATTGAAGTGACATCTAGTTTACTCTTTTGGAGTACCAACCTAGTAAAATAAACCGTTCTTTTTTGTGTTTTGTTTTATTGCACTGGACCGAATAGATATTTTTGATTGGAGTCGATTTGTAAACATAAGTTAGGCGAAAAGACAATTTTTTTTTTGAAAAACTGTAACAGATAATTTGTTATAAAAATAGATATCCTATTTACATTACGTTGAGTACATTCCGGTGGCGCTGCATTCCACGCGTAAGTGAAGTTTGACATTTCGTAACAAATTATTTAGTACTAGGTTAAGCGGCTGCACGCATAAGTTGGTGGCACTGTACGTAATGTTCCTTTTAAAATACCTTACGTCCAGTATAGTAAAGTACAGTACCGATTTTGGGCATATGAAAACATTGAGCATAGAATATAGATAACAGATCAGGCACCAACTACAGGAAGAACTCATTTATTATTCAAGCGCGCAGTCTTATAAACAAAGTAGAGCACAAAATAAATGATATTGATTTGTTTGAAAGTAGTGACCGCAGAGTTAAGGCAGCCCTTGCAAGAGATTTAATTTTCAAAACCTTAATCCAAGTACTTCTTATAAACTAATGTTAATAATTATCTTTTAGTCCCTATTAAATGACTTGCAAGTTTTCTCCTCAGCTTATATTATATTAAGGTTTCGCTGATGCTCTTTGTATTTTATTTTTTGTTATAGCAAAAATTTTATCTGAATTGTGTACGCTATGTTAAAAAACTTTCTTGTGACTGTCTTAAATCTTCTATTATTTGTGCTTTATGGGAAAACTTGTTATTGGCCCTCTTTACATTATTTTATTTATAATTTGTCTAGCTATAAGTTTTCCTAAAAGTAATAAATTACTAATAAATACAATTTTTTCAAACCTAAATGAATACTAACGATATATATTTTCTTAAATTTACACGATTCATTTTATTAAATAAAATACTTTCTAACCTGATTTTATCGCGTTTTCTTACTTATATTTTTACATATAAGTCGACGGCGCCTTTACAGACATCTTGGTCACGAGCAACTAAGGTGAGAGGCATCCACTGGACAGTTATGAAAAAGTTCAATCATCTCCATCCATAATCATCGAAATGTCGAGTTAACTGTAAAATATAATTACATGTGGTTAAAAATAGTTTGATTAAAAAACAGACGTTACCAGATTTCCTATCGATTATAATATTTCAGTAGTTTTGAAGTTCATACCTACATGTTTTGTTATAAGACTCTGTCTCAATTTTAATGATACGCATACATTTACATAGAAAGTAAGACCAATTGAAATCATTTACAAGGAGAGTTTATATAAAGTTCATTTTTATTTTAACCAAAAGTGACTGATGCGTTGTATTGCTCAAAGCCTGGTACGATACTTAATGTCTAGTATAGTGAGTGCGAAGCGTGCCTCTCTTCTTTTTTCTCTAAAACATGACATTTTTAGGCCTACGATGACTAGACCTAAAAATGTCGTGTTTTGATTAATGTTTTTGAAAAGAAGAAACTCATTAAAAGTTATATCAACTTTGTAAAAACATTAAAATATCATCCAACACAACAAAACCGGAAATTAAGCTTTGTCCCTAGGTTTTCATTCAAGGTTTTAATATATTATCAAACCTCATTCTGATTTAATAAAGGCACGCTATACTTTTAATAATACTACCTTCTCAAAATTGGTGTATCTCTCTAACTTTTTCATCCAGAGTAGATCCATAGTATCTAGATGATCCTGAACTAGATTAAGTTTTATTAAATATTTGTTTCAGAAAAATCGATATCAGATACAATTTCAACCTTTTTGAACTTTAAACATCACGTTAAAATCGTATTTACTATCGAAACTCCCAGCTCAAAGTACTTACTTAGCCCCAAGCAGAGCACTCAAACTGGGATCACTACAAAAGTGCTTACAAAGAAAGCAAAACTTAGAATGATACTATTCACATTGTAGCAGACGTGAAAGCATGGACTCACTTGTATTTTTATACGCGGACACTAGCAATAAAAAGCTTCTGTTTCTTTATTTCAAAAGCAAAGAAATTGGATTTCCTTACTTGATACGTACTTGATATAACACCTAAAGTTTTAATAAAATACGTCTGGACAGAATATTATCTTGATACATCAAAATGTAAAACCGATAGCAACGTAAAATAAATTATAATCATAAAACAAAAACCTTTCAAACTTTACTTGATGACTAACAGTTGTATTTTTTTAATAACGTCCATAAATTATAAAATCAAAGAAAAATTCAACAATTGTTTGCAAACAGATACAGATTTGCTTTTTGTGTGACATATTGAATAACCATGTCGGTGTGTTGGATTCGTGATTTTGTTTAAAACTTATTTACCGAATACTTCATTCACATAGAATATATTCATTTCAACAATAGAGAACAAAAGAATATAATATTTCGTTAAAATCTTATAAATAACGCTGGGAGATTTAATATTTATTATATACCATTGCATTTTGTTGAACATTAAATGTTTAACAAAATATACATCATCACCAAAAATTCATTACAGAAATTTACAGTTTTACTCTTAAATAATTCCGTCCTACATTGTTGCAGTTGCGAGAGCATGGATTCACTTGATGTATTTTTGTACGTGGACGGTCGACTAGAGAAGATGGCTTCTTTCTGCGGAAACGAAATGCCTCGACCGATAATGTCCAATGGTCTGAAGCTGAGCATGGAATTCAGAGGGATATATTCCTCCAAGAATAGTAAAGGATTCAAAATTTCATACTACTTTGTTGAAGGTAAGTGCTTTGGAATATTTTATATGATATTTACTAAGAGATTTTAAATTTGTTTAATACATGGTAGTTTATTATTGTAGTTCTGGTTATTTATACAAATGTCTTATTTTTAGAAATAAAAGTAACAAAATAAAACTGTTTGTTTTGAGAAAACTAAAAATAATAATTTTGTTTCATCATATTATAATAAACACATATTCGTATCTTTATTTAAAATCGATGATTTTAGAAATTACTGAAACTAAACCTGGTTACACAATAAGGGCCAGTTTGAACGATAAATCGTAACGAAGAATACTAAATTCATTTATTTATTAATTAACCAGCACAGCTTTCAAAGATATTTCCCAGTTTCCTTTAGCCTTATCAATGACAGGTCACTAAACCGAAATTACATTTAATTCCCCAAACCTTTCAATTTAAAGACCATACCATACGGTAACGCAAACCAAACCAAATACATTCAAAGTGGCTACCCACTCGCTCCACTCTTACTCAATAAGAATTGTTTGTGTTCTATATCGAGTCTATTTACTTGAGTGAAGATGCAAATACTGCTTTATTGGTTCCGGACTTCTACAATATTGGAAAACAATCTTTTGTTTGCAATCTCACGTGGTTTTCGATTGCTGCGACTTTTCAATTTGCTTAGTAGTGTGAGCTGAATTTTAATCATCTTTGATGGCTTCGAAAGCTGATTGTGTTTGGAATTGAGATGAACCTCACCTATTTTTCTTTTTGGAGAAATTTTTTAATTTGTTTTTTTTTTAACACCTGTTAGTTCTTGTGATACTGTTTACACTTTTATTCACACTATTTAATTGTAACTTTAACATAAAATTGGTAACGGTAGCTATAGTCTTCTTTTTTGGCGATTAAATAGCAGTCTTTCTATGCGATATACAAATTTACCACTTACATTGAAACCTGTCTACTAAATATAACTTTGTATAACTTTAATATACGTGTTGAAGGTAAAATTCAATAATCTATTAAGCGATCAAATAAAATAAGTTAGGAATTGATTCACAGTCTTGACCTATTATTAAGACTGTTGTTAAGAAAGTTTCCAGCTTAAACAAAAATAAACTACGAGTATTATATCAAGTCTCTACCGAATATACTATGAGTTTACAAAATATTTAATTTTACTCGTATAAAAGCACTAATAGATCTACATAACTTTCAAATAATGTGTTTCAAAACTTGTTAATTATACGTAATATGCAAATAAGTACATTGAACCACCAAGGTTATAAGTTAATCAATACAAAAGCAAAAAAATAAATTGTATAGACTGAAATATACCTTAAATATTTTGATTTTATATTCTTCCTACGACATAGATTGATTAAAATACTTGCATCGCCGGTTTACATATTTTGGAAATATAAAAATTCCAAATGACTTATAAACACAGTAAAGATTTGATGAAATACCAAACGAAAATTTTAAATCCCTTTGTCAAATTTAAGCTTTCACAGTCAAATGACTTTTAATTTATTAAAATGTTCTCTTAAAAGAAAACAGTTTTGCCTAACGTAACAAAAGTGAATACAGAATTTCATTCAAATGAGCACGTCCTTTTCAGATTACGGGATCTCATCGGGAAGACAACTTTTAGAATTTCCATGTGCCTTCGTATACAATAGCAGTGAGAATGGAAAAGGTGTTGTGACGTCACCGAATTATCCCGGCCTATATCCAAGAGATACGGAATGTAACTATTTTTTTTATGGACTTCAAAATGAGAGAGTCCGTTTGCACTTTACGCATTTTGATGTCGAAGGAGTTCTTCCGTAAGTCTGTTTTGAATTTCAAATTGTTTGTTTTCTTTTTTGTTATTCATTGTTGTTTCCTCAATTACTAACTTATTGTGTTTATTTGAATTTTTAATTTCTTCGTTTGTTGTGGTTTTCTTTCATTTAATATCAAAAGCGTTGTAGCAAATATAAATAAGTAATATATATAAATAAGAGACAAGAAAATTTGTATTTTCCTTAGTTTATTTAATTGAATACACAATTTAAATAAATTAGAAGCTTATATTACTTAATTGCTTTTAGCTCAGTTAATCACTTTGTAGTTACCTAAAATTATTTTGAGGCAGTGTGTATATCTTATAGATCTTTATCTATTTCCTGTAGGTAGATAAGCATAACACAAAAGTTAATGCTATTTTGAATATATGCAATAAGCAAAATCTAGATTTATTTGGCTATTCAATGGCTGCCAATCGGATACCGATTTAATAGTTATGATAGTTATGATAATGTTTAAATATTCACATACTTATGTTCAAATCAATAGCTAAAATATTCAAACTAGTTTAATATTTTAAAACATTAATCATTAATCTACTCTTTCTAATATGTTCCTTCTTTTTATAGGTGCGAAGTTATCTCGGCCAGTGACTACGTACAATTTTCAAACCAAATGATAGACACCTCAAGTAATCGATACTGCGGTCAAATAAAAGATTTGCAACTCACATCGCTCAATAATTACTATAGGATTACATTTAAATCAAACGATCGCTTGGATGCGACTGGTTTTCGAGCAGAATACATATTTTTGAGTGATAGTGAAATGAATAGTAGGACTATGGAAGAATTTGAGGGCAATGGTATGTCAATTTTACTAAACTCGAGCGATCTGAATGCAGTTGAAACATGAGCGCCGTTGTTACGCCTCGCAACGCACGCCGCACGTGTTGGCGTTAGGTCGAGGTGTGGTAGCGGCGGGGGATTCCGCGGACTGCATTCAGGTCGCGCGCGTATTGTTTGTGCTTTTTTAAGGAGTAACTATTCGCTATTCGATAAAAAAAATTCTCGGGTTTGCAATAAAGCAGGTGGAGCTCACTTATTTCCACATCTTAGTAATACGAACGAATACATACGGTTATTTTCAAAGTTAAAATTTAGGATATTAAATAATTATAAGAACTTTATTAAGAGAATACGTAATAACCGGAAATATTAATAAATAATTATAAAATATAATTTTTGACACTCAAAATAAATATACGATGCATTCGTCTATACTAATATTATAAATAATATTCGATTCTTTCTATGTTTATATATTTGTAGGTTTGTTTGTAATGGATAAACTAATAAACTACTGAAACCACTTTTAAAATTGTTTCACTCTTAGATGGCAACATTATCAGCAAGAAACATGAGCGATCATTTTTAAAGATCTTGCGTAAATTAGCCAAAATATAACGATAAGTGACAAGTAAGTTGGAAATTTTTTTGCTATCTGCGGGCTCTTTTAAAATCATAAGATAACAGTACAGTGGAAATGTCTCTTAAAATAATTCTATAAAAAATTCCGCGACAACATATACATATTATGTATTATATAAGTCGTTTTTGTGAAAATAGTGAAGCATTAATACAAAAAAATTTATACTTTATTAATAACAGATTAATTCTTTTCAGAATAAATATATTTTAAACTTTTGATATTTACTGTAGATAAATTTTGTCTTTTCTGTTACGATTTTTGGACTTATACATTAAAATATTAAAAATGTCTTCGCACTACTCAAATGTCGCAGTCCAGCGGGCACATAGATTAGTTTGGAATCATAAGATTTAAATAGCAAAGCAAGATCTTCAATATTAAATTTACAATTCGTTTTTTTTTAATTTTAACTATTATTGTATATTTATGTCATAGTTCCTTTTTATTTTCATTGTAGTTTATCTAAGTTGATAATCAGTTATCTTATATGCAACAAAATGAATACCACGATTATTTAACGCGAAGGAAGTGTGGGCACAAGCTAGTCCTAATTAATAGGTGTTATTAATTTACTTATTAATTATTGAGTTTTGAATAGAAATGCGATGCCTGGTTGTTCTTTCTGTTCAACCTGAACAACCAATCTATCATTTAACATTAACACGAGTAGCTTTATATTTATTTATGATTTTTGTTCCAGGTTCAACTGCGTGTACGCACCACGTTACCATGTCGAGGACAGTGTTAATTAGTTTCATGATTATTTTTATTAATAGATGAAGAAAAATTATTGTAATTAATTATGTGAATAAAATTAAAGACTTGATTTAATTTTTGTTTTCTTATTCAATAGTTTAATCACAATGAAACAAGAGGTTTTCATAAAATTCTTATAACTGCGGTTTTCGAGAGTTAGGAACATGAAGAGCTTTTTTTTATTATTCCCGGCAAAATTCAGATAATTTTGTTATATTTTACAAAATATCATCTTTCCGGAATATGTACTTTACGAGAATTGTTCGAAAACACTAAAATATGATAAAAAAAACTAGTCAATATTCTACCCGTGATCATGAGAGCTAATTTATACTAATAAGTACTTTTTCGTAACATTTTAATCGAACATACATTAACTAACAAAGTAATAATGGACTAGTTCTAAATACGATTACCCCCTAATCAATTTTGTAGGAATTAACATAATCTGTGACAAACATGAAAATGCTTTCAAAGTTTGCCTTGCACCCTCCTTCTGTAATTTGCTTACGTTGATAGTTTGTTTATAACTAAATTATCACTCGCAGTTTCACTTAGGCTTGACATATAAGGTCAGGAAAAAGTTTCTTTGTATTTTAAATACAAAATGAGGACAATTTTGTTCATAGTAATATTAAATTTAGTTAGAAAATATGTAAATAATTATGTTTAATAACTGGTTGCCATTTCATGCCGTTGCTGAAAAAACTCTTAAGAGAGTTTGAAATACTGTGTCAAGTAGCTTTGACAGTCCTCTCTATGTCAACCTTACCCTACCTTAACAACTTTGAAGAGACCGAAACAAATTGTAATCTGAATCTGAAAGTGTTGAACCAGGGCTAAATGTGTGGATGCATTACCACATCCCAGACAAACGTTCTTTAATTTTGCCGAATGACTACAGAAGTGTGTTTCTGGCTGTATTAAGATGAAAGATCACACCGTCTCAAATTCTATCTTGAGCCTCAGCAGCTGTTGGCACTAAAGATCCAAAACGTTAATTTTATCCGACGGCATAATTTAAAGATCCTACGAAACACACAATATCCTTTTATTACGGGGTAATCCCGATTTCGCCACACTCTGTGGTGCTTGACCACTCATTGACCATGACCTTTTTCGCACGCACGGTCTTGTTTTTCACTTTCGTTGATTCTCTTCAAAAATGGTTCAGTTTTACCATATAATCGCAAATATACGGTTCATTAAATTGATTTCTGTGAGCTTGTGTGGTTACAATATATCAAGTTTTTTAGATTTAGAATACTTAGACAAAACACAAACAGACTTAGGACACAGCACTATATAAAAGTCACAAATATATTTCACGGCTTGTATCGCATTTTTCTATAATTTAAAATAATTAATTAAAAATTATTCTTAAAACTCGCTCGTTTTATCGAACAGAAAAACAACTGATAAATGACGTGACACAGTTGTTTGTTTTAACTGTAACCTATTTACAAAAACAAACAACGCAACCAATGAGATATAATTTGATGAATAAAATACGAAAAGACTTTTTCCTCGAGGTAGGTATATTATTATATTAGGTCTTTACCTATGAAATTGCCGTTTTTCACGAAATAAATGAAGCGTAATTTTTTTATATATTTTTTATTTCTATTAATCAAAATAATCACCCATGCAGTCAATGCATCTTTGCCAACGCATTGGTAGCTTATTTATGCCTTTCTTGAAGAAATCAGCTGGACGGGAGGCAACAAATTCTTCAAAGGCATTTTGTACTGCCTCTCGGGTATTGAATTTTTTTCCCGCCAAGAAGTTATCCAAATTCTGGAAAAATTAGAAGTCTGTAGGCGCAAGGTCTGGTGAGTACGGCGGATGACGGAGAACTTCCAACCCCAACTCTTGTAGCTTGGAGACCGTCTGCTGTGCAGTATGAGGTCGCGCGTTGTCGTGCAGGAGCAGTGGAGCCGAACGATTGACCAAAGCTGGTTGGAGACGTGCGAGCTTCTCCATCATTGTGTTCAGTTCTTCACAGTACACATCTGCAGTAATGCTTGTCCCGTTTGGCAAGAAGCTGTGATGAATTACACCCGCGTTAGACCACCAAACAGTGACCATCACTTTTCTAGGGGTAAGTTTTCGTTTAGGGCATTGTTTGGGTGCTGAACCAGGGTCCAACCAACTTGCTGAGCGCTTACGATTGTCAAACAGGATCCATTTCTCGTCACAAATAACAATGCGGTTCAGAATTCCTTCATTTGTATGTCTGCTGAGCAGTGGAAGGCATGTCTCCACGCGTACTTCGCGCTGGCGGTCATTGAGTTCGTGGGGTACCCATTTGTCAAGCTTTTTTACCTTGCCAATTTGACGCAAATGGACCAATATTGTTTTGATGCTAACGTCTAAAGCTGCTGCAAATTCAGCCGTGGATGGAGTTTCATCAGCTTCCACAATTGCCTTTAATTCGTCATTGTCGACCAAAGTTTTCGGGCGACCACGGGGTTCACTTTTCAGGTCAAAATTTCCAGAACGGAAGCGGGTAAACCAATAACTGGTGGTGCGTTCGTTTGTAGTGTTCGCTCCGTAAACGTCGTTGATGTTGCGTGCCGCTTGTGCCGCTTTGCTGCCACGACGGTACTCATACTCCATAATTACTCGAATTTTTAACTTATCCATGATGACGAAAAATTTTCGAATGCGTTGAAAACAAAACACTAACTATTAAACAAATGACGATTTTAGAAAAAGAATTCCATGTTTGTCAAATAAAATTAATTTGAAATTAGAATTATTAGTCAAAAAACAAAATATTTTCATTTAAAATGGCCAGTACGGCAAAACGGCAGTTTCATAGGTAAAGACCTATTATATATTTATATATTTTAAGCGTTAAACGGGCCTTATTATATTTAGGATGGTGAAATCTCTGATCAATTGCGGTATCTGCGAAATTAACTAAACTGTAACATTGGCCAACTCGCGGTCGGCAGACGTGGTAAACTATATAATAATCAACACCACCCACAAATTTATGTAGATTCTACCTAGTACGAGCTTGATACCAGTCGAGTATTTTTCTCGAGCCGAGATTGATGCAGCAGCGACTCGATACGGCTCTATTCGATGATTTCTTTCAGAAGTTTGTGGCGTTTGTTGCCACTTTTTTATGACAATTCTAGTCTCAATACTTTGGTATGTTTGAAACAAAAATTATGGAAACGCTAATTTGGAAACTAGTAGCAACGTGGATGTAATGGAGACACTCGATGGGTTGGGTTATGATGAAAGATATGAAACCCGTTTAAAAAAATATTGTTGAAAACGCTTTAAATCAAAAATTTCGGTCTGGCAAGGTAAGGTTGAAAACTATGTTTTTTAAGAGCTAAGTGTTCATTACGTCATCGAATTTCCCATACCATGGAGCAGCAAACTGTGTATTTCAGGAATGTCAGACTTTATTTTATTTCTTCGTCTTCATCGTCACTTTTCATCAGGTGAAATAGAAACTAAATTCTTACTGAAAAGTCGGAAGTCCTTTTACACGATCGGATCGTTTTGATACGTATGCTTTTTTTTTTTTTTTTTTTTTTGGTTCCCCTCCACGGGAAGGGCAGGAGGACATAAAAAATGCTCTGACGCATACTCCGCGCGCGCGATCGGAGTTATGTGGGACTCGTCCCGACGCCTACCAGAACCATACCCACTAAAAAACCCCCTATCGGCTCGTGCATTTTTGCCACTCAGCCTTCATCTGAGCGACGGCCAATTGGAGAAAGAGGCCGCGCCAGCGGGGCCCTTAAGGGGTCACCCGCTGAGATTCACATAGCACTGAAGGTGCTCAAAAATGAAAAGTAAAAATAAAAACATTAAAAAATGAAAAATAAAAATTGCATTAATTCGGATTTACGTTAGAATTAGAATTTACGTTAGAATTAGGATTTGCGGCCTGAAGGGCCTCGAGAGCTAAAGTTAACTGCGTAGGTTCGCCCGTGTGCGCGTTTCTCGGCCTAGCGACTTTGAATTTCGAATCTAACACAGGAGCAGTATATGAGACTGAATCTCGAACAAGATGATTGGGATGGGATTCGGCGCGTTTAAAGAACGATTCTGAGAGTGTTTTGAGGTGCTGTTGCACTGTAGGTAGTTCAAGATCTCTGTGCAGGTCCGCGATGCGCACATACCAAGGTGCGTCTGTGGCCCTGCGGCAGAAGAGATTTTGAACCACCTGCAGCTTATACAGGACGGAGGGATTGGCGTGGGCAAAGACTGGCGAAGCATATGACATGACGGGTCTAACGCAGACCTTATAAAGCGTACGTTTATTTCTAAAAGACATTTTACTTTTTCTACCTATCATACTATTTAAGCGACTTAAGTAGAAACGCGCGAGTTTCGTTACTCTATCGACGTGTGGCTTAAAAGAAAGCGTCTGATCTAAGGTGACGCCTAAGTATTTGATACTGCGCTTCCAGGGGATGGGAATACCTAACATTCGAATGTGGGGATCGTTGCGGCGATTACGACGTTTGTGGTCGAATAGAATGGCAGAATTCTTTTCTGGGTTGACATCGATACGCCATTTTTGAAACCAAACACCGAGGGCGTTTACGGCCTTTTGGAGTCTGGTGATGTTATACGGGATCCTTTTACCTTTAGTGTAAAGGGCGGTATCGTCTGATAAGAGGGCGAGTTCGACGCCTTTCGGCGGGATGGGCATGTCATTAGTGTACACGGTGTACAGCAGAGGGGCGAGGACTGAGCCTTGCGGGACTCCAGCCTTTATGGGACGAGGCGCGGAGAGCGTGCCTTCATGTTTGAATCGAAACGTACGGTCTTTAAGAAACGATGCGATTAATCTGACTAGGCGAACCGGTAAGCCTATTTTATAGAGTTTAAAAACGAGACCGCTGTGCCAGACTTTGTCGAATGCCTTGGCTACGTCAAAGAGAACTGCGATTGATTTTTTACGATGCGGATAGAATCCTTCGAGAATGTACTCGACGATTCGATGGACTTGCTGAGGGCAGGAGTGCTTAGCGCGAAAGCCGAACTGGTGGGGAATAATGAGAGGGTCGCCATCCGTTGGAAACAGATGGTTCCGCATTCGAGAGAGTATGACTCTTTCGAGAAGTTTAGACATTGCCTTGAGGAGGCTGATGGGTCTGTGATTAGCCAGGATGTTCCGAGGTTTACCCGGCTTGGGAATGCCTATGACTGTCGCTTCTTTCCAGGCTTTTGGAAAGTAGCTATGGTCGAAGCAGGCATTGAAGATGATAGCTAACAAGGTAAGCACCTGCTGTGGCAGGTGCTTAAGTGCGTGGTTGGAAATTCCATCCGCACCCGGAGCCTTTTTGGACTTTTGCTTTCTAATGAGAAGCAAGATTTCATCATTAGAGACTGTGACGGGGTCGTCGGTGATAGGGAGAGATTCTCTGCGGAGAACTTCGTCCTCCACCGCCTGGATGTGGGAGGGATCCGCGGGTTGCGTGCTGGGCGAACATTGTGCCGCTATGCTGTCGGCGAAGCATTCGGCTTTCTCTTCGACTTCGAAGGCAATGGTGCCGTCGGGACGAGTGAGAGGAGGAACGTGAGAGGCGGTGTCTACGCGTAAAGCTCGGGCCATTCGATAATACGCTTGGTGGGACGGGGAGATATTCTCCATGAGATCGTTAAACTGAGTGTCACGGAGTTCCGCGAGGCGAGACCTAACTTTACGTTGAAGCTGATTCGCAGCTGTTCTATATGCGGGCGTGGGATATTTCTTGGCTCTCCGGAGAGCCGCGTTCTTAGCTTTAATGAGATTGCTAACGGCTAAGGGAAGCGCGGGTTTGCCTTGCTTAGCAATGATTACGTTGTCGCTGATGGCTGAGTTGATAGCATCAGTGAGATTATCGACTATCGAATCTATTTTAATCGGGCTGTCTAATTGGTCGGGCGAAATCGCGAGCGGAGAGTTCGATGCCTCTAAGGCTGAAACTAACGTATTTTTAAAGCCTTTCCAGTTGGTAAAGGTCTTAGGAGATGTGACGTTATCGTTAGGCGCGCCTAGCACGAGGGAGACGGGGCGATGGTCGGAGCCTAGGTCATCGAGCGGTTCGATGGACCTGAGATCAAGATTGATTCGCTTGATAATTGCAAAGTCGAGGATGTCGGGAGAATAGGTCGGGTTGTTGGGATAGTGAGTGGGAGTGATGGGGGATATGACGTCTAAGTCAAGGGAGTTAGTGATGTCGAGGAGAGCGATACCGCTGGTGTTGGTCGATAGGCACGTCCAGTCAGTATGTTTGGAGTTAAAGTCTCCGAACATAATGACTGAATGGCCGAGGGCGAGAATGGCCTCAAAGTCGCTGCGGATTGGTCTGGTACCACTAGGTATGTAGATTAAAGCTATGATGATGGTCGGATGACCAGTCATAGCCAATCTACACACAGTGGCCTCCATGTTGAGGAGAGGAGGGGTAGGGAGAGGACAGCAATGGAAGCCTCTTTTGTAATATATAGCGGTGCCGCCGTAACCGTCGGAGTTGGGCCTATCGTTGCGAGTAAACGCGTACTTAGGAATAGCGTATCCCCTGGAGCGGTTTGGAGTAAGCCATGTCTCCTGGAGAAGGAATAAGTCAGGTTCTTTGTTCTGAAGGAACAGTTTAATCTCGGGAAGGTTAGTGCTAAGGCTACGAGCGTTAAAAGATACTAGGGATAAGCCCTTGGGTTTAATACGACTGGACGCGGGATTCGCGGGTCTAGACATTATAATATACTTATTTACGATTTTATACGAAAATAAAGAAAAAATAAAAAATAAATAAAATAAATTTACAACGAACTTAGGAGCGAGTGATGCTCGGCTAACGCGAATAAACGCTCTTGAGGAGAGCGGGCGGCTCGCAGTTTGCGTCCGAGTACGGAAATTTCGTTAATATCGACGTTTTGAATAACGTCGAACACGGTCTTCATATCCTCAGCCAACAACGACTGAGGTACGGATAACGGAGCGGGACGTGGCCCTACGGAAGCTACGGGAGCTGGGATGGGTCGGGAAGGTGCAGGCGGGACGGCCGGACGCTGCCTCCAAGACAGAGCCGGAGTAGGCGTCGGCTGAACGGGCTTTGCTTCCGGGGGACCCCGGTTGCGCAGCGGCGGGAAGTTAGCAGGAGTGAGCGGCGGCGCCGGTTTAGGCGCGACCCTCTTGGTGGTGGAGCGCGGAGCGCGCGGGCAACCCCTGTAGTTAGCTGTGTGGCCGGACTGGCCGCACAGCACACAGGCAGGGGGGGAAGTGGATTCAGGAGTGCGAGTGCACTCCTTTGTGAAGTGTGGATCCAGGCACTTAACGCACCTGGGGGGAGCTGAGCAGTTAGCCGCTGCGTGGCCATATAGCTGGCAGCGGTGGCACTGCCCAGGGTGACCGCGGGGGTTGGGACGCTCGACGGAGATGTTCGAGAGTCCGCAGATTGTGCGAGCCTCTTTGAAAATCTATTTCGAGTTGGGAGTATTTGACAGGATTACTAAAGCTAAAGGAAAACGCCTACCGCGGTTGGAGTGCATCTTGTGCACTGCTGTGACCGGGAAACCCTGAGACTTAAGGTCCTCGAGGATGTCTTGTTACTGAGTTCGAACGGGACGCCCCGTAGTACTGCGCGGATCTTACGCTCCTCCGGGAGGGCGTAGGTGTGATACGCGATTTTGTTTAACCCGAGCAACCTGGTAAACGCGCGGAAGTCGTCGACGGTCGCTACTTGAATTTTGATTGTATCGCCAGCGTTGGCGGCTTTTAAGTAATTAATTTTGTGCTCTTTGCACAAGTTTGAGACCGCGGTCCAGCGCGCTTTTTCACGCAGGAATACGGGTGGAGGGAGCTGAGGCTTCGGCGGGACGGGAGCGCAGCGCGTCGCTGGCTTCGACGTGACCGACGGAGACGCGGTTACTACAAGCGATTTTAACGGCGCGGGGGCTGGTGTTGAAGACACCGGGGAGGGCTCGGGTATTGAAGATACCGAAGCTTTCTTCGAGCGCTTTTTGGAGCGCTTGGCGACAAGTTGGAACGCGGGCTCAGGAGAGCCGGTTAAGGTGGCGGCATCTGACGAAGTATCAGACGCGGGTTCGGAGTCGCTCCCGGGAGCGGTACGCTTACGACGCGACGCGTGAGAAGATGCGACCGATTCGCAGTCCATCTCGGACGAGGCGGGAGACGAGGAAGAGCTGTAGACCTGAGGGGTCTCGACGTTTGAGGCCTGAGGGGCCAGGGTTGAGGCCTGAGGGGCCGGGGTTGAGGCCTGAGGGGCCGGGGTTGAGGCCTGAGGGGCCGGGGTTGAGGTCTGAGGGGCCGGGGTTGAGGCCTGAGGGGCCGGGTTTGAGGCCTGAGGGGCCGGGGACGCGATTGATGCCTGCAAGGCCTGCGTTATGATGTCATGCGGGATGTAGACGCCTACTGCAGCAAGTGCCTGGGTGAACGCGTTAATAACGCTTAGCGGATCCATAAGGGAGAGTTGGGACAGTAATATTAATAAATATAAGTATAATAAAAGATGCCTAGTTCCTAAAACCTAGCAAAATCCTAGCGGCTAACCTCCCTACCAGCGGTAGGGGGGCTGGGGAGGAAAACTTAAAATTAACAGTAGTACGCCGAAGGCCGCTACCTAGAAACCTAAAAAAGGGTACGCAGGTAAAGAGTTGACCACGTTAGGGTCAACCTTTACCGACAGAAAGGACAAATACACACGAAAACACACAGATATGATAAAAATAAATATGAAAAATAGAAGAAAAATAAATAAAATAGAGAAGAGAAATAAAATAAAAATAAAAAGGACTGGTTCAGTACAAATTCGTTGTCACCGTTAAGTATCCTTTGCACTGAAACCAGACTACTTACGCTGGGCACAACACTGCACTCAGCACAAGCACAACACTACTTAGCACAGCACTTTGAAGACTAAGGGGCTTAGTCGCAAAGAAAAATCGCACTTCGATAGCACTCAGAGGGAGTAGAAAGAACCTTGAAAACCGTAGCACGGAACCAACACGCTAAACCGTGACGTCAGTAGACTGAGCGCCACGGAGTATCGGGAAGGGACCAAACAACGGAGAACGGGGTCTTGCACGTCCGCACTGGGCGGCGATCGGAGCGAGAATGTGATACGTATGCAGGACTCGGCGCCTTTTCTGTTTTACGAGTCTCTGAGTATATTATTAGGACTCTCTTCTATTTTGCGCTCGACTCCTCTAATGCAGCGAGACGTGTAACGCTGTGCGTTTGCCAATAGGCTGCCCTGGTGGTATATATATTTTAACACTTAGTATATTTGTCAGCTTTATTTATATTCATTTCATATTTGATTTCCATAACCAATAATATGTTCCCTTTAGTTTCCTAGTTTCCTACATCAAAATTCATATGCAATAAGAAGAATTATTCACATTATAACGATAAAATTAATGATTGATAAAATATAATTTTTAGCCGACTTCTCGGTAAGAATATAAATTTCATAATTGACTTTTATATATCGAACATTATGTTGAATGGCAAATATCATATTCTTTTACAAGCTTAATTCATACAATTTATATGTACAATAAAGCAGGAATCAACGGGTACCATCTCTTTTTATTGTAGTTATATGGGAGTCTTACTCTAACAGTCTTACTTGAGCTGTTCATTTGTTGAGTCTCACATACCATCGTCAATACGAAATGCTATTATATTATTTTTCTTTCCTTTTTGTTATTATTTATTATATTAAAAATATTATATATATTACACAGAAGGCTCGAGTTCTTTTGAAGGTCGTTGCTCAGAGACGACGAAACTCGAATAGACTCGATATTTTCAGTTCTTCGACCCTTACAGAAACGAGTCGTGGATCAGAACTAAGGACTTGAGTCTTGTACGTCACTACTATGGCAAACCGTTGTATTTTCTTAGAGAAATGGTATTAATTTCCAATATGAATAATTTACTGAGTATCTATATGCCACAAACGTTGATTAAAACGTACCAACGTCAAGTGAATATTTACAACAATTATAAATTATGATTAGTCATTTAAATCACCAGAACACTCACAAATTCAATACCAACCGAAAACCACAAAAGTATAATTGATAAAAAGTCGTTAAACGAGCACAGTATGGTGTCTCTCTGTGTCCATAGACATTATAAAACGTAGCTTCGTGTAGGTGGTTGCTTACATTTAAAGTTATTGCTTAAAATAAAAAATAAATATCAAAACACATAAAGATACTATGGCAGCTATAATAAAAAAACAATGAGAAGGAGAAACAAGGAAATCCCCTGTATTCCTACTACCTAGATATCCTTGATGTAACAATAAAAAAATTATAAAATATCGATTGCGTTGAGTTGTTGTCTTATTTTATACTAGACACCAACTATTCTCTTAACTAAACAGCCATCTTAACGTAAATAGTTAGATAATCAAACATCTTTAATCGTCATAGGAATTCAAATTAACTCAGGCAGCCGATAATTAAATTACTTAGAAATTCCTACGAAATTTCAGTTTAGTGTAATTTGTTTTAACGTTATTGATTTTCTCCTATCTTTATCGACTTTTTGCTTCTTCTTCTTTGAGTGTCTCCCGACTAGTGAAGGTTGGCGGTCGGCTTCTAATACTTTTCCTATTCTTTTTTTCTTTTTGCTAATAAATTGAAAAGAAATGTCCCAAAATGCAAGAAGTCCGGGCTAGGTCTTTGTACACTTTATCAAAAAATAGTTTAAGGTGCTTAGAACACTTTTTGATCGTTAAATTGTTATTAAAACACTTTGTTTATTGGTAGGAAATGAAATTGTGCATTATTAGTGTGCAACACAAATAAAAAACCTTAATGCCGGGAAAAAATTTCATTTTGTCAGCTAAGGTTTTCTTACATCTTTTTGTCTTGTGTATCGAGTAGTATCGATGGCTGGTTGCCATTAAGTCAAAAGAAACTGAAAGAAAGAACTCAAGCGCTACGAACAATCAAACACACAGAGAGACAACTATCAATGTGATGTGAGTGAAGTGTGCTGTGAGTGAGGTGGCTGTTTAGTGAACTAACTTCACTTGACAACTTCCGCCATAGAAAAGACTCATTGTCAATGTTGCCCGCTAAAACGAACACAAATAAAGTTGAATTTTTTATTTTCTTACCATCTAACTACCAATGAAATCAAATTATTTGTATTTTTCCTATAATTACCATGTATTTGTAATTTTTTTAGATGGTGTACAAAGACCTAGCCCAGCTTGTGACAGTTCGTTAAACATATTTTAAGTACTCAGAAGAGCAAACGCGTGTTTCCCAAAATGTTATTTACGTCGTTAAATCTAGCACTACCATTATTATAAAGAGGGCTAGTTGTTGCGAGGGATATTTGTTTCTTTTTAATCGAAAGATAAACTTAGGAACTGCTCAGTTAACTTCAATACTTCGTTGTACAGTGCTGTTAGGGGCTAATTTATTCAGATATTTGTCAAAAAGATGAACATTTCGTTTGTTTTTTTTTAGTTAACAAACTATGAAACGTTTTTTACCATTAACAGCCATCATAAATATTAATTATCAGAAAGACAGGATCAACAATACGTGGGTTTAGAAGGCACCCAAAACTTGTACTTAAGAACTTCATACAGTCTGACCAACATATATACGAGTAGGTATCTGTGAATAAACACGAGCATGCTAGCGTAGCGTTTAAATGTTGCCATTTTATTTAAATGCTTGCTAATTTTAGAAAAACTGTAAAGACCAAAGTTAATTAAAATGGCCATAAATCTCAAGATGACCGCCAAATAAAAAAATATTCCATTTCACACACAGCTTAGCTAGACTATACCTTAAACCCGTATTTATAAGTTTTGCGCAATCTCAAGAAACTAGACAGATATTACTATCTATGCCGAAATATAGATATTTACCAATGTTTATATATATATATATATATATATATAATAAATTTAAATATATAAATAGATATATTATCTGGCTCTTTCTATAAATACATCTGGCTTTCTCTTTCCCAGTCTCATGACGGCGCGCGCATTAAGTGAGATTTACTGTCTCAGTTGTCTCAGAATATAATTCAATAAGTATGAGCTAAGCAAGTACAGTCAGCTGTTAAATTTGTCCACATCAAGTGCATGTACAGGTAGAACTAAAAGCGCTCCCATTCACGAGGTAATTAAATTAAATTTACTCCCAGGGTATTGCACATAATGAGCTCTAATTGGTAGTTTTGCAGATTCAATGGGCTACATGGGAGATGGCACATTTGAATTTATTGTTCGGCTACGTGTGAAAACGGCTTTCAGGAATGTGTGAATACATGGCTGGTAAAAATGGTGAAAAATATTTATTAATAATATGAATGTGTTTTACAGGTTTTTTTCATAGTCGCCCATCATTTGGCAACCAACATGGGTTAGAGCATAGAAACTAGCATCTCACTGTGCCCATGCATAAATAACATATATTATATTTGAATATACATATATAAACGATGCTTTGACAACTGCAGGCTTCAGCCGTTCGTTTTCTTTAACCGGAACACCTCAAAAAAATGGAAGGTTGTCGAGGAATAAAACAGGAAAGTTTATAAAATCACGTCAGACGAGTTTTATAGCTTGTTGTAAACACATCTTCTTAATTTAAATGTGTATTGAATTTCTGGTTAAGTTCGGGTTGAGAACATCTTTTTTTTTTATTTAAAGTTTGTTTAACATGTGTATTTGTGACCATAACACAAGGATTGAAGTATTTGTGTTTATTAATCAACGCTACCGAAACTCATTTAGGCGCACAAATAGACGTGTGAGCTATTAACAAGAATCGAATACAGGGCCTTTATAATCGACCTAAACATTTTAGTGGAATGTAGAAATTCAGTTGTGAATATTAAAAGCGAACTTCATGAAAATACTAAGCAGTTTTTGTATTTTAGTGCTATTATTTTTGATACCTACATATCTCCTCAACAGTAAGTTAATTTCTTCCCCAATTTTTGATTGAAATCGCAATCTCAGTCTGCAACAACAATTTGGTTAAAATATAATCAATGAGTAAATTTCACAGTTAAATTTTTAGGGTTCCAAATTTTACCCTATTACTAGTAGTTAGCCTCTGCTCTCTATCCGTCAGCGTGCAGCAAAATAGAGTTGCAATATTTTAATATGCACAGAGTGTATATTGTATATTATCACTACTACAACAATTAGTAAAAATAAAATTTAAGAAAAAAAGTCCTGTAGGCTATAACTGTAGGCTAAACCTTTTTTAATTTTACTTTTCCATTGAATCTGTTAGAAATAAGATATAAAATAATTACAACCACAACTTAACTGAGTAATCTAGTTTTTATTCCAGTATGCTCTATTATATTCTGAGTTTCGAAAGATGAACTAATATTGCACTAGATCAATGTTAAACAAAGATTAAGTCCCTTTCATTCTGCATTATTAAACTTAAAATCAGCTTAATATCAACCTACCGTATTTTAAAAAACATTATCTTTTAGACTTTAAGTGCTGAATAAAATTATCCAAAAAACAAACATACAATTTTAAAGCAAACAAGAAGAAAGCCTAAAATCCTGAAATAGGATATATTATATATATATCGATATTATATAATATATTCGATCAGATATAATTTTATTCATAAAATTCTGGCACACGAATAACATTCAATAGCCTAAATTTATTTACAAAGCCGCCCGGTTTCAGGAAATCTGTGGTCGAACACTATGTGGGATAGTTCATACGCCTTTAGAAAAGCGTTCGATTTAATGCACATAAATTGTAAAAACTTATTGGTACATTCAGCAGTCACCGGTGTTGAACCGGTACCGTTAGGTTAGAAGTGCGCTACGAATGTGCTAATCCGAATACTATATTCTAAACTAAGACATGTTTTTTTCAGTAATCTCTTTGCACACAAGTTCCTCTCTAATTTGTTCAGTAAAATAATAATGTATAGTCTGATGTGCACAAAAGTTGTCATATTCTCCTCAAACCGTAAACCTTTGTCGTAAATGTATGTATGTAGTCCTATGTAGAGTAAACTTATGCAAACTCATATTAATGTAATACATAACGCTAAACAGGTTGTATGAACGCGCTGATATTTTAACTCGTTGTATAATTATTAAATAGAATTTTTAGGCTTAATTTTTTTATCACCGAACATACGAAATATTGCAGGAAAGTTATCGAGAAATCCTTGGGGATCAAGTTGAACGCCTTTGGCACCGCGAAAAATAGCTAGTATGATGAAAAATCCTCCGTGTAGAGCGTTAGTTGAACTGCGCATAACTTCAATTTATTATTCGTAAAGTACCCTACATATGTACCGGAATACTAAAGCTGAACTCTGCTCTGCGAAACGGACTCACAGCTTGAATATTTTACTTCACGAACGTCGAATTTTTAAGGTCACCCTCTTATGCATGAGCCCATAATTTCATAAAGTAGTCCAGAACTTTTTTATCACCCTACAAATATGGCATATCTTTCATATTCTAAGTTTAATTTTTTTTATTAAATCTGTAGTTTTAAGGAATTTACTCTTATGATAAAATAAAATAAATATGTGAAGGCCAAAAATAGATTGGTTATATCAATCAATCTATGTACCATTTAAGTCTGCAATTCGTTGAAACCAAACAAAACTTCTAATGAAAACATAAAATATTTTTTTAATTTTAGTAATAAACAAATGTGAAATGAAATAAACTAGTATAAATTAAATTAATAAGTTCAAATTTATCATCCATATAATTATTAATTTATTTTTCAAATGTCACGTAATATTATTAAGATAGGCCCAGTTACCCATTTTCATACTATTAGGTAGAATAGGTCTAATTTGATACCGTTGACAACTAGTTTGCTATTTTATGCACAATTAATCCCAGATTCTTGAAGAATGATCTAGCTCAAGTGTGATTTTGCTGATATAATGACTACGAATGTTACCGCTTACACAAAATACTACTACTTTACTATTTTACTACCCATAATTAAATTGATATAATTCAAAGCGAACCATGAAAACCATTAGGTATTCAATAAATTTTAAAGCACATTATGTATAAGTCGGTCAAAGAGAACGTCTGAGTGAAATTCAATAAGAAACTAAGACAAAGGAAAGAGCTAAAGGAGTCAGTCACAGGAAATTAAATTGTGCATGGAAATGATCCAAATGCGCGTAGGTGCCGTTCAAAGTCAGCTCCGAGCTAAGTTAGAGCGTTCTAAAACTTGGCAAATGTAATAAGATATAGCTGAATAATTTCAGACTACCTGTTGTTCGCAGAATCGCTTATATATTTTACAAGTGGCAATTGACTAAAACTGGACATAATCGTGAACATGATCTAGGATTCCTAATTCCTAATTATTAAACATTACAGATACGATAACAGACAAGCATGCGTTTTACTTTTGCGCTTTTACACTATTGTCAAAAACTTTAGTTTCAAACTAATTATCATCAAATGATTTCAGGGTTAAGACAATTTTCTTACTTACATTTATTTGTCTGAGAGAAAAATAAACAAGTTTTTCGCCCTGCCTTTATCGACCGCCCAATCTTTCATTACTTGTTTATCTCCTAACCGACTTCCAAGAAAGTGTGTGTAGTCCTCACAATAGTAAAAGTTTTCTTTTATGAAAGTTGTGGATGGTACTTTTGCTAATAGATTGAAGATTTAGAACGTACTCTCTGAGAATAACATATTATCTCACAATTTTTATTTCAGCATGTACATGGAAAATTTTTTATTTATTTTGTTTTTTGATTCACATACAAAACTGCACGGCCTAAAGTTACTAAGTATAGCTTGTGTTATGAATGATTTGACACTTAAATGGGGGTCCAAAAACCATTTACAGTTTACGAATGCTTAAAAAATCATATCGAATTGCTCATAAGTATATACTAGCCGATAATAGCCGATTATCGCTTTGTATATCTATAAAAGTCAGTGCATTATATATTGCCAGGAGTTTCTGTATAAAAAAAGTTTAAAATATTTACAGTTGTAAACATTTTTACTGAAACCAGGGTATAATTGAAGTTTTGATGAATCGATTCTAATAAAATTTTTCGCAGTTTTTAAGTTGACACAAGGACTATCATATACTGCGTACCCTGTTCTAAATGGAATATTTTGCATGATATCATAACAAACACACTAACAGACATTCTTTAAGTTTTACAATTTTATAATAGAAGAAATATAAATTGTATAGGTATCAAGCAATATGTGCACCACACAAAACTTTCTTTTTCGAGATGTCAAATAGAGGTATCTCGAATGTATATGAGCTACTAGTAAAACATAAAATAGTCATCCATAGATCAAATGATAAACGCATTGAAAAGTCGTAAAAAAATTCAGACTTTGTCAAGTAATCAAGTAACTTCATATAAAGTCTGCTTCTGGAATTTTTAATTCAAAGGAAGTATGATTATAATAAAAGGCCCTTGCCGTGGCTTTTGAGGGATTAAAATGATTTTTCTCCAGAAATATAACGGGACTTCCATTATGAGGTTGGATATTATGATTTGTTATGCTTTGTGGCCTAATTTAATGGCTCTGGGCAGTTAGTTATACCTACTTGCAAACTAAAAGAAAATTTTGGAGACGTTTTAAAATGTTTTCATTTCATTAAAAAGATAATTAATTTGTTTTTTGTTTTGCAGTGATGACAATATTATATACATACTTTGTGAATTGAATAACTCTCTTTTTATTTTAAAACAAAAACAAAATCAAAAATGAAGCTTTTGACAGAAATGTGATGGTACTTTTATATTGGTAAAAGTGGTACTTATTTGGAAATATCCCATGGCAAAAAGATATTTGATGTTAATATATTGTTGCCGTACTCGTATTAAGTTGTTATTAGGTTGATGGATTCAAAACAGTTTACCAAAACCTAAAGTTGACAATAAAAAAAGTAAAATGACAGTCTGCTTTTATCTGTATTTTACTTTTCGGAAAAAAACGTCGTAAAGTATATTAACTACGAACAAAAACTTAGTGATTAATCTTTAGATGAATGTAATGAAAATAAATGAGTTGGAATTCAAACAATAAAGGTTTTTACGCTCTGATTATGCTAATGTGACTTGCAAAAAGTAAACCATTGTTTGTTTCAAAATTATACATAAATGCGAATAGCTTTGGATGTTCTTTCGTTAAATCTGAATAATGAAGATTGAACACAAAACCAACTAAATGGATATTTATGAGATATAGATTATGAAAATAAAGCTCCATTGTTAATTATTAATTGTCAACTTATATTACAAAGTATATTATTAATTATAACAAATATTTATAACAAATTATATTAACACTGAATGTATTATTGTTTGAACCTTTGTACCGTGCGGACGTGCGTGAAATAATCCGTCCGCTGATTAAGATCAGCATAGTCGTATTTATACTTGTGTTGGTCAATATCAGTGTTGTGAGTTCAGTGTTTTTATATTCAGTGCGTTTTCTGTGCAATGAATCCATGTGGAATTTGTCATGTGCAAGTTAACGACGGTCCTCAATGCTCAGCTTGCAAAAAATTCTTTGAAATTGCTTGCGCTTCCATCAGTGAAGTAACATACCGAAAATTGCGGCAAGATAGACGAGCAACCTGGAAGTGTCCAAACTGCAAACCATCTGCAACCAAGAAAACCCCGACGCCTTCACTCTGTGATATGCTGGCTGTCATGGCAGCAATTGAGAAAATACATAAGCAGCTAGCACCACTGGAAGTCCTGAGGAAGGATTTGCAAGATTTGAAGACCCAATTTAATGATTTCGAATCCTCATTTGAAATAACTCACTCATGGATAAATGATATTGATACTTACATCAAAAGCATGGACTCCAAATTAACATCCGTCGAGGAAACTGCACAGCGCTGTACTGACCTTGAAAAGAAAGTTGCTAAGATCGTACAAAAATTGAACGATAAGGAACAATGGTCAAGACAGAATAACGTGGAGATCAAAGGCGTTCCATTAATAAATGGTGAAAATCTTTTCGAGGTGATGTCTGCCTGCCATCGCTCGCAAAGCTAAAGTGAACTTCGATAAAGCTCAGCTCTCATTCATTACAAGGGTACCATCTCATAGCAAGGATACGCCAAAATACATAATAGCTTGTTTTCACAATAAATATGTGAAAGAAACTTTAATCGCTTCTGCACGTAAGCTAAAAGGTCTATGTGCTACTGATTTAGGCATTGAACACGGCTCTCGTGTTTTTATAAATGATCACTTAACGGCAGCTAATAAGAATCTTTTGAGCAACACTAAAGCAACACTGAAGCACGGAAAAATTCTTCTAAAAAACTTCAAAAATTATCCAAATCAGAGGATTTGAAGAAAATTTTCTAAATGTATGTTTTTTATGTTCTTTAAGTGCTACATTCTATTTGCTAATTTATAATCTATTACTAGTAATATTATTAATTATCAGCTATGTAATGGTGGTCTTTTTTTGTTCAGTTTTTTTTTGTCTTGCCCTAAAAGGTTAGGTGGAAACAAATATGTAATTGAATTCTATTGTTATTCCATTGTTATACTTTATTGTATCTATTCATTTCCAATGACTCAATACTTTTACATTATACTGTTATTAACTATAGTGTAACTAAATTTAATTACCAATATTTATCTATTCAATTAGTTGTATTCGAATATTAATGTTAAATATTACGTTTTTAAAATATTCTATATGTGGTATCACTTTATGCTTATATTGCTTCTATCAAACAATTATTTCTTTTACCTACTTAGTTATCTACTTTATCTACCTACCTAACTACTTTATTACAATTTCTGTTATAAATGGCTAATACATTGAAAATTTTTTATTATCATACACAAGGTTTAAGGACTAAATCGATTAATTTCTTTAGAACTTTACAATCGCAATCTTATGACATCATTTGTATTACGGAAACATGATTGTTAGAAAGTATAAAAAACGAGGAATTATTTGACGACCGGTATATTGTATTCGGAAGAGACCGTAACTATGCTTCTACGTCACAAACAAAAGGAGGAGGGATTCTCATTGCTGTGAGGCGGGTTTTTGCTTGTACGTCAAATTCAGATTGGTATAGTTCAGCAGAGGATATTTGGGTTACCATTTGTCTTCCTAATTCATCTTATCCAATCACTAATAATACAAAACTACATATTTGTTCATTTTATCTTTGTAATCAAAACCATGGTAGTAGTGCAAATACTCAATTAAATAATTTCTGCGCACGCTTACAAAATATTATCACTTCTTGCCCACCTGATGAGCTATTTATTATGCTCGGTGATTTTAATCAACCTAATATTGTTTGGTCATCCAATTCTTTGAATAGTTACTTAAACCCCTCTGAATTTTTTGGTGAATGTCAAAATAATTTTATGTATTCAATTTCTATTTGCGATTTAAAGCAGTATAATTATATATTAAACTGTAATAATAGATTTCTTGATCTAATCTTTTCCAGCCACCACTCAAAATATATCCATCAGATGAACCAATCGTGCCTGAGGTACCCCATCACAAGTCCATTGTTGCTGAGATTGATATTAATTTTAATACATGTCCTTCAAAAACCTGGAAAATATTTTTATTTTCCTCAGGTGATTACACAAGCATTTGTGAGTCACTTGATAATATTGACTGGAATTATCACTTGTCTCCCCCGGTTCCTCTTGACGAAGCTTTAAGCTTTTTTTATCAAACACTCTACGAACTAAGGGATAAATTTATAAAATACAAATGGATTAGTCCTAGTAAATAACCGCCTTGGTATAACAGTAATTTAAAAAAGATGATTAAGGAGAAATATAAATACCATAAAAAGTTTAAGACCTATGGAAATAATTATGATAAAATATCATTTGATCTGCTTAAGCAACGAGTCAAATCTTATGAAATAGAGTATTTCCATACTTACATAAAGAAGATTGAACATTCTATCCTCGTTGATCCAAAGGCTTTCTTTTCCTATATAAAGAGTAAATCCAATCACTCCAGCTTTCCTTCGATTATGACATACAATAACACTATCGCCAGCAACGGTGATAATATATGTAATTTATTCTCCTCGTGTTAAGTAAAGTGGAGTTAAAACTCCATTTTCCTCGATCCAACATCTCAAAAGTCAACTAATGGTCCTGATGCCACTAGCTATCAAGTGAATTACCCGTTTTATTCTATAGGTATTAATAATGTTGAAATATCTTTTGAAAATTTAGAAGTACTTCTTACAAAATTGGACGTGAAAAAATCAGCAGGCCCCGATCTTAAACCACCCTTATTTACAGTAGATACGGCACACAGCTTAACTCTTCCCTTGGGTGTACTATTTAGACGGTCTTTGAATGAACGTTACGTTCCACCTATATGGAAATCCGGTTTTGTATCCCCTATCCACAAGAAAGGATCTAAGTCAGAAATATTTAATTACAGACCAATATCGAAATTTTGCGTTTTCGCAAAGGTTTTAGAAAGAGTTATATATAGTCAGGTATACTCAGCTTTACAACCAATGTTCCTACCCGAGCAACACGGCTTTCTAAACGGGAGATCAACAGTTTCTAACTTGCTATTAACTCAAGAACTTATTATTGAAGCGATAAGTGACCATAAACAAGTTTACTGTGTATTAACTGATTACAGCAAAGCCTTTGATAATATTATACTTTTAAAGAAATTACTATCATTGGGTATTCACGGCAACTTGTATAGATGGTTTTGTTCTTATGTTGACGACAGAACACAGGCTGTTGTGATGGGTGGATATACTTCGGCTTGGTCTAAGATCTCTTCAGGTGTACCTCAGGGTTCTTTGTTGGGCCCGCTCTTATTTATACTCTTTATTAACGACATCTCGTCCTGTTTCCATCATTATAATTTTTATCTTTTTGCTGATGATATGAAAATACTAAAAACAGTAAGCTCAATGCAGGACGCACTTAAACTTCAAGAAGATCTTGATAGGTTCTCAAATTATTGTCAACATAACAAACTTAGCTTGAATGTAGATAAATGTTTTGTGATATTATTTAACCGTAAACTTCAGCCACTTCTCAATGCTTATCAACTAAATAGACAAATTTTTTCCAGAGTAAAAACTATTAGGTATATAGGCATAGTTCAGGATGAGAAGCTTTCGTACGTTGCGCACATTGACTCGATAGTGGCTAAAGCATACAGAACTCTAGGATTTTTTATTAGACAATCATCTTGTTTCCAGAATATTAAAACTATTAATATATTATACTGTACTTATGTGCGCAGTATTCTTGAATATGGATTCCAAGTCTGGAACCCAACATATGACTGTCATAAACAAAACATTGAGAGAATACAGTTAAAATTATTGAGGTTCTTACATTATAAAACTCATAGTTTATCTAAGCCATCATACATCAATAAATGCAATGCTACCATTTTTTACCACTTCACATACGTCGTAACATTGGCGATGTCACTTATCTGTTAAAAATTCTAAAAGGTACAATAGACTGTCCAGAACTATTAGATAAATTATACTTTAAAGTTCCCAATTATTTTCTTAGGCATACAAGTAGTACAACATTTTCTCTACCTCAAGCAAGTACCAATTATAAACAAAACAGTTTTTTTACTCGGGTTCCGCATTTTCTAAAAAAGTTTTTAAGTTCGAACCCAACAGTTGATATATTTCCAGATTCTATAAATAAGTTTAAATCAAATATTTCTTGTAAATTTTTCTCAGAGTCTTTAACTGAATTATGCGACACTCTAGCTATTTCTATTTTCTTCTATTAATTAATCCGCTAAGGCTTATAATATAATAAATTGTGATTATATTTAATAAAATTTTAGCACGACTATGTATCCATATTTATAAGTTTACTCATAGGTGAAAACTTGTAAAAAGCCATGCATGTATGCTTACATTGTAAAATTGTAATGTTTTAGGCTGTCAGTTTTCCTGTACTCTAAAAATAAATAAATCGTTAATTGTTGATTTAAAAGACAATTGCGAGGCATGGCCTCTGGTATAGCAGGCAATGTTAACAATACCATATGCTTAAGAATTTGAACTACCAAATATCCCGAATTACAAAAATATATCTCACTTGCCAAACATCCTGAGTATTCTACAGACTACTGATACAGAATGTTGTACAGGTACGTTTGTACCAAACAGAATTTCTTATTACGTGATGCGAATAATGTCAGAACACGTGGTATTGAACAAATATGTGACTGTTGTTTGTTTATATATTGTTTAGAATTTCACTTAAATTTCCTAAGGAAGAAAGAAATATATTTTTATATTTAAAAAATTATATTATAATATAAATTTTATAATATATATTATTATATTTAAAAAATTATTACGACAAGAGATGCTATAAAAAGTGCCCACTGAAAATTTGGTTAATTTAACACAAAGGAACCTTAGGGTATTAATTATAGGCTAAACCTGATAACGCCGACTGTGAACCTGGTCGTAAAATGGGTTCAGAGAATGAGGACGCTCATGCTGAAGAGCTTAGGTCTAGCTCAGCAATGAGCGTCGGGGAGTCACTAGAAACTTGAGGGCGGCTCTTGCAGCGGAGACGCAGCCGTTCCGCCAGGGGAGCTACGTCCGGCGAGGACAGTAGCTCCGCTTCGAGCCTGTAAAGGCTCCGAAGGTATCCACCACGCGCCGAGGCAGAGGCCGACCGCCCATCACTGGGCAGTATGTCAGCCTCGCCAAAACCAAAGCGGAATTGGTCAACGCGTGGAGATGGAGCTCCGCGCCGAGCAACAGGTGGAGGAGACGGCTCGTAAAATCCACACGGCTAGAGCCAAACCACGCTCGCCGGATGTTGCGAGTGCCGCAATAGAAGAGACCTCCGCGGTGGACCTTCAGGCTCGAGTAATGAGTTCCGTTGAGGTCATTTCTCAGGTGGCGAGCACCTTGAAGAACCTCAAGGGGACCTATGTAAAGGCAGCAGCCGGAGGCTGTTCAAAAGCGTCACCTACGCCGCAACTCTTGCCGAGGCCAAGAACAAGTTCGATCTTTGAAGCCTCGGCATCGACTCTGTCAATTTCAGAGTGTCCTCCACAGGAGCCAGAATCCTGGAGGTTCCCTGGTGTTTCAAACACCGAGATGGCGGACGCTCTGGCGAGAAGTTGCGGGACGCCCTTGGTGAAAGAATGGCCGTGTCCTGGCTAACGAAGTGCGCGGAACTGCGCGTGTCCTATTTGTCCACGGTTTGACGGTTTGACGACGCAGTTTCCGCTGCAGATGTCGCGGCGGCGGTGGCCGGAATTGGTGGATGCCCAATTGCGTCCATCAAGTCTGGCGAGGTCCGCCTCGACAATTCGGGTCTGGGCACGCTCTGGCTGATCTGCCCGGTGGCTGCCGCCAATAAGGTGGCTGATGGCAGGCGACTGCTAGTCGGTTGGGTGTTGGCGAAGGTCTCGCTCCTCGAAGCGACACTTCTGCGCTGCTTCCGGTGCCTACAACTCGAGCACGTCCAGAAGCAGTGCAGCAGTCCGGTTGACCGCAGCAGTAATTGCTTCCACTGCGGAAAACCAGGCCACGACGCCCGCGACTGCAGCGCCGCAGCTGCACACTGCACTGTGTGCGCGGCAGCTAAGAAGCCGGCCGATCTCAGCCTAAAAGGCGGCTACCACCTGCATCTTCAACGCAGTCGGCCAGCGGCAACTCAGCCGGAGTGTCTGGGAACGGACTTGTGGTCATGGAAACCTAGTCATGGTCCACAAGCTCCGATTCCTCCAGGCGAGTATCGAATACTCCGCCAGAGCTCAGGACCTCCTGTTCCAGAGCTTCGCGGAGTGGTCGATAGACGTGACAGTGATCTGCGAGCCGTACTTCGTCCCCCGGTGAGAACTGGGTGCGGGACAATGATGGCTCCGTCGCGATCATCCGATGAGCCGCGGTGAACTTCCCACCCTTCGAAAAGGTAGCGAAGGGTCCGGGATACATCACTGTGTGGTTTGGAGATTTGTCGATGGCTCCAACGAATAAGCGTGCGAATGAAAAACTACAACTTTTCAGGAAAATATAAAAACTTTTGGGATTGCATAACTTTAATTTCATAATAAATATGTATATAAAATGCATTATTAAATTAAAGGTAAAAAAAATATCTTTCATCTCATGTATTTATTTAATAAAAAACTTTATATTTTTTCTAGATATTCAAGAAAAAACATATTATTTTATTACTCTTGTAAATAAAGTGTGACTAGTTAACTGTATTGTATCATTGCACGTTTATTCTTGTTATTATATGAAATATGATCACGTGTATTGACACTTTGCATGGTTATTCTACGGAAATATTTTTTTCCTGAATCCTGCTCTGGTTTTCTACACACTTATTCTTGTATAGTTATTGCTTTTTCATGATTGTCAAGATTAAAAGCACTTATATTAGTCTTAATGTGACCAATTGATTATTTATGTAATACATATTTGCAAGTGAGTGGCATAATAATGTAAATTAACTAATAAAAAACAAATTACTTTTAATTAGCAAGTATATATTAAGACCTAAAAAAAAATTAATCAAAACGTACTAATTCTCCTCGCCACTATCATTTGTAGCCGAGTTGGATTCCAATGGCACTAGATTTCTGTAGAAACTCTGGTAATGGTTAGGTATTGCTCCTGAGTCGCAACGACTTATCAAATCCCTATATAAAGGCATAGGTACGGGTAGCATTTAAGCGTATGCGAGTTTTAGGCTTTCAGCGTCTTCTATAGGTTCTCCTCGTCGCCTTCTTGAATTAGTCCTCGTGATAGTTTGCATCTCTTTTAGTTCATCGTCGAAACTGTATCTAAAATAAATTTTATCAATATCAATATAGGAAAAAATAACTTCTTTTATTTTGCTTTGCCATTTTTATCTTTTAACCAATTTTTTCCTTTTATTAACTCTTTAAAATCTATGAAATCAGCTTGCGTCATTTGTTTTACTTGATACTTGTGCCCGGTAACTTTGGCATTCTCAATCATAGAATACATCTGATCAGGAGTCTAAATAATGTGCTTTTTCTTAGAACGCTCAATAGCAGCATGCATAGAGTCGCCCTCCTGGCTATAGCCTTTCTCTAAAAATCTATGAGTTATTTTTAAGTTAAATTTCTTCGATGCTAAAGAAAACATGGCAAATACAAAACGATTACGATTTTGCCCTGCGCATGAATCAGAATAAAAAGATATATTATTGATTCCTAATTCAACGTTTACCTGGATAAATGGCCAAAGACAACTTGCTATTTCTATGGCACCTCTTTTCGCAATCTGACAATGCCAGACGTAGCAGTAACCTTCTTTCGCTATGATAGATCGTGAAATTATAAACAGGATATTTACGTTTATAGTGAAAAATGCCTACTTCACTTTGTGGGATATTTAACACTTTTTCCAGATCAAAACATGCTACAACACTGTCATTTGATCTAATATTTTCTTTTTCTTCTTCCTTTAATTGCCTTACCAATAGCTTTTCTTTCAAGTGCTTCTCATAGTCTGCTTTTAATTGTTCTTTCCTAACATTATCAGAAGTTTGATAAATTGAACATACTTCACGTAAACCTTTTTTAGGTTTGTGAAAGGAAAGATTAAATTTTGTATTCAATATTATCTCATATTGGCGTTAAGTGGCTTTGCATGTTTGGTTATACTGGGTATTTGTTTCTATTTATTCTAAATATAGTCTATACATTTTAGAAACATTCAATGTTTCACACAGATATTGCTTTTGGCTATCTTTACGGTTGTAGTGTGATTCAACCTTTCAAATAGGTTTGTATGGTCAATTATGCTTTTCTCAGTCTCTTCAGACATTCTTATTGGCCTATTCTTATGAGTATCTCTGTAATCTTTAAAATAATTGTCGTCTTCAAATTTATCTATAGCTGTGTATACTACTTGCTGTGTAATGGACAAGCTATTTAAAAATATAACTTTGCAAATTTTTATCATAGAATTAGTATCATCAGGTAATTGATATGTTAATGTTTGAGTACGATTATTTTTACGTTCAACTGTTTTTTTTTTGACAGTATTCTTCTTTACATAGCGGTTTATAAAATCCCACTGACTTTCATGGTCTCTGATAGCCCCAAACTTCTGAAAAATTATATTCCTCATATTTTCATGTATCTTTTCGTAACATTTCAATTTAACATTTCAATGGTGGTCGAACAGTTTTTTGTAAGTTTTGTTTTTTAGTTCTTACGCTTTCATAACTTTTACCAGCGTTTTTAAGAGTTTTGTTTTTGTGATCTTTCCATAAATTAGGGTTTATTTTCCTCTTTCTCGTTCAGAAAGTGTCACGGCCCTTTCCTCCGATCCTGTAGTTACAACATCCTGTGATATATTTTGTGTGTTCAATACTACGTAAAACACCATCTAAATCGGAAATACTTCTTAGATCGTAATCTTTATTAATATATAAAACACTCGGCGTGGCTATAAAATGTATTTTTTGTTGGGTTGATGGAGTCATAATCATTGAGTTATGAGTGGTCTGTAAATCATCATTATTATTCACGAATTGCAATGCCGAAGGATATTCCATCTCAGATACTAATGACTCAATAATATTATGAGAAATATCTAAAATATCACTTGTTGGTACATTTGGTGGTGATATATTGTTATCGTGTGGCGACACACTAGTTACTAATTTGTCTGGAGAAATAAAATCATCAGATCCTGGGTTTGCTTTAGTGAGCTCTGATACGCCATCAACAGGGAAAGAACTCCGCGAAAGATATATGAAACTCTCTGAAACAAATTGCTCAAATTACCTTACTATGTTTTTTCTACAACAATTTACTAATCATTGAGAAGAGTATAAATAAAATTATTATTAACTTAAATAATAAAATGTTAAATGTTAATGTAATGTTTCCATTGATGTATAATTGATTCATAATAAATCAGTATGTATGTAGTATCTTACCTTTGTATCTTCTATAGTTCGCAATTCTAATATCTTTCTGCAACGACTAGAAGCACCTTTATTTCTATTCCTATTCATAATTACACTATAACACACTTTAATGATTCGATATAAATAACTAACAACGCCGTGAGTGCTTAGTAAACAAACAAAATTACGTAACAATTCGAGTAAATTCGCATTCGGACTGACCTTCCAGGGTCTAGCGATGTCAAGCGCATCTTACACTCCGCCCTCTTTACCACTTGTCTATCATTACAAATTTTTGCAACAGACACTATTAGGTATGTATTCGTTTATTTAACGGTTACTTTCAAAAACTTTAAATTGATGAGCGAAGAATAATTAGTGCTTGAACCTTTACAACACTGGAAAAAACGGGAGAGATTAGTAAATGATATTGCAATAGCTGTAATTTAAACACGAATGTAAATAAAAATGAAATGAATCATTACTATTAAAAGTTGCTTCCATTATTATACGAATAAACCTGTAAGAAGTGATTCCCGACAGAATAGGATAGACTCAAGCGGCTGATTGATTTCATACGTTTGTTCTTGTGTACTCGAAGAAACAAAGAATATGCAATAGGCGCATGTTTTGTTGTTCGTGTAATGTAAAAATATTTTTTTCCGTACAAAAAACGAATATACTGCTATAACAGGTTTATTTTAAGTCCATAATATTCACTAAAAATTAAATAGGTGTATCATAGGCCAAATAAATGAAAAATACAAGAAAAAAAATATTGGGTAAGAGCTCTTGCACGTTTATTCGTTGGGGCCATCGTTGTAGTCGTCGGTGGCTACTATTCCCAGAACCGCACACTCGCCGAGTTCGAGATTTATCTCGAACGGGTGGCCGCCTTAATCGGCCAATGCCACCCTCGCCAAGTGCTCTTCACCGGTGACTTCAATGCCTAGAATACGGCTTCCGGCAGGACGACAGTATTTGGCGAGCCACTGGAGGAGTTTGCCCTCGGACAAGGGTTGGCCATTCTCAACCGGGGATCGATGAGCACGTGCGTGCGACCCCAGGGTGAGTCAATCGTGGACCTCACGTTTGCGAGTCCTGGCCCTGGCGCGCCGTGTGCGGGACTGGGGAGTGGTGGATATGGCTGTGTTGTGTGATCACCGATACATTCGGTTCGATCTCGCAGCTGTATTCCCGTCAGATCCAGCCGGTCCCTTCCGGCCCCCGGTTGACGACGGCCCGAGGTGGCAGTTAAGGCACCTCGACAGGGACCTCGCGAAGGAAGCTGCAATCGTGCAATCCTGGGTGTCAACCCCTGTGGGCCCCGTGGTGGTGGAGGACGAGGCTGAATGGTTACGGGGCGCGTTATTGCAGGTTTGCAACGCGTCAGTGCCCCGTGCCAGGCGTCGTCCCCCGAAGCCCCAAGTGTACTGGTGGTCCGCCGAGCTCACGCAACTGCGTGCAGCTTGTGCGGTCGCACGACGCCAGTACACCAACTACAGGTGGCGGCGGATGCGGGAGGAGAATGTGATTGCACTCCTGCATGCTTCCTTCAAGGAGTCCCAGTGGCAGCTGAAGGCAGCGATCGGCAGGGCTAAGATCCTTGCAAGGGAGGAGCTGCTGGGGACGTTGAACCGCGACCCGTGGGAAAGGCCGTACAGGTTGGCGATGTGCAAACTTCGCCCCTGGGCACCCCCACTCACGCGAAGTCTCCAGCCTCACATCCTGGACAGAGTCGTTGTGGCCCTGTTTCCGCGGACGGGGGACCATCCTAGTCCCCCATGATGCCTTCGGTTGTCGCGAAGCCCGGCCCGGATGCGGTACCGTCAGTGACCCCGGGAGAGCTGGGAGCTGCGGTGTTGCGGCTACGAGCCAAAAACACCGCCCCCGGTCCTGACGGCATACCCCGCCGGGTGTTGTTCTTGGCCATGGATGCCCTTGAGCCTCGCCTGAGTGACTGAGCCTCCTTGACGCTTGTCTGGCCCTGGGCCAGTTTCCACAGCAGTGGAAGACAGGCCGTCTCGTTCTCCTCAGAAAGTTAAGGCGTCCGGCGGAATCCCCATCTGCGTACCGCCCAATAATGATGGTCGACGAGGACACGAAACTCTTTGATTTGTGGCCACCCGGATCGTCGAGCACCTAGAGGATGTCGGACCGGATCTGGCAGACTACCAGTTTCGATTCCGCAGGGGTAGGTCTCCTTTGACGCGATTCAGTGGGTTAAATCTTCGGCACAGGACGCGATCGCTCGGGGTGAGGTCGTGTTGGCGGTGTCTCTTGACATCGCTAACGCATTTAACTCCCTCCCCTGGAGCTGCATCAGGGAGGGTCTCCGATACCACGTTTCTCCTTACCTTTGCCGGGTTGTCGGGGACTACTTGTCTTGGCGTGCGGTGGAATACCCCGGTCGAGACCGGTGGTGTCGGCGGAAGATGTCGTGCGGCGTTCCTCAGGGGTCGGTACTAGGCCCACTCCTCTGGAACATCGGCTACGACTGGGTGCTGCTAGGAGCCACAGTGCCGGGTGTCGGCGTAGTCTCCTACGCGGACGACACCTTGGTCACTGCACGAGGCAAATGCCACAGGGATGCTTCCTTGCGCGCCACCGCCGGCGCGGCATTTGTGGTGGGCCGCATACGGCGATTGGGTTTGCGGGTGGCGCTCGAAAAGTCGTTTGCTATCTGGGACTCGTCCCGGATAGCCGGTGGAACTTTGACCCCCACTTCGAGTGCCTTTTAGCCTCGGCTGCTGAGGGTGGCTGCAGCCCTGGGAAGGCTGCTGCCCAATCTTGGCGGACCTTAGACGTCATGTCAGCGTCTCTACGTGGGCCGACAGCGCCCTGACTCGCAGCAATATCGCCCGCTTGACTCGAGTCCAGCGGTTGATGACGATCAGGGTGGTATGGGGTTATCGCACGATCTCGGGTGAGGCATCTTGCGTACTGACGGGTACTATTCTCTGGGACCTCGAAGCGAGAGCCCTCGCATCACTCTACGAGTGGCGCGTGGAGGCGCTCCAGGCCAGGGGTCACCCGCCTGCATTGCAGGAACTGGAGGGGCACAGAGCTGAGCTGCGCCAACGGGCTACCGAAGCGTGGGAGTCCAGGCTGGCGTTTCCGAGCGCCGGACTCTGGACTATTGAGGCAATTCGTCTGGTCTTCCAGCAGTGGTTGGGTAGGCGATTCGGTTTCCTGACCTGCCGTCTGACTCAGGTGCTCTCGGGGCATGGTTGTTTCGGGAGTTACCTATTCCGGATCGGTCGGGAACCGACTGCCAGGTACCACCACTGCGACGATAGCCTCGACGAGACGACCCAGCACACGCTGGAGGTATGCCCGGCCTGGGATGCGGAGCGCCGTGCGCTCGGCTCTGTATTGGGTGCCGACATCCCGCTACCGACCGTGGTTCGCGCTATAGTCCAGTGGCAGGCAGTGTGAACCTTCTGCGAGGCCGTAATGCTCGTGAAGGAGGCGGTGGAGAGGGTGAGGGAAGATGATGCATCCTCTCTTCCGCTTCGTCGCTTTCGCACGGGACGCTGGAGGGCGGCTTTCATTGCCGAAAGCCTTCCTCTCCCGCAGTCCCATGAGCCTTCGGTGGCGGGTACGGTGGAACCCACCTCCGGTCGCCATCTCCAGGGTCGAGATGGCACGTGCGCTTCCTGCGCACCATGTCATGGGGGACGACTAGAGACCCCTCCCTCTCGGGACGTCACTTGCGTTGCACAGTGCGTTGGCCAACGCTGTTGGCCTGCGAACGAATGCGCAAGCTCCTCGTGACCCGACTCCGTGCGTCCAGACGGAAGCTGCAGGTTTTTAGCCGATACGAGTCCGGCATAACCCGACTTCAGCCGCCGCTGGGGTCAGGTCTCCATGAGGATTTTCCTGCGTCAAAAAAAAATTAATTAATTAAAGGTTTTGTTGTGATAAACAATAAATAAATACTTTATTTTTCAGTCGAATAATGTTAGAAATTGCCATAATTTCTTTGGAAAGTTTTGTCAAGTGTCAAAGTTATTCTCCTGTTAAAATTTATCTGGCGATTGAAAAATCACTCCTTAGTTGATAATTGATTAAAGGTGGTTGATCATTGAATATACGCTCATGTAATGAGTAAAGTACATACAATTTTTACTTTTTTAGTACTTAAACTGTGGGTTCCATTTTGATCACTCACTATTTTAATTACAAGAGCGAATATAAGTAAAGCTTAGATACAACCGCTACTTAGAATCATAACACAGCAATCTTCTGCGAATGTGACGTCTGACATAATGTTACAATCATAGATTTTATCGACGGAGGTAATTTCCGCTTTGTAACGAACGGCCTTTGTTATTTGCGGGCAAAAGTGATGGCCACTGGTCTGTATTTAGTAGGTAGTGGCGTAGAAACTTCAAAATTCATGAAATTATCTAACATTTAAAGATGCGAAATTATTTGGTCCTCTTCTCACTGATTATAAAAAATAACCGACACACGCGAAGTACACGAGTAATATGTAGTACGTACCTCAACCCCAATTTTTATAGGTACTAATCTTTGTCTTGTTTTCCCTCGCACATATTACAAATTAAGAAGAGATAACCTTCATTATGCCCATGCATTTACTTTAGAAAAAATACCTACTACGTTCCTGCTATTTAATGATATTAAAAAATAAAGGCTATTTTATTCACAATGTTATCGACAATGTATGTTTTTAAAACATACACCCTGGACTTGGGGTGGATAGGATCGTCGTATTTGAGGACGAAAAATGCTAGGGCTGGCATTTATTGGTCTTCTTAGGCATCATCATTGTCAATTACAACACGACTTTTTTTCATACTTTTTTCACAAAATAAAAGCCTTCATATTTAAATAGGCTTATTTCAATATGTAGGGTTTTATCTACAAACGATTTGTACTAACGAAAGTCACACAAAATGAGAAAACTTATTGTATCGGAACATTTAATAATATCAGTCAATAATAGAAAAAACAAACAAAATAACTAACTATCTGTGTAAGAAGTAAGTCACTCAAAAACGTAGAACCAATTACTCGTAGACTTACGAGTACCTGTAGCACCTCCCCGCCCTCAACTCAAGGGCATCAAATTATTATTAATATTAAATTATCAAAAATATTAGATATTTAAGTACAAAGAAAAAGGTTTTAAATAAATTTGGTTTATATAAATAAAAAAAATTTGGTTTTAAATATTATATCAATCTTATACCATTTTTTTTCGTTTTTAAAATTTATATGCAATAAAGTTTGTGAAAACCCTTACAACGGTGTCAGTATAAAAAGAGAAATGTAAACGCCTTCCCGTTTCCATTTACCCCAAACTAAGTTCTTAGAGAACCCAAAGGCGTTTCTATTTACCTCCTTCCCTAACCTGAATGGAACAATTAACTTAGCAAAATTTTTTAACTTAACCCGTTCTACAAATATAATTTGTATCTTTGTTTACTTTGAAATGAAATTTTTTCCAGAAAATTGCTTCTCGTGAAACGAAAACACCTTGTTCTATATTTAAAATACTAAGTTTTGCGGAGTTCAAAAGCAAATCAATGAAAAAAGGTTAGTAAGAACAATTTATTGTTTACCTTTCGGTACTTGTTTTAAATTGGTGGTGCAGCATTAGGTTAAAATAATGCAATTAATGAATGGATTAATTATGTTTTATGGAGATTTTTTACTACCAGAGTCTTCTAATCTAGATCCATAAAACATTTTTGGTTTTGTTCTTATTTACTCCATTTTGCAGTACCTACTGAAATGAAGGTGAATGCTTGCACCGCCATCTTTGGGGTGTTTTATGAACATTTTCAAAGAACAGAGACCAGCAAAATGGAATGTTAATGTGGCCTTATAATGAAAAAGAATCGGTATAAAATAATAGAGGGCAGAATGTTCAATTTTAAAACTATCATGTTTTTAAACCTCCCGGTGTTTGGGGTACATTGCAAAAAAATGAGGTGAATAACAACAGTTTTTGGATGATATTAATGATGTTTTGGGATTTATGGTGTGACAAGCTATTTGTAATCGATCCTGTAATTATCTTCTATATTCTATCTATAATTAAATTACGTGAGATTAAAAAAAAACTGCTATTTCTCTCCGTTGCAACACACCCCAAATTCGGTACCTACACGAAGCCTCAGTAGTAGGACGGTAGGCAGGTATCTACATCGATATTTATCTAAGAGGTGTAATGATAATTTTTTTGTCTAATCTTTTTTTTGACAATCGCTCTATGGAAAAAAAACGTGAGTTATTTATTTATTTAAGTTAATTTAAGAAATTGGCAAATCATACCCGTTGCATTTTAGGATAGGTACTTAAATACCAATAAATAAATAAATAAATATTTCTAACAATCACACCACATTATCTAGCCCAAATTAAGTATCATTAAAGTGTGTTATGGATACTAGATAACGCATAAATAAACTAAAGAAATATATAAACACACATAAATATTTTTTTTATGTATAAATATTAGAAATATGTAATCTTAAATAAACATACATACACATCCATGACTACAAAGCAAATATAATAAAACATCTGCCCCTACCAGGATTCGTACCCAGGACCTCTGGCATGGAAGGCAAAGCTACTTACCTCCACACTATAGTTAGGCATAAAGGATTATCCTTGAACTAAAACCATTACGTTGACGTAACAGGAAATAAGTTTTTGAATTCAGATAACAGTAGTGGTTGAACTTAGAAATAACGAGCATTTATTTTATCGTATGTAACGGTCTGACCGACAACGCAGTGAATAAGTGGTTATAATGTTTATATACTATTTGTCGCCCTTTTTTATTTTGTCAAACGCATTTGCTCAGTCAGGTAATTATATTGTATTTCAGTTCGAATAGTATTCACTATTAGCTTTTATCAGTAAAATCAAAAGTTACTGCGTAACTTTTAATTGGTATGCAAATTAGCGATTTTTGCTGTCGAATAAATATATGGTGGTTTGTTTGCCTATGTTTATAATTATTATTAAATACAGAAACATAACTTTAAACTCAATTTTTTATAGCCAATATGAAATATAATGTATCCACTTGTTTGTTGTTTCAGTTTTAAACTTGGTATATATCTTTAGTTAGTTAATTGTCATAAGTATTAATTTTATTTATTGGCTTATTATTGTATTTTATATTTTATATTTTATATTATATATTGTATTGTATTGTATTGATTGGCCTATTTTTATAATTCCTATATATTTAGGATTGTTTATTTTATATATTTAATTAGTTTTCCTGTAGTAATTCACGAATGTATAAATTCAATTCAATTGTTTTTTGTGTTTATATTATAACCTCATGTATACATATAATATTATTTTCCATTTATTAATTTGAATCGAATTCATTCGATCCCATGACTCGGTACAACAGTTATTCCGCATTTTGAGGTTAACTTTTACGTAATGTTGCACCGCTACACAATACCCATAGAAATGGCTGCTGGCCGCTGTCAAAAAGAAACAACACATAACATTTACAACATTTTTGTTAGATTTATTATAGTTCATTGTTTGGTAGGGAAACATTTTTAATTTTAATTTTTTTTTTGCAAGTCTACAAAATATACGTCGGTTTATATTTCTTTTCGTTTCAGGCCCACCAGTGGATTTTAAAAATCGTATTGTAAGTATTTTTTTTTAAATTAAATATAAAAAAATAATTATGTAATTCTTGAGATTACGATTTTATTTGTGTTTTTTTGTCGGTCACCCGGATTATATGTTAAAAAAAGCCATTATTGTATATTTGCAGGAATACAAAAATGATGCTGGCCAGTCCTGCATATCTAACATACGTATGTAAATTACTATTTAATTTTTAGTTAAATATACATCGTTTTTAATTTATTAACTCTTTATTGTTTAACTTTATAGAACAGATTACAGGTTGGAATTGACATTTTTCTTGAACTACATATGTCATAATTTATGTTAAATTAAGATTATTTCTTAACAGGTGATGAACATTTTGTTTATCCTTTACGGTAACAGGATATCTCTTAATCACATTTTGATCGTTATATCTTAGTTCTCAACTATTATAACCATAAATTTTTCGTATAGTTATAATATTACCGTAGTGGTTAGTGCCTGATACGCTGGAGTTCCCAAGTTCGAGTCCTGGTCGGGGCATTCATTGGCATTGTGCGATTAATTGGCATCGGGGCATTGTGCGATTCATTGGCATCGGGGCATTGTGCGATGACCATAAATGTTTTTTCTCGGGTCATGGTTGTTGATGTATACTAAAATATACTTATATATATATACACATACATACATACACGTTTGTTTGTCGGATTGAAAAAGAGACCTTTTTTACTTTCACTTATATCATAATTACGGAAATCCGTAATTTACGTACACATGAAGCCATGTTACTGTTGAATGTTACCTATCTAGAAATCGGACGAGTACCTACCTACAACATAAACAAACGAATATTTCCTTTTTAAAATAATAGTTTGGTTGAATATATTTGTTCAGCTAATGTCAAATATTTATTTCTCAATATTGACAATTACTTGTTGTTAAATAAAGACCTAAAATAAAGCGTGACTATAGAACCAGTTCGAATAAAATAACTGGCAAGAAACTTCAGGGGCATCCTTAGATCAAAATTTACAATGTCTCTTTATGTCTATACAATATTATTCTTATCTGAATCTTATCTGCTCGGCAAGTCCCCCAACTATCCAAACGACGTACACCCTCAAACTAACCGACGATCCGTCATGTTGAGTAGTTAATTATTGAATTAAACAAGGAATATGCGCTTTGTTAGTTATTTGTTAAACTGCTTCAAAGAAGTTGGGAATCATCTCGAAGGTCCGACGGTACTTCAGCCCCGAACGGCTACTTAATTTGCACACAGCTCAAGTTCGATCTTGTATGGAATACTGTAGCCATCTTTGGGATGGTTCTGCAAAGTACCAACTAGAAGCGATGGACGCAGTTGACTGAAGAGCCCAAAAAATTATTAACAACTTTGACTTCACCGCCACAAAACTGCCTACGTCTGTTTTTTCCAGAAAACTATAGTCCCAGTTCTTTTAAGCGTCGAGTGAATAGGTATCTCTTGAATAGACGTGTAACACCTTCGTCTTCATCAACAGATAAATGTCTGATCCTTTTCCAATTAAAAAAAAAATTACATATTAGTTGATATTGTTGGATTGGTGTTAGCTGAGCTAGCGAAGGTAGCACGATGCGAAGCACAATTATGTATTAATAAAGCATAAAACGTTTAACCAAACGGCTAGATGTTTAGTTAAATGTCTAACTCAGCCATCTGCCTGCGACATATACAAGCTAATTCACTATTTGTGCTTTATACTATATGCTTTATGCTGTATGTGAGCGTTAGACTGTATTAAGAATGGTATTTACACCACTACGGAACTTATAAGTGTTTATTTTAGTAAATAATAGTAATTTAAGTGCTTATTTTTAATACTGTTTCAGAAAGCTGCAGCCTGAGAATAGATGTAAGTAGAAATAATTATATATTTTAGAGTTACCTATTTAATGTTCGTAGGCATATTTCCTGACTACGTAATATTTTAGTTTCAATAAAAAAATTATTTAATTACGCTTCGAAATTGCGTTTCATTTGTTTAAGGATTGATTTTTCAATACTCAAATATCTTTTATGAGTAGAGTAATTTCTGGAGTTTCACATAATTTTTATAAAAAGGCTGAGCATTGAAAAATTTGCCCTAAAGGGAATTTTTTACTGACTTAAGCTTAATTCTGCATTCATTTATCTTTGCAGCCCGACACTGTTTCAAAATTGAAGGGGGAAAAGGTATGACTATCGTAGATATCCTTTTAACTGTAAACATTTTTTAATGACGTGTAAATCTGTTCAAATTATAATAAACGAATAACGAGTAATATAGAGAATAATTTAAGAGAATGGAATTCTTATCATTTAAGAAAGAAATATCGAAGCGACTAGGTTTGTTGTTGTACCTACCCTTCTCAACAAGATTAGTGCCCATAATGTATACGTGTATACATTTTACACTACAAGAAGATCAGCCTCACCCGTACAAAGCTTCTTTTATGAACGTTTTTAAATATTAAAATTTTTATTTTGACGCAATTTGCAAATAAGTGTTGTAATATAGAAATGTCTTAAGTTATTTTTTTTTATTATAATTAGTTACACAGCTATAAATGTTGCATATACACTTCTCTTTCACTAACTATAGGGAAATTCAGGACCTAAAGGTGACAAGGGTGAACAAGGTCGCTGCTTACCAGGAGACAGAATTGAGGATTACACATTATCATTCGAGAAATATTGCATGGGTAAAGAAGATGGCGAGGGCGGTAAATTTTTTTTATTGTTCTTTAAAAATACGCTCATGGACGGATAAGTATGTATCACGTACAAGGTAACATTGCCGATAGAGTCCAAGCGCTGATGACAAATTTAAACCACTGATTCAACCCAACTAGCCACATGGTTTCAAAGTACCCTAGTTGATAGTTGTATATAAAAACAATAAAAAGATTGTTATGTTATCGAAAAACAATTTAAGCAATTTATAGTAACAGAAACACGTGTACACAGTAGCACAGCAACTAATATTACTTCACACGTACCTTACCATAATCAAACGGTTAGTAAATTAGTGAAATCATGAGAACGCTTTTAGGAGGGTATTGCTGAAGTAATAGCAGTATACATAACTAACTCGTGGTCCATTGCAGCCACATATGACAACAATAGGATCTTATAACTATGATAATGTAATACATTAGAGGTCATATATTTAGGATCAGAGATAGTGATAATAGACATATGGTACCCCTAACCTAATTTAAGACGCTGCCGATAAACACTCTCTGTCATATTTCCGAACTTCGGTCTCACTCTATCTTAAGGAATATTTTTAAGCGTGTTTGGTTTGCTTTCTGGCTTTTTAGCATAATTATTTAAAAACTATACTTAACACGCTTTTGAAATTGCAGCGTGAGTAAAATATATATTTTGTTCTTTTTTTATACATCATCCGAGTGCTCTGTTTCCAAGCTAGTTATTGATGTGCTTATTTCTGATTTCTGCTTATAAGTATCTTTGAGATATATCCTCCCTTTATTAAAAAAAAAAACTAATGAATGAAATTTACTCGAAAAATAAAATTACACTTTTTGTAAAGTCAAAATTTATACATTGATTTTATTTAAAAATAAGTTATTTCAGATGCGCGAAAAAATTTGACTGTTAAATAATTTTCAAAAAATAAAAAAATTCACAGAAAATTTTACATTCCAAATCATTTTAAAAGGCTCTAATGTGAAATACTTACCTCATTCTTGCCATAATTTCATTCTTTCTTTAATGGCTAGGACTCTTAAACTAATTAGGTCCTTTTCATGCTGCGCTTATGTATATTTTAGGATATCAATTAGATTATCCTTAGCCCTTAGACTGTGCAATGAGACACTAGCACAATATCCTTAAGGCTTCACACTGTGTAGGATATTGTGCTAGGACCAGTGTGACCCATAATAATTACATTGTAATGCTATTAAGTAGTAAAGTGAACCAAATAAGAACCAATGGCTGATTAATTTGTGCCTATTTAAGCGTTATATCAGTTTCAACAGCGCTGATAAGACCATTGTAACATTTTCTTCCACAGCACTTAGTTTTCATGTTCCTCAAAGTTACCTCATAATGCTATCTGTGCTACTTGGGAGTAACCATCATTCCCTGTATATGCCAGCCAGACTAACCTGATAATAATAATAAACCTCCAGACAATCACACCAACTGTATGGCCCCGAAGTAAGCAGAGCTTGTGTTATGGGTGACCATACAGCAAACTGGGGGAGAATCCAGAATAACCCAAACATATATGAATATAAACAACCTTGATCCGAGAACAAACATCTGCGTACATCACAAAAATGAATGGCCCACCAGGACTCGAACCTGGGACCTCTGGCGTATGAGAGGCTACTACTCACTTTGCCACTTGGCCGTAAATTCTTTTATACAGCATATATACAACTGTCGGTATTTTTAATTATATAGTTAGTGGAGTCAAATCGGTGGTCTAAGTGTCACCAGCTCTCCGACTAATAGTAAATTAATAAAAAAAATTCTTTGAATAAGACAGCAAAAGTAAACATGTCTTTTGCATGCTCTTTAAATAATGGTTAGTCCATAGAAAACAAAAACTGAAAGCTCAAGTTTCCGGCAGCTTTTGTTGTTAATAAATAAAAATGTACCTAATCATTATTTTTATTAAATTATTTAAATTTTATAATTCATATTTGGAATTATAAACAAGAGGTACTAGTTTTACTTACTTACATAATAAACAAAAAAGTAAGTTAGGCGTCAAATTATAAAGTTTTGAGTGTTTATTATCTTCTTTCCAGTTTTTTTGGAATTCGGTGAAGACACAAAAATCGAAGCATTTTGTAAAACAACTGAACCATTAATCTGTCTTGTCATAAATAATGTTGAGGCAGAACCAAGAGACTATTCAACTGAAAAATATCCCTTTTGGCTAGGTCATAAATCTGTCACCAAAATATATGAAGCCGTAAGTATAAATAGAAATTTAGTACATTGCGTTTATTTTTAATTTACAGACTAATGCTGAAAATATAATCGTCTTTAATGTCACATGTTGCAAAGTCAATCAAGACGCTGTAGGTGCGCTTTTTTACGCTCGAAAAAAAAGGCTTCTAGGGATTTTTTCTGAAAACAAAGGACACACTATGTATGTTTGAACCATCAAAACGCTTCATTAGACTTTTCGTCGACTATAAATAGATGAAAAGGACTGGAACTTTGGCCTGCATCAAGTGAGCCGGTGAAGAAACTAAGGGACTCCATTTGTTATTTGTTTGTACTGAAAACAAATATCTAGCCTTAAGACACTGTGACTATGATCGAGATAGCCATCACATAGGCCGTAGGTTATCGTTTTGAAAAAAAAACAGGCTCCTCAGTTAAGCGAGCTATTCTAATTTTTCAAGTATAATTAAAAACAGAGTTTAAAAAAAAGTATGGTTCTAAATGTACGTATTTTCTTTCAGGCGAATGTTGCTGATCATATATTAAGGATTCGGGAACGGACGCGCGAGATGAAGTTAACATTTCAGTATGATTGTTACAATTCAGCTATTGTACATGAAAATAGAACTGACAAAAGTTTACGCTTCCTGACTTGGACGGATAGATTAGTCGGCCCTGAAAAATCTGCGGATAATCCTTTTAACTATGTTGTTCAAAATGACGAATGTAGTAACTACGAAGAGTCTGTAAGTGGTTTTCAATGGTTTGTTGTAAAAAACGTTATTTGTTTGGTGTTTGGTTATACCATACACGAGCTAACACGAAATTGGTCGTTTTCTTTCTTTTATTATATTTTCAAACTTTATTGGGATACAGCTACCTTATCTATAAGCGTATAAATGGCAGATTGACTTAAGGTTAAAAGCCAAGCCTAAAAAAGTTATTAGACTGATTCTTTTGATTGTCCATGAAAATCATTTAACGTAACGTAACGTAACGCAACGTAACGTTCTTTATCATTTCTTTGTCATTTTAGCTGCTATTCTACATTTAAGACGATTAGTATGTTCTTAATCGTATTTCTCGGTAATTCAGTATTTTATTTTAAAGGGTTTGAATGTTTCGTAATAAACATAATTATTTGTATGTTGTTAATTTCTTAGACAGTTGCAAACTACAATCACAATTTCTTATAATAATACTTGCGTTTTTACTTTTTTAGGGAAATATGGAAAAATGGATGAAGGGCTTTATTACCTTAGAAGGTCCTAGTCACAGCTTACCCATAGCGGATATACAGGTCCGAGACATCAATGAAAGATCTGTAAAGCAAACATTCAGATTGAGATTGCAAGAGTTGTGTTTTGCGTAGATTAAATAAATAAGTAAAATTAAGTCCAAGTATTTTATAGTTCGAGGAAAAATAAATTGCATTTTATTTAATGAACTTCTAGCGCACTGTCTTCTCGACCTGATTACTGATAGTGCCTGTATTATATTGCCATCTACATGGTCTAATTCTTTTATCTCTTTCAGCAAAGCGAGACCTCTTTTGAATTCAAAATGTTCCAAAGTGGGATCTTAACAAAATACATTTGCATATACGCTACGTTCTTTAAAAAAATTACGTCGAAAAATTACTTTGCTTAAGAGCCTTACACATTATTCGGTATTTTGATTGTCTACCAAACAAACGATACTTTGCCAACACAGGTTGTGTTGGTAAAATTACCCTATTGCTAAGATAAAGCCCTAGACATAGCCAATTTGACAGCTAAATGAAGTGACACACGTGACATATCTTTTCTTCTTAACAGGAACCTTTATCTATGTTAGTAAATTTTGGCAACAGAAATAAGAGTTTATGAGTAAAATGAGACTTAAAGTAAAATAAGACTTAACTAATTTGAATTTAAATTCTTCAAAGACTTGCAATTCTTCGTCAAAATTGGTTGAAATATTGTTTAGAAAACAACATGGGTAAGAAAAGGTAAGAAATACTACTTTTGTTTTTAGAGTTTAATTTAATCGTAAATAAGCTTTATTATTGTTATAACGTTTATTATTTTTGTTAAAAATAAAGCTTAAGATTTATATTTTTAAACCACGTGAAAAATTATTGTTCATAATATATTATGAACGACAACAGTATAATGTTATTTTCGTAGGTTGAAAAGGTTTTCTTGAGAAAACTTTTACTACAGTAGAAACTTGGAATTTTTTTTTTGTTCATTCCTCTTCATTTTGCATGCTGGGATGAAAGATATATTTTCTGGTTGAGAATTGATGAATCTCTTGAACAAAAGAGCGAATAATTCTTATCTTAGACCTACAGGATTCTAACCCTGGACTTCGATGGCGTTACTTTGCTCTACACCATCAGGTTAACAAATTGAAAACCTATTATATAAGTTTTATAAAGGTAAGACGACTTTTGTGCAAATTTCTTTACTATTAATTTGTTGCTTAAATGATAAACTAAGTCATATATGGTGTACAATATATTATATTTGCGAAAACGAATTTTTAACACGTTTTACCAGATCAAAGTACTGTTGAAATAAAATGAAATTAAATGAAATATTTATTTCTCAACATTGACAATTACTTGTTCTTATTGACGTCAAATAAAACATGACTCTACCGCCAGTTCAAAAAAACCTTCGTGAAGAAGAACTGACAAGAAACTTCACGGGTATATTTTTTTCAAAATAAATTTACAGAGTATCTTTATGTCTATACAAAAGTATTCTTATCTGCATCCGTTTGCTCGGCAAGTGTCCCTCCCCCAAGTGTCCAAACTACGAACACCCTCAAACGGCATACGTTCACGAGTTAACGCGGGATCCAGCCATCGCCCTTCTCAACCATATTAGAGTGAAGTGAGACGCTACCATAGAAGTCGTACTTTAGTGACAATAACGCTTTAGATATTTATCGTGACGAAGAACTCAACGAGCAAACAGACACATTACACATGTTTTGTTACAATACCCGAGGGCTTTTATCATTCAAATAATTGGATAGTTTATAATATGCTTTAGCACACAACTTCTGCTTAATAGTTTCTTGGAATTTGTCAATAGGGAGACCTTGGATATCCTCAGGAACCTCATTATAAAAGCGTATACGTTGTCCCATGAATGAGTTAGTGACTTTATGGAGCCTACTATTATGACCTGCCAGCATATTTTTACCTCTTGTGTTAACATTGTGCAGATCTTTTTTTCTTTTGAACAAGGTTATGTTCTTTTTTACATACATTAAATTTTCTAAAATATATTGTGAATGGAAAGTAAGAATATTTATTTCCTTAAATTTACTTTTAAGTGACACCCTTGGACCGAGCTGATAGATTGCGCGAACAGCCCTTTTCTGCAGAAGAAATATAGTATCGATGTCGGCAGCACTCCCCCACAACAGAATACCATATGTCATGAGGCTGTGGAAGTAACCGAAATAGACTAAACGAGCAGTTGTTTCATTTGAAATTTGTTTCATTTTTTAACAGCATATGCGGCAGAGCCAACCCTTTTCGCTAAACCATCAACATTCGGTCCCCACTGGAGTTTGGCGTCTAAAGTTATGCCCAGAAATATAGTTGAGTTTACAGGAGTCAGTTCCTGGCTCTTAACTACAATGTTTGTGTTTACCTGATTGACATTTGGCAATGTGAACTTAACACATTTAGTTTTTTTTTCATTGAGGAGCAAATTATTAGCTGAGAACCACTTCTCTGTGTTGGAGATGCATTGGTTTACTGTTTTTTGTTTGTTTACTGTCAGTTTCTTGTCTTTTGATTTTAAATAAGAAGGAAGTATCATCAGCAAACAATATGACCTCGCCTGATTGATTCTTAACGACCGATGGTAGATCATTGACATATACTAAAAATAGGAAAGGGACAAGAACTGACAATGGGTGTGCCCTGGCCCACTGCCGATCCTGATGATTTTTCTCCATTTATTGCAACTTTCTGTTTTCTATTAGAAATATATGATTTAATCAAGGCAAGCGCTCGATTTTTTATGCCGTAATGGTGCAGTTTCGTGAGTAGAGTAGTATGATCCACACAGTCGAACGCCTTGGACAAGTCACAAAAGACACCAATAGCATCACACGACTCCTCCCAGGCACTGAATATGTGTTTTATGAGCTCAACATCGGCATCGGTTGTTGAGCGACCCCGCGTGAAATCAAATTGGTTAAAATTCATTAAACTATATCCATAAAAATGAGAAAGTATTTGATTTAAAATTAATTTTTCTAAAATCTTACCGAGCGTTGGTAGTATAGGTATAGGTCTAAAATTATTAGTGTCAGACATACAACCTGCTTTGAATATTGGAATGACTTTACTCAATTTCATTAAATCAGGCAAAACACCATTATCAACACAGTCATTAAATATACTGGCTAAGCACGGAGCTATACCATCAATGACAGATTGAATAATTTTAACAGAAATGTCATCTAAATCGGCAGTATTTTTTAATTTAATTCTTTTGAATGCATTTAAAACTTGTGCAACTGTAACATGTTTAAAGTTGAAATCAATATCGCATGAATTTACATTTTCCATTAGCAGTGACTGTGCAAGAGTGGAACGTGAATTAATACTTATAGTAGTTGAGACAGGGATGGCAATTAAAAAAATGTTCAAATGCTTCAGCAACTTCTCTGTCAGTTGACAACAATTTATCATAAATTTTTAAATTATAATAGGTCTTTACCTATGAAACTGCCGTTTTGCCGTACTGGCCATTTAAAATGAAAATATATTTTTTTTTTGACTGATAATTCTAATTTCAAATTAATTTTATTTGACAAACATGGAATTCTTTTTCTAAAATCGTCATTTGTTTAATAGTTAGTGTTTTGTTTTCAACGCATTCGAACATTTTTCGTCATCATGGATAAGTTAAAAATTCGAGTAATTATGGAGCGGCACAAGCGGCACGCAACATCAACGACGTTTACGGAGCGAACACTACAAACGAACGCACCACCCGTTATTGGTTTACCCGCTTCCGTTCTGGAAATTTTGACCTGAAAAATGCACCCCGTGGTCGTCCGAAAACTTTGGTCGACAATGACGAATTAAAGGCAATTGTGGAAGCTGATGAAACTCAATCCACGGCTGAATTAGCAGCAGCTTTCGACGTTAGCATCAAAACAATATTGGTCCATTGCGTCAAATTGGCAAGGTAAAAAAGCTTGACAAATGGGTACCCCACGAACTCAATGACCGCCAGCGCGAAGTACGCGTGGAGACGTGCCTTGCACTGCTCAGCAGGCATACAAATGAAGGAATTCTGAACCGCATTGTTACTTGTGACGAGAAATGGATCCTGTTTGACAATCGTAACTTACCCCTAGAAAAGTGATGGTCACTGTTTGGTGGTCTAACGCGGGTGTAATTCATCACAGCTTCTTGCCAAACGGGACAAGCATTACTGCAGATAAGTACTGTGAAGAACTGAACACAATGATGGAGAAGCTCGCACGTCTCCAACCAGCTTTGGTCAATCGTTCGGTTCCACTGCTCCTGCACGACAACGCGCGAGCTCATACTGCACAGCAGACGGTCTCCAAGCTACAAGAGTTGGGGTTGGAAGTTCTCCGTCATCCGCCGTACTCACCAGATCTTGCGCCTACAGACTTCTACTTTTTCCAGAATTTGGATAACTTCTTGGCGGGAAAAAAATTCAATACCCGAGAGGCAGTACAAAATGCCTTTGAAGAATTTGTTGCCTCCCGTCCAGCTGATTTCTACCAATGCGTTGGCAAAGATGCATTGACTGCATGGGTGATTATTTTAATTAATAGAAATAAAAAATATATAAAAAAATTACGCTTCATTTATTTCGTGAAAAACGGCAATTTCATAGGTAAAGACCTAATATTTGGTAGGGGGGTCTTTTGCTTTCCCAGTTTCCTGATTAATTATATTCCATGCAGTTTTTTAAATGTTAGTACTATATTTAATTTTATTATTAATGTATTTAGATTTACTACACTGCATATTCTTTTAAATAATTTAGAATACTTTTTATATTATAAAATTATATTCATAAAATATCTTTTTATGATTATAAGTTCTTTCACTGTACAATTCATATAATCTATTTCTACTTCTGCATATTCCCACTGTTGCCCAGTCACTTAACCTAAATAAATTATTATTACACATATTGTTTTTTTTTTTGTAAAAACAGAGTCATATTTATTTTTAATTATATTATGAATACAGTTATATTGAGTAATAGGATCGCCACAGTAATCTTATTTAAATGTTTTTTTAAATACATTATTTCTAAATGTTTCAAGCCGTCTCTCATTTATGGGTATAAAGGTAATTTTTCTTTTTAGAGTGTTTTTTGCCCAATATTAAAAGTGGCCAACTGTCCGCTATGATCTGATTGTAGTTTATTTATTACTGACTTTGTATATGGCACTAAATTTGTAAAAATGTTATCAGGGCATATGGCTTAAGTCGCTGTGATTCACGAAGGCTCTAAAAATTTATTTTTTAAGTTGTAACAATTAAAAAGATTCAAGAATCGTTTACTTTGTGATGTCTCTACTAATAACTCCATATTGAAATCGCCACAAATAATTATTTCTTTGTTTTTGTTATTTACTCTATGTAATACCTCATCCATAGTGCTCTCAAACACTTCAAACGGTGAGGATGGGGGTCTGTAGACACTTATTGTAACAATATTCCCTATCTCAATACAGGCTATTTCAACAGATCGCTCAAGAGACAGACTTACAATATCAGAGCGTTCTTTAAATGCAAGGCTCTTAAGAGTGATGTTCATTGAGCAACCACAAGTTGTTTGTTCTCTGCGGAATGAACTAGCAATTACATGATTTTTATATGAAGACATAAGTTGACACTGTCTGAGTTAGTGTTCTGTAATACATAGTACATGAATATTTTCAGTTTATAAAATTCTCAATCTGTAATTCCTTACCATCAATGCCCTGCATATTTTGATGGGCTGTGTTCATAATATTATCTGTTACATTTAGTATTCTTAGTAGTAATTTAAGTAATAAACTTAAATTTACTTAAATTACTACTTAGAATACTACTTTGTCATTAACTTATATTTAAATTATTCCTAATACTATGTTTTGGAATATTACATTCCAGTAGGACAAAAGTATAAATTGACTGCTCAATAGAAGCAGCGGTTGTAGTCAACGAATTGACTGTTATGTATAAAATATAATATGATAGTGAATATGCTATCTGTCGCAGGTCATAATTGTACAAATTGTACCTATCATTGGTCATGTAAGGCTTAGTTATAAATTTATTTGTATCAATAATTTGAAAATTTTTGCTATGACGACAAGTCATATTTTGTATACCTATATTTATTCGATGCTTTATATTATTTTCGGACGGTTATGGGTAAATGGAAATGCAAACAAAATAATTTTACTAAGATTCTGCTTGCAATTCAATCCAGCAAAACCTGCTGTCATGGTTTTCCTCCTTAGTTGCTTACATCTACCCACTAATATAATTAATATTGTATTAGGGTTAAATGTACAAGATGTAATTTTATGAATAATGTCATAATATGAAGCACCGGGGTAATAATAATTAGTTATTGGCCCACCAACACACCGAGTAAGTTGCAAAAAAGATATTCATCGATACTAACCTGTTGAAGTATGAAATTATATATTTATTTCTCAACATTGACAATTACTTGTGCTTATTGACGTCAAATAAAGCATGACTCTACCACCAGTTCAGAAAAACCTTCGTAAAGAAGAACTGGCAAGAAACTTCGCGAGTATATTTTTTTCAAAATAAATTTACAGAGTCTCTTTAAGTCTATACAAAATTATTCTTATCAGCATCTGTTGGCTCGGCAAGTGTCCCTCCCCCAAGTATCCAAACGACGAACACCGTCAAACGGCAGTCCGTTCACGAGTTAACGCGGGTTGTTTCATCTGTTTGTCTCATTTTTTTTAACAGCATATGCGGCAGAGCCAAGCCTTTTCGCTGACCCATGCGGTCCCCACTAGAGTTTGGCTTCTAAGGTTATGCTCAGAAATACAGTCGAGTTTACAGGAGTCAGTTCCTGGCTCTTCACTACAAAGTTTGTGTTTACCTGTTTGACATTTGGCAATGTAAACTTAACAAAAGTTTTGTTTTCATTGAGGAACAAATTATTACTGTAATTAGTACTGACAATAGGTGTGCCCTGGCCCACCCATAACGCACTAAAGCTATGTAAATGGTATTAAAGCCTGAAGAACTGGTGCTCATTTGTTACTTTAATGAGCAGAAAGATACAGCAAATCTTTTTTTAAACTTTTTTATTTGTATTGGATGTTTTAAGCGAAACACAATTCCCTCAGTGCAAATTTAAGTTTTTGAACTTTATATTTTTTGTCAATATTTCGTATATTCACGTCAATAATCGGTAAACGATTAATAAGACCTTCTAGAGTTATGTAACTGTGCTTCCATGTAGGGTGTCCCTGAAAATAAAAATAAGTAATTTTATTTAACTGATAAAAAACTAACTTGGGCAAAACTACTTTTCTCAAACTTTTTATCGCCATTACACTACTCCATGTTTGTGAAATAAAAAAGATTTTTACGTAAAGCTAGAAACTGTAAATTTACAGTGTTTTTCCAATGTAACTATAATAACATATGAATAAAATATGATCTGTCATCAAAGACATTCTTAAATAGATACGTACATAATCGTTTTTATGGAAAATTGTGGTGACGCTAAAGGTATTTTTAAAATGTGAAACTAAGAAGTTAAGACTGACTTTAAAAAATGGTACAACTTACCATATCTTCAATGTGACTGCAATTGTCTTCTTGGATTTCGTATTTAAATGGCATTGTTTCTGTAGCTTTGGTGCCAATTATCCCAGAATTCCAAGATAAAAGACGTAGGTCCTGATCCGCTTTGAACGGATTTATAATGGGTGAATTTATACAACTATATTTATATTTTAATTTCATTTCCCATGATTGTCGGCGGAGCCAAGTAATTTGATTTGCCAATACTTTATTTTCCTGCAAAAATATAATACAAGTTATCAAAAAATTTGTAAAACGGTAATGTATCGGTATTTTCACCTAGTGCCATACGTTTCATTAAGTATTTTTAATCCGAAAGAATAAAAGCAAGATCCGACTATTAGTACTATTTTTACTGTGTGTTTGTGTTTTGCCTGGAAATACGAATAATTATATTAATTATAGCTGCGTTAATTCGTTGACTAGGTTTTTATGCCATTTAGTCCGTTTAATGTCAAGTTGTGGTAGTGAATTTAAATATCGAGCATGTTCCCCTTGCTGCAATCTTTATACGAAAGATATAGCACCTAAGCCTTCTCTTACGCGTGAGCAATCGAACTACGTGGCTTGTATTTAAAAGTGTGACCATTAATGGTACTTTCCCCATCAGTTCGGCTTTCGCGCTAAACACTCCTGCCTTCAGCAAGTCCATCGAATCGTTGAGTATATACTTGACGGTTTCTATCCGCGTCGTTATAAAACAGTCACGGTTTTCTTTGACGTAGCCAAGGCTTTCGATAAAGTCTGGCACAGCGGTCTCGTTTATAAACTCTACAAAATAGGCTTACCGGATCGCCTAGTCAGGTTAATAGCGTCGTTTCTTAAAGACCGTACGTTTCGATTTAAACACGAAGGCACGCTTTCTGCGCCTCGTCCCATAAAGGCTGGAGTTCCTCAAGGCTCAGTCCTCGCCCCTCTGCTGTACACCGTGTACACCAACGACATTCCCATCCCGCCGAAAGGCGTTGAACTCGCCCTCTTTGCCGACGACACCGCACTCTATACCAAAGGCCACAGTGTTCCGCACCTTGTAACCAGACTCCAAAAGGCCGTAAACGCCCTTGGTGTATGGTTTCAAAAATGGCGCATCGATGTGAACCCTGAAAAGAGTTCTGCGATGCGCTTCAACCACAAACGCCGTCGTCCCGCTGGCGATCCCCACGTTCGAATGTTAGGCATTCCCATCCCCTGGAAGCGCAGTACTAAATACTTAGGCGTCACATTAGATCCGACGCTTTCTTTCAAGCCACACGTCGAAAGAGTTTCGAAACTCGCTCGTCACTACTTAGGCCGCCTAAATAGCATGTTAGGTAGAAAAAGTAAAATGTCTTTCAGAAACAAACGTACACTTTACAAGGTCTGCGTTAGACCCGTCATGACATTTGCCTCGCCAATCTTTGCCCACGCCAAACCCTCCCACCTGCACAAACTGCAGGTAGTTCAAAACCTCTTTTGCCGCAGGGCCACAAACGCACCGTGGTACGTGCGAAACTCGGACTTGCATAGAGATCTTGAACTGCCTACAGTACAACAACACCTCAAAACACTCTCTGAAGCGTTCTTCAAACTCTCCGAAACCCATCCCAATCCTCTAGTTCGTGATTCAGTCTCATATACCACTCCTGTCTTAGATTCGAAGTTCAAAGTCGCTAGGCCTAGGAATGCGCAAGCGTACTCCTCCACCAGACTGTCAGCCGATCTTGAAGCCCTTCTGGCCGCAAATTCTAATTCTAACGTAAATTCTAATTCTAACGTAAATTCTAATTCTAACGTAAATCCTAATTCTAACGTTAATGCGAATTAGTTCAATTTTATTTTGCAATTTCTTTATTTTTTTAATTATTTCATTTTCATTTTGAGCACCTTCAGTGCTATGTATTCACCTTCAGTGCTTTGAGCAAATTCTAATTCTAACGTAAATTCTAATTCTAACGTGAATTCTAATTCTAACGTAAATCCTAATTCTAACGTAAATGCGAATTAATTCAATTTTATTTTGCAATTTTTTTATTTTTTTTAATTATTTGATTTTCATTTTGAGCACCTTCAGTGCTATGTATTCACCTTCAGTGCTTTGAGCACCTTCAGTGCTATGTAATCCCAGCGGGTGACCCCTTCTGGGCCCCGCTAGCGCGGCCTCTTTCTCCAATTGGCCGTCGCTCAGATGAAGATTGAGTGGCAAAAATGCACGAGCCGACAGGGGGTTTTTAGTGGGTATGGTCCTGGTAGGCGTCGGGACGAGTCCCACATAACTTTGGAATCGCGCCAGAGTATGCGTCAGGGCATTTTTATCCTCCTGCCCTTCCCGCAGAGGGGAACAAAAAAAATGGTACTTACATAATAGTTTTTGCCAGTAAAATCATAATGTTCGCTCAACCAAAAAGGTTTTGTAGAATTTGTGTAGTCTAATTCTTTTTCCTCGATATTATTTTCGTTAATTCTAAGGCATGTGTAATACTTCTCGTTGCCTTCTTGACTTTTCTTATCTTTTTCGCAAAAGACTTTAAATGGGCACACTTCTCTCACCCAAAAGTAACCTAAAAAGTTTAATAAATATAAAAAGTTGTAAAGAATAATCCAGACTTATCATAACATTTCACACAAATCTAACTGAGGTGTATTTTTTTTTTGCACACTAATTTTGGGTTCCTTTTTATACTGGCATTATTAACTTAATAACTCGTCTGATTAATGACAATTTGGAACTTGCTTAAGAATCTACGTGATTCTTCCAAACAAGGTACTTGTCTTAGCGAAATAATTAAGCTTGATAAAAGCCAAAAACTTCTTTCAGAAAATTTATGATCGATTATTGTAATATAACTTCGTGTAAGTGCCGATATAAATTTGAGGGTAACAAAGATCTATACAAGAGTTATAATTGTCAGCTTTATATCAAATTATGAAAACCATAATCGTAAAATTTACATAAATACCGTCTTGATCGACTTCTTCGCAAAGCTTCGGATATGGCTTTAACTTATTGACGCCTAGCGGCATTTCACCAGAAATACTGATGGAAGTTAAGCAGTCATCGTTATCTCCTAAGTCTCCCTTCATACCCTAAATAAAGAACATGAAAGGTTAAAGAATTAAGGATATTTAATTTCCAAATATATTTTGTAGAAAATATTTAGAGGCTTCAACTATCTTTAGCTATTACAAAACATTTTACAAATATTATTAAATTAATTAAATTGGTTCAGGTACTGAACGAATCCAGCTACAGATTATTCCATCAATGAAACATTAAATAATTTGAAACAGTTATTTTCTTAATGTCAACGAGACTATATCACCATGTAAGTAATTGACGGTATTCTTTATTAATAATTATAATTTAAGTTATGAAACAAATGATAATAAAATAACAAGTATTGCAGAAGTTGATCCGTAGACGTCTACGCACCTTTACAAAAGGTTGATTTTGATTCGTAAGAATTTCTCAATTTATCACGAACGCCTAAATTATTCCTGAACAGAGACCATTTTTCCACATCCACCTGGCTTACTTACTTCCAGTTGGCCAGTAATAACTTCTTAGATGTGTGATTTCTCTTACGATGTTTTCCCTCGTCGCTTTTGTAAAAATTAATTTAGCAGCCACCGGTATCTTACCCAAACGTCAGATCGAGGAGACAACGCCACCGACTTTTCTTTCGCTTTCTATATATTAACTTACCTTTATACCAGTCATTCCTTCGGTGACTAGGAGACCTTTGTCACCCCGTTGACCCTAGTAATAATAACAAGCAATTTTGTTAAAATATTTTTAATTATTATGTGATGTTATTCTTTTCAAGATGTAATAATATTTAGAACACACGCATGTTTTGAAATAGTAAAGAAATCATATGCATGTACATTCAATTTAATTTTTTTTTAATTGCATTTGTATTCAATATTGAGACCTGTTGAAATCACGAAGACTAAATTGGTGGGTTTATAAAGTTAAAATTTTGGGCAGAGGACCAGCGCTATAAATGAATTTTTAAAGAAATATTTTAGATGGTTCTATAAAAATTCATACGTATGCCGAAAAAACTAGCCTCAAAATATAACTAATATTATAAAAATAAATATCGTTTTGATAAATAAACAACTAGCATCGTATCACTTAAATTTTTTCCATCAAGTCAGAAAAGTACAACTCTTTAATTTCATACGCAGACATAACGAACTTATTGAACGGAACTATTCTTCATCATATTCACGTTTTACGGACAAAAAAAGAATCCTAATTGTATCAAATGAGTGGCAGCATTATTCACATGTTATTTATACATAGGATTTGGATACGTAAGTAGCCCCATTAATTAAGGAATGTGTCTGTTATTTAAACACTATCAATATCTGCTATCTGTCTATAGAGACAACGTTCGCAACTTCAAACAGCTATAACAAATCGGGATTGGCTGGATCGAACTGTCTAGGTAGAATATTGAAAATGGCGTTAGTAGACAATTATAAATAGATTACTGATACATATTGTTGGCGTAAAGTTAACTCATATTACCGTTTGTCGAAAATGCAAATACCAGGCCACTCAGAGACTATGAGGCAAAGTTGCTGGTAGAAGGCTCTAGTCGTTGAGAGTAAGTTCCACATACCCACGCAGCCGGCTACATGGCACGTGCAGGAGCATTTTACCTACCTCCCTCCCCGAGGAGGGTCCCTAAATAGCTTTGTTTAGGTGCAAAACAAAAAGAGAATTTAATTGAATACCTAGGTGGAGTATAGAATTCACAATATTTCATATATTTCCAAAATATTTTAGGTATTCTTTGCATTGCCTAGGTATTGTTTAGAATACCGGGTTATACAGAGTACCGGTAACATATACAGGTATTCTTTAACCTTACACACATACTTTTTTCAAACTACAGTTATATCAATTTTGTTACTCACAACTGAAGGAATAAATAATTTTAACAAACTTACTTTCGATAATAATATCTCGCCTTCTGAAATGAAAAGGTATACATTAATAATTTGAAGATTTTATTCATTATTTAATTATTACTAGCTGTTTTATGTGGTTTCAAATGCTACTCACAACCTGATAGGATATTTTTATATAAATGCAGCCAATGAATGATACTCCCATTACCAATAAAACAACAAGCAACAATTATTTCTCTTTGTAACATTATGTTACCGAAAATGTATGAAACCTAGGAGTTGGGTAAAATGTCATAAATTTCCATTTGCTATGTAGGAAATGTATAGATTTCCTAGACAAAGTGCATATTACTAAATAATATATTATACATTTCCGATCTATTTTAGAAATTGTCAACATTTACATGGAACGGTATATAATAAAAGTTTACATATTTTGTACAATAGAAGTACTGACTTTGCGATAGACATTTGTCTTATCTCACAGCAAAAATATCAAAAAATAATATAGATTCACAGGAAAATTTTACATATCTCATATCTCAAACACTAAGTTATTAAAAGATGAAGTAATAAAAAAGTGGTATTACGAACATAAAGTTTGACGTTTGATTCCAAGACAGATTCATATTAATAAAAAAAATTACAGATTTATGACTGAAGCGATGGAAGATTCTATCAGCATGAATATTAAGTTAATTATTGGTCAAAGTCTATTAATCTATCTAAAAAGCGTTCTAGTAACGATTTTAGCATCCTGTTTCATTAATATCGGTAGTATTTTTGTGCAAAAATGAATAACAAAATCCAAACTTCTTAATTTTAAGGAAGATTCTATCAGCATGAATATTAAGTTAATTATTGGTCAAAGTCTATTAATCTATCTAAAAAGCGTTCTAGTAACGATTTTAGCATCCTGTTTCATTAATATCGGTAGTATTTTTGTGCAAAAATGAATAACAAAATCCAAACTTCTTCATAAAAGAGATATAAAATGTCAACGTCAAAGTCTTAAATAAATTTTGTGAAAGTGACGCTTCAATTTTTTTTTGCAAATATGTGCAAATACATTATAACGTAATAAATTATCTCAAAATCATGAATATGTAGTTTCAAAATAATCTAATGCTAGAAAATATATCTAATGTAACATATAAAACATTTTTTTTAATTTAATTCAAAATTCGATTATAAAAATAGTATCATAATAGGCTATTTGAATTGTTTTCGAAAACCATCTCATATAATTTTGTGACGTACCTATAAGGACCCTAGAAATAAAACACATTTTTATTTACTTAAAGTATTTCATTAAAAAAAAAAACGAAATGCAAAGTACACTGATTACTTTATTAAAGCCGTCAAAACGCTTGGTACAGCAATGTGGCGTCGAGACTGGCCTGGGACACGGCATGCATTGACGAAAACAAGATTTTGACTCGCATGTGACGTCATTAAAAACTCAAATCAAAACTGTTTCATTTGTTGTCCAACTCAAGATAATTAAGTTTATTTGTAATATTCTTTTGGAGTTTTCATTCGAATCGGTTTAAAAATTCATTATTTTTTATATTGTCAAATAGTCTATCATACATTTTTTAGCTTTATCTGACGGATCACCTTGTTGTCTTGAGAGAGCTTTTAATACGTACCTATATATAGTTTCTTTGATCGTAACAAAAATGGCCTATAGTTTTATTCGTTTTATTGATATATTTTAATTAATACATAATACGCTTACACATTTATATCCAAATAAGCTGACTGATGTCTCTTAGCTAACTAGATAATCAAATATTTTTTTTTTCAGTATTAATTAATCACTTACGAAAGGTTGAAGTGCATGGTTCTCCAGCTTCATTGGTGTAATCCTGTGACATTAAAAGCTTTTAAGTGGAATTATTCGTAAATCAAAAGAAAGTGTCGTTTAAAAAACAGTAATTTAATTAAACAATAATGACGGTGATGTTCATATTTATGAACATAATATATTTTTTTAAACCATTTTATAATGTACTTATATTTATTCACTAATTATGCTATGTTATAGTTATCTGTAGATGTCAATACTCACCACGATACCTTTTTGAGCTCTGATGTTTTCTACAACATAAATCAAGATGTAATATTTACATAATTATAGCTGAATAACGAACACACGATCCGCTAGATGGAGCATAGACCTGTGCTCTTAACATTATTAATCGAAGGCGTCATCATAGAACACGATGATTCGATGTTCTAGATTAATAAAGCGTCGCTAGCCTTACGAAATGGGCCGTCGGTTTGGAAATTGCCTTTGTCATTAAAATTTCATTGGCTGTTTCATTCCGAATTCAATCACATCAACGTTAACATTAAGGTTAAAACTGCGGTATGAGCACCATCAGTGCTATTATATTTCCCAGCGAATGACGCCATAAGAGTCCCCGCTAGCGCGGCCTTTTTCTCCACTGGGTCGTCGCTTCAGATGAAGCTGTGAGGCAAATAATTGCCAGAGTCATTCAGGAGGTTTTTAAGTGCGGAGAGGCTCGGAGCGAGTCCCACATAACCTCGTATCGCGCGTGGCGGGGTATGCGTAAGAGTATTTTTAGATCCTACTGCCCTCCCCGCGGAGGGGAACAAAAAAAATACTGAGGTAGATATACAAAGCATTTAGTACTAGCCTGGAATACAAGTTCACTCTATTGACATAATTAAATTGTTAGGATTAATCTTTTTTTTATGAATGTTAATTGTTATAAACATATGGGTTTTAAGAAACTGCCCTTGATTCTGGGTATATCAGATTCACAGTGCGATAGTGGAGGAGCTCTCTCTCTCTTTCTCTCTCTCCCTTTCTCTCTTTCGAGCTTTTTGTGAGCTAAAACTAATAAGATAAGGGCGCGCTGTATTATTGTCATTAAAGGTTAGCATGCTTTTTGTGTCCTGCCGTAGTAATTACAAACATCAAAAAAAGTTTGAGATCACTAGCTAAAGATGGATTTTTTTATATTTTACTTTTTAAAAGAATGTTGCTTACGTAACATCTTTTTTAAAAATTATACACTTTTTGAAATTAAAAATATTATTTATTTTTTAGTAACAAAAATTGAATTTAAAGGTCCTAATGCGATTTCAACTAATAAATAATTGAAAGAAAATGATAATTTAACTAAATAATATCAATATTGTTTTTATTTAGTACAAGATAACTCTTTCCCTGGCTCGAACACTTTATTTATTTATTTGCGGAAATCCTTCTGGGCATGCTGAGAATTAAGTTATCCAGCATTTCTTGCGGTAACCTGTCCCATTCTGATCTCTGGCACTGTCTGTGGAGGTAGCTGACGGTTCCAAACAGCTCGCTTGACAGCATCCCAAGCGTGCTCTATCAGGTTTAAGTCAGGCGAGCCGGCAGGCCAGTCTAACCTGGTATTGTCGTATTCACACAGAGCAGCTTTGATTCGTTGAGCTCGATGTCCGGGTGGATTATCGTCAACCAATACGAATCGAGGGCCATAGTTTATTCTAAATGACCTGACAATTCCATCAATAGCAATGGTTTGGTACAAAGCTGCAGTCATCCAGCCACGATACGGGATCAACGGCGTTCTAGCACCAATCATTATACCGCCCCAAAAGGATACCAATTTCCCGCCTTCTTGAAAGGTCCCGGTGGCGTTCTTTATCTTTCAGCGTTCCCACGTCTTCTACAGACACGGAGACGTCGGTTGTCCGGATGAGTGCTAATTCTGGACTCGTCAACGAAGAGACAATTCCACCAAATGTTTTCCTCGTCGTCTTCTTCATTGTCTGAGTGCTGATTTCTTGTCCAGTAGCAACCCGCAACTCAGCTTTTGTTTTAGTGGCATTGATTATTGGGTCTCGGGCAGTCAGCAATCTGATGTATTGCTTCTAAGCAGCAGTAAGAAGAGCTGGCTGAATACAGCGAGGTCAATCAGCAAAGTTTTCCACCCCGCGATACCTCCGTAACGCGTTCATGACACAGGATTAGGATATAGCCACTCTGCGTGCTATTTCTCTCGTAGAATGTCTTTCTTTCCCCAAAGTAACAATTATTGCTCGTAAAACTTTTGAAAATTTAATCTCTTTTTATACAGAAAAACAATTGATATTAAAAATCTTTTGTTATTAAAATATTTGATTTTTAAATGAAGAATCTACGAAGAAAAAGAAAAACGTTTTATTCTACTGTAACAAAAAAGATTTCGTATTTTCAAAGTGATCTCAAACTTTTTTTAAAGTGTGTATGTAGTAACTTCAACTCTATAACTGGCTCAACTTCACTAATAGAAGTAAAAAAAAATCTTATTTAATTTTAATATGTATATACAAATATTAATATTCCAGTAAAAATTGTATCAATTATAGTACAAAGTTCATAATATTATTTTGAAATACGAAAATTAGGCACAGTTATTCTTTATTTCTATCAAATTGTAATGATCTCGTAAAATTCTGTTTAAGATAAAGCCTAACTTAACTATTACTTAATAGTGAAACTCTGACTGTATTCTGTTTGTTACTAAAGAGGATTCAATCAAATAATGGTCATCAAATGAGAACATTTCTAGAACTAATTGTATACAATTCGGTGGCTCATAAGACAAAACTTCATTAAAATGACTGAGAGTGAATTCACTACTAAAAATCAAGATATTTAAATGACAACTTCCGATAAGTTTAAAGGTGGTTTAAACTGAGTTTCAAAGCTCTATTTAAAGATTTAATGAAAGATGATCTACTTGAGCCTAAAATCGGAAACCGGCATCAAATTAGAAAGAAAGAAAGGAAGAAAGAAAGAAAGAAGGACATTTATTTCATTGCAACGGAACAAGAATAATACAAAATTACTCAACACAATAAATTAAATTTAAAAAATAAAAAAAACAAGAAAATATCGGTTGTGCTACAGTAGGTAGGTATCTCCGCAGCCATGAAATTTATATTATTTATAAATTTCATAGCATTATATTATATTATTATTTATGAATTAATGAAATGCATTCATAATAAACAAGAAAGATGTGGTAAAATGGGTTTAATTTTTTACCATTACCTACTGTTTTTTCGCAATAAACGTGTAAAACTCACCGTCAGCAAACACGATTCCGGTTGTGAATAATATCAATAAAAACATTTTAAAAGCACAAATTATGAGCATTAGTTCGATTTGTCACAAGCTTGCGATAATACTAAAATTAAACATTTTGGAGCCAACTTCCTGTTCAATGGTGTCACTGTTTTCCCGTACCGGTGTGTCATAAATATTTATTTTAAAAGCGAGATTATGTGCATAAAAAAAATAATTGATTATATGTTGCAAGAAACGATTTTTTTTTGAAAAAGTTGAATTTTGACAGATAAATAGTACAGCAAGTTATTTTTTAAATTACAAGTAATAATAGGTCTTTACCTATGAAACTGCCGTTTTGCCGTACTGGCCATTTCAAATGAAAATATTTTTTTTTGACTGATAATTCTAATTTTAAATTAATTTTATTTGACAAACATGGAATTCTTTTTCTAAAATCGTCATTTGCTTAATAGTTAGTGTTTTGTTTTCAACGTATTCGAACATTTTTCGTCATCATGGATAAGTTAAAAATTCGAGTAATTATGGAGTATGAGTACCGTCGTGGCAGCAAAGCGGCACAAGCCGCACGCAACATCAACGACGTTTACGGAGCGAACACTACAAACGAACGCACCACCCATTATTGGTTTACCCGCTTTCGTTCTGGAAATTTTGACCTGAAAAATGAACCCCGTGGTCGTCCGAAAACTTTGGTCGACAATGACGAATTAAAAGCAATTGTGGAAGCTGATGAAACCCAATCCACGGCTGAATTAGCAGCAGCTTTCGACGTTAGCATCAAAACAATATTGGTCCATTTGCGTCAAATTGGCAAGGTAAAAAAGCTTGACAAATGGGTACCCCACGAACTCAATGACCGCCAGCGCGAAGTACGCGTGGAGACGTGCCTTGCACTGCTCAGCAGGCATACAAATGAAGGAATTCTGAGCCGCATTGTTTCCTGTGACGAGAAATGGATCCTGTTTGACAATCGTAAGCGCTCAGCAAGTTGATTGGACCCTGGTTCAGCACCCAAACAATGCCCTAAACGAAAACTTACCCCTAGAAAAGTGATGGTCACTGTTTGGTGGTCTAACGCGGGTGTAATTCATCACAGCTTCTTGCCAAACGGGACAAGCATTACTGCAGATGTGTACTGTGAAGAACTGAACACAATGATGGAGAAGCTCGCACGTCTCCAACCAGCTTTGGTCAATCGTTCGGCTCCACTGCTCCTGCACGACAACGCGCGACCTCATACTGCACAGCATACGGTCTCCAAGCTACAAGAGTTGGGGTTGGAAGTTCTCCGTCATCCGCCGTACTCACCAGACCTTGCGCCTACAGACTTCTACTTTTTCCAGAATTTGGATAACTTCTTGGCGGGAAAAAACTTCAATACCCGAGAGGCAGTACAAAATGCCTTTGAAGAATTTGTTGCCTCCTGTCCAGCTGATTTCTTCAAGAAAGGCATCAATAAGCTACCAATGCGTTGGCAAAGATGCATTGATTGCATGGGTGATTATTTTGATTAATAGAAATAAAAAATATAAAAGAAATTACGCTTCATTTATTTCGTGAAAAACGGCAATTTCATAGGTAAAGACCTAATATTACAAATATTGCACGTTTTAGTAAGCAATTTATAATATATAGGCACAAGATCATATTTCATACTAAGTATACAATCATTTAAATGTGTTTACTTACACACTATTACTCACGTATTTAAGAATTTTGTAAGTGACGATTTAAAATTAACATATTTAAGGAAAAAGAACCGAACTAGCGTTAGCATTTTTGGCAGGTACGCGATTTTTAATTACACTTTAAAATTTATAAATACAAGAAATGTAACATGAAATGTGACATGAAATGCAAAGTAATTCCTAAAGCAAAATTGAGAAGCAGGAAGGTACCTAAAGGTCCTTAGGTAGGTACTGAGCTATTAAGTACCGAGTGGATCAATAATTTAAAGAACACCTATTTAAAAGTAAAATTATGAACAAATTTGAAAAAGCCCCATTTCAATAAACATTCGAGGAACTTTTTTGCAGGCTCATTCACATTCATTCAGGCTCAGACCGAAAAACGCGCAAGTCATTCTCGCCTTAGACTAAGCCTCCGCCGACTCCCCCGTCTGTACGTAACCTACCTTCATAGGTAAGTAGGTAAATATCTTTCTAGGTTACCTAGTAAGGTGTACCCAAAGAGCAGATATACAAAAAGGAGGTGCTGTAAGTGTCTTTCTATAGGGGGTCAGGTGAAGCCGAAGACTTGCGGATAGGGATTTTTCTCGTTAACAAAACGACTTTATAAATTCTAAGCAGTAAAAACCACATTCTCTTCCTATTTTTTATTTTTTTTATTTAGTGTGACTTTAAAATAAAATAATGCAAGCACGAGATTTCAACATCAATTTTCGAGTGCACGCCACCAAACCTTAAGCGCCCTGACGCCAGCGCCCCTAGCGAGGAGAGACTTGAACTATAAAAACATGTCAACTCAGTCTACATTGAGAAAGAATGCCACATTGCTTAGACCATATTATCTATAATAAATTATATAAATATATAAAAATATACTTATCTATCTATCTATCCTATCTATAATAAGTGTAATCCTTGTTAAATAAAAAAAAATATTACCGCATCTTCTACGCGTCGAATAAGATGAAGGTTTTTTCCTTTTTAATAAAAGTGCCGTCTGTATTTTATACAATGAACTTAAACATTGACAGTACGCAATACTAGTTTCCCGGAAGTTGAGCCGAAGTTGAGTCGTACTGTAATACGATAGATGTCGCGGTTTCACAATAAAATATTTCATAGTAAATCACTCACCCAGTGAGGCTTGAAAGAAAGGGTGTGCGTGTGGATTTAGTGAGCACCCTTCAGAAAAAAATTAAAAAATGATGTTCATTAAGTAAAAGTTCTAAAACAATTGTAAAAGTAATATCTGTATTTGTAAATAGATAAAACAAGATTTACATAATTTAACGTGTAATGCTACAAATATTAAGATATTAACATTTTCAACTTACTTAAAATATGTGGACTGAGTGAGCACTCTCAAAAATATACTATCCAAAAACCTGCCACGTTAGTGGTTCGTTTTGTACTTTACAAAGTCCCATATTAATTTTACTGAACTATGCTCATATATAGCAGTTTAAATTTTCAGTTTCCTCATCAGAAATCGGGTTTTCGAAAGTGTACGTAAAAACCTTAAATACGTTACTAGGTGATCTACAAATTATAAAGGTAAGTTAGCATAGGTTTTACTAAAGACAAGTATATAAATATTATATGTTAAATGAATACTTTCACTGATTTCGTTGGTAGTTTGTGAGATTCGAGTGAGCGCACGTTAAATGTAATGTAAATCTTGTTTTATCTTTTTACAAATACAGATATTACTTTTACAATTGTTTAAGTACTTTTACTGACTGAACATAATTTTTTCTCAATCCACACTTACACAAGAAGGGTAGGGTAGATGACACAGAGTAGCTACCTACCTTATGTATACTTATGTATAGAGTCATCAGTAATAATCTTATACTAGCGCACTCTGTCGGTATATGGACACAACAAGTGTCCACCTATCATATATCGTATTTCCAGTCTACCTATCGTATGCTATATTATGCATATTCGAACAAGCTTTTTTTGACGCTAGTCGCCATCGATCGATGTGGATCAACTTTAATTTTACAATGAGGAATATCCTAAAATTTTAAGTTGGTACTGACTTAGGATTTGCAGAATCCTGAGGATCCTGAGGAGGAGGATCCTGAGAATCCAACTACCTTATCCCATTGATAAAGTACACTGCGCGATTTAATATCTGGTAACGATGTCAACTGCAATGTTGAAGTGAAAACTCTAAAATTTTGAAAATTATTGTACCGAGTGAAAAGACCCTGGTGGATGACATGTACCTACGAATACCTACGTAAACACTTACCTACCACACTGGTCTACCTTTAGATTTACCTTTCTAATTATCTGCATAATGTTAATCACAAATCTATGCAGATGATAATTAGGTTATAGGTACCTCTACCTAGTTGCCTAGGGGTAGACTCATTATTTAAAATACAATTTATACTTGGAAATAGAATTATACATCCTATACTATTATCTTATTTCAAATTATAGATGTAAAGAATGTTGAATGAATCTTTCACGATAAAATTAATTTCTAAGTGGATTTGTAGAAATTACTAACAGATCATAAAAGCCTGAAATAACAAATATAGACGCGACCGTTAAGTTGTACGGGAATGGGAATATAGACAAGCGACTTCGAGACCAAAACCTACTTTTAATTATATCTGGCATTATATAAAAGAAACCAAAAAATGTTTTTACTTAGATGGGTAATTTTAAGAATTTTTCACCACGTTGTCCTTGAAGGCCGATTCTAGCCTATTAAGGACTCTAATTGTGATGATAAAAGCTGAGAGTCTTTGATCAAAGCTGTTTTAAGCAAAACAATTTTAAGCACACCCGTATAACTTGTGAAGAAAAAGAATCTCAATAAAAGCTATATTTTATTTTTATTTTTTAGTTGCTCATGTCGAAAATTATCAAAAATTCGAAACTAAATTTCATAACTCAAAAACTATGAAAAGTCGCGGAACGTGGCGTGAGTGGGAATTTTTTTTTTTTTGGATTAAAATGTTCCGGCCTTCCAGTATTACTTAGGAACTTAACCACATAGTTATTAATTAAAAAATTAAATGATACTTATAGAAAATTCATTTACTTTTCACATTCATCTATGTAGGTACTTATATATTTTTTTGTTTTTTTTTTATATCGACAATTCAAACTTATAGGCACATACCTAGCATAGGTTTTATGTTATAATCTTGAATATGATACGGAATAATGGCCAAGTAATGTAAACATAGATTAAAAGCAATTCTATAAGGATTAAACAAAAGAGAGGACTTGAAACAGTGGAAACAGGCATTGCGCAAATTTGTGATTTATAAAAGAAAATCGTTAGTTGTGAAAAGTGATTCACAAAACCATCTTTAACGTACATACTCAGACACCTCTCCATGTCATCAGAGAAAAAACTTGGATATGAAAGCATTTTCTGGGATAGAAGTTAACCTCATAAATATACCAAACTACATATTATTAAAAATAAACTAATGTTTATTCGCCTCTCACAATTCAAGTAAGTAGCTCAACAAGCGGCAAGCAGCAGTATACACGGAACATGTTCAAGGACCATTTATACATGACATTCACGTTTAGTATAATTACTGCCATTTGGAGGTCTGAGTAATTTGGCGGCGTGCCCGGTTGTTTACAAGATTTTATGTTACCACCTGGTGCTTTACACTTTAAGTTCAAAAGGCTTTTTGCACAAAGCTATAAAAGTTTCAGTTAGACCGTAAGATGCAATAAAAAAGGGATTTTTTATATTTTTAAAAGGATGGTAGACTTTAATAGCTGATCAACAGATTCTTTCAAAGGTAGTGTATCTATGATCTTGGCCGCCTTAGTTAATTGATTTCTATGCAACGCAAAGTATCAATGCATAGGACATGTAATTATTTTTAATTTTCAGTTAACTAAGATATTTTTAAGAAAGTTTTTAAAATAATTAATAATACCTATTCAAATTATAAAAACATACTGACTGCGCTTAAAAGAATACCTAATACAAACTATCACAGTCCCTTTCTTTTACAGTAGGTATCTGAAATCAAGGGGCTGTTAAATTGAGTTCAGAAAACTGTTGCAACAATGTTTATTATGTACAATATATGCTTGTTCTAGGCAACCCTTACATTAACTTAAAAGCTGGCTTAAGTCTTCTAAAATTTCTTACAAAGCAACAAATAAATAATCCCCACACAAACTTATAGTAAGTTACCTACATTAAAAAAGACAATAAGCAAAATTTTAACTAATTTATCAATGACAATATTGATCAGAAACAAATCGTAAGGAAAATGGAACTGACGAAGTCGCGCCCTTCTATATTTTGGCTATACATGGTAGTGGGCGGCCTGGATTAAAAAACGTAGTAGGGCGTGACTTCATGTATGGCATAGGCATATGGTATAGTTACACTATACAGGGTTATATGGCTCAAGCTGGTCTTTATTAGCACGGATTGCTCAATTCCCTCTAATATGGTTGAGGAGGGCGATGGCTGGATTAACTCGTGAACGGGTGCAGTCTGAGGGAGACCCTGTAAATTTATTTCTTGCCAGTTCTTCTTCACGAAGGTTTTTCCGAGCTGGTGGTAGTCATGTTTTTTTTGACATCAATAAGAACAAGTAATTGTCAATGTTGAGAAATAAATATTTCATTTCATTTCATTTCATTTCATTTCATGAAAAGCGGTAAATAAACAACAGTTTTAGATAATGATAAAACTCTTTTTTTCGAAAATCTGTTTATTAACCCTTTTTTTTTAATCGGTTATTTAAAAAGCGAAACGAAGGCTTGATCTCTTTTAATAAAGTCACAGATTCTCCGCTGTGTTTAATGTTAAATGAATCAGATTAGACGCATAAATAAATTGTTACAGCATGTTATTGGTCACTTTCGTCACTGCATACTAACACGAGCCCGGATAACTTATGTTTCCTGCATCATACGGATATTAGGCACAACAGTATTCTAGATGGACTGCTACATGCGTATTTACAAAGCGGGCGCATAAGGACTAAAATGAAATTGTACAGAACAGTGCTATTCGCTTCAGCTGGTGAAAATAAAATCTCAGAACCAATTAATTAAATTTTAAATTTTTTTCGAAATTTATATAAGGTATTAAACATATGTAATTGGCGTTTTTCAAGGGAGTTGTTATTATTTATTTTTGAATATAATCATTATTATTTAATCAAATTATGTACCATTGCTATCTATGCACTTTTGCCATCTCACAGGTAGTACATTGATCCCTTTACTAAAAAAACCATTCAGACGGGCATCAATAAAATCTTTGAAGGTGCTTTGGACTGCCCCATCGGAGTTGAATTTTTTCCCTTGCAAGGGGTTATATAAAAAATGCTCTAACGCATACCCCGCGCGCGCGATCGGGGTTATGTGGGACTTGCTCTGAGCCTACCAGAAACACTACCCACTAAAAACACCCTGAATGACTCGTGCAATGTTTTGCCACACAGCCTTCATCTGAAGCGACGGCCAATCTCAGAAAAAAGGCTGCTCTAGCTAGTCACCCGCTGGGAATTACATAGCACTGAAGGTGCTCAAAGCACTGAAGGTGAATACATAGCACTGAAGGTGCTCAAAATCAAATTAAAAATCAAATTAATTCGAATATACATTAGAATTAGAAGTAGCGTCCTGAAGGGCTTCGAGACCTTCGAATTTATACTAAATATATAATTTATATATTGATACTCGGCTAATGCAATTAGACGCTCTTGAGGAGAGCGGGCGGCTCGCAGTTTGCGTGCGAGTACGGAGATTTCCGCAATATCGACGTTTTGGATAACGTCGAACACGGTCTTTATGTCCTCAGTCAACGACGACTGAGGTGAAGACGACGGAGCGGGACGCGGGCCTACGGGAGCTATGGGAGCTGGAATAGGAAGGGACGGTGTAGCGGCCGGACGCTGTCACCAGGAGAGAGCCGGAGTTGGCGTCGGCTGTACGAGCTTTGCTTCTGGGGGAGCCCGGTTGCACAGCGGCGGGAAGTTAGCGGGAGTGAGCGGCGGCGCCAGTTTAGGCGCGGCCCTCTTAGCGACAGAGCGCGGAGCACGCGGACAACCCCTGTAGTTAGCTGAGTGGCCGGACTGGCCGCACAGCACACATGCAGGGGGGGAAGAGTATTCGGGAGTGCGAGTGCACTTCTTCGTAATGTAGGGATCTAGGCACTTAAAGAACCTGGGAGGGGCTGAGTAATTAACCGCTGCATGGCCGTACAGCTGGCAACGGTGGCATTGCCCAGGCCCAGGGTGCTCGCGATGGTTTGGACGCTCGACAGAGATATTCAAGAGTCCGCAGATTGTGCGAGCCTCTCTGAAGATCTCCCTCGAGTTGGAAGTGTTGGATAGGATAACTAGAGCTAAAGGAAAACGCCTACCGCGTTTGGAGTGCATTTTGTGCACTGCTTCAGCCGGGAAACGCTGGGACTTAAGGTCCTCGAGGATTTCATCGTTTGCGAGCTCAAACAGGACGCCCTGTAATACTGCGCGGATTTTACGCTCCTCCGGGAGGGCGTAGGTACGGTACGCGATTTGCTTTACCGAAAGTAACCTAGTAAACACGTGGAAGTCGTCGATGGTCACAACCTGGATTTGATTGAATCGTTTGCGTTGGATGCTTTAACATTATAAATTTTTTGCTCTTTGCAAAGATTATATACCGCGGTCCATTAGATACCGGTACCGTGGGCTCAGGAGAGCCGGTTAGGGTGGAGGCGTTCGATGGCGCATCAGAAGCGGATTCCGAGTCGATCCCGGGAGCGGTACGCTTTCGACGCGACGCGCGAGAGGATGTGACTGATTCACAGTCCATCTCGGATGGCACTAAAGCTGGCAACACAGATAAAGACCTGAGTAGCCTGGGCGTTGGTGGCATGAGGGGCCGGGGACCCGTTAAGTGCTAATAAGCCCTGCGTGAAGATCTCGTCAGGAATTGTCATGCCCGACGCGGCGAGTGCCTGGGCGAACGCCTTCGCAAAGTTTACCATGCATTGCGAAGGATCCATGATGGGGAGGGAAATACCTAAGTTCCTAACAACCTAGCGAACCCTAGCGGCTAACCTCCCTACCAGCGGTAGGGGGGTTGGGGACGAACGCGAAGGTTGCCCCTATTGGGAAGAAAGGCCCCTGTACCGGGATCCAGTCTACCGGTTTTTCCAAAGCCTGAAGGGCTTTTGAAGCGCACCAGGTCAACGCTATCAGCATTTAACCAGCCTTGCGAACAAACGTCGAACTTAACCGACTTAGGTAAGCTCAACTCTGTTGTTGCTGCGAGACTGACTTAGTTACAGCCGGTCGAAACCGGCCCCAGCGTAAGTCCTAAAGAGGCTTATCTCAAGTCGTCGGGGAGGAAACGAGATATTGTACGAATCTCAGCGTATGAGTGTTGCTACGAGTTGTGTTGGGAGAGGACAATTGTGACTCAGCGGCTGGTGCGACCGCGAACACCGGCCGAACGGGGTCCGTCGCAGAGCGGGTCTGGGACTACGCTCGAGAGCGCGGCAGCAATGGCGTTTGAGTATTGATACGAGAGAAGTCGTGAGACAAAATTCGTGACTCAGCAGCCGGGAGCGACCGTAAACACGTCCGAACGGGGCCGGACGCAGATCGAGTCTGATGCGATACCACCGCCATACACAGGATTAATACTTCGAGCCGTTTCTGCAACACTGGTGCCACGGTGGAACTCGTAGTCGTAAATAACGCGATATTTTAAGTTTTTCATTTTTTAAAAGAAAAAACCAAAAGACGAAAAACAAATTAATTACGGTTTTTGAAACACAAATGCGTAAGTAATTAGCTGTATAAATTTGAAATTGGAATTTGGAAAAAAAATATTAGCTTTGAAAAACTTTCGCGTTCAACTTGTGAACCATCAGGTTCGAAGGAAAATGATTTAGCAACAACTGGTAAGATAAAGGCTTCTATCGCTCTTAGACAGAATCGCCAGATTCTGTGTGTTACGATAGTGTACGCCTATACTGACTTTTGTACCGGAAGGAAGGTGCAAATATTGCATAAAAGTTTACATTTGTGTGTATTGCAATAAATTAAACCTGAGGTAGTGTTTGATTGAAAAAAATAATTGTTTTTATCACGTCAGTTTCTAAGATATGTGGTTTCTTATTTTTGTAGTAACCAGTGTCACGTATTGTTTCATTATTAAATGTTTTTTTACGAATAATTTGTATTTTTTTATTTTAAATATGAACCTCTATGTGATGTGCAGTGTGGGTGACGTACAACGTAAATTTTGATCCTTACTTATCAGTGTAGCGCGCAGTGTTGTACCACACCAACATATGTTTTCTAAAAATGTATAAAATAGGGATTTTTTCCAATATTTTTATAGGGCCCTTTAGACTATATTAAATACCCTCAAAATGGAGAACAAGCAAATTTTAAGATTTTTTCTGTCTGCGAAGTAAAGGGTACATATTTATAAAAAAATAAAAAAGCTATCCTACAGGTACCCTCTTTCAAAAACATCAACGGTTTTTTCAAACTTATATTATATTATTTTGCTCCGTAATTTAACGCGAGGTTTGTTTACTATACCCATCACATCCTCATAAGGCAAATCACTGTTATCTTTCTCACTAAGACTGAACAACATTTTTGAGCTGTCCATACATTTTAGTGATGTGACTGAGATCTTTGATTGCATTGACAAAGATATTTGTAAATTGTTGTCATCCTCTTTCCTTCTTTAAAGGCAACTAGAATAAAGTTTCCATGTTCTGCATTATTATTTTTTAATTTTTCTGGCAATACTCTTTTTACTACTGCGCCCATCCGTTTCATCACTCTTTTTCGTCCCTTTATTCTGTCAAATATGAATTTAATAGGCACGTTGTATGTAGCTGCTGCCTGTCTGTATGTTTTTCTTTTTGCGACAACATCTTTTACAGCATTACAAATATCCAGCAAGGCGTACCTGGTTTCCCTTTCTCTTATGTAGACTCGTGGCATGTTAATTATAATCTGCGAAATAAAACGTTTAGTTTTACCCACCATCACCTTCCATGTATTTTATATTATCGTTTCCAACTACCCATACCGTTTACAGTTAACCCAAGCATCGTTTACAATTAGCCAAATACGAATTATTGATGGGTAATTGTAAACATGCATTTCTCGCGTACCGGTTGAGTATTTGTGTTAAAAAGCATTAAAAAAACATAAGCAAACCTAATATAATGGATCAATACTATAGCCATTAACTTACCTTCAATTTTCTTAAACAAGTTAAGAGTTCCAAATATTTGTTGTATATCGCAATTCACATTTTTACCTCGACAGTTTTTCATAACAAAAATAGTAAGGTTATTTTGATGATAGCTGCGTTGATAGATAATAGAACAAACTTGCGTTCCCTATTGAGTAACTTTATCCCTTTTTGTATTGAAAAGGAGTTAATTTGACTGTTTCCAATCACTCCTGTTTACATTTACCCATGGTTTTATTTATTAACTCTTTATTGCATACCACAGTAGTATGCCATGCATTTATTGAATCAATAGTTAAATAATAGACGGCATAAATATACTACTGGCGAACATACCGCTATCCTGCGCAAAATTTACCAAAACATCATGCTATCAAATATTTCCATCTGCCAATACATTTTGAATATATCATATCTGTGCGTTCAGTCTCCCACTTGAGAGTATTGCTCAAGTCAGTTCTCCGGGTATTTCTATCTTAGAGCCTGACAGATCAATGACGCAATATACATGCTCGGTGAAGACTCCTAGAGTTGAAATATACCGCTTTACTTATTCTATCAATTTGAGACATTAAGCATAGTTTGTTCACTTTGATCGAATTATAAAAGCATTCCGTAGGAATTTTCCGTACTTACATAAAATGTAAAATTTTTATGGATCATCAATTGTTTTAAATTCATGCTTGTTTAGTGTCAAGATTAATAAAAATAATTGCAAGTTAGAAATCGGATTCGGAATCTTTGATTTTTGTAATACAACTGACTCATACAAATTAGCATTATACTCGGTCACGTGATGAAAAGATTCCTTCTGATATCTGGTCAATGTGATACTAAAACACTGACTAGACCTAAGAGCAACAAAAAATTAACATTGTAATTGTTGCATAGTGCAAGTTATTGTTTATGAAATAATATTTCGAAAGTTTTTCAGGATGGAGGCCTATCGTTATGATCTTGACTTACTTGACTGTAAGATATCTTGTCCGGAGACAAGTGGACTTTTATAACAATACTTTGCATCTGGTTTATAAATAATTTATCCTCGTGTGTGTAAATTATATGGAAACATATTTCAAATACCCGCCCCTGGAGGCTGACGAAAATCAATTAAAGTCACTCATTAAGGAACAGGTAACTAATGAACCAAACATTTCGTAATTACGTAAATAATAATTTGCCTAAAAGCCCGCCGGGGGCGTACTTTACGAACTCACCTGGGAAGAGAGATTATTTCCCTGTAGTACCTTTTTTTTTTTTTTTTTGTTCCCCTCCGCGGGAAGGGCAGGAGGATAAAAATGCTCTGACGCATACTCTGGCGCGATTCCAAAGTTATGTGGGACTCGTCCCGACGCCTACCAGAACCATACCCACTAAAAACCCCCTGTCGGCTCGTGCATTTTTGCCACTCAGCCTTCATCTGAGCGACGGCCAATTGGAGAAAGTGGCCGCGCTAGCGGGGCCCTTAAGGGGTCACCCGCTGGGTTTTACATAGCACTGAAGGTGCTCAAAACAAATGAAAAGTAAATAATAAACATTAAAAATTGACAATAAAATTAAATTTGCATTAATTCAGATTTACGTTAGAATTAGAATTTACGTTAGAATTAGAATTTGCGGCCTGAAGGGCCTCGAGGTCTAAAGTTAATTGCGTGCGTTCGCGCGTTTCTCGGTCTAGTGACTTTGTATACCGAATCTAAGACAGGAGCAGTATAAGAGACTGAATTTCGAACTAGTGGATTGGGATGGGATTCGGCGCGTTTGAAGAACGATTCTGAGAGTGTTTTTAGGTACTGTTGAACTGTAGGTAGTTCAAGATCTCTGTGCAGGTCCACATTGCGCACGTACCAAGGTGCGTTTGTGGCCCTGCGACAGAAGAGGTTTTGAACCACCTGCAGCTTGTGCAGGACGGAGGGTTTGGCGTGGGCAAAGACTGGCGAAGCATATGACATGACTGGTCTAACGCAGACCTTGTAAAGCATACGTTTATTCCTGAAGGACATTTTACTTTTTCTACCTAACATACTGTAAAGCCGGCCTAGGTAAAAACGTGCGAGTTTCGTTACTCTATCGACGTGAGGGTTGAAAGAAAGCGTCTGGTCTAAGATGACGCCTAAGTATTTAGTACTGCGCTTCCAGGGGCGCGAGCGGAGAGTTTGGGGCCTCTAAGGCAGAAACTATCGTATTTTTAAAACCTTTCCAGTCAGTAAAGGTCTTAGGAGAAGTGACGTTAACGTTAGGCGGTCCTAGCACGAGGGAGACGGGGCGGTGGTCAGAACCTAGGTCATCGAGCGGTTCGATAGACCTGAGGTCGAGGTTGATATGCTTGACGATTGCAAAGTCGAGGATGTCCGGAGAGTGGTTCGGGTTGTCGGGATAGTGAGTGGGAGTGATAGGGGAGACGACGTCTAAGTCGAGTAAGTTGGTGATGTCGAGGAGAGCTATACCGCTTTGGTTGGTTGATAGGCACGTCCAGTCAGTATGTTTGGAGTTAAAGTCTCCGAACATAATGACTGAACGGCCGAGGGCGAGAATGGTCTCAAAGTCGCTGCGGATAGGTTTGGTGCCAGAAAGTATGTAGACTGAAGCTATGATGATGGTCGGATGACCAGTCATAGCCAATCTACATACGGTGGCTTCCATGTTGAGGAGAGGAGGGGTAGGGAGAGGACAGCAATGGAATCCTCTTTTGTAGTAGATAGCAGTGCCGCCGAAACCGTCGCAGTTAGGCCTATCGCTACGTGTAAACGCGTATTTAGGAATAGCGAATCCCCTGGAGCGATTAGGAGTGAGCCATGTCTCCTGGAGAAGTAAAAGATCTGGGTCGTTGTTCTGAAGGAACAGTTTGAGCTCGGGAAGGTTGGTGCTTAGGCTACAAACGTTAAAAGATATTAGGGATAAGCCCTTGGGTTTGATACGACAGGACGCGGGATTCGCGGGTCTAGACATTATAATTTACTTTTTTACGAATTTATACAAAAATAAAGAATTTACAACGAACTTAGGAGCGAGTGATGCTCGGCTAACGCGAATAAACGCTCTTGAGGAGAGCGGGCGGCTCGCAGTTTGCGTGCGAGTATGGAAATTTCATTAATGTCTACGTTTTGGATGACGTCGAATACGGTCTTCATGTCCTCAGCCAACGACGACTGAGGTGCAGAAGACGAAGCGGGACGCGGCCCTACGGGAGCTACGGGAGCTGGGATGGGTCGGGAAGGTGCAGGCGGGACGGCCGGACGCTGCCTCCAAGACAGAGCCGGAGTAGGCGTCGGCTGAACGGGCTTTTCTTCCGGGGGACCCCGGTTGCGCAGCGGCGGGAAGTTAGCAGGAGTGAGCGGCGGCGCCGGTTTAGGCGCGACCCTCTTGGTGGTGGAGCGCGGAGCGCGCGGGCAACCCCTGTAGTTAGCTGTGTGGCTGGACTGGCCGCACAGCACACAGGCAGGGGGGGAAGTGGATTCGGGAGTGCGAGTGCACTCCTTAGTGAAGTGAGGATCCAGGCACTTTACGCACCTGGGGGGAGCTGAACAGTTAGCCGCTGCGTGGCCATATAGCTGGCAGCGGTGGCACTGCCCAGGGTGACCGCGGGGGTTGGGACGCTCGACGGAGATGTTCGAGAGTCCGCAGATTGTGCGAGCCTCTTTGAAAATCTCCTTCGAGTTGGGAGTATTTGACAGGATTACTAAAGCTAGGGGAAAACGCTTACCGCGGTTGGAGTGCATCTTGTGCACTGCTGTGACCGGGAAACCCTGAGACTTAAAGTCCTCGAGAATGTCTTCGTTATTGAATTCGAACGGGACGCCCCGTAGTACTGCGCGGATCTTACGCTCCTCCGGGAGGCCGTAGGTGTGATACGCGATTTGATTTAACGAGAGTAGCCTAGTAAACGCGCCGAAGTCGTCGACGGTCGCTACTTGAATTTTGATCGTATCGCCAGCATTGGCGGCTTTTAAGTAATTAATTTTGTGCACTTTGCACAGGTTAGAAACCGCGGTCCAGCGCGCTTTTTCACGCAGGAATACGGGCGGAGGGAGCTGAGGCTTCGGCGGGACGGGAGCGCAGCGCGTCGCTGGCTTCGATGTGACCGACGGAGACGCGGTTACTTCGAGCGATTTTAACGGCGCGGGGGCTGGTGTTGAAGACACCGGGGAGGGCTCGGGTATTGAAGATACCGAAGCTTTCTTAGAGCGCTTCTTGGAGCGCTTGGCGACCAGTTGAAAGGCGGGCTCAGGAGAGCCGGTTAAGGTGACGGCATCTGACGACGTGTCAGACGCGGGTTCGGAGTCGCTCCCGGGAGCGGTACGCTTACGACGCGACGCGTGAGAGGATGCGACCGATTCGCAGTCCATCTCGGACGAGGCGGGAGACGCGGGAGAGCTGTAGACCTGAGGGGTCTGGACGTTGGAGGCCTGAGGGGCCGGGGTTGACGCCTGAGGGGCCGGGGTTGAGGCCTGAGGGGCCGGGGTTGAGGCCTGAGGGGCCGGGGTTGAGGCCTGAGGGGCCGGGGACGCGATAGATGCCTGTAAGGCCTGCGTTAGTATGTCATCGGGTATGCTGTAGCCAGACGCGGCGAGTACCTGGGCGAACGACCTAAGTACGTTGACAAGGTCCATTGGAGGGCTTGGTCCTACGATATATAAAATATAAATATATAAAAATGCCTAGGTTCCCTAGCAACCCTAGCGGCAAACCTCCCTACCAGCGGTAGGGGGGCTGGGGAGAATAACTTAAAAACTAACCGTAGTACGCCGAAGGCCGCTACCTAGAAACCTAAAAAAAGGGTACGCAGGTAAAGAGTTGACCGCGTTAGGGTCAACCTTTACCGACAGAAAGGACAAATACACACGAAAACACACAAATATGATAAAAATAAATATGAAAATAGGAGAAAAATAAATAAAATAGAGAAGAGAAATAAATAAAAATAAAAAGTACTGGTTCAGTACAAATTCGTTGTCACCGTTAAGTATCCTTTGCACTGAAACCAGACTACTTACGCTGGGCACAACACTGCACTCAGCACAAGCACAACACAACTTAGCACAGCACTTTGAAGACTAAGGGGCTTAGTCGCAAAGAAAAATCGCACTTCGAAAGCACTCAGACGGAGTAGAAAAACCTTGAAAACCGTAGCACGGAACCAACACGCTATACTGTGACGTCAGTAGACTGAGCGCCACGGAATATCGGGAGGGAACCGATCAACGGAGAACTGGGTCTTGCATGTCCGCACCGCGTGGCGATCGGAGCGAGAATGTGCTGTAGTACCTACAGTATAAAGGCTTATATACAATTTGCATGAGATAAAATGTATACATTTCTTATGATTCTATATATATTTAATAAGAACCACCTGTTTGAAAAATTCAAGCAACAGTTCAACCAAAGAATATTGGCAAACTCACATACATTGTCAGTACCGCTTTTATTTTTGCAGAGCATTTACGTATCTCTAATTGAATATGTGGGTTTGACTGTTTGAAAAATGGATAATCAAAATGCAATCATAAGATTTATATAGAAGTTGGTCGAAATTATAATCTAACCTAAAAAGCACGCGAATAAGATGTCAAAACGTTGTTTACTTAATAGGACGAATACGGTTAGAGGATTAATACGTTGATAGGATGATCAAATGAAGCTATTGAAATTAAAAAACACCCTAATTTCGGAAAAACTCAAAGGCCACACCCTGTTTCATTTAATAGAAAACACAACGCAGCAGGATAGTAACTAATCGCTTATTGTTCAAAAAACAGCGAACCGTGACAAGACAATTGACATATGGGCTCATTGAAATGGCGGCTCAGTGACTTTGAAGTTTGACAGATTCACAGTATATAAATTTTCTAGATGTCTATGAAAAAATAAATGGCGTTGTTATGGGAATAATTGGATTTTATTATATTTCTTAGTATACCCAACAACTATCTCAATATTTGAGCTTGACCTATAAACTAAACATAGCCCGGTTTTGATATGTTTACAATTTATAAATATTACAGAGTACCCAGCCTGCCATTCTCTTTTACATAACGAAATTAGTGTCATAAAATTTATGTCGTGATTATATGACAACTATATGACACTAAAATAGTTTCATGCCATGTACAATATTTTGGTAAAATTATGTAATGTCATGCAACTAATGTCATACACTGTGTTAACGCGAAGCAAAACTAGTGTCACTGTTTGTAGTATACTTCAATATTGCTGGAGCCACAATCCCCGCGATACTGTTGATTTCATGACACTATGAAAGTAGTTACACAAGTAAGCATAACATCATTCTCGCTCCGATCGCCACGCGGTGCGGACGTGCAAGACCCAGCTCTCCGTTGATCGGTCCCTTCCCGCCATTCCGCGGCGCTCAGTTTACTGACGTCACAGTCTAGCGTGTTGGCTCCGTGCTACGGTTTCCTAAGTCTTTCTACTCCGTCTGAGTGCTTTCGAAGTGCGATTTTTCTTTGCGACTAAGCCTCTTAGTCTTCAAAGTGCTGTGCTAAGTTGTGTTGTGCTTGTGCTGAGTGCAGTGTTGTGCCCGGCGTAAGTAGTCTGGTTTCAGTGCAAAGGATACTTAACGGTGACAACGAATTTGTACTGAACCAGTCCTTTTTATTTTTATTTATTTCTCTTCTCTATCTTATTTATTTTTCTCCTATTTTCATATTTATTTTTATCATATTGTGTGTTTTCGTGTGTATTTGTCCTTTCTGTTCGTAAAGGTTGACCCTAACGCGGTCAACTCTTTACCTGCGTACCCTTTTTTAGGTTTCTAGGTAGCGGCCTTCGGCGTACTATTGTTAGTTTTAAGTTTTTCTCCCCAGCCCCCCTACCGCTGGTAGGGAGGTTTGCCGCTAGGATTTTGCTAGGTTTTTTAGGAACTAGGCATCATTATTATACTTATATTTTTACATATTATCGTCCCAACCCTCCCTAATGGATCCGCTAATCATTATTAACGCGTTCACCCAGGCGCTTGCTGCGGCAGGCGTCTCCATCCCAAAAGACATCCTAACGCAGGCCTTGCAGGCATCAATCGCGTCCCCGGCCCCTCAGGCCCCAACCCCAGCCCCTCAGGCCTCCAACATCCAGACCCCTCAGGTCTATAGCTCTCCCGCGTCTCCCGTTCCATCCGATATGGACTGCGCGTCGGTCTCATCCTCGCGCTCTTCTCGTAGGAAGCGTACCGCTCCCGGGAGCGATTCAGACTCCGCCGCGTCCGTAGCTTCGTCGGTCGCCGCCACCCTAACCGGCTCTCCAGAGCCCGAGTTCCAATTAGTTGCCAAACGCACTAAGAAGCGTTCGAAAAAGGCCGCGGTGTCTTCAACACCCGAGCCAACCCCGGTGTCTTCTACACCCGCCCCCGCGCCGCTCATGTCACTCGAAGTGACCGCGATTCCGTCGGTCACATCGAAGCCAGCGACGCGCTGCGCTCCCGTCCCGCCGAAGCCTCAGCTCCCTCCGCCCGTCTTCCTGCGTGAAAAAGCTCACTGGACCGCGGTTTCAAACTTGTGCAAAGTGCACAAAATTAATTACTTAAAAGCCGCCAACGCTGGCGATACAATCAAGATTCAAATAGCGACCGTCGACGACTTCCGCGCGTTTACCAGGTTACTCGGATTAAACCAAATCGCGTATCACACCTACGCCCTCCCGGAGGAGCGTAAGATCCGCGCTGTACTACGGGGCGTCCCGTTCGAACTCAGTAACGAGGACATTCTCGATGACCTTAAGTCTCAGGGTTTCCCGGTCACAGCAGTGCACAAGATGCACTCCAACCGCGGTAGGCGTTTTCCCTTAGCGTTGGTAATCTTGTCGAATACTCCCAACTCGAGGGAGATCTTTAGAGAGGCTCGCACAATTTGCGGACTCTCAAATATCTCCGTCGAGCGTCCCAACCCCCGCGGTCACCCTGGGCAGTGCCACCGCTGCCAGCTCTACGGCCACGCAGCGGCTAACTGCTCAGCTCCCTCCAGGTGCGTTAAGTGCCTGGATCCACATTTCACAAAGGAGTGCACTCGCACTCCCGAATCCACTTCCCCCCCTGCCTGTGTGCTGTGCGGCCAGTCTGGTCACACAGCTAACTACAGGGGCTGCCCGCGTGCACCGCGTTCCACCGCCAAGAGGGTCGCGCCTAAACCGGCGCCGCCGCTCACTCACGCTAACTTCCCGCCGCTGCGCAACCGGGGTCCCCCGGAAGCAAAGCCCGTTCAGCCGACGCCTACTCCGGCTCTGTCTTGGAGGCAGCGTCCGGCCGTCCCGCCTGCACCTTCCCGACCCATCCCAGCTCCCGTAGCTTCCGTAGGGCCGCGTCCTTCTCCGTCATCCGCACCTCAGTCGTCGTTGGCTGAGGACATGAAGACCGTGTTCGACGTTATCCAAAACGTCGATATTAACGAAATCTCCGTGCTCGCACGCAAACTGCGAGCCGCCCGCTCTCCTCAAGAGCGTTTATTTGCTTTAGCCGAGCATCACTCGCTCCTAAGTTCGTTGTAAATTCTTTTTTATTTGTATAAATTCGTATATAATAAATTATAATGTCTAGACCCGCGAATCCCGCGTCCTGTCGTATCAAACCCAAGGGCTTATCCCTTATATCTTTTAACGCTCGTAGCCTGAACACCAACCTTCCCGAGATTAAACTGTTCCTTCAGAACAAAGAACCTGACTTATTCCTTCTCCAGGAGACATGGCTTACTCCAAACCGCTCCAGGGGATTCGCTATACCTAAGTACGCGTTTATTCGTAACGATAGGCCCAACTCCGACGGTTTCGGCGGCACCGCTATATATTACAAAAGAGGTTTCCATTGCTGTCCTCTCCCTACCCCTCCTCTCCTCAACATGGAAGCCGCTATGTGTAGATTGGCTATGACTGGTCATCCGACCATCATCATAGCTTCAATCTACATACCTAGTGGTACCAGACCAATCCGCAGCGACTTTGAGGCCATTCTCGCCCTCGGCCATTCAGTCATTATGTTCGGAGACTTTAACTCCAAACATACTGACTGGACGTGCCTATCGACTAACACCAGCGGTATCGCTCTCCTCGACATCACTAACTCCCTTGACCTAGATGTCATATCCCCCATCACTCCCACTCACTATCCCAACAACCCGTCCTACTCTCCTGACATCCTCGACTTTGCAATTATCAAGCGAATCAATCTTGATCTAAGGTCTATCGAACCGCTCGATGACCTAGGCTCCGACCATCGCCCCGTTTCCCTCGTGCTAGGACCGCCGAATGATAACGCCTCATCTCCTAAGACCTTTACCAACTGGAAAGGTTTTAAAAATACGTTAGTTTCAGCCTTAGAGGCTCCGAACTCTCCACTCGCGATCTCTCCCGAACAATTAGATAGCCCGGATAAAATCGATTCATTAGTAAATTCTCTCACTGATGCTATCAACTCAGCCATCAGTGACAACGAAAAGGTTGCTAAGCAAGGCAAACCCACGCTTCCCTTAGCCGTTAGCAATCTTATTAAAGCTAAAAACGCGGCTCTCCGGAGAGCCAAGAAGTATCCCACGCCCGCCTATAGAACAGCTGCGAATCAGCTTCAACGTAAAGTTAGGTCTTGCCTCGCGGAACTCCGAGACGCTCAGATGAACGATCTCATGGCGAATATCTCTCCGTCCCACCAAGCGTACTATAGCATGGCCCGAGCCTTACGAGTAGACACCGTTTCTCACGTTCCTCCTCTCACTCGTCCCGACGGCACTACTGCCTTCGAAGTCGAAGAGAAAGCCGAATGCTTCGCCGACAGCATTGCCGCACAATGCTCGCCCAGCATGCAACCCGCGAATCCCACTCACATCAAAGCGGTGGAGGACGAAGTCCTTCGCAGAGACTCTCTCCCCATCACCGCCGACCCTGTCACAGTCTCTAATGACGAAATCTTGCTTCTCATTAGAAATCAAAAGTCCAAAAAGGCTCCGGGTGCGGATGGAATTTCCAACCACGCACTTAAGCACCTACCGCAACAGATGCTTACCTTGTTAGCTATCATTTTCAATGCCTGCTTCGACCATAGCTACTTTCCTAAAGCTTGGAAAGAAGCGACAGTCATAGGCATTCCCAAGCCGGGCAAACCTCTGAACGTCCCGGCTAATCACAGACCCATCAGCCTCCTCAAGGCAATGTCTAAACTTCTCGAGAGAGTCATACTTTCTCGAATGCGGAACCATCTGTTTCCAACGGATGGCGATCCTCTCATTATTCCCCATCAGTTCGGCTTTCGCGCTAAACACTCCTGCCCCCAGCAAGTCCACCGAATCGTCGAGTATATACTTGACGGTTTCTATCCGCGTCGTTATAAAACAGTCGCGGTTTTCTTTGACGTAGCCAAGGCTTTCGATAAAGTCTGGCACAGCGGTCTCGTTTATAAACTCTACAAGATAGGCTTACCGGATCGCCTAGTCAGGATAATAGCGTCGTTTCTCAAAGACCGTACGTTTCGATTTAAACACGAAGGCACGCTTTCTGCACCTCGTCCCATAAGGGCTGGCGTCCCTCAAGGCTCAGTCCTCGCCCCTCTGCTGTACACCGTGTACACCAACGACATTCCCATCCCGCCGAAAGGCGTCGAACTCGCCCTCTTCGCTGACGACACCGCACTCTATACCAAAGGCCACGGTGTTCGGCGCCTTGTAACCAGACTCCAAAAGGCCGTAAACGCCCTTGGTGCATGGTTTCAAGAATGGCGCATCGATGTGAACCCTGAAAAGAGTTCTGCGATGCGCTTCGACCACAAACGCCGTCGTCCCGATGGCGATCCCCACGTTCGAATGTTAGGCATTCCCATCCCCTGGAAGCGCAGTACTAAATACTTAGGCATCACATTAGATCCGACGCTTTCTTTCAAGCCACACGTTGAAAGAGTTTCGAAACTCGCTCGTCACTATTTAGTCCGCCTAAATAGCATGTTAGGTAGAAAAAGTAAAATGTCCTTCAGAAACAAACGTACACTTTACAAGGTCTGCGTTAGACCCGTCATGACGTATGCCTCGCCAATCTTTGCCCACGCCAAACCCTCCCTCCTGCACAAACTGCAGGTAGTTCAAAACCTCTTTTGCCGCCGGGCCACAGGCGCACCGTGGTACGTGCGTAACGCGGACTTGCATAGAGATCTTGAACTGCCTACAGTACAACAATATCTCAAAACACTCTCTGAAGCGTTCTTCAAACGCTCCGAAACCCATCCCAATCCTCTAGTTCGTGATTCTGTCTCATATGCTGCTCCTGTGTTAGACTCGAAGTTCAAAGTCGCTAGGCCTAGAAATGCGCAAACGTACTCATCCACCAGACTGTCACGCGATCTCGAGGCCCTTCTGGCCGCAAATTCTAATTCTAACGTAAATTCTAATTCTAACGTAAGTCCGAATTAATGCATATTTAATTTTTCAATTTTTAATGTTTTCATTATTTACTTTTCATTTTTAATGTTTTTATTTTACTTTTAATTTTTGAGCACCTTCAGTGCTATGTAATCCCAGCGGGTGACCCCTTCTGGGCCCCGCTAGCGCGGCCTCTTTCTCCAATTGGCCGTCGCTCCGATGAAGGCTGAGTGGCAAAAATGCACGAGCCGACAGGGGGTTTTTAGTGGGTATGGTCCTGGTAGGCGTCGGGACGAGTCCCACATAACTTTGGAATCGCGCCAGAGTATGCGTCAGGGCATTTTTATCCTCCTGCCCTTCCCGCGGAGGGGAACAAAAAAAAAAAAAAAAAAAGCATAACATGAATAATGCTTTACCGATCGTAGACGTATCTTTGTATCTGGGATTTCACTGGCTGGTCCTTGGTTTTATCCAGAACACAACAACGTAAACTTCGTTATTAAAGCGATCAAAATAAAAATAAAAAATTGTACTACTACAGACGAGAACTGCCACTCACGAAACAAACTGCTGCTGTGACGACCATAGAGTAAATGTTGGAAAACAAAGACCCCAAAGAGATAGTCAGATAACAAAGAAAGCAAACGTGTCAATGTAAATTAAGAGCTGATAGTTTTATTTGTATCATGTAACCCACATTTTCTTTCCAAATAAGCTTTCTGAAAGTAACTTTCAGTTTTATCAAAAATTAAGCAGCACATTAAATTGTACAATATTTAGATTGAGTTTGTTTTGATCAAAGTACTCCTCAGTTACTTAAAGATAACTGAACTGAAACTGTATAATATATTAGAAGATAACCTTAGATATATTCAAATAATCATTACGGTAAATCATTGGTTTTGAACGAACGTGATTTATCTCTAAAGTTCAAAAGACATTGCGTATGCGTGTAGAACAAAGTAGTAATCCAATAAAGGCAGGTCAGCGCGACTTGTATTACTCGCTGCCCGACTTTTCAAAGCCACAGAACACGTCAATTTCAAGTGTAAACATACGTTTCGGAAATAAGAATTTTGTTTCTTTTATTTACCCTGAGATAGTTCAATAACCATGTCCGGTACCAAAATAAATAAAAAAAAAACTATATTTCAGCTGTATCACTCTATGTAAAAGTTTCTGTACATGAAAGAAAATTCTTAAATTGTTTTTTTTTTATTAATCAAACTAACTAATAAAAAATAACAATAAGCTATAGAATTTTTTTTAAATATTTGCAAATTTGTACAGAAAAAAATTTGATATACACGTTCTTCTCGACCTTTAACCACCTCAGCAATACATTGGATATCTACTGATTAAAATTAATTTTTAAGTTGTTTACTTAGTAAATTTTACTACCTTATTTTTATATATTATTTATATTATTATAATCTGTTGTTGTTTTAGTACACCATTGTTTTATTTGTGAAAATCATTAATTGGCATTATTTACTGTTTCTATTTATTGAAAAATTCTAGTTTTATTTACATTTAATTTTTTTGTCAATGTGCTGGCGATTTTCGATAAAAAAATTGAAAATACTGTCTTGTTTTATTATTATGTTTTTGTAAAAGCAGAATATGTTTTGTTTTGTACTTGGTCATTTTAATAGTTTGAAATTTATAAGGTGGAATAAAACTGCATTCACCCACTAAACAGACGTATATTTCAGTTGTAGAATGCCTTGGTAAGTCATTTAGCTACACTGTTTACTCCGTGGTCCAATGTCGAGTGTCGGTCTCCGAGTCAAACAGTCACACATCAAACAAAGCGTTTCAATTTCAATTTTTCTTGGTATTTTTCTAGGATTTCATTAAATAAATTGAACGAGTATACTGAAATATGCAATATGAAATATGCCAATATTTCATAATTTCATAATTTCATTTAGTTTTGTCTCAGGAAAACATTTTCAAATCCGCAAATCAGCCACACTACATAATGAAAGCATGGCGCTTTCTGTCATGTTGATATTTTATTGATTCTGTTGTTACTTTTATTTTCCAATTTATCGCTAAACCAATTTACGAGCTCCTTTGGAGTTTTTCGTACCATTGATATAACAACAGCTAACGCCTTGATTTATAATCGAGTAATTGGTAAAGAGTAAAGGGATATTTTGATTATTTCAGGTTGCCAAAACGATTATGATTATTGTAATCGAACATTAAGCACCTCCAAAGTAATTCAAATGTTAGTTAGGTATATCTTAGTTTTAAATATTTTTGTTAGTTGTAATTCACAGTGTATATCGATTATTTAAACCATACAGTCAGCTTTAACTCAGAACAAACCACAGAATAGAAACTAGAAACACAACAAGTTGTCACAGACTCAGTGGTACAAGCATTCTTATTTTCGTTCAACAATGCGGAGTATGGAAACATCACCTCAGTGTGGCCACATGATTTTTCGTTTTTTGTTTCAAAGTAGAACATAATGCAGGGTATATTTTTTTTAAATTTGTTCAGTATTACTACCACATTTTTTAAAACATTTAGAACTGGTGTGCATTGCTCTAGCCGAAAATGAAACGTCCCCTTTTAGTGTTTTTGTATGTTTCCACGTCTTCTTTCTTGTAACATAATGTGCGTTAATCTATAGCGTTTTGTGTTTGGGATTTGCATTGGAATACATATAGAAACGAAGCGCTATTCGACCGACCAATAATAAAAAGGATGCTTTTGTTTTTTCTCTGTGTATAAGCTTTTTTTTAATTTTGATACTAATAAACAATAAAACCAATGTCAATAAACCCCAGACAAACACAGGCAGCTGAAGCAGGGCTACTACTCACTACGCCACTTGGCTGGCAATCAATATACAAAGTGGAATCATGGTGTGTACATGTTTAAGAAATGTTTAGTTCAAATTTTAACCAACAATATGTCATCCCAGTAAATAAAAGTCTTAAGATATGTCAAATATTGTAACCTTTATGCCATTGATATTTAACAATGTATTCTCAATGACATATTACATATAGACTATCACTATTACATATAGTTATCCGCTCTCAAAAATGGCAACGCAAATGCAAGGCAGTAGCCGGCTATTTGACTCAGTCTTGTGCAACCCAGTGTCACGGCTATACATCAAACAAATCTTATTCCCTATTCTGTGTTTTTGTACAATGCCATTCAATGCCTTCTTGTGGGGTTAGACAGTGTACTTATTATTCTATTACTCTTGCGTCACTTCAAGCTCTAATGACGGGCGAGATATTTTTTGATCCGGGTGGAAAAAAAGGGTAGTTGTTAAAAAAATACGTTGTTATTCTTTCAATTATTATAATATCATTTTCATTTTTCAATTAGTCTCATTAACAAGTATATTAAGCTGAGCAAGATTTCGTTTTCTTGTCCGATGTCCGACGAAGCATTTCAGCATTTGTTTTACTTATTACCTACTTTTCTTTCTTTACTTTTTCACAATCGGCTAAAAATATATCGTGTGAATATAAGAAATCTTAAATATGACGAACAAAAAAAGTGAGCTGGTAGAAGTATAGTAAATAACGCAAACAACAAAATCTTTTGATAAATAAATCCTTCAAACCAATAACTAGAACCACTGCTCCTTGAAAAAAGATCAGTTGAAGAAATAACTATTAGGTTATAAATCGTGTTGACGGATATAAATGAAGCGTAGATAAGTGACAATCATTGGAGCGCGCCGCGCCGCGGCGCCGTATATCATAAGCGCGTACAATATTGCGTAACAAAAGAAAACGAAAGGACGATTTTATGACCTTTTACTTTAGATTTATCGTTGAGGTGGACAATAAAGACTAAGGATTTTATAACATTGTTTTATTTTGAAATTTTGCCGGACTTACTGGCTTATCGCTGAGTACGAAACTCGGCTTAGGACGTCGTATATTAAAACTACAACTGGTTTGATCATATACTGCTATAGAACCAGCAAGAAACTTCGGAAGAATGCAATTGTCACGATAGCATGGCCCAGTGTTTATTTCACAAAAGGTTCAAGCGTAAATATAAGTTACGACATCGACAAAAATAAACATAAATCGTGATTACATTAGCGACATTTTCTGAAGACGTATGGTCCTATCTACAAGAGAACAGGAAAATGTAACTCTTGTACCATCCGCGGTTCCATCATCACTTAAAACTACGATCTTTTAGATGAAAAACAAAAAAGAAATTCAATTTTCAACAATAAAAACGCTTTTTTAGTTTATTTAACTGTATATGTTGTATGTAACATAAATATTTACTGCTGTATTACATTAAATTTCTTTTTAATGTTTCTATCTTTTAAACAGAGAATTTATTATTTCAAACGATTTAGACTTTCTAATAACTATTATTAATCAAAATAAAGAAACCTTTCATTTTCTGAATCAGATTAAAATGCAATTAAGGTTATAATTAGACAGCGTACCACGTTTTTCTTTTGGTTATCCTAAAAGAAAGACAAGTATACAATTTTAAGGTACAATGTTTATTTCCAGCATTTCTATAAATAATGTTAAAAGCGATTACTGTATGCTGAGCCAGAAATATGAAATATTGTATTTTTGGCAAAAGGTATAAAAAAATTAAAGCTGGAACCGTCCAACGAACACAGAGCAACACGATGCTACGTGGAGTCCGGCAAACGAGTACGCAACCCACTTGAGGGTAAGCGGCATGGGCACCCATGAACATCATTCATCATAGGTGTTTTATTTATTAACAGATATTCCGATTAGTACCTAAACCGATTACACGCACGTGGCACAAGAAACCTAGACGGTGTGCAAATAAACGATCCTCTTATGAGATTACTTTATGTTTTAAACCAAAGTATTATTGGGAATCATTTAATTGTAAGTGTAACTTTCTGTCAGGCCCAAACTAACATTTAAACGGTCACAACATAGCTCACTTTTTGTTATTTTTTAATACAAAATAAATCAAAGGATTACAAATTGACCTATCTGAATGTTGTTTCTAAAAATTTTCAAATCAACCATCACAAACGTAAAATATAGAGATCTAGCAAACGATATAGCAAACGATATAATCGCAAAAGTAATGTCGGAAGCGTTCTATTTGATGAAACTAGATAAAAACACAAATAAACCAACATTCATAGTTATTCAATGAATGTAGCATATAGAATGGCTCAAATAAAGAATATTGCCGACTCTGCAATTATGTCTAAACCTAGAAAGATATGCTTCAGAAATTAAACATAATGCTCCTTTCTTTGTAGAATCTTGAATGAAAGTCGCTCTGGGCGCAGAGTTTAACATTTTACAAATGGAATAAAAAGATCTTAAAAAGGCTCGCATAAAATTATTTTAAGTTTCGAAAAAAAATACTGTAAATTAAGCGCTTTATTACCTTCTTATGAACGCAAATCAAAGATTTTCGTTAATGAAATTTAACCTGTTCCTATACATATGGTATTGGCAGTTCATCCTTGCTTATCAAAACTCGAAGGCGAGTTCAATATGGGATAATTAATGTGTAATTTTCAACTTTAAAACTAATTTTTAATTTGAAAGCTCAAGCAGATACAAAGTGTTTGGGTTATAATTACTGAAATAAAAAATAAAAACTACGTTTAGGCACACATAGTGGGGACGACTTGTTGCACCGTTTACACGTGAATTGAAAATAGAAACAATATTATTGACATTGGAACAGCATATTATATATCATTATCGCGACTTGGCCTACGTCCAGAAGCGAATGCTGGTAGGGTAATTATAATATTTCATATTTAAAACTCCCTATTTCTGCAATTTGTCAAACAAACGTTTGACTCACACTAACATAATTAAAGTACATAAAATACACAAACGTTCACCTTTACAGCTGTGCGAATTAGCGTTGTCTAACAACGTAAGTACGAATCATTTATTTTAAACCAAAATACAGCTTTAAATTTACTATACACACTTTGGTTTTAATATGGAATAATAAGTATTTATCCATTCGATATTACCTAAATTAATATTGAAGCTGTCGTTTCCTGTTACGTTATACCGACAACTCGAAAGGGTGCAGGTATAATACTCGCGATTACCTCAGAGAATGCTCTTAAAAATGTAACACGCTGAAAACTCACTTATATATAGGAGTTATAACCTAATATTGAATAAAAAATTAATCTCCATACAGTTTATCAGTCTTGAACTGCTTGGTTTAAATTTTACAAGACAGCTTATCTTCAAATCTCTTAGTACGACGACGTATTTTCTTTTTAAAGTTCCTTTAATCATGAATAAATTCACGAGCTCGTTATACTTTCGGAATAAGTAGCGAATATGCATATTCCAGGTTGTATTTTATGTATTTGCCACAAATCATTCAAATCCGTTCGGCCATTTTTGCATGATTGAGTTACAAACATCCAAACATACACATTTTCACCTTAAAATAAAAGTAGGACTGGGATTATTATTGATCGGTAGCCAGAGCCTCGACCGTTATCTAGCAGAGGACTTCCCGATTTTAAGAACTATCACCAGTGGGTTTATAATTAATGACCTGCGCGAGCAGGTGAGGTTGACGATTGGGATACATGTTATACAGTTATCACAAAAAACGAAAAACGAAATGAATCGCTAAAAAGCTAGAGATTCCCGTTTTCATCTTAAATTTAATTACCTTATGCTTATCATAATGTACAATTAAATTTGTATTTGTCTTAAAAGGGTAAAGGCATAGATACAACAAGCAGTAATTCATGGGTACACCCTTTGTATGATTATCATGATGGGTTAGTTATTTTGCACTGTGTCTTAACCTTTTCTCTCATATAATTTGAATTAAAAAAAAATACCGATTTCAATCACTGTTACTATACGGCGGAATGCTGTCAACAAATATCAGAGTTCATCACACAAAGCTTTGTGTTTATCAGGTTTGAAGCCGGGACCACTGCAGGGGCAAGGGCGTTTATCGAATACGTATTATTGAATAATGTTTAGCAAGTCAAACTTAATAAAACAAATAAAAATCCATGATTGTGATCACTGTCAAAATAAATATCAAACATCAGGTGGCTTAAAAAATCAGCAGAAAAATCGCATTTACCGGCCATCGTTTCGTTACAAAAGCAATTTCAGAAATGTTTGAACAAAAGTTTCCTCGAAATTACATGATTATTTTTAAAACCGGAATATTTCGCCAAAATGATGTAATTTGTTTGCTAAACCTCATTTTTTCATTTCATGTTTTCTCTGCACCACTTACGAAAATACTTTTTATGATGTATGTACAAAAAAGGGTACGATGTGCTTTACTTGGCAAGTGAGGTAACTTGCGCATCATCATTATAGGGGTTGTTGTTGCAGTTCATAATAGTTAATGATATGGAACGATAGTTAATTACAAGAATATAGCAAAAAAAGTATTGAAAGCAATGGTATGCTTATAAGAGTTTAAAAGATCGAATAAGAGAATTATACTATACTAATTAAACTAGTAATATTACTGGTTGACATTTCAGTAAAATTAAAAATTGATTTGCTTTCTTAAAATTTTTGAATAGTTTAGGTACAATAGATGCACAGAAAAGTGAAACCATTTAACTTCAAATTGAACAAACGATTGCCTCTTGATTGAAAATTCTGTAACACGTGAACAAAAATGTATTAATTAGAATTTTAGGGGTTTGGCAGGGTTTCCAGGATTTACCTTCCTATTATTTTTCTATCAGTGTTATTTTGAAATCCAACCGGCAAGCAGTACCTACATAGCTCAGTACAGCATTCAGAATTTGCTCTCACAAATTCAACCAATCTATGTTATCCAATTAAATGTTTTAGCAATAAGCGAAATCAGGTATGAAATCGGTTAAAATCTGTAGCGGAATCACTCAATTTATATTTTCCTGTATATTGGATTTAATCGAAATTCAAAACTAACGTAACATTTAGACGCTACAATATTTTACATTTTTTTACAGTATAATTACATTTTAGAAACCACAAATGTCTCTACTGGCTTAGTTTTGATTGAAATACAATTTTTTTATTTTTTTTATTTCTTTTATCATTACATAGTCCACAGCACTTAGATAAATGTAAACATATATTATTTTGCACTGACACTCAATTAAGGACTAACAATTTATAGATAAAACATATATAAGCTTAAGAAAAGGGAGAGATGTATCACCAAGTTACAAAATCAACATCATAGATTAATATCAAAACAAAACTTAATTATGCAATAAAAAAGTAAGTATACAACGTGTAAATGAATTAACCCAAAACCTGATACACCTCATTTAAAAAAATAAGTAATAAAATGATTAAAATATAAATTGCGCCGAAATATATAATATTTTAAAAGTTATTCAACATTAGATCGGAGGTGACCTTCCTATGAAGTTTCGAGCTCTACGGCGTAGGTACTCCGCGTCTCGTCGCACAGCACAGCGCCGGTACAGCTGACTACTATTCAGCAGTTTAACAGACGTTCACTTTACACCGGCCAAGTTATTTTGAGTGAACTGTAAGAACTTAACCTTGGCCTAACTATGGCCCGAAAAAAACTTCAAAAGCAATTTCAAAACTTTCCATCACACTTTCCCAGGCTTTGGACTGGCAACCTATTTGTAATGAAATGAACAAATGACAAACAAATGACGCTTGTTGAGTGTGCTAAAAAGTTTTTTAGTAGGTACCTAATTTATTTTAATTACGAAAATTATAATTTTTACTGTTTAAAGCATGTTTAAAGTGATATTTTATAGGTTTCATAATTGGTAGTTATTAAGTACCTAGTAACTGATAGGTAATTTTTGCATATCAAGCTTTAAAATTCTCATTTTTCAAACCATTTTGTTAAATGTTAAAAATTCCAATAGTGTGAAGAAAACCTCTAAATGTAACAATAATAACAATAACTCAAAAAAATCCAATAACCGTTTAACAACAACAACAGCCGCCGCTTACAAATCCAGGGGAGCCTTATGCATCGGCCGCCGTTGCGCCGCTTACAAATCCAAGGGAGCCTTATGCATTGGCCGCCGCTGCGCCGCCGCAGCTGCCGTTGCGCCGCTTACAACTCCAGGGGAGCCTTATAGCCGGTTTACACGCGTTAAGTGGTTAAGTTGGTAACTAAATTTTAAGTTAAAAGTTGTGTGTAAACAGTCAGTTAAGTGACAAGTGGTAACTTAAAATTTAGTACGCAAGTGATTAAGTAGATTAGGATTCGTTCTATTTTTCGTATAAGTGGGTGGGCGGGGCTTCTCAATTAACACGTTTGGACGTGATTTTTTAGTTCAGTGCATAAGTGGGTGGCGGCAAGAGCTCGTATTCATTTCGCATTAATTTTTTTTTTTTAAATGTCGGAGTACAGTTTAATGTGAACTTAAAAATTTGTTGAAGAATATTTAAAATAGAAATGCTTGCAGAATAAAATTTAGAAAAAAACATATTCTTGTAAGGATTTTAATTTCCGAATAAAATTCTTCTCTGAATTTGTCCAAAATCACATTTACCATATATCTAAGTACAGAATTGACGAATTCCTTGACATTCATCACTGCTCATCTTCATTGAACTTATGAACTTAACTACTTAATCCGTTTGGACACACAAGTGGCATGCAGTTACTTAAAATTTAGTTACCAACTTAACTACTAATACATGTAAACCGCGCATTATGCATCGGCCGCGGCATTATATCAAAACATCTTAACTCGAAAGTTTTAAAGCGCAAACACGCTATCGCTACTACGCAGGTGTCATGTTAATTTGACCCAAGTACCTAGTACGTTTGTAAAGAAACAAATGTTTAACTTGTAATAAAAAAAATATTACAGGTACAAACAAGTTGGCGTATTTAAAAGTTTTGAATCAAATTATTTACACTGATTGTTATGTACACTTATAACTACTTACTTACAAAATTAATTATTAGAAGTCCAATTTTGGCGGCTAGTTAAAAGTTGTTCAAAATGTTCACCACTTTGCTGCAAGCACAGTCTCGCGCGCTTTCTTTGATGTCTTTTTAGTTTGTTTAGCACTGAAGTGTCTGTTTTCACTATTTCAAAAGCACTCACAATGGCCTCGCGTAATTCACTAACGTTTCCCCCACACCCCACTACCCCACAAAAAATAGTCTAGTGGAGTTAAATCCGGCGATCTGGCAGGCCACTGCACAGGTCCACCATGTCCGATCCAGTTTTCCCCGTATTCCGCGTTGAGGTACCTACGAACAGTCCACTGGAAGTGCGCTGGAGCTCCGTCGCGTCGTGCTGAAACATCAGGTCTCGTAACAGATACAGAGGCACGTCGTCAAGTAACTAACTTAATGTTTCTCTGAGGAAAGTTAAGTACGTTTCTCCATTTAAACGTTCTAAGAATACGGGGCCGACTATGTATGGTCCCAGAACACCTGCCCATACACTTAGAGAAAACCTATGTTGGTAGGAATTCTCTACTGATGCGTAGGTGTTAACATTACTCCATATGTGCCTATTATGTTGATTGAACATACCGGCGCGCGTAAACGTGCACTCATCAGTAAAAAGAATGTTCTTATGTTCATTCGCTAAATGCCACTCGCAGAATGCAACACGCGGAGCCAGATCCTGAGAGTTCAATTCTTGACAGCGACGAAAGTGGTAAGGGTGCTGTCCGTCGTTTTGTAAAACTCTCCAAACGTAGGCGTGACTACAGCCGATAATTCTCGCTGCTTCACGTGTACTGGATTCTGGGTTCTCATGGAAATACTCCAATATCCTTTCTTGAATCCATACGTCAAAGGGGTCGTCGCCTCTGTCCATTCCGGTAGGAGGAAAAAAAGTTCCATTGTCTCTAAGCCTTTGAGTGGCTGCTAACATTGTCTCGTTGGAGACGGAAACACCGAATTGCTCACGAAATCGTCGCACTGCCAAACTCACGTTGTCGTTACATCGCGCGAGCGTTCTCACAAGAAAAGGCATTGTGAAAGCGGCGGCGCCTGCAGCCGTGCGTCGGTCGGAACCGATAGGACGATACCTTCCAAGACGAAGTTTGCGCAGATACGGACCAGCGCCTTTTTTTTTTTTTTTTGTTCCCCTCCACGGGAAGGGCAGGAGGACATAAAAAATGCTCTGACGCATACTCCGCGCGCGCGATCGGAGTTATGTGGGACTCGTCCCGACGCCTACCAGAACCATACCCACTAAAAAACCCCCTGTCGGCTCGTGCATTTTTGCCACTCAGCCTTCATCTGAGCGACGGCCAATCGGAGAAAGAGGCCGCGCTAGCGGGGCCTTTAAGGGGTCACCCGCTGGGATTTACATAGCACTGAAGGTGCTCAAAAAAGAAAAGTAAATAAATAAAAAACATTAAAAATTGACTAATAAAATTGCATTAATTCGGATTTACGTTAGAATTAGAATTTACGTTAGAATTAGAATTTGCGGCCTGAAGGGCCTCTAGATCTAAAGTTAACTGCGTGCGTTCGCTCGTGTGCGCGTTTCTCGGTCTAGCGATTTTGTAAATCGAATCTAACACAGGAACAGTATATGAGACTGAATCTCGAACAAGATGATTGGGATGGGATTCGGCGCGTTTGAAGAACGATTCTGAGAGTGTTTTGAGGTTCTGTTGCACTGTAGGTAGTTCAAGATCTCTGTGCAGAATACTTTTCTTAAGTTTTCACGATACATACTTTAAATAAAACACTTTTTACCGGATATTATCGCGTATATTTTAGTTAATTTTAAAATTATTTCGACGTTTCGGCATCTTTGCAGTTGCCGTGGTCACGATAGATAGTCTATCGTGACCACGGCAGGTGACTCTGTGCAGGTCCGCGTTACGCACGTACCAAGGTGCGTTTGTGGCCCTGCGGCAGAAGAGATTTTGAACTACCTGCAGCTTATACAGGACGGAGGGTTTGGCTTGGGCAAAGACTGGCGAAGCATATGACATGACGGGTCTAACGCAGACCTTATAAAGCGTACGTTTGTTTCTGAAGGACATTTTACTTTTTCTTCCTATCATACTATATAGACGGCTTAAGTAAAAACGCGCGAGTTTCGTTACTCTATCGACGTGTGGCTTGAAAGAAAGCGTCTGATCTTAGGTGACGCCTAAGTATTTGACAGTACGCTTCCAGGGGATGGGAATACCTAACATACGAATGTGCAGATCGTTGTGGCGATTACGAAGTTTGTGGTCGAATTTAATAGCAGAACTCTTTTCTGGGTTGACATCGATACGCCATTTTTGAAACCAAACACCGAGGGCGTTTACGGCCTTTTGGAGTCTGGTGATGTTATATGGGATCACTTGACTTTTAGTGTATAGGGTGGTATCGTCTGCAAAGAGGGCGAGTTCGACGCCTTTTGGCGGGATGGGGATGTCGTTAGTGTACACAGTGTACAGCAGAGGGGCGAGGACTGAGCCTTGCGGGACTCCAGCCTTTATGGGATGAGGCGCGGAGAGCGCGCCTTCATGTTTGAATCGAAAAGTACGGTCTTTAAGAAACGACGCTATTAATCTGACTAGGCGAGCCGGTAAGCCTATTTTATAGAGTTTAAAAACGAGACCGCTGTGCCAGACTTTGTCGAAAGCCTTGGCTACGTCAAAGAGAACCGCGATTGTTTTTTTACGACGCTGAGAGAATCCTTCGAGTATGTACTCGACGATTCGATGGACTTGCTGAGGGCAGGAGTGCTTAGCGCGAAAGCCGAACTGGTGGGGAATAATGAGAGGGTCGCCATCCGTTGGAAACAGATGGTTCCGCATTCGAGAGAGTATGACTCTCTCGAGAAGTTTAGACATTGCCTTGAGGAGGCTGATGGGTCTGTGATTAGCCGGGATGTTCAGAGGTTTACCCGGCTTGGGAATGCCTATGACTGTCGCTTCTTTCCAGGCTTTTGGAAAGTAGCTATGGTCGAAGCAGGCATTGAAGATGATAGCTAACAAGGTAAGCACCTGCTGAGGCAGGGTGGGTGAGGTGAGGAAGGGTAAATACAGGTGCTTAAGTGCGTGGTTGGAAATTCCATCCGCACCCGGAGCCTTTTTGGACTTTTGCTTTCTAATGAGAAGCAAGATTTCATCATTAGAGACAGTGACGGGGTCGTCGGTGATAGGGAGAGATTCTCTGTGGAGCACTTCGTCCTCCACCGCCTGGATGTGGGAGGGATCCGCGGGTTGCGTGCTGGGCGAACATTGTGCCGCTATGCTGTCGGCGAAGCATTCGGCTTTCTCTTCGACTTCGAAAGCAATGGTGCTGTCGGGACGAGTGAGAGGCGGTGTCTACGCGTAAGGCTCGGGCCATTCGATAATACGCTTGGTGGGACGGGGAGATATTCTCCATGAGATCGTTAAACTGAGTGTCACGGAGTTCCGCGAGGCGAGACCTAACTTTACGTTGAAGCTGATTCGCAGCTGTTCTGTATGCTGGCGTGGGATATTTCTTTGCTCTCCGGAGAGCTACGTTCTTGGCTTTAATGAGATTGCTAACGGCTAGGGGAAGCGCGGGTTTGCTTTGCTTAGCAACCTTTTCACTGTCGCTGATGGCTGAGTTAATAGCATCGGTTAGAGAGTTGACTAATGAATCTATTTTATCCGGGCTATCTAATTGGTCGGGCGAAATCGCGAGCGGAGAGTTAGGGGCCTCTAAGGCTGAAACTAAAGTATTTTTAAAGCCTTTCCAGTTGGTAAAGGTCTTTGGCGGTGTGACGTTAACGTTGGAAGTACCTAGCACGAGGGAGACGGGGTGATGGTCGGAGCCTAGGTCATCGAGCGGTTCGATAGACCTTAGGTCAAGATTGATTCGCTTGATAATTGCAAAGTCGAGGATGTAAGGAGAGTAGGTCGGGTTGTTGGGATAGTGAGTGGGAGTGATGGGGGATATGACGTCTAAGTCAAGGGAGTTAGTGATGTCGAGGAGAGCGATACCGCTGGTGTTGGTCGATAGGCACGTCCAGTCAGTATGTTTGGAGTTAAAGTCTCCGAACATAATGACTGAATGGCCGAGGGCGAGAATGGCCTCAAAGTCGCTGCGGATTGGTCTGGTACCACATGGTATGTAGACTGAAGCTATGATGATGGTCGGATGACCAGTCATAGCCAATCTACACACAGTGGCCTCCATGTTGAGGAGAGGAGGGGTAGGGAGAGGACAGCAATGGAAGCCTCTTTTGTAATATATAGCGGTGCCGCCGTAACCGTCGGAGTTGGGCCTATCGTTGCGAGTAAACGCGTACTTAGGAATAGCGTATCCCCTGGAGCGGTTTGGAGTAAGCCATATCTCCTGGAGAAGGAATAAGTCAGGTTCTTTGTTCTGAAGGAACAGTTTAATCTCGGGAAGGTTAGTGCTAAGGCTACGAGCGTTAAAAGATACTAGGGATAAGCCCTTGGGTTTAATACCACTGGACGCGGGATTCGCGGGTCTAGACATTAAAATTTATTTATTTACGAATTTATACAAAAATAAAAGAATTTACAACGAACTTAGGAGCGAGTGATGCTCGGCTAACGCGAATAAACGCTCTTGAGGATAGCGGGCGGCTCGCAGTTTGCGTGCGAGTACGGAAATTTCGTTAATGTCGACGTTTTGGATGACGTCGAACACGGTCTTCATGTCCTCAGCCAACGACGACTGAGGTGAAGATGACAAAGTGGGACGCGGCCCTACGGAAGCTACGGGAGCTGGGGTGGGACGGGAAGGTGCAGGCGGGACGGCCGGACGCTGCCTCCAAGACAGAGCCTGAGTAGGCGTCGGCTGAACGGGCTTTGCTTCCGGGGGACCCCGGTTGCGCAGCGGCGGGAAGTTAGCAGGAGTGAACGGCGGCGCCAGTTTAGGCACGACCCTCTTGGTGGTGGAGCGCGGAGCGCACGGGCAACCCCTGTAGTTAGCTGTGTGGCCGGACTGGCCGCACAGCACACAGGCAGGGGGGGAAGTGGATTCGGGAGTGCGAGTGCACTCCTTAGTGATGTGAGGATCCAGGCACTTTACGCACCTGGGGGGAGCTGAACAGTTAGCCGCTGCGTGGCCATATAGCTGGCAGCGGTGGCACTGCTCAGGGTGACCGCGGGGGTTGGGACGCTCGACGGAGATGTTCGAGAGTCCGCAGATTGTGCAAGCCTCTTTGAAAATCTCCTTCGAGTTGGGAGTATTTGACAGGATTACTAAAGCTAGGGGAAAACGCCTACCGCGGTTGGAGTGCATCTTGTGCACTGCTGTGACCGGGAAACCCTGAGTCTTAAGGTCCTCGAGAATGTCTTCGTTACTGAGTTCGAACGGGACGCCCCGTAGTACTGCGCGGTTCTTACGCTCCTCCGGGAGGGCGTAGGTGTGATACGCGAGACCGGCGCCGGCGGCGCCTCGCTCTCGGAGGTGCGAACACAGGCGATCGGCGTGGGGTGCGCGGACGCGGGCGACCTGTTCTTTCACTTTATAATAATAAGGTTTATTTTTCGCATGGCGGTCGGTAATCACTCGGTGCGTGCCGGATTGTTTTGTCGGTCGGTGTCGTTCGTTCGATGCTAACTAGTTATGGGCGACCGGGCGCTAGCAAGAAATGTTGTAGTATAAATTTCTTGTGTATTTAAAATGTTGTAGTTTAGACATGGGCCAATAAATATGGAAAAATATAACCTATATTAAAACACGTTATTTTTTTTTGCCAAATTACATGAAAATCTTGCTCGTTTTTTTTAGTCTTGTGTGATTTGTGTATATTGTGTGTGTGTGTGTGTGTTTGTGTATGTATGTGTGTGTATGGATGTTGAAGATGGTATGTGTTTATAAGATGTTTATCTTGTCATTAGTATTTTTATAATGTTATGTCTAAACTTCTCTTTGCTTCATGGAACAGGTCCAAAGCCAAATTATGTGAAAAGTTCTTATTATAGGTGTTTTGTATTCTATTGATTATTGAGTTTTCTGTGTAGTTTGTTTTTGAGTGCTGTGAGTAAAATAACTGGGTGTGGTGGGTTCTTGTGAAGGGTGTGTGGAAACTTAGAACAAGGTGCGTTAACTCAGGACAGTCAATATAACCATTACAAGCGTTGTATAAAAATAGCATATCTAATAAGCAACGTCGGTGTTCTAAACTTAGAAGATGGTGATTTTTGCAGGCTTCTGGGTATCAGGCATGGGTCTGTTGTCTATAGTTTAAATGTTTTAAAAACTTTCGCTGAATAGATTCTATATTTTGTTTATATACAACATACTGAGTATTATTATTATTATATATATTATATACATAATACTGATATATTAATATTGTGATCTGAAGTGATCGGACGTGCTGATTAATGAGTACAATAAACAATTAACTGAAAAATTTCTTGACCTAGTATTAGGCGGAAGCAAGCCTTTTGTGTCTGATTGAATGATATAAGTTTTTGTGTTATAATTTATAATGTATTTATAACGTTAAAAAATAAAAAGGAATAATGGAAGGTAGTCCCTTCAATAGAAGCCTGCTGACGCGCCGCAGCCCGACGCGCTCCCCGGCGCCCGTGCCTCCCTGCGTCGCCGCAGCGCCCGTCGCCCCGCCGCGGCCTGTCCCGCGGGGCGCCCCGGAAGAGGAACAAGTCCACGAGTTGTTGTCCACGCCTGAGATCCAAAACTGGATGACAACTATCGAGCAATGCCTGAACGAAGTGTGCGTCATCGCTGAAGGCGGTAAATTGAATTCCGAGCAAAAAATGAGAGTCAGTAATCTTTGCCGAAAAGTTGGGCATGGAACATCTCAGATGGCTGTGAGATACCAGTCATTAAAACAAAAAACAATTTTAGCCCATAACAACCTGCAAGCCCTTCATGAAGAAAGAGACCTCTCAAAACAAATTTGTGCCCTCAAGCAGTCGCTCGAACAGTGTCCAAAACCAGTGACGGGAACAATATCGTTCGCAGACATGTTAAAGAAAAGCTCTAAGGACCTCATCCTGCCCAGGAATGTTAGCTCGGTAGCTATCTATCCAAGTGACGGAAAGAAATCGAGCGATGAAACAAAATCGCTTGTCCAAAAAATCATCTGCCCTGAAGACATGAAACTACAAGTGAGGGGATTACGCAAGACCAGAAACGGTGGAGTTATAATAAGCACAGAGAGTAAAGAGGATATAGAAAAGCTTAAGCAATCGGCACTACTGACATCTTCTGGTTTTACCGTTGATGAACCCAACAAGCGCAGGCCTAGAATTGTAGTCATCGGAGTACCGTCGGCCTTGAAAGAATCTGAAGTTTTTAGCTGCATTTACCACCAAAACTTGGCTGAAAAATCTGAGAGCATGACCATTGAAACTTTTTTAAAATCAATCAAGTTAAGTCATAAGTCAGGGAAAAAGAACACCGAGACCTGTAATTACGTTATAGAAGTTTCAGCCAATATTCGTAAAGCCCTGATATGTAAAGACCGATTGTTTGTAAATTGGTCATCGTGCCCAGTCCGAGACTATACCCTAGTAACACGTTGTTTTAAATGTCAGCAGTATGGACATGCAGCTAAGTTTTGTCGTGAAGAAAAAGACACTTGCGGTCATTGCGGAGAAAAAGGTCACACAATGAAGGAGTGTAAAAAACGAGGAGATCCACCAAAATGCGCCACATGTCTGCATTTTAAAAAGCCGTCCAACCACAAAACGGGCGATGGAGACTGTCCTGCGAAAAATATTGCAGAAAAAAGGTACATAAATTTAATTGACTATGAGGGCGCCTAAGAGCGCCATCTGTAAATATTTATCTAGATCTTTTATTAGTTAATAGAAATAATGGCTGAAAACTTAAATAATGACTTAGATAATTTCTCTGTATCTGAGTCAAAACTGTGTGAGGTTGAAAGTTGTGGTCAGTACATTTCCCGTTACAATAACCGATTTACAATAATTACACAAAATATACGCAGTATTGTTAAGAATTTTGATAATTTCAGTACTTTCCAACATAGACTTAATGTTAGCAACGATATAATTACCCTGACCGAGTGCTGGTTAGCTAAAAATTGTCATTTACCATCCATGCCAGGGTACGTTTTGTACAGCAGCAAGGAAAATTACAACCAAAACGACGGGATAGTAGTTTACGCCAGAAATGATCTAAACATATCAGTCGAGGAACCAAACATGTTAGAATGCAATCGCTTACTTATCAAAGTAGGTTCAGACACCGCAATTCTAGCCATATACAGATCTCCTTCATTTAAAAATATAAGTAATTTTATTCATTCTTTGCAAAACGTACTACAAAGTTTAAAATCATTTAAAAATATAATTTTAATAGGCGACATAAACATCAATATCATACCAGAGAATTTGGATTCCTGTGGACAGGAATATCTTAACCTATGCTCATTTCATGGACTACTTCCCGCCCATTCTTTACCTACACATCAAAGTGGCTCTTGTTTAGATCATATTATGCTTAAAACTACTTTTCCGTCACTAACCTTTGTAACTAACTCGACAATTACTGATCACAAGGCCGCCTTACTAACCTTAATTCGTAAAATGCCTAAACTAACAAATTGCTCACTAAATAGTTCGAAAATTAATTTACATAACCTTGAAGCGGATTTAAGCAAAATCGACTTTACTACTGTTTACAATTCTGATGACGCGAATTATTGTATGACATACTTTATATCACAGGTACAAAAAGCCATATTGCAAAATACTACGTACTCTCGTCTAAGTAAAAAATTTACCAACATTAAGCCTTGGATCACCCCGGGGCTTATTCGCTGCATGAGACATAGGGATAAGTTACATATGAAGGCCAAAGCTCAGCCTGATAACTTAATATTACAAATATCGTACAAAAGATACCGAAATTTTTGTAACGCTCTTCTTAAGAAAGTAAAAAATACTTACGATAAAAATGAATTAGAAAAGGCGGGAACAAACATTAAAAGGGTCTGGAAGTTTATTAAAAATGTTACGTTTTTGTCGAAGCAGCATAAATCCGCTACAGAGTTATTGCGCGGTGGATCATCTGAATCGCATTTTGAATCTGCTAACCTAGTAAATAATTTTTTTACTAACTTTGGGAAATCATTGGCTGAAAAAATGCTTCATAAATCGCATTCGCCGTTCTTCACGTCCCACAATCAATTATCTAAATGCTCCTTTTTAAATTCATTTGTTTTATTAGATATTGACGAAACTGAGGTATCTAGAATTATCAAAGGCCTGAAGGACGATTCAGCAATAGGATGGGACAATATTTCTAACAAAATATTAAAACTCTTTCATCACATCCTTTGCACCCCACTAACCTATATCTTTCAAAAGTGCCTAAAAGACGGCATTTTTCCAAAATGTCTAAAGAAAGCTGTCATTATTCCAATACACAAAAATGGCAAGAAAGATCAAACTACTAATTACAGGCCAATTTCACTATTAACAGGCATTTCAAAGGTTTTAGAAAAAATTATAAATAACAGACTTGTTCAATACTTGGAGAAACAGTCCATCCTGTCAAATACACAATTCGGTTTTAGGCACAAGCTGTCAACTGCCGACGCGGTGCTTGATCTTACTAACCACATAGTCCAGGAACTTGACAAAGGTAATCGGACTATGGGAATTTTCTTAGACCTCTCCAAAGCTTTTGATACAGTTTCTATTCCTATCCTATTAAATAAGCTTGAAAATTTAGGTATAAGGGGAACCCAACACAAACTTTTTGCAGATTACCTACACGATCGTTCGCAATGTGTAAAAATAGGAAATATCCTAAGTTCTGACCTAGTAAACACGGAATATGGAATTCCTCAAGGAAGTGTTTTGGGTCCCACACTATTCTTAATATACATTAACGAACTTTGTAACCTGAAAATAAACGGTGGTAAAATCATATCTTTTGCTGATGACACAGCTCTTTTGTTCTCTGCAAACTCAGATATAGAATTATATGAGCTTGCACAACGAGGCTTCAATGTAGTAAACAAGTGGCTACAGCAACACTTACTAACTCTAAATTCAGACAAAACTTATTTCATCCAGTTTTCTATGCGAAAATCAATTTCAGAAAACCCTAACCTATACGCGCACTATTGTATTGATCAAATCAATCATTCGTGTTCATGTCCTCACATTACTGCTTCTAAAACAATAAAATACCTAGGTGTCATTATAGACGAAACTCTGTCTTTTAGACTACACATAGATGCGGTTAGCAACAGAATACGCAAGTTAATATTTGTTTTTAAAAAATTGCGCAGCATAGGACACTCTAAACTTATAAGGCAGGTATACTTTGCATTGTGTCAGTCGATACTAAATTACTGTATTACGTCATGGGGCGGAGCAGCTAAAACTCTTCTCCTTAACGTTGAAAGAGCCCAAAGAGCAATTTTGAAAGTTTCCCATTTCCGACCTTTCCTTTACTCCACTGAACTTCTCTATAAAGAGTGTAAAGTACTGACAGTCAGGCAGTTATTTATAATGAGCACAACTTTAAAACTTCATAGCACCCTTAACTATAGCACACAAACAGCTAACAAAAGACGGCTTGACATTGTTTGTCCACAAAGCACAAAAACGGCATTTTCTTCCAGATTTTACATTTTCCTAGGACCACTTCTATATAAAAGATTAAACACCAATCTTGGCATATATCCTCTGACCTACAACAACACTAAACGAATAATCCGAGCATCACTTTTGAGTATGTCCTACGAAGATACAGAGAAGTTATTAATAGTATTAAAATAAGATAATTAATGTCTCCAAAATGTTAATTAATTTTTTGTTGTATTTTTATTTATTTTTTCGTGTAGTATTAGTATTATTATTATTTTCTAATGTTTATAGTGGGACGAGAATTATGAAACACATTTTATGTAATATTCACTTTGCGCATTTAATTGTTAATGTACTTACTAGATTTAGAATTAATGTTTATACAGCATACTGTACTTAATTTAATAATTTGTACCTAAAAAACAGGTAATTCATAATTACTTAGTTTAGGTATTTGCCTAGTTATTGTTACCCTAGATCATGATAAACCGATATGATGACTTATCATAATTATAGTATCTATTGTAAATTTTTAGACACATATTATAATTGATATTTATGTAGTTTATCGTAGTAATAAATTTGTAAGTTCTTATTGTGTATTCCTAGATGTAAGTTTTCCGGAAATAAATTTTATTCTTATTCTTATTCTTATTCCAGATTGAACTACAGTACTCTAGTGTACTGCGAACAAAAGAGTAGTATAGAACTTTCAAACAAATTGAATCAGTGAATGGTGCACTAGTCCTTAAAACAAAACCTAAATTTTTATAGGACCTTGTTTATGATGTGTGATATGTGTTCCCTGAAATCTAATGTTGCATCAAGGAGCACACCTAAATCCCGAACGATATTACATTTCAAAATTTCGACACCATTAAAAGAATAATGGGTCAGTAATGGTCTAAGCTTGCGGGTGAACGCTACACGTGTACACTTATTAACATTAATAGTGATGCGGTTGTTAAGGTAATAGTTATTTAATCTGTGCAAGTCATCTTGTTACCTGAGGCTATCCGATGGGCTTCTCATTTTCATATGAATTTTAGTTTCGTCCGCATACATTAAAAACTTTGCATAATGTATGTGTTGTCCTATGTCATATACGTATACACAGTAGAGTAAAGATCCCAAGATTAAGCCCTGAGGGACTCCAGATGGTATGGAGACATAATCAGAGCGAAACCCACCCAGTTCAACTGCCTGACTACGTTAAATAAAACACTTTTTACCGGATATTATCGCGTATATTTTAGTTAATTTTAAAATTAAAAATTATTTCGACGTTTCGGCACCTGACTACGATTACGAAGATATGATTCATGCCATCGCAACAAATTTCCACAAATCCCTACTTCCTGAAGCTTGCGCAAGAGAATGACGTAATCAACAGAATCGAATGGTTTTTCGAAGTCAGTGTAGATCACGTCAACCTGTCCCCCACATTCCATGTCATGGAGAACTTCGTTCGTGAAAATGCCAAGATTAGTACAGGTCGAGCGGTACCTCATGAAGCCGTGTTGTTAAGGGGGGATCATTTTTCTTATGATGGGATATATGTGGTTGTATACAACTTTTTCTGCAACCTTACTTAAAACATTTAATTTAGAGATTGGGCGGTAATTTGCTATTGACTTCTGAGGCCCTTTTTTGTGCACAGGAGTGATGTGCGCTATTTTCCATTGTAGTGGAAAATACCCTTCTGCAAAACATCGATTAAATATATAAGTCACAGGATATGATAGAGTTTTCGCGCTTTTCGCGAATAAAATAGGTGGGAAACCGTCACTGCCTGGGCCTTTGCTAATATCCAGTCCCTTCAATAACATTTTACAGTATTCCGTGTTAACTGAGATGGAACCCACACTGTCACTGCTTAAGGACAATGGTAAGGTTTGAGCATCATTATAAACAACGAGTGGGGCACTAAAGTTATTTAGAGAAAAAATCTATAGCTGGAGATAAGTGGCTAGTTCCTAACGCAGGACTCCGTCGCACGAATTTAACTTAGTCGCAATCTAAGCGCTACGCCTAAAGAACCGGGGCGATATCAAACATGTCTCGAGTACGATAAAACTTAATTCCGTCTTGCTTGCGTTTCTCAGATTCTATCAAAAGTTTCTGTTACATTTTCAGCGTGTATAATCTGTCTTTTACTTCACTTCTAATTAAATGTTATTCTTAAATTATTAGGGTAGCGCTTAATATGAGGCCGTTCTCATGTTTATCCTTGAATACCATGCATACGAGAACATTATACTTCTCTAACAAGCAGGATGTCGGGAATCACTTGTAGTCAAGTTTAGGCCCCTTCTTTGTGTTACATAATTTACAGTTACATAATTTCATATTGTGCAAGAAACAGTCATAGGTAAAGTATTTAGGTTTTAAATTATTACTGACTAAAAAATAAAAATAAAATATCTTTATTGTAACTAATACAAAGATAAATGTAGCCCTGGCTTCTGAAATGAGAGAACTTGTGATACAGAAGCCAGTATCTTCCTATCATCGACTCTCCTATTCCTATCATTGACTCTCCTATTGGAGTTGAGATACAATACAATTAGAAAGCAAAAAAAAAAAAAGAAAAAAGAATATTTTTTTATATTCAGAAATGATGCTAAATTAATATAAATTAAATGACAAAACATAAATAATATTTATACAATATCACAATATTAAAAAAAATTTTTAAAAGATACATACGAGTATTTAGCCACTCCTTCCGTGAGAACGGGAGGGTGTAATGACAAAAACTGATATGATAAATAAATCTTTTCTCAATATCCTTGTTCGCATAGAACAAGATCTGCTTAGTAGCTTATTAATATTGATTTTAATATGATAAAAAAATTATAGGACCCCAAAAAGAATTTAAAGTCGGTAGATCATTGAATATTTAAATTCTCATTGATAAAATTGTACCATTTTAATTCAATTAAAATTTGACCCATGATTTGAGGATTAATAGACGCAAACAATAGAAGCCACCTGGGGAAATAACTATCTTTAAGAATGCCCTTTAATTACACAACCTAAGTATAGTGAATTTACCAATTGTTAAGTATCTTATGCTTGAAAACGAAATATTAGTGAGTTTAACCAAATGTTTAATAATAAGACGGTTATATCCATTTATAAAAAAAAATACTTTGTACTGATTTGTTGAATATTTCGTTTTTGAATTGTTATCCTTATAATAAACGTAACCCGGCAAAATCATTTCATGTAAATAATTATACTATCACTCAAGCTCAAAACACCGTTATGAAAGCCTATGTTATAACTCTACTAAACCTGCATCTTGGTCAAAAAGTTTCATAGAACTATTTCTGGTATGACACAACGTTATAGCCTGTGATTTATGAAGTTTAGGAAAAATCTCATCTCCATCTTGTTATGTTTTTTTTTTGGTCCCCTCCGCGGGAAAGGCAGGAGGGTAAAAATGCCCTGACGCATACTCTGGCGCGATTCCAAAGTTATGTGGGACTCGTCCCGACGCCTACCAGAACCGTACCCACTAAAAACCCCCTGTCGGCTCGTGCATTTTTGCCACTCAGCCTTCATCTGAGCGACGGCCAATTGGAGAAAGAGGCCGCGCTAACGGGGCCCAGAAGGGGTCACCCGCTGGGATTATATGTAATCTCAAAGCTGAAGGTGAATACATAGCACTGAAGGTGCTCAAAATGAAAATCAAATAATTAAAAAATTAAAATTAAAAATTGCAAAATAAAATTGAATTAATTCGCATTTATGTTAGAATTAGGATTTACGTAAGAATAAGAATTTACGTTAGAATTAGAATTTGCGGCCAGAAGGGCTTCGAGATCGGCTGACAGTCTGGTGGAAGAGTACGCTTGCGCATTCCTAGGCCTAGCGACTTTGAACTTCGAATCTAAGACAGGAGTAGTATATGAGACTGAATCACGAACTAGAGGATTGGGATGGGTTTCGGAGCGTTTGATGAACGCTTCAGAAAGTGTTTTGAGGTGTTGTTGTACTGTAGGCAGTTCAAGATCTCTATGCAAGTCCGCGTTACGCACGTACCACGGTGCGTTTGTGGCCCTGCGGCAAAAGAGGTTTTGAACTACCTGCAGTTTGTGCAGGAGGGAGGGTTTGGCGTGGGCAAAGATTGGCGAGGCATATGTCATGACGGGTCTAACGCAGACCTTGTAAAGTGTACGTTTGTTACTGAAAAACATTTTACTTTTTCTACCTAACATGCTATTTAGGCGGCCTACGTAGTGACGAGCGAGTTTCGAAACTCTTTCGACGTGTGGCTTGAAAGAGAGCGTCGGATCTAAAGTGACGCCTAAGTATTTAGTACTGCGCTTCCAGGGGATGGAAATGCCTAACATTCGAACGTGGGGATCGCCAGCGGGACGACGGCGTTTGTGGTCGAAGCGCATCGCAGAACTCTTTCCAGGGTTCACATCGATGCGCCATTTTTGAAACCATACACCAAGGGCGTTTACGGCCTTTTGGAGTCTGGTTACAAGGTGCGGAACACTGTGGCCTTTGGTATAGAGTGCGGTGTCGTCGGCAAAGAGGGCAAGTTCGACGCCTTTCGGCGGGATGGGAATGTCGTTGGTGTACACGGTGTACAGCAGAGGGGCGAGGACTGAGCCTTGAGGGACTCCAGCCTTTATGGGGCGAGGCGCAGAAAGCGTGCCTTCGTGTTTAAATCGAAACGGACGGTCTTTGAGAAACGACGCTATTAACCTGACTAGGCGATCCGGTAAGCCTATTTTGTAGAGTTTATAAACGAGACCGCTGTGCCAGACTTTATCGAAAGCCTTGGCTACGTCAAAGAAAACCGTGACTGTTTTATAACGACGCGGATAGAAACCATCAAGTATATACTCAACGATTCGATGGACTTGCTGAGGGCAGGAGTGTTTAGCGCGAAAGCCGAACTGATGGGGAATAATGAGAGGAGCGCCATCCGTTGGAAACAGATGGTTCCGCATTCGAGAGAGTATGACTCTCTCGAGAAGTTTAGACATTGCCTTGAGGCGGCTGATGGGTCTGTGATTAGCCGGGAGTTTCAGAGGTTTGCCCGGCTTAGGAATGCCTATGACTGTCGCTTCTTTCCAAGCTTTTGGAAAGTAGCTATGGTCGAAGCAGGCATTGAAAATGATAGCTAACAAGGTAAGCATCTGGTGAGGTAGGTGCTTAAGTGCGTGGTTGGAAATTCCATCCGCACCCGGAGCCTTTTTGGACTTTTGATTTCTAATGAGAAGCAAGATTTCGTCATTAGAGACTGTGACAGGGTCGGCGGTGATGGGGAGAGAGTCTCTGCGAATCATTTATTGCGCAATTTTTGCAATAAAATGCGAGCAGCAAGCACTGATACGAGATACCCGGTAAAATTAAGTTAACTCGTAACTTCACAACGAATAATTTCACTACGACGTAACATCAAGAAAGCTGTTCAATACTACAAAAATTCAGCAATGTCACCCACCCAAACAATAGATGGGTTACATTCAGAAATTAATAACCTATTATTCCATGTTTATCATTCCCACAGCAACTGCAAAGATTTTTATTGTTCAGAAATAAAACCAGGAGATATAGACCTTATCAACCAGTTAAGGAGTAGTGGACTTTGGCTCAGGTTGGCCGTGATAACGTCAGCAGTTGCAGCTCATGCCAGAAGTCTTATACAAGATAGCCACAGTAACATAGTTGAAAGTTTCAACTCCACTATTGCCAAATTCATCGGTGGAAAATGAATTAATTTCACGAGTCGTGGTTCATATCAAGCCAGATGTTATGCAGCTGTTTTGATGCACAATTCGAAAGAGCCAATTACGAAGCTTCATCGTTCAGTGCTGAATCGTACGCCTTCGTCAAGTATAAAAAAAGGGAAAAAAGAAGATTCCAGAGATATCAGTTAGCAAAAAAGTACCGAAAAGTAAGAAGACGAGTGAATTTTTCAGCACTGAACCAGCAAAAAGATGACGGTCCAACTGCAACCCATCCAGATATGGACGAAATATCTTTTGAGAAATCAAAGAAACTAATTTTAGAAAACTTGAAAGAGAACAACCTTATTAGAGGAAAAATTCAAGAAGAAACAGTTTTACAAAGAGAAGGTACAAGATGGATGGAGTTGCGACGGAAAATACTAACAGCATCATGGTTTGGAGCCATCATTACTCGAAGAGAATCGTCGAAATGTGCAGCTTTGGTGAAAAGAATTTTAAGTGAAAAAAATTTTGTGGGGGTATCTGCAATCCATCATGGTATTACAAATGAAAGAACCGCCTTGAAACAGCTAGAGACGCAGGAAAATCTTCAAATAAAACCGTGCGGATTATTCATTGACGAGGAGCATCCGTTCTAAGGAGCTACACCGGATGGAGTGGTTGAAACACGATATAATTGTAGAGGTAAAATGCCCTATAACAGCCTACAAGCTAGGTCTTGAAGATGCAATCAAGAAAAAAAAAGTTCGGTTCTTGTCGATTTTAAACGGAGTGTACACAGCCTGGATGTGTGAGGGATCAGCAGGTTGCGTGCTGGGCGAGCATTGTGCGGCAATGCTGTCAGCGAAGCATTCGGCTTTCTCTTTGACTTCAAAGGCAGTAGTGCCATCGGGACGAGTGAGAGGAGGAACGTGAGAGGTGGTGTCTACGCGTAAGGCTCGGGCCATGCTATAGTACACTTGGTGGGACGGAGAGATATTCGCCATGAGATCGTTCATCTGAGCGTCTCGGAGTTCCGCGAGGCAAGACCTAACTTTACGTTGAAGCTGATTCGCAGCTGTTCTATAGGCAGGCGTGGGATATTTCTTGGCTCTCCAGAGAGCCGCGTTCTTAGCTTTAATAAGATTGCTAACGGCTAAGGGAAGCGTGGGTTTGTAACGTAGTACCAGTAAAACACCAAAACTCTCTTCTATGTTTATTTTTTCGGTAAAATTAAAAATATACAAAAATGCCAAAAATTTTGGCTACGCACACTCGTGAACGTAAAAATAAATTATAGGTTTCTTAAAAAAAACTTTGATTGTAGATAATAAAATATCTTAACTATGTAATTTTGAATAATAAACTCGGAAACAATAATAAATAAATAGATTCAAGTTGCTTTGATGGATAATATTTCGTGACTGACTTGTCAAATCAAAACATTGCCGTTCTCCGACACTACGTAATTCCTAGTTTAAAATTACGTCGGGAACGACAAAAAAAAATAAAATTTACTGACAAAAAGAGGTCGAAATAGACAACCGTCACAGGTTTGCCTTGTTTAGCAACCTTTTCGTTGTCACTGATGGCTGAGTTGATAGCATCAGTGAGAGAATTTACTAATGAATCGATTTTATCCGGGCTATCTAATTGTTCGGGAGAGATCGCGAGTGGAGAGTTCGGGGCCTCTAAGGCTGAAACTAACGTATTTTTAAAGCAAAGGCTTTGTAAAGGCAAGTTGGTAAAGGTCTTGGGAGAGGTAACGTTATCGTTAGGCAGTCCTAGCACGAGGGAGACGGGGCGGTGGTCAGAACCTAGGTCATCGACAGGTTCGATAGACCTGAGGTCGCGGTTGATTTGCTTGACTATTGCAAAATCGAGGATATCAGGAGAGTGGTTCGGGTTGTCGGGATAGTGGGTGGGAGTGATGGGGGAGATGACATCTAAGTCAAGTGAATTTGTGATGTCGAGGAGACCGATACCGCTGGTGTTGGTTGATAGGCACGTCCAGTCAGTATGTTTGGAGTTAAAGTCTCCGAACATAATGACTGAATGGCCGAGGGCGAGAATGGCCTCAAAGTCGCTGCGGATTGGTCTGGTACCACTAGGTATGTAGACTAAATCTATGAAGATGGTCGGATGACCAGTCATAGCCAATCTACACACAGTGGCTTCCATGTTGAGGAGAGGAGGGGTAGGGAGAGGGCAGCAATGGAATCCTCTTTTGTAATAAATAGCAGTGCCGCCGAAACCGTCGGAGTTGGGCCTGTCGTTACGAATAAACGCGTACTTAGGTATAGCGAATCCCCTGGAGCGGTTTGGAGTTAGCCACGTCTCTTTAAGTAGCAATAACTCTGGCTCGTTGTTCTGAAGGAACAGTTTGAGCTCAGGAAGGTTAGTATTAAGGCTACGAGCGTTAAAGGATATTAGGGATAAGCCCTTGGGTTTAATACGACTGGACGCGGGATTCGCGGGTCTAGACATTATAATTTACTTATTTACGAATTTATACAAAAAAAAAAAATTATAACTAACTTAGAAGCGAGTGATGCTTGGCTAACGCAAATAAACGCTCTTGAGGAGAGCGGGCGGCTCGCAGTTTGCGTGCGAGAACAGAAATTTCCGTAATGTCGACGTTTTGAATGACGTCGAACACGGTCTTCATGTCCTCAGCCAACGACGACTGAGGTGAAGATGACAAAGCAGGACGCGGCCCTACGGAAACTACGGGAGCTGGGATGGGTCGGGAAGGTGCAAGCGGGACAGCCGGACGCTGCCTCCAAGACAGAGCTGGAGTAGGCGTCGGCTGAACGGGCTTTGCTTCCGGGGACCCCGGTTGCGCAGCGGCGGGAAGTTAGCGGGAGTGAGCGGCGGCGCCGGTTTAGGCACGACCCTCTTGGCGGTGGAGCGCGGAGCGCGCGGGCAACCCCTGTAGTTAGCTGTGTGACCGGACTGGCCGCACAGAACACAGGCAGAGGGGAAAGTGGATGCGGGAGTGCAAGTGCACTCCTTCGTTATGTGTGGATCCAGGCACTTAACGCACCTGGGGGGAGGTGAGCAGTTCGCCGCTGCGTGGCCATAGAGCTGGCAGCGGTGGCACTGCCCAGGGTGACCGCGGGGGTTGGGACGCTCGACGGAGATATTCGAGAGTCCGCAGATTGTGCGAGCCTCTCTGAAGATCTCCCTCGAGTTGGGAGTATAAGACAAGATAACTAAAGTTAACGGAAAGCGCCTACCACGGTTAGAGTGCATCTTGTGCACTGCTTCAGCCGGGAAGCCCTGAGACTTAAGATCCTCGAGAATGTCTTCATTACTGAGTTCAAACGGGACGCCCCGTAGTACTGCGCGGATCTTATGCTCCTCCGGGAGGGCGTAGGTGTGATACGCGATTTGTTTGATCGACAGAAGCGTAGTGAAAGACCGGAAGTCGTCGACGGTCGCAACCTGAATTTTGATTGTTTCGCCAGCGTTGGCGGCTTTTAAGTAATTAATTTTGTGTTCTTTGCACAAGTTAGAAACCGCGGTCTAGCGCGCTTTTTCACGGAGGAAGACGGGCGGAGGGAGCTGAGGCTTCGGTGGGACGGGAGCGCAGCGCGACGCTGGCTTCGAAGGGACCGACGGAGACTTCGAGTGACATGAGCGGCGCGTGGGCGGGTGTAGAAGACACCGGGGTTAGCTCGTGTGTTGAAGACACCGCGGCTTTTTTTCGAACTCTTCTTAGAGCGTTTGGCAACTAACTGGAACGCGGGTTCAGGAGAACCGGTTAGGGTGGCGGCGACCGACGAAGCTTCGGACCTGGCGGAGTCTGAATCGCTCCCGGGAGTGGTACGCTTCCTACGAGATGAGCACAGGGATGAGACCGACGCGCAGTCCATATCGGATGGAACGGGAGACGCGGGAGAGCTATACACCTGAGGGGTCTGGACGTTAGAAGCCTGAGGGGCCGGGGTTTAGGCCTGAGGGGCCGGGGACGCGATAATTGCCTGTAAGGCATGTGTTAGTACGTCATCTGGGATGGGGATGCCGGACGCAGCGAGCGCCTGGGCGAACGACCTAAGGATGTTTACGACGCTTTGGTCCATTGGAGGGCTTGGATATGTAATGTATAAATATATAATGTTGCCTAGGTTCCCTAGCAAACCAAGCACCTATTTATATAACAAATGCCTAGAGTTCCTAAATAAAAACCTAGCGAACCCTAGCGGCTAACCTCCCTGCCAGCGGTAGGGGGGCTGGGGAGAATAACTTAAAACTAACCGTAGTACGCCGAAGGCCGCTACCTAGAAACCTAAAAAAAAGGGGTACGCAGGTAAAGAGTTGACCGCGTTAGGGTCAACCTTTACCGACAGAAAGGATAAATACACAAGAAAACACACAGATATGATAAAAATAACTATGAAAATAGGAGAAAAATAAATAAAATAGAGAAGAGAAATAAAATAAAATAAAAGGACTGGTTCAGTACAAATTCGTTGTCACCGTTAAGTATCCTTTGTACTGAAACCTGACTACTTACGCTGGGTACAACACTGCACTCAGCACAAGCACAACACAACTTAGCACAGCACTTTGAAGACTAAGGGGCTTAGTCGCAAAGAAAAAATCGCACTTCGATAGCACTCAAAGGGAGTAGAAAAACCTTGAAAACCGTAGCACGGAATCAACACGCTAAACTGTGACGTCAGTAGACTGAGCGCCACGGAATATCGGGCAGGGACCGATCAACGGAGAACGGGGTCTTGCACGTCCGCACCGCGTGGCGATCGGAGCGAGAATGCTTGTTATGTTTTTTTTTTTTTTTTTTTGTTCTCCTCCGCGGGAAGGGCAGGAGGATAAAAATGCCCTGACGCATACTCTGGCGCGATTCCAAAGTTATATGGGACTCGTCCCGACGCCTACCAGGACCATACCCACTAAAAACCCCCTGTCGGCTCGTGCATTTTTGCCACTCAGCCTTCATCTGAGCGACGGCCAATTGGAGAAAGAGGCCGCGCTAGCGGGGCCCAGAAGGGGTCACCCGCTGGGATTACATAGCACTGAAGGTGCTCAAAGCACTGAAGGTGAATACGTAGCACTGAAGGTGCTCAAAATAAAATCAAAAATTAAAACAAAAATTAAAAAATTGCAAAATAAAATTGAATTAACTCGCATTTACGTTAGAATTAGGATTTACGTTAGGATTAGAATTTACGTTAGAATTAGAATTTGCGGCCAGAAGGGCCTCGAGATCGCGTGACAGTCTGGTGGATGAGTACGCTTGCGCATTTCTAGGCCTAGCGACTTTGAACTTCGAGTCTAACACAGGAGTAGTATATGAGACAGAATCACGAACTAGAGGATTGGGATGGGTTTCGGAGCGTTTGAAGAACGCTTCAGAGAGTGTTTTGAGATATTGTTGTACTGTAGGCAGTTCAAGATCTCTATGCAAGTCCGCGTTACGCACGTACCACGGTGCGTTTGTGGCCCGGCGGCAAAAGAGGTTTTGAACTACCTGCAGTTTGTGCAGGAGGGAGGGTTTGGCGTGGGCAAAGATTGGCGAGGCATACGTCATGACGGGTCTAACGCAGACCTTGTAAAGTGTACGTTTGTTTTTGAAGGACATTTTACTTTTTCTACCTAACATGCTATTTAGGCGGACTAAATAGTGACGAGCGAGTTTCGAAACTCTTTCGACGTGTGGCTTGAAAGAAAGCGTCGGATCTAATGTGACGCCTAAGTATTTAGTACTGCGCTTCCAGGGGATGGGAATGCCTAACATTCGAACGTGGGGATCGCCATCGGGACGACGGCGTTTGTGGTCGAAGCGCATCGCAGAACTCTTTTCAGGGTTCACATCGATGCGCCATTCTTGAAACCATGCACCAAGGGCGTTTACGGCCCTTTGGAGTCTGGTTACAAGGTGCCGAACACTGTGGCCCCTGGTATAGAGTGCGGTGTCGTCGGCAAAGAGGGCGATTTCGACGCCTTTCGGCGGGATGGGAATGTCGTTGGTGTACACGGTGTACAGCAGAGGGGCGAGGACTGAGCCTTGAGGGACTCCAGCCTTTATGGGGCGAGGTGCAGAAAGCGTGCCTTCGTGTTTAAATCGAAACGTACGGTCTTTGAGAAACGACGCTATTAACCTGACTAGGCGATCCGGTAAGCCTATCTTGTAGAGTTTATAAACGAGACCGCTGTGCCAGACTTTATCGAAAGCCTTGGCTACGTCAAAGAAAACTGCGACTGTTTTATAACGACGCGGATAGAAACCGTCAAGTATATACTCGACGATTCGGTGGACTTGCTGAGGGCAGGAGTGTTTAGCGCGAAAGCCGAACTGATGGGGAATAATGAGAGGATCGCCATCCGTTGGAAACAGATGGTTCCGCATTCGAGAGAGTATGACTCTCTCGAGAAGTTTAGACATTGCCTTGAGGAGGCTGATGGGTCTGTGATTAGCCGGGACGTTCAGAGGTTTGCCCGGCTTGGGAATGCCTATGACTGTCGCTTCTTTCCAAGCTTTTGGAAAGTAGCTATGGTCGAAGCAGGCATTGAAAATGATAGTTAACAAGGTAAGCATCTGTTGAGGTAGGTGCTTAAGTGCGTGGTTGGAAATTCCATCCGCACCCGGAGCCTTTTTGGACTTTTGATTTCTAATGAGAAGCAAGATTTCGTCATTAGAGACTGTGACAGGGTCGGCGGTGATGGGGAGAGAGTCTCTGCGAAGGACTTCGTCCTCCACCGCCTGGATGTGTGAGGGATAAGCAGGTTGCGTGCTGGGCGAGCATTGTGCGGCAATGCTGTCGGCGAAGCATTCGGCTTTCTCTTCGACTTCGAAGGCAGTAGTGCCATCGGGACGAGTGAGAGGAGGAACGTGAGAGACGGTGTCTACGCGTAAGGCTCGGGCCATGCTATAGTACGCTTGGTGGGACGGAGAGATATTCGCCATGAGATCGTTCATCTGAGCGTCTCGGAGTTCCGCGAGGCAAGACCTAACTTTACGTTGAAGCTGATTCGCAGCTGTTCTATAGGCGGGCGTGGGATATTTCTTGGCTCTCCGGAGAGCCGCGTTTTTAGCTTTAATAAGATTGCTAACGGCTAAGGGAAGCGTGGGTTTGCCTTGCTTAGCAACCTTTTCGTTGTCACTGATGGCTGAGTTGATAGCATCAGTGAGAGAATTTACTAATGAATCGATTTTATCCGGGCTATCTAATTGTTCGGGAGAGATCGCGAGTGGAGAGTTCGGAGCCTCTAAGGCTGAAATTAACGTATTTTTAAAACCTTTCCAGTTGGTAAAGGTCTTAGGAGATGAGGCGTTATCGTTCGGCGGTCCTAGCACGAGGGAAACGGGGCGATGGTCGGAGCCTAGGTCATCGAGCGGTTCGATAGACCTTAGATCAAGATTGATTCGCTTGATAATTGCAAAGTCGAGGATGTCAGGAGAGTAGGACGGGTTGTTGGGATAGTGAGTGGGAGTGATGGGGGATATGACGTCTAGGTCAAGGGAGTTAGTGATGTCGAGGAGAGCGATACCGCTGGTGTTAGTCGATAGGCACGTCCAGTCAGTATGTTTGGAGTTAAAGTCTCCGAACATAATGACTGAATGGCCGAGGGCGAGAATGGCCTCAAAGTCGCTGCGGATTGGTCTGGTACCACTAGGTATGTAGATTGAAGCTATGATGATGGTCGGATGACCAGTCATAGCCAATCTACACACAGTGGCTTCCATGTTGAGGAGAGGAGGAGTAGGGAGAGGACAGCAGTGGAAGCCTCTTTTGTATTATATAGCGGTGCCGCCGAAACCGTCGGAGTTGGGCCTATCGTTACGAATAAACGCGTACTTAGGTATAGCGAATCCCCTGGAGCGGTTTGGAGTAAGCCATGTCTCCTGGAGAAGGAATAAGTCAGGTTCTTTGTTCTGAAGGAACAGTTTAATCTCGGGAAGGTTGGTGTTAAGGCTACGAGCGTTAAAAGATACTAGGGATAAGCCCTTGGGTTTAATACGACTGGACGCGGGATTCGCGGGTCTAGACATTATAATTTATTATTTACGAATTTATAAAAGAATTTACAACGAACTTAGGAGCGAGTGATGCTCGGCTAAAGCAAATAAACGCTCTTGAGGAGAGCGGGCGGCTCGCAGTTTGCGTGCGAGCACGGAAATTTCGTTAATATCGACGTTTTGAATAACGTCGAACACGGTCTTCATGTCCTCAGCCAACGACGACTGAGGTGCGGATGACGGAGAAGGACGCGGCCCTACGGAAGCTACTGGAGCTGGGATGGGTCGGGAAGGTGCAGGCGGAACGGCCGGACCTGCCTCTAAGACAGAGCCGGAGTAGGCGTCGGCTGAGCGGGCTTTGCTTCCGGGGGACCCCGGTTGCGCAGCGGCGGGAAGTTAGCGTGAGTGAGCGGCGGCGCCGGTTTAGGCGCGACCCTCTTGGTGGTGGAGCGCGGAGCGCGCGGGCAGCCCCTGTAGTTAGCTGTGTGGCCGGACTGGCCGCACAGCACACAGGCAGGGGGGGAAGTGGATTCGGGAGTGCGAGTGCACTCCTTAGTGAAGTGAGGATCCAGGCACTTTACGCACCTGGGGGGAGCTGAACAGTTAGCCGCTGCGTGGCCATAGAGCTGGCAGCGGTGGCACTGCCCAGGGTGACCACGGGGGTTGGGACGCTCGACGGAGATATTTGAGAGTCCGCAAATTGTGCGAGCCTCTCTAAAGATCTCCCTCGAGTTGGGAGTATTTGTAAGGATTACTAAAGCTAAAGGAAAACGCCTACCGCGGTTGGAGTGCATCTTGTGCACTGCTGTGACCGGGAAACCCTGGGACTTAAGGTCCTCGTGAATATCTTCGTTGCTGAGTTCGAACGGGACGCCCCGTAGTACTGCGCGGATCTTACGCTCCTCCGGGAGGGCGTAGGTGTGATACGCGATTTGGTTTAATCCGAGTAACCTGGTAAACGCGCGGAAGTCGTCGACGGTCGCTACTTGAATCTTGATTGTATCGCCAGCGTTGGCGGCTTTTAAGTAATTCATTTTGTGCACTTTGCACAAGTTTGAAACCGCGGTCCAGCGCGCTTTTTCACGCAGGAAGACGGGCGGAGGGAGCTGAGGCTTCGGCGGGACGGGAGCGCAGCGCGTCGCTGGCTTCGATGTGACCGACGGAGACGCGGTTACTTCGAGCGATTTTAACGGCGCGGGGGCTGGTGTTGAAGACACCGGGGTTGGTTCAGGTGTTGAAGACACCGCGGCTTTTTTCGAACGCTTCTTAGAGCGTTTGGCAACTAACTGAAACGCGGGCTCAGGAGAACCGGTTAGGGTGGCGGAGACCGACGAAGCTTCGGACGCGGCGGAGTCTGAATCGCTCCCGGGACCGGTACGCTTCCTGCGAGATGAGCGCGAGGATGAGACCGACGCGCAGTCCATATCGGATGGAATGGGAGACGCGGGAGAGCTATAGACCTGAGGGGTCTGGACATTAGAGGCCTGAGGGGCCGGGGTTGAGGCCTGAGGGGCCGGGGACGCAATAGATGCCTGTAAGGCCTGCGTTAGTGCTACAGCGGGTATGCTTACGCCGGACGCAGCGAGCGCCTGGGCGAACGACTTAAGAATATTAACAAGGTCCATTGGAGGACTTGGAATTACAATATGTTATATATAAATATATAATGTATGCCTATAATATAAAACAAATGCCTAGGATTCCTAAATAAAAACCTAGCGAACCCTAGCGGCAAACCTCCCTACCAGCGGTAGGGGGGCTGGGGAGAATAACTTAAAACTAACCGTAGTACGCCGAAGGCCGCTACCTAGAAACCTAAAAAAGGGTACGCAGGTAAAGAGTTGACCGCGTTAGGGTCAACCTTTACCGACAGAAAGGACAGATACACACGAAAACACACAAATATGATAAAAATAAATATGAAAATAGGAGAAAAAATAAATAAAATAGAGAAGAGAAATAAATAAAAATAAAAAGGACTGGTTCAGTACAAATTCTTTGTCACCGTTAAGTATCCTTTGCACTGAAACCAGACTACTTACGCTGGGCACAACACTGCACTCAGCACAAGCACAACACAACTTAGCACAGCACTTTGAAGACTAAGGGGCTTAGTCGCAAAGAAAAATCGCACTTCGAAAGCACACAGACGGAGTAGAAAGACCTTGAAAACCGTAGCACGGAACCAACACGCTAAACTGTGACGTCAGTAGACTGAGCGCCACGGAATATCGGGAAGGGACCAAACAACGGAGAACGGGGTCTTGCACGTCCGCACTGGGCGGCGGTCGGAGCGAGAATGCTTGTTATGTTATTATGTTTAGCTTCTTTATACTGTGGGTAGTAGCGCTACCTCATACGCCCGAGGTCCCAGGATCGAGCCCTGCTCGGGGGTTCATTTGTGTGATGAACACAGATGTTTGTTCTCGGGTCATGGTTGTTTATACTTAAATATGTATGTTTTTACTGGGTTCCAGTTCGCTGTATGGTCATCCATAACAAAAGCTCTGCTTACTCTGGGGGCTGCTTTTTTACTGAAAATGTATTTATTTGCCAAGAAAGTGCTTGCTTGGAACATACCATCCGAGCTTTAGCTATTACATAATGCTGAATTCTTGAATTAAAGTAATTTAGTTGTAGAATTCCTGGGTAACTCGTCTAATTACTTTAATGCCTAATGTCATGCGTCGGTACCAGAATGAGCATCGGGTGTCGGCTCCCGAGTCAAACAGCCATACATCAATCAAACGCCTGTAGGAGTACAATCCTGTTTTGTAAAAGTTTCCTTGTCCATTTTCTTGAAACTTTACAGAATGTGTAAGTATGTGTATGTTAGGGCTGTAGGTTAAGTGAATGGATAATAAGTATGTGTATGTTATTAGCATGAACTATGTTTATTTGTTTGAGACTGCTAAACGTATGCATTGATAAGTTTGCTTATTTTCTACAATAGTGAAATTTTTATCTGTAACGCTTAAATTTTAGACCGAATTAAAATTTACACAATTAACAACTTTACGTCGAATTAAACATTTTCAAATTTGAAAAATTAAATTATTTACATATTTTTATATAAAATATATAAATTTCAAAAAAAAAAATTATAAATTTTCTACAGTTTCGATTACCTGTCTAAATAAAAACATAACCTCAAATTCAAACATAACATAAAATTCGAATTAAACAACTCGGTTGACATTATAACAGTTAAAATCTATATGTACAAAAGCTCATTCTCGCTCCGATCGCCGCCCGGTACGGACGTTCCAAGACCACTCCGATTGATCGGTCCCTTCCGATATTCCGTGGCGCTCAGTTTACTGACGTCACAGTATAATTTATTGGTTCCGTGATACCGTTTTCTGGGTTTTCTTACCTCCGAGCGCTATCGTAGTGATTTTTTTTCTTTGCGACTAAGCCCCTTAGTCTTCAAAGTGCTATGCTGTGTTGTACTTGTGCTGAGTTCTGCGTGTGCCCAGCGTAAAGTATTCTGGTTTTAGTACAAAGGATACCTAACGGTGAAAACTGACTTTGTACTGACCCAGTCTTTTTTATTTGTATATTATTTCCTTCTACTATTTCATTTATTTACTTTCCTACTTTATATTTATTTTTATCATATTTGTGTTTTTACGTGTACATTTGTCCTTTTTGTCGGTAAAAGTTGCGGTCAACTCTTTACCTGCGTACCCTTTTTTTTAGGTTTCAAGGAAGCGGCCATCGGCGTACCACGGTTAGTTTTAAGTTATTTTCCCCAGCCCCCCTACCGCAGGTAGGGAGGTTAGCCGCTAGGGTTCGCTAGGCCTACCGGTTAACCGGCTCTCCTGAGCCACCATTCACCTTAGTCGCTAAACGCTCCAAGAAGCGTTCAAAGAAAATCTCGGTGTCTTCAACACCCGATTCCACACCGGTGTCTTCTACACCCGCCCCCACGCCGTTAATGTTACTGAAGGTTTCCGCGACCCTGTCGGCTCCGACAAAGCAGCTACGCGCTGCGCTCCCGTCTAAGGCTAAGGCCCGACTCCTTCCTCCCGTCTTTCTCCGCGAAAAAGGGCGATGGACCGCGGTTTCTAACTTGTGCAAAGAGCATACAATTAATTACGTTAAAGCCTCCAACGCAGGCAATACAATCAAAATCCAGGTCACGACCATCGACGACTTCCGGTCTTTTACTAGGCTCTTATCGGTCAAACAAATCGCGTATCATACTTGCGCCCTCCCGGAGGACCTTAAGTCCCAGGGCTTCCTTGCTGAGACAGTGCACAAGACGCACTCTAACCACGGTAGACATTTACCTGTCGCCCTCGTTAACTTAACCAACATTCCCAACTCGAGGGAGATCTTCAGAGAGGCTCGCACAATCTGCGGACTCTCAAACATCTCCGTCGAGCGTCCCAACCCTCGCGGGCACCCTGGGCAATGCCACCGTTGCCAGCTTTACGGCCACGCAGCGGCTAATTGCTAATTGCGGCTAATTGCCCCTCCCAGGTGCGTTAAGTGCCTCGATCCTCACGTCACAAAGGAGTGCACTCGCACTCTCGAGTCCACTTCCCCCCCTGCATGTGTGCTGTGTGGCCAGTCCAGCCACACAGCAAACTACAGGGGTTGTCCGCGCGCTCCGCGCTCATCCGCAAAGAGGGCCGCGCCTAGACCGGCGCTGCCGCTCACTCCCGCTAACTTCCTGCCGCTGCGCAACAGGAGTCCCCCGGAAACAAAGCCCGAGCAGCCGATGCCGACTCCGGCTCTTTCGTGGAGACAGTGTCCGGCCGCTCCCGCACCACCTTCTTATCCTATCCCAGCTCCCGTAGCTCCCGTAGGCCCGCGTCTCGCTCCGTTGTCTTCACCTCAGTCATCGTTGGCTGAGGACATAAAGACCGTGTTCGACGTTATCCAAAACGTCGGTATTTGGGAAATCTCCGTACTTGCACGCAAACTGCGAGCCACCCGCTCTCCTCAAGAGCGTCCAATTGCGTTAGCCGAGCATCACTCACTACTTAGTTCCTTGTAAATTACATATTTAGTATAAATTCTTTAAATAACAAACATAATGTAGACCTGCTAATCCCGCGTCGTGTCGTATCAAACCAAATGGCTTACCCCTAGTTTCTTTTAACGCTCGTAGCCTTAGTTCTAACCTTTCTGAGCTTAAACTATTCGTTCAGAACAATGAGCCAGACTTAGTGCTCCTGCAAGAGACGTGGCCCAGGGGATTCGCTATTCCCAAATACGCGCTAACTCGTAACAATAGGCCCAACGCCGACGGTCACGGCAGCACAGATATTTACTATAAAAGAGGTTTCCATTGTTTTCCTCTTCCTACCCCCATCCCCTGGAAGCGCACTACCAAATACTTAGGCGTCACGTTAGACCAGACACTTTCTTTCAAGCCACACGTCGATAGAGTAACGAAACTCGCCCGTTTTTACTTAGGCCGCCTATATAGTATGTTGGGTAGAAAAAGTATTATGACTTTCAGAAACAAAGGTACGCTTTATAAGACCTGCGTTAGACCCGTCATGACATATGCCTCGCCAATATTTGCCCAAGCCAAACCCTCCGTCCTGCACAAACTGCAGGTAGTTCAAAATCTCTTCTGCCGCGGGGCCACAAACGCACCTTGGTACGTGCGTAACGCGGACCTGCACAGAGATCTTGAACTACCTGTGACGGTTGTCTATTTCGACCTCTTTTTGTCAGTAAATTTTATTTTTTTGTTGTTCCCGACGTAATTTTAAACTAGGAATTACGTAGTGTCGGAGAACGGCAATGTTTTGATTTGACAAGTGAGTCACGAAAAATTATTCATCAAAGCAACTTGAATCTATTTATTTATTATTTTTTCCGAGTTTATCATTCAAAATTATATAGTTAAGATATTTTATTATCTAAAATCAAAGTTTATTTTTACGTTCACGAGTGTGCGTAGCCAAAATTGTTGGTAAGGATTCTCATTCATTAAAATTTATTTTATTGTTATTTTTTCTTTTCAGAGCAAATTTAATTGTATTAATATTTCTGTTCTATTTTGTGTGACTATTTTTTATTTCAATTTTGTTTATATTTTTCTGTTTGTATTTACAGGCATCTTTGTATATTTTAAATTTTACCGAAAAAATAAACACAGGAGAGAATTTTGTGTTTTATTGAAACTACGCTACATACTGGAACAGAAGAATTGCAACATTAAAAATAATTTTTTTATAATTATTATTGAGGTCAGGCATAAAACTTTATTTGTTACCATTTTCAATCATTAACATTCACTATAATATATTTATATATGTATCTACTATAATATATCTACTATAATATATCAAAATACTGCTAAATTATTCAGACATTTAAGTTTCTTTAGTTTCTTTCGTTATAATATCCTTGAAGAAATTTTCTGAAGACACAACATTCTATAACCCAGTAATTTCACTATTTAAATAACATTTTCTATTCATTTCCATCACTTGAAAATACGTATATTTTTAAGGCTCTATTCTGCATAACGACTATTAACAAATTTGTTTCACTTTAACATTTTTTTTTTGATTTTGCAATGAATTTTTCACAATTAAATAAACCTGAAATAATTTATGAATTAAAAATCAGAAATATAAATTTTTCTTCGACGCAATCTGTAGACGAACTACGATCATTATTATTAAATATTAATGTAGATTCTGAAACAGAAATTTTACAAAATAGCCCTGAAGAATTTTCAGAAGATATTAATGCCATTAAAAAAAATTTAAAACTTGTTGAAGCTTGTATAAACTCTTATCCTATTAGGAAACAAAAAATTTCACCTTATTTAACTCATATAAGAACAAGATTAGGCCTCATTGACATTACATCAGATTTATCTTCAGAGCAGTTAGATTTAATAAATTCATGTTGGAATGATTTAACTCAATTAGACTCACGTTTTAAAAATTTGGAAAAATCACCAACACATTCCACATATCATTCCGCAGAATCTATACAAAATAGTAATCTACAACCCCTTTCTTTTTTCGAAGCATTAACTGATAAGGTCAGTAAAATTACAGAAAATCGAACTAACAATGATTTAAAAAGATTTATTTATAAAGGTGAAGGTTGTCCAAAGGATTTTATTCAAAAACTTGAAGAATTTTCACAAATAAAAAATATTTCTGAAAAATCTTTATTCTCACATATTTATGATATTTTATCTGGATCTGCTCTTGATTGGTTTAGAGCTAGAAAGTCGACTATTAATGACTGGTTATCTTTCCGATCGGCATTGTTGAATGATTTTGCAATTACCGATTACGATTATAAACTAAAAAAAGTAATCGATGCTCGTAAACAAAAACATAATGAGAGAATTATCATCTACTTTGCTACAATGGAATCTCTTTTTTCAAAGCTCTTGGAACCAATGTCCGAAAAAGAAAAAATTAATACTCTTGTTAGAAATCTTAAACCTGAATTCACATTACGTCTTTCACCTACTGATTTACATACTGTAAATTCCCTCTTGGAATCATGCAAATTTACAGAAAGCATTCTCCAAGTTTCTAATAATACATCTTACTACTCTTCATCATCACCACCAGATCATTATCATTCTTTTCCTATTCCTTCTACATCAAATTCTAATAACAAATCGTATAATAATACTCTACTTTCACATAATCAACCATATATTCCTGAATTTCCTTTTAAAGCTTGTACATATAATTCCATAGCAGCTGTCCATCCATTGCCTAATACTGTAGCTGCAATTAATAAAAATCAGAATTTTTATAAATTCACTTGCCCACGTTGTAGATCTAATACACATCTATTAAAAGACTGTACTAACACTAATATAGTGTGTTTTCGTTGTGGAAAAAAAGACTTTATTACTAGTAAATGTCCTAATTGTAATAAGTCGATTCCAAAAAACTAAATTACGAGGAGTGTACAAATAAAAATAATAGTGTTAAATCATCAAATTTTGACAAAAAAGATTGGGATACATGGTTAAAAACTTTAACAATTTTTTTTAAATCTTATAACACTTGTGCTCTCCTCTTTAATAAAACATCAGATTTTGAACGTCCTTATTTACATATAAAAGTAAACGATTTAACTTTAAATGGTCTTTTAGATAGTGGTAGTGCTATCACTATATTGGGTAATAATTCTCATAAAATTTTATCACAACATGGTCTTTTTATGCAAAAAAACTGTTTAATAAAAGGTAATGTTGCAAACGGACAAACTATTTCTTCTATCGGCATTATTACTCTTCCTACTTTTTATAACAATAAATTTGCGTTAATTACAGCTCATGTGATCCCAGAAATCACTGAATCACTCATTTTGGGTATTGATTTTTGGAAAACTTTTAATCTTGCTCCGGATATTCTTAGTAATATCACATTACAACCTTCAAATTTAAACTCATCTTTTCTCATTAATACAGATTCTAACTTTCATTTACATGAATACCATTCAATAACAGACACACAAAAAATTATTGCAGATGCAATTATGGAAAAGTTTAGGTTGATTTCAACTGAATGTAAACCTTTAGGTCGTACTCATTTAGTCGAACATTTCATCGACACTGGAGACCATCCACCTATTCGTCAACGCTGTTACAGACTTTCTCCTGAGAAACAAAAAGCTCTTTGTAAAGAAGTTGATGATATGTTACAATTAGATGTCATTGAACCCAGTGACAGCCCATGGCTGAACCCAATTATTATTACACCTAAAAAAGATGGTACTTGGCGATTTTGTATTGATAGTCGTAAATTAAACGATATCACAAAAAAAGATGCTTACAAACTTCCTTTCATTTCTGATATATTAGATAACCTTAAAGATGCTAAATTTATATCATCTATTGACATTGCTAAAGCGTTTTGGAATATTCCCTTAAAAAAAGAGGATAAACTCAAAACTGCATTCCATGTTCCAGGCCGAGGAATGTTTCAATTTAAAGTTATGCCATTTGGTTTAACTAATGCACCTGCTACTCAACAAAGATTCATTGAAAATCTACTAAATGATCTTACAAATGATAATAATGTTTTCTATTTTATCGACGATATAGTCTGTATTTCTCAAACCTTTGAACAACATGTCGATATACTTACTAAAATTCTTAAAAAACTTTCAGATGCCAATCTCACAGTCAATTTTCCAAAATGTTCATTTTTCCGGAAAGAATTAAAGTACTTAGGCTATGTAGTTAATGAAAATGGTTTAAAAACGGATCCTAAAAAAGTTCAAGCTATTCTTGATATACAAACTCCAAAATCTGCTAAGGAAGTCAAACGTTTTTTGGGTACTGCCAGCTGGTACAGACGTTTTGTACCTAATTTAAGCACTCTTGCAGCACCGTTAACTAAATTAACTTCTACAAGCAAAAAATCACCTCCATTTAAGTGGTCTGATGAAGCTGAAATTGCTTTCAAGGCTATTAAGCAAGCTTTAATTAGTACACCAGTTCTGGCATGTCCAGATTTCTCTAAACCATTTGCTGTTCATTGTGATGCCTCTTCCTACGGCATTGGCGCAATGTTAACTCAGGAAGTTGATAATATTGATAAACCTATTGCTTATATGAGTAAATCACTTACAGGCGCTCAAAAGAATTATTCAGTCACTGAACGTGAACTTTTAAGTGTTATTACGGCACTAGAACATTGGCGTTGTTATTTAGATAATGGATTACAATTTACAATTTATACTGATCACGCAGCCCTTCAATGGTTTATGCATTTAAATAATCCTACTGGCAGATTAGCTCGATGGAGTATTCGTTTATCTATGTTTAATTTCGTAATTAAACACAAAAAAGGCTCAGATCATGTCGTACCAGATACTTTATCACGTATAAAACCAATTGATTTAATTAATTTTTCTACTTCTCAAACTAAAGACACTTGGTATTTAGCAATTTATAATAAATGTTTATCATTTCCTTCTAGTACTCCGGATTACATGATTCATAATAATAAATTGTTTAGATTTTGTAGATCTAACACATTATTTAACTCTGAATTTAATTGGAAACAAGTAATACCATTAGAATTTAGGGAATCTGTTATTACACAAAATCATTCTACTCCCCAAACGGCACATTTTGGTACTTTTAAAACATACCATAGAATTAAAAATCTCTATTTTTGGCCTGGCATGTATAAAGACGTAGCCATGTTTATTGCTAAGTGCGAGACTTGTTTAGCTACCAAGCACCAAAATCAAAACTTAATTGGTTTAATGGGCAAACCCAAACATTGTTCACGCCCTTTCCAATGTTTATCCATAGATTTGATAGGTCCACTTCCTACTTCACGTAAGCAGAATAGATTTCTATTTGTAGTTACTTGTTGTTTTTCCAAATATTGTTTGTTATTTCCAATAAAACATGCAACCGCTTCTATTATTCGCCATATATTGGACAATTTAGTTTTTATGGTTTATGGAGTTCCAGAAACTATTATATTAGATAATGGTCCTCAAATGATAAGTACAGAATTATCTGAATTATTTAAATTTTACAACATACCAAAAATACATTACACCCCACGTTACTGTCCACAGGTTAACACCGTTGAGCGTTACAATAAAACTATTGTAACGGCGATTGCAGCTTTTATAGATAAAGATCACAGAACTTGGGATACCTATATAAACAAAATACAGTTTGCTATTAATACTGCGGTTAATGAAACCACAAAATTCACTCCATCATTTTTAGTATTTGGTAGAGAAGCTGTTACATGTGGATCTATCTACAAAAATAAAGATTCCAGAGATGAACTAATTTTCGGTCCTAGGGATGTATATGCTGAAAACATAGGACAATTAATACCTATCTTTTCCGAAGTACAGAAACGGTTATTTAATGCACATCAATATAATGCAATTTATTATAACAAACATCATCAGAATTTAGAATTTAATAACGGTGATATTGTTTGGAGGCGAAACCATGTAATAAGTTCCTCTAAAAAACATTTTTGTGCTAAGTTTGCACCCAAATTTATTAAATGTAAAGTTTCAAATAAAGTTTCACCATTAATTTACGATTTAGTGGATATGAATAATAACCCATTAGGTCGTTGGCATATCAGAGACATTAAACCTCTACCGCGTTTAACTTCTTCTTTGAGTGACTAGATTGGTTGTTACCAATTACTTTATATGAATTCATATATAATTATTGCTCATTATCTCACGGCGAGCATAAGCCGATTCTTTTTGTCTTATTTTTTTTCTCTATGCACCTCATTATCGTTTGGCTATACCATTAACATTGACGTTGGTCAAAACTTATAATTAATTATCATCATCGTAGTATTAGGTTAACTTTTTGTGTAATTTATTTAATATTTGCAATTCTAATTTTTTCTTCTCAATTTTTTTTTTTTTTCAAGCGGTTTGCAACTTGTAAAATTAAGCCTTCTGCACGAGCGTTTATTAAGGTAACTCGTTAAACTAAACCATACCTATGTGTATTATTTATACACTTGAATCACTTTCCTGTGAGAATTATTTTCATATGTTTATTACATAAATATTTTAATTACTTCACAAAAGACCCTTGGATTTTATTTAAAAGTCAATGTTTCACGACTGGCTATGATTTTCTTTTCTTTCCGGCATATTTATTTCAGTCTTTAACTGAAACTTGTTTATAGTAATCACCGTGCGGGAGTTAGCGACACGTTAAAGAAGCCATAAGCTATTAATATTTTCAGCGGATGGCAACTATTAAAGCCTTTTGCCGTTGCGTTCAACTCTATTGAGTTGACTTATTTAGGATACGATTCCTCATAAGCAACTCTAACTGCATGACGTTTTATTTCCAGTAGTTGGAATAAGAATAGTATGATAGAGAATGTATGTTGTAATTATAATGTACGTTGATGGAGTTGAACGATGTATATTAACATTGTATATTCCAGGAACATGTTAAAAATTCTATCATTCATGAACCATGTAATTTAAGATAATTATTTAGGATTTTTTTTTTTCTCTCTCTCGTCTGTTTTGTTTTTCTTTTTCTATTAAATAACTTGTTGATATGCAATATATCAGTATTATTTTTTTTTTTTTTCATATATACAGGATGTTTTTTCAGAAAAATTTTTCTATAGGATGTTAATATTAATTTTCATTTTGCTTTTAATTATTATTTTTTTTTTTTGATTGTTCTTTCATTTAGCAGATTAAATATTAAAATTCGATATGTATATGCGGTTTATTTTGATTTGGTTTGAATTTGAAATTTTACTAAAAAAAATCTTTCAGATTTTTTTTTTCCCGGCCCCCGGGGTATTGTGACGGTTGTCTATTTCGACCTCTTTTTGTCAGTAAATTTTATTTTTTTGTTGTTCCCGACGTAATTTTAAACTAGGAATTACGTAGTGTCGGAGAACGGCAATGTTTTGATTTGACAAGTGAGTCACGAAAAATTATTCATCAAAGCAACTTGAATCTATTTATTTATTATTTTTTCCGAGTTTATCATTCAAAATTATATAGTTAAGATATTTTATTATCTAAAATCAAAGTTTATTTTTACGTTCACGAGTGTGCGTAGCCAAAATTGTTGGTAAGGATTCTCATTCATTAAAATTTATTTTATTGTTATTTTTTCTTTTCAGAGCAAATTTAATTGTATTAATATTTCTGTTCTATTTTGTGTGACTATTTTTTATTTCAATTTTGTTTATATTTTTCTGTTTGTATTTACAGGCATCTTTGTATATTTTAAATTTTACCGAAAAAATAAACACAGGAGAGAATTTTGTGTTTTATTGAAACTACGCTACATACCTACAGTGCAACAGCACCTCAAAAAACTCTCTGAAGCGTTCTTCAAACGCTCCGAAACCCACCCCAATCCTCTAGTTCGAGATTCAGTTTCGTATACTACCCCTGTCATTGATTCGAAGTACAAAGTCGCTAGACCTAACTTACACTAGATCTCGAGGCCCTTCAGGCCGCAACTTCTAATTCTAATGTAAATTCGAATTAAGTCAATTTTTATTTTCATTTTGAGCACCTTCAGTGCTATGTAATCCCAGCGGGTGACCCCTTCTGGGCCCCGCTAGCGCGGCCTCTTTCTCCAATTGGTCGTCGCTCAGATGAAGGCTGTGTGGCAAAAATTTGCACGAGTGATTCAGGGGGTTTTTTAGTGGGTAGTGCTCATTAGGAGCTAGTCCCAGATGCCCTGTAACGCACACGAGAGGTATGTGGAAATACATTTTTTTCCTCCTGCCCAAACGTGGAAAAAAATGTACAAAAGCAATAACCACGTTTGTTTCTGCGGACGAATAGTGTAGAATTTCAGTTGGGTGCCATCTCATTCGTTACGCCGTGCTCTGTCGACGGCTGGCTGCCACTTCCTGCATTTGAATTAAAATAACATGTGAGAATGTCTCGGTCTGCGTGCGTTCTCGAGCGCACGTCGATCGCAGACGCCTTCCCGCTCTTTTAGCCCCCGCGCTAATTGAGCACCCAAATTTCATAGTTTACCGTATTAAGTTTCTAACGCCGTTTTCACGGCGGACAGTGGCTCGTTAACCGTACTTCTAATAAGTTTCTAACGCCGTTTTCACGGCGAATAGTGGCTTGTTAACCGTACTTCGTGGAACGTGAGCTTCGTCGACGGGAATTCGTTGTTCCAGGACTCCAAGTGCCGTGTTCGAGTAAGTTATCCGCGTCGTTCTCAACCGCCCTACTGCGTGTAGGGTGGTTTTAGGAAGTTAGTCATCGTTGTTAGGTTCATATACTGTCCCTCCCCAACCCCTCCGCAATGGCTTCCCTAAGCTCTGATGAGATTAGGAAGAAGTTAGTTGATAGTACCGGTGCTGAAGGCATACATATAAATGCTGACAAGTTCCGTTTCTTAGATTCTCTCATCCCTCATTTCATGACAATAATGTCCACAATGGCCCCTCAGGCCACCCCAGTTCCCCAGACCCCTCAGGTCTTAGGCCCTCCCGCGTCCCCTTCCTCCAGTGACATGGAGTGCGAAGTAGACGTCCCTCTGCGCCGCAAGCGCGCACCCGCGACTGAGTCTTCCTCGGACGCCACCCCAACTGGCCCTGAGTCTCCCTCTTTCACCCTTGTTAAGAAGCGCTCTAAGAAGCGCTCGAAACAAGACCCGGCGCCCTCCACGCCCGTCCCTACACCCCCTGCGGCGTCTTCAACGCCAGCTGCCCCGGTGTCTTCAACACCCGCTCCGGCCCCAACTTCTGTCAAGGCCAAGGTCCCACCACCCGTTTTCCTTCGGGAAAAGGGTAAATGGACTGAGGTCTCGACACTGTGCAATGAGCACAAAATCCATTACACCCGAGCGGTAAACTCGGGTGAATCTATTAAAATCACTGTCTCGTCGATAGACGATTTCCGAGCTTTGACTAAGCTCCTCACCGATAAGCAATATGCTTATCACACTTATGCTCTGTCAGAAGAGCGTAAGATCAGAGCGGTACTCAGGGGAATCCCGTTCGAATTATCGAACGAGGCCATCCTGGAGGATCTGCAGTCCCAAGGCTTCCCGGCACTCGCGGTGCATAAAATGCACAGCAAGTACGGGAGGCAACACCCTCTCGCTTTGGTGATTCTCGCCAACGTCCCCAAGTCCAGAGAGATCCTGAAAGGGGTTAGCTGTATTTGCGGCCTCTCTGGGATCTCAATCGAGGCGCCTCATCGCCGCGGTCATCCCGGCCAGTGCCATCGGTGCCAGTTGTACGGGCACGCGGCAGCCAACTGCCGCGCACCGCCCAGGTGCGTCAAGTGCCTGGTCCCGCACTTCACTAAGGAGTGCAATCGCACTCCTGAAACTCCCTCTCCTCCCGATTGCGTGCTTTGTGGCCAGTCCGGCCACACCGCAAACTACAGGGGCTGCCCTCGTGCACCCCGTTGTATACGCTCCAATTTCAAAAGGGCGGCTCCCAAACAGGCCCCGCGCCTTTCTCAAGAAAACTTTCCGCCACTGCGTAGCCGGGTTCCTCCGGCTGCAAAGCCTACTCAGCCCAAGCCTGCTCCAGAAAACTGGAGGCAGCGTCCCGCATCGAATCCCATCCCGGCTCCTCGCCCATACAAACCCACTCCTCAATCCTCCGTAGCAGACGATATGCGTATCGTCTGCGACGCTATTAAAAATGTCGATGTTAGTGAAATCGCAGTCTTAGCCCGTAAACTTAGGGCTTCACGTACTCCGACAGAGCGTTTGCTAGCTCTGGCGGAGCATAGTTCCCTTCTCAATTCATTGTAGGTTCATTTAAATGAATTGATCCCTAAATCATGCTTCGGCCGACCTCTGCCCAGCCCCGGCTTCACCGGAGGCTGCCCAGAACGGCCACCAACTCATGTCCCTTTGAGCACCTTCAGTGCAACTTTCACTACAGGCGGAAGACCCGCTAGCGGGTCTCCGCCAGCGCGCCCAACTTCCCGACGGGTGTCGCTTCCGATGAAGGCTAAAGGTATACGCTTACCACAGCCAACAGGTGGTTTTTAGTGGGTAGGTGCCATTCTGGTGAGTCCCACATAACCCCCCCGCAGAGGAATTTACCTGCGGGCGGGTATGCATGACGCATCCTCCACCTCCCTCCCGTGAGGGTGCCTCGGCAGCAAAAAAAAAAAAAAAATTTCGGTTAGAGCCTAATTTCACTTTTTTTCTACCGGTTATGTAAACTGTTATCGGTTTAAACTAATTTTAGATGGGGTTTGATGTCATGGTAAAGTTTATATTATTATTCTAACGTAAAAAAAAATGCAACAAAAGCTGTTGTAACTTACTAGATGTATTATTGAAAAGCGTTGCGTTTAAGCAGGAGCTGGACAAATTGCTTTTTTCACTATGTTCAATATAATATTATTTGTTTAGGTAATACATAAAGTCAAGTATATATGTTTTGCGATGAGGCCTGGTTCGCTGCAAGATTTGCTTGTCAAACCTGTTGTCTATCTTTTCGGTATCGCAGACATCGTTTTATACAGTGAGTCGCTGTAGTGTGCAGTCTGTAATAGACACTAAAGGTAAAATATTTTTATGAAATTATATTCACAATATAAAAATCATGAAGTTATAAAAATTAACTCTGTCAAATTAACCTACACTATAAAACCGATGATATTTGCTGGTTCAGTGTTATATTTATTTCTAAGTCAAGGTTTAGATCTAGTGGATACAGTTTACTTTAACATTTTTCTACTTTGTTACTTAGGTTTGTAGGGCAATGCTTATTAAGATGTATTATATCTCAAAATCGAGATACAAGTCTTTAGAAATTTTCAACTCTACCGCCTAAAAAAACTCGCTGCATGTCGAAAGGTGAACTTCTTTAAATGTTGAAAAACTGAAAATTGCCATCCTACATATCCAGCCAAAAACATGGTTACATGTCGTATTAGCTAGCATCGATTTATAAAGATATAATCAATAAGAAAACCATAAAAAAGCAGATTTATTATCCTAAGTATACATTCCCCTAACATCAATAATACAAAAAGAGCTTTTGATTTTATATTCTATTTTATCATGTTACTCAACATCAGAAATAACTAACCTATTTAAAAGATAATGTATAACTGACTTATAAGACCTCATAGTAAAATACGAGATATCTTTTAAAAATTTTATTAAAATATTAATTGGAAGAAAACCCGCGTTTTAATAAGCTTCCTCTCAGAGTAAAAACAGCTTACTGCTCTTCTGAATCTCAAGTAATATGATTTAAGGGTCATAACAGAATTTAACTAAAGAATATTCTTTACCTGGCATGTCTATCGTTTTAAACATTTTGGATTCATAATTCTGTCAACAATCTCTCGGCCTTAAAAATTTTACAAAGCGAATTTTTTTTAAACAAATAAATACTTTACACTGTATTTTATCTTATGCACTTTACCTTGGGATTACAGAATATAACAAGTATTGAATTAAATCTTATTCTGGAGGTTACTCAATTTGCAACTTTTTAAATAACTTACACTTTTTACGACATGTTTTTTCTATCTATTTTTATAGCCGGCAAACGAACCCGCGATCTACCCGATACTCTACACTCATGGTCATCAATAATCGTGGGTCTCTTTATTATTTATATTGCTTATGATTATTATATCGACTATCGATGCGTTGCCAACCATAGGTTTCATAATCGCCTTTGTTCCAGGAATTACATAGCTGTTTCTTCCCCTTGTCCGGAACACGACCACGTTAACGGTATTATTACGGCGCTCAAAAAAGGAAAAACTGGAGTAAAGCCTAGACGAGATCTTAACAAAAGGTTCTCTACTACCACTATTGGCAAAGGCTGAATGGTGGTCAAAATGGTGGACGGCTACGTTTTCGCTTTATAATCGAAAAATGTTTTGCCCCAAGTTGCCTATGAAGAAACCTTACATTGTTGACACTTTTACCAACACATATCACGTTGAAAACGTTACAAAAATTTATCCAGATTTTAATAAACTAAATTTAATGTTCGTTTATCACTACATAAAACAAAAATATCAATCTCATTAGAAAAATTTAATGGAGACTTAAAATATATAACATCCTATTCATAAAATATATGCAAATAAATAATTCTTTAAGTAGTTATACCATAATACTAAAATGTGGAAAATAAATTTAATAAACGAAAAAACACTTTTTTTAAACCAATTTTAATCATTTGTAATTAAACTAACTTAAAAGAATTAAAAAAAATTACTCTTGGAAATAAGCCATTCTACTTATAACCTCTAAAATATAAATAAAATCCTGTATGTATGACAAATTATCCCATACTCCATAACAAATTGTCGTAAACTTACCATGTCATATTTATTAATGATGTTCTATTGAAATGGTTTGCTAGGAATTAAAATAAAGAAAGAAATAATTTTGTATATAAGTCAGTAAAACAAATTTGTACTATTGTTGATATGAAATACAAACTAAAAGGAACCATATTTTTCTATTTCAACACGGAAGGCGGAGTGGAGGCGCCGGGTATGAAAGATGATAGTTTATATCTTATGACAAAAGCACTCTGGTAAAACAACTCGCTTGATTAATGATTGAGTTAGACTTAGGTACTTCACATTGAGTTTTGAGTCCCAATACATTTTTAAATAAATATCCAAGAGCTTGAATGTAAAAATACGTAACTACAATAAATGACATTCATAACTCATGAAGTTGTATAGATTTGATTTCTCAAAATACCTTATCTTTTCGGAAAAAATTATAAAAAGATTCTTTAAAATTACTTAACATACCGAATAGTAACGTTACAATTTTACTATCTATAGTCTCTTATAAATTGATAACTCACTTGCCTATGTGGTGAATACTAATATACATAAGTCTCGTAACTCTCGTAACTCGTAAGCTATCAAAGCAGAGTTCAAACCAGTGAACGGATTGCGCTGATATTGCCTTAACATTTGCCTTGAATCCTCTAAATTTAACGATTGTCAGTGCTTGTTGGCGTGAACGGGAAAGCGCTCGGTCTATTTCGAGTAGTTATTGGGTCGTTGGTTCAAATCCTAAAACTGGACTTTAGTTTTTTTGAATTACTAAATTGTAATTTTATAAAAAGGCTATAGAGGAAAGCCCATTTCGTTAATAACCATTTAGTGGTGACTTTTGTCTAAAATTTACCAAGTACTATAAAAATACTATATGGGCATAATATAATGTGTATTTCAACAATAAAGAAAAACCTCTGCTATTACCTATCGTAGTCCAAAACATCTGTGAATTTTACATACAACGGTTTTAGTGGGAATAGAAAATCGGAATATTCAATAGTTAGATATAATTTTAAATTTATAAAGGTTATAGCTTTGATCTCCATTTACTACTCTTGAGTTACATAATATAATTTTGGCTGCCGAGAAACGTAGTGGTCAGTAGGCCTGTCTCATATGCTGGAGGTCCCAGGTTCGAGTCCTGGCCGGGGTATTCATTTGTGTGATGACCACAGATGTCTGTTCTCGAGTCATGGTTGTTGATATTTATATATGTATGTTTATTCTGGATTTCCCCCCAGTTCGCTGTATGGTCTTCCATAAGACAAGCTCTGCTTATTTATTATTATATTATTAATTAAGAATAATTTGGAATCGTAACCTTTAAATAGCAAAGCAGAAAGTATTTTAGTTTACTTAGTGATCATTATTGAGTATTGATTATTTCGATACCCTGGAAAGCTAATTCAATAATTTCTGCCCTATTTATGATCATGTCATTACGCTTGGCGACTTTAATACTTGTATGATCAAAAACAACTCTCACTCTCGTAAGCTTGAATCACTATTATCCTCTTTCAACCCTTTCTATCTTACCGTTGTTTCCCACACATAACTTTCCTAATTGTGTCCCATCCTTAATAGATCTCATGATAGTATCAAATAATAATAATGTAGTAAATCACGGACAACTCACAGCATCCTTTTCGTATCATGACCTGATATACCTATCGTATCGCATCCGACTCCCCAAACAAAAACCGAAAGTATTAACCTTGCGTAGCTATAAAACCATTAACTCGGAATCTTTGGAGCGAGACGCGAGAGATATCGATTGGTCGCCAGTTTTGAATGGTGCTGATATTAATGACAAAGTTGACTGCTTCAATTCTCTTCTCCTTAGCCTGTATAATCGTCATGCTCTTCTTAAATCTGTAAAAATAAAACACAATCCAGCACCTTGGTTAACTGACTCAATAAAGCACTCCATGTCTCTTAGAGACAAAACAATATCAGGTATAAACGTCGTCCATCTGAAAATTACCTCACTACCTATAAAAATCTACGCAACCTTTGCAGGCGACTTGTCGAGACGCTAAGAGACGCTACTTTCACGACTCCCTCGTCAACCAAGGCGCTGCAGAGGCATGGGAATTCTTGAAATCTGTTGGTATTGGTAAATCTTCCACTAGTCATCATAACAACTTTGATTTAAATGCTTTAAACTCCCAATTTGCTAAACCAGCCATAACTCTGAATCCAACTGTCAAAGCCAGCACCTTAAGATCTTTGCCAAATGCTACAAATGCATGTCCGTCATTATTTTTGAATACTGTGTCAGTGGACAGTGTTAGGCGATCTATTCGCTCCATTTTGTCAGCAGCTGTAGGAGATGACAAGATATGCTCCAAAATGGTCACCTTAATTTTACCCGTCTTATTACCCGTACTCACCCATATATTTAATTATTCCCTGTCAACCGGTACTTTTCCGAATTCCTGGAAACTCGCACATATAATCCCGTTACCTAAAGTTACAAACCCCTCTCTTTCACATTTCCGACCAATATCTATCCTGTCCTTTTTGTCTAAAGTTCTGGAGCACATTGTCCATGAACAATTACTAGAGTTTGTATCCAGTAATAATCTCCTCAGCAACTATCAATCCGGTTTCCGGTCAGGGCACAGCACAGTATCTGCTCTTGTTAACTTGACTGACGATATACGTTGGGCCATGGAGGGTGGATCGCTTACATTGTTAGTTCTACTTGATTTCAGTAATGCTTTTAGTTGTGTTGACTTTGATATTCTTCTTGGAGTGCTAGAATCACTGAATTTCTCCCCCTCTGCGGTTGTTTGGTTTAGTTCTTACCTTCGAGGTCGATCTCAGCGGGTCCGCTGCGAGGAGTCCTTCTCCGAGTGGTGTGATCGCGTTGCGGGTGTACCTCAAGGTGGCGTTCTCTCTCCATTACTCTTCTTTTTGTTCATTAATTCTATCACTAAAGTTATCTCAAGTAATTACCACCTCTATGCGGACGACATTTCACTGTTAGCAATGTTGGCTCTGCCATTGCCGCGATTAATAAAGATCTTGGCCACATTAGTAAATCCTAGCAAGTCGCAAGCAATAATTGTAGGCAGCCGATATATGAAGGGTTGCCTTGATATGGATGCTCTTCCAACTGTAATATTAGATGGTACTTCGATGGTACTGCTTTCACCGATACTGTAAAAAACTTAGGCGTGATAATTGACTCAAACCTCACGTGGCAAGCTAATGTCGGTGAAATTGGTCGTAAAGTCCATTACTCCTTTCACACTCTCAAGTGTCTCCAAAGTTTTTTGCCTTATCCAACCAAAATCACCCTAGCACAGGCGCTCATACAGCCATAGATTATGCAGACGTGTGTTACTTAGATGCAACAGAAGAACTTTTAAATAAGCTGGAGCGTCTGCAGAACCTATGCATTCGGTTGGTGTTCCGTTTTCACTTCAATATGATCACGTTTCAGAATATCGAAAGCAACTCCGATGGCTACCGATTCGGTTACGTAGGAACACTCGCATTCTCTGTCTACTTTATAATGTCCTTTACAACCCTTCCTCTCCTCGATATCTTAGTGAGCGTTTCTCTTTTATGGTGTCCCTAGATAAATTATGCAGAACTAGCAAGCGCACTCTCCTTTACCTTAAACCTCATAAGACCGATTTCTTTTCCCACTCCTTTACTGTTCATGCCGTCAGACTATGGAACTCACTTCCTTATGAAATACGTGGAGCAAAATCGTTACCAATTTTCAAAAATAAAGTAAAGCAACACTATCTTTCTCAACCTTAAAATGTTGTGTTGATGTTCAAACTTTATGTGTATTATGTAGAATATTAATATAAATCATTCGTTTATATATGTATGTATGTATACAAATATTAGAATTTTATGTATGGATTTAAGGTAATTTATATGTTTATTTTATGATTATTTATTGTATTCTATTTTATTTTATATTATTTGAATATAGTTGTACACATTAAATTTGTTCTGTACTACTTTGTCTTGTAATAGGTCTGCTGGTTTATTATAAACTTTAATAGTTTATAAGTCATTTTTATTATTGTGTTTTTCTGTGCATGAATCTGTTCTGAACATAAATTATTAAATAAATCAAAATAAATAAAATCATTTTTCAAGTTTATTCAAGTTTATTTGGTGATCATTTATGCACAATCAAATAAAATGTACAACTCCTCTTATTTGACGTCAACAGAGCAAAAGGTAGTTAATTCATAAGCTTGTAGATAAGAAACACAATGCACAACAGAACCCAATTTAATTGTAATTTTGTGCATGCAAAAGATTTTATTTAACAATTTCACTTATTTTTTATAGAGCCGAAATAAGAAAAGAAAAACATCCGTTCTAGTCATCATCATTATCATAATCACATCAGTAAACTATTTTGTTTTAAACTTTTTAACTTACTTAATACAATAGGTATTACGAGAACGTAAAGTGAAATATCTTTTCGATATTAGTACAGTCGGGAAATTTGGTACAGGCTCATATTCGTACTTGAACCCCTGCAGAGTTGTCGTCCCTTAGTATGCGGAGCGCCTTCAAAAGACCAAACAACGCGTTAGCCTGAACCTCAAGTCGGTCCACCGTGTTCCCGAGTGTACCTATTTCCTTCTTTTGGACCTATAGGTAATGTGAGTAGGTGTAGTAGGTTTCCATTATTAATTTTTATGTGAAATTTTCTCACTGACTTGTTTTAGTTATTTTTTTTACGAAACGGAATTTTAAGTTCACCAATACTCGCCAGTATGGTTTAAGTCAAATCAAACTAGACAAAAAATTTACTGTCATGACCAGCTATTGGCTAGTTTAGAAATTTTTGTTTTTACAGGTAAGGAGGTTTTGTCAATGCAACTTATTTTATTTAGCTTTTTCTTTATGGTTTTGGTTTCTCTGAAATGAGATGAATCGATCGGTGTATAAACTCAGATATATGCAGGTAGAAAAAGTAACACGCCAATTAAGCATCGATTTTTACAAGTATAATAATAGTTAAATATGGCTTTTAAAATTTCCAAGAAAACTACGACTTCTATGTAAAATTTTTTATTAATATTTAATTGAAACAAAATCCGCTTTTTAATAAGCTTCCTCTCTGGACAAAAACGGTTTCTTTTCTGAATCTCAAGTTTTGTGATGTAAGGGTAACTCATCACTCACTCTTTACCTGATAGACAGACAAAGAGAAAAATATTGTACCGTAAAGTTAGTTAAACATTCATTTAAAAACTTTGGTAGTTGCGTTTTCGTATGTTTTATTCAAAAATTTTGTCGTCCTTTCATAATGTTTTGTAACAGAGAGGGGCTTTGGATCTTTAAACTTAAGCCATGAATTTTGTACGGTTAATAGTCTGTCGTTTTCATATACAAAACTTGTCACTTTCCCTTTGTAAGGAATCTTTATTATTATTCATGGTATCGCCAAAGTTGCGGTATTAATTAACAATTTCCTTCATTTCGCACTTATTCATTTAATAATACATACATAAATTGAATAGAATTATATTTGTATTGATAGTATATTTAGTACCTATTCATGGTTCAATTTACAATAGTAAAATTATTTCAGAGTTGAAAAACAATAAAAATTTTAAAATTGTTAACTTGCATTATAAACTGTCACTTAATAATTACATTTATTATTAAGGTTACAATAGATGTTTAAACGAACTTCCAAGTGAAGTTCTATCGCTATTATATGAGTCACTTCATTCGAAGACAGTATATAATTAAACAGGTAGTCCTTTCAAGGTACTTGGTAACTTCACGCAGTTTTAGAGTATGTCATTTTACTTATTCAAAAAACTTTCCGTCTTTTTACTTGATCAACCCCGGTCCCGGCAAGTCTTCATTTTTTAGAGATCAAAACAAAACTTTTGTATGGGTTCCGGGAGGGACACGGGAGGGTTATATATCTTCGAATGAAGCGACTCATATAATAGCGATAGAACCACCACTGGGAAGTTCGTTTAATCTTCTATTATAACGCTTATCGTCAGGTACTGTTCGGTGTTAAACATAAAGCGTAAAAATATTACCGACTTTGTCGGTACTAGACGATTTTTGTCCAAATTTACAACACGTGACTCATAACTTCGCGCATAATTTTTGTAAATACCCTGGAGCAATGGATAATCCATACGGCATGGCCGTAAACTCGTATGTGATTGGCTCAAACATATAGTTTTCTTGAAATTCAAAACGTAGGAATTTTTTGTAATTAACAAATATAGGTACGAGTAGGTGTGATCTTTCTTATCTATGTTATTAGCTAAGAAACCATTATGGGGAATTAATTTAGAAGCTGTTTTATAAGATTCCATTTTGAAGTGTACTTTTTCTACAAAATTGTATAGTTTAATTTATAAATACTTTTTATATATTTTTTTTTTTGTTCAGTATGAACCGTTCGCCGTTGAGTTTTGGCTGGAAAAATAATATTTATTTATTATATTTGTTTGATATAAACTTGTCACTTGAGGTTAAACAAGGTTTTATAGCCTCAAAGTCTAACAATTTATTAATTGCTATTATTATATTTCGTTTTTCACTAAGCGACAAAATATGTTTGGGAGTAATACTGGTGTAATATCATAATGAAATGGAATTAAGGCACGGAAATTTATCAAATTTAAAATCGTTTCATCAATTGTTATTTTCGACCTGCGTGTACCTGAATTATGTTTGATTCGGTGCACGCGTCCCGGACTGGTTGGATTTTGCGTGTAACGCCGAATTCAAATGTGGACGCCGAAGTGGCACTGTCCACTGACGTCGCCCCTCCCCCTTTTTAACGGGTAACGAGGAGGTTCCATCCAGTTTCCCGACTGGGTTGACCGGTTGCCTGTCGATGTTTGGGGAGTACTTAGATAGCTTCGGTGTACTATTTTATTATTATTATTACTTTTTTTTTATTTTTTTATTATGGTGGTTATTCCATAACTGGAGCCCCTTCAGCCCCGAGGTTAGAAAGAATCTCTGGACCATGTTGGAAATAATTCTCCCGACTGGCCCGGTTTATTCTGGGAGGTCGACGGTTCCAGATTAGAGAGCGTCTACATAGGGGCTTCATCCACTGGGTTCATCATTATATTTAAATAATTTTAATGACGACTTTCTGATTTGAAAAAAATATAAATAATAGAATTTTACGTGACACAGATATTGTGTTAAATCCCTTTCAGACTACAGGTATTTTCTATATTTGTATTAACATTTTTAAACATTATTGAAAAAAAAGTCAAAACTAACGATACGAGTACCATACAGCATCAATCGAAATAAGAAACATCAGGTAGAAGACTATCAGTAATTAAGGCGGATAACGTGATATATCTATTATAGATAACATGTATTTTCTGCATCTTTTCAACAAAGCGAAATTATAGTTTATAGATACCCACGATCACTTATGAAAAAACATAAAATGGCTTACCTCATCGGAATAAATAACCAGCCACTTTCGTTTATTCTGTATTTTTGTTCTAATTTTCAAACTTTTAGTACACTTTTAGTACAACTTTTACAACATATTTAATATTAAACTATTAAGTTACTGGTTGGTATAAGACGTGTGCTTGTAACCACGTACGAAAAAAGAATGAAGACTTGCCGGGACCGGGGTCGATCAAGTAAACAGACGGAAGTTCTTTGAATAAGTCAAATGACATACTTTAAAACTTTGCGAAAAGGACTAACTGTTCAATTATATACTATCTGAAGAATGAGCAACGAAATATAATAATGGGTCGTGACGTTTTGTAAGTTTACGTAGCTTATTACTCACAATGTTTGATATCCAAAAATATTTGAAGCAGATTAAATATATGAACAGAAAATTACGAAATTATTTTTTCTATATCATAAAAAGTTGTAAATTGAGAGTTCAAGAAATTTCATATTTTAACAAGTATCTAAAGATGAAACTTAAAGAAATGTGCAGTAATTTACAATTCCTCTTCGTACTGCGCGACTGTTATGTATTTGAACAATATTTTACTGTCAGCTGCAACTTCTAGCTACTGCAGGCCTTACTCTGATAGAAGTCATGATCTCTATGCGGCTAAAATAAAGCTGAATATGAATTTTTGCCAATGCCAAATGTGACACATTTGTAACCTGGAATCCTGAAAAGGATGCAGTCGGAGTCGATGAGTTCACGATTAATTGCACCTCTACGTATTTCAAAGCATTCCCTCCATTTTCCCTTGTCTTAAAATGTGTATGAAAAATAATTGATGATAAAGCCGAAGGAGTGTTAGTCTTTCCCTACTGGCCCCCCAGCCATAGTTCCCTCTCTAAAATGCACTGCTGGTTTCAGATATAGTTTTTTGCAATACAACAACATATTTAATTAACTCCCATAACAGGAGTCAGCATCCAAAGCACATCAGCCTTACCCCGGGTGCCGCGAGACGCTCCGAACGGCGTTCGCGCGGCGCAGCTGTCCGCCAGAGACTTGACGTTGATGCTCGCTTCTCTGACATCCACGACTATTTGTCAATACAACGTCACGTTGAGGTTATGGTGGCAATTTTGTGCGTTACGTAATACTGCTATGTTCCAAAAACCTGTTTTATCAGTTCTTTGTTTTTTAAAAGAGCAATTTAATAAGGGTTGTTCATTCGGCTCATTAAATTCACACCATTCAGCCTTGTCTCTTTGGTTAGGTGAAGATATGGGCAATGATGAGGTAAATTTTACAAGAAGCCTATGAAATGAAACCAACTAAATTTGAAACTTCTATAGAACTCCACTTGGAAGTTCGTTTAATCATCTATTATACCTCATACCTGAGAGAATTCCTTAAAAAATTTAATGTGTTGAAAACTCACATTTTTTATATAATAATCTGAAATTGAATAAGTAATTTAAAATTAATTTTAAAGGAAAAACTGTACAGTTCATTAGTCTGGAAATTAGGTTAAATGTTACATAATAACTAATCTCAACAACTCTGAACACGAAGACGTGGATTCATAAAACGACTACAAAGTTTTTGAAGTTTTTGTAGCGTGGTTGCAAAGCAAGTGGTCTATTTTTGAGAAGTAAAGGACACAAGTTTACAGCATTACATTAAAGGATATTAAAGGATACAAGATTACACAAGAAATAATTTGAAGGCAGAATTATCGAAGTAATAGTAGTCAAAAGTCATTCTGTTAGACTAGATTCAGTAAACAATGAGTGGTTAAAAATATTCTTCAGAAAATTTACTTGATCCTCTAGCTAGACATTTTGCTTGATGTGTGTATGTGTATTTATTAACATTGGAATATATATTTATGAAGTACGCTGTTATTTATTTATCCTATTAATCCGTTGAAACTGAAATCAGTGTTATTTACAGCATTTTCGAAAAATCGTATTCTTTCGTAATAAAAAAAATTGGGGACGTGTCGTTTTTTCGAAAGTAAATTCTTTCTTACTTTGTCCAAACATAAAGGTACTGTTTTTGCACCGCTGTCTCTCTGCACTTTCTGAGTAACTGTTTATTGTACTGCGTGAGGTGCTCGTGCACATAGTGTATTACAAGTTGACAAATGTGTATTTTGTTATGGCCTGTACAATATCATGAAGCTTGTCATGTCTGTGCTTGCCACACCAGTGACTTCCAGATTGAGCAAGCAATTCCTTTGACGATTCGAATTAAATCCAAAAAATGACATTCGATGGTTTTTAATGAAGGCTTGCTCTTCGATATCGTGAGCATTGCTGTTCAGAGCTTCGATTTTCTTAGCAAATTCGTCACGTTTAGGCGTTAAGCGGTTATGAACTTAAGTGAAATAAAAAAAACATAGAATTGTATGTATTAATTTGGAAATAATGGGTTAAACGAAAGCAGCTAACGACACAACAGCTAGCCGAACTAGCGATCGCTGAACTCGATGGCCCCAAAGAAAGCAGAGCTTGTATTATGGATGACCATACAGCAAACTGGGAAGAAACCTAGTAAAAACATACATATTTAAGTATAAATAACCATGACCCGAGAACAAACATCTGTATTCATCACATAAATTAATGCCCCGACGAGAACTTGAACCTGCGACCTCCGGGGTATGAGGCAGGGCTACAACTTACTACGCCACTCCCCTAAGCCTTCTTTAATGCTCAGTTATGTCTGATTACTCAAATCCTTTACAAAATCAAAATAATTAATTGTTTGGCCTCACATAGTTTTGATGGATATGCGGTTTTCCGCTGGGCAAGGCTGAGTGACTAGCCTTTATGAAATGCAAACTGCAGGCAGTATGTCACTCGATACAATATACAAAATTGAATTTTGCTCTCTGAATTGCAACAAATCTGTGAATTTTAATGTAACCGATCCGGAAGAAGTTTAATCGCTGAGCGAAACTAAGTTTGAAGAGGTTCGAATTCGAAGCGGAATAACTTAGCTAAAATTTTACCTGCGTATTGAATTAAAACGGAATTTCAAACTCACGAGGAATTATTTTTAACACCTATGTTTTATTTAAACGTAACTAAATTTCATTTTAAAACTTCAAATTAGTTTTTAGAAAATACATTTTTGGGACCACGATTGCAACGTTTTTCTCCATGAGACAACTTGACGATATACCAAAAAGTCAAATGTGGCGTTATCAGTCGTTAGTAAATTGAAACATTTATCTCCACCTAGCTATTTATCATTATATGTAGCCTTGTATTCACAACATTTTGCGTATATATACGAAAACTTACTATACAATAAAAAGATAATGGTGTAAAATCAAGAATGAAATAAAAAAAAATATTGAAAACAAAATCTAAAATAGTTCATTTGTTCTTTCTATTATTTTTTATAACTTACCTACTAGTTCTTTATGAAACTTAATTTGGGCCAGATAATAATTACTGGTGTGAATATCCTCAATGGATCCTGCAGAAATGGAACTGAAATGACAACTCATATACGGTAAAAACTTTCCTAGATTTTCTATGGGTACAAAATTTACAGAATTTTGCAGTTATGTATTGAATTATGTATTGATCAGTTCATAAATATCTTGAATGAAATAGGATTTACTTTAAGTGAAATTGAAGCATATTAGTTAGGGTTAAGTAAGTGAATTATTCTATACTATGCCGGTACAGTTACAATAATTATTGAATTTTAAATTTAGTTTTTCAAAAGGACTCTGAGATGTTCATAAATAGTGAGATTTTTTATAGTGACATTATTTAGTTTTATTTGACTCGACTTTTCTTCTACTAAGACGAAAAATTTGATAAATATAACAAGGTGTTTTTAAAGAACAAAGTGCCTTGCTTTAATTTGTTTATTATCTTTTTGTTGCATACAGTTCATGCAAATAAATCAGTAATTATTTGTACATCAATATGTATTTGGCGGACATATCGCTACGTTGTGCTAAAATAACACTGTCAAGTAACGTCCTGTCGTCAAACGTCTTCCATTTACGATTGGGTTTTATGATAGCTGTAGATTGAGACTCACACTAGGGAATGTAGCTTAGGAAAAATTTTGTTTTCCGGGAAGCTCTTCTTAGTGCGTGACAGGTCAAAGAAGGCATATGTATGCTTGATGAAAACGCCTAGAATTGGAATATAAGCACTCTACGTTACGATGTTGTAGGATGCGGGCATCGAAAAATTATAAGTATTAATTGTCCAGAGAGACAGACACCATTAGGGTTATTAAGTTTCATCCAATTATAGTTTTTATTTCTCTTTTGCCAAAGAGTTAATAGAATTCTAATTTATCAACCTCATGGTCCAAATAAGAGAACCAGTTGGATACATTGGAACAAAACTCTGATCTCACAATTTTGTGATTATTGAGATATCTTCAATAATGTTTTAGGCTCGTATTATTATAGGCAATAGTATTAAACTTAATAAATGCAAAGCCTAAACACTTTTTTTTTCATTTCTTACACTAAGCATTTGTAAAAAGTAACAAATATATGCCTTTAATGCATTTGATAAAAAAAAGGCTTCCCCTTTTTAGCTATTTTTGTATTTTACTAGTTGCTAATCACATATTAGTCCGGTAACCCAATAAAAACAGGACAGTGCAACTTGAATTTCTCGCAACCAAAGTTTTCAAAGCCACGGAACACGTTAATTTCACGTGTAAGCATATCATTCTGAAATGTGCTTTGAGTCATTAATCATGAGGGGGGTATAAAATCATTGACATCATTTATCCGTAATTAATTAAAAATTAATTAAATTGAAGATATACAATATATTCTGTGTATTTCACGAACATTTTTCAATTGTTTTAATTTCTATGTCAAACTAGATAATTTAAACATATCTATAATATAACCAATTGTAACGAATAGTTTCCATCTTTTAATTCGAGTTCAATTATTTTATGTATTATTGTTATAAAACGTAAAATAGAGGTGTTTATCTCTTAGGGTATTGCACAAAACTACATTATTCAATTTCACAGCCATATATTCTAACAAACAGTTGTAGCGTTCTTTGGTAACTGAACCAGTTACGGTGTTTTCCCCAGGGTATCGGGTGCCGGCTATTGGTCCAAGTCAAACAATCACACATCAAACAAAGTGCCTGGGGGAGTACAATACTTTCGTGTTTTGTGAATGTTTCCTTGCCCATTTTCTTGAAACGTATATTTTTATCTATTCATTTGACTTTTGGATTGAAAATGTGTGTAGTGATAAATTCACCGAGACGACGAGACAAAGACGACCGAGTAGCGTAGTGGTTAGTAACCCTGCCTCATATCCCGGAGGTTCCAGGTTCGAGTCCTGGCCCCCGCCATCACTCACATTCATTTGTGTGATGAAAATAGACGTTTGTTCTCGGGTCATGGTTGTTGTTATTTATATATGTAAGTATATTCGGACTCCCCCCAGTTTGCTGTATGGTCATCCATAACACTAGCTCTCCTTACAGCTGTTTGTCTATAAATTGTCTGAATCCATTCCTATGTTCGGTTAAGCTGATATCTCTGCGATGGGATTAATAAGTTTGTTTAGGTGGTACATAGAATAATTTCAGTACGTTAGAGTGCGACATATAAAGCTTTAGAAGAAGTCAAAAAGTTGAAATTATGCAATAAATAAATAATTAACAGCAAATAATTTGTAAGTTATGTAAAAAAAATTCTAAAAATTTTAAAAAAATTTATCGATTTTCAATTTAAAGCTTTCACGTTAATTTTCAAACCACTTACTTACCGTTAACAAAAATTTGAACACGAAAACATTAAATACAAACGTAATGCAAATGTTCAAACACTGGTGATATGTCTACAGTTAAAATCTCTAAATTGTACAAAAGCAGTTAGAACGTTTATTCCTGTATCCGGCCAGTGTTGAATTTAATTTCTGCCCTCACATCCTACGTGTGAGGGGTTAACTTTCATTCGTTAGGTCGCGCTCTGCCTACTCTCTGCTCTGGTTACCTCTTCCTGAACTTTATTTAAAATAAGTGCTGAAGATTTCGGTTTTTGTGCAATTTTCAATTATATTCTCTGATGGATAATGTCAAATTCTGTGTTTTAGTGCGAAGAAAAGTAAACGATGTTTCTTTTGTTTATATTATTTTACGTTTTTTGATTATCAGTTATATATAATAAAATAAAATTTACCACTATTACCTATTACCTCTATTTATACGCAAGCAAAGCTGCGGGCAAATGCTAGTAGTATATGTAAACGATTTTGTTTAATAACTTCTTGCCATCTTCAAGAACTTGTTGTCATCTGCTACTTGTAGTTAGTGACATGATTAATGTATAAATTTAGCTACATCTGAAAAAAAAATTATGTGTGACAGTACTATTTTAACGTTAATCAATAAACTACCTAAAGAACTTTTATTAGACCAAAACAAGCGGACATTTAAAAGTTCTAAGTAAGAACTTAATGGAGGACGTATAAACCTTCCAAAGTCTCTCTTAATTTGTACTGAGTAGCAAAAAAATTTGTGGTCTGGCGTTATCATAAAGAAAGACCACACCCTTCGTGGTCAATTCAGCCTCATCAGCTGTTGGCAGCCAAATCTATGGTTTTAGCCGATGGCAAAACCTCATAATAAACAATAATCTTCTAGTCCCGCCAAACACATACCATCACCTTCTTGCAGGTTGGTCCGGGTTCCAACCTGCAAGAAGGTGATGTTATGTTTCTCAGTTTGTGGGGCTTGACCGCTCTTTAACTATGACTCGTGTCTTAGGTGATGTTTGTATGTTTAATTAGAGAATCGCAGTAAACGGGTCATTACTTTGTTTATAAGCTTGTGAGGTACCCAAGTATAAAGATTTTTAGTATAGACTATAGCTAGACTTTTTCAAATAGAATATAACAGTCTTTTGATTCATTCATTTAACTGTTTCATGATCCGCAGCCATGCCGTAACAGCAAAAATGACGATTTTGTTCCAGTTAAAAACAAAATATGTCAACTTTATCCTTGAGGAGCGCAACCATTCGCGCCTACACATTCGGTTTGGCAATATTTGTTTAACGACAAAGCCGGCCCATTCCAATTGCCCCATATATTTGACTAGATCGAGTAGCTCATGCGGGTTTTTATACAGATCGGAATATAAGGCTCGTTTTGAAAATCCAGGCGTCATTTTTTCCGAACATTCATCTTCATATATTTGATTTTGCCTCCCGTTTGTGCCGATTATTTCTGGCCCGAATATATTGGTATCTTATGGGGTGACCAGGGTGAGCGGCATCTTTGTTATCGAAAGAATAATGGCAAGTCCTTATTTATTGTTTTTCCTGGCACTGGTCTAAATCGTCTTAAAAAAATGTCTAAACATAAGAGTTTGTCATTAACATAAGACTCCAAAAAAAAAAAAAAAAAGTTTAAAGGAGCTTAATTTTATCTTAATATTGCATTTTCAAAGTATGGTTAGTGACAGATCATACGTTGGGAAGGAAAGTTGAAAATTAAGTTAAGTGGGTTACCGTGACAGTCTGGTTAATTTCGGTCATTCCTTATGCATTTTTGTCACTATGGTTTTTTTTTGTTCCCCGTTTGGGCTGGAGGCAAAAAATGCATTTCCGCATGCCTCTCGCACGCCTAATGAGCACTACCCGCTAAAACCCCCTGTCGGCTCGTGCAATTTTTTGCCACTCAGCCTTCATCTGAGCGACGGCCAATTGGAGAAAGAGGCCGCGCTAGCGGGGCCCAGAAGGGGTCACCCGCTGGGATTACATAGCACTGAAGGTGCTCAAAGCACTGAAGGTGAATACATAGCACTGAAGGTGCTCAAAATGGAAAGTATATAATAAAATTTAAAAAAATTAAAAATTGCGAAAAAAATTGAATTAATTCGGATTTACGTTAGAATTAGGATTTACGTTAGAATTAGAATTTACGTTAGAATTATAATTTGCGGCCAGAAGGGCTTCGAGATCGGCTGACAGTCTGGTGGAAGAGTACGCTTGCGCATTCATAGGCCTAGCGACTTTGAACTTCGAATCTAAGACAGGAGTAGTATATGAGACTGAATCACGAACTGGAGGATTAGGATGGGTTTCGGAGCGTTTGAAGAATACTTCAGAGAGTGTTTTGAGGTGTTGTTGTACTGTAGGCAGTTCAAGATCTCTATGCAAGTCCGCGTTACGCACGTACCACGGTGCGTTTGTGGCCCTGTGGCAAAAGAGGTTTTGAACTACCTGCAGTTTGTGCAGGAGGGAGGGTTTGGCGTGGGCAAAGATTGGCGAGGCATATGTCATGACGGGTCTAACGCAGACCTTATAAAGCGTACGTTTATTTCTGAAAGACATTTTACTTTTTCTTCCTATCATACTATATAGTATTTAAATAGCCTAAGTATTAAATACTGCGCTTCCAGGGGATGGGGATACCTAACATTCGAATGTGGGGATCATTGTAGCGATTACGGAGTTTGTGGTCGAATTGAATAGCAAAACTCTTTTCTGGGTTGACATCGATACGCCATTTTTGAAACCAAACACCGAGGGCGTTTACGGCCTTTTGGAGTCTGGTTACAAGGTGCGGAACACTGTGGCCTTTGGTATAGAGTGCGGTGTCGTCGGCAAAGAGGGCGAGTTCGACACCTTTCGGCGGTACGGGAATGTCGTTGGTATACACGGTGTACAACAGAGGGGCGAGGACTGTGCCTTGAGGGACTCCAGCCTTTATGGGACGAGGCGCGGAAAGCGTGCCTTCATGTTTAAATTGAAACGTACGGTCTTTGAGAAACGACGCTATTAACCTGACTAGGCGATCCGATAAGCCTATTTTGTAGAGTTTATAAACGAGACCGCTGTGCCAGACTTTGTCGAAAGCCTTGGCTACGTCAAAGAAAACCGCGACTGTTTTATATCGACGCGGATAGAAACCGTCAAGTATGTACTCGACGATTCGATGGACTTGCTGAGGGCAGGAGTGCTTAGCGCGAAAGCCGAACTGATGGGGAATGATGAGAGGATTGCCATCCGTTGGAAACAGATGGTTCCGCATTTGAGAGAGTATGACTCTCTCGAGAAGTTTAGACATTGCCTTGAGGAGGCTGATGGGTCTGTGATTAGCCGGGATATTCAGAGGTTTACCCGGCTTGGGAATGCCTATGACTGTTGCTTCTTTCCAAGCTTTTGGAAAGTAGCTATGGTCGAAGCAGGCATCGAAAATGATAGCTAACAAACAACGTAAGCACCTGTTGAGGCAGGTGCTTAAGTGCGTGGTTGGAAATTCCATCCGCACCCGGAGCCTTTTTGGACTTTTGATTTCTAATGAGAAGCAAGATTTCGTCATTAGAGACTGTGACAGGGTCGGCGGTGATGGGGAGAGAGTCTCTGCGAAGGACTTCGTTCTCCACCGCCTGGATGTGTGAGGGATCAGCAGGTTGCGTGCTGGGCGAGCATTGTGCGGCAATGCTGTCAGCGAAGCATTCGGCTTTCTCTTCGACTTCGAATGCAGTAGTGCCATCGGGACGAGTGAGAGGAGGAACGTGAGAGGCGGTGAGACTCGTAAGGCTCGGGCCATGCTATAGTACGCTTGGTGGGACGGAGAGATATTCGCAATGAGATCGTTCATCTGAGCGTCTCGGAGTTCTGCGAGGCAAGACCTAACTTTACGTTGTAGCTGATTCGCAGCTAATCTATAGGCGGGCGTGGGATATTTCTTGGCTCTCCGGAGAGCCGCGTTGTTGGCTTTAATAAGATTGCTAACGGCTAAGGGAAGCGTGGGTATGCCTTGCTTAGCAACCTTTTCGTTAACACTGATGGCTGAGTTGATAGCATCAGTGAGAGAATTTACTAATGAATCTATTTTAACCGGACTATCTATTTGATCGGGCGAGATCGCGAGCGGAGAGTTCGGGGCCTCTAAGGCTGAAACTAACGTATTTTTAAAGCCTTGCCAATTGGTAAAGGTCTTAGGAGAGGTGACGTTATCGTTAGGCGGTCCTAGCATGAGGGAGACGGGGCGGTGGTCAGAGCCTAGGTCATCGAGCGGTTCGATAGACCTGAGGTCGAGGTTGATTCGCTTGACTTTTGCAAAATCGAGGATATCAGGAGAGTGGTTCGGGTTGTCGGGATAGTGAGTGGGAGTGATGGGAGAGATGACATCTAAGTCAAGTGAGTTTATGATGTCGAGGAGAGCGATACCGCTGGTGTTGGTTGATAGGCACGTCCAGTCAGTGTGTTTGGAGTTAAAGTCTCCGAACATAATGACTGCATGGCCGAGGGCGAGAATGGTCTCAAAGTCGCTACGGATTGGTCTGGTGCCACTAGGTATGTAGCTATGATGATGGTCGGATGACCAGTCATAGCCAATCTACACACAGTGGCTTCCATGTTGAGGAGAGGAGGGGTAGGGATAGGACAGCAATGGAATCCTCTTTTGTAATAAATAGCAGTGCCGCCGAAACCGTCGGAGTTGGGCCTGTCGTTACCAATAAATGCGTACTTGGGTATAGCAAATCCCCTGGAACGGTTTGGAGTTAGCCACGTCTCTTGAAGAAGCAATAAGTCTGGCTCGTTGTTCTGGAGGAACAGTTTGAGCTCAGGAAGGTTAGTATTAAGGCAACGAAGCTTAAAAGAAACTAGGGATAGGCCCCATTGGGTTTGGTACGACCGGACGCGGGATTTGCGGGTCTAGGCATTATATTGCTTATTTACAAATTTATACAAAAAATTAAATTTATAATGAACTTAGAAGTGAGTGATGCTCGGCTAACGCAAATAAACGCTCTTGAGGAGAGCGGGCGGCTCGCAGTTTGCATGCGAGTACGGAAATTTCCATACTGTCGACATTTTGAATGACGTCGAACACGGTCTTCATGTCCTCAGCCAACGACGACTGAGGTGAAGACGACCGAGCGGGACGTGGGTCTACGGGAGCTACGGGAGCTGGGATAGGACGGGAAGGTGCAGGTGGAGCAGCCGGTCGCTGTCTCCAGGACAGAGCCGGAGTAGGGGTCGGCTGCACGGGTTTTGCTTCCGGGGGACCCCAGTTGCGTAGTGGCGGGAAGTTATTGGGAGTGAGAGGCGGCGCCGGTTTAGGCGCTGAAGAGCGCGGAGCGCGCGGGCAACCCCTGTAGTTAGCTGTGTGGCCAGACTGGCCGCACAGCACACAGGCGGGGGGGGAAGTGGATTCGGGAGTGCGAGTGCACTCTTTTGTGATGTGTGGGTCCAGGCACTTAACGCACCTGGGGGGAGCTGAGCAGTTAGCCACTGCGTGGCCATAGAGCTGGCAGCGGTGGCCCTGCCCAGGGTGGCCACGGGGGTTAGAACGCTCGCCGGAGATATACGAAAGTCCGCAGATTGTGCGAGCCTCTCTGAAGATCTTGCTCGAGTTGGTAGTGTTTGTGAGGATAACTAAAGGTAGTGGAAAACGCCTACCGCGGTTAGAATGCATCTTGTGCACTGCTTCAGCCGGGAAGCCCTGAGACTTAAGGTCCTCGAGAATGTCGTCATTACTGAGTTCAAACGGGACGCCCCGTAGTACTGCGCGGATTTTACGCTCGTCCGGGAGGGCGTAGGTGTGATACGCGATTTGTTTGATCGATAGAAGCCTAGTAAAAGACCGGAAATCGTCGATGGTCGCGACCTGAATTTTAATTGTTTCGCCAGCGTTGGCGGCTTTTAAGTAATTAATTTTATGCTCTTTGCACAAGTTAGAAACCGCAGTCCAGCGCGCTTTTTAGCGGAGGAAGACGGGCGGAGGGAACTGAGGCTTTGGTGGGACGGGAGCGCAGCGCGTCGCTGGCTTTGACGGAGACGCGGTCACTTCGAGTGACATGAGCGGCGCGGGGACGGGTGCTGAAGGCACCGGGGTTGTATCGGGTATTGTAGACACCGCGATTTTTTTTGAGCGCTTCTTGGAGCGTTTGGAGACTAATGTGAATGGGGGCTCAGGAGAGCCGGTTAAGGTAGCGGCACCCGACAACGGTTCGGACGCGGAATCGCGCGAGATGACGTGACCGACGCGCAGTCCATATCGGATGGAACGGGAGACGCGGGAGAGCTGGTAAAGACCTGATGGGTCTGGGAGTTGTTGGCCTGAGGGACCGGGGTTGGGGCCTGAGGGGCCGGGGTCACGTTAATTGCTAATAAGGCCTGCGTGAAGACCTTGTCTGGAATGGGGATGCTGGACGCAGCGAGCGCCTGCGCGAACGCTTTCGCGAAGTTAATAATGTTTTGCGAATCCATTGGGGAGGGAATTATATGAATAAATAAGCTTATAAAATATGCCTAGAGTTCCCTAAAATAAACCTAGCGAACCCTAGCGGCTAACCTCCGTACCAGCGGTAGGGGGGCTGGGGAAAATAACTTAAAACTAACCGTTGTTTGCCGAAGGCCGCTACCTAGAAACCTAAAAAAGGGTGCGCAGGTAAAGAGTCGACCGCGTTAGGGTCAACCTTTACCGAAAAAAAAGGACAAATGTACACGTAGAGACACAAATATGATAAAAATAAATATGAAAATAGAAAAGAAAATATAAAATAGTAGAAGGAAATAATAAATAAAATATAAAGGACTGGATCAGTACAAATTCGTTGTCACCGTTAAGTATCCTTTGTACTGAAACCAGACTACTTACGCTGGGCACTACACAGCACTCAACACAGGCACAACACAACTTAGCACAGCACTTTGAAGACTAAGGGGCTTAGTCACAAAGAAAAATCACACTTCAATAGCACTCAGAGAGAGTAGAAAAACCTTGAAAACCGTAGCACGGAACCAACACGCTAAACTGTGACGTCAGTAGACTGAGCGCCACGGAATATCGGGAAGGGACCGATCAACGGAGAACGGGGTCTTGCACGTCCGTACCGGGCAGCGATCGGAGCGAGAATGATCTCTATGGTTTGAAGAAGACATTTCTTATAGATCTTTATTTAATCATGAGGCGTGTTAAAAGTCAACGCGGCAGTACCTAATTACATACATAGGAAGATACAACTAAAGAAAAATCTATGTACCACGTTCCACTTATTCTAACCACCATAGTAACCAAGACTACGTGGTTGCGTTTCGGCTAAAAGGGCCAGTCAATCAATCAGCCAGTGCAATTACGGGAACAACGGCTATTTGAATTCAAGCCTACGGTTGGCGAAGCATTATAAATTGATGTTCCAATATAGTTATCACAAACCAAATAAACAATTATATATAGGATAATTGGTATCCATGGGCATGGATGCCTCTTCACATCTAGTACATTGTGTACTCGTTTATCGGCTTCGAAAATAGTAAAAATAAGAAAATTTATATAAAAGAATAAAGTTGTAACTGGATAATTTCATAGATAAAATGAAAAAAGTCAAATATCAATTTAATAACTGACGAAAGATTCTGTCTTTGTTGCCATTAATTTGTATCTGGAAACTGTTTTATTCTGTTATGTCAAGTATTTCTTATTTATTAAGTGTTTTAAGTTGATTATTTATGTTACTGGCAACACTTGTGAAACAATTCTCTTTCTACTGTCAATATTTTTTTGTCATAACTTGTTAACGTTTTTCCATTTTCTGATATAAAATTTCAGAATATATCAAATTTCTTCTTTGTGAACTAGTTATTTTAACGAACAGAAAAATAATTGAAAAAGACGAGAGATAGTTATTTATTTATTTTTAAAATGTAATAATTTTCATAGAATCAAAATTCGCTAGAAACAAACAATACAACCAAACTAAACAATTACAAAATGCGAAATAAATAAGAAAATCATTTCCACTACTTTTATATTCAAGATACGTGGGATACTCAGAAAGTTTTGAGAACAGAAAATAAAAATATTTTTGAGTGATATTCTTTTATATCATTTTACGCGTCTGAACCAATTTTCAAAGCACATTTTCTTCTCGCAACAGGTACTTCCTCTACGGCCTTGTTGAAAGCAGTGAGCGCATCTTCTGGCGATGAAAACTGTATTCGCTTGAGCTGGTTTTTAATTTTAGGGAACAAGAAGTCACACGGTGCCGGATCAGGGCTGTAAGGTGGATGACCCAAAAGTATTACCGGTGTGGTTTTTAGGAAGTCCGTCGTCTTAATCGCGGAGTGCCCCGCGCGTTGTCGTGGTGGAGCAGTAGACTTCGGAAACCCACGTTGGGTCGCTTGTTGCTAGCAAAAGCAAAAACTTCTGGCAAGCATTTTGGTAGTGTACCACTTTGCCCCGTTAAGGAGAAAAAATTGTCAGTAAAAATTTTCCAGCACTTCTGTTTCACCTTCGTAGACGTTGGTTCGATTTGAAATAGCCATTTCCACGCACGACCACTTCTGAGCATAAATGATGTTGACCCAGCGCGAAACAATACTCCTTATACAAAGGTGATGTATAATGTGGTAATGCAGATTGTGCTGAATATGTCCTTGTATCTGATTCGCTGGTATTGTTGAATCAAATTTTTCACTTGTTGCGTGTTTTCTTCCGTTACTGCAGTCAAAGGACGACAACTTCTTTCTTAATCCTTCCAATTTAAGCGACCGTACTTAGAATCGTTATACCAGCGGTACACAGTTGCTATAGAAGGCGCCTTATTCTTCAATCTCATTGAAGACGTTTAAACAATTCATCAGGTTTCAAGTTGGACTTAAAGTCAAAAAAAATTATTGCACGAAAATGTTTCCGACGCAGATCCATTTTTCTATGACACACAATAGTTTCATAATGCTGGAAAAAAAAACTATAGGAAAATTATATTCAGACATTTTTACTTTTAAATAATCAAATTTTCAAAATAAATTGTAACTCGCCAGCGTTCCATACATAAAAACTTTTTTTGGCAAGACTTTCTGAGTGGCCTGGTTTATATTTGCTAGTTTAGCGTGATATTTTTTCTTTATTCAAATGAAATTTATGTCTATTAGGTCATTACATGTGAAATTGGCATTTGGAAGGGAGAGACATAAAGTCATTTTTAAAAAATATAATATATTTATTTCATCAAAGTATGTATCATTGCTATCTTTGCACTTTTGCCATCTCATAGGTAGTTCATTGATCCTTTTACTAAAAAAAACCATTCAGACGAGAATCAATAAAATCTTTGAAGGTGCTTTGGACTGCCCCATCGGAGTTGAATTTTTTCCCCCGCAAGAAGTTATCCAAATTTTAAAAAAAATGGTAATCTGTTGGAACAAGGTCCGAGAAGAACGGTGGATGTCTTAGACATTACAATTGAAGCTCCTTTAATTTAATAGCCATCTGTTGTGCATTGTGTGGTCTAGCGTTGTCCTGAAGCAGCAGTGGCCTAGAGCGATTGACCAGCCTCGGTTGTTTAGCAGCTAGCTTTTCCATCATGGTTTGCAGTTGCCGACAATAGACATCTGCCGTAATCGTCTGGCCAGATTTAAGAAAGCTGTAGTGAACGACACCGGCACTAGCCCACCAAACGCTCACAAGTAACTTTTTTGAGTCAATTTTCGCTTGAGGCAGGATTTGGCTGGTCCACCAGAGTTCGACCATTGCTTTTCAATTTTCGTACAGGATCCACTTATCATCACAGGTAATGATTCGATTTAAAATCCTTTCATTAATGTGCGGTTGAATAATGTAACGCAGCAGTCGATGCGCGTTTGTTGGTTTGCTGCACTCAATTCCTTTCAAGCTTTTTCACTTCCCGATTAGCTTCAAGTGGATTAAAACAGTTTTGTCACTAACACCGCAGCCTACAGCTTACTCGGGCGTGGTTTGCGATGGATCCGCTTCCACAATAGCCTTCAATTGCTTACTATCAACTTTGGTCTCCGGCCATCCACGGGGCTTGTTCTCCAGGTCGAAATTTCCAGAACGAAAACGTTAGAACCAAAAAAGCGCTGTGTTTACTGTTGTGACACCGCCGCCATACACAGAATTCATACTTCGAGCCGTTTCTGCAGCACTGGTGCCACGGTAGAACTCGTACTCGTAAATAACGCGATATTGCAAGTTTTCAAATTTGTAAACTAAGTGACGCAAAAAAAACCAAAAGAGGAAAAAACAAATGAATTACGGTTTTCGAAACACAAATGCGTGAGTAAATCGATGTATAAATTTGAAATTGGAATTCTGAACCAAAGAAAAGATAATACAGATCAAATTTGCCAGTACGACAAAACGCCAATTTCATATGTAAGGACCTAATATTTGTACTTTGTGGCTTACGTCTGGCTGAAAGTGTATGAATCTGTTGACGTAGGCAGATATATCAAGCCGTGAATATGACATGACTTTTTAACAACGATTTATACCGATATAATAAAATAACCGTTTAGTACCTATACCGTAAAATTTCTTTAGCCATCTATAGTTCTTAAAGTTCTATAATTTAATATAGTTATTAAGTACGAAGCTCCTCCTGAAGTCTTTATTAAAATTAAATTTTAAAAGAAAATTCCGCGTTCAGGGTAGAAATGGCTTCATGCATTTCTCAATCTCAAGAAATATGAATTAAGGATTCATATTCCGTCACACCGATATTTTTCTCGTAGATCGTCTATCATGGTTAATCAGCGTTTTAAAGTTAGTTAAACATTAATTTTGATATTTTGGTCGATGTGTATTTTTTTTATCAACTATTCTGTCGCCCTCATAAAAAAATACTTTAACAGAGAGGTATTGCTAATCCTCAAACTTTAAAATGAGCACTACACAGTAAGAATATGTTTTTCGCACATACTTAATCTGTCACTATAAGCACCCTATATTATTTTTAATATCATGGTACTCTGGGGGGTCGGTACCCTGGATGGACCTAATCTAACCTAGGGAGGTCTTCCTAATCAACAAAGGAAAAAAACACACTTTTAACTTTAAGTTACTTTTATTTAAGATGAATCTATTTTATAGGAAAATACAATGATAATTATTAGACTATTTTGGGGACGAAGCCCGCAATAGAATTCCGTAAAAGAATTCCGTCAAGGAATGCCATGGAACAATCTTCCATATTCTATATATTTTACATTTTACAAATAAAATCAAATAATGACAGACTTATAAGTTGCCAGTCATAAATGTCGGCAAGTTTGTTTGTGCAATAACCTCTTTTATTAAATACGGCACAAGGAAACGTTGCAATCGCCCCTCTTGTTTAATTTATTTAATCAGTGAAGCTGATTAAATAAATTCCTATATACATTTCATTCTTAAATAACGACCCTACTTAAATCAGGACCATATACATTAATCGGGATTACTCTCAGATGAGCCCCCTACCGATAGGAATATATATAATTTGATCATGTTTAAATTACAACATCTTATTACACCAAAAATGATCTTATTGTATTTATTCTCCATCAATAGAGCCTTAGCCACAAAACCTGATGAAAATCAGCCAAGATCCCGGCTGGTTAATTAATATCTAAATAAAACAGTTTCAATTATTATAATTTCTCATACAATTCATGAATATAATCAACAACCCCATATTAATCATTTACGTTACCCAATCATACGCAAATTCAAATAACCAATATTTATTATTAAATTAATCAACAATTGTTAAAATAACCCATTGAATACAATTAAATTATAATTAATTGATAAGTAATAAATACATTAATATCCCAATAAAAGTAAATTTAATTAGTCCTATTTATATTAAAATTAATACTAAATTAATCAAATAATATTATCAAACATTATCATTCAGTTGGCAAAACAAACATGTTTGACATGAACTGTCATATTAACTTTAAACTTTTCTGAATGATTAAAAGTTTATTTGAAAGTTTGTAACTTTCCAACAGTTTAAATATTACCTACCTAAATATTAAGATTTTACCTGCCTAACTATTACCGGACAAACTTACCTATGAATAGATCATAAAATTGGATCCAAAGTATTTTATTTAACCCAGAATGATACCTATAAATTAACAAATTAATATTTCACAACGCAATGCAGAGAACTTTTTAAAAATGCACCGAAATACACCTGACAAAATTCTATACCAATAACGTTTAAAAACCATTACCTATTCCATCACAACCCTTTTACTATTCAACCCCACTGAGGATCCTATTCTACATCCGCGTGTTGACCCACAGACATCAATATCACAATATTATATATACTCGTAAACTTTGGCCGCATAGCTAAATCGGCTATCACCTTCTCTCTTATGGAGATTATTAGGCGTGGCTCAAATTAAACGTGCACATTATCTATAGTGTTATTTTAGTCTTTGAAAATTGACTTCTTTAGAGCATTGGCACTACACGTATATTTATGATTCGTAAATAAAATGCAGCGCGGTAAATACGTGCCGCGTGTACCTGCCGCCCCTTAGAGGTTTCTCTTCGGGTATCTAAAATTAATTTATTAAATCATTAAATAAAATACCCTCTTATCTCAATATATAATATATAAAAACCTTTTCCTTATTTTCTTTTATCTGCATCGTCCATCCATTGCATCTCCTTTTTTGGTGATGCTGTTTGGATCGGCTTTGCAGGATATATCATCTCGGAACATTGCGTTGTGAAGTGTACATAGAATTTGAGAAAAAAAAAGAAAAATTAGTTTCTTATATTATTCTAAAACTCCAACCAAATTCTAACCGTTGCATATCTACAAATGAACGATATACATATTTGTACACCTAAATGTGTACTTTTACTCTATTAATTCTAAGAATAAAGAAATAATAATATTATTGTAATATTTCAAGAAATAAATGTATATACAAAAACCCCATTTTACATATATAAATACAGACACAATTTCATCATTAATTCTATTCTATCGAACATTATATGGTTCCAATCTATTCACATGCACAATCAATTCTTGGTGTTTTTGTATTTTTTTTACAAGATAATTGTCACATCCTATATATCGCAATACTCGAAATAAACCTTCATATGGTCGACCAAGTTTTCGACTTCCACCCAATATTCTTTCTGGACAATGTAACGAAACCAATTGTCCTACACGATTTAAATCCAAATGATAATACGTTAAACTCGTATAATCCAGACGGTGTGATGATTACCGTTTCGTGTCTATCCTTCTCCGCTATCGATAATTACCAATAGGCACAGTTTAAATCCAAATCAGCGCAGAATTTCGCCCCATTCAGCTGCACTATCATACCTTCGATGATAAGCAAATGATACAAATCTTTAATTACCTTCTTATTTATCTCCAAGTAACATTGTCTTGATCAATCGGCATCAACAATGTCCCAAGCTGTCTTACTGACGCCGGTTGAAGTTTGGGAAATTCCTTCCTCGCCCGTTGGATGAATCACCTTCTAGAGTATTTCCTTTACTCTTGGTATTTCAGATGGCTCTTGCCTTCTAAAATTTTCTTTCCGCCATACTCAGCGACGTATATAGCTGAAATAATCTGAAAAATAGTAAAACACTACCACATTATAACTGTACCCGGCGCCTCCACCATCTGGGGGGTCGGTACCCTGGATGGACCTAATCTAACCTAGGGAGGTCTTCCTAATCAACAAAGGAAAAAAACAAACTTTTAACTTTAAGTTACTTTTATTTAAGATGAATCTATTTTATAGGAAAATACAATGATAATTATTAGACTATTTTGGGGACGAAGCCCGCAATAGAATTCCGTAAAGGAATTCCGTCAAGGAATGCCATGGAACAATCTTCCATATTCTATATATTTTACATTTTACAAATAAAATCAAATAATGACAGACTTATAAGTTGCCAGTCATAAATGTCGGCAAGTTTGTTTGTGCAATAACCTCTTTTATTAAATACGGCACAAGCAAACGTTGCAGTACCATCTTGCGCCGTATCTTTACACAGGATGATTTTTTTTACCGTTCGGAAAATAGGCACATGGGCCTGGTTCTGAGCAACTTTCCAAAAACATTCCGGTCAGCTGCCAACTTTGTTTTGGATTTTATCATTGATAAGGACAGTAAAGACTTGTTATAAATGTAAATAATAGTGCTTATACCAGTCGTCTTTTTCACAAACACACCGTCTCAAGGTATGTAAAGTAAGCATTGCTTGTATTGTGAATTGAAGCGAATTTATAGCATGTATAAACGTGCTTATAACTATTTAATAAACATCTATGGCCCGAAATCTAACATTATGTTAAATAATCTTCAAATTGCAAAACAAGTTACCTGCGTTATTTTATTCAAAAGTTGTATAGTCCGGTATTTTCAAGAGATCCTGAGAGCTACATCCAAGAGTAAGATGGATGGTTACTCTTGGATAGATATGTTACATCTTCGTTTTCGTCATCACTTTTCAACTAGTGAGATTTTTGTTCGCAATAATAAATAATGTATTTTTTAATTAAGGTAACGTGTAACATAAATGTCTTAAACATTTTTGAAAAACATATTTAAATTTAACTAACATAAATATTTATCTCCAAGATTTTGCATAGATATTAATAATGTTTTGATGTAGGTGTTGTAAGTAATTTAAATTTCAGTCAGCCAAATAATAACAATTTAGGAAAACAATGGATACGACCCCTGAATTTTAAATAAAATAAAATATGAACACAGTTTAGTAAATTATATAAGAGCTGTCTTTAATGTTTTTCCTTATTAACCTTTGTATATATTCATCATCCCAATAAAAAGAAACAGAAATTTTAGGCATAATGTTTATCTCTGGAATTTTTACTAAAAAATGTTAAAAAGCGGTTACGGTACACAGAGCCTATGTATTAATGTGATATGATGATTTGTTTAACTGTATTAAATTCACTTAGACATTGAACGACTTTGACATACTTTGACATACTTTAAGACTATTTTAACTTTAAATATAAATTGTGTTACTAACATAGTGTTAAGAAGTTATTTGTTATACTAACAGTTGGGCCAGGATGCCATAATAAATAAAATTTATTATTATTATTATTATTAAAATTAAAGGTCTTTTCTAAGTTTTTATAAGTTAAACCTGTTAAGTTAAACTGGCTTTAACTTATAAAAATGGATCAACGAGGTGGTAAGTAGAGTAAGTGGTAATTCGGGTCAAGGATGCCAATCTACTTGTAGTATGGCTCATACGTATTAATTATAATTTAATATTAAATTTTCCCATTCAGAAGCTTCTGAACAGAAATTAATATGAACCAACCACCAAAATAATCATTTAATAGTAAAAAGTTCACTAAACAAACTCAGGTATTTTATATTTTGCTCAAATGTACTCTTTTTTATCATTGGCAAGAATAGTTGGCATATCTTATCGAAACCGAAAATAATGAATTAAGAAATTATTTTAAATATCGTTTATTTGATAATAAGAAAACGATAAGAATAATAAGATCCAAAACAAAAATAACTTTTACTAAAAGTAAAAAAATTGAATTATTTTGCTGAATGTACCCAACATTTCATTTTGTTTTTACTCTGCTTTTCTTCAAGAAAAAAATATTAATCACAAAGATTGCCTCAAATTAAGAATATTGCCGACTCTGCAATTATGTTTAAATGTAGAAAGACAGGCTTTAGAAATAAAACATAAAAGCTCTTTTTGAATGAAGGTCACTGTGGTTGCAGAGTTTAACTTTTTATATAAGGAATAATTTATTTTTTGTAAACCAAGGCTATATTGTTGTTACAATTTCTGTTAAGAGAAGGTATTTTTACGATTGTTCAAAGACAAATTGAAACAATATTTTAGTTTCAAACTTAAAATACTTAGTACTATACTATAAGTCACTTGCTGACCTGACAGACGTTGTTCTGTCCAACTTTAATTTAAAATAAAAACATAAAATTAACACACAACTTAATTTAAAGAAATACTATTTTACTAACTCAATTTCACGAATCAAGATTATAAATTTATACGAACGATTTTAATTAGAAACGATGTTGCACGAATGACAGCAAAGGAAAAAATGGCCGAGGCCTTTTTTTTTTGGTTCCCCTCCTCGGGAAGGGCAAGAGGATATAAAAAATGCTCTGACGCATACTCCGCGCGCACGATCGAAGTTATGTGGGACTCGTCCCGACGCCTACCAGAACTATACCCACTAAAAAACCCCCTGTCGGCTCGTGCATTTTTGCCACTCAGCCTTCATCTGAGCGACGGCCAATTGGAGAAAGAGGCCGCGCTAGCGGGGCCCTTAAGGGGTCACCCGCTGGGATTTACATAGCACTGAAGGTGCTCAAAATGAAAAGTAAATAATTAAAAACATTAAAAATTGAAAAATAAAATTGCATTAACTCGGATTTACGTTAGAATTAGAATTTACGTTAGAATTAGAATTTGCAGCCTGAAGGGCCTCGAGATCTAAATATTTACGCAATAATTACGTTGTCGCTGATGGCTGAGTTGATAGCATCAGTGAGAGTGTTGACTAATGAATCTATTTTAACCGGGCTATCTAATTGGACGGGCGAAATCGCGAGCGGAGAGTTCGGGGCCTCTAAGGCTGAAACTAACGTATTTTTAAAGCCTTTCCAGTTAGTAAAGGTCTTAGGAGATGACGTTATCGTTAGGCGCGCCTAGCACGAGGGAGACGGGGCGATGGTCGGAGCCTAGGTCATCGAGGGGTTCGATGGACCTGAGATCAAGATTGATTCGCTTGATAATTGCAAAGTCGAGGATGTCAGGAGAATAGGTCGGGTTGTTGGGATAGTGAGTGGGAGTGATGGGGGATATGACGTCTAAGTCAAGTGAGTTAGTGATGTCGAGGAGAGCGATACCGCTGGTGTTGGTCGATAGGCACGTCCAGTCAGTATGTTTGGAGTTAAAGTCCCCGAACATAATGACTGAATGGCCGAGGGCGAGAATGGCCTCAAAGTCGCTGTGGGTTGATCTGGAGCCACATGGTATGTAGACTGAAGCTATGACGATGGTCTGATGACCAGTCATAGCCAATCTACACACAGTGGCTTCCATGTTGAGGGGTGGAGGGGTAGGGAGAGGACAGCAATGGAATCCTCTTTTGTAATATATAGAGGTGCCGCCGAAACCGCCGAAACCGTCGAACATTCTCGCTCCGATCGCCACGCGGTGCGGACGTGCAAGCCCCGTTCTCCGTTGATCGGTCCTTTCCCGCTATTCCGTGGCGCTCAGTCTACTGACGTCACAGTCTAGCGTGTTGGTTCCGTGCTACGGTTTTCAAGGTTTTCTACTCCCTCTGAGTGCTATCGAAGTGCGTATTTTTCTTTGCCACTAAGCCCCTTAGTCTTCAAAGTGCTGTGCTAAGTTGTGTTGTGCTTGTGCTGAGTGCAGTGTTGTGCCCAGCGTAAGTAGTCTGGTTTCAGTGCAAAGGTACTTAACGGTGACAACGAATTTGTACTGAACCAGTCCTTTTATTTTTATTTTATTTCTCTTCTCTATTTTATTTATTTTTCTTCTATTTTTCATATTTATTTTTATCATATCTGTGTATTTTCGTGTGTATTTGTCCTTTCTGTCGGTAAAGGTTGACCCTAACGCGGTCAACTCTTTACCTGCGTACCCTTTTTTAGGTTTCTAGGTAGCGGCCTTCAGCGTACTACTGTTAGTTTTAAGTTTTCCTCCCCAGCCCCCCTACCGCTGGTAGGGAGGTTAGCCGCTAGGATTTTGCTAGGTTTGTAGGAACTAGGCATCCTTTATTATACTTATGTTTATTAATATTACTGTCCCAACCCTCCCTAATGGATCCGCTAAGCGTTATTAACGCGTTCACCCAGGCGCTTGCTGCGGTAGGCGTCTACATCCCGAAAGACATCATAACGCAGGCCTTGCAGGCATCAATCGCGTCCCCGGCCCCTCAGGCCTCAACCCCGGCCCCTCAGGCCTCAACCCCGGCCCCTCAGGCCTCAACCCCGGCCCCTCAGGCCTCAACCCCGGCCCCTCAGGCCTCAACCCCGGCCCCTCAGGCCTCAACCCCGGCCCCTCAGGCCTCCAACGTCGAGACCCCTCAGGTCTACAGCTCTTCCTCGTCTCCCGCCTCGTCCGAGATGGACTGCGAATCGGTTGCATCCTCTCACGCGTCGCGTCGCAAGCGTACCGCTCCCGGGAGCGACTCCGAACCCGCGTCTGATACGTCTTCAGATGCCGTCACCTTAACCGGCTCTCCTGAGCCCGCGTTTCAACTTGTCGCCAAGCGCTCCAAGAAGCGCTCGAAGAAAGCTTCGGTATCTTCAATACCCGAGCCCTCCCCGGTGTCTTCAACACCAGCCCCCGCGCCGTTAAAATCGCTCGAAGTAACCGCGCCTCCGTCGGTCCCATCGAAGCCAGCGACGCGCTGCGCTCCCGTCCCGCCGAAACCTCAGCTCCCTCCGCCCGTCTTCCTGCGTGAAAAAGCGCGCTGGACCGCGGTTTCTAACTTGTGCAAAGAGCACAAAATTAATTACTTAAAAGCAACCAATGCAGGCGACACAATTAAAATCCAGGTCGCGACCGTCGACGACTTCCGCGCGTTCACTCGGTTACTTTCTTTAAAACAAATAGCTTTTCACACCTACGCCCTCCCGGAGGAGCGTAAGATCCGCGCAGTACTACGGGGCGTCCCGTTCGAGCTCGAGAACGAAGAAATCCTCGAGGACCTTAAGTCTCAGGGTTTCCCGGTCACAGCAGTGCACAAGATGCACTCCAACCGCGGTAGGCGTTTTCCTTTAGCATTAGTAATCATGTCAAATACTCCCAACTCGAAGGAGATTTTCAGAGAGGCTCGCACAATCTGCGGACTCTCGAACATCTCCGTCGAGCGTCCCAACCCCCGCGGTCATCCTGGGCAGTGCCACCGCTGCCAGCTCTATGGCCACGCAGCGGCTAACTGCTCAGCTCCCCCCAGGTGCGTTAAGTGCCTGGATCCACACATAACAAAGGAGTGCACTCGCACTCCTGAATCCACTTCCCCCCCTGCCTGTGTGCTGTGTGGCCGGACTGGCCGCAAACTACAGGGGTTGCCCGCGCTCCGCGCTCCACCGTCAAGAGGGTCACGCCTTAACTGGCGCCACTGCTCACCTCCGCTAACTTCCCGCCGCTGCGCAACCGGGGTCCCCCGGAAGCAAAGCCCCTTCAGCCGACGCCTACTCAGGCTCTGTCTTGAAGGCAGCGTCCGGCCGTTCCGCCTGCACCTTCCCGACCCATCCCAGCTCCCGTAGCTTCCGTAGGGCCGCGTCCCGCTCCGTTATCCGTACCTCAGTCGTCATTGGCTGAGGATATGAAGACCGTGTTCGACGTTATTCAAAACGTCGATATTAACGAAATTTCCGTACTCGCACGCAAACTACGAGCCGCCCGCTCTCCTCAAGAGCGTTTATTCGCGTTAGCCGAGCATCACTCGCTCCTAAGTTCGTTGTAAATTCTTTTATTTTTGTATAAATTCGTAAATAAATAAATTATAATGTCTAGACCCGCGAATCCCGCGTCCAGTCGTATTAAACCCAAGGGCTTATCCCTAGTATCTTTTAACGCTCGTAGCCTTAACACCAACCTTCCCGAGATTAAACTGTTCCTTCAGAACAAAGAAACTGACTTATTCCTTCTCCAGGAGACATGGCTTACTCCAAACCGCTCCAGGGGATTCGCTATACCTAAGTACGCGTTTACTCGCAACGATAGGCCCAACTCCGACGGTTACGGCGGCACCGCTATATATTACAAAAGAGGCTTCCATTGCTGTCCTCTCCCTACCCCTCCTCTCCTCAACATGGAGGCCACTGTGTGTAGATTGGCTATGACTGGTCATCCGACCATCATCATAGCTTCAATCTACATACCTAGTGGTACCAGACCAATCCGCAGCGACTTTGAGGCCATTCTCGCCCTCGGCCATTCAGTCATTATGTTCGGAGACTTTAACTCCAAACATACTGACTGGACGTGCCTATCGACCAACACCAGCGGTATCGCTCTCCTCGACATCACTAACTCCCTTGACTTAGACGTCATATCCCCCATCACTCCCACTCACTATCCCAACAACCCGACCTATTCTCCTGACATCCTCGACTTTGCAATTATCAAGCGAATCAATCTTGATCTCAGGTCCATCGAACCCCTCGATGACCTAGGCTCCGACCATCGCCCCGTCTCCCTCGTGCTAGGCGCGCCTAACGATAACGTCATCTCCTAAGACCTTTACCAACTGGAAAGGCTTTAAAAATACGTTAGTTTCAGCTTTAGAGGCACCGAAATCTCCGCTCGCGATTTCGCCCGACCAATTAGACAGCCCGATTAAAATAGATTCAGTAGTCGATACTCTCACTGATGCTATCAACTCAGCCATCAGCGACAACGTAATCATTGCTAAGCAAGGCAAACCCGCGCTTCCCTTAGCCGTTAGCAATCTCATTAAAGCTAAGAACAAGGCTCTCCGGAGAGCCAAGAAATATCCCACGCCCGCATATAGAACAGCTGCGAATCAGCTTCAACGTAAAGTTAGGTCTCGCCTCGCGGAACTCCGTGACACTCAGTTTAACGATCTCATGGAGAATATCTCCCCGTCCCACCAAGCGTATTATCGAATGGCCCGAGCTTTACGCTTAGACACCGCCTCTCACGTTCCTCCTCTCACTCGTCCCGATGGCACTACTGCCTTTGAAGTCGAAGAGAATGCCGAATGCTTCGCTGACAGCATTGCCGCGCGTCACATTAGATCCGACGCTTTCTTTCAAGCCACACGTCGAAAGAGTTTCGAAACTCGCTCGTCACTACTTAGTCCGCCTAAATAGCATGATAGGTAGAAAAAGTAAAATGTCTTTTAGAAATAAACGTACGCTTTATAAGGTCTGCGTTAGACCCGTCATGTCATATGCTTCGCCAGTCTTTGCCCACGCCAATCCCTCCGTCCTGTATAAGCTGCAGGTAGTTCAAAACCTCTTTTGCCGCCGGGCCACAAACGCACCGTGGTACGTGCGTAACGCGGACTTGCATAGAGATCTTGAACTGCCTACAGTGCAACAGCACCTCAAAACACTCTCAGAATCGTTCTTCAAACGCGCCGAATCCCATCCCAATCATCTTGTTCGAGATTCAGTCTCATATACTGCTCCTGTCTTAGATTCGAAATTCAAAGTCGCTAGGCCGAGAAACGCGCACACGGGCGAACTTACGCAGTTAACTTTAGCTCTCGAGGCCCTTCAGGCCGCAAATCCTAATTCTAACGTAAATTCTAATTCTAACGTAAATCCGAATTAATGCAATTTTTATTTTTCATTTTTAATGTTTTTATTTTTACTTTTCATTTTTGAGCACCTTCAGTGCTATGTGAATCTCAGCGGGTGACCCCTTAAGGGCCCCGCTGGCGCGGCCTCTTTCTCCAATTGGCTGTCGCTCAGATAAAGGCTGAGTGGCAAAAATGTACGAGCCGACAGGGGGTTTTTTTAGTGGGTATGGTTCTGGTAGGCGTCGGGGCGAGTCCCACATAACTCCGATCGCGCGCGCGGAGTATGCGTCAGAGCATTTTTTATGTCCTCCTGCCCTTCCCGTGGAGGGGAACCAAAAAAAAAAAAAAAAAAAAAAAAACCGTCGAAGTCTCGGTCTGCGTGCGTTCTCGAGCGCACGTCGATCGCAGACGCCTTCCCGCTCTATTAGCCCCCGCGCTAATTGAGCACCCAAATTTCACTGGTTGTTGTCGTAATATATAATTTCATAGTTGTATACCGTATTAAGTTTCTAACGCCGTTTTCACGGCGGACAGTGGCTCGTTAACCGTACTTCTAATAAGTTTCTAACGCCGTTTTCACGGCGGAAAGTGGGTTTTAACCGTACATCTAATAAGTTTCTAACGCCGTTTTCACGGCGGACAGTGGGCTGTTAACCGTACTTCGTGGAACGTGAGCTTCGTCGACGGAATTTCGTCGTTCCAGGTGCCTCGAGTCTTCGTGTTCGAGTAAGTTATCCGCGTCGTCCTCAACCGCCCTACTGCGTGTAGGGTGGTTTTAGGAAGTTAGTCATCGTTGATAGGTTCATAGTATATATATTTATATATTGTTGTCCCTCCCCAACCCCTCCGCAATGGCTTCCCTAAGCTCTGATGAGATAAGGAAGAAGTTACTTGATAGTACCGGTGCTGAAGGCATGTATATAAGTGCTGACAAGTACCGTTTCTTAGATTCTCTCATCCCTCATTTCATGACGATAATGTCCACAATGGCCCCTCAGGCCACCCCAGTTCCCCAGACCCCTCAGGTCTTAGGCCCTCCCGCGTCCCCTTCCTCCAGTGATATGGAGTGTGAAGTAGACGTCCCTCTGCGCCGCAAGCGCGCACCCGCGACTGAGTCTTCCTCGGACGCCACGCCAACTGGCCCTGAGCCTCCCTCTTTCACCCTTGTTAAGAAGCGCTCTAAGAAGCGCTCGAAACAAGACCCGGCGCCCTCGGCACCCGTCCCTACACCCCCTGCGGCGTCTTCAACGCCAGCTGCCCCGGTGTCTTCAACACCCGCTCCGGCCCCAACTTCTGTCAAGGCCAAGGTCCCACCACCCGTTTTTCTTCGGGAAAAGGGTAAATGGACTGAGGTCTCGACACTGTGCAATGAGCACAAGATCCATTACACCCGAGCGGTAAACTCGGGTGAATCCATTAAAATCACTGTCTCGTCGATAGACGATTTCCGAGCTTTGACTAAGCTCCTCACCGATAAGCAATATGCTTATCACACTTATGCTCTGTCAGAAGAGCGTAAGATCAGAGCGGTACTCAGGGGAGTCCCGTTCGAATTATCGAACGAGGCTATCCTGGAGGATCTGCAGTCCCAAGGCTTCCCGGCACTCGCGGTGCATAAAATGCACAGCAAGTACGGGAGGCAACACCCTCTCGCTTTGGTGATTCTCGCCAACGTCCCCAAGTCCAGAGAGATCCTGAAAGGGGTTAGCTCTATTTGCGGCCTCTCTGGGATTTCAATCGAGGCGCCTCATCGCCGCGGTCATCCCGGCCAGTGCCATCGGTGCCAGTTGTACGGGCACGCGGCGGCCAACTGCCGCGCACCGCCCAGGTGCGTCAAGTGCCTGGTCCCTCACTTCACTAAGGAGTGCAATCGCACTCCTGAAACTCCCTCTCCTCCCGATTGCGTGCTTTGTGGCCAGTCCGGCCACACCGCAAATTACAGGGGCTGCCCTCGTGCACCCCGTTGTATGCGCTCCAATTCCAAGAGGGCGGCACCCAAACAGGCGCCGCGCCTTTCTCAAGAAAACTTTCCGCCGCTGCGTAGCCGGGTTCCTCCGGCTGCAAAGCCTACACAATCCAGGCCTGCCCCAGAAAACTGGAGGCAGCGCCCCGCATCGAATCCCATCCCGGCTCCTCGCCCATACAAACCCACTCCTCAATCCTCCGTAGCAGACGATATGTGTATCGTCTGCGACGCTATGAAAAATGTCGATGTTAGTGAAATCGCAGTCTTAGCCCGTAAACTTAGGGCTTCACGTACTCCGACAGAGCGTTTGCTAGCTCTGGCGGAGCATAGTTCCCTTCTCAATTCATTATAGGTTCATTTAAATGAATTGATCCCTAAATCATGCTTCGGCCGACCTCTGCCCAGCCCCGGCTTCACCGGAGGCTGCCCAGAACGGCCACCAACTCATGTCCCTTTGAGCACCTTCAGTGCAACTTTAACTACAGGCGGAAGACCCGCTAGCGGGTCTCCGCCAGCGCGCCCAACTTCCCGACGGGTGTCGCTTCCGATGAAGGCTAACGGTAGTAACTACAGCCAACAGGTGGTTTTTAGTGGGTAGGTGCCATTCTGGTGAGTCCCACATAACCCCCCCGCAGAGGAATTTACCTGCGGGCGGGTATGCATGACGCATCTTCCACCTCCCTCCTTTCCGCCTCGGCAGCAAAAAAAAAAAAAAACCGTCGAAGTTGGGTCTATTGTTGCGAGTAAACGCGTACTTAGGAATAGCGTATCCCCTGGAGCGGTTTGGAGTAAGCTATGTCTTCTGGAGAAGCAATAAGTCAGGTTCTTTGTTCTGAAGAAACAGTTTGATATCGGGAAGGTTGGTGCTAAGGCTACGAGCGTTAAAAGATACTAGGGATAAGCCCTTGGGTTAAATACGACCGGATGCGGGATTTGCGGGTCTAGACATTATAATTTACTTATTTACGAATTTATACAAAAATAAAAAAATTTATAACGAACTTAGAAGCGAGTGATGCTCGGCAAACGCAAATAAACGCTCTTGAGGAGAGCGGGCGGCTCGCAGTTTGCGTGCGAGTACGGAAATTTTGTTAATATCGACGTTTTGAATAACGTCGAACACGGTCTTCATGTCATCACCCAACGACGACTGAGGTGAAGATGACAAAGCGGGACGCGGCCCTACGGAAGCTACGGGAGCTGGGATAGGGCGGGAAGGTGCAGGCGGGACGGCCGGACGCTGCATCCAAGACAGAGCCGGAGAAGGCGTCGGCTGAACGGGCTTTGCTTCCGGGGGACCCCGGTTGCGCAGCGGCGGGAAGTTAGCGGGAGTGAGTGGCGGCGCCGGTTTAGGCACGACCCTCTTGGCGGTGGAGCGCGGAGCGCGCGGGCAACTCCTGTAGTTAGCTGTGTGGCTGGGCTGGCCGCACAGCACACAGGCAGGGGGGGAAGTGGATTCGGGAGTGCGAGTGCACTCCTTCGTTATGTGGGGATCCAGGCACTTAACGCACCTCGCAGTTAGCCGCTGCGTGGCCATAGAGCTGGCTGCGGTGGCACTGCCCAGGGTGACCGCGGGGGTTGGGACGCTCGACGGAGATATTCGAGAGTCCGCAAATTGTGCGAGCCTCTCTGAAGATCTCCTTCGAGTTGGGAGTATTGGACAGGATTACTAGAGCTAAAGAAAAACGCCTACCGCAGTTGGAGTGCATCTTGTGCACTACTTCGGCCGGGAAACCCTGGGACTTAAGGTCCTCGAGGATTTCTTCGTTCGCGAGCTCGAACGGGACGCCCCGTATTACGCCCCGAATCGCCTGCGTTGGTTGCTTTGAGATAGTTGATTTTTTGCTCTTTGCAAAGATTAGATACTACGGTCCATCGCGCTTTTTCGCGGAGAAAGACGGGCGGAGGGAGCTGAGGCTTCGGCGGGACGGGATCGCAGCGCGTCGCGTCGCTAGCTTCGATGGGACCGACGGAGACGCGGTTACTTTAAGCGATTTTAATGGCTTGGGGGCTGGTGTTGAAGACACCGGGGAGGGCTCGGGTATTGAGGATACCGAGGCTTTCTCATAGCGCTTCTTGGAGCGCTTGGCGTCTAGCTGGAACGCGGGCTCAGGAGAGCCGGTTAAGGTGACGGCATCTGACGACGTATCAGACGCGGAGAGGAGCGGTACGCTTGCGACGCGACGCGTGAGAGGATGCGACCGATTCGCAGTCCATCTCGGACGAGGCGGGAGACTCGGGAGAGCTGTAGACCTGAGGGGTCAGGACGTTGGAGGCCTGAGGGGCCGGGGACGCCCCTTATATAGATATGTAAGATAGATGCCTGTAAGGCCTGCGTTAGTACGTCATCGGGTATGCTGGCGCCGGACGCAGCGAGTGCCTGGGCGAACGACCTAAGAATGTTTACTAGGTCCATTGGAGGGCTTGGAACTACAATATGTAATATATAAATATATAATGTATGCCTAGGTTCCCTAGCAAACCTAGCACCTAAACCTCCCTACCCGCGGTAGGGGAGCTGGGGACAACGCGAAGTGGTGCCCCTAATTCGGACAACACTGTACCGTCACCCTGGGAAAGGCCCAAGTGCAATGGGATCGGGTCAGCCGGTTTCTCCTTGGCCTGAAGGGCCTTGGAAGCGCACCGGGGCAACGCTATCAGGCTTAGTTGTCACCATTAAGTATTCACTTGATCAAACGCGAGTCTACTACGGAGTGTGTTGCCAATAAATTGACAACAAAAACCGGCCGTAGACCTGACGAAATTGGGTGCACTAAAAGTGCGGGATTGACTACGTTACGACCGGCCGGAGCCGGCCGCAGAGCGAGTCTCTGACTACGTAACAGGCGCCAAGCGTCAAGTACGTAGCCAGAAAAACAGCCCGAGCCTCGCGAACCACTATCGAATTTAATCGACTGCGGTAAGCTCAGCTCTGTTGTTGCTGCGAGACCGACTTAGTTGCAGTCGATCGAAACCGGCCACAGCGTAAGCCCTACAGGGGCTATCTCAATTCGTCGAGGACAAAGCGAGATTTGTACGAATCCGGCGTATGAGTATTGCTAACGAGTTGTCGTCGTGAGACGACAATCGTGACTCAACAGCTGGAGCGACCGCGAACGCGTCCGGCCGGGGCCGGACGCAGAACGGATCTGAGAGTGGCGTTTGAGTATTGCTACGAGAGAAATCGTGAGACAACAATCGTGACTCGGCAGCCGGCAGCGACCTTCAACACGTCCGAACGGGTCCGGACGCAGATCGGGTCTGGCCGAGGCCGAGGCCTCGTCGCGTTGATCCTTTTATAGGCACCAGCCGGGGTGTAGATAGGCAACACTTCCTCTTCCTAACACGGCCTCTCCTGACGGGGTGGCGCCCTCGACAACCCAGGGACCCGTTGAGGTGTCTGAAGTCCGTCTGTGCTGCTCTGATGACGTTTCAGCGGTTGTTTCAGACACGTCGCTCAGTGCAGCCCCCGCTTCAATGTCCTCTTCAGACACTTCAATGGAAAAATAAGCATGTTATCGCCATATTTATAAATGAATAGTTAAAACATCGTGCCGTCGAGAATATAGGTCATGTGCCGAACAACACCTTACCATAAAATCAGAGTTATTGTTCATGAAATAACAAAACAAAGGTTTTACATAGGTCTGTTCTCACTCATCCGTTTGCCTTCGTGCGTTTACACGCACAGGACTTACGTCGGCCGGTTGTGAGTCAACTCAATACCTCTAATACGAACCGGATTTACACAGGTCTATTGTCAGTATGGCCCCACTGACGCAACCCAGATACCGTTAACACATAGGAATTACACAGGTCTCTTGCCACATAAGACGCAACCCGATACCTTTAACACATAGGAATTATACAGGTCTCTTGCCACATAGGACGCAACCCCGATACCTTTAACACATAGGAATTATACAGGTCTCTTGTCATATAAGACGTAACCCCGATACCTATAACACATAGGAATTATACATTATACAGGTCTCTTGTCACATAAGACGCAACCCCGATACCTTTAACACATAGGACGATGTTGACATCAAAAGCGTGTTTGGCACATAACCCACAAAGCATTAAACAAAAGTTTGAGTCAAATGTGAAGTAATCGAACAAACAAAAGCCTTATGTACCTTCAAAGAATCCAGCACAAGTTTCGGGTGTCCATTCACCCTTCCACAACACCATATACATAGCAGACGCCTGACTGGTCTTTCCGTAAGAACCATCCAACAATTTGAGCTCATACCGATCATATGGTTGGACCTTTATTACTTTGTACGTACCTTTCATACCACAATCAAGTTTACCAGTACTTTGAGAGCGTTTTATCACATAGACAAGATCATTAACGCGAAACTGTCGCGGTGGGCTTCTATTCTTATTTACGTAAGAGTCTTGACGCTCCCTATTCGCGTCTACCAGTACGTCAACATGTTGCCGCCGCAATTCGCGCAAAGCCTCTCTATTAGGATTCGAATATTGCCAAGACCGGTTCAGTAGTTAGGTGGGACATTATGTCTTGGCGTGCATTTTCATGTTCCTCAGTCCAGTGAAACGTTACGGTCTTTTTAGTTAGTGACGCAATACAAGCAGTTTTTAGTGCGTAATTAGGGATGTACCTACGAAAATAGCCAGCCAGACCGAGGAATTGGCGGACTTGTTTAACTGTGCTAGGTTGTGGGGACTTAACTAGAGCTTCAATTTTCTATGCGCTCGGTCTAACCTGACCCTGACAAATGATTCTACCGAGGTACTCTATTTTATCAGTTACAAACGTGCATTTCTTTAAATTAATTGAAAACCCTGCCTGAGTTAAGGTTTTTAGCACAGAATCGAGTAAAATCAGTTTTTCTTCAGCACTATCCATTAATAAGAGCACGTCATCAATATAGACTAGAACTTTTTCAGCTTCTATGAAGAATTTTAAGGTTTTAGAGATAATTTTTTGATAAAAAATGGGCGCATTAGCTAAACCGTATGGCATTTTACAATATTCATAGTGCCCTTCTGGTGTAACGAACGCGGTCTTACGAATTGAACTCTCACTGACTTGTAATTGGTGGAACTCTGATACCATATCTAGCGTAGTGAAGCACCTAGCTTTCCCAAGTCGGTCTACATGATCGTTAATCAAAGGTAAAGGGAAACGCATTTTGACAGTAATTTTATTTAGCGCTCTATAGTCAACTACCAATCTATCAGACCTATCTTACTTTTTTACAAGCAAGATTGGACTAGCGTAAACTGAATCCGACTCTCGAATAATTTTCTAATAAATCATCCACAATTGCGCGTACTCGTAATTTCTCGTCGTAAGATAATTTTTAGGGTCGATAATAAACGGGGATATTAGTCGTTAAATTAATTTCCATTTCACTATTTTTAACGGTTGTGGTTGCTCAGAAAGTATTTAGAATATTTTGAAAGTACACTTAACAACTGTTCTTTACAATCACCGGTAACTGGGGTATTTAATTTATCTAATAATGAACAAGAACTTGCTTGCATTACGTTACACACTATTGAATCACTATGAACAATACGCTGCGAATCACTAGTTCGAACATAAGTTACACCTTTTCTGTTTAAAACCTCGGTACCTATAATCACTGGGGTATTTAAACATTTACTGCCCGCAATAAAAAAGTCAACTTCTAAAGTGATATCACTCAACTCAATATGCAATGTAACGAAAAATTTACTTTGTACTTCCATACCGCCTAATCCACGCAGCAATCGGTGTGTAGGTTTTAATTTGCACGGAAAATATTTTAATAAATCGGAAGACAGTAATGAAATACAAGACCCACTATCTATCAAAACATCGACAGGAATTCCGAAAATAACACCTGTTATTACACGAGAAAAATTAACACCTGTTGTGTTTCTTGGATTCGAACGTTCCTTAGCAAAACATTCACCTTCTAAATGACCCACTTTTTTACAAGAGGTACATCTTTTTTTGTCATCGTTGTTATCGCTATTGATTGTCCGCGAGCGCTTGGGACAATTAGCACTTTTTTGACCGAACTGACTACACTGATAGCACTTTAGTTTTGAGCTAATCGAATCAGAATTTCGTTTATACGGATAAGGTCCACTACTAGGTTTATTAAAGCGACTATTAGCATAAGAAATTAATTTTTTTGCAGGGTTCAAATTTGGTTTTACAAAATTTAATAAAACCTCCACAATGTTGTCAGGCGTCAGTTAAGAATTTATAGCAATAGCCCGAATTTGAAATTCAGTAATACCTCGTATAATAATAGCTGTAAGTAATTCGTTACTGAGTCCTGTCACTATTCTGAGCCTTAAAAGTGATTTACGCGCGTATTCTGCATATGGAGTATTTATCAGACTTTGTACACATCACATCATATAAAATGTTCGCGACGTTGATATAACGTGGGCACAACGCTTTGAGTTCTAATTTGAACGCAGACCAAGTACAGAGGGTACTTGTCCATTGGCTCAGCCAGGTGCGAGCTTCACCTTTTAAGCAACTTCCGACGCGGGCAAGGTGACGGTTTCTATCCGCGTCATTATAAAACAGTCGCGGTTTTCTTTGACGTAGCCAAGGCTTTCGATAAAGTCTGGCACAGCGGTCTCGTTTATAAACTCTACAAGATAGGCTTACCGGATCGCCTAGTCAGGATAATAGCGTCGTTTCTCAAAGACCGTACGTTTCGATTTAAACACGAAGGCACGCTTTCTGCACCTCGTCCCATAAAGGCTGGAGTCCCTCAAGGCTCAGTCCTCGCCCCTCTGCTGTACACCGTGTACACCAACGACATTCCCATCCCGCCGAAAGGCGTCGAACTCGCCCTCTTTGCTGACGACACCGCAATCTATACCAGGGGCCACAGTGTTCGGCACCTTGTAACCAGACTCCAAAGGGCCGTAAACGCCCTTGGTGCATGGTTTCAAGAATGGCGCATCGATGTGAACCCTGAAAAGAGTTCTGCGATGCGCTTCGACCACAAACGCCGTCGTCCCGATGGCGATCCCCACGTTCGAATGTTAGGCATTCCCATCCCCTGGAAGCGCAGTACTAAATACTTAGGCGTCACATTAGATCCGACGCTTTCTTTCAAGCCACACGTCGAAAGAGTTTCGAAACTCGCTCGTCACTACTTAGTCCGCCTAAATAGCATGATAGGTAGAAAAAGTAAAATGTCTTTTAGAAATAAACGTACGCTTTATAAGGTCTGCGTTAGACCCGTCATGTCATATGCTTCGCCAGTCTTTGCCCACGCCAATCCCTCCGTCCTGTATAAGCTGCAGGTAGTTCAAAACCTCTTTTGCCGCCGGGCCACAAACGCACCGTGGTACGTGCGTAACGCGGACTTGCATACGCGTTTGTGGCCCTGCGGTAAAAGAGGTTTTGAACTACCTGCAGTTTGTGCAGGAGGGAGGGTTTGGCGTGGGCAAAGATTGGCGAGGCATACGTCATGACGGGTCTAACGCAGACCTTGTAAAGTGTACGTTTGTTTCTGAAAGACATTTTACTTTTTCTACCTAACATGCTATTTAGGCGGCCTAAGTAGTGACGAGCGAGTTTCGAAACTCTTTCGACGTGTGGCTTGAAAGAAAGCGTCGGATCTAATGTGACGCCTAATTATTTAGTACTGCGCTTCCAGGGGATGGGAATGCCTAACATTCGAACGTGGGGATCGCCAGCGGGACGACGGCGTTTGTGGTCGAAGCGCATCGCAGAACTCTTGTCAGGATTCACATCGATGCGCCATTTTTGAAACCATACACCAAAGGCGTTTACGGCCTTTTGGAGTCTGGTTACAAGGTGCGGAACACTGTGGCCTTTGGTATAGAGTGCGGTGACGTCGGCAAAGAGGGCGAGTTCGACGCCTTTCGGCGGGATGGGAATGTCGTTTGTGTACACGGTGTACAGCAGAGGAGCGAGGACTGAGCCTTGAGGGACTCCAGCCTTTATGGGACGAGGCGCAGAAAGCGTGCCTTCGTGTTTAAATCGAAACGTACGGTCTTTGAGAAACGACGCTATTAACCTGACTAGGCGATCCGGTAAGCCTATTTTGAAGAGTTTATAAAGACCGCTGTGCCAACTTTATCGAAAGCCTTGGCTACGTCAAAGAAAACCGCGACTGTTTTATAACGACGCGGATAGAAACCGTCAAGTATATACTCAACGATTCAATGGACTTGCTGAGGGCAGGAGTGTTTAGCGCGAAAGCCGAACTGATGGGGAATAATGAGAGGATCGCCATCCGTTAGAAACAGATGGTTCCGCATTCGAGAGAGTATGACTCTCTCGAGAAGTTTAGACATTGCCTTGAGGAGGCTGATGGATCTGTGAATAGCCGGGACGTTCAGACGTTCCGGCTAGGGAATGCCTATGACTGTCGCTTCTTTCCAAGCTTTTGGAAAGTAGCTATGCACGAAGCAGGCATTGAAAATGATAGCTAACAAGGTAGGAGGTAGGTGCTTAAGTGCGTGGTTGGAAATTCCATCCGCACCCGGAGCCTTTTTGGACTTTTGAGATCTAATGAGAAGCAAGATTTCGTCATTAGAGACTGTGACAGGGTCGGCGGTGATGGGGAGAGAGTCTCTTCCTCCACCGCCTGGATGTGTGAGGGATCAGCAGGTTGCATGCTGGGCGAGCATTGCGCGGCAATGCTGTCAGCGAAGCATTCGGCATTCTCTTCGACTTCAAAGGCAGTAGTGCCATCGGGACGAGTGAGAGGAGGAACGTGAGAGGCGGTGTCTACGCGTAAGGCTCGGGCCATGCTATAGTACGCTTGGTGGGACGGAGAGATATTCGCCATGAGATCGTTCATCTGAGCGTCTCGGAGTTCCGCGAGGCAAGACCTAACTTTACGTTGAAGCTGATTCGCAGCTGTTCTATAGGCGGGCGTGGGATATTTCTTGGCTCTCCGGAGAGCCGCGTTCTTAGCTTTAATAAGATTGCTAACGGCTAAGGGAAGCGTGGGTTTGCCTTGCTTAGCAACCTTTTCGTTGTCACTGATGGCTGAGACCGAGGCCTCGTCGCGTTGATCCTTTTATAAGCACCAGCCGGGGTGTAGATAGGCAACACTTCCTTCTCCTAACAGTATTATCATTTTTAAAATCAATACACAGCAACTGATCTAAATTATCGTCATTTATTCAACAAAATTTTTTTGTACTTTAATTTTAGGAAGAAAATATAGTTTCAAAATTTAATTCTTAGTAAAAAAAAAGGGAAAGTAGATAAAATTGTACAAGATTCGAACCCAGGTTCCACCAACAAAATATGTCCGCATCCAAAAGAAAAAGCGACTTATATCTGATCTAAAAGTAATCTTTGTTTAACTTATTTTTAGATTCATTTTTAGAAACCCTCTTATTCCGGACTATTATCAAACAATGCATCAGGTCATCTTATGTAATTGATGTATAGCAAAAATACCCAAACTTGTAACGTTGTTCCTTTAACTTTAGCAAACATAAATTTATTTTTGCACAAAAAGCTTTGCTGGCCTTTAAAACTTGGACTTTTGCAATATCACACTATTTTTCTACAGATTATTATTTTTATATATTTATTATTTTGAGATTATATATTGTATTCTAAATTATGTTTTTATTCTAAGAATAAAATATTTATGACGAAATGTTAATATGTTTAAATTATTACAAAAGTGATAAATTAATTGAAACAGCGGTTGTTGTATGTATTGTAGGATATAAAAGATATTGAAAGTAATAAAATAAATAAGGCAGTCAGGTCATGCTAGCCAGACATGTTACCCAGACAAATAGAAGCCAATTTCCCAATCAGAACTTAAACAGAATGAAACTATTCTAACATTGAAGATGAGTCAGCGTTCAGTGTTGAAAAAATCCTTAAAATGATAAGATTTACTAATTGTAAAATAAATGAACCGATATAAAATTTTACTTTTTATTACGAGTTTATTAAGTTCTTTAGCATTTTCTGTAACAACGCCAATATTATAAATTTTTTAGCGATTTAATCTGTTTTTGGTTATCGAAACATTCCTTCATTTTTTAATTATATGCTGTCATTTTCTCTGACAAGTGATATTCTTGATAACTTCTTTCTTTGATACTATCAAAAATTTATAGTGCGGAAAACTCAAATTTATTTAAAATAACCATACTTTTTGATTAAATTCCAGAAATTATATCAATAATTTTAAAAGATACGAGTTCTATAAATACTTTTATTCTTGCATTATTTTTGCACGAGAAGAATTTTTAAGAAAATTTCGCAGAGAGTTGATATATAAGTCCTGAGACTAACTTGCAGACTGCGAATATATATTAAAAACTATTTTAATTTTAAAAAGCATTGTCCATCAAATAGTGTACCTAAATGTGATGTTACTATTATTATTTCGAAGTAATGAAAAAAATTATTCGTGTGTTCATAAAACGTTGTTTTTTTAATGGGACAAAACACCGTTCAAGACCAGAAATAGTTTATAAAATGTTATCCGGAGACTGCTCCGTCTAAACCAATATTTGCCGGTGGTATGCCGATTTCAAATGATGCTGAATGCACTGGTCCTTAAACTATAAGGTTTTAAACTGCATGACCAATCTAGGTTTACAAAAATGTCAAACCATGGATACACTTACCCTTTGTTACATAAAAAGAATGTTGCGAAAATATCAAGCATATATTTTCTCAAAACTTCACATCACACAAGGTCCATAGACATAGTCCTACTCAGTCAATTCTTGTGTAACGGTCTACGAATGGCGTCAAAGTTCGATCAACCAAGAATATAGAAATATTTACAAAAAACGAGCAACCAAATATGTCAATATTATTTCACAGTAAGTTATCGATTCTCGTAGCTTAATTTCCGTTGACTCTGCCATATGCATTACACATTTTGTTTCCAATTTAACTTTCGGATCATCAAAAGACTCTCCAGATTAGTGATTGAAGGAATCTCAAAGCCTTATTTTTATGCAAAGTAAATAGAATACGATAAAATAAGACGACTTAAAAATAAATAAAAAATTGATGTTTAAAACTTTACTTGAACTTTCTTCATGGCCATGCCTTATCTATACTAATATTATAAATGTGAACTCTGTCTGTCTGTTGGTCTATTACCTTTTCATGCTCTAAACACTGAACCGATTTGGATGAAATTTGGTATGACGTTGGTTAGATTTTTATTCCAGAAATCATCGCTGACGAGGTTGAAATGGGGGTTGAAATTGTGTATAGGAGTTTTGTTTTTTTTTTTCTTTTAGATTCTTTATCTGATATCCAAAATAAAAATTATACAATTTTGAAATTCCATCGTTAAAGGGGTTACATGGGGATGAATTTTTGACGAATAAGAAAATAGTGATGAATTATTTTACTTTTGAAGCAAAAGCCATGAAGCTATTATTTAAGGCACTGGTATAAAATAAGTAAACACATAATTAAGTATTTTTCGAAATTCTGACCTTGAAATAAGGGAATAAACATCGTCCACCACAAGTAATGTTATTTTTTCGTGGTTAAAAAAATTCTCCCGTTTATAGAGGAAAGAACTTAAATAGTTTGACGAAAAATTGAAAGTTCCTACAAAAATCTTTGTGCTTCAATTTTTTCGGACTCGCGCATTAAATGATTAGGATGCGTTTCGGAGCGTTTGAAGAATACTTCGGAGAGTTTTTTTAGATGTTGTTGAACTATAGGTAGTTCAAGATCTCAGTGCAGGTTCGCGTTACGCACGTACCAGGATGCGTTTGAGGCCCTGCAACAGAAGATATTTTGAACCACCTGCAGCTTGCAGGAGGGAAAGATTGGCGTGGGCAAATATTGGCAAGGCATAAGTCATGACTGCTGTAACGCAGGTCTTATAGAGCATTCGCTTGTTGCTTTAAGACATTTTACTACATAGACATTTTACACTTCCTAACATACTGTTTAGGCGACCTAGATAGAGAAGGGCGAGTTTCCATACTCTATGGACGTGGGGCTTGAAAGAAAACGTCGTGTCTAAGGTGACGTCGTAAGGTGACGTTGACGTGACAAGATCTAGCATTTGGACGTGGGGGTCGATGGGACGGCGGCGTTTGTGGTCAAAGCGAATTGCAGATATCTTGTCTGGATTAACATCAGTTTATAGATAAGACCGCTTTGCCAGACTTTATCCAAAGCCTTGGCTACGTCAAAGAATACTGCGATCATCTTAGATCGCCTCGGATAGAAGCTGCTAAGATGTACTTAACGATGCGATGGACTTGCTGTGGGCAGGAGGGCTTAGCGCGAAACCCGAATTGATGGGGAATGATGCAGGGATCACCATCTGTTGGAAACAGATGGTTCCGCATCCGAGAGAGTATGACTCTCTCGAGAAGTTTAGCCATGGCCTTGAGGAGGTTGATGGGTCTGTGATTAGCCGGGATATTCAGCGGTTTACCCGGCTTGGGAATGCTTATGACTGTCGCTTCTTTCCAAGCTTTTGGAAAGTACCTAAGGTCGAAGCATTGAAGATTTAAGGACTAGCAAGTTAAGCACCTTCTGGGGTAGGTGCTTAAGTGCACGGTTGGGAATTCCATCAGCACCCGGTGCCTTTTTAGATTTTTTACTTCTAATAAGAAAAGAGATTTCATCATTAGACACTGAGATGGGGTCGGCAGTGGAGGGGAGAGAGTTTCTGTGGAGGACTTTATCCTCCACCACCTGGATTTGAGAAGGGTCCGCGGGTTTAGTGCTGGGCGACCATTGTGAGGCTGTCCGCGAAGCATTCGGGTTTCTCTTCATCTTTGCAGGCGGTGTGCCCGCGGGACAAGTGATAGGAGGGGTGTTCGTAATTAGTAAACACAAGACGAGTTATTTGTTATAATAATTATAAATCTCCGACTGACAAGAAAAAGCATACATCATTTTTAAAACGTCCTAACCGATTTCCATGGACAATAGTTTATTTTTATCTCAATTTATTTCGTATTCTAACAATTTTTTTACTTTTAAATAACTTTTTGAGTATGTAAGACACAGACACTCAGATGCACACTTTAAACTTAAAACACAATATTATTTAAAAAGTAAAAAAAAAAATAAAAGTGTAAAGAAATAATTGATAACTATTTTAGGCGAGAGGAGTCGAGGGCAAAATGGCTTGGTTTGAAAATTATTTACAAGGCTCTGTTAGCAATTATTAACCCATGTTTCTTAAATTGCTTTTAAAGTTCATGTCAAATTTCCAGCGTCTCGTTAATATGGCAATCTTGTAACAATAATTACTCTCCAACTTCACTTCTGTTGACATTAAATTCTTCAATTATGAAGTTAGTGTTTGACTCTGATACTTCTTGTTATTAGTATTTTGATTTTTAAGTTTTAATAAGATGTTTAAGAGAATATTATTCTTACCTATCAAGTAAGCAATGTCGGGCAAGTAGTGAAGTTTCGTCTCTTTTTTGTATTTTTGCAGAATATTTTGCAGTTTTCAACAACTTTAAAGTACAATTAATTTCATGCAGTGTAAAAAAAAATGAAAACATAAAGCGAATTTATACTCAACGTACGTAACATTAATTTTGCATGACGCTATAGCACGTGTAGGTACTAAGTCTTAACGTGGTCAAGCGGCCTATGGAAGTATTCCAGCCATTAAAAACGACTTTGTTATAAAATTATAAGAAACTATAGCTAGAAAAAGCTCTAATTATGGGAACCTATAATTAGAGCTTACATCAAATAATAGAAGCGTACTGTAGAAATAATGATCTTTGAGAATGCTTCATTATTATGAAACCCTTTTGAGAATTTATAGAACATTAAATATCTTAATCTTCGGAAAAAAAAATTGAGGTTTATTACTTAGTTAATTGTATTTTTAAACATTAAAACATTTTTAAAAGGTAGGTTGTCTAATCAACGTGCTTCACCTACTTCATATACTTACTTATACTTTTAGTATTATTTCAGAACACGTTTTTAAGAATACTTGTTTGATTGAACCGATGTGTTTGTCTGGGGATTTATTATTATTATTGTTATATAATCGTTTGACAATTTTAGTTTAATGGCCGTGTTATAATTTACAAGAGGAGTGAGGAGAAACCTTCAGAAAAATTGTGTAGATATTTTATAAAATAAATTTAAATGAGGGAATCGAAAATATAAAAAAGAGGTATTGCTTATTTTCATATAAATCTCCAACAGATTGGTTTCCTTTATTTTATTTGAAGTTTATATTTTATGCACAATATTATAAAGAAATGTTTTATCTCTTCTCTTTACATGAAAACTAAATTTTAAAATTTTTAACTATTTGCTATTATTTTATTTTAAAGTTGCAATTTGTACTTTAATATTTTTTAATAAGTTTTGCTAACGTGGTAATTTTTTTTTCGAATCAGAATACAGCAAAATCAATCCAATGCCGAAAGCTGAACGGACTAACTTTTCCAATAATGCAGTTGAAACTTTATTTCGTATTCATGGATCGATTTCATGAAATGAAAAATTAGCTCGTATTGTTTTCTTTCATTTCTTGGGATTAAACTGCAATTATAGATGCTTTCTAAAGGCATACTACGGCTGAGTGGCGTAGTGGGTAGCAGCTCAGCCTCATATGCCAGAGGACCCAGGTTCAAGTCCCGGTCGCATTCATTTGTAGGATGAACACAGATTTTTATCCTAGGGTCATGGTTATTTGTATTTTTTTTGCAGAACGAAACGTTTGGAAGATTATGTTTTAAAGATTTATTTGACACTGGCAAAATACTTTGAAAGATAACAAACTAGCTTGAGACTACTATTTCTGCGTTTCAGTCATTGTGAATTTTGCAGCGATTATGATATTTATCTAATATTTTAAAAAAACACTGTAACTAAAACCGGTCACTCAATAAAGTTTTTAAAGCCACAGAACAAACCAATTTCACGTGAACAAGTCCGATTTTTAAATACACTTTGTGTTGCTATAATTTTATCTTGAGGTCGCTAAGCAATCAAAGAAACCCTTAATACGTGACCAAAACAAATAAAATTACTTATATTTATAATTATTAATTTTCGTTATTAGAACATTGTTCAATGGTGTTATTTATTTGTAAAACTAAAAAAAAGGCGCTGCTCAGCTTTGTAAAATTTAACCATACCCTATAATTAAAAAACATCGTCACCATTATTTTCAGCATTATTATGGAATAAATAAATGATAGGTATTGAATAAAACTGAATTCTTTGATTTCTCAGCAGTATCCTTAATAGTAAGATATTACAGTAATAGTTGTGACCTTGGTAACTCATCCAGTTACGCTGTTTCCCGGGGAGTTCGACGTGGGTCCGTATTGGGATGCATAAATTTAATTGGCGTGGCAATTTAAACGGCTGCATAACGTTTTTTGGCATACTGTTTGTTTCGCATAACGTCCATACAGAATAAATCATAAGGCATACTTTATTTCCCCATAACTTCATTTATAATAATAATAATATATCAGCATACAATGTTCATGAATAAATGGTTTTACAATAACGATTACTAATCATAACATTTATTGGCATCTCACACTATGGCATAAAGTTTACAAGTACATATAGAATACCATATTTTGACAATAATAAATGGGCTATAAAATTAATAATCCGTTTAGAAAATCATTTCACATGTTTTAGTTTGCAAACTTTGTTATAAATGAATGCGTAGGGGTTTTGAAATAAATATATTAAAATGTTCGCGGTAGATAACTTGTTATCATTGCATTGTAGTATCCTCGTTATTTACTTGAATTGTTAATTCCTAAGAGGAAAAAATATAAAAGTATATTGCAATCGTTTAAAAGTAATAGAGTTGGTCTTAAATTAAATGTGAATGGTTTTATATACGGGAAAAAACGTAAACATAAAAACAAAACTTACTGGCTGTGTGAACTAAGAAGAAATCCAAGTTACAAGTGTAATTCACGACTGATCACTACCTTAACAGTAAATCAGGAGCATATGTGTATCTCAAAAGATATACAAGAAAATAACCATGAACCAAATGAAATTAGAGGAAAGGTATAAATTGATTAGATTGGTGTAGTTTCTTACATGCATGCAAGCAGGCAAGCATGCATGTAAACAAGCAAGCAGGCATACATGCAAGCAAAGCAGCATGCAAGTATTTTTGGGTACTGATAGACATGTGACGTCTCCGGCGCTACGGGATGTACAGCCCCTTCGCTCTTACGTAACAAAGCGCTGGCACTCGTGCTCGCCTTCGCAGCTTCAGCTTGCTGGTCGCCTTCGGCAACCAGCCTCAGCCGCTACGACTCACGCGGAGTCTACGCTTCGTTACAGAGTTTCAAACTTCGTTTCCCTCCCTCCGCGCCTCCGGGGTTTATAAAAACACTCTAAGGTGGGATAGAAAAGTACCACGTGGTTTCAGGGTTGGCCAATTCGGTTCTGTATTATTGTGTTATATATTTTGATCATAGTGAGATGATTATCTACAATTCATCATAATCATTTCTTGAATAATCTCGGTCAAATGTTATTATTTATTATTCACGTGCAATTCGCTTTTTGGCATGACCTACATACTGACTAACCTGCTATTCCTAGTCGCGATCGACGTCGCACCTATTATTATTTACTGTTACTTTCAAGGTTTAACATAAAGTAGGTACATATTTTCCGTACTTGATAAATTAGGCACCGAAAGTTTTTTTATTACTTTACATTTATTTCTTTAGAAGTAATGGAGTATCCATTATGAGTTTTGTATTTTATGATAATTTATCTTTAGATGTATAACAGTTATGTCCTTTACATTTATGCGGTATAAAATTATGATAAAGAAAATTAGAGTAAGTGAAACTTATGGCAATGAAACCATTCTGCGTGTATAATATTCGGCTTATCTCAATTTATGCGAGAAAACTTTATGCTGAAACTGTTTTGCCAAACTACATTATGATAAAAAAAATATGCGACTCAAAGGACTCCCGTTCGATGTCGGGTATCGGTCCCGAAATCAAACAAAGCACCTGTAAGACTATTACATTATTTCGTGTTTTGTAAATTTTGTAAGTTATATATTTGTAATTATATATTTTAATCTATTTGTTTGTGTTTACGATTGGAGAACGTATGCAGTTTGCACATATTTTTATAATTCTATAACAGCTAGAGTTTATGGTGAATGAGAAATTTATTTGTTTTTAACCTTTTCATCTAATTAATAATAATAAAAATTAATTTTATTATTACAGCATATTATTTATCCCTCTCCAAAAACGCTTCCTTTGAACACACTTCTCTATACAAATGCATAAACCCCACACAAATTTATTTAACAAGAAAAAATGAAATTTAAATTTAATTTGAATAACACGGTTGACATTTTAATAGGCAAAATCTCTAAAATGTATAAAAGCAGTAAGCACGTTTTCACGTTTGTTTCTGTGGACTGATAGTGTAGAATTTCATTTGAACTCGCGTCAGTTGGGTTAACTTTTATTCGTTAGGTCGCGCTCTGTTGAAGTCTGGTTCCTCTTCCTGAATTTGAATTAAAATAATTGGGTTGGTGGATATTTTAGTCTGAGTCCAGACCAGCTTTGTACATTTGCTTTTATTACTAGTTTTAGATCTTGTTAGTTTTGGTTATCTTCAAATTATTATTTGATTAAAATAAAATAAAAATGTAGCAAAATCGATTGATATTCAGGCAAGATTTTTATTAATAAAGTGTTGCTTTGTACAACTACAAGGAGAACTTGATTTTTTCACCATAACCTTTGTTCTTAGATAAGGTTTGAAAAATAATAATTTATTTAATGAATTCTCTTCTGAATCAATTTATACTAGCTAAGCAAAATCGTCATCTGTAGTACCTTCGTTATGGCTAGTTTAGATAATTTTTTTATCGAGATTAAGATTTGTTTAATTTTATAACAACTTTTACTTTATGGCTGTCTGAATTTGGGTTAATCTGTAAATGAATGTATTTATATAAAATTAGGTCCTTAAATATGAAATTGGCGTTTTGTAAGGGAGGAACATACAGTTAATAAAAAAAAATATAACATATTTATTTAATCAAAGTATGTTCCACTGCTATCTATGCTTTTTTGCCATCTCATAGATAATACATTGATGGCTTTACTAAAAAAATCATTCGGACGGGAATCAATAAAATCTTTGAAGGCGAGTTGAATTGTTTGCTTCTAGGAAGTTATCCAAATTTCGAAAAAAAATGGTAATCTGTTGGAGCAAGGTCCGGGGAGTGGGGTGGATGACTTAGACATTCCAATTGAAGCTCCGCTAATTTGGTAGCCATATGTTGTGCAGTGTATGGTCTAGCGTTGTCCTGAAGCAGCAGGCGCCTAGAGCGATTGACCAGCCTCAGTTGTTAACCGTTTGGCCAGATTTAAGAAAGCTGTAGTGAACGACACCGGCACTAGCCCACCAAAGGCTCACAAGTAACTTTTTTGAATCAATTTTCGCTTGGGGCAGGATTTGGCTGGTTTGCCAGGGTTCAACCATTGCAATGAGCATCTCTGATTGTCGTGAAGGATCCACTTTTCATCACAGGTAATGATTCGATTTAAAATCCTTTCATTTTTGTGCCGGTTCAGTAATGAAACGCAGCAGTCGACGCGCGTTTGTCGGTTCGCTGCACTCAATTCATCAGGTACCCACCTCTCAAGCTTTTTCACCTTCCCAATTTGCTTCAAGTGGATTAAAACAGTTTTGTCACTAACACCGCAGCCTACAACTAACTCGAACGTGGTTTGCGATGGATCCGCTTCCACAATAGCCTTCAGTTCTTCATTATCAACTTTAGTCTCCGGCCGTCCACGGGGCTTGTTCTGCAGGTCGTATTTTCCAGAACGAAAACGTTGGAACCAAAAACGCACTGTGTTATATTTTGCGACACCGCCGCCATACACAGCATTAATACTTCGAGCCGTTTCTGCAGCACGGGTGCCACGGTGGACCTTGTACGCGTAAATAACGCGATATTTCAAGTTTTCCATTTTGTAAACTAAGTTACGCAAAGAAAAGACCAAAAGAGGAAAACACAAATGAATTACGGTTTTCGAAACACAAATGCGAGAGTAAATAGCTGTATAAATTCGAAATTGGAATTCTTAACCAAAGAGGAGATAATAGAGATCAAAGTGGCCAGTACGACAAAACACCAATTTCATATGTAAGGACCTAATAATATTTTCAAAATAGTGTCCATTCACGTCAGAACATCGCTGCATCCTTTGCTTTCGCATCTTTCGATCATTTTTGCATCCACTGCATGTTTTGTATCAGTAAAAGGCTTAAATAAATAATATGATATAGATTTGCGAGGTCTCCTGTCACAGGTATTGCTATACCTACTAGAAGGCCTCAACAACCTGCTATTTGATTTTTATATTTTTATGCATTTTTACTGAATAAATGTCTTCTTCAAAACTTCGTCTTGTCTTATTACGATAGCGTCGGTTGACGGGTCCGTATCTGAATCTAAACTTGAATAATCGTTTTCTCATCGTGGTTCTAATTGATCAGAGTTGATCAAGTAACCTTATTTACTTTCAAAACGACAAAAACTTTCTATTGTATATTATTAGAAACTAATGGAGAAAGTGCCCTAATAAAGTGGCATTGTTATACCTGTAGAAGTGTAATAATTAACGCGAACAACCAAATTAATTATAAATATATATTAAAGAGATCAAGAACTAGCCCCGTCGTAATATCCAAAAAGGGCCTTACCTCGGAATAAGTAAATAAATCCGAGGAATTATTAAATTTATCTCATTTATTAAGTTGTGGGAATTTCAATTCTAAGTTTACTACTTAACTATGGACGTGAATAAAAAATATTTTACCTGTGCGTATGAATACAGTATTAACCAGCCAAAATTGTTAATCTGCGACCAGGATGTTTGTCATATCTGTGGCATGGCTTAGTTCGAAAGGAATCACTAATAGGGTGGTTTTAAGCTTTCTTAATTAAAACTTTCTCTTTTCAGACTTTCATCATAAAAAAATACTGACGACGCGGTTATGCACAATTAGTATACATAATTACCGCAGATAATGATCCTTAAAACAAACTCACTTACAAAATATTTTACATTATATCAAAAATCAACGGTTAATTTTCAAGGCAAAGTTCGCACAGTTCATCATTCTGGAAACAAGTTTGAATTTCACAAAATTACTTATCTTTAAAACTCTTAATGCGATGACTTGGTTTATTAATGTGCTCAAATTTTGTGTAGCTGATGCCTTTTTTCACGAGAAGAATTGTTAAGAAAACTCTGCAACAGCAGAGAGGGATGTATATAAATTGCAAGGAATTTTTGTGAGTAAATTAAGATTTTTTTGGCAACAATTTCGATGTAAAGAAGAAAATAGCCGTATGAGTAGAAGAAAATTCAACCTAAAATAATAAGAGCAATGATTTTTGACGCTTATATAAACATCAAATTGTTGCACTCAAGTCTTAAAAGGCAAGGCCCTAGACATAACGAACCGCCTTCTTCCGAATTGTGTTAGGGTGAACATGATAAATTAGATAAAAATTTATCTGCAATTGAAAAATAAGTCCCACTTGCGCTGCTTTGGATTAGGTTGCACTAAGCTAAATAAATAGAAAGTGATTCAGGACTCAGATGCTCAGATAACTTTTATCAGTAGATACATTTTTAATATAACATCTATAGAAAGCCTTGTAAAGTGTCAAAGTTATTCTCCAGATAAATAGCTGACTATTAAAAAACCAGTCTTAAGCGCTTAAATCTCCGAATTATAAGTAAACGAACTGACTGAGTTTGTATTCTCGTTGACAATACATTAAACGTAAATGAAAACCATTAGGTAAAACTCTTCTCTTTAAATACATATTATTAAAATAACGTAGTATAATTACCTACAGTACACACGATGTTAAACAAGCAAACTCTATTGAAAAAAAAAACTGTATTATACATAAATAACTATATACAAATAAAATCTAACGTATCGTTTTATTACAAAAAGTAATTGCAAAAATGTTCGTACAACAGTTCTCTCAAATTTCACGTTGTGTTTTAAAAACTGAATGTTTTGCCAAATGATGCTATTTGTTTGCTTAACCTCATATTTTCAGTTAATATTTTCCAACGCCGCTTGCGGAAGTTCTTTGAAGTTTATGAGTTGTTGTGCGAAAAAAGGTAGGATGTGCTTTACTTGGCAAGTGCGGTAACTTGCGTATCATCATTACAGGGGTGATGCTGCATTATTAAGGCCATGTGGTGGAGTTCATTATGGTTAATGACAAGGAATTATAGCCAATTACGAAGACGTACACGCAAGAAATTCCAAGAATTTGTAAAACAATGCTCCGTATCAAGGAGTTAAAAGGATTTGTATTATATTAAAAATTTTTACTTGTTGTTGTCCCAGTAATATTTAAAATTATTTTTCTCTTCTTTAAAATATTCAATAGTAGGTAAATAATAAATGCACAGAAACAGGATACTGTTTGAATTTATAATAAGCGAATTTTGTTGTGAATGTTTGCCAAAATGCAAAAATAAAAAATATATCAATAGAAAACTCCCATGACTCGTAAACGAACATCTTTGTTGCAAGAAATGCCCACAAACGTATTACCCTACCAGCATCTGAAAGCAAGATTTAGAGCGCGTAAACAAATGCGAGGAGGCTCAGTTATGTACTTAAAAAAAATCACCAATAGGCTAAACTAATTTCCTAATAAAAACACAAAAATAGGCAATCTTTTTTCTACTTTTTCTGACATCTCTGAACGCCCCACAGTTTATATAGTAGACGATATACAGCCTTACTAAGCACAAGGCAGTGTTGCTTACATGTACGTAATGAGTAATTCTGTAGGCGTTATTCTTAAATCTAATTTGCAGGCATTATGCAACTTGGTACAATATAAAAAATTTAATTTTGCTCTGAGAATTTAAACCAAACTGTGATTTTAAATTTTAAGTAGTCCAGAACAAGTTTAGTTTTATCACTCAACGTAACTAAATTTTGAAATTGGTTCGAATTGGAAGTGGAACTACTCAACTTATACTCTATCTGCTTATTGACAATTTCAATAAGCAGACAAAACAGAATTTTAAACTCACGAGGAATTATTTTCTCTACTTTTGTTATTTTTATACGTGACAAAATTTCATTTATATTCCAAACTTATTTCTACAGGATTTATTTTTCGGACCACGAATGCAGCGTTTTCTAATTTATTAGCATTCTCCTTGGGTCAACTAAACAATGTAGCAAAGAGACAGAAGAAGCATTCGCAGTCTTAAAAAAATTTAAGCATATTTAATTCCTCGTAACTATTATTTCATTTAAAAGTGCACTATAATCTCAGAGGCCTGTAGGTATGACCTTTTTGCGTATTTGTACCAAAACTTACAATTTAATACTGAAGGGAGACTTTTGAGAGCGTCCCCGATGCTCATTTCTTTTCACGTCAATGGTTTTATTTTTCAGTTGAATTAAAAAAAAATATCAGGCGTGAATTAAATTTAAATAAAATATAAGATGCAAAATTGTTTTGAAAGATGTCACCAATCAATAAATGATACGAACAATAAACTATAAAACAAGCTTTTTCATACATTCTATGGAAACGAAGAATGAAATTAATTTTCCGGTGTTTATATAAAACTTATGTAATGACCATCTCATAAACTCAAAACTTGGGTTTAGTTACTAATAAATTTTGTACCTAACCACGTCAATAATATTTGAATAACGGCGAAGATTTTGTTTTATGTTACTAATTACATTATTAAATTCTTTTTGACCCTTTTATTCTACTGTAAACGCTATTCAACACATATATTTAAATAAAAATAAAAAATATTAATAGACAATAAAGTATTTTATAAAATTTATTCTGATTGACAAATCTTTATTGCATCCTATAATAAATCGGCAGTTGTTCAAAGCGAACATAAATTATAGTATAATTGTATCCAAGAGTGAATAGTAATCCTGTAATGGCAGAAAGGTCAGATTATAGGTTCTTTTATATATGGTTTATATTTTTATATTTATATGGTTCATTTCGTCTGGCCAATGTAGGAGCTGCCATAGCTGCAGTCAATTTTATAAACACCCGGTGTCTCAAGCGGTATGTGATCTTTCGGTGAGCGCAGACACTGATTGATTTTCTTATAAGGAGTGAAAATCGTGTCAATAGAATATTTATTTAATATTCTTCCTATTTTATCTGTTACTCCTTTTTAGTATGGCAGGAAGGAGGGCTGACGCTTCACCTTGGGTGTATTTGGTTTGGTTCTCGAGTTTCGTTTTATATTTGACACCTTCACGTTGTAGCCATTTTTAATTAAAACTTGTTGTACATGCTGTAGTTCGCCCTGAACATGATCCTTATCGCAAAGATCGTAAGCGCGATTGGTGAGTGATGAGACTACTGCATTGAGATGACGGGGGTGGTGATGAGAGGATGCGTGAAGGTATCTGTCAGTGTCTTCGTTTTCTGTATACTGAGTAGTTTAAATAGCCATCACTCTTGATCGTTAGCTTTATGTCCAAGAACGCCAAAGATCTTTTATTTTCAAGTTCTACAGTAAAGCGCATTTTATGCCCTCCTTCATGCCATACTAGGAGTAACATAAAATAGGAAGAATATGAAATAAATATTCTATTGACACGATTTTCACTCCTTATAAGAAAATCAATCAGTGTCTGCGCTCACCGAAAGATCACATACCGCTTGAGACACCGGGTGTTTATAAAATTGACTGCAGCTGTGGCAGCTCCTACATTGGCCAGACGAAAAGAACCATTTCTTGCCGTCTTAAGGAACATATAAAAGCCATAAAAAACACAGACACAAACAAGTCAGCTATCGCCGAACATTTGCTAGAATCAGGCCCTAACCATTAGATTGAGTTCTATAATACTCGGATTTTATCTACGGAACGACACTACATACCGCGACTCGTTAAAGAAGCCTTAGAAATAAAAAAGTGCGAAAATAACTTTAATCGAGAAGACGGTTTTAAGTTATCTAGTACGTGGAACCCAGTGGTTAGGATATTCCTGAAACGAAAAAACAACAATCGTGGTGTGTTCGGTCAAAAACCCAGTGATACGGTGAGCGTGTATTGCAAAAACGACAAAAATGTGAGTTCCAGTAGTAGCAGATCTAAACGAACGAGAAGGAGGGTAGATCGATTTATCTGCCTCTAACTGTCATCGCCACCTACCTACATCTGCCAGTCCGCGATCATGGTACTTGCAACAGCATCGAAATATCGGACGCGCGAAATAAAAATCGAAAATCGTGGTAAGAATCCCGTAAATTCATTAAATTATAGTGAAAATAACCGCGATAATTTAAAACAGTTATAAATATAGAGATATTTACACAAACGAGAAAAGAAAACGTACACATCACAAAGTATGGTGAAAACAAAAATTTGGATTTCATTTACGAATATGTCGTATCTATTCATTTATTACATGAGCGAGATCTTAATAAATTAATCTTTGTAAATAATTAGATTTCTGACCTTGACAGGGAGTTCCCTTGACTCTATTACGTGCCACTTACTACTTTACTTATTTTAGTTTACGTACTTGTCATTCAACAGATGTCTCTGTTACCTGTACTTTACTCAAAAATGCAACCAGCTTATTCAATTTTGTAATTTTCAATGGGACATTAAGTAATGGCCGTACAAGCAAAGTGAAATATAATGGCAATAACTAAAATGACTTGAAGAGCAATCGGACATGGATGTTTAAAACTTCACTTGAGCTTTTGTTAACCCAGGCCTTTTAAATCTATTTTTTATTTTAAGTACACACAGAATTGCTAATTTTGCTCTATAATTTATAATTTTTTTATAGGATGTAGTATAACATATTATGTGACTCGTCAAACAATCATCCATTTACATAAATATTTGTCTATACCAGGAATCGAAACGGTTACAACTAGTACAAGGCTTTTTCTTCTCAGGACATACAGTTGTTGTGAATTAAAATGTTGCTTCATATAAGTGTAAATATTTTCTCTGGGTTTACGGGGTTTACAATTCGATACCCTATCGCCCCTCAATATCATCATTCGTCTAAATCATTCATCTAAATAATATTAACAAATATCAAACCTGCAAGTATTATTTCATGAAATAAGTGCTAAGAAACTTCTTTGAAGTTTACAAATATTTTGTTGTAATTATTTAAATATATATAAGAAAAATATTTTTTGAGCAATGTCAGCAAATTATCAACGTTTGTCAGATAACTTTTAAAGTTTATGTAACATTTTCAGCGTCGATAATACAGAAATCTTATAACAATAATCTCTCTTTTATTTTACACTCTATGAAATTAAATTTTTTTAGTTATGAAATTGGTGCTTTACTATTTTTTTTCATGTTTGAATTTATTCTTCTAAGATAATATGATAATTCTTGATGTCGGCAATGTCAGGTAGTGAAGTTTGGCCATTTCTTAGCGGAACATTCCGCAAGCATATAACTTTGAAGACCAATAAATTTCATGTTCTGTAATACATTCAAAATTTGTATTTAAAAGACAAAGTGAAAAAGGGATCCCTGCAATGTTTTTTAAATTTAGATATACGTGTAACGTGACCTATGATCCGTCTCTTGAAGCCCTCAAAGGAGGTTTTGAAATACTTATTTTAAAAATGTGCTTTAATTATGACATTATATTTGAAAATCCATAAAATGCAATTAAAATGAATCAGACAATAGAAGCCTACTTGGGAAACAATGGTCTTAGAGAATGCCTCATTATTATGGGACCTTTAAGTGAGTTAATTGACGGTTAAAAATTCCCTGGAAGTTTAATATAACTTTATTTTGAAAAAATAATTTCGGTAGTAATATAGCTTGCATAAAATTGTTTAAAGGGAAGTTGTCCAGTCAACTTGCGTGTACCTATTTCATATATTTACTAGTTTATATTTTTGTATGATTTTGCAACAGATTTTTACGAATACTTGTTTGATTGCGCATTTCTTTCGCAGCCCGACAGAGTTACGTGGCGTTCTGTGCAGCGCCGGCGACGACCCGAGAGGGAAGGGTCCCTCATGAAATGGTGCGCAAAAAATGCACGCGCCATCTCGTGCCCTGGACTGGAGGTGAAATCCCCCGAAACCGCTACCGAAGGCTCATGGTACTGCAGGGGAGGGAAGCTCTCATCGATGAAAGCCGCCCTCCGGTGTCCCGTGTGACAGCGACGAAGCGGAAGGGAGGATGCAGCATCTTCCCTCAGGGAGAGCGTTAGTGTGGTAAGCAGTTTGCTTACCGGTGAGGAGCTTCGTTAGAGCTCGGAAGTCGTCTAAAGACGGAACAAAGACCCTAATCGATTCACCCGAGTTTGAAGCTCGGGTATACAGAATCTTGTGCTCTTTGCACAAGTTGGAGACCTCGGACCATCTGTCTTTTTCCCGAAGGAAAAGGGGTGGTGGGACCTGAAGCTTAACAGAGGATGGGGGTGAAGTCACTCGGAGTGACATCAGTGGGGCCGGTGCGGGTGTTGGAGGCACCAGGGCAGCTGGCGTAGAAGACGCCACGGAGGGCGTTGAGGTTGCCGTGGCTTGTTTCGAGCGCTTCTTGACAGGGGTGAAAGAGGGTGGCTTGGAGCCAGTTAGGGATGCGTGCGAGTATGACTCGGTCACGGGTGCGCTCTTGGGAGCGGAGCGCTATGGCGCGAAGGGGCATCCGTATCACACTCCATGCCACTGGAGGTGGGGGACGCGGGAAGGCCTAATACCAGAGGAGCCAGTACGGCAAAATGGGAGGCAAGAGCGCTAAGAACCTGTACCAGTACATTAATGTCTATGGATAACTTTAAAGCGGTGAGATGATCGACTACTTGCTTCGCAATGTCAAAGTGAACATGCGTAGCCATTGCGGAGGGGTTGGGGAGGGAGAACAATATATATACTATATACCAATATGCTTATTAATTTAAGCTTACCGATGTAATGTCACACTTTATTTAATTTACTCGATTCATGTATTCTGTTTTTTATTATATCAGTTGTATTTACTGTAGATACTGCTGTTAATCAATTGTACTGTATACCGGTGGAAGCTCTTAAATGGCCATCAGTTTCAATTGCCTTTATACTTTAGTGTGTCTTTTCAGCTGTAAGCTTCCCAAAAAATTTGTAAAATAAAATACCATGAACCTACCAATGAAGACTAACTTCCTAAACCTCCCTACCCACGGTAGAGGGGTTGGGGATGACGCGGAGTGGTGCCCCTAAGTCGGGCAGCACGTTCCGTCACCCTGGGAAAGGCCCAGTGCACTGGGATCGGGACTTCCAGTTTCTTAAAGGCTTGAAGGGCCTATAAAGCGCACCGGGGCACCGCTAACAGGCTTAGTTGTCACCGTAAGGTATCAAACTGTTCACGTAGACTTTACGACGACTCGTTGTCGTGGAACGCAGGGCTTGCCGGAGTGGCGACGGCGACGTAGATCGGCGACGACGAGCTGCAGGTGACGATGTTGAAGATGCGTCGTGAAAACAACGGTCCTATGAAATTAAGGAAGCTATGGAACGAACAATAAACGTAAATGAAAAAACGACGATGAAAACGACGACAAGAAATAATGCTCGATTAGCCCGGGGGCTAAAAGAGCAGGAAAGCAGGCAGCGACGCACGTGCGAACGGGTCCGCACGCAAGTCGAGTCTGTTGGCCGTGGTGACCACAATTTTATTTTATTTAGACTTATATATTGTGGAAAAAGTCGCTTTGCTATTTGGTTTCATTTTTATTAGCAGATATTAATTTATTTATCAGGTCTTAAAAAAGTAAGAACGACAAGCTTTATGCGTCAAAACTATTGCATAAAACTGTATTCGTAAATTTTACAGCCATACATTTAAGTTTATGAATTCCTTGGTAACTCATACAGTTACGGTGTTTCCCAGAGGTGTCAGGTGTCGGGTATCGTTGCCCAAGTCCCGCTGATAATCTGACAGATAGATAATTTGCAAACAATAGTGTCTTTCGGCTAATAAAATATCTACACAGATACCAAATTGAATTAGTAAAATTAAAATTAAATGCGAATTATGAGACAAACACATCATACATTTTTTTTAAAAATAAAGTTGTTACAAAACAATAAAAAATAAGTTAAACAGGGTAATTTATTTTTTATTTCATGATACAATGCGCCTAGAGGAGTATTTACAATAATTTCGTGTTTTGAGCGGGGCTTGAAACCGGTTCAAAGTTAATCAGTACTAAGTTAAACCGGTTTTATCGTAAAATACCATTTCGTTGCGGAAACAAATAGGAAAGAAACTATTGAACCCAAATAAACCGGTTTATTCCTAGACGCATAACTCGGTCGCGACGCGACTAGTTGAACCTTGTTGAAATACCGCCGTGCGCGTCGCTTGCAAGAGCAGTCAGTTTCAAACAAACGTCAGACGCACTCAACGCTTGCATCTCTTCACGAAGCTCCTTCACGAAGTTCGTTGTCCTGCATGAGCGAAAAGTTAAACCGGTTAATGAATAATACTACTATATATTTTATATAATACTACATATTTTTTCAAAAAATTCTTTTCTAAAAAGTTCAACCCGTAATTTATTATATCGAACCGGATCAAAAATTTACCGGTTTCCAAGCCCTGGTTTTGAGAAGGTTTTCTTATCCATTTTCTTGAGACGTATGTTTTTATCCATTTAGTTGTTTTCAATTTTTGAAAACGTGTAATATTTTGTGATATGCACGTACATATTTTCTATAATAAAAAAATAATTTGTGTAACGTAGCGTCTGAAGCGTAAGAAGAAGTCAACAGCCCGGAGGTAAAGGAGTGAAAAAGGAAATAACATGTTTAAAAATAGTCGTAAATAATAAACTTTGTCAAAAAAAAGGAATAACAGAATAGGATCATTTAGCATACTAATATACTGATTGATTCTCTTTACACTAAAAAACGCCTCTTTTTAAATATTTAAGATTTACAATATACATTTTTAACAATTACATCACCTCATACAAAAATTTTAACATAAAAACATGAAATGCAAATGTCCAAACACATGTGATACTTCAAAGGTTTAATCTCTAAAATGTATAATGCTGTTATTTGTTTGTCGTTTTCACGTTTGTTTCTGTGGACCGATGGTGTGGACATTCATTTGTGTGAAACTTGTCGCGTAACAGTTGGAGAACTTTTATTTATTAGCTTACGCTCGGTTCGAGCGTAATTTTCGCTGTTAATCCACAGCAAGCTCTGCTTAGTTATAATAATAATAATTATTATTATTGTTACCGGTATTGTAAACTTTAGTGGTTTTCAAACTAATTTTAAATTGGGTTTAGTAGTTACGTTAAAATTATTATTCAAATGCAAGAAAATAAAAATGCAATTTATCTTATTCGATTATGTCGAAGTTGAGGTTTTATTGAAAATAAGTTGTGCTTTGTACCCTCAGATAACTTCGCGGTAGACCACTTTGTTTGCAGTGTCAAGTAGCATATGACTCCGGCCGCTTCCGAATTCGACCTATTAAGGACAAGGACTCTCATGTTTGTTTACATTAAAATTAGTTTTATTTATTTGCAATTTGTATTACGCTTATTGTAGACGCATCTGTTTTTTTTCCCGTGTTCCCGTTTTTTTTGACCTGCGCGCGTTTTTTAGACTGTTCCTTGTTTTTTTGTTGACCTTTGATAAATGATAAATGGACCGATTCCTGATTTCTTGATAAACTGTGCTGTGGACCTTTGATGTGCTGTATTTTCCGGATTGACATCAAAAATGCCTCGAAATTCAACCAGAGATGAGGGAACTCAAATATTGGTTCTCCATCACCAAGGACGAAATATTCATCAAATTTATGGAGAATCAAACATGACATAAAGTTATAATGGTTTTACTATGTATTTAATTCAGAAAATATTTTAAATTAAGATAACTCCCGGGAGAACTTTCACTGTATAATTTTATTTTACACTATAGAATGTATATTTTGTTTTCACATCGTTACTGTATATTATTATGTTACTACTTTTCAGCGTAATTGGGTTTTGCCCGTTGTGATAATAATAAAGTAAATAAATAAATAATAAATCGTAAAGCAAGCCGTCTCGCGTCTGTGGTGCTTTCAGGAGCGAAATATAAAAACAAAATCGTGGAAATCTTGTCTCAAGCGCCATGACCATTTAAATTTTTCTCTTTATTCACAAAAATATAAAGTTCAAAACCGTTCAAAAACACCAAAACAACCCAAATAACAATGACGCGGGATTGTCTATGTAGCAAAAACTTCGCCTCTCGAGAACAACATTTCACTTCCGTGCTCCTGAACGGGTAGGTTAAAAATTCGCTAGGAGAAAACATATTTTTGCGTAAAGTGCCTAGATCCCCATATTACGAAGGAGTACACTCGCACTCCCGACTCCACTTCCCCCCTTGCATGTGTGCTGTGCGGCCAGTCCGGCCACACAGCAAACTAAAGGGGCTGTCCGCGCGCTCCGCGCTCCTCCGCTAAGAGGGCCGCGCCTAAACCGGCACCGCCGCTCACTCCTGCCAACTTTCCGCCGCTACGCCACCGGGGTCCCCCGGAAGCAAAGCCCGTGCAGCCGACGCCTACTCCGGCTCTGTCCTGGAGACAGCGTCCAGCCGCTCCACCTGCACCTTTCCGTCCTATCCCAGCTCCCGTAGCTCCCGTAGGCCCACGTCCCGCTCCGTCGTCTTCACCTCAGTCGTCGTTGGCTGAAGACATGAAGACCGTGTTCAACGTCATCCAAAACTTCGACATTAACGAAATCGCCGTACTCGCCCGCAAACTGCGAGCCGCCCGCTCTCCTCAAGAGCGTCTATTCGCGCTAGCCGAGCATCACTCGCTACTTAGTTCTTTATAAATTCTATCTTTCGTATAAATTCGTTAAAAAGTAAATACAATGTCTAGACCGGCAAATCCCGCGTCCGATCGTATCAAACCCAAGGGCTTATTCCTAGTTTCTTTTAACGCTCGTAGTCTCAGTACTAATCTTCCTGAGCTAAAACTGTTCCTTCAGAACTACGAGCCAAATCGCACCAGGGGATTCGCTATTCCCAAATACGCGTTCACTCGTAACGACAGACCCAACTCCGACGGTTACGGCGGCACAGCTATTTACTACAAAAGAGGTTTCCATTGCGCTCCTCTCCCTACCCCTCCTCTCCTCAACATAGAAGCCACTGTGTGTAGATTGGCTATGACTGGTCATCCGATTGTCATCATAGCTTCAATCTACATACCTAGTGGCACCAGACCTATCCGTAGCGACTTCGAGGACATTCTCGCCCTCGGCCATTCAGTCATTATGTTTGGAGATTTTAACTCCAAACATACTGACTGGACGTGCCTATCGACTAACATCAACGGTATCGCTCTCCTTAACATAACTGAGCAACTTGACTTAGACGTCATCTCTCCCGTCACTCCCACTTACTATCCCGACAACCCAAACCACTCTCCTGATATCCTCGATTTTGCGATTGTCAAACGAATCAACCTCGATCTCAGGTCTATCGAACCGCTCGATGACCTAGGATCTGATCACCCCTCCGTATCTCTCGTGTTAGGGCCGCCTAACGATAAAGTAACCTCTCCCAAGACCTTTACCAACTGGAACGGTGTTAAAAATACTTTAGTTTCAGCCTTAGAGGCCTCGAACTCTCCGCTCGCGATCTCGCCCGACCAATTAGATAGCCCAGATAAAATAGACTCGATAGTCTATTCCCTCACTGATGCTATCAACTCAGCCATCAGTGTTAAGGAAAAGGTTGCTAAGCAAGGCAAACCCACGCTTCCCTAAGCCGTTAGCAATCTTATTAAAGCTAAGAACGCGGCTCTCCGGAGAGCCAAGAAATATCCCACGCCCGCCTATAGATTAGCTGCGAATCAGCTACAAAGTAAAGTTAGGTCTTGCCTTGCGGAACTTCAAGACGCTCAGATGAACGATCTCATGGAAAATATCTCTCCGTCCCACCAAACGTACTATAGTATAGTCCGAGCCTTACGTGTAGACACCGCCTCTCACGTTCCTCCTCTCACTCGTCCCGATGGCACTACTGCCTTCGAAGTCAAAGAGAAAGCCGAATGCTTCGCTGACAGCATTGCTGCACAATGCTCGCCCAGCACGCAACCTGCGGATCCCTCTCACGTCCAGGCGGTGGAGGACGAAGTCCTTCTCAAAGCCTCTCTCCCCGTCACCGCTGGCCCCGTCACAGTCTCTAATGACGAAATCTCGCTTCTCATTAGAAACCAAAAGTCCTGCCTTTTGCCTGCCTCAACAGGTGCTTACCTTGTTAGCTATCATTTTCAATGCCTGCTTCGACCATAGCTACTTTCCAAAAGCTTGGAAAGAAGCGACAGTCATATGCATTCCAAACCCGGGCAAACCTCTGAATATCCCGGCTAATCACAGACCCATCAGCCTCCTCAAGGCCATGTCTAAACTTCTTGAGAGAGTCATACTCTATCGAATACGGAACCATCTGTTTCCAACGGATGGCGATCCTCTCATCATTTCCCATCAGTTCGGCTTTCACGCTAAGCACTCCATCGAATCGTCGAGTACATACTTGACGGCTTCTATCCGCGTCGTTATAAACAGTCGCGGTTTTCTTTGACAAAGCCAAGGCTTTCGATAAAGTCTGGCACAGCGGTTTCGTTTATAAACTCTACAAAATAGGCTTACCGGATCGCCTAGTCAGGTTAATAGCGTCTTTTCTCAAAGACCGTACGTTTCGATTTAAATATGAAGGTGCGCTTTCCGCGCCTCGTCCTATAAAGGCTGGAGTCCCTCAAGGCTCAGTCCTCGCCCCTCTGTTGTACACCGTGTACGCCAACGACATTCCCATTCCGCCGAAAGGCGTTGAACTCGTCCTCTTTGCCGACAACACCGCACTCTACACCAAAGGTCACAGTGTCCCGCAGCTTGTAACCAGACTCCTAAAGGCCGTAAATGCCTTCGGTGTATGGTTTCAAAAATGGCGCATTGATGTGAATCCAGACAAGAGTTCTGCGATTCGCTTCGACCCCAAACGCCCCCGCTGGCGATCCCCACGTTTGAATGTTAGGCATTCCCATCCCCTGGAAGCGCAGTACTAAATACTTAGTGGATTTGCACAGAGATCTTGAACTGCCTACAGTACAACACCACCTCAAAACACTCTCTGAAGCGTTCTTCAAACTCTCCGAAACCCATCCCAATCCTCTAGTTCGAGATTCAGTCTTATATACTACTCCTGTCTTAGATTCGAAGTTCAAAGTCGCTAGGCCTAGGAATGCGCAAGCGTACTGTTCCACCAGACTGACATCCGACCTCGAAGCCCTTCTGGCCGCAAATTCTAATTCTAACGTAAATTAGAATTAATTCACTTTTATTTTTCAATTTTTATTTTTTTATTTTTTCTTAATTTTTATTTTTCATTTATGAGCACCTTTAGTGCTATGAATTCACCTTCAGTGCTTTGAGCACCTTCAGTGCTATGTAAATCCCAACCCTCTTTCTCCAATTGGCCGTCGTTCAGATGAAGGCTGTGTGGCAAAAAATTGCACGAGTAATTCAGGGGGTTTTTAAGTGGGTATAGGCTCTGGTAGGCTCGGAGTGACGAGTCCCACATAACTCCGATAGCGCGCGTGGAGTGTGCGTAAGAGTATTTTTTAATTCCTCCTGCCCTTTCCGTGGAGGGGAACAAAAAAAAACATACTTTTTTATTCGTTTTAGCATAAGACCAGTTTTATTACACACACGTGCATGGCGCGTGCGGCGAGCGGCGCGGCGAGGTGTTTTGAAGTTAGACTGCCAGCAAAAAATCACATTGTAAACTAATTCTTATTTCTTGTAGCTTAACTTCCAATATGATTGGTTAATATATGGCGGATGCGCGCGCCATTGCGGGGGAATATTTTTTTGGTTGTTTTTTATTTACTTCAATTTCAAGTTTTCGAAGGTGGATTGTAAAATAAATTATGCACTTCAACTTTCTCTATTATTACTTTTGTTATTATATATTTTATGATAACAAATAGGTTGAAAATAAAATATTTTCTTAAGTAAATAGAAATTCACGTTATCTGCGAGTGTCACAGGCTACATTTGATCCCGATATTCAATGGGTTTAAGATTTTCGCAGTTGCAACCGCGGGCAAAAGCTAGTTAATATATAATTTCAGAGTTGTTAATTTTTGTAAATTGTTTATTTTATCTAATGCTAAAAATTACAACCAATAAATCTGTTATATTTATTATTGGATGGTTTTGTTGTTTTATATTTACCAACATTAGTGTATATTTTTAGTGTTGTTATTTGTTGATTTTATTGAAGACTGCTGTTTGATATTGGGTGCTTTTTATTTTTGTACTACTTACTTAACTTTTAGCATTGTGACTAAAAAAGCACATTGCTTCTTTTGTATTTTACATGCTTATATTTAAAATAAACAAGTCGTTTATGTTTCTAGTATCTATAAATTACTTTTTAATTAATTTCATTTTGTTTTAATATGACAGAAGATTGTTTGAAAAGTTCTACTTTACAAAGGAGAGTTCTTTCGGAACATTTCTGATGCATAAAATTTTTCATGATATTTTTTTTGTTTGGCATAAAGTTTCAATTTCAGCGTAAAGTTATTCCTTCAATGACGCGCAAAATATCACAGAAAACTCTTACTATGTGTACTGATTTATAAATACCACCATAAAAGTTGAAATCTTAAAAATCTATAAATTCTTAGTTCGTTCAGACCAGTGGGCGTGGCTTAGTGAGGAGTAGGAGTTGTCCGTCTATAAATAGACCGAGTAATGCGCAAGCAAATATCGACCTAAGCATGATCGACCGCCAAGTTTGAAAAGAAATGATGTTAAACGTGTATGCCTAAAACCCATTCATGAAATTAAACTAGGCAAAAAGCTAATCTTGGATTACACACACACTAAACACACACTCTGCGATCATCCATTTGCCTTGTCTATAGTATAGTAAATATTTGAATGTAAAGCGTAAAATGCGAAAATAGCGTATAAAATCTCGAGAGATTTCGATAAAATCAGTATAAGTAATTTAATTTATAACCACTTTTAATTCTTGACATAAGTCTGGCTAAATCAGACGAATTTGTCTATTTAAACAGTTCACGCCCGACATATCCAGGGCGTAGACAAGAAAGCATGCCATGTTAATATAGATTTAACAGTTTAATCGATTTATCTAATAAAATTTTAAAGGTAAATAATTGAGTATACCGTAAATAGAAAAAAAAAACAGTAATTCAAAAGTGGCTTTAGTCTTCGAATATTAATATATCTAGCTAGTCTGTTAACATCAGAAGTAACTTATCTAAAACATGACTTTAAACTGGCTTATAATCGTAAAATGATAAAAATACGAGATTTCTGTTCAATTTTTCAATATAATTTGAAGGAAACCCCACATTTTATTAAGCTAATAATCAAGGCTGAATCGGATTAGAACCTTCTTAATCCCAAGAAAAAAAAGTAATAACAAAAAAGAATAATAAGTTTATAAGGTCACACGTTACTCCAGAATTTTACAGAGTGATATTTTGCTCTCGCTTGTTTTTATCGTGGTTTCTATTATAAAGACGACTTCTAACCAATCTCGGAAATAGCGTGTGTTCTGTACTTTTTATGACCTAACTACGCTGTATTTAGTAAAGTTGCAAGTATTAAAAGAATGAAAAGAGCTTCATTTACATTGTAAAGCTAAGTGTAAAGCTAATGCAATACCTCAATTCCGTTACATTCAGATTTGGGGTCCGATTAAGATACATTTTTAGAGTTATATACACATTTATTTACTGATCTTTAGCTAACAATATAGACTACAAGGTAATGTTCAGTGGCTCACAACAGTTACTAAAACATCTAAAGTAAATAAAAAAGTTAAAGCTATTTTTTACATATTTTGCGATTACACGTCTATCTTATTATAATGCCTGATGGGCTATTTTGCTTCGGCTCGTTATGTCTAAATTATTCACGATGAAGTAATATATATAATAATAATCTGCGAATCACCACCATGCGCTTCGCGTACTTTGCCGGCTGTAAAAATAGAAAAAAAATACTATGTTAAATATTACAGGATTCTTTGCACAAACATCATTTGTAACTTAAATTTTGTTAGCACCTTATACTAGCGTTTCAGATAAAATATTAGTCTAATAGAATGAATAGGAATTTAATGAGAGTATAGTAAGTAACAAGTTATGGTTTCATGCCCAATTGTATCATGATTTCCGAACAATTCTAAAACAATTAAAATTTTGAACATTGCGTCGCTTATAGTTGGTAACGACATTATGTTACTCGTTTAGTCTATTAAATACGATATTAAAATATTAGTTTTATATGATGAATAGGAATATAATGAGTATATAATAAGTAACAAGTTAAGGTTTCATACCCAATTGTATCATAAGTCAAGAGTTGAGAACTCTTCTAAAAAATTTTAAATGCCTAACATTACGTCGGTTATTTTTATTTTATTTTATTTAACACTTTTTGGAAAACTTACAGCTAATTTATACATGATTATGGAAAATAGGTGTGTTAGGGCTAATTACAAGTTTTCACTTTTAGTTGTAACTAATGCAGCTAGGTTACAAACGGAAGAGAACAGTGGTACAATAACATAAAAATAATACACATAAAAAGGCAACAAAAAGAAGATAAAAAAAAAGGAAAATATTCAAACTACATAATAAACTTTTAAATGAAAAACGATCTAGCGAGCGCCGTCCGAACATTGGGAAGGCTGGTATGAAAGATGTCTAGATCGGGATGATCGTGATTCAAGCGGTTGAACAGGTTGCTTGCTCGTAGCAGGTACGACTGCTGTCGGTAGCGGTCATAAACCCAGCTTTGCTAAAAGCTCTGGAGTGTCCAAATCGTTATTAAAATTTTTAAATAATCGTGATATATCACTTAAATCACGGCGAACATAAAGAGGTAGAATGTGGTGTCTTTTGCAACGGGTAATGTAGTTGGAATCGTATATTTCAGTTTTAAATTGCACAGATCTCATAAATTTCCTTTGGATATTTTCTATTTTATTAATATAAATATCATAATTTGTATTCTATAGAAGCATACTCCAGGTGACACAGCCTGGCACAGACATAAGCACAGTATAGGATCTTTAAAACTTTTATATTGTTAAAATCGGCGCAGACTCTTATAAGGAAACCTAAAGCTCTTGAGGCCTTTTTGACTATTGACTCTACGTGTCTGTCAAACAGTAATTTAGAGTCGAAAATAATACCTAGATCCCTAATAAAAGTCACTCTTGTAACTTTGGTATGAAAAAGATAATAATCAAATTCGAGTGGTTTCGGTTTTCGAGTGTAAGAGCAAATGAATCACTTTGAAACATTTAAATCAAGCTTTTTTAATAAAGGCTTATAATTGATAAAGACATATGTATGTTACTCCATAAGTCTATAAGCTGCAATAATATATAATAACAGATCGTCACATTTACAAGAACCATCCAAGCGCTTGAAAAAAACGGTTTCGTAGCTCATAAAAATATTTGAAATTAAAAAATATTTCAGAAAGGTTTTAGAAACATATAGAAATATGAATGATAAAGTAAACAAGTTTTTATTTACTTCTTATAAAATTACTGCACCTAACTCAGGGAACGTAAGCACTTATTAATTTGTTTTACTTAACACAATATTACATAGTAGTAATTTAATACTGAATAAATGTTGCTCAATCTATAACATACTCATAGTTTAGCTATTATTTGTGGATCCCCGATTCAGCTATTATACAGATTCACAGCTGCGTAGGATAGCAAAATGAGGTGCGGATTCTTACAATAATAAATACAGCATTAATTATTATAGTAACATAGCCAGAAAATCAACATGAGATCAATGTTATGGTAGGTTTTACTCGTGCCCACTGGATTATTACTATATTTACTAAGGTATGGTGTTGTTAGTAACCTCATCTTCCTATTATCATCAATAATCTAGCATCAGAGTTGATCAAGTCGTCTTTGGAAACACCATAAAGCCTTTACTTCATAACAAACTACAAATAGTTTCTATAAACAAAAGACACCTTACATGGCATGTTATAACGAACCAAGAACGTGCCGAAATAAAGTCGCATTGCGATACGTGTAGACGTATTATAAATAACGCAAACAACCAAATCATTCAATAAATAAATCCTTGAAATCAAATACCACAAATCTTTGTTTCTAAAGAAAGAACAACTGTAATCACTATTACATCATAAATTTTGTTGACAGATATAAATCAAGCGCAGATCAGTAACAACCATTGGTACTACGGGTCGCCGTATATCATAAGCGTGCGCGTACAAAGATGAATCGAAAATGGTGATTTTATAAAAATAATGGTACGTTCATCTTAGAAATTGAGAAAATCTTTTTAGTTTAGGATTTTATAATATTGTTTAATACTAGTTGCAATTTTTTACACACACACCGTCTCTAGGTTTTGCTTCCAAAGTAGGCAAAGCTTGTTTTGTTCACACGCAGCGAACACACTCGCTTTTACCCGAGGTTTGTTCGCATAAAATAAGAGAAATGAGCATTTTTTTAAATGACTGATTACCAAGTATTATAAACAAATATTTTACACTTAAAGATAGAAAATTATAACCAAAAAAATTATAACCAAAGTTGTTTTTATTAAAGGAATATAACATGTAACTTCTGAATTTTAACTAATTACTAACTAAAAAAGAACTTTACTAATTTATCTAAATCAAACCAGAAGTAGTTATCATCAATATTGAATATCAAGTTTAAAAAAAGTGTAATTAATATACTTATATATCCAAATATTAATAGGTAAAATATGTTATCTTCAATATTCAGACCCTATTTTATTTTAAAACATTACAAATCTGAGTATTAATTTACTGGAAACAAAAAGAATATATACTTTTATCAAAAATTCTAAACGCATTATTAGCATTCGAATAATTTAAACACTTTTAACTGTTTATTCTAACAGCTGCAAATAACTTTGTCAAATAAAACTTCCTTCTACGAATATTTCTAATAACATTAAAACAAACTAGAAAAATTCTTACTAATTAAAATAGTAGCACCGAAGTTGCACAAATAATGCTTCCAAGGTTTGGCTGGATGCTTTTTATTCAAGAATACACCTATTGTATTTTAATTATAATAATTGTATTTATTAATAACAGTATAATTTAGGTTGTACCTAAGAGCCAAATTATTTTATTTTTCATGATTCGGATCCTGTATAAAACTAAAAGCATGGATTTCGGTGTATTCGATGTAGAAAGGTTCTAATACAAAATTAATCAATCAAATGAGTGTGAAAATTTAAAGTCCACCAGAGACACCCTTAGGAAAAGTAGTCAATGTTGCTTTAAATAATTGTAATTAAATGACATCATCCATCGGGCTCTTGTTATCTTGAACCCTCCCTCGGTTCTTGTTTTTATTTTTCATTGTAATTTTTATTTATAGAGTTGTTTATAACAACACATTTATCTTTTACTTAAACTTACAGTTACTGAACGGTCGGGTCAGTTGCGTGTCGTTGGCAAGCGGCCTGATGGTATCACTCTGATGCCCTGGAAGACGAGCAGGCCGCTGGTGTAGGATGCAACCTGCGTAGACACTCCACGGCTTCCCATCTTCCTACAACTAGTGTACAATCTGGTTCTGCTGCCAGCAACGCTGAAAGCCTTTAGCGTGTAAAATATCAGAATTTGGACAGATGATATATTTTTTGGCTTCCATGGGGTCCGAAGGCTGGCACCTACGTCGCATTTCCGCACGAATTTCCATTGAGATCCAGCGGCGTAATTCGGCCAGCCTTTTGCTACGCTACACTATTATTCATAGTTGTGTGCGACCATTGCTAAAACTAGTGGGGCGCGTCTTTGTAAATGGCACACATTATAAGCATTTAGTTACTTCTAGCAACTTGCAACTATTTGCAAATTATCTAGATTCTAGACAAAGGTAGCTCTGACATAGCCACTTAGGCATCTACTTCTAATCTGTCAGTAGTTAGTACAGATAAACTATAGGTATGTTATATAAAAATAGTAATTAAAAAAATGTATATTACCCTCAAATTAATATGATTGCTCAAACACAATACCACACCAGATACAATACTTAAAAAAAAAGAATGAACATTTATTTTCCTGTAAGACATTTTCCTTTCACCGTAATTTCTGAAACTCGTGTTCATTTATTTCGTGTCAAAAGTAAAAATAACATCACTAAAACGAAGTCTGATCTCCTATTTCAAACCTTCAGGATATAATTTCCAAAAACGCTTTATGTCTACTTATTTTGTTGCATAGTGCCTGAATTAAAATTTCGTGGACTTACTTTAAAAATAAGAAAAATACCTGACAAATAGATTTGATTTTTTTGTGTGGACAGTGTCTCGAGAATTGTCTGCCTTTTTTTTTGAAATGGCGGTCAAACATGAAACTTTCGTAAAATCGTTTCGTAAAAAATATTGCGGGTTAGAAAGAACCTATATTACGCCTTTGCAGCATCTCAAACTATCTCCGTACCAAATTATATCTTAATCATAGTTATTTTAGTTATCTAAGGCAGAGTTATTTTTGCATTTATAATATAGGTATGGACATACCTTCAGGTAGTACATATTTATTGCTCGAAATCTTTTATTCATAAATTTTACCGTAAAATGAATGCAAAAACATCGCCAAAACGCAAAACATGTTACTCTTGAACAGGCGTTTAACATCCTCGTTATCATCACTTTCGAACAGATACGTGGGAACACTCAGAAACTTTTGGGAAATAAATATAAACTTTCTATAAGTAACATTTTTTTAATAACATATTTTCAAAGAATTCTTTACCAACTTCTATAAAGAGTTTCATGCGTCTGAAACAATTTTCAAAGCACATTACCAGTCTGCAGCAATTACTTCCTCAATGGCCTTCTAGAACGCAGTGAGCGCGTCTTCTGGCAATGATAACTGTATCCCTTGCGCCTTGAGCTGGTTTTAATTTTAGGGAACAAGAAAAAGGCACACGATGCCAAATCAGGGCTTTAAGGCGGATGAGACAAAAGTTTTTCGGTATGTGCTTAGGAAGTCTCTAGTCTTGATTGCGAAATGCGCGGGCGCGTCGTCGTGGTGCAACAAAACGCCTAGGAGTCCCTTGTTTGGTCACTTGTTGCTCGCAGAAGAAAATCTTCTGGCAAACATTTGATAGTGTTCCACTTTGCGTTGATGCTACTTTAGTTTTTTAAGGAGAATCAATACTAAATACCCCTATTGGGAGACAAAACTAGCGATCAAAATTTTTCCGGCGCTTCTCAATCGTTTCATTTTCGTAGGCGTTGGTTCGTTTTGAAATAGCCATACTGTTGGCTGGCACTTTGTTTCTGGATCATATTTATAAATCCAAGATTTGTCACCTGTTATGATATCGTAAACACGGCGGGAAAACTTGCTTTGAATGTATCATACATATCATGGCACCATTCTACGCGCGCATCGGTGAGGTTGTGGGGTAACCAGCGCGAAACAATCCTCCCTACGCAAAGGGTCACTGAATCAAATTCGTTACATGTACCTATACATATTCTATTTTATTTTTTATTTGCTTTTCTTAAAAAATATATATTTATGACAAAGAATGGCTCATATTTAAATCATTTTAATTTATGGTTTATAAATTGAAACTTTTTTGAAAGATACAAAGTTTCACAATATTTTCACTGACATAACACTTGAAATATTACTATTGTGTCATGTAACGGGGTCGCCGTGTAAAGATTAGTAATTGTAACAAGTTATTTGTAAACAGAAATAAAAATAATCAGTCCCTTTGTTTAGCAGATACGGTACCTCATATAGACACACATTTATATACGTTAAACTAGTGAAAGTTATACACCTTTTTTTAGCATCAGGGGTTAAAAAATTGGCGAACATGGTTGACATTGACAACGATATATCTCATAATTGCAATTTCGCTCTAGTGCTATAGTGATCGTTGATTCGGTCATTTTAATCTTTCTTATTTGAATTCCCTCCTTCCGGACTATCGTATAGCAATATATTCCATTCATAGCCCTAATTAAGTTTAAGTTAAATACCCTTACTTTTACCTACGGAGGTATGTTCATTAGCGTTTTCTTTAATTCTGTATGTAAAGTAGTTTGAAGGTATCTTTTTTATATAAGTATTTTCTGACAGAATGAGGTCTGTTGAGAAATAAAATTGAATATTTCTGATTATTGTGCAGTATTTAATTTTAAATCAATTATCAAAGAATTTCGTATGACGTATCATGACGTCACGAAGTAATTATCTTTTTAAAATTTGCTTTACAGTTTATTTTATATGTGCAATGAACCTTCCAATTTTCTTTGGCTTTTTGTGACATATATTTATTGTAAACATTGAGATGGCAGTTTAAGCATAGAGTTAATAAAGTGAATGCTACACAACTACGTCGTATAGAGGTTGAGAGGGATCGGTTTGATTTGCGTATTATCGTTAAAATAAGCTCAATCCTATTAATCTGCGAGTTGTTACAGATACAATATATTAAAGAAAAGTGACACCTCTAAATGGTCTTTGAAATACGAATCCGATTTTTTCCCATTCATAACGTATCGCTTAAGAATGGTCCATTTGATAAAGTTTTATTGTTACTTTAATACCGGTTTTATAATCAAATGAATACTTAATTACCTAATTACATTTTAAAGCTGTCATTTTCTGTCATGTTTTACCAACGACGCAACAACGGACATCCATAGGCTCAAGTAATATCCATGATTACCTCAGAGAATATCCTTACAAAATGTAAGGCGCTGGAAATTCGCTTACATTTTTGAGATATTATCTGAAATTAAATAAAAAACTTACGGTATATTTTCATAGTAAACTCTGAACATCACTCACGAGCCTACTTTGAATATAAATAAGGAAATAATCTTTTAAACGCAAAATACGATAGCGTGGTTTTATAAATTCTGTTACATAGTTTTAGAATTTTGTGCAGCGCGAATGCAATTTTGCTCGTGAGCAATTTTCAAGAAAACTTTTGCGTCGAGATGAATCCGTAAATATTATAATTCTGAAACAAAATTAAGATCTATTATGTAAAACTACCCAAACTTAATACAAGTTTAGAATGCCACTCGTACCTAAATAATATAAATAATCATATATTTTATATATATCATACAAAATTCTTTTATATATATGATAAGTATTTATCATATCATATATGATATAGACCGTCTTCCGTATTTTTGTTAAGATGATAATAAAAAATTAAGTTGAATTTTTACTGCATCTTATAAGATCTAATTCTCTTAAGATAAGAAACACAATTGATATTTGTAAAGTGTAAAATCTGTAAAAATCTAACAGTAACTCGTAAATCGAGAGTTTAAACTACATCATTGACTGAATGAACATAAGACATGATTATATTATAATTGACCGTATATCAACCATAAATGAAAATGTGTTTGTGTCTATCAGGTTCGAAACCAGCACCGATGCTAGAGTAAAAAGGAAACAATAAAATCCATTGATTGTGATTACAACTATTTTATACGAAATGAATAAAACCAAACTAGAATCAAACTTCAGATACCTAACCCTGGAACCCTACGGGGGTGCTCCAGCACCCCCACTACTCATTGGTCAGGGACGTGGCGTAAGCTTTGCGATGGACGCGTGCGCAGTTGTTGTGGGGTGCTGTAGTAGTAGGAAAAACTTAAGTATTTTTCTTTATTCTGATTGTTATTTATTTAGTTTATTTCGACTATTTATGTGTTATTAAATGCATTATTTAAATAGTTTATTACTGAGGATACAATGTGTAACAAGACTCAAACTGTAAACGCGAATTAATTCATGTGTATAATTTCTATTCAATTTCTCTACAAAAGGAAAAAGTAAATCTTATAGGATCATTTCATCATCCATAATTCTTCCAGTGTACCTGTTTGGCTATCTAACTGTTTTTTTCTGTTTTCTGTTTAAATGTTCCACAGCAAATAATAAGCCTCAAACCAAGGTTCGTCGCCACTTTTTCAAAAGAATTAGGACTAAATCTGATACACGAACATTTGGAAGAATGTCTACAATAGTTAACTTTGAGGAGGGATATAAAAGAATGTATTTCTGCCATTCTCAAAAAACCTGTGCCAGCTGATCTTTTTGTGTCTGTCCATCACCCACAGGGGCGATGTGGTTTCTGTCCAAGAAATAAGGACCGAAGAGCAAGACCAGGTGCACTAAATGCAAAATCCCAATTTGTTTTGAACTCCAAATAAAAGTATGCCAAAAGTTACAGCACTTTTGGCATACATTAATATTTAATTTTAAACTGTAGGGCTGATTTATCTCATAGTATTATTTAATAGAATAAAAATATATTTTTAATGACTGGTTTTATTTAAACAATTTATACATACTTTCATTTAGGCGTACCCCATCACCCCAGTGTAGGGACACTGAGTGCGTCCGATAGTATAGGATTCTAGGGTTAAAAAAGCAACAGAAAAATCGCTATTCAGCGCCCGTTGTTTCATTACAAAAAGCAATTCCAAAAATGTTTGTATAAAAGTTTCATCGAAATTGCATGTTGTGTTTTAAAAACCAGGTATTTTGCTTAAATGATGCCATTTGTTTGCAAAGCCTTATATTTTCATTTCATGTTTTTTCCGCGCCGCTTACGGAAGTCCTTTTTATGACTTATATACAAAAAAGTAGGATGTGCTTTACTTGGCAAGTAAAGTAACTTGCGAATCATCGTTATAGGGGTGATGTTCAGATATTCAGGCCATGTGGTAGAGTTCATAATGGTTAATGATACGGAATGACAGCTTATTAGAAAATTGTACACGTGAGATAGGTGTCAAAGAAAATGTTATGGAAACTTTTACTTATTTAAGTCAAAAATATGTGGAACATGTAAAAGATAAATAAATCCAAGATTTACAAGTACAATAAAAACATTATTGTAATTGCCGAGTTTACATTTTAATACAAAAAATAATAAGGAATGACTTTTTGTTACTCTTAAAGTTTGAATTTATAAAACATGAGTATACAAAATATGCTATTTTGGTAAAATGATATCATTAGTTTGTTAAATCTATTATTTCCTATTATTTTTTTTTCTCTGCCAATGGAAGTTTTTTTTGAGTTATATACAAAAAAGGTTGTGTACCTTTTTAGTATATAACTCAAAAAAAAAACTTTTTGTATATGTCAATTGAGATTACTTGCCTACCATCATTACAGGGGTGATGCAGCGATGTTCAGGCCATTTGGTAGGGTTAGTAATGGTTTATGACAGGTACACGTGAGAAAAGAAGCAAAGAAAATGTTAAGGAAGTTTTTACTCATTTTAGGGAGGAATATGTGAGACATAAAAAACTCAAACAAGGGTTAATTACTGTATAAATTATTAAATAAATAACGCACGGAAAATTAATATATACTATTTTTAATTTGTGATATAAGTGTCTAAGGGGTCAATTCAGATAGAAGTTTTCTCGATTCATTATATTAAATAAAATACTTTTTAACCCGATTTATCGCATTTAATTATATTTTACATTTGGAGTTAAAATTCCATAATATATAAATAGAGAAACTCCCTTAGACGTGATTTTAGTAGCAGGAAAATAAAAAAATACTTATTTCCCTATCAGGATCTAAACGCGGAACTAAGGCTTGGTATATCAGAGAAGTTTGTTATAGGGTTATAGTTGTTTGTATTCATATATGTATGTTTATTCTGGGTTACCCCAAGTTCGCTGTATGGTCATCCATAACACAAGCTATGCTTACTTTGGTGCAATAAATTAGTGTGCTTATCTGGGGATTTTATTTATTTATTTTATTTTTATTGATTAGTTGACTTTTTCTTCGACACTAGGTCTTTCTGTAGGTATTATTCTGAAATCGTATCTAAAGATAATATACAATTTGGCAATATATTCAAAATTAAATTTTGCGTTTAGAAATTCAACCAATAAATGATTCTGAATGTAACCGGTTACGAACAATTTTTATCTACAAGGGAAAATAAGTTTAAAATCGAATTTGAAGGAGAATAACTCTACTTATATTCCACCTGCATGTTGGATTAAAATGGAACATGAAACTTTCTAGATTTTTTAAATTTATTAGTTATCATATTTAATTTGTAGAGAACGAATCTATTTTAAAATGAAATTTAGTGACTGCAAGCTTTTTCATTTCTGAGCCTCAAACAAAGCATTTCGTCCAGGATTTTTAAGGTTTCTTATTGGGCAAGGTGGGATCAATTCTCTACATTTAGCAATAAGATATTTATAACCTCAGAATTTGTTGGAGTTATGAGATATAAAATGTAGGTATTTATTTATTTTATCGTTTTTGTAACTACAATATAAAATACTTAATAAAACTTATAGATAATGTACAAAGGTACAGCTTATTTCTAATAGAAATCTCTTCCAGCAGACTGAGACTGGAGAGTGTGTTAAAAGAGCAAATTTAGTGTGTAATAATTTAACCTACATATGTAAAACAATAAATACTTATACATAAGAAATAAATCCATATAAAATACAATAAAAATACAAACACACAGACATAAATGTATAGATACCTACATAGATATAAATCAATAACTTATAAATAAACTAGTGAAATAAATTCTAATTCACATATTTATTCAACATAACACACTACAACACGAAATCAAAATAACATAACGAGAAGCAAAAAGTTACAGAAAATAGTTATAAAAAATAAATTATAAAAACATAATATAAATAACTTGAATTATAATCAATAAATTTTAACAATTAATAACGGAGACTTAAATATTCGGCAAGTCATTGTTCTCTTACTCGTTTCTTGAATGAGGATAGAGTTTTAGATTTCGAAGGTAGTACTTGGCCATGGCGAGATCAATTCTGGTCATCACCATTGTTTCCTACTAGATGTGATGGCAGTAAAAAAGGGACGTTTAATCTATTCTATAATTTAAAACGCAAAGTTTGTTTGTTTATTTGTTAGGGCATCAAGTCTATTCACGGCAAAAATAAAATAGGGTCAACAGTGTTCGATAGTATTATATCAAAGTCATTATAATAAATTTCGTGAGACAATAAATTACTCGGTAGAAACGAAAGCTTTCATAATTTTAGGTTCTAAAGGATTCTGAATTAAAATACCCCTCTTGTATCTGAAATTAAACTTTACTTACAGTAGCATGCTTTGCTAGTAAGAATTAAACGACCAAGAATTTTTGAGCAGAGCCGCGGGTAAATGCTAGTAAATTTAGAAATTCTAAATAAGTGTATTTCTTAGTTTTACACTAAACAATGTTTTTATTAGTTAGTTTATAATAACCAAATTTTCATCATAAACATTGCAACCTAATTAATTCACAAAAAGAACATAAAGTCTAATTAATAATTGTTACATCCCTAATGGATATTAATTGCGCGTTTCTCCCAAAATCATCAGCGTTAAGAAAACCGAGAAAACCACTAAAGGTAGGGCACGGAAAATGTTTCTATACATCTTGAAAGATGTCTGCCACTTAAGAAAATTGCCTGTAATAAGACAATCGCACAGAAAAAGGAATCGTCTATTACAAAGATTTTCTACCGACAGCAACGTCAATCGATATTTCACGAGTAGCTGAATATTATATTTTCAATTTGAATTCAATGTAAATTTTCAAGCGGCCAACGTTTTTATCAATAATTAATGTTCTAAAATGAAATAAAAGTTAATCTAATATTATGTTAAGTACACTTATTAAGGCCAATATTTAAGATCTTTAGGTGAACTTACTAATCGTGTGCGTTGTTAGAGAATATTGTTTTGTTTATATCGTTAGTAATTTTTTTTAAACATATATAAAAGAATATTTTTGGAAACATAATCCTTTGTTTTTATTCCATCACATTGACGTTTGATGGAATAAAATCCAAATAATTAAAGCATTTATTTATTTATTTAGCAAATAATGTATTCAATTTTAGATAAATGGTTATAAACATAATGCATTTTTTTCAAATTTAGTCTTTTAACTTTCAGATTAATTCTGAAACAAACACGACGTTTTCGATTATTGTCTACGTAAATCGAGATATGTAAGAACAAAAACCAAATTATACAATTGAAATAGATCCAGAGATCCCAGGCTTGAACCCTGATAGGATTGACATTTTTGCATTGAACATGTGTATCAATTAAATGAATATATTTTTTTAATCTACATAGTATGTGTCTTTCTTGTATGTATCTTACCTCCAGCTGTATAAGATACGATGCCTTTGCTTTTTCTTTTATTATTAAGTGGATTTCTACAAATAATCCAAATTTTTAAACACATGCGAATGTACAAATAAGTACGAACGGTAAATTGTACTATTTAACATAGCAAAAAACTGTTAAATCGAGCATCAACACTATTATTTCAAAACGAAATGTTTAGCTAAAAATATATCTTTAAAAGCCTATTAAAAATCGTCTTAACTTAACTTAAAAAAAAGTGATTGTATCAATCAATTATTATAATTATAGTTTGACAAAGTTATTTGTGTAGTCAAGGATTAACATTCCTTTTTAAGATATGGTTGACGTACGAATCTTCGACTTGGTCTACTGAACTAATGTGATTGTGGCACTGTATGTAGAATACTGAAGTGTTTCAAAATGAAGTAAACGTTTAAAGATATAGAGATAGTAAATAGGGAAAAAAGGAAATTAAGCAAAATTATACAAAAAATTTATTTAATACCCAAAAAAAAACCACAAAATCAGTGTAACTTCAAAGCCTCTATGTTGGATATGAAAATAAAGTTTAGCGTGGCTCCTTCTTACATATATTTTGTTATAAACATATTTTCTTCACAACTTGTGTTCAGTTTGTAAGTGAGGGAAGAATACATCTTGTCGCTTGCTTGAATCTGCTCACCCAAATCTGAGTTAGTTTTGGAAAAGGAAATCAAGCTACTGGATTTAACTATATTATTACTAACAAGCAATTTCTTCCAGACAACCTTTGGGTGGGAAATTGGAGCCCATGTACTTGTGTGCCTCAGGCGTTCATACAAAAAAGGCGACAATCTTAAAATACAAAAGGGAAGGGGTTGAATTTGGGAAGACGTTATTTTAAGAAGAAGAGAATTTTTGACGTCAATAAGAACAAGTAATGTTTAATGTTAAGAAATAAATATTTCATTTCATTTCAAGAAGTGTGTTGCAATGTCAATGTTCAAGTTGCATCCATTTATCACCGATTCTAATTTATTTGAGCGAGTATTTTTTTTTTAACAGACTCGTGTTGAATCTCCCATTATAATAACGTGTTTGTAGAGCAGGGTAAGTTCTTCTAATAGATTTTCTATAGACGCACTATAACCACCCCCAGAAGAATTTTCATGTTTGCAACCAAAACTTCTACAAAAAGATGTTCTGTTGCATTTGGGTTGACTGAAAGTTGAGAAGAAAAATTTACAATTTGAGAGGGAATATCAGAACGTAAACCCAACCAATTTCACCCACCAGCTGTATGAAAAATAAAAATACAGTTAAAATTACAAGTAAAACCATACAAATTTAAAAAGAAAACATTAAATCGAATCAAACTCAAAACGAAGAAAAATCAAAACACATAAAACGAACAATAATCATGATGCTTAAAAACGTGTCATAGACGAAAAGCTTTCATGTTTATGAGGGTTATCTGTCAAACAGCCAAGCTTGCTTGCACTATATCAAATATAAAATAATGATGGTGGTAGATGTAGAATGACTGTACTGTTATCAGAAAAAACGACAAGAAAAAAAAAACCACAAATTCAACTCACTGTCTTCTTACTGTCCGCTTTTTCGGCACCGCGGTGGTGTTAGCCGTTTGCTCAGGAACTTGCGAGTTAGAACAAATTGTTGGAGATACCGTGTCCGTGACATGAATAGCTCTGAGGTCTGCCTTTGTCACAATTTGATGCCGGACATCATTGGGACCCAACACGAAGACACAGCCACCACGGGTCCAGCATTTTGTTACTCCGAACCATTCACGAGCTGCTAAGAATGTGCCATGACGTAATGTTGTAATTACTTACTCGACGTAATGACTTACTCGGCCATATATTGTCTCGAACTGCAAGATCTCTAAGTTTAATCAACGGCCTGGTTTTACCCTCTCTTAACTTGCCCAGACGGTGAGCACGATTAATCTGAGTTTCGGAAAAGTCGCTTATTTTCAGTTTGGTCTGGATCACTTGAGCAGCTGTTGACGATGGTATTCCATGAAGCAATAATATTTTTCTTCTGCCTTGCATCTCAAGCCTGTCGCAGTCTCTTGCCAAAAAATTTATTTGCTGTTGCAAGAGTATGAAGCATGATTGCACAAAAGACTTGAAGTCTGCAAACTCTTGAGAAATGCTAGATGAATGTGGTGTTTTTAAGTTCTTATTTTCCTGGAGATCACGTTAAAATTTAGACATGCGAGCTGACAACATTTCTTGCAAATTACTAAAGGATTGCTGTATGTTCTCCATGTTGAAGATCAAGTGAAGGTTTAGTTATATTGTGTAGAGTGAAGGTGTTTGTTGAATTGAGAGTGAAATTGCTGGTTGGATAATTGTTAAAATACCCATGAATTTAAGTAAACATATTGTATTTAAACTTCGAGTTTACTATTAAATATACATAATTTAAATCTCAGAGTTACTTAAAAGACTTGTGTACTCTTTGACTACCCCCACAAAAAAAAACATCACACACTCAGACATCTTTAAACGATGCTCTTTTTTCTATTTTAAAACGAAATTAAACGTGCACATAAAAAAATATAACTTAAAATAAATAATAAATAATAATAAAATAAAAAATAAATAATTTCAAAAATCAAGATCATGACATAACGAATGGAAAGCTTTGAAATGTATAGTATAAACAACAAAGTCCCGCTTAGAGTATATAAATTCATTCACTGTAACTAAAGTCCGAGATCCAAATCCCCAGGCACTCCATTATAGTAGTTACAAAAATTTTTTTACGGATTACGCCCACGTTCGTATTTTCCACACGCTGGGCTACGCAAAAGCAATAAAACAACTTTAAACCGCCGAACCACGGTTTTCAATAGCCAATCAGTATCGAGAAAAAATATCTTTCGCTGTTCAACTTTACAAACGAAAATCCAAAACCAATAAGTCCATTTTGTAAACCGCAACGATCCGTGAAAATATTTCTAAGTAAACCTTGTACGGTGTTAAAGTTTATTTTACTCACGTCGGGGAAGAGAATGGCCAACATATGAGCACGACTTACTAACGCGGTCACGAATATGGTTCGGGATACAGGTGGAAATATCCATTGGTGCGAAATACACGGGAATAAACTCGAATCTATATTCAAGAAATATTCAAGTTTCTACTTTTTAAAATTTGACTCGTGGAGTTCGTATTGAATTCGTTTCTTAAACTATAATGAGGTACTATAAAAATAAATTTGTAGATTACATAATTCGTTTTTAAATTTATTCGTTCATAATATAATAGACACTAAATGTTAAGTTTTTAAACTTGGGTGTAGTCGATACGGGGCTTTGAAATGGCAATACTGGTTTGTCTTTTAAACGTTGGTACTAATGGAGTTACAGACCAATGGTGAATCCTGTTAAGTTAACAACTTACAGTGAATACCACATTTGTCTTTGGTATGTTGGCATTCTTGGGATGATGAACCAATGATGTGACTTGGTTGTCTTTGTGTGTTGGTAATAATGGAGTTTGTAACCAATAGTATCACTAATCCAGTTGTACAACGGTCAGAGTGTGCCACATGGTTTAAAACTGGGTCAGTTTTGAGGAACATTTGTTATTGGAAATGAGAATCGGACTCGCTTTTTCTGAACTAAGCTCTCGTATCGAATTAACCGCATTACATCAATTTATGATTATAGTTAATCTAGTGATAGTGAAACAAGAGTTAAACGTTAAGAAATACAATCTTGAACATTGAAGTCATTTTATTTTATCAAAACTCGTCATGACGACGCCCACGTATATCTATTGTACGACATATTTATAAATTAAGATATGTTATATATTAAGATATAACAAACGTAGATTGACCTGATTTATGTTTAAAAAACGCTGAAGTATTTAATCAAAGACACCTATGTCTATACATTGCCTATGCCTATTCATTTTACTTCTGAAAGTATTAGGGCTGAATGTTAGAGGTAATGTTTTTAATAAATTAACTACTTTACAGTTTTCTGTTTTAGCCTCGTTTACTTTATTTAGTTAATGCAAATCTTTAACATATGTTTTTAAAAGTGTGTGACTACATTTTCATATTTGAAATGTCTTTAAAGTGACTTTCAACATTTATTTTGTAACAAATTAAAATCCACAACTTTAAGGAAAAACAAAGTTTCAAGAATAATGATATTGTAAGATCTTTGCCAATAGTGTTCCAGTGTATTTTCAGAACTAGCTCATATTTACACTTGACAAAACACCCTGTGTATCACCTGATTCCAAACACGTAATCGGGTTTTCTTTATATCGATATATTTCTTATTATTAAGCAACGTTGTGTTCTGAAAATATGTATTGTGCAAAAAAGCGTCAAAATCAGTGTGTTATAAAATAATAAAATTGTGAACTGTGTTATTCATTTAGGTGGTGTATTTTGTTTTTGTAAAAGAAATGTTGCAATTATACAAAATTGTACATATCTTAGTAATTACAACAGATTTGTACAATATTTTTTTGCACATTTTTTTTATTCAGCCAAGGAATATACGATTTGTTAATTTCCTTACAAGCTTGTTGATATCCTGCGATTTGAGTGAGCTGAACGAACGTAGTGATCGTGGTGTGGTAGCATCCGGCAAAGCTCCATTATAAAAATTGAAGACCATAAAAAAGCATAAAACTTAAAAACAAACGGCTAGCTGTTTAGTTAAATAGCTGATTCAACCACCCGCCTGTGACATATTCATATATAAGGATATCTAAGGAGATGAACTTAATAATTAAATTTTTTTATAAAAGAGTGCCGAGAGTACCCTTAATACGTTTTAAAAGCTGAGACTAAGGTGTATTTACGAAATCTCGATGAAGATAAAAAAAAAAGAAGACTTTCGTTAATTGTATAATTTTGAATTTCAAAGAAACCTAGCCTTCGGTGTCCACGAAAACGTGGTAAGTATAACTTCTTAAATGGGGTTAAATTAAAGGTATGGAACAGCCAGTGAAACAAACAAACGTATGTAAATATTGTTTGAATTAAACGTTATAGTCAGTTATAATAATGTTTTTGCCATAAAAAAAACTGCTAGTTTCTGGCATATCTCCTCATATTTTGCATAAAATAGTGCAATGTTACAGCCGATTTAGCAGTATGTAGCAGGCAAAAGACCGAACTCATAATATTGATAAGAATAATGTTCATTCTTACATTTCGGTACAGTTAATTCTGTTTTAAGTTGTTCTTGTAAACAGCGCTTAATTTTATTACAAGCGATAAAACTGCGAAATGTAAGTTTTTACTTAAATTTATATAAAACATCTCAGCAAAAAGAGCATTTTTATTTCTATAATCATGGCAGCAATATTCAAAATTCGTGCCCATTTTATGTCAATAAAAGGATTTATCAAGTTGTACAGAATTTTTCGGTCCATTTGCTACGAGCCCTCAACCTCATAGCACTTAGCTTTTATTGAATTGGTGAAAAGCTTTTCAGAATTATTTCGCCTTTTCAGAGCTCCTTTTTTTATTAAAAATTAGCTTAAAATATGATAATTATATATGATATTATTTTTTAACGTATTTTTTTTTTTGCTTATGAATACCACATTCACCACATTGTCTTTAACGTGCAAAATTTCCTAGCTGTCCACCAAACTGCCTTAGTGAAATAATTATTACAACCTCGAGAATTGATTTATTTAAGATAATAATAAAATAATTCAAAAACATGTTTAAGTAACATGTTAAAAACATTTTCAAAACATTGTCCATTTGTCCAGTATATACTGGGTGGCCAGAAAGGTGAAGTCCAAAAATTTTTTTACGGTGCCTCGTGTTGAGACGTATCTGAATCACCCCTATGTAAGTTATACGATTTTTCATAGTTTTCGAGTTACGATTTTTTTTTGAATTTTCGCAAAATTGCGACTGAATCAGTTTCAAAAATGTCTAATAAAAAAGAAGCACATTTTTTCCGGATTCCTATTATGCTAGTAAATTTATATGAACTGTGTGTTAATGCATAAAATAAACAGCCTCATAACTTTCATGGAAGTTACTAAAAAAATTACCGAAAGTTGAGAATTTATGTTAAGTGAGTTATCATTAAAATTTTCAACTAAAAATTTAAAATCAAAACTGGTAGTTTCTTCGTTTCTAAGTAGCTTCAGAGAATGAGTTAGATTTTAAGCTTCTTTTGAATATGAAAAATTCGTCACTGGTTCTTGCTATGTATGCGGGTGCAAGGTGAAGGAGCCATAAGTATCAATTTCAGTAAACTTCATGTAAAGAAAAATAACGAATAAAATAAAATAACTTAATCTACCTCAAGGAACACTAGATTATTAATTTTTATTAATATGTGTGTGTGTGACTGAAAATAAATATATGATAAATATGTATCTGGTATAAAACCATAATCATAATAAAAACATACGATTAGTCAAAAAAACAAAAAGATTGACATTGACTCTTGAGTTTTGTTCAACGCCATCTAGTTTCGAATGAAATATCTTAAAAAAAAAGAAACGAGAAGCCCTCATTGAAAAATCGGTCAATGTCATTCCCAGCAGTCGCGGTGTCATAACCTACTGTAAATTTGACGTTGACATGAAGCTTGCGAAGTTTTTGACAAAATGAAAAGTAAGCATTTGCATAGAAATCTCATTTGGAGTATAAACAAGATTTAAACAGCATGCTTACTAAGTGTATGGCCTCAGAGTAAACCAACCTTGTGTTATTTGCGACCATATTGTAAATATCTGTGGAGGAATAAATTCTGTTTCAAGATTCGAACCCGTGAAATATGACATAATATGTGTAAACTGGTTTATATATGTGTATTTGTCGCTCGTCGCTGAGGCTTACAGTGCAAAACGCTCTGAAGATGCTCGGTATCGGTAGTAACACCGTTAAGGGGCACCACGTGGCTGGCTATAATGCAAACAAATAATATATGAACAGACTGCTATGAAGGCACGTAGGTAGTATATGTAATCATAGTAATATAGTATTAGTAAGCATTTTTTTTATTAATTGAATGAGTGAAATTATTTTTAATTCTATATCTAGTTTACAGAGAAAACACATAATAAACCTTTGAAATAACTTTTTTGTACCTATTTCATAGCAATGATTATTTTCACCGTTATGACAGTTTTTATATTTCCGGCACATCAGTTGTAAAATTCATACTTTCATAATTGGTACTTTTTGCAGCCAAAAGTATCAAACTCGGCCGTCAGACCTACAAAGTATGCTTTAATAGCTCCGTTTCAAATGCATTTTAAAAAAGTATTCCTGAAACAGCAATAAATTAGAAACACAAATTCATTCGATGGCATAGTTTAAAAATTTTCTCACATATCGTTTATTAATCATAAATACTGTAGAATTTCAAAATTATAACAATTTAGGAATTTTCACTGAATTAACCCCCGCCTGTCGTTTGCCACTCGCCTTACAAATGACAATAGAATATTTATTGCTCGGTAATTGCTCGAGGGCGCTTCGGAAACATTTTAATTATAAACAACAATGGAAATGATACCAAATTTTGTTCTCAATAAAGCAATAAATATTAAAAGGAAGTCAGATAGACTTACTTCTCTTCTTCTACTTCTGGGTGTTCGAACCGAAAGTTACTTCCTTGGTTTCATTCGACTTTTATTTATATTTGCTATTCATTTTGAAACAAAATTTAAACTAATATTTCTCAAATGAAACATTTTTTAATTTAAGAACTTAATCAAAAGTAGATACATCTATATAATGTACTGATCGAAAACTATGGGATATTAAAAAAAACTGGGAGTATTTATGAACAAAGCAATATATTTTGCAATAAGCAATAATATTTTGGAATTTCTGTCATTTTGTCTGTTCGCCTGTGCTCGCTAATGTCCGAAATGGGGCTTCTGTAAGGCCAAAACGATGTGGATGTAGTTTGCACTGATGTACAATGGCAAGGTTGTTACAATATATAGGCTTTTTATTATCCAGGATAGTTTTCTGATAAAAAAGTATTGTCACTACAGGGATATATTGACGAAAGAATGCCATTCAATGAAATTCCATAGAGTTTAGTCACTCATAGGGTAAAAATTTACAAAGCGTTCTAATAAAACCGTTTATAGAACTTGGAGTGTTTCCGAGATGTTTCATATATCTCTTACAACACATTGTAAGCTCTATAGGCAATTTCGGGATCGTACAACGTAAATAGATGAATAATACATTTATTACTTTTTATCATATGTCCAGATTTTGAGAAACATACTGGAAAGTCTCAATTTAAAATTGTAAAAATACTATTTTGTACACTTTTAATATTTGTGTTTTAATTACTTATAGGTATAATTAAATTATCTTTTTATTGACAAATTCAAATTATGCTACAAATAAAAAAACTAAATCTAAACTTGAATCCATTGAAGGCAACGTAGCCAAAAGGATGTTCGAATCACCACGCTGGATCGCAATAGAAATTCGTTGTGCGAGGTAGGTGCCAGGCTTAGGGTCACGAGTTTTACTCACCAATCGCCTCGCGAGGTCCGAAAAAAGGCGATGAGCCCCTGTTCCCAGGATCCCATGGTTTCAACGCCAAAAGCCTCAAAAATATACCCACTACCCAAATTCTGATATTTTCTACGTTTGGGGCTTTCAGCGTTATTAGCAGCAGAACCAGATTGTGCACTAGTTGTAAGAAGATGGGACGCGGTGTCGAGCAATTTTATTCCTAAACGTAAACTACAGGCAAGCTTAAAACTATGGTTGTCAAAAACGGTTCCCAAGTTACGTAACGGAAGCGCCTGCAACCATAACCCAGACTCCCAAGAACTCACCGCTAGCAGACGAGCGCGCTCTGTTAAATTAGGCGTATTTAATTGTTTGTTCCGCTCTAAAATACAAAGCACGTCGTCCCACTGACGCTGTGACGCGGGATTTTGTGGAGCAGGTGAACTGTTTGATACAATATTCCAGTGCGTTTCGGCATCTGAAAGATGAGAAATCTCACCCGTAAAAGAAGAGGCGAGAATTTTATTGATAATATCTTTATTACTGTAAAAAGAAGATAAGGCATAAGATAAGGCTGGCAAAGCTATAGTAGAAACTTTTCGAGTTCCTAAACCAACGAAGCGCACTGGTAAACTGGCTTGATCCCAGAAATTGTTATCAAAATTTATGTTCAGAATATTCGAAAGAGTTGACTTAATTTTTTCATCGAGAACCGAAAGTAAATTGATTTGTCTCTAAAATTGTGAGCAGCGAAGATAATAAATTTATTTTGGCACAAATGAGCAGTGACGTTTAATGTAAAAGGCCAAATGTGTATTAATTTGTGAAAACCGGGAATAACTTTCCGAAAATTTTGACATTTTGTCAATAATAAAGTTCTGAAAGGAGTCATCAAAAATTGGTGAACCTAGGAGCCGAAGGGAAGATTTCTCTATTACAGTGGTGCCAGGAGCGATTGATTGAAAAGCCTGAATAATGCTTTTTTTTTTTGTAACATAAGTCGGTCATAAATAGCTCACATTTAACAAAGTTTAATGTGAGCCAATTTTAAATTTAGCTTTTAGCCAATGTAACCAATTTTAACGAACTTTCATTCAAAAGCTTCAGGTCATCAAGAACGACACCTGAATCTCTTCCTAAGGTTTCATCGTCAAGATACTAAACGTTAAATTTCGAATTTAGTTGCTCAATAATAGGATGAATTCCTTATTTATAAATAGCAGGGCCTAACGGGTCACCCTGTTGACAGCCCACCTCCGATGATATGTGATGGTCTCCGTACACCAGAAGAGATGGCTCGTCATAACATTGATGAAGGAAATTAAATGCTTTGGGCATGTGATTTCTTACTTCTATCAACAGGGTTTCTCGCTTTAAAGAATTAAAAAAATCAAAAACAATCTCACCTCCTTGACAGTCGAGAAAAGTCCTCAAAGCATGTACGGCCGCTTCACAGCCACCTCTGATTCCAAAACCTAATTGTTTGGGTTGAAAATACCTCGCCAGGTCTCCATAGGCAAATCGACAAGTGACTTTAGCGGCAAGACTGCGCAAAGTACTACCAACTGCTATTAGCCTGATTCCTCCATCTTTTTTCTTAAGGGCAATTAGGTGGGCCCCCTACAATATTGGCCTTATTTCATTGAAGACTTTTCCTGTAATGAGAAGATTTATAAGAGCTGTTAATTCTTGTAAAAGGTGGCCTTGGCCGTCGAGGGGTGATGTTTACTAATCAAACAGTCCAGTGTCTCTTGGTTACGAGGCGCTACAGCATCACTAGAAAAAGGAGTTGAGAAGCCCCACTGAGGTCACCGTCTGAGAGTTTTGATTCTATTTTTCTTAAATACATTAAAATTTTGATTCCAAGAACGTTTGCTAATACTTCTTAAAAGGGGTCGACTGCAATTTTGTTTAATAGACTTAGTTAAGGAAGTAGATTTTTATTTAACGTGCAAATATGTGTAAGAAAATGTTAAAAGTTGTTCCCAAGATTGTACAGAATTGTTTGACACCACATCATGGATAACCTCAGTAAGTTTTTCAGCAACGGTTATTTTAGCCCCTCTCGGTATTCTTTTAACTAAGGGAAAAGAATTTTTAAAGAACAAAGGTGTTTCAAAAATAAAGAATTTGGGTTATAATTTGTGTTATCATGCATTTAAACTTTGAAGACAAGGGAATGAGGCTGGAACTGAATGGGCTTTACATTTAAAACGTTTTAAATTTTACGATTTTACGCGTATTAAGTAGCTAACCTGGACTCTAAACTTTTTGTAAAAATTACAATAAAACTGCCAATTAAGTGACAAGTGGTATGTTGAAATTTATTACGAAAGTTATTAGGTAGATTAGGATTCTTTCTATTCTTCTGGTAAGAAATTGGACGGTGCTTCTCAGTTAACACGTTTGGACATGATTTTTTAGCTAAGTGCAATTACTTCGCATTTTCTCTTTTTTTTATCAAATGTAGAAGTGAAGTTTAATATTTCCATGGAATTTTGTTGAAAACTAGTTAAAAATAAGAATGCTTGTGTAATATACTGAGTAAAAACTTCAGAAATAAACATACTCTACTAGAGATATTAATTTCTGAAACAAATTCTTTTCTGAATCCCGCGAATCACAAATCTAAGTACACAATTGACGAATTCATTTTTCATTTCCATATTTATTACATACAAAATTTAGTCACTACTTAATTACATAATACGTGTAAACCGCGTATTATAGAGCGCAAGTTTGTGTATTAGGGTCACATTCTATAATATTATGGCATAGAGCTCAGCCTGTAATACGTTAGCATGAGGGCTAAGGCTGATATGCGCGCGCACTTTGCGTTTTACTCTGTAAAGTCCCGCTCCAGCCATTTTGTCCTTTTTGGATCCGTCTGTGTAACATAACTATGTCTTCGTGTTTTCTACTCTTTCGAGTATGTTAACTTGGAAGTATTCAATGAAACTCTACGGCATATCTGTATGGCTGACAGCACTCAGGGAAATTGGATGTTGTTTAATAATAATAATATTAAATCCCCAGACAAACATTCTAACTGTATGGCCCTACGGCTCAGCAAACTGGGGGTACCCATAAAAAACATACATATATAAATATAAACAACCATGATCCGAGAAAAAACATCAATATTCATCACACAAATGAACAGGACTCGAACCTGGGACCTCCAGCGTATGAGGCAGGGCTACTACCCACTATGCCACTCAGCGATCAAATAGATCTCCATAGATCTAGCATAACACTTAACATAACAAGACACACCAAAATTCTTGGGAATCGGCACCTGAAAGGGCAAAGGAATACCACACGGACCTGCATCAATTGTTGGGATCTATATTTGGCTTATGCCCGTGTAGCTTCACTGACGTAAATTTACTAAAGGGCTAAAATTATAGTGGTACTTTTTACAAATTTTTACTAAATCCACATGTGGTTATTTTATTTTCTTTTTATTGTGAATTGACAGATTATCGTATACATCACAAATACATTATGCTACTAGTTCTAAACTTTGTTACTCTAGTATAAATTATTATTATTATTATTTATAAATCCTTCAAAATACTCACTATATTATATTTAACTAATATTTAAAGTTGCTCTGAAGCTTCTACACACATAAAATTTAAATTCATATAAACGCATAATAAACACTTTATTGCTAATAAAAAGAAAAACCACAAAAATAAAATATACAAAATGTAAAAAAATATAGAAATGCAATTTGGGTGGCCTTATCACTACAAAGGGATCTTTTCCAGGCATCCCTGCTTAAATGAAGAGAAATATCTTAAACAATTACAGACTGATGGGCAGTGCAATTTAAAAAAAAAACAACATAAATAATAAAAATATATATATACATAAATTTATATCATATGCTTACATAAAAAACCATACTTACATAGATATACATATATAATATAAATAAATAAATTATGAGGAAAATCATCAAAGATTGTACAAATCATTGTGAAAGAAAAGTTCTTTAGCTAATTTTTGAAAGACTTTTCTTTTAACATGGTGAAGAGGAGAAGGTAGTGAGTTCCAGAGAGAAATTGCTTTCACCGTGAACGACTGCTGATAAAAGTGGCTACCGTGACGAGGAGTTGCCAGCAAGAGGTTGCTGGCTGACCACAAGTTACTTTCATGGTGTTGGTGGCGAAAAGTAAACCGTTTTTTTAAGATTAGTTGGCAGGCAGGGGTTGAACAATATACTGTATAAAAAAAGTGCATGAATATTTCTTCGGACAAATCGGGAGCCCCTTGAGCTTAGCGCAGAATTCAGATACGTGGTCACATTTGCGTAAGCAAATACGAATCTCACACACAGATTTTGCAGACGCTCTAGCTTGTTTAGTTGTTCTTCGGTCAAATCGAGATAGTTGATATCGCCGTAATCCAGTATTGGAAGTATAAGTGATTGTGTGAGGGCAATTCTGGTAGGTATTGGCAGAAAATTTCGAAGCTTTTGGAGAGAGAACTCCCAAGTTTTTAACCAAGGTACTATATGGAATAATATAATTATCAAAAACTATGGGGGCAAGTTGGTTGTAATCGATTTTATTTATAATTTTTGAACTGCCAACAAAGATAACTTGCGTTTTGAAGGTTTATATATACCATGATCTTTGCTCCGTTTAAGCAATAACTCAAGGTCCGTATTGATTGTGTTAATTGCCACAACGATATTATCAAAACTAACTTGGGTGTATATTTGAAGATCATCCACATACAAGTGGTAGGAAGAAGAGAGAAAGTACGTTATAGTATTAATTAAAACTAAAAACAGTAAAAGAGAAAGCACACCGCCTTGGGGTACACCAGCAGTAGTATTGCACCATGAAGACACGTTGTCCTCCACTGAAATACGCTGCCGGCGTACATAATAGCAAAATAAAAACCAGTATTTTGAAACAAAGACAATTAAAGTTTAGACGTAGTTATTTGACATTATTAGTCATTTACAGCAACTAAAGAAGACCTATTCACGAGAATGTTTGTATGTGAACAGCATTGTAGTTATGAAAGCACAGTTTTAATTCAGTCTTGATTAATAAATTAATTGGACAACCTTGATAAAGTATGGTATACTCGAGACTTAAATATTTTTATTTTCGTGGTAAATATATCAACATTGTGAAGTGTGCCGTTCTTAGTCTTGCAAAGTCTCAGTCAAAGTTGTGCTCAATGCCCTGGTTAAATTACGGCGGCAATAGAGCAAAGACGGCTGAGTGTCTTGTTCCAAGTTTAGGGACGTTAAAGGTTATTTGTTCCAGTATTTTGGGCAGTTTAATTGGGTGATATTATATTTAGGTAACTAGTAATAAACTAAGATTTTTTTTGGATTATTTCTATTTTGTTTAGATACATTTTGTAAATTGGCTTCCAAATGACGAAAATGCGATCCAAAAAAGAGAGTCCGCTGACTCTTAAATTCAGATAGATTAGCGATACATATATTCAGTCATTTTGAAGAGATATATCTTCAGAAAACTTTCATGTCTACCGAGTAGTTAAACCTAGATTATAAAGCTACCTTTGAAGTGAATTATTCTTTAAGAAATAATAAAACAGAGGCTTTAATTAAGCATTTCCTACCATTAAATTTCAATTGAAGAGGTGTCCAAACATGCACCAACCGTGGTCAAAGTTGCGGGAAAACAAAAAATACGGGAAAAAAATACACAACATCGGCTTTTTTACTATTGTATGTAAAATTGATTTTACATATGTTAAGAGATAACGTTTATAATTTACCTCAAGAGGGCCGGTCAAGCTGTATGTTATTTAAATTTGGGAGAACTTATTTACCGGCTGATATTAAAGAACTACTCACATACACAAGGCATATGATACAGCCTACTCCTCTACAAAAAAGAAAAACCAATGAAGAGCACAACTTGTTCCGTCCATTCCGCGCCAAATACTTTCAATAACTATGAAGTCAAACTTTTCATGTTTTTATTTTACTAAACCTTTTCTAAAATAAGAAATCCCCATTTATATTGATCCAGCCAGCCATTTCGAAGTTTATCGAATACGAAGAGACAATCTAAAAAATTACGTTTTGGCATCGCTATCGTGTCTACATTTGAATTGATTTAAAAGCTGAAATGTTACACTACAAATATATAATATACTTAATTTAATTTATTTGTATAGATATAAAGATTATTTACATAGAATCCTCAAATCCTAATTGACTAGATGAACGTATTGACGTAGCACTCAAAAAAGAACATCCCATTAATCTTAATTTGACAATGGCTCTAATTAATTCATAAAACTTAGACAACATCCCTATCGATTACCATAGAGCTACTAGCCTAATTTAAGCCTTGTTATACCACAACACGATGTACCTATTTGCCAAATTTGTAAATTCAAGATGGTTGCCAGTAAATTTGTCGCAATTTAGGAGCACAAACACAGGCTAACTTCAACAATAGCTGTCTTAACAACAATGCTGTCATAGCACTAAACTATTCCTTTACTAATTGAAACAACTAATTGCATCGACTAACTAAAACTGTATATTTTCTTAAATTTTCACGATTCATACTTTAAATAAAACACTTTTTATCGGATATTATCGCGTATATTTTAGTTAATTTTAAAATTATTTCGACGTTTCGGCATCTTTGCAGTTGCCGTGGTCACGATAGACTAAGGTGTTGTTCATCTATTGCCAGTAATAAAAACTACATGATTGTCAATACATATTAACGCCATCTGTTTCTCAGTCTTCTCGCATAACGTCCCGGATTGACACAAAAGGCACTGACTGTGTCCTGAGTTTGCAGTCTAACAGTTTGCTGGTTTTTCATTTTGATGTTTTTAAGTATTGGATCCCATGTTGATGAAAGTTTCCAACCATCTTCTCTATTGAAATTTGGATGTTTTTTAATTTCAATAGTTTCTCTGACCATCCTAGGTATAAAATGTTTCTCTTTTGCTAGGATCTTCACGGTATCAAATCTTAAATAATGGTTGGGCTTGTCTATGGAATGTTCACAAACTGCAGATTTTGAGGTTCGTTTATTTTTAACATCAGAGATGTGTTCTTTAATGCGAGTTGACACATTTCGTTTGGTTTGACCGATATAAGAGAGCCCGCAGTCACAGTCGATTTTATAAACGCCTGGATCTTGTAAAGGGATGCTTGATTTTATTGGACGAAGATGCTGGCTTATCTTTGAGTGCGGCTTGTAGATAGTTTTGATTGAAGCTCGCCGAAGAATGCCTCCTATCTTGTCAGTAACACCCTTTATATAAGGCAGGAATGCTGGTCTTCGTTCAACTGTGAGTGGCTTTACGCGGTTTCTGCGACGGCGACGCGGTGTTTTTAAATCGTTATCCCGCAGCACTTTAACCAGGTGGTTGAGTTCCTCATTAATGTGTTGGGGATCGCAAATTCCATGTGCTCTCTGAAACAAAGAGTTGCCTACGGCAGATAATTGGCTCGGGTGGTGATGGGATTTCCCATTTAGATATCGGTCAGTGTGGGTGGGTTTCCTATAAACAGTATGGCTAAGTGTACCATCAGGATTTCTTTGTATTAAGACATCTAAGAAAGCTAATTTGTTCTCCTGCTCCAATTCCATAGTGAATTTAATTTTAGAATTAAGGGAATTGAGGTGGTTTAGGAATGCAGTCACTTCATGCTTAGGTAATATAGTGTAGGTGTCGTCAACGTACCTCTTGTATATCTTCGGCACAACAGGTGCCATTCGGAGCGCTTGCTCCTCGAAGTTCTCCATGTAAATGTCAGCTACAACAGGTGACACCGGAGACCCCATGGCAACACCATCAATTTGAATGTAGTAATTGTTATTCCACATGAAGTAGCCAGATGTTAAACATAGCTCTAATAGTTCTGCATATTCCTCGGGCAAGTTTGACTCACTTAGCTTCCTTTTTACTATATCAATGCAGTCTCTAACAGGTAGTGAGGTGAATAGAGACGACACATCAAAGCTAACCATAGTTTCATTGTTAGTTAACTTGAGATTTTTAAGGTCACTAACAAAATGGTAAGAATCCTTTACATATGCACTTGTCTTTCCTCGCAGTTGTGAGAGCACAATTGCTAAGTGCTGGGCCAGCTTGTAAGTTGGTGTGTCTAGCTGGCTCACAATAGGTCTCAAAGGTACTTTAGCTTTGTGTATTTTTGGTAACCCATACAATTTTGGTGGTTTTGCACTTGCTGGTGTTAACTTTTTCACATCTAAATGTAACAAATCTTTGTGTTTTTGTATTAAAGTGGATGTTTTCTTCATAATCCTGTTGGTGGGGTCGTAATTCACCATTTTGTATGTGTTTTCATCCGCTAACAACTCCAAGATTTTTTCGTTATATTCAGATGTATCCATCACTACGGTAGCATTTCCTTTATCTGCACGGAGAACTGTTAACTCGTCATTATTGCGTAAGGTCTTCAATGCAAGGCGTTCTTCTCTGGAAAGATTCGATTTCGGTAGACTATTGCGTCTTAATACGCCCGAGATATCTTGCCGTATACTTTCAGAATCTTCCTTTGAAAGTTTGTTTGTGAAAAGACAGTCTTCTACGCGACAGATTATGTCTTCTACCGGTATTCTAGACGGAGTTGGTGCAAAATTTAAGCCCTTCGATAAAACTTTTATAACATTTGTTTCCAATGTTTGTTTTGACACATTGACAACTGTTCGTTCAAGCGAAAAAGTTGATTGATTCTCTGTGGTTGAGCTGATTGAAGGCTGAAAGGGTTCATGAGTCATCCTTTTGTTATTGAGTTTTAGAAATTTGCTAATTTGTTTATTTTTATAGATGTTGTAGACATAGAACGCCCTTTTATTCGTAAAATCTTCAACTTTCGCGAAATCTGAATGGGACAGAGTCAATGCAAGATCGTTTTTCGAATTTTGAATAATTTCGTCTGTTCGAAATATGTCATACCGATGTTGTTGTATTAACTTGATCAGTAGTTTTTTGCTTGCTTGGTGAAGAATTTCGGCACTCCCCCGGATGTCTTTCTTCGGAGATATTCTCACACATACCGGGAGAAGGTTGTTATCCCGACATCTTTTGAGAAAGTTTAACGATGTCAGCAGCCGTGATTTCTTTTTCTTCATGCACTCAAGCGATCGTATTTTGTTTGCAACTACCGCTCCGTAGCGGGTAATTATATATTTTCTTAAATTTTCACGATTCATACTTTAAATAAAACACTTTTTATCGGAAAGACCAGCATTCCTGCCTTATATAAAGGGTGTTACTGACAAGATAGGAGGCATTCTTCGGCGAGCTTCAATCAAAACTATCTACAAGCCGCACTCAAAGATAAGCCAGCATCTTCGTCCAATAAAATCAAGCATCCCTTTACAAGATCCAGGCGTTTATAAAATCGACTGTGACTGCGGGCTCTCTTATATCGGTCAAACCAAACGAAATGTGTCAACTCGCATTAAAGAACACATCTCTGATGTTAAAAATAAACGAACCTCAAAATCTGCAGTTTGTGAACATTCCATAGACAAGCCCAACCATTATTTAAGATTTGATACCGTGAAGATCCTAGCAAAAGAGAAACATTTTATACCTAGGATGGTCAGAGAAACTATTGAAATTAAAAAACATCCAAATTTCAATAGAGAAGATGGTTGGAAACTTTCATCAACATGGGATCCAATACTTAAAAACATCAAAATGAAAAACCAGCAAACTGTTAGACTGCAAACTCAGGACACAGTCAGTGCCTTTTGTGTCAATCCGGGACGTTATGCGAGAAGACTGAGAAACAGATGGCGTTAATATGTATTGACAATCATGTAGTTTTTATTACTGGCAATAGATGAACAACACCTTAGTCTATCGTGACCACGGCAACTGCAAAGATGCCGAAACGTCGAAATAATTTTAAAATTAACTAAAATATACGCGATAATATCCGATAAAAAGTGTTTTATTTAACTAAAACTGATTTAACTAGAGTATGAGTAAAAAATATAATTTAATAGTTTTAGCTCCATAAAATCCTTCTGTTTAAAAATAATATCGTATTTTACTAGATTTAATATTTTTGAGCGAATAATAAAATAAATTCTGTGCAGTTCAACTAATAAATGTTACTAAGCGCTTCACTTTTTAAACTACAAAATTATTTTAATTTGAATCGACTCTGAAATAAAATTATATGATACCAAAAGGTTTTTTTTAACAGATATCGCACACTGCTTGTTTTTATATTACACAGTAGACGTAACAATGGAATTAGTCGTGGCAGAGCACTTCCTTGGCAAACACCTCTACGCTAGATAGGTCATGCAGGCTGTGGGTAAAGCGTGCTCAGGCTCTGTATCTCTTATAGCTGTCTGAAAAACTTCGCAGATTTCCAGAAAAAAATCCACTAACAGGACATTTTCTTCGCACAGATTTGCAGATATTTACAGTCATATATAAACGGACATTTTGCATACCAAAATATTTAATAAGAATGTTACTATTTACGTGCCGAAAGATTATTGAGTATAAAATATACGAACGGTAGAAGCTGCAATAGTTTTACAATAGCATATTTCAAAATGCTGGCTGCGCTGAAAATTTTATGATACATATTATCTACTCGAATAGTAACGAAGCAATTAATTTTGTTGCTTAACAAGATTCATGAATATTCAAACAAAATATTAGCATTAGTTAGTAGAACACTATACCACGTAAATGTACAAGTAAATCTACCATGTTATTTTTTATGTACCTACACTCAACACTGAAGAATATAATGTTTTGAAATATATTTTTTCTTAACTATATGATTAACATCATTTACGAAATTTGACTATATTCACTTTTATTCTTCTCAGATGTGTTTATTTTAACGTGTAAAGTTTTCTCGAAAATAAGAAACCTATACTTTATATGTAACCTAGATATAAGTTAACGTGTGTATTGAGTTTGAAATATCAATATCAGCAAAACAATTTAGTTTAAGGTTTCCGGCATACGTTTCTGCTTAGCGTTTGTATTCTTATCACGGTATTTTATATACAGGGTACTGATTTTCATACAGTACAACTTATAGAAAAAATACACAAAAATTATCTGTATGCTGACCCATCCGTTCACTGTTATGTTCCAAAACAAAATATCTACAGGTTGCCTTTCAAATTATTATTAATTTTTTTATTGAAAAAGGATTAGACGTTAAGACGTATTAGACGAAAGTGACGAGTTACACATCTATCCACGAGATACCTATTCACTCGACGCTTGAAAGAACTAGGACAATAGTTTTCTGGAAAAACAGACGCAGGTTGTTCATTCCACAACTTGGCGACCCGCACCAAAAAGGATCTATCGAAGCGTTTGGTTCGACTTCTTGGGATATCTACCATAAAGGGATGGAAGGCCTGTCTGCGTCTAGTAGTCCGATGTAAGAAGGGTGTGGGTTCAACCTGATCAAAAAGAGCAAATGATGTAAATTATTTCAATTGTTAATTATCTTAATTGAAATAATTTTCAATCAATTGTTAATTATTTCTTATTAGTTTTTACTCACCAAAAGAGCCTGTTCGTACTGCTTAGCGTATTTTTTGTTTTTGATTTTAAAGATATCCAGTGTTATTTTCGGCAATACACCACAGAGCATGCCAACTGACTTTACACTGTAATGTTTAGCTAACTTACGATCCACTGATGGTAACGGAGTCTAGGTTTACGCACTCTGTTTATCTAAAATTTAATAAAAAGCCCATGTGTTAATGGCGCAGGTAAATTAGTGTTTTCTTTCTTTAATTTCAGAGGTTCATCTGGCCCAGAAAAAACTATGCTTATATTGTTGTTATGTCATTTAAGATAGGAAGAAGTCGACTACACACATAGAAGGATATGTACATTTATGTTTGTAAATTCAATTATTAAAAGAAGCTTATCTAGATTATAAAAAATATTCGGTTAAATACATACCCGTTACTAAATGACGCCCAAAGAGTCAAATACACGATAATTAAAGTCACGGTCCGGGGCATATATTTGTGTGATGAACACAGATGTCATGGTTGTTTGTATGTTTATATGTTTATTTATTCTGGGTTCCCCCTCATTTCGCTGTATGGTCATCCATAACAAAAGCTCTGCTTACTTTGGGGCATACAGTTGGTGTGTTTGTCTGGGGATTTATTTATTATTTACTTATTATAAATATTACAAACAAACCTATGTGTACCACATAAGCTTTCAAAATAAACAATTGTACTTCCTTTCTTTATAGGCGTTTGTTTAATAAGAAGTGGTAAACGAGGATACATTTTTAAAGTTGATTTTGATCTCGCGAACGTTGGAATGGAAACCTTGCATACACTTAGTAGATAGATAAAAGTCTCTGAATCAAATTTAACGTTTTCCAACTCCCATTGGTGGAGCCACGGACGGCGACTCCACCACGCGGTGTTTCTGACTCGAATAAAATATACGCGGTAGTTGAAATTAATGTTAAATATCTTCGATGGACAGTATTTCACAGGATAAAGAAAAGTAAATAAAGAAATAAGATAAAACAGCGGTATGAACGGCGGAAAGAAATAGCACGCACCTTGCTTCCTTCTTGGAGTTCACCAGCAGCGAGTAGAAAATCCAGGTTGATAAATCACTAGGCATGCGCACGCGATCACAATGTTCACCAGCACAGATCACCAAGTATCCACAAGAGCGGCAGCTGACTTCAACGACGTTAAGGCAAACGTACGTCTAAGCGCGGTAGCGGGCGTTGATTTACTGCTTCCAGTATGTTCTTCTTCGTTTTAGGTGCGTGCAGGGTAGTTTTTCTAACCGAGGCGCGAGAGTCAATATTTTAACGCGGGTAGAACGTAGAAATGTATATGGCGCGAACATTCCCCCCGCCCTTAAAGGGTTGCCTTTAACGAAAAACAACTGAAAGCGAATATTTACATATGCTTTACATACACTAAATAATAATACAATTGATGCGGAAATGTTATATAGTACAATTAAATAAGTACAAAAATTAATGCGGCATTATATACTTAAACTTACAGAAATATATAAATTAAATAGTAAATGGTAAAAAAAATTGATTATTGAGTTGGCAAAGGACATAGACGAACGACTGGTCGAAGGTAGCTGCCCTTCGAAGTGCGAATAGTAACTACTCGCGTTATACCGTCCCTCGAAGGGTGGACCTTCTCTACGACTGCCAGAGGCCAAGAAAAAGGCGGTGCATTGTCTGTGACAACAACCACGACCGAACCCTCCCTGATGGGAACCGTAGGAACATTCCACTTAGCTCGCGATTGCAACTGATGCAGGTATTCAACTCTCCATCGACGCCAAAAAGACTGTACTATATTATCAAGAAGTGAATGGCGTTGATTGAGATCAGAGGTTCCAGCTACCGGCGCGGGAATGGAAGCTAAAGGAACCGTGTTGAGAAAGTGTGCTGGCGTCAGTGAGGATGGTTCAGAGGGGTCGCAACTTCTGGCCGTCAATGGACGCGAGTTAAGTAAAGCCTCGACCTGCGTGAGTACAGTAATCAATTCTTCATACGACAGAATTTGTTGCCCTATGACTTTAAATAAATGCGACTTAACAATTTTGACTACGCTTTCCCAACATCCACCGAAGTGGGGGGAAGCGGGCGGTATTAACTTCCAATTAATGCTATTTTCACTAAGCTCTACTTCTAAATGCGGGCGATATTCATCTAAGAATTTATATAAATCGCGAAGATAAGAACGAGCGCCTACAAAACAAGTACCGTTGTCAGTGTACAAACACTTTACCGGGCCTCGGCGCGATAGAAAACGCTTAAGTGCGGCTAAAAAACTAACCGTACTTAAATCGGTAGCCACCTCAATGTGAGTGGCTCGCGTTGTCATACATGTGAAAATACAAAGCCAAGCTTTGCGACTACGGATCCCGCGGCCGCGGACCGGCGTGTACTGCAGCGGCCCCGCGTAGTCGCAGCCGACATGCGTGAACGCCTTCTCTACCGCGTTGACGCGGTAGCTAGGTAGATCAGCCATGAGTGGATAGGTCGCGCGCGGCTTAGACCTGAAACATGTGTTACAGCGATGAACTCTATGTCGAATTATGCGGCGAGCGGAAAGAATCCAATATTTTTGTCGTAGCAAAGAATGAAGTAATTCGGGTCCGGCGTGTAAATATTTTTTATGATAATGATCGATTATTAAATCAACTATGTGGTCGCGACGGGGCAAAATTAAGGGATGTTTAGCGGTATAATTTTCAGCGGAATTGGATAATCTTCCACCAACGCGAATAAGTCCGTTGTTGTCTAAAAACGGGCTAAGGTTATTTAAAGCGGATGAACATGTTTCATTATTTTTTAAACTGTGAATGTCATTAATAAAATGAATCTCTTGTAAAGCACGTATGATTTGAACTTCAGCAAATTCTAAATCGGTGCTTGTGACACATGAATTTCGTGGTAAGAGTTTGATAAATTTATAAATATAAACAGTGGTGCGTAAAAATTTTGAAAATGAAGAAAATCGCGTGCTAATATCATATATAATTGTAACCGGAGTATTTGATACTAAGGAAAGCGTGTTAGATTTTCGCTCAGGTAAGTCTTTCTCTACAATTTCTTGATCACCTCTGCTGAGGGTCCACTCAGACGGGTCGCTGGCGGCCCACGGCGGGCCATGAAACCACAGCGGGTGAGTCAATAATTTCTCGGGATGGCGACGAGATAGACAATCTGCGGGATTTTCTGAGCCGGCAACATGATAGAACAAATTAGCGGGAATATTTTCAGTAATTTGCACAACTCGGTTGGCAACAAAAGTCTGCCACCTGTGTGGCGAAGAGTTGATCCAGCAAAGAACAACTTTGGAGTCGCTGAAGGCGAATAATTTATTTATTGTATAGCGTGAGTTTATAGTATCAACTACCTTGCGAAGTAATTTTGACAACAACACTGCCGCGCATAATTCTAGTCGCGCAACAGATACAAACTTCACGGGAGATACCCTAGATTTCGCGGCGACTAAACTGACTAAGAAATCGTTCCCTACGCGGACCTGGGCATAGACAACGCCTCCGTACGCGCGTTCGCTAGCATCGGCAAATCCTAAAATATTTATTTCACTTGCCGTTACTACGCCAAGATGTCGAGGTATGCGAAGAGTATTTAATGTAGGCATTTCGTGACAAAACTGTTCCCAGGCTGTTTTTATTCGTTGCGGCGGCTGGCTATCCCAATCACATTTCAACAGCCAGAGCTCCTTAATCAGAAGTTTGGCATACAAAATGACTGGCGCGACCAAACCTAAAATGTCCCATAGGCGGGCTACAGCGGAGAGAATAGTGCGTTTAGTACATGGTTCATTGGGCGTCTTAACCTGAAAATGAAAACAATCTGTAGACTTATCCCAGCATAGACCCAGTATTTTACGCGGGTTAGAGTTATCAAATATCTTATCTGTGTCAGCCTTGTGCGAATCGGGAATGTGTGTTAGTACCTCGTCGGAGTTACTGTTCCATTTAACGAGATCGAACTGAGCCTTTGCAAACAGCGCGATGAGGTCGCTACTGAGAGTAGACGCCTCCTGCTCAGACATCACTGATGTCGCCAGGTCATCCATAAATAGAGAGGATGAAGCGATAGAAGCTGCAGCGGGATAATTTAGACCTTCATCCTCGATTAATTGCTTAATGACGCGGAGCGCATGAAATGGGCTTGACTTAATACCAAAACAGACTCGATTAAATTGATATTCAGCGATAGGGTCAGAGGTATTAAAGCGATATAATATTTTTTGAAACCTGCGGTCAGGCTGTCTTATTAATAATTGCAGAAACATTTCTCGACAGTCTGCTGAAAGGCAAATTTTGAATAACCGAAAATTAATTAATATAGAAAATAAATCACCTTGCAAATTACGTCCCGCGTGAAGAATGTCATTCAAGGAACGACCCGTAGTAGACTTGCAGCTGGCGTCTAAAACAATACGCAGCTTGGTCGTTACCTTGTCGTCCCTAAAAACCCCATGGTGTGGTATATAATACGACGGGAGTAAACTGCTGTCGCTGTGCCGATCTACACGTGAAATATAGCCTTTATCGATATAACTGCGAATTATATTATCATACGCTGAACGAACTTTCGGAGAGGCTTCTAGCTTGCGTTCTAAACATAAAAAACGCCTGCGAGCTGCCGAGTAAGAATCCCGAGGGAAGAGGCGTCATCGCGAAATGGCAGCGCAACGATATAACGACCACTTTCGTTTCGAGAAGTGGTGGCAAGAAAGAATCTTTCACATTCGAGTTCGTCAGCTGTCTGCGTGGGCGGCGCGGCTACCTCCTCAAGCTCCCAGAAACGCCTGAGGAGCGTGTCTACCGGGTCACCAACCACCGAGCAACACGAAGTTGTAATTATATTACAAGCATGGTTTGTACATACCGTGGGTACGGAACCCATTAAAATAAAACCTAAAACAGTTTGTATTGCGGGCGGAAAATTACTATACTCGCTATATATTATAGTAGGCATTAGCAAGTGCGGAAATAGTGAGCTACCAATCAAAATGTCTACGGCACCAGGAGTAGCGAACTCACTATCAGCTAGCGGTAAAGAATTAATATGAGTAAACCCAGTTATGTTCACCGGAACGGACGGCAAGCAGTCCGTGATGCGGTCAACAATAAGCGATGAAATGTTATAGTTAATGTTTAAATTAAAGCGCGAGTAAAACGTAAAATCTACAAAACCATTAACAGATTTTTGTGAGCCCCCAATACCTCTTACTATAGTATTTGACGGTCTATATTTGCTTAAAAATCCTAAGCGCTTACAACAATCGTACGTAATAAAATTGCTTTGTGAAGCGCTGTCCAACAAACATCTAACTAAATGTTGTTTGCCGTTCGCGTCAAAAACTATAACTTGCGCCGTCGCCAGCAAAACAGTTGCATTCGTTAATGTGCAAAGAGATAAGTTATTATCAATAGGCGATTGATGCGCGGACGGGGCGAGCAACCGGTTCTCGGGTGCCGGCGTCTGCGGCGGCGGCGGTTGCCGCGGGCGCGCTGCCAGCGGAGGCGCCGCGGCGGCCGCGCGGCCGCCAGTCGAGCCCCCAGCTAAGTTGCGGCCGGTCGTGTCGCACGCTCCAGTAAAATGCAATAAAGTATGATGTCGCTGATTGCAGGTGCGGCATGTCGACTTCGACGTACATAGTCCGGCTTTGTGTTTTGTACTAAGGCAGTTAATACAGGCATTATTATCCTTAATACATTTAAATCTATCCAATGGTGACAACCCTTGAAACGCGAAACATTTATAAAAGTGATCATGAACATTATTGTTACACAGCGAACATTTACTCGGAGCCGCACTAGAAACGTAAGACTGCGGATTTGGAAATTTAACTAAAGCGGTGCGCGGTTTATTCTTAATTAATTTCAAACTGGTGCTTGCGGGTTGAGAATTTTGATAAATACGGCATTGAGTAATTATAAATGTAATAAAGCTGTCTAGTTTAGGTAACTTAACGTCGAAACTATGCATCTCAAATGCGCGGATTGTATCAGTATCGAATTTACGTATTGCTATATGAAGCAAGATAAAATCTGTCAAGTCCTCAATACCTAAGTTTTTAAGCGAGTTGGCTGCGGTGACAAACTTATCAATAAACAACGAGTAGTTAGAACCCGAGGGCGACGAATTACTGAGCGTTAAATTCAAAATTTGGTCTAGATAGCTAGAACCTAATACGCGTACATCCTGATATCTATCTAGCAATGACTGAAAGATAATTTGATAATTTTCAGCACACAGAGTAATGCCTGAAAATACTGATTGTACCCTAGATGATAACTTTCCTAATAAATAATATAATTTATCGCCATTAGTAAGTGACGAGTTTTCGTGAACAGTAGATTTAAAACTCGCGTAGAATAGAGGCCAATCTTGTATATCACCGTCAAACGATACCAGTTCTATAGGCGGTAACTTAGGTTTCGAATTACCTTTGCTAGAGGGTGCGGCAGCGGTCAGTTGTGACAATACTTGTCTAATATAACAAAATAAATCTTCAAATGAAGAATAAGCCTGGTAATTTGGCTTCGCGGAGGGATTTTCAGATAAAAGCTTTTCGTTACACTCATCTAAGACATCATGAAATTGATTGCGAATGCTTTCTATAGTTATACACGAACTAATAAACGTTTGTTTTCGCTCCTCAGAGAGGTGAGCTTCCTTCGCCTGTTCATAAATGCCTTGCATGCGTTCAAACAGAGCGTTACGTTTAGCTTCTAACACCATGACCTTAGGACTCACGGGGTGCGATAGTTTATCTTCACCGCGAGGCATGGTTACGTAATTATGATAATTAGTAAGTTATATATAAAGTATATAATAATAGCGGTGAATGTAATTATATTTAATAATATACTCATAAATACTTATAGGTATAGCGATTAATATAAGGCGATCCTATGAGGGCGGGAAAAATATGTATGTAAATATGACGAAGGACCAAGCGGGTATTAATTAATAAAGGGACTTATCCGGTTCGTTTGGACCAAAATAAAATGGTGGAGCCACGGACGGCGACTCCACCACGCGGTGTTTCTGACTCGAATAAAATATACGCGGTAGTTGAAATTAATGTTAAATATCTTCGATGGACAGTATTTCACAGGATAAAGAAAAGTAAATAAAGAAATAAGATAAAACAGCGGTATGAACGGCGGAAAGAAATAGCACGCACCTTGCTTCCTTCTTGGAGTTCACCAGCAGCGAGTAGAAAATCCAGGTTGATAAATCACTAGGCATGCGCACGCGATCACAATGTTCACCAGCACAGATCACCAAGTATCCACAAGAGCGGCAGCTGACTTCAACGACGTTAAGGCAAACGTACGTCTAAGCGCGGTAGCGGGCGTTGATTTACTGCTTCCAGTATGTTCTTCTTCGTTTTAGGTGCGTGCAGGGTAGTTTTTCTAACCGAGGCGCGAGAGTCAATATTTTAACGCGGGTAGAACGTAGAAATGTATATGGCGCGAACACCCATCTATGTATTTTATAAAACGATATACAAGACACAATTTAAATATTGTAATTTCTAAATAACATGTTTAAAAGGAATACTTGCAAAAATATTCATCGATATGGAAATAAATTGAAATTCAGTTTTAATACACAACAGTATTTCCAGGTATTAGTTAAATAATCCCTCCACAAACTCGGAACAGCTTCAAAATTAGTTTCTTTGAGTGATTAAACTTGTTCCGAACGGGTTGTATTGTATTCACAGAATGGTTTAATATCTGAACGCAAAGTTCAAATCTGTGCTAGATGCATTAATATACATAATTCAATATAGTATGGAATTATTGTATCTTCTGACTTATCAATTCGTTGACTACGAGACCTGAATTTAGAACAAAATGGATATATCGTGAAGCATAAATATTAGTCAAAGCTCAAGCGTCTTGCATGGAAAATTTACTGAATAATAAGTCAACCTTTAATAAATCCTAATCTATAACTTATTATTTTGAAAACAAATTCGAATTCCTAAGAGATTCACAATTATAAGTGCGTTGATAAAAAAACTTAACTTTATTATATAAATAGTTTCTAAAAATAACATTAAAAAGACTTACAATCTTATTGAACACATCTACAAGCAATACCTAAAATCTTAGCTTATACAGGATCACCGGTTAAGTCGACCTATTCCCGTTACGGGGGTGTAATTTACATTTTTTCTGACTGATTTGACTATGAAACACTCTGTCCAAAATATAACCGTTTTCGAGATAATTGAATTTAATTGTTTTTTTTATGAAAATTTCCCGATTTTTGGCTATCAGCTTAGATATTTTGAAGTATGTAAGTCTTATTATTACTATTATTTGTTTTTAATATGTATGCTTTATGACCTCAATGACCAATGTTGTACGTAACATGAATAAATAAGTCGTTGTAGACTATTAAAACTCAAAAAAATGATAAAAATTTAGAAAGTTTATTTTTCATACAGGATATCAAACAAAAAAAATTTTATGGCGCCTGTTTTGCAGATGTGCCCAAAAATATTTACGGTTTATCAGGTATGCATCGAGCATATCAATCTAGGGTTTTATCAAAAATTTGTAGATAAAACTTAGTTTCATAGGCTACAAGGGAAGTTGGAGGAAAGGAATGTTTATAGAACAACTATCTCTACATTATACTCAGCCTATTTCAAACCTCAGAATATAGTAATAAATGATATTCAAATCTAGAGTAATATACATAAGAAAGTACGTCAATATGTCTAACAAGGGCTTATTAAAAATATATTAAAAATAAACATACAGTAACAAATTTTGTTTATCTGTGCATATTGAGCGTAACTTGAGTACGCTCAAAAACAGGTATTTTACGTAATAAAGCTTTGGGTTGACAACTTTGTTCTAATTCGAGGATTCATAAATTTAGTATAATCCTTATTTTATCCCTAAATTTACTGGCTTTCTTGTTCAATTCATATTAGGTCCTTTACATAATATGAAATTGTCGTTTTATCGTACTGGCCTCTTTGATCTGTATTATTTCGTCTTTGGTTAAGAATTAAAATTTTTAATTTATACAGCTATTTACTCAAATTAATAGGTCTTTACCTATGAAACTGCCGTTTTGCCGTACTGGCCATTTCAAATGAAAATATTTTTTTTTTTTGACTGATAATTCTAATTTCAAATTAGTTTTATTTGACAAACATGGAATTCTTTTTCTAAAATCGTCATTTGTTTAATAGTTAGTGTCTTGTTTTCAACGCATTCGAACATTTTTCGTCATCATGGATAAGTTAAAAATTCGAGTAATTATGGAGTATGAGTACCGTCGTGGCAGCAAAGCGGCACAAGCGGCACGCAACATCAACGATGTTTACGGAGCGAACACTACAAACGAACGCACCACCCGTTATTGGTTTACCCGCTTCCGTTCTGGAAATTTTGACCTGAAAAATGAACCCCGTGGTCGTCCGAAAACTTTGGTCGACAATGACGAATTAAAGGCAATTGTGGAAGCTGATGAAACTCAATCCACGGCTGAATTAGCAGCATCTTTCGACGTTAGCATCAAAACAATATTGGTCCATTTGCGTCAAATTGGCAAGGTAAAAAAGCTTGACAAATGGGTACCCCACGAACTCAATGACCGCCAGCGCGAAGTACGCGTGAAGACGTGCCTTGCACTGCTCAGCAGGCATACAAATGAAGGAATTCTGAACCGCATTGTTACTTGTGACGAGAAATGGATCCTGTTTGACAATCGTAAGCGCTCAGCAAGTTGGTTGGACCCTGGTTCAGCACCCAAACAATGCCCTAAACGAAAACTTACCCCTAGAAAAGTGATGGTCACTGTTTGGTGGTCTAACGCGGGTGTAATTCATCACAGCTTCTTGCCAAACGGGACAAGCATTACTGCAGATGTGTACTGTGAAGAACTGAACACAATGATGGAGAAGCTCGCACGTCTCCAACCAGCTTTGGTCAATCGTTCGGCTCCACTGCTCCTGCACGACAACGTGCGACCTCATACTGCACAGCAGACGGTCTCCAAGCTACAAGAGTTGGGGTTGGAAGTTCTCCGTCATCCGCCGTACTTACCAGACCTTGCGCTTACAGACTTCTACTTTTTCCAGAATTTGGATAACATCTTGGCGGGAAAAAAATTCAATACCCGAGAGGCAGTACAAAATGCCTTTGAAGAATTTGTTGCCTCCCGTCCAGCTGATTTCTTCAAGAAAGGCATCAATAAGCTACCAATGCATTGGCAAAGATGCATTGATTGCACGGGTGATTATTTTGATTAATAGAAAAAAAAAATATTTAAAAAAATTACGCTTCAATTATTTTGTGAAAAACGGCAATTTCATAGGTAAAGACCTAATATTTTTAATACCTTTTTGTTGGATGATAAATGAGTTTTATATACTATTAAGATTCCACAAACTCGATACACACATCAAAAGTGTCTAGGGATCAAATAAAATTTAGAATATTTCTGCAAATGAGGTTTATTATACTGAATTTTTAGGTCGCTATTGATTCTATTTAAATAAAGAATTTTGTTTAAAATTCGATTATATAGAGAAAATTAGGTGTCAATTAGAATTTCTATAAAATCGGCTGGATACAAGACATATTTGGATTTTAATTTGGATTGTTGGAAAAACTGATCCCGTTTGGACGAGGGGCCACTTAAATGCTCAGATTTAGATTGAGTGAATTGTTTTAGACGTAATTATCCCTTTAAGATGCCGGTTGGGTAATTCGTTTTAACTAATGCACGACCATGCACGTCCACACATTGTGAGCCTCGTAGCATGCACTCTTATTTTAACTCTCTTATTAATTAATTAGTTATTAATTAACTCTCGTTCTGCCATGGCCTGCTTAGTTGCCAGACCTCGACCTAATTGAGCATGCATGGGATATGCTCCAAGGAAGAGCCCTGTCAAGTATGGATGCTAGGCAAACTCCACAACAACTTTTTGACTTGTTACAAAACACGTGGGTGGCCATTTCTTAAAGTGATTTAGATATTCAGCGTGCCAAATTGCTGCTATTGTGTTATTCGTGTTAATGGTGAAAACACAGAAAAATAATGTTTTTATCTATATAATTAAAAAAATCTTAATTTTTGATCTTTTTTCGCCATTTATTTTCGCCGTTAAAGGGAGAACCTTCCACTTCGTTACCGTCGCACGGGACGCCGGAGTGCGGCTTTCATTGCCGAAAACCTCCCTCTCCCGCAGTCCCATGAGCCTTCGCTGGCGGGTTCGGGGGAACCCACCTCCAGTCCAGGGCTCGACATGGCGCGTGCGCTCCTGTACACCATCTCATGAGGGATGACTAGAGAGGGACGTCGCCGGCGCTGCACAGAGCGCTGGCCAACGCTGTCGGGCCGCGAACGAATGCGCAAGCTCCTCGTGACCCGACTCCGTGCGTCCAGACGGAAGCCGCAGGTTTTTAGCCGGTACGAGTCCGGCATAACCCAACTTCGGCCCCCGCTGGGGTCGGGTATCCATGAGGATTTTCCTGCGTCAAAAAAAAAGAGATAGAGACAAGTGTGATGAACACAAATAATAATTTTCTACGTTTATTGAGCCAAAAATGGGTTTCACCTACATAATGTGTAAATAAATTATTATAAGTTTACGTCTAGTTAGCTATTAGTAGGTATAAATTATAAAAACTGTGTAAGTTTCTAAAAATTTGAAAAAAAGATCTACTGGTTATTAAATAACGCAAATAACTTACTTAAATCTTTAGCCTCTACTTAGCCCAGAAAATTTAATGTAATCGCCATTTCGATCCCCATATTTTGTTTCATTATATTATAAACTCTTATGATATATGGCGACACGGCGTTCCAGTGCTTGTTACTAATCTGCTCTTGATTTATATCTGTCAACACGACTTATGATGTAATAGTGATTCCAGTTGATTCTTTTTTTATAAAGTTTTATCTAGATAAAAATTATCTGAGCATTGAACAATCCGCACCTTACTTTACTTAACGTGAAGGATTTATTTGTGAATTTATTTCGTTGTCATTTATAATTTAAGTACTTCTTTTAGGAAAATAATGGTTGAATTAATGGTGTATTATGTTATTGAATAATCAATGTATTTATTAAAGATTACAAATGAGTAATAAATAACACAACCAAAGCTAAACCTAATATTGTTTGTAGTTTAAATATTTTAAAAATTATGTATTATACTATAGATAGCAGTTACAAGAAGACAACAGTAATTTCACACTTTGATAAACTAAATTGTAATTACTAAATGTCTAGCTAGGTAATTATCAGTCTTAGGGTTATCTCTATAAAGGTTGGTTAGACTTATCTCCCACTTCTCTCAGCTAATTGAAAAGCGTCCTTTGTTTGTACTGTATAGTGATGAACGCCTTACTAAAATATATTACAAGATTTCTGTAATAGTCTTTAACTGCTGTTGCTACAAATATTTACAATTTGGCAATGTGACAAAAAGACTGACACAGGGTGTAATCTTTTTTGAAAAAACAAAAATGCCCTGTTATTTGAAAAATACATGACTTACATTTTTTTTCATATTTTTCCGATAACTATTATGACTTAGCCTTTTTACCAGGTTTCGGCTTGACGTCAACCTTTGGAACACCCTGTATAATCATAAGAGAAGATCAAAGGTAACATGTAGAAATAAAAAAAAACCTGTCTTTGAAAAAAGGTTCAATCAAAATATTGTGTTTCCTACCATGGTTGTGTTTAAAGATCTATATTAACAACAACGACAATAGTCATTTACATGTTAACACTGAATTGAAGCTCATGAAGTCAGATGTTACTGACATGAAAACTTGTCTTGAATTCATACATCATTCTGTGGAAACACTAACGGATAGAATCTCGTCTGAACAACATTGAGATAAAAGGAGTCCCGGTATCACTATCAGAGAACCTCTTCGACATTATGGATAAATTTGGTAAACTCGTTATTTTCTACTATGCGTAATGATAAACAGCATAAAACAATAATAGTATCCTAACATAACAGATACTTAAAGGAGGATTTTGTTGCCGCAGCGAAAAAGTGCCCTTGTTTCCCAAAAGATCTTGGACTCCGAGGTGATACCAGAGTATATATAAATTACCATTTCACTTTAGAAAATAAATATTTACTTAATAAAACCAAGACTATTGCTAAGGAGTGGCGGTTTGATAAAATATAAAAATAAAATAAAATCGGAACAAGACTTAAAAAAGCTTTCTTAAATATTGAATGTGTTTTTGTTATACTTCAATATGGCTTGGGAAAAACTTGCTTGCTTAAGTTCTATAACTGTTTTTTGGCTTCAATGTGTGTACGCTTGTGTGGTGTGTGTTTCTGTTTCTATGGGATATTTAGCAATACTACTCTATTGTTATACGTTATGGCTTCTGGCGACGCTTATTTTAATTACAATTTTTACTTCTCCTCTTTGTACATTATCTTAACCGTTATTATGCATATTCCATGTTTTCTAAAAATATTGTTATTAATTTTGTTATATCCGAAGCTTTCTTTATTGTTAAGCTTATTTAATCTGAACTCAAAATGATGCTTAAAGTATATTATCAGAACTTTCGTGGTTTACGTACTAAAACCTCGCTATGCTTTCGTAATATCTGTAGAAACTCCTATGATGTTGTGTGTTTGACGGAGACTTGGTTAATTGAAGGTGTGAAGGACAGCGCATTGTTTGACGATCGGTACATTGTTTGGAGGAGGGAAAGGGATTATAAAAGAACGAAGCAAACATTAGGTGGCGGAGTGCTAATTGCTATTCGGCGAGAGCTCACGGCCGAGGCCCGTATGGACTGGTGCTCGAATGCAGAGGATCTGTGGTTAACATTAACACTGCTATGCCGGAAACCCAGGGTTTTATGTAAGCTGCATATATGTACTGTGTATATTTGCAATCAGAACATAGGTAGTTCTCTATCGCAGCAGTTGTCGATTTTTTCAGAACAACTTAAGTATTTAAGTATATAGCTAACTCTAGTATATAGCTTTAGTCTTAACTTTCAAGTCAAATCTTTTTGTAACTTCGTTGTAATCGAAAAGCGAACATATGTTCTACATTCAGCTGTAAAGGGATAGAACACGGTACCAGTACACATCCACTTAACCAATGGATATTGTAACCTACGCCAATGTTTCTTGAACATCAGGTGGAATATCTCTTTTATATAAATGTATCGCTAAGAACTTAACCTGAATATTGCTAAATTTAGTTAATAAAATAACATCTAAATATTTTTTTCTGATAAGTCCTAGGCCATAAAACCTTTTACACTCAGATTTAAAAATCTTTGTTCAAATTTTTCCATTATACGCTTTGATATATTCCCAAATTATTCGATGTATAGAAGTCCCCCATAGTTCATTCAAATTAACTCATAGTTCTAACACGATTAAAAGCTTACTAAAAAAGGTAACCAGCCGTCGACAGAGCGCGACCTAATGAAGAAAGTTAACCCTAACCGTCTACAGGAACAAATGTAAAAACCTGCTTAATTCTTTTAAACAATTAAGAGATTCTAAATATTGAAATGTCACCCGTGTTTGGAAGTTTTGTGCTATGGATGTTTGTATACATATATATAATTTTTGTGTACGGTGATTGAAACTTGATAACAATGTATTATAAAAGGAAACATTGTGTAAACACGATGTTGTACTACTATACTTTATATCTTTATATATACATAAATAAATGTATTTTTATGTATTATAAAAAAACAATTATAAATATGTTTGAAATATGTCAATTGCTTACTTTCACTTAGTTCTTTAAACGCTTTACCTATATGTGTATTGTATCGCCAACAGTTCAACTACATATTAACAAAACAAAAATAACAAGTTTATAAACAATACCTTTCTAAAAAAACCGGCACAAAATATGTTTAACAGATTTAAGGAGCACCAAATAGAATGAATCTTATGTTTTATACAAATGGACAAGGAAACATTCACAAAACACAAAAGTATTGTAAAACTCCTTGAGGTACTTTGTTTGATGTCTGACTGTTAAGTCCGGTGAAAGGAGGAAGAAAGTTATGGGCTTGGCGGTTAACAAAACCAAATGATTGATATAAAATGCATAAAATTATTTTGTTTTTGCATAAAAAAGGCTACAAAAATATTGGATCTGTGAAACAAAATAAATTGAAATGTATGTCTATTTTAAATAAAACACTTTTTACCGGATATTATCGCGTATATTTTAGTTCAATTTTAAGACATAAATACTTTGCTATAACATCGCTACGCAAGAATGGTTTTGAAAATAGTGTTTTTTAAGTTAAGTATGAGACTAGCAAAGATGATGGTCAAACTCAATATGGGATTTTGACCTGCTAATTGTTAGTAGTACGCATGAAAGATTAACTCATGAGTATCCTTTTCCCGCTTAAACTTCCCTAATTTTAAATCTAAAAATTTTGTAAAAAAATAATAAATAATTTGTGAAAAATCAATCATAAGTTACCATGTTGTTTTCTATTGAATGTATCAATGTCAATGTCAAAAAAAGTAACAAAACGATGTCGAAAGAACCCACAAGTAATGGACGTTATTGGCGGATTAGTTTTGACAGTCAATCAACAATCTGTCCGTTCTTTTTTGAATGAATTAGATAGAGTGAATCCAAAAAAATCGGGGAAAATATATATTTAAGAAAAATATCTTACAATGGTAGGAAGGTCTATATATATAAACTAACGATTTTATGATAATCTATATTTATTGGCCTTTAATTTGATATACTGACTATTAGTAGGTCATTTTTTGTACTAACTGCTTTAAAACTTAAGTGGATACATTTAGCCGAAAAATCGTAAAACATCTTTAGTGATGTTTTAACTAAGTTTTATATTTACTTCAAAATATCTGTTCTTCATCTATAAAATCATTAAGTTCCTTAACGGTGTTATAGTGAAGTACTGAATATTTTTTTGCGATGTGTAAAATAAGCAAATATTTTATTGCAAAATACACAGCAATAACATCACTAAAGTATGCTTAATGATGTTTTAGTAAAGTTTTTCCAATTAAATAAAAGTTTATGACATAACTACAACCCCTTCAATTCATTTTATTTAACACAAAAGAAGGCTTTGATCTTGAAACTTAATTAAATTGGAAGGTACTTAAAGGACGTATCTTTAGAGATATTACACGTACCAGTACGATACATAGTTTGGAAGTAGCAACATGTTAAATTTTTCCCACACTTTTCGCTTATATCTCAAAACTTGGTATTGAGGCTTAGTGATGTTATAGATAGCGTACGGCAGACTAGTATAGCTTACATTGGCTTGATTATGGCCTTAAACAGTACATATTTTGTCAGTGATTCACAATTTTCTTCGCAGAGGTAGTGTGTTCTGTCGTTGAATATTTTTCTTTACGCCTTTTACCCGTTGGATAAATATAATGTAATAAGTGATCAGTATTTCAACCGTTGTTTATATTTTTAGTACTATTTTTGATTAGGCATACTATTTTAAATTAACATTACTTTTTACACAGCGCACCAATAAGTTTACAAAAATAAAGGAATCTTCGCATAGAAAACTTTTTATATATTTTATGTTCATTTTTTCCGCATTTCGGTCTACTTTTCTAATCCAATTCAATATTTATTTCATATACCTGCTACTGTAAGAGCCTTAACATAAATAAATTGATGAATTACGTTATTTTATAAGTTCGTATTTCTTGAATATAAAAAGTCCTTTTAGAAATGGGACTTCCATAAGGATAATAACATTCTGAATGGATAAAGCATCCTTGCGTTTTATTGAATCAATCCAATTTCGAAAGCTGGACGAATCAAACTTTTCCAATAATGTAGTTGAAACTTTATTTTCCATAATTTTATTGGGATTTTATAAGTTAAAAAAGTCGTTCGTTGTATTTTAGTTAATATTTGCAGGTTGAATGTTGGGGGCTGGTTACTCGAAAATAAAATGAAGGTAAAACTGCAATGTAAAACCGTCCCACTTTTAATATCACGTAATAAATAGTTTTCGGTACGCACTTTATGGCTTAGTAGCTACTTCTTTTTTGCTTTCAAACAATCTCGTTTCCAATATTCTGTATAAATCATGCTCATACGCAATCGACGAATAACTGTGACTTGCGTAAATTTGTTTGATTATTTGCAGAAACTCGCTTTGCATTGAACACCGTAAGTATTTTCCTTTTTTGCCAAAGTTTTATTTCAATTGTACGGGTGTGTCACTGGGAGTGTAAACTAAAATCGCCGCATTTGACTGCTGGGATCAGTAGGGTTAAGTTCTTCATTTATTCGTCCAGGACATTGATATCACCTTATTACGATAACATTTTAATTTATACTTTTATACTTTTATTTATGAACAAAACAATTTTTAACAATGTTGTGGGACACCCTTGTTAAGCACGCAGACCTGTATTAAGGGGTGTCCACTCTTCCAATCGTTATACAATTCAAGTAGTTATACACTGAAAAATCGATTGCTAGACGTCTTTGTCGTAAAAAATAGTAAGTACACACATTCATTTTATCTATTATTTTTTGTAGGGTAGATATAATACGAAATGACAAATATTAAACACCGCGACTAGTGACAAACTGTGGGTAACAATATCAAAAAAGGACAGGACTACTACACTATTATGTGACTTTGATTCTTATTACAATACGATTCAGGTTAGTTTGGCGTCACGCAGTATGATACGCTCCGAACCATTGTTAAGGAATGTACACGTTATAAGCTTATGGCGTTTTGTATTTTAATTTAAATAATTATTTATACAAGTTAGTAATTTAGACACATTATATCGCAATACAGAAAATGTAAAGTGTTTGTACTTTTTATTTTACATTTTATACCTTTTTGTTTTGTTATCAAATAAATATCATGACAAATAACTGAAGATAACTAGTTTTGATTCACACAACGAAAACAAGATTTATCTCATAAGAAAAAAAAGATATTGCGAAAAGAAGCAGTAACCCAATAAAGGCAGATCAGTGTGACTTAAATTTCTTGCTACTTAAGTTTTCAAATCCACAGAACACCTAAATAACACGTGGAAACGTACGTTTCTGAAATGAGCTTAGCGTTTCTGTAAATCAGTTGTGAGTTGGATCAGGAATAGACAAAACCTTTTATCCGTTACCAAAATGTGTATCAAATTAACTGCATAGAGGAGCTACCAAACTTTTTTTTATTTAAAGGATATTGTATTTTTTTTTTGAATTACTAACAATTGGAATGTAGTCCTGCCGTTTGTCTTCCATCTCACCTGATGGAAAGTGAAGATGAAGACGAGGATGTGACACGCCTATCCAAGACATCCTATTAACTCCACGGGCTTTTAGACCGCAATTGTATTTATCTAAAAAAACAAAAAATCTTAACTGAGTAGCCCTAGTTTCGGTTGATTAAAACTTGTCTTGTATTAATAAAAATAGAAAATTTTATCACCATCTTGTTTATTTTATGTTATGTATAAATAGAATATTTTTTGCCGTGTGATTGTTTAAATTTTTAAGGTTGAATAAAGCTACATTCTCTTATTATTCTGCCATAAATATCTATTATTTCAGTTTTGTGGCATGCCTTGGTAACTCATAAAGTTCTGTTTTGTACCTTGGGGTGTCGGATATGTCGAACATCGGTCCCCAAGTGAAATAATCAGATATATCTTCGAAATGGACAGTTTATTAATGGCCCTATTAGCCTTTTAAAGGAGAAACCCACCTTCCCATACATGCCTGGGCCAATGGCTTTTGTAAAAATAACATTATAAAGTTAAAGCTACAGATAGATATAATAATATTAACAACATACTAAAGAAAGTTTCAGAACATTTTGCATTCCGAAAACAGAGTTATAAATACTTAAAATATGGTAAGAAAAATTATCAGTAGTGGTTGTACAAAGGCTACATGTTTTTTTTAGAACACACCCAGTTTATTAACATAATATATTTGTTAGTTCAAGTAAGGAAAATAAATAATTCTCAAGAAAATATAAGCTTGGTACACGTTTTGTTAATTGATATTGCATAGGGAGACCCAATTGAAACACTTATTTCACTTCTTTACAGAGAGCACTCGTGACGCACGAAAAAAAAAAGAAACGAATGACCGTTGGAGATTTGAATCATGAGAATATCATGAGAGGATATGAATGCTGATATACCAAAATAAAAATGAAAAATCCAACATATTTTTCAAATTTTTTTTTGGATGAATTCTTGATATTTCCAATACCATAATCATAAAAATGTGAATACACCGTAAACATAGACATATATAAAATCTTTTCTTAAGTTTTCACGATACATACTTTAAATAAAACACTTTTTACCGGATATTATCGCGTATATTTTAGTTAATTTTAAAATTATTTCGACGTTTCGGCATCTTTGCAGTTGCCGTGGTCACGATAGACTAAGGTGTTGTTCATCTATTGCCAGTAATAAAAACTACATGATTGTCAATACATATTAACGCCATCTGTTTCTCAGTCTTCTCGCATAACGTCCCGGATTGACACAAAAGGCACTGACTGTGTCCTGAGTTTGCAGTCTAACAGTTTGCTGGTTTTTCATATCAATATCCTTTAAATAAAAAAAAGTTTGGTAGCTCCTCTATGCAGTTAATTTGATACACATTTTGGTAACGGATAAAAGGTTTTGTCTATTCCTGATCCAACTCACAACTGATTTACAGAAACGCTAAGCTCATTTCAGAAACGTACGTTTCCACGTGTTATTTAGGTGTTCTGTGGATTTGAAAACTTAAGTAGCAAGAAATTTAAGTCACACTGATCTGCCTTTATTGGGTTACTGCTTCTTTTCGCAATATCTTTTTTTTCTTATGAGATAAATCTTGTTTTCGTTGTGTGAATCAAAACTAGTTATCTTCAGTTATTTGTCATGATATTTATTTGATAACAAAACAAAAAGGTATGAAATGTAAAATAAAAAGTACAAACACTTTACATTTTCTGTATTGCGATATAATGTGTCTAAATTACTAACTTGTATAAATAATTATTTAAATTAAAATACAAAACGCCATAAGCTTATAACGTGTACATTCCTTAACAATGGTTCGGAGCGTATCATACTGCGTGACGCCAAACTAACCTGAATCGTATTGTAATAAGAATCAAAGTCACATAATAGTGTAGTAGTCCTGTCCTTTTTTGATATTGTTACCCACAGTTTGTCACTAGTCGCGGTGTTTAATATTTGTCATTTCGTATTATATCTACCCTACAAAAAATAATAGATAAAATGAATGTGTGTACTTACTATTTTTTACGACAAAGACGTCTAGCAATCGATTTTTCAGTGTATAACTACTTGAATTGTATAACGATTGGAAGAGTGGACACCCCTTAATACAGGTCTGCGTGCTTAACAAGGGTGTCCCACAACATTGTTAAAAATTGTTTTGTTCATAAATAAAAGTATAAAAGTATAAATTAAAATGTTATCGTAATAAGGTGATATCAATGTCCTGGACGAATAAATGAAGAACTTAACCCTACTGATCCCAGCAGTCAAATGCGGCGATTTTAGTTTACACTCCCAGTGACACACCCGTACAATTGAAATAAAACTTTGGCAAAAAAGGAAAATACTTACGGTGTTCAATGCAAAGCGAGTTTCTGCAAATAATCAAACAAATTTACGCAAGTCACAGTTATTCGTCGATTGCGTATGAGCATGATTTATACAGAATATTGGAAACGAGATTGTTTGAAAGCAAAAAAGAAGTAGCTACTAAGCCATAAAGTGCGTACCGAAAACTATTTATTACGTGATATTAAAAGTGGGACGGTTTTACATTGCAGTTTTACCTTCATTTTATTTTCGAGTAACCAGCCCCCAACATTCAACCTGCAAATATTAACTAAAATACAACGAACGACTTTTTTAACTTATAAAATCCCAATAAAATTATGGAAAATAAAGTTTCAACTACATTATTGGAAAAGTTTGATTCGTCCAGCTTTCGAAATTGGATTGATTCAATAAAACGCAAGGATGCTTTATCCATTCAGAATGTTATTATCCTTATGGAAGTCCCATTTCTAAAAGGACTTTTTATATTCAAGAAATACGAACTTATAAAATAACGTAATTCATCAATTTATTTATGTTAAGGCTCTTACAGTAGCAGGTATATGAAATAAATATTGAATTGGATTAGAAAAGTAGACCGAAATGCGGAAAAAATGAACATAAAATATATAAAAAGTTTTCTATGCGAAGATTCCTTTATTTTTGTAAACTTATTGGTGCGCTGTGTAAAAAGTAATGTTAATTTAAAATAGTATGCCTAATCAAAAATAGTACTAAAAATATAAACAACGGTTGAAATACTGATCACTTATTACATTATATTTATCCAACGGGTAAAAGGCGTAAAGAAAAATATTCAACGACAGAACACACTACCTCTGCGAAGAAAATTGTGAATCACTGACAAAATATGTACTGTTTAAGGCCATAATCAAGCCAATGTAAGCTATACTAGTCTGCCGTACGCTATCTATAACATCACTAAGCCTCAATACCAAGTTTTGAGATATAAGCGAAAAGTGTGGGAAAAATTTAACATGTTGCTACTTCCAAACTATGTATCGTACTGGTACGTGTAATATCTCTAAAGATACGTCCTTTAAGTACCTTCCAATTTAAATAAGTTTCAAGATCAAAGCCTTCTTTTGTGTTAAATAAAATGAATTGAAGGGGTTGTAGTTATGCCATAAACTTTTATTTAATTGGAAAAACTTTACTAAAACATCATTAAGCATACTTTAGTAATGTTATTGCTGTGTATTTTGGAATAAAATATTTGCATATTTAACGCATCGCAAAAAATATTCAGTGCTTCACTATAACACCGTTAAGGAACTTAATGATTTTATAGATGAAGAACAGATATTTTAAAGTAAATATAAAACTTAGTTAAAACATCACTAAAGGTGTTTTACGATTTTTCGGCTAAATGTATCCACTTAAGTTTTAAAGCAGATAGTACAAAAAATGAATAGTCAGTATATCAAATTAAAGGCCAATAAATATAGATTATCATAAAATCGTTAGTTTAAATATACAGACCTTCCTACCATTGTAAGATATTTTTCTAAAATATATATTTTCCCCGATTTTTTTGGATTCACTCTAGTTAATTCATTCAAAAAAGAACTGACAGATTGTTGATTGACTGTCAAAACTAATCCGCCAATAACGTCCATTACTTGTGGGTTCTTTCGACATCGTTTTGTTACTTTTTTTGACATTGACATTGATACATTCAATAGAAAACAACATGGTAACTTATGATTGATTTTTCACAAATAATTTATTATTTTTTTACAAAATTTTTAGATTTAAAATTAGGGATGTTTAAGGGGGAAAAAGTTACTCATGAGTTAATCTTTCATGCGTACTACTAACCATTAGCAGGTCAAAATCCTATATTGAGTTTGACCATCATCTTTGCTAGTCTCATACTTAACTTAAAAAACACTATTTTCAAAACCATTCTTGCGTAGCGATGTTATAGCAAAGTATTTATGTCTTAAAATTGAAGTTATAAAATAAAATGGCGTTATCCAATACAATAAAACAAGCAGTTTACTATATGAAATCTTAAATAAAAAATAAAAGTTTTCAATTACATCAAAATAAGGTACTTTTTTTAAGACTTTATAGCAAGCCTGTATAAAAAAAAAATTTGTTAAGTTTTAAATTCTTTCAAATAAGGGTAACTCCAATTTTTTATGTACCAAACACAAAACAGCTTTTCAGCAACCAAAAATAATTCAACACTTATGAAATGTAATAAAATTGAACTTTTCTTAATCTAAACATACTTTAAAATAGTCTTTTTTTTCGAAAACATAGCCAACAGACTTTCAAATTTCTATTATATATTAAAACATCGTCGCAACAATTAAAATACCACTTGGTGATAAAGTCTACTTAAGAGGGGGTATACAGGTAAATTGCCAGTCGTAATTTGTTTTTAACCCTAGAAAATAAACCATGAATTACCAGAAAAAACAAATCATAGATATTAAAGCATACTTCAAAGGGACTGGATTAAGTAAAAACATAAAATAATAAAATTTTATCGATAAAAAAAAATCACGAACTTACGTCTATTTTTTAACTATTATCAATTTATTTTCAATATGATGCATATTACTGAGCCAATATTTTAATATATAATATCAAATTATATTACGAAGCGACCCTATTAGCGATTTTAGAAAATAATGTATATTTTACGAGTTTTTAAATTAAAACTTATTCGGTGCATACTACGTTCTTATTCCGCGCAGAACGCTCCCGTCTGTCGCACCTGACTCGATATCACAGGCATGTTTTGTTTCATCAATTAGTCGTGATCACTTCGTTGAGACGAGAGGACTGCGTTTCTGTGCTCCGATCGCGGCGCCGAGAAAATACTTCGTTTTATATTCCAATTATTGTTTGATTGTGAAAAAGGACGTAGAAAATATGGCAAACAAAAAAAACAAACGAAAACGCAATAAAAGAGTATTGAAGGAGTTAAAAATTCAGCTCATGGCTAATTGTCGAAGGTATGTAAGTATTACTTTACTTTTCATAAATATGCCTACCTAAAACAAGTTAATTTTAAAATTATTATCATTATATTGTTCCGTTGATGAGTAGTTTCACCTTGATATATCGAACCTTGTGTATAGACTTTAGAGCTCACAATACAATGTATAACAAGCGCTGAAGCAATGCCGGCGCGGGTAGTATATGCAAAACAGAACGATGCTTTTGACTATTCGCTAATGAGTGGTTCAGTTGGTCAACATGCCGGTCGCCACGTAGAGGTCCCGGGTTCGATTCCCGGACGCGCAGAAATTTTAATTTTTGTTACGAGTCTGGGTGTTATATGTATGCATAATAAATATGTATTTAAAAATATTTAAGTAGTTTATCAGTTTTCTGGCACCCATAACACAAGCTTTATCACATTTCTCTTTGATAGGCCTGCTGGAAGAGATTTCTTCTTAGAAATAAGTAGCGCCTGTTGTGTCATCTGTAATTGTGTATTTTTGTGTAAATTTTCATGTGTACAATAAACTGTAAATAAATAAAAATAAGCTTTGCTTAACTTGGGGCTAGATGGCGCTGTGTGATTTGTTCAAGAATATTTATTTATATTTATTTATTCGCGTGTTGGTGGACTTGGTGGCAGTATATAAAGTTACAATTTTTAAAGTACATAATTATAATTACAGTACATAATTATAACGTTATTTTGTATTATCATTTTAAAGTCTTTCATGTGTACAATAACAAGTAAATAAATAAATTAGGTGTTGCTAAAGTATCATAATATTATATTTCGTATATTACTGTAGAGACCTATTATTTACAATTAGTTTGTATTTCAGAGCTGCTGCAGCATATAATATCACACAAACTGATGAATGCAATCCGGCCAATCCCGTAAGCGAAAATACCTCATCAATTTTGTAAGTTCGTTTTAATTGTTTATGTTGTGTAGCTTTTAAATAGAACGATTGAAATTTTCTCGACCGCAAAGTTTGTTTGAGGTGGTGCTATCCCCTTCTAGCGCTGAATACAGAAAAGTTATTTACTGAAAAATAAGAGGTCGGATTGGATCAAATTTTCAATTTGTGGTAATGAGTAGGGTTAAACTTTTAGCAGAATCGACAATCATAACTAACGGAAAACATTAAACTTTATACGACGTATTTAAAAAATGCACATACTTACTCTCTTTATTGGCGCAAATAAAATTTTAAATTCAATCCGACCCCTTATTTTTAAATACATTACTTTTTTGTTGGTGACGTTGGTGGAGCGAGCAAACCTTTGCAGCAAGGCATGCATGGGCCGGGGATAAAAATTATGTCCACCCGTTATGTCCACTGTCTTGTACCCCTTTTGTGTCTTGTGTCCCTTGACAGAGGACATAACGGGTAACGGGTGGACATAATTTTTACCCCCGGCCCATGCTTGCCCTGTAGTTCTGTATTTTATTAACAGATGAAATCTAGATTGGGGGGTTCCAGACTAAAAATTGTTTACATATCAAATCTTCAAAGCGTAGATTAATCCTCAAGAATATCGTTAGGTAATTAAGGAAACAGGGCGTTTTATCATATTTTTATTTTTCAGATCACCTTCTAATTTAGAGAATATTCCGATGACGACTAACGACGATAAAAATATTGCACCAGATAAGTGAGTATCAATTCCTCTCCTAAAAATCCCTTTTTCACACGGCTACTGTAAATAACAATTAATAAAAAAATAAAATAATAAAAAAATAGGAAAATTTTATAAACCAATACTTATAGTAATACTACTGTATTCCTTATTATAATTTTGTATACAATTTTATTTTACTTTATGATATAATATAATATTAACGACGCATTGACGACGCACGATGACCTTTTGTTGGCTGATTCATTGATTTCTAAAGCACCAATCGTTAAATTTTTTAGCAATGTTGTTATATTTTTCAGACCGATAATTGAGCCTTTAGATAACACTGGAGTTTTGAAAGAACTTGATCCAAATTGTGACGAACTTTTTGCACCAAATCGGTATGTATAAAAGTATTTTTGTTTTCGCATACATAAATACATATGTACTTACTTGTTAATGCTATTCGATTATTTATTTTTATAAAAACCAGAGAAAGGTTTTTATTTCTCTGGTTTTTATAAAAAGAAATATACGAATAGGATTAACAAGTATATATGTACAATATTAGAATATTGATTTTTAACATACTGGCGTTACTGACTTTACAATCCAGCTTGTAGATGAAGCCTCGCAATACCTGGAAAATAAAACATAAATCAGAAAAAAATATAAAAAATCTGAAGTTGAATTACTCCGAATTACATTCTAAAACCTTCCACAAACTAAAAGCGGTATGGCGTTGTACGATAATACATTTTGTTCAACAAATTAATAGTCACACTAAGAGCGGCAACCGTTACGAAATGACAACGCAGCGCCGACGTCCCATACGTGACATTCACTCCATAAAATGAAATTGATTGTTGAGATTGTAAAATGAAATGATTTGTTTTGATTTCAGAAACATCAAAACACGAGTCTATAAACGGGCAAAGACAGTTTTAAAAAAAAAGAAGACTGAGGCAGCAAAAGATGAAAATATCTATGATGCAAGCGAACGACTTATAGTAGACAAAGTGTACTTCTTTGAAAAACTTAAAATTATTTCAAATCATGCACCTCAATTCGGCTGTAACCTGTCCAACCTTAATATCACTGGTGAAACAAAAATAGGTCTATATTCAAAGCTAAAACTTTCTTGTGATATGTGCAAAGCTGAATTTATCATAAATACGTCAGATCCACACCCAACCGAAAACTTAGACATAAATACAGCAGCAGTCACCGGTATCACAAATGCTGGTATTGGTTTGGAACAATTTCAAGGATTGTGTGCGGCAATGAATCTTCCCACAATGTCACAACAAATGTTTGACAAAAAACATGTAAATATTTGTAAGGAATGGGAAAAAACTGCTCATCAGACTATGGCAGCTGCAGCTGAACGTGAAAGACGTGCTGCAATAGAAGAAGGCAGGGTGAAAGATGGCATAGCGGTAATCGATGTTATTGCTGACGCTTGCTGGTCTAAACGGTCCTACAAAAATAATTATGCGGCGCTTTCTGGAGCAGCAGCCATAGTTGGAAGAAAGTTCGGCGAAGTTTTATTCTTAGGCGTGAAAAACAAATACTATTGTATTTGTGATCGTGCACAAAATAAAGGTGAAGTTCTAAAAGAACACGCATGTTTTAAAAACTATACGGGTCCTTCTTCTGGCATGGAGGCAGAAATAATAATAGAGGGGTTCAAAAATTCAATAGATATGTATAATCTTATATATGGGCGAGTTATCGCAGATGGAGATTCGAGCACTTACTCGAAGATCCTTGAAGAAAGACCTTATAAAAGCATAACAGTGGAAAAAATAGAATGCCGAAACCATATTGTCCGTAATATGTGCAATAAGTTAGTTGCCGTCAGTAAAGACACTAAATACCCATTAAATATGAGAAAAATGCTGACCACCCAAAGAATACTTGCCATCAGAAAAGTGATTTGTTTTGCGATAAAAAAACATAAAAGTGATGATGGTGAATTAGGACTACGAATAAATAACCTCTTTGTTGATATTTCGAATTCATATAATCATTCATTTGGACATCACGACGAATGTTTAGTTCACTACTGTAGTAGTGAAAAAAAAAGTGAAGATCTTGTGGCAAAAGTAAAAAACTCAACATTCTGGTCTAAAATCCAATATATTGTGGGCACAGTCGCCGCACATTCACGAAGTCTAATTAATGATTGTGACAGTAATGCTGTGGAGCAATTTAATAGCATAATTGCAAAATTTGTGGGCGGCAAACGAACAAATTTAATACAACGGCAGACATATCAATCCAGATGTGCGGCTGCTGTTGTGGCATACAATACTAAGAGACCGTTATATAGTATACAAAAGTCGCTTTTAGGCAAGAGCCCCAAATCAAAAGCAAAAGATTTTGAAGATAAAAGGATACGTAGGAATAAGTTGAGACGAAAATTTAAAAGTTGCAAGAAACTACGTTTTCACTATAAACCGACATTGCCTGCAGTCGAAGATAAAAATTATGGAACCGACACCTGCCAAAAACCGGATATGGAAGTAGATGTGTATGAGATGACAAAATGTAGCTTTTTAAAAAATTTGGAAAAGACTGTTACTGAAAGATCACAGATCGAAAGAGCTACTATCTTACAAAGGGAAAGTAGCGAATGGCTGGAACTTCGCAGAAATTTATTAACAGCATCTAACTTTGGGAAGATCATCAAACGTCGTCCAACCACCAGTGCAAGTATCGTGAAAACATTACTGTACAAGAGCGATATATCAAACGTTGTTTCAATAAAACATGGAATAGATAACGAAGCAGTTGCTCTCAATCAGCTCGCAGCACAAGAAGGAGTGCAAATAAGTCCATGTGGTTTGTTCATAGATAGTGAAATACCATTTTTGGCAGCTACTCCTGATTGGAAACGATAAAATTGTGGAAATAAAATGTCCACTATCTGCGTTCAATATACTCATCAAGGAAGCAATTGAAAAGAAAAAAATAAAATTTTGGAACATAAAAGATAACACAATGGTCATTAACAAAAATGATTCTTGGTTTTATCAAGTACAAGGCCAACTTCATATAACTAAAAGAAAAATGTGTCTTTTTGCAGTGTGGTCTGGCGAAAATCAAATGATGACCGTTGAAAAAATCTTGCGCGATGACGATTTTTGGGAAAATAAAATGATTGGTAAACTGACTGAATTTTACATGGAACATATATTGCCTGAATTGATTGACCCACGTCAGACAAGAACCATGACACTGAGACAACCGATAATTACCAAAAAACGTCAACACGAACTACCGACTGAAGCTGGACCTTCAAAAAAACCTACAGTAATGTCTTCCGAATTGGTAGGCACCCATTCTTCAGATTTAGCTTCCTCTGGACCTTCTAATATAGCACAAAAAGTTTTGTCATTTGCAGATTATTGATGCACCTGATGTAAGGTCTGTTCATTCTTACAAATGTATTTACCTGAAAATTTAAACAATATTTTTATATCTTTTACAATTTTTAGTCATTTGAAAGGGAGTTACAACAAAATTACAAATGTTAAATCGTTGTTTTGTTATGGAATGTATAATTTATACTAATAAGTGAGTCGTGGAAGATTAACAAGGAGGCCTTTGCCCTGCAGTGGGACAGAAACGGCTAAAAATAATAATAATAAGATTTTAAATTTTTTTCATTAAAATTCAATTTTGAAATGAGTTTAAGACAAGTTAAAATGAACAGACGATAAATCACATATATTTTAATTAAAAAATTTTTTAACTTACTTTCTTTCTGTCTGTGCTTTGCAGTATAGGTACGAGTCATTCAACGCATTCTGAAAAAAAATATCATTGTAAATAAAGCACATTCTTAAAAAACATTATAAAATAAATAATTAATTATATTACTTATCATTGCGTATTATTTACCACCAGCAAAAAGTGCAGTACAGGTACAAGTCAGTCAACGCATTCTGAAAAGAAAATTATCAATGTAAATAAAGCACATTCTAAAAAACATTACAAAATAAATGATTATATTACTTACCTTTGCGTATTATTTACCACCAGCAAAAAGTATTTTTAGCGTTTCGATGTACAGCTAGGTGATCCGATCCGATTTATCTAATTATTTTAGGTGTACTGTGCGCGATCGCTCAAAACACGAGGGACCGTCGGAGTTACCGGACGAGAGCGGGACGTGTGAAGCGCGCGGGTGAAATCTGATTTTTTTCTAGGTTTATGCGCGCTCTTAAGAGAAAATCTTAATATCACAATATTAGAATAGATAAAAAGCTATCACAGAATTAACGCAAGACTTAATCCTTTACAAATAAAACTTACAATGATACAAATGGCACTTAATCAGTCTTATTAACATGTATTACCCGTTAGCTAAGTTTCTAACTATAAAGGCGTAGTTCCCTCACCATCATCGTTTGTTAATTTTATTATTGGTATGTTTTTCCAAAATGTTAATTTATGTGGCGGTACTATAGGTGTTAATTTATCGAGTAACGCTGCTTTTCAATCTGGTTCAATACCTTTTGGAGATGTACAAAATGTAAAACTAAAACTACTTGGAATTTTTAAATAACGATCAATCATGAAGGGTAAAGATGAAAAATTTTTTTTTTTTTTGCTGCCGAGGCACCCTCGCGGGAGGGAGGTGGAAGATGCGTCATGCATACCGCCCGCAGGTAAATTCCTCTGCGGGGGGTTATGTGGGACTCACCAGAATGGCACCTACCCACTAAAAACCACCTGTTGGCTGTAGTTATTACCGTTAGCCTTCATCGGAAGCGACACCCGTCGGGAAGTTGGGCGCGCTGGCGGAGACCCGCTAGCGGGTCTTCCGCCTGTTGTGAAAGTTGCACTGAAGGTGCTCAAAGGGACATGAGTTGGTGGCCGTTCTGGGCAGCCTCCGGTGAAGCCGGGGCTGGGCAGAGGTCGGCCGAAGCATGATTTAGGGATCAATTCATTTAAATGAACCTATAATGAATTGAGAAGGGAACTATGCTCCGCCAGAGCTAGCAAACGCTCTGTCGGAGTACGTGAAGCCCTAAGTTTACGGGCCAAGACTGCGATTTCACTAACATCGATATTTTTCATAGCGTCGCAGACGATACGCATATCGTCTGCTACGGAGGATTGAGGAGTGGGTTTGTATGGGCGAGGAGCCGGGATGGGATTCGATGCGGGGCGCTGCCTCCAGTTTTCTGGGGCAGGCCTAGACTGTGTAGGCTTTGCAGCCGGAGGAACCCGGCTCCGCAGCGGCGGAAAGTTTTCTTGAGAAAGGCGCGGGGCCTGTTTGGGTGCCGCCCTTTTGAAATTGGAGCGCATACAACGGGGTGCACGAGGGCAGCCCCTGTAATTTGCGGTGTGGCCGGACTGGCCACAAAGCACGCAATCGGGAGGAGAGGGAGTTTCAGGAGTGCGATTGCACTCCTTAGTGAAGTGCGGGACCAGGCACTTGACGCACCTGGGCGGTGCGCGGCAGTTGGCCGCCGCGTGCCCGTACAACTGGCACCGATGGCACTGGCCGGGATGACCGCGGCGATGAGGCGCCTCGATCGAGAATCCAGAGAGGCCGCATATAGTGCTAACCCCTTTGAGGATCTCCCTGGACTTGGGGACGTTGGCGAGAACCACCAAAGCCAGAGGGTGTTGTCTCCCGTACTTGCTGTGCATTTTATGCACCGCGAGTGCCGGGAAGCCTTGGGACTGCAGATCCTCCAGGATAGCCTCGTTCGATAATTCGAACGGGACTCCCCTGAGTACCGCTCTGATCTTACGCTCTTCTGACAGAGCATAAGTGTGATAAGCATATTGCTTATCGGTGAGGAGCTTAGTCAAAGCTCGGAAATCGTCTATCGACGAGACAGTGATTTTAACAGATTCACCCGAGTTGGTCGCTCGGGTGTAGAGGATCTTGTGCTCATTGCACAATGTCGAGACCTCAGTCCATTTACCCTTTTCCCGAAGGAAAACGGGTGGTGGGACCTTGGCCTTGACAGAAGTTGGGGCCGGAGCGGGTGTTGAAGACACCGGGGCAGCTGGCGTTGAAGACGCCGCAGGGGGTGTAGGGACGGGCGCCGAGGGCGCCGGGTCTTGTTTCGAGCGCTTCTTAGAGCGCTTCTTAACAAGGGTGAAAGAAGGAGGCTCATCAGGGCCAGTTGGGGTGGCATCCGAGGATGACTCGGTCGCGGGTGCGCGCTTGCGGCGCGGAGGGGCGTCTACTTCGCACTCCATGTCACTGGAGGAAGGAGACGCGGGAGGACCTAAGACCTGAGGGGTCTGGGGGACTGGGGTGGCCTGAGGGGCCATTGAGGGAATTAACGCCATGATATGCGGGATGAGAGAGTCCAAGAAACGATACTTATCAGCATTTATATACATGCCTTCAGCACCGGTACTATCAAGTAACTTCCTCATAAACTCATTAGAGCTTAGAGAAGCCATTGCGGAGGGGTTGGGGAGGGACAGCAATATATAAATATATATACTATGAACCTATCAACGATGACTAACTTCCTTAAAACCACCCTACACGCAGTAGGGCGGTTGAGGACGACGCGGATAACTTACTCGAACACGAAGACTCGAGGCACCTGGAACGACGAAATTCCGTCGACGAAGCTCACGTTCCACGAAGTACGGTTTACAAGCCCCTGTCCGCCGTGAAAACGGCGTTAGAAACTTATTAGATGTACGGTTAAAACCCACTTTCCGCCGTGAAAACGGCGTTAGAAACTTATTAGAAGTACGGTTAACGAGCCACTGTCCGCCGTGAAAACGGCGTTAGAAACTTAATACGGTATACAACTATGAAATTATATATTACGACAACAACCAGTGAAATTTGGGTGCTCAATTAGCGCGGGGGCTAATAGAGCGGGAAGGCGTCTGCGATCGACGTGCGCTCGAGAACGCACGCAGACCGAGACTGTAAAAAATTTTCATTGAAATTATTTTTATAGAACAATCCAAATGAATTTCTCCTGAAACATACATGTACCATAGTTTTACATATGCTCTCGGATTTGATTTTTGGATGCGCCTTTCACTAATGAACTTTGGGATGTTGACGAAATTTTCTGGTGACATCGATTTAACTAGCAGCCTTGAAGTGACAATAACGGTTTTTAACAGCATTTTTCGCAGCATCTTAGAATATTGTTGTCCGGTGTGGAATCCTATTTATCAAGTGCAAGAACGTATTCAAAAAAAAGTTCTTATCCATTTAGCATACTCGGACAACAAATGTAGGAAGTTGTGCTCTTATAAGGAAAGATGCGACTATTACAGGGTGATGCCGCTAGTTACGCGAAGCAAAACATTAGACATAATATTTTTGTTAATTCAGTTAAAAAAAAGTTAATTCAGGGTCAAACAGATTCTGACGAATTGCTCACGCAGCCAGAATTCTGAGTTCCACGCCCCGGAAGCCGCTTGACAAATCGTAAGATTTTAGTGTCGACTCCAATAAAGACCACCGCTGGTAGACATGCTCCAATTCAAAGAATGATATGTTGCGCAAATAACACAAGAAATGACTGTGATATTTGATATTTTCTGATTATTTAGCCTCAATTAAAACAGCACTAAAAGAATGCTACAGCTCAATATCTTAGATTATTAAATTGTACATTATAGTTAGAAGATATATATATATATACCTTTTCAATAAATGTAAAATGTCCAGTTGATTATATTTTTTAATGCATGTTGGATTCACATCTAATAGGTGAACACTATTAGAACGAACACTATTTTGTTTGTTACCAGTTTTATGATTATTAAATAACAAATTAAAAAAAAAATTATTACTTTGGAACTATTAATTGAAGCCACTGAATCAACAAAATCTGTAAAATCATAAAGCCTACCTTTTCTTTTCATAGCCAGCTCTACCTGATGGTAAACCTGATCCGCACTCATAAACGTACGACCAGGTCCGAAATAAAATCTCGACTGCAGATACTAAGTCACTGTCAACTAAATGAAGTAATAAAGAATATAGTAGCCAATTTTTACTTTGCGCTGTGCAATTATCGAACCATATGTTTATGTTTTAGACGTCGCGATTTTGCGTTAGAAATATAAAAAAGATACTCATTATTTCCTCCTGTTTTCGTCCAGCTATTCCGTCATGAAACAAAGCGGCCAATGGTTTTTGATTAGACGTTATTCTACCATGACGAGCAAAAGTTTGATTTTATAAGCAATTAAACGTTGGCTGAAAATAATACTATTAAAACTGTCTAATCTTGGCAGCATTATGATTTTTTCAAAATCTGAAGAAAAATAAATTACGTTATCAATTTTAGGCATAGCTTTATGCTTATTATACAACTCTCTAGCTTGTGTATAATTTAGATGAGGTTTGCTAAATTCGGTGAATATCATTGACGGTGGGAAGGCTGTGCAGCGGCGGGCGAGGTTCGCATAGTGATATTTTAGCGTAGTAGTGTGGCTCACCGTTGTTTTTGTTAAGGAACGTCTGGTAAATTACTTGTTACAAAACCCTTTAAACTCTTTTAGTGATATTTAAGTTAAGTACATCGTGTTACAAAATTTCATATTCCTTAGCTACAATACCATTGTGTAAGTTTTACGTGTTTTTAGTGTAGTAATTGTGTATAATGGGATTTTAGTTAAGGATAGTAATGCGATAGAATGCATTAAACCTTATCTAAAAAAAAATTAAAGTATCTTAAAGATTTTATAGTATAGTATTAATGGTGTAACGTGGTTTTAGTCAGGCAGCAGTTGGAAAAACAATGTTAAAATATATCCATTAAAGGCGGCAAGTAATTTTTACTTAAGTATTGTGGGTGAACGATGTTTAAGCTGTGCAAATAAGACATTTTGCATCAGATAATGATGTTTTTGCCTAGGCTATCTTCTGAACGAAAAACGTTAGTAATACCTATAACCTAGAGAGATCGATAGAGATTTATTTTTTATGTATAATGTCATTCATAACTCAAAATCGCTCCTTTGTGGCTTAGTGATGTTTTAGTTAGCGGACGGCAGTAGTCTAAGCAGCTTCTCAAAGCTTATTGTGGCACTTCGCCTTTTTACTTAGCTGCAAAATATTGGTTTCTATACAAAACCCACGGTCCCAGGTCTATAACACCCTGTATAGTATAAACTGCAACGTCATGGTTATAGGAAATAATTTATCACCTTAAAAATGATTTTGGTTTCTTAGTATATATTTTTTATTAAAAAAACACAGAATCCCCCAAAAAAAAGCTGGTCGAAGAATTACAAAATGTATTGCCATTCCAAACGTCCAAATTTTAAAGATATCTTTACGGTCTGGACAGCGTATCTATTCTGCAACTAAAAAGGTTTTAAGTTGGAAAAATATAAAAGCCAACGCATAAAGTCACAAAAGTACCGAAAAATAACCTAATTTTCACCTACTGAGGCATGTGAAGAAACGTAAATATGATTCATTTATTTAAAACATATAAATAAACAGTACTTTTCTACACTGTATAATATAAAATATACACTATACACTACACTATATATAAAGTTTATATTTTAACTGGCTATACTATTACTAAGCTGTCGTTTTCTGTTATGTTTTATCGACTACGAGGATAGGCGCAAGTAATATCCATGATTACCACAGAGATACCCTTAAAAAGTAACACACTGAAACTCACTCATATTTTTGAGATATAACCTAAAACTTAATTAAAAATTAATATTTCATTTTTAAGGCAAACTTTATGCAGTTCATCAGTCTGGAAACTAGTTTGAATTTTACATGATGACTCTGATCTTAATACGACGACGTGGTTTTATAAATTCCATTATAAAGTTCTACAGTTTTGTGACCATGCTCATGTAAAAGTTCAAAGAATACTTTCGTAAAAGGATTTATTTCTTGATAGTATGAGATTTACTTGGCTAAAAAGATATTTTTTATTCAAATATCTACAGTACCTTTGGTTTTAAGAAAAGTTTTGAATATCAACTCCAATAATTGTTACCTCGAGTACTGATGCTACTTATCATTAAGCAGAATTAAATGAAAGAAACTTGTCTTTATATGGTCATAGGGATAACAAACAACATTTTGTAGTCATAAAGTATTTTAAAATCAAAAAAACTCTGTGTTTGAAATCTGTTTTATTTATTTACTTCCGATGCGGCCCGGGTTCGCACGGGTAACAGTGCATATACTTGGGAAACTGAGAAAGTTATAAGAAGAAAAAAAATGAAAATGTTCTATAGGTTTTGTTTTTTTATTACATCTTTTCAAATAGCTCTCCACCAGCGTCTACATGAATTTCATGCGTCTGCACCGATTTTCAAAGCACATTTTCCAGTCTACAGCAGGTAGGTACTTCCTCAACGGTCTTTTTCTTATTTTTTATCCTGCATATATTTGAAAAATTAGGTTCGCTACATATTATAAAAACAAATAACTAATATGAAGAAAATTACTTTTGATGGAATTAACTCAATCAAAGGTATGTATGTATACATTAAAATTTTGAAATAAGTAAAAAAAGTCAAAACACAAATTAACGTAAATCCATACCAACGCAACTGCAACCTTCCATAAAAACACTAAAATAAAACTTTACTCTAAATAAATATGAATATTAGTTTTTAAATTTAACGTGCCTAGTTTTCCTATACCTTTCACTTGAATTAGTTTATCTATTGATGAAACCCACATTAAAATTCGTAGCGTAGTTTAAAAGATCTAAGCGTGCAGAGGGACCGACGGCGGTAAGCGATTTTCTTTTATACTATGTAAAAGGTCTATCAGGGTTAAACGCGGGACTGCTGCGATATAAAAACCGTTACAAACGATTGTAAATAGAATCCGACCGATTGTGCTACATTTTGGTCAAATTTTAAATTCATAAAAAATAATTGTGTCTTTAAATTGTGGTAATTAAGTGAAAGTTAATAAATTATTATACTTAAAACGTGGTGTTAACTAACCAAAAAAAATGTTTACGGAAAAAATTCTCTTTCTACCCGTGTGTAATCATTTCATTTTAAATTGTAATACCAAAAATGGCTGTTCAAAAGATACATGTTATGTTTTAAAAATATATATTTTGATAAATTGATGCCGTTTGTTCGCTTAACCGCATAATATTTTCATTTCATGTTTTTCCTACGCCGCCCACGGAAGTCTTTTTATGAGTTATGCACAAAAAAGCGAAGGATGTCCTTTACTGGGCTAGTGAGGTAACTGGCGTCTCATCATTATAGGGGCAAAAGGGAGAAAAGAGTACATGCCAGAATCGTGTCGAAGAAATTGTTCAGGAAACTTTTATTATTTTTAGAATATATGAATAGCATGTAAAATCCTAAGTTATTTATGTAAGTTACAAAGTATAGCAACAGAAGTTATGTTACTTGTTGATGTGTCCAGTAACTTTTGAACTAGTAACTTTTTTCTAATTTGTTTATTATACAGGGTGGTCCATTTATAGTAGTCCAAAAAATTTTTTTATGTAAAGGACATCCTAACTAATCATTAGAAAATTTAACTTGAAAAAAAAATTTAAGGTATACAATTTACGATTTTTCGAAAAAAAAATGAAATTTCTCTACTCCTTTCACATAAATTACTCTAGTCTGAAAGCTATTCGTCCAGTTATCGAAACACCTTTGTCGTCGAATGGCAAAAATTATTTGCTGTTAAATTTGAAACAAGTTACAAGGTTGTGCAAATTTAAATTTAAGAAATAAGAACAGATTAGTTCAAATTACGATTACGGTATACTTCGTAATTTTTAATTTTCTCGATTTAATGCGCCTGATGCTATTTTTGAAGATGTTACTATTGTTCGACAGTTTTAATTTTTCTGTGTCAAGAATTACCATATTTGAAGATAATTTTTAGAAGCATGAGCAAAACTTTGGTGGTAAAATTTTTTGTTACAAAATTTAATTGAAACTTTGTAGTTTTTTTTTCAAATTGGAAAAAGTTGCAGAAGAAGTAAAATTTTAAAAAGTTTTTTCAGAATTTACACTACAAAGGCATTTAACGTGGTAGACACTTTTATAAACTACTCCTATACCAATTTTCATATGACTCCAACGAATAGTTTTCAGACTAGAGTAATTTATGTGAAACAACTAGAGAAATTTCATTTTTTTTTTCGGAAAGTCGGTAACATTGTACCTTAAATTTTTTTTCAAGTTACGATTCTTTTATGATTAGTTAGGATGTCCTTTACATAAAAAAAAAATGTTTGCACCACTATAATTGGACCACCCTGTAGATGCCCAGAAAAAAAACAACAACATCTAGTTGACTTCAAAATACCAAATTTAAAAGAAACTCTGAATTGATTTATTGAAAAACTCCTATAACATGTAAACAAACATTTATGTTGCAGGAAATTCACAAATGTATTTGCTGCGATACTACGTATTTCGTAGGGATTCCACAATTTACGTCATTAGATATTGTAAGTTTTACTCTTCTGTTAACTCCGAAATGCAATTTATTCAGTGCATAACTCTGTACAATAAATAGGATAAAATTTTGCGCTTATAAAGTCAAGCAATCTGTGATTTTGAATGTAATTTGGTTTCGAACAAGTTTTATCATTCAGTGAAACTAAAACTGAAATCGGTTTGAATTTGTAGTGAAATTACTCAAATTATGTGGAGTTTCTCCTGCATATTGGAGTAAAACACAATTTCAAAATTCACGAGCATAATTTATATATATAGGGAGGATACAACATGTTAATATATTTAACTACACTCACTACACCACCGGAAGAATATCGAGTTGTTATGTTCATCAATATCTGCAGAATAAAGGCTTGATGATTCATTACTTGAAGCATTGTTTAACGTGCGAACTAAGCGTAAATTATTTATATTGGACATTTCGCTCGCTGACAGGCCGCAGTGCCATACACTGCAAGAAAGATAGCGCAACAACCTTACCTGCTTTGACTTTAACTGGTATTTTACAGCGATTTTCACATATATGTATAATATTAATAATAATAACTAGCCTTCGTTCTTTATAACTTTTCTTTCTCTTATCTTTCTTAATGATAAAAAGTTTAAAAAGTGATTTGTTTTTCCTAAATTCGTCACAAAATGTATAAAAAATGTAACCAACGAAGTAACTTTCGATTCGAGCACCCACAGAAGTTGTTCTATCTTACTTTCCTTTAATACTTATTGCTTTACTGAGCTCAAAACCAGACCCGATCTGCGTCCGGACCCGTTCGGACGTGTTGAAGGTCGCTCTCAGCTGCCGAGTCACGATTGTTGTCTCACGACTTCTCTCGTAGCAATACTCAAATGCCACTCTCAGACCCGTTCTGCGTCCGGCTCCGCTCGGACGCGTTCGCGGTCGTTCCAGCTGTTGAGTCACGATTGTCGTCTCACGACGAAAACTCGTAGCAATACTCATACGCCGGATTCGTACAAATCTCGCTTCGTCCTCGACGAATTGAGATAGCCTCTGTAGGGCTTACGCTGCGGCAGGTTTCTGCTTTTTTTCTGGTTCAGCTGTTTTTCTGGCTGCGTACTTGACGCTTGGCGCCTGTTACGCAGTCAGAAACTCGCTCTGCGGCTGGCCCCGGCCGGTCGTAACGTAGTCAATCCCGCACTCTGTGCACCCCTCGAATTAAAAATCTCACCTCGGTGAGTGCAGCAACAACAGAGTTGAGCTTACTACGGTCGATTAAATTCGATAGTGGTTCGCAAGGCTCGGGCTGTTCTTCTGGCTGCGTACTTGACGCTTGGCGCCTGTTACGTAGTCAGAGACTCGCTCTGCGGCCGGCTCCGGCCGGTCGTAACGTGGTCAATCCCGCACTTTTAGTGCAACCCAACTTCGTCAGGTCTACGGCCGGTTTTTGTTATCAATTTATTGACAACACACTCCGTAGTATACTCGCGTTTGATCAGGTGGATACTTAACGGTGACAACTAAGCCTGATAGCGTTGCCCCGGTGCGCTTCCAAGGCCCTTCAGGCCAAGGAGAAATCGGCTGACCCGATCCCATTGCACTTGGGCCTTTCCCAGGGTGACGGTACAGTGCTGCCCGAATTAGGGGCACCACCTCGCGTCGTCCCCAGCCCCCCTACTGCGGGTAGGGAGATTTAGGTGCTAGGTTTATATTTATATATCAAATATTGTAGTACCAAGCCCTCCAATGGACCAGCAAAGCTTGGTAAACTTTGCTAGGTCGTTCGCCCAGGCGCTTGTTGCGTCCGGCGCCAGCATACCCGATGACGTACTAACGTCAGGCCTCAACCCCGGTCCCTCAGGCCTCCAACGTCCAGACCCCTCAGGTCTACAGCTCTCCCGCGTCTCCGTCCGAGATGGACTGCGAATCGGTCGCATACCCTCACGCGTCGCGTCGCAAGCGTACCGCTCCCGGGAGCAACTCCGAACCCGCGCGTTACGTCGCCAGATGCCGTCACCTTAACCGGCTCTCCTGAGCCCGTGTTCCAACTGGTCGCCAAGCACTCCAAGAAGCGCTCGAAGAAAGCCTCGGTATCTTCAATAACCAAGCCCTCCGTGGTGTCTTCAACACCAGCCCCCGCGCCATTAAAATCGCTCGAAGTAACCGCGTCTCCGTCGGTCCCATCGAAGCCAGCGACGCGCTGCGCTCCCGTCCCGCCGAAGCCTCAGCTCCCTCCGCCCGTCTTTCTCCGTGAAAAAGCGCGATGGACCGTAGTATCTAATCTTTGCAAAGAGCAAAAAATCAACTATCTTAAAGCAACCAACGCAGGCGATTCAATCAAAATCCAGGTCGCGACCATCGACCACTTTCGCGCGTTCACCAGGTTACTTTCATTAAAACAAATCGCTTATCACACCTACGCCCTCCCGGAGGAGCGTAAGATCCGCGCAGTACTACGGGGCGTCCCGTTCGAGCTCGCGAACGAAGAAATCCTCGAGGACCTTCAGTCCCAGGGTTTCCCGGCTGAAGCAGTGCACAAGATGCACTCCAACCGCGGTAGGCGTTTTCCTTTAGCTCTAGTAATCCTGTCTAACACTCCCAACTTGAAGGAGATCTTAAGAGAGGCTCGCACAATTTGCGGACTCTCGAATATCTCCGTCGAGTGTCCCAACCCCCGCGGTCACCCTGGGCAGTGCCACCGCTGCCAGCTCTATGGCCACGCAGCGGCTAACTGCTCAGCTCCCCCCAGGTGCGTTAAGTGCCTGGATCCCCACATAACGAAGGAGTGCACTCGCACTCCCGAATCCACTTCCCCCCCTGCTTGTGTGCTGTGCGGCCAGTCCGGCCACACAGCTAACTACAGGGGTTGCCCGCGCGCACCGCGCTCCACCGCTAAGAGGGCCGCGCCTAAACCGGCGCCGCCGCTCACTCCCGCTAACTTCCCGCCGCTGCGCAACCGGGTTCCCCCAGAAGCAAAGCCCGTTCAGCCGACGCTTACTTCGGCTCTGTCTTGGAGGCAGCGTCCGGCCGTTCCGCCTGCACCTTCCCGTCCTATCCCAGCTCCCGTAGCTTCCGTAGGGCCGCGTCCCGCTCCGTCATCTTCACCTCAGTCGTCGTTGGCTGAGGACATGAAGACCGTGTTCGACGTCATCCAAAACGTCGACATTAACGAAATTTCCGTACTAGCACGCAAACTGTGAGCCGCCCACTCTCCTCAAGAGCGTTTATTTGCGTTAGACGAGCATCACTCGCTTCTAAGTTCGTTATAAAATTTATTTTTTGTATAAATTCGTAAATAAGTAAATTATAATGTCTTGACCCGCAAATCCCGCGTCCGGTCGTATCAAACCCAAGGACTTATCCCTTGTATCTTTTAACGCCAAGAAATATCCCACGCCCGCCTATAGAACAGCTGCGAATCAGCTACAACGCAAAGTAAGATCTCGCCTCGCGGAACTCCGAGACGCCCAGATGAACGATTTCATGGCGAATATCTCTCCATCCCACCAAGCGTATTATAGCATGGCCCGAGCCTTATGCGTAGACGCCGCCTCTCACGTCCCTCCTCTCACTCGTCCCGATGGCTCTATCGCCTTTGAAGACGAAGAGAAAGCCGAATGCTTCGCTGACAGCGTTGCGTCGCAATGCTCGCTCAGCACGCAACTTGCGAATCCCTCTCACATCAAAGCGGTGGAGGACGAAGTTCTCCGCAGAGAATCTCTCCCCATCACCGCCGACCCCGTCACAGTCTCTGATGATGAAATCTCGCTTCTCATCAAAAGTCAAAAGTCCAGAAAGGCTCCGGGTGCGGATGGTATTTCCAACCACGCACTTAAGCACCTGCCTCAACAGGTGCTTACCTTGTTAGCTATCATCTTCAATGCCTGCTTCGACCTTAGCTACTTTCCAAAAGCTTGGAAAGAAGCGACAGTCATAGGCATTCCCAAGCCGGGTAAACCTCTGAATATATAATTCTCCATCAGTTCGGCTTTCGCGCTAAGCACTCCTGCCCTCAGCAAGTCCATCGAATCGTCGAGTACATACTCAAAGATTTCTAACCGCGGCGTTTTAAACCGATCGCAGTTTTCTTTGACGTAGCCTAGGCTTTCGATAAAGTCTGGCACAGCGGCCTCGTTTATAAACTCTACAGAATAGGCTTACCGGATCGACTAGTTAGAATAATTGCGTCGTTTCTTAAAGACCGTACGTTTCGATATAAACACGAAGGCACGATTTCCGCACCCCGTCTCATAAAGGCTGGAGTCCCTCAAGGCTCAGTCCTCGCCCCTCTATTGTACACCGTGTACACTAACGATATCCCCGTCCAGTCGAAAGGCGTCGAACACGCCCTCTTTGCCGACGACACTGTCCTTTACACCAAAGGCCGAAGAGTCCCAGGTCTCACCACCAGACTCCAAAAGGCTGTAAACGCCCTCGGTGCATGGTTTCAAAAATGGCGTATCGGATTGAACCCAGAGAAGAGCTCTGCGGTATACTTCGACTACAAACGCAGTCGTATCGCCGACAATCTCCAAGTTAGAATGCAAGGCACTCCCATCCCCTGGAAGCGCACTACCAAATATTCAGGCGTCACCTTAGACCAGACGCTTTCTTTTAACCCTCACGTCGATAGAGTAACGAAACTCGCACGTTTTTACCTAGGCCGGCTTTACAGTATGTTAGGTAGAAAAAGTAAAATGTCCTTCAGAAACAAACGTACGCTTTATAAGGTCTGCGTTAGACCAGTCATGACATATGTCTCGCCAGTCTTCACCCACGCCAAACCGTCCGTCCTGCACAAACTGCAGCTAGTTCAAAACCTCTTCTGCCGCAGGGCCACAAACGCACCTTGGTACGCGCGCAACGCGGACCTGCACAGAGATCTTGAACTACCTACAGTGCAACAGCACCTAAAAACACTCTCAGAATCGTTCTTCAAACGCGCCGAATCCCATACCAATCCTCTAATTCAAGATTCAATCTCATATACTGCTCCTGTCTTAGATTCAGAATACAAAGTCGCTAGACCGAGAAACGCGCACACGGGTGAACCCACGCAATTATCTTTAGATCTCGAAACCCTTCAGGCCGCAAATTCTAATTCTAACGTAAATTCTAATTCTAACGTAAATTCTAATTCTAACGTAAATCCAAATTAATGCAACTTTATTTTCACTTTTTAATGTTTTTATTATTTACTTTTCATTTTTAGCACCTTCAGTACTATGTAAATCTCAGCGGGTGAACCCTTATGGGCCCCGCTAGCGCGGCCTTTGTTCTCCAATTGGCTGTCGCTCAGATGAAGGCTGAGTGGCAAAAATGCACGAGCCGACAGGGGGTTTTTTAGTGGGTAGTGGTTCTGGTAGGCGACGGGACGAGTCCCACATAACTCTGGATCGCGCGTGCCAGAGTATGCGTCAGAGCATTTTTTATCCTCTTGCCCTTCCCGTGGAGGGGAACAAAAAAAAATGATCTCAAAATTTGGTATCATTTTCATTGCTTATTATTAAAATATTTTTCAAGTGCCCTATAGCAATCCCCGAGTAATAAATATTCTATTGTTATTTGTAAGGCAAAGGAGGTTAATTTTGTAAAAACTCCTGAAATTGTAATAATTTTTTAATTTGTTTACAGTGCTTATTAAGAAACTGTTTATGAATTTTTAAACAATGCCATTGAATTTGTGTTTCTAGTTTATGGTTAATTCATGAAGACTTTCTGGAAACTACCTTGGTGCTGGAATTTTGAATTATACTTCCTTGGTGCTGGAATTTTTGAATTATACTTTCTCGATCGGAGATCTTATCGATATCTTTGTCGTAATAGTGATGTAAAACATTGCTTTGAATCTTACATTGGCGTCTAAAAAAATATTTTAAATGTACCTTACAGCTTTTAAAATCCCATTTGTCATCCATAATTTAATTTTCCCATTTCCTACATAAAAAGGTTGGAGTTACATGCCTTATCCCATTATTAATTATTTTGTTAATAATATAAGCACACATACTCTGCTTTGACAACCTCACACTGTGGCGATGCTCGAGTACACACGAAGCAATTTCAGTATGCGAGCAACATCCATTGTCTGCGGAAGATTCGGACCCTCTCATAATATTTTAGTGGGCCCTGACGACCCCATTTCAACAGATTATATGGACAAACTATTAGCCCAGTATACAGCTACTCTATTTTAGCAGATCGAACATGTGAAAACATTGCGATGACATGCGATTCTTACAGATTTCTTCGCTGTATCCCTCAGTTAAATATCACCTTTGAACCAATGGTTACTATGAATGGACATCTCTAAGAGGTTCAAACTTGCACTATACAATCCTAAGGTGACACTTAAATAAGTGTGAACAGGAGCAGGATTCACTGTTCTCGGCTCTGGTTTTCAAGAAAAAAGCTCGTTGCTATAAATGATAAATCTTTTTCGAATAAAATCTTTGTTATACTCGTCTGTATGTGGATTTATATTATTTGTAATTACTATTACAATTTACCACACGTAAGACTTTGCACCTACCTACTGTTAGTGTTGTAAAAATGAGCGCTGTCAGTCGAGCGTTGAGCGCCGAGTCGACGCTTTTGAGTGTTAAAGACTCGAGCGTTAAACGCTCGATTCGAGTTGCGCGCTCGAGCGTCGAAGCGTTACCATTTTTAACGGGGTTGTATAAATAAATATTTACTTAGAGGGTATTCTTTATTCGTTATGACTCGTAACGTTCCTATACACATCGAGTCAATTCGGTAATCATTTTTATTGGCGTGTTTGCATACTTCCTATAAGTTATTATTATTTTATTTTATTGTTTTGCATTCATAAATTCGAGTATTTCTCATGAATGCTGTTAGATATTAGGCTAAAATGGAGGTTTAATTTAATCAATATTAAAAGTATTTATTATAAATAGAATTTATCATTTCATGATACGATCGATCACATCATGAAGTGATCAATTCTACTTAATGGCCACGACATCTACACCAACTTTATAAATATATTTATTTATTATATATTTTAAACGCTCAAACCAGCGCTCGAGCGTTATAGAACTGATTCAAGGCCCGACTCTAGCGTTTTAAAACTGCTCGAGCGTTGATTCGAGCGTTTTAACGCTGCCTCGAACATTTGTACAACACAACCTGCTATTCTTATTTATACAGGGTGTCCCTCATAAAGTCTCTTATGGGTTCTTTTTAGGGTGGTATACACAAGTACTGTTTACTTCCGTTTGAGAGGCCACAGAGAGCATTGTTCAAAATATAACTACAATGATATGAAATGATAAATTTCGTACTGCATGACTTTATGGAGAATTAAAATTACTTTCCACACAGTTATATCCGCACTCCACTTACACACAACATCAAGACAAGATCATACAAAATTCATACAATGCCACCTCCTAAATTTGAGTTCACAAAACACTATTATTACTTTCTACAATTCCTACCGTAAAAAATCATAAAAAAATGTATAACACAACACCCTTTACCACGCAAAAAACATTTAAAGTCCTGGCTTGACATATGAAGAAACTGAAAAACTTATACATAAAGCACATATATCGTACACATTACGCAAATAAATATAACACAAATTATAACAACAACTAAAAATAAATTACACCAATGCAGTCTGTCATCTGGCAAATTTTACTTTTAATTGTAAGTTTTAGAACTGTTCAAAATTTATAATAACAATCGAACCCATTCCATATTTTATTGTATTCTGTACGATTGTAATTTGAAACATTTTCAACAAGAATATTATAAGTTTAACTCTTGTTAAAATACTATTTTGCGTTGTGCGTTACATTTGCGTTACATTGTGCGTTGTTCGGTCTTTTGTAGGCGCTCTGCATACTAAGGAGTGATATCACTGCAGGGAATTCAGGAGCGAATCTAGTTCGAGTAGCCGAGTTCTTCGATAGTTCTTAGATATGTGGGACACTCAGAAAGTTTTAAGAAAAAAATGTTTTTCTTTAAGTTGTATTTTTTTTATTACATATGTACAACTCTTGCAAAATGTATTCCCTCAACGGCCTTCTCGAACGCAGTTAGCTCATCTTCTGGCGATGAAAAGTGTATCCCCTTGAGCTGGTTTTTAATTTTAGGAACCAAGAAGAAGTCACTCTGTGCCAGATCAGAGCTGTAAGACGGATGATTCAAAAGTTTACCGGTGTGGTGTTCGTCACTTGTTATTATTTTGGTAACACTGCGGGAAGAATCTGCTTTGTATTTATCAATTCTATCATGGCACCGTTCCACGCACGCATGGTTCTGAGCGTCGGTGAGGTTGTAGGGTACCCAGCGCGAAACAATCCTCCTTACGCAAAGGTTGTGTAGAATATCATGAACACTTCCCGATCCAGACCGCAAATTGTGCTGAGCCTCCTCGTATTTAATTTTCCAATTTTGTTAAATAAATTTTTTTACTTGTAGCACGTTTTCTTCCGTTACGGCAGTCTAACGACGTTCACTTCTTTCTTCATCCTTCGAATTTAAATAGCTGCACTTTAACTTGTTATACTAGCGGTACACAGTTTCTTTAGGAGGCGCCTTGTTCATAAAAGCTAATTGAAGTTGACCTAACGATTCATTAGGTTTCAAGTCACACTTGAAATTGTCTAGAAATCATTCTACAAAAATGTTCCCAACACTGATCCATTTTTCTATGACACACAATAGATTTATAAAGCTGGTAAAAAAACTAGAAGGTAAACTTTATTTTGTAACAAATATATTTATACTTTTAAATAATAGAAATTTTCCAAATAAATTATAACTTGCCAGTGTCCCATACATAAAAACCTTTTCTCATAAAACACTCTGAGCAGCTTGGTATCTGAAATAGTGTTTATTAATTTAGTTTAACCAACCCAAGGTGCATTCAAGTAACGTGACTTTAATTTAGGTAATTCTTGGTCTTTATTTAACTCATCTTATTTTTCTTTCAGAATTTATTAGAATAATTCCAATAGAATCCTGATAAATTCTAAATAATATTGCCCGAATGACATGTAACACGTGAAAACAAATATGTATATATAGAGAACGACAATATTATGAATAAGATAATGTTTGATTTAATTTATCAAAAAAGGACAACATCTGATTCGAATTCTTTAGATTTAATTGCCTAATTTCAAACTAATCATACCAGTATACGATGTCAAGCCAACGCAGTAAATCCAAGATGGCCGCTCATAGCAGGTAGTCTTCATACAAAAAAAAAACAAACTAGGAATTATGTCTATGGTTAGAAATTTTTGTGTCACGGTTGTGACAGCTCTGTTGCTCCTTTTCGAGCGAACAATTGTCATATGTTACTTCAATATGAATGATGAATGATAACACTATGTTCAATCAATGATGTTTTAGGTTATCTTTCAATGTTTTAATTATGTTAAAACTACTTTTATTATATATTTACTTGAAATTGGCAGAAAAAATAGACAGAAAATAGTTATTGTGTAGTAACTACAGCTAATTGCCATAAAACGCAAAATTTAATTTAATTTTCAATCAATCAGCTCGATCTGCCATTACGGTTTCAATATATGACGAGTGAAGAGTTTGCGTTGATCAATTTCCGTAACATAACCTCTCAATTTATCGTAATTAATTTACGTTTATGGTGCTTCACAATATACAACAAGTGCTGGTAGTGAAGAAAGTGAAGAAAGTAGGAGAAAGGACGTCATTTTCCATCATTTTCCAAGAACTGAGATCGGACTTAACATGGTTACCGTGTCTTTGTGCTAATAGTGTTAACTTAACAAGGTTTAAGTGTGGTAGAACTTCGTAGGTAAATTGTTTGTAAGCCACAAACATTTTGAGAAGAAATGTTTTCTGGATTACTCAATAAGAATAACGGTGTTTGATTGGTGTAACATAATTAACAGAATATCAAAAAGTACTAATGTCTTGCGTCTAGAAAATAAAAATTTGCCTCCCATACAATACAAACAAAGCATATAAAAATTATAAAATAAAGTTTAGAAATAAACAAATTCATAAATATACAAGTCTTTTATTAATTTTACCTTCTTTATCTTTTAGATTGTTGAAATATCTTGTAGAATAGAAGAGGGGCTTTCGCGCTGCCACAATGGCATTACGCTAAAATCCAATGCGGTCATTTTAAAATTAAGAAACGAAGGACAATCTAATTTAAAAAAAAAGTGGTCAAAATGAAAAAGTGGGTTCCTAGTGTTGTAGTGCGGAAGACGTTCGCTACGCATCACTAGTTAGTTTATGTAGCCACCAGTAATTTGTCGCAATTTAGGAGCACAAACACCGGCTTACTTTATCAATAGCTATCTTCACAACAAAGCCGTCTTAGCACTAAACAAATAGTTCAATGAGAAAATAATTACAGCGACTAATTGAAATTGATTTAACTAAAACATGAGTGAAAATACAGTTTCACAGCTGCATAAAAAATCCTGATATTTCAGTAGCCTTGATTTTATTAGGTAAATATGCATTAAAAATACATTCTGTGAATTAAATATTATATTTTTGTTAGTAAGCGTAACAATTTACAATACAATTTTTAAAACTACATTTATTTGATTCGTGGCGATCAATTTATTATATTGTAATACAGTAAAGCTTTATTGGACTTAAACCAACTTCATGGAGCTACCTTATCTGTTCAGTAAAAAAGCTGGAAATAAAGCATTTGTTAAACGTCAAACGCATAGAACGCAACTCTACCGTTTACTGAACAAATAAGCTTTTCGGACTGTAATAGTTTTTCTAGCAGATCTTTTATATTACGCAGTGTAGCAATGGAATAAGTTGCGTACGACTAGCTTTTTTGTCACTTTTGACAACTGTTAGGTACCTTCTACACTAGGTAGGAGATACAGACTTTGCGCAACGTGCCTTAATCGTTATTTCTTCAGATCTAGGTAACTATGTACTTTCCAAAATTAAATTAGTTGTTTTGTTGCTACTTACTTACCAACTTATTATTAAATGAACCACGTTATAAAGGTAGAAACCAGAAACATTTTACTTGAACATATTTTTAAATTCTAGGTGCGCTGAAAATGTTATGATATAATTATCTACGCAGAGTTCAAAACATTCATCCATTGGCATTAGTCCATTGTACAATTTATTATTTTTTTTTTTTTTTTGCTGCCGAGGCACCCTCACGGGAGGGAGGTGGAAGATGCGTCATGCATACCCGCCCGCAGGTAAATTCCTCTGCGGGGGGGTTATGTGGGACTCACCAGAATGGCACCTACCCACTAAAAACCACCTGTTGGCTGTGGTAAGCGTATACCTTTAGCCTTCATCGGAAGCGACACCCGTCGGGAAGTTGGGTGCGTTGGCGGAGACCCGCTAGCGGGTCTTCCGCCTGTAGTGAAAGTTGCACTGAAGGTGCTCAAAGGGACATGAGTCGGTGGCCGTTCTGGGCAGCCTCCGGTGAAGCCGGGGCTGGGCAGAGGTCGGCCGAAGCATGATTTAGGGATCAATTCATTTAAATGAACCTACAATGAATTGAGAAGGGAACTATGCTCCGCCAGAGCTAGCAAACGCTCTGTCGGAGTACGTGAAGCCCTAAGTTTACGGGCTAAGACTGCGATTTCACTAACATCGACATTTTTAATAGCGTCGCAGACGATACGCATATCGTCTGCTACGGAGGATTGAGGAGTGGGTTTGTATGGGCGAGGAGCCGGGATGGGATTCGATGCGGGACGCTGCCTCCAGTTTTCTGGAGCAGGCTTGGGCTGGGTAGGCTTTGCAGCCGGAGGAACCCGGCTACGCAGCGGCGGAAAGTTTTCTTGAGAAAGGCGCGGGGCCTGTTTGGGAGCCGCCCTTTTGAAATTGGAGCGCATACAACGGGGTGCACGAGGGCAGCCCCTGTAGTTTGCGGTGTGGCCGGACTGGCCACAAAGCACGCAATCGGGAGGAGAGGGAGTTTCAGGAGTGCGATTGCACTCCTTAGTGAAGTGCGGGACCAGGCACTTGACGCACCTGGGCGGTGCGCGGCAGTTGGCTGCCGCGTGCCCGTACAACTGGCACCGATGGCACTGGCCGGGATGACCGCGGCGATGAGGCGCCTCGATTGAGATCCCAGAGAGGCCGCAAATAGAGCTAACCCCTTTCAGGATCTCTCTGGACTTGGGGACGTTGGCGAGAATCACCAAAGCGAGAGGGTGTTGCCTCCCGTACTTGCTGTGCATTTTATGCACCGCGAGTGCCGGGAAGCCTTGGGACTGCAGATCCTCCAGGATGGCCTCGTTCGATAATTCGAACGGGACTCCCCTGAGTACCTCTTACGTACCTCGTAAGTACGCTCTTCTGACAGAGCATAAGTGTGATAAGCATATTGCTTATCGGTGAGGAGCTTTGTTAAAGCTCGAAAGTCGTCTATCGACGAGACTAAGATTTTAATAGATTCACCCGAGTTAGCTGCTCGGATGTAATGGATTTTGTGCTCATTGCACAATGTCGAGACCTCGGTCCATTTACCCTTTTCCCGAAGGAAAACGGGTGGTGGGACCTTGGCCTTGACAGAAGTTGGGGCCGGAGCGGGTGTTGAAGACACCGGGGCAGCTGGCGTTGAAGACGCCGCAGGAAGTGTAGGGACGGGCGTCGAGGGCGCCGGGTCTTGTTTTGAACGCTTCTTAGAGCGCTTCTTAACAAGCGTAAAGGAGGGAGACTCAGGGTCAGTTGGGGTGGCGTCCGAGGATGACTCGGTCGCGGGTGCGCGCTTGCGTCGCGGAGGGGCATCTACTTCGCACTCCATGTCACTGGAGGAAGGGGACGCTGGAGAGCCTAAGACCAGAGGGGTCTGGGGGACTGGGGTGGCCTGAGGGGCCATTGGTGGAATTAACGCCATGATATGCGGGATAAGAGAATCAAGGAATCGGAACTTGTCAGCATTTATATGTATGCCTTCAGCACCGGTACTATCAACTAACTTCTTCCTAATTTCATCAGAGCTTAGGGAAGCCATTGCGGAGGGGTTGGGGAGGGACAATATATGAACCTAACAACGATGACTAACTCCCTAAAACCACCCTACACGCAGTAGGGCGGTTGAGAACGACGCGGATAACTTACTCGAACACGGCACTTGAAGTCCTGGAACAACGAATTCCCGTCGACGAAGCTCACGTTCCACGAACGTACGGTTAACAAGCCACTGTCCGCCGTGAAAACGGCGTTAGAAACTTATTAGAAGTACGGTTAACGAGCCACTGTACGCCGTGAAAACGGCGTTAGAAATTTAATACGGTAAACAACTATGAAATTTGGGTGCTCAATTAGCGCGGGGGCTAAAAGAGCGGGAAGGCGTCTGCGATCGACGTGCGCTCGAGAACGCACGCAGACCGAGACTGTGTGTACAATTTAATCATCACGACAGCCTTAATAATCCCACTGCAGGGATACCCACACCTAACTACGGGGTGGTATTAGGCAATTCATAGTCCACCACGCTTGCCTACTGCGAGTTGGCAGACTTGAACACCTACCTTCGAAATAATTACTTTGTGTGGGTTTCCTCATGATGTTTTCCTTCACCGTTAGAGCAGAAGGTTTTATGTAACTTGTAAAATTTACCAATGAGACATTTGGCAGTGACGGGCATCGAACCCGACTTCAAGGTCGAGAAGCCAGCGCCTTAACCACTGCGCTACTGGCGCGCTGTATACAATATAGTATGGAAACACAAATGTAGCATATTAGTGAATATTGAATTTGGTACTTCAATACAAAGAAAAATATTAAGTTCCCGCAGGCACCATTAAAGAATGCTCTTATCAAAATCGCTAAGTACTTACTTAGTGCTTGTGTTAAAGAGCGTCGGTGGCACATTGGTAAAGGCGCTAGCTACATGATTTGAAGGTCTTAGAATCAACCATCGGTGACTGATAAAAAAAATAGGATCAATTTTTATCCTCGACCGGTTTTTAGTCAGCACTCAAAGAAGCCACACTAACGTTTTGCGTTGCTACAGCTTATCATCAAAATCAATATTCAAAAGATTAACAAAAGCCTTTGAACCTATTCCAATATTCTAAAATTGATAAACCCAAACAGTTTTACACGAATAGGTAAATGAGCCTCCGATTGATGGCTTTGTATCTCGCTAGTCATTTCTTGGCACAATATGAATACAATAGGATTTCTTAAGTCACCTAGATAAGGCAAAAAAAAATTCTCGTGTATATTATGAATCCATTTACTAAATACATCAAATCTTATATAACAAATAATAAATAAAATATTAAGATGTTGTTTTTATTTGTTCTACATGTACGTGCTTATTTTAATCATCAATAATGAATGATTTAGTTTGCACATGATTGACATATTCGTAGTCCTTAGTTACAAATTACAATAGAATCAAGTTGATAACGAAGACGTTTTTTCATTTCAATTGCCCAAGCTAGCTACAGACAGCGTAATAAGCAAGACACTAAGGCTGACTTGCACGTACATAAGTATGTATATCTAATAATGCTGCATGTCTCTGTCAGTCCAATGGAAATTGATATGTTTTTTTCGAATAAATAAATCCAGAATAAATAAATGAACTCGTATTAATAAAAATACATCATTGGCTCATCGATAATATTTTGACGTATGATGCACATCTAACTTTCGAATTCGGACATCTTGGTTATTTGATTTTATCTAATGGTCATTGGAGTAGACATTTTACTCTTAAAGGCGAACAAGTACAATTATTAAACTGGGAATCTAACACGATCCAAAATTAACTTTTCCCTAAGTCTGTATAAGTATCTTCGTTACTTTACGTTTCTTTAAATATTGAATGTCTACGCCTATGTCACAATACAAGCCACTAGTGGAATTTCAAACATTTGACACAAACAAATTTCAGTGAATGTAAGGACTATTTAGTGACTAAGTTTGTGTAAGCTTTTGTCATAAAGTGGTGTTAAAATTTTATCTTTGGCTATTTGTTTGGTCAGTTTCATGTGGAACAATTAAAGACAGATATTTAAAGTTGACGTGATATGATATAATGAAGAAAACCACGCCTTATTTTCGCCACTGCGAAATTCAGCTTACTATCGCTGGATGTGAGTGGCGTCGGGTTCATCTTCGATTTAATGAACCAGTCATGTAAATGTTAATGACAGAGATTTTATAGGTGTGTCGACAAGGCCGTTGACATAATAAGTTGTTGGTTTTATTCGAAATTGAAGTCGACAATAAACCTTAGAGAGGTTTCATTATATTAATATACCTAATAGAGGATAAACCTAAAATTCCGGGGCTGTATTTTATAGAAGAAATTGATATTAACTAGACTCATACCTTGACAACATTAACAATGTTCGATTTTCAGTATATCTATATTATGTTTACCATGTATATCATTATAACAGTTTATATTTATAAGTAATCAATATATTCTGAAATTTATAAAAACGATTATAAAAACGATTATAATCCTGAAATTTCTATAGGATCAGGAGTTACGCGCAGAAACTTCTACAATTTCTTGCAGGTTAAAATCCTGTTCACGGTTGGTTTAGGTAGAAAACGGTAAAGGTTCTTCTAGTTATAAATTGAAATTAGCATATACTGTAAAAATCTTATACACGAATGAAATATTATAATTTCTAAGTAATATTCTCTCTCTAGAAATTCCGAGTCCCGTTTTAATCTACAAATAGTTTGAGTTATTCCGCTACAAACTAAATGGGTTTATTTCAGTTATTAAACTGTTCTGATTGGGTCGAATTCATATTCAAACAATGGACGAAAGATCAAACCTATACAAGGTTTATCGAAAACGATCCACTTTCACCTACGTACACATTAATCTAGGTATTGTACTCTATCGTAAATATATTTACTCGTTGTTTTTATTTTTCCCACGGTTAACTTTCAAATACTTCCTTGTCGAATATCTTTTCAGGACAGGTTGACAATTGTCGTAGACTAAGTAGAAGTCGTCCTGGCTCCTGCCCTACGCCCAGAACAATAAATAAATACGCCCAGAACAAAAGATAAAATTTTCTTAATTACTATTCCAAATACACTTTTTCAAAGTCTTAGAAATTGACAAGGTTTGCTCTTTTACGATATACATTTTTAGTTTTAATAGCTGAATACTCAATTTAATAACATTTGATGATTTTAAAATGTTATTGGAGACATCTACAAATAATATATCCCTTATTTACACGCTTAGTGTTGTTGTTAATATTGTTTTACCAATTGATGGTTTTTATTAATATTTTATGTTTCACACATTAGTAAACGTTTCCTCAACACTTTCTTGTGAGACACTCTAATGAGTTATAGGCCTGGATAGATGATACGTAAGTTACTTCACTTGCAAAGTAAAGCACATCCTACCCTTTTTTGCACATTAATCATAAAAAAACTTCCGTAAGCGGCGCAGGAAAAACATGAAATGAAAATATGAGGTTTAGTAAACAAATGACATCATTTTAGCGAAATATCCAGATTTAAAACATAACATGCGTGTTGTTTCTCGAGTACTTTTGTAAAAATATTTTTGAAAATGCTTTCATTGTTTTATCTTCATTTTGATAGGAAACAAGCTTTTGTAAATCTAGAGCGTTTTTTTAAGAAGTATTTTTAAATAATTTGACACATTTCGGTACTTATAGTACAAGTAACACTACTTATAGGCTATAAATTTCTTCAATTTAATTACCTAAGTACGTTTCTGATTTTAACGCAATCTTGTTTAGAATCTGACATTATAATATTAACCTTTTGTGCTCGAATTTATTTCTATCAGATAACTGGCTATCATACTATATGGATCCATTATGTCGGTAAGGATGATTTATGCCGGCTATTCCTGCGAGCGATACAGAAATCAACGCAATCCACAAATACAATTTTCTTTGCTGTTTCGCTTTATATACCTTAGGAATAAAATGTGTTTTTTAGATTTGTTGCTGTAATATTTATTTATAATAAAAATTGTATTTGATGGAACATTATGGGCTAGAAAGTGTAGGTTTATCATTTATTTGTATTATAACAGGTTTACTATTGTTTAACAAAAAAACGTATGACGAAAACGTTATCATTTGACAAATTTTATTAACTACATACAAACCTAACTAAACCCAATTGGCAGTTTTATACAGCGTTCTTTATATGTCGCTAGATGGCGCTTGCGTATGTTTTAGAAAAATAAAAACTTTTGCCAGACAGTTGTTTTATTAATCTTTTTTTTGTTTGTTTACTATTTTAGTAAATTTAAGTGAATATTACTGCAAAAAATGTAAAAGAAAAATACATAGACCTAATATGGTACCTATGGTAAAATCTAAGTCATGCGCGAGCGCCATCTCTTGATTATGATAAAACTAATATTAAAATACCTACAAGAAAACTGCCTAGTGAACATGTATTTTGTTGTGACCAGGCAGAAAGCAAGAGGAGCGAGCGTCAAATGCATGCATGTAGTTTAAAAAAATAATCGAAATGTGAAGTGGTGTTTTGGCATAATGAAATTTTTTCTAGTAAATATTTTGCGTAATGAGTAGTTTATTAAACAATAGTTTGTAAAATGATAAATTTATCAAGCATAATTTTATTAAACGTTATTTTTCAAATGAAAATTTGTTATTTGTTTTTTGTCAAATGATTGAATACCATTATAACAATGATAAAATCAAAGATTTGATATGTTCTAGTAAAGGGAAGTACGGATCCATGAAAGAACAGGAACAGATTATCTTTACCTGATATACTTTGTTAATTAACTAAGCTTAAACTTTAAACTTAGCTTTTATTGTCTCATATCATTATTTTATGATGAACTATTTAACCGATGATGTAGATGAGAGCTTTTTATCTTGCTCCTCATCTTCTTGCAGTTTAACGAGCGCCGTAACTGTATCTTCTCCACAGTAAAGTTTACATGATCAACTTGCTACCACATATAATTCCTCATTACTAAATATTGCCCATATTAACTCACAGAGTGTCCCGAGCCACTATACTGACCTCTTGGCCTCCTTTAGTAATAGCAATATAGATGCATTACTGATATCGGAGTCCTTTCTCAAACCCTCTTTACCTTCTTCTCGAGTTGTTTTGCCTGGATTCACATTAATACGCAACGACAGTACAGGGAAAGGTGGGGGCGGAGTAGTAATATATTTACGTGATGATTTACCTTATAAAGTTAAAGAAGCTTCTCCATCTCAATATTCTGAATCAGCAGAGTACTTAGCTGTGGAAGTAACTGTACATTATGTTAAAATACTACTTTTGGTTTTCTATTGCCCAAATCTAACAATCGATTATTTCAATTCTTTAGATTCTCTGCTTCAAAACGTCTGCCCCTGCTATTACCGTGTGATATTGATGGGGGATTTTAATACATGTCTCATTAAAAATAATGCACGCTCAAGCAGACTGGAATCCTCACTGACCTCTTTTAATCTTCATTGTTTACATTTATCTCGTACTCATCATTTCTCCAATTGTGTACCGTCCCTTCTAGATCTTATTATTGTCTCATCTCCTAACAATGTTGTAACTCATGGACAACTCACAGCGACTTTTTCTTACCATGATTTGATCTTTTTATCATATCGTATTCGCCCTCCTAAACGTAAGCCCCGCACTGTACTGCTTCATAATTATACGGAGATAGATATGGAGGCCTTACAAAAGATGCTAAGAATATTGTTTGGTCGACAGTTATTAATAGCACTGATTTTGACACTAAAGTCAATCACTTTATATTTTAGCCTAATATTTCAAAAAGGACATTTATAGTAATTAAAGTACCATACAGTAATGCAATCAGGAAATTAATATTTTATAACATTCGATAATATATTAAACAACATAAATAACATTGATTCTGTCTCAGTGTCGAACTCAGCAACCTGTGATTTAGACAACATTATACCGCCAAACTTTGCAAAAGATAGCTCACTCAAAATATTGAATCAAAACATAAGAAGCATTAATAAAAATATGGCTGGTTTTCTTACAATACTCGCTAGGACTAAACTTGAATGGGACATTATTACATTAACTGAGTGTTGGTTGCCTAACACTCAAAATATACCTTACCTAGCAGGCTATAACCAATTCGCAACAACCAACAACATTACTCAAAATGAAGGCGTAGTTGTCTATGTCCATAAAGCACTTACAGTCACAGTGGAAGAGCCCACGTTCCTAGATTCTAACTGTCTTCAAATAGTTATGAATTCAGATACTGTTTTACTAGCCATCTATCGTCCGCCAGGGTACAAAGACATTAAAAACTTTTTGAATTCTCTTGACATCACCTTGATTAATGTTGCACATTATAAAAATATTATAATTGCTGGAGACATTAACATAAACATCCATCAGGATCATCACGAATCTGTTAAAAGCAACTATTTAAACTTACTGGCTTCACATGGCTTACTACCTGCACACACACTACCAACTCGACAGCGTGCGTGCCTCGATCATATCATCTTAAAAAGCCAACAGTCTGCCTACACCTATGTTGCACATTCTGCCCTAACAGACCACGACACGGTTCTAATATTTCTAGATAAAAGTGTCCCTAAAATAATCCCTAAAAAACTAGTAGTTCGCGTTAACCAAAAAAACTTAGACAATGACTTGACAAAATTAAATTATAGTAAGGTATATAATACGCAGGACCCTAATGTAGCAGTGGACACCATGATTAATTTAATTCAGCATATCATTGATAAAAATTCTAAAACTGTTAAGGTTCCTAACCGCAAACTAATATTAAAGCCTTGGATTACGCCTGGCCTATTACGATGTATACGACACAAAGATAGACTGCATAAAAAAGTTAAAAAAGAGCACAATAACATCACTCTAAAAATAACATTCAGCAGGTACAGGAATTTTTGTAATAAATTATTAAAGAAAGTTAAGATTGACTATGACAAAAAAGAAATTCTTCACGCCGGTAATAACCCTAAACAAATATGGTCAGCTATAAATAGCATTTCAGGCAGAAGCAAAAATAAGGAAAATACATCATTTCATTTGATACCCGGAAATGAGAATAATATAAATAAGATAAATGACTATTTTGCTGAAATTGGAGAAAAACTAGCGCATCAAGTAGCACATGGTAAAGAACAAGTGGCGCAGCAAACCATTAATTACAATATATCACAGTCCATGGTAATGTTACCAACTGATGAGATCGAAGTTGCAACATTACTAAGATCACTCCGTAGTGGCTGTGCTGTGGGATGGGATAGAATATCTAGTGATCTTTTAAAGAGACATGAAGCCTCAATAGTTCCCCCTTTAACACACATATGCAATCTTTCTCTCTCCACAGGGAAATTTCCAAACGCATTCAAAAAGGCAGTAATCTATCCTATCTACAAGAGTGGTGACAGGAGCTGTGTCAATAACTATAGACCGATAGCTATACTGCCGGCACTCTCAAAAATACTTGAACGGATCATGAATAATAGACTTATTCACTACTTAAAAAAATATAACATCCTTTCGCCGACGCAATATGGTTTTCGAACAGGCAAGTCTACCTCTGACGCAGTTCATGATATGGTGAATTATGTTGTTACAAATATGGATAAGCGACAAAAGGTGCTGGGAGTATTTTTAGATCTGGCTAAGGCATTTGACACAGTTTCTGTCCCGATCCTTGTTAAAAAAATGGAAAAATTGGGAATAAGAGGAATTCCTCTAAGTCTTTTTCAAGATTATCTGAGTGCGCGTACCCAGAGAGTTAAGATAGGTAACGATATAAGTACCGAGCGCACCCTTACTTACGGTACCCCCCAGGGTAGTGTCCTAGGACCGACGTTATTTCTTATATATATAAACGACCTGGGTACGCTCACTTTACGAAAAGGCAAAGTGATTTCCTTTGCGGACGACACTGTCCTCTTATTCAGTGCCGATACTTGGACTACGGTGTACGCGAATGCTCAATCAGGCTTAAATTTGGTAGCAAGCTGGTTGCAAAATAACTTGCTAACTTTAAATACGGACAAAACTAATTACATTGCATTCTCGTTAAAAAATAAACAACTAAATAAAGAAGCACAGCATTATATAATAGCCCACTCATGCTCCAAACCACATACCTCATCATGTACCTGCCCATGTATTTGTAAAAAACAGAGCGTCAAATACCTAGGCGTAATTATTGACAGCAACTTACGATTTGCCGAGCACATAAACTCCCTTAAAAACAGAGTTAGAAAATTAATATACGTTTTTAAAACCCTTAGGCACGTACTTGACTTTAAAAAAATTAAATTAGTTTACTTTGCGCTTGCTCAGTCTATATTGTCTTATTGCATAACCTCTTGGGGCGGTGCACCAAAAACCTTATTACTACAATTGGAGAGAGCGCAAAGAGCCCTTCTTAAGGTATCTTCATTTCGACCATATCGTTATCCCACGGCACAGTTATACGAAGAAAGTAAAGTTTTAACAGTGCGTCAACTGTTTGTTCTCGAGACTGTACTCAAGCAACACAAACTACTTGAATGTGACCCTTCTTTAACTAGTGGTAAAAGAAGGTATAACCCCGTAAATCAACAACGTACTACGCTTGCAACAAAATTCTCTAACCGATTCTTTTGCTATCTGGGAGGCTTCCTGTACAATAAAATAAACCTTAAGTTACATATATTCCCCCTATCAAAAGCTAGGGTCAAGATGAAACTAAGCAAATGGCTACAGACACTTAATTATGAAGACACTGAAGCTATTTTTGGCCGTCTTACTTAAAGTTAATAAAAAAAAAACAAAAGAAGAAAAAAAAAAACTAACTGAATAAAAAAAAAAGTAAATAAATATTAATAATAAAAATTTTTTATACATACATGCACTATACATTATATGACCATACGTAAACCGAATTATTAATACACTTTAATATATTTACAGACACATACACACACACACACTCACACATGCACCTACAAACACACACACTCAAAGTAGCTATATTTAACATTATACCAACTGGTCAATTACATGTAACCTCATTGTAAAGTTATAATTGTTTACTACATTTATCATAATATCATACAAATGATAAGCGCCTATCTAACCATATATTTAAATGTACTTTATGGAGACCTGGTGTCCAGCAACACAGGCCGCAAGCCTAGTTTAGGCACCAGTCTCACACAATATCAATTTTGTAAATGAAAAAGAAAATATTGTAATAGATTTATTGCTTATATGTAAACATATTGTGATGAGAAAATAAATTATTATTATTATTATTATTATTATTATTATTATTACTTTAATTCGATTATATTAGATCTCTATAACCGCCATGCCCCCTTTAGAAATGTCAAACTTAAATACAATCCTGCACCTTGGCTTTCAGATTCCATAAAAGATGCCATAGCTGAAAGAGATAAACCAAAAGACGTTATAAACGTTTTCCATCAGATTTAAATCTTACTTGTTATAAAAAAATATCGTTTATGTCGAGTAGATAAGAAACGCTATTTTAATGAATCTCTAAGCAATCGTAGTTCTGCAGATGTGTGGAAATTTCTTAAATCTGTTGGTATTGGCAAATTTCCATCTACTTGTTGCACCGATCTTGATATTAACACACTAAATAATCATTTTTCAGTACCTAGCTTTAAATCTGATACTTTGCGTCACCTATCTCAACTGCCTGTAACACATTCTCCTTTATACTTAGAAAACTTAACTGAAGAAGACGTAAAGAAGTGGTTACTCTTAATTTCTTCCGCGGCAATCGGTAATGACAACGTATGTTCCAGAATGATCACATCGATTCTTCCCACAGTTCTACCCATCTTAACTTACATTTTTAATTGTTCCTTATTAAATGCTTCCTTCCCATCAGCTTGGAAATTTGCACAAATTATCCCTATTCGCAAAATCTCTAACCCTTCTTTATTTTCTGACACCCACCCTATATCCATTCCTCCATTCCTTGCTAAAGTTCTTAAACACATAGTACACAGACAGTTAACCGCGTTCTTATGCTCTAATGATGTTCTTAGTAAATATCAGTCCGGGTTTCGCCCTAAACACAGTACCGTATCAGCTTTGCTCAATGTTACAGATGATATTCACTGGGCCATGGAGAATGGAAAGTATACTGTGCTTATCCTGCTTGACTTCAGCAATGCTTTTAACTCTGTTGATTTCGACGTACTACTCGGAATTCTGAAGTCAATTAACGTATCTCCTTCTGCACTAGGCTGGTTTGACTGTTACCTCCGTGGCCGCTCGCAGTGTATTTGTGTCGTTGTGTCGATCAGACTTACTCGGAATGGTGTAAACTAACTGTAGGTGTTCCTCAAGGTGGGGTATTGTCACCTTTGCTATTTTCGATTTTGATTAACTGTGTAACAAAAGTAATTTCGTCTAATTATCACTTATACGCAGATGATCTGCAAAAATAACAAAAAATTTTAGTTCAATATGCTAATTCTGCTGTAATTTCTATTAATGAAGATCTCTCACGTATCAGTTACAGGGCCAAATCTTTCGGCAAATCTTTCGCCATATTCGAAATTGCCTTGATTTCTCGATATTGCCGTTAGTGTGCCTTGATGACCAGTTGATTGGTCTGACAAAGCAAAGAATTTGGAAGTGATCATTGATTGTAACCTAAACTGGAATGACTATGTAAATGAAATTAGCCGCAAAGTAAATTTCACTTTTCACTCCATTAAAACACTTAAAATTTTTTTGCCACTATCTACAAAAATATCTCTCGCTCAAACATTAATTCAACCTATAATTGATAATGCTGATTCCTGCTGTTTGGATGCCACCGAGGAACTTTTGAACAAACTAGAGCGCCTACAAAACTTATCCATTCGCTTCATTTTCGGATTGAGAAAGTATGATCATGTTTCCCACTTCCGCAAGAAACTCATGTGGCTGCCTATACGTTTCGGTAGGAATACTCGTATCTTGTGTCTTTTGTTTAATGTGCTTTGCAACGCGCACTCTCCACCATATTTACGTAACCGTTTTACCTACACCCACACAGGCAATGAGATCTGCAGACCAATTAAAAGAAACTTACTAGTGACTCCTCGCCACAAAACAGACTTCTTTTTTTTCGTTCACCGTCCATGCAGCCAGGCTGTGGAACAAGCTGCCTCACCAGATACGCGACGCTAAAACACTGTCTGTTTTAAGAGTAGAGTAAAACTATGCTAAATCGTCGTAATCAATAATCATCGTTGTAATCTACGAGTACACAATACGTATGTACTGTTTTATGTATATGTATGTATGTACGTATATATGTATTTTTATATAAGTAAATATGTATAAATTGTACTTATGTAATGTTTTGTATTTACTCTCCAGTCACAGGTCTGCTGGAAGAAATTTCCTAGAAAATAAGCAGTACCTTTGTACATATAATTCTGTTTTTTCTTCTTTCTTATATTATTACTTATATGTGTGCATAAATTGTTAAAAAAAAATTGTTAATTGTAAAATTGCTTGCTGTGAAAAGTTTCAATTATACAATTTGTATAAGTTCAGTGAACAGTGCCACTTAACGTTCTTCACAATTCAACGTTCTTGCCCGAAAATTCTGCAGATAAACATTGTTATTACGTCTGATATTAAGGTTTCGTTTTTTTTCATGAAAAATGAATTTTATACTATGGGAACATAAAAATAATATATCTTTTTTTTATCCGTTTTCAAATAAATAATGTCACCAGATATTGAGAAATAACTTTTGAACAAGTTTTTAAGTTAAATTTAAACTCTTTAGTAGATGTAAGAATTCGGAAGCATCTTGTAAGTGGTTCGTTGCATCTGATCTGGTTCTTGGTTCTAATCCTGGTAGAAACACGTACATATTCACAATTATTCTGGATCCCTCTAGTTCGCTATTAGTATTCTTCAGCACAAGCTTCGTGTGACCCTTTTTACCACTTCGTGGGGCAAAATGATTACAGGTTTTGTAGATCAGATACTCGTTACAAAATTAATCAAACAAAGTCTTAAAATCTAAAGCCCTTATCAATGATAAAGTCAGTCTCAATGATAAATCTACAGAAAATGTAATAAAATCGCCCTTTAGATTCCTTTTTGTTTCGCAATATTGTATCTACGCTCTTTTGATATATGGCACCGCGGCGCTCTAGAGGTTGTTACTAATCTGCGCTTGATTTATATCTGTCAACACGATTTATGGTGTAATAGTCACACCAGCTGTTTTCTTTTTTTTTAAACAGAAGCTTTTTGTAATTTATGTAAAGGATTGTATGTTTTTGTTAAATTATAACATTGCTTTCATATAGGTACATGGAGTATAGGTATTCTTTGTTTGGTATACGTGCCTTGTTATTTAAAACTTGATATGAATGGTTTCTTTTGTAATTGGATATGCGACGGAGTTTATTAAGTAGTCTTAATAAGTTACAAATAGCGTGCTAAGTTGTGTAAACATTACAAAAAAGGTACTAGTTATAAGAACGACATAGTAAGCTAAAGCTTAAAAAAATTAAATTGTAATTATTAATCGTTATAAACTAAATATGTCTGTAAAATATCAAAAAAATTCTCAAAACAAGAGTGAAAATCGTGGTGATTCCGCTGAGTTATTTCGATAAGACTGACATTTTAAATGTTCTGCAAACCAATGCAAATACGTAAGTATGTCCAAGTTTTGTTCAACTTACCGCAGTTCATCAACAGCGATACCGGTCCGCAATACATACATTTGTACGTCAAATATAGGTAAATGCAATATATCAGTTACCTTAAAGTACAAGTTATCTATATGTTAATTTACTCAAATTTTCAGGTACATATTGAACTAACCTGGGCACAAGATACAGTATTACTTGCTGTATTTGATAGTAGAATTAGCAAGGGGTAAAAACTTAAGCTTGTTTTTTAACCTTTTATGGTAATTATTTTTTTTTGCAATACCGCGGATATTTGTGGGCAAACATCCATCATTAAAATTCTATAACTCTGAAAGAGTCGAGAAGTTTAACCACGTTTACCTATTATAACAATGATAGAAATTGTATTACACTAACTGTAACTTCTTTTGCACAAGCCCGCTTCACTTCCAAAATATTACTTTAATTTGTAAGAAAATATATCAAATAAAATATATCAAATATATAAAAAGGAGTTTGCATTAAATGAGGTTTAGCTGGCAAAATATATTTATTTCTCGGTCTGGAGCTTATTGAGAGTTAGTAGAAACACTTGTGACAATGCATTCAAAACTGTTATTTGTTGTTTTGGGTGTATTTTTTTGTGTGTAATTAGAAAACATACCGCTTGGGCTAGAACTTGGTGGCTGTCCATCCACGCATGTCTCGATACTAAGTATGGCAGCAATCGATGTATGGTTGTTAAGTTTTTCAAAACAACGACTAGAGAAAGTTTTTCATATGACAACTTATATTTTGCAGCTTATAAAAAAATCACAGCAAACTCTACGCACTTTTTTAATAATCGGTTTAATCTATACAAGGTTTAAAAAAAGTACTGTCAATTCTGAAACAGTGTATATAGAGTTTGTTAAACTGAACGACTTTCGCGCAACCGTGATTTTCTGTAGCAATTAATACTAAATAAATAAAAAAATAAATAAAAATAAATTAATATTGTTTACACTTCCAAAATCGTTTTTCTTATCATTCAATGTAATAGATAAGTTATTTCTGTTCTAACTGAATGACACAAACTTTATTAAGTCTAGATTTAGCGTACGATTTCATCGGCGTAAATTCCTGTACCCATTCAAACTTCGAAATAAAAGTTAGCCTATGTCTTATTTCAGGTCATATTATGTATGTATGCAAATGTATGATGTCATTTATATATTGAAATTTTACAATTCAATTCAACACAAACTTATAGCACGATCGAAAACTAGCTGAGCTTTACAAAACCACTGGAATAAATGTAAAACTGGCGCTCGAACCGAAATTTTGAGCAATTATTTTAATTTAAATTCAGGAAAAGGTTACAGGCGTCGACAGCGTGCGACCTAACGAATAAAAGTTAGCCCGACTGACGTGGGATGTAAGCGCACAAATTAAATTCAACACTAGCCGGCTACAGGAATAAATGTGCAAACTTGCTACCTGCTTAATACATTTTAGAGATTCTAAATGTAAAAAAAAAAACACCCGTGTTCGAAAATTTGCATATCGTATTTTGATGTGTAAATGTTAGTGTGTATTTTCGCAATTTTTGTGTTGAGTAGGTACATCAAACGATGTAGTAAGATTATATTATACTTTCAGAGGAAAAATTTATTTTACAAGCGGTTATAGTTTCTTTTGTATTTGATAGCAAATTGGGGTAATGGGTAGTACCCCTGCCTCCTTTGCCAGAGATCTTCGGTTCAAGTTCTGGTAGGGGCATTAATTTGTTTGATGAACACAGATGTTTGTTCTCGGTTCCTGGTTTTTTATATTTTTATATGTATGTTTATGATGGGTTCTCCTCCAGTTCGGTTTATGGTCACCAATAACACCAATTCACGCTCCTACTTTGGGGCCATACAGTTGGTGTGTTTCTAGGGATTTATTTATTAATTATTTATTGTAAATGTACTTTGTTATTTAAATACATGAACTAAAGTAATACTCAAAATTCTACTAGTAACAAGAAAAAACTTATGAACCTAGCGACAACCCATACCTACCTTAATGCGATTGAAAAATACGCTTCCAGAAAATGGACAAGGGAACAAGCACAAAAAAAAAGTATTTTAAAAGTCCTCCAGGCACTTTGTTTGATGTGTGACTGTTTGACTCGGGGACCGATGCCCGTCGCCTCGGGGTAAACAGCGTAACTGGTTGACGTGCCAAGGAATTCTTCAACAGAAGTATACGACTGTGAAATCGGAGAATGCAATTTGATTTGTTTGTTTTGCCTTACTTTTACTTATTGATAGCTTGAAATAATAATCCATGGTAGCAGCTTATTTTTTACTATTTTATAGCTTGCAAATAAGCACGCATCCCACCTTATGATCGTAGGCGTTTTCTTTATGTATATCGATTGTCATTACGAGTATTATATCAACTAACGACGCGTGCCGGATTTTATTAACGTTAAGCAATATTCGATTTATGTTTACTCAAAAAAGTTTTCATTGATACCGTTCAATTTATTTAAAACTAGCGACCCGGGTAACAAACAGTGCCTTAATTCCTTTTTGTATCGTAGTGTCCTCAGATTTATTTAATCAAAGGTATATTTACAACTAACTATATTAGTTTTAAAATAAGCAAGTAATCGAAGACCTAAATATCTTATTAGGTATCAATCGAAATAGGTAACATTAAAAGATATAACACACAGTCATTAGAGTCTTACGGCAGGTACCCGCTCGGCTTACATAGAGCAGGGAGCCTTGAAGTATTACGTAACGAATTTGGGGGAGGGTCCTGTAAAGCATTACGATGCGTTACAGGGGCGGGAGGGGGTCTTTGAACTACACGTTACGTAACATTGTTTTTTTAACCTTCAGAACCGTCGCGAAAGATTCTCTCACGCATTTTATAAAACATTTTTTGAGAACTTGAAATATTTTTTAGATTCACAAAATTGCTTGCTTGCTTCATCACTCCAGTAAAGTAGATAACAAAACGCTCCGGATGCCAGTAATGAAAGAATCTGAGTGGCTGGCAAACCCGTGGACGGAGAACAGTAACTCCAATAAAAAAAAATTTATTTAAATGTTTTTGTTTTCGTTCGATAGTATCCTTTAATACGATTATATTTTGACAAATAAATTTTTTATTTCAGTTAGGCTTATGTTTGTAAATGCATTGCCAAAGGTAAAAACAAATTTTTGAGAATAAAATTATACTATTTCCATTTCTTTATTTTCTCGATTACAGTTCTAATTTGATATAATGTAGTGTTGTGACCAAATAAGTAATGATATCGATAACATATATTTATTATATTTTGAACAAAGACAAATACAACAAAAAAGTTCAAATATATTTTTTCAAGGTGGGAACACTCAATGGCCCACCGCCATTTTGTGTTTGTTTTAATCTGTCACTCGCAACAAGACGGTCGTGCTAGTCACTACATTTCTGTTCGCTGAGTTTTTTCACATTATCCATACGTTTCGTTGTGTATTTTGTGTTCCTACGTGTTGATTCCTGCCCAGCTGTCAAATATCAAAATGCCGAAAGGATCTGTTCTGAAAAGGTAGGCGAGAGAACTAGTGATCAAGGTTAGTAATTACTTTGAAGCAGAATATCAAAATGGTGGCCCGCTATTACCACTGTCGTAAGTGCGAGAGCGTGTTCCGGCCGCATTAAGAATAAGTGGACCTACTGTTTCAAAAATTACTACCGAAGCTTAGGGTAGGAGCGGCATGCAGGAAAATAAGCTTCGTACGCCGAAGAAAAAACGCCAACCACGTCGTGTCACATCGGTTGACAACTTCAACGCTGATGCTATTCGCTGTCATAAGACTGGACTGACGACACCGCCGCTTCAACTAGTTCAGTGCCAATGGGAAAAGAGGTCCAGGGTCTACGAAAGGATTCGTGTCAGATGCTTTACTGGCCTTTGAATCCAAGAAAACAGTGGACTACCACAAAGAAATATACGCGGAGATTAACGAAGGATGGTTTCAAGAAATGGTGCAATCTCTGGAAGAACCGTCCATAATTATTATGGACAACGCTACATATCACTTCGGACAAATTGATAAAATGCCGATGCAGGCCAATAAAAAACAAAAGAACAATAATTGACTGGCTCCAACGTCATGGCGAAAATGTGGATAGTACTTTATTAAAAGTACACTTAGTGTATATTTTAAAATCGAAAAAAAGCCTCCATAAAAGATATGTTATCGACGAAATAGCTGCCGAATGTGATCATTGGGTTCTTCGACTTCCGCCGTATCATTGCCAGTACAATGCTATAGAACTAATATGGGCACAAATCAAAGGACACGCCGCTCAAACAATACCCATCACCCTTTTACGGCAAACAAGATGTTATTTATAAAAAAATGCATGTGCGGAAGTAACTGCCGAAAACTGGGAAAAAATTGTGAGGAGAACCCAAAACGTTCTAGCCATTCGTGAAAAACTGCCCCACCGCCTGTGTAAAATCCCGGGATTGCTCCATCGTGCCGGTTGGCGACCGGATCGAGTGGGCCCGATGGCGATCCCCGGGGGGTTTCGGGCGTCCCCGCGGTCTCCATGTGAGTCCCCCACAAGTGGGTCTGGCCACTCAAGTTGCTTGGTTCCAAACGTTGCGCTTCACTCAACTTCTATTCCTCTCCCTCATTCTATTCACCTACCAACAACGTAGTGGAAAAATAAAAAAATTAAAATAAGTGCCGACAGCGGATGCACTCCCTGTCCCTAAAAGTACACTTCTCTAACATCCGAGAAGTTCACTCAAAAGTACACGATGTCCACCACAACCTTGAGACAGAGAGGCCGCACTTATTCTTTCTGACAGAGAAGCAGATTTGTGATTGTTCGGATCTGGCATACCTGCATTACCCAGGCTATATCCTGGTGACCAAATTTCACCCCGATGCGGGCGTGTGCGTGTATATCAGAGACGAGAGGCCTGGACCGAATTGTATACGCCAGCATTTGCCGATCACACACGGGAGCTCAGGAGGCATCTCGACTTTGAATATCTTAGTGATACTGCAGATAAGGTCCAACGACGCTATCCCTCTGCGCAGTTGGTGTTCCTTGGAGACTTTAATGCCCACCATGGAGAGTGGCTGTACCCGTTCAAGGACACCGAACACGCTGGCAGAGAAAGCTATCAGTTCGCAGTAACTCATGGTCTCTACCAGCTCGTCCACGAACCTACGCGCATTCCTGACGTTGTTGACCATACTGCCTATTGCTTGGACCTTCTGCTGACAACCGATCAAGACAGATACCCGGTGTCCGACCACTGTCTGGTGAAATCTGTGTCGCAATACACGCCAACCGATACCAGCCCAAAAGGCAATAGGCGAGTATGGTGGTTCAAGTCAGCAGATTGGGATGAGATGCATCACTTTTTCGCCTCTTATCCTTGGCGGCAAGCTTGCTTTACTTCTGATGATCCATCATGCTGTGCTGATGTGTCCAGTGTGATATGTCAAGGTATGGAGTACTTTATACCGTTCTCTGATGTATTCCTGGAGTCCAAAGCCTGCCCATGGTTTAATGCTGATTGCCTCCTAGCTGAAAAGCGAAAGCATGTAGCATACCAAGCCTAGGCTAGCGCTCGCAGATAAAGATAAAGCTATGGATCTCCCAGCTAAGAAGCAGGCGTACAATGCTGCTGCCAAGTCCTGCAAAAAGGTGATTATAAGCGCTCATTTCAACCACATTGGCCGTATCGGGACAAGTTAGCATCCTATCCCACGGGGAGTAAAGCTTTCTGGTCCCTTGCCAAGTTGGTTGAGATGAACTTCTGTCGCCAATCACTGCCACCACTGCAAAGGCCTGACGGGTCTTTGGTCCACAGCGCAAAATAGAAGGCAGACTTGTTCGCAAATCTCTTCGCGGAATATTCATGTCTAGATTCCAAAGGTAAAAGCCCACCTACGTTACCTTTATTCGGCCCTAAGATGGAGGCCGTCCAAATTCACCAGAAAGAGGTACTCAAATGCTTACTAAATCTACACGTGAATAAAGCCAGTGGTCCGGATGGCATTCCCACAGTGGTTTTAAAGCACTGTGCAGCCGAGTTATCTCCTGTTTTGACACGCCTATATCGACTCTCTCTAAGCACTGGAAAAGCTCCAAAATCATTGAAGTTTGCAAATGTACAGCCCGTACCAAAAAAGGTAGTCCACGACCCAGTCAACTATAGACCTGTTGCAATCACTTCCATAATTTGCAAAATTATGGCATGGCCATGGCTATGCTCATGGCTAATGAGCATGGCCTTGGAAGGGCACGGAAAGGTAATAGCCGTACCCTTAGATTTCAAGGCCTTTGACCGGGTATGGCACAAAACCCTCTTGAGCAAGCTTCCTGCGTATGGCATATCATCTGGACTCTGCGACTGGATTTCTGAATTGACCTGAGGGAACGGTCAATTCGAGTTGTCGTCGATGGCTTCTCATCGGACCTGATGGCTATCAACGCCGGCGTACCTCAGGTATCTGTTCTCTCTGCAAAATTATTCCTGCTGCATATTAATGACCTTTTTTTATCGGAAGGCATTATTGGTTACGCCGATGATAGCACTGTTGTAGAGAGATATGTGTCCAATGCGCGAGCGAGTCCAAACCAGATCCAATTTCAGAGAGAGTCGATGATCGAATGGGTTGATTTGACACTATGTAGGGTTTCCGATTGGGGTGAAGCCAACCTTGTCAAGTTAAACCGTTCCAAAACCCAGGCGTGTCTCTTCTCCGGTAAAAAGGGCACATTCAACTTGACGCCCACTTTCCAAGGTGTATCTGTACCGATCACAAACCATCTAGGGCTTCTAGTCATGACCATCACGTCGAAACTTAATTTCGGTCAACAGATTGAAACCATGCCACAGTCAGCTTCCAAAAAATTGGGAGTCAACGCAAAGGTCCGGCGGTACTTCAACTCCGAACATGTTCAACCTGTACACAGCTCAGGTTCGATCCTGTATGGAGTACTGCAGCCATCTTTGGCATGATTCCCCTAACTACCATCTTGAAGCGTTGGATTCTGTCGACCGAAGGGCCCGTAGACTCATAAGTAACGACAAACTTACTTCTTCGAGACTGAAAAGTCTCGAACATCGTCGAAAAGTTGCTAATCTATCGGTTTTTAATAGATTGCACTTTGGAAAGTGTGCAAATGCTCTTTTTCAGCTGATCGAACCTTTTCTCCACCGGTCAACCAGACGCAGACAGAAGTTTTACCCGTTTGTGGTTAGCGTGTCGAAGAGCCGAACTAAACGGTTTGATAGCTCATTTTTGGTTCGTGTTGCCAAAGAGTGGAAAGATTTGCTTGCGTCTGTTTTTCCAGACAAATATAACACTGGAGCTTTCAAGCGTAGAGTGAATAGGTACTGCAACGTTTGCTTGTGCCGTATTTAATAAAAGAGGTTATTGCACAAACAAACTTGCCGACATTTAAGACTGGCAACTTATAAGTCTGTCATTATTTTATTTTATTTGTAAAATGTAAAATAGATAGAATATGGAAGATTGTTCCATGGCATTCTATTGCGGGCTTCGTCCCCAAAATAGTCTAAGAATTATTCTTGTATGTCATTATAAAATAGATTCATCTGATTAAATATCATAAATAAAAGTAATTTAAAGTTATATGTGTTTTTCCTTTGTTGATTAGGAAGACCTCCCTAGGTTAGATTAGGTCCATCTAGGGTCCCGGACCGCTAGAGTACCTCTTGGATAGGCGTGTATGATCCTCGTCTTCGTCTTTACTTTGCATCAGGTGAGATGGAAGACAAACGCCTGCTAATTATTAATAAAAAATAAAAAACAAAAAATTCGATAATATACAAGTACAGGAACTTAAAATAAATGTTGGGGAGACCTCATCCAGTGACAGTGACGATTCATCAGATTTTGATTAAAATAAATAAATAAAGGTTACCTGTCGTTATAATTATTTCGTTACATTGTCGAGTACCTACCTATACCTACCTATTTCACAACAGCTTCGAAAATTTTAAAGAAGTTGGCATTATCAATCAAGAATTAATACGTGTAACATCTTGTAATGAAATGTTATATTAGTTAAAAAATTTGTACAAAAGTATCCGGCAGTAGTTTAGTTTCTAACATTTTGTAAAAAAATATCGGGTCTGTTATTTATTAACGTTTATCGATATAGCTCCATCCCTATCAGTTTCTCCGACTCTGGTATTATATAACCTTGTACGTGTGTAAACGTCATATTTTTATAAAATAATGCATTCATAATGTAAAAAAATGCTCGCACAAGTTTTCACAGGAGCTGTCATCGAGAAAATAAAGAAATGGAAATAGTATAGTTATTTTATTTAAAAGCTTTATTAGTGAAACGCTAAAATAGGAGAATGCACGAGAAGAACAATGGCGGATAAAGCAATAATAATTGTAAGGACAGGGCAAAGTCAAGAAAACAACGCAATTAAATGTTAATAAATAAATAAAAAATTTGTAGTAAAAATTTATTAGGACAAAAAAGGAAAAAAAACATGAGTTATCTCTGGCTTTTAAAAACAAGGCATTTAAAATGTTAAAAATAATATTAACGCGATTAAAACAATAACAAAAGTATTTTAGCGACTTTCCGGTACTTAACGCCACATAATTGTGACTTTAGGTAAATATGGTCACTTGGTGTTTACGTAACGTTTTACTAGGGAGGTGCACAGAAAAACGTTACGGTCCGTTACATGGGGGGAAGGGGGGTCAAAAATCTCCAAAAATTGCTTTACGTAATACTTGAACGCTCCCACTGTGGGCGAATTTATATTGACGGGCGATAATTTTATTGTTGCGATAACTTATAAGATATGGTTTTATAGCATGAAAAGAAATTTTAATATGTATGAAATGCTGAAGGTAATTCACGTATTAAACTGGATAATGATTAATATCGTATCCGTCTAGATAACTCTCTAATTTTCTCTTTAAACTCTCAACGTTGTATGTGACCATTTTTTAAAACATTAAAAATGGTTATTGTAGTCTATTCGTAAAAGATGGGCATATGCCAACTTTTCTGTGGACCTTTAACGGAGAAACAATTCCATCATAGAGTATATTTTATATTGAATACAACAAATAACTGAATAGAAAATTTTCGATGAAATCTCTCAGTTGGTTTGATTTCTTCCAACACTTAGAACAGATATCGTCATATTTCAACCAATTTACACAAAACAATATAAAACTACACCTATGAACCTTCCTCTTGAAACTCATGTCTTACGATAAAAATCGCATTTAAACCCGTTGCGTAGTTTTAAAGATCTAAGCGTACAGAGGGATAGAAGGTGCGAATCGACTTTGTTTTGTGCTATGTACACATATCCTAAAACATCCTATGTACCTACACATAATGGACAACTCTTGCGTTATATTTATAAAACTGAAAAGTTATTTAGGTAACAATTTTATCCTGTGTCAGGTCCTAGCTTTGCTTTGCCATAGCTACATGAATAGAAAACAAAAGAAGAAAAACTTTATTTAAAAAAAAGTGTATGTACACAATGCGAAATTACAAGAAGTGGACCAAACACTAGCCGATATCGCAAGCATTCTACTTGATAGGTTAGAATAATATTCTCTTAGTAGTAAAATATATGTCTTTTTATTTTTTATCTAACAGTATTTGTGTTTTACAATATGATCTACTTTTTTTGTTCCCCTCCACGAAGAGGGCAGGAGGCAAAAATGCTCTGGCGCATACCCCACGCGCGCGATCGAGGTTATGTGGGACTCGCTCCGCCTACTAGAGCCACTACCCTCTAAAAAACCCCCTGAATGACTCGTGCAATCATTCTCGCTCCGATCGCCGCCCGGTATTGACGTTCCAAGACTCCTCCGATTGATCGGTCCCTTCCCGATATTCCGTGGCGCTCAGTTTACTGACGTCACTATATATAGCGTGTTGGTTCCGTGATACGGTTTTTCTGGGTTTTCTTACTCCCTCCAAACGCTATCGTAGTGATTTTTCTTTGCGACTAAGCCTCAAGTCTTCAAAGTGCTGTGTTAAGTTGTGTTGTGCTTGTGCTGAGTGCTGTGTTGTGCCCAGCGTGAGTAGTCCGGTTTCAGTACAAAGGATACTTAACGGTGACAACGAATTTGTACTGATCCAGTCCTTTAATTTTTATTTTATTCCTTCTTCTATTTTTTATTTATTTTTCCTATATTTTCATATTTATTTTTATCATATCTGTGTGTTTTCGTGTGCATTCGCCCTTTCTGTCGGTAAAGGTTGACCCTTTTTTTAGGTTTCTAGGTAGCGGCCTTCGGCGAACTACGGTTAGTTTCAAGTTATTTTCCCCGGCCCCCCTACCGATGGTAGGGAGGTTAGCCGCTAGGGTTCGCTAGGTTTATTTTAGGGAACTCTAGGCATCTTTTATATACTTATATATTCATATTCATATTCATATAATTTCTAACCCCTCCCTAATGGATTCGCAAAGCATCATCAACTTCGCGAAAGCGTTCGCGCCGGTGCTCACTGCGTCCGGCATCCTCATTCCAGACGAGGTCTTCACGAAGGCCTTATTAGCAATTAACGCGTCCCCGGCCCCTCAGGCCACTATCGTCCAGATCCATCAGGTCTTTAGCTCTCCCGCGCCCTCCGACATGGATTGTGTATCGGTCACATACTCACGCACATCCCGTAGGAAGGGTACCGTTCTCGGGAGCGATTCAGACTCTGCCGCGTCCGAAGCTTCGTCGGCCGCCGCCACCGTAACCGGCTCTCCTGAGCCCGCGTACCAGTTAGTCGCCAAACGCTTTAAGAAGCGTTCGACGAAAGCCGTGGTGTCTTCAACACCCAAGCCCACCCCGGTGTCTTCAACACCCGCCCCGCGCCGTTAATGTCACTCAAAGTGACCGCAACTACATCGGCTCCGTCCAAGCCAGCAACGCGCTGCGCTCCCGTCCCACCTAAGCCTCGGCTTCCTCCACCCGTCATCCTCCGCGAAAAAGCGCGATGAACCGCGGTATCTGATCTTTGCAAAGAGCAAAATATTAACTATCTCAAAGCAACCAACGCAGGCGATTCAATTAAAATCCAGGTCGCGACCATCGACGACTTCCGCGCGTTCACTAGGTTACTTTCATTAAAACAAATCGCGTACCACACCTACGCCCTCCCGGAAGAGCGCAAGGTCCGCGCGATATTACGGGGCGTCCCGTTCGAACTCAGTAACGACGACATTCTAGAGGACCTTAAGTCTCAGGGCTTCCCAGCTGAAGCAGTGCACAAGATGCACTCAAACTGCAGTAGGCATTTTCCACTAGCTTTAGTTATCCTCACCAACACTCCCAACTCAGGGAGATCTTCAAAGAGGCTCGCACAATCTGCGGAATTTCGAATATCTCCGTCGAGCGTCCCAACCCCCGCGGCCACCCTGGGCAGTGCCACCGCTGCCAGCTCTATGGCCACGCAGCGGCTAACTGCTCAGCTCCCCCCAGGTGCGTTAAGTGCCTGGACCCACACATCACAAAGGAGTGCACTCGCACTCCCGAATCCACTTCCCCCCCTGCCTGTGTGATGTGCGGCCAGTCCGGCCACACAGCTAACTACAGGGGTTGCCCACGCACTCCGCGCTCTTCAACTAAGAGGGCTGTGCCTAAAACGGCGCCGCCCCTCACTCCCACTAACTTCCCGCCGCTGCGCAACCGGGGTCCCCCGGAAGCAAAGCCCGAGCAGCCGAGGCCTACTCCGGCTCTGTCCTGGAGGCAGCGTCCGACCGCCCCACATGCACCTTTCCGACCCATCCCAGCTCCCGTAGCTACCATAGGGCCGCGTCCCGCTCCGTTATCCGCACCTCAGTCGTCGTTGGCAGAGGGCATGAAGACCGTGTTCGACGTTATTCAAAACGTCGATATTAACGAAATTTCCGTACTCGCACGCAAACTGCGAGCCACCCGCTCTCCTCAAGAGCGTTTATTTGCGTTAGCCGAGCATCACTCGCTACTTAGCTCTTTATAAATAAAATTTTTCGTATATATTCGTTATATAAAAAAAATATTATGTCTTGACCCGCAAATCCCGCGTCCTGTCGTATCAAACGCAAGGGCTTATCCCTAGTTTCTTTTATCGTTCGTAGCCTCAGTACTAACCTTCCTGAGCTCAAACTGTTCCTTCAGAACAACAAGCCAGACTTATTGCATCTCCAAGAGACATGGCTTATTACAAACCGCACCAGGGGATATATTCCCAAGTACGCGTTCATCCGTAACGATAGGCCCAACTCCGACGGATTCGGCGTTACTGCTATTTATTACAAAAGAGGATTCCAGTGCTGTCCTCTTCCTACCCCTCCTCTCCTCAACATGGAAGCCACTGTGTGTAGATTGGCTATGACTAGTCATCCGAACGTCATCATAGCCTTCAGCCTTAGAGGCCCCGAACTCTCTGCTCGCGATCTCACCCGATCTATTAGATAGCCCACATAAAATAGATTCATTAGTAAATTCTCTTACTGATGCTATCAACTCAGCCATCAGTAACAACGAAAAGGTTGCTAAGAAAGGCAAACCCACGCTTCCCTTAGCCGTTAGCAATCTTATTAAAGCTAAAAACGCGGCTCTCAGGAGAGCCCAGTTACAACGTAAAGTCAGGTCTTGCCTCGCGGAACTCCGAGATGCTCAGATGAACGATCTCATGGTGAATATCTCTTCGTCCCACCAAGCGTATTATAGTATGGCCCGAGCCTTACGCGTAGACGCCGCCTGTCACGTCCCTCCTCTCACTCGTCCCGATGGCTCTATCGCCTTCGAAGTCGAAGAGGAAGCCGAAAGCTTCGCTGACAGCGTTGCGTCTCAATGCTCACCCAGCACGCAACCTGCGAATCCCTCTCACATCCAGGTGGTGGAGGACAAAGTGGTCCGCAGAGACTCTCTCCCCATCACCGCCGACCCCGTCAGTCTCTAATGATGAAATCTCGCTTCTCATTAAAAGTCCAAAGTCCAAAAAGGCTCCGGGTGCGAATGGTATTTCCAACCACGCACTTAAGCACCTGCTTCAACAGGTGCTTACCTTGTTAGCTATCATTTTCAATGCCTGCTTCGACCATAGCTACTTTCCAAAAGCTTGGAAAGAAGCGACAGTCATAGGCATTCCCAAGCCGGGTAAACCTCTGAATGTCCCGGCTAATCACAGACCCATCAGCCTCCACAAGGCAATGTCTAAACTTCTCGAAAGAGTCATACTCTCTCGAATGTGGAACCATCTGTTTCCAACAGATAGCGATCCTCTCATTATTCCCCATCAGTTCGCCTTTCGCGCTAAGAACCCCTGCCCTCAGCAAGTCCGTCGAATCGTCGAGTACATACTCGACGGATTCTACCCGCGGCCTTTTAAAACGGTCGCAGTTTTCTTTGACGTAGCCAAGGCTTTCGACAAAGTCTGGCACAGCGGTCTTGTCTATAAACTCTACAAAATAGGCTTACCGGATCGCCTAGTTAGAATAATCGCGTCGTTTCTCAAAAACCGTACGTTCCGATTTAAACATGAAGGCAAGCTTGCCGCGCCCCGTCTCATAAAGGCTGGAGTCCTTCAAGGCTCAGTCCTCGCCCCTCTATTGTACACCGTGTACACTAACAATATTCCCGTCCCGCCGATAGGTGTCGAACTCGCCCTCTTTGCCGATGACACCGCCCTTTACCCCAAAGGCCTCAGTGTCCCGGGCCTCACGACCAGACTCCAAAAGGCTGCAAAAGCCCTCGGTGCATGGTTTCCAAAATTAAACAAAGGGGTGTTATTTATACTACCACTTAGCTGAGCAACTAGTGTTATCAGTATCGAGATGATTATTTATCGCTAAGTACCTCAGGTCGCGAACTTATCAGCCGCCCTGGTACTTTATGCGTTTGGACACACAAGTGAAATGTACCAACTTAAAATTTTGTTAAAATTTATTTATCAACTCAACTACTTAATACGTGTAAATCGCATAAGGCCTTGATGGAGCTATTAAAATCATTAAGTTTATTCCCTCAGCAAATCAGTCTTTTGATAAAACATACTGTTTTGTAATAATAAATTAATCTAAAATGTTATGTTATATTGGTTTTATTTCTCATAATTTTCAAGGTTTCCTGCAGAAAGGTTAATAGCAGATAAAACGTGGTTTGAGTAAAGAAAAATCCATGGAAATCGTTACAAAACTAATTACCGTTATACGAGAGTCGGTATTTTTAGATAAGTATGAATACATTTCGTTTCGCTAAGCCTCGGACTTTGTAAAAGGATTGATGGTCGGTGGAGCAGATTAGTATAACACTCCATTCAAGAAACAGAGTTCATATAGCATCCTTTCATTTACAACTTTATATGGACGTAAAAGGGACAGTTGACTTCATTTTGAGAACAGTTGACGGCCACAATTCTAAAGATGCATTCTGCTTGGTGGTTAATAAGGGAAAAAATAACATGGGATTGGTGAGATATTTTTGCTGTATTGACCATTTAGCTATGTTAAGTCTAAGACAAGATTAAGTACGCTTTATAAATTTTAGCTTGAAAGTCTGGTAGCTTGAAAGCTTGAAAGAAAAGGTGCTTACAAAATGATTTTCAAAAATTTTTTGATACGCTATTTCTCAGTTTGGTGGGAAATTATAACGCCAGGTGATTGAAATGAATTTCAAGAGTGCAAGTGAACAACGCTAAGCATTCATTAATGTGCTGAAGAGAGCGTATATCTGCTGTATATTTCATAATAAATTAACTTACATTTCTTAGATTCTAATTTTTTGTCGTTTGTGTCTTGAGATTTCCTGGAATTACAATAAAAATAACACATTAAAGAGGCCGGAAAGTTTTTAAAATTATTCTTACGTTGTTTTCGTACGGCATTTCAATAGTTAATTCTTGTTACCTCATATTGCTCGGTATTGCTCGTTTCATAAAATCAGTAAGCTCTTTTAGCCTTAAAGGAAACGCCATCTTGTTCTCTGTAGTAGTAGCCATGCCTTGTACGCTGGAGATCCTAGGTGCGAGTCATAGCCGGGCCATTCAATTTTATGATGAACACAGATGTTTGTTCTTGGATCATGAATTTTTTATTTATATGTGTTTGTTTTTTCTGGCTTTCCCTTCAGCTGATTACTTTTTTATACAATTTAAGGGGAAGTGTCGCAAACTATATCGCCAAATATCAATTTCATCTTAATGAAATATCTATAATACACAAATATTTTACTGGATCATTTAGATATCCCTAGATTTTTTTTATTATACTTAAATCTAAACTCATAAAATTCATAGCGAATAAACCAACTCCTGCTTAAACTAAATAGCAACACCTTTTCAGCAAAAAATGTTTTTTTTTGATAGACCTCGTTCCCAGTTTCCTTCAGTCAAATTTAACAATTCAAATCAACCTTCTATTTCGTTTTTTTATAGAACCTCTATAATAATAAATGTAAGAATTGCACTCGAACAAATTTACAGCAATTACTTTAATTCATATTCAGGAAGAGGTAACCAGCCGTCAACAGAGCGCGACTTAACGAGTGAAAGTTAGCGCACAAATGAAATTCAACACAGGAATAAATGTGAAAACGTGCCAACTGCTTTTGTACATTTTAGAGATTCTACATGTTGAAATGTCGCTCGTGTTTGGAAATTTGCATTTCATTGTCTGATTTGTTAATCTTACTGCGAAGTAACGTAATTGTGTGCCCAAAAGATGAAGCAAGCATCCTATCCTACTAACATTATAAACGTGAATGTTTGTATGTATAAGGGCTTCCGATTTATAATTACGATTTTGGCGTATGGATAGAATAATAACCTGTTTTAACATATAGGCTTTTATTCCGAAATTTTTAATGGAATACTTCTTATGCGTGATGAAAGAATTTACAATTAATATTTTGTAATTTATTATTCATCTACGGCCTGTTTGGTATGGAGGTAAGTGGCCTTGCCTTTCATGCCAGAGGTCCTGGGTTCGAATCCTGGTAGGGGCAGCTTTTTTATCATATTTGCTTTCTACTCATGGATGTATGTTTATTTAAGTTTATTTCTAATATTTATATAAAAAAAATATATCAATGTGTTTATATATTTCTTAAGTTTATTTATCCGTTATCTAGTATCCAACACAAGTTCTTAGTGATACTTAATTTGGGCTAGATAATGTCGTGTGTTAGTTAGAAATATTTATTATTATTATTATTATTATTATTATCTATATTTTTATTGTTGTTTTTTTGTAAAACATGAATAAATAATCTTAATGAATCCTTTTTGTACTATTTTCATAGTCATAAAGCTATGCACATGATGATATGCGGCACCTGCAGTCATACATATCAATAATTGTTGGTGTTTTCATAAAATGTTTTCATAAAAGCTTGTGATTTTTTGATCGACCATGGTGCGTTGCCGACCCTTAGGGAATAAAAGGCAATTCGGCTTTAGTTGGAATTGCCTCTTATTCCAGTAATTGACTGTTCCTTCCCTCTGACCGGAACATAACCACGAAAACGTGTATTGTGGCGGAATAGGAAGAACACTAGGACCACCCCAGACGAGACTTGAAAAGTAACTATACTAATGCAAAATCACTACAATTACTTTTATGAAATTTAGCGAAGTAATTCGGATTTTTATTGGTTTTATTAGTTTGAGTAAGCGAATTTAGATTTAATATCCTTTGATTTTTATAACAATATCTGAAAACTAATCGAATAATTTTGTTAATGAGTTTCATAAGTTTTATTTTCTTTGTTTTTTATGGTATTGATTTAGGTTTAGTTTGCTATTTTAACGTGCTTATTTGTCAAATTTTTTCTTTAATATAATGACATAATGATATAATGACTTTAATATAAATACGGTTTATTCCCGTTGGATAGTTTACATTTGTTACGAATTTAACTTTTATATTAACAACAATACATACCTACCTTAAATATCTGCCTTAAACCAATTAGATTAAAACACACATTTCAAGAAAAATGACAAGAAAACATTCACAAAATACGAAAGTATTGTAAAAGTCCTCCAGGCATCTTGTTTGATGTGTGACTTTTTGACTTGGGGACCGATATCCGACACCCAACACCCTGGGGGAAACAGCGTAACTGGATGAGTTACCAAGGATTTCTACAATTGAAATATACGACTGTAAAATTGGAGAACGCAATTTAATTTCAACATAATATTGTATGGCCTTTAACCACTTTTACTTATTGAAAGCTTCAAATAGTAATCGATGGTAGCAACTCTAAACCTTACCCGCTTACAAGCCAGAATACTCTTGCTTTTGACCAACTGGTAAAAGAGGCTGCTCTACAAACAAATACAAAACATTCATGACAATCATTCATATTCGTTCACTTGATGATAAGAACACCCGATGCAGTACTATGTAATTTTTCCCCGAAGCGATGGAAACGTACAGGATAGTCGGAAAGATTTTCCCTTCAGGAATCACTATGTAACTATTGACAGGGCATGTCGAAATTCCTCCGAATTCTTGAATCACTTCAAGCGCAAGAAGGACTCCTCGTCCATTTGCGATACAGCAGGCTTACTCTCGAAACTTTTAATTCTAATTCAACACCAATCCAAGCCAAATATAATTTAAACGTTACGTGCACTCCTCACTTGAAAACAATTTTTTCCACATTGTATCAACAACTGGGATTAGTTTACGATTGCTGCCCTGCGAGTGAAGTAGGTTACCATTTAATGATCAACAAATAGGTAATGCACACTCAATATTACCATAATTGATAGCTGTCAAAACAAACTCATATACTGCCTTTTGGCGTTTCTGGGTTAGCCAGTACCAATTTCAATCTAGATTAGTACAATAAAATCACAATTGGCGCTAGTATCGTATTCAAGAGTACGAAATATCAAAATTTAATTATCAATTCATCGGAATTGTTCTAAAGAGTAGGCCTACAAGTCAGCCTGAAACAGTTCTTAATATTACAGAATAATTCGCTGAAAACCAATACTTTACTCTTTTAGTAAATATTTTGTTATTATTTAATATATATTAAATAAAAATCTTTATATTGAAAAATATTAATATGAAGATTATTATTTATTTATCATCCAGACGTTTTTCAATATATTTGTTACTGTTAAAAGGTTCCATCATTTCTGGTCCATTTTACCTACGATCCTACAATAAATCTACAGTAACCTGAAACCTTTTCAGCGACACAACACAACTTTTCAAACGTATATTTTCACGTAAAATTAACGCGTTCCGTGGCTTAGAAAACTTTTGGTACCGAGTCACGCTGACCTGTCACTATTGGGTTACTTGTTTTATTTGCAGCGTGTTTTGAAGTTATGAGATAAATCTCGTTATCGCAGTGTGATTTGCGACTAGTAAAAATAAATAATAAGGGATCTTAATCTTGTTGTTGTTGTTGGCAATATTCGGAACTTTTTAAATTGTCCGGTGTTAATTCAGCCGCGGGTCATGGTGGTTATGAAAAATGTATTATTAAATCCAGAATAAAAAAGTTTCAAGAGAGTTCATAATTTTTGTTGTAATATCTCCCATTTTTTAATTTCCTTAATTCGTGATTGAAATTAATTTCTAGCTGTTAACCTTTTGTCTTTTCATGAAAATAATAATATTTATAAACATTTCTATCGAATATACATAATTAATGTGATATTCAGACCGATTTATCAATATGCTTGTTAGCCAAGCGAAACTGGACATAAATAGGACCATGTCAAATTACTTTTATATAGCAACGGTTCTATGACTTACTTGTTTATAAACATTACTCTCTGTTGATCATGAGCTTTTCATATCTGCACTAGATTCTCTGCCTAATAGTATAGTCCCAATAATTTCTGAATACAGAAATGACTTCTTTCTTATGTTTATTTTAATAATTACGCTTGTTCGTAAAGTTTATGAACCTAAATACCAAATGCCGAAAGTCAAAGGAAACAAACACTAACGATTGATTTCAGTGTATTGATACACAAATTTTAACTACATTATTGAACGTCTTCAATCCGTTTTTCATCAATATCAGATTGAATCTTTAAGATGCAAGGATGGTTTATTCATTTCGGATTTTATTATTTGAAAGGAATTACCATCTTAGAAAGTAAAACCTTATTATTATTTTGTATTTAAGGATCAATAGTACCTAACAATAAAATAAACTTGCTCTTCATTTTTTATGAACCATGAAATCTAAAATTATTTTGAATTGGTAGCAAAAACGAATAGACAACATAATTATTGGTTGCACAAAATGAGCTCTATATACACAGCACCAATATCGGATACACAAATTTATTCTTTTAACTTTTTATTGCTAGTTGAGGTCAATATTTAAAATTATACTACGAATCTTAGTTATGAAAATGTATTAACATTTGCGTTGCTTCTTTTTATGTCGTAGTCAAACTGTATCGAACAATTATGACAAAAGCCTGCAGAATGTTTATTTTTTCATCGGATTATTTTCCTCTCGGTCTCCCTATGATACCTTTTAAAGGCGGAGGTTGAGATGCATTTACGCTATGATGTTGAAGATGAAGTGCAAAAGATGTATTGCCCACTTTCACCAAGTTTTGTATCTATGATGTATAAACTATTTGAGTTTAGTATAGTCTTTTTTGTCAATAATTTTTTTAAAATCTTCATTATAATGAAATCCAAATCGGCTTTTGAGGTATTGTGATATCACAGGCTATCCAATTGTGCCATTGGTACTGATCCAGGTATTAAAAAGGTAAGTCAAATATGTTTCGGTGGTTCTGCTGTAATGGGCTGGAGCACGATCTTTTCAAATGTGACTTTTCATCGGTAAAATATTCATGTCTCACGCAGTTATGGCGCTATGAATAAAAAGTCTGCATTGCAAACAAATATAACATTTTTTTCTCGCTCCGATCGCCGCCCAGTGCGGACGTGCAAGACCCCGTTCTCCGTCGTTTGGTCCCTTCCCGATACTCCGTGGCGCTCAGTCTACTGACGTCACGGTTTAGCGTGTTGGTTCCGTGCTACGGTTTTCAAGGTTCTTTCTACTCCCTCTGAGTGCTATCGAAGTGCGTATTTTTCTTTGCGACTAAGCCCCTTAGTCTTCAAAGTGCTGTGCTAAGTTGTGTTGTGCTTGTGCTGAGTGCAGTGTTGTGCCCAGCGTAAGTAGTCTGGTTTCAGTGCAAAGGATACTTAACGGTGACAACGAATTTGTACTGAACCAGTCCTTTTTATTTTTATTTATTTCTCTTCTCTATTTTTATTTATTTTTTCTATTTTTCATATTTATTTTTATCATATCTGTGTGTTTTCGTGTGTATTTGTCCTTTCTATCGGTAAAGGTTGACCCTAACACGGTCAACTCTTTACCTGCGCACCCTTTTTAGGTTTCTAGGTAGTGGCCTTCCGCATACTACGGTTAGTTTTAAGTTATTCTCCCCAGCCCCCCTACCGCTGGTAGGGAGGTTTGCCGCTAGGGTTGCTAGGTTTTTATTTAGGAACTCTAGGCATTTGTTATTTAAATAGGTGCTAGGTTTGCTAGGGGACCTAGGCATACTTTGTATATTTATATATTACATATCCAAGCCCTCCAATGGACCTTGTAAGCGTTCTTAGGTCGTTCGCCCAGGCGCTCGCAGCGTCCGGTTGCCCCATCCCAGATGACGTACTAACGCAGGCCTTACAGGCTACTATCGCGTCCCCGGCCCCTCAGACCTCAACCCCGGCCCCTCAGGCCTCAACCCCGGCCCCTCAGGCCTCCAACGTCGAGACCCCTCAGGTCTTAAGCTCTCCCGCGTCTCCCGCCTCGTCCGAGATGGACTGCGAATCGGTCGCATCCTCTCACGCGTCGCGTCGTAAGCGTACCGCTCCCGGGAGCGACTCCGAACCCGCGTCTGATACGTCGTCAGATGCCGTCACCTTAACCGGCTCTCCTGAGCCCGCGTTTCAACTCGTCGCCAAGCGCTCCAAGAAGCGCTCTAAGAAAGCTTCGGTATCTTCAATACCCGAGCCCTCCCCGGTGTCTTCAACACCAGCCCCCGCGCCGTTAAAATCGCTCGTAGTAACCGCGTCTCCGTCGGTCACATCGAAGCCAGCGACGCGCTGCGCTCCCGTCCCGCCGAAGCCTCAGCTCCCTCCGCCCGTATTCCTGCGTGAAAAAGCGCGCTGGACCGCGGTTTCCAACTTGTGCAAAGTGCACAAAATTAACTACTTAAAAGCCGCCAACGCTGGCGATACAATCAAAATCCAATTAGCGACCGTCGTCGACTTCCGCGAGTTTACCAGGTTACTCGGATTAAACCAAATCGCGTATCACACATACGCCCTCCCGGAGGAGCGTAAGATCCGCGCAGTACTACGGGGCGTCCCGTTCGAACTCAGCAACGAAGACATTCTCGATGACCTTAAGTCTCAGGGTTTCCCGGTCACAGCAGTGCACAAGATGCACTCCAACCGCGGTAGGCGTTTTCCGTTAGCGCTAGTAATCCTGTCCAATACTCCCGACTCGAAGGAGATTTTCAAAGAGGCTCGCACAATCTGCGGACTCTCGAACATCTCCGTCGAGCGTCCCAACCCCCGCGGTCACCCTGGGCAGTGCCACCGCTGCCAGCTATATGGCCACGCAGCGGCTAACTGTTCAGCTCCCCCCAGGTGCGTAAAGTGCCTGGATCCTCACTTCACTAAGGAGTGCACTCGCACTCCCGAATCCACTTCCCCCCCCTGCCTGTGTGCTGTGCGGCCAGTCCGGCCACACAGCAAACTACAGGGGTTGCCCGCGCGCTCCGCGCTCCACCACCAAGAGGGTCGCGCCTAAACCGGCGCCGCCACTCACTCCTGCTAACTTCCCGCCGCTGCGCAACCGGGGTCCCCCGGAAGCAAAGCCCGTTCAGCCGACGCCTACTCCGGCTCTGTCTTGGAGGCAGCGTCCGGCCGTCCCGCCTGCACCTTCCCGACCCATCCCAGCTCCCGTAGCTCCCGTAGGACCGTGTTCGACGTCATCCAAAACGTCGACATTAACGAAATCTCCGTACTCGCACGCAAACTGCGAGCCGCCCGCTCTCCTCAAGAGCGGTTATTCGCGTTAGCCGAGCATCACTCGCTCCTAAGTTCGTTGCAAATTCTTTTATTTTTGTAAATTTTAAATAAATAAATTTTAATGTCTAGACCCGCGAATCTCGCGTCCAGTCGTATTAAACCTAAGGGCTTATCCCTAGTATCTTTTAACGCTCGTAGCCTTAGCTCTAACCTTCCCGAGATTAAACTTTCCTTCAGAACATCGACCCAGATCTCTTTCTTCTCCAGGAGATATGGCTCACTCCTAATCGCTCCAGGGGATTCGCGATTCCTAAATACGCGTTCACACGTAACGATAGGCCTAACTGCGACGGTTTCGGCGGCACTGCTATCTACTACAAAAGAGGATTCCATTGCTGTCCTCTCCCTACCCCTCCTCTCCTTAACATGGAAGCCACCGTGTGTAGATTGGCTATGACTGGTCATCCGACCATCATCATAGCTTCAGTCTACATACCTTGTGGCACCAAACCTATCCGCAGCGACTTTGAGACCATTCTCGCCCTCGGCCGTTCAGTCATTATGTTCGGAGACTTTAACTCCAAACATACTGACTGGACGTGCCTATCAACCAACCAAAGCGGTCTAGCTCTCCTCGACATCACCAACTTACTCGACTTAGACTTCGTCTCCCCTATCACTCCCACTCACTATCCCGACAACCCGAACCACTCTCCTGACATCCTCGACTTTGCAATCGTCAAGCATATCTACCTCGACCTCAGGTCTATCGAACCGCTCGATGACCTAGGTTCTGACCACCGCCCCGTCTCCCTCGTGCTAGGACCGCCTAACGTTAACGTCACTTCTCCTAAGACCTTTACCGACTGGAAAGGTTTTAAAAATACGATAGTTACTGCCTTAGAGGCCCCAAACTCTCCGCTCGCGATCTCGCCCGATCAATTAGATAGCCCGGATAAAATAGACTCGTTAGTAAATTCTCTCACTGATGCTATCAACTCAGCCATCAGTGTAAACGAAAAGGTTGCTAAGAAAGGCAAACCCACGCTTCCCTTAGCCATTAGCAATCTTATTAAAGCTAAGAACGCGGCTCTCCGGAGAGCCAAGAAATATCCCACGCCCGCCTATAGAACAGCTGCGAATCAGCTACAACGCAAAGTTAGATCTCGCCTCGCGGAACTCCGAGACGCCCAGATGAACGATCTCATGGCGAATATCTCCCCGTCCCACCAAGCGTATTATTGAATGGCCCGAGCCTTACGCGTAGACGCCGCCTCTCACGTCCCTCCTCTCACTCGTCCCGACGGCTGTATCGCCTTCGAAGACGAAGAGAAAGCCGAATGCTTCGCTGACAGCGTTGCGTCTCAATGCTCGCCCAGCACGCAACCCGCGAATCCCAATCACATCAAAGCGGTGGAGGCCGAAGTCCTCCGTAGAAACTCTCTCCCCATCACCGACGACCCCGTCACAGTCTCTAATGATGAAATCTCGCTTCACATCAAAAGTCAAAAGTCCAGAAAGGCTCCGGGTGCGGATGGTATTTCCAACCACGCACTTAAGCACCTGCCTCAACAGGTGCTTACCTTGTTAGCTGTCATTTTCAATGCCTGCTTCGACCTTAGCTACTTTCCAAAAGCTTGGAAAGAAGCGACAGTCATAGGCATACCCAAGCCGGGTAAACCTCTAAATGTCCCGGCTAATCACAGACCCATCAGCCTCCTCAAGGCAATGTCTAAACTTCTCGAGAGAGTCATACTCTCTCGAATGCGGAACCATCTGTTTCCAACGGACGGCGATCCTCTCATAATTCCCCACCAGTTCGGCTTTCGCGCTAAGCACTCCTGCCCTCAGCAAGTCCATCGAATCGTCGAGTACATACTCGACGGCTTCTATCCGAAACGAAAGAAAACGATCGCAGTTTTCTTTGACGTAGCCAAGGCTTTCGACAAAGTCTGGCACAGCGGTCTCGTTTATAAACTCTATAAAATAGGCTTACCGGCTCGCCTAGTTAGGATAATCGCGTCGTTTCTCAAAGACCGCACGTTTCGTTTCAAACATGAAGGCACGCTCTCCGCGCCTCGTCCCATAAAGGCTGGAGTCCCTCAAGGCTCAGTCCTCGCCCCTCTTTTGTATACCGTATACACTAACGACATTCCCATCCCAGCTAAAGTCGTCGAACTCGCTCTCTTTGCCGACGACACTGCCCTTTACACCAAAGGCCGCAGAGCCTCGGGTCTCGTCACCAGACTTCAAAAGGCTATTAACACCCTCGGTGCTTGGTTTAAAAAATGGCGTATTGATGTGAACCCAGAGAAGAGCTCTGCGGTTTACTTCAACTACAGACGCAGTCGTATCCCCGTCAATCTCCAATTGAGAATGCAAGGCACTCCCATCCCCTGGAAGCGCAGTACTAAATATTTAGGCGTCATATTAGACCAGACGCTTTCATTCAATCCTCACGTCGATAGAGTAACGAAACTCGCACGTTTTTACCTAGGCCGGCTTTACAGTATGTTAGGTAGAAAAAGTAAAATGTCCTTCAGAAACAAACGTACGCTTTATAAGGTCTGCGTTAGACCAGTCATGTCATATGCTTCGCCAGTCTTTGCTCACGCCAAACCCTCCGTCCTGCACAAACTGCAGGTAGTTCAAAACCTCTTCTGCCGCAGGGCTACAAACGCACCTTGGTACGTGCGCAACGCGGACCTGCACAGAGATCTTGAACTGCCTACAGTACAACAGTATCTAAAAACACTCTCAAAATCGTTCTTCAAACGCGCCGAATCCCATCCAAATCCTCTTGTTCGAAAATCAGTCTCATATACTGCTCCTGTCCTAGATTCGGCATACAAAATCGCTAGACCGAGAAACGCGCACACAAGCGAACGTTCGAAGATAACCGTAGATCTCGAGGCCCTTCAGGCCGCAAATTCTAATTCTAACGTAAATCCGAATTAATGCAAATTTAAGTTTCAATTTTTAATGTTTTCATTATTTACTTTTCATTTTTAATGTTTTTATTTTTTATTTTACTTTTAATTTTTGAGCACCTTCAGTGCTATGTAAATCCCAGCGGGTGACCCCTTAAGGGCCCCGCTAGCGCGGCCTCTTTCTCCAATTGGCCGTCGCTCCGATGAAGGCTGAGTGGCAAAAATGCACGAGCCGACAGGGGGTTTTTAGTGGGTATGGTTCTGGTAGGCGTCGGGACGAGTCCCACATAACTTTGGAATCGCGCCAGAGTATGCGTCAGAGCATTTTTATCCTCCTGCCCTTCCCGCGGAGGGGAACAAAAAAAAAAAAAAAACAAATATAACAGTCTCGGTCTGCGTGCGTTCTCGAGCGCACGTCGATCGCAGACGCCTTCCCGCTCTTTTAGCCCCCGCGCTAATTGAGCACCCAAATTTCATTGGTTGTTGTCGTAATATATAATTTCATAGTTGTTTACCGTATTAAGTTTCTAACGCCGTTTTCACGGCGGACAGTGGCTCGTTAACCGTACTTCTAATAAGTTTCTAACGCCGTTTTCACGGCGATCAGTGGCTTGTTAACCGTACTTCGTGGAACGTGAGCTTCGTCGACGGGAATTCGTTATTCCAGGACTTCAAATGCCGTGTTCGAGTAAGTTATCCGCGTCGTTCTCAACCGCCCTACTGCGTGTAGGGTGGTTTTAGGAAGTTAGTCATCATTGTTAGGTTCATATATTGTCCCTCCCCAACCCCTCCGCAATGGCTTCCCTAAGCTTTGACGAGTTTAGGAAGAAGTTAATTGAAAGTACTGAAGGCATGTCTTTAAATGCTGATAAGTACCGTTTTTTAGATTCCCTTATCCCTAATCTCATGACATTAATGTCCACAATGGCCCCTCAGGCCACCCCAGTTCCCCAGACCCCTCAGGTCTTAGGCCCTCCCGCGTCCCCTTCCTCCAGTGACATGGAGTGCGAAGTAGACGCCCCTCCGCGCCGCAAGCGCGCACCCGCGACCGAGTCATCCTCGGACGCCACCCCAACTGGCCCTGAGTCTCCCTCCTTTACGCTTGTTAAGAAGCGCTCTAAGAAGCGTTCGAAACAAGACCCGGCGCCCTCGACGCCCGTCCCTACACCCCCTGCGGCGTCTTCAACGCCAGCTGCCCCGTTGTCTTCAACACCCGCTCCGGCCCCAACTTCTGTCAAGGCCAAGGTCCCACCACCCGTTTTCCTTCGGGAAAAGGGTAAATGGACTGAGGTCTCGACATTGTGCAATGAGCACAAAATCCATTACACCCGAGCAGCCAACTCGGGTGAATCTATTAAAATCTTAGTCTCGTCAATAGACGACTTTCGTGCTTTAACAAAGCTCCTCACCGATAAGCAATATGCTTATCACACTTATGCTCTGTCAGAAGAGCGTAAGATCAGAGCGGTACTCAGGGGAGTCCCGTTCGAATTATCGAACGAGGCTATCCTGGAGGATCTGCAGTCCCAAGGCTTCCCGGCACTCGCGGTGCATAAAATGCACAGCAAGTACGGGAGACAACACCCTCTCGCTTTGGTGGTTCTCGCCAACGTCCCCAAGTCCAGGGAGATCCTCAAAGGGGTTAGCACTATATGCGGCCTCTCTGGGATCTCGATCGAGGCGCCTCATCGCCGCGGTCATCCCGGCCAGTGCCATCGGTGCCAGTTGTACGGGCACGCGGCGGCCAACTGCCGCGCACCGCCCAGGTGCGTCAAGTGCCTGGTCCCGCACTTCACTAAGGAGTGCAATCGCACTCCTGAAACTCCCTCTCCTCCCGATTGCGTGCTTCGTGGCCAGTCCGGCCACACCGCAAATTACAAGGGCTGCCCTCGTGCACCCCGTTGTATGCGCTCCAATTTCAAGAAGGCGGGACCCAAACAAGCCCCGCGTCCTTCTCAAGAAAACTTTCCGCCGCTGCGTAGCCGGGTTCCTCCGGCTGCAAAGCCCACACAGTCTAGGCCTGCCCCAGAAAACTGGAGGCAGCGCCCCGCATCGAATCTTATCCCAGCTCCTCGCCCATACAAACCCACTCCTCAATCCTCCGTAGCAGACGATATGCGTATCGTCTGCGACGCTATAAAAAATGTCGATGTTAGTGAAATCGCAGTCTTAGCCCGTAAACTTAGGGCTTCACGTACTCCGACAGAGCGTTTGCTAGCTCTGGCGGATCATAGTTCCCTTCTCAATTCATTGTAGGTTCATTTAAATGAATTGATCCCTAAATCATGCTTCGGCCGACCTCTGCCCAGCCCCGGCTTCACCGGAGGCTGCCCAGAACGGCCACCAACTCATGTCCCTTTGAGCACCTTCAGTGCAACTTTCACTACAGGCGGAAGACCCGCTAGCGGGTCTCCGCCAGCGCGCCCAACTTCCCGACGGGTGTCGCTTCCGATGAAGGCTAACGGTAATAACTACAGCCAACAGGTGGTTTTTAGTGGGTAGGTGCCATTCTGGTGAGTCCCACATAACCCCCCCGCAGAGGAATTTACCTGCGGGTATGCATGACGCATCTTCCACCTCCCTCCCGCGAGGGTGCCTCGGCAGCAAAAAAAAAAAAAAACAAATATAAATAAAATTTTGTTACATATAGCTTTTCGTGATTTAAAAAATAAATTATGTCAGAGACCATAGTTATTTTATTATTTAAAAAAGTAATCCTATGCATCCTAGTAAAGATCTTGTTCTAGTTATAAAATGTAAAAAAATTAATTTAATGGTTTCCATTTCATTTAAATCATCATATAAGTTTGAGGGATTTGATCATTATGATTAACTTTTTTGATTGATGTCATAAAAATACAGGGTGTTATTTTTTCGGATTTCAAATATCGATATGATTTCTAAGAGTAAAAATTGATGTTTGCAGTATTTATAGTTCTTTCCCTCCAGCTGGCATTGCAAATTTCCACATTGTGTATTTAAATTAAATTTATGAACAATTTTGTTGATAAACTTCTTATTGTCTTATATGCCAGTGCTGTAGAAATTTTGACTTCAGATTAAAAGACTGCGACACTCCTCTCTTGATGTCAACTTTACATATCACAACAAAATATCACAAGATCTCAAGCCTTCCTAAAAATAATTGAAGAGATAAAAACATGTTGATATCTGAAAAAAACAAAGTCAGGTCTACATGGTGGATGCTGTTATTCGTCTCGTAAAAAATCTTTCCGGCCATTTTTCCTCAAAATCTTCATAGAGCCACCTCTGTTATTGGCAGTAAAAATCCCAGCACATGATTTAACCCGACGACAAAAGCTCGTAATAAACAATGACCTTCCAATCTCATAACATAGCATCACATCATTGCGGGTTGATCCGGGTTTAGCTACAGTTTGTGGTCATTGTAGGCTCTTTGAACTTGACCTTTTTCACCCCTTCTAGTCGAAGGTGTGAAAAAGATCACTTTTTATCGCCAATGATCATTTTCTTCAAAAATATTTCAGTTTCATTACAGTCCTCATACCCTCGTGACCCAATATAGCCAGACTTTTTCAAATAGGTTGAAACTGTCTTGTCAATTTCCAATTTTTCAACTATACCGTAACTACCAATATGTCATCTATGAGGTACTCCATTTTTCAAAAAATGCTGTCGACTTTATCCGTAACAGGGCGACCAGGCAAGCTGCGTCTATTATATCAACGATTCCGGATTTAAAACGTTTAAACCAACTTTGTGCTTCACTTAATTACTCTGTATTATGTTAAAAACTGTCACAAGTTGTTTTTGCGGCTTGTATCGTCTTTTACCCGTTCTTGAAATAAAATACCAGAATGAATCGTAGTTCTTCATAGAATCGCGCATTTCTTCGAAAAGGAAAAAAATTGATATCTGACGGGAAACAGTTTATTATTATTATATATTATTTTAATCTAACCATTTTCATTTTTAAACTTAGCCAGAAACAAATAATACCACGAAAGAGATATACTTGTATTTACAAAATATTACAAACAAAATACGAAAAGACTTTTAAAAATATATATATTATTTCCCCATACAAACATTCATCTCTTTGACCTCAAAAGTTATTCAAAAGTAATTTTTTTATACAAACCTACCTTTATTATATGAAAATGATTGACTAGTTTCCATCACACATTGTTGAGATTAAAAAAGTACAAATATGGGCACAAATTAATTTATTTTATTGTTATGATTTAGAACTTACACATGCTAACAATAACAACTAACAATAATATTATAGTCACAAACGCTTCACTTGTGGCACTCGCTGATGTTATGTTCAATAAACTTAGCAATTTAAACGATTGCCACTTCATTAATTATTGTTCAACTTGAAGATTGACAAATTTATTTTAAAAATGATCTTGGTTCTACGTAATACTCAACTAATTTAACCGCAAAGTTGCATACGAACGACATGTGATGCAAAATTACAAAGCAGTGGCCGAAACTTCACTACATGACATAGGCGACGTCTTACTTAATAGGGAAGAATAATGTTCTCTTAGGCATCCTATTAAAAGTTTAACATGAAAATAGCAGGAAATGAAGAACCAACTTAATAATTTACGTCTTAATTTTCAGACGTGAAGTATTTCGGAAGTGAAGTAAAAGAGAGATTATAGTTATAAGATTGCTGCATTAACGAGATTCTGAAAATGCAACCGCCATTTTATCAAGGAATCTGAGAGACTGACATTAGTTGCTAGCAACGCTTAAGAAATGTTTTCAAAGGTAGATATTATAGTAAGTGAAGTTTTCAAGTAGCAGACATTCCTCTGAAAGAGTCAGATACTTGGGGCGTTCAATAAACACTGTTCAGTAAAAAATGTTTTATGGTATAAATGTTAAGGACGTTTGGATGTCAAATCTTATCTAGGAATACATGCTTAATAGAATGCAGCCAGATTCTGGACAAAATCTTGATAGAGCACTATTTTTTGCTCCTGATCTGATGGTATACATAGGTTATGAAAGCCTAGCTCCTGGTCAAGGTTTGAGGAGGAGGACAGATAAACACAGTGTTCTTATTTGAGTAATTAGTATTTTCTATTAGTGTGCTTGCACTTGCGTTTATACCGCGTTCCCCCATTTCGCTAAAGAGGCTATAAAAACGTTACTATCTATGCTGACAAACAGTTAGAGCGTAATATAAAAAAAGTATTGCTTAGTAAGTTTCTGCTGATTCGGCTAAGACAAAACACTGGTTTATTGAGCTCCCTCCAAATCGAATAACGTATTATTGCCAAATTTCCTTTAAGCGAAATAAGTGTTGTTAAATGGCCTGTTTCTCTCTTCTTTTCATCAGGTAAAGTCAAAAACACATATGTAAATAATATATTGTGTAAAATTTGAACTAACTGAAGTTTCAATAAAATAAGTTTTGAATATTATAAGACAATCGTCTTAGTTATTGTTCCACAAATTGCTGATTAACTAATTTGAAATAACGTACTGGGCATATCTTATCAATAAGGCTTTCAGGGTCCATAAAGTGCAATTAATTTGTCTTTTGATAAAATAAACTCAATCCAAATACTTATCAAACAAATTAATGTTATGTTGTATTTATTTCTTAGAATATTTTAGGTTTCCCGCAGAAAGGTTAATTGGAAATAAAATGTGGGTTGAGTATAATGAAATCCATGGAAATGTTCTACGAAAATATCTTACGTTGTAAGAGCTTCTGTTTTTTTGGAATAGTATTTATATACATTTCGTTTCCCTTGAGCTCTTACTTTGTAAAGGGCCTGACGGTGGGAGTATCAGATTAGTGCTAGATTGCTAGCTGCAGGCGATTAGCCAGCAAGTATTTTTAAAGAAAACAGTTAACGATAAATTTAGTTGTACTGAGCTTATAAGTAACATTAGATTTAGAGTATCGAAATACGTAAACCTAAGTTTGTAATAAGTTCACGAAGGACTAATACCAGAATGGCAGGGTTTCGTCGGTGGTTCGCTTCCATCGCGAATGCAGAGAAAGGTTTTGCCGGATACTGCTAGAACTGTTCGCCGGTTTCTGTCTCTTTTGATCTTCGGCCGACTGGCCATATTGCGGCGATTACTTCGCCTCAAAGGAAATTGTAGTAGTAATAAGGGAATTCGACAGGTAAGTTTATTAAAAACATTAATAATTATATGCACTATCGTAGGGGTATTCATATTTTTTTTTATTTCTATGAACATCACAAAGATGTTAGTCATAAATCAAAATGTTTGTGGAATACTAATGTATAATATATAATATGTGTATATATTTCGTTTCACTATGAACAAAACAAAATATAAAGAAATAAAGAACACTTTTGTACCCAAAACAGTTTCTTCATTTAAGGCAAGATTAAGTTCAACTTAGTCATTGTTATTAAACAGTTTTACAAACATTAAATATAAAATAAAACAGAACAAAAATTTTCAGTTTTTACCTTTAAACGCGGTATTTAGTATCAATACCCTTAAGAAACCAAAGTAGCATTAATGCAGAGTGGTACACAACCAAATGCCTGAAGGAAATTTTTGTTACTGCGAGTAACAAACAACCAAATGGGACTCGGAGGCATTTTGCTCCACCACGATAAGAGGAGAACTTCCTAAACACTACACCGCTAAAACTTTTGGGCTACCCACCTGACAGCCCAGATTTGGCACCGTGCACTTCTTCTTTTTCCCTTAAGTTAAAAACCAGCCCAAGGTGATACAGTTTTCATCGCCAGAAGATGAGCTCACTGTGTTCGACCAGGCCGTTGAAGTACCCGTTGCCTACTGGAAACTTTCAATAGACGCTGGTGAAGAGTTCTTTGAAAAGATGTAAGAACTAAATAATAACTCTCTTATTTAATAAACTATTGCACACCATACAAATTCAAAAAACAGCAAAAGCAGGAAATAAAAACAAAGAAGCTTATACAGAATGTACAAAAGGTGGCCTTACACTACATAGTGATTTCTCCCACCAACGTTAGACATGACGTAAGAAACGTTGTACTAGGGTGTAACAGAATATAAGTATACGGTGATAATTGATGCTACATGTCTTCATTAATAGTCTACTAGAATTTATAACTTTGGAAAGGTTTAGCTGATTTAATCTTAAACGGGAGTTCGTTCCATAGCGATACTATGTGCACCGTGAATGATTTACTGAAGTGTTATGTGGTATGTGGCGGCGTAGCTAACAGCAAATTATTAGACGAACGCAGTTGTCTTTCTTGGGTACTGTGTAGAAAATGGAATCTGGATTTCAAGCATTGTGAAGTAGTTGGGTTCAGTAAGGTCCAGATAGCAGGCATCAGCGTAATCAACAATAGGCAGAAAGAGGGAATGTGCGATATCAATTTTAGTGGGTATAGGCAAGAAATTGCGCAGACGTTTTAAAGTGTTTGTAGCTGCAAACATCTTTCTGCTCACAGCGTCAACTTGTGCTGTCCATAAATTTTTTATCTAATAGCACACCAAGATTTTTCACAATTTTGCTTAACTCTATTGTGTTGCAATTAGCGGGTATGATTGTATGTCGATTTGGTTTAAGAGTTTTGGACTACCTATTATAATAGCTTGAGTTTTTTGGGATTTACAATCAAACCATTTTCACTGCTCCAGGTAAGTATTTTACCAAGGTTATCATTGACAATTCTGATGGCCTCATGTTAGTCTCCTTTTGTCGTCTGCGTAAAAATTTGGAGATCATCTGCATACATCTGATAGAAAAAAGTTAAATTATTAGATATTGAATTGATAAATACTAAAAAGAGCAGCGGGACAACACAACACCTTGCGGAACGCCAGCCTCAATAGAAGCCCACGTTGAAAAGGTTTCATCATAAGCTTATACATTGTCGGCATCCACACAAGTAAGTTTGAAACCAATCAACCGGTGATGAAGACACATTAAGAGAGCGCAGTTTCTGTAACAAGATGGTATGGTCGACAGTGTTAAAGGCGTTGCTAAAATTGAGCAGAGTCAAAATAGTGCATTTCTTAAATTTCATTCCTAAACGAATATCATCTACTAATTTTACCAATGCCGTGACAGAGCTGTATAAAACCAGATTGAAGAGGATTGAGTAAGCCATATGTCACAAGAAACCGATGCAGTTGGTCATGGACAAGGCGCTTTAAAAATTTGAAAGGAATGGAATTATGGAGAAAGGACGGAAGTCTTAGGGGTTTTGGGGACAGTTTTTTTTGGGAAGTGGGATTACAAGGGCATCTTCCCATATGGTAGGAAATTGTGTAAAGGAAATTGAGCTGTTAAATTTTAATGTTATGATGGGGACAAGGAAATCAAGAAGGATGGTAATCGTTTTGCGGCTAACATTGTCAGACCCTACAGCGTTTGAGTCGATGGAGTTTATAGCTCTCTTAACGTCACATTCAGAGAATTGAATAAAATGAAATTATTGGTTGGTAGGTGTTGGTGAAGACGAGATGTGTTGTAAAGTTCTGGATTTAAATACACCTGGATTCAAAAACATTCTTAGCTTTTTTCTCAAAACTTTCTGAGTATCCCACGTAATTACTATAAATATTGCAAATAACATGATCACCATAATATAATGATCCGTCTATCAGAGGTCCAGGGTTCGAACTCTGATTGTTTTTTTTCAAGTAGTGGATGTTTAGGTTGTAGCTTAGGTTTATTTTACGGTTTTTATATTCCATCCTACCAAATTAGTTATAAGGTCACCCAAAATATAAGTACCCATCTATTGCTTACTTTGGTGTACATGATGTTTTCTGAATATGTGCACTGTCTAATGCTTATCATTTTTTGCACTATTTAATGCTTATATTATTCATATCATTGCTTAAAATAAACTATATAATTTAATATTACGTTATTTGATTAGCAATTACAGAATTTCATAAATTTTTATATAAATAATCCTATGACAAGCTTTAACATACATTAATAAACATACATAAAGTGAGCGAGTGAGTACGCCCCCGGCTGCCTTTTGTGTAAATTACTATTTACATTCATTACGAAATGCTATGAAACACGCAATTTACTTCTTATAAGTTTGGGGCAGTCGTACCTTGTGTTTCATTATATGCCAGCGACAAATAAATAATAATATAATAAATCCCCAGACAAACACACCAACTGTATGGCCCCAACGTAAGCAGAGCTTGTGTTATGGATAACCATACAGCGAACTGGGGGGAACCCAGAATAAACATACATATATAAATACAAACAACCATGACCCGAGAACAAACATCTGTGTTCATCATACAAATGAATGCCCCGGCCAGGACTCGAACCTGGGACCTTCGGCGTATGAGGCAAGGCTACTTACCACTACACACAATTCATTATTTGTTGTTTTGTTTTGTTTTAATAAATTCATTGCTGATGGATCATTATTAATAGAGATTTTTTTATTAATAGGTAGTAATTGTGATTATAATGTTGACTAATGATGATTTGCCAACCTAAGGCTTCAGCTGGAATTGTATTGCACTGGCTGTCTTTGGCTAACTTGGACCTTTTATTATGGCAGTCTAAATAGGAAGGACTGTATTACCACCCCAGGCGAGACCTTAACATAAGAAACTCTTCCATCACTAATGAATAAATGTTGATACACCGGTTAAGTTTGTTCATTTCTACAATATTATTCAGCAGCATCTACAGTAAGTTACATGTATTTTGTATCTGTTTACTCGCATAGTCATATTCAAGCACATTTTAAAAATAACTCAGTAGATTTTCTCATTATTTAAACTTTAACGTACGTTACATTAAACCTTTGTTTTAAAATCATGTTCGCGCAAATTCTCAGTTCATTAAACTCTAGGATGAATATAAACATTGATGCCTTTTTGAATACGTTTAGTCCATACAAAATATTTGAATCATCAGAGTTGCTCTTCTTTATGCTAATCATTTAGAACATCTATCATTTTTGACCATTTCCTTCCGATTTCTATCGCAATCACCTACAATAATATGAAATAATATATAGAGTATGCATATTTTACATCATATCTGTAGGATGCACGCGTGGAAACCATTAATTACTCTGTCTTTAATTAAAACCGTTCGATTCTTTGCAGCTAAATACTGCGCTAAGGTCTATTTTTCTACTTGTGAGTCATTTTGAATAAATTATACGTTAAATCATAAATACACATATTTATATAAGAACTTTAGTATCTACTTATACAACTTAGTACCAATCTCAATCTTTATTCTAGATCATGCTACTTTATGATGCCTTATAGGTGTTTTCGGATTTAAAAATGTCGTGTACAATTATATGTTGTATTTTATTTTATTTTTGAATTTTTTTAAATTTATTACCATATAAAAATAATAGACCATTAGGTACATAATCAACAAAACAAAAATATCACTATAAGTTTCTAAATTATATTACAATTTTGAAATAGCTCAATTTTTTATTGAATATATAGCCGACTTTCTCAAATTATTCTTGGCATAATGTAAACAAAAAGAACTTATATTTTTAGATCTAATGCTTGCGTACGAATGCCTGCAACCTTCAGTATATCGTGGAACAAATTGGCACAAACGTATTGTAGAAATTCTCGCCATTTATACCGATCCTTTGATCGAGCTGTCAGCCACACAGAACAAACCAGCTTTATATCTGGCTAGCGATTCCTAGCAATACGTTCTACCTACATTTTTGTTTGTATCTGTTATGATTAGTCTTTGTTGATTCTAAACCTTTTTTTTTATTTCTTTTGTAATCGTGAATTTAAAATAAACAAACAAAGATATGTTGTGTGTTATTAATGTTATTATAGATAACGGGTGATAAGATAGCTCGATGTTGCGCCATTTTGCGCTCGCCATGTTGCGCTCGCCATGTTGCGCTAGTACGGAAGGGTAGACGATACTTACTTATACATTTGATCAAAAAATAGAGAAAAGATTAGTTACTTTGTTTGTTTGTTACATATTATTTACTGGATAATTTGCCATTAGAATGGCACCACATCCAGAAAAAACATTCGCTATTTTCTGTGCCGAAATTTCTACAGGATCAGAAGTTAGCTACTCCTATCTAAGTTACGTCTATCTAAGTTAGATTAAAGTCATAATCAGACGAAAACAAAACATAACTCTGTTTGAATGAGGTTTCTTATAAAAATATAATTTAAAACCAAATATCAAAGTATAAATTAAGATTTTTCTTAAATTAAACATTTTAACTAACTTAGTATTATAAAACGCTATGATAATATTTGAATAGAAGTTAAAAGTGGTTACGTAATGTTATAAACGGCAAATTCACCGGTATTTAATTTAAGCCTGTCAGGAAAAGAGGGAGATATTATAATTGAACCTGTATATATGTCTATTTGTGAAATCGTATCTCCCATAAGAATAGACCTTTTTATGGGGTTTTTTAATATCTTGTTCCTTCAGTGCTGATAATTAACGATTATTAAAGTACTAACTTTTATTTCAAAAGCGTGACTATCAAGGAAAATATAGAAAGAGACTGGGTCAAAGGCTTTTTTAAGCTCATAAACACTGCGAAAATCCCTTTCCTTTTGTCATTCTAAAATCGCTGTTTTCATAAAACGATTGTTCATGTTTATTTGCTTTTACTGCGACATCCGTAGATAAACACCTACGAAATTTAAACAAAAAGTAAAGAGTAAAATTTGGAGGCTATAGAATCAATTTTGATTTAAAAAAAAATAAAACCTTGAGGCAAAGTAATAAAGTAACGAACGGGGTTGCATGTCAATAAATATGGCATGTAAATACAAATAGTATACGAGTATGTATTCTAAAATACAATATTATAAAATATCGCAATCTATCAACTGAATGTAAAGTAATGGAAGCGACAAACACAATGGTTAACATACAACAATTAATTTTAATATCAACGGACTCCAAATTCGAATTAATTGACCGGGCCTAAATTCGTTTTCTACTGACCACCTGTTCAATCACAGGGTCACCGAATCGAGTTTGCGCCACTTAATAACTCGTTACCAGATGTACATCAAAATGCAGTCGGTCGCGCCGGTGCAATTTTGCCGGTATAGTCAAAGGACCGGTCTTTAGAGTCGTAAATAATACAATATTATTTTGTTATTAACTCATTAGTGTAATGACTCTTATGATCTTATTTATGGTCGATTAGAGTTTTCAGATATCGCGTGTTAATTGATTGGTTACAATTACGCCATACTTTTTGATAAAAACAGTTTACCTAACTTTAATCATTTACTTGCAAAATCACTTAATTAGAGAAGTTAGTGAACTTGTGTTATCTGCATACCTGGCCATTTTTGTCTCAAATAAGCTGGATTTTATAGTAACAACATGAAGGACAACTCCCAACGTACAAGTCACTAACCAGAGTAGCATAATATAAGTTTGTCGAGGGACGGAACCACAGAGTACATTGGACGGAACATTGTTCATAACTTGTACTCTGGAACTGTATACTTGAAATTTAGATATGTTATTGTTGTTCATAAACCCAAGACCTATTAGACCTTTTAAAACTAGATCATTTAAAAAATATTAATTTTATAACGATATAAATAGCTTAAATAATGATCTTTACTTTACTACGTGAAGCACACCTATCGCATTAAATTATATGTTGGCTTAAAAGCAGTAGCATCAAAAGTACGTAATAATAATATAATATTAAATGATATTAAAGTGATTTGTTAATATATAAATATTGTCATATGATTAAATATTAAACGTTCACGCTAGATCACAAGCAAGCTTCACTGGAAACAGATTTTACAATCATCGGGTAATACGAGTATATGGGCAATATACTTACCCAGTAGACTGTCAAAGCGTTGACTTAGGTACTTATAATTGCGTTATCCTAATCCGAACTAGTTAGTATTATAAAAGGAAAATTGAGTTTGTGGCGCTCATAAATTTGTAGGGATTCAGAAAAGTGTATGGGGTAGGTACGTTTCAAGCTACTATGCCCGAAGTATGCGCAATTAGACGGCCGAGTGGCGTAATAGGTACCACTAACCCTGGCTCATACGCCGGAGGTCCCAGGTTCGAGCCCCAGGTCCCTGGTCGGGGCATTAATTTGTGTGATGAACAAAGATGTTTGTTCTCGGTTCATGGTTGTTAATATTTACAAATCCATAACTCAAGCTCTGTATATTTTGGGGCCATACGCTAGGTGTGTTGGTATGGAGATTTGTTTATTATTAAATTACTGAAACTGCAAGCAACTACTATTTTAATTATAAGAGTTTTTGAAAGAATGAAGAATTCGATTTTGTTATTATCGTTCCCTTACCAACCAAATTACCAATGTAAGTAGGCACAACTCATTTAAAGTTTTACCATAATGTGGTGATACCGAGAAACTTTTCCAAGCTCTTTGTTGGTTCACTTCGCGAAAGTCTGGAACAGGAAGCGCATCTACTTTTTCAAATGACTAAAATTATAGAAGTGAAATAATTAAAAATATTTTATGTAAATTATACTGAATAGATATTTCTCGGAGGAAACGTAAATTCGCTTTCAAATTTGGGCATTAGATTCATATTTGGATTACGTAAATCTGACTACGTTTCAGAATATCGCGCTAAATTCAAGTGGCTTCCAATGCGATGTATCGTTTGCTGTTCAATCCCGCTGCACCAGAGTATTTAAGATCAAGGTTCACTTATCGACACTCACGTCACCAACGGGAGTAACGTTCCGCTGACAACGCCCTTACACAAAAGTGACACATACGGAAAACCATTCACAGAACTCGCGGTCTCACTGTGGGATAAATTGCCACTAAGTCTGTACAAACAATGCAAACATTTAAAAAACTGGTCAAACAATACTTCCTCTCCAAACATACATTTTTGTACAAGTCTTCATAACAATCTTTTAATCCTCTCGTATATGTTACGCTTATTTATATTGTATGTAAGTTCATAGTTTTTTATTTTTCACTTTTTTTGTGTATTATTAGACAGTAAGTTTATGTAATAGCAATGTGTATTTATATAAGTAAATAAAATGAAGTATATTTATTATATATGTACGCCTAAGGCACCCAAGTACATGGTCTCCAATTTCTCAGCCAAATGTTGTCTGGAAAAAATTGCTTGTTAGTAATAAGACCAACTTTTGTACCTACTTTATTTTTGTTCACTGTTATTCATTTATATCTTTTTATGGTGCACAACAAAGAATAAATAAATAAATAATTTAATTGTTTTAATCTTATTACCTAAACACTTAAAATAGATTATTTATAAAACAATACTTGGAAATCCGGAGTCAAGTTACGTGTGCTAATTATTTTACAGGTTGTCCTTATTTTATGAATGACTTGAACCTGCACCCTGCCGAATGTACATATTAAAGGGTTATCGATAATTTTCTTGAAACTCTACCGAAAAGAAGCCCTATTGAGGAAGCCACCCTTTCCAATCACCACGAAATGCATAAATATATTGATTCAACCAAACCCTTCTCGTAACGTTTGTTCTAATTAAACAGGGCAGGATTTAGAGGTCTGGAAGCCCTGGAGCAATAAAGGAGTGGAGGCCCCAAATTAACTTCCGAAAATAAAAATAAATCGAGAACCAAATTAAAATTTTTAGAAATAACACGTAAAAAACAATTAATAATAGTTTGTGGACATATTTGTGTAAGTTTTTACTTTGTAGAAGGGTTAATGGTTACAAAACCCCTTTAAAAAAAAAAGCTTTGTGAAATCAATTTTCTCTATTGTGGGGCCCCATTCTTGTGGAGGCCCAAGGCTGCAGCCCCGGTTGCCCGCCCCTAAATCCGGCCCTGTTTAAACGTACATTATAGAACGTGTGTAGACAAAATACTTCATTAGGTAAAAATTATATTTCTCTCTTTAAAACCGTTTGAGGGATCTGTAAAAGTTAAATATGTTTAAAAAATACAAGAACGAAGTTGTAAAAATCTTTTTCGAATATTGATTTTGGAACTGGGCAAACATCATACTACCCATATTCCAAATTTGGCTGAAACATTCGTGAATATATTTATTTACATCTATGTGATGGATGGAACAATTTCACTGCGAGCTAATAATACTTGGATGTTCTACAAACTACAAACATTCGCTTTGCCTCTTGTAATTTTAGAAGGTACCAACATACAAACATTTTGCATAATATTTATTTATACACATATGACATACAATTGTTAGATAACTATGAGTACTCACTACTCACCTACTATGTAAATTTAATACCTTCTTACCTGTGTATGAATAGGTACCAGTCAACTGTGGCAACCTTACCTTCAGCGAACAATTTTACCTGTAGGTACCCCGAGTTACATTTCACTAAATTATTTTTTATCTATGACACGTAGAACATTTTTGCATTTATTCGTAGATTTCTAGCGTACGAAGCAGCTTTAACAAATGTTTAAATACGATGCATTGTGTTTACGTGTGGTCATTCGTGTTTTTGATTATACTGGATAAAACTTGTGTTTAAATGAAAGGAACATAGTGCACCTAAGATTCTTTTTGAGTTAACGGTAAGAACCATATTTTCAAATGTTTAAATTCATTTACCAATTAAATACAACTACAATTTTTTGAGTTATGGACGAAGGTAATATCAGTTAAGGTTAGGTAAAATTAACAAACTTAGCATAGTGGCATCTTTACCTATTGCTAGGGTTGTCACGTCATGCACGCTTAAAAATAAAGTTTTTTCGAGTTGATACTTATGTCATAAAATATGATTATATTTTCATTTTTTGTTTTTGAGATAAAGTCTCTTATATTTTTCGAATATTAATGGAAAGAACTTATAGAATTAATAAGTTTAGTGTTGAGTTTTAGAAAGATTTGTATGATGTATACTTCATTTTATGCAATTGTTATTGTTTATGTTTCATTGTTATTGTTATTGTTAATCAATTAGGCCAAAGTTATGTGCCAAAGCTTTGGATGGAAGTTATAAATAAAACTAGTAGGTTATAAAATAAAATAAATACCTTTAGTTAAATGTTTTTTTCTTTGTAAAGTTTTTGGCAACCCTGGCAAAATACGTGGTTTGAATGAAAATTCAAAAAAATGTGTGTTATCTTTACCTATCATCTAATACCTGAGGATAATGTCCCTTTAATGCTAACCTTAAATACTTAACACAATACCGTACGTATTATAAAAATAAACTTTACATCTGATGTCTCTAGGGATCAATATTTCAAAGTAAAATTGCTTAGGTAAAGAAGCCAAATCTGTGTCAACTTTATCTGTCTTACATTTTTGAGCATTTTTACGTATTTATTTAACTTTTTGTAGATATAAAGCATTGAGCATGTAGACACAGGTCTTTGCTTCAGACTACATCAAAAAAATCTTAAAAAAGTATAAAAAACTAATAAAATGTCAAAAAATATGGTATTGTTGCCACAGTTGACGGTACCTTAAATAAATACTTCACTACTCAGTAAAACTAACTACATAAAACAAAACTTGCAGACAGTGCGTAGGGACGGAACTTCTTAACTTACACCTTTTTCTTTGTTCTGTGACTTACAAGTTGTATTTAAATGCTCTAAGGGACCTAAGAAGCAAAGTAGAAAGTTAGACTAATACCTATGCAGTTCGCTATAAGCAGAACTAGTTCATAAAATATTTATTTTATGGGATAAAACACCGGTCCTTTCGTTAAAAAATTTCAACAAACAGGTATACCTACCTACAACAGGTAGAGAGGTCATTCATTAATACGCTTCAATTGTCTGAGCTAGCGTAGTAGGCCATTTTGTACAATAGTACAATTACCATAAGTACCTTAAATATCACGAGTCGAATCGTTTCCGCGCAAACAAGCTAGGTACACCATTTAAAGTAATTTAAGAGTTATACGAGTATTCATAGAGCAGTACTGCACCTTGTTCTGGCATCTAATTCTTTAAATTCGGTTTGTTGTTACTTTGGTGCGGTTCATTTCAGTCAGTAGTCAAACAAGCCAGCCAGCCGGTCATCGTGGCGCCTACCAGTCCGTGCGTCAGTCATTCATTCAGTCAGTTTGCGATCGCTCGCCGCGGTGTGTGGTTGTGTTATTCGTTACGTCGTTGTCAAATGACGTGAGAGTTTACCGGCAATTCGTAAGAAAAACTTAGTTTGAGTGCTTGTTATGGTATAAAATGACTTCTTAACGTGATCACGTTACGTGTTTGTGTTGAAGTGTGTAAAAAGTTAGTGTTTCAACTTTGGAATTGTGTATTGTGAAGTTTTAGTCTTTTGTTTTTAAGATCTTGTAAGTACCTGCGTTTTTTTAAATTACAAACGTAGTTTATATCCAAGGTTAAGCTGTCGGGGTCGCTTTTGGTTTTTGTATTGAAAAGTAGGTAGAAATACGATTATCAAGATAAAAAAATCTAATCGACTGGACGTTGTGTTGTGCAATTCTTATCAATTTGTCAAGGTTTGCTTATTAATTCATAGGTATTATGAGTAGGTTATGGTCACCTTGATTCACGAAGACCGTCTATTTGAATCTTGAAATTAGTAGGTACTTATTTACTCGAATTAGTAAAAAAAATGTTATTCACAGCTACATACTTACCTTCTTATATTTATAAAAAAAATTAATGAAACGGACGCAGTTAAGTATCTAACTTGTGCTATGCTGTACTCTAAGAAAATAATAAATACTGCTAAGTTGTGTTACTTTAAATTGTCCATAATTTATTAACTTTAAACATTGTTGTACCTTTACAAAAATCTGTAATTTCTATCAAGAAGACTTATTTTTAAATGTTGCACAACCGTCGTCATTCATTTTGCATTGTATAGCAAAAATTTTTGTTTATACTTTCCAGCCTAGTATCATGGGTAAATAAATCCGGTTGACAATGAATTGACTAACGAGAAATTACTTGATTGTGTTGCCATTCGTACCTTTACTAATAATTTATAGATACGGAGCTACATTCTTAATAGTTATTGTTAAATAAAATCGCACAGTCATGTAAAAGATGTATTTAAGTAATATTACAGCAAGTAGGTACTTAGAGTGGTATTTAAGGATAAAGACAGCAACCTAAAATATGGCCGAGAAACGCGCACACGGGCGAACCCACGCAGTTAACTTTAGCTCTCGAGGCCCTTCAGGCCGCAAATCCTAATTCTAACGTAAATTCTAACTCTATCGTAAATCCGAATTAATGCAATTTTACTTTTCATTTTTAATGTTTTTATTTACTTTTAATTTTTGAGCACCTTCAGTGCTATGTTAATCTCAGCGGGTCCCTTAAGGGCCCCGCTAGCGCGGCCTCTTTCTCCAATTGGCCTTCGCTCAGATGAAGGCTGAGTGGCAAAAATGCACGAGCCGACAGGGGGCTTTTTAGTGGGTATGGTTCTGGTAGGCGTCGGGACGAGTCCCACATAACTTCGATCGCGCGCGCGGAGTATCCGTCAGAGCATTTTTTATGTCCTCCTGCCCTTCCCGTGGATGGGAACCAAAAAAAAAAAAAAAACCTAAAATAATCTACGGTCCCACTTGGGTCGGAACAGTTTTATGTTCAGCTTCAGAACTAAAGTGTATCTATCAACGGCATAACGGTCGAATAGCCATAAGAACTCCCTTACAATTGACTCCACCACTTTTTCCATACTGACTTTTAGATGATATGTACTTAGGTAGGTACAGTAAAGTTCTACGTCGTAAGGAGCACAACAAAAATATTTATTTCAATATCTTATTTATTTTATTTTCATTTACCTACTAGATGTGTTAGATCTTACTCCGATGATGGAGCAAGGCAAAATGTATTGTTTCTTTAATTCTTTTATGTCATTCAATATATTCAAATATACATTATTTCTTCTTAATTTATATCGACTTTTTACGCGGCATTCTGACTCGCTCCTGAGGCCTAGCCGTGACGGTACCTACCTACTGTGGTAGTTTTAGGAAGACACAAACTCATGATAAGTAGTTAACTACCTACCTTTTTATCTACCAGAAAGTTTTATTAAAGATTTCTAAGAGTGTCGTAACAGTTTCTACATAATCAAATATTTAGTAAATATTAGGCATATTTTTTTTAATTGAGCTGTGACTTGTGACCATTGCTTTGGCATAGATATCTAAATGTCGTCTGTTAGCTTGAAGATAAATACACTTTCAGTCTAGGTACAGTCGGGGAACTTGGGCTCAGATTCGCATTCGAATCCCCTGCAGTGTTGTCGCCCTTAGTATGCGGAGCGCATACAAAAGACCGAACAACACGCAAGTGGTTTTTGCCCTAGCCTGATCCTCCACCCACTTCCCGTCTGTATTTGTACCTAATTGAATTTAAATACTTAAAAATTTTACTCGTTTAAGGCAAAAACGGTATATGTGTATCCATATCGTCATAGATCTCACAAAATTCAACTTAACAAAATAATATAGGCCTAAACTTAATCTGCTATTGACTACTTAACTTACCTTCTGGTTTTCTAAAGAATCCTGTACGTGCGACCAAGCCAACTAGACGTCTGACACAATTCAATTATTTCTGATGCGGACAGTAAAAACGTATTGCTGTAAATCGGTATTTTGTGCGAATTTTATTAACGTGACTTCATTACCAGATTGAGCGGCGCTTTTTTCACAGCACTTGTTTTGTTTTTGTGAGGGGAGGTAGCATTTGGCCCCTTTGTCCAAATTGCTTAGTCGTTTACAGGTAAGAAACAAAGGCCAAAGTTTATCTATTGACCTTTCATTGAATATACATGTATACATGTACTTGTATGTACGCAATACAATCTTGTAAGATTTTTTACAATTCTACTGTGGTTTGTTTATTCAACTAAGCGCTCAACTGGGTACTTACTTAACACTCCAAACTCATTCGCATAGGTTCTAGATAAAACCTGACTTAAGTAATATGCTAATTACTTGCCAGTAGGTACTTGAGCAATGCAAGGAAAAGTTTAACACAAAGACAAAATTGTGTTTAGTCTTCTTATGTTCTCTTCTTAAAAAAAAATATTAAAAAGTTTGTTGAATTGACTACAATTCAACAAACTTTTTAATATGTGTGAGTGCGTGTTATCTTAATACGAGGGTGGATTGAAATGTTCGCGGCCTAAATAAGAAAACACAGGAATAATGCAATTTTTTATATTTATTTTTCTACATACTCTCCGCCTAGGTCAAAGTACTTAGTCCAGCGGTCCTCCAAAGCCTTGATCCCATTTAAATAGAACGTCTCGTCAAGGTCTTCAAAAAAGACATATACGGCCACTTTGCCCTCCTCATTGGTAGAAAATTTCATTCCACCTAAGAGTTTTTTTAGTTTTGGAAATAGGTGGAAGTCAGAAAGGGTCAAGTCAGGTGAATAAGGAGAATGAGGAAGCAATTCGAAACCACAATTAACTATTTGAGCCATCGATTCTGTAGTTGTGTGAACACGAGCAATGTCCTGACGAAACAAAACTTTCTTAGTCAACAATCCTCGTCTTTTAGACTTAATTTTTTCGCGTAAACGACGTAATAGTGTGCAGTAGTATGCAGAATTTATAGTTTGACCTCTTTCTAAGTAATCAACCAAGATGACACCCTTAGAATCCCAGAAAACCGATGCCATTAGATTGTTTACTGAAAAAGACACCTTGGCTTTCTCAGGGGGTCGGAGATCCGGGTCTTTTCCATTGTTTGGAATGTTGTTTGGATTCAGGAGTATAGTGATGAAACCATGTTTTGTCCTTAGTAACAAACCTTGCCAAAAATTCGTTTGTATCAGCTTGAAAAAGCTCTATACAGTCTCTAAAAATCGTGAGCTGATTTCGTTTCTGTTCAACTGAAATATTTTTTCGATGTTTTCCGAAGTCGTAGCTGTAGAAGGCCGTCCAGAGCGGGGGTTATCTTTGATGCTCTCTCGTCCACTTTTAAATTCAGCTGTCCACTTTTTTATCATTTTATACGACGGAGCAGATGTTCCTAAAGTAGCCACCATATCTTCATGAATCTGCTTTGGAGTTAAGTGTCGAGTTCTTGTGGAGGTATTTGATCACGGCACGGTGCTCTAAACTATCAATTTTCAAAATTAATGAAACTTGCTTTCACTTAATATTCAATAAAATAAATAATTACGCATGTATGTCGGAGAAAAATTTCACAGAGACAGACGAAAAAAGTCTAGGTTTCATATGAGGGTAGTTTTATAATTATATGACAACGCTACTATGTTAGGCCGAGAACTTTTCAATCCACCCTCGTAAATAAGTTTCTTTACATATAACATATATGTCTAAAAACTATCGAAATATATTTTATACGCGGGAAAATAGATATGTAGGAAAACAGAAATGAAAATATAACATTTAGGTTGTATAAATAAGTAAATATCTAAAGTTAACCTTAAAAAACATATGGCTACAACACACACGTTCAACGGTTATAAGGTTAGGGTGTTCTTAAATATAAATTTTTCTTAGCAAAAATAGAATAAGACCTGTACTTAGGAACACTTCAAGTCGTTACTTTGAAATCTCTGTGTGGGGCCGACTATCCAATTAGTACATTTTAATAAAGTAGGTACTAACGTTGTCAAACTCGACTTTTGTTTGAACGAAAATATTCAAAAATATGCCTACATTCAAAAATAAATAAGTAAAGTAAAAAATAATAAAAATTGGATTTGAGACACATACTTACCACTTAAACTCGAAACTAACCGCATATATTAATATACTCATCCCGTAGGACTATTCTTATAAAATATAAACATTTGTAACCACTTCTGCGTAATGGAATCTTCCAATGGTAATAAAATGATCAAACTATCCTTCGCGAAAGAAAAGAACAAATCTTTGCTATTTACAGTAGGTTTAGGTAATGAAGCGATAACTTGTTTGGGAATCAAATCTAACCAAAACTTTCGATGACTATGCTGGAACTTGCTTGATTACTATGTAATTCTTTTGTACATTATTATTTATGTACCTATTATGATTAGTCCAGTCGGATTCGCATTTAACCTTGGGTATAAGGGCTAGATTAAGGCCCTTTTTTCGGTACCCCTGACTAATCTGAAAATATACGTAACAATGTAAAGATATAAAATAACCTTGTCAAGTTGGTACTGCACCGAGTCACCACCTCATAACAACTAACGGTGTCCATATTTTATTTTTCTAAAGTAGGTATATTAATATTGTTGTACTAATTAAACAATATCAAGCTGTACTAAAAATAAAATTTACATTATCCTTACAGTAAGCTTTTGAGTAACAGTTGTCGTTTTGAGATACGCATTTATTATCTGTTTTCTTTTTTTTTATTTATTTAAGGTCGTTTTTTAACAACAAGGTCATTAGCGACCACAGTAAACAATTAAATAGTTATAATAAACACTTAATAAGCTATACAAGTTAATCATTTTTATAAATTTAAGAGTATTGTGACATTCATCTTGGCTTAAACAATATTTCAAACTATTAGGTCAATTACTTACATAAGTTTTTCTCATTATCATAAGCTCGACATTCCGTTAAAAGGTGTGGTACAGATAAATCCGACCCGCATTTGCATTTGGTTTTGACAACTTTAGTTATTATAGGTGAATGTGAGTGGTATTAGTATGACCAATGCGCAGTCTTGTGTCTTGGTTGTCTTGGTCTCGTCTAGAGCGAAATAACAATGGGGATTTATCAAAAATAGAATCTCTTACATTGTGGAGTTAACTTGTATTATCAGCCTTCCAATCAGCATTCCAGAGAGATTTATGAGATTAACTTTAAAATTAATGTGTTTTTTACATCAGAAATATTTGAGTATATGGATGAGTTTATCACATTATCGTTTGTGGCATTTTTGGCTTCACTATCCACCCTTTCGTTACCGGTTATACTTTGATGACTCGGGATCCATATTATTTCAAATTCATAATTATTTCTTGTTAATTATACCATTTTATCTCTTCTTGCAATAACTAAGGGATCTAAATTTTTGGAATTTTGTAGTGCTTGTAAACAAGACTTTGAATCTGAATAAATTACATATTATTCTGTACTAGGTTCACAACTTATAAGATCTAATGTTTTGAGTATAGCCGTAGCTTCACAACTAAAAATTGTACTGAAATCCATCAACCTATACCGGTAAACGTTACTACCAGACATCTTTTTGTTTGTGGTAAAATAAATAAAATATTATTAACTAATTTGAAAAAAATGTGAGACGAACAAATGTTGGTCTCCAAAGCAAAAAGTGCTTGTGTCATTAATGACAATAAAATATATTGAGTAGAACCCAATTTAAACATTCAAAAAATGTTTTATAAGAAGAAATGCTTATATTGCAAGCTGTTATACTCGTGTCAGTTATTATATTTAAAAATCTAGTAATAACCAATTTTGAAATTGAAGCGCTTATTGGTATTTGACCTAGCCAGCTGTTGTCCTTCTCGTTTTAAAAGCCGAGCAATCCTTATTCATTTGATAAAATATTTCCCAAAGTGGATCAAATCATTCATAAGTATTAGGTATTATTAATTTTTCTTTAACCTACTCGTGTAGCTCCTAATTGACAACAATTCACAAAAATGTGTGTTTTAAATAAAAATACCATTTCTTTATTATTCCATCTAATTCCATTTATTATCTTCATATTTTTTGGAAGCCAATTTCGGAGAACATAAAAGAAAATCAAAAAACTTGTGATGACGTCACTTATACGGTAGAATGATTTGCCCCCGTTTATTCTGACGGTTATTAATTTTACAGTGCCAGAGCGAAGTATAGGTGTTGTAGCCATATTAAGAATCACTTTTCATAAAATGATCGACTGTCCATTGGCTGCAGCATGATATGGCCAACGCGTGGCTACTTCATGAAATGGCCAAGTTTATTTGATCATATCGTAAAATAGTTCCTTTAACTACCGATAAAGGCGCTGGAAACTGTTTTAGTGTCGCACATAGATGCTATGATGAGCTGATTAATCCAAAAATACACCGTTTTTCTAAACTTTTTTTGTCAGTTGTGTTGTTTTACTTACTACTCTTTATTAGTTTAATTTACGGAAGATTACATTGCTCGCTTGCGTATAGTGCTCCTGGAAAAGGGTTTTAGAATATCCCTAGGGACAAAATTGTGGCTGGGTCTCGCTAATTGAATGTAATATTAAAGGAGCTAGGTAGTTGCTATAATATTATCAAGTAGTTTTGCAAAATGTATTATTTTAAGTATGTATTTAGTTAGTAAAAACGTACTGTAATACAACAGAATATTGATAAATTATGATATTCATTTTACGATAGAAACAATATTGATCGTTTACTCGTGTAGGGCAGTATTGTAATCAACATTCTTTAGACCTTTTCATTCGTCTTAGAACTTTCCTGCCGTAATCAAAATGAATTCTCGGACTTATTTGTTTTTTTTTTTTATTTTAACAATTACTGCGATAAACAATAAAAAAGGTGAACTAAAATTTAAATCATCACCCCACCTATGGGACTCTAGTCACACGGCACTAGTCACCCTTCGTTCGGAGTCCGATACACTCATATGTTATACATGTTTTTATTTTTTTATTCATTTATTTAAAAAAGAACAAACATCCTTACAAATAAATGTTACAAATAAATTTTGATACAACAATTTGAAGCCCTACTCTAAAAAACAATAGCTAGTTATAAAGTGACGAATGTACGAGTAATGTTACGAGAAGGTGCATATGAAATTTGCATTTTTTGAAAGAAGAATTAAAATAAAGAACATTTAGAGAAAGCGGAGTACAATGTTTTCTTTGTATTACGCTGTATACTATTCAAACAGACAAGCAGGTTATTTAAATGCATATAGGTACAAGAAAAATTTTAATTATCGTACTAAATCTCTTCCAACTGGTAACCATCTTTAAACTTCTAAATGTTTGAACTGAAAAATGGAAGTCATATGTTTACCTTTATTATTTATAAATTTGTTCAAATTATGTTCGTGCGAGTTGTATGCAAACTTTATGTACCTTGACTTTTGCGTACATTGTTTAAATGGGTAAATTGTTTTGTTAATCAAAATTGTGGGAATGTGTGTCTGGGAAATTTCTAGCGGTTTAAGATTATTTCATACAGGCCCTGTGTAACAGGGTTATTGTAAAACGCCATATGTAGTGCGCATTTGTTTCAACATGTACCTACCTAAGTTGATATCAAAACAACCCTCTTTGCAAGTTGTTTCCAAGTAAAGTAACTTAAACCCATTGTCATTTTTATTTTTTCAATAATTAGTGTAGAAATTAATTGTTATTAAAGTAACTTATAAAATTAATCTGAAATTCTTTGTAAAATGTCGTTTGAAGTTCAAAATCATTAATAAATTCTCAGGATTTCAAATATAAAGTCAGGAAATTGTTAGATTACCTATTTGCTCTCAATGTTTATTCTAACAAAATGATGGAACAAATAATTTTTAATTTCATATTAAAGGTAACGTATTTATCAAGGAACGCCATTGTTGTGGAGTGGTTACCCAACAATTTCAGTTTTAAGACGACCGATTATGTGACAGTCTGATTTACATATTGGACGGCCCAGTGGCATAGTGGGTAGTAGCCCTTCTTTTTTTGGTGTGATTGGTGTCCTGCTCATCTCACCCTGCTGCATCTGTGATGAACACAGATGTTTGCTCTCGATACATGGTTGATATTTATAGTATAAAGTATGTTTATTCTCGGTTCCCCCCAGTTCGCTGTATGGTCTTCCATAACACAAGCTCTGCTTACTTTGGGGCCATAGAGTTGGTGTGTTTGTTTGGGGATTTATTATTATTAATATATTACAACTTTTTGCATTAAATTGAACCAGCTTCATTGACTTACCTACTCATAAAGAGACTAGGAAAGCGTCGATACCTTTAATATATTAAATGAAATTATTTTTGATAAGATATATACTCTCATATAAAATAAATCTAATGGTAATTCGCTTTTCCGTGGAGGTATCATGTTAATTACATTCTTAGCAATTATCGGGTTTCTAATTAGGGGCAAATATAGAAGCCTTGTAAGTATTTTGTATAACGTACAGCCCTACAAATCGCCCAATTAAAAGAATTGATCGCTTACATCGTCGACGGAAGCAATTTTGTTTTATTTGTACAGAAAGTAATTTAGGAAATAAATGTCTCGTTTATTAAAAATTTATTTATTTATTTAAAAAATCTTTTTGTGCAAGAAAATGTTTTTGTGCGAGATAATGATTTTTCACATTATTTAAGTTCTCTATAAAAATTTAATCAGTGAGTAATTGGCAATATTTCAAAAATAACACAAAAGTACCAACACATTAAACAACTTGTGTTTTCTTTGAAAATCAGGCTAAGACCGGAGTTTAATAAAATCATATTAACATGTTACCTACTGTGTTTATGGAAACGGTTCCTTAGCCGTGTAGAAATTCGAAATAAAATAACAAATTTAAAGATGCAAGCAAACACACTTGATTCGTAAACACACTTTATTGTCACACAAATGTCTGTATCTCTGTGGATTCGAACTCGGTGTATTCAATGGAAATTATCTTATCGAAAGCTAGGACTTATTTCGCTGCAATGCGACGTGGGAATTGGCTAAAACAGCGGGAAACGAGGACTTATACATTGAGATTATATCTCTTTTGTAAACTAATTTAATAGATAGCTTTGTAAGGTCATTTTTAAAAAGTTGTATTAAGTATTTCGATATTTTCATCTTCATTTAACGACGAACAAAATGAATTAGGTGTATTCCTACTTAAGAGCTAGTTGGTAGGTACTTAAATAACTATAAGCTACTTGAATGAGACTTGGTTCTCTTAAAGAAATATTATAATTATTTCTGGTGATAATTACGCGTATTAGTGTCTAATGAGTACGATAAGGAGGTTATCTGTCTGTGTAAAATAGTTATATAAACTTAAATATTAATTCACTGATTCTTAGCATTATCTTAATAAATATAGAGAAAATTATAAGCGAATTAATTAAACACGTTGTTGTCTCTTTTTAGGCCTTTAATCTCAGAATTATCTCAACTGAATGATCAAATAAAAAGCGACTTGGTTTTATGCTATATAGAATACATATTCTGTTATCATGTGACACCATGTCATTATGTGTCAAATGCGATTTTTATTAGTATTCAGTATGTAGCAAAGTCGCTTTGTGTTCGACCATTTAGTTGAGATCAGTCTAAGTCTAAGTACTCCGTATAAGTTCCAGCCTTAGACTTGCTAATTTTCAATAAGGTCTTTAGGTTGCGTTTCTAATAAAATCAACTACTAAATAGAATTTATTCTTATGAATAATAAAGTAAAATAAAGTCAGTATCCTATTGGTGGACTTTTAGAGCTCCTCTGCACAGCTTTGGTGTAAACACAGCCTTACAATAGTACGTTTATATATGTCTCAATATACAGGGTGTCCAGAAAGTGAAGGATAATCCTTTACCTGCGGATAGGTCCATTCATTTCCTACCTCAAAAACCAAAAACTTCTGGTAAAAGTCTCCTAATTTTTGGGTTATCGGTATTACATTCTGACTAATGATGACATTTTTAGGTCCCATTTTTTTAATTTCTCGTGGTTACTTAAGTCATTAAACACAGTGCCAAATTATTTCGTACTTTTTTCTAACAGCTAACTTGAAAGATTATTCAAAAAATTTACTGAGCTGATCGTGCCTAGAACCTTAAAAATTTGCTTGGTTTTTGAGTATTTCAAAATGGTATAATTATTTAACATTACATTGAAACTTTTTATAATGATATTACGTCATTTGTCAAAATTGGCATGCATTAAACAGAAAAAAAATTGTTTTTCAAAAAAAATCTAAAAATACTCAAAAGTTATGAGACTTTAACCAGAAGTTTTTTGTTTTTGAGGTAGGAAATGAATATACCTATCCACAAGTGAAGGATTATCCTTCACTTTCTGTACACCCTGTATGTGTTAAGTAAAGATACTTTAACAGTGGATATTATGCAACCTCTCTGCAAGTTCTAAGTAAATGGTATAATTTCACGTTTTGATATAGCTAACCTTGAATAATCAGAACGCTTCTCTAAACATTCAGTTTAAAAGAAACGAACTAAGCAAAACTTTCTCTAAATGAAATAGATGTTAAGAAGAAAGCGAAGAATATGCAGAAATGAATAACAAAGTTTGTATAAACCATTAACATTTAAGCAATTACACAAGTAATTTGTGGGGTTTTGTGTATTACGTTGCCAAGTGATATATGTGACGACTTAGCTTTTTGAACAATAAAATCAGCTTAGAATAATAAGCGCTGCTTGCCGAAATAAGGGATTTATTCATCCCATTATACAAACACGGGGTTGTTCCCATTTCATCCTTCTATAGGAAGGATAATTTCTAAGGAAAAAATGTGTACGAACTTTTTTGTTAATAGTTTTATGATTGTCCAACATATTTTTTGATAAAACTTAATGTCCGATATCTTTTTTAGTAAAAGTGGTATGATTTTTTGGAATTTCATATCTCTATGCGAATGATGAATGTTGCCTAAAATTGTGTTTTCTATAATATACATAACTTTTAATATTATCGTTTTTGAAATAATCGAATCTCTAACCTAATGCGCGGTTAACACGTATTAAGTAGTTAATTTTAAGTTACTATATTTCAATTGTGTGTAAAAACGCATTAAGTAGTTAAACTCATAAGTTCAATAAAGATGGACGATCAACAATCATCAACAAGATAACTTAAGAAAATTTGTACTTAGACTTGCGATTAGCGGGATTTTGCACGAGGTCAGAGACTGCGTTTATTCCTGAAGTATTTTATAGTATATTCCACAAGCATTCTTATTTGTAAATATTCTTCAACAAACTTTAAAGAAGAGTTCACTCCATTCCATCTTCAAAAAAACGGAGAAAATGCGAAGTAAGTACGAGCTCTTGCCGCCAACCGCTTATGCACTTAACTGACAAATCCTATCCAAACGTGTTAAGTAAGTGACCAGAAAAACAAAACGAATCTTAATGAACCTCCACCTCCACCTGGTACCTCCAGGTGGGTACCTGCGTACTAAATTTTTTCTTACCACTTACTATGTAGTTCGGCTTGTGTTCAACAAATGAATTTCTGGTAACATTTGGGTATCTACAATTTCTAATAGAGTAAAGTTGAATAGAATTTAAAGCTGTTTGTATAATCCGGAATAATGTATTAGTTTTGTGTGTTCAACTGAATTTGTATACGTGTACTGCATCGAGGTTTTAACTAAAGCTTAATCAAGCCATGTTCGACATTGTTGTTTCGATATTCTTGTTACTAGGTAGAGCTTATTAGAGAGGTGTACGTTTTGAATTTTAATTGGTCCATTTTAATTATAGCATCCATCGGGCTCTTGTTACCTCTAACACTACCTCGGTACTTGAACCGTGAAATGTCTATTGTGTGACGATGGCAAGCGGCCTGATGGTATGACTCTGGTCCCGTGGAGGATGGGTAGGCCGCTGGTATGGGAGGCAACTTGTAGACACTCTCACGTCTTCCTATCTTCCTACAACCATTGTACTGTTTTGTTCGGCTGCTAGGTACGCTGAAAGAAAAATATGAGAATTTGGGTAATTGATATATATTTTGAATGTGTCATACATATCCTTGTTTATCTAAGGCTAAGGGATTAAAATTAAAGTGTAAGAGGACATTTCGGGTTAATGGATCGAGTTCGAATTTTCCGTGCTTTTGCAAAATTATGTTTTTCACTCAAATAATAAGTCGGGCTCATTAGATAAAGTGTTATCATAATAACTTTATTTAATTGCTGTTATCATACTTTGATTGTCTCTTTGAGTTAACGCAAAGCCTATGTCAATATTTTGTGACTGCTTAACGGCGTATTATCAAATTTTAACCAAGACACTTAAGCTCACACTTATCAAACTGGCATGGTTACTGTTTCCTACTTTCGCTAGATTTTTTATTACTTTTGCTTGTTTTGGTCTTAAGCCGCGTTTTAACCTGCTAGATATATATGGCTATATAGACTATAACAGCGACATAAGCCAAAAATATGGTTAGCAAAAGTCTTGTTAAAAATCTTCTGTCCTTGTTTTATTATATTAAGGGGTAAAAAAAATTGTTGTCTAAGTACATATAACATTTAAAAAATAACCTACGCAAAATTGAATTTCAGCTATTCATGACTACAAATTTCCAGAAACCACCTCTTAGTTGAATGCGGTCGATGGCCCTACCGTGGGATTTTTTTCATGATGGCTTGTTGTTATGATTTGTTCTGATGGTATTCGTTTCGCAATTGTTACTCCGCTAAAATAAAACAAAAAATGATTTTTTGCTCACCTAAGCAAACCGTATGACGTAGGAACTAACAATGAAATAAATAAAACCACATTCAAAATGTTCCCCGGACATTTTATCTTAATTGGGCAGCCGGGCTAAGACATAAAAACGTAATTTCACTTGTAAATCTTGTACTGACATTGTCGGATCCCGAGTTTTGAATGACGTTAGCTTCCGAGATTAGGGAAAACATCGTGAAAACTGCGTTGTTAAAACCGACCAATTTATCTCAGACCGCCTCCTCAGCGGAATCCTTGTTCTTGATTGCGAGATCCCTTTTTCTCTCCCTTTCAGATTTCAGCTTCTGATTTGTAACGTAGTAGCTATGCAATTACTATTAGCCCATTTAAATATGAAAGAATTGAATAAAATAAAATTGAATATGAAATTGCCCCTACATTTTTTATTGAGAGAATTTGATAAAAGAAATTGTTTTTTCCTCAATGACACCAATTCTAAAAGGCCAAATGTAAGGTTTCATCGTTTTATTGAAAGGATTATTTTGTTAAAGATGTATTTTTTCAGGTTACAGTTATTTGCATGGACAGAAATAAGGTAAAAGAGTCGTTATCGCCTCAAATATAATTTTAAACCTTTTTAAGTTTGTTTACACTTATGAAATATTGTGTACATTTACAACAGTATAACCCACTTAGCTAAAGATCTCATATTTTAAAGAAAGTAATCTATCATAGATTACTTTCTTTAAAATATGCTTTGGTTATTGGTAATTAATGAGTAAAGGAAAAATAAACTAAGTCATATAAGTATGCCTAGGCCCAGGTCTTTGCAAAGTTAACAAGACGAAAGTTGTCTACAGAGAGATATGATATGAATAACTCAATAACTCATAATCAAAGTAATCAAACATTCGGTAATCTCAAAGTAGAGTTATAAAATCTTCAAAGCATGGAATGAAAAAACATCGGAAACTTACGGTTGTACGAACTTTAACTGTTAACAATTCGGAATACCGCTTACTATCAGATGGTGCAGCTTGTTTGCCAGCCCTTGTTAAGGAAAATGGAAAAAATATGTATCTGTCTGCCAGTAAATTATGAAATTCTAGATAAATCAAATCATGTTTGTTTGGATTATTTGACATACGTCATTGTGTATTAGAGCTTGTCATACGCCTGTGATACCGAAATAACAGCAAAAAAACCGTAATTAACATTTTTATATGTTTTTTATAAACTAAGTAGGTACTCACTGAAAATTTATTGATTTCTCGTGTGTAAAATTTTCAATGTAAAAGGCACATTTTTCAATATTTATAATATTTTTTAAGAACAAAATCCATTAAAAATTAATGACGTTAAATATACGTTAAATATACGTTAAATATAGACGTTAAGCTTTTTATATACAATTACAGAAAAATTTAAACGATTTTCTAACATACATTTCGTTTTGATAACACACCTATAAAATAAGCTGTATTTATGAGACTATGTCTTTTGTGTCACCTCATACCAATCAGTACTGCAGGTCGCGCCGACATCTCTCTGTTCTTAATTAATGTGATTATGCGGCTGAACGTCGGATGCGGATGATATTATACCGTTTGGATCAAAGGATCGAATTCCTGCAAAAATTACCAGCTATGATGAAATTGTACTTCGGCCAACTGATAACTACGACAGATGTTTGTTCTGGGTTCCCACCCAGTTCGCTGTATGGTCATCCATAAGCTCTGCTTACTTGGTAGCCATACAGTTTGTGTGTCTGTCTGGGGATTTATTTGTTTCTTTATTTATTTTACGATTTACTAGCTATCGATCTACTTATTTTAACGTTAGATGACAGTAAGTGACAGTTTTCTTTGTAACATTACTAGCATTCAAGTGAGGGACTTTATGAAGATTGAAGATTGCAAAAGTAGCATAATTATATTTAACTTGTTGTTTGCGACTTAATTCGCCGCTTATTTGCCGAGTAAGGTTTAATAAATATAATTTCTTATATAATATAACTTCTTATAATAAATACAGGTAATCTTTGAAGGAAACACAGGTGAAATGATCCATGAATTCTAAGATACTTTGGTTCCTAATAAAAGAAAGATTTTTTTTGCTATATTCATAGCCGGCCAACAAGCACGCGATATCTACATGATGTTTAGTGGCATTATAAGTCGTAGGATATTTTATTTATTCATAATGATAGTGATTATTATTTCGACTAAGCGTAGCCGTAGGGTTCAGCTAAAATTGCTTAAAATATAAAGTTACTACACTGCCGCACCAGATAAGATCTCATTAATTTATAATTAGTATTTGAAGAAACTAAAATACTACTAAAGATAAACTCATTGCAAAACAGAAAAAAGCAAAGCCTTCGTGACAGTTTGTGTTTGTATATAGGAAATAATGTACCTAATATTATAAGGTTATTTTTATAACAAGCATTTATTATTTTATTTCAGTCTGTAATAAATCTAGTCCTTTTTGTCATCGGAGGAATGGAATGGGCTGCTTCAAGTCGTCCCTCCCTAGTAAATGGGCTGTATAATGCGAAAACTTTCGTATTATCACATAAAAATGTTAAGGAGTAACTGTGGGCTAACATCGTCTACTAGGAAAGCATTCATTTGTTAAAAAGGAAAAAGTGATGACGGAAATTCGGTAGCTTTTTGGTAGCTTCAAAATAATAGTGGTATAATCATTGTTTTTCAAGAGCTAACGGAAACTTCTTGTAAAACTCATTACGTTTTACGTTCATTGTGTGAATCCAACTATGAATGATTCATAGGTTTAAGGTTTTTATTAGGTTCTTCATTATTAAGAACCTAAATTTTTATCACGATCTTAAGTGGATTATATCTTCTTTATTTTGAACCATTCTTAATGTTTAAAGGTACGGTCATAAAGTTTGCTGTAACGAAAATTACTTCAGGAATAATCTTTCTCCACTTTAAATAAATACTCGTGAAAATGAACTCCAAAATAACATGCCGTATAATCCTGAGGGTAAATCGTAAATTCAAGTCACAGGGCTTAAATAATAAACGGGGAACATGTTATGAGGCATTCCTTATGGAATGTGCAATTGAGCTGCGAGCTTTCGGGCCTTAATGAATAAATTCGCCTATTTCGGGGCCGACTCATTCCTGAATTTCCTAAGCCATGGATTGCTTTATGAATTTTCTATAGCTTCGTAAAAACCTGACGTGGGAAAGGCGAATGAAATATTGTCATTCGGGAACATAATTTTTGCAAGATGTACACAGCTTGCTGAAATTTAAGGAAAAAGGTATAACAAAAAATTGTTGAATATTCATACAATAATCTGTGTGTGAAATACCAATGATAGTAAGTTAGAGAAATAAACATACTAATATATAATTCCTACATGGCTTATAAATTCATCAAACAAATAAATTAATGAATATGTCTGTGTCTACAAAACTTTTTTACTTTCCATTGCCCTTCCAAATTTAATTAAAATAAAATATTTTAGCCTCTGGGAACTATACAAAATAACGATTTCGGTACACCAAAATGTAAATGAAAGCCATTTTAAAGGCGACTTCATTTTCCAATATGTTTCTTTATGTTTGCAATATGTATTGCTATGATTATTTCGGACTAGCTCACAATTATTAACGATTTTGAACTCAAAATACAATTACTGGGGTCTAATTTGTAAACCGCGTAAATTTGAAGACGGATTTCTCGGCTTTAGATTTATATGAAACCTTTGATATCATTTTAGGTAGAACTTGCATTGTTTGTATGAAGCTGTAGACCATAAGAGGTTTATTCTACTGAAATTAGTTAATTCAATGGTCACTTTCATAAACACTCAAATGGTGAAACTTAAACTGATCTGTGATGGGTGAAAAATTATTATAAATTATAATAGTAAGGTCCTGTAAGAAAGCGTATAGAAACACGTCACTATTTCTTCAAAATACCTTACCTTTTCGGGAATAAATATACAAAAACCATACTTTAAAATTACTTTACATACTGAGTTAGGTATTTGACAAAACTTTTTTTATTGCATGTTAAAATGGTTTATAAACAGTAAAGAAATATTGCAGAAGAAACAGTATGTTAAAAATCAATAATTTTCTAGATTGAGGAGCTGCGAGTCGCCGAAAACGGTATCGAGTTGTGACGTCACAATCTGTAAATCATACTAAAAAGTGTATGGGCGTTTGCATAAAATATATAATAGCTACGTAGATAATGCGTTTACATGCATACTGTAAGAAAGCGTATAGAAACACGTCACTATTTCTTCAAAATACCTTACCTTTTCGGGAATAAATATACAAAAACCATACTTTAAAATTACTTTACATACTGAGTTAGGTATTTGACAAAACTTTTTTTATTGCATGTTAAAATGGTTTATAAACAGTAAAGAAATATTGCAGAAGAAACAGTATGTTAAAAATCAATAATTTTCTAGATTGAGGAGCTGCGAGTCGCCGAAAAACGGTATCGAGTTGTGACGTCACAATCTGTAAATCATACTAAAAAGTGTATGGGCGTTTGCATAAAATATATAATAGCTACGTAGATAATGCGTTTACATGCATACTGGCATACTAAAGATTCTTAAATTTGATCTTAGTGAGCTAAGTATAAAAATGTTTTAAGTTTCAGTTTTCATCTATTTAATTTCGATATTAACTTAAATTCAAAACTTTTTTTGATAATTGATAAAACTAAAATTTTCAAACGGTTGCTATTGTTACTTCCAATTACTATTGTAATCGTTTCCATGACAACCATTACCATGGCTAAGGTATAGTTACGGTTAATTAGCAACGTCACTATGACAAATCATCATTATTATATTAAGTTTTTTTGCTTCTTTTTAAATTTTATCGGACCTATCAAATATAAACAACCAAAACCGAGCACAAACACGTCTGTCACACAAATGAAAGGCCCCGACCAGGACTTGGACCTGGGACTTCCGGCGCATGAGGCAGGGCTACTACCCACTCGGCCGTCATATAGGTCCAGTAGATCTATTTCGAGGTCTGGAGCTTCTCCAGAGGTAGTAGAAACCTTAAGGACAATACATTACGCCACTCGACCTTCAAGATAATTGTAGAATCCTTCCTTTTATAGTTGTTGTTGTTCTTAGTCTCATCAAAGCTACATAAGCTACATTCTGAATATCTTGGTCCACTTGCGGTAAGTAGGTTCTTTATTTTAACATCTCGTTTCTGTAACAGTCAATTTTACGAAAATAATAACCATTTTACGATAATTATGTTTGAAAACTTGCCACCTACAGGCTGTCGCGTTCCTTCAGAACGAAAAAAAAAAAGAAAAAAAAAACGAACATCATTAGCTAAGTTATTTAAAAATTGCTTTACGTATTATATCTTAAGGCAAATATTACCTAATGAGACCAGTGTGTATGTTTGCCGAAGTAGTTTGTTTGCGCTCTTATCTTTGACACACATTTTCGTGAGTTGAGTCATCAGTTGGGAAACTTCTGATTTTGACACCTCATAATTATGATAGCAGCTGGTTTAATTAATTTCCGTTTATTATTCACAAACTTTAGCTGGCTACTGCGGTCGTGCAGTTTATGGGTTTCCGGATGAAAATCTCTAGGTATGGATTATTCAGAGGTCTGGGTTCTTATTGTTTGAAAATGAAATACATAGTCGTATATATTACAAAGTTTTTGATTATATAATATTGGTTTGATGTACTTCTCTTGAGATCATTGTACAGGCTACAACTTACGATTTTTCTACGGTGAATACTTTTTTTGTCATAGAATTGAAGTTAACTTTAGACAGTACATAAATCATGATTATAATTATGCAATCATCAACTGTTTGAAATTTTGTTTTATATTGATATTTTTTACTGTGATATTTCATTTAATTAACGATAGAACAGTAGGAGCGTTTAATATTGTTTAATATTAATTAACGGAAATTTTGTAACTGTATCAGTAACAGCGTGACGCCGTTATATTAAGTTTTAAAAGTTCATGAGACTCGATCTTTGTGCCTAAACCAAACTAGAATAATGACTCCCACCTCCCTACCCGGGTGGCGCTCCGATGAAGGCTGACAGCATTCCCATGCTTCAGCCGGCAAGGTGGTTTTTAGTGGGTAGGTGCCTCTCTGGTGAGTCCCACATCACCCCGCAGACGGCTGCGGTGGTATTCATGACGAATCTTCCACCTCCTTCCCGTGAGGATGTTGCTTCGGCGGCACAAAAAAAAATGTCTCGTAGGAAGCCACGTGGTAATACTTAGGTCGCGTGCTGAGTAAGAGCTATAAGATATACTAACATAGGACCTTACTTGGTCTATGTTAAACTGTTTTCAAAATGTTTGAATGAAAATGACTAAAACGCAATATGCTAAGATTCTGGCCCTAGGAAATTATTAATCGTGTTTTTTTTAATGATACAGGTAGGCATTGAAGTCTTGACTAATGATGCGTTGCTAAATGTTGGCTTCAGTTTTATTTGCATGCTCGGTGTGACAATGTAATTCGATATGACAAGGTTCTTCCAACTGCTAAGTAGTCAAGCTGAGCTGTTTATAAAAATCAATTAATGGTTTACTTTATTCCACAGAGTGTAAATGTTGCTATTTTAAAACTGGCATGTCCGACATTGCCTTTACAAACATAGACATAATATCAGCAAAGATGACCCAACATTTTGACTCTTGATCCTTTTCCTCATATTGTCTACGTTCAACTTTATTTGTCAGATAAAACTTCCTTCTGAACCAAGTTTGGCATTCTGTATGAGTGATGTACCACTCCGCTACTGAACTTCGAATTACGAAATTGCGATGGATGTAAGCTCAAAAGTATAGAAGTACGATGTACATTAGTTCGAAAGTTCACTGTAGCGACGTATGGAATACCGATGGTCGCGAGTTCAAAAGTATGGGAGTACGATGTATGTTAGTTCGAAAGTTCGCTTTACAGGTTCAATCGGTTTAGGTTAGGTTAGGTTAGTTAATACTTTTTTACGTAATAGTTAATACTAATTAGTTAATGAGAGCGAAGCGAATAATAAGCTAATGTACGTCGTATTTCTATACCTTTGAACTTACATACTTTGCCATTTCGTAATTCGAAGTTCATTAGCGGAGTCGTGATGTCCGATAGCCATAAAGTGTCCCCGAGAACTAATTTTTCGTGGTGATACGTATATCATGTATTTACAAGTCAGAAACTATTAAATTTTAGTGACTTAGCTGTTTTCAATGAAGGAAACGTGAATCAATAGTTCAAACGACGGCCTTGTTACTTCGGTGTCACTAGCCTCTTTTCCTTAGACAGAGCTTCGAAACCCGGTACAAACAAAAATATTACACCATTATTAATCTGTCATACATGTGATAACCATCAAAGACGGCATTACACAATCTTGATTACAGTAATGTTAATAACTGTCACGGTTATAATAATTATTTGACCTCGTTTCTTAATAACATACAATTTTAACTACTTATTGTACAGGGTCTTCATGGTTAGTTGTTCAATATTATATGGTTAACTAGAGACCCGGCTCGGCTTCGCACGGGTAACAGAGCGTATATGCCTAAAATTTGTTTCTCGTAGTGTCGCATCAGATAGTTACATCATACTTAAAGTATATATTTCCAATCCTGCAAGTATTCTAAAACCTAAAAATTCGCTTAATTTGTAAAAAAAAAACAAATAACTACTTAATAATAAAGTCTTTTGATGAAATTTTATGGTCTGTTATGCTTACATTTTATGGTATGGTAGGTATGTTTACAACTATAAGTTTTAAGTTTGAAATAAGTAAGTTAGGTACTTATAAATAATATACCTATCAAACTAAAGACACGAACCAATAATTCAACGTTAAACTACTGTTTACTTTGTAAAATAAAACCAACGTAAATGCAAACCCCCATAAAAACGCTAATATAAAACTAAAGTATCAAAAAAATTTGGTTATTGGCTAAAAATTTAAAAAATTTTCTTTTTTAAAAATTAAACGAATTTTGCATTTTATGCACGTGTTGAGAGGTGGACAGTGTCTAAATGTCTAAATGTAGTTTGACAAGCCTCAATCAACTCAACAATGTCGGTATTGTAATGTAGCAGTTGAGTGTACCCATGCATGGTAAATGCCAAAAAAGTCAAATTTGTTAGTAAAAATACTTTTCATCCTATCTATTTACATACATTCCAATGCCTCAAAAACGGGATCAAAGTGATTTATTTTCTTGAGGTACTTTTAAAAAGGGCAATATGAGTTTTGAATTTGGAACATAAATGTTGGAAAAATATTACTTATGGGTATAATTTTATCGCAACCAAAGAGATCCAACGTGTATTAGCTTAGGCTTTAAGACGCCGCGCCGGCCTATGCATGCCGAGCGCTCGTATTTTTCATTGATTTATTATAAAACGAGACCAAAAGACACAACGCAAATCTTTATGAAATAAAAATGCAAATGCGCAAATGTTTCAGTTATTAATATTAGTAATATTTATTGTTAATACTATTTCTTTAATTATACAAGAAAAATATGTGATTTACTTATATTAATGTTTCTTTTCTCAAAGAGCCCCCTCTATGATAAAATGAAAGGCAGATTGTTCGGCCGCATAATTATGTTTAACTCAGACGGGTATATAATATAATACTTTGAATTCCTCAATGCGGTCAGGATTCTAGGATTGAATCCCGAGCGTAACGAGCCCAGCAATTCATTACCTTTTTAATTCAAAATAGCGCCCTCATCTTAATATCATTTTGCTCCCTCATGATACAATCTACAATTAACAATCTTATTAAGGACAGGTTATTGGCTATGTGTTTACAATGTCAACTATTTTCATAAAATGTGGTAATTTTAATTATAATATGGAAGTTACAGGGCAAACCATAGCCTGTTTTCCCCTTTTTGTTATTTTTGTAGCTGGCCTTTGTATATTTGTTATATCCTGTGTTTTTTTTTCGTTTATTGGTATTTTGTTTATTACAAAGGTCGCTAGCTTATATATGACATTCAAAGCCAAGGACAAAACTTTTTATACTTATAGTACCTATAGTATTTGTACACTCGACGACCCAGTGGTGTAGTGGTAAGTCTCATACGCCGAAGGTCCCAGGTTCTAGTTCTGGCCGGGATATTCATTTGTATGATGAACACATATATTTGTTCTCAGGTCATGGTTGTTTGTATAAATATGTATATTCTGGGTTCCCTCCCAGTCCGCCGTTTGGACATCCATAACACAAGCTCTGCTTACTTTGGGGCCATACAGTTGGTGTGTTTGTCTGGGGATTTATTATTATTATTGTTATAGTACCTATGCGATCGGAATTTTATATAGCCACGTTATATCTTATTCACAATCGCTTTTTTCTTAAGTCAAATCTTACAGAAATTATATGGTACAAATATCATTTCAAACAAACCAACTTTAACAAGAATAGAATAATAACTTTTATGTTCACTTAATATTATAACTAAAGTCCTAGAATCCTTGTCCCTACAGAGTTTTATTCTATGCCATTACTGTAGATATACTTAACAAAACATAAAGTAAATTCTCACAAAAAAGAAACAAAAATTATTGGCCCAATACCAACTACTAGGGACATTACAACTGTAAATAAAAACAACGAACGGCCCACCAATATAATTTCATGATTCACATGCAAGCTCTATTCTTCGAAAACTCATTAACATACATTCTACGAATTCACTTATCGACATTCAAACTACGAATAGCAATCATGTATGAACCCTATACATATTGATTCCAATTTGATTGATCGCATTCAATGACGTAGTCATTACCATACAATACGTTCCAGTATCGACACTCACACGTATCGATATATCGAATGCTTCAGTAAATTAGATCAAATCGCAATAAGATACATCGGTATCAGTTACGGCTGTAGGAAAAAGATGATTGTTCATGATTGATGTAAAAGGAGTAAAGAGTAGAAAATAGTTTTGTATCATTTGTCTGTCGTTTATTTATTTATTATTTAAAAAAAACAATATTATGTGTTTTTAAATAATAAAAGATGTATCTTTATTTCTTCGATGTTATATATACTTGCAGCCCATTTGAGGTTAAAACAAGTTTATCCGAGACGTATGTACCTACCTGCAACTATACCTAATTGTCTTAAAAAAACCGGATGCAGGAAATTCCTTGCTAATCTTGGGTCGTTCATTTTTCATTTCATCCTATGATGTTTCTTCCTACAGGTATATTTCACTCATTCCATTCTGAGATATTTATTTTATTTTGTTTTTGAATTTCATCCTATTCGTTTATCCATTTCATCCTGACAGTTATTTCCAAAAATAAAAATTTATATATACGGTGTGACAATAAATAATCAAGTTGACTCACCCTGTCGATAAACCAGCAGGTCTTATATCAAGCCCTAGCGTACATGGCAAAGACATAGCCAATTTGACAGCCAAAGAAAAACCACTTTTTACAATCACGTGTCACTTGTCATGTAATGTCCAAGCCAACTAAACGACTGTCGAACGTGACGTCATGAACTTCGGATAACACACAGCAACACTGTTATTATTTACTTCGGTATTTTATGCCGATATTTATTTACCTGACTTAATTACCAAATTATTGAGACTGTATTCTTTCGCAGCACTTATTTTGTTTTTATTAGTCAATGATTGAAGTAGTGTCGATGGTTTTATCTCTTAAAGACATAGCGAAGAATTGTAATTGTTATATCAGTTAAGTAATCAGGACAGTTTTTTCGGGTACTTCTCACCTAAAACTATATTTTGAGAGAGCATGTTTTGAAAGTAAATGTGTGTTGTAATAATACACTAATCAATGGATCTGTTGCATGTCTTCAGCTTTTTTACTCAAGAATACCGTAAACAAGAGCCGACTCTGTCGGATAAACACAGAGTCACTTGTCCAAAGCTACTTGTAAAATAGCCAGGAGTATATTCTACTTTCAGAAAAACAGGAATTATAGTCTTTAAAATCGACAATGAGCCACCCAGTAAAATATTATGTCATCAGTCAAACAATACCTGCACTATATTCGCTGTGAAAAGTTTAATGTTACGTGAATTTATTTCCTTTTGTTTTTTATTTATGGTCTGCACTATGGATATATTGTTGTTGTAAAAGCATGTGTCCATTTGTTTTCATTGATATAAACTAGGTGCGTATTCAGCTTTTAACCCATTATGTTTTGAGGTTTTGACATAGGTAAATTTTAGTTATAGCTGTAGATGGGTGATTCTACGATAAGAGGTAAAGTGAGCGGCAAGTATGGTAAAATAGGTATTTTATTCTATGTATTGTCATTTTATGCAAAAAATCACGGCATCTTCGTGTATTTTATGCATTACTTATGATTGACAGTCTAATTAGACGTATTTTCCTAGAAATTCGTTATATTTAAGTATGAATAAATCTCTACCCTGGCCTGTCCCCTTGACGTTTTTAGTAAAACATATACGCAAAACATTCTTTATTTGTGGCAGTTGCCAAATTAAACTATATTTACCACAAACACAAACATATTATTTAAGTATTCTAAAGGTAACATACCACAATATTTGTTTAGTGTCAATAATTTGCGAACTTCTTTTTTGTCCAGCTTTTTTTGCGTATCTACCCTGTCAATTTCGGTTCGTAAATATAAACGAAAATATTTAGACGCACAAACTCCCAACACGGCTCCAGGTCGTGCATCAACGTGAAGTTAGCAACGCTAAACACGCGAGCCGTTAGAATTCTGTTATTGGTCAGTTGCCGCGACACGTCTATATGTTGCAGTGCTTTCGCAAGGTGATTGAGTCTCTCCACTGGTAAGTCGTAAAATGAAAATAAAGCGACTTAGCGTATTTGGGTTTACTGCATTAATTAAACAATACTGTAATAGTTGATGAGTGATAAATTATTAACCTATTATGAATTATGTCAACTAGTAACCTTAAATTTGTCACGAAAACATCTCTACCCTGGCATCTTTCCCCTGGCGCTATAATTGCCAGGGTAGATGCTTACTGACCAGGGGAGATAATGTGGATCATGAGATGTTTGTGCAAACTAAATCAGATAACTTCTATAAAAGTTCTCAGACACGTTTTAATAATTAGGGTAAAAAAAGTATGTTAAAGATGGGTGTAATATATGTATGATTCGTATGAATAAAATTTACAAAAAAGGAGTGTAAGTATGAATATTCGTTGTATACTACCTACATGAGCTATTATAAGCTTGTTTTAGGGCTAACTGGCGCTGTGTGAATATACGTCCCACATTATTTATAAAAGTTCATCCGTCATATGCGGTTTATGTGCGTTTATGGATTATTTCTTTGTTGTACGATTAGGTTTCATTAAAAATATTTTTTTATTAATGGACTGAATAGGCATCCTAGTAAGTCTGTTTTTATGGCATAGATTGTATTTTATTACAGATCATGGCACCACGAAAAAAGGTAACACGTGAAGAACGATTGAAAAATAAGCGTCAAAAAGCTTCATACTTTTCTGGATCATTTTTAATCTTTTGATAGCGTAATCTCTCTGCTTGACCTTCTTTTCCAATCATTCTTCACGTGTTACCTTTTTTCGTGGTGCCGTGTTCTGTAATAATATACAATCTATGACATAAAAAAACAGACTTACTAGGATGCCTATTCAGTGCATTACTTAAACAAATTTTTTAATGTAGGTAAGAGAATGCCATTTTTCTTGTTACTGTTATTATTTTGGTTTATGTTTTGAAAAAAATTGTTGATTTATTTAAAGATATAGTAAGAGTAAGATAGAATAAAAATTTCTTATCACAAGTCTGATTACCACTTAAAGGCTCTAGTATCTGTTCGTGTTAATTTTATCATAATATTACCCTAAAGTTGCTCTAGATTTAGATTTAGAAGAAAGGCTGATTAATGATACTGTAATTATAATTAAGGTTACTTCAGAGTTTAATAAAAGTTGATTTTATTCATTGTTTAACTACTTCAAAGTCTCTCCCCTGGTCAAAAAAGTGTCTACCCTGATTTTGATGTCTCTACCCTGCCCGAATTATTTACCCTGGCCTTCTAAAAAGTAGCTAAATATGTATAAAGTGACTTCCCCTTGCGTGAATGTGTTAGTAAAAGGGACTAGCATCGTAATATATGCGTTTCAACAAAAAATCTCCAAATTGTTCGCTTGGCCGTAGCCTCTATGGACTCAAAACCTCTTATCGTATGACCCAGATATACCTTCTCGTGTATGAATTTTTGTATGTTTATAAATATTTCAGTTCTCAGATTTAAATAATAAACGCTCCGCGCTATTATGTGCGCACTAAACTTAAATCTAGATATAGTCCGGTCAAATTAGACCAAAAAATAGGGGTGAGGTTACAATAATTCTTACTTGGCTGAAAATTGGTAGGATTGTTTAATAGGCAAAAAAATTACTCGAGAACACAAAACGGGTTTTTCGCGATTTTCAGCAAAACGGTAAGTTTTATCATAAAATTATTCCAGACAAAAATTGTAGATCAGATAATAATCTATATAAAATGTCCTGATTTTTTTCCTAAAAGCCACTGTTTTTGAAATATAACGATTCAAATTTGAAAGAGTTGTAACCGAGTAAAATAATTTGCACGTGCCGGATCGATGAGGACTTTTCACATTTCTTTTATAATAATGTATTGAACAATCCTGCCAATTGGCAGCCAAGTGGGAATTTTTGTAACCTTGGATGTCTCAATTTACCGGACTAATACTTATTTTTTTATTTAAAAGTACCTAATACCAAACTCAATATTTTTACCGATTTGATTTAAACTACGACAGTCACTCGGTTTAGCCTATTTGAGTTATTTTGAAATTGTTTCTTAAAACTGTGTTAAATAATACTTTAGGAAAACGCCGATGAGTGAAGGCTCAGTTCTTGGTTACCTTATATAAAAAATCTGCATAAGGAATACCAGAAACTATTTCTCGCGTAGTCAATAATATGATTCTGGCAAGCGCATTCTGGTTCAATAACGTAATTCCCCAGCATTGTATTTACATACGAGCGTGGATTGAAATGTGCGCGGCCTAAATAAGAAAACACAGGAATAATGCAATTTTTGATGTTTATTTTTCTACAAACTCTCCTCCTAGGTCACAGCACTTAGTCCAGCGAGCCTCTTAAGCCTTGATCTCATTTAAATAAAAGGTCTCTTCAAGGTCTTCAAAAAAGGCATCTATGGCCACTTTGACCTCCTCATTGGTAGAAAATTTCATTCCACCTAAGTGTTTTTTTAGTTTTAGAAATAGATGGAAGTCAGAAGGTGCCAAGTCAGGTAAATTAGGGGGATGAGGAAGCAATGTTAGAAACTATCGAAATATATCTTTTACACGGGGAAAGAGATATGTAGGTACCAAATGAAAAGATAACATTTAGGTTGTATAAATATCCTGGTCTTTTAGACTTTGTTTCTTCGCGTAAACGACGTTATAGTGTGCAGTAGTATGCAGAATTTATAGTTTGACCTCTTTCTAAGTGATCAACCAAGATGACACCCTTAGAATCCCAGAAAACCAATGCCATTACCTTGTTTACTGAAAAACACACCTTGGCTGTTTTGGGGGTCGGAGATCCAGGTCTCTTCCATTGTTTGGATTGTTGTTTGGATTCAGGAGTATAGTGATGAACCCATGTTTCATCCATAGAAATAAACCTTGCCAAAACTTCGTTTGGATTAGCTTGAAAAAGCTTTAAACAGTCTCTAGAAATCGTGAGCCGAGTTCGTTTCTGTTCAACTGAAAGGAGTCGCGGAACCCGGAACACGGCACCTTGTGGAACCCTAATTCGTTAACGATCATGTTTTGTGTACATTCATATGAAATCCCTAGAGCTTCAGCTATCTCAGAATCTTATTTCTTAGAATGGCCTCCAGCCAGTTGAACCCTTTGCTTAAAGGTGCGGTTCTGACATGGTCTAATTCAACTTGCAGTGACTCGAAGTCATATAAGGGGAATGCATGTTGATCAGAGCGTGCGGAACAGAAGACAGATGTGTGGGGTGGTGGTGAGAGTCAGCTTTCTCGGAAGTAGTCGGACGTCGCGACAGTTACAGAAGAAAACTGTTTTACAGCTCTTCCTATTTTAACCGCCACAATAATCACGTTAACGTGGTTTTGTCCCGGTCAATGGCAAGGAAAAACTTGTGCAATCACTGGAACAAAGGCAGTTTCAATTGAAACTTACGGTTGACAACTCATTATTAGTCGATATAGCAATAACATTCGTACACATTTGCTGGCTATAAAATGTACCAGAAAAGCTATACAAAACTAGACGTTTTGAACGCTTGCTTGATAAGCGTTGACATCTAAATAGAGGAAAGATCCCACATGTCTAAAAAATAAATGATTTGTGAGTGAAATTGTAAACTGCCCTCAACGTGATGATATTGAATTTAATGGGTTTTCTTAGAAATTTTCTTTATAAACGTTCAAGATATTATCTTTTGTCAGGAACTTTAACCCTTTGCCAATTTTATTATATGATTAAATTGTCATTTTTGTCAATATTCTATATACTGGTATGCGTTTATCTTCCCGATTCTACCTGTTAGATTCCAGGAAACAATCTTGCTAAAACCCGTTTTATTAATAATATTGAGAAATAATCATCTTGATGTTCCTAAATATCATAAATGTCAATAATTAAATGATATTTTAAGTACCAAATAAGGTACATTACAAGTGCCTCTTAAAACTAATATATCGTGGCATAAATTTTTAGATTTTAAATGGGCCTTTGAAGATAATCCTGTATTGTGTGTCAAAGCTCCTTTGTTACGATTTCATCGTAATGTATCGCTAGCCACTTTCCGAAAACTCATGTTACTCGAAGTTTTGCTTACTTCCCTTTGTAATATTATCGAGGTACACTAAAGAGCGATGCATTGTGTCAGAAAGTGTTTGAATAGACACTGAATCGGAATTGCTACGAGTTGTGATGTAGCCCAGCGTTACAAAATAATATATTTAGTAATTAATTGGAAATTTAGTGTGACGCCCTGGATTTCTAAATATTGAAAGCAAAAGAGACACCAGCTGTCATTACTATGTACTTATTCTATTGATAGGCAAGCATAAGAAAAGTATTTGAATCAAAAGTTGTAGAGGATTAATAGGTAAATAACCGAACACCAATAAAAAAATGACTAAACATATAATTATTTCTTTAATTTTGCATATTGGACAGATTTAAGCGATATATTGCTCAAAGTTCTATTTTTTAGAGGGAAGTGAGCGACCCGTCATCCGCCGCTACCGTGCGACGACGTACTTTAGTGACATGACATAAATGACGCTTTAGACTTTAATCGGGACGAACCACTCAAGGAACTCAACGAATAAATCAAGCATAAGGTCCGATTTGCTAAATGATAATTTAGCAAAAATCATTAAAATGTTCGTAAACCTCTGAGTGACCAAGGGCACGTCCCTTCTGTTTTCGTCTTCAGTTCCGGACATTTTTATTGTTAGTGTTTTTTAATAACATCTCATCATAAATTAAGCTTTGTAGCTGGAATTAACTTTTGTTATTGACATTAAATTGTAAAAATAAACTTTTTGTTCATAATATTTTTAGCAGCAGTTGGTTATGATAGCTTTTTATCTTACGCGAGAAAAACTTTAGAATATAAGTACCGACTGCAGCACGGTGTCTGTAATATCATAAAATAAAAGTTCATATAATATTCGCATTAAGTTGCACATTTTATAGAAACAGAAAATGGCTGTGAATCTCTGGAGAGCGCCTAAATGTGTCTGCGTCTGGATCCTTTAGTATTTCTAATTTTTACTTACCTACTGGATAACTCCAAATTCATTTCATTTAAACTCTTTAAATAAATTATATGGTATTAAGGGCTGATTTTTCAATGCTCAGATAACTTTTATCAGTTCCATGGAATTTATGTCAAGTTCTAAAAAATATTCCACTCATAAAGGTTATAGAGCATTGGACAATAACAGGCAACAGGATAACATATTTCCGAATACAACTTATTTTCTACTGGACAGACTATCATTAGCTTACGGAACTGATGTCATGGAATGGTATTCCACCATAGCCACGCCACTCCGCCGCCATTGCTTATAAAATTTTAGCTGTTTTCACAACGTATTTTACTTTCGTAGCGGGCATGCTTGGCGTTTGGGTCCTGTAAGCAAATGTAAAGAATGCATTAAACTGAATATTTAACTACTGGCGCTGTTTTATTGCTTTGCTTTCTTTTAATTCATTGGTATGGTTTTATACATCCCTCCTGTTTTTTACACTTTTAGAAATTGTATATTTTATACTTTTATATTTTATATTATATTCGACGGCCTGTTTGGTGTGGAGGTAAATAGCCTTGCCTTCCATGCCAGGGGTCCTAGGTTCGAATCCTGGTAGGGGCAGATATATTATTATATTTGCTTTCTAGTCATGGATGTGTATTTACGTTTATTTCTAATATTTATATATAAAAAAATATCTATGTGTGTTATTATATTAGGTCTTTACCTATGAAATTGCCGTTTTTCACAAAATAAATGAAGCGTAATTTTTTTATACATTTTTTATTTCTATTAATCAAAATAATCACCCATGCAATCAATGCATCTTTGCCAACGCATTGGTAGCTTATTGATGCCTTTCTTGAAGAAATCAGCTGGACGGGAGGCAACAAATTCTTCAAAGGCATTTTGTACTGCCTCTCGGGTATTGAATTTTTTTCCCGACAAGAAGTTATCCAAATTCTGGAAAAAGTAGAAGTCTGTAGGCGCAAGGTCTGGTGAGTACGGCGGATGACGGAGAACTTCCAACCCCAACTCTTGTAGCTTGGAGACCGTCTGCTGTGCAGTATGAGGTCGCGCGTTGTCGTGCAGGAGCAGTGGAGCCGAACGATTGACCAAAGCTGGTTGGAGACGTGCGAGCTTCTCCATCATTGTGTTCAGTTCTTCACAGTACACATCTGCAGTAATGCTTGTCCCGTTTGGCAAGAAGCTGTGATGAATTACACCCGCGTTAGACCACCAAACAGTGACCATCACTTTTCTAGGGGTAAGTTTTCGTTGTTTGGGTGCTGAACCAGGGTCCAACCAACTTGCTGAGCGCTTACGATTGTCAAACAGGATCCATTTCTCGTCACAAGTAACAATGCGGTTCAGAATTCCTTCATTTGTATGCCTGCTGAGCAGTGCAAGGCACGTCTCCACGCGTACTTCGCGCTGGCGGTCATTGAGTTCGTGGGGTACCCATTTGTCAAGCTTTTTTACCTTGCCAATTTGACGCAAATGGACCAATATTGTTTTGATGCTAACGTCGAAAGCTGCTGCTAATTCAGCCGTGGATTGAGTTTCATCAGCTTCCACAATTGCCTTTAATTCGTCATTGTCGACCAAAGTTTTCGGACGACCACGGGGTTCATTTTTCAGGTCAAAATTTCTAGAACGGAAGCGGGTAAACCAATAACGGGTGGTGCGTTCGTTTGTAGTGTTCGCTCCGTAAACGTCGTTGATGTTGCGTGCCGCTTGTGCTGCTTTGCTGCCACGACGGTACTCATACTCCATAATTACTCGAATTTTTAACTTATCCATGATGACGAAAAATGTTCGAATGCGTTGAAAACAAAACACTAACTATTAAACAAATGACGATTTAAGAAAAAGAATTCCATGTTTGTCAAATAAAATTTTGAAATTAGAATTATCAGTCAAAAAAAAATATTTTCATTTGAAATGGCCAGTACGGCAAAACGGCAGTTTCATAGGTAAAGACCTATTATTTCTTAAGTTTATTTATCCGTTATCTAGTATCCATAACACAAGTTCTTAATGATACTTAACTTGGGCTAGATAATGTGGTGTGATTGTTAGAAATATTTATTTATTATTATTATTTATTATACTTATAGGTATGTTTGAAATTGTAAGTTAATAAAAACATATTTTACACTTATGTTAGTAAAAACTAGGGTCAATGCATTTTATGTTGCAAAATTTTGAACCACCCGCCCCGCATAATAGATTTGCTTAGAAGATTTAGATTAGAATTGAAACCGTCCTTATGGTCTTAAACTCTAACATCTAACTACTAACATCTCCACGTTTTCAAACATCTATGTATGTTTGATTTAGATTAAAGAGTCCTTCAAATTTAAAACATATTTTTTTCCAGACAAATAATGTGCCGGCCCAACTGTTACACTTGTTGTACCAATATGTTCTTAAATATACAGATATTTTATCCGCATCACTGTCTTCATTTCATCGCTGACTTTTATTCTGAATAATTATTCTAAAAACACTTTATTTATTAACCCAAATATTTAACACACACTATACTTTCAAGCATTCTAATATTTTATAAATGTTAACTGCATCAACTTACAATTAAACGCAAAGCAGTTATCTTTTTTAAGCCTAGGACAGTTACAAAGTTTGCGAAAACTTCACTTTTGTGTTTGCAGATGTAAAATATCATAGTTAAACAGGTTTCCAAACTGAGTAAACCGCTGACTTACTTTGATAAGCTTTTCAGATCTTGTAGTGCTGGTTGTGAAATAAGGTCATGTAAAGGTTTCTTAATCAGTAGACAAATTTCGGTTTTCGGGAACTTTGAATGTATGTAATCTGCATTACATACACATTTCATGTTATTTGGAGCTGACGAAACTGAGTAAAAAAAATTTGTTAGCTACCTATTCCAATGTCTTATTACTGTGTGCACTTAATATTTCATAGAAATTAAAGTGGAATACACATTATTAAACAAAAAACAAACGCCACAGAAAAACACTATCAGTCATGATGGTTTTCGGCTTTTAACTTAACTATTAATATGTCTCATACATCTACATACATCTCTTTCTCGTGAGTTTATTTTAAGCCCCACATTCTGTTATAATACTTTTTATCATTGAAATGAAATGAAATATTTATTTTCTCAAATTGACAATTACTTGTTCTTATTGACGTCAAAACGTCATTGACGTCATTCTATTATACAATCGAAATATAAGATAAGAAGTACAGAATCTGAAATTTAGTTTTCTACCATTGTTACCTCTCACGTAGTGTTATTATTTATTATATTTTACAATTTTAGGAAAACTTACGACTAGAACATTTAATCATTAGAAATAGTTTGATTAGGGCTCTCTACAAGTTTTCACTCATATGCCTATTAAGTAACAATTTAAAGTTTAGTTTAGTCTAATGACTGTCCAACCGACCTCTTGAACGTTAGGAAAATTGATTTGAACCTGTCTAGTGTACACGTACAAGACACGTAAAAATGTCCTCAAGTTATAAAAAAGGCCAGTTTGTGTAAAATATCAATGATTTAAATCATGTTGTATAACTATTTTTGCATTTGAATGCACTTAAGCTCGGGTAAATGAATGTATTCGAAACACATCGTATGAAACAGAGAATTTCTAAAACTAGTTCATTATTCAACGCGAGACAGACGACGGGTAATTGAATACGTTTTTCATATTTCCATGTTTCTCTTAACTTGAAATTGTTGATCCGTTTCTGGGATATGATGGCTTATAATAATTGGAACAAAGCTCATAATCATTGTTTATTGAGAGAGAGACTAAACCTTAATTTTTAACACACAATTTTGTCCAAATCGAAATAAATGGGAATAACCAAGTCTTATTTGTTCATGGCGGTCCAAAAAAGAAGTATTTTGTTGAGCTGAAAGACTTAAGCTACTGAAGAAATGCCTAAAACACTATTCTGATTCGCGCTTTCTTCTGACTTTCTTCTAGCCATCTATGATCGTTATGGACCGACGACGACCAACTAATGAATGACATATGCACATGTTAGGTCTACTCATCCTTGGTGGACATTGCAAAACTTACTGCTTCAACACCACTTTTCGGCTAAATACCTATGTCACTTTAGCGTTTTAATATTGGCTACAATTCATATCATTGAACATGTTTTTTGAAATATAATCCGCTTATATCTTTATCTTGGTAATTATAAACCCACATCAACCCAGCGCCCCATTTAAGGGGCAGTTACTTTTTTCTCCAAGTAATCGATCAAGGTAATCGATTAAAACTAACGTTAATTAGATACATCTTCAAATGACTTATTGCTCGTCGAAGTTTGAAACGCGCATCTGAAATTTTTTTATTATAAATAGAAAAAGGATAACGTTGACGATTATGAGTTCCAGGAAAAGGTAAGTAACAAATTAAATGTATTATTTTGTAAAATTTAAATGGGATTGTTATTATGTAGGTATAATCCCTTTCTATTTATATTTATTTAGAAAATTTGGATATTTTAAATTTTTTACATCAAAACTGTATATTTTGGTTGACTTCCCGTTTAAGGTGCATTAGGAACAGTAGACACCATGAAGCTATAGTAAAAAGGTATACATTTAGATTTAGTTTTCCGTGAAAAACCATTTCTTTTTTTGTTTATATTGAATGTTCACGAAATCTTATCGGCTTATAATATCTGCAGATATGTTCGTCGCGCTACCAGAAAACTTGGATTTGACTTACTAGGACTGACGAGCGGAATTGAGTATTCTGCAGAAATTTGGTATCTTGCTCGTCGACAGCTTTTTCCTGACACTGAAGTGCGGTGCCAATTGCCAACGACATAAGAGTACTTGGGAACCGTTGATGGGTTGCCCTGCATGAGTCAATTTGATAGTTCTCTAGAGGAGAACCAACCAGTGCCATCTTCTACTGAACCGTACGCTAAGAAAGCTAAGTAAGTCACCGGGGACCGGAGATAAAAAATATATCCCATGAAAGCTTTCAAAAGAATCAACGATGCCAGACTTTGTTATGGATAAAGATAACCCGTTAGATTTTTTGTCAAATTTTGATCACGATGTTTTCAAGTTATTGACTTGTTGTACAGACAATAATGCAAGGGCAAGTCAACTTCCAAATAAGTATTGAAGTGAAGAATTTTTTAGGTATTTTATTTTTGTCAGGCTACAATAGTAATTTGCGCTACAGATTATTCTGGGACCAGAGTATTGATACCCATTACTAAGCAGTAGCATCATGCATGACTCGATATGGTTTTGAACTCCTGCATGAAAGATGGTATTGGTAGCTCCAATGTCGCCCATAAATGAGTGTGCTTATTTAAATTATATAGACGTTCACCTGCAGGACAACCTTAATATATTCACGTCTATTTGTCTTTTATGAAGTATATAGGTCAAGTATCTGACACTTGGTAAATCGTCTTCCTCTCTTTCAAAAAATAGTAATTTTTTACCAAGTTACCAATACCTATAAAAAGAAAACTGGCTTAATTTGATTTGAATTGATAAAAAAAAAACATTTTATTGTTAAAAATTCAACTTAAATTTGATGCCGCCAATGTCATAAAACTACAAATATATATGTAGTAAATGGGGCGTCGGTTTGCGTCATTTTTATTTCTTAACATATACACAAACCTCTTCTTAACTTTTCATACATATGAATAATTTACTAATGAATACTTTACTTTGTTCGATACTTCTGCATTAAGCGCCTTTGTCGTTTTCGCTATCTTATAAAATCTGTTTGTTATTTACGCATACAAAACCCATGGCCATATTCTCCCAGCGCCCCATTTAAGGTGCGGTCCTGAATTTCAGGGTTAAGTATGAAAAATTAAAAAAAATATTTTTGTTACAAGGTTTTTACAAGGTAAATTATATAAACTAGTGAAAAAGTAAATATTTGTTTGTTTTTGATACCTTGGGATGATATGGGTTAAGGAAACTCTGTATTGATGTTTTATTTTGTTCTTAAAAAACTTACATACAGAATAATCACACTATTATGGATTGCATTTTACAACATCTTCTCAGGGGTGTCAAAATAAGTATGTTTTATATGTATGTTAATAATTCGTTGCTTCGATTTGTTTATAAATTTTCATTCCGTCATTGGCGAAAGGGAACTTAATCAATTTATCGGCAGTGCTTCTCTAATGAAGCAAAGTTTTAGAATCTTGATTTAAATATTTTGTCACGCAATAATGGAACCTGAGTGTTGTCAAAATAAAGATCCTTTTTAATAACAGACTACTACGTTTAATAAATGAACGAAGTTCCTTTGAAAACCAATTATCTAAGGAGAAGGAAAATACTAGCAAACGTATGAGCTTACGTTGTTTTCATAAATTTAACTTTCCCAATATCTGCTCATTGTAAACAAAACAATTTTTAGAACTGAATAGTAAAGAAAGTAATCAATTTGTGTCAACAAGAGCATAGAATCAGGCCGCAAAGGTTTTATTATTATTTACTTGATTTTGTAAAAAGTGTACCGCATATAAATCCTTCGACCAAGGTGGTCCGTTTTAATGTTCATTGATAGTCATAAATTGAAGATAACCGCAGAATTGTTGAAATATAATAAAATTTTGAACGTCTTTTTGATTTGATTCTTGAACATAAACAAATTATCATTCATCAAGTAAACTATCAAGCCGAGTATTTAGGTTAATGTTTCTACAGATGTGAGACTTTATTTTTATCAATTTAATTACTTTAGGTATTGATTTTCTTCTATTGTGTTGCCTTAAATGTATTGGAAATTATTTTAGGAACCACTGTTTTTACGAATTATTTAATTCCAAATCTTTCGTGCGCCTTTAGTAGCGCCTAATGCTGAAAGTAGTTTATTAAACAAACCAAGAAATTGTTCCTTTTTCATTTTCTTATAATATCACCATATGTTGCTAAATCAATCTTACTTCATACTCATCCCCTTGTTCTTAATGTTTTAAATCAATTGTTATGGAAGAGTGGAGTCTTTTAGTAGGTGTGAAAGTCTAAAAGAAGATTCCAAGCAATAAAATTGTGTAACTTAAAACTGGTACGGAAATAAATATTATTTTTATATTATTATTACTCATCTAAGTAAGAACAACAAATTAATAATTAGCAAAATAATTGCAATTAAAACCCGCAATGTTGTCTATTAATGTGTTGCAATACGTTTTCGACACGTGCAGCGAAAACGACCGCGTTCCGCCATTTCAGTTTACCTGCTGCCGATGCTTACATATCACATCAGCTAGCATTATCGCTAGCAACATGTTATACACCGTGTAGCCGGCTGTTGCCCACGACGCAAAGTTGCACCGCCCAGTCAGAATTCCAAATAAGCAAGATTGCGATGATGTTCTAAGCGAATTCATTGGCTTATATTTAAAAGCGTGTTGCATCTTTCAGAATTATTGGCCATACTACAAACACACGTCCCAAAGAAAAATTCTTGAGAAATTCTTACAAAATATTAATTCTATTTATTTAAATTGATCGAATAGTTTAGGCGTAATGTTTGTTAACAGTTAGGAAAAAGAGAATGGCAGACTATATATACAATCTATAATATTTATAGATTGTAATCATATCAAAACGGGCTATATTTAGTTTATAGGTCAATATTAGACACGTATTTACCAAGCTCAAATATTGAGGTAGTCGTCGGGTATACTTAGAAATAAAATAAAAACCAATTATTCCTTTAACAACGCCATATTATTTTTTCATCGACATCTAGAAAAATTATATACTATCAATCTGTCAAGTTTCAAAGACATTGAGCCGCCATTTCAATGAGCCCTTATGTCAGTTGTCTGTTGAATTTAGGGCGTTTTTTAGTTTCAATAGATCATCCTACGAACGTATTAACCCGCTAACCGTTACGGACTACGGTAGTCGTCCTATTAAGTAAACAACGTTTTCACGTCTTTTTCACGTGCTTTTTGAGGTTAGATTATAATTTCAACTTTTTATTCCCAACTTCTATATAAATATTATGATTGCATTTCGATCATCAATCATTCAAACAGTCAAACTCACATATTCAATTTGAGATACGTGCATGCTCTGCGAAAATAAAAGCGGTACTGACAATGTATGTGAGTTTGCCAATATTCTTTCTGAAAATATGATAACATTGAGTTATGGCGGATGGGTACGAAAAAGCTGCGCTGTACGGTATTTAGTTGGAGTTCGATCTACCTAATTAAGAAGCGACCTTAAATTATAGTTATACAGTGACATCTATTAGTATTAGTCTATATCACTAAAATGACCTAGGTAAGTAGGTACCTATCTATTACATTTGAATAACAATATCTGCGCACGCGAGCTCTGGATAAATGAAGTTGGCCACCGTGGGCTGCAAAGCACAGTAGTGGTGATACGCAGAGGACGTAACAGAGACAACTCGTGAGCAACGGCGTTTATCACTGTGTAGCACGGTTTTTAATGGGATATAACAGAATAAAGAGTCTTTCTTTTTTATGCGTTTTAAGTACTATATTTCTTCAAAAAAGTACAGCTTGAAATATGAAAGAAGTCCATGAATTCGACTGTTTTCAACTTTTATAGGATAAACAAGGTTTTTTTTTCTATACCTATACATATAATATAATGTGTATAATATATTTTCTGGTTTTGGATTTCTTATCAAAACTTTTCTCTAACCTAAAAAAATTAAAACAATCATCAGGATTCGGCTTCCATGCAAAGGAGAAAATTCTAGAGAAATGATATTAGCTTGTGATTTGTGGCACAAATGTTGAGCGGTTCAAACAATTCTAAGCCCTTCTCAAGTTAATATTTACAAATACAGCTTAATCCTTCGCCGTGACTAAATGGTAGAAACTTCTCATCAAGTCATTTGTTCCCCGAGTGTAAATAAGATCACGACTCCAACATGTCTTTTACGAATTGTTCATGCAGCTTCCTTAAGCCTGTCTTGAATTGAGACCACGAAGAGGCAAACTTTGTTCTTGTTCTACAATTTTCGTTTAGAATGTTGGAAATGTTTTCGAGTGGTTGAACTAAATGGACTCCAACACAATATTAGGTAAACAAAACTTGTGCAGGAACGCGGAACAGGATTGTGGTAGTTTTATGAAGAAGGCACAGGATTGTACGGCGCATACAAACTGGATAATACTGTTGTCACTATTATGTCTGTGGAACCTTTGCAATCTCGGAAGCACTATCATTTGCATTGATAAATTGTTATACCAAAGTTGTAATCTTTTCGGATAGCAAAAGCGGGTTGCAATACATTACCAAATGTGCCCAAGGACAAAGAGGCGTTTGAGTAGCATACTTTATATTGCAGAAATAATACGAATTGAAAAAAAATATAGGTGCTTTGAGTTTGCAATGGGTACCATCGCACATTGACCTGAGGGGAAATGAGGAGGCTGATAGTATAGCAAAAAAAACTGTTAGAAGGAAATAGGTACACACATATAAATAAACAAATAATTCCATACTTCTCTGAATACCTAAAAAAATATTAAGATAGGTGTCATAAAAACTAGCAAAAACACAAAGATAGTAAAGCAGCAGAGAAAGGTATATGGTATGATACCATCCAAAACAAGTCCTCATATCAATAAAAACATTAACCAAAACAGCCTTTCAATGTCGTTCAGGACACATTGCATCAAAAAATTTGCATATTTAATGCGCAAGGAAGAATCGCCTAATTGTGAAACATGTATGAAAGTAGAAGACTAATTTCTCCTTTTGATGGAATGTGTCAAGAACGAAAAACACGCAAGCGATTTTCGCCCTAGCCTGAGCCTCCATCGACATCCCCGACTTTGATACTTTTGATAAATATTAAACACCTACAGATGTTTTTTCACTTAACGCCCAATTCTCCGTACTGTAGTCCCCGTGTGGAGAGTATAATGCTCATAAAAAGAGTTAGAATGCGAGTAAGAAAGAGTAAGAGTTAGAGTTAATTATACCACAAAGCTCAAATTTAAAAGTAAAAAAGTCGGAATATGTTTAAACTGATGCCAGGAATCTATCACAAATCTTAATAGATTACATATCGTTTAGTAAACAGATCACAAATCAAACAAATGGTTTAGGTTTGTTGTGTTTTCAAAACATAATTCGCAATTATGTAATATCATAACATAGCATATTTGTGTGCTGGAATTTGATTGACCTTTAATAATTATTAGTACTTATCCACATCTGCGCGGTAAGTGTTCTCACATTACTTTATAGAGTAATATTACGTGTGATATTACTCGCATTCCTAACCTCTATTCTATTAAACGTTAAGAGCAGTACATTTGTGCGGCCAACCATTGATAAGTGCTGCCTGTATTTAAGACTGTCTGTCACGAAACCACCATTTGTAAAAGCAATTTGTGTTTTTTTTTAAATATAGCATGTCTGTTCTTAGATATGTTCCCCCTGTAGTTTAGTATCGAGTTATAAATCTTAAGATTGTTTTCATAATCTTAACGTTTCAATAAACGAGTATTGTTTTCGTACAAAATAGCTATAAAAAGACCTTATGGCCATAATAATAAAAAATCTCTTATAATCTTGAAATTATTTTCATTTCTTTTTTACCTTAATCTTCAACACCGAATAATATTGTCATTTTTCATATAATTCTTTGCATTGTTATTCGACTTTTAAACGTTCAGAACTGTATTATAAAGCGAAAGCAACACAATACTAGGCAAAGTTAATTTTACTGAACACTTCATATACATATTAATTTTTTTAAATCTTAAATATACATTTAGTAAGTAACGGCTTTTTACTCACGTGTAACTGTCGAAATAGCCCGACATTTTCGAGCCCGTATGAAGCTCTTCTTCAGGGGTTGCATTACCAGGCGAGGCGCAGCCTAGTCTATTATAATTAAAATGACTCCACAAATCTTTCGTAGAAGGATTTTACGTAGAACGAGAAAATAATGAGGAGTCTTCGCGCGGTTATTTCACACTATTTTCCTTTTTAAATTTTTAACACGTTGTTTTTACTACTGACTGATTCTCATGGTAGGAACACACATATACATCATGTTACTTAATAAGAGATTACCCGGAAACACTGATTTTTATATTACTATTTGTACTGGGATAAATGGGACTACAAAACTGTCGGTCTTTTTCATCAAACATAATAATAATAAGTATTATGAGTGGAAGTCTCTCCCCAATTCTTTTTTGGTCTATGAAAGCTCACTGTAATTTATAGAATAAACCAGAAGTTGGCGCAACTTCGTGGATGACACCAACTGTAATAACTTTGCATGTAATAACTTGTCCACTCCATGGTAATATAGGTATAATCATTGGTTCCGTTGTTCTATGACTAATCAAAAAATCTTTTCATCCTTTTTTGTTAAAACAATATTACTTTAAAATTGTCTCGTATGAGTCTTAAGAGTAAATTTATTACGTGGTCAGTTCTATTAGTGTATTTAAGGACGCAAATATAAGCCTATGACATTTATAAGGAATTTAAAAACACTATCGTGGTAAAGATAAAATGAAACAATCTAGATAAGAAAAAAAATACCACATCTAAAAAGCCGCTGATTTAAATGATGAAAAATTCATTATTTTCATAAACATATTTTGAAATAACAGTACATTACTTAAATATTCAAGAACTTTTTACTTTATCAAAAATGTTGAATAGGTAATTTATTATAATGAAGTCACAGTATACCTACGTCAAGCCTCTTAACAAAACCAGATACCCAAACGAACAAAAAGTAGGTACCTATTCGTACGAATACCTCATAAATGTATGATCAAGGGGTTTGGAAACTGGTTATATATTACTATCATTACAACCATTGTGGCGTGGTTTGAACGTGACTGTACATTTCGCAATATTTGCAGACACAAATTAGGTCCGTTTCAAGTTTAAGACATAACGCGTTAAGTATTTTGTTGAAAATTATTAGTTCCTTCGGCCTGCAAAGTTACAATGAATGACAAAACCAAATATGATATTTCAAATTTTAAGAAAACGTAGTGAATGTGAACGTTCATCAGGCCATTTATAACCGTCACATAAGATTCCTGACGATTATAGTACCGAGACCGTATTTCAAGTGTGCACGACATGTGTCGCAGGCTAGCTGTTTAGTTATATGTCTAATTTAACCATCATACGACATACTAATATTGGTATTAGTAGAAACACAATTTAATCAAAATTGTCATTTACGAAGTTTCTAATATTCTCGTGAATGATAATTATATTTGAATTTATTGGCTAGTCAGTTGTCATTAAATAAAAATACGAATAACCGCTTCTGTATATATAACCACCACCGTAGTTTTGTTAAGTAAATAAAAAGATCATCTTTGCGTGCAATAATTCCCACGTTTGTCTTCCGAAAACTTGGATTTATAGTTTAAAGTAGAGTAATTGTACAAACATTTTTATTTGTACGCACAAATGGCTGGCAATAAAAGTATTTTAATTTTGTTTAAGTTACCGAATTTATAAATGGATGGTTTCTCTTTGTGTTCGCGCCATATACATTTCTACGTTCTACTCGCGTTAAAATATTGACTCTCGCGCCTCGGTTAGGAAAACTACCCTGCACGCACCTAAAACGAGGAAGAACATACTGGTAGCAGTGAATCAACGCCCGCTACCGCGCTTGGACGTACGTTTGCCTCAGCGTCGTTGAAGTCCGCTGCCGCTCTTGTGGATTCTTGGTGGTTTGTGCTGGTGAACATTGTGATCGCGTGCGCACGCCTAGTGATTTATCAACCTGGATTTTCTACTCGCTGCTGGTGAAATCCAAGAAGGAAGCAAGGTGCGTGCTATTTCTTTCCGCCGTTCATACCGCTGTTTTATCTTATTTCTTTATTTACTTTTCTTTATCCTGTGAAATACTGTCCATCGAAGATATTTAACATTAATTTCAACTACCGCGTGGTGGAGTCGCCGTCCGTGGCTCCACCACTTTGTTTGTGTTACAAATGGGTTCTATTTTGTTTTATGTGCGGTGAGTATAATACAGTAATTAATTAGCCTGTTTAATTCTAAACCATATATGTATATGCGCGTAACTCCGTTCGCGTAGATTTTTGTGTTATGTATCTGTTTATATACTACGTTAAAACTTTTGGCGTTCAGTATTTTGAACGTGTTTTGTCGTGAGTTGTCGCTGATGGCCTCTCATTTGACCTAATGGCGATCAACGACGGTGTACCTCAGGGATCTGTTCTCTCTGAACAATAATGACCTCTATTGGGGGGCTTTATTGGTTACGATCTTAAGCATTGGATGTACCTTTAGCTCTCTATAGATATATATCTAATGCACGACCGAGTCTAAACTATATCCAGTATCAGAATGAGAGTCGATGATTAAACGGATTGATTTAACAGTAATAGGATTTTCGACTGGGGTGAAGTCAATCTTGTAAAATTCAACCATTTGAAATCTATATCGAGCGGCATTCATCGAGGGTTTCTGAGCATGACAATTATGTCGACATTAATTCTCGCCTTAACCTGAGCCTTCGCCGAGTTCCCCGTTAGTACCTCTTGGACAGGCGTGTATAACCCTTGTCTTCATCCTAGCTTTCCACCAGATAAGATTATACACAAACGCCTGCTAATGTGTAATAAAAAAAATTGCTTCTTGAATCCCCTTATATAAGTTCATACTTGTATAGTTAAATGGCATAACTGGAAAAATAAATACGAAGCTTTCCTGTTTACGCTTACGTGAACCGACTTTGAAAATAATGTAGGTACTAGGTAATTAACTTGTCATAAGGTAATGGACTATTTTCTCTATAATAAAGGATTCCCAATTCATTGTTCAGTTCACAATATAGGCACCAACATTATGCTATCATCCTGTATTGTGGTCTTTGGACAAAAGGTTTCCACTCAAGTGGGCACCAAATGGATTCTATGGTTCAGAAGGCCCCATTTGTACAGTCTATCGACGAGTTCTCTCGAATTAAAACCTTGTAAGATAAACGACCGAAACTTTATAAAAGCAATAGTTTTAAAATATCAAATTTTATACCTTATTTCCTTACTTAGAGCGATGGTCATACACAAGTGTGTGACGTGAGTGATCCTCCTGCTTCACCACACACTTAAAACTAGAGCTTTTTGGTTCCGAAACCAGTAGCAATTACTGGATCGAGCTTGTTTATGAGTCATGTTTGCTTTATATAAAAGTATATTTTGCATATCTAGCAACAAATCTAAATATGAAAATATTTTTATTCAGGTATACTTTTTTTAATATTAAAAGGTCGTTAGTGCCCCTTGTACCACGTAGGTTTATAAGAAAAATGTTATGAAGCGTCGCATTTATCACAGAGTGAACGAAATGAGTTACTTTGCTTATTAATGCCTTATCATTAGTTAAGTAACTCATTAAAACACTTTTTTGGGGGGTTAAAACACAACCTACGTAATTACGCAACAGCTAATAATAACTAGGAATATCTCACTTGAACAAACATTTTATTAGTTTTCCATTGTTATTTAAAAACTATAAACCTTTGACTTGACTCGTTTTAACTCACTTGGAAAAATAAAAAAAACACTATTTAAAACTTTTTGAACCAGCAACCTGATATTAATGATATCTTTCTGGCTTTTGTTGGTCAGTGACATGTAAAAATAAAATAAATAATTTATCAACTAAAACAAAATAAAATATATAATTTTCTTAAGATATTTTTCTCCTTATTGGTTAGCCATAACCATCATTTAAACATGAATGTAGCCGAATAATAGGTTGGTATTGAATATGGAAAAACAATAAGTACCTAAGCAGGTGGATCATTGAAATAACTTGAATAATCCATTCACGAGACAAGATATGGTCCTCAAAAGTAATCAGTCCAGATAGTGTAGAGATCAAATTAGTATATGAAATGAAATAGAAGACGCTAGTCTCTACAGACCAATCTGTAACTAAAATTCGATTTGGCTTTGAGTCAGTACCTTAGGGTGTTACCACACCAATCGATTGACGGTCGATCGATCGGTGTGGTCACACCCTTAGTTGGCTTGAGTCGATTTGTTTACTTTGACCTAGGTGGATCTTGATATGAAATAACTAATAAACAAATTGTACGAAGCGATCTTTTCTGTTCTGTTAGTTTCTGCCATCAATTGAATACTGCTTATTTAATAATTTTTGAAAACGTTCATAATAACATATATGGTATAAACTTAAAACAATGCCAATAATAGGTTTTCAATGATATCAATAAAAGTAACATAACTTTACGTAAAATTGGTTTTTTCTACCATCGAGCATTGGTAAGTTTATGCGATGGTGCGATTATGTCAAGATTACGTATAAAGTTTTCATTCTGTAGTAAGATATATAGGTACCTATGTTGTAATATTTTTAATAATTTTTTTAAGCCATACCTATAGCCAAAACACAAAAGAGACGGCTGTGTGGGTAAAAGCCTCCTGTATAGCGCATCAGTGCCATAAGAAGCGGCACGTTTTCCCGATATCCGTAAGGCCCACGCCTCGGCTTTCCAAGTAGTATTGATAGCAGGATAGACCCGCGCCTGTTGGTAGGTACTGCTTTGAACTTTATGTTTAAAGACAATTTAATGCTTGTCAGAAACTATTTATAAAAAGTGTTAGCCACAATAATAAAAAAAATTATCGACAAGGTGAAAATGTGCTCTATATATAAAACTTCTCTACAGGTAACAATTAAAAGAAAACCCTTCTTGAATGTATTTCAATCAAACAAAACACTCTTTCACCGGATTTTATCGCATTCAATTTTATTTTTACATTTTAACTTGGCGTTTCGGTACCTTTACATACACCGTGGTCACGAGAGCTCGAGCTACTCGCCTAACGGCACAGCGATTAAACCTTTGCTTTTTTGAAACATTATTTTTCTTTTGTGGAAGCCATTTTAGGTTTTGTACCGCGAATTTCGGTCAGAAAACCTCAAATAACATTAAACAATCCTTTTTAGGGATTTCATTAAAATAACGTTCTTTTGACACGTTTAATGCGTATAACCTGCTTTCAGCCCAACGCGGTCCTTAATTATTGTTATTAACATTTGTTAATTAGAAGTACATAATTGTGTATCTTGTATGTGACATTTGTTAGTTTGACAATGGCAGCCATTATTTTTGTATATTCCCTTACTTTTCACGATTGATAATATTACATAAAACACTTTTAAGTGGATATTTTCGTGTTGAATTGTTACATTTTAACTATTATTTGACGTTTGACAAAATTGTAAAAATGTTATCAAACGATTTCAAAAAACAATTCATACCTAGAATGATCAGACAAGCCATTAAAGTTAAGAAACATACTTATTTCAATAGAGAAGATGGTTGGAAGCTTTCCCCAACATGGGATCCTATTTTAAAAAACATAAAATCTAACATCCAACAAATCGCAAGACCTCAAGCTCAAGACACTGTCAGAACTTTTTGTGTTAATCTTGAACGCTACGCTCGCAGACTAAGAAACAGATGGAGACGATTGAATGCTTTCATAACTGTCAAGACGCCTGTCATCTTAGTCACTTGTGACCACGTCGAATCGAAAAGTCGAGTTAAAATGTAAAAATATAATATAAAGCAATAAAATACAGATAAAAAGTGGTTTATAAATGTTTTTAGTTGAATGCACATAAGCGTCTATGGTATGGTAAAAAAAAACAAAGATAGCTGTAGATTCAAAACCAGGTTTCCTAATAAATTATGCATTTCTAATAAATCACGTTTTCAGTTTCATTCATTTGTATTTGAGTCGTTCCTTTTCAAAAGTTGTCTTATAGGTATGGTAGGAAAAGTCAGATAGGTATTTAATTAGTCTTTATTGCTTAACCTTCAATTTAACAATTAAATTAATGTCATTAAGACATTCACACTCTTCAGCTGCAATCCCTTTCTCAATAGGATGTTCTAATATGTCTTTGTAAAAGCTTAAATGTGAGTCTTATTTCCAGTTTGCCCCGAAATGCTTTTTTAAAAGTGAATTAACATCTCTTCTAACAACTTGAGCTATTTGTCGCTGGATGTTGCTTCCTTTTTTCCTCCTACCTTTCCCTACTGGAGCTGGTTGAATCGGTATATCTATTATAGTTATCATCCACTGCAAAACAATGTGCAAACAAATTGAAAGAAACCAACCATCATAAATTGACAAATGACAATTAAAAGACCGCGTGATGCACCTGTCAATGTATTTTTTTTTTTCTAAAGAGTAACCATATTAAAAATACGAGGAAAATAAAGACGAATTTTGATCCCATACAACCATATAAAGTATGAAACAAAGCCAGTTTTGAACGGCCATAAAAATTGGTAAATCAAAACTGGTAATTTTTCAGACAGACGGATAAGGCTACTTTTAATCTGACATTGGGCACGGATAAGGCTAGATTTGAAATGGAACCGATTTTTTACCCTTTTAAATCTACGACATAAGGCAACATTTGATAACACAGATTCAAAGGGATTATAAAATGTACCATAGACAAGGAAGTTTTATACTCAGCTCGGATTGAGTCAAATGTGGATAAAGAGGGTTGTAAAAAGGAACGACTCATTTGTGGTATACATACAAATTTTTAAATAAAAATGTACTTTGGATTTAAAAAAACACATCTTAGGTACTATTTATGATATATTTGTTTTGTATGTTTTCCTGCACAGCAATAAGTTTGATCGAAATGTTATGAGCCATTGTAAGGTTCTTTAAGTACCGGACAATTAACAGCTTTTGCTTTTTGTTCCATCTCAACCCTCTAGGTATATCTATTTTAATAAAACAATTTGTATAAATCTCCAGGCGTGTTTGTTATTTTATTAGTTTTATAATAGCATACATGAGGATTTGCTTTTATTCTTATCTAGCAGTCCTGACTTAATGTGGCTGATCTCAGGACCCATCTGGATTTGCTTGAGACCCTAAGGCAAAACTATTTTAAGATAATCTTTGCCACAAAAGTAACTTTTTTATTTTGTACTCTATCAAAATTAAAATAAAGTAAGATTTTAACTCCTCGATTGAATTGGCTAAATTCGATTATGATTAATTATTACTCCGAACGATCAACTGATAAACGAGTGTTGTATTTTTCATAAAGTCAACAAGTTTGAAAGTGGATTTCACCAATGTTACAACTCATCGAAATTAATGTTGAATATCGCATTTTGGGGAATGTGAGTTCTCACTACTTAGTCGAGTTGTATAGCCGATCATTGCTTTATATTTTATTGACAAAAAGTTGAGAACCCGTAGCATACGATTGGTAATCATTTAAAAATTAAACCTTTCACCAAATTTTTGCACTGAAACTGCCACTATTTGATATTATTTTACATGCCTATTTAATTGTCAGATTAAGTTGGATTGTAAAAATTCTACGTGCACCACCAATTTAATATTTGGCCTTATTAAATTAAAAACCTTATTAAAAATCTTATACCGAAAACAATAAAATAAATACCTCCCATTGCTGAGCAACTTAGTTTCACACCACGAGTGCAACGAGCATAAATTCTTCAATCACTTTGACAAAGATAAATGTAGAAAATGCAGTAAATATTTGAATAATTTTTATCAAATACTCTTCGCTTTTCTTCAAATATTATTAATTATAGTGGGAACGCCAAATGCAATAAAAATCAAAAAATCAAAGTAGAACAATGAATGAGTCGTATATTGTCTGTTACCTACTGAGGGAACAAAAGAATCGAATAATGCAATGCTAGGAAGTTATTTGAAGTTTTTGTCACCGAGGTCGGTATTGCTCGGAATAAATTAGGTCTTTTTGTATAAAAAGGTGGATTCAGGCAGTAATTCACCTGCTTCCATTGTTAATATTGTTAGGCATACGGGCGGTCTGAATTGTACTTTTACATTTAAATTACCGTTCATTTAATTTTTTAACGTTCGAAGGTATTTTTCAGGCTGGAAAAGAGGTATTCCACCAAAAATATTACGAGTAACAACTTTGCTTTTATTATTTGTAGATATCTCTATTGAGAATATTATGTATGCGAAAGTAAGTTCTTTGGTTTATTTGTTTGTAACGTGCCTTAACTACTCAACTCAACCGATCGTCATTAGCCGTCGAAATTTTCCATAGACAAGTTATAGGTACGTAAGGGAAGCGGCCGGAAAAAGAAAAGCTAGTTATAATTACCTGCATATAATATGTAGCTTTCAGATATTTTACAAGAAAAATTTGTATAGCTCTTGTTCTCTTTATTTAAACAGCATCAGATTGTACTAAGAACAAATCCATTCACAATTCTAGGTCAGCTAATCCATGCCAGATGTTTTATTTGAATTACCAGAATAACAGACGTTATCACTTTTAAAGCGATGTACATGAGTAAATTATAAATGTAATGTGGGTAATGTGACTGCTTTAAAACTATTCCGACGGCTGACCTCTTTAAGTGCCCCACCTTTTAAAATATAAAATTTTCAGTAAAGAATCCGCCAATAATATTTATGTATGATGACTTCGCATGATCTAGGTATTTATTTATTATTAATGTTTTTTCTTCTTATTTTGCCTCATTTATTATTTTTAACTCTCCCAACCCATTTCTTAGGTACCTATATAATTTGTACGAGTATATAATAATGCATGCACATCAAGAGAACACTGACCTCAAAATTCTATGTTAATTTATACAAGTAACATGTTTGAGGATTTACTTGGGAGCACGGGAGGTAGAGTATAAATTAATTTCACTCCGAAAGGTCGCTCCATGGATTATTGGGATTGGTGTCTTAGAGAGAAAACTCGTAAAATATTTAGGATGTTCACGAAGCGAATAAAAATAAATTTACATAGGTATCTCGAAGGTATCCTTGTGTGAAAATAACATATGAATATTTTAAAGGTGAGTTTTTATTTGTACCTAATTCTTCATTCACAAAGTATAAACAACAAGAAAAAGAAATTAAGAAATTTTGTCCAAATTTGCCGCTCTACACCGGTAACAAGTACAATTTGTAAAATGGAATTTATAATTTATATGATGGAAGATATCGTCGCAGAATATATATATATATATATATATATATATATATATATGATAAATAAATGTGTCTGTTATACTCTTAGATATGTTGATGATTATGTTTTTCAATCTCTGAAGATACAAAGTAAAACGTGCAAAACGTGCCATCGAATTTAAGCACAAAACTATACCATTCTAAGAAATGCTTGGTTTTGGTCAGAAGGCTTGCAATAGGTTTGGCACTTGCCCAAGATAGGGGTTCAGTTTGCCTTCCCTATTTTATGTACCGGGACGCATATATCTAAGTTTATTGTCGTTATGTTATGCTAGCTTTGCAGGCCTAAGAATACATTCTGTCTTTGCTACTATTGCAAATATATTTAATGTTTTGGCTCTATTGGTTCTGAGATCGGTTGGATAACTTTCAGTGCCTATTGTAGATGTACTATTTTGTAAGATATATATAGAATAAGAAATATTAATGTACCAATAAGTGATTTATTTCGTTGTGGTAAAACCTCTACTATTTTTAGTAGGGGAAAACAGACCAAAATATAATTTTTAATAGGCTCCTAACTTAAGTTCTCATTGCAATGAAAAATACTAATTCTGTGCCTGTGTGATTTATCAACCGCCGGTTTATCAACCGACGTTTTGCGTTTCTCAATTTTGCTCGTCAGTCAACGAAAATTAATATCGTAAAGTGTCGTTTACCGCAACTCGATATGATCAATAAGAAACAAAATCCAATTAATGTTATTGCTTGTATGTGATCAAACAAATAAAGCGAGAGAGCTTTTGAAAAGATCATAATTAAGAAGCTGTCTATAACCATTTCAAGATTTAATTTGTTGGATACCGAAATCATCTACCGTCATCAGATTTCTTTGGCTCGTTCTTGACTTTCGGGCTTTTTCTTATTTATGGACAATGCTGGTAAGAGATGATTGCGTTTTTATTCTAAACAGAGTTCACATTTGATTTGACTGACGTTGTATGTTCTCTATTTGAAAATGGCGACAATTTCTGTACTCGTCCTTTCTAGGCATTACTAGTTTGCTCATAAACTGTAAAACAATACTAATAAGACTTGAAACCATACAACGAGAAACAGTGTTGGTATGAAAATAGGCTATGGCGACAGTCTTTGCCAGTGTTTTGTTACGTAATATCAAAAAAACAATAACATTCTTATTAAAAACACATTATAAAAACACGATTTAAATTATGCAAAGATCGAATTTTGAAATAGCTAAATATCAGCAGTGTTTAACTAGTGGCTATTAAAATACATACTTCTTACAATTTTGGGTGGTTAAAAGTAATGATTACCACTCTAGCTAGGCAAAACTAGGCAAAAAACAAAATAGCTACTCAAAATTCTGTTGATATGATTTTAAATGAGAATTCTCTGTTAAAAGTTACTAAGTAAGTACTACAGTGTAACAAGCAATGCAGAAAACGCAGCCAGGAAACAGGAGAAATTCTATCGTTCTGAGGTTCTTTATTTCCTAGCTTCATGCAAGCGCTGACTTACCCACCTTTTCTTGAAAATGCATGAATTTGCGGATAGTACTAATTTTGTAGTACTAATTAAAACATTTTAATTGTTTAAAAGTGAGAATATTTGAATGCCATATAAATTGAGATAGGTATATACGTTAGAAGATGCTTTAAATTGATATCTAGTCTAGTCTGTGTTAGGTTGTCTATATTAACTTTATGCTACAATAGAATATGGTCAGAATGAGTGGTTGTTCTCCACTGTTTTGTCCATTTTCCCCCTTTCGTGACGTAGTCAAAAACATAAAGTTACCTATAATTAGTAGGTACCATTGCACAAAGTTTGTCAGTTGTGATCCAGATTGGTAATTGTGCCAGCCTTTTGGCCATTTGCCGTACCTATTTCATTTAAGTGTTCTATTTTATATGTTATTTTTCTATTTCCTCGTATTTCAATTACATGTAAAATCATTTAAAGATCTAGAATTTCAAAAATAAATTAATTTTTACTCTATTTTTTCGTATAAGTTTTATTTTGTCAATTGATTCTTTCGTAAATTACAAACTACTAATTTATCGTGTGAGGGTGTGCTAACTTCTGGCCGAGTCAAGCCGTTAAGGAAACCCCAGAGGCCTCTGACATGGCTTCTAACGACTGTTATTACCGACAGTAACCTCAACCGACGCGAGGCCTAAACGTGCCCTCCGAAGCACGAAAACGCTATAGCCAGTGGCGGTCACCTATCTTAGGTCTGCCGCACCGAACGTTGCTTAGTACTGACAATAGGCAAGTGACATCGTTCAGCCATGAGCGCTATGTAAAATGATCATGCTTATAATAGATATTTATGTAGGTTAGTCTTAAAACGTAGAGGACCTGATACGCCCATAACGAGTCTTTTAATATGACCGAATGAATGGACCATTGGATTTTGTGGTCAAACACTCTCAAAAAAATATATCTGCAGTCAAAAGTGGTGCTATATTCTATGCGTGTTTGACGTTTTTGATGTAAGTGCCATACAAGATGTTTGGTTTACATGTTTGTCTACTTAATAGTTAAGACGGTGGCGCTATAGTCGGGTTGTGTATCCAAAATGTTTGCTCATTTGACATTAGCCATGATTACTGATAACTGATTCTGTCGCTAGAAATGCCTGTATGGGCGGCAATAAGCTAATTGATGAATTGTCATTTCATAATAGGCAACTTTTTCCTTAGAAAAACCAGTTTTTGTACTCGCCTTTTATCAAAACCACATCTAATAATGTATTCGAACTAAATACCTTGGTTTGAAATTGCATTTTTTTATGCCAATAGAAAATAAAGATTGCTTAATTGGAATACTGTCATCTGTGGTAGATTTAAAATCCAGATTGATTTAATGCGTACAACACATTACGTACTTCATCGTCGATATACAGAATAAGAAAAATGTATCTATAAGTAAATAATTTAATCACTTAAAATGTTAAATTTTGAACTTGAAAATTAAGGTAAGGTGTTCTTGAAAATCGCCCTTACATCATAATGTTAGGTTTTGGTTAATTTCTTGTAAGCAGAATTCAAACTTTCTCCTAATATAATATATATATATGTCTATCATACCACGTGCCAAATATGTGAATTATATAATTAACCCGAAAATTTTCAGCTAAAAACAAACTTAGGTACTTGGAGATTTCTTCGATGTTTTTGAACTGTTTCACTGAAGGTTTCAATTACTTTAGATAATCTGTGTTCATATGAAGAGATATTACCTGCAAAGATTCACGAGTATAAAACTTCTGATTTGTTCTATTTTACAGTATATACCTATCCAGTGAATATGATAAACATTATAAAAATTATAAATATATCTTAGTTTATTAATAAAACGTCATAACGAAAAATAACGAATTAAAAAATGGTTAAAATATAAATAACGAATTTTATTTTATAAATTACTTTATGAAATTTTGAGAACGAGTCACCCTTGAGATTGGTGACTCTGTAAGCAACTTCAATTGATTATTCTAAAATAAAACCAAGCCATATAGGTTAGAGTAGAGGGCAGCGCGGTATATCCGTCAACTCGTTAGAGAGGTTTGAAAATAAGTGCTATTCGCGGTCAATGGTATCAGACGCGGCCCAAATAGTAAACTATCGTGTCGCCCATCACTATGCTCCATGGCTCAAATGAAAAACTACGCTGTATTGTTCGGCAGTCTGTGTGTTAAAAGGAGAAAAAATTCTACGTTCCATAAATAACGACTGCTCAGAAGCTTTCAGAATGTTTAGCTTTATTGTTTTAAATTATGAAATTGTTTATCTAGAAAGACTTTTAACATATAAACATTTGTATAACAGACGACAGGCCACAGTGCCATGCCCAGTGAATTCTAACTAGAGAGAACCCTGGTTATTAAAATGTTAAGCAACAGTTAGCAACTTACACTTATATCTTATCGGTTTTATTCTTTGCATTTTTAACAGATGCGCTGAATATTCCATCTACCAACGCCACACATATAAAGCATTGTTAGTCAGTTTGTATTAAAGTTATTATCAGTTACATTGAGAACAAAGTAAAGGCCCATAAGAATAACATATATTAACGTACTTATCTACTGCGGTACCTAGCAACCGGCATCTATAATTTAGTTCTCAGTATAAGTAGCAATAATCAAAATATTTTCGTGACACTAAATAAGGTTAACTGAAAAAATTCCAAGGTAACGTAAACAAAGATTCTTCAATTTCTCGTTTGATTGATTGATTGATTGAAGGTTCAAAGCGGAACGGCCTTCATCCTTGATGGTATTAATAAAGCTTAATAGTTATTTCATCACGTCAGAATTCCGTAAAATACGTCCCGGAAAGAAGTCACAAGGTAGGTTTAGCACCGCTTGTTTTTTTCATTCGGAAACTTTGGAAATCTTTAAGACTAACAGCCACAAAGATTTACAAAACACAGTAAGAAGTCCCCATGTTTTTTTGAAGTTTTCTTTTGAGTATGGCCAATTGTTTTTATAAATTAGATAATTTGAAACATTGTCCTAATTATCCTACTTGTAACGAATATACTTACTTCTCATCTTAGCCTGGAAACTAGTTTAGAGCGGCCAAAATCCTTGGCCTATTTTGGTAGCAAAGGCTAGCTTTATGCTGTTGATTACCACAAACACACGAGTGTTCCTCAAACACAAATTTATGGAATAAATATTTCAGTAGCCATATTTACATCTAAATTTCTTATTAAGTATTACCTTTTTTAGTAAATGGAAAATCAATATAGGTCTGTGCGGATTTAACTGACATCATATGTACATTGAGTGACTAAAGGTTTATTGTTTAAATACTTTAAAGCACAAAAGCCGACAGAAGTTTGTCTGGGTAAACTAACGTAGCGTACCTAACCGGCGGAGGCCCAGGCTAAGGGCGAAAATCGCTTGCGTATTGTTCGGTATATTGTTGGCGCCCATCATACCCCTGTAGTATGATGGGCGCCAACAGAGGAAAGTGTGATTCGAATGCGGAACTGAGCCTGCACCATATTATCGGAATGTAACTGTTATTCAGACGCATTGACTGCACTTGCTTGATACTTAGTTTTACTATCAATTATTTACAATTTGGTAATTCAATTTTAATTACTTTTTTGTATTTTAATTCATTGCGTTATTTGTTCTTAAATGAAAGGACTTATAGAGACAATTGCCTTCTGAGAGTATTTTTTTAAGAAACCGAACAGGGACTTTATGATAATCTCGATTTATTTCAGATCTATTCAGAATTATTAATTATGATATTATCAAATACCTTAAGAATATAAAACCGTTTTTCCAAAAAAGTGCATGTATACCTAAACAATAAACCTATGTTCAGTAAATTTTGTATGTTATTTTGTAACATAAAACACGAGTCATGTTACTATTTATAAGGTGCAAATACCTATTCGACGATAATTGATGGTAGGCAATTATTGCCACAATTTTTTCTCGATGCTCGATGACCTGAAGATTGACAAAAGATAGTTGTTTGGCCCGAAACTGTCCTGCGAATATTTGAATAAAACTCTCTGTGTTTGGAAAAGAATGATCTATGTATCATTGCAAGGAAAAAGTTGGATCTAATATAATTTTCCTCAGTTGACGTCTTTTATTTTCTCTTGCAAAATAAAAGGCAAGAAATTAGGTCAATAGTGTTTAGCAAATTTGACTTTATTAGTTATTTATTAGGACATTTTAAAACTAGTTCATAATTTTTTCATTATTTCATTATTTTTTATCGATAGAGGACTATTTTACCGTATTAATGGACACTTACAAACCTTTTGGTCCCTTAAACCATAATTGACTAGTCAGTTTATTTCACTTGTTTTAGTACCACGTACCCAATGATTGCTTCAAACCTAGCCTACTGTTCCAATAAGGCCTCCATAGCTTCACGAATTCATTCCTGACTGCCTCTTTGGTAAATTAGATTTTTATACTGAATTGGTACATCATATTTCAATTTACCGATTTAAAATAGAGTTTTAGACGGTAATGAGCTCTTAAATAACTTATTTAACGGGATAACTTACATATAAAAAAGAAAATAAAGTTACCTCACTATAATTAAATTTATTTGTTCCCAGAACGCGGTAATCGGTAAAAAGAATTTTAAAAAAAACGTCTTACTTCGCGCCCAAGCACAATATATAAAAAGCAAAAATTAATTTATAAACAGAAATTATTTTTAATAGAATTTTTTATATTTTTAACATATTTTATTAAACATTAAACATTACAATTAAACATTAGAATATCCTTAACAAATTAACTGAAGAGAATAAAAAAAAACTGTCTGAATAATCGCAACTTACAGAAGTTCTTTTAGACTGGATATAATGTGTATATTTACATAACTTATATAAGTAAAGAAATTATTTTTCTATTGCAAAATAAAATCATGCCAACGTACGTATTTCCACAAAACAAAACACTTTAATCTTGTTACCCTTAACGCTTCCTACGAGCGATTAACGTTTAACCGACAACAAACTTGGCCCGTTTTGTAAAGCTCATTACCGCAATCGAAGGACGAATCTTACTTTAACTTAATTATCACTGAAGTTGTTCAAGTGAACTTTGTTCTAGAAATTTTAAATCTTTAAATCTGTTTTTACATAAAAATCTGTCAATTGCAGAAAGTCTCCCAACTGCTTTTTTATCTAAAATTTTTGTAGATGGGTTGACATATTTGAGTTAAATAATTGAAGATTTAGAAAGTTGATCTTAGGGTTTGGCATGAGAATTGTTTGAAAGTATCATATTCTTAAAACGAGGGTTATAGAAACGAAACTTATTGTTACTTAAAACAGTTTTCATTTATAAAAATGTAAGCAATCCAATAAAATAAATCAGTACCTTAACGTTTATTGATTCCATAAGTACCTGTGTGAGTTATTACTATGATATTCATTGGCGAAACGGAAGCAAATAACCAATTTGCTTTATCGGTTATGTTCCTGCTTTCTATTTATGGAGTATAATAAAACTGCTCATAATTTTCTATGATGGTTCCGTATAATGCGTTGTGTATATTGTAGTAGAATGTACGTCTTAAATAAAAATACGAGCTTCAACATAGTTTCAAAAGTTGCTTATGATTTTATTTTCCATATTAAATTTCTTAACATTAGTGTGGGTTGGTGAAAATGCCTTCTCCTTAATTATGTTGTGGGTTGCGGCAGATTGTTCGATTTTCTATGGTTTCTGAAAGACGCAACACGCTGAGAGTTCATAAAACACTGTGGGCATACATGGTACACTGAGGGTAAAAGTCTTAGAAAACTAAAACATTACTCTAGAAGAGTCATGTGATAAGTTATAATACTTAACTACTTTCTAAGTGTATTTACATATTGACCGAGAAATTCCTTTCAAGAGGAAAACTGACATTTGTAGCCTAAGTACCACAGAGGTACCTATTAATTTTTGCTTACAAACTATCTCTTTTTATTAAATTCTTACCACTGGTCAATTGTACATTTTCATCCGCGCATAAAAAATGCTTTGGGCCCGCGGAATCTCATGAATGCATCTGATATCGAACAAGATAAAACCAGATGAAATGAAATGTAGAACGGACCATATTACATACTGTTCGCATTAGGAAAATAGTGCCTCATTGTTCTTACTTAGCCAGACATAAACCAATGAGCCCACCAACACTTGAAAGCTACTTACAATCTTCTCGTCTGCATAAGCTCAGAAATAATCAGTCTTTTTTATTTAAAGAGAACCTACTTTTTGTGTTACATAATATTATCGTTTCAGGTTTGTCTAAAATTTGGTACAAAACTATCGTTTAACATAGAACATAAACTTTTTCTCGATTTATGGCTTAGAAATAAGTTGTCATTATTTATTTACTGTGTCATTTCTTTAGTTGTGCCTATATTTAGACTATAAATTAACTTTACCGAGTAACAATTTCAGAATAAGATATAATCCAATAATTTGTAAAGCTATTTTTTCAAATTCGATCACTTCTGAATATTTTTTATTATTTCAGTGAAGTCCTGGCTAAAACAGCTTAGGCAAAGTTAAGCTATTTAAGCTTTCCACGACGTAAGTCGGGTAATAAGACTCCCATTTGTCTTCTTTAAAGCTTCATCTAAATATTCTGAAAGTGGTCCTGTAGAGTGGCGGACGAAGATATCCTTTTAACATCTATTTCATAATAGTGACAGCCAAGCATAAAATTTCAGTCTAAGAATAATTTTCTGTATAATAAGCAGAATTTTTTACTCTATTCTAAAGCGTAAGGAATTCAAGTGATTATTTATTATACAGGGTTTAAATAAAATCATGTACAGAGCCCTGTTTTGCCCCCTAACTACATAGTTAGAACCTTAATGGTATACATAACTTAACTGGCCAAAGCGATGTTGAACTCTGCATGCGTGCAATTGGTTGTGCAAAATTTGTGTCGCCTGTGATGCCAAATTTCACCTTGACTTAAATATATCCATATGCTCATCTCCGTTCTTTGTCTTTCCTTAAAACCTACGGCCTTTAAAATTAGCCGGACTTGACTATTGGACGCTAGCGAAGCTGAAACCGAAATTAAATATCTCTCCCACACAATCGGTAGCGCTGGATTCGTATCTAGACGTATGACGATCATCATTAGTTTTTTGGGAAGCATCTACAGAGAAACGGTATTTTCATCATTTAAAGTTGACTAGTTTTCATAAATTATCAATTTTGTCTCAAAATAGGTTGTTAATGGCGTTGTAAGATAATTAGGTTGGACTACGATCTAGTAGTTAATAACTGGAGCTTTGTTATCTCCGCCATCGCGATCGGATGGTTTGCTTTTAAGCATAATTTAAGACGATATCATTATTCAAATTTTGAATAATGATTTGCATTTTGTGTGGTTTGCAGCCATAAATATTGGTACTGTTTTCATCATTGATTTCCTTTCTAAGTGTATTATATACCCTCAGAAAAGATACTGGATTTTAATTTTATTTAGAAACTTGTTTTTTGGATGCATTGTTCATATCTATTATATGGGTTATTCTACGATAAGAGATAAAGTATGGTAAAATAGGTATTTTATTCTATGTATTGTCATTTTATGCAATAAATCACGGCATCTTCGTGAATTTTATGCATTACTTATGTTTGACAGTCTAATTAGACGTATTTTCCTAGAAATTCGTTATATTTAAGTATGAAAAAATCTCTACCCTGGCCTGTACCCATATGTAAAAAAATACACAAGAAAACTAGTGGTAGTACTAGTAGTTTAAAATCCAAATTTTTTTTATTTATTTATTTCTTCGCAACAACGCGTCTTCTGTCGGTTTAATACGAAATGTCGAAGTAAAAAAATTTTAATATGTAGGTACAACGCGGTGTTAATCCGGTGTAGAAAATAATCAAGAGTATTTGAGAATTTCTTATTAGCACGTCAACATCTATGACTTCAATTCCTAATTGAAACAATATCAAATAATTACATATCAATGATCTGTCATCTAATTTCAAAACGGTTGTATGATCGTTATTGTTGAGGTAAAATTGAAATAATGCTTTTATATTACCTATATTTTACACGTGCGTGCATATATATTATCCAGGTGTATATCTAAACCTACCCATAATTTTTATTACCATATTTATTATTACCAAACCATGATCGTTTTGATGAGAACATTAAAATATATAATATTCTATAATTTACTGTCGTTCATAAGATAAGTAAAAAGAAAAAGAATGTTGCTTAGATTGTTGCTTTTCCGTTGAAAATAATTATAACCAATAAATGAGATTTATTTTATGAGACTGCTGAAGACTATGTATTTGAGTTTATCGTCATAAAACCTTCACAAGAGAAAAGCTTCTGAATTCCTCTTCGAGCTACATCTGTCCCTATTGTATGAATACAAAGAAGAAAATCTTTTAAACATCAATATGAGATCTCTCCTATTGATGCGCTTCAGAGAGATTTCTTCAAGCCATCTGAATAGTCTGAGCAGGTTATTGCTACGGAAAACTTGATTAAAATGAAATAGTTCTAGATCGTTATTTACCACTATTTATTTTGTCAAGTATATATTATGTTATAAATATATTTATTTTGTTCCATTAGTTAGGCATGTTTTGTAATTTTATTGTCCTCAATTAATAGTAAATAGCCTTCTTTTTATAAAATTATTTTTGCTCGTATTTCTTTTTATTCGGAGCAAAAATACGTATGCGTAGATACTATGGCGATTAAAGTAGCGAGTAATGTTCTGTACACCACCGCCACCCCAGACGTGTCTACTTACCACTGTGAAACATGGAAACTTCGTGTTCTAAAATCGAATTTGTTGTTTGGATCTAGCATAGAGACACGTATTTTTGCACTGTATTATCCTTTACCTAGCTTAGTTATGTAATATAGGTAGCGTACATAAGTATCGTACATGGACGGAGAAAGGACAATGCGTAATAGGTATATCTTCACACATGCATGTTTCTTAGTTTATGTTGTACCCAAAAATAAAATATTACATTTATTTTTACTGCGGATGCTAAGGTCAGCAGTTACGAGACTCACGAGGCCAGTTCAAATTATTAATTGTCCTAAAGTAATAGTGAAATACACTTCTAAAAGCCCAGGATTTATCACTGTGAGGTATAAGATACTTTACGAATATAGTTATATAGTATAGTATACAGATATATATATATATATATATATATATATATATATATATATATATATATATATATCCAAAACGTCCGTTAAAATGGTTTCAAATGAAGGAAAATGATCCATCACAAATTATATTCATTAGAAACAAATTTTTATTAATTCAAAAAATACCTTACGTGTATAATAAAAGTAATAAAGTAAGCTACGTTTTTATGCTCTACACAATATGATGTCTATAAAAGCTTTGCATGATATTAAATCCTGCCAGCTTTAAAATGTTCGTCTTTCTTTTAGCTCAACCTCCTTAAATTATCTTTTGTCATATTCCGTTTTGTTTTTGCAGCTGAACCCTCGCTATCGTCAAAACGCAAACACCGGTAGAGGATACCGGTTACACAGCACGAAAGGGAAGGGAAGGCTCCTAAAACAATGGACGTACAGTGTACATGATTCATAGACCTTTTACAGAGAAAACAAGCACGCGTCTCCGTCTTTGTGTCTCTAACGTACTCTACCGAAACAAATTTTTTGTTTACTATCAGTTATACTCAAGAAAAGACTTCAACAGTTCAGGAGGCATTCAATCATTTCCATTTTTTTCTTAGTCTGCTAGCGTAGTATTCAGGATTAACACAGAAAGTGCTTCCAACCATCTACTCTATTTAAATTAGGTTGTTTCGTAATTTCAATGTCTTCTCTGATCATTCTTGGTATAAAATGTAAAACGTGTATCCATCGATAAAAATTTTACAGAGTTGAACGTTAAATAATGGTTGGGCTTGTCCATGGAATTTTCATAAACTTTGTTGCTGTTCTGTTTTCAATATCAGATATGTGTTTTTTTATCGCAGGTTGACACATTCCATTTAGTTTAACCAATGTAGGAGAGCCCACAGCCTCGGTTAATTTTGCAAACACCTGGATCTTATAATATATGCAGTAAAATTGTTACTGCAAGTTATGTATGCTTCACTTAACTGAACGAAGACGTTGCCTAATTTTTGTTAGCGGTTTATAGATTGCTTTTATTGAGGTGCGCCTAAGAATTTTTCCAATCTTGTCAGTTACACCCTTTACAAAAGGTAGAAAAGCAGGTCTACGTTCGACTATATAAAGCTCCTACACGGGCCTGCAGCAGCGATGAGCGATGTTTGAGGCCGAAATGTAAAGTTATAATTCAATGCAATAAAATCGGGCTAAAAATGGTTTATTCAATAGTAAACAGTGAAAACTTAAGAAAATGTTATCAGTAAGACTGCTTGCAACTCACGATGTTATTTTTTTGCCCTAAAGACTAGTTTGTACTCTTTAGATTAAACCACCTAAACCTAAAACAAATCGTATACTTTGGAAGTTTTTTATGTCTTTATTAAAGTATTTAATTATGTACCGTATAATTTTATTGTTACAAAATTTTAGTCTTGCAGTTTTAATAAATATACCTAGTTTTCATGATACGAATAACACACTACACTTTCAAAGAAAACGAAAGAATTCGTTATTTTAAAATTCCAGGTTCCAAAACTCAAAGTCTGCAGAAGTTGAAAAACTTTTATACAGTTAAGTCAATGATCTATTGTGTTGCTACAACTTTGTAGCATTTATTTTTAAGGTCAAAGGCGAAACATTAAACGATTAAATCAAAGTTAGATAACTTTCCGACTAAAATTTTTAAATAGGGATTTTTTTTATTAAATAAAATACATATTATTGTTTCAACTACCTAGTTCTCAAATGCTCTGGAAAATTTTACTGCGAAATTAGTATTTTACATATTTTTTGTATTTCAAAGTGGTAGCACTCGTGCAAATAAATTAGTCACATACTTGTAAGCAGTACTTTAAAATATACAAAAATTGTTTTTCATTAAGTTAACGCGATTACAAAATTATTCCATTTTAAGTGCCTTCACTTCGTTTTTAACAATTTAAATAATAATTGCCGTATGGAAGGAGTTAAACATATATAACATGTGGGGTCAAACTTATTTCAGGATTTTATCGATAAAAATAAGTGTACTACCCGTATTATCCCCCAAAGCTTGTATAGTCGTCCCGTGTAGTCGCTCCCGGACAGATAATATACGATACACAAATTATTTTTAAAACTTTGAATAATGAATAAAGAATTTTTGATAAAATGTTACTTGATTTAACTCTACCGGTAAATACCTGAGTTATGGTGCAACTGTCACTTTCACATAAACATTTAGAACACAATATGTTTTGTCGTTTCTGCTTTTAAGGTATCGATAAATAGAATGCCCGACTCTTTGATTTGATCATGAAAATTAAACATCAAAATTGTAAGCAAAATAAATAATTAATATTAGGTCTTTACCTATGAAATTGCCGTTTTTCACAAAATAAATGAAGCGTAATTTTTTTATATATTTTTTATTTCTATTAATCAAAATAATCACCCATGCAATCAATGCATCTTTGCCAACGCATTGGTAGCTTATTGATGCCTTTCTTGAAGAAATCAGCTGGACGGGAGGCAACAAATTCTTCAAAGGCATTTTTTACTGCCTCTCGGGTATTGAATTTTTTTCCCGCCAAGAAGTAGAAGTCTGTAGGCGCAAGGTCTGGTGAGTACGGCGGATGACGGAGAACTTCCAACCCCAACTCTTGTAGCTTGGAGACCGTCTGCTGTGCAGTATGAGGTCGCGCGTTGTCGTGCAGGAGCAGTGGAGCCGAACGATTGACCAAAGCTGGTTGGAGACGTGCGAGCTTCTCCATCATTGTGTTCAGTTCTTCACAGTACACATCTGCAGTAATGCTTGTCCCGTTTGGCAAGAAGCTGTGATGAATTACACCCGCGTTAGACCACCAAACAGTGACCATCACTTTTCTAGGGGTAAGTTTTCGTTTAAGGCATTGTTTGGGTGCTGAACCAGGGTCCAACCAACTTGCTGAGCGCTTACGATTGTCAAACAGGATCCATTTCTCGTCACAAGTAACAATGCGGTTCAGAATTCCTTCATTTGTATGCCTGCTGAGCAGTGCAAGGCACGACTCCACGCGTACTTCGCGCTGGCGGTCATTGAGTTCGTGGGGTACCCATTTGTCAAGCTTTTTTACCTTGCCAATTTGACGCAAATGGACCAATATTGTTTTGATGCTAACGTCGAAAGCTGCTGCTAATTCAGCCGTAGATTGAGTTTCATCAGCTTCCACAATTGCCTTTAATTCGTAATTGTCGACCAAAGTTTTCGGACCACCACGGGGTTCATTTTTCAGGTCAAAATTTCTAGAACGGAAGCGGGTAAACCAATAACGGGTGGTGCGTTCGTTTGTAGTTTTCGCTCCGTAAACGTCGTTGATGTTGCGTGCCGCTTGTGCCGCTTTGCTGCCACGACGGTACTCATACTCCATAATTACTCGAATTTTTAACTTATCCATGATGACGAAAAATGTTTGAATGCGCTTAAAACAAAACACTAACTATTAAACAAATGACGATTTTAGAAAAAGAATTCCATGTTTGTCAAATAAAATTATTTTGAAATTAGAATTATCAGCCAAAAAAAAAATATTTTCATTTGAAATGGCCAGTACGGCAAAACGGCAGTTTCATAGGTAAAGACCTATTATAAATACAATATGCGTTGAGTCCTGGACACGCTTAGTGAGCCTATCTGTAAATTCCAGTACGTCACCGCGTTATTTTTAAAACATAGCTTCTATGTTTCAAGTGGTTTTAGTGGTGGGTAACATTGGGAAAAAATATAAAGTTATGCGTTACAAGGAAGTACAGCAAGGAGTAGATGTTGACACTCTGACATGTATTTGATGTGCGTGCTTTATGGATGAACACTGACTTTGCATATTTCAGATTGTCAATTTAATTCATATTGTGCTTTTGATAAAAAATGCTGGCAAATAAACTTAAATTAAATTCAGTTGACTTTTTTCTATTGTAAATACCGTTTGCCAAATTAAAAGCATTTTATTCTTTTGTACAGTCATAAGACTCCAACTTTTACAGGGTGTCAAATTGCAACGTTTAAGAAGGTTAAAGCAAAGAGAACCCTGCAAGGGATTTGCATGGCAAAGTGCACATTATGCTCTTTCTAATTCCGCACCGCTTAGTTGAACTACGCTCGGCAGAAGATTACTGCAATCTACTGCAGTCCCACGTTCACACTTAAGGGCATTAAGTAAATACAGCAATACTTAATTTCAAAAATGTATTTATGTTATGGTTTAGGTTGACACTGCTGGTGGAGATGAATGAATTCGAGGCTTTTTAAGCCTTTTAAAAAAACCCGATTCAGCTGTGACGGTTCACAACTTAATTAAGTCATTTGACCCCGAAACCATAACCCTTTACTAGGCTACGCTCTTATCCGGGAACAAAAAGTCGTTAGAATAAATGCCAACATGTACAGTCTGGGCAGGCCCAGGTTATGGGTACCGCAGCGTTTGAGTGCGCTTTATCAGATTTACTGATTAAATAAATTAAATAAGAGGGGCGATCGCAACGTTTGAATGCGCTTTATATAATAGAAGACATTATCGAGCAAACAAACTTGTTGGCAACTTAAAATTTTGACGTAATTTTACTCAGAGATAAAACTAAAACAATGTTCTAGTGTAGGCAACTGCCTCGATAATATTAAAAATAATAAAAGATGTATTTATAATTGTGTTTATAAAATATATTTATTAAATGAGCAATAGAAGTATTTATCATTTCGTAGCTATTCGAATAAGAATTTCAGCCTGCACCGACGCTCCCAACTGTACCTTTTTAAAATTCTATTATTTTGAAGACAAATTTATTAGGTATTAGGTATTATTGTATTAATATAAACTGACTGTTCTGATAGATCTAGGGTTTTTTTGGTTTTTATACTGTCTGTCTGTCCTTTACATATTACAAATTTTACTGCTATTTTATACTCGGTTAGACTAATTTTAGCGCCTATCAATCTACAAATAGAAATTTATAGCAGGTATGCCTATCTCTTAAAGGGAAGGTTAATTAAATATGATCGTCTTTTCATACGTAATTAGACTGTGAGAAACGACTCGAGTTTATTTTCTTCTAATCCTTTACTTTGTTGTCGTCGTTTCCTTAACTTTGTTATTTTTTTACTTCCGAATCGAATTTTCTAAAAATTCCAGTTTTGTCACTTAGTAAAAAGCCTTATGTCATATATTTTAAGCGTATAAATCGAGCAAATCTTAACTATAAGATGTTCGGACCGTCGCTTCTCGGTGGGGTGGGGCAACCAAAACAACGCCAGTGTTGTGTCATACCTATATGCCAACAAATTTTGTTATTTTATATAATTAAATTATTTTACTTGCCTGCAACATTTTCAATTAAGTGTTTGTTTAGATTACAATAAAGCTGCCAAGTGAGATTGAAAAAAGATTTACTGCTACATCTATTTCCCGAAGACCGTTATTTTTTTAACTAAAACTGTGTATCGAACCCTACAAAATTATTGGAACTCAATCCTAGTTTAAAGAAAGATCGAAGCCATAAATTCTTATTTCACTCGGCTCTAGATTTTATTGTAGTGGGTCTTTGCAGAAGTGTCTTGCTTGGCGAAATGCCACACGAGCCCCTTACAATGTAAGCAATCTCGCATTTAGCTCGGTTGTTGTGATAAAACATTAAGAATGAACAACTTTCAACGTATACAACTGTAACAGCAACCTTAATGCAACGAAATAAAGCTTATCCTTGCATGAAAAAGTTATATTAATGGTAAGCGGAACAAGAAATTATAAGAAAACTAGGCTGGCGCGCAATGAATATAACGATACGAATTCTTATCTCTTGTTTGTGGTTGAAGAATTAACTAAATTTGACTACAGAGGAAGATTGGGTGGAATTTAAATTGGTCTTTATATTTGAAATGACTGTGATTAAGAATTTTTAATTCTTTTAATTTTTGCTTTGGTTTTATAGATGTTATTTTACTCCGATAGTACTCTCTTTTGTATAGCAAAAATACTTTTTAGAAAATCTGAAATATTTGGAAGTATATCGGACTTAAACGACCATTAATGCAAAGTGATGATTGCTAAGTCTCAATTTAAAAATTATGCTTTTTAAAATTCCTAATTACTGCAATTTATGTCCTAACATGTTGATGTTTTTGTTCACAGATGTACAATGCGCCCTACAATCACTCTGGTGTCATTCTGCTTCTACGCTCTCCTCTCTAGCGGGACTTCTTCTAGTGGAGATGACAGAAAATGGCTAGGTTCCCTGATAGAACTAGTGGAGTTAGATTATGAAGACCATTGTGAACAAAGAGCTTTAGCTGCTTGGAATGAGCTGATTGGCAATGAAAAGGGTCTTTCAATGAAGGTATGTACCTAAATAATGGATTAATGTTTGATTTTAGCGAATAAAAGACTTAATACGATTAAAATAACTATGGAAATGCATATTTGCAGGTGATACTAATACGTAAATCGTACAACGATCAGGAACCGAACCTGCGACCTGTAAAAACCAGCCTGCCAGTTGCGCTGCTAAGTTATTATATACGGATATATTTTGAATATGTTTCATATCGCTGTCATACGATTAACCAACATTGCGCACATCCATAGGACTTCCCGTAGCAGATATATTGTACTTCTAAAGTTTACGCTGGTGGCATAATAACAATGCCAAGATCACCAAACATTAAAATAACGAAAACTGTAAATTTCAAAAAGTTGATAAAATGTGGTCAACATACAAAGTTAGAACTCGTGTGCCCATCTATCTCCAGCAAGCTCCTTCACAGAAAGCAATTTATTTCTTTAGGGGACTTAAGAAAACAAAAGTTGGGTATTAAATGTACCCGCCCGTCTCTGTTATTTTTACATTTTTCCTCGCTGATTTATAGCTAGATCAAACGTGAATTTCTTATACAGAAGGTTACGTTTAGAAACTATAAACTAACCTACAAAGTATTCGTTAACAAAATTACGTAACATATTTTTTTATTTCTAAAAATAAATTCTGTATGCAACATGAGCACCCAGCATATTCAATTTAGTTCCTTTTAACAATTGTTCTGGGCGTAAAAGAACAGGTTAAATTATTATTGGATATAGTGGGTACCATCTATGAAGATGCGCTCCGCTACTCTTTGATTGAGGTCGAACGTTACGATAAATAGAACAAAAAATTGTATTGTGCATCAATGTTATACTTGAAACTAGTGAAATCTATATTTGACTTGAAAATATTTCACAATTTTATCGAAATATTTAAGGAAATATAGAACCTATTCTGTTAAAAAGTATTGAATAATAATTAATGAATTGTATCACAGCTTGAACGCGACAAGGCCTTCGGTATGTTTTCACGGGATCAGGCAAAAGATGTGAAAACAGCGATCACTTCACACTCTCTCGCAGCTGATGACGACATTCTCAGGAGGAAAGTGAAGCTGATACTTCAACCTGGCGATACTTTGCTCAGTACTGAAGAATGGTTTAAGGTTACTATGATTGATTTTTGCTGATTTAGTTTCGAAAAAGAATACAAATGATGATGGTAGATTCCAAACCGTTCCGGCAGACTTCACTATGGAGAATCTTAAAAAAAATAATTATATTCAAGAATAAGCTATTTTATTATACATTTGAGTAGCTTCAAATGAGTAAAAAATATACTTTACATGTAGACGTAAGATTATTAATTTAAAAAATTAGTTAATTCAAGGGTTGACTACAATAACTTTTTCGTTATTTTGGGCGCTGCATATTTCAGACCAAGTTATTTACTTAAAGTACGTATTAGACATTATTTATGTTTCTTAGGAGCACTCAAGTACTTAAGATAAAAACTACAGTTCTCGTAAATATATTCATTTCTTCTACGGTATTTTTTTTTATTGAAACATGTGAACAGGGTTTTCTTATCTGAAGTACGTTATACCTACAAGGAATAAAAGAAAATAGCAAGTGTACGCTGATATACTCCGACTTACTTGATATACAATTATCTTCTACTTTCAAAAAATTACAAAATTCGTACCTTAATATAGTTAATTAATAAATAAATTAAAGCTAATAAAAAAATAATAAATTGAAGCCACGTTTGAGGACTGTGGGGTTCTTAGAAGCGGCTTGATCGACTCTGACACTAAATATATAAGTAGTAACTGTTCATATTAAATGACTACACAATAAAATATTTTGCAGAGCTAAAGACTCGTAAGATGACTTAAACAAAAATTGTTACTAATTATATTTAAACTTCACAGCTTGTAACTTTTGGCGACACGGCGTGGCACAAGCTCAGGTTCGCGAACAATTATTTTTGTGGAACGAAAGATAACTGCACACTCAGTGGTAGGTGATATTTATGTATTCTTACTACTTTTTTTCATTTGGTTTCTACTTTTTACATGTTAGCGTGTTAGTATGAAATTTGGATGTTTGGCATACAGATACACGACCAGGAATAGTATACAGGTTAGCTTGTATCCAGATTCTTTAATGGGAATCGCTGATATTTAGCAAAAGATATCCCTAAATCAATAAATAAATGTTAATATTAACTTTGTTTCACAAATCTGTACTTTTAGATGGTCTCATAAAGAGCAACATTTTCATCGACTCAAAGACAATTTCAACTTACACAAACAAGCGACAACTTTTTGTTTTACTGCGAAGATGAGTTTTAAATTCAAATGTAAAATTTTCTTTCCTTTGATATCACTCAAGAAAAGGATGTTATGGCTTCTTTTGTATATGGTTTTTATGTCTGTGTTTTTTAGGCATCACTCTTTTTTATCTATGTACCTTTTTTTTATATCATCTGTCTATTTATTTCACAGAACTGCAGGGTAACTTAGCAAAACAAAAGGATGAAGATGTAGTGCACCGCATGAAAGAATCTTGGGAAAAAAATCTGCCCCCGTTACAAGAGTACATGGAAGAAATTCTTCCGCTTTTAAGAAATGCTTCTAAAGAAAATAGTAAGTTTAAAAAAATATTGGGCTCTAAACAGAATTAGAATGATAAATAAATAATTACATGAATTAACTCAAAATATTTGAGTACACATGTTAGTACTTACGTCATGACTAGGTTTTTTATATTCTGAACTTTGACTTCGTCTGCGTTTATTTCGGATTTTATACAAAATCTTTTATAGGTTATTCGATTAAGTGACAGAGACAGAGAAGCACATACAAACTTAAAATTTTATTACAGATATCTTGATGTAAAATTTCTTCAAAAACGACGTTTTAAAGGCACGAACGCTGTCTCATTACATTTTAACGTAGAGTTTTAACCTGTGACCGTGTGCCGTTACAGAGTTTTGGTGTTCTAAAGTTCCGCACAGGTAATGCTGTGAAAGACTCGTTGAATTACAAACATTCACGTTGCACACCGTTTCTATCGACTCGTAGACCAGTTTTTCTCCGTCAAACGAATTTAGCAACGTGCCATTGTAACTGTAGTCACTATTATAAAAATAATATAAGGTAATTATCATGCCAACTGCCCTACTTTAGTTACTCGATCAAAAAATTTTGCAGCTGATATATCTACTCGCATTTTTTTTTTTTTTTTTTTGTTCCCCTCCGCGAGAAGGGCAGGAGGATAGAAATGCCCTGACGCATACTCTGGCGCGATTCCAAAGTTATGTGGGACTTGTCCCGACGCCTACCAGGACCATACCCACTAAAAACCCCCTGTCGGCTCGTGCATTTTTGCCACTCAGCCTTCATCTGAGCGACGGCCAATTGGAGAAAGAGGCCGCGCTAGCGGGGCCCAGAAGGGGTCACCCGCTGGGATTACATAGCACTGAAGGTGCTCAAAGCACTGAAGGTGAATACATGGCACTGAAGGTGCTCAAAATGAAAATCAATAATTAAAACAAAAATTAAAAAATTGCAAAATAAAATTGAGTTAATTCGCATTTACGTTAGAATTAGGATTTACGTTAGAATTAGAATTTACGTTAGAATTAGAATTTGCGGCCAGAAGGGCCTCGAGATCGCGTGACAGTCTGGTGGATGAGTACGCTTGCGCATTTCTAGGCCAAGCGACTTTGAACTTCGACTCTAACACAGGAGTAGTATATGAGACTGAATCACGAACTAGAGGATTGGGGTGGGTTTCGGAGCGTTTGAAAAACGCTTCAGAGAGTGTTTTGAGATGTTGTTGTACTGTAGGCAGTTCAAGATCTCTATGCAAGTCCGCGTTACGCACGTACCACGGTGCGTTTGTGGCCCTGCGGCAAAAGAGGTTTTGAACTACCTGCAGTTTGTGCAGGAGGGAGGGTTTGGCGTGGGCAAAGATTGGCGAGGCATACGTCATGACGGGTCTAACGCAGACCTTCTAAAGTGTACGTTTGATTCTGAAGGACATTTTACTTTTTCTACCGAACATGCTATTTAGGCGGACTAAATAGTGACGAGCCATCGACGAGGATCGCCATCCGTTGGAAACAGATGGTTCCGCATTCGAGAGAGTATGACTCTCTCGAGAAGTTTAGACATTGCCTTGAGGAGGCTGATGGGTCTGTGATTAGCCGGGACGTTCATAGGTTTGCCCGGCTTGGGAATGCCTATGACTGTCGCTTCTTTCCAAGCTTTTGGAAAGTAGCTATGGTCGAAGCAGGCATTGAAAATGATAGCTAACAAGGTAAGCATCTGTTGAGGTAGGTGCTTAAGTGCGTGGTTGGAAATTCCATCCGCACCCGGAGCCTTTTTGGACTTTTGATTTCTAATGAGAAGCAAGATTTCGTCATTAGAGACCGTGACAGCGTCGCCGGTGATGGGGAGAGAGTCTCTGCGAAGGACTTCGTCCTCCACCGCCTGGATGTGTGAGGGATTAGCAGGTTGCGTACTGGGCGAGCATTGTGCGGCAATGCTGTCGGCGAAGCATTCGGCTTTCTCATCGACTTCGAAGGCAGTAGTGCCATCGGGACGAGTGAGAGGAGGAACGTGAGAGACGGTGTCTACGCGTAAGGCTCGGGCCATGCTATAGTACGCTTGGTGGGACGGAGAGATATTCGCCATGAGATCGTTCATCTGAGCGTCTCGGAGTTCCGCGAGGCAAGACCTAACTTTACGTTGAAGCTGATTCGCAGCTGTTCTATAGGCGGGCGTGGGATATTTCTTGGCTCTCCGGAGAGCCGCGTTTTTAGCTTTAATAAGATTGCTAACGGCTAAGGGAAGCGTGGGTTTGCCATGTTTAGCAACCTTTTCGTTGTCACTGATGGCTGAGTTAATAGCATCAGTGAGAGAATTTACTAATGAATCGATTTTATCCGGGCTATCTAATTGTTCGGGAGAGATCGCGAGTGGAGAGTTCGGAGCCTCTAAGGCTGAAACTAACGTATTTTTAAAACCTTTCCAGTTGGTAAAGGTCTTAGGAGATGAGACGTTATCGTTCGGCGGTCCTAGCACGAGGGAAACGGGGCGATGGTCGGAGCCTAGGTCATCGAGCGGTTCGATAGACCTTAGATCAAGATTGATTCGCTTGATAATTGCAAAGTCGAGGATGTCAGGAGAGTAGGACGGGTTGTTGGGATAGTGAGTGGGAGTGATGGGGGATATGACGTCTAGGTCAAGGGAGTTAGTGATGTCGAGGAGAGCGATACCGCTGGTGTTAGTCGATAGGCACGTCCAGTCAGTATGTTTGGAGTTAAAGTCTCCGAACATAATGACTGAATGGCCGAGGGGTCGATAGGCACGTCCAGTCAGTATGTTTGGAGTTAAAGGGCATATTCTTTGTAAATTGCCCGCATTTATACTGCGTGAAATTACCTAGATCTTTTCAGATAGGCTTTTAATTTCGTCAGCTCGTGTTTCTCTAGGCACCACAGATAGATTTGTTTTCTGCTTTGCACTTGTTCAAAGTTTCGAAGTAAAAAGTCCATTTAATATAGTTCTCCATACAAACTTTGACCCCTTTAGGAGTTGAATTTTGAAAAATCCTCCCTAACTGCTCGTTTAAGGTTCTTTATGAATATTTTCTCGATATTTCAGGTTTCTAGGTATTGTTTTCACTAGCATTCAATTTTAGTGGAAACTAAAATTGAGTGCTGGATAAAAAGAAGTTCTCAGTCAAATTAACACAGGCTAACTTATGCTTAATTATGTTTTCCGACATAGTACCTATAAGTAAAAGTAAAACCTCACACAGTATTTTCTGTCTTTTTTCTTTTCATAACGATGTGATGTTACATGTGTAATACTAAGTTACCAAAGATTGACATAAATCGAAGTCCTATATTATTAGAAAACCATTTATTATACAAAAATATATTCTGCACCTATTCCAGACTACAATACCGTGGAAGCATATTGGGATTCCCTGGCTGAATATGAAGGTGCAATATTAAAGGCACGCGAAATATGGGACAGCATTAAACCTCTGTACATGAAGCTCCATAAATATGTGTCTTTACGACTTAAAGGTGCTGAAGCTGTTGAAAAACCATTGTCTGTTCAAAGTTTAAGTAAGTTTTATGATTAAAATATCATAAATTAAATCAACAACTTATTCCTTATAAAACTTATAAAATATCATGCCAAAGTTTTGCAACATGCCGCAATTTATACCCAAAACACGTAAAATCTTTATGGCTAAACCATTAAAAAAACATACGTAGGTTAAAGTATATATAATTAAAATATTTTTATATCATTTGAAATAAATCCAAGATTCATATATTGTAAATATGTTTATTGTAACAAATTCCATTGAAAAGATAGAACTTTGTGTATATTATATATTTACAGAATATTTACTTATTCAGAGTTTGAAAGGTCCTTAAGTAGATATGTATTAAATTATATAAAAAAATATAAATAAAATATTTACCATAGGTATTAACATTTTCGGGTAAAGATATTTTATTTCACGAGTAAACTTTTGAAGTTACCTGTTCACAACTCACTTCAAATGTTCACGTCTAATACCTACAATACTACGATTGAACGAGTAAACCCTACTTCATTGTTTGTATTTTGTAACTGTTAGTCAGTCGCACTAGAGCATACATTTGTAAAAAATATGTTAAAGATATTTGAATCGAACAGCGGATCGTTTATATACGCTTTCCCAAAATATTACAAGTTAATTGTTGTCAACGAGTACCTAAGAGAAAGAGTGTAGTTATAGTGTACATGGCTGGATATATTTGTTTCGTTATTATTTTCGCAGAATCACTGAATGGAGACGATTGGTCAAATGTTATTGACAGTCTCCTTCCTAAACACCCTGACGTGTTTGTTAATTTAAAAGTAAATCTGCAATCAAAGGTTGGTATCAGAAACATATATATTTTCCGTTTATAAATGTTAAATTTCATCAGAAATATATACAAGTACTATATAAAATCATTTCAGAATATAAGTGGCTTATCAGCGTTGGAAAGGGCCTGGGATTTTTTAAAACTCTTGAGAATAGGAGGAGACGCAGAATCGCAAGTTTTCAAAGATTTTAGTTTTGATGGAACGTGTCCAGCCAATATAGTTGACTGGTGCAAACCGGGTCAAGTTAAAGTAGTCACTTGTAATGAGGCAAGCGTGACCAATTATTTAGACGCTCATGAAACTGCTCTGAAGATAAAATACAAGCAACTAAGTGCTTTATATAGTAATAATACTTACCTTTTTAGAGAAGCTTCTAGATATTCAGGTACGTTTAAATTTTTATCAAAGCAAGTGTTTTTATTTCCCACTGACAGCATCGACTAAGATTGAATTTATTAGAAAAGATGATATTTTAACTAGAAAAGTACAAGTTGAATAAAATCAAAATAAGTGTACGTTCTAGAAAAACATGTGCCCCAAAAGAACAAAATTTCCTATGATTTTGTTTGATCAAACATATATAAAAACATGGTTATAATGGAAACACATTCATATTTTAAATTATGAAAAATTATTTTTTAAAGTATTATCGATTACCAATTTGTAATAAACATTCTTAAATAATGCATTTTCCTTTCACACAAAAATCTGTTTGCCATCTTGTCTACCCCATATTTTGTTCACACTTTACTCGTATACAATACGATATGTAACGTCAAACTTGTGTATTTTTGTATTTTACTGTGAAATATATAGTTAATATATAATACTTTTATAAATTTTGTATTCAGTTTTAAAATAAAATAATGAATTAAATGATAAAAATAAAATGAATCGTATGTGTTTACTTTTTAGGTAGTACTTTTTGGTAAGGTTTCGAAAGCATCCGGTATATTTTACTATGGGCTAAACTTACAGTTAGATCGGTATTTTGATGTGAAAATCGGCAAGGACGTGTTGAGTTAGTGAAACATTTTTCGTAAAAGAAAATATTGGAGCCTTTTCTTAACATTCGATTTTGTTATATCCATATTATAGTAATACGCGCCGTAGAAACATTAGATAATATTTGAGAAAGTGCTATTTCAGATTAAAACAACGCATTAATTTTTTAGACTCCTGCTTCGTCTCATTGTCATTAACTATTTTATCACGTATTTTTATGAATTTTATTTCGTTACGAAAATGCAAAATGTGAAGCTGAGTGTAATTATGTTATTGAAATATTCATTTCCAAACTCAACAAAAACAGTTACAAATTACGTATTGATTGAGTATGCTACCTAGTTATGCATTTATGGACGCGTAGACAGTTTATAGCGCCGCCATTTTATTTCAATTAATTACTTTAATTGTAAGACAATTAGAAAAAAACTAAGAAGTAAGTGTATTTCAAATAAACATAATAATTTTTGAGACGTGTCTTGGTACCATACTTAACAGCAAATTGTCTATAGAACTTTGAGTAAAGTTAAACTGCGGATGATAGGTAACAAGTACTTAGCTCATGAAACTTATAAATTGGGTTCTCGTTGCCAAATCCAACTTAGTGACAATCCGGCTGACATTGGTATAATACGCATGTGTGATTGAGAAATAAATTTCATATTTTTGAGATGGGAAGTACCACCTGTGTATTTTTGCTCGTTGTAATAGGAACTCATAAATTCAAAGTAAGTCACACTGCGTTATTTCCCACTAGTAAATATCTGAAATTACAATAAAAAAATATTGGGGAATAAGAAAAGAAGGATTATCAGATATAGAGCGATTGTATTAGAAGTCTTATTATGTTTATTTAATTACAACTTAAGACTATTTTTATTTTTGATTAAGATTAAGATTATTATTTATTTTGAGGAATACTCTAAAATATTTGTCTTGTAAATTGTCCAAATAAAATAATTCAAGTATTGTGTTATTTCAAAGAATTTATAACAGAATAAACAGTATCAATATTACAATTATATATTTTGCACATTAATTTACTTAATTCCAAGCAGCGCTGAGGGTGTCATGAATTGTTTACTGTATATTTTAAGCATTTAAAAATTCAAGCAATGTCGTTAATGGGAAAATAATCTACCTAATTGTACCTTACGTTATCTCAAACATAATTTAAATCGGTTTGACAATATCTAAATCATTTTATCATCGTGATTAATGTGTAACTCTACAACACAACTAGGTTTCATGTGTAAATTTTTTTTATAGCCGTTTACGAAGCTATTCCTGGATTTGCTTCATTACTAGCTTTGAACCCACATGCATTAGATAAAGCTGGACTATATCCTATTGAGAGGTTTAATTATAATCCCAACCACCACCGCATGGTCCTTCAACTAGTAATGGCTCTGAGAGACTTACCCAGGTGGGTGTTTCATAAGCAACTTAATTATTCTAGTACATTAATTTTTACCATTTCTTATTTCTTAATTTTTTTATTTTCTGATATTTATCATTTCTTCGACAGGCTAAATTACTACTTAGCGGTGGATGAGTGGCGGTTGCAAGTACTGAAAGAATCTATCCCATCAACGAAAGCTCTAAACACTTGGAGTGAATTTAGATATAATTTTTCTTTGATAGAATCGTCTAATGTTGATTTTCTTGGAGATCCTTATGTGCTTTTTAATAAGCCTTACGTTGGGTAAGTTACTACAATTCTAAGTTATTACATAAACAAAAATATCCATATAAAAATTACGATATTTTAAAAATTTTAATATTATATGAATTCTATCTACAAGTTTATAATACCACTAGTACAACTCTGAATATTTAAAAATGTTTTAAAGACTTAATGTATATTATTCAGACTGTATTTTATTTGCAAAAATAAAACATTTTAGTACAAACACTTACATTTTGTCGCTTTCACTTTTTCGTGAAAACGGTTATTTTAAATTAACCTCAAAAAAACAACTATATTATGGTTTCTTTTTTAGGAAATTCATGGGTCTCATACTTAAATATCAAATTTATCAGTCATTTGCTGAAGAATTAGTGTCAGATGAATACGATTTAATTCAATACATTGCAGAGAATAAGGAACGGTTGAGGTAACTGTAAAATTTAAACAAAAACAAAATTTTATGATTTAAAGTCGTTACATAAAACAGAAATGTAATTTCTTTTTTTTATTACAGTGATGCAATGATGACAGGCTTTTCTGAAATGTGGCCTGATATAGTAAGTGATCTTTTAGCTAAAAGAGAGAATGGTTTAGAGTACACAGCTTTTACGGATTACTATAGACTACTGGACGAATATTTAGACATACAATTAGACCCTTCTGCTGAGCAGAATCAAATTGATGATTATATCGAGCCTGAAATTAGTGAGCCTACTTTACCCGAAGAAAATGAAATACCTGTCAATGTAGAAGCAACTGAGCAGCCAGGAAAAGGACCAATGGAAGATCATGAAAACATATTAGACAATGTAATTGCTACAGGTGAAGAAACTATCTCCAAATTTGGCACGGAAACTTCAACAGTGGGTGTTCTAGAAATAAAAAATCCTGTTGATAGTGAAGATCTCAACGTAAAAACTGACGTTAAGGAAGCATCATACAATACATACTGGTGGATAGGTGTAGCAGTTGCAGTTGCTATTGTTGTAATATTAATAGCAATTATAGCGAAAAAACGACAGAGTCACAGGAAACAATTAGAAAAACAACGGAGAGATAACTCGTGTGCCTGATTTGAGGAGTATCGGTTCTGAGTGAATCGATATTAAAGTTGAATGACACTTTATACTATTAGAATGTGCCAATGTATTTATAGTAAGATTGTGTGAACAGTGTTAAAGTAAGGTGGTGTTTCTAAATATTTTATTTTTGAGTATACGAAACTATGATAAAATTTCCTTTCCTTTTATCTTCTTAATTAGAGGTGCTATATCATATTTTATGGCAACGACTACGGTCTATATTTTCAAAATCTTTTATAGGATGTTTAGTATTAAAAACTTAGATAGCAATCATAATTAAATATTTTTGTACATATCAAACTTAAATGAAATTTAACATTGTTGCCAAAAGTGTCTGTATTTTAATTATAAATTAACTTAGATGATATAAAAAGCCATTGTGCCTTACATTATAAGTTACTAACAAAAAAAAAAGAAATGCTTAGTTCAGCTAGTTTCTGTGTGGTAAAATTGTACATTTGTTTAGGTTACGCAACAGAATGTTGATCTAAATAATTTTATTGTTCTTTTAATTGTTCATTGGCAGTTTTGCCATATAATGAAACTATTAACATGTATAAATGTAACTATTCCAGGAAAAACCAACAAGCTCGAAAAAACCAGAGCTAAATAAAAATACTACATACTTTTCTTTTCAAAAATCATTTCAATGGTTAACAGAGCAACATTTATCACACACATACCAGAGCAATCCGAAGCTTCTACTGATAATTGCACTGTTTTTGGAAACCAAAACCAAATAATTAATTTGTTTGAGAGAAATATTTAATCTTGTATATGAACTGTTATTTATTTTATAAATAAACAAATGTGAGTTGAGTTTTTCAGTTATATTTGGAAAAAGTGTAATTAGTTATTCCATTTTATTTTATTATCAGAACTTTATTTTATGTGTATTGTTTTTTATTAACTATGATATTTTAATTCATGTAACAATGAGGCATTGCGCAAATGTAGATAATTTTGTCTCCTGAAACTAATGCAGAACACCAGCGAAAATTTTAAGTAGTAGGCCAATTGTCAGCACGATTCTTGTCACCAACAAAAGGTTTTGCGCAGCGCCTACTGCAAACAAATATCCTCTAACTTTGTTTTGATTTGAGTTTTAGAGTAAAGCCATAGATTTCAACACATCATATTTGTTTTACTTTTAATTGATGGCATTTTATAAATTAATATTAAATTTTTTATTGATTTTAAGATATAACAATGTAAAAAGAACTTAAAATTAAGCAGTGCTTTACTATTGTAAAGTATTTTAAAATAATGAATTTTGTGAACACGAAAATAAATTAATGTATTACAGAGTTTTTATTCATTTCATATTCCGTCCACCTCTCATAGATCATAGATGAGGCAATCATAGATGAGACAATTTTTTATAATAATAAATAAATCCCCAGACAATTACAAAAACTGTATGGCCCTAAAGTAAGCAGAGCTTGTGTTATGGATGCCCACACAGCGAACTGGGAACCCAGAATAAATATACACATATAAATATAAGACAACGCCCCGGCCAGGACTCGAACCTGGGACCTCCGGCGTTCATACGTATCCCGTTAGTAGCCCTGCCTCATGGCAGGGCTACTAACCACTACGCTACTAGGTCGTCTATGGATGCTTGATCAAAATAATTATTGCAAACATTGACATTGACAGCATAATCTTAGAGTAGTAAGAAGTTTGTGCTACAAACGTCGAGTGCGAGTCAAATAGTTTTCAAACATTAAAAGCTAGTTTTCTTCGTTTCATTAAAATACATAAAGGACCCGTTTCATAACTGGCCTCCACTTGTGACTTATCTATTAAATTGTGGAAAATATTCAAGAGTGTTATAAAAATATATCTTTTGAAAATAAATCAGCGATTTTCGTGTACAAATAAAAAAACATTTCGAAATTATTGTCAGAAATCCCTACAGTTTATTAAAAATGGCCGTACGTAGGGCAGTTTGACATGATTAACACTACAGTAGGACTCGATCTGTCCATCGATTGAAAGACCGAACGTTAGTCCATTGTTGATGATATTTTGGTACAAGTTTTCGATTTAAACGGGTTTTTTTAAACTCATCGATAAAAACAATAAAATAAATACCTGATTTCTATTGAACCGAAATAGATAGGACCATACAAAAATGAAGCTAAGACTTTAAAAGTTACTAAAATCTACAAATAGTTTAAAAAGAGCGTCGAATATAACATAGGCTTGTTGATATTTTTAAGAAAGATTTTCGTTATATCAGCTATATTGTATTGCATTACAATAAAACACAGACTATTAAATCTCAGAGGTTATGTAATAGCTTTACAAAAAAGCTTTTCGTAGGTATTACGATTTTAAGTAAATAAATAAATAAGGAAGGCAAGGAGGAAAAAAAAATATTATTGGTCCGTTTTTACAGTATTGTACATTACAATGAAGGACTGCATTACATTAGAACAATAAACTGTCTCTCAAAATTAGGTTTCTTGGAAAAGTTATTCTATCCACCTATTCACTAATAGAGAACTTCGTTCTAGCACTGAGTAAATAACAAGCACTACAGACACGTAAAACGAAATGACTAATCAATAATATGTGTTTTTTTTAAATACTGCAATTGTAGATTTTAGTAGTGATTTGTAATAAGCTCGAATTAAAATTATGCTTAATTTTAACCCACTGCATACTTTGTGACTAAACTAGTGAACACCTCAATATTTTATCAGCTCAGTTTCTTTCCGTGTTTTTTTATTAAAATGATCTTGCGCGTTCATAATACAGGAATGTTGGCGCCACTGACTGAACTGACCACGCCATGTCAGTTCTCTGTGGTAAATGTCAAAACTATTGAATTTTTATTTTGTACACAAAAAGTACTTAGGTTTTTAAAAAACAACTATTTTTAGCATTTTAGTAATAGTATTCCCCAACTATTTCCCATGGCACAGCTGCTAGCCAGGCGCCCATACTAAAATGAAACAGGTCATTTATATAACAGCACAAGCGTCGTACACATCGGAGACACATGAGAGCATAAAGTCACGTTTAATTTCGGATAACATCGCTGTGGTGGTTGTGGTATGAAATATTCATCAGGACAATGTAATTTGCTTTCGATATTGCTGCATAAATCTTTATATTAGTTTCATACACAGTTCTGATCGAGGTTAATTTAAAAATCGAAAGAGTGTGCTGCATGTTAATAAATATTTGGTTTGGATGAAAATCAAAAGTTAAAATTATACTGTATAAAGTTGGCCTACGCTTAGTAGTCAAGAAAGCAGTTATTTGTGCAAAATTCATAACCTCTTAATACATTGCATGTTGTAAAATTACTGTGTTCCACGAAATGTCCGTTGCTAAATAGGAATTTACTTGCATTTTTGAGAATTCTTAGACTACTCAAGCCTGTTTCCATTGCCAACGTTGCTTAGGCGAATAATATTTGAAACCAGAACAAACTCAGTATTGATGGTATTTAAAATTGGCTGAAATAAATCATTTTTGTTTTTCACTTTGTCAAAGTCGGATAAGTATAAAAAAGTTTAATATACAAGCTTTTACTATCACATTCTTAACTGCAATAGAGGAACTCAGCTACAGTTTCGATCTTCTGTAATGTTTGAGTCCAGATTTAGAAATTGTCACAAATTAAAGGGAAATTAGGTTTCTACCGTTTCATCTTAAATTTTTCTGGAGAAGACTAGAAAATACTAATTTAAATACTCTTTCTATTAGTAAACTAAGTATCTACTAACTAGCGATAGTGTGGGTGCCCCAAAAATAGCTCGCCAGAGCTAGTAGTTATCAAAATAATAGGAAAGACAAATAATAAATTGCTCTTTAAACTTGATGTCACATTTTTTTAAATTGAAATAATAATTTGAAAAATAAACAACGTTTTTTAAACCAGATTGATTGTTCCAGTTTTGGTTGAATTTAATGTATTTTTTTATAGAGGTTTGTATCCATAAAATGCAGTAAGCGTTGGCGTAAATTAATTTCACTTAGTATTGTAAATAATGACTACGTATTCGAGTTCTAGTGGCAAACATCTATACTTAATTTAAGGCAACGCAAATTACAGTGTTTGGTTAGAGTTTCACTAGTACCATACTTCTTCATGGCTATTTATATTTTTATTTTTAACATTTCGTATGTTCGGTGTTATCAAGATATAACAAAGGCATATAACGACAGAGGACTTGTAAATTCGGGTCGGAAGTTTCAGAGTTTATCAATTATATACAAACATAAAAACCAACAATTAAAATAAAACGGAATTGAACAATTTTTGACTCCAAAAAAGCCGTTATGTAAGGAGGTATAACTATTAATATGCAAATCGAGTTACTTGTATTAATTCAGTTTTAGTAGAATTTCTTTTGCAATGACCTCGTCTGGGCTGGTACTACAGTCCTTGGTGTTTTAACTGTCATAATAAATAGGTTACCGTGATTCTGTACCGGTAAAAGAATATTAACAACTAATCTTTTACGTAGGAAGGGCAACTTCAAGTGACTAGGTACACGGGTCGGCAGTGCATCATTAGGCTATTGTGCCACTTACGTCTTAACCCGTCAATTTAGGCATCTACGCAGATCTTGCCAAAATTTTAACGCCTATTATTATGTCAATTGTTTTTAAGCATTGATGAGAAATAGTTGAAATTTTTAGGCCCACTTGCCCTTAGCTGAACTTGAGTTAACTTGGGTTAAAAAATTGTCATATGTCTCCTTGAGTCCAATAGAAATTGACAGTGATGGAGGAATATTTGGCTAACTTAAGGTTGAACTGTTAACAGCCCAGAACCAATCAAGTGGTAGAAACGAGTGGAACTTTTCTGATCTTCGAACAAATTTTAAACTAATAAATAAAACCTAAATAATCTTTCATTTTGCTCGTGATTAGAACATAACTTTGCGCCCTTCTAAAAATACATAACAGCTACACTTTTTGCATTCTAATCACTTGTTTGTCGAGAAGTTTCTTGTGCACCCAAAATTGAGGTACGATACCATTTCACAATACATAACCACTTGCTGATTACAAAACCGCAACACATAGTTAAACTTTATGAAACACATTCGTATTTTTATTTTTAATACAATATCTCAACAGATTCTATCAGCACGTCGACATCTTGGTGTATTCAATGCATATCAAATAAGGGGAATATTTGTATTGAATATTTTATTATGTATAAATTAACATTATTTTTAAACATGTTTCCTATTATTATTATTGAGATTATCAAAAATCTTATGGCTAAAAATTATTTGTTTTAGTTCAGTGTCATTTACTAATGGGATCTCTGGAATAACAAGTTAGTATTTTCATTATGTTCACTACGCTTAAGTCAGTTTTGTTTATTAAAGTTTGATTAAAAAATGATCCAGACACTACGTATAATTTAATTTTTTAAGAGATTCTAGTTAAAGCGCTATAGATCTATATACTTCATTTGACCTACATTTTTTATCCGACAATTCGGTAGATAAATAAGAGAAGGTAGCAAAAGGATATAAATAACATATTGTCATTTAACGCCTTACCCCTGGGTCCCAGAGGAATACACTGGGTTCCGTCTATTTCCAGATACCCTATATCACTAATTATTTACGGTTTTAAAAAAAAATGGTACACAGAGAAACAAAAAATACATTATACAGTGTGGATACCACTCATGGGCAAAAAATGAAACCACAAGTAATAATAGTCCACAGAAGTATAACACAATCGAATCTTACACGAAAAACCGCAAATTAAATAACTTTCATTTTCAAACAAAATAAATAGCGAAATAAATGCAGTATCAGTATAACACTCTGTTTGACGACGCACCTTAGCCTCAGCAGAAGAGTGGCAACGATGCACACGCATGGCGCGATAGGCAGCACGGCGCCGCCATCTTCGATTGTTGTTTTAGTGTTTGCGACGTAATGAGAAAAAAATCACTTACTTTCATTTTTTAACTGCGCTTTTTTATTTCGTCACGATTTAACTGCACTGAAAATAAACCCAATCATGGCGCACTATCCTATACATTAAAATCATGTATGTATACTCTGCAGCACTGTAAAAATGCTGCTATCGCGGCATTTTGTTAAAACACACACACTCACACACAAAAGTAAAGTACCTAGTGTCAATTTCACCATAACAAATAAATACTGAATAAATTAAACTACCTAATAACCACAGTTTACAATAATTACTGCACAATGCGCGAGCGCGAGCCGAGTATCAAAATCTCTGCAATAAGCACATGCGCACTGACCCCGAAGTCTAGCGGTGAACTGACGAGTGACGAAACATAACTTCCCAGTTGGCAAAAAAACATAAGTCATAAATAGTGCAAAAGGTGCAATGTCGGTATTCAATACTTATTTACAATTACGTACTTAGGGTACGCAATTGTAAATAAGTATTTAATAGAAACAACTATGATAATCATCAACGCATTAAAATAAGAGTATGTTTGCGTTATTAGAGTTTTTTCTAACAATTAACAAATTATTTTAAGGAATGGACTACCTATTATAATAAATGTTTATTTTTTGTTTTTACGATTGAATTTATGAATTTTAACAGGAGCTATTCAACTCCTCCAGTCTAGGCGTAACACGTAAAAACAATTCATAAGATTCTACTGTCTATTTCTTTATTTATTTTCTCTCTAACTACACTTAATAATTTTTAATAAGAACGCTTTTAGGTAAGTACCGTTATGACAATTTTAAAAACACTATGTCCTAAGTGATTAAAGATAAACATTATAAACATAATCTCGAATCATTTTCTCTTTCAACTTATTTATTAACTGATTATTATTCCCATTACAAAACAGTGGTAACTAACTGATTATAACATGCTGTCTTACATACAACTCTAGAAAACAAGTTTGGCGGATTTTTGTCATTTTTCTCAAAAATTATGATTTTGCGCTTAGCATCCTTTTACGGTAGGGCGGCAGAACAGCTGGTGTGTCCACCCTGCACGCGCCCCGCTCACGGGAATTCCCGCGCTCGGCAAATAACGCACTACGTGGCAACGTCGCATTTCTCCAACTAAGTACCTAAATAATGTTAATTCAAGTTCATTGACTCATTGACCTAGTGTAGCAAATCTATAGAGTGTGTCTCTACGAATTGCTCAAAATTAAAACTCTGGTTTTTGACCTAATTACTGGACCGATTTCTTTCATTTTTTGTATACTGTTAGAAAAGGCGATAACAAGTATGAGGTTTCATTTATTGCCCATGAGTGGTATCCACACTGTATAGGTGAAAATTACGTTCCCCATTTCTTCACTCTTTTGCTTTACGTTAGAAATCGTTCTGTGACCCACATTTTACTCTAAGTACCTACAGGTATATGACTTTGTGAAAATACTTGCAGTAATTTCAGTGCAACTTTGTTATTTAATATTTATTTCTTTACGTAAGTAAATTACTTGGTCGTTAAACAAAAACTGTCATTTGAAGTTCGCATCGAATATACATCGTGTGAAAATATTTTAACCTCCAAAAAAAATAGAGGTAAATAGTGTATTTAAATTACTTTCTTCAAAACTGAACGTAAAACGTTATGTTTTCACGTCTAACCATTTGATTTTCACGAGATCAAAAATTAAAACAGATATGCCTCAGTTTATAATAATGTGGATTCTCCCACTCACTCTTACCTCACAGTACACTAAACTCACAACCACTAAACATATACCTACACCATACGCCATACATACAAATACTCAACATTCAACACTCATACATTTCGCAATTCAAACCGACTCACTGGTAACACACCGCTTGCCCGAAAGTCTCAAGCGCGTCATCGCTGCTCTCGCGCACGCTTGGCTCGCCAGTCGGAATGCTATCACGACGCGAAGCGCATGCCGCTTTACTTCCCGCTTTACTTACTTTCTGTGTATTACCGAGTGCTTAACTGTAATAACGAACATTGCTATTGTATATCGGACTCGATTTGCTCTATAGAATAACTGTCGCTTCGTACCTTCTTAAGAATTATTTGTGCTGTGTACCTGTGAAAATATACAGTTGTACCTAACACGGACTATTACTCCTTAAGCCGTAAGCAACCCTTTTCACATAACATTAAATACTATATTGGTGACCCCGACGTGATAAGAGCACTATGAGCGACAGCAGCGACATTGACTGCCAGGAGCAACGTCACAACCCGCCGATGCACGCCGAAGCAACGGTCTGTTCCCAGTTCGGCAGAAATGATGTTGGTCCACTTCGTGAAAAATATTTCAAAGTGCCTCCATTCTCACCGTCAATTTACGGTATTGCGGATGACCACGCCCGATACACCCAAATTATCACCAACCTGGTGATAATTTGGGTACTTAAATATACTCAAACCACTGGCGAAGGATCGCTATGAAAAAAAAGCAGGAGCTCATCCACCGACTGTCAGCATCACACGAGAAGAAGGTGAGGCAGCTACTGACGCACGAGGAGTTAGGTGACAGAAAACCGTCACAGTTCTTACGTCACCTACAGGACCTGGCTGGAGTCTCAGCACCAGAAGACTATTCAAAGTATCTGGAGCAGCCGATTACCCCAGAACCTCCAGACGGTTCTTGCCTCGCAGCCAGAACTGCCCCTCGAGCAGCTGGCGAACCTGGCACACAGAGTGCTGGAAGTAACCTTCCAGCCGTCAAGCCACGTCGTATCCTGGAACCAGCCAGGACAGCAGCACCCGGAACGAGATCGCCGAGCTACGACGAATGGTGGAGCGCCTGGGGCTGAAGTTGGATCAGTAGTCACGGCGGCCGGACTACCCGAACCATCGTTCCCGTCAACGACAACGGTCTCCATCACGCCAGAGGTCTCGTTCCAACTCTAGTTACTAAAGAAACCCAATATGCTGGATCCACATGAGGTTTGGACATCGCACTTACAACTGCATCAAACTCTGCGATTATATATCGGGAAACGCCAAAAGCAATCGATAATGACGACCTGACGATTGCTCCGGCCCAACCTGTCGTCTGTTCGTTACTGACTGCAAGATAAAGACGCAGTTCCTGGTCGATACTGGAAGCGAACTCTGTGTCTTCCCAAGGCCAATGATGCGACGTCGACGCCTGAAGACCACCTACCAACTTTGCGCAGCTAATGGCTCCAGCATTGATACTTACAGCTACGCACACCTCAACTTGGATCTAGGACTCCGCAGAAATTTCCCAGTAGAGTTACTACTCTTTCTGCTTCCGCTTTAACAGCTATAAATGTCTCAAACGTTTATTCCGTGAAGGTTTTGACTAGCGACACGAAATACCATCGCATTCAAGATGAGTATACTGCGATCACGCGACCGTCAGGCACACACAGATTCATACCACACAACATTATTCACCACATTCTCACAACGCCAGGCCCCCCAGTTGTTTCTTGTACCCCCCGTCGTCTGGTTCCTGATAAACTCAAAATAGCCAGAGATGAGTTTGAAGCCATGCTGGCTAATGGAACCGCCAGGCCTTCTGAAAGTCCCTGGTCATCACCACTACACCTGGCGCCGAAGAAAGACAACGGCTGGCGCCCCTGCGGTGACTAAAAGATGCTGAATGCGCACACAATTCCCGACAAATATCCTATCAGGCACTTGCTTGATTTTTCTCATAGCCTTGCAGATTGCCGAGTCTTCACCACCCTGGACCTTGTGAAGGCGTACAACCAGATCCTAGTCAGAGAAGAGGAAATCCCGAAAACAGCCATCACAACTCCGTTTGGTTTGTATGAATTTCCATACATGACGTTTGGTCTGCGTAATGCAGGCCAAACTTTTCAACGGTTTGTCGACGAGCTGACCCGAGGACTGGACTTCGTATACTGCTACTTAGATGATTTATTTTAATCTTCTCTAGAGATGAGGCACAGCTCTAGGACAACCTCCACCAAGTTTTCGCGCGGCTCAATGACTACGGTATGGTGATAAACGTGTCTAAGTGCGTCTTTGGAGCCCTCGAGGTAACTTTTTTAGGTTACCGCATCTTGGAAAGCGGAACGAAGCTCTTGGACACAAAGGTCGAAGCTATCCGGAGTTTCCCTCCACCTCCCAAAGGGCGAGAGGTCACTTCGGAGATTCATGGGAGTGGCTAACTTCTACAGAAGATTTCTTCCTAACGCAGCCCAGACCCAAGCACCACTCAATGCCCTTCTTATCGGAGCAGTAAAAGGATCAGCACCTATCAACCTGACAGGTGACGCTCTGCAGGTTTTCTCGAACGACAAGCAAAGCCTGTCCAATGCGACTTTACTCGCAGATCCTCAATGCAACTCCAACCTCGCATTGGTTACATACGCTTCAGACGTTCCAATAGGAGCTGTTTTATAGGAGCAGCAGAACGACGGATGGCAGCCACTAGCATTTTTTTCAAAGAAAATAAGTCCTGCCCAAATCAAATAATCGCCTTACGACCGCGAGTTACTCGCCATCTACGAGGCCATCAAATATTTTAGACTCGTGTTGGAAGCAAGGCATTTCATCTTCTATACCGACCACAAGACGATCAGTTTCGCTTTCCACGATAGGAAACGTAACTGTTCGCCCAGGCAGCAAAGGTACTTGGATTACATACCCCAGTCCCCGACCGGTATAAGGCACATCTCTGACAAAGACAATGTCTTCGCCGATGCTTTATCTCGTGTCGATGAGCTAAAAACCCCAGTCGACCTTGCCCAACTGTCTAAAAGCCAAACAACAGATGGCGCACTCGCCGAGTACCCCGCGGCGACCTCACCATCACTCCTCCTAAAGAAGATGGATTTCCCAGGCAGCCACACGTCACTGTACTGCGACGTAAGTACACCGACTGTCAGGCCATTCGTCTCCAAGGCATTCCGGAAACAGATCTTCCAAACCCTCCTTTCCCTTAGCCACCCAGGTGCCAACACCACTGCAAAACTCGTGGCCGAACGCTTCGTGTGGCCCGGAGCGTGAAAAGACTGTAGAGAGTGGGCCTGAATGTGCCTCTCATGCCAACGTACTAAGGTAAGCCAACATGTTTCTGCCCTGCTAGGAACTTTCGAACTACCTCGTGCCCGCTTCAAACACGTGCACATCGACCTCATAGGCCCTCTTCCAGTCTCCAACGGATTTCGATACTGTCTCACGGCCATCGATCGTTTTACTCGGTGGCCCGAAGTTGTACCAATCTCCGACAACACAGCAGAAACCGTTGGTAAGGCACTTCCGTCTAGCTGGATTTCCCGATTTAGATGCCCAATAGATATCCGGTGAACCACTGAGGCTCCCCGGCGAATTCTTTCAACCAACTACGCCTGGTACATAAGACCTCTCTGATTTTACTGCCAGACTGCGAGCATTCGCCGAGAAGCTTAAACCTGCATCAGTATCTTGCCACTGTAAGAGCAAAATCTTTATTTTCGAAAATTTGCACAGCGCTGAGCACGTCTTTTTCTTCTACGTCTACGTCTACTTCACGCTCCTCATTAAAGAAAAACCGATCACTGTCAGAATAGACCGGCTGAAACTGGCCTATATAATAATAATAATAATCCCCAGAAAAACACACCAACTGTATGGCCCCAAAGTAAGCAGAGCTTGTGTTATGGATGACCATACAGCGAACTGGGGGGGGAACCCAGAATAAACATACATATATAAATATCAACAACCATGACCCGAGAACAAACATCTGTGTTCATCACACAAATGAATGCCCCAGCCAGGACTCGAACCTGGGACCTCCGGCGTATGAGACAGGGCTACTGACCACTACGCTACTCGGCCTTAGTGAAGGATGACAAAGCCGTCCCCTAACCAGAACCACCCTCCGCACTGGCCCCTAACAACCCTCGTAAAGAAAGCCCTGAAGCACCTTCTAAAACAACCTGATATGGCAGAAAAGTGCGGTTTTGTGATCACTATCGCCCCTAACCAGATCTCTGGGGGGGAGTAATGTGGGCTTTTCCCACTCACTCTTACTTCACAGTATACTAAACTCACAAACGCTTAACATATACCTACACCATACGCGATACATACAAATACTCAATATTCAACAATCATACATTTCGCAATTCAAACCGACTCAGTGGTAACACACCGCTTGCCCGTAAGTCCCAACGCGTCATCGCTATCACGACGCGAAGCGCACGCCGCTTTGCTTACTTTGTGTATTACCTAGTGCTTAACTGTAACAACGAACATTGCTATTGTATACCGGACTCGATTTGCTCTATAGAATAACTGTCGCTTCGCACCTTCTTAAGAATTATTAGTGCTGTGTACCTGTGAAAATATATAGTTGTGCTATAATATAAAAGGATTTGATTATTTCGATTATGAAAATATTTCTTTTAAAAATCCGTGTTTTATACACAGTATTTTTTATTTTTCTTATCAACATAATCTGTACATTTCAATATACAATGTCAATATACATGTTGGAATAATACTCGTACTACCCTTTGTTAAGTTCAACATATTTTTAACGTACACCGTGACTATGTGATGGCCATATAAATAGACCACTTAAGTTATACCAACTTTACAAAGGAATTTCTCTTGAAGTTTACGCACGTCTTTTGTTTTAAGTTTAAGTTCAAAGGTTTGCAAAAGTTAAGTTAGGTACATAGAGGTTTGTTGGGCACGCATACTATGTCTATTATATTAAGAACTTCAGCATTAAACGAGCAAGATTCTTTGATTAATTCGACAAATAATTAAAGCGATGGCACTGACACACTTTTTGATTTTTGACTTATTTACCAATTTACCACTTGCTTAACTCTTAGTTTCGGGCTTATTTAAAAAAAATATATTTATAAAGAACTAATTAGTGAAGGAGTGTTTTAACTGTGTGTAAAAGGAGTGTGTAACTACTGGAGTGTTTTCACCATTTAACACCATGAAAGTGGTGCAAAATGGGATGAACGCATTTCAAGATTACAACATTGTGAAACATTGAAAACATGGGTCAGAAGAGTGTTCAAGTCTCTTGTATTTTGTAATTTCCTTACTTTGCAAAAAATACTTACCGGACTATTGGAAATCCGATTAGATACCTTCTCAGTTTACGAGTCTGATACAGATTACAGGCTTTTATATACGTTGCATTAAGATAATCACTAAATAAAAATTTTTATAAGGCTCCATTTAGAATTTTAGAAAACAATTAGAATTTTATGTAAATATGACATAGCATAAACTTACTAATAGTATGAGGGTTTCCATCATTGTCTAAACTCCTGAATACAATTAAATATCACGTTATTCAACGCTTAGTCATCAAAACCCTCAAAAAATTGAACTCCTTGTTCGTCATGCGACTGCACTCAGGGACGTTAAATGGTTACACAAGGCTCTTCTTAATATAGATTTTGCTAAGTGAAATTTTATACTTTATTCTGTCTGTCTAGATTTACTTAGTAAAATCTAAAGAAAAGAGCGCCGTAAGTAATCATTTGACTTCTGACAAAAGGGTGGCCGTTATCTTCACTATTTTGAAATTATTACATACTAGCAGAGACTAGTAAATAACTATAGACTGACCATCTCCATACAAAAATTCGTGACTCGGAAAAAAGCTCAAAATCCAAGCTATTACTAGATGTCGCTCTTAAATAGATTGGGCCAACCTTGTCGTCTTTAATTTTTATATGAATTATTGACAAGAAACGTAATGCAAAATATTTGTATTAATACGGACTAAAGCTAGATGGCGTTGTCAAATAACCTGAAACCTTAGCAAGTAGGATTTATTCCTTTCCTGAAATTGGAAAATGTCATCATTTTATATCATTGATTTTGATAATTTTACTCAATAAGAATAGGTAGATAGTAATTTATTCTTACTTTATAGATGATAAAATAACAACTACAAAAGACCATAAACTTACTGGTATAAGTTTATTTTGTTCAGAGAGGCCTGGGCACTACCATCCTCCTTATTTTAATTGCCATAATAACCTATTTTTAAAAGCTTTTATTATCACAGTTGTGATAAACGCACATGTTATACGATATATGTAGCAGCCAAAACGTAAACTTAATCAAGGTCTATAAAATTTGCACGAGTCACAGAATTCAAATTGTCAAACAAATAAAATGTTGTCATAAAAGGAACAAAAAAAGTTGATGGATAAAAAACATTTTTTTTAATAATAATCCAGCAAGAAAATATTTTTTTAACTACTGAAAAATAGTTATGAGTAATATGCATTATAAATAAAAATTATGCACTTATTAAGACATAATTTTTATCGATATCAAGAAATAAAGTAAAATATTATATACCTATTAATTAAATGCACTAAAATTCTTTTTATTATGTTCAGGCAGATAAGAACAAACTGTGGGGATGAATGCTATATTTTTGTTGGAAAAATTATATACTAGCAATACAGTAACCCAGTAACACTACAAATAATATCCGGGGTAGCGTAAAGTTTTCTGTTACTGAATTATAAGAGCGGCAACATAGCATCAAATAATATAATGCACTAGCTGGCAACGTCTGTTGTCGCCTGATACCTACGGATAGTACTTGCAATGACATATCAAATGATTTGTAAACAGCTCCATCTTAAGTTTTTTTACGCATTATTTTGACTAAATTTAAATAACTTGTAAATCTAATACAACTAACGCCATCTCTCCTTCTTAAAAACAACTATTTTTCAAGTCACAAAATTTTGTTAGACATGGTTAGTCTATAGTTATTTACTAGTCTCTGATACTAGTATGTAGTATTATTAACAGTAAAATAATATTTTATTTGCATGCTTAATCTTTACTGTGCGTATTATCTTCATCTTCAGAATATTAGATCAAAATGATTTATTTAATAAATTAAACCTCAATATTTTTTAAATAAAGTATCCGTTATTTTTTTAATAAATATAACAAAAATAAGTGTACATATTTCACAATCACTGTAATTATTGAAGTTGATTTTAATGTCACTTATTAACATTTATCTTTTAACAACATTTATCAGGTTGCAGTGCTACTAACCATCTTGTAGGTAACTGAAGTTGCAATTGATAATGCACAAAAATGATTCCTCTCTTTTGGATCTAACATAATACAACGATTAAGAAAATCGTTGACCTCATTCCTTATAAGTTCTGAAAGTACTGGCACACTGCCAGAAAAGACCAAGTAAGGAAATTTAGAGAATCTTTATGGAACAAATAACCATCGTGACTTACCATGGAAAACCGTAGGAATGTTAGCCCACATCATATGCTTTTCTTTGTTTATTTATATGTTATCCAAAAACGCTGAGAATTAAAGTTTATTTTTTAAATTTATAAAAAAAAACTATATATCTTTCATGGTGTTGTGTTGTATAAAACAGTAGCTGAAGGATTCCGCGAAGTACCAACTTAAAGCTTTGGACTCTGTCGACCAAAGAGCCCGTAGACTCATATACGACAGCCAACTCACTTCTTTAAGACTGCAAAGTCTTGAGCATTGTCGTAAAATCGCTATTCTATCGATTTATTTCGAAATTTCACTATGAAGAGTGTGCTCTTGTTCAATTGATTGTTCCCCCCCACCAGTAAACCAAGCGTAAACAGAAGTTTCACCCTTTTATGGTAAGAACGATCAGCCTGCATAATAGGCAGCTAACAATCCTGCAGCTTTCAAGTGCAGAGTGAATAGGTACCTCTTGGATAGGCGTGTATCAACCTGGGTCACATTGTCACTTGCTACAAGGTAAGATGTAAGACAAACGAGTACCAATTTATAATTAAAAAAAGAATTGATTTAAATTATGACTGAATTAGTATGGAATTACTAAATCTCATAACTACTTCGTGCAACTAGAGTATAAGAAGACTAAACATGCGTATGAGGCAACAAGGGCTCTGATAACCGTGCAGTTCCTCCCCCCTGTACCTCGGAAAAGGGATCCCGTGCACCGGTCGTCGAGAAGGAAGCTGTACTGCGCAGAACGTTGAGGGCAATGAGGAGGTATTCGAAGACGCAATACCAAGCTTCAAAAAGAACTATATGAACAGACGATTGTTAATCAAACCAAGGGTAGACCAGGTAATCGATATGAGTTATTGCTTTAGCTTATGCTAACTTCCAGTCGTTTTTGAGAACTGTAGCGAATATGGATGTAGAGTTTATGTAGGATAACTGAAAATTTAATGACGCGTTGTTAACATTGAAAATAAGTTGGTTTGCCATTGAATTATTGCACTAAGAGACATAATGAAGCATATTACAATATGTGTAATTGGTATGAGAGCAGATATATCAGTTTGAAAGAGCTTTGTACACGAAGATGGGATCGGTCGCCCATAGAAAACAAGCCACTCACCACTTTTCCTGAAATTTCGTTGTTCAGAGGCTATTATAACCGGTTAGTCAGTTAAAATATCCTTTTATCACTTATATGTTTTGAATAAGTAATACTCACATATAACTGAAAGTAACCTAGGATGAAAGAATAAAATGTATTTGTAGTACCGATGTATGTGGAAGTTTTATATTGGCCTTTATGAAATACGGTGATTTGTATTTAAATAGTTGGTAAAAGAACCGTGGAGTACCTACCTGAATATATATAAGCAAGTAAATTAGAACTATCGATATTTTCTCTAACAGTGCTTTTAAAAATCTCATAAATCTTGACTGTATGACATTTAGTGCTTATGCCCGGGTTTATTATTGAGCAGCTTAGTCGTTACGTGGTTATTGTCTTTGTTAAGTTAATGTGCTGCAGACTGTGTTTATACAGTTACTTTTATGATTAATATGAATTTATTATTTAAAGAAAGAAATAAATAAAGCGTTTATTAGAACACACAATAACAAAACAAAACAAAAATATTTAAAAAACGGGCAAAAAAGAAGTAAATAGGTAATAGAAACACAAACAATAGCTTAAGTCAAAAACATATACATAAATTGCGCAAAACAGAAGGTTGATCTGTTTGTATTGTCTGCCAAAGGGCGCCAACTCAGCTTATGTCCCAACTAAAGGACAGTTGCAACTATGTTCTTCCGTTGAAAGTTTCCGTTTAAAGATTTCTAAAAGTAAATTTTCCTAAACTTAAGTTAATTATTATATGATCAATTGTGAAGAAAAAGAAATTACCTTGGATAAGTTTGAATAATTATGTAATTTACATTATTATCAAATGTTGATCTGATGTTTAAAAGTTATTTATATTTTGTACGGAAAACCCTTAAGTATATAATTTTAGATATATTTCACACAAAATCGGTTCCATAAGGGGTTTAAGGATTTTGACAGCATTTCCGATCACCTGATGCTTTTTTTTTCAAAATTGCGGCAAAAGTCCGGGAATTGAAGGTCGCTAATATGTTCCAATTTTTTAGGTAGGATAAGACACGGATTACTCTTCAAACCTAACAAAGTACGTAAAAATCCAAAAAAAATTGGTTTTTATTCAGGTTTTATTTGAAGTTTTTTTAAAGCGTGACACTTTACGGTGCTTTGTAATATATTTTTGTATGCGTTTTAGGCTTTTATTTAGAAATGTGAGCAAAACTTATGATCCATGTTAAAATTTTGTTCTGTGCATTAAAAGTTTAAAATAATGATATATTGTATCATTATATGTATATGTTTGAAAATAGTTATTATATGTACTACGACGGTTTATAGAAGGCTTTAAATTATTTTAAAGGGCTATATTGATTTATCTTTTACTATTTTTTGTCATCACATATCTCTAAAATGTGCATTTTAGAGCATTGTGGATTATACTTTTGTGTTTCTTATAATGTCTCCAGTCGATATATACGAGCATTATCGTGCGCCGCGATTTTGAAAAAAAAAAAAAAACAAGAGTCCTTCGGAGATGATGCCTAGCTCCGTACAACAATACTTAAACACCTTCGACCATTTACAGTTATAAAATATAAAATTACCTTCATAAGTAAGTCAACCAAAAAGAGAGAAAAACGAATGACTTACAACAATGCAGTATAACTTACTCATATATTGATACTCATATTGTTAGGTTATTACTGTTTATTTTATATTACATTTTTGATTGGTTTAGTTTATAGGTATAGTGGTGGCAGCATCAAACTTTCGTTTTCCATCTTACGTGGTAGAAACTGCTGATAAAGATGATGATTGAACCCCGTGGAATGAAGTAAGAAGTTTTTCAGCTGAAAACAAATAAATGAAAGCAAACATAGTTTGTATGATCCCACTACCATAATAATAAATGAGAAAATACTAAATTCTCGAACCTTTCATAAAACGGGATGACTTTTACTTGCGATTTTCTCATCGCTTCTCGTCAAGTGCCAACGCTTGTTCACTTTTGTATAGGTATCTCTGAAGCATACATGAAATTTGTTCGCTAACACTTTCCTCTTTCACATAAAAATTTATGCCACAACCTACCATTTTTATATTTTGGGTGATTTTGAGACACAAGCAAGTTGATAGGTAGATTTGAGTACTCTATGTCTAAAAAATTTTTTTTAATCGTTTTTATTGCACAATGTTTTTAAATAAGTTTTAAAATTTAATATTGGGTGTAACAGTGAAATAACTATTCTACGGGCAGCTATACATGTAAATAGTATGTATAAATAATAAATAATATGAATTTTTAGCAAAGCGCAAATAATGAACCGGTTCATAACCTGTGGTCTTCAAAATGTTCGCAAAGCCAAGCTAAAGCCAAAGTAAAATGATAAAGATGAATTTTAAAATAAGGAACAAATTACAATAATTTAAATTTAAAAAATTCTCATGTAAATTTTATAAAACTAAAAATATATAATTAGAGCTCATTTCAACATGTAGTTTGATATCAAAGGGCTCCTGTTTGCAAGTTAATTTGCAATGTCAGCTTTTTGTATCGAATTTCATCTTACCTAATGCTATTATTATTTTTTATTAGTGTGGTAATTAATTGTCATTATGTTAACTTTTAAAACTAATCTAAAATAAATACATTTTCAAATACAATTTCGTTTCGAAGTTAAATATTTATCATTACATAGATTAAGCTTGGATATCACACCACGAAATGTTATAATTGTAATTAGAAAATACCTGCAAGTGTTTTAAAAATTTTTTATATAAATTTATATATATTATTGGCGGCGAATTTTAAGAACGTCATTTTGTTGTAGTAGTTACTTCACCCAATAGTGTCATGATTGTATAAAATAATATCATGTGATGGTCTTAAAAAATTTAAACGCTATATTGAGCCAGCATAGTTTACTACCTTATTAAGATGCTGGGAAGGCTGCAATATCCTGAATTAATAAATATTTTTGCACATTAAATAAATTAAAAAGTAATTTCGCTTTTTGTGGTAGGTTTGTGATGTTTACATGTTCTAAGCGATTATCTGGTTTCTAATTAGGAGCAGAGTAAGAGCCTTGTAATTATTGAAATAACGTATATCCCTACAAAATTCCCAATTAAAAGGAATTGATCGCTCACATCATCGAATCATTTATGTATTGTTTGTGTAGTATATAACGAATTTATATTTGTTTCTTTTTCTATTAGTAGTTAACTTTCTACAAACCAAAACTCTAGTTTTGTGCAGAGTTCTGATCGAATTTGTGTGTATTTGCTTGTGTGCGCGTTGGTCAAACTTGTATTTTGACTAGCGTATAACGGGTGTTGAATATATTATGTACATATAGTAACGCTTGTAGAATTGTTACGCTTTTATTTAGAATTTTAGTTTATTTATTTTTTAATTGTACCTTGTATTGTACCTTGCAGTTACAATAATATTGCTTATTATAGCATCTGTATTTTAGTAATTTGTTGTATAACGATTACCTCATCATTAAATTAAGAAAAAATTACTATTAATTATAAAAAATGACATTATTTTATTCCTAACCTGGGCAGCCGAAAGCCGGGAGTTAAATGCAGCATTTATACCTAAGAGAGTTTTAACGTAAAGATTGTTAAATTTTGGTTAGTAGTTAGTGGTGCTACGAGTTCGCCCGTCTTCGTCCGTAAAATATCAGTCCTAGAGGATACGTCTGTTGGTATACCTATTATGTCAGAACTACATCCACCGATCAGTTTTGATTGAGCAAGTCGCCATGAACTCATAGCTCAGAAAGTGTGTTTATGAGAATACCGTGATCTACATAGTCCAAAGTATTTTCGAAACCCTTTGTAAATCAAGTCAACCTACCTACCTTTCCTCATAATTGACAAAACGCAGTTGGAAAAGCGTCAATTTCGTGAAAGCAGATCGGCGTTTAAGGAAATTGTTCTGAAGATGTTACTTGTTTATGTGTATAAGTAATCTACAAAACGATTTGACAAACTTATGCAATATATATATATTAATCTCACGACGCTGGTCTAGTCATTGTCATGGATAAAACTAAAATAATGCACATAAGTTCTAGTAGCAACAGAAAAAACCTATATGTATATATATATATATAATTATATATATATATATATAATGTACAATTGTTAGCTCATTCACATGCCTGTATACATCAGAAAAACAACATAAGTATAAGAAACTGTGGATCTCCTTCCATAGAGCTGGTCGACAAATACTTTTTTTTGTTCCCCTCCACGGGAAGGGCAGGAGGATAAAAAATGCTCTGCTACTTTAATTTAATTATTTGCTACTCAGCCTTTATCTGAGCGACGGCCAACTGGAGAAAGAGGCCGCGCTAGCGGGGCCCAGAAGGGCTCAAAGCACTGAAGGTGAGTTCATAGCACTGAAGGTTCTCAAAAATGAAAAGTAAAAAGTAGAATTTAAAGTTACATTAAATAAATATTAAAGAAGTTAAATTAATCCGAATTTACGTTAGAATTAGAAGTTGCGGCCTGAAGGGCTAAGAGATCTAGCGGCAGCTGCGTCGCTACGTTCGTGTGCACGTTTCTCGGTCTAGCGACTTTGAATTTCGAATCTAAGACAGGAGCAGTATATGAGACTGAATCTCGAACTAGAGGATTGGGATGGGATTCGGCGCGTTTGAAGAACGATTCTGAGAGTGTTTTGAGGTGCTGTTGCACTGTAGGTAGTTCAAGATCTCTGTTCAGGTCCGCGTAACGCACGTACCACGGTGCGGCTGTGGCCCTGCGGCAGAAGAGATTTTGAACTACCTGCAGTTTTTGCAGGACGGAGGGTTTGGCGTGGGCAAAGACTGGCGAGGCATATGTCATGACTGGTCTAACGCAGACCTTATAAAGCGCACGTTTGTTTCTGAACGACATTTTACTTTTTCTAGCTAACATATTATATAAGCGGCCTAAGTGAAAACGGGCGAGTTCGATTACTCAATCGACGTGTGGCTTGAAAGAAAGCGTCTGGTCTAAGGTGCCGCCTAAGTATTTGGTAGTGCGCTTCCAGGGGATGGGAGTACCTAACATTCGAACGTGCAGATTGTCAGCGACATGACGTTGTTTGCAGTCGAAGTAAACCGCAGAACTCTTGTCTGGGTTCACATCGATACGCCATTTTTGAAACCATGCACCGAGGGCGTCTACAGCCTTTTGGAGTCTGGTGGTGATACCCGGGACACTTTGGCCTTTGGTGTAAAGGGCTGTGTCGACGGCGAGTAGGGCGAGTTCGACGTCTTTCGGCGGAATGGGAATGTCGTTAGTGTACACGGTATACAATAGAGGGGCGAGGTTTGAGCCTTGAGGGACACCAGCCTTTATGGGACGAGGCGCGGAGAGCGTGCCTTTATGTTTGAATCGAAACGTGCGGTCTTTGAGAAACGACGCGATTATCCTAACTAGGCGAGCCGGTAAGCCTATTTAGTAAACGAGACCGCTGTGCCAGACTTTGTCGAAAGCCTTGGCTACGTCAAAGAAAACTGCGATCGTTTTCTTTCGTTTCGGATAGAAGCCGTCGAATATGTACTCGACGATTCGATGGACTTGCTGAGGGCAGGAATGCTTAGTGCGGAAGCCGAACTGGTGGGAAATGATGAGGGGATCGCCATCCGTTGGAAACAGATGGTTCCGCATTTGTGAGAGTATGACTTTTTCGAGAAGTTTAGACATGGCCTTGAGGAGGCTGATGGGTGCGTGATTAGCCGGGACATTAAGAGGTTTACCCGGCTTGGGAATGCCTATGACTGTCGCTTCTTTCCAGGCTTTTGGACAGTAGCTGTGGTCGAAGCAGGCATTGAAGATGATGGCTAACAAGGTAAGCACCTGTTGAGGCAGATGCTTAAGTGCGTTGTTAGAAATACCATCCGCACCCGGAGCCTTTTTGGACTTTTGACTTCTAATGAGAAGCAAGATTTCATCATTAGAGACTGTAACGGGGTCGTCGGTGATGGGGAGAGATTTTCTGCGGAGAACTTCGTCCTCCACCGCCTGGATGTGGGAGGGATCCGCGAGTTGCGTGCTGGGCGAACATTGTGCCTTCGTTGTGCATTCGGCTTTCTCTTCGGCTTCAAAGGCAATAGTGCCGTCGGGGCGAGTGAGAGGAGGAATGTGAGAGGCGGCTCCTACGCGTAAGGCTCGGGCCATACTATAGTAAGCTTGGTGGGACGGGGAGATATTCTCCATGAGATCGTTAAACTGAGCGTGTCGGAGTTCCGCGAGGCAAGACCTAACTTTACGTTGTAGTTTGTTCGCAGCTGAGGCGGGCGTGGAATATTTCTTGGCCCTCCGGAGAGCCGCGTTCTTAGCTTTAATGAGATTGCTAATGGCTAAGGGTAGATTGGGTATACTTCGCTTAGCAACCTTTTCGTTTACACTGATGGCTGAGTTGATAGCATCAGTGAGGAAGTCGACTAATGAATCTATTTTGTCCGGGCTATCTAATTGGTCGGGCGAGATCGTGAGTGGGGAGTTTGGGGCCTCTAAGGCTGAAGCTAACGTATTTTTAAAACCTTTCCAGTTGGTAAAGGTCTTAGGAGGAGTGGCGTGATTGTTAGGCGGTCCTAGCACGAGGGAAACGTTTGATAGACCTGAGATCGAGGTTGATTTGTTTGACGATCGCAAAATCGAGGATGTCAGGAGAGTAGTTAGGGTTGCCGGGATAGTGAGTGGGAGTGACGGGAGAGATGACGTCTAAATCGAGTTGCTGAGTGATTTTAAGGAGTTCTCTACCGCTTTGGTTGGTCGATAGGCATGCCCAGTCAGTATGTTTGGAGTGAAAAATCTCGAAACATAATGACTGAATGGCCGAGGGCGAGAATGGCCTCGAAGTCGCTAAGGATAGGTCTGGTATGATGGATGTCACTAGGTATGTAGACTGAAGCTATGATGACGGTCGGATGACCAGTCATAGCGAAAATAGTCAAAGAGAAAAATAAATAAAATAGAGAAGAGAAATAAAATAAAATAAAAGGAGTGGTTCAGTACAAATTCGTTGTCACCGTTAAGTATCCTTTGTACTGAGACCAGACTACTTACGATGGGCACAACACTGCACTCAGCACAAGCACAACACAACTTAGCACAGCACTTTGAAGACTAAAGGGCTTAGTCACAAAGAAAAATCACACTTCGATACCACTCAGAGGGAGAAGAAAAACCTTTAAAACCGTAGCACGGAACCAACACGCTAAACTGTGACGTCAGTAGACTGAGCGCCACGGAATATCGGTAAGGAACCGATCAACGGAGAACGAGGTCTTATACGTCCGTACCGGGCGACGATCGGAGCGAGAATGTGGTGTCGACAAATACAAATATCTCGGGTTAGTTATAGAAAATTGCCTCAAGTGCACAGAACATATTAAATATGTTTTCGACAAATTGAAACAATTCTTTCCAAATTTAGTATATTGAAATGTAATGTACCAACTTTGATATTAATACAGCTGTATAAGTCACTAGGAGAATCTATAATTGCATATGGATTGAGCAGCTACGGTCTTACCTTTAAGACCCATCTGAATATGATCTATGAACTACAACTTAGAATAGTTATGTATATGAACTACAACAAAAAATAGTTCAAGTTCAAAGATTACTACAGCACGTTGTTTCAATACCGCAATGTTCTACTCATTCATGATAAAATCAAATACACATTACTCGTCGAACATTATATTAATGAAAATATACAAATACCTTATAATGAAGACAGGCGGACTCGTAGCACCACTAACTACTAACCAAAATTTAACAATCTTTACGTTAAAACTCTCTAAGGTATACAATTTAATTAATAATTTGCCCAGAGAACATAAAATAAATTATACCAAAACATATTAAAGATAAATCAAAAATACATTATTGAAAACCTAATGGTATAATGTAACCAAAGTTCTATAATAATAATAAATATTTATTAATTTACATCAGTATTAAAAACATTCATATAACATGTAACAAAACAAACTAAAATTCTAAATAAAAGCGTAACAATTCTACAAGCGTTACTATATGTACTTAATATATACGCTAGTCAAAATTCTAGTTTGACCCTCGCTTACACGTGCAAATATACACAATTTGGATCACAACTATGCACAAAACCAGAGTTTTGGTTTGTAAAAAATTATTCATTATGAACTCATGGTGAACTTGTTTGTTAAAGATGTATGTTTCTTAAAAAACAATTAGCCACCGACAATGTTTGTTTATAAGCGATGCACGGTAAAACTTTATTAACTTTATATTACATTGTTTTAAGCATAGTAATGAGTAAGTATTTGGTTATAATAATAAATGGATATAAAAGTAAATTTGTTTGTAAAGTGATTGCTCAAAAACTTGGCCTACCGTGCCAAAAATGTATCCCATGAAATTTTCCAATTTAGTATTTACACCTTTTAATGTATCCGAACAAGAAGGTTCTGTGATATTCAGGGTGGCCAGAAAAGTGACATCCAATAATTTATATTTGGTGCCTCGTGTTGAGAAGTATCTGAAACACTCCTATGTATGTTATACGATTTTTCATAGTTTTCGAGTAAGGTACGATTTTTTATGAATTTTCGCAAAATTACGACCGAATCGAAATAAATTTATTTACAATACGTTTTAAAAATCCACAGAAATGCACAATCTACAAGTGCTTAAGAAATTATCTTTTAAAAGTCTGAAAGCTTCACGATTCGCTCTTACTACTCTTTCGGCTTCTTCAATCGTCCCTCTAAGCTCTTCTTCGCTCGAGCAGTCACGGGCATATGTGTTTTAATTGTAGTAGCCCCAGATGAAATAATCGAGGTCAGAAGGACGTGGTGGCCATCTGATTGCTCCGTTGCGTCCGATCCATGGATTAGGGTACGTTTCATTAAGATGATGTCGGACTTGCGTTGGGTAGTAACATGGCGCACCGTCATTTTTAAACAACATTGTTCAGCTGAGTTCCAAATTGACGTCTTCTAGCAACAATGGTAGGTCGTTTTCTAAGAAATTTTTGTAAGTTTCTCCATAAAGCCTCGACGGCAGTTCAAACGTGCCAATTTGGCATCTAGAAGGTCTCGCTTTGTGTGGATTTTCAATCGCCAACGTGTGAAGATTATGCATATTGAAGATTCCAACTCGCTTAAACCATGACTTATCGGTCCACAAGATTTTATTCAAAATCCAGGATCCTCTCGCTCTCTCCTTAACATAGTTTGGCAAAAATCAACCCGCAATTAGTGATCTGCTGGCAGTAAAGATTGAGCTCGTTGAATGTGGAACGCGTGGTATCCTTCTTCGTGAAGAATGTTTTGAATAGACGTCTTTGGAATTTCCTATGTACGAGCCATAATTTTTGTACTTGTGGATGGATTTTGGTGAATTTCTTCAAGTCCCATTTCTGTGCGATCCGAATCAACTCCTTCACGTGGCTCATCTCTATGAAATCGACCAGGAATGCGACCTGCCATTAACGCATTGTGCGTATTAATAAAAACACGATGGTTAGGATATTGTTCCGGTTGTGGTCCACCTCGGCGTTGAAGTTGTTCACGACACAGTCGCGCTGCGGCGTGGCCGTTGCCTTGTGCAACTCCAGAAAAATAATGCATTTCTGCATATTCACTATACGTGTAACTTATCTCTAACACTTCCAAGTAAGCTCAGTCCAAATCACAATGCGAAACAGAGTTCAACAAATGAGCAGTGGTCAGATAAGAAGGCAGTGGAGTCCGTGGGCAATGGTGAATTTAGTGGTGGAGACAAAATGGTGACCCGAGTAGCAGTAAACACAAGGTGAGAATGACTGACGTGATTTTTGTTTGCGGTGGCTTCGGTTGTTTGCCGTCCCTGTCACTTTAGACCGGTTCAAAGCCAGTGATAGTTAGGTATACTCTTTACCTGGTCCATTGTTAACCCAGGTAAAAAAGGGTAACATTGAATGATCTAGCCGCGAGAACGGGCAAATTTAAAATTAAATAAACTTTCAAGTCATGTTTGATTCTAATTTTTCTAGAGTTATTTTTGGTTAGTTAACAAAATAATAAATCTTACAAATAATAAAAAAAGAAATTTCTTTTATTCAAATTTTCCACCTCGCTGTCTTTGATGGCTGATTTCAGCGATTAATAGCCTATGAAGTACAACTTTATTATTATTGTTATGAAAGCTTAGAGTCTAACGCATTCTCCGAAGCTACTTAAAAATAAACTACCAGTTTGGATTTTAAATTTTAAGTTGAAAATTTCAACGATAACTCACTTAACATAAATTCTCAACATAAGGTTATTTTTTAGTAAATTATATTAAATAATAATAATAATAATAATAATTCTTTATTGCTCACACAAAATAAAAATTACAATAAAAATATTTACAGTAAATTACTTAAGTCTAATGTGGGCAAAGGCGGTCTTATCGCTGGTAGCGATTTCTTCCAGACAACCTTTGTGTAACTGGAAATCTATTAAGTAAGCGGAAGATATTTTACCAAATAAAAAAAATAAAATAAAATAAAATAAAGCTCTATAAGCATACAAACATACAACTTTTAATATTTATTATTATATACATATATACTAAATAATAATATACATAATATGTAGCATTAAATTACATAGATACATATACAGTTGCAATCTATAATTTCTCTAAAAGGAGATTGTGTAATCTTGATTTGAAGATAGCAATAGACTTAGCATGTCGAATGGCAGACGGCAGTGAATTCCAGAGATGAGCAGCTTTCACAGTAAAAGACTCATAAAAGTAACCCGATCGAGTAAACAAAGCTTGCAGCCTATTGTCATCGTCCGACCGAAGGGAGCGGCCATGGCCAGCACCGAGGAACCCAAACCGCTCCTTGAGATAAACAGGAGTACGAGGGTCATACAGTATTTTGTACATGAGAGTCAGAACGTGCTCCTCGCGACGCAGCCTGATAGGTAACCACTTAAGTCTACGTCAGAATTCTGAAACATGATCGAACTTGCGCAATCCGTAAATGAATCTTATACATAAGTTTTGGAGGCGTTGGAGTTTGCTGAGCAAGTCTTCATTGAGATCAATTAGGCAGACATCAGCATAGTCCAAGATTGGCAAGAGAAGTGATTGCGCAAGTTCAATCTTAGTCCGAAGCGGCAACAAGTTCCTAAATCTTCTCAATGACCCAGACACCGCGTAAATCTTCCTACTGACCTCAGATATGTGTGGTCCCCAAGAGAGTGTAGAGTCAAAGAGAACGCCCAGGTTCCTGACGACACCACTAACGCTCAAGGTAACACCATTCAAAGTAATTTGCGGAATGGTTATTTGATTTAGCTTCGCAATCTGCTTAGCACCGCCAACAATGATAGCTTGCGACTTGTTCGGGTTGATGGTAAGGCCATAAGATTTGCTCCAATTAGAAATAACTGCGAGATTATCGTTTATTTTATGAATAAGGGCACCGATATCATCAATAGCGGCTTGGGAATAGATTTGTAGGTCATCCGCATACAAATGGTACTTGCATGAAAGTAAAGGGGTCACAAAGTTAATAAATATTGAAAACAGGAGAGGAGAAAGGACCCCACCTTGAGGCACACCAGCAGTCACGTCACAAAAGCTAGAGACCCCACCATCAGCGCGAATACACTGTTGTCGCCCCACAAGGTAACTACTGAACCATGTGATCTCCCCATCAGACCCGAACACATTCCGAAGCATAGCCAACATGATATCACTATCAACTGAGTTAAAAGCATTGCTAAAATCAAGTAGCACCATAGTAGTCACATTCTGGCTAGACATCCCTAAACGAATGTCATCAGTAACATTTATCAATGCTGTCGCAGTACTATGCCCTGCACGAAACCCAGATTGATATGTACTTAAAAAGCCTGAGGAATTTATGAATGAACTTAGTTGGTTAAAGACAAGTCGTTCGAGCACCTTAGAAAGAAAGGGTAGAATGGAAATGGGTCTAAAGTGGGAAGGTAATGTAGGACTGGTGGTTTTAGGAACAGGAATTACAACTGCCTTGCGCCAACAGCTCGGAAAAGTTCCAGTACTGAGCGAGAAGTTGAAAATATGACAAAGTATTGGAATGAGGACCTCCAAGCCGAGTTCAACCATCTGGCGGCTTATGCCATCGATGCCCTCTGCGTTAGATTTGATGGCTGAAATGTAATCTTCAACTTCACGCCCCGATACAGACCTAAAGGAGAAACTAGGTTTTCGGGAATCGTTCTTGCTACTCAAAGAGTGCAGTGTTGCTTGTTTTAAGGTATTACATATAGGGGGAACATTAGTGAAGTGATGGTTTAATGAATCAAGATCAAGCTTGAGTGGAAGAGCAGACCTGGATTTACCGATTCCCAGGGTTTTTAAGAATGACCACACTTTACTAGGGACGCCGTTTGCCACAGAACGGTGTATATGGAGGCGTTGAGCATCTCTGCACATCCTACTACAACGATTACGTAGGTCCTTATAACGACGGCAGTTCTCTTCGCAAGGATTGTGTTTATATTTTACCTTTGCGGAATTACGTTTAGCCATCATGATTTTAATGTCACTTGTGAGCCAAGGGGCTGGAAGGTGTTTAAGCCGGACTGGCCGAAGCGGTGCATGAACGTCAAACAGCTGCAATAAAATGTTATTAAAGATCTCCAACTTAGAGTCTATGGTAGGAGCACTAAACATATATTAAAGTTATGAGGCTGTTTATTTTATGCATAAACACACAGTTCATATAGATTTAGTAGCAAACATAGAATTTCGAAGACCTTCTCCTTTTTTTTTAGAAATTTTTGAAACAGATTCGGTCGCAATTTTCCAAAAACTCATTAAAAAATCGTAATTCGAAAACTATGAAGAATCGTATAACATACATAGCTCTCAACACGAGGCACCTAACAAAAATTGTTGGACGTCACTTTTCAGGCCACCCTGTATATGGAAAAGGCAGCGAAAAATTTAATATCATGGCTATTAGATTGCTTAGCCTTCGGCGTAGTTTCTCCAAACGAAAACAAAACAATTGTAGGTTGCCATCACAGCAAGCTCTCTTGGAAGAATCCAATATTTTGATTTGTACTTGATTGCTTCGATAGAAACTGAATACTTGAAAAAGGCATCAACAGAGAAAGAGTTATTTTCGGATTATTCGTGGGGACAATGAGACGCGGAAGGCGTTACAAATATACTTTTGAAAAAATCGTTATATTATACATATGTCACAGTGGACTGTTTATCCCCTTCATCGTTTCTAAAGATATGGTTTGGAAGCTTTCTATTTGATTTACATAAACTGTTACGTCATCTAAGCAATAGCGCATGACTAAAACAAAAGAACTTTGGGTACGATTTCTAAGATAGTTAAGTTGAATAGAGCACAATCCTGTTTGTTTAGTCTGAAATAATATTTTAATAGTTTTGTGTATTTAACAAAATGAGTACACGTACACTGACTTGAAATTTTAAGTTAAGCGTGGTTATGGTTCATGTTCAGTATTATTGATTTGATATTCTCGTGACGAGTTATCTTGTTTTGTAGGTTTTGAGTTCGAATTAGATAATTTTTTATTAAATATCATGCGTTAAATAGATTTTACCTTTGGTGAACACACAAACCGATTATATCTTTTTAATAAACTCTCTAAGAGATGACTGTCAAAGTATAATAGGGGATTTTGGAGTGAAAGATAATCGATACCTCTTCAAAAGGTTGTAGTTAAAATCAGTAATTACATGAATAATAAGCGGATGGAAATTTTACAAATTATCATTGGACTTCCAACATTATTAGATGAAATATATATTAATAATTCGATTCGATTGTTCTATTTATTTTTAGTTTCTGCATACAACAGTATGTAAGTTTGTTAAGGATAATAAATTACGTCTTTACAAGCAGATTACCTATACCTACGGATTTGAGGATCATGATTATGCCACATTATTCAATGTAATAATTAAGAATTACAGCTTAGAGATAATGGAAATCTACTCGGATTTATGAACACATCATTCGCACAAAACAAAAATTGACATTAATCCTACTCACGCACCCATTGGTTCGGCTAAGTAATATGTCTCAAGCTTGATTATACCTTCTTAAGCTTAATTGAGGTTACATCCTTGTAACCTCGTCTTTACATCTTGTAAATAGACGTTAGCTTTTAGATATGCCTTTTTGTATAATATCATATCTTATAACATATATACATTATAACTATTAGTCTTTCCAGCATTATCGAATTATGTTCGATAGTAATCCAAACTATAATTTCACAATGTTGACTAGGTAGATGGAAAAAACATTGTTACGAAAAAAATACATCTTTACTTTAATTCAAGTTTCAACTGATTTAAGTTTGAACTTATTGTTCCTTAGAGGCTTACTTGAATAGCGTTTTAAACTAGTTTCCTCATAATCAAAGGATTACATACCCCTGAGTATTCCGTACCGTAGATATAAAGAAAGTTAGTTCATTCTAAATTCAGCAAAGTCGTTAAATATTCATATTAATTCTCAAACAAGAAGCGGAAATTTCGATTCTCTTTTCCATTAAGACAACGTAAGCAGTGTATTCACAAAGTTATAAAAAAATATAATTGACTTTATTGTATTATATAAGTGAATATAACCATTGGTTATATTCACTTAAATTTTATCACAGTTTTTGTAAAATTAAAATCTGTTTATTATACAAGTTGTAGTTTGTATGGTTATAGCCGATGTAGGTAAAAGTGGTATTCCAAAACTATTTATTGAACCCCCATGTATGATTGATTTTTTTACTGAAACTATGAAGTTTGAATAGAACAAAATAGAATTTTCAAGTATAAAATAAAAAAAAAAAACTTATAATTAACTTTCAGTGTTCTTGACTCACATTTAAAACATTGCAAGAATTGAAGCTGCGTTAAGAAAACAAATTCATTACTTATATTTCGCCTTATATTTAATTTAATAGCTCTTTATGTCACAGTTTTATGATTTTAATGTATGATAAAAAAAAATTCCAATGTTTGCGCTTGCTTTTAGCAAAATACGGAGTGATTTAACGCTTATAATGAAATTAATCTTTGAAAATATCTAAGTAAAACAAATTTTTACTTAAACCATTTTATTTGTAAACAAACGCAGATGAATAATTATGCAGAAAATATTTTATTTATTTAATAATTTATGTACACACAGGTTTTTGTACACACAGGTGTTTAGCAATTAATGTATAAAGGTACTGCTTATTTCTAAAATAAATCTCTTCCAACAGACCTGACACTGGAGAGTGTGAATAATAGCAAATTTAGTGTATACAAATATAAATGTTCCTTACGTGTTTTATAGTATTAACCTAGTGACATTTCATCAGTAAAAAAAATATTTTTTATAAATACAATCAAACATTATTAGTGTTTTGTTTATATGATAAATTAAGACTAAATCTGGACATTAAATTTTAAATAATTTTTAATTGATGGGCTTATGCCCGTAATCACCAACAGCCTCTAAACAGTAACCTAACTTGGTGCCCTTATCTTAGGGGCTGTCTCAAATCATCCCCTAAACTAAATTCTGTTTCATCATCCTAAGGGCTACCTAAGTAAGCGTCTCCTAGTTAGGTGATGTTTAGTACGGAGGTACTACGTAAACTTTTATCGATAAATTATTTGAGGTAACGATTTTATTGATATTTAGCTGAAAAAACCAAAGAAAACACTTAAATCAACGTTATTAACTCCAGTTTATTTTAAAAATGGAGAGTCTACGGCTTGTAAATATTAGATAAATTTAAAAAAAGTTGCAAAGTTACTTTTTTGGCTGTATGGCGAATTTCGTCAGTGCCTAAAAAATCGCTATGACATTTTAATCTGTGATCTTGTCTTGTCGTTACTATTTGTTGTTCTTGTTCAGTGTCTGAAAATCGTATAAACACCCTTCGCAGAACCACAATAGTATCAGACACTCTCTTTATAATTCGACTGCAAGTAGAAATACTAATGCCATTTAGATCTGCTATAAATAATAATTGCCTGTTGCATAAAATCGAAGGGCACACAGCAGTTGGTTAATCGGTGCCACAGATTTATTTCTGTAAATAAGATACAAGTAGGTTACAAAGTTACATAAATAAAATTAAACACAAAATTAAGCAAGTAGTAATAAGACTTTAAGGCAGGTACTAACCTGTCATCGTGGAATTCTAACAAATGTTCAATCTTTTGGAATATAAATAAAACACTCTCTTTTTTTTAAAAGTATCTTATGAAAAAGTCTTTGTCGTCTTAAATTGCTTCTAAATCTTTAAATAAATCGTGGTCACTATCCATTTTCATCACTAGGAATAATTATTGTTCGGCAGTCGGAAGGATATCTTGCAAAATAACCTAAAAATGTACGTCACCTAAGTGTTACGGAGTCGTCAATTCATCCCCTAAATTATAAGGGCTCCCTAATGCTTAACCGTTGGTGAAAACAAAACTTGCGTTAGGTGCCCCTTAAATTGGCATAGGAGACACTTAAATTTTATGGGCTACTGGTGAAATCGGGCATTAGTTTATCGTATGTATATAATATCGCTTTATATTTCAAAATGCCACGTGTTTAAATTATGTTTATACTATAAAAATTATAAATTATAATAAGGTACGGAACTTAAATGTTATCCTGGCATGTCTTTTGAATTGCCTGAAACAGTCTTTAGTCGGGTCGATGTCGAATCGCGTAAGATTGTTTAGGCTTGTTGTTAAAGATTATAAGGCCACATTTTTTTTTATTAATAATTAGCAGGCGTTTGTCTTCCATCTCACCTGATGGAAAGTGACGATGAAGACGAGGATCATACACATCATCATTGCAAAACCAATTTGGATTCAATATGCAAAATTAAAATGAAATACTCGTAGCATTATGTGCTTGCCTAAGCAAATCATATGTCAGAAAAATTAATAATAAAAAAATAAATGAAAACAAATACAAAATGTACCCGGAAGTTTTATTTTTGTGACTCAACATGCTAAGACATAAAAACGTAATTTCTGTTGTAAACCTTGTACTAAAATTGTCGTGGCCCGAATTTTGAATAACGTTGGCTTTCGAGATTAAGGAAAGCAGCTTGAAAAAAGTCGCGGTGCTAAGACCAACTAATCTATTCCGGACCGCCTACATGCGGTACTTTGCCGGTAAATTGCCTAGATCCTACCTTTTAGCAAGGAAAGAAAGTGATATCTCCCTGTTTGAGAAAGCTCGACCGCTTGTTCTCTACTACCATGATTTTCAGCTATTGATTTGTAACCAAGTAGCTATGCAATTACTATTGGCCAAATTAAATTAAAAACTGTAAAGACTTTTTTTACTAAGAAGATCTGAAGGATCAAATATAGAATTTCTAAATTTTTCGTCAATTTCGAAAATATAAATTCTTTTCTCCTCTATCTGACTCGCGAAGGTTTCATCGTTTTATTTAAAGGCAAATTTACGAAGCTGTCTTTTTCAGGTTACACCTTTTTTGAGTCGGAGCGGCAAGAATGGGGTTCTGTCTACGTTATCACTTATAAGTTAGAATTTCACTTATACAGATCTGTGTACTTTCAAAACAGTAGCACTCGCGAAGCTATTGATCTCTTGATGATAAAAGGTAGATTTTTATGAACTACTCGTATTGATTTGTAACGAATAAATATTAACAGTAAAGTAATTATAGAGTATTTGCCTCTCATCTTTTATATTTACTATATTTGTTATTTTTATAATAATGAAAAACATTAGTATGCAATTTACTTGTGCTATTTAATATCAACCAAGACAATAAACCACGCCACCACCTCTCTGTGCGTAACTACTTTGACCATGCGGCTAAATGTCAGACGCTCTGCAGTCATGATATGCTATTTGTAAATCTTAGGAACGAACCCTAAAACTAGCTATGATAAAATATTCCATTGTTGTACTGAGGCCAACTTTGACATCAGATGGCAGTAAGTGACAGTTTTCTTTGTAACGTCACGAGTATTCAAATACGGGATAAGAGAATAATTTATGATGATTGAAATTTGCGAAAAAAACATAAATGTATTTTACTAGGTTTCGTTCGTTGAAGATTACGCTAGCGTACATTAGCCTTATTAGCGTAACGGTTTCACATAAATCTAAAACCAGGAAATCCGTCTTCAAATCGCAGTTTCCAAAATAGACCATGATATACATTCTCCGAAATTCGAGTTTAAAACTGTCCGTAATTAAGATCGTCCGAAATATTCATAATAGTAAATACTGGAAAATGATTCGCTAGTAAAATTGTTTTCATTTACAATTTGGTATACCGCAATCATTATTTTGTGGCGTTCTCAATAGGTATATATTTTTTTTATTAATTTTAGAACGGCTTTGATTATATCATAATTAATTATTATTATTATTGCTGTTCAACCAAATAAATTACTAAAAAGCAAAGTGGGAGTGAAACTCAGAATAAACATAAATATTAACAACCATGACCCGAGAACGAACATCTGTGTTCATCTGCAAATGCCCCGACCAGGCTACTACTTACTACGCCTCTAGGCCATCTGCCTATTTGTATCTGTAAATTTGCTTTATCTATAATTTATTTAATTCTTTATTACGTATGTATATTTTTATTACGTACTATATGTACTACAAGTAACGACTTCGTAAGATGGTACAATCAACAGAAAAAAAAGCATCATTTCTATTTCGCTGTTATTGAATAAACATTCAACAGCTTTTTATAATTGTAAAAATGAAGTTACTGAATGACAATATTTCATTCGCCTTTCGCACCTTAGGTTTTTACGATGCAATAGAAAATTCATAAAGCAATCCATGAAATAGGCGAATTTATTCATTACGGCCCGAACGCTCGCAGCACAATTGCACATTCCATAAGGAATGCCTCATAACATGTTCCCCGTTTATTATTTAAGCCCTGTGGCTTGAATTTACGATTAACCCTCAGGATTATACGGTGTCTCGGTATTTATTTAAGGTGGAGGATGATTATTTCTCAAGGAATTTCCGTTACGATAAACTTCATAACAGTAAGTAATTACAATATTTATGAAAGGACCAGAAACAAAACACGAAATACTCAATTAGAAAAGGACAAATATTGAACAGCTATATTCATTTCACTTCATTCAGACAAGTAGTTCTGTTGATTGTTTAAATACAATGTTTTACCACTAAAAACTCAAAGGTCATCAAACGTTTCTGAATTTCCCCTATCACTTCTCACTCCTAAACTATCTAAAATAAATGCTATCCCAGTAGGAGAGTTTTCGCATTATATACGAGTAGCCCATTTCCTAGAATGGCCTACCTATTCTATTAATCGCACTACAAGATATACAGTTTGTAATATAACAATAAATGTTTGTTTTAAAAAGAATATTCGTTTAAAATATTATTTTATTTCTTGTACATACAAACCGTCACAACTGTTTTTTATTTCTTCAGTATAACTTACGAGTTTGTAAGGATTCATGGCTTTTGCTTCCATATTTAGTTATGTTAGTTATTGTATTTCAGGTACAAAATAACCAAGTCAATATTGATAAAATAAAAAATTGCGTTACAAATAAAATAATAAATTGCGTTACTTCTTGAATTCATCGTGCAGGTACTTTATTGATTAGCTTTTATTCTGCTGATTCGCCTGCATCCATTATTTACATTGAAACGTGTTAAACGAAATCATCTAAATTCACACATACACAGTATATCAACATCACAATCTAAGCAGTCTGTTACGTACAATACTTATTGACACACGACAAAAATCATTTGAACCGGTTTATTATTCTCAGAGTTTGTACATCAAATAATCTTTCCTTATTATAGTTTTATATGTATATTTACTCAAGCTCATGAATAAAGCAATTAACACATAATTTAGCATGTTCAACAACTAAAGCTCATTAGTTTATTTTTATTTTTTACTTTTTTCATAGCTGGCAAACGCGCACGTGGCCCACCTGGATGTCATTTGTCGCAGAAGTTTTATTTATTACTATAAAATGCCTTGCCAAATGTACGCTTCAGTTGACTCGGCCTTTGTTCAAGTTATTGCATGTACTAATAGTTAAATAAAACATCCTGTCCCGTGGCTAATCGATTAAATAAAAGTGCTGTTAAATAAAAAAATACTACAAGAGCTAAGTTTACCAATCCACAGTGATCTAACATATAATAAGGAACATTACAGAGCTATTAAAAATCACTGCAAAAGTTCCGCCATATTTCACAATCCGTTTTTCAAAAAATTCAAGCAGCTAACGTCTGTAAATTTTTTATGGTTCAATTCTTAAAGGACCATAGGCGGAATCGTCCCCACCCATTATCAAAAATGAAATGCTCAATTTACATATCTTGGCAAGATGATATTTTTTTACTATGGCGACGTTATCCAAATGCACGGGGTTCTCAGGGTATCTCACGTTTAAACAAAATAATCTCGTTGATGTAATATTGACAAATAATTGGTTTTTTTTTGTTGCCCTCCACGGAAAGGGCAGGAGGATAAAAAATGCTCTTACGCATACTCCGCGCGCGCGTCCGGAGTAATGTGGAACTCGCTCCGAGCCTACCAGAGCCCTACCCACTAAAAACCCCTGAATGACTCGTGCAATTCTTTGCCACACGGCCTTCATCTGAGTGACGACCAATTGGAGAAAGAAGGTGCGCTAGCGGGGCCCAGAAGGGGTCACCCGCTGGGATTTACATAGCACTGAAGGTGCTCAAAGCACTGAAGGTGAATACATAGCACTGAAAGTGCTCATAATTAAATTAAAAATTGAATTAATTTGAATTTACATTAGAATAAGAAGTTTAAGAAGAGAAGGCCTGAAGGGCTTCGAGATCTAGTGTTAGTAGCGTGGGTTTGCTCGTGTGCGCGTTTCTCGATCTAGCGACCTTGATCTTCGAATCTAAGACAGGGGTAGTATACGAGACTGAATCTCGAACTAAGGGATTGGGGTGGGTTTCGGAGCGTTTGAAGAACGATTCTAAGAGTGTTTTGAGGTACTGTTGCACTGTAGGTAGTTCAAGATCTCTGTGCAGATCCGCGTTGCGCACATACCAAGGTAAAATACCTGCAGTTTGTGCAGGACGGAGGGTTTGGCGTGGGCAAAGATTGGCGAGGCATATGTAATGACGGGTCTTACGCATGTCTTATAAAGCGTACGTTTATTTCTGAAAGATATTTTACTTTTTCTACCTAACATACTATGTAGGCGGCCTAAGTAAAAACGTGCGAGTTTCGTAACTCTATCGACGTGAGGTTTGAAAGGAAGCGTCTGGTGTAAGGTGACGCCTAAATGTTGGTATTGCGCTTCCAGGGGATGGGAATGCCTAGCATTCTAACGTGGAGATTTGTTTAGTTACTAATTCATATTTTGTACTGTAATACAACCATAATGATAAAATTACTTACAAGTGTTAAATAAAAATATACGTTAATTAATAATTTCAAACTGTTATATATAGTTATATTTAAATACCAGCCGTTGAAAAAACGTTTTCTATATTTTTGTTTAATTACTTAATCATATTCTGTACTTGGTGCCTCGGTAGCTCTAAATATTGAAATTAAACTAGCCTGGACCGTAAATATTATTATGTCACAAAGCAATAAAGGCAAACAATCTATCTGTTAATCTAGAGAAGCGCGAGCGCAGCCGTTTTGTTGATATGGTAACAGCTGACTGGCCGCCGGCTGTGCGCTCGGTCCAAGCTCCGAGTTGCAGTGGGGCGCGCGGTGAGGCGCGGGGAAGGGCCATCCACGCCGTGCGGCGCGATTACTTGTTGATGACTCAACATACTCCCCCCGTTGAAGTGTCTTCAACAGCAGCAGATGCTGTAGAGGCGGGAAGAGGGCATATAATATAAAATGCTCGACGAATGATACCCTTTCTCGTGTGTATGTTGGCGACTCTTGCGATGCCATCGTTGCCCGGATATAGTTCTACGACTCGCCCTAGTAGCCACATTAAAGGAGGTGACGTTTTGTTCTCTATGACTATTAGATCTCGCGTTCTCAATTCTCCTGATGATTTATGCCACTTGGTTCTTGTTTGTAGCCATTAAATATATTCAAGAGAAAAGCGACTCCAAAAATGCTGTTTAAGGAACTCTATGCGGCGAAAACGATGTAGATTAGTAATGTTCCTGTCTAGGACCTGTGGATGTGGCAGCATGACAAGCGAGCGTCCAATTAGGAAGTGAGAAGGAGTTAGAGGAGTTAGGTCAGCAGTCCTCGAAAGTTAAGTTTGTCAAACCAGAGCTACGCCGTAGATGATGTTTCGTAGACTTGACAGCGGATTTCCACAAGCCGCCAAAGTGTGGTGTATAAGCCGGAATAAAGTTAAAATTGATCCCTGGGTTAATGCTACTAAACTCTATGTTTTGTGATAGAAGACTAGCAAGCTCGTTGAATGCTCCTACAAAAGTAAAACCATTATCGGAAAATATGTTTTTTGGTTTTCCCCTTCGAGCAATAAAACGAGACAAAGCAGCTAAAAAAGCTTTCTTCGTAAGATCCGACACAAGTTCGAGGTGAAGTGCTCTGGTAGCCAGGCACACAAAAACACAAATAAAACTCTTAATGAGTCGACATCCTCTGCCCTTGCGGTCCGCTATCATGACGGGTCCAGCGTAGTCCACTCCTGTGTCTAGAAAGGGATATCCTATTTGTAATCTCTGCTTTGGAAGATTCCCCATGATCGGTTGGATAGTGGTTGCCTTGAACCTACAGCATCTAATACATTTATGTACGAATTTCTTTGCTAAGTTTCTGCCTCCTATGGGGTAATAATGGTGGCGTATAGCAGCTAGTAGAAGTTGAGGCCCAGCATGCAACAGCCGAAGATGGAACATCTCAAACAATAATTTGCAAACATTGTGAGAGCTAGTTAAGATAATAGGGTGTTTGACGTCGTAATCATAATAAGAGTTTTTTAATCTACCGCCTACACGTATAAGTTTAGTGTCTGTGTCTAAAAATGGTGATAAAGATAAAAATTTATTTTTATATGGTAGCTGTTTACCTGATGCTAAGAGGTTATTTATATTCTTGAGGAAATGATGCGTGTTGACTTAATCTTAAAATAAGTTTTAAGGATTGACCGTATTCTAATGCCGTTATTTTAATTCTAATACCCGATTCAAACGACTGTTTTTTACATTTGTAAATGAACCGCGTGATATATGCAATTACGCGTTGTAACTTATAAAATTTGGAATGTTTTATACTTAAGTTCGTAATAAAGTTATCAGAATCGTTTGCCATGTCAACGTGAAGGGATGTTATAACGTCTGGTAAGTGGGATAATTCTTGATGGTGGGATTCAGGAAATTGAGCCCATAATGATTCATCATTATAGAGAAACTATGATCCTGACCACCACAGCGAAGAATGTAAAAGCGCGTCCGCTCCGAGTCCTCGCGAAGCTAGATCTGCGGGGTTTAAAGATGACGGAACTTAACGCCAATCGAAGTTTGCGACGGATTCCTGAATTTCTGTATTGTTATGTTATTGGTGTAAATGATAACCAACCCAAGACTATTGTAGAGTCGCACCAAAATTGTACGTCATCTATGTGCAAAGTAAGAGATTGGCTAACCTTTATACAATTAGCGTGTTCCTAATAAAGCTGCGCAAAGTTCGAGGCGAGGTATAGTGACAGACTTTATCGGAGCAACTTTGCCTTTAGCAGTTAGAAATTCCTTCCCCCGCGACGCTACGCACATATACGCACGCGCTGTATGCCTTTTCTGATGCATCAGTAAATATATGCAGTTGTACAGTAGAGGCGGGCTTCGACATTATCCAACGTGGTATCTGAAGTTTATTTTAAAAAATTAAGCTTTTTTGGAAGTCATTCCAGAAATTTTGTATTTGATCAGGTACAGGATCAGGTACGAACATTTGACTAGCCATAGTTGCTGCATTGTTATTTTGGTTTCAACAATACACGGAACGACCAAGCCAATAGGGTCAAATAATAGGTCTTACGTATGAAACTGCCGATTTGCCGTACTGGCCATTTCAATGCAAATATTTTTTTTTTGACTGATAATTCTAATTTCAAATTAATTTTATTTGACAAACATGGAATTCTTTTTCTAAAATCGTCATTTGTTTAATAGTTAGTGTTTTGTTTTCAACGCATTCGAACATTTTTCGTCATCATGGATAAGTTAAAAATTCGAGTAATTATGGAGTATGAGTACCGTCCGTGGCAGCAAAGCGGCACAAGCGGCACGCAACATCAACGACGTTTACGGAGCGAACACTACAAATGAACGCACCACCCGTTATTGGTTTACCCGCTTCCGTTCTGGAAATTTTGACCTGAAAAATGAACCCCTTGGTCGTCCGAAAACTTTGGTCGACAATGACGAATTAAAGGCAATTGTGGAAGCTGATGAAACTCAATCCACGGCTGAATTAGCAGCAGCTTTCGACGTTAGCATCAAAACAATATTGGTCCATTTGCGTCAAATTGGCAAGGTAAAAAAGCTTGACAAATGGGTACCCCACGAACTCAATGACTGCCAGCGCGAAGTACGCGTGGAGACGTGCCTTGCACTGCTCAGCAGGCATACAAATGAAGGAATTCTGAACCGCATTGTTACTTGTGACGAGAAATGGATCCTGTTTGACAATCGTAAGCGCTCAGCAAGTTGGTTGGACCCTGGTTCAGCACCCAAACAATGCCCCAAACGAAAACTTACCCCTAGAAAAGTGATGGTCACTGTTTGGTGGTCTAACGCGGGTGTAATTCATCACAGCTTCTTGCCAAACGGGACAAGCATTGCTGCAGATGTGTACTGTGAAGAACTGAACACAATGATGGAGAAGCTCACACGTCTCCAACCAGCTTTGGTCAATCGTTCGGCTCCACTGCTCCTGCACGACAACGCGCGACCTCATACTGCACAGCAGACGGTCTCCAAGCTACAAGAGTTGGGGTTTGAAGTTCTCCGTCATCCGCCGTACTCACCAGACCTTGCGCCTACAGACTTCTACTTTTTCCAGAATTTGGATAACTTCTTGGCGAGAAAAAAATTAAATACCCGAGAGGCAGTGCAAAATGCCTTTGAAGAATTTGTTGCCTCCCGTCCAGCTGATTTCTTCAAGAAAGGCATCAATAAGCAACCAATGCGTTGGCAAAGATGCATTGATTGCATGGGTGATTATTTTGATTAATAGAAATAAAAAATATATAAAAAAATCACGCTTCATTTATTTCGTGAAAAACGGCAATTTCATAGGTAAAGACCTAATATTTGGGCAGTAACTGATAAGATATGACGTTTTGTGATCACGTTAGTCAAAGATAAGTTTATAGAGAATGAAAAGGTGTCACTTGTACACCTCCAATCAAGTCCAAGTGTTTTAGATGATTCTATCTCACTTAGTTTCACAATATGAGAAGATTTATTATGACCATTACCGCAGAATGCCTCTAAGAGTTCACCAGAATTGAATTGCCATTTCCTTCAGTTTAATTTTGCAGACTTAATAGTATCAATGTCTTGGTGACAATTATGTAACGTTTCTTCGACACTAGGACCACCAGTTATATAGTCATCGACATAAAAGTCAGGTGCTATTGTAAATTGCACTGACGTATCGGAGCACTCCTTAGCTAATTGTAGTCATCTAGTAGCATCTATTAAGCGTGTATGTTTTTATTGTATGATGTGACTCCTCTCTCCATAATATTTTTTGTCGCGGGCGATGATTTTCATGAATGAGCTTCTGCTGATACATTTTTACATACAATACCCACGCTAACAGTAATTTTATGTTGGCGGAAACGGATTAAAATTGTGAATAAATCATCCTGTAGCGGGGATCCGACCATATGTATTTGGTTGAAAGATTAACCAGATGTAGTACGAGCTGAAGCATCGAAAACCACTCTTAGTTTAGTCGTAGAGTTAGACTTTTTTAAAACGCCATGATGTGGAAAATAATTAGAAAGTAAAGATGTATGCGCTACATGTTCATCCTCAGACGTGTGTCCTAACACAACGTATTCATTAATGAAATTGTCGTAGAGTTCTTTTAACGCGCTGTCTTTAGCTAAGCGACGTTCAAGCGACATGACACGACGTTTAGCTATCATGTAAGAGTCATCTAAGACTGTGTGTGATTCTTTTAAAGGTAGTTTTACTACAAATCGTCCTTCTGGATTCCGATATGTAGTCTCAAGAAATTTTTTTTCACAAGCTCGCTCTTCAGCGGAGAGTTTATATCTTGAAGGGATAGAGTCCAATTCCCAGAACCGATTTAGGTCTGTTTGTAAGTTATTAAGAACCAGACAAACATTTGAAGAGGAATTAGATTGACTAAGACCACCCGACATGAGCCAGCCGAGCCTAGACTCGAATAAGATTGGCTTATTTTTTCCCAACTCTATAGATCTGTTATCTATTATGTTCCAAAAGAGTTCGGCGCCGACTAAGACGTCGATCGATATCGTCGTCATATAAAATTATCTTGTTGACACATGTGACAAAGAGGCGTTTTACGTGAATTTTCATTAACCAAAATTGTATTCTTAGATTTGAAATGTAATAATTTTTTGCTGTTGATTTCTTTATTAAATGGATAAGACGTATGAGGTAAAAAGGACTTAGAAGACTCTTCTTCTTGTAATAAATTTGCTTTATTACTAAGAAATGTGATTATGTCTTCTAATGTAGGTTTCCTACTCAGTGTATTTTTACGTTCTCCCCATTTGCGGTTCGTAACTTCATCAAGTTTTCTAGTAATGAGATATATTTAAAAGGTATTCCAATGTTGAACGGGTTCATCTAGAGTAGCTAAGGCCCTTAAATTCTTGTTTATCGTATCAATTATGTACCTAAGTGACTGACTCGATTCCTTTTTAATAGGCAGCATATTAAAGAGTGCCTGTACATGATTATTAATATGTGCTGTTTCGTTATCAAATCGTTATTAAACAAGCTCGCAGATGGTGCAGTTTAATAATATTGTCGATACTAGCATCGTTATGAATAATAGAAACAAAGGTGTCCCTGAACTCCAACTAATCATTACAGTTTTCCAAAAATTTTGGTAGATCAATTTTAGGCAGTCGAATAGAATTGTATTTGTGCATGACAGTCTTACCAGATTCCACATCGGAAGTGGCATCCTCCGAAAGTAGCTTGCGACTGGTATTAATTAACAGACGAGCGGAAGCCACTAAAATCCCATACTGCTTTTCGAACTTCTCGCGCTCCGCATATTGCTCGTCAGGGTCTTCCGCTTGCTCCTCCATTTCGGTCTGAAACGTATCATATTTCTCATATAAGACTTCAAAAGTACTGAATCGATATTCAAGCTCGTAAGGTTGCTCTTCACTAAGTTTATTGCAAGTTTTTGATACTTTTAAGAAGAGAAATGTGTAAGCTTTGCTTTAATTGAAGCACGCTTTTTAGTAAGGCTCTTTAAATCGCTCATATTGCAAGCAAAATAATAAAGTTCACAAGCAAAGCCAGATGAATGGTTAAAGTTTGAAACACAATAATATAATGATGAAGTATAATATAATATGAAAATAAAAAATGAAGTTAACTTTTGAAGAAAAGGTGAGCAAGTTTATAGCAGTAAGCTTTGCTATCGTGAATCAAAAGGGGCAATGCTTGGCCTTACAAAATGCTGCGTAATGAACGTGAATATCCAAATAAATAATTATGTTAATTAGCTAAATCGACTCTCAATTTAGTACAAACTTTAAACTCAATAACATTTAAGATAATATAAGATAAAATAAGATAAATACATTATATTCTAAATACTGTAGATTATTTTCAAAATATTAAAGTAAGTATGTATAAATCATTATGATACTCAACACTTTATCCAAATTCAATGCTTTAAAAAAATTGCAGTAAATTATGTTATGTGTTGCGATCTAATTAAAATAACGCGAAAAATAAAAGTGATTATACCTACTTACGTGTTGATATGAATATAATATGAAATGAGATGATAATATGAGTTTACATTGTTGAAATGATTTGTTATGACGATTTACTGTTGATATTTGAAGTTCGAATTTTGTCTAAAAATTTTATTTATCCTCTTTTTTTTTTAATGTAGGTAGTTAATTTATTTGCTTAAAACCTTAAAATATCGATAGTATACGCTCTTAAATGACTTAATGTAAGGGTACTATGATAAGAGCAATGAAATCAATATGAAAATAAAGTAGGATGATGGATGTTGAATGCTTATGAAATTATGAGTGATGGTGAAGAAGAATAATGAGGAGGAATTGGAACAATATAACTGTTTTATGGCCCAATCCAAACTGTAGCTCGAAGATCCAGTTTTGTGACCCCTTCTGGGCCCCGCTAGCGCAATTACAATTGGCCGTCGCTCAGATGAAGGCTGAGTGGCAAAAAATTGCACGAGCCGACAGGGGGATTTTTAGTGGGTAGAGGTTCTGGTAGGCTCGGAGCGAGTCCCACACAACTCCGATCGCGCGCGCGGAGTATGCGTCAGAGCATTTTTTATCCTCCTGCCCTCCCCGTGGAGGGGACAAAAAAAAAGATTTGTCTAAAACAAAGGATTTTTATCAGTTTAGGGGACACTTTAGGAACACCTTATCCATGTGTATTGGTAGGTGGGGATGGAGCCCATACATTTTTGCCCATAGCCCTTTCTTTACTTCAATTCCCAATAGCATTAGTATTTACCAAAACTTGACTTCAATCTGTTAAACAGACACTTTTCTTATAGTATCGCGATGGGCTCCAAACACTCCTATATTTAGAAATCGAACAATCACTGATAGCGATGCTAAGCATAGTATACATAATATTATATCTAACCGGTTGTAATAGTATAAGTCGGATTACGATAATTCCGTTTATTGGTTTCCATTATCTACTGCCTGTAGGCAGATAATAGATAATTGTGCATAAAAGCGACTGTGTACCTACATCATGAACATCTTCAGCACATTAGCTAAGTTATTGCGTTATTACAATAAATTGCGGTATAATGATTATATATAGACAAATGTTACCTTATGACACCAGTATGTATGTTTGCCGAAGTAGTTTGTTTGCGCTCTTATCTTTGACACACATTTTCGTGAGTTGAGTCATCAGTTGGGAAACTTTTGATTTTGACACCTCATAATCATAATAACAGCTGGTTTAATACATTTTCGTTTATTATTCACTAAGTTTTGCCCGTGCCAATGATTTTGGGGTGAAAATGGATTATTTGTGTCTGGGTTAATATTTTTTTATTTAAGTTTAAATAATAACAAACCAGTATATTTCCATCCAGACATATATTATTTTTATTAGCATTCATAATTTTATCTTGATGCACTTTTGGCCAGATCATAGGGTAAATTTAGCACCACATAAAAAATGATTTTATTTATGCAATCATCAAGTGTTTCAATTTAACGTTAACAATTTTTTGGTACTGGCTTTTTTACAGTTAAGTGTGTATGTATGAATATCAATATTTTTTTTATATTCACTTTTTTTAAATATGGATGGAACAGGAAAGATTTCGGAGCGTTTAATATTCTATCTAATATATACATTACAAAAAACTAAGTTTCTGTAGCAGTAACTGCGAAAGATGCCATGATATTAAGTTACAAAGTTCATGAGATTGCAATCTTGTGGCTAAACCAAACTAAAATAATAACTTGTGAGACGCTAGCTGTTGAACTTAGGCTACGGGCACACTGTAAGCTAAGCTTTAATTACATTAATAAAGGAGCTTATTAAATGGGAATATTTTAGGGGTCCGTGCCCATGGACATTATTAGTCGTAGGTGCTTTTTTGATTAGTCTTGATATTGGAAAAACGTTGCCCTTTGTTTGAATGCCTGTCCTGAGTTTGATTGTAAATTCGTTTATATTGTTCTAATAAATACTAGTTAGCAAAGCTTAGCAATTAATAAAACTCAATCAATAGTTTACTTTCTTACATTGAGAAGCTAAGTTGATCGCTATGTTTAATGTATTCTATTGTAATTAAAATAACTTTCCAACGCACACTTTATGAATAATGGCATATTGGTGAACAAGCACAGAAGTTCCAACAAAGTGAGGTACAGAAGGTATAAAATGTTTCTGAGAAGTGAAACAGTTAACTCTCGTGATGTTTCAAACTCTATGTACTTTTAGATTTTTTTTAATTTTTATACATTTTTAGCCGTTTGGTCAAAGAAGGAGATATTATTTAATAGTTCAAATGATGACCTGAGCTTTAAAAACCGGAAGAAACAAAAAATAAATTCTAATTTCTTATTAAAAACACAACATTATTAATCAGTCATACATGTGATAACCATCAAAGACGGCATCTTGATTACAGTAATGTTAATAACTGTCATGGTTATAATAGTTATTTGACCTTGTTTACTAATAAGATACAAATTTAACGGTTGTACAGCGTCTTTATGGTTAGTTGTTCAAAATTGTATGGTTATTAGCCTTGAAATTCCAACGAATGCTTAAGTGTTTATCTTACGAAGTGTCGTCGAAGTTTTAATACATTTTTATAATAATAATAGTAATAAACCCCAGACAAACACACCGACTGTATGGCCCCTATGTAAGCAAAGCTTGTGTTATGAATGACCGTACAGCGAACCTGGGGGGGAACCTAGAATATATGTCCGTTTGTAAATATTAAGAACCATGATTCGAAAAAAAACATCTTTGTTCATCAAACAAATGAATGCATCGACCAGGACTCGAACCTGGGACATCCGGGCGTAGAGGCAGGGCTACGCCACTCGGTCGCTACAATGATCGAAGACCTTAGTATCTTATAAGTAGATTAGTAGTATCTTAGTATATTATAATCTGATGCCTCATGACTGTATTTATAAAAATATAACAAACCAGTCATTAAAGTATGGCAAAACCTCTATGACAGGTTACCGCTCGGCTTATATAGCAACTGTGGGCGATTTTATATTAATCATTTTTTACATTCCTTACAGGCATTTAGAAAAATTTGTGAAAAATTTTTTTATGTATGGAACGCTGGTAAGTTATAATTTATTTTGAAAATTCTGTTAAAAATATATTTGTCCCAAATTTAAATATTTAACCAGTACAATGAAACTATTGTGTGTCATAGAAAAACGGATCTGCAGGGGGACCTTTTCGTGCAGTTATTTTATACGACTACGACTCAAAACTATCTGAGTTTTCATTTAGTTAGTAGTTCAAAATCATATTCACAAAACCTATTATTTTTGTTAAGCCTAAATTCTTGTATCGTGAAACTTATCAATTTAATTTTTTTGCCAGAGAAATAAGAATAGTTCACTTAGTTTTATTATAAAGTTTGTGTCGTCAATTTTTCTTTTGTACCACTACTGTACATGGCATTACAAAAAAAATACAGTATATTAAATATACACAAAATAGGAACAACGAAAAACGTTGGCCCAATATGAACGACTTCATTACAATAGTAAATAAGACAAACGGCCGACCAACATAATTTCACGATTCACGTTCAAGATTTTCTTTGGAATTCATTAACAACAATCCAATGATTTTACTTTTCGACATTCAAACTTCGAACAGTAATCATGTATGAACTCTATACATATTTAATTCAATTTGACTGATCGCATTCAGTGACGTAGCTATTACCATACAATACGTTCCAGTATCGATACTCACACGTACCTATCGATATATCAAATGTTTCAGTAAATTACATCAAATCGGGAAAAAGATGTTGGTTCATGATTGATGGAAAGGAGTAAGAAGTGTATGACATTATGATTGATGAATAACACATAAAAGTACAGATACTGGTACCGCCTAAATGCAATAATTTTATATATTTTTTTTCATGATCTTTAAAATTGCATCACTTGAGGTAATGATTGAGTAAAATACAAAAGTTTAGCTAACTTTACCACCTGGCTACGAATATACTAAGTTTTTTGTATGTTTTTATATTTATATAGCAGTCTTGAGTAATAACTATGCCAATGATAAGTAAAAAGTTACAAAGTATCTTATAAATTGTAGCTTTTTTTACGAAAACAAACTAAATGTAAGCTAGGATGGCTCTACAAAGATAACCTTACAGCACAAGTGTTCTTCTGTGTAGGGACTCACATTTCTTGGACAATTAGTCCGTATTTGCGGTAGCATTTTAGAACATTATTTTAAATTTAGTTTGTTAGATGCTGTTTTACTGGAAATATTTTTTTGGAACGAATTTCTTGCATTTATTTCTCCAGATAATTATAATCCCATGGCTCATGGATAGGCTTGTAACAACCTCTTAATGATAACTTTACATCAGGTAAGATAAAATACAAAAACCTAGTCAGTTCACAATGAAAACCTATGAGATACATTTCTTTCTAACTGTATTATATAATAGAATAGCCAAACGCCAATGCATAATAAATAATTAAATCCCCAGACAATAAACACCGACTGTATGGCCCCAAAGTAAGCGGAGCTTGTTGATCTGGATGACCATTCAGGGAACTGGGGAGAAACCTGGAATACATATATAAATATTAGCTTTGCTCAGCACACAAATGAATGCCTCGGACCTCCGGCGTACAAGGCAAGACTACTAACCACTAGGCTACTCGAATAATTCTTGAATGTCATCTGAGTATACAATGCCAGAAACTATATCTCAGAAACGAAGACAATAATATAATTCTGCTAGGGGACTACTAGACTAATGATGTAATTCCCCAGCATCTTATTTATTTCAGGGAGCAAAAATCGTGTTGAATCATCTTTAGAGAGACCGACCAAGAATATTGTCTGCCATAAAATAAATTAAGTTTAGCTACACTGATAAAAACAATTTAGCCGTTTCCTTTTGGAAATTTGGAATCCGTGCGCCTGATGAGCGATGTCATAAATTTTCCTACATGCCTGAAAAAGAATTGTTTGTAAGAAAATTTAGAACTGCTGTAATACGAGACTATTTGAAAACAGGTTGATGGGATGAGAATATTGAATTAAATTGCTTTTCTAAGAATTTGTTCTTCGTGAACTTTTGGAATATTATCTTTGAAGTAAGAAAGGCTTTTTATTAATTAAGCTTAATCTTCAATATCTTACGTACTGCCATGAGTTAACCTTCCCTGGACTTCATTTGACCTGTTTCGCAAGGACAGAGAAAGAAACATCTAAACATTCTAAAACCAAAAAGTGGAATAAAAGTCTTAAAGTTTAATTCCACACTGGGTATTCATCAGATACGTTTTTATATAACGCCAGTAGAAATTCTTTTAAGATGAATGTTTTGTGCCAAATTTACTTTTGTTTCGATTCCAACGTTGCCAAACTACGTAAACTCATATAACTACTTAATAACTCTGTGATATTTTTGCAGAATCACTTCAAAGCGCTGCATTGTAGAGACTGAAGTGTTTAATAAAATGTATTAAATAAATGACAATAACGAAACTGGATTGTTGTGAATTGAGACACAGAGCCTTGTTGGGAACCCATATTGTACAACACCGTAATGTACAACACGATAAAACGAAGCACCGAATTGCACGGCCTGATAATTGGTGACACCAAATATTTGGTGTCATCAATTATCGTGGTGTGCAATACGTGTTGTGTTTTATTATGCCGTGCAATATCGGTACGTGCCGATAATGTACACCACCGTATTGCACGGCCTGATAATTGGTGACACCAAATATTTGGTGACATCAATTATTGTGGTGTGCAATACGTGTTGTGTTTTATTATGCCGTGCAATATCGGTACGTGCCGATAATGTACGCCACCGTATTGCACGCCCCGATATTTGATGTCACACCATAGACAAGAATAGAGTTTATTTTTCAATCTGTAGCCCCGTTTACATCTACTTGTCTTCTTTTTTTTTTTGAAAGGCTTGTACGGCTGAAATGGGCTTTATATGTATATTGTATTTAAATATATAAATCTTAGCGTTACTATGTTAAGAAACCAAACCTAAACTCTTATTTATCACAAAATAATACAAAAAGTAATTAATATGAAACCAAAAACTAAGGGTATGAATAAAGGCGATGAGCTTCTTGTCCCCATGGGTTTAGCGCTGAAAGCTTCAAACATATACTTTTACCTAGATTCAATATTTTATATGTTTAAGCATATCAGTGTTGTTGGCTGCTGAACCAGATGGAACACCGGTTCAATTACAGTGGGTGACTGAAATTGGTGATTAAATGCGAATCTAAGTTCTTTTCTAATTAGACTTCTAAAGAGGAATGTTTTTTTTGGTCAAAAAAAAATGAAAGTGTGCCCCCAAGCTTGCCACATGGTTTATTTGAAAGAACATCTCAAATTCAATATTTTCTCCTATGGAATCAAAAAAATATATCCTGCAGAAATTTAGATATTAACTAATAATTAGTCCTAACAAAAAGCTTTTGTTTCCTTTTTTATCGCAGGTAGTTAAAGATGCACTTTTGTGTAAATGTGTGTACATTTCATCGCACGTAAGTAGCTAGCAAGCGAGTTTGCCAGAATTACACAGGCTGGGCAGCGATCCTTATTCCTTTGTTAGCACTTGTGTGACCGAGAAAGCAACATAATGCATAGTGATGCACTTTTGTGTGAAATATGTGCATCTTTCATCGCACGTAAGTAGCTAGCAAGCTAGTTTGCCACAGTTACTTATGTTGGCCAGCGATCCTTATCCCTTTGTTAAAGCCTGTGTGGGCGAGAGAACATTAAGATGTTTATTTATTCGTTTCTTAATAAATAGAATATGAGTGCAAAAGAAAAATGATTTCTTGTAATCGAATGCTCTACACTTACTGGATCTAGGACATTTTTTGCAAACTGCTTGCACCATGTATAATTGTGTATAAAAATACTTATAATAATGTTACTTTTAATGTAACTTTTTAATTATTAAATCAAGATGCAATTTTAGTAGTGATTGAACTAATCTGAACATAAACTTAATAAAGACTAGGGTTTAGTTTATTGAAGATATATGTGTGAGACCCTGAATACTTTTGTTTCAGATACTATTTAATAACGCCGAGATTGTGTCGTTCCTCTAGTGAGAGAGAGAACGGGAATGAACCACCGGTAAATCCCGTAGAACCGAGAGATCAACCCATGGCGCTACCAGTTCGCTTGCTGCATGATTTTAATCACTACGTACCTCCAGCTGCACGTATTGAACGTACTGAATGATTTGGATATTAAGTTATCAGCACCAAATGTCAGTCATGTTTTCGACAAAGCTCAGATCATGGATATGATGAAGATTTTAAAATCTGTACCTGAAGGCGGAAGAGTAGATTTTATTTATTTATTTATTTTTTAGAAACAAACGGTTATACAAGATTTTTAACAACTCATACTTAAGATTAAAATATAAACCTATAGTTTCCTTATTTTTACATACTTAACTACATTTGCACTACATAGTACTCCAAACAAAAAGCAATATTTAATATAAAAATGAAATAGTACAATCAAATATATATAAAGAGAGAGAATATAAAAAGACATAATTCGATCATAACATTAAATTAACAAATTAAGAAAAAATCTAATTGAACAATTTTTTTAAGTTCGACAATTTGTTAAAGAATATATCTGTGTCAAGTAATTTTTCATTAACATTAAAAAGTTTACAAGCTCGCTTAATAAAAGTATTTGCACCATAAAGTGTTCTACTCCGCGGTGTATAAAACAAATGTTTAGTACGACATTGACGTTCACGCCTGCGAGGTACTCTAAAATGTATCCTATTTAATAGTGAGGGGACATTAACATAGCTATTTACTATTTTGTATAATAGGACGGAATCAACACAATCACGGCGGCATCATAATGACTGAAACTTGTGACGATTTAGTGATTCGGTGTAGTCAACGTAATTAAAACCAGTTCTGAAGTCCAAAGATTTTACAAATTTTCGTTGTATTCTTTCTAAGCGGTTAATATGACATTTAAAATAAGTGTTCCATACCGCACACGCGAACTCAAGATGACTTCTAACAAAGCTGTTGTAAAGTATTTTGTAAGTGAGGGAGTTCTTTAATGGTTTACCTATCATTAAAATTAGTCCTAATTGCTGGTACGATTTAGATATAATGGAGTCCATGTGAGGTATAAAGGTCAATTTATTATCCATGATAACGCCGAGATCTCTAATTTGTGTAACTTTTTCAATTTTATGATTATACAGGGTATAGTTGTAATCTATAATAATTTAATTTTTTGAAAAACTGATTGATTTACATTTATCTAAGTTTAAAAGTAATTTATCTTCTGTACAATAAGTTTCGAAACTGAGTAAATCACGTTGTAACAATTCACAGTCCCTAATATTGCGTTTAACTCTGTAAATCTTGGTGTCATTGGCGTAAAGTAGCGAGCTGGAGTGTTTTAGGTGTTTTGTGACGTCATTTATAAATAATGTGAATAACAAGGGCCCTAGATGTGACCCCTGGGGTACCCCAGAACAGACTAGTTTTGGCAATGATGTGTAACCACACAGGACTACCGATTGACTTCTTCTCTCAACATAAGACTTGAGCCATCTGAACAGATCGCCGTGTACACCAAGTCGCCAGAGCTTTGCTAATAGTGTGTTGTGGCAAATTTTGTCAAAAAATTTGGCAAAATCAGTGTAAACGGCATCCACCTGGCAACCGTCCTCCATGGCATGTAATATATCTTCTGTAAATACAACCAGATTTGTATCTACGGAACGACCTCTAAAAAAATCCATGTTGATTAGGAGTAACGTGGCATCGTACCACCTCTGAAAGCTGATCTGTTACAATCTTCTCAAAAACTTTGCCGAAATGGCATAGTTTGGAAATTGGTCTATATTTCTCTATGTCAGAGCTTATTCTTCCTTTCGACACAGGAGTAACCCATGCATGGTTCCAGACATCAGGTACATGGCCTTCTTGGAGAGATTTTTTAAATAATAACGTGATAGGTAAAGCTAAAGCATTGGAGCACTTTTTTGTGAATAGTGGGTGTATTCCATCAGGACCTGATCCCTTATGGACATCAATAGAGTTTAGGTATTTAACGACAAGTTTAACATTTAAATGTATAGATTTAATGTCTATTAGAGGGTTGTCAGGAGGCTCAAGGATGTCGATATTAAAATTGGCTGTAGATTCTACAAAGACTGAGTGGAAATGGTCGTTCAAAAGATTACAAATCTGTTGACCGTCGGTAGTGTGAATTTCTCTGAAATGTATAGTTTGAGGTAACCTGTGATTAGCCATTATAGATTTTATATATGACCGAAAGAACTTCGGATTAGTTTTAATACTTTCCTCTGACCGAGATACAAAATTACAATAGCACTCCCTTTCCATTTTTTCGGCTCGTTTACGTAATATTTTAAAACTTTCGTAGTCTAACGGATTATTATAAAGTTTCCAAAGTTTATGAAATTTTCGTTTCTCTTTTAATAATTTGAGCAGAGCACGACTGTACCAGCGTGGTTTAGAAGACGAAGCGTGCGCGCGGCGCCACCGGGGGACATAGCATTCAATTAATTCAATTAAAATATTATAAAATTTTGTAACACTTTTTTCCATATTTAAATTATTAAAATATTCATACCAATTAATTCTAAAAAGTACATTATTTATCTGGTCAAAATTAGCTAAATGAAAATTAAAAAAATTATTATCTACATATTTAAGTGAAGGGATATAGGCCAAAGTTACATCTATTAAAAGTGATTTGTGGTGTTTATCCTCAGTAACAAGCGGGTTGTCACATGAACAAACATGACAATCTATATTGGATAAAACTAAATCAAGAATCCTATCTCGAGAGTTTTGGACATGGTTATATTGTTTTAAACCGGTGAGTGATAGAAAATCAAACATAATTTGCGTAGCATAATTACCACTAGAAAGTAATTCAAGTTCTAAAGAACCAATACTAGTCTGCCAAATTGCATCAGAAATATTAAAATCTCCCACCATTAAAAACCGATCTTCAGGTTTATCTATAAACAGTTGAGAGGCTATGTCGAGAAACGAAACTAACGCATCCCTGTGACCGCGCCCGTGCGGGATATAAACGCAGGCTATGTTGAGAAAGCGGTCTCGCGATACATACTCCCGTGATTCACAGCTATCGCAACCTAAAGGTATGGACACCCAAACGCAATCAGTGTGTGCGCGCGGCGGCACGGGCCAGTCCCGGCGCAGCGACTGCAGGCGCGAGCGCACGGCCACGGCAACCCCGCCGCCCCGCACCGCGCCGCTCTCCTCCCCCGACCTGTCACATCGATATACATTAAAACTACTGTCAAACAATTCATTGTCATAAAAGTCTGAGGTTAACCAGAATTCCGTTACACAAATGATGTCGAAGTTACATTGTGCAACTTGGGAGAAAAATGCATGCGTTGTAGTTCGTAATCCCCTCGTATTTTGGTAACAAATATTAAAATTTTTAGAGATAATTTATGTAAGCAATAAAAATAAATAAGTCGTGATTTCTCAAACGTGAACAAATGTTAAATAACAATTATAACATTTGATGCGTGCAAAAAAATATAAAAATAAATAATTTCTAGTGAGTATTTTACATAAGCGTACATGGGATAAAAATCAAGTTCATTCAATCATTTTGAAAATATTGACAGGATGGACCCACATGAACTTTATTTTCTGACTGGTCGAAACGTCGATATGAATAGATAGTTCGACGAAACTTCTTCTCTGCGTGTAAGGAGTAAAAGACCTAAAACCACTTTGGCGATATATTTGATCAAGTTGAGAGTTTCAAAATAAATTTACAGAGTCTCTTTATGTCTATACAAAGTTATTCTTATCTGCATCTGTTAGCTCAGCAAGTCTCCCTCCCCACAAGTATTCAAACGACGAACACCTTCAAACGGCACCCGTTCACAAGTTAACGCGGGATCCAGCCACCAATCTCCTCAATCATATTAGAGGGAAGTGAGCGACCCGTCACCCGACGCTACCATAAGAAGAAGTACTTTAGTGACAATGACACTTTAGATATTCACCGGGACGAAGAACTTAACGAACAAACAACACATTACACATGTTTTGTTACAAAAACTACTAAAATCCTGTTAATGAGGGGATTATACCCCAAGGGCTTTTATCATCCAAATAATCGGATAGTTTATAATATGCTTTAGCACACAAATTCTGCTTATAGTTTCTTTGAATTTGTCAATAAGAAGACCTTGGATATCCTCAGGAACCTTATTATAATACGACTTATTACATACGACTCAAATGATGTTTGGTTGATAAATTATCATTTTCATCATTGATAAACTACTACATTTTTGTTATTTAATGCTAGGTCCATTATATTTTTACACATAGTTTTTACTTTATCTTTATCTTGGGCAGTAGCTGTCTCACTTGTGCATCCCAGCCAGGCTAACCATTATCTATACAACTCTTTTAAAAAGTTTCTTTTAACCCTTCCTAGCCAGTAACAGTTTCAATATCTACGCGACGTCCTAAGCCGAAGTCCGTGCTCTTAGACGTATCGGATGTAGGAGTAGTTTATGTTCCACCCTCAGTGCTAGGCTACAAAGTTCGGTAAAATTTAGAAGGCCTATTGGCCTTAACGGTCATAAATAAACAGTTCATTTCGGAAAAAAAAACGATGAGCAGTACCAGTAGTTCCAACGAGAAGAAAACATGAAGGTAAGAAATAGGAGGATAGCAAATTCTAAAACCAAAATCTTATTAGAAAGAACGTATTGAATCCTGAATGTTCTAAGTCAAAACTGACGAAAAAGTGTGTGGTCTGGTGGTGCATATTGAAAGTATACAAGAACAGTATGTAGGTATATTTATATCGTGTATATTTTCAAAAACTGTATTTTGTTACACATTCTGAAACCATACAGTGTAAGAATTTATTCATTCTTACTTTCAATTCACAACATATTTTACAAAATTTAATGTATGTAAAAAAGAACATAACCTTTTTCGAAAGAAAAAAAGATCTTGTTAACACAAGAGAAAGAAATATGCTGGCAGCTCATAATAGCAGGCTTCTTATAGTCACTAACTCATTTATGGGTCAATGTATACGCGTTTATAATGAGGTTCCTGAGGATTTTTTTTATTGATAAAGGTTAAGACGTTTGTCTTCTATCTCACCTGATGGAAAGTGACGATGAAGACGAAGGTTTTACACGTCTATCCACGAGATACCTATTCACTCGACGCTTGAAAGAACTAGGACTATAGTTTTCTGTAAAAATAGACGCAAGCAGTTTATTCCACACCTAGGCGACCCGCACCAAAAAGGAACTATCGAAGCGTTTGGTTCGACTTCTTGGGATATCTACCGTGAAAGGATGGAAGGTCTGTCTGCGTCTGGTAGTCCGATGCAAGAAGGGTGTGGGTTCAACCTGATCAAAAAGAGCATTCGCGCACTCTCCAAAATGTAATCTGTAGAAGACTGCTAAACTGGCAACTTTCCGACGATGGTCGAGATTTTGCAGTTTTTCGGTGGTGAGGTCAAAGTTGTTAATAATTTTTCGGGCTCTTCATTCAACTGCATCCATCGCTTCTAGTTGGTGCTTTGCAGAACCATCCCAAAGGTGGCTACAGTACTCCATACAAGATCGAACTTGAGCTGTATACAAATTAAGTAGCGGTTCAGGGCTAAAGTACCGTCGGACCTTCGAGATGATTCCCAACTTCTTTGAAGCAGTTTGAGCCATGGACACAATTTGTTGCCCGAAGTTTAGTTGGGACGATATAGTTACGCCCAGAAGCCCTAGGTGGTCGGTTAATGGAACAGAAACATTTTGGAAAGTGGGCGTTAGGTCGAAACTGCTCTTTTTCGCATAAAGAGTGGTGTTATAAGTTGGACATGTGTGTCTGTCGATATCAAATCGGTTCAGCATTCTTTTTGCCCTCAGGTGTTTTTTAAGATGTGTTCACTAATTTATCTTTATGCAAATGCAGATATTGCCCGTTTTGCCGCATATTATGTTGCATATTTTTGTAGTTCGTGTGTCTTTTATTTCATTTCTTAAATAGTAACATTCTCTGTTTGATCCAAAGCATTATTATTTTTATAATTATCCATAGCGAGTGCCATCCACGAAGCGCGCACTGCTAATTTTTCTATTGCGCGATGGAACATACGGGCATTCTTGTGGATGGCATTCATTATGTACTTCTGTAACTATCTAAAGATACTTTAGTAATAGACAGCCAAACTTATAGTTTATTTTTTAATAATTATTTATTAGGTACGTACATACTGTTATTACGCACTAATTATTTACATTGCAGTGTAACTCCGCTATTTAAGTGTGTGCTTGATGCCGGGCCTAAGCCCGGAAAAAGGAGGAAGGCACTGAAATTTTTTATAATGAAATGGAGGGGAAATATTCAGTTCATTCCCTACCAAAGCAGTTGGCCAGTAATGTAGTGATGCCTAGTTGGAGGAACTCCCAAAGTTGGGCCAGCGGTTTAACTCTTAATTGATCAGCCTTGTTGTGATATCCATAAGTTATAAATGTATTCATTTCAGGTCAATGAATTCTACCAAAGAAGTGTGAGAAAATGTGACTGGATGAATATATGAAAGTGCAACAAGCTATTAATAATTTAAAAGATTTCAAGATCAAATTATGTTGTTTAAAATGAATTTAATTCAAAAAATAAATATCACATTTTAATTAATTTTCTTTAACCCCTATCCAAATGAGAGAACTTTTTACTTCCATTAAACTATTGGTTTGAAAGTAAATATTTGTAAATATGAAATATACCTACATATATCTTATGTTTTTAAACTCATATTTAATAGAAGCAAACAGTTTGCTGTACACTGGTTGTGTATGCATTTGTAAAAATACTAAAATTATTGGTAAAACCTTTTTAACTACTACCAACTTAATCAAAGATGGACTACCAGTAAGGTTCAATTAGACACATTCTATGAAAGCATAACATATCTTTAGAAAATCAAAGCATCATGCCCATTTTCAGACATCATTCAACATTTTATTCGAAAGTAATGTCTTGAAGTAGCTTGTAAGTAAATAAAGTTATTTTTAAAGTAGGTAGGTAAGTGCTATAATTGCAGCTTTAGTCAGTACTATTATAATAAGGGGAAGATTTATTTGTTTCTGTGTTTATAGGTAATTTATAAACTGAAAGCTAAATCCAAAGTTCATGATAATTATATACCTACTATAAGTTCAAAGAAAAACTGGACTTAGGGACATAATACATGAAAAAGTTACCTATATCAAAATGAGGCTCTTCATCTAAACTTTATTAGGCCCTGATGACCTAGTTCTATTTTTTATCATGTTTGTATTTAACAGGTTTATACTTATAGATATTTAGACTATGTGCAAGAAAAAAGTTTCAATCTCCATGAAAGACAAACTTGTGACAAAAATGACTTAAATTACAATTTTATACTGACCCAATTGGGTTAAGAGTATGACATTCAAATGAAAAAATCTGCATTGCTCCTATTTGCCTCAGTGGAGTGGAAACATTAAAACCTCTGCTTACCAAAGTGGTCGGCCAGTAATATAGTGTGACCTAGTTGGAACTCATTTCCAAAGTCGCACTGGCAGTTTTAGGTGTGAGGTCTTTAGTCAATGCTCTATTATTATACCTCAAATTGTTGTGATATCTATAAACCATAAATGTAACATAAATTGGTAAATTCTTTTAAGGTCAATGAATTTGACCAAAGTGTGAGAAAATGTGGATAGAGTAAAAATATTTTACTGTACAATAAGCATGACACATTCACATATATATGCCTACATATTAATCATTAGGTTGGTAATTACCTCCTTTTAGCAGAAAATAAATTTTATGTTATATTCCAGGTGAAGAAATATTAAAATTAAGAGATATATTTATTCTAAGATTCTTAATATGAACTCACTCATTATACCTCAGCACACCCATGGGTGCAATCATAAAAAAGTAGATTACATAAATTTTACGTTTTTTTTAAATTAAAAAAACAACCTCACACAGTTAAGAACATATTACACTATCTATCTGCATGAATCTAAAGAAAGGTGCAAAATAAAACACAATGAGATTAGAAGTAAATAAAGGCCATTACTTTATTAATAAGTATAATAATTATTATTTATTGACACAAAGAAATATATGTAAGTGTTAATGTAAATATTGTCAGAATAATGCAGGTACCATACTGACTTTCCTCCATAAATTACGGAAGTAGGCTGATATCTTCGTCACTTTAATCAAACACATGGATCTTCCAGTAAGAAGACCCACCCTGTTTACTGAATTATCCCAGCACCAGCTATCAAACAACCCCACTAGTATTATGTCACCTGTCCTGAGAAAAACAAGTAATGTAGGAAAAAAACAATAACATATACACATATACAATAACAAAAACAATAGGAAAGTTCCCAAACATAAATGGTATAATGGGAAATCACCAAAATAACAAAAAAATTATTAACTGTGCAGTAAAACTTTACAATAGTTTGCCGCCCACATTTACAGTTTACATTTTTAACTTAAAAGAATACAAAGTTATGGGTTTGCCTTACTTTATACCATAATTTACATAAAAAAAACTTTTGACGGAATTCACATTCATACTAAAAAATGCAAGACATACTTAAATAATTTGGAACCCATTATTTGTTTAAATTTTAAATTACAGACCTTGCACTAAGTCTTTTTGTAATATACAGAATATTAGAAATTAAAACCCTTTAAGTAAAATAACAATTATTCCTGAGATAATGGAGATACTCTCGGGGCAGTGGAGCATATGACAAGGAAAGATGAAGTTACATAGAAACAACTATGTCTTATTTACTTATTGTAAAAACTGGAAAAATAACTGAGAGTGTACAATCATAAATGGTCAATTAGAAGAGATCACTCTTCAGCTTATTGTAATTGAAATATCTATATTATTTATTAAGGTAAAAGCTATATTACTATAAAAATTCTATCCCTGTTTAAGCAAATTATCCTAAATATATATTTACCTTAATATTGCCTAGATTTTTAAGAAATCAGGCATATTAATACAAAGTCAGGAACCTTACTACTATTGTTGAACACTTTGTCTGTAAATACCTATGTTGTTAAACAAAGAGCTCAAGTCACTTACAGCTGTAGTTTTACTTTACAATGAAGTAAACATAATTTGTGTCATTACAATTAGTCAATGTACACACCCTGCTTAAAAATTACTAATAATTCAAACCATGGGCTTATAATTATGTAATTTAATCACTTGTTGTTTCTAAATATAAATCATCTGTCCCTTCACAGTTCTTGTTAATCTCCATTCTAAAGAATCTGCTGGCCCTGCATAGGTACTAAGAATCTGAAATAGTTGAATGGTAAAGATGTATCACTTTTTAAAATTATTGTTATAGTCTGTAATCGTAGGTCTTAAGTAATTGCCAAACAACCATGGCACGACTATCTTCTCAATAAAATTGTAAGTGTACTATGGAAATATATAATACATACACAACAGAAGTCAGATAAATATTTATAGCAAAATCGTTAAAAGCATCGTTAATATTAATTCCAGGTCAAGTACATAATGTTATAAGTACTTTAAAATCTCGGAAAATATCACGTGCTCCTATCTACCATACAGTGCACACGCATGGGTAAATTACACTAAAAGTTACAAGTTGTACCTTAGAGCTGGTCGAATAGATTGTAGAAACAAAATGATGAAATTCCTCCTAGATTATCTTTGAAGTCCCATTTGCTTATTAGGTGTTTTCATTGAAAATATATATATTTGGGTGCTTTACTCTTCAGATTCCGACATTTCACATTAATCCTGACCATAAACAACATAGAAAACGATGAAATTATCAAAAATCAAAACACAAACACCATGTAAACGATGCATGGTTTTGACAGAAGGCAAAACCACCAACCAATAAGAACATCGCGCTATCATCCAATAGGAGACGGGGTGCTTCCAATTATCGGGCTGTGCTTTCCGCCCCGTGCAAATCAACACACGCTCCGTAATGTACGGCATGATAAAGCACGACCCGTATTTCGCAACACCAAAATTTGTTGTCTAATTTGTGACATGAAATACGGGCTGTACATTATCATGTTGTGCTTTCCTGTGCTGTGCATTATTGACACGTTCCTATATTGCACAGCCCGTATTGTACGACACGGAAAACGTGACATAGCCAGGTACATGAATTATTGGGCGTACATTCCGGCCCGTGCAATTTGGTGTCATGGATTATCGTGCTGTACATTAACCGGACCCGCCTTGTTGACAGACTTGTTGTCCAGACTGGGACCGTGTATTTGTTTTTAATATTGAAATCATATGAAATCTGTCGTCACAACTAAACCTTTATCTATACTTATAGTATTCAATTAGCGTAGTGGTTAGTAGCCCTTCTTTTTACGCCAGAGGGCCCAGGTTCGAGTCCCGGCCGGGGCATTCGCTTGCGTGCCTAGATGAACACAGATGTTTGATTTCGGGTCATTTTTATTGATATTTATATATGTATGTCTATTTAGTTCGCTGTATGGTCATCCATAACACAAGCTCTGCTTACTTTGGGGCCATATAGGTTGTGTGTTTGTTTGGGGATTATTATTATTATTAATTTGTAAAGTGATCTAAATATTATTATAAAAAAATGACTAGACGATAAAAATCCGGTTCTTTAGCTTTCGGTAACCTTCATTATCATTGAACCGTAAATAGTTGTACAACTTAACCTAGCTAACTTGACTACAGTAATACTGATGTCATTTATTTCGGATACCGATAATAGTGTTATTATCGGTTTCAGTATTTTATGCCACTATTTATTAACCTGACTGTTTATTTCATTTTGTTTAGTAGTAAAGTAGTAACAAAGTTAAAGGCCTACTCAAATTCCATCCGTCCGTTTAGTTAGTACTGTCTTTTGATTTGTGCTCATCACGGTTGTAATTCGCCCGTGTTGAAATCTCTGTGATCTGTGAAACACCAATGATGTCCTACGATGTTCTCATAAATAAGGTTCTGCTGGTTAGCTTGCTAACGGCGAAATTTAATCTCTCATAACTTCAAAATAAACAAACATTCATGATTGCCCTTTTAATTTACAAGTTTACAAAATCCTTTCAATATTTGAACTGTCTAACTCTGTTTACTTGATAAGTCTTGCTTCGTATTCCTTATAGTAATAACTTTGCGGTTTTGAGTCAAAATCAAGACTCCAGAATCTGTTTAATTTTGTAGTAGGTGAAATCCGTCGACGTGTCTCGTTTAATTTAAATATAGCTGAGGCTTATTAATATAATTATAGAAATATAAGGCGAAAACGTAGGCGTTTTGTATAACTCCTTGTTAACTAAATGTTTGTGGTTATTGAGATAATAGAAGCCTTAGCCTTGTAAGCCTTATTAATTTTCTGTTACTCAGCATTACATAAAATTACTTGTAAACACGATAGAAGTCTTATTCATTATAACTAGCAACTAGCCATCGTCACTAGCAGGTAGTTTTAGTATTAATTAAGTGACTACAGTGGGTGCCATCCATAAAGATGCGGCCCTATTTTTGGCCTGTGGTCGCACACTGCGTCGGTTGTTCGCCGTTTGGATAGTTAGGGTCAGGGAAACCGGCCAAGCTAACAGATGAAGATAAGAATAATTTTGTATAGACGTAAAGAGACATTGTAAATTTATTAAAAAAAAATGATACCCGTAAAGTTTCTTGCCAGTTCTTCTTCATAAAGGTTTTTCCGAACTGATGTGAGACTCATGCTTTATGTGACGTCAATAAAAACAAGTAATTGTCAATACTAAGAAATAAATATTTGAATTTCAATTTGGATTCAATTAATAGAATACGCCATTTCATATTACATCTTCTTGGATGGCACTCACTATAGCCTGCTATTAAATGGAGTTTTAATTTAATCACATGGACGTCTTTCGGCTGAAAGAACGGTAGGAATTCAATCTTGATTTACTTAGTATGTAATTGTTTATTATGCAAAAGTGAGATACAGTTCTCAATAAAAATAAAAGCACCAAACACATTCAGCCACTTTGGGAATGTAATATAGTTCATCACATCATTAAATAACCTTTCTTTCATACATATTTATTATACCTGTAATACTTTCTATAACACACGTGTGTGCAGAAAAGTTTATTGTCTATATGAACAGCTCATACTACACGCAACATGGGCATTGCTTTAGTATTCACCAACACCATAATAAAATCTGCTTTCAAACTTTGATTCCCGATTGTACCGCAAAGAGGTTTACCAGGTACTAAAGCTTCCAAGACGAGGCGTCATATTCAGCCAACCATTTGTTTACTAGCAAATTTATTTATCCATCAAGTAGCTAAGTTAGTAATTATTTTGTAAGTTCATTACAGTTGTTGACGCTGTTGATATAAATACTTGGAAAAACGATGTTTGTTTGCCTCCGTAAGAAAGATCGTTGTTTGTAAATACTTACAGACATGTGTCTATTTTATTTTTACTACCTATATTCTAAATAGTTTAAGTGCTTTATAACCTTTATAAAATATCGTGAAAAATTAGGGAAATGTAACTTTTATAAAACTTAGATAACAAAATAATTATAAAAGCCATATTTTAGGAGATAAGATCTTTTTTGATCAGTTTTCATTTTCGTACTTGTTACTTCTTGTGTTGGCCTAGAAACTATAAAATAATTTCAATAGATTTCTAAAATTTATATCTTTTGTTTTGTGTTAGCAATAGCATAGTGTTAAAACAAAAAATGGTTTCAGCGCTAAAATCTTAAAAAGTTCACCATTGTCTTTTATACCTAATATTAAGATTTTCATTATTTATCCAAAATTATTTTTCAATGTTTTGTTCTTTATTACAAAAAATATTTTTTTCGACATTTGAGACCAATTTTTAAAGTAAATAAAAATAATTTATTAGAAACACCCATGCACTACAAGAGATGTATTACGTCACGTGCAGCAAGTTTCTCAGCATATTAATTTAGTTTGAGTTACGTACTCTTTGTAGTTTTTTATAGTTATTTTTGACTTAAGCTTGGATTTTTCCTGGTCTGGCTTAAAGCATTTAAAATACAAAAAAATTTAAGTAATGTTAATTATTGAAAAATTATTGTGAAAATTCTTTTTCTCCAATATATTTCTTCGTGGCAGTTGGGTATTTTAGCTTTTTATGTACCGCGCAGTAGGAAAAAAATAAATGTAGGTACTATAAGGTACGTGGAAACCAAAAGTAACAGTTAATTGACTGTGATAAAAGCATTTTAATTTATTTTCAATATACTACATCACTACAGGGCCACGCAGCAAGGGCGATATACATTTTATAAAATCAATCTCTCATGATATAACTTTTTAAACATAGAATACTTAAATTTGATGCTATTGTTTTTAGGTTCGTAAAAGAGGCCGGACTCCACATTTCAAGGGTACTAATAAAAAATATTAATTCATGACACCAATGTATATATATTTTATATTCAATAACATCATTTACTTTACATACCCAAGACGGGATATCTACTAATACAATGTCGACTGTAGACGACCGTCACTAACGGTTAGCTCCAGTAGGCATGCAACGAGGAATGTATACTTATTGAATAAAATAATAAACTAACCAAAACTTATTGAAACTTTTTGTTCACGAAAACCCTTCAAACTTCTTCCCTATATTTAAAACCCAACGATATAATATTAAAGACTTTTAAAAGGATATAATACCTAACATATACAATAGCAACAATTTATAATTATTTTATTAATCAATATTCTAAAATAACTAAGATATGAAAATGTTACTTTATAAACCTCATAAAACATTATTTTTTAAACCGCGAACTCATTCATTTCCCCTCTGCTATGTTAGGAAGTCAATGCGTGATAATGCATGGCATTTTTAGTAAACATGTAAGAAGTTCATCGATGTTTCAAAAATATTCTCAAATACTTGTAACAGAAAATTTTAATACCTTCTAGTCTATTCCACAATCGCAAACAAATGTAAATGTGTGGCATCCAATCAAAATACCCCCAAATATCTACGACAATTTATGGGATTTACGCATCACGAAAAGTCTTAGACGCATCTAAGTCTAGAGTGAACTGAAAAATTATAAAAATTATGATTTATTCTCACTTCAAGAACACAGCGTCTTTGCCAAGCGAACTAGCGCTGCCACGTAGATTGCTCCAAGTTGCCTTCGAACCGGGAGTAGACTCGTTTTTGGGAAGGAAAACATATCGATAGTTTTTACTTTAGTTAACATATTATAACTAACACTAAATATTATGCACAGGTACAAATTGAATTCTGGCGTAACAAAAATGATTTCAATCTATTTATATGAACCTTGATTCGATTAGATGTGCCTATCCGATAAGAACCGCGTGGCTTGCGATCATTTCCCACCAATAGTGGCGCGGTGGTTACGGAACTGCAAAAATCGGAGGTGTCGTGAGTTTTTGAATCCACTTGTCCACACCCGAATGCCCCACAAAGTGAGATTTCAAATCAATGTTGCATAAAAATGACAATAAGTTACAAATACTTAAATATAGTTTCTTATATTCAGTGTTCCTGAGCACAATTAGCTAAAGTTTGAACAAGTTGAATGGCTGTATGAAGTGACCAAGCTTGCGGTTAGTCCAAGTTTAACTGCTAACGAACGTGACATCATTTGAGGAGCTCCAGTCAATGAATCTATACAAAAGCAGAGTACTTATAAAAAATAAACAGAGTGTGTCTAAAATCACTTTTTATGCAGCGTGAGACAAAGACGGGTGATTGTATGCGTTTCCCGAAATAAGAAAAGCAGGGGCTTCTGCTTACTGGAATTGCAGATACTTGTTTGAGATATACTGGCTTCTATTTGTTGCAAATTCCTATTTGTTAATGGCGTTCCAAGGCAGAAGTTCCATGTAGAGTAAGAAACTAAAAAATGCCTTGAACCTTTAGGCTTTCTTGCGACTTAACTACCCCAACGGCAAACTCTCCAGCAATCTGTGCGCTTCGTCAAGGACCTCCATGAAGACAAAGCGGCTACGGATCTTCTCACCGAATAAAAAAAAATCGCACTGAATATTGGAGCTAATCGAATTAAACTGATTATGAGGCTTCTATTTAGGAGTCTAAGGATTGATGTTTATTTTTAACATTTTGCTTAATACTACTTATAACATCTTCTCAAAGATGTCTAAGATAAGAAAAAGTTAAGTTACATAAAATGTAAAATAAATCGTTCCCTTAATTTGTTCATAAATTTCATTCCCTAATTGAAAAAAGGGAACGAAACCAAATTATCGGCGTTTCTTTGATGAAGCAATCTTTAAAAATCTTGATTAAAAAATTTTGTCACGCGTACCTAATAAAGAACGAATTTGGTCAAAATAAGACCCTTTTTCACAACAGACGATTAAGAATGAACGAACGAAAAACAATTGCCAAATTACCGAAGAGTAGGAAAAGTACAAAAAAATCGTATGAATTTCCAACGTATCATGAATGAATGAAAACTTTCCCAATATACAGGGTAGAACTTTGTAGCACCACCTTGAAGTAAAGTACTCTAATCACTGCAGATACTTTACGGAAACATTTTTTTAAAGAAACAAAATTGTATTTATAGTTGTCATAAAAAAACAGGGTGTTATATGTTCGCATCAAAGAAGGGACAATACCCGGGTGTGGTATTTATTCAAATATCTTTGAACGCAATATGTTGCATTTTTAAAATAAAGTATTGTTTCCTTGAAGTAAAACTTGTTATCTCTTACCAAACATTACTATGTTAAGAAGGCAGTAAAGAATATTTTATTTATTTAAGAGCACAGAAACAAGCGGCGACGTTTAGTTTTATTGCTAACAAGTTTTTTCGCGGTTTTTCCCGCGTTTCCTAAACCTGATAGTACTTTTATAATTTAAAAAATTTTTGATTTATTTCTCGTTATATAAACACTTTAGAGTACCGCATAAATCGACCGACTAAAGTTCTAAAGTACGTTAATAGTCACAAAATGTAAATAATCAAAGAAAGATAAAATAAAATAAAAAAATGTTGAAGACTGTTTATAGATAATGTAGAAAATAAACAAAATGTTGATATGTTAAGTGAACAATCAAGCCGAGTACTTATAGATTAAGGTTCCTGCAGATGTAAAACAAGAATTTCATATTAGGAACTATATAAGTAAGGAACATATTAAATTGGCATTTTGTCGTACTGGCCAATTTGATATATATTATATCCTCTTTGGTTAAGAATTCTAATTTCAAATTTATACAGCTATTTACTCACACATTTTTGTTTCGAAAACAGTAATTCATTTGTGTTTTCCTGTTTTGGTTTTTTCTTTGTGCCACTTAGTTTACAAAATGGAAAACTTGAAATATCACGTTATTTACAGGGACGAGTTCCGTCGTGGCACCAGTGCTGCAGAAACGGCTCGAAGTATGAATGCTGTGTATGGCGGCGGTGTCGCAAAAAAACACAGTGAGAGAAATTTCGACCTGCAGAACAAGCCCCGTGGACGGCTGGAGACAAAAGTCGATAATAAAGTATTGAAGGGTATTGTATTGTATATAAGCGGATCCATCGCAAACCACGTCCGAGTTAGCTGCAGGCTGCGGTGTTAGTGAAAAAACTGTCTTTATGCACTTGAAGCAAATTGGGAAGGTGAAAAAGCTTGAGAGGTGGGACCTCGTGAATTGAGTGCAGCAAACCGACAAACGCGCGTCGACTGTTTTGTTACATTACTCAACCGGCACAATAATGAAAGGATTTTAAATCGAATCATTACCTGTGATGAAAAGTGGATCCTGTACGATAATCAGAAACGCTCATCGCAATGGTTGAATCCTGGCAACCCAGCCAAATCCTGCCCTAAGCGAAAATTGACTCAAAAAAAGTTACTTGTGAGCGTTTGGTGGACTAGTGCCGGTGTCGTTCACTACAGGTTTCTTAAATCTGGCCAGACGGTTACGGCAGATGTCTATTGTCAGCAACTGCAAATGCAAAAATATACAAAAAAAACGCCAATTTCAGATTTTACTTAATATTTTTATTAATTTAATTAAATAACTTTGACTTTACGTTCTATTTTCTTAATAATATAAATTTCGAGCGATATAATTACGTCTATTCGTAAAATATGATTATTGAAAAAAAAAACATTTTTCCGTTAATTTTTTTTTTTTTTTTTTTGCTGCCGAGGCCTCCCTCGCGGGAGGGAGGTGGAAGATGCGTCATGCATACCCGCCCGCAGGTAAATTCCTCTGCGGGGGGGTTATGTGGGACTCACCAGAATGGCACCTACCCACTAAAAACCACCTGTTGGCTGTAGTTATTACCGTTAGCCTTCATCGGAAGCGACACCCGTCGGGAAGTTGGGCGCGCTGGCGGAGACCCGCTAGCGGGTCTTCCGCCTGTAGTGAAAGTTGCACTGAAGGTGCTCAAAGGGACATGAGTTGGTGGCCGTTCTGGGCAGCCTCCGGTGAAGCCGGGGCTGGGCAGAGGTCGGCCGAAGCATGATTTAGGGATCAATTCATTTAAATGAACCTACAATGAATTGAGAAGGGAACTATGCTCCGCCAGAGCTAGCAAACGCTCTGTCGGAGTACGTGAAGCCCTAAGTTTACGGGCTAAGACTGCGATTTCACTAACATCGACATTTTTTAAAGTGTTGCAGACGATACGCATATCGTCTGCTATGGAGGATTGAGGAGTGGGTTTGAATGGGCGAGGAGCCGGGATGGGATTCGATGCGGGGGGCTGCCTCCAGTTTTCTGGGGCAGGCCTAGACTGTGTAGGCTTTGTAGCCGGAGGAACCCGGCTACGCAGCGGCGGAAAGTTTTCTTGAGAAAGGCGCGGGGCCTGTTTGGGTGCCGACCTCTTGGGATTGGAACGCATACAACGGGGTGCACGAGGGCAGCCCCTGTAATTTGCGGTGTGGCCGGACTGGCCACAAAGCACGCAATCGGGAGGAGAGGGAGTTTCAGGAGTGCGATTGCACTCCTTAGTGAGATGAGGGACCAGGCACTTGACGCACCTGGGCGGTGCGCGGCAGTTGGCCGCCGCGTGCCCGTACAACTGGCACCGATGGCACTGGCCGGGATGACCGCGGCGATGAGGCGCCTCGATCGAGATCCCAGAGAGGCCGCATATAGTGCTAACCCCTTTGAGGATCTCCCTGGACTTGGGGACGTTGGCGAGAACCACCAAAGCGAGAGGGTGTTGTCTCCCGTACTTCCTGTGCATTTTATGCACCGCGAGTGCCGGGAAGCCTTGGGACTGCAGATCCTCCAGGATAGCCTCGTTCAATAATTCGAACGGGACTCCCCTGAGTACCGCTCTGATCTTACGCTCTTCTGACAGAGCATAAGTGTGATAAGCATATTGCTTATTAGTGAGGAGCTTTGTTAAAGCACGAAAGTCGTCTATTGACGAGACTAAGATTTTAATAGATTCACCCGAGTTGGCTGCTCGGATGTAATGGATTTTGTGCTCATTGCACAATGTCGAGACCTCAGTCCATTTACCCTTTTCCCGAAGGAAAACGGGTGGCGGGACCTTGGCCTTGGCAGAAGTTGGGGCCGGAGCGGGTGTTGAAGACAACGGGACAGCTGGCGTTGAAGACGCTGCAGGGGGAGTAGGGACGGGCGTCGAGGGCGCCGGGTCTTGTTTCGAACGCTTCTTAGAGCGCTTCTTAACAAGCGTAAAAGAGGGAGACTCAGGGCCAGTTGGGGTGGCGTCCGAGGATGACTCGGTCGCGGGTGCGCGCTTGCGGCGCGGAGGGGCGTCTACTTCGCACTCCATATCACTGGAGGAAGGGGACGCAGGAGGGCCTAAGACCTGGGGGGTCTGGGGAACTGGGGTGGCCTGAGGGGCCATTGTGGACATTAATGTCATGAGATTAGGGATAAGGGAATCTAAAAAACGGTACTTATCAGCATTTAAAGACATGCCTTTAGTACTTTCAATTAACTTCTTCCTAAACTCGTCAAAGCTTAGGGAAGCCATTGCGGAGGGGTTGGGGAGGGACAATATATGAACCTAGCAACGATGACTAACTTCCTAAAACCACCCTACACACAGTAGGGCGGTTGAGAACGACGCGGATAACTTACTCGAACACGGCACTTGAAGTCCTGGAACAACGAATTCCCGTCGACGAAGCTCACGTTCCACGAAGTACGGTTAACAAGCCACTGATCGCCGTGAAAACGGCGTTAGAAACTTATTAGAAGTACGGTTAACGAGCCACTGTCCGCCGTGAAAACGGCGTTAGAAACTTAATACGGTAAACAACTATAATATTATATATTACGACAACAACCAATGAAATTTGGGTGCTCAATTAGCGCGGGGGCTAAAAGAGCGGGAAGGCGTCTGCGATCGACGTGCGCTCGAGAACGCACGCAGACCGAGACTGTGTTTTCCGTTAAAAATATAATTGAAATAAAACCAATCTCCACAGTAAGGACTAAAAAATCAAATATGGAGTAGGGAGAAAAGGTTCTGTACTATTTCCATTTCTTTATTTTCTCGATGACAGCTCCTGTGTAACCTTGTGCGAGCGTTTTATTTTACATTATCTATGCATTATTTTATAAAAATTTGACGTTTACACACGTACAAGGTTATATAATACCAGAAACGGAGAAACTGATAGGGATGGAGCTATTGGATGGAGCTAGAGAGCATTATATATTATCAAATTGGAACTGTGGCATATTGCTGTGGGTGTTTTTTTTTTTTTCTTTCTTTCTTTCTAGGGTTACCTCAGTGATCTGTTCTCTCTGCAACGTTATTCTTGCTGCACATTAATGACCTGCTAACTTCAGGCTTTATTGGTTAAGCTGATGACAGCACCGTTGTAGAGAGATACATGTCCAATGCGCGAGCGAGTCCTCAAGAAATTCGGGAATCCGGGAAAGACCATGATTGAGCGGGTGTATTTGGCCTTAAAAAAAGTGTCCGATTGGGGCGAGTCCAACTTGGTCAAATGTAACCCGTCAAAAACACAGGCATTGTAAGAACTTAGTTATATGGACATTGAAAAATCAAACGTAGAATGGAATTAATAATATAGTTTTAATGCAACTTACGTGGAAGGATATATGTACCTGACGCCTGCCTGGTTAGTGAATATAAGAGAAGTAAATTTTACAACAAACTCTGTGATAATGTACATATAACAAACTAGCTCAAAAAAAAACTTCATAAGCAATCATAATAATTAAACTTAAATCCATTTAAATTAAATTCATTTCTTCTCTGAAGCCAGTAAAAGTCACAGCTGGCCGTGGCTTTGTCATCATGTCTGCTGTTTGGTGACCTGTTGGAACGTACAACAATTTTATTACATTGTTTTCTATTTGTTTCCGAGAAAAATGATACTTGGTGTCCATATGCTTTGACCTTTTATGGCTGGTAGGGTTATTTGCTATACTTATACAACCATTGTTATCCTCAAAGATAACAATTGGATCCACAATATTAATTTTAAAACTAATTGCCAAAGACTTAAGCCACAAAGTTTTTTTTACAGCTTCAATCAATGCCATATATTCAGCTTCAGTCGAAGAAGCTGCTACAGATAATTGTCTCTTTGTATTCCATGTTACTGTACTGTTATTAAAAAGTTTAAACAAATACCTTGTTGTACTTTTCCTATCATTGACATCACTACCCCAATATTAATCTACATACCTACACAAAACAGTATTAATATTATGAGATCTTTTAAAAGTTAATTTTAGATCTGTTGTGCCCTCCAGATATCTGAGCACTTGCTTAAGACATTGCCACGATTCCTTATTATTTTTATAAACATACCTGCTCAAAATATTCACACTAAGACATATGTCTGGACGCGTACACAACATAACAAACATCAAACAACCGAGGAGGTTTTGACATGGTAAATCTTTTTCACCCTCAGAGTTTCGATCAATATAATTAGGCTTAGTTTCAAAAGGTGTACTTACAGGGTTACAATCAGACATATTATATTTCGATAAGATCATTTTTATATAAGCACTTCGATCCAAAGTTATTTCGCCTGACTGTCTTGATATTTTTATTCCAAGAAATACTTCAATCTCATTTAAATCAATCATTTTAAATTTATTTGTCAAATATTGTTCAGACTGTCAATTGAATGACGGTTGGCAGAAACCAAAATTAAATCGTCAACATACCATAATAAATAAATATTCTTATTAATGTTGCCCTTATCCCAAATATGTTTATCTCTCTCTAAGATATTTATCAAATAATTCAAACCAACATCTATAAGGCTTTAAGGCTTGTTTCAATCCATAAAGGGCTTTATTTAATTTACAGACATAACCATTATTACAACCTACCCCCTTTGAGACTTTCATGTAAATATCTACTTAAATAAGTATAAACCTTAAACTAGCCACACAGGCTACGGGTGCAAAAGTTTCACTATAATCTGATGGATACTCTTGCCTAAAACCCCTGGCAACAAGACGAGCCTTATATTGCGATGGATTTCCAAACTCATCATTTTTTAAACTAAAAATCCATTTACAGTCATTTATATTTTTATTACTGGGCTGAGGGCAGCCTTCCATTGAGTTTTATCATCACAATTTATTATTTCATCAAATTAAGTAGGCACTTTAAAGGCAACTGATCGTGCAATCATTAAAATTTCATCAATTTCTTTATACAAAACGGGAGGAAGACACTTGAGCCTGTCACTCCTTCTTAAATGTAAAGAACCCTGAGTGTTTGCATTAGACGAACAAACTTTATCTAAACTTTTATTACACTCAACATTAATATCATTTAATTTTCGAGTCTTACTTAACCTGACCGATTCATCAAGTTAACCTCATCAGCAGTGACATCCCGGACAGTTACAAACTTTTAACATCCCGGGTTCCACACCTTATAACCATTCGGAACGTATCCTACCAAGATACCCTTCCATGATTTTTATCGAATTTACTTTTACAAGTTTTGTTATGCACATATACGGTTGAACCGAAAACTTTTAAATATTTAATTATAGGTTTTTTTATCATACCACAATTAAAATTGCGTTTGATGTCTTTTTAAAGCGCGAACTATTGATCAGATAAACTACAGTACTTACTGCCTCTCCCCAAAAACATTGCGGTAATTTAGAATACTAATAAAGCGCGGGCTTTTTCCGTTATTGTTCTTATCATACGTTCCGAGACGCCATTTTGTTGTGGCGTTCGCGGAATCGTGAAATGAAACGTAATGCCTTTAGAAACACAATAATCTTTCATTGCACTAGATAAATATTCCCGACCATTATCACAATATAAATTTACTAACTTTAAATTGAACTTAGTCTCACTTTTTGCTACAAAATCTTTGAAAGCCGAGAAAACGTCATATTTGTATTTTATAAGGTATGCAACACAGTAATGCGTAAATTGATCCACGAACAAAACAAAATAGTTCTTACTGTCAATCGTAGAAGGAGTGATTGGCTCACACACATTGGAGTGCACCACATATAGTGGTCTCTTAATAAATTGTTTATCTTTAAAATGATTAAATGGTAAACGGGTCTGCTTCCCATTCATGCAAGCTTCACAAAGGCAAATGTTGGGCGATACTTTTTCAATTAAGTTTGCATCCTTAATCATTCGGTTACCTTTTAGACTTAAAAACTTTCGCTTACTAATATGCCCTAATCGTTGATGCCATAGTTCGTAACTATTTTCATCTTTTTTGCACATTTGGGTAACAGACCGATTCACAACAACTTTGAAATCCACAGTTATAAGATTAATAAGTGGCTTATCTCGCATAAGGACTTTACCATTTTTACTTATAACAGTTCCTTTCTTATCAAAGGTGATAGTCAAGCCAGCGCGTTGCATTCGTGATACAGATAATAGGTTATATGGTACCTCTGGGCAATATAGGACGTCCTCCAAAACACCGTGTATGCCAGTGTTACTTATAACCTGTAATGTTTCATTTTTTGTAGCTGATACAAATTCACCATTTTTAGCAATTGAAATTTTAAAAGGTAGTTGTAGATCATTGTAGGTATTAAAAGGGTCGTCCTGTTTTATGATCTGAAGCTCCTGAATCCAACAAGAAAGTAGTCTTATTAGATTCTGTGTTGCAATCTTGAAAACTTCCCGTCATAAATGCAAATCCAGAATTCTGATTGGATGATGCAACTTCATTGTTTAGTTCGACTGTATGAACGTTTCGAGTTTTATTATTGTAGGTATTCTTATATTGATTATTCCTTTTGAAAAAATAGCAGTTGGTCTTTTGTGACCTCGGCGTCCACAATGATGGCACTTAATTAATGATTTCTTGTAACCTTCAAACTTTTTCTGATTATCATTTTTATAATTATTATTTTCATATTTATTCTCAGTAAAAACCTTTTTCTTATATTCTACGTGTCAAATTTTGTTTTCCATTTCGCTAACCTCTTTTTTTAATTCACCTCATGGTCTAATAATCTTATTTTAACAAATGCTAGGGTCAAATTATCTTCAGCTATTGTTTCTATAGTTGTGACGACGCCATCAAATGTAGAAGGAACCGTAAGGAGTAAATGTGCCACCTTATCGGTTTCATCTAACTCTGCTCCGGCCGCTAGCAGATCCAGAATTGAGCCGTCGAAGATGGTAAAATGATTTACCAACAAAGAAACCTTGAAGCTTTAGTCCAAGTAATTTATTCCGTAACGCCAACTGAGTAGCCAAGCTTTTATGTCCGTATATAGAATCCAGGTCCCTGAAGATATCTCTCGCCTTGGTGCCTTCTTGAGCGAAACCAAGAAATGAGTCTCCCAGGTTCTCGACGATAATGCTTTTGGCTATTCTATTGTTCTTGGTCCAAGCTTCACATGAAATCATCGGTTCTTCATCATTTACTTGGATGACGTCTACCTCGGGTAGCAAGGCACGTACCCGGAACTTCCAAATGCTGTACTTTTCTCCGTCAAACGGCTTAATTTTTCTTTTTACGCTTGAATTCTCATTTCATATAAATGTAGTTTATAAAAAAAAAAGATCAAAATGGCTACTGCAAATGAAATAATAACTATTCAAATCAAAAGGCTTTCAACTTTTAAATTGTAGAAGAATCACAAGGCCCATAACCTGTAGGAACTTAGGTATATGGACATTGAAAAATGAAACGTAGAATGGAATTAATAATATAGTTTTAATGCATCTTACGTGGAAGGATATATGTACCTGACGCCTGCGTGGTTAGTGAATATAAGAGAAGGGGTAGGAGCGAGCAATTGCTTTTATACAATCCAACAGTTCCGGTGTTGCTAACTCAAAGCGATACAATGACATAAATTTTTGGAACTAAATAATAATACAAATCACCAACAGGCGTCTTTATTCTCTGCCAAAAGGAGCAGTTTCGACCTAACGCCCATTTTACAAAATGTTTCTGTACCCTTAACCGACCACCTAGGGCTTCTGGGCGTAACTATATCGTCCCGACTAAACTTCGGGCAACAAATTGTATGCATGGCTCAAACTGCTTCAAAGATGTTGGGAATCATCTCGAAGGTCCGACGGTACTTCAGCCAGCCCTGAACGGCTACTTAATTTGTTCACAGCTCAACTTAGCCACCGTTGGGATAGTTCTGCAAAGTACCAACTAGATGCGATGGATGCAGTTGACCGAAGAGCCCAAAAAATTATTAACAACTATGACCTCACCACCAAAAAACTGAAAAGCGTCGACCAACGTCGGAAAGTTCCATTTTGAAGAGTACGCGAATGCTTTTTTTGATCAGGTTGAACCCACACCCTTCTTACATCGGACAACTAGACGCAGACAGGCCTTCCGTCCCTTTAATGTTAATTGCTTTATACTTAATAAAAAAAAGCGTCTGTAAATAAATTTTGCCTTGCTCTTTTGTGACTATAATGATTTACTAATGTATTTACTGCTTTAAATTAGGGACAAACATGTGTAAGGTCTTAGTACAATTTTTAAAGAAACTGTTCTTACCTTATCAGATAAAAACAATAATCGCGATTTGGCTTATAGCAACTACAAAAATTATGGAAAAATTACAAAAGCTTTTAATTTCGCCATATATGTAGGTGCATAGGTGCATCTTGAATGATTGGAACAATCCCAAATCGTTTTTGAAGTTAAATAAATACAACAGTTTGGTCTGTCGACTTGACTAAAATGTAAAATCTTCCCAACATGTCATTTACTTCCTGCGTGTAAAGATCATGACACCAAGATTTGTTTGACGACTTGTTTGTGTAGCTCCCTTAAGCAGACGGGAACTTTAACTGAGACCATGGAGAGGCAAATTTTACTTAATCTTGCTCTACAATATAACCAACGAGAATGTTGGAAGTGCCCTCGCGTGTTCACGATTCATTATATTGAGTAGAACATTTTTTAACCGGATTTCATAGCGTTTAATTATAATTTTCCATTTAAAGATACCGAAGTCACGAGAATCTGTAAAAAGGTTTTTATTTAATGTCTTCGAGAGGTGGAACTGAATGGACGCCAGCACAATACATGTAATGGTACGTGTATGGATTAGATTAGTAGTTCAAATTCCTTTTTTCTTTTTAATATGTTTATATTAAAAAGAAAAACAAATTTACAAATAAAACAAATGTGACTGAGGGTGACAGAATGTGGATAGACACTTTGACCGCAACGCTATATTTACGCACATTCCCTACTAACATGTACGCAAAAAACAATTGCTTCACGTACCGTTCACGTGCACTAATCAACTCGTTGTATTTTTTATCTACGTACTGAAATAACTTTCGACGAATGAAATACAGACGCAATAGTGTTTATTTGTAATGTTTTAATGGATGAATTCTTATTTGTTTGAATTTTTATGTACTGCGAAAAGTAGAATGGTAATAATAGAGCAAGGAATTATAATTATAATTATAATTGTATAATTTTACCACAGAGCTGAAATTCAACACTAACAAAGTCGGAATGTGCCTAAACTGATGTTGAATGGTATTGATTAGATATTATAATTACATACCTTATTGGATTACAAATTGCACTTAAAATACAAAACAAATATGATGGATTATGTTTTGCTATGTAGTCGTATTCAATTCTTAATAATTCTTCAATAATTAAATCGACTCTTCAGTGAAATTATATTATTCATATAATTAACTTTTAAATAACCTAAAAAATTTCAAGATATAAAAACAATTGTTCTTAATTGTTAAATGTATGTAAAAGTATCAAAACTATTACAAGTGCGTATTTTTATATGTGTTTAGGCGGTATAAAAATAATAAGCTTTCGTGAAGAATTTGTTAGAAATAAAGCTAACCGTCACTTTCCATCAGGTGAGATAGAAGACAAACGTCTAATCCTTTTTCAATAAAAAAAAATCTTAGATAATATGTTTAGTGGTTATTGGTAAATAATGGTTGTTAGATAATGTATAAAGAAAACTAAATAAAATCTCAAAACAGTGTCATGTAATGCCTAAGTGAGTCTTCATACGGCGATATTCTACAAAGTGCGACAAGCCCCTTAGTATTCTGAGCGCTTAAAAAAAGACCGAACAACGCTCAAGCGATTCTCGCTTTAACCTGAGCCTCCACCGAGTGTCTTACTTTAACTTAAATAAATCTACATGTTACCTAGCTATCTCGGAGAGCTAAGTAGGTACCACATAAACCAGTGAATGAAGTAAATTAATTAAAGTGATCGGTTGATATATTTCAAAAGTACCGCGAAGCAGATGTTGGTAGATCAAATTTTTACCTCAAATATATATCCTATTTCCACAGTGCATTTTTATAGTTTTCTGAAATCGAGAAATTTTGAGTCTATCGCGTTCAGACAGACAGACGCGGTCGGGTACTTTTTTGTATAATACTTAGCGAAAACGATGTAAAGCTGGCGATTTGACTGCTTAAGTCTTCGACCAAACATCAGGTTTTTATATGTTTCCAAAGACCTAAGTACGTAGTTAGGGCACTACAAACAACACCTTTTAGAAAACAAAGAGTCATTAAAATCTGCTAAAGCCTTACGGCGAGTAATTGCTCAGCTTACATTGCTACAGTGGGTGAATGATTTGTGATTTTAATTTTGCGATAACTAAGGTAAAATTTAAAATTTTTATTATAGAAAGAGCAGTGCTTAGGGTAATTAAAGTATTTGATATGATTAGGATATCGTATTCATCTAAATAGTTTTCTAAATACCACATTATATATGACTTTTATTTTAAACATTGAAATGAATGCAATAAGTTATCACTGAGCGATAGACATATGCTATTGTGGACTTCTGTGTAGTCCTATAAAAGAGGAACATTTTCACGATTTTTTGTTATATCTCGAAGGGCAGCGGTTTTGTTAAAAGCTCCCAGTAGCCTGAAATTATTTCGATATATTCAACAATCATCATCACATTTCAGGTAATTTATAAAAAACGTTATATTATTATACACTTAAACCTTCCTCTTAAATCATTCTGTCCATTGGTGACCGTAAACCATATAAAACCGTGCGGCAGCTTTTGAGTTTATCGCGTTCAGATTCGACAGACGTGATAAAATGACCTTGTTTGATAATATGTTTGATTTAAAAAAAATACTGTTTTTTTGGTCTGAGGTTAAACACTTTGTTTAATTACATTGGACATACATATTTTTATTATTCATTTAAATTGTAAGAGAGAAAAGAGAGTACCTCTTAATCAACTAATTATGTAACATATAAGGTTAGTAATTTGGTTCTGAATTTTATTTTTGAAATTTGACTGAAAGGAGGCTGAGTAATCGTGGGCTAGACAGTTAAAAGGTGGAAATTCATTCCAAAAAATAAGTTATTATAAATATAATACCTTATTATAAATATAATAAACCGCGAACGATTTAATTTCTGGAAATGAAATAAATTCAAAATATGTAATTTAACTTTGATTTTTATGAGTGGAATTTAGTTTTAACGTCGGCAATACTGATTTTTTCACCCAATAACGAGCGAAAAGAACGAACGCCACGTACGTGATTGACGAGTCACTCACTCAATCATGCCGACAAATGGCTGCCATTCTGATACTCGTTTGTTTGGCTTTGTTCCATGCGCTTGAGTTGTTTTGTGGTTTTCCTATTTTCTTACGACGTACGCTTGTTATAAGGACTAACTACGATTCTTCTTTACTCGAATACTTTCTGCTTGCCTACCGGATCCCGACAACCCGCCTTACACGACGACTATTATATTCGTTCCCTTGGATACCCGATTTTGCATTTCGACATGGATCGTTGTGTTAACTGTGGCATTGCCTTTGGTCGCAGTGCTACTGTTGGCAGACGAGTTTTAAATGAAGAAATATTGTTGACAATAGCGTATGACTGAAACAGTAAGTAATTTATTCTTGCGAATAATTTCAAAGTGAACAAGATTGTGGTTAAGATAAATGTTTATGCTATTTTGTGGAGCATACAAGGGGTGAATTACATACACGATTCGTTTTGGGACAACATTAAGCATACCTTATTTAAGTAATTTATTGAAAAGTCCAACGAAATAATTTAAAATAACATTCTCATAACCTAACGAAACTTTATATGACACTACTAAAATATCTTATAGCTTAACTTCTAGAAATACAAATGTTTTCAAATTTTAGGTGAACACTTCAAATGTATGTTTCTAATAGAAAACACTATTTCCAAGTTGTTAACACCATAGCCCAGAAATGTATGGGACGGTATCTGCCTCCTTTATTTGGTAAAAAAAAACCAAATAAATTTCAGTCGTTTTCAACTCTTCGAGAAAAATTATCACAACCAAAGTTGTTTATTATCTTCATTTTATTTTCAGCAATTTTTTATTGTATAAAACTTGTTGACTTCATTAAAAATGAATCTATCGTTTAACGTTTAATCGGTCGGATAAGTTATTTATCGTAACCGAATTCCATCTGTTAGTGAAGTAAAAATTGAAAGAAACTTTTTGTTTCAAAAAAACATCTCATTCGTGTTCATGAATGTTCAGTAAAAAAAATAAAAAACGTTTCTTTTACGACTAAGATTATCTTATAATTTGTACCCTTAGGCGCAAAGCAAACGCAATCCTCAATCCAGATGGGTCTCGAGATTAGACACAGTAAGCCCAAGATTAGACACAGGCAACTAGACCAGTATAAAAACAAATCCTCACGTATGCCATTATAAAACGAATAAAATAATATAGACATGCTTGAGGCTTTTTAAAAATTTAGTCATTAACATAAAAAATCGTTACTTGAAATCACCAAGTTGCATAGAAAATTGTTGTTGCGTCAGTACAAATAAGCTATACTGAAACATTTTTGATATTTATTTTTTTTACTCTAAGAAATTCGAACTCTTTTCATCGATTTATTTGTCTGTTGGTCTGATTACCAACAGCTTACTTCTTAAAGCTACTTAGTCAATAAGCAAAAAAGGTCTACTGTTTTACCGTATCGTACCTTCACGAAATTATTAAAGACCAATCTTTTTTGAGATAAAGATGCTTGAAAAGCTACATAAATTTTGAAGGCGCTGCCGTATACGTAAAATCGTGCTTTATTATGTCCGTTTTGAAGATTGGATCCACAATGCACAATGCTGATCATCTTATAACATTACTATCAGACCTAAAGAAACAAACTAAATGTATTTGGTATTTATATAAGACCTATGTTTGCAAAGATGATTTAAAGATTCCGTGATTCTCGGTATCCAGTGGAATTCTCTTACAAATCAGTTCGATCCCGGCCCTCAATAACTTCAAGAAAACTATAAAGGAAACACTATGAAAAATATATTAACATTATATCAAAGATCAAAATATGATGACAAAGTGGTGTGGGTATGACCTCTCCACAGGCTGTTTCTGTTTCTATTTTTGAAAAATAAAATATAAATACTATGTAAACAGCTTGGCTGTGACATAACATTAGCACGCGCAATTGACCTCAAAGTCTCAATGTAGAAAAGTCATAAAAACTTTCTCAGCCTTTTTTCATTTTCTTGACTTGATCATTCGTACAAGCTAGTTAATAAATCGAGAATTCATTTCAGATTTTCAAATCAATTAATTTACGTCGTGTAGGTTATAAAAGAATCGAATAATGCAATGTTGGAAATTTATATAAAGTTTTTTACCATCGAGGTCGCTATTGCTCGGAATAAATTAGTTCTCTTTGTACAAAATGCTGAATTGAGGCAGTATTCACCTGTTTCCATTGTTAATATCGTTAAAAGCAGGTGGGTGGACAGAATTATCCTCGTAGGGACATTTAAATTAACGTTCATTCGTTTCACAACGTTTAAAAGTATTTTTCAGGTTGGAAAAGAGACAATGCATCTGCATACAATTCAAGCAAGTACCATCAATTATTATTGAGGTGATAGATATTTTTGGAGTATCTTTATTATCTTATAGACATCTGTGGGGGCTGCGTCAGCGAGCCTGATCAATTACAACTCTAATGTTAAAAATGTTAATTTTTTTTTGTTCATTCGTTTGCTACGTTATTATGCATTACCAACCCAAACGAGCATCAAGAAATGTTGCATACGCGAGTGTTAAGCTAGTGATGCCGACGGAGAAAGTTAAGATTTTCAAAAAAAAAAATGCTTTAATTAAAACTTTGTATAATTTAACTACGAGAAGAAGCAAATTTAATTCAGAAATCTAGGTCAGCTAATCCATGCCAGGTGTTTTACAGTAATTCTGAGTAACTTTGTTTTTCTGTCTAACATTTTTACTTTTTTTAAAACAATTTTTTTTAATACTGCAAAATATGATGAAAAGATTATGTGGAACAAATATTACTCAAGTCGTCAACATTTTTCAACCAAAACTTTGATTCAGTAGAAACAGTAGAGGTTTTATTGCTAGAAGATGTGCTCACTGCGTTTGAGAAGGCCGTTGAGGAAGTACCTGTTGCAGACTGGAAAATGTGGTTTGAAAATTGGTCCAATCGCATCAAACTTTGTTTAGACGCTGGCGGAGAGTTCTTTGAAAAAAGTAATAAAAAAATATAATCTAAAGAACATTTTTTTTTTCAAAGCTTTCTGAGTGTCCCGCGTATGTATGTGTCGTTTTAAAACTATTTGGGTTCTAGATTGGCGACTTTTTTTAATATTACGTTCTAATTTTTTGGACGTGTTTCTATATTTTCAGTGCTCGTCTTCTGATTTTGCCTCGCTTATAATTTATAACTGTGCCAAACCAATTCCAGCCTTGCCAAACAAATAACGCTGATTCCATAATTCTATTATAATTTATATAAACACCATGGTTGAGGATTTCCTTAGGTAGTGCAACGTTTGCTTGTGCCGTATTTAATAAAAAAGGTTATTGCACAAACAAACTTGCCGACATTTATGACTGGCAACTTATAAGTCTGTCATTATTTTATTTTATTTGTAAATTGTAAAATAGAGAGAATATGGAAGATTGTTCCATGGTATTCCATCGGGGGCTTCGTCCCCAAAATAGTCTAAGAATTATCTTTAATGTTATTATAAAATAGATTCATCATAAATAAAAGTAATTTAAAGTTATATGTGTTTTTCCTTTGTTGATTAGGAAGACCTCCCTAGGTTAGAATAGGTCCATCTAGGGTCCCGGACCGCTAGATGGTAGAGGCGCCGGGTAGTGTTTTACTTTTTTTCAGATTATTTCAGGTGACAACATTTTACGGCAAATAAAAGAATTAAAGAAAGTATATAAAAATCGCCATGAACTTAAATAAGTATTCTGGCAGTTCGACAGTTTTGGTGAGCGAGTTTTTAGCCCAGTTCGAAATCATTGCTGCATTACATAAATACAACGATGAAAGCAAGAGGCTAATTATACAGACATATTTAGAAGGACCTGCGTTGTATTTTTACAAAACGATAATTGATACGTGTGAAACATTCGATGAAATCAGAAATAGATTTATACACGAATTTGGCAGAGAAATAGATAATGTGGCTAATTTTTATTCACGGAAGCAACAAGCCAATGAAGAGCTGATATGTTATTACTATGCATTGGACATGTGCGCAAACAAAGCTGGCGCAGTAATAACAGACACTATCTTTGTAAAACATTTTCTGCAAAATTGTAAATACACGTATAAATGCCGACTAGCGTCTGAAATCTATACAAATAAAAAATCATTAAAGGAAACGATCATGCAGATGCACGAAATTTTCACTGAAAAGCAGGAAGAAAATTTATGCCTTCAAACGAACATGGAAATATCACAAGAAGTACCAGTAAGTTTTACAACGTCACCGAGGAGTGAGAAGGAAGATTCTCAAAGGTTAACTAACATGGACTACGGGAATGCGAGAGGAAGATTCGCAAACGACACCAACCGATCTCCGTATGCTTTAAGAAGGAGAGGAGACCGTGGCGATGCATACAATGGATCAAAGATGGATGAACCTGGAGTAAAATCGGCGTCAATCAGACAGATGGAGACTCAATTGATGCCAAATAGTCTAGAAAATAATCTTACAAGTGAGTTTTCCCTATCCATTAGTTTAAAACTAAAAAATATAAATATTTCATCTTTACTTGATACAGGCGCATCAATTTCTGTAATCTCCCAAAACTTATGTAACCAACTGAATATAATAATACATAAGCTTGAGAATGTAAAGATCCAAGCCGTTAATGGTAATCGAATGGATATAATAGGAAAAGTACAAATATGTTTAGAGATTGAACATGTTGTTTATGTACAAAATTGTTACGTAATCGATAATATTGAAATAAATTTAATTCTCGGGCAAGACTTTCTTCAGAAGTCTGGTGCAATATTAAACTTTAAGGAAGGTCATGTTCAATTGAACAACATTATTTGTAACTTTATTATAAAAAATAAAGTAGATAATCTTAATAATAATGATATTACCGAAAATACCCTTCAGGTAATACAAGTTTCAAATGAATTAAGTAAGGATGAATATGTTTATTTTTCTGATTTAGGAGTTAGTAATGATGATAAGTTAGCGGTAACTGAACCCAGTGAAAATGAATTTAATTTACCCCCGAGTCCTCAAGACTCCAAAGTTGTGTGTTGTTCTGAGAAACAGAACCTTAATGTTGATGTAGTGGAAAAGGTTAAGAAAGATATTAAGAGTCGTATGCCATGTAAAGAAAAGAAATTGGGTAATAATGTAGAATTACTACGCCCAGTTGTAACGGATCGTTTATTTGAAAAGATAGAGATCATTGTACTAGGTCCTTTTAATCGTTCAGTAGATGGTAATAAATATATAATAACGTGTATAGATTATTTTCAAAATATGCTATTTGCAAAGCAGTCCCACGAGTGACAGCTCAAATAATATATGATTTCTTTATTAATGAAATCTTAACAAAGTTCGGGACGGTATGTGAAGTATTGTCAGATAAAGGTTCCATGTTTACGTCTAGGTTAATTAAGTCTTTATTAAGACAATATATTATAAAACATTCCTTAGCTACCACTATGCACCATCAAACATTAGGTTTAGTAGAAAAATTGAATCAAACCATTTCATATTCATTAGCTAAATATGTAAACCAAAGTCAAAGGGATTGGTGTCAAATTTTACCTTTTATAATATATGCTTATAATTGTTCAAAACAAGCTTCAACTAAATTTTCTCCTTATTATTTAATGTTTGGTAGACACCCTGAAGTTCCGTTTGATAAAAGGTTAAATCCTAATTGTAATATGACCGTTCAACAAAAAAAAGATGCTTATATAAGTGCAGTAAATTAAGCGACAGAAAATTTAAGGAAAGCTCGTTTAGTACAAAAAAGATCGTATAATAAAAAAGCTTGTAATATTAAACTTCGTGTAGGACTATTAGTTTTGTTACATTGTCCAAAAAGAATATCAGGTAAAAGTCGAAAACTTAGTCGACCATATAAAGGTTTATTTCGAGTATTACGATATTAAGATGTGACAATTATCTTGTAAAAAAAAATACAAACTAACCAAGAATTAATTGTACATGTGAATAGATTAAAACCATATAATATTCGATAAAATTCTAATACTTTACTATCTAAGTATTTACCGCGTTACATTTTATTTACGAATCATAGATATACGTGTGGTGCCAATGCTCTAAAGAAGTCAATTTTCAAAGACTAAAATAACACTATTGATAATGTGCACGTTTAATTTGAGCCACGCCTAATAATCTCCATAAGAGAGAAGGTGATAGTCGATTTAGCTATGCGGCTTTTTTTTTTTTTTTTTTTTTGCTGCCGAAGCACCCTCTCTCGGGAGGGAGGTGGAAGATTCGTCATGAATACCTCCGCAGCCGTCTGCGGGGTTATGTGGGACTCACCAAAGTGGCACCTACCCACTAAAAACCACCCAAGTGGCTGTAGCATGGGAATGCTGTCAGCCTTCATCGGAGCGACACCCGGGTTGGGAGGTGGGCGCGCAAGCAGGGACCCGCTAGCGGGTCACCCGCTGAGAATACTTAATCACTTAAGGTGCAAATGACATTTATATATTGTTGATTAAACGGCCTGGGCAGCCTTAAGCTGGTCCAGATTGGCCGAAAGTTGATCGGGGGGATCCGAGAGTGCATTTCTCGGTCTACGGACTTTGTACCTCGACGGCATGGACGGAGCAGTATAAGCTACTGTCTCGCGTATAAGGGGGTTAGGGTGCTCTTCGGATCGCTTAAAATAAGCGGTGGAGAGCGTCCTAAGGTGTTGTTGTATGGTAGGCAGTTCGAGATCTCTGTGCAAGTCTGCGTTTCGCACGTACCACGGAGCATCCGTGGCCCGGCGGCAGAAGAGATTCTGGACTACCTGTAGTTTATACATATCGGAGGGTTTAGCATGTGCAAATATTGGGGCGGCGTACGTCATGACTGGTCTCACGCAAACCTTAAAAAGCGTTCGCTTGTTCCTAAGAGACATTTTACTGTGCCGGCCTAACATACTGTTAACTCGACCTATGTACAGACGGGCGAGTTTGGTAACTCGGAGAATGTGTGGACGGAATGAAAGCGTACGATCGAGCGTTACGCCTAGGTACTTGGTGGTGAGTGCCCACGGGATGGGCGTACCTAGCATTCGGATGTGGGGGTCGTAGGGACGACGGCGTTTATGATCGAAGCGCATCGCAGAGCTTTTCTCTGGATTTACATCGATACGCCATTTTTTAAACCAAGCTTCGAGGTTATTTACGGCCTTCTGGAGTTTGGTGATGAGTGTGTCGACGTGCACGCCCTTGACGTATAGGGCAGTGTCGTCAGCAAAGAGGGAGAGTTGAACACCTTTAGACGGGATGGGTATGTCATTGGTGTATATTGTGTATAGTAACGGGGCGAGTACCGTGCCCTGAGGGACGCCCGCCTTGAGGGGGCGGGGGGTGGAGAGCGTACCTTCGTGTTTGAAACGAAAGGTGCGATCTTTAAGGTAGGAGCCGACTAGTTTGACTAGACGGTCGGGCAAGCCTGTGTTGTGAAGCTTGTAAATGAGCCCTGCGTGCCAGACTTTGTCAAAAGCCTTGGCTACGTCAAAGAAGACCGCGACTGTTTTCAGTCGTCTGGGGTAGAAGCCGTCGAGTATGTACTCGACGATTCGATGGACTTGCTGAGGGCACGAGTGTTTGGCTCGAAAGCCGAATTGATGGGGGATAATAAGGGGGTCACCGTCCGCTGGGAACAGGTGAAATTCGAGCGAGTATGACTCTTTCGAGAAGTTTGGCCATTGCCTTGAGTAGACTGATGGGTCTGTGATTAGCCGGGTTATTCAAAGGTTTACCCGGCTTGGGAATGCCTATGACTATAGCTTCTTTCCAAGCTTTTGGAAAGTAGCTTAGGTCAAAGCAAGCATTGAAGATAATCGCAAGTAAGGTAAGCACCTGCCGAGGCAGCTGCTTAAGTGCTTGGTTGGAAATTCCATCCGCACCCGGGGCCTTCTTGGATTCCTGTTTCCTAATGATGAGTAGGATTTCATCGTTAGAAACTGAAATGGGGTCAGCGGTGACTGGACGGGAGTCTTTGCAATCGACTTCGTCTTCCACCGCCTGGATGTGAGCTGGGTCTGTGGGTTGGGTACTCGGGGAGCATTGTGAAGCAATGCTATCGGCGAAGCATTCAGCTTTTTCGTCGTCCTCGAAGGCGGTAGTGCCATCGGGACGAGATAACGGAGGGGTGTAGGTACGAGCGTCTAGTCGGAGGGCTCTCGCCATCCTATAGTACGCCGTGTGGGACGGGGAAATATTAATCATAAGATCGTTCCTTTGAACGTCTCTGTATTCCGCGACGGTACGTTTGACTTTACGTTGAAGTTGGTTAGCGATTTGCCTGTAGGCGGGTGTGGGGTATTTTCTGGCTCTGCGGAGAGCGGCGTTTTTAGCTTTAATTAGGTTGCTAATGTCCAAGGGAAGCTTGGGCTTGCCATGCTTAGCAACCTTTAGGTTCTCACTGATGGCCGAGTTGATGGCGGTAGTGAGAGAATCAACTATCGAGTCGATTTTATCCGTGCTATCGAGATAGTCGGATGAAATCGCGAGTGGGCAGTCTGGGGCTTCCAAGGCTGAAGACAGGGTGTGCTTGAAACCTTCCCAATTGGTATAGGTTTTCGGAGCAGGAGGGTCGTTTTGGGGTCCTAATATTAGGGACACCGGACGGTGGTCAGAGCCTAAGTCGTCTAGCGGCTGTATGGTCTTAAGGTCGAGATTGATATCCTTGACGATGGCAAAGTCAAGGATATCAGGTGAATGAAGCGGGTTGTCCGGGTAATGTGTCGGTGTGACCGGTGAAATGACGTCAAGATCGAGTGACTTCGTGATGTCTAGTAATTTAACACCACTGGTGTTGGTCGACAAGCACGTCCAGTCAGTATGTTTGCAATTAAAATCGCCGAACATAATGACGGATTGCCCCAGTTCGAGTAAGGCCTCGAAGTCACAACGAAGGGGCGCAGTACCACTAGGTATGTAGACCGAGGCCAAGACTATGGTCCTGTGACCTGTCATAGCCAGCCTACATATTGTGGCCTCCATGTTGGTGAGCGGAGGCGTGGGAATTGGAGAACAGTGGATACTTCTCTTGTAGTAAATGGCAGTGCCGCCTCGTTGGACCGAGGCGGGCCTGTCACCACGCACAAGAGAGTATTTAGGAATGTTAAGACCCCTGGTGTGCTGGGGTTTTAAAAATGTCTCTTGAACAAGGATTAACTCGGGCTCTATGTTCTTAATGAACAGTTTGAGCTCCGGAAGTTGGTTGATTAGACCTCGGGTGTTAAAGGAGATCAGGGATAAACCCCTGGGTTTGATGCGACCAGTCGTGGCGCTTAGTGTATTATTCATTATAGATGTACCTATAATGAATTGATTAGGGATTGGTACTCAGCGAGTACCATAAAGCGGTCTTGGGAGCTGCGGGCCGCGCGCAGTTTGCTGGCACACTGCGCGACTTGTGACATATCGACTCCTTTGATGGTGTCGTATATCAGTTTGAGATCCTCAGCCATCGAAGGCTGAGGAGAGGGTTTTGGGCCTGCTGGTGGAGCAGGGTGGGTCGGAGCAGCCGGACGCTGTCTCCAGGCAAGCACTGGAGTGGGCGTGGGCTGGGCGGGCTTTGCTGCCGGGGAATCCCGGTGGCGCAGCGGCGGGAAATTAGTGTTACTAATGAGGGGCGGGGCCTGTCTGGGCGCCGCCCTCCTTGCAACAGGTCGGGAAGTGCGGGGTGCGCGGGGGCAGCCCCTGTAGTTGGCGGTGTGGCCGGACTGGCCACACAGCACACAGGATGGGGGAGAAGTCCACTCCGGAGTGCGGTTGCACTCCTTCGTGAAGTGTGGCTCCAGGCACTTAACGCACCTGGGACTAGCGAGACAATTACGCGCCGCGTGCCCGTAAAGTTGACAGCGGTGGCACTGTCCTGGATAGCCACGGCGATGTGGCGTTTCTACGGAGATTCCGGAGAGGCCGCAGATAGTGCGGGCCTCGCGGAAGAACTCTCGGGATTTAGGTGAGTTGGTCAGTATGACCAAGGCTAAGGGAAAACGGCGGCCGTTTTTGCTGTGCATCTTGTGCACAGCCTCGGCGGGAAAGCCTTGACCTTTGATATCCTCAAGGATGATCTCGTTCGAGAATTCGAACGGGACTCCCCGTAGGATGGCTTTTATTTTACGCTCTTCTGGGAGAGCGTACGTGTGGTAGGCGATCTGCCTTTGGGTGAGGAGCTGTATCAGACTTCTGAAGTCAGTTACTGTGGGAACAGTGATTTTGACGGCCACGTTCATGTTAGTGGCCTGTACATAATTGATTTTTTGCTCGCGGCAAAGGTTTGAAACTAGAGGCCAGTTGGCCTTTTCCCGTAGGAACACGGGGGGAGGGGGCTTAGCCTTAGCTAAAACAGGCGCGCAATGCGATGCTGGCTTGGTGGGAGCGGCGGTTGAGCCGACTGGGGGAGTCACGTTGAGTGACATGAGAGGGACGGGGGAGGGGGGCTACTGTGTCGCCGGGCAGGCGGTTGGTGGCAGCGACACCGGCCTGGAGTTGGATGTCGGAGACACCCGGGATTTCTTATTCCGTTTGGAGCGGCGCTCTACGAGCGTAAAGGTGACGGTAGGCTCGGGTGAGCCGGTGAGGGTGTCCGCTTGGGATACGGACTCGGCGCTGCTGCTAGACGCAGTGCGCTTGGAGGGGCGGGCGGCGGATGAGGCCGAGGTTGAGGTCGCCGTCGAGGTGGCGTCCGAGAACTCGCACTCCATTTCACTGGAGGCGGAGGAGGGGGGAGCGCTGTGAGGCAGCGATGTCGTGGCCTGAGAAGCCGGGGCCTGAAGGGCCAGTGGGGCCAACAAGGTGGCGAATTCGGGCGAGAGAGCACAAAGCATTCGGAGGAATGCATGTGCTTCGAAGGGGGCGCCTGAAGCGGCTACGCCATCCACGAATTGCTTCGCAAGCTCAGCATGAGCTTGCGAAGCCATTGCGTACGGCGGGGGAGGGAATAGGGAGCTATCGATTATAATTGATATATAAATATATAAACTATGAACAACCTAGCACAAAACCTAACTAAGCCTCCCTACCGGCGGTAGGGGGGGTCGGGACGGCCGCAGCGGTGCCCCTAATTCGGACAGTGCTGGTTCCGTCACCCTGGGTAAGGCCCAGTGCAAATGGGATCGGGACTTCCGGTTTGTTGTTTGCCTGAAGGGCTAAACTGTGCGCACCGGGGCAACGCCGACTGGTTTCGTTGGCACCGTTACGCGTATCCACCAGCCCACGAAGTCTTGAACTCGGCGAACTTACTCCACGAAGAACACCTGGAACGTCGAAGCCCGTCGATGTAGCTCACGTTCGACGAAACACGAAGACGGTTAGCAAGCCACTAATCGCCGTGAAAACGGCGTTTGAAATTTAAAACGGACACGTCTATGAATTAACAACACGGTAACGACCTTATGAAATTTGAGTGCTCGATTAGCGCGGGGGCTAAGGGAGCGGGGAGGCGTCTGCGATTGACGTGCGCTCGAGAACGCACGCAAACCGAGACTGCTATGCGGTTTTTTTTTTTTTTTGTTCCCCTCTGCGGGAAGGGCAGGAGGATAAAAATGCTCTGACGCATACTCTGGCACGATTCCAAAGTTATGTGGGACTCGTCCCGACGCCTACCAGAACCATACCCACTAAAAACCCCCTGTCGGCTCGTGCATTTTTGCCACTCAGCCTTCATCGGAGCGACGGCCAATTGGAGAAAGAGGCCGCGCTAGCGGGGCCCTTAAGGGGTCACCCGCTGGGATTTACATAGCACTGAAGGTGCTCAAAAATTAAAAGTAAAAAATAAAACATTAAAAATGAAAAGTAAATAATGAAAACATTAAAAATTGAAAAAATTAAATTTGCATTAATCCGGAATTACGTTAGAATTAGAATTTGCGGCCTGAAGGGCCTCGAGATCTACGGTTATCTTCGAACGTTCGCTTGTGTGCGCGTTTCTCGGTCTAGCGATTTTGTAAGCCGAATCTAGGACAGGAGCAGTATATGAGACTGATTTTCGAACAAGAGGATTGGGATGGGATTCGGCGCGTTTGAAGAACGATTCTGAGAGTGTTTTAAGATACTGTTGTACTGTAGGCAGTTCAAGATCTCTGTGCAGGTCCGCGTTGCGCACGTCCAAGGCGCGTTTGTGGCCCTGCGGCAGAAGAGGTTTTGAACTACCTGCAGTTTGTGCAGGACGGAGGGTTTGGCGTGAGCAAAGACTGGCGAAGCATATGACATGACTGGTCTAACGCAGACCTTATAAAGCGTACGTTTGTTTCTGAAGGACATTTAACTTTTTCTACCTAACATACTGTAAAGCCGGCCTAGGTAAAAACGTGCGAGTTTCGTTACTCTATCGACGTGAGGATTGAATGAAAGCGTCTGGTCTAATATGACGCCTAAATATTTGGTACTGCGCTTCCAGGGGATGGGAGTGCCTTGCATTCTCAATTGGAGATTGTCGGGGATACGACTGCGTCTGTAGTCGAAGTAAACCGCAGAGCTTTTCTCTGGGTTCACATCGATACGCCATTTTTTAAACCAAGCACCGAGGGTGTTAATAGCCTTTTGAAGTCTGGTGACGAGACCCGAGGCTCTGCGGCCTTTGGTGTAAAGGGCAGTGTCGTCGGCAAAGAGAGCGAGTTCGACGATTTTAGCTGGGATGGGAATGTCGTTAGTGTATACGGTATACAAAAGAGGGGCGAGGACTGAGCCTTGAGGGACTCCAGCCTTTATGGGACGAGGCGCGGAGAGCGTGCCTTCATGTTTGAAACGAAACGTGCGGTCTTTGAGAAACGACGCGATTATCCTAACTAGGCGAGCCGGTAAGCCTATTTTATAGAGTTTATAAACGAGACCGCTGTGCCAGACTTTGTCGAAAGCCTTGGCTACGTCAAAGAAAACTGCGATCGTTTTCTTTCGTCTCGGATAGGAGCCGTCGAGTATGTACTCGACGATTCGATGGACTTGCTGAGGGCAGGAGTGCTTAGCGCGAAAGCCGAACTGGTGGGGAATTATGAGAGGATCGCCGTCCGTTGGAAACAGATGGTTCCGCATTCGAGAGAGTATGACTCTCTCGAGAAGTTTAGACATTGCCTTGAGGAGGCTGATGGGTCTGTGATTAGCCGGGACATTAAGAGGTTTACCCGGCTTGGGTATGCCTATGACTGTCGCTTCTTTCCAAGCTTTTGGAAAGTAGCTAAGGTCAAAGCAGGCATTGAAAATGATAGCTAACAAGGTAAGCACCTGTTGAGGCAGGTGCTTAAGTGCGTGGTTGGAAATACCATCCGCACCCGGAGCCTTTCTGGACTTTTGACTTTTGATGTGAAGCGAGATTTCATCATTAGAGACTGTGACGGGGTCAGCGGTGATGGGGAGAGAGTTTCTACGGAGGACTTCGGCCTCCACCGCTTTGATGTGATTGGGATTCGCGGGTTGCGTGCTGGGCGAGCATTGAGACGCAACGCTGTCAGCGAAGCATTCGGCTTTCTCTTCGTCTTCGAAGGCGATAGAGCCATCGGGACGAGTGAGAGGAGGGACGTGAGAGGCGGCGTCTACGCGTAGGGCTCGGGCCATTCGATAATACGCTTGGTGGGACGGGGAGATATTCGCCATGAGATCGTTCATCTGGGCGTCTCGGAGTTCCGCGAGGCGAGATCTAACTTTGCGTTGTAGCTGATTCGCAGCTGTTCTATAGGCGGGCGTGGGATATTTCTTGGCTCTCCGGAGAGCCGCGTTCTTAGCTTTAATAAGATTGCTAATGGCTAAGGGAAGCGTGGGTTTGCCTTTCTTAGCAACCTTTTCGTTTACACTGATGGCTGAGTTGATAGCATCAGTGAGAGAATTTACTAGCGAGTCTATTTTATCCGGGCTATCTAATTGATCGGGCGAGATCGCGAGCGGAGAGTTTGGGGCCTCTAAGGCAGAAACTATCGTATTTTTAAAACCTTTCCAGTCGGTGAAGGTCTTAGGAGAAGTGACGTTAACGTTAGGCGGTCCTAGCACGAGGGAAACGGGGCGGTGGTCAGAACCTAGGTCATCGAGCGGTTCGATAGACCTGAGGTCGAGGTTGATATGCTTGACGATTGCAAAGTCGAGGATGTCAGGAGAGTGGTTCGGGTTGTCGGGATAGTGAGTGGGAGTGATAGGGGAGACGACGTCTAAGTCGAGTAAGTTGGTGATGTCGAGGAGAGCTATACCGCTTTGGTTGGTTGATAGGCACGTCCAGTCAGTATGTTTGGAGTTAAAGTCTCCGAACATAATGACTGAACGGCCGAGGGCGAGAATGGTTTCAAAATCGCTGCGGATAGGTTTGGTGCCACAGGGTATGTAGACTGAGGCTATGATGATGGTCGGATGACCAGTCATAGCCAATCTACACACGGTGGCTTCCATGTTAAGGAGAGGAGGGGTAGGGAGAGGACAGCAATGGAATCCTCTTTTGTAGTAGATAGCAGTGCCGCCGAAACCGTCGCAGTTAGGCCTATCGTTACGTGTAAACGCGTACTTAGGAATCGCAAATCCCCTGGAGCGATTAGGAGTGAGCCATGTCTCCTGGAGAAGAAAAAGATCTGGGTCGTTGTTCTGAAGGAACAGTTTAATCTCGGGAAGGTTAGAGCTAAGGCTACGAGCGTTAAAAGATACTAGGGATAAGCCCTTAGGTTTAATACGACTGGACGCGAGATTCGCGGGTCTAGACATAATTTATTTATTTAAAATTTACAAAAATAAAGTAATTTACAACGAACTTAGGAGCGAGTGATGCTCGGCTAACGCGAATAAACGCTCTTGAGGAGAGCGGGCGGCTCGCAGTTTGCGTGCGAGTACGGAAATTTCGTTAATATCGACGTTTTGGATGACGTCGAACACGGTCTTCATGTCCTCAGCCAACGACGACTGAGGGGAAGATGACAACGCGGGACGCGGCCCTACTGGAGCTACGGGAGCTGGGATGGGTCGGGAAGGTGCAGGCGGGACGGCCGGACGCTGCCTCCAAGACAGAGCCGGAGTAGGCGTCGGCTGAACGGGCTTTGCTTCCGGGGGACCCCGGTTGCGCAGCGGCGGGAAGTTAGCAGGAGTGAGTGACGGCGCCGGTTTAGGCGCGACCCTCTTGGTGGTGGAGCGCGGAGCGCGCGGGCAACCCCTGTAGTTTGCTGTGTGGCCGGACTGGCCGCACAGCACACAGGCAGGGGGGGAAGTGGATTCGGGAGTGCGAGTGCACTCCTTAGTGAAGTGAGGAACCAGGCACTTTACGCACCTGGGGGGAGCTGAACAGTTAGCCGCTGTGTGGCCATATAGCTGGCAGCGGTGGCACTGCCCAGGGTGACCACGGGGGTTGGGACGCTCGACGGAGATGTTCGAGAGTCCGCAGATTGTGCGAGCCTCTTTGAAAATCTCCTTCGAGTCGGGAGTATTGGAAAGGATTACTAGCGCTAACGGAAAACGCCTACGGCGGTTGGAGTGCATCTTGTGCACTGCTGTGACCGGGAAACCCTGAGACTTAAGGTCCTCGAGAATGTCTTCGTTGCTGAGTTCGAACGGGACGCCCCGTAGTACTGCGCGGATCTTACGCTCCTCCGGGAGGGCGTAGGTGTGATACGCGATTTGGTTTAATCCGAGTAACCTGGTAAACGCGCGGAAGTCGTCGACGGTCGCTAATTGGATTTTGATTGTATCGCCAGCGTTGGCGGCTTTTAAGTAATTAATTTTGTGCACTTTGCACAAGTTGGAAACCGCGGTCCAGCGCGCTTTTTCACGCAGGAATACGGGCGGAGGGAGCTGAGGCTTCGGCGGGACGGGAGCGCAGCGCGTCGCTGGCTTTGATGTGACCGACGGAGACGCGGTTACTACGAGCGATTTTAACGGCGCGGGGGCTGGTGTTGAAGACACCGGGGAGGGCTCGGGTATTGAAGATACCGAAGCTTTCTTGGAGCGATTCTTGGAGCGCTTGGCGACGAGTTGAAACGCGGGCTCAGGAGAGCCGGTTAAGGTGACGGCATCTGACGACGTATCAGACGCGGGTTCGGAGTCGCTCCCGGGAGCGGTACGCTTACGACGCGACGCGTGAGAGGATGCGACCGATTCGCAGTCCATCTCGGACGAGGCGGGAGACGCGGGAGAGCTTAAGACCTGAGGGGTCTCGACGTTGGAGGCCTGAGGGGCCGGGGTTGAGGCCTGAGGGGCCGGGGACGCGATAGTTGCCTGTAAGGCCTGCGTTAGAATGTCATCCGATATGCTGACGCCGGACGCAACGAGCGCCTAGGCGAACGACCTAGCAAAGTTTACCAAGCTTTGCTGGTCCATTGGGAGGGCTTGGTCCTACGATATATAAAATATATAAATATATAAGAATGCCTAGGTTCCCTAGCAAACCTAGTACCTAAACCTCCCTACCCGCGGTAGGGGGGCTGGGGACGACGCGAAGTGGTGCCCCTAGCTCGGACAGCACTGTACCGTCACCCTGGGAAAGGCCCAAGTGCAATGGGATCGGGTCTGCCGGTTTCTCCTTGGCCTGAAGGGCCTTGGAAGCGCACCGGGGCAACGCTATCAGGCTTAGTTGTCACCGTTAAGTATCCACCTGATCAAACGCGAGTCTACTACGGAGTGTGTCGTCAATAAATTGACAACAAAAACCGGCCGTAGACCTGACGGAGTTGGGTTGCACTAAAAGTGCGGGATTGACTACGTTACGACCGGCCGGAGCCGGCCGCAGAGCGAGTCTCTGACTACGTACAGGCGCCAAGCGTCGAGTACGCAGCCAGAAAGACAGCCCGAGTCTTGCAAACCACTATCGAATTTAATCGACCGCGGTAAGCTCAACCCTGTTGTTGCTGCACTCACCGAAGTGAGGTTTTTACTTCGAGGGGTGCACAGAGTGCGGGATTGACTACGTTACGACCGGCCAGGGGCCAGCCGCAGAGCGAGTCTCTGACTACGTAGCAAGCGCCAAGCGTCAGGTACGCAGCCAGAAAAACAGCCCGAGCTTCGCGAACCACTATCGAATTTAATCGACCGCGGTAAGCTCAGCTCTGTTGTTGCTGTGCAAGAGACCGACTTACTTGCAGCCAATCGAAACCGACCGCAGAGTAAGCCCTACAGAGGCTAACAGCGTATGAGTGTTGCTACGAGTTGACGTCGTGAGACGACAATCGTGACTCAACGGCTGGGCGACCGCGAACACGTCTGAGCGGGGCCGGACGCAGAACGGATCTGAGAGTGGCGTTTGAGTATTGATACGAGTGGAGTCGTGAGACAACAATCGTGACTCGGCAGCCGGGAGCGACCTTCAACACGTCCGAACGGGTCCGGACGCAGATGAGGTCGCTATGCGGCCAAAGTTTACGAGTATATATAATATTGTGATATTGCTGTCTGTGGGTCAACACGCGGATGTAGAATAGGATCCTCAGTGGGGTAAAATAGTAAAAGGGTTGTGATGGAATAGGTAATGTATTTTAAACGTTATTGGTATAGAATTTTGTCAGGTGTATTTCGGTGCATTTTGAAAAAGTTCTCTGCATTGCGTTGTGAAATATAAATTCATTAATTATAGGTATCATTCTGGGTTAAGTAAAATACTTTGGATCCAATTTTATGATCTATTCATAGGTAAGTTTGTCCGGTAATAGTTAGGCAGGTAAAATCTTAATATTTAGATAGATAATATTTAAACTTTCGAAAGTTACAAACTTTCAAATAAACTTTTAATCATTCAGAAAAGTTTAAAGTTAATATGACAGTTCATGTCAAACGTGTTTGTTTTGCCAACTGAATGATAATGTTTGATAATATAATTTGATTAAGTTAGTATTAATTTTAATATAAATAGGAGTAATGAAATTTACTTTTATTGGGATATTAATGTATTTATTACTTATCAATTAATTATAATTATAATTTAATTGTATTCAATGGGTTATTTTAACAATTGTTGATTAATTTAATAATAAATATTGGTTATTTGAATTTGCGTATGATTGTGTAACGTAAATGATTAATATGGGGTTGTTGATTATTCGTGAATTGTATGAGAAGTTATAATAACTTACACTGTTTTATTTAGATATTAATTAACCAGCCGGGATCTTGGCTGATTTTCATCAGGTTTTGTGGCTAAGGCTCTATTGATGGGGAATAAATACTATAAAATCATTTTTGGTGTAATAAGATGTTGTAATTTAAACATGATCAAGTACATATATTCCTATCGGTACGGAGCTCATCTGAGTGTAATCCCGATTAATTTATATGGTCCTGATTTAAGTAGGGTCGTTATTTAAGAATGAAATGTATATAGGAATTTATTTAATCAGCTTCACTGATTAAATAAATTAAATAAGAGGGGCGATTGCAACGTTTGCTTGTGCCGTATTTAATAAAAAAGGTTATTGCACAAACAAACTTGCCGACTTTATGACTGGCAACTTATAGGTCTGTCATTATTTTATTTTATTTGTAAATTGTAAAATAGGGAGTATATGGAAGATTGTTCCATGGCATTCCATCGCGGGCTTCGTCCCCAAAATAGTCTAAGAATTATCTTTTATGTTATTGTAAAATAGATTCATCATAAATAAAAGTAATTTAAAGTTATATGTGTTTTTCCTTTGTTGATTAGGAAGACCTCCCTAGGTTAGAATAGGTCCATCTAGGGTCCCGGACCGCTAGAGTAGTAAGTATTGGAGTTGGATTTTTAATTAATTTTAATGCAAAAGTTTGCCGCTCCATAAAATTATGTTGGGATTGAAGTGTCATAGGGTGGAAAATCGAAAATATGGCTTGTGATGGTCATGATATGAACAAAAATAGATTTAAATAGTATCTCTGTCTATCAAGGTAATGAACATATAAATAATTTTAAGGCGAGCTTTTTTTATTACATTGCAACATTTTTTTTAAACGCAAAATTCTCATTTTATTATGTTCAGACTAAGTATATCAGCAATCGTTGCGTGAAAGAAAAAAAATGAAGTATCAAAAGGAAATTAGTTTAAAAGAAACCTGCATTGTTGAACGTAAATGTACTAAGTATTTTGTAAGATGTAGATACGAAAAACATAATAAGCTACCAACAAGTAATTCATTTAGTTATGATATAATTACTCACCGCAAATTGAAAATTTTGTGTATTCTCTATTTTCTGTGTATGTGTGGTATACAGACTATTTTTATTTTTCGATTTTGACATTAGAACAACAAGAAGAAAAAGTGTAAAAATGTTTACTTATTTATGGAATTAAACAAATATAGCGACCGAGATGCACCATTAATTGAACCCGTAAATAACAACAATGCCAATCAATTTTTGGTGAGTGTTGGTCTAAAAGCATCTATTGGATTAGGATAGAAGAGCTTTCCTTCCTTTTGACTTTGAAGCCTTCGTATTTGGGGCAAATGCTGGAAACGTACAATTTCAATACCTTATTATTTCGAATTTCAGTGTTACAATCGATTGGATTGGCATTGCTCTTTGTATGTTGCCTATTTGTGTCTGCGCGATCAATACGCGTCCGTTTGAGGCCTTACCAGTAGGATTATTTGATGCCACAATGCCTTGTGGCTTTTCTGACACCCTAAAAAACAATACAAGTATAAAAACACAAATTTAATCGTGTAATAGCTAAATTATTAGGCAGTTAGCTGTGGTTTGTAAGAACCCAGTAAAGTGATATATTAATGAAGTGGCTTTTAAAAAAGTTATCTTACCATTCTTAAGTTTAAAAAGTTTAATGATTACCATTTTACGCAAAACTGTAATCGCTATTAAAACTATTTTGACATGATTTTAAATGAGAATTTTGTATGTTGAATTATAAGTACTCTAACGTGTAACGAACAATGCCAGAAAACGCTCTCAGGAAAATGGAGCAATTCTTTTGTTTTGAGATTTTTCATTTGCTAGCTCCATGTTACTACCGACTAACCGACATAATCTTAAATATTTATGAGTTGACGCAAAACAAGTTTTTTTTTGCGGGCTTCACATGTGATGAAGAGAGTGAAATTAATATATAGCTCTAGTCTAGGTACGATTGTTACGAACGCGTGTTTTAGCAATAGAGTATGGCCACCTTAGTTGGACCCCGCCTCAATTTGTAAAGTTTATACTGGGTTCACCCAGTATAAACTTTGCCATGTGCCCCCATGTGCCCCCGGTAAATAAGTCATTATTTACCGGGGGCACATGGGCTCAATTCTGAGAATTTTTCCCAAAGAAACCAAGTAGCGAAAATAGAAAAATATAGTTTTCTAGCTTCCCTTTCTTTGTTCATGATTAATTTACGAACACAAAGTCATAAATACAAACACTTCACAAGGCTTCAACTGCTTCAAAAAGCTGGGAATCATCTTGAAGGTCCGTTGGTAACCCCAGGCTAAACAGTTGCTTAAACTCTTCACTGGTCAGGTTTGATCATGTTTGGATTACCGCAGTCGTATCTGGGATGTTACTTTTAAATATTAACAAAAAGTGTTGAAATCTGTTCACCAGAGAACCTGAAGACTCATCAATGAAGGTAAACATACGAATGCGAGATTAAAAGGTCTCATTTACAATCAATCGGTTGCATATCTATCGGTCTTACAGATGCTCTTCATGAACTAGTGGAACCCCACTATTTTTCCATCAAGCAACTAAACGGAGACAGAGGTCCCACCCGCTTATAGTCGAGGTGCCAAAAAGTGCAACAAAAACAGTTCGATAGTTCATTTTTGGTTCAAATTGCTAAGGTATGGAATGAACTGTCTCCACCAGTTTCTAGGTAAATATAATCCCTGGGGTTTTAAAATCTTCACTTTCTATCAGAGAATGAAGACAAACGCTGGCCAATAGTTAAAAAATATATTATTAAATGCAATTCAACGTGGTTATTGTGACAGCCGTTTAGTCATTTTGCCATTTGTATAGTGCTATTTAGGCGTGGTGGTATTTTATCTGTTTCGTTTTTTATAATAACGTTTTTCTAAATAATAATTTGTAAATATGTAAAGACAAATCAGCAGAAATTTCACTGTAAAATTTTTTTTCTACCCAATTTCCCAATATTTATTTCCCAATATATATTCCCAATATTTAGAAAATGCTCGTAGTAACAGATTTACGTAATCTTAAAAATTGGAGGACCTGCTATACGGTTAACGAGTCTTTTATTATGAGAGCATCAGATTTTGTAGTCAAACATTTGAGATTGTTTGATGACATAATGCGTCTGCTCCTTTGACATAATCTAATTTCGATAACAGTTTGATGAAAGTGGCACCTATACGCGTGATGAGATTGTAGATATATTTTGATTTACCAGTACGCAACTTTGTCCCAATATGACTATGAGCAAGTTACACCAGTTTTTCTATTTGGCCTTTGTCTAAATATTCCGATAATTTATTTGAATTAAAATCTTGGTTATGTATTTACTATCTAACTACTCAATACTTTATTGCTATCATAATTTTACAGATGGTAGTTTTAAAAATAATAGAGAATTTATACAATAAAAAGTAAAATTATGCACCTAGTTTAGGTATTGCAATGCAGGGGAGGGCATTTTGTGGTCATTATAAATTAAATAAATAATTTTGATAATATTGGTTATACCTATTTATGTCTATTTCAATTGAAATTTATCAATTAAATATTCGTAAGTCGTGTAATAACATTTTTTTCATAAGAGTTGTTTTAGCAAGAGCGTGAATCTTATGTCATTTTTTTCTTGTTTGATATATTCCGGTAAATGAATATATAAATTGATTGTCATAGCCAGAGGACCAGATGAGTGAATCTTTAGGTGGACGTAGGTTGTATTAGGATATTTTTCCGGGAGGTTCTAAGGACGTATTAACCAGCTACTTCTTCGCGTTTTGTATAAAACTCGGGATGTTTTCGCACGAATTTACATGCTTCGAGTATGTAAATGCATGATAGGCTGAGAATTTTGTAATTAAAAAAAAAATGGTTTACAGCTGTCGTCGTTTTGGATGTTTGCCAAAATTCTTATGTCTTTTTTGGGCAGTGAAAACGCTAGAGACTTCTACACAGTTTCCCCACAAGACAATACCGTAGCTTAGCCAGGAGTGAGCATAGGCGTAGTAGGTGGTAAGAGCCGTTTTTAGGTCTGTGGTTTTTTTAATCTCTCGAAGTGCATATGCGAATCTTGCTAATTTTAGCCTAGTTTTATTAGCGTGATGTCTCCAATTAACGTGATGTTAATTCCTAATAGGTTGAATTCATTTACTTGGTTCAGTTTTATATTTTTGAATTTGAAATCAATGTCAAATGGGGTTTTTTTAATTAGGGTGGAATGTCATTATATTTGTTTTATTTAAATTTATATTTAAGTTGTGGTCACGAAGCCATGTGTCTATGTTGTCAAAAGTAGAATTTAGTACGTCTGTTACATCTAAAATGATTTTGCATTGAACAAGCATAGATATGTCATTGGCGAATAAAACGCACGGAGTATTAAGAGATTTTGGAAGGTCGTTTATATAAATAAGAAAAAGTAAGCAGCCCAGTACGCTGCCTTGGGGAATGGACGCATTGATCGTTTTACTGTCAGATCTAATATTTTGAATTTAACTGGTCGAATAATTAAAATGTTCTATTTCTGTGTATTGCTGTGTGTTTGTCAGGTACGATGTGAACCACTGGTGAGCGGCGCCGCGAATGCCTATGCTATAAACTATTATATTAAACTTTGTCATACGCTTTTGTCATGTCTAGTAGAATACCTATTGCATAGTTTTTATTATTTATTATGTTTAGAGCTTCCTGAATATATTTATAAACGGCCAAACCAGTTGAACGTTGTTTCCGAAAACCGTTTTGGGAAGATCTTATATTTTTCGCAGAAGATAGATTAGATTTATCGCTGTTGTTTTATTTTTCTTATGTATTGGTTTTATAAGGGCTGTTTTTAATTTGTCAGGAAAAATACCTTCACTAAAGAACTGATATATTCAAAGAAAATATGGCAACGTAAGTTGTTCTGCGCATTGTTTAACCAGAAAGGGGGGTATTTCGTCAACACCGTGACTTTTTTTATCTCTCAAATTTTTCAATATTTTATAAACCTCCGCGTATTGAACAGGGCCACAATAGAGCGAGTTCTCCGTAGGGGTCAGCATCGGACCGGCCGCGCGGGAGCGCTTTATGTGCAGGGGAGCAAATCTCGCCGATGGACGCGAAAAAATTATAAAACATATTTTCTATAAGCTTAGGTTCCGTTGATAAGGTGTTATTTATTTCAATCATAATATTATTTTTATATTTTAAATTTGTTTTATTTGTACGCTCATCAATTATTTTCCACATTATTTTTATTACATTATTAGAATTTTTTATTCTTTTCTTATAATTTTGTCGTTTGGATTCCAGAACTACTTTTTTTAACAGTTTAGCATTTTTTTTAAATATTTCATTAGTATTTAATAAGATTGATTTAATTAATCTTATATTTTTGCACGATGTTTTTATTCCAGGTGACAACCAATAGTTTTTATACCATACCTACTCTAAAAAGCTTATTTTATTCGCGCAAAACAGTGAATAAAAAGGCCTTTTATTCACTGTTTTGTTTTTATTCACTGTTTTGGTGTTTGAATTTGGAACACAAAATATATCCGATCTCCATTTCAATGCTTACACAAACTCCTTGCGCTAAGATTCGAAATTCAAACTCTTTGGTGCAAATAAATTCTCGAGATTTGATTGGTCGATATTTGCGACAAGGAGTTTGGCATTAGATTAAAAACTATTTTGTGTTCTTTGCTGCCATTATAGAAAAAAAAAATAGTGAATTGGCGCCATTTCAAATACTTACTGTGAATTGTACGGACACAAAGTTTAGTGTTACTTTATAATAAATCGATTGAATTATAATAAATCGATTATGCATTCAAGTGACGAAGAAGATATTGTGTTAACACCTGAATTTATGAAAGAGAAGGCGGCCGATATTGTAGAAAACTTGCTACGCAACAAATCACGGCTGGTTTACATCAAAACCTACGATGAGTTTTGTAAATGGAAAAATGAAAATCAAGCTTCGGGCACATTTTCTGAGTCTGTTTTCTTAACTTATTTTAATGAACTGTCGAAGAAAAGGAAGTCATCGACATTATGGAGTATATATTCTTTGTTGCGGTGTACTGTAAAAACAAGGCATAACATTGATATAAAAACATATTCTAACTTGCAAGCCTACCTTAAAAGGCTATCAGAAGGCTATAAACCGAAAAAATCCCTGGTTTTTACCGCTCAAAATGTTGAACGCTTTTTGAATGAAGCGCCAGACTCACATTTTTTGGCAGTGAAAGTAAGTAATCTTCAACATATCTTGCTTAATACAAGTAGGTATTTTGAACTATTTAATTGTAAACCTATCAACATCAATTTTGTAACAGTTTTTCTATTTTTGTTTGCAGGTTGCGTTAATTCTCGGCATTAGTGGAGCCTTTCGTTCAAATGAGCTTGTTAAACTGACATTGGATGACGTACAAACGATTTCTGACACTGCTTGACGGATTACTTTAAAGGATACAAAAACGAAAATCGACCGAACCTTCGTAGTCAGAGATGATTACATGAAAATCGTAGAAAAGTATCAAAGTTTTCGTCCTCCGTATACAAACAATAATAGATTCTTTTTGTGCTATTCTAAAAATAAATGTACAAAAAATCCGATTGGAATAAATAAAATTGGTTCCATGCCAAAAGACATTGCAACATTTTTAAAGCTACCAAATCCCGAGATGTATACAGGACATTCTTTCCGAAGGACTTCTGCCACATTATTAGCAAACACTGGTGCAGATATGGCGGGATTAAAGCGACATGGTGGATGGAAGTCCACTACCGTGGCAGAAGGTTATATCGAAGATTGTATTGAAAATAAATCGAAACGCAGCCTTCAGATAGCAAGCAGCATAAACCTAAAGAAACCTGAAGACCCATGGACTCCACGCCCTTCAACGTCCAAAGATGCTCCAGAGTTTCCTCCAGCAGAAAGTTCTGACCATCGACAAGAAATAAATATTGTTTCACAAGTTGACTACCCTAATGATAATAATAAGAAAATTACGCTTAATTTCAGTCATTGCTCTAATTTTAATGTCCATTTCAATTAATGTAACATTTATTATTTCTTGATTAAATTTCTATTTTCGCTTAAATTATGTCTTTTTCTCGTAGTCATGGTATAAAGTATAGTATGCAACTCCTGAATAAAGTACGAATTTATATCGAGGGCCATGAATCACTCGCGTCGCTCAGGATTCTAACAGTTGAATAACTCACTGCGCTCGTGATTCAATCATCTTAAATCACTCGCTACGCTCGTGATTCAATCGTTAGAATCCTTCACTTGCTCGTGACTCATCTCATCCCTCGCTTTAAATCCGTCCTTTATTCACTAGTTGCATAATATACTATTAAAGTTTGATTTTAAATTAATTATTTGTTTTGGAATATGTTTATTTAAGGTAAAAATTATATTATGAAATGTTTTATAATTTTCGTTTGAATTTTTTTCTTCTTTTAATATTTGTGCCAGTTAATTTGACTAATTTCCGATATTTAATTTTCAATATTTTTTTTTTTTGTAAAGTCTTTGTATAGTGTGCCACTGAATTTTTTTATTACAATGGAGTATTTTGAATATAAAAATTGGTGCTAAATGATTTGTGAATCCTAAATATTCTACTATTGTTTGGATATTATCTGTGAAATTTGTGAAAATAAGATCAAGACATGTCAATGAAGTTTCGTTAATATGAGTTGGTTGTTTAATGTGTTGAATAAATTTATCTTCAGACAAACGTCTAAAAGTTTAATTAATTTTTGGTTATTTTTATGAATGTTTGTGTTAAAGTCACCTCCAATTATTACTTTTGACTTTGAGTATTTTCTATGTATAAATGTTAATATTAATGATAACCAGTCATAGAAAGAATTTTCCTCCCGTGCATTCCAATACAATGATACTAACAAAATGTTTTCTTTAATCAAGTAAGTAGCACATGCTTCCAATACGTATTCTTTTGACATTTTTTTACTTTTACTTTACAATTTCTTTACTTTCTATGTCTTCGTGCAGGAAAATACACACACCTCCACCAGTTCTTATTTCTCGGCAATAGGATGCTGCAATTTGATTAAGTCTCATTTAGTTTTAGTCAACCAAGATTCAGTAACACATAAAGCTTGATAAGATGGGGTTTTTGTTAAAAAAACTTTCTATTAGATGTTGTTTGTTGTAGATGCTTTGAAAGTTTTAGTAGACTACTTTAAAGAGTGTACTTGTTTTTTCGAAAGGAATAATTTCTCTAGTTTGTGTGTTGGCTATGTTGATATGATTAGTTATGTATACTGCTGGTAGGGTGGTCCTCTTTGTTGTTGTTGACTTCATCTGTCACAGTAGTTGTATTTCTCTGTGATTCATTTCTTGCCGTTGCCATAAATAGTTGGTTATTGTGAATGACTGCATGAAGTCCCTGTTTACGAGCTTCAATCATCTCTTATCGCATTTTTTCCGTTGTAGTTGTACGTCTCTATCCAAGAACTCTGTTAGTGCCTTGAAATTGATAAGTATTATTTAATATGTATTTGGTCATTCTTTTGCTTAGCAATTCTATAACTATAGCCTGTTAGGTCTATTTGTAAAATATTTCCAATTGTTTCGGTAACTCTATAGGATAATTCATTTTCATTTTCATATATCAGGTAATCCATATAGTACTACTTTTTTGCAGTTTTTTTCTATTATAGTTGATTTTGCTGAGTTTGTGGAAGAAAAATTATTTGTCAATTCTTTTATTTCTTGCAATTCCTTTATGAATTTGTTATTTTCATGAGTAAGTGTTTCTATTTTAATATTAATTTGATTTATCTACTCTTTTCTATTATAATTTTCATTAATTAAAGTAGTGGTTTCCTTCATTATATCCTCTTTAATTTTTTCTATAGCTTTTGTTATTTCCAATTGTATTGTGTGTTGTATATTTGAGATTATTGACTGCTTGTTTTCTTTCAATTGTTCTCGAATTAATTCTTTAAAACTATCCAATATAAACTCTGTTTGGTTTTTTGTTCTTTGGGTGATAGGCGTAGTGTAATTATTTATTATATCAACTAACCAGCTTAAATCTTCAGTGCTTATCAATTTATTTTGTAACTTAGATGTTTTCCTAAGTGTTATATTGTTACATTCTAGGGGTGACGACCAGGTCCCCTTGCGTGTACGTGAGCAGGCCGGAGTGTTGGTATTATTCGTTTTTGGCATTTTGCAAAACGACCATAAAAGTAACTGGAAATGGGCATTTCCAGTACAGTTTTGCATCGTATTGTAAAAACGGCTGTGAGAGACATGAGAACAGTCAATTACAATATGCGCAAATCAAATATTCGTTGTCTGGTTTGGTACGATTTTTATTATTACTCATAGTGTTCTTATCATTCATTATTACGGCTACTCGATGATAGATGGCGTTATATATGGTACATGATTTTGTTGTTGATTTGATAAATTGCGTTGATTTCAATCGATACTTTATACGCCTATTCCACAGTAGATGGCGTTGTTTTCCAAACTTCGAAACATCAACTTGCTTTGTGCTTCCTTGCACTTTTTAGGTTAGAAATTAAAAAATAAATTGCTTTAGCTATTTTTTGTTCACATCCATTTACATTTGATCTATAAACAAACTTACTTTGAGATTTCTTCAAGTATTGTATTTTGAGATTTCTTAAGTAAGTATTCGATTGGCTTCTTCAAATTTAAAAGTGCTCATCGTTATAAAATCATGTTATATTAACAGGTAGAATATCTTCGTTTATCAATAAGGCAGTTGTCCCACCACCGCGAGAAAACGACTAACTATCGGCTATTTTATCGCTCAAGAAATGTACAAAAGATATACATTCCGTGTAAGCAAGAGAGATGTATATACAAATAGTTGATCGCTGACTGTTCACACTGCAGGCGAGGACTCGCATCAATAGTTTGACGCTGAGCGACAAGAGCTATGAAAGATAATACTCGCTCAGCGATACTCGATCAGAGAGCAACCAGCGGTCATTTCTCTTCAGTGCGAATCTGAAAGTACACGTATTTTTATTTATTATCGAACAATCGTTTGAATTATCATTGTTATCTAGTTCAGACGACGATGATGATGTATTATAGACGATATGATAGGCTTTGTGTAGTGCCAGCGGAGTAGACGGAGGAGCAGGAACCTCAACTCGACGTCACACGCTTACACAAAATAAAAAAATCTATAAATAATATTTAAATTATCGAAATAGGGAAAAATGCCGGTTTCAAAATATGTATAGTATTAGACGCAATTTCATGGCATATTTTTTATTTCAATCAATCAGTCAGCGATGCTCTATATCAAAAAAAAACATTAATTTTTAACTGATGTTACCATTTGTAAACATCATAGCGTCTGTGGTTGGTCAGTTTTTGCCCACATAGGTATTTGACATCGCCTTAGAACAGTCAACCCCCCCTATGCAGGACTGTACGCTTGGCCACCGCGAGCGAGTGATGCGAGTAATCGCTCGTCTCACTCGCTCACTCACTTATAGCCGAGCTACAACTATTGGAACTAGGCACTCGCACCCCAACTTGAGTCTTGCTTGAGCCAACTTGTTTCTACATTCTAGCTTTACTCGCTACTCGTTCATCGTTGTCGGTGGGACAACTGCCTAAAACTACTGAGTAAAACATAAGTGCTTTCCCTTACATAAAAATAAAAATTTCCAATTTGACGTTTATGAAAATAAAAACTATTTTAAAGATAGCCTGATAGTTCGGTTAATGGGACCAATAATATTCTTTCCTCTTTACACTACACATTGCTCGTACTCTTTTATACTTTTATACTTAGCAAACGAGCATGCGACCCACATAACTAGCAGTTGCCGACCGCTGGATTCCGTTGGAATTGCTTTTGTGTCAGTCATTGCACTGACTCTTCCTTCCCTTTAATCTTAATACAACCTTTAACGTAGTTATTATGGCGGCAACACAAAAGGTGAAATACTGTATTACCAAAATAGGAAGGATCTGTGGTGCCTCACCAGATGAGGTCGAAATATAAGAAACTCTACAACCGGTATACCCTACCACACTACTTAATGTGCACGGAATACGAACTTCAGACAACACTAGTAATTCAACCCTGCAAATAGACTCCGATGTCACGTGATCCAGGTGGGTTCAAATAAAGCCACATACTTGTATATGTAAAGGTGTGTAATATTTGTATAAACATTATGTTATGGGACAGCTTCCTTTGCTACCCTGTATGCAAAAATTGTGATTAAATCTGTTACTAAGTTAATGCGTAATACTTATACATACAGCAATGTAATAAAGTAATGATAGTCAATTTGTACTAGGGTCTGAGAAAATCATTGATAGTTTTGTACTAAACAAAGTAACAAATGCAAAAAACATTTATAATTTTGTTGATTCGTACCCAGTCAATTCGTCCCAGGTCAACTGAAAAAAAATCTCAAGGCTATGTAAACAAAGATTTTGATTGTTTCATTCCTCGTTTGATTGATTGATGATTCAAAGCAAAATGGCCTTCATGGTGGATTCATGGATGATTATAACAAACCGTAATATAGTATATCGTAAATATTTATATCATGATGTTTAAATTCCGTAATTTACGCCTCGGAAAAAAAAGGTGGAATATAACACAGCTTGTTCTCTCCTTCGGTATACAAAGAAAATATTGTTAAGCTTGAAGAAACTATTATTTACACCTTTGTTTGGAATACGGTTTTACATAGTATTCCAAACAAATATTTACAAATCAAAATAAATCAGAAACATAACGGCTTTAATGAGAAATATGGTATAAATATGCTGTCAATTGTATTGATAAATTAAAGCATTTTGTATCATTAGTATGCGTAATTTAGGCAGACTTGTCATCGTAGCCTGGAAACTACTTTAGAATAGCCGTTATCCTTGGCCTATTTTGGTAACACTGACTAGCTTTATGCTGTTGATTACTAAAAATGTACCAATAAAAGTGCTCAGATACAAACGTGGAATAAATATTTGAGTAGCCAAACTTATATCAAAGTTTCTTATGTCTTGTTATAAAGTGGTGAATTATGGTAGATGAGTGCGGTATAGTTAACGTAATAATTTTTTGTTTATTTAAAAAGGGTTAGACGCTTGTCTTTTATCTCACCTGATGGAAAGTGACGATGAAGACGAAGGTGTTACACGTCTATCCACGAGATACCTATTCACTCGACGCTTGAAAGAACTAGGACTATAGTTTTCTGGAAAAACAGACGCAGGCAGTTCATTCCACACCTTGAATATTAATAATACCTTCATTGAGATATTGAGATACTAAAACATAACCTTAAAATATCAAGTCAATAAAACAAATACTAGAAGAGAGATTTGCCATTGGATACTACTTGAATGAAACTACGTATACCCTGATTTTTCGAAGAACCTACATTCGAACAAGAATAAATAATTCTCTAACTACACTTTCTTGGCAATTTCGCAACTTATTACACTTTAAATAAATAAATAAATAAAAAATTTATTGATGATGGCGTTTTTTCCACTTATTCTATTGCGATATTTTTTCTTTAGTAAAATACGGTAAAGCGATATTGTGCTTACTAACATTAATATTAAGTTTAAATTGTATACTTACATTTTTATGAACACAAGTCTAAATTAAAGTTTTATTATTATTATTATTATTATTATTATTATTGGCTTTCTGTGAGCTTTATCTTAAAGTAACCAAAATGGGACATTAATGAATGCATCGAAAAATTAGATAAGAATATTTATATTATTAATATTTATGATCTTGTTAATCATTTCTATTTCTTGTAGACCTAAATAGGAATCCAATGTTTAGAAAACTTTACATTTTTAAATTAATATAAGACATTATTTGTGCTAGTTATAAATTGATGATATATTTGACGAAATTTTATGGTAAGAAATTATTGTCAATTTATTACTGATTACCATTGGGCTGAAGAGTGACGAAGGATATTTTTACCCCAAAACTGTCCTGTGAAAGTTCAATAATCCAGTTGCGCAGCTCCACTTAGCCCCGGGCTAGATGGCTAGTTGGCTAAAATGTTATTCTATTTCTATTGAACTGATAGAGACATAAAACAATATTTAGCGTAGTTATAGCTAACTCAGACCAGCGCAAGTAGGCTTTTTAAATAATTATTTCTGTTAGAAAAAAGGATGGTCTTTGTAACCTTACAAGACAATATCGTATCAATTACCTTTTATTCAGTAGACGTGTTTTAAAAAAAACTAATTTTCAAAATAAAATTCAAGAATTCAGGTCAACCTAATGGTTTGTTACAAATTTAATTTGAGTGATGCTTTTTATCTACAAAATCTATTCGTTTATATGTATTTAGTAATGCAAAATTTTAAGTGTAGCACATAAAGTTTTTAGTGGTTGCGAATCTTGTACATTTATTAACGAAACCAATACCTACAAATCATTTTATCCCTCAAAACACAATTGATTCATCGTTTTATTTCACTTGTATCAGTATCACATGATTCCGGTTGATTGCTTCGGTAAGTACACAAACCTGACCTACTGTTCTAACATGTCTCGTAGATTTGTAATTTGATTCCTTTAGTGTAGTATGTTTGATCCAATCGCTTATTTGGCAAATAAGGTTTTTGTATTGAAGTTAATTATGAGTTTTAGAGGGTAATTTGCTTACATATCTATTGCGATTCTTAGGTACGAAAAAAGAAAATAAATGAACATAACTAATAATAAATTTATTGGTTCCCGTTACAGCAAACGAAAAAATCTTCGGTCCAAAAAATTTGAAGAATGGCAAAGGAATGCTCTTAAACTCATTTTAACTCCAGTGCTTTAAACAATAAGTATATATAAATATATAAATATATATTCAAAAAAATTAACGGACAAAATCTATAAAAAAACAGACCACTGCATTTTAACTGTTTATACATTTATCATTTATACCGAGAGAATTGCAGAACTTGTGTTATCTCCGTGATATTTGCTACAAAGTTTAGCCTTAAATCTTAATCTACATAACAACTTTAGTTCTGTTTGTCGCAATGAGGATTCTTGTTATACTATAGCTTTAGATCGTAGAACTCTAAATTACCTAATATAACGTTTCTGGATACTCAAGTACCTATCACTAGGTGGCTGGATAATAATGTAGTTCAAAGATTGTCATGAGTACACAACTATTTACAATACCGATAATTAAACTACCGTGGTGCTCTGATGCGTGTGGTTTTGCGTGAAAACCACACACAGGATATCCTTGAGATATTCTCCGTTACGTTTGTTAAATTAAAAAACTTTCCATCGTTGTGAGAAATCGCTAGTGACAGAAGCATTTTTTACAATGTTATTTTTTTTTGTTTACAACTTACTTATATTTATAAAGCAAATTTGTCCCGTTAACATTACTTATTATTACACCAAATCATACCAGACAGCTGACGTTCATATTTCCACAAATAAATCTTGTTACCCTTAACGCTTCCTGCGAGCGATTAACATTTAACCGACAACAAACTTGGCCAGTTTCATAAAGCTCATTATCACAATCGCAGGACGAAACTAAGATTGACTCAATTATCACCCAAGTTTTAAACAACTTTGTTCTAGAAATTGTACACCTCAAAATTTGTTTTACTTTAGATCTGTCAATTGCAGAAAGTTTTTCAACTGCTTTCGTTTGATCTGAACTTTGTATTGAAGATTCAACTTTTTGAATTAAGTTAAAAAGATTAATTAGGATTAAAAACATTGAAGCTTTGGTCAGAAAATTACAAGAAAGATAGGTACCACATTCTAAGTATGCTTTCCATGTTTTTCAATTAAACGTATTATGGAAACGAAACTGTTTTGTTAGTATAAATAGCTTTCAATTATAAATATGTAAGCAATCCGTCAAAGCGGCAAATTTCTACTTTTGCGTTTTTTGATTCCCTGAGTACATGAGTTATTACTTTAAAATTCGTTGCCGAACGGAAGCAAATAACCAATTTGCTTTATCGAATATGTTCCTGCTTTCTATTTATAGAGGATAATAAAACCGCTCATAATTTTCTATTATAGTTCCGTATAATGGTTTGTCTATGTTCTAGTGGAATGTGCGTCATAAATAAAAATAAAAGCTTTTTTATAGTTTTCAAAATTGCTTCTGATATTGTAGGGTTATTTTTACTTTCTTAACATTTATTATTTTAATTTAGTTTCCATAAACTAAGATCGTAGTAATTTATTTCATCAGTGCTGTAAAAATATGATATCGCTAAGGTTTAAATGATTTAAAAACAGATTACTTTTTAGAATAAAGTCATGGGTCCACCCTCACATAGTGAGACAGTTACATACTTTAGATTAACTTGTAGGTTACAGTGTTCGAATTTTTATGGCTCATCAAAGATGCCGCACGCTGAGAGGTTCATATAAACACAGTGGGGTTTACTTAGTCATAGAAGAGGGTAAAATTCTTAGAAAACAGACTTATGCATAATTCTAGAAGAGTCATGTAATAAATAGCAAATTTTACTTTCTAAGTACCTATTGCCTTAAAATTCCTTTCAAGGTCTCTCACAAGGTCTCATTAATATTCTACTCCAAATGTTCCTAAATAATATCTAAATAATATAGGAACATAGTGCATCATTTTTCCAACTTAAACAGACATTAACCCATGTGACCACTCACACTTGAAAGCTTTACCCTCGTCTGATTAAGGTTGGAAAATAATGAGTCTTTATTTATTATTATACATTTATTTTAACAATATTGGTACAAACTTATCTAAAAAGCCTGTTTGGCATTATGCACTTTTAGAAACTATACACTTTTTTTACTTGTGTACCTATGTATACACATGGCAACAGAATCATGTTGACCATCTTAAAGTGTCGCACGCACACGCGCGTTCATCGATACTCACACCACGAAATATCTAAACCACTGCTGCGTTCCGTTTGCCGATGACAGCGCTCACAACGCTCATTACCCGTTCCGCTTGCTCGTGAGCGCGCTCACAGCGATATCGATACGTCATCAATGACGTCATAAACGCCGCCATCTTCCCGCTCACAGTGCCAACGCATGGTCGCTGTGAACGGCCTGTCAAAACTGACACATGACGTTACTTTGTTGATGTTTTTATTAGTCGATGAAAGATTTTAAAAGCTTGTTTATTAATTTTCTTTGTAATAATATAAAAAAAATGGCTTCTGCTTCATTCAGGATCAAAGATCTTAATGATATTGTAACTTTAGACTTAAGCGACGAACAATCAGAATGTTAGCGCGATATTTACCGTTCCGATTGCAATAGCACTAATAACACTTTTAGCGCGCTCAAACGAATCGGAACGGTTTTGAGCACTTTTAGCGCTGTGAGCGCTGTAATCGGCAAACGGAACGCAGAACACCTGAGCACTATGGCAATCTGCTTACGCACACAAGCACACAGTGTAAATACTCCACTTACTTATTATCGGTTAAACTGGTTCTAGCTACTCTCAACGACGACGTGCGCATCTAATATTGTAAAGTCGTGTTGCCGGATTGTTTGCTGTTTTGCTTTCGTTCGTTACACTTATTATAGTCTTATCATATTTCTGTGCTCAAGTGAAGCCGAAAATGAATTATCATCTAACAACGCTGCAGAGAGCTGAAATCGTTGTTTTGTTTAATCAAAATGTTTCCATTAGGAAAATTGCCCGTCTACTGATGATATCTGTAAGTAAATTTACGCTAAGTATTATCCTGTGACTAGGATTGAACGAAATTTTTATTTCTAAGTTGCTAATTTTATTTACAGAGAAAGACGGTGCAACTATGGGTTCGGCGTTATGAGGAATCTGGGGATATAGAACTTTGTAGGCCTGGACGGAATCCTATAACCTATACTGATGCATCTGTGAGACACCGCGATATTGTGGCCAGAGAATTTAGAGGAATTAGTTTTTTCAACTTGGGAGACGATGAGAGGATCTGACTTGAGCTGGAATCTAGTTGACAGTATCAGCTCTCGGTTGCAGTAGGTTATAGATACCGAAGGCGCACAAATTAGTTATTAGGAGAAAAGTTTCGTAATAGTTGTGTTTTAAAAAGAGGGTAATCCATGAGTGAATGATGTTATTGTTATTTAGCTTAGAAACCAATAATATTTATAGTTTCTGGCTAATTAGATGTTAATTCATGTCTACAATGGATTTACTACTTCAATGATATAATATAATATGATAACTCCAAGTGAAAGACAAATTATAATGAAAACTGTCATTCATATCTTTCAATTAACAAGTAAATAACTAAACTATAATTGTATTTTAAATGTTCTCAGCGACTAGTCACCTAGTCCAAATAAGTAATGTTATATTTTTATTTGTTTTAAAATAAATAATATCTGGAAAAGTTTGTTTTTTTTTTCTTATAGTTTTTAGCTACACCTTATTGCATGATTTTATAATACTAAAATAAAATTATAAAATATTTATTTAATTTAATGAACATTATTAGGTTTATTAATGAATATATTTTTATTTAATTAAATTTGAAAGAAAAGGAAAGATTATTATAGTAATATATATATATAAATACTTAATTTTTTATAAAAAAAATAATAAAAAAGATTTATTATAGAAATAAAAGATCAATTACCTGATTAATCTTTAAATTAATCTAATTTTATTTGACTATCTATAAAAATTGAAAAAAATAAAAGAACGGGCACAGCTTCCGAGACTCGAACTCAAAAATAGAAAAAAAAAATAAAAAACGGTCACGCATTCCGAGATTCGAACACAGGCCGCCTGAAGCAAGGGTAGCAGGCAAGTGAATCTGTTATCGGCCGTTATTACGGTAAAATCGTTATACGGCCGAGCTACGCTCGTCTTCATAGGCTACATTGAAATTAACGATCTATATTTCCGTATAGTAGCATTATTTCTTGTTCTGTAGCCGTAAAAAAGTATTATCGTAAAAACAGACAATTGAAAGATCGCTGTAGTGCAGAAGTCGTTCGATCGAAGTTCTATCCAAAATCGATAATCACGTATTAATACGTGTTGCCAGTTAAAGTTATAAAAATAGTACCAAGAAATTATCCGTATCCGCCAATGCGCCGAACGAGTAACACAGCGCAATTTTGCTTCGATCTTAATAATTAATTTTTGGTGGTCAAAAGTGTTCTTTACGATACAACAGTCATTTAATAGGTTAGTTTATTTGATTAGCTAATGAAATCAGTTTATATCAGCTGTCTACTATTCGTGGTTTGGAGATTATCTTAGTTATTGTTTCAATAACTATCAACGTAACGAGCCGACTACCGCACGAAGCGCGTACTCATCGGCCGGCAGCGTGAATCACCTAGTGCGCGTTTACCGTTAACTTGCCACTTGCCCAAGGCAAAAGGAGTGTTTACAAGTATCGTACCTGGATTTGCCTGCATATTTATAACAAAATGCTTTCATGTTGTAAACGTTTACTTGAAAATGAAGAACCAGTGCTGGTATGTGAGTATTGCAATGGGAAGTATCACCTAAGTTGCGTTGACCCCACTGGTAGTATTAATATTTCAAAAACTGTCGCTGATGACTGGATTTGCCCAACTTGTATTTCAAAAAAGCCAAAAAAAGCTAAAGATGATAATACTCCGGTTCGTTCGGGTGTTCAAAAGTCCACCGTAGTTCTGGAGAACGTTACTCAACGTTTAAAAAAGAAAAAAATCGTGACAGTACCTACAAAGGATGACAAGTTCAAAAATATCACTGGCGAAATCCCGACTATCAAATCTAAAGAAGCGAACGTAGGGACTATCCCCAGCCTAAGCGCGTTAAATGCAACTGATTTACGAGATATAATTAAACAAGAAATGATGTCGTTACAAAGCAGTTTAGAAGAAAGCTTCAAGAGTTTGATAAATAAAGAGATCTACGAAGTTAAGAAGGAAATACTGCAGCTAAGGAAAAGTGTTTCATTTATAAGTGAAAATTATGATGTGTTAAAAAATCAACTACAAGACCAAGAAAAAAGACTAAAATCTATAGATGTTGTTTTAGCAGATATTTCTCAGCTGAAAACTTCGCTTTTAAAATCAGAAATCGAGAATAATGCAAGAGACCAATGGGCCAGGAGGTCCAATGTCGAAATTTGCGGCGTCCCCGAAAAAAAAAACGAGAACCTCAATAAAATTATGGAGCATTTAGTTAAAGTGGCAGATATACCATTCAACTCTTCTTCGGACATAGATTTTATTACTAGGGTAGCCGCGGTATCTAAAGACAGTAAGAGACCAAAAAATATAATTGTGCGTTTCATGTCCCGATACTATAAAGATGAATTTCTAAGTAAGGTAAGGCGACTGCAAAATTTAAAGGCATCTGATATTGGATTCATAGGTAATAACTCATTGATATTTTTTAATGATCATTAAACAAGTTCCAATAAGTTACTTCTTCAAAAAGCAAAAGCAAAAGCAAAAGATTGTAATTACAAATTTGTCTGGGTTAAAAATTGTACTATCATGGTTCGTCAGAGTGAGAATAGCCCAGTAATCCACATCAACTCTGCTAATGATTTATTGAAGATAAAATAAGAGTTATTCTACATTCTTTCCCTCTTTCGACAATAATTATTGATACACGCCTTACCATTACATCCTGTTTACTTAATTTAGGACTATGTCTTGTTTATTTAGTTTCTGCACTTATGTTTTGCTTACTTTAGTTTAATGTGAAATACTTTTTTTGTAACCTGCCGAATGTTGCTATTGTATACTATTACTTGAATAATCTGGTTATTCTAATGGTACAAAACGTCCATCATGATGGCATCCAATTTAAATATTTAAAAAGTTTTGCTTATTTGAATTATTATATTAACGTAGTACTTTAATGGACACTAAATTGAGAATTTTTTATCAAAATGTTAGAGGTTTAAGAACCAAAACCAATATATTTTTCAGAAACGTTGCACTTAATGACTATGATTTGATTTGCATTACCGAAACATGGTTGTTGCCTGGCATTTTCGATTCGGAGCTTTTTGACTCAAGGTACAATGTTTTTAGATGTGACCGCGACTATGTTTGTAGAGGTAACCGCATGGGGGCCGGAGTTCTAATTGCTGTTCGTCGCGAGCTAAGTGTACATGACTTTACCATCGTCCCCACGTATCATTCCATGGCTGAAATAATATCTGTATCTTTATCCTTAGGAGCGAATCCTAAGCGTATTTGTCACTTCTATACATGTTATTTTCCTCAAACTAACTTTAAAAATGACATTTTAAAAGCATTTTATGAAAACATGTCTAATAAAATGTTTAAATGTTTGGATCATTGTTTCGTGGTCCTAGGTGATTTTAATATCCCCGATGCTAACTGGTTACCTGGAGTCCAACATGCAACATTGAACGGTAATTTTGAGCTTGACTCTGTTAACGAATTGTCAAACTTTTTATCATTTAACGATATGCAGCAATACAACTCCCTGTATAATAAAAACAATCGAGTGTTGGATCTTGTTATGGCTAATACTATTTGCACGGTAAGTTTGGCTGAACCTCTTGTATGTGAAGATGGGCATCATCCCGCATTGTGTTGTGAGATATCAGTTAATGAACATAAATAATTGCAGTCGCAAACTAAGCGCCTTAAGTTATTTAAACAAGCGAATTATGACGAAATCAATAGTTCTCTAGCCATCATAAATTGGGACGATTGTTTTGTAAATGATGTTTGTGAAGAATGAAATAAATAATGTTATAACAAAGCATGTTCCAACCGTCTCAGTTAAAAACAAGAGTTCTGAAAATTATCCACCTTGGTTCAATCGTTCACTCATAAAAATAATAAATGAAAAATCTAAGTGTCATCGAAAGTGGAAAGTATATGGTCGTTTAAGTGATTACGAGGAATTTAGGCTTTTAAGAGACAGACAAAAGAAATTGCAGGTTGAATGTTTTGATCGGTTTACAAACAAAGTAGAATCTAAATTAGCTATAAACAGTAAATACTTTTGGTCTTATATTAAGTCACGTAGAAAGAATGTTAACGATCTGCCAGATTCAATGTATTTAGGAGATAAAAGAGTATCGACTGCTGATGATATCTGTAACACATTCAATCAATATTTTAATTCAGTCTTTGAACTTCATAATACAACTAACACAAACAATTTCAATCTGTCCGAATACAGTAATCTAGTCAACCTTCATACATTAAGTATATCCAAATTTCAAATTGAGACTTATCTGAAAAATATTGATATAAATAAAGGCTCGGGGCCTGATGAAATACCTCCCATTTTTTTACACCGTTGTCGTAAGCAGTTGTCTGAACCTCTGTTTAGGTTATTTAATAGCTCACTGAAGAAAGGAGTTATGCCTAGCTCATGGAAGCAGTCGTTTATAACCCCAGTATTGAAGAGTGGTGATAAACAAGATATTAGTAATTACCGTCCAATATCCAAAATTAGCGCTATTCCTAAGCTCTTTGAAAAAATAGTTTGTGATGCTATTTATCCCGTAATCAGACCCTTCTTGTTAACCCAGCAACATGGTTTTATAACAAAAAGATCTACTGAAAGTAACCTAAATGAATATGTTAGCATTATTACTAATGCAATGGATGCAGGGTACCAGGTGGATGCCGTGTATACTGATTACTCCAAAGCTTTTGATAAAATTTCCCATGAAATTCTTATCTTGAAGTTGGAACTGATCGGTATACACGGCGATCTGCTACGGTGGATTTCTTCATATCTGCGGGAACGTAGCCAAGCTGTGGCAGTGAGAGGTTACTGCTCTTCATTTTTGCCTGTGTCTTCTGGCGTCCCCCAGGGCTCGCATCTCGGTCCTCTTTTATTTAATGTATATATTAATGACGTTTTATTAGAAATTAAACATTCAAATATACTTTTATTCGCCGACGATAAAAAGCTATTCAAAATAATTAAAAACACTCATGACTGCGAATTGTTGGAGAACGATTTAGATAGCTTGCTTCAATATTGTGTCAAAAATTACCTTTACCTTAATATAAAAAAATGCAATGTCATATCTTTCAGTAGAAAACGCAAGCCTATACTGTTTAATTATAAATTTGACAATTTACCTATTTGTCGAGTGACCGGGTTGCGGGATTTGGGAGTACAGCTGGACCATAAGTTTTTATTTAAGTCTCATATTGAAAAAATAACTGATAATGCTTATAAGATGCTGGGTTTTGTTTTGAAGGTTTCTAAGGATTTTAAAAGAACCTCCACCTTAATTATTTTATATAACGCTCTCGTTCGTTCTATTCTTGAATATTGCTCATCAGTGTGGAACCCGCAGTATGCAGTATACATAAACATGATTGAAAGGATTCACACGAAATTTCTTAAACATGCTAACTATAGAGATAGCGACCATTCTCTTAACTTGTCTCAATTGTGTCCGGACCTTAAGTCCCTTCGTATCCTTAGAGACCAGATATTTTTATACAAAATTCTGCACAATAAAATTGATTCCATAACTCTTTTGAGCCAAATTAGTTTGAGATGCCAAAGATTGAGTGCCAGAAACAAATTTTTATTTTATATTCCGACTGTAAAAACAAATTATAATTCCAACAATTTTGTAATTCGTACCTGTAAGTTCTACAATAGCAACTTTTTGCAAATTGATATCTTTTCTTTATCACTGAATCAATTTAAAAATAATATCTTAAAAGAAATTTCAAAATCTTAATTGCACTGAGTTTTGTTTTATTTTTTCTTTTAAAAACACTTGTAAATTATATCCCTAATGTTTTGTTGGAGTTTAATTTTGCCTAGTGTCTACTTGATATGTGTAAAATAACTGTGGAAACTTAATTGTTAAATGTGTGTTTAATTATGTGTTATGTTATTGTATATAAATATGTATGTTTCCCTTGAAAAAAATAATAAATAAATAAAATTAAAATGTATTTAAATTCTGAATACGGTGTTTAACATGTTATTGGTTAAATAAATTTAAAGAATAACTACTCCAACTAACTTCAACTAGCCAAAGAGAAATAAATGCTGAAAAAAGCGATTTTTCACTTCAATTGATCGAACAATTCGCATCTTGGTAAACGTCATTGTCTTCGATTCAGCCATCAAATTGTTTGTCAAAGTTTATTGTTGTCAAATTGGCGATAAGTTTATTATTTGTTTGTATTAAAAAGCAGGAAACTTGTGTAGAAATTTCTTGTTCAAAGACTTATTTATTTAAAATTTGTTTATGGTTCGGGTTATTGTTTTGTTACTGTAGTAAATATGAATTTTTAAGAGCTACATAAAACCAAATAGTATATTTTACAATTGTGTTTTAATTTTTTATTACACCTACACTTATAACACTTAGCTCTCAGGCTCCACACACATGGTAATTATTTCGTTAAATATTAACCTACCAAAACTAAGTAGTTTACATATAATAACCAAATAATCACAACATAACACCTTATAATTATACAGGAATTTAACATGAAAATCTCATACTATATAATGTTGACTATTGGACACATCTTAGGTATTAGCACTTTCATAAGAGATAAGCACAACATGATATCATCCAGTCATCCTTAAGATCTTTATTCAACACATAATTAGATTATTTTTTGAATCTGTCTATTTAAAGATTGAACTTATTATGATTATTCACCCCCATTTATAGTCTTTATAACTGCTTGTTGGGCCATCCTTCCTTGTTCTAGATCTACATTAACTTTATGCAGTCTTTGGAAAGTCTCCATGTTAGCTGCTTTATTTGTGAAGCTCGCCTTTGCCATTAAGATATTTGCCATATATTGAGATTGATTTTCCATCTTATTGAGGCTCTTTTTGCAACGTTAGCTAAAACTGTTTAAGCATTGACCACTTGGCCAGAAACTTCTAGGTTGCAGTGTTGCTTACAGGCAGCCAGTAAAAATCGGAAAGTAATATAAGAGTATATTTAACATTATTCCAATAAAAATGAAGATGTCTTAATGCAAGGTTATTTTTATTTGAGTAACCTAACTTAAAACAGTTTGTACAGAAAGGTTTAAAAAGTGTTTTATTCAATTAGTTATACCTACCTACCTAAGGTTACAATATTATTATCTAATATGTAAACCTTAGTAGATATCATCATAAACTAATATATTTACGTTTTAATGTGGTATATATATGATATTCCTTTTATTCATCAATGAGATTCTGCACCAACACTTTTGTGAGACGAAATGTTTGATGATGTCTTTCTCCGGCATTATGAGTGACTGTGTCCCATCTTGTGAACCTCAATACACTTCACAATTCTGGCATATCTTATTTTTAATTTTCACAACATATACATTGCTATTAATCCATCACTGTTTTTACAACATTAAAATATATATTTCTTTAATTTTAAATTCAGAATACTTACTTATTTAATACTTACTTCTTCGAGACTGAAAAGTCTCGAACATCGTCGAAAAGTTGCTAGTCTATCCGTTTTTTACAGATTGCAACTTTGGAGAGTGTGCAAATGCTCTTTTTCAGCTGATCGAACCTTCCCCCTTTCACCACCGGTCAACCAGACGCAGACAGAAGTTTCACCCGTTTGTGGTTAGCATGCCGAAGAGCCGAACCGTTTAGTTCAATAGCTCATTTTTGGTTCGTGTTGCCAAAGAGTGGAACGATTTGCCTGCGTCTGTTTTTCCAGACCAATATAACCCTGGAGCTTTCAAGTGTAGAGTGAATAGGTACCTCTTGGACAGGCGTGTATGATCCATGTCTTCATCTTTACTTTCCATCAGGTGAGATGGAAGACAAACGCCGGCTAATTATTAATAAAAAAAAAAGAATTCAAACTATCGAAGATTGGGAAAAGAAAACAAAATGTTCTTATATATTTTCATGATAATTTAAGCAATCAAAGATAGAAAATTGTTTACTTACTTAACTTATAAAAAAGCAATTCATTCTGTACGGCAGAAGTCTGTTTATTTGAGCTTACCGCAACAAAATTTTTACAAGATGATAGTTTCTGAATTTCTTTACAAGCTTCATGTTTTCCTACGGAGATATTTCTTCAAGCAATTTAAATAGTTGGTCATTGCTACGGAAAATCTTATTGCAATTAAATAATTGTATAGTCCCTTAAGATAAAAATAAAATAATGCATCAAAATAAATTTTTATTTATTATGTTATGCAGAAATATGTAAAAATAATATATTTTACGAATGCCTTTATTTCGAAACATTAATGTATAGGTAAGTTATCTAGTTTAAAATTTAGTTTTTTAATTCAAGTAAGCGTTAATCTGTAGAAAATAAACTTCTGTCTATGTAATTCCATTGGCTTATCCTTCTTTATATTCGTAGCATTAATACAGGTAAGCGTAGACTTTCTGGTGATTAAATTAGCAAAGTCAACAACGAGATATACTTATCAACCATTGTTAATGTTTAGAAACTTGCTTTTAGTGGTTTTAAAGAGGCATAGTCCAAAAAACAATATTGGACAACAGTAATTTATTCTTGATAGTCATTTTTCTATCTATATAGATATAATATGTTATATATCTTCCAAGTAATATGCGGGTTGTAAAACGATGCAAACTTTTGATTTTATTAAATTTTTTTGATTTTAGTTTTGATGTCATTTAATGAATGACCTTAACGAGTTCTTATTTACGTTATTTAAGTTACGTTTGTTTAAGATTTATAATTAAGAAAACTTAGTCGTTTCATGTAATTCGATACATTTGATAAATTAACCAGTTTTTTAAATTAATATATTGTGCGGTTCATAATGTACGATATATCCATATACATGTATACTTACGTAATGTTTTAATTTGTACTCAAAAACAAAATATTACTTATTAATTTTATATTACGGATGCCAAAGTCAGCGGTTAAAAGACTCATAATTCTTAGCTAGTTCAAATCCTTGTAGGAGTAAGAGTTCTATTCGTCCTTGAATAAGAGTGCAATTACATTTTCAAAAGCTCGGGTCAACCGGTGTTAAATTTTATCGCCGTGAGATACACAAAATACTTAACGTTTATAGTTTGAACATAAGAGCGCGGCAGTACATTTTAGTGATTTTCAAAAGGATTTCTATTAAAGAAGAAAGGTCAATAATGAAAATTATATTTATTAAATCACATGTTTATCAATTAAAAATACCTCATACGTATGCAATACATAAAATAAAGTCGGCTACATTTTTATGCTTCTGGCAATAAAATCTCCACAAAAAGCTTCGCATGAAATTAAATAGCTGCCAGTTTTAAACCCTTCATCTTTCTCGAAACTCGACCTCCTTAATTTATCTTTTGTCATATTCTCCATTATTTTTGCAGCTGAGCCCTCGCTGTCATAAAAACGCAAACACCTGTAGAGAGTGTAACAGGTTACTGAGCACTTAGAGTAAATGAACGTTTCAAAAACAATGGACGTACGAGTTTATGATTCACAGAGTTTTAGAATTAAAACTAAGTAGTAAAGTTTAGTAACAGTATGGGTTGGTACTATAAGCCTTCCCCTTTTGACTGTACAATAATAATGTTGACGTGGTTGTGTTCCGGTTAAGTAAGAAATCCATCAAGTGGGCTGTGAACTTGTTCGTCGTCTATGCAAATAATAAAAAAAGCATCTACGTCTTTGTCTCTCTCACGTTATTTTTGGCTCAAAAATTTGTTTGTACTGTAAAAATCGTCTGCTTTGGAACTTTATACGTCTTTAGAAATGTATAAGTTCGGTGTAACTTTATACGTCTTTAGAAATGTATAAGTTCGGTGTTACAAAATTATTTAACTTCTGACTTTTCACAAAAGTATAATAAGGTCAATTAACATACTTTTTCCAATAAAAAAAGAATATTTTCGTACGTTTCGACGGGGCCAATCGAATTTGATCTTAATTGAATTTCAAATGGCCAAGTCTCTAAGTTATTAAATACTTGACACAATGAAGTAATTTTGCAGTATATTATTTTAGGTAAAAGTCGAAATATGAAACCATGAATTTATTAGTAAAATAATTTTTACATAAATGTTGTTTTACATTGTAATTATTTCTTCACTTCAATAACATTGTAAAGGTATGTTTTATAAATTAATACTAGCATTTTCCTGAGTTTATGCTTCCATGAAATACAATAGTGAAAATTATTGTAACGGAATTGGTTAACGGGATTAGAAGGAAACACGAAAGATTCTAATAGATGATGCTTCATTATCAACCAACGGTGACAGGTTCTCGAGCCAACGTTGATCTTCAGATGACGTGACTTCCACGACATTGTACATTTATTGACTTCCCAAACTATGAGCTTCTGTAACGGCGACAGGTCCTTCTTACAACGTTGATCTTCACACGACGTGACTTTGACGGCTTTGTACAGACGGTGACTTTCCACGCTACGCCTTCTCCTTTCAGCACCTTTTTACTAGTACCACATCTTCTCAACTCGACGTCGGTCTATGATTTAACCACACGTACTTTTGACTTCGAACAACTCTTCTTCACGCACCGGCACCTACATCTTGACACAACTCTTTCGCTTACTTCAGCCGACTCCCAGCTACTCTCAACTCTTCTTTTGTTTACCACAGCCAATTCCCGCCTACTCGCAACTCTCTCGCTTACCTCAGCCAACTCCCGGCTACTTGCAACTCTCGCTTACTTCAGTCGACTCGCAGCTACTCTCAACTGACTCCAATTTCACGCTGGTTGATATACCAAAATTCATGTCAAATTTTTTGTTAGTGTACAACACAGGGGCGAAGACTGAGCCTTGAGGGTCTCCAGCGTTTATGGGGGCCTTTATCTTCATGTTTATAACGAAACGTACGGTCTTTGAGAAAGGAAGCTATAATTCTAACTAGGCGATCCGGTAAGCCTATTTTATAGTGTATAAGCGAGACCGCTGTGCCAGACTTTATCGAAAGCAAAATCTACAGCAAAAGAAACTGCGACCGTTTTATTACGTCGCGGATAAAAACCGTCGAGTATGTACTCGACGATTCGATGGACTTGCTGAGGGTAGGAGTGCTTAGCGCGAAAGCCGAACTGGTGGGGAATGATGCGAGGATCGCCATCCGTTGGAAACAGATGGTTCCAAATTCGAGACAGTATGACTCACTCGAGAAGTTTAGACATGGCCTTGAGGAGGCTGATGGGTCTGTGATTAGCCGGGATATTCAGCGGTTTACCCGGCTTGGGAATGCTTATGACTGTCGCTTCTTTCCAAGCTTTTGAAAAGTAGCTACGGTCGAAGCAGGCATTGAAAATGATAACTAACAAGGTAAGTACCTGTTAAAGCAGGTGCTTAAGTGCACGGTTAGAAATTTCATCCGCACCCGGAGCTTTTTTGGACTTTTGACTTCTAATGAGAAGCGAAATTACATCATGAGAGACTGTGACTGAGTCGGCGGTGATGGGGAGAGAGTCTCTGCGGAGGACTTCGTCCTCCACCGCCTGGATATGGGAGGGATCCGTGACGAGTGAGAGGAGGAAAGTGAGAGGCGCTGTCTACGCGTAAGGCTCCGGCCATACTATTATATGCTTGGTGGGACGGGGAGATATTTTCATGAGATCTTTTATCTGAGCGTCTCGGATTTCCGCGAGGCAAGACCTAACTTTACGCTGAAGCTGATTTGCAGCTGATCTATAGGCGGGCTTGGGATATTTTTTGGCTCTCCGGAGAGCCGCGTTCTTAGCTTTAATAAGATTGCTAACGGCTAAGGGAAGCGTGGGTTTACCTTGCTTAGCAACCTTTTCGTTGTCACTGATGGCTGAGGTGATAGCATCAGTCAGAGAATTGACTAATGAATCTATTTTAAACGGACTATCTATTTGATCGGGCGAGATCGCGAGCGGAGAGTTTGGGGTCTCTAAGGCTAAAACTAACGTATTTTTAAAGCATTTTCAATCGGTAAAGGTCTTAGGAGAGGTGCCGTTATCGTTAGGCAGTCCAAGCATGAGGGAGACGGGGCGGTGGTCAGAGCCTAGGTCATCGAGCGGTTCGATAGACTTGAGGTCGAGGTTGATTCGCTTGACAATTGCAAAATCGAGGATGTCAGGAGAGTGGTTTGGTTTGTCGGGATAGTGAGTGGGAGTGATGGGAGAGATGACATCTAAGTCAAGTGAGTTTGTGATGTCGAGGAGAGCGATACCGCTGGTGTTGGTCGATAGGCACGTCCAGTCAGTATGTTTAGAGTAAAAGTCTCCGAACATAATGACTGAACGGCTGAGGGCAAGAATGACCTTAAAGTCGCTGCGGATAGGTCTGGAGCTACATGGTATGTAGACTGAAGCTATGATGATGGTCGGATGACCAGTCATAGCCAATCTACACACAGTGGCTTCCATGCTGAGGAGAGGAGGGGTAGGGAGAGGACAGCAATGGAAGCCTGTTTTGTAATATATAGCGGTGCCGCCGAAACCGTCGGAGTTGGGCCTATCTTTGCGAGTAAACGCGTACTTAGGAATAGCGTATCCCCTGGAGCGGTTTGGAGTAAGCCATGTCTCCTGGAGAAGCAATATGTCAGGTTCTTTGTTCTGAAGGAACAGTTTGAGCTCAGGAACGTTGGTGCTAAGGCTACGAGCGTTAAAAGATACTAGGGATAAGCCCTTGGGTTTAATACGACCGGACGCGGAATTTGCGGGTCTAGACATTATAATTTACTTATTTACGAATTTATACAAAAATAAAATTTATAACGAACTTAGAAGCGAGTGATGCTCGGCTAACGCAAATAAACGCTCTTGAGGAGAGCGGGCGGCTCGCAGTTTGCGTGCGAGTACGGAAATTTCGTTAATATCGACGTTTTGAATGACGTCGAACACATTCTTCATGTCCTCAGCCAACGACGACTGAGGTGAAGATGACGGAGCAGGACGCGGCCCTACGGAAGCTACGGGAGGGCGTAGGTATGATAAGCGATTTGTTTTAATGAAAGTAACCTGATGAACTCGCGAAAGTCGTCGATGGTCGCGACCTGAATTTTAATTGAATCGCCTGCGTTAGTTGCTTTGAGATAGTTGATTTTCTGCTCTTTGCAAAGATTAGATACTACGGTCCATCGCGCTTTTTCGCGGAGAAAGACGGGCGGAGGGAGCTGAGGCTTTGGCGGGACGGGAGCGCAGCGCGTCGCTGGTTTCGATGGGACCGACGGAGACGCGGTTAGTTCGAGCGATTTTAATGGCGTGGGGGCTGAAAGCCGAGGCTTTCTTTGAGCGCTTCTTGGAGCGCTTGGCGACTAGCTGAAACGCGGGCTCAGGAGAGCCGGTTAAGGTGACGGCATCTGACGACGTGTCAGACGCGAGTTCGGAGTCGCTCCCGGGAGCGGTACGCTTGCGACGCGACGCGTGAGAGGATGCGACCGATTCGCAGTCCATCTCGGACGAGGCGAGAGACGCGGGAGAGCTGTAGACTTGAGGGGTCTGGACATTGGAGGCCTGAGGGGCCGGGGTTAAGGCCTGAGGGGCCGGGGACGCGATTGTTGCCTGTAAGGCCTGCGTTAATACGTCATCTGGGATGGGGACGCTGGACGCCACGAACGCCTGGGCGACGGACCTAGCAATGTTAACCAAGCTTTGCTGGTCCATTGGAGGGCTTGACTCAACAATATATAATATATAAATATATAATAATGCCTAGGTTCCCTAGCAAACTTAGCACCTAAACCTCCCTACCCGCGGTACGCGGGGGCTGAGGGACGACGCGAAGTGGTGCCCCTAATTCGGAGAGCACTGTACCGTCACCCTGGGAAAGGCCCAAGTGCAATGGGATCGGGTCAGCCGGTTTCTCCTTGGCCTGAAGGGCCTTGGAAGCGCACCGGGGCAAGGCTATCAGGCTTAGTTGTCACCGTTAAGTATCCACCTTGTAACGTAGTACCAGTAAAACACCAAAACTCTCTTCTATGTTTATTTATTCGGTAAAATTAAAAATATACAAAAATGCCTGTAAATACAAACAGAAAAATATAAACAAAATTGAAATAAAAAAATAGTCACACAAAATAGAACAGAAATATTAATACAATTAAATTTGATCTGAAAAGAAAAAATAACAATAAAATAAAATTTTAATGAATGAGAATCCTTACCAAAAATTTTGGCTACGCACACTCGTGAACGTAAAAATAAATTATAGGTTTCTTAAAAAAAACTTTGATTGTAGATAATAAAATATCTTAACTATGTAATTTTGAATAATAAACTCAGAAACAATAATAAATAAATAGATTCAAGTTGCTTTGATGGATAATATTTCGTGACTGACTTGTCAAATCAAAACATTGCCGTTCTCCGACACTACGTAATTCCTAGTTTAAAATTACGTCGGGAACGACAAAAAAAAATAAAATTTACTGACAAAAAGAGGTCGAAATAGACAACCGTCACAATACCCCGGGGGCCGGGAAAAAAAATCTGAAAGATATATATAGTTTTAAAAAAAAAAATATTCAAACCAAATCAAAATAAACCGCATATACATATCGAATTTTAATATTTAATCTGCCAAATGAAAGAACGATCAAAAAAAAATAATAATTAAAAGCAAAATGAAAATTAATATTAACATCCTATAGAAGAATTTTTCTGAAAAAACATCCTGTATATATGAAAAAAAAAAAAAATAATACTGATATATTGCATATCAACAAGTTATTTAATAGAAAAAGAAAACAAAACAGACGAGAGAGAGAAAAAAAAATCCTAAATAATTATCTTAAATTACATGGTTCATGAATGATAAAATTTTAAACATGTTCCTGGAATATACAATGTTAATATACATCGTTCAACTCCATCAACGTACATTATAATTACAACATACATTCTCTTTCATACTAGTCTTATTCCAACTACTGGAAATAAAACATCATTCAGTTAGAGTTGCTTATGAGGAATCGTATCCTAAATAAGTCAACTCAACAGAGTTGAACGCAACGGCAAAAGGCTTTAATAGTTGCCATCCGCTGAAAATATTAATAGCTTATGGCTTCTTTAACGTGTCGCTAACTCCCGCACGGTGATTACTATAAACAAGTTTCAGTTAAAGACTGAAATAAATATGCCGGAAAGAAAAGAAAATCATAGCCAGTCGTGAAATATTGACTTTTAAATAAAATCCAAGGGTCTTTTGTGAAGTAATTAAAATATTTGTAATAAACATATGAAAATAATTCTCACAGGAAAGTGATTCAAGTGTATAAATAATACACATAGGTATGGTTTAGTTTAACGAGTTACCTTAATAAACGCTCGTGCAGAAGGCTTAATTTTACAAGTTGCAAACCGCTTGAAAAAAAATTGATAACATTTAACAAATTATACTATAAAGTATAATACAGATATTGAAAATAAGAGTTTACACTCCTAGAATTCCTGTTCGGGCGCCAGTATGTAGCGTAGTTTCAATAAAACACAAAATTCTCTTCTGTGTTTATTTTTTCGGTAAAATTAAAAATATACAAAAATGCCTGTAAATACAAACAGAAAAATATAAACAAAATTGAAATAAAAAATAGTCACACAAAATAGAACAGAAATATTAATACAATTAAATTTGATCTGAAAAGAAAAAATAACAATAAAATAAATTTTAATGAATGAGAATCCTTACCAACAATTTTGGCTACGCACACTCGTGAACGTAAAAAATAAATATAGGTTTCTTAAAAAGAACTTTGATTATCGATAATAAAATATCTTAACTATGTAATTTGGAATAATAAACTCGGAAAATAATAAATAAATAGATTCAAGTTGCTTTGATGGATAATTTTTCGTGACTGACTTGTCAAATCAAAACATTGCCGTTCTCCGACACTACGTAATTCCTAGTTTAAAATTACGTCGGGAACGACAAAAAAAAATAAAATTTACTGACAAAAAGAGGTCGAAATAGACAACCGTCACAACCTGATCAAACGCGAGTCTAATACGGAGTGTGTTGTCAATAAATTGACAACAAAAACCGGCCGTAGACCTGACGAAGTTGGATTGCACTAAAAGTGCGGGATTGAGTACGGTACGACCGGCCGGAGCCGGCCGCAGAGCGAGTCTCTGACTACGTAATAGGCGCCAAGCGTCAAGTACGCAGCCAGAAAAACAGCCCGAGCCTTGCGAACCACTATCGAATTTAATCGACTGTAGTAAGCTCAACTCTGTTGTTGCTGCACTCACCGAGGTGAGATTTTAATTCGAGGGGTGCACAGAGTGCGGGATTGACTACGTTAGGACCGGCCGGGGCCGGCCGCAGAGCGAGTCTCTGACTGCGTAGCAGGCGCCCAGCGTCAAGTACGCAGCCAGAAAAACAGCCCGAGCCTCGCGAACCACTATCGAATTTAATCGACCGCGGTAAGCTCAGCTCTGTTGTTGCTGTGCGAGACCGACTTACTTGCAGCCGATCGAAACCGGCCGCAGTGTAAGCCCTGCAGAAGCTATCTCAATTCGTCGAGGACGAAGCGAGATTTGTACGAATCCAGCGTATGAGTACTGTGAACGAGTTGTCGTCGTGAGACGACAATCGTGACTCAACAGCTGGAGCGACCTTCAACACGTCCGAACGGGTCCGGACGCAGATCGGGTCTGTCGTGGAATGTGATAAAAAAGGCAAAAACTTACGTTGTTAATCAGTAGCGCACTATGACTACTGTGGTTGTCGATACACCCGGAAGGCAGGCCTGTGGCAAAAAGTGCGCGTGCGATCGGAATCTCCCCCCAAGCGTTCAAGGGCTACTGACAACTTCTTGTATTCTCCATACAAGAAAGCGCAAAGCGCTGTGACAAAAATTCAAGAGTGTAGTGGTTAAAAACCAAATGGACCTGGGTGTTTTTACACCCATATAGCCTTTAAGGGTAAGTATCAATAAACATCGTCGAACAACTTCAATGTCTCCATTTTAAACATTTGTCAAAGAAAATTTCGACGGTTCGGTCTAGTCCGTTGTATGTGTCAGACAATCGGTACGAAGCGGCTTGCATGCGGATGTTAGTTTTTTTTTTTTTTTTTTTTTTGTTCCCCTCCGCGGGAAGGGCAGGAGGATAAAAATGCCTTGACGCATACTCTGGCGCGATTCCAGAGTTATGTGGGACTCGTCCCGACGCCTACCAGAACCATACCCACTAAAAACCCCCTGTCGGCTCGTGCATTTTTGCCACTCAGCCTTCATCTGAGCGACGGCCATTTGGAGAAAGAGGCCGCGCTAGCGGGGCCCAGAAGGGGTCACCCGCTGGGATTACCTAGCACTGAAGGTGCTCAAAGCACTGAAGGTGAATACATAGCACTGAAGGTGCTCAAAATGAAAATCAATAATTAAAACAAAAATTAAAAATTGCAAAATAAAATTGAATTAATTCGCATTTACGTTAGAATTAGGATTTACGTTAGAATTAGAATTTACGTTAGAATTAGAATTTGCGGCCAGAAGGGCTTCGAGATCGGCTGACAGTCTGGTGGATGAGTACGCTTGCGCATTCCTAGGCCTAGCGACTTTGAACTTCGAATCTAAAACAGGGGTAGTATATGAGACTGAATCACGAACTAGAGGATTGGGATGGGTTTCGGAGCGTTTGAAGAACGCTTCAGAGAGTGTTTTGAGGTGTTGTTGTACTGAAGGCAGTTCAAGATCTCTATGCAAGTCCGCGTTACGCACGTACCACGGTGCGTTTGTGGCCCTGCGGCAAAAGAGGTTTTGAACTACCTGCAGTTTGTGCAGGAGGGAGGGTTTGGCGTGGGCAAAGATTGGCGAGGCATATGTCATGACGGGTCTAACGCAGACCTTGTAAAGTGTACGTTTGTTTCTGAAAGACATTTTATTTTTTCTACCTAACATGCTATTTAGGCGGCCTAAGTAGTGACGAGCGAGTTTCGAAACTCTTTCGACGTGTGGCTTGAAAGAAAGCGTCGGATCTAATGTGACGCCTAAGTATTTAGTACTGCGCTTCCAGGGGATGGGAATGCCTAACATTCGAACGTGGGGATCGCCAGCGGGACGACGGCGTTTGTGGTCGAAGCGCATCGCAGAACTCTTTTCAGGGTTCACATCGATGCCCATTTTTGAAACCATACACCAAGGGCGTTTACGGCCTTTTGGAGTCTGGTTACAAGGTGCCGAACACTGTGGCCTTTGGTATAGAGTGCGGTGTCGTCGGCAAAGAGAGTGAGTTCGACGCCTTTCGGCGGGATGGGAATGTCGTTGGTGTACACGGTGTACAGCAGAGGGGCGAGGACTGAGCCTTGAGGGACTCCAGCCTTTATGGGACGAGGCGAAGAAAACGTGCCTTCGTGTTTAAATCGAAACGTACGGTCTTTGAGAAACGACGCTATTAACCTGACTAGGCGATCCGGTAAGCCTATTTTGTAGAGTTTATAAACGAGACCGCTGTGCCAGACTTTATCGAAAGCCTTGGCTACGTCAAAGAAAACCGCGACTGTTTTATAACGACGCGGATAGAAACCGTCAAGTATGTACTCGACGATTCGATGGACTTGCTGAGGGCAGGAGTGTTTGGCGCGAAAGCCGAACTGGTGGGGAATAATGAGAGGATCGCCATCCGTTGGAAACAGATGGTTCCGCATTCGAGAGAGTATGACTCTCTCGAGAAGTTTAGACATTGCCTTGAGGAGGCTGATGGGTCTGTGATTAGCCGGGACGTTCAGAGGTTTGCCCGGCTTGGGAATGCCTATGACTGTCGCTTCTTTCCAAGCTTTTGGAAAGTAGCTATGGTCGAAGCAGGCATTGAAAATGATAGCTAACAAGGTAAGCATCTGTTGAGGTAGGTGCTTAAGTGCGTGGTTGGAAATTCCATCCGCACCCGGAGCCTTTTTGGACTTTTGATTTCTAATGAGAAGCAAGATTTCGTCATTAGAGACTGTGACAGGGTCGGCGGTGATGGAGAGAGAGTCTCTGCGAAGGACTTCGTCCTCCACCGCCTGGATGTGTGAGGGATCAGCAGGTTGCTTGCTGGGCGAGCATTGTACGGCAATGTTGTCAGCGAAGCATTCGGCTTTCTCTTCGATTTCAAAGGCAGTAGTGCCATCGGGACGAGTGAGAGGAGGAACGTGAGAGGCGGTGTCTACGCGTAAGGCTCGGGCCATGCTATAGTACGCTTGGTGGGACGGAGAGATATTCGCCATGAGATCGTTCATCTGAGCGTCTCGGAGTTCCGCGAGGCAAGACCTGACTTTACGTTGAAGCTGATTCGCAGCTGTTCTATAGGCGGGCGTGGGATATTTCTTGGCTCTCCGGAGAGCCGCGTTTTTAGCTTTAATAAGATTGCTAACGGCTAAGGGAAGCGTGGGTTTGCCGTGCTTAGCAACCTTTTCGTTGTCACTGATGGCTGAGTTGATAGCATCAGTGAGAAAATTTACTAGTGAATCAATTTTATCCGGGCTATTTAATTGTTCGGCAGAGATCGCGCGTGGAGAGTTCGGGGCCTCTAAGGCTGAAACGAACGTATTTTTAAAGCCTTTCCAGTTGGTAAAGGTCTTAGGAGAGGAAGCGTTATCGTTAGACGGTCCTAGCACGAGGGAGACGGGGCGGTGGTCACATTCTAGGTCATCGAGAGGTTCGATAGACCTGAGGTCGAGGTTGATTCGCTAGACTATTGCAAAGTCGAGGATATCAGGAGAGTGGTTCGGGTTGTCGGGATAGTGAGTGGGAGTGATGGGGGAGATGACATCTAAGTAAAGTGAATTTGTGATGTCGAGGAGAACGATACCGCTGGTGTTAGTCGATAGGCACGTCCAGTCAGTATGTTTGGAGTTAAAGTCTCCGAACATAATGACTGAATGGCCGAGGGCGAAAATAGCATCAAAGTCGCTGCCGATTGGTCTGGTACCACTAGGTATGTAGATTGAAGCTATGATGATGGTCGAATGACCAGTCATAGCCAATCTACACACAGTGGCTTCCATGTTGAGGAGAGGAGGGGTAGGGAGAGGACAGCAATGGAAGCCTCTTTTGTAATATATAGCGGTGCCGCCGAAACCGTCGGAGTTGGGCCTATTGTTACGAATAAACGCGTACTTAGGTATAGCGAATCCCCTGGAGCGGTTTGGAGTAAGCCATGTCTCCTGGAGAAGGAATAAGTCAGGTTCTTTGTTCTGAAGGAACAGTTTAATCTCAAGAAGGTTGGTGTTAAGGCTACGAGCGTTAAAAGATACTAGGGATAAGCCCTTGGGTTTAATACGACTGGTCGCGGGATTCGCGGGTCTAGACATTGTAATTTACTTATTTACGATTTTATACAAAAATAAAAAAATAAATTTATAACGAACTTAGAAGCGAGTGATGCTCGGCTAACGCAAATAAACGCTCTTGAGGAGAGAGCGGGCGGCTCGCAGTTTGCGTGTGAGCACGGAAATTTCATTAATATCGACGTTTTGAATAACGTCGAACACGGTCTTCATGTCCTCAGCCAACGACGACTGAGGTGCGGATGACGGAGCAGGACGCGGCCCTATGGACGCTACGGGAGCTGGGATGGGTTGGGAAGGTGCAGGCGGAACGGCCGGACGCTGCCTCTAAGACAGAGCCTGAGTAGGCGTCGGCTGAACGGGCTTTGCTTCCGGGGGACCCCGGTTGCGCAGCGGCGGGAAGTGAGCGGGAGTGAGCGGCGGCGCCGGTTTAGGTGCGGCCCTCTTAGCGGAAGAGCGCGGAGCGCGCGGGCAACCCCTGTAGTTAGCTGTGGGGCCGGACTGACCGCACAGCACACAGGCAGGGGGGGAAGTGGATTCGGGAGTGCGAGTGCACTCCTTCGTTATGTGCGGATCCAGGCACTTAACGCACCTGGGGGGAGCTGAGCAGTTAGCCGCTGCGTGGCCATAAAGCTGGCAGCGGTGGCACTGCCCAGGGTGACCACGGGGGTTGGGACGCTCGACGGAGATATTTGAGAGTCCGCAAATTGTGCGAGCCTCTCTAAAGATCTCACTCGAGTTGGGACTATTAGACAAGATAACTAAAGCTAACGGAAAGCGCCTACCGCGGTTAGAGTGCATCTTGTGCACTGCTTCGGCCGGGAAACCCTGGGACTTAAGGTCCTTGAGGATTTCTTCATTCGCGAGCTCGAACGGGACGCCCCGTAGTACTGCGCGGATCTTACGCTCCTCCGGGAGGGCGTAGGTGTGATACGCGATTGGTTTTTAAGAAAGTAACCTGGTGAACGCGCGGAAGTCGTCGACGGTCGCGACCTGAATTTTGATTGTTTCGCCAGCGTTGGCGGCTTTTAAGTAATTAATTTTGTGCTCTTTGCACAAGTTAGAAACCGCTGTCCAGCGCGCTTTTTCACGGAGGAAGACGGGCGGAGGGAGCTGAGGCTTCGGTGGAACGGGAGCGCAGCGCGACGCTGGCTTTGAAGGGACCGACGGAGACGTGGTCACTTCGAGTGACATGAGCGGCGCGGGGGCGGGTGTAGAAGACACCGGGGTTGGCTCGGGTGTTGAAGACACCGCGGCTTTTTTCGAACGCTTCTTAGAGCGTTTGGCAACTAACTGGAACGCGGGCTCAGGAGAACCGGTTAGGGTGGCGGCGACCGACGAAGCTTCGGACGCGGCGGAGTCTGAATCGCTCCCGGGAGCGGTACGCTTCCTGCGAGATGAGCGCGAGGATGAGACCGACGCGCAGTCCATATCGGATGGAACGGGAGACGCGGGAGAGCTATACACCTGAGGCGTCTGGACATTAGAGGCCTGAGGGGCCGGGGTTGAGACCTGAGGGGCCGGGGACGCAATAGATGCCTGTAAGGCCTGCGTTAGTACGTCAGCGGGTATGCTTACGCCGGACGCAGCGAGCGCCTGGGCGAATGACTTAAGAATATTAACAAGGTCCATTGGAGGGCTTGGAATTACAATATGTAATATTAAAATATATAATGTATGCCTAGGTTCTCTAGCAAACCTAGCACCTATTTATATAAGAAATGCCTAGGATTCCTAAATAAAAAACCTAGCGAACCCTAGCGGCAAACCTTCCTACCAGCGGTAGGGGGGCTGGGGAGAATAATTTAAAACTAACCGTAGTACGCCGAAGGCCGCTACCTAGAAACCTAAAAAAGGGTACGCAGGTAAAGATTTGACCGCGTTAGGGTCAACCTTTACCGACAGAAAGGACAAGTACACACGAAAACACACAGATATGATAAAAATAAATATGAAAGTAGGAGAAAAAATAAATAAAATAGAGAAGAGAAATAAAATTAAAATAAAAGGACTGGTTCAGTACAAATTCGTTGTCACCGTTAAGTATCCTTTGTACTGAAACCAGACTACTTACGCTGGGCACAACACTGCACTCAGCACAAGCACAACACAACTTAGCACAGCACTTTGAAGACTAAGGGGCTTAGTCGCAAAGAAAAAATCGCACTTCGATAGCACTCAGAGGGAGTAGAAAAACCTTGAAAACCGTAGCACGGAACCAACACGCTAAACTGTGACGTCAGTAGACTGAGCGCCACGGAATATCGGGCAGGGACCGATCAACGGAGAACGGGGTCTTGCACTCCGCACCGCATGGCGATCGGAGCGAGAATGCGGATGTTAGTGCGAGCGCGGGGCTTATGGAATAGAGGAGCCGGAACGCGGGGTGGTCTGCGCGGTACTCTAAAATTCAGTGAGCCGAGTATCTGAGGACAGTCGATCTCATTGCGGACAACTTTTGAAAGGAATGCCATATCCAGAAACGTTCTTCTTGCAAGGAGACTGCTGATTTTAAAATGATGCAGTCGTTCCTTATAGCTTGTTAGTGACTTATTTACGCCACTATGAAAGCCTAGGTGTCTCATTAATTGTTTCTGGATACGCTCAACCCTAAGCTGATGTAAACTACACTGCAGTACTCTAATATACTCCGTACAAAGCTTTATATATTTACCAGAGTATGGTTTCAGGATTTTTTAAAACTCTTCCGTTTCTTATAACGAAGCCGAGCGATGCTCTCGATGCTCTAGAAATCGTCTCATCTATGTGCGGAATAAATGAAAGTTTGGGGTCTACTGTGATGCCTATGTCTCTGATACTATCCACCCGTTTAAGCACCACTCCATCGATTTCGTAACGATTTGCAATAACTCTAGTCTTACATGATATATTAGTATTTGTTAATATTAAAGGTCATTTTATTATCTGCGCACCACTCCATTTTTAATCACTTCTAAAAGATTGAGATCATGAGCATGTAAGTAAATCCTGGTGTATTTTACTGCATCCACAGTATCATTAATGAAGATATTAAATAGTAAAGGCCCTATATAATAATAGGATCCCTGGGGAATACCTGATGTGACAAAACCAGCCAAGTGGGTCCTAGATTTTTGACACTTCTGATAAGAGTTGTCTTTTAGTTATTTTATCTTGATGACTTTCAGTTAGTTTACAATGACAAGAAAATGTGTCAGTGGCAAGATTCCATCGCAAGCCCAGAGTATTTCTGTTTTCGGCGTCCTCGAACTCGAAAATAGTGTTTAATTCCTCAGAAGATAAATCTTTCGAGAGTTTAGGAGTGTTGCTGAACCATTTTCTTAGATTCAACCCCGCGCCCTTCAGGACCTCGATTAATTCCACTCGTAACTGTTTTGTTTCAAGGATACTGTCGCTCCCGCACATTAGGTCATCAGTGTAAAAAGAATTATTTAATGCTTGCGCAGTTCAATTATATTTTTCTTTGTTGTCGGAGGCAATTTGACGCAATGTTCGCATGGCTAAGATCGGAGCGGCCTTCGTGCCATACGTCACAGTAGTCAGATGATATTCCTTGATGCGATCATGGGGTGAGTTTCTCCACAGGATAGTTTGTAAGGGTTGATCGGATGGTCTAATCCGGATTTGTCTGAATAATTTTCAATGTCAGCTGTCATCACATATCCTGGCTCCCGCCATTTCAATATCAGTCCCTGAAGGTCCCGCTGTAAGTTGGGTCCACTCTCCATGAGATCATTAAGGCTGTGGCCCGATGACGATTTGGCGGAAGCGTTGAAAACAACACGTAATTTGGTCGTCGTAGAGTCTGATTTCACAATGCCGTGGTGAGTTAGATAGCATGCTGTCTCCCTTGCACTTATGGTGTTATTTACTTCGATCATATGCCCCAGTGACTCATATTCATGCATAACTGTTTATAGCTGTCTGATAATGCGTGTAGAGACAATTAGGACAAATATTATGTTTTGATATAACCTCTATTTGCTCCTTGGCAGGTAAATTGAGGAAAGTTTGACACATAAATAGGTGATGGAGTGCATTGCACACAACGCAGGGCCTGCGTGTGTATGTTGGTGCGGCTTGATAAAATCCTTTGCGCTTGTTCTGATATTTCGGTGGCGGTGGCGGCGGGGCGGTCTTGTAATAATATGCTACTTTCGGTGCTTGATAGGCAGATTTTTTGATATTATGATTATCTTTTTCTCTACTTTGTACAGGTTCCAGCGCCTTAAATTAAATTCAATAAACGACATGAATTCTTCAAGTGTAGGTAGTGAGCGCGGCTCCTTGCAGGACTCCTTGTAGTCGCTGTAGGTATCAATTTCTAGCTTTTTTGACAAAATGTGTACTATTAATGGATCCCAGCTGTTGGTGTACACCCCCAGGTTATGTACGGCGTGGATGCATTCAGTTGTACTGTCATAGAGCTTTTTCAATTCACATGATGTTTGTTTTTGAATATTGGGCTGATTGAGAAGGACTTCGACTTGCTTGGTAAATAGGAGGAGAATATTTCCCAGGCGGTGCCGTAGTTCTCTGCTGATATATGAAGGTGTTGAATGATGCGCTATGCTTCTCCCTTGACCTTACATTTTAAATATTGCATTTTCTGCGCGTTCGTTAGATACTAATTGTTATGTATCGCTTCGGTGTATAAATCGCAAAATGTAGGCCACTGTGTGTACCATCCCGTAAATAACGGAATATCAATCTGAGGCAGAGAATGTTGTAGGTGTGCGCTTGAGCCTAGTTTTTGATTCAGGGTCAGCTTTGTGGTAAGGTACTGGCCCTCGATGTCGGCGAATTTTCTTTCATATTTATTGTCCGATCCTGTTGATAAAATATCGATGCGCAGATGTATATCATCGATGTTTCGCCAGCGCTGCTGTAGGTTGCGCAGCTCGTCTTGAATCTCCCATTTTTCTTCGAGTTTTTCGATATTGATGCGATTTATCTGTCGTTCCCTTGGCGCGTGTTGGATTTTTCCAAATGAATGTCATGGTTGCTCTGGCTGTTGTATAGAAGCTCATAACTTCATGATAAATGTTTTTTGTAAAATAATCGGATGTTTTGTCTTCTGCTAATTCCAATTTCTTATTATTGAGGTCAAATTCACCCCACAGGCTGTCGATTGCTTCTAGACGTTTTACAAAGTATTCCGGCGTTTTTCGATCCGCCGATTTCGATTATAAGAATCCTTCTTAAATTAAATTAAATTTTTGTGCATCGTCCGTTTGTATACACATGTCATTACTAACGTGGAAAAAATTGCATTATTATATGATAAAAAATACTCTTAAATGTTACATATACATAAGGGATCCCTTATATCAAAATGTTGATAAAATATGGTCAACACATCAAGTTACAACTCTCGGTCCCATCAATCTACAGCAAGCTCAGTCATCAAAAGCAATTAATTTCTATAGGAGGCTTAAGAAAACAAAAGTTGGGTATTAACTGTACGCAACCCTATTACTGTTACATTTTTCCTCAGAGAATTATTGTTAGGTCAAGCTTAGAAAATTTTATATTGGAGGATATTTTTAGAAAACTATAGTTACCTATTGCGATATTTGTTAAAAAAAATTAATATTTGGTTTTAATAAATTAATGTTTTTTTTTTCTTCAAATACAATCAATATCTCTATGGAAAATAATTAGATGGGCAATAGGAATTACACTTCACAATCGAATTAGTTATTTTTAATTTTCGTTCTTGGCGTAAAATAATAGTTAAAAATATACTTAATTAACATTTCCTATCATAGATTTTTATTTTCATATTTTCTGACAGGTCGGAAAAATTATATGTAAATTAATCACACAGTAAAAGATGTAAAAGACATTAGCAGATCGCCATACATGGTTTTAGTTGGAGTTAAAGTAGAGCGTTTAGAAGTCAAAAATATCTAAAAGTATAGGACATGAAATCCGGATCCATTTAAAATATATATTAGTAATACCTATTAGAATATATAGTAGTATACCTCAAAATTAGTACTTAATGAATGATTATGATTTCAAATTACCTACATTTACATAGGTAATTACTACTATCACCAACTGATCATGATAATATGACACGTAGTTCATTAATATCTTTAACTTAATCAACTAGTCCAAAAATCACAGCAATAAGTTGTCGTAAGCGCAATCTATCGGAATCCTTAGGCACAAATGCTTATAAATTATATTAAATAACTAAAATAATCGCAACTCGTCCAAACAAAACCAAGGCACTCACACACACACAAGTGATAAGTCCAAAAGTAACGAAACGGTTTCGTTTTTAAGTTATGTTTTTATCTCAAACTCGCCGGCTATGGCAAAAGCTATACAGCCAAGGATAAGGATGAGTAATAAATCACTTTCACTAAGAGGAATATAAAAAAAAATCTTTCATAAAAATTAGTCCTTACATTCTGAAGTGACTTTAACTTCCTATATTTAAAATCTGTATAACAAAATCAAATACTTGTGCTGGGCACAATCAATCCTATGCATCGTAATAAAAATGACAGGACGCTCACTGTTTACTTAAATAAGGATTCGCCAATATTCTATTTTAAAGTAGCTGCTTATTGTATAAGAAAGGCAAAAAACTACGCCATACTTTAAGCACCGAATAGGTATATTGTGCTATTGAAGTAACTTTATCTTCTTTTTAGCCTACCTATCTTATACTATATATTCGGACCAGCTTTTCGTAGCGCCATCTATCGAGGTAATAGGAACAATTAACTGTTTTAAACTATCGCGGTTATTTACACTATATTTTAATGAATTTAAGGGATTCTTACCACGATTTTCGATTTTTATTTAGCGCGTCCGATATTTCGATGTTTTTGCAAGCACCATGATCGCGGACCGGCAGATGTAGGTAGGTGGCGATGACAGTTAGAGGCAGATAAATCGATCTACCCTCCTTCTCGTTCGTTTTGATCTGCGAAATAAAAATTGAAAATCATGGTAAGAATCCCGTAAATTCATTAAATTATAATAGGAACAATTGTCTTTTTTAATTGGATTGACGAAAATCCCTCATTAAAGTTTCGGAATTCTAGTACATAAGTAACATTCCATGCAGACTCGAAACTAGTCGCATCGTTTTGACAGTTAAACGTGAGTAATAGCCATAAGTATATTTTATAATTAAAAATGACTCTTAAATACTTCCTAGAACTAATTGTTGATCTTGCAAGCTATAGCAAGCACGAGTAAAACAGTTTTCGGCCTTAAGAACAAAGCTTAAAAAATTTATTGTGCATTTAAACTTTGAGATTAAGCTTCGTGATCATGGTGTCACATTGAAATTCACCTGCACTAAAGTGTTAAACTGCAAAAGAAACTTTGATTTACTTTTTAAAATGGCAAACAACAAGTTTTTAGTGCTATGACTACATACATTCAAGACAAATTTGCAAAATCTCACTAGTAAATACAAACTCATGCTCTTTACATTTTGAGTTTTCTTAGTTACTCAACCCTCTTTTGTGGAATAAACTCGATGCGATGTCTTACGGGAGGGCAAGAACAGTAGAACAGAACATAATTAGCAAACATTAACACAAATTAACCCGGATGTGTGAAGGAACAAACGAGGTTACTTATAATAACGATTGCTCACAACTTTTTCAAGGGGGTGATATTGATTTTGACATACACTTTCATCAGATGCAAAAAAACGTACTAGCGAAGGGATATAATTTCAACATACTAATGGAAACAAATGTGTGAATATCAAGAAAAATATAAGTTCTGCAGACATAAAGATTTAGCAGGAGCTAATATAATAATAAATTCCCACATAAACACACCAACTGTATAGCCCCAAAGTACTCTTCTTATAACTTATACCTCTTCTTATAACTTATACTCTTCTTATAACTTAACTACTTAAGTTTGTATGTTATGATTATACTTGTTTTTTACGATGTTACGATTAAACTTGATTATACTTTGTTTTCCGATAATTATATTTGAAAAATTTTTTTTAAGGAAGGGGATGATGTATGGCTGAGCCTCCTACATAATATTTTGTACTGACTCGACATTTTTATCTGTGTATTAGTTTGGTTGCGATTGTCGTGAATAAATAATTCATTTTTTACTCTCGAATTTTAATGTTCTGGGCACCTAAAGTAGTAGGTCGGGGCTTATACACAACAATCTCATAATTGGAAGGCCGAAATATGTGTTTTATTATTTGTCTCCAAATTTCTATACAATTTGTGGCCGTTAGATGTTACCGTTGCTAATGAGTACAAAGTTCAATCCTTTGTTTATAGAATATTATAGAATAACTGACTTTTTTAAATTTTGATCTATGATTACACTTAGAACACTTTCACTTTTAGAAATTTTTTTATGCTGTTGAATTCGTCACATCACACTTAACATTTTCATATAATTTATTTTTATTTTGAGCACTTTTACATCTGTTAACGATTTAAATAACGGAACACTATTTCGATACGTGCGTCTTCGTGCGTATCTTTCCAATTTGATAATATTTTTACATATTTAATACCATGTATAAAGTCAGTCATTAATTAACGACAATCAGATCATAGTGTGCAGTTGGGCTCTATTCATATTGGGCAAAAAAAGACTCTAAAAAGAGAAATTCCCTTATACCCATGGATGAGAAACAGCTGGAAACATTTAGAAATAATATATTTGAAAAAAAATACGTTTCAATTAGATTACTATAGTGATCCTATTATTCAAAATAACTCTATTCTTATTATAATTAAAAAAAAATAAACAACTGACAGAGAAGTTGGTGAAGCACTTGAGTATTATAGTCTGTATATGATTTTTTTTATGAATTTTCGCAAAATTGTGACCGAATCAGTTTAAAAATTTGTAAAAAAAAGTGGAAGGGTTCTTCGGATTTATATTTTTGCTACTAAATCTCTATGAAATGTGTATTTATGCATAAAGTAAATAGTTTTAATGAAAGTTACTAAAAATACCTTAAGTTGATAATTTATGTTATGCGAGTTATCTTTTAAATTATCAACGATGGCGATGGCTGGATCCCGCGTTAACCTCGTGAACGGGTGCCGATTGAGGGTGTTAGTTGTTTGGATACTTGGGGAGAGAGAGACTTACCGAACTAACAGATGCAGAAAAGAATAATTTTGTATAGACATAAAAAGACTTTGAAAGTTTATTTTGAAAAAATTATACCTAGTAATATATAACTAGTAATTGTTATTGAAATAAATGTTTGAATTTGAACTACAAACCAGTGAAATAACGTGAATACAAAAATATACACGGAGCAACTTTTCATCTAAGTACAAATTCCCCTTAACTATAGTTAGTCCGCCTTTTTTAAATTCCTAATCACAAGGATTTTACAAAAAAAAAATACATATTTTTTATACATTAAAAAACATTTATTTTTCCTTAATCTGGCAATAATTAATACAAAAACGTACACACGTAAATAAAATCAGGTTTACTTAGAACTTCTGCCTAGATTATTCGAAAACATAACCAAATATAACCCTGGAGCTTTCAAGTGTAGAGTGAATAGGTACCTCTTAGACAGGCGTGTACGATCCTCGTCTTCATCGTCACTTTCCATCAGGTGAGATGGAAGACAAACGCCTGCTAATTATTAATAAAAAAAAAAAAAAAAAAAACTGTTAAAATTGCTAGTAAAAATAGTTATACAATGTATTTCAAGAGTAGACAAAGCATTTTTGACCGCAGATGCCACGTTGAATTTCATCGACAAAACACCCCCGTAACGATAACAATTTGTAGTCACGTTAATGGAAAATGATTAGATGTATTTAGTGAAATTAATATCATAAATCAAGAAATATTGAAACCTCAAATTGTACTAAATTTTTTGTGCTTATGATATGTTTGCAATGATATTGCTATTACATAGATATAATAAGATAAGATCCATGTGTTTCATATATTAGGTCTTTACCTATGAAATTGCCGTTTTGCCGTACTAGCCATTTCAAATGAAAAATTATTTTTTTTTGACTGATAATTCTAATTTCAAATTAATTTTATTTGACAAACATGGAATTCTTTTCCTAAAATCGTCATTTGTTTAATAGTTAGTGTTTTGTTTTCAACGCATTCGAACATTTTTCGTCATCATGGATAAGTTAAAAATTCGAGTAATTATGGAGTATGAGTACCGTCGTGGCAGCAAAGCGGCACAAGCGGCACGCAACATCAACGACGTTTACGGAGCGAACACTGCAAACGAATGCAAGATAAATGTGGGATATATCATCAGAAATCTAGGTATACAAGTAAAAAACGTACTTTTTTAAAGTAATTGTAAATACAAAAAGTTATTAGTTTGCTGATTTCCTGAGGAATATTGTTGGCTTTACATTGAGCCTAATTTGATTCAATGATTTAATGATTAGATCATCGTATAAAATGATTGATTGACTTTAATATAAATAAATTTTTATTTAATTGAAACATAAAATAATAAAATGCCTGTTACTCAGAGGGGTAAGATGTGTGACAGGTGTAGAATTCGATAGGTTTTGTAGATTAAATTCAAGGTAGTATCGGCTGTTAAAAATTTCTTTGTCTACTTCTAAAAAACATTGTATATTTTAAAAGTTTTCGTAATTCTGATATTGATGCATCTTTACGAATAGCTGCTGCAGCTCAGACAACTCATGGAATGGCTCCTCCGTGCACCTCATATCTTGACTTTTCTGTTGATTCGGATAGTAAAAAGATTTGTTGGTATCAAAGTTTCTTTTGATCTCATCTTACATATCTTTATTTTAAACACTATAATCAAGTTTACGTGGGCGTGTTCCAGTTTAAGGGAAGAAATATCGAATTAAACTGTTGTTGTTCCAGTTAAGGGTTATTGTTGGCAATATATTATACATAGGCATGAATGCACTCACCACTATTATACAGCATGCTCGCTTTCCGGTTACAAAAAATATAACTTAAAAGTCAAGACTAAAGCTATTGAGAGTAAGTGGTTCTAAACTACACAGAATATAAAGCATATGAAGAGGCGGTATGATGTTACAACTTTTCTCTGTAATACTCGAAGTATTTAAAAAAATAAAAGTGTAAGATTGCCTAGCTACAGAGCTTGTTTATTCGAAGGTCTATTGTAAAAATATAAATTATATTTTAACTTTATTTAAATTTAACCTTTCTCCCTAGATAGATTAGTTTTATTTTTTATGATAGTCATACAAGTATAGTCTTGACTATTTTATCTATGTTTTACTTTATGTCTGCACTTTGTAAATATTTTTGTTTTAAATTATGTTTATTACTAAATTATTTAAAACTTGTTAACAAGACTGTATAACAAATACAATCCGTTCAGTAATCTGAAAAAAAAACAACCTTTTATTACAAAACAAACCTAAATTATTGTTTTTTTTTTTTACTTATTTGCATCTTTGTAATATTTGTTCCGGTCAACCAAGTGATTTTGTCTCTTGAATTTACTAGTGTTTTTGCTCAAAACTTGAAAACTATTGAAAAGTAAGACCAATGTAAGCTCAAAACTTGAACTATTATGAAAAGCTTTATGGCTCTAAACTATAGAAATTTGGATAACATAAATGGGGTAGATTTGGATTCCCTGAAAGGTGCTTCACCTCTGGAACCGTTTGACATTCTTACCTTGGACACCCTTTATAGCAGAGAACGATACACAAATCCCGTTACATTAAAAATATTATCACGACTGGTGCAAATTCAAATAAGGCAAAAAAGTGTTTTTTTTTAAATCTAAATTTAGTCCTCATTTGTTATAGGAATAAAACTAATCCAATGATTTATCCATTGTTTCAAATACAGTCGGATGATCTTAATCCTCATTAGTAAAAACTGTAATTTATTTCTTTTTACTGATCAATTTCATTGTACCATCATGCAGCATCAAAGCATGGTACGACCCACCAGGAAAAATTAAGACAACCCAGGCTTTTTCTGAATTAAGTAAATAATCATCTTTGAAAAATATGTTCTTAAAAACTTATTTTTTTCTCCTTCTATCTTAATTTATTTGAAAAGAACAGTTTCCCTCAAAATCTCTCAACACTATAATCATTAATACTATATTACTTTTTTTTATTCGGTCTTTACCTATGAAATTGCCGTTTTTCACGAAATAAATGAAGCGTAATTTTTTTATATATTTTATATTTCTATTAATCAAAATAATCACATATGCAATCAATGCATCTTTGCCAACGCATTGGTAGCTTATTGATGCCTTTCTTGAAGAAATCAGCTGGACGGGAGGCAACAAATTCTTCAAAGGCATTTTGTACTGCCTCTCGGGTATTGAATTTTTTTCCCGCCAAGAAGTTATCCAAATTCTGGAAAAAGTTGAAGTCTGTAGGCGCAAGGTCTGGTGAGTACGGCGGATGACGGAGAACTTCCAACCCCAACTCTTGTAGCTTGGAGACCGTCTGATGTGCAGTATGAGGTCGCGCGTTGTCGTGCAGGAGCAGTGGAGCCGAAAGATTGACCAAAGCTGGTTGGAGATGTGCGAGCTTCTCCATCATTGTGTTCAGTTCTTCACAGTACACATCTGCAGTAATGCTTGTCCCGTTTGGCAAGAAGCTGTGATGAATTAAACCCGCGTTAGACCACCAAACAGCGACCATCACTTTTCTAGGGGTAAGTTTTCGTTTAGGGCATTGTTTGGGTGCTGAACCAGGGTCCAACCAACTTGCTGAGCGCTTACGATTGTCAAACAGGATCCATTTCTCGTCACAAGTAACAATGCGGTTCATAATTCCTTCATTTGTATGCCTGCTGAGCAGTGCAAGGCACGTCTCCACGCGTACTTTGCGCTGGCGGTCTTTGAGTTCGTGGGGGTACCCATTTGTCAAGCTTTTTTACCTTGCCAATTTGACGCAAATGGACCAATATTGTTTTGATGCTAACGTCGAAAGCTGCTGCTAATTCAGCCGTGGATTGAGTTTCATCAGCTTCCACACTTGCCTTTAATTCGTCATTGTCGACCAAAGTTTTCGGACGACCACGGGGTTCATTTTTCAGGTCAAAATTTCCAGAACGGAAGCGGGTAAACCAATAACGGGTGGTGCGTTCGTTTGTAGTGTTCGCTCCGTAAACGTCGTTGATGTTGCGTGCCGCTTGTGCCGCTTTGCTGCCACGACGGTACTCATACTCCATAATTACTCGAATTTTTAACTTATCCATGATGACGAAAAATGTTCGAATGCGTTGAAAACAAAACACTAACTATTAAACAAATGAAGATTTTATAAAAAGAATTCCATGTTTGTCAAATAAAATTAATTTGAAATTAGAATTATCAGTCAAAAAAAAAATATTTTCATTTGAAATGGCCAGTACGGCAAAACGGCAGTTTCATAGGTAAATACCTATTATATCAATACTACATATATTACTATATTTTACAATTTAAAGCCATTGTTTTTAACCTATGTTTTTAAAAATATTTTTCCTTCCCTAATGTGTTCAGGATATTTTTTTATCCTGCATCTAATAGTCAACCCAACATAATAACAATAATTTTTACAAAAAATGTGGTAAATATTTTATTAGACCGAGCAAATAGCTATGAAATTGATATTACAAATTAAGTTAATTATAATTTTTTATAACTTTGGTGTATGTACAATGTCTGAGTTGTTTGGAAAATTAATATGAATAATAGTTCATTCTTAATTCTAAACACTTGTTGAATTTAGAATGAACTAACTTTATTTACATCTATATTGCGGAATACTCAGGGGCATATCGTAATCCTTCGATCGATTACGAGAAAACAAGTTTAAAACGCTATTCGAGGAAACAACAATCATCTTTCTCTCTCAACATCTCAATCAACATCTCGTAATACATATATCTTACTATATTTAAACTTAGATGTTGCTTTGATAGAGTATAGACTAGCTTAGAATAAACAATAGTAAGAAACGCCTTTAGTAACCATTTGGCTTCTCAAGCCGTTAGGGTTTCATTTAATATAAAATTAAGTGCTTATCGAAATTGTTTGCATATTTTTAAATAAAATTTTAAGAACAAAGTGTTTTTATAAAATATTTTGAATGTCCGCCCATTTCACCAAGCTAACGTTCTGTTTTTTCGCTTAGCTTGAAGAAATCAATATTTATGCTGAACTTTGAAGGTTGATCCAACAATCATTAGGAAGTACAAACGCCATTAAAAGAAACTTGGAAGCATTACGGTAAATAGGTCGGTAAACACGGTAAAAACGATTTCGTCCTTAAAGTTAACTATAAAGTTTTATGCAGTATTTGAGTGTTTTTGCAGCAATACTCTACTCTACTAATCATCTACTCTGTATAATCTATTTTGGTTAATTTTAAATAATAAAGTTAATTATTGCAAAGTATTTACCACGTGTTATTAGATATGATACTTACAAATATTATATAGATCTAGCTGAAAACTGTCGTTGAAATACACGGTACTGCTGCTCTGCTTATAAACTCAATTAAGATTAAAGGATCCAATCAGGCATCAGACATATTACTAAGCTGGATCAACGGATGAGTTATAAAGATTAAAAATACCATGTCACTCAGAAAGGTTTGCGAAAAAAGTGTTTGAAAATTCGATTATTTGAAAATAAAAATATATTTGTTTCAAATTTAAATTCCCCTTTTAATTTTTTTACCAGCATTGTGACTATTGTGTGTCATATACAAGTGGATCTACGTCGGGAACATTTTCATGAGAGACCCGATCTGCGTCCGGATCCGTTCGGACGTGTTGAAGGTCGTTCCCGGCTGCCGAGTCACGATGTTGTCTCACGACTTCTCTCGTATCAATACTCAAACGCCACTCTCAGATCCGTTCTGCGTCCGGCCCCGCTCGGACGCGTTCACGGTCGCTCCAGCTGTTGAGTCACGATTGTCGTCTCACGACGACAACTCGTTCGCAATACTCATACGCCGGATTCGTAAAAATCTCGCTTCGTCCTCGACGAATTGAGATAGCCTCTGCAGGGCTTACGCTGCAGCCGGTTTCGATCGGCTGCGAGTAAGTCGGTCTCGCACAGCAACAACAGAGCTGAGCTTACCGCGGTCGATTAAATTCGATAGTGGTTCGCGAGGCTCGGGCTGTTTTTCTGGCTGCGTACTTGACGCTTGGCGCCTGCTACGCAGTCAGAGACTCGCTCTGCGGCCGGCCCCGGCCGGTCGAAACGTAGTCAATCCCGCACTCTGTGCACCCCTCGAATTAAAAACCTCACCTCGGGGAGTGCAGCAACAACAGTGTTGAGCTTACCACGGTCGATTAAATTCGATAGTGGTTCGCAAGACTCGGGCTGTCTTTCTGGCTGCGTACTTGTCGCTTGGCGCCTGTACTTAGTCAGAGACTCGCTCTGCGGCCGGCTCCGGCCGGTCGTAACGTAGTCAATCCCGCACTTTTAGTGCAACACAACTTCGTCAGGTCTACGGCCGGTTTTTGTTGTCAATTTATTGGCAACACACTCCGTAGTAGACTCGCGTTTGATCAGGTGGATACTTAACGGTGACAACTAAGCCCGATAGCGTTGCCCCGGTGCGCTTCCAAGGCCCTTCAGGCCAAGGAGAAACCGGCTGACCCGATCCCATTGCACTTGGGCCTTTCCCAGGGTGACGGTACAGTGCTGTCGGAATTATTTTTATTTATTTATATATCATATATCGTAGGACCAAGCCCTCCAATGGACCTTGTAAACATTCTTAGGTCTTTCGCCCAGGCGCTCGCTGCGTCCGGCGCCAGCATACCCGATGACGTACTAACGCAGGCCTTACAGGCATCTATCGCGTCCCCGGCCCCGCAGGCCTCAACCCCGGCCCCTCAGATGCACTCCAACCGCGGTAGGCGTTTTCCTTTAGCGCTAGTTATCCTTTCAAAAACTCCCAACTCGAAGGAGATTTTCAGAGAGGCTCGCACAATTTGCGGACTCTCGAACATCTCCATCGAGCGTCCCAACCCCCGCGGTCACCCTGGGCAGTGCCACCGCTGCCAGCTATATGGCCACGCAGCGGCTAACTGTTCAGCTCCCCCCAGGTGCTTAAAGTGCCTAGATCCTCACATCACTAAGGAGTGCACTCGCACTCCCGAATCCACTTCCCACCCTGCCTGTGTGCTGTGCGGCCAGTCCGGCCACACAGCTAACTACAGGGGTTGCCCGCGCGCTTCGCGCTCCACCGCCAAGAGGGTCGCGTCTAAACCGGCGCCGCCGCTCACTCCCGCTAACTTCCCGCCGCTGCGCAACCGGGGTCCCCCGGAAGCAAAGCTCGTTCAGCCGACGCCTACTCCGGCTCTGTCTTGGAGACAGCGTCCGGCCGTCCCGCCTGCACCTTCCCGACCTATCCCAGCTCACGTAGCTTCCGTAGGGCCGCGTCCCGCTCCGTCATCTGCTCCTCAGTCGTCGTTGGCTGAGGACATGAAGACCGTGTTCAACGTCATCCAAAACGTAGACATTAACGGAATTTCCGTACTCGCACGCAAACTGCGAGCCGCCAGCTCTCCTCAAGAGCGTTTATTCGCGTTAGCCGAGCATCACTCGCTTCTAATTTCGTTATTAATTTTTTATTTTTGCATAAATTCGCAAATAATGAGTAAATCATAATGTCTAGACCCGCGAATCCCGCGTCCAGTCGTATTAAACCCAAGGGCTTAACCCTAGTATCTTTTAACGCTCGTAGCCTTAGCACCAACCTTCCCGAGATTAAACTGTTCCTTCAGAACAAAGAACCTGACTTATTCCTTCTCCAGGAGACATGGCTTAATCCAAACCGCTCCATGGGGATACGCTATTCCTAAGTACGCGTTTACTCGCAACGATAGGCCCAACTCCGAAGGTTTCGGCGGCACCGCTATATATTATAAAAGAGGCTTCCATTGCTGTCCTCTCCCTACCCCTCCTCTCCTCAACATGGAAGCCACTGTGTGTAGATTGGCTATGACTGGTCATCCAACCATCATCATAGCTTCAGTCTACATACCATGTGGCTCCAGACCAATCCGCAGCGACTTTGAGGCCATTCTCGCCCTCGGCCATTCAGTCATTATGTTCGGAGACTTTAACTCCAAACATACTGACTGGACGTGCCTATCGACCAACACCAGCGGTATGGCTCTCCTCGACATCACTAACTCCCTTGACTTAGACGTCATATCCCCCATCACTCCCACTCACTATCCCAACAAACCGACCTACGCTCCTGACATCCTCGACTTTGCAATTATCAAGCGAATCAATCTTGATCTAAGGTCTATCGAACCGCTCGATGACCTAGGCTCCGACCATCGCCCCGTCTCCCTCGTGCTAGGTACGCCTAACGTTAACGTCTCATCTCCTAAGACCTTTACCAACTGGAAAGGCTTTAAAAATACGTTAGTTTCAGCCTTAGAGGCTCCGAACTCTCCGCTCGCGATTTTGCCCGACCAATTAGATAGCCCGGATAAAATAGATTCATTAGTCAACTCTTTAACCGATGATATTAACTCGGCCATCAGCGACAACGAAAAGGTTGCTAAGCAAAGCAAACTCGCGCTTCCCCTAGCCGTTAGCAATCTCATTAAAGCCAAGAACGCGGCTCTCCGGTGAGCAAAGAAATATCCCACGCCAGCATACAGAACAGCTGCGAATCAGCTTCAACGTAAAGTTAGGTCTCGCCTCGCGGAACTCCGTGAACTCAGTTTAAAGATCCCATGGAGAATATCTTCCCGTCCCACCAAGCGTATTATCGAATGGCCTGAGCCTTACGCGTAGACACCGCCTCTCACGTTCCTCCTCTCACTCGTCCCGACGGCACCATTGCCTTCGAAGTCGAAGAGAAAGCCGAATGCTTCGCCGACAGCATAGCGGCACAATGTTCGCCCAGCACGCAACCCGCGGATCCCTCCCACATCCAGGCGGTGGAGGACGAAGTTCTCCGCAGAGAATCTCTCCCTATCACCGACGACCCCGTCACAGTCTCTAATGATGAAATCTTGCTTCTCATTAGAAAGCAAAAGTCCAAAAAGGCTCCGGGTGCGGATGGAATTTCCAACCACGCACTTAAGCACCTGCCACAGCAGGTGCTTACCTTGTTAGCTATCATCTTCAATGCCTGCTTCGACCATAGCTACTTTCCAAAAGCCTGGAAAGAAGCGACAGTCATAGGCATTCCCAAGCCGGGTAAACCTCTGAATGTCCCGGCTAATCACAGACCCATCAGCCTTCTCAAGGCAATGTCTAAACTTCTCGAAAGAGTCATACTCTCTCAAATGCGGAACCATCTGCTTCCAACGGATGGCGACCCTCTCATCATTCCCCACCAGTTCGGCTTTCACGCTAAGCACTCCTGTCCTCAGCAAGTCCATCGAATCGTCGAGTACATACTCGAAGGATTCTCTCAGCGTCGTAAAAAAACAATCGCGGTTCTCTTTGACGTAGCCAAGGCTATCGACGAAGTCTGGCACAGCGGTCTCGTTTTTAAACTCTATAAAATAGGCTTACCGGCTCGCCTAGTCAGATTAATAGCGTCGTTTCTTAAAGACCGTACTTTTCGATTCAAACATGAAGGCACGCTCTCCGCGCCTTGTCCCATAAAGGCTGGAGTCCCACAAGGCTCAGTCCTCGCCCCTCTGCTGTACACTGTGTACAATAACGACATCCCCATCCCGCCGAAAGGCGTCGAACTCGCCCTCTTTGCAGACGATACCGCCCTTTACACTAAAAGTCAAGCGATCCCGTATAACATCACCAGACTCCAAAAGGCCGTAAACGCCCTCGGTGTTTGGTTTCAAAAATGGCGTATCGACGTCAACCCAGAAAAGAGTTCTGCTATTCAATTCGAGCACAAACATCGTAATCGCCGCAACGATCCCCACATTCGAATGTTAGGTATTCCCATCCCCTGGAAGCGCAGTATTAAATACTTAGGCGTCACCTTAGATCAGACGCTTTCTTTCAAGCCACACGTCGATAGAGTAACGAAACTCGCGCGTTTTTACGTAAGCCGCCTAAATAGTATGATAGGAATAAAAAGTAAAATGTCTTTTAGAAATAAACGTACGCTTTATAAGGTCTGCGTTAGACCCGTCATGTCGTATGCTTCGCCAGTCTTTGCCCACGCCAAACCCTCCGTCCTGTATAAACTGCAGGTAGTTCAAAACCTCTTCTGCCGCAGGGCCACAAACGCACCTTGGTACGTGCGCAACGCGAACCTGCACAGAGATCTTGAACTACCTACAGTACAACAGCACCTAAAAACACTCTCAGAATCGTTCTTCAAACGCGCCGAATCCCATCCCAATCCACTAGTTCGAGATTCAGTCTCATATACTGCTCCTGTCTTAGATTCGGTATACAAAGTCGCTATCACCGAGAAACGCGCACACGAGCGAACGCACGCAATTAACTTTAGATCTCGAGGCCCTTTAGGCTGCAAATTCTAATTCTAACGTAAATTCTAATCCTAACGTAAATTCGAATTAATGCAATTTTATTTTTCAATTTTTAATGTTTTTATTATTTACTTTTCATTTTGAGCACCTTCAGTGCTATGTAAATCCCAGCGGGTGACCCTTTCTGGGCCCCGCTAGCGCGGCCTCTTTCTCCGATTGGCCGTTGCTCAGATGAAGGCTGAGTGGCAAAAATGCACGAGCCGCAGGGGGTTTTTTAGTGGGTATGGTTCTGGTAGGCGTCGGGACGAGTCCCACATAACTCCGATCGCGCGCGCGGAGTATGCGTCAGAGCATTTTTTATATCCTCCTGCCCTTCCCGTGGAGGGGAACCAAAAAAAAAAATATATAGGGAACATTTTCGTGCAATGATTTTTTCACGACTTCAAGCTCAACTTGAAACCTGATGAATCGTTTGATTGACTTCAATTAGCTTTTATGAACAAGTCGCCTTCTAAAGCAGCTGTGAACCGCTGGTATAATGAGTTGCAGTCTTCGTTTTACTGTTGTTACGGGAGAAAACCTACTTTAAGTGACAAATTTGATTCAACAAAATCGGCAAATCACATAAGAACAGATTCAGCACAATCTGCAAATCGGATTGGGAAGTGTTCACGATACAAACACCTTTGCGTTAAGAGGATTATTTCGCAATTAGCCCACAACCTCACCAATGCTCAGAAGAAGGCGCGCTTGGAAGGTGCCATATGATTGATTCAAAGTAGGTTCTTCCCGCCGTGTTGACGATATCATAACATGAAACAAAGCACCAATCAACAGTATTACTGTTTCAAAACGAACGATAGTGAAACGATCGAGAAACGCTGGAAAAACTTTGATCCTCTTGCACCCCAGGCTAGTAATTAAAAGTCATCAGAGCATCATCATAGCTTCAGTCTACATACCTCGTGGCACCAGACCTATCTAAAGTGACTTTGAGGCTAATCTCGGCCTTGGTCAATCCGTCATTATGTTCGGATATTTCAGCTCCAAGCATACTGACTGGATGTGCTTATCCACCAACTCCAGTGAACACAACACTCCTAAACATTACGAAGTTTCTCGACATGTATATCTTATCGACATGTATATCATGACAGGTATATCGAACCCCTCTACGATCTAAGCTGAGACTACTGTCCAGTCTCCCAAGTAGTAGGTCTCTCTTACCACGTCCTTACTCCAAAAACCTATACTAACTGGGAATGTTTTAAGCAAACCCTAGTTTCACCCATTGAAGCCCCAGAAAATTAAAATATTTTAATTCATTATAGTTAAATATTAAATACTTTTTAAAAGTCTTTTGTTACTTCATCTTCATCTATACCTTAATTAAATATTTTGAACAAGAAGGCAAAATCAAACATTTTTGGCGGTTTTTCAAAGTGAGGAGTTTTAATCTATTCAGTGTTTCATTATAATTTTGATTAACAGTGTTGTAGCGAAAATTAAGTGACTTTATAAACTTCTTTCGATCTTCGTTTCATCTGTGTTCATCACACAAATGAATGCCCCGGCCAGGACTTGAACCTGGGGCTTGTGCGTGCCTAAAGGATTCTTAACCTTGTCCTACGTGACTGTGTCTTGTTTTTTCGAGGACAATGGGAGTCGTAGCAGATTAACGCGAATCCACATAGGATTCTCGTTAATCTGCTACGATATATATCGTATTGCAACATTTGCGTTAACACGTTGCGCCGCTATCCTGCCCTAACAGTCGATCCAAAAGTCACTAGTCTACTCTGCAGCATGGTATACTCACTCATACTAAGTACCTATCTATCTTATAACATAGTAAACCATTGCACGACTCTCACTTATCTTATTCTATATAAGTAAAAACTCAAAATTCACTGTTTATTTTCAAATATGTTATTATAACCAAGTAGCTGGTAACCTACCTAGAATTATTGTCAATATGAGTATTGTACTTATTTTTGTATTTCTTTATTTTTTAGATTACTGAGCTTAATTACGTATGTATATTATGTTGAGAATGTGGCTAATAATACTGAATATACGTTGACTGACTGTAGGTACAATTGTCAAAAAACATAGGAATGTTTTATAAATATATAAAGGATCAATAATCTAAAAAAGCTTGATTACGTAGGTATATTATGTTGATAATGTGGCTAACAATCATAGGACGCACTTTTTCCAAATGACATAAGTTATAACCTAAAAAAGTTCAAATCAAAATATCTTTTTTAAGCCCTCCCAAGATAAATTGTTTCGATATAGTTACTCGGGGACTCACGCTTAACATTCTAAGATATTTTGGACGTATAGACGCCGCCATTTATTCTCAACTAATTTTATGTATGAGAGTTTGCCATGATTCTTTACGCATTAGCTTATAAATTATTCCATTTATCGAAAAAAACAACATTAGCATGTATTTGTGTAAAATGTTCATTTACCCCTCCCGCGACGACTCGGAAAACCTTAAAATGCCCTGAATGCGTCAGGTTTTATAAACAAATTTTTTGTCTTGGAGGGCCTTAAGAAAAACGAAGAATTTGTTAACAATAAGATATATATACTGTTTGGTAATCGTATTTCACTTTAATTTTGGCGCCGTTTCATCCTAGGTTAATTTATAAAAGGCAGCGAATGATCCTTAGCCTATTTAAAATGCACCAATCGTGAGTCTATGTCAAGACGCACACATCCGGCCAATCGCAAGCCAGCTTTGAGTGCAAGGCTGAGAGACGTTTTTGACAGATGTCAAATTAACCAAAAAAAAAACAACGCCACTTGCTTCCCTTTCACGGATCGTGTAAGATCGCTGCGCCGTAAGCGCATTTTGTAATCCAGAGTTAATTATAATCAATAATCAAAAATAAAGCTGTAACCTGCTAAATGACCAAGGAAGAACAACCATTGGGCAAATTGATTAACAAAGGGGGCCCCCATACGCAGGATTAAAAGGGATTTCTTAAGGAACCACATGTCCTAAAGCCTGGTGAGCGTGGAATCGGACGTGAGTACTTTTAAGTTTTTTATTTAGGTGTAGGATTCAGACGCTGCCAAATTCGATAAGTGTTTTGTTGTTCCCAATGTGCGCTTCACGTACATTTTTTGGTGCCGAAACCAGGGACCTTTAGATCTTATTCAAGGTCAGAACCTATACCTTTAGTTTAAATTCAGTCTAAAACTAATCATCACATGGTGCCAAAATTATTTTATTACCGTTAATGACAAATTAAATCATAAAGAAAGTTCTAGCACATTCCACGTCCTACCCACCCCTTTATGTTCAAATTAAGTGAAAAGTTACGTAAAATTCAATGCTTATTCATAATTTATTTTGACGTTGTTCATTACGTAGATAGTTGCAATACAAACCTTCCGTTGATGCTAAGTTGCATATATTCTCGTTTGTAATTGTAATTACTTGCCTGGTTAGTCAAAAACCCCTATGAGTTCTTCGCTAAATAAAATACTTACAGGAGCAGTTGCAGTTCTAATCGTAATTAAAAATAATTCACAAAATCTACAGAAATTCTTAATAACTAAGAGGTACTTATCCCATTCTGCCGGTTTGGATCAGTTCATACGTGACTATCGTTTATTCGTTTTATGTACTTATAGATGTTACGAGCATTTCTTTAATAATACGTCGCCGTAACATTTGTACTTCAAGCGAAAAAGTTGATTGATTCTCTGTGGTTGAGCTGATTGAAGGCTGAAAGGGTTCATGAGTCATCCTTTTGTTATTGAGTTTTTGAAATTTGCTAATTTGTTTATTTTTATAGATGTTGTAGACATAGTACGCCCTTTTATTCGTAAAATCTTCAACTTTCGCGAAATCCGAATGGGACAGAGTCAATGCAAGATCGTTTTTTGAATTTTGAATAATTTCGTCTGTTCGAAATATGTCATACCGATGTTGTTGTATTAACTTGATCAGTAGTTTTTTGCTTGCTTGGTGAAATAGTCTACCGAAATCTATTCAGAGAAGAACGCCTTGCATTGAAGACCTTACGCAATAATGACGAGTTAACAGTTCTCCGTGCAGATAAAGGAAATGCTACCGTAGTGATGGATACATCTGAATATAACGAAAAAATCTTGGAGTTGTTAGCGGATGAAAACACATACAAAATGGTGAATTACGACCCCACCAACAGGATTATGAAGAAAACATCCACTTTAATACAAAAACACAAAGATTTGTTACATTTAGATGTGAAAAAGTTAACACCAGCAAGTGCAAAACCACCAAAATTGTATGGGTTACCAAAAATACACAAAGCTAAAGTACCTTTGAGACGTATTGTGAGCCAGCTAGACACACCAACTTACAAGCTGGCCCAGCACTTAGCAATTGCATATGTGACATATATGACAAGTGCATATGTAAAGGATTCTTACCATTTTGTTAGTGACCTTAAAAATCTCAAGTTAACTAACAATGAAACTATGGTTAGCTTTGATGTGTCGTCTCTATTCACCTCACTACCTGTTAGAGACTGCATTGATATAGTAATAAGGAAGCTAAGTGAGTCAAACTTGCCCGAGGAATATGCAGAACTATTAGAGTTATGTTTAACATCTGGCTACTTCATGTGGAATAACAATTACTACATTCAAATTGATGGTGTTGCCATGGGGTCTCCGGTGTCACCTGTTGTAGCTGACATTTACATGGAGAACTTCGAGGAGCAAGCGCTCCGAATGGCATCTGTTGTGCCGAAGATATACAAGAGGTACGTTGACGACACCTACACTATATTACCTAAGCATGAAGTGACTGCATTCCTAAACCACCTCAATTCCCTTAATTCTAAAATTAAATTCACTATGGAATTGGAGCAGGAGAACAAATTAGCTTTCTTAGATGTCTTAATACAAAGAAATCCTGATGGTACACTTAGCCATACTGTTTATAAGAAACCCACCCACACTGACCGATATCTAAATGGGAAATCCCATCACCACCCGAGCCAATTATCTGCCGTAGGCAACTCTTTGTTTCAGAGAGCACATGGAATCTGCGATCCCCAACACATTAATGAGGAACTCAACCACCTGGTTAAAGTGCTGCGGGATAACGATTTAAAAACACCGCGTCTCCGTCGCAGAAACCGCGTAAAGCCACTCACAGTTGAACGAAGACCAGCATTCCTGCCTTATATAAAGGGTGTTACTGACAAGATAGGAGGCATTCTTCGGCGAGCTTCAATCAAAACTATCTACAAGCCGCACTCAAAGATAAGCCAGCATCTTCGTCCAATAAAATCAAGCATCCCTTTACAAGATCCAGGCGTTTATAAAATCGACTGTGACTGCGGGCTCTCTTATATCGGTCAAACCAAACGAAATGTGTCAACTCGCATTAAAGAACACATCTCTGATGTTAAAAATAAACGAACCTCAAAATCTGCAGTTTGTGAACATTCCATAGACAAGCCCAGCCATTATTTAAGATTTGATACCGTGAAGATCCTAGCAAAAAAGAAACATTTTATACCTAGGATGGTCAGAGAAAGTATTGAAATAAAAAAACATCCAAATTTCAATAGAGAAGATGGTTGGGAACTTTCATCAACATGGGATCCAATACTTAAAAACATCAAAATGAAAAACCAGCAAACTGTTAGACTGCAAACTCAGGACACAGTCAGTGCCTTTTGTGTCAATCCGGGACGTTATGCGAGAAGACTGAGAAACAGATGGCCCTAATATGTATTGACAATCATGTAGTTTTTATTACTGGCAATAGATGAACAACACCTTAGTCTATCGTGACCACGGCAACTGCAAAGATGCCGAAACGTCGAAATAATTTTAAAATTAACTAAAATATACGCGATAATATCCGGTAAAAAGTGTTTTATTTAAAGAACTTTATAAATCTTTAATGCTTGTTGTGAAACACGTTCAATCAGTTTATTTTAAAACCGAAATTTGTCAGCTGCTGGAAGGCACTTTGCTCTCGAAGCAGATGCGTAAGTTGAACCCTTTTATTGATCCTCAAGGAGTCCTCAGGGTGGGCGGTCGTTTATGAAGGTCCGGACTCGAGTTCGAACATAAGCACCCCGCTCTACTCCCTCGTGATTCAAAGTTAACTTATCTTTTAATAGAAGCCCTGCATCGTGAAAATTGTCATCCCGGCGTAAACACAATGCAATATCTCATGACACAGCAATTCTGGATTCTGTCACCCAAGCGAGCTATTCGACATTGCTTGTCAAAGTGCCTTAGATGTTATAAAACTAAGCCCACTCCTTTGGAACCATACATGAGTGACTTACCGGCAGTTCGCGTTAATCAAGTTAAACCTTTCTCTGCTGTTGGAACCGACTATGGTGGTCCTTTTAAAATAAGGTTAGGTAAGCACCGTGGTGCTAAAATAGGAAAAGCCTATCTCTGTCTTTTCCTATGTCTATCCACTAAGGCTTTACACCTTGAAACCGTTTCGGACCTTTCTACCGATGCGTTTATCGCTGCACTTCGCCGCTTTGTCGGTCGACGTGGAAGAGTAAGCGTCATTCATTCTGATTGTGGTACTAATTTCGTAGGCGCAAACAACCAACTTAGTCAGCTCATGGAATCTGCTGCTCGTGGGGAGCAGATTGCCTTTCGTTTTAATCCACCAGCTAGCCCCCACTTTGGAGGAGCGTGGGAAATACAAATAAAAGCGGTAAAAACCCACATGTATCGTATCGTTGGTGACCAAGCTCTTACTTTCGAAGAGTTGGCCACTATTTTTATTCAAATAGAATCGATGTTAAATTCACGACCCCTTTGTCCCTTGAGTTCAGACCCTAACGATTTTTCCGTACTCACTCCAGGTCATTTCTTGACGCTCGAGCCCCTTACTACAGTCCCCGATGAGGATCTGACCGCTTTAAATATAAATCGTTTGGGCAGGTGGCAACTTATCCAGAGGTTTCAGCAGGACTTCTGGAACCGCTGGAAGCATGAGTATCTTCATTCACTAACTCAGAGGGCCAAGTGGACTCAACACTCTAAACCTCTAGACGTCGGTTCAATTGTTATATTGAAAACTGAAAACAACCTTCCGCTCCATTGGCCGTTGGCTCGCGTCGAGGAAGTGCACTCTGGCCCCGACGGAATCGTGCGCGTTGCAACTATTCGTACAGCCGAGGGTTCTCGCCTCACGAGACCGTTGGTTAAACTTTGTCCATTAACTCACCAATCCGATTAGCCTGTTAATCGCTTCACTTATTAGCTTAAGTAATTTTTTGTGATCGTGTTTGTTACATATTCTAAGTGATAGGGTTAATTTTAGTTGTTTCTAAAATATAGTCATATTTTGGTGGGCGGGATGTTTGGTAATCGTATTTCACTTTAAATTTGGCGCCGTTTCATCCTAGGTTAATTTATTAAAGGCAGCGAATGGTCCTTAGCCTATTTAAAATGCACCAATCGTGAGTCTATGTCAAGACGCACACATCCGGCCAATCGCAAGCCAGCTTTGAGTGCAAGGCTGAGAGACGTTTTTGACAGATGTCAAATTAACCAAAAAAAAAAAACAACGCCACTTGCTTACCTTTCACGGATCGTGTAAGATTGCTGCGCCGTAAGCGCATTTTGTAATCCAGAATTAATTATAATCAATAATCAAAAATAAAGCTGTAACCTGCTAAATGACCAAGGAAGAACAACCATTGGGCAAATTGATTAACAAAGGGGGCCCCCATACGCAGGATTAAAAGGGATTTCTTAAGGAACCACATGTCCTAAAGCCTGGTGAGCGTGGAATCGGACGTGAGTACTTTTAAGTTTTTTATTTAGGTGTAGGATTCAGACGCTGCCAAATTCGATAAGTGTTTTGTTGTTCCCAATGTGCGCTTCACGTACATATACGGTTAAAATTATACCTTTTTGGATTTGTTTTGAGTTTATCTATCTGATTATAACATTCAATAAAGCAATAAAACTGACCTTGTTACATAAATATGCGTTATTTTACCATAGTTTATGATTTTTTTTCACATAACCTTGAAACTTTAGCACATTATATCAAATTTACGCACATATTCACCAAATCAACACTTAATTATTATACTTTGTATGTCTAAGTAGACAAAACAATAATAACTTTACTTCAAATCCATCTGTTTACACAATAAAACTTATTTATCTAAATTAAGAAAAAACTACGCGAAATGGCTGCCGCGTGCGCATGCCGTCGGCTCAACATAATTGTCTATATGTACCGTTAACACTATTGATTGCAATAATTCTTTTCAATCAATTAATTAATTCTTAATCATAGTGATAAATGTTATTGTAATTTTAAATCTTAAATTATTATTACTTTAAATTAATGATACTTTTTCGATTATATTGTTCTAATAATATAGGTAGCTATTGTTTTTTTTTTCAACTCAAGATAAAAAAACTGTTTCAATCATCGTTATTATCAAATTGTGGACAGCTATATAGAACGATTGTCTCAATAATATCTAAATAAATATAACAACAAGAAATACAACATCATATTTATCAAGGGACCTTGAGCTCAGACAGATATTTTAGAAATCTTACTTTTTAAAATATTGTTTCTCTTGCACACTGAGTGATTAAAATAGAATTTTATTTTAGTAAAACGTAATTGTAGATTAGTTGAATAATATCGTGGTATTCTCTGGAATTGTTAAGTAGATAATAAAGATAATTTTATTGATATATCCTGCATTACTGTTTTCACTTGCGGGTTAATTTGGAGGCACGAGCGGACAAGACAACTCAACTTTGCTTTTGTCCCGTTGCGTGATATTCGCGGTGTGAAAAGCAATACTGTTGGTTCTAAGAGAAAACTGTGAAAGGTTTAAAATAAAAATAAAACAATATATTTCATTAAGAATTATATTTTACAGTAAATAAAGCTGTAAAAAATGTGTGTTGAGCAAATACAACATGAAAGAGTATTGACATGCAAGTCTCTTTATGCCTATAGAAAATTATTCTTATCTCCATCTGTTAGCTCGGCAAATCTCCCTACCACTAAGTATCCAAACGACGAACACCCTCAAACGGCACCCATTATCTCTTCAACCTATTAGTATTATACTTCTAGTATGTTCAACATGTAGAGAACCGCCTGGAGTCCCCTGAACAAGGAACGCGTGGAGGCTAGAAAAAGAAATACAAATAATTGCACCGAAATTAAACAAATATAGCTGTACGCTGTACAAAAATACATACCGCGGAGGCGAAGGGACAGTTGAGGATCAGAGCCCCATAATAATGGCTAGCCTGGCAACGCACTCCCGGGTTGGTCATGTGGTCCAATTTCACTACGCGACCTCAGCTATCTCTCCATACTAAAAATATCACAAAATTAACTATTTGAGTACTCAACACCATATCTCTTATTATATATTTGTAAGTATTCACAGAATAATACACTACAATAAAATAAACGGATGCAAGAGTGGGGCGCATCTTTTTAGATCGTACGAACCATACTCATTTGATTTTATTATCATAAAATTCATTATATAAATTTTAAACTTGACTAACAAGAAAATAACAACTTAATATATGCATGTACAAATCTAAAATTACATACAAATTAAAACTAAAATACATAATATAACAATAGTAATTTATTCTTGTTGAATAAGTCTACAATTTTTAGTTCCAGTCGGAGAACAAACTTTATTTGGAATAAAATACCTAATATGACACCTCTTACGACAAGAAAATATAAAAAAAATTGATTGATAGATAATACTTTTACTGCCGTTTTTGCACTTCGTACTCTTTTCATCATTTTGCATTGATTGTTCAGAAATTCATATTTGAAATATGATTGCGATGAAATTACACAATATTATCAATATCTGTTTGTTACATTTTGTTCTTACATAAATTAACTACCAACTTATATATATTTTAAACCACATTTAAGAAAATTAATACAATAAATATTGTAAAATATGGCGGACACGGCGTCGAAGTTTAGTGCATTACAAAAGTTTTGCTACTTTATCATTGTAATTATAATCACTTTCAATATAACAATTACTAAAAACAGATTCTACAGTTATTTCTTAGTAATTCTATATATATGATATAACAAGTTACTTACCGATTTCTTCTTGAATTCATATTTCAATTACAACAAAGCACTTCCGAATAGTTTCAAACCATCATACAAAACAGTAATGGCGTCTCGGCGTCGGCATTAGTTTTTTTTTTCGTTCTATCGTTCGGTATATCAGTATTACCATTAAAATAATACTCGAAAATGTTTAATTATGAATGAATGAATCGATTACATTACTTAGTTCGTATTGCTAGTGCAAAAATATTGAAGAAAAGAGCGACCAATTGCAACTGACTCGTTATGTACACCATGTGTACGTAACGCGCTTGGAGCGTTTTTCCTTACGTACACCTGGTGTACATAAATCGCGCAAATAAAAGAAAAGCGTATATATTCATGTTTATTCAATCATTATTCAGCCATGAATACTTAAGCAATATAAATAAAAATCAAAAGAAATAGGTTAAAATAAAATAAACCTGAAATGAATTTTTTTTATTTCCATTTAATTTTGCTGTATTGGTTGCATCAATAACTGTTTCAGTTTTTGTCAAATGCCAGTTCAATGAATACTTCAACAGTAAATTTCGATGAAACCGTAACTAAATGAATGAGAAAAAATCAATTCATTGAGTCTGCTGTCAACAAACATAAGGCCTCGTGGGGGAGCAGAACGCCTCGCGAGCCCTTTTTGTCTTGTTTTTAACAGCTTTCAACATATTATTATTAAAATAACATATAACCTCAAAATATCAACAGAACATAATATGATACTTAAAAAATTCTTTGTCACGGATACTGTATACGTTAAGTTGTCGTGTTACTTTTAGTATACCTGCGTTTTTAATTTATAAAACATGTTTATGTTTGTCTTATTTTATGTATCGCTATAATCTGACGATTAATTACCTATGTTGCATATTTTTGTATAAAAATGTAAGCGCATTTTTTAAAGTGAATAAAATTCTTAGAAAAAGCAAAATATTGTTTGATAAGTTGATGTGAACGCACAGAAATGTAAGTGAATTTCAAGGGATGAGTACGAAAATTAACTTATTTGATTAAGTGAACCAAGTTATTTATTTAGGTTAGTATTTTATATAACAATGTATCTTAAATGTAATATCTAAAACATGAATTGAATTGCACAAGATGAAAAACGCTGTTTATGTATGCATTTTCGTACAGTAAAAGATTACTTTATTGGAACATGTGCAAAAGGTTTTCTTATCTAATACATGGTACATGGTTCAATAAATAAAACGAAATGGCCAAGTATGAATGAGATCAGTCAGAAGCACGCTGAAATTTCCTTACATTAAATATTTAAAAAAAATTACACCTTATTTATTAGATAAACTATAAAAATATATTTTTAAACGGTGTCGCGATATTTAAAAAAAATTCATACTTAAAAATAATAATTGCTGAAAAACATTTTTTGCAAAAACTCTCGACTCGTAAAGATGACTTATACTTAACCAAAAATGGTACCTAATTATATTTAAACTTCACAGCTTTTAACTTTTTGCGACACGGTTAACCTTAGGTCCGCAAACAATTATTTCTGTAGAACGAAAGACACAGAAACACACTGAGCAGTAGGTGTTCCTCACGTGTTCTTACTTGTTATGTTTATTATTTCGTTTCCTATTTTTAACTATAACTTTATGCGAAAACGTTGATATACCTTAACCAACGAAATTTGTATTTTTCCATGTTAGTATAATTGGTAGTTTGTCATTCAGATAGATGACCTGGAAGAGCACAGAGGTTAGATTTCATGTCAGGTTTTCAATGGGAATCGATGATATTTAGCAAATAACAATCAGATCCCTATACAAAAGTTAATCTGTTTGCTAAAAGTGTTATTACCAAATCTTAAATGTAATATTACTTTGTTTCACGCCTCTCAGCTTTTAGATGGTTTCATAAAAAGAATAATTTTCATCGACTTAAAGACAATTTCAACTTACACAAACAATGGCTGACTTTTGGTTTACTGTGAAGATGAGTTTTAAATTCAATTGTGAAAATATTGTTCTTCATTTGGAGATTTGGCAAGGATTATGTGTTTTTTTATTATTCAGTTAGTTAAGTTAAAGTTATTTAACATTATTTTTGTAATATTAAATTTTTGCTAATCGTAAAAACGATCTGAAAATATTTCATTTTTCTTTATTTAACTTCATGGGAAAGTTTTATCAACCCTTGTACTTAAGACAATGTTTAATGTCATTTAGTATAAGTATGGTGAATTTAACTGCTACTTCATCATACATTACATACTTTCTTTTTAAACCTCATTAAAGGTTAATTATTCTCATTTTTTTTTGTTATAATTTATGATATTATTTTTGCTATATCTCCCAGCAACAACACGGTTTCTTCAAACACCGGAGTGTATATAGTAATATGGTGACCTTTACTGAATTCCTGGCGGAAGCAATAAATAAAAAGGCACAAATAGATGCCGTATACACCTACTTCTCGCACGCCTTTGATAAAATTAATCACAATACATTAATCAACTAGTTAGCGGCAGCCGGTGTGCACGGAAGCCTCCTCAGATGGATACAATTCTACATCAAAAATAGGAGTCCAGCACTGTGCGTAAAAGGATACTGTTTGCGATTCCTTCCAGTGCCTTCTGGATTTGCTCTAGGTTCACACCTCGGACCCTTTCCGTTTTTGTTTTACATTGACGACATAGGCAATATATTTCTACACAGTCAGCACTTAAAGTACGCGGACGATACAAAACTGTACAGAATAAATAATTCTCAAGCTAATTGTGTAAAACTTCAGAATGATCTAGATGCGCTTAACACCTACTGTACTACCAAACAATTGATTATTAACACTGATAAATTTTAATCTATATCATACACTCGCAAAAAGAAACCAATAAGTTTCGATTATCACATTAATGATTGTCCTCAGAAAAAAGTAACACAAATAAGGAATTTAGGAGTTATTATGGACTTATATTATGGATCAACAGCTTTTCGTAGATTAGGATTCATTGTTAGAATTAGCAAACCATTCAAAAATGCACGTACCTTAAAAGTACTTTATATATATTGATTTGTTCTGTATGATCTGATAATGCCAATTCCAATACACTACTTTAACTCCCGCGTACGTTGTGTACAAAGTTATCAAGACACGAACCACTTGATAATCTGGTTGGCTCTCTAAGTGCTAATTCTAAATTAAAACTTTTTAATAATTGTTCGAATTCATTTGACTGTCTATTATTTACTAAAATGTCAATGTTAAAGTCACCACACAAAACCACTTTTTTCTTCTTAGAACAACAATTACAAAGGATGTCATATAAGTTTTTCAAATATAGTTCAAATGTTTCCCTCTTTGCTTTTGGAGGTCTATATTTGCATATAATTATTAAGTTGTGGTTAGTCAATTCAATTGCTGAACATTCAAGAACGTTACTAATGCTCAAATTTTGTAAATTTTCAATTTTTCTAAATTTTTGAGATTTTTGCACCAAAAAAAATGATCCGCCGTGTCTATTATTTCAAGAGTAATTTGACGCCAACGCGAAGGTTTTTATATTTAATAGATTACGGTCTGATTGTAGCATGTTGTGTTCCGTGATACATACAACATCCACAAATTTGTTTTCATTTTCTAATTCTTGTAAATCCTCGTCTTCATCGTCACTTTCCATCAGGTGAGATGGAAGAGAAACGCCTGCTAATTATTAATAAAAAAAAATGTACAGTTAACATATCTGACTTTTCCATTAACCCATTTATATTTTAGTGTAAAATGTTTATACTATTAATAACAAAAATTACTGTTTACTAAGTTTTATTAATGTCATCTCCATGATTAGAAGAATCCAACTGTTCACCTTGGTTACTAGAAATATATTTGAATTCTGTTTGAGTACATTTATCTGTGATTGTAGTTTTATTTTTAATCGATTTAAGGTGAGTTGCGTATTCGTTATATTTAATTTTGTATTCAACGCGTAAAATATCCTTTAGTAATGTCCTACACACATATAATGAGACGTTTTCTCTATATGGCCGTTGTCACGAGTAGTTCATATCTACAAATGTAACATTATCATATTGGCTGCAAATAAATTTTATGTCGTGGTTAAGTATTTTTTCATTCAAACATTTATTATACGGTACCTCAGAAATTATTACATTTGTGTTATTAATATAATTTAGCCAAATATTTAACTTAAGTTGAAATTCATGAGGATTCACATCATTTAAAACTCCTAAAACGATAAGATAGTCGTTACGATACATTGTCTGAATAGTTTCTTTTTCTGAGTTAAGAACATCTTTTATTCTAGCTCCTGGTTTCTAGAAACTAGTTACTGTGGATTTGGAACCAATCAAACTCTGAAGTAAGGGTTGCAGCTTCTTGCCTTTTTCATCAGCTTATATTAACACTCTTCCTTTCTCCGAAACTACCTGAGAGGTGACGCTACTTTCCACAAATTTTGCTGTTAATACATTATCTTTGTCATTGTTGTTGGTTTTTAATTTCATTTAGAGTTTCTGAATTATATTTATTTGTTGAAAAGTTTGGTATCTTATTATCAGTGCTTCTTTGGATTTCGTTTCGTTTTGATGTAGATAAAATAGAATTTCCTAAAGAATTTTTTTTTTATGTTTCAATTGAGGTGTCATAAAGTTAGTAAGGGGTTTATTTATTTTATCATCGATTGGCGTATTAGTAAAGTTAAATGTCGCTATAATTTTCTTGTACAACTCAATAATTTTATGACACTTTTCCAGGTCACCTTGTAGACGTTTGTTCTCAATGTTAAGGTTCTCTATCTCCTGATTAGCACTGTTGAGGTTGGTCTGCAGCTTGTCTTTCTTTTCTTGAAGCTCGCAAATTGTTATACTGTCATCGAATGATGTATTAGGTAGACTCATGATAGTAGTTTCAAAAAATGTCGAGCTATTATTGCATGTCTCATGAAAGGAATCATATTTCCGGGAATGAAAGGATTCCCGGAAATATGAAGCGCTCAAAAATAGACTCCTTCAGTGCTATGAGGAGTCGGAAAACCGACAGCTCCAGAAGCGCTTATCGGAAATGGAGCTAGGTGAGCAGAAGCCTTCGCAGCCGTTACGAAAAATGAAGGATCTGGCACGCAATAAGCTGTCTGATGAGACCCTTGAGATGATGTGGTCTGGTCATCTACCTCAAGCTGTGCGAGACGTGTTAACTGTGAGTGATACCGCGGAACTAGATAACCTTGCCGCCATTGCAGACAAGATCAAGGAGACCACCCGTCCAATTGATATTGCAGAAGTCTCACCTACTAAATCGAGTCGCAGTTACGAGAAAGACCTAGTGAACGAGATAGCCAAACTTAGCCTAGAGGTCATCCAGCTAGGGCGTCGTCCTAGATGGCGTGGCAGGAATCGTGGACAATCCTTGTCGTCTAAGCGCCAAAGTGTATCCAGGTCAGCATCCCAACGATCCCATAGGATCCAAACTGGTTGTGCTACTATCACTATCGGTTTGAGAATAAGGCTGTGAAGTGTATCCAGCCGTGTGCCTGGAAAGAATATAAAACGGAAAACTAGATGCGGCGCTGCTTAAGGCGGATTCCTGTGCCATTTCTCCCTCCGCCCGTCTTAGTGTGACAGACTCTGGTACTGGACTTAATTTTTTAATTGATACGGGAGCCAACGTTTCGGTGCTTCTCGCTACAAGTAAAATACTTTCTGTGCATAAATGCTCTAATTTTGAACTTTATGCATGGTTTAAAGACAGTTAAAATTTTAGACAGTTAAAAGTTAAGTTTATATTTAAATTTGCGTAGACCGTACCGGTGGACATTTATAATTGTTGATGTCAAGCAACCAATATTGGGTGCAGATTTTTTAAGTTATCATGATTTACTTGTAGATTTAAGCGCTAAAAGATTAATTGATAAAAAAACTAATTTAAAGATAGTTGGTTCTATAGTAAGTCTCTTACATCCATCTATTAAGACTGTCGATGATAACCACTTATTTTCAGATTTGTTAAGCAAGTACCCAGATATAACCAAGCCAGTGAATCATAAGGATACCCCTTGTCACGCAATATACCATCACATTGAGACAACCGGCCCACCTGTTCATGCCAAAGCGAGACCATTGCCCCCGGATAGGTACGCTAAAGTAAAGAAGGAATTTTGTCTCATGCAGGAGTTGGGAATTTGCAGGCTGTCTAAAAGTCCTTGGACCAGCCCCCTGCATGTAGTTCCAAAAAGGAATGGTGATCTGCAACCATGTGGCGATTACCGTAAGTTAAATTCCATTACTAAGCCGGACAGGTATCCCATTCCGCGTACCAAGTTTGGTATAATAATTAACGTGTCAAAGTGTTCTTTTGGCTAGGAAAAGATAGAATTTTTAGGTTTTGAAGTGGATAAGTCTGGTGTACGTCCGTTAAATGACAAAATTGAAGCGATAGTGAATTTCCCTAAACCTAAAACTGTAGAACAATTAAGAAGATTTTTAGGTATGCTTAATTTTTATAGGTCGCATAATCCTAAAGCTGTAGAACAGCAGTGTATTTTAAATAGATATCTACAAGGTGCTAAAAAAAGATAAGACTGTTATTCAGTGGACGCCAGACGCTGACGTAGCATTCCAGCAATGTAAACTGAGCTTACAGAATGCAGTCACGTTGTCGCATCCGCTGCTGGACGCGCCACTTGCGCTCATGGCCAACGCATCCAATTCTGTGATAGGTGCAGTTTTGCAGCAAGGTGTGAACAATAGCTGGCAACCGTTAGGTTACTATTCTAAGGCAATGTCATTAACTGAACAAAAATAATATAAATCTTTACCTATGAAACTGCCGTTTTGCCGTACTGGCCATTTCAAATGAAAATATTTTATTTTTTTTGACTGATAATTCTAATTTCAAATTAATTTTATTTGACAAACATGGAATTTTTTTTCTAAAATCGTCATTTGTTTAATAGTAAATGTTTTGTTTTCAACGCATTCGAACATTTTTCGTCATCATGGATAAGTTAAAAATTCGAGTTATTATGGAGTATGAGTACCGTTGTGGCAGCAAAGCGGCACAAGCGGCACGCAACATCAACGACGTTTACGGAGCGAACACTACAAACGAACGCACCACCCGTTATTGGTTTACCCGCTTCCGTTCTGGAAATTTTGACCTGAAAAATGAACCCCGTGGTCGTCCGAAAGCTTTGGTCGACAATGACGAATTAAAGGCAATTGTGGAAGCTGATGAAACTCAATCCACGGCTGAATAGCAGCAGCTTTCGATGTTAGCATCAAAACAATATTGGTCAGGTAATCAGGTAACACCGGCATCGGTTGTTGAGCGACCCTGCGTGAAACCAAACTGCTTAAAATTCATTAAACTATTACCGTAAAAATGAGAGAGTAATTGATTTAAAATTAATTTTTCAAAATTCTTACTGAGCGTTGGTAGTATAGATATAGGTCTAAAATTATTAGGGTCAGACATACTACCTGCTTTGAATATTGGAATGACCTTACTAAATTTCATTAAATCAGGGAAAACACCATTATCAACACAGTCATTAAATATACTGGCTAAGTACGGGGCTATACAGATTCAATAATCTGTCATTGATGGTATAGCCCATATAATATAACTAATTTGTTCGACTATCAGGAATTGACCTTAGCACAAGAAAAAGATTCTTATTTGTTACAGTTACCTACCGACAGTAATATAAAAATAAAAAAAATAACCGTACCACAAGTTTGTGGGAATCCTATTTTTTGCGAAATTTCGTCAAGTAGAGTAAGATTTTTATTATATATTTGCCTGAGAACTTTCGCCGAATTGCATTCGATTATGTTCATAATTTAAGCCACCCTGGCATTCACGCCACACGGCGAAATACGAGATAGGTATTTTTGGCCAGGTATGAATCGTGATGTAGGGTTATGGGCTAAGACATGTATACAGTGTCAACGCGCGAAGATAAATCGACATAGTAACTCAGAGTTAGGTATTTTTTCGAACTCTGAGCGTTTTGAACATATTCACGTCGATTTAGTAGAAACTTTACCGACAGCGGAAGATAATTATAAGTACTGTCTTACTATCGTAGATAGACGCATAAGATGGCCGGAAGCTTTTCCTATTAAAGATATTACGGCAGAGACAGTAGCAAAAACGATATATAATGGATGGATTGTTCGTTTCACAGATCCCTAAAAGTTGCACGTGCAGCCTGACTATCCGTCGCCTCATCTTCATGGGTCGAGGAATTACCAACGGTACTGTTAGGTCTTAGGTCAACCATACGCTTAGATACTGGTTTTAGTGCAGCCGAAATTGTTTATGGCAAAACGTTACGTTTGCCAGGAGATTTTTATTTAAATAACCAATATAGCTGTTCTGACGATACTTAAATTACTAAGCTGCGTAAAACAGTAAGTAAACTAAAACCTATTCCTTTACCTCATGCTAATTCTAAAACATTGTTTGTACACCCTGACTTACAAAAATCGGATTACGGTTTTATTAGAAATGATTGTGTAAGAAGGCCCTTACAGCCGACTTATGATGGACCTTATCGCGTGCTTGAGAAAAAAGATAAGTTTTATACAATAAAGTTACTTAACAGGCAGGCAAATATCTCTGTTGATCGTTTAAAACCGGCATACTTACTTTTCGAAAATAAAAACGATAATGTCTTAACACAAGTTCCTTCCAAAAAAATCGCTCCGCTCGTGAATGTGATACCACCGCGAACAAATCGTGGTGGCAGAGTCTTCAAAAAGCCTTTGCGTTTTCAATAATCAAATTAAGAAGGTTAATGTTTTTAATTAATTTGGCAATTTAGTTACTTATTAGGTAAAATAGATAATTTATAAATTTGATAACGACACTTTTACTTTGTACTTCGTAAAGCGAATACTTCGATATTTTAAATAAATTACGTTAATATATATGGGCAATATCAAGAGTACCGAATCAAACGAACAAGTGGTAATAGCTGAAGTGAATGCAAATACCGCATCAGTCGATGAAAAAGTGAATCGATTCGGAATAATGGCATTTATAATATTGATAATTCTATGTCTAATTGTGACATATTTCATTTTGTATCGTTGCAAGTCAAAGTTTAAAGGATGGATGAATAAACGAGTGTCGCGTGTCATCTTTAAAAAATGTGCAAGCTCAGCACATTCCCGGCGCACCTGGGTCTCAGCCGCAGGTTATTATAGGCTAATATTGAATTTTTGTGAATTATTAACCTGTATTTTGTACGTTAATTGAGTTTTTTTGATTTCATGTACGCTCATTGTTATGTGTGGTGTCTATCAATAAATGTATTTCTATTCTATTCTAATGTTAAAAACAATTGGCTATGTATATTACCTGTTGATTTAAGTGTATCGGTTATGAGTAGGTATGTTCAACATGTTACTATGTACCTATTGTAATGTGTATTCTATTTCTAACTTACCTTTTTACCAGACTCCAACAATTTTGTGTTACAGTTTTAGTAAGTAGACTATACTATAAGTACCTACTTACCATGTATTTTTATATGAAGGATGTTATGACTAACTCTGTATTGTATTGCATTTGAATAATCTAAATGTTAACGATTGTTGTTTTAGATGTTAGTGTTATAATATATACTGATCAACTTTTTGTTAAATATACTAACCTATACCTACACATTATTTTACCGCATAACTCTTTTAAAAGTATCATCGTACAGACCTATAGCATTTATAGCAGTGTTTTCTAAAATATTTGAAAAGGTTATATATAATTCTCTTAGTGATTACTTTGAAAAATATAATCTATTGGCTGTCGAACAAGTTAAATTCAGAAAAAATAAGGGAATAAATTTAGCATTATACAATCTCCTTAAAGAAGTATTAATAAATGTCGATAGCAAAATACCTGTTTGTGCTCTTTTCATGGATTTGACAAAGGCATTTGACTATGTTGACCATGAAAAACTATTTGACAAATTAAACACATATGGAGTGCGAGGAGTGGCACTTATATAAGCCACTCAAATAGCTAGATTATGTCCCCAATCCTCTACAGAGAAAAACTACCTTTCACGGTTCAGGGCAGTCAAGTGCGGGGTCTCGCAAGGTAGTATCTTAGGGCCATTATTATTCTTAATTTATATTAATGACTTTCCAGGTGTAACTTCTATGACTTTCAGGTCTTCTTCTTCTGTAACTATTTGCAGATGACAGCACATTGATATGTAGCAATGGTTTGAACTGTACCTGTTATATTCCAACCTTTGTAAAAACCCATATTTGTACAAATAAATTGATTTTGATTTCAATATTATCAGCTACACTGAAGTGGCTGTGATTCGGATAGGCTTTAAAAAGAGATTTTTGAGATTGTTACTAATAAAAAGATTCGAGAATCTTTAATTTTTGAAGTCTCTTCTAGTAAATCAATAATTAAATTGCCACAAATAATTTTTTCTTTGTTTTTGTTAGTTACTGTAATTTATACCTCATCCATAGTGCTTCAAACGGTGAGAATGGGGGTATACACTAATTATAATAATATTCCCTATTTCAATAGAGACTTTTTCAACCGATCGCTCAGCAGACAGACTCACAATAGCAGGGCGTTCTTGAAATGTAAGTCTCTTATATGTGATGATTATCGAGCCACCAGAAGTTGTTTGTTCTCTGGCGAATGAACTAGCAACATGATTTTAAAATGAAGAAATAATTTGACACTGTTTGAGCTAGTGTTCTATAATATAAAGTACATGAAAATTTTCACAGTTTATAATATAAATAGCTCAATATGTTATTCCTTACCATCAATGCCCTGCATATTTTAATGGACTTTGTTTATAAAAAATATTTTTTACATTTTTATTACTTACATTTCTACTTAGGATACTGTTGCTAGATGTATCATCTGCTGTCACTAAGTTATGTTTAAATTACTCTTAATACTATGTCTTGAAATATTACATTCCAGTGGGTCAAAAAGGTACTGCTCAATAGAAGCAGCGGTTGTAGTCAACGAATAGACTGTTATTTATAAAATATATGATAGCGAGTTTGCTATCTGTCGCAGGTCATAATTATACAAATTGTACCTATTATTAGTCATATAAGGCTTATTTATTTATTTATTTTATTATATATTTTATTTATTTTATTTAATAAACCTGCACCTCATCACCTCCGTCTAACTTTTACTGCAATTCCATCCAGAACTTTGCAACAAACTATATTCTACCATAATCAATGCCTATATTTTTTTAACATCTTACGGAATTACCTTTTCTTATTTATATATTGGTAAGAATTTTACCCTGATAGAGCACAGTTCAGTCATGTTAAGATTAACTCCGCTTTTATGTTATTCAGTTTTTATACTAATGTAGTCACTCAGTTCTCAAATAGCTCTAGTGCATGAAGTGTACATGAATTGTACAAGCACAAATTGGGTAGTCTTCTTCCTATTAATTTTTTTCAGGCCCTTTTCGTTTCAAATACTTTCAAAATGTAAAGTAGTAAAGGATACCTGTCAATTTAGACATAATCTAAAAAAAATTCAACTCTTTAATTTTTTTCCAATTAAGTCCCTAGACTTAGTCTCTAGAATCATTTATGATTTGGAAATCGTTTGTTGAATTAGGTAAATTTTGTCACTGTCGTATAATGACAAAACATATTTCCGAATAGTTTTATGCATGGAAGTTTGACACTAAAAAATAAACGAGTCCAATTGGCTAAAAAAGTGTTCTGTATGTCCATGTTATCGTTTTATTAAGTAATTACACTTATAAAGTAATGTGTACTTTTACAGTACTTGGGTATACGAGCATATTTTGACCTATTAATTTGTTTTCATAAAATGTAAAAAATGACGCTTTTTTTATTGATAATTTTAACGGTATATATCGGTTTAGTAATTTTAGAGTATAATTTCTTGTATCACACCTATTATAAAAATTTGATCTGTAATTTATGATAAACAAAAATATTTTTACTTCCTTTGTGCTATTTCATGCCAAACACGAAGTAAGGATGCGCCGCCGCCGCGCTGCAAAATATCCTATGCTCTACAGCGATGATATCCTGTTTGTAAATCAGGGGAACGAATCCCTAAAAAACTAACTTTGATGAAATATTCCATTGTTGTACTAAGGCCAACTGAAACAGTAAAATATTTTACGATTCACGTATACTTTAACGTCAGATGGCAGTAAGTGACAGTTTCCTTTGTAACGTTACGAGCATTCAAATGAGGGATTTGGGAATACTTTATGAAGATTGAAGATTGCAAACGTAGCATACACATATTTTGCTTAGTTTTGTTCGCGATTTTAATAGCCGCTAATTCCAATTTTCTGAGGTTTAATGAATAGCAAATTACTTTTATTTTATGCTAATTATTTCTTTTATTATTGATTTTTGTTGCTAATAACTTTCTCCTAATAAAAATTAGCAGGATAAAATAAACTCTTTGGAAAACAGTAAAATTAGAACGTTTGTCATAGATTATTTTTATATAGTACAGGAAATAAAGTTATAATACTAAGACACGTCATTCAATTTTTTTAACACACATTTATTATATTATTACAAACTGTCCATTATGTCATGCGATGAATACAATGCGCTATTTTAAGTCGCCCCACTCTAGTAAATGGGCTATATAATGAGAAAACTTTCGTACTTTTCACATAAAAATGTTGGTGAATGACAGGGCGTGTGTTGGATGCCTAAAATTCTGACTCCTACTGGGATAAAATCCATTTATTTGACAGGTATACTAAGGATGGATATTCGTATTTTGTGTTAGAAGGCATAGTTTTAAAGAATCATAGAAATACTTATGTTGTTCATAAAATGCTACATTCATTTTACGACAAATAACAACCGACCATGAATCAAAAAACAAATCATCCCTATCTAAAGTATAATTATTTTTGTTTTTTAAACCTTTTCATGAACAAGGAGAGCATCTTAAATGTTAGGGTATGTCATAAGAAATACGAAAGACTTTCGTAATATTAAAACGAAAGTTCTTCTGTACAACACTTTAGTTAGAGGTGTCTTGGAGTACTGCATCGTTGTCTGGAGACCACACTATGCAGTTCACATCCTGCGCTTGGAACGTATACAGAAGCGTTTTGTATGGCACCTCTCATTCTCTATTAGAAGGTCAAAAAAGAGAGGTCTTACCACTCAAGGCTGCAATACTTCAATGTTGACACATTAGAAAAACGCAGAAAACTGTTAGATGCACTATTTTTATACAAAATTGTAACCTGTCAAATCGATTGTCCAAATCTTCTTACCCTCATTAATTTTAATGCTCCATCTCGCATGCAGAGAAAAGCAATAATGCCCTTTCGGCCTCCTCTTAGAGCCACTGTGTTAGGAAGTAATTCCCCTATATCAAGAATGGTAAAAATCGTAAATAATTGCCGTTGTCTGGCCGACATACACAGTGACTCTAAAAGAGGATTCTATAAATCAGTGCATAAACACTTGTACAACAAATAAATAATGTAATACCAGTCTGTTAGCGCATTATGCCATTAATATTATACATTAAATTAATGATTGCAAAATAGGTTATTACCATATTATATAAATCGGTACAGTATAAAACCTCTTCTGTAATGCTTAATTTTTTTTTTGTACATTTGTATTTAAGTAATTGTAACACTGACCAGAACAAACACAATAGTTATAGAGAAGCATGTAGTGTTTACCTGTAAGTGATTGTCACGCTAATAAGTTAAGAATGTAAGCAAATTATGTACTAAGGAGCAGTGTGAACAATTGTTGGTGAACCTTAATAAAAAAATAAAAAAAACATACTATCATAAAGATAACCGTAACGGAAATTCTTGCAGGTGAATCTTTATCCACCCTAAATAAATATTGGTGAAAATAAACTCTTAAAATTAAAATAACGCTGTATTATCCTGAGAGTAAATTGTTAATTAAAGTCACAATTAATAAACGAGGAATATGTTATAAGTTTATTTTGATTTATTATTCTTATATTAAGACAAATTTTTGAAATTTAAAGGAAACTTAAAATGTTTCTCAACTACTTGAATATTTAACGCATTAATTAATCCTTGAAATATCTAAATTTTTTGCCGCCGAATCAACACTCTCATGGGAGGGAGGTGGAAGAAGCGTCATGCATACCACTGCAGGCATACCGGCCCTGCGGGGTGATGTGGGACTCACCAGAGTGGCACCTACCCACTAAAAACCACCTTGCTGGCTGTAGCATGGAAATGCTGTACAGCCTTCATCGGAGAAATATCTATAAAGTAGTTTCACTTTTATTTTATAACTGTTGTCGGGAAACTTCGTGCAGGCTCAGATTCACATTCGAATCCCCTGCAGCGTTGTCGCCCTTTAGTATGCGGAGCGCATACAAAATACCGAACAACGTGCAAGCGATTTTCGCCTTAGCCTGAGCCTCCACCGACTTCCCCGACTGTACGTACATACTCAACCATATATAATAATAATGAAAAATTAAACTAAAAAGCAGAGTTGTTAAATTAAAGCAGAGCCACAGCCTTTGTGTTCTTTAAATTTAATAAACACAGCAAAAAACAATTTTGGCACACCAAAATGTAAATGAAAATGATTTTACAAGCGACGACAGTATGTACTGTTATGATTATTTCGGACGAGCTCACAATTTCCATTAAATTCAAACTCAAACTCAGAACAAATTTAGGGCATACTATCATCATTTGTTACATCTGTTACGACTGACATCTGACGACATCGCATTAGCGAGCGTAGGATTACCACCTGCAATGTTATATTTAGAATATATATACAAGGGTCAAACTGCAAGTTCTTAGAAAATCAAAAACTGATTAAACTAGCTAAGTAGTTAGATTTATTATATATTTTCAAAATAGTGCCCATTGACATCAATTCATCGCTGCATCCGATGGAACCACTGAGAAAAGCCCTTTGCCCACTCGTCCTTAGGGGTCTCTTCGACGTCCTTTTGAAATGTAGCCACAGCTTCCATGGCGACTCTAAAACGTTTTCCTCGAAGTTTTATCTTTTATTTTCGGAAAAATAAATAAAAATCGCAAGGTGCGAGATTGGGGCCATATGGCGGGTGACCTAGTAATTCCACGTTTGACGTCACCAAATAGTCGATCTTTCGCCTGGCGGTGTGCGACGAGGCGTTGTCGTGGTGAAGGAGGATCCTACTGCGAAGTCGTTTCCCCCGAACTTTTTCCAAGACAAGTGGCAAACAAATGTTAGTGTACTACCCCGCAGAAGCGGTTTTGCGATCCTCTAAAACAACTGTCGCGGAATGACCTGCCCTTCCGAGAACGAGGCCACCATCTTTTTTCCCACGCTTCGACCTCTCTTCACTTTAGTTGCCAACTACTCGGAAACAAACACCCACTGAGCAGACTGCCTTTTAATTTCGGGATCATATCTAGCTTTCGTCACCCGTAAGTTTGTCGAACACAGCATTTAGGTCACTTCCGTTAAATCTTTCAACCATTTCATGGCACCAATCAACACGACGGAGTTTTTGGCCCTCCGTCAAATTATAAGGTATCCACCGGGCACAAAGCTTCCTGACCGCTAAATGTTCAAGGATTTTGTGGATTTTGTACACTTGACTTATACCGATGCTTGTCCAAATCTGCTGATAGGTCATCCTTTTTTCAGTCTCTATCATACGCCGCACAACACAAATGTTATCTTCAGTCGTCGCCGTAGAAGGCGACCGCGTTTAAACTCATTAAACCAGTTGTAAAAAGTGGCACGAGATGGGGCTTTATCGTGAAATGCCGATCGTAGTCTATCAAAAAAATCATCGCACGAAAATTTTGCATTGCATGTTCCTAAAAATAATTCAAAATTCAAAGTTATTTATTTCATTAAAGGTTAAACATGCTTACACTTAATGAAAGTACTATTTTACTTCATCATCATCTTTACTTTCATTATCATAGCGCAAATAACTTTAAAATACGCTCTTAAGCTACACGTGATAACCATTTAAAACATCAATGTATTCCAATTGTAGATTTTGTGAATTTAATCAACAAAATATATCTTTATTACAAATTTAATGTTATTATAATAAAATGTTCTATTTAATTAATTTTTATGAGTTTCCCACTCTTATGTTTTCTTTTTTTGACATTCTTACCTTTATCATAAGTGAAGTTCTTGCAAAAATCAAACTCAATACATGACAATTTTGAAACTCTAAATTACTGAAGCTGAGAACGAGATAGAATGATGCAATGACGAGGCACGCGAGCAAGACGAGATAAATTTTGATAGTATTCGTGACGTGTCGTAGCGCCTCGGCTTTTTTCGCGTAGTGTCAGCCAGATTGCGACTAACATATAAATTGTACAACTGCTACAAGATTTGAGGGCCGTGCGGCACAAGCTACGTTTAAAGGAACGTATTGCCCTGGCTCCTTATTTTCCATGAACATCGGCTCCTGCACTTTCTAAAAAATAATGTCACGGGTTCATATATTTGACTTGCACATCACTCGCACTTTCCTTTCTATTTATGAAACGGACTTCTAGCTATATTATTTTTTTATAAAAATACAGAGTTTCTATATTGTATCGAATTCAAAGACAACAATCACATTTTTCATTTTATACACGTGTTTTCCAAGTTGAAAAATACGGCAACGTCTAAATTCAGTTTGACATGCCTTCATGTAACGGAACTATGTCGGGCAGTAGTGTATGCATGGCAAATGTCAAAAAGATTCATAGTTGTTATTTGAAATACTTTTGCATTCTCATTTAGGTCAGGTAAACAATTGGCGGATTTATGTAAAAAATTGTAACTTACTCTATTAAATATGCTAACATTGACCGCCGAGAGGTGTATTGGTAAGTACCCTTGCCTCACACGCCGGAGATCTCAGGTTCGAGTCCTGTTCGGGGCATTCATTTGTGTGATGAACACAGATGTTTGTTCTCGGGTCAAGGTTGTATGTATTTATATACGTATGTTTTTTCTGGGTTCCCCCCAGTTCGCTGTATGGCCATCCATAACACAAGCTCTGCTTACTTTGGGGCCATACAGTCTAATGTACTTAAATATTGTATTAAAGATACATAAAAAATACTTATCTATATATAAATAGCATATTCATGATATGTAAATATATGCAAACTAATATATATATATACAGAGTATACTTGTCTTTTAGAAATGATGCAAATAAATGAACTATAGAAGATAATAGTAATACTAAGGGGTTACAAAAACTGGGGGCTACATTTGTGATGAACACAAATGTTTGTTCTCGAGTCATGGTTGTTGATATTTGTATACGTATATTTATTCTGGGTTCCCTCCAGTTCTCTGTAAAGGCATTCATAACACAAGCTCTGCTTACTTTGGTGTCAATTCAGTAGGTGTGTTTTTCTGGCGATTTATTTATTTATTACCTATTAATATGGAAGTTCCATATTTCCGGGAAACCTTTATGATGTGTATTATTATTAAGCTCGCCTTGGTTAATTTTATCATGCACTGTGGTTATTTTCTTTTTCGTCAATTTGAATTTATGTCGCAAACTTATATGAGTAGGTATATCAAATACAAAACCAGGGACTAACCTTTTTAGATACGTGATCCGCGTTTTTTGTACGAGAAACCACGTTATATCACGTCCTCTTTTTTAAATCTATGTGCAAACTCTGGTATCGTAAAACTAGCCGACTTCTTTATTGCCAAAGTAGACATTTTAAAAAGTTTTTGAAGTTAACCAACTTTAACAAGAAAGTAGCAATGAGTTTTTATGTTCACTAAGTTTCATAACAAAAATACTGTGAACTGGTTCCGATGGCTTTTCTTCTGTACCATTTGTGTGTATATATATAAACAAACATAACTGATATTATACACAAAAAAGAAACTGCGAAAACGTTGGCCAACTACTTCATTACATTAATTATAAAAAAATCATAAGAAGGACCAGCATAATTTCACGGTTCATATTCAATCTATTCTTTAAAAACACATAAACATATTCTTCCAATTCACTTTCGACATTTACACTCCTAACAAAAATCATGTATGAACCTTTACATATTTAATTCAATTTGATTGATCGTATTCAGTAACGTACCCATTACCATACAATAAGTTCCAATATCGCTGCTCACAAATATCGAATGCTTCAGTAAATTAGATCGAATAGCAATAAGATACAAGGGTATCAGTTTCAGCTGTAGGGCAAGAGATGTTGAATCTCGATTGATGGGAAGGAAACATAAATATAACGGAGTTAGTAAACATTTATCAATTAAATAACCTACTTATTTCTTCGATATTTTTGCAATTGAAGGCATTTGTCAAAGAATGTGAGATGTATGTCTTTACCCGAAATTACATATAGAATAAAACCGACACAGATAATTTAATGCTAATCTTTGAAACACAAATAACGTAAGCCATGTCGAATAACATTCAATCGCGAGTAATTTTTCTGAAGAAATAATTCAATTTTAGTGAATGTGAGATCGTAATATTAAACGTACGTTATAACTTAAAATAATGACGGTATGTACTACTTTTAACATACAACTGTCTGACTATCAGATCTTTGTTATACTTAGAGAGAGAGAGCTAAATTACTTGAACAGGAGATGTTCACTGAATATATGGCACAGATTGAAGGCGACATTACAATAAACCCTAAAAAATTCTGGCACTACGTTAAATGTAGAAAACAAAATGCAGCTATACCTTCTATCATAAAGTACGGTGAAAGCTCATCCATCTCGGGGGAGACTTTTTGTGACATGTTCAGGAATTTTTCTTCTTTACTTTTTCAAATAACGCGCACGCAATTTTATCCGCAGTCTCATACCTACACGAAAATAGTTTAGATTCAAATACAATCTGTGACATAACAAATAATGAGATAAATAGCTCCATGGTGTATAAATTATTGAAATCGCTCGATATTAACAAGTCTCCCGGTCCTGATCATATTTCGCCTATTATTATTGTAAAATGCGCCAAAAGTCTCACCCCACCGCTAACTTTACTGTACCGGCGATCGCTTGAACTCGGACAGTTACCAAGAGTTTGGAAAAGTGCCTTTATCACGCCTGTTAAAAAAAATGGTTCGAAAAACCGAGTTGAAAATTATAGGCCTATATCAAAGTTATGTTTATTTTCAAAAGTGTTTGAAAAAATTGTCTATGAACAATTAAATGCCACGTTAACACCCGTTTTCTCAGAACACCAACATGGTTTTATAAAAGGAAGGTCAACCGAATCAAACCTGTTGGTCCTTACGGAGTTCCTAACTAGTCATATGTCCAAACCCTCGCAGGTGGACATAGTTAATACTGACTATTCCAAATGCTTCGACAAAATAGATCATCCACTGCTGTTGCATAAGCTAGAACTTATACTAATTAGAGGGGACTTTCTAAGGTGGTTTGCGTCTTATGTAGAGAATAGGAGTCAAACTGTAGCTCTGCATGGGTACTATTCACGGTCACGAAGCGTCCCATCAGGTAATCCTCAGGGATCATTGTTGGGACCCTTGTTATTTAACATTTTTATAAACGACGTACATATTCTTCTGTACGCAGATGACATGAAGATCCTATGTCCCATCAATGACCCTGTTGATGCACTTGGCCTTCAGCGGGATCTTGAAAGGTTTCTGCAGTACTGCATAAAAAACAAACTGGAACTTAATGTTTCAAAATGCTATATTTGTTCTTTTACCGGAAAACCAAAGTCTAATATTTTTTTTTTTGTTCTTTATTTATTTATTGAAGGTTTTATAAATGCCACCCTCATAATGGCTCTCTAAAGCTACAGCAAGACAACATCTTCATCTTTTACTTGAGCTTAAATTAACTAAACTATATAATAATTTTGCGTCATCTGTAGGTGACGATAAAATACTATTAACTAAACCTATATTACAAGTTCGCAAATTGAGACGGCGTCTCTCCGCCGCGTTCCGACCACACTCCATTGTAACATGAAAAACATCCTCAAGTATTCCACAAAGACTGCAATTTGGAGAATCAAATTTACGCATCATATAACCAAAGCTATTCAAAGGAATGAAACCAGACCGAAGTCGAAAAGCTAATATAATATCTTGCCGACTCATTACACTAGTTTCATACCAAGGGATTCGAGGAAGTGATGGCTGAATGGTTTTATACCAAATGCCTTTAATTCGTGACCTTTCATTCAAATATTCAGACCAAATCTCGAAGCATTTATTTTTTATCTTATAAAGTAAATCACTAAACCATGCAGACCGATTAAGTTCAATACCATCCGAGCTAGCTTGTTTGGCCAGCTCATCCACTTCCTCGTTTCCCAAGATACCAGAGTGGGAGGGGATCCACTGAATTACAATCTTTTTATTTTCTTGTTTTAGATCAAGAATCAACTGAATTATACTATAAGCTAATGGAATGCCCCGAAAAATGGAAGTACACCGACTCAAATGATCAATCGTGCTTTTAGAATCGGTTAAAATGACGAACTTTTTAGAACTTATGCTTTTAATGTACGATAATGCCTCTACAATTGCTAACATTTCTATAGCCATGATTGACATATCTGAGAGAATGCGTATATTAATATGTTCTTTAGTTTCCCAATCCAAAAATGCAGCTCCTCTCCGATTCCCAAATTTTGAACCATCCGTGAAAATTTTGTAAAATTCAGAATAATTGTTTTCAAAAGTTTTAACACATAATGATTGTATCTGAGTCCGAGTGTACTTACACTTTGCTTTATTCATGCCATTTACATTTGTGTTTAAACAGTCACTTAAGTCTATATTTGTAACCCATGTGTCAAGTGAATACATTTCAAGTTTGTTTCTAGACTGAATTACTGTGGATTTTAATGAACTATGTGTAGTTACAAGTAAAGGCTTTATTTTGCGATTCCAGAAAGAATTTTTAACCAAGTTACCTAAATCATCCAAAATATTACTCAGAACGTTATTATTAAAATATCTAGATTTTAAGTAAAATTTTCCTGCCAAGTATTCTCTGCGAACCGACAAAGGAGGTAAAACCAGTTCAGCCTCCATTACGTGTTTAGGAGTACTCTTTATGAATCCACCTATGACACGTAAACAGGTATTTTGAATCTTATCCAATTTAGATAAATGGGTAACGCTACTATTGGCATACAAAAAACTAGCATAGTCAATACGACTTCTTATTAAAGCTATGTACAACCACTTTAAATGTTTCATATGAACACCATACCCCGAACCTGCTAAAACTTTAAAAACTTTTAGATATTTCAAAACTTTATCTTTTGTTTCATTAATATGTTTTCCCCACCGAAGATTACGATCTAACCAAAGGCCTAAATATTTTATGGAATCAGCAACAGGTAATATTTGATCATTAATTATTATATTAATTGCATCTCTCTTATAGCCCCGTTTGAAAACACATATTTTACTTTTAGTAGATGAAATTTCCAGTCCGATATTTAAAATCATGTCATGAATTTTGTTCAAAGCATTCTGAATCAATTCCACTCCAGTTTTTAGATGGTGGTAATAGCAATAGAAAACAAAATCATCAGCATATTGCGATATAAATACCTGGTTCTCTAAAGACTTGCATATTTCCATGGTAGCCACATTAAATAACAGAGGAGATAATGGATCTCCTTGTGCTAGACCACGACAAGTAGATCTTTGAAAAATATTTGATCCATCTTCTGTGACTTTGAGTTTTCTTTCTATAAGAAAATTCCATAAATAGGAACAAATTTTACAACCAACTTTAAGGTTATCCAACTTTTATATTAAAACGGTATTATCAACATTATTATAAGCTCCATCAATATCTAAAAAGCAGCCCATTGTAGATAAACCTTTTGAAAAACCGACCTGAATTCTTGAGACTAAAGTGCTTAGATTTTCTAGACAAGATTTGCCCTTCCTAAAACCTAGGGTGTTATTTGAGAAAAAATTAAGCTTTTCCAAATACCAGTCTAGTCTGTTATTAATTATAGAATGAAAGATTTTGCATAAACATGACATTAAAGAAATCGGTCTCAATGAAGAAACACTATTAGGATCCCTACCACACTTCGCAATTGGTATAATATCAATATTTCGCCACTGAGAAGGAACAAACCCGTGTTTAAAAAAATCATTATATAATTCTACCATGACTTCATGACCCTTGGAAGATAAATGCTTGAGCATTGAGTATGATATACCATCACATCCAGGAGATGTATCCTTAGACTTTATACATTTAAGTAACTCATGGATGGAGATACTTGCGTCAAGGGGGGAATCATATGATGAAAGAATAGGCATTGCAGGAGTGACGTAGTCAGGTGTTAGTGAATGAAGAAGCTCCTCAATTGCAGAAGTATCACCATACTGGTGTGGGTTCTTATAACCCTTCATCCATCTCATTTTTGTCCACATATCATTTAAATTAGTGCTCTCATCTATAGACGAACAGAAGTGGTTCCAACCCTCTCTAATAGCAGTATTTAATAGTTTCTTAGAACAAGCAATTTTTTCATTTAATTTATTTCAATTTTGAGGAGTTGGGTTTTTTCTAAACCAAGCCAATGCTTGTCTGCGCTCGGCTATTGCTTTAGATAAGTTTGGCGTCCAGTAACATTTAGTAGTAAATACAGAAGTAGGATTTTGATCTTTTTTATAACAAGGGATGAAAAAATTTGCATCCATATTTATATTTTGAATAAAAAAATCGTAATCTTATTGTAAATCACCAGTACGTTGAAAGTTCATAAATTTCTCATGCAAAAATAGTTTATAAGAACGCCAATCAGCTTTAGTAAAATTCATATTCTTATGATTGTTTCTATTATAAACATGATGATCTAAGCATTGAAATTTAGAAATCTTAATGAAAAGATGGTCACTACCTAGGGTTTCGTTGAGAACGGCCCAGTTGAAATCAAGTGCAATATCCGCGCTTACCAGGGAAATATCAGGGGCAGATTTCTTCAAAATGCCTTGAACAAGTTTAAGACGTGTAATCTCACCGTTATTTAAGATCACAAACTTACTGTCTGAAATAGCTGATTGTAGCTGATTACCTCTGTTGTCAGTTTTAGTCGACCAATTTATGTGGTGTCCATTAAAGTCACCTAAAACTAAACATTTCTCAGTACTTAAGTTTAAAATTTCTTCCCAGTCCTGCTGTTTCGTGCTTACATTTCCTGGGCAATAAACCGCAACAAAGCTTTCTATAGGATAGCAATTAAATACCTTTACCTGTAGTACTTCAATACCTGAGTTATTAATACAAGAGTTAAAAGATATTGACTTTATAGAGTTATGTACAAGAATCATTAGTCCACCGAACCCATCCACTCTATCGTTCCTATAAACATTGTAACCCTTTATCTTTACAGCTTTTTCTTCATTCAGCCAAGTTTCACTGACAATAGCAATATGAACTTTTTCTATCCGTAACAACTCTTCAAATGAAATTAATTTAGGAAGTAAGCTTTGGGCATTCCATTGTATAATGTTTAACCTATTATTCTCATAAGAAGCCATTGGAGACATAGTTTAAGAAAGTTTGTACAATAGACCAATCCGAAATTAAACTCACAGAAAATATAACAAACCATTCAACGACTAACTTGATCATACTAAACATTTTTGATTTAAAACTTACATTTTTAAGAAATACAACTTCTTTAAGCTTGTTTAATAATTCTGTAAACGTAATTTTATTCTTTACCACTTCTTTTTCACCACCACTTTCTTCTTTATCATCCTCCGCATAGTTCCATTGCATGTAGCATTCCTCTTGATTTGATAGCATTTCCTTTCTTTTTTGGCCGTTGTGAGTCCATAGAAAAATTCCTAATAGCAGTCTCATCATTGTTCATATTCTTGCATAAAACTTCCTTAAAAGTAGGTCTTTGATTTGGGGATATTTTAGCATCAGAATCCATATTATTGAGTAACGGAGGAAAATGTACCCTTGCTGGTTCAAGGTGTTCTGTATAAAAGTGTTTGCGAGTTTTTACTACGTATAGAGAAAGTGCTTTTTTGTAAGTACAGTTAAACTCTGCCATCAATTCTCGAAGACGTTTTTCTTTTAGATAAACAGGACAATTTTTAGCCATTGCCATATGGCCTCCTTTACAGTTTACACAAGTAAAGGAGATAGTTTCGCAATTAGGGTGATTCCCCCCACACTTAGGGCAAACGTAAATTTTAGATGGACAATAATTAATACCGTACCCTATTTTCCAACATTTGTAGCATTGAGTAACGGGAAACACATAAGGTTCGACTTTGATTTTCAACCCATCGACATCAACATAAGAAGGCAATCGTGATCTTTTAAAAGCAAGTCGAGCAACCTCACTGGGACACCACTGACCATTTACTCTATCTCGTCGCTTAAGCCGTTTGATTGAAGAGATTTCACCATTGTGTAACGGACCTTTCTGGACCCTCAATTACCACTCTGCAAACAACGCGTTACAATTGCAAGAAAATTTCTTCAAAATGTCTTCTTCCGTTAGGTCTAAGTCCACATCCCTGATGATACCATAACAATGGTTAACCTCCATGGGTTTATGAAGAAGCCACCCCTTAGTTACGACACTTTCACAGGTAAGAAGTTGTTCAGCATTTTTAATAGTGTCAAATTCTAACCTCACTTTATTAGTACTTAGGTATTTAACTTGAATAATACCTTTAATATTACACTCTTTAAGGAATCGCGCCATTGCAAACTGCTTGGGTAGTGGTATTTTACTACTTATGTAGACCTGTACATCATCTTTGTTCATAATGGGTTTTGTTTCATCCTCTTTTTTCTCCTTTTTTTCCCTTTTACCCCTCCTAATTTCTTGCCATCTCCCTAGCATTTCATTTTCTGCACTTTCCGAAGAGTCTCCTTGTTCTCTCGGCCTTTTTGTATCAACTAATCTCTTTGAATTACTATCTTTTTGTATTTCCTCCTCACTGCTACCATTTTTCTCATCTTCTGAAATTTCACCATACTTTACAACTTTAACACATGTTTCACCATCACACTCCGTAAATTGAAACTGCACTTGAGACACGGGTGAAGATACATCCCTTTCTGGTTCAATAAAAGAACCATCCATTCCACACTGTTCCATTGTTATTAATTAAATTATTCACGAACAATTTAATACAAACTTTTAAATTTAAATTTAAATTTAAAACAAAAAAGTTAGCAACAAGGCCAGACCGAAAACCGGTTGGCTTGGAATGTTGAGCGCGCACTATGATAAAACTTTATTTACGCAGCGATATTATTTAAGACGACCGACCCGTACGCGTGCCGACACGGGAATGCAGCCTCATATTTTTGATTATATGTTGCTTAGTACGAAACTAAAAAGAGTTAATTATATTAAAGATTTAGGAGTGATTTTTGATTGTAAGTTGTTATTCGACCAACATATAGATTTTGTCGTCAAAAAAGCTTCTAGGGTCTAGGTTTCGTTTCAAGGTTAGGTTCCGACTTTAAAAATGCCAAAACTTTAAAAATTTTTATATTGTACTTATGTTCGCAGTCACCTGGAATATGCGTCCGCTGTGTGAAATCCAGCTTATAATATATCGATCGAAATGAAAAGATTCAAAAACTTTTCATGAGACTTCTGCAATTCAAAACTAATTTTTATGACGACAACTATTTGACTCGCTGTAAAAGGCATCACATCTTAACTCTCAACATTCGTAGAGATATAACTGACTGACTGACTTATCACGACTGCTTAAAATAATAAAAAGTGAATCGGACTGTACTGAGCTTTTGAGCAAAATAGGCATATGTACTCATACGAAAGCATATAGACATCCGACACTTCTACACGCACCACTCGTTAACAGTTCTTACAGGCATTATTCGTTTATACTGCAAGCATGCAGCTTTTACAACCGACTCAACCGCGAACAAGATACAGACATTTTCAATACTGGTGTTCCTAGTGTGCGAGCGACAATTACAAGATCGTATTTTTCTTAAATCTGTCTAGCTGCTATAATTTTTTTCATAAATATTAATGTCTAGCAATCGTTATGTATTCTTACAGCTCAAGTAATCAAGTATTTATAAGTGAAAACTTGTGAAATGTCTTAAATATTTAAATAATTACCATTATTTGTATTAGCTGTAAGTTCTCCGTTGAGAATAAAATAAAATTAAAATTAAATTAACTGTCCAGTAAAGTCAATTATCGAATAATACCTGCAGTACATTCGTTGTGAAAATTTGGATGTTACATTGAGTTTTTTCTCTTATATAAATTGTTGCTGTAAAATCATGTATCCATTTATTTTAATTGATATGAACTACGTGGTTGTATTCAGCTCTTAATCCACTACGTCTGAACTTTTTGAAAGTGGCAAATTTTACTTATGGTTATAGATATGTCGCAGCTAGATGGTAAAATTAGCGCTTTAACTCAATGGTTAGCTTTTTTGCTTAACTTTTCTTTTGCTGGCGTCGCGCTTCGCTGTCGCTTACTTCGTTCGCTGGGTCCGCGCAAATCGCAGGATAACAAAAAAATTGTATTATTGATGATGAATTTAAAAATATAAACAATCGAAAGAGGTTACCACTTAGGCTTTCAAATGTAAGTAGACCGAGAAGAAAAAAAAGGTGGCTGAAAATACCTTTTGACTCTTTTTCTCAAAATGTTTCATTACGTGACATAATAAGTAAGTATACATTTTGACTAGTACATAAAAAAAGCAAACTTACAAATCTTGTAAGAAATCACTGTTTAAATTTCAGAATGCTTTGCTTTGTAATCATCTAGTTTAGTGAATGACTAGCTGGTTGGTTGATTAAATTTAATCAGCAACATGAGCAGCCATTTAGGTAGCATCCAGATTTACCATCCGACTGCGAAAAATACTTATTATAAATAAACATATGACAATTGAAGTTTTCAGAGGAAAGTTTTTAAAATAGTAGTCTGGCACCCTCGTATCGCAAAATTAAATAAAGAATAACAAAGATAATTATTTATTGAATTATTTATTAAGAAATAACAAATTTATTTTTACCGTGGCTAGCTAGACGACGTTTTAGTTTGTTAGATGCAGTTTTACTAGAATAACCTTTTTGGAACGAAGTTCTCGTGATTTTTTTTCAGACAAATATAATCCTGTAGTTTTTATAAGTAGATTTAATACGTACCTCGTTGATAGGCTTTTAATAAGTTAGTGTTAATGGTCGCTTTGTAGGTGAAATAATACAAACGCCTAGTCGATTCAAATTAAAGAAATGTGAGATACTTTTCTTTCGTACTATATCATATTACACTACAGATAAATGGTGATGAATACAGGCAAATAATATAGGGTCAATTCTTGGTTAACATCTGCGTATGACATTCCAGAAACTATTTCCCAGAAAGTAAAACAAAAATATAACTGTGCCAAGCGAAATGAAATGAAATGAAATATTTATTTCTCGACATTGACAATTCCTTGTTCTTATTGACGTCAAATAAAACATGATTCAACCACCAGTTCGAAAAAACGTTCGTGAAGAAAAACTGGCAAGAAACTTCACGGGTATATTTTTTTCAAAATAAATTTACAGAGTCTCTTTATGTCTATACAAAATTATTCTTTTCTGCATCTGTTAGCTCGGCAAGTCTCCCTCCCCCCAAGTATCCAAACGACGGACACCCTCAAACGGCACCCGTTCACGAGTTAACGCGGGATCCAGCCATCGCCCTCCTCAACCATATTAGAGGGAAGTGAGCGACCCGTCAGCGTCCGAGCGAAATCACTTATTCCTTTATATAATGGAGCGAAAATCGTGTAGGGTCAATAAAGACTGAGGAAGAATATTTACTGCTATAAAATAATTTATTTTATATAAAAATATAAAAATAATTTAGCCGTATCGTTTTAGAAGTATCTGTGCGCTTGATGAGCGTTGTCACATAAACGTTTCTTTTATGTGATATGTTCTTACATAATAGTTGAATGAAATTGGTTTTCTAAGAACTTGTTCTTCATGAATTTTCAAAATACTACCTTTGAAGATATGCTTTTGCCAGGAATTTTGTCCCGATACCGATTTTATTAAATTAGCATCTTTTCCGTATTCTATGTTCTGGTGTAAGTTTATTTTCCTCAGAGTCCCTGTAAGACTCAAGGTAACACATAATATTTTTGTACGAAATTGAATCAAAATCCATTTCATCAAAATTGGAAAAGTGTTCCTTTTCGCAACCTTCTTAATTATGATAATCATCAATCAAAAGTAAAACATGAAGACACAAAATATTTTAAGTACTAACCTAGGATAAAGTGTTTGGATTGTGATAATGATTAGAGAAATCTGTGTTTAAAAAGTTATCTGCGGTCTGTTAAAGCTTTTGGTTATTCTTTCATAGTACTGTATCACTTGGGTTGGCACTCTCCGAAAACTCATAATTCTCCACTTTCCTTTTCGAGGTACACTACAAAGCGCATTATGTTGGAAAGTGTTAAATGACACTGTTTGAAAGTGAACTGTTGTGAGTTGCGACGTTGGATGGCATTATAAAACATATAATAGTAGTTAGTTTATTTTATTTTTTTTTTGAAGGCATATTAAAAACCATTTTTAGCATCGTGTAATATATTCACAGGAAGCAAATCACAAAAAAATATTTGAATCGTAAATAATAAATACAATATTTCAGCATTTGTTACAGCGTCGCCTTGATTTCAGCGATATATTGCTCAATAATTATTCTTATGCTTACTTTCATAATGCTTTTTTAACACATATTTCACACTCCATAAATACGATTACACTTTTTCTTTTGTCTTCAAATTTTTATGATTATTGTTTCGGAAGTATCAAGGATTCATCAAAAAAAAATGATTCAAACTTTTTTGATTGTTTCACACGAATATTGAAGCATTTTTACACATTTTATGAAGTTATCAATAAAGAAACAATTGAAAAATATGTTGGATTTTTCATTATTATTTTTGCATCACAGCAGTTGGTCGTATAGCACAAGTTAAATCTTCAAAGGTCATTCGTTTCGTTTCTTTTCGTGCGTCACGAGTGCTCTCAGTGTGTTTTTCTGCGTTTTGTGATTTTTTCTAACTTGGCTTTCACATACGGACTTTCAATTACCTGCTTGATCTTATACTTTTGCTTTCATACCAGACACCGATAAAAACGATGGATCATCGTTGTAGTATTGCTACTGGTCGCAGTAATACCTTACGTAGAATTGTCTTGGAAGATGAAGCTACACTGTCATTATTTCATGCATTGTTTATTTATTTATTTATATGTTATTAGTTTAAATGAATAAAATTATTAAAAGGAAATAAGTGTTTCACTATGCAATATCAGTTAACAGGATGTGTACCAAGCTTATATTTTCTTCAGAATTATTTATTTTCCTTATTAAAACTAACAAATATATGTTATTGTGAATTGTGTGAATTAGTTATTATTCTCAAAAAAACATGTACAACCTCTACTGTTAATTTTTCTTACCATATTTCAATTATTTATACTCTGTTTTCAGATTGCAAAATGTTCTGAAACTTTCTTTATTATGTTGTTGATATTATATCTATCTATAGCTTTAATTTTCATAACGTTAACTCAACAAAAGCCCTGGGCCCAGGCATGTATGGGAAGGTAGGTTTCACCTTTGCAATCATAATTGAAATATCAACAAAACGATCCTTTCAATATTTGAACAAATTCACGTAACTTAAGAAGTCTTAGTTCATATCCCTTAAAGTGTAAACTTTGCGGTTACAAAGCAAAATCAAGATTCGGTTTAATTTTGTGGAAAGTGAATGCTGTCGACGCGTCTCATTTAATTCAAACAGAGGTGACGGTAATTATTATAATTTCATGACGAAAACGTTGGAGTTTTGTGCAAACCCATATTAAATGTTCGTAAATGTTTAGTATGTTATTAACAATAACGTACTTAATAATTTTTTAAATTAGTTTTGAATAAAATTACTTGAATTTTAGAATTGACTTCCTATTAAATTTACATCTTTTGGTTCAAGGAATGAAAGTTGTCACATTATCAAACACATAAATTGTGTTTGATAATGTGTTTTGAAAAAAAAATTCAATGTTAATTAAGCACCTCACACTTCGTACAAGATGGGGATTCCTTTAGTTTTTACCTAGACGTACACAAGTCAAAAACAATGTCGGTGTTCACTTAAAAAATTGAGATAATTTTTCTCTTAACATTAAAAAAAAACATCATTTTAATATGAAAATATCAATATTCGTTTTATTTTTCTAAATATTTGAAATTTTATAGTTTCATTAATTCGGCCACTTATGTTTCAGTAAAATATATAGTTATAATTATTTTTATTATAATAATCAATAAGGTTAATACCATATTTTATAATCACATGAGCTAAATACTTATTAGTTTTTTTTAATTTTTAGTTTTAAAATAGCCATCATTAGAGTAAACTTATAATAACTATATTGTATTGCACCACAAATTCTTTAATCTAAAAATATTTGTTTCTTCATTTAATAGGGAAAAAAGAAAAAAAAAACAATTAAGTACTAATTATTTATTTATTGTGTTAGTTTGCTATCTCATTAGTAAGCAGGCTGCATTCCCTTGTTTGTTGCACAAAAACAGAGCGAATGTTTTTTTTATTGAGGGTTGCCGATCAAAGAAAATAATTCTTACATAAACCCAAGCAAATAAAAAGCAAAAAAATATAATATTTGACTATAAAGCTGACATAAATATATTTTCTGTGATATTATTTAATATGTTATAATTTCAACATTTTTTAAAGTAATTAATTCAACTGAATATCTACGTCATCTATTTTAAATCATAAAGATTACCTCAAACATTTCTTTTTGCATAATGATTAACATATAGTTCGAGAACCTTGTCTGTATCGGTAAAGATGCACACAGTTACATATTGTTTGATTTGCTCTTATGTCTCTTATATATTTATTTACATAATTTGGTTCTGACTTTCTTTTTAGTAATTATTATAAAATGTTATAAAAATTAAGGTACAGTCATTTTGTGCGTAAAGTACTGAAATCAAAAGGTTATTGAGGGCCTGGAATGAACTCAACTATTTAATAGAAATTACTCCTCGTCCGACTCAAACGCATGCGAAAATATTCCTCGGCATGCTATAGAATAGATGAAGTAACCCAACGGATCTTACGTTCCTCCGGGATGGCGTAAGTATGATACGCGATTTGCCTACCTGTTAGAAGCATAGTAAAAGACCGGAAGTCGTCGATGGTCGCGACTTGTATTTTAATCGATTCGCCTGCGTTTTGAGCTTTTATATAATAAATGTTATGCTCTTTGCACAAATTCAAGAACGCGGTCCATTGCGCTTTTTCGCGGAGGAAGACAGGAGGAGGGAGTTTGGGCTTAGACCAGGGTCTGTCGCTCGGCGGTCGTGTTGTGTCTCAAATTTTTAGAACCATGCGGCTTGCAATCATCTGCCGTCAATCGCCGTTTAGTGGTTATGAAATAAAAACACATTTCCGAAAATATCTTAACTTTGAATAGAATGTTATTGATGGCCCATAAATTCAGATTTTACATAAATATTGCATGAAAGAATCTACGTTTGAAATTAATGTAGTTTCATTTATTTAGTGTTCCGGAGCTTGCATAATTGCGTAAAGTTTGAACAAGTTGAATGGCTGTATGAATTGACCAAGTTTGTGGTTATTCCAGGTTTAACTGCTAACGAACCATTTGAAGCCTCTGGAAATCGAAAACGATTGTACCTTGATTTAGATTTACTCGTTTAAATGAATATATTTTTTTAATTGGCACTGTTTAATTGCTGTGATAATATATTTAGTTGTGTCTTTTAAAGCAATTAATATAATTTTATTTATACCTCAAGCCTTCGTTCGTTCAATTTTATAAAATAAACATAAAAGTCAATCTGTGTATCTGTCCTTATCTCCCATACTAGTCAAGGGAATTTTTTGAAACTGAATAAGTTGTAATTGTTCTTTCCTATAATTGATAGAAATCGGCTTAGCCGTTCTTAAGTCATGCATTCATTTTCCTGTCAGTGAGCTGTTATTCATTTGTATTTAGAAATATCTTATGTTTTGTTAAATTATTACCAAATATAGTAAAATATAAGGTTTAAATGAAACATTTTTACTCCCTTATATATGATAAAAATCACCAAAATTTTAATGTATATAATACTATAAAAATAATACTATTAATTTAAAGCAAATAATCTCAAACCTATAATAAAAGATCAAAAAATGAAAACCATGTTAATTTATAATCTTATTTATATTTTTAAATCCGGATGCCCTAAACAAATAAATTAATACAGGTAAATCACATTTACCTAAATACTCAGATAATATCCAAATGTTTGGCTCCATTTTATTTTATATAAAGCTGACTCGGCCGACGTCATCTTGCCTAATTTCTATAACATATTATTTTTACAGTAATCTATAAAAAAAACTGTATATAATAATCCTAATGCAATATTTATTTTTAAATAAACTTGAATCAACGATTTTCGATATTTTTGGATTCTCGTTGTATCTTCTTTTGTTGCAGTTACATAAGAAATGCTGAAACCCTTTATATTTAAAATTGATAGTCTGCATTTTATGAAGTATTAGTTGCACGAAAATGTGGTAAAAATGTTCTAGAAAAGAAAGTACACAATAAGGTAAACCACTTCCAGTATTCCTGTTTAGCCGCCACTTTTTGTGTTAGAAGGGTGAAGGTCAATTAGTACCAAGCATCGTTCTGATAAGACATAGTAATTGTGTTGCAACACAACAAAAATTAATCCGAGTAATATGTTGGTATTGACGGGTTACTGACTTTGCAATAATATTATTTAATAATTATAATATTAATGGACATAAAAGATTAATGTATGGTTTCATCTATAACCATTTGTAAGTCCTGGCGAGGTCATGAAAACATAGTTAATATCACCCCGAATGTATTTGTAAGTGTACCTACACTATTGGTATTTCCCTTCAGATCATATTAAATATTTACCATTGAGGAGATAAGGTATGAACCTTACAATTAATTACTCCTGATATTTCAACTTCATAATCATATCAAATCAGTCTACGCAGTCAATGAAATGAAATATAAGACGTTAATTTCAAACTTTAGATCAATCTGTAACTAAAATTCTATTTGGATAGGAGTCAGTGATTTAGTCAGTTTGAGTCAATTAATGTAATTTGACCAGGGTTGAACTATTTCTAAGAATCAAGGGGTATTTAGGTTTCTGTCATCTATATAATAATGGTGCTACATGTTTTTTTATAACATCGAACATTGCTAAGTAGTCTGTTTCAACATTTATACAGCGCGATATTGCAGTAATTTCGAAAATTTCTGGTTTGTGTGTTCACGGAAAGGCTTTCGTTCAAAAAAAGTATGCATCACCTTTATTTTGATCTCAATAATATAGTTATATCACATAATAGATGGATCTGTTGGTAAATAAAAAATAAAAATGAACCGGTGTTATAAAATTGGCACGTGTTTACTATATCCGTCAGAACTTTGCTTCCGATTTTTAACGTAGAAATCATGGCATTACATCATAGCAGACTCACTGCGCTTGATGAAAATTTAACGTTTGTAAGAAACTATTAGTAAAGTATGAAGGTTGATCGACATGGTTAGAATTCGATTTATTACAAAGGTGCACTAGCGGCAAAAACTTTTTAAAGCCCTCCTTGAAGGTGTGTGCGCATTTAAATCGCAGTATATCTCTTTTAATTATACTACTTGAATATTGAATAAAGAATAAGGGTTCCTTTCTATTTTCTGTTTAACTTTTAGTTCTACAAACAATCAATACGCTCGCTATGAACATACTTCGATTAACCACAAGTTAGAAATAGATTTTAAGGGCCCTTACCCTCATATTCGGGCCAAATGTTTGTACACGCTCCTATCGTACGTTCGATAGTAAAATGTTTGACAGTTGGTAAAAAAACCTATTTATTTATTTTTACGGAATTAATTTCATCCATACAAGTTAGGTTTGATTGGTAGCTTACAGAAGAAGAGTTTCACTCAAAATCGAGTCACAGATTCTTAAAATCATCTTACCAAAAACAGGTAAAATATTAAGAACAAGTACGTTTAGTTTGTGTCTTTATGACTCGAACTTATTTTATTAGATGATCAGCATTGTGTATTAACTTCACAACAGACATAATAAAGCACGAGTTTACTTACAACGGAGATTTATGTGCAGCTTTATCATAATAAAGCTTGGCCTTAACAATTTAGTAGCTGGTACCTGATGTAATAAAGCAGACATGTAGGTCAGGCGGGGTTGTTTATTGCGAATAATTGTCGTGCACATTTGAAAAACTCTGTCAATTGCGGCGAATATCCAAATCGTCTTTACTTCTTTTCTATTTTAGTAGGCTTTCTGTTGATATGCTGAATTTTTACAAATTCTTTAAAACAAAAAGAAAATTAATTAAAATTTTTTTCCAAAGTCATATGACGCTTTAGCAAACAAATATAAACGATAGGATCGTAATAACATAAATTGACGAAATTATATTTGTAAATATTGGTAACAGACGTTTAAAAATTAATCAATAAACTATCTCCTAGCTGCTACTGATTCGTTGCTCCTTGTTTCCTTGCGTCTCAATCGTTGTCGAATTTCGAATCAGTAAAATCGCGTAGTAAAAAATTAAGTCCTCATAATAATCTCTTATTTTTAAACTAAGCATCGCCGCGTTCAACCTCGTGAAATTTGTATATATACAAAATAAAACATTATTTTATAAATTGTACGCTTAGGGGCAAAGAAAACGCAATCCTTAATCCAGATTGGTCCCGAGATTAGACACAGTAAACCAACCCTACTAGATAAGAAAAAAAGCAAAATGTCACGTATGTTATTGTAAAACTAAACTTATTAAATATAACTTTGAAAATGATTTTTAATTTAAACTCACCATAATGGCCTCGAATCTATATGGTAACATAATATTATAGGTTTTGATTGATGATGCTGTTTTTGACATGATGATATTCCAGGTAAATTATATAGAAGCGTATTCACGAAAATGATTTTATAAAAGTTACCTTTTATAAAGTACACCATTACAGTGCCCATAGGGCCAGCTGAAAATAATGGTGGAAACCTACATATAATAGTAAGGTACAAAATGTCACGTAATGTTAACAAAAAAAAAATATTGGAAAGAATATATATATTTATACAACTATACATTTCTAATATTTTTCAAAGTATCAAAGTTGGTTCAAAGTTCCTGGAAAACTTCCAAGAGAGTACTTTGTATATATTATAACAGTACATTAGGAACGAATATGTGAGGTAATAAAACAAATATTTTAATAACAGGATGATCGATCGTCAACCAGCACAAAAATAAAAATAAGAGAACGTTTGAATTCAAATAATTTTCTGAAATAATATTTTAAAAAATACTTATGGATGATTAATAAATTTGGTCATGACTATGAATTATACGAGTAAAAGTGTTAAATGAAAAAGAAAATAACTCATATATCCTTGTGCTCGGGTTTTTGCAAAGTTAACGTAAAACGTACGTAACTTACAACGTAAAGGTTGTATGAACTGAAGCTGTTAACAATTCGGAATACTGCTTACCATCAGACGGTGGAGCTTGTTTGCAAACCCATGTGTAAGGAAAAGTAGAAAAATATGTACCTGTCTATCAGTAAATTATGAAATCTTTGATAAAGAAACCTATGTACATCTTTGCTTGGTATTATGTTGTGTTTCAACATAATATCAAGCAAATAATCCAAAACGTTTTTAAAAAAACTACTTAAAATATATTATTTTCTTGTTGTGAGTTGAGTGAGAAATGTAAATTTTTTTGTAGCTTATACCAATACAGAAAAATACACGGTTTCTCCTTTACACTTTACATTTCCCGATCTACTGCTGAATATTACAGCCAGTTCGTAGATGTGCGCTCTTTTAAGGATATATTAACTTTTTCATATTGTAAGGTATTTTTTAATTACCATTCAATTTATCCATATATACAATTTACCATTAACCTTATCATTTTGATTTTATTTTAACTTTATTTTATAGTTAAAATAGAAGTCAATTATTTCGCGCAAAACTGTAATTACTAAATAAAATTCTGTTTACATCGTTTTAAATGATAAAGCTCTGTTCTAAATTATTGAGTACTCCAAGTGTAACAAGCAATGCACAAAAAGCAGCCAGGAAACAGGAGAATCTTTTGTTTTCAGGTTTTTCACTTTCTAGCATTATGGAAGCACTGAATAATATCTTAAAATTTTATGAGTCTGCGGATAACACAATTTTTTGCGTATAATTTTTTCCAACTTAATTATTAGTTAAATTTTGAATTTGTCAATAAAAAGAAATGTTATTTAATGTATTTTTAATATGTTCACTGGTGTATCTGAATAAATAAATCTGTGTAATAAGAATTATTTGACGATCCATCAATTCCTATTGCGTCTTAAAGATAATAATGGATACATTTCCATAGCTTCAGTGACGGCGACCTATCAAGGCAATCATGGTTACGATGGCATCGAGAGGCGGATGTTGCCTGTCATACTGAGTTGGGCTGTGACGGTCCACAAGTTGCAAGGGTGTACACTCAGTTTTGCGGTAACCGACCTAGGGCCTAAAATCTTTGCGAAAGGTCAATGTTACGTTGCTTTGAGTCAAGTAAAAGCGCTTTCGCATTAGATAACTTTGATAATACTGTTAATAGCTTTAAAATTATCAGAAAACTGTCCAAAGACTTTTAACTTTCAGACAAACAAAGCACAAAATATACATACAAACATGTGGGTCAAGCTGAGCACCTCCTTTTTTGAAGTCGGTTAAAAAATACATTAATGCATCACTAGCAATAATCCAAACATGCTCTAGTTTAAACTTTAATCTCTCATTCCTAACCTACGGCTAAATAGATAAGAAATACTTAATAATAATACTAGATAAGATAAACAATCAGTCAGTTTTTCAGGATTTTTAAAAACTAGTGAACTTATTTTTGAAAATTTTATACTAAAACCTTCTCTAGATTGTAACAAATACTTAACTGGAAACCGCATCAAAATCAGTTTAGCCAAACGCGAGGTAATCGTGCACAAACATAAATACAGGTCAAACTGAGAACCGCCTTTTTTTTTAATTCGGTTAAAAAAAGATTGCATGTCAAATGTAATAATATGGTAAGGATTCCGGATGAAAAAAAAAATTGTATCCACTGTACATGTCGAAATAATAAATTTTGCACCATCCTTGTTATTAAATTACGTCCTGGCAATGGCGACTTGTGATACCAGTTTTTTTACTGTCGCTGTGTTTCAGCGATTTCTCACTACACAAGAACGTTAACCGTAGATTTTCATTCCGCTTTATATTAGTCTACGGATACAGTAGGCGCATCGAGTTAATATTGGTCAATTTATTCAGAAAAAAACAATCTTTAAATTCATCAATAACAATATTAAAGATCTTTACATCACTTAATCAAATCTTGACTTTGATTGTTTATCCCAAAAATATCCAATCCTGCCAGTTGTGCTATGTTAGTAAAGTTAGGTAGAGGGACCATAGTGAGATGGTGATTTAGAAAAAATAATAGAAAATGTGAAAAAATTCAGACATGTGTTATTTGCGATAAAAATCGGTGCAAGATGTTGGATGGAATTGGTAAAAAAGCTCAGAGTTTGCAATTTCAAAGTCACCCTGTATTTTAGCATGTACAAGACATGGCAAACGTCATTTTGGCGTCAGAAAATATTACGTTTGGAAGTTGTTAAATAATATTATAATAACAAATTCCCAGACAAATAGACCAACTGTATGGCCCCAAAGTAAGCAGAGCTTGTGTTATGGATAACCATACAGCGTAAGGGGGGGGGACCCAGAGTAAACATAAATATTAATAACCATAACCCGAGGACATTTATGTTTATCACACAAATTAATGCCTCGGCCAGGACTCGAACCTGGGGCCTCCGGCGTATTAGGCAGGGCTACTAACCATTATGCTTCTTGGTCGTTTAAATACATCAGACCAGCAACCATACCATTTTTAAAAAGTACAAGACCTTGGTTTACCAAAAAGGACAAGAATGTGCCATTGGTTGTTTGATAACCAGGAAACGCACATACTCTGGACTGATGAGGCTTTCACGTTCATAATGAGCTTTGGTAAAGTAGTTCAAATCCTGTTTTGTAAATGGATCATCAGATAAAACTTGTAATAGACTTTCGTTATCTTAATAAATGAACGACCTGCTTTTGAAGCTAGATTTTGAACTCAAACCAACGAGTTTTCCTATTCGTTTGACAAAACCCGATTACCATAACAGCTTACGTGCACGTGATTAGTTATTTGATGTATCTTATTTTAACAATACTCAACTTTATCCCATTAGAAGATAAGTTAGTTAAACCAGTTTTTATACTTGATATTGTCCAAACACATCCGAAAAATTTATTTGGATATAAACTCGTAGTTAGGTACTATTTCATATACTTTAAATTTTTGGTAAATTTTAACTCCGAAATTGCGAATAGTCGTGAAGAGAAAGAGTAGAAATATAGAAAAAGAAAAGGAAATCTTATTTAGTTACCGAAAATATGATATTTTAATGTGCATACAGGTGTATGTTATCTTGAAAATAGCCATTAAAATAAACAAAATCAACATAATTTTTGGTTTAGCAGTGTTAGCAGAATTTTTACGTCTATCCCATTGTAAGGAGTCTAAATTTATGAAAAATTTACATAATGCACCAGCCGTGAGAAAATTTTACATACAAGAAAACGTGAAAACTTTTTTCTTAAAACGAACTTACTTAAATCTCAAACGAACTTACTAAAGTCTCAAATCTTCGACTAAATGGAAATAGTTTGTTTTTGAATTGCTTCGTTAAACGTTAAAAGTATTTAGAAATATAAAAGATGATTATGTGAAGAGATTGTACCAGCAAGGTTTGATAAAACTTTTGTTATATACAATTTAAAGTATTTGTAGATACTGGTCGTACATACAACCAGTAAACATTTTTATTTTACTATTTTAATAGTCAGCAAATGATCACGGGGCCCACCTTGTGGCATCCACATTTCATTAATCGTAGGTTCATATAGGTTTCGGTTATAATAAAAATTGTAATCGAATAGTATACCGACTAATGATGAGTTGTCCTTAGGCAGTTCAGCCAGTTGAAATTGACTTAGTTTCAGCAATTGCACTGCCTGTTCCTCCCGTTTTACCAACACAGAACCACATAAATGTAATTTGTTATGGCGGTAAAAATTGGAAGGACTGTAGAACCGCTGCTGTCGGGATCTTAACCCAAAAGCTCTAATACCACGTTAAATGTATAATCTAAGATATTTTATAAACATCAATATTAAAATATACTTCAGCATTTAAAAAAAGACTGTAATTTCAATATAAACAAGAATGTGATGTTCTGTAAATAAGGACTGTTCAAATGACACCTTTGAGAATGGTATGATTTGCGTCAGTTTTCTCTACTTTAAGTTATGAAATTATATATTAAGAATAAACATAAATCTTTTTAAACGTGTGACGGTTGTCTATTTCGACCTCTTTTTGTCAGTAAATTTTATTTTTTTTGTCGTTCCCGACGTAATTTTAAACTAGGAATTACGTAGTGTCGGAGAACGGCAATGTTTTGATTTGACAAGTCAGTCACGAAAAATTATTCATCAAAGCAACTTGAATCTATTTATTTATTATTTTTTCCGAGTTTATCATTCAAAATTATATAGTTAAGATATTTTATTATCTAAAATCAAAGTTTATTTTTACGTTCACGAGTGTGCGTAGCCAAAATTGTTGGTAAGGATTCTCATTCATTAAAATTTATTTTATTGTTATTTTTTCTTTTCAGATCAAATTTAATTGTATTAATATTTCTGTTCTATTTTGTGTGACTATTTTTTTATTTCAATTTTGTTTATATTTTTCTGTTTGTATTTACAGGCATCTTTGTATATTTTAAATTTTACCGAAAAAATAAACACAGGAGAGAATTTTGTGTTTTATTGAAACTACGCTACATACTGGCGCCCGAATATTCAAACGTAGTTTATGGAGAAGAGAGGAGAAATTGCAACAGAAGGAACAAAAGGAACAGAAGAATTGCAACATTAAAAATAATTTTTTTATAATTATTATTGAGGTCAGGCATAAAACTTTATTTGTTACCATTTTCAATCATTAACATTCACTATAATATATTTATATATGTATCTACTATAATATATCTACTATAATATATCAAAATACTGCTAAATTATTCAGACATTTAAGTTTCTTTAGTTTCTTTCGTTATAATATCCTTGAAGAAATTTTCTGAAGACACAACATTCTATAACCCAGTAATTTCACTATTTAAATAACATTTTCTATTCATTTTCATCACTTGAAAATACGTATATTTTTAAGGCTCTTTTCTGCATAACGAATATTAACAAATTTATTTCACTTTAACATTTTTTTTTTGAGAGAGAGAAAAGCTAATTATCTCACGGCGAGCATAAGCCGATTCTTTTTGTATTATTTTTTTTTCTATGCACCTCATTATCGTTTGGCTATACCATTAACATTGACGTTGGTCAAAACTTATAATTAATTATCATCATCGTAGTATTAGGTTAACTTATTGTGCAATTTATTTAATATTTGCAATTCTAGGAGTGTAAACTCTTATTTTCAATATCTGTATTATACTTTATAGTATAATTTGTTAAATGTTATCAATTTTTTTTCTCAATTTTTTTTTTTCAAGCGGTTTGCAACTTGTAAAATTAAGCCTTCTGCACGAGCGTTTATTAAGGTAACTCGTTAAACTAAACCATACCTATGTGTATTATTTATACGCTTGAATCACTTTCCTGTGAGAATTATTTTCATATGTTTATTACATAAATATTTTAATTACTTCACAAAAGACCCTTGGATTTTATTTAAAAGTCAATATTTCACGACTGGCTATGATTTTCTTTTCTTTCCGGCATATTTATTTCAGTCTTTAACTGAAACTTGTTTATAGTAATCACCGTGCGGGAGTTAGCGACACGTTAAAGAAGCCATAAGCTATTAATATTTTCAGCGGATGGCAACTATTAAAGCCTTTTGCCGTTGCGTTCAACTCTATTGAGTTGACTTATTTAGGATATGATTCCTCATAAGCAACTCTAACTGCATGATGTTTTATTTCCAGTAGTTGGAATAAGACTAGTATGAAAGAGAATGTATGTTGTAATTATAATGTACGTTGATGGAGTTGAACGATGTATATTAACATTGTATATTCCAGGAACATGTTAAAAAGTTTATCATTCATGAACCATGTAATTTAAGATAATTATTTAGGATTTTTTTTTTCTCTCTCTCGTCTGTTTTGTTTTCTTTTTCTATTAAATAATTTGTTGATATGCAATATATCAATATTATTTTTTTATATATACAGGATGTATTTTCAAAAAAATTCTTCTATAGGATGTTAATATTAATTTTCATTTTGCTTTTAATTATTATTTTTTTTTTTGATTGTTCTTTCATTTAGCAGATTAAATATTAAAATTCGATATGTATATGCGGTTTATTTTGATTTGGTTTGAATTTGAAATTTTACTAAAAAAAATCTTTCAGATTTTTTTTTCCCGGCCCCCGGGGTATTGTGACGGTTGTCTATTTCGACCTCTTTTTGTCAGTAAATTTTATTTTTTTTGTCGTTCCCGACGTAATTTTAAACTAGGAATTACGTAGTGTCGGAGAACGGCAATGTTTTGATTTGACAAGTCAGTCACGAAAAATTATTCATCAAAGCAACTTGAATCTATTTATTTATTAGTTTTTCCGAGTTTATCATTCAAAATTATATAGTTAAGATATTTTATTATCTAAAATCAAAGTTTATTTTTACGTTCACGAGTGTGCGTAGCCAAAATTGTTGGTAAGGATTCTCATTCATTAAAATTTATTTTATTGTTATTTTTTTCTTTTCAGATCAAATTTAATTGTATTAATATTTCTGTTCTATTTTGTGTGACTATTTTTTTATTTCAATTTTGTTTATATTTTTCTGTTTGTATTTACAGGCATCTTTGTATATTTTAAATTTTACCGAAAAAATAAACACAGGAGAGAATTTTGTGTTTTATTGAAACTACGCTACAAACGCATCTAATATTTAACCAAAGCAATATAATATAAGGAACTCACTTGTTTAATAACTAATAACAGACCACACCACGCGTTGTTTGTATTTTCGTTAAACTCCTAAGGTAAAAATGTCCTGTGAATTCAAACTTCAGAAAACACTAGTTATCAAATTTCGCTTATCGCTCCGACATCTTGATATCTCAGATTTCTAAAGTGCAAACCAAACAAGGTCTTAGAAAATATATGGTTTTAAAGGTTTCTACGATTGGAAATTCTTATTTTGAAGACTCAACCCTTAAGGTCTTATACCGCGATATTTTTTTCATAGATAAATACTCTGTGACCCCTTATAGCCCAACAGATTTTAAACACGTATTTCTGAATCTACTCGAGTAAATAGTGTGGTATCAACATAAGTCAAATTATATTTTTAATTAAAGTTATTTTTCAAAATAAAGTAAATCAGCTCAGTTCAGCACGTTTTTGTGAACAAATTTTTAGTTGAGAGACTGAGTAAAAAAAGCAATCCCTAGTCGAGAAACCGTAAGCGAAACAGACACTTCACGAATTACTCCGATATCACACAATGCACTTAGGGTGTTGAGATTTTGTAACTTCAAATTTTTTTAAATAATGAATATCTCGGAAGTTATACGTTATTGGACAACACGTTATACCACTTTATGTACTCGAATTAGGCTCTAGAATTGATGGTTAAAATCGGTCGGCCCGCACTGTATAAAATGCGTGTCATATTATATTTATGGCGCCAATATAAAATAAACTTTTGTTACAACTTTTTCTTGAAGATCGATGAGCCAATGAGTGAACAAAGGATAGTTTTAGTGCCAAAACTGTCCCTTATCTAAATTGCTGCAAAGCTTATAAATAATTAATAAATAAACTTACAAATAATTCTTTGCATTCGTAAAAAAAATAAATTTTTTGAAAAATGAATGGAAAAAATCCATCTTTTTTTGCTCAGCAGATAATTTATAACAGTTCCAATAGGAAATGCTTGCTTTTATATTAACGACAACGTACAAATCCTCTAGTCCCTAAAAACAGAAATGGTTGGTCATTTTGTTTCACTTGTTTCAGTATCACGTACGTCAGGTTGATTGCTTTGGTAAACACGCAAACCTGGGCTACTGTTCTAACGAGCCTCGTACTCGTAGCTTCGTGATTTCATTCCCATAGATACTAACAGACCTTGCTAGATCAGATCGCTTATTTGGTAAATTAGATTTTATATTGTATTCATTGATGGTAAATATTATTCAAAGTTTAGTTTTCAAATATAAGGGGATATTCTGCTTTAATTAACTTATTTATTTATCACGTTGTTTAGATACAAATAAACTTAACTATTTATAAATCGATTGGTTTTTGTTAACGCAAACAAAAAGAAAATGTGGATTTAAAAATGGCTTAAGAATGCTCTTAAATTCGAGACCCGATCTGCGTCCGGACCCGTTCGGACGTGTTGAAGGTCACTCCCGGCTGCCGAGTCACGATTGTTGTCTCACGACTTCTCTCGTATCAATACTCAAACGCCACTCTCAGATCCGTTCTGCGTCCGGCCCCGCTCGGACGCGTTCGCGGTCGCTCCAGCCGTTGAGTCACGATTGTCGTCTCACGACGTCAACTCGTTCGCAATACTCATACGCTGTAAGCCTCTTTAGGGCTTACGCTGCGGCCGGTTTCGATCGGCTGCAAGTAAGTCGGTCTCTTGCACAGCAACAACAGAGCTGAGCTTACCGCGGTCGATTAAATTCGATAGTGGTTCGCAAGGCTCGGGCTGTTTTTCTGGCTGCGTACTTGACGCTTGGCGCCTGTACGTAGACAGACACTCGCTCTGCGGCCGGCTCCGGCCGGTCGTAACGTAGTCAATCCCGCACTCTGTGCACCCCTCGCATTAAAAACCTCACCTCGGTGAGTGCAGCAACAACAGGGTTGAGCTTACCGCGGTCGATTAAATTCGATAGTGGTTCGCAAGACCCGGGTTGTCCTTCTGGCTGCGTACTTGACGCTTGGCGCCTGTACGTAGTCAGAGACTCGCTCTGCGGCCGGCTCCGGCCGGTCGTAACGTAGTCAATCCCGCACTTTTAGTGCAACCCAACTTCGTCAGGTCTACGGCCGGTTTTTGTTGTCAATTTATTGACGACACACTCCGTAGTAGACTCGCGTTTGATCAGGTGGATACTTAACGGTGACAACTAAGCCTGATAGCGTTGCCCCGGTGCGCTTCCAAGGCCCTTCAGGCCAAGGAGAAACCGGCTGACCCGATCCCATTGCACTTGGGCCTTTCCCAGGGTGACGGTACAGTGCTCGTTGCTTCCGGCGTCACCATTTCCAATGACTCACTAACGCAGGCCTTACAGGCAGTTACCGCGTCCCCGGCCCCTCAGGCCTCAATCCCGGCCCCTCAGGCCTCCGACGTCCAGACCCCTCAGGTCTTCAGCTCTCCCGCGTCTCCCGCCTCGTCTGAGATGGACTGCGAATCGGTCGCATCCTCTCACGCGTCGCGTCGTAAGCGTACCGCTCCCGGGAGCGACTCCGAACCCGCGTCTGATACGTCGTCAGATGCCGTCACCTTAACCGGCTCTCCTGAGCCCGCGTTTCACCCTGTTGCCAAGCACTCCAAGAAGCGCTCGAAGAAAGCTTCGGTATCATCATTACCCGAGCCCTCCCCAGTGTCTTCAACACCAGCCCCCGCGCCGTTAAAATCACTCGAAGTAACCGCGTCTCCGTCGGTCCCATCGAAGCCAGCGACGCGCTGCGCTCCCGTCCCGCCGAAGCCTCAGCTCCCTCCGCCCGTCTTCCTGCGTGAAAAAGCGCGCTGGACCGCGGTTTCAAACTTGTGCAAAGAGCACAAAATTAATTACTTATAAGCCGCCAACGCTGGCGATACAATCAAAATTCAAGTAGCGACCGTCGACGACTTCCGGTCTTTCACTAGGCTTCTGTCGATCAATCAAATCGCGTATCACACCTACGCCCTCCCGGAGGAGCGTAAGATCCGCGCAGTACTACGGGGCGTCCCGTTCGAACTCAGTAACGAAGACATTCTCGAGGACCTTAAGTCTCAGGGTTTCCCGGCCGTAGCAGTGCACAAGATGCACTCCAACCGCGGTAGGCGTTTTCCTTTAGCTTTAGTAATCCTGTCAAATACTCCCAACTCGAAGGAGATTTTCAGAGAGGCTCGCACAATTTGCGGACTCTCGAATATCTCCGTCGAGTGTCCCAACCCCCGCGGTCACCCTGGGCAGTGCCACCGCTGCCAGCTCTATGGCCACGCAGCGGCTAACTGCTCAGCTCCCCCCAGGTGCGTTAAGTGCCTGGATCCACATATACCAAAGGAGTGCACTCGCACTCCTGAATCCACTTCCCCCCCTGCCTGTGTGCTGTGCGGCCAGTCCGGCCACACAGCTAACTACAGGGGTTGCCCGCGCTCCGCCGTCAAGAGGGTCGCGCCTAAACCGGCGCCGCCGCTCACTCCCGCTAACTTCCCGCCGCTGCGCAACCGGGGTCCCCCGGAAGCAAAGCCCGTTCAGCCGACGCCTACTCAGGCTCTGTCTTGGAGGCAGCGTCCGGCCGTCCCACCTGCACCTTCCCGACCCATCCCAGCTCCCGTAGCTTCCGTAGGGCCGCGTCCCGCTTTGTCATCTTCACCTCAGTCGTCGTTGGCTGAGGACATGAAGACCGTGTTCGACGTCATCCAAAACGTCGACAATAACGAAATTTTCGTACTCACACGCAAACTGCGAGCCGCCCGCTCTCCTCAAGAGCGTTTATTCGCGTTAGCCGAGCATCACTCGCTCCTAAGTTCGTTGTAAATTCTTTTACTTTTGTATAAATTCGTAAATAATAAATTATAATGTCTAGACCCGCGAATCCCGCGTCCAGTCGTATTAAACCCAAAGGCTTATCCCTAGTATCTTTTAACGCTCGTAGCCTTAGCACCAACCTTCCCGAGATTAAACTGTTCCTTCAGAACAAAGAACCTGACTTATTCCTTCTCCAGGAGACATGGCTTACTCCAAACCGCTCCAGGGGATACGCTATTCCTAAGTACGCGTTTACTCGCAACGACAGGCCCAACTCCGACGGTTACGGCGGCACCGCTATATATTACAAAAGGCTTCCATTGCTGTCCTCTCCCTACCCCTCCTCTCCTCAACATGGAGGCCACTGTGTGTAGATTGGCTATGACTGGTCACCCGACCATCATCATAGCTTCGGTCTACATACTGTGCGGCTCCAGACCAATCAGCAGCGACTTTGAGGCCATTCTCGCCCTCGGCCATTCAGTCATTATGTTCGGAGACTTTAACTCCAAACATACTGACTGGACGTGCCTATCGACCAACACCAGCGGTATCGCTCTCCTCGACATCACTAACTCCCTTGACTTAGACGTCATATCCTCCATCACTCCCACTCACTATCCCAACAACCCTGACATCCTCGACTTTGCAATTATCAAGCGAATCAATCTTGATCTAAGGTCTATCGAACCGCTCGATGACCTAGGCTCCGACCATCGTGCTAGGTTCGCCTAACGTTAACGTCACATCTCCTAAGACCTTTACCAACTGGAAAGGCTTTAAAAATACGTTAGTTTCAGCCTTAGAGGCCCCTAACTCTCCGCTCGCGATTTCGCCCGACCAATTAGACAGCCCGATTAAAATAGATTCACTAGTCAATACTCTAACTGATGCTATTAACTCAGCGATCAACGACAACGAAATTATTGCTAAGCAAGGCAAACCCGCGCTTCCCTTAGCCGTTAGCAATCTCATTAAAGCTAAAAACGCGGCTCTCCGGAGAGCCAAGAAATATCCCACGCCCGCATATAGAACAGCTGCGAATCAGGTTCAACGTAAAGTTAGGTCTTGCCTCGCGGAACTCCGAGACACTCAGTTTAACGATCTCATGGAGAATATCTCCCCGTCCCACAAAGCGTATTATCGAATGGCCCGAGCCTTACGCGTAGACTCCGCCTCTCACGTTCCTCCTCTCACTCGTCCCGACGGCACTATTGCCTTCGAAGTCGAAGAGAAAGCCGAATGCTTCGCCGACAGCATAGCGGCACAATGTTCGCCCAGCACGCAACCCGCGGATTCCTCCCACATCCAGGCGGTGGAGGACGAAATTCTACGCAGAGAATCTCTCCCTATCACCGACGACCCCGTCACAGTCTCTAATGATGAAATCTTGCTTCTCATTAGAAAGCAAAAGTCCGAAAAGGCTCCGGGTGCGGATGGAATTTCCAACCACGCACTTAAGCACCTACTTCAACAGATGCTTACCTTGTTAGCTATCATCTTCAATGCCTGCTTCGACCATAGCTACTTTCCAAAAGCCTGGAAGGAAGCGACAGTCATAGGCATTCCCGAGCCGGGTAAACCTCTGAACATCCCGGCTAATCACAGACCCATCAGCCTCCTCAAGGCAATGTCTAAACTTCTCGAAAGAGTCATACTCTCTCGAATGCGGAACCATCTGTTTCCAACGGATGGCGACCCTCTCATTATTCACCACCAGTTCGGCTTTCGCGCTAAACACTCCTGCCCTCAGCAAGTCCATCGAATCGTCGAGTACATACTCGAAGGATTCTATCCGAATCGTAAAAAATCAATCGCGGTTCTCTTTGACGTAGCCAAGGCATTCGACAAAGTCTGGCACAGCGGTCTCATTTTTAAACTCTATAAAATAGGCTTACCGGTTCGCCTAGTCAGATTAATCGCCTCGTTTCTTAAAGACCGTACGTTTCGATTCCAACATGAAGGCACGCTCTCCGCGCCTCGTCCCATAAAGGCTGGAGTCCCGCAAGGCTCAGTCCTCGCCCCTCTGCTGTACACCGTGTACACTAACGACATCCCCATCCCGCCGAAAGGCGTCGAACTCGCCCTCTTTGCAGACGATACCGCCCTTTACACTTAAGGTCAAAGGATCCCGTATAACATCACCAGACTCCAAAAGGCCGTAAACGCCCTCGGTGTTTGGTTTCAAAAATGGCGTATCGATGTCAACCCGGAAAAGAGTTCTGCTATTCAATTCGACCACAAACGTCGTAATCGCTACAACGATCCTCACATTCGAATGTTAGGTACTCCCATCCCCTGGAAGCGCAGTATTAAATACTCAGGCGTCACCTTAGATCAGACGCTTTCTTTCAAGCCACACGTCGATAGAGTAACGAAACTCGCGCATTTCTACTTAAGCCGCCTAAATAGTATGATAGGTAGAAAAAGTAAAATGTCTTTTAGAAATAAACGTACGCTCTATAAGGTCTGCATTAGACCCGTCATGTCATATGCTTCGCCAGTCTTTGCCCACGCCAATCCCTCCGTCTTGTATAAGCTGCAGGTAGTTCAAAATCTCTTCTGCCGCAGGGCCACAGACGCAACTTGGTATGTGCGCAACGCGGACCTGCACAGAGATCTTGAACTACCTACAGTGCAACAGCACCTCAAAACACTCTCATAATCGTTCTTCAAACGCGCCGAATCCCATCCCAATCATCTTGTTCGAGATTCAGTCTCATATACTGCTCCTGTGTTAGATTCGAAATTCAAAGTCGCTAGGCCGAGAAACGCGCACACGGGCGAACCCACGCAGTAAACTTTAGCTCTCGAGGCCCTTCAGGCCGCAAATCCTAATTCTTACGTAAATTCTAATTCTAACGTAAATCCGAATTAATGCAATTTTACTTTTCATTTTTAATGTTTTTATTTACTTTTCATTTTTAATGTTTTTATTTACTTTTCATTTTTGAGCACCTTCAGTGCTATGTAAATCTCAGCGGGTGACCCCTTAAGTGCCCCGCTAGCGCGGCCTCTTTCTCCAATTGGCCGTCGCTCAGATGAAGGCTGAGTGGCAAAAATGCACGAGCCGACAGGGGGTTTTTTAGTGGGTATGGTTCTGGTAGGCGTCGGGACGAGTCCCACATAACTTCGATCGCGCGCGCGGAGTATGCGTCAGAGCATTTTTTATGTCCTCCTGCCCTTCCCATGGAGGGGAACCAAAAAAAAAAAAAAGCTCTTAAATTTATTCCAACAACAGTATTTGTATCCAAAAATAAAGTCAAAATAAATAATAGAATATACCAATGAAAAATTGATAAATTAATATGCTTGATTGAAATACACAGAAAGAATAACAAAATTATTGTTTTCTCCGTGATTTTAAGTAGAAAATATCATACGTGATTATATTTTCATAAATAGATCATACTTCAAGTAAATTTATAAGATTAATTCACTGATTATTACGTTCGTCTAAGTAACATTATAAGCCTTATTAAAATATATAAGATAAAAGCCATCTTGAGTCTCATCGCTCCCCTATTGCCATACTGCAGTTGCAGAGGTTCGTGGCACGACAGTTCACATAGTCACCGGAGAATCGCCAGAACTCAGACTGTGGTGTGTGCATCACAGTGTCACGTGGCTATAGGCATAGTGAAACCGCACGGGCTTGCGAGCTACACATCGTAGTGGACGGCACCCAGGCGGAAGGCGAGAGTGCGCTGTAGACCCAGCAGTAGCCAGTTAGGTGTTGTTTTATTGGCCGTGCACTAGTAGCACGGTGCACGTAATGGGCGCAACTGCCTACGGACTTGAGGAATTTCCATACGTTTTGCAGACTAGTCTCGGTCTGCGTGCGTTCTCGAGCGCACGTCGATCGCAGACGCTTCCCGCTCTTTTAGCCCCCACGCTAATTGAGCACCCAAATTTCACTGGTTGTTGTCGTAATATATAATTTCATAGTTGTATACCGTATTAAGTTTCTAACGCCGTTTTCACGGCGGACAGTGGCTCGTTAACCGTACATCTAATAAGTTTCTAACGCCGTTTTCACGGCGGACAGTGGGCTGTTAACCGTACTTCGTGGAACGTGAGCTTCGTCGACGGGGTCTCGTCGTTTCAGGACTTCAAGTTTCGTGTTCGAGTAAGTTATCCGCGTCGTCCTCAACCGCCCTACTGCGTGTAGGGTGGTTTTTAGGAAGTTAGTCATCGTTGTTAGGTTCATATATTGTCCCTCCCTTACCCCTCTGCAATGGCTTCCCTAAGCTCTGAAGAGATTAGGAAGAAGCTACTTGAAAGTACCGATGCTGAAGGCATGTTTATAAATGCTGATAAGTTTCGTTTCCTTGATTCTCTTATCCCGCATATCATGGCGTTAATTCCACCAATGGCCCCTCAGGCCACCCCAGTCCCCCAGACCCATCTGGTCTTAGGCTCTCCAGCGTCCCCTTCCTCCAGTGACATGGAGTGCGAAGTAGATGCCCCTCCGCGACGCAAGCGCGCACCCGCGACCGAGTCATCCTCGGACGCCACCCCAACTGGCCCTGAGTCTCCCTCTTTTACGCTTGTTAAGAAGCGCTCTAAGAAGCGTTCAAAACAAGACCCGGCGCCTTCGACGCCCGTCCCTACACTTCCTGTGGCGTCTTCAACACCCGCTCCGGCCCCAACTTCTGTCAAGGCCAAGGTCCCACCACCCGTTTTCCTTCGGGAAAAGGGTAAATGGACTGAGGTCTCGACATTGTGCAATGAGCACAAAATCAATTACATCCGAGCAGCCAACTCGGGTGAATCTATTAAAATCTTAGTCTCGTCGATAGACGACTTTCGAGCTTTAACAAAGCTCCTCACCGATAAGCAATATGCTTATCACACTTATGCTCTGTCAGAAGAGCGTAAGATCAGAGCGGTACTCAGGGGAGTCCCGTTCGAATTATCGAACGAGGCTATCCTGGAGGATCTGCAGTCCCAAGGCTTCCCGGCACTCGCGGTGCATAAAATGCACAGCAAGTACGGGAGGCAACACCCTCTCGCTTTGGTGGTTCTCGCCAACGTCCCCAAGTCCATGGAGATCCTCAAAGGGGTTAGCACTATATGCGGCCTCTCTGGGATCTCGATCGAGGCGCCTCATCGCCGCGGTCATCCCGGCCAGTGCCATCGGTGCCAGTTGTACGGGCACGCGGCGGCCAACTGCCGCGCACCGCCCAGGTGCGTCAAGTGCCTGGTCCCGCACTTCACTAAGGAGTGCAATCGCACTCCTGAAACTCCCTCTCCTCCCGATTGCGTGCTTTGTGGCCAGTCCGGCCACACCGCAAATTACAGGGGCTGCCCTCGTGCACCCCGTTGCATGCGCTCCAATTCCAAGAGGGCGGCACCCAAACAGGCTCCGCGCCTTTCTCAAGAAAACTTTCCGCCGCTGCGTAGCCGGGTTCCTCCGGCTGCAAAGCCTACACAGTCCAGGCCTGCCCCAGAAAACTGGAGGCAGCGCCCCGCATCGAATCCCATCCCGGCTCCTCGCCCATACAAACCCACTCCTCAATCCTCCGTAGCAGACGATATGCGTATCGTCTGCGACGCTATAAAAAATGTCGATGTTAGTGAAATCGCAGTCTTAGCCCGTAAACTTAGGGCTTCACGTACTCCAACAGAGCGTTTGCTAGCTCTGGCGGAGCATAGTTCCCTTCTCAATTCATTATAGGTTCATTTAAATGAATTGATCCCCAAATCATGCTTCGGCCGACCTCTGCCCAGCCCCGGCTTCACCGGAGGCTGCCCAGAACGGCCACCAACTCATGTCCCTTTGAGCACCTTCAGTGCAACTTTCACTACAGGCGGAAGACCCGCTAGCGGGTCTCCGCCAGCGCGCCCAACTTCCCGACGGGTGTCGCTTCCGATGAAGGCTAACGGTAATAACTACAGCCAACAGGTGGTTTTTAGTGGGTAGGTGCCATTCTGGTGAGTCCCACATAACCCCCCCGCAGAGGAATTTACCTGCGGGCGGGTATGCATGACGCATCTTCCACCTCCCTCCCGCGAGGGTGACTCGGCAGCAAAAAAAAAAAAAAAAAAATTTTGCGGACTTTCGGTTGATGAGGAAATCATAAACGTGTCTTTTAGTGGCAATTGGTGATTGTTTTTTTCAATTGCTATGGAGATTGTTTTGGCGATTGCTTTTCTAACGTAGTACCTCAGAAGATGGTATGCTATGCCGCTGCTGACATATAAAATGTATATAACAATATGTTTTTATTTTTAAATTTATCGGCATACATACATTTGATGTATATTTTCCTTTCTTTTTCAACGCAAGTTTCGGTGTATAATATTAAAATATCCTTCTTTTTCCACTTCGCCGTCACTTAGCTTAATTTTTATATATAATACATGTAAGAGAAGCCTGTAATTAGTCATACTACTTATAATACACTTATTTTGTAATTCATGTTGTAATACTGTTGAATTCTGAAATAAATAAATAACATGATATTGCCGGCACAAGCAAAGGTATTTTGATCAAAATTAAAATACTTATGACTTATAACAACAAATACCTGGGTCACATTAAACATAATAAATCCCTATTATTGTAAAATATCCCGAAATACGGACCTCTATAAGTATTTATATTTTCGTAAATAATTTTATAAGTATAAATATGTCCTAATTTTGGCATACAGAAGAGACATTATTAGTGTTTCATTTAACTCTAAAAGATTGACCCACTTATGAAATTAATTCTAAAATTTATCTGCATAGTTAAAAAATAATACCCTTTCATCAGTAAAGGTTTAAATTACAAAATAATTTGTTAATTTTTATTTGTTAATCAATAAATTACTGTAAATAGCAGCAAAAACGCCATCTATCGTGTCTAATTGACTAGGGCCTTACATAATTCTAGAAAATTTACAACTAAAAGCCCGTCTGAATTTAAGATCTGTTCATTGCAGAATGTGCTCCGGCTGCTTTCGTATGATCTGAACTTTTTGATAATGGTTCGACTTAATATATTAGGGTTAGCATTTTTTAGATGTGACAAAATCGAAGAAAATTACTAGAATAGTATCTAAGTAAGATTTCTATGTTTTTCAATGAAATGTATTCTAGAAACGAAACAGATTTTTTAATTCAATAAATTTAGTTTCTATCAAAATCGGGTTCGTAGCTCCTTTTAGCATTTTTCGCAACTCCTTCTAGTTTAATATTTACCCATCCATTCCCGTATTTAAAACCACCACGTATAGTTTTCAATTATAAAAAGCAAGCAATCGTGTAAAACAAACCTCTACCTTCATGTTTGCTGATTCCATGAGTATGTGAGTTATTACTATGAAATTCGTGGCCGAAACAGAAGCAAGTAACCAATTTGCTTTATCGGATATGTTCCTGCTTTATATTATATTTCTGCTTTCCATTTATGTAGGATAATAAAACTGCTTATAAATTTATATTAATAATATGTTTCCGTATAATGTGTTGTGTATATTGGAGTGGAGTGGTGCTTCAAAATAAATCTTATATTTGGGTCATTCTTGTAGACTGCTAAAATCATGTTGGATTGAAATATCTTAATAATTTTAGATATAAATTAAACAAAAAATATGTAGGATTAAAAAATAGTTAAGTAAAATGATCTCCTTAACAAACCAGCTTGATTTCCTTAAAAAAATGTCCCTCCGTGGTCTGTTGGATTCACTTTCATAAGTTTGACGGGGCGTGAAAAATATTAAATAAATATTAAATCTTTTGTTTACATACTCCTATAATTACACAAGTCCTCGTGTACGTTATACAATCAAAAAGAAAAAATTGGCAATGTTTAACTGATAATAATCTTATGTTCTCAAAAAGACCGCAAATTCGCATAGCCTTCCGTGGTCAATGGGGATTTATTTTGCAAAAACTGACGACACTGGAATATTTTTGCTTTCTACCCACATTAAAGTTGATATTTAAACATTAGTGCATCGTTTTACCGGTTGAATGCAAAGTCAGTTTCACAAAAAAACATTATCACTGTGAATAATTTTGTGTAGAAGATCAAAAATCCCTTCTGTTACTGTTGTATACAGCTACGTATTTAAAATAAAAATATAATTTGATGTTGGCCTTCTAGATAATAGGATTTTGAATTGAAAATACAAATTCATATGTCATAATCTCAAAACTCAAACAAACCAGACAGTGTTTTAATTAGGAACATCTCTTCACGGTGATCACGGAAGATACAATGACCACAGAACATATAAACTTCTATAGTATGATTTTAATAATATTGTGTTTATATTTATGAAGAATGTTTATTTTATTGTTAAGACATTTAAATATATATTTTTTATTTATGAATACTTACATTGGTTAATTTAAATAATGGCTTGCTTTTATCTTCCGTCTCACCTGATGGAAAGTAACGATGAAGACGATGATAGTATCGCCTATCCATGAGGGACCTTTGTACTTTTGAAAGTTCCGCGACTCTATTTAATAATATTCTATTAATTGTTTGGAACAAACCAAGAAGGGTTTGTTGAAGCATTTAATTTATGTTTTAGGTGCTTCAACTACGTAATAATAAAGGAATAAGAAAAAAAAATTAGGGAGCAGAAAAAGATTATGATGCGAAAGCTACGAAAAAAGAACATCGAACATGGAGGAACATCGAAGAAAAGATCGGGAAAGATACTAAAGAAAAACGGAGGAAACAAAAATTAATACTATAAATGAATATACAGCACGTGAATGCACACATGCTTCTACAAATGCAGGCATCAGACGAAAAAGGGTTTTAAGTTTTAGTTCAGAGAACTAAAACTTAAAACCCTTTTTAAGTTCTTCTTTTTAAGTAATGCTGTTTCTAGGAACTCACTTTTGGATGATCCTGATATTTGTCTACAGATATAATAGTTAATTGATGATAAAATACTTAACAAAAGCCAAACTTAACGAACAATTTAACACGTAATGTTACAGAAGATAAATCTCCGAAGCATTCAAATGCTCTCAGTAACAAATACATTTGTTCTCTCTTTGAATCTGATGACAGTATTTTTTAAATTGGATCCTAACCACAGAAATGACTATCCCTTCTGTGATCAATTAGATTATATTTTTTATTTGCTTTCTGTTGACGATCATTTGAGTGATGAAAATTAAAATAAGAAAAGAGATTTATTTATTTTTTTCTAAGAAGACTCTTAGTTCAGTTACTTTGTTATTGTTGATTATATTACAAATTATAGTATCTTCTGTGATCCTACTGGTAATTTCTGTTACTATTAATTTAAGTTTTTTATATCTTCCAAGATATTGTATATCTTCCGTAAAAGAGATAAACGATCTCATTTCGTAATATTTTATTAAAAGTTATTGTGTTTCGCATTTAATAAATGAATAAGAACGTAATTAAAATATTTTTATTTTCTTTATATTTAAATTGGCCTAAACAAGAATCACCCATTTACGTAGTTCCTAATAATACTTTTCACATTACAGTGTCATCTTCATCTTTGGGATGAGAAATGAAACTTAATATATGTGTTTATTAATAGTTTTATAATGCCTGAAATCAATAACTACAAATGTAAACGAAAGGAACATAATATAATAATTAAAAGAACTATTAACATAACTATAAGCTTGTTAAATCTAACTTAGAAAGTAACTTATGACCTTGTATTCGATAATTTATTGATATAATTTATGATAAGTTTACCATGAGCATTTCCGTATTTAAAATGTACCACAAAGGACAGCTTTAACAAATTACGACTTAAAAAATATTCTGACTGAAAAATAAATTCGTTGTTTGCTAATTGTAAGAATACATTGTTTAAAATGTATTCAAAAACTCACCTTCCTGAAGACCCAGAAAGTAATAAAATAATATCTTTGGTGGTTTATATATTAGTATTAAAAATATATATTTGTAAAACAAGTATACCTCCCTTATTTGTGTGGATAGCTTAAAAAGCCATCTCTAGATTAAGTCGTTGGTGCCAGTAGATTGCCCGTTTTTTTAAGGCTTCTCAAAGACACCTGACGCTGAATATTTCATACAACACACAACGGGCAAACTTAACCACAGATGAGAGTGAAAGTCTTAGAAAACTGAATTAATATTCTACAATAGTTGTGTAACCAACAACTTCCTTCGAAGTGTAAGTGTTATAATCGATCGTAGGTACTATAAACATACTTTTTGTTTTTAAATTATCATGTCCACACAGAACAGTCTTTGGCCCGCGCAATCTCATGAATGCAGCTGACATCCATCAATATAAAACAAGACAAATTCATATGTGGAACGGACCATATAACATATCGTTCGCATTAGAAAAACAATGCCTTAAAACAACGAGAATTAATTAACCAATGAGATCACGGGCACTTGAAAGCTCCTCACGATCTCCTCGTTTATTAAAGGTCAGTAACAATGAATCATTATGAGTTTTAGACAAAATATTTTTTTAATACATAACAAAATTGCGGCAGGTTTGTCTAAAAACTACTGTAAAACCTAGCATACTTAGGTTCGAAGTTTATTTAATAAGTCACCGTTATTTCTTCAAAGTGTAATTCTTTATTTGTATATGTTGCGTTACGTTGATATCCTAGATAACAATAAAAAATAATTAAACGTCAAATATTTCAAATAGAGTTATTTCTTAACCTTTTTTTATTTTGATTACCTTTACGCCAAAGCAGTTCTAGCAATATTAAGCCCCCAAGTTTTGTCGGGTAATTAGACACCTATTTGTGTTCTTTAAGGCTTTGTCTCAATATTCTTAAAAGCGGTGGACGAAGATATGCTTTTAATACCAATTAATAATAATGAGAGCCAAGAATTTACTTTCGGTCTGAGAATATTTTTGTATAAAAATTGCCGTTATATTTGGTCCCTTCAAATCGTGTAAAGATGCATGATGAGTTTTGCTTGTTCAAATCATTTCCAAATAATATTACTATTTATAGTTTAAATTTAAATATTTTAAATGCTTGTTTGTATCTTTATTATAAAACTAGAATAAAGTGAAATTTGATTCACATACTGTCAAAATCGAAAAGTTTTGGTATTTTTGCGAAATAGTAGACTACGATTTTGCTGGATAGGAAACTTGCAAGTCAATTGCTTTATTAAAAATATTGAAAACGATTTCTTTGTTGTTATTGGTTGAATTATGTATTAATAAATAAGTGCCTATTTTAATTTCTGTGCATCGTAAAGTTTATAAGAAAACAGAAAGCACACAAATATAACACATATAAAAAATTCAAATACTATTGTTATTAACACAAGAATACCAATATTTTTCGCTCTTCTAATCATGTTTTAGGGAACTTTACCACGCGTTCCCATCGACTGAGCAGGCCCACGCCATGGCCTGACGGTGTTTTTTTTTAGCCGCGTAAGCAGCACTCTCCGCTGGGAGGGTGGTGGATGATGCATCATGCATACCTCCTTTGTGGGGTGATGTGGGACTCACGAAATTGGCATATACTCACTAAAAACCACCTCGTTAGCAACACTTGATTAGGGAAGGGGTGCACTCCGCTAACGGGCGTCCGCCAGTTGTTAAAGTTGCACCAAGAGTGGTCAAAGGGACATGAGGTAGGGCCAGTCTGGGCAGCGGCGGAGCCGGAGGCTGTGCAGAGCAGCTGAAGCCGGAGTATCTGCGGGATCAGTTCATTTGAATGTAGCTATTATGAACTGAGAAGGGAACTATGCTCTGTCAAAGCCATGAGGCGCTCTGTACGTGAGCGGGAAGCACTTAATGGGTTAGGTCTATTTTAGGCCATCAGTAAGCTTTTTGTTTCAGCACTTAATGGACGAATGAAAGGCACGATAATTCGTATCATTTATGTAAATGATTATTAAAAAAGTATCAAAACTAAAATATTTCCCAATAAAATGATCTTAATGAATAAGAAACTAAACGTGAGGAGTCTCCATACAATAGCTGCACAACGTTGGGGTTACTGATTCAATGCAAAAGAAGTTTTGCTGGTGATAAAGGCATTAAGCTTTTCATAAACATAACAAAAACATATTACAAACTTAATTATGTTAATTGTATAATCTTGCAAAGCATTATTTTGGTTGCAACAATAACTTTTTGTGAGTTTTGTTTTCTTTTAGTTCGGGATCCCTATCACTAAACTTCAAAATTTAAATACGTCAATCCAATATTCGTCCGCTCTGTTATTTTGCAACAAGTGGATGTGCTCTTTCGGTTTTCCTTTTTGATTTTCCTTTATATTAGAACGTATTTTATCATAAAATAAACTAAATTATCCAAAAAAACTCTCCTGTGTTAGACAATAAGAACTCAAGCTGAAAACAAGCTTCATAAGCGCCGAAGGTTGCGGATATTACCAAGAATACCTTAGTATGTATCTTGATCATACACTTACTATTAAAGTTGCACGGGGTTAGCATAATTAGCTGAGAAGGTGTCTAAACGCGACAAACACTCGCTTCGGGTCCTCCGTAGAGACCTCTTCCTTTAAAAGCCTTTAGGTTAGTCTAATGTATAAATGTGTTTACTTTCTATATTCTAATTAAGATTTTGGACACTTGACTCTAGTGTTGTACGTAAGATTTCCTTTGACTTCATTATTTTATTTAAAAACCAAAAACAAAAAAGTTAGTTCAATAACCTTTTAAATATGGTTTATGACTACATAGTCAATCTATTAAAAATAAGCATGACGGTATTATATGCTGAAACATCATCGGCCGACGGCTCAAACACTATGGACTTGATATGCTTTCGTGCAACCTATCCTAACCTAACCTAACATCAATATGTTTGATAGTATTGCAAACGATACGCATATCGTCTGCAAGTGAGGGTCGAGATGTGGGCTGGGATAGTCGAGGAACCGGGGTGGGATTTGGAAGTACATCGGGCGCTGTCTCTAGTTCTCTGGAGCAGGCTTGGGCTGCGTAGGCTTTGCAGCCGGAGGCATCTGGCTACGCAGCGGCGGCGGCTACTTAGCTTCTTTCCAAGCTTTTGGAAAGAAGCTAAGGTCAGGTAAGTCAGGTTGAGGCAGGTGCTTAAGTGCGTGGTTGGAAATACCATCCGCACCCGGAGCCTTTTGGACTTTTGACTTTTGATGAGAAGCGAGATTTCATCATTAGAACTGTGACAGGGTCGGCGGTGATGGGGAGAGAGTCTCTGCGAAGGACTTCGTCCTCCACCGCCTGGATGTGTGTGGGATCACCAGTTTGCTAGCTGGGCGAGCATTGTGCGGCAATGCTGTCAGCGAAGCATTTGGCTTTGTCTTTGACTTCGAAGGCAGTAGTGCCATCGAGACGAGTGAGAGGAGGAACGTGAGAGGCGGTGTCTACGCGTAAGGCTCGGGCCATACTATAACACGCTTGGTGGGACGGGGAGATATTCATAATGAGATCGTTCATCTGAGCGTCTCGGAGTTCCGCGAGGCAAGATCTAAATTTGCGTTCTAGCTGATTCGCAGCTGTTCTATAGGTGGGCGTGGGATATTTCTTGGCTCTCCGGAGAGCCGCGTTCTTAGCTGTAATAAGATTGCTAACGGCTAAGGGAAGCGTGGGTTTGCCTTTCTTAGCAACCTTTTCGTTTTCACTGATGGCTGAGTTGATAGCATCAAAGAGAGAATTTACTAATGAATCTATTTTATCCGGGCTATCTTATTGATCGGGCGAGATCGTGAGTGGAGAGTTCGGGCCTCTAAGGCTGAAACTATCGTATTTTTAAAACCTTTCCAGTTGGTAAAGGTCTAAGGAGATGTGACGTTATCGTTAGGCGCGCCTAGCACGAAGGAGACGGGGCGATGGTCGGAGCCTAGGTCATCGAGCGGTTCGATGGACCTGAGATCAAGATTGATTCGCTTGATAATTGCAAAGTCGAGGATGGCAGGAGAGTAGGTCGGGTTGTTGGGATAGTGAGTGGGAGTGATGGGGGATATGACGTCTAAGTCAAGGGAGTTAGTGATGTCGAGGAGAGCGATACCGCTGGTGTTGGTCGATAGGCACGTCCAGTCAGTATGTTTGGAGTTAAAGTCTCCGAACATAATGACTGAACGGCCGAGGGCGAGAATGGGCTCAAAGTCAAATTCAAATTCAAATGCGGATAGGTCTGGTGCCACTGGGTATGTAGACTGAAGCTATGATGAGTTATAGCCAATCTTCAAACAGTGGCTTCCATGTCGAGGAGAGGAGGGGTACGGAGAGGACAGCAATGGAAGCCTCTTTTGTAGTACATAGCAGTGCCGCCCAAACCGTCGGAGTTGGGCCTATCATTACGAGTAAACGCGTACTTGGGAATCGCGAATCCCCTGGAGCGGTTAGGAGTGAGCCACGTCTCTCAAAGAAGCAATAAGTCTGGCTCGTTGTTGAAGGAACAGTTTGAGCTCAGGAAGATTGCTTAGGCTACGAACGTTAAAGGAAATTAGGGATAAGCCCTTGGGTTTAATACGGCCGGACGCGGGATTTGCGGGTCTAGACATTATATTTACTTATTTAACAAATTAATATAAAAAAATCAAAATAAAAATTTATAACGAGCTTACTAACGAGTGATGCTCAGCTAACGCAAATAAACGCTCTTGAGGAGAGCGGGCGGCTCGCAGTTTGCGTGCGAGAACAGAAATTTCCTTAATGTCGACGTTTTGGATGACGTCGAACACGGTCTTCATGTTCTCAGCCAACGATGACTGAGGTGAAGATGACGGAGCGGGACGCGGGCCTACGGGAGCTACGGGAGCTGGGATAGGACGGGAAGGTGCAGGTGGAGCGGCCGGACGCTGCCTCCAGGACAGAGCCGGAGTAGGCGTCGGCTGAACGGGCTTTGCTTCCGTGGGACCCTGGTTGCGCAGCAGTGGGAAGTTGGCAGGAGTGAGCGGCGGTGCCGGTTTTGGCGCGGCCCTCTTAGCGGTGGAGCGCGGAGCGTGCGGACAGCCCTGTAGTTAGCTGTGTGGCCGGACTGGCCGCAAAGCACACAGGCAGGGGGGGAAGTGGATTCGGAAGTGCGAGTGCACTCCTTAGTGATGTGGGGAACCAGGCACTTAACGCACCTGGGGGGAGGTAAGCAGTTAGCCGCTGCCTGGCCATAGAGCTGGCAGCGGTGGCACTGCCCAGGGTGACCGCGGGGTTTGGGACGCTCGACGGAGATATTCGAGAGTCCGCAAATTGTGCGAGCCTCTCTGAAGATCTCCTTCGAGTTGGGAGTATTGGATAGGATAACTAGTGCTAAAAGAAAACGCCTACCGCGGTTGGAGTGCACAAGCACTGCTTCGGCCGGGAAACCCTGGGACTTAAAGTCTTCGAGGATTTCATCGTTCGCGAGCTCGAACGGGACGCCCCATAGTACTGCGCGGATCTTACGCTCCTCCGGGAGGGCGTAGGTGTGAAATGCGATTCGTAATTGAATCCCCACAGATGCAATTAACTCTCAGAGCGCCTGAAGGGTGCCCACACATGATAGCGGGGCCATAGTGGCGGGCGAGAGAGGGACAATAATGTATAAATATATATACTATGAACCTACCAAGGAAGACTAACTTCCTAAACCTCCCTTACCGCGGTAGGGGGGTTGTCACGACGCGGAATTGTGCCCCTTATTCGGGCAGCACCGTTCCGTCACCCTGGGACAGGCGAAAAAAGTCAAAACAAAAAAAAAACATATCAAACTAAGTAACGGTAATAACAAGTATTGAAGCTAGAATAGCCTTAATTCACATTAGGATAATTCTCAGTTTTATAACGCAGCATTAAAACGTCACAGTCAAAAAACTCAATCAAGGAACTTTTGGCGGCAATTTGAGGAAGTTGTGCTCTTCACTGATTTTTCTTTTAAAACGCTAAAAATATCACTAAACTGTGCTTTTCACTTTTAAAATTTATTTTTTTAACATTTACAACTTACATTTACAAAATTCCGTACGGTGTATCATTATTATTTATAGAAACAGAAAAAAAGTTAAATTTTTAGGGCTATTTTCCTGGCATTCGAAAAGTGTACTTTGTTACGGAGACAACACAGCTCTTAATGACTGTAACCGTATTGATTAACTTGTCCTTTTATCGAGAAAGTTATGAAACTTTGAAAATTATTCATCGCGAACTTTGTATTTAGAAGAGCTTTTGTTGACTTACAATTCAAAGATTTTTCTTTTCAAAGCAAAGTCATCTATCATGCCGGTATTCTGTAGCGTTGTATGATATTTCTCCTTGATTTATTTTTGTTACAATTGTGCTTATTTTGAAGGCGTCTATTGAAAAGTTAAACCCAAATAAAGAGAAGTTTATTAGTTCTGAAATCGTACTGAATAGATCGTATTTATTGTACGATATTTTATGTACATACATAAAAGTTTTATATTATAAAATGCTGGTGGTTAGTTAAGGCGCTATTCTCGATTTTGAAATCTAAAGACTTTTATAACTTGTTTTAATTAAGCTGACAGATTTAACGGTAATATGCCTCAGGAATTGTTTTGAAGGTCGGTGTAAAGTCTGTTCTCTGAAATGAAGTCTGAAATTTCTGTTCTCGCTCCGCAGTAGCGTGTAAGTTGCTTGAAACCACCCTTTAAATCGATTGAGGCTAATATCCCTGCATCGCGGTTAATACGGCTGTTGTGATTGAAAACTATGATGGAATGGTAAATAGTGAAATTCTCCTTTCAAGACTCCAAAGCCATATTGCCACTAAAGAATCTATTTTTCGCTATTGTGTATGTTATCTGGCATTCTTTAGCAAATTATTTTATAATAACTATTCAAAAATAATTTTTTTTATAAATTGTATGAAAAGGATTTTTTATCAAACAATTTATTAATTTTTATCTACAATAAATAATCATTTGACGGCCAAGTAGCGTAGAGGTCAGTAGCCTTGTCTCATACGCTGGAGGTCCCAGGTTCGAGTCCAGGCCGGGACATTCATTTGTGTGATGAACACAGATATTTGTTCTCGGGTCATGGTTGTCGATAATTATATATGTATGTTTATTCTGGGTACAAATTATTGTTTTATTAAAAATAAACGTTTTCTTATATTAGATGTCTCATTGACGACTTACATTGAGTGTAATGATACGCCTTATCGATAAACCATGATCTAATATTTAAAAAACACTTCATTTTAAAAACATTGTATTACCTACATAATGATGTGAATGAATGCATTTCTATGACAGAATCAAAAATGAATGTACCTAATATTGCGGAATACAATACCTATTGATAACCTTCAATAATAATATTTAATTATTTTGAACATCGCGCGTATGTATTAATATAAACACATACGTAAACACATACATACACAAACACATACATAATATAAACACATAAAATTGAGTAGTATCAACAGCTAATTGCCATAAAACGCAAAAAAGATGATGAAGACAATACCTATTAACTTTATTCATTTTTCGTTCGAACATCAGTGTTTACCAACTTACGACCCTTATTGAATTTTTGGAAGGGCAGCCGGAGCTTGCACTTGGGCGCATCTCGCGCTCTAAAGAGGGTCGCAGTCTGGCGAAGAGGCTTTATTTAGGGACGTTCTGAGTAGCGTATAATATGTATTTTGTATGTAATTCCAACATAAAATGGGTGGAAACTTCAATTACAATGGAGTTGAGCCAGGGCAGGTTATGTTACGCAGTAACAAGATACTTTGGAAGAAGGATATTTTTTATAAATTATATTTCACCTTGGTTCTTGTCACAAACAGGTAAATACCCTACTAGTTTAAGGTAACGCAAATATCAGTTTTTATAAGTTTTTCGCTATTTCCATACTTATTGACTATTTTCCTTTCAAACATTTCTTCAACATTTTATGACTTAGAAATAAATAATAATGGTTAGTCTCGTATCTATATTTATGATATACGGTGCATTTGAAAATGTGGTTTCACCCGTGTAGCTCCTGTCCCGTGGAAATTACTGGATACAATATAGCCTTTTTTACTACTGTATAATGTAGCTTCCTAATGAATTAATAACTTTGAAAATTGGTTTGGTAGTTTCAGGATTTACCGATTATTTAATCTTTTCCCTTGGTAAGCATATTTATTTATTTATTTTATTAAGTGTACAAACAGTTTACAATCATATTACAGCTAAGTTGTTTCCCTCCCGCTACCAGCGGAAGCAACCAATTCATTGTAAGCACGGCAGATGCGGGCAATAGGGTTGTAGGTTGTAGGTTGTATACAAAGGATTTTGGACGTCTGGGGTTTGGTTTTCAGTTAAAGTTAAGGCAGGACAATAAGGGAGAAGAAGAAATTGTATTATGCATTAATTTGTGTAGTATATGAATGAATGAATAGTAATGATCATGAGTATTTCAAGTAAGAGAAACAATATTTAAAATATCATTCCTATGCGTGTTTACATAAGTTAAAATTCCCCAATACAAAAAAAATCACGTGAACAATTATGGAAGGGGTTTGAAGTTGTTTGCATGGAGCTCTGCATAATCTCCAATTGTCTTCTTTTCCGAATCGTGGCACACGATAAAACTCATGTATATCGATTGGAGACAGTCTAAGAATACAAAAATATTCAGTATACTCTAAAGTGTCCACTTTCATAGCTAAGCGCCAAAAAATATTGTAAAAGATCAAAACTGTCAGATCCTACAAAGGGACTTTGTCTTTTTAAGCTCTGTAGTGGGTTCAAACATTAGTTCTTGGCTAAATCAATCGTTTAAATTTAATTTCTACATAATATATCTAGGAATTTAAATTTAATATGCGGACTTTTGTAACTGACCACATAGCCAATAAGTTTTTCCATCCATCCATCCATGAAATCTTTTGAAAATACTTAAAAAACGTAAAATATCATGCCTCTATGCACACCTGCCAAAGTATGCCTTTCAATAATACCTAAGTGCATAAAACTATGTTTTAAAAAAAGATCTGTAAAAATTTACCGAAAACCATAAGAGTAGCTATCTAAAGTATATAAATAAATAGCATATTGTCACTATCAGCCTTACTTTATTATTTCCTGGACAGACTGGTCCAAAGGTACAAAAAAAATTATTTAAATATAATTTCTTAACTCTTTTGCTTGAGGTTTTAGAAATTGTAATGTGATCAAAATTTCATGGCTTTTTGAAAAAAATACTTTTCAATGCACTTGGGTTACTCAAATAACCCGTGATTTTTAATTTAATTTTTTTTTCCATGACCCGTAAATTATCACGATTTACAGCGAAATAACCTTTGACTAGTGAACAACTTGTGTTTACGTAGTTGTTGTTCATATAGTTTTTCTCTAAAAGTTGAAAATGACCGAGATTTTGAGGAAAACAGTTCTTACCTTAAAATCAAGATGGAGGATAACGAATTAGATCACAATTTGAAATTAGACTCGCAGTGACCTCTTCTACTTTTTGACGTCAATAAGAACAAGTAATTGTCAATGTTGAGAAATAAATATTTGAATTTGAATTTGAATTTGAATACGGGATGGTTCTAGCTTAACCCACTATAAACAAATCTATAATCTAACTGGACTCTAAACAAAACTGACATATCTAATCTTAGTAAACATAACGACAATGTCGCAAGTGGATGGTAAAATTAGCCGTTCGACTAGACGGCTAGTCGTTTTGCTAAATAATTCTGTTCAGCTGTTCTATAAATATTAATAAAGCAAGCAACTTTTGATTTATTTATAAGTTACTTATCAACTTGTAAATATCCTACGTTGAGCGCGAGCCGTGTGAGCGAAGGGAGCGTAGTTCGGTAGCACGAAGAGTTTGAGAACAGTAAACTGGGTAGTTGAGAGGCTGATTATACCATTTACCTACAACAACAATACTACTTTGATAATCCGAAAATGCCGGTACTACAAAAATTGTGGGAAAACTCATGCTTTTATTCAGTCATAAGTTCTTTTAATATCTCAATTATAAAAAAGGAAACACCACATTCCGTTCATTAATATATTAATACAGTATAAAATATTCAATACAAACATTCCGCTTATTTGATATGCATTGAATAAACCAAGATGTCGAGGTGTTGAGAGAATCTGTTGAGGTATTGTATTAAACATGAAGATAAGATGGTATTATACGATTGTGTTTGACAAAGTTTAACTAAAGTTATGGTGTTTTATAATAAACAGTCATTTTGAATGATAATTATTTAATTGCCGGTGATTTTAATTTACCTGGTGTTAAGTGGAGTTCATCTGATCCTATATTTTTACAAAAGGGTTCCGTTGAGGTTCATTCAATAGCTGTGGAGTTGGTTAATTTTTTGTACTACTGTGGTTTAAAACAATCAAACTCAATTTTAAACTCAAGCCATAACACGCGGGCTTTAATTTTTTCTAACTTTGGTGTTAATATTTTGCGTTCTCTTAGCCCGCTTGTGCCTGAGGATAATCATTATCCCTCGATTGAATTCGACGTATGCGACATTATAGTCCCACCTATGAAAGCTAATTTTGACGTCATTTATAAAGAAATAATTTATTATAATTGGTAAAAATTATTTGAAAACTGTGACATTGAAAATATAATACATCGTTTTTATGACATTATATAAAAAAATATGTACCTTGTTCTAAAGTATCATGCACCCATCAGTGTGGTACAGTCAGGCGCTTATTCGTGTCACAAAGAGAAAGCAAAGTATCCATTCACTGTGGAAACGGTTTCACAATCTCAACGACCACGCTTCCTTTTCGACTCTCAGGGCTCGCCCAAAAAGTTACAAGTAGAATGTTTTAAAAATTATACTGAATAGTCTCAAAGCATGATAAAAACATCTGCGAAGTATTTCTGGAAATTCGTGAATTCGAAAAGGAAACGTGATTCAACATACCCGGGCCATATGGACTATGGAAGTTTGAGTGTCAGTGGTGGGGCGGAAATATGTGTGGCTCTTAATGACTTTTTCTTGCAGAATTTTAGTTTACCTCTTAAGGTGGTTCGATTTCCATACAAAAAACAATCGGTATTCACTGATACAGGATATAGAATAAAGCTTTAATTACGAGTTCTACAAACTATTTTCTAGTTAAATTTGTCGCGAAATGAATAAAAAACCATACTTTTCATTTAGAAATCAAAATTAAAAACTGAAAATTTTCATCTAATTTACGAATGTGTGTGTGACAATTACACGATATGCGACGTTGCCTCTTCGTGCGATCACCGAAAAAGACAAACGCTCGGGGATGGTTGCTCGTGCGCTATGTTGCCGTTCTTACTGTCTGTCTGCTCACTACTTAGTTTGCTTACACTTTGTTTTGTTGGTTATTTCTTTCTTACAAATAATATCAACAACGCGTCTTTAGATTCATAATTTGTTTTTGAATCCCTTATGCATTTACTGTGTCGTTTATACGCCAATCAGCCGTCGTGAAAATCAAATTAATCATGGAAGGAACTTCAAAGGCACTTTATGGAAAACACAAATATTCCGGCCCACCGAAATCTAAAAAAAGGGCTCGAACTCAACTAAAACGCCATGACGGGGATGGTGTATCGTAAATAATTATCTGTTTTACTTCTTGATTAGGTACCTACCTATATTTTCTGTCATTTGGCCTGCATTTGGCTAGCTAGGGTTGGAAAGGATGATATTAAAGTACTTTAGTTTCTTTCTCCTTTTACCAGTCAACAAATATTCTACATATTTTGTTCTTTCAGTCGTGTGGAGGTACGGCATACAAAAGAGAATATAGCTATAGTAGAAAGTGAGGAAGTTAAAAGTAAAAGGTTAGTTTTAGTATCCTATACCTACAATACATGTTATGTGTACATGTCATAGCGAATACCATATTTTCTATGTTTATTATTTTCAGACCTGTTTTGAAAACATATACCTAGTAGGAAATTGTGGAGTCAATATTTCTGAAGAGTTTTGAATGATATGTTTTAAAACTGTATTTTATTTCAGGTGTAGTGCTAAATGAGGAGGCAATTATTGAAATACAATTTTTTTTTTCACTAGAAAGAAAATCAATAGACATCCTGACTGCTCTGTGAGAGATGAGAAGAATTTTCCCATTGTCGAAAAGAATGGAGTTTTATCATTGAAGGAAAATCACAATTACTACTACCAAGTAAAACATGATATTATCGCATCACACTTATTTTGTAAACTTTATTTTTATTTTAGTAAAGCCAGCAAACAAACACTGGAGCAATCTGATGGTAAAAAACAATCCAGGCCAACATATATCTCTATGTATGTATGCTAATCAAAGGTGAAATTATTGAAATGAAATGAAATTATTAATAATGCATTAGTGACCCAAGATTTAAATGTACAAATTCAAATGTGTAATTTCCCTGATTGGTCTTCCCTTTTATCTGAAAGGCAACTCCTATACACATTTTTATTATGGTGGTTGAAATAGGGAACTGAAACTGGGCTTCATCTTCAAATTCAATTATATCATGTTACCTGTTTCATTCCACCCAGGGATGCATTGGCATGGCATTATTAATATAGTAAATCCGGGCTATGAACAACATGTGTGCTAAATTGTTATATATTGTTTGTATTCTACCAGGTACTAATAATGGTTTTCTTTTAGGTTCAGGGCAACTAAGGATTACAAGAATGAAAAAATGTTATATCATTGGTTTTGTAAATTCAACTACGCCAGTAACTGTAATTGAAGTAAAAAAAAACGAACCATCTATTAAGAAAATGATCCATAAATTGGTTTGCTTTCATAAAAACTCCATATTGCCAGAAATAATACAAAGGCGAATACAAAAGGGAGCTAAATTTATTGATCTAGAATAAGTGCATAAAATAAAAACCCATTCGACCTATTGTGTGTTTCTTGATTTTTATTATTGACAAGACCTCTTATCCCAAAAATTCTACTTTCTACATAAAGAAATATACAAACATTTTCTGCTGCATATTTTTTCATACTTACACCTAATTTACTTATTACAATATAAGTAAAGTCCCCGGACAATCACACTGCCTTGCCTACTGGGCCCCAAGACTTGTGTTACCAAGTAGCGAACTAGGGGGGAGGGAACCTAGAATTTTAATAAATATAGGTATACCATCCAAGACCTGGTTTTTTTTTGTTTTTTATTAATTCTTGTTCCGTGCGAGAATCGAAACCGCGACCTCACGATCTTACGGCTAGCACTTTAGGCTAACATCTCAGTGTGATCCAATAAAAGAAAAATTATTTGGTACCCCTTCTGTCACAAAGATATTGCGTTGGATAGGGACCCATAACACCACAAACATCGGGTTTTGACGGCCTCCATAGTGCAGTGGCTAACTCACCAAGCTGTTGATCAAGAGGTCCTGGTTTGATTGTCACACAGAACAAAAAAATTGTTCCGGTTCTAGGTATATATATCTTTTTTTTATTTTTTATTTCTCAACATTGACAATTACTTGTTCTTATTGACGTCAAATAAAACATGATTTTACCACCAGTTCGAAAAAAACCTTCGTGAAGAAGAACTGGCAAGAAACTTCACGGGTATATTTTTTTCAAAATAAATTTACAGAGTCTCTTTATGTCTATACAAAATTATTCTTTTCTGCATCTGTTAGCTCGGCAAGTCTCCCTCCCCCCAAGTATCCAAACGACGAACACCCTCAAACGGCACCCGTTCACGAGTTAACGCGGGTAATGTATATGTATAGGTATATGTAAATAAGTACCTGCTAGTTGATAATCCATAACACAAACCTTGGTTTTCTTAGGCGCCATGGATTACTACTTTGGGGATATGATAACAGTAACATACGCAAAAAGAATAAATTTTAGAGAACACCAGAATTTCGCCTCCTTTTTACAACCTGGTCTAAATATAGCTATATTATAGTTAGGTACTTATATTTCTATCCGAACGAAAAAACTATACTTTGGGGTTCGAACTGACAACTTGCCGCTTAGAATCTAGGCGCACGCATAAAACGCCAGCATGCTATATTTGCGTCGTATTACTACGTAAACTAAATATCAAACACTCGCTACGAGGAGGCCATAATACATGTAAAAAGGACGTCGTCTGTTGCGCTCTCTATCGCACTTGTAGGAGTTTTGTTTGCTTGTGTGCGATATGCTTAAACTACGTAAAGGAATACATAATTAACTTATTTGGATAGTACAATACAACAACACGTGTAAAGTAATTTTTGGCAATTCTGTATTTATATAAAGATGTCGCAAAACATCTTTAAAGTCAAAAAATTTTAAAGCTGATTTCACAAATAAATAAAAACCAGAAATTTGTGGAACTAGCGCCATCTAGCGGGACTTTAGCTTTTTGTAGGCTCATCGAACCACCTTAATGCTGGGAATGATGCCCACATCACACCGCACTTTCTTGAAACTGAGTCTTTAGGTGCTCCTGTAGTAGATACAGGTTGATATAGCTATACATATACAGATACAGGATCTACAAATATATAGATATACTCATACAGGATCTATTTTTGGGTTGTACTCCATCCATCATACTGAATTTATAATGTACGCGGACGATACTAAGATTTTTATGAAAGTAAATGGGCTTATAGACAGTAAAAATCTACAGGAGGATTTGAATCGCTTATCAGACTACTATGCACAGAACCGTATAAATATTGACAATTGCCTACATATTATTTTTTCCCGTAAGTGCAATCGCTTGTCATTCAGTTATTTCTTCAATGATACGGAAATTAAGAAAACCAACCTTGTTCGCGATTTGGGGTGTTCCTCGATGCAAAGCTTAGTGTTAACGAGCATGTTGCATTCATAGTCAATAAAGCATACCAGAATCTTGGCTCTGTACTACGATCTACAGCTCCCTTTTCAGATATAATCTGTGTGAGGATACTGTATTATTCCTTGGTTCGTAGCATACTAGAGTATTGCAGCACTGTATGGAACACCCAATATATTGTACACAGTCATGCTATTGAGTTAATTCAACAAAAATTTCTTAAGCACCTGAGCTATAGACAATCATAGCCCCATAAGTTATACCCGGATGCTCGCAAACAACACCATGTGCTGTCCCTAGAATCCAGACGTACTTTGCTCGATATGCTTTTCTTATACAATATCTGTAACGGTACAGTGAGTGCAATGACCTCATTAATCTCACCCTCAATCTGCGCACTCCGTCCACAAGGACAAGACATACTTCCTTATTTTATCCGCAGCACACGAAAACAAATTACACTCGAAACTCAACTATCAATAGGATTCAAAACACATATAATAAAAAATTCGCACAAATCACTGACATATTTTATGAGAACAAGGCTAAATTTAAGCAAAGTATATTAAAGTTACTAAATAGAGGTTGATAACAACATGGCTATATATTGTTACGTTCAAATATATACACACATGCACACATACACACACCCTCATACACACACCCTCATATACACACACAAACGCACTCACGCACTGCTACCGACCTACAAAAAAAAAATTAGATTTTTTTTGTAATAACTTTTCAAAAACTGTTTTAATTAATTAATCCTAACATTTGTTTTATTTGCTTTGTGCTAAAATCATAACTGTCCAATCCATAACTGACTGTCAGTTTTATATAGATATTACTTAATTAATGTATTATTTTAAGAGCTGTTGTTTTTGTTATAATTAAATAAATAAATAAATATCTTTGAAAGCAGTTTTACTCTTTTTAGGAATAGAGGGATGTTCGCATTTAAACAACCTGCTTATTATTGGTAAAGTATTTAGGTAGGTTTCATCAAGTTAGAATACGTTGTAATGCACATTTAAAACACTATGCCTTGTATAAAATGTATACCACCTGTACGGTCAGCTAACTACTTTCATGTGTCTATTGTATAGTGTTATGTGTATGTCGTGTGATCAATAAAAACTGTATAAAATATTAACTTTAGTGTGACTGTATAGAACTGTAATGTGCTGTAATAGTTAGCCGACTGCACAGGAAAGGGTGAGGTTGAATCTGTAACCTATAAATAACCCTTATTTCATACCTAACCACCTAACCTATCCTTACACTACGTATATATAAATATATAAATAGATGCGGGATACCTATTGCCGTGAGACCTAAGGCAATAGGCGGAAGAGAAAGGGATAAAAGGTTTGGAAAGGTTTTCTCACTGCCGGTCAAGCAGACTCACAAGACCGATCATTGGATGGCTAAAGGTGTCTTGGCCACAGTGAAAGGAAGCTGCAAGTCATAGACATAGTCACGTCGTAGTACTTCTTCAGGGCGTCGTCGTTGCTAGATCAGCTTGGTAGTCGTCTTGTCAAGGGTTGCCCAATTGAAACAGCGTCGAGTCCAAATCAAAGAGAGTTTATTTATAAAAATGAAAGCTATTTATACCAACTCTATCTACAGTAGTTTGTGTACAATGTAAAATACGTCAATTGATGTATTTACTATTGTTGCGTAAAAATTGCTACGTTTTTGGTAGGTCAACGCTCTGCTGATTAAGATGCCAGTTGACTCGTGTGAACATCTTGGCGCCTCTCGACATCAGGAGTCTTCAGTTCGTAGAGTTGGATGTCGTGCGGCCAGGGCGAGGCGACCTTCGTTGGCCGAGGCAGCGCGCGGGAAGCCTGGCGCTGGCTGCCGCCCTGCCGCAACGAGGCTGGCACAGCAGCCTCCTCCGCTGGAGTCCATCTCGCTGCTCGTATCTTGCGCACCATCTGTGGAATACAAAAATAAATAAATAAAACTAAAAATGTAATTCCTATTATTGTCGAAAAGCTAATTACGTATGTTTGGGTAGTGATGCTACTCCAAACGGTGTTGTCTAGAGTTGTCTGTAGGTTATTTTATTTATTAATTAAATGATTAAAAATGTCAGAAGAGCTATCTAAAACCTGCTCTTTAGAAATATTAGTATAATTACTATACAAGGGTTTAAAACTGAACAATTTAAAGTCTATGGGTCTCCTATACGAAGCTAAAACATTAATTGAAGTCGTTCTTAGCACAACTAATGTAGTCGTTATTGTCTTTATAATGCAATTTCCAGATATTTGTATGATTCCGACATCTTGTAAAGAGACTTCATTTCTTTCTCCATCGCACACAATGGACACAGTTTCTTTGTGTCTAGTCAAAAATAGCCAAGTATTTGCCATCTGCAATCTTTCAATCAAAAAAGGAACCATCTTGGTTTTTCATAGGTATTGGTGTAGCGTGTACCAACTATGTTTCGATTTTCTGCTATCGGAAAGTAGGCGTACAGTATAATGTGAGTCTCATTTTCTAATATTCTTGTTTCAATTAGCTTCGATTGTTGAATGATGTGTAAGTTAGACGGGAATAATTTATTTCCTTTTTGAATTAATTCCGCTAAATTTCTTGGTGATAATACACTGTATATACTAGATTTGGATATGTATATGTCCATCAATCCTGAATAATGATCTATCACTTCTGTGATATAGTTGTAAGATAATTGATTTGATTGTAGAACGTTAATTTTCAAGTTATTTTGATCTATTAATTTATACCATCTGTTGTTATCATTAATGTAATTATAGCTTGATTAAGCTTTGTTTGAAATGATTCTAATTTATTTCTTATTCTTTCTTCTGTCTGATTTACTGTTGAAATTGTTGATATCATAAACCTTGTTTGTTGATTAGCTGAATCTATTAGTCTCCGTTGGTTTTTCTGTAATGCGTCTAGGTCTTTATATACTTCGTCGTTTACTCCAAATATTGAAGTCATAAATTGTCCGAATAAACCTCTCTTTTTTCTGTTCTGATTAATTTTTGTCAAATATTCATGTACTCTTAACTTCATGTTCTTTCTCTTGCATATGGTTATAATATTTTTTACAATGGGTCTCTGTGTTATTTATGACTGAGTTGTTGTAAAACAGTTTTTTTCAGATGTTTTTAAAACTTTTTCTAAGTCATTTTTCAACATATATCTTTGGTAATATTTTCCAATTCGAAATGTTCCTCTGTCTATGGTAACGTTTTCCATTTGTTTCACATATACCCCTGGGTCCAGTTGTTTGACTACATAACTGGCTCCAGCTGCCGATAAGAGTTGCACAATCATAATTAACATTAGCAACCAATAACTTAATTTGCCTGTCGATTGTTTAGCAATTCGTCGATTCTTCAAATTTGCTATGTTTATTTGAACAGGGGTCAGCGTTTGTAGGGTAAACAACCTCGTGGTTCCGTCCTTGCCTGGATGTATAAATTTGACCTGTGCCAAGGGCCATCTGCTTGGTGTTTTTCATCTTTAATACGGACAGACGAATGTTCCGACTTTTAAATTTTCTTCGTTAGATTTCCACTTATAGCGCTGTTGTAATTGGTGTAAATATTCTTTTGTCCACGTCTTCCAAAAATCTCTTTTAATTTTTTGTATAAGTTTCCATCTTTGTAGGAGGTCTGTGCTAACGTTTGTCTGGATGGGGTCTGGTACTCCGTCAGCTTCGCGTCCTATGAGAAAGTGGCTGGGAGTAAGTACTATAGTGTCGTTAATGTCATCGGTTTGAACACTCAATGGCCGTGAGTTCAAACAAGCCTCTATTTGTTGTAAATATGTCGTGAACTCTTCGTGAGTAAAGGTACTTTCACCTAAGATTCTTTTTAAATGGTACTTCATAGATTTTTCTCCAGCTTCCCATATTCCGCCGAAGTGTGGCGCTGCTGGCGGTGTAAAATGCCAATGAGTACCTAAGTTGGTCAACGTGTTTTGAAATTGTGCCGATTGCGTAATCTCTAATATTTCTTTATGTAAAAGGGTTGCTGTTCCCACAAAGTTCGTAGCATTGTCACTATACATGTGCGACACGTGACTTCGTCTAGCCATAAGACGTCTCAGCGCAGCCAAGAAAGACTCCGCTGATAAATCTCCAACCAACTCTAAATGTATGGCTTTTGTTGCGAGACATTTATACGGCGATATATCCTTTATAGGATTTGTGACCTCTTCCTTTCATAGCTCACACCTGTATGGGCACGGCGAAGTCGCAACCTGTGTGGCTAAATGGGTGTGATTGCGTCACATGCGGCCTGGGCAAAGCTCCCATTTTTTGTTTAGCTGTCTCAGCTTTATAGCAAATAGATTTTACACATTTGAATGTGACTTTTTACTTTTCGTTTTCCTCCCAATAGCCAATATTTTTGTGGTATGTATGCTAGTGTGAGTCGATTTACGCCGTGTAATGTTTGTATGTGCGTGTCGTGTATGATTGTTGACGTTACGTGATGTTCATGCGGCAATAATACAGGGTGCTTTTGTTCGTATGGCAAATCCGAATGTTGTAATCGTCCTCCAACTCTAATCAAACAATCTTCGTCTGTGAAGGGGTCTAAACTAGAAAGTGGATTCCCTTTTTTCAATGATTTTACGCTTTTTAATGTCTTATATTCTTCTTCGAATGAGTCCTTCTGTACTTGTAATAATATTTGTTTTTTAGTCTTATCTATTTCGTCGCAACTTAATAGTTCAGTTGATTTTTCTCGTCTTAAAAATCGCAAACAGTATGATAAAATACGTACCATACGTAGGAAGCTCAAAAACCTTTTTGTGACGTCATTCTCATTTTTAATTTCGATTGATATTTGATGACATGTTTTCATCTCTTCGCAGGGCTCTGGGATTGTTTGCTCCGTGAATGTTAACTTATTTGTTTGTAGCCATTTTGGCCCAATCCACCATATTTCATGGTTTTTTAGTTTGCTGGGCTCTATTCCTCGAGTTATGACGTCGGCGGGGTTGTCTGCGGAAACTACATGATTCCACGTGACTTGGGGTAAAGTTTTCTGTATTTCCAACACTCTATTGGCTACGAATGCCTGCCATATGTCTGCGTCACCGTTTATCCATCCAAGTGTAATCATAGAATCGGTCCAACAATATACTGTAGCTATGTTACAGTTTATTCCTTTTATTACTTTATTTATTAATTTTGTCAATAGATCGGATGCACGTAACTTGAGTCGAGGTAGCGTTGCCTTATGTTTCTTCGGAGCTACCTTTGACTTGGCTTCCAACAAAGTAATGTAATGTAGTCCACTTATTTTTATTCGACTGTACACCACGGCTCCGTATGCTTTCTCAGACGCGTCACAGAACCCGTGTAATTCGATCTTAGCGTCTTGTATATAATGGGTCCACCTAAGTATTCTTATTTCTTCGATACTTTTTAATTGGTTTTGAATATCAAGCCAATTTAGTTTTATATTTTCAGGAATTAAGTCTTTCCAGTCAATTTTATCGAACCATATTTCTTGTAATAAAAATTTCATTGTTATTATGATGGGTTGTAGCCAACCAAGAGGGTCGAATAATTTGGCTAATTCCGAAAAAATAAACCTTTTGGTCGGTTTGTAATTTGTCGTAACTTAAACTTTGTAGTAAAAAGTGTCGTTTTTTGGGGACCCCAATGATTTTCTTGTTTCTTCCATGGACAGTTTTATCATATAATCGTCTTGATTTTCAGTAGGGAGGTTTTCTAATAATTCGACGCTATTTGACGACCATTTTCTTAAATTAAATCCACCAGCTCGCAACTTTTTTATTAGTTGTGTTTGTAATATTTTGGCCGATTCTACATCCATTTCCCCTGAGAGAATATCGTCAACAAAAAAATCTTGTAGGGTGGTTTTACTGGTAATAGGGAAGTTTTGTTGTTCATCTTTTGCCAGCTGTTGCAGCGTTCTTACGGCCAAATATGGCGCTGCAGTCGTACCGTATATAACGGTTGTCAATTCATATTCTTCAGTGGTTTCAGTTGGGGAAAATCGCCATAATATTCGTTGGTATTTTTGGTCGTCTTTGTGAATTTTTATAAATCGGTACATTTTTTCAATATCCGCCATAATGCAATTTAGTGTTTGCGCCATCTAAGTAAAATCGTTGCCATATCTTGTTGTAAACGCGGGCCTTTATACATATTGTCATTAAGGCTCACTTTTGTATTTGGCTTGTCGCTTGCGTCGAATACTGTACGTAATTTTGTAGCCAACGCGTCTTCTCGAATTACCAGCTGGTGCGGTATATAGTGTTTGCCCTCGTAATTGTCTTGTTTAATAACTTTTGTCATAATATGATTCATATCTAAATACTCTTGCATAAATGCATTGTAATATTGTCGTAAATCCGGTTTTTTGACGAGTGTCTTTTCTAATTGTATGAGTCTGGCGGCGGCTTTTTGTCGCAAATTTCCATATTTTATGGAATGGTCTTTTAATGGAATCCTGACAGTATAGATCCCTTCCTGTGGTTCTTTTGTCATTGTCGAGGTCGTCTTTATTTTGTGGTTTCTCGTCACTAATTTCTTCTAATTCCCAGAATTTGCAGAGTTGTAATTCGTCGGTGCGCGTAATTAAACTTATTAATTTCATTTCTCTGCATATCTCTGCTCGGCGAAACCCGGACAAAGTTTAGCCCAATTCTGTATTATATTATTATTCTGTATATATTTTGCGCTATGACGCCATTTTCAAACTTTTTGAAACCTTGCAATATCTTGTTACTATAGTCTTCTGCTCCCAAAATGATATCTACAGGGCCTCGTTTATAGTAGGTAGGGTAGGCTATAATTTTATTTTCCAACATATCATTTTCTAGCGGTTCCAGGTCTTGTTTAGGGACGGCGCCAGTAAGCTTGGGTAAAATAATAAGCGATGTTGATAGTAAATAATTACTCGGGAACCTCGGTTTCAGCGTGACGTCAATCATATAGTTTGAGGTTTTCGGGTTTTCGTCTGCGATGCCCTTTATTTCCGCCTTTATTCTTCGCCTGGGATATTCTAGTAATTGTGCTACTTCCTCAGTACATAAGGATGCTTCGGATCCTTGGTCGTATAATACACGCAATAGTTGTGATGTACTGTCGAACGTTGTTGTCTGTATTAAGGCCGTAGCCAGAAGTAAAATTTTTTGTGTATCCGAATTTTGTGTGGCCACATTAGTTTTGTAAGTTTATTTTTCATTTTGTTGTGGCTTAGTCATGAGTGGTTTTGATGTTTCAGGTTTCATATTTATCGGTGAATAATTTTTGTATTTTGTAGGCTGTTTTAATGATTTATATTCTTCATAATTTCTATGCAACAGTGTAGAATGCGGCTTATTACGTATTTCACATTTATTGTATTTTTGGCTGATGCACTCTTTTTTTGCATCGTGCATGAGGCATTTATAACACATTTACTTTTCTTACAAATTCCTAATGCCGTCATTTACACTCATTGTTTTGAATAATGGGCATTGGTGTATTTGTTCTTTATTATGTTCGTTATTGCACAACCAGCAAATTCCTTTTTTTACTCGACTACGAGTACAATAAAGGAGTGTTATGATTATGTCCATGGGTATTTTTTTTCTAGATATTGATTGTTTGACCGAATATATGGTTGAGTGTTTACTTGCGATATTTTACTGGACTCTAGGCTTTTATAATTTATAATTTTGAAAATTCTTGCCATTTGTTTGGCTCGTCTAATTGGTCTTCATATTTCATATTTGTGTCTTCATCCTACTTTCGCATAACTATTCTTATTAAAATCGGGTCCCAGGTCGATATGTCAATATTTTGATTTCTCAGGGCTTCTAGACTTTCGTTTATTGTATCGTGCATTTCACGCAAATTCTTTACGATTGGACTTTGTAATTTAGGCAAATCTAATAATTTGTCTACGAACGTTTGTACAATGAGTCGTTCATCTTTATATCTATTATGTAAAAACGTAAGCGCTGCATTATAGTTGACCTCATTAACGGACAAATGCTTCATTAACTTTCGGCGTCACCGCGTACATGGGTTTTTAGGTATTGCATCTTTTCAGTCGTGGAAATAGTACAGTCGTCGTAGATAATTTTTTTAAATAAGTCGAAAAATGAATTCCAGGATTCGTAACTTCCTGTGAATACTGGTAAGGTTATTCTTGGCAACTTAGTCGATGAAGTCTTCAAACTTTGATTGTTTGATTCGTTTATTTTGTCTTGTAGTTTTTCTATAGTAATGTCGAATTGCGTTTGCGCGTCTATGTGCAGGTCTTGTCAGAAATACTCGTGGCTGAGTGTACTTTGTTCTAATAATAGTTGTATATGTCCGTCGTCGATTTCTTGCCATAATTTTTCAAGTTGTTTTGTTATGGATTGTAATTGCTCTGACGTTTTATTTTCACAAATAGCTTTCTCTGCTGTCTCTAGTTTGCGTCGGAGTTGTCTCAATCTGTACATTTGAACGAACAGTCCTTTGTTGGTCGCTGTCTGAGTTGGTCTCTAGAGAGAAATTGATGTCGACGAGCTCTCCGACATGGCGTAATTTTTCCTCTACTTGGTCAAGGTGTTCTGTTGCTAGGTCGTAGATTTTATGTGTAGTTACTTCAAAATATTTTTGCGTCATATATCTGTGAGTCATTACTAATTCTTGTTCTTCTAATAGATGGTGGTTTTGTCGTGCTCTCTGGTAAATGCTGTTCAGCAGGGATCTACTGTCGTTCTTCTTCTGGTCTTCCTGGTCGGTGAGTTTTTTTTGATGTAATCTCATATTCTTTTGATTTCTAGATAGTCGTTTTCTTGGCTCTTGATTAAGTCATTGATCTCCGTTACGTCCATTATGTCTTCTTTCTTCGCTCTTGAATGCCTTAATGGTCCCTACCTTACTCCTATCCAGCTATCCTATCGTCAGTGCCCACCTCGCCTACACCCTCGGCTCGGTATTATGCGACTTCTCAATGAACCGAGGAGGTCTGCTTGTGGAAGGCCAGCCACTGATCCGCTACCGACGAGGGATGTCTATAGGCTACAGTGAAATACTAGGTTTGTCTCGATATGCAACAAAACCGATGCGTTGTGGGTACAACAGCCCGTCGCACACGAAACGTTTAGTCAGTTTTTGTCATCTAGCCCCTAGGGGGGAAAAAGAGGGCCGCGGTTTTGGTTCAAAATTAATATCTAAGGACCGTAATGTACGGTCAGCTAACTACTTTCACGTGTCTATTGTATAGTGTTATGTGTATGTTGTGTGATCAATAAAAACTGTATAAAATATTAACTTTAGTGTGACTGTATAGAACTGTAATGTGCTGTAATAGTTAGCCGACTGCACAGGAAAGGGTGAGGTTAAATCTGTAACCTACAAATAACCCTAATTTCCTACCTAACCACCTAACCTATCCATACACTACGTATATATAAATATATAAATAGATGCGGGATACCTATTGCCGTGAGACCTAAGGCAATAGGCGGAAGAGAAAGGGATGAAAGGTTTGGAAAGGTTTTCTCACTGCCGGTCAAGCAGACTCACAAGACCGATCGTTGGATGGCTAAAGGTGTCTTGGCCACAGTGAGAGGAAGCTGCAAGTCATAGAGAGTCCAGGTCTCATCCAGTAGTCGTCAGGTAAGCCCAGTCACGTCGTAGTACTTCTTCAGGGCGTCGTCGTTGCTAGATCAGCTTGGTAGTCGTCTTGTCAAGGGTTGCCCAATTGGAACAGCGTCGAGTCCAAATCAAAGAGAGTTTATTTATAAAAATGAAAGCTATTTATACCAAATCTATCTACAGTAGTGTGTGTACAATGTAAAATACGTCAATTGATGTATTTACTTTGTTGCGTAAAAATTGCTACGTTTTTGGTAGGTCAACGCTCTGCTGACTAAGATGCCTGTTCACTCGTGTGAACACCACCGACTTTGGCGGTACGCCGGAGTTATAAAAGTATTTATTTATTTATTGTAACAAAAAAAAAAATAATACATTGAGGGTACAAACTCTGACTGCTGAACTAGCGTAAGCTGTTTGTCGGCAGTCAGTTAATTCACAAAGCAAGAGAAACTTATCACTTATACTAAGTTTAAACATATATAGAAAATCAATACATTATTTTACAAACAAATATGATTTAACAATATGCGCATTTGTGTGTACGAATGCATGTGTATTTGTAATAAGAATATAAAAGGGTATGTGTAACGTATGTATGGTGTGTATGTGTGTGTGTGTGTGTGTGTGTATGTGTGCGTGTGTGTTTCTAATGTTTGTATTTTAAAAACATTGAATGTTGGAGGTTTTCAATTCAGAATTAGCAACAGGTTTTCTTTTTCTTCATATTTTAGGTCCTTTAGCCAAAGTTTTATTGTATGCTTGATTTCAAAATTTGTTAAATTTCTAGTTTTATATGTAGTGTTAAGTTTGTTGTATAATCTAGGTGCTACATTACTATAGTGTTGTTGGGCAATTTTACTATGAACTCTGGGAGCTGGACATTTATTTATTCTTTTACCTGAGTTTTGTGCAAAGGGTATTGCATTTTTGTGGTATTTACGGATGCATTGGTAAATAAATAACTTTCTCACCGAGAGAACATTAGCTTTGTCATAAACCAGATGTGTGGGATGTCTAAATGGTAAGTAAAGGAGAACCTTTAGCACACAGCGTTGCGCTTTTTCTAGTTCAAGCATGTATGTTTTAGCTGCTGATCCCCATGAACAAATGCAGTAGGTGATAAAACATTCTACCAATGCTTTGTATGTTTGTAACAAAAGTGCAAAGTCTGATATAATTCGTAGGTTTTTAAATATATAGATAAACTTTCTTAATCTATTGCTAACTGTTGATAGGTGCTTTTTCCATTTTAGTTTGTCATCTATGACGATACCTAGAAATTTGACATCTGATGATTGTGACAAAATAGGACACCTGCAGTTTGTTGTGAGAGCATTATAGGATCGGTTACAGGGATAGGAATGCATACGTAGACAAAAGTCATTTGGCGATGATGCCTTTGTTTTGCTAAAGCAGAGAAATGTTGTTTTGTTGGTGTTAAGTGATAATAAGCTGTCTTCAAGCCATGCAGTCACAGAGGACATGCCTTTTTCAGTTAATTTTTGTAAACTTTCCCAGGTGTTACTGTGGAAAAGTATAACTGTGTCATCAGCAAACATTTGTAACTCAGCACCTTCAATTTGGTATTTGCATAATTCGTTTATATATATTAAAAACAATGTGGGGCCGAGTGTGCTGCCCTGGGGCACCCCATACCTCCCCAAACTGAAGCTACTAACCTGATCATCAACCTTGACACATTGTTTTCTATCAGTCAGGTAATCCTGGAACCACAAAAGTGCGTTTCCCCTTATTCCGATGTTCTCTAAACGAGTTAGTAAGATTGGGATAGAAACTGTATCGAACGCCTTTTGCAGATCCAGGAACACTCCGACACATTTGTGGTTTCTGTCCAGGTGTGCGGTTATCTTAGAAGTCAGTTGCAACACTGCATCTTCGGTGGAGCGGTTAACCCGAAAGCCATATTGGTTCTCACCTAGAATTTTATTCTTTTCCAAATATTTGACTAAACTTTTATTCATAAGCTTTTCGACTACTTTAGATATAATGCTTAGGAGAGATATTGGTCTATAATTTGTTGGAAGAGTCTTATCGCCGGATTTGTAAATGGGACAAACAATTGCGCTTTTGAATATGTTAGGAAATATTCCCTGTTCAAAGCTTAGGTTAGCTAAGTAGCATATTGGTTCTGCAAGGTAATAACGACATGTTTTTAGAATAGACGATGTTATTTTGTCTATACCAGGAGCGCTATGGGTCTTTAGGCTACTAATGGTACTAAGGACCTCCAAAGGGTCGGTCAGATACAGAGCCATGGAATTCACTGGCAGGTTCGTTGTTCTAGCTTTTTTAGCTAGGGTAGCTTCATCGATATTGAGCTTTTTAAGAGTTTCTTTTGCAAGATTTGACCCGATCGAAGTAAAAAACTCATTCACTTTGTCAAGGGATTCTGATACAGTCCTTGTGGGATGATTTATCAATTCCGAAGATGATACTTTACATTTGTTCAAATCGCATACTTCCCTAATTGTGTTCCAAGTTTCTTTAATTTTCCCTTTGTTTTTATTTAGTTTGTCAGCATAGTAATTCTTTTTTAATGATTTGATAATCTTGTTCAATTTGTTTCTATATATTAAATAATTATTTCTTAATTCTATATTAAGAGGATGGTTGTTAGATTTTTTATGTAAAAGGTCACGTTTTCGAATAGCTTTTATTACTCCAATAGTTATCCAGGGCTTTAAAGGTTGGTTTCGTTTGGCAATTTTTTTAATAGTGGAATGTGCATTAATGATCCTACCAAGTTTTGAGGTTAATATTGATGCAGCCTGGTCCACATTTGTTGTTGAGTATAAATCATTCCAGGACTCGCTTTTAAGACATTTATTTATACCATCAGTGTCCACGGTAACTTTATTTATATAAGCTGTAGGTTTGGAAACACAGGCACGATCTATGTAAAGTAAAATAGGTGAGTGATCTGTTAATTCATCAAACACAAAAGTTTGAACTTTGAAAATGGTTTTAACCATGAAATGGTCCAGACAGGTTTTTTGTCTGGTTGGACGGCTAACACCTTGCCTTAAACCATAACTTGCCATTAAATTTAAGTATGTCGAAGAGTTAGGACTTAGAACATCAGGCATAATATCCAAATTAATATCACCTGTCAAAATTAAAGTCTTCTTATTATTACAGGAATCTAATATTTTGCCTAGAGAATTAATGTACCTCAACGGATTTTTGAAGCAAGGTGGACGGTACGTGCATATAATACTCACGTCATCCTTTAGATTAACTACGATGCAATTTCCATCCTCACATTCCGGTTCATAAGACGTCGCCTCAATCACCTCACGAACGTACACCACTACTCCATCATTTTGGTTCAAGGAAATATTCGATCTGAACAAATTATAGTTGTTTATTCTTGGTGGCGAGAAGTGCTCGTTGGTCCAACACTCGGTAAGTACTAAAACATCCACAAGTTTACAGAATTTTGCTAGAAATGCTAGAAAGTAGTCAAAGTTAGAATTTATGCTTCTAATGTTTACAGTCAATATCGACAAAGAATTATTATTAAACGATACGTGTTGTAAACACTCTGTGGGCTCGCTTATTCTACTGCATACTATGCTTTCCCTGTCAACATCATTCATAACTGTAATATTAATTGGATTGAATTTTATGTTTAAAAAGTAAGTCTAAATCACATAGTTGTGTTATTAAAGGATAGATATTTATGTGTATGTAGGACAAACTGGAGACGTTATAAAGACAAGTAAATGGAGCCAGTTCATAATGAATTCTTGTTGTGTGGAGCAATTGAAGCATAGGTACGATTATATTCAACCAGACATAGTTGCAGCTTACGGTGTAGGTTATTTTCAGTGTTTTGTTTGTGTAAATAGGTTCTTTATAGTTTATCCGAGTAAGTGAGTAATGTGTGTTTCGCTGTAGGTGTGTATTATGTACTAGTGTATAGGTAGAAGTATATCCTGCGATGCATTGTTGATCATAGCATAAACGTATTCTAAAAAAACGACAGTATTCTTCTGAACCTATTGATAATTCATAACAAAAACCATGATAAATTTCAGATATAATACAGACATATAAATAAATTAAACATGATAAACACCCCAAAAAGAAGGCACGGCAACGAAGATAGTAAGTAACATTTAGTATACAGGATAATTTAAGTATTAAAATCATGCGAAACTGTACATGTATAAATAAATGTATTAGTTCAGTAATCATAACCATATAACCTATTACTTGTTTGCTGATTGTTTCAATGTATATATTAAAGTATATTTCTGTTGTTGTGTGGGTGCGCCCATAGAGTTTATTGTGTAAGTATTCATATAAAAATAATGGTTGTTCTTTAAGAGTAGGCGTTATATGAGTTGCAAAGTAGTAAAATAATTGATTTACATAAAAAGCTACATTCCGTGTTAAAAAAAAAGTACAAACAAGATATACAGTTATCAAGTTCAAAGTCAAATAATGGCTTACAAGAGAAAAATTAATAGTATTGATTGATTTTCGAAAGATAGACTTAGAAAGTATTAATATAATAATTAAAACTAGTCATACTTGATTTTTAAGGGCAGCCAAGTCCATTTCACTTTTTATTAGTATAGCTGGGGTACCTTCCACTTTGCGAATGTAAATCTTTCCGTTCGTAGACCAGCAAAATTTATATTGTTGATCTTTTTTAAATTCTCGCGCCAGGAAATAAAGCCGCTTTGCTGTGGGTGTTAGGTATTCATCCACATAAATCGGGAGGTTATTTTGTGTTGTCCCGTAGATAGAACACGACAGTTTAGAGTTCGAGTTCTTGTGTTGTCTGAACGCCTTCAGGACTTTTTGTTTCGTTGACGTATTTGAGAACTCAACCACAACCGCTCCAGGTAAGCCTTTTCTATCTGCCAGACGGTAGGTGTTCCTGATTTCAGAGAGTGTGATGCCCGCGTTAATAGCAGAAGTGGTTTTTAAAACTAACGTTTCTAAATTTTCAGGGAAATTATTATCTCGGGGAACGTTTCTAAATTCCAGCTTATTAATTCGCGTGATACGTTGACTATCCTCCAAGTTTTCTTCTAATTTTTTTATATATTCTTTTTGTTCTCGACTAGATTTTTCCAAAGAATCAACCTTATTTTTCAGACTATCGTACTCTAGAGACAGAAAACTTATTGACTTCTCAATTTCAGAACAATGGGTTTGAATTTTTGTTATTTCACTCTTAAAACCCTTAATTTCCATGGTAAGGCTATTAAATGAAGAGTCCAGATTCATCTTCCACCTGTCTAACATATTCTTAATGTCATTTTTAAATGACCGCATTTCCTCTTTTAAGTCGTCATTCGAGGATCGCCGACGTTTCAGTCTCCCAGTGTTCGAAGATCCCGCGCTATGATTGCCGATGTCTTCCGAGTCTGAGAAGCCGTCGGTCGGCTGCTTGGTCGGCGTACGTTGCATACGGCTCATTGTGATATCGTTTCTAAGCGCTGTAGTCGTAAAGTTGGTATTCCAAAAGCCAGGATACTATAGCGAGGGGTGAATGACCGCCGTCGAGTGAGCTCAACGCAAAATTTTAGAAACAAATATTGCACTTTTTTTAGGTTTTGTTTGCAATGCTATACACAATCAACAAGTTCACTTTGTTAAATCAATTATATCACTGTGTAGATAATGTTATTATGGTTATTTTGATGCCAGTTTTATTATGAACTTAGCACTTTAAGTATTTTTAAATCACAAAATATATGGAGCTACGTGTTTATGTGCGTAAGGCGCGCGCTCTTCAGTTATCCATGTTGTTAATACAAGATAGTGGATGGACTTGTCAATTTTTGTCATGTGTTGATTTTCGCCACTGAGTCATACTAATAACACTAGACTGGCTATTTTGGGTTTTGTGCCTATTGGAATTTCGTTACTTTGGCGCTGTTGCCAGATGCGTGGTTCTCTCAAACTAAAATTGACAAATCATATTACACAAAGATACTTCCTCAGTCTTCATAGAAATTTGGATGTTTAGATAGAAATTTGAAAATTTGGACTGAAGTGTAAATATAAGACTTTAAAATTATTACTATAATTATTACTTTACTTATTAATACTACTTACTAACTATATTTCAAAATTTTGTATATTCTAATCTTTCATTAAAATTTTTAAAGGTCATTTTTATATAATATAAGTAAATATTCTCTTTGCATTATCATTTTATACAAATTAATATCAATCCAGGAATTTTTTTGTCTTTTTTTTAACGGAATTAAAATGATACAATTCCTGTTTTTACTCAGATACGTTTAAAACTTGTACATCATTCTTGAAACATCATAATTAGACTCGTAATATTAAGAAAAGACGTCCAGCTCGAATCATCCAGTTATTATTGCAGCATTTCATCAATGATAATTTAATGTAATATGTCACTAATCACCTTTTGTCTAGAACCGATAAAAAACACACATAGATACGCCGCGACGCCGACGGCGTGGTGGTCGGAGACGCGCCTCGAGCACGCAAGCCGAGGTTTAAAGATTTAAAGAGAAGTTTGAATAATTTGCCAATTTACTCCAGAGATTACATCTATAGAATTATATCTTTATATTTATATATCTATATATATATATATATCTATATATTAGAATTATATCTATACATTATATCTATAGAATACGGGAGACAATCAGTTCTTTTCGAAAGGTTTATAAATTGGACCCTTGTCAAACTATAGCTTTTCAATCGGTTGCAGACGTGGGCGGCCCTAAACGTTCCCCGGTGCCTTAGGCCAGTAAAAACGTGATATGGGCCACAACGCCGTACTGCTTGGAATGCAAAGTGTAATCTTGAGCATGTGCGAAGCCAGGTCTGAAGATATTTTATAGTTTTACGTCGAAAACGTTTGAAGTAAATCTGTGAGAAATGAAAATAGCTCATATTAATGTTTACAGAATTTCGTATATTTCATATAGTTAATGTTTGATTAATCAATATTCAGATCCACCCTTATACATGGTAATTATTTTAATGAATTTGCATATGGTACGAGTGAGTAGCCATGCCTTGTTACACTAGAGTTCTCAAGAACAAATAATCGGCAGAATTTAGTTTTTTATTCTAGACACACTGTCTCTCAGCTCTTTCTGTTACTTGTATACTTAAAGTTTTTTTTTATTTAAAACCACACCAGAGTATATCTTCTATGAATTTTTTATCCAAATTCTCGCAAGTTAGAATAAATATGAAAATAAAAGGCACTAAAAGTGCATACATAACTTTACCCCATATTCATATTTTCTTTAACGTACTACAACAGTACAAGTCTAAGATCTGATGACCCGTTTAGGTTCCACATAAACGGATCTTACTTTGTTTTGAATGCATCGTGTGTTTTTGATAGGAAACCTGGGGTAAACAAATTAATTGATTAAATAAAGTACTTCCAGAACAATACCAATTTAAAAACATTGAATGTAATTATGAAAGGCAGTTATACTTGCGCATAAGTATAAAGAGCTTTTATACTTTACTTCCATATTGAAAAAATTACAATAGACGTGCTTTAGTTAGTAACAGTAAAGTTCTTAAATAATGTTTGTAATGACAGTTTTAATATTGTTCACTCGTTGCTTTATAACCTTTACACACATTAGTCATTTGCAAAAAAAAATGTGCAATTCTAGCATGAAACAAAGATTTTGGCATCTCATTAAACAGAAAAAAAATAACAGCAACAGCAACAGCTCTTAGTCTATCCTCTAGTTTCCTGTGCAGTTTGAAAAATGTAGTTTGTGTAATGCAATATCCACATTACGACAAGATACAACAGCTTCTAGTCATGAATACTTTATCCGTGCATGCTGGATTTTGTTTGAAATTTTTCAAAAATTTGTGTACTTTATACAATCTTTACGATATCGATAACCTTACGTTGCATTCTGGTTGTTAGTGGTAAAATAATTACGAGTAGACGTTTTTAAAATTACAAACGTAACGTTTAGAATAAATATTTTTTATAGCGCAAATAAAAAGTTACACAATATTTTTGGATCCACAATTATGAAAGTAATGATTATAAATTAAAAATCAAATACAAGTTACTCAACAGATTTAACGTCGATTAATCAATAAAATTGAATCTCAAAAGTCGAATTAATTGTACCTCTGTTTTTTAATACAATTTAGTAACTTCTCCAAATTCTCCAAAGCAACAGAAAATGCAAAGCAACAGGTTCCCATGGTGCTTGTGGCATTGCCATTGTATATAGCGTAGCTACGTATCTTGAGCATTTGCTTCAGATACGACCCGAAGTAACGTCCTGCTTTTGTAGCGAAACAGTTGACCCATTTCTTCTCCTATTATCGACGGCCTGTATGGTGTGGAGGTAAGTGCCCTTGCCTTCCATGCCAGAGGTCCCGGGTACGAATCCTGGTGGAGGCAGATATTTTATTACATTGGCTTATTTAAGTTTATTTCTAATATTTATACACGAAAAAAAATATATCTATGTGTGCTTATATATATTTCTTTAGTTTATTTATCCGTTATATAGTATCCATAACACAAGTTCTTAATGATACTTAATTTGGGCTAGATATTGTGGTGTGATTGTTAGAAATATTATTATAATTATATTTCTTAGATAATTATTTGGGAAACATAATCCAGGAACACAACGTTTTAACTGCAAAGAGTGCAAACAGATTGACCGGTTGCAAGGTAGCATTTGCTGCATTACAATAACTCCTGCGTCTCCGTATCTTACCTTAGAATAAGTATGTATACTTCTCTATTGCTACAAATACTTATAATAAGTTATGAAATTGGTTGTGATTGGATGACAGCTGACTTTTTCAGGATTGCGTACTAAAAAATGTTCCTTTATAAATTTTGACCTGTATAATATAAACTATGTTACCCACTAGTGTGTTTGTGTAAACTTGGGATCAACTCCACTTTCCTTCTGTCTGGCTGTTGTTTTAACGTTTTAAAGTTTAATGTGTGTATCTGTGTGTCTGTCTGGCGAAAAGTATCTCCCATATTTTTTTATTTTTATTTATTTTGCCTTCATATAGTATATATATATACATAGTATATATATATATATATATACTATGCCAAATTCTTAGATAAGTTCTACTGGTGGAATTTATTAAAGCATTGAAAAATCAGCCCTAAGTATATTATGTATAATATGCAAAAACTTTATACAAATCAATTTTACCATACATTTTTTTAAATATATACAATGCTTTTTATTTAGGTCATTAAAACAACATTTAATTCTCATTCTCAATAGCTTAGTTACAATTTTCATGTCTTCAAAGAGATGTATCAATATATTTCAAGCTGAAAATCAGTGTTTTGCTCCCTGAGCAAGAACCGGCGTTGCGCTATTGCACTGTTACAGTGTTACTAAATTTTGTGTATACTTTTAGTGTATTTGTAGAATTCATTTAGTTTTTTAGTTATGTGTGTAATTTGAAGTAACAAACATTTTCATTATTATAACTGTTGAAATTAAATTTATTTTAGATTATAGCTAGTCGTTTCATGCAGCAACCCGTGATCTGTCTACTTTAGATAAAATAATGATAATTTAATGTTTGTTGACCTTTGAAGCATGTCAGATGCAAAAAGCATAAATAAAGGTAGAAAAACTTATATAAAACTAGTTTGTAGACAACTGCTTATATATTATTTTTGCAGTATATTCGCTGGTCATGAGATAGAGGCACATACTGATGGATAGCGGAGGCTTATTAATTCCACTAAAATGTTATGTCAAAATTTAAAATCCATCAGGTTTAGAAATAAAATATCGTTAAGATTTATAAAATACTTTTTTAACGCGCCATTTGTCTCCTTCATAAAAAATATAATAGTAAACATGAATGAAATTGACAGAATAAAATAAACGGTATGGTACAAATAAACATTCCTAAACTTAATTTCTTCGGAATCTCTTGAAATTTTAAAAGATGTCATAGTAAAACATAAAAGAGTGATAAATATTATTTTACTAATCTTTGACTGAGATTGAGATTTGGCGATTTGATGCATCATTCTATTTATCTATCCATCTTACAAATAAATAAAATTTAAGTGTCTGTTTTTAATGTCAAATTTAAGGTTTTGAATTAATGCATGTGAATTTACGCACGATAATGAAACCAAAACGCCACTTTTCAGAAATTTTAAATACAATATTAAATAACGACAGTAGACAAGTTCTTCCAAAACTGCTTAAATCGTATTATTTGCTTGACTACTAGCCCGCTCTAAAGAAAATGATGACCTTTAGTTCAAAATCATATATTTGTTTCTTAATTTTGCCCTTTCTTGCTCTAGTTGACGTTATCCAAAGCATGACTCTAACGCCAGTTCATAAAACCTTCGTGAAGAAGAACTGGTAAAAAACTTCACGGGTATAATTTTTCGAATTAATTCAGCAGCTTCTACTTCTATAACAAATATTTCTTATCGGCAACTGTTAGTTCCAAGTCCGATCCATAAACTAACCAAAAGACCAAGTAAAACAAAAAAAGAAGCAAAATTCTCTTGAGCCTAATTTATAAACCTTAACTCTAAGAATATAATAAATTTTAGCGCTACCGTTGTAAACAAATCATCGATCTTGTGGATCCCGCATCCTCTGTCTTCTTGCGAGTTTGAACTTCGTCGATGCATGTTTGGCCACCATAAAAATGTATATTGAATGAGAATTAGCAAATCAATTTTGAAGATAATGACTTATTGCACGGTACGTTTTATTATTTCTTGAAGAATCGTGCCCTTAGAAGGATATATTAAAATATATATATATATATATATAAATCTCTGGAGAAATTAAAATTTTCTGAAGATTTAGCTTTAAGAAGTAAATTAATTTTAATAGCGGTCCTCCATCTGAAGTATAATTTTGCATACAAGTATTACGGTAAAAATAAAACGACAAAGATTATTTAGAATCTGATGATCCTTAAATTTAGATCACAGGCAGACTTTGTTAAAATTTGTAAAGAAAATTTAGTAATTTTACGAGAGCGAAACCGCAGACAAAAGCTAGTCTTTTACCAAATTAATATTTCTGCAAACGCTATTTAAAATAAATGGCACTAATATTACTCTTCTCATTATGCAGCAATATGATAAAAAAAGTATAATAGGGCATGATAAAATGTATTAGGCCAATTAATAAAATAACACGAGTCGATCTTAAAACTTTTATTTTTTAATAACCTGATAATGCATAAATTGCGTGGGAAATATTTAAACGAATGCTACACTTATTGTTATTGTATGTTCGAATTATGTAATTAAGCAACTTTAATGAGGGCGTTGGTCGTTACACACTTAATTAATATAAATAAACGGTGAAAACGTACATTATTATTAGCTCGTGTAGAACAATAATTATTCTTATCCGACGGTATTATTTAACAAATACTTAACATAAATATAAGTTTTATCATATTATTTTTTTCTGGCAAGCTCTACCAGATAAATAAAAATAAATGTTAACACTATCTAGAAACTTTAACTTATAATCCGTTACATTGATATGTACTTTTGAAATAAGAATAGAACAATTCATCACAACTCCCGTTATACTTCTAATTCTGTTTTAAATTCTAATCAGTGAGCCAAATCGCATTTTTTTGAACCTCAAAACTCTAGGGATAGTGTAGGGCGGCACGTGATTTCACTTATGAGGGTAATCAATTATGACCCTTCAGTTTAACAGAGGTAATCTTGAATAATAAATTTAAACGGTAACCGGTCTCCTGTCCCGTGTTAAGATTATGAACTTGTCAGTTTGAGCTTTTTTGCTAAATATTGCTTTTGCTAAATACTAGATTGCTTCGAAAATTTAATGAATTTTTTGTTCCCTTATCAAACGAAAATATCTGAAACGACCTAAAAACGCCTCGGTATGCGTTTTTAGGTCTTTTTAGATATTTTTATTTTGTAAGGGAGGAACATAAGTCAATTAAAAATTTATATTATATTTATTTAATCAAAGTATGTACCATTGCTATCTATGCATTTTTGCCATCTCATAGCTAGTTCATTGATCCCTTTACTAACAAAAACCATTCGGACGAGATTCAATCAAAACTTTGAAGGCACCGTGGACTGCCCTGAATTTTTTCCCTAGCAAGATGTTATCCAAATTTCGAAAAAAAATGGTAATCTGATGGAGCAAGGCCCGGAGAGTACAGTGGATGTCTTAGACATTCCAATTGAAGCTCCTCTAATTTGGTAGCCGTCTGTTGTGCAGTGTGTGGTCTAGCGTTGTCCTGAAGCAGCAGTGGCCTAGAACGATTGACCAGCCTCGGTTGTTTAGCAGCTAGCTTTTCCATCATGGTCTGTTTTTCGTTTTTTTTGTTCCCCTCCACGGGAAGGGCAGGAGGATAAAAAATACTCTGACGCATACTCCGCGCGCGCGATCGGAGTTTTGTGGGACTCGTCCCGATACCTACCAGAACCATACCCACTAAAAAACCCCCTGTCGGCTCGTGCAATTTTTTGCTACTCAGCCTTCATCTGAGTGACGGCCAATTGGAGAAAGAGGCCGCGCTAGCGGGGCCCAGAAGGGGTCACCCGCTGGGATTTACATAGCACTGAAGGTGCTCAAAGCACTGAAGGTGAATACACAGCACTAAAGGTACTCAAAATGAAAAGTAAATAATTAAAAACATTAAATAATGAAAAATAAAATTGCATCAATTCGGATTTACGTTAGAATTAGAATTTACGTTATAATTAGAAGTTGCGGCCTGAAGGGCTAAGAGATCTAGCGTCAGCTGCGTCGCTACGTTCTTGTGCACGTTTCTCGGTCTAGCGACTTTGAATTTCGAATCTAACACAGGAGCAGTATATGAGACTGAATCTCGAACAAGAGGATTGGGGTGGGATTCGGCGCGTTTGAAGAACGATTCTGAGAGTGTTTTAAGGTGCTGTTGCACTGTACGTAGTTCAAGATCTCTGTGTAGGTCCGCGTTACGCACGTACCACGGTGAGTCTGTGGCCCTGCGGCAGAAGAGATTTTGAACTACCTGCAGTTTTTGCAGGATGGAGGGTTTGGCGTGGGCAAAGACTGGCATATGTCAAGACTGGTCTAACGCAGACCTTATAAAGCGTACGTTTGGTTCTGAACGACATTTTACTTTTTCTACCTAACATACTATATAAGCGGCCTAAGTAAAAATGGGCGAGTTTCGTTACTCTATCGACGTGTGGCTTGAAAAACATGACGTTGTTTGCAGTCGAAGTAAACCGCAGAACTCTTGTCTGGGTTCACATCGATACACCATTTTTGAAACCATGCACCGAGGGCGTCTACAGCCTTTTGGAGTCTGATGGTGAGACCCGGGACACTTTGGCCTTTGGTGTTAAGGGCTGTGTCGTCAGCAAAAGGGGCGAGTTCGACGTCTTTCGGCGCAATGGGAATGTCGTTAGTGTACACGGTATACAACATAGGGGCGAGGACTGAGCCTTGAGGGACTCCAGCCTTTATGGGACGAGGCGCGGAAAGCGTGCCTTCATGTTTGAAACGAAACTTGCGGTCATTGAGAAACGACGCAATTAACCTAAGTAGGCGAGCCGGTAAGCCTATTTTGTAGAGTTTATAAACGAGACCGCTGTGCCAGACTTTGTCAAAAGCCTTGGCTACGTCAAAGAAAACTGCGATCGTTTTCTCTCGTTCCGGATAGAAGCCGACGAGTATGTACTCGACGATTCAATGGACTTGCTGAGGGCAGGAGTGCTTAGCGCGGAAGCCGAACTGGTGGGGAATGATGAGGGGATCGCCATCCGTTGGAAACAGATGGTTCCGCATTTCGAGAAATTTAGATATGGCCTTGAGGAGGCTGATGGGTCTGTGATCAGCCGGAATATTCAGAGGTTTACCCAGCTTGGGAATGCCTTTGACTGTCGCTTCTTTCCAGGCTTTTGGAAAGTAGCTGTGGTCGAAGCAGGCATGGAAGATGATGGCTAACAAGGTAAGAACCTGTTGAGGCAGGTGTTTGAGTGCGTGGTTAGAAATACCATCCGCACCCGGAGCCTTTTTGGACTTTTGACTTTGTGGCGGCAAGCCACATTACTTAACGCTTACACACTAGGCATATACCTAAAAGTACTTAACACACAATTAAAATTACATAAGTACATAATTATTTATATAACTAGTCGTATCTATTATAAAATCCTATTATATTTATTATATTACATATTAGTAAAATTCACATTACAAACAATATTAACACTCAACAACTACACTCCCTACTCATTCATACTAAACATGTAGATAATATTTATAATTATATTTATGACATATTTATTTAACCGACGTCATCGGCTGCACGGATTTCCAGCGTCGCTCCGAACAATGGGAACGCGCCGCCTAGCAACCAGCCGGACCGCATTCCTCAGGCTGAGGCGCTGACGCATCCATCTCGCCTGCGCGCGCGCTTCGTCCGCTTGCCATCGCCAGTGCGCGGTTTAAACGTATATATATATATACGTTTAAACCGTAAGTAACTGTGTTTGTTATATACTACCCAAAACAATAACAGAGCTACAACTTCTAATGAGAAGCAAGATTTCATCAGTAGAGACTGTGACGGGGTCGTCGGTGATGGGGAGAGATTCTCTGCGGAGAACTTCGTCCTTCACCGCCTGGATGTGGGAGGGATCCGCGGGTTGCGTGCTGGGCGAACATTGTAACGCTATGCTGTCGGCGAAGCATTCAGCTTTCTCATCGGCTTCAAAGGCAATAGTGCCGTCGGGACGAGTGAGAGGAGGAATGTGAGAGGCGGCGTCTACGCGTCAGGCTCGGGCCATACTTACGGTACGCTTGGTGGGACGGGGAGATATTCTCCATGAGATCGTTAAACTGAGCGTCTCGGAGTTCCGCGAGGCGAGACCTAACTTTACGTTGTAGTTTGTTCGCAGCTGATCTATAGGCGGGCGTGGGATATTTCTTGGCTGTCCGGAGAGCCGCGTTAATGAGATTGCTAACGGCTAAGGGTAGATTGGGTATACTTCGCTTAGCAACCTTTTCGTTTACACTGATGGCTGAGTTGACAGCATCAGTGAGGGAGTCGACTAATGAATCTATTTTGCCCGGGCTATCTAATTGGTCGGGCGAGATCGCGAGCGGAGAGTTTGGGGCTTCTAAAGCTGAAGCTAACGTATTTTTAAAACCTTTCCAGTTGGTAAAGGTCTTAGGAGGAGTGACGAGATTGTTAGGCGGTCCTAGCACGGGGCGGTGATCAGAGCCAAGGACATCGAGCGGTTCCATAGATCTGAGATCGAGGTTGATTTGTTTGACGATCGCGTAATCGAGGATGTCAGGAGCAGTTAGGGTTGCCGGGATAGTGAGTGGGAGTGACGGGAGAGATGACGTCTAAGTCGAGTTGCTGAGTGATTTTAAAGAGTTCTCTACCGCTTTGGTTGGTCGATAGGTCTGGTATGATGGATGTCACTAGGTATGTAGACTGAAGCTATGATGACGGTCGGATGATCAGTCATAGCCAATCTACACACAGTGGCCTCCATGTTGAGGAGAGGAGGGGTAGGAGAGGAGTACAGTGGAAACCTCTTTTGTGATAAATAGCTGTGCCGCCGTATCCGTTGGGCCTATCGTTACGAATGAATACGTTATTGGGAACAGCGAATCCCCTGGTGCGGTTTGGAGTAAGCCATGTCTCCTGGAGAAGCAATAAGTCTGGCTCTTTGTTCTGAAGGAACAGTTTGAGCTCAGGAAGGTTGGTGCTAGGGCTACGAGCGTTAAAAGATACTAGGGTTAAGCCCTTTGATTTAATACGACCGGACGCGGGATTTGCGTGTCTAGACATTATAATTTACTTATTTACGAATTTATACAAAAAATAAAATTTATAACGAACTTAGAAGCGAGTGATGCTCGGCTTACGCAAATAAACGCTCTTGAGGAGAGCGGGCGGCTCGCAGTTTGCGTGCGAGTACGGAAATTTCGTTAATGTCGACGTTTTGAATGACGTCTAACACGGTCTTCATGTCCTCAGCCAACGACGACTGAGGTGAAGATGACGGAGCAGGACGCGGCCCTACGTAAGCTACGGGAGCTGGGATAGGACGGGAAGGTGCAGGCGGAACGGCCGGACGCTGCCTCCAAGACAGAGCCGAAGTAGACGTCGGCTAAACGGGCTTTGCTTCCGGGGGACCCCGGTTGCGCAGCGGTGGGAAGTTAGCGGGAGTGAGCGGCGGCGTCGGTTTAGGCGCGGCCCTCTTGGCTGAGGAGCGCGGAGCGCGCGGGTAACCCCTGTAGTTAGCTGTGTGGCCGGACTGGCTGCAGAGCACACAAAATGGGGGGGAAGTGGATTCGGGAGTGCGAGTGCACTCCTTCGTTATGTGGGGATCCAGGCACTTAATGCACCTGGGAGGAGCTGAGCAGTTAGCCGCTGCGTGGCCATAGAGCTGGCAGCGGTGGCACTGCCCAGGGTGACCGCGGGGGTTAGGACGCTCGATGGAGATATTCGAGAGTCCGCAAAGTGTGCGAGCCTCTCTGAAGATCTCCCTCGAGTTGGGAGTATTGGACAGGATAACTAGAGCTAAAGGAAAACGCCTACCGCAGTTGGAGTGCATCTTGTGCACTGCTTCGGCCGGGAAACCCTGGGACTTAAGGTCCTCGAGGATTTCATCGTTCGCGAGTTCGAACGGGACGCCCCGTAGTACTGCGCGGATCTTACGTTACTCCGGGAGGGCGTAGGTGTGATATGCGATTTGTCTTAATGAATGTAATCTGGTGAACGCGCAAAAGTCGTCGATGGTCGCGACCTGGATTTTAATTGAATCGCCTGCGTTGGTTGCTTTGAGATAGTTGATTTTTTGCTCTTTGCAAAGATTAGATACTACGGTCCATCACGCTTTTTCGCGGAGAAAGACGGGCGAAGGGAGCTGAGGCTTTGGTGGGACGGGAGCGCAGCGCATCGCTGGCTTCGATGGGACCGACGGAGACGCGGTTACTTCGAGCGATTTTAATGGCGCATGGGCTGGTGTTGAAGACACCGGGGAGGGCTCGGGTATTGAGGATATCGAGGCTTTCTTTGAGCGCTTCTTGGAGCGCTTGGCGACTAGCTGAAACGCGGGCTCAGGAGAGCCGGTTAAAGTGACGGCATCTGACGACGTATCAGACGCGGGTTCGAAGTCGCTCCCGGGAGTGGTAGGCTTGCGAAGCGACGTATGAGAGGATGCGACCGATTCGCAGTCCATCTCGGACAAGACGGGAGACGCGGGAGAGCTATAGACCTGAGGGGTCTGGACGTTGGAGGCCTGAGGGGCTGGGGTTGGGGCCTGAGGGGCCGGGGACGCGATTGATGCCTGCAAGGCCTGCGTTAGGATGTCTTTCGGGATGGAGACGCCTGCCGCAGCAAGCGCCTGGGTGAACGCGTTCGCGAAGTTAATAACGCTTAGCGAATCGATTTGGGAGGGTTGGGACAGTAATATGTATAAATAAGTATATAAGAAGATGCTTAATTCCTAAAAACCTAGCAAAACCCTAGCGGCTAACCTCCCTACCAGCGGTAGGAGGGCTGGGGAGAATAACTTAAAACTAACCGTAGTACGCCGAAGGCCGCTACCTAGAAACCTAAAAAAGGGTACGCAGGTAAAGAGTTGACCGCGTCAGGGTCAACCTTTACCGACAGAAAGGACATATACACACGAAAACACACAGAAATGATAAAAATTAATATGAAAATAGGAGAAAAATAAATAAAATAGAGAAGACAAATAAATAAAAATAAAAAGGACTGGTTCAGTACAAATTCGTTGTCACCGTTAAGTATCCTTTGTACTGAGACCAGACTACTTACGCTGGGCACAACACTGCTCTCAGCACAAGCACAACACTACTTAGCACAGCACTTTGAAGACTAAGGGGCTTAGTCGCAAAGAAAAATCGCACTTCGATAGCACTCAGAGGGAGTAGAAAAATCTTGAAAACCGTAGCACGGAACCAACACGCTAAACTGTGACATCAGTAGACTGAGCGCCACGGAATATCGGGAAGGGACCGATCAACGGAGAACGGGATCTTGCACGTCCGTACCGGATGGCGATCGGAGCGAGAATGATCATGGTCTGCAGTTGCTGACAATAGACATATGCCGTAACCGTCTGGCCAGATTTAAGAAAACTGTAGTGAGCGATACCGGAATTAGTCCACCAAACGCTCTCAAGTAACTTTTTTTGAGTCAATTTTCGTTTGGGGCAGGATTTAACTGGTTCGATAGCATTTAACCATTGCGATGAGCGTATCCGATTTTCGTACAGGATCTTGTTCTGCATATCGGAATTTCCAGAACAGAAACGTTGGAACCAAAAACGCACTGTTTTCTTTTGCGACACGCCGCCATACACAGCATTATTACTTCGAGCCGTTTCTGCAGCACTGGTGGAACTCGTACTCGTAAATGACGCAATTTTTAAGATTTCCATTTTGTAAACTAAGTGACGCAAAGAAAAACCAAAAGAGGAAAAAACAAATGAATTACGGTTTTCAATAGCTAGTAGTAAATAGCTGTATAAATTTGAAATTAGAATTCTTTACCAAAGAGAAGAAGAGAAGAGAAGAAAACGCCAATTTCATATGTAAAGACCTAACAATAATATTAAGATCTTAATTTAGATTGTAGGATAGTAATTATAAAAACCCAGACGAACACACCAACTGTATGGCCCCAAAATAAGCAGAGCTTGTGTTATGGATGACCATACAGTGAACTTGGGGAAACCCATAATAAACATACATATATAAATACCAACAACCATGACCCGAGAAAAAGTATCTATGTTAATCACATAAATGAATGCCCCAATCAGAGCTGGAACCTGGGACCTCCGGAGTATAAGGCAGGGCTACTTACCACTACGCCACTCGGTCGTTATAACTTATACTTGTCACGTATTAAGTTTATTAACGGACTTTAACAGGTCGCCGGCTGACGCTTTGGCGCAGGCAGCATCAGCAACAGGCAGCATCCGTAGCAAGCAGCATCTCTAGTAGGCATCATCGGGAGTAGGCAGCATCTGAAGTAGGCAGCGTCTGTAGCAGGCGCCATCTGTAGCAGGCAGCATCTATTGCAGGCAGCATCAGTTTCAGTCAGCTTCAGTATCAGGCAGCTTCAGTATCGAAAGCTTCAGTATCAGACAACATCAGTAGCAGGCAGCATCAGCATGAGGACTTCTTGCAGTAAACTGGCTTGTAGTAGACTGGTGTTGTTATTTGACTCTTGTAGTAGACTTTCTTTCTTGATTAGATGTCTTTAGTAGACTTGCTCGCAATAGACTGCCGTTCAATTTTTTTATTTTTTTTTTGCTGCCGAGGCACCCTCGCGGGAGGGAGGTGGAAGATGCGTCATGCATACCCGCCCGCAGGTAAATTCCTCTGCGGGGGGGTTATGTGGGACTCACCAGAATGGATCCTACCCACTAAAAACCACCTGATGGCTGTTGTTATTACCGTTAGCCTTCATCGGAAGCGACACCCGTCAGGAAGTTGGGCGCGCTGGCGGAGACCCACTAGCGGGTCTTCCGCCTGTAGTGAAAGTTGCACTGAAGGTGCTCAAAGGGACATGAGTTGGTGGCCGTTCTGGGCAGCCTCCGGTAAAGCCGGGGCTGGGCAGAGGTCGGCCGAAGCATGATTTAGGGATCAATTCATTTAAATGAACCTATAATGAATTGAGAAGGGAACTATGCTCCGCCAGAGCTAGCAAACGCTCTGTCGGAGTACGTGAAGCCCTAAGTTTACGGGCTAAGACTGCGATTTCAATAACATCGACATTTTTCATAGCGTCGCAGACGATACGCATATCGTCTGCTACGGAGGATTGAGGAGTGGGTTTGTATGGGCGAGGAGCCGGGATGGGATTCGATGCGGGGCGCTGCCTCCAGTTTTCTGGGGCGGGCCTGGACTGTGTAGGCTTTGCAGCCGGAGGAACCCGGCTACGCAGCGGCGGAAAGTTTTCTTGAGAAAGGCGCGGCGCCTGTTTGGGTGCCGCCCTCTTGGAATTGGAGCGCATACAACGGGGTGCACGAGGGCAGCCCCTGTAATTTGCGGTGTGGCCGGACTGGCCACAAAGCACGCAATCGGGAGGAGAGGGAGTTTCAGGAGTGCGATTGCACTCCTTAGTGAAGTGAGGGACCAGGCACTTGACGCACCTGGGCGGTGCGCGGCAGTTGGCCGCCGCGTGCCCGTACAACTGGCACCGATGGCACTGGCCGGGATGACCGCGGCGATGAGGCGCCTCGATTGAGATCCCAGAGAGGCCGCAAATAGAGCTAACCCCTTTCAGGATCTCTCTGGACTTGGGGACGTTGGCGAGAATCACCAAAGCGAGAGGGTGTTGCCTCCCGTACTTGCTGTGCATTTTATGCACCGCGAGTGCCGGGAAGCCTTGGGACTGCAGATCCTCCAGGATAGCCTCGTTCGATAATTCGAACGGGACTCCCCTGAGTACCGCTCTGATCTTACGCTCTTCTGACAGAGCATAAGTGTGATAAGCATATTGCTTATCGGTGAGGAGCTTAGTCAAAGCTCGGAAATCGTCTATCGACGAGACAGTGATTTAAATAGATTCACCCGAGTTTACCACTCGGGTGTAATGGATCTTGTGCTCATTGCACAATGTCGAGACCTCAGTCCATTTACCCTTTTCCCGAAGGAAAACGGGTGGTGGGACCTTGGCCTTGACAGAAGTTGGGGCCGGAGCGGGTGTTGAAGACACAGAAGCAGCTGGCGTTGAAGACGCCGCAGGGGGTGTAGGGACGGGCGTCGAGGGCGCCGGGTCTTGTTTCGAGCGCCTCTTAGAGCGCTTTTTAACAAGGGTGAAAGAGGGAGGCTCAGGGCCAGTTGGGGTGGCGTCCGAGGAAGACTCAGTCGCGGGGGCGCGCTTGCGGCGCAGAGGGGCGTCTACTTCGCACTCCATGTCACTGGAGGAAGGGGACGCGGGAGGGCCTAAGACCTGAGGGGTCTGGGGAACTGGGGTGGCCTGAGGGGCCATTGTGGACATTATCGTCATGAAATGAGGGATGAGAGAATCTAAGAAACGGTACTTGTCAGCATTTATAAACATGCCTTCAGCACCGGTACTATCAAGTAACTTGTTCCTAATCTCATCAGAGCTTAGGGAAGCCATTGTGGAGGGGTTGGGGAGGGACAACAATATATAAATATATATACTATGAACCTATCAACGATGACTAACTTCCTAAAACCACCCTACACGCAGTAGGGCGGTTGAGGACGACGCGGATAACTTACTCGAACACGAAGACTCGAGGCACCTGGAACGACGAAATTCCGTCGACGAAGCTCACGTTCCACGAAGTACGGTTAACAGCCCACTGTCCGCCGTGAAAACGGCGTTAGAAACTTATTAGAAGTACGGTTAACGAGCCACTGTCCGCCGTGAAAACGGCGTTAGAAACTTAATACGGTATACAACTATGAAATTATATATTACGACAACAACCAGTGAAATTTGGGTGCTCAATTAGCGCGGGGGCTAATCGAGCGGGAAGGCGTCTGCGATCGACGTGCGCTCGAGAACGCACGCAGACCGAGACTGTGCCGTTCTAATTTTTTTTTTTGTTCCCCTCCGCGGGAAGGGCAGGAGGATAAAAATGCCCTGACGCATACTCTGGCGCGATTCCAAAGTTATGTGGGACTCGTCCCGACACCTACCAGGACCATACCCACTAAAAACCCCCTGTCGGCTCGTGCATTTTTGCCACTCAGCCTTCATCTGAGCGACGGCCAATTGGAGAAAGAGGCCGCGCTAGCGGGGCCCAGAAGGGGTCACCCGCTGGGATTACATAGCACTGAAGGTGCTCAAAGCACTGAAGGTGAATACATAGCACTGAAGGTGCTCAAAATGAAAATCAATTATTAAAACAAAAATTAAAAATTGCAAAATAAAATTGAATTAATTCGCATTTACGTTAGAATTAGGATTTACGTTAGAATTAGAATTTACGTTAAAATTAGAATTTGCGGCCAGAAGGGCCTCGAGATCGCGTGACAGTCTGGTGGATGAGTACGCTTGCGCATTTCTAGGCCTAGCGACTTTGAACTTCGAGTCTAACACAGGAGTAGTATATGAGACTGAATCACGAACTAGAGGATTGGGATGGGTTTCGGAGCGTTTGAAGAACGCTTCAGAGAGTGTTTTGAGATGTTGTTGTACTGTAGGCAGTTCAAGATCTCTATGCAAGTCCGCGTTACGCACGTACCACGGTGCGTTTGTGGCCCGGCGGCAAAAGAGGTTTTGAACTACCTGCAGTTTGTGCAGGAGGGAGGGTTTGGCGTGGGCAAAGATTGGCGAGGCATACGTCATGACAGGTCTAACGCAGACCTTGTAAAGTGTACGTTTGTTTCTGAAGGACATTTTACTTTTTCTACCTAACATGCTATTTAGGCGGACTAAATAGTGACGAGCGAGTTTCGAAACTCTTTCGACGTGTGGCTTGAAAGAAAGCGTCGGATCTAATGTGACGCCTAAGTATTTAGTACTGCGCTTCCAGGGGATGGGAATGCCTAACATTCGAACGTGGGGATCGCCATCGGGACGACGGCGTTTGTGGTCGAAGCGCATCGCAGAACTCTTTTCAGGGTTCACATCGATGCGCCATTTTTGAAACCATACACCAAGGGCGATTACGGCCTTTTGGAGTCTGGTTACAAGGTGCCGAACACTGTGGCCTTTGGTATAGAGTGCGGTGTCGTCGGCAAAGAGGGCGAGTTCGACGCCTTTCGGAGGGATGAGAATGTCGTTGGTGTACACGGTGTACAGCAGGAGGACGCCTTCAATATAGGCATCAAGTAAGCCTATTTTGTAGAGTTTATAAACGAGACCGCTTTATCGAAAGCCTTGGCTACGTCAAAGAAAACCGCGACTGTTTTATAACGACGCGGATAGAAACCGTCAAGTATATACTCGACGATTCGGTGGACTTGCTGAGAGCAGGAGTGTTTAGCGCGAAAGCCGAACTGATGGGGAATAATGAGAGGATCGCCATCCGTTGGAAACAGATGGTTCCGCATTCGAGAGAGTATGACTCTCTCGAGAAGTTTAGACATTGCCTTGAGGAGGCTGATGGGTCTGTGATTAGCCGGGACGTTCAGAGGTTTGCCCGGCTTGGGAATGCCTATGACTGTCGCTTCTTTCCAAGCTTTTGGAAAGTAGCTATGGTCGAAGCAGGCATTGAAAATGATAGCTAACAAGGTAAGCATCTGTTGAGGTAGGTGCTTAAGTGCGTGGTTGGAAATTCCATCCGCACCCGGAGCCTTTTTGGACTTTTGGTTTCTAATGAGAAGCAAGATTTCGTCATTAGAGACTGTGACAGGGTCGGCGGTGATGGGGAGAGAGTTTCTGCGAAGGACTTCGTCCTCCACCGCCTGGATGTGTGAGGGATCAGCAGGTTGCGTGCTGGGCGAGCATTGTGCGGCAATGCTGTCAGCGAAGCATTCGGCTTTCTCTTCGACTTCGAAGGCAGTAGTGCCATCGGGACGAGTGAGAGGAGGAACGTGAGAGACGGTGTCTACGCGTAAGGCTCGGGCCATGCTATAGTACGCTTGGTGGGACGGAGAGATATTCGTCATGAGATCGTTAATCTGAGCGTCTCGGAGTTCCGCGAGGCAAGACCTAACTTTACGTTGAAGCTGATTCGCAGCTGTTCTATAGGCGGGTGTGGGATATTTCTTGGCTCTCCGGAGAGCCGCGTTCTTAGCTTTAATAAGATTGGTAACGGCTAAGGGAAGCGTGGGTTTGCCTTGCTTAGCAACCTTTTCGTTGTCACTGATGGCTGAGTTGATAGCATCAGTGAGAGAACTTACTAATGAATCGATTTTATCCGGGCTATCTAATTGTTCGGGAGAGATCGCGAGTGGAGAGTTCGGAGCCTCTAAGGCTGAAACTAACGTATTTTTAAAGCCTTTCCAGTTGGTAAAGGTCTTAGGAGATGAGACGTTATCGTTCGGCGGTCCTAGCACGAGGGAAACGGGGCGATGGTCGGAGCCTAGGTCATCGAGCGGTTCGATAGACCTTAGATCAAGATTGATTCGCTTGATAATTGCAAAGTCGAGGATGTCAGGAGAGTAGGACGGGTTGTTGGGATAGTGAGTGAGAGTGATGGGGGATATGACGTCTAGGTCAAGGGAGTTAGTGATGTCGAGGAGAGCGATACCGCTGGTGTTAGTCGATAGGCACGTCCAGTCAGTATGTTTGGAGTTAAAGTCTCCGAACATAATGACTGAATGGCCGAGGGCGAGAATGGCCTCAAAGTCGCTGCGGATTGGTCTGGTACCACTAGGTATGTAGATTGAAGCTATGATGATGGTCGGATGACCAGTCATAGCCAATCTACACACAGTGGCTTCCATGTTGAGGAGAGGAGGGGTAGGGAGAGGACAGCAGTGGAAGCCTCTTTTGTAATATATAGCGGTGCCGCCGAAACCGTCGGAGTTGGGCCTATCGTTACGAATAAACGCGTACTTAGGTATAGCAAATCCCCTGGAGCGGTTTGGAGTAAGCCATGTCTCCTGGAGAAGGAATAAGTCAGGTTCTTTGTTCTGAAGGAACAATTTAATCTCGGGAAGGTTGGTATTAAGGCTACGAGCGTTAAAAGATACTAGGGATAAGCCCTTGGGTTTAATACGACTGGACGCGGGATTCGCGGGTCTAGACATTATAATTTATTATTTACGAATTTATACAAATATAAAAGAATTTACAACGAACTTAGGAGTGAGTGATGCTCGGCTATAGCAAATAAACGCTCTTGAGGAGAGCGGGCGGCTCGCAGTTTGCGTGCGAGCACGGAAATTTCGTTAATATCGACGTTTTGAATAACGTCGAACACGGTCTTCATGTCCTCAGCCAACGACGACTGAGGTGCGGATGACGGAGCAGGACGCGGCCCTACGTAAGCTACGGGAGCTGGGATGGGTCGGGAAGGTGCAGGCGGAACGGCCGGACGCTGCCTCCAAGACAGAGCCGGAGTAGGCGTCGACTGAACGGGCTTTACTTCCGGGGGACCCCGGTTGCGCAGCGGCGGGAAGTTAGCGGGAGTGAGCGGCGGCGCCGGTTTAGGCGCGACCCTCTTGGCGGTGGAGCGCGGAGCACGTGGGCAGCCCCTGTAGTTAGCTGTGTGACCAGACTGGCCGCACAGCACACAGGCAGGGGGGGAAGTGGATTCGGGAGTGCGAGTGCACTCCTTCGTAAAATGTGGATCCAGGCACTTAACGCACCTGGGGGGAGCTGAGCAGTTAGCCGCTGCGTGGCCGTAGAGCTGGCAGCGGTGGCACTGCCCAGGGTGACCGCGGGGGTTGGGACGCTCAACAGAGATATTTGAGAGTCCGCAAATTGTGCGAGCCTCTCTAAAGATCTCCCTCAAGTTGGGAGTATTCGACAAGATAACTAAAGCTAACGGAAAGCGCCTACCGCGGTTAGAGTGCATCTTGTGCACTGCTTCGGCCGGGAAACCCTGGGACTTAAGGTCCTCGAGGATTTCTTCATTCGCGAGCTCGAACGGGACGCCCCGTATTACTGCGCGGATCTTACGCTCCTCCGGGAGGGCGTAGGTGTGGTACGCGATTTGATTTAACCCGAGCAACCTGGTAAACGCGCGGAAGTCGTCGACGGTCGCTACTTGAATTTTGATTGTATCGCCAGCGTTGGCGGCTTTTAAGTAATTAATTTTGTGCTCTTTGCACAAGTTAGAAACCGCGGTCCAGCGCGTTTTTTCACGCAGGAAGACGGGCGGAGGGAGCTGAGGTTTCAGCGGGACGGGAGCGCAGCGCGTCGCTGGCTTCGATGGGACCGACGGAGACGCGGTCACTTCGAGTGACATGAGCGGCGCGGGGGCGGGTGTAGAAGACACCGGGGTTGGCTCGGGTGTTGAAGACACCGCGGCTTTTTGCGACCGCTTCTTGGAGCGTTTGGTAACTAATTGGAAGGCGGGCTCAGGAGAGCCGGTTAAGGTGGCGGCGACCGACGAAGCTTCGGACGCGGCGGAGTCTGAATCGCTCCCGGGAGCGGTACGCTTCCTACGATGATCGCGAGGATGAGACCGACGCGCAGTCCATATCGGATGGAACGGGAGACGCGGGAGAGCTATAGACCTGAGGGGTCTGGGTGTTGGAGGCCTGAGGGGCTGGGGTTGGGGCCTGAGGGGCCGGGGACGCGATTGATGCCTGCAAGGCCTTCGTTAGGATGTCTTTTGGGATGGAGACGCCTGCCGCAGCAAGCGCCTGGGTGAACGCGTTAATAATGATTAGCGGATCCATTAGGGAGGGTTGGGCCAATAATATGTAAAAATATAAGTATAATAAAAGATGCCTAGTTCCTAAAAACCTAGCAAAATCCTAGCGGCAAACCTCCCTACCAGCGGTAGGGGGGCTGGGGAGAATAACTTAAAACTAACCGTAGTACGCCGAAGGCCGCTACCTAGAAACCTAAAAAAGGGTACGCAGGTAAAGAGTTGACCGCGTCAGGGTCAACCTTTACCGACAGAAAGGACATATACACACGAAAACACACAGAAATGATAAAAATTAATATGAAAATAGGAGAAAAATAAATAAAATAGAGAAGACAAATAAATAAAAATAAAAAGGACTGGTTCAGTACAAATTCGTTGTCACCGTTAAGTATCCTTTGCACTGAAACCAGACTACTTACGCTGGGCACAACACTGCACTCAGCACAAGCACAACACAACTTAGCACAGCACTTTGAAGACTAAGGGGCTTATTCGCAAAGAAAAATCGCACTTCGATAGCACTCAGAGGGAGTAGAAAGAACCTTGAAATCCGTAGCACGGAACCAACACGCTAAACTGTGACGTCAGTAGACTGAGCGCCACGGAATATCGGGAAGGGACCAAACAACGGAGAACGGGGTCTTGCACGTCCGCACTGGGCGGCGATCGGAGCGAGAATTGCCGTTCTAAGGCCAGCCCTCATCTTATATAGCCGGGCTCGCATTCTATTGGAACCGCAATTTGAAGTTTCAAAATTAGACTTGCCAGCCGAGAATTGTGTGTAGCTTAGTCTGTAAGGCAGCTTCCATGGCTGTCATAAACAAATGCTTTAACATGATTGTCATTGAAAGAAAACAATATATAAATATAAATATTTAGCAAAAATTAAGATTAAGAAAATAAAAATACAATTAAAAAGGAAAGATCATATGTTAAAACATAAGTGTTACGTACTACTTTAGGAAGGATAATTTAACTGTCACAAAAACATGAATTTTTTTAATGATTCTATTACTTAATTCGTAATATATGCCAGTGATTCTCAACCCGTCTTGAGATTGCCGAACTTTTAATTTAGTTATGGAAAGGCTTAACGTGACAATAAATTACCTTTTGGTTGAAAAACTCGAGAATATTTGCCAATACACTTAACTTCGAAATAGGTCTGTAATTTTCTATATTGTTAATGTCATCAGATTTGTGAATTCGGATCAAAATCGCTCTTTTCCACTGCTCCGGAAATACGCCATATTTTAGACAGGTATTTAATAATTTAATTAATGGATATATGAAAATATCGACACATTGTTTTAAAAAGATTAATGATATTAAATCAGGACCAGGGCTTTTACGAATATCGAGACCTAATATATACTTTTATAAATTATCTTCCTTTAAAATAATTTTTGAAAGTGTTTGATTGCCAACCAAGCTCTTATTGACGTTCATTGTGTTCTCAATAGTTTTACTTAAGTCACTACTAATATCATATACAGATTTAAAATATGTACTAAAAAGATTACTAATCTCAACACCGTACCACCCTACCACTTTCATTCTTAAAATACATTTCGTTAGGAAAATTTGAGATTTAATTTTTTTGATGTTTTAGATTTGTCCAAAATATTTAGGACTTGATTGAAAGATTATGTGACTGTTATTTTTAAATGTATTATACGCATCACGAATCAGCTTATCACATCTTGACCTTTAACACTCGTATTCTAGTTTGTCCCGAGGATTACCGTACTTGTTTGCCTTTTCCTTTAAGATTTTTATGATTGAGTTGTTGTACCATTAGGGAATTTTTCATCCCAAGGTTTTCTCAACGGTGTATGTTTCCTGATAATATCAAATAAATTAGAAGAAAACTTTTCAAGCATTATATACATCAGCATATATTAACATCAGTTATACCATTCCAAATAACATCCCAACGCAAACTACTGAGATCCTGATTTATTTTAGCATAGTCACTCAAATAAAAATTTAATTTGGTTCTATTTTAGGCTTGAGCTTATTAAACCCTGGCAGTTTAAAATACACTTTAAGAGCTGGATAAATGTAGAACCCTGTGGAATCTACCAGATTAATTAAATCGTTATAATTAACAATTTGCCAATTACAGTTTTACTTCTACGGTTCGCCCTTTCAGTCGAAAGACGATCACTGCACGCGAAGATGTCTAATTCATTTCTTTGGTCATTTTTGTAAATAGTATTCTGGTACTAAAGCTTATTTTTGGAATCTAAATACAGTTTTAGACTTTGCTCTATGCGAAGTATATATTTGGAGTACGATATATTCATTGACATTTTTGTAAATCACTTTTATTTTCTTTATTTAAAAGTGTTATGTTAGGCTGTTATGTAAAGGTTATTTTGAACCAACTTTTATGTGTATATATACACGTTATACCTTTTCAAATTCCTACGGTGGCGGTAGATTAAAATTAATTGGTACATGTTAATATTGTTACGGAAGTGGGTTATAAAGGAACACGACAAGATCTGATAGATGATGCTTTATGTTTAACGAACGGTGAAAATAAATTCGTTTTAAATGTGATAGAGCCTTGTTTAAACGTTGACGGGTCTTTGACTACCCACGCTAACATTTCTCCTCTTAATTGTTCTGGCTTGTTCGAATTTTTTGGTTGAACGTGGTCCTCTTTGCAGAAATGTTGACCACACGCACTTGGACTCCGTACACCTCTTCACTGCACCGGCACTAGCATCTTCTCACTGCATTTTGCAACTTGTCAAAAAGTTTTAGCTTCAATGCAATCATTTGAATTCTGTTAGTTGGAACTTTTGAAAATCTTGTTTAAACATTCGGTTAAAAAAAAACAAAGCAAGACCATTTTTTTTCATTTTTATGAATTTGCAGAAATCAAACCCTCATTGTGTATGTAAACATTAACATTTAATCAGCGAGACAAGTAATTTATGAGATTTTGTGTTGTGTCTCTGTCTGGCTGGTTATTTGATGTGATTTAATTTAAAGAATTACACCTGCGAGTTGATGGGAATGTACGAACTACCATTAATATAAAATAATGACATAAATCGCAATCAATTGTAATCGTTGATTCGACTAAGTCTCTATAATACATCCTTTGCGTAATTTGATCTTTTTAAGGTTAATTGAGTCTATAAGTTGAGCAGTACTTACCGCAATGACTGCTCGTAAAATGTATGTATAAATAAATATTCAGAAAAGCATATTACTCCATAGATATAACTTTTATGTGCTATGCAGTGAGGAAAAATTGCACGAGTCATTCAGGGGTTTTTTTTAATGTGTAGGGCTCTGGTAGGCTCGGAGCGAGTCCAACATAACCTCTCTCCGTGGAGGAGTATAAAAAAAAATAATAGAAGTACTGCTCGGAAGGCAAAATATAAGGCGTTAGAGAAAGTTCTCATGCATCACGGACAAAAAAATGTTTTGTTTGAAATATAGTGGAAAGCCGACGAAGGTCACGACTTCTTCGGATTGGGAGCCGTTTTAGTTCTTCTCTATATTCAGAAAGATAAGATTAAATACGAATCTGACACAATTGTTTATCAGATAATAGTAACTGCAATTTGCGTAACCTATTATGGGGAGGACTAAAGGATGGGAGCCCTTTCGGTCGCATAATCTTTTTCATCATAATGTAGTTTGGCATTAACGTTTCAGCATAAAGTTTTTTCGCTTAAAATATGATAGGCAAGGTGGTATAAACGCAAAATGGTAACAAAGGCATGACTTTAACTTCTTTTAATTTTCATTATCATAATTTTAACTAGCATAGAAAGAAAAAAAGAAAAGTAGGTATACCTAAATTTATACTCCGGTAAGAAAGTGGCTTTTATAATATGCCTACCTAGTTTTGTGCTTTGTAAAGATTAACGTGAAATAGTCAAAGAAAAGTAGGTATACTTAAATTAAAAAAAACACAAATAAAGAACATGTTGCTTATAGCTAAAAAATAAATCAAAACCAACTAATACGTCCAAATAAAAAAGTAAGCAGATATAAAGGTAAATAAACAAAAAAACAATTGAAAATCTTGAACGAACGCAAACTAATCTCAAACCAAACTTACAGTGAAAAAATCAAAAAGAAAATCTAAATTTCAATCCATTAACTCATCTCAGTTGTTGTAATCGTCAAGATAACAAAGAAGAGCGAACCAACTAACATTTCACAGAGTCAGTCAGCACAATATTTTCAGTTAATAAAGCAATAAACAATAAGTTAAGAACATAAAAAAAAATACAAAAAAAGGTAAAAAAATTTAAACATTTTTATAATTAGAACATAAACCTTCATTCGAAAAACTAAAATCGGAAATATAAATTGAGCTTATTTCAGGTTATATTTTATCCGTAGGCCAAAAATCATTCAAAGCAAACATCCAAACTTACACAGTTATAATATTTGTAGGATAAGTGAGATATGCAGTTAAAGATTCTTTATTTCTACAAATAAGAGAATCTTGAGTGTTGTAGGTACAGGATACGTTTCAATCGTATCGTAAAGACATCAAATAGGAAGTTAGTTATCACTGGTTTAAAACGTATTACATATTTTTGCATAAAAACTAACATAGACACTTAAATTATTTCAATCAATGGTAAAAAGGTAATATACTCTAGCAGTAAATTTTTTGCAGGTAAGTTGTAAATATATTTTTTCATTATAACTTCGTGTTAGTGTCCTATAGGTTACTTATCTATTAAAAAACATTCGGTTTCCTTTTTTGAAATTTGTTGCTTTATACTGTCTTTATTATGTCTGCAACGTATTAAACCAAAAACCATTTAACTAACTTTAAAAATTTCTCAAAAATTAAAAATCCTTACGAAAAAAGCACATTATTGCTTAACCATAAATATCATAACTTTGTATAAAAATAATTTTTGCCTGCGCACAGTGAAAATTATTAATCTATGCATAATATATACATATAAAACATGTTTATTATAGTACTCATAATTACCTAAAAAAATCCGTGAGGTTATATGTATGTCTAACAAGTAAGTCACAATAACCGTTTCTTGCTAAAATTTGTCAGAGCCACCCCGGTGAGGTGATTGGTAAAAAAAAGTTAGTGTAAGGGTGGTTAATCTTCTATCTGTCCAAATGAAGTACAAATTTAGAATACTAATTTATTGTTCTATCTACCTACCCTTGCGGGTAGCGGGTCGCTAGAATATAGTTTACGCCACCTGGAGAGCATGTGCTCTTAATATTGGAGAAAACAAGTATTACATTAGAAAAACATTCCTTTATTTTAAGAAAGAAAAAAGAAACGGCATGCTAGGTTTGCACCGGCATGCACGATTGTCGTCTCTCGACGTCAACTCGAAGCAATACTCATACGCTGTTAGCCTCTTTAGGGCTTACTCTGCGGTCGGTTTCGATCGGCTGCAAGTAAGTCGGTCTCGCACAGCAACAACAGAGTTGAGCTTACCGCGGTCGATTAAATTCGATAGTGGTTCGCGAGGCTCGGGCTGTTTTTCTGGCTGCGTACTTGACGCTTGGCGCCTGCTACGCGGTCAGAGACTCGCTCTGCGGCCGGCCCCGGCCGGTCGTAACGTAGTCAATCCTGCACTCTGTGCACCCCCTCGAATTAAAACCTCACCTCGGTGAGTGCAGCAACAACAGGGTTGAGCTTACCACGGTCGATTAAATTCGATAGTGATTCGCAAGACTCGGGCTGTTTTTCTGACTGTCTTTCGTAACGTAGTGAATCCTGCACTTTTAGTGCAACCCAACTTCGTCAGGTCTACGGCCGGTTTTTGTTGTCAATTTATTGGCAACACACTCCGTAGTAGACTCGCGTTTGATCAGGTGGATACTTAACGATGACAACTAAGCCTGATAGCGTTGCCCCGGTGCGCTTCCAAGGCCCTTCAGGCCAAGGAAAAACCGGCTGACCCGATCCCATTGCACTTGGGCCTTTCCCAGGGTGACGGTACAGTGCTGTCCGAATTAGGGGCACCACTTCGCGTCGTCCCCAGCCCCCCTACCGCGGGTAGGGAGGTTAAGGTGCTAGGTTTGCTAGGGAACCTAGGCATACATTATATATTTTTATATTACATATTGTAGTTCCAAGCCCTCCAATGGACCAAAACGTCGTAAACATCCTTAGGTCGTTCGCCCAGGCGCTCGCTGCGTCCGGCATCCCCATCCCAGATGACGTACTAACGCATGCCTTACAGGCAACTATCGCGTCCCCGGCCCCTCAGGCCTCAACCCCGGCCCCTCAGGCCTCTAACGTCCAGACCCCTCAGGTCTACAGCTCTCCTTCGTCTCCCGCCTCGTCCGAGATGGACTGCGAATCGGTCGCATCCTCTCACGCGTCGCGTCGTAAGCGTACCGCTCCCGGGAGCGACTCCGAGCCCGCGTCTGATACGTCGTCAGATGCCGTCACATTAACCGGCTCTCCTGAGCCCGCGTTTCAACTTGTCGCCAAGCGCTCCAAGAAGCACTCGAAGAAAGCTTCGGTATCATCAATACCCGAGCCCTCCCCGGTGTCTTCAACACCAGCCCCCGCGCCATTAAAATCGCTCGAAGTAACCGCGTCTCCATCGGTCTCATCGAAGCCAGCGACGCGCTGCGCTCCCGTCCCGCCGAAGCCTCAGCTCCCTCCGCCCGTCTTTCTCCGCGAAAAAGCGCGATGGACCGTAGTATCAAATCTTTGCAAAGAGCAAAAAATTAACTACCTTAAAGCAACCAACGCAGGCGATTCAATTAAAATCCAGGTCGCGACCGTCGACGACTTTTGCGCGTTCACCAGGTTACTTTCTCTTAAACAAATCGCTTATCATACCTACGCCCTCCCGGAGGAGCGTAAGATCCGCGCAGTACTACGGGGCGTCCCGTTCGAGCTCGCGAACGAAGAAATCCTCGAGGACCTTAAGTCCCAGGGTTTCCCGGCCGAAGCAGTGCATAAGATGCACTCGAACTGCGGTAGGCGTTTTCCTTTAGCTTTAGTAATCCTGTCAAAAACTCCCAACTCGAAGGAGATTTTCAGAGAGGCTCACATGATTTGCGGACTCTCGAACATCTCCGTCGAGCGTCCCAACCCCCGCGGTCACCCTGGGCAGTGCCACTGCTGCCATCTCTATGGCCACGCAGCGGCTAACTGCTCAGCTCCCCCCAGGTGCGTTAAGTGCCTGGATCCACATATAACGAAGGAGTGCACTCGCACTCCCGAATCCACTTTCCCCCTTGCCTGTGTGCTTTGCAGCCAGTCCGGTCACACAGCTAACTACAGGGGTTGCCCGCGTGCTCCACGCTCCACCGCCAAGAGGATCGCGCCTAAACCGGTGCCACCACTCACTCCCGCTAACTTCCCGCCGCTGCGCAACCGGGGTCCCCCGGAAGCAAAGCCCGTTCAGCCGACGCCTACTCCGGCTCTGTCTTGGAGGCAGCGTCCGGCCGTCCCACCTGCACCTTCCCGACCTATCCCAGCTCCCGTAGCTTCCGTAGGGCCGCGTCCTGCTCCGTCACCCGCACCTCAGTCGTTGTTGGCTGAGGACATGAAGACCGTGTTCCACGTCATCCAAAACGTAGACATTAACGAAATTTCCGTACTCGCACGCAAACTGCGAGCCGCCCGCTCTCCTCAAGAGCGTTTATTCGCGTTAGCCGAGCATCACTCGCTTCTAAGTTCGTTATAATTTTTTTATTTTTGTATAAATTCGTTCGTTCTGTTATATCCTACCCTAGTATGGGTATATTGCTGAACAAACTCTTTTAGTTGTTTACTACTTAATGTCCTACTTTAATTTTGTTTGTGCATCATTTTTAGTTTATGTAAATTATATTTTGTTTTTAACGATCAGTGCGCGTTTAGATTCCAAACTGACAACACTAATCAACATCCCTAATTAAAAGTTGTGACTCTGGAAAGTTTACAATAAACAAGTGTGTTTCGAATAAAAGAGTTCTTTTTTTAAACTCTCCAACCTCCTGCCTCATAACAAAATTGGTGGCAGCGGTGGGATAGAGTAAGCGGTGTCTGAAGATACCCATCTATCTCGAATCTACGCGAGGCAGAGAAGATCGACAGTAAGCCACAGCTCAGCCTAGTGCCTGCATCTTGAGAAGCACCAAGATCGACGGTTAGTCTCGACACCTCGTTGAGCCCGCATCATCCAAAGGAAGATCGACGGTCAGTCTCGACACCCTGTTGAGCCCGCATCACAAAAAGGCCGACGGTCAGCCTTAGCGAAACCCGCTAAGCCCGCATCTTCTTACCAGAGTTTGGAGCAGATCGACGGTCAGTCTCCGGCTTGTCGCCGTGAGCCCGTATCTCAAAAACGACGCCACTCATCTCCATCTAGGACTAAGGTAGTCCTGTTTTTGAATCGACGCAGTATGTTCCGGCTCGTTATTCTGTGAGTTCTTTTATTATCAGTGCAAAGATCAATTTTTAAGTGCAATTTGAAGGTAACATTTTTGCGACTATTTTACTATTTTGAACGTTTTTCTATTTTATTTTTACTTTCTCTGTTTTAAACGTGTTTAAATATTTTTGTTTTCTAAATCACTGTTATAAATTATTTTAAAATATGTCTCGAAAACAAGAAATCGAGAAAGATAATACCGAGAAGGTTTCTTTGAATGTTCTTACTAAATTTATTAAGCCATATAACGGTGATAGAGAAACCCTTACAGCGTTTCTCACGAATTGTGATAATGCTTTCAGTCTAGCTAATATTGAACAACAATCTAATTTATATAAATATATCATATCACAACTGGAGGGAAAAGCGCAAATTGCTTATTGTTTAAGAAATTTTACGTGTTGGAAGGATCTAAAGGAATTTTTAAAGGTTACTTTTGGTGATAAAAAGCATTTGACACATCTTTTAATCGAATTACAAAGTTGCAAGCAATTACCTACAGAAAACGTTACTCAGTATGCCCTTAGATTAGAGTCATGCTTAACACGTATTCAAGCCGATATTCATCATTCCTGTAAAATTAAAGAGGAATTAGTGGGCCGTATAGCTTCAATGGAACTTTACTTAAGATTTTGCCCTTAATACTTTTGTTTTAAATGTAAATCCTAGTTTTGCAAATAATGTTCGGTGCAGACATCCAACCAGTCTCTCGGAGGCGATAACGCTTGCCGTGGAGGAGGAGAAACTTTTTAAGCTATTTAAATCAAATTTTAAAAATATCAAAAGTTGTTCAGTTTGCCATAGGCAAGGACACTTAAGTTCCGAATGTTTTAAAAAAAACCTAATTTTCACACTTTTCATTTAAAAAATCATTATACTTCTAAACCGAATTCATTTGATTCTAATTATAAAAACAACATTTCTAATTCCCATGAGAATAAAAATAAGTATTTTTGCAGTTATTGTAAAAATCCTGGTCACACGGTCAAGTTTTGCCGTAAGCGGCATTTTCATAATAGTCAGTCTAACTATACACAACACGATACCAGGGCTCCAGTTACAGAGAGTCCGCGCAGTGTTCACAATGTTTTAAATGATCATAACGATAGCGATAATTTAAACTAAAAAAGATTTCGGTCTCGTGCCTGCCGAAATCAAGCATTTTAAATGGCACTAATTCTAATAGTGAGATTTTTAAAAATTGCACTGATACGATACCTAATATCGAAATATTGCACAGGGATTCTAATAATTATACTAAGTTTTTATCTCGAACCACGAAAGAGGCGAGTCATATTAAAAATAAAATTTTTGCATCTCGTACTGATAAACAGACGAGTCGTGGTAATTATAGTTTTTCATCTCAACCTGAAAAGCAGGTGAGTCGTAATGTCAATTTTTCGTCTCGAACTAACAGTCGAGTCATAATAATTTTGCATCTCAGCCGAAGCCGCTGAGTCTTTTTTCATCTCGCCCCAAAAGAGAGTCGAGTCCTTTTTCATCTCGCTCCAAAAGAGAGTCGAGTCCTTTTTCATCTCGCTCCAAAATAGAGTCGAGTCATAATGTTAAGATGAATATTTCTCAAGAATGTGAGAATAAAATTAAGGAAGACATACCTATTTTTGAAACTTAAACTGTTAAGAAAGTGTCTTTACCACATGTTTATATTAATGCCAAGTCACATTCTGACAAGCAATTATGTTTTTTAATTGACACAGGTGCAAGTGTTAGTTTGATAAAATTTTCTAGTTTAACTAATGAACGAAACTTTCTTCGGAAAAAATAAAAATAAAAGGTATTAATGATAAAAATAAAGATATTTTTTATGAAACTTTAGGTTCTCTACGTTTGAATTTTGATTTTTCAAACAATATTGTTTATAAATTTCATGTAATAAATGATGACCTTAATTTACAATATGACGGGATTTTAGGTAACGATTTTTTTCAATTCTTTAATTGCAATATTAATTATAGTTCTAATGAAATATTATATATTAATGAAATATAAATATATAGGTTCAATTTTACCTATTCATTTCAATCAGGTTACTTATGTCATTCCTGCTCGAAGCGAAACCGTGATAGAATGCTGTGTTAGTAACGCTGATTCCGAACTATTTCAACTTAAGGAAGCGCTCATATTGGATCAAAAAATTTGTGATGGTGTTTATTTAGCTAATTGTGTGGTATCTTTAAAACCAAATAAAAGGGTAAAGGTTTCAATTTTGAATACGACGGAATTTCCAGTCGAAATAAAGAATTTTAAAGTTCACTTATCACAGATTGATTATCAATGTTTTGAAAATGTTCATAATTGTTTTGAAAGTATTAATCATACATCTATTAATTATACAGACCGTAAAAAACGAGTCCTTGATTTAATCCGTCACGAGCATATGAATTACGAAGAGAAGAAATTACTTTTTGAACGTTGTAGTAAATATTCAGACATTTTTTATCTTGAAGGAGATCGGTTATCGTATACTAATGCGGCCGAACACTCCATAAATACCGGTAATTCTCCACCGATTAACGTGAAATCCTATAGGTTACCAGAATGTCATAAGGAAGAAGTTGATAAACAAATTAAAAATATGTTAGACCAAAATATTATTCGTCCTTCAACTTCCCCGTGAAGCGCCCCAGTGTGGATAGTTCCTAAGAAATTAGATGCATCTGGTCAGAAAAAATGGCGCATAGTTATTGATTATAGGCGTTTAAATGATGTAACAGTTACCGAGGTTTTTCCAATTCCATTAATTAATGATATTTTAGACCAATTAGGTCGTTCTAAGTACTTTAGTACCCTAGATTTAGTTTCCGGGTTTCACCAATGTTTATTAAAAAAGGAAGATGCAGCAAAGACTGGCTTCACTATTATCAATACCAACGGCACTTCAGGTCACTTTGAGTTTACTAGGATGCCTTTTGGGCTCAAAAATGCCCCTTCTACGTTTCAACGGTTAATGAATACTGTTCTGTCGGGTTTTCAAGGCCTTCATGCTTTTATTTATTTGGATGACGCCTTAATATTTTCGGAAACCCTGGACAAACACATTGAAAAACTCGATATAGTATTCAGTAGATTTAGAGAATTTAATTTAAAACTCCAGCCCGACAAGTGTGAGTTCTTGCGGCGTGAGGTTGCTTATCTAGGACACATTATTTCTGATAAAGGTGTACATCCTAATCCAGACAAGGTCAAAGCAGTTTCTAATTTTCCGATTCCACGTAATGCTAAAGAAGTCAAATCATTTTTAGGATTAGTTGGCTATTATCGCCGATTTATAGATAATTTTAGTAAGATAACGAAACCTTTAACTTTACTTTTAAAAAAAGACGCGAATTTTCATTGGTCTCATGAACAAAATGAATCATTTAATATTTTAAAGGAGAAATTAATTTCAGCTCCACTTTTACAGTACCCAGACTTTACACAACCTTTTATTGTCACAACCGATGCGAGTAATTTTGCGGTTGGTGCTGTATTTTCACAAGGTCCTGTAGGCAAGGACAAACCTATCGCGTATGCGTCTAGAACAATGAATAAAGCAGAATGTAATTACTCAACCACCGAAAAAGAGTTATTAGCTATCTTATTTGCAGTTAAAGGCTTTCGTCCTTATTAATATGGGACTAAATTTAAGATCGTAACGGATCATCGCCCATTAACGTGGCTTTTTAATGTATTAATCCGCAGAATTAATCCGAAAAAGCAGATTAATCCGGTGGCGCCTCAAACTTGAGGAATATGATTACGAAATAGTTTATAAGCCCGGCAAATTAAACTCAAACGCCGACGCTTTATCCAGAATTCCCATTAACATTATAGATTTAAATAATTTAAATAAGTGTAGTTACGAAGACTATTGGAAAAAACAATTTACAAAAAATTTACCCGACCTTAATACTAAAATTGAAGATCATTTACAAAACTTACATTCATGTAAGTATAATGCGATTGCGTGTCCTATCTCTTTAGATTTCGATTATTCTATGCCCAACTGCGAAGAAATATTATCACAGTTCGAGAATTCTGCTGAGCTTTTAAATACCGAGCGCGAGGCCGGTTCCTTGTTATCGATTGATAACAAAAATAAAACATTCTATTTTCTATTTACGAAGGTGCATCATTATGATGAAACTAATTATAAAGATATTTACAATTTATTAATTAAACTTAGAGATAAAATTTTACAAGAACATCCTGGTTTAACCGACTTAGCAATTTCAGATTTTTCTGAACCTTACTCTAAAGTATCAAAATTAATAATGTTATAAACTTTAAGTTTATAACATTATTAATTTTGTTTTTCACAATACTAATATAAGAATTCATATTTACAAAAATCAATTAATTTATCCTACTCCAGCAGAAGTACAGAAGATTTTAAAAGAAAATCACGATTCAACCATAGCGGGTCATCCCGGCATGAATCGAATGTTTAACAGGATTAAAGCTTCTTATTATAGGAAGTCGATGCGATCGGACATCTAAAATTATGTTAAAAATTGTAGGCTTTGTCAAGTAAACAAACCTTTAAGAAAAAGTAATAAAGCTACGATGGTTATTATATCTTCAAGTACGAAGCCTTTTGAGCGCCTATCTTTAGATATCGTTGTTACTTTACCAGAAGCAGGTTTTCAGAAATTCAGATTTATTTTAACCTTACAAGATGATTTAACGAAGTTTTCAAGCGCGTATCCTATGATATCAGCTACAAGTGAGGAGGTAGCTCGAAATTTAGTTCATTTTATGTCCCTATTCGGAATACCGAAAATGATTTTAACAGATCTCGGGACTTGTTTTACATAAGTTATTTAAGCAAATTACAGAAATATTTAAAATTAAATCTTTATTTTCGACTCCGTATCACCCTCAAACAAATGGAGCACTCGAACGGAGTCATGCTACATTGAAAGAATATTTAAAATCTTTTGTTAACGAAAACCAAAATGACTGGCACTGTTATCTAGCCACAGCCATATTATGTTACAATACTACTCCTCATAGTACTACTCAGTACACTCTACCTATACCTAATTCTCTTTATGAAACAAATCGCACCATTCGTAAAATAATGGCGTAACTTGAAACGACCAACTTTCCAGGAGAGGGTTAAAACTGATTTATACGCCAACAATAAATGTCAAATTTTTCAAAAAACTACAAAAAATAGCAGAAAGATCTAGCTTTTCGATGATTTAGATAATACTGAAATAATCCCAATAGTTTCCAAGATATATTGCAATAACCTACTTAAGCATTTCTTTTAGGGGCCAAAAATTATATTTTTGTGAGTAAGTAAAGTAGACTTATTCTTTTTTTAATACCAATTTTAGATAATTTACTGGGTAGTAAATCAACTTACAAGTTTCTACACTGGTTTATAGGAAAAAGTTTATTCTAGTAAAACCACTTACTCCTTTATTCTACGTATCAATAAGCAAAGTACCTACAAGGCAATTCAATGCAATACAATTTTATTGTTATTTACAATAGTAAGTTACTATACAGGCCATTTATATATGTTATGTAGAAATATTTATGGATTGTATGTATGTACATTTTAAAGTAAATAGTTATAATTGCACTGTTAGTAAGTTTTCAAATACATAACATTACAAAACATGTATTTTACAATGTAAAAAGTGCTTATAGGATTACTAGCGGTTAAAATAATATACATAAATTTAAAAAAAAATGATTTAAGCTTTTAAAAAAATTATTGAAAATTGCACAGTGATTGCTAACAACAAAGTATTAGTTAGTCAAATAAAAATAGTAATAAAAATTGAAAGTGAAATAACTTCAATCCTCACTTTCTAACTGATTTCCATTGTTTGTGGAGACCAATCCCCTATAGAAGTTGTGATAGTGAGCGGGAATGTTTAAGGAGTCACTAAGGCTCATTAAATCCTTCTTAAATTCTTTGAAACTGGTAATGGGCCATACTAATACCAATGACATATTGTCTAAATTTTTGTCCCGCTTATTTCTAGTCTTTTTTTAAAGTATCAAGGACATTTGGCTCTTCGTCGAAAGCGTATTTGAAAAAGCCTTTGTAGGGTGTTCCAGATGAACTGCTATTTCTTTTATTTTTTTCCATGACACTTTTTTCCCCGTGATATCTTTTTCCCAATTTTTTGAGTCGCCCTTGTTTAGTGTATGTCCTTTTTGCAGAAAGCTATGCACTATTTTTATATTTAATTGATGGCACGCAAATAAATACAGAGCAAATACAAACCGATTGTGCTTTTTCCCTGTACAGTTATCGAAATAAAATGAAATCGCTGTAATGCCTCTTGCAGCTTCATTATTTTTGAATATCCAAAGACAACCTGCAATTTCATTGGCTCCTCGTTTGCCAAGTTAAGCATGCTAAACAAAGCAATGGCCTTCTTTTTTTAATATATTATATATATATCACATTATGGATAGGATATTTTCTCTTATAATAAAAAACCCTGATATAAGATTGGGGTATGCTTAACACCTTCTCTAGATCATAGCATGCGACAGTATTGATGGCTTCACCAGAATTTTCTTTTTCTTAATTTATGATCGCCCTTACGCGTTCCTTATTTTTTACGAGTATAAAGAAATCAAATTCTTCTTTCAGTTGACCTTTTCTTTCACTATCTGCTTGTGCATATAGGCTACAAATTTCGCACATATCCTTTTTAGGGTGGAAAAAGCCCAAATTAAATTGAGTGTTAAATATTAGGTCCTTACATTTGAAATTGGCGTTATGTCGTACTTTGATCTGTATTATTAGCTCCTGTTAGATTAAGAATTCCAATTTCAAATTTATACAGCTATTTATTCACGCATTTTTGTTTCGAAAACCGTGATCAATTTGTTTATTCCTCTTTTGGTTTTTTCTTTGTTTTACAAAATGGAAAACTTAAAATATCGTTATTTACGAGTACGAATTCCACGGCGGCACCAGTGCTGCAGAAACGACTCAAAGTGTTGCTGTGTATGGCGGCGGTGTCGCAAAAAAACCTGCAGAACAAGCCCCGTGGACGGCCGGATACCAAAGTTGATATTGAAGAATTGAAGGCTATTGTGGAAGCGGATCCATCGCAAACCACGTCCGAGTTAGCTGTAGGCTGCGGTGTTGGTGACAAAACTGTTTTAATCCACTTGAAGCAAATTGGGATGGTAAAAAAGCTTGAGAGGTGGGAACCTAATGAATTGAGTGCAGCGAACTGACAAAGACGCGTTGACTGTTGCGTTACATTACTCAACAGGCACAATAATGAAAGGATTTTAAATCAAATAATTACCACTGCTGCTTCAAGACAACGCTAGACCATATACTGCACAACAGACGGCTACCAAACTAGAGGAGCCTTAATTGGGACACCCACCGTAATCCCCGGTCCTTGCTCCAACAGATTACCATTTTTTTCGAAATTTGGATAACTTCTTGCAGGGGAAAAAATTCAACATCGATAGGGCAGTCCAAAGCGCCTTCAAAGATTTAATTGATTCCCGTCCGAATTTTTTTTTTAGTAAAGGGATCATTGAACTACCTATGAGATAGTAAAAGTGCATAGATAGCAATGGTACATACTTTGATTAAATAAATATATAATATGTAAAAAATTTTAATTTTTGTTCCTCCCTTACAAAACGCCAATTTCATATGTTAGGACCTAATATTATATTCTATTATATTTCCTTTTTGTATGAGTTATGAGGTATGAAGGCGATATGGTCACGTTTGACCAAACCTTCTTTATTTGAATAATAAAGATTTAAAGAAAACTGAGTGTTTCAAAGTTTTCATGATATCAGTTAGAATTTAATTCTGTAAAATAGGAAATATACATAAATGTGCTAGTTGTAATGAGTAAACGTAGAAAATTTAGAAGCATCAAAACATTTCTCTAATTATGTACCTGAGAAAGGAAAGTTATCTATCCTTGGCTATCCTTGGTTAACATAAAACACTTATGAATAACTATGAAACAAACAAATTTTTATTTTATTATTATCGAGGCGGAATACTTGTTTGACAAAATATTTTTATTTTTTATTTTTTTTTTTATTAATAATTAGCAGGCGTTTGTCTTCTATCTCACCTGATTGAAAGTGACGATGAAGACGAGGATCGTACACGCCTGTCCAAGAGGTACCTATTCACTCTACACTTGAAAGCTCCAGGGTTATATTTGTCTGGAAAAACAGACGCAGGCAAATCGTTCCACTCTTTGGCAACACGAACCAAAAATGAGCTATCGAATCGTTTAGTTCGGCTCTTCGGCACGCTAACCACAAACGGGTGAAACTTCTGTCTGCGTCTGGTTGATCGGTGAAGAAAGGGGGAAGGATCGATCAGCTGAAAAAGAGCAGTTCCACACTCTCCAAAGTTGCAATCTGTAAAAAACCGATAGACTAGCAACTTTTCGACGATGTTCGAGACTTTGCAGTCTCGAAGAAGTAAGTTTTTCGTCACTTATGAGTTTACGGGCCCTTCGGTCGACAGAATCCAACGCTTCAAGATAGTACTTAGCGGAATCATGCCAAAGATAGCTGCAGTACTCCATACAGGATCGAACCTGGGCTGTGTGCCGGACCTTTGCGATGACTCCAAAGTTTTTGGAAGCTGACTGTGCCATGGTTTCAATCTGTTGACCGAAATTAAGTTTGAAATTAAGATGGTCATGCCTAGATGGTTTGTAATCGGTACAGATGCTCTTTTTACCGGAGTAGAGACACGCCTGGGTTTTGGAAGGGTTGAACTTGACAAGATTGGCCTCACACCAATCGGAAACCCTACATAGTGCCAAATCAACCCGTTCGATCATCGACTCTCTCTGAAATTGGATCTGGTTTGGACTCGCTTGCGCATTAGACACATATCTCTCTACAACAGTGATGACAGATCAGCGTAACCAATAATGCCTTCCGATAAAAGAAGGTCATTAATGTGCATGTTGGGTTAGGCTTTAAAATCTTATGAGAATATATTATTGAAATAGATTACGAATTCAAAATGATCTCCACATAAAAAGTCAGTAAATATATTTACGTCGCGGAATTCTGAATTCGTTACGTGCAAGAACGAGACACAGCAAGTTCCGCGCTAATGTTGCTATAAAGCTCCCTAAAACAATGGCGTAAGTTGATTTGCTTCTGCGATTTTTTTATTGGATACATGAATAAAGATCATGTAATAGTTTACGCACTGGTATTGGTTATTAAAAATCGAGTAAAAAGTATTTAAATAACTTACTTGTTTAACTCTTTATGAAATACCGTATAAAAGCTTCGTAAATATGTTTGAGTAATTGTTATAGGTAATAATATGAAAGTACGTGTAAGTAAAAACAGGTACTCTTTTACAAACAGGGATATTTAAAATAAGGGAAAGACGTAGGTTTTTTATTTTATATCGTATCTTAGAAAATATCCACGATATTTTTTTGATTTTTGGAGAGGATGTGTAATACAACTTCCTTTATCAGATTCAACAATTTAAAAAAATTAAGGTAAACCTATATACGCCATTGTTTTACGAATGGTGCGAAATGATAATGTTACTTATAACGAATATGTAAGAGCAGTACAATATAGGATGAGATTTAGTAGAGAAAAAGCTTTAGAAAATATTTTGAAAAGTACGGAAAATTCCAAGCAATACTATGATTCTTCTAGTAGATCAGTTCAATATAAATTAGGAAATATGGTGTATCTTAAGCAACACCATAGGTTACGTAAAGCACTTTCCCCAGTGTGGAAAGGCCCTTTTAAGATAGTTAAGGTTAATAATAAGAATAATTTAACTTTGAGTATTGGTCGTAAACACGTCAAATATCACGTTGATCAGATAAAACCAGCTCAAACTTAGTTTAATAAGTTGTTTATTTTCTATTGTAATTTTATTTTCAGATTACTATTTCGTCATTGTGTAAGCGAAAGTAAGGTGACGCCGATAGTTCATAGTCCTGGGATATACTTTGATCCCACAACTTCGATTAGTTTTTATAACATTTTTTGAAAAGTTGTTACTCATGTCGACGTTATATCTTTTAAACCTCATCTTGAAAGTATTGAAAATTTATTGATAAAAACCAGTAACTTATGTTTTAAAACTTTACCTAATGATTTTGTTGATTGTAAGGATATTACAAATTCTATTGAAAATTTGTTACAGTCGAATTATGAAAAATTAAACTCTTTGTCGCATGTTATTCCGAGAAACTCAACTAAGTATAAAAGATCATTAGAGTTTGGAGGAGAAATCCTTAAATTCTTTTTTGGCACTTTAGACGCCGACGATGCGCGAAAATACGACGCAGCTATTGAAGTTTGTCAAAAGAGTGAATCTGAATTATTTCATTTAATGAAGGATAATATCCATGTAATTAAGTCTAGTTTAAATACTTTTAATTCTACTATACGTAAACTTAACGATAATGAAGTCAAACTAAATTCTCATTTATCAATTTTAAATAATATTCTTACTCAAGTTACGGATCAAAACAATAAATTATCTTATGTAACAAGAATAAATAGCTTAGTTAATTTAGTGGAGAGTTCTTTAATAACTATCTCTAACTTTTTAGATGTAATTCTTAACTCTATTTTATTTGCGAAGGTAAATATTTTACACCCTTCTGAATTAAGTCCAAATAAGCTGTATTCTGAATTAGTTAACAATGGTCATTTCATAAATAAACTTACTGACTTCCCAGTATCGTTATCACTTGCAAACATTAACACGATAATTGATGTGTCCAAGCTAACTTGTTTTTATTACAATGAAAAGATTATTTTGACATTAGAAATTCCTTTAATTTATAATGAAAGGTATATTGTTTACAAAAATATACCTTTACCAACTCCTCATGATCAGAAGGTCAATACATTTTCGCTGATCCAACCTTCTAAGCCTTATATAGCCTTATCAGACGATAAGCTAAGTTATGTTCTTATCGATGATTTTAATAATTGTAAATTAATAAATAATGAACTTTCTATCTGTCCTTTAATAAATATCCGTTCAAGTATAAATAATCCTTGTTGTGAAAGTAAATTATTAACAGAAGTCATCTTATCTTTGCCAGTTGAATGCAACAGCAAACTCTTGTATGGTCTAATTGACATATGGCAAATTTTGAATAATAACAAGTGGATCTTTGTTCAATCCAAACCATGTAAACTAACAATTAAATGCGATGATAAAATGTATGACCAGACTTTATTAGGTACAGGTATTGTGAAACTTACCGACAACTGTATCGGTTATTCGAAAACAAACCAACTTTTACCTTCTAGTTCTAAGAAATTATATGTTAAAAGTAATTTTAATATCAATTTTAATATTTTGGACGACGAATGTTATAAAAAGGAAAATTTTAATCATACTTTACCGCATTTATTGCCTATTAAATTGTCGAATATAAACTTAGATAATTTACAATACACTTCGCATAAACTTGATTATTTAGAAAATGAAATAAATAAGGCTCAACAGGAGTCACATTTTATACGTTATGGTACATATTATTATTCTTTTACATATTTTCTAATTGTTTGTATTTTACTTTACATTTTTTTATAAGGTATTTAGATATTTTTATTGTTCTACTAATAACCGAAGTTTATGTTGTATAAGCATCTATAACCAATGTAATAATAAAAATAATATTAGAAATCGGTCTAAATTGTCAAACTCTATTGAAATGACTTCTGATGCATCTTCTGAAGAAGATCCTAAGTCTATTGAATCTTCATGTAATAAAAAAAAAACGTAATATCAGTTCATCCTCTAGAAATATTGATAATTTTTAGTTTTGTAACAAATGTGTACTGTTTCTTTTGAATTTTTATTTCATGTTTTATGTTTAAATTTTAAAATTTAAAGCTATGTTTTGTGTTTTTAATTTTGAAGTTATTCTCATGTGTCTTTGTTTTATTTTATTGTTTTGTAAAGGAATATTGATTATTTTTGGAATGTTTTAATAACTTCGCTTTTCCATTTTAAGGGATAAAGCTCCGTCGTAACCGGGGGGCTGTTATATCCTACCCTAGTATGGGTATATTGCTGAACAAACTCTTTTAGTTGTTTACGACTTAATGTCCTACTTTAATTTTGTTTGTGCATCATTTTTAGTTTATGTAAATTATAATTTGGTTTTTAACGATCAGTGCGCGTTTAGACTCCAAATTGACAACACTAATCTACCATCCCTAATTAAAAGTTGTGACTCTGGAAAGTTTACAATAAACAAGTGTGTTTCGATTTTTTTTTTTTTTGGTTTTTTGGTTCCCCTCCACGGGAAGGGCAGGAGGACATAAAAAATGCTCTGACGCATACTCCGCGCGCGCGATCGGAGTTATGTGAGACTCGTCCCGACGCCTACCAGAACCATACCCACTAAAAAACCCCCTGTCGGCTCGTGCATTTTTGCCACTCAGCCTTCATCTGAGCGACGGCCCATCGGAGAAAGAGGCCGCGCTAGCAGGGCTCTTAAGGGGTCACCCGCTGGGATTTACATAGCACTGAAGGTGCTCAAAAAAGAAAAGTAAATAATAAAAAACATTAAAAATTGAAAAATAAAATTGCATTAATTCGGATTTACGTTAGAATTAGAATTTGCGGCCTGAAGGGCCTCTAGATCTAAAGTTAACTGCGTGCGTTCGCTCGTGTGCGCGTTTCTCGGTCTAGCGATTTTGTAAATCGAATCTAACACACGAACAGTATATGAGACTGAATCTCGAACAAGATGATTGGGATGGGGTTCGGCGCGTTTGAAGAACGATTCTGAGAGTATTTTGAGGTGCTGTTGCACTGTAGGTAGTTCAAGATCTCTGTGCAGGTCCACGTTGCGCACGTACCAAGGTGCGTTTGTGGCCCTGCGGCAGAAGAGATTTTGAACTACCTGCAGCTTATACAGGACGGAGGGTTTGGCGTGGGCAAAGACTGGCGAAGCATATGACATGACGGGTCTAACGCAGACCTTATAAAGCGTACGTTTATTTCTAAAAGACATTTTACTTTTTCTTCCTATCATACTATATAGACGGCTTAAGTAAAAACGCGCGAGTTTCGTTACTCTATCGACGTGTGGCTTGAAAGAAAGCGTCTGATCTAAGGTGACGAAGTATTTGACAGTGCGCTTCCAGGGGATGGGAGTACCTAACATACGAATGTGCGGATCGTTGTGGCGATTACGACGTTTGTGGTCGAATTGAATAGCAGAACTCTTTTCTGGGTTGACATCGATACGCCATTTTTGAAACCAAACACCGAGGGCGTTTACGGCCTTTTGGAGTCTGGTGATGTTATACGGGATCGCTTGACTTTTAGTGTAAAGGGCGGTATCGTCTGCAAAGAGGGCGAGTTCGACGCCTTTCGGCGGGATGCGGGACTCCAGCCTTTATGGGCCGAGGCGCGGAGAGCGTGCCTTCATGTTTGAATCGAAAAGTACGGTCTTTAAGAAACGACGCTATTAATCTGACTAGACGAGCCGGTAAGCCTATTATATAGAGTTTAAAAACGAGACCGCTGTGCCAGACTTTGTCGAAAGCCTTGGCTACGTCAAAGAAAACCGCGATTGTTTTTTTACGACGCTGAGAGAATCCTTCGAGTATGTACTCGACGATTCGATGGACTTGCTGAGGGCAGGAGTGCTTAGCGCGAAAGCCGAACTGGTGGGGAATAATGAGAGGAAAGAAAAACAGATGGTTCCGCATTCGAGAGAGTATGACTCTTTCGAGAAGTTTAGACATTGCCTTGAGGAGGCTGATGGGTCTGTGATTAGCCGGGGCATTCAGAGGTTTACCCGACTTGGGAATGCCTATGACTGTCGCTTCTTTCCAGGCTTTTGGAAAGTAGCTATGGTCGAAGCAGGCATTGAAGATGACAGCTAACAAGGTAAGCACCTGCTGAGGCAGGTGCTTAAGTGCGTGGTTGGAAATTCCATCCGCACCCGGAGCCTTTTTGGACTTTTGCTTTCTAATGAGAAGCAAGATTTCATCATTAGAGACTGTGACGGGGTCGTCGGTGATAGGGAGAGATTCTCTGCGGAGAACTTCATCCTCCACCGCCTGGATGTGGGAGGGATCCGCGGGTTGCGTGCTGGGCGAGCATTGTGCCGCTATGCTGTCGGCGAAGCATTCGGCTTTCTCTTCGACTTCGAAAGCAATGGTGCCGTCGGGACGAGTGAGAGGAGGAACGTGAGAGGCGGTGTCTACGCGTAAGGCTCGGGCCATTCGATAATACGCTTGGTGGGACGGGGAGATATTCTTCATGAGATCGTTAAACTGAGTGTCACGGAGTTCCGCGAGGCGAGACCTAACTTTACGTTGAAGCTGATTCGCAGCTGTTCTGTATGCTGGCGTGAGATATTTCTTTGCTCTCCGGAGAGCCGCGTTTTTGGCTTTTAATGAGATTGCTAACGGCTAGTGGAAGCGCGGGTTTGCTTTGCTTAGCAACCTTTTCGTTGTCGTTGATGGCTGTGTTAATAGCATCAGTTAGAGTATTGACTAATGAATCTATTTTATCCGGGCTATCTAATTGGTCGGGCGAAATCGCGAGCGGAGAGTTAGGGGCCTCTAAGGCTGAAACTAACGTATTTTTAAAGCCTTTCCAATTGGTAACGGTCTTAGGAGGTGTGACGTTAACGTTAGGCGTACCTAGCACGAGGGAGACGGGGCGATGGTCGGAGCCTAGGTCATCGAGCGGTTCGATAGACCTTAGATCAAGATTGATTCGCTTGATAATTGCAAAGTCGAGGATGTCAGGAGAGTAGGACGGGTTGTTGGGATAGTGAGTGGGAGTGATGGGGGATATGACGTCTAAGTCAAGGGAGTTAGTGATGTCGAGGAGAGCGATACCGTTGGTGTTGGTTGATAGGCACGTCCAGTCAGTATGTTTGGAGTTAAAGTCTCCGAACATAATGACTGAATAGCCGAGGGCGAGAATGGCCTCAAAGTCGCTGCGGATTGGATTAGAGCCACATGGTATGTAGACTGAAGCTATGATGATAGTCGGATGACCAGTCATAGCCAATCTACACACGGTGGCTTCCATGTTGAGGAGAGGAGGGGTAGGGAGAGGACAGCAATGGAAGCCTCTTTTGTAATATATAGCGGTGCCGCCGTAACCGTCGGAGTTGGGCCTATCGTTGCGAGTAAACGCGTACTTAGGAATAGCGTATCCCCTGGAGCGTTTTGGAGTAAGCCATGTCTCCTGGAGAAGGAATAGGTCAGGTTCTTGGTTTTGAAGGAACAGTTTAATCTCGGGAAGGTTAGTGCTAAGACTACGAGCGTTAAAAGATACTAGGGATAAGCCCTTGGGTTTAATACGACTGGACGCGGGATTCGCGGTTCTAGACATTTTAATTAACTTATTTACAAATTTATGCAAAACTAAAAATTTATAATGAACTTAAGAGCGAGTGATGCTCGGCTAACGCAAATAAACGCTCTTGAGGAGAGCGGGCGGCTCGCATTTTGCGTGCGAGTATGGAAATTTCATTAATGTCTACGTTTTGGATGACGTCGAATACGGTCTTCATGTCCTCAGCCAACGACGACTGAGGTGCAGAAGACGGAGCGGGACGCAGCCCTACGGAAGCTACGGGAGCTGGGATGGGTCGGGAAGGTGCAGGCGGGACAGCCGGACGCTGCCTCCAAGACAAAGCCGGAGTAGGCGTCGGCTGAACGGGCTTTGCTTCCGGGGGACCCCGGTTGCGCAGCGGCGGGAAGTTAGCGGGAGTGAGTGACGGCGCCGGTTTAGGCGCGACCCTCTTGACGGTGGATCGCGGAGCGCACGGGCAACCCCTGTAGTTGGCTGTGTGGCCGGACTGGCCGCACAGCACACAGGCAAGGGGAAGAGGATTCGGGAGTGCGAGTGCACTCCTTAGTGATGTGGGGATCCAGGCACTTAACGCACCTGGGGGGAGCTGAACAGTTAGCCGCTGCTCGGCCATATAGCTGGCAGCGGTGGCACTGCCCAGGGTGACCGCGGGGGTTGGGACGCTCGACGGAGATGTTCGAGAGTCCGCAAATTGTGCGAGCCTCTCTGAAAATCTCCTTCGAGTTGGGAGTGTTAGTAAGGATTACTAGAGCTAAGGGAAAACGCCTACCGCGGTTGGAGTGCATCTTGTGCACTGCTGTGGCCGGGAAGCCCTGAGACTTAAGGTCCTCGAGAATGTCTTCGTTACTGAGTTTGAACGGGACGCCCCGTAGTACTGCGCGGATCTTACGCTCCTCCGGGAGGGCGTAGGTGTGATACGCGATTTGATTTAACGAGAGTAACCTGGTAAACGCGCGGAAGTCGTCGACGGTCGCTACTTGAATTTTGATTGTATCGCCAGCGTTGGCGGCTTTTAAATAATTAATTTTGTGCTCTTTGCACTAGTTAGAGACCGCGGTCCAGCGCGCTTTTTCACGGAGGAATACGGGCGGAGGGAGCTGAGGCTTCGGCGGGACGGGAGCGCAGCGCGTCGCTGGCTTCGATGGGACCGATGGAGACGCGGTCACCACGAGCGATTTTGACGGCGCGGGGGCTGGTTTTGAAGACACCGGGGAGGGCTCGGGTATTGAAGATACCGAAGCTTTCTTCGAGCGCTTCTTGGAGCGCTTGGCGACAAGTTGAAACGCGTGCTCAGGAGAGCCGGTTAAGGTGACGGCATCTGACGACGTATCAGACGTGGGTTCGGAGTCACTCCCGGGAGCGGTACGCTTGCGACGCGACGCGTGAGAGGATGCGACCGATTCGCAGTCCATCTCGGACGAGGCGGGAGACGAGGAAGAGCTGTAGACCTGAGGGGTCTCGACGTTGGAGGCCTGAGAGGCCGGGGTTGAGGCCTGAGGGGCCGGGGTTGAGGCCTGAGGGGCCGGGGACGCGATTGATGCCTGCAAGGCCTGCGTTATGATGTCTTTCGGGATGTAGACGCCTACCGCAGCAAGCGCCTGGGTGATCGCGTTAATAACGCTTAGCGGATCCATTAGGGAGGGTTGGGACAGTAATATAAATAAACATAAGTATAATAAAAGATGCCTAGTTCCTAAAAACCTAGCGAACCCTAGCGGATAACCTCCCTACCAGCGGTAGGGGGGCCGGGGAGAATAACTTAAAACTAACCGTAGTACGCCGAAGGCCGCTACCTAGAAACCTAAAAAGGGTACGCAGGTAAAGAGTTGACCGCGTTAGGGTCAACCTTTACCGACAGAAAGGACAAATACACACACGAAAAGCACACAGATATGATAAAAATAAATATGAAATAGGAGCAAAATAAATAAAATAGAGAAGAGAAATAAAAAAAAATAAAAATAAAAGGACTGGTTCAGTACAAATTCGTTGTCACCGTTAAGTATCCTTTGTACTGAAACCAGACTACTTACGCTGGGCACAACACTGCACTCAGCACAAGGAAAACACAACTTAGCACAGCACTTTGAAGACTAAGGGGCTTAGTCGCAAAGAAAAAAACGCACTTCGATAGCACTCAGAGGGAGTAGAAAACCTTGAAAACCGTAGCACGGAACCAACACGCTAAACTGTGACGTCAGTAGACTGAGCGCCACGGAATAGCGGGAAAGGACCGATCAACGGAGAACGGGGCTTGCACGTCCGCACCGCGTGGCGATCGGAGCGAAAAAGTGTGTTTCGAATAAAAGAGGTTTTTTTAAAAACTCTCCAACCTCCTGCTTCATAACAGTTCGCGAATCCCGCGTCCCGTCGTATTAAACCCAAGGGCTTATCCCTAGTATCTTTTAACGCTCGTTGCCTTAGCACCAACCTTCCCGAGATTAAACTGTTCCTTCAGAACAAAGAACCTGACTTATTCCTTCTCCAGGAGACATGGCTTACTCCAAACCGCTCCAGGGGATTTGCTATACCTAAGTACGCGTTTATTCGTAACGATAGGCCCAACTCCGACGGTTTCGGCGGCACCGCTATATATTACAAAAGAGGCTTCCACTGCTGTCCTCTCCCTACCCCTCCTCTCCTCAACATGGAAGCCACTGTGTGTAGATTGGCTATGACTGGCATCACTAACTCCCTTGACTTAGACGTCATATCCCCCATCACTCCCACTCACTATCCCAACAACCCGACCTACTCTCCTGACATCCTCGACTTTGCAATTTTCAAGCGAATCAATCTTGATCTCAGGTCCATCGAACCGCTCGATGACCTAGGCTCCGACCATCGCCCCGTCTCCCTCGTGCTAGGTGCGCCTAATGATAACGTCACATCTCCTTAGACCTTTACCAACTGGAAAGGCTTTAAAAATACGTTAGTTTCTGCCTTAGAGGCCCCTAACTCTCCGCTCGCGATTTCGCCCGACCAATTAGATAGCTCGGTTAAAATAGATTCATTAGTCAACACTCTCACTGATGCTATCAACTCAGCCATCCGCAACAACGAAATTATTGCCAAGCAAGGCAAACCCGCGCTTCCCCTAGCCGTTAGCAATCTCATTAAAGCCAAGAACGCGGCTCTCCGGAGAGCCAAGAAATATCCCACGCCCGCATACAAAACAGCTGCGAATCAGCTTCAACGTAAAGTTAGGTCTTGCCTCGCTGAACTCCGAGACGCTCAGTTTAACGATCTTATGGAGAATATCTCCCCGTCCCACAAAGCGTATTATCGAATGGCCCGAGCCTTACGCGTAGACACCGCCTCTCACGTCCCTCCTCTCACTCGTCCCGACGGTACTATTGCCTTCGAAGTCGAAGAGAAAGCCGAATGCTTCGCCGACAGCATAGCGGCACAATGTTCGCCCAGCACGCAACCCGCGGATCCCTCCCACATCCAGGCGGTGGAGGACGAAGTCCTCCGCAGAGAATCTCTCCCCATCACCGACTACCCCGTCACAGTCTCTTATGATGAAATCTTGCTTCTCATTAGCTGCATGGCCTCAAAGAAAACACAGCTTGTGTTATGGAAGACCATACAGCGAACTGGGGGGAGCCCAGACTAAACATACATATATAAATATAAATAACCATGACTCGTGAACAAACATTTGTATTCATCACACAAACGAATGCCTCGGCAAGGACTCGAACCTGGGACCTCCGGCGTATGAGACAGGACTACTAACCACTACGCCACTCGGCCGTCAAATAATAGTAATTAGCCAGCTTAGAACAAATCATACCAATTTAAAATTCAGCTTTTTGCGACGTAAATTATCTTATTTCAAATGGAAACGCGTTGAGGCTTTTACAATTTTAAACCTTTTTTGTGAATTATCTTTAATTACAGTTAATTTTGTTTGTCTGGTCGGTTGTCAATAAATAATTACCACTAAATGATTTGACCCCATTTTTGTTTTTGTTTTAATTACAGAAATAGTAGAATAGTCGTACAAAAAATACAGATATTGATAAATATCTATATGAAATGAAGCAATGCCACTTAGGTAATATTAATGATGTTAATACCACTCACTATCGCGTGTATCAAGTGCTTATATGCTATTTAGGAAAATGTAAAATAATTCATCAACAAAAATAAAATGATTCTTTATTATATTTACTAAGATATTATTTTCATTTATACTACCGAGCCTCGTTCTTTTAAGACATTTAAACATAATAAAAATGGACTTGAATAATGTGTTGGTTAACGTGGTGTTGACTGTGGATAAGCAATAATTATATTATAAAATATAATTTCATTTCTTGTTTTATCGATAGCCATACGAAGACCTGGTAAGGTTTTCACATAAATTAATGTATGGTGTAATTGTGAAACTCAGAATTAATTATTCCTGATGGTATACTGCTCAAAACAGTCTACTTAGCAACGAAATGAAATAGGAGACGTTAATCTCTACATATAGATCTTATCTGTAACTAAAATTGGATTTGTACATCAGTTAGTCACTTAGTCGTTTAACGTTGATTAATGTTATTTGATCAAGGGTAATCATATTGTAATTAAGGATATAAAACCGTTTTTTAATGTTTTCCTTAGTTTCTATCATCCATGGAAATTCTTCTGCTGCTCCTGAGGTTTTTCTAAATTGATGAGTAAGTCTGTTTTAAGCTAAATACAGCGTTCTTATGCGATTCTTTCAAGATCAATCAAACGTATAAACATACTAATATGTTATTCTGTTTATGCATACGAGAACACACCGTAAAAATAATGTTTAGTCAAAAAAAATGTTTTACTTAAATTAAAATAACACACAACAGATGGGTCTGCGGGTAGGAACCTTCTGTGCACTGCGAATCAGTGCCATAAAAAATGGCACGTTTTACCGATATCCGTCAGGCCCTGAGATCATATTTCAGATGTGGTATTCATGGCAGGTCAGTTCCGCACCTGCTTGTACTGCTCTTTACTTTGTATTTGCAGAATATTAAACGGTTGAAACTAATCGTAGTAACGGCAATTACGATACATTTTAAATTTACATAATTGGCCACCCAATTTCAAATCGTAAAAGTGTTACGCAATCATTTATGAACTAAACCGTTCAAGTTTGGCTATCTGTGTTACTTTTGCATTTAATGTTTCATTTTGTTATGATAATTAGTTAATAGAAAAACTTTTTGACATAACTTTGACTGATGAGCAATTTGCTTAAAAGGTTTACACTTATGAGAAAATGTTTTAATACTAACAATTTTTGTTTGGACAGATTCCTGAGAGATATCTTGATAAATATTTGTATTTATTGTTCGGTGCCAAATTTTAATTGATCTGTTTAATTTTTTTTGAGTGATTGGATACGGAAAATCATCCTATTAGATCAGAATCAGAATATTTTAAAATTGCTTTCAATATAAAATAAAAATATTACGTATTATTTGAAATAACATCATTTTAATTTATAAATCATAAAATCTTCTTTTTTTTCATATAAAAACGAAATCAATGATAACGAAAAAAACGAATCAGGCCAAAACATTCTTGTTCTGGCCTGAAAGCTGTTTAATTCAATTCTCTAGAACTGTCCATTTGAAAAATGTCAGATGGTTTATCTGAAGTCTTATGGGCAAGAATAGTGTTAGTGCGTGAAGGAGGGTATTCTACAAAGCAAATCGCAGCCAGAGTATCCGTTTCCCTCAGTTTACCTGGCTGAACGACCTCGCAGTCGCCGCCCGGCTGTCCTTCTTGAGGTTCAGAAGTGCTACATCAGACTTTTTTGCCGCCTGTGATGCAAAGAAGATCCTGATGAGCACTTTGAGTATACGTGTACGATAGCGACGTAGATTGAAGTGGGCCAAGAAGTTTCATAACGATATAGGCGAAGAAGACGAAGATATCTGCCGTAATTGTCTTTTCTTTGACGAAACATGGATTAGTACGCACCCTGATAACCGACGTGTCTTTATCTGGAAAAGGCCTAGGAATTCCAAAAGGCAAAAAACTGCCTGCCGGCTCTCCAGATTTAAACCCGATTGAACACGCAATGGACGCTGTCAAGTGAGCTGTTTGGAGTCATTAGCCAGCTCCAAGAACTCAACAAGAACAAGGAAGTTGCCATTCAGGAATGGGACAGATTACCACAAGAGCTATTGGACAACTTGATCTACAGCATGCCCAGGAGGACTCCGCATGCGTTCGAGCCAGGGGAGGAGTTTTTTTGTACTTAATTTGTAAATAAAACCATGTAAAAATTAATAAAATTATTAACTTTAATTAAATCTTCGCATTTCTTATATAAAAATTTAATAGAGATTGCGAAAACTTATTTTTTGTAAGAAACATAAAAAGAATATTGACATTTTTCACATTAAAATAATGTAATTTTAAAAAGCAACAAATAGTTCATTCATTAATTACACGAGAAAAAATAAACAACTCAACTTTTTTAAGTAAACCATTAGTTTCACTTGAAAAAGTTGTTTTTTCAGTAGTTTCAGATCTAGTAGAAAACCAGTCAGCAAGACTGTTTAAACCTTTAAAAATTTATGAATCGATCTCTCCGAAGGAAGACACCTAGGGAAGTGCCGACATTTAACGCCCCGCAAGTAGAGGACTATTCATTAAATCCATCCCAGAAATGGACGATTCAATATACTGTTTGAAAAACAACTTGCATCAATACTGTCTCAAAATGACTTAATTATCCTAGAAAATTTAACATCTAAGTGAGCATCCATCTATAACATTTAAAAAAATAATAAAATACAACAGAATTACTTATTCAACCATAGACTATCGATTTTTTGAACGAGACATTAGTTTATATGTCAAAACAAACAATACATCAATAGCCATCAAAAGTCTCAATTTTGAACCGATTCCATTAAAAATAGCAGCAGAGGAGATTATCTGTTAAGGTGTAGAACAAATTGTTTCTTTCAAAACAAACTATCCTAGGAAGATTCAGAAACCATTCGGGAAAATATTTCCGGCATGTTGAGGCGATGTCAATTACCGAAATCGGATCTTCCTAGAGAACAATGTCAAGTATTAATGATCTAACAGACCAACAAAGAGTCGGTGTGTAAGATCATTAATAGGAGGTCTGTAAGATCATAAAGAGGACACATCTGAACACAACACCAAAACAACTAACTTTTATCAAATTAATCAATTTACAAAAGTAAATTACGAATCTACTTCTAAAATTATGAAGAAAACTTCCGACAAATACATAAAATATTTTCAAATTTAAATGTGTTAGAGGTTTTTCCTATTTGGTACAAAACCGCCAAAAGTTTATGAGATACAAAAAGTGCATAAGGCTGATGTACCACTAAGACTTATTGTAAGCCAGTTTAACACACCAACTTACAAGCTTACTCAAAATGTAGTAGATGTGCTCTCCAACCCAAGCGGTAAAACAGGAGATGTTAAAGATTCTTAACAGTTTGTTAGTGATTTAAAAAATCCCAACATAACTAGCAATGAAACCATGGTTAGTTTTGATGTCGAGTCTCTTTTTACCTCGCTACCTGGAAGAGAAGTATTGAAAAAATTAAGAAAAGTTAACTGAGTCAAATCTTCCTGATGAACACGCATATTTATTAGTACTATAGCCTTACATCTGAGTGCTTTATGGGGAATCAAGAGTTCTATTTGTAAATCGATAGTGTTGTCATGGCTCTTCAGTGTCCACTGTAGTTGTTGACATTTAAATAGAAGTCTTTAAGGAGAGTGCCCTCCGCATGGCCTGATCTTGTGCCGAAAATCTAAATGTATGTTGACGACAGTTATACCATTTTACCTCAAAATAAAGTAACTGTATATCTAAACCTAGTTAATGACCTTAACACTAACACAGTTTAAAATGGAAAAGGAACAAAATAATGTTTAGTCTACTTTGATGTTCTTATTGAACGGAATTGGAACGGTACACTTACTCCCACTATAAATAGGAAACCCACCCACACTGACTACCTAAATGAGAAATCCCACTACCATCCGAGCCAATTAACTGCCTAAGGCTTCTCTTTGTTTGGTGTGGAGGTAAGTAGCCTTGCCTTCCATGCCAGAGGTCCCGGGTTCGAATCCTGGTAGGGGCAGATATATAATTATATATTTGCTTTCTAGTCATGGATGTGTATTTAAGTTTATTTATAATATTTATAAATAAAAAAATATGTATGTGTGTTTATATATTTCTTAAGTTTATTCATCCGTTATCTAGTATCCATAACACAAGTTCTTTAATGATACTTAATTTGGGCTAGATAATGTTGTGTGATTGTTAGAAATATTTATTATTATTATACTGAAGATGAACCGAGAAGCCATTTAAATCAAAAAATACCTCAATGGTGACAAGGTTTCGCAACGTGGGATACATTACTAAAAAAACATAAAATATAACATCCAACTAACTGCATTACCTCAAGCTCAAGATATTGTCATCACTTTCTGTGTTAACCCTGAACGCTACGCTCACAGACTGAGCATCTGATGATTGAATGTTCATGCCTGTTCACGTCAAGCACGCCTGTCGAGTTAATATGTAAAAAATATAATTAAACGCGATACAGTCCGATGAAAATGTGTTTTATTAGCATCGGCAGATTTCGATTTGTTTCGGTATAATCTAAATTCTTAAGATAGTTCAATTTTAACAATAAGTAATGACTGCCAATTGTCAGTTATTAATCAGAAGTTTCAAACACCAACAACAAGAAATGGCAACTTATTTAACATTATGTTACATATTCATGGTGAAATTTTGCGATGCCACCAGGATTAAAGTACTTTAAATACAGGATATAGCTAGTTTAGGTGAGGAAACTTTCCTTTATTTAAAAAAAAAACTGTTTTAATGATACTTGGAAACCATTACACGCCCGGGAATCGAACTGGCAAAAATCTGAATAAAATAATAATACTGCATTATGTATATTTGCATCAATCAATAGAATAAATCATAAGGATCAAGTGTCTCTAACAAACATAAGATTTTTGGAAAGTACAGTACAGTATTAGTGTGTTAGTTCGGTGTTACAAAATTTTACTTTTGGCATTTCAGATAATTTGAGTTATTTATGTAAAAATTTATTATTTAATATACTTTTTACAAAAAAAAACATTTCTTGTTAATTTTCGGCTCAGACTCGTTCACTTCGTTATTTAGGAATTTCAAAGTATAAAATTGAAAGTCTACAGAAGTTGAAAAACTTTTACACAGTGAAGTCATTAGTCAAGTAATTTTGTGGCGACATCAAACGATAAAATAGAGTTGTTCTTGGTTTCTTTGCACATTGTAACGGATTTTCTTTATTTAAATATTATTTTTGTTTTTGGTTTTATTACTTAAAGTTATTACTCCACTGCTTCACTCACTTATTACTCGTACACGTGGAACGGTTAATATTTATTGACTACATTTTTCTAAAAAAACGTATCGGAAAGCTATGAAAACTCTTTTCAAAAAGTCATTAATTTACAGCTTTTTATCAGTCATAATTGTATGTAAAATTGACTCCATTTTACTCGACCTGCAATCATTTAAAACATGGTGGAACTTTTACTTTCTTTGAAAGTTTTTGAATACAAGCTTTTTCCTTAGTTGTTCCCGTCAAAGAGTATCGACTTACAGAATTCCTGAAACCCTGCATCGCTGATACGAGCTAAAAATCTTTTTCTCTTTTTTTGTTCCCAACCACAGGGGAGGGCAGGTGGACCTAAAAAATGCTCTTACACATACCCCGCCGCGCGTGATACGAGGTTATGTGGGACTTGCTCCTAACCTACCTAGTAATCATACTAGTTTGTGCGGCTTTTGGTATTTTGGCTACACGCAGTTGAAGAAGATGGTTTTTCAAATTGTTACGTAAGATTTTTATGCTATTGAATATTTTTTCATAAAGTTTGAAATCGTATTATGTGATGAACATCGTATCAGAAGCAGATGTTTATATATTAAGTTACAAATGTATAAAAACCTTTTAATTGTTGTAGTTATCGTACCGATTTGCCTTGATTTAATATTTTTGCCAGTCAAGTTTTACAAAGGAGTCCCGACAGGGTGAAATGAAATGAAATGAAATATTTTTTTCTCAACATTCACAATTACTTGTTCTTATTGACGTCAAATAAAACATGACTCTACCACCTGTTCGAAAAAACCTTCGTGAAGAAGAACTGGCAAAAAACTTCAAGGGTATATTTTTTTCAAAATAAATTTACAAATACAAATACTAGTAAAATCCTTTAATGCAGGGATTATACCCAAGGGCTTTTATCATCCAAATAATTGGATAGTTTATAATATGCTTTAGCACACAACTTCTGCTTTATAGTTTCTTTGAATTTGTCAATAGGAAGACCTTGGATATTCTCAGGAACCTTACTATAAAAGCGTTAACATTGACCCATGAATGAGTTAGTGACTTTATGAATCCTACTATTATGAGCTGCCAGCATATTTCTTCCTCATGTGTTAACATTGTGCTGATCTTTTTTTCTTTTGAACAAGGTTATGTTTTATTTTTACATACATTAAATTTTCTAAAATATATTGTGAATGGAAAGTAAGAAAATATTAACTTCCTTAAATTTACTTCTAAGTGACACACTTGGACAGAGATACATTGCGGGAACAACCCATTTGTGTTGAATAAATATAGTATAGATGTCGGTAGCACTCCCCCACAACAGAATACCATATGGCATGAGGCTGTGGAAGTAATCAAAATAGACTTATCGAGCAGTTGTTTCATTTGAAATTTGTCTAATTTTTTTAACAGCATATACGGCAGAGCCAAGCCTTTTCACTAAACCATCAACATGTAGTCCGCAATGGAGGTTGGCGTCTTAGGTTATGCCCAGAAATACAGTTGAGTTTACAGGAGTCAGTTCCTGGCTCTTAACTACAATGTTTGTGTTTACCTGTTTGACATTTGGCAATGTGAACTTAACACATTTAGTTTATTTTTAATTGAGAAGCAAATTATTAGCTGAGAACCACTTCTCTGTGTTGGAGATGCATTTGTTTACTGCTCGATAGTCAGGTTCTTGTCTTTTGATTTTAAATAAGAAAGAAGTATCGTCAGCATACAATATGACCGCGCATTGATTCTTAATGACCGATGGCAGATCATTGATATATACTTAAAATAGGAAAGGACCAAAAGACTGAGTCCTGAGGCACACCCATTGTCACTGCCGATCCTGATGTCTTTTCTCCATTTATTGCAACTTTCTGAGAAATATATGATTAAATCAAGCGCTTGCCTGCGCTCTGTTTTTTATGCCGTAATGGTGCAGTTTCATGAGTAGAGTAGTATGATCCACACAGTCGAACGCCTTGGACAAGTTACAAAAGACACCAATAGCCTCAATTAATCTAAATAAATAAATTGTATATAGAAAAATAAATTAATTTAAAATATGTGTTAACTTGTACTTTTTTTTTAAATGATATTTCTTTTTTTTTAGTTGTGTGTATAATTGTTTTTGATTATATTTGAATTTTAATTTTTTGTAAATAATTTCCATTTTCAATATTAATTTAATTTATTTAATTTTAATTTATTATCTAACCGACATAAAAAATAATTGACTATATTTATATATATTTTTTTTAAATATAATTTTAATCACTGTGCACTTGTTGTTTTTATTTTTTAATTGATATATATATTTTTTCTTATTGTTTGCATGTAGTCATTGCCTAAATTATATTAATATTTAATTATAAATGTCTATGTGAATAATAATAAGAATATAATAACAGTATTATTATGTTGGTGATCTATAAATAAATAAATAAATCACACGACTCCTCCCAGGCGCTGAATACGTGTTTTATGAGCTCAACACTGGCTTGGTTGTTGAGCGACCCCGCGTGCAACCAAATTCCTAAAATTCATTAAACTATTACCATAAAAATTAGAAAGTCATTGATTTTTAAAGTACTTTTCAAAAATCTTACTGAGCGTTGGTAGTATAGATATAGGGGGTACATTGCATAAATCCGAAAAACGTAATTCTGATAGTCATAATCACCGAATGGTTCATAATTCCGAAAATGAAAATTCCGTGTTTCATCATTCTGAATTTTTCTTCTTCGAAACTTCAAAATTCCAAACGTTTACAATTACGAAAATCAATATGCTGAATTTGAAAATACCGAACCATAAAAAATCCGAATTAACTATATCCGAAATATCACAAATACGAATCCCGAATATCAAAATTCCGAATAATATTAGTTGCAATAACAAACGCCTTGTAAAATTGCATGAGCACATCAATATATACGTTCGAGCATTCAAGTAGTCAGCTGGAAATGAGAAAGTTTATTTAGTTTTTTGTACCGAGTTATTTCATGAGTATAATAGGTACTTTAATTCATTTCAGTACATATAGGTTATTTACTGAAATGCAAATCCGTTTTTGGCGCTTCGCCGGCCGCTCCACGGCACGCTCGCTACGCTCGCTCGGCTCGCGCTGCATTATCTACATAAAGACTAACTGCTCCTCCTCGCTTCACTCGTCATCGCGCCTTATTTGTATAATTTCAAAATGTGCCTTATTAATTTTAATTTGTGTGACAGGAGATTTAGATTATATTTTTTTAAATATACCCGTTTTAGGGTGTAACCACACCAATGATCGACCGTCGATCGACGTCGTCCGGTCGACGAATAGTCATAATCACGAATATGGCAGAATAGAACAGTCGACGTTGATCGACGGTTTCTACCACACCAATCGATCGATTGCAGAACAGAGCAGTCAACGTCGCAGTAGTCGTGATGGCCTATAATTGTCTGACGCCACCCCTGAGTTGGTAATTTAGTAGTAAAATAATCCCATGCACCTATACATTTATTTGAAGTTATATGTAGTGCGCCAACCCGCAGTAGTCGTGATGGCCTACAATTTTCTGACACCACTCCTAGTTGGGAGAGGCTGATATCCCTCCAGTGATTATTAAGGGTATTACCACACCAATCGATCGTCCGTCGATCGACGTCGATGGGCCGACGTTACACCCCTAGACACAAAATCTGAATGTTAGCATGGAATTTTAGGAAAATTTAAATTCGAAATACCATATTTCGGACTAGTAAGACAGCGGGTTTTTAATTCTTCGTACTAATGAAAGTCGGAAAATTAAAATTTAGGATTTATGAATTTCAGTAAAATAAAAATCGTACTTTTCGAATAATCCAATTAAGACTCTTCGGGATTGTGAAATTCGGAATTTTAAAAATCGGAATATTCAAATTCGGAATTACATAATTCGGAATTTTTGGGTGTTCCCAGATATAGGTCTAAAATTATTAGGGTCAGACATACTACCTGCTTTGAATATTTGAATGACCTTACTCAATTTGATTAAATCAAGAAATACACCATTATCAACATAGTCATTAACTATACTGGCTAAGTGCGGGGCTATACCATTAATGACATATTGAATAATTTTAACAGAAATGTCATCTAAATCGGCAGTATTTTTTACTTTAATGCTTTTAAATGCATTTAAAGTTGTGGAACAGTAACATGTTCAAAGATGAAATTAATATCGCTTGAATTTACATTTTCCATTAGCAGTGACTGTGCAGGAGCGCTAGTTGACACGGGGATGGCAGTAAAAAATTTTCAAATGCTTCAGCAACTTCTCTGTCAGCTAACAACAAGTTATCATTAATTTTAAAATTATATTTGGTGTGGGGGCTTTCGCTTTCCCAGTTTCCTGTTGAATTATATTCCGTGCAGTTTTAAAATGTTAGTACGATATTTAATTTTATTATTAATGTATTTATATTTAGCTACACAGCATACTCTTTTAAATAATTTTGAATACTTTTAACATATTCATAAAATGTCTTATTATGATAATAAATTCTTTCACTGTACAATTCATATAATCTATTTCTTCTTCTGCATATTCCCACTGTTGCCCAGTCACTAAACCTAAATAAATTATTATTTACACATATTCTCTTCTTTTTAAAACAGAGTCATATTCATTTTCAAATGTATTATTAATAGAGTTATATTCAGTAATAGGATCTCCACAATAATCTAATTTAAATGTTTTTTCAAAATACATTTTTCCCAAATTTCAAGCCGTCTCTCCTTCATGGGTATAAAGGTAATTTCTCTTTTTAGAGTATTTTTTAACCCAATATCAAAAGTGGCCAACTGCCCACTATGATTTGATTGTAGTTTATTAATTACTGACTTTGTACATGGCATTAAATTTGTAAAATTGTTATCAAGACATGTGATTGAAGTGACTGTGATTCGCGTAGGCTCTAAGAAGATATTTTTTAGGTTGTAACAATTAAAAGGTTTCAAGAATGAAATGAAATGAAATGTAATAAAATGAAATGAAATGTAATAAAAATGAAATGAAATGAAATATTTATTTTTCTCAACGTTGACAATTACTTGTTCTTATTGACGTCAAATAAAACATGACTCTACCACCAGTTCGAAAAAACCTTCGTGAAGAAGAACTGGCAAGAAACTTCACGGGTATATTTTTTTCAAAATAAATTAACAGAGTCTCTTTTTGTCTATACAAAATTATTCTTTTCTGCATCTGTTAGCTCAGCAAGTCTCCCTCTCCCCAAGTATCCAAACGACGAACACCCTCAAACGGCACCCTTTACACCGTTTACTTTGTGATGTCTCTACTAATAAATCAATATTAAAATCACTACAAATAATTATTTCTTTGTTTTTGTTATTTACTTTATGTAATACCTCATCCATAGTGCTCTCAAACACTTCAAATGGTGAGGATGGGGTATACACTTAATATAACAATATTTTCCATCTCAATACAGGCTATTTCAACTGATCGCTCAACAGACAGACTTACAATATCAGAGCGTTCTTTAAATGTAAGGCTCTTATGAGTGATGATCATTGAGCCACCACAAGTTGTTTGTTTTCTGCTGAATGGACTAGCAATTATAATATTTTTATATGAAGACATAATTTGACACTGTCTGAGCCAGTGTTCTGTAATACATAGTACATGAATACTTTCACAGTTTATAAATAGCTCAATCTGTTATTCCATACCATCAATGCCCTGCATATTTCGATGGACTATGTTCATAAAATTACTTTTTACATTTTTTTACTTAAATTACTGCTTACTATACTGGTGCTAGATGTATTATCTGTTGTCACTAACTTATGTTTAAATTATTCCTAATACTATGTTTTGGAATATTACACTCCAATGGGTCAAAAGTATAAAGTGACTGCTCAATAGAAGCAGCGGTTGTAGTCAACGAATTGACTGTTATGTATAAAATATATGATAGCGAGTATGCTATCTGTCGCAGGTCATAAATGTACAAATTGTACCTTTCATTGGTCATATAAGGTTTATTAATAAACTTATTTGAATCAATAAATTGAAACTTTTCGCTATGACGACATGTCATATTTTGTACATCTATATTTAGACGATGCTTCATTTTATTTTCTGACGGGTTCTGAGTAAATGGAAATGCAAACAAAATAATTTTACTAAGATTCTGCTTGCAATTCAATCTAGCAAAACAAGCTGTCATTGTTTTCCTACTTAGTTGCTTACATCTGCCTACTAATATGATCAATATTGTATTAGGGTTAAAAGTACAAGATGTAATTTTATCATCTATATCATTAAATGAAGCATTATTTAATATTTATAAGAGGTAACAATAATTAGTTATTGGCCCTCCATCACACCGAGTAAGTTGCATGTTCTTACCAAGTTCATCGCTATACATAATTATATTTAATTCAGCTTGAAAGAACTAGGACTATAGTTTTCTGGAAAAACAGACGCAGGCAGTTCATTCCACACCTTGGCGACCCGCACCAAAAAGGAACTATCGAAGCGTTTGGTTCGACTTCTTGGGATATCTGGAAGGTCTGTCTGCGTCTAGTAGTCCAATGCAAGAAGGGTGTGGGTTCAACTTGATCAAAAAGAGCATTCGTGCACTCTTCAAAATGTAATCTGTAGAAGACTGCTAAACTGGCAACTTTGGGACGATGGTCGAGACTTTGCAGTTTTTTGGTGGTGAGTTCATAGTTGTTAATAATTTTTCGGGCTCTTTGGTCAACTACGTCCATCGCTTCCAGTTGGTACTTTGCAGAACCATCTCAAAGGTGGCTACAGTACTCCATACAAGATCGAACTTGAGCTGTACACAAATTAAGTAGCTGTTCAGGGCTGAAGTACCGTCGAACTTTCGAGATGATTCCCAACTTCTTTGAAGCTGTTTGAGCCATGGACACAATTTGTTGCCCGAAGTTAAGTTGGGACGATATAGTTATGCCCAGAAGCCCTAGGTGGTTGGTTAAGGGTCCAGAAACATTTTGGAATGTAGGCGTTAGGTCGGAATTGCTCTTTTTCGCGGAGAATAAACACGCCTGTGTTTTCAACGGGTTAAATTTGACCAAGTTGGACTCGCCCCAATCGGACACTTTCTTTCCAAATCCACCCGCTCAATCATGGACTCTCTCAAAGCCCGGATTTCTTGAGGACTCGCTCGCGCATTGAACACGTATCTCTCTACAACGGTGCTGTCATCAGCGTAACCAATAATGCCTGGGGTTAGCAGGTCATTAGTGTGCAGCAAGAATAACGTTGCAGAGAGAACCCCGGCATTAATTGCCATTAGGTCATAAGAACAGCCATCTAAGGCTACTCGAATTGACCGTTTCCTCAGAAAATCAGGTATCCGGTCGCAGAGCCCTTTAGGTATTCCGTATGCTGGAAGCTTACTCAAGAGACCATCATGCCAGACCCTATTAAAAGCTTTGGAAATGTCTAAGGATACAGCTATAGCTTCACCGTGACCTTCCAAGGCTTCACTCCATAAGTGAGTGGCATACACAAGAAGATCTCCAGTCGACCGTCCACTGCGAAAACCGTATTGGTTATCACTAAGGAGCTCGTTGGACTCAAGGTATGCCAGGAGACGATTGTTCAATACATGCTCCATGACTTTGCAAAGTATGGAGGTGATTGCAATAGGTCGATAGTTAATGGGATTTGCACGGCTTCCCTTCTTTGGTACTGGTTGCACGTTAGCCAGCTTCCAGGATTTAGGGACCTTTCCAGATTCCAAAGAGAGTCGGTACAGGCGCGTTAGTATGGGAGACAACTCGGCTGCGTAGTGATTTAACACAACTGCAGGTATGCCATCGGGGCCGCTGGCCTTGTTCACGTCTAAATTCTGCAAGCATTTAAGAACCTCCCTTTGGCGAATTTGAACGGTAACCATTTTGGGTCCGAACTGAGGTAACTGGGGTGGGACTTTACCTTGACTATTTAGACATGAACTGTTTGCAAAAAGATAAGCAAAGAGGTCTGCTTTCTCTTTTGCAGTGTGGGCCAGTGAACCGTCAGGCTTCCTCAGAGGTGGCAGCGATGGGGATATGAAGTTTATGACGCTATCTTGTCTCCGATGTGGCCAATGTGGTCAAAGCGAGCTTTTCTGATCACCTTTTTGCAAGACTTAGCGGCAGCATTGTATTTTTTCTTAAGTTCATGCGAATCCACGGCTTTGCTTCTGCAAGCGTCAGCCCAGGCTTTGTACGCTTCTTGCTTAAGCTTTTCAGCAGTAAGCTTTAAACCATGGGCGACCTTTGGTTTCAAGGGATAGGTCAGCGTAAGGGATGAAATACTCCATTGCTTGGCCTATCACACTTGATACAGCATCAGCGCAGCACGATGGATCGGTTGATGTAAAACAAGTCTACCGCCAAGGATTAGACGCGAAAAAGTGCCGCATCTCATCCCAATCTGCTGAGTAGTATCGCCATACTCGCCTAGCGCCTTTTAGGTGGGTGTCAGGCGGCGAGTACTGCAACACAGATTTTACCAAGCAGTGGTCGGATGTCCCTAAAGGTGCAGTTACGGACACCAAGCACCTGACAGGATCAGTTGTCAGCAGAAGGTCTAAGCAATAAGCAGTGTGGCTAGCAATGTCGGGGATGCGCGTGGGCTCGTGCACAAGCTGTGAGAGGGCTTAAGTCACGGAAAACTTAGAAGCCTCTCTTCCAGCGTGGTCAGTGTCCTGATACGGGTATAGCCAATCCCCCAGGAACACCAACTGCGCCGAGGAAAAACGTTGCCGAACCTTATCTGCTGCATCGCTGAGATACTCTATGAGCCTCGTTGTCTCCCGATCTCCGCTATGTGACCGGTATATACTGGCGTAAATCAATTGGTCAAGGCCGGTATCAATGTGAACCCACATAACGGAAAAGTCCAGATCTTCCAAGTAACGGAGACGCTGACAACAGATCTCTCACTTCACGTCACTGGCATACATGCACACTCCGGCGTTCGGGCGGAAATTGGACTCCAGGATGTACCCTAGGTAACAAAGGTATGCCGAGTCTGACGGATTACAGATCTGCGTCTCCGTTAAGAAGAGTAGGTGAGGCCTCTCTGTCTCAAGATGGTGGTGGACATCGTTGATATTTGAGTGCATTCCTCTGATGTTGCAGAAGTGCACTTTAAGAGAGAGGAAGTGCAACCGCTGTAGAACCTTACTCTTCTTGTGACTTTTTCATAATTTTTCATGATTTGATTGTCATCGGGTCCTGTCTATCCAGTCGCCAGCTGGCACGATGAAGCCTCCCGGGATTTTTCGCGAGGTCGCGGGGCAGCCTTTCGCATGTGGCTAGCACACTACTTGGGCCCCCTACTACCTGCGGTCGGCCAGCGGTGCACCGTTTCTTCGGATCCCGCTACTCTCCAAAACCAGTTATCCGGCGAGTCAATAAATTATGAGCTGAAGACAGTTCTCTGATGCAGCACGATTACTCAGACCAACCCTCCTCTATGGCTACACTAAACATCATGCCGGAACGCGGCCATGTCACTTGGCGGCAAGGCTTTGTTTAGTGGGTGGTGACAAGCCACGGCCGAAGCATACCACCAGAAGATACTGCTCGTTTAGCACCACCCAGGGACCACGTACAAGGCATCGAGGGCTAAACCTTGCGGATATTGGCAGAGGGCAATCTGATGTAGTAGGTCCTCTTTTTATCTGGTCTAAGATTCGGAAGTATTACTATAATATATATACAAATTTATGTCAGTCAGTAAATTACGCGAGGTCAAATTAAGGAGTAAATAATTATTTTTCGCCCAAGTTGTTCAAGTAAACTATTACATAACCAAAAAGAAATAATAGATAAATGCCGTTATGCTCTTACTTTTGTTTATTAGAGATCAAGATCTTGTCTGTGGTAGTTTAGTCATTCCTATTTTGACCGCCATAATAATCACGTTAAGATGGTTATGTTCCAGTCAAAGGGAAGAAACAGCCAGTGCACGCATCATGAGATAATAGTCACAAATAAACACCTACTATTATATATTGGTGCGGATGCCACTTACCATCAAATGGGTCACGTGCTCATTTGACTTCAATGAATATAATAAAAAAAAACTAAAGTGATATGTAACTTCCATAAATGAACTTGTACCTTCATTCGATTCCCTGTGAGGCTCAGGGTGATCATAAAAGTTTTAGTGGAAAGACGGGAGGGAACTCAATATTATAAAATCACTGGGGTATACGAGTAGTACTTACTGATCCTTACCTGAATTCAACCATGTAAATCACTTAGAGTTGAAGGTGACACTGCTGGTAGAGATAAACCTGATAATATGATAAATACACGAATCTTTTAAATTTTAATCTTTGAAACCTGACATAGTGAATTTCAGTATGTACCTACAGTGATTTTTGAATTATGAATTTTATACTCAGTAAAAAGCCTTTAACATACTCTCTTAGTGGAGTCATGGGACTTATCGAGTAAGCCTTATAGAGTTAAACCGTCGCTTCCAAGTGATGCTGCCAGTAACCACTGGAGCAATAACCGTGTAGTTCATTACTTACCTATTTTTACTTTATTTAATGTACTTAGTTAAAACAACACTATAATTAAGTATGTATTTGTGTTTACGACACAAAAAGTTTCAAATGCGTCTTAAAAATTCTACCGCTACAGCTATTCCGTATAGCTATTCCGCGATGACATTTATTTACAGTTTCAAACTGAAAGTCGAACCCTACAAAATTATTGGGGATAAATGCTAACTTAAAGAAAGATCGAGACCATGAATTTCTATTTCGCTGGTCTGTATATTCCATTGTAGTGGGTCTTAGCACAAGAGTCTTACTTGGCGGAACGCCACGCGAGTCCCTCACATTGTAAGCAATCTCGCATTTAAATCGTTTGTTCTGATTAAACTTTTAGAATGTACAACCTTCAATATGTGCAGCTGTAGTTATAACCTTATCGCACCGAAATAAAGCTAAACCTGGCATGAAAAATCTTGACAAGTTTTTTATTTATTTATTTAGGAAATCTAGGATGGCATGAGACAAATTCTTAACTCTTATTTGTAGTTGAAACATTAACTAAATTTAATGGTTCAACTACGCACCAACCGATTTCAAGCAAAACTAGAATTAAATGGGACAAACGGGACAAGTACTTGCCACATAAGGCTATCTACAGTTCTTTCCCCCTTTATTTAGACATTAACCGTGGAATCACTTCTGGAAGGACTTTGACATTTTTGAGAGATTGGATATGTTAGTGACATCTTTTTTTTCATCTTTTTTTCATCATCTTTTTTTTTTGCCTTGGCAACACTACCGATAAGTTGTGAACTAACGAGTTCTCATAAAATAATTTATAATTTTTTGTATTTATATCTGTTTATTGCAATAAAACCTTGTTCATCGCTAAAAATCTTGTTTATATTAGTGATTTGTTAAATTCAGTAAGTTTTTAAAGTGTACAAACAGTGTTTTTAGTGTGCATAACTAAGTTACGAGAACCGTTATATTCAGTGTCATTGTAGTCAAAGATTTAAATCAAATAGGCATCGATTGTACTGACTAGTGTTTTAAACTATTAGTTTAAACAAGAAAGTTTGGCTACCATTAGAGGTAACTTTTCAATTTCATCTTGTAAGTAATAGAAGTGACTTTGTTTACACGGTTATTGGACATAACCTTGATTCCAACCAGCTGTTCATTTCTGCTATATCAACATATAAACTAATATCTTAAAAATGATGACTCGCCAAACAACAACTCGTCAACTAGAAGAAAAATTGAATCTTACTCTTCAAGAACTCCAAAAATTCAAAGCTTTAAATGAGCAGTTGTTGGAAGAAAGGAATGATAGTGAAAAAGAAATGACAGTAATATTAAATAGAAATAAATCAATGAAACAGGAGTTAGTGAACTTACACACACAGCTTTTAGAAGTCTCAGAACAACGGGACCAACTTCAGGGGATAGTGGATGGGTTTGACAAAGATAGTAATGTCTTGCAAGATACGCTTGATCATAACAATGACCTTAAAAAGCAACTTTGCAATTCCTATACTAAAATAGCATGTTTGGAGTCTAAAATAAATCAGGAGACAGTAATTCAGACCCAATCATTGTTCAATGAGCTTGTCTGCAGTGACCCCGACATGGTCACTACAGTTCCTTCAGATTCCTCTTTAATAATTGATTTAACAAGTGACCTTTCAATGTATGCAGACCCTGCATTAGAATCTTTGGGAACGGTACATAATAAAAACAATAAAATTCACCATACTGGTAACATAAAATTGAGCAAAACTAAGAGTAAGAAAATTGTCAAACTCAATCAATCTATTCAGAGTAGCTCTAAATTTATCAAAAAGCAAAGCATTTTATCTCAAACTATTCCAAGTAAAAATCAATGTTTAAAACTAAAGAATGAACTGATATTCTGTAAAAGTAACTTGGAGCAGAATAGGTTAACTTATGAAAGTGACATACAGAAATTAAATGTAGAAATACAGAGGCTACATGAAGAGCTACTTATTCTAACCAATAAGTATGAAATTTCTCAAAAAGAAATTAAGGAACACACTGTAGCTATGGACAATTTGATTGAACTGTCTAAATATAATCATGACCGCTTTGAGTCCCTTACTAATTATTATGAAAGTAATTCAAATAATACTACATCAGATTGTCCTCTGCCAATATCCAGTCAACCTGAGGAGCCATATGTCACTAAGCATGTAGAATCAAACTCAGGTAGTAGCTTAGATAAGAAGTCAAATAAAAGTGAATTAAATATAATTATGTATAGCGATGAACTTGGTAAGAACATGGGATTGCAACTTACTCGGTGTGTTGGGGGGCCAATAACTAATTATTGTTACCCCGGTGCTTCATATTATGACATAGTTGATAAAATTACATCCCGTACATTTAACCCTAATACAATATTGATTATATTAGTAGGCAGATGTAAGCAACTAAGTAGGAAAACAATGACAGCATGTTTTGCTAGATTGAATTGCAGGCAGAATATTAGTAAAATTATTTTGTTTGCATTTCCATTTACCCAGAGCCCCTCAGAAAATAATATGAAGCATCGACTAAATATAGATGTACAAAATATGACATGTCGTCATAGTGAAAAATTTCAGTTTATTGATTTAAATACATTTATTAACAAGCCATATATGATAAATGATAGGTACAATTTGTACAGTAATGACCTACGACATATAGCATACTCGCTATCATATATTTTATTCATAACAGTCAATTCGTTGACTACAACCGCTGCTTCTATTGAGCAGTCACTTTATACTTTTGACCCGTTGGAATGTAATATTCCAAAACATAGTATTAGAAATAATTTAAACATAAGTTAGTGACAATAGATAATACATCTAGCACCAGTATTCTAAGTAGTAATTTAAGCAATAAAAATGTAAAAAATAATTTTCTGAACATAGTCCATCAAAATATGCAGGGCATTGATGGTAAGGAATTACAGATCGAACTATTCTTAAACTGTGAAAATATTCATATACTATGTATCACAGAGCACTGGCTCACACAGTGTCAAATTATGTCTTCTTATAAGAATCATGTAATTGCTAGTTCATTCAACAGAGAACAAACAACTTGCGGCGGCTCAATGATCATCACTCATAAGAGCCTAACATTCAAAGAACGCACTGATATTGTAAGTCTGTCTGTTGAGCAATCAGTTGAAATAGCCTGTATTGAGATAGGGAATATTGTTATAATAAGTGTATACAGACCCCCATCCTCACCATTTGAAGTATTTGAGAGCACTATGGATGAGGTATTACATAGAGTAAATAACAAAAACAAAGAAATAATTATTTGTGGCGATTTTAATATTGATTTATTAGTAGAGACATCACAAAGTAAACGATTCTTGAATCTTTTTAATTGTTACAACCTAAAAAATCTCTTCTTAGAGCCTACGCGAATCACAGCGACCTCAGCCACATGTCTTGATAACATTTTTACAAATTTAATGCCATGTACAAAGTCAGTAATTAATAAACTACAATCAGATCATAGTGGGCAGTTGGCCACTTTTGATATTGGGCTAAAAAAGACTTTAAAAAGAGAAATTACCTTTATACCCATGAATGAGAGACGGCTTGAAACATTTAGGAAAAATGTATTTGAAAAAACATTTAAATTAGATTACTGTGCAGATCCTATTACTCAATATAACTCTATTCATAATATAATTAGAAATGAATATGACTCTGTTTTTAAAAAAAAGAAAATATGTATAAATAATAATTTATTTAGGTTTAGTGACTGGGCAACAGTGGGAATATGCAGAAGTAGAAATAGATTATATGAATTGTACAGTGAAAGAACTTATAATCATAATAAGACATTTTATGAATATGTTAAAAAGTATTCAAAATTATTTAAACGAGTTTGCAGTGTAGCTAAATCTAATTACATTAATAATAAAATTAAATATAGTACTAACATTTCAAAAACTGCATGGAATATAATTAATCAGGAAACTGGGAGAGCAAAAGAACCACACACCAAATATAATTTAAAAATTAATGATAAAGTGTTGTCAACTGACAAAGAAGTTGCTGAAGCATTTGAAAATTTTTTTACAGCCATCCCTTTGTCAACTACTTCGAGTATTAATTCATGTTCCACTCTTGCACAGTCACTGCTAACGGAAAATGTAAATTCATGCAATATTGATTGTATTTTTAAACATGTTACTGTTCCACAAGTTTTAAATGCATTTAAAAGCATTAAAGTAAAAAATACTGCCGATTTAGATGGGATTTCTGTTAAAATTATTGAATCTGTCATTGATGGTATAGCCCCGTACTTAGCCAGTATATTTAATGACTGTGTTGATAATGGTGTTTTTCCTGATTTAATGAAATTGAGTAAGGTCATTCCAATATTCAAAGCAGGTAGTATGTCTGACCCTAATAATTTTAGACCTATATCTATACTACCAACGCTCAGTAAGATTTTTGAAAAATTAATTTTAAATCAATTACTTTCTCATTTTTACGGTAATAGTTTAATGAATTTTAAGCAGTTTGGTTTCACGCGGGGTCGCTCAACAACCGATGCCGGTGTTGAGCTCATAAAACACGTATTCAGCGCCTGGGAGGAGTCGTGTGATGCTATTGGTGTCTTTTGTGACTTGTCCAAGGCGTTCGACTGTGTGGATCATACTACTCTACTCATGAAACTACACCATTACGGCATTAAAAACCGAGCGCTTGCCTTGATTAAATCATATATTTCTAATAGAAAACAGAAAGTTGCAATAAATGGAGAAAAATCATCAGGATCGGCAGTGACAATGGGTGTGCCCCAGGGCTCAGTTCTTGGTCCTTTCCTATTTTTAGTTTATATTAATGATCTGCCATCGGTCGTTAAGAATCAATGCGAGGTCATATTGTTTGCTGACGATACTTCCTTCTTGTTTAAAATCAAAAGACATGAAATTGACTATCGAGCGGTGAACAAATGCATCTCCAACACAGAGCAGTGGTTCTCAGCTAATAATTTGCTCCTCAATGAAAAAAAAACGAAATGTGTTAAATTTACATTGCCAAATGTCAAACAGGTAAACACAAACATTGTAGTTAAGAGCCAGGAACTGACTCCTGTAAACTCAACTGTATTTCTGGGCATAACCTTAGACGCCAAACTGCAGTGGGGACCGCATGTTGATGGTTTAGCGAAAAGGCTTGGCTCTGCCGCATATGCTGTTAAAAAAATTAGACAAATTTCAAATGAAACAACTGCTCGATTAGTCTATTTTGGTTACTTCCACAGCCTCATGACATATGGTATTCTGCTGTGGGGGAGTGCTGCCGACATCGATGCTATATTTATTCTGCAGAAAAGGGCTGTTCGCGCAATCTATCAGCTCGGTCCAAGGGTGTCACTTAGAAGTAAATTTAAGGAAATAAATATTCTTACCTTCCATTCACAATATATTTTAGAAAATTTAATGTATGTTAAAAAGAACATAACCTTGTTCAAAAGAAAAAAAGATCTGCACAATGTTAACACAAGAGGAAGAAATATGCTGGCAGCTCATAATAGCAGGCTTCATAAAGTCACTAACTCATTCATGGGTCAATGTATACGCTTTTATAATAAGGTTCCTGAGGATATCCAAGGTCTTCCTGTTGACAAATTCAAAGAAACTATAAAGGAGAAGTTGTGTGCTAGAGCATATTATAAACTATCCGATTATTTGGATGATAAAAGCCCTTGGGTATAATTCCCTCATTAACAGGATTGTACTAGTATTTGTAACAAAGCATGTGTAATGTGTCTGTTTGTGCGATGAGTTCTTCGTCCCGATGAATATCTAAAGCGTCATTGTCACTAAAGTACGTCTTCTTATGGTAGCGTCGGGTGACGGGTCGCTCACTTCCCTCTAATATGGTTGAGGAGGGCGATGGCTGGATCCCGCGTTAACTCGTGAACGGGTGCCGTTTGAGGGTGTTCGTCGTTTGGATACTTGGGGGGAGGGAGACTTGCCGGGCTAACAGATGCAGAAAAGAATAATTTTGTATAGACATAAAGAGACTCTGTAAATTTATTTTGAAAAAAATATACCCGTGAAGTTTCTTGCCAGTTCTTCTTCACGAAGGTTTTTTTCGAACTGGTGGTAGAATCATGTTTTATTTGACGTCAATAAGAACAAGTAATTGTCAATGTTGAGAAATAAATATTTCATTTCATTTCATTTCATTTCATTTCATTTCATTTCATTTCATTTCATCTGTATCATCGTTAGAAAATAGTGTCAAGAGGTCCTATCATACCTCATCCAAGGAGTGCTGATCATTACAACAAAATGGTGCAAGGACAACGAATTGTGTATCAACGCCACCAAAACTGTTATTATTTGCCAAACTGTTCACCAAAAAAAGTAAACTTGGCAAGCTCAGAGTGCCTAAAATGGCCATTATCAGAGCGATCGTGACTTACGGTTGTATGGTGTAACAAGAAGCTCACACAAAAAATAACCAATATAGAGCTAGGGGAGATAAGTAATAGCATGCATTACGGCCACAGATGCCATGACCACAACACCAAACTTGGCATTAATGCACTCCTAGTATCGCTCACTCCCATGCATCCCATAGCCCTCAAAGAGGCTGCGAGAAGTATGGTAAGAGACAAATCCTAAAGGGGATATGAAGGGCTCTCAAACACCATAGGCTGCGTGGAAGAACTTATCCACACATGCCTAACTATGAATATGCCCACGTTCAATAATGACAATGAGATAATGCATAAATCCCGTGAGAAATGTTTAAACAAGACAACTTTTGGATGTCATTTATAACCAACACAATGACATTTTCTTCGAAATAATTAAAATGTAACACCTTTGAGTCTTTGCATACTAAATATAAATTAACGGTGCAAACTTGTTTATTGGAATTGGTATAAAAGGGTTCTACGGTAAATATATGAAAATATTAAATACACAATTTTAAGTTTTGTCATGACACTTTTTTCTGGGGTAATCAAATTGATCATTAAATAAGTTTTGGAACTCACTCTTTATAAGTTTAGCAAGTTATAAGGTAATGTACTGAAAATTTCTTTTGAAAATATGTATCAGTCCGTCACAACTCATATTATACTTCTGAATCTGCTTTAAAATCCCGGCAGTGAGGCGCTAAAACCCACACCACATTTTTTTTACCTCAAAGCTCTGGGGTTTGGGTAGAGAAAGCACGTGGTTATTCACGTGATCACGTTTGTAATCAATTGCTAACCTTCAGGACAGAGGTAATCTTGAATAATAAATTTAAATGGAAACCGGTCCCTTGTCCTGCATTAAGTTTGTGACCTTATTAGTTTGAGCTTTTGGATAAATGTCTTACTTGAAAAAATCTTTTGTTTGAGTTGTTTCTTCTTTTAATGGTAGGTATTTTTTGCAAAGTGTCACGGCCATTTTAGAAAAGTAGATGCAGTTAGTTGCACCAATGTTGGGTAACCAGCGTATATGTTGCGATCATGTGAAAGCTTACAGTATCCCCTTATTTGTGTCGAGGGGAATTAATATTTCTTATGGTAGTATAGCGACTCTACTTTTTATTTTTTTATTTCCTTATTTGTATTAAGGGCTTTGGGTTTCAAACAAATGATACCACGTCAGCACCACCATAGTCTATAGTAATGAGAAATTGCCTTAAGTGCTAATAGAATTTCCTACGAGTATATAATATTACTTGCACTTTCACAACATCATCTCGATAAAACACTTTGGATGTTTCTAATTAATGAACCAAACTATACAAATTTTATTTTTGAATTATGCAATTAATTAATATTGCTATATTTTTTCTTCTAAGAATATAAAATTACACGTACATATTAACAAGCAAGTAAATATAACTATAACTTCTCACCTTTGCATTAATTCATTTACACACTCGCCCTTTTATCACACGCATGCTTATCCACCATTCACTAAGTAATGCAACAAAATTATTGTTAATAAAAATATTAATTATAAATATTTTTTCAACAAGAACTTTGTTTTTCAATATGGTCACACCGGACCACATAACAGTTTTTGACATATGCTTTGTAGAAGCTTGGGCAATTATTACAATGAATTCAATATCACTCAAAAATCGCATTAAAATAATGAAAATTCACTATTAAAATGGTAAATCTGTAAAAGTTACATTTCTTAAAATTCAGCATATTTTCGGTACACATGATCGTCCTTCTGAGACCGCTATTAAGAATTTGGTGAATAAATTTTAGTCGACAGGATTTTGCTTTAAATCTGAGAAAGCTGGATTCAGCTTTAAAGCAACAGTTGATGCCAGCCGACCATTTACATCGTCGTAGATTCACTCAATTCATTCAAGAACAACAAGTTAGTTTATCTGAAAGAAATCATTTTTTCAGACGAAGCCCATTTTCATTTCAACAAGCAAAATTGCCGCATGTGGGCTTCGAAAATCCAAGAAAGATTGTTGAGAAACCTTTATGTGCTAAACGTGTCACTGTATGGTGGGCTCTGTGGTCTGATTTGCGTGATTGGGCCGTTTTTTTTTCAAAAACTTGGCTGGAAATGCGGTTACGTTTAATGGTTTAGGTACGCTACCGAGAGATTGATGATATGGATATCAATAACATGTATGTGGTATTGCATAATTTCACGAAATTCAGCAGTTAAGTTGCCGACTCCATCGTGTGATTTAACACTGCTTGAAAATTCATGACGTTATTAACGAAATAAACCCGTTTTGCCAAAAAGTGATTAAAAATTTGATGAAAGAATCGATATCTGTAACCGTAGTCGTGGTGGACATTTGTCCGATATCATTTTTCATTTATGATTGCCAAAACACTCCTTCTAGTACATTAAAAACTTAAATCATTGTCATCTTAATTCTTTGTTTAATTCAGATTTACAAAACAAAGTTCTTGCTGAAAAACCCTATAAGAATAATTGTCCACTCAGAAAAATTTGCGAAAAATGTTTATTTTTTAGTAAGTTACTAAGTAAAGGCAAGTTAATGATGACGCTGGCGAGTCATAATTTATTAAAAAAAATCGATTAATTAAAAGTAAAATTATGCTTGTTCTACATTTAAATTTCCCTCTAACTTTTTTTACTTGCATTTCAAAATTGTTAGATGTCATTGAACAAAGGATCTGCGTCAAGAAATTATTTTTTCATTATGTTTTTAAAATTTCAAATCCAACTTGATATCTGATGAGTGGTTTAATCGACTTCAACAAACATTTATGAACAAGGCACCTTCTAAAGCAACTGTGTAACGCTGGTATAAAGAGTTTTAGTGCGGTCACTTAAATTTGAAGTATGAAGTGGTCATCCTTTGACTGCTGTTACGAAAAAAAATGTGCTTCAAGTGAAAAATTTGATTCAACAAAACAACCGAATTACATACGAAAAGATTCAGCAAAATTATGCAGATTAGATCGGAGTATTAATTTTATCAGAGTTCTAGATAGTCTACACGACCTTTGCATAAAGAGGATTGTTTCGCGCTGGGTACCCCACAGCCTCACCGATGCTCGGAAACAGGCGCACGTGGAAAGGTGCCATAATATGATTGAGAAGTTTAATTCAAATTCAGGTTTTCCCGTCGTGTTAAGTTTAGGTCACGAATCTAGGATTTATCAATATGATCTAGAAACAAAGCGCCAGTCAACAATATGGCTGTATCAATATGAATGTCAAACGATCGAGACGCGCTGGACTTTTTTTTATCGCCGGTTTTTTCTTCTTAACTGTATTCCATAATTATAGTCATGACTTGGCACCGTATGAATTTTTCTGGTTCCCTTAATTAAAAACCAGCTCAAGAGGATACAGTTTTCATCACCAGAAGATGCGCTTACTGTGTTCGAGAAGGCCGTTGAGGAAGTACCTGTTGCAGGCTGTAAATTTTACTTTGAAAATAGGTTCATGAAACTTTGTAGAGACGCTGGTGAAAAGATGTAATAAAAAAGGAAAGGAAGGAAAATGAGATAGCCTCTAATACACTAATTCGTCTTTTTTGCGACGCCTACTAAATATTCTATAGAAAGCGTAGTAGTTAAATTTGGGTTAGGTAAATATTAGTCTGCTTTATCGCATGCGTGAGCCGAGCGAGCGTAGCGAGCGTGGTTCGGGAGCACCCGGCGAAGCACCATAATCGAAATTGGATTTTAGTTCAAAATTTTGTAGCAAAATCATCATGTTACATCATATTTTTAGTGGCGAATATAATATCGTTCAGACGCTCGTAAATTGTGGCTGACTTAGTAATTTTGAAGGCAATGTAGATTTTTAGAGGCGAATAATGCTATTAAAAAGAAGTATGTTTAATTAGCACCCATATAAAAATATAACGTATAAAACATTTTTATTTCTTTTCTCGAAACTTGAAATTGGCATGTTTTTTAATTTCAATCGCTTTTCTGGTCGTTCTAGGTATGGAGTGTTTTTCCTTTAATAGTTTTTTTATTGAGTCAAACTTTAAATAATGGCCGCCGCCCAAGGAATGTTCATAAGTTTCAAAAGAGTGTAAGGTTTCATGCAATTTGTGTTATTTTATCTAAAAATAGATTTTTATCAGACTTATCATTCCACCCTCGTATATACTGGATAAATTAAGACGACATTCTTTATTTTAAAATGACTTTATTATTGACATGATATACAATATTATGACTTGGACATAAAAGAAAAAGTTATGCAAAATGCAACTCAAAATTATGACTTTTAAAATTTATATATGCAATTGTTTAGACTTTTAAAGTTATTAAATATCTCCAAAAAGTAATTGATTTAACCACAAAGGAAAATCTATTTAAAAATTAAATATAGTACTTAAAAACTCTGTAGCAAAGTTGGTTCCAAACGCAAAACAAGTATTGCCTGACTATATAATATTATATGTTTGATGACATTTATTTTAGCCGTGTGGGTTAGCAGTTGAGCAAGATTTATGAGGACCTTCGCCTGAATACTTGTTACACAGAATCTCAAAATTAATTTTAATTGTAGGGCAAACTTGTTTATGCTTTTAAATAAACTAGTTAACAAAAAGTGGTTTATTAATTTTTTAGCGTCGACACGTAAATTATTTTATAGGAAAAACACTGTTTAGGATCCAAATATATATAAAAATTGATTTCATTAGTGTAAGCTTCTGGTAATATTATAAATATGAAAATTTGGATGTGTGTGTTGTTTGTTACTCAATCTCGCAAAAACGTAACGGACATGTATGATTTTAGACATTTGGATAGATCATGGAATAGATACCTGGAATAACATACAGGGAAAACTTTATCCCCAAAATTTTAAACGGATCGGGAATTTATACATGATCAAAAAAACTTGATCAAGAGAACGTAGTTATTAATTATTTATTGCTCATATTTTAATTATTATATATAAGGTCATTACATATGAAATTTCATTATTGTGCCGGTTAAGTAATGTAACGCAGTAGTCGACGCGCGATTGACGGTTCGCTGCACTCAATTCATGAGGTACCCTCCTCTCAAGCTTTTTCACCTTCCCAATTTGCTTCAAGTGGATAAAAACAGTTTTGTCACTTACACCGCAGCCTACAGCTAACTCGGACGTGGTTTGCGATGGATCCGCTTATATACAATACAATAGCCTTCAATTCTTCATTATCAACTTTGGTCTCCGGCCGTCCACGGGGCTTGTCTGCAGGTCGAAATTTCCAGAACGAAAACGTTGGAACTAAAAACGCATTGTGTTTTCTTTTGCAACACCGCCGCCATATACAGCATTAATACTTTGAGTCGTTTCTGCAGCACTGGTGTCATGGCGGAACTCGTACTCGTAAATAACGCGATATTTCAAGTTTTTTATTTTATAAACTAAGTGACGCAGAGAAAAAACCAAATAAGAATTAAACAAATGAATTACAGTTTTCGAAAGACAAATGCGTGAGTAAATAGCTTTATAAATTTGGAATTATAATTCTTTACCAAAGAGGAGATAATACATATCAAAGTGGCCAGTAGGACAAAACGCCTTCACTTTTTTCATATGTTAGGACCTAATAATAGGTCTTTACCTATGAAACTGCCGTTTTGCCGTACTGGCCATTTCAAATGAAAATATTTCTTTTTTTGACTGATAATTCTAATTTCAAATTAATTTTATTTGACAAACATGGAATGCTTTTTCTAAAATCGTCATTTGTTTAATAGTTAGTGTTTTGTTTTCAACGCATTCGAACATTTTTCGTCATCATGGATAAGTTAAAAATTCGAGTAATTATGGAGTATGAGTACCATCGTGGCAGCAAAGCGGCACAAGCGGCACGCAACATCAACGACGTTTACGGAGCGAACACTACAAACGAACGCACCACCCGTTATTGGTTTACCCGCTTCCGTTCTGGAAATTTTGACCTGAAAAATGAACCCCGTGGTCGTCCGAAAACTTTGGTCGACAATGACGAATTAAAGGCAATTGTGGAAGCTGATGAAACTCAATCCACGGCTGAATTAGCAGCAGCTTTCGACGTTAGCATCAAAACAATATTGGTCCATTTGCGTCAAATTGGCAAGGTAAAAAAGCTTGACAAATGGGTACCCCACGAACTCAATGACCACCAGCGCGAAGTACGCGGGGAGACGTGCCTTGCACTGCTCAGCAGGCATACAAATGAAGGAATTCTGAACCGCATTGTTACTTGTGACGAGAAATGGATCCTGTTTGACAATCGTAAGCGCTCAGCAAGTTGGTTGGACCCTGGTTCAGCACCCAAACAATGCCCTAAACGAAAACTTACCCCTAGAAAAGTGATGGTCACTGTTTGGTGGTCTAACGCGGGTGTAATTCATCACAGCTTCTTGCCAAACGGGACAAGCATTACTGCAGATGTGTACTGTGAAGAACTGAACACAATAGTGGGGAAGCTCGCACGTCTCCAACCAGCTTTGGTCAATCGTTCGGCTCCACTGCTCCTGCACGACAACGCGCGACCTCATACTGCACAGCAGACGTTCTCCAAGCTACAAGAGTTGGGGTTGGAAGTTCTCCGTCATCCGCCGTACTCACCAGACCTTGCGCCTACAGACTTCTACTTTTTCCAGAATTTGGATAACTTCTTGGCGGGAAAAAAATTCAATACCCGAGAGGCAGTACAAAATGCCTTTGAAGAATTTGTTGCCTCCCGTCCAGCTGATTTCTTCAAGAAAGGCATCAATAAGCTACCAATGCGTTGGCAAAGATGCATTGATTGCATGGGTGATTATTTTGATTAATAAAAATAAAAAATATAATAAAAAATTACGCTTCATTTATTTCGTGAAAAACGGCAATTTCATAGGTAAAGACCTAATATTACCTTTTATTCAATAATAATTTCGCTTAGTCATGCTCATGTTATTTGGCTGAATAATTTGTGTCCGGGAAATCAAATTTATTATTCTCATGTTTTTTAACATCAATATCTAAACTTTAGTTGATTTGATTGAACTTTAGTAAATACGACTTTCCCTTCCTTTCCGTTCTTTGCTTGGTTTTCAATTTATGCTGTCTCTGATATTTTAACATGTTTTTGTTTACGAGAAATACAAGTTTCGTGTTCTTTGGTTGATTTTTTTAAGAATTAAATACACATATCGTTTTCTTGAGTGTGTTAACTTTTAGACCAGCGATCTAAACATCAAATGTTATACCAAGTTTAATTAAAATACGAATATTTTTTGTATTGTTTTAGTTTCGTTTTATATTCTTTGTTACAGTGTTTTCTTTGGTAACCTGGAATTTAGACCTAGCTGACATTGCACTTCCAAAGTGTTTGTTGGTTCCATTTTTCTTTGTTATCTTAATGATTACCAAAAATATGATTGTTTGTGAATTTGGTGAATTTCCATTTAGGTTTTTAGTTTGGTTGTTTTCACTTTAAGATTAATTTGTTATTAGTTTGTGTTCTTTTGTGATTTCAAATTGTTGTTCTTTATTGTGTTCTTAACTTAGATTTCTGGGCTCCTACTACTTGCTTTGGGACTTGGATGTATCATTTGTTTATTTTTGACTAGAAAATTTCGAGGAATACTTTTTATTTATGTTCGCTAGATTTATTTATTGTACTGCGTTTGCTGTTTTTTCTTTAATATGCGCTGAGAGGAGGAATGCCAAAAAAGCCACAACTGTTACCGGAGTAGATCAATGAAATAGCGTTTTGATTCCTCAAATCCTAATTATTCACATCACGTCATTCGTAATCGTTATGTCAGTACTAGTAATTATGTACTGACATAACGATTACGTGTTCATTCAGTAAAACCCACTAATATACCAAATGTGAAAATTTGTGAGGATGAATGTATGGATATATGGATGTTTATTACTCTTTCATGCAAAAACATTTGAATAGGTTTGTATGATTTTTGGCATATGGATAGAACATTACCATAACATTTAGGCTCACTTTTATTTCGAAATGTTAACGGGATTGGGAGTTGACGAAGGACATTGATCCTAAGTATCAGACGATAGTACTTTTTGCAAAGTATTCATTGCGCATACATTATTTATTTATTTTTATTTTTTTTTAATCCCCAGACAACGACACCAACTGTATGGCCCCAGAGTAAGCAGAGCTTGTGTTATGGATGACCATACAGCGAACTGGGGGGGAACCCAGAATAAACATACATATATAAATACAAACAACCATGACCCGAGAACAAACATTTGTGTTCATCACACAAATGAATGCCCCGGCCAGGACTCGAACCTGGGACCTCCGGCGTATGAGATAGGGCTACTGACCACTACGCTACTCGGCCGTCATTATCCATCGTTAAAAAGTAATTATTTTATTCGTACTATTGATCATTATTTATTCATCAACAATTATTGTGTAAGTGCATTTAGATTTACTGTTCTTTTTTGTATTTACTTCAATATCAGGATCCTGATTGAGAAATTTTATAAAAATATAAAACTCTAATTTGTTAACTTTGTATTTAGCTTAAGGTCTTTTGGTTGATATATAGGAAATTTATGCTTTTTTGCGATATTCATTTCTTTTCGTTACTTTTTTGCATATAACGAGGAATATGGCTCGTTCGAAATTAATATTAGTTAGCAGTTTATTTTAATTGAAGAGCTAGAATTACTTTGCACTGACGTGGTCTAAGTTGATAACGTGAAATACCATTTGTCAGTAAATTTACATTTCATTCTTTTTTTCGTTTTTTTCACCATAAGTTTGGTTTGTGACTAGTTTGTGTGCGATTGTAAATTTATATTAGGTCTTTACCTATGAAATTGCCGTTTTTCACGAAATAAATGAAGCGTAATTTTTTTATATATTTTTTATTTCTATTAATCAAAATAATCACCCATGCAATCAAAGCATCTTTGCCAACTCATTGGTAGCTTATTGATGCCTTTCTTGAAGAAATCAGCTGGACGGGAGGCAACAAATTCTTCAAAGGCATTTTGTACTGCCTCTCGGGTATTGAATTTTTTTCCCGCCAAGAAGTTATCCAAATTCCGGAAAAAGTAGAAGTCTGTAGGCGCAAGGTCTGGTGAGTACGGCGGATGACGGAGAACTTCCAACCCCAACTCTTGTAGCTTGGAGACCGTCTGCTGTGCAGTATGAGGTCGCGCGTTGTCGTGCAGGAGCAGTGGAGCCGAACGATTGACCAAAGCTGGTTGGAGACGTGCGAGCTTCTCCATCATTGTGTTCAGTTCTTCACAGTACACATCTGCAGTAATACTTGTCCCGTTTGACAAGAAGCTGTGATGAATTACACCCGCGTTAGATCACCAAACAGTGACCATCACTTTTCTAGGTAAGTTTTCGTTTAGGGCATTGTATGGGTGCTGAACCAGGGTCCAACCAACTTGCTGAGCGCTTACGATTGTCAAACAGGATCCATTTCTCGTCACAAGTAACAATGCGGTTCAGAATTCCTTCATTTGTATGCCTGCTGAGCAGTGCAAGGCACGTCTCCACGCGTACTTCGCGCTGGCGGTCATTGAGTTCGTGGGGTACCCATTTGTCAAGCTTTTTTACCTTGCCAATTTGACGCAAATGGACCAATATTGTTTTGATGCTAACGTCGAAAGCTGCTGCTACTTCAGCCGTGGATTGAGTTTCATCAGCTTTCACAATTGCCTTTAATTCGTCATTGTCGACCAAAGTTTTCGGACGACCACGGGGTTCATTTTTCAGGTCAAAATTTCCAGAACGGAAGCGGGTAAACCAATAACGGGTGGTGCGTTCGTTTGTAGTGTTCGCTCTGTAAACGTCGTTGATGTTGCGTGCCGCTTGTGCCGCTTTGCTGCCACGACGGTACTCATACTCCATAATTACTCGAATTTTTAAATTATCCATGATGAGGAAAAATGTTCCAATGCGTTGAAAACAAAACACTAACTATTAAACAAATGACGATTTTAGAAAAACAATTCCATGTTTGTCAAATAAAATTAATTTGAAATTAGAATTATCAGTCGAAAAAAAAAATTTTCATTTGAAATGGCCAGTACGGCAAAACGGCAGTTTCATAGGTAAAGACCTATTATTTGTTTTTGTTTTCTTTACAATAACATCTGTACTATCTGTGTTCTATTTATTTACTTTACTTTATTTCATACCCAGCAAAAGAGCCCGCTATCCATTATAAAAGTGATTGTGATTATTGTATCAACTAATGAAGCCTTGCCGACCGTCCGATTCAGTTGAAATCGCTTTTGTCCCAGTAAGTGCACTGGCTGTTTCTTCTCTTTCACTGGAGCACAACCATGTAAACGTGATTAATATGGCGGTCAAAATAGAAACAATCAGCCCAGACGAGATCTACCTTTGCGAGTTTGTATGTATTCCTTGGTTTTATTTTTTTTTAAACATCATATTTTGAAGACTACTGTTTATTTGCGGTAGTTCGATTTTTTTCTACCTATACAGGTATACCTACTCTTTTTGCCTGTTTTCATTTAATATTTGCTAAGCACAGAACAAAGAAGAATTATCACAAAAACCACTTTTCTTACTGGAGCAACTAAAGGAGATTATTCTGAATGTTCCATTTGAATTATAACAACTACAATTGCCCATAAAGTTAGCATCCCTCGATAAGACCCAAGACCAAATGCTTAAAGCTGTAGGAATTTATTGAGGCGTTTCTTGCTTCTCACTCGGTCAACTTTATGTCAGTTGCTCCAGAATCCCACGTGATCTGAATGCTGTCTTCCAACCCCCCGTCCTTGAATCTAGCCACGCAAACCGCACGTTTAGGCTGCAAGAAGAGACGCGGCAGCGAAAGGGTGGGTGGAAATTCACCGACTACATTTAGATCGCGTACTCTCTACCTGTAGAAAATAACTAATTGAACAATGTCATCTCTAGAAGTCTATTATCTTAACATATCCACGTCCGTTTTTTAACTATTCTAAAATCTGACCAAGGTCGGTCTAAAAAGTCTTTGTATAATAATTAAATTGGTAATAATTTCTACAATGTTGTTGTGATAATTGTGTTCTGATGTCGTCCTTTTGATTTGTCAAAATATATAAAAACATTTTTAAGTTACAATGCATACGTTTTCTTTAACCCAAAAAAGTACTATGACCAAGGAATAGGCGAGCGAAGCGGCGGGCACACTACATAAATTCATTTATATTAATTTAAAAAAAGTTTCAACACTACTTATGTGGTTACTATTAACCACATAATTAGTAGTGTTGAAACTTTTAAAAAGTGTAATGGTGTACATTAAAAGCCATTATTCGTATTGTTCATGTGTTCGGTTTGGACTTTAACTTTTCTCAAGTTGGGAAAAATATGATGGCGGCTAAAATAATTTTAAGTTAAAAAAAATATTTAAATAACTTAAATTTTAAATTATTTAATAATTTTAAAGTAAAAACCAATTTTAAGTCATTTAATTAAGTTGAGCATTGTTTGACCTTAAAACGTCACTTAAAAAATTCAGCAGACATATTTAGTTATGTGCAGGTACAAAATAAATATTCCACGAAAATCACAAACAATTTTAATTAAACTTTAAAAAAAATTATGAACAATTTCAATATTAAATTATAGAATTATTATTACTAATTTAAGGAATTCTTTTGAGATACTAATAAATTTTATTTATAATATTAACTTAGATTTAAATGTGGACATATATTTATGCAAACAGTTAATCATTTCAGTAGAATTTAAATTTCAATCAACCTTTTAGTAAATTCTAGCCAAGATGTAGTTTTTATTTGCTGTAAGGGTGTAATCGTAATCATTACTAATTTCTTTTTTTATGTACAGGGCAACTTTTGACTCAGTTGTCTTCAAACCTACTATTAGTGAATCTGAACAAATTTTCTAAAAAAAAAATTATTGTACTACTAAAACAAACTGAACTGATCTAAATTGAACTGTAACTATTATCGGATTTAAGCGGCTTTCCAGGTTTTTCCAAAACTGACGTAGACTAGAAGTAAAACATTAGAGTAAAAGTTAATTGCTCTTCACCAATAGTAAAAAAAACGTTACTTTGCTTTACAAATATTCTATTATTTAACAGAAAACATTTTAAGGGCGAAAAGAAAATGAAAGTTAAAATTTGTTACTTTAAAATTTTACGAGATTTAATAATCATAAAAAAACTATGTGGTCTCAATTCGAAGTTAATAAAAGTATATTAGTTAAGTATCATACATCAATATTAATATAGATATATTAATTTGCAAATATGTCTATTTTTGTATAAACAATTTAAACTTAAACGACCTAAAAGCTACTTGAATATATAATTCAATTTGGAGTTCAACTTCTTTGCACAAGAATTTCAAATTGGGTGAACTTTTTAAAGTTTTTCGACTTTGAACTCTTGCTTGTTACATATTGAATTTTGCAACTACGTAGTAGCTGCCTAGATAGAGGGTTTTGAAATATTTTGTAGAATTGCTTTCTTGTATTTTTCACTGTAAATATGCAAATATCCTAAAAATTGGATGAATAGGTGTTTGAAGATTTTGGCATTACTTTTGATTGTCTTTTTTATTCAAAATCGCAGCACACGATTTGTCCTATACCTACGTATCGATTGGGGACACTCTTAGAAAAAAAAAACAATATGGCCTTAAATGTCACATTTCAGAGTTATTTGCACGAAAAGATTGTAATATAAAAACTTAGCTTACGAAAAGAGCCTAAAGCCTTACTACGCGCTGTACTAGGTCTAAGTATTAGTTCTGGTTTATTTATTTTTTTTTTTTTTTGCTGCCGAGGCACCCTCGCGGGAGGGAGGTGGAAGATGCGTCATGCATACCCGCCCGCAGGTAAATTCCTCTGCGGGGGGGTTATGTGGGACTCACCAGAATGGCACCTACCCACTAAAAACCACCTGTTGGCTGTAGTTATTACCGTTAGCCTTCATCGGAAGCGATTCCCGTCGGGAAGTTGGGCGCGCTGGCGGAGACCCGCTAGCGGGTCTTCCGCCTGTAGTGAAAGTTGCACTGAAGGTGCTCAAAGGGACATGAGTTGGTGGCCGTTCTGGGCAGCCTCCAGTGAAGCCGGGGCTGGGCAGAGGTCGGCCGAAGCATGATTTAGGGATCAATTCATTTAAATGAACCTATAATGAATTGAGAAGGGAACTATGCTCCGCCAGAGCTAGCAAACGCTCTGTCGGAGTACGTGAAGCCCTAAGTTTACGGGCTAAGACTGCGATTTCACTAACATCGACATTTTTTATGATACTATATCGTCTGCTACGGAGGATTGAGGAGTGGGTTTGTAGGGGCGAGGAGCCGGGATGGGATTCGATGCGGGGCGCTGCCTCCAGTTTTCCGGGGCAGGCCTGGACTGTGTAGGCTTAGCAGCCGGAGGAACACGGCTACGCAGCGGCGGAAAGTTTTCTTGAGAAAGGCGCGGGGCCTGTTTAGGTGCCGCCCTCTTGGAATTGGAGCGCATACAACGGGGTGCACGAGGGCAGCCCCTGTAATTTGCGGTGTGGCCGGACTGGCCACAAAGCACGCAATCGGGAGGAGAGGGAGTTTCAGGAGTGCGATTGCACTCCTTAGTGAGGTGCGGGACCAGGCACTTGACGCACCTGGGCGGTGCGCGGCAGTTGGCCGCCGCGTGTCCGTACAACTGGCACCGATGGCACTGGCCGGGATGACCGCGGCGATGAGACGCCTCGATTGAGATCCCAGAGAGGCCGCAAATAGAGCTAACCCCTTTCAGGATCTCTCTGGACTTGGGGACGTTGGCGAGAATCACCAAAGCGAGAGGGTGTTGCCTCCCGTACTTGCTGTGCATTTTATGCACCGCGAGTGCCGGGAAGCCTTGGGACTGCAGATCCTCCAGGATAGCCTCGTTCGATAATTCGAACGGGACTCCCCTGAGTACCGCTCTGATCTTACGCTCTTCTGACAGAGCATAAATGTGATAAGCATATTGCTTATCGGTGAGGAGCTTAGTCAAAGCTCGGAAATCGTCTATCGACGAGACAGTGATTTTAATAGATTCACCCGAGTTTACCGCTCGGGTGTAATGGATCTTGTGCTCATTGCACAGTGTCGAGACCTCAGTCCATTTACCCTTTTCCCGAAGGAAAACGGGTGGTGGGACCTTGGCCTTGACAGAAGTTGGGGCCGGAGCGGGTGTTGAAGACACCGGGGCAGCTGGCGTTGAAGACGCCGCAGGGGGTGTAGGGACGGGCGTGGAGGGCGCCGGGTCTTGTTTCGAGTGCTTCTTAGAACGCTTTTTAACAAGGGTGAAAGAGGGAGGCCAGTCGGGCTGGCCAGGGCCAGTTGGGGTGGCGTGCGAGGAAGACTCAGTCGCGGGTGCGCGCTTGCGGCGCAGAGGGGCATCTACTTCGCACTCCATGTCACTGGAGGAAGGGGACGCGGGAGGGCCTAAGACCTGAGGGGTCTGGGGGGTCTGAGGGACGGGGGTGGCCTGAAGGACCAGTTTGGAAATCAATTCCTCGATGTGAGGGAGAAAGGATTGAAGTGTATGAATCATATTAGGGGAGCAGTAAGAGCTTTTAGCGTCGTGAGCAGCGATCAGCTGATCTTGAATTTCCCTAATGCTTAGGGAAGCCATTGCGAAGGGGTTTGGGAGGGACAACAATATATAAATATATATACTATGAACCTATCAACGATGACTAACTTCCTAAAACCACCCTACACGCAGTAGGGCGGTTGAGGACGACGCGGATAACTTACTCGAACACGAAGACTCGAGGCACCTGGAACGACGAAATTCCGTCGACGAAGCTCACGTTCCACGAAGTACGGTTAACCCACTACTTGAACCGCTGTCCGCCGTGAAAACGGCGTTAGAAACTTATTAGAAGTACGGTTAACGAGCCACTGTCCGCCGTGAAAACGTTAGAAACTTAATACGGTATACAACTATGAAATTATATATTACGACAACAACCAGTGAAATTTGGGTGCTCGATTAGCGCGGGGGCTAAATGAGCGGGAAGGCGTCTGCGATCGACGTGCGCTCGAGAACGCACGCAGACCGAAACTGCTTAAATTAACATTTTTTTTTTTTTTGTTCCCCTCCGCGGGAAGGGCAGGAGGATAAAAATGCCCTGACTCATACTCTGGCGCGATTCCAAAGTTATGTGGGACTCGTCCCGACGCCTACCAGGACCATACCCACTAAAAACCCCCTGTCGGCTCGTGCATTTTTGCCACTCAGCCTTCATCTGAGCGACGGCCAATTGGAGAAAGAGGCCGCGCTAGCGGGGCCCAGAAGGGGTCACCCGCTGGGATTACATAGCACTGAAGGTGCTCAAAGCACTGAAGGTGAATACGTAGCACTGAAGGTGCTCAAAATGAAATCAAAAATTAAAACAAAAATTAAAAAATTGCAAAATAAAATTGAATTAACTCGCATTTACGTTAGAATTAGGATTTACGTTAGGATTAGAATTTACGTTAGAATTAGAATTTGCGGCCAGAAGGGCCTCGAGATCGCGTGACAGTCTGGTGGATGAGTACGCTTGCGCATTTCTAGGCCTAGCGACTTTGAATTTCGAGTCTAACACAGGAGTAGTATAGGAGACAGAATCACGAACTAGAGGATTGGGATGGGTTTCGGAGCGTTTGAAGAACGCTTCAGAGAGTGTTTTGAGATATTGTTGTACTGTAGGCAGTTCAAGATCTCTATGCAAGTCCGCGTTACGCACGTACCACGGTGCGTTTGTGGCCCGGCGGCAAAAGAGGTTTTGAACTACCTGCAGTTTGTGCAGGAGGGAGGGTTTGGCGTGGGCAAAGATTGGCGAGGCATACGTCATGACGGGTCTAACGCAGACCTTGTAAAGTGTACGTTTGTTTCTTAAGGACATTTTACTTTTTCTACCTAACATGCTAAATAGTGACGAGCGAGTTTCGAAACTCTTTCGACGTGTGGCTTGAAAGAAAGCGTCGGATCTAATGTGACGCCTAAGTATTTAGTACTGCGCTTCCAGGGGATGGGAATGCCTAACATTCGAACGTGGGGGTCGCCATCGGGACGACGGCGTTTGTGGTCGAAGCGCATCGCAGAACTCTTTTCAGGGTTCACATCGATGCGCCATTCTTGAAACCATGCACCAAGGGCGTTTACGGCCCTTTGGAGTCTGGTTACAAGGTGCCGAACACTGTGGCCCCTGGTATAGAGTGCGGTGTCGTCAGCAAAGAGGGCGAGTTCGACGCCTTTCGGCGGGATGGGAATGTCGTTGGTGTACACTGTGTACAGCAGAGGGGCGAGGATTGAGCCTTGAGGGACTCCAGCCTTTATGTGACGAGGTGCAGAAAGCGTGCCTTCGTGTTTAAATCGAAACGTACGGTCTTTGAGAAACGACGCTATTAACCTGACTAGGCGATCCGGTAAGCCTATCTTGTAGAGTTTATAAACGAGACCGCTGTGCCAGACTTTATCGAAAGCCTTGGCTACGTCAAAGAAAACCGCGACTGTTTTATAACGACGCGGATAGAAACCGTCAAGTATATACTCGACGATTCGGTGGACTTGCTGAGGGCAGGAGTGTTTAGCGCGAAAGCCGAACTGATGGGAAATAATGAGAGGATCGCCATCCGTTGGAAACAGATGGTTCCGCATTCGAGAGAGTATGACTCTCTCGAGAAGTTTAGACATTGCCTTGAGGAGGCTGATGGGTCTGTGATTAGCCGGGACGTTCAGAGGTTTGCCCGGCTTGGGAATGCCTATGACTGTCGCTTCTTTCCAAGCTTTTGGAAAGTAGCTATGGTCGAAGCAGGCATTGAAAATGATAGCTAACAAGGTAAGCATCTGTTGAGGTAGGTGCTTAAGTGCGTGGTTGGAAATTCCATCCGCACCCGGAGCCTTTTTGGACTTTTGATTTCTAATGAGAAGCAAGATTTCGTCATTAGAGACTGTGACAGGGTCGGCGGTGATGGGGAGAGAGTCTCTGCGAAGGACTTCGTCCTCCACCGCCTGGATGTGTGAGGGATAAGCAGGTTGCGTGCTAGGCGAGCATTGTGCGGCAATGCTGTCGGCGTAGCATTCGGCTTTCTCTTCGATTTCGAAGGCAGTAGTGCCATCGGGACGAGTGAGAGGAGGAACGTGAGAGACGGTGTCTACGCGTAAGGCTCGGGCCATGCTATAGTACGCTTGGTGGGACGGAGAGATATTCGCCATGAGATCGTTCATCTGAGCGTCTCGGAGTTCCGCGAGGCAAGACCTAACTTTACGTTGAAGCTGATTCGCAGCTGTTCTATAGGCGGGCGTGGGATATTTCTTGGCTCTCCGGAGAGCCGCGTTTTTAGCTTTAATAAGATTGCTAACGGCTAAGGGAAGCGTGGGTTTGCCTTGCTTAGCAACCTTTTCGTTGTCACTGATGGCTGAGTTGATAGCATCAGTGAGAGAATTTACTAATGAATCGATTTTATCCGGGCTATGTAATTGTTCGGGAGAGATCGCGAGTGGAGAGTTCGGAGCCTCTAAGGCTGAAACTAACGTATTTTTAAAACCTTTCCAGTTGGTAAAGGTCTTAGGAGATGAGGCGTTATCGTTCGGCGGTCCTAGCACGAGGGAAACGGGGCGATGGTCGGAGCCTAGGTCATCGAGCGGTTCGATAGACCTTAGATCAAGATTGATTCGCTTGATAATTGCAAAGTCGAGGATGTCAGGAGAGTAGGACGGGTTGTTGGGATAGTGAGTGGGAGTGATGGGGGATATGACGTCTAGGTCAAGGGAGTTAGTGATGTCGAGGAGAGTGATACCGCTGGTGTTAGTCGATAGGCACGTCCAATCAGTATGTTTGGAGTTAAAGTCTCCGAACATAATGACTGAATGGCCGAGGGCGAGAATGGCCTCAAAGTCGCTGCGGATTGGATTGGAGCCACACGGTATGTAGATTGAAGCTATGATGATGGTCGGATGACCAGTCATAGCCAATCTACACACAGTGGCTTCCATGTTGAGGAGAGGAGGGGTAGGGAGAGGACAGCAGTGGAAGCCTCTTTTGTAATATATAGCGGTGCCGCCGAAACCGTCAGAGTTGGGCCTATCGTTACGAATAAACGCGTACTTAGGTATAGCGAATCCCCTGGAACGGTTTGGAGTAAGCCATGTCTCCTGAAGAAGGAATAAGTCAGGTTCTTTGTTCTGAAGGAACAGTTTAATCTCGGGAAGGTTGGTGTTAAGGCTACGAGCGTTAAAAGATACTAGGGATAAGCCCTTGGGTTTAATACGACTGGACGCGGGATTCGCGGGTCTAGATATTATAATTTATTATTTACGAATTTATAAAAGAATTTACAACGAACTTAGGAGCGAGTGATGCTCGGCTAAAGCAAATAAACGCTCTTGAGGAGAGCGGGCGGCTCGCAGTTTGCGTGCGAGCACGGAAATTTCGTTAATATCGATGTTTTGAATAACGTCGAACACGGTCTTCATGTCCTCAGCCAACGACGACTGAGGTGCGGATGACGGAGAAGGACGCGGCCCTACGGAAGCTACGGGAGCTGGGATGGGTCGGGAAGGTGCAGGCGGAACGGCCGGACGCTGCCTCCAAGACAGAGCCGGAGTAGGCGTCGGCTGAGCGGGCTTTGCTTCCGGGGGACCCCGGTTGCGCAGCGGCGGGAAGTTAGCGTGAGTGAGCGGCGGCGCCGGTTTAGGCGCGACCCTCTTGGTGGTGGAGCGCGGAGCGCGCGGGTAGCCCCTGTAGTTAGCTGTGTGGCCGGACTGGCCGCACAGCACACAGGCAGGGGGGGAAGTGGATTCGGGAGTGCGAGTGCACTCCTTCGTAAAATGTGGATCCAGGCATTTAACGCACCTGGGGGGAGCTGAACAGTTAGCCGCTGCGTGGCCATAGAGCTGGCAGCGGTGGCACTGCCCAGGGTGACCACGGGGGTTGGGACGCTCGACGGAGATATTTGAGAGTCCGCAAATTGTGCGAGCCTCTCTAAAGATCTCCCTCGAGTTGGGAGTATTTGAAAGGATTACTAAAGCTAAAGGAAAACGCCTACCGCGGTTGGAGTGCATCTTGTGCACTGCTGTGACCGGGAAACCCTGGGACTTAAGGTCCTCGAGAATATCTTCGTTGCTGAGTTCGAACGGGACGCCCCGTAGTACTGCGCGGATCTTGCGCTCCTCCGGGAGGGCGTAGGTGTGATACGCGATTTGGTTTAATCCGAGTATCCTGGTAAACGCGCGGAAGTCGTCGACGGTCGCTACTTGAATTTTGATTGTGTCGCCGGCGTTGGTGGCTTTTAAGTAATTGATTTTGTGCTCTTTGCACAAGTTAGAAACCGCGGTCCAGCGCGCCTTTTCACGCAGGAATACGGGCGGAGGGAGCTGAGGCTTCGGCGGGACGGGAGCGCAGCGCGTCGCTGGCTTCGATGTGACCGACGGAGACGCGGTTACTACGAGCGATTTTAACGGCGTGGGGGCTGGTGTTGAAGACACCGGGGAGGGCTCGGGTATTGAATATACCGAAGCTTTCTTAGAGCGCTTCTTGGAGCGCTTGGCGACAAGTTGGAACGCGGGCTCAGGAGAGCCGGTTAAGGTGACGGCATCTGATGACGTATCAGACGCGGGTTCGGAGTCGCTCCCGGGAGCGGTACACTTACGACGCGACGCGTGAGAGGATGCGACCGATTCGCAGTCCATCTCGGACGAGGCGGGAGACGCGGGAGAGCTTAAGACCTGAGGGGTCTCGACGTTGGAGGCCTGAGGGGCCGGGGTTGAGGCCTGAGGGGCCGGGGTTGAGGCCTGAGGGGCCGGGGACGCGATAGATGCCTGTAAGGCCTGCGTTAGTATGTCATCGGGTATGCTGTAGCCAGACGCGGCGAGTACCTGGGCGAACGACCTAAGTACGTTGACAAGGTCCATTGGAGGGCTTGGTCCTACGATATATAATATATAAATATATAAAAATGCCTAGGTTCCCTAGCAAACCTAGCACCTAAACCTCCCTACCCGCGGTAGGGGGGCTGGGGAGAATAACTTAAAACTAACCGTAGTATGCGGAAGGCCACTACCTAGAAAGCTAAAAAGGGTGCGCAGGTAAGAGTTGACCGCGTTAGGGTCAACCTTTACCGACAGAAAGGACAAATACACACGAAAACACACAGATATGATAAAAATAAATATGAAAAATAGAAAAAATAAACAAAATAAAGAAGAGAAATAAATAAAAATAAAAAGGACTGGTTCAGTACAAATTCGTTGTCACCGTTAAGTATCCTTTGCACTGAAACCAGACTACTTACGCTGGGCACAACACTGCACTCAGCACAAGCACAACACAACTTAGCACAGCACTTTGAAGACTAAGGGGCTTAGTCGCAAAGAAAAATACGCACTTCGATAGCACTCAGGGGGAGTAGAAAGAACCTTGAAAACCGTAGCACGGAACCAACACGCTAAACCGTGACGTCAGTAGACTGAGCGCCAAGGAGTATCGGGAAGGGACCAAACAACGGAGAACGGGGTCTTGCACGTCCGCACTGGGCGGCGATCGGAGCGAGAATCGGAGATTAAATTAACAAATTTTAACTTACTTTTAATACAAGCGGCTCCATTGCAAAAGTAACGTGTAGTCAATAAGTTTGGCAAGATAATGAAGAATTCAAATGACGGCGCATTGTAAAAATTGTGCAAATCTATAAGAAAATCGAAAACATACGCAATCGTGTATACCACTCAAATGTCCCATTTCAGTAATATGCGTGCATAAACTGTTCTACGCATAATTCTGGTAACATAAAGTTAGGAGTATAGGACTTATAAGGACTAAATAACAGATGGTCGTTTTGATGCTCCAAGTGTATAGGTAGGATAAGACATAGATTGCTCTTTCCATATAGCATAGTATATTAAAATATTTGAAATTGTTTTTTATTCAAGTTTTCTTTAATATTTTTTGCGAATGATTCTGAAGTGTGACACTGTAGAGTAATGAGAGATATTTTGTATTCGTTTTAGGATTTTCTATAGATGTGTAAGAATAAGTTTTAGTGTTTGCCATCAGTTAAATTCTGGATCAAAAAGCAAAACTTATTTTCTATTAATCAAACTTTCGCAATGGTGCCTTGTATTAAAAACTAGTTTAAAATATATTTTACAATAACGTAATAGTTAAATGTCTGATCAAGCCAAGAATTTGTTATTTGATATTACTACAGTCTACAATAAGGCTTTAAAATAAGTATATTGATTTTTCTATGACACTATTTTTCGGCACATAACTCTGAAATGTGACTCTTTAGAGCACAGTTGATACAATTTTTGTGTATGTCAGAGTGTCTTCCACCGATATACATAAATTATATTGTGCGCCGCAATTTTGAAAAAAAAAATGAAACACAATCGGAGATGAGGCAAAAATGTTCAAAGTTTTGTGCTACCTTTTTATTTGTGATAGTCCAGCGACATTTGGAAAGTCACTAGACTCACGCTTTATTTTATAGATCACTCTTTGGATAATGTGCAAATGCGATCTTATCCTATATCGTTATCTCCACTGGTCAACAGAGCGTAGAGGGAATCTCATTCGTTTATGGTTGACGTGCCGAAAACTTATATTTGTTGCAGTATTGCCAAAATTTTAGTGTTCTGTCTACTCTGTTTATTTAGATAAATTTAACCTAGGAAATTTTAGGATTAGAATGAATACGTACCTCTTGGACAGACGTGGCTCATACTCATCTTCATCATCACTTTCCACCAAGTGAGATAGAAAAGAAAACTTTTTGATAAAAAGAAGTTTAAAGAAAAAGGTACCATTTGTACTTAAAAGGTATAAAGTTGTAATTTATTTTATAATCTTTATATTTATACTGTCCTACATTATTGTTTATCAATTTCCACGTCAAGCTGGTACCATACAGAATACACTATTCTGAGTTGCTTCAGATAATTTTTCTGCACAAATATAGTTCAGGAATTTTTTTAAACTAGAGTTAATAGGTACTACTTAAAATAGGATTGTAACATTATCGTCTTCATCTTTACTTCCGTCTGGTGAATGAATTAAATATTAAAATGCTTTCGCTTAGGAAACGTATGCATAAAGTTTTAGATTTAATTTTACTAGTCACGTTAGTTGTCTCTGTACTTAACAAAGCACCGAAATTATACTTGTCTTGATAAATTTACCAAAACAAGTCTGAAAAATATTCACAACTTTTAAATCCCCTGGAAAGAATTCAGGAACGAAAAAGTATTTTAAGAAAACCATTCAGTTTTCTTTGGTAGAAAACAAGATATACCGAAAAGAGATGCTTTTTAATTGTTTGTTGAAAAAATAATATTTTTTTTAGTTTAAAGGGAGGCATAAATAACCGACTTAACTAAATTAGTCTAGGGCTTAACAAAAATTTCAGAAAACAGGGAAGCAGAAATGAGTAACCTGCTCAACCACGAAATAACATGGTTCACCGAATAAATTAACCTCCCAATTTAAGATAATTTTCTTAAAGCATTTCTTTTCACAAACCTTTAGAACAATCGCATCTTAATGACTTTGAATTATCATTCCTGATATTTTTCAAGAAAGAAATTGAAGTCGTTTTCAGAGAGGTTACTAAAGAAGTTTTAATTCACTGTTAAGGTAATCATTTCATAAAAACGCTCTCAATGCTTTTGTTATAATAAAGAGGCATGCTGGAGAAACCTTTGAAAATTACGACTTTTAATCGAGAGGGAAAACTCACAGGAAAATAAACATCGTGGAAAATAAACAACAAAAAAAATGAAAAACAAAAAACATATAATAACATTTTAATTCCTGTTTTTGGAAACATAAAAAATTATTTTAATAAAACAATTAACTTAAATGAAAAAGTTCCAGCAAACAGGTGCCACAGCTATAAACGACAGCTCTCAACCCTTACTAAAAACATACTTGGACTTGGTCATTAAAAATGAATTAGGTATAACTGGATTTCATCATCATCCTCTGTTTTAAAGATAATCAAAAAGATATTTTGCGTTTCCATGTCTGCGTTAAAAAGTAGGATAAAACTCGTGTAATTTAAGTCCAGGTTAATTAGTGGGAGAATGCTGGCTATGTATTTTCATTCCTAAAATTTAAATATAAAACTATTGAGAAGAGTAATAATATTGCATTTGTCGAAAATATTATGAACAGGCACTTGCTTAGCTTATCTAACATAAAGTGTAAAAGGCCGTGAACAAAATCTTTAGATGCTAAGGAGCGCATTAAGCAACCAACAAGTCTTTGAGTCAAACCGAACGCCGCACATACACATGTAACCTTATTTGAAAGAAATTTATGGAAAATGTACACAGTTATATAACTCTAAAAGCTGCCATGAAGTTATTTGATTGGGATTTTAGACTAATACTTTATATACTTGAATATAGTTTACTCAATGATAAAATAAAAAATTGTGTTGAGTCAGATAACAACTAAAGGCAAAAGTTTAAGATGATTAAATTTGAAATGTGTATAGATTTATTTCGCGTCCAGGGTTAGGAATGTCAAACGTAGATAACGGTTGTAAACATTATAGCTCAGCCCAGCACTGTTGTGGTTTCGGTCAACTATCTAAGTAATAGCAACGTCATAAAAGAATTTCTGATGAAGTTAACGCACGCTTTTTATTTTAAGTTTAAGTTCGAGGGTTTATAAAAGTTACGTTAGGTACATAAATGTTTGTTGGGAAGGCATGTATATGATGTGATATTTACATAAGCATAAAGTGCACAAAATTTGGTAATTCGTCTTTTTGATTTTTGACCTATTTACCAATTAACCATTTATTTATCTTATAAAGGAAATGAACAAAAATCTCATTCAAAAGAATATAATAAAAAATTTTACAAATGTAAGTGGGATAAGCTATTCAATTACGTTCTTTTAGTCCTTTTCGAGATAATGATATTGTGATAAATTGAATATACGCGTCCGAAGATTGGTTGAAGTCTCTTGTATTTCGTAATTCCCTTGTTTCACAAAAATATTTATCGTACTATTATAATTGTATGCTTGAAAATAATTCATTGATTATTACAAGATTGAAAGTTAAGATGCATTAAGTTATTTAGTTTACATTTTTGGGCGTGGCTTAAGGCTAAATATTTAGTCTTAATCTAAATGTTATTCTCGCTACGCTCAGTTGTCAAAACCATAAAAATTAAATTCCTTATACGTGTATATGACCGCCATAGATGTCCAATGGTTACATAAGACGCTTCTTAGTTTTATATACATTTGACGGCTCCACGTGCATTAATTTTCCATTTGGGGATTAATTATTATTATTATAATTTCCATTATCTGTTACACTGTTTCAATTATATTGCATTTTTTTGTAAAATGTTGACCCTGAATGGCATGTTTTTTAAAAAGGATGCTAAGTTATTATTGTTCGTTTTCATCGCATTAGATCTAAATGATTACTAGATCAATGTGTTTCATTTAATAAATTCGATTTAAATATTTTTCTACAGAAATATAACAGATATAAGTTAATTTATTTAAGAACCACTATTTATTACCATTAATAAGTTTGCGCTACTATTAAAATTAATTTTGAGTTTCTGTGTAACAAGTATTAAGGCGAAGGTCCTTATAAATCTTGCTCAACTGCTAACCCACACGGCTAAATTAAATGTCAACAAACATATATACTCAGACAATATTTGTTTTGCATTTGGAACCAACTTTACTACAGCGTTGTTTAATACTAAATTTAATTTTGAAATAGATTTTTTTTTGTGGTTAAATCAATTACTTTTTGGAGATATTCAATAACTTTAAAAGTCTAAACAATTTCTTGACCACGTTATATTCGTTTTGACTCAAGAAATAAAAAATAATTTAAAGTAAAACGATTGTTTTATCAAAACACCGACTACATTACAGTATACGAACTGATATTAAAGAAAACTGAACATACGTAGGACACTGAGAGAGTTTTGAGAAAAGAAATAAAAATGTTATAGTGGTTATATTTTTTTATTACATCTTTTCACCAGCATCTATACAAAGTTTCATGAACCAATTTTCAAAGTACAATTTACAGCCTGCAACAGGTACTTCCTCAACGGCATTTTCGAACACAGTGAGCGCATCTTCTATTGATGAAAACTGTATCCCCTTGAGCTGGTTTTAAATTGTAGGAAAATTTCCAACCAGAAAAATTCATACGGTGCCAAGTCATGGCTGTAAGTAAATGAACCAAAGTTTTACAGGTGTGGTGTCTAGGAAGTCACTCGTCTTGAACGCAGAGTGTGCGGGCGCTTTGTCGTGGTGGAGCAAAAGGCCTCGGAGTCTCACGTTCGGTTGCTTGTTGCTTGCAGCAGCAAAAACTTCTGGCAAGCATTTGGTAGTGTACCACTCTGCATTGATGCTTTTTTATTGCATTTGCATTTGCTCTAAAACCCTATTTAGTATTAATGCAGTTATGGAATACAGTTAAGAAGAAAACTTCGGCGAAAAACAAAATTTCAGCGCTTCTCGATCGTTTCTGTTTCGTATTGATACAGCCATATTGTTGACTGGCGCTTTGTTTCTAGATCATGTTGATAACTCCAAGATTCGTGACCACACAGAAGTGACAACAACATGGCGGGAAAAACCTGAGTTTAAATTAAATTTGTCAATCATATCATGGCACCTTTTCACGCGCGCCTGTTTCCGAGCATCGGTGAAGTTGTGGGGTACCCAGCGCAAAACAATACTCCTTATGAAAGGTCGTGTAGACTATAATGAACACTTACTCTGATAAAAATAATACTCCGATCTAATCTGCAGATTGTGCTGAATCTCCTCGTATGTGATTTGATTGTTTTGTTGAATCAAGTTTTTCACTGAAAGCAGGTTTTTTACTGTAACAGCAGTCATAGGACGACCAATTCATACTTCAAATTTAAGTGACCGGACTTAAACTCCTTATACCAACAAAACACAGTTGCTTTAGAAGGCGCCTTGTTCATAAATGCTTGTTGAAGTCGAATAAGCACTCATCAGTTTTCAAGTTAGATTTGAAGTTGTAAAAATATAATGCAAGAAAATGTTCTTGACGCAGATCCATTTTTCTATGAAACCGGACAGTTTTTTAATGCTAGTAAATAAGTTAGAGAAAATTTTAAATCTAGAACAAGCATATTTTTATAATTTTTATTCATCGAATTTTTAGAATAAATTATTATGACTCGCCAGCGTCATCATTAACCTACCTTTATTTATTAACTTACAAAAAAATAATCATTTTTTTGCGAATTTTTCTGAGTGGACTGTTATTCATACAGGGTTTTTCAACAAGATCTTTGTTTTTTTAAACTGAATTAAACAAAGAATGATGAAGAAAAAGATGATGACAATGACTTAAATTTTCAATGTACTAGAAAGAATAAGCTTTGGATATTATAAAAATGGGGGTTATATTGCGTTAATCACGTCATGAATTTTTAATATTAAGGCTGAAATCTATTTGTCTCGCTCCGTATAGACCCTGTCTATAACATAACCCCACAAAAAATAATCAAGCAGTGTTAAATCACATGAGCCAGTGCCAATATGAGGCAAAAATTGAGTATTTAAAATCTCGATGCATAAACCATTAACCGTAACCGCATTTCCAGCCAAGTTTTCGAAAAAAAAAACGACTGAATCACGCCTCCAGACCGTATAGCGCACAATACAGTGACACGTTCAGCATATAAAGGTTTCTCATCAATGTTCTTGGACTTTTGAAGCCCAAATGCGGCAATTTTGCTTGTTGACGTAGCCAGACAAAAAATGAAAATGGGCTTTGTCTGAAAAAATGATATTTCAGAAAAACCAACTTGTTGTTCTTAAATGAATTGAGTGAATCTACGACGATGTAAATGGTCGGCCAGTTCAATTTTTGCACCAGTTTGCACCTTGCAAGGCTTTAAAGCTAAATTTTTACGCAAAATTCGCAATGTGATTATTGCGGATAATCTGAATTGTTGAGAACGTCGAAGAATTGACAAATTCGGATCTTCTTCAACACTGTGACTCACAGCTGCGATGTTTTCACTTGATCGACCCGATAGAGCACGCGTTGGTGTTGGCACATTAAGTACCAAACCTGTCGACTCAAATTTTTTTACCAAATGTTTAATAGCGGTTTTAGAAGGACGATAATGTTTACCGAAAATATGCCAAATTTTACAAAGTGTTACTTTTACAGATCCACCATTTTCATAGTGAATTTTTATTATATTAATGCGATTTTCGAGAGTAATTGAATTCTTTGTAATAATATACCATGCTTCTTGGGTCATATTTGACCTTTAGAATGAACTAATCAAACAAAATAATAACAGCCTAAAATGAGCTTAACCATATTGATGGCTATCTTGTTAACCTGGTAGCTGTTTTACTATTAGCTACTGAAGTAAGATATACGGGGTGCTTTTTCAAAAGGTAGGCAAAATTTTTATTAGATTCTACGTGTTAAAAAATGTTGTAAAACTATGGCAAATATTTACAATCAGTCGTAATTAGTTAAAACCATACATTTTAAAATAAATAGAAAAGTACGTGACGTATAGGTAATTCCAATACGTAGACATCGCGACACTCGTCTTTTGTGTGTGCTATATTCTTTGCTCTTTGATTCTTACTACCCGCAATACCTCAAAGATAAATTCTCCTTCCTTCACACCACACATCAAAGATAACTAAGATCACTCCAGAGTCTGCTTTTAACAATACTAGTTCATAACACTGCATCTTACTCTTTTTTCTTCGCTGTAAGAGCAGTGCATTTATGGGACGCACTGCCAATTCAAATAAAGGAAGCTCCTAACAAATGTCAATTTAAAATTCAATTAGAAGAGCTTTCCCTAGGAGAGGTACAGAGGAAATGATTTGCTTCTATGATTCACTTTGGGAAAGTTAGTATGTGATCCCCAAATTTCAATTAATGTATGTATGTGTGTAATAATAATTATTAATAGTTAATGTATATTTATATATATATATATATGTTTTACTTAATAATAATTAACCTACCCTACCTATGTTCTTTGTCATGAATCACATTCATTGAAACTTTGTTTACACCGGTTCTACTACCTAAAGGTTGGCTGGTAGAGAATGCCTTGTGGTATTAAGCCACCCTGTACAATATAATGTGTGCAAAATTGTCATAAATAAAAAATCATAAATATGGGCGCACTACATACCATTGATAACAAAATTATATTTCGTCGCTTCATTCTTCGGTACATCTCGACATACATAAATCAAATTCGTGTTTATTTTTCATAAAGGTTTTTCTTTTTTGTAATTAATTTCGTTAGTAAATAAATACTCGAAAATGATTAGTTTTATCAAAAACTCTACTCAAAACTGCCTTAAACGTAATAACAATAAAAATATGAGACGCAAAACGAATGAAAAGAACATTATTAAGTTCTACGTTATCTACGAGTATTAACAAAGTCCAATTAACTTTTTAAATTAAATCATTCTGAAGTTATCTTTATTTTATTTACTACTATTAGTAATATTAGAATAAATTAAATTAGAATACCATCATCGAGGTATTTGTGCAAAACAGTTTTTATTAGTATTAGAGGCGCAATCATGATGAAGATGAAGAAATATTCATCACGTCACACATTGAAAACAAAAATGGCATTATACAAAAAAGTTTACTTTTGGCTTGTAAAGACATCTAGAATTTACAAGTAAAAACAAATCTTTTACAAAGACTCCTGTTTTAATAGTTCGATTAGTTTTCGCTAGGTAGTGCTAGTGTCATTTCAAATTTGGTTAACAATAAACCGACACCAAACAAGTGACGCCCCGGCTGCCAGGAGGAACGTTAGTTCAGGTGAGTGAAAAAGTGACATATTTTGTTTAGTGTCAATTTTTTACTTTATTTTTAGCAAAACTTGCAAACAATGTACATTTGTTAGTGACATTTTTCGTATACTGTCATTTTTTCATTGAATTATTGTTAAAAGTGCATAAAAGGATGAATCCAATAATGACATAATTTGTAAAGTGCCGCTTTTTTACTTAAATGTTCCACATAATTCACGTTTAAATTAATTATCAATTCGCATATTCTGTTAAGTGTCATTCTTCCGATTATATAATATAAAGTTTTGTTGTCATATCGAATAAACGTCATTTTACGTAAAATGTCACTGTTTAGATTATAAAGTGTAGCAATAAAGTAGTAAAGATTATAGGTTAGAAAATATATTCACATTTATTTTATAATATTTAATAAATTTAATATTATATACATTAATAAATACGAGGTTATGTGTGTGTGTGTTGGGTGTGTACGTATGTGCACCTACTGATCCGATTGAGATAAAACTTGGTATTTATATAGATAGTTAAAAAAGCAAATAGGCTGCTCCTTTCTATAAATCCCATTTGTAAATTAACCTATTTTTTGTGTTTCAGAATTATTTCTGAAGACTACCTTAGGGACTAAAGGGAGAAGACTACATTAGGGACTACCAATTATGGATCGGATGATGGACCAAAGATGGATATGTAGAGGAAAAAAGATGTTATAACTAGCGCTTGGGAAAGATAGTAATAACCAAAATGCTGAGCCTTCTTCCACTCCCACCAGCAACCTCGAACAATTTGATACTCGCTTTACAATACTAACAGCTTCTGATTTCAATATTTTGAATACGTTTCCCGGAAATAGTGACAACATCAATCCTTTGCTTACTGAACATAGTGGTGATGGTGACTTTTCTTCCGCTTCAGATGATGATAAATCATACTTACCTCCAAAGAACAAACGCCGCCGATTTATGTCAACGTCGTTGTCTTCCAGTTCGTCCTCCTCTTCGAGTACATCATCTAATTCTTCTACAACCTCCATTCAAGCTCATCAAGATGCTCATAATAGCAAAACTTCTACTAGCAACGTTGATCTTCTAGAAAGAGATGATATCGATATGAATTACCAGTTAAAAAAAGTAGCAGCAGATGATGATACAGTTACACAAAGAGTTGCTGATACTATTACACAAGCAGATGATTATACCGTTACACCTTCAAATCTTCAGTTAGCTTATCAAAGTGCTCGAGGGATCAGTAATAACATTCAAGAAGAAGAGAATGATAAACCAAAGAAAAAAAAAGGGAAAAAAACCAAGTTCCGCCATCACTGCCAAAAATTTTAGGAATTCAGGCAAAGCATACATATCGACCTAAAAAATAAGAAGGTGTGTCGAGTTAAACTTCTAAAGCAAACTTGTGGTAGTAGCTGTCATCAAAAATATTCCGACAAAATATTAGAAGACACGAGACAAACCATAGAAAATTATTTTTTTTTAAATTAATAATAATAATTATGCTTGTTCTCAATTTATTGTCAAGATATAAACATAAGAATAATTTAAAAAACTTAAAACTACAGTACTGAAAAAATTGTTATTTAGTATAATTTTGTAAATTTTCTTTTCGATGTGCGACGTGTATTTTTTTACCTATGTAGAAAAAAAAATGTTGATTTGATTTGAATGTCGATATATATGGAAGGTTTTATTCATGATTGCACTGAAATCGCTGTTTACTGGTTTTTTTTCTACTCCTTGGAAAATAAGTTTTCAAAGAAAGTTCATTCGTTCATTAAACATAATGAACTCTGTATTAAGAACAGATCTTTTATTTTGGAAAAAAATCAGTCTCCATTAGGATGGCGTGACAAAATTTTAAATCAAGATTTGAAAAATTTGCTTCATCAAAGTAATTCCAAGAATTTGATTCGGTCCTTTTTCAATTACAGAATAAAAAATTGAAAGAACGAATTATTTTATCAGTATGTTTTTAATAAGCTGTTTACTATGTTAAATTCGATAACATTGTGTAAATACCTAGAAATAATAAAAAAATTATACTTTACTTAAAATTGTACCTAGTTACCTAATTAAAATCCTAATCATTACTAGCTCCTGACGCAAAAGGGGCATGTTCTACGTCTGTGGTGCTGTAGGTTCCAATATCATTGATAGATTTTGGAACAGCTATTTGTATGAAATCTAACTGAATAGTGAATGTTCTTAGATATGTTTGATGATAATCGGATGAGCCGTTCAAATGCTCTGAATACTTTTTTTATCGTTGTTTTTTTTGTAATAGTACGTCAATGCATAAACTCTATACTCATGGGTGTTATGAAGGCCTTTGGGGAAGTAAAGTTCAGTAGTGACCATTGTCGAATAGACTTAATTAATCACATAGGATCTCTTCAAAGACTGAAGGCAGAAAGATTGACCAAGATAGTCAGAAGTTACCGTGAGTCCGATGATTGCTGGGGGCTTTTGTTTAATAGGTGTACTCCTTCAGCTGCACAAAATGCTTCAAATAGGACAAGGCAATTTTTTCAGACAAATAGATTTTGTGGTTTCAAAGTTAAGATTTTATCTCAGAGAACTATAAATCTGAACTTTAAAACGGATATCGCTAAAACGGATCTACAATTCTGAGTTAAGAGAAGCAGAAAACTATCCGCCACCGTCTGTGTAACGCTGCATAGTGAAATACTTTTGAAAACATGTTGTAAGTACTGTGTTGTGTACAAATTCAGTCACACAAACTTGAATGATGCCACATTCATGAGTTTTTATTTAGCGCATCATTCATATGCAAAAGAAGGTAGCACGGTTCGAACCAGTGGTATTTTGCATGGCTCACACAAGCATAACTACTTATTTAGCGATTTACAATATTTTGTGATGTAACTGAAGTACCTACATTAAATGAAATAAATTCACGTTGAAATTAAAATTCCTGATATTTAAGAGAAATAACGGCCTGTTTTCTGGAAATGGTGGATCTATTTTTAATTTTTAACTCTATAAAAACTAATAAAATGATTATAGAAGAAAATCACAAAGAACCTTAGCTTCATCGCTGTTTCTAAAAATATTACAAACAGGGCTTTCAGGACACTAAAGAATAATATAAATAATAAAATACTAACGATTTAATGTGAAATACATTGTAAAATTAAAATTTGTATAAGTTGCTTGGACTTTTTGATGTGTGTATGTACCTTGTATTTGATAATTAAATAAATAAATAAGCCCCAGTCAGTAAAGGTACTGAAACGCCATTTTCTTCTATAATCATTTTATTAGTTTTTATAGAGTTAAAAATTAAAAATAGATCCACCATTTCCAGAAAACAGGCCGTTATTTCTCTTAAATATCAGGAATTTTAATTTCAACGTGAATTTATTTCATTTAATGTAGGTACTTCAGTTACATCACAAAATATTGTAAATCGCTAAATAAGTAGTTATGCTTGTGTGAGCCATGCAAAATACCACTGGTTCGAACCGTGCTACCTTCTTTTGCATATGAATGATGCGCTAAATAAAAACTCATGAATGTGGCATCATTCAAGTTTGTGTGACTGAATTTGTACACAACACAGTACTTACAACATGTTTTCAAAAGTATTTCACTATGCAGCGTTACACAGACGGTGGCGGATAGTTTTCTGCTTCTCTTAACTCAGAATTGTAGATCCGTTTTAGCGATATCCGTTTTAAAGTTCAGATTTATAGTTCTCTGAGATAAAATCTTAACTTTGAAACCACAAAATCTATTTGTCTGAAAAAATTGCCTTGTCCTATTTGAAGCATTTTGTGCAGCTGAAGGAGTACACCTATTAAACAAAAGCCCCCAGCAATCATCGGACTCACGGTAACTTCTGACTATCTTGGTCAATCTTTCTGCCTTCAGTCTTTGAAGAGATCCTATGTGATTAATTAAGTCTATTCGACAATGGTCACTACTGAACTTTACTTCCCCAAAGGCCTTCATAACACCCATGAGTATAGAGTTTATGCATTGACGTACTATTACAAAAAAAACAACGATAAAAAAAGTATTCAGAGCATTTGAACGGCTCATCCGATTATCATCAAACATATCTAAGAACATTCACTATTCAGTTAGATTTCATACAAATAGCTGTTCCAAAATCTATCAATGATATTGGAACCTACAGCACCACAGACGTAGAACATGCCCCTTTTGCGTCAGGAGCTAGTAATGATTAGGATTTTAATTAGGTAACTAGGTACAATTTTAAGTAAAGTATAATTTTTTTATTATTTCTAGGTATTTACACAATGTTATCGAATTTAACATAGTAAACAGCTTATTAAAAACATACTGATAAAATAATTCGTTCTTTCAATTTTTTATTCTGTAATTGAAAAAGGACCGAATCAAATTCTTGGAATTACTTTGATGAAGCAAATTTTTCAAATCTTGATTTAAAATTTTGTCACGCCATCCTAATGGAGACTGATTTTTTTCCAAAATAAAAGATCTGTTCTTAATACAGAGTTCATTATGTTTAATGAACGAATGAACTTTCTTTGAAAACTTATTTTCCAAGGAGTAGAAAAAAAACCAGTAAACAGCGATTTCAGTGCAATCATGAATAAAACCTTCCATATATATCGACATTCAAATCAAATCAACATTTTTTTTTCTACATAGGTAAAAAAATACACGTCGCACATCGAAAAGAAAATTTACAAAATTATACTAAATAACAATTTTTTCAGTACTGTAGTTTTAAGTTTTTTAAATTATTCTTATGTTTATATCTTGACAATAAATTGAGAACAAGCATAATTATTATTATTAATTTAAAAAAAAATAATTTTCTATGGTTTGTCTCGTGTCTTCTAATATTTTGTCGGAATATTTTTGATGACAGCTACTACCACAAGTTTGCTTTAGAAGTTTAACTCGACACACCTTCTTATTTTTTAGGTCGATATGTATGCTTTGCCTGAATTCCTAAAATTTTTGGCAGTGATGGCGGAACTTGGTTTTTTTCCCTTTTTTTTTCTTTGGTTTATCATTCTCTTCTTCTTGAATGTTATTACTGATCCCTCGAGCACTTTGATAAGCTAACTGAAGATTTGAAGGTGTAACGGTATAATCATCTGCTTGTGTAATAGTATCAGCAACTCTTTGTGTAACTGTATCATCATCTGCTGCTACTTTTTTTAACTGGTAATTCATATCGATATCATCTCTTTCTAGAAGATCAACGTTGCTAGTAGAAGTTTTGCTATTATGAGCATCTTGATGAGCTTGAATGGAGGTTGTAGAAGAATTAGATGATGTACTCGAAGAGGAGGACGAACTGGAAGACAACGACGTTGACATAAATCGGCGGCGTTTGTTCTTTGGAGGTAAGTATGATTTATCATCATCTGAAGCGGAAGAAAAGTCACCATCACCACTATGTTCAGTAAGCAAAGGATTGATGTTGTCACTATTTCCGGGAAACGTATTCAAAATATTGAAATCAGAAGCTGTTAGTATTGTAAAGCGAGTATCAAATTGTTCGAGGTTGCTGGTGGGAGTGGAAGAAGGCTCAGCATTTTGGTTATTACTATCTTTCCCAAGCGCTAGTTATAACATCTTTTTTCCTCTACATATCCATCTTTGGTCCATCATCCGATCCATAATTGGTAGTCCCTAATGTAGTCTTCTCCCTTTAGTCCCTAAGGTAGTTTTTACTTACGCACATTTTTTGTGTTTTGATTTAACGGTTACATAGTTAATAATTTTTACTTCATTGTTTTTACATTATATTTTATTGCATTTACTGTTAATAAAACATTGTCGACTTTATTTAGAACTTTTAATTATATTTTATTTCTAAAAATATTTATCGTTAAGATGGCAGAAATATCGAACAAAATAAAATTGTATGAAGCTAAGCGCGCTCAATATTTTAATTCTTTACAACGCACATTCGATCTTATTTCAGATTTACGCAGTGAAAAGTCACGCAGTACATTTGTCGCTCAAGCTCGCTTGATAGATCAACTTAGAAGTGAATACATACAGATAGTTGATCAACTTAACTTGTATCGCTTAGAACAGGATTCGTCTTACGAAGTTAACTACCAATCGCTCACTACGTTTGATGAAATGTTTTATTTCATTAAGTCGACGCTCGAACGCGTAGATCAAAAGAGTGCCGCAGCGTGCACTCCCGTTTCTGCGTCCACTCTGCTTCATTCCGACAGTAATCAATCCGTTCCGAACCTAGCAAAAATCCAGCGGATTACGCTTCCCGTGTTCGACGGTGAAATTCAGGGCTTTTCATTTTTTCATGAAACATTTAAACGCGTCGTCCATGACAACAACAGTTTATCGGACTCGGAACGCATTCATTTCTTAGTTAGTCATCTCACTGGGAAGGCTTCAAATATTTGCGCCGGTCTTATTCCCTCCGCGGACATTTACCAAATTATTTGGAACGTTTTGATAGACAAGTACCAGGACAACCGCTTCTTGGCTACTTCTTACCTAAATTCATTATTTTAATTAAAACCGGTAATAAAAAAAGTTAATCCGCTATTAACTTAGAAAAATTTATAGATAAAAATACCACGTTGATCTCCGCCCTCAAACAACTAAAGGTCGATGACTTACTGGATCTTTTTGTTCGTTTATATCGGATTAAAATTATTAGACACAGAAACCGCTAGGGCTTATGAGTCCTCACTTTGGGGATTGAAAGACGTAATGCCATCTTACGATATGTAGCTTGATCTATTCATATTTCATATAAATATAACGCATTTAATTTAGTTTATGCACTTTTTACTTACGCACATTTTTTGTGTTTTGATTTAACGGTTACATAGTTAATAATTTTTACTTCATTGTTTTTACATTATATTTTATTGCATTTACTGTTAATAAAACATTGTCGACTTTATTTAGAACTTTTAATTATATTTTATTTCTAAAAATATTTATCGTTAAGATGGCAGAAATATCGAACAAAATAAAATTGTATGAAGCTAAGCGCGCTCAATATTTTAATTCTTTACAACGCACATTCGATCTTATTTCAGATTTACGCAGTGAAAAGTCACGCAGTACATTTGTCGCTCAAGCTCGCTTGATAGATCAACTTAGAAGTGAATACATACAGATAGTTGATCAACTTAACTTGTATCGCTTAGAACAGGATTCGTCTTACGAAGTTAACTACCAATCGCTCACTACGTTTGATGAAATGTTTTATTTCATTAAGTCGACGCTCGAACGCGTAGATCAAAAGAGTGCCGCAGCGTGCACTCCCGTTTCTGCGTCCACTCTGCTTCATTCCGACAGTAATCAATCCGTTCCGAACCTAGCAAAAATCCAGCGGATTACGCTTCCCGTGTTCGACGGTGAAATTCAGGGCTTTTCATTTTTTCATGAAACATTTAAACGCGTCGTCCATGACAACAACAGTTTATCGGACTCGGAACGCATTCATTTCTTAGTTAGTCATCTCACTGGGAAGGCTTCAAATATTTGCGCCGGTCTTATTCCCTCCGCGGACATTTACCAAATTATTTGGAACGTTTTGATAGACAAGTACCAGGACAACCGCTTCTTGGCTACTTCTTACCTAAATTCATTATTTTAATTAAAACCGGTAATAAAAAAAGTTAATCCGCTATTAACTTAGAAAAATTTATAGATAAAAATACCACGTTGATCTCCGCCCTCAAACAACTAAAGGTCGATGACTTACTGGATCTTTTTGTTCGTTTATATCGGATTAAAATTATTAGACACAGAAACCGCTAGGGCTTATGAGTCCTCACTTTGGGGATTGAAAGACGTAATGCCATCTTACGATATGTAGCCTCGTTACGTTCGTGAAATAGCAGGTGAAGATCCTGCAGCGCACGGCTATAACGCGCGGCGGCGGCGGCAGTGGCAACCGCGGCGCGCGCTCCTCACCGCCTGCTTTCGCTTGTACGCATTCTGCTTTTGTTATTACGCAACCGCCCCGTGGCAAATGCTTATGCTGCCACGGCGAATCGCATCATATTTATAGTTGTCAGCAATTTCGTCAACTCGCACCGCATGATCGATATAAATTCGCAAAACTCAACAAATTGTGTAACAATTGTTTGAGTCTGCACCATTCAGTTGGTATTCGTAAATCTGCTTCTTCTTGCCGCAAGTGTAATGCTAGACATCATACCTTGCTGCACTTTGGAGATAGTACTTCGTCTGCATTGAATGCGCAACCGCTCCATTCGGTTCCTTCTCAGGACCATACCGCTTATAACCACGTTCGCTCAAATCCTCCCGCGGATAAACCGCAATCCTTACAACATCAACCGAAATCGGACAAAGTCGCTTTGTGCACATTGTCTTCAAAGTCTACTAATCTTTCACTTGCTAAGACTGAGGTCTTGGCCACTGTTCAGGTTTACGCCACTGCTCATGATGATCGTGAACATATAATTCCCTGTTTATTAGATCCAGGTTCGCAAAAACATTACATTAGTGCAAAATGCTGTAGAAAATTAGGCTTACGTCCTAATCGCGATGCGCCTTCTGTCACTGTACAAGGTATAGGAGGTACCGCACAGGTAGTACGAGGTTCAGTCCAGTTATCCCTCAGTTCGAAGTTCAACCCTCTTGCTTCATTCGCTGTTGACTTTGGTACTAAATCAAATTACCAGACAACTGCCCGTGTGTCCAGTCGATCGAACTTCTCTTGCAGCCTTTGGCCACATTCCGCTTGCTGACGATCAATGAAACACGCCATGAGATGTTGACATTCTGCTAGGTGTCAATCTCTTTGCGCAACTTCTTCTACCTTGCAAACTCGTAAACAAGCCTTTCAAGGATATCCAATCGCTTAAGAAACCGTCCTAGGTTATGTCGTCCTAGGTGACGCATCTACTTCTATTTCACCACCGCATTCTTCACTTTCGTTCTGTTCCATCGCTACTTGTGAGGTGGAATCTTTAGTTCACAAGTTCTGGGAAGTAGAAAAGGTTGATGCGAAACCGCCAATGAGTATTGATGACAAGTATTGTAAGGACTTTTACGCTGCAACTACGTCTAGAGACGCATTCGGGAGGTATAAAGTCGCACTTCCTTTTCAACGTGATCCGAGCTGTTTTTTTTTTGTGTTTTTTTTGGTACCCCTCCACGGGAAGGGCAGGAGGATATAAAAAATGCTCTGACACATACTCCGCGCGCGCGATCGGAGTTATGTGGGACTCGTCCCGACGCCTACCAGAACCATACCCACTAAAAAACCCCCTGTCGGCTCATGCATTTTTGCCACTCAGCCTTCATCTGAGCGACGGCCAATTGGAGAAAAAGGCCGCGCTAGCGGGGCCCTTGAGGAGTCACCCGCTGGGATTTACATAGCACTGAAGGTGCTCAAAATGTAAAAAAATAAATTAAAAACATTAAAAATTGACAAATAAATTTGCATTAATTCGGGTTTACCTTAGAATTAGAATTTACGTTAGAATTAGAATTTGCGGCCTGAAGGGCCTCGAGATCTAGAGTTAATTGCGTGGGTTCGCCACTGTGCGCGTTTCTCGGTCTAGCGACTTTGAATTTAGAATCTAAAACAGGAGCAGTATATATCAGTATAATCTCGAACAAGATGATTGGGATGGGATTCGGCGCGTTTGAAGGTATGTGCAGGTCCGCGTTACGCACGTACCAAGGTGCGTTTGTGGCCCTGCGGCAGAAGAGATTTTGAACTACCTGCAGTTTATACAGGACGGAGGGTTTGGCGTGGGCAAAGACTGGCGAAGCATATGACATGACGGGTCTAACGTAGACCTTATAAAGCGTACGTTTATTTCTAAAAGACATTTTACTTTTTCTTCGTATCATACTATAAAGGCGGCTTAAGTAAAAACGAGCGAGTTTCGTTACTCTATCGACGTGTGGCTTGAAAGAAAGCATCTGATCTAAGGTGACGCCTAAGTATTTAATACTGCGCTTCCAGGGGATGGGAATACCTAACATTCGAATGTGGGAATCGTTGTAGCGATTACGGCGTTTCTGGTCGAATTGAATAGCAGAACTCTTTTCTGGGTTGACATCGATACGCCATTTTTGAAACCAAACACCGAGGGCGTTTACGGCTTTTTGGAGTCTGGTGATGTTATACGGGATCGCTTGACCCTTAGTGTATAGGGCGGTATCGTCTGCAAAAAGGGCGAGTTCGACGCCTTTCGGCGGGATGGGGATATCGTTAGTGTACACAGTGTATGGCAGAGGGGCGAGGACTGAGCCTTGCGGGACTCCAGCCTTTATGGGACGAGGTGCGGAGAGCGTGCCTTCATGTTTGAATCAAAACGTACGGTGTTTAAGAAACGACGCAATTAATCTGACTAGGCAAACCGGTAAGCCAATTTTATAGAGTTTAAAAACGAGACCGCTGTGCCAGACTTTGTCGAAAGCCTTGGCTATGTCAAAGAGAACTGCGATTGTTTTTTTACGACGCGGATAGAATCCTTCGAGTACTCGAGTGTACTCGACGATTCGATGGACTTGCTGAGGGCAGGAGTGCTTAGCGCGAAAGCCGAACTGGTGGGGAATAATGAGATGGTCGCCATCCGTTGGAAACAGATGGTTCCGCATTTGAGAGAGTATGACTCTTTCGAGAAGTTTAGACATTGCCTTGAGGAGGCTGATGGGTCTGTGATTAGCCGGGACATTCAGAGGTTTACCCGGCTTGGGAATGCCTATGACTGTCGCTTCTTTCCAGGCTTTTGGAAGTAGCCATGGTCGAAGCAGGCATTGAAGATAATATTTAACAAGGTAAGCACCTGCTGGGGCAGGTGCTTAAGTGCGTGGTTGGAAATTCCATCCGAACCCGGAGCCTTTTTGGACTTTTGACTTCTAATGAGAAGCAAGATTTCATCATTAGAGACTGTGACGGGGTCGTCGGTGATGGGGAGAGATTCTCTGCGGAGAACTTCGTCCTCCACCGCCTGGATGTGGGAGGGATCCGCGGGTTGCGTGACTTCAAATGCAATAGTGCCGTTGGGAGGAGTGAGAGGAGGAACGTGAGAGGCAGTGTCTACGCGTAAGGCTCGGGCCATTCGATAATACGCATGGTGGGACGGGGAGATATTCTCCATGAGATCGTTAAACTGAGCGTTGTTAACGAAATTTCAACTATAAAGGGTAATTTTCATGATTATACAGAGGTTCCACTATGTTACTATTCAAATTATTAGGAAACATACAGACTTTACCAATAACTAACTCGTAGACAGTAAATTTTGTTTCCGAAAGTACAGATGTATTATAGAAAAAACTCCAAAATGGAAGCCATTGGCTCCATGCTTCTGGATTATTATCCGTTTGTATACGTAAAAAGGAAATGAGATTTTTATGAGAGTTTTCTATAGCGCCAATACTTTGATGGTGGTAAGCTGTAGAACTTATGCTGCTAACATTTAAAAGCTTACAAACCTCTTGAGTTACTGAAGACGTGAATTCGGACCCTCTGTCCGTTGCAACCTCCTTTGGCACGCCATATCGAAGGATGAAACTTGACACCCTCTTCTGCTTTTTAGAAATTAAAGGCTGAACCACAACGTATTTAGTTAATTCACATTGTAGAGTTAAAATATAACTAAAATCATAACAATCCTTATCCAAGGGTCTTACTAAGTCTAAATATATTTTTTCAAAAGCTGTCGTAGCCGTGGAAGTGATAAACATTGGTTCTTTGATAGGTATGGATTACTTTTGTTTCTGGCATTTTTCACATTTTTTAACGAACTCTCGTACATCTCGTTCTAGTCCTGGCCAGTTAAAGTACTTCCTAATGTTGTTAAACATCCTTCTCATACCCACGTGGCCAATTGTGGGTAAGGGATGGAAATCATTAAGTATAACTTTCCTATCATCTTTATGTATTTTCAATTCATCGTATGTCATTTTAAATGTAAAATTGGAGTGCACACTTATTTTTTAAAGATTTAATCTCACTTAATAATTTTTCTATGAATACTTTATTTTTACTATTCTCAATAAGTATATTTTGTCGACTTTCAATAATTTGCAAAATAGTTCTTATTCCCTCATAAATACGGCTCGCGTCAGTTGTGATCGGAAATCAGGATTTATAAAAATTGGTAAATTGCTTTCTACAAAACAAAAGGCGTTTTTCTTTACAGAAATTTTATTCTGTTTTCTCAAGGTTTCTAACTTGAATTTCTCAATGAATCGAAGTTCTACCGCCTCTTTTGGTTTAATATGATTTCCGATGACACTTGGTTGATCAGGCCTCGTATTATCATCAGTCATCTGACTGTCACAAATCGAGTTTTGTAGTTTAAGAACAGACTTGATAATCAGAAAGACTGTGTATTACTGGATTAATTTCGTTTAATGTAAAATCATGTTCATTTGTATTTAATATTTTTATAGGTATCATACCACACACTGGTTTTACTGATGAACTTGCTAAATAGATCCCTTCGGCAATATCGGATGCGCAAACCAAACAGTCGTCATTAAAATCTACTGATATATAATGAATTGTTTCACACCTAGGTGGAGTATCATCCAGTAGATCCTCATCCAGTAGACCCCCAACACAGGTTAGTGGAACAGATGTGGCTTGTAATGACTCTTAACGGAAGGAAGTTAGTGATTGGCACGGCATACCGACCTCACTGGATGGACGTAAATCTATTTTTTGATGCAGTGACTGACTGTATTTGTTCAATTTCTCACTATGATCATTTGATTGTTTTGGGTGATTTTAATATCAACATAGCCAGTAAAAATGACATTAATATTGTAAAACTGAAGACTTTTTTATCTTTCTTCGGCTTGTCACAACTAGTCACTGAATTTACACATTTTACTGAAACTAGTAGTACGCTCATTGATTTGGTGTGTTCTAATTTGTGTACTTAGTCTATTACGGTGGACCATGTACGGACTCTTTACGGTCATTGTTTGATAGTTTACGAATTTCATGTTAAATGCGAAAAGCCAATTCCTTATACAATCAGATATAGGCCGTTAAGGGATATATGTTTAGATAAGTTTGACATCGGTCTTAAAAATGTCAAATGGGACTTAATCTCCAATACCTCTAACATAATTGACATAGTGATTAATTTTAACAAATGTTTACTAGATTTATTTGACCTGCTTGCACCTATGAAGACACTTATTATTAAATATCACTCCTATTCATGGATAACAGTGACAATTAAATCAATGATGAGGTTACGGGACAAAGCTGCAAAGGATTATCATAAAAATAAAACCTTCTCTAAAAAACAGTATTACAAAATGTTAAAATCTACTGTTAATCAGGCCCTTTTTCATGAAAAATCTGCTTATTTCAAGCAAAACTTTAATAATACAATAAATAACCCAAAACTCCTATGGAAAAATCTTAAAAGTAACGTTTCGCCACAGGATTCTAAAGAATTACCTTCACATTTTAATGACCCTAATCTAATTAATAATCATTTTTTGACATTATCAGATACTTCCGAAGTTACTATTTCACAATTGACATTTTTCGAATTTCATAAATTTACGACGTGATTTTTAACTTGAAACCAGTATCGATAGAAACAATAAGTACTTTAAAATCTATAGGTAGTGACAATATAAGTTTGAACATGTTGACAATGACGTTGTCAAGCTCGTTGGAAATTATAACTGACATTGTAAATAAGTCAATTACATCCTCTGTTTTCCCTGATATCTGGAAACTCGCTATTGCACGTCCTTTGCCAAAATGTGATAACCCGATAGATCTGAAAGACGTTAAACCAGTTAGTGTATTGTCATGTCCGTCCAAGATACTTGAGAAAGCTATATGTGTACAAGTTACTAAATTTCTCGAATTAAATAATATTGTACCTGAAGTACATTCGGGTTTTAGGAAGGGACGTAGTACGGTTACAGCTTTACTCGACGTCACTGATAATATACATTGTGCCCAGGACCTAGGGAAGTGTACGCTACTTCGATCGATTTTTTGCATATTGATTTATTAATATCTAAACTTAATGATTATGGTTTTAATTTGGCGACCATAAAATGGTTTCAAAGCTACCTCAATAACCGATCGCAATATGTCTATGTGAATCTGAGTGATGGATTTTCATTGGAATCGAACAATATGGGTGTAAAAAGTGGTGTCCCACAGGGATCTGTTTTGGGACCGATTCTTTTTATATTGTATTTAGCGGACATACAGATTCACCTTATAAATTGCAACTTCCATAGCTACGCTGATGATATATTAGTGTATATATCTTTTGAACCTTCAAACGTTGATGATGCGATTACAAAATTGAATGAAGATCTCTCAAGGATATCAGTTTGGTCTGATAATAATGCGCTTTTGCTGGATCCTTCCAAAACAAAATACATATTTTTTGGCTCAAAGCTTCAAATCCATCAATTGAATCCCACTAAGAACAAAGGTCTTAAGAATGAACTGATAGAAAGGGTGTATAAAGCGCAAAATTTGGGTTTGCTTATGGACTGTGATTTGAGATTTGAAAAGCATATTGCCAATGCAGTGAAAAATTGCTTTTACAAATTAAAGTTATTGTGCAGGGTGAGGCCATTCATTGCAGAAAAATTAAGAATACAGTTAGTAGAAACCTTAATTTTGTCAAAGTTAACTTACATGGATATGGTTTTTGGCTCCCGTATATTAGGTAGAACTCAGAGGCTCATACAAAGAGCACAAAATGCCTATGCCCGTTTTTGCTTCAACGTTCCGTTAAGAGCTCATATAAGCCCTTATCCAAACAGCACTCTTTACTTAAAATGAAGCATCGTCGTAAGCTACATCTAGCCTGTTTACTTTTCGGCATCGTCAAATATACGTCATATCTGTACAATAAGTTATCCTGGTTTTCTCGTCTTAAAACGTATGGTTCCCGGCGGCAGTGCGCAGCGCAGCTAACTAAGGGGCAGTTTTAGTTACAACTCTTCTAAATGTTGGAACAATATTCCTCCATCTATCAGGAATATAAAAAGTATAGGAACATTTTAATTTAAATTAAAATGATTTCCGATAGAACATCAGAGAGGTGAAAATACCCTAAAGCATGACACAAGTGCTATCCAAGTTTTCTTTAAAGTTTGGTCACATAATAATCTATTCATTTTCTATTTATGTACATTTATTTTTATTTTTAAGTATAAAGGTACTAGTGTAGTTTATATTCTGATTAAGTATATTTTCTGTAAAATGTTATGTAACCAATACTTCTTCATATTATTTATTTTCTTCTTGAACATACATATAGGTAATTATTTATTTTTTGAAGTTTTATGCCTTTCGGCAAGTATTTTTTCTATGTTTTACTTTACTTATTTATTTCACGATGTAAAGATTGACGGCACCATCTACACAAAGCGGCCCCAATGGAAGATCAGCGCTGGTCAAATGACTAGCATTATGCTGAATTGGTACCGATTCGTGAAAATTTTATATAAAAAAAAGTTATTCCTTATGTTTATTGTAACAACTTTCCCTTTTTATATATTCTCAATTGTCACGAATAAATGTTTTTGAATTGAATTTTTTTGAGTATTTAACTGCTTACTAATTGAATAAATAGGTAAGTCAACTTTATTATTCAAAAATGATAATGTTATTATACTTTGATTAAAATCTAATATCGCTTTGTACTTAGTCATAAGTCTTGTTCTATAATACCGCCAGCCCTAATTGGCAAACACTCAAAAATATAAAACTTATGTCTCAATTTATATTCATGTTTAAATAACAGTATCCTGTAGATGATACTTTGCCCCCGATTCCATTTATAGAGATATTTTCTATGTAATATGAAATCTGTTGTTCTAAAACATGTTTATACTTAAGAGCTGAGATCGATGCCCCGGTATCAAGTAAAAATTTATAGTTAAGATTATTTACAGACAAATTAATTGAACAAGAACTATTACATGTTTTGGAACTATTATTATTTTCAGGGTCTACGCTTCCTTCCGATTGAGATAAAATTATTATTAAAACAAGTCCTACTTCTGCGGTGTCAACCACGGGTGGGCGTCGGCACTTGCTGCCCAAGGGGCTGCTTCCAACCCCCGCGCTGATTGCTGTTGTTGTGGTAGCCTCCTCACTGCGGTCTCCGCGACGTATATGTCGGACTTGTGTGTTCATATCACCGAGTAAAACTCCCTCTGAAACCCTTTGAACGCCTATGATTATTATAATTATACATACCAAGTACCTCTCCAGTACTTGAGGATGAAGCTGTTTCCTCATCCTATGCTGCCTGAATTGTATCCTTAAGTGAGCTGAAATTACGAGCGCTTATTATGGCACTCAATCTATGGTTACGTAACCCGTCTAAAAATTTCTTAACAGCATGTTGCTCACTAAGGGGTTTTAGGACTCTATAGTTTTCATAATTTCCGTTCGCCTGTGTAATGGTAAGATTAACGAAAAGTTCAGTTATTTGCCTACCATAGTCTTCAATCGATAAATCATTCTGTCTTATACTTGTCAATTTAGTTTGAATTGCAGTTGCTGATTTTTGTGGTGACAACACTTTTTCCATGTCAATGATTAGTTCATCGATATAAGGATAAGAAGATGATAGTCGCAGTTTTGCTGCCTGAGATAATCTACTCTTCAAAACGAAATTAATCAACTGTTGTTTACATTCCGGTGTAGAAAGGGTGGAACTGTTATATTTGATGTTATCTATCAACCGCTTTGTATTGGCTTCCTAATCAGTCATGAGTGGTAATAAACTTAATGCAATTTTTAGATCGAATAAAGACATGGTTATGGTTTTACAAATCGTACTAGACTCACAGCTCAGTAATTTCTGAATAATACCTACGAAAAATCTCAATGTATATAAATACAATTAATTCAATGAATTAATTCAGATTCGCTACTTGATACATTACCTTTCTTAATTTCATCCAAAACTTTTGTGATACAATAAGAATATCTTATACAAATCTCATCTCATGGCCGCCTGTCCATGTATGATATCACTCCGAGAAACACTTAGATTTTTAAAAACCGCACTTGTGTTAATAAACTTTACACTGCACTTTGACATTTATCACTTTTCACTTTTAGACCTCTGGACTGTTCGTGGTATGTTTCGGGATAGCACATAAAAACGAACGCCGAAGTATATGGAAAGACTTCTTGAAAAGACATTGACCCACTCTACGTCTTGGACCAATTTTTGTTAAATATACTCTAATTTCATTAATTTGATTACAAAAGTTCTTTATATCAGATGCCATAGCTAACTAAGAAATGTAAAAGAGGTATCTAAAGTATTCATTTTATATACTTATAGGTTTACTACACTTTAAACTGATAATAACATTCTAACAAATAAAGTTCCAGTTTACTTCACGATATTATGGCCGCCTGTCCATGTATGATATCACTCCGAGACACACTTAGATTTTTTAAAACCACACTTGTGTTAATAAACTACACTGCACTTTGACACTTAGCACTTTTTACTTTTAGACCTCTGGACTGTTCGTGGTATGTTTCGGGATAGCACGTAAAACTACAACAAATAGAATAATATTGGCTGCTCCCATATGCACCTTCAATTCTTCAAACGAAGATTGGTTATTGCCTCCAGACTCATTTTGACTAATAGTGACTTCCTCTTTTGACTTAGTTGAGCCCATTTTGTTCTTTTATAATATTTTTTATTACAATGAATGGAGTAACTTTGAGATTAGCGAAGCTTCTATTTATTATTGAGAACAGTTTGAAGTCTTCGTCCGTATATGGGAATGGAATTCATAACATACCTATGGTACGCGCCAGATTCACTGTGCGCTGGCATCATCGCCATGTAAGGTGGGCGATTGGAGAGGTATTGACAGTCTCGGTCTGCGTGCGTTCTCGAGCGCACGTCGATCGCAGACGCCTTCCCGCTCTATTAGCCCCCGCGCTAATTGAGCACCCAAATTTCACTGGTTGTTGTCGTAATATATAATTTCATAGTTGTATACCGTATTAAGTTTCTAACGCCGTTTTCACGGCGGACAGTGGCTCGTTAACCGTACTTCTAATAAGTTTCTAACGCCGTTTTCACGGCGGAAAGTGGGTTTCAACCGTACATCTAATAAGTTTCTAACGCCGTTTTCACGGCGGACAGTGGGCTGTTAACCCTACTTCGTGGAACGTGAGCTTCGTCGACGGAATTTCCTCATTCCAGGTGCCTCGAGTCTTCGTGTTCGAGTAAGTTATCCGCGTCGTCCTCAACCGCCCTACTGCGTGTAGGGTGGTTTTAGGAAGTTAGTCATCGTTTATAGGTTCATAGTATATATATTTATATATTGTTGTCCCTCCCCAACCCCTCCGCAATGGCTTCCCTAAGCTCTGATGAGATTAGGAAGAAGTTACTTGATAGTACCGGTGCTGAAGGCATGTTTATAAATGCTGATAAGTTTCGTTTCCTTGATTCTCTTATCCCGCATATCATGGCGTTAATTCCACCAATGGCCCCTCAGGCCACCCCAGTCCCCAATACCCCTCTGGTCTTAGGCTCTCCAGCGTCCCCTTCCTCCAGTGACATGGAGTGCGAAGTAGACGCCCCTCTGCGCCGCAAGCGCGCACCCGCGACTGAGTCTTCCTCGGACGCCACCCCAACTGGCCCAGAGCCTCCCTCTTTCACCCTTGTTAAGAAGCGATCTAAGAAGCGCTCGAAACAAGACCCGGCGCCCTCCACGCCCATCCCTACACCCCCTGCGGCGTCTTCAACGCCAGCTGCCCCGGTGTCTTCAACACCCGCTCCGGCCCCAACTTCTGTCAAGGCCAAGGTCCCACCACCCGTTTTCCTTCGGGAAAAGGGTAAATGGACTGAGGTCTCGACACTGTGCAATGAGCACAAGATCCATTACACCCGAGCGGTAAACTCGGGTGAATCTATTAAAATCACTGTCTCGTCGATAGACGATTTCCGAGCTTTGACTAAGCTCCTCACCGATAAGCAATATGCTTATCACACTTATGCTCTGTCAGAAGAGCGTAAGATCAGAGCGGTACGTCCGTCCCGGGGGGAGTCCCGTTCGAATTATCGAACGAGGCTATCCTGGAGGATCTGCAGTCCCAAGGCTTTCCGGCACTCGCGGTACATAAAATGCACAGCAAGTACGGGAGGCAACACCCTCTCGCTTTGGTGATTCTCGCCAACGTCCCCAAGTCCAGAGAGATCCTGAAAGGTGTTAGCTCTATTTGCGGCCTCTCTGGGATCTCAATCGAGGCGCCTCATCGCCGCGGTTATCCCGGCCAGTGCCATCGGTGCCAGTTGTACGGGCACTTCACTAAGGAGTGCAATCGCACTCCTGAAACTCCCTCTCCTCCCGATTGCGTGCTTTGTGGCCAGTCCGGCCACACCGCAAATTACAGGGGCTGCCCTCGTGCACCCCGTTGTATGCGCTCCAATTCCAAGAGGGCGGCACCCAAACAGGCGCCGCGCCTTTCTCAAGAAAACTTTCCGCCGCTGCGTAGCCGGGTTCCTCCGGCTGCAAAGCCTACACAGTCCAGGCCTGCCCCAGAAAACTGGAGGCAGCGCCCCGCATCGAATCCCATCCCGGCTCCTCGCCCATACAAACCCACTCCTCAATCCTCCGTAGCAGACGATATGCGTATCGTCTGCGACGCTATGAAAAATGTCGATGTTAGTGAAATCGCAGTCTTAGCCCGTAAACTTAGGGCTTCACGTACTCCGACAGAGCGTTTGCTAGCTCTGGCGGAGCATAGTTCCCTTCTCAATTCATTATAGGTTCATTTAAATGAATTGATCCCTAAATCATGCTTCGGCCGACCTATGCCCAGCCCCGGCTTCACCGGAGGCTGCCCAGAACGGCCACCAACTCATGTCCCTTTAAGCACCTTCAGTGCAACTTCCACTACAGGCGGAAGACCCGCTAGCGGGTCTCCGCCAGCGCGCCCAACTTCCCGACGGGTGTCGCTTCCGATGAAGGCTAACGGTAATAACTACAGCCAACAGGTGGTTTTTAGTGGGTAGGTGCCATTCTGGTGAGTCCCACATAACCCCCCCGCAGAGGAATTTACCTGCGGGCAGGTATGCATGACGCATCTTCCACCTCCCTCCCACGAGGGTGCCTCGGCAGCAAAAAAAAAAAAAAGAGGTATTGAAACATCGCATGTAGATAGAATACTATCTTTATTTGAGGTGTTAAAATGATTATATAGGTACTAGTTATATAATATCAGGCTTGACTAAAATCCCAATTTAATAAAATTGGCAAAGCAGCCAATACAGAAATTGTTTCAAAGATAATATTGAGATAATAATAATAATAATAAATTAAGAACAATTAATTATAAAACCAAATTAATTGAATGAAGTTTTGGTGTGTTGTATTGTTATTTATTTTAGTGACCTATTTAGATACTTCATTAGGTATTATACAGTTTGGGTTATGTATGTGATTGTTATATTTCTCGTTTATTAGGGTTTACTGTATGAGTTACATGTAAACTGCGATTACTCTTCTATACTGCTGGTGTGTAGACTACTTTTGATTAATTTAATACAAATAGAATATTAGAATATTATAATTAACTAGTATTTATTTTTATAATACACAATATTTAAAATTTTGTTTAATTATTGTTTACTATATGTTACAAGATATTTATAATGTAGATGATAACTCTTTGGTTAGTGGTTCGAGTTTCCTAACTGCAGCATCGTCACCTGACAGCAGTTTTCACAGCACGACTGAATCCTTAGACCTTTTGGTGGATTCTGTCTTCTCAGGATTTCCTAAAAATTTTAATGCCGTTCACATAAACGCTCAGAGCATTCCTGCACATTATACGGACTTGATTGCGTCGTTTTCAAATAATCCTAACTTACATGCTATATTAGTGTCAGAATCATTTTTAAAACCCTCACTTCCTTCCTCTTTCTATTCTCTTCCCGGATTTCACCTTATTCGTAATGGCAGAGTTGATAAGGGTGGCGGTGGGGTTGCTATATATCTAAAATCTCACCTCTCTTTTCGTGTTGTAAGCAAATCCCCTTCTCAATACACTGAGGCTGCAGAGCACATTTTCGTAGAAGTTCTAGCTGGTCATACTACGGTATTCTATAGTCCTAACCTACACATTGACTATTTTAGTGCTTTTGAGTTGGTGTTGGAGTCACTCGTGCCTACTGTTGATCACACCATTATTATGGGTGATTTCAACACCTGCCTTCTCAGAAATGACCACCGTACTGCAAAACTACGCTCAATTATAGATTCTAAAAACCTTCATATCCTTCCATCAACTACAACACATCATTTTCCAAACTACCAACCATCTTTGTTAGATCTTAGTATAGTCTCATCCATTGAACATGTTAACAACCTCGTTCGTACCACGACCTACTTTTTATCTCATATAAAATTAAATGTCCTAAACATAAGCCTCGTGTTATTTTACAGCGCAATTACAATGGCATCGACAAACAAAAGTTTATATCTGACTTAAGCAGCACAAACTGGGATGCGTTGTTTGAAGCGCCGACTATTGATGTAAAGTTAGAACTTTTTAATTCAATTATATTCCAAGCTTTTGATGTCCACGCTCCGCTTCGACCAGTTCGGCTCAAACATCTCCCCGCTCCTTGGCTTACTAAGGATATAAAAATTATGATGGCCAAGCGCAATGCTGCGAAGGTCAAATATAAACATAATCCCTCTGACGAAAACTGCTGCCGTTATAAAGAATTACGCAATAGATGTAGCAGAATGTGTAGAGATGTGCAACGTCAACATATTTACAGTTCTGTTTCGAATGGAAAACCTGCTAGGGTGTGGTCGTTCCTGAGAAGTCTAGGTATCGGCAAATCTCCTTCGTCGCTTCCCCTTCACCTTGCACCTGATTCCTTGAACAAACATTTCACCACAGTTTCCTCAGTTCCACATAATCAAAAACTTGCTACGCTGCAATCTCTGTCTGCCACGTCCTGCCCTCAACATCCTGCTTTCTCCTTTAGAACAGTATCTGAGCATGAGGTTGCGGCAAGCGTATCAGGAATCAAATCAAATGCTGAAGGCTATGATGGTATAAGCCGCAGAATGATTGAAATTGGTTCAGAGGTTCTAATGCCTATAATTTGCCACATTTTCAATTTCTCGCTTAGTACTGGTACTTTTCCGACCTGCTGGCGCAAGGCAGTAGTTATACCTATTCCTAAGACTCCCAATCCCTCGCTTCCTTCTCATTTTAGGCCCATATCTATCCTTCCCTTTCTTTCTAAAGTTCTTGAAAAACTGGTTTCTAATCAACTAAATGCATTTTTGAATTTCAATAATTTCTTTAGCAAATTTCAGTCTGGGTTTTGTCCTGGGCACAGCACAACAACCGCGTTCATAAATGTAACTGACGACATACGTTTGGGCATGTCTCGACAACAACTGACTGCTATGGTTCTATTGGACTATAGCAATGCATTTAACACGGTTGATTGCGATATAATGTTGGCTATGCTGCGTAGGGTTTTTGGCTCAGACAAGGAAACAGCTTGGTTTAGGAATTATCTTGCAGATCGTCAGCAATGCGTACGTGTAGATGATGTGTTTTCTGAGTTTTCTGATGTCATCGCAGGAGTACCTCAAGGGGGTGTCCTCTCACCTCTCCTTTTCTCAATCATTTTAAATTTTGTGACACCCCTTATCTCATGTCATTACCACTTACATGCTGACGACCTACAAATTTACACCCAGGGCACTGTCGACGAAATCGATAGCATGATTGACAAACTTAATGATGACCTCGCCATACTAACTGAGTGGAGTCAATCACATGGTTTAGCAATAAATCCTCAGAAATCGCAAGCCATCATCATTGGCGGTACTAAACAAATTGCTAAGCTTAAATTACGTACTATGCCACGCATTTACTTAGGTGATGTTTCTTTAAATTTTAGCAGAGCAGTAAGAAACTTGGGCGTTATTCTTGATTCTACTCTCTCCTGGACGCCTCACATAACCGAGTTGAGCAGAAAAGTATATACTGCATATAGTTCGCTGAGAAGATTGAGGAATCTTTTACCCATCAAGACATAGATTGAGCTTGCTCAATCGTTGCTGCTGCCGATTCTGTACTATTCTGAAGTCTGCCTCATCGATCTCAACGAAGACTTACTTGACAGACTTCAGCGTCTGCAGAACCTGTACATCAGATTCATATATGGATTGCGCAAGTTCGATCATGTCTCAGAACACGAACGCAAGCTTGGATGGTTGCCAGTCAGGCTGCGGCAGGAGGAGCATGTTTTAACGTTGTTATACAAAGTATTTTATCCCGCACGCCCTGTTACCTTAAAGAGCGCTTCAGGTTTCTTGGTGTACGACACAACCGCGACCTACGATCTGATGCTGATAACCTCATTGAGGCACCACTTACTCGATCAGGATATTTTCACGAATCCTTCACAGTTAGGTCCGCTCATCTGTGGAACAAGCTACCGGCTGTTGTACGGCACTCGAAGTCCATAACCACTTTTAAATCCAAACTCCATAAACATCTTTTGGGAAAGTTATGAGCTACAATTACTGATCTACAATTACAATTATTTATTATAAGTTTACTATCAATTATATATCAGTGTTATGTTATCATATTTGTGTCAACAGCATTTATTCCTAATTACGGAATTCGCAGCCGAAGGAGTTAAAAAAAACCGAAATTTAATTAATTACTTTATTAAAATAATACTTAAAAGTTAATTACAAGTAAAGAAACTACTTCTATCGATCTAGAAAATAGAAATGAAACATTTTATTAATTACAATTAAAGGAAAACTTCGGAAATAACAATTCTATTTTTTTTTTTTTTTTTTTTTGGTTCCCCTCCACGGGAAGGGCAGGAGGACATAAAAAATGCTCTGACGCATACTCCGCGCGCGCGATCGGAGTTATGTGGGACTCGTCCCGACGCCTACCAGAACCATACCCACTAAAAAACCCCCTGTCGGCTCGTGCATTTTTGCCACTCAGCCTTCATCTGAACGACGGCCAATTGGAGAAAGAGGCCGCGCCAGCGGGGCCCTTAAGGGGTCACCCGCTGAGATTCACATAGCACTGAAGGTGCTCAAAAATGAAAAGTAAAAATAAAAACATTAAAAATGAAAAATAAAAATTGCATTAATTCGGATTTACGTTAGAATTAGAATTTACGTTAGAATTAGGATTTGCGGCCTGAAGGGCCTCGAGAGCTAAAGTTAACTGCGAAGGTTCGCCCGTGTGCGCGTTTCTCGGCCTAGCGACTTTGAATTTCGAATCTAACACAGGAGCAGTATATGAGACTGAATCTCGAACAAGATGATTGGGATGGGATTCGGCGCGTTTGAAGAACGATTCTGAGAGTGTTTTGAAGTGCTGTTGCACTGTAGGTAGTTCAAGATCTCTGTGCAGGTCCGCGTTGCGCACGTACCAAGGTGCGTCTGTGGCCCTGCGGCAGAAGAGATTTTGAACTACCTGCAGCTTATACAGGACGGAGGGATTGGCGTGGGCAAAGACTGGCGAAGCATATGACATGACGGGTCTAACGCAGACCTTGTAAAGCGTACGTTTATTTCTAAAAGACATTTTACTTTTTCTACCTATCATACTATTTAAGCGGCTTAAATAGAAACGCGCGAGTTTCGCTACTCTATCAACGTGTGGCTTAAAAGAAAGCGTCTGATCTAAGGTGACGCCTAAGTATTTGATACTGCGCTTCCAGGGGATGGGAATACCTAACATTCGAATGTGGGGATCGTTGCGGCGATTACGACGTTTGTGGTCGAATAGAATGGCAGAACTCTTTTCTGGGTTGACATCGATACGCCATTTTTGAAACCAAACACCGAGGGCGTTTACGGCCTTTTGGAGTCTGGTGATGTTATACGGGATTATTTTACCTTTAGTGTAAAGGGCGGTATCGTCTGCAAAGAGGGCGAGTTCGACGCCTTTCGGCGGGATGGGCATGTCATTAGTGTACACTGTGTACAGCAGAGGGGCGAGGACTGAGCCTTGCGGGACTCCAGCCTTTATGGGACGAGGCGCGGAGAGCGTGCCTTCATGTTTGAATCGAAACGTACGGTCTTTAAGAAACGACGCGATTAATCTGACTAGGCGAACCGGTAAGCCTATTTTATAGAGTTTAAAAACGAGACCGCTGTGCCAGACTTTGTCGAAAGCCTTGGCTACGTCAAAGAGAACCGCGATTGATTTTTTACGATGCGGATAGAATCCTTCGAGAATGTACTCGACGATTCGATGGACTTGCTGAGGGCAGGAGTGCTTAGCGCGAAAGCCGAACTGGTGGGAAATAATGAGAGGGTCGCCATCCGTTGGAAACAGATGGTTCCGCATTCGAGAGAGTATGACTCTTTCGAGAAGTTTAGACATTGCCTTGAGGAGGCTGATGGGTCTGTGATTAGCCGGGATGTTCAGAGGTTTACCCGGCTTGGGAATGCCTATGACTGTCGCTTCTTTCCAGGCTTTTGGAAAGTAGCTATGGTCGAAGCAGGCATTGAAGATGATAGCTAACAAGGTAAGAACCTGCTGAGGCAGGTGCTTAAGTGCGTGGTTGGAAATTCCATCCGCACCCGGAGCCTTTTTGGACTTTTGTTTTCTAATGAGAAGCAAGATTTCATCATTAGAGACTGTGACGGGGTCGTCGGTGATAGGGAGAGATTCTCTGCGGAGAACTTCATCCTCCACCGCCTGGATGTGGGAGGGATCCGCGGGTTGCGTGCTGGGCGAACATTGTGCCGCTATGCTGTCGGCGAAGCATTCGGCTTTCTCTTCGACTTCGAAGGCAATGGTGCCGTCGGGACGAGTGAGAGGAGGAACGTGAGAGGCGGTGTCTACGCGTAAAGCTCGGGCCATTCGATAATACGCTTGGTGAGACGGGGAGATATTCTCCATGAGATCGTTAAACTGAGTGTCACGGAGTTCCGCGAGGCGAGACCTAACTTTACGTTGAAGCTGATTCGCAGCTGTTCTATATGCGGGCGTGGGATATTTCTTGGCTCTCCGGAGAGCCGCGTTCTTAGCTTTAATGAGATTGCTAACGGCTAAGGGAAGCGCGGGTTTGCCTTGCTTAGCAATGATTACGTTGTCGCTGATGGCTGAGTTGATAGCATCAGTGAGATTATCGACTATCGAATCTATTTTAATCGGGCTGTCTAATTGGTCGGGCAAAATCGCGAGCGGAGAGTTCGGTGCCTCTAAGGCTGAAACTAACGTATTTTTAAAGCCTTTCCAGTTGGTAAAGGTCTTTGGCGGTGTGACGTTAACGTTAGGCGCGCCTAGCACGAGGGAGACGGGGCGATGGTCGGAGCCTAGGTCATCGAGCGGTTCGATGGACCTGAGATCAAGATTGATTCGCTTGATAATTGCAAAGTCGAGGATGTCAGGAGAATAGGTCGGGTTGTTGGGATAGTGAGTGGGAGTGATGGGGGATATGACGTCTAAGTCAAGGGAGTTGGTGATGTCGAGGAGAGCGATACCGCTGGTGTTGGTCGATAGGCACGTCCAGTCAGTATGTTTGGAGTTAAAGTCTCCGAACATAATGACTGAATGGCCGAGGGCGAGAATGGCCTCAAAGTCGCTGCGGATTGGTCTGGTACCACTAGGTATGTAGACTGAAGCTATGATGATGGTCGGATGACCAGTCATAGCCAATCTACACACAGTGGCCTCCATGTTGAGGAGAGGAGGGGTAGGGAGAGGACAGCAATGGAAGCCTCTTTTGTAATATATAGCGGTGCCGCCGTAACCGTCGGAGTTGGGCCTATCGTTGCGAGTAAACGCGTACTTAGGTATAGCGAATCCCCTGGAGCGGTTTGGAGTAAGCCATGTCTCCTGGAGAAGGAATAAGTCAGGTTCTTTGTTCTGAAGGAACAGTTTAATCTCGGGAAGGTTGGTATTAAGGCTACGAGCGTTAAAAGATACTAGGGATAAGCCCTTAGGTTTAATACGACTGGACGCGGGATTCGCGGGTCTAGACATTAAATTAATTTATTTACGAATTTATACAAAAATAAAAGAATTTACAACGAACTTAGGAGCGAGTGATGCTCCGCTAACGCGAATAAACGCTCTTGAGGAGAGCGGGCGGCTCGCAGTTTGCGTGCGAGTACGGAAATTTCGTTAATATCGACGTTTTGGATGACGTCGAACACGGTCTTCATGTCCTCAGCCAACGACGACTGAGGGGAAGATGACAACGCGGGACGCGGCCCTACTGGAGCTACGGGAGCTGGGATGGGTCGGGAAGGTGCAGGCGGGACGGCCGGACGCTGCCTCCAAGACAGAGCCGGAGTAGGCGTCGGCTGAACGGGCTTTGCTTCCGGGGGACCCCGGTTGCGCAGCGGCGGGAAGTTAGCGGAGGTGAGCGGCGGCGCCGGTTTAGGCGCGACCCTCTTGACGGTGGAGCGCGGAGCGCGCGGGCAACCCCTGTAGTTTGCTGTGTGGCCGGACTGGCCGCACAGCACACAGGCAGGGGGGGAAGTGGATTCGGGAGTGCGAGTGCACTCCTTAGTGAAGTGGGGATCCAGGCACTTAACGCACCTGGGGGGAGCTGAACAGTTGGCCGCTGCGTGGCCATATAGCTGGCAGCGGTGGCACTGCCCAGGGTGACCACGGGGGTTGGGACGCTCGACGGAGATGTTCGAGAGTCCGCAGATCGTGCGAGCCTCTTTGAAAATCTCCTTCGAGTTGGGAGTATTGGAGAGGATGACTAGCGCTAACGGAAAACGCCTACCGCGGTTGGAGTGCATCTTGTGCACTGCTGTGACCGGGAAACCCTGAGACTTAAGGTCATCGAGAATGTCTTCGTTGCTGAGTTCGAACGGGACGCCCCGTAGTACTGCGCGGATCTTACGCTCCTCCGGGAGGGCGTAGGTGTGATACGCGATTTGGTTTAATCCGAGTAACCTGGTAAACTCGCGGAAGTCGACGACGGTCGCTAATTGGATTTTGATTGTATCGCCAGCGTTGGCGGCTTTTAAGTAATTAATTTTGTGCACGTTGCACAAGTTTGAAACCGCGGTCCAGCGCGCTTTTTCACGCAGGAATACGGGCGGCGGGAGCTGAGGCTTCGGCGGGACGGGAGCGCAGCGCGTCGCTGGCTTCGATGGGACCGACGGAGACGCGGTTCCTACGAGCGAATTTAACGGCGCGGGGGCTGGTGTTGAAGACACCGGGGAGGGCTCGGGTATTGAAGATACCGAAGCTTTCTTAGAGCGCTTCTTGGAGCGCTTGGCGACGAGTTGAAACGCGGGCTCAGGAGAGCCGGTTAGGGTGACGGCATCTGACGACGTATCAGACGCGGGTTCGGAGTCGCTCCCGGGAGCGGTACGCTTACGACGCGACGCGTGAGAGGATGCGACCGATTCGCAGTCCATCTCGGACGAGGCGGGAGACGAGGAAGAGCTGAAGACCTGAGGGGTCTCGACGTTGGAGGCCTGAGGGGCTGGGTTTGAGGCCTGAGGGGCCGGGGTTGAGGCCTGAGGGGCCGGGGTTGAGGCCTGAGGGGCCGGGGTTGAGGCCTGAGGGGCCGGGGACGCGATTGATGCCTGCAAGGCCTGCGTTATGATGTCATTCGGGATGTAGACGCCTATCGCAGCAAGCGCCTGGGTGAACGCGTTAATAGCGCTTAGCGGATCCATTAGGGAGGGTTGGGTACTAGTATTAATAAATATAAGTGTAATAAAAGATGCCTAGTTCCTAAAACCTAGCAAAATCCTAGCGGCTAACCTCCCTACCAGCGGTAGGGGGGCTGGGGAGGAAAACTTAAAACTAACAATTGTACGCCGAAGGCCGCTACCTAGAAACCTAAAAAAAAGGGTACGCGGGTAAAGAGTTGACCACGTTAGGGTCAACCTTTACCGACAGAAAGGACAAATACACACGAAAACACACAGATATGATAAAAATAAATATGAAAAATAGAAGAAAAATAAATAAAATAGAGAAGAGAAATAAAATAAATATAAAAAGGACTGGTTCAGTACAAATTCGTTGTCACCGTTAAGTATCCTTCGCACTGAAACCAGACTACTTACGCTGGGCACAACACTGCACTCAGCACAAGCACAACACTACTTAGCACAGCACTTTGAAGACTAAGGGGCTTAGTCGCAAAGAAAAAAAATACGCACTTCGATAGCACTCAGACGGAGTAGAAAACCTTGAAAACCGTAGCACGGAACCAGCACGCTAGACTGTGACGTCAGTAGACTGAGCGCCACGGAATAGCGGGAAAGGACCGATCGACGGAGAACGGGGCTTGCACGTCCGAACTGGGCGGCGATCGGAGCGAGAATATGAACAATTCTATGCTGATTTTACAATAAGTGCAATAACAGGATGTTTGTCCCAGAATTGAGGCCGTGATCGGTCGATCCTTAGTCGGCGATATTGGTGTAGGTAGCGTGCGTAACACCCCCCGCCACAGAACGGCAACTATTTTCCAACGTTTAGTGAAAATATTGCCGGAAGGGTGGTTCCAGGAACAGCATATCCATCCTTTTGGTCAATCTTTTCAGTTTCTTTTGCAGCAGGCTGTAAATTTCTGGAATACTTCCGAATCAAGTAGGTGATGATAAGTGCAACTGCACTAAGAATTACTATGTGTAATGGTATGGTTGTATGATATATGGTTCTGTTTTCAGTGTTAAGTTCCATTGGTGATTGTAAGATTATTTTGTCTTGAATTTTGTGAAGATTTTGCAGGTTGATCGAGCTAAGTTTCAATTCTATACGGTTTGACTGTTGAGTTTCAAAGTCGTAGGAAATTTTCATGATTTTCAATGGTTCACCCTTGATGATGTCATCTGTGTTAGCTATGGTGATGTCATCAGTTTTCAGCATGCAGTTTATGGGGATGGTTAGCAGGTAGCTCCCTTGCAGGACGTCGTAGCTCTCTGTTTCACATTTGAGATAGGTTTTAGTCGGTCGTGGAAATGATATGGTGTAATGGCGACTATCCAATTCTTCTACAGCTTCTCTAGTAAGGTGAATGGTGCTAAGATTGCATGAGTTTCCGAGAGGTTTATTGTGGATATAGTTTTGGGTACAGTCAGGATCAGTGCGCAGCTGGTGGTTTAATCTTTTATCGCAGAGATACCGATTTTTTGTGTACTTCGGGCATTCAGCCTCCATGTACAGAAACGCTTCCTCATTGGTTACTATATAGGGATAAGGGGGGATCAGGGATTGGTTATATTTGTTTGGAGAAATGGATAATTTGTATAAATGGTAGGTGTCTAACGAAGTAATGGGAAATTTAAATATAATAACTATTTTTCTATCATCGTAATAATAACCTGACTTAATCAAATCGTAATATTCCCTAAGTTCTAGATCTAAAATTTGATTCTTACTATAATAAGTTTTTAATTGGATTAACATACTTCTTAAATTATCGATTCCTAACATACTATGATGTGTACTCGACGTACGCATAAAAACTAACATATTCTCTAACCTAAAAAGTTCTAATATTAAATCTTCTACGTTTTCGCTAATTATGGTTAGCATTTGAGCAAACTTCGTGAATTTAATTAAACTATAGCTTCTAAAAGAATCTGAGTCAAGTAAAATATTTAAGGTGTTATTAATTTTGATTTGGTTTTCAACTAATTGTGAGATAATTTTAGTTTGAGATGTCATCCATTCCTTGCTGAGACTTAGATGACTGTTAAATTCATTAAGAGATTTTATTTGGTTATTTTCTAATTTTTCTATAGCATTATTAAATCGAATGGCATCGCTATAGTCTAAGTTACCCGTTACGCTCTTTATAATGGAACCTAGACCATCGATCAACCCACGCTTAACGCGGCTGGGTTCTAAGCTTTTCAATTGATATGAAGATTTTTCTATTTTTGAAGAAAGATATTCAAATTGAAATTCATATAGTATATAAGTTTCGTTTGGTAATCTAAGTTTAATTTGTTGAAGCTGTAATTTTAAAATATTAATATTGTCTGCTAAGTTATCTAATTTTACGTATTGAATAAAAGTATGGTAATGGTCAATAAGTCGAGCGTCTCCAAGTCTAAAAGGTAAAAGTCCAAGTCCATTGTCAAGGCTTTCAAGTCTTATCTCTTGTCCGTGAGTCAGATGAATGATTATTGTCAACAGGCTTCTGAAACAAATTGTTGGTTTTAGATGTCCGTTTCAGTCTAGATTTAGCTATAGGTCCGCGTTTTTTGGATGTATATATATGTATGGGTAAATCAGCTAAAACTACGTCAGTAGTGTATCGTGGTGCTAGCTTCTGTCGTGAGGCGACAGGGTTTTTTATGAAAACGGTGTCCTGGGGCTGGTATTCTTTTTCAGACTCGCGATTTTTATTTCTATTTTCGATTAAATTAATCCGTTCCTGATGGCAAGAGTCATGAATCAATTGGTAAACGGTCTTCAGTTGGTTTCTGTGGGTCTGAATGTATTGCTGTAAAAGATGCGTAGTTAAGTCAATGTCAAGAGGGTCCCTAGGGTCAAAATGACCTGTGATAACGTCAAAAGGTCGGCATTTAGTAAGGCTATGAACAGAACTGTTATAAGCTATTAGGGCATAGGGTACTAAATTAACAACAGGTTCATCTTTTTTTTCTAATTTTAAAATACGGAGGTGTTCTAATAATGTAAGGTGAAATCTTTCTATGTTTCCATTGTCATTTGGAGAATGTGCCAAGGTCCGATGATGATTAATATTATGCAGGCGTACAAATTCAGAAAAAAGTTGGTTTGTAAATTCTGTCCCGTTATCTGTAATAATTGTTAAAGGAAAACCGTGGTGAGTGCAATATTGTAAAAGACTTTGAATTATGCTTATGGCTGTGGCATCCCTTAGTAGGTATGCCTGTGCGTATTTAGAAAAACTGTCGATAAATGTAATAAATTTTTCATTTTGAACTGTAAATAAGTCTGCGTGAACTACCTCGAATGGTTTAGTAGGGGGTGGAACTATGTTGAATTTTTGTTTAATTGGGGTTCTGTCGTATTTCGCTTGACCACACATGGTGCACTCGTTTATGAATTTAGTTATGTGGTCTTTCATTTTGGGCCAAAAGTATTTTTGTGAAAGAGCTAGGTAACACTCATTTATACCGCGGTAGTTGGTTTTACCCTCGTGGTAGTGCTTAATCATTTCTTGTTGTCTAAGGTATTCTTTGACATTTTCTAATTCCTTTTTACAGAGTACTAAATTCATTGCAGAACTACGAAACTTATCCTGTAAAATGGGGATGATATTATACATACGTAGGGGAGGATTTATAAGTAAGCCGGTTTTTACTTTTGGATTGACATATTCTTTTATGACGGAAACTAGATCATTTTCTAAATTACTCTCAGAAATTTGTATAGAGGTCCTGGTGTTCGTTTCAAACGGTTTGCTTACCACTGGTCGTTTCTTTATGTCACCTACTACGGTCAGATAAATTTGTCTATGGAATTTATTAAGGGGTTCGTCAGTAATGGGAATTTCAAGTATTGGGTCTTCTCTACTGGTATGGACTGTCATCGTAGATTCATTTTCAGAAGGTGGAGATTCTGTGGGCTCAGGTAAGATAGAACATAGTTCGTCAATTATAGTGGCAATCTCGTCGTTATGTATCTCAACTCTAGATAAAACGTCTGCGTTGGTGTTATTCTTGCCCTTTTTGTAGATAACGTCAAAATTGTATTCGCTTAACTTGAGTCGCCAGCGAGTCAAACGTGAGTTAGGCTCTTTTAAATTCATCATCCACTGTAGGGGCTTATGATCAGTAAAAATTTTGAATTTTCAGCCAAATAGGTAGGGTCTAAAATATTTAGTTGCCCATACAATTGCGAGTAACTCCTTTTCGATAGTGCTATAGTTGCATTCACTGTCGTTTAAAGTCCTTGAAGCGTATGAAATTGGTTTATCAGACCCTATGGGTCCTTGGGATAAAATAGCACCGATCGCTACATTGGATGCATCTGTAGTTAAAATAAATTCTTTCGTAAAGTCAGGGTATTGAAGTATGGGGTCATTAGTTAGAAGTTTTTTACATTTTTGAAAACAGTCAGTATAGTCTTGAGTCAGTTTTATAGTCTTTCCTTTTTTTAAGCAAACAGTCATGGGTTTAGTCACACGAGCAAAATCGGGAATAAATTTTCTGTAATATCCTAAAAGTCCTAAAAATTGCTTAATTTGTTTATTAGTTTTTGGAATGGGGTACTGCTCTATGGCTTTAATTTTATCTGGGTTTGGTTTAATCCCCTCATTACTAATAATATGGCCAAGGTACGCCGTTTCTAACTTTAAGAACTCGGACTTGTCCATCTGTATTTTAAAGTTAGATTCTCGGAGTCTTTGGAAAACTTTCTCTAAGTTTATTATATGTTCCTGTAGGCTAGTGCTAAATACAATAATATCATCTAGATATACCAAACAGATGGAGTTTTGAAGGTCCCGCAAGACATTATCCATAACTCTTTGAAAGGTTGATGGAGAATTCTTCAGGCCCATCGGCATTCGTAAAAATTCGAAGTGCCCGTGCTCTACATTGAATGCTGTCTTAGGGATGTCCTCTGGGCTCATTTCCACTTGATAGAACCCACTTGCGAGGTCCAGGGTGGTAAAATAATGACATTTCCCTAGCTTGTCAAGTACGTCAGTAATGTTAGGTATTGGATATTTGTCGTCAATAGTCTTGTCATTTAATTTTCTAAAGTCTACTACGAGTCTCCACTTTTGCTTGCCGGATGCGTCTGCTTTCTTTGGTACAACCCAAATAGGCGAGCTCCAGGCGGAGTCGGATGGCCTAATGATATTCTGCTCTAACATTTTCGAAATTTGGTCTCTTACTTCTTGTCTGTGTATGAAAGGATAGCGGTAACTTTTTGTGTAGATTGGTAATACGTCAGTCGTCCTAATGTGATGTTTTATTTTATTGGTAAAGGATAAAGGCTCACCTTCGATATAAAACACGTCAGCATATCGATTACACAAGTTCACTAAATTAATTTTTTCTTCTTCGTTTAGATGTTCGGTACGTAAGCGCGATATCACTTCTTTAGCTCTACTAGGGTCTATTTCGGTGCACTTGCCCTCGATATTGAAACACTCGGCATGCGCGGGCCGGTCTAATGAAAAAATAACGTCATTACACGTCGCGTTTTGAACTTCAATTATGCCTCGGTTGTTAATTACTGTCGTGAAACATTCGCTGATCGTGCAATTACCTAATTTTTGTTGCGCAACTAACGCATCACCATCCGGTGCATTAATCGGTATTCTAACTAATTTTGAAGAATAAGCTGGAATAATATCTTCGTATAGATTAACATTACGCGAGTTATACATACGTATCGGATTTGTAGAAGTCTTAGTCAGCAGTAAGTTATTTTTCAAGTCAATCTTCGCTTCCCACTTTGTTAATAAGTCAAGACCAATTAAACCATCGAAATACTTATGAAAGTCATAAACGAATAATTTGATATTGTCAGAGTCATTAAATTCAGAAAATGTAGGTAAAGTTATCGAATAGTCATTTCTAGTAGTAGCGTGCACATTTGTTACTTCAAAAGGGTCATAATTTAATTGTAAGTTAGAAAAGTAAGTTTCAATAATAGTCGGACTAATAAATGACTGATTTGCGCCAGTATCTATTAATAATTTAAGAGGTGGATTTTTAATTTCTACATATGGAAGTTGCCTTTGCGTTTGTAAGTTTACTTCTATTTTGGTTTGTTTGATTTCGAAACTATGCGAAAATCCTCACCAGAAGTACACGGTTCATCGTCATTATATTCGTCAGTAGGTAAGTAAGTTAAACAGTGCGTGTCAGGTTGCGGTTCGTATGATTCATAGTTGTTATAATAGGTATAGTCGACACCATAAGCGTTTTCGTCCGTAAAAGTACATTCAGGTGCAAAATTTTGATTATAATGGTATTCAGGGTCGTCGCAATAATTAAAATTCATCTCCCTTGATTTAAAATAATTAGTAGGCGGTGGATTGCCATGCCTCGACCAATCATGCCCTCTTAAGGGTGCTGGTCTAGCGGCGAAGTGGCTTACACCACTCATGGGTTTCGGCCCTAGGTTCTGAGTTTGATTCTGAGGTTGGATTCGAAACACATTACTTTGGGGGTTATAATTAGGGGGTGGCGCACGGAACATTTGCTGCGTACGCGTGGGCATGTTAGGCATGCGGGGAGGTACATTTTGTTGAAAACTAGGCCTCCAACCACCGGGTTGGGGCGGTAATGGTCGTTGCCAGTTATTAAAAGTATTTAAATTTTGAGGTTGATTAAAATAATTACTATTGTAGGGTTGCGGTGGCGGTGGTGGTAATTTAGTTATAGGTAAATTTCTTTTCTCAAGGTGAGGTTCATTTCTTTGTTGCAAATACATAACGTTTAATTCTTCTTGCACAAATTCTAACGCCCTTTCTATCGATTCAGGTCGCATACATCTTATACGGGACCCTAAAGGTTCCTTTAAACCTCGGACGAACGCTTGCATAGTTAGCTTTTTGTATAGCGTTCGTTTAGATTCTATAGTTGTTGGTAATGTTTCGTGTAAGGTTATGTAAGTAATAATCGTGCTAAATAAAGACTGGCAGCGATCATAAAATTCTTGAGGTGTGCCGTTTCCCTGAGTTGCAATAAGGAGGTCATTATAAAGAGCGGTTTCATCTCTTTGGTCGGCAAAATTATTAATAAGGGTTGTTCTTATCCCTTCCCAACTGTCAGGGATGCCATTAGAATTAATTTTTGAGGCTGCTGGCCCAGTAATTTTATTTAAAATTCCGTTTAATAAACAAAGATTAGCTAATTCGTATCCCGGCGAATCGTTCATGTATGTCATTACAATTTGATCGCAGAGTTTTATAAACCTAATAAGAACGTTAGGGTTCCCGTCGAAATCGGGAACCGGCCGTAAAGCCTTAAAAATAACATCTGGGTCACACATTTTTCTAATATTAATGCTACTTTTACTATTCGAACTAACTAAATTTCTATTTAAATCTATTTCTAACTGTCTACGAGTCTGTCGCGATGCAGGCTCCCTAGAACTAGATCCCTTGGGATGGAAAATTTTGGATAAGGATCAGGCACACAACAGGAATAGCAACAATGATTGAAACAATTCACTGTACTTACATGAACTTCATTTCGGTCTCCAGATAAGATTATCGATTTCCAGATCCTCAAATATCCTGGGTCCTCAAATTATTTGTTCCTCGTGTATCCTTGTCCTTATATATCCTTCGGCAGCCTTCCTGTTCTTTTTGGTACTCGATAAAGTCTTGATAGACTAGTTAGTCCCCTGGGTTCCGATTTTTTGGTAACTCAAACTAACTTCGAGTATCCTACCGACTGCGCCATTTTCGGAATTCGCAGCCGAAGGAGTTAAAAAAAACCGAAATTTAATTAATTACTTTATTAAAATAATACTTAAAAGTTAATTACAAGTAAAGAAACTACTTCTATCGATCTAGAAAATAGAAATGAAACATTTTATTAATTACAATTAAAGGAAAACTTCGGAAATAACAATTCTATGCTGATTTTACAATAAGTGCAATAACAGGATGTTTGTCCCAGAATTGAGGCCGTGATCGGTCGATCCTTAGTCGGCGATATTGGTGTAGGTAGCGTGCGTAACATCCTTATATATTTATTTATTTATTGCACTGTATTTTTTTTTCTCCTTTTAATGCACTACCTCTCTTTCTTTTTGTAGTTTTCCGTCCACACAAAGGTTGTCTGGAAGAGATCGCTGCTAGCGATAAAGCCGCCTTTGCCCACTTTAGTTTAAGTTTCCTATTGTAAATTTGTACTCTGTTTTTTGTAAGCAATAAAGTGTTTTTATTATTTTTTTATTATCCCATCTCATCAAATTTGTTTTCGTTAAATTCAAGTACTTGTAGCTTCATGTTACAGCAGTTTATAATTTTGATTGTAAACAACATTTTTCTGGCATGTAGGAACGTTTTGTGACGTCGCTCATCAGGCTTCCAAATGGAAACAATTAAACTATATATCAGTGTAGCTAAACTTAATTTATTTTATGTCGTTGAATCGCCTCCTCGGCCTCTCTTAAGATAATAACGATTTTCGCTACCTTATATAAATAAGAGACCGAGGAATTACGTTATTTGTACAGCATTTGCTTGGCAGAATTATGTTATTGACTTGGTTTATGTGAAACAATTTCTCGAATTCCTTACGCAGAAGAATATATTTATACATTTATCGACGTTTGTTTGAGATACTATATAAATAGTATTAAAGAAAATAATCTAAATATGGTAAATATTTTTTTATTGTGAATTCACTAGACGATTAAAACAAGGTTGCTATAAGCTTATCCAACAGGAAAGTACTATTAAAATTCGTAATTATACTTGACTGAAAAAAAAGATGCAAAAAAATCGTTCCTTTCTTGAGAAACACCAACCAAAAAGGAATTGTCAATCTAAGTAGTAAAATCATCTTTTTAATATTCCTTCTAAAAATATGAAACTTTAGGCTGCGTATAGCAGTCCTATGCAACAACAGAGAGTTTTCTATAAGTTCAAAAAGATTATTTGAGCATTTAATAAACTAAAACAAATTATATGTTACTCCAAATACGGACTTAGTAATGAAATAATTTTATTGTAACCGAAACTTTATATTTAAAGGCGGTACTTGTCTTCCTGCCGGCGGCGGCACTCGAGATCCTTTAAGAGAGCCTCTCGACGACGCATGTTACCTGCTTCTATCTACATATCAGTGGCATGTTTCTTGGTTTTGAAGTAGCGTGAAAAGTTCAGTAAAGGACGGCTGGACTGGTACCTCCCACGGTCTCTTCGCCAAGGCCAACCTCGTGTGTGAAAGTTATGGAGATATCTATTCCGGAATGGATACGCTTAGTTCTTGCGCAGTGGCCCTAGCGCGCGATGTGGATCTCTTTCTTCTCTTCTCTGGGCATCACGGGCATCTTCAAACCTTATAAACCTACCTCTGACACCAAATGTTACTGAAATGGATTACGGGCTTGGAAAGAAAGACGACAGAATTTGATAGTTTTTTTATTATTATTTTTTTTTTACTTAGATTTTATCTACTTTTTTGATTTTTACTTTTTGATTTTATACTATCCTACTTAATTAATAATAATAATAATAATAAAATTTATTTATTTCACACTCAGTAAAAACTTAACAAGTATGTAGTAAACATAAAGATATAAAAGGTCTTAAAGTCTTAGTGTCACCTGTATCTAAACTAGGCTGAGCCTGTGTCTTAGATACAAGTCCCTACCCGTGGTACTACCATTACATTTATTTTCATGTGTTTCTTACTACTTAAAGATAAGAATTACATTGATCTTATACAAGTTTTAAAGGTTACAGATTTTAATAATATTTGCCAAACTATCTTATTATGGTAAACAAATCCTCAGTTTGTACATAATCTAACACTTACTACTTAAAGATAAGAATTACATTGAACTTATACAAGTTTTAAAGGTTACAGATTCTAATAATATTTGCCAAACTATCTTATTATGGTAAACAAATCCTCAGTTTGTACATAATCTAACGTTTTAAGCCAAGAATTTAAGAGTTTTTTACATGCATTGGTATTTGAGCTGTAGAAATTTAAAATCTTATTTAATTTGTTATAGAAGAATGGGCCGAGAAACATTTGGAATCTATTAATAAAAGAGGTCTTAAAGTAAGTAGTTGGGCAAACTTTGTTCCTTCTTCGAAGTTCTAACAGTTTGGGATCAAAAGTAAGCTTTTTGTGCTGAAGCATGAAAGTATCCCGGACGAATAGTTGTCTCACTGTCATAATGTCGCAATCAGAGTAGAGTTGTTTCGTTGGATACCTGAGGGGTTTAAATAGCATCACCTTAAGCAGAGCTCTCTGCGCCTTTTCTAATTTTAATAAATGTGTTTTATTCGTTCCACCCCAAGACGTGATACAGTGTGTTAATAAAGACCTAGCCATAGCATAATATAACGTAATTAATAGTTTGTGATCAGCAACATGACGAAGAGTTTTAAATACATATATAAGCTTTCTTATTCTTCCCGATAGCAAGTCAATGTGAGGTTTCCATGTAAAATTACTGTCTAACAGCACTCCTAAGTATTTAATAGTATTCGTTCTTATCAAGAAATTGCAGCGACAAGACACATTGACGTTGGGCCCAACTGGACACGTGTGCACTTGTATTGTAAAGTTGTTATTAGGCAGATGTATTTGTGTTATACCGAAGGTTACGAAATTAGTTTTGGATGCATTAAGTGTGAGCGAGTTTGAGTTTAGCCACTTGTAGATTTCTCGCAACCCAGTTTCGGTATTGGTCCCAGCCTCATCCCAAGATTTTCCATAGAAGATTATTGCGGTATCATCCGTAAATGTAAATATTCGGGCGTTATTAATTCTCATGTTGCAAAGATCATTGATGTAAATGAGGAAGAGGCTAGGACCGAGGACACTGCCCTGGGGCACACCGTGGGTGACTGGTAAGTCAGAGCTAAAGTGACTACCTATTTTAACCCTTTGTGATCGATTTGTCAGATAATCAGAAAAAAGTGCCAGACATTTGCCACGAATCCCGATGTTTTCCAACTTCTTTAACAACTTAGGAACAGAGACCGTGTCAAACGCCTTTGATAAATCTAAAAACACACCTACACATTTATTTCCCGAGTCCAAATGAGATGCAGTAAATTCAGACAGATCAGATACAGCATGAGAAGTAGACGTATTGGGTCTAAATCCATACTGGTTCCGTGAGAGTACATTTTGTTTTTTCAAGAAGGATAGAAGGTTTTAATTAATGATTTTCTCTAGAATTTTTGAAAGAACAGAAAGCACTGATATTGGGCGATAATTACTGACACAATCTCTGTTTCCTACTTTGTATATTGGATGTATTATGGCTCTTTTAAAAACATCGGGAAAGACACCTGTTGTCAAGCACTGATTAAAGATGTGGGTTATAGAAGGTAAAATTAGATGTTTAGCCATTTTAAGAACCCTAATTGAAATGCAGTCCCAACCTACTGCACTATCACTTTTTAAGTTCATGAGAGTAGACATAACTTCAGCCTCAGATGTGCCCAATATGACCATTGAGTTTTTAGGTACAAATGACCCAAAACTTTGTTTGTCAGAATTTGGGTGCTTATGATTTATTTGATTAGCTAGTTCTTCTCCGATATCTACGAAAAAACGGTTAACTTTGTCTATGGATTCTTGAGGGGTTTTACTAATTTTAAGAAGATCACTAGGTTGGCTATTTGTTTTCCCTGCATTAATTATAGTTTTTATGGTTTTCCAGGTTTGTTTAGGGCTATGAGCGTGTTTTTTAAATTCATTTTGTTCATATGTTCTTTTTAGTCGTTTAAGTAAGTTATTGCAGTAGTTTTTGTACCTTGTATATGTTATTCTAAGTATTTCATTGCCAACATCATTCTTACATTTCATATGCAATTGGTCTCGATTTTTTATGCAGCGTATAAGACCTGGTGTAATCCATGGTTTTATGCACTGTTGTCGCCGTGAGACTATTGTAGTAACGGAATTTGTTGTAATACAATTAGCGATCATATCTACGAATTTGACTGCTGCACTGTTCACGTCACTCAACTGTATAACTCTATTAAAATCACATTTTTCTATATCCGCTAGCAGTTCGGCGTAATTTATTTTGGTACTCGTAAAATTTTGATTGTGACGGATTTTAGAGTGTAGCTCGAGGCATGTAAGCACAGATGAATGATCCGTCAAGGTTGCATTAAAAACTAAAGTAGTCAATGGCTGTTTCGATTTAATCATACAATGATCAAGGCAGTTGGGACCCCTTGTAGGATAAACATGCGAAGCTAAGATTCCGTGACTTGCTAATAAGTTAAGGTAATCCGGAGCGTTCATGTCATTATTTCCAGGAATAATATTAATGTTAATATCGCCTAATATGAGTATATTGTTACATGTTTTGTTTGAAGTAAGAAGTGCGTCTAATGAGTTTAAGAAATTGGTGATATTAGCCTTTGAGGGCGATCTATACATAGCTACAATTAAGTTATCATTTTGAATTTGTATTAACATACAAGACGCATCTGCAAGTTTATACTCAACGGTAGTGTAATAAATATCATTTTTAACATAGACTACTACTCCGTCATTTTGGTTAAGGTTGTTAAAAGTATAATGTAAGGTGTAGTTTTGCAGTTCGGGGAAATTGATTACTTTTGAGTTCCAACTTTCTTTAAAACCCATTCTAAATCGTAAAGTCTCAAAGGATGAAAAGTTTTTTTAAATGCTGCGTATATTTTGGGTCATAATTTTTAGAGATTTATTTTTTGTGGAGTGATTGATCTATTAGAGATTTACAAGATTCCGGATTGCAAAGATACGAGTTACCAACTGTTATGTCATCTATATTTTCAGAATTATTATTACAACGATCGAATTTTGTTTTTAATATATACAATCAATACCACTCGAAAAACCAATGCATGACACATTAAAATAATTACTGGTTTTATTCTGTCCAAAAAATAAAAATGTGATATAATTGTAATTTTTTCTTTTTGATTCTTGACAAAAATTGAGGTAAAAATTATTGATCATTAGTTTGTTTAAAATTAAAGAAAATGAGAAAAACAAAAACATGAGTGATATGCATGCACAATAGAAATAAAAAAACTATGAAACAAAAATATGTAATTTAAACAGTAATTATTAAACCCAAAAACTAGTCACAGTTTATTATTTTTCAAAATTTCAAGTTGAGATTCGTTTTTAATTTCAATGTGAGGTCCTTCATGAGTTTTACGCATATAAATTTTCCCATTGTTTGTCCAGCAGTACTTGAATCCACAGGCATCGGCTATTCCTCGAGCTAAGAAAAATAGACGCCGGCACCTGCTAGTTAACGATTCCGTTATGAATAAAGGGGACGCCTCGCCGTCGAGTCCAATGGTGGTAGAGGTAATACGCTGGTTGGGGTGTTGTTTATTATATGCTTTTGTAGCCTTGATGACGTCACTCTTTATAGCTGATTTCATGAACTCTGTTACTAGTGTACATTTACCCGATTTTCCCTTGATGCGAAAAATATCTCGAATATCATCATCCTCAATAGTCACACTTAAAGTTTTGCACATGTTTTGCACTATGTTGCACTGCTCGGTTCTAGTTTCAGTTTTTGAAAATGGCAGGTTTCGAATTTCAATAGAATTAAGTTCAGTTTTCCGCTCCATGTCCTCAATTTTCGCTTCCAGTGCGGTTATTTTGAGTAAGTCATATTTACGTTTGTGGCTTATATCTTCATATTTGGCTTTTAAGTCTTCATATTGGAATGAAAGAAATTCTAACGACTTCTCTATCTCTTGGTTTGATTTTTGGATAGACACATTTTGTAATTTTATCTCAGCAACGTCGGAAACAAGTTTTCTAAGAATACTGTTTTGAGTAGTATTCCATTGTTCCAATAGTGACTTAATTTCCTCTTTAAAAGAGCTAAGATGCTCTTCACTAGTCTCTCTTCTTCTTTTAAGTCGCTGGGATACAAAAATCGAAGATGAATCTCCGGGGGTAGTTTTGGAAATATCTGAGTCTGAATAGGCAAGCTTTTCGGGAGAAGTTTTTTTTGGAGGGGTTCGCAATAGATTTGAAATGATAGCTGTTTAGTATATAATAATTCTGTATAGTTGATTACTTAATATAAAATACTTAGATACGCTGTTTCAATCGCTTCAATACAGAAATGGGAGGTAAGCACTTATTTATTTAACAACTTACTGCATTGTTGTTGTCGATCACTAGATTCTAAACAGCGCCAGTCCAAATTCAGCCTTGTGCGCACTGTATCCAGTTCAAACTTCCGTGAGCTCGGGTCAAGCGTAGGGCGCCCGCTGCTCGCGTTCGGGGTCTACTCAGCTGGCCAAGTCGCGACGAACAAATCAGCTTTCCTTCCAGTTTAGAGAGAGCTCCAGAATATATTATTTTTTCGATATGCAACGTTTAAAAGAAACAAGATAATATAGACCTTCTTAACATAAATTAAGGTTCATATTAAAGAAATATACTTTTTAATATCTTTGTTAAAAATTATATGAATTAGCTATGACAACACGTCTGATCCACTCAATATCACGGTAGAACTTTATTGCGCAACGGTAACTGGCTCTTTCTAAACGTTGATCTTCACACAAAGTGACTTCGATGCCGTTTTACGTAGTCTCCACACAATCTTGATTTCACGCACTTCAAGTTCATACACCTCTCTTCATTACACAAACGCTATCTTCTTTTTACTATTTAGTACTTCGTTTCGAAATTTAATTTCACTTTTCATTCATTTCTCTGTTCTCCTTACTCCTTAGCTTACTTTCACTGACTCCTCACTCACACTTCTTAGCCCGGTTTGTGGAATTATATACCTACCCAAGTGATCTACTTTTCTTTATTCCTTTTTTTCAGCTATTCGCAAAGATTTTTTTTATTTTTTTTTGTGCCTTAGAATATTTGAATACAATTTATAAGTAAAGTCTTTATTTCCATCTAAATTCTGAAATAAAACGGAATTTTATATATGTTGTCCAAATATGAAAATTCCCTTTTTAATTTTAGCAAAATAAAACCAACAAATATAAATTGATCCGGTAGGGCTCACACCTTGGTCATTTAACAATTAAATCGGTAAAGCCTGTTAAACATCGGCTTACAAACAAATGGACTTCGGGTCGTCGCTCAATAGCATCTGAGCAAAAATGGAATGAAAGTGCAAAAATAGTAGGAATATCATCATATTTCTTGGTAAAAACTGCCAAAATTTGAACGCTCTAAGTAATCCAATCAGCAAAATTTAATTTTATAGTCGACTTCCTAATTGTGGCTACAAAATTTGCCAAGGGATAATGAACTGTAATTTTAAATAAATAGTTCTAAAATGTTTTTTTATGTTTTGTATTTTTCATTAAAAAAATATTGTAACTCAATCGATAAAGTGTTTGTATTTACTTTTTTTATCATTATGTAATCAGCGCTATATTACAACTGTTTGTGTTTCAATTGAGCAAGCTGTGCCAATCTTATAAGTTACAAAATTAAACTTATTTTTCTTCATGTACCTTTTTTTACTGATGTGCCTGGGTTAAGAACTGATATTGAAACTATTAGTTAAACTAATAAATAAAATAAAAATAAAATGCCCACTTTTAAGGAACTACGGAAAAAAAAGTTGCATCGAGGCTCTAGTGAGACAAACATAAAACGTTAACATATAATCTATTTTACACGCTACTGTAAATAATCACGATTTCAATGTAAAAAAAAATTGGCCTTGTTTCATTTAGCCAAAAGTTTTTTTCCTCCGTGCGACACCGGGAAGGGTCTGTAATCGAGTATATGTATAACTTAAGTACAATAGTTTGTCTAAAAGAATACCTCTGTATTGTTTAGTATTTTAATAACCTATCGGCTGTGCCATGTATTATTTAGTATTTTAATAAAATCATTCTGTACTTTGGAATTACACGTTTTATTATTATTAGTAATACTTAGTTACACACACTGGTCTCGCTCGAGTCTGTCTGCGAGTGGGCCTGGGAAGGGGGACAGCTGGTGACATTCAGATGACAGATCAAGAATGAAATGAAAAAAAAACAAATGCGTTCATTATAACAACACTACAACCTCGCTGCATTTTTTTTCTTAGAACGTAGACACCTTAAAGTCGTCATCCTCTTTAGGGTGGACTTGTAGTCATACAAATAACCCGTTTTAGATGGATTAAAATAGGAAGAACTTTTTTACCGTCGGATATGTATTTAGGTTGCGTGTTTCTTTAAATACTTTTTCATCAAAAACCCACTTCCGACGACATAGATATTTTAGAGTCAGTCACTCATTTTGCTAACATTTCTAAAAAGTGTGATTTAAAACCGTTAGTAATTTTACGCAAGCGAAGCGGGCAATAGACAGTTCAAAATATTTATTGCAAATTAAACTCTCGAACATAAAGTTAACTTTTTTTTTATTGAAAAAGGATTAGACGTTTGTCTTCTATCTCACCTGATGGACAGTTACGATGAAGATGAAGGTATTACACGTCTATCCACGAGATACCTATTCACTCGACGCTTGAAAGAACTAGGACTATAGTTTTCTGGAAAAACAGACGCAGGCAATTCAATCCACACCTTGGCGACCCTCACCAAAAAGGAACTATCAAAGCGTTTGGTTCCTTCTTGGGATATCTACTATAAAGGGATGGAAGGCCTGTATGCGTCTAAAAAGAGCATTCGCGCACTCTCCAAAATGTAATGTAAATGTGTAATGTCTCCAAAATGATATAGATCATGAGGATTTTTTACTTTGTTGTGTATCAATCCACTTAGAGTAAAGACCAAGTTTAGTTTCCTAAATAGCAAAAAGGATATTTCAAAGTTCTTATGTTCATATGGTGTCGATTCACGTAAGAAAGAAAATACTTCCCTCGAATCTATGTTTTCATTTATTACCTTACAAATCGGACAGTCACAAAAGAAATAAGGCACGTAAATAATACTTGAAACTGATTTTGAAAATTTTAATATTATTTATTCGAATGTGGTAAAAATTCTGAATTTTCTTTATTGTTTCTGTTTATCTTATATAAAATACATTAAAAGGTCATTTAATAAAAAAATTCCACATAATTTTATTTTACAAATAAAGCAGTAGTTGTGCCGTAAACTTACAATAATTCATTATTTTACTACTACAAAAGGTTTACTTAAAACGGTTTACTATTCCTTTTCTATTCTATCAAACTACAATTTATCCTGCATACTAAACTGAGCTAACGTTAAGAGGTCACTTGTTAACATTTACAAGGCGTGCTCAGAACAAGCTCCTTCAATTAGTAAAGGCTCTGGAGTGAATAAAAATTTATCGGTCTTGGAGCAATCGACGGAAGTTTTATTTCGCGTACCCTTTGTTCTTACTTTTACGTAGTTAAGATAAAGATGTGAGCTTAATCTCTCGTTGGTTGGTTGATGGTTTAACCAAAGTTTTAAAACTTGATAGTTAAATGACGATGGTTTAGCTGTTAATTATTGAATTTGTTTTTAAATTGTACTTGGACTTAATTAAAACTATATGACAATCATTAATGACAAAAAATATTGTGAATTTAAATTTTTGGCAGCGAATTGTCCATGGGATAAATATGTTCTCATAGAACAACATTAAATGTACGCAGAAGCGATAAACTCTTTAAATACGTCTAAATCAAGATATCAATCCGGTCAAAATAGCCTAAGAATATTATGACAAATAAATACTTATAGTACCCATCAATCTCATATGTACTAAAGAAAATAATATAGTGTCAAAACTCAAAAATATTCGTTTTTAAAAATGTCCTGGTAAACGGTAGGTTTTATCATAAACATGGTTTTCATCAAAGTTGTAGACCATAATATGTACAATTATTTTATTTTACGCCATTAATGAGATGGTGGTTTAAAAACTTGAACAAGTTTTTAACGTGGTGTCTTCGGTTGGCGTCGTCCAGGGCATGTTCAGGGATGTCATCAAAATCTTTATCTCTTGAAGTTGATTCAATAATTAATCAGCCTTTTATGTGACTGTAGTCACATGTTGTACTACAAACCCTTTTTGCGATAACAAAAGATTGTGTTGAGGAGATTTGTCGGAGCAAAGTGTAAATAATTTTTAACGTTTATTTTGTAAAATCCAGTCTTCTCATTGGGTTCGTTTAATTAAACCATTAACAAAAATAAGTAAAATAATAATAAATAAGGTCGGTCTTTTTTATTTAATTATTAAGTGATAATAATCAATCTGGGGATTATTATATCAGTATAATATTTCATTGAAATGAAATATTTATTTCTCATCATTGACAATTACTTGTTCTTATTGACGTCAAATAAAACATGACTCTACCACCAGTCCGGAAAAACCTTCGTGAAAAAGAACTGGCAGGAAACTTCACAAGTATATTTTTTTCAAAATAAATTTACAGAGTCTCTTTATGTCTATACAAAATTATTCTTATCTGCATCCGTTAAGCTCGGCAAGTCTCCCTCCCCCAAGTATCCAAACGACGAACACCCTCAAACAGTGTACAATACGCATACATTTTATTGTACTTCTGCCTATTGCAACTTATGAATAACTTCGTACACACTTATATTATTGCATGGTATTGCATATTTTAGGTAAAATCATCCTGTCTTTGTAGCGCTCTTTAAATGCATCGAACATACTCGTGAAAGGTTTGTAGTTACTTCGCTACGAATAATTTATTGTATATACGATATTGTAATAACTAATGAAGAAAAATTAAAAAACACAATAATTTTCCTAACAGCCTACTGCTATTCTGCAATAATCGTAATATATTTTGGAGGACATTGCCAGGATGGCACCTGGAAATACAGAATTTTCATGGTAGTATTGATTAAATTATATTTAGATAAACTGCCTCTCCATAAACTGTCCCCGTTTGTGTTTTTCCAAACATCACCTGAACCGTACAAGGTAAACGCAGTAGATTTTTTGTTTTTCTTAACAATTGTTTATTCTTTTAAAACTGTTTAGATTCTTTAAATATTTTCGACATATTACCCACATTAAACAGTGGTACTAAATAAGTAAGCAAAATCTTTATAGGTATTCCAAAACAATGATATGATGTAACCAAAACAGATATCGACACTTATGTCTTTACATCTTTTAACAGTTTATTCTAAAATGTATTGGAGAACCATAATTATCAATAATAAAATAAGGTTGAAGCCAAATTAAACTCAATTTCCTCCATGAAAATCAAGTAAACAAACAAACGGAATTAGATGTCATTTGAATATTGTCAATATTAACTTTATACATTGGTTTTATCTTTCACTCAACCCGCTAGTTATTGACTGTTTTTTTAAACTACACTTGTAACAATATAAATGCAAACTGCATACAATCGAAAGTATTTCATTTATTGTATAGTAATTTGTGATAATATGTAAATTGTTAAATGTTTTTATATTGCTTTATACATAGATTTTAAATACTGCTTGTTATCCTACGAAATAAAATAACTAAATAAAATAATCAATCACTCATGCCTAGATGCACATGATAACGACTTTACGAACAGCCAGCCCTCCATATTCATAAACTATCAAAATATATGAACTAACATAAATTATATCAAGTTACACAAACTCACACCCAGTATACAAGTTAATTACATGAAAACTGATAAGGAAATCTGTTAACACCAAAACGCAAAAGTGCAAAAGACGCCAAGGGTCTTCATTTTCCGGCACCCCAAATGCCTACCTATACTTACTCCCATAAATACAACCAAAAATTTTCCTAATTACACATAAATAATAAAAAGAATACAAATCCAACACTTGTAATCAACCCTCAACCTTTATACAGCATCACTATATAAGATTTAAATAACAACAAGCTAACTTAATTTAGCTTAATACTATTCCATATAAGTACATAACAAAGTACGGCCCTCATTATATAACAAACCACAAACATTTATTATCGTTAAATGTAACATAAACATTTTACATGTTACGCCACATTTCAAAGATACAGTTCCAAGAAGATACAACTCCATCAAAGAATCTTTAACAACAATAAAAGTATCGTGGATCAAAAATGTAACAGTACGTTTGATTTTGTACCACGCCAGTCAATATTGGTCTGCCTTCGAACTCTAATCCATAACTAAAGATAATCTAGACTCGTTTGCCTACCGGGTTTCTTGCCTTGCGACACTTACAACCACGCAAGACCCCGTGTCTTGTAGACATCTACTACAGGGTTGTCGCAAATCAAGTTATCAGGAGAAATGATCTGTCGGTTTTGTACATCCGAGTTCACGTCTCTTGAACTGTAAAATACAATGACATTAACTGTACAATAAATCAATCTTAGTTTACATATGGAAAATTATGGATTCTTGTTGGTATTTCCAGAAGAATTCTCAAATCCTGCTAATTCCCACCAAGAATGACAAATGTAGTCTGACGATCTTTGTTATCTAGACAAGGAAAATTGATTGTCGTATAACTTTACTTGCGTTTTTTTCATACAATTCCAATATTATACTTGCATCAGTTTATAGCAATAAATTATTTCTCAATAATAAAGTCCTTGAAGAAATACCAATTATGTGGCTTATTACTATCATTTTGTAACACACACATAAGGTATAAATTTCAAATCACACATACCGCTACATGGTGTACTGATGAAACATTTATCAACAATAATAAAAAATTTATAGCAAGAATATTTCTTTCCGGAATTTCTTTTTTTGTGAAAGAATGTCAGATATTAAAGGTTCGGCAATTATTTATTCTTAATTTAATTACAAATCAACAAACTAATACTTAATACGATCCTGAGATTTATCGTTTCCATTCGATTCCTAATATTACAAATACAATCAACTGTCGCTTTGGCTAAAAGGCAATAATCTTACCTCTTTTTGCTGCCGAGGCACCCTCGCGGGAGGGAGGTGGAAGATGCGTCATGCATACCGCCCGCAGGAAAATACCGTCTTCTGCGGGGGGTTATGTGGGACTCACCAGAATGGCACCTACCCACTAAAAACCACCTGTTGGCTGTAGTTGTTACCGTTAGCCTTCATCGGAAGCGACACCCGTCGGGAAGTTGGGTGCGCTGGCGGAGACCCGCTAGCGGGTCTTCCGCCTGTAGTGAAAGTTGCACTGAAGGTGCTCAAAGGGACAAGAGTTGGTGGCCGTTCTGGGCAGCCTCCGGTGAAGCCGGGGCTGGGCAGAGGTCGGCCGAAGCATGATTTAGGGATCAATTCATTTAAATGAACCTATAATGAATTGAGAAGGGAACTATGCTCCGCCAGAGCTAGCAAACGCTCTGTCGGAGTACGTGAAGCCCTAAGTTTACGGGCTAAGACTGCGATTTCACTGACGTCGATATTTTTCATAGCGTCGCAGACGATACGCATATCGTCTGCTACGGAGGATTGAGGAGTGGGTTTGTATGGGCGAGGAGCCGGGATGGGATTCGATGCGGGGCGCTGCCTCCAGTTTTCTGGGGCAGGCCTGGACTGTGTAGGCTTTGCAGCCGGAGGAACCCGGCTACGCAGCGGCGGAAAGTTTTCTTGAGAAAGGCGCGGGGCCTGTTTGTGTGCCGCCCTCTTGGAATTGGAGCGCATACAACGGGGTGCACGAGGGCAGCCCCTGTAATTTGCGGTGTGGCCGGACTGGCCACAAAGCACGCAATCGGGAGGAGAGGGAGTTTCAGGAGTGCGATTGCACTCCTTAGTGAAGTGAGGGACCAGGCACTTGATGCACTTGGGCGGTGCGCGGCAGTTGGCCGCCGCGTGCCCGTACAACTGGCACCGATGGCACTGGCCGGGATGACCGCGGCGATGAGGCGCCTCGATCGAGATCCCAGAGAGGCCGCATATAGTGCTAACCCCTTTGAGGATCTCCCTGGACTTGGGGACGTTGGCGAGAACCACCAAAGTGAGAGGGTGATGCCTTCTTGATGGTGATGCATTTTATGCACCGTGAGTGCTGGGAAGCCTTGGGACTGCAGATCCTCCAGGATAGCCTCGATCGATAATTCGAACGGGACTCCCCTGAGTACCGCTCTGATCTTACGCTCTTCTGACAGAGCATAAGTATGATAAGCATATTGCTTATCGGTGAGGAGCTTTGTTAAAGCACGAAAGTCGTCTATCGACGAAACTAAGATTTTAATAGATTCACCCGAGTTGGCCGCTCGGGTGTAATGAATCTTGTGCTCATTGCACAATGTCGAGACCTCAGTCCATTTACCCTTTTCCCGAAGGAAAACGGGTGGTGGGACCTTGGCCTTGACAGAAGTTGGGGCCGGAGCGGGTGTTGAAGACACCGGAACAGCTGGCGTTGAAGACGCCGCAGGGGGTGTAGGGACGGGCATCGAGGGCGCCGGGTCTTGTTTCGAGCGCTTCTTAGAGCGCTTCTTAACAAGGGTGAAAGAGGGAGGCTCAGGGCCAGTTGGGGTGGCGTCTGAGGATGACTCGGTCGCGGGAGCGCGCTTGCGGCGCGGAGGGGCGTCTACTTCGCACTCCATGTCACTGGAGGAAGGGGACGCGGGAGGGCCTAAGACCAGAGGGGTCTGGGGGACTGGGGTGGCCTGAGGGCCTCAGCCTTCATCTGAGCGACGGCCAGTCGGAGAAAGAGGCCGCGCTAGCAGGGCCCTTAAGGGGTCACCCGCTGGGATTTACATGGCACTGAAGGTGCTCAAAAAAGAAAAGTAAATAATAAAAAACATTAAAAATTGAAAAATAAAATTGCATTAATTCGGATTTACGTTAGAATTAGAATTTACGTTAGAATTAGGATTTGCGGCCTGAAGAGCCTCTAGATCTAAAGTTAACTGCGTGCGTTCGCTCGTGTGCGCGTTTCTCGGTCTAGCGATTTTGTAAATCGAATCTAACACAGGAGTAGTATATGAGACTGAATCTCGAACAAGATGATTGGGATGGGATTCGGCGCGTTTGAAGAACGATTCTGAGAGTGTTTTGAGGTGCTGTTGCACTGTAGGTAGTTCAAGATCTCTGTGCAGGTCCGCGTTACGCACGTACCAAGGTGCGTTTGTGGCCCTGCGGCAAAAGAGATTTTGAACCACCTGCAGCTTATACAGGACGGAGAGTTTGGCGTGGGCAAAGACTGGCGAAGCATATGACATGACGGGTCTAACGCAGACCTTATAAAGCGTACGTTTATTTCGAAAAGACATTTTACTTTTTCTTCCTATCATACTATATAGACGGCTTAAGTAAAAACGCGCGAGTTTCGTTACTCTATCGACGTGTGGCTTGAAAGAAAGCGTCTGATCTAAGGTGACGCCTAAGTATTTGACAGTGCGCTTCCAGGGGATGGGAATACCTAACATACGAATGTGCGGATCGTTGTGGCGATTACGACGTTTGTGGTCGAATTGAATAGCAGAACTCTTTTCTGGGTTGACATCGATACGCCATTTTTGAAATCAAACACCGAGGGCGTTTACGGCCTTTTGGAGTCTGGTGATGTTATACGGGATCGCTTGACTTTAAGTGTAAAGGGCGGTATCGTCTGCAAAGAGGGCGAGTTCAACGTCTTTCGGCGGGATGGGGATGTCGTTAGTGTACACGGTGTACAGCAGAGGGAAGGACTGAGCCTTGCGGGACTCCAGCCTTTATGGGACGAGGCGCGGAGAGCGTGCCTTCATGTTTGAATTGGAAAGTACGGTCTTTAAGAAACGACGCTATTAATCTGACTAGGCGAGCCGGTAAGCCTATTTTATAGAGTTTAAAAACGAGACCGCTGTGCCAGACTATGTCGAAAGCCTTGGCTACGTCAAAGAGAACCGCGATTGTTTTTTTACGACGCTGAGAGAATCCTTCGAGTATGTACTCGACGATTCGATGGAGTTGCTGAGGGCAGGAGTGCTTAACGCGAAAGCCGAACTGGTGGGGAATAATGAGAGGGTCGCCATCCGTTGGAAACAGATGGTTCCGCATTTGAGAGAGTATGACTCTTTCGAGAAGTTTAGACATTGCCTTGAGGAGGCTGATGGGTCTGTGATTAGCCGGGACATTCAGAGGTTTACCCGGCTTGGGAATGCCTATGACTGTCGCTTCTTTCCAGGCTTTTGGAAAGTAGCTATGGTCGAAGCAGGCATTGAAGATGATAGCTAACAAGGTAAGCACCTGCTGGGGCAGGTGCTTAAGTGCGTGGTTGGAAATTCCATCCGCACCCGGAGCCTTTTTGGACTTTTGCTTTCTAATGAGAAGCAAGATTTCATCATAAGAGACTGTTACGGGGTCGTCGGTGATGGGGAGAGATTCTCTGCGGAGAACTTCATCCTCTACCGCCTGGATGTGGGAGGGATCCGCGGGTTGCGTGCTGGGCGAGCATTGTGCCGCTAGGCTGTCGGCGAAGCATTCGGCTTTCTCTTCGACTTCGAAAGCAATGGTGCCATCGGGATGAGTGAGAGGAGGAACGTGAGAGGCGGTGTCTACGCGTAAGGCTCGGGCCATTCGATAATACGCTTGGTGGGACGGGGAGATATTCTCCATGAGATCGTTGAACTGAGTGTCACGGAGTTCCGCGAGGCGAGACCTAACTTTACGTTGAAGCTGATTCGCAGCTGTTCTGTATGCTGGCGTGGGATATTTCTTTGCTCTCCGGAGAGCCGCTTTCTTGGCTTTAATAAGATTGCTAACGGCTAAGGGAAGCGTGGGTTTGCCTTGCTTAGCAACCTTTTCGTTGTCACTGATGGCTGAGTTGATAGCATCAGTGAGAGAATTTACTAATGAATCGATTTTATCCGGGCTATCTAATTGTTCGGGAGAGATCGCGAGTGGAGAGTTCGGAGCCTCTAAGGCTGAAACTAACGTATTTTTAAAACCTTTCCAGTTTTTAAGGTCTTAGGAGTTGAGACGTTATCGTTCGGCGGTCCTAGCACGAGGGAAGCGGGGCAATGGTCGGAGCCTAGGTCATCGAGCGGTTCGATAGACCTTAGGTCAAGATTGATACGCTTGATAATTGCAAAGTCGAGGATGTCAGGAGAGTAGGACGGGTTGTTGGGATAGTGAGTGGGAGTGATGGGGGATATGACGTCTAAGTCAAGGGAGTGAGTGATGTCGAGGAGAGCGATACCGCTGGTGTTAGTCGATAGGCACGTCCAGTCAGTATGTTTGGAGTTAAAGTCTCCGAACATAATGACTGAATGGCCGAGGCCGAGCATGGCCTCAAAGTCGCTGCGGATTGGTCTGGTACCACTAGGTATGTAGATTGAAGCTATGATGATGGTCGGATGACCAGTCATAGCCAATCTACACACAGTGGCTTCCATGTTGAGGAGAGGAGGGGTAGGGAGAGGACAGCAGTGGAAGCCTCTTTTGTAATATATAGCGGTGCCGCCGAAACCGTCGGAGTTGGGCCTATCGTTACGAATAAACGCGTACTTGGGTTTAGCGAATCCCCTGGAGCGATTTGGAGTTAGCCACGTCTCTTGAAGAAGCAATAAGTCAAGTTCTTTGTTCTGAAGGAACAGTTTAATCTCGGGAAGGTTGGTGTTAAGGCTACGAGCGTTAAAAGTTACTAGGGATAAGCCCTTGGGTTTAATACGACTGGACGCTGGATTCGCGGGTCTAGACATTATAATTTACTTATTTACGATTTTATATAAAAATAAAAAAAAAGAATAAATTTATAATGAACTTAGAAGCGAGTGATGCTCGGCTAAAGCAAATAAACGCTCTTGAGGAGAGCGGGCGGCTCGCAGTTTGCGTGCGAGCACGGAAATTTCGTTAAAATCGACGTTTTGAATAACGTCGAACACGGTCTTCATGTCCTCAGCCAACGACGACTGAGGTGCGGATGACGGAGCAGGACGCGACCCTACGGAAGCTACGGGAGCTGGGATGGGTCGGGAAGGTGCAGGTGGAACGGCCGGACGCTGCCTCCAAGACAGAGCCTGAGTAGGCGTCGGCTGAACGGGCTTTGCTTCCGGGGGACCCCGGTTGCGCAGCGGCGGGAAGTGAGCGGTAGTGAGCGGCGGCGCCGGTTTAGGCGCGGCCCTCTTAGCGGTGGAGCGCGGAGCGCGCGGGCAGCCCCTGTAGTTAGCTGTGTGACCGGACTGACCGCACAGCACACAGGCAGGGGGGGAAGTGGATTCGGGAGTGCGAGTGCACTCCTTCGTTATGTGCGGATCCAGGCACTTAACGCACCTGGGGGGAGCTGAGCAGTTAGCCACTGCGTGGCCATAGAGCTGGCAGCGGTGGCACTGCCCAGGGTGACCGCGGGGGTTGGGACGCTCGACGGAGATATTTGAGAGTCCGCAAATTGTGCGAGCCTCTCTAAAGATCTCCCTCGAGTTGGGAGTATTCGACAAGATAATTAAAGCTAACGGAAAGCGCCTACCACGGTTAGAGTGCATCTTGTGCACTGCTTCGGCCGGGAAACCCTGGGACTTAAGGTCCTCGAGGATATCTTCATTCGCGAGCTCGAACGGGACGCCCCGTAGTACTGCGCGGATCTTACGCTCCTCCGGGAGGGCGTAGGTGTGATACGCGATTTGTCTTAAAGAAAGTAACCTGGTGAACGCGCGGAAGTCGTCGACGGTCGCGACTTGAATTTTAATTGTATCGCTAGCGTTGGCGGCTTTTAAGTAATTAATTTTGTGCTCTTTGCACAAGTTAGAAACCGCGGTCCAGCGCGCTTTTTCACGCAGGAAGACGGGTGGAGGGAGCTGAGGTTTCGGCGGGATGGGAGCGCAGCGCGACGCTGGCTTCGATGGGACCGACGGAGACGCGGTCACTTCGAGTGATATGAGCGGCGCGGGGGCGGGTGTAGAAGACACCGGGGTTGGCTTGGGTGTTGAAGACACCGCGGCTTTTTTCGAACGCTTCTTAGAGCGTTTGGTAACTAATTGGAACGCGGGCTCAGGAGAGCCGGTTAAGGTGGCGGCGACCGACGAAGCTTCGGACGCGGCGGAGTCTGAATCGCTCCCGGGAGCGGTACGCTTCCTACGAGATGATCGCGAGGATGAGACCGACGCGCAGTCCATATTGGATGGAACGGGAGACGCGGGAGAGCTATAGACCTGAAGGGTCTGGGTGTTGGAGGCCTGAGGTCTGGGGTTGGGGCCTGAGGGGCCGGGGACGCGATTCATGCCTGCAAGGCCTGCGTTAGGATGTCATTCGGGATGTAGACGGCTATCGCAGCAAGCGCCTGGGTGAACGCGTTAATAGCGCTTAGCGGATCCATTAGGGAGGGTCGGGCTCTAATATTAATAAATAAATGTATAATAAAAGATGCCTAGTTCCTAAAAACCTAGCAAAATCCTAGCGGCTAACCTCCCTACCAGCGTTATAGGGGCTGGGGAGAATAACTTAAAACTAACCGTAGTACGCCGAAGACCGCTACCTAGAAACCTAAAAAAAAGGGTACGCAGGTAAAGAGTTGACCGCGTTAGGGTCGACCTTTACCGACAGAAAGGACAAATACACACGAAGAACACACAGATATGATAAAAATAAATATGAAAAATAGGAGAAAAATAAATAAAATAGAGAAGAGAAATAAAATAAAAATAAAAGGACTGGTTCAGTACAAATTCTTTGTCACCGTTAAGTATCCTTTGCACTGAAACCAGACTACTTACGCTGGGCACAACACTGCACTCAGCACAAGCACAACACAACTTAGCACAGCACTTTGAAGACTAAGGGGCTTAGTCGCAAAGAAAAATCGCACTTCGAAAGCACTCAGACGGAGTAGAAAAACCTTGAAAACCGTAGCACGGAACCAACACGCAAAACTGTGACCTCAGTAGACTGAGCGCCACGGAATATCGGGAAGGGACCTATCAACGGAGAACTGGGTCTTGCACGTCCACACCGCGTGGCGATCGGAGCGAGAATGAAGGGGGCGTTTTTTTTTTTTTTTTTTTTGGTTCCCCTCCACGGGAAGGGCAGGAGGACATAAAAAATGCTCTGACGCATACTCCGCGCGCGCGATCAGAGTTATGTGGGACTCGTCCCGACGCCTACCAGAACCATACCCACTAAAAAACCCCCTGTCGGCTCGTGCATTTTTGCCACTCAGCCTTCATCTGAGCGACGGCCAATCGGAGAAAGAGGCCGCGCTAGCGGGGCCCTTAAGGGGTCACCCGCTGGGATTTACATAGCACTGAAGGTGCTCAAAAAAGAAAAGTAAATAAATAAAAACATTAAAAATTGACAAATAAAATTGCATTAATTCGGATTTACGTTAGAATTAGAATTTACGTTAGAATTAGAATTTGCGGCCTGAAGAGCCTCTAGATCTAAAGTTAACTGCGTGCGTTCGCTCGTGTGCGCGTTTCTCGGTCTAGCGATTTTGTAAATCGAATCTAACACAGGAATAGTATATGAGACTGAATCTCGAACAAGATGATTGGGATGGGATTCGGCACGTTTGAAGAACGATTCTGAGAGTGTTTTGAGGTGCTGTTGCACTGTAGGCAGTTCAATATCTCTGTGCAGGTCCGCATTACGCACGTACCAAGGTGCGTTTGTGGCCCTGCGGCAGAAGAGATTTTGAACCACCTGCAGCTTATACAGGACGGAGGGTTTGGCGTGGGCAAAGACTGGCGAAGCATATGACATGACGGGTCTAACGCAGACCTTATAAAGCGTACGTTTATTTCGAAAAGACATTTTACTTTTTCTTCCTATCATACTATATAGACGGCTTAAGTAAAAACGCGCGAGTTTCGTTACTCTATCGACGTGTGGCTTGAAAGAAAGCGTCTGATCTAAGGTGACGCCTAAGTATTTGACAGTGCGCTTCTAGGGGATGGGAATACCTAACATACGAATGTGCGGATCGTTGTGGCGATTACGACGTTTGTGGTCGAATTGAATAGCAGAACTCTTTTCTGGGTTGACATCGATACGCCATTTTTGAAACCAAACACCGAGGGCGTTTACGGCCTTTTGGAGTCTGGTGATGTTATACGGGATCGCTTGACTTTTAGTGTAAAGGGCGGTATCGTCTGCAAAAAGGGCGAGTTCGACGCCTTTCGGCGGGATGGGGATGTCGTTAGTGTACACGGTGTACAGCAGAGGGGCGAGGACTGAGCCTTGCGGGACTCCAGCCTTTATGGGCCGAGGCGCGGAGAGCGTGCCTTCATGTTTGAATCGGAAAGTACGGTCTTTAAGAAACGACGCTATTAATCTGACTAGGCGAGCCGGTAAGCCTATTTTATAGAGTATAAAAACGAGACCGCTGTGCCAGACTTTGTCGAAAGCCTTGGCTACGTCAAAGAGAACCGCGATTGTTTTTTTACGACGCTGAGAGAATCCTTCGAGTATGTACTCGACGATTCGATGGAGTTGCTGAGGGCAGGAGTGCTTAGCGCGAAAGCCGAACTGGTGGGGAATAATGAGAGGGTCGCCATCCGTTGGAAACAGATGGTTCCGCATTTGAGAGAGTATGACTCTTTCGAGAAGTTTAGACATTGCCTTGAGGAGGCTGATGGGTCTGTGATTAGCCGGGACATTCAGAGGTTTACCCGGCTTGGGAATGCCTATGACTGTCGCTTCTTTCCAGGCTTTTGGAAAGTAGCTATGGTCGAAGCAGGCATTGAAGATGATAGCTAACAAGGTAAGCACCTACTGGGGCAGGTGCTTAAGTGCGTGGTTGGAAATTCCATCCGCACCCGGAGCCTTTTTGGACTTTTGCTTTCTAATGAGAAGCAAGATTTCATCATAAGAGACTGTTACGGGGTCGTCGGTGATGGGGAGAGATTCTCTGCGGAGAACTTCATCCTCTACCGCCTGGATGTGGGAGGGATCCGCGGGTTGCGTGCTGGGCGAGCATTGTGCCGCTAGGCTGTCGGCGAAGCATTCGGCTTTCTCTTCGACTTCGAAAGCAATGGTGCCATCGGGATGAGTGAGAGGAGGAACGTGAGAGGCGGTGTCTACGCGTAAGGCTCGGGCCATTCGATAATACGCTTGGTGGGACGGGGAGATATTCTCCATGAGATCGTTGAACTGAGTGTCACGGAGTTCCGCGAGGCGAGACCTAACTTTACGTTGAAGCTGATTCGCAGCTGTTCTGTATGCTGGCGTGGGATATTTCTTTGCTCTCCGGAGAGCCGCGTTCTTGGCTTTAATGAGATTGCTAACGGCTAGTGGAAGCGCGGGTTTGCTTTGCTTAGCAACCTTTTCGTTGTCGTTGATGGCTGTGTTAATAGCATCAGTTAGAGTATTGACTAATGAATCTATTTTATCCGGGCTATCTAATTGGTCGGGCGAAATCGCAAGCGGAGAGTTAGGGGCCTCTAAGGCTGAAACTAACGTATTTTTAAAGCCTTTCCAATTGGTAAAGGTCTTAGGAGGTGTGACGTTAACGTTAGGCGTACCTAGCACGAGGGAGACGGGGCGATGGTCGGAGCCTAGGTCATCGAGCGGTTCGATAGACCTTAGGTCAAGATTGATTCGCTTGATAATTGCAAAGTCGAGGATGTCAGGAGAGTAGGACGGGTTGTTGGGATAGTGAGTGGGAGTGACGGGGGATATGACGTCTAAGTCAAGGGAGTTAGTGATGTCGAGGAGAGCGATACCGCTGGTGTTGGTTGATAGGCACGTCCAGTCAGTATGTTTGGAGTTAAAGTCTCCGAACATAATGACTGAACGGCCGAGGGCGAGAATGGCCTCAAAGTCGCTGCGGATTGGATTGGAGCCACACGGTATGTAGACTGAAGCTATGATGATGGTCAGATGACCAGTCATAGCCAATCTACACACCGTGGCCTCCATGTTGAGGAGAGGAGGGATAGGGAGAGGACAGCAATGGAAGCCTCTTTTGTAATATATGGCGGTGCCGCCATAACCGTCGGAGTTGGGCCTATCGTTGCGAGTAAACGCGTACTTAGGAATAGCATATCCCCTGGAGCATTTTGGAGTAAGCCATGTCTCCTGGAGAAGGAATAGGTCAGGTTCTTTGTTCTGAAGGAACAGTTTAATCTCGGGAAGGTTAGTGCTAAGACTACGAGCGTTAAAAGATACTAGGGATAAGCCCTTGGGTTTAATACGACTGGACGCGGGATTCGCGGGTCTAGACATTATAATTTACTTATTTACGAATTTATGCAAAAATAAAAAATTTATAATGAACTTAAGAGCGAGTGATGCTCGGCTAACGCAAATAAACGCTCTTGAGGAGAGCGGGCGGCTCGCAGTTTGCGTGCGAGTATGGAAATTTCATTAATGTCTACGTTTTGGATGACGTCGAATACGGTCTTCATGTCCTCAGCCAACGACGACTGAGGTGCAGAAGACGGAGCGGGACGCGGCCCTACGGAAGCTACGGGAGCTGGGATGGGTCGGGAAGGTGCAGGCGGGACGGCCGGACGTTGCCTCCAAGACAGAGCCGGAGTAGGCGTCGGCTGAACGGGCTTTGCTTCCGGGGGACCCCGGTTGCGCAGCGGCGGGAAGTTAGAGGGTGTGAGTGGCGGCGCCGGTTTAGGCGCGGCCCTCTTGACGGTGGAGCGCGGAGCGCGCGGGCAACCCCTGTAGTTAGCTGTGTGGCCGGACTGGCCGCACAGCACACAGGCAGGGGGGGAAGTTGATTCGGGAGTGCGAGTGCACTCCTTAGTGAAGTGGGGATCCAGGCACTTAACGCACCTGGGGGGAGCTGAACAGTTAGCCGCTGCGTGGCCATATAGCTGGCAGCGGTGGCACTGCCCAGGGTGACCGCGGGGGTTGGGACGCTCGACGGAGATGTTCGAGAGTCCGCAGATTGTGCGAGCCTCTTTGAAAATCTCCTTCGAGTTGGGAGTATTTGACAGGATTACTAAAGCTAAAGGAAAACGCCTACAGCGGTTGGAGTGCATCTTGTGCACTGCTGTGACCGGGAAACCCTGAGACTTAAGGTCCTCGAGAATGTCTTCGTTACTGAGTTCGAACGGGACGCCCCGTAGTACTGCGCGGATCTTACGCTCCTCCGGGAGGGCGTAGGTGTGATACGCGATTTGATTTAACCCGAGCAACCTGGTAAGCGCGCGGAAGTCGTCGACGGTCGCCACTTGAATTTTGATTGTATCGCCAGCGTTGGCGGCTTTTAAGTAATTAATTTTGTGCACTTTGCACAAGTTAGAAACCGCGGTCCAGCGCGTTTTTTCACGCAGGAAGACGGGCGGAGGGAGCTTAGGCTTCGGCGGGACGGGAGCGCAGCGCGACGCTGGCTTCGAAGGGACCGATGGAGACGCGGTTACTTCGAGCGATTTTAACGGCGCGGGGGCTGGTGTAGAAGACACCGGGGAGGGCTCGGGTATTGATGATACCGAAGCTTTCTTTGAGCGCTTCTTGGAGCGCTTGGCGACTAATTGAAACGCGGGCTCAGGAGAGCCGGTTAAGGTGACGGCATCTGACGACGTATCAGACGCGGGTTCGGAGTCGCTCCCGGGAGCGGTACGCTTGCGACGCGACGCGTGAGAGGATGCGACCGATTCGCAGTCCATCTCGGACGAGGCGGGAGACGGGGAAGAGCTGTAGACCTTAGGGGTCTCGACGATGGAGGCCTGAGGGGCCGGGTTTGAGGCCTGAGGGGCCGGGGTTGAGGCCTGAGGGGCCGGGGTTGAGGCCTGAGGGGCCGGGGTTGAGGCCTGAGGGGCCGGGGACGCGATTGATGCCTGCAAGGCCTGCGTTATGATGTCATTCGGGATGTAGACGGCTATCGCAGCAAGCGCCTGGGTGAACGCGTTAATAGCGCTTAGCGGATCCATTAGGGAGGGTCGGGCTCTAATATTAATAAATAAATGTATAATAAAAGATGCCTAGTTCCTATAAACCTAGCAAAATCCTAGCGGCTAACCTCCCTACCAGCGGTAGGGGGGCTGGGGAGGAAAAACTTAAAACTAACAGTAGTACGCCGAAGGCCGCTACCTAGAAACCTAAAAAGGGTACGCAGGTAAAGAGTTGACCGCGTTAGGGTCAAACTTTACCGACAGAAAGGATAGATACACACGAAAACACACAGATATGATAAAAATAAATATGAAAAATAGAAGAAAAATAAATAAAATAGAGAAGAAAAATAAATAAAAATAAAAAGGACTGGTTCAGTACAAATTCGTTGTCACCGTTAAGTATCCTTTGCACTGAAACCAGACTACTTACGCTGGGCACAACACTGCACTCAGCACAAGCACAACACTACTTAGCACAGCACTTTGAAGACTAAGGGGCTTAGTCGCAAAGAAAAATCGCACTTCGAAAGCACTCAGACGGAGTAGAAAAACCTTGAAAACCGTAGCACGGAACCAACACGCTATACTGTGACGTCAGTAGACTGAGCGCCACGGAATATCGGGAGGGAACCGACCAACGGAGAACTGGGTCTTGCACGTCCGCACCGCGTGGCGATCGGAGCGAGAATGTGTTTGAAGGGGGTGGGAAAGGGGCTTCGTTTTATACACCAAAGTATGTTTCTGAACTATGGTGTGTACAATAAGGAGCCAAATGATAATCAGTATTTTACAGTAAATACTGGCAAAGAGAGTATGTAGAGGTCTGTCTAAGCTTGTACTATTAATATAAAAGAATATATTTGCTGCTCCAACCAAAATAATGTAGTTTATCTGGTTTACGAGTATATAATTGAGCTATAATTTTGTGTCTATAATATAAGGAAAATGATTAATATAAAATAGGAAATATCATTGAAATATCGCATGTTTTAAGTTTTTTCGTGTAATTGTTGATGATATCGTTGGAATTTACCTAACTCGTAAAAATATTCCGATTTTAGAATGTTTACACAGTTTTATAGGGGTTCTTCCCAGGAAGTCTTAAGTGCCTTCTTCAAACGTACCTTACCCATAGAATAAGGCTCAGCTCCATCACGTCAGTACTTCATAAGTTATAGGGTTTTATAATGGGCAGTAAAGAAGAATCACTACAAACTATAGATATCTTCACCAACTAACACGGTATCAAAATATAAATAATTTCATCATGTATGCTGTTCATTCAATTTTGTATAACTGTATTTTATGATTAAAATTAAAATGGGGAAATATAAAATACGATATGAAAAAAATTCATATAAAAACAGGTCTGTGAAAAATCTAAAGAATAAGTAATGGCATTAGAAAAGTATTTGTCTTTTAATAAAAATGCGTAGTCAATAATAATAGGTCTTTACCTATGAAACTGCCGTTTTGCCGTACTGGCCATTTCAAATGAAAATATTTTTTTTTGACTGATAATTCTAATTTCAAATTAATTTTATTTGACATCATGGAATTCTTTTTCTTAAATCGTCATTTGTTTAATAGTTAGTGTTTTGTTTTCAACGCATTCGAACTTTTTCGTCATCATGGATAAGTTAAAAATTCGAGTAATTATGGAGTATGAGTACCGTCGTGGCAGCAAAGCGGCACAAGCGGCACGCAACATCAACGACGTATACGGAGCAAACACTACAAACGAACGCACCACCCGTTATTGGTTTACCCGCTTCCGTTCTGGAAATTTTGACCTGAAAAATGAACCCCGTGGTCGTCCGAAAACTTTGGTCGACAATGACGAATTAAAGGCAATTGTGGAAGCTGATGAAACTCAATCCACGGCTGAATTAGCAGCAGCTTTCGACGTTAGCATCAAAACAATATTGGTCCATTTGCGTCAAATTGGCAAGGTAATAAAGCTTGACAAATGGGTTCCCCACGAACTCAATGACCGCCAGCACGAAGTACGCGTGGAGACGTGCCTTGCACTGCTCAGCAGGCATACCAATGAAGGAATTCTGAACCGCATTGTTACTTGTGAAGAGAAATGGATCCTGTTTGACAATCGTAAGCGCTCAGCAAGTTGGTTGGACCCTGGTTCAGCACCCAAACAATGCTAAACGAAAACTTACCCCTAGAAAAGTGATGGTCACTGTTTGGTGATCTAACGCGGGTGTAATTCATCACAGCTTCTTGCCAAACGGGACAAGCATTACTGCAGATGTGTACTGTGAAGAACTGAACACAATGATGGAGAAGCTCGCACGTCTCCAACCAGCTTTGGTCAATCGTTCGGCTCCACTGCTCCTGCACGACAACTCGCGACCTCATACTGCACAGCAGACGGTCTCCAAGCTACAAGAGTTGGGGTTGGAAGTTCTCCGTCATCCGCCGTACTCACCAGACCTTGCGCCTACAGACTTTTACTTTTTCCAGAATTTGGATAACTTCTTGGCAGGAAAAAATTTCAATACCCGAGAGGCAGTACAAAATGCCTTTGAAGAATTTGTTGCCTCCCGTCCAGTTGATTTCTTCAAGACAGGCATCAATAAGCTACCAATGCGTTGGCAAAGATGCATTGATTGCATGGGTGATTATTTTGATTAATAGAAATAAAAAATATACAAAAAAATTACGCTTCATTTATTTCGTGAAAAACGGCAATTTCATAGGTAAAGACCTAATAATAAAACAAAACACACCAAATTGGTACCAAATTGAACATATGTTGTTCGTGAAAACTTCGCATCGTCGTTAATTTTATAGAAATGTTTATATAGCTAGCGTATGATTTAATCGCGATACAATTTTGATAAAATTTAATATGAAAGTTGAAAACTCATTACACTTATGTGTAATGCAAATTCAACCCAAAAATGCTACTATACTGAAAGTGAACCCAAATACTTAGTTGCTTAATCATTTGGTTAGGACGTTTTTTTAATACTGATTATTTTTTGTTCCCCTCCACGTGAAGGGCAGGAGAATATTAAAAAAGTCCTTACGCATACCCCGCCACGCGCGATACGAGGGAATCGTTGTGAACTTACCAGAACCTCTACCCACTAAAATACCCCCCGAATGATTGTGACAATCATTTGCGAATCAGAAGCGACGACCAATTGGAGAAAAAGGCCGCGCAAGCGAGGACCCTTATGGGGTCATTTGATCACTGAAGGTGATCAAAGCACTGAAAGTGAATTCATAGCACTGAAGGTGCTCAAGGTGAATTAGAATTAGTTTTTGCAGCCTGAAGGGCTTCGAGATCGGCTGTCAGTTGCATGGCTACGTATGCGAATGCGTTCCTAGGCCTCGCGACTTTCAACTTCGAATCTAGGACAGGGGGAGTATCCGAGACGGACTCTCGAATTAAAGGATTGGGATGGGTGTTTTGAGGTGCTGTTGCACTGTAGGTAGTTCAAGATCTCTGTGCAGGTCTGCATTACGCACGTATTAGGGTGCGTTTGTGGCCCTGTGACAGAAGAGATTTTGAACCGCCAATAGTTTGTGCAGGAGGGAGGGTTTGGCGCGGGCAAAGATTTGCGAGGCAAAGGTCATGACGGGTCTAACGCAGGTCTTAAAGAGCGTTCGTTTCTTTCTGAAATACATTTTGCTATGTCTACCTAACATACTATTTAGGCGGCCTAAGAAACGACGGGCGAGTTTCGTTACTCTATCGATGTGTGGCTTGAAAAAAAGCGTCGGGTCTAAGCTGACGCCTAAGTATTTAGTACTGCGCTTCCAGGGGATGGAAATGCCTAACATTCGAACGTGGGGATCGTCGGCGGGACGGCGGCGTTTGTGATCGAAGCGAATCGCAAATTTCTTATCTGGATTCATATCGATACGCCATTTTTGAAACCATACTCCGAAGCCGTTTACGGCCTTTTGGAGTTTGGTGATGAGGTGCGGAACACTGCGGCCTTTGGTGTAGAGTGCGGTGTCGTCGGCAAAAAGGGCAAGTTCGACGTCTTTCGGCGGGATGGGGATTTCGTTGGTGTACACAGTATACAACAAAGGGGCGAGGACTGAGCCCTTCTTATGGTAGCGTCGGGTGACGGGTCGCTCACTTCCCTTTAATATGGTTGAGGAGGGCGATGGCTGGATCACGCTTTAACTCGGAAACGGGTGCCGCTTGAGGGTGTTCGTCATCTGGATACTTGGGGGCCGGGAGACATGCCAAGCTAACAGATGCAGATAAGAATAATTTTGTATAGACATAAAGAGACTCTGTAAATTTATTTTGAAAAAAATATACCCGTGAAGTTTTTTGCTAGTTCTTCTTCACGAAGGTTTTTTCGAACTGGTGGTAGTCATGTTTAATTTGACGTCAATAAGAACAAGTAATTGTGAATGTTGAGAAATAAATATTTCATTTCATTTAATTTCCTGGGAGACTCCAGCCTTTATTGGACCGGGCGTGGAGAGCGTACCTTCGTATCTAAAACGAATATATTCGGTCTTCGAGATACGATGAAATTGTCCTGACTAGGCAATCCGGTAAGCCTATTTAAAAAAATTTGTAAACGAGGATGCTCTTCCAGACTTTATCGAAAGCCTTTGGCTACGTCTAAGAAACCTGCGACCGTTTTATAACGCCGCGGATACAAACCGTCAAGTATGCACTCGGGCAGGAGTGCTTAGCGCGAAAGCCGAATTGATGGGGAAGGATGCGGGGGTTGCCATCCATTGGAAACAAATGGTTCGGCGTTCGAGAGAGAAAGACTCTCTCGAGAAGTTTAACCATGGCCTTGAGGAGGCTGATGGGTCTGTGATTAGCCAGGATAGTCAGAGGTTTACCCGGCTTAGGAATGCCTAAGACTGTAGCTTCTTATCAAGCTTTTGGAAAGTAGCTAATATCGAAGCAGGCATTGAAGATAATTGCTAGTAAGGTACGCAAGTGATGAGGCAGGTGCTTAAGTGCATGGTTGGGAATCCCATCCGCACCCGCATCCTTTTTGGACTTTTGACTTCTAATGAGAAGAAAGATTTCATCATTAGACACTGTGAAGGGGTCGGCTGTGATGGGGAGAGAGTCCCTGCGGAGGACTTTGTCCTCCACCGCCTGGATGTGTGAAGGATCCGAGGGTTGAGTGCTGGGCGAGCATTGTGACGCGATGCTATCAGCGATTCATTCGGCTTTCTCTTCGTCTTCGAACGAGTTAGTACCGTCGGGAGAGTCGGAGGAGGAGTATGAGTCGCGACGTCTATTCGTAAGACTCGGACAATACTATAGTACGCTGTGTAGATATTCTCCATGAGATCGTTCATCTGAGCATCTCTGAAATCCGCGAGACAAAACCTCACTTTACGTTGATTCGGCGGGCGGTGGATAGAGCTTGACTCTATTCCTATATAGCCACGTTCTTAGCTTTAGTAAGATTGCTAACGGCTAAGTGATGGCGGAATTGATAGCATCACTGAGCGAATCCACTATCGAGTTGAGTCGACTATCGAGACTATTAGTTTATTATGGAAACCGTGTTTAGAGGTCTAATCATTATATTATTTATGGAATATATACTTTTTGAAGAATTTATCAAGAACTAAGAAGCGGCTAATGCTAAGAGACGCTCTTGAGGAGAGCGAGAGGCTCCAATTTTGCTGGCGAGTAAGGCGATAGCCAACGACGGGCCTAAGGGATCTACGGAATAGGACGGGAAGGTGCGGCGACCGGACGCTGGCTCCAGGCGTTAGCTGGAGTTGGCTTTAGCTGCACGTGCTTTGCTTCCGGTGGAGCCCAGTTGCGCAGCGACAGGAAGTCAGCGGGAGTGAGCAGCAGCACCGGTTTAGGCGTGGCCCTCTTGGCGGAGAAGCGAAACGCTCGTGGAAAACCTTTGTCGTTTTGTAGCGGGGGGGAAGGAGGATTCGCGCTTTATGCACCTGGGAGGAGCTGAGCATAGCCGCTGCGTGGCCGTAAAGCTGGCAGCGGTAGCATTGCCCTGGGTGACCATGACGATGAGGGGCCTCGACAGAGATATTAGAGAGGCTGCAGATGGAACGCACCTCTCTGAAGATCTCCTTCAATTTGGGAGTGTTTGAAAGGATGACGAGGGTGAGAGAGAAACGCTTTCCCTAGTTTCAGTCCATTTGATGCACGGCTTTGGCCGGGAAGAACTGGGACTTAAGGTTCTCTAGAATGTCGTCATTCCTAGCTCAAACGGGATTGTTTAACTGTTTAGAGCCTAGTAAAAGACCGAATGTTGTCGATAGTTGCGACTTGTATTTTGATTGGTTTGCCTGCGTTAGACGCTGTGATATATGTAGTTAATTTTGTGCTCTTTACACAGGTTTGAGACCACGGTCCATCGCAATTTTTAGTGGGGGAAGTTGGGAAAAGGGAGCTTAGCCTTAACGGAGATGGGAGCGCAGCACGTTGCTGGCTTGGACGAAACCAATGGGGTCGCGGTCACTTGGAGTAACATAAGAGGTATGGAGGCTGGTGTTAAAGACACCGGCGCGGGTTCGGGTGTTGAGGACAACGCGGCTTGCTTTTAACGCTTCTTAGAGCGTTTCTAAAGTAGAGTAAACGCGGGCTCACGAGAGCCGGTTAAAGTAGCAAATTCCAACGACGCTTCGAACGCGGATTCTGAGTACGGGGGAGCGGTACGTTTATGACGCGACGCGCGCGAGGAAGTGTCCGACACGCAGTCCATTCGGTGGGCACGGGGAACGCGGGAGAGCTATACACCTAAGGAGCCATGGCGTTGACGGCCTGAGGGGCTGGGGTTGGGGCCTGACGGGCTGGAGATGCGTTAAGCACTAGTAAGGCCTGCGTAAAGACCTCGTCAGAAATAAGTAGGCCCGATGTGGCGAACGCCTGGGCGAAAGCTGGCGGACGAGCACTTTACCGTCACTCTGGGAATTTAGGCCTCTGCAATGAGATCGTGTCTGCTGGTTTCTCCAAGGCCTGAAGGGCCTTTAAAGCGCACCGGGTCAACGCTAGCAGGCTTAGTTGTCACTGTTAGGTTTCCACCTACTCAACGCGGGGTTTACTACGGAAAGTGTCAATAAATGTGCAACAAAAACCACGCGTAGACTGAACGGCTTCGTGACGTGAACCAGTCGCGAATTTGAGTTGCACTGAAAGTGCGAAAATTACTACGTTACAACCGGTCGATACCGGCCACAGAGCGACTCTCTAACTAACATAGCTAGCGCCAAGCGTCAAGAACGTATTGTGCGGCCTTTTTTTGCATGGCCTTTTCCTTTGCGCGGCCTCTTTCTCCGGTTGGCTGTCACTTCAGATGAACGCTGTGGGGTAAAACATTGCCAGTCATTCAGGGGGCTTTTAAGTGGGTTGTGGCTCTGGTAGGCTCGGAGCGAGTCCCACATAACCTCAATCGCGTGCGTGGGGTATGCGTAAGAGCATTTTTTAGATCCTCCTGCCCTCGCCTTGGAGAGGAACAAAAAAAGCAAGTACCTACGTAGCTACAAAAATCAGCCTGAGCGTTGTTAACGAACGTAAACTCAACTCAGTGGTTGCTGCTCTCACTAGGTGAGGTGTTCATTCGAGGGGATTTTTTTGGATACTGATTGAGTATCTAGTATTTATATTTCATAGAAAATAAAACTGAATCGAAATGTTTCGTAGAAACAAGTAAGTAAGGTGAATGACTAAGCTATCAACGCGGAGCCCAGACTAATAGATGAGTTGAGCTTAAATTTGGCGTATAGGTAGCTAGTTATAAGATAACGTAGGACCACGCTTACGGAGGATTTTGCCATTTTGCCATTCTACCTCTTAAGAGACAAAAAGGGGTTTAAAATGCTATTTTCATACACATCTCACACAATCATCACAAAGTTTTTGAAACTACAAGAGCTACGATTCAGAAAATCTTCACATGAACTTCTTCTAAGAAGGATTTAGCAAAATTCCACATCTAAAGTGATAAATAAAGGGATTTTTATGACATAAATGTTTGACCTTAAATACCCTTAATTCGATTTCAACTGACAGTGCCTGTTGGCGATGTGGGAGAACGTTCGGTTTTTTGTTTGTTTTGATTGCCGCTGATTGTTTGTTATTTCGGTTGGGCAATTGTTCGAATCCTATTAAAACACATTAATTCATTTTTGATATTTTTTGATTGTTGCTATTAAAGTTTTTATTTTTATTTTAAACATATATTTGTTTGTGATAAAGAAGGTAATAGAGGTTGCATATATTTGCAATTCGAACCAATATCTATCAGGGCGGAAATTTTAACTAAAAAATTAATTATAATTTGAATCATAGGCAATAGACAAAGTTACATATTTTGTTCACTTTGTTCAAAAACTACTATTAAAATGTGTTTTAGCAAGAAATGTATTTGATTAAAATTTTGACCACGTTACAACGTGAACTACGACAATATCGCAAAAATACTTTACATACTTATCTTTAGCCAAAAATATCTTTTAATTTGCTTATAGTGGTGATTTTTGAAGATATTTCACGTATTTTTTATGTACGTTAGACCATAAACCGTAATGTTTTAGAGTTTTCAAACAAGTACTTTTCAGCATTTAAAATAAATCCAACTTAATCCATATAGAAAGACACTACATCACTATAAGGAATCAAGTCTCCCGATACCTATTCTAAGTATAAGAATAGCAAATTCGCTAATTATTTAGCGGTGTTAAGACTTGCAACATCAGCATTAAATTTTAGCTTTACTCTTAAATATTATAGATTGGTAGTAATATTATAGATTAGTACTGTAGAGGGCCTGCATAAGGAGAAATGAAAAATATAGTAATATGGCGGCGTAAGGTTCATTCTTTCACAGAAGCTGTTTGTTTCTTTAATATAACTTTCCCCACAAGCAGCATTTTAAATCACGCAAAAATTTTCAATCAGTCAATTTAGTTACTACAAATGTAGAATTTGAAAGAAGTGTTTTCAGATGTAAAGAAAAATACAAAAAAAAATCGCAACGCACATCAAAAAAAAAAAAAGAGTATAAAATTCTAAAACCGTTCTACCAGCTGAAGTGATTACTGAAAGTGATTACTGAATTTTTAGTAGTATGCGTGTACGCAATATAGGCCAAATCAATTTTCTAGAAACTTGTTATCTGGAAGAATATTTTAAACGTTATTTTTAAGTTTCTTTAATTGTACTAGAAAATTTTGTAAAAAAGACGTATTATTTCATTAAAATGTTGGCAGCTGGTAAAATAATCATTTTAAAAGGGTATTTCGAGAAAATATACAAAAAGGATAATAGAAAACATTAAAAAAATAATTAAATAAAACTTAAATCATTATTACACAAATTTTTCAAGACTTCGCGTTGATAAATATTTAATAAAAAAAATTTCATAAAGTCAGCGGAACTTGTATTATGGATGACTATACAGCGAATTAAGAGGAAGCCCAGAATAAACATACATAGAACATAATAACCATGACCCGAGAACAAACATCTGTGTTCATCACTCGAATGAATGCCCCAACCAGAACTTGAACCTGAGACCTCCAGCGTAGGAAGCAGAGCTACTAACGCTACTCAGCCGTTCTGTGTAACTCCATTAAATTTAACTGTCGTGCAAGTTTTAAACTGATAACTGATAATCTTGGGTAGGTAACGATTAGTTGGAATTTTCGGTATCAAATGTGTCAATTTACTTCAAATGAAAATATGATTAAATGTTGGTGATAATTTTTTGAGTAATTGATGTTTGTTTTTTTTTAAACATTATATTTTACTGCGTTTGGCAATTAGTTAATGCAAGCCAATATATTTACTGCTCTTAAAATTTTACGTGAGCAAAGTCGCGGGCACAAGCTAGTAATAGTAGTAATTATATTTCGTCGCTTCTTTCTTCAGATAGTATATAATTAAACAGGTAGTCCTTTTAAGGTACTAGGTAACTTCGCACAGTTTTAGAGTATGTCATTTGACTTATTCAAAAAACTTTCCGTATTTTTACTTACTTTACGGTCCCGGCAAGTCTTCATTCTTTTTTCGTACGTGGAAACAAGCACACGTCTTATACCGACGAGTAACTTAACAGTTTAATATTAAATGTGCTGTACAAGTTGTACTAGACGTTCGAAAATTAAAACTAAAGACTAAACGATTGCGACTCGTTATTTCTTCCGATGAGGTAAGCCATTTTTTGTTTTTTTCATAAGTTATCGCGGGTATCTATAAACTATAATTCCGCTTTGTTGAAAAGATAATAATAATAATAATAATTAATCCCCAGACAAACACTGTATGGCCCCAAAGTAAGCAGAGCTTGTATTATGGTGGACCATACAGCGAACTGGGGGGGAGCCCAGATTAAACATACATATATAAATACAAACAATCATGACCCGAGAACATTTCTCGCTCCGATCGCCGCCCAGTGCGGACGTGCAAGACCCCGCTCTCCGTCGTTTGGTCCCTTCCCGATACTCCGTGGCGCTCAGTCTACTGACGTCACGGTTTAGCGTGTTGGTTCCGTGCTACGGTTTCAAGGTTCTTTCTACTCCCTCTGAGTGCTATCGAAGTGCGATTTTTCTTTGCGACTAAGCCCCTTAGTCTTCAAAGTGCTGTGCTAAGTAGTGTTGTGCTTGTGCTGAGTGCAGTGTTGTGCCCAGCGTAAGTAGTCTGGTTTCAGTGCAAAGGATACTTAACGGTGACAACGAATTTGTACTGAACTAGTCCTTTTTATTTTTTATTTACTTCTCTTCTCTATTTTATTTATTTTTCTCCTATCTATCTATTTTTTTTTCTTATTTATTTGTATCATATTTGTGTGTTTTCGTGTGTATTTGTCCTTTCTGTCGGTAAAGGTTGACCCTAACGCGGTCAACTCTTTACCTGCGCACCCTTTTTAGGTTTCTAGGTAGTGGCCTTCCGCATACTACGGTTAGTTTTAAGTTATTCTCCCCAGCCCCCCTACCGCTGGTAGGGAGGTTTGCCGCTAGGGTTGCTAAGTTTTTATTTAGGAACTCTAGGCATTTGTTATTTAATTAGGTGCTAGGTTTGCTAGGGGACCTAGGCATACATTATATATTTATATATTTCATATTCAAGCCCTCCAATGGACCTTGTAAGCATTCTTAGGTCGTTCGCTCAGGCGCTCGTTGCGTCCGGCGCCAACTTATCAGATGACGTAATAACGCAGGCCTTACAGGCATCTATCGCGTCCCCGGCCCCTCAGGCCTCAACCTCGGCCCCTCAGGCCTCAACCCCGGCCCCTCAGGCCTCCAACGTCGAGACCCCTCAGGTCTTAAGCTCTCCCGCGTCTCCCGCCTCGTCCGAGATGGACTGCGAATCGGTCGCATCCTCTCACGCGTCGCGTCGTAAGCGTACCGCTCCCGGGAGCGACTCCGAACCCGCGTCTGATACGTCGTCAGATGCCGTCACCTTAACCGGCTCTCCTGAGCCCGCGTTTCAACTCGTCGCCAAGCGCTCCAAGAAGCGCTCTAAGAAAGCTTCGGTATCTTCAATACCCGAGCCCTCCCCAGTGTCTTCAACACCAGCCCCCGCGCCGTTAAAATCGCTCGTAGTAACCGCGTCTCCGTCGGTCACATCGAAGCCAGCGACGCGCTGCGCTCCCGTCCCGCCGAAGCCTCAGCTCCCTCCGCCCGTCTTCCTGCGTGAAAAAGCGCGCTGGACCGCGGTTTCAAACTTGTGCAAAGTGCACAAAATTAACTATTTAAAAGCCGCCAACGCTGGCGATACAATCAAGATTCAAATAGCGACCGTCGACGACTTCCGCTCGTTTACCAGGTTACTCGGATTAAACCAAATCGCGTATCACACCTACGCCCTCCCGGAGGAGCGTAAGATCCGCGCAGTACTACGGGGCGTCCCGTTCGAACTCAGCAACGAAGACATCCTCGATGACCTTAAGTCTCAGGGTTTCCCGGTCACAGCAGTGCACAAGATGCACTCCAACCGCGGTAGGCGTTTTCCCTTAGCGTTGGTAATCCTGTCGAATACTCCCAACTCGAGGGAGATCTTTAGAGAGGCTCGCACAATTTGCGGACTCTCAAATATCTCCGTCGAGCGTCCCAACCCCCGTGGTCACCCTGGGCAGTGCCACCGCTGCCAGCTCTATGGCCACGCAGCGGCTAACTGTTCAGCTCCCCCCAGGTGCGTAAAGTGCCTGGATCCTCACTTCACTAAGGAGTGCACTCGCACTCCCGAATCCACTTCCCCCCCTGCCTGTGTGATGTGCGGCCAGTCCGGCCACACAGCTAACTACAGGGGTTGCCCGCGCGCTCCGCGCTCCACCACCAAGAGGGTCGCGCCTAAACCGGCGCCGCCGCTCACTCCTGCCAACTTCCCGCCGCTGCGCAACCGGGGTCCCCCGGAAGCAAAGCCCGTTCAGCCGACACCTACTCCGGCTCTGTCTTGGAGGCAGCGTCCGGCCGTTCCGCCTGCACCTTCCCGACCTATCCCAGCTCCCGTAGCTCCCGTAGGGCCGCGTCCTTCTCCGTCTTCCGCACCTCAGTCGTCGTTGGCTGAGGACATGAAGACCGTATTCGACGTTATTCAAAACGTCGATATTAACGAAATTTCCGTGCTCGCACGCAAACTGCGAGCCGCCCGCTCTCCTCAAGAGCGTTTATTTGCTTTAGCCGAGCATCACTCGCTCCTAAGTTCGTTGTAAATTCTTTTATAATTTATAAATTCGTAAATAATAAATTATAATGTCTAGACCCGCGAATCCCGCGTCCAGTCGTATTAAACCCAAGGGCTTATCCCTAGTATCTTTTAACGCTCGTAGCCTTAATACCAACCTTCCCGAGATTAAACTGTTCCTTCAGAACAAAGAACCTGACTTATTCCTTCTCCAGGAGACATGGCTTACTCCAAACCGCTCCAGGGGATTCGCTATACCTAAGTACGCGTTTATTCGTAACGATAGGCCCAACTCTGACGGTTTCGGCGGCACCGCTATATATTACAAAAGAGGCTTCCACTGCTGTCCTCTCCCTACCCCTCCTCTCCTCAACATAGAAGCCACTGTGTGTAGATTGGCTATGACTGGTCATCCGACCATCATCATAGCTTCAATCTACATACCTAGTGGTACCAGACCAATCCGCAGCGACTTTGAGGCCATTCTCGCCCTCGGCCATTCAGTCATTATGTTCGGAGACTTTAACTCCAAACATACTGACTGGACGTGCCTATCGACTAACACCAGCGGTATCGATCTCCTCGACATCACTAACTCCCTTGACCTAGATGTCATATCCCCCGTCACTCCCACTCACTATCCCAACAACCCGTCCTACTCTCCTGACATCCTCGACTTTGCAATTATCAAGCGTATCAATCTTGACCTAAGGTCTATCGAACCGCTCGATGACCTAGGCTCCGACCATCGCCCCGTTTCCCTCGTGCTAGGACCGCCGAACGATAACGTCTCATCTCCTAAGACCTTTACCAATTGGAAAGGTTTTAAAAATACGTTAGTTTCAGCCTTAGAGGCTCCGAACTCTCCACTCGCGATCTCTCCCGAGCAATTAGATAGCCCGGATAAAATCGATTCATTAGTAAATTCTCTCACTGATGCTATCAACTCAGCCATCAGTGACAACGAAAAGGTTGCTAAGCAAGGCAAACCCACGCTTCCCTTAGCCGTTAGCAATCTTATTAAAGCTAAAAACGCGGCTCTCCAGAGAGCCAAGAAATATCCCACGCCCGCCTATAGAACAGCTGCGAATCAGCTTCAATGTAAAGTTAGGTCTTGCCTCGCGGAACTCCGAGACGCTCAGATGAACGATCTCATGGCGAATATCTCTCCGTCCCACCAAGCGTACTATAGCATGGCCCGAGCCTTACGCGTAGACACCGTCTCTCACGGTCCTCCTCTCACTCGTCCCGATGGCACTACTGCCTTCGAAGTCGAAGAGAAAGCCGAATGCTTCGCCGACAGCATTGCCGCACAATGCTCGCCCAGCACGCAACCCGCGAATCCCACTCACATCAAAGCGGTGGAGGACGAAGTCCTTCGCAGAGACTCTCTCCCCATCACCGCCGACCCTGTCACAGTCTCTAATGACGAAATCTTGCTTCTCATTAGAAATCAAAAGTCCAAAAAGGCTCCGGGTGCGGATGGAATTTCCAACCACGCACTTAAGCACCTACCGCAACAGATGCTTACCTTGTTAGCTATCATTTTCAATGCCTGCTTCGACCATAGCTACTTTCCTAAAGCTTGGAAAGAAGCGACAGTCATAGGCATTCCCAAGCCGGGCAAACCTCTGAACGTCCCGGCTAATCACAGACCCATCAGCCTCCTCAAGGCAATGTCTAAACTTCTCGAGAGAGTCATACTTTCTCGAATGCGGAACCATCTGTTTCCAACGGATGGCGATCCTCTCATTATTCCCCATCAGTTCGGCTTTCGCGCTAAACACTCCTGCCCTCAGCAAGTCCACCGAATCGTCGAGTATATACTTGACGGTTTCTATCCGCGTCGTATAAAACAGTCGCGGTTTTCTTTGACGTAGCCAAGGCTTTCGATAAAGTCTGGCACAGCGGTCTCGTTTATAAACTCTACAAGATAGGCTTACCGGATCGCCTAGTCAGGATAATAGCGTCGTTTCTCAAAGACCGTACGTTTCGATTTAAACACGAAGGCACGCTTTCTGCACCTCGTCCCATAAAGGCTGGAGTCCCTCAAGGCTCAGTCCTCGCCCCTCTGCTGTACACCGTGTACACCAACGACATTCCCATCCCGCCGAAAGGCGTCGAACTCGCCCTCTTCGCTGACGACACCGCACTCTATACCAAAGGCCACGGTGTTCGGCGCCTTGTAACCAGACTCCAAAAGGCCGTAAACGCCCTTGGTGCATGGTTTCAAGAATGGCGCATCGATGTGAACCCTGAAAAGAGTTCTGCGATGCGCTTCGACCACAAACGCCGTCGTCCCGATGGCGATCCCCACGTTCGAATGTTAGGCATTCCCATCCCCTGGAAGCGCAGTACTAAATACTTAGGCGTCACATTAGATCCGACGCTTTCTTTCAAGCCACACGTTGAAAGAGTTTCGAAACTCGCTCGTCACTATTTAGTCCGCCTAAATAGCATGTTAGGTAGAAAAAGTAAAATGTCCTTCAGAAACAAACGTACACTTTACAAGGTCTGCGTTAGACCCGTCATGACGTATGCCTCGCCAATCTTTGCCCACGCCAAACCCTCCCTCCTGCACAAACTGCAGGTAGTTCAAAACCTCTTTTGCCGCCGGGCCACAGGCGCACCGTGGTACGTGCGTAACGCGGACTTGCATAGAGATCTTGAACTGCCTACAGTACAACAATATCTCAAAACACTCTCTGAAGCGTTCTTCAAACGCTCCGAAACCCATCCCAATCCTCTAGTTCGTGATTCTGTCTCATATGCTGCTCCTGTGTTAGACTCGAAGTTCAAAGTCGCTAGGCCTAGAAATGCGCAAGCGTACTCATCCACCAGACTGTCACGCGATCTCGCGGCCCTTCTGGCCGCAAATTCTAATTCTAACGTAAATTCTAATTCTAACGTAAATCCTAATACTAACGTAAATGCGAGTTAATTCAATTTTATTTTGCAATTTTTTTATTTTTGTTTAATTATTGATTTTCATTTTGAGCACCTTCAGTGCTACGTATTCACCTTCAGTGCTTTGAGCACCTTCAGTGCTATGTAATCCCAGCGGGTGACCCCTTCTGGGCCCCGCTAGCGCGGCCTCTTTCTCCAATTGGCCGTCGCTCAGATGAAGGCTGAGTGGCAAAAATGCACGAGCCGACAGGGGGTTTTTAGTGGGTATGGTCCTGGTAGGCGTCGGGACGAGTCCCACATAACTTTGGAATTGCGCCAGAGTATGCGTCAGGGCATTTTTATCCTCCTGCCCTTCCCGCGGAGGGGAACAAAAAAAAAAAAAAAAAAGACCCGAGAACAAACACCTGTGTTCATCACACAAATGAATGTCCCGGCCAGGACTCGAACCTGGGACCTTTGGCGTGTGAGGCAAGGCTACTTACCACTGCACTACACCAACACATCTTATCTATTAAAAGATATATCACGTTATCCGCATAAATTCCTGTTAGTCTTCTACCTGATGTTTTTTATTATAAACTAAAATGTCGCTTTATCGAAAACATGCGGAAAACACGTTTTAGCTATAATAGATATATCACGTTATCCGCATAAATTCCTGGTAGTCTTCTACCTGATGTTTTTTATTATAAACTCAAATTTCGCTTGTCGAAAAGACGCAGAAAATACGTGTTATCTGTAATAGATATATCACGCTATCTGCAAAAATACCTGGTAGTCTTCTACCTGATGTTTTTATTATAAATTTTAATTTTCGCTTTGTCGAAAAGATGCAGAAATACGTTTAATTTATAAAAGATAAATCACGCTATTTGCAAAAATTCCTGGTAGTTTCTACCTGATGTTTATTATTATAAACTATAATTTCGCTTTGCCGAAAAGATGCAGAAAATACGTGTAATCTATAAAAGATATATCACGCTTGCTGCTAAAATTCCTGGTAGTTTCTACCTGATGTTTATTATTATAAACTATAATTTCGCTTTGTAGAAAAGATGCAGAAAATACGTGTAATCTTTAATAGAGATATCACGATATCTGCATAAATTAATGGTAGTATTCTACCTTATGTTTCTTATTCCGATTATTGCTGTATAGTATTTATATTGTTATTTTTAATTTCTTTTTTCAATAGTACTTAAGAAATTTAATACAAATACAGAAAAAGCGTGTAGTCTGAAAGGGATTTAACACGATACCTGTATAACGTAATATTCTATTATTTATTTTTTTTTTCAAACCTGAAAGTCGTCATTGGAATTATTTAAATATAATGATGAATCCAGTGGACGAATCTCCAGCTAGCCATTTCGGTTACCGCAATACCTGAGCCCTCTATGTAGACGCTCTCTAATTTGGAACCGTCGACCTCCCAGAATGAACCGGGCCAGTCGGGAAAATTATTTCCGACATGGATCCAGAGATTCTTTCTAACCTCGGGGCTTAGGGGCTCCAGTTATGGAATAACCGCTATAAAAATAATAAAAAGTTATAATAATAATAATAAATTACACCGAAGCTATCTAAGTACTCCCCAAACATCGACAGGCAACCGGTCAACCCAGTCGGGAAACGGAATGGGACCTCCTCGTTACCCACAAACAGGGGGGGGGGACATCAATGGAAAGTGCCAGTGCCTCCACTTCAGCGTCCACATTTGAATTCGGCGTTCAACGCAAAATTCAACCAATCCGGGACTCGTGCATCGAATCAACCTTAATTCAGGTACACGCAGGTCGAATCCGTTACTTTTACGATTATCGACTTAAAATAACAAATAATGAAACAATTTTATAATAAAATAAATAAAATTCTGTTTGTCAAGTTCCATTTCATGATAAAATTACACCAGTATTACTCCCAAACATATTTTTGTCACATAGTGAAAAACGAAATATGATAATAGCAATTAATAAATTGTTACACATAGAGGCTATAAAACCTTGTTATACCTCAAAAGACCAGTTTATATGAAACAAATATAATAAACAAATATTTTTAGCGCCGAAACTCAACGGCGAAAAACGGTTCTTACTAATAAAAATAAAAAAATTAATAAAATCCTACAATTTTGTAGAAAAAGTACACTTTAAAATGGAAGCTTATAAAACAGTTTCTAAATTGATTCCCCATAACGGTTTCTTAGCTAACATGAATAAGAAAGATCATATTTACTCATACCTACATTTGTTAATTACAAAATTTTTTGTAATTATTATAAGAATTTCAAAATAACTAATATAAATTTGTGGTTTGAAAGTTGTTTTTAAGGCGGATAATTAGTGAAATTGTTTATTCCTGACACGATTTTCACAGATTACAAAATTAAATTATCTAGTTGTTTATAAAATATGGTTTGTTAGTTTGTAAGTCATGTGCATTTTTTTTTTCATTATTTAGAGAATCAGATCTCTGGATAATGGGGAAAGCCTATCATTTACACCACACACAACACCCTTAATAAATACTTCTTGATTTGTATTGCAACATAATAAAACATTATATTAAGGACTAAATTATGTATAAACTTATAATTTTAACACACCAGAATCCCCTCACGGTTTCACTTGCGTAGCTATGTGCCAATCCTGTAAAAATTGAGGACAAAAAGTGGTTATTTAGCCCCAGACATAATAATTTTATAAAAATTTAAAGTCAATCAAAAAATGTCAGATTTGGTCGATGACATATGAACTTTTTGTTTATCTCATTTTGTAGTCAAATTATATTCCTAATATTTCACGAAATTAACGACTTCGACAACAGATTGCTGAGCTGATATTCCATCAAGTATAAAAGTTACGTTACCATAATAAAGTAAGATATTTTGAATTTAAATATTTTGAATAATTGTTTTATTTAAAAAAAGGATCTTTCCCTTTTTTGTTTTTGATTTAATATTTTATATAACAAGCATCAGCAAATAAAAATAAGCATCGAACCTTAATGACTGCGCCCAACTCAGTGATATGAAATGGTCATATCTTACTAAACTTTTCCTATGAACAAAACGTAACAAACTATCACAGTCCAGTTATCGCCAAGTTAGTAAACTTCGTGTCCATCCAATTTACTAACTCCTAGAGTTACAACTAATAGGGTTGTCAACATGACAACGGATTTTGTTGAAATGTTGCTAATTTCAATAAAAACAGGCTAGATCCGGTTTACACATGTTTTAGAAGAGTTTAAATATACACGGTTTAAATATCGCCGTAAATTATACTAGTATTAATAGGTTTTATTTTTTTTTAGAACTCTCATGGAGCGGCAACAGTTCCTTTCTAGTTTATGCGCCACAACAACTACGTAAACCTGATTGTATTTCAATTCAAGGAAAGGACATCCATTAAAAGAGGCAAAGGCAATCCTTAAAGACAAAAAGAAGCTATGATAAATGTCACCCTTGGGCCTTTTGCCAGCTATGAAATTATATACTGTTTCATCTGGACGCCTGCTTAGAAATATCATTTTCTTATTGACTGATCTACGATAGTGCAAAATACATAACATCATTATATATATCGACAAACACTAAATCGTGTATCAATATTTTTTTACGAACAGAAGTCTTCTTATTTCGCAAAGAAACTTATAACGTGTAAACCAATGACTACTTCGCTATTTAACTTTCCCTTTTCTATGTTATAGGGAAAAACGAGGAACTACTTTCTTTTGTTTACAATGTCTATGAGTGTGCGTGAATTCTAAAATTTTAGATTTGAGGATGTAATGAGATGTAATTGTAACAATAGTAGAATGTAATAACCTAAGATATTTCTACTATACTCGTATAAGTGGAGACTTTTAAAATAAATGACTGTTTTGAAACTTACTCTGTAATGTACACAATTTGTATTAATCGATAGGTTTCCCTAATATAATAAAATAAAAAATTTCAACGTTGATAAAGAAAAAAACTATAAAATATTTTACTATATACACTATACTTTTAATCTCTTACTAAGCGGCAATTTGTCTTAAATTTGTACATTTAACTTTTATGAGAAAAGGAACACTTAACATTAAATACTTAACATTAAGCAAGTGATCTATTAAACTTTATATTTTTTCTGATAGATTTTACATTTTCAAATAAGCAAAATCCACAAAATCTGTAAACAATATAAGTAACTAGGTTTTGCCCACGATTTAAATATTCCTCGGAAACCATTATTTTTGTGCCCCTATGTCCAATGTCCTTTTTTGTCGACACGAAAACATGTACGAGCATTTTTATGGTTGTCGGTTGAGTAGGTAATGCATGTAAGCAAACAAACAAACAAACTCACTTTTAAATAAACTATATTAGTTTGGATTTTTTGAACTATTTTGGCAGAAACGTTACGAGGTCACGTCGTTAAAAAAGTGCTGTACCTGACATGTATTTAAAACCACAGTCGTATTATTGAAATTACTATGAAGATTAGGTTAGGTAAGTAGTTATTGTTACTAAAATGTAATGTTAAAATATACATTTGTCATCTGAAGTTTCAATGAAGTGTTACTGTAAGACCCATTAGTAAAGCTGTAAAAAACTGTACCATTTTGGACATATTTTTTTAACATGTAATATTTAAACTAATAAAGCTAAGAATAATAGAACCTAAAAATTTATTTTAGCATTTTTAAAATACCTTTTTCTCAAAGAGAAACTGTGACACAATGTGGTTGGCGGTATTTATTTAACTCTATCAGGATTCCATTAACATTTTTTGAATTGAGATAAAGGTACTGAATTATGCCAGTTCTCTTACGAATTCTATTTACTTTTTTGCTAGTGCTGGGAATAAGCAAATTCATGCCATAATACTTTAATTAGATGTTAGATGTTTATACAATTGTTTCCTGAATGTACAAAAATGTTCTGAACAAAATAGTGCCTTTAGGAGTATTTGGGTCCTATTACAAGTTAGAAGCATTCGGTCACATTTTATTTGAATATTTATCAATGCATTAAAATACTAACGAATTTATTCGAGAAATCAGTATAAATCCATGTTTTAAAGTTTGAAACCAGCTTAAAATCGACAGTGAGTTTCATTGCTAAAAATATCAATTTAGTAGTCGGCTTTCCAAATACTATGTTAAATGATTCAATTTACAATCACATTGTTTCATTTTCAAACAGCAGCTTGTAAAATTCAATAAGAAATAATTACCTAGACAGTGCTAGTTGTGCAGTGAAGTGCTGGCTCCTCTATCCAAAGATCCCAGAATCGATCCCAGTGACTGCCAAATTTACCACAGAGTTTGTAGAAGTTATGTGCATTAAGATATGTGCATAGGGGCCGTTGAACAATGACATGGCCGTTGCATTAGGGCATTTTTTCGCCGTTCGGTACTGTTAGTTAAATTATAAATCGTTGCCTATCAGTTTGCCGCTTGGCCACATTTTCGATGGCATATTAGTGCGATCATAATCTTTATACATACTTTTGCTTATAGAAGGCTTCCAACATGCCTACCACTCGTCCTTATTTTGCTGGGTTAAATGCCGTCGGGACCTAACAGTAATAATGTTTTACAGGTTGGTGAAATGTAAAACCACCAAACAACCTAAATATTAAAACATTAAATTGAGCTTAAAACATGTACACTTACATCTGAAGTCGAACTGCAGCAATCAATCTCAGCTTTATCATAAATTTTTACTTTTGAAATTGAAGGACAACGATGTCTTTGTCCCGTAAACAAACTTCTAGGTGTAATATTTGAGGTTGTTTGACATTATACATTAACTTTCGAATTGTAAATCCCTTGATTGTGTTTATGCGCATTTTACGGTTTTTGTAAATGTACATGTGAAATTTAATAGAACTTTAACTAAATTAAAAACGCCCAGTAAACAAGGCTAAAGCTTAAAATAAGACCTCTCAATCCTCTCGACAATCATACCCCTTGGTCATTAAAAATAAATTAGGTGAAAACTGGATGACATTATTAAAATTTATAATCCTCCTTATTCAAATATAATCAAAAAGTGGGACCTAACTTTTTTTTTAATTCATACGATGAAAATCTGCTTATTATTATTTTAAAATATACCTAAAAATATTTGCCCAATTCTGTTTCTGCTAGAAAAAATGATGTGATGTAGCGCATGAATTTGAATTTGAATAACTTGTGTTACTCTTATTTTACTGGCGGTACGTAAAGAACTAAAGTGGGAAGTGTTTTTATATCGTAAATCTAAGACTAAACTAAACCCAGGAAGTCTCACCTCAATAGGTAAACTGCACGGAAAAAAGTTCTTAGTAAATGCTTAACTGCTACTCTATATATAACAGCTGTGCTGTGGAGTGGCTCGAACTTCGGCGTTCAAAAGAAAAAAGTTCCCTCGTATCGTGCAGTATCCGAAATCAAAAGATGAGCCAAAACTTCAATAGAGTGCAATATAGAGTCACGTACTTTAGTTCAAGTTAAGGTAATGTAAATATTAATAACTAATAGTTCGTTGATTCTTCACTTTAAAAGCTAAAGAAAGAAAATTTTAAGAGTAGTATTTACTTAATAATATCTCTCTACTTAATATTAAACTCTAATATCAATAAAATTAATATATACAACGAAACCATGTTCGTTACAAAGTGGATTACCTGGCACTTTCATTTCTTTATGGACTCCGTCGAGACTTTGTAAGAATACTTGGAGACATAGGGTTATTCCGATTGTTCACTAGTTTAATCTTAAATATATCTTCCTACAAACTACTTGTATGTGACGTTGTTTTGTCCAATTTTCTTTCAGTAAGTTTGTGACAGTAAATTTTAAAATCTATCCATAACAATCAATTCAAAGATTTTCATTTATATTATGCACTACACATTACATGAGTCAGTGACCAACGAGTCACAATACTTGATACAATACTGAAAATACTTGCTCACTGTTATTAACCGATAAAATTTGTTAGATATTCTTCCAGTCTTCCTGTTAGGCCGCTCAATAAAGGGAATCATTACAAAAGTTAACATTGAACCATTACATACATTTGGAATAAAAATACGTACAAAAATAATGAACCTATATATACTATCATAGGCATGGCTGATAAACGTCGGTGTTTTAAAACAACGTCTACCGAGTCAGCTAGTTAAGAATATAATTGAAAAATCTGTACTATAATAACAATAAAGATTTTCATTTTTATTTTAGTACAGATGATTAGGCTTCCAATACGCACTATTTACCTCCTGAACATTACTTACTTTCACCAGATCTACCCATACGAAAACTAGATTTTTAAAATAATTTTCATTATAATGAGTAAAATTCTAGTTAATCTGCACGATGGCTAAGCTTTTAATAAGACTAAGATTCGTTCCGTATTCGAGCTAAGATTTGTTTATTATCAATAATAAAAGTTGTGAGAAATTTTCATTTGTGTCTTAATCGGAACAGCTAAGCTGTAAAGCTCTAAATGTATTGGGTCTTGTGATAGCTGAAAATGTTGCTAACAGCTATGCAATTTCGATTTAGGCACGATGAAAGATGTCCGAAGATATTAAATATATGTATTTTGTTAGTGAACGTTCTTTGGGTTATGCAATGGTGAAGCTAATAAGATAGTTTGAAACGATAGTACTGACACCAAGTGTAAAATATTTCTACCTGTGATTAAATAAATATTTTGAACTTTTGACAGAATACTTAAAATTTAAGGTAGTAAACGGTCTGATAGATTTAATAATTAGTGTACTTTGTTATCAGTTTTTTTTTTAATGAAATACATAAAATAAATAAAGGTCGATGTTATTTCTAGGGTCCTTATACATCAATAAATTATGTGTGATCGTTTTCTAAAACTAGTCAAATAGCCTATTCGACATAACACAAATTATATTTAGTGCACAATAATTGTATTTCTGTTTTTATTTTTTAAGTATCTCATTTTGAGTTGTACTAAAATTTAGGTAATATACGTACTCCACTCACAATGAAGTGAGCTTGGTGAACATATGTGACAGCTTCATAATTAATTTATGAATAAAATGATAAAAATCGGTTATGTACCTCAATATACAATATACAGGCTAAATATTATATTTGATATACTTTGAAGGCCATCATATTTATAATCGTGTTGAAACATTAATTATAATTATCCTCGAATTAATAACTTACCAATCTATGATGTGTAACCTATGTTTTATTTTTAAGGATAAATAACTAGAACTGTGAACTGACAAGCGTTGCTTGTATCGTTAAAATGTTATAATATTTCCTTAAGTTTCGCGGTTAATTGTCATTAAAATTGTTAGACTTATCTAGTCCCATCTTCACTAGCACTGAGCCAGCCTAAGCGTTACCAACCGAGGCAGACGCATTGAGATTCGCTTGGGTGGTATGTCAGTGACAAGGAAAACATCTGTTAATCGGTTCTTATTTTTAGATACAACGAGAATACTAATAGATGATATAGCATTAAGTTCTTGTATTTAATATGACACTGCCAGCACTTTCCGTATTAATCACTATGCACACTATGCATGCAGACCGAGAAACAGATGGAGATGACTGAATGCTTTCATAACTGTCAAGTTGCCTGTCATTTTAATCACTCGTGACCACGGTATTTGGGTAATGTACCGAAACGTCTAAGTAAAAGTTAAAAATATAATTAAACGCGATAAAATACGTTTACACAAAAATGTATGACCTCAAAGTAATCAGAGTATGTAAAAATAGATTTATAAATACAAACAACCATGACTCGAGGCCAAACATTTGTGTTCATCACACATAATAATGCCCCGACCAGGACTCCAATATGGACTCTCCGGCTTAAGAGGCATGGCTGCCTCAATATCGCGGTTAAAGTAACATGAGAGGTGTCGATGCAGAGGACCCACAACCATTTGTTCCAATTAATCACTTTGAAGACCAAGTGGTATAGTGGGTAGCCTTACCTAATACGATAGATGTCCCAGGTTTGAGTCCTAGTTGGGCCATTCTGATAACCGTAAAAGTTTAGATGTTTGTTCCTCAATCACGTGATGAGAATCACGCATGATTTTTGACTCATGTATCCTGAAATACAGGCAAACTTTTATACCGAAAGAAACATTAAGTACTGGATATTAATATAACTCTTACCACCACAGTAAAAGGACTATGTGTTAAGATATAAGAACGCTATTCACTTCTGCTTCCCGATTACAATATGTGACAATCAAAAAGATTAATATTTGTCCCTAAGTCAGAGACATCAATATTTCTCCGCAATTTCCAATTATTTAAAATAATGTTGCCATTTCAATTTAAAGAAAAAACTACAAAGTCCCATAACGTTGGCGCAATTATTTACAATGACCAGCAATAAGTTGCAAGGCTGAACGATAAAAGTAGTAGGAATTCATTAAGGCACTTTTTGCTTCTCATAAGGTCTACTTTTTGTCGATTGCTCTAGAGACGCATAAGCGTGCCCAAAACTTATACATGATAGCAGAAATAATTAATCGTACATTGTCGTCTATACGTATCTAGAAGTATATAAATTAAAATAAAAGAATTTATGTCAAAAAAAACATTAATTTGTTTAATATCTAATCAAGTTCATTCATGAAAGCCATTGTACAGTAATTTAATTGTTCATGATGCCTGTTATTGTAAACAATGTAAATGAAGAACAATTGAAAAAATTGTTTTTCATGAAATGTCAAAATATATACTTACATAACAGTTTTTAAATTTTCTTTATAATTCATCTTTTTTTCAAAAATGGTACTTACTCGTAATTTTCATGCTTGATATTTTTTGGCAATATCTAAATGTTTTATTGCTTAGAAGAAAATGATCACCACATTTCTTTAATTTGTCGTGTTGTTTGTTGCGAAGGATAGGTACTTATAATTGATAGATAATGATTGTAACTAAAATAAATAGGTAGGTTTTAATTAAAGTAATTTTAAAATTTTTAAATAAAATTCTAAAGGGATCAAAATGAAAAATTATTCATAATTGTGATTCTCCTCTATGATATGATGTATGATATCCGCTATTTGTCAAATTTTATCGATATAAAAATACAGATGCTGATTTTTAAGCTAATGCTAGCTTGATGCACAGAGCTCAGAATCTTTGAGAAATATATATTTTAAATATTATATTTAAAAATAAACGTAGAAACAAGTTAATGTTTAAAAAACTAAAATGTATAATGCAACCACTATTTTTATCCAATGGTCTAAAGCATTTTGATTTTCCACTTTCTACTCTATTTCTTGCGAATCAGTGCTGCCTGTACGTGACGTTCCCACAAGAGGAATACTTTCTGTGATACTAATTGAGAAGCTAGCTCTACGGAACATATCAGCAGCTATAGCTAACCATGTTACAATGCTTTACTTGGTAAAACTATTTTTTACAGAATAAGCTTAAGCTTGAGGTACTTAAAAGTTTTGTATTGAAAGATTCATAATATTTAGTTTGATACATTATTATACTCAATCAATTTTGTGTGTACGATACACGCTCCGTACAATTATGATAGTGATGGTTACTAACTTACCGTTTCCACGCGTCTATAGAACATAAGTAGACAATATGTTGACCAAAACGTATTATATAAAACTTCAGCCGTTTCCAAAATAAACATGCAGAAACAAACAAAAAATCTTTAAAAAGTTTTAATTATATTAAAGGGTTGAGTTCAAAATGTTCGTGTCGTCGGCCACTTATGTTTCAGTAAAATATATAGTTTAAATTATTTTTATTATAATAATCAATGAGGTTAATACCATATTTTATAATCACTTGAGCTAAATACTAATTAGTGTTTTTATTTTTTAGTGTCAAAATAGCCACCATTAGAGTAAACTTATAATAACTATACTGTATTGCACCACAAATTCTTTAATCTAAAAATATTTGTTACTTCATTTAATAGGGAAAAATAGGAAAAATAAACAATTAACTACTAATTAATTATTTATTGTGTTAGTTTGCTATTTCATTAGCAGGCTGCATTCACTTGTTGCACAAAAACAGAGCGAATTTTTTTTTTATTGAGAGTTGCCGATCAAAGAAAATAATTTCGCACATAAACCCAAGCAAATAAAAAGCACAAAAATAAAGACTATAAAGCTGACATAAATATATTTTTAGTGATATTATTTAATATGTTATGATTTCGACATTTTTAAAGTAATTTCTTCAACTGAATATCTTTGTCATCTATTTTAAATCATACAGATTACCTCAAGTATTTCTTTTTGCATAATGATTAACCTAAGGTTCGAGAACCTTGTCTGTATCGGTAAAGCTGCACGCAGTTACGTATTCCTTGATTTGCTTTTATGTCTTTTATATATTTATATACATAATTTGGTTCTGACTTTCTTTTTAGTAATTATTATAAAATGTTATAAAAATTAAGGTATAGTCATTTTTTGCGTAAAGTACTGAAATAAAAAGCTTATTGAGGGCCTGGAATGAACTCAACTATTTGTATTACTTTAGTTAAGACTTGTAGTAAAGGTTTTTGTATCAAAAGATTTTGAATTAAAGTAAAAAAGCGGTAAATGAAAAGCAAATTTCGATTAATTTTATTACTGTGCTGTATTAAGTACGTATACTTTTAATTTACATTTTTAAATGAATAAAAATTATTCTTGTGTTTTTGCACTAAATATAAGCTGATTTATAAATTATTTTCTTTTTTCTATAGAAAAATAAGACACTATTTCTACATGTCAATAGGGTTAAACAAAGTCCGAAATAAAGATGAAACAAAAGAAATTGTTGCAACGCGCCATATAGTAATAAACAAGGCGATTCGGTTCACTCCTCGATTAAACTGTGTCGTAGACAATATGTAGCTAGAATGTTCACGCGTAAACTGTTCAAAAAATCGTCAACACTTGAATAAAATGTGTTTTCGATATCAAAAACGTCAATAATATAGCATTTTATTCTTTGGCTCTTCACTGTCACTTTTGACTCTTTGTTGATAAAACAAAAATATCACTTTAGTCCACCGTTTGAAAATGCGTTCCTTTGTGATCTTCGCGTTAATCATTTTATTCCATAATTATAATTCTTAGTTCACGAATAATAAAAATTTCATACGGTTAAATAACCTTTGGCAACATTAACCACAAAGTTAAACTTTAAAAGCAAAGATTTAATACGCAAAATATAACTTATATTTTGCGTATTATCAAGTAAAACCTCAGTTGTTATAGATATTTTTAGATTGTAAATGGTTTAATATTAGCGAAAGATCTAATCGTGGTGGATTTGTAAAAGCAACTCATAGAAGATTGTTAATTCAGTCAAACAAGGCCTACAACACCCCATAAAGCAGCTCAATGCTATTTGATCTGCATTCATTTTTTGGGGGTATATTATACAGACAAAGCGCTCAACGAAAGTGCTGATGAAGACGTAGTATGTGTGCTAACGATTATATGTTTCATTCATCTGTTTTTATTTGTTAACTAATTTATAATAAAAAAATTTAAAAAATAATATTGAAATATAACAGGAGTCGTATGAACTATTTAACATCAATTACTTTTTTTAACTGAGGATTACGTTCAGTCTTTGGTTTATTGCAATTATAATGACATCTGACGACAGTTGAGAAAAATATAAATTTAAATAAGTTGTCTATAAGGTAATATGAGCCTTACTTATTTTAACTTAAAAGTTTCTAACTTAATATAACTATCTTATTACCATCCCGGATTAGTTCCCCCTGTAATTAGATATTGCGAATTCGTCGTAGCCCAATGTAATCCCCTGGTGTTAGAGTACATAAAAAGTTTTAATGAAAATTAAAAAGCTTACTGTATTCTGTAGTAGTAGAGTTTTCTATGTTAAGATCTCGTCTGGGACGGTACGATATGATACGGTACGTACAGTCTTTTATATTTTAACCGCCACAATAATTACGTGGATGCATTCTCGCTCCGATCGCCACGCGGTGCGGACGTGCAAGCCCCGTTCTCCGTTGATCGGTCCTTTCCCGCTATTCCGTGGCGCTCAGTCTACTGACGTCACAGTCTAGCGTGTTGGTTCCGTGCTACGGTTTTCAAGGTTTTCTACTCCGTCTGAGTGCTATCGAAGTGCGTATTTTTCTTTGCGACTAAGCCCCTTAGTCTTCAAAGTGCTGTGCTAAGTTGTGTTGTGCTTGTGCTGAGTGCAGTGTTGTGCCCAGCGTAAGTAGTCTGGTTTCAGTGCAAAGGATACTTAACGGTGAAAACGAATTTGTACTGAACCAGTCCTTTTATTTTTATTTTATTTCTCTTCTCTATTTTATTTATTTCTATTTTTCATATTTATTTTTATCATATCTGTGTGTTTTCGTGTGTATTTGTCCTTTCTGTCGGTAAAGGTTGACCCTAACGCGGTCAACTCTTTACCTGCGTACCCTTTTTTAGGTTTCTAGGTAGCGGCCTTTGGCGTACTACTGTTAGTTTTAAGTTTTCCTCCCCAGCCCCCCTACCGCTGGTAGGGAGGTTAGCCGCTAGGATTTTGCTAGGTTTTAGGAACTAGGCATCTTTTATTATAATTATATTTACTAATATTACTGTCCCAACCCTCCCTAATGGATCCGCTAAGCGTTATTAACGCATTCACCCAGGCGCTTGCTGCGGTAGGCGTCTACATCCCGAAAGACATCATAACGCAGGCCTTGCAGGCATCAATCGCGTCCCTGGCCCCTCAGGCCTCAACCCCGGCTCCTCAGGCCTCAACCCCGGCCCTCTCCTCAAGAGCGTTTATTCGCGTTAGCCGAGCATCACTCGCTCCTAAGTTCGTTGTAAATTTATTTTTATTTTTTTATTTTTGCATAAAATCGTAAATAAGTAAATTATAATGTCTAGACCCGCGAATCCCGCGTCCAGTCGTATTAAACCCAAGGGCTTATCCCTAGTATCTTTTAACGCTCGTAGCCTTAGCACTAACCTTCCCGAGATTAAACTGTTCCTTCAGAACAAAGAACCTGACTTATTCCTTCTCCAGGAGACATGGCTTACTCCAAAACGCTCCAGGGGATACGCTATTCCTAAGTACGCGTTTACTCGCAACGATAGGCCCAACTCCGACGGTTACGGCGGCACCGCTATATATTACAAAAGAGGCTTCCATTGCTGTCCTCTCCCTACCCCTCCTCTCCTCAACATGGAGGCCACGGTGTGTAGATTGGCTATGACTGGTCATCCGACCATCATCATAGCTTCAGTCTACATACCGTGTGGCTCCACTCCAATCCGCAGCGACTTTGAGGCCATTCTCGCCCTCGGCCATTCAGTCATTATGTTCGGAGACTTTAACTCCAAACATACTGACTGGACGTGCCTATCAACCAACACCAGCGGTATCGCTCTCCTCGACATCACTAACTCCCTTGACTTAGACGTCATATCCCCCATCACTCCCACTCACTATCCCAACAACCCGACCTACTCTCCTGACATCCTCGACTTTGCAATTATCAAGCGAATCAATCTTGACCTAAGGTTTATCGAACCGCTCGATGACCTAGGCTCCGACCATCGCCCCGTCTCCCTCGTGCTAGGTACGCCCAACGTTAACGTCACATCTCCTAAGACCTTTACCAACTGGAAAGGCTTTAAAAATACGTTAGTTTCAGCCTTAAAGGCCCCTAACTCTCCGCTCGCGATTTCGCCCGACCAATTAGATAGCCCGGATAAAATAGATTAATTAGTCAACTCTCTAACTGATGCTATTAACTCAGCCATCACCGACAACGAAAAGGTTGCTAAGCAAAGCAAACCCGCGCTTCCCCTAGCCGTTAGCAATCTCATTAAAGCCAAGAACGCGGCTCTCCGGAGAGCCGAGAAATATCCCACGCCAGCATACAGAACAGCTGCGAATCAGCTTCAACGTAAAGTTAGCTCTCGCCTCGCGGAACTCCGTGACACTCAGTTTAACGATCTCATGGAGAATATCTCCCCGTCCCACCAAGCGTATTATCGAATGGCCCGAGCCTTACGCGTAGACACCACCTCTCACGTTCCTCCTCTCACTCGTCCCGACGGCACCATTGCTTTTGAAGTCGAAGAGAAAGCCGAATGCTTCGCCGACAGCATAGCGGCACAATGCTCGCCCAGCACGCAACCCGCGGATCCCTCCCACATCCAGATGGTGGAGGACGAAGTTCTCCGCAGAGAATCTCTCCCCATCACCGACGACCCCGTCACAGTCTCTAATGATGAAATCTTGCTTCTCATTAGAAAGCAAAAGTCCAAAAAGGCTCCGGGTGCGGATGGAATTTCCAACCACGCACTTAAGCACCTGCCTGAGCAGGTGCTTACCTTGTTAGCTATCATCTTCAATGACTGCTTCGACGATAGCTGCTTTCCAAAAGCCTGGAAAGAAGCGACAGTCATAGGCATTCCCAAGCCGGGTAAACCTCTGAATGTCCCGGCTAATCACAGACCCATCAGCCTCCTCAAGGCAATGTCTAAACTTCTCGAAAGAGTCATACTCTCTCGAATGCGGAACCATCTGTTTCCAACGGATGGCGACCCTCTCATCATTCCCCACCAGTTCGGCTTTCGCGCTAAGCACTCCTGCCCTCAGCAAGTCCATCGATTCGTCGAGTACATACTCAAAGGATTCTCTCAGCGTCGTAAAAAAACAATCGCGGTTCTCTTTGACGTAGCCAAGGCTTTCGACAAAGTCTGGCACAGCGGTCTCGTTTTTAAACTCTATAAAATAGGCTTACCGGCTCGCCTAGTCAGATTAATAGCGTCGTTTCTTAAAGACCGTACTTTTCGATTCAAACATGAAGGCACGCTCTCCGCGCCTCGTCCCATAAAGGCTGGAGTGCCGCAAGGCTCAGTCCTCGCCCCTCTGCTGTACACCGTGTACACTAACGACATCCCCATCCCGCCGAAAGGCGTCGAACTCGCCCTCTTTGCAGACGATACCGCCCTTTACACTAAAAGTCAAGCGATCCCGTATAACATCACCAGACTCCAAAAGGCCGTAAACGCCCTCGGTGTTTGGTTTCAAAAATGGCGTATCGATGTCAACCCAGAAAAGAGTTCTGCTATCCAATTCGACCACAAACGTCGTAATCGCCACAACGATCCGCACATTCGTATGTTAGGTATTCCCATCCCCTGGAAGCGCACTGTCAAATACTTAGGCGTCACCTTAGATCAGACGCTTTCTTTTAAGCCACACGTCGATAGAGTAACGAAACTCGCGCGTTTTTACTTAAGCCGTCTATATAGTATGATAGGAAGAAAAAGTAAAATGTCTTTTAGAAATAAACGTACGCTTTATAAGGTCTGCGTTAGACCCGTCATGTCATATGCTTCGCCAGTCTTTGCCCACGCCAAACCCTCCGTCCTGTATAAGCTGCAGGTAGTTCAAAATCGCTTCTGCCGCAGGGCCACAAACGCACCTTGGTACGTGCGTAACGCGGACCTGCACAGAGATCTTGAACTGCCTACAGTGCAACAGTACCTCAAAACACTCCCAGAATCGTTCTTCAAACGCGCCGAATCCCATCCCAATCATCTTGTTCGAGATTCAGAATCATATACTGTTCCTGTGTTAGATTCGATTTACAAAATCGCTAGACCGAGAAACGCGCACACGAGCGAACGCACGCAGTTAACTTTAGATCTAGAGGCCCTTCAGGCCGCAAATTCTAATTCTAACGTAAATTCTAATTCTAACGTAAATCCGAATTAATGCAATTTTATTTGTCAATTTTTAATGTTTTTATTTATTTACTTTTCTTTTTTGAGCACCTTCAGTGCTATGTAAATCCCAGCGGGTGACCCCTTAAGGGCCCCGCTAGCGCGGCCTCTTTCTCCGATTGGCCGTCGCTCAGATGAAGGCTGAGTGGCAAAAATGCACGAGCCGACAGGGGGTTTTTTAGTGGGTATGGTTCTGGTAGGCGTCGGGACGAGTCCCACATAACTCCGATCGCGCGCGCGGAGTATGCGTCAGAGCATTTTTTATGTCCTCCTGCCCTTCGCGTGGAGGGGAACCAAAAAAAAAAAAAAATACGTGGATGTGACCTGGGTAAAGGGATGGAACAACCAGTGTAATTAATAATAACAATAACTTTTTTACTAACTCATTAAAGTGTTACAAGCTTATTTGAAGTCTCTGACCCCTAAACTAAACATTTTAATTTCTTAAAAGTATAAACACTTTTAATTTAAAAAATGAATGTTACAAATCGCTGTGTAAATAAAAGTAAGTTTATTAAGAATGTATGTATGTGTGGTGTGTGTTGTTTGAATTAGTAAGTATGTAATATCTGTGTACCAATTGAAAAATGAAAAATGTGTAAATATAAATAGTTTATTTACATAATGTATATGTGTATTAATTTATAATTTTTTATATTGTATGATATGAAAGTTTACATCAAAATTTACAAAGCAATCCATTACATTTAGTTTCCTACGTTAGGTTTGGTAGGTAAATAATTTTTCAGTTTGAAAATAGTCCATAGCTAATAACCAGTCACTAATCTTTTTTTTACATTCATACTCGGTAAGGAGTCGGTTTTTTTTTTTGCCGCCGAAGCAACACCCTCACGGGAGAGAAGTGGAAGATGCGTCATGCATACCGCCGCAGGAAAATACCGACTTCTGCGGGGGTGATGTTGGACTCACTAGAATGGCACCTACCCACTAAAAACCACCTTGTTAGCTGTGGCAATAATTTCCCGTTAGCCTTCATCGGAGGCGACACCCGTTGGAAAGTGGGTGCGCTGGCGGAGACCCGCTAGCGGGTCGTCCGCCGTATGTGAAAGTTGCACTGAAGGTGCTCAAAGGGACATGAGTTGGGGGCCGGAACCTATAATGAATTGAGAAGAGCTAGTAATCGCTCTGTAGGAGAACGTGAAGCCTTAAGTTTACGGGCTAAAACTCCCTAACTTAATTCCGAAATTTCCCTAACATCGACATGTTTGATAGCTTCGCAGACGATACGCATATCATCTGGTAAGAAGGGTTGAGGAGTGGAATTGAGTGGGCGAGGAGCCGGGAAGGGATTCGGGTGTGCAGTGGGGCGCAGCCTCCAGTTTTCTGGAGCAGGCTTGGGCTGTGTAGGCTTTGCAGCCGGAGGAACCCGGCAACGAACCGGCGGGGCCTGTTTGGGTGCCGCCCTCTTAGAATTGAAACGTAGGGAACGGGGTGCACTAAGGCAGCCCCTGTAATTTGCGGTGTGGCCGGATTTTTTTTTTTTTTTTGCTGCCGAAGCACCCTCGCGGGAGGGAGGTGGAAGATGCGTCATGCATACCCGCCCGCAGGTAAATTCCTCTGCGGGGGGGTTATTTGGGACTCACCAGAATGGCACCTACCCACTAAAAACCACCTGTTGGCTGTAGTTATTACCGTTAGCCTTCATCGGAAGCGACACCCGTCGGGAAGTTGGGCGTGCTGGCGGAGACCCGCTAGCGGGTCTTCCGCCTGTAGTGAAAGTTGCACTGAAGGTGCTCAAAGGGACATGAGTTGGTGGCCGTTCTGGGCAGCCTCCGGTGAAGCCGGGGCTGGGCAGAGGTCGGCCGAAGCATGATTTAGGGATCAATTCATTTAAATGAACCTATAATGAATTGAGAAGGGAACTATGCTCCGCCAGAGCTCGCAAACGCTCTGTCAGAGTACGTGAAGCCCTAAGTTTACGGGCTAAGACTGCGATTTCACTAACATCGACATTTTTCATAGCGTCGCAGACGATACGCATATCGTCTGCTACGGAGGATTGAGGAGTGGGTTTGAATGGGCGAGGAGCCGGGATGGGATTCGATGCGGGGCGCTGCCTCCAGTTTTCTGGGGCAGGCCTAGACTGTGTAGGCTTTGTAGCCGGAGGAACCCGGCTACGCAGCGGCGGAAAGTTTTCTTGAGAAAGGCGCGGGGCCTGTTTGGGTGCTGACCTCTTGGGATTGGAACGCATACAACGGGGTGCACGAGGGCAGCCCCTGTAATTTGCGGTGTGGCCGGACTGGCCACAAAGCACGCAATTGGGAGGAGAGGGAGTTTCAGGAGTGCGATTGCACTCCTTAGTGAGATGAGGGACCAGGCACTTGACGCACCTGGGCGGTGCGCGGCAGTTGGCCGCCGCGTGCCCGTACAACTGGCACCGAAGGCACTGGCCGGGATGACCGCGGCGATGAGGCGCCTCGATCGAGATCCCAGAGAGGCCGCATATAGTGCTAACCCCTTTGAGGATCTCCCTGGACTTGGGGACGTTGGCGAGAACCACCAAAGCGAGAGGGTGTTGCCTCCCGTACTTGCTGTGCATTTTATGCACCGCGAGTGCCGGGAAGCCTTGGGACTGCAGATCCTCCAGGATAGCCTCGTTCGATAATTCGAACGGGACTCCCCTGAGTACCGCTCTGATCTTACGCTCTTCTGACAGAGCATAAGTATGATAAGCATATTGCTTATCGGTGAGGAGCTTTGTTAAAGCACGAAAGTCGTCTATCGACGAGACTAAGATTTTAATAGATTCACCCGAGTTGGCTGCTCGGATGTAATGGATTTTGTGCTCATTGCACAATGTCGAGACCTCAGTCCATTTACCCTTTTCCCGAAGGAAAACGGGTGGTGGGACCTTGGCCTTGACAGAAGTTGGGGCCGGAGCGGGTGTTGAAGACACCGGGGCAGCTGGCGTTGAAGACGCCGCAGGGGGTGTAGGGACGGGCGTCGAGGGCGCCGGGTCTTGTTTCGAACGCTTCTTAGAGCGTTTCTTAACAAGCGTAAAGGAGGGAGGCTCAGGGCCAGTTGGGGTGGCGTCCGAGGATGACTCGGTCGCGGGTGCGCGCTTGCGGCGCGGAGGGGCATCTACTTCACACTCCATGTCACTGGAGGAAGGGGACGCGGGAAGGCCTAAGACCAGAGTGGTCTGAGGGACGGAGGTGGCCTGAGGGGCCGGTGTGAACAGTGCCATTATTAGAGGGAGAAATGATTGCAGTGTGCGAATCATATGAGGGGGGCAGTAAGTGCCTTGGGCGTCGTAATCAGCGATCAGCTTATTCAGAAGCTCCTCAGGGCTTAGGGAAGCCATTGCGGAGGGGTTGGGGAGGGAGGACAATATATAAATATATATATACTATGAACCTATCAACGATGACTAACTTCCTAAAAAACCACCCTACACGCAGTAGGGCGGTTGAGGACGACGCGGATAACTTACTCGAACACGGAACTTGAAGTCCTGGAACGACGAAACCCCGTCGACGAAGCTCACGTTCCACGAAGTACGGTTAACAAGCCACTGTCCGCCGTGAAAACGGCGTTAGAAACTTATTAGAAGTACGGTTAACGAGCCACTACGACAACAACCAGTGAAATTTGGGTGCTCAATTAGCGCGGGGGCTAAAAGAGCGGGAAGGCGTCTGCGATCGACGTGCGCTCGAGAACGCACGCAGACCGAGACTGGTGTGGCCGGACTGACCACAAAACACGCAGTCTGGTGGAGTACCAGGCACCTAACGCATCTGGGCGGGGCGATGCAGTTTGCCGCCGCATGCCCGTACAACTGGCACCGGTGGCACTGGCCGAGGTGACCGTGGCGATGAGGCGCCTCGATCGAGATCTCAGAGACGCCGCATATAGTGCTTACCCCTTTGAGGATCTCCCTGAAATTGGGGACGTTGGCGAGACCCACCAATTGGGTGACGCCTTCCGTACTTACTGTGCATTTTATGAACTGCGAGTGCCGGGAAGCCATTGGACTGCAGATCCTCTAGGATAGCCTCGTTTGATAATTCGAACAGGACTCCTCTGAGTACCACTCAGAACTTACGCTCTTCTGGGAGAGCGTAAGTGTGGTAGGCATATTGCTTACTGGTGAGTAGCTTTGTCAAAGCGCGGAAGTCGTCTAACGACGAGACTGTGATTTTAATTTTTAATGGATTCACCCGAGTTGGTCGCTCGGGTGTAGAGGATCTTGTGCTCTCTGCACAAGTTCGAAACATCGGTTCATTTTCCCTTATCCTGAAGGAATACGGGTGGTGGGACCTGAGGCTTGACTGAAGCTGGGGTAGAGGGTTGAGTCACTTTGAGTGACATAAGTGGGGCCGGGGCGGGTGTTGCAGGCACCGGGGTTGCTGGCGTTGTAGACGCCGTGGAGGGTGTTGAAGATACCGCGGCGGGCGTTGAGGACGCCGAGGCTTGTTTCGAGCGCTTCTTAGAGCGCTTCTTAACAAAGATGAAATTGGGAGGCTCAGAGCCAGTTGAGGTGGCGTCCGAGGATGTCTCGGTCACGGATGCGCTCTTGGGAGCGGTGCGCTTGCGGTTCGAAGGGGCGTCCGTTTCACACTCCATGTCACTGGAGGAGGGGGACACGGGATGGGCCTAAGACTAGAGGGGTTTGAGGGATGGGAGTGGCTTGAGGGGCCTGTGAGGCTATCATGGCCATAAGTTGAGGGAGGATAGCAGTAATTACCTTAAGGACCCTATCGTCGCAGGTAACGCCTGTAGTAGTGAGGCCTTCTATTAACAACCTCGTAAGGTCCATGGGGCCTAGCAAAACCATAGCGGCGGATTGGGGAGGGATAATAATATATAAATATGTATACTATGAGCCTACCAACGAAGACTAACTTCCTAAAAACTTCCTACCCGCGGTAGGGGGGTTAGGGATGACGCAGAAAACTTACTCGAACTCGAAGACTCGAAGTCCTGGAACGCAGAGCTTGCTGAGGATCGGTGACGGCGACGAATCACGGCGACGACGAGCTGCAGGCGACGATGTTGAAAGGACGGTCCTATGAATATAGGAAGCTACGGTACGGGACTACACGTCGTGAAAACGACGGCATGAAAATGAGGGTGCTTAACTAGTGCGGGGACTAGATAGAGAGTAGAAGGCATTCAGCGATCGACGTTAGAACGAATCCGCACGTAAACCGAGACTGTGTGGGGGAAGAAGTTTAGAATTTTATTGATTTTATTCTAGAGGTGCACAGAGAGGTAAGAGTATTGCCTTTTAGCGAAAGCGACAGTTGATTGTGTTTGTAATATTAGGAATCGAACGGAAACGATAAATCTCAGGATCGTAATAAGTATTAGTTTGTTGATTTGTAATTAAATTAAGAATAAATAATTGCCGAACCTTTAATATCTGACATTCTTGGTAGAGTTGTTTTTTGGATATCTATATGACTTAGTAAACATAGTTTTCAAGAGACACCTTTGTGCTTTTACAAGCCTAATTAGGTAAGTGTTACACGTAATTGCTGGAACAAAAGCAATGCTTACTTAAGCCTTCGGTTGGCATTAATCGATAATATGATCAATTATAAATAACAATATAATTCATCAGTAACATTTCCTATTGATAATGTTTATGGGCACGGATGCCACTTACTATCACGCGCATCGCGTACCCATTTGCTGCCTATGACAAAGTTGCCATGAAATCGTTAGCATTCTGTCAAAACGAGACAACTTTTTATCAATTGTTCTCGTTTGGATCTGAAATCAGTATAAATGTATCGAATGTACTCAAGTCACAGATATCAATGAAACATATAATTGGCCATAAATCACTCTTATTGGTCTAATGTCACCCTGGATCATATCTAATAATATAATATCGGCCTGAAAATAATAAGAACTTGGCTCATATTTTTCCAAACATGTCACAACCCAAAAAAAGCATTGCTAGGACAAATCCCAAACTCACACTCCAACTCACTTACGCATTCATGGAATCAAACATCTGTCATGTCTTCATGGTTGTGTTGGGATCTACTGAAACTTGAGGGCGACTAACTGACGAATAATAGACCTCGTTTGCTGTACGAGTATAAATATCACAACGCAGGAAGGACACTACATTTTATTTTTGAGATATACACTTTATATAAAGTGTCCCACTTATATGAAGAGCTATATTGACAGCATTTCTATATATATATATTGACAGCTATCCTACTGAGTTTCTTGCTGATTCTTTGGCCTTACGACCCTTCCAAATCAGTGGTAGTTTTAATATACGTAGAATTCCTAAGCTGAAGTCCGTGCCCTCTTGGGTGGCCTTAATTGTATCGTAGTAGGAGTAGTTTAACTTTCGGCTAAGCGCCCTCAGCGCTAGGCCACAAAGTCCGGTGCAATTTAATAGGCCAATAGGGTCATTAATAAATTGTCAATTTAAAAAAATCAAGCTTTATTTACTCAGGAGACTTTATTTGGAGCCGGTCGATGGCATCTTTCCCTTTTACATAAGTTCATGTGAATCTGAGCCATACAATTTAGCTTTATATTATTTACCTTTATCCAGAAGTTCGTAAACCAGCTGTTCAATTTGTAGGAAAACTGTCTCAATGGCTAGTTGGAGTTTGAAATATACTTTTTCAAAGGCTGCACTTATATTTTATTACATTCTAATTATAACTTAATTACATTGTCAGGGTTAAAGTATATCCTTTGTCCACTTTTAACAATGCTTCTAACAGAGAAAAAATATAGAAAATAGATACAGAATAGTTAAAAAAATGTCCGACGTGATTTTTTAAAATGACACAACTTTTTTGTTTCCGAACCGATTGATGTGAAACAAACACTAAATGGTAAGTGAAACAATATATTAATATATTGATAATATATTAATTAAAACCGCATCTAAATCGGATAAGCCATTTCTGAGATTAGCGTGCACAAACACACAAACAAACAGACAAAAAACGTTAATTTCATTTTTTGGGACGGCATCGATATAATAACAACCCCTGCTACTTCTTTATTTTTTATTTTCAATGTACAGAAAACATTTTTTCAATTTTATTATATGTATAGATTGATACTAAACACCGTCGAAATCGATATTTCTGGACCGAAGCTTCTTTTACAAAATGTGTTCAAAAGAATCTCGATCTATTCAAATCGACAGGGAACTGATAAATGAGGCAGTCTATCAATGAAGATTTTATCTTTTAAGTCGGCTTTGAGTCCCTGTAACACCTGAAATGCTAATCTCATTTGATTACACAATGTATTTTTCTTTCATGGTTTTTTTATCTTTTGCAAGTTTCAAGTAATGATTAATTATTAAATAAAAAAGTTTTGTTTTAAAGCGTACTGGATACTTTGATTTGGATGCAAAAGCCGCATTACATTTAAGGTAAGGTTCTATTGAATCAAAAAAAAAAGAAAAAATAGAACTACTTTAATAATTTGTTAGATAATAGATGTATTTTTTTGTTCCCGTCCGCGGGGAGGGCAGGAGGATCTAAAAAATGCTCTTACGCATTCCCCGCTGCGCGCGAACTGAGGTTATGTGGGACTCGCTCCGAGCCTACCAGAGCCTCTACCCACTAAAACCACCTGAATGACTCTGACAGTTGGTAAAGGTCTTAGAAGACGTAACGTTGTCGTTTAGCGGTACTAGTACGAGGGAGACGGGGCGATGATCAGAGCCCAGGTCGTCGAACGGTTCGATGGACCTGAGATCGAGGTTTATTCTCCTTACTATCGCAAAATCGAGGATGTCAGAAGAGAGGTTCGGGTTGTCGCCATAATGATTGGGAGTGACGGGAGAAATTACGTCTTAGTCGAGTGACTTAGTGATGTCAAGGACAGCGATACCGCTGGTGTTGGTCGATAGGCACGTCCAGTCAGTATGTTTGGAGTTGAAGTTGCGAATATAATGACTGAATGGCCGAGGGCGAGAATGGCCTCAAAGTCACTACGGATAGGTCTAGTTTTGCATGGTATGTAGATTAAAGCTATGATGATGGTCGGATGACCAGTCATAGCCAACCTACACACAGTGGCTTCCATGTTGAGGAGAGAAGCGGTGGAGCGACGAGAGCAATGGAAAACTCTTTTGTAGTAAATAGTTGTGCCACCGAAACCGTCGGCGTTGGGCCTATCATTACGAGTAACCACATATTTGAGAAAAGCGAATCCCCTGGAGCCGTTTGGAGTGAGCCAATAAGTCTGGACCCTAAGTCTCACCAAAAAAATAAGTCTAACCTCTTGGAGAAGCAGTAAGTCTGGCTCGTTGTTCTTAAGGAACAGTTTGTGCTCAGGAAGGTTAGTACTAAGGCTACGAGCGTAAAATGAAACTAGTGATAAGCCCTTGGGTTTGATACGACCTGACGCGGGATTTGCAGGTCTAGACATTATATTTACTATTTATTAAAAATGTATACTAAATATATAATTTACAATGAACTAAGAAGCGAGTGATGCTCGGCTAACGTGAAAAGACGCTCTTGAGGAGAGCGGGTGGCTCGCAGTTTACATGCGTTCGGTTTTCATGTCCTCAGCCAACGACAACTGAGGTGAAGACGACGGAGCGGGACGCGGGCCTACGGGAGCTACGGGAGCTACGGGAGCTGGGATAGGATGGAAAGGTGGAGCGGCTGGACGCTGTCTCCAGGAGAGAGCCTGAGTCGGCATCGGCTGCATGGGCTTTGCTTCCGGGGGAGCCTGTTTGCGCAGCGGTGGGAAGTTCGCGGAGTGACCGGTGGCACCGGTTTAGGCGCGGCCCTCTTAGCAGAGGAGCGCGGAGTGTGAGGACAACCCCTGATGTTAGCTGTGTGGCCGCATTGGCCGCACAGCGCACAAGCAGGGGGAGAAGTGGATTTGATTGTGCGTTTGACTCCTTCGTAAAGTAAGAATCCAGGCACTCGACGCACCTGGGAGGAGCTGAGCAATTAGCCGCTCCGTGGCCGTAAAGCTGGCAGCGGTGGCATTGCCCTGGGTGAACATGACGATGAGGGACAGAAATATTCGAGAAATTGCAGATGGTACGCGCCTATCTGATGATCTCCCTCGATTTGGGAGTGTTGGAGAGGATGACTCGAGTAAGTAGGAAACGCTCGCCCCAGTTCTAGTGCATTTTATCCACGGCTTCACTGCTGGGACTTAAGGTCCTTCAAGATGTCGTCGTTCGCTAGTTTGAACGGGACACCCCGTAAGACGGTGTTGATTTTACGCTTCTCCAGGAGGGCGTAAGTATAATACGCGATATGTTTCACTGAGAGGAGCCTAGTAAAAGAACGGAAATCGTCCAAGGTCAAGACTTAAATTTTAATTGATTCGCCTGCGTTAGACGCTTTGACGTAATTACTTTCCATCGCACTTTTTCGCTGAGGAATACGGGGCGTGGGAGCTGTGGTTTAGCGGGAACGGGAGCGCAGCTTGTTGCTGGCTTGGACGAAACCGGCGGTCACTTGGGCAATTGCGGCAAAGGGGCGGGTGTTGAAGACACCGGGGTGGGTTGAAGACACCAGGTATTCAGGACACCGCGGTTTGCTTTGAACGCTTTATAGAGCATTTAGAAACTAAGATAAATGCGGGCTCAGGAGAGACGGTTTAAGTATCGGCGACCGACCACGCTTCGGACGCGGATTCCCAGTCGCTCTCGAGAGTGGAACGTTTTCGATGCGACCCGCGAGAGGATGTGTCTGACACACAGTCCATATTGGAGGGCACGGGGCACGCGGAAGAGCTATAGACCAGAGTAGGACCTCGTTGTTCAAAGGAACACGGAGGGCGCTGGCGAGCGCCTTGGCGAAGGACTTCGCGAAGTTTACCAAGCTTTCCTTGGGAGGGCTTGGTAAAGAAACTATACAATATATAAATAAATAAAATGCCTAGATTCCTAGCAAATCTTGCAATGAAACCTCTCTACCCGTTGTAGGGGGGCTGGGGACGACGCGAAATTGTTCAATTACCCTGGGAATTTAGGCCCCAGCAATGGGATCGGGTCTGCTGGTTTTTCAAAAGTTTATTTTTTAATTTTTTACTTAGCATACTTGGAAAACGAGCGCTGATGGTAAGTGGCATCTATGCTCATGGATATCATCAATCGTAGATATTATCAACAAATTATAAACCGTAGGCTTAAGTTCGATTTGCCTTTGTTGCGGTAATTACGCTGGCTGTTTTTTCCTTTTATCTGGAAAACACCCACGTGAACGTGGTTGTTAAGGCAGCCAGAATAAGAAGGGTACCGAACCAGACGTGAACTTTCTTACGAAAGTCTACTACCACCGTATTTATTTCCGGACGTCAAACCATTCCGCCCTCTTATTTGAACCTAAAGGTGAGCAAGACAGTTCTTTGGAGTGCTTAGAAAAATCTAAAGATAAAACTTGTTCATTAATTTTTGTCAGTTTCAAAAAGTAACCTGTAAATGTAACCCTGTGGATGTGAATGATCAGCCTAGACTTGGGCTGGGTAATGATTATTTTACAATATTTAAAAAATTACGCTATGTAAAATAAACTATAATAATAAACAACTTACAAATATTATGCACTTCAAAATATGGCGAGCTTTCTTTCTAAACAATTTATCTATTAATTTAATAATATCTCATTGATTTTTAAAAGTATATAGGTATATTTAACATTCATTTTGTTATCTATATAAAAAATAACGATCTTAACTGTATCGAACCTTAATATGATAACTGTGATAATTGTTATTATCAATGGAAGCTGTCTAATCACAGTTTGAATCGCTGCATCTCATATAAAAAAGATTGAGTTGGTGACGAAAAACGCTTGAATATTTTGAATACTATTTTAATACTCCAACCATTACCAACTATTCTGTCATTATGTTGTTGAATTTTCCATATTGCTATTTTAGAAAATAAAACGGTTAGTCATTTATTTTACCAATATAGTAAAATTTATTGGTTCTTACTAGTAATTTATGTTCGTTGTGACGGTTTATACACATGTAATGTATCCGATATACCGATCGGGCAGTGGTTACCTCTAACAAAGAATAAATTATAAAAAAAGATACGATTTAATTATATTCAACTTCGATTAACAAATATAATCTTTTCTATACCAATAGTAGTCTAGTTTAATCTTTACTGTTTGAATCACAAAACGTCATTACATAATCATAAACTAAGAAAAGATATAATGATTATAATAATTGCAAGTTATGAAAATGAGTATAAAGCGCTAGAGCAGGGTTTATAGGGAACAGATCACTCTTTTATTGATAAGGCTGCACTGTAGTTCCATTCTGAAAAAAAAGGGAACATAGGACCTTAGGTCAGAATTTAGAAGTATTTTTTTTACTTGTCAGCTGTTGATTGTAGACTAACAACTTTTGTGTTGTACAAAAAATTTCCAGGTTTAATCGTTTTTGAGAAAAAATAATGTAAATATTTTTGTATAGTACAAAAAATATTTAAGGTTTTTTTTTTCGAGTTGGGTCCATTTGGCGCGGATTTGGGGTTATGGGGTTAGTGGAAGCCCGAGTAATAGTGTACTTAAAAACAAATTATACCTAATGCCGTTACTTGCCGCCCCGCGAATAACGAAAATTTCAGTATTAATTGTAGATTTTGCAATTGGACACACAATAGAACTACTGTGGGCCACCCACATTGTAATGCTCTTGTTTTTGTAGTTCTAGTCTTAGTGTATTTTAATTTTCTAACTGGTTTGGCAATTAACCGTACTATTTTTGTTATTATTATCCTTTTTATTTTCCAAGCAAATATGACACGTTAGTCAACATCGAACGTCCTATTCGAAAGTCAAATCCTCTTATCATTTAACAAAAACTTACACTGTAAAGTTACTGTAACTGTTACCTTCACTTAAATAACAAAATCTGCATTCAATTCGACAAGTTGATTGTGAAAAAATGTGAAATTAGAACTTGTTCATCATATCGTATCGTACATCATGTTAACTTGCCTATTTAATGCCGTTTTTTAACAGATTCTGTCAAAGTTACTGCGGGTTTAAAGTCAAATTTGCCTCCGTAACTTTTTAAAATTCAATTATCTTCCAAAATCACACACGACATTTAATTAAGATCATTGAATTTTAAGAAGTTGACATTACGACCCATTTTCTGTACATTTCAAATTTTATGAACGTGCTTACACCCCGTTTCCGACAGGGAATTTAAATAAAATGTAGTCACGACCTTTATGAGGTAAGTAAATTTTTTAATTTTCTGATTTCGGTACAAACACAATAGAGTGTAACTCAAAAAAAAACTATATCTGGCAATATGAAACTAATGGAGTATATACATTTTAGTACGTTTTTGTGTTTTATACGTATGGTTTAATAATAACGTTCACATGATATACTATGAAAAATAAATAATTAATTTCATTTTATTTATCTGCTTTTTTATTCTGGTGTAAAGTTAGGTTTTTCAAGGTTATGCCCTTTTGGTATTTTTTTTTCAAAGTAGGATGAATCTATCTGCTATTAGAGAAACGTGTAACATCCTGGCTTCGTCATAAATATATGGTGCTAAACGCCTAAACAATCAATATTTTAAATATTTCTAATAAAAGCTATTCACCTCACTAATGTGCAGTAATTTTTCCAAAATTTTGCAAGGTTTTTGAAGTAAACCTCGCTTTAAGCCGAGTCAACAACATGAACATAAAACTGTTATCAAAGAAAACAGTTGTGTTTTAAGAGAAACGTTAACGAGAATAATTATAAACAAACAGCTTCAACAGAGCTCGTATAATCTGAGCTAACATTTTCAGCCAGTTAATTACTAACCAAGAGAGTAACTTTTAAGAGTAATAAAAATCTGCTTTACTTAGATGAAGACTCATAATCCAATGTTAAAATATATCTTGTTTGATATCGTATTGTATAAAAAGTAGCTTATATTGTTCGATTACGTTGGCTAAAAATACAGTTACTTACTGTATCTTTTCGACACGTAAAGAGCTCTGCTATTTAGTAAAGTTCCAAATAAAATGAAAACATGTAAAGTTTTAGGCCAAAAAAAATTTGAAATACATATAAAAATTCCGAATGTGTTTTTTTTTTCTTTATACGAAATTTGATTTGTACTGGCTGGTTCACACGTACTAAGAAGTTAAGGTGGTTACTCAAGTTTTAGTTCAAAATTACGTGTAAACAGCCTATTAAGTAACAAGTGGTGAGTTGAAATTTAGTTTGCAAGGTGTTCAAGTCGATTAGGATATGTTGTATTTTTTGTATAAGTAGGTGGGTGGCTTCCCTACCATGCGCCATGCACATTAGGTCAGAACTCAAACCATAACGCAAACTTAAGTACTAACAACGCTGTCTAAAGAGCACCCGACAAACACGTTCACTTACCTGCACTCCAATGTAACATATTATTATAACTTTGTATAGTGAATTGTCAAAAACAGTTTAGTAATCACAAAGTCACTTAGGAGATGATATATTTCTATTTATATTTCATTAATTACTAGTTTGGTCTCAATATGTTCCAGCGTACTTGTATGCTGCTCCCATAAATATTATACTGCTGGTATTTGCAATATTTTTTTAAAATCACTACCTGCCTAGTTTAGGAATTTCTTGATGGACTGAGGCTATTTTATTTATTTATTATTATTTATCCTCACTTAACACGTTTGAACGTGACAAGTAGACAAAGTAGTTGGCGGCAAGAGCTCGTACTAATTTAAATGTTTGAGTGAGTTTAGGCTATACTTTAAAATTTGTTAACAAATATTTGAAATAACGACACTTGTGAAATAAACGAAGTACAAACTACAGAAATAAACTTAGTCTTCAAGATATTTTAATTTCCAAAGTAATTCTTCTCTGAACTCGTTCAAAATCCTGCTAATCACAAATCTAAGTACAGAATTGACGAATTACTGAAGTTATTGACCGACCATTAATTTAAATGAACGGCTCAACTACTACTCAGTGTATCTAATAATCACACATTTGAATTGTAGTTTATTAAAATTGAGTAATTGAAATACTTTACTACTTAAATACAGTGCATAAAATAAATTATGAACGAGTTGTTACAAATACTGGCACCACTTTTCAAAATTCAAAAGTATTATAATATTTATATAAGGAGACTTATCATCAGCATAAAATATGACTGCTTTTTAGACTATTTCTGAAAACGTTGTTATTGAAAACAAGGGTTTTATGTTTCTTTATTATACTAAAATACGATAATATTTGCAGTTAATGGTCGTCCAGAACTGTAAATATTACACCTCAAAATCTTTTATACGGAGCAAAGGATGCAGATACCATATCATACATCTCCTGGCCAACGTGTTAACAACATGAAAGTTGTTTGCTTTCCGGGAGTAGAAACTTTTCTTTTCTTTTTTTTTTGTTCCCCTCCAAAGGGAGGGCAGGAGGACCTAAAAATGCTCTTACGGATACCCTGCGGCGCGCGATACGAGGTTATGTGGGACTCGCTCTACCCACTAAACAACCCCATGAATGACTCTCTTTTGCCTAACAGCCTTCATCTGAAGCGACGACCAATCAGAGAAAAAGGCCGCACAAGCGGGGCCCTTAAGGGTCACCCGCTGGGAATTACATAGCATCGACGGTGCTCAAAGCACTGAAAGTGAATTCATAGTACTGAAGAAGCTCAAAATGAAAAATAATTCTATTAATTCGAATTATAATTAGAATTTGCGGCCTGAAGGGCTTCGAGATCTAGTGACAGTTGCGTTGCTACGTTTGTGTGCGTGTTTCTCGGTCTAGCGACTTTGAAATTCGAATCTATCACAGGGGTAGTATACGAGACGGACTCACGTATTAAAGGATTGGGGTGGGTTTCGGAGCATTTGAAGAACGCTTCCGAGAGTGTATTGAGGTGCCGTTGCACTGTAGGTAGTTCAAGATCTCTGTGCAGGTCCTCGTTGCGCTGTACGAAGCTGCGTTTGTGGCCTTGCGGCAGAAGAGATTTTGAACTACCTGCAGTTTGTGCAGGACGGAAGGTTTGGCGTGGGCAAAGATTGGCGAGGCATATGTCTAACGCAGACCTTGTAAAGTGTACGTTTGTTTCTGAAAAACATTTTACTACGTCTACCTAAGATACTATGTAGGCGACCTAAGTAAAGACGCGCGAGTTTCGTTACTCTATCGAGGTGTGGTTTGAAAGAAAGCGTCTGGTGTAAGGCGACGCCTAAGTATTTGGTACTGCGCTTCCAGGAGATGGGAATACTCGAACGGGACGCCCCTTAATACAGCGTGGATCTTACGCTCCTCCGGGAGGGCGTAAGTGTGGTACGCGTTTTGTTTGACTGACTAAAGCTTAGTGAAAGCGCTGAAGTCGTCGATGGTCGCTACTTAAATTTTGATAGCTTTGCCTGCGTTAGACGCTTTAACGTAATTAGTTTTGTGCAATTGGCACAAACTTGAGACTGCGGTCTATCGTGCTTTTTCGCAGAGGAAGACACGAGGAGGAAGCTGAGGCTTAGCCAGGACGGGAGCGCAGCACGTTGCTGGCTTGGACGAAACCGACAGGATCGCGGTCACTTGCAGTGACATTAACGGCGAGGGGGCGGGTGTTTAAGACACCGGGGCTTGCTTTGTGCGCTTCTTAAAGCGCTTAGACGAGACTAACGTAAATGAGGGCTCAGGAGAGCCGGTTAAAGCTTCGGACGCTTCGGACGCGGATTCCGATTCGCTCTCAGGAGCGGCACGCTTGAGGCGCGACGTGCTAGAGGATGTGTCCGACACACAGTCCATTTCGGATGGCACGGGAGACGTGGGAGAGCTAAAGACCTGAGGGGTCATGGCGGTGGTGGCCTGAGGGGCCAGGGTTGGGGCCTGAGGGGCCGGAGACGCGTTGAGCGCTAATAAGGCCTGCGTGAAGACCTCGTCAGAGATTAAAACGCCCGAGTGCCTGGGCGAAGGCCTTCGCAAAGTTTACCACGCTTTGCGAAGGATCCATGATGAGGAGGGAAATACCTTAGTTCCTAAAAAACCTTGCAACCCTGGCGGCTAACCTCCCTCCCAGCAGTCAGGGGGGCTGGGTACGACGCGAAGTGTGCCCCTATTAGACAAGCACTGTATATTTTGTAAGAAATCCCTTTGAACTAAAAAAGCATGTTCTTTTTTGAGCATGTAAGAAATATTATAATAATAATTATAATAATAATAATAAATCCGTTTATTTCAGGTTGCATATAATGTTTTTTAATGCACAGTCTTTTATTCTTTTCTGAATATTTTACTAAGATAGTGCACAATTTACATGAATAACAACATAATTCAAAGTTCATCAGAAACATCTGTATTATTGTGAATTTTTCATTGTGGTATTTTTTACCCTGTAGCGATTGTTTTGTTCTAAAAAGGGGTGCGCCTCCCGCCGGATTAAAAATCCACCTGCTCAACGCGGGCGTCTACTACGGAGTGTGTTGTCAATAAATTGGCAACAAAAACCGGCCGTAGACGGCCACGACGTGAACCAGTCGCGAAGTTGGGTTGCACTGAAAGTGCGGAATTGACTACGTTACGACCGGCCAAGACCGGCCGCAGAGCGAGTCTTTGACTAACGTAGCTAGCGCCAAGCGTCAAGTAAGTAGCCAGAAAATCAGCCAGAGCCTTGTGAACGAACGTCGGATACCGACGTAAGTAAACTCAAATCTGTTATTGCTGCTCCCATCTAGGTGAGGTATTTGTACGAGTGGTGCACGGAAGTGCGGAATTGACTACCATACGACCGGTCGAAACCGTCCACAAAGCAAGTCACAGAGATGCTTATCTCAAGACATCGGGGACGAAGCGAGATATTGATTCGAAACTCAGCGTTTGAGTATTGCTACGAGTTGTCGTCGTGAGACGACAATCGTGACTTAGCGGCTGGGAGCCACCGCCAACACGTCCGAACGGGGCCGGACGTACATCGGGTCTGTTTGGGAGGAGAGACAAAAACTTTTTACTTATTATGGATAATAAATAAAAATATTCAGTCAAAATAAAACCGTACATTTTCAAACACAAAAAAGCACACCTGTCGACGGTCATGTACCCATTATCTAAATAAAAAAATCACATTGCCCTAATTTATAAATAAAACAATGCGTTACGTTTAATATAAGATTGCAAAGTGCTTTATATTCTTGTCCATTTTTCATATTTCATATCCACTATTATTAGGTTAAGGCTCACATTGGATTGGCAGGGAATGAGCGGGCCGACCAGTTGGCAAAGGAAGCAGCCCTGAGATCTAAACAGAAGCCCAAGTATGACAAATGTCCTGTCTCATTTCTCAAGCGATGCATACGAATGAGGTCGCTTGAGGAATGGAACAGGCGTTACAGGGAAGGAGAGACAGCGGGAGTAACAAAAATATTTTTCCCAGACGCTATAGAGGCTCATAAGGTTATTAGAAAAATAAAAATTTGCAGTACAAAAACCCAAACAATGACTGGGCATGGTGGGTTCTCTGAATACTTGCACCGCTTCAAGTGCAAGGAGGACCCATCATGCGCATGCGAGCCAGGAGTCGAAGAAACTGTTCAACATGTGCTTTTTAAATGCCCAATACACGAAAGAGACAGAATGGAAACAGAACAGAAAATAGACTATAAAATTGAAATCTCGGAAGTTGCAAACATAATAAAAAGTGAAAAAAGAGGCATTTTCTTGGACTATTGTATGAAAATAGTGAAAATAGTAAATAAAAGAAATAAGTGAAAAAAGCAAAATATGTTTATAAAATATTGAGTGTATTTTATTGAAACATATGAAGAAAACAACGCAAAGAAATAAAGGAAAACCAATTGTCGTAAGTAAATGCTTAAGATCAAGAAAGAAATGAGATAATATTATAAAGGTAGAAGAACGAAAAGAAGCAAAGTACAAGCAGAAGCTGTAAAATATAGGGAGAAGTTGTGTATATAGAAGTGAGACGAAACGTATTAAGTGACAGTAGGACGTAAGGAGTGAGCATAACAATACAGGGAATTCGTAAAAAAGTAAATCAGAAAAAGAAAGTCTGCGCCACTGCCGGCGGAGGTATTAGAAAAAAAAAAAAAAAAAAAAAAAAAACCCCGGCCCCTCAGGCCATCAACTCCCAGACCCCTCAGGTGTTTACCAGCCCTCCCGCGTCTCCCGTTCCATCCGATATGGACTGCGCGTCGGTCACGTCATCTCGCGCGTCGCGGCGTAAGCGTACCGCTCCCGGGAGCGACTCCGCGTCCAAACCATCGTCGGGCGCCACTACTTTAACCGGCTCTCCTGAGCCCGCGTTTCAATTAGTCGCGAAACGCTCTAAGAAGCGTTCAAAGAAAGCAACGATGTCTTCAACACCCGAGCCCACCCCGGTGTCTTCAACACCCGCCCCCGCCCCGTTAATGTCACTACAAGTGACTGCCAATACGTCGGCTCCGTCCAAGCCAGCAACGCGCTGCGCTCCCGTCCCACCTAAGCCTCAGCTTCCTTCGCCCGTCTTCCTCCGCGAGAAAGCGCGCTGGACCGCGGTTTCTAAGTTGTGCAAAGAGCACAAAATCAATTATCGCGAATAACGCAGGCGATACTATTAAAATCCAAGTCGCGACTATCGACGACTTCCGCGCGTTTACTCGTTTACTCTCGCTTAAACAAATCGCGTACCATACTTACGCCCTCCCAGAGGGGCATAAGATCCGCGCAGTATTACGGGGCGTCCCGTTTGAGCTCGAAAACGATGAAATCCTCGAGGACCTTAAGTCCTGCCAGCTCTATGGCCACGCAGCGGCTAACTGCTCAGCTCCCCTCAGGTACGTTAAGTGCCTGGACCCACACATCACAAAATAGTGCACTCGCTCTCCCGAATCCACTTCCCCCCCTGCCTGTGTGCTGTGCGGCCAGTCTGGCCACACAGCTAACTACAGGGGTTGCCCGCGCGCTCCGCGCTCTTCAGCTAAGAGGACTGCGACTAAACCGGCGCCGCCGCTCACTCCCGCTAACTTCCCGCCGCTGCGCAACCGGGGTCCCCCGGAAGCAAAGCCCGTGCAGCCGACGCCCACTCCGGCTCTGTCCTGGAGACAGCGTCCGGCCACTCCATCTGCGCCTTCCCGTCCTATCCCAGCTCCTGTAGCTCCCGTAGGTTCGCGTCTCGCTCCGTCGTCTCCACCTCAGTCGTCGTTGGCTGAGGACATGAAGACCGTGTTTGACGTCATTGAAAACGTCGACATTAAGGAAATCTCCGTAATCGCACGCAATTTGCGAGCCGCCCGCTCTCCTCAAGAGCGTCTTTTTGCGTTAGCTGAGCATCACTCGCTACTAAGCTCTTTATAAATTCCATTTTTCGTATAAACTTAATAAATAATTATAGGTCTATTGAACCGCTCGATGACCTAGGCTCTGACCACCGCCCCGTCTCCCTCGTGCTAGGTGCGCCTAACAATAACGACACCTCTCCTAAGACCTTTACCGATTGGAAAGGCTTTAAAAATACGTTAGTTTCAGCCTTAGAGGCCTAGAACTCTCCGCTCACAATTTCGCCCGACCAATTAGATAGCCCGGATAAAATAGATTCATTAGTCAACACTCTCACTGATGCTATCAACTCAGCCATCAGTGACAACGAAAAGGTTGCTAAGCAAGGCAAACCCACGCTTCCCTTAGCCGTTAGCAATATTATTAAAGCTAAGAACGCGGCTCTCCGGAGAGCCAAGAAATATCCCAAGCCCGCCTATAGATTAGCTGCGAATCAGCTACAACGTAAAGTTAGGTCTTGCCTCGCAGAACTCCGAGACGCTCAGATGAACGATCTCATGGCGAATATCTCTCCGTCCCACCAAGCGTACTATAGTATGGCCCGAGCCTTACGCGTAGACACTGCCTCTCACGTTCCTCCTCTCACTCGTCCCGATGGCACTACTGCCTTCGAAGTCGAAGAGAAAGCCGAATGCTTCGCTGACAGCATTGCCGCACAATGCTAGCCCAGCACGCAACCTGCTGATCCCTCACACGTCCAGACGGTGGAGGACGAAGTCCTTCGCAGAGACTCTCTCCCCATCACCGCCGACCCCGTCATAGTCTCTAATGACGAAATCTCGCTTCTCATTAGAAATCATAAGTCCAAAAAGGCTCCGGGTGCGGATGGAATTTCCAACCACGCACTTAAGCACCTGCCTCAACAGGTTTACCTTTGCCTTGTTAGCTATCATTTTCAATGCCTGCTTCGACCATAGCTACTTTCCCAAAACTTGGAAAGAAGCAACAGTCATAGGCATTCCCAAGCCGGGTAAACCTCTGAATATCCCGACTAATCACAGACCCATCACCCTCCTCAAGTCAATGTCTAAACTTCTCGAGAGAGTCATACTCTCTCGAATGTGGAACCATCTGTTTCCAACGGATGGCGATCCTCTCATTATTCCCAATCAGTTCGGCTTTCGCGCTAAGCACTCCTGCCCTCAGCAAGTCCATCGAATCGTCGAGTACATACTTGACGGTTTCTATCCGCGTCGTTATAAAACAGTCGCGGTTTTCTTTGACGTAGCCAAGGCTTTCGACAAAGTCTGGCACAGCGGTGTCGTTTATAAACTCTACAAAATAGGCTTACCGGATCGCCTAGTCAGGTTAATAGCATCGTTTCTCAAAGACCGTACGTTTCGATTTAAACATGAAGGCACGCTTTCGGCGCCTCGTCCCATAAAGGCTGGAGTCCCTCAAGGCTCAGTCCTCGCCCCTCTGTTGTACACCGTGTACACCAACGACATTCCCATCCCGCCGAAAGGCGTCGAACTCGCCCTCTTTTCCGACGACACCGCACTCTATACCAAAGGCCACAGTGTTCCGCACCTTGTAACCAGACTCTAAAAGGCCGTAAACGCCCTTGGTGTATGGTTTCAAAATGGCGCATCGATGTGAACCCTGAAAAGAGTTCTGCGATGCGCTTCGACCCCAAACGCCGTCGTCTCGTTGGCGATCCCCACGTTCGAATGTTAGGCATTCCCATCCCCTGGAAGCGCAGTACTAAATACTTAGGCGTCACATTAGATCCGACGCTTTCTTTCAAGCCACACGTCGAAAGAGTTTCGAAACTCGCTCGTCACTACTTAGGCCGCCTGAATAGCATGTTAGGTAGAAAAAGTAAAATGTCTTTCAGAAACAAACGTACACTTTACAAGGTCTGCGTTAGACCGGTCATGACATATGCCTCGCCAATCTTTGCCTACGCCAAACCCTCCCTCCTGCACAAACTGCAGGTAGTTCAAAACCTCTTTTGCCGCAGGGCCACAAACGCACCGTGGTACGTGCGTAACGCGGACTTGCCAGAGATCTTGAACTGCCTACAGTACAACAACACCTCAAAACACTCGGAAGCGTTCTTCAAACGCTCCGAAACCCATCCCAATCCTCTAGTTCGTGTCTCATTTTTCAGTCTCATATACTACTCCTGTCTTAGATTCGAAGTTCAAAGTCGCTAGGCCTAGGAATGCGCAAGCGTACTCTTCCACCAGACTGTCAGCCGATCTCGAAGCCCTTCTGGCCGCAAATTCTAATCCTAACGTAAATTCTAATTCTAACGTAAATCCTAATTCTAACGTAAATGCAAATTAATTCAATGTTATTTTGCAATTTTTAATTTTTTTTTAATTATTTACTTTTCATTTTGAGCACCTTCAGTGCTATGTATTCACCTTCAGTGCTTTGAGCACCTTCAGTGCTATGTAATTACAGCGGGTGACCCCTTCTGGGCCCCGCTAGCGCGGCCTCTTTCTCCAATTGGCCGTCGCTCAGATGAATGTTGAGTGGCAAAAAATTGCACGAGCCGACAGGGGGTTTTTTAGCGGGTAGTGCTCATTAGGAGCTGCGAGAGGCATGCGGAAATGCATTTTTTGCCTCCTGCCCAAACAGGGAACAAAAAACAAAAAAGCGCACCGCGCCAGTATGCCACGCGCCATTGCGCGAGCACGTCGTGTTGATGCTGCGTATGACACCCATACCTGTAAAGTTTTAGCCCAAAAAAAATTTCAAATACATGTAAAAATTCCGAACCTGTTCTTTTTTATTTATACGAAATTTGATTTGTTCTGGCTGGTTCACACGTACTAAGAAGTTAAGGTGGTTACTGAAGTTTTAGTTCAAAATTACGTGTAAACAGTCTATTAAGTAACAAGTGATAAGTTGAAATTTAGTTTGCAAAGTGTTCAAGTCCATTAGAATATGTTGTATGTTTTGTATTAGTAGGTGGATGGCTTCCCTACCATGCGCCATGCACATTAGGTCAGAACTCAAACCATAACGCAAACTTAAGTACTAACAACGCTGTCTAAAGAGCACCCGAAAAACACGTTCACTTACCTGCACTCCAATGTAACATATTATTATAACTTTGTATAGTGAATTGTCAAAAACAGTTTAGTAATCACAAAGTCACTTAGGAGATGATATATTTCTATTTATATTTCATTAATTACTAGTTTGGTCTCAATATGTTCCAGCGTACTTGTATGCTGCTCCCATAAATATTATACTGCTGGTATTTGCAATATTTTTTTAAAATCACTACCTGCCTAGTTTAGGAATTTCTTGATGGACTGAGGCTATTTTATTTATTTATTATTATTTATCCTCACTTAACACGTTTGAACGTGACAAGTAGACAAAGTAGTTGGCGGCAAGAGCTCGTACTAATTTAAATGTTTGAGTGAGTTTAGGCTATACTTTAAAATTTGTTAACAAATATTTGAAATAACGACACTTGTGAAATAAACGAAGTACAAACTACAGAAATAAACTTAGTCTTCAAGATATTTTAATTTCCAAAGTAATTCTTCTCTGAACTCGTTCAAAATCCTGCTAATCACAAATCTAAGTACAGAATTGACGAATTACTGAAGTTATTGACCGACCATTAATTTAAATGAACGGCTCAACTACTACTCAGTGTATCTAATAATCACACATTTGAATTGTAGTTTATTAAAATTGAGTAATTGAAATACTTTACTACTTAAATACAGTGCATAAAATAAATTATGAACGAGTTGTTACAAATACTGGCACCACTTTTCAAAATTCAAAAGTATTATAATATTTATATAAGGAGACTTATCATCAGCATAAAATATGACTGCTTTTTAGACTATTTCTGAAAACGTTGTTTTTGAAAACAAGGGTTTTATGTTTCTTTATTATACTAAAATACGATAATATTTGCAGTTAATGGTCGTCCAGAACTGTAAATATTACACCTCAAAATCTTTTATACGGAGCAAAGGATGCAGATACCATATCATACATCTCCTGGCCAACGTGTTAACAACATGAAAGTTGTTTGCTTTCCGGGAGTAGAAACTTTTCTTTTCTTTTTTTTTTGTTCCCCTCCAAAGGGAGGGCAGGAGGACCTAAAAATGCTCTTACGGATACCCTGCGGCGCGCGATACGAGGTTATGTGGGACTCGCTCTACCCACTAAACAACCCCATGAATGACTCTCTTTTGCCTAACAGCCTTCATCTGAAGCGACGACCAATCAGAGAAAAAGGCCGCACAAGCGGGGCCCTTAAGGGTCACCCGCTGGGAATTACATAGCATCGACGGTGCTCAAAGCACTGAAAGTGAATTCATAGTACTGAAGAAGCTCAAAATGAAAAATAATTCTATTAATTCGAATTATAATTAGAATTTGCGGCCTGAAGGGCTTCGAGATCTAGTGACAGTTGCGTTGCTACGTTTGTGTGCGTGTTTCTCGGTCTAGCGACTTTGAAATTCGAATCTATCACAGGGGTAGTATACGAGACGGACTCACGTATTAAAGGATTGGGGTGGGTTTCGGAGCATTTGAAGAACGCTTCCGAGAGTGTATTGAGGTGCCGTTGCACTGTAGGTAGTTCAAGATCTCTGTGCAGGTCCTCGTTGCGCTGTACGAAGCTGCGTTTGTGGCCTTGCGGCAGAAGAGATTTTGAACTACCTGCAGTTTGTGCAGGACGGAAGGTTTGGCGTGGGCAAAGATTGGCGAGGCATATGTCTAACGCAGACCTTGTAAAGTGTACGTTTGTTTCTGAAAAACATTTTACTACGTCTACCTAAGATACTATGTAGGCGACCTAAGTAAAGACGCGCGAGTTTCGTTACTCTATCGAGGTGTGGTTTGAAAGAAAGCGTCTGGTGTAAGGCGACGCCTAAGTATTTGGTACTGCGCTTCCAGGAGATGGGAATACTCGAACGGGACGCCCCTTAATACAGCGTGGATCTTACGCTCCTCCGGGAGGGCGTAAGTGTGGTACGCGTTTTGTTTGACTGACTAAAGCTTAGTGAAAGCGCTGAAGTCGTCGATGGTCGCTACTTAAATTTTGATAGCTTTGCCTGCGTTAGACGCTTTAACGTAATTAGTTTTGTGCAATTGGCACAAACTTGAGACTGCGGTCTATCGTGCTTTTTCGCAGAGGAAGACACGAGGAGGAAGCTGAGGCTTAGCCAGGACGGGAGCGCAGCACGTTGCTGGCTTGGACGAAACCGACAGGATCGCGGTCACTTGCAGTGACATTAACGGCGAGGGGGCGGGTGTTTAAGACACCGGGGCTTGCTTTGTGCGCTTCTTAAAGCGCTTAGACGAGACTAACGTAAATGAGGGCTCAGGAGAGCCGGTTAAAGCTTCGGACGCTTCGGACGCGGATTCCGATTCGCTCTCAGGAGCGGCACGCTTGAGGCGCGACGTGCTAGAGGATGTGTCCGACACACAGTCCATTTCGGATGGCACGGGAGACGTGGGAGAGCTAAAGACCTGAGGGGTCATGGCGGTGGTGGCCTGAGGGGCCAGGGTTGGGGCCTGAGGGGCCGGAGACGCGTTGAGCGCTAATAAGGCCTGCGTGAAGACCTCGTCAGAGATTAAAACGCCCGAGTGCCTGGGCGAAGGCCTTCGCAAAGTTTACCACGCTTTGCGAAGGATCCATGATGAGGAGGGAAATACCTTAGTTCCTAAAAAACCTTGCAACCCTGGCGGCTAACCTCCCTCCCAGCAGTCAGGGGGGCTGGGAACGACGCGAAGTGTGCCCTTATTAGACAAGCACTGTATATTTTGTAAGAAATCCCTTTGAACTAAAAAAGCATGTTCTTTTTTGAGCATGTAAGAAATATTATCATATAATGTTTTTTAATGCACATTCTTTTATTTTTTTTCTGAATATATTACTAAGATAGTGTACAATTTACATGAATAACAACATAATTCAAAGTTCATCAGAAATATCTGTATTATTGTTAATTTTTCATTGTGGTATTTTTTACCCTGTAGCGATTGTTTATGTTCTAAAAAGGGGTGCGCCTCCCGCCGGATTAAAAATCCTCCTGCTCAACGCGGGCGTCTACTACGGAGTGTGTTGTCAATAAATTGGCAACAAACACCGGCCGTAGACGGCCACGACGTGAACCAGTCGCGAAGTTGGGTTGCACTGAAAGTGCGGAATTGACTACGTTACGACCGGCCAAAACCGGCCGCAGAGCGAGTCTCTGACTAACGTAGCTAGCGCCAAGCGTCAAGTACGTAGCCAGAAAATCAGCCAGAGCCTTGTAAACGAACGTCGGATACCGACGTAAGTAAACTCAACTCTGTTATTGCTGCTCCCATCTAGGTGAGGTATTTGTACGTGGGGTGCACGGAAGTGCGGAATTGACTACCATACGACCGGTCGAAACCGTCCACAAAGCAAGTCACAGAGATGCTTATCTCAAGACATCGGGGACGAAGCGAGATATTGATTCGAAACTCAGCGTTTGAGTATTGCTACGAGTTGTCGTCGTGAGACGACAATCGTGACTTAGCGGCTGGGAGCCACCGCCAACACGTCCGAACGGGGACGTACGTAGATCGGGTCTGTTTGGGAGGAGAGACTTTTTTTTTTTTTTGCTGCCGAGGCACCCTTGCGGGAGGGAGGTGGAAGATGCGTCATGCATACCCGCCCGCAGGTAAATTCCTCTGCGGGGGGGTTATGTGGGCCTCACCAGAATGGCACCTACCCACTAAAAACCACCTGTTGGCTGTAGTTATTACTGTTAGCCTTCATCGGAAGCGACACCCGTCGGGAAGTTGGGCGCGCTGGCGGAGACCCGCTAGCGGGTCTTCCGCCTGTAGTGAAAGTTGCACTGAAGGTGCTCAAAGGGACATGAGTTGGTGGCCGTTCTGGGCAGCCTCCGGTGAAACCGGGGCTGGGCAGAGGTCGGCCGAAGCATGATTTAGGGATCAATTCATTTAAATGAACCTACAATGAATTGAGAAGGGAACTATGGTCCGCCAGAGCTAGCAAACGCTCTGTCGGAGTACGTGAAGCCCTAAGTTTACGGGCTAAGACTGCGATTTCACTAACATCGACATTTTTAATAACGTCGCAGACGATACGCATATCGTCTGCTACGAAGGATTGAGGAGTGGGTTTGTATGGGCGAGGAGCCGGGATGGGATTCGATGCGGGACGCTGCCTCCAGTTTTCTGGAGCAGGCTTGGGCTGGGTAGGCTTTGCAGCCGGAGGAACCCGGCTACGCAGCGGCGGAAAGTTTTCTTGAGAAAGGCGCGGGGCCTGTTTGGGTGCCGCCCTTTTGAAATTGGAGCGCATACAACGGGGTGCACGAGGGCAGCCCCTGTAATTTGCGGTGTGGCCGGACTGGCCACAAAGCACGCAATCGGGAGGAGAGGGAGTTTCAGGAGTGCGATTGCACTCCTTAGTGAGATGAGGGACCAGGCACTTGACGCACCTGGGCGGGGCGCGGCAGTTGGCCGCCGCGTGCCCGTACAACTGGCACCGATGGCACTGGCCGGGATGACCGCGGCGATGAGGCGCCTCGATTGAGATCCCAGAGAGGCCGCAAATAGAGCTAACCCCTTTCAGGATCTCTCTGGATTTGGGGACGTTGGCGAGAATCACCAAAAAGAGAGGGTGTTGCCTCCCGTACTTGCTGTGCATTTTATGCACCGCGAGTGCCGGGAAGCCTTGGGACTGCAGATCCTCCAGGATAGCCTCGTTCGATAATTCGAACGGGACTCCCCTGAGTACCGCTCTGATCTTACGCTCTTCTGACAGAGCATAAGTGTGATAAGCATATTGCTTATCGGTGAGGAGCTTAGTCAAAGCTCGGAAATCGTCTATCGACGAGACAGTGATTTTAATAGATTCACCCGAGTTTACCGCTCGGGTGTAAAGGATCTTGTGCTCATTGCACAATGTCGAGACCTCAGTCCATTTACCCTTTTCCCGAAGGAAAACGGGTGGTGGGACCTTGGCCTTGACAGAAGTTGGGGCCGGAGCGGGTGTTGAAGACACCGGGGCAGCTGGCGTTGAAGACGCCGCAGGGGGTGTAGGGACGGGCGTCGAGGGCGCTGGGTCTTGTTTCGAACGCTTCTTAGAGCGCTTCTTAACAAGCGTAAAGGAGGGAGACTCAGGGCCAGTTGGGGTGGCGTCCGAGGATGACTCGGTCGCGGGTGCGCGCTTGCGGCGCAGAGGGGCGTCTACTTCGCACTCCATGTCACTGGAGGAAGGGGACGCGGGAGGGCCTAAGACCAGAGCGGTCTGAGGGACGGAGTTGGCCTGAGGGGCCGGTGTGATTAGTGGCATGATTAGAGGGAGAAATGATTGCAGTGTGCGAATCATATGAGGGGCGCAGTAAGTGCCTTGGGCGTCGTAATCAGCGATCAGCTTATTCAGGAGCTCCTCAGGGCTTAGGGAAGGCATTGCGGAGGGGTTGGGGAGGGACGACAATATATAAATATATATACTATGAACCTATCGACGATGACTAACTTCCTAAAAAAACCACCCTACACGCAGTAGGGCGGTTGAGGACGACGCGGATAACTTACTCGAACACGGAACTTGAAGTCCTGGAACGACGAAACCCCGTCGACGAAGCTCACGTTCCACGAAGTACGGTTAACAAGCCACTGACCGCCGTGAAAACGGCGTTAGAAACTTATTAGAAGTACGGTTAAAGAGCCACTGTCCGCCGTGAAAACGGCGTTAGAAACTTAATACGGTAAACAACTATGAAATTTGGGTGCTCAATTAGCGCGGGGGCTAAAAAGAGCGGGAAGGCGTCTGCGATCGACGTGCGCTCGAGAACGCACGCAGACCGAGACTGTGGAGGAGAGACTTTTTTTTTTTTTTTTTTTGCTGCCGAGGCACCCTCACGGGAGGGAGGTGGAAGATGCGTCATGCATACCCGCGCGCAGGTAAATTCCTCTGCGGGGGGGTTAAGTGGGACTCACCAGAATGGCACCTACCCACTAAAAACCACCTGTTGGCTGTGGTAAGCGTATACCTTTAGCCTTCATCGGAAGCGACACCCGTCGGGAAGTTGGGCGCGCTGGCGGAGACCCGCTAGCGGGTCTTCCGCCTGTAGTGAAAGTTGCACTGAAGGTGCTCAAAGGGACATGAGTTGGTGGCCGTTCTGGGCAGCCTCCGGTGAAGCCGGGGCTGGGCAGAGGTCGGCCGAAGCATGATTTAGGGATCAATTCATTTAAATGAACCTACAATGAATTGAGAAGGGAACTATGCTCCGCCAGAGTTAGCAAACGCTCTGTCGGAGTACGTGAAGCCCTAAGTTTACGGGCTAAGACTGCGATTTCACTAACATCGACATTTTTAATAGCGTCGCAGACGATACGCATATCGTCTGCTACGGAGGATTGAGGAGTGGGTTTGTATGGGCGAGGAGCCGGGATGGGATTCGAAGTGGGGCGCTGCCTCCAGTTTTCTGGGGCAGGCCTGGGTTGTGCAGGCTTAGAAGCCGGAGGATTCCGGCTACGCAGCGGCGGAAAGTTTTCTTGAGAAAGGCGCGGGGCCTGTTTGGGCGCCGTCCTTTTGAAATTGGAGCGCATACAACGGGGTGCACGAGGGCAGCCCTTGTAATTTGCGGTGTGGCCGGACTGGCCACAAAGCACGCAATCGGGAGGAGAGGGAGTTTCAGGAGTGCGATTGCATTCCTTAGTGAAGTGCGGGACCAGGCACTTGACGCACCTGGGCGGTGCGCGGCAGTTGGCTGCCGCGTGCCCGTACAATTGGCACCGATGGCACTGGCCGGGATGACCGCGGCGATGAGGCGCCTCGATTGAGATCCCAGAGAGGCCGCAAATAGAGCTAACCCCTTTCAGGATCTCTCTGGACTTGGGGACGTTGGCGAGAATCACCAAAGCGAGAGGGTGTTGCCTCCCGTACTTGCTGTGCATTTTATGCACCGCGAGTGCCGGGAAGCCTTGGGACTGCAGATCCTCCAGGATGGCCTCGTTCGATAATTCGAACGGGATTCCCCTGAGTACCGCTCTGATCTTACGCTCTTCTGACAGAGCATAAGTGTGATAAGCATATTGCTTATCGGTGAGGAGCTTAGTCAAAGCTCGGAAACCGTCTATCGACGAGACAGTGATTTTAATAGATTCACCCGAGTTTACCGCTCGGGTGTAAAGGATCTTGTGCTCATTGCACAATGTCGAGACCTCAGTCCATTTACCCTTTTCCCGAAGGAAAATGGGTGGTGGGACCTTGGCCTTGACAGAAGTCGGGGCCGGAGCGGGTGTTGAAGACACCGGGGCAGCTGGCGTTGAAGACGCCGCAGGGGGTGTAGGGACGGGCGCCGAGGGCGCCGGGTCTTGTTTCGAGCGCTTCTTAGAGCGCTTCTTAACAAGGGTGAAAGAGGGAGGCTCATCAGGGCCAGTTGGGGTGGCATCCGAGGATGACTCGGTCGCGGGTGCGCGCTTGCGGCGCGGAGGGGCGTTTTCTTCGCACTCCATGTCACTGGAGGAAGGGGACGCGGGAGGGCCTAAGACCTGAGGGGTCTGGGGGACTGGGGTGGCCTGAGGGGCCATTGGTGGAGTTAACGCCATGATATGCGGGATAAGAGAATCAAGGAAACGGAACTTATCAGCATTTATATATATGCCTTCAGCACCGATACTATCAGCTAACTTCTTCCTAATCTCATCAGAGCTTAGGGAAGCCATTGCGGAGGGGTTGGGGAGGGACAATATATGAACCTAACAACGATGACTAACTTCCTAAAACCACCCTACACGCAGTAGGGCGGTTGAGAACGACGCGGATAACTTACTCGAACACGGCACTTGAAGTCCTGGAACAACGAATTCCCGTCGACGAAGATCACGTTCCACGAAGTACGGTTAACAAGCCACTATTCGCCGTGAAAACGGCGTTAGAAACTTATTAGAAGTACGGTTAACGAGCCACTGGAGGAGAGACAAAAACTATTTAGTATTTATACAACGATTCATGTCAAGATGCACCATCGGGAATCCAGTAAACAAACGGCAAAATCATCATGTTAAAATAGTTCTCGGGATAGTAGCACAATATAATCGAGTTATGGAAACGTAAAGTCTTTGTGAAAAGCTTCAAGTTTTTAATATTATGGATAATAAATAAAAATATTCAGTCAAAATAAAACCGTACATTTTCAAACACAAAAAAGCACACCTGTCGACGGTCATGTACCCATTATCTAAGTAAAAAAATCACATTGCCCTAATTTATAAATAAAACAATGCGTTACGTTTAATATAAGATTGCAAAGTGCTTTATATTCTTGTCCACTTTTCATATTTCATATCCACTTTTATGAAAAATGTACAAACTGCACCGCGAGCCACAACGCGTAAAGATTTATTTGAAGTAGTAAAACTATGAATTTAGGTACCTTTAGGGCTTTACTTATATTGTAAAAAATTATAATAATATATATTGTGTGTGTACGACTTTAGTGCATTTTTTTACTCTATTTTAAAGGCATTTTAAAATATAGTAAAAAACATATTAATTATATAGTATATTTTACTACAGTTTTAAACAGAACGGTATTATCATAAAGTTATATACATTTTGTAGAGTACAGTTTAAGGCACCAAATACAATAAAAAATTAGTATTAAAAAGGCCCAAAACAAATTAAAATAATTTAAGATATGTGAAGATAAGTGAAGATAGTTTGTGACACACGGACTTCATATATCTTGTTCCCATTGCCTGAATTATCTAGACCCCTTGTTAACTTTAATATAAGAATACGAACTTTATCATCCTAATGATAGGCTTACTGCAAATGAAACTCTTTTCACATTTAAGACTCATGTAGTAAACATTCATCATTTTATTTCTAATCCAATCACAAATAGTTAAAACTACTATGAAAATAAAACTCAAAATACACTTGCTGGAAATGGTAAACACTATCAGACTTTAAATTCACGTCTCAATCTGCCCAAAAACTTTTAAAAGTTTATGGCACACGCTGAGTATATAGATAGATCTAGTTAGTAGTTTTTTTCATAAGCGGTGAATATATTTGGTGTAGAGATCTGTACAAGCAAATAAACAGAATAGAACAATTTTCTTTTTCTTTTTGTATCATATTTCGAATATGCCTTTCCACAATAAAGACAATCTATATTTATTGTTACTCTACTTTTGCTTTAGGAGTTCTCAACATGACTATGCAAACATGAGAAATCTGTGTAAAGTATGAGGAAATCCTTGAATATATGTATAAAATGGTTGCTGTGTAAGAAAATGTTCATGATTTGTAACAGTAAAAAAATATTTTGGTTCGGCTTCGCTTTTGGATTAAATGTTTACAGCTTTGTTTTTCCTTATATAGTTTCTTGTGTATAATAATAAGATACAAATGGGTTGGCTTTATTACCGAATAATAACATTATATTTATACTCTATAGTTTCTATACTTAACATAGAGTTGTCCTTTGCGTAATTATTAATTTACCATTATGAATTAATTTTATTGCAGGAAATCGAGAGAATTGACAGTCACGTAAAACAATAAAAGAAATGTATTAAGTTTTTTTTTCCGTGCTTACTAATTATGATGATGACAATTTACAATACAATAGGTACTGGGCCAGGTTATTGAGGGATAATATTTGTGTGACGAACCTATAGTTATTTCAGTCATCGACTTCTCTTATTTCTATATGTTGTTTTATTCTGGCTTTCACTAAATCTCAATTTACATTAAATATAGTGACTCGTTTTAAGTAATTGTTTTCTTTTGTACTCACTTTGATTATAAATCATTGATGTAAACCAAACTAAAAGTTGCTATGATATTTTTGCGTAAAGCTTGTAAAATCATTGTTTAAAAACAAAAAACACTAGTTTATGAAATCTAACCTTTTAAATGTTATTATCGAAAATTTTAAACGTATTCTTACTTATGTAACTCATGAAGCCATCTTTGTTTGTGTGCGATTTTGTTACGATAAATACTTTCAGCTTGGCGAAACTAGACTTTGATGAAGGTTAGATATAGTACAGATTAGCTAAGAAAAATATAAAGAAGAATACTAAGGAGCTCCATAAATAACTATTTAACATCTCTGAGTGAAGAAACCATAAACTTAAAATCCGTATTTAATTTAACAAAAAAAAATTGACTATACAAATTATTGCAAAAACAATCTTTGTTTTTGAGGAAAGTCATTGAAATTCTTTGGACCGACATAATCGCTTACATGCGATGTCAAAGAAACGTAATAGAATCTTGGGGTCATATTACCCAACACATCCGGTACAAAGTTAATTACACGGGTAGCCTCAAGCTAAAAGTACCGACAAGTCTGATAAAGGTTTTTGTGTTTGGGGTACTTACTAATATTTACCAAAAGGTTTTGTGGGTACCAATCCGATGTTTTACTGGTTTTTTTAACAATTTAGTTTTTGATGGGTAATAAAAAGCGCGTGTCTACATGCTATTTCTTACAATACGTATATCTCACACCATAATAAGATCGCATTGTTTTCTTTATACCTACACAAATAATCTTTACACCAAGCCCTTTTCTATGAAAAGCCTTAGCGAGCTAAAAGTACATTTATGTTATTGATCTCTCACAATGCCTAACTACGTCGCGCATCTTTGCTAAAAAGCAGTTTTTTTTTAACATACATCAAAAAAATATAACATCTTACAATTTTTTTAGCCGTTCATATTGTTGGCTCTCCCGGCTCAACGCCTATCACAGGGATCCATTTCTGTTCCTGACACGTGAAACACAAAACGAAATAAATAGGTATAAACTTTAGTAGGTAAATTTTTTGGTGAAACGTTATTTGAATCATTTTAATAACAAAGGATTTATTTAATAACATTGAATGATTTTTAAATACTTGAATACTTATTGTAATAATTGTTAAAAGTACATACTGAAGTTTGATTTAGAAAACTTTCTTGCTTGTGACTCTATATCTGTGATTATTATTTGAATGCTGTGTAAACGTAATATAAAATATACATAGCGTTTGAGAGTAAGGGCGCAGGGTGAAATTGTTCAAGTACTGAAGTCAAAACTGAAAAAAAGGATTAGTCAGTGAAACTATGGAATTAAAGCAACTGAACTAAAGCCTTCTAACAAAGCGTACCGGTCGGCGACGCATCAAGTATCAACGATATCTAAGATTATATGAAAATAACTTACTACCTATTATGTTGATAACATGCTTGCTTGTTAGCTGTATAGTAAAAAAGGTTTAGAGTTAGAGTTTTAAATATTGTTTTATTTTTTTAAATCTGTTTTTAATGCAACTTAATTCAAGTTAATGATAGCAGATTCAAATTTAAATTTTAAATAGTTAGCTTAAATAGTAACTTACGACCATATAATTAGTATAATTACTTATAATTATAATTAGTTTCATATCTTCCAACATAATAATTTTAAGCTGGTTTAAAAATTGTCTAAAATAATCTTCTAAGATATAAAGCTCTAGTACCGAGGCATCCCAGCCACATGAGAAGACAAGGTCACTTTCAATATCCGGTTAACATCGCTGTGGTGGTTTCACTATGAAATATTCATGAGAACAACGTTATTTATCTATCGATATTATTGCACACATCTATATGTTCACGCAGTTCCGGTAAAATGTATCTAAAAATCAAAAGTATTCAGATTAAAAATAAGTTTGGCGTTATAGTTTTATGTGGATTTATGTTTTGTAACTTAACTACATTGGTTTTTATATAATCCGATAGCAGTAGACTATTTTTGTGTTGTATCTTACAAACATTCTAAACTTGAAATTTTTTTTGGCATGCATATGTACCCAAAGAAATTCATGTCTCATTTTGTATCATATCTTTCGCATGCATTTTCAGTAATCTAATGATTTGTGTCCAAATTCTTAAAGTAAACTAAAACAGACAAAATTTATTTAAAGTTTAAAAACAAAGTTTTATTACATCTAAGAAAGCTTACACAACGGTCAAACCTAGTTTGTGTCGTTTACGTCCAGGGTAAGGTGAGGCGGGGCCTGTAATAGAATGTAAAATACCTATTTCAATTTGCTTTGATTGATTTGCACAGATGTTTCTACAATGAAAACATGTAGTACGTTTGACTTAATTCTTAATAGTGGCATCAAATCAAACTTCAAAACATATAAAATTTGCTGCTACTATGTCTTAATAATTCAAGTACATTTTTAATTCCCAAAATAAAAACGGTAAGTGGCATCCGTGCCCACTCATTAACTTTATAATTTAGAAAAATTGCAATAGTTATAAATATACCAATGTTATCTGGGCTCACATCAACATCGGGAAGTTTGTTGAAGAGGATTGTATTAAAATGCTCTATATTAAAATACAACTGAGTTTGTATTATAATATAGAGCATATAGTTTTCAGATAGATTGTGAAATTGGATAGAGTTAATATTAAAAAACACTTCATCACCAGAATTTCATAAACTACCGAAAACAACAATTCAATAAAATAATGATTATATTTCGTCGCTTCATTATTCGATTTGATATGTACCAGGTCGTGCCTCCATTTGCTAGGTAGCTGCGCACATTTTTAAAAGATTTCAACGATTTTTAAAAATCCAAACCATTTCCTCCCTACCTCTCACGCAGGCTGTAGCCTATTCGTACTCTCATTCCTTCTTTGTGCGCGGTAGCTATTTGGCCATTTAGTGTTTCATTTAATGTATGTATATACATTAGTTGTTGTAGTTTTGATACGCTTTAGGATTAACTACCAAAAAAGCATCGGGGTTGACTGCGAGCCTTCAACGATGACTTAAGCAATAAAAACGTTCATTAGATTAACGTTAATTTCCATCCTAAAATCGAAATACTTGAGTGAGTTTTCGAAAAAAAATAATTTTCATCTACCCTCGCTAACCTAAAACGTTACTGTAGGTAGCGAAAGTCATACTGGGGGCGTGGCAAGCGAATGAGTTGCCGCTTCAGAGGTTCAGCTTCCGGAAAAGGAAGCTGGTGTTTCCGACGTCATTCCCGAATTAGGATCTGAACCAGTTTCTGGTCCAGAAGAACCGGTGTCGACTGATCCCGTTTTAGACCCGGACCTATTATTTGCTTGTAAAATCATTGTTTAAAAACAAAAAACACTAGTTTATGAAATCTTAACTTTTAAATGTTATTATCGAAAATTTTAAACGTATTCTTACTTATATAACTCATGAAGCCATCTTTGTTTGTGTGCGATTTTGTTACGATAAATACTAAGTATACATTCAGCTTGGCAAAACTAGACTTTGATGAAGGTTAGATATAGTACAGATTAGCTAAGCAAAATATAAAGAAGAATACTAAGGAGCTCCATAAATAACTATTTAACATCTCTGAGTGTGGCCCTAAATACTCCAACATATCGGAAACGTCCGACTATGGTCCCAAAATTCACGAAACTTTATCGATGTCATGGTTTCCCTTATTGAAAAAGGGAATACCCAAAGAAGACAAAGATAAACTTTTGAAAGATTATTTGATCCCGGGCAACTACAGGCTCTTACAAGCTCCATCAGTAAACGCAAAAATTTCTGCCACTGTCCCAGATATTGTCCGCAACCGAGACAATATGCTCACGGCATATCAGCGGCATCAGAGCCATAAATAGAGGCATTTATATGCTGCTTAAAAGCGACGATAAGACCGGCGCTATAAAATACCCTAAGCAACCTAAGATGTCGACTACTCTGTGATTCGCACTACGCGTCTAAACAGAATCGCGTTAAACTTGTTACACCGAGTCTAGATAAATTCTTAGTACTTATGATCACTGACGGTGAACGTGATGAAACCTTATTTGGATCGATGCTCTCAGAAGAAATCAAAACTGCCAAAGCCATCGACAAATAGGGGCTTCAATTAAAGAAGCCCTTTAAACCTCAAAGGATGACGGTTCCTCAAACCAGCGCTCGCTCGTCTACTTCCCAGCAGGGAAACTGGTCAGCGCCTCCTCGGTACCCGGCGAACAGGGGGGGTCGGAGAGGTTTCAGCCAGACATTTCCGCCAGCGAGTGGAGCCCGACGCCCTGATTTCACGCCCGGCACAAGCTACGCCTTCACGCGGGTAGCCTTACTTATTTTTATAACTGTTGTTTGAAAATAACTAAAAACGAGGTAGTGTTTCATTGGATTTAGAACGGCTTTCCTCTACCATTTAAAATGTCAGTTACCCAAACTAATATACCAACCAATATTTTTTCACCCGTAGAAAACAGTGAAATAGTAATTGTAAGCCAAAAATAAATTAAACTCGGGGCCATATCAGAGTGTCAAACCCAAAAAATACAATTTGTTTCTCACACATAAATCTAATGGTGGAAAACGCTTCAATTTAAACTTAAAACAGTTAAATAAATTTATCATTTCAAAATGGTGGATTATCGAACGGCCTAAAATTTAATATCATGTAATGAGATTCTTAGCAACAATAGATCTAAAGACGCATTTTTAATACCTATAAGAAATGTTTCCCGTAAATATCTAAGATTCGAATTTGAACCTTAACGTTCTAGAAAAAATGTTATTTATCAATTCAACGGAATGCCGTTCGCTTTATCAGTCGCTCCACGCGTGGTTACTAAAATTATAAGAGAAGTCCTAGCTTTTAAAGGCTATAAATCAGTCTACGATATTTTATGCATCGGGGATACGCATGACGAGTGCGTTGCTAACGTCAACGAAACGTCACGGTTACTTAACTGTCTAGGATTTGTCATTATTTATGAGAAATGCAATTTGAATCTATAACAATTATGTAAATTTTTAGGATTTAACTATGATACAAGAAATCAAACACATGCCATCCCTCTGATAAGCGTTGCAAGATAGCCGAGTTGGTAACAAAATTTTCAAAATCACCCACATGTAGCATTCGCGAGTTTGCTAACTTAGTTGGCGTTCTAGTTGCAGCCTGCTCTGCAGTAAAATATGGTTGGTTACAAGACCAAGATCTCGGGGCGTTATAAATTTCTCTCTTTACTGAGAGCTTACGATAATTATAAAACTAAAATTAATTTACCAAAGATATTACTACAAGACTTGTCTTGGTGGTCGTCAAATATTTGAAACCACATCGAATTTTATGAGACTCCCAAACTTTGAATTAGAAATTTATACAGGTGCATCTAGATCCGGCTGGGGAGCAGTTTGCAATTCGTACAAAATAAACGGCCTTTGGGAAGACGCAGATAAACTTAATGACCTTAATTTCTTAAAACTAATGGCAGTTTTTTTAGGTTTGAAGTCATTCGTAAACGACATAACAAACTCCGCAAACAATATTGCTTCGCTTCGACAACGTCGTGACAAGCTATTAGTTACGTAAATCGAATGGGAGGTATGTATACAATATCCCCATCTAAACGATTTGGCTCGTAAAATATGGCAGCGGTGGAGCAGCGCGGCGTTTTTATATTTGCATCTTATGTAAATACAAGAGATAATCACGCCCACGCCGCATCACGAATAGTGAATCCAGATACAAAATGGACAATTTCCAATCTGGCTTATCATTCTATTCTTGTAAAATTTCGTAGGCCCGAAGTTGACTTATTCGCTTCACGCGATAACGCAAAATGTGAGAAATACGTATCTTGGAAACAAGACCCTGACGCATTTTCTATCGACGTGTTTACATGAAATTGGAAAAATTATTATTTCTACGCCTTCCCCATTTTTCTTTGGTTTTAAAATGCCTGCGAAAAATCACAGATGATAAAGCAACTGGAATTTTAGTTTTTCCCTATTGGCCATCACAGCCATGGTACCCTGTATTAAAAAGAAAAAAAATATTGCTTCCGATATACTTTTTTTTTTAAATCTTATTTAATACCTCACTACCTCAATCTCATTTTAGGGACCACCATCGCCTACACAAGTACCTTACCCTGGGTGTCGTGAGGCTCTGCGGCAGTCTTTCACCAGAAGGGGTTTTTGTACAAACTCTACGAAGCAAATGTTAGCATCGTTTTCCGATAGCACTATAGTCAACAAAGTTAATATTTTCGCACCCTCGGTTAATTCTGTCCGATCATATCTTACAAATCAATTCAAAGATGGTTGCTCTTATGGTACCTTAAATTTCCATCGTTTTGCATTGTCAGCTTAAACTGGAAACAGGATTTCAAGACTTCGTCAAACGCTTGCTTAAGGGCACGTTCAAATTAAGACCCTGTCGACCCAAAAACATAAGTGCTTGGGACCCACAGATAGTACTAAATCACATTTTTAGTTGGTTTCCTCATAATGATTTAACGATAGATTAGCGATATAGCATTACGTACCACCCATCGAGTTCAAACTTTCTCCCTTATTAAAATCGATAACATGGCATTTTTAGATGATGGCATAAAAAAAAACATAACTGACATCATTAAAACATCAGTAAGGATCAGCCTGTTTTGTTTCTACACTATTTGATGGATAACGAACTCAGTCCCAGTGTTATCGGATTATCTATTTTAAACACAAGATATCAGATCAGATAATAATAATCTTTTGTTGCCATACAAAAAGCCATACAGAGCCGCCACAACTCAACCTATCAGTCGTTGGATTGAACAAGTGCTGTCAGAAAGCGGTATCGACCTAACTGTGTTTGAGGCAAACAGAACGAGATGCTAGCACTTCTTCCGCAAGCTCCACAGGAGTTAGTCTCGGAACTATTCGAGAAACTGCGGGCTGGACCGACACTTCTAATACTTTCGCCCGTTTCTATCACAAAACTATTGTTAACGAGGCTCATTTCACCCGAAGTGTTTGTTTGCCTAAAAATAGGCATTAATTAACGTTCACGCGTGTTATTCTTAAATATTGAAAAAAATAAAATAGAAATTTTTTTTGTTTATCTAATAAATCAACTAAATTGATGTGATTAATTGAATTATTAATAATTGTATGTTAATATGATACATAAACAAACATTATTAAACACAATTTTCTTCTCTTAACATCTACCTGGTAAACATCATATCTTCATATGAAACGACTCAAATAATTATGATCGAACTTCACATCGGGGAAGTTCGTTTCATCATAAACTTATATTTATAAATACCACTGCCTTAATCATTTTCGCGAAATCATCGCGAAATAACGTGTCAAAATGGAACTCATAAAATATGGTTTACATTTGCTAAACAGTTTTAAGCTAGACCATTAATTATTGCTTTTCACACCGTTTGTTTGAGTCGTCGTGTGTTGACTTCAATAAAAAATAAAGTTTTGCAATATATATTTTTATTACTTTGAAAGATTACAAAATTAATAGCTGTGCGGAACACTTAGGTACTCGTAGCGTGGATGCGTACGCGATTTTTTGAAAAGTGACGGATGATAGAGCGCGACTCGCTCTCAGGAGCTCATTTGACATCTGCCAAAGCTGCGTTCGTCCGTAGTCGATCAATCGTCGTGTCTTGACACCGTTGCTCGAAATTTGCATATTATTTTAGTTTTATAATGAGTTTTATTACCAACTAAAATCAACCTGTTGCGAATGTTCAAAATACAGCAAAATTGGGTTATAAAAAGGCGCGATTTGATTTATGAGAAAAAATTTCTTAAATTTTGTTAAAAAATAAGTAACTTCGGCTTTCAAAACCATTTCATTTTACAAGTTTTTTAGAATTGAAATATAATTAACACTAATTTCAAATAAAACCACATAATCATTGAACTTGTTTTAAAATTTATAATTAGTTGTATAGCGGCTATCACTAACGCGCGCAAATTTGTCAACTGCGATTTAAAAAAAAGTGCTTCCATTTACGCAAATATTTACAACTAGCTGTTTCCGCGTGGAATAATGACTTTAAGCAGCATTTTTTGGATATAACTTTTGGTTAATATTGGATCATAAAGATCGTCGTTTTGGGTAGCTAAAAAAATCTGCTTTACAGTAATGCTTCTCTGTACACGATATTAGACGTATGGCCATCGGGGATAAAAGCATATAGGCTGCTAGGATTGCTAACACGTGACAGAGCCACATATAACTGACCGTGCAAAAAACAGCTAATGCTTAGATCCACACCCACAACTTTTAGCGTCTGACCTTGGGCTTTATTAATTGTCACTGCGAAACATAGGCTCACTGGAAACTGAACTTGTTCTCTGCGTCTATCAGATTTTGTTGTAAATTGGTCCCTTTTAATCTGGTACCGTTGCAAAGTTTCGGCAGGCTTAAATTTCTTAGGAGCATTATGGGTACGCCGACTAAACATTTTATTTTGTGAGCTGCGACTATAAAATTCTACTGGTTAGCTGGTAGATTCTTCTTTTTCCCTTACTCTGTAAATGGAGATATACTCTATATTATCCCCCAGAATAAAGTTTAAAATTTCAGCGTTTAATTCTGCGGCTTGGTCGTTTTGTGGAGTTGAAATAGCTCTTTCGCAAAGCCAGGAATTTTCGCAGGGCGCTATTTGTGTTGCGTTTCCATGCATAGATGGTATGAGGTCTCGAATTTATGAAACTTTGCAGCATAGGTTTTCATTAAGTACAACTTGTTCCTGTGGATACACACCGTTACTGATCTGAAGAAGCAAATCTGAAAACTTTTTGTTGAGACTGAAAGCAGTTTCGTTACCTCTGATTTGAGCTCGCATATTGAAGGTCTAATGCAATGGGATATAATGCCACGGTTGAAAACTCTTTAGACAGGCTCTAACTTCATCAACCCTTGTTCCACGTGGTATTACAGGGAGAGTCTGACGAAAATCGCAACAAAAAATCATAGTAATGCTATCCATAGATTGGCTATTTTGCTTGACATCACGCAACGTTCTGTCTACTGCTTCAACTGCTCTTCGGTTTGCCATTATGCACTCATCCCAAAAAGTAAGGCCACAATCACAAAGAATCTTAGCCGTATCGCTGTTTCTAGAAATATTACAAACAGGGCTTTTTGTGCGGTCTGAGTCAATTGGAATTTTGAATATTATATGAGCAGTTTTTCCTCCTGGCAACAAGTGGCTGCTTTGCCCGATGAAACGACAGCAAGCGCAATTTTATCTTAGCTTTGTACCTTCGCCAAAATCACTTTGGTAAGAAATAGCTTACCCGTTCCACTGGGAGCATCTGTAAATAGCATTTCTCCCAAAGCACTGTCAACGCTGCGACACACCCGATCAACAATTGAACGCTGTTCTACAGTTAGTCTCGAGACATCAGTTTGTAAAAATCGGCCAGATCTACTGCATAGTTGATTTCCATCGCGTAATTTCTATTAATATGTTCATGTCGAATGATGGCTTGGGCATGCCTTATTGAGAAATAGGATTACCTCCAATAGATGTAATTATATCTTGAATAGCCAACAAACAACGATTCAAATGAATTTCACGTAATCTCTCACTAATTGGGTTGTCATCATTTAGTTGTGCGTGCCTGAAAAAGTTCTCATCTAATTTGTTCTAATACGTATGCCATAACTGTGAAGCATCAGAAAGTGCACAGAAAACCAGCATGACTGCAAACAAATGGCGCAAACGCTGAGGACTGTCGCTAATAATTGCTTCATCATGCCAGTGTTGATCCTCATCCAGTAAGTGACGTGCCGGGCAAGCTATACCTAGCTAGCGGTAGGGTGTACGATATTATCAACCTTTCGAAGCTCGGCAAAAGAAGTAGGCCCTTGAATAACGTATAGAAGTAAGCGCAGTTAAAAACATTTGGAGGTATTCGGATGCGCCGTATAAACCTTACCTACGATATTATCTTATCTATCTCAGTTAGCGTCTACCCTTTTACCTGTGCAGACGCATCGTCAATCTCTTTTTTATAAAAATTCAGTCTTGTAAAGCTATATTGACCCTTAACTGACGAATACTCGTAAAAAGAGCAAGTGTCAAATTTGCTTGAGATCAGTGGCTAAGTGCCGTCGTACAAAACCCTCCCTTTTGCCCCCGCAAGCCGCGAGTGTGAGTGAGAAGTGCCATCTTTGTTTCGTCTTACTAACGGGTGTTCCGTTATACCAACCGTTACGAAGCGGCTGCGCCGAGTTTCTTTGTTCGAAATGCCTACTTGTGCCGGCTGTGAACTTGCCTTATGCTCCAATGATAAAATTGTTTGCAGCAGATCATCGTGCGCCAAATCCTATCACCACCTGTGCGTTAATCTTAAGGCCCGTACAGCAAGGAAACATGCTAAATGGGTTTGTCCTTCATGTACAACTAAGCAGCCTAGAGGGGACAACAGTAACACTCCAATCAGAAACAACGAAATCCTTGTCCCCCACATTACACGCACTGATTCTGACGATCGCAGTAATGTAACCACACCCAAAAATAAGTCACCCATTCCCCAAGAATTGCAACTCCAACTGCTTCAAGAGCATGGCCTAGATGTGGTGATGGAGAAACTCCCAGCCCTCATAAAAAAAGCTTTGGCATCCGAATTAAAGCCTATGCAAGATATGTTAGTCAAATTAGAATCTTCCATATCTTTTTTAAGCAATCAGTATGATGACATGGTAAAACGTTTGTCCAAAAACTCTGCTGATTTAAAGGCTTTACAAGAAGAAAACAGCATATTGAAACGTGACTTATGTGACTGCAATTCTCGCATTAAACACATCGAAACAGATATTGCGCGGCAGCAGCAATGGGCTCGTCTACAGAACGTTGAGATTGTTGGTGTGCCGGAGTCAAACACAGGGAACCCCGAGGACGTAGTGGTCAGAATATCTAAACACCTGGGTCTGGAAGTTGCTCCAGCTGAAATTGAATTTGCGCATCGGGTGCAGTCTCGCCGAGCATCCGCCGCCACCAAGAACGCGCGAACCATCGTGTGCCGCTTTAAACACCGAGCTACTAAGGACGCCGTGATCGCCACAGCGCGCAAGTTCCGGGGACTTACAAGTGCAGACCTAGGCTTGGGCAGTGACATCAAAACCCGTAAAATATATATTAATGAACATCTTACAAGTACTAATAAACAATTATTGAAAGAGTGCAAAATTTAGCCAAAAAATTAAATTTCAAATTTATATGGACCAAAAATTGCACAATATTTGTAAGAAAAAATGAAACATCACCGCCCATTCCTATAATTTCAATTAATGATTTAAACAAGCTAACCTAAAAGTAATAACCTATTTGCAAATTTTGTTTCCCCATCTGTGTTTATCGTATACCTACATGTTTTTGTATACCTATCATACAGCAACAATCATACATTTATCAAAGTTAAAATCTACTCTCACGATTCTCCTAACATAAATATTACACATATATACACGACATGAATATCAAACATTATATACTACTCATTCATACATTATTCATAACCATAACCTTAAACGAACAATTAACACAACTTATTTTATTTCATTAAGCAAGTTTTTAAACATATCTCGCAGCAATAAGCATTTAATAAAGTATCGTGCATTTAATAAACACTTAATTGACACGCTTTTAGTTTACTGTATAATAATTCTTAAGCATTATCACAATTTCACTTCACATCCCCACAAGAATCAATATTCTTTTTGGAATGTCCCTAATCTCTCATTATGACCCCTAATCACAATAATTTAACTTTTTTCTATCAAAATGTAAGAGGATTAAGAACTAAAACTAATATTTTTAGCAATAACACGCTGATTCAGGGATTCGATATTGCGCTTATCATTGAGACATGGTTGTGCAACGGGATATTGGATAGCGAGCTCAGTAACAATAAATATGACGTGTTTAGGCGGGACCGCGGTGGTGGCGGCGGGCCCGGCGGCGGGGTCATGGCTATGTGTGACGTGCGGCTGCACGCGCGCGCGCGGCCGGAATGGCAGCGCGACTCGCTCGAGTGTCTCTGGCTGACGGTGCCGCCCGCTCCCGCGCCTCGCAATCCGATTTACATTTTGCTGTTGCTTATATTCCTCCGAACAAATTTGCTTCGAATCGCCTAACAGAATTATTAGAATTAGTTCGGGATTTTATTCAATTGCATCCAAATGATACATTATTGCTTGTGACTTGTGCGGGTGACTTTAATTTACCTTTCGTAAGATGGAATTTAAGTAAACCAACGTTTTTAAATAAAGGCAGCAACGAAATGCGATAATCCGCCGAACAATTTATAAACACTTTTTAATATTATGGATTGAAACAATTTAACAACATCTGTAACTTACAGGGGAATACTCTTGACTTGATATTTACAAACCTTAACGTAACTATTAGACGCTCGGACTTTCCAGTAGTACCAGAGGATAGCTATCACCCATCTTTAGAAATCGACGCCTCAGAAGTATTAATTCCATTATTAAAATCTAAATTTCGATTTATTATAAGATATAGAGATAATCTGATTTTCCATTATTAAAAACTGTATATAAATATAATAAAGCCAATTATGACTGTATAAACTGCGAGTTGAGTAAATATGACTGGCCAAGCCTATTAAATAATGAAGACATTGAAAATTGCATTCAATTATTTTATAACATTTTATATAAAATTATAGACCAATTTATACCTAAGTCTCAGATTTCTTGAAACAATAATTATCCAGTTTGGTTTAGCAGTGTTTTGATTAATCTCACTAAGGAAAAAGCTAAAATACATGCACGCTGGAAACGTTTTAAAAACCCAAATGATTATAATTCATTCTCCATTTTAAGAGCTCGACAGAAAAAATTACAATCTAAGTGTTTTGAAACCTACACTGAGTGGTCACAAAATAAAATAAAATCATGTTCAAAATATTTGTGGTCTTATATTAAAGCAAAAAGAAAAACTACATCGAGTTACCCTTCCTGTATGAACTATGAAGGGGTGGAATTAAGCAATGCCTCAGACATTTGCACTGCTTTTAACGACTTTTTCAATAAAAATTTTAGCACTCCTCTTGCCTCTTATACTAACATGCACACGTCTAATGAGTTGAAAAATAGTATTTCTCCTGGTGAACTTACTATTAATACAGAATACTGTGAAAAACTACGTCGCAATAAGATGTCCACAAGGGTTCGGGCAGTGATGGTTTGCCCTCATTATTTTTTGTTAAATGTGCAAAGACTCTCTCAGTCCCTGTCTCATACATCCTAAATCGCTGCTTTACCTTTGGTTATTTTCCTAAAGTATGGAAAACAGCCTATATTACTCCCATACATAAAAAGGGGCCTAAGACCTCAATAGAAAACTATAGGCCAATATCCAAACTCAACGTTTTGAGTATGGTGAGTGAAAGAATTGTGTACGACCATATCTACCCCACAGTTAGTCATTTAATTCCTATTCAACAACATGGCTTTATGAAGGGGCGCTCTACTCAAACCAATCTAGCCATCTTTACCCACGAAGTACTCAGTGGAATGGAAGGCGGTGGGCAGGTTGATGTGATCTACACGGACTTCAAAAAAGCTTTTGACCGTGTGGATCATGTCATTTTGCTCAAAAAGCTCCAAGAAGTTGGTATATCAGGTAATTTATTAAGATGGCTAGAATCATACCTACGAAATAGATGTCAGGCAGTTGTGGTGGGTGGGTATTGCTCAGATTATATCTCGGTGCCTTCCGGGGTCCCACAGGGCTCCATATTAGGACCGTTGCTGTATTCTATTTACTTATATGACATAGGAAAATATATTAATTCTGACTTTATCATGTATGCCGATGATATTAAAATCTACAATAAAATTAATAATTTGACAGACAGCAATAACTTACAATTAGATCTTGACTGACTGTACGATTATTTTTGTAGCAATCGTATCAGCATAAATGTGAGTAAGTGCGCACACATAAGTTTCAGTCGAAAGCGAAGCCCAATCCTAACCACTTACAATATAAACATGGACTTAATCCCTAAATTAGATCTCATCCGTGATCTAGGTGTTATTATGGATTCTAAGCTTTCATTCACAAACCATATTGCAACAACGGTTACTAGAGCCTATAAAAATCTTTTTATTCTGAGAGTAAGTCCATTCTCGCTCCGATCGCCACGCGGTTCGGACGTGCAAGACCCAGCTCTCCGTTGATCGGTCCCTTCCCGCCATTCCGCGGCGCTCAGTTTACTGACGTCACAGTCTAGCGTGTTGGCTCCGTGCTACGGTTTCCTAAGTCTTTCTACTCCGTCTGAGTGCTTTCGAAGTGCGATTTTTCTTTGCGACTAAGCCTCTTAGTCTTCAAAGTGCTGTGCTAAGTTGTGTTGTGCTTGTGCTGAGTGCAGTGTTGTGCCCGGCGTAAGTAGTCTGGTTTCAGTGCAAAGGATACTTAACGGTGACAACGAATTTGTACTGAACCAGTCCTTTTTATTTTTATTTATTTCTCTTCTCTATTTTATTTATTTTTCTCCTATTTTCATATTTATTTCTATCATATTTGTGTGTTTTCGTGTGTATTTGTCCTTTCTGTCGGTAAAGGTTGACCCTAACGCGGTCAACTCTTTACCTGCGTACCCTTTTTTAGGTTTCTAGGTAGCGGCCTTCGGCGTACTACGGTTAGTTTTAAGTTATTCTCCCCAGCCCCCCTACCGCTGGTAGGGAGGTTTGCCGCTAGGGTTCGCTAGGTTTTTATTTAGGAATCCTAGGCATTTGTTATATATTATAGGCATACATTATATATTTATATATTACATTCTATAATTCCAAGTCCTCCAATGGACCTTGTCAATATTCTTAAGTCGTTCGCCCAGGCGCTCGCCGCGTCCGGCGTAAGCATACCCGCTGACGCACTAACGCAGGCCTTACAGGCATCTATCGCGTCCCCGGCCCCTCAGGCCTCAACCCCGGCCCCTCAGGCCTCCAACGTCGTGACCCCTCAGGTCTTAAGCTCTCCCGCGTCTCCCGCCTCGTCCGAGATGGACTGCGAATCGGTCGCATCCTCTCACGCGTCGCGTCGTAAGCGTACCGCTCCCGGGAGCGACTCCGAACCCGCGTCTGATACGTCGTCAGATGCCGTCACCCTAACCGGCTCTCCTGAGCCCGCGTTTCAACTCGTCGCCAAGCGCTCCAAGAAGCGCTCTAAGAAAGCTTCGGTATCTTCAATACCCGAGCCCTCCCCGGTGTCTTCAACACCAGCCCCCGCGCCGTTAAAATCAGTCGTAGTAACCGCGTCTCCGTCGGTCACATCAAAGCCAGCGACGCGCTGCGCTCCCGTCCCGCCGAAGCCTCAGCTCCCTCCGCCCGTATTCCTGCGTGAAAAAGCGCGCTGGACCGCGGTTTCCAACTTGTGCAAAGTGCACAAAATCAATTACTTAAAAGCCGCCAACGCTGGCGATACAATCAAGATTCAAATAGCGACCGTCGACGAATTCCGCGCGTTTACCAGGTTACTCGGATTAAACCAAATCGCGTATCACACCTACGCCCTCGCGGAGGAGCGTAAGATCCGCGCAGTACTACGGGGCGTCCCGTTCGAACTCAGCAACGAGGACATCCTCGATGACCTTAAGTCTCAGGGTTTCCCGGTCACAGCAGTGCACAAGATGCACTCCAACCGCGGTAGGCGTTTTCCCTTAGCGTTGGTAATCCTGTCGAATACTCCCAACTCGAGGGAGATCTTTAGAGAGGCTCGCACAATTTGCGGACTCTCAAATATCTCCGTCGAGCGTCCCAACCCCCGTGGTCACCCTGGCCAGTGCCACCGCTGCCAGCTCTACGGCCACGCAGCGGCTAACTGCTCAGCTCCCCCCAGGTGCGTTAAGTGCCTGGATCCACATTTCACAAAGGAGTGCACTCGCACTCCCGAATCCACTTCCCCCCCTGCCTGTGTGCTGTGCGGCCAGTCCGGCCACACAGCTAACTACAGGGGTTGCCCGCGCGCTCCGCGCTCCACCACCAAGAGGGTCGCGCCTAAACCGGCGCCGCCGCTCACTCCTGCCAACTTCCCGCCGCTGCGCAACCGGGGTCCCCCGGAAGCAAAGCCCGTTCAGCCGACACCTACTCCGGCTCTGTCTTGGAGGCAGCGTCCGGCCGTTCCGCCTGCACCTTCCCGACCTATCCCAGCTCCCGTAGCTCCCGTAGGGCCGCGTCCTTCTCCGTCTTCCGCACCTCAGTCGTCGTTGGCTGAGGACATGAAGACCGTATTCGACGTTATTCAAAACGTCGATATTAACGAAATTTCCGTGCTCGCACGCAAACTGCGTGCCGCCCGCTCTCCTCAAGAGCGTTTATTTGCTTTAGCCGAGCATCACTCGCTCCTTAGTTCGTTGTAAATTCTTATATAATTTATAAATTCGTAAATAATAAATTATAATGTCTAGACCCGCGAATCCCGCGTCCAGTCGTATTAAACCCAAGGGCTTATCCCTAGTATCTTTTAACGCTCGTAGCCTTAATACCAACCTTCCCGAGATTAAACTGTTCCTTCAGAACAAAGAACCTGACTTATTCCTTCTCCAGGAGACATGGCTTACTCCAAACCGCTCCAGGGGATTAGCTATACCTAAGTACGCGTTTATTCGTAACGATAGGCCCAACTCTGACGGTTTCGGCGGCACCGCTATATATTACAAAAGAGGCTTCCACTGCTGTCCTCTCCCTACCCCTCCTCTCCTCAACATGGAAGCCACTGTGTGTAGATTGGCTATGACTGGTCATCCGACCATCACCATAGCTTCAATCTACATACCTAGTGGTACCAGACCAATCCGCAGCGACTTTGAGGCCATTCTCGCCCTCGGCCATTCAGTCATTATGTTCGGAGACTTTAACTCCAAACATACTGACTGGACGTGCCTATCGACTAACACCAGCGGTATCGCTCTCCTCGACATCACTAACTCCCTTGACCTAGATGTCATATCCCCCGTCACTCCCACTCACTATCCCAACAACCCGTCCTACTCTCCTGACATCCTCGACTTTGCAATTATCAAGCGTATCAATCTTGACCTAAGGTCTATCGAACCGCTCGATGACCTAGGCTCTGACCATCGCCCCGTTTCCCTCGTGCTAGGACCGCCGAACGATAACGTCTCATCTCCTAAGACCTTTACCAATTGGAAAGGTTTTAAAAATACGTTAGTTTCAGCCTTAGAGGCTCCGAACTCTCCACTCGCGATCTCTCCCGAACAATTAGATAGCCCGGATAAAATCGATTCATTAGTAAATTCTCTCACTGATGCTATCAACTCAGCCATCAGTGACAACGAAAAGGTTGCTAAGCACGGCAAACCCACGCTTCCCTTAGCCGTTAGCAATCTTATTAAAGCTAAAAACGCGGCTCTCCGGAGAGCCAAGAAATATCCCACGCCCGCCTATAGAACAGCTGCGAATCAGCTTCAACGTAAAGTTAAGTCTTGCCTCGCGGAACTCCGAGACGCTCAGATGAACGATCTCATGGCGAATATCTCTCCGTCCCACCAAGCGTACTATAGCATGGCCCGAGCCTTACGCGTAGACACCGTCTCTCACGTTCCTCCTCTCACTCGTCCCGATGGCACTACTGCCTTCGAAGTCGAAGAGAAAGCCGAATGCTTCGCCGACAGCATTGCCGCACAATGCTCGCCCAGCACGCAACCTGCTGATCCCTCGCACATCCAGGCGGTGGAGGACGAAGTCCTTCGCAGAGACTCTCTCCCCATCACCGCAGACCCTGTCACAGTCTCTAATGACGAAATCTTGCTTCTCATTAGAAATCAAAAGTCCAAAAAGGCTCCGGGTGCGGATGGAATTTCCAACCACGCACTTAAGCACCTACCTCAACAGATGCTTACCTTGTTAGCTATCATTTTCAATGCCTGCTTCGACCATAGCTACTTTCCAAAAGCTTGGAAAGAAGCGACAGTCATAGGCATTCCCAAGCCGGGCAAACCTCTGAACGTCCCGGCTAATCACAGACCCATCAGCCTCCTCAAGGCAATGTCTAAACTTCTCGAGAGAGTCATACTTTCTCGAATGCGGAACCATCTGTTTCCAACGGATGGCGATCCTCTCATTATTCCCCATCAGTTCGGCTTTCGCGCTAAACACTCCTGCCCTCAGCAAGTCCACCGAATCGTCGAGTATATACTTGACGGTTTCTATCCGCGTCGTTATAAAACAGTCGCGGTTTTCTTTGACGTAGCCAAGGCTTTCGATAAAGTCTGGCACAGCGGTCTCGTTTATAAACTCTACAAGATAGGCTTACCGGATCGCCTAGTCAGGATAATAGCGTCGTTTCTCAAAGACCGTACGTTTCGATTTAAACACGAAGGCACGCTTTCTGCACCTCGTCCCATAAAGGCTGGAGTCCCTCAAGGCTCAGTCCTCGCCCCTCTGCTGTACACCGTGTACACCAACGACATTCCCATCCCGCCGAAAGGCGTCGAACTCGCCCTCTTCGCTGACGACACCGCACTCTATACCAAAGGCCACGGTGTTCGGCGCCTTGTAACCAGACTCCAAAAGGCCGTAAACGCCCTTGGTGCATGGTTTCAAGAATGGCGCATCGATGTGAACCCTGAAAAGAGTTCTGCGATGCGCTTCGACCACAAACGCCGTCGTCCCGATGGCGATCCCCACGTTCGAATGTTAGGCATTCCCATCCCCTGGAAGCGCAGTACTAAATACTTAGGCGTCACATTAGATCCGACGCTTTCTTTCAAGCCACACGTTGAAAGAGTTTCGAAACTCGCTCGTCACTATTTAGTCCGCCTAAATAGCATGTTAGGTAGAAAAAGTAAAATGTCCCTCAGAAACAAACGTACACTTTACAAGGTCTGCGTTAGACCCGTCATGACGTATGCCTCGCCAATCTTTGCCCACGCCAAACCCTCCCTCCTGCACAAACTGCAGGTAGTTCAAAACCTCTTTTGCCGCCGGGCCACAGGCGCACCGTGGTACGTGCGTAACGCGGACTTGCATAGAGATCTTGAACTGCCTACAGTACAACAATATCTCAAAACACTCTCTGAAGCGTTCTTCAAACGCTCCGAAACCCATCCCAATCCTCTAGTTCGTGATTCTGTCTCATATGCTGCTCCTGTGTTAGACTCGAAGTTCAAAGTCGCTAGGCCTAGAAATGCGCAAACGTACTCATCCACCAGACTGTCACGCGATCTCGAGGCCCTTCTGGCCGCAAATTCTAATTCTAACGTAAATTCTAATTCTAATTAATGCAAATTTAATTTTTCAATTTTTAATGTTTTCATTATTTACTTTTCATTTTTAATGTTTTTATTTTACTTTTAATTTTTGAGCACCTTCAGTGCTATGTAAATCCCAGCGGGTGACCCCTTAAGGGCCCCGCTAGCGCGGCCTCTTTCTCCAATTGGCCGTCGCTCCGATGAAGGCTGAGTGGCAAAAATGCACGAGCCGACAGGGGGTTTTTAGTGGGTATGGTTCTGGTAGGCGTCGGGACGAGTCCCACATAACTTCGGAATCGCGCCGGAGTATGCGTCAGAGCATTTTTATCCTCCTGCCCTTCCCGCGGAGGGGAACAAAAAAAAAAAAAAAAAGAGTAAGTGCTCCTTTTTCAGATATAAATTGTCTAAAGGTGTTATATTTCGCTTATGTTAGGAGTACACTCGAATATTGCAGTGCCATATGGAACACCCATTACACCACCTATAATGAAAACATTGAATCTATACAAAAAAAGTTAATCAAACATTTAAACTATCGTACACACTCAAAGCAACACAAAGTTTACAGAGATGCCTGCACTCAATTCAAAATATTGTCACTGAGCGATCGGCGCAACTTACTTGACATGTTGTTTCTCCATAATATATGCAATGGCTCAGTTTATAGCATTGAACTCACCAACTCAACGCTTCAACTAAAAACACCCAAAAAAAGAACTAGACACACCAATCTGTTTAACACTAAACACTCAAAAACTAATTATACTCATAATTCTGTTATAAACAGAATGCAAAAAACCTACAATACCAAATTTGCTCCCTTCACAGACTTATTTCATGATTTTAAAAGGGTTTTTAAGTTGCATGTTACTAAAGCTATCAATGACCAATAATTAATTGCTGCGTTTACGTTTAAGTTTAATTTAATCTAACGTTACAAGTTTAATGTATAGTTAATATAAGTTTACTGTATATACACACACACTGACACTGACACACACACACACATACACACACAGATTCACATATACACACATATAGGTACATATATTTTTGACTTTGATTTTATCTGTTATTTCTTGCATTTAACTCGATTGATATCAATTTCTTATTAATGAACTGTTTGATATTAACTTAATTCGACATTATGTAAATTACCAATTCGTTTACCATTTTGACAATGTAAAATCTGTTTTTATTTTATTTTTATTATTACTGTTTTTTTTATGTTTTTGCTAATTTGAAATTTTTTTTTAATACTTTGACATAATTACATCACATAATCATTGTCATCAATGTTCATAAACTAGGCCTTATTATTTATTCTGATTTTTTATTTTAAAAGTGTTTTTAGATTTTATATTTAGACATAAACTTTTATTTTTTAGTTTTTTATTATCGTTTAATAATGCTTATCATTTTAACTACAATGTGACTTATTTACATACATTTGTTCTCTTTTTTATATCTTTTTTATATGTTCTTTGACTCTGTAATTACAAGTTTAAATTTCATTACACTGACCTAGTATCTAATCTGAATTAATTTTAAATCTTCAAGACTCTCTTTCATGTATAAGAAAAAAAAAGTAAATCCATAAATGGCTATATGTATCTTATTTTCTTTGTAACTATATAACTGTTTTGTTGAGAGCTGTGGATTTTGTAATAAACAAATAAATAAATAATTAATAAAAAAAATCTTTAAAAATACCTAGTTCACCTACTACAGCTGTTCCACGTCTTCTGCGGTTAAAAATACCCTGTTGTTTATTATAGGTATAATTCGATGGAACTTGGTTGGACTTAGCAAATTCATCTGTTTCGCATAGATTAAAGAAAGCGAACAGTATAGTTCGTCATGGGTTTTCTAAACGCTCCGTTACATTGTCATGGTTGAAGCATATCCTTTGTTCACTTTCAAGAATGCTACTAACAGAGAAAAAAAGAAAGAAAATAGATACAGAATAGTCAAAAAAATGTTCGACGTGATATTTTAAATTGACATAACTTTTTTGTTTCTGAACCGATTGATGTAAAAAATCTTAAATGAAATATACCACTATATATTTATGAAAACCGGATCTAAATCGGATAAGCCGTTTCTGAAATTAGCGTGCACAAACACACAGACAAACAGACAAAAAAAAATTATATTTTTGGGAGGGCATAGATATAATAACAACCCTGATTTAATTATATTATGTATAGATTTTAATTATTGTACTTACACTAACTTTGAAACTTTTTCTTTTTTTTCCTTTCAAATTTATTAAGTGCTTTTGTTATAGAGCCTTAAGCCTAGAACTAATGTTTAATAGCTAGAAGGCCTTTTAGTCTTTTATTTCGATTTTATATACTTTAATTTTATATTATTTATATTAATTTACTTTATTTATAATACTTCATTTGAATAAACTGATACTGAACAATGACGTAATGATGATTTCTTCTCATGTTCATCTGCAATTTCAAATAGCTCCGGGAGTTATTACAGCGTTTCACTTTGTTCCCAAATTTATTTAGACTTCTCATTTCTACTGAGTGGTCCATGCTATACTGATTTCAGACTCATGGTTAAAGCCTTGCCTCCCATCTACTTCATATTTAATACCTGGATTTTAATTGTATCGTAATCATCGCCCTCAAGGAATCGTTGGTGGTGTCGTGATTTATTTGCGATCTCACATACCAGGCAAGGTTGTTCATTCTTCGCTGCACCCGACAGATAAATCTGAAGACTCAGAAAATCTTAAAATAGAGATTTATTTAAGTCATATTAAGGTACTATTAGGTGTCGTTTACAGCCCTTCAACGAAACATAATTATTTCCCATTCTTTTACCTGGTACCCTTATATGACCAAACTACAATAATGGGAGATTGGGGAACCTGCTTGTTGAATAATTTGAACATTTTTCCCTCCACTACTACGCACTTTTATCCAAACTCCTCACCATCTCTGCTGAGACGTTTGTTACTAAGGTTTGCGATAAAATAATTGAACGCCGCCTACGATTGATAATTAAAAAAGGTCGAAATGAGTGACTACAACGGGCCTATTCATTTTTTTTAAGCGAATAAAAATTTTCAGAGTGCGACTTAAATACTAAAATGGGTTAAAACTAGAGACCGATAATAAGTTTAACTGAGGTTTAACATAATGAACTTTAAAAAATATACCTTTGACAAAATTTCACAAGTCTTTTTTTTTCAATTAACAGTTTATTTATAACCGTATAAATTAGCCTTTTAAAATTCACTGGACTTTGTGGCCTAGCGCTGAGGGCGCTTAACCGGAACTTAAACTACTCCTACATATGGTGCCTAAAGGCACCCGAGAGGGCACGGACCTCGGCTTAGGACGTCGTATATTGAAGATACCAGTGGTCTGGAAGGGTCATCTACTGCCAAAGAACCAGCAAGAAACTCAGTAGGAATGCGTACGCCGCCACGTTAGCCTAGCCCTCCGGTGGGTTAGGCGATTCGAATGCCATGTTGACTAACTTGATTTCTAACTGGAACGCCGGCGTTCCTGGTTGTAATAGCGTCGTCGGAATCTGTTAAGACGTTACGCGGATGCCTGTAACGAACTGGTGCGTCTGGGTTGGCTGAGTAGTCAGCTGCCTTATTGACCAGCGGGGCCCCGACGCATTAGCGTAAGAACCTATTTTCAATAACTTGCAATTGATAGATATTCGACTTGCTGGTTTGAGCGAAATCCACACTGACATTTGTCATGATGGGGCAGATGCAAGTTTTGTAAAGTGTAAGCTTATTTCTAAGCGAAATTTTACTCTTCGTGCAGATTATGGGGTGTAGCCTAGCCATGACGAAGGCGGCTTGGTCCCGGACTCGTTGTATGTGATCCGCGAATATAAGTCCCATACCTAAATATTTGACTTTTTTAACCCAGGGCTTCGGAGTACCAAATAGAGAGAACTGACCTAATCTTTTGGAGAGTTTCCTAGAGGTTGTCCTAGAGTATATTAGTAAGTTATTGAATATAACTACTCACAGTTGTATGCGTGCGAGTGGGCCAGCTCTCAGAACCCTGTTTGGTATTTCGTCTGGACCTGGGGCTTTCCGCGGTTTTAGGTTTTTTTATTATTATCTGTACCTCTTCCTCCGTTACTGGTTGGAGGGTGTCAGTCGGTGGGTTGCCGCAGTTCGTTTCGACTGTGCTATTCACAGTTTCTATGTGGAGGGAGTTAGTGCTTTCTGTACTCGGTATACATTGTTGGGCTAAACTATCGGCTAGGGTTACAGCTTTTTCGGAGTCATCGAAGGCGGGAGTCATGGGCGGTGGCCTAAGGAGCGGAGGCATCGATGACGCGGTAGAGCTCATCTTGAGAGACTTTGCCAAGCTCCAGTAAGCCAGATGTTAAGGCGAAATGTCTTTAACAAGCGCGGCCCAGTTATTAGACCGCAATTCGCGTATGCGAGATTTGACATCTCGCTGTAGCACCCCCATACGGAGGCGGTTTGTCTAGTTCGGTGTGTAAACGTACGCCCGGATAGCTGCGTTCTTTGCTCACAACAACTCCTTCACATCCTTAGGCATGACCCAGCGTCGATTATTCGCCGCGGGAACTTGCCTGGAAAACGCACTGATATCAGTTCGAAGGTGGTTGGTGACAGCACCGATCGCAGCATTGGTCTCCTCGATGGATGACAACGAATCGGGAATGGTGTTTAGGTTTGGGCTGTCTATTGCCTTAAGGGCTTCTTTTAGTTTGATCCAATCGTGTGACCTCGTTTGAGGAACGTCAGTGTCAGTTGGGATACCTAGCTGCATGACTACCGGTCGGTGATCCGAAGTAAGCTGGTGGATGACTTCTACTGAGTGTACCGTTAAGTTAACACTTTAGAGGATTTCTATATCGAGAATATCGGGGCGATGATTTGTGTTATAGGGATAGAGTGTCGATTCCCAAAAACCCACTGTTGAGGTCAGAGGAGCTGGCAGGGGAAAGTAATACAAACAACTAGATGCTTGAAAAAGCCTTTGTTTTATTTTATATTGCACTTTACAATTATAAAGCAAAGCGATCAACAATCGACAATGGAGGAACAGGAAGAGTTTTCACCACAGATTGTTATTTTAATGTTGCCACATAAACGCACACTAAAAATTATTTATACATATGAACATCTCCCCCTAATTTTTACATTATTTTAATATTTAAAAACAGTCACTTTTACTTTACTAACACTTAAACTTTTAAACAATTTATTTTATCTGTAATATAATCTATAACTGTATTGTACTTTGATTGTCAATATTAAATGAAAGTTTTACTTGTATATTTACTATACTTTGAATTATAATTTTATGAAGATTGCCTCTTTGCAGCATTCAGCTGCAGCAATAAACTCTGCTTCCGTATACGACAATAAAACAACTGGCTGTCTTCTAGAGCACCACAAGATTAACCCACCTGCCATTATTAAAATAAGTAGCCTGTTGTGCTGCGTCTAGTATCCTGATCACCCGCATAGTCTGAATCACAATTAATATCTATTTCTGAAATATCAATACCAGATTCAAAGAATATTCCTTCACCGATTGTACAATTCAAATATTTAAAAATTCTTTTTAGTTTTATGACATCATCTTTATCAGGTTTTTCCATTTTTCTGCTCATACAACTCACCGCATATGCTATGTCCGGCCTTGTTTTTGTTGATAAGTACAGAAGACTACCAACGGCTTCTCTGAATGTAGAATTTATCTGGCTTTTCCCTACTGTACTTATTTCCTCTTCTTTATTACATGTTTCTACTGTTTTTACACATGGCGTGTTTACAGAAATACAATCACTCATGTTATATTTTTCAAGAATGTTTTCAGTGTACTTTGCTTGTGTAAAGTGAATTCCTGAAGTTGTACGGTTTATTTCCATTCCAATGTAAGACTAAGGTGTTGTAAAATTTATAATTTCAAATTTATAATTTAACTTTTCCAGTATTTTCATTATATTATTTTCTTCTTTTCCTATTATTAATCAGTCATCTACATGAATTGCTATAATTATTGATAAATCAAATTTTTAAATACACACGATTCATTTTTAGTTTGTGTAAAGCCAAAATCTTACATAGTTTTTAGTGCTTGTCGCAATCCATAGAATGCCTTTTTAGACTGCATATTTTCTTATCACCTTTATCATAACCCTCTGGTATTTTCATATAAACTGTATTATTTAATTTCCCATGTAAAAATGCTGTTTTCACATCAAATGTCATCAAATAATAGTTTCTTGCAGCAGCAATAGCAAACAATGATTTTATCGTTGATGTACTTGCCACCGGACTAAATATTTACTCTAAATCTATATCCTTTTGTTTAAACCCCCTCAACACGAGTCGAGCTTTATAAGTGTTATCATCTTTTATTCTGAAAACCCACATATTTGACAGAATTTTATGACCATTCGCTTTCTTTTTATCAACAATATCCCATGTATGATTGTCTTCTAATGATTTTACCCTTTTTATTGCAGATTTCCATTTTTGTTTTGCAGTTCCAGTCATTGTATCTTTGAAACTTAATAACACATAGTCATGTAATTTTATTGGCTTATCTTTACCCTTTGACTTCTCCTATTTTCTTCATTTCTATAACATCTAATGTATTTATTTCTGTTTCAGGTTCTTCTAATACTGCGGATTCTTCATCTTCACTGTCATCGACAGTGAGTTCATAACTTTCCGCCGCTGAAGTCCAATAATTCAACAGCTCCATGTTTTTCTTTTTCAGAATTTTTATTATTATTATAAAATACAACATTTTGAGCATATATTATTTTTTTTTTATTTTGATCAAAAAACCTATATCCCGAAGTACCATATCTAACCATTATCATTTTAATTGTTCTGCTTTCCAGCTTTTTGTTGTGACCCAGATTTTCACAAAATGCTTCACAGCCAAATACTTGTATGTTACTCAAGTTTGGCTTTTTATTATTCCATAGTAATTCATATGGACTTTTATTTTTCACTTCACTCCACATGCTTTGGATAAATTGGAGTTAAAAAACAAAGCTCTAGCTTTCTCTAACAATGTTCTATTAAGTCGCTCAGATTTATCATTTAACTGAGGATTGTATGCTACTGTATCATCTAATATTATGCCTTTCTTTTTGCACCAATCTTGCATTTTATTGGAAGTATACTCCCCTCCATTATCACACCCTTTTATTGCCACTTTCTGGCATTTCTCCCTTTCAACTTGATTAATGTAATTTTTTATATTTTCAAAAACCTCACTTTTATGTTTTAATAAATATATTTTAACACAATGACTGTAGTCATCTAGAATAGTCATAAAGTAACCATAACCATCCCAAGTCTTTTTTCAAATGGCCCGCAAACATCTGAATGAATTATTTTTAATAATCTATTACCTTACTCTTTTTCAGAATTAAACGGCAATCTATTCTGTTTTGCTTTTATGCAGATATCACAACAAGTATTATCATTATTTAATGTTTTTAATTTTATACCCTCTGCAACACTTGGTAACAAAGCTAACACACCATCACTAGGATGTCCCATATTTATACGCCAATCTAATGAAGTATCACTTTTACGAGTTAATAATGAAGATGCTATACAGACCAGACTCATTCTTATAGCCTTTTAGTAAAAGTTCATCACCTTTTTATAATTCTACATATATATATTTAAATAAGACTTTACCATCTTGCTTTGTTATAGCAGAAACTGATATTAGGTTGTTAGAAAGTTCAGGTACAAATAAGGTATTCTTTACAATGATTTTACGTGCAACAAATTCACCCATTGCTTTGGAATACAAACTTTCAGAATATTTTGCAATTTTTTTACAAGTTTTATTAGGCTCTAAATTTTCCAATAAGTGTTCATTATTTACCATATGACTTGTACATCCAGAATCTACTATAAAAGTGGTACTTCTTGTTTTTGAACCGTATGTTTATGTTTTGGACATCGCAATTGTGCGTTAAAAATATAAAAAGGACACTCACTATTGCCTCCTGTTTTTGTCCAGCTATTCCGTCATGAAACAAAGCGCCCAATGGTTTTTGATTAAACGTTATTTGTTATAGGAGCAAAAGTTTGATTTTATAAGCAATTAAAGTTTAAAAACTGTCTAATCTTGGCAGCATTATGATTTTTTCAAAATCTGAAGAAAAATAAATTACTTTATCAAATTTAGGCATAGCTTTATGCTTATTATACAACTCTCTAGCTTGTGTATAATTTAGGTGATGTTTGCTAAATTCAGTGAAAATCATTAAAGGTGGGATGGCTGTGCAGCGGCGGGCGAGGTTCGCATAGTGATATTTTGGCGTGGTATTGTGGCTCACCGTTGTTTTTGTTAAGGAACGTCTGATAAATTACTTGTTACAAAACTCTTTGAAATCTTTAAGTGATATTTAAGTTAAGTACATCGTATAACAAAACTTCATATTCCTTAACAATACTACCGTTGTGTGCTTTTTAAGGGTTTTTAGTGAAGTAATTGTGTATAATGTGATTTTAGTTATTTTTTATTGAAAAAGGTTTAGACGTTTGTCTTCTATCTCACCTGATGGAAAGTGAGATAAAAAAAGTTGAGGATAGTAATTCGATAAAATGCATTAAACCTTATCTAAAAAGAATTAAAGTATCTTAAAGATTTTATAGTATAGTATTAATGGTGTAACGTGGTTTTAGTCAGGTAGCAGTTGGGAAAACAATGTTGAAATATATCCTTTAAAGGTGGCAATTGATTTTTACTTAGTATTTTTTTATTTACTTATTATTTATTACTGAGTGATGTTTTAGTTAGCGGACGGCAGATTTATGATCATTACAGTAGGATCCCCAGCCTGTGGTGGAAGCATCAGAAAAACACTCTAAGTCGTATACTTTTGAACCTAACCTAGAGAAACTATTATTTATATTGTTAATACACCAATACATGTTGCTTTTTAATGAATTCGGAAGTTCTATTGTCTGAGTGTTTACAAGGATTTTTTCTTAATTTTAAATATTTGTGACGTTTGAATTCTTTAGTATATGGCCTTTGCATCGCACAAATCTAGCAAATTCTCTCAATTTGCAACTTTTCATCTTTAAAAAGTTATGAAGTAATAGTTTAATTTTTATTTTCTTGTAGTCGGGTAATTCTAAAATCATATTACGAGAATCAAAAATGAAACCTAAAAAACGACATCTCTGAGATGGATTCAAATTACACTTATCAGTGTTACCAATGAACCCTAATGACTGTAATGTGTTTATCGTAAACTTTACGCATCATAAGTTCTTTCAAAGCACAAAAAGTCATCCAAATAGCATATTGAAGGCATGTTTTTAGATCTTAAATATTGTAAAACAGGTTTAAGTAACTTAGTGATAACATAAGGTGCTGTACATAAACAAAATGGCAAACAGTTCAATTCATATAATATTCCCTCAAATTGAAATCTAAGGTATCTTTTTTAAGGTAAGGTGACTATCATGGACCGGGACAAAAAAATATGCGTCCTTGAGATCGATGGATGCCATAAAGCAGTCTCTTGCAATGAGTTGAGTTTTATAACAAATTTGTTAAGAAATTTTAAGTTTAATATAAACTTCTTTGAACCATTTGGTTTGGGTACAAAAAATGTACTAAAAACGAATTCATCTTCCACATGTTCACATTTAGAGATCGCATTTATACCTAAAAGATTTTTAATGCACAAGTTAAATTACGATCGCTCCTGCCGGGTTTTCGCAATTACATTAAGACTATCAGAACGATATGGGATAGACTTAAATGGTATTTTGTAACTCCTTATCCAGGACAAAAGTAATGCGTCTTGTGTTATTTAGTACCACTCATAATAAAAACTAGCAAGTCTGCCAGCGTAACGCACCTGGTTTTTAAATGTCTCTGGTGATAGTTCTTCCTGGGCGGAGAGCGATCGCGACGACGTGACGGCGGCGGGGGCACCAGCGGGCGATCCGACCGATGCGTGACTGTTGCTGGGGGTGCTGGGCGGTACCGCGCCAGTTTCTGGTCTACTTTTCTGTGTGGTCTGGAGTTTAAAAAATTTTGATTGCCATTCTGGCCATGATAATTAACTCTTTGAAAGTATTTTGGTGTATTTTTCATCATTGCACCTTTGTATAGATTGTGCCGTTTTTAATTTTTCCGTTATATTCTCGCCAAACAAAGTTTATCCCGTGTAGTATCAGTAAGCGCGTCTTTTATATTAGAATTTACAGATGATATTTTGATTTTCTGCGAGTCTTAGTCTCATTAAAGTAAGTGTTGCATAAAATGTGACAAGCGTCGCTAAGCGGCTTTAAAAGTAACTGTTTTGAAAGATCAAACGAAACATCGTTTGCTATGATGAGACCTGCCAAGTATTGGCCTGTATTTGCCAAGGCAGACAAAGCGACGCCAAGTTGTCTTTGTACGATAAATATGAATCTCGTTTTACGAGGGTATCTGGGAGAGCAGCTTTGGCCTCAGGATTGAGTAAGGGAGCTAGGAGTAGATCACAATTTTCGGATATTTTATAATCTAGTAACAATTTATCTTGTACTTCTTTTTGCAAACCCTTGCTTAATATCTCAGACCATCGGCTAGCAAGATCTTTATGTATTGGTTTTTCTAAAGCACACTCGGGTTTTGGAGCATCACCGAGTAGTTGTAATATTTCTTTATCGATGGCGGTATCATCCTGTTGCTTAGACGTGCCAGGAACAGGTTCTGTTGGCGGGTTTTCCAGTGTTTGTATAAATCTTGTTTGTCCCATCCAAAGTTCATATATTGAGGCGTCTCTATTTTCGGGTCACTCAAAATTGATTCAAGGATAGGTACATGAGGTATTCATCCTCAACGTCACCTGAAATATAATTACAGATTTAGTATTGCAACCCTAATTTTTAAACTGTGTTTATTGAAGACCGGTATATTATGCCCGGTATTATGTGTTATGTTTTAGCCGGTATATTACGCTCGGTATTATGTATTATGTTTGAGCCGGTATATTATGCCTAGTATTATAAATTATGCTTAGACCAGTATATTATTCCTGGAATTATCAATTTAATAAACTTACTTTTTGATTCAACCCTTTGCGCCGAATTGTTTCAGATGATTGTTTTCACTTCTCCAACTTTCGCTCCAGTTATCTTATCTTTCTACGTATCTCTTCTTCGCTGTCTGTGGTCTTGCGTTTTCCCATTTTATAAAGACAAATCAAATTACTCTCGTAGACGTGTAAAGGCTTGAACACGGAAACGAAGAAATGATAGGACTAGCTAACTGAGATAATAAGACCAGGCCGTGCCTGGTGGGGGAATCATTGCCAGTATGCTATGAAGGGATACAAGTAAAAAAAACTAACGAAATTGAGGAATTTTTTTAACTTTAAAATTAACCGTGTGAGGCTGATACATGGAAGCGTAGCTACAGAACGTAAACTAAATCGCTAAAAATTTTGCTGCGTAACACAATACTCTCTACTACTCTGTCCTGGTTTGACTCTTATCTTCGGGGCCGGTCGCAGCAGGTCCGCCTTGATGAGAAACAATCTCATTGGTGTGATCTAGTTGCTGGTGTCCCCCAGGGTGGTGTCTTATCTCCTCTCCTATTTTTCATCTTTATCAACTCCGTCACCAAAGTCATTTCTTCCAAATACCACCTCTACGCAGATGACTTGCAGATCTACCGCCATTTTGCGGTATACGATGCTGAGGCAGCTGTTACAGCAAGCAATTCTGATTTGGGTTGAATATCCGACTGGGCGAGGGTATTTGGTTTTCTGGTGAACCCAAAGAAGTCACAGGCCGCGGTGATAGGTAGTCGCTATAGCATATATGCGTAGTTGCCTTGACTTTCCGTATTTACCTTGGGTCTCCATGGACAATGTTCCGATTGCTTTCACTGACATAGCTAAGAACTTGGCAGTCACCTTAGAATCGAATCTAACTTGGAACGCGAATGTCAGTGAAATCAGTCGGAAGGTCCACTTCACTTTTCACTCACTCAAGGCCTTATAAAGTCTTTTGCCTTTTAAGACCAAAATTTGCCTTGGCCAGTTGCTGGTTCAGCCTATCCTGGATTATGCCGATGCTTGCTATTTGGATGCCACGGAGGAGCTATTAAACAGATTGTAACGCTTGCAAAATCTTTGCATTCGCTTTGTCTTTAATCTCAAAAAGTTTGATCACGTCTCTGAGTACCGCAAGCAACTCCGATAGCTTCCAATACGCTCCCGAAGAAACACTAGTTTGGAGGTGGTGACGCAATAAAACCAGAAACCTTTTAAATTCACTCAGTCTATTATTTTCAAACACTTAAACGTAGTTACATAAGTCAGTATAATAAGTCCTTATCTTATGTAATACAAGTTGACCTAGCGAGGCGGTGTTGCGCAGACGACTGACTGCCTAGAACACGCGGCAGTCCAGTCTGGGGTTTTGCTGACTTTACTAACAATGTATAGCCGCTACATCACACCCCTTCTTTTTTAAAAAAATTTTTATAAAACTAACTTTACCAAAAAAATTTATACAATTCAACAAACAAACATCCTGTATCTCGTAAGTGCTATTGCATTTTAATTATACCTTGGAGAGAACAAAAACAAAACAAAAAAATTTTTACCAGTTTTTAAAAATATGACTCCATAATATTACCTTACACTAAACTTATTACAGAAGTGTACCAGATGACGTCGATTCGACATGATTGCTGAATCTGTGTTTACATTACGGGTTACTAGGTCTGATATCGCATTCCAAAGCTCAATGCTCTTTTGTTTCTTACAATCTATTTATAGAACAAAATATGTTAAGGCGATGCTTCGTAACAAAATATGTTAAGGCGATGTTTCATACACAATGTACCTGTAATTGAATTATTTTACAAAAATTTGAAATAAGAAATTAGCAACAATAATTATTTATAAGTTGTTTGAAATGGGTACAAAATTAATTACACGTAATTTAAAAAAAAAAAAATCACTTATACAACAATAAAAAATTTTTGCGGATACCTATTTTTCAAGGGCCGACTTGATGTAGGTACTTGACCTAATAATAATCATTAAAATATTAAGGGTATATTGCCCGAGAGGCCGGTCTGCAATATAAAAAAAAAAACGTCCCTTAGGACTCACCTTGCCTCCTCTCGCGACAATAGCCAAAAAAACTCCCTCATCGGCCGACCTGTATCGGCTTATACCGTGCCGCTTGCGTCACTAGCTGCTTTCCACATGGCTCTTACTCTGTTATCCATCCAGCTTCGAGTGTTTTTACGACATTTTTGAATGCAATAGTACACGAAAATTAATACCATCATTATGAATACTGCAAATACAATTGCTCCGAAAAGCTTAACGTGCGTTATTATTTCATTAGTACTGGCGTTATTTGCACCATTTTGTGCTATGATTATTTCTTGTTCTTTACTATACGATTTACCCATTTTTGGATTGAACAAAATGTTATATACGAGTTACTACGTTAAATTCTTTTGCAATTAGAATAATGTATGATTAATAACTATGTGAACTCATCTATTTTATTTCATCCAACATCAGCAAATCGCACCGGCTGCTTAACTGCGCGGCCACTGCGCGTGGTTAAAGGTTTAGGCGGTAGCGATTTTTGCACCTGTGGAACATCATTAAAAAAATTTTTACTATTTGAGAACATAGAATTTCTATTTCCATCATTGGGATCTGCTTCATATAAGCAGTAAGCGGGTTTCACTCTATCTATGGAAACGGTTGTTCGACGGCCCCCTATTTCAATGGTCATACTCTTTGGTGATCTATTTATCACAAGATACGGTCCACTATAACTAGTAATCAATGGCCTTTGCACTAAATCATTTCGTACGAAAACATGACTACATGATTTTAAATCTTTATGAACGAAAATTGTACCAGAATCGCTATTTTCTCGTGTCTGGGGCCGGAGACTTTGTATAATATTGCGTAATTTACCTACGTATTTTTCTTGCGACGTTTCTGCGTTCGCGCAATCGACATAAAAATCGCCAGGCAAGCGTAACGTGTGCCCTAATACCATTTCCGCTGCGCTGACGCCGCTGTCGCTACGACATGCTGCACGTAGCCCCAGCATGACCGTTGGCAGTTCATCAACCCATGACCCATTTTTATTCTGTAATAAACGTGCTTTCAAAGCGACCTTCAGAGAACGATGTAATCTTTCTACCTTGCCGTTACTTTGGGGATGGTACGCTGTGGTTCGGAATTTATTAATGCCTAATACTTTCATAAGTTTATTAAATAATTCACTTTCAAATTGCCTCCCCTGATCGCTAGTTAACCTACTTGGGCATCCAAAACGACAAATCCAGTTTTCATATATTATTTTAGCGACGGTCTCGGCTGTTATATCGCTGACCGGAACGGCTTCCGGCCAGTTTGTAAATCTATCTATCATCGTAACTAAGTACCTATGCCCTTCCTGCGTGGTCGGCAGGGGGCCCACGATGTCTACGTGTAAGTGCTCGAACCGTTCTGCTAGTGTAAAAGTACCTAATTTAGAATGTGTGTGCCTATGCGTTTTTACCTTTTGACATTGTATGCACGCTCGGGCCCATACACTGATATCTTTATTCATACCCGGCCAGTAATATTTATTCGTAATCATTTTACGCGTTGTTCTAATTCCGGGATGGTTATTACTATGTACGACATTGAAAGCCACATTTCTGAACTGCTGAGGCAGGTAGGGTCTCACACGGTTCTCTGAAGTTTCGCAATAGATCGCACTATTACACAGTGGTGATTGTAATTTTTTAAGCACTATATTACCTTGAGATTCCGTCAGCATTTCTGCAAGCTTATCGTCTGTTTCCTGTGCCCGGGCGACTTCGTCGAAATCTAAAACGGTCGGACAAACAATGGTCTCTATAACTCGGGACAATGCGTCAGCAACTGCATTTTCGTTACCTTTGACGTATTGTATATCGCTCGTAAATTCGCTTATATACAATAGTTGTCGTGCTCGCCTGGGCGTCTCTTTATTATCTGAACCTATTTTAGAAAAAACGTGTGTTAATGGCTTATGATCCGTCATTATGGTGAGCTGCCGGCCTTCTACCATGCTGCGAAAATGTACTATGGCCAAGTATACTGCCAATAGCTCTCTGTCGTACGTGCTATATTTCTTTTGAGCCTCCGACAATCTTTTGGAAAAATACCCCAGCGGCTTCCAGATTCCTTTAACCTTATGTTGGAGGACTGCGCCGACGCACGAGTTTGACGCGTCACACATTAAATACAGCGCACCTTCGTCTCCCGGATGTGACAAGGTCACCGCGTTTTCTAAAGCTAACTTACATTGCTCGAAGGCGGCTATCGACTTATCCGTCCATTTAATCTTTGATTTATCCTTCTTTTTGGCGCCATGCAGGAAGTTGTTCAAGTCGGCCTGATGATCTGCCGCACGCTCTAAGTGATTCCTGTAAAAGTTAACCATACCTAAAAAACGGCGGAGCTGCTCGATTGTTTCAGGTCTGGGGAATTCTTTGATAGCTTCCACCTTGCTCTTCATGGGTTTGACACCTTCCGCGCTCACTTCGTAACCTAAAAACTCTATATTACACTTACCGAGACTACACTTCGCCAGATTAATGGTTATGCCGAACTCTTGAAACCTGGCAAAGACCTGTTTAAGGTGCTCTCTATGTACGTCATGATTCGTACTAGCTACGATGACGTCATCAATGTAGGAAAATAAATTAGAGCTCTCACGCACTTTGTTATTTGTACTCTTACCCTCATCCCCAAGGGTGCAGGTTTCGATTCCCTGCAGCACGCTATTATTCATGAATCTCTGGAACGTTTGGGCCGCATTCCGCAAGCCGAATGTCATTCTTGGAAATTCGAAAAGACCAAACGGCGTTATAATGGCGGTTTTCTCTACGTCTTCCGGTGCAATGCTAATATTATGGAACGCTCTGTTAATATCTAACCGGGAAAAAACACACTTACCTGCCAATCCATATGTGAAGTCCTGAATTCTCGGAATCGGGTAGCGGTCTGGCTTCGTGATCGCGTTGAGTGCACGATAGTCTCCGCAAGGCCTGATCTGGCCGTCCTTCTTTGGTACTACATGCAACGGGCTTGCCCATGGACTCTTTGATGGCCTGCAAATACCTAATTCTTGCATTAACCTAAACTCGTCCCTAGCGATTTTATATCTTTGCGGCGGTAATGGTCTTACTTTAGCAAAAACCGGGGGGCCAGTAGTCTCTATATAATGTACGATACCGTGTTTACTGGGCTCCTTAAAAGAAATTGGTTTCGTTATTTCTGAGTATTGTTCTAGAAGCTCGCGATATGGGTTGTCATTTTGAATACTCGTTATCGCGGGCTCGTTATACAAAACTAATATACCTTGCGTATCTAATTTAGTGCGGCCGTCCAACAACCGTCTATTGTATAAATCAACTACTAATTCGTGTGCCTTTAAAAGGTCTGCCCCAATTATGGGTTGTTTTACGTCAGCTATAATAAAATTCCATCTAAAACTACGGCGTAAACCAAGATTAATTTCTAACGATATTACACCATAAGTTTTTATTTCCGTATTGTTCGCAGCATACAGTTTATACGGGCATTCGCTTGCCTTTCTTTTGTCCGGCACTTTATTCACTGGAATCACTGACACGTTAGCCCCGGTATCGACCAGGTACACTAAGCCGGTTTTCTGTTCTCGGACGCATAAGCGGTGATTGCCCTCAGCACAGTCGCTCCCCGTCGCTGACGGTACTGCAACTAGATTTTCCGAATCCAACCGCGCTGCCTGTCCATTCACCCAGCCACAAGGTTGCTCGCATTGCGTTGCCTTTTCTCTGAACCGGAGATGATGACGACACAGCCACGCTCGGTTCCCTGATTCCCGATGTCGTGACGCTGTCCTGCTCCTGGGTCGCGATCTCCACCGACCTCCGTCATAGCTTCTGTCCTGCGGTCGTCCGTAGCTCCCTCCTCGCGACCGGATCTCTTCTATCTCCCCGCGGAGTTCCTTTAACTCTAGGGACATGTTGCGCAGGAATTTGATCATTTCCGACTCCATGTCGGTAGCTGCAGGCGCGACGCTTTAATATTCACTTTTATTTATTATTAAACAATATGCACTCTCGCTAGGTTCGCGTCACCGTGAGTCGTCTTCTTGATCACGTCGGGGTCACCAATTTGGAGGTGGTGACGCAATAAAACCAGAAACCTTTTAAATTCACTCAGTCTATTATTTTCAAACACTTAAACGTAGTTACATAAGTCAGTATAATAAGTCCTTATCTTATGTAATACAAGTTGACCTAGCGAGGCGGTGTTGCGCAGACGACTGACTGCCTAGAACACGCGGCAGTCCAGTCTGGGGTTTTGCTGACTTTACTAACAATGTATAGCCGCTACAACTAGAATCCTTTGCCTCTTATTTAAAATCCTATATAACCCACTTACTCCTGTCTACTTGCGTGAAACGCCATGCAGAGCACATTTGCGTACTCTCCTACGTAAGCCTATTCATAAAACCGATTACTTTTCTTACTCTTTCTCAGTTCATGCAGTCAGATTGTGGAATTCACTTCCTCACATTATTCATGAGTCTAAATCTATATCTATCTTTAAGAAAAAAGTAAAAGATCTCTACTTTTCTCGACTATGAGTTGTATTACCCAGCTCACTATCTTAACTTCAAATGTATTTTAGTTATTTATGTATTTTATTCAGGTATTTATATTATGGTATATATGTATGTATATATAAATATGTATTTCAGTTCAATCATAATATATATTAGTATTTAGTATGTATTAATAAGTCGTAGTACACACTATCATTGCGTTTTGACCAAACTCTCCAGTCTTGGGTCTGCTGGAAGAAATTTCTTTAGAAATAAGCTGTACCTTTGTACTTACATATTTTGTATTATTTCTATAAATTATCTGTTAACTTGTGTGTACATAAATTGTTAAATAAATAAATAAAAAAAATACATACAACTAGATGCTTGAAAAAGCCTTTGTTTTATTTTATATTGCACTTTTCAATTACAAAGCATAGCGGTCGACAATCGACAATGGAGGAACAGGAAGAGTTGTCACCACAGATTGTTATTTTAATGTTGCCACATAAACCCAAAGTAAAAATTACTTAAACATATTAACACCCTCTACATTACAGTTTAGCATCTCTAACATGTGATGAAGCCGATGACTGTTTGGGTTGGTAACTACGGAATAACAACATGAATGTTTCGAGTTGAAATCGCCAGCTTTACGCCAGTATTACGGAGGGACTCATATCGAGTAGCGGTCGCTTTGAAGTATAGCTTTGTCTGGTAGTTGATAGATTGATGCTAGCGTGATTGGCTGATGGCCGCTCATCACTGTCCTACAATAGGAAACATCGATATTCTCGAGCTGTGGTGAGCTCGAGATCGACTGGACACAATGCAATGACCTTTTGTAATAGATGACGGTACCGCCTCTATTGGTGGTAAGCCTATCGTTGTGAACGTTGTTGTAGTTTGCTATTTTAGGGTCCTGGTCACTAGGTTTCAAAAAGGTTTCCTGGACAAGTAAAATGTCGATTTGAAATTCTCGAACAAATTCGTGAATTTCATTGCGTTGATGTTTGAGACTATCGGCGTTTAAGTAGCCTAGAGGACGCCATTCAAAAGTTTAATTTATTAAATTTTGGTTAATTTTGGCTGTGGTTTTACGGGTGGGCTGGGCTTGGCAGGAGCAGAGGCTAAAGATCTCTGCTTCGCCTTGTAAGCCTTTTGGGGGCTTGGTTTTCGATAATATTTCAAAGCTGCTATTATATTTATTCTTGTTTACTATTATAGTTTTTGAGATCCATTGTTTTTTTTAACTCCATGTTTGCATGAATACAACAGACTGGTTTGCGCCAATTTGAAAGGAGGCGGGGGTGGCAGACGTGGAATGCACAAGCGGTGCAGTCATGTGACGTTGGGCCACGGAACAATAGCATTGCATGATTATTTGCCTACTGTGAGTTTTTTGCAGTGCTGACATGCAGTTAATTGATTTTGCCTACTTTTTAGTATGACACAATATTTGGATGCGCAGATTCATTAATTACTTTAACTTTTAACCTTAAAAAACTTCATAGGAAAAAAAATTATAATGGAAGATTGTAGTTTACCAGGAACGAGTATTGATAATTTAAATGATGTTTCAGTGTACCGATCACGTAACTCACACGTAAATCAGACAGCCAAAAAAGAATAATATGTAACAAAAATATTTCTGAAACAATTTTAAAATGAGATAGAAGCTGAAATTACACACGTCATACTGGAGATGGTCAAAAACTATTTTATCGCGGGATTGAACTTAAAAAAGATGGCCACATTGCAACACAGCGCTTTATTTGTCATTTGTAAATGATAGTGATATGGTCATGGCTTACCAAACTGACTCAGAACACAACCATAATGCTATTGGGATTGGAAATAATTATGGCTTTTACAGGAAAAGTAAAGAAGAAGTCAACAAATTGTTTGATCTACGTTTGAAGCCAAAAGCTATTACTTTAATGAAAGGAATATAATTATCAACTAAGTATTTGTTAAATTGCAGAACAATACAATCTGGAAAATCTGCCATTTGATTGGGTGTATTATAGCCGTGGATATTTAATCATACCACTATTCTAGCAGATAACAAAGAGGTTTACAGCATTAGTTATCACCTAATAAATAGGGATCAGTAAAGTATATTTGATAGTCAAAACGCTTAAACCAATAATGATCGCTGGCAAACTTTTGACGAACATAAATGACTGCTTTCCAGAAAATTGCACTGCTAAATTAAGACGGCAATAGGCTAATGACTGTCCGGAGTTTTTAAAATATTTAGATTTATAACCAAACGTACAACTTTGAACCGACCCTACATTCTAACTCATTTATGAGTTTTAAGTAAAATATTTAAGTGTACGATTTTTCGACTTGACTTGATGCTCTCATTTTATTGTTTATTTGGAGTTTTGGAATTGGAGTTTCTTTTCATTTTGAATAAACAAATATGTCAGTTACTTTAACACTGTTTTTTTCAGTTCACTATATTTAAGCAATTTGCTATATATTGAATGCAATGTAGGGCTGATCCCTCGATATAGAAATTATGTAACTCGGATTATATTGAGCTGCTTATTTAAATAATTATAAACTCAAATTCATATTTCAAAGTCGCTGTTTGGAAGCTTAGTAGTTACTAACGGAAAGTCGCTCACTTAGTAATTTAGTAAAGGCTAATTAATTGATTTTGTAACCTTTTATTTTGATCAGCAGTCACTCGTTTTATTACGTGAAAAACATGCTTTCAATTCCATCCGTTCTTTCAAGAATGGTAGCATGTTATCAATGAATTTCACTTCAGGAACCTTTGATAATTAAAGAGGTTGCTCTGAGAATGCCTTATAAATGTTAACAAGCACTTAAAGTTTTGTACGCAAGATTGGTTGCTGTTTAGGAGATTAGTAAGAATGATGTATTTATTGATAAATGATCAGTCCTAATATTTTTGTTATTTATTTTATGTTAAAATAAATACGTAATCTGGCCTTTACTTCAGTTGGGGTCTAAGTAAATTATTTTGCTAAAAGAAGTACGATAAATAAGTATAAAATGTAAAAAATGTAGGCCAAAGCATCGTTATAATTCACACTACCTCAAAATATAAAACATTTAGCCTACAGAAAACTGTCTTTTATTTTTCTTGAGGTATATATGCTACATTCGATGTATGTACACATATAATTAATAGTCTGAATAAAAAGAAGTATTGGAATCTTATTCAATTCTTTTCCGTTAGCATTAATAAATATTTCATGTTCATTTTAAAGTTCACTTTAAAATTAACTTTTTTACAACTTTTTAACAAGTTAACTTTGTTAAGTGAATCTAAATAATGTCATCCCTCATTGTTTGAAGATAAGTATTTCGGGGTGAGTGCTCCTAAATTTGGGTTACCCCATTAAACATCATATTTTCGGCCATATACATGAATTAAAAAAATACCTTTGTACATTATTAGGTTGTTCAACACTGTTTAGTTTTTATGTCTGTATATTTCACAGTATTTTTGGTGACATATTAATCATGTAGAGAAGAAAAAGAAATCATGTAATAAAGTTTGGATACATAATATTTGTATAAGTAAAGAAATTTTTAAGCTAAATGCAAAAATTGTAAAGCTTAGGGTTTTTTTTAATTTACCATCATCAATTAAGTGTTTGCAATAAATACATGTAATTTGCAATTAATATCTTCAAATTTGTAATTACAATATTATCATCCAAACCAAAAATACCTTTATTTTTTAAAGAGCATTTATAATTGCAATATTTGTAAGATTTGTAAAAAAAAATTCTTACATTGTTGATAATTGTATTAAAGAGCACTTGTCATCTAACTTAAGAAATATGACACTTATTTTACCAAAGTTCTTGATGTTTTACTATTTTTTAAATAACCAGGTGGATCGCGTGCGCGTTGACCAACTAACACAAAGCAAAAAAAGCAACTGTAATCTTCTGGCCACAAAAATTGATCACAAAAGAAACTTCAAACTTGTTCTTTTTCACAAGTTCCAGAACTAACAAGCAAAACACAACCGACAAAGAAAACTTTGTCAGAGTTTTCCGTGAATTGTTAAGGCAGGTGCGGTTATGAATATAAAATAGTACAATTTATGCTTCCTATTTCTTATTTATAGAATTGTACGGTCTTTTTGATGTTAGAATATATTTGTATGATTGTAGCTTATAAGAAAAAATTCATAAAATCGTATTAAACATTCATCCTTCATATAACAGACATCATTAGCATGGTTATCGTGCTAATAAAAATAGAAGGACTTTCTTGGGGCTCATTAAAATTAAATTATATATTACCAATTTTAAATGGAAATTTGAGTAAAGCTAGATGAACATTTAAAAATTATGATAGCATTCTAAATATTTTTTCTGTATGGACAATGTATATTGAAAATGCATTGAAAAGTTAAGTTTGGCTAAATTTTGCGAGTACTCTCTTCTGGTTGTATATATATTTATATAATTTTACATATACGCCACGTGAAGAAAAGCGAGTGTTTTTAAGACCAAATAGGTATACAGAAGTATGAAAACAATCGATAATGATCGTATAGTTCTTTAAAATGTATTCTGACTAAATTAAATAATAGCTAGGTAGCAAGCAAGTCAAGCAAAATATATTCTTTCGAATTTGTTTTCATCGAGGGTGACATTAATTTGTTTTATTCCTTGAGATACCTTCTTAACTACAGATTGATATTATATCGTATGTGTTAATCAAACATTATTTACAGCGCTTTAGTGCAATTCATTACCGTAAGTAAAGCTCGGAAATGACTGTATATATACATAATATTTATACAATAAAATATATATTAATAATTATAATATATATATATATTTTTTATAAGAATAGGGATGTTTATTAGTACGGAGCAAGTATTATTCAGCAACATGTACTCCAAAATTGGCTGGCAAAGATTTTATTCTTTATTTATCCCTTTTAAATTTGCTTTGGTAAGCCAAACGTCTGACAGTCTCCTTTATTATTTCCTTAAACACAGCATAATGTGTTCTAAACAGCATGCAAAATATATTTGAAAGCAATTTATTTTCACCTACTACTTTGGGTGAATACCTGGGTTGAAATGAGTCAAAACGAGTTATTACCCACTCATGGATATCAACTGGGGTGCTTGCATCTCTAACGGTAACCTCTACACGGTAACACTCTAAATATAAACAATAATTTATTTACATAATCACATTTGGTTAATTATGCTGAAAATTTTCCACATAACAATTTTAGACGAGCTTGGAAAGTCGTTCAATTTTTTGCCGCGCGTAATTGAATTCCTGTGTACTGTTTAACGGCTTACGAATGCCGAATTTTAGACCCACTTCTAATTTAGATCACAGCTTTTAAAAGACCTTAGAAAATAAAATAACGTAGCATTTACACTAAAGTGAAATTGTCTACTTTAAATTACAGTTATACTCTCGTTATACCAGCGGCTTTTTTAGGCATTCGATTTTGTAAAGTGATTCATATATTTTATTATAGAAAAGTTTATAAAGTCAATCTAATTTAAAAAATATATTATTTGAACTGAAGCATCTCTATATTGACATATATTATTTTCAATCAACCTTTTAAACTCGTCGTGTAAACGTTGACTTATCAAAGGCAATAGCCAACTTACAGACAAGCTAGATGACATAACTAGTTAATAGAAACTCGGGCAGAAGCACTAAATGTCACGTATCGGAGCTATCTAGCTTACACTAATGGCAAGGGCTGGGGTTGGGCGTTGATGAATAATAATAATAAAAAGTTTATAAGTACGAGTAGATAAATAGGTACTTGTAGGTTTTTATATGTATTTATTAAATGTAGGTACAAATAAAACCATGTGACGGAACAAACTCGAACTTTGTACATAAAATGGGAATATAATCTCAATATAACTACTATTAGGATTTGGCAACGTTAATTTTCAAAAGTTACTATAAAAATACCTAATGACATACTACGTACCTGTATTTATATTAATAGACATAATAATTGAGGTATAAATGAGGTAAAAATTAGTTAATGAAAAGGAAGTTTAAAATTATTTGCGATCTTAATACATTTCATAGATTAAAAGGGCATATAAAAGGATGTTCAAATAAATTCACTTATCTTACTTAGAATAAAAGTGGGTGTTTATTAATTTAGAATTAGTGTATACTTCTCAGAATCTACATACCTACTAATTAACATAAATACATCTAATAAGTATAACTAAAGGTTAGAAGGTATAGCCATTGGGATGCCTACTTTGTTATTTTAGAGGTTCTCTTCCATTGAATCCGTTACAAGAAAAATAATTGGGGAATGCTTTCGCATCTACACGTTGATTATAACTCAAAGGTACATTCCTTTATAACAATTTGTTGTACTTAGCCTCGAAATATCACTTGAAATTTAATGCGAGTAAGAGGGTAGGTAGTTGCTAGGGCGTTGTGTGGGGTTCACGGTGAAGAAAAATGCTCCCGGTTGGGTATAAATAAGGCAGGAGGACAGAAAGGGGGATTAGATTCTCAGCTTCGGTTCCGGGGCATTCGATTGTTTGAGTGTTGTCTGGAAGGGAAAAGAACCCAAAGGTCTGCCAGTCCATACATAGTTAAAGTTTTAATTTTTCAGTTGGTTAAAATGAGAATACAGTATTGTTCCTGAAGGTGGGTCCTGTCTTTGGGTGAGTCTTATTTTTATTGTTGAATTTAGGTTTTAGGAAAGTTCTGCCAGTTCATAGATAAAGGTTAATTTACGAGTATTTTAAGATTATATGATTTTGTTTGGTGGTGAATTCTGTTTAGGTGAGCGTTTATTTTATTTAATGCTGTAGAAATTATTGCGTATTTTATTCTTTACATATTTATTAATATATATATTTATATATGTATATACTTGCATTTAATATTTAATTTTATTTGTAGTAATTGTTGACACACACAGAACACAATACATACATACTAAAATGCTGCCTTTTGTGGCGTGTTTTATAGTTACCTAAATATAATGTATTTATGCATTGCAATGGTGAGAAATTCGAAAGGGTTATTTGAATGAGTCAAAATAATTTATTTAACATAGACATTTGTATACTGAGCGTGATAATCTCCAACTTGGTGAAGTTTGCAGAGGTGATACTTTAGAACATCTATCTCCTTATTTCCTTCCTTTATCTTTATGTCAATTGGCTCACAACCACGCAGTCATGAAGTTTCTTGTAACCATTTTCATTGATCTGACTATCTGTTGTTGTGACAAGGACGAGTTCCGGCTCATCAGACTCAGGGACAAAGTTGGTTCAGGAACTTATTGGCTGAAAAATTGACAAATATTAAAATTTCTTACTTCTTTCCTTTATTTATGTTCATTTTGTGACTTGTTATCTGGCATAAGACCAAACAGTGGTTGAAGTCTCTTGTTATCAATTTCAATGATCTGAGCTTCTGGTGTTACGACAGGATGACCCTCCGGTGCATCAGCCTCAGTAAGAAAGTTGGTTCTGGAACTTCTTGGCTGAATAATTAACAAATGTCATGGAATGAATTATGAATTGGGTTTGGAAACTCTTGCCTGAATAAATAACAATTATCATGAAATGGATATTAAAATTACACTTCTGTGTAATTAGTGACATCCGTGGAAAATGATCCAACTTGGAGATCACACTACTCAGTTTAAATTAAGGTATCTGCAAGATTTGGATCTTGTGAGATAACTTTATTCAAGATTGTGGAATTTATTGTTAGCTTTATTTATTCTCACAATCTCACCATATTCTATCTACTAAAGCTTATAAATCTATTTTCTTACAATGTATTATTATGCATAACTAGCACTCGGATGTTGGATTGGTGAATCCTGGAGAGAGAAAATCAAAAAATGAAAGGATGTCTCTCACATGAATAGGGCGAGGATAGGGGCCCTACTCACACCCCATTTTTTATAAATTCCCAGTACATTTTAATTCATCAAACCCATTTCAACAGTCCTTTATTACCTTATATATCTTTTATTATATATTATATTATATGTACTTATTATATTATATTTATTATATATTTTTATTACAATAGCATTTACTTTCATTCTTAGGTACATTCTTTGTTTCTTATCTTTGTCACATACCTCTGAAAAGAACTTGGTTACTATACAACACAACATAGAGTCCTACCCAACCTTAGACGATCACGCCAAATAAATATTGTTGTTTTATTGATAATGTTTTATCTCGTGCCAACTATAATTGCTCATTCTATTAGCTGAAGGTTTTATAAATATTTTGGATGAGGAGTATAAGAATAAAGTTTTACACTTATATGCTAGGTTTTATATTATGTTTATGTATTTATTTCAAATTTATATTTATGACATTCCCTTCATATTATATTACATAATCTTGAGAGAGGGGGTGGTCGTTACAACCATATTTAAATAAAAATAAATTAGGCCTACATTTTATATTGTAAGCTATCTAGTAGATTTAAGCATTGTAATACAAAAGCATGTTAACTTCAAAAATTGATGCTGAAAAAGATAGTCTGCTTACTTTCAGGCCATATGGTTCGTGTGTTTGTCTGGGGATTTATTATTATTTATATTATATTTCTCGATCATCTTTAATCAGTTAATTCTTTTTTTTGTCTCATTTTAATCTTTTTACTTTATTCCAGAGGTCGAAATTCAAAGCAAATATACAGGTAGAAATCAATGTTTTATTATGTTCAGTACAAATATCCATTGTAAAGATATATGTTAATTACTATATTATGTATAAAGTATTTTTTTTTTCTTTCGAATTTTAGTTTAAGTGAACTTTAATAGTAACTAAAATTAAATTAGTGTTTATTTTTTATGGCTTACAAACATAACTAATAGGTTGTATTGTTGATGTAGATTTGTACTTAGGGTTTGGTAAATGCTAAGTTTGTACGGAATATAGTGAGTTAAAAAATATGTGAATAAACCAATAAAATGTAAGTTTTTTTATTGACGTATCATTTTTTCGAATCACGAAATGCTATCTCATTTGTCTTATTATAAGTAGACCAAGTGAATGAGTTTCTATTCTATAAAACACAACTATTTATTATATTACACTTTAAAAATTCAATTGAAAACTATTTTTGTAAAACTTTGCCTAAGCTAAAGCAATTTACTTGATGGTTGACTTGACTGTCTCTACACAAGAGAAGCTTACCCAATGGTGGATGTGGATTTAATGTGCTTGGTCAAAACTGAGAGCTTATAAGTGATGGGGCGTGCTTAAGCATCAGACCCTTGAATTTCAGTTTCTGTATGTGTTATCGTCATTAGTTATGAACATGAAGGTTATGACGTTAGAGTGCCTCAGCTAGTTTTGTGTATTTTCGAGGCTTTTGGTGTGAGACTCCATATTCTATGAGGTCCTGGAGTCAGAGCACAATATAATTTTTTTTTTGTGAAAATTTAAAACGATTGGTGAGTGACACACATGACTTACTTTCCTCAATTTTTTTGAAAAATATGTAGATCGGCTGTGCCCTCGATTAATTCGTTTAAGTCATGCTGACGGGCCAGACAGGTCTCGATTCTTGTACCATACGTTATAGATATGCAGGCATTTTTGCTTTACGTCAATGTAAAAAAGGGATTTTATTTAATGCGATAGTATTTATTTTATTCAATGAAACAAACATTAACTAGTCTTTATCACGATTCATTATGTTTGTAAATTTTAACACGACATTTCAGTGCCGGTGCAGACATAGTGACTGATAGAATTAACCAGATGCGTTCGAATTAATTCCTTCGATTAGAAAAGTGTTTAATTTAATAATATAATAAATCACTTTATCTTGTTTAGATGAAATGTGTTTTTTGAAATACATAGTTCATAAGGTAAGTATTTGCATTCACCCATGAATTATAAATAATGTGATCGGTTCAATGCTCAATTCCTTACGCTGTAAACCGTAACCCACAAAGGTTGTATCTTTGTAATACTTTCATTTCTTAACTACTCATTGTGAAATTGTGTAAACGTTGTCAGAGGTACAAAAAAGGGACACCATTACTTATCATCCAGAAAAAATTACGATTCCCGAGGAACATGCGAGCAAAACCAATTATGATATAATTAATATAAATATGCTTTTCAGATATATCATCATTCTAATGTACGTCAATTCATCATTATTATTGGTCGCCTTCCTCTTTCATTGAGCTAAGAAATTAAAAACAAAGCTTGATATAAAAATGGATCGAGTCGCAAAAAGTCGAAGTAGTCGCAAAGATAGTCGTTATAAGGATACATCCTGTTCTCAAGATTGATAATGCCAAATTGTAAAAAAATAAAATAAATATTTTATAAGTTATCCCAAAATTGAAATTTGAAAAATGCCAAATGCTGCATATGTGAAAAAAGATTAATATTTCAGGAAATGGTTGGATATTTTAAATATTTTGTGAAAGTCAATTAGCTTCTTAAACCATGCTATAAATATTTTCATAAACTTTTAATGTTTTATGCTTGGCAGTCGATTCTGGGTTAAGCTTTCATAAAAACTGATTGAAAGATTTAAATTGCCTCAAAAGCTTGCTTAATTGCGCTCTACTAATGATTTTGAGATGAAAAAATCTTTGCACGCTTATCCATACTTTGTGATATAAAAGCAGAAAATATAACTTTTCAGTATCAATGGCTAAGAGGTCGACTATGGCGTATTTCATTTGTGCACATTTGTTTGTATCGTAAGTCTACATTTTTATTCTTTGATAAAACCACAATACAAATTAATTAAAATTTGAAATAAAACTTTTTTGATAACCACAAAACAGTTGAAAAATATGATATGAAACTGAGCAGTTTTACACGGGATGACGTTTTTTACCTTTCGGAAAATTAGCACCTGAAGAAAAGAAAGAAAGAAGGAAAGAAAGAAATATATTTATTTTATAAAATTGTCGATATAAAAAATGTGTGAATATTTCACACAACATAAGAAAAATTTATAAAAATTTCTAAACAGTAATTGGACAATAAATATAATGGGAACTCGACTCAGCAAAATGTCGAGGAGTTAGTTAAATCCCCGAGGCTGGTTTTCAGTCGAACCCTGAATCTCATAAATGTACGGAGGCCAAATTTATATATGCCCTGATAATTGCATTCCATACTGCACTAATTGTAGCAGTTCCATGATTAGGAATGAAGAAGCTGAAGACTAGCAAGATGAGTAAAATCTATATTCCTAAGTTGATTTGATATCTTGTGTATTGACTAAGTATTATATTTTTTTGGTAAAATATTGTGATAATTACGTAAGTTGTGTTTTTAAACTCGATTTTGCATGTGTTTTAAACAAGTTTAATTAAAGTTGGTATATTATAAAAAAACTAATTTTTATTTATTTTATAATAATAACACATACTAATATATTAATAATCACTTCTAATAATCATTGTATGTTACTAAAAAAAGGCAGGCGAAATTTAGGTCACCATGACCCGGCGTCATATTCCACGTAATTATTTTCACGTCATTGGCGCCGGGTTAATTAGCTGCTGTTATCAGTGAGTAATCATTAAATGAGTAGTAGTTAAATGTATTGTCATCAAACTGCTACGTTACAAAAATCGTTCGGTTGCAGGTGTTCTTTTAAACTAATAAAGTTGTATGTACGTATTAGGTAGAGTGAAAAAGTGCTTTTACAAAATTTCTAAGTGGGTACTGCAACGTTTGCTTGTGCCGTATTTATTAAAAGAGGTTATTGCACAAACAAACTTGCCGACATTTATGACTGGCAACTTATAAGTCTGTCATTATTTGATTTTATTTGTAAATTGTAAAATATATAGAATATGGAAGATTGTTCTAGGGAATTCCTTGACAGGATTCCTTACGGAATTCTATTGCGGGCTTCGTCCCCAAAATAGTCTAATAATTATCATTGTATTTTCTTTTAAAATAGATTCATCTTAAATAAAAGTTACTTAAAATAAAATTGTGTTATATTTCCTTTGTGGATTAGGAAGACCTCCCTAGGTTAGATTAGGTCCATCCCGGGTACCGACCCCAGATGGTGGAGGCGCCGCGTAGTGATGTAATGTGGTAGTGTTTTACTATTTTTCAGATTAATTCAGCTATATACGTTACTGAGTATAGCGGAAAGAAAATTTTAGAAGGCAAGAGCCATCTGAAATACCAAGAGTAAAGGAAGGACTCTAGAAGGTGATTCATTCAACGGGCGAGGAAGGAATTTCTCAAACTTCAACCGGCGTCAGTAAGACAGCTTGGGACATTGTTGATGCCGATTGATCAAGACGAATAAGAAGGTAATTAAAGATTTCTATCATTTGCTTATAATCGAAGGTATGATAGTGCGGCTGAATGGGGCGAAATTCTGCACTGATTTGGATTTAAACTGTGCCTATTGGTAATTATCGATAGCGGAGAAGGATAGACACGAAACGGCAATCATCACACCGTATGGATTATACGAGTTTAACGTATTATCATTTGGATTTAAATCGTGTAGGACAATTAGTTTCGTTACATTGTCCAGAAAGAATATTGGGTGGAAGTCGAAAACTTGGTCGACCATATGAAGGTTTATTTCGAGTATTACGATATATAGGATGTGACAATTATCTTGTAAAAAAAAATACAAAATAACCAAGAACTAATTGTACATGTGAATAGATTGAAACCATATAATATTCGATAAAGTAAAACTAATGATAAAACTATGTCTATATTTATATATATAAAACAAAGTTTTTGTATATACATTTATTTCTTGAAATATTACAATAATATTATAATTTCTTTATTCTTAGAATTAATAGAGTAAACGTACACATTTAGGTGTACAAATATGTATATCGTTCATTTGTAGATATACAACGGTTAGAATTTCGTTGGGGTTTTAGAATAATATAAGAAACTAATATTTTTTTTTCTCAAATTCTATGTACACTTCACAACGCAATGTTCCGAGATGATATATCCTGCAAAGCCGATCCAAACAGCATCACCAAAAAGGAGATGCAATGGATGGACGATGCAGATAAAAGAAAATAAGGAAAAGGTTTTTATATATTATATATTGAGATAAGAGGGTATTTTATTTAATGATTAAATAAATTAATTTTAGATACCCGAAGAGAAACCTCTAAGGGGCGGCAGGTACACGCGGCACGTATTTACCGCGTTACATTTTATTTACGAATCATAAATATACGTGTGGTGCCAATGCTCTAAAGAAGTCAATTTTCAAAGACTAAAATAACACTATAGATAATGTGCACGTTTAATTTGAGCCACACCTAATAATCTCCATAAGAGAGAAGGTGATAGCCGATTTAGCTATGCGGCCAAAGTTTACGAGTATATATAATATTGTGATATTGATGTCTGTGGGTCAACACGCGGATGTAGAATAGGATCCTCAGTAGGGTTGAATAGTAAAAGGGTTGTGATGGAATAGGTAATGGTTTTTAAACGTTATTGGTATAGAATTTTGTCAGGTGTATTTCGGTGCATTTTGAAAAAGTTCTCTGCATTGCGTTGTGAAATATTAAATCCTTTAATTTATAGATATCATTCTGGGTTAAGTAAAATACTTTGAATCCGATTTTATGATCTATTCATAGGTAAGTTTGTCCGGTAATAGTTAGGCAGGTAAAATCTTAATATTTAGGTAGGTAATGTTTAAATTTTTGAAAGTTACAAACTTTCAAATAAACTTTTAATCATTCAGAAAAGTTTAAAGTTAATATGACAGTTCATGTCAAACGTGTTTGTTTTGCCAACTGAATGATAATGTTTGATAATATAATTTGATTAATTTAGTATTAATTTTAATATAAGTAGGATTAACTAAATTTACTTTTATTGGGATATTAATGTATTTATTACTTATCAATTAATTATAATTATATTTTGATTGTATTCAATGGATTATTGTAACAATTGTTTATTAATTTAATATTAAGTATTGGTTATTTGAATTGCGTATAATTGTGTAACGTAAATGATTAATATGGGGTTGTTAATTATTCATGAATTGGATGAGAAATAATAATAACTTACACTGTTTAATTTAGATATTAATTAACCAGCCGGGATCTTGGTTGATTTTCATCAGGTTTTGTGGCTAAGGCTCTATTGATGGAGAATAAATACAATAAGATCATTTTTGGTGTAATAAGATGTTGTAATTTAAACATGATCAAGTATATATATTCCTATCGGTAGGGGGCTCATCTGAGAGTAATCCCGATTAATGTATATGGTCCTGATTTAAGTAGGGTCGTTATTTAAGAATGAAATGTATATAGGAATTTATTTAATCAGCTTCACTAATTAAATAAATTAAACAAGAGGGGCGATTGCAACGTTTGCTTGTGCCGTATTTATTAAAAGAGGTTATTGCACAAACAAACTTGCCGACATTTATGACTGGCAACTTATAAGTCTGTCATTATTTGATTTTATTTGTAAATTGTAAAATATATAGAATATGGAAGATTGTTCTAGGGAATTCCTTGACAGGATTCCTTACGGAATTCTATTGCGGGCTTTGTCCCCAAAATAGTCTAATAATTATCATTGTATTTTCTTTTAAAATAGATTCATCTTAAATAAAAGTTACTTAAAATAAAATTGTGATATATTTCCTTTGTGGATTAGGAAGACCTCCCTAGGTTAGATTAGGTCCATCCCGGGTACCGACCCCAGAGTACTTACCTACCTACTAAGATTTTGACAATGGGAAATAGGGAAGAGAAGATGAGCGAGTCAGCTGAGCAAGAGTAGCAATAAACGAGATCCGGTACATCCGCGCGGGCTCGCGTGACGTTGCTTAGCAATGAAACGGTCACGCGGCGAGCCCCGCTGTGGGATGATGGTAAATACGTTTAGCAATATATTGCGGGTTTTTTTTTTTGTAATATCTGATAATCCGTTTGTTCTTACATACGTAAAAAATAGAATTTTTTTTTTAAATGCCAAATTTTTGTTGTAAAAAAAATTTAAAGTACTATTTCATAATGAGAATAAGCAATATAATCATACCCCAAAGTAAGTGGAAGCGGTCTTGATACACCCTGTATATGTAGATGTGGCACGGTAAAAATAGAAAAAATTTGCGATAATATTGAACTGTAACAATAACTCTGCAAATGAATTGTACTTTCGAAATAATAATAATTATATAAATTATAAATTAGTTCATGTCTATACCTATACCTATATATACAACATGTTATTACCAAACTAGCTATGTTGTTGTTGTAACTTAAGTTGTAACACTTATGAAAATTATTTTTGAAAACTTGACAAGATTTTGAACGTCTTATTGGAGTTGACAAGTTATTCCAACATTTGCTAGCTTGGTAACGGAAACTACCTCAAAACACCATGGTCCTATGGCTTGGTGTAGCTTATCTATACAGAGATTTCTTTTTTAATTGAAAAAGGATTAGACGTTTGTCTTCTATCTATCTTTATATCTATAGGGGCCCAGAAGGGGTCACCCGCTGGGATTTACATAGCACTGAAGGTGCTCAAAGCACTGAAGGTGAATACATAGCACTGAAGGTGCTCAAAATGAAAAATAAAAATTGAATTGAAAAGATGAAAAATCTTTCAAAGTATATATGGTAACAAGAACATGATATAAATATTGATAACAAATAAATTAAAATTAGAAAAAGAAAAAGCTCCAATAAAAATAAGTAATCCAGATAGAAAAATACATTATCTTAAGTACCAGAGCAATCCGTGTTAACCCTACCAAAAACACGCTCTATGTCTTGTTCGTTTCTAATTCGAAATATGGCATTTGATTCCGTTTTCCTACTAAAAATTGAGCCATCCCGAGACCAAACGAATTTCCATTTTGTTGCTTTTGCTCGCTCACATGTCTTTGTGAGTCAGTTGCTGCTTAGGGGCACATTATACTGTTACCTCTTCCGCTGCAATTATTTTACGTGAGGGAAGCCACGGGCAAAAGCTAGTAATACAATAGAAAAATTTCAAAGTTATGAAAGCAAGTAATAAGAACCAAGATACATACAGTTATATTTACGTACAGACATATTGAGTAGAGAGAGAAAAAAATATTCCACACTTCTAATGATTTTCAGTCGTGTTTTCAACAGCATAAAGCCTTTGTCACCAAAACAGGCCAAGGATAATGACCGCGGCTCTGAAATAGTTTTTACGCTAGGGTGGTAAGGTAAACCCATAAGTAAGTTACTCAGAATAATATTATACACGATCTTATTTACCATTGCTACAATCTCAATATATATATATATATATATATATATATATATATATATATATCTCAAATACCCAAATGATAGGGGCTTCTGACTTTTTAAAATCATGTTATCATGTATACGTAGTATAGATTTATCATGTTCCTCAATTTTTCGCTTTACGGGGTTAATTAAGTTAATATATACTTGCATTCATATAAGTCTTTACGTTGTCAACACAAATCTTAGTAGCTCTATAATTAGATCTTCAAACAAATTGACTAGCATTGCTTTACGTGTACTGGCCAAGAAGATTTAACTCCACCTGTTAAGAATGGAAAGAAAGGAACCAATACGATATCAGTATAAAGTATTTATTTAGTAACATTTTAAAATTTAAATGTGCTTCAATATTTGTTTAGAATTATAAATGTTTAATAGCCAAGCAAGAAGATCAATAATAATTTAACATATTAGATCTTTTTTTAATTATGATTATATTTCCTTTCTATGTTAACAATGTTTTGCTTTTCATTTTCACTGTCATATCTTTTACTTGTTAATCAATTATATACATCAAAATTAAATTTACCACCGCTTTAAGTTTACGCTAGAACTAGTATGCTAGAACTACACAATTTTCTTTCAAATTCACACATATAAATAAAGTTATTTATATGGATCAGATGATGCAAGTGATCAAGTGATCTGCATCCATCTGGACTACATGATCTCATAGTCTATTAGTGAAGTTTTAACAACTAGGGTAAGCACTATATTTCAGCGTTTGGCGAAAGTATTAGCAATCTAAGGTGTCACCTACTATGTTTATCAATTAGTGTCACAGTATAAGGCGGTTTCTGTGTGCCGAGCCCGATTTTTACTTAATTTTATGTTGTGAGCGCGCCAGTTTTGTATGAAACAAAGTTAGTTTAATTGCTTTTTTTTTTTTTTTTGTTCCCCTCCGCGGGAAGGACAGGAGGATAACAATGCTCTGACGCATACTCTGGCGCGATTCCAAAGTTATGTGGGACTCGTCCCGACGCCTACCAGAACCATACCCACTAAAAACCCCCTGTCCGCTCGTGCATTTTTGCCACTCAGCCTTCATCTGAGCGACGGCCAATTGGAGAAAGAGGCCGCGCTAGCGGGGCCCTTAAGGGGTCACCCGCTGGGTTTTACATAGCACTGAAGGTGCTCAAAACAAATGAAAAGTAAATAATGAACATTAAAAATTGACAATAAAATTAAATTTGCATTAATTCAGATTTACGTTAGAATTAGAATTTACGTTACAATTAGAATTTGCGGCCTGAAGGGCCTCGAGATCTAAAGTTAATTGCGTACGTTCGCTTGTGTGCGCGTTTCTCGGTCTAGCGACTTTGTATACCGAATCTAAGACAGGAGCAGTATAAGAGACTGAATTTCGAACTAGTGGATTGGGATGGGATTCGGCGCGTTTGAAGAACGATTCTGAGAGTGTTTTTAGGTACTGTTGAACTGTAGGTAGTTCAAGATCTCTGTGCAGGTCCGCATTGCGACATGAAGAGGTTTTGAACCACCTGCAGCTTGTGCAGGACGGAGGGTTTGGCGTGGGCAAAGACTGGCGAAGCATATGACTTGACTGGTCTAACGCAGACCTTGTAAAGCGTACGTTTATTTCTGAAGGACATTTTACTTTTTCTACCTAACATACTGTAAAGCCGGCCTAGGTAAAAACGTGCAAGTTTCGTTACTCTATCGACGTGAGGGTTGAAAGAAAGCGTCTGGTCTAAGATGACGCCTAAATATTTAGAACTGCGCTTCCAGGGGATGGGAGTGCCTTGCATTCTCAATTGGAGATTGTCGGGGATACGACTGCGTCTGTAGTCGAAGTAAACCGCAGCGCTCTTCTCTGGGTTCACATCGATACGCCATTTTTTGAACCAAGCACCGAGGGTGTTTACAGCCTTTTGAAGTCTGGTGACGAGACCCGAGGCTCTGCGGCCTTTGGTGTAAAGGGCAGTGTCGTCGGCAAAGAGAGCGAGTTCGACGACTTTCGATGGAATGGGAATGTCGTTGGTGTATACGGAATACAAAAGAGGGGCGGGGACTGAGCCTTGAGGGACTCCAGCCTTTATGGGACGAGGCGCGGAGAGCGTGCCTTCATGTTTGAAACGAAATGTGCGGTCTTTGAGAAACGACGCGATTATCCTAACTAGGCGAGCCGGTAAGCCTATTTTATAGAGTTTATAAACGAGACCGCTGTGCCAGACTTTGTCGAAAGCCTTGGCTACGTCAAAGAAGACTGCGATCGTTTTCTTTCGTTTCGGATAGAAGTCGTCGAGTATGTACTCGACGATTCGATGGACTTGCTGAGGGCAGGAGTGCTTAGCGCGAAAGCCGAACTGGTGGGGAATTATGAGAGGATCGCCGTCCGTTGGAAACAGATGGTTCCGCATTCGAGAGAGTATGACTCTCTCGAGAAGTTTAGACATTGCCTTGAGGAGGCTGATGGGTCTGTGATTAGCCGGGATATTAAGAGGTTTACCCGGCTTGGGTATGCCTATGACTGTCGCTTCTTTCCAAGCTTTTGGAAAAAAGCTAAGGTCGAAGCAGGCATTGAAAATGATAGCTAACAAGGTAAGCACCTGTTGAGGCAGGTGCTTAAGTGCGTGGTTGGAAATACCATCCGCACCCGGAGCCTTTCTGGACTTTTGACTTTTGATGAGAAGCGAGATTTCATCATTAGAGACTGTGACAGGGTCGGCGGTGATGGGGAGAGAGTTTCTACGGAGAACTTCGTCCTCCACCGCTTTGATGTGAGTGGGATTCGCGGGTTGCGTGCTGGGCGAGCATTGAGACGCAACGCTGTCAGCGAAGCATTCGGCTTTCTCTTCGTCTTCGAAGGCGATAGAGCCATCGGGACGAGTGAGAGGAGGGACGTGAGAGGCGGCGTCTACGCGTAAGGCTCGGGCCATTCGATAATACGCTTGGTGGGACGGGGAGATATTCGCCATGAGATCGTTCATCTGGGCGTCTCGGAGTTCTGCGAGGCGAGATCTAACTTTGCGTTGTAGCTGATTCGCAGCTGTTCTATAGGCGGGCGTGGGATATTTCTTGGCTCTCCGGAGAGCCGCGTTCTTAGCTTTAATAAGATTGCTAATGGCTAAGGGAAGCGTGGGTTTGCCTTTCTTAGCAACCTTTTCGTTTACACTGATGGCTGAGTTGATAGCATCAGTGAGAGAATTTACTAACGAGTCTATTTTATCCGGGCTATCTAATTGATCGGGCGAGATCGCGAGCGGAGAGTTTGGGGCCTCTAAGGCAGAAACTATCGTATTTTTAAACCCTTTCCAGTCGGTAAAGGTCTTAGGAGAAGTGACGTTAACGTTAGGCGGTCCTAGCACGAGGGAGACGGGGCGGTGGTCAGAACCTAGGTCATCGAGCGGTTCGATAGACCTGAGGTCGAGGTTGATATGCTTGACGATTGCAAAGTCGAGGATGTCCGGAGAGTGGTTCGGGTTGTCGGGATAGTGAGTGGGAGTGATAGGGGAGACGACGTCTAAGTCGAGTAAGTTGGTGATGTCGAGGAGAGCTATACCGCTTTGGTTGGTTGATAGACACGTCCAGTCAGTATGTTTGGAGTTAAAGTCTCCGAACATAATGACTGAACGGCCGAGGGCGAGAATGGTCTCAAAGTCGCTGCGGATAGGTTTGGTGCCAGAGGGTATGTAGACTGAAGCTATGATGATGGTCGGATGACCAGTCATAGCCAATCTACATACGGTGGCTTCCATGTTGAGGAGAGGAGGGGTACGGAGAGGACAGCAATGGAATCCTCTTTTGTAGTAGATAGCTGTGCCGCCGAAACCGTCGCAGTTAGGCCTATCGTTACGTGTTAACGCGTACTTAGGAATAGCGAATCCCCTGGAGCGATTAGGAGTGAGCCATGTCTCCTGGAGAAGTAAAAGATCTGGGTCGTTGTTCTGAAGGAACAGTTTGAGCTCGGGAAGGTTGGTGCTAAGGCTACGAACGTTAAAAGATACTAGGGATAAGCCCTTGGGTTTGATACGACAGGACGCGGGATTCGCGGGTCTAGACATTATAATTTACTTATTAACGAATTTATACAAAAATAAAGAATTTACAACGAACTTAGGAGCGAGTGATGCTCGGCTAACGCGAATAAACGCTCTTGAGGAGAGCGGGCGGCTCGCAGTTTGCGTGCGAGTATGGAGATTTCATTAATGTCTACGTTTTGGATAACGTCGAATACGGTCTTCATGTCCTCAGCCAACGACGACTGAGGTGCAGAAGACGGAGCGGGACGCGGCCCTACGGAAGCTACGGGAGCTGGAATGGGTCGGGAAGGTGCAGGCGGGACGGCCGGACGCTGCCTCCAAGACAGAGTCGGAGTAGGCGTCGGCTGAACGGGCTTTGCTTCCGGGGGACCCCGGTTGCGCAGCGGCGGGAAGTTAGCAGGAGTGAGCGGCGGCGCCGGTTTAGGCGCGACCCTCTTGGTGGTGGAGCGCGGAGCGCGCGGGCAACCCCTGTAGTTAGCTGTGTGGCCGGACTGGCCGCACAGCACACAGGCAGGGGGGGAAGTGGATTCGGGAGTGCGAGTGAACTCCTTAGTGAAGTGAGGATCCAGGCACTTTACGCACCTGGGGGGAGCTGAACAGTTAGCCGCTGCGTGGCCATATAGCTGGCAACGGTGGCACTGCCCAGGGTGACCGCGGGGGTTGGGACGCTCGACGGAGATGTTCGAGAGTCCGCAGATTGTGCGAGTCTCTTTGAAAATCTCCTTCGAGTTGGGAGTATTTGACAGGATTACTAACGCTAAGGGAAAACGCCTACCGCGGTTGGAGTGCATCTTGTGCACTGCTGTGACCGGGAAACCCTGAGACTTAAGGTCCTCGAGAATGTCTTCGTTACTGAGTTCGAACGGGACGCCCCGTAGTACTGCGCGGATCTTACGCTCCTCCGGGAGGGCGTAGGTGTGATACGCGATTTGATTTAGCGAGAGTAGCCTGGTAAACGCGCGGAAGTCATCGACGGTCGCTACTTGAATTTTGATTGTATCGCCAGCGTTGGCGGCTTTTAAGTAATTAATTTTGTGCTCTTTGCACAAGTTTGAAACCGCGGTCCAGCGCGCTTTTTCACGCAGGAATACGGGCGGAGGGAGTTGAGGCTTCGGCGGGACGGGAGCGCAGCGCGTCGCTGGCTTCGATGTGACCGACGGAGACGCGGTTACTACGATCGATTTTTACGGCGCGGGGGCTGGTGTTGAAGACACCGGGGAGGGCTCGGGTATTGAAGATACCGAAGCTTTCTGAGAGCGCTTCTTGGAGCGCTTGGCGACAAGTTGAAACGCGGGCTCAGGAGAGCCGGTTAGGGTGGCGGCATCTGACGACGTATCAGACGCGGGTTCGGAGTCGCTCCCGGGAGCGGTACGCTTACGACGCGATGCGTGCAGTTCGCGTTCGCAGTCCATCTTGGACGAGGCGGGAGACGCGGGAGAGCTGAAGACCTGAGGGGTCTGGACGTCGGAGGCCTGAGGGGCCGGGGTTGAGGCCTGAGGGGCCGGGGACGCGATAGTAGCCTGTAAAGCCTGCGTTAGTACGTCATCTGGGATGGGGCAACCGGACGCCGCGAGCGCCTGGGCGAACGACCTAAGAACGCTTACAAGGTCCATTAGAGGGCTTGAATATGTAATATATAAATATATAATGTATGCCTAGGTCCCCTAGCAAACCTAGCACCTATTTAAATAACAATGCCTAGAGTTCCTAAATAAAAACCTAGCAACCCTAGCGGCAAACCTCCCTACCAGCGGTAAGGGGGCTGGGGAGAATAACTTAAAAACTAACCGTAGTACGCCGAAGGCCGCTACCTAGAAACCTAAAAAGGGTACGCAGGTAAAGAGTTGACCGCGTTAGGTTCAACCTTTACCGACAGAAAGGACAAATACACACACGAAAAACACACAGATATGATAAAAATAAATATGAAAATAGGAGAAAAATAAATAAAATAGAGAAGAGAAATAAAATAAAAATAAAAAGGACTGGTTCAGTACAAATTCGTTGTCACCGTTAAGTATCCTTTGCACTGAAACCAGACTACTTACGCTGGGCACAACACTGCACTCAGCACAAGCACAACACAACTTAGCACAGCACTTTGAAGACTAAGGGGCTTAGTCATAGAGAAAAATCGCACTTCGAAAGCACTCAGACGGAGTAGAAAAACCTTGAAAACCGTAGCACGGAACCAACACGCTAGACTGTGACGTCAGTAGACTGAGCGCCACGGAATGGCGGGAAGGGACCGATCAACGGAGAACTGGGTCTTGCACGTCCGCACCGCGTGGCGATCGGAGCGAGAATGTTTAATTGCTCTTAAATTTCAAATAAAAATGACGAGCCCATGGCGGAGCGGTGTTAAGAGAACGAGAAAAATCGCACTCAGCGCACTGGTCTTGAATGACTTTTGTCCAAAATTAACATTCACCTCACAAATATACTTTCATAATTCGATTCATGATCCTTGAACCTCGCCTTCAAAAACGTACCTAAACCGTTATAACAATTATTTATTTACGTAACGTCGAATTCTTCTTTTTATTATAAATCTAATATGAAAGTACTTTCAATTTTATTGAATTATTACATTTTATAAATAGACGTATTGAAATAAAGTATTAAGCACCGTAAAATAAAAAGTTTTGGCTGAAGTAACTGATCTTCAAATAAATACCTATTAGAAGTGTCTCAACCTACATGGAGTTGAAAAGTGATGAAGCATTCAACACGTCTCATTCGCACTTCTACGTCACATCAGGCGATGCACGTAGGAGGGGATGCCAAGGGTTCCACGGCGACGGACGGAACACGACCACCTTCTTTGGGGGGCTCTCGGCTTAATATCTTGCCTTAGACTCACTGCTATTGCTTTGTTAATATTTTGTTGTAATTACTTTGTGTTTTAAAATTGTTATTTCAATAAACCGCTCGATTTGTTTAATGTTGGTAGATTACAATTTATTTTGTGAATATTAGTTGTTTTTTTTAAATTAATAATCTGTTAGATTTATAAAATCAGAAGTGGGATAGGCTCCATAGCCTTTTGCGCTTCTATTTATTGAGAGCCCTCACATTTACATATTGCCATATTTTACGTTTACTCGTTGTACCAGTGTACTTTGAGTGACGAACTCTCAATCAACAAGATGTCGAGTGAATCCAACAAAGATATTTATAAAAATAGATCTCATGCTCGTGGCACAGATAATAATCATTTACAGGATACACTTCAAGCCATTTTGTGTCGACTGACTGCCCTGGAGGATCAGAATTCATCGTCACGAACGAGAAGTACTACTCCACCATTACCGCAAGTGGAGGGTAACTCTGAGGCTTCGTGTAGTGATGCGAGTACTTTTAGGATATTAGACGCCATAAACTCCATTAACTCGGTAAGATCTACCCATATTTATATTTCAAATTTCGATCCCAGTGTTCATAATTTTGATATTTGGTGCGAAGAAGTGGATCATGTTCGTGCTTTGTATAGGTGGGATGATCGAGAATGTCTCTCGCGCATCGGCAATTGTTTGAAGGGTAGTGCGCGTACGTGGTTAGACGAGTGGGTATCCACTGATCGCTGTTGGTCTACTTTCAAGCGTGATTTTAAAACTTTATGCCCGAAAACAATCGATATTGCCGGAATTTTATTTGACGTTATGAAAACTGACTCCGATAATTTCCCTACTTATGCAGAGTATGCTCGTAAATCCCTTTTGCGTTTGCGTTTAGTAAATGGATTAAGTGAAAGGTTAATTTCGGCTATTATCATACGCGGTATAAAAGACCCCCAAATACGTGCTAGTGCGACAAACGCAAAATTAGAACCAGATGACCTTGTTAATTTCTTTTCTAATTATATAAAAGTACCCTCATATAAATATACACAAACCCATACTCAGAAAAATTTTACAAGTCAAAGGAATTTTCGTAAAAGGCAACATTCAAGTTCTGAACAGAATGTAAAGTGTTTTGGTTGTGGCAGTTTTGGTCATAAACAAAACGAATGTTACAAACGACCTAAGACGTCAAATGAAGTTACCTTTCAAAAAAATAATGTTAAATCGGAAGTGAAGTGTTCATTTTGTAAAAAATTAGGACATAAGATCGAGGAATGTTTTCTAAAACAGCGTTCTGAATCTCGAGGCGCCACGGTTAATTTTTGTAAAGAAATAAAAAGTAAATGTAGCAATGTAATGGCGGCAGTTATACAGGGCGTGGCCATAGATATTCTGATTGACAGTGGGTCTTCGATTTCGTTAATTTCTCAATCTGTCCGTGGTCATTTTCGTTGTAAATGCGTTCCTTCATTTAGAATACTGCGTGGAATAGGTAGTAAAGAAATAGAATCTACGTGCTACACGACGTTAATTGTGGAGTTACCCGAAATAAGTTTAGAGATAGATTTTTTTATTATACCCGACCAGTTTATGAACACTTCGGTTATTATAGGCACTGATGTTCTGAATCGGGACGGTGTTACTTATATTAGACAAAATGGTGAACAAAGGTTAATACTTGCTAATAATGTTATGAGCAATATTAATTTAGTACTAAGTGAACAATTGTCAGTAAAAACATCTTTAGTAGGAGATAAATATAATGAATTAGTTTCGATTATAAAAAAATTCTTACCTTTTTTTATTACGGGTACTGCAACCTCTACAGTTACAAGCGGAACGATGCAAATAAAACTAAAAAGTGATATACCTGTTGTGTATCGCCCATATAAGTTATCATATGAAGAAAAGTTACGTGTGCGTGAAATAATTCGTGACTTATTAGAAAAAAGTATAATTAGGGAGTCAAGCTCTGAATATTCAAGTCCAATACTTTTAGTTAAGAAAAAAGATGGAACGGACAGAATGTGTGTTGACTTTCGGGCTTTGAATTCTATAACTATAAAAGATCGGTATCCACTGCCATTGATCGATGATTGTATAGACCGCCTGGGTAAGTCCAGGTTCTATACAAGCCTTGATATGGCCACTGGTTTCCATCAAATAGCTATGAGTGAGGACTCTATAAATAAAACAGGATTCGTTACACCCGAGGGCCATTACGAATATTTAAAGATGCCGTATGGCTTGGCGAATGCGCCAGTTGTTTATCAACGAATTATTTCAAACACATTGCGTTCTTTCATTGATAAAGGATTAGTTTTGGTCTACATTGACGATGTTTTAATCCTAAGTAATTCCGTGGAAGAAGGTCTTGAAACCCTACGTCAAGTCCTTGAAACTTTAACTGATTCTGGTTTCTCCATAAATTTAAAAAAAGTGTTCATTTTTAGCGGCTGAAGTCGAATATTTAGGCAGAACAATTACTAATGGTCAGGTTAAACCGAGCGCTTATAAAATAGAAGCATTAGTCAGATCCCGAACACCTAGCAATGTTAAAGAAGTTCGTCAATTTTTAGGTTTAGCGGGGTACTTTAGACGTTATATTCCAAATTATTCAATAAAAACTGCCTGCATCGCTAGATTACTACGTAAAGATGTTGAATTTATTTGGAGCAATGAACAAGAGGATGTTCGAAAAAGCATCATCGAACTTTTAACAAACGAACCTGCCTTAGCGATTTTTGATCCGGAATTACCAATAGAAGTCCACACTGACGCTTCTTCTGTAGGTTATGGTGCTATACTGTTGCAGGTTCATAAGGGTGATCATAAACGTGCGGTTGCTTATTTTAGTAAAGTTACACAGGGTGCGGAACCTAAGTATCACTCTTATGAGCTTGAAACTATGGCTGTTGTCAAAGCTTTGCAACATTTTAGACATTACCTTATTGGCACATATTTTAAAGTTGTCACAGATTGCAACGCTCTGAAACTCACTCAGCGGAAAAAGGACTTGTTACCGAGGGTCGCTCGTTGGTGGATGTATTTGCAGGATTACGACTTTGAATTACAATACCGAAAAGGAAGTATGTTACCACATGTAGACTATTTAAGTCGTAACCCTGTAAATGTCTGTGAAATACGTAAACCCCAAAATTGGGCTCAAATAGCTCAATCCGCCGATGAAGAGACTCTCACTTTAATACAAAAATTAAATGACGGAAACTTAGATTCATCCAGATACGTGTACGTTAATAATTTATTATTTTTTAAATATAATCCTACCGGCGAACAGACTCGTTTATTGTGTTATATACCGAAAGGCCACCGATTAAGTCTTTTACGCGTATTTCATGATGAGCACCAACATATAGGTATTGACAAAACTTGTGATCTAATTTTAAAACATTTTTGGTTTCCCTGTTTAAGGAAATTTGTTCAAAAATATATACAGCATTGCATAGTCTGTTTGTCACATAAAAAAATACCTAGGCAACCTTTACAGCCGATTGAATCCTGGAAGAAACCAGATTTACCCTTTGAAACCGTACATAGTGATATTTTAGGACCACTGCCAGATTCAAACGGTTATAAATTTGTATTGATTATTATAGATGCCTATACAAAATTTTGTCTTCTTTATCCTATTTACAAACAAGACGCCAATGAGTTAATCAGGACATTTGAGACAGCCATTTCTCTTTTTGGCACGCCTAATTTAATTGTGACTGATCGTGGCCGAGCATTTGAGAGCTCAGCTTTTAGTAATTGGATAACTAGTTTAGGTCCCAAATTGTACTTTATAACGCCAGATATGCACCAAAGTAATGGTCAAGTAGAGAGATATTGTCGTAGTGTATAGAACATGATTCGCATTGAAAGTAATCATAGACAAGAGAGTTGGTCAAATGTCATTTGGAAGTTGCAACTAACATTAAATATTACTAAACAGAAAAGCACTTAATGTTCACCTTTAAATCTTTTGATTGGTAGTGAGTCGACGACGCCGATTATTCGAGCCCTGATACGTGACGTTGCCGTGGAAGGATCGAGGCCTAATCGAGAGTCACTGCGAGAGTTAGCCAGACAACGAGCGAGCAAATTACTTGAACAAAACCAAACTCAACAAGATGACAGAGTCAATCAAACGTGACGCTCACCAAGAAAATTTGAAGAAAACGAAATGGTGTTTGTACGTAAGACTGCTCAATCCACTGGCAAATTGGACTCGGGGATGAGAGGCCCATACAAGGTTGTGAAGGTCCTTCCTCATAATCGCTACGAACTTAGATTAATCGCTGGCTCATTTGGGAAAACCACAGCAGCGGCCGCTGAGTATATGACTCTATGGAAAGGCGAGTGGACCCCCGAGGTCTGCGCGAGTTTCTTTGACAGTGACTGTGAGTATATTCACTATATATGAGCATCCTGAGGGCTCTGCTTGTTTGTTATAACTTAGGTATCCTAAGGGCTCTGCCTTTGTACACGAAGCATCCTGAGGGCTCTGCTTGTTTGTTATAACTTAGGTATCCTGAGGGCTCTGCCTTTGTACACGAAGCATCCTGAGGGCTCTGCTTGTTTATTATAACTTAGGTATCCTGAGGGCTCTGCCTTTGTACACGAAGCATCCTGAGGGCTCTGCTTGTTAATTGAAACTTAGGTATCCTGAGGGCTCTGCCTTTGTACACGTAGCATCCTGAGGGCTCTGCTTGTTTATTATAACTTAGGTAACCTGAGGGCTCTGCCTTTTGCAGTCATAGCATCCTGAGGGCTCTGCTTATTGATTATTTATTGTTTTTTAAGTCATCTTACTATATTTTTGTATGTTTTTATTTTGAGATCTTTATTCTTATCTTATCTAATTTTGTTTTTATTTAAAAAAGTCAAACATAGTGCTATAATCATAATTTTAATTAAATAAACCAAATTCACCCAAATTCTTTCTCAATAAATTTACATACAGCACTTTCATTGAAAATGTCTTAAGACTTTCCACCTTAAATTTCAACCTTTACATTAAAACTGTTGGTTGTTAAAACTAAAAATAAATAAATCAAAGTTAAAAATAGAAAAGAAAAATTGTCCTATCTATTAGCTAACAAGTGAAATTTTTCTATAAGACCTACTTTTAATTGCAGCTCAAAGCATTGATGAATTGGCCACAGAGTTGACCTCTGCGCCTCTGCCTATGGGCACCACCTCACATCAAAAACTGGCGGACGAGGACGTGCCGCTGTCAGGAGAGGCCGTATTAGAAGTGTCTCAACCTACATGGAGTTGAAAAGTGATGAAGCATTCAACCCGTCTCATTCGCACTTCTACGTCACATCAGGCGATGCACGTAGCAGGGGATGCCAAGGGTTCCACGGCGACGGACGGAACACGACCACCATTCTTTGGGGGGCTCTCGGCTTAATATCTTGCCTTAGACTCACTGCTATTGCTTTGTTAATATTTTGTTGTAATTACTTTGTGTTTTAAAATTGTTATTTCAATAAACCGCTCGATTTGTTTAATGTTGGTAGATTACAATTTATTTTGTGAATATTAGTTGTTTTTTTTTTAATTAATAATCTGTTAGATTTATAAAATACCATATTTATTATATGCTCTTGACGTTAATGAAGCAATTGAAACTAAGTATGTTAATTGACTCCAAGAAATCTTATATCAAGTTCCTTTTCAGAAAAATGTTTTTTGTTCTAATATTATGTAAAATTTTTATACATATGGAATTTAAAATTTATTTTCATAACAGGTCTTTATTTTTAATAAACTTTAAATTTGAAAAGCTTTGAAAGTCTTAAGGCACCATAAATAAAATTTGATTTTATTTATTGTTGATTTTATTTCCTTTAATTGCTCTTTGTGAAAATTACACCCTGTCTTTTGTCGAAATTATCAGTGATTAACAAATCTATTACATGATATCCCATTATTCTACATGTCAAACTATACTTTTACCACGAAAAAGCGTTATTTAATTCTTTGAGGAGATTGTATCTGCCCCGTCTAATGGTGTGGTGTTCCGGATAGCCAAATTTTAGCACAAACAATTTAAATGTTTAATGGCTTATCTAGTTTCGTACACACGAAATAACTATGGTTAAAAATCGAAATAAATTATCAGCTTTGGTGAATAAAAGTCAAATACCAAAACTGAGTGAAGTAACTTATGTTCCTATTGAGAATAATTGCGCAGTATTAAAAATTACGCCACATAGATTTACTCATGACATGAACAGGGCGCCACTCTCAGAAAGGGTGCTAAAAAAAACGCATACTTATCTTGTTAAGATAAACATTCTGACTATTAGAAAAAGGTCTATACATTTGATAATTCGGAACGTCAATAACGACTATTATTTGATGATAATTATACGAAGGTAGAGATTCAGCAAATAAAAAGTAATATCCGGGCTGCATCCCACACCAGTTAAATCTCTGAAGATAATTCATAATTCTAAATCTACGACTAAATTCTTAAAAACGTTTAATACATTTTCTAAATCTTAAAGAGGGCAAGCTAAAATATATTAGACCAAACTGCTTTTACAACTTATCATATTGATGACGTATCTCTCGATCGCAATCTGGCCACACTTCTTTTGTATCACAAAAATTACTTTACATTCTATTTAGGAAATAAATTTAATAATATTCATAAAAATATTGCAAACCAATTATTTGACTTGAAAATGTAAAAAAAAAAATTCACTTTTATAGAAACAAAATGTTAAATTATCAAAAGATAAAACAAAAAAAAATTACTCTCCACAAACTCATAAATTTAAGATAAGCTCGGTTAGTTTTGCGCTTACATTATACTCGAAAATTAAAAACCTGAGGACAAAAGAATTTCTGCTGTTTCCTGGCTGCGTTTTCTGCATTGTTTGTTACTTTTAAAATACTTTTAATAACTTAGAACAAATAATTCTCGTTTAAAACCATATCAATATAATTTTAAAAAGCAATTACAGTTATCTTGAAACATTAACATTTTATAAACACAAATTTTCTTCTCTGATGTGAGTTTTTATAAATTTAGATATAACGTAATAATTTAATAATAATAATAATACTTATTTATTGGTGCCAAAGTAGTACAACATTGCTTTTAAAAGTATCTTAGAATAAAGTTGTAAGTACAACGGAATACATATTTATTACTGTGCATTAATCTTAAACACTAGATTTATTGGCTACAATTCTTGTTATAGAATCAGTCTCGGTCTGCGTGCGTTCTCGAGCGCACGTCGATCGCAGACGCCTTCCCGCTCTTTTAGCCCCCGCGCTAATTGAGCACCCAAATTTCATTGGTTGTTGTCGTAATACATAATTTCATAGTTGTTTACCGTATTAAGTTTCTAACGCCGTTTTCACGGCGGACAGTGGCTCGTTAACCGTACTTCTAATAAGTTTCTAACGCCGTTTTCACGGCGATCAGTGGCTTGTTAACCGTACTTCGTGGAACGTGAGCTTCGTCGACGGGAATTCGTTGTTCCAGGACTTCAAGTGCCGTGTTCGAGTAAGTTATCCGCGTCGTTCTCAACCCTACTGCGTGTAGGGTGGTTTTAGGAAGTTAGTCATCGTTGTTAGGTTCATATATTGTCCCTCCCCAACCCCTCCGCAATGGCTTTCCTAAGCTCTGACGAGTTTAGGAAGAAGTTAATTGAAAGTACTAAAGGCATGTCTTTAAATGCTGATAAGTACCGTTTTTTAGATTCCCTTATCCCTAATCTCATGACATTAATGTCCACAATGGCCCCTCAGGCCACCCCAGTTCCCCTGACCCCTCAGGTCTTAGGCCCTTCCGCGTCCCCTTCCTCCAGTGACATGGAGTGCGAAGTAGACGCCCCTCCGCGCCGCAAGCGCGCACCCGCGACCGAGTCATCCTCGGACGCCACCCCAACTGGCCCTGAGTCTCCTTCTTTTACGCTTGTTAAGAAGCGCTCTAAGAAGCGTTCGAAACAAGACCCGGCGCCCTCAACGCCCGTCCCCACACCCCCTGCGGCGTCTTCAACACCAGCTGCCCCGGTGTCTTCAACACCCGCTCCGGCCCCAACTTCTGTCAAGGCCAAGGTCCCACCACCCGTTTTCCTACGGGAAAAGGGTAAATGGACTGAGGTTTCGACATTGTGCAATGAGCACAAGATTCATTACACCCGAGCGGCCAACTCGGGTGAATCTATTAAAATCTTAGTCTCGTCGATAGACGACTTCCGTGCTTTAACAAAGCTCCTCACCGATAAGCAATATGCTTATCACACTTATGCTCTGTCAGAAGAGCGTAAGATCAGAGCGGTACTCAGGGGAGTCCCGTTCGAATTATCGAACGAGGCTATCCTGGAGGATCTGCAGTCCCAAGGCTTCCCGGCACTCGCGGTGCATAAAATGCACAGCAAGTACGGGAGGCAACACCCTCTCGCTTTGGTGGTTCTCGCCAACGTCCCCAAGTCCAGGGAGATCCTCAAAGGGGTTAGCACTATATGCGGCCTCTCTGGGATCTCGATCGAGGCGCCTCATCGCCGCGGTCATCCCGGCCAGTGCCATCGGTGCCAGTTGTACGGGCACGCGGCGGCCAACTGCCGCGCACCGCCCAGGTGCGTCAAGTGCCTGGTCCCGCACTTCACTAAGGAGTGCAATCGCACTCCTGAAACTCCCTCTCCTCCCGATTGCGTGCTTTGTGGCCAGTCCGGCCACACCGCAAACTACAGTGGCTGCCCTCGTGCACCCCGTTGTATGCGTTCCAATCCCAAGAGGTCGGCACCCAAACAGGCCCCGCGCCTTTCTCAAGAAAACTTTCCGCCGCTGCGTAGCCGGGTTCCTCCGGCTGCAAAGCCTACACAGTCTAGGCCTGCCCCAGAAAACTGGAGGCAGCGCCCCGCATCGAATCCCATCCCGGCTCCTCGCCCATACAAACCCACTCCTCAATCCTCCGTAGCAGACGATATGCGTATCGTCTGCGACGCTATAAAAAATGTCGATGTTAGTGAAATCGCAGTCTTAGCCCGTAAACTTAGGGCTTCACGTACTCCGACAGAGCGTTTGCTAGCTCTGGCGGAGCATTGTTCCCTTCTCAATTCATTGTAGGTTCATTTAAATGAATTGATCCCTAAATCATGCTTCGGCCGACCTCTGCCCAGCCCCGGCTTCACCGGAGGCTGCCCAGAACGGCCACCAACTCATGTCCCTTTGAGCAGCTTCAGTGCAACTTTCACTACAGGCGGAAGACCCGCTAGCGGGTCTCTGCCAGCGCGCCCAACTTCCCGACGGGTGTCGCTTCCGATGAAGGCTAACGGTAATAACTACAGCCAACAGGTGGTTTTTAGTGGGTAGGTGCCATTCTGGTGAGTCCCACATAACCCCCCCGCAGAGGAATTTACCTGCGGGCGGGTATGCATGACGCATCTTCCACCTCCCTCCCGCGAGGGTGCCTCGGCAGCAAAAAAAAAAGGGTGCTCAATTAGCGCGGGGGCTAATAGAGCGGGAAGGCGTCTGCGATCGACGTGCGCTCGAGAACGCACGCAGACCGAGGACCGAGACTGGTGAATGGACAGTTAATATAGTATTCAAAATATACGCTGTTGAACATTCAATACTTTACATTCTTTGAATAACTCAGTCGTTGGGAATTAACGCGGTTTGAAGTAAGCTATCTTAAGGAGTGCTCTGTGGGCCTTTTCACGTTCAAACAGTAGTGTTTTGTAAATTCCACCCCAGGATACTCAATACTCAATCATTTATTGCTTCCATAATGTTACAAAGTTTTAAATCTATTTTTACAGTGGAGGAGCGTACATATAAACATGTAATACTATAGACCCAATGTAGGCACTGCAACATACATAAGGGGGCTTATAAAAATAAGGAATAAAACCAAAGAACACGTAACCAAGATGTTAATATTATTACACGCATATCAACTTAATTAAACTACAAATTTGTCGTTCATGTATTCACTTACCGTATAATAACATTTTTGCAATAGGAATTCTTTTTGTTTTTTACTAAACAAATTTGTTTTCTAACGTTTTTTATGTAATTAGGAAGGTGATTATACATTTTTATGGACATTACAAGAGGACTACATGAATGCATATTTAGATTTGATATCTATTACACAATTTGGTTCTTTCAAGAATACTTTTATACTATGTCCGAACGCTTAGAGTAGTAATTAGGGTGGTTTCTTAAGAAAGTATCTAGTCATTTCAAAAATATATAAGCGCGTCAATGTAAGAATTTTTTGATTTCGAAACTGTTCCCTACAGCTATCGGTGGGGGGTATGTTAACCAGTATTTTTTTTTTTTTGGTTCCCCTCCACGGGAAGGGCAGGAGGACATAAAAAATGCTCTGACGCATACTCCGCGCGCGCGATCGGTGTTATATGGGACTCGTCCCGACGCCTACCAGAACCATACCCACTAAAAAACCCCCTGTCGGCTCGTGCATTTTTGCCACTCAGCCTTCATCTGAGCGACGGCCAATTGGAGAAAGAGGCCGCGCCAGCGGGGCCCTTAAGGGGTCACCCGCTGAGATTCACATAGCACTGAAGGTGCTCAAAAATGAAAAGTAAAAATAAAAACATTAAAAATGAAAAATAAAAATTGCATTAATTCGGATTTACGTTAGAATTAGAATTTACGTTAGAATTAGGATTTGCGGCCTGAAGGGCCTCGAGAGCTAAAGTTAACTGCGTAGGTTCGCCCGTGTGCGCGTTTCTCGGCCTAGCGACTTTGAATTTCGAATCTAACACAGGAGCAGTATATGAGACTGAATCTCGAACAAGATGATTGGGATGGGATTCGGCGCGTTTGAAGAACGATTCTGAGAGTGTTTTGAGGTGCTGTTGCACTGTAGGTAGTTCAAGATCTCTGTGCAGGTCCGCGTTGCGCACATACCAAGGTGCGTCTGTGGCCCTGCGGCAGAAGAGATTTTGAACTACCTGCAGCTTATACAGGACGGAGGGATTGGCGTGGGCAAAGACTGGCGAAGCATATGACATGACGGGTCTAACGCAGACCTTATAAAGCGTACGTTTATTTCTAAAAGACATTTTACTTTTTCTACCTATCATACTATTTAAGCGGCTTAAGTAGAAACGCGCGAGTTTCGTTACTCTATCGACGTGTGGCTTAAAAGAAAGCGTCTGATCTAAGGTGACGCCTAAGTATTTGATACTGCACTTCCAGGGGATGGGAATACCTAACATTCGAATGTGGGGATCGTTGCGGCGATTACGACGTTTGTGGTCGAATAGAATGGCAGAACTCTTTTCTGGGTTGACATCGATACGCCATTTTTGAAACCAAACACCGAGGGCGTTTACGGCCTTTTGGAGTCTGGTGATGTTATACGGGATCCTTTTACCTTTAGTGTAAAGGGCGGTATCGTCTGCAAAGAGGGCGAGTTCGACGCCTTTCGGCGGGATGGGAATGTCATTAGTGTACACGGTGTACAGCAGAGGGGCGAGGACTGAGCCTTGCGGGACTCCAGCCTTTATGGGACGAGGCGCGAAGAGCGTGCCTTCATGTTTGAATCGAAAGGTACGGTCTTTAAGAAACGACGCGATTAATCTGACTAGGCGAACCGGTAAGCCTATTTTATAGAGTTTAAAAACGAGACCGCTGTGCCAGACTTCGTCGAATGCCTTGGCTACGTCAAAGAGAACCGCGATTGATTTTTTACGATGCGGATAGAATCCTTCGAGAATGTACTCGACGATTCGATGGACTTGCTGAGGGCAGGAGTGCTTAGCGCGAAAGCCGAACTGGTGGGGAATAATGAGAGGGTCGCCATCCGTTGGAAACAGATGGTTCCGCATTCGAGAGAGTATGACTCTTTCGAGAAGTTTAGACATTGCCTTGAGGAGGCTGATGGGTCTGTGATTAGCCGGGATGTTCAGAGGTTTACCCGGCTTGGGAATGCCTATGACTGTCGCTTCTTTCCAGGCTTTTGGAAAGTAGCTATGGTCGAAGCAGGCATTGAAGATGATATCTAACAAGGTAAGCACCTGCTGTGGCAGGTGCTTAAGTGCGTGGTTGGAAATTCCATCCGCACCCGGAGCCTTTTTGGACTTTTGCTTTCTAATGAGAAGCAAGATTTCATCATTAGAGACTGTGACGGGGTCGTCGGTGATAGGGAAAGATTCCCTGCGGAGAACTTCGTCCTCCACCGCCTGGATGTGGGAGGGATCCGCGGGTTGCGTGCTGGGCGAACATTGTGCCGCTATGCTGTCGGCGAAGCATTCGGCTTTCTCTTCGACTTCGAAGGCAATGGTGCCGTCGGGACGAGTGAGAGGAGGAACGTGAGAGGCGGTGCCTACGCGTAAAGCTCGGGCCATTCGATAATACGCTTGGTGGGACGGGGAGATATTCTCCATGAGATCGTTAAACTGAGTGTCACGGAGTTCCGCGAGGCGAGACCTAACTTTACGTTGAAGCTGATTCGCAGCTGTTCTATATGCGGGCGTGGGATATTTCTTGGCTCTCCGGAGAGCCGCGTTCTTAGCTTTAATGAGATTGCTAACGGCTAAGGGAAGCGCGGGTTTGCCTTGCTTAGCAATGATTACGTTGTCGCTGATGGCTGAGTTGATAGCATCAGTGAGATTGTCGACTATCGAATCTATTTTAATCGGGCTGTCTAATTGGTCGGGCGAAATCGCGAGCGGAGAGTTCGGTGCCTCTAAGGCTGAAACTAACGTATTTTTAAAGCCTTTCCAGTTGGTAAAGGTCTTAGGAGATGTGACGTTGTCGTTAGGCGCGCCTAGCACGAGGGAGACGGGGCGATGGTCGGAGCCTAGGTCATCGAGCGGTTCGATGGACCTGAGATCAAGATTGATTCGCTTGATAATTGCAAAGTCGAGGATGTCAGGAGAATAGGTCGGGTTGTTGGGATAGTGAGTGGGAGTGATGGGGGATATGACGTCTAAGTCAAGGGAGTTAGTGATGTCGAGGAGAGCGATACCGCTGGTGTTGGTCGATAGGCACGTCCAGTCAGTATGTTTGGAGTTAAAGTCTCCGAACATAATGACTGAATGGCCGAGGGCGAGAATGGCCTCAAAGTCGCTGCGGATTGGTCTGGTACCACTAGGTATGTAGATTGAAGCTATGATGATGGTCGGTCATAGCCAATCTACACACAGTGGCCTCCATGTTGAGGAGAGGAGGGGTAGGGAGAGGACAGCAATGGAAGCCTCTTTTGTAATATATGGCGGTGCCGCCGTAACCGTCGGAGTTGGGCCTATCGTTGCGAGTAAACGCGTACTTAGGAATGGCGTATCCCCTGGAGCGGTTTGGAGTAAGCCATGTCTCCTGGAGAAGGAATAAGTCAGGTTCTTTGTTCTGAAGGAACAGTTTAATCTCGGGAAGGTTGGTATTAAGGCTACGAGCGTTAAAAGATACTAGGGATAAGCCCTTGGGTTTAATACGACTGGACGCAGGATTCGCGGGTCTAGACATTATAATTTACTTGTTTACGAATTTATACAAAAGTAAAGGAATTTACAACGAACTTAGGAGCGAGTGATGCTCGGCTAACGCGAATAAACGCTCTTGAGGAGAGCGGGCTGCTCGCAGTTTGCATGCGAGTACGGAAGTTTCGTTAATATCGACGTTTTGAATAACGTCGAACACGGTCTTCATATCCTCAGCCAACGACGACTGAGGTGCGGATAACGGAGCGGGACGCGGCCCTACGGAAGCTACGGAAGCTGGGATGGGTCGGGAAGGTGCAGGCGGAACGGCCGGACGCTGCCTCCAAGACAGAGCTGAGTAGGCGTAGGCTGAACGGGCTTTGCTTCCGGGGGACCCCGGTTGCGCAGTGGCGGGAAGTTAGCGGAGGTGAGCGGTGGCGCCGGTTTAGGCGCGACCCTCTTGACGGTGGAGCGCGGAGCGCGCGGGCAACCCCTGTAGTTTGCTGTGTGGCCGGACTGGCCGCACATCACACAGGCAGGGGGTGAAGTGGATTCGGGAGTGCGAGTGCACTCCTTAGTGATGTGGGGATCTAGGCACTTTACGCACCTGGGGGGAGCTGAACAGTTAGCTGCTGCGTGGCCATATAGCTGGCAGCGGTGGCACTGCCCAGAGTGACCACGGGGGTTGGGACGCTCGACGGAGATGTTCGAGAGTCCGCAAATTGTGCGAGCCTCTCTAAAAATCTCTTTCGAGTTTGGAGTGTTGGTAAGGATTACCAGAGCTAAGGGAAAACGCCTACCGCGGTTGGAGTGCATCTTGTGCACTGCTGTGACCGGGAAACCCTGAGACTTAAGGTCCTCGAGGATTTCTTCGTTCTCGAGCTCGAACGGGACGCCCCGTAGTACTGCGCGGATCTTACGCTCCTCCGGGAAGGCGTAGGTGTGATAAGCTATTTGTTTTAAAGAAAGTAACCGAGTGAACGCGCGGAAGTCGTCGACGGTCGCGACCTGGATTTTCATTGTGTCGCCTGCATTGGTTGCTTTTAAGTAATTAATTTTGTGCTCTTTGCACAAGTTAGAAACCGCGGTCCAGCGCGCTTTTTCACGCAGGAAGACGGGCGGAGGGAGCTGAGGTTTCGGCGGGACGGGAGCGCAGCGCGTCGCTGGCTTCGATGGGACCGACGGAGGCGCGGTTACTTCGAGCGATTTTAACGGCGCGGGGGCTGGTGTTGAAGACACCGGGGAGGGCTCGGGTATTGATGATACTGAAGCTTTCTTCGAGCGCTTCTTGGAGCGCTTGGAGACAAGTTGAAACGCGGGCTCAGGAGAGCCGGTTAAGGTGACGGCATCTGACGACGTATCAGACGCGGGTTCGGAGTCGCTCCCGGGAGCGGTACGCTTGCGACGCGACGCGTGAGAGGATGCGACCGATTCGCAGTCCATCTCGGACGAGGCGGGAGACGAGGAAGAGCTGTAGACCTGAGGGGTCTCGACGTTGGAGGCCTGAGGGGCCGGGGTTGAGGCCTGAGGGGCCGGGTTTGAGGCCTGAGGGGCCGGGGTTGAGGCCTGAGGGGCCGGGGTTGAGGCCTGAGGGGCCGGGGACGCGATTGATGCCTGCAAGGCCTGCGTTATGATGTCTTTCGGGATATAGACGCCTACCGCAGCAAGCGCCTGGGTGAACGCGTTAATAGCGCTTAGCGGATCCATTAGGGAGGGTTGGGACAGTAATATAAATATAAGTATAATAAAAGATGCCTAGTTCCTAAAAACCTAGCAAAATCCTAGCGACTAACCTCCCTACCAGCGGTAGGGGGGCTGGGGAGGAAAACTTAAAACTAACAGTAGTACGCCGAAGGCCGCTACCTAGAAACCTAAAAAAGGGTACGCAGGTAAAGAGTTGACCGCGTTAGGGTCAACCTTTACCGACAGAAAGGACAAATACACACGACAACACACAGATATGATAAAAATAAATATGAAAATAGAAGAAAAGTAAATAAAATAGAGAAGAGAAATAAAATAAAAATAAAAAGGACTGGTTCAGTACAAATTTGTTGTCACCGTTAAGTATCCTTTGCACTGAAACCAGACTACTTACGCTGGGCACAACACTGCACTCAGCAGAAGCACAACACAAGGGGCTTAGTCGCAAAGAAGAAAACGCACTTCGATAGCACTCAGAGGGAGTAGAAAACCTTGAAAACCGTAGCACGGAACCAACACGCTAAACTGTGACGTCAGTAGACTGAGCGCCACGGAATAGCGGGAAAGGACCGATCAACGGAGAACGGCGCTTGCACGTCCGCACCGCGTGGCGATCGGAGCGAGAATGAAACCAGTATTCGCAAGAGTCTTTTTTGTGCGATAAAGACATCCGGTGCATCTACACTGTTTCCCCACAAAATAATGCTATAAGTAAGCCACGAATGAGCATAGGCGTAATAAGTCATTAGGGCAGTTTTTAAGTCCGTTGTTTTTCTAACTTCGCGTAAAGCATAAGAAAACCTAGCCAGCTTTAATCTAATTACCTTTGTATGACTTTTCCAGTTAATGTGTGTGTCGATGTTAATGTCTAACAACTTAAATTCTTTCACTGTTCCAATTTTAATTCCGCGACAATTTAAATTTATGTCTAATTCTGCTTTTTGACGAGGATGGAAAGATATTAGTTTGGTTTTATTAAAGTTTATTTCTAAGTTATGACCTTTTAGCCAGTCTGTGGACTTGTCGAGAATAGATGTTAATCTGTCATTTAGGTTTACTTTATTTTGTCAAGTTACGAGAAAAGATATATCATGTGCGAATAGGACACACTGTTCATCCATTGCTTTTGGGAAATCATTAATGTATATGAGAAACAGTAAGCAACCTATTACGCTACCTTGAGGGATGGATGAGCTTACGGCTCGGCTTTCAGATCTCATGCTTTGAATTTTCTTGGTGTAGTAATTAAAATATTCTATCTCTACATGTTGATACCTATTAGTCAGGTAGGATTTAAACCGAGAAAATGCAACACCGTGAACACCCATTCCAAACAATTTGTCCAGTGGTATATAAAATCGTACTTTATCATATGCTTTGCTCATGTCAAGCAAGATTCCTATTGCATATTTTTTATTGCATATATTTAACGTTTCCTGTATATAATTAAAACTGCCAATGTTGTTGTTCGCTGTTTACGGAATCCGTTTTGGGAATCATCGAAGATATAAAAATTTTCACAATATGCATACACACGATTACACATAGCTTTTTCGAATATTTTAGAGGCTGTTGGTGAGCGAGCTATGGGACGATAATTACTAGGGTCTGTTTTTAAACCTTTCTTGTGTACTGGCGTAATTAATAATATTTTTAACATGTTCGGAAAAGTACCTGCATAAAAAGATTGATTAATTAATATATAGAACGGCAGAGTTAGTTATTCAGCACACTGTCTATAGATAGTAGGTGGTATCCCTTTGATTCCGCAACTTTTCTTATTTTTTTGAGTTTTTAAAATATAAAAATCTTCCTCGTATTGCTCGTACTGCTCGTATTGTACGGGACTGAGAAAAAATGAATTGTTAGAGGGATGAAGTACTGGTCGGCTTTTAGGAGTGGAACTCTGTTTGCCGGTTTCAGGCTCTCCAATGGAAACAAAGAAGTTATTGAAGGTGTTCGCGACGTCTACTGGTTTACGAATTTCTATATTATTAATGTTCAGTTTAACGTTACTTTTATCTTTATAGGATTTTTTATTAGTCCGTTCGTTTATTATATTCCACATAGTTTTTACTATATTTTTTGAGCATCTAAGTTTGTTAATATTGTTTAATCTTTTAGGTTTTAAAACAATTTTCTTTAGTAATTTTTCATATTGTATGTAGTAATCATTTGAAATTTTGTTATTTGTTTTTAATAGAAATTTTTTCAATAATCTTTTATTTTTACATGATGTTTTAATTCCGGTTTTTAACCAGTGTTTTTTATAATTTAAATTAAGTTTGAATTTAAGTTTAAGTATGCATTTATTTAAAATATTATTTATAGTATTATGGAAGATTAAGTAATTTTCATTAATTTTATTAGTATTTGTTAACATTTCAGACCATTTAATTTTATTTAACTCCAATTTAAATTGTTCAATATTGTTTCAATTATATTTTCGTTTAACCATATTCCATTTTATTGATTGACTAACTCATTGATATTTGTAATATCGTTGCAAAGTGGTTTGTAAATCCAAGGTTATCTACGGTCGCTTTCAAGTTGTCACTAAAGTTTGTGAATATTAAATCTAGACACGTAGAGGACGTTTTAGTTACATGAGTAGGTTGGTTTATATGTTATTTTAAATTATATTCAGCCATATGTTCTAATAGCTTGATTGTTTTTGAATTTCTACTAGAATGTTTGCATTGAAATCACCTCCTATTATTATTTTTGATTTAGAAAAATGTTGGTTAATTAATTGTAATATTAGGTTAAGTTGTTCGTAAAATGTACTGTCTTCTCTTGTATTCCAGTACATGGTAACTATTAAGGTATTCTCTTTAGGAAGAAAAGTTGCACAAATCACTAGAACATACTCAATTGACATATCACTCATCTCACAGATTTTGTTGCTCTCTATGTGTTCCTGTAGAAAGATGCAGACTCCACCCACAGGTCTTATCTCCCGACAGAAGGCGGCCGCAAGTTTATACTCAGGATTCAAAGATACGTAAGGTTTGATATTGGTTTTGGCTGAGGAATGACCCTATCAGGTGTTGCTTGTTATAAATACTTTGAATATTTTGGTAAAGTATTTTAAAAGGTATAGTTTTTCGGCTGAAAGGAATGATTCCGGAAACTAGTGTCGATGTCATTTTCGAAAGTTTGCTTCGTTGTCGTGTCACCGCATTTGTTGCTCTGATTGTTCTCTACTTTATGACTAGTGTTTATTTGTTGCAGACTGTGTCGGGTTTCATTCTTCATATTTCGTGAAAAACGCATTCGAAAAAGCAATGTGTAATCATCTAGTAAAAGTAAAGCACTCCACGCTAGCTGTACAGTTTTTAGATATACATTTATTACATATACATGTTAAGCATATTTCATTTATGTTCCGACCTAAACTTGATCTAACCAGATATCCAAAAATAACATAATCATATAATTTATGAACCGAACATATATTTTTCTGAGGCTTAAAAAACTAGCACAACTTTATGAAAATAACTTAGATGTTTTAGATGTTTATTGTCATAATGTTACATAGGAATTGCAAATTAAACTCCGATCTTGGGCAAGCGCCAAAACTTTTTGCAAACCTATTGCAAACATTCGGGCCAAATGTAAGCATTTCTTAAAATGATACACGGTTTACATGCGTTAAGTAGATAAGTTTTTAACTAAATTTTAAGTTACAAACTACGTGTAAAAAGTCAGTTCAGTGACTAGTGGTAACTTAAAATTTAGTACGCAAGTGATTAAGTAGATTGGGATTCGTTCTATTTTTCGTATAAGTAGGCTGGCTAACTTAGCACGTTTGGGCGTGATTTTTTAGTTAAGTGCATAAGTTGACAAAGCGGGTGGCGGCAAGAGCTCGTATTTATTTTGCATTCACTCTTTTTTTAAATGTCGGAGTGGAGTTGAGTTTCTACTCTAAAATTTGTTAAAGAATATTTAAAATAGCTATTTTATTTATATATAATATTATATTATATATATTTAAATAATGCTTGTAGAATAAACGAGGTAAAAAATTTAGAAAAAAACATATTCTTGTAAAGATTTTAATTTCCGAATCAAATTCTTCTCTGAATTTGTCCAAAATCACGTTTACCATATATCTCAGTACAGAATTGACGAATTCCTTGACATTCATCACTGAACATGACATTGACTGAACTGACATCTTCATTGAACTTATGAACTTAACTACTTAATCCGTTTGGACACACCAGTAACATGTAGAAACTTAAAATTTAGTTAAAATTTAGTTACCAGCTTAACTACTTAATACATATAAACCGCGCATTACAGCGTTGAACCTTTGAAGATTTCGGAGCATAATCCTTGGCATCGGCAAACAAAAAACAAAGATGGTTAGTAATATTTCATAATTATACCACATTTAATTTGTGAATTATTATATGTTCATGCAACTGCTCAATATTTTTATGGATTTTATTACTAATTAAACAAGAAATCGTACAAAAACATATCAAGGAACAAGCGTCCTAATGCTCGGTTACTTTATAAAATATTTTATGCATTTCGCTCGGATAAAATAGGCCCAAACATAAGAAAAAACCATAGCTGCTATATAACAGACACGTTTATTTATAACATCACAATCAGTTCGCTTTATATTATTCTGCGGTTTGCACACCTTATTTATGGCCGCTGCAGTTTTAATAATTAGTGGACTGTATGTTTTTGAAACGTGTTGTGTGTGAAGTGCTGAGATGAAGAGGTAGTCGACCTTCCCTACAATTGGGTAGAACAAAATCAACCACTCACCTTGAACACTGCTTAAACGCCAGTTACCTAATTATGTCTATTTGTGGACATGAAATTAAGACGGCACTGCACTTCAGTAGAACACAAATATAAATTCAAATATAGTTAATTTCCACAGTTCCTGCACGCGCGCTTGATGGTAAAAATGGCACACAGACAACTGTATACAAGTCGGTATTCGAACTTGGTACTGTCCGCCGCGACTTGACCGCCACTGAGTTACTGTCTTACTGAGATACTGACTAACTATATAACTGACGTTTTTTTTTTTTTTTTTTGCTGCCGAGGCACCCTCGCGGGAGGGAGGTGGAAGATGCGTCATGCATACCCGCCCGCAGGTAAATTCCTCTGCGGGGGGGTTATGTGGGACTCACCAGAATGGCACCTACCCACTAAAAACCACCTGTTGGCTGTACTTATTACCGTTAGCCTTCATCGGAAGCGACACCCGTCGGGAAGTTGGGCGCGCTGGCAGAGACCCGCTAGCGGGTCTTCCGCCTGTAGTGAAAGTTGCACTGAAGGTGCTCAAAGGGACATGAGTTGGTGGCCGTTCTGGGCAGCCTCCGGTGAAGCCGGGGCTGGGCAGAGGTCGGCCGAAGCATGATTTAGGGATCAATTCATTTAAATGAACCTACAATGAATTGAGAAGGGAACTATGCTCCGCCAGAGCTAGCAAACGCTCTGTCGGAGTACGTGAAGCCCTAAGTTTACGGGCTAAGACTGCGATTTCACTAACATCGACATTTTTTATAGCGTCGCAGACGATACGCATATCGTCTGCTACGGAGGATTGAGGAGTGGGTTTGTATGGGCGAGGAGCCGGGATGGGATTCGATGCGGGGCGCTGCCTCCAGTTTTCTGGGGCAGGCCTAGACTGTGTAGGCTTTGCAGCCGGAGGAACCCGGCTACGCAGCGGCGGAAAATTTTCTTGAGAAAGGCGCGGGGCCTGTTTGGGTGCCACCCTCTTGGAATTGGAGCGCATACAACGGGGTGCACGAGGGCAGACCCTGTAATTTGCGGTGTGGCCGGACTGGCCACAAAGCACGCAATCGGGAGGAGAGGGAGTTTCAGGAGTGCGATTGCACTCCTTAGTGAAGTGAGGGACCAGGCACTTGACGCACCTGGGCGGTGCGCGGCAGTTGGCCGCCGCGTGCCTGTACAACTGGCACCGATGGCACTGGCCGGGATGACCGCGGCGATGAGGTGCCTCGATCGAGATCTCAGAGAGGCCGCAAATAGTGCTAACCCCTTGGCGAGAACCACCAAAGCTAGAGGGTGTTGCCTCCCGTACTTGCTGTGCATTTTATGCACTGCGAGTGCCGGGAAGCCTTGGGACTGCAGATACTCCAGGATAGCCTCGTTCGATAATTCGAATGGGACTCCCCTAAGTACCGCTCTGATCTTACGCTCTTCTGACAGAGCATAAGTATGATAAGCATATTGCTTATCGGTGAGGAGCTTTGTTAAAGCACGAAAGTCGTCTATCGACGAGACTAAGATTTTAATAGATTCACCCGAGTTGGCCGCTCGGGTGTAATGGATTTTGTGCTCATTGCACAATGTCGAGACCTCAGTCCATTTACCCTTTTCCCGAAGGAAAACGGGTGGTGGGACCTTGGCCTTGACAGAAGTTGGGGCCGGAGAGGGTGTTGAAGACACCGGGGCAGCTGGCGTTGAAGACGCCGCAGGGGGTGTAGGGACGGGCGTCGAGGGCGCCGGGTCTTGTTTCGAGCGCTTCTTAGAGCGCTTCTTAACAAGCGTAAAAGAAGGAGACTCAGGGCCAGTTGGGGTGGCGTCCGAGGATGACTAGGTCGCGGGTGCGCGCTTGCGGCGCGGAGGGGCGTGTACTTTGCACTCCATGTCACTGGAGGAAGGGGACGCGGGAGGGCCTAAGACCAGAGCGGTCTGCGGGGCGGAGGTGGCCTGAGGAGTCGGTGTGAACAGTGCCATAATTATAGGGAGAAAGGATTGCAGTGTGCGAATCATATGAGGAGGGCAATGAGTGCCTTGGGCGTCGTAATCAGCGATCAGCTTATTCAGAAGCTCCTCGGGGCTTAGGGAAGCCATTGCGGAGGGGTTGGGGAGGGACAACAATATATAAATATATATACTATGAACCTATCAACGATGACTAACTTCCTAAAACCACCCTACACGCAGTAGGGCGGTTGAGGACGACGCGGATAACTTACTCGAACACGAAACTCGAAGTCCTGGAACGACGAATCCCCGTCGACGAAGCTCACGTTCCACGAAGTACGGTTAACAACCCACTTTCCGCCGTGAAAACGGCGTTAGAAACTTATTAGAAGTACGGTTAACGACCCACTGTCCGCCGTGAAAACGGCGTTAGAAACTTATTACGGTATACAGCTATGAAATTATATATTACGACAACAACCAGTGAAATTTGGGTTCTCAATTAGCGCGGGGGCTAATAGAGCGGGAAGGCGTCTGCGATCGACGTGCGCTCGAGAACGCACGCAGACCAAGACTGCGCCTTAGTGAAAATCATCGCCTTCATATTTGTAGTTCTTTTTAAAATAATTTTAAAGATTATCGGTCACTCTTTTGTCTGCTGTCGTCTTTTGTCTGCAATCATGGACCTCTCACGAGAAGGTTTTTGTGCTATATTCGTAATTGCCTATGATTAGAAAAGAAGCGACTTTTGGGAATCTGCTCCTAGGTTAGCAAACATAAGTTATTGATTTCATGAAGGCTATGAATTCTTATAACACTGGGTTGTCTATTTTATTGAAGTGGGTCTTTGCAGAAGAGTTTTACTTAGCGAAACGCCAAGTTAACCCCTCACAAAGTAAGCAATCTCGTATTTAGCTCAGTAATTGAGACAAAATTGAATTAACAATCTATAATATATACTTATAAAACTTCGATGTCTTAAATAATGCAACAGAATAACGCCTGACCTAGCGTGAAAGAGTTCTATGTTGGAGGTTAGTGTAACAAGAAATTGTAAGAAAACTAGGTTTGCGTGGAATGAATATAACGAAACGAATTCTTATCTCTTATTTGTGGCCGAAGAATGAATTAAATTTAGCAACGGACGATAAATGGGTGGGATTTTAATGGGTCCATTTTAAATTACCCTACAGAGGAATTTCACATAAATATTTTTTACTTTCCTCTCAGTTATACTTTGTTCTGTGTTTACTTTCTTAGTGCTAAATAATTTTGAGATAGGAAAGTACAGTGCAGTGATCATTTATATGGTTTAGTTATTACGATATAATTATAACTTACGATAGTACAAGTCAATACAATAGAGTGAATTTTTAAAAGCCATTTCTTAGTGCTGCCCTTCATAACGTAGAAAGATTCAGGTTTAAACTGCGCGTTGCCTACCAGTCAGTGAGTTTTAGCATTTTATAAAGTTGATTTAACCTAATCGAGAGAGCATTTCTAGGCCCTAGACCTAGAAACGCTCTCTCAAATCCCCCTAACCAGCTTTTGGCCGATTTTGATAACCTTCTGGATGCCCAGACCGAGCCTAACTCTAACAAACACCTTAAGTGCTCCCCGGGTCCCCGTTTGCGCAGCGTTTTCCCCAACTGGCAGTCGCATCCGATGAAGGCTGTGAGGCAAAGATTGCCGAGCCGTACAGGTGGTTTTAAGTGGATCGTGGCTTCTAGTAGTGCGGAGCGAGTCTCTTGCAAAAGTGCGTTTTTTGTTTGATACGCGTAGCGGCTTAGTAACTTAAACGATCATCATGGCTTATCACACTTTTGAAGTTGTGTAGAAAAAATAGTTTTTGAGCATAAGTGATTTCATCCATAATAAAGTACTGCACCCAAAGAAATAAGCAGGCAAAGTAAAAAAGTATTAAAAGTTTCTAAAATGTGGCCAAAGCTCAAAGTAATTCCCTTTCATCCAGAGAATGCTCAGTCAAAGAAAACAATTTATATATTTTATATGGAGCTTAGTTGAGCATTAAAATATGTACTCGCGACTTTAACTGTTATACTTTTATCTAAATTTTATAGCTAGGAAAAATTTGTAAATTTTATGCAAAATTGTATTTTTAGAAACTACATACTGAAATAGGAACTATGAATTTAATAATGTTTTTCATCAGTTTAAATCATTGGCCTGCTGGAAAAGAATGCGTAGGCAACATGGATTACAATTCAGGATCACATTAGTTCTGCGTGTCATATAGCTCTCGTTATGGACGCAAAATAACAGTAAAAAGTATACTAAATGAAAAATAATAAGTGATATAAATAATAATTGGAAATAAAACAGCTTCCTTTAGTACCTTAACTTAACTTAATGAGGGCCTTTCGTGTTGAACGAATCTCACAAGTACTTTTAAAAAAAAACCATTTATTCGGACTCAGTGAGGAACATGACAGATTAGTAATGACTTTGACGTTAATCGAATAAGCGCTAGTAAGACTGTTTTTTATATGAATAAATACGAATGACTGAAATGACTGTAGAGGGTTGCTCTATAACAGACCAAGTGTTTTTATACTAAAATATAAGCTGCTATAATATATAATAGACAGGTAAATTTCTATTCCAGAGACATGACATTTGCAATAATTACTTTACCGTGATCGATTGGGCATTTTTAAGAATTAAGTTTTATATGTTTGATGTTTTAAACACTAAATCGATTCTAAAAACGTGCGTGTTCATAGAATTATACTTCTTAAATTTTTGAATTTGTCAGCGGATTATATGCCTACATCTCTGAATCATAATAATAAATTCGTTCCGAATCTTGTATACAATTATGTTTGATATCATAAGTATTGTCATAAGTATTGACATCTTCAAGTTTCAGTAAAAAAAATATCATTTTCTTTATAAGATGATTTTGTGATTTCTACAAGAAATATAATAAACCTTCATTCATTGCTTTATTAAAAAATTAAGACAATACAAAAAATTCAAAAGAATTTTTTCTTAAAAAGTTGTGAAAATGGCAAAAAGGTCACTAAATATTTTATAAATCGTTAATACAGTATTTAAAATGTTCTTCATTTGAAAATGATTTTTGTTATTTATGAATAAATTTGCAGATCAGTTTTATGGTAAAGTTTTCTTTATCTAAGCAGTTCAAAAAGTTCGATAAATTTGTATTCATGTATTGTCTTATGCCAAAAAGACAACACCGAACGGAGAATAGGTGGCTGTACCGTTTACGTACATACCACTCAATGGTCACAGAATGATGTTTTAGAACACCAGTAAGTGCAGCAAAACAGAAATGATATTGATGTATTCACAAACACACATTTATTCGAAATTTGAAACGAGTAGAAATAGAACTAATTTACACCCTGTATAGTAAAACGTTATTTAAGTGGAGCTTGTGAATGCCGTTTTCATATCTACAGTAGGTGTGCAGTATAAGAAATAAAATAAATTTGCTTGGAAAAGTATGAAAGATATAGGGATCACGCGAAAAAACCTTCAGAGACTTTAAATATGTAAAACAATGTTTAAACTTTTATATCATGACTTCTTAGTGTTTTTTATTTCTGTATATCCTTCTACTTTTGTTTATTACACTGTTGGATCACAACACGAACCTAAATGTAAAATAAATTTAATAATCGTGCTACGAAAACACCTATGCGGTAATTGGCTTTCACATTTACTTTTTTATTTTATTCAGTTCCTATGTTTTTACATGTTAACACAAAAGGCACAGTCCACACCCACCGTAATAGCATGAATTCCACTGTTTTTTAAAGTTTACTAGACCGCCGATAGCTTTGATTGAAAGCTTAACGATTGCGTACAGAAAGCGAGCGCCAATTACGCAGTTGATCGTCGCCCGCACAGTTCTGGTCTGGTTCTAGTCACCTCGAGCTACATACACGTATCTGCATCCTACAGAAACGGTAAAAATAGTTTTGTGAATTCTGAGCCAAAATCTTTTTAATCTAGATATATTATAAAGGAAGGATTTTAAGAATAATCATAAATGCAGTATGATGACTTTTGTTAGCCCTATACTCGTATACATAACTAAGGTGAGTTGCAATCCATGTATGTTCGTTACTCACACACGCAGGTTTTATTAAAAGGAATACCAACAAATTCTGCATGAAATAAAAAAAGGACTAATTTCTTAAATTGTCATTAAAAATTTCATTATATAACTTTAAAATTTCTGATGGCCTCATAAGGTTTAAATTGTTTTTTTAAATTTTATTTGTTTTTAAAAGGCAAATTACTTTTTATTTGTAGGCAAATTAATTTTGATAAGATTTCTCTTTACAGTGTAGTGCCTCTGGCGTGATAAGATAACGTGTTGTTCAATATCTCTCGCTTTACTTTTTATTCCATATTTTTAAAATTTTCTCAGAAATAGAGAGTAACCTAGCAAGAAAAAGGATAAAGAGGTAAAAATCTTAGAAAAAAATCTATCTCTGATACAAAACTACTAACGTTTTCTGCTTATAAGAAACGCATCGAACAGACAGCAAGCTTTATGCTAGAAATTATTAATCCTGATAACAAAAGACATTATCTTATTAACATAAACCAACATTATTTTAAAGGTATTCCATTACAAACTTCTGTTAAATCTACAGTAATACTTAATATTTTACTTTACATCTATTTTATTGGAATTTACAGTCCGTCCGTATTCAGTATACTTATTAAATATGAGTGAAAATACCTTTGTTATTGATTGTCGGTTAACTTCAATTATAGTTAATTAGGCCTTTTTATTTTAGGGATTTGCTACAATTCCTTTCCTAATTTACTATTTTTATTATCTTTGCCAAAGACGAATAAGAATAAGTTCAATTTCATTTAATTATTACCTCTCTTTTCACGGCTATTTGTCAAAACATATTTAAAGCTATTGTTAATATTAACCGATAATTTTTTTGCCTTAGTTCTAAATCCCATATCAGGGAACCATTAATTAAAAATATTATTCGCAGTCTATTCCAGATAACAAAAATGAAGAAGAATATTGGGATTCCCTGGCTGAACATAAAAGGCACGTGAAATATGGGACAGTATTAAACCTCTGTACATAGACCTACATAAATATGTGTATTTCAGAATAAGGTGCAGAAGCCGTTGATTAGCCATTAGCTGTTCAACGTTTAAGTAAGTTTTTGATATTTTACTTACCAATAACGCAAAAAGAGGAGTGTTATACTTTTAACGTGTATATCTTACCTAGCATCGTATCTTTCACCAATTTGGATGCGGCTTTTTTCTTTACAGCTGAATAAATCGAGTGTTCTTACCTATCTTTGGAGATAATTGTCGGGTGTCTTACTATTTTTGTTAACGAATATCTCGTTTTTAAAACCTCATTAGCACTTTTATCAAAATTTTACAATCATTTATATAAAAATTAACAAATGGATATAATTATTTGCGTTTTATAATAAAACGACGTTTGTTTTCCAACTGACAAATTCAAATTCAATATCATCTCAAATTTTTGCCTTAATCAATATGAAAATAATGTAGATTTATGCAACTTGTGCATAAAAATAAACTTTAAGTTATCAAAATTTTTAATTATATACATTTGTTAGAAGTCCTTCTCTCTTCTGTCAACTTGATTTATTAACTTGAGTTACGGTTAGCTCGAGTTAGTTTCTTTACGACTCAAGTTTGGGCTACGAACATTAACCAGAAGTTATGAGCAAGAAAGCGATTCGATCGTTGTATCCTCGCTTTATGCTCTCGCCATAGTGTATCTAAGCAGATGAACGAGGTTTCCCAATCATACGTATCAAAGTAACATATAAGAAGTTATGTCGAATTTTATTAGAATAAAGTATTATATAATCGTTTGTACGAAGAAATCGAAAATTATTTGTAGATATTTTAAATTTATATATACCATTCATCATTTTTTTTCACAGATCCAACAGCACTTAACGTCTAATTTACAATTTGTTTGTATTTAATTGCTTAAACCAACAGCCAATAACAGGATTACATTTTTAAAATTATCTCATAGAGTAGAATATGTGATTTTATTACATTTTCAGGATTGCGAACACTGCATTAAACAAAAAACAAATAATAAATAATGATTTTAATATCTGTCTCATACACACGCAATACATGCCACACACACCATCATTCACATCTACCGACACTACACATGCACTAACACTAAAATGCCCTGCACGCGCCCTATTTTATTACAAGACTGCTCTCATGCTCAATAGTAGAAAAGTTATTATTATTTTGGATACTACTAAGAGGTTTATAAGAAATAAAAACAAATTTAGATATGTTTCTACATTTATTATGAAATGTAATTCAAAGAAAAGTTAACAAAATTAACAGTTACTTTACAAATTAGAAATATTATAAGAAACTCTTATGAAATAATCAACTTTTTGGACAGATTGAGATCAACTTCGATAAAATAATAAAAAAAATTTATTCTGACTTCTAATTATCTTCTTCTTCACATTGAAGACATAACATGGCTTGGTGATCAGGGCATATCCACCTGGCACATCGTTTACACCAATTTTTTGTGGAGCGATTTCGGGCTCGGGAGCACATAAAACACTTGCCAACCCTTACTCTCTTATTTGAGTGATCATGAAATATCTCATCAGACACCCCCAAAAGGCTTTTTGTTTTATTTTTAATTCCTGAGGAACATAGTTTAGTGCCAAACGTCGCATCATGAGGGGTTTAGCCAGTTCAAATCACAAGTCAAGTAAGAAATTTCGTCGAACTACAGTTTGTTGGCCTTTATTTAGTTGATGGATGATCAAAGCTATATTCAAATAATTTCGGACAAGGTGGTCGAAATCTAATATAATGCGATCTTACTCTTGTTTCTGGTGGACATTCTTTACTTCATAATGTTCCATTCTTGGACTCGTAAACATTTTGACTTGTACGGTTTGATGAGAGTACAGAATGAGAAACATCTTCGTCTGATGAAACCGCAACATCTTCGCGTACGAGGTCAAACATCTCATCCTGTGTAGGTATTGACTTCTCCGTCATCCGAGTCACTTCGTTCAGTAAGTTCGTCGTCATTTGTCTCTTCCTCTAACCAGAACAAAATCCAGCCATCCATTTTTCATAAGAGATCGCTGAAACCGTAACTGAAATGAATTATATTCAAAACAACACAAGCTACTAATTATATATTACTTATTTCTAAGTCAAACTTTCAAGTCAAAACGAGTCTGGTGGTGAGACCCGGGACACTGAGGCCTTTGGTGTAAAGGGCAGTGTCATCGGCAAAGAGGGCAAATTCGACGCCTTTCAGTGGGACGGGAATATCGTTAGTATACACGGTGTACAATAGAGGGGCGAGGACTGAGCCTTGAGGGACTCCAGCCTTTATGAGACGGGACGCGGGGCGCCTGCCTTCATGTTTTAATCGAAACGTACGGTCTTTGAGAAACGACGCTATTAAACTGAATAGGCGATCCGGTAAGCCTATTTTGTAGAGTTTATAAACGAGACCGCTGTGCCAGACTTTATCGAAAGCCTTGGCTACGTCAAAGAAAACCGCGAGCGAAAAAACGAAAAACGAAAACGGAAGAAAGACGGAGACGTTCTTAGCTTTAATAAGATTGTTAACTGCTAAGGGAAGCGTGGGTTTGCCTTGCTTAGCAACCTATTCGTTTTCACTGATGGCTGAGTAGAGAGATAGCATCAGTGAGAGAATTGACTAATGAATCTATTTTATCCAGGCTATCTAATTGATCGGGCGATCTTTAAGGCTGAAACTAACGTATTTTTAAAGCCTTTCCAGTTGGTAAAGGTCTTCGGAGAAGTGACGTTATCGTTAGGCGATCCTAGCACGAGGAAGACGGGGCGGTGGTCAGAGCCTAGGTCATCGAGTGATTTGATAGACCTGAGACCGAGGTTGATTCGCTTGACAATTGCAAAATCGAGGATGTCAGGACAGTGGTTCGGGTTGTCGGGAAAGTGAGTGGGAGTGATGGGAGAGATGACGTCTAAGTCGAATGAGTTAGTGATATTAAGGAGAGTGATACAATGCAAATGAGAGGAGAGCAATGGAAACCTCTTTTACAGTAAATAGCTGTGCCGCCGTGACCATGGGCGTTGGGCCTATCGTTACGAGTGAGTGCGTAATTGAGAATAGCGAATCCTCTGGAGCGGTTTGGAGTGAGCCACGTCTCTTGGAGAAGCAGTAAGTCTGGCTTATGGTTCTGAACGAATAATTTGAGCTCAGGAAGGTAAGCACTAAGACTACGAGCGTTAAATGAAACTAGGGATAAGCCCTTGGGTTTGATACGACTGGACGCGGAATTTGCAGGTCTAGACATTATATTTACTATTTAAGAATTTATATTAAATATATAATTTACAAGGAACTAAGTAGTGAGTGATGCAAGGCTAACGCAAGTAGACGCTCTCGAGGAGAGCGGGTGGCTTGCAATTTGCGTGCGAGTACGGAGATTTCCGTAATATCGACGTTTTGGATAACGTCGAACACGGTCTTCATGTCCTCAGCCAACGATGACTGAGATGAAGACGACGGAGCGGGACGCGGGCCTACGGGAGCTACGGGTGCTGGGATATTCAGGGAAGGTGGAGCGTCCGGACGCTGTCTCCAGGATAAAGCCTGATTAGGCGTCGGCTGCACGGGCTTTGCTTCCGGGGGAGCCCGGTTGCGCAGCGGCGGGAAGTTGGTGGGAGTGAGGGGCGGCGCCGGTTTAGGCACGGCCCTCTTAACGGAGGAGCGCGGAGCGCGCGGACAACCCCTGTAGTTAGGAGATGTTCGAGAGTCCGCAGATTGTGCGAGCCTCTCTAAAGATCTCCCTCGAGTTGGGAGTGTTGGATAGGATGACGAGGGCGAGAGGAAAACGTCTACCGCGGTTGGAGTGCATCTTGTGCATTGCTTCAGCCGGGAAACCCTGCGACTTAAGGTCCTCCAAGATATCTTTCATCCGCGAGCTCGAACGGGACGCCCCGTAATACTGCGCGGATCTTACGCTCCTCCGGAAGGGCGTAGGTGTGATATGCGATTTGTCTAACTTGTCTTTTGCATAAGTTAGAAACCGCGGTCCAGCGCGCTTTTGCGCGGAGGAAGACGAGCGGAGGGAGCTGAGGTTTAGGTGGGACGGGAGCGCAGCGCGTTACTGGCTTGCATGGAACCGGCGGGGTCACGGTCACTTGCAATGACATTAACGACGCGGGGGCGGGTGTTGAAGACACCGGGGTGGGCTCGGATGTTGAATTTACCGCGGTTTGCTTTGTGCGCTTCCTAGAGCGCTTGGACGAGATTAGTGTAAACGCGGATTCAGGAGAGCCGGTTATGATGGCGGCGTCTGATCACGCATCAGACGCGGATTCCGAGTCACTCCCGGAAGCGGCACGCTTGCGGCGCGACGTGCGAGAGGATGTGTTCGACACACAGTCCATCTCGGAGGGCACGGGAGCCGCGGGAGGAGAGCTTAAGTTCTGAGGGCGTTGGTGGCCTGAGGGGCCGGGATTGGGGCCTGAGGGGCCGAGGACGCGTTAAAAGTAATTAAAGCCTCATCTTTGCTCGGGACATCCGACGCGGTGAGTGCCTGGGCGAAGGCCTTCGCAAAGGTTAATAGACTCTGCGAACCCCTTAGGGAGGGGTTGGGACTAATTATATGAATATATAAATGATGCCTAGAGTTCCTAAAAACCTAGCAAACCCTAGCGGCTGACCTCCCTACCAGCGGTAGGGGGCTGGGGAGAATAACTTAAAACTAACCGTAGTTCGCCGAAGGCCACTACCTAGAGAACAGGTAAAGAGTTGACCGCGTTAGGATCAACCTTAACCGACAAAAAGGACAAATATGCACGGAAAGACACAAATATGATAAAGAATCACAGAACAAATATGATAAATATGAAAATAGGAGAGTAAATAAATAAAATTGTAGAAAAGAAAAATAAATAAACTAAAAGGACTGGATCGGTACAAATTCAGCTGTCATCGTTAGGTATCCTCTGTACTAAAACCAGAAAACTTTACGCTGGGCACACACAGCACTCAGCACAAGCACAACACAGCACCTACCATGTTAGAACGCGCGTGCACTGCAGTATTCATTGTTTAATTTAATATTACATTGTTCAAGCTTATTAAAAGTTATATAAATAGTTATAAGGAACTCTATTTATATTTCGCTGGGTAAGAAAGTGGACGCTAACATTACAGCAGTGACACATTTTATACTAATGCTGCTAAATATTATTGAACGCAAAAATTTGTGCAATATGTTTTATGGTTTCAAATAAATTTATTATAATTTTTACGTATTTTACAGTTTATTTTATATTTTTTTTATTTTATTTTACATACATTACACATAAACATACATTTTCAGTAAGTGTTCTATCCTCATTATCTTATTAATTAAGTAAATAATATTCAAAATTAGTATAATGAATCAAAGCTATCGTTACAACAAATTAATCGCAATTTCTTTTGTTTTGTTTAAAAATGTGTAACACTAATTCATTCTGTAAGAATTAAAGTACGAAACAAATGTTATCGAAATCAAATATGTGATTGAAATATATTTATTTTGGTTATATTTTCGCAGCATCTCTGAAAGGAGATGATTGGTCAAATGTTATTGACAGTCTACTTCCTTAACACTCTGACATTCTCGTTAAGTTAAAAGAAAATCTGGAATCAAAGGTTGAAATCAGAAAAATATATGTACTCCTTTAATAAATCTTATGTTACATCTGAAATACTTCAGTTTGATAAAGTTTTATTTCAAAATATAAGCGGCTTATCGGCGACGGAAAAAAGATGGTATCTGTTGAAATTTTCTAGAAGTGGAGAATATGCAGAATGCTTTTCAGTGAGTTAACTACAATTGAATGTATATGTAATAGAAACGACGATTATTTTTTCATATTAATATACAAAGCAAAATTTTTCGAGATAATAAGTGTTTTTTAGAACTTTTCAAAACATTCTTATTATTGAATCTCGAAGTCTTTGAAGACTAACTCTACGTGCGTATAATTTTAAAAATATAAAACATAGCGATAACGTAATTACAGCGCACTTCTATTTAATGAAAATTCCACGCTTTCTTATCAGGACATTCAAGGTCTTTTGGTGGAGAATTGGAGTCAGATGAACACAATTTAATTCAATACTTCGCAAAAATTAAGCAACGGTTGAGGATAGATGTAAAACTAAATCTAAAATAAAGTTCTTTCCTGATTGATATTAATCAAATAACAGAGAGATAATTCGAGTGCCTGATTTGAGGAGTATCGGTTCTGTCTAAATTTATATTAAATTTGAATGATATTTAATACTAACAAAATGTGCAATTTAACGTTCGATTGCGTGAAAAGTGCGGTTTCTATATTTATTTTCTTTTGAGTATGCGACACTATAATAAATGAATTTTTTTTCCTGTCTATTCTCTTTCATTCTATTACTTCGAAGTGCAATTTTATTAATTGGCAAACTAATCCGGTCTTCAATTTCAAAATATTTTATGGGATTGATCGTTAGTAAAATTAAAATTTTGTACATTTTAAACTAACAAAAAAGTTATAATTATTTTTGCCAAAGTTGTATTTAAATTGTAAATTAAGTAACATAAAACTCATTTTGCATTACATTGTTAAGAAAAGACGGAAAATTATCATTACAATTTGGTCTTTACGTTTTTGAATTATTGTTTTGTACTCGTATTACTATAAGGTCATGGTTTTAGGTACAACTTAAAAAAATGCAAAATATTACTCCTTGTGTAAAATTATTCTCAAATTAGTGGTTCTACGGGCAGAACTGTAACAGTTCCAAGAAACCCGGAGCTATATTAAACCAGAGCCAAAACAAAATAGTCTAGAATTTCCTGTTTTTGACCAGAATTTCAATCTATTGGTAAATAGTGCGACATGTATCCGTTTTGCAAGATCGAGCGTGGCTTTTAGAATTGGACGGCTTTTCGAAGCTTAAACCAAAGAAGGCAAAACATTTTTTCGCGGGCTACTTTTCATCTTGCATCTGTTATTCATTTTACTACATGTACTAATGCGAATTTGTTTGCTGTGTTTTGGAGTAACTTTATAAGAAGTTTATTTATTTATTGCACCAACAAAGTGAACACTATCTTAACAATTAGGTTTTATGCATATTATTACAAAAATCTAAATGCCACCTCAATCACGAGATACAAACAAAAAGCTAATTTATTCTTTCAACTTTTATATACTTTTTTGTAATGCGTTTCAAAATTTTGATTATTATTTTAAATTTTAGAAAAATATTGCAACATAAAAATATAATTTTATGTTTTATTGATTGAAATCATCACATTAATGTATTAAGCGTTAAATTTAGAAATTTTTTTTATTCATTTTAGATTTAACAATGTAAAAAGAGCCTCTTATTATAAAGCGCTTTACGAAGTATTCTAATTCACTTTACTTCCGTAAGTAAATTACTGGGAAATATTTTATGATTCCTTTTATATGCTGCCCTCTTACTTCAAAACAAGCCGTGGTTCTCTGTCTATTTACAGATTTTCAAATCTTTTTTCTCATTTCTAAATCTTGTTATTTTTACAAAATTCAACAGACCTTTTTGAAATATACTCGAATGTCCTTCTTTAGGCTGCTTGGACCAATAGAGTTGTAGAGTTCTCCCACATCGTATTGGAGAGCACGTCGTAAGTTACCAAGCAAGTACGGTTCCATCGTTTGTTTGCGATGCACATTATTTTTTTGCATAAGATTTTGGTAATGTGCCAAATAATGCTAGATTTATATTTAAACTCTTTACTCATAGGTGATTTATTTATTAATAATGGTAGGGTGTATTATATCGACAAATGATGAACCATACCATAGGTTACCAACCATAGGTTTTAGTTGGAATTGCCTTTGTTCCAGTAAAATTAAATTAAATATTTAGCCTTTGTGTTCCTTCCCTTTGACCGGAACACGTTGTTGTGATTATTACGGCGGTCAAAAAAGGAAGGACTGTAATACTACCCACACGAGATCTTATCATAAGAAACTTTTCTACAACTAAAAGTTATTTATTGAAGCTATAACAGTATTTTAGCTGATTTAATTTCATATGTATTTGAGATGCTCGTTCAAGAGATGACCAAAAAAAATTTTGATACTATTAAAGTGGTATTTATTTGTTTCCTTAAGTCAGTTTGGATGAACCATACTTCTACGTTCATATTTTTTTTGACGTAAACAATAATATAAGCAGATAAATGAGAAATTTCTTATGAAATCACAAACAACAGAATACATTGCAAACAAAATTTGAGGGTCAAAATAGTCCGTATCAGTTTAATATTCCAACACCACAATGTCTAGAATTGTGCACTTTGCTGGCGATACTCCAATGACGAAGAGTTGGCGTTGGCAATGCAATATAGCCTGCTACTAGCTTTGTTTTGAAAAATAAGTATTCTAATTTATGAAAGTACCCATAAGTTAGTAAACTTTCTCAATATTTCATATTGCTAATAACGCAGAACTTGGAAATAAGTACAAACAGTACAAATTACTAATTGCTTTTGTATTGCTTTATTAGACGATAATAATTCATTATACGTAAACTTTCTTACACTCTAATATTTCATTATACGTAAACTTCCTTACACTCTTATATTCACTTTAGTATTTTAAATTGCGATACATAATTTTAAATAAATTAAAAATAAACTAGAAACTTTATATTTCACGTATTAAGCAATAAAAATAAAACAACTTATGTACTGACGTTAATCGTTGTAAAGTTTTAAAAGCGAGTTGTATTAAAGTATAGATGTAAAGAAAAGACAGCTTCTTGTATAAATTATTAAATTTAAGAGGAAATATTTGTGCTAGCTCTGGCGGAACATAGTGCTAGCTCTGGCGGAACATAGTTCCCTTCTCAATTCATTATAGGTTCATTTAAATGAATTGATCCCTAAATCATGCTTCGGCCGACCTCCGCGCAGCCCCGGCTTCACCGGAGGCTGCCCCGAACGGCCACCAACTCATGTCCCTTTGAGCACCTTCAGTGCAACTTTCACTACAGGCGGAAGACCCGCTAGCGGGTCTCCGCCAGCGCCCCCAACTTCCCGACGGGTGGTCGCTTCCGATGAAGGCTAAAGGTATACGCTTACTACAGCCAACAGGTGGTTTTTAGTGGGTAGGTGCCATTCTGGTGAGTCCCACATAACCCCCCTGCAGAGGAATTTACCTGCGGGCGGGTATGCATGACGCATCTTCCACCTCCCTCCCGTGAGGGTGCTTCGGCAGCAAAAAAAAAAAAAAAAAAGGAAATATTTCAGTAGATCGAATTGTTGCGAAATACTGAAATTACTCATTAATTAACAAATTTAGAACATGAAACATTTTTCACAGGATCCTCCATCGCTCGAGTAAGATTTTATTTTATTTATTTTTTTTGAGTTAATATTTTTATTTTATTTTTAGTTAACTTAAAACTACGACCATTTCTTGTTGGATTCACGATGTTTTCGGTTTTTTATCTGAAATGATTTCCATAATCTCGTATCAAAAATGTAAACAAATAATTGTCATCGTCGATGATTATTTACAAAGTTAATTTGTGTCTGCTTTTCTCGCAAGTTTTATAAAGGTTTTATTTTAAAAAAATATATTTTTTTATTAATTACATTTTAAGGTTAGCTTGGGTTTCTAGGATGGTTCTTTCTGGCTGCGGCTACTACTTCATCTTTCTATAAAATACACTAAAGAGGAGTGTACAGGAGAGAATACACTAAGGAAACACACATAAGGAGTATTATCAATTATTAAAATAATTATATAAATATTTAATTGTTAATTCAATATCGAGAACTCAAATTTAAAAGTAACAATCATGTAAAATAATCCGTGAATTTCTTGAATTATGGTCTGATAAATTTAATTTAATTTTAGGCCTTGGATGATTAAAAGAAGGTTTGAAGGACTTTTTGGCGGCAATTCGACAAAGCTATTCATATTATTTATTGATGTTACTTTTTTGTGTGCCTTTGTTAGTGTGTAAGTTCATTCAATATAGGGTAATATCTTGGAATGGAACTGAATAAGCTGAATTTATGTAGGTATATTTATTTTTTGGGGCTCCTAAGATACGCGTTAGTGATATTCAAGGTAACTCATATCCTATTTTCATTCATTAAGTCTAAAGAATTTTTGAACAATTTTTATGTACAGTAATTTATTACACCTCTTACCGTTTTTGGAATAAACCTCGAAGATTGCTCTGCCGTATACTCGTATGCCACATCGTAAGGTTAAAGTAGCTGCATCAAATATATGGTTCCTTTATTAATATCTTGTCTGGGGCGGTAGTAAAGTTTTTCTTATTTTTACCGCCATAATATTCTTGCTGACGTGCTTGTGTTCTGGTCAAAGGGAAGGAACAGGCAGTGCGATTCCTGGTCCAAAGGCAATTTCAACTGAAGCCAACGTCAGCAAATCGTTATTACTGCATATAATAATAACAACGACTATGAATAGATAAAACACTTACGACTAACGATGTGCAGATCCTACGTGGGTCGGGTGCTCGTTTGCCGTTATGAAAATAGAAAGAAAACCAGTCATGCTTATAAGGTATACAACTTATAATAATTCTTTGTGCATTTGTACTTTACCGGTATTTTCACTCTGCTGCTTCATAAGCCACATTAGGTCCTAAACTAACGCGATACGCGTAAAGCAAGTCCCCACAAATGTAGGTTAATATGAAAATACGGCCTAAAATAACACAGGCTAATCTTTCCCACAATTTTAAATAAATATGAGACATACGAAATAAAATCGCGGGTATAAGTGTCTTCGTAAAGTCATTATTTTCTTTACTAAAATATTATTCCTTATGAAGATTCGATTGATTGGAATAAAATTTTCGTTCCAACATAAAACATACGGAATTTAAATTAAGAGATTTCTTAATAAATTTGGTAAATCAAAATGTATGGCATTTGAAAAAATTATAACCAAACCATTTAACATTTTAAAAATTACAAAAGACTCACAATGACTTATTATTATTACTTGAAAGAGTTATAAATAACTTTGCTCAACAGTGAATTCCGTTACGGAGACACATGAAGCTATATCGATTAACTTGTCCCTTTATCGAGAAAGTTACGAAACATTCAAAATAAATTACCACCGACTTTGTAATTAATATTTTGAACTGCTTTCGTCAGAATTCTGAAGTCTGAATTTTGAACTCAGGTTTCGAAGATTTATGTTTTGAAAGACAAAGACATCCATCATAATTGTATTCTGTGGCGTTGCATGAAATTTCTCTTTGAATAATTTTGTTTTAATAAACAAGTTTTCATATTTAAAAGTACAACAAAATAAAGTTTAACTTCTTAATTTTAACAAAAATTTAAAAAAATTATAAAAATTGATTACCTAACATGTTGACTTTTAATTTCATAATACTTACGTCAAAAGTCAACATTAGATATTTAATAACGCGGCTTACTCACGGTACACGGTCGGATAGGTCTGACTTTTGTTCAACTGTCAAGAACTTTTACGTATATTAGTACCGGTATCTATGAACCCAGATTTTTGTAAACTTGGTCATTCTATATTACCTAATAAATTGCTAAAAGCAAATTTTAAAAGTGTTTACCAACTAAGAATATACATTTTGTTTTTGGCTTTACACCCATGTAATGCCAGGCTCAAAACCGGGTTGACCTGGCATTGAAAATGTCGTCATACGCAAGCGAACTTAATAAAATACGTATTGCAGCCTCGATAATTGAAAAACTTAAGATTAAAAGTACAATAGTTTAGAATCATTTCTAAGCACAAAATATTTCTAAATATAGGTTTGACGTGCAAGGTTTACTTAGCTACAATATTTGTTCTTTAAATAAATATAAATTTTTGATAAAGAGAGGATCAAATATTAAACATATTGTTTTCTTATTTATTCGTTTTATTTATGCACGTGCATTGATTGTATTGTATATTTTTATTATTTTTAAGTTTATTGTATAAGTTTCAAAAATAAATATAAAAAAGCATAAAGACATTAATAACAGAACAGTTCGCGACGCTCAGAGATCGAATCTGAACCCATTAATCCATTCGGTATGTATTCCCAACAAGGCATACAAACGGCTAAATTAAACATAACTAAAGCAACTATAATTTTAAGTAGCAAAAAAATTTAAAAGACACCATTGAAATGTTAATAAACTAAAGGAAGAAGAAAAAAGTGAAAAAAGAAGCTATCTCGTTGCAAATATTGAGGTAAAATTTTCACTCAAATCAAGCTGCACTTTCTGTTGTACTCAATTAATTTTAATGAAACTTGACGCAGTTTTTTTAGGTTGAGATAAGAACTATCGAACACTGTTTTTATTATTCTGATTCTTTAGCGTAGTAAACGAGATGATCTAACAAACAAAAAAAAAACAAACTGACTAACTTTGCTTTTGTACAATTGTATAACAGCAAAGATAAATAATAAAAAGAAAATAAAGACATATAATTTTATATGGAGAAAAAAAAATGTTACTGTACTTAAAACCTCATCTAAACATGTAATGAAATTGTTACAAAGCCGAGTCTGTACGTTAGATATTTGAAAATTTTGATGAGGGGAAGGGGCGTAAAATCTGTGTAGATACCAACACGCCAATTTTTGAATTTCTTGTGTGTCTGTATGTATATCAAGTCTTCTACTAGAGGCAAGGCTACTATGTATTTAGATTATACATCAACATCATAAACAAGTCAACATTTACAGAGTAGGTAAAGCCAATATAAATTAATAATTATATATTGAATATAATTTAATTTAAAAGGTAATTTTAATTGAATATCCTTCTTGTGCCGGTAAACATGGAGGATCTTAAATTATTCTAAGTTATCGTTTTATTATTAAATTTAGACCTTTACAAACTTTACAAAACTTTACAAAATCTTTACAAACCCTTACCGGCTTAAACATGCGGGATTCCTTTGGACGCACGAAGCCAGGTCACGAGGTGCTTGCGCATTCTCCGTTGATCGGTCCCTTCCCTATATTCCGTGGCGCTCAGTCTACTGACGTCACAGTTTAGCGTGTTGGTTCCATGCTATGGTTTTCAAGGTTTTTTTATTTATTTATTTACGTATTAGGGAAACAAACAGCATAACAATATCTCTTAAACATTAAACAAATAAATATTACATAGGCCAGTAAAGTTTCCACTGTTAAATTACAAATTTAAGAGCAGGTTATATTCTTGTTACAAATGACAGAAAAATAAAATGGTATTCTATATAATTACAATTCGAACTTAAAATATATAATAAAAAAAGAGGAATATCTAAGACAAGTGGATTAATTCAACTCTTTTAAGCTTTCAATTATTTTTCTTAAAAATTGGGGAAGGGTTAATGCAAAAATATCATTATTTGCACAAAGTCGGTTATAGCTTTTACATGACCTGGGAATAAACGAGTTCATGGCATAATTTGTTTTATAAGGAGGGCACACAAAAATCTTCTGTTTACGAGAGCTAAGGCGAGGACAACCGATACTTATTTTACTCAACAAATATGCCGATTCAACATAGCTATTAATTATTTTGTACAGAAATATTTGGTCTTTTACGTCGCGGCGAAATTGGAGGGAATTCATGTTTTCTAAATTATAGTGCGGCCATCTGAAGCTAATATATTTAATAAATTTGTTTTGAATACTTTCAATATTGTTCTTGTAAATTTGGTATTGAGGGTTCCACAAAGTTGACGCGTATTCTAATATGGGACGGACGAAACTATTGTACAGTATTAAGATGGTTTGATATTTAATAAAATTACTTCCCGTGCGTCTTATAAAACCTAACATACGAAAGGCTTTATTCACTATGTAGTCTATATGCAGAGTAAAGTTTAGTTGATTGTCAAGTATAACGCCGAGATCTTTAACTTGATTTTTCCGTGGGATCTTATTGTTGTTAAGCACGTAATTGAAGTTTATTGCCGTCTTTTTCCGCGAGAACGTAATAATGTTACATTTATCGGTGTTAATGTAGAGGCCGTTTCTCTTACAATACTCTTGCAGAGCAACGAGATCGTTCTGAAGAAGTAGACAATCAGAAGCAGACTTGATTTCCCGAAAGATTTTATTATCATCGGCGTATAGTAGAACATTTGAATTTTTAAAAACAGTTACTATATCATTTATAAAAATATTAAACAATAGCGGTCCCAAATGAGAACCTTGAGGTACCCCAGAGGTGACAGGGATGAAGGTGGAACAGTATCCTCTAACAGAGACCGCCTGGTTCCGATCCCGCAAGTAAGACTCAAGCCAGCGCAATAGATCGCCGTGTATACCGACTGCCTCCAATTTTTGTATCAATAAACAATGTGGAACTTTGTCAAAACATTTGGAGTAATCAGTGTACACGGCGTCTACTTGGAGGCCTTGATCGAGAGCTCGCACGACTCTATCTGTGAACTCACATAAATTAGTTTCAGTTGACTTTTTAGACACAAAACCATGCTGCTGCTCTATAAGTATCGGTTTGATTACTGGAAAAATATCGTCATATACGATTTTCTCTAATAGTTTAGGTAATACATTCAGTTTCGAAATGCCTCTGTAATTCTGAATGTCGTGTTTATTACCTATTATTTTCTACTCCCTATGAGTGCTATCGAAGTGTGATTTTTATATGCGACTAAGCCCCTTAGTCTTCAAAGTGCTGTGCTAAGTTGTGCTAGCCGCGTCGGGCGTCTCAATCTCTGACGAGGTATTCACGCAGGCCTTATCTGCGCTTAACGCGTCCCCAGCCCCTCAGGCCCCAACCCCGGCCCCTCAGGCCACCAACTCCCAGACCCCTCAGGTCTTTACCAGCCCTTCTGCGTCTCCCGTTCCCGGAAGTGACTCCGATCCCGACTCCGCGTCCGAACCGTCGTCTTTTACCCCGGCTACTTTAACCGGCTCTCCTGAGCCCGCGTTTCAATTAGACGCCAAACACTCTAAGAAGCGTTCGAAGAAAGCAACGGTGTCTTCAACACCCGAGCCCACCCCGGTGTCTTCAACACCCGCCCCCGCGCCGTTAATGTCACTACAGGTGACCGCGAATACGTCGGCTCCGTCCAAGCCAGCACCGCGCTGCGCTCCCGCCTAAGCCTCAGCTTCCTCCGCCCGTCTTCCTCCGCGAGAAAGCGCGCTGGACCGCGGTTTCTAACTCGGTTTCTTTCTCTATCTCAAGGCGAATAACGCAGGCGATACTATTAAAATCCAAGTCACGACTATCGACGACCTGCGCGCGTTTACTCGTTTACTCTCGCTTAAACAAATCGTGTACCATACTAACGCCCTCCCAGAGGAGCGTAAGATCCGCGCAGTATTACGGGGCGTCCCGTTTGAGCTCGAAAACGATGAAATCCTCGAGGACCTTAAGTCCCAGGGTTTCCCGGCTGAAGCAGTGCACAAGATGCACTTCAACCGCGGTAGGCGGTTTCCGTTACCATTAGTTATTTTATCTCATACTCCCAACTCGAGGGAGATCTTCAGAGAGGCTCGCACAATCTGCGGACTCTCCAATATCTCTGTCTAGCGTCCCAATCCTCGCGGGCACCCCGGGCAATGCCACCGCTGCCAGCTATATGGCCACGCAGCGGCCAATTGCTCAGCCCCTCCCAGATGCGTTAAGTGCCTAGATCCCCATATAACTGAAGGAGTGCACTCGCACTCCCGACTCCACTTCCCCCCCTGCATGTGTGCTGTGCAGCCAGTCTGGCCACACAGCTAACTACAGGATTTGTCCGCGCGCTCCGCGCTCCGCTTCAAAGAGGGTCGCGCCTAAACTGGCAACGCCGATCACTCCTGCAAACTTCCCGCCGCTGCGCAACCGGAGTCCCCCGGGAGCAAAGCCCGTGCAGCCGACACCTACTCCGGCTCTGTCCTGGAGACAGCGTCCGGCCGCTCCATCTGCACCTTCCCGTCCTATCCCAGCTCCCGTAGCTCCCGTAGGCCTGCGTCCCGCTCCGTCGTTTCCACCTCAGTCGTCGTTGGCTGAGGACATGAAGACCGTGTTTGACGTCATTCAAAACGTCGCCATTAAGGAAATCTGCTATTTATTACAAAAGAGGATTCCATTGCTGTCCTCTCCCTACCTCTCCTCTCCTCAACATGGAAGCCACTGTGTGTAGATTGGCTATGACTGGTCATCCGACCATCATCATAGCTTCAGTCTACATACCTAGTGGTACCAGACCAATCCGCAGTGACTTTGAGGCCATTCTCGCCCTCGGTCATTCAGTCATTATGTTCGGAGACTTTAACTCCAAACATACTAACTGGACGTGCCTATCAACCAACACCAGCGGTATCGCTCTCCTCGACATCACAAACTCACTCGACTTAGATGTCATCTCTCCCATCACTCCCACTCACTATCACGACAACCCAAACCACTCTCCTGACATCCTCGATTTTGCAATTGTCAAGCGAATCAACCTCGACCTCAGGTCTATCGAACCGCTCGATGACCTAGGCTCTGACCACCGCCCCGTCTCCCTCGTGCCAGGACCGCCTAAACATAACGTCACCTCTCCTAAGACCTTTACCGATTGGAAAGGCTTTAAAAATACGTTAGTTTCAGCCTTAGAGGCCCCGAACTCTCCGCTTGCGATCTCGCCCGATTAAATAGATTCATTAGTCAATTCTCTCACTGATGCTATCAACTCAGCCATCAGTGACAACGAAAAGGTTGATAAGCATCGTAAACTCACGCTTCCCTTAGCTGTTAGCAATCTTATTAAAGCTAAGTACGCGACTCTCCAGAGAGGCAAGAAATATCCCACGCCCGCCTAGAGATTAGCTGCGAATCAGCTACAACGTAAAGTTAGGTCTTGCTTTGCAGAACTCCGAGACGCTCAGATGAACGATCTCATGGCGAATATCTCTCCGTCCCACCAAGCGTACTATAGTATGGCCCGAGCCTTACGCGTAGACACCGCCTCTCACGTTCCTCCTCTCACTCGTCCCGATGGCACTACTGCCTTCGAAGTCAAAGAGAAAGCCGAATGCTTCGCTGACAGCATTGCCGTTATAAAACAGTCGCGGTTTTCTTTGACGAAGCCAAGGCTTTCGGTAAAGTCTGGCACAGCGGTCTCGTTTATAAACTCTATAAATTGGCTTACCGGACCGCCTAGTTAGAATAATAGCTTCCTTTCTAAAAGATCGTACGTTTCGATTTAAACATGAATGCACGCTTTCCGCGCCTCGTTCCATAAAGGCTGGAGTCCATCAGGGCTCAGTCCTCTCCCCTTTGTTGTACACCGTGTACACCAACGACATTCCCATTCCGCCGAAAGGCGTCGAACTCGCCCTCTTTGCCGACGACACCGCACTCTATACCAAAGGCCACAGTGTTCCGCACCTTGTAACCAGACTCGAAAAGGCCGTAAACGCCCTTGGTGTATGGTTTCAAAATGGCGCATCGATGTGAACTCTGAAAAGAGTACTGCGATGCACTTCGACCACAAACGCCGTCGTCCCGCTGGCGATCCCCACGTTCGAATGTTAGGCATTCCCATCCCCTGGAAGCGCAGTACTAAATACTTAGGCGTCATATTAGATCCGACGCTTTCTTTCAAGCCACACGTCGATAGAGTTTCGAAACTTGCCCGTCACTACTTAGGCCGCCTAAATAGCATGTTAGGTAGAAAAAGTAAAATGTCTTTCAGAAACAAACGTACATTTTACAAGGTCTGCGTTAGACCCGTCATGACATATGCCTCGCCAATCATGCCCATGCCAAACCTTCCCTCCTACACAAACTGTAGGTAGTTCAAAACCTTTTTTGCCGCGGGGCCACAAACGCACCGTGGTACGTGCGTAACGCGGACTTGCATTGAGATCTTGAACTGCCTACAGTACAACAACACCTCAAAACACTCTCTGAACACTCACTCTCTCTTCAAACGCTCCGAAACCCATCCCAATCCTCTAGTTCGTGATTCAGTCTCATATACTACTCCTGTCTTAGATTCGAAGTTCAAAGTCGCTAGGCCTAGAATGCGCAAGCGTACTCTTCCACCAGACTGTCAGTCGATCTCGAAGCCCTTCTGGCCGCAAATTCTAATTCTAACGTAAATTCTAATTCTAACGTAAATCCTTATTCTAACGTAAATCCGAATTAATTCAATTTTATTTTGCAATTTTTAATTGTTGTTTTTTTATTATAAACTTTTCATTTTGAGCACCTTCAGTGCTATGTATTCACCTTCAGTGCTTTGAGCACCTTCAGTGCTATGTAATCCCAGTGGGTGACAAAAAAAAGCTTCTTAAGAACGTGCAAAATTGTTACCTGTTTTGGTAGGGTTGTCACAATAGGTTAAGAAAAATTAAACAAATCATTTGTTAAATAGTTTTGTTATTCAGTATGATTATTCTATAATTACTGTTTACAAATCTTTACAAATTACTTACTCTAATAGTTAATTTTTTTATTTTTAGTTTTATTTTTTATAATTTATTGTTTTATTTGATGGTGTGGTAAATTCTGAATCTGATATATAGTTTTTTCAAGTAATCTAACGTGAAACACTCACATGGCATATCAAATTTACAATCTTTAATACGCTTAAATATTTCATTGCCATTATTGACAATATTTATTTCAAGATCGAAATATTCGCGAAACTTTTGCTCGGGCAATTCGACAAATGCGATAAGGTTATAAGGAGGTATACTTAAAAAAGCCAATTGTATATTTCCGTCATTAAAATCCTGAAAAGAGAATATTTACCCAAATTTAGATCTCTTAAAGTCCAGTTTTATTTTTTCGCATTTGTTGTGCTCTTCGAGGCATTTTCTGTACAAATAGCCTAAACACACAGTACAATAAATAACCATTATTAATAATAAAATACCACGTTTTTACATTAAAATATTCAAACTTGCAACTAACAAATCAAACAACGTGCGTCGCACGGACCCTTAGATTGTCAACTGGCTGTGGCCGCGTGAACCGGTTTTTACCAGTCTCGCCGCGTACGCGACAAGCGGCAAGTGGTCACGCACACATGCCCCGCGTGCTTGTAGTAGTGCAACCGATTCGTGCGGTTGTATGAAGCTTTGTCTCTGTTCCGTTTATCTACTCATGTGGCGCCGGCAACGTCCAGAAATTTTATTATTACTGCACGCTTTTTAAGCCAGATAATCCACAACACTCTGACCATTTTCATTACTATTCTTGTTACTTGGTTGCTTAATATTTTTGAAATTTACTCTGGTATAAGAAAGTAGCTGCAATTGGGTATGTTAATTTTTTTTTTAATGAAAATATGATGTAATTTAACATTTAAACTTTACTTTTAACAATTAAATTATTTTATATGCATTTATTTCCTATGTGTATGTATTTATTGTTTTTGTTTTACATGTGTATTTTTATTTAGTACTACTAGTACACTAAATTTGCTCTTTTTACACACTCTCCAGTCTCAGGTCTGCTGGAAGAGATTTCTGTTAGAAATAAGCTCTACCTTTGTACAATATCTATAAGTTTTATTATGTATTTTATATTTTAGTTACAAAAACGATAAAATAAATAATAAATAAATAAATATCTAATTTCTGTGCAGTATATTATTTTAAATCTATTTTTAAAGAATAATAATATAATAACAATAATATAGTAGTTATCTTTTTAAAATTGCATTGGAAACTTTGTTGTACTGGAATGGGCAACTCTACAATTTTCTTTGGATTCTTGATGATATATGGAAAATATTGACATGACCGTTTAACTATAAAAAATTTAGAAAATGATATTACTTCATGAATTCATACATGACTATACATATAATAATGACTTAAAATAAGCTCAACCGCTTTTAGCTGCGAGCTTTTACTAACAAAATATATTATAAAAAGAATAGATAAAAATATTGGAATCTTGCCGAGCTAACAGATGCAACCGAAATGCAACTTTTGCAGTGAATCGCAAGACTAGGCACTTCTAGTATATTATAAAAGCTATTGGAAAAGTTTACCTGTCATTCGGGCTAACCCTACCTACGTCTGTGGTTCTGGTAAAAACAGAAGCAAAATTACAAGTCTAATTAAAGAGTTCTTGTTCCGGAAATATTGAAATGTGCTTAAGTTAATATTATTACGAAGACATTGTTCTCTCTCAACAATCTCGTTTCTAAGAACACTATATATGCAGTGCTACTGGCCATATCTGACAATAGGATCGGGGCCGGGTTCCGGACAGGACTTATTTGAGTAAACGGCCGTTTCTATGGGCCCAATGAAATTGAAAATAAAATATTAAAATTATTGTTATTCCTAAGTCTTTGATGAATGGACCATAAAACTAACCACAATTAGTGTAAGATTAATATGGTCGATATTCAAGATATTTAGTTCTTCTGCTCAGGTTTATTAGTGTTTAGCTATGTCAACTAGCTTGGTTTTAAGTTACATAGTATCCTTGCTAATTTTGGTCCGGTTGATTGAATTTTAGATGAAATTTATGTTATGATTTCCCAAGTTCATCTAAGTTATTTGTACATTGGAGGTTTTCTGTTATCCATCACTGACTTAATGAATAAATAAGTCCCCAAACAACCACACCAACTGTATGGCCCCAAAGTAAGCAGAGCAGAAATGTTATGGACGACCATACAGTGAATTAGGGGGGAATCCAGAGTAAATATACTTATACATATAAATATCAACAGTTATGACCCGAGAACAAACATTAATGTTTATCATACAGAGGAATGCCCCGTCCAGGACTCGAACCTGTGACTTCTGGCGTATGAGGCAGGGCCACTAACCACTACGCCACTCGGTCGTCAACTAGTTCTAATATTTTAAATAAAGTCCTCATGAGGATCTTACATCAGAAGTTAGCTTTCAAATTCAGTTTAATTACAACAAAAATTGTACACTCTTAAAACTATATAATCTCATATTCATTTGAAGAAAGCAAAAATAAAAACAAATACGTTACATGCATTTCCCTGAGTTTTTCCCTGAGAGAATTTTCCCTACAATAAAATTTTAATAGCTGCAATTTAAATAAGTTGCGGTACCAGAAATCAATGTTTGTCAGACGTAAGACCCATCTGTCATCCCCTTTATTGTTTTTAATAGTTTTTTTTCTTTAGATTATTCCGTTTTATTGAGTGCCGGCGGGATTAAAGTTATTGTAATATTTATATTTCATCATTATTCCATGTGTTTTAGGGTAAATATTTAATAAAATGTATTTAAAATTCACATCAATTAATGTGACGAACTCTAGGAAACCAAAAGATTATTATTATATATTATATATTTAAAAGATATTGAAAAGCGTGGTATAATTATGCAGAAAATTTTAATTGAACTGAAATAACATATGGTTTCAAAAAAAATTTTAATGATTGCTCTGTTATAGAAAATCACCACCTGTGTACTCTAGCGGTCCGGGACCCTAGATGGACCTAATCTAACCTAGGGAGGTCTTCCTAATCAACAAAGGAAAAACACATATAACTTTAAATTACTTTTATTTAAGATGAATCTATTTTATAATAACATACAAGAATAATTCTTAGACTATTTTGGGGACGAAGCCCGCAATAGAATTCCGTAAAGGAATTCCCTAAAGGAATCCCGTCAAGGGATGCCATGGAACGAATCTGTAATTACCTTCTTATTCAGCTTTATATAATATTGTCTTGATTAATCGGCATCAATAATGTCCCAAGCTGTCTTACTGACGCCGGTTGAAGTTTGGGAAATTCCTTCCTCGCCCGTTGGATGAATCACCTTCTAGAGTCTTTCCTTTACTCTTGGTATTCAGATGGCTCTTGCCTTCTAAAATTTTCTTTCCGCCATACTCAGTGGCGTATATAGCTGAAATAATCTGAAAAAAAGACTACTAAAAAGACACTACCCGGCGCCTCCACCATTTAGCGGTCCGGGACCCTAGATGGACCTAATCTAACCTAGGGAGGTCTTCCTAATCAACAAAGAAAAAACACATATAACTTTAAATTACTTTTATTTAAGATGAATCTATTTTATAATAACATACAAGAATAATTCTTAGACTATTTTGGGGACGAAGCCCGCAATAGAATTCCGTAAAGGAATTCCCTAAAGGAATCCCGTCAAGGGATGCCATGGAACAATCGTCCATATTATATATATTTTATATTTTACAAATAAAATAAAATAATGACAGACTTATAAGTTGCCAGTCATAAATGTCGGCAAGTTTGTTTGTGCAATAACCTCTTTTATTAAATACGGCACAAGCAAACGTTGCACTACTGATAAAAGACATTGTAACATTGTTTAGAATGATAGAGACTTATCTATGACTCGAACAGAAATAATATGAACTATTACTTATGAGCAATCATTGTGGCGAAAAATCGCCATAGGGAAGTATTTGTATTGATATTTAATTAATTAATCATTTAAAGTGTACATATAATTTGCACTCATTATTTTACTAGAGTGGTTAATATTTGTACATGCTTTTAGCACCTGTTGTTCTCAGATTCGCAAAAGTTGGGGTACAGGTGAATTAAGCAGATATGCATAAATTTTACAAACCTAAAAATACTTTGTTCTCATAAACCGTATATTTTGTTATTAAAAAAATAAGCTTCAGGCCCAGCAGCACTGCTGTAAACATGCAAGTTAATTGAGAAAATAAATACTGTGAAGTTAATCTAAATTAAACATACGTTTCCTAAATATTAGACATTAGGTATTCTAAATTTCATGTATACAATGCATGTAACGTAGCCTAGACATGATGCCCTTAGTAGCATGGTTATAGAGAACTGAACTATTATACCTTCAAAAACACAGGCGTGTTTATTCTCCGCCAAAAAGAGCAGTTTCGACCTAACGCGCACTTTCCAAAATGTTTCTGTACCCTTAACCGACCATATTGGGCTTCTGGGCGTAACTATATCGTCCCAACTAAACTTCGGGCAACAAATTGTGTCCATGGCTCAAACTGCTTCAAAGAAGTTGGGAATCATCTCGAAGGTTCGATGGTTCTTCAGCCCTGAACGGCTTCTTAATTTGTACACAGCTCAAGTTCGATCTTGTATGGAGTACCTTTGGGATGGTTCTGCGAAGTAGTAAACTAGAAGCGATGGACGCAGTTGACCGAAGAGCCCGAAAAATTATTACCAACTCTGACCTCACCATTAGAAAACTGCAAAGCCTCGACCATCGTCGGAAAGTTGCGAGTTTAGCAGTCTTCTACAGATTACATTTTGGAGAGTGCGCGAATGCTCTTTTTGATCAGGTTGAACCCACACCTGTCTTGCATCGGACTACTAGACGCAGACAGGCCATCCATCCCTTTATGGTAGATATCCCAAGAAGTCGAACCAAACGCTTCGATAGTTCCTTTTTGGTGCGGGTCGCCAATGTTTGGAATGAACTGCCTGCGTCTGTTTTTTCAGAAATCTACAGTCCTAGTTCATTTAAGCTTCAAGTGATTAGGTATCTTGTGGATAGACGTGTAACACCTTCGTTTTCATCGTCACTTTCCATCAGGTAAGATAGAAGACAAACGTTTAATCCCTTTTCAATAAAAAAAGAAAAAAAGGTTTTTTGTCTTTTACACACGATTTTTACACACGAGAATTTTGACGATATAATACATGACGTATTTAATGTAGAATCAAAAAAAATATTACATGTAAGACAGTTGAATCTCAGCGCATGTAACTATCTCATATGAATTAGCCCGGCTTTCATACATATAATCAAAGAAAAAGATCGCTTTATTGTTTCTTTGGAAATGTATTGATTTGTAGGGGAAGAAAAGTTTGTACAAACGTTTTCACCCACAAATACACAAATACACATGCACAACACTCACACACCCATCAACCTCACACATTAGAGACACAATGCATGGTTTTGTCCCCAATATTTATTTATTTATTACCCTTAGTAAAAAAATAAACCTGCAGTTTCAGGCGAATTTAATCTTTTTTTGAAGTTCTTGTGATGTTTTTCTTTGGTACGTAATTTAATAATTACATACCAAAGAAAAACATTCAGATACTCAACCTGTATTATTTGTACTTTGAATTTTGATATTATAGAATAACTCAAATTAAAATTCATACATTTTGAAACTTGTACTTACATAATTTTATGTTGTAATTATCTCTTAAACAGTTATGATTTTGGTATATTTTTTCATACCCATTGCAAATGTACTTGTTTGTTTATGTTTGTATTCAAACATTTGGTAAACTTAGTAAACCAATAAAAAAATAAACTGAATAAATAAATACACTGAAGTGAGAATTACAGTTTAGACACGTTTGTTGATAAATTAACGATTCCGATCTGAAAACTTGCCTTCTACCAAGACTTTCTATTCTACCAAATCTTCTTAATCAATTGATGCTACTAATTTATTTAAGCTAACTTAAATCATATATTGCTACAAAATCACAGTATAAACTACTTACTGTACTAAATCTTCTAAGTCTTCCAATAATGCAACTACAATACTGCCAGAGGGTCCTGATTCGTTAACTCTTTATAAAATACTTATGAGTACATTACACTGATCCTGTCGAGCCTGCATATCTAAGCTTTCTATTTTTGAATCGTTCAAAGCCTCTTTAAAACGGAATTCCTACAAGTTGTTCTAAACCCTATTCTATTGCAAATACTACTTCACACGTCAAGTTTTTCAATCACTAGCGAAATAACACATATATTTTTTAAATGTTATTTTACCAATTATATTGTTGAATAATCTTTTGTTAATAAATTACATTTTTTTAAAGAAAATTTTGGCAAAATGTTTAACAAAATGTTTGCCTTTCTTAGCAACCTTTTCGTTGTCACTGATGGCTGAGTTGATAGCATCAGTGAGAGAATTTACTAACGAATCTATTTTATCCGGGCTATCTAATTGATCGGGCGAGATCGCGAGCGGAGAGTTTGGGGCCTCTAAGGCAGAAACTATCGTATTTTTAAAACCTTTCCAGTCGGTAAAGGTCTTAGGAGAAGTGACGATAACGTTAGGCGGTCCTAGCACGAGGGAGACGGGGCGGTGGTCAGAACCTAGGTCATCGAGCGGTTCGATAGACCTGAGGTCGAGGTTGATATGCTTGACGATTGCAAAGTCGAGGATGTCAGGAGAGTGGTTCGGGTTGTCGGGATAGTGAGTGGGAGTGATGGGGGAGACGACGTCTAAGTCGAGTAAGTTGGTGATGTCGAGGAGAGCTATACCGCTTTGGTTGGTTGATAGGCACGTCCAGTCAGTATGTTTGGAGTTAAAGTCTCCGAACATAATGACTGAACGGCCGAGGGCGAGAATGGTCTCAAAGTCGCTGCGGATAGGTTTGGTGCCACAAGGTATGTAGACTGAAGCTATGATGATGGTCGGATGACCAGTCATAGCCAATCTACATACGGTGGCTTCCATGTTGAGGAGAGGAGGGGTAGGGAGAGGACAGCAACGGAATCCTCTTTTATAGTAGATAGCAGTGCCGCCGAAACCGTCGCAGTTAGGCCTATCGTTACGTGTAAACGCGTACTTAGGAATCGCGAATCCCCTGGAGCGATTTGGAGTGAGCCATGTCTCCTGGAGAAGAAAAAGATCTGGGTCGTTGTTCTGAAGGAACAGTTTGAGCTCGGGAAGGTTGGTGCTAAGGCTACGAACGTTAAAATATACTAGGGATAAGCCCTTGGGTTTGATACGGCAGGACGCGGGGTTCGCGGGTCTAGACATTATAATTTACTTGTTTAAGAATTTATACAAAAATAAAAATTTATAATGAACTTAAAAGCGAGTGATGCTTGGCTAACGCAAATAAACGCTCTTGAGGAGTGCGGGCGGCTCGCAGTTTGCGTGCGAGTATGGAAATTTCGTTAATGTCTACGTTTTGGATGACGTCGAACACGGTCTTCATGTCCTCAGCCAACGATGACTGAGGTGCGGATGGCGGAGCGGGACGCGGCCCTACGGAAGCTACGGGAGCTGGGATGGGTCGGGAAGGTGCAGGTGGGACGGCCGGACGCTGCCTCCAAGACAGAGCCAGAGTAGGCGTCGGCGGGCTTTGCTTCCGGGGGACCCCGGTTGCGCAGCGGCGGGAAGTTAGCAGGAGTGAGCGGCGGCGCCGGTTTAGGCGCGACCCTCTTGGTGGTGGAGCGCGGAGCGCGCGGGCAACCCCTGTAGTTTGCTGTGTGGCCGGACTGGCTGCACAGCACACAGGCAGGGGGGGAAGTGGATTTGGGAGTGCGAGTGCACTCCTTAGTGATGTGAGGATCCAGGCACTTTACGCACCTGGGGGGAGCTGAACAGTTAGCCGCTGCGTGGCCATATAGCTGGCAGTGGTGGCACTGCCCAGGGTGACCGCGGGGGTTGGGACGCTCGACGGAGATGTTCGAGAGTCCGCAGATTTTGCGAGCCTCGTTGAAAATCTCCTTCGAGTTGGGAGTATTTGACAGGATTACTAAAGCTAAGGGAAATCGCCTACCGCGGTTGGAGTGCATCTTGTGCACTGCTGTGACCGGGAAACCCTGAGACTTAAGGTCCTCGAGAATGTCTTCGTTACTGAGTTCGAACGGGACGCCCCGTAGTACTGCGCGGATCTTACGCTCCTCCGGGAGGGCGTAGGTGTGATACGCGATTTGATTTAACGAGAGTAACCTGGTAAACGCGCGGAAGTCGTCGACGGTTGCTACTTGAATTTTGATTGTATCGCCAGCGTTGGCGGCTTTTAAGTAATTAATTTTGTGCTCTTTGCACAAGTTAGAAACCGCGGTCCAGCGCGCTTTTTCACGCAGGAATACGGGCGGAGGGAGCTGAGGTTTCGGCGGGACGGGAGCGCAGCGCGTCGCTGGCTTCGATGTGACCGACGGAGACGCGGTAACTACGAGCGATTTTAACGGCGCGGGGGCTGGTGTTGAAGACACCGGGGAGGGCTCGGGTATTTCTTTGAGCGCTTCTTGGAGCGCTTGGCGACAAGTTGAAATGCGGGCTCAGGAGAGCCGGTTAAGGTGACGGCATCTGACAACGTATCAGACGCGGGTTCGGAGTCGCTCCCGGGAGCGGTACGCTTACGACGCGACGCGTGAGAGGATGCGACCGATTCGCAGTCCATCTCGGACGAGGCAGGAGACGCGGGAGAGCTGTGGACCTGAGGGGTCTGAACGTTGGTGGCTTGAAGGGCCGGGGTTGAGGCCTGAGGGGCCGGGGACGCGATAGTTGCCTGTAAGGCCTGCGTTAGTATGTCATCTGATATGCTGACGCCGGACGCAACGAGCGCCTGGGCGAACGACCTAGCAAAGTTTACCAAGCTTTGCTGGTCCATTGGAGGGCTTGGTCCTACGATATATAATATATATAAATATATAAGAATGCCTTGGTTCCCTAGCAAACCTAGCACCTAAACCTCCCTACCCGTGGTAGGGGGGCTGGGGACGACGCGAAGTGGTGCCCCTAGCTCGGACAGCACTGTACCGTCACCCTGGGAAAGGCCCAAGTGCAATGGGATCGGGTCAGCCGGTTTCTCCTTGGCCTGAAGGGCCTTGGAAGCGCACCGGGGCAACGCTATCAGGCTTAGTTGTCACCGTTAAGTATCCACCTGATCAAACGCGAGTCTACTACGGAGTGTGTCGTCAATAAATTGACAACAAAAACCGGCCGTAGACCTGACGGAGTTGGGTTGCACTAAAAGTGCGGGATTGACTACGTTACGACCGGCCGGAGCCGGCCGCAGAGCGAGTCTCTGACTACGTACAGGCGCCAAGCGTCAAGTACGCAGCCAGAAGGACAGCCCGAGTCTCGCGAACCACTATCGAATTTAATCGACCATGGTAAGCTCAACCCTGTTGTTGCTGCACTCACCGAGGTGAGGTTTTTAATTCGAGGGGTGCACAGAGTGCGAGATTGACTACGTTACGACGGGCCGGGGCCGGCCGCAGAGCGAGTCTCTGACTGCGTAGCAGGCGCCAAGCGTCAAGTACGCAGCCAGAAAAACAGCCCGAGCCTCGCGAACCACTATCGAATTTAATCGACCGCGGTAAGCTCAGCTCTGTTGTTGCTGTGCAGGAGACCGACTTACTTGCAGCCGATGGAAACCGGCCGCAGAGTAAGCCCTAAAGAGGCTAACAGCGTATGAGTATTGCTACGAGTAGACGTCGTGAGACGACAATCGTGACTCAACGGCTGGAGCAAACGCGAACACGTCCGAGCGGGGCCGGACGCAGAACGGATCTGAGAGTGGCGTTTGAGTATTGATACGAGAGAAGTCGTGAGACAACAATCGTGACTCGGCAGCCGGGAGCGATTTTCAACACGTCCGAAAGGGTCCGGACGCAGATCGTGGATAAGTTAAAAATTCGAGTAATTATGGAGTATGAGTACCGTCGTGCAGAGTACCGTGCAGCAAAGCGGCACAAGCGGCACGCAACATCAACGACGTTTACGGAGCGAACAGTACAAACGAACGCACCACCCGTTATTGGTTTACCCACTTCCGTTCTGAAAATTTTGACCTGAAAAATGAACCCCGTGGTCGTTCTAAAACTTTGGTCGACAATGACGAATTAAAGGCAATTGTGGAAGCTGATAAAACTCAATCCACGGCTGAATTAGCAGCAGCTTTCGACGTTAGCATCAAAACAATATTGGTCCATTTGCGTCAAATTGGCAAGGTAAAAAAGCTTGGCAAATGGGTACCCCACGAACTCAATGACCGCCAGCGCGAAGTACGCGTGGAGACGTGCCTTGCACTGCTCAGCAGGCATACAAATGAAGGATTCTGAACCGCATTGTTACTTGTGACGAGAAATGGATCCTGTTTAACAATCGTAAGCGCTCAGCAAGTTGGTTGGACCCTGGTTCAGTGTCAGCCAAACAATGCCCTAAACGAAAACTTACCCCTAGAAAAGTGATGGTCACTGTTTGGTGGTCTAACGCGGGTGTAATTCATCACAGCTTCTTATGGGGCTGACACGGGACAAAGGGGACAAGCATTACTGCAGATGTGTACTGTGAAGAACTGAACACAATGATGGAGAAGCTCGCTCGTCTCCGACCAGCTTTGGTCAATCGTTCGGCTCCACTGCTCCTGAACGACAACGCGCGACCTCATACTGCACAGCAGACGGTCTCCAAGCTACAAGAGTTGGGGTTGGAAGTTCTCCGTCATCCGCCGTACTCACCAGACCTTGCGCCTACAGACTTCTACTTTTTCCAGAATTTGGATAACTTCTTGGCGGGAAAAAAATTCAATACCCGAGAGGCAGTACAAAATGCCTTTGAAGAATTTGTTGCCTCCCGTCCAGCTGATTTCTTCAAGAAAGGCATCAATAAGCTACCAATGCGTTGGCAAAGATGCATTGATTGCATGGGTGATTATTTTGATTAATAGAAATAAAAAATATATAAAAAAATTACGCTTCATTTATTTCGTGAAAAACGGCAATTTCATAGGTAGAGACCTAATATATCAACAAATGTGTAGCTAATTTCAAACCATCTCAAAAGTAAACCATTGTGACGAGGGGAAACTATCATTTATATTGCTTGATGTCACTAGCTCCTACTAAATACTTTTCTCGCCTTACTCAGATTTCGCTTCGTTTTTGTTCTGGAAGATAAATGGATTTAACCACGCCTTGGTCTCTAGAGTCGTGAGTGTCAATAAAGAAATGTATTCAAACATAATATTTATCGGACGTGATAACTCAAAATACTACCACATTAAATAAAAAATTATACACAAATTTTTATGCATATCGATATTTTATTGAAAGCCATTTTGATGATTTAAACACCGCTGACACCCGTTTGATACAATGATATGTTTATAAAAATACAACTTATAATATAACCTCTTACATATTTTGAATTTTTTATGTGATTTTTTCAGCAGGAAGAGGTATAATTATTAAGGTTTACAAAATTTTAACCCTATTTAAAAAAATATTATTATTCATATATTACAATAATGTTAATAAATAATAAAAATAATAATAACTTTTTTATTAACTCAGAAAAGGTTACAAGTTTATGTGAAGTATCTGACCCCTAAACTAAACAAAGTTTGTATTTTAGGGGTCAGCACCGTCTCCCATTTTGATTTCTTAAAACTATGTACAGTTGTAATTCAAAAATGGATTGTTATAATTATACATTACAATTTACTGTGTAAATAAAAGTAAGATTATTAAGAATAAAGACCTTCCTTTTAGCTCCAATATTTTTCTTATTATATGGTATTTAATCAAACATTCATATTATTAAAGTACAGTATTTAAACTAACTAAAAGCAATACTTTTAATTATGAAACATCTACCTCTTTCGTAGTTAGTATCCATATTTATATCATTTTGTATAAAAAAGAGTTGAAAAATGTTTGTGAAAGACAATAATTAGTATTGTCAAATCGATGTCAGGTAAAGTCTCATTTTACTGAAATTTATAAACAAATACTTTGACGTAACTATCGGGATTTATCAAAAACTTCCAAATTAAATATGCTACTAGTTATTACAGCAGAAGAAATCGCAGATATAATCCTAATTGACGAAAAACGTTAATATAATGTTAGTATGCCCTTCAAATGTATGCGGGACGAGCCCCGAAACGATGACAACAGCATAATGCTAGAGTTATCGTTAATGCAATATTTTATTGCGTTTTGATAAAACCCCATTTTTACTTACTGCTTCTCTTAAAGGACATTGGCAGATCGCCATACATGGTTTTTGTTGGAGTTAAAGTGGAGTGTTTGGAAGTCAAAAATATCTAAAATTATAGGACATGAAATCCGGATCCGTTTAAAAAATATATATATTATGGAGTATGTCTAGGAACAATAATAATTGCATTTTCATTAAGTACTAATTTTGAGGTTATAATTTCAAATTACCTACATTTACATAGGTAATTACTACTATCACCAACCGACCATGATAATAATGACACGTAAATGTTCATCAATATCTTTAACTTTATCAACTTGTCCAAAAATCACTGCAATAAGTCGTTGTAAGCGCAATCTATCAGAAGTTTTTTATCTCAAACTCGCCGGCTAAGGCAAAAGCTATACAGCCAAGTATAATGACTCCAGTGAGTAATAAATCATTTTCCTATGAGGAATACAAAAAAAAATATTCTTTCACACAAATGAGTCCTTACATTCTGAAGTGATTATAATTTCCTATAATTAAAATCTACTTATATTACAAAATCAAATACTTGTGCTTGGTCACAATCAATCCTATGTATCGTAATAAAACATGACAGGAGCTAAAACAAACTGATCAAGTAAAACCAAGCTTTATAAATCAACTATTTTTTTGGAGACTTCTACACATGAAGCTAATATTATGGAAATTCATTACACATTTAAAAAAAGAATAAACAAAAGTGCTAGTTTTTTTTCTAAACGCTCACTGTTTACTTAAATAAGGATTCGCCAAAACTCTTTAAGATATTTGGTTGACACGCTCAAAAATATCTAGATTAAACTACATGATTTAAAAAGCTACATCATTTAAAAAAATCAGAAATGAAACAAAATATTATCAAGTTTGGTACGAAACATTTACACTAACACACCAGGAGCATTAAAATGGATCACTTATTGTGACGATACAATTATATTATATACAACTACCAAAATGTTAAGTGATTGGGCTGTTGACTGACTGTTAATTACATACCTATTTTTCAATAGCTCTTTATTTGAGAAACAAACATTTATTTAAATGAATAATCGTACAAAGTTCAGAGATACGAAATAAATAAATAAATTAGGCATATAAAAGGGCGGGACATACTTCAAGAGTGTAATTTTATGTCACATAAATCAAATGTCATTGTTTTATTCGTTTGAGGTTATGTTTAGCGTGGTTTTCATACAAGTGACAGACCGCAATTCTGAGCAACGTTCCCAAAGAAGCCATAATGCGAACACAAAATCTGCATTTGGGTCAGCTCCCACATTTGTACGTAGAGTCGGTTTTGAGTTCTGAGCCCACGTGAACACTTTCTAAACGGTTAAAAGTCACCAGGTGTAGTTGGTGGCTATTGCGTGTGTTATAATAAGTGAAAATCTTTGTTGCTCTTCTGTTTTTGATATCACCTATCTGTTTTTAACGCAGGTTGACACATTACTACTTAGTAAACCAATGTAGGAAAGCCCACAGTTGCAGTCAATTATGTAAACAGCTGGATCTAGTATAGATATGATTGAATCAACTTTACGAATATGTTGACAAATTTTTGCTAGCGGTATATATATCGTTCTTATTGAGGCATGCCTAAGAATATTTCCAATCTTATCAGTTACACACTTTACTTAAGGTAGAAAAGCACGTTTGACTGTCCCTGCGACCGTTCTCACGAAGTACTATAATGACATGCTTGAGTTCAGCATCAATAAGTCGGTGGTCGCAGATTCCTTGAGCTCTCTGGAACAAAGAGGAGTTTACGGCAGATAATTTCTCGGATAGAAGTGGGATTTCCCATTAAAGTATTTGTCGGTGTGGGTTGGCTTCCTATATACAGTGTGATTAATAGTTCAGTTTGGATTCCGTCCAATAAGAACATCAAGGAAAATGTAAACTGTATACACTCGTATACATGTAAAAAATGCAATTACATTATGTTGAAGTAAAATAGTTTTAGCGTCATCAACATACTTCTTGTGGATGTTCGGCATAACATGTGTCATGTGGAGGGGATTATATACTTATGACCTTATATTATATGATTATATTACTAGTGGTCAAGTTGGTGATAATGAAAGGGGTGTGTAACACCAATCTGGTGATTTCAAAGGAAATGCAACACCATATTTATTTTATATATGGTATTCAGAAATCAAGTTCAAGAGGAGAAGCGGATACATTATATTATATTTTTTTATTGATACAATGTTAATCCTAGAGTAATGCTACAAATGGCTTGATTATCAAAGTTTAAATCTGAATAACTTTTTATTGTTTCATTATACCAGTTCTCATTATATCAGTTTTCATTATATCATGTCTCAGTTCTCGGTGATTTTGTAAGACCTTTGCTTAGTACCTCACAGAATATGTTTTACCTAAACGCAAAAAAAATACTGCGTTATCAGCTTGGCTGCGAAATGACATAAGCACACACGAATAGCTGTTTTGTGTTTGTTTCTTTCGTATCGTACATAGTTGAGTTGAATGTTCGTATACAGTACTTCAAATACCGAGAGGTCTTCCTCGGTATTCCTAGTTTAACCTATCCCTTTTATTTGGCCTAACCCTCTTGGCCTTTTTAAAACCGAAGTTAATGATGTAGTTAACGATATGATTAATGCTACGAACATGATGATAAAAATGAAGAATAAGTAAAAAATTACTATTAAAGTTTTCTGGGAGATTTACATAAAATAATAAAACCTAAACATATATGTTCCTGCTAAATTTCAGTTGGTTGTTGTTGCCAACTTAGGCACCCAAAAGGAAATTCACTCAAGTTGCTTCGTTAATTTCCAAATATGTAGTTATTTTGGTGTTGACCATCAAAATGTAAATAGGTGTTGTTGTTTTATTAGAAGGCAAAGGAACGACAAATGATATAGCTTTCAAAAATCAATATAAAAAGTCCATAATTTAGATATTTCTCTAGCGTAAAAATATTATTATAGTTATGGATGTTAGTTTTCTTTTCTTTAGGAGATGAAAAGCAGCTACAAAAAGCATCGCCGATATTGATTGGTTTGATGACAGCCTAGCCTACCCTAAACAACATTGGAAAAAAGGCTTTTTTTAATAGTCAATTTGATAATAAGATAACTGTATTAAAAAGGTTAACAATTTTATGTTTGTTTTGGCCTTATTAAAAGAAAATAACAGATAAAACACGGAAGACAAATAAAAAAGTCTTAACAAAATTATAGGCAGTCAGGCATTTCTTGATCACGACGCCCTCACGGAAGAATCCAGTATAGATTTGTGTCAGCTTTCAACGGTAAACTAACAAACAAGTCTAAATCTAGAAAGAATATCTTTCAATTGAAAAACCCGTCCACTTTAGGTAAAATTAAAGCTTAGCTTTCACGACTCTATAGATTTTAAATACATTTTCTGTTCATAAGTTTAATATAAAAATGTACGCAGCAATATTTCAAACCACAGCCACCATAGCGATGCTATCCGGAAATTAAACGTGCAACCGCGGCTAAGTTAATTTAAGAGTAAAGAAAGAAGTTGATATTAATAAAATGAACCGAAAATAACAAGTGATAAAGTTTATATTAGATAGTTATTGTACTTGTTTGGTATTTTCCCTGCTGGTTCTTTTTTTAAGTATCGTGATTTTTTATGAAGCTATTTCGATGTATATACACAAAACCCACAATAGCCAGATAATATTACTTAAAAAAAATTAAATTTAAATAGGTATGTTTTATTTTCTTAGTAAAACATTAAAATAATAATAAATAAAAATAATAAATTCCCAGACATACACATCAACTGTATGGCCCCAAAGTAAGAGCTTCTGTTATGGATGACCATACAGCGAACTGGGCGGGTACCCAGAATAAACATACATATATAAATACAAACAACCATGACCCGAGAACCAACATCTGTGTTCATCACACAAACGTATGCCCCGGCCAGGACTCGAACCTGGAACCTTCGGCGTATGAGGCAAGGATATTTACCACTACACCACTCAGTTGTCTCGTTGTTTAATAACAAGGAAACCCGTAGTTGCATCCATGTAACCGCAAGTGTTCGAGCCATTATGAACCACGCTCTAGCTCTTTGCAATTTTAATATAAAATTTAAAATAATCTTATATTATACTCAAAAAGTTGGAAAACAACATGTTTAAAGTTAATTAAAAAGTCATACTTATTTTTCAAATTAAACCCGCAACTAAAAATATTCTTATCTTTTTTAAGACATGTATATACCCTTGACATTAATTCAAATAGCTATGTGAATGTAGCTGTTTTCTGAATTATCGAAACAATGTTCCCTAGTATTTTTTGAAATGTTTTTTATTCACCCTTTTGACCATACTGACCATCTTGACGTCGTGTATGCACGGGCCAAATTTAAAACCCAACATACAGCCATTCATTCCTGTTAAGCAAGACTTTTCAACATTAAGTACAGTTAATAAAAATTCATCATATCCTAAACTAAGAAATTCCGTCAGACCATTCATTCTTACAGCCAGCAGTAGGTACAAGTCCATGAACCTCCTTTCTTGTAGGTACTATTTCTTAAAAATGGTCTACCCACAAGCGCTTCATTCTTGCGCATAGGAAAACCAGATTTGAATGAGAACCGTTCATTCTGATATTTTACAAATCAAAGCTTGCAAATTCCTCCTGATTGCTGATTAGTTCTATAAGTAATTATAGCATTTCTTTCAAAACAATAGTATAATATAACAATAATAATACATAATTACTTTTAATAAATAAAATAAACAATTTTCAAATTCAAATTCAAATATTTATTTCTCACCATTGACAATTTCTTGTTCTTATTGACGTTAAAAAAAGCACGACACTACCACCAGTTCGGAGGAACCTTCGTGATGAAGAACTAGAAAGAAATTTTACGGGTTTAATTTATCAAATGTAAGGAAAACTCCAAATAAAGCACCTGTGATACTCAGTTAAAGATATTTTTCTTTTTATTACTTTAAGAATACTACCACCAGTTCGGAAAATACCCTCGTGAAGAAGAACTGGCAAGAAACTCCACGAGTATATTATTCTTAAGAAAATGATTGACTATGAATAAATACAATGTTTGTTCAAATCATTAGCTAACAAAGTATCAGTACCGCTAAACACAAATATATTTCAGATCTACTCACATTCTCAAGATTTCCATTCAATATACTCACGAATACTGCTCCAAATATAGTTACATTCCAAACACAGTCACTTCAGCAATGCTTTTGAAACATTAAATCTTATATTGCAATTATCATCTCACTGTAATTTATTATGATTTTTATTTTTTATATTTGATTTTTTTTTGCTGCCGAGGCACCCTCGCGGGAGGGAGGTGGAAGATGCGTCATGCATACCGCCCGCAGGTAAAATCCTCTGCGGGGGGTTATGTGGGACTCACCAGAATGGCACCTACCCACTAAAAACCACCTGTTGGCTGTAGTTATTACCGTTAGCCTTCATCGGAAGCGACACCCGTCGGGAAGTTGGGCGCGCTGGCGGAGGCCCGCTAGGAGTGAAAGTTGCACTGAAGGTGCTCAAAGGGACATGAGTTGGTGGCCGTTCTGGGCAGCCTCCGGTGAAGCCGAGAAAGAAAGAGAAAGGAACTATGCTCCGCCAGAGCGAGCAGTCGCTCTGTCGGAGAACGTGAAGCCCTAAGTTTACGGGCTAAGACTGCGATTTCACTAACATCGATATTTTTCATAGCGTCGCAGACGATACGCATATCATCTGCTACGGAGGATTGAGGAGTGGGTTTGTATGGGCGAGGAGCCGGGATGGGATTCGATGCGGGGCCCTGCCTCCAGTTTTCTGGAGCAGGCTTTGGCTGAGCAGGCTTTGTAGCCGGAGGAACCTGGCTACGCAGCGGCGGAAAGTTATCCTGAGAAAGGGGCGGGGCCTGTTTGGGTGCCGCCCTCTTGGAATTGGAACGCATACAACGGGGTGCACGAGGGCAGCCCCTGTAATTTGCAGTGTGGCCGGACTGGCCACAGAGCACGCCATCGGGAGGAGAGGGAGTTTCAGGAGTGCGATTGCACTCCTTAGTGAAGTGAGGGACCAGACACTTGACGCACCTGGGTGGGGCGGCGCAGTTGGCCGCCGAGTGCCCGTACAACTGGCACCGATGGCACTGGCCGGGATAACCGCGGCGATGAGGCGCCTCGTTCGAGATCCCAGAGAGGCCGCATATAGTGCTAACCCCTTTCAGGATCTCCCTGGACTTGGAGACGTTCGCGAGAACCACCAAAGCGAGAGGGTGACGCCTGCCGTACTTGCTGTGCATTTTATGCACCGCGAGTGCCGGGAAGCCTTTGGACTGCAGATCCTCCAGGATAGCCTCGTTCGATAATTCGAACGGGATTCCCCTGAGTACCGCTCTGATCTTACGCTCTTCTGACAGAGCATAAGTATGATAAGCATATTGCTTATCGGTGAGGAGTTTGTTAAAGCACGAAAGTCGTCTATCGACGAGACTATGATTTTAATAGATTCACCCGAGTTGGCCGCTCGGGTGTAATGGATCTTGTACTCATTGCACAATGTCGAAACCTCAGTCCATTTACCCTTTTCCCGAAGGAAAACGGGTGGTGGGACCTTGGCCTTGACAGAAGTTGGGGCCGGAGCGGGTGTTGAAGACACCGGGGCAGCTGGCGTTGTTGACGCCGCAGGGGGTGTAGGGACGGGAGTAGAGGGCGCCGGGTCTTGTTTCGAGCGCTTCTTAGAGCGCTTCTTAACAAGCGTAAAAGAAGGAGACTCAGGGCCAGTTGGGGTGGCGTCCGAGGATGACTCGGTCGCGGGTGCGCGCTTGCGGCGCGGAGGGGCGTCTACTTCGCACTCCATGTCACTGGAAGAAGGGGACGCGGGAGGGCCTAAGACCTGAGGGGTCTGGGGAACTGGGGTGGCCTGAGGGGCCATTGTGGACATTATCGTCATGAAATGAGGGATAAGAGAATCTAAGAAACTGTACTTATCAGCATTTATAGACATGCGTCAAAGCTTAGGGAAGCCATTGCGGGGGGGTTGGGGAGGGACAATATATAAATATATACACTATGAACCTAACAACGATGACTAACTTCCTAAAACCACCCTACACGCAGTAGGGCGGTTGAGGACGACGCGGATAACTTACTCGAACACGAAGACTCGAGGCACCTGGAACGACGAATCCCCGTCGACGAAGCTCACGTTCCACGAACTACGGTTTACAACCCACTAGCCGCCGTGAAAACGACGTTAGAAACTTATTAGAAGTACGGTTAACAACCCACTATCCGCCGTGAAAACGGCGTTAGAAACTTATTACGGTATACAACTATGAAATTATTTATTACGACAACAACCAGTGAAATTTGGGTGCTCAATTAGCGCGAGGGCTAATGGAGCGGGAAGGCGTCTGCGATCGACGTGCGCTCGAGAACGCACGCAGACCGAGACTGTACCGATGTCCTTTTTTTTTTTTTTTGTTTTGTTCCCCTCCGCGGGAAGGGCAGGAGGATAAAAATGCCCTGATGGATACTCTGGCGCGGTTCCAGAGTTACGTGGGACTCGTCCCGACGCCTACCAGAACCATACCCACTAAAAACCCCCTGTCGGCTCGTGCATTTTTGCCACTCAGCCTTCATCTGAGTGACGGCCAATTGGAGAAAGAGGCCGCGCTAGCGGGGCCCAGAAGGGGTCACCCGCTGGGATTACATAGCACTGAAGGTGCTCAAAGCACTGAAGGTGAATACATATCACTGAAGGTGCTCAAAATGAAAATCAATATTAAAACAAAAATTAAAAATTGCAAAATAAAATTGAATTAATTCCCATTTACGTTAGAATTAGGATTTACGTTAGAATTAGAATTTACGTTAGAATTAGAATTTGCGGCCAGAAGGGCTTCGAGATCGGCTGACAGTCTGGTGGATGAGTACGCTTGCGCATTCCTAGGCCTAGCGACTTTGCACTTCGAATCTAAGACAGGAGTAGTATATGAGACTGAATTACGAACTAGAGGATTGGGATGGGTTTCGGAGCGTTTGAAGAACGCTTCAGAGAGTGTTTGAGGTGTTGTTGTACTGTAGGCAGTTCAAGATCTATGTGCAAGTCCGCGTTACGCACGTACCACGGTGCGTTTGTGGCCCTGCGGCAAAAGAGGTTTTGAACTACCTGCAGTTTGTGCAGGAGGGAGGGTTTGGCGTGGGCAAAGATTGGCGAGGCATACGTCATGACGGGTCTAACGCAGACCTTGTAAAGTGTACGTTTGTTTCTGAAAGACATTTTACTTTTTCTACCTAACATGCAACATGCCTTTATGGGACGAGGCGCAGAAAACGTGCCTTCGTGTTTAAATCGAAACGTACGGTCTTTGAGAAACGACGCTATTAACCTGACTAGGCGATCCGGTAAGCCTATCTTGTAGAGTTTATAAACGAGACCGCTGTGCCAGACTTTATCGAAAGCCTTGGCTACGTCAAAGAAAACCGCGACTGTTTTATAACGACGCGGATAGAAACCATCAAGTATATACTCAACGATTCGATGGACTTGCTGAGGGCAGGAGTGTTTAGCGCGAAAGCCGAACTGATGGGGAATAATGAGAGGATCGCCATCCGTTGGGTACAGATGGTTCCGCATTCGAGAGAGTATGACTCTCTCGAGAAGTTTAGACATTGCCTTGAGGAGGCTGATGGGTCTGTGATTAGCCGGGACGTTCAGAGGTTTGCCTGGCTTGGGAATGCCTATGACTGTCGCTTCTCTCCAAGCTTTTGTAAAGTAGCTATGGTCGAAGCAGGCATTGAAAATGATAGCTAACAAGGTAAGCATCTGGTGAGGTAGGTGCTTAAGTGCGTGGTTGGAAATTCCATCCGCACCCAGAGCCTTTTTGGACTTTTGATTTTATACAATAAATAGAAAATTTGCGACATTAAATATAAGTTATAATGGACTAACAATTGAAAATGTAGAATCGACAAAGTTTTTAGGTTTAGAAATCGACAAGTGGTGCAATTGGAAAGCACATATAATTAAGTTACGGGCTAAGATTGAAAGATATGTGTACGTATTAAGAAGAATTAGAGAAGTTGCGGGAACAAATACAACGCTTCTCTCTTACCACGGATTTTTTTCCTCAATCTTAAGATATGGCATAATATTATGGGGCAACTCTGTTGACTCAATTAACATTTTTCGTGAAAAAAAAAAATGTATACGTGCAATTTGTGGTGCTGAATTTTTAGATAGCTGCAGGCCACTGTTTCAAAAACTACACCTTCTTACGGTTCCCTCTTTGTACATTTATGAAATTTGTGTATTTGTGCGAGGTCATACACAGTTATTCAAAACTAATTACCATATGTTAAATGGTACAGGGAGACATAAACAGAAATTATATATACCAATGCAAAGATTAGGATTGTATTCGAAAAATGTTTTCTGTATGGCAATCCGTATTTTTAATAAATTACCTAGCAACTTAAAGACCTTACCATTACATGTATTTAAAAAAAGATTGCATAGTTTTCTTCTGGAAAAAAATTACTACTGCATAAAGGAATTTTTAAGAATCCCGTAATTATGCTATCGACATTTTATAATTTTATTTCATACGGACATCTTACATATATTAGAGGAATTGAATTGTTATTTTCTGTATCCTGAAATAAAATATAATAACCAGTAATTAAAATAATATAATGTATTTAATGGAATGAATTAAATTAATTTAATTTAATTTAATCTTGTAATAAGACTTTTTTTTATGTTGACATTTTTAAATTTATTATTTACTGATGATTTTATTGCTTATGACATTTATTTATTTATGGACATTTTATATTTAATAATAAGGACAATCAATTTGTATTATTCTTGTATAATAAATTGTTTTGACATAACTTGTAACATTACTAGTACTACTTTAAATATTTGCACGCCTGTAAAGGTTGAATATGATTTTACTTTTAAACTATTTAAGACCATTATATATTTTTGACCATATTCAGCGAATAAATGTTTCTTTCTTTCTTTCTTTCTTTCAAATGAGAAGCAAGATTTCGTCATTAGAGACTGTGACAGGGTCGGCGGTGATGGGGAGAGAGTCTCTGCAAAGGACTTCGTCCTCCACCGCCTGGATGTGTGAGGGATCAGCAGGTTGCGTGCTGGGCGAGCATTGTGCGGCAATGCTGTCAGCAAAGCATTCGGCTTTCTCTTTGACTTCAAAGGCAGTAGTGCCATCGGGATGAGTGAGAGGAGGAACGTGAGAGGCGGTGTCTACGCGTAAGGCTCGGGCCATGCTATAGTACGCTTGGTGGGACGGAGAGATATTCGCCATGAGATCGTTCATCTGAGCGTCTCGGAGTTCCGCGAGGCAAGACCTAACTTTACGTTGAAGCTGATTCGCAGCTGTTCTATAGGCGGGCGTGGGATATTTCTTGGCTCTCCGGAGAGCCGCGTTCTTAGCTTTAATAAGATTGCTAACGGCTAAGGGAAGCGTGGGTTTGCCTTGCTTAGCAACCTTTTCGTTGTCACTGAAGGCTGAGTTGATAGCATCAGTGAGAGAATTTACTAATGAATCAATTTTATCCGGGCTATCTAATTGTTCGGGAGAGATCGCGAGTGGAGAGTTCAGGGCCTCTAAGGCTGAAACTAACGTATTTTTAAAGCCTTTCCAGTTGGTAAAGGTCTTAGGAGATGAGACGTTAACGTTAGGCGTACCTAGCACGAGGGAGACAGGGCGATGGTCGGAGCCTAGGTCATCGAGCGGTTCGATACACCTTAGATCAAGATTGATTCGCTTGATAATTGCAAAGTCGAGGATGTCAGGAGAGTAGGTCGGGTTGTTGGGATAGTGAGTGGGAGTGATGGGGGATATGACGTCTAAGTCAAGGGAGTTAGTGATGTCGAGGAGAGCGATACCGTTGGTGTTGGTTGATAGGCACGTCCAGTCAGTATGTTTGGAGTTAAAGTCTCCGAACATAATGACTGAATGGCCGAGGGCGAGAATGGCCTCAAAGTCGCTGCGGATTGGATTGGAGCCACATGGTATGTAGACTGAAGCTATGATGATAATCTACACACGGTGGCTTCCATGTTGAGGAGAGGAGGGGTAGGGAGAGGACAGCAATGGAAGCCTCTTTTGTAATATATAGCGGTGCCGCCGTAACCGTCGGAGTTGGGCCTATCGTTGCGAGTAAACGCGTACTTAGGAATAGCGTATCCCCTGGAGCGTTTTGGAGTAAGCCATGTCTCCTGGAGAAGGAATAGGTCAGGTTCTTGGTTCTGAAGGAACAGTTTAATCTCGGGAAGGTTGGTGTTAAGGCTACGAGCGTTAAAAGATACTAGGGATAAGCCCTTGGGTTTAATACGACTGGACGCGGGATTCGCGGGTCTAGACATTATAATTTACTTATTTACGATTTTATACAAAAATAAAAAAATAAATTTATAATGAACTTAGAAGCGAGTGATGCTCGGCTAACGCAAATAAACGCTCTTGAGGAGAGCGGGCGGCTCGCAGTTTGCGTGTGAGCACGGAAATTTCGTTAATATCGACGTTTTGAATAACGTCGAACACGGTCTTCATGTCCTCAGCCAACGACAACTGAGGTGCGGTTGACGGAGCAGGACGCGGCCCTACGGAAGCTACGGGAGCTGGGATGGGTCGGGAAGGTGCAGGCGGGACAGCCGGACGTTGCGAGTGCACTCCTTCGTTATGTGCGGATCCAGGCACTTAACGCACCTGGGGGGAGCTGAGCAGTTAGCCGCTGCGTGGCCATAGAGCTGGCAGCGGTGGCACTGCCCAGGGTGACCGCGGGGGTTGGGACGCTCGACGGAGATGTTTGAGAGTCCGCAAATTGTGCGAGCCTCTCTGAAAATCTCCTTCGAGTTGGGAGTATTGGACAGGATTACTAGCGCTAACGGTGAACGCCTTCCGCGGTTGGAGTGCATCTTGTGCACTGCTACGGCCGGGAAACCCTGGGACTTAAGGTCCTCGAAGATATCTTCGTACGCGAGCTCGAACGGGACGCCCCGCAGTACTGCGCGGATCTTACGCTCCTCCGGGAGGGCGTAGGTATGATAAGCGATTTGTTTTAGAGAAAGTAACCTGGTGAACACGCGGAAGTCGTCGATGGTCGCGACCTGAATTTTAATTGAGTCGCCTGCGTTGGTTGCTTTTAGATAATTGATTTTGTGCTCTCTGCACAAGTTAGAAACCGCGGTCCAGCGCGCTTTTTCGCGGAGGAAGACGGGCGGAGGGAGCTGAGGCTTCGATGGGACGGGAGCGCAGCGCGGCGCTGGCTTAGACGGGACCGACGGAGACGCGGTCACTTCGAGTGACATGAGCGGCGCGGGGGCGGGTGTAGAAGACACTTGGGTTGGCTCGGGTGTTGAAGACCCCGCGGCTTTTTTTGAACGCTTCTTAGAGCGTTTGGTAACTAATTGGAACGCGGGCTCAGGAGAGCTGGTTAAGGTGGCGGCGACCGACGAAGCTTCGGACGCGGCGGAGTCTGAATCGCTCCCGGGAGCGGTACGCTTCCTACGAGATGAGCGCGAGGATGAGACCGACGCGCAGTCCATATCAGATGGAACGGGAGACGTGGGAGAGCTATAGACCTCAGGGGTCTGGGCGTTGGAGGCCTGAGGGGCTGGGGTTGGGGCCTGAGGGGCCGGGGACGCGATTGACGCCTGCAAGGCCTGCGTAAGGATGTCTTTCGGGATGGAGACGCCTGCCGCAGCAAGCACCTGGGTGAACGCGTTCGCGAAGTTAATAACGCTTAGCGAATCCATTAGGGAGGGTTGGGACAAATATAAGTATGAAATAAGTATGTCACAGCTAGAGAACCCTAGCGGCTAACCTCCCTACCAGCGGTAGGGGGGCTGGGGAGAATAACTTAAAACTAACCGTAGTACGCCGAAGGCCGCTACCTAGAAACCTAAAAAAGGGTACGCAGGTAAAGAGTTGACCGCGTTAGGGTCAACCTTTACCGACAGAAAGGACAAATACACACGAAAACACACAAATATGATAAAAATAAATATGAAAATAGTAGGAAATAAGTGAAATAGGGAAGAGAAATAAAATAAAAATAATAAAAGGACTGGTTCAATACAAATTCGTTGTCACCGCTACCTGGAAACCTAAAAAGGGTACGCAGGTAAAGAGTTGACCGCGTTAGGGTCAACCTTTACCGACAGAAAGGACAAATACACACGAAAACACACAGATATGATAAAAATAAATATGAAAATAGGAGAAAAATAAATAAAATAGAGAAGAGAAATAAAATAAAAATAAAAGGACTGGTTCAGTACAAATTCGTTGTCACCGTTAAGTATCCTTTGTACTGAAACCAGACTACTTACGCTGGGCACAACACTGCACTCAGCACAAGCACAACACAACTTAGCACAGCACTTTGAAGACTAAGGGGCTTAGTCGCAAAGAAAAATCGCACTTCGATAGCACTCAGAGGGAGTAGAAAAACCTTGAAAACAATAGCACGGAACCAACACGCTAAACTGTGACGTCAGTAGACTGAGCGCCACGGCATATCGGGCAGGGACCGATCAACGGAGAACGGGGTCTTGCACGTCCGCACCGCGTGGCGATCGGAGCGAGAATGATCGAGTACCGTTGTCCCCACGCGTTAGATTTTTATACCACCAAACGATCTCCCTCATTTTTATTACTTTATTACTTTCCGGTCAAACCGTTACTTATCAACAGATGTTAAATAACGGAAATCATGACACAAAAGAAATGACAATGGCTCTTTATGTCTATACAAAATTATTCTTATCTGCATCTATTAGCTCCGTCCCCCCAAGTATCCAAACGACGAACATCCTCAAACAGCACCCGTTCGCGAGTTAACGCGGGATCCTGACATCATAAAAATTTTAATTTAACAATTATTTTAAAAAATTTTGTTGGTATGGCACTTTGGTTAGGGAGCCGGTTGAACCACTTGTGGGTTAAATAGAAGAGAGTTGCTCCTTTGTGTGAGAGTTCGTTGTGTATGTTGTGGATGTATTTAGATTCCTTATTGGCCTTCAGGATAGTCCCAACTGTGATTCGTACAACGGTGCTAAGGAGGACCTGTAATGTGCTCCGTGCTCACCGACTCATGGAATGTATTCGGAATAAAACTGATAAGAACTTTTACACGATACTGTCGCAACAGTGGACTATTATTTATATTTCATTATGTATTTGGATCTGGTTTTAAATGTAATAACAGTATTTAGAGTTTTCAGTTTTTTGATTTGTTGCTTTACAACATAAAATAATGTAAGTTGTTAGCTTGGTTATATATTTTTTTGATGTTTTTTTTTGTAGGCTATTTAACCAAATTAATTTATGGCTTAATAAGGATTTCAAAAAAATTCCTCAGAAACATATTGCAATTGATCTAAATCTTACTATATCACTAACCCACGGAAAACTTACTGCAAGAAGAGGATAAGAACATAGCATGGATGAAAAATACAATAGCGAAGGAGTAGAGCCAGGGCAGGTAAGGCTGTAAATGAAATACGTTTGAAGAAGTACCTTTACAATTTTTTTTTATTTTTATTATTTATATAAAAATACATATCTCCAAAAGCTATGAAATTTATAAATTAATCCTACATTTTCAATTGGTACCTAAATCTTTGAATAGCTGCCCAAAATTAAAATCAGTATATATTACTCTTTATCTAGGCCGTCACGCTTACGCAAAAGCTTCCATAAAAATTTGGGAATAAAGCTCTTTATCTATTTAACTACTTCAGTTAGAGAATAGAATTCAACATGTTAACCTTTTTCACTTGCTAATTTTATATTGGTAATTTTTATATTTTTTGTACTGCTAAGATTATTTATGAAATTAGCTACATTTGCAGAAGAACAGCAGGACTATTTCATTTTTGATTAGGGTACCGTTTTCTTTCACTAATTTCCATGGTGTTTCATGGGAGTTAGCAAACGTACTGGCGACCTCCCCGATTTTTTAAATAATTTCGCAGACCGCTCGCGCTGAGTGGAAAGCCGCGGTGACCATTCCCTGTTTGCGGACAATCTCGAACTCCACTGCTGGTGCGTGGAGAGTTATGGACATCACTGCCGGTGCGTGGAGAAAATTAATCAACCAACATTTTCTGCCACGCCGTTGAAGAACATGGGTTTGTATTGTTATAGGAATATTTTTTTTGTCACAATGGAATATCTCGATAGTTACATTGAAATAATAAGACCATTTTTGCTGCCGCATGTTTACGCCCCCCTCGAAAAATTTCTTTACTTTTTTCAAGTTTTATAGAATATGGTCATTGGCATCCGCAACATTTATAAGTAAAAATTCAAGACATGCCTGTAAATAGACGTGACGTAAGTGAACACTTATTTGTAAATTTACTAGTTGCCACGTTTGCGTGAGCCATCCCAGTTCTAAAATGTTAGAGGCCAAATAAATCTCAATTAAACTAAATATAACATATTTCAAACTAAACTCTAGTTCGAGTCAGTAGTTCAAGAACCAACAAGTTTTCCTGGGACAAGAGCGCAAAGCTCAAAAAAGACGGACTTATCCGTGTTTAGCTCACTTATTCCGGTAATTTGAAGTATATACATTTCAAAACTTCTAAATGTTTGCCAAGCAAATTTTCAACTATTTATTAAAAACCATACACTTTATTTTTTTAACTCATTAATACCGATTTTATACTTTTTGTTCCTGTGGGCATTACAGCTATTAACTTAAGTTCATATTGTGTAACAACAGTAAAGTTTTATTGAAACGTTTTTATTTTCAAGAAACCACCCCAGCTACAAAAGGATCAAGGTCACAGCTTAATCTAAACCATAAAAAAATACAACTACAGGAAGGGTCTGGAAATAAAACTTCCGTCGATTGCTCCACGACCGATAAAGTTTTATTCGTTTCGAGGTCTTTTACTAATTGCAAGAGCTTGACTTCAGTACGCCTTATGAATAATGACAAAATACATTTTAACGTTAAATAATGTTACATTAGTTTTTATGCAATGAACAAGTTGTCGTTTAAAAAGATATTTAGATTATTTTGGACAAAGAGGATAATTCACCAGTACTGAATTTTTAGCCCTGAGAAAATGTGTGCACTAAGTTTTTGAAATAAAATATAATGTGTTATTAAAATATAATTTCTTTTACATTATAAATTTTGGTTTATCAAAAAGGCGTTTGGCTAACTAATTTCACTTTCCAATGTTTTTGCTGATTCTCTTATTTTAGTTTTTATAACTGAAAAGCTTTTGGGATATACATATCTATACTTTTTTTCAGTAAAGATATTAGAAAGGAAACTTTTTAAAATTATAGTATGACTTCACTATTATGTAGCTAAGATGGAAACTTGATTGTTAGAAAAGTGTAATCATTACGTTCTTAGTCCGTTTTGCAATTTATATGCTACATACGCAGAGGAAGCAAGAATGCCTTTTACAAATAAAATCTAAAATTTGCTTATTTAACTTATGAAGATTAAAATAAAATTTATTTCATTTAAATTGTTCAAAAAGTCACCGACCAAATTTTCGAAGGTATTTCCTCTTTAAAATAAATATCAAATTATATATGAACAAAGCCAAAACATACTAATGAGGTTCTTTCTATTAATATTTCTTGGCGCCCGTTAAACACATATTGCCCGTGTAATATGTTGACATTTGATTTAGCCAAGTAAGGTAGTTAATCAAGATTTATAAGGACCTGTGTGTGCCCGTTACAAAGAAGCTGAAAATTATTCGAAGTAGGAAAGGCACATTTTACTTAATTTATTTACAGATGATCAAATTCGCATTATTTCAGAATACATAATAAGTAACAATATATTGGTTTAAAATTAATAACGATATGAGTTTATTTACAAACTTCGTAGATATAAACAAGACTTCGGTAATTTCATCAACATTAGTTTCAAAATGTTGATGTTTGTGATCATTAACTTAATTAAACCTCTGAGATGCTACATACTTTTTTGATAATACTATACCAACACAATATCGTCCTACAAAAAGTTTTTAATCCAATTTTCAATAAATTGTTAACAAGTGAATAAAAATAAACAAGTGAGTATTATATTTAACTCATTGTTTTATGCTACTATGTATTTCACCTGTTATACAAACTCATGGTAGCCCATGTCATTATCACATCATTATTTATTAACTGTAATAATGTTTTAAAAAATTATATTTAGTAGGTATTTGCTTTCTTACTTTTAGCAAGTTCTAGTAATACAGGGTGATTCACGATAAAAAATAATCTATAAATATTGTAAAAGTAAAAAGTCGTTAATAAGTTCTAATTACATAACTTAGCCACCGGAAAATGAGAGAGCCTCTAATAAATTAATTCGTTATTTTTTTCCCGCCTACTAAATATTCTATAGGTTAATGTTAGGCTGCATTTATCGCATGCGCGAGCCGAGCGAGCGAAGCCAGCGTGGTGCGGGAGCACCCGGCGAAGCGCCATAATCGAAATTGGATGATAATTCGAAATTTTGTAGCAAAAACATCATGTAACAACATATTTTAAGTGGTGAAGACAGTTAACTAGTAGCTAAGATAGTATTTTTTAGACGCTCGTCGGTTGTGACTGAGTTATTAATTTAGATGGCAATATAGATTTTTTTGTGGCGTTAGTATGTCTATTGTGCGTCTATAAAATTACCAATATTTTTGGTTTCCAAACACACTGTCATGTTTAAACTAAATTTCTCATTTACTTATATAATATTAGATAATGAATCGAAAATAATTTACTGGTGTAGTAGATGAAGGACTAGTGATAACATTTTTCCTTAAGATGATGTTCAAGTTTAATGGTTGAAGCATTAAAAAAATCTCTAGGGATTAGCAAATCGAAAAGCTCTTTATCTTACAATGTTAATCTTGACACGCTCAATGGGCCCTCATTTTTATTGTAAAAGCAATATGGATGGACATAAAACACCATACCTTGCGATACCTTTCTAGGTTGCCAAAACCTAACATTTCTCCTTATACATTTCAGCATTTCAACGATTGTGGTGTTAAACAGAGTATAATAAATATCACATCCAATGCCATAGGCTGTGATGACATAAGCCGTAATATGATCATTCCTATCCTTCACATCCTTATATTAGTGATAATCAAGATCCTTTTACATCATCTACAATTCTAAGCTCCTAGAAAGACGCTAATCTTATTCCCTTACCTAAAAAATCCGCCGATGATTCATATGACTACCGTCCTATATCTATTCTGCCTTTCCTGTCAAAAGTCCTCGAGCGTCTTGTCCGTTAGCAACTTTATAGCTTTATGAATAAAAACAATTTCCTCAATCCCTTTCAATTTGGCTTTCCATTCGGTCATAGTACGGTCACTGTTCTTGACAAAATTACAGATAATATGAGACATGGTACGGGAAATCAACAGCTGATATTACTGACACCGCTAGATTTCAACAACGCATTTAACACCGTTGATTTTGACATACTATGAGGCATTTTTTGCTCTGTTAACATATCTCCAACAGTGATTGATTGGTTTCGTAGTTATCTGCATGCCCTTTGGCATCGTATTTGTTTTAAAGACACCGTGCCCACATGGTGCAATACTATGGCGTGCCACAAGGCGGTTTTCTCCTCTACATTTTTCTATTTTCTTTCTTCTTCCTACCACTTTTATGCTGATAATCTTCAAATTGAAAGGCTTTTGGTACTATCGTCTTGTTTCGTCCATTATTGAGTGAAGCTATAATCATGGCCTAAAACTGAATCCCAGTAAAACGCAAGTTATCTTCATTGGTAGTACCAAATTACTCGCTAAAATTGACATCTGTAACATAAGACCTATTATTTTTATGGTCTGCATATTCCCTATTGTTCCGTTGTAAAAAAATCTAGGCATTATATTAGATTCTATAATGTCACGTAAGCCATAATTAGAAGCAGTAAGTAAAAAGGTTTATTTGCGGTAGGCTCTCTTAGAAGGCTTCGAAATTTTCTGCCCATACCAACCAGAATTGCTCTAGCGCAATCACTTATACTACTTATACTAGATTACGCCAATATTAGCTATTTCAATCTCATGGATAGACAATTAAATAAGCTTGAACGCCTTCAACATACTTGCATAAGATTCATATGTGGCTTGCGTAAATATGATCATGTTTCCGATTTCCACAAAAAATTGTTCGAAATCTAATTATGAGCCACTTGAGGCTCGATGTAAACAATGGCAAGTGGCGCCACTGACACTCAGATTTCGAAGGAATGCTCATATACTAATTTAGTTATTCGGAAATATACTAAAATTATTCGGAATACTGTTCAACCCTATCCTGCCCCACTATTTAATAGAACGATTTAGTTTTCGGCATCAACACGATGAACGTAACTTGCGATCGGCCAGTAACTTTCTGCTGGCTACTCCTAGTCACACATCGCCTTTTTACCAATTGTCATTCACTATGGAATCCCTTCCTGCCCCTTACATGTTGCAAAACCGCTTGACGCATTTAAAACTAATTTAAAGAATTATTATCTTTCTCTGTTATATTCAATTTATATTTTGAATATATTTTATTACAAAGTTCTAAATATGTTATGTAATGTGTATATGTTTTCATTTTTATATTTATGTATATGTATATATTTTTGTATGTGTATCTATATTGGTTAATACATTTATACAAAATGCACTGCCCTACAGTGGTTCCGAGTCACTATTTTTAAATTATGAATTTCAAAGTTGCCTGGAAGACATCACTCTCTAAGAGATAAGGCCGCCTATATTGTCATTCTCCTTTTGTAGGTTAGTTTAAATTTTTTATGTGTATTTTAATTTTTGTAACCGGTTTAGCAATAAATTGTATTTTAATTTCCTTTCGGGGGATTAAAATAGAGCTTGTTTGTCAAACCCGAAAAGATTACTTTCTAAGATATTTAAATTTTTAATTGTTTTAAAGTAATTTCGGTTTTTAATTGTAGTAAATTTTTTTGAGCATTATCTGGTAACTTAAATTGCGGCACTTCTTGGAAATATTAGCAAAAGTTATACATTACATTACTTACATACATTTTAAAATCAAAATATTTAAGACCTATATTTTGCCCAGCGTGGTCGGTATTCTTAAAATGGGTACAGCCACTTTCTATGGTAAGAAATAAAATCCCCAAGAGTGACCAACTGCGCAGAAGGATAGCTTTGCTGGACCATATCATTGGCATCACTAAGATATTAAATGAAATGTATTGTCTCCTGCGCTCCTGTATGTGATCGATACTGGCGTATTAATACAGATCCACAAAGAAGAACAATGTGGAACTGCCAAATATCCCAGATTCCCGCATTTGAGTGAAATTTTTCCTTCGGGATATAGCCTGGGTAAAAAATTTTAAATTAATAAAAATTGTTCTGCATCGCCACGATAAATAATATCGTAACGAATGAGAAAATTTTCTATTCTTCGAATTGCACAATATAAAGTGGTTCTGTATCTTAGTTACTAACACATCATAAATAATTACAATAGTTTCAAAACACTTTAATGAAAAATGTTCCTTCCTTCCTTCCTTTATTAACCCGCTATTTTTTAGCCTACTCAATAGCAGCACTTGCTTCTCATTTTACTTTATGAAAATTATGAAATTTATTGATTTGTTAATAACATTAATTAAATATAAAGAAGGTAAAATATCAATACTTAATGCGTAGATGTTTGTGTATTTAGATAATCATGTTAATGTTAAATCACAAGAACCACAGATGTTTTTGTTATATATGTAGAAAACAAGTATACATACAACAACAACTTAAAAAACTTTTTCTGAAAAACATATTTAACAACATATTATCGGCTTTCAAAGTTCTCATAAAAATATTTTTTAAATAATAAGTCGTATCTTAATTTTTACTTTATTCCTGAGTACATACAATACTACATACCTGAGTTCTCCACAATTACAAAGGAGCCCAAGTAGAGTTTTCAATTTCAGCAAGTTCATTAGCAAGTAGACTCTTTAATGAAAAGTTTTCGTGAATACTGCCAATATACATGTGGATATATGATCAAACTATTTCTTATAGACTCTCAAAAAACATAAGACTCTAGTGGTAATAAGACGTCACGTTTTACCTCAGTGATCGGTTACAGCACATAAATATAATGTTGTGTCTGCGAATATTAACATTTCTTGGTTCCTCTATAGTCCATACTCTAGTTAGTAAAGCCATTTCTATCCACGTTGTACCCTTGATGGACGTAACCCAGAAGCTTATCCTTCAGATTCTGCTTTTTTATAACAATCCAGTTGATATATTACCCGCTAAAAATCTTTAGGCTCCAGAATACGATCATCGCCGCTTTGATAGGATTCCGGGTCAATATCCAAATTATAAAGTTTCTGATGACGTTTTGTGTTAAAATACATTATCTTCTAAAACTGATTAAATTATTTGATTGTTTAAAAATAATTCGTGACAAATTAGTAATATTTTTGAAAAAAAGTGCACTTATACATGCCTAAACGACTACTACTATTTTTAACCTCCATCTTGTTCAAACGGTTGCATTGAACAACTTCTTCGACTCTTTCCTCAATATCCAAACAGGAGATTAGTAAAGAAATAAGTCAATAAGTCAAAATTGTTTTGGAAATTGAAACTATCATTTCAAAATTTTAAAACAATACAATAAAGTTGACATAAACTAAATTTAAAGATTTATTTTGAGCTTTAATAAGGACTCAAAATCTCATAAAACTTGCTGTTAAATGCACCAGTTGTTTTATAGTTAATAGCAGTTGAGTGCTAAAATATTTTGTTATCGCTGTAAACTTTGCTTCCAATAAAAACATTCTTGTAATTTTAAGCCGATTTAACGCTTATTTCCCAGTTTGCTCGTAAAATGTTGAATATTACTGACGTTATATAACCATATGAAATTTCTTCAAACTAGTTTTAATACCACTTAACTAGACTGTTGCATTAAATATCTCATCGAAAAATGGAATCAAACGTATTCAGAAAATCCTTATCAAACATTTAAATTTCAGAAATTATAAAACTGACCTTTCTTACGAGGATAGCTGCAGTAACTATGGTCTCTTGACGTTAGAAAAAAGGCGCATACTAGTAGAGATGTGCACATTATATGACATAGTTAATGGTAAGGTAGACTCCACAGAACTAGTCGTGCAAATTGGTTACCGAACACCGTCCACCCGCACACGTCACACCTCACTATTCCATGTCCCTTCACACTAAACCAACTACGCCAATAACGCTGTAATCACTCGAATCACAAGCACATACAATAAATACTTTGATCATATTGATCCATTTATATGCTCTAAGTTTAGGTTCAAAGCAGATGTCGTGAGTGCATTAATGGAGATGACTGGTAATTGAGTCAGTAATTTAAAATTTTAAAGTTGAAGTTAAAGTTAATGAAATCTAAAGTTAAAGTTAATGAAATGTTGGGTTTAATAGTATGCTTTGCAGTGAAGCAAAGCCGTGGATTCGCCTGAACTGAAGAAAAGATACAATGCTGCTGCCAAGTCTCGCAAAAAGGTGATCAGAAAAGCTCGCTCTGACCACATTGGCCACATCGGAGACAAGATAGGTCTTATCGCTGGTCTTATCTGGTCTCTGGCCAAGTCGGTTGAGTCAAACTTCTGTCGCCCATCGCTGCCAACACTGAGGAAGCCTGACGGTTCTCTGGCCCACACCGCAAAAGAGAAAGCAGACCTTTTTGCTAATTTTTTTGCAGATTGTTCACGTCTAAATAGTCAAGATAAAGTCCCACCGCAGTTACCTCGGTCCGGACCCAAAATGGGTACCGTTCATATTCGCCAAAAGGAGGTTCTTAAATGCTTGCAGAATTTAGACGTGAATAAGGCCAGCGGCCCCAATGGCATACCTCCAGTTGTGTTAAAACATTACGCAGCCGAGTTGTCTCCCATTCTAACGCGCCTCTATCGACTCTCTCAACCAATAACAAAGAAGGGAAGCCATGCGGATCCTATCAACTATTGACCTATTGCAATCACCTCCATACTTTGCAAAGTTATGGAGCGTGTATTGAACAATCGTCTCCTGGCATACCTTGAATCCAACGAGGTCCTTAGTGATAACCAATATGGTTTTCACAGTGGACGCGCTCGACTGGAGATCTTCTTGTGTATGCCACTCACTTATGGAGCGAAGCCTAGGTAGGTCACGGTGAAGCATCCTTCATCATCTGTATCCTTAGACATTTCCAAGGCTTTTGATAGGGTCTGGCATGATGGTCTCTTGAGTAAGCTTCGAGCATACGGAATACCTAATGGGCTCTGCGACTGGATATCTGATTTTCTGAGTGAACGGTCCTTTAAACCCACACCCTTCTTACATCGGACTACTAGACGCAGACAGGCCTACCATCCCTTTATAATAGATACCAAGAAGTCAAGTTCCTTTTTGGTGCGGATCGCCAAAGTTTGGAATGAACCGCCTGCATCTGTTTTTCCAGAAAACTATGATCCTAGTTTTTTCAAGCGTCGAGTGAATAGGTATCTTGTGGATAGACGTGTAACACCTTCGTCTCCATCGTCACTTTCCACCAGGTTAGATAGAAGACAATGGTCTAGCCCTAAGAAAAGCCCATAGGAAAAGTTTCAATTACAAATAACACTGACTTTAAACTAACTAAAGACAAAGTATGGCGGGAGCACCAACAGTATTACGATGCTGCCAACTATGTGGTGACATCTATGCGGTACTATATGTTTTAAATAGATATTAATAGATATTTATTATTTTGAAAAAAATAAACTCTTTGTGGAAATAAAAAAAATAAAAAAAATCAATACTTAATGTGGTAATGTAAAGTAATAAACAAGAGTGCATAATACGCTGAATTATGAACCTAAAAGCGTTTCCATAAAAGACTTTTACAAGCAAGTGTGATGATATCTTCATAGTGCAATGCATATGTCGGTAACTTTAAATGTAATTAAAAACAAATTTACAAAGACAGTAAAATTAAGTTTGAATATTGAAGGTTAAAAACACTTATCATCTACATATAAGGTCTAAGAACCCGCAAACTATGTCATTTAAAAAATAATGAGACTGTGTATACACCAAAGCCTTGCGAGGAAGTTGGGTGGTATTCTTAGAAAATCAACCAACTTACTTTATTTTGTAATCAAAAAAATTTTTTCAAGAAATCTTATTCCTCGTTGTTCTTTGCATGCACCTAGCTTCTTGGCGTCATCTTCTACTAAAATGGGATAAACTCATAAGTACTCTTAAATATGCAAAACAATATGGCATAACATTATTGATAATTCTTATTTGCTACAAAGTTAAACTTTATAGGTACGTTCTTGTTTTGAAATGTTAATCTCATGCGGTATGTATTTTAATAAGTAATATTTTGTGCCATAAAAGTCACTGTGATCACGAGAAACATTTTTTTTTATCCTATGATTTGCATTTCATTTAACTAAGGCTACATTTCTGCAGTAAACTAGATCAACTTTGGTTTATGTTGAACATAGAGGCTCCTAATAAGTTCATTATTAAATATTGAAAAACAGTTACCAAATCCTTGGTAGAATATTTTCTATACCCATAAGATTACGGAAAATCAGCACCTTGGTGCAATAGAAGTAATTTGTTAGTGTTGCTAAAAAGTTGTTTTTACAAAAAGTGTGATTTTGTCTCAATTTTAAAAGAGACTGTTTAAAAGAATACTAGTGTAACAGTAAAACATCGAAAAGGTATGAAAACCTCTAAGTAAAATAATGGACATGCAAAAAAATAAAAAACAAAAATTATAATTAAAATTGAAAAAAAAAAACGATTTGTAGTGGTGACAAATTACGTACACAACTTTTTAGGAATTTTTTCTTCATAGGAATATGAAATATTGAACTTGACGAGGTGTTTTCAATAAAAAAGTTTTCAAAATTCGTCGAAACTACAAATCTTCGAGTTATTCGATGTATCTGCCTTTTTCATAACTACATTATCAATTAGTAGGCAATTTCTTCTAAATATGTATAGAATTTTTCTAGTAAGCCTATAAATAAACCAATTAATGAATACAAAGACAGTTCAAGTAAAACAAAGAAAGTTCTAACCTCCGTTCACTCATATGTGATGTACGTACATGTAATGTTTATTATGTATCCTTAATAATGTATTTAGCAATTTTGCCTTTATGTGGTACTGATGGCAACATGTTTTTTTACCATAATAGGTATTAAAACCAACTAATCAGAGATTCATGATGCTTTGCCGGCCTAAAGTGTATAAGTCTTTTAACTTATACGTCAAGTGAGTAAAGTCTTTTTTACTTATGTCTTTTTACTAATGAAACATGGGAGTTAATCAGCATCAAATTGACACAAAAAAACGTACGACTAAAGCTCAAATATAAAACCACTAATCACAACGCATTCCAAAATTCTGTTTTAAAATAAAATAATATAAAATGTTATAAAATTTATTTTAACTTCAATGGCTACGTGTTGTAGTTCTCACGTATACACAATGTTCTTGATAAGTTTTGCATAGAATTTATTTGCCAGTTTTGAAACCTTTGTCCTTCTCACATTTAAGTCTCACTTAATTGTCAATTAATTTATTTTGTTTTGCACCTGATCCTTTGTTGTTTAAAAAACACGAATACCTGTGCTGCGTATTCAATACAATGTATGTAACAGGTTTCAATTGAACGTTGAGACAAATCTTTTCCCACAAATACTTTTTTTTATTCAGAAATAAAAATTAGATGCAAGTGGCAAAAATCGCGCAAGCAGGGACGCGCTGAGAATACTTAATCACTTAAGGTGCAAATGACATTTATATATTGGTGATTATTCGGCCTGGGCAGCCTTAAGCTGGTCCAGATTAGCCGATTTGATCGGGGGGATCCGAGAGTGCATTTCTCGGTCTACGGACTTTGTACCTCGACGGCATGGACGGAGCAGTATAAACTACTGACTCGCGTATAAGGGGGTTAGGGTGCTCTTCGGATCGCTTAAAATAAGCGGTGGAGAGCGTCCTAAGGTTTTGTTGTATAGTAGGCAGTTCGAGATCTCTGTGCAGGTCTGCGTTACGCACGTACCACGGAGCATCCGTGGCCCGGCGGCAGAAGAGATTCTGAACTACCTGTAGTTTATACATATCGGAGGGTTTAGCATGTGCAAATATTGGGGCGGCGTACGTCATGACTGGTCTCACGCAAACCTTAAAAAGCGTTCGCTTGTTCCTAAGAGACATTTTACTGTGCCGGCCTAACATACTGTTAAGTCGGCCCATGTACAGACGGGCGAGTTTGGTAACTCGGAGTATGTGAGGTCGGAATGAAAGCGTACGATCGAGCGTTACGCCTAGGTACTTGGTGGTTAGTGCCCACGGGATGGGCGTACCTAGCATTCGGATGTGGGGGTCGTAGGGACGACGGCGTTTGTGATCGAAGCGCATCGCAGAGCTTTTCTCTAGATTTACATCGATACGCCATTTTTTAAACCAGGCTCCGAGGTCATTTACGGCCTTCTGGAGTTTGGTGATGAGTGTGTCGACGTGCACGCCCTTGACGTATAGGGCAGGGTCGTCGGCAAAGAGGGAGAGTTGAACACCTTTAGACGGAATAGGTATGTCATTGGTGTATATTGTGTATAGTAACGGGGCGAGTACCGAGCCCTGAGGGACGCCCGCCTTGAGGGGGCGGGGGGTGGAGAGCGTACCTTCGTGTTTGAAACGAAAGGTGCGATCTTTAAGATAGGAGCCGACTAGTTTGACTAGTCGGTCGGGCAAGCCTGTGTTGTGAAGCTTGTAAATGAGCCCTGCGTGCCAGACTTTGTCAAAAGCCTTGGCTACGTCAAAGAAGACCGCGACTGTTTTCAGTCATCTGGGGTAGAAGCCGTCGAGTATGTACTCGACGATTCGATGGGCTTGCTGAGGGCACGAGTGTTTGGCTCGAAAGCCGAATTGGTGGGGGATAATGAGGGGGTCACCGTCCGCTGGGAACAGGTGGTCCTTCATTCGAGCGAGTATGACTCTCTCGAGAAGTTTGGCCATTGCCTTGAGTAGACTGATGGGTCTGTGATTAGCCGGGTTATTCAAAGGTTTACCCGGCTTGGGAATGCCTATGACTATAGCTTCTTTCCAAGCTTTTGGAAAGTAGCTTAGGTCGAAGCAAGCCTTGAAGATGATCGCAAGTAAGGTAAGCACCTGCCGAGGCAGCTGCTTAAGTGCTTGGTTGGAAATACCATCCGCACCCGGGGCCGTCTTGGATTCCTGTCTCCTAATGATAAATAAGATCTCATCGTTAGAAACTGTGATGGGGTCAGCGGTGACTGGACGGGAGTCTTTGCAATCGACTTCGTCTTCCACCGCCTGGATGTGAGCTGGGTCTGTGGGTTGGGTACTCGGGGAGCATTGTGAAGCAATACTATCGGCGAAGCATTCAGCTTTCTCGTCGTCCTCGAAGGCGGTAGTGCCATCGGGACAAGATAACGGAGGGGTGTAAGTACGGGCGTCTAATCGGAGGGCTTTTGCCATCCTATAGTACGCCGTGTGGGACGGGGAAATATTAATCATAAGATCGTTCCTTTGAACGTCTCTGTATTCCGCGACGGTACGTTTGACTTTACGTTGAAGCCGGTTAGCGATTTGCCTGTAGGCGGGTGTAGGGTATTTTCTGGCTCTGCGGAGAGCGGCGTTTTTAGCGTTTTTAGTTTTTAATTAGGTTGCTAATGTCCAAGGGAAGCTTGGGCTTGCCATGCTTAGCAACCTTTAGATTCTCACTGATGGCCGAGTTGATGGCGGTAGTGAGCGAATCGACTATCGAGTCGATTTATCGAGATAGCCGGATGAAATCGCGAGTGGGCAGTCTGGGGCTTCCAAGGCCGAAGACAGGGTGTGTTTGAAACCTTCCCAATTGGTATAGGTTTTCGGAGCAGGAGAGTCGTTTTGGGGTCCTAATATTAGAGACACCGGACGGTGGTCTGAGCCTAAGTCGTCTAGCGGCTGTATGGTCTTAAGGTCGAGACTGATACCCTTGACGATGGCAAAGTCAAGGATATTAGGGGAATGTAGCGGGTTGTCCGGGTAGTGTGTCGGTGTGACCGGAGAAATGACGTCAAGATCGAGTGACTTCGTGATGTCTAGTAATTTAACACCTGGTGGTGGTCGACAAGCATGTCCAGTCAGTATGTTTGCAATTAAAATCGCCGAACATAATGACGGATTGCCCCAGTTCGAGTAAGGCCTCGAAGTCACAAAGAAGGAGCGGTGTACCACTAGGTATATAGACTGAGGCCAAGACTATGGTCCTGTGACCTGTTATAGCCAGCCTACATACTGTGGTCTCCATGTTGGTGAGTGGAGGCGTGGGAATCGGTGTACAGTGAATACTTCTCTTGTAGTATATGGCAGTGCCCCCTAGTCTGACCGAAGCGGGCCTGTCATCACGCACAAGAGAGTATCTAGGAATATTGAGACCCCTGGTGTGCTGGGGTTTTAAGAATGTCTCTTGGACTAGGATTAACTCGGGCTGTATGTTCTTAATGAACAGTTTGAGCTCCGGAAGTTGGTCGATTAGACCTCGGGTGTTAAACGAGATCAGGGATAAACCCCTGGGTTTCGTGCGACCAGTCGTGGCGCTTAATGGAGTATTCATTATAGATGTACCTATAATGAATTAATTAGGTATTGGTACTCAGCGAGTACCATAAAACGATCTTGCGAGCAACGGGCCGCGCGCAGTTTGTTAGCGCACTGCGCAACTTGGGACATATCGACACCTTTGAAGGTGTCGAATATTAGTTTGAGGTCCTCAGCCATCGAAGGCTGAGGAGAAGATTTTGGACCTGCTGATGGAGCAGGGCGGGTCGGAGCAGCCGGATGCTGTCTCCAGGCAAGCACTGGAGTGGGCGTGGGCTGGGCGGGCTTTGCTGCCGGGTAATCCTGGTGGCGCAGCGGCGGGAAGTTAGTATTACTAAGAAGGGGCGAGGCCTGTCTGGGTGCCGCCCTCCTTGTAACATGTCAGGAAGTGCGGGGTGCGCGGGGGCAGCCCCTGTAGTTGGCGGTGTGGTCGGACTGGCCACACAGCACACAGGATGGGGGAGAGTTTGACTCCGGAGTGCGATTGCACTCTTTGGTAGTATGATGCTCCAAGCACTTTACGCACCTGGGGCTGGCGGTGCAGTTGAGCGCCGCGTGCCCGTAAAGTTGGCACCTGTGGCACTGCCCTGGATAGCCGCGGCGATGCGGCATCTCGACCGAGATGCCGGAGAGTCCGCAGATGGTCTTGACCTCTCTGAAGATGTCTCGGGACCTGGGGGTGTTGGTCAGGATGACCAGTGCGTCGTCCGTTCTTGCTGTGCATCTTGTGCACAGCTACGACGGGATAGCCCTGGGCTTCAATGTCATCAAAGATGACTTCGTTAGAGATTTCATCGGGGATTCCCCTGATGACTGCCTTTATCTTACGCTCTTCTGGGAGAGCGTAAGTGTGATAGGCTATCTGCCTACTTGTGAGGAGGGATGTTAGGTCTCTGAAGTCTGCAATCGTGGGGACTGAAATTTTAACGGCCTCAGACATGTTGAGGGCGTTGGTGTAATTGATTTTTTGTTCTGAGCATAAGCTCGAGACAAGAGGCCATTTAGCCTTTTCCCGTAGAAACACGGGGGGAGGGGTCTTCACTTTCGCGAGGACGGGTGTGCAGTGCGAAGCTGGCTTTGTGGGGGCAGCGATGATGCTGGCGGGAAGTGTCACGTCGAGTGACATTAGGGGGACGGGGACGGGCGACTGGGTCGCCGGGACGATGGTTGGTGTCGGAGACACCGATGCTTTCTTGCTCCTTTTGGAGCGGCGTTCCACCAGCGTGAAGCTAACGGTGGGTTCAGGGGAGGTGAGAGTGTCCACTTGGGAAGCGTCGCTGCTGCTAGATGCAGTGCGCTTGGAGGGGCGGGCAGCAGATGAGGCCGAGGTAGAGGTTGCCGTCGAGGCGGCGTCCGTATTATCTACCTCCATGGAGGACGCAGAGGAAGGGGGAGTGCTGTGAGGCAGCGTTGTTGAGGCCTGAAAAGCCTGGGCCTGAGGGGCCTGTAGAGCCAAGTTGGCGAGAAGGGGAAGAAAACGGCCAAGTAATTGAACTATTACATTGGCGTCGGGGGGGGGGGGAGCCTGAAGCGGCGATGCCATCTGCAAATTGCTGCGCAATATCTTGGAGGGATTGCGGGGCCATTGCGTCTGGCGGGGGAGGGAAGGGGAGCTATCAAATATAATTAAGATTATAAATATATAATTTATGAACAACCTAAGTTCAAAACCTAACTAAGCCGGCGGTAGGGGGGATCGGGACGGCCGCAGCGGTTAGAAACGTATTGTAATAAGTATATCAAGAATACGCATGCTTGATGGTCCAAGACACAGGCTATCCCAGTCGTGGTCAACTAGCGTGTGTACTTTTGCGTTATTTTCTATTTCTTTCTGGAAACAGAGAATGCACTCAGGCCTATTAGACCTTTTTAATGCTACTGTGAAGTAGTTATAAAGTGAGGCATAATTTCTGCTATCTTTATAATAACGAGTTGCGATATACATCTCCCTCCAAGTCTGCGGGCCGCGGCGCAAACGCGGTTCTTACGTGGCCGCAAAAATATGCGCTGGCGTGAGTTTTGAAATAAAACAGCTTTCCCGCAATCACCGCGGGCATGATTGCAAACCATTTCAAGTGATTTTCAGCCTTTGATAACTGGTTTAAATTATGTGCAACGTGATTCTAGTAATATCCGTAAACGTGAAATTCTAGTCAAAGTTGCAGGTACTGTAAGGAAGCGTGACCTAAATATCTATAGATTGAGGGTGAACCAATGACATATTACGTATAGACAGGTTATCCGCTATCAAAATGGCAACACGGCCCAGTAACACGGCTAAACATCAAACAAAACTTATTCCCTATTCTGTGTTTTTAATACCGTACAATGACTTCTTGTGTGTTTAGACAGTGTACTAATTACACTGTTATTGTTAAAGAAAGAATAAACGTTTGTTTTCATGCGTAAGTACTATTTTTGTATAACTATCTTATTTATTATTTTATTTTGCTATTTTAAACGACGTTTTAAAATTGACATGGCTATTCGTGTCTACAAACTCAAGAGCGAGATGTAATATGATTTTGGTATGTGGGAGTAAAAGAGACTACGCTATAGAGTTTCGACAATTTATGTACTACGTCACGTATGCTCGCAACCAATTAGTGCGAAGCAACGTCACGAAGTACATAGGTATCTCTTTCTTACAACAAGTGATCCGTATTATTCTTTTCTTCTCCCACAAATTATATTACTCTATATATCGGGTAGGTATCTATAGTTACGTTGACGCAGTTTTTTGTGCGGTAATGTTTGGGTATTACTTTTCTATATGTAATATATCATTGGGGTGAACGAAAATCTCCTATTACAAGATAGTCTAGTCAGGTTAGCATTTAACCGTGGAATAATTCTAGACCAAACTTTATCTCACCAGCCTGTACTGGCATTGTAAATTCAAAATCGTGACCAGCTTCGACCTAGCGTTAGCCGCCATCTTGATTTTAAGGTGGAAACTGTTTTCCTCAATTTGTCGGCCATTTTAACTTTTCGAGGAAAATAATAGGAACTTTTGAGAAGATCAAAAAGAAAAAGAAAAATAAACAACTTTGTTTTTGATAACTTTTTTTTGAAAATGTCTGAGAAAAAGCCCCCTGAAGGCTGGAGAAATAAAATTTTCATATACATTGTGCTAGGAATTTTTCCGAGGTAAGGCACTTTTTCACACAACAGAGAGTTTAGGCACAGGCTAGGCACAACCCAAATGGTCTAAGAGCATTAAATAATTATCACAACCTTTTATATTTGTAGACTTTTTGTGCTTTTAATATCCGCATAATACATAAGCCGTCAAACCATAGCCTGAAAAACCTTTCCCTAAATTTTGTACATCTCCCTCACTGGAAATCCGTTATCCGTACTTTAACTTCTTCAAAACTTTGAATAGACAATTTAATCTCTAGTGTCTTGAAGTCTTGACCTTTTTAACATGCGATGTAATTTTTCTGTTAATATTTGTTTATTAAACCCCCACCCACCAAACCAGATCGCTGAAATCTTTAGCATAACATAATTGGAAAGACTGCATATAAAATATGACGAGCCTTTTTGAAGTTTAATTGCAACAAAATAATAACAATTGAGTTAATATGCAAATAATTTGAAAAATATTATTTTCATATTCATCCTGTATTGAAACCAGGGTGTGTCATACGTGTAAAAATATACAGGTTGTCCCAGAAGTGACACGTAAGGGTGACTCTGGAGGTAGATGGACTTTAGGCCTGGATTTTAGGACTTAGGACTGATAGGCTTATCAGATAACAACAACATGCCTCTTGTAAAAGTTTTCTGGTTTTCGAGTTATTGCCACTTTTCTAATTTTTTATGAAATTTCCACTTTTTGGTCCTTTTTTGCCTACAGCTGCAATAAATATCTTTTAACTCACGGTTTTTTTTACCAAGACTATCGTTATTAGTTAGTTGAGAAAACATAGTAATAATTTTGACAGAAACTAGCACACTATGCTAAGAAAAAGAGTAAATTTGTTTTATTTTATTTAATTGCGAAAAACCGGACCAAAGTTTAACTGATTGCAGTGAAAAAAAAATGTATTGCGATGATACTGCACATCATCTTAAAAAAATTGCTTGTTTAATGACCTTTTAAAGATAGCATCACAATAGCATTTCTTTTAAACCCAATCTTGGAAAATCTAGTTTACATGAAAGGCGTGCTACTTGCAAAATAGTACAATAGGTCCAGGTATCTTTTGTGTAAAAATTACTAATAAATGAAATTGCAGAAGCACATAACTATCTATCTTTTTCTCTCTTTTATTGTTTTTTTGAAGGTAGGTTAGTCGGCCTATAATGTTGGTACCTACTAGAAGTGAAGTAATTTTTTAAGTAGGTACAAGAATAACAAAACGGAAGATTGTAACTTAAAATGTTTATTTTTACTATTATTATTTTTAACCCCCGACGCAAAAACGAATGCATGTTATAATTTTTACGTGTCTGTGTGTGTGTGTGTGTGTCGAACGGATGAAACGATTTTGATTTTGTTTTTTTTTTGTTTGAAAGGTGAATTAATGGGGAGTATTTTTAACTATGATTGATGAAAATCAGTCCAAGATGGCTGCCGCCACAAAATGGCGGATTACATATTTTTTTAGAACTCCCTCAGTATTGGTACGAAGGGAAAGGGCTTGACTAGTGAAATACTATGATTAATTTCAAATCCAAGATGGCCACCACCACAAATGTAGGGGTTTTTCAAATTTTTTATTTAATCTTGTTACAAACCATTTTCAAAGTGTCTGCCTCCGACTCTTACGCACAATCTTCATCTTTTTAAAAATTGTCGTTTTAAATATCTCAACGTAAAATGTGATATTTCACTCTGCTGCTCGATTTATTCGTTGTCGCAGTTCATCAGCGGACCGAATTGGTTTTCATAAACTTTTTCTTTTAAACATCCCCAATAAAAAATGTAATGGATTTAAGTCCGGAGAGCGTGGTGGTTTTCTTAATTCAAGTGGCACGTCTTCCATCATAATAGGTAGATGATTTTGTAAAAAATCTAAATATAGGTCTGCATATAGAGTAGCAGGCAGTTCGAACGGGTCTATTAATTTCCCGTTCAAGATCCCAGTCCAAAAATTAACTTTGAATTGGTGCTGGGATCGATCTTTACTTATTTCATGTGGATTTTCTAGTTGCCAACTGTGAAGATTATGGTGGTTAAGATAGCCATCTCCTCAAAATGCGGTTGAAAAAATTTTGGTCGTCTTGATCCTTTTGTAGCATTATTCGGCAAAATGTAACATGCGTTATCACTACTCAGCAGTGTCTGAATCCTTTGAACGTGGTAAGGGTGATATTTATATCGTCTTAAAATTCAATGTGCTGACAATTTAGAAATGCCAGTACATCGTTCGATCAAGCTTACTGAAGTTGATGGGTCCTCCGTTACTTGCTCCAATACAACCTCATTCTCTTGATTGCGGGGCCTTCCTCGTACGAAACACTGACCAGGGGTTCTACCCTTGCGGTAGGCATTTACAGCCCGAAGAATATTTTTGTAGCTTGCTCGCCTGCGGTTTGGATATCTTGCCGTTAAAAGAAATGTCACAATCCGGGCTAGGTCTTTGTACACCATCTAAGAAAATTGACGAATAAATGGTAATTATAGGATAAATACAAATCATTTGATTTAATTAGTAGTTAGATGGTAAGAAAATAAGAAAGTCAACATTATTTGTGTTCGTTTTAGCGGGCAACATTGACAATGAGTCTTTTCTATGGCGGAAGTTGTCAAGTGAAGTTAGTTCACTATGCAGAGGGGACAGCCACCTCACTCACAGCACTCTTCACTTACAATACATTGATAGGTGTCTGTCTGTGTGTTTGTTTGTTGCGCTTGAATTCTTTCTTTCGGTTTCTTTTTAACTTTACAACTGTTAAATAAGCTAAAAATACACAAAACAATTCAATTCAATTCTTTGGACTTAATGGCAACCAGCCATCGATATTACTCGATACACAAAACATGAAGATGTAAGTAAACCTTAGCTGTCAAAATTACTTTTTTTATTGCCATGTTATTTTTTGTTTGTGTTGCACGCTAATAATGCACAATTTTATTTCCTACCAATAAACAAAGTGTTTTAATAACAATTTAACAATCAAAAAGGGTACTAAGCATTTTAAACTATAATTTGATAAAGTGTACAAAGACCTGGCCCAGACTCCTTGCATTTTGGGACATTTCTTTTGCATTATACGAAACGCTTCCTCTAGGAGATATGCTCCTTGTTTCGCCATAAATTAGTAGCATGTCTGTGTACTCACTAGGGGTGACACTCACAGATTGTTGATTTGTCATTATAATGTGGCAAAGTCGAAAGACTAATAAGAGCGCAGGGTCGTCGTTATAGTCACATTAACGGTCCGAAATCCAATAACAAGCAAAACGGAGTCTAAATTAATGCAAATCGTTGTAATACTACCACGTCGCAAGGAGGCCGATGACTACGGGTCCTTTTTACAAAACCTACCTTCAAAAAACTCTAAAAGAGAAAAAAAGTTAGATAGTTGTGTGCTTCTGCATTCATTTATTAGTAATTTTGCCACAAAAGATACCTGGACCTGTTGTACTATTTTGCAAGTAGCACGCCTTTCATGAAAAAATAAAATTTTCTAAGATTTAGTTTAAAAAAATGCTATTGTGATGCTATTTTAAAAAAATCATTAAATAAGCAATTTTTTTTAAGATGACGTGCAGTATCATAGCCATAAATTCTTTTTTTCACAGCAATCAGTTAAACTTTGGTCCGGTTTTTCGCAATTAAATTTTACTCTTTTTCTTAGCATAGTGTGCTAGTATCTGTCAAAATTATTACTAGGTTGTCTCAACTAACTAACAACGATAGTCTTGGTATGAAAAAACCGTGAGTTAAAAGATATTATATTAAAGGACCAAAAAGTGGAAATTTCATAAAAAATCACAAAAGTGGCAATATATTGAAGTCCAGAAACCTTTTACAGGAGGCATGTTGGTGTTATCTGATAGGCCTAAAATCCACCTACCTCCAGTGTCACACTTACGTGTCATTTTTGGGACACCCTGAAATATATATTTATATATATATACATATATGTATACATATATATATATATATATTCTATAGTATATCATATATTACACACCAGAGTATACAAATGTTATATGTGAAAGAAATTGTATCATGAGTTGGTATATCTAACGCTTATTATATCTCTTGAACGTTATTGAAATTAAAATATACCAAATGAGTTTATTTGTAATGAGACGCACCCTTGAAACTAAACGCCAATATTTCAAGCTATACTGAGGAAACAAAACACATCACATGGTATTGTGTCATGGTTTTTGTGTTGCCATTGAAAAATCAATTTTTAATTGTGAATATCGACAAATCAAGTACAGTGTAGTAAACGTGAAATAATAACACATTTCCCAGTAAAAGTAAATACTGGTAAATATTGTGTACACAAATATTGTTGCTATAATTACAGCCTCGTATCTATTTAAAGAACAAATATGTGCCTAATTGAAAGAAACTCTGCGTTATTAAGTAAAAAAAAATGTAAGTCGGTTGCCTGCGGCCCGTGAGGGTGCTGCTTAGGCGGCTTAAAACTTAAAAACTTTGTTTAGCTATGACATAAATTATTATTATTATATTATTATTATATCAAAAATTGTAGCGAAACTATCTGAAAGCCAAAAACCTTTGCTGGACTTTCGACAAACGACGCAGTTCACAAATGAACTGACTGACAAAATCGTGAATAAGCGTTACACAAAAGGCGTTCGCGCAGTTTCCTCGATAATTGAAAAAGCTAGCTGATATTGGCATTCCTAACACCCAACACAAAATTTTGACGGACTACTTGTCCAATAGGTACTAAAGAGTAAGGGTAGCCGAGCTTGTCAGTTAGGACTTCCCGATTTCTTTCAACCTGCCACAGGACATTGCCCTAGGACTGGCGCTTTTCCTCATTTACATAAATGATATAAATATGTAACTAATACAAATACTGAACTGCGAATTGTAAGTTTTGCTGACGACACGGCGCTCATATTTCATGGTGATACGTGGGAAACTGTTAACAGGAGCGCACAGACGGGCGTTGAAACTGTCTTCTCATGTTTGTGTCAAAATGACCTAACACTTAATGTTGGAGAAACTAAATATATAGCTTTTTGAATTAAGAAACTTTCAAGTAATATACATAATAAATACTCAATTATTCTACACGTATGTCTAAAAGACCTTCGATGTTTATGTAAAAACATAAAAAACGTTCCTTACTAATGTAAGGAACGTAATGGAAGGAAAGTACCTCGGCGACAATATCAAAAACAATATAAAAATTACGTAAATTAGAACGAAAATTAAAACAAGCAAAAAATTGTTCTCCGTCGTCGTCATCATCGGATAAAAGTGAGAACGTTAGGTCAGCTGTGCATAAAAATACAGCTTAGTTTTATTTTCTATTTATAATTAGGATATATGTACCATAGATTGGGTTCGTTTAATTCGTTGGAATTTTACATCTACTGTTTTTTTCAAATAACAAGTATAATAATAAAAACTGATGAACTGATTATCCTTGTATCGTGCGTTTAATTCATTGGAGTTTTACATTTACCATTCTTTCCAAATAATAAGTATGAACCTATTATTTTTGTATGGTGCGTTCAATTCACTGGAATTGCAATATTTGCCTACTCATTTGACGTAGAAAGACGTTAAATTCAATGGAATTGCAACTTTTCTCTCAATTTCCAGCAGTGGAAAATTCATTAGTTATTGAAGATATGGATATCGAACTTTTAACCGAACCGGGCATTGTACAGACGAACAGTATCAATATTGAACAGACCAGTCTTGAAGAGGTATTGAAATCTTGTATACCTAATTTATTACCTGAAGATTAAAACCAACCAGAGTCTTCAGCATTGGCAGCGCAGCAACAAACAAATGCTGTCCCCGCTGGCGATTCACCAATTATATGCGCTGAGGATGACGACTTAACAAAATTTTTCGGTGTTTATCCTTCGCTCTGCACTTAATATGACAATGATATTCATGTTGGTTTAGCTAAGCGCATAGAACACATACTCCTCAACGGTTTGGATAACGATACCTGAAAAAAACTTAATAAGAAATATCTATGCCCGGCTAACTGCACTCGTATCATTCCTCCCTTTTTGAACCCTGAAATAAAGGCAGCATTGCCTGAGTTAAGTGTTAAGCGTGATAAAGGACTTGAAATTAGGCTAAGGCAGGTTAGTACTGCCATCTCTTGTTTAAGCGATGTAATTACTGTTCAATTACAAGAAAAACATAAATATCACACAATTTTAAAGCAATTGATAGATGCTATCAACTTGATGTGCGACACATATCACTCTGATTCAACGAAGAGGCGTTGTTTTGCTTTGTCTTCATTAAAGAAAGACGTAAATCATCATTTGATGCAAAATAAATTAGACAAATACCTGTTCAGTGAAGGCTTAGCAGAAACCCTTAAAACTGCCATAGCGGTGTCCAAGTCTGGTGATGAAATAAAGGCCATATATGATAAAGGTAACAAGAAACCAATTCAGCCGCAACCTTCCACTTCATGCGGTTTAAACTGGAAGGCTGCTGCCCCAGCACGCAGGCCACCGGGGCCACAGAGGTGCCGCCAATCATACCAGCCTGCCGGGTACAGGACGACAGCGCCTCCGCCGCCGCCGCCGCCGCCGCCGCCGCCGCCATCGCCACCGATAGGTCGTCTGCCGCCGCAGCACGCCGACTCATCTAAGATATCGCGTTATCAGCCGCGGACAAAATGGGCGCTACTGAATGAGGCATGTTAAGCCGGTCGTCTTTCTATTATCATTTATCAATGGTCACGCTTAACACGTGATAAAACTGTCCTCTCTTGGATTGCAGTTCTCTGAACCAGCTATTCAACATAAGTCACCAGCGGCAGCGGTGCTGACAAAATCTGAAACACAACAATTCAATAATATAATTAATAAACTTGTAAATATCGGTGCTATTACAGAATGTACTCCATGTAATAATCAATACATATTAAACATTTTCCTTGTACCCAAACCGAACGGCAAAAAACTTTTTATTTTAAATTTAAAAAATTTGAACAAATGTATAAAAACAGAACATTTCAAACTAGAGGATTTGCGTACTGCGATTAAACTTATGACCAATGCTATATGGCCACCTGCAACCTGCAGGACGCCTATTTTCTTTTAAACATACATCCTGAATCAAGAAAATAATTAAGATTTCAATTTAGTGAAAAAACATATGAATTTAACGTTTTGCTATTTGGTTTAAATACGGCGCCTTACGTTTACACTAACATAATGAAACCTGTCGTTAGGAGGCTTAGATTAGCTGGATACATATCAACCGTATATATTGATGACCTTTATTTACAAGGAAACTCACACACCGATTGTATGAATAATATAAAAACAAATATACAGCTATTAACCGCATTAGGTTTTATTATAAACTATGATAAAAGTAAACTACAATCTTCAAATAAATGTAAGTCTTTAGGATTCATTTTAGATTCAAAAAATTACATTATAATTCTACTCTAAGATAAAAGAGATCGCATAAAAGCAGAAATAATTAGATTCCTTAATATAAAACGCGCGAATGCTCTTTTTGATCAGGTTGAACCCACACCCTTCTTACATTGGACTACTAGACGCAGACAGGCCTTCCATCACTTAATAGTAGATATTCCAAGAAGTCGAACCAAACGCTTCGATAGTTCTTTTTTGGTGCGGGTCGCCAAGGTGTGGAATGAACTGCCTGCGTCTGTTTTTCCAGAAACTATAGTCTTAGTTCGTTCAAGCGTCGAGTGAATAGGTCACGACGACTACAATCGGTATATGAGCGTTTCTGATTACTTACATAATGATCTTTGCTCGTGGTTACGAGCTCTCAAAACGCCTGAGAGCCGAATCAAGGACGATCCTTACTTAGTAGTAATATTTTCTGACGCCTCAACTACGGGGTGGGGAGCAGCGTGTGGCTCACAGACGGCGAGTGGTCGTTGGTCATCATCAGAACAAAAGCACCATATAAATTATTTCGAATTATCAGCCGCATTTTTTGCTTTAAAAGTACTTACACGAGATTTACATAACTGTCAAATACTTTTACGTGTTGATAACTCAACTGCCATTAGCTATATCAATCGGATGGGTGGAATTCAATTTCCAGACCTGACGGCAGTGGTGTGAATCACGTAACATCTTTATTTATGCATATAACATTAAATCATCAGATAACATCAAAGCTGATAGGGAGTCTAGACGTATCCATCCAGACGTTGAGTGGTCACTTACAAATTTTATGTTTAGTCATCTTTTCCATAAATTTGGTGAGCCATCTATAGATTTGTTTGCCAGTCGGATAAACTGAAAATGCATAAAATATGTCGCTTGCTTTAGAGACTATTAATTGGTCGAATGATTTCATTTACGTATTTCCACCTTTTTCCGTGATCTTAAAAATTTTAAGAATACTAGTTAACGACAAAGCTATGGGCATTGTAGTTGTGCCATTATGGCCAAAACAACCCTGGTTTCCTCTATTTAAAAATCTTCTCGTATCAGAATTAGTTGCTTTTAAAGCAGACACCACCAATGTAGATTTTCGTCATTCCAGCAATCGAAACATCTAGAGCCATCTTATCCTGGCTGCAGAGATTTTATCGGGAGAGCGTTATCACGAAGAAACATACCGGAATCAACAAAACAAATAATGATTGCCTCATTATCCGAGAGCTCCATAAAACAATACAATGTTTGTTACTAAAAATGGTACGGGCGCTCCTTTTGTTTCGATATGATGTTGCACTTGACAATTGGAGTTGGGTATATTGGTAGCTGGCTTAGTTATATCTTCGTATTTTGCCAGTAATTTTCTTACTCTAATTTATTGTGAAATAGTTTCAACACTAGTTTAATTTGCTCTGATAATTGTTGCAGGCATTGTCAGCTCAGTAATTTTCTCAGTAAGCTTTTTCAATCTAAATCGACGAGTAATTTGTGGTACAGTAAAAAAACAGCACCACGTATGGACGTGTTGACGTCAGCAATAACAAAATTCCATCTAAATTGGCGACTTAGTTCTATATTAAGGTTTAATGTTATTTCGCCGTACGTTCTAATGAGTCTACCGTTCGCGGCATGTACTATATGACGTGTAACACGCTTGTGCTTGAATGAGTTTCTTCACAACACTGATATATTTGCCCCGGTGTCGACTAAAAACCTCTCGCCACTTTGTCGGTCGGCTAAGATAAGGCGGTCGTAGGGGTGAATAGCTCAAAGTTCCGCCCTGGTTTGTGCTAATTGTAGTTTCCCGTTGCTTGACCTGGTTTTTCCAGGCACATGGTGGTTGACATTTATATGCCTTTTCTTTGAATCGCCTATGATACTGACACAGACCTTGATTACGATACCTTGATGCACTTCTTTACCTTGATCTTGAACGGAATTTACTGCGTCGATACTTTTCATTTTCGTCGCGTAGTGCAGCGATTTCAATTTTTATCTGTGTCAGCTGGTTTGTAAGGCTAGTGACCTCCTTAAATTAATTACTTGCAGAATTCATCTTTGAGTTTTCAAATATCATGTCTGCCATCTCACTCATATTTTTTAGTGCAGCGTTTTCTAAAACTCTAAGGATGGATGTTATGGTATTCGGGAGTTGGCTTAGCCATAACGACCGGATTGTGTCGTCGTTAGTAATGCCTTCTCCTAGTTGCGTCATTTGACGCAAAAACTGAGATGGTTTTTTGTCACCTAGTTTGATTTCGTAGAAATAGCGTTGAAACTTCTTTTGATTTGATTCTTCGTAGCAAGAAATGAGGCGGTCTTTTATTGTTTTATATTTGTTCTCTTCCGAGCGGTTAACGATGATGTCACTGACTTCACGTATTTCATCCTTCGATAAATTTGCGATTACAAGATTATATTTGTAGCCATCTCCTTGTTTCTGGGTGGCGACTGTAGCTTCAAACTGGGTAAATCATAATTTTGGTTGATCTTGCCAGAAGCGTGGTTTGCGTTTTGATATGCTTATGGCGTTAACTTCAGGTTCCGATGTAACAGCTTTGACTGGAGCACGTAGAGCCATTTTCCTTTGTATTTCGGTCGGCTCCTCAAACTTCTTGTGTCGGATGCGTGACTAGCGTCGGGGTCACCAGTCATTACGATCAGGAAAAGGGTTATAAATCAAGACACGATTACATGTTGAGTGACAGTTTATTTGTTAAAATAATGAGCTTATATACTATAATAAACGTGTGACCTACGGTAATATTTCATCATATCATGATCTTACTTTTAGCACGCATGTTTACTGAATAGAAAAACTCATTCTCTGTAGGTCACGTCTGGGGACGCCACATATCGCTTGCGACCTCCTAAGCCTAGATACGATATGACTTGGGTTACTTTATGCGAGCTATCCCACTAAAACCACTCAGTACTCAAACGAAACACTAAGTCTTGAACTAATTACAAAAAATTTATTACATTATTAGCTCTTGTTACGGCTCATCGGGTCCAAACATTGTCAAAATTTTTTATAAAAAATATACAAATTAGACCAAATGATATTATAATTAAAATACCCGACCTAATTAAAACATCAAAGCATGGTAGCAACCAACCTGTTTTAGTATTACCATATTTTACTCAAAAGAAAGAAATATGCCCCGCACAAACACTTACTGATTATGTAAATAAAACATCTGCTTTAAGAAAAAATGTCTGTTCATAGGATGTAAGAAACCGTACAAGGAGGCCACGGCACAGACTCTAAGCCGATGGATAAAGAGTACCGTACACGCGAGTGGGATAAATGTATCGATATTCTCATCACATAGTGTCAGGCATGCACCATCACCATCACCGCAGGTTGGAGTAAAACCTCAGATACATTCTTTAAATTTTGTTACAGATATATATCAAACAGGACCCGACAGCCATAGCAAAAGCTATTATCAATGAGAATTCAACCTCGTGAATAATAATTAAATGAAACTATGTTTAATAAATAATAATTTAACGTATTAATGTAAGAAAACATATAGTATGTACCATAAAAATATATAAACTCATACTGTATAAAACATATAAAAATAATTACTAATTAACACTTCTATTTACAATTCAAAAAAGCCAATTTAATTGTAGGCAAAATAAATATTGATTCTGCTTTGAAAGTTGTTTGATATTTTTAGATCTGTAGCTTCTTCTCTCAACATCTACATGTGTATATTGAATTATAAAGTTTATTTTTCAGCTTACTAATCTTGAGAACGAAGCCAAGTATAACTTATGATTAAACGAACTCCCCTGTACGTGAAGTTCTATCATAGTTATACGTAGGCTTCGTTCGAAGAGATTAGTAAGTCCCTCTCGCGCAATCCCGATCTAAAAACATCAGTTATCACAATTACTCTCGAAGTTTATTTTTAGCTTACTAATCTCTTCAAACGAAGCCTACGTATAACTATGATAACTTCACGTACAGGTAAGTTCATTTAATCAAAGTTTCATTCCTTTTTCCTACGAATGATTTATTGGTTTGTTTAAAAACAGGCGCCGGACCGCCGCCGCACCGCATCGTGTGGTCGCTACTCCGGCGAGATGACCTGCGGTGCGGCGCCGCACCGCATCGTATGGCATGGCTCGAAGGGCATTGCGGCACCGGAGTGGCACCGCTCAGTTGTCTGCGCGCATAGTAGCAGGTAGTCTTCATACAAAAAAAACTAGGAATTATGTCTATGGTTAGAACTTTTTGATTATGACAGCTCCGTTGCTACTTTTCGAGCGAACAATTTTATTGTCATATGTTTAATTGTCTAAGAAAAATTCTTGATATTCTTTATAAAAAAAAAGACCGTCACTATTGCTCAAGGCTATATAAGGACTGACCCAATATCGTCGTGTGTTTCTACGTCGTCGTCGGTTGCGTCAGTGGCGAAGTAATAACAGCAGCAACACACGTCTTTCCCAATACATTTTTTAATACAGGCTGTCGTCGGAATGCGGTGCTGGAAAGCGAGCGCGCCGAGCACGAGTCCGTCGCTGCTACGGTACCGCAAAACGTTGCGGCGCCGCACTCACCGTGTGGTCGCTAGTCCAGCGAGATAACCTGCGGTGCGGCGCCGCACCGCATCGTGTGGCATCCTTACTCTTATTTTGATTTCTCAAAACAACACGCCTGCACTTGTGCTGGTTTCTGAGATAGGACTCTTACCTTATTAATGGTGACAGAATGTTAAAATTGTTATAGTACAAGAGAATATTATCGATTACTTTGGAACAAAAAAGAACAAATATTTCTTGTATATAATAGTAGTAGACTATCACTTCAAAAGAATCATTCCATTATCTTATGTTCATCTACGTGTCAAATATTACTTTGCCGTTTTGAGGTTAAGTTTTGAATTCATATTTTTATTACTACCTTTAATGTAAATCTTTTAATTACATGTTTTACTAAGCTTAAATTGAGGGACAAAAACGTGAGTATTTACTTCATTAAATGCTACGACTTTGTGTGGTTGTGATAAAATATGGACTTCTGCTTTTATTCTGAGTACCTTCGATTTTAATTGACCTATGTATTATATATGCATATAGTAGATGTACGTTTATTTATTTGCAACATTTCTTTTCATTTCATTTGATTTGTTTGAGTTACTTCAAACTGATTAAACAGGTTCTTTTGATATTTCTTAGGTTCATTGAGAAAACTGGGCTACTTACGACTGAATACATTTAAAAGAAACCACATTTATACATGTTGAAAGGTAGATGAGCATCAAACATTTATATCAATTCTGAATGGCCCAATAAATATCTGAATCTGGACAATATAATAGAGCACATTGTAAAGTTGCGAACAACCACTGGTCACATATTTAGTTATTAGGTAGTTTAAAACAGTAAATGCAAAATTTGACAGTGGCGCAGTTTAATTATTTTACCGCAAATTGATATGTCTGATGGTTTTGGCTGGAAGCTTTTCATTATCTGTGATTTAGAAAATCATTTGTGAATTTTTTATCGACAAAAATTTGATTTTATACCCTATATATAAAGCCGGAGCTCGCTTAAATTGTATCGATTACAAGAAAATCCAAGTAATCGGCGGTAAAAATTATAAAGTATCTATTTCATTTTATTCTAGATTTAAGACAAGATTCCACAAACAAAGACTACAGTAGTACATAATTTACAAATTACGTAATCTAGAATATATACACTAGAAGAAAACAAAATAAATAAAATCATGAGGCCATGTTTTGACCTTGAAACTCTCAGAAGCAATCTAAATTCATTGTTACATTTTTGCGACTGATAAAAAGGCTTTGGCTACCTTCCAACTATTGTTACGATTGCATGTGAATCCAACATGTCGGATGAAAATTCATAAATTCCGATATTTGTGTCGTTTCGATGACAGCATGTTATGGTGATGGTAACATAATCTTAAATTGTTGTTGTAGCAATTAAATTAAAAGTGCTTATTTAAATAAAAAAATGTTTACTGAAATTTTCATACTGTCATAACTAAATAACTGCGATGAAATTAAATTATCAGTCAAGTTCCAGCTTGATTCAAAAGGTGTAATTCAAAAATAATTTAAAACAATGAAAATAATTCGAGTGTAAAATAAAACATATACACGTCAATAAAAAACATTGAAACGACAAATAAAGATTGGATTATTGCCAAATATAGCTTGCCAAATTAATAATTGCTTAATAGCTGTTTCAAATATAAATCAAAGCCTTTCTACACACTATTGTAGATCTGAATAACAATTCTTGGCTTACTCAAGTTGGCTTTACTATTTAACTATTAAAATTAGCATATATATAATTGAAGTTTTATACAAAATGCACCATCGCAAAAGTATCACGTACACAATTCGTTTAGCAAGATTTATTTGGCGCCACCAGTTAGAGCCTTCATCAATGTATAAAATTTATTAATGATGGATAATAATGAACAATATTAAAATATAAAAGTTGAAATATAATATCATGAGGCGCAACGTAAGGTGCCAAACAACTCGCATATATAGACGCATCGATGCGGGACCCACTTGGAGACCGCGGGGACACCCAAAACCCCCTGGAGATCGCCGTCGGGTCCTCTCCTTTCAGTTACCAACGGGAAGCTACCTACTTTTACCTGTACGTAATAACCCTAAATGCATTTAAAATACTCCTAATCATAAAAGATCGGCACTTTTACCTATTGTGTATAATCCCGCGCTTATCTAAAGTGTATATATTTCACACCATTACAACAGATGAAGGGTAGAGAGAAAGACGTAATATTTTGCAAGGGATTTCCCCTGAGTAAGGCCTGATTTTATCTAGTTCTTCTCATATAATACGTTTATTATTAAAAATTGTCATTTTTGTCATGAAAGTACTTCAAAATAAAACAATAAAACACAGGCCTTCCATCAATATACTTTTCTGAAACTGCTTACTGAATATTGCTGTATATTTTGTCGTTATAATCAATAACAACGCAATAACGCTATCTCAGTCCCCAAGGAGCAATAAAATAAATGTATTTACAGACTCTGATATTCAGTGTATTACAAACTATTTTTATATAACGTACGTTATGATATAACTTATGTGATATAACTTAATAAATTATGTTGATTAAACCTTTAATAGGAATGATAATTTTTTGTTTTTAATATAGGACTCTCATTTTTATGTTTTCCTTTGTATAATAAAAGGTATTCGATTATTTTTTATTATGATTTGGTAAAACTATTGTTGGTATAGGCAAGATGATAGTCTGACAGAAAATATTTAAATTGCACTTCTAGAATCTGTATCAAGAATCTGGGTTATTCTTATAGATTTAAATAAAATACTAATAATGTCACTTCCGTACGCAAGGATTAGGATGTGTTTATCTCATGTTTTATGACGTGATAATGTTGACTGAAAAATAGGGTTAAAATTCGCATTCAATGGTTGATGTAATGGACGAGTGATAGTTATCTTGTCTAATTATTCAACCTCTGAGTATTCCAAATCAACGATGAAATCTTGAAAGTGCTGTAGTGCGTTTTTCTTATTTATATACTTTATTCGTTTTACTTTGAGACAAAACTTATTTAATTTGATTATATTTTAATTGTGAATGTAATTTATGTAATAATTGTTAATTCAATTGCTTTAATGATTTAAATATATATTTCCAATTTTATAATTTTGCACGCTGAATTATCAGCAGTATATGATGGAACTAATTTTTATTTAAGACCTAACTGTACCATATATTGGCAAATAAAGATTTTATCTATCATATCTCATCTCTTATTATTTGTAATACTTTTAAAATAAAAAGCGCTACTTAGGAAAAACCGGTGAAAGAACATTTTTTACAGACGACTTTATGAAATACAACTTTTTCTAACATATATTTATGACAGGTTAGACAAAGTCATAGATCATAAATTTGTCATACTCAATACTTCCATAAAACTAGGTTTTCGTCGGAAATCTCGCGAGGCTACTAATGTGGGACCCACGTGGACTTTTAGTAATTTATAATTAATTAAGCGTAGGTTAGTTAATTCTAGCTAAGCGTAGCCCTTTTAACTTATAGTTAGATAAACATTCGGTTAGCTGTATACACATTGTTATCGGCTACTTTGAACTAATATCCGTAATTATCCGCTGTTTTACAACTATAGTTCAGTCCAAATAAAATCAATACTTCAAGAGATTTGTCTTGAAAATATATTTTGATTTTCACCAAGGAATTTTAGATCCTAACATAATTCTTACTTGGGAGCTGTAATGACAGGATCAATATAACTTACTCTAGACAACCCATATTTTTCCGTACAGGCGCATGTTTGCATCAAGGAAGGACTTTTTTTGTAGAGTTAGCGATTTTGTTATCACAGTTTAACCACGTTATATGTAAAATGTGCTATAAAATACTATAGCCACAGCTCATTTAAGGTGTAAAAACGTATTTGATCTTAAATAATTTGTAACTTAATAAAATTTATTTTTTAAAATACCTTACATTGAAATTCTCTGCAACCATACCAAATTAAAGCTTTGCATATGAATACGCGCGAAGACTGATAAAAACAAAAACGTGGATTTCTTAGTTACGAAAGTCAAACGTGAACTAAACTTGGTTCATTAGTGCAGAAATTCGAAATTAACTAAAGTCCTAACATAAGAAAATTCACACCTATATAATTTTTTTAATTTGTGTGTTATACATAATTTAACGAATGTTTATTATAGTTTTACTAGTAAGATTGTGGTTCGTATTGATTTTAAATATTTTCGGATTCCATAAATACTTAGTTTTTGTGTCTTAGTATTCGATAGAAATAGTTTCAAATCCTTCCCGAACCTTTTTACATTTACTAAATTATATTTACATATTTTTGAGCCACCTTGCATCAATTTTGTTGCTCCAAAGGGGCTAAATGGTGTTAGATATTGGCTGTAGAAGAAGTTACTTAATGCACGATTAAGGCCAGAGTTCCCTAGACTTCAAGATCTCCCGGAAAAACTGTACTGGGTATAATGTAATCGCAAAATATTATTCATAGATTAATATCATAACCATTTAATCAAAAAAACCTTAGTATAACATCCCGTGGATTATCCACCATGAGGGGGTATTCATTCAACTTGAATGAGTTTCATTGATGTTAATGTAGTCTGATAAGTTGCGAAGTTACAATTTTCAAAAGCAATGAGGAAGAATAGACGTATTTTTAAATTTTTTGCACTGTCTACGTCCAATTTGTGCCTAAATTAACACGTGTCAAAAAACAAAAACACAAACAGCTGATTGATGGTCCGTTCACCATCTTGTATTAATGCCATGGATAGTATGATGTGTACCACCAAACTCGGTGATAAAAATATTTTACCAGGCATAGTGTTTCAATTTCCAGAATTACAATTGATACAATAAACAAAAATCATTTATTCCGAGTATAATATACACTAACTCTTAGGATTTCGTCTTATTTTAGTTTCACGAAGCCCAGCGTCAGAAACTGAACCTCTCCAACTAATCTTCGATTGCACTGTTTTTATATAAATGACTAGTCACAGCATTGTGATACAAAGTTGTATAAAATTAGATTTCCCATTTTACTACAAAATTATTTACTAGTAAAAAGCCTATGCCAAGGATAATAAGAACAAATTGAAACAAAATACATTGCAAGTAAAGTTGAGGAATCTAGATTTCTCTGTATTTCAATTTTATTCTCTCCCATTATGATGAACTCGTCTCATCGATCTTGTCTCGTCTCGTCTATAACTCGACAAAGACAAATGTGATCGTAAAAATAAGAAGCACAGTAGTGTTGCATTGTACGGATTTGCTTTGATTTCCAAGGACATCTATCGGAATATATTTAGGGGTACTGGTTATATCTGTTAACGACAGAAGGTTTATAGTAAAAAAAATTTAAATATAGTAGTTTTTCAGGAAGTATTCCAAACTTTTGAAGGATTTTTCATTTTTTCTTTTCCTCTCTAAACAAGCTACGGAACGGCCGTGTGTCAAATTTGTCTTGTTAAATATCTATTTTTTTAAATCAACAATTCTCAAACGCAAAGTAACAGGCGTGCATTAACAGTGTTAAGTAAGGTAAACCATTTGTGTTGTGTCCCAATTTATAAGCTTTAAGCAATTTTATTGATATAGATCGAATAACTACGACTTCACTGTGTAACTATGGCAACAAAACTTCCCAGCAAGCAACAATGCTCTTGGGGTTCAGAAGTAGGTAAATAACGTCTAGATGACATAGAAAAACTATACTCTTATACTACAAATACATTGTGTTATAACATGTTAAAAATCTTCTTTTACTTTACATTCGTATACAAACACAAACAAATTCGGTGGGTAGTTCATTTCTTAAAATATAAATAACCACTGGTTCAACAACCAAACTCACTAAGACTTAGGACTACCCACTCTTAGTAAAAATAACATGTGATAGTGTCAATTTGTCATGTGGTACAAGTCAAAATAAATATTGTTATATTTTTATGTTAAATGTTACGATGATAAACAAAATACAATAAAAACTGCTTAATTTAGATATACAAAGAACACTTTATATAGTCTACCAGATTTGAAATATTTCATACTTATATATATTTTATAGTTAGAACAAGAAATTACGTTTACTTCTCTATGTATCCTTTTGTAAATAAATGGGGCATTTAAACTGCACTGCCTACGTGCGAACGTACTAGAGACTATTGCAGTTGAGAATATGAAAATGAATATGAAATTCCGATGTTCGTATCTTTTTTTTTTGTTTTGAACGAAAGTCGCTTTTCATGAAAAGCTGGAAATAGTAATTAATTTGGTACTGGCGCTTCGCCGGGTGCTCCCCCACCACACTCGCTTCGCTCGCTCGACTCGCGCATGTATTAACTACATACAAACCTAACCTTACTCATTTGAAAGTCGCTACAGTGAACTTTGGAATTAATGTGCATCGTAGGTCTATACTTTGAAACATACATACATCGCGATTTCGTAATTGAAAGTTCAGTAGCGGAGTGTAATCTCACATTTGAACAGCATTTATTCATTTTGAGTAGCAAAAATAATATTTGTACAAAACGTATAATTATTCTATTGTGTGTTTATTTCTTTTGCACCATTATATCATATACTTTAGGACCCTTTTTATAAAAAAGCTTTTATTTATTTTTTTGGAGTTATTTATTTTATTTGGTACCTAGGCTTAGTATCTTAAAAATATTTTTGGTGACCGTTTAAATTGTACCCTTACTGAAATACACTGCATGATATTTCAATTTATTTGCTAAAACATGGCATGTATTGTTTGAATTACTCGATGCTTAAATCATTCTGAAAAGCCCTTCCATAAAAAACTTAAAAGTATAAAATAGTTTCTACTGAACCCGTTCGAAAGCTTTTCTAACAATAACATAACTTACCTTTCCAGCAAAACTTTATATTGCTTTCCTTTACTTTTGCAACGGTTCAGTTTTGAAACTGTGGTACAAATTATAAACTTGAAACAAAGGACGTGTGTAAAACTTATGCCGAATTCCTTTGTGCGGTGTAGGAAGAGAGATGGTTGCTTAGTTTTATATTATCAGTACACTTATGCTATTCGCTATCAATACTGCAACAAAATTTCTTAATTTTGTTTATTTTATATTTACAAGTTGTCTATTAAACTTGGCGGTGTCATGGTATCATTAAATGTAGTTAACCGTGCCTTATACCGGGACTTATGGATTTGAATCATGGTCGGGAAAACCATATTTAATGTTACTCAACTATCGCATTAGGTTTACCCTGTAACGTGTTTGTAATAAAAAAATATAATAAATTAATTAATTTAACGTTTGTGTAAATGACGATTGCATGTCCTTAACAGAAACATTAAATTTCTAGTTGGGAAATAGATTAACTTCACCCTGTCTCATTATATTGATGTAAAAAGACATTTTCTTATTATTACTAAAGATTAAAAGGTGACATACAATTAGTACACAAAATCAATAAAACTCAGTACAGTTATTACCTATCAGGTAGTGAAGAAATAGGAATATTAAAGATGCACACATACTTTAGTACCGCTCGGTTCTTGTATTTTTTTCGTGTACTAGTCAAATCGTATTCCTCTCAGTCTACTGACACTACCTTTAAAACGCCAAAATATAATGATGTATCGATCAACATTCGTTACGAGTTATATAATAGTTTGTGGACCAATTATGAATGAAATAAAATATTTTGTTTTTGATCTTGTGTTATGCAGTTTTTGTTATAGATAGATCAAGACCTAAAATCTGCTGTTCTTGCAATCATTTTATTTATGTAAGGGTAAATTTTTCAATAGTCAAACAAATATTACCTGGATAATAACTTTGACCCTTGATAAAACTTTCCTTAGAAATTATGTCAATTTCTTAAAATTACACTAGAGATAAAAATTATCTGAGCATTGGAAAATCTGCCCTAAATTATAAAAAATTGTCACTCTCAAACCGTATTCAAGGTTAAGTAAATTGTATTCATAAGTAAGTTGAGCAATTTAATGCACGATCTTTATTTCACAATAACTGGTTCTCATAATCCGTATTTTAATGCCCGCTGACACGCAAAGTAAGCAAGTTATGTATATTAGAAAAAGTATTTTGTGGCATATTGCATGCAGTTAAAGATATGGAACAGGGTATAAATTTATCCCATAAAAATTGAATTCTTTAAATTTTTTTTTCGTTTTTATTGGAAGTCAAAACTGAGTTTAAAAGAAATGTACTTCTAACAATAACTTAAGCCAACAATGAAAAATCTGGCAAATAATATTGATTCTAAAAGAAACGTACATGATGGAAAAGATATAAAAATGGAAATTAGAGGCTACGCCAATAATTTTTTTTTTAAATATAATCAATACATATCAATACGTATTATAAAACAAAGCGATAAACTCAAAGGTTACAAAATAGATATTTACGTTACTACATAGGTTTACACCAATGGATTCAAGAGGAAGGTTTTTGTGTATCATCATCAGCCCATATTCGTCCACTGCTGGACATAGGCCTCCCCAATTGCACGCCATCGAGGTTTTGTGTATGATTCTTTATTTTTTTTTATAAATTCGTTGAAAAATTATGATAAATGTGGAAAAACTCGAAAAAAAATCAGCTAACTTGGAATTTTCTTTGAAAACGCTAACTTATCCCTTTGAGATATAACAAAACAATATTTTGTGAAATTGTTGCTATATTATGGTTAACACAAAAGCTTTACAACTAGCTTACTAAAACCGTTTCATTGTTTAAAAAATGGTCACATAAAATGTGGTAATTGGAGAGCTACTCGTATTTACACAGATACGATACTAATCCTTATCCAATTAAATACGTTAGTTAAGCATTTTATACTCATTATAATTGCCCTTTACACCATACACTTTAAACTCATATCTTAGTTATCGCAAAATAAAACTACAGCGCGACAAAACAAATTGGTCCACTGGCGTTACCTGTCGAAAGGGCTTTAATGATTGTATTTGTTTTATATTAAGTGTTACCTATCGAGTTTGGTGTTAAATAAGGTACTTTGGTCTTTATTCGATTCGAATATTTGTATTAGTTTGATAATTTTAATACAATGGTTTTATGCAGGTTGTAGTTGCGTTGGTTTCATTTTCTGTAGTAAATTAGTTGAAATTATAAGGCACATTTTTAACGTATGTTGTCTTTAGTTTAACAAGTAAACATACCTTTGATTGAGTTAACATTGAATATCAATAAATTAGTAATATGATTATAATATGTAGCGATGCTTTATATTTTAAAATACTTGCTGGATGGGAAACAAATACTTTGAAAGTACTCCAAGTAAAATAACTTATGATTAAACGAACTTACCTGTAGGTGAAGTTCTATCATAGTTATACGTAGGCTTCGTTCGAAGAGATTAGTAAGCTGAAAAATAAACTTCGTAATTACATATACACATGTAGATGTTGAGAGAGGAAGCTACAGATCTAAAAATATCAAACAACTTTCAAGGTAGAATCAATATTTATTTTGTCTACAATTGAATTGTAAATAGATCTGTTAATTAGTAATGATCTTTATATGTTTTATACAGTATGAGTATATATATTTTAAGGTATATACTACAAGTATTGTTACATTAATAAATTAAATTATTATTTATTAAACATAGTTTCAATTAATTATTATTCATGAGGTTGAATTCTCATTGATAATAGCTTTCGCTAAGGCTGTCGGGTCATGTTTGTCTATGTTTCTGTTATAAAATTTAAAGAATGTATCTGAGGTTTTACTTCAACCCGCGGTGTTTCTAATTTGATCTATATTGACGCCCAGACGATGCGCTTTAGACGCAGATGCATGCCTGACACTATGTGATGAGAATATGGATACATCTATCCCACTCACATGGTACTCTTTATCCATCGGCTTAGAGTCTGTGCCGTGGCCTCCTTGTGCGGTTTCTTACATCCTATGAACAGATACTCATTTTTTCTTAAAGCTGATGTTTTATTTACATAATCAGTAAGTGTTTGTGCGGGGCATATTTCTTTCTTTTGGGTAAAAATACTAAGACAGGTGGATTGCCACCATACTTTGATGTTAGGTCGGGTATTTTAATTATAATATCATTTGGTCTAATTTGTATATTTTTTATCAAAATTTTTGACAACGTTTAAACCAGATGAGCCGTAACAAGAGCTAACAAGGTAATACATTTTTTTGTAATTAGTTCAAGACTTAGTGTTTCGTTTGGATAGTGAGTAGTTAAGTGGGATAGCACGCATGAAGTATCCCAAGTCATATCGTATCTAGGCTTAGGAGGTCGCAAGCGATACACTCCTTTAAAGAATCTTGTAAGACCCTCATCTTTTGAAACACTAGGTCCTAAAATCAAGGATAGTGCTGCTCTAAAGCTATTAAGGCTCCCATATTGACTACCTCCTTCAAAATTAGTTGTTAAAAATTTTAAAACATCTGTGATGGAAGCCTCATAGAAATGTAAGGAGTTTTGTACGCAAAAGGTAAACCATTTTTTAAAACAAACATTGTATTATTTTATGGATCTCTCGGATAATGAGGCAATCATTATTTGTTTTGTTGATTCCGGGATGTTTCTTCGTGATAACGCTCTCCCGATAAAATCCCTGCAGCCAGGATAAGATGGCTTTGAATGTTTCGCTTGCTGGAATGACGAAAATCTACATTGGTGGTGTCTGCTTTAAAAGTAATCAATTCTGATAAGAGAAGATTTTCAAATAGAGGAAACCATGGTTGTGTTGGCCATAATTGCACACCTACAATGCCCATAGCTTTGTCGTTAACTATTTTTCTTAACATTTCTAAGATCACGGGAAAAGGTGGAAATGCATAAATGAAATCATTCGACCAATTAATAGTGAAAGCATTTATTGCGAATGCTTCCGGGTCTCTAAACCAAGCGACATATTTTATGCATTTTCGGTTTATCCGACTGGCAAACAAATCTATAGATGGCTCACCAAATTTATGGACAAGATGACTAAACATAAAATTTGTAACGTCTGGATGGATACGTCTAGACTCCCTATCAGCTATGATGTTATCTGATGATTTAATGTAATATGCATAAATAAAGATGTTACGTGATTCACACCACTGCCAAATATCCTTCGTGAGTCGCGTCAGGTGTATAAACTGAATTCCACCCATCCGATTGATATAGCTAATTGCAGTTGTGTTATCAACACGTAAAAGTATTTGACAGTTATGTAATTCTCGTGTAAATACTTTTAAAGCAAAAAATGCGGCTAATAATTCGAGATAATTTATATGGTGCTTTTGTTCTGACGGTGACCAACGACCACTCGCCGTCTGTGAGCCACACGCTGCACCCCACCCCGTAGTTGAGGCGTCAGAAAATATTTCTACTAATTAAGTATCGTCCTTGGTTCGGCTCTCAGGGGTTTCGAGAGCTCGTAACCACCAGCAAAGATCATTATGTAAGTAATCAGGAACGCTCATATACCGATTGTAGTCGTCGTGACCCCTTAGGTTTAGATATTTGCAACCAACTAATTTAGCGAATTCTTTGATTTTACAGCGTTTTATATTAAGGAATCTAATTATTTCTGTTTTTATGCGGTCTCTTTTATCTTGGGGTAGAATTATAATGTATGTTTTTGAATCTAAAATGAATCCTAAAAACTTACATTTAGTTGAAGGTTGTAATTTACTTTTTTCATAGTTTATAATAAAACATAATGCGGTTAATAGCTTTATAGTTGTTTTTATATTATTCATACAATCAGTGTATGAGTTTCCTTGTAAATAAACGACATCAATATATAAGATTGATATGTATCCAGCTAATCTAAGCATCCTAACGACAGGTTTCATTAATTTAGTGTAAACGTAAGGCACCGTATTTAAACCGAATGGCAAAACGTTAAATTCGTATGTTTTTTCACAAAATTTAAATCTTAGGTATTTTCTTGATTCAGGATGTATGTTTAAAAGAAAATAGGCGTCCTGCAGGTCGCAGGTGGCCATATAGCAATTTCTAGTCATAAGTTTAATCGCAGTACGCTAATCCTCTAGTTTGAAATGTTCTGTTTTTATAAATATTTTTAATATTTCAAATTTTTTAAATTTAATATAAATCGTTTTTTGCCGTTCGGCTTGGGTACAAGGAAAATGTTTGATATGTATTGATTATTACATGGAGTACATTCTGTAATAGCACCGATATTTAAAAGTTTATTACTTAAATTATTGAATTCTTGTGTTTCAGATTTTGTAGTCACCCGGTCCTACCGCTGCCGCGGGTGACTTATGTTGGATAGCCGGTTCCGAGAACTGCAGCTTATATCCTTCAATCCAGGAGAGGACAGTTTTATTGTTAAGCGTGACTATTGGTTAGCGAAAACAGAAAGACGACCGGCATAACATACCTCATTCAGTAGCGCCGGTTTGTCCGCGGCTGATAACGCGATGTCTTCGATGAGGCGGCGTGCTTCGGCGGCAGACGACCCATCGGTGGCGGTGGCGGCGGCGGCGGAGACGCTGTCGCCCTGTACCCGGCAGGCGGCTCCTCTGTGGCCCCGGCGGCCTGCGTGCTGGGAGCCTTCCAGTTTAAACCACGTGAAGTAGAAGGTTGCGGCTGAATGGGTTTCTTGTTATCTTTATCGTATATAGCCTTTATTTCGTCACCAGACTTTGACACCGCCTTAGCAGTTGTAAGGGTTTCTGCTAAGCCTTCACTGAACAGGTATTTGTCTATTTTAGTTTGCATCAAATGTTGATTTACGTCTTTCTTTAAGGAAGACAAAGCAAAGTAACGCCTTTTCGTCGAGTCAGAGTGAAATGTGTCGCACATAAGTTTGATAGCATCCATCAATTGCTTTAAAATTGTTTGATTTTTATGTTTTTCTTGTAATTGAACAGTAATTACATCGCTTAAACAAGAGATGGCAGTACTAACCTGCATTTGCCTATGTTCAACTCCTTTATCACGCTAGACACTTAACTCAGGCAATGCTGCCTTTATTTCAGGGTTCAACAAGGGAGGAATGATACGAGTGCAGTTTGCCGGGCATAGATATTTCTTATTATGTTCCTTTCGGGTATCATTATCTAAACCGTTGAGGAGTATATGTTCTAGGCGCTTAGATAAACCAACATGAATATCATTGCCATATTCAGTACAGAGCGAAGGATCATCACCGAAAAGTTTTGTTAAGTCATCATCCTCAGTGCATATGATTGGTGAATCGTCAGCGGGAACAGCATTTGTTTGTTGCTGCACTGACAATGCTGAAGACTCTGGTTGGTTTGAATCTTCAGGTAATGAATTAGGTATACAAGATACCAATACCTCTCCAGGAATGGTCTGTTCAATATTAATACTGTTCGTCTGTACAATGCCCGGTTCGGTAAAAAGTTCGATATCCATATCGTCAATAACTAATGAATTTTCCGCTGCTGGAAATTGAGAGAAAAGTTGCAATTCCATTGAATTGAACGTCTTTCTACGTCAAATTAGTAGGCAAATGTTGCAATTCCAGTGAATTGAATGGACCATACAAAGATAATAAGTACATACTCGTTATTTGGAAAAAATGGTAAATGTAAAATTCCAATGAATAAAACGCACCATACAAGGATAATCAGTTCATCAATTATTATTATTATACTTATTATTTGAAAAAGAGGGTAGATGTAAAATTCCGATGAATTAAACGAACCCAGTCAATGGCACATATCTCTTAATTATAAATAAAAAATAAAACTAACCTGTATTGTTATGCACAGAAGATCTAATTTTCTCACTTTTATCCGATGGTGACGGCGACGGAGAACGATTTTTTGCTTGCTTTAATTTTCGTTCTAATTTACGTAATTTTTTACTGATTTTTTCAATGTCCCTATCACGTTTTCTTTTCGGCATTATAAGCAAGTTCTAAACACACTAAAATAAAAATCTCTCTCAATTATTTAACTATAACGTATTTTATCGCGAGAGACTGTGCGAAGTGGTGAAGCACTGTAACGTGAATGACGGGATTGATGTAGGACGTCGATAGCATAGCTGTCAAGCGGTCAATCCGTTTGACATTTTAAGCTTTAAAAAAAAAACAAAAAAGAAAAGTAAAGAACAAAACTCTTAAATAAAGTGCATAGTGGTGAGTCCTGGGTGAAACTACATGTGTATATGTAATTACGAAGTTTATTTTTCAGCTTACTAATCTTGAGAACGAAGCCAAGTATAAATAAACATTATATTTTTATATAATCTACATGCCCAATGCAACACTATAACAGAAAATAAATTTAGGTGTAGGTTTATGTTTTTGTACCCGTGCGAAGCCGTAAAGAAGCACTTCGTAAAATATTGTATATATCGTATATATCGTGAGATAGCAGAGACCTTTTGTCGCCATTTCAATTTGGAAATGTACGAAACTCTTTGTTTAAGAAAAATCTTGTTTCATGTTTAACCCGATAATGAGATAATAATATTCACCTGATTGGGTTATTCATACACCTCATTCCGTAAAAGCAAAAGTACACATTATAATATATTTGTTGATATTTTTTTTTTGTTAATACTTACTACAACTTTCGCTGCGTAGTTCTTTATTAAAATTTGTTAATATAATTCTTAAAAGTAACAACACAGCAAAAATTGTACTATTTTTTATTCACCGACTTACCTGCCATTACAATTCTTTTAACGTTGTTTTTCTTTGTCAGTTGTGTTCTGCTTGTTAGTGATCGAGTCGGAGAAAAGTAAAAAGTTTAGTTTCTTTTGAGATAAATTTTAGTTGCCAGTAGATTGCGATTTCACGGTTGGCTATTCAAAGCGTATATATTTATTACTAACATTAAAGAAGGTAATGAATTACCTTTTTAACGAGTAGGTACTTTAAAAAATATATTGTATAAGAATTTATCTTTTTAATTAATTTTTCACGATTCATTTTATTAAATAATATACTTTTAAACCAGATTTTATTGGATTTAAATATGTTTTTACATTTTAACTCGAACTTTTGATACCTTTTCAGATACCGTGGTCACGAGATGACAGGTCAAACAGCAGTAGTAGGGTTTGACGGGCTCTGGCTCACTTATTAGGTATGGTATCAAACGCGAATTAATTTCATAAGGTCGCGGGTGATCGAATCAAACCGCGACGCTCGCTAAGTTACCAGACGTATTCTCCCGTTTTTCTCTCTCTAATCAAATCAATGCGCAGTATTGAATCACGCGTTATGTAGCATGTTTTAACTTGTTAGATAAGGCAAAACAAATTTTTGTCACAACAATGTAGTCTCATAACGACGGTTACTTTTTGTGTTTCTTGGAAAATTAAAAAGTTACAATGGGTTTTTTTATCAAAAACAAATTCTTGTGATAACAATAAAGGGACATGATTTGCTGCTTCCTCAATTAATTCTATTGTTCCTTTATCGGTTTGTAGTCTCATGACGACGACGGTTAATTTTTTACGCATCGAACCACCTGCTTCTTCTAACTTTTTTATCCATTTTGGATTGATATAAACCGAAGGGAGTTCATACATCCGTACATTTCAAATCTACCAGTGCGAGTGAAAACTTGAAAGTTATTACCCAGTAAGAAGTCCCTGCATCGCTGCTACACAAAATGTCTGTGAGTATTGCTTTTAATTATTTTAATTTTTTCTATTTGTGTAATTAAAATGTGTTTTTATTACCCATACTTTGGTCGCTAGAGTTGTAATATTGTCTTATGATATTAACAAAGTTTAGTAATTTTTATGAGGCTATTTATTTGATTCACTACTTTCTTCATTTCGCAGTTTGTTTTTTCAAACTTTGTATGTTTTCATGGAACCATTTAATATTTAAATTCTTTGATAGAGATACATGTCCGTTTTATTTCAATGTAACTTAACAAACTTGTTAATTTTGTTCTTTACTTTTGTTTCAGAGTCAAGACACTTTTACACTAAAAAATTACTACTTTCCTAATACTCCCGATGAAGACGAAGAAATCACTCTACCGTCGTTCAAATAAATACCCAAAACGTCGGTTGCAAAAGAGTGGCAAACAACATCGAAAAGTTTTTTGAAAAACCGAAAAGGAAGAAGAAGGGTACAGTTGGGCACAATTTGGACCTGTATATGTTTTGTAGCACGAAAGTCTATCATTAAAGGAACATTTTATATAATATCCAAAACTGTACACTTCATGTTTTTGTATTTCAATAGAAAACGATTGATTGGGATCGTTTTCACAAGTATGGATTGGATTAAGAAACGCTTCGAAATCAGCATACACAACAAATGGTACTTTCAGCTTACGGTCGTATCTATCAAACGTAATTTGGTTATTTGTAACGTTTTCGCCAAACCAATTTTTCTTTTTAGAAATCTGATCACTAGGTAAGTCTACTTTAATTTGACCACAGTCACGTTGTTGGTGTTCTAGCAACTTTGTTTTGATAGAAAAATTAGGCAAACAACCATCAAAAATATGAGCGAAAGACTTGTGTGAGTTTAATTGCCTACTCACTAATCTAGATAAGTTTTTAATGTAACAATAGTGACCAGAAATCCCTCTGGCAAGGTAAAGAAGGTTAATGTGAATAGTTTTACGAGATTTGGTGTGATACAGAGGACCTATAATTTGATTGAGTTTACTTTTCGTATCGTATTCTAATCCAAAAAGGTTGACACTAATATTGTAAAGTTTTTCAAACTTATGTATATCCTTAATTTTAATGGGAAACGGAATGTTTTCAAACTTCAGTTTATTCATATGCTTTACGTATGAAGTCACCCTATCAGAATTACTATTGGTAGGAAATAATGCTGATAAAATTGCCCACATAAAACATTGATGGTCATTATTTTTAACATTTATAACCGCTTTTTTTTAACTTAATATCAATTGGTGAATCAATAAATGAAGATCCACGTAAAGGATTGAATTGATTGACATTCATATCTAAATGTTTTATCTTTTCTAAAGACCAACCACTATCTTTTTTTTCAAAATTGATAACTTTATTTGTAATTTCGTTATTTATTGAAGCAAAAATCATTTTTAAATCGTCACCATGGCAGACAATCCATTTAACGTTTGGAAATCAAATATTTTCTTTTGCTGTTTAGTTTCTTGTGTGAAATCAGCTTTTAAAATAAAGTTCACTTTGATTTTTGTTTGTTTTTGAATGCATTCTTCTAACAATAAAAATATGGTTTCCTTAATATTTGTGAGGAACGATTCTGGTGTTTCAAAGTAATTATTTATTTCGTCATTGGACTCGGAAGTGATTCTAAAAGTAAGAAGGCGGTTGCCGAACGTGGAATCGATTAAATCGACGTTTTTAAGTTTTTTTATGCGATGATAGCACATGACTTTTAGGACTTTCACTTTTTAAATGGCTAGCAAAGTATTTTTTTGAAATAATTATTTTACAAATCATACATTCAATGCGATCACTATGTTTTGAATTTACGTTTGATCCATGTTTAACTTCTTCTGAACTTGTTGACGGCAGACATAACCTCTTACTACTTGGATTTTCTTCAGGAAACACTTCCGCAGAAGTTCGCTTCGCTCCTCCTTTTCCAATCTTCACACAAATTGAACAAATCGATATCGTATGAAGTGTCCATATTGAAGTTCATTTGGTACTGCTGATACACAAAATGTCACAAGAACAACAAATTGTATGGATGAAAAATTTGAATTTTATTAACAACCACTGAGCAGGTAGTTGCGTGCACTCACAGTTATGTGTCTCTCACTTGGTTTTATTATTAAAGTTAGTATTGTCACTGAATCACATCACAACTTTAAGAGCTGTCTCACGGTTTTTTGTCCTTAGTCTCCACAAAGAACATTTAGTAGATGATATCTCGGGTGCTCCGATAGTGTTGGTCGTCTCCGCTGTGAGCGTAATATTTCACACGCACGTCTGTATGTTTCCAAAGCTCCAATGTTCATGTCATATATTTCGATTTTCACAAGATAACTCGCATTTGAACCGTCATCGTCATTAGTTGATATGTAGCTTACACCACCCTCACTACAATGCCCACGCACGATAACTTAGCACCCTTCTTCTTCCTTTTCGGTTTTTCAAAAACTTTTCGATGTTGTATGCCACTCTTTTGCAACCGACGTTTTGGGTATTTATCTTGAACGACGGTAGAGTGATTTCTTTGTCTTCATCGGGAGTATTAGGAAAGTAGTAGTTTTTTAGTGTAAAAGTGTCTTGACTCTGAAACAAAAGTAAAGAACAAAATTAACAAGTTTGTTAAGTTACATTGAAATAAAACGGACATGTATCTCTATCAAAGAATTTAAATATTAAATGGTTCCATGAAAACATACAAAGTTTGAAAAAACAAACTGCGAAATGAAGAAAGTAGTGAATCGAATAAATAGCCTCATAAAAATTACTAAACTTTGTTAATATCATAAGACAATATTACAACTCTAGCGACCAAAGTATGGGTAATAAAAACACATTTTAATTACACAAATAGAAAAATTAAAAAAAATTAAAAGCAATACTCACAGACATTTTGTGTAGCAGCGATGCAGGGACTTCTTACTGGGTAATAACTTTCAAGTTTTCACTCGCACTGGTAGATTTGAAATGTACGGATGTATGAACTCCCTTCGGTTTATATCAATCCAAAATGGATAAAAAGGTTAGAAGAAGCAGGTGGTTCGATGCGTAAAAAATTAACCGTCGTCGTCATGAGACTACAAACCGATAAAGGAACAATAGAATTAATTGAGGAAGCAGCAAATCATGTCCCTTTATTGTTATCACAAGAATTTGTTTTTGATAAAAAAACCCATTGTAACTTTTTAATTTTCCAAGAAACACAAAAAGTAACCGTCGTTATGAGACTACATTGTTGTGACAAAAATTTGTTTTGCCTTATCTAACAAGTTAAAACATGCTACATAACGCGTGATTCAATACTGCGCATTGATTTGATTAGAGAGAGAAAAACGGGAGAATACGTCTGGTAACTTAGCGAGCGTCGCGGTTTGATTCGATCACCCGCGACCTTATGAAATTAATTCGCGTTTGATACCATACCTAATAAGTGAGCCAGAGCCCGTCAAACCCTACTACTGCTGTTTGACCTGTCATCTCGTGACCACGGTATCTGAAAAGGTATCAAAAGTTCGAGTTAAAATGTAAAAACATATTTAAATCCAATAAAATCTGGTTTAAAAGTATATTATTTAATAAAATGAATCGTGAAAAATTAATTAAAAAGATAAATTCTTATACAATATATTTTTTAAAGTACCTACTCGTTAAAAAGGTAATTCATTACCTTCTTTAATGTTAGTAATAAATATATACGCTTTGAATAGCCAACCGTGAAATCGCAATCTACTGGCAACTAAAATTTATCTCAAAAGAAACTAAACTTTTTACTTTTCTCCGACTCGATCACTAACAAGCAGAACACAACTGACAAAGAAAAACAACGTTAAAAGAATTGTAATGGCAGGTAAGTCGGTGAATAAAAAATAGTACAATTTTTGCTGTGTTGTTACTTTTAAGAATTATATTAACAAATTTTAATAAAGAACTACGCAGCGAAAGTTGTAGTAAGTATTAACAAAAAAAAAATATCAACAAATATATTATAATGTGTACTTTTGCTTTTACGGAATGAGGTGTATGAATAACCCAATCAGGTGAATATTATTATCTCATTATCGGGTTAAACATGAAACAAGATTTTTCTTAAACAAAGAGTTTCGTACATTTCCAAATTGAAATGGCGACAAAAGGTCTCTGCTATCTCACGATATATACGATATATACAATATTTTACGAAGTGCTTCTTTACGGCTTCGCACGGGTACAAAAACATAAACCTACACCTAAATTTATTTTCTGTTATAGTGTTGCATTGGGCATGTAGATTATATAAAAATATAATGTTTATTTATACTTGGCTTCGTTCTCAAGATTAGTAAGCTGAAAAATAAACTTCGTAATTACATATACACATGTAGTTTCACCCAGGACTCACCACTATGCACTTTATTTAAGAGTTTTGTTCTTTACTTTTCTTTTTTGTTTTTTTTTTAAAGCTTAAAATGTCAAACGGATTGACCGCTTGACAGCTATGCTATCGACGTCCTACATCAATCCCGTCATTCACGTTACAGTGCTTCACCACTTCGCACAGTCTCTCGCGATAAAATACGTTATAGTTAAATAATTGAGAGAGATTTTTATTTTAGTGTGTTTAGAACTTGCTTATAATGCCGAAAAGAAAACGTGATAGGGACATTGAAAAAATCAGTAAAAAATTACGTAAATTAGAACGAAAATTAAAGCAAGCAAAAAATCGTTCTCCGTCGCCGTCACCATCGGATAAAAGTGAGAAAATTAGATCTTCTGTGCATAACAATACAGGTTAGTTTTATTTTTTATTTATAATTAAGAGATATGTGCCATTGACTGGGTTCGTTTAATTCATCGGAATTTTACATCTACCCTCTTTTTCAAATAATAAGTATAATAATAATAATTGATGAACTGATTATCCTTGTATGGTGCGTTTTATTCATTGGAATTTTACATTTACCATTTTTTCCAAATAACGAGTATGTACTTATTAAATATGTTATTTATTACTCAGATCCCATGTAATAACCATATCACGCGATTCAATACTACACATTGCTTTGTTTAGAGATAAAAACGTTCGCTAACTTAGCGAGCATCGCGGTTTGATTCGATCACCCGCGACCTTATGAAATTAATTCGCGTTTGATACCATACCTAATAAGTGAGCCAGAGCCCGCCAATCTCTACTTCTAACAGCTGAAATGAAAGATGACAAGCAATTTGACAGTTAAGAACGCATTTGATCATTTCCATCTTTTCCTCAGTCTGCGAGCGTAGCGTTTAGAATTAACACAAAAATTGTTGACAGTGTCTTGAGCTTGAGTTCTTGCAGAGAAGTTTGCATTCCGTTTAGTTTGACCAATTTAGGTAAGCACACAGCCACAGTAAATTTTTTAATCACCTGGATCTGGTAAAAGCATGCTTGAATAAACTGGACGAGGATGTTGGCAAATTTTTGTGAGCGCTTTATATATTGTTTTTATTAAGGTGCGCTTAAGAGTTTTCCAATCTTGTCAGTTACACCCTTTACATGAGGTGGAAAAGCAGGTCTTTTGACCAGGCCGAATTCTGTTAGACTGTGATCTAAACTAATTTGATCAAAAGTTATGGAGTAATTTCATTTTATACTTTATGATTTAGTAGTGTAGGATTGGGGATTGGTTTAGCCTGGCCAGCCAGAAGCTGGTCCAAATTTGCCGAGAGCTTATTGGGGGGGTCCGAGAGAGCATTTCTCGGTTTGCTGACTTTGTACCTCGACGGCAAAGACGGAGCAGTATATGTGACGCGAATGAGAGGGTTTGGATGCTCTCCGGATCGCTTGAAGAAAGCCTTAGATGTTGTTGTATTGTAAGTGAGTCAAGATATCTGTGCAGGTCTGCGTTACGCACGTACCACGGTGCTTGGAGATTCTGGACTACCTGAAGATTATATATATCGGAGGGTTTGGCATGGGCAAAGATTGGGGAGGCATGTGTCATGACTGGTCTGATGCAAACCTTAAAAAGCGTTCACTTGTTCCTAAGAGACATTTTGCTGTGCTTGCCTAACATTTCGCAAGCTTCGTCGCGCCCATCCTTAAACATTACAACTACATCACAATTAATTTTTTATGAAAAACAGATAAGTACAGTCTTTTTTTTTCATTTACATATAGGATTACCTTTTCATCATAAAATTGGACAAAAATGTATACCTAAAAAATAAGTAGAGTTCTTATCTTAATATCTGGTTGCAAAATTGGTAACCTTAATTATAAAAATATTCATTTTATTCATGTCAAATTATCAAACGAAATGCCTATTAACTATAAAAATAAAGATGTTTTCTTTGACATTTTTAGAACATTTTAATTCAGTGTTCAGACAAAAGTATTCAAGAAACATTCCAAGGAGTCTCAGCACTCTTGCATATTTTAACGAGCTCTGCTGAATAAATCTTGCAAAATAATGACTGTTTTATGTGGAAGATTAAACTACTTTGTTAGTTTGTACAGTAACAGTACAGTCGATCCTTTTATAATTTTCCGTTACTTTTTATTCAAAGGTATTTTCTCAGAGCAGTATTTTTTTACCTTAGTCATAGCACGTAAACGTACACGCGACTCAACTGATGGTTAGTGGCATCTGCACCCATAGATGGCATCATGAATCGTAAATGTTTTGTTTACTAATATTGGTTGTGAATATCGACTAATGATGCTTTGAGTTGAATTGAGTTGACGTGATTATTATGGCGGTCAGAATTGGAAGGACTGTAGCACCGCGTCAGACGAGATTTTAAAAAAAGAAACTCTATTATCACTATAAGTCACGTTCAGGCTTGTATGACTCATTTGAGTATTGATGTATACAAACTAACTTTAAAATTATTCTGTGTTTTTTTTATTTGTTGTTATATTATCCCCCACTAATGGGTTAGTTGACTTGTTTCCAAAACCATCTCACACTATTTTGTGGAGTATAACGATCATAGTCCCGCGTTAACTCGTGAACGGGTGCCGTTTGAGGGTGTTCGTCGTTTGAATACTTGGGGGGAGGGAGACTTACCGAACTAACAGATGCAGATAAGAATAATTTTGTATAGACATAAAGAGTCTGTAAATTTATTTTGAAAAAAATATACCCGTGAAGTTTCTTGCCAGTTCTTCTTCACGAAGGTTTTTTCGAACTGGTGGTAGAATCATGTTTTATTTGACGTCAATAAGAACAAGTAATTGTCAATGTTGAGAAATAAATATTTCATTTCATATCATTCATTTCATTAGTCATAAAATAGAATATTTATTTTAACTATTTCATTAAAAAAATTCATTACAAAGTAGACCAAGAGTACCTTTACAAGAGTAGTAGATTATTCTGTCAAAACTCTTGCTCTAGCAATATGGCCGAGACTGGCCTGTGACTTCATTTTAAACTTAGCAAATCAAAACCGTTTCATGTCTTAATGTGGAACGAAACTACTCAAAAACACTCAAAATTGATAAGTTTATTGGTTTTTTAAAGGAAAGAGGAATTATCGCCTTAAAAATCCATCTATACGCCATCTATGCGGATAGTACTTCTTTATTTTTGTCATATTTTCATAAGGCCTATTCTTAAAATTTATCATTTGGTTTATTTTTGAAGAATATTGATCATATTCGAATGCTATCCCCAATTTTAGCCTTTTAGTTCATAATAGGATCGATGGCATTTATAAGATGCACAGCTATCCACTTTGAAATATCCCATCTTTAAATACTTGTAGTGTTTCACCATCTAAGACTTTAAACAATAGTTTAACTGTCAGTATCAAGAAGGTATATTGTCGTTAGGATTGAAAATGCATTAACCCTTAGCTATCTACATCTCATTTCAGTCACACAATTACTTACTTGGAGTCTCTCAGACTCCTGCATTTGGAAGCCCTAGAAAAAAAATTATGACTTGAGGTTGGAAATTAAAATCGAAAATTTTATTTTTATATTCGTTTATTTACGCTTAAATTATAAAATTTTGGAACATTTGCATTATTTATACTATAAACTCAGTTTCTTTCTGGACTTCCAAAAAAGCTAAAAAAAACTTAACATTTTTATAAAATGAGATCAGTTACAAAAATAAATAAAAATTATTAACTTTAATCATAAATTTTCCAAGGTATAGTAATGAACAAACTTAGCAAAAAAACAAATTTTCTTCAAAATCGCAACATTTTTATAAAATTGCAAAGGTTGATGGTGATGGTTGCTGGTTATAATTTTTCACGGCAGCATAGACATACCATGTGAGAACACTCTAGAAAAATAGGGTTTTTGTACCTAAAACAATAATTATTGGGTTATCGCTTCTTTTTGGAATCACATAAACAAGAGGATTTGCGTATATCTAACTTTTCTACGAGATCTGCTATTCCTTCTATTTCTGAATTTGATGCGGAATTGTGATTACATGACTTTCGTCGATATCCACTATCACTGCAATTCCTGTTCAGAACATCCTCTTTATCTGAAGAAAGCTCTTCCTTCAACCAAAACTCAATAATTTTATTCCTATTCGCCATTTCCAACAAAAACAAAAAAAAAATTACTTCATGAAAATGTTACGTAAACTACCTACCAGGAGTCTCTTAGACTCCGTCAAAAATATTTTTACTCACCAAAACGCAGCGCGCACATGTTTGACCCCGTTGAGCGCAGATTCGGTACTACGGGTAGCAGGGAGAAGGTACACAGACGCGCAAAGGACAGAGATGCCTACATTCAAACTTATAAAAAAAAATTACCTTGATGGTGTCTTGGAATACTTCAGGTAGGTAGTTAAGAGTTAATATCAATTTTAAGATGTTTATAAGATATAACCTATATTGAAACTAAAAATTACAACTGTTGTCGTTCTTCTGTATGTTTTTTTCCTTTTTTGTGTAGCTAGCGAAACACTTGAACGTAATGGTTCTGCGGTAAAAAAAATTCTGTGATTCTAACTAAGCAGCTACGTGGAATAAAATCGGGGCTAACGATCTGCAGTTAACGATGTTGCGATTGCTTACTCGGGTATGCCATTATAACAGAATTACGCAAGTACGTTTCAAAAACTGGAGTTAATAACAAAAGTACGCTTTTGAGGTATCTGAAGGTTTTGATTATAATTAAATGCTGCGTAATATGTATTGTCATACTTTTTAAAACCCTAATTTTTTTTAGAATAGTTTGAACCACAAAAAAATATTTTGTATAGGTTTATCAAAATATATGACTATATTTTAATAAACTATATCACTATATGATACTATACTTACTATCATATAATGATATATTTATCATATAAAAAAGCTCAGAAAACTTGTTAAATTATTTAAAGGAGACAGTTTCATGTTAAATGTTGGTTGGTAATATTAAGAACTGCTAGGTCATTACATATGAAATTGGCGTTTTGTAAGGGAGGAACATAAAGTCAATTTAAAATTTAATCAAAGTATGTACCATTGCTATCTATGCACTTTTGCCATCTCATAGTAGGTAGTTCATTGATCCCTTTGCTAAAAAAACCATCGGACGGGAATCAATAACATCTTTGAAGGCGCTTTGGACTGCCTCGTCGGTGTAAATTTTTTTCGCTTGCAAGTACTTCTTGCAGTGCACCTGCACCCAATCCCGAAAAAAATGGTAATCTGTTGGAGCAAGGTCCGGGGAGTACGGTGGATGTCTTACACATTCCAATTGAAGCTCCTCTAATTTGATAGCCGTCTGTTGTGCAGTGTGTAGTTTAGCGTTGTCCTGAAGCAGCAGTGGCCTAGAGTGATTGACCAGCCTCAGTTATTAGCAGCTGGCTTTTCCATCATGGTTTGCAGTTGCTGACAATAAACATTTTCCGTAATCGTCTGGCCAGATTTAAGAAAGCTGTAATGAACGACACTGGCACTAGTCCACCAAACGCTCACAAGTAACTTTTTTTGAGTCAAGTTTCGCTTGGGTCAGGATTTTACTGGTTCGCCAGGGTTCAACCATTGCGATGAGCATTTCCGATTGTTGTACAGGATCCACTTTTCATCACAGGTATTGATTTGATTTAAAATCCTTTCATTATTTTGCCGTTTGAGTAATGTAACGCAGCTGTCGACGCGCGTTTGTCGGTTTGCTGCACTCAATTCATGAGGTACCCAAGCTCTCAAGCTTTTTTACCTTCGCAATTTGCTTCAAGGGGATTAAAACAATTTTGTCACTAACACCGCAGCCTACAGCTAACTCGGACATGGTTTGCGATGGCTTCGCTTCCAAAATAGCCTTCAATTCTTCATTATCAACTTTGGTCTCCAGTCGTCCACGGGGCTTGTTCTGCAGTTCAAAATTTCCAGAACGAAAACGTTGGAACCAAAAACGCACTGTGTTTTCTTTTGCGACACCACCACCATCATACACAGCATTAATACTTCAAACCGTTTCTGCAGCACTGGTGCCACGGTGGAGCTCGTAGTCGTTAATAACGCTATATTTCAAGTTTTCCATTTTGTAAATTAAGTGACGCAAAGAAAAATCCAAAAGAGGGAAAAGCTAATGGATAACTGTTTTTTCAAAACATAAATGCGTGAGTAAATAGCTGTATTTTGTAATTTGAAATTGGAATTCTTAACCAAAGAGGAGATAATACAGATCAAAGTGGCCGGTACGGCAAAACGTGAATTTCATAATTAAGGACCTAATATTATAAAACTAGCAGGTTTATACAATGAGCTGCATTTATTCAAATATTATTTTAAGAGTTTTTCAACGTATAGGTAAATTAACTTTCTACCTAAGTTACCTCGGAATCTTTTCTTGGTTATTATTTAAAAAATGAAATCATAGTATTTTCTCGTAAATCTGTTCTCTGATCGAACATTTTAAAACCAAGGTTTCTTAAAATTTGTCTTGTGGCTTAAATGTTATGTTAATTTTTTCAAACATTACCTTAAGGTGCTGATTTTATTGTATTATTATATTATACAGAACTAGTTTTTGCCCGCAGCTTCGCTGGCGTTAAGAAGTATTATTATTAATTAGATATAGTTTTTGCGGCTTTACTTTTGTTTAGCGTGTGTAAAAAAATTAGGGCCTACAAAACTTCTTTGTACTCAATATTCTTAGGCGCTAAAACTATCAAGCTATTGGGCGAACTTACTCGTGAGCAAGCAACATAAAACTGTCCATGAGAGAAGCAATGTTCTCTCAAGTCAATACCCGCAAATTTGAGAGTTTGCCCCTGAGACTTGTTTATTGTCATGGCAAAGCAGACTTTTAGGGGAAACTGTAATCGTTTAAATTCGAACGGGATATCATTAGGTATTAATGGGATTCGTGGTATAAATACAGTTTCCCCTTTGGCTCACCCAGTTAATATAGTCGCTTCCACTATATTGCGATGTAACGCTTTCACTTGCAGTCTCGTACCGTTACAAAGTTTTGGTGGTTATATATTTCGCAACAACATAATTGGAGTGCCCACACGCAGGAGAAGCTTATGATAAGGCAAACCTGGCGGTTTCAATGAATTTAAAAATTCTACAGGGTAATTAGTAGCGTCATCTGTATTAACCACAGTATCAATCAAAGTATAGACTTTTCTTCGCCCTCAAACGACATGAGCAGGATATCGTTGATAGCTGCTGCTTGATCGTTCTTTGAAGTAAGTATGGCACGCTCACATAACCATTCGATCGGCTTGTCATGTATATGAATAACGTCTGGATAAACTTTAGACAGCAATTTTTGAACCGTAGTAACAACTGTGCACAATTCTTCCGGGATGGTTATCATTCCATCAAACGATGGAAAATCACCATTACCGATTTTAAGAAGGAGATCCGAAAATCTACCACCAGACTCACCCCCGCCCAAATGTGCTCTCATATTTTTAGAGCTTAAAAATATTAACTTGGGGCCACAAATTAGATTTTTTAATGCACGACTTTACTTCGTCAGCTCTGGTTCCTTTTGGCACCACTGGTAGAGTCTGCCGAAAGTCTCCAGCCAGCAAACTGTTACGCCACTCATTAATTTTGTATTACCCCTTATATCCCTTAGTGATCATTAGCTTCAATACCACCTTTATGAACCATCGTTATTTCGTCCCACATGATTATTTTTGTAGCAAAATTACTTTGTTTGGATATGTTGCAAATGGGAGTGTTGGCAGTGATTAAAATGAGTGGTAACTTAAAAGTAGCATAAGCAGTTCGACCACCTTTGAGTAATATAGCAGCTATGCCGGACGACGCCACAGCCAGGGTAATGCCGTGAGTACTTCTTATTTTCGCCAAAAGTAAATTAATAAGGAAGGTTTTACGAGTTCCACCTGGAGCGTCTAAGAAGAATATTCGACCGTCATTTACATCTACACTTGTGATAATTTTATTGTGTACTGTTGCTTGTCATTCAAGGATGCTTAATTTTTTCTTACTGCGTCTTCTAAGACCACTGTATCGTAACTGGTCTCCTTCACGTACTCTCTATTTTCAAAATGTATTGATGTTATTAGCTGAGGTAATCCATACTCTTTAAGAGGATGGCCGCCTAATGATAATACGGCATCGTCTAATACCAACAGGCATTTTTTAAATATCAGGTCCGATGAGTGCTCTACATCTACGTCACCTTGCCTTTCCAGTTGTTTTTTAAAATCTTCAGAAAGGTATTCTTTGTATTTTTTCCAAAGACATAAGGGGTCGGAAACCTGGCAGAACAATAAAATGATAGCAAAAAGCTCTCGAATCATATGCGGTGTTTGACAAAGTGCTGCCTCTTCAAGAGCTGAATCCAACATCTTCGAGTAGACCTAGAGCCTTGCACGCGGATTGGAAAGTGGGATGTAAGTGACCATCTACAGTTTTCAACGCTTCAAATGAAATTGGGCCTCTGATCTCATGTAGAAGCATTCGAAGGTGGTAGCATTCTGTATTGTTTGGACGAACAGTATAAACCCTACCTAGAACGTGTTCTTTTTTGACCCCTGACCATCTTTCAATATTCACTCTTCTCTTCCTTCTCTGAAACGATCGCTTGTTCCAAACGTAATACGCAGGGACTTCCGAGTATAGCAATGTTTTTGCAAAGTCATCCACGTTACACAAATCAAAAAAGGAGAGGAGTGTAGTTGTAAGAGGACTACTCAATTTGTCGCACAATTTTTGCTCATTAAAATAAATTCTCTGTCCATTTTCTAAATGGACAGCAAGGTGCACTACAGGAGGAAAACGCTCATGTATTGGGAAATCAAGGATTCGGCAAACGGCTTCAGCTGAACTTATATATCGACCACTAACGTAGGTTGTAACTTCATCCTTCCCATCCTTCCCGTTCCCTAAAGTAAACGTAGCCTGATCTGACCCTTTATTAACATATTTGCAAACGTATTTTGATTTTGATTGACTTCACTGAATGGCAATACTCTACGTTCACGTGAGCATTACATGTTCTTAATAGCACTGGATTATAAGGAACTACCAAACGATTATCTATTGTAACACCTTTGATATTGACAGAGAATCCACCGTCATCCAGAGAACGTCTCTTGTACTGCGGATAACCATCATCACCGATTTGAGTTTCCTTAATAAGAGCCTTAGGATAACGTTTGCTGCACGAATTATCTTTCATGCATGGAGAATTTCGGTTTAAACTTCCTGAGGGGCCATGTATTATACTACTTTAACATTTTCGTAAAGCTCAGGATCACGATCGGGGTAATTTATTTCAGCACAAATAATATTGTCAATTTGATCCGGAATGATGCGATGTTGAAGCCATAAAAGTATATGAATATGCGGAAGACCTCGCTTTTGCCATTCCGTCGAATACATATAGCATCTCACTTCACCGAATATATTCCCTTTTATCAACAAATCCATGACCTTTTTTACCTTTAATCGAAAGACACGCGAAATAATATCGTATCGATCATGAGATTTTTGTCCTGAAAGTAAGTGCTCATTTATATCACTCCAGCGTGGGTTACATGTAAAAGTAATAAAAAGATCGGGACGACCGTAATGTCTAACAAAGGTCATGGCGTCTTGCATTTTTTCTTGCATGTATCTTGGTCCACCAGTAAAAGATGATGGAAGTACTACCATTTGTCCCAGCTGATTTACTTCAGTATCTTGCCGTCCCATTGCATCTTTTAAATGAATATAATTATCTGCGCGCAATTTGGCTTGATTGTTTTTTATGTAGTTTATTCTTTCAGTTTCTATTTTTGCGTATTCATCTACCAAATATTGACTAACAAGAGCGCGATATTTAACCAAAAAGTTATCTTCTCCTTCTCTGATCATTATTCTGTATGAATAAAAACTTACAGCAGAGACTGTTTTTTTCAACTGTTTTTTTCAATGGCAACTTAGTTGTGGGATCGCATTGTGGTATGTTGATTGAATAGCCATCATCCCCCCAGCAAAACATCAACGAGTAATGCAGCGCGTCATAAGCTCGATGTATCTCACTGATACTCTGAAGTGAGTTACTTCGGCTTTCGAGGATAATGTTTCTTCGGTCAAAATGCTGATCTACCAATACAACAGCCACTTCATTTGCCGTTGGTGCATTAAATCTGCCTCTGTGTTCTCTTTGTGGTATTTTATCTGCATGTATTACGACCTTGAATGACTCTGAAGGTGATATTTTATCAATGACTGTTTTTAGATCTTTTATGTATGGGTTCACCTTATGTAACATAAGCTGCAATTGTTTGATTAAATTTGGTCTCCTTGAAATTTGGTCTCAAATCAGGAGACCAAATTTAGAAAAAAATTTATTTAAAATATTAGCTTCTCTATCATCTTCACCGACGAAATAAATTTGCAGAAACTGTGCATCCTGTCCAGGTTCCGGTAATATACTTCCAATTAAATGATAGACTTGTCCTTGAACTTTAAAAGTTGGTGAAAAACCGCCTTCTTTTGAACGCGGGTAGTTTACAAGTGAACATCAAAATCTCTAACTCTCTGAATATTTTTTATTAAAATTAGTATTTTTATTGTTAAAAGTCTACTTTACATGTATCAAAATAAACTTTAAGTAGTTCTACTCACCAGCAATGTGACTTTCCTTTGAAACTTTCTTTCACCGTGACATAAACAAGATGACCACTAATCACTCGCAGTTACAAGACAACATTAACACTATGGCAAGGATGTTCGAAGAGAAGATGGCTGAGTTCCAGGCTGAGCTGAACCAGGCGGCTTTGTCCAACCGCAAGAGTCCCACAATTGCTGCGCTGAGCATGGAATTCCAGAAGTGGATGTTCTTCGGAACCGTGTCGATCGCATTGAAATGCACTTCCGAAGCAAAATGCTACTTGTACATGGCTTTCCAGAACAACCCATTGCTGTCATTTTTATTATATCACCTAAATGGTCTATTCACACTGCATGCAACACCTTAATCTGTGCTTTTTCTTACACACTATATCGTAAATGTTTTAACTTAAAAGTCGATTAATACAATTCACTAAACACGAGTGTAATAATTCCGCAACAATATCAGCGAGGTCTATTTAGACTGATCGGCTGGCGCATCGCGGAGACGCATCGCCGTCACATAACCGGTTTGCATTTTTATGTTGTTTACTATCCATGTTCCATCCATTGCGCTGTATGCTTGTCTCCCGACTTTTATACTAATTGTTGTTTTAAATTAATTTAGTTAAATTAAAATTCATGATCTTTTTTTGCAATATTTAGTAGTTGTTTATTGTTGCGTGTATGGGTGAATTATGATTTTAGACTTGCAATTTTTTATTTTCTGTTTTGTTTGTTACTATTAACACTTTTTGTAAACTTATATTTTTATGTGATTATCTTTTGAATTGAAATTGAATCTTTTAATTCTCACCGGTCACTTCTGATACAGTTCGTAAAATGTTTACTTCTTTAAAATCTAAAGCAATGGGTACGGATGGAATTGGTCGAGTAATGGTTATACTAATGCAGGAAAATATTATTCCAATCCTCACACACATTGTGAATTTTTCACTTTCCTCTGGCAAGTTTCCTTCATTGTGGAGTAAAGCCCTAACAATTCCTCTTCCAAAAATAAGTAATCCTACACTTCAATGTCATTTTAGACCAATATCAATTCTACCTTGTCTCTCTAAAGTAATCATGGCTGTGGTGCACAGGCAGTTGTCTGACTTCACAATATCCCGTAATTTGTTGAGTCCATTTCAGTCCGGATTTCGACCGGGACACAGTACCTGTACAGCACTTGTTAAAATTCTTGACGATATAAGAGAAGGCATGGAGGAAACGAGAGTAACTGTTTTAGTATAAGTTGATTTTTCCAATGCTTTTAACGCTGTTGATCACAACCTTCTTCTTGCCACTCTCAACTTGCTGAACTTTTCTCCTCTTGTTCTTAATTGGTTCTCCTCCTACCTTCGTGTACGAACGCAAGCTATAAAAGTTTGCCCTGATAGTCTTGCCACTTCGGATTGGATATGTCTGGATTCTGGCGTCACACAAGGTGGTATACTTTCTCCATTGTTGTTTTCATTTTTTAGTAATTTAATAACCTCCAAACTAAGATGTTCATTTCACCTTTACGCGATCGACCTCCAAATATACACACAAGCTCACATTCTAGATATTGGTATTGCTATTGATTCGCTAAACGCAGATCTCACTCACATCAGCCTGTGGTCACAGCAGTTCGGAATCAGTGTAAATCCCGCTAAGTGTCAGGCCATTATTGTGGGTAGTCCGCGACAGCTGAATAGGATGGATATTACTTCCGTGCCACCGTTATATTTTAATAATTCTAGGATTTCATTCTGTTCATCTGTCAGAGACCTTGGTCTACATATAGACACTGCTCTTAAATGGGATAGACACGTAGAGGAGATGAGTAGAAAAGTGTCAGCTGAATTACGCATGTTGTACCGATTCAAGAATTTTCTACCAGTACACACTAAATTACTTCTTATTAAACCTCTGATAGTGCCCATCATCAATTATGCTGACGTATGTTGTTCGGACCTTAACGAAGTACACCTTAACAAAATAGATCGTTTGCTTAATAACTGTATTCGCTTCATCTACGACTTGCGTAAGTATGACCATGTGTCTCGTTATCGTAGAAAGTTACGATGGCTGCCGATCCGACAACGTAGATATGTCAGAATACTTTGCATGCTTTATTCAATTCTCAATGATCCTTGTGCCCCAGAATATTTAAAATCTAAATTTCAGTACCTTGGTTTCTCGCACGACAGGTGTTTACGTTCTACGTACAATCGGAGCCTGCATACTCCTTCACATAACTCTGGATTTATGACCTATTCTTTTGTGGTTCAGGCTATAAGGCTTTGGGATGGTTTGCTGGTAGAATTAAGAAAAGCTCCTAGTAATCTTTCATTTAAGATACGCGTAAAAGCTCATTTTTGTCAAGGGTTAATGAACTATATTAATTTTACTATTCCTTTACAAATAATTATTCCATTATATTATTATATTTATCTTATATACATATATTTTATATATATTTATATATATGAGTGAGTGAATATATATATATATATATATATATATATATATATATCTATATATTTTCATTCTTATATTATATGTTTTTATTTTCAATTATCTAGTTATCTTTTTTCATAACTCCGCACTACTGACCTCTCCAATTAGAGAATGTAACACAGAAAGAGAATGAACAAGTAGAGAATGCCTTATTGCATTAAGTCTGCCCTTTGTACATTTCTTTTTTCTTGTGCAATAAAGTTGAAATAAATAAATAAATAAAGGAAGTCATTTGAAAACAGGCATTATATTTTCGGATATTATCCATGAAGTGTGCATGATTTGGGTGTAAATCATTAACCAGACTGTAAAGTGGTTCAGGCAGTTGTTTAAACGGCTCAAGTTGTACTTTACCAGCGCTACAACACATGCCAGGCGTCTCATCTTTCCACTTCAAGGCGTTACACCACTGACACTTGTACATCATAGAACCTAAGACTACACTGCTGTCAGTTCCATAAGCAATATCTGGGTCATACGCCAAACCCGAAAGCAACTTGCTTCTCCATACACGCTGAATTGTATTTGTGAAGTGTATTTTGTATTGAATCACTCTATGCACATCAGTATTCCTGGCCTGATATAGTGCAGGAGATTGCCTATATTTTTTAGGGTTTGCAGCCTGGTAGGTGGCGACAGATTGTCTGTGTTTTTCAGGGTGTGCAGCCTGGTAGGCGGCGACAGCTTGCCTCTGTACATCAGGGTTTTTTTTTTATATTCAGACACAGCTTTACGGTGGGATCCAGGTAGAGTCTGCCCATATTTTTTTTGTGCCTTTTTTATTTGATTTTTTCGTGTGTAATTAGTAAACCTTGCCCTACGTTTGTTTTTCTTTTTATTCTATTAATGTCACAGACTCAGAAGATACAATAGGTGAACGTTCACGCTCTAAAACAGGTACCTCCTGACAACCCTTATCAACTTTAAGTTGCGAAGGTGTATCAATTCCAATATCATGTTCTTCTACAGCTACCTTCATACAAAGCCGAGTAATTTTCTGTGCTGCTATGGGAAGATTGGCATCAAAATGCCCACTGGACAAATCTTGGCTGAATCGTAATCGCCTTACTGGATAGTCGTTCCGGATAGATTCCCTATACATAAGACCGTTTCTATAAACTTCAAACTTAAATGGAAATATTAATCCTGCTGCTATTAACTTACAAAATCCGCCATAAGTAGCATTTTTCAACATTTCAGCAAAATATTCGTCAGGTATTACGTAGTTATTCTTTAATCTTTTGTAATTATTCCTGTCGTGGGTCATAATTGAAAACTTGCTCCAGTCATTAGCCACATATCTGACAATTTCTGAACGCACCTCCATCTTGTCTTCCGTACATTAAATAAGAGAGAGCACGAAACAAACATGCACCGTCACTAACAATAGGGACGACAGTACATTCTTCAACTTCTCCATTAACGTTCAGCTTTTCTTTTGCCATTTTAAAAAAGTCTAACCGACGAAACCTATACTTAAACCAAACGAAAACAAAACAAATGCCAAATACAAAGCAGAGTCTATAACCAAAACTACTAAACCGAAACAAAGCAAATGCAATCCTAAATATGCCAAGAAAAAAACAGCCATAATGGTCAAATATAATCCGCTAGAAATATTTAGGTATAGTATGTACTATTAGATACTTGATAAGTAATAATTTACTCAATAGCAAAGCAGCCACAAGCTCTAGGCGTGAAATATTCAAAGGTTTAACCGGAGCCACTTTAGATTTTGCTATCGCTAGTCGAACTTTAGTTTGACTCCTGTCGCGACATTACACAAGCAGCATAACCACGCGATGACGCATCGCAGAAACCGACTATCTCACAATCCGACTGTCCTGGTAAAAGCATGTGCCGTTCGATCTCCATCTCCGTCAGTCGAGGTAGTTCCGACACGAATGCACTCCATCGTTGGGCTACGAGAAGCGGTAATTGCTCGTCCCATCCTACATTAAGCTTCCAAAGATCTTGCATCAATTCCTTAGCAGTGAATATACAGGGTGACACGAAACCCACGGGGTCGTAAATTGACGCCAATAACTTTAAGGCCGAACGTTTTGTATTTACGTTATTAGTTTTGTTACTCACAAAATAAAATATATCTGACAATGGAAACCACCTTAAACCCAAAACCTTAATCGTACATTCATTTTCATCTTTTATAAAAGTAATAGGTAGCTCCCGATGTTCGTCTGGAACACGCTGTAGTAACTGAGAACTATTACTAGCCCATTTTTTCAGTTCAAATCAACCACAACAAACTAACTTTATAAGTTCGTCCTGCAACGTACAGGCGGCTTCAAAGGTATTCATCGAATACAATATATGACCATGTAGATACCTTCCTTTACTACCGATGCTGCGGAGGGAAAACGTTTGCCCTCGTCGTTAACTAACTGTAGTAATGTACGCATCGCAAGAAATGGAGAACAATTTAGTCCGTAGGTAACGGTTTTAAGTTCAAACAATTGAATTGGTTTGCTAGGTAAATCCCGGTATAAAATATGTTGATAACAGCGATCGCATTCTCTTAATTTTATTGCTCTATACATTTCACATACGTCCGTTACTAATGCATATTGAAACAATCGAAAGTTAAAATAATAGTGCTTATTTGTTGATGTAAGTCCAGTTAATAAAATTTCGTTTAAAGATACATTGTTACTAGTCCGAAAAGAACAATCAAACACTACACGCAACGGAGTCGACGTACTGTCTGGCCGTAGTATACTGTGGTGAGGTATAATGTACCTACTAGGTACGTCGCCACAATACTCCTCCATATGGTCCAGAGCCTCATATTCGCGCATGAAATCCGCGTAGGTACGTTGTAATACCGAGTCGCGTGACAGTTTACGTTCTGTATAGCGCAATCTACGCTCAGCTATCGAGTACGACTCACCTAGCTGAGGCGGATTAGGTATAAAAGGCAACGGAACGAAAAATCGGCCAGTACTATCGCGACTATTTTCTTTCATAAATATATCCTCTGCCAGCTGATTTACAGGTTTACACGGTAACTCCTCAACCTCCCAAAACTTACGTAAAGTCTGATCTAACGACTGTTCTTCCTCAAACGAAACAGGTGTAAATTATGTAATTCATTTAAACTACTTGAGTATAACTTACCACTAACAATAAAACCAAAAGCTTTTAATAACTTTTTTGTGTGATTGTCTAAGCCACGTAACGCTTAATGACAATTTGGTAAAGGTGTAAAAATAATCATTTTTTCTAAATACATATTGACAAGCGCCCTATTGTCTTATATTTGTCAACTAAACTATGCCAAATAAACTGGACAATAAGCTGCTGAAATCGGTTGGTTTTAATTGCGTTAAAAACTCTTTACTAGTTCTTTTTGAAATAGTAGTAGATAAATCGTAAACCTTTTGCAACTTAGTAAACAAATATTCTTTTTCGAAAATTATGGTTTTGAATTTCGCTTTTAATTCTTAATTTTGGATGCTTCAAATGTGCCTCAATGTAACTTCAACAGAATGTAAGAAAAAATATGTTAGTTTCTGTTACGAACAGAAATAAAAGAGATTAGGTATAAAATAAAGTCCTGATATAAATCCAAATCAGGCTCGTAAGGCCAGAAATGAGCGAGCAAGACAAACGAATCACAGATCCGAAGCGGACTGTATTTCGATAGGTATTTTATTATAATATTAATGACCGATAAGCTTCCCCAAATTATATGCTAGGTTTCCCCTCACAATCCAAATGTAAAAAGACTGACCTTGCCTCTGGACCTCGTGCTCTCGGCGAACGTCGTTGAAGATGATCACTGCAAGCTGTGAATTTTGGTCGTCGATCACTTGAAATGTCTATCGGTAATGAGAAATAATGTTTGTTGAATAATTAAGCTGTGAGGAACTCCCGGATATCCAAATTTTAAACGCACGGCGTCATTGAGATGCTCTCGGTTTCGATGTTGAGCGGTGAACTCCTTAATGCAGGTCAGCGCGCTAGATGGCGCTGTTCATTCATTTTAACAGCGACGGCAGGCACAGGAAAATCCATTGGTTCAGCCGATCAAATTACACCCAGAAGGTGATGGGAAAATACTAGGATACGTAACACCAGTCTACAGTCTACTTATATCAGAAAGTGGTTGAACTGAAACATAGCAAACGTTTTCCTTAATTTACGCAGAAGACATAATAAAGCTGTCTTCATTAAATAATTCAACAAGTTATCTGAGCTATACTGTTCCCGTCTGACTCAGATTGTCCTAATTTAATAAATTTTAAACTAGGATAATCTGAGTCAGATTTTAAGCAATAAATCCATTTATTGTTTACTCTACGGACAACGGGAATATTGTTAGAGCATGTTGTAATAGTGCGAAAGTGCCTCGATAAGATTGAAACCACATTAAGCATGTGAGAAAAATAATTGACCTCCCTAACAGATTCCAGTCAGCTGCCAATTTTGATTAAAGAGTCGAGTGTTGTAATAATGAAATAAAAAATTTTGAATTTGATTTTTTATACCAAACGAACAGTGACTTTTGCTTGAATATCGGAAAAATAATACAAATCAACTTTAAACGTTTTTCCGTAAAAGCGCGTAGACATTCGTTTAAATTGAGTCGCTCAATTAAACTTAAAGCCGCCACATCAACTCAATGTAAATTTTAATCCCTGTTTTTAATCATTTTTGCAATCGGTGGATTATAAATGTTGGATATTTTCATCCAGTTCACATAAATTATTTCTATTTATCTTGTATGATTGTGTAAAAGCATAAAAAGCTTTACTTAAAGATTCTTGAATTTGATTAAAATGAATATAAATCTTAAAATATTTATTCAAAATCATTGATTAACATCAATTTAATATGCTTTTATTTCAAATTCTGAAATTGCCGCCGTTTATTATGTTTTGACAAAAATCACCGGAATATACAAAGTAAATGCTTCAAAGTTATAAAAACTCAGAAAACATGAACTATGAGGTATCCGTACGTAATACGTTCAAAACATTATTTTTATTTCAGTTTTTGCGAGCTTTTGACTCTATTTTGAATCATCCAAATCCGTTTATAGTAAAATAAAAAAGCTTAAAAACAAACCACCGTCAAAAAATATTTTTATTTACTACGTAAAATCAAAATCGACACTTCAATAACAACAAACGATGTTGTATCAAAACACGGACATAATAGATGTTTCTGAACAGAAACAATTTTTTCCAAAAAGTGTTCGGAAGAAACTCATTTGATTCAGATTGACAGGGAACTGATAAATGAAGCAGGCTATCAAAAAAGATTATATCTCTTAAGATAGCTTTGATGGAATCTCTGTAGCACCTGAAACATTAATCTCATTTGAGTTCACAGTCTGTCGTACGTAAAGTATTTTTATGTTATTTTTCTTTTTTATTTATAGAGGCGGATTTTTTTGGTTTTTGAAATAAATTTATTATTTATCAATATATTTTTATTCTAATTTTATGTAAGAGCACTTTGAGAAACTTTTGAATATTAATATTTTGGTAATCCTGGTGGGGCAGGATTTAAAATTTAACATGTAAATTTAGCATGTATTGTCTGAAAAGTGAAACTATATTACAGTTTGACAATATTTTGTTAAAAATAACACTAAATAAATTTTCATATATCGCGATAATACGGACTAACTTTATATCTTTGAGCAAGCCGCGGCCCACGGCCCAACAATTGTTGTCGGAAAGTCGTATATATTCTAATCGCTTAAGTAAAGTTGATATTGCGATGTAGATCACGCGTTGTGATTGGTCGGTTTGAGTAGCGCGTCACCGCTACATCTCTCCCCTCCGGCCTGAAATCTACCTACAAATCGGTGACTCCGATCGTGAACTAAAGCAAGATGTGCTACAGTAGCGATTCAGCGAAGACCGCGGATTCAAGAGCTGGGAACATTGCCAAGCGCCGAACCAAGAAAGTGCGCGTTTTCACTAACCGCGGAAATACGTCATCCGAAAGTCGGCATGTGAACCTGAAGGTTCCGAAGTTTTCACCGGATGACCCTGATATTTGGGTCTCGCTTCTCGAAGGTCAGTTCGAGAATTTTGATATAACAGATGACGATATAAAATTTAATAATTTAATCACAAACCTAGAAATTCTTGACGCAAAAGCCGTTAAAGACATTATCGTAAACCCCCCGGCCAGAAATCGGTACGAGAAAATTAAGACCGACCTGATTCGACGACTTTCAGCCTCTCACGAACTCAAGGTCAAACAACTCCTGACTTATGAGAAACTTAGAGATCGTAAACCGTCTCAGTTTCTAAGGCACCTGCAAGATTTGGTTGGACCTGCAGAACCCGAAGAATTTATAAGATCGATTTGAAGTAACCGACTACCCAAGGACCTACAAACTGTACTGGCGTCGCAAAAATTTAGACTTTCGAACAGATATCTGACCTTGCAGACAGAATCCATGAGATAACTACCCCGGGCGCCGTGGCAGCTACATCAATGCCAACCACCAACAGTGGATCTTCGAGCGAGATTGCAGAGTTGCGTAAGATGGTGGAACGCCTCGCCGTGAAGCTCGACGATCGTAGTCGCACGCCCAATTACCGTCGCGATCGTTCCAGACCCCAACGCCATCACTCGCCTTCACGCAGCAGAACCAGATCTCATGCTAGATATAGCAAATATCCAGTACGCTACGGTACGCAGTACGGAACCATGTGAAATTTGGACCTCAAACGAAGAACTGCATTACACCGTGCGACTACCACAAGTCGGAAAACTCCACGGGCGGTCGCTAATGACGGCTGACGATTGCCCCACCTCTTCACGTCGCCTTTTTGTCACTGACCGCAGCACAAACACCCAATTCTAGGTGGACACCGGCAGTGACTTCTGCGTGTACCCTCATACAGCACTCCGTGACAGACGCTCAAAAACAGACTTACAGTTATGTGCAGCAAAAGGGACTAGTATAGATACGTATGGGTATATTGAACTAAATTTAAATTTAAGTTTAAGGCGTAGCTTTCAGTGGCCCTTTATAGTTGCAAATGTAACCAAAGTGATAATTAGTGTTGATTTTTTAAGTAATTTCAATTTAATTGTAGATTGCCGTAACCAACGCTTTATCAATAATTTAACGATTTTGACTGCGAATGCTTCCCTTGCTAATACCGATTTTCATTCAAATAAAATAATGAGAGGTGACACTAGGTACCACGAAATATTGAACCGGTTCCCAGAAATCACTCGCACATCAGGTAAGCCATCATTTCCAAAGCACAACACTGTCCATTTTATTAGAACTACGCCAGGCCCACCTATATCTTATACCCCCGCAGACTAGCTCCAGACAAACCTGAAGATCGCAAAGGCAGAATTTGAACTTATGTTGAACAATGGAACAGCGCATCCATCCCAAAGTACCTGGGCATCCCCGCTGCATCTCGCACCTAAAAAAGATAACAGCTGACGAGCTTGTGGTGACTATAGGTTACATAATTCTCGCACCATACCCGACCTTTAACTTATTAGGCACATTCACGACTTCTCTCATAGTATTGCTGGTTGCACGGTATTCTCTACCATAGATTTGGTAAAAGCGTACAACCAGATCCCAGTCTACGAGGACGACATCCATAAGACAGCCATCACCACACCGTTCGGCTTATTCGAATTTCTGGTGATGACTTTCAGCCTACGTAATGCTGGCCAGACCTTCTAACGTTTTGTTGACAAAATGACGAGGGGCCTCCATTTTATTTATGCCTACCTTGATGACTACCTGGTATTCTCAAAGGACGCCGCACAGCACGAAGATAACCTTCATCAGCTCTTCACCAGGATGAAGGAATACGGCATACTTGTCAATACAGCAAAGTGCGTTTTCGATGCTAAGGAAGTTGAGATCCTAGGATACCATATATCCCAAGCATGGACAAAGCCACTTTAGTCCAAGGTTAAGGCTATCCAGGAATTCCCCCCGCCAAAAACCATCAAGCAATCAGGGCGTTTTTTTTTCGATCAATTTTTACAGGTGATTTTTGCCTAATGCGGCCCAAATGCAAGCCCCCTTGAACGCTTTGCTTGTCGGTTCTGTGAAGGGATGCCATCCCCTTGACCTGACTAGAGAGACACTTAAAGCTTTCGATCGCTGCAAAGAAAGCCTATCCCATGCTGCATTACTCGCTCATCCCGAAGCAAATCACAGATCGCATTAGTTACTGACGCATCCGATCTGGCTATCGGAGCAGTATTGCAGCAGCTCAAGGATGGTTTCTGGCAGCCTCTCGCATTCTTCTCGCGCAAGCTGAGTCCCACCCAACAAAAGTACGCACCATATGATCGAGAACTCTTGACAATTTATGAATGTGTCAGATACTTCCAGCATATGTTGGAAGCCCAGCATTTCGGGATCTACACAGATCATAAGCCACTTTGCTTTGCCTTCCATGAGCGCAAAGTCAATTGTTCTTTTAGACAACACCGACATCTTGATTACATCTCGCAATTCACGACTGACATTAGACATATCTCGGGCAAAAGCAATGTCGTTGCCAATACATTGTCCCGCATCGATGAATTGCAGGTGCCAATCAATTTAGAAGACCTTGCAAAATCTCAAGCTACTGCAATTTCTAGGTGATAAATATTCACTACGCTTGCAGAAATTGAAAACTCTACTCAGCGGCAAACCCACCTAGACCATTCGTCACCAAAGACTATTGCAAACCACTTTTCGATAGCCTCCATAGCCTAAATCATCCAGGCCCAAACACTAGCACCAAACTGATTGCGGAAAGGTTCGTTCAGCCTAGGATGCGCAAAGACTGTCGAAAATGGTCAAAAGAAATTGTCTAGCATGTCAACGCTCGAAAATGAACCGCCACGTATCAACTCCTTTAGGCACTTTCAATTTACCCTTGGCCCGTTTCGCTTTTTTCCATGTGGATATAGTTGGCCCGTTACCAATCGCCCAAGAATACAGGTTCTGTCTTACCATAGTCGATGGATTCACACGTTGGCCTGAGTTTACACCCATGGTGGATATGACTGCGTATCACCCAGCATGCAACGGTCTTGTCGAGCGTATCAACCGCTAACTCAAAGGGGCCATTATTTGACACAACAATGCCGATTGGGTGGATAAATTAAAGTAAAAATTCTCAAAGTAAAAATTCACACCTGCTGTTCAGCTACCCTTAACACCTGTAACTGCCCAACAATCCAAAAAGTCAGTCAACTCAAATATCTCGGAGTGATTGTGGATCAGAGATTAAGTTGGTATCCGCACTTAGAATTGACTATAGGTAGGGTAAGGAAGTTTATATGGGTTTTCAAATCCCTGAGGCATGTCATGAGCACTGAGCTACTGAGCAAAATATATATCGCGCTAGCCCAGTCTGTTACAATATATTGCATCTCAGTTTGAGGAGGAGCAGCTAAATCTCACTTCTTAGATCTAGAGTGGGCTCAAAGATCTCTAATCAAAGTTATGCACTGTAAGCCCTTTAGGTTTTCTACCGAAACCCTATACAACAGTACCAAACTGCTCTCCGTTAGAAAGCTATACATTTTACACATGATACTAAGATATCACAAAAGGCTACCTCTAGATCATGCCAAACTTAGTAGAAGACGGTGCGATTTTGTAGCTCCTACATATCCTGCACGAACAGTTTTTGCCACCAGGCAATATTAAGCTCTAGCCCCTTATGCCTACAATAAAATTAATCGTATCCTTAAAATTTACCCGATACAATTCTATGAGTGTAAGATCATTTTGACTGAGTGGCTTTCTTCCCTCAACTATCTTGACGTGGAAGAAATCCTGGTAAGAATGACTTGATACATTTCAAAAACCGGTTTATATATGTATATCATTGCACATACACATAGGTACACACAACAACAAACGTACACACACCTGCACACACACACACACACACTCACACGCACACACACACACACACACACTCACACTCACACGCACATATAAGCAATATGGAACATACATATAAGGAAATGGGAATACTTTTCTCCTTAAAACTGCTTTATTATAATTTAATATCTCGTTATGTTTTCTTTAACTTATACTGTAATATTTAAACTTAACTAATTAAGTAAATCCAAATTGTTAATAATACGTAGGAAGAGCGAGGCTATCCCAACACAAGTATCTTCTGATTACTTTCTGGGAAGCCCCAGCAACTTATTTGTAATTGATTTACTGAAATAAATATATTTTTATTTATTTTATAAATTACCCTTTGTCCTATTAAGCATAAGATCGGCCTACAAAGACAGCCTAAAAGCTTTCTCGGCTGAAATAGTATATGGTGAGCCATTTCGGCTCCCTGGTGAATGTTTTGACGCCACAACGCCAACTTCCACCGACATAACCGACTTTTCCTCGTGGTTGCATCATTTTGTAAATAAGATACAAGTGTCGCCACCGACGCGGAAGAATAAAAATTAAATTGTCGTCTTTAAAGACCTAGCGAATTCGAGTCATGCATTTTTAAGGCAACATGCACTACGAGGCGCGATACAGCCTCCGTACACTCGCCCATACCAAGTGCTCGAACGGGTTGACAAAACGGTCAGGATTTTGGTTAAGGGCAAACCTGTTGCGGTATCGATGGACCGTGATAAACTAGCCTACATACTAGTTGTCTCCACCCCCACCCCCCTACCTACACCTGATTCCACCCCAAATCCAATCCCTTCCACCCCAACTGACGTGCCACCTCCTCAGCGCGACGTACCTGTTCAGGATAATGTTAAAAAAACGCGTTCAGGCCGAAGGAATGGAAACACACACGACGATGCCACGAGCGCACTACACACCTTGCGCGTGATCATCGGCGCGGCCCGGTGGTCGACGAATTCGTGGAGCCACGGACCTCTCTAGCGCATCCGTGTCGCTTGTCACTTCCGCTCGATAACTTAACTTATAACTTATAACTTAACTTGCTCTCTCAGCAATTTGCTTACTCATTGTTATTCTTCGTGTTGTATATAAAAAAGGTACTCCTTCTAGGTTGTGTTTTAAACGTATATTATAACTGTGTTATTGTGTGAATATACAGTATCGTAAAAAATCAAGAATTGCTTCATTCTCTAAGGTACTGCAACCTATGCTGGTGCCGTATCTAATAAAAGAGGTTATTGCACAAACAAACTTGCCGTTAATTACGACTGGCAATTATGGCCTGTCATTATTTAATTTATTTGTAATTGTTTTGAAATAAAGAATATGGATAGATTGTTCCATAGGATTCCATCGCGGGCATCAGCCCATAAATAGTCTAATAATTGTTGATTGTATTAATATAAATTATATTCTTCTTCAATAAAAGTATAGTAAATGTTATAAGTGTTTTCCCTTGTTAGCTAGGAAGACCTCCCTAGAGTAGGATTATTCCATCAAGGGTCCCGGACCGCTTGATTGTGGAGGCGCCGGGTAGTCATTTACAATTTTTCAGAATATTTCACTTCAGATGAAAACATTTAACGGCAAATAAAAAAATTGAAGAAAATTTATAAAAGATGGCCGTTAATATACCGAGATATACCGGCAGTTTGACAGTTTTGATGAGCGAATTCATAGCTCAATTCGAAATAGTTTCTGCATTAAATAAATACGACGATGGGAGTAAGAGGTTGATAATCCAAACATATTTGGACGGCCCGGCACTGTACTTTTACAAAACAATAATTGATTCATGTGAAACATTTGATGAGATCAGAAATAGATTTATCCATGAATTTGGTAGAGAAGTGGATCATGTGGCCAATTTTTATTCGCGGAAGCAACAAGCCAACGAGGATATAAGGAGTTATTTCTATGCCTTGGACATGTGCGCAAATAAAGCTGGCGCGGTAGTAACGGAACAAATCTTTATAAGACACTTCCTACAAAACTGTAAATATACGTATAAGTGCCGATTAGCGTCCCAAATAAATGTAAATAAAAATTCGTTAAAAGAAACGATCATACAGATGCATGAAATTTTTACTGAAAAGCGGGAAGAAAATTTAAACCTCCCAATAAACATTCGTGTGTCACGAGAAACACCAATATGTTCTCGTGACGTCACCGAAGAGTGGGAATGAAAATTCTTAAAGGTCGGCCAATATGGACTACGGGAACGCGAGAGGAAGATTCGCAAACAACAACAATCGATCCCCGTATGTTTTGAGTAGGAGAGGAGACCGTGGTGACTGAATGGTGAATCCAATGGACCAAAGATGAATTACCAAAACTCCAACCGGCGTCAGTGAGACAGCTGGGGACACCCCTGATGCCGATTAGTCAAGAAAATATTTCAAGTGAGTTTTGCCCCATAATTTATATTAAAATTAGGAACGGGAATGTCCCCGCTTTACTCGATACAGGCGCATCAGTTTCTGTAATCTCCAAAGACTTATGTAACAAATTTAATATAATAATACATAATGTGGAGAAAGTAAAACTCCGAGCCGTTAATGGTAACCGGATAGATATAATAGGTAAAGTACAAATATGCTTGGAAATTGAACATGTTGTATATGTACAAAATTGTTACGTTATCTTTGAAATAATTTTATTCTCGGGAAAGACTTTCTTCAAAAGACCGGTGCGATCTTAAATTTTAAGAAAGGACATGTTCAATTTAGTAATATTATTTGTAAATTCATTAAAAATAATGAAATTAATGAATTTAATGTTAAAGATGTGAACCAAAATACTTTAGGTAATACAGGTTTCACGTGAATTAAGTAAGGATGAATATATTTGTTTTGCTGATTTAGTAGATAAAAATGATTGTAGGTTGTGGGAAGTAGTGGTACCTAAACCAAGTGAAAACTAATTTAACTTATCTTCGGATTTGTCAATGAAAGAACGAAGTGTATTATTAAAAATATTAGAAAAATATCAATTGACATTCGCGTTCGAAAAAAAAGATTTAGGGAAGTGTAATATCGTTGAAGTCACGATAAATACAACAGATGAAACTCCAGTACATAAAGCACCGTAAAGAATATCTAATGAACAGCATAAAATTATACGTGAGCAAATTGATGATATGCTCAAAAACAATGAGATTAGAAAATCTAGAAGTGCGTATGCATCACCGGTAGTATTAGTAAAAAAACCGGATAATACATGGAGATTTTGTGTGGATTATATAAAGCTGAATAAGAAGGTGATTACAGATTCATATCCTTTACCTATCATCGAAGATATTATCATACAGCTGAATGGGGCGAAATTGAACGCCGATTTAGATTTAAACTCTGCGTATTGGCAATTATAAGTTAAGGATTAACACAAAACAGCACTCATCACACCATCTGGATCAATTGAGTTTAACGTATTACCATTTGGCTTAAAAACTAGCGGAGCTTTTTTTAAAGGACAATGGATGAAGTTTTAGCGGGACTTAAATATAAAAATGTGATAGTTTTTCTTGATAATGTGATCTTATATGGTGATTCGTTTAGTGATTTTATAAGTGCTCTAGACGAAGTGTTTCAACGGTTGAGTGCAGCAAACTTAACACTCAAACCATCAAAGTGTAATTTTGAATATAAATAACCGTGTTGGGACATACTATTTCGGGAGAAGGAATTCTACCAGACCCGAAGAATATAAAAAAAATAAAAAAGTAAAAATACCAAGAAACACTAAAGAACTGAAATCGATATTAGGTTTATTTTCGTATTAAAGAAAATTTATAAAGAACTTTTCTTTATCGACTCTATCAACTTTATCGGCGTCTGCAGCTGCATTATCAGAACCCTAAACATATTCTACTATAAACTCATACTCTTCCAATGCAAGCCTAAACTTTGTGAGTGGACTGCTTGGATCTTTCATACTAAATAGGTAAACTAAAGGCCTATGATCAGTTTTAACAATAAATGATCGTCCGTATAGGTAAGGTCTAAAATGCTTAATAGCCCACACTATAGCGAGCAATTCTTTCTCGATTGTTGGATAAATTTTTTCAGCTGTGTTTAGGTTTCTACTAGCATATGCTACTGGCATTCCATTTTTGTTAGCCAAAACCGCACCTATCGCATACCCTGATGCGTCCGTTTGCAATGTAAATTGATTTTCGTTCGAAAAATTTGGATATTGAAGAACTGGTGGGTTAATCAAACTATTTTTTAACAGTTGGAAACATTCTTCGCATTGGTCAGTCGAAATAAAAGGAACTTTACTTTTACAAAGATAATTTAAATAATATGATTTATGAGCAAAATTTGGTATACATTTTCTATAGTAATTCACAAATGGTATGAATCGTTTGAATTCATCAGCATTTTTTGGTCTAGGATAGTTCTGCACGATAGTAATTTTACTCGGATCTGGTAAAACTCCATGCTGACAACAATATGACCTAAATACATCAACTCTTTCTTTAAAAATTCGCACTTTAACGGATTTAATTTCAAATTAACCTTTCGTAATCTTTCAAAAACTAACTGTAAATTTTTATTGTGATCTTCTAACTTTCGTCCAAAAATTATTAAATCATCTTGGAATACTAGGCATTTTTCGAATGTTAACCCAGCCATTGCTAAAGTCATCATTCGCGAAAAAGAACTAGGACTTGTTTTCAAACCCATTGGCATTCTTGTCATTTGAAATTGTCCTGAGCAAAATGCAGTATATTTCCTGCAATCTTTTTGTAAATCAACATTATAATATCCCTGATATAAATCCAGGTGAGAAAAATAAATACATCCGGATAACGAATCCAGAATCTCCGTTATGTCCGGCAAAGGAAATTTATCGTTTTCTATACAATTATTCAATTTCCGGTAGTCCATCACTAATCTCCATCTTTTATTACCTTCACTATCGTGTTTCTTTGGCACTAATAACAAAGGACTAGACCATTCACTGTTACAAGGTTCTATTATTCCTTCATTTAATAATTTATTTATTTGACTCTGTATTTCGCTTTTTTGAGAATGAGGTAACCTGTAGGGCTTTACAAAAACTGGACTAGTGTTAGTTTTTAGCGTTATCGAATGTGAATAAATATCTGTAGCTTTTAGTTTATCACCCGGTAAATGAAAAATATAAAAATACTTTGCGCACAAGTACAAATAGGTCTATGTTCCTCATCATTCAAATAATTTAAATCTAAATACTTAAACAAACTTTTAACTCTATTAGCATTTTTTGGTGTCTCAGTAAAATTACAAACTTCATAGTCACGCAAAGGGTGTATATCTAAAGAAATATTTTTCAAAATCAACGTTTCATCTGTAGTGTTCAAAATCTTAATCGGAATACGTCCATTAATCGGCCTCGCAATAGAACTTGCAACAAAAATTCCGTCCTGAATCTGAGATGTACACACAACACAATCTTCAGTTAATTTTGTACTTATATAATGTAGTGCCTCACATCGTGGCATAATGTTAATAGCATTATCACAACATTGTAAGGATAAGTTTACTAATTGACTGTTATTTTCAAATGTTACGTAGTTTTCTCTATAATTAACTATAGCTTTATATTTTGACATACAATCTTTTCCAATTATTCCGTTCGTTGTACATGGCAAACAATCGAAAACATAAAATTTATGACTAAATGCTATTCCATTACAGTGAAAATTCAAATTAACAAAGCCAATTGCGTCTACTTTGCCCCCAATACCTTTTATAGAAATGTTTTCGAGATGAATTGGAATATGTAATTGAAGCACATGTCTATGTTTAATAGCCGAGATCGATGCCCCGGTGTCTAATAACCAACTATAATTATGATTCATTACATTTAACTTGATACTACAATTGCTATTGCTTGCCATAATTTGATAATTATTAGTCACGAAAAAATGCTCTATTTTCGTTTTCTGTTTCGTTTACCTGGTCAAAAACTCGAATATGATCATTATTTAGACCCCTTTTATTTCGGAAAGATCTAAAGTTTGACTTACCTGGACCTCGTTGAGTTGATCCGGTTTGTCCTCGACCTCGAAATTGGGCCTGATGAGATAGGCTGCGGGAACTTCCACGACTCCTATTAAAAATCTGCGCTTGGTAGCCAGACCTACCTCGTAATCCTCGGTAATGGTTAGGTCTCGATCTGAAACTATTAAAATTCATGACTTCTCCGTTAGAAACAGACCCGCATACCTCTTCATCCTGAGCCGCCTGTATAGCATCTTTTAACGAATCGAAGTTTCTGGCTGCAATGATGGTACTGAGCCTGCGATTTTGTAAACCGTCTGCAAACTGTTTAATAGCATATTTTTCATTTAGCGGTTTTAGTACCTCGAAACTGGAAGAGTTTCCGTCTGCTTGCGAAATCGTAAGGTCAACCATTAACCTAGAGATTTCATCTCCAAACTCTGTTATTGACAATTCTGATTGTCTTATTATTTGTAACTTAGTCTGAATTGCTGTGGCAGCCTTTTTAGGAAGTAAATTTTAACGCATATCCTTTATCAAATCATGTACTTTCGAATAATTAGAATTTAATTGCAATTTTGCTGACTGTGATAACCTGCTTTTTAAAACAAACTGTACTAATTTATTTTTACAATCATCATACTTTAATAAAGAGTATAATAATAAGTATTCATAATATTCGATATTGTCGATTACCTAATTGTTTAGTATTCGCTTCAGTATCATTCATGATAGGCATTAAGCTTAACGCAGTCTTTAGGTCAAAGGTTTCCATTTTGGAACTATTAGTGGATATATGACACAGCTTCACAATTTCATCAAAAAGTTTTAAAAACTGCTGACAAGATTTATCAATCACTTTGATGTCAGAATTATGTAAATTACCATGTTTTAGTTCTATGTCATATTCACTTAACCAGAACTTATAACGATCATATATCAAATTGGTCTCATTTAATTTATATTGTAAAATATTACCTTGCCTTCTTTTTTCGCCAATTTTAATCAAATAAACTATGATTTCTGTTAATTCTTTATATAAAGATTCTAATAATGAAACATGATTTACCATAATTGAGAGTAAACAACATGACGTAACTTATCGAAAAAAATTACTATCAATAAGTACTTAAACGCAGAATGATTTTTAAACATATAACATATAATAAAGTTCATAGTTCGTATGTCATTTCAGTTAAATGTTGTATCAATGTATCCAGCTACGACGACCTACTTTTCCGGCAAAATAACGTCATTGTCTAATTATCACAACTAAAAAAAAAATAAACTGAATATAAAACACATCATATAACCTTAATAAAATAGCACTGCACAAACACTTTTGTTACACAATTTCTGGACTCATTCTTGGCGCCGCCGGACCCGACTGTGGCGCTCTGGTAAACTGCTTCTGCCAAAATGATCTTCTTAAATCATTCCGATTAAACTCCTGGACTATCCAACGTCTGTGACACTTTTTGTAAGCCCGGAAAATGACGAAGAAACCCGCGAGCAAGAGCACTGTAGTAATTACTGCCAGCAATATCGAAGTTAAAGACAAGTGGAAATGAAGTTGGTCCACTGTAGCGCCATTTGTTCCTCCAGCTGCATTTTGAACTATAACAGTCTCCTCTTTAGACATCTGTTTGCCCATTTTGTAGAAAATGAAATTCTTTCAAGTTGAATAAAAATAATCAGTACGACTGTATTTAAAAATTTACGATCGACAATTAAAATTATGGAATACATGATTTATCTTCACAGTCAATTCATATCCATTCGTATATGGTGTGGCGTTAGGTTACCGACACCGCCTGGCAGGGTCGCCATGAGAGATGTCGCTAAAGGGAGACGTATTGAAAAAACGAAAGACGAGTAAATACTGATTTATTATAATCTAGATGCAACCTATATGTATTACATATGTAGGTGGTGCGTACATCCTTACAGTTTAATGCAAGGTCAACTAGAAAAATTGTTACCAATATGTTTCGCATCACGAAAACTAACAGAAGCAGAAAAAAATACTCGATAACTGAAAAGGAATGTTTAAGTTTAGTGTGGGCGTTAAACTATTTTAAACATTATTTATGGGATTAAAATTTCAGTTAGTAACAGATCATAAGGCATTATGTTGGTTACGAACAAGAAGAGATATGTGTGGAAGACTAGCCAGATGGGCCTTGGCGATTCAAGCACACGATTTCGAGATTGTACATTGTTCTGGAAAACAGAACATCGTAGCGGATTTCCTTAGCCGAAACCCACTAAAAGAGGATGAAACTAGTTCAGAAAAGTGTTCATGATCGAAGTGGACGATTTATCACGACACCAAGAAGAAGATAATTTTTGCCGAAGGTGGCGCAAAACTGTATCGACCAGTCTAATATATAAAAGTTTTACAATATCAAATAATGTGTTATATAAATGTATAAGAAATGAAAGTGTAATAAAAAAATTGATGGTTTTACCTAAGTCGTTATTTATTGAAGTGATGAGACAAATACACGATGACGCACGTACGGGTGGACATTTCGGTATAATGAAAACTTTAGCAAAGTTCAGGGCAAAATACTTTATGCCGAACGCATCTAAGGAAATCGAAAAATATATTAAAAGTTGTATACAATGTCAAGAAAAGAAAATATACAATAAGATAGAGCCACTACGCCCGATGGTAACAGTTCAGTAGATGGTAATAAATATATAATAACGTGTATAGAATGTTTTTCGAAATATGCTATTTGCAAAGCAGTCCCACGAATGACGGCTCAAACGATATACGATTTCTTAATTAATGAAATTTTAACAAAGTTCGGAACAGTACGTGAAGTATTGTCAGACAAAGGTTCCATGTTTACATCCAGGTTAGTTAAGGATTTATTAAGACAATATAATATAAAACACTCTTTTGCTACCACTATGCACCATCAAACTTTAGGTTTAGTAGAAAAATTAAATCAAACCATTTAATATTCATTAGCTAAATATGTAAACCCAAGTCAAAGGGATTGGTGTCGAATTTTACCTTTTATAATATATGCTTATAGTTGTTCAAAACAAGCTTCGACTAAATTTTCTCCTTATTATTTAATGTTTGGTACAGAACCTGAAGTACTCAAAGATGCTTACATAAGTGCAGTTAATCAAGCGAGAGAAAATTTAAGGAAAGCTCGTTTAGTACAAAAAAGATCGTATGATAAAAAAGCTTCTAATATTAAACTTCGTGTAGGACAATTAGTTTTGTTACATTGTCCAAAAAGAATATCAGGTAAAAGTCGAAAATTTAGTCGACCATATAAAGGTTTATTTCGAGTATTACGATGTATAGGATGTGACAATTATCTTGTAAGAAAAATACAAAATAACCAAGAATTAAATGTACATGTGAATAGATTAAAACCATATAATATTCGATAAAATAAAACGAATGATAAAATTATGTCTATATTTATATATATAAAATAAAGTTTTTGTATATACATTTATTTCTTGAAATTTTATAATATTTCTAATTTATTTATTCTTAGAGTAAAAAGAGTAAAAGTACACATTTAGGTGTACAAGTATATATATCATTCATTTGCAGATACACAACGGTTAGAATTTCGTTGGGGTTTTACAATAATATAAGAAAATAATATTTTGCTCTAAAGAAGTAAATTTTCAAAGACTAAAATAACACTATTAATAATGTGCACGTTTAATTTGAGCCACGCCTAATAATCTCCATAAGAGAGAAGGTGATAGCCGATTTAGCTATGCGGCCAAAGATTACGAGTATATATAATATTGTGATATTGCTGTCTGTGGGTCAAAACGCAGATGTAGAATAGGATCCTCAGTGGGGTAAAATAGTATAAGGGTTGTGATTGAATAGGTAATGTATTTTAAACGTTATTGGTTTAGAATTTTGTCAGGTGTATTTCGGTGCATTTTGAAAAAGTTCTCTGCATTGCGTTGTGAAAGATAAATTCATTAATTTATAGACATCATTTTGCATATTCATAGGTCGGTTTGTCCAGTAATAGTTAGGCAGGTAAAGTCTTAAAATGTAGGTAAGTAAAATTTAAACTTTAGAAAGTTACAAACTTTTCAATAGACTTTTAATCATTCAGAAAAGTTTAAAGTTAATATGACAGTTCATGTCAAACGTGTTTGTTTTGCCAACTGAATGATAATGCATGATAATATAACTTGATTAATTTAGTATCAATTTTAATATAAGTAGGATTACTAAATTTACTTTTATTGCGATAATAATGTATTTATTACTTATCAATTATTTATAATTATACTTTGATTGCATTCATTGGGTTATTGTAACAATTGTTATTAATTTAATAATAAGTATTGGTTATTTTAATTGCGTATAATTGTGTAACGTAAATGATTAATATGGGATTGTTAATTATTCATGAATTGTATGAGAAATAATAATAACTTTAGATATTAGTTACTGTTTATTTTAGATATTAGTTAACCAGCCGGGATCTTGGCTGATTTTCATCAGGTTTTGAGGCTAAGGCTCTGTTGTTGGAGAATAAATACTATAAGATCATTTTTGGTGTAATAAGATGTTGTCATTTAAGCATGGTCAAGTGTATATATTCCTATCGGTACGGGGCTCATCTGAGAGTAATCCCGATTAATGTATATGGTCCTGATTTAAGTAGGGTCAGCTTCACTGATTAAATAAATTAAACAAGAGGGGCGATTGCAACGTTTGCTTGTGCCGTATCTAATAAAAGAGGTTATTGCACAAACAAACTTGCCGTCAATTACGACTGGCAACTTACAAACCTGTCATTATTTAATTTATTTGTAATTTGTTTGAAAGATAGAATATGGATAGATTGTTCCATAGGATTCCATCGCGGGCATTAGCCCATAAATAGTCTAATAATTGTTGTAGAATACATGTATTAATTTACTGACTATTATTAATGTCCAAAACCGTTATTTCTAACGAATTACAATATGAAACTAAGAAAAAAACAACATTTAAGTACGACCTTAATTGCATAAAAAGTAGCTATTTCTTTTCGCTATTTGTAGAAATTATAATAAATTGTATGTTCAATATTCAACCGATCAACGTTAAATTGATATATCGATTTATAATCGGGTTTAATGATACCTTGGAAGAGTTTGATCATTTACTTTTTAAGTACTACTCTTAGTCGTACTCTTACAAGGTATCATTAAACTCGATTATAAATCGATGTATCAATTTACGTATGTAAGCACGGAGTGTTCTTTACTTTTGTAGTTTTGTAAATGTTTAATTAATTAACTTTTTATTGGTATAAACATTGTTTGAAGTGATAGGAACCACTAGGATAGGCTAGCCCGAGAGTAAAACGACATTCAAGAATGACATTATAGATTTACTGTGAGAAGCCCCAAAATATTTTAGAAAGTTCCGAAATACTCCACATCGAATCACCAGCAAGTTCGCATCGGGAACGTTGGTAATGTTATTAAAGTGACTTAATTTACCAAATAACACGTACGAGTTCACTCATGTTATTAACTTGCTGCAAGCTGCATATAATATGTCATCTTTACTTCATTCTATTTCACCTTAATTGATCTGAAAATATTAAGTAATTTATTAATTAAAGCTTATATTAGGTTAAATGTTTAGGCTTAATTATTCAGTAGACATATGAGTTCTCCTTTTATTTATTTCAAAAAACAAAACTAATGCATCCAAATAATTTTCGTTCAATGTTTTGGTTAATGATTCAAGGAAGTTTATACTGTATCACAATTTATTTGTATACGAAGATATAAAAAAAGTCGTTGATGGGAAAAAGTACACGTAATTTTTAAACTCTTGAAACGATTTTAGTAACACTGTCGATTCATTCAGCTTCAGCAAGGAAGTTTTTTGGGCCCAGGGATACCCGGTTACGCAGAGGCAGAAAGTTAGATGGAGTAATGGCCGGCGCCCGTATGGGCCGTATGGCTGACGTCTTTGAAATTGACAATGGCATATAATGCTTGCCCCTCTGAAAATCTTCCTGGATTTAGGAACGTTGGCGAGAACCACAAAAGCAAGAGGGTGACGCTTTCTGTACATCGGGTTGGGAAGCCTTGGGACTTCAGATTCTCAAGGATATCTTCGTTCTCTAATTTGAACGGGACTACCCGAAATATTGCTCTGACCTTAGGGACCTCTTTTTAGGTAGCGTAATATGGTAGGCAATTCGCTTACGGGCGAGAATCTTAGTTAGGTCTCAGAAGTCGTCTACTGACGTGAGAACGATTCTAATTGATTCGCTCGAGTTGGAAGCTGGGGTGTAATGCATCTTATGCTCTTTGCACAAGTTGGAAACCGCAGACCACACGTCCACTTCATACTCCACATTGCTGGAGGTAGGGGACGTGGGAGGGCATAATACCAGAGGGATATATAATACCCTGATGGGCGGGATGGGAATTAGGAACCCCAATTATATTAAGGACATTAGGGTCTATCTTGAAGCGAAAAGCAGCGAGGCCACTGGCAAACTGCTTCAAAAAGTCTGAAAGACCTATTCGAGCCATCGTGGAGGGTTGGGGAAGGGCCAACAAATATATAAATATATAATGTATAAACCTACCAACGAAGTCTAACTTCCTAAACCTCCCTACCCTCGATAGGGGGCGACACGCAGTGCCACTAATTCAGTCAGTACTGTACCTTCACCCTGGGAAAGTCTCGATCGAGGGATCGAGTCTTTCGGTTTCTTAAAGGCCTGAAGGGCCTATAAAGCGCGGTGGAAGCCGTTTGAAACGTTGGCCTATTTCGGCAGGGATCCTCGCATACTGTGGAGATGATAGGGTTATTTGGGGGGAATTTTTTCTGGTGTGGTATCTTTGGTAACACGCGCTGCTGGCGAAGCTCGAGCTTGCTGGCATTGGTCATGCGAGCGAGCCTTCAAGCTGACAAGCGCGGTGTTTACTCGAAGAAGACAAGATGATTGTGATAATGATGACAGATGGCCGCTGGCGAGTTTTAAGCCAGTCAGGTCACCCTGCAGAAGGCAGGGGAGTAATCGAAACCTAAGGAAACGTAGGTTCTATGTTGATACTTTGAGGACGTGTTTCAGTGGGTACAAGTTCTCGGGGATATGCTTTTTTATAAGGGGGGGCACGAGTGGTACGGTGCGAGCTCCGTTTTATATTTATTATTATCTTATTCAATATTAATAATTTAAATTAGTACAGCAACCGATGTTCCAATTGCTTCTGATTGTTTTAGCAGTAATTTTATCTTACTCGTCTTAATATACCTAAAGATACAATAAGACAATAATTAAGTGTCTTTGCTGTGTAATAATATTATTACTACGCAGTGTACTTTAACATAAAATAACACAGGATTCTAGGAATAAGATTTTATTACATATGTTTTGCATGTGATGTTCGAGATGATTTGAGGAAGTAACTAAATCTTTACTACACCTACTGTAACGTAATCTTAGTACCTGTAATTTAAATTAAAAATACTTATTTTACCAACATAACTGTAATTTTCCCTAAAATTGAAAAATATATAAGATAAATAAACAAATATTTCAATTAAGTTCACATTACTTATTACCTGTTCTAAACAACTTTGAAAACAGATTTTGACTTAGTTCGTAAAATTACAAATTCAAAGATAAATTCCAATACCTTTGACTACAGTATTAGGTAAGTTGTTTTTACTGCTGCAGCAGCTGCTGAGCTATAAAGGCTAACTTATGTAGAATACCTAGTCATGGAAAAATAACGATTAGAAGTCCGATTTAAGCAGATTTTAAAATTAAATGCATGTTAATTTTCTTACCGACGAATACCATGCGTTTGCTACAGGTTACCATGGTCACCTACTAAGGTAGATTAGAAACAAAGAATATTGGCAAACTCACATACATTGTCAGTACCGCTTTTATTTTGGCAGAGCATTTACGTATCTCAAATTGAATATGTGGGTTTGACTGTTTGAATGATGGATAATCGAAATGCAATCATAAGATTTATATAGAAGTTGGGAATAAAAAGTCGAAATTATAATCTAGCCTAAAAAAACACGTGAAAAAACATGAAAACGTTGTTTACTTAAAAGGACGAATACGGTTAGAGGGTTAAAACGTTCTTAGGATGATCAGATAAAGCTATTGAAATTGAAAAAACACCCTAATTTCAATTATTGTACTTAGATGCAACAGCGAACCGTTACAAGACAATTGACATATGGGCTTGTAGCGAGTAGTAATGAAATGAATATTTATTTTTTTTTTTTTTTTGCTGCCGAGGCACCCTCGCGGGAGGGAGGTGGAAGATGCGTCATGCATACCCGCCCGCAGGTAAATTCCTCTGCGGGGGGGTTATGTGGGACTCACCAGAATGGCACCTACCCACTAAAAACCACCTGTTGGCTGTAGTTATTACCGTTAGCCTTCATCGGAAGCGACACCCGTCGGGAAGTTGGGCGCGCTGGCAGAGACCCGCTAGCGGGTCTTCCGCCTGTAGTGAAAGTTGCACTGAAGGTGCTCAAAGGGACATGAGTTGGTGGCCGTTCTGGGCAGCCTCCGGTGAAGCCGGGGCTGGGCAGAGGTCGGCCGAAGCATGATTTAGGGATCAATTCATTTAAATGAACCTACAATGAATTGAGAAGGGAACTATGCTCCGCCAGAGCTAGCAAACGCTCTGTCGGAGTACGTGAAGCCCTAAGTTTACGGGCTAAGACTGCGATTTCACTAACGTCGACATTTTTTATAGCGTCGCAGACGATACCGTATTGGATTACCGATGTGGACCTAACAACGATGACTAACTTCCTAAAACCACCCTACACGCAGTAGGGCGGTTGAGAACGACGCGGATAACTTACTCGAACACGGCACTTGGAGTCCTGGAACAACGAATTCCCGTCGACGAAGCTCACGTTCCACGAAGTACGGTTAACAAGCCACTATTCGCCGTGAAAACGGCGTTAGAAACTTATTAGAAGTACGGTTAACGAGCCACTGTCCGCCGTGAAAACGGCGTTAGAAAATTAATACGGTAAACTATGAAATTTGGGTGCTCAATTAGCGCGAGGGCTAAAAGAGCGGGAAGGCGTCTGCGATCGACGTGCGCTCGAGAACGCACGCAGACCGAGACTGAGAATATTTATTTATTTATTTTTTTTTTTTTTGGTTCCCCTCCACGGGAAGGGCAGGAGGACATAAAAAATGCTCTGACGCATACTCCGCGCGCGCGATCGGAGTTATGTGGGACTCGTCCCGACGCCTACCAGAACCATACCCACTAAAAAACCCCCTGTCGGCTCGTGCATTTTTGCCACTCAGCCTTCATCTGAACGACGGCCAATTGGAGAAAGAGGCCGCGCCAGCGGGGCCCTTAAGGGGTCACCCGCTGAGATTCACATAGCACTGAAGGTGCTCAAAAAAGAAAAGTAAAAATAAAAACATTAAAAATGAAAAATAAAAATAGCATTAATTCGGATTTACGTTAGAATTAGAATTTACGTTAGAATTAGGATTTGCGGCCTGAAGGGCCTCGAGAGCTAAAGTTAACTGCGAAGGTTCGCCCGTGTGCGCGTTTCTCGGCCTAGCGACTTTGAATTTCGAATCTAACACAGGAGCAGTATATGAGACTGAATCTCGAACAAGATGATTGGGATGGGATTCGGCGCGTTTGAAGAACGATTCTGAGAGTGTTTTGAAGTGCTGTTGCACTGTAGGTAGTTCAAGATCTCTGTGCAGGTCCGCGCTGCGCACATACCAAGGTGCGTCTGTGGCCCTGCGGCAGAAGAGATTTTGAACTACCTGCAGCTTATACAGGACGGAGGGATTGGCATGGGCAAAGACTGGCAAAGCATATGACATGACGGGTCTAACGCAGACCTTGTAAAGCGTACGTTTATTTCTAAAAGACATTTTACTTTTCCTACCTATCATACTATTTAAGCGGCTTAAGTAGAAACGCGCGAGTTTCATTACTCTATCGACGTGTGGCTTAAAAGAAAGCGTCTGATCTAAGGTGACGCCTAAGTATTTGATACTGCGCTTCCAGGGGATAGGAATACCTAACATTCGAATGTGGGGATCGTTGCGGCGATTACGACGTTTGTGGTCGAATAGAATGGCAGAACTCTTTTCTGGGTTGACATCGATACGCCATTTTTGAAACCAAACACCGAGGGCGTTTACGGCCTTTTGGAGTCTGGTGATGTTATACGGGATCCTTTGACCTTTAGTGTAAAGGGCGGTATCGTCTGCAAAGAGGGCGAGTTCGACGCCTTTCGGCGGGATGGGCATGTCATTAGTGTACACGGTGTATAGCAGAGGGGCGAGGACTGAGCCTTGCGGGACTCCAGCCTTTATGGGACGAGGCGCGGAGAGCGTGCCTTCATGTTTGAATCGAAACGTACGGTCTTTAAGAAACGACGCGATTAATCTGACTAGGCGAACCGGTAAGCCTATTTTATAGAGTTTAAAAACGAGACCGCTGTGCCAGACTTTGTCGAAAGCCTTGGCTACGTCAAAGAGAACCGCGATTGATTTTTTACGATGCGGATAGAATCCTTCGAGAATGTACTCGACGATTCGATGGACTTGCTGAGGGCAGGAGTGCTTAGCGCGAAAGCCGAACTGATGGGGAATAATGAGCGGGTCGCCATCCGTTGGAAACAGATGGTTCCGTATTCGAGAGAGTATGACTCTTTCGAGAAGTTTAGACATTGCCTTGAGGAGGCTGATGGGTCTGTGATTAGCCGGGATGTTCAGAGGTTTACCCGGCTTGGGAATGCCTATGACTGTCGCTTCTTTCCAGGCTTTTGGAAAGTAGCTATGGTCGAAGCAGGCATTGAAGATGATAGCTAACAAGGTAAGCACCTGCTGTGGCAGGTGCTTAAGTGCGTGGTTGGAAATTCCATCCGCACCCGGAGCCTTTTTGGACTTTTGTTTTCTAATGAGAAGCAAGATTTCATCATTAGAGACTGTGACGGGGTCGTCGGTGATAGGGAGAGATTCTCTGCGGAGAACTTCGTCCTCCACCGCCTGGATGTGGGAGGGATCCGCGGGTTGCGTGCTGAGCGAACATTGTGCCGCTATGCTGTCGGCGAAGCATTCGGCTTTCTCTTCGACTTCGAAGGCAATGGTGCCGTCGGGGCGAGTGAGAGGAGGAACGTGAGAGGCGGTGTCTACGCGTAAAGCTCGGGCCATTCGATAATACGCTTGGTGGGACGGGGAGATATTCTCCATGAGATCGTTAAACTGAGTGTCACGGAGTTCCGCGAGGCGAGACCTAACTTTACGTTGAAGCTGATTCGCAGCTGTTCTATATGCGGGCGTGGGATATTTCTTGGCTCTCCGGAGAGCCGCGTTCTTAGCTTTAATGAGATTGCTAATGGCTAAGGGAAGCGCGGGTTTGCCTTGCTTAGCAATGATTACGTTGTCGCTGATGGCTGAGTTGATAGCATCAGTGAGATTATCGACTATCGAATCTATTTTAATCGGGCTGTCTAATTGGTCGGGCGAAATCGCGAGCGGAGAGTTCGGTGCCTCTAAGGCTGAAACTAACGTATTTTTAAAACCTTTCCAGTTGGTAAAGGTCTTTGGCGGTGTGACGTTAACGTTAGGCGCGCCTAGCACGAGGGAGACGGGGCGATGGTCGGAGCCTAGGTCATCGAGCGGTTCGATGGACCTGAGATCAATATTGATTCGCTTGATTATTGCAAAGTCGAGGATGTCAGGAGAATAGGTCGGGTTGTTGGGATAGTGAGTGGGAGTGATGGGGGATATGACGTCTAAGTCAAGGGAGTTAGTGATGTCGAGGAGAGCGATACCGCTGGTGTTGGTCGATAGGCACGTCCAGTCAGTATGTTTGGAGTTAAAGTCTCCGAACATAATGACTGAATGGCCGAGGGCGAGAATGGCCTCAAAGTCGCTGCGGATTGGTCTGGTACCACTAGGTATGTAGACTGAAGCTATGATGATGGTCGGATGACCAGTCATAGCCAATCTACACACAGTGGCCTCCATGTTGAGGAGAGGAGGGGTAGGGAGAGGACAGCAATGGAAGCCTCTTTTGTAATATATCGCGGTGCCGCCGTAACCGTCGGAGTTGGGCCTATCGTTGCGAGTAAACGCGTACTTAGGTATAGCGAATCCCCTGGAGCGGTTTGGAGTAAGCCATGTCTCCTGGAGAAGGAATAAGTCAGGTTCTTTGTTCTGAAGGAACAGTTTAATCTCGGGAAGGTTGGTATTAAGGCTACGAGCGTTAAAAGATACTAGGGATAAGCCCTTAGGTTTAATACGACTGGACGCGGGATTCGCGGGTCTAGACATTAAATTAATTTATTTACGAATTTATACAAAAATAAAAGAATTTATAACGAACTTAGGAGCGAGTGATGCTCGGCTAACGCGAATAAACGCTCTTGAGGAGAGCGGGCGGCTCGCAGTTTGCGTGCGAGTACGGAAATTTCGTTAATGTCGACGTTTTGGATGACGTCGAACACGGTCTTCATGTCCTCAGCCAACGACGACTGAGGGGAAGATGACAACGCGGGACGCGGCCCTACGGGAGCTACGGGAGCTGGGATGGGTCGGGAAGGTGCAGGCGGGACGGCCGGACGCTGCCTCCAAGACAGAGCCGGAGTAGGCGTCGGCTGAACGGGCTTTGCTTCCGGGGGACCCCGGTTGCGCAGCGGCGGGAAGTTAGCGGAGGTGAGCGGCGGCGCCGGTTTAGGCGCGACCCTCTTGACGGTGGAGCGCGGAGCGCGCGGGCAACCCCTGTAGTTTGCTGTGTGGCCGGACTGGCCGCACAGCACACAGGCAGGGGGGGAAGTGGATTCGGGAGTGCGAGTGCACTCCTTAGTGAAGTGGGGATCCAGGCACTTAACGCACCTGGGGGGAGCTGAACAGTTAGCCGCTGCGTGGCCATAGAGCTGGCAGCGGTGGCACTGCCCAGGGTGACCACGGGGGTTGGGACGCTCGACGGAGATATTTGAGAGTCCGCAAATTGTGCGAGCCTCTCTAAAGATCTCCCTCGAGTTGGGAGTATTCGACAGGATTACCAACGCTAAGGGAAAACGCCTACCGCGGTTGGAGTGCATCTTGTGCACTGCTGTGACCGGGAAACCCTGAGACTTAAGGTCATCGAGGATGTCTTCGTTGCTGAGTTCGAACGGTACGCCCCGTAGTACTGCGCGGATCTTACGCTCCTCCGGGAGGGCGTAGGTGTGATACGCGATTTGGTTTAATCCGAGTAACCTGGTAAACTCGCGGAAGTCGACGACGGTCGCTAATTGGATTTTGATCGTATCGCCAGCGTTGGCGGCTTTTAAGTAATTAATTTTGTGCGCTTTGCACAAGTTAGAAACCGCGGTCCAGCGCGCTTTTTCACGCAGGAAGACGGGCGGAGGGAGCTGAGGCTTCGGCGGGACGGGAGCGCAGCGCGTCGCTGGCTTCGATGTGACCGACGGAGACGCGGTTACTACGAGCGATTCTAACGGCGCGGGGGCTGGTGTTGAAGACACCGGGGAGGGCTCGGGTATTGAAGATACCGAAGCTTTCTTAGAGCGCTTCTTGGAGCGCTTGGCGACAAGTTGAAAGGCGGGCTCAGGAGAGCCGGTTAAGGTGACGGCATCTGACGACGTGTCAGACGCGGGTTCGGAGTCGCTCCCGGGAGCGGTACGCTTACGACGCGACGCGTGAGAGGATGCGACCGATTCGCAGTCCATCTCGGACGAGGCGGGAGACGCGGGAGAGCTTAAGACCTGAGGGGTCTCGACGTTGGAGGCCTGAGGGGCCGGGTTTGAGGCCTGAGGGGCCGGGGTTGAGGCCTGAGGGGCCGGGGTTGAGGCCTGAGGGGCCGGGGACGCGATTGATGCCTGCAAGGCCTGCGTTATGATGTCATTCGGGATGTAGACGCCTACCGCAGCAAGTGCCTTGGTGAACGCGTTAATAACGCTTAGCGGATCCATAAAGGAGGGTTGGGACAGAAATATTAATAAATATAAGTATAATAAAAGATGCCTATTTCCTAAAAACCTAGCAAAATCCTAGCGGCAAACCTCCCTACCAGCGGTAGGGGGGCTGGGGAGAATAACTTAAAACTAACAGTAATACGCCGAAGGCCGCTACCTAGAAACCTAAAAAAGGGTACGCAGGTAAAGAGTTGACCGCGTTAGGGTCAACCTTTACCGACAGAAGGGACAGATACACACGAAAACACACAAATATGATAAAAATAAATATGAAAATAGGAGAAAAAATAAATAAAATAGAGAAGAGAAATAAATAAAATAAAAAGGACTGGTTCAGTACAAATTCGTTGTCACCGTTAAGTATCCTTTGCACTGAAACCAGACTACTTACGCTGGGCACAACACTGCACTCAGCACAAGCACAACACAACTTAGCACAGCACTTTGAAGACTAAGAGGCTTAGTCGCAAAGAAAAATCGCACTTCGAAAGCACTCAGACGGAGTAGAAAGACTTAGGAAACCGTAGCACGGAGCCAACACGCTAGACTGTGACGTCAGTAAACTGAGCGCCACGGAATGGCGGGAAGGGACCGATCAACGGAGAGCTGGGTCTTGCACGTCCGCACTGGGCGGCGATCGGAGCGAGAATGGGGAATATTTATTTGATGCTTAAATTTATATATACAAAATCCATCGTTGCGTGTAAGAGACCGCTCGCGAGAGCAGGATGGGATATCGGCTGGTGCGTCGTCTTCTCGTTGTATGGATGTGCACAGGCGGTCGTCGCGGCGGTCGCAGCGCCGCAGGCATGATGCGCTACGTAAATACTGCGGCCGGTCGGCGCTGCCGGGAGCGTGGCGCGCGCGGTCGTGCGCAGCTGTATGCCATTTGTATGACAGGTAGCTACATCACTCCGCCCCTAGCGAAGCGTACAGGTGGTTTGATATTCTCCTGGTCCTTGTAACGTATGATTCTCTGGAATCTTCGGCTGGGTTTTCGCACGTTTCACAGCTGATGAATGCAGGTTTGAGTCGCTCGATGTTTATGTTGGCTCGTCTAAGTGGCTAATAACTTTGAAGGGCCCGGTGTAGTTGTAGGCGTGAGCGGCTTGTGCACTGCGTCACAAATACATGAGTACATGTATTTAAGTTTTGTTGAATGTACGTAGGTTTTGACGATATAGTAGCTCGGCCGCGCTGAATCCTATATCTTCTTCTTTTATGGCTGCACGTAACCCCAATAGTACAGTAGGTAGCTCGCATGTCCACTTGCTGTTGTTATGAAGGCGGGCCGTGAGTGCGGTTTTTAAACGTTCTATGCCAGCCAGCGTTCGATGATTCCATTTGATTGCGGATGGTAGGCGGTCGTTCGTGAGCGTTGGATCCCGAGTCGCTGCAACAGTACTTTAAATACTTCGGATTCAAATTTTCTGCCCTGGTCTGTAGTTACTATGGCGGGGCATCCGAATCTTGATAGCCAGGTTTGATAAAATGCGTCGGCGACTTTCTCTGCGGTTATTTCTTCCAACGGGCATGCTTCCGGCCACTTGGTTGCTCGGTCAATCATAGTTAGGCAATACCTATTATTATCGGACGTAGGTAGGGGTCCGATAATATCTATGTGCACGTGATATAAACGATCCACATTTTCAAACTTCGCTATCGGTGCATGTGCATGCCGTTGTGTCTTCGACCGCTGACAGGGTATGCAGATTCGAGTCCAGATTGATACATCTTTATTCATAGATGGCCAGAAGTAACGTTTGACTACCATTTTTCTTGTGGCTCGCATTCCTGGATGGCTCAGGTCATGAATTGCTTGGTGAGCTGTCTTCCTGAATTCTGGCGGTGGCGGGGGCGAGCTGTTCCCGTGGACGTCTCACATAGAATAGGTATTGAAGTGCCGGACATGATGATTTTTTTTAAATCGTACTTCTTGTTTTCAATAAACGTTTGTAGTTATTTGTCTTCTGTTTGTCGTCTTGATAGTGAAGAATAATCGATCGGGGAAGGACATTGTATTTCTTCCAGGTGGGACAGGGCGTCTGCGACGTCGTTTTCCTTCCCTGCGATGTGACGAATATCGGATGTGAATTGTTTGATATATTCTAAATACAGAGTTCGTCGGAGCGAAAGTGCCGAACTGCCATGTTAATCGATAGCAGTTCGCGGTCGTAGGTGCTGTATTTCTGTTGAGCGTAACTTAGTTTCTTTGAGAAAAACCCAAGTGGTTTCCATACGCCGTTTATGTTTTGTTGTAATACAGCTCCCGCGATTGTTTCAGACGCGTCCGTCATTAATGCGTACGGCGCGTAGGCTGATGGATGAGTCAGGACGGCGTTAGCTATGTCTCGCTTGCACTGGTCGAACGCTTGTAATGATTCGTTGTTCCATGTGATTAAACTTTTGTCGTTTTCTTTGAGTTATGTTAATATTCGTTCAATGCACATTGATATTGCGCTGCGTTGGGAATGTTTTTACGATAAAAGTAAATCATTCCCAAAAAAATCTTCTTAATTGCGGATCACGGACAGTGGTGCGATATTTCAGCGACACCGGCACCCGTCGTTGCTTGAGTCGAAGTTAGTTTAACGAGTCTTCCCTATTGTTGTAATTTTTCTTGAAATCGCAGGGATGTTGGTAGCGATAGGCGTCTTTCCCGAATTTTCTATGAAAATAACATACCTACGCGACTTATTAATCTTGAGTTCGGGCAATTTCGGTTCAAACGGTTTTTTCTGAATAACCTGCCTTGACGCGTTTGATTCATTTTCAAAGATGCGATTTCTCTAGACAAGGCGTCGATCTTGTTCATCAATTCGTCGTACGTTGAAGGTTTTGATGTCGAACAGGAACATATTGAACTTACTTCTTGTGTTTGATCTGTCATTTTATCTGCCATAGTTGCTAGTACGTCGAGCTTCGTCTCCGTGCTGATGGCGAGCTCGGCGCGGACTGATGCTGGAAGGTGCCCAGTCCACATAATTTTCAGTGTGTTGTCAGGAATTCTGTCTTGAGCTAGGTCGCGCATCTTCCTGAGTAGCTGGGAGGGTTTTTGATTTCCTAGTTCCATTTCTCCAAGCAGTTTTGAACCCTGGACTCGGATTTTTCGTACACGGAAAGCAAGCGCGCCTTCAGGGATCCATATTTGTTGGTTTCTGGTGGTGATAATATGATATCTCCAACTTGTTCGATATCGGCCAGTTCGAATTGAGCCACGACGAATGGTATTTTGCTTCATCTCCCATTTTCTGGTAAGCGATGATAGATTCTAGTTGTGCAAACCATAGTCTGGGTTTCTGGCCAAAAAGGTGGTATTTTAGCTTTCAGTGAAATCTGAGACATTTCTTCGTCGCCGACGTTGATTTTCTCTGGCGTGTTCATTTTCTGCGGGGTCACCAATGTAGCGAGTAGCCAAGCGGATCGGTTGTTGTTGCGGAGACGAGTAAAACAGTAATGCAGGATGAAATGGAATGAATATTTATTTGATGCTTAAGTCTATATATACAGCTGTATGCCATTTGTATGACAGGTAGCTACAGGCTCATTGCAATGGCAGCTTAATATCTTTGAAGTTTGACAGATTGACAGTATATAATTTTTCTAGATGTCGATGATAAAATAAATAGCTTTGTTACAAGAATAATTGGATTTTATTATATTTCTAAGTATCCCCAACAACTAACTCTATATTTGAGCTTGGTAAATAGGTGTCTAATATTGACCTATAAACTAAATATAGCCCAGTTTTGATATGATTACAATTTATAAATATTACAGGGAACCCAGTTTGCCATTCTCTTTTTCCCTCCAAAACAATACGTGTAACATACGCCATTCGTCAAAAATTTACCGTTTGAACATAAAGTTTCAAAAAGTTTAAAATGAAGTTCAAATATTAAACAGAATCGCTACTGTGACAGCTTTGTTATTTCAAGGATTCAATTTATCTAATATCTAAAACCCACTAACCTGAAAACACGACTGATTGAAATTCAAACCCCAACAAGGCGTCAAATCCAGTTATGGCGTTCAACGACCCTTTCCATTTCACGATAAAACACTTGTGAACGGTCTAGTCGAAAACTTCATGAACGCAAATTAACTTCGAAATAAAGTTACCTCAAGCAACATTAATTCTTATCCAAGCTCTTGTTCTGTGACTTATATTATGTACTGAGTTGAGTTAATTTTAGAGGTCACTTGTTAATATTTATGAGTTGTACTCAGAACAAGCCCTTTCAATTAGTCTTGGAGCTAATAAAACTGTGGGAGATATCTGGAGAAACTTTATTTTATAAACTTTTTGATTATTTATCTTTATCCATTTGAGTTTACGATGTCTTAACCGTTCTGAGGTTGTGCTTATAAAAGGAAAACATGAATTGATATGAAAGAAATTGATTATAACTGTAAAATGCTAGAACATATTTGTTGTTAGCTCTTCCAGTACCAGTAAATGTAAAATTTACCCTGTAAAGTGCAACGTTAAGTTGCAAGTTTCCTATCTGTTTGCTAAACTACATCCAAAACTATTCCTACTAAATAGAAGTATTTTTGTTTGTCGAATACAAAAAATATAGAGGTTATATTCATAGTTTTTTGGCTTTAACATCTTACATAGGGTATAATTGCAAATTTCTTAAAAAGTATAGGTTCAAAACCTTCTTTTTTTCCCTATCCAATTGTAATCCTTTTCACCTTCTGGAATTGGCTTATCTTAACAAAAGTGTGGATGATCTGTAAATGGCATAAAGTAATCACAATAAAACATATATATATATTTGATTGAGTTTTTGTTGGTCGATTTTCAAGTTTTTTACATCAAAACGTTTGTTTTATTCCGGTGCAATTTCCTTTTTGGAACTCGTGAAAATCCCTGAAAACTGAAAAAGGTAAGGGACAGAGAATTTATTACGAAAACTGTAGGTACGATTTATTATACCGGTAGCGACATCTGTTTTTGGAAGGTGGAACAAAATATTTTTATTGTTTGTTTAACTTGCTTTAGGCAAAAATTATACTTCTTAATTTGTGAAGACTTATATATATATATATATATATATATATCTTATTTAAAGTTTTACACGTATTACCTTCTATTGGACTGGGACATTATATGTCCCTTACATCACATTTTGACTAATTGGACACATCCGACGTTTTTTTTTTTTTTTTTCTACACTACCTCCGGCATCAGTCGCCGCAGACTATATTGAGCTAGATTCCATTCATACCAGTTCTCGCATTAATGCTTCTCGTACTTTCATTCTACATACTGTATCTTTCTTTCATTCATCTCTTTCGTTCCTTACGGGTGGGATCTCCCGTTCCCTAATCTATATTCTATTTCTAATCCTATTTTTTACTTTATTTTTCAGGAGTGTGGGGTAACAACAACAACTTTTCTCTTTATTACTTCCACTGCAGTTACTGTTTATAATTTTTGTATATACATTTTCAACTTATTTACTTATATATATTTATTGTTTTAGTTACATGTTTTATTGGTTGCATTTTATTTTTCTTAACTATATACATTTTTTAGAACTAGTACTACTCACTATGCTTATTTCTTAATTCTACATTTACATATAAGGTCTCCCAAGTATTTCCAAAATATCTGGTTGACATACAATTCTTATACTGTTTTATTTCTTTTTATTCAGCTGTGGACCCGTCAAAAACCGATACAATGTCGTCGGCAAAAGCTTGTATGTAGACTCCTTGGTCGTCCAATTGTTTGATTAGTGGGTTCAACAACATATTCCAAAGGATTGGCCCACCAATCGATCCCTGTACGCATCCTTTGCCCGTACACCTACTTACTTCCTCTCCGGCATACCTAACTCTTACACTCCTATCACTGAGATAGCTGTCGATCGCCCTTCTCAAGTTCCACGAGCACTTTTCCTCTGCCAAACGTAGACGAATCTGTGGCCACCACGCGCTATCGAAGGCGCCCTCTATATCCAACGATACCATTGTTATTTGTTTTCTTTGGTTTAATTTGGTTCTTATATGATTAACGAGGGCGTTTTCGGTGCTGCGCTGGGGCATGAAGCCGTATTGGCGCTTGCTGATCTTCGAAACTATATGGAACTTGAGTCGGGCGACCAACAGCTTCTCATAAATCTTGCCTAAGATGGATAAAAGGCCTATGGGTCGATGAGATTTTGGAGTGTTATAGTTTTCCCTACCTGGTTTACGTAGTACTATAACTGTTGCTATTTTCCATTGCTAAGGAAGTAGTGGTACTCCAAGCACTTGTTCACGAGAGCAAGGAATAGATGCGGGTTGTTACCTATTGCCTTTTGACAAATGTCGGCTGTTAGGCCATCCGATCCGGGCGCCTTTTTTGGATTAAATGACTCCGCCGCTCGGCGAAGCTCCGTCGTTGTAAAGGGAGGGTCGATCAAGGCATCGTCTTCCATTTTATCGTTGACGGTACTGGCTTCCAGTCTTATTTGGCGGTGGTGTGCACTGTCATCGTCTTCCCTATCCTCAGGATAGAAAGTCTCCGACAGTAATGTTGCCAATTTTTTGGAATCCAAAATTCTCCTTTTTCTATAATCGGGACGTCCTCTTCCCTTTTTTTAGTTCTGCCGATAACCCTGAAGATCCCGCCCCATACACTTTCTCTGTCTTGTTTTCCGCAAAACTCCTTCCAACTAGAAACTTGGGCTTTCTTTGCTTGTACTTCATACTCCTTTAATAATAATAATAATAATAAATTTCTTTATTGTGGCAACTAGGCCCACGTGTTAATAATAGGTCTTTACCTATGAAACTGCCGTTTTGCCGTACTGGCCATTTCAAATGAAAATATATTTTTTTTTGACTGATAATTCTAATTTCAAATTAATTTTATTCGACAAACATGGAATCCTTTTTCTAAAATCGTCATTTGTTTAATAGTTAGTGTTTTGTTTTCAACGCATTCGAACATTTTTCGTCATCATGGATAAGTTAAAAATTCGAGTAATTATGGAGTATGAGTACCGTCGTGGCAGCAAAGCGGCACAAGCGGCACGCAACATCAACGACGTTTACGGAGCGAACACTACAAACAAACGCACCACCCGTTATTGGTTTACCCGCTTCGGTTCTGGAAATTTTGACCTGAAAAATGAACCCGGTGGTCGTCCGAAAACTTTGGTCGACAATGACGAATTAAAGGCAATTGTGGAAGCTGATGAAACTCAATCCACGGCTGAATTAGCAGCAGCTTTCGACGTTAGCATCAAAACAATATTCGTCCATTTGCGTCAAATTGGCAAGGTAAAAAAGCTTGACAAATGGGTACCCCACGAACTCAATGACCGCCAGCGCGAAGTACGCGTGGAGACGTGCTTTGCACTGCTCAGCAGGCATACAAATGAAGGAATTCTGAACCGCATTGTTACTTGTGACGAGAAATGGATCCTGTTTGACAATCGTAAGCGCTCAGCAAGTTGGTTGGACCCTGGTTCAGCACCCAAACAATGCCCTAAACGAAAACTTACCCCTAGAAAAGTGATGGTCACTGTTTGGTGGTCTAACGCGGGTGTAATTCATCACAGCTTCTTGCCAAACGGGACAAGCATTACTGCAGATGTGTACTGTGAAGAACTGAACATAATGATGGAGAAGCTCGCACGTCTCCAACCAGTTTTGGTCAATCGTTCGGCTCCACTGCTCCTGCACGACAACGCGCGACCTCATACTGCACAGCAGACGGTCTCCAAGCTACAAGAGTTGGGGTTGGAAGTTCTCCGTCATCCGCCGTACTCACCAGACCTTGCGCCTACAGACTTCTACTTTTTCCAGAATTTGGAGAACTTCTTGGCGGGAAAAAAATTCAATACCCGAGAGGCAGTACAAAATGCCTTTGAAGAATGTGTTGCCTCCCGTCCAACTGATTTCTTCGAGAAAGGCATCAATAAGCTACCAATGCGTTGGCAAAGATGCATTGATTGCATGGGTGATTATTTTGATTAATAGAAATAAAAAATATATAAAAAAATTACGCTTCATTTATTTCGTGAAAAACGGCAATTTCATAGGTAAAGACCTAATATTAATCTTCTACTCTCAAAACTCGCTTATTATGGTCTGAACAGACAATCGATGGAGTGGTTTTGCAGTTACTTGACCGACCGATGCCAAGCTGTGAGGGTAATGAGGAGTGACGGGACTAACATAACATCTGATCTCAGACTTATAGGACGTGGAGTTCCACAAGGTTCGATACTGGGCCCGTTGTTGTTCATTATTTACACCGCAGACCTGGTCCGAGAGATCAAGTATTGCCATTACCACTGTTACGCGGACGATGTCCAGTTGTACATCTCTGTTCCACCTGAAAAGGTTGAAACAGCGACCATGCAAATGAACGAGGATCTTGATAGGATTGCTGGATGGTCGAACAGAAATTCTCTCGCTATAAATCCGTCAAAGTCCAAATTTATGATTCTGGGTACACAGTCTCAAATCACCAGGATTTGCAGGAATAAGCCAGACGTACGTATCTCTGGCGAACCCATAGAATCGGTAAAAGAAGCAAGAAATTTGGGCATAATGATGGACAGTCAGTTGCGATTTGGAACACATATTGTACAGTTAATTAGAAATTGTTTTTTTAGATTAAAAATCCTCTATAAGATTCGGCATTTGCTTATTGAACGGACAAGGATTGCCCTTTGTGAAGCCCTTATCCTTTCCAGACTTAACTATGGTGATCTGGTTTATGGTCCGCGTTTACTCTCCGTTCATCAGCGCATGTTACAGCGAGTGCAAAATGCGTGCTATAGATTTTGTTATGCGGTTCCCCCTCGCACGCACATATCGCCGTATCTAAATAATGCATCCATGTTAAACATGAAATCACGTAGGCATTTACATCTTGCATCGCTTAAGTTTGGCGTTGTGCATTGGAGGAGTCCCGAGTATCTTTTCAGTTAACTTACCTTTGCATCGTCCCGTGGTGAATATGGTTTTAGGAATGCTCGCATGCCGCTGGAAAATCATAAGCATAGAACGGTAGCTTTTGAGGGTAGTTTCCGCTATCAGGCAACGAGGTGTTGGAATGACATACCTCCCCCTATTAGGAAACTTACTAATAAATTTACGTTTAAAAAATATTTTAAAGCACATCTTCTTGACTTACAAAAATCCTTGTAGTGGGAGATTGTGTCCCTCTAACCGGTCCTCTCGCCACTAGCACGGTACGTTCATGGGCATGGTGATTTATTTTTCCTTTTTCTTTTTCCTTTTGATATATTGATAAGCTATTTATGATATATTTTTATTGTATTTCTCAACACAGACCCGATCTGCGTCCGGACCCGTTCGGACGTGTTGAAGGTCGCTCCCGGCTGCCGAGTCACGATTTTTGTCTCACGACTTTTCTCGTATCAATACTCAAACGCCACTCTCAGATCCGTTCTGCGTCCGGCCCCGGTCGGACGCGTTCGCGGTCGCTCCAGCCGTTGAGTCACGATTGTCGTCTCACGACGTCAACTCGTTCGCACTACTCATACGCTGTTAGCCTCTTTAGGGCTTACGCTGCGGCCAGTTTCGATCGGCTGCAAGTAAGGCGGTCTCTTGCACAGCAACAACAGAGCTGAGCTTACCGCGGTCGATTAAATTCGATAGTGGTTCGCGAAGCTCGGGCTGTTTTTCTGGCTGCGTACTTGACGCTTGGCGCCTGTACGTAGTCAGAGACTCGCTCTGCGGCCGGCCCCGGCCGGTCGTAACGTAGTCAATCCTGCACTCTGTGCACCCCTCGAATTAAAAACCTCACCTCGGTGAGTACAGCAACAACAGGGTTGAGCTTACCGCGGTCGATTAAATTCGATAGTGGTTCGCAAGACCCGGGCTGTCCTTCTGGCTGCGTACTTGACGCTTGGCGCCTGTACGTAGTCAGAGACTCGCTCTGCGGCTGGCTCCGGCCGGTCGTAACGTAGTCAATCCCGCACTTTTAGTGCAACCCAACTCCGTCAGGTCTACGGCCGGTTTTTGTTGTCAATTTATATTAGATAGCGTATATAGATAGCGTTGCCCGGTGCGCTTCCAAGGCCCTTCAGGCCAAGGAGAAACCGGCTGACCCGATCCCATTGCACTTGGGCCTTTCCCAGGGTGACGGTACAGTGCTGTCCGAGCTAGGGGCACCACTTCGCGTCGTCCCCAGCCCCCCTACCGCGGGTAGGGAGGTTTAGGTGCTAGGTTTGCTAGGGAACCTAGGCATTCTTATACATTTATATATTATATGGTAGGACCAAGCCCTCCAATGGACCTTGTAAACATCCTTAGGTCGTTCGCCCAGGCGCTCGTAGCGTCCGGCGCCAACTTATCAGACGACATAATAACGCAGGCCTTACAGGCATATATCGCGTCCCCGGCCCCTCAGGCCACAACCCCGGCCCCTCAGGCCTCCGAAGTCCAGACCCCTCAGGTCCACAGCTCTCCCGCGTCTCCTGCCTCGTCCGAGATGGACTGCGAATCGGTCGCATCCTCTCACACGTCGCGTCGTAAGCGTACCGCTCCCGGGAGCGACTCCGGACCCGCGTCTGATACGTCGTCAGATGCCGTCACCTTAACCGGCTCTCCTGAGCCCGCGTTTCAACTTGTCGCCAAGCGCTCCAAGAAGCGCTCTAAGAAAGCTTCGGTATCTTCAATACCCGAGCCCTCCCCGGTGTCTTCAACACCAGCCCCCGCGCCGTTAAAATCGCTCGTAGTAACCGCGTCTCCGTCGGTCACATCGAAGCCAGCGACGCGCTGCGCTCCCGTCCCGCCGAAGCCTCAGCTCCCTCCGCCCGTATTCCTGCATGAAAAAGCGCGCTGGACCGCGGTTTCTAACTTGTGCAAAGAGCACAATATTAATTACTTAAAAGCCGCCAACGCTGGCGATACAATCAAAATTCAAGTAGCGACCGTCGACGACTTCCGCGCGTTTACCAGGTTACTCTCGTTAAATCAAATCGCGTGCCACACCTACGCCCTCCCGGAGGAGCGTAAGATCCGCGCAGTACTACGGGGCGTCCCGTTCGAACTCAGTAACGAAGACATTCTCGAGGACCTTAAGTCTCAGGGTTTCCCGGCCACAGCAGTGCACAAGATGCACTCCAACCGCGGTAGGCGTTTTCCCTTAGCTCTAGTAATCCTTACCAACACTCCCAACTCGAAGGAGATTTTCAGAGAGGCTCGCACAATTTGCGGACTCTCGAACATCTCCGTCGAGCGCGTCGAGCAGAGGCTAACTGTTCAGCTCCCCCCAGGTGCGTTAAGTGCCTGGATCCCCACATCACTAAGGAGTGCACTCGCACTCCCGAATCCACTTCCCCCCCTGCCTGTGTGCTATGCGGCCAGTCCGGCCACACAGCTAACTACAGGGGTAGCCCGCGCACTCCGCGCTCCACCGCCAAGAGGGTCGCGCCTAAACCGGCGCCGCCGCTCACTCCCGCTAACTTCCCGCCGCTGCGCAACCGGGGTCCCCCGGAAGCAAAGCCCGTTCAGCCAACGCCTACTCCAGCTCTGTCTTGGAGGCAGCATCCGGCTGTCCCGCCAGCACCTTCCCGACCCATCCCAGCTCCCGTAGCTTCCGTAGGGCCGCGTCCCGCTCCGTCTTCTGCACCTCAGTCGTCGTTAGCTGAGGACATGAAGACCGTGTTCGACGTCATCCAAAACGTAGACATTAATGAAATTTCCATACTCGCACGCAAACTGCGAGCCACCCGCTCTCCTCAAGAGCGTTTATTTGCGTTAGCCGAGCATCACTCGCTTCTAAGTTCATTATAAATTTTATTTTTTGTATAAATTCGTAAATAAGCAATATAATGCCTAGACCCGCAAATCCCGCGTCCAGTCGTACCAAACACAAGGGCCTATCCCCAGTTTCTTTTAACGTTCGTAGCCTTAATACTAACCTCCTGAGCTTAAACTGTTCCTTCAGAACAACGAGCCAGACTTATTGCTTCTTCAAGAGACGTGGCTAACTCCAAACCGCTCCAGGGGATTCGCTTTACCCAAGTACGCGTTTATTCATAACGACAGGCCCAACTCCGACGGTTTTGGCGGCACTGCTATTTATTACAAAAGAGGATTCCATTGCTGTCCTCTCCCTACCCCTCCTTTCCTCAACATGGAAGCCACTGTGTGTAGATTGGCTATGACTGGTCATCCGACCATCATCATAGCTTCAATCTACATACCTAGTGGCACCAGACCAATCCGTAGCGACTTTGAGGCCATTCTCGCCCTCGGCCATTCAGTCATTATGTTCGGAGACTTTAACTCCAAACATACTGACTGGACGTGCCTTTCAACCAACACCAGCGGTATCGCTCTCCTCGAAATCATAAACTCACTTGACTTAGATGTCATCTCTCCCATCACTCCCACTCACTATCCCGACAACCCGAACCATTCTCCTGATATCCTCGATTTTGTCTAGCGAATCAACCTCGACCTCAGGTCTATCGAACCGCTCGATGACCTAGGCTCTTACCACCGCCCCGTCTCCCTCGTGCTAGGACCGCCTGAAGATAACGTCACATCTCCTAAGACCTTTACCAACTGGAAAGGCTTTAAAAATACGTTAGTTTCAGCCTTAGAGTCATCGAACTCTCCGCTCGCGACTTCGCCCGACCAATTAGATAGCCCGATTAAAATAGATTCAGTAGTCGATACTCTCACTGATGCTATCAACTCAGCCATCACCCAACTAGCACATTAGTAATAATTGTAGCTAAGTTTATGACTCAAAGTTGTATATCGGTGCTATTTGGGTAAAAATTACAACTTCTTACTGCATAGGAGTGGTAAATATAAATAAAGTCTATAAAATGGACTATGGGTTCCAAATTTTAAATTATTACCACCTACAGTTTAAAGTTGAACACCTTACCACTGTTGTACCACTCTAAGCTACAGTGCGAGTGTGAATTGCTACTTTAAGTGGTAATTTATACCTGTAGTGCGTCTTATAGCTAAAAACGAGAAGCAATAACCACCATTACGCCCAACGTTTCTAAAAGGAAGCAAAATCAACTCTTAAACCACTGGAATATCTAGAAGGATGATAAAATGAGCCTTAATGGATGGATTGGTTCTTATTATTTTCTTCTGAAGTTTTAGGGGAGGGTTCCGTAGAAAGTTCAATATTTGTTATTGTGGAATTTACCCAAAGTTTAACTTGTGAAGGTTTACGATGTGTTAATTACCTCCCTTTGTTATAAAAACAAAAGATATTACTACGGGATACATTAATATTTTATTGATATTATTATATTACTTTAATTATTCTAAATTCATTTTCATCTGATAATCAACATTTAGAACACAATTTGCTTTTTTTAAATTTGATATGCTTGTACCCTAATGACATGTTAGCCAAAATCAATATTTTACAATGCGCATTCAACTTTTGGAATCAATATGAAAATAAAAGTAATTAGAACTCTGAATAATTATATTCATATAAATTGTTTTCTGATTGCTGAACGACAAAGGGAAATAAAATACATTTTTAACAGCTATCTGACTTTTATTTAAAATTAAATAATTAGGTCATTACTTTTACAAGGAAACTACTATATTTGTATAATGTTGATCTAAAATAATATTTCACTTATAAAATTCTTATAAGAAAAGTGCTTCTGTAGTTTTTGTGCCTTTTGGATTTTAACGAATTATTATATAATTTTCGGTGCTTGGCTCTATGACAGTGTTTGGTTTTCATGGCAAAGTATTGTATGCTGCATCTGTAGTTCCGTTCAATTACTGAAATGAAAATATAATTGTATTAAAATACATAATACTTAATCAATATTGAGTGTATTACATTATGTTTATCCAAAAAAAGGTTTTTGTATTGTCAATTGAGCCCTAAACTATTTTCCCTACTAAAACAAAAGAATCATATATAAAGTAAATAAAATTCACTCCTATAGCCCTTCTCTAGACCACTTAGTAATAAGAAAGGTGATTTTTAGCACTTTGAACAGCAAAAATTGAAGTAAGCGGGTGAATATTATTACCTATAGTAACAAAACGATTCGCCATTTTTAATGGAATGTTTTTATGAAAATCTAACCTCTAATTTACATTATTTGTACTAAACATGTCTTTGTTATAACAAAAGAAGTGATTTTACAACTATACTACGTAAATTCACTATAAATGCTTGTTATACCAATTATATTCTTGGTCATTTTTATTAAAACTACTAAAACCATATTTTATTTACACTGTTTTTTGTTGAAATTCTCATGAAATCAATATGGCGTGTAAATTTACTTAATAAACATATACGCATTTTGCAGTAAAGTTGAGATCCCACTTGATTTTTCAGTACAGATAAAGCAAATAGTTGAATAAAAGTATTTGGTACTTACATTTATATTTTGTAAGTTGTCACTTAAAAACTGTCACACGCCATTAATATTCTCAACATAGCAACTACAGAAATGAAACATACGTATGAATGAACAAAATCTAATCGTTCACTCAACCGTTCAATCAACAGTTCAATCAAAGTGGCAAATCAGGGGTACAGGTGCTGCAATTTGCACCTTTAGTCACAATATGATACGCTCTAGACCTGCTATGCGATGTGCCCACTTAGGGCCATATCTGTTGACTAAGGGGTCTAGAGCAGGATATAGACCTTATCGTTAGCACCTTAAGTTGCAATATGATACGCTCTAAAGCTTATTGGCTACCATTTGTGCTAGTTGGGCAGTGACAACGTAATCATTGCTAAGCAAGGCAAACCCGCGCTTCCCTTAGCCGTTAGCAATCTCATTAAAGCTAAAAACGCGGCTCTCCGGAGAGCCAAGAAATTTCCCACGCCCGCATATAGAACAGCTGCGAATCAGCTTCAACGTAAAGTTAGGTCTGGCCTCGCGGAACTCCGAGACACTCAGTTTAACGATCTCATGGAGAATATCTCCCCGTCCCACAAAGCGTATTATCGAATGGCCCGAGCCTTACGCGTAGACTCCGCCTCTCACGTTCCTCCTCTCACTCGTCCCGACGGCACTATTGCCTTCGAAGTCGAAGAGAAAGCCGAATGCTTCGCTGACAGCATAGCGGCACAATGTTCGCCCAGCACGCAACCCGCGGATCCCTCCCACATCCAGGCGGTGGAGGACGAAGTTCTCCGCAGAGAATCTCTCCCTATCACCGACGACCCCGTCACAGTCTCTAATGATGAAATCTTGCTTCTCATTAGAAAGCAAAAGTCCAAAAAGGCTCCGGGTGCGGATGGAATTTCCAACCACGCACTTAAGCACCTGCCACAGCAGGTGCTTACCTTGTTAGCTATCATCTTCAATGCCTGCTTCGACCATAGCTACTTTCCAAAAGCCTGGAAAGAAGCGACAGTCATAGGCATTCCCAAGCCGGGCAAACCTCTGAACGTCCCGGCTAATCACAGACCCATCAGCCTCCTCAAGGCAATGTCTAAACTTCTCGAAAGAGTCATACTCTCTCGAATGCGGAACCATCTGTTTCCAACGGATGGCGACCCTCTCATTATTCCCCACCAGTTCGGCTTTCGCGCTAAGCACTCCTGCCCTCAGCAAGTCCATCGAATCGTCGAGTAAATTCTCGAAGAATTCTATCCGCATCGTAAAAAATCAATCGCGGTTCTCTTTGACGTAGCCAAGGCATTCGACAAAGTCTGGCACAGCGGTCTCGTTTTTAAACTCTATAAAATAGGCTTACCGGTTCGCCTAGTCAGATTAATCGCGTCGTTTCTTAAAGACCGTACGTTTCGATTCAAACATGAAGGCACGCTCTCCGCGCCTCGTCCCATAAAGGCTGGAGTCCCGCAAGGCTCAGTCCTCACCCCTCTGCTGTACACCGTGTACACTAACGACATCCCCATACCGCCGAAAGGCGTCGAACTCGCCCTCTTTGCAGACGATACCGCCTTTTACACTAAAGGTCAAAGGATCCCGTATAACATCGCCAGACTCCAAAAGGCCGTAAACGCCCTCGGTGTTTGGTTTCAAAAATGGCGTATCGATGTCAACCCGGAAAAGAGTTCTGCTATTCATTTCGACCACAAACGTCGTAATCGCTACAACGATCCTCACATTCGAATGTTAGGTACTCCCATCCCCTGGAAGCGCAGTATTAAATACTTAGGCGTCACCTTAGATCAGACGCTTTCTTTCAAGCCACACGTCGAAAGAGTAACGAAACTCGCGCGTTTCTACTTAAGCCGCCTAAATAGTATGATAGGTAGAAAAAGTAAAATGTCTTTTAGAAATAAACGTACGCTCTATAAGGTCTGCATTAGACCTGTCATGTCATATGCTTCGCCAGTCTTTACCCTCGCCAATCCCTCCGTCCTGTATAAGCTGCAGGTGGTTCAAAATCTCTTCTGCCGCAGGGCCACAGACGCACCTTGGTATGTGCGCAACGCGGACCTGCACAGAGATCTTGAACTACCTACAGTGCAACAGCACCTCAAAACACTCTCAGAATCGTTCTTCAAACGCGCCGAATCCCATCCACATCATCTTGTTCCAGATTCAGTCTCATATACTGCTCCTGTCTTAAATTCGAAATTCAAAGTCGCTAGGCCGAGAAACGCGCACACGGGCGAACCTACGCAGTTAACTTTAGCTCTCGAGGCCCTTCAGGCCGCAAATCCTAATTCTAACGTAAATTCTAATTCTAACGTAAATCCGAATTAATGCAATTTTACTTTTCATTTTTAATGTTTTTATTTACTTTTCATTTATAATGTTTTTATTTACTTATCTTTTTTGAGCACCTTCAGTGCTATGTAAATCTCAGCGGGTGACCCCTTAAGGGCCCCGCTGGCGCGGCCTCTTTCTCCAATTGGCCGTCGCTCAGATGAAGGCTGAGTGGCAAAAATGCACGAGCCGACAGGGGGATTTTAAGTGGGTATGGTTCTGGTAGGCGTCGGGACGAGTCCCACATAACTCGGTTCGCGCGCGCGGAGTATGCGTCAGAGCATTTTTTATGTCCTCCTGCCCTTCCCGTGGAGGGGAACCAAAAAAAAAAATGTATTTCTCAACGTATATTTTTGTTTATTCGTGGTTTTTATGGTATTAATTGTAAGTATGTGTATTTTAGTTTAGGAAATAATAACGTATAAAATGTGTAAACTTCAAATTTTGCTACTCAGGTGATAGCTGAAAATCAGTGATTTATTCTATGAGCAAATAACACCACTGAGCTATGGCCTTTTTGCACTATTCTTTTATTATATGTAAACGTTTTCTCGTTTCATTTTTATTGTATAATTTTTTTTTATTTTTTTATTTAAGTTCCTTTTGTTGAAATATGTTTGTAATCTTTAATATTAATTGTTGCAAATAAACCTTCCATTCATTCATTCATTCATTCATGCATTCATTCATATGGATGATAAATGTATTTTTTGGTTAATGTTTGAATATTATAATATTTTAACACTTTTTTAGCGTATAGAAATGATCACGACTGTGTCAGCTCGTATTTTTATAGATTAATATCACATATTTATTTGTATATATCAGTATAGCAATTCATTTTTAGACCAAACACTTGAGAAACGTAAATTCACTTCTACATAAAGTTGAGTTACTTAACATCGCTACTAACATCTGGAACAACAACTAATCTTGCGTACAACTGAGTTAGCATTGGTTTTAAAGTTGACTTGTTAAGATTTACAAGGCGTCTTCAGGACAACCTTGTTTAGTTAGTAAAGGACCCTAAAGTTAATAGAATTTTATTAGTCTTGGAGCAATCTTTGTTAATAAGACTTATTTACTTTAATATGATGACTTTAATACGTGTCAAGTTTGAAAGTTTTATCAAATTAAATCATATTTATACACCATCGAGAAAGAAAGTATTTAATACAAATATCTGTTTCAAAAGTTGCGTTTTCATTTATTAACATGACAGTTACTAGTTAAATAAATTTCACAAATTAAAACATACGCTTGATATTGTATTGCATAGCCTATTATGGACGTTAATTCTTGGTGTACCTTTAATCTTTTGAACGAAGCAAGTGATAAAAAACACCCACCATTCAATACTTATATTGTGTAATTATCTTTTTTTATCAAAAACCGTTTTGATTAACTAGAAGAATATTTTAACATACTCACCAACAAAAGAAATAAAATATCTTAAAATTATAAAGATTTTTACACATTGTTTAAGTAGACTGTTAATTTTAAAATTAAAATTGTAGGTATGACACTTCATATGATTTACGACAACCATATTATGTGCTGTCACGTACATTTCGTTCCACTTTGAGTTAATACCCAAAGGGTTAATTTTGCAAATGGCGCTATTCAGTATTTTGAGACTTTGTTCTAGCATAAATCTGCAAAGTTCAAAGAACCAGTTGACCTGATTAACGCGAAGTTTCAAAAGAAACGCGTTTCTTAAAACTAAAAAAGCAGACTTATTTATAAAATTTTTTAATTTATTGGTTTTGTAATTTGGGATATATGTTTTTGTAGCCTTTTAACCTTTTGCAATTTGTAAATAACGAAACAATATATTGTGTTAAAAGCGCGAATGAGTTATAAAAACAAAACACCAACATACTTACAATTATTATATAGAATCAATTAAAAGTTTTTAAGCTGTTTTTAAATGTTTTTAAGAATTAAAGTTTTCGAAATTCTTTCCTACGAAGGTAAGGTAATGTAGATATGATAAGCATTAAATACAACTATAATATATAAACATTTCAAACAAATATAAAGCATGTATTTCTGTTAGCGACGCGACTTGAAATGGATTAGGCATAATAGGGACATAGCCATACAAATAGTTTTGTAAATAACGCTAGTCCACGCCCTCACTACTTGCGCCCGTCCTCGGATAGGTGGTTATTTTCGAGTGTGACGTAAGCAAGTACTAATAAGATTTTTATAGGAAATTATGATGTTATAGGAACCTAGGTATAGGTATTTTTGAATTCTATTTTGATAACATTGATTTATGGTTGAATTGATGATGTTTGTGTTTAATAAAGTTCTTAGAGATTTCATTGGTATAATATAAGCATAATATGAGAAGCTTTATGTATGTTTTGGATAGAATTTAGACCTAGGTTATTTGTTAAATACTTATTTGTTCAGATTTGTCATATTTGTAGTAATTTCATGGTTATTTCATATCAGAGTAGGTAGATAATGGTAGATATAACGTTATTGTATATAGGTTAATATAATACAGTACTCATTTGAAGTAATAAAAGACGTAATATGGTTAGATATTTTCTCGTTGAATAACTACGTAATTATATGGTTTATTGTTATGGTTTATTGATAATAATGTGTAAATTGCTTTCTTTTATTGAAATGTAATAATTATTTTCATGGTGTTTTACGTTTTTGAAGAGAATAACGAGAAAACCTTTGTTGTTGTATATGTTCTAATTGGTAGTTATATCTTGTTTGATTATGTTCAAATCTAATTGTAATTAGAATGTTTGCATAATTTGATAATGTAAAATGATAAAATTACGTTTGTAACCGTTTCGCCTTAGGTACAATGTTAGGCTAAGTAAGTAGTCTACCGGCGCAAACGGTATTTTGAGATGGTCTTTGTTCTAGAAAGTTTTTTGTATTTAATTTTATCAAATTGATATTTATGTAAACATATAGGAATCGTTTCGCTCTATTATTTGAATATAATATTGTAATAGTTTTGATTAATAGTTTGAAAGATAATTCGATGTAAAGTTTAGAATCCAAGTAAAACTTAAGTGTAATTAGGTGCAAATTGCACAAACGCGCCAGCCAATGAGAGCGCTGGAATTATTTAGGGCAAAATTTGTATAAAAGGCGCACGCCGAGCTTTGGAAGTCAGTTCGGTGCCCACAAGCAAGTGAAGAACAACTAATAAGAAGAAAGAAACAGTCTAAGAAGAAAAGTTCAGAAGAATCCAACTAGAAGAAATAAAGTGCTGTTTGGTGAATCCGGAGGCCAGTGAAGACCCAAGAAGACGTAAGCGCTGTTCGGTGTATCCGGAGGCCAGTGAAGAGGTCTGAAGAAAGAAGCTGAACCAAAGAACAATTGCGGTTCATAGGCTTGTTTAAACTTAAGGTTTATTTGTATCCGCAATAAACGTTCATACTTTGAAGACGTGTTGTTTTCACTGCGCTCCAACCTGCACTCGATCAAGTCGGGTTTCACTCCGTGGTTCGTCAGGTCGTGGTGTCTTCGGGGCTTCGAAAGGTACATACGGCGGCATCTTCGCAGCCGGCGCAAAACCCCGCAACAGTTTTCCTGGTCCTTCGAGCCGAGATCCTGGATCAAGAAGATGCCAACCACACGGTCAACTGGAAGAACGAAGCCTCCCACCGCCACGGAGTCTTTGAGGGACTGGAGCGCAGCCACGCTGACAGAGACTACAGACACGATGGGGTCGTCTACGGGGTCGACGTTGACACCAGGGGCACCAACTCACCCCGCCGGAGGAGCGCCTGAAGCACGCCACGCCGAAGGTTGCACCGTACCGCCAGCAATGGATGGGGTTGCGTCGAGGGGCGCTGCGGACGAAGAGGCACGGTTCGCGGTACCAGCGCCCGTGGAACCCAGGAGGGTTGGTTCCACCACCAGGTCGAGGGCTTCCAGAAGAAGAGAAGCCGAATTGAAAATGGAAATAGCCCAGAGGAAGCTGGATCTTGCCGAGGCCGAACTGGAGCTCGTGCGGGTCGAGTCCGGCAGCGAAGATCACTTCGCAGACGAGGAGTGGCAGCACCACGTGGAGGAGTGGCTACAGAAGACTGAGAGGAGAGCGAGGGTAATGCCACCCTTGGTGCCGCCATCGTGACCACCGTCACCACCACCACCACCGCGGCTACCACAGCCGCATCTGGGAAGAGTAGGAGTTGGCTGAAGCATTGGGGAAGCTACCTAGAGGCCGGTCGGAAGCTGTACACATCGAGCTTCCCAACTTCGACGGCGCCGCAGAAGAATGGCTGGCCTTCAAGAGGACGTTCGAAGACACGGCACCCAGCTTCAGTCACGTACAGAACCTGGCCAGATTACGGAAGGCGCTGCAAGGGAGGGCGCGAGAGGCAGTGAAGAGCCTCTTGTTTACGGCGGAGCATCCCAACGAGGTCATGAGGGGGCTACAATTGAGGTTCGGAAGACCCGAAGCTCTGGCCACTGCGGAGCTGGAGAAGCTGGAGAACCTGCCACGGGTCACAGAGGATCCGAACGACGTAAGCACGTTCTACAGCCACGTGAGGAACGCCGTGGCCACGATCAAGGCAATGGGGGCAAGCAAGTACTTAGATTCCCTTAGAACCACGAGGGCCCTCATTGACAAGATGCCGACTACGATGAAACAACGGTGGATCGCATACAAGAGGACGAATCCTGACGAAGAACTTCGGGACCTGGAAGTTATGAATGCATTCTTGGAGGCTGAAAGCGAATGGTACGCGGAAATAGCCGAACCTGAAGTATCCTGGAAGAAAGAAGACCGTCAGCGATCTGCACCACCGAAGACATCATGGGGCCACGAGCGAAGACCAGTGAAGAAGGTTCACTACGTGCAGGGGAATGAAGAGCACCCCCGCAAAAATCGGTGTCCAGTGTGTAACGGTGAGCACTGGATTTACGAATGCAGGAAGTTCAAAGAAGCAAACCTTAGTCAAAAGTACGAAATGGCTAAGAAGGCAATTTCATGCTTCAGGTGTCTACGAGGAAGACATTCAAGGAAAACCTGCAGGGCAGCAGATTGCAAGAAGTGCGGAAGATGGCACCACACCAGTCTTCATGAAGAAAGCCGTCCACCAGCAGCTGTTGGGGATAAAGAAGAATCCCGCTGCAATGTCTCCAGTCGCAGAGAAGAGCCCAAGGAAGTCGTCACCTCCGTGCACACTGCCAGTGATGGGCAGGTTTATCTGAAGATGATCCCAGTGGACCTGTATGGACCGAAGGGCACGGCACGCGTACTGGCCCTTCTGGATGAGGGGTTAACAGTCACGTTATTGGATGCTGGGGTAGCGCGGATGATTGGGGCTGAAGGCAAGGCGAGTCCAATAACTATCGAGACAATTGGAGAACATGGAATCAAGAGGTGCGACTCACAGAAGACAAGCGTCAAGTCAAGTCCAGGACTATCCTTGGCTTCTTCTTCACGGGATGCATTACCGCAAAATGCGGCAAATAAAATATTCTTCCAGCGGTCGTTGATACTGGAGCCTTCTCTGCGTAACCATTTCCTATCAGCTTCTTCATCTGGTCTTCATATGACGTCTTCAGGGTTGCATCCTTGTCCAATTTCCTTTCGATCCCAATAAGACGTCGATGAGCTTGCACGTAGTTGTTTGGGAGGGTTTCGTCTTCACTCTTCAACAGCAGCCCGGATTCAAACCTCCCCTCTGGAAGGCGCTTCGTAGTTGATTGCAGGACCTCAAGCGCTCGTTGGTCTGCGTCGTTGCTCGGGCGGCGAGGCTGCACTCCGATTGATTCGATGTCGAAGTGTCGCCGCACCAAGGCTTCTGTCTCATCTTCTTCGATGAGTTTGCTGTGGTTAACGAACTGTACTGGTGACGTCTTCCCGTTGTGACGCCCGTGGTGGACCCATCCCAAGCTTGTCAGTGATGCAACTGGATCGGACCTTTTCCCTTTCTTCAGTTTTCTCGTGACGATGGGACCCCAGTTGTCTTGCCCGATGAGAAGTTTCGGCTCTTCATTTTCATACATCAGTTGACCTTGAATGCCTTGCAGGTGCGAGCATCCTTGGATGACACCTCGATCCACACCTTGTCTTGAGAGCTTCAAACTGTCGATTGTTCGAACTTCAATCGTTTCCTTCTTCTTACGATGAGCTCCCTTGATCTTGACGCTTATCTTCTGCGAGTCCCACCTCTTGATACCATGTTCTCCAATTGTCTCGATAGTTATCGGACTCGCTTTGCCTTCAGCCCCAATCGTCTGCGCCACCCCAGCATCCAATAACGTGACTGTCGACCCCTCATCCAGAAGGGCCAGTACGCGTGCTGCGCCCTTCGGTCCATACAGGTCCACTGGGATCATCTTCAGATACACCTGCCCATCACTGGCAGTGTGCACGGAGGTGACGACTTCCTTGGGCTCTTCTCTGCGACTGGAGACATTGCAGCGGGATTCTTCTCTATCCCTAACAGCTGCTGGTGGACGGCTTTCTTCATGAAGACTGGTGTGGTGCCATCTTCCGCACTTCTTGCAATCTGCTGCCCTGCAGGTCTTCCTTGAATGCCTTCCTCGTAGACACCTGAAGCATAAAATTGCCTTCTTAGCCATTTCGTACTTTTGACTAAGGTTTGCTTCTTTGAATTTCCTGCATTCGTAAATCCAGTGTTCGCCGTTACACACTGGACACTGATTCTTGCGGGGGTGCTCCTCATTCCCCTGCACGTAGTGAACCTTCTTCACTGGACTTCGCTCGTGGCCCCATGATGTCTTCGGTGGTGCAGATCGCTGACGGTCTTCTTTCTTCCAGGATACTTCAGGGTCGGCTATTTCCGCGTACCATTCGCTTTCAGCCTCCAGGAATGCGTTCATAACTTCCAGGTCTCCTCTGGGCTATTTCCATTTTCAATTCGGCTTCTCTTCTTCTGGAAGCCCTCGACCTGGTGGTGGAACCAACCCTCCTGGGTTCCACGGGCGCTGGTACCGCGAACCGTGCCTCTTCGTCCGCAGCGCCCCTCGACGCAACCCCATCCATTGCTGGCGGTATGGAGCAACCTTCGGCGTGGCGTGCTTCAGGCGCTCATCCGGCGGGATGAGTTGGTGCCCCTGGTGTCAACGTCGATCCCGTAGACGACCCCATCGTGTCTGTCGTCTCTGTCGGCGTGGCTGCACTCCAGTCCCTCGAAGACTCCGTAGCGGTGGTGGGCTTCGTTCTTCCAGTCGACCGTGTGGTTGGCATCTTCTTTATCCAGGATCCGGCTCGAAGGACCAGGAAAACTGTTGCGGAGTTTTGCGCCGGCTGGAGAAGATGCCGCCGTATGTACCCTTCGAAGCCCCGAAGACACCACGACCTGACGAACCACGGAGTGAAACCCGACTTGATCGAGTGCAGGTTGGAGCGCAGTGAAAACAACACGTCTTCAAAGTATGAACGTTTATTGCGGATACAAATAAACCTTAAGTTTAAACAAGCCTATGAACCGCAATTGTTCTTTGGTTCAGCTTCTTTCTTCAGACCTCTTCACTGGCCTCCGGATACACCGAACAGCGCTTACGTCTTCTTGGGTCTTCACTGGCCTCCGGATTCACCGAACAGCACTTTATTTATTCTAGTTGGATTCTTCTGAACTTTTCTTCTTAGACTGTTTCTTTCTTCTTATTAGTTGTTGTTTTCTTCGCTGCAGGCACCGAACTGTTTCTTTCTTCTTATTAGATGTTGTTTTCTTGCTTGTGGGCACCGAACTAACTTCCAAAGCTCGGCGTGCGCCTTTTATACAAATTTTGCCCTAAATGATTCCAGGGCTCTGATCGGCTGGCACGTTTGTGCCATTTGCACCTAATTACACTTAAGTTTTACTTGGATTCTAAACTTTACATCGAATTATCTTTCAAACTATTAATCAAAACTAATACAATATTATATTCAAATAATAGAGCGAAACGATTCCTATATGTTTACATAAATATCAATTTGATAAAATTAAATACAAAAAACTTTCTAGAACAAAGACTACCTCAAAACACCGTTTGCGCCGGCAGACTATTTACTTAGCCTAACATTTTACCTAAGGCGAAACGGTTACAAACATAATTTTATCATTTTACATTATTAAAATATGCAAACATTCTAATTACAATTAGATTTTAACATAATCAAACAAGATATAACTACCAATTAGGAACATATACAACAACAAAGGTTTTCTCGTTATTCTCTTCAAAAACGTAAAACACCATGAAAATAATTATTACATTTCAATAAAAGAAAGCAATTTACACATTATTATCAATAAACCATAACAATAAACCATATAATTACGTAGTTATTCAACGAGAAAATATCTAACCATATTACGTCATTTATTACTTCAAATGCGTACTTTATTATATGAACCTATATACAATAACGTTATATCTACCAATATCTACCTATCTGATACGAAATAACCATAACATTACCATAATTATGACAAATCTGAACAAATCAGTATTTTACAAATAACCTAGGTCTAAATTCTATCCAAAACATACATAAAGCTTCTCATAGTATGCTTATATTATACCAATGAAATCTCTAAGAACTTTATTAAACACAAACATCATCAATTCAACCATAAATCAATGTTATCAAAATAGAATTCAAAATATACCTATACCTAGATTCCTATAACATCATAATTTCCTATAGGAATCTTATTAGTACTTGCTTACGTCACACTCGAAAATAACCACCTATCCGAGGACGGGCACAAGTAGTGAGGGCGTGGACTAGCGTTATTTACAAAACTATTTGTATGGCTATGTCCCTATTATGCCGAATCCATTTCATGTCGCGTCGCTAATAGTATCTGTGGTAGAATTCGTATTTTTTTAACATCTTTTCACTCCTTTTCTAACAATGTTTCTTAGTTGATCTTAAAATTTGAACTAATAACCTATGAAGTTATCGATATAGATTTTAAACCTTTAATATTTAATAATATAAGTACCAAATTTTCATTAAGAAAGCAAAACACAAGCTCGTGTTGGAGAAAAATAGCATGTTTCTATAGAAACTGTTATCGTTTGTTACATCACTAGATATTTAGATATTATAAACGTTTGCATGCCTGTTAAGGTTGAATAATATCATTGTACTTCCAAATAATTTAAAACCATTGTATATTTTGACTAAAGCGAATAAAGTTTTTTCTTTCTTTCTTTCTTCTTTGTTTTTGCCTTAATACGTAATTTTGTTTTTTTTTGTCATTTAATTTTTTTGAGAGAGCAATGTACTCACGCTTACGTTAATACTAAATATTTCAATTGTAATCATAGATATACAGTAAAGTAATACCATTAGGTACCTATGACCATTACTCAACCGTATTTCTCGTGAAAATTAATGGGAATTTTAATTTTTTAAGATCATTTTGTAATTATTTTCTGCAACTAATCAAATCTTTATGATCAAACGTTCATACATCTAAATAAAGAGCGTTGAGTTAAATGAATCATTATCTGATGGTAGTACGCCCCAATCAAGTGCTTGCCAACCCACTAATGACGATTCTATGATTGGAATATATGTAAAAAAATATCTGTACAGCGCGCGGGTTGTAAAATCGGTTTTCTGTTTTTATTTTCTTCAAAAATAACGTACAATTTTCTTACTTTACTTACGTATTAATATAAAAAGTATTAATATAACCTATCGATAAACAAAGGCCCCATGCATAGCCGCCATTTTGAAAAAAAAAGAAAATGGTGGACAGCTACTAAATACTCCAACGCATTTGTATATTTATGTTCTATAGCAACAAAAATCATGTAAGGTGTAACTATACAAAAAAGTATAATGCAGAATGTAGAACAATGTAGTATAATGCAATATCTATCTAGTTGATAATATAAACGAAGTAAAAGTATTCTCGTTTCTTTAACTACAATATGATAATGTTGCCATGTTTAATATTGTAACACTTACAAAAATTATATAAATTGTATTTATTACACTGATTTTTAACTATGTACAATTATTTTTACGTAGAGTTTTCGACGTTCTAAAAAGTCATTGCTGTAGATTTCGCTACCAGTATATTAAATCGCGCAGTGTACTGTATCAATGGGAACAGTTGTCACAGAGTATGTGCCATAGAAATCTTCAATTCCCAAGTCTGTACTTAAAATTTTGAGATTTTGCTCAAAGTAAAAGTGAAGTTGTTCCACGTTGATAGATGGCGACTGGCGCCACAGAAAAGCTTGTTCGAATATGTACAAAATAGTACCATGTTAGGTAGACTGATAAGAACACGTCTCAATTGATTAATTGTTGTGTTTCTATACCGACAGAGTGTGCTTGTATCAGATGACTCTATACCAGAATATTTGTAAGAAACTCTGTGATTTATTACATTTTATTTCACGTTTTTGGACGTGTAATATTACTTATTCTAAACCGTTCATTATGAAACAATGTGAACAAAATGATAGGAGATTTGAATATAATATTTAAGTTTTTAAAGAATGGTTTGCAAAATTATAAATAAATGAATATTTTGTTACACACGTGAATTTGCCTTAAATGACAGCACCTGAAAGGTATTGAAAAAATGTAAGCAACTTTGTAAAACACGAGTTCATTAATTTTTTAATCGCATTCTCTCAGAAATCATGATTCATAGCAAATTATGTAAAAGAGCATTTTGTATGTTCTACAACTTTGTTAAAGATCTGTATAAACTTTCAGCTCAAGGCCAGTTATTGTAATTTGAAATATCGATTTCGACTGGACTATAAACTCTCAGATTTAATGTCTAATGCTTACCTGAAAATTAATTACCAACGGTTTCGATGCAAGTTCGATGCAAGTTGAATGCCTAGATTATACAAACCAATTTATCCACCCAGCTGTTACATGAAACTATTTGATACTAACGACTAGTTCCTGTTAAACTAACTTTGCGTTGCTTATACGAACCATGCACAAGTTTACTGCAAATTACCAGGTAAATAGGTTCAATGGAACACTTGCAGATCGGGTATGCAATTTGTATTATACCTAATCTCTCTACTTTGCAATATGACATAGTAACACATTTGTTTTTCTATTATTCAAATAAATCATGACTACTCATAACATTCTGTTGGTAAATTATATAAAGTTTTTTAACATTACTATCACATAACAACTTATGCGAAAGTACTTATGCATTTTTAAGCAAAGTAAGTTGAAAAACTAAGACTTATGGCTAGTTTGTGTTGAGAGCGGTAATATACACTACTGACTATCCATGTGTTTTAAGTCTCTTTCGAGCTATATTGTGCTATGGGTTTCCTTTGCAGAATAAACTCAATGATGTTATTAAACAAAGAACCAAAGTAATTGACACATCTCACAAGCCTTCTGTATAGGAAATAGGCTGGCCAAGTCTGCTTTATCTTGTTTTTAGAAAACATCAAAATTTTTTTATTTTAAATTTACGCCTAGAGCAGGGTACAATCAAAGGTTTTAACCTAATCTAGATATCTCAGTAATGCGTGAATTATGTTGCATTTAATAAGAATTCAAAAGTCTAAGGGCTGATTGTTTAATGCTCATATAAGCAGTAGAATAATAATACTTTGAACTTGACATAATTTCAGTGAGATGATAAATACATGGAGTAGTCGTAATGTCCTATATCAATAAGTAGTTATGTATATTGAATCATAGAAAGAGGAAGAACTTGGTTGTCTCCTTCTACTTATATAAAAATGCTAATAAAACAAAGTGATAGTACTATTTTTGAATGTTGGCACTAAAATATCAATCGTGTCGTGACGTCATAGCAGGTGGGTACGGTGCCCCAAAACGCCATTTATTGATACTTTTCTGTCAAAGAAGCTGTCAAAAGTAATGTTCCGGAGCTTTGATTATTTAAATAAATAAATTATATAAAAATAAATAATAAACTATGATTATTTCATCTACGACAACCTATTACAAAAGTTCATTATATAATATTTAGTTCTAAAATATCGATAATGATTCGATACTCTCTGTGCAACCGTAAAAATGGACGCCATTTTATGATTTTTTTCAAGTTTAGGTATGCACGTTTTTTTCGTAGGTAGGGCTTGTCCATTGGTTGGGGTCAATATATAATTTCCGACGGACGCCTTGACAAGTGCCACCGGTCTCGGTCTGCGTGCGTTCTCGAGCGCACGTCGATCGCAGACGCCTTCCCGCTCTATTAGCCCCCGCGCTAATTGAGCACCCAAATTTCACTGGTTGTTGTCGTAATATATAATTTCATAGTTGTATACCATATTAGTCTCGGTCTGCGTGAGTTCTCGAGCGCACGTCGATCGCAGACGCCTTCCCGCTCTTTTAGCCCCCGCGCTAATTGAGCACCCAAATTTCATAGTTGTTCACCGCATTAAGTTTCTAACGCCGTTTTCACGGCGGGAGTGGCTCGTTAACCGTACTTCTAATAAGTTTCTAACGCCGTTTTCACGGCGAATAGTGGCTTGTTAACCGTACTTCGTGGAACGTGAGCTTCGTCGACGGGAATTCGTTGTTCCAGGACTTCAAGTGCCGTGTTCGAGTAAGTTATCCGCGTCGTTCTCAACCGCCCTACTGCGTGTAGGGTGGTTTTAGGAAGTTAGTCATCGTTGTTAGGTTCATATATTGTCCCTCCCCAACCCCTCCGCAATGGCTTCCCTAAGCATTAGGGAAATTCAAGATCAGCTGGTCGCTGCTCACGACGCTAAAAGCTCCTACTGCACCCCTAAAATGATTCAAACACTTCAATCCTTTCTCCCTCACATCGAGGAATTGATTTCCAAACTGGTCCTTCAGGCCACCCCCGTCCCTCAGACCCCTCAGGTCTTAGGCCCTCCCGCGTCCCCTTCCTCCAGTGACATGGAGTGCGAAGTAGACGCCCCTCTGCGCCGCAAGCGCGCACCCGCGACTGAGTCTTCCTCGGACGCCACCCCAACTGGCCCTGAGCCTCCCTCTTTCACCCTTGTTAAAAAGCGCTCTAAGAAGCGCTCGAAACAAGATCCGGCGCCCTCGACGCCCGTCCCTACACCCCCTGCGGCGTCTTCAACGCCAGCTGCCCCGGTGTCTTCAACACCCGCTCCGGCCCCAACTTCTGACAAGGCCAAGGTCCCACCACCCGTTTTCCTTCGGGAAAAGGGTAAATGGACTGAGGTCTCGGCATTGTGCAATGAGCACAAGATCCTTTACACCCGAGCGGTAAACTCGGGTGAATCTATTAAAATCACTGTCTCGTCAATAGACGGTTTCCGAGCTTTGACTAAGCTCCTCACCGATAAGCAATATGCTTATCACACTTATGCTCTGTCAGAAGAGCGTAAGATCAGAGCGGTACTCAGGGGAATCCCGTTCGAATTATCGAACGAGGCCATCCTGGAGGATCTGCAGTCCCAAGGCTTCCCGGCACTCGCGGTGCATAAAATGCACAGCAAGTACGGGAGGCAGCACCCTCTCGCTTTGGTGATTCTCGCCAACGTCCCCAAGTCCAGAGAGATCCTGAAAGGGGTTAGCTCTATTTGCGGCCTCTCTGGGATCTCAATCGAGGCGCCTCATCGCCGCGGTCATCCCGGCCAGTGCCATCGGTGCCAATTGTACGGGCACGCGGCAGCCAACTGCCGCGCACCGCCCAGGTGCGTCAAGTGCCTGGTCCCGCACTTCACTAAGGAGTGCAATCGCACTCCTGAAACTCCCTCTCCTCCCGATTGCGTGCTTTGTGGCCAGTCCGGCCACACCGCAAACTACAAGGGCTGCCCTCGTGCACCCCGTTGTATGCGCTCCAATTTCAAAAGGGCGGCGCCCAAACAGGCCCCGCGCCTTTCTCAAGAAAACTTTCCGCCGCTGCGTAGCCGGGTTCCTCCGGCTTCTAAGCCTGCACAGCCCAGGCCTGCCCCAGAAAACTGGAGGCAGCGCCCCACATCGAATCCCATCCCGGCTCCTCGCCCATACAAACCCACTCCTCAATCCTCCGTAGCAGACGATATGCGTATCGTCTGCGACGCTATAAAAAATGTCGATGTTAGTGAAATCGCAGTCTTAGCCCGTAAACTTAGGGCTTCACGTACTCCGACAGAGCGTTTGCTAGCTCTGGCGGAGCATAGTTCCCTTCTCAATTCATTGTAGGTTCATTTAAATGAATTGATCCCTAAATCATGCTTCGGCCGACCTCTGCCCAGCCCCGGCTTCACCGGAGGCTGCCCAGAACGGCCACCAACTCATGTCCCTTTGAGCACCTTCAGTGCAACTTTCACTACAGGCGGAAGACCCGCTAGCGGGTCTCCGCCAGCGCGCCCAACTTCCCGACGGGTGTCGCTTCCGATGAAGGCTAAAGGTATACGCTTACCACAGCCAACAGGTGGTTTTTAGTGGGTAGGTGCCATTCTGGTGAGTCCCACATAACCCCCCCGCAGAGGAATTAACCTGCGGGCGGGTATGCATGACGCATCTTCCACCTCCCTCCCGTGAGGGTGCCTCGGCAGCAAAAAAAAAAAAAAAAAAAAAAAATACCGTATTAAGTTTCTAACGCCGTTTTCACGGCGGACAGTGGTTCGTTAACCGTACTTTTAATTAGTTTCTAACGCCGTTTTCACGGCGGAAAGTGGGTTTTAACCGTACATCGTGGAACGTGAGCTTCGTCGACGGGGTTTCGTCGTTCCAGGACTTCAAGTTCCGTGTTCGAGTAAGTTATCCGCGTCGTCCTCAACCTACGTGTAGGGTGGTTTTTAGGAAGTTAGTCATCGTTGATAGGTTCATAGTATATATATTTATATATTGTTGTCCCTCCCCAACCCCCTCCGCAATGGCTTCCCTAAGCCCTGAGGAGCTTCTGAATAAGCTGATCGCTGATTACGACGCCCAAGGCACTCACTGCCCCCCTCATATGATTCGCACACTGCAATCATTTCTCCCTCTAATCATGGCACTGTTCACACCGGCCCCTCAGGCCACCTCCGTCCCTCAGACCGCTCTGGTCTTAGGCCCTCCCGCGTCCCCTTCCTCCAGTGACATGGAGTGCGAAGTAGACGCCCCTCCGCGCCGCAAGCGCGCACCCGCGACCGAGTCATCCTCGGACGCCACCCCAACTGGCCCTGAGCCTCCCTCTTTTACGCTTGTTAAGAAGCGCTCTAAGAAGCGTTCGAAACAAGACCCGGCGCCCTCGACGCCCGTCCCTACACCCCCTGCGGCGTCTTCAACGCCAGCTGCCCCGGTGTCTTCAACACCCTCTCCGGCCCCAACTTCTGCCAAGGCCAAGGTCCCACCACCCGTTTTCCTTCGGGAAAAGGGTAAATGGACTGAGGTTTCGACATTATGCAATGAGCACAAAATCCATTACATCCGAGCAGCCAACTCGGGTGAATCTATTAAAATCTTAGTCTCGTCGATAGACGACTTTCGTGCTTTAACAAAGCTCCTCACCAATAAGCAATATGCTTATCATACTTATGCTCTGTCAGAAGAGCGTAAGATCAGAGCGGTACTCAGGGGAGTCCCGTTCGAATTATCGAACGAGGCTCAAATTTCAAATTCAAATTCAAATATTTATTTCTCAACATTGACAATTACTTGTTCTTATTGACGTAAAATAAAACATGATTCTACCACCAGTTCGAAAAAAACCGTCGTGAAGAAGAACTGGCAAGAAACTTCACGGGTATATTTTTTTTCAAAATAAATTTACAGAGTCTCTTTATGTCTATACAAAATTATTCTTTTCTGCATCTGTTAGCTCGGCAAGTCTCCCTCCCCCCAAGTATCCAAACGACGAACACCCTCAAACGGCACCCGTTCACGAGTTAACGCGGGATCCAGCCATCGCCCTCCTCAACCATATTAGAGGGAAGTGAGCGACCCGTCACCCGACGCTACCATAAGAAGACGTACTTTAGTGACAATGACGCTTTAGATATTCATCGGGACGAAGAACTCATCGCACAAACAGACACATTACACATGCTTTGTTACAAATACTAGTACAATCCTGTTAATGAGGGGATTATACCCAAGGGCTTTTATCATCCAAATAATCGGATAGTTTATAAAATGCTCTAGCACACAACTTCTCCTTTATAGTTTCTTTGAATTTGTCAATAGGAAGACCTTGGATATCCTCCTTGGATAACCTTATTATAAAAGCGTATACATTGACCCATGAATGAGTTAGTGACTTTATGAAGCCTGCTATTATGAGCTGCCAGCATATTTCTTCCTCTTGTGTTAACATTGTGCAGATCTTTTTTTCTTTTGAACAAGGTAATGTTCTTTTTAACATACATTAAATTTTCTAAAATATATTGTGAATGGAAGGTAAGAATATTTATTTCCTTAAATTTACTTCTAAGTGACACCCTTGGACCGAGCTGATAGATTGCGCGAACCGCCCTTTTCTGCAGAATAAATATAGCATCGATGTCGGTAGCACTCCCCCACAACAGAATGCCATATGTCATGAGGCTGTGTAAGTAACCAAAATAGACTAATCGAGCAGTTGTTTCATTTGAAATTTGTCTAATTTTTTTAACAGCATATGCGGCAGAGCCAAGCCTTTTCGCTAAACCATCAACATGCGGTCCCCACTGCAGTTTGGCGTCTAAGGTTAAGTAACCAAAATAGACTAATCGAGCAGTTGTTTCATTTGAAATTTGTCTAATTTTTTTAACAGCATATGCGGCAGAGCCAAGCCTTTTCGCTAAACCATCAACATGCGGTCCCCACTGCAGTTTGGCGTCTAAGGTTATGCCCAGAAATACAGTTGAGTTTACAGGAGTCAGTTCCTGGCTCTTAACTACAATGTTTGTGTTTACCTGTTTGACATTTGGCAATGTAAATTTAACACATTTCGTTTTTTTTTCATTGAGGAGCAAATTATTAGCTGAGAACCACTGCTCTGTGTTGGAGATGCATTTGTTCACCGCTCGATAGTCAATTTCTTGTCTTTTGATTTTAAACAAGAAGGAAGTATCGTCAGCAAACAATATGACCTCGCATTGATTCTTAACGACCGATGGCAGATCATTAATATAAACTAAAAATAGGAAAGGACCAAGAACTGAGCCCTGGGGCACACCCATTGTCACTGCCGATCCTTATAATTTTTTTCCATTTATTGCAACTTTCTGTTTTCTATTAGAAATAAATGATTTAATCAAGGCAAGCGCTCGGTTTTTAATGCCGTAATGGTGCAGTTTCATGAGTAGAGTAGTATGATCCACACAGTCGAACCCCTTGGACAAGTCACAAAAGACACCAATAGCATCACACGACTCCTCCCAGGCGCTGAATACGTGTTTTATGAGCTCAACACCGGCATCGGTTGTTGAGCGACCCCGCGTGAAACCAAACTGCTTAAAATTCATTAAACTATTACCGTAAAAATGAGAAAGTAATTGATTTAAAATTAATTTTTCAAAAATCTTACGCATCGAATCCCATCCCGGCTCCTCGCCCATACAAACCCACTCCTCAATCCTCCGTAGCAGACGATATGCGTATCGTCTGCGACGCTTTAAAAAATGTCGATGTTAGTGAAATCGCAGTCTTAGCCCGTAAACTTAGGGCTTCACGTACTCCGACAGAGCGTTTGCTAGCTCTGGCGGAGCATAGTTCCCTTCTCAATTCATTATAGGTTCATTTAAATGAATTGATCCCTAAATCATGCTTCGGCCGACCTCTGCCCAGCCCGGCTTCACCGGAGGCTGCCCAGAACGGCCACCAACTCATGTCCCTTTGAGCACCTTCAGTGCAACTTTCACTACAGGCGGAAGACCCGCTTAATGATGCGTTGCCGACCGTAGGCTTAGTTTCAAATAGCCTTTGTTCTAGTAATTTCATTGGCTGTTCCTTCCCTTTAAGCGGAATACATAAACATGGTTATAGAACGAATTTTTATTAGACTACTATTGTTGGTAGCTTTTTGCGATTCAAAGCAGCTATGACTCACCAAAATTTGTATCTTGTGATCATATAATCAAAGTATTTTTTGTCTCATAAGTTATTTTTAATTATTTTATATTGTTCGGCTATTAGCAAGCGTCAGTTAGAGTTTTACATTTTGAAATTTTTCTTCCACTTTTATCCAAACTTGCTTTTGGTATTTGCTTTACTTGTATCACTGTGGCTTTGCTTAAACTGTGGCGAAGTTTATAGTCTAATCCATTAAAATTTATAGTAACTTGGATACGGCTAAAATTCGGTTACCTTTAGGACACTGTTACAAACAGAATAGTGATAGTACTCATCAATCATATACGTGATAAAAATGTTATTGCAACTTTACATTTGCACCTGTTATTTAGTAGTTTATCAAATAAATATATGACTGTACTAAATACTACAGAGGTCCCGGTTTCGAATCCTGGTAGGGGCAGATATTTTAATATATTTACTTTCTAGTCATGGATGTGTATGTACGTTTATTTAAGTTTATTTCTAATATTTATATATTAAAAAAATATCTATGTGTGTTTATATATTTCTTAAGTTTATTTATCTGTTATCTAGTATACATAACACAAGTTCTTAATGATACTTAATTTGGGCTAGATAATGTGCTGTGGTTGTTAGAGAAAAAAAATATTTATTTATTTTTTCGTCTACCTTGGTGAGTTTATGATGTCACTTTGTTGTATGTACATGCTAAACTATGTACCATTTAAACCATGCTTTTCCACCAGAAATGAGCTAACCAAGGCTCGGTAAATAAAATATCTTGATGGGTTTTTAGCACGCCGTTAAAATTCCTGGCTCAGTTTTACAGCCCAGTTTTATAGCCTAAAACAAGCAACCAAATTCGTCCTCCTAATAATAATAGTACATAAATATTTTTTAAATGAGTAAAGCCGCATTGAAAATCTCAAAACTGCGTTGTCAACAGACACAAATACATGAACATGAGGAATGATTAAGTATCTTTTGTTCAGACACTAAAACAAGTTACTGATTGAATAACTCGTGCTCTTTACGAGCAAACTTAAAGACTATATAAGGAACACTAGGCTTATAAATAGCAAATAGTCTGTACCAAAGTGTAAAATTTGAACCTGAAAAATGTGTGTTAAACTACCGGTTTTTGTAGCAGCTGTATATTTGGTTCTGATTGCTGAAGCTGATAATTCTGATAAAAAATCCGAAGACATCAAGGTACCAGTCAGCGAAGTTTACAACAAAGAACAAACCAAAGACGTGAAAGCAAAAAATCCTGTAGATAATATCAAAGTTATACCTAAACATGAAAATTCAGCAGTTATTAAATCTGAGAAAAAGAAATTTGGAGATCATGGCAATACAAAAGCTGCTTTTAAGGAAAAGAAACCCTCAGTGGTTTTACTAAAATAAGAAAATTTGTTGTTTAAAGAGATGGAGCTGAGGGACATATTGGTTCTTAGATTTTATTGAGCGCAGCTTTCCGCAAGGATTATTTTTAAATAACATAATATTAATAGCAGTGCATGGTATATTCATGTAGTTTAAAATTTAAGAAACATGTTGTAGCCATTAGTGTATATAAAATTATTATTTTTTTAATAATAAACAATTAATTTTCTTAACAATAATTTTATAATGATACAGAGAAATAAAACTGACTCACGATAACAATCTTAGCATAACCTTAATTTATTCATGTCCATTTTATTTAAATTTTAATTCCCTATTGTCATGTTTAAGAATCTGCTAAATTAAATACGCTAATTTAGCAAATTCTTAAATTTCATAAAAGTGTTCATATCGATAGCTTATAAATTGGCGACTAAGATTTTAGCAAAATTAATATAACCTATTTTTATTCACTAAAGAATAGAATTCAATTTTCGACAGTAAAAAAATATAAACTACAAGGTTTTTAATAAAACAGCATGAATTACTCATCAACGAGACATATGGGCGTTTTTTTTTTTTTTTTTTGTTCCCCTCCGCGGGAAGGGCAGGAGGATAAAAATGCCCTGACGCATACTCTGGCGCGATTCCAAAGTTATGTGGGACTCGTCCCGACGCCTACCAGGACCATACCCACTAAAAACCCCCTGTCGGCTCGTGCATTTTTGCCACTCAGCCTTCATCTGAGCGACGGCCAATTGGAGAAAGAGGCCGCGCTAGCGGGGCCCAGAAGGGGTCACCCGCTGGGATTACATAGCACTGAAGGTGCTCAAAATGAAAATCAAAAATTAAGATAATTGCAAAATAAAATTGAATTAACTCGCATTTACGTTAGAATTAGGATTTACGTTAGAGTTAGAATTTACGTTAGAATTAATTTGCGGCCAGAAGGGCGTCGAGATCGCGTGACAGTCTGGTGGATGAGTACGTTTGCGCATTCCTAGGCCTAGCGACTTTGAACTTCGAGTCTAACACAGGAGTAGTATATGAGACTGAATCACGAACTAGAGGATTGGGATGGGTTTCGGAGCGTTTGAAGAACGCTTCAGTTCAATTCGAACGATCAATTCATTTAAATGAACCTACAATGAATTGAGAAGGGAACTATGCTCCGCCAGAGCTAGCAAACGCTCTGTCGAGTACGTGAAGCCCTAAGTTTACGGGCTAAGACTGCGATTTCACTAACATCGATATTTTTCATAGCGTCACAGACGATACGCATATCGTCTGCTACGGAGGATTGAGGAGTGGGTTTGTATGGGTGAGGAGCCGGGATGGGATTCGATGCGGGGCGCAGCCTCCAGTTTTCTGGAGCAGGCCTGGACTTTGTAGGCTTTGCAGCCGGAGGAACCCGACTACGTAGCGGCGGAAATTTTTCCTGAGTAAGAGGCGGGGCCTGTTTGGGTGCCGCCCTCTTGGAATTGGAGCGCATACAACGGGGTGCACGAGGGCAGCCCCTGTAATTTGCGGTGTGGCCGGACTGGCCACAAAGCACGCAATCGGGAGGAGAAGGAGTTTCAGGAGTGCGATTGCACTCCTTAGTGAAGTGAGGGACCAGGCACTTGACGCACCTGGGCGGTGCGCGGCAGTTGCCTGTGCCCAAACAACTGGCACCGATGGCACTGGCCGGGATGACCGCGGTGATGAGGCGCCTCGATCGAGATCCCAGAGAGGGCGCATATAGTGCTAACCCCTTTCAGGATCTCCCTGGACTTGGGGACGTAGGCGAGAACCACCAAAGCGAGAAGGTGTCGCCTCCCGTACTTGCTGTGCATTTTATGCACCGCGAGTGCCGGGAAGCCTTGGGACTGCAGATCCTCCAGGATAGCCTCGTTCGATAATTCGAACGGGACTCCCCTGAGTACCGCTCTGATCTTACGCTCTTCTGGCAGAGCATAAGTGTGATAAGCATATTGCTTATCGGTGAGGAGCTTTGTTAAAGCACGGAAGTCGTCTATCGACGAGACTAAGATTTTAATAGATTCACCCGAGTTGGCTGCTCGGGTGTAATGGATCTTGTGCTCATTGCACAATGTCGAAACCTCAGTCCATTTACCCTTTTCCCGAAGGAAAACGGGTGGTGGGACCTTGGCCTTGACAGAAGCTGGGGCCGGAGCGGGTGTTGAAGACACCGGGGCAGCTGGCGTTGAAGACGCCGCAGGGGGTGTAGGGACGGGCATCGAGGGCGCCGGGGCTTGTTTCTAGCGCTTCTTAGAGCGTTTCTTAACAAGCGTAAAAAAGGGAGACTCAGGGCCTGTTGGGGTGGCGTCCGAGGGCGACTCGGTCGCGGGTGCGCGCTTGCGGCGCGGAGGGGCGTCTACTTCGCACTCCATGTCACTGGAGGAAGGGGACGCGGGAGGGCCTAAGACCAGAGCGGTCTGAGGGACGGAGGTGGCCTGAGGGGCCGGTGTGATCAGTGCCATGATTAGAGGGAGAAAGGATTGCGCGATGTTATATATTTTAATTATTATAATCAATAAACTTCTTACTATCGTTACTACGTCTGTCCCAAAATGAAATTTATTAACGATTCAACAATTTAACTTCCAAGAAAAGATTTAATTTAACTTCCATGTAAACAACTTTAAATTCTTCTTGCCAAAAATTATATTGTTTTAACGAAGGTTTTTATAGTTGAAGTATGAAGCAGGGGTGTTTGCTATCGATAATATTACAACATATTTCAGTACTGGCCGTGTTTTATTTTATTTTATTTGTTTTTGTTTTTTTCGACATCTATTCGGTGACCTAAAGTAAATAAACCTTTGTAACATACTCGTATTATTTTATTCACGCTGAACAAAAATAAAAATTGTGCATTTTATTTTGTCTCGTATAAAAAAAATTATAATTACCTTGTTCTTCAAGTTCTCGCTTTGTTCCGGCCGGGGCAGCCTCATTATTAATTCCTAAAATTTCTAGCCCTTGAACATTTTGAGTCAAACCTTACACCCTTATGGCCTGCGCAGACGACGGACTTTTGTCCGCGGACTTTTTTGTCCGCTAAAATAGATCGCTTACAACTGTATCGAGTAACGCAAACGAGGGATTAAAAGTACCACGTCCAAAAGTCCCCCGAAAAACCGAGGACATGCAGGGAGCGGACCGGACAAAAGTACGGGGGAGACCCCGAAAAAAATAAAACTCGTGTGACTAAGCGAAGCAACACACATGGCGGACTTTAGTCCTCGTTTATTTCTACATTTCCGGGCAACAAATGATCGCACACCGTGTAACGCACGAGTTCGCGATAAATTCGCGGCGGACTTCTTATTCGCGGAGCGTACTTTTTCCTCCACCGCGGAGAAAAGTCCCCCGTCTGCGCATGCCCTAGATTGAACGCGTTATTTTAATCAAATACAATTTATAATAAACACCTAAGAAGAATAAATAGTATAAGTGAACAATTTTAAGTCAAACGATTTTATTTGTGAAGGAATACAATAATGATGCAGTTAATTTATAACAAGCTCAGAATAATAAGGTGATTAGTAGGCACCAGTTATCACACTACTCTCCTTATCAAAGCCAAAGGTCTGTAGATTATTTTCAGTTCTGCATTGCTGGGTTATTCACGCGGATTTTGCGTTATTCAAGTGTTCCCCATGCTAATCACTCCATTTATCTTTCACGTTTTGTATTAACCTTGCTTTAGATTGTTTGAATTACCTGTATTGCTGTGTTAACCTGGTCTCATAAATCAGGTATTTCTGACCCTAATTACTCCCTTCCGTTTCTCACTTTTTTTCGATCTTACTTTATTTAAGTAAATTCTGCTATTAACCGCTCTCTTGGTTTCAGTACTAGAGTTTAAGATGTACTTTCACTTTCCTTAGAACGCTTTGCTCTATATTTGTGTATCGCTATTTGAACCCTTTATTTTGGTGGTTTTGAAAGTTCTGCTTTTTATATGGTTATTATTTTTTTACCATTCTGTTTCCACGAGCAATCAGCATTGTAATCCCGCCTCTCCAATAGTCCTAATACAGCGGTAATGCTTTATTACAAGATATACCCAAGTCTTAAGAGAAAAATTTAATAATAATATTTATCCACTCTTATATTTATTACATATTTGTTAGAATTTTCCTTAGCTCCTTGTATTATTAAAAAAAAATTTGAATTTTCTAAACTTCACTCAAATATACATAATTCTATTCCATTGCAGAAATACATAAAACAAATAAACATAAAAATTGTTGCCCGTGGACTTGAACCTTGGACTCTAGCATCTTGGTCACGGCTTGATCCGCATCAAATTTTGTGAACATATTGACAGTTCGCCATTTTGTGGTAGCAGCCATCTTGGATTTCAAATTTTTATAATGTATACATTATTCTAATACACAAGCCTTTTCATTTGATAACCACATTTGGTAAAAAAATATGTAATGGCAACTGACAATACTGAATAAATATAATTGTATTTTCATCAAAACTAAAGATGTATTCTGAATTAAGATCAACTGGCCAACATGAAAGAGGCAAAATGTCAGTGAAAAAATACCGTTTGAAACCCGTCAATTTGATCAGCTGACGCTATATTTTAATGATTTCAACTTGAGATGTAAATAAAATAATAGTTTAAAAATAAAAATATATAACATTACTCAACTAGTAAAGATCACGGGAATCTTTGTTCTCTTCTCTTCGTTCTGTTCGTGATAGCCCTTAAAATAATTCCCTCGATAAATTTTAGACGTTGATTACTTACATTTTTAATGCTGATTTTCAATAAATCCCCTTAAAAATAAAACAAAACACTGTTCAACATAAAAACAAAATCATAGAACTGTTAAACACTTGTTAAATTTTTTCTACATTCTACTCAAAATACCTCTTATCTCTCACTAAGTGGCCATTTATCCAGAAGCTGTCGTACTTGCATTAAGCTTGTTCAAGGAAAGGAGCAGATAGATTTAATGTTTGGCTAACTTAGTACAGACACTCCTTGTTTTTGCTGATAGAGTTATTGTTTCCACTGTTTAAAGTTACTGAAGTAGATAAACTGTAAAGTTGTAAAATGAACTACGAAGTTTAAGTACATGGATCTTTTTTGTTTTAAGTAAAAGTGTATTTTAGTAAGAATTGCTGTAGCGTTTTCACATCATGTTCACATGAATTAAAGTAGAATATAATAATAACTGTCTCTAACGCTTTGTTGTCACGGAACTATAGAGCTAGCTTCTTTATCTAAAGATAATATAGATAGATATATATCGGATTGGACACCGATGACTGCCTCATATATCAATCGAGTTTTTAGAACTTGAAGTAAATAATGCCGATTAGTCGGCGATTGTGAATGAAATCATCGTATTAATCCCACGTATCTTAAAAGATGTTTGAAAAATATGCGCTAAATCTCGAATACCGAGGAGCCTGCGTTTATTAAAATAAGCCAAGTTCGCTAATTCACAGGTACCTAGGTGGTGTGGAAATGTATACTTTTATGTATTTATACTACCACCTTAATAGCATTGAAGTCGCTATATTATATCCCAGGAATGACGATACCTAGGGGAAAAAAATCATAATATATTATAATTATAGGGATAGGCATATCTTTATGATAAAGCTCACAATTTATCAGAAAAGATCGATATTTTATTATTGACGATAGCGATTTCATATAGGTCTCTAAAGGTGTAACACGCAGTTCTATGCAAACTTTTTAAATGGAATTAGAGTTTACACCAGACTAGTAACTGTACCTCACGAATCTATGAAATATTTATTGTATTGTTGTGTAACCCTGCTCACGGATGTACCTATTAGTAAATGAACTAGATTTACTAATAGTTATACAAAAACCTTAAATACTATAACTTTGGATTTATTTTACAATTACTAGTACGCTTAGAGAATACGAAAAATTAATTTGTATTCGCCAACTCGCCTAAAATGTTATTAGTAAAGACGCAATATCTAATAAAATGAATTCGCTTTTATGACGCCAACGCGTTCAGAAATGTAAAGGTCTTAGGTAAATTGAACCGGAACTGTCTATAAAACTTATATAAATATATGATGCATTCATTTTACCAATATCGGTAGCAAATTACGTTGTTCTCATGAATATTTTATAACGGAACCACCATTGCAATGTTATCCTGAAATTAAATGAGACTTTGTGCTCTCATATGGTGGCCATATAGGTACTACTATTTGCATTGTTTCATTGAAAATCTTTAATTGAATTTAAGGTTTAACTGTGAGGTGGTTTAAAAGGAAACTTATTTTGGTTAAAGATATGTAAATAGTCATATTTTGAAAAACAACATTATATATATTTTTAATGTTAAGCCATAGTTCCGAGGCTGATTTCGGTAATAATGGTAAATGTGGCAACATTTTTGGTAGACTTACAAGCAGTTGTAACTAATTATTATTTTTAATTAAATTTCAGAAATTAAACAAAGAACATATTCGAATATTTTATATACAAAAATATAAAAAAAGCGGCCAAGTGCGTGTCGGACTCGCCCATGAAGGGTTCCGTAGCAGCAAGTAACATAACATAAAAGTTCTTGTAGTTCGTTGTATCTTTGATCGATGTTTTATTAATAGTGTATTTTTTAAATTAAGTTATTACTAAGTAAAAATTAGGTACCTAAATGATGGGATTTAAATCTAACTATATGCGAGCCCATATAGGCTTGTGATAGTTAAACAAGCTTATATATATTCCAGTTTGACAAGAAATATTTCCAAAAATAATATCTATTACGTATCTACGCTTTGTTGAAACACTTTAGCGCTCTCTAACTTAAATTACCCTTACTGTTTCCTCCTTTCAATTTTGACATTAGTACTTGTTTCTTTTCAAATTGCAGTTTTATTCTCAAAACGTAAATGTTATATTTATTGTATAAAGTTGATATGAACAAAGAAATGAAGCCAGTTAAACTTACCTTTTGGAAAACCTAAAGAATTTCCTTTAAAAATGGAAAAAGAATAATCGAAGCATAAAACCTTGAGAAAATACTTGAAACACAACTTTGAACGTAGTAAATCTTTTGTTATGAAGATGTGTCTAATAAAGTTGTGACAAAAAACTTATCGAACACAATATTTGTACCTTTTTATTTCAACTTTGTGTTTCATGTGTCATGAACAGAAAAATTTGTCTTGTGGTGGCCGTTTAGCTGGCTGGACCAACAATATGAACGGTTCAAATTAGAAAATATTTTAGTCTTATTTTGTGTTATCTTACTATTTTAAATAAACGTTGACAATTTCCACCAGAGGTATGCAAGGTAGCTGCGCATTGCGCGAGGGAATAATTAATCAGTGTTAATATGCTCTGTTCCTTTAATTTTGCTAGCTTCGTCGCTCAGGTCTATCGTGGAAGAGAGCTAAACGAAGGTATAATTTTGTAGGTACTTACATAGAAAATAAAATGCCAACGTAAGATGAGCGGGAAATGTGCTCAGACCATTCTGACCACCCAAGTATTAGAGAAACTACGCAACTTCGCATATCTCCAGAGTCCTTTGAGGGAAAACTATGAATAATACGCAGTCTTACTAAACCTATGAATCATTCGAAGTGTGTGTAAGGCAACAATAAATAGTGTTAGCTAGAATTTTCAAAATGTCGACATGAGAACTAGCCTATATGCTATTTCTCCAGGTCATATTCTATTCATATGCCAAAATATTATCTATATTCCTGTAGTAATTTTTGCCTGATTATTATGATTAGAATATTACGTACTGTTATTTTTAAATATAATATGTACTTAATGCTAACTATGTAATGTACTTGCAATGCAATTAGGGTTGTAACGGAGCTTCGCCTCCGCCTCCGGTACTGCGGAAGTTCCACAAGAAATCGTACCTTCGCCTCCGACTCCGCACAATTTTTGCGGAGTTGTAACGGAGGTTTATTTACGTATTCATAAAACAATAACGCGCAAGCAGCGACGTTCGACGACCGTCCATTCGCGTGTTGCGTGCAAAATGGTCAAGAATCAACGAGTGCGAGGCGGGAACGCGGTTGAGTGGGGGGGGGGGGCATATGTCATTTGTCAAATTAATGATACACGACAGGAATCAACCTTTCGAAGTGCTTTGACGCGTTGGACGTAACGTACGTAGTTTTACCGATGTAATGTAATTCTAATTAAAATAATTGTTCAGTTCAGTTCAGAAAACAAGTAAAATTTGGCGGATTTTTGTAGAAATCGATGATCATTTTGCAAAATGTAAAGTCTGTTGCAAAAAAATTTCAAGAAAAGGTCGGACTACGATATCACTTCGAGGCCATTTGAAGTCTATGCATAAAGAAATGTATAAAAAACTGTGTGAAGTAGAAAAAGAAAGAGAACATGAGAAATCAAAATAGTCTACGTCTGTTACACCATGGACGATATGATCGGAGAAATGATCGCTTTACAAAATCTTTCATTCCATTTTGTTGAAGGCACTGGTTTTCACCGTGTTATGCAAATGGCTTTGCCAAATTATCAATTAAGAGGGCGTCAGTTTTTATTGACCATGTTTGTAATGAAATATATACTAGAATAGGTACCAAAATTGGACAACTGCTTAAAACTTTTTTAAAACTATCATTCACCACGGATATTTGGTCTGAGCCAAGTGCTAGCATATCACTTCTGAGCCTAACCGCCCATGGTATAACTGAAAATTTTACCCGTATGAAAATCGTTTATTAATGTTGCTCACTTCATGTGCGACACACCGGTGATATCATTTGTAACAATTTCAATATGATGCTGCGAGAGTGGAATATCCAGGACGAGCAGTTCACTGCTTTGTTAGAGATTGTGGATCAAATATGGTCAGGGCAATGCATTTAGCCGGTATACCTGACGTGAGTTGCACAGTCCATCAACTGCAACTGTGTGATCGTTCTGCGCTCGAAATCCTTGAAGTGAAGGACTTCATCACAAAATGCAAGAAGATATAGGCCATTTTAGTCATTCGCAGGTAGCTCAAAATGAGCTGACTAAAATTCAAACCGAGCAACTTAATTAACCTGCACTTCGCATTATTCAGGACTGTGTTACCAGGTATGTTTGTTTATTTACATATATGCATTTGCATACGACGACTAACGTTTCGCCCGCGGCTTTATTCGCTAAATGAGTCTTAAGCCACAATATAAATTGGATATTTGCGATATTATACATTTTCAAAACGTATTTTTTTTCCTATAAGAATAATGTTTTCTTTTTAAAATACACTTACGTGAAAAAATATCGACCTATCTCTGTCAATACAATTCAAAACGCAATGTGGTGCTTAGAGATTTATCTTTAGAGTCAAGTACGTTGCTGTTACATAGTTAAATAAATATAGACATTACGATAATTCCATCCTCATTAAAAAAAAATATAAATAATTATTATTTTTAAGATGCTCGTACATCGATTTAATTAAATAGAAGCGGGCGGAGTGAGCAGATTTTACATGATATATTTGAAAAAAGGTGCCTGTTACTCTATATTTTTGTCTTGTTATTATAATTCTTTGTCACATTTTCAGGTTTTTAACAGCTTTGTATTGTATAGAACTTGACCATGATTTATATTTGTTTCATTTTTTCATTTCAGATGGAACAGCTCTTTCCATATGCTCGAAAGTATGTTAAAGTTTAAAGATTCTATTTGCTTGTATTCTAGTAAACATAGCATTCCACAAATCTCTCCAGAAGAGTGGTTGTATCTTAATAAAAAAGTGGCAATGCTTAGTCCCTTTGAAGAAATAACAAGGAATTTGAGCGATACAAAACTTTCATATAGTCAGTGATACCATTGATTTGTGTACTTAAACGTGCATTGGAAGCTGAAAAGGAAAACTCAGACACGAATCAGAATTTTCACAGCATTATTCAAAAACTGATTGAAGACATCAATGCCAGATTTTGTGACCTTTCAAGCATCACACTGTTTTTGCTTGCTACATATTTGGATCCGAGGTAGAAATTAAAGTTTTTTGATGAACTAAATAAGGAACAAGTTCAGTCCGAACTATTACGCTTGCTTACTGTACACAACTCAAATATGGTAAGAGGAGTTGGTGACGACAAAACTTACGGTGCTTCTGCTGCCAAAAAAGCTAGACAAGAATTAAACCCAATGCATGATGATGAACCAAACACTAGTTTCCAGATTTTACCACCAACACAAAGTGTGCATTCCAATCTGGCTAAAATGTTGACAAATCGCAGTGACAGTGAAGAGGAAACTGAAAATGACAACAACAATAGTAACCAGATGAAATGGAAAATTTTAATTGGTGACTATAATAAAGAAAACAGACTCAATTTATGAGTCCCTCAGAAATCGTCTTGAAGGTGACAAAGCAGCAAAACTATTGCTTGCCAAATACAATTTGCCTCTCCTTAATTTTAATTACTAGAAGGTAATATTTTTTTATTAATTGTACTCTTATGAATGTACGTATTTAAAATAAAGATTTTGTTTTAATGAACCATAAATTTAAATTTTTTTTAATATCTACTTTCACATCCGCTACCGCCTCCGGTTAACCTACGCATCCGCGGAGGTGAAACTCGTCGCCTCCGCATCCGCCTCCGCCTCCGCTAACAAGGCCTCCGTTACAATCCTACTTGCAATGATGCATTTATCCTACAACAATATGTTTTTCAGTAAATATACTGTTACGCATTTTTAGTCAATAAGTTTTTAAATTGTATTTTCATTTTAGTAGCAGTTTGTCTGTTGTTGGAGTATAATCTCAAATAAATATTCGGCAGTGAAAAAAGTGTTTTTTTAAAAAGGACCCGCAGACAGCCATCCTAACAGTACCTATTCAAAAAGGCGTATTAATTAGAAAACAAGTTTACCTGACTTACCTAAAATTATAAATTATAATATATTTTAACTTTATTAAAAAAAATGAGATGACATTGATTGAGAGATTTCTTGGCAATCAGGTGACTTGCTAAGACTGTTCTTCCAAGTCTGAAAATAATATTCTTGGGCATAATATTAATATATTTAGCAGAGATAGAAAAGCTACACGTCCTAAATAAAAAAAAGGAATTTAAATAAAACAAAATAAATCATTAAGCAAACGCTGCTACGATAAAAAACACGTATAAATAATTATCACTCGTAAATAAGCCAGTGAATGGAAGTGATAGTAAAATAAATAAAAGACTTTTCAGACTAAAAGGTGGCTTTTTGTTGAAAAACGAATATAGTAAAGCAACCAAAGAGTGCGCGCTACTAAAGAGTACGCAGTGCTTTTAGTGGTTTAATTTTGCCTTAATATGGTAACACTTATATCAACTGTCAATGGCATATGTAATGTCAAAGTGCTGGACAACGACTCGCTTCACAAAGGTATTTATTTTTAATTTTAAAGCAAAAAATAAAATTTTCAGAAGTTTGATTTTCCACAATTCTAAACATATTTTACAAGGTTTGCAATTAATTTTCGTCTAGCGACTGTTATTATACTTAAAACTTATATTCCAAACTTTGTTTTTCGCGAGAGGTTATGGCGCCATTACACGTGCTCTAGAAAATGTTATGGTTTATAACAGAAATTTGGATATTTGGTAAGAGTACGCACTCAAAGACTGTGCACGCGTACTCTTAGCTTGTACGAAGCAAAAGACCATCTGAAACGACAGATAGTCAATTTGTTCAAGACCCAATAGAAATGAAAACCAAACTCTTGATGCACAGTTATCTCCAACGTTAATCGTCTGAAAAAGCCTGTCTGCCCTGTCTGAAAAATTTTTTGTCACGCAGTACTAAAAATACTCCAGACCTCGCTGAAGTTTAAGATGTTCGTCCGAGTATATCTTCAGCGAACCCAACGCCGTCTACATCAGGTCTCCATCAAAGTGTACATAAGCCAATACCATCCACATCAGGAACAATTAAACCTGTCGACATTCGGCCTCTGCCAAAAGCAAACCATCGGTCAAAAAGAAATATAAAATGGAAAAAATCTGAAATTTTAACAAGCACACCGTATAAAAATCAATTGGAAGAAGAAAAACAGAGAACAGAAAGAACTAAAAGTAATTTAAAAAAAAGCAACGGATAAGGTAAATAAAATAAACAAAGCTTGTAGAAACAATGCACAATTATTGAACATGACTACTACAGGTCAAATGATAATAAGATGTCCCCTTTGTATGGAAATCTACGTTGCACCGCCGCCAGAAGACTAGATCCAGTGTAACAGGTGTGAAGCTTGGTGGCATGAAGAATGCACTGACGACTTAGGTTTTGGCACCTTCACTACTTAAATGACTTTCTTTCTTGCGCACTCTTAGCTTCTATGAATGATTGTGGCTGCGTACTCTTTGCAAAAAAGCATCCTAAGAGTGCGCATGAGACGAGTTTCAAGTGTGAGACATTAAAAAAAAATTGAGCCTGGTACTTAAGAGTTATGTTTAAATTTATGTTTCCAAATGACCAAAGTCTAACTTAAATGAAAAAGAACAAGGAGAATAAATAAAGTTGATTTAAAAAAAGATTATGTTTATAAAATGCGTACTCTTTGGTGGCTCTGCCCTATTACCTCAGGTTGACCTTCATTAAATTTTGGTAAGTATTTTAAAATTCCTCACATTCTCGGAACTTCAAGCTTGAGTCTATGGGTATAATCCATTTTGTATGGCATGTGTTGGGCAATAGCACCCCAGGGTTTTATTGCGTTTCTTTGACATCGCATTTAAACACGTATTTTGGTGCAAAGATTTTGAATGTCTCCTTAAAAACAAAAAATGCTTTTGATTTATTTCGTTCAGTCAATTTTTATTGGTAAAATAAACCACGAATCATGTATTTAGGCATTTTCTATTCATGTAAAAAATAATTGAGAGAATGTTTCTAACAATATCATAACACTTATTAGAAACAAAGGCAGCTGCATGGGACACCTGGATCGGTAGACTTTAAAATTATTTGTGAAAATGGGTCTATATAATCATACACAGTTACTGTACCCCAAGTTAAACGAACCTTTTGAAATACATTAATGGTCAGAATAAACATACGTAACTGATAACTGTTTTAAACTATCGCGGTTATTTTCACTATAATTTAAAGAATTTACGAGACTCTTACCTTCTTCTAAATTAAACGTAACTGAATATAAAAAATCGATGCCTCCAAAATAGTTTATATTAATCTATATTATATCATATAATATAGTCTTATATTAGTCTATATTAATAAATCGCACAAATATTTGGCCTCAGAATCCTTACTATGGACCCCCTTGTGTTACTTATATGATTGTGCCGATTGCAGGAAAGTAATGTAATAATCCCCAGTAATAATTATAATGTAACGCATTAATAATAAGTTAATTAAGAAAATTTATAATTACAAAATGAAATAATAACATAATGTTAAGTTTATACATTGCTGTAAAAAGAAAATTAAACAAGGAATATAAATCTGTACATTTTTAAATCCTTAAGTTAAACAAAACAAGTAAAGTTTTTTACTGCTATGACAAATCACATACATTTTCTTACACAACAACCAGTTTATTTATTCAAGGATTCCTCCATACTTTACAAAGACTTCCTATATTTTTAAAGTTGTGTTGAAAACGTCTGAAGCAAAACTAGAGTTACCACAAATATGAACTGATTATTATTATGAAAGGAGTTCACTTTTTGCAAAATGGTTATTCTTGGTGAGAGCGCTAGTCATCAGTGTACCTATGAGTATAATCACTAGATAATCACATTACATAAGATATATTACATTAGATAAATAACATTGAGAATTTGTGAAGACTGTGTGACGTCCCTTTACGTTAGCAAAAAGTTTAGATCTGGTGAAGAGCCCCCCAATTAAACCAAGTATTAGAAAACTAATAGTTGTAATTTAATTAAATTGATGAACACTCTTCATTGATATTCTACTACAGTGCCTCAAATAAATTGAGGCAGATCTATTTGGATACGAGAATTTTAAACATCAGATAAGAAACCTTATTGGCCCGTGGTATTGGCACCAACCTACAATAACGATGATGTATTTCACTATATGCCGGTTTTTCTGATAAAGTTTATAAACTTTTATCATTTTTGAAGGTGATATGGTTCCTCAAACTTTATCAAACAGAATCAATACTTATTCTGAAAACAAAAATCGTTCTGATTCGAATCAAAACTAAAACGATTTTTAGCTTTTAATAAAAAATAAATGTTCTTACTATAATATGATCATTTAACAATAATATTAAGAAAACCTTAAATTCATGGTGTTCCTACTTGAAATAAATCTTCGTACTTTATGGCTAGCGATGCAGTTTATATATTTTTCTTAGTTGCGGATATGAAACATGAAAATCGCATAGCAATATTAAGCACGCTTGAAATCTTATGTTTCACGTAAACATTTGTGTTAAGACGTAAAGTGCTACCGATAAACTATTACAAAGTTTTTTTACTTACAAAGTACTTACATACAGTGGACACGTATAAACATGATTGTATGAATGTCAATTAGTAAGTTTTATATAATTTTGAATGATGCTTAAATAATCTTGTCATCCAAGGAGAAAGTATTTTAAATTTGCTTTTAAACGATTATGAGAAAACGATTTACATATAGTACAATAGTACAGATTAGGATTATAAAATTCTATAAATTTAAACTTTCAAAGACTTTTCTTAGCTTAAATATAAATAATAAAAAAATAATAAAGTGAGAATTTATTTTACTTCATTTCAAAGTGTTAGTCATAATTATTTAATCGAACTTATTTGAAGTAGTAATAATAATAATAATAATATTTCTAACAATCACACCACATTATCTAGCCCAAATTAAGTATCATTAAGAACTTATGTTATGGATACTAGATAAGGGATAAATAAACTTAAGAAATATATAAACACACATGATATTTTTTTGGACATATTTATACTTATAAAATTATTTACGAAAATATAAATACTTATAGAGGTCCGTATTTCGGGATATTTTACAATAATAAGGGTTTATTATTGTATGATATGTCCTAATTTCGGCATACAGAAGTGACATTATTAGTGTTTCATTTAACTCTAAAAGGATGACCCAGTTGATAGAATTGAGTGAAAAAAAATTAAACTCTCACTTCGTAGTTAAGTTAGTCGTTATAAAGAAATGCTTTTAAAAATATTTTTATGACATAATTTGTTCTTACCAAAAATATTATTGTTCATATTTCAACATTGACTTTTGTGCTTTACTGCAAATTCCGGTTTCAGCTCCATACTTACTGTATTAAAGTTTTTGATTACTCAAAGCCTAACAAGTAAAAATATTTATCTCATTAACAACAAACACGCTTCGCTCGGTTTGAAAAGAAAGGTAAGGTTCCCGTGCAATTATTAAATCTAAATTTAGTCAACAAAATTTTAACAAATCCGGTAAGGTTCAGGTCAAACCTGCAGAAAAACATTGAAATTAATACTACTTTTATGTATTTTATTAGTGACAGCAGAGACAAGACACTATGTTTGAATTGCCAATTGCTACTTTGCATTTCCTAGTAACTCGCGGGCTACAAGTACCTACTAATACAAAAATATAAAAAAACTATTTCAGTTCTTTTCACAGTCCTAAGGGATGCGTATTTATTTCGAACATTTGAACATAAACACCACATTCGTTATAAAACTAAGTTCCTTACAATATAATCCTTTAATTGTAATTTCACCTTTTCTCCTTACTTTAAATTTAAATAGAGCCCAAGAAGAATACTCGCGAATTGTGTATGACTTTGTGCGATATTTATAAATAAATAATTATGTATACAAACGAACTGCGAACTTATACCTTTTTGAAGACAGTCAAAAAGAAAAATGATTGAACGCACGTTGGTAGAATTATTAATACTGAAAATAATATTCTGGTTTTTAATATTAAAATATTCAAAAGGTCGCGAGTAACTCGTTTATCCTCACACTAAATTGGTTCTTTCTCGATCCATGCTCATGAACGCAATGTTACATGAGTTGAATAAACTTCTTATTCTTACCTGCTACTAGGGTAAATTTGCGTAGGTAGCACTTATTTCGTTTAAGGCTTCCACAAGATTAATGAAATAAGAGTGAAAGCGGTTTTGTAATGGTGATAAGTACTTGTGGTTTGAAGAGAGAAATACATCAAGTATATTATATCTGTTATTTGAACTTAACTCATCTTTACACATAATAAAACTGAAACGAAATAAAATCTGTACATGAAATATTAAGAAAACATTTTTTGACTGGGGTGCTTTTCCCAATTTCTAGAACTCCTGTCTGTCTGTATGTTGGTGTGTACTAGTAAGTATGACTCAAGGAAAAGCTACTGAGCCGATCAGCTTGTTTGGCACGAGCATACTGTGTGTACCCGAGCAACGTCTAAGATAATGAAATGCTGGATAAAATGTACAGTGCTAAAGAAAAACCAAAAAACTTAATACTTCTGTACAGGACTCTGAAACTGTAAGAGCTACAAGTCTGAAAATTTTCACCGTATTGGAAGTAAGCGCTCACTACAAAAGGATTTGTCGAATTCTCACCTCTAAAGGGCCAAAAGACGGATTACCATCTTTCTACCATCGCGGTCGTCAGCTCTTTTCAGAAAGTCGATATCCTCTTAGTTGACAATTTAATTCATTACAGGTCTAAACACCCAAAACGGACCTTTATGTTTATGAATTTTTAATGCTTAAGTTTCACGTAAATCCTCTGATTCGATGTTGTCGGTTAGAGGTGTGTTGTTAGTGTCAGTTTTTTTTTGTTCCCCTCCACGGAGAGGGTAGGAGAATAAAAAATGCTCTGACGCACACTCCGCGCGCGCGATCGGAGTTATGTGGGACTCGCTCCGAGCCTACCAGAACCACTACCCACAAGAAAACCCCCTGTCGGCTCGTGCAATTTTTTGCCACACAGCCTTCATCTGAGCGACGGCCAATTGGAGAAAAAGGCCGCACTAGCGGGGCCCAGAAAGGGTCACCCGCTGGGATTTACATAGCACTAAAGGTGCTCAAAGCACTGAATGTGAATTCATAGCTTTGAAGGTGCTCAAAATTGCAAAGAGAAGTTAAGTAAAAATACATTAAAATAAGTTATGTTAATTCGGATTCACGTTAGAATTAGAATTTACGTTATAATTAGAATTTGCGGCCAGAAGGGTTTTGAGATCGGATGACAGTCTGGTGGAAGAGTACGCTGGCGCATTCCTAGGCCTAGCGACTTTGACGTTCGAATCTAAGACAGGAGTAGTATAAGAGACTGAATCTCGAACTAGAGGATTGAGACCCGATCTGCGTCCGGACCCGTTCGGACGTGTTGAAGGTCGCTCGCGGCTGCCGAGTCACGATTGTTGTCTCACGACTTCTCTCGTATCAATACTCAAACGCCACTCTCAGATCCGTTCTGCGTCCGGCCCCGCTCGGACGCGTTCGCGGTCGCTCCAGCCATTGAGTCACGATTGTCGTCTCACGACGTCAACTCGTAGCAATACTCATACGCTGTTAGCCTCTTTAGGGCTTACGCTGCGGCCGGTTTCGATCGGCTGCAAGTAAGTCGGTCTCTTGCACAGCAACAACAGAGCTGAGCTTACCGCGGTCGATTAAATTCGATAGTGGTTCGCGAAGCTCGGGCTGTTTTTCTGGCTGCATACTTGACGCTTGGCGCTTGCTACGTAGTCAGAGACTCGCTCTGCGGCCGGCCCCTGGCCGGTCGTAACGTAGTCAATCCCGCACTCTGTGCACCTCGCATTAAAAACCTCACCTCGGTGAGTGCAGCAACAACAGGGTTGAGCTTACCGCGGTCGATTAAATTCGATAGTGGTTCGCAAGACTCGGGCTGTCTTTCTGGCTGCGTATTTGACGCTTGGCGCCTGTACGTACTCAGAGACTCGCTCTGCAGCCGGCTCCGGCCGGTCGTAACGCAGTCAATCCCACACTTTTAGTGCAACTCAACTTCGTCAGGTCTACGGCCGGTTTTTGTTGTCAATTTATTGGCAACACACTCCGTAGTAGACTCGCGTTTGATCAGGTGGATACTTAACGGTGACAACTAAGCCTGATAGCGTTGCCCCGGTGCGCTTCCAAGGCCCTTCAGGCCAAGGAGAAACCGGCTGACCCGATCCCATTGCACTTGGGCCTTTCCCAGGGTGACGGTACAGTGCTGTCCGAGCTAGGGGCACCACTTCGCGTCGTCCCCAGCCCCCCTACCGCGGGTAGGGAGGTTTAGGTGCTAGGTTTGCTAGGGAACCTAGGCATTCTTATATATTTATATATATTATATATCGTAGGACCAAGCCCTCCAATGAACCAGTAAAGCTTGGTAAACTTTGCTAGGTCGTTCGCCCAGGCGCTCGTTGCGTCCGGCGTCAGCATATCAGATGACATACTAACGCAGGCCTTACAGGCAACTATCGCGTCCCCGGCCCCTCAGGCCTCAACCCCGGCCCTTCAGGCCACCAACGTTCAGACCCCTCAGGTCCACAGCTCTCCCGCGTCTCCTGCCTCGTCCGAGATGGACTGCGAATCGGTCGCATCCTCTCACGAGTCGCGTCGTAAGCGTACCGCTCCCGGGAGTGACTCCGAACCCGCGTGATACGTCGTCAGATGCCGTCACCTTAACCGGCTCTCCTGAGCCCGCGTTTCAACTTGTCGCCAAGCTCTCCAAGAAGCGCTCTAAGAAAGCTTCGGTATCTTCAATACCCGAGCCCTCCCCGGTGTCTTCAACACCAGCCCCCGCGCCGTTAAAATCGCTCGTAGTAACCGCGTCTCCGTCAGTGACATCGAAGCCAGCGACGCGCTGCGCTCCCGTCCCGCCGAAGCCTCAGCTCCCTCCGCCCGTATTCCTGCGTGAAAAAGCGCGCTGGACCGCGGTTTCTAACTTGTGCAAAGAGCACAAAATTAATTACTTAAAAGCCGCCAACGCTGGCGATACAATCAAAATTCAAGTAGTTACCAGTCCGGCCACACAGCTAACTACAGGGGCTGCCCGCGAGCTCCGCGCTCCACCACCAAGAGGGTCGCGCCTAAACCGGCGCCGCCGCTCACTCCTGCCAACTTCCCGCCGCTGCGCAACCGGGGTCCCCCGGAAGCAAAGCCCGTTCAGCCGACGCCTACTCCGGCTCTGTCTTGGAGGCAGCGTCCGGTCGTCCCACCTGCACCTTCCCGACCCATCCCAGCTCCCGTAGCTTCCGTAGGGCCGCGTCCCGCTCCGTCTTCTGCACCTCAGTCGTCGTTGGCTGAGGACATGAAGACCGTATTCGATGTCATCCAAAACGTAGACATTAATGAAATCTCCATACTCGCACGCAAACTGCGAGCCGCCCGCTCTCCTCAAGAGCGTTTATTCGCGTTAGCCGAGCATCACTCGCTCCTAAGTTCGTTGTAAATTCTTTATTTTTGTATAAATTCGTAAATAAGTAAATTATAATGTCAAGACCCGCGAATCCCGCGTCCTGTCGTATCAAACCCAAGGGCTTATCCCTAATATCTTTTAACGTTCGTAGCCTAAGCAACAACCTTCCCGAGCTCAAACTGTTCCTTCAGAACAACGACCCAGATCTTTTACTTCTCCAGGAGACATGGCTCACTCCTAATCGCTCCAGGGGATTCGCTATTCCTAAGTACGCGTTTACACGTAACGATAGGCCTAACTGCGACGGTTTCGGCGGCACTGCTATCTACTACAAAAGAGGATTCCATTGCTGTCCTCTCCCTACCCCTCCTCTCCTCAACATGGAAGCCACTGTATGTAGATTGGCTATGACTGATCATAGTCAAGAAATATCCCACGCCCGCCTATAGAACAGCTGCGAATCAGCTACAACGCAAAGTTAGATCTCGCCTCGCGGAACTCCGAGACGCCCAGATGAATGATCTCATGGCGAATTTCTCCCCGTCCTACCAAGCGTATTATAGTATGGCCCGAGCCTTACGCGTAGACGCCGCCTCTCACGTCCCTCCTCTCACTCGTCCCGATGGCTCTATCGCCTTCGAAGACGAAGAGAAAGCCAAATGCTTCGCTGACAGCGTTGCGTCTCAATGCTCGCCCAGCACGCAACCCGCGAATCCCACTCACATCAAAGCGGTGGAGGACGAAGTTCTCCGTAGAAACTCTCTCCCCATCACCGCCGACCCCGTCACAGTCTCTAATGATGAAATCTCGCTTCTCATCAAAAGTCAAAAGTCCAGAAAGGCTCCGGGTGCGGATGGTATTTCCAACCACGCACTAAAGCACCTGCCTCAACAGGTGCTTACCTTGTTAGCTATCATTTTCAATGCCTGCTTCGACCTCAGCTACTTTCCAAAAGCTTGGAAAGAAGCGACAGTCATAGGCATACCCAAGCCGGGTAAACCTCTTAATATCCCGGCTAATCACAGACCCATCAGCCTCCTCAAGGCAATGTCTAAACTTCTCGAGAGAGTCATACTCTCTCGAATGCGGAACCATCTGTTTCCAACGGACGGCGATCCTGTCATAATTCCCCACCAGTTCGGCTTTCGCTCGAGATCTAAAGATAATTGCGTGGGTTCGCCAGTGTGCGCGTTTCTCGGCCTAGCTACTTTGAATTTCGAATTTAAGACAGGAGCAGTATATGAGACTGAATCTGGAACAAAATGATTGGGATGGGATTCGGCGCGTTTGAAGAACGATTCTGAGAGTGTTTTGAGGTGGTGTTGCACTGTAGGTAGTTCAAGATCTCTGTGCAGGTCCGCGTTACGCACGTACCAAGGTGCGTTTGTGGCCCTGTGCCAGAAGAGATTTTGAACTACCTGCAGTTTGTGCAGGACGGAGAGTTTGGCGTGGGCAAAGACTGGCGAGGCATATGTCATGACTGGTCTAACGCAGACCTTATAAAGCGTACGTTTGTTTCTGAACGATATTTTACTTTTTCTACCTAACATGTTATTTAGGCGGCCTAAGTAGTGACGAGCGAGTTCCGAAACTCTTTCGACGTGTGGCTTGAAAGAAAGCGTCGGATCTAAGTTGACGCCTAAGTATACGGTTCGATAGACCTGAGGTCGAGGTTGATATGCTTGACGATTGCAAAGTCGAGGATGTCAGGAGAGTGGTTCGGGTTGTCGGGATAGTGAGTGGGAGTGATGGGGGAGACGACGTCTAAGTCGAGTAAGTTGGTGATGTCGAGGAGAGCTATACCGCTTTGGTTGGTTGATAGGCACGTCCAGTCAGTATGTTTGGAGTTAAAGTCTCCGAACATAATGACTGAACGGCCGAGGGCGAGAATGGTCTCAAAGTCGCTGCGGATAGATTTGGTGCCACTGGGTATGTAGACTGAAGCTATGATGATGGTCGGATGACCAGTCATAGCCAATCTACATACAGTGGCTTCCATGTTGAGGAGAGGAGGGGTAGGGAGAGGACAGCAATGGAATCCTCTTTTGTAGTAGATAGCAGTGCCGCCAAAACCGTCGCAGTTAGGCCTATCGTTACGTGTAAACGCGTACTTAGGAATAGCGAATCCCCTGGAGCGATTAGGTGTGAGCCATGTCTCCTGGAGAAGTAAAAGATCTGGGTCGTTGTTCTGAAGGAACAGTTTGAGCTCGGGAAGGTTGTTGCTTAGGCTACGAACGTTAAAAGATATTAGGGATAAGCCCTTGGGTTTGATACGACAGGACGCGGGATTCGCGGGTCTTGACATTATAATTTACTTATTTACGAATTTATACAAAAATAAAGAATTTACAACGAACTTAGGAGCGAGTGATGCTCGGCTAACGCGAATAAACGCTCTTGAGGAGAGCGGGCGGCTCGCAGTTTGCGTGCGAGTATGGAGATTTCATTAATGTCTACGTTTTGGATGACATCGAATACGGTCTTCATGTCCTCAGCCAACGACGACTGAGGTGCAGAAGACGGAGCGGGACGCGGCCCTACGGAAGCTACGGGAGCTGGGATGGGTCGGGAAGGTGCAGGTGGGACGACCGGACGCTGCCTCCAAGACAGAGCCGGAGTAGGCGTCGGCTGAACGGGCTTTGCTTCCGGGGGACCCCGGTTGCGCAGCGGCGGGAAGTTGGCAGGAGTGAGCGGCGGCGCCGGTTTAGGCGCGACCCTCTTGGTGGTGGAGCGCGGAGCGCGCGGGCAGCCCCTGTAGTTAGCTGTGTGGCCGGACTGGTAACTACTTGAATTTTGATTGTATCGCCAGCGTTGGCGGCTTTTAAGTAATTAATTTTGTGCTCTTTGCACAAGTTAGAAACCGCGGTCCAGCGCGCTTTTTCACGCAGGAATACGGGCGGAGGGAGCTGAGGCTTCGGCGGGACGGGAGCGCAGCGCGTCGCTGGCTTCGATGTCACTGACGGAGACGCGGTTACTACGAGCGATTTTAACGGCGCGGGGGCTGGTGTTGAAGACACCGGGGAGGGCTCGGGTATTGAAGATACCGAAGCTTTCTTAGAGCGCTTCTTGGAGAGCTTGGCGACAAGTTGAAACGCGGGCTCAGGAGAGCCGGTTAAGGTGACGGCATCTGACGACGTATCAGACGCGGGTTCGGAGTCGCTCCCGGGAGCGCTACGCTTACGACGCGACTCGTGAGAGGATGCGACCGATTCGCAGTCCATCTCGGACGAGGCAGGAGACGCGGGAGAGCTGTGGACCTGAGGGGTCTGAACGTTGGTGGCCTGAAGGGCCGGGGTTGAGGCCTGAGGGGCCGGGGACGCGATAGTTGCCTGTAAGGCCTGCGTTAGTATGTCATCTGATATGCTGACGCCGGACGCAACGAGCGCCTGGGCGAACGACCTAGCAAAGTTTACCAAGCTTTACTGGTTCATTGGAGGGCTTGGTCCTACGATATATAATATATATAAATATATAAGAATGCCTAGGTTCCCTAGCAAACCTAGCACCTAAACCTCCCTACCCGCGGTAGGGGGGCTGGGGACGACGCGAAGTGGTGCCCCTAGCTCGGACAGCACTGTACCGTCACCCTGGGAAAGGCCCAAGTGCAATGGGATCGGGTCAGCCGGTTTCTCCTTGGCCTGAAGGGCCTTGGAAGCGCACCGGGGCAACGCTATCAGGCTTAGTTGTCACCGTTAAGTATCCACCTGATCAAACGCGAGTCTACTACGGAGTGTGTTGCCAATAAATTGACAACAAAAACCGGCCGTAGACCTGACGAAGTTGAGTTGCACTAAAAGTGTGGGATTGACTGCGTTACGACCGGCCGGAGCCGGCTGCAGAGCGAGTCTCTGAGTACGTACAGGCGCCAAGCGTCAAGTACGCAGCCAGAAAGACAGCCCGAGTCTTGCGAACCACTATCGAATTTAATCGACCGCGGTAAGCTCAACCCTGTTGTTGCTGCACTCACCGAGGTGAGGTTTTTAATGCGAGGTGCACAGAGTGCGGGATTGACTACGTTACGACCGGCCAGGGGCCGGCCGCAGAGCGAGTCTCTGACTACGTAGCAAGCGCCAAGCGTCAAGTATGCAGCCAGAAAAACAGCCCGAGCTTCGCGAACCACTATCGAATTTAATCGACCGCGGTAAGCTCAGCTCTGTTGTTGCTGTGCAAGAGACCGACTTACTTGCAGCCGATCGAAACCGGCCGCAGCGTAAGCCCTAAAGAGGCTAACAGCGTATGAGTATTGCTACGAGTTGACGTCGTGAGACGACAATCGTGACTCAATGGCTGGAGCGACCGCGAACGCGTCCGAGCGGGGCCGGACGCAGAACGGATCTGAGAGTGGCGTTTGAGTATTGATACGAGAGAAGTCGTGAGACAACAATCGTGACTCGGCAGCCGCGAGCGACCTTCAACACGTCCGAACGGGTCCGGACGCAGATCGGGTCTCAATCCTCTAGTTCGAGATTCAGTCTCTTATACTACTCCTGTCTTAGATTCGAACGTCAAAGTCGCTAGGCCTAGGAATGCGCCAGCGTACTCTTCCACCAGACTGTCATCCGATCTCAAAACCCTTCTGGCCGCAAATTCTAATTATAACGTAAATTCTAATTCTAACGTGAATCCGAATTAACATAACTTATTTTAATGTATTTTTACTTAACTTCTCTTTGCAATTTTGAGCACCTTCAAAGCTATGAATTCACATTCAGTGCTTTGAGCACCTTTAGTGCTATGTAAATCCCAGCGGGTGACCCTTTCTGGGCCCCGCTAGTGCGGCCTTTTTCTCCAATTGGCCGTCGCTCAGATGAAGGCTGTGTGGCAAAAAATTGCACGAGCCGACAGGGGGTTTTCTTGTGGGTAGTGGTTCTGGTAGGCTCGGAGCGAGTCCCACATAACTCCGATCGCGCGCGCGGAGTGTGCGTCAGAGCATTTTTTATTCTCCTACCCTCTCCGTGGAGGGGAACAAAAAAAAACTGACACTAACAACACACCTCTAACCGACAACATCGAATCAGAGGATTTACGTGAAACTTAAGCATTAAAAATTCATAAACATAAAGGTCCGTTTTGGGTGTTTAGACCTGTAATGAATTAAATTGTCAACTAAGAGGATATCGACTTTCTGAAAAGAGCTGACGACCGCGATGGTAGAAAGATGGTAATCCGTCTTTTGGCCCTTTAGAGGTGAGAATTCGACAAATCCTTTTGTAGTGAGCGCTTACTTCCAATACGGTGAAAATTTTCAGACTTGTAGCTCTTACAGTTTCAGAGTCCTGTACAGAAGTATTAAGTTTTTTGGTTTTTCTTTAGCACTGTACATTTTATCCAGCATTTCATTATCTTAGACGTTGCTCGGGTACACACAGTATGCTCGTGCCAAACAAGCTGATCGGCTCAGTAGCTTTTCCTTGAGTCATACTTACTAGTACACACCAACATACAGACAGACAGGAGTTCTAGAAATTGGGAAAAGCACCCCAGTCAAAAAATGTTTTCTTAATATTTCATGTACAGATTTTATTTCGTTTCAGTTTTATTATGTGTAAAGATGAGTTAAGTTCAAATAACAGATATAATATACTTGATGTATTTCTCTCTTCAAACCACAAGTACTTATCACCATTACAAAACCGCTTTCACTCTTATTTCATTAATCTTGTGGAAGCCTTAAACGAAATAAGTGCTACCTACGCAAATTTACCCTAGTAGCAGGTAAGAATAAGAAGTTTATTCAACTCATGTAACATTGCGTTCATGAGCATGGATCGAGAAAGAACCAATTTAGTGTGAGGATAAACGAGTTACTCGCGACCTTTTGAATATTTTAATATTAAAAACCAGAATATTATTTTCAGTATTAATAATTCTACCAACGTGCGTTCAATCATTTTTCTTTTTGACTGTCTTCAAAAAGGTATAAGTTCGCAGTTCGTTTGTATACATAATTATTTATTTATAAATATCGCACAAAGTCATACACAATTCGCGAGTATTCTTCTTGGGCTCTATTTAAATTTAAAGTAAGGAGAAAAGGTGAAATTACAATTAAAGGATTATATTGTAAGGAACTTAGTTTTATAACGAATGTGGTGTTTATGTTCAAATGTTCGAAATAAATACGCATCCCTTAGGACTGTGAAAAGAACTGAAATAGTTTTTTTATATTTTTGTATTAGTAGGTACTTGTAGCCCGCGAGTTACTAGGAAATGCAAAGTAGCAATTGGCAATTCAAACATAGTGTCTTGTCTCTGCTGTCACTAATAAAATACATAAAAGTAGTATTAATTTCAATGTTTTTCTGCAGGTTTGACCTGAACCTTACCGGATTTGTTAAAATTTTGTTGACTAAATTTAGATTTAATAATTGCACGGGAACCTTACCTTTCTTTTCAAACCGAGCGAAGCGTGTTTGTTGTTAATGAGATAAATATTTTTACTTGTTAGGCTTTGAGTAATCAAAAACTTTAATACAGTAAGTATGGAGCTGAAACCGGAATTTGCAGTAAAGCACAAAAGTCAATGTTGAAATATGAACAATAATATTTTTGGTAAGAACAAATTATGTCATAAAAATATTTTTAAAAGCATTTCTTTATAACGACTAACTTAACTACGAAGTGAGAGTTTAATTTTTTTTCACTCAATTCTATCAACTGGGTCATCCTTTTAGAGTTAAATGAAACACTAATAATGTCACTTCTGTATGCCGAAATTAGGACATATCATACAATAATAAACCCTTATTATTGTAAAATATCCCGAAATACGGACCTCTATAAGTATTTATATTTTCGTAAATAATTTTATAAGTATAAATATGTCCAAAAAAATATCATGTGTGTTTATATATTTCTTAAGTTTATTTATCCCTTATCTAGTATCCATAACATAAGTTCTTAATGATACTTAATTTGGGCTAGATAATGTGGTGTGATTGTTAGAAATATTATTATTATTATTATTACTACTTCAAATAAGTTCGATTAAATAATTATGACTAACACTTTGAAATGAAGTAAAATAAATTCTCACTTTATTATTTTTTTATTATTTATATTTAAGCTAAGAAAAGTCTTTGAAAGTTTAAATTTATAGAATTTTATAATCCTAATCTGTACTATTGTACTATATGTAAATCGTTTTCTCATAATCGTTTAAAAGCAAATTTAAAATACTTTCTCCTTGGATGACAAGATTATTTAAGCATCATTCAAAATTATATAAAACTTACTAATTGACATTCATACAATCATGTTTATACGTGTCCACTGTATGTAAGTACTTTGTAAGTAAAAAAACTTTGTAATAGTTTATCGGTAGCACTTTACGTCTTAACACAAATGTTTACGTGAAACATAAGATTTCAAGCGTGCTTAATATTGCTATGCGATTTTCATGTTTCATATCCGCAACTAAGAAAAATATATAAACTGCATCGCTAGCCATAAAGTACGAAGATTTATTTCAAGTAGGAACACCATGAATTTAAGGTTTTCTTAATATTATTGTTAAATGATCATATTATAGTAAGAACATTTATTTTTTATTAAAAGCTAAAAATCGTTTTAGTTTTGATTCGAATCAGAACGATTTTTGTTTTCAGAATAAGTATTGATTCTGTTTGATAAAGTTTGAGGAACCATATCACCTTCAAAAATGATAAAAGTTTATAAACTTTATCAGAAAAACCGGCATATAGTGAAATACATCATCGTTATTGTAGGTTGGTGCCAATACCACGGGCCAATAAGGTTTCTTATCTGATGTTTAAAATTCTCGTATCCAAATAGATCTGCCTCAATTTATTTGAGGCACTGTAGTAGAATATCAATGAAGAGTGTTCATCAATTTAATTAAATTACAACTATTAGTTTTCTAATACTTGGTTTAATTGGGGGGCTCTTCACCAGATCTAAACTTTTTGCTAACGTAAAGGGACGTCACACAGTCTTCACAAATTCTCAATGTTATTTATCTAATGTAATATATCTTATGTAATGTGATTATCTAGTGATTATACTCATAGGTACACTGATGACTAGCGCTCTCACCAAGAATAACGATTTTGCAAAAAGTGAACTCCTTTCATAATAATAATCAGTTCATATTTGTGGTAACTCTAGTTTTGCTTCAGACGTTTTCAACACAACTTTAAAAATATAGGAAGTCTTTGTAAAGTATGGAGGAATCCTTGAATAAATAAACTGGTTGTTGTGTAAGAAAATGTATGTGATTTGTCATAGCAGTAAAAAACTTTACTTGTTTTGTTTAACTTAAGGATTTAAAAATGTACAGATTTATATTCCTTGTTTAATTTTCTTTTTACAGCAATGTATAAACTTAACATTATGTTATTATTTCATTTTGTAATTATAAATTTTCTTAATTAACTTATTATTAATGCGTTACATTATAATTATTACTGGGGATTATTACATTACTTTCCTGCAATCGGCACAATCATATAAGTAACACAAGGGGGTCCATAGTAAGGATTCTGAGGCCAAATATTTGTGCGATTTATTAATATAGACTAATATAAGACTATATTATATGATATAATATAGATTAATATAAACTATTTTGGAGGCATCGATTTTTTATATTCAGTTACGTTTAATTTAGAAGAAGGTAAGAGTCTCGTAAATTCTTTAAATTATAGTGAAAATAACCGCGATAGTTTAAAACAGTTATCAGTTACGTATGTTTATTCTGACCATTAATGTATTTCAAAAGGTTCGTTTAACTTGGGGTACAGTAACTGTGTATGATTATATAGACCCATTTTCACAAATAATTTTAAAGTCTACCGATCCAGGTGTCCCATGCAGCTGCCTTTGTTTCTAATAAGTGTTATGATATTGTTAGAAACATTCTCTCAATTATTTTTTACATGAATAGAAAATGCCTAAATACATGATTCGTGGTTTATTTTACCAATAAAAATTGACTGAACGAAATAAATCAAAAGCATTTTTTGTTTTTAAGGAGACATTCAAAATCTTTGCACCAAAATACGTGTTTAAATGCGATGTCAAAGAAACGCAATAAAACCCTGGGGTGCTATTGCCCAACACATGCCATACAAAATGGATTATACCCATAGACTCAAGCTTGAAGTTCCGAGAATGTGAGGAATTTTAAAATACTTACCAAAATTTAATGAAGGTCAACCTGAGGTAATAGGGCAGAGCCACCAAAGAGTACGCATTTTATAAACATAACCTTTTTTTAAATCAAATTTATTTATCCTCCTTGTTCTTTTTCATTTAAGTTAGACTTTGGTCATTTGGGAACATAAATTTAAACATAACTCTTAAGTACTAGGCTCAATTTTTTTTTAATGTCTCAAACTTGAAACTCGTCTCATGCGCACTCTTAGGATGCATTTTTGCAAAGAGTACGCAGCCACAATCATTCATAGAAGCTAAGAGTGCGCAAGAAAGAAAGTTATTTAAGTAGTGAAGGTGCCAAAACCTAAGTAGTCAGTGCATTCTTCATGCCACCAAGCTTCACACCTGTTACACTGGATCTAGTCTTCTGGCGGCGGTGCAACGTAGATTTCCATACAAAGGGGACATCTTATTATCATTTGACCTGTAGTAGTCATGTTCAATAATTGTGCATTGTTTCTACAAGCTTTGTTTATTTTATTTACCTTATCCGTTGCTTTTTTTTAAATTACTTTTAGTTCTTTCTGTTCTCTGTTTTTCTTCTTCCAATTGATTTTTATACGGTGTGCTTGTTAAAATTTCAGATTTTTTCCATTTTATATTTCTTTTTGACCGATGGTTTGCTTTTGGCAGAGGCCGAATGTCGACAGGTTTAATTGTTCCTGATGTGGATGGTATTGGCTTATGTACACTTTGATGGAGACCTGATGTAGACGGCGTTGGGTTCGCTGAAGATAAACTCGGATGAACATCTTAAACTTCAGCGAGGTCTGGAGTATTTTTAGTACTGCGTGACAAAAAATTTTTCAGACAGGGCAGACAGGCTTTTTCAGACGATTAACGTTGGAGATAACTGTGCATCAAGAGTTTGGTTTTCATTTCTATTGGGTCTTGAACAAATTGACTATCTGTCGTTTCAGATGGTAAGAGTACGCGTGCACAGTCTTTGAGTGCGTACTCTTACCAAATATCCAAATTTCTGTTATAAACCATAACATTTTCTAGAGCACGTGTAATGGCGCCATAACCTCTCATGAAAAACAAAGTTTGGAATATAAGTTTTAAGTATAATAACAGTCGCTAGACGAAAATTAATTGCAAACCTTGTAAAATATGTTTAGAATTGTGGAAAATTAAGATCAAACTTCTAAAAATTTTATTTTTTGCTGAGTCGTTGTCCAGCACTTTGACATTACATATGCCATTGACAGGTGATATAAGTGTTACCATATTAAGGCAAAATTAAACCACTAAAAGCACTGCGTACTCTTTAGTAGCGCGCACTCTTTGGTTGCTTTACTATATTCGTTTTTCAACAAAAAGCCACCTTTTAGTCTGAAAAGTCTTTTATTTATTTTACTATCACTTCCATTCACTGGCTTATTTACGAGTGATAATTATTTATACGTGTTTTTTATCGTAGCAGCGTTTGCTTAATGATTTATTTTGTTTTATTTAAATTCCTTTTTTTTATTTAGGACGTGTAGCTTTTCTATCTCTGCTAAATATATTAATATTATGCCCAAGAATATTATTTTCAGACTTGGAAGAACAGTCTTAGCAAGTCACCTGATTGCCAAGAAATCTCTCAATCAATGTCATCTCATTTTTTTTAATAAAGTTAAAATATATTATAATTTATAATTTTAGGTAAGTCAGGTAAACTTGTTTTCTAATTAATACGCCTTTTTGAATAGGTACTGTTAGGATGGCTGTCTGCGGGTCCTTTTTAAAAAAACACTTTTTTCACTGCCGAATATTTATTTGAGATTATACTCCAACAACAGACAAACTGCTACTAAAATGAAAATACAATTTAAAAACTTATTGACTAAAAATGCGTAACAGTATATTTACTGAAAAACATATTGTTGTAGGATAAATGCATCATTGCAAGTAGGATTGTAACGGAGGCCTTGTTAGCGGAGGCGGAGGCGGATGCGGAGGCGACGAGTTTCACCTCCGCGGATGCGTAGGTTAACCGGAGGCGGTAGCGGATGTGAAAGTAGATATTAAAAAAAATTTAAATTTATGGTTCATTAAAACAAAATCTTTATTTTAAATACGTACATTCATAAGAGTACAATTAATAAAAAAATATTACCTTCTAGTAATTAAAATTAAGGAGAGGCAAATTGTATTTGGCAAGCAATAGTTATGCTGCTTTGTCACCTTCAAGACGATTTCTGAGGGGCTCATAAATTGAGTCTGTTTTCTTTATTATAGTCACCAATTAAAATTTTCCATTTCATCTGGTTACTATTGTTGTTGTCATTTTCAGTTTCCTCTTCACTGTCACTGCGATTTGTCAACATTTTAGCCAGATTGGAATGCACACTTTATGTTGGTGGTAAAATCTGGAAACTAGGGTTTGGTTCATCATCATGCATTGGGTTTAATTCTTGTCTAGCTTTTTTGGCAGCAGAAGCACCGTAAGTTTTGTCGTCACCAACTCCTCTTACCATATTTGAGTTGTGTACAGTAAGCAAGCGTAATAGTTCGGACTGAACTTGTTCCTTATTTAGTTCATCAAAAAACTTTAATTTCTACCTCGGATCCAAATATGTAGCAAGCAAAAACAGTGTGTTGCTTGAAAGGTCACAAAATCTGGCATTGATGTCTTCAATCAGTTTTTGAATAATGCTGTGAAAATTCTGATTCGTGTCTGAGTTTTCCTTTTCAGCTTCCAATGCACGTTTAAGTACACAAATCAATGGTATCACTGATTATATGAAAGTTTTGTATCGCTCAAATTCCTTGTTATTTCTTCAAAGGGACTAAGCATTGCAACTATTTTATTAAGATACAACCACTCTTCTGGAGAGATTTGTGGAATGCTATGTTTACTAGCATACAAGCAAATAGAATCTTTAAACTTTAACATACTTTCGAGCATATGGAAAGAGCTGTTCCATCTGAAATGAAAAAATGAAACAAATATAAATCATGGTCAAGTTCTATACAATACAAAGCTGTTAAAAACCTGAAAATGTGACAAAGAATTATAATAACAAGACAAAAATATAGAGTAACAGGCACCTTTTTTCAAATATATCATGTAAAATTTGCTCACTCCGCCCGCTTCTATTTAATTAAATCGATGTACGAGCATCTTAAAAATAATAATTATTTATATATTTTTGAAATGAGGATGGAATTATCGTAATGTCTATATTTATTTAACTATGTAACAGCAACGTACTTGACTCTAAAGATAAATCTCTAAGCACCACATTGCGTTTTGAATTGTATGGACAGAGATAGGTCGATATTTTTTCACGTAAGTGTATTTTAAAAAGAAAACATTATTCTTATAGGAAAAAAAAATACGTTTTGAAAATGTATAATATCGCAAATATCCAAAAATATAAATATTTTTTTATATTGTGGCTTAAGACTCATTTAGCGAATAAAGCCGCGGGCGAAACGTTAGTCGTCGTATGCAAATGCATATATGTAAATAAACAAACATACCTGGTAACACAGTCCTGAATAATGCGAAGTGCAGGTTAATTAAGTTGCTCGGTTTGAATTTTAGTCAGCTCATTTTGAGCTACCTGCGAATGACTAAAATGGCCTATATCTTCTTGCATTTTGTGATGAAGTCCTTCACTTCAAGGATTTCGAGCGCAGAACGATCACACAGTTGCAGTTGATGGACTGTGCAACTCACGTCAGGTATACCGGCTAAATGCATTGCCCTGACCATATTTGATCCACAATCTCTAACAAAGCAGTGAACTGCTCGTCCTGGATATTCCACTCTCGCAGCATCATATTGAAATTGTTACAAATGATATCACCGGTGTGTCGCACATGAAGTGAGCAACATTAATAAACGATTTTCATACGGGTAAAATTTTCAGTTATACCATGGGCGGTTAGGCTCAGAAGTGATATGCTAGCACTTGGCTCAGACCAAATATCCGTGGTGAATGATAGTTTTAAAAAAGTTTTAAGCAGTTGTCCAATTTTGGTACCTATTCTAGTATATATTTCATTACAAACATGGTCAATAAAAACTGGCGCCCTCTTAATTGATAATTTGGCAAAGCCATTTGCATAACACGGCGAAAACCAGTGCCTTCAACAAAATGGAATGAAAGATTTTGTAAAGCGATCATTTCTCCGATCATATCGTCCATGGTGTAACAGACGTAGACTATTTTGATTTCTCATGTTCTCTTTCTTTTTCTACTTCACACAGTTTTTTATACATTTCTTTATGCATAGACTTCAAATGGCCTCGAAGTGATGTCGTAGTCCGACCTTTTCTTGAAAATTTTTTGCAACAGACTTTACATTTTGCAAAATGATCATCGATTTCTACAAAAATCCCCCAAATTTTACTTGTTTTCTGAACTGAACTGAACAATTATTTTAATTAGAATTACATTACATCGGTAAAACTACGTACGTTACGTCCAACGCGTCAAAGCACTTCGAAAGGTTGATTCCTGTCGTGTATCATTAATTTGACAAATGACATATGCCCCCCCCCCACTCAACCGCGTTCCCGCCTCGCACTCGTTGATTCTTGACCATTTTGCACGCAACACGCGAATGGACGGTCGTCCAACGTCGCTGCTTGCGCATTATTGTTTTATGAATACGTAAATAAACCTCCGTTACAACTCCGCAAAAATTGTGCGGAGTCGGAGGCGAAGGTACGATTTCTTGTGGAACTTCCGCAGTACCGGAGGCGGAGGCGAAGCTCCGTTACAACCCTAATTGCAAGTACATTACATAGTTAGCACTAAGTACATATTATATTTAAAAATAACAGTACGTAATATTCTAATCATAATAATCAGGCAAAAATTACTACAGGAATATAGATAATATTTTGGCATATGAATAGAATATGACCTGGAGAAATAGTATATAGGCTAGTTCTCATGTCGACATTTTGAAAATTCTAGCTAACACTATTTATTGTTGCCTTACACACACTTCGAATGATTCATAGGTTTAGTAAGACTGCGTATTATTCATAGTTTTCCCTCAAAGGACTCTGGAGATATGCGAAGTTGCGTAGTTTCTCTAATACTTGGGTGGTCAGAATGGTCTGAGCACATTTCCCGCTCATCTTACGTTGGCATTTTATTTTCTATATAAGTACCTACAAAATTATACCTTCGTTTAGCTCTCTTCCACGATAGACCTGAGCGACGAAGCTAGCAAAATTAAAGGAACAGAGCATATTAACACTGATTAATTATTCCCTCGCGCAATGCGCAGCTACCTTGCATACCTCTGGTGGAAATTGTCAACGTTTATTTAAAATAGTAAGATAACACAAAATAAGACTAAAATATTTTCTAATTTGAACCGTTCATATTGTTGGTCCAGCCAGCTAAACGGCCACCACAAGACAAATTTTTCTGTTCATGACACATGAAACACAAAGTTGAAATAAAAAGGTACAAATATTGTTTTCGATAAGTTTTTTGTCACAACTTTATTAGACACATCTTCATAACAAAAGATTTACTACGTTCAAAGTTGTGTTTCAAGTATTTTCTCAAGGTTTTATGCTTCGATTATTCTTTTTCCTTTTTTAAAGGAAACTCTTTAGGTTTTCCAAAAGGTAAGTTTAACTGGCTTCATTTCTTTGTTCATATCAACTTTATACAATAAATATAACATTTACGTTTTGAGAATAAAACTGCAATTTGAAAAGAAACAAGTACTAATGTCAAAATTGAAAGGAGGAAACAGTAAGGGTAACTTAAGTTAGAGAGCGCTAAAGTGTTTCAACAAAGCGTAGATACGTAATAGATATTATTTTTGGAAATATTTCTTGTCAAACTGGAATATATATAAGCTTGTTTAACTATCACAAGCCTATATGGGCTCGCATATAGTTAGATTTAAATCCCATCATTTAGGTACCTAATTTTTACTTAGTAATAACTTAATTTAAAAAATACACTATTAATAAAACATCGATCAAAGATACAACGAACTACAAGAACTTTTATGTTATGTTACTTGCTGCTACGGAACCCTTCATGGGCGAGTCCGACACGCACTTGGCCGCTTTTTTTATATTTTTGTATATAAAATATTCGAATATGTTCTTTGTTTAATTTCTGAAATTTAATTAAAAATAATAATTAGTTACAACTGCTTGTAAGTCTACCAAAAATGTTGCCACATTTACCATTATTACCGAAATCAGCCTCGGAACTATGGCTTAACATTAAAAATATATATAATGTTGTTTTTCAAAATATGACTATTTACATATCTTTAACCAAAATAAGTTTCCTTTTAAACCACCTCACAGTTAAACCTTAAATTCAATTAAAGATTTTCAATGAAACAATGCAAATAGTAGTACCTATATGGCCACCATATGAGAGCACAAAGTCTCATTTAATTTCAGGATAACATTGCAATGGTGGTTCCGTTATAAAATATTCATGAGAACAACGTAATTTGCTACCGATATTGGTAAAATGAATGCATCATATATTTATATAAGTTTTATAGACAGTTCCGGTTCAATTTACCTAAGACCTTTACATTTCTGAATGCGTTGGCGTCATAAAAGCGAATTCATTTTATTAGATATTGCGTCTTTACTAATAACATTTCAGGCGAGTTGGCGAATAAAAATTAATTTTTCGTATTCTCTAAGCATACTAGTAATTGTAAAATAAATCCAAAGTTATAGTATTTAAGGTTTTTGTATAACTATTAGTAAATCTAGTTCATTTACTAATAGGTACATCCGTGAGCAGGGTTACACAACAATACAATAAATATTTCATAGATTCGTGAGGTACAGTTACTAGTCTGGTGTAAACTCTAATTCCATTTAAAAAGTTTGCATAGAACTGCGTGTTACACCTTTAGAGACCTATATGAAATCGCTATCGTCAATAATAAAATATCGATCTTTTCTGATAAATTGTGAGCTTTATCATAAAGATATGCCTATCCCTATAATTATAATATATTATGATTTTTTTCCCCTAGGTATCGTCATTCCTGGGATATAATATAGCGACTTCAATGCTATTAAGGTGGTAGTATAAATACATAAAAGTATACATTTCCACACCACCTAGGTACCTGTGAATTAGCGAACTTGGCTTATTTTAATAAACGCAGGCTCCTCGGTATTCGAGATTTAGCGCATATTTTTCAAACATCTTTTAAGATACGTGGGATTAATACGATGATTTCATTCACAATCGCCGACTAATCGGCATTATTTACTTCAAGTTCTAAAAACTCGATTGATATATGAGGCAGTCATCGGTGTCCAATCCGATATATATCTATCTATATTATCTTTAGATAAAGAAGCTAGCTCTATAGTTCCGTGACAACAAAGCGTTAGAGACAGTTATTATTATATTCTACTTTAATTCATGTGAACATGATGTGAAAACGCTACAGCAATTCTTACTAAAATACACTTTTACTTAAAACAAAAAAGATCCATGTACTTAAACTTCGTAGTTCATTTTACAACTTTACAGTTTATCTACTTCAGTAACTTTAAACAGTGGAAACAATAACTCTATCAGCAAAAACAAGGAGTGTCTGTACTAAGTTAGCCAAACATTAAATCTATCTGCTCCTTTCCTTGAACAAGCTTAATGCAAGTACGACAGCTTCTGGATAAATGGCCATTTAGTGAGAGATAAGAGGTATTTTGAGTAGAATGTAGAAAAAAGTTAACAAGTGTTTAACAGTTCTATGATTTTGTTTTTATGTTGAACAGTGTTTTGTTTTATTTTTAAGGGGATTTATTGAAAAACAGCATTAAAAATGTAAGTAATCAACGTCTAAAATTTATCGAGGGAATTATTTTAAGGGCTATCACGAACAGAACGAAGAGAAGAGAACAAAGATTCCCGTGATCTTTACTAGTTGAGTAATGTTATATATTTTTATTTTTAAACTATTATTTTATTTACATCTCAAGTTGAAATCATTAAAATATAGCGTCAGCTGATCAAATTGACGGGTTTCAAACGGTATTTTTTCACTGACATTTTGCCTCTTTCATGTTGGCCAGTTGATCTTAATTCAGAATACATCTTTAGTTTTGATGAAAATACAATTATATTTATTCAGTATTGTCAGTTGCCATTACATATTTTTTTACCAAATGTGGTTATCAAATGAAAAGGCTTGTGTATTAGAATAATGTATACATTATAAAAATTTGAAATCCAAGATGGCTGCTACCACAAAATGGCGAACTGTCAATATGTTCACAAAATTTGATGCGGATCAAGCCGTGACCAAGATGCTAGAGTCCAAGGTTCAAGTCCACGGGCAACAATTTTTATGTTTATTTGTTTTATGTATTTCTGCAATGGAATAGAATTATGTATATTTGAGTGAAGTTTAGAAAATTCAAATTTTTTTTTAATAATACAAGGAGCTAAGGAAAATTCTAACAAATATGTAATAAATATAAGAGTGGATAAATATTATTATTAAATTTTTCTCTTAAGACTTGGGTATATCTTGTAATAAAGCATTACCGCTGTATTAGGACTATTGGAGAGGCGGGATTACAATGCTGATTGCTCGTGGAAACAGAATGGTAAAAAAATAATAACCATATAAAAAGCAGAACTTTCAAAACCACCAAAATAAAGGGTTCAAATAGCGATACACAAATATAGAGCAAAGCGTTCTAAGGAAAGTGAAAGTACATCTTAAACTCTAGTACTGAAACCAAGAGAGCGGTTAATAGCAGAATTTACTTAAATAAAGTAAGATCGAAAAAAAGTGAGAAACGGAAGGGAGTAATTAGGGTCAGAAATACCTGATTTATGAGACCAGGTTAACACAGCAATACAGGTAATTCAAACAATCTAAAGCAAGGTTAATACAAAACGTGAAAGATAAATGGAGTGATTAGCATGGGGAACACTTGAATAACGCAAAATCCGCGTGAATAACCCAGCAATGCAGAACTGAAAATAATCTACAGACCTTTGGCTTTGATAAGGAGAGTAGTGTGATAACTGGTGCCTACTAATCACCTTATTATTCTGAGCTTGTTATAAATTAACTGCATCATTATTGTATTCCTTCACAAATAAAATCGTTTGACTTAAAATTGTTCACTTATACTATTTATTCTTCTTAGGTGTTTATTATAAATTGTATTTGATTAAAATAACGCGTTCAATCTAGGGCATGCGCAGACGGGGGACTTTTCTCCGCGGTGGAGGAAAAAGTACGCTCCGCGAATAAGAAGTCCGCCGCGAATTTATCGCGAACTCGTGCGTTACACGGTGTGCGATCATTTGTTGCCCGGAAATGTAGAAATAAACGAGGACTAAAGTCCGCCATGTGTGTTGCTTGGCTTAGTCACACGAGTTCTATTTTTTTCGGGGTCTCCCCCGTACTTTTGTCCGGTCCGCTCCCTGCATGTCCTCGGTTTTTCGGGGGACTTTTTGTACGTGGTACTTTTAATCCCTCGTTTGCGTTACTCGATACAGTTGTAAGCGATCTATTTTAGCGGACAAAAAAGTCCGCGGACAAAAGTCCGTCGTCTGCGCAGGCCATAAGGGTGTAAGGTTTGACTCAAAATGTTCTAGGGCTAGAAATTTTAGGAATTAATAATGAGGCTGCCCTGGCCGGAACAAAGCGTGAACTTGAAGAACAAGGTAATTATAATTTTTTTTATACGAGACAAAATAAAATGCACAATTTTTATTTTTGTTCAGCGTGAATAAAATAATACGAGTATGTTACAAAGGTTTATTTACTTTAGGTCACCGAATAGATGTCGAAAAAAACAAAAACAAATAAAATAAAATAAAACACGGCCAGTACTGAAATATGTTTTAGATATTATCGATAGCAAACACCCCTGCTTCATACTTCAACTATAAAAACCTTCGTTAAAACAATATTATTTTTGGCAAGAAGAATTTAAAGTTGTTTACATGGAAGTTAAATTGTTGAATCGTTAATAATTTTCATTTTGGGACAGACGTAGTAACGATAGTAAGAAGTTTATTGATTATAATCATTAAAATATATAAAAACAAAATAACATTGTTATTGTGATGTGTCTATTCCTACCTATTGAACATGTTCTAGTGAATAATTAACATAATGGAAAATTAGTTCAATATTTATTCTACCGGAATGTGTATATTATAATCAATTTAGTTCATCTTAAATTTCATTATAGAAAACTACTTCTTTTAAAACTTCCAGCGATGTCCTTGTAAATTATATACTGTATAATGTAATATAGTATCACAAAATATTGCATACGCATTTAATTCATCGCATCGCGTTATTTAACCAGACATAAACTCATCGCCCATATGTCTCGTTGATGAGTAATTCATGCTGTTTTATTAAAAACTTTGTTGTTTATATTTTTTTATTGTCGAAAATGTAATTCTATTCTTTAGTGAATAAAAATAGGTTATATTAATTTTGCTAAAATCTTAGTCGCCAATTTATAAGTTATCGATACTCTTATCCATCTCTTTAAACAACAAATTTCCTTATTTTAATAAAACCACTGAGGCTTTCTTTTCCTTAAAAGCAGCTTTTGTATTGCCATGATCTCCAAATTTCTTTTTCTCAGATTCAATAACTGCTGAATTTTCATGTGTAGGTATAACTTTGATATTATCTACAGGATTTTTTTCTTTCACGTCTTTGGTTTGTTCTTTGTTGTAAACTTCGCTGACTGGTACCTTGATGTCTTCGGTTTTTTATCAGAATTATCAGCTTCAGCAATCAGAACCAAAGATACAGCTGCTACAAAAACCAGTAGTTTAACACACATTTTGCAGGTTAAAATTTTACACTTTGGTACAGACTATTTGCTATTTATTAGCCTAGTGTTCCTTATATAGTCTTTAAGTTTGCTCGTAAAGAGCACGAGTTATTCGATCAGTAACTTGTTTTAGTGTCTGAACAAAATATACTAAATCATTCCTCATGTTCATGTATTTGTGTTTGTTGACAACGCAGTTTTGAGATTTTCAATGCGGCTTTACTCATTTAGAAATATTTATGTACTATTATTATTAGGAGAAAGAATTTGTTTGCTTGTTTTAGGCTACAAGTTTATCAAAACTGAGCCAGGAATTTTAACGGCGTGCTAAAAACCCATCAAGATATTTTATTTACCGAGCCTTGGTTAGCTCATTTCTGGTGGAAAAGCATGGTTTAAATGGTACATAGTTTAGCATGTACATACAACAAAGTGACATCATTAACTCACCAAGGTAGACGCAAATTTTTTCTCTAACAACCACAGTACATTATCTAGCCCAAATTATCATTAAGAACTTGTATTATGTATTCTAGATAACGGATAAATAAACTTAAGAAATATATAAACACACATAGATATTTTTTTAATATATAAATATTAGAAATAAACTTAAATAAACGTTCATACACATCCATGACTAGAAAGTAAATATATTAAAATATCTGCCCCTACCTGGATTCGAAACCGGGACCTCTGGCATGGAAGGCAAGGCTACATACCTCCACACCAAACAAGCCGTCACATTTATTTAGTACAGACTTATATTTATTTGACAAACTACTAAATAACAGGTGCAAATGTAAAGTTGCAATAACATTTTTATCACGTATATGATTGATGAGTACTATCACTATTCTGTTTGTAACAGTGTCCTAAAGGTAACCGAATTTTAGCCGTATCCAAGTTACTATAAATTTTAATGGATTAGACTATAAACTTCGCCACAGTTTAAGCAAAGCCACAGTGATACAAGTAAAGCAAATAGCAAAAGCAAGTTTGGATAAAAGTGGAAGAAAAAATTCAATAGATCGAATATTGTTGTGTTTATGTAAATAGATTTAATTTATCTTTAATATTTACCAGTGACAACTTCTGAGACAACTCTTATCTGGAAAATAACTTTGGCAATTGTCAAGGCGTCCTTCGGAAATTATATATTGACCCATACCAATGGACAAGCCCTACCTACGAAAAAAACGTGCATACCTAAAATTTTTACGGTTGCACAGAGAGTATCGAGTCATTATCGATATTTTAGAACTAAATATTATATAATGAACTTTTGTAATAGGTTGTCGTAGATGAAATAATCATAGTTTATTATTTATTTTTATATAATTTATTTAGTTAAATAATCAAAGCTCCGGAACATTACTTTTGACAGCTTCTTTGACAGAAAAGTATCAATAAATGGCGTTTTGGGGCACCCCACGTCATACCCACCTGCTATGACGTCACGACACGATTGATTTTTTTAGTGCCAACATTCGAAAATAGTACTATCACTTTCTTTTATTAGCATTTTTATATAAGTAGAAGAAGACAACCAAGTTCTTCCTCTTTCTATGATTCAATATACATAACTTCTTATTGATATAGGACATTACGACTACTCCATGTATTTATCACCTCACTGAAATTATGTCATGTTCAAAGTATTATTATTCTACTGCTTATATGAGCAATAAACAATCAGCCCTTAGACTTTTGAATTCTTATTAAATGCAACATAATTCACGCATTACTGAGATATCTAGATTAGGTTAAAAACCTTTGATTGTACCGTATACCCTGCTCTAGGCGTTAATTTAGAATAAACAATTTTGATGTTTTCTAAAAACAAGATAAAGCAGACTTGGCCAGCCTATTTCCTATACAGAAGGCTTGTGAGATGTGTCAATTACTTTGGTTCTTTGTCTAATAACATCATTGAGTTTATTCTGCAAAGGAAATCCATAGCACAATATAGCTCGAAAGAGACTTAAAACACATGGATAGTTAGTAGTGTATATTACCGCTCTCAACACAACTAGTCATATATCTTAGTTTTTCAACTTACTTTGCTTAAAAATGCATAAGTACTTTAGCATAAGTTGTTATGTGATAGTAATGTTAAAAAACTTTATATAATTTACCAACAGAATGTTATGAGTAGTCATGATTTATTTGAATAATAGAAAAACAAATGTGTTACTATGTCATATTGCAAAGTAGAGAGATTAGGTATAATACAAATTGCATACCCGATCTGCAAGTGTTCCATTGAACCTATTTACCTGGTAATTTGCAGTAAACTTGTGCATGGTTCGTTAAAGCAACGCAAAGTTAGTTTAACAGGAACTAGTCGTTAGTATCAAATAGTTTCATGTAACAGCTGGGTGGATAAATTGGTTTATATAATCTAGGCATTCAACTTGCATCGAACTTGCATCGAAACCGTTGGTAATTAATTTTCAGGTAAGTATTAGACATTAAATCTGAGAGTTTATAGTCCAGTCGAAATCGATATTTCAAATTACAATAACTGGCCTTGAGCTGAAAGTTTATACAGATCTTTAACAAAGTTGTAGAACATACAAAATGCTCTTTTACATAATTTGCTATGAATCATGATTTCTGAGAGAATGCGATTAAAAAATTAATGAACTCGTGTTTTACAAAATTGCTTACATTTTTTCAATACCTTTCAGGTGCTGTCATTTAAGGCAAATTCACGTGTGTAACAAAATATTCATTTATTTATAATTTTGCAACCCATTCTTTAAAAACTCAAATCTCCTATCATTTTGTTCACATTGTTTCATAATGAACGGTTTAGAATAAGTAAACAAAAACGTGAAATAAAATGTAATAAATCACAGAGTATCTTACAAATATTCTGGTATAGAGTCATCTGATACAAGCACACTCTGTCGGTATAGAAACACAACAATTAATCAATTGAGACGTGTTCTTATCAGTCTACCTAACATGGTACTATTTTGTACATATTCGAACAAGCTTTTCTGTGGCGCCAGTCGCCATCTATCAACGTGGAACAACTTCACTTTTACTTTGAGCAAAATCTCAAAATTTTAAGTACAGACTTGGGAATTGAAGATTTCTATGGCACATACTCTGTGACAACTGTTCCCATTGATACAGTACACTGCGCGATTTAATATTCTGGTAGCGAAATCTACAGCAATGACTTTTTAGAACGTCGAAAACTCTACGTAAAAATAATTGTACATAGTTAAAAATCAGTGTAATAAATACAATTTATATAATTTTTGTAAGTGTTACAATATTAAACATGGCAACATTATCATATTGTAGTTAAAGAAACGAGAATACTTTTACTTCGTTTATATTATCAACTAGATAAATATTGTGCTGTATCTCTAATAGGTTCTACATTCTGCATTATACTTTTTTGTATAGTTACACCTTACATGATTTTTGTTGCTATAGAACATAAATATACAAATGCGTTGGAGTATTTAGTCATTCTCGCTCCGATCGCCGCCCAGTGCGGACGTGCAAGACCCCGCTCTCCGTCGTTTGGTCCCTTCCCGATACTCCGTGGCGCTCAGTCTACTGACGTCACGGTTTAGCGTGTTGGTTCCGTGCTACGGATTTCAAGGTTCTTTCTACTCCCTCTGAGTGCTATCGAAGTGCGTATTTTTCTTTGCGACTAAGCCCTTTAGTCTTCAAAGTGCTGTGCTAAGTTGTGTTGTGCTTGTGCTGAGTGCAGTGTTGTGCCCAGCGTAAGTAGTCTGGTTTCAGTGCAAAGGATACTTAACGGTGACAACGAATTTGTACTGAACCAGTCCTTTTTATTTTTATTTATTTCTCTTCTCTATTTTATTTATTTTTCTCCTATTTTCATATTTATTTTTAATCATATTTGTGTGTTTTCGTGCGTATTTGTCCTTTCTGTCGGTAAAGGTTGACCCTAACGCGGTCAACTCTTTACCTGCGTACCCTTTTTTAGGTTTCTAGGTAGCGGCCTTCGGCGTACTACGGTTAGTTTTAAGTTATTCTCCCCAGCCCCCCTACCGCTGGTAGGGAGGTTTGCCGCTAGGGTTCGCTAGGTTTTTATTTAGGAATCCTAGGCATTTGTTATATATTATAGGCATACATTATATATTTATATATTACATTTTATAATTCCAAGTCCTCCAATGGACCTTGTTAATATTCTTAAGTCGTTCGCCCAGGCGCTCGCTGCGTCCGGCGTAAGCATACCCGCTGACGCACTAACGCAGGCCTTACAGGCATCTATCGCGTCCCCGGCCCCTCAGGCCTCAACCCCGGCCCCTCAGGCCTCCAACGTCGAGACCCCTCAGGTCTTAAGCTCTCCCGCGTCTCCCGCCTCGTCCGAGATGGACTGCGAATCGGTCGCATCCTCTCACGCGTCGCGTCGTAAGCGTACCGCTCCCGGGAGCGACTCCGAACCCGCGTCTGATACGTCGTCAGATGCCGTCACCTTAACCGGCTCTCCTGAGCCCGCGTTTCAACTCGTCGCCAAGCGCTCCAAGAAGCGCTCTAAGAAAGCTTCGGTATCTTCAATACCCGAGCCCTCCCCGGTGTCTTCAACACCAGCCCCCGCGCCGTTAAAATCGCTCGTAGTAACCGCGTCTCCGTCGGTCACATCGAAGCCAGCGACGCGCTGCGCTCCCGTCCCGCCGAAGCCTCAGCTCCCTCCGCCCGTCTTCCTGCGTGAAAAAGCGCGCTGGACCGCGGTTTCAAACTTGTGCAAAGTGCACAAAATTAATTATTTAAAAGCCGCCAACGCTGGCGATACAATCAAGATTCAAATAGCGACCGTCGACGACTTCCGCTCGTTTACCAGGTTACTCGGATTAAACCAAATCGCGTATCACACCTACGCCCTCCCGGAGGAGCGTAAGATCCGCGCAGTACTACGGGGCGTCCCGTTCGAACTCAGCAACGAAGACATCCTCGATGACCTTAAGTCTCAGGGTTTCCAGGTCACAGCAGTGCACAAGATGCACTCCAACCGCGGTAGGCGTTTTCCCTTAGCGTTGGTAATCCTGTCGAATACTCCCAACTCGAGGGAGATCTTTAGAGAGGCTCGCTCAATTTGCGGACTCTCAAATATCTCCGTCGAGCGTCCCAACCCCCGTGATCACCCTGGGCAGTGCCACCGCTGCCAGCTCTATGGCCACGCAGCGGCTAACTGTTCAGCTCCCCCCAGGTGCGTAAAGTGCCTGGATCCTCACTTCACTAAGGAATGCACTCGCACTCCCGAATCCACTTCCCCCCCTGCCTGTGTGCTGTGCGGCCAGTCCGGCCACACAGCTAACTACAGGGGTTGCCCGCGCGCTCCGCGCTCCACCACCAAGAGGGTCGCGCCTAAACCGGCGCCGCCGCTCACTCCTGCCAACTTCCCGCCGCTGCGCAACCGGGGTCCCCCGGAAGCAAAGCCCGTTCAGCCGACACCTACTCCGGCTCTGTCTTGGAGGCAGCGTCCGGCCGTTCCGCCTGCACCTTCCCGACCTATCCCAGCTCCCGTAGCTCCCGTAGGGTCGCGTCCTTCTCCGTCTTCCGCACCTCAGTCGTCGTTGGCTGAGGACATGAAGACCGTATTCGACGTTATTCAAAACGTCGATATTAACGAAATTTCCGTGCTCGCACGCAAACTGCGAGCCGCCCGCTCTCCTCAAGAGCGTTTATTTGCTTTAGCCGAGCATCACTCGCTCCTAAGTTCGTTGTAAATTCTTTTATAATTTATAAATTCGTAAATAATAAATTGTAATGTCTAGACCCGCGAATCCCGCGTCCAGTCGTATTAAACCCAAGGGCTTATCCCTAGTATCTTTTAACGCTCGTAGCCTTAATACCAACCTTCCCGAGATTAAACTGTTCCTTCAGAACAAAGAACCTGACTTATTCCTTCTCCAGGAGACATGGCTTACTCCAAACCGCTCCAGGGAATTCGCTATACCTAAGTACGCGTTTATTCGTAACGATAGGCCCAACTCTGACGATTTCGGCGGCACCGCTATATATTACAAAAGAGGCTTCCACTGCTGTCCTCTCCCTACCCCTCCTCTCCTCAACATGGAAGCCACTGTGTGTAGATTGGCTATGACTGGTCATCCGACCATCATCATAGCTTCAATCTACATACCTAGTGGTACCAGACCAATCCGCAGCGACTTTGAGGCCATTCTCGCCCTCGGCCATTCAGTCATTATGTTCGGAGACTTTAACTCCAAACATACTGACTGGACGTGCCTATCGACTAACACCAGCGGTATCGCTCTCCTCGACATCACTAACTCCCTTGACCTAGATGTCATATCCCCCGTCACTCCCACTCACTATCCCAACAACCCGTCCTACTCTCCTGACATCCTCGACTTTGCAATTATCAAGCGTATCAATCTTGACCTAAGGTCTATCGAACCGCTCGATGACCTAGGCTCCGACCATCGCCCCGTTTCCCTCGTGCTAGGACCGCCGAACGATAACGTCTCATCTCCTAAAACCTTTACCAATTGGAAAGGTTTTAAAAATACGTTAGTTTCAGCCTTAGAGGCTCCGAACTCTCCACTCGCGATCTCTCCCGAGCAATTAGATAGCCCGGATAAAATCGATTCATTAGTAAATTCTCTCACTGATGCTATCAACTCAGCCATTAGTGACAATGAAAAGGTTGCTAAGCAAGGCAAACCCACGCTTCCCTTAGCCGTTAGCAATCTTATTAAAGCTAAAAACGCGGCTCTCCGGAGAGCCAAGAAATATCCCACGCCCGCCTATAGAACAGCTGCTAATCAGCTTCAACGTAAAGTTAGGTCTTGCCTCGCGGAACTCCGAGACGCTCAGATGAACGATCTCATGGCGAATATCTCTCCGTCCCACCAAGCGTACTATAGCATGGCCCAAGCCTTACGCGTAGACACCGTCTCACACGTTCCTCCTCTCACTCGTCCCGATGGCACTACTGCCTTCGAAGTCGAAGAGAAAGCCGAATGCTTCGCCGACAGCATTGCCGCACAATGCTCGCCCAGCACGCAACCCGCGAATCCCACTCACATCAAAGCGGTGGAGGACGAAGTCCTTCGCAGAGACTCTCTCCCCATCACCGCCGACCCTGTCACAGTCTCTAATGACGAAATCTTGCTTCTCATTAGAAATCAAAAGTCCAAAAAGGCTCCGGGTGCGGATGGAATTTCCAACCACGCACTTAAGCACCTACCGCAACAGATGCTTACCTTGTTAGCTATCATTTTCAATGCCTGCTTCGACCATAGCTACTTTCCTAAAGCTTGGAAAGAAGCGACAGTCATAGGCATTCCCAAGCCGGGAAAACCTCTGAACGTCCCGGCTAATCACAGACCCATCAGCCTCCTCAAGGCAATGTCTAAACTTCTCGAGAGAGTCATACTTTCTCGAATGCGGAACCATCTGTTTCCAACGGATGGCGATCCTCTCATTATTCCCCATCAGTTCGGCTTTCGCGCTAAACACTCCTGCCCTCAGCAAGTCCACCGAATCGTCGAGTATATACTTGACGGTTTCTATCCGCGTCGTTATAAAACAGTCGCGGTTTTCTTTGACGTAGCCAAGGCTTTCGATAAAGTCTGGCACAGCGGTCTCGTTTATAAACTCTACAAGATAGGCTTACCGGATCGCCTAGTCAGGATAATAGCGTCGTTTCTCAAAGACCGTACGTTTCGATTTAAACACGAAGGCACGCTTTCTGCACCTCGTCCCATAAAGGCTGGAGTCCCTCAAGGCTCAGTCCTCGCCCCTCTGCTGTACACCGTGTACACCAACGACATTCCCATCCCGCCGAAAGGCGTCGAACTCGCCCTCTTCGCTGACGACACCGCACTCTATACCAAAGGCCACGGTGTTCGGCGCCTTGTAACCAGACTCCAAAAGGCCGTAAACGCCCTTGGTGCATGGTTTCAAGAATGGCGCATCGATGTGAACCCTGAAAAGAGTTCTGCGATGCGCTTCGACCACAAACGCCGTCGTCCCGATGGCGATCCCCACGTTCGAATGTTAGGCATTCCCATCCCCTGGAAGCGCAGTACTAAATACTTAGGCGTCACATTAGATCCGACGCTTTCTTTCAAGCCACACGTTGAAAGAGTTTCGAAACTCGCTCGTCACTATTTAGTCCGCCTAAACAGCATGTTAGGTAGAAAAAGTAAAATGTCCTTCAGAAACAAACGTACACTTTACAAGGTCTGCGTTAGACCCGTCATGACGTATGCCTCGCCAATCTTTGCCCACGCCAAACCCTCCCTCCTGCACAAACTGCAGGTAGTTCAAAACCTCTTTTGCCGCCGGGCCACAGGCGCACCGTGGTACGTGCGTAACGCGGACTTGCATAGAGATCTTGAACTGCCTACAGTACAACAATATCTCAAAACACTCTCTGAAGCGTTCTTCAAACGCTCCGAAACCCATCCCAATCCTCTAGTTCGTGATTCTGTCTCATATGCTACTCCTGTGTTAGACTCGAAGTTCAAAGTCGCTAGGCCTAGAAATGCGCAAGCGTACTCATCCACCAGACTGTCACGCGATCTCGAGGCCCTTCTGGCCGCAAATTCTAATTCTAACGTAAATTCTAATTCTAACGTAAATCCTAATACTAACGTAAATGCGAGTTAATTCAATTTTATATTGCAATTTTATTTTTAATTTTTGTTTTAATTATTGATTTTCATTTTGAGCACCTTCAGTGCTACGTATTCACCTTCAGTGCTTTGAGCACCTTCAGTGCTATGTAATCCCAGCGGGTGACCCCTTCTGGGCCCCGCTAGCGCGGCCTCTTTCTCCAATTGGCCGTCGCTCAGATGAAGGCTGAGTGGCAAAAATGCACGAGCCGACAGGGGGTTTTTAGTGGGTATGGTCCTGGTAGGCGTCGGGACGAGTCCCACATAACTTTGGAATCGCGCCAGAGTATGCGTCAGGGCATTTTTATCCTCCTGCCCTTCCCGCGGAGGGGAACAAAAAAAAAAAAAAAAGTATTTAGTAGCTATCCACCATTTTCTTTTTTTTTTCAAAATGGCGGCTATGCATGGGGCCTTTGTTTATCGATAGGTTACATTAATACTTTTTATATTAATACGTAAGTAAAGTAAGAAAATTGTACGTTATTTTTGAAGAAAATAAAAGAAACAGAAAACTGATTTTACAACCCGCGCGTTATACAGATATTTTTTTGCATATATTCCAATCATAGAATCGTCATTAGTGGGTTGGCAAGCACTTGATTGGGGCGTACTACCATTAGATAATGATTCATTTAACTCAACGCTCTTTATTTAGATGTATGAATGTTTGATCATAAAGATTTGATTAGTTGCAGAAATTAATTACAAAATAATCTTAATTAAAATAAAATTCCCATAAATTTTCACGAGAAATACGGTTGAGTAATGGTCATAGGTACCTAATGGTATTACTTTACTGTATATCTATGATTACAATTGAAATATTTAGTATTAACGTAAGCGTGAGTACATTGCTCTCTCAATAAAATTAAATGACAAAAAAAAACAAAATTACGTATTAAGGCAAAAACAAAGAAGAAAGAAAGAAAGAAAAAACTTTATTCGCTTTAGTCAAAATATACAATGGTTTTAAATTATTTGCAAGTACAATGATATTATTCAACCTTAACAGGCATGCAAACGTTTATAATATCTAATTATCTAGTGATGTAACAAACGAAAACAGTTACTATAGAAACATGCTATTTTTCTGCAACACGAGCTTGTGTTTTGCTTTCTTAATGAAAATTTGGTACTTATATTATTAAATATTTAAGGTTTAAAATCTATATCGATAACTTCATAGGTTATTAGTTCAAATTTTGAGATCAACTAAGAAACATTGTTAGAAAAGGAGTGAAAAGATGTTTAAAAAATACGAATTCTACCACAGATACCATACATTGTGATGAGATAGCAAACTTTTTTGAGCCCATTAAAATATATCGCCCATGTCTTCAAAAATATTTTTATTAAATATGAGTACGTTTAAAGGTATTACGAAATGCTTGCAAGGGAGCGCCCTTCTCGATTTTAAACTGCAATATTTTTAGTTGTTATATTTTAGTTAATATGTAAAAGTTTTACACTGTTTCTAACTTTTTACACTGTTCCTGATCTTTAAGCATAGATTTCTGCACCCGATGTTTGAAGGTATGTTTGTAACAATACATAAACCAGTAAACATGCCCATACAGCTATTCGGTCGTAGTGTAGAAACAGTTACTTGCTTACGTTTTTACTGCGATAACAAACTTAGACGATATATCTTTTGCTCATAAATTATTATTCTCTAATATATTTTGCTTATAAATGATTTTTGATTCTGTTATTAAAGACTTGAATCGTGACCTGAATTACATTGACCATAAACTGTTACTGTTTATGTAAAAAACAGTATATGTTAAGTAAATATGAATAATGGAAATACATGCTTTATATTTGTTTGAAATGTTTACATATTATAGTTGTATTTAATGCTTATCATATCTACATATACACCTTCGAAGGAAAGAATGTCGAAAACTTTAATTCTTAAAAACATTTAAAAGCAGCGTAAAAACTTTTGTTTTGATTCTATATAATAATTGTAAGTATGTTGGTGTTCTGTTTTTATAACTCATTCGCGCTTTTAACACAATATATTGTTTCGTTATTTACAAATTGCATAAGGTTAAAAGGCTACAAAAACAGATATCCCAAATTACAAAACCAATAAATTAAAAAATTTTATAAATAAATCTGCTTTTTTAGTTTTAAGAAACGCGTTTCTTTTGAAACTTCGCGTTAATCAGGTCAACTGGTTCTTTGAACTTTGCAGATTTATGCTAGAACAAAGTCTCAAAATACTGAATAGCGCCATTTGCAAAATTAACCCTTTGAGTATTAACTCAAAGTGGAATGAAATGTACGTGACAGCACATAATATGGTTGTCGTAAATCTTATGAAGTGTCATATTTTCAATTTTAATTTTAAAATTAACAGTCTACATCAACAATATGTAAAAAATTTTATAATTTTAAGATATTTTATTTCTTTTATTCATGAATATGTTAATATATTCTTCTAGTTAATCAAAACGGTTTTTAATAAAAAAAGATAATTACACAATATAAGTATTGAATGGTGGGTGATTTTTATCACTTGCTTCGTTCAAAAGATTAAAGGTACACCAAGAATTAACGTCCATAATATTGGCCATATATAATTGGCTATGCAATACAATATCAAGCGTATGTTCTTTATATAGGCTATAATTTGTGAAATTTATTTAACTAGTAACTGTCATGTTAATAAATGAAAACGCAACTTTTGAAACAGATATTTGTATTAAATACTTTCTTTCTCGATGCTGTATAAATATGATTTAATTTGACAAAACTTTCAAACTTGACACGTATTAAAGTCATCACATTAAAGTAAATAAGTCTTATTAACAAAGATTGCTCCAAGACTAATAAAATTCTATTCACTTTAGGGTCCTTTACTAACTAAACAAGGTTGTTCTGAGGACGCCTTGTAAATCTTAACAAGTCAACTTTAAAACCAATGCTAACTCAGTTGTACGCAAGATTAGTTGTTGTTCCAGAGGTTAGTAGCGATGTTAAGTAACTCAACTTTATGTAGAAGTGAATTTACGTTTCTCAAGTGTTTGGTCCAAAAATGAATTGCTATACTGATATATACAAATAAATATGTGATATTAATCTATAAAAATACGAGCTGACACAGTCGTGATCATTTCTATACGCTAAAAAAGTGTTAAAATATTATAATATTCAAACATTACCAAAAAATACATTTATCATCCATATGAATGAATGCATGAATGAATGAATGAATGAATGGAAGGTTTATTTGCAACAATTAATATTAAAGATTACAAACATATTTCAACAAAAGGAACTTAAATAAAAAAATTATACAATAAAAATTAAACGAGAAAAGGTTTACATATAATAAAAGAATAGTGCAAAAAGGTCATAGCTCAGTGGTGTTATTTGCTCATAGAACAAATCACTGATTTTCAGCTATCACCTGAGTAGCAAGGTAGCTGCGCAAGTAATTTGAAGTTTAAAAATTTTATACGTTATTATTTCCTAAACTAAAATACACATACTTATAATTAATACCATAAAAACCACGAATAAACAAAAATATACGTTGAGAAATACAATAAAAATATATCATAAATAGCTTATCAACATATCAAAAGGAAAAAGAAAAAGGAAAAAGAAAAAGGAAAAAGAAATCACCATGCCCATGAACGTACCGTGCTAGTGGCGAGAGGACCGGTTAGAGGGACACAATCTCCCACTACAAGGATTTTTGTAAGTCAAGAAGATGTGCTTTAAAATATTTTTTAAACGTAAATTTATTAGTAAGTTTCCTAATAGGGGGAGGTATGTCATTCCAACACCTCGTCGCCTGATAGCGGAAACTACCCTCAAAAGCTGCCGTTCTATGCTTATGATTTTCCAGCGGCATGCGAGCTTTCCTTAAAACCATATTCACCACGGGACGATGCAAAGGTAAGTTAACTGAAAAGATACTCGGGACTCCTCCAATGCACAACGCCAAACTTAAGCGATGCAAGATGTAAATGCCTACGTGATTTCATGTTTAACATGGATGCATTATTTAGATACGGCGATATGTGCGTGCGAGGGGGAACCGCATAAAAAAATCTATAGCACGCATTTTGCACTCGCTGTAACATGCGCTGATGAACGGAGAGTAAACGCGGACCATAAACCAGATCACCATAGTTCAGTCTGGAAAGGATAAGGGTTTCACAAAGGGCAATCCTTGTCCGTTCACTAAGCAAATGCCGAATCTTATAGAGGATTTTTAATCTAAAAAAAAAATTTCTAATTAACTGTACAATATGTGTTCCAAAACGCAACTGACTGTCCATCATTATGCCCAAATTTCTGTTTACGCGGACATCGTCCGCGTAACAGTGGTAATGGCAATACTTGATCTCTCGGACCAGGTCTGCGGTGTAAATAATTAACAACAACGGGCCCAGTATCAAACCTTGTGGAACTCCACGTCCTATAAGTCTGAGATCAGATGTTATGTAAGTCCCGTCACTCCTCATTACCCTCACAGCCTGATCGATTGTCTGTTCAGACCATAATAAGCGAGTTTTGAGAGTAGAAGATTAATATCTAAACAGTCAAAGGCACGGGTGTAGTCCAAAAGAGTTAGGACAGTTCCATTTCCAAGATCTTGTTCGGTCAGAATATTATCAGTGACATCCAAAACAGTTGTCACCGTGCCGCGTCCCTTACGAAATCCCGACTGCTGACAAGGAAGTATATTATTAGCTTCCACGAACTGACTAAGCTGAGAATTAACTACTTTTTCTAAAACTTATATTTCTTTAAATCAAAATGGGAAGCTAAACATTGTATTAATTATGTTCATCACCCACAGGCCTTAAAAACCCCTACAAAGTTCTTAGAGGACTCATGTTGTGCCTTGCTTGTTTGTTTCCAAACTTGTGAAAAAAGAAAAGTCCAAGTTTGGTTACCGATAGGTTACAGTAGACTTATTTTACTTTATCCTAACCGGTAAGGAGCATGCTCTAGATGGTTCTTGGTATGGACACATGGATATAATTTATATTAACAACTGAGTAAATTAATTCAGATTACTGTGTTCCCGAACGCAAGCTTCAGATCATATTTTATTTGTTATATTTGCTCTGGATGTTTCGTCCGTTTGAATATAAGTTGGTATCTTCTTGTAAAGAAAAAGTTAATCAATGTCAAGTTAAAAAAAAACTATTTGCTTCTAAAAATATATTTAAGTGATCAATCTCAACTTTTATTTATAATCATGACAGTATTCCTTTTTACCTCTTTACATAAGTAGCAATGACATAAGACTTAAGCAAACGGGCTAGCTTAAAATAAACATAATACGAGTAGTCGAGAGTCTTGAACCTTTGTAATTTATGTACATGGCCAAAAATATACAGTATAAATTGGATAATCCAAATTTAGGTACACATAACCCAACTTCAAACGATGTGGGATGAAGTTATGTAGAATAGTAGTAATAATAGTTTCAGACATGCCAAGTTTCAGAAGTAAACTTATAGGTTTGGTTTTTTTGGATGATATTTAAGAAGGAAATATTGTCAGTTAGTAAAAGGCTTGAAACTAATTTAACATTTACTGTCTTAACGCTACGACAAAGAGTAGCCACGTATCTGTCAACATTTCCTAACAAAAATCAAACAATGGATAATAATAATGTACATACTTGCCATCATTTATTGTGTGCGAAGGTTGTTTCAGCGACAACTTGCCTCCGCGTTCATGAAATAACCTAAATACTTATTATGTTTATAGCTTATTGCTAGTTACGCATAAGATGACATTGTTGAATAATTTATATTACACTAACACAGTTTCCAACGAATACATTTTGATTATTAGTTATATTTATTTTGCTCATCATTTGTATTACTTGATGAAGTCGTGACGAAACAGGTAAGTTTTGCTTTTTATGCGAGTCATAGATAAATGTCAAACTTGTCTACTAACAAAAGTCCTTTAGCGCTGCTCAGCAGTGAGCGGTACCCGACATTGGCCCGTGTGCCTCGCTACCGCCGTAGTTGACGCGCTAGGAAATGATATTATTTGATAACTAAATAAATACTTGTTTGATAATTTTGTAAGGTATATTTGTTGATATTTTGTCAAAATGATAATTACTAATTTTGTGCAAATAATTAGATGACCAATTTAGCGTGATTTATAACCGACGCTGTCATCGAACTCAATGCAATTTGATAAAAAATACGATCATATGCCTGCAGATCACATAAGCAAAGAACAATGTAGGGTTGTAGACCGTACACGTCTGTTGGTATACAAAATTTGCATTCTACCCCTAGTTTGCTCTATAGTTTTCAAACACAAACCAAAGTAGTGGTGAGACGAGTTTCTTTTGTTAAAATTTCGAATGAGGCGGTACTACAGTGTTTCCTATTGTGACCGCGACCGATAAATATCACACTTACGTGATTGTGTTCCGGTTAAAGGGAAGGAACCAGCAGTGAAATTACTGGAACATAGGCAATTATAATTTAAGCAATTAAACAGTCAGGAACGCATTATTAGTCAATTATATAATGATAACACTCAATATTGATTTAAAAAAAACACATATGACTAATGATGTCCGTAGGTGCGGATGCCTATTACCATCAGGTGAGTCAAGTTCAAATACCGCGGAAGGTTTATAAAGAAAACGATTGAATTCTGCTTTGTCTATAAATCTTACTTAAGAATTGCTTGATGCTTGATTTAGGTTTGCTTATAAAAGTTTTCAATTCACGGATTTATTTGAAGAAATGCAAAGTAAAAAATTGTAAATTTTTGGTCACAATTAAATTTTTATAGTTTTAGGTGTATTAAGATTCCATCTTTATTTAATACTAAACAAACAATGTAGGTAACTTATGACTGTGTAGGCGTAGGCGTAGGAAGGAGGGAGCCCTGTAGCATGCCGCGGCTCACTTTACGGTATTGCTCGCCGACCGTGCCTACAAACCGCTGCGGCTCTCTCCACGGTATTGCTCGCCGGACCGTACTTAGATATCCAAAATTATATATAAGGAAGCCGAAATTCCAATAATCAACATAGTCTCGGTTTGCGTGCGGATTCGTTCGCACGTGGATCGCAGACGCTTTTTCCGCTCTCTAGTCCCCGCACTAGTTGAGCACCCCAAATTTCAGGGGTCGTTTTCACGACCCAGGCTTCGTACCGTATTTCCTAAATTTCATAGAAAAGTCGTTTTCACGACTAATCTTCGTTCCGCCTGCTGCCCGACGTCGCCGACTGCGTCGCCGTCGCCGCTCCGGCAAGATCTGCGTTCCAGAACTTCGAGTCTTCGTGTTCGAGTAAGTTATCCGCGTCGTTTTCAACCGCCCTACTGCGTGTAGGGTGGTTTTAGGAAGTTAGTCGTCGTTGTTAGGTTCATAGTATATATATTTATATATTGTTGTCCCTCCCCAACCCCCCCGCTATGGCTTCCCTAAGCTTTGACGAGATTAGGACAAAGTTATTAGATGGTCTCCATGAAGAGGGCATGTTTGTGCCCCCTGGAATGGTTCGTGACCTAGACAAATTCATCCCTCATTTCATGGCGTTATTGCCTACACTGGCCCCTCAAGCCACCCCACTTCCCCAGGCCCCTCAGGCCACCGCACTTCCCCAGGCCCCTCAGGCCACATCCGCCACTCAGACTACTCTGGTCTTAGGCCCTCCCGCGTCCCCTGCCTCCAGTGACATGGAGTGTGAAGTGGACGCCCCTCCGCGCCGCAAGCGCGCACCCGCGACCGAGTCATCCTCGGACGCCACCCCATCTGGCCCTGAGCCACCCTCCTTCACCCTTGTTAAGAAGCGCTCTAAGAAGCGCTCAAAACAAGCCCCGGCGTCTTCAACGCCCGTCCCGGTGTCTTCAACACCCACCGCGGCGACTTCAACGCCAGCTACCCCGGTGCATACAACACCCGCCCCGGCCTCTTCTGCCAAGGCCAAGGTCCCACCACCCGTGTTCCTTCGGGAAAAGGGTAAATGGTCCGAGGTCTCGACTTTGTGCAAAGAGCACAAGATCCACTACACCCGAGCGACCAACTCGGGTGAATCTATTAAAATCACCGTCTCGTCGATTGACGATTTCCGTGCTTTGATAAAGCTCCTCACTGATAAGCAATATGCTTATCACACTTATGCTCTGTCAGAAGAGCGTAAGTTCAGAGCGGTACTCAGGGGAGTCCCGTTCGAATTATCGAACGAGGCTATCCTGGAAGACCTGCAGTCCCAGGGCTTCCCGGCACTTGCAGTGCATAAAATGCACAGCAAGTACGGGAGGCAGCACCCTCTCGCCTTGGTGGTTCTCACCAACGTCCCCAAATCCAGGGAGATTCTCAAAGGGGTTAGCACCATTTGCGGCCTTTCTGGAATCTCGATCGAGGCGCCTCATCGCCGCGGTCATCCCGGCCAGTGCCACCGGTGCCAGTTGTACGGGCACGCGGCGGCCAACTGCGCCGCTCCGCCCAGGTGCGTCAAGTGCCTGGTCCCTCATTTCACAAAGGAGTGCACTCGCACTCCTGAAACTCCCTCTCCTCCCGATTGCGTGCTTTGTGGCCAGTCCGGCCACACCGCAAACTACAGGGGCTGCCCCCGTGCACCCCGTTGTATGCGTACTAATTCTAAGAGGGCGGCACCCAAACAGGCCCCGCCCCTTTCTCAGGTAAACTTTCCGCCGCTGCGAAGCCGGGTTCCTCCGGCTGCAAAGCCTACCCAGCCCAAGCCTGCTCCAGAGAACTGGAGGCACCGACCTGCTGCACTAGCGAATCCCATCCCGGCTCCTCGCCCATCCAATATCACTCCTCATCCCTCCGTAGCAGACGATATGCGTATCGTCTGCGACGCTATCAAAAGTGTCGATGTTAGGGAGATTGCAGTCTTAGCCCGTAAACTTAGGGCTTCACGTACTCCGACAGAGCGTTTGCTAGCTCTGGCGGAACATAGTTCCCTTCTCAATTCATTATAGGTTCATTTAAATGAATTGATCCCTAAATTATGCTTCGGCCGACCTCCGCGCAGCCCCGGCTTCACCGGAGGCTGCCCCGAACGGCCACCAACTCATGTCCCTTTGAGCACCTTCAGTGCAACTTTCACTACAGGCGGAAGACCCGCTAGCGGGTCTCCGCCAGCGCGCCCAACTTCCCGACGGGTGTCGCTTCCGATGAAGGCTAACAGTATACGCTTACTACAGCCAACAGGTGGTTTTTAGTGGGTAGGTGCCATTCTGGTGAGTCCCACATAACCCCCCCGCAGAGGAATTTACCTGCGGGCGGGTATGCATGACGCATCTTCCACCTCCCTCCCGCGAGGGTGCCTCGGCAGCAAAAAAAAAAAAAAAAAAAACCAATAATCAATTCCCCACCAGTTCGGCTTTCGCGCTAAGCATTCCTGCCCTCAGCAAGTCCATCGAATCGTCGAGTACATTCTCGAAGGATTCTATCCGCATCGTAAAAAATCAATCGCGGTTCTCTTTGACGTAGCCAAGGCATTCGACAAAGTCTGGCACAGCGGTCTCGTTTTTAAACTCTATAAAATAGGCTTACCGGTTCGCCTAGTCAGATTAATCGCGTCGTTTCTTAAAGACCGTACGTTTCGATTCAAACATGAAGGCAAGCTCTCCGCGCCTCGTCCCATAAAGGCTGGAGTCCCACAAGGCTCAGTCCTCGCCCCTCTGCTGTACACCGTGTACACTAATGACATGCCCATCCCACCGAAAGGCGTCGAACTCGCCCTCTTTGCAGACGATACCGCCCTTTACACTAAAGGTAAAAGGATCCCGTATAACATCACCAGACTCCAAAAGGCCGTAAACGCCCTCGGTGTTTGGTTTCAAAAATGGCGTATCGATGTCAACCCAGAAAAGAGTTCTGCCATTCTATTCGACCACAAACGTCGTAATCGCCGCAACGATCCCCACATTCGAATGTTAGGTATTCCCATCCCCTGGAAGCGCAGTATCAAATACTTAGGCGTCACCTTAGATCAGACGCTTTCTTTTAAGCCACACGTCGATAGAGTAACGAAACTCGCGCGTTTCTACTTAAGCCGCTTAAATAGTATGATAGGTAGAAAAAGTAAAATGTCTTTTAGAAATAAACGTACGCTTTATAAGGTCTGCGTTAGACCCGTCATGTCATATGCTTCGCCAGTCTTTGCCCACGCCAATCCCTCCGTCCTGTATAAGCTGCAGGTAGTTCAAAATCTCTTCTGCCGCAGGGCCACAGACGCACCTTGGTATGTGCGCAACGCGGACCTGCACAGAGATCTTGAACTACCTACAGTGCAACAGCACCTCAAAACACTCTCAGAATCGTTATTCAAACGCGCCGAATCCCATCCCAATCATCTTGTTCGAGATTCAGTCTCATATACTGCTCCTGTGTTAGATTCGAAATTCAAAGTCGCTAGGCCGAGAAACGCGCACACGGGCGAACCTACGCAGTTAACTTTAGCTCTCGAGGCCCTTCAGGCCGCAAATCCTAATTCTAACGTAAATTCTAATTCTAACGTAAATCCGAATTAATGCAATTTTTATTTTTCATTTTTAATGTTTTTATTTTTACTTTTCATTTTTGAGCACCTTCAGTGCTATGTGAATCTCAGCGGGTGACCCCTTAAGGGCCCCGCTGGCGCGGCCTCTTTCTCCAATTGGCCGTCGCTCAGATGAAGGCTTAGTGGGTATGGTTCTGGTAGGCGTCGGGACGAGTCCCACATAACTCCGATCGCGCGCGCGGAGTATGCGTCAGAGCATTTTTTATGTCCTCCTGCCCTTCCCGTGGAGGGGAACCAAAAAAAAAAAAAAAACCAATAATCAGCATTCTCGCTCCGATCGTCACGCGGTGCGGACGTGCAAGACCCAGTTCTCCGTTGATCGGTCCCTTCCCGCCATTCCGTGGCGCTCAGTCTACTGACGTCACAGTCTAGCGTGTTGGTTCCGTGCTACGGTTTTCAAGGTTTTTCTACTCCGTCTGAGTGCTTTCGAAGTGCGATTTTTCTTTGCGACTAAGCCCCTTAGTCTTCAAAGTGCTGTGCTAAGTTGTGTTGTGCTTGTGCTGAGTGCAGTGTTGTGCCCAGCGTAAGTAGTCTGGTTTCAGTGCAAAGGATACTTAACGGTGACAACGAATTTGTACTGAACCAGTCCTTTTTATTTTATTTATTTCTCTTCTCTATTTTATTTATTTTTCTCCTAATTTCATATTTATTTTTATCATATTTGTGTGTTCTCGTGTGTATTTGTCCTTTCTGTCGGTAAAGGTTGACCCTAACGCGATCAACTCTTTACTTGCGTACCCTTTTTTAGGTTTCTAGGTAGTGGCCTTCGGCGTACTACGGTTAGTTTTAAGTTGTTCTCCCCAGCCCCCCTACTGCTGGTAGGGAGGTTTGCCGCTAGGAATTTGCTAGGTTTTTAGGAACTAGGCATCTTTTAATTTACTTATATTTATATTACTGTCCCAACCCTCCCTAATGGATCCACTAAGCGCTATTAACGCATTCACCCAGGCGCTTGCTGCGGTAGGCGTCTATATCCCGAAAGACATCATAACGCAGGACTTGCAGGCATCAATCGCGTCCCCGGCACCTCAGGCCTCAACCCCGGCCCCTCAGGCCTCAAACCCGGCCCCTCAGGCCTCAACCCCGGCCCCTCAGGCCTCCAACGTCGAGACCCCTCAGGTCTACAGCTCTTCCTCGTCTCCCGCCTCGTCCGAGATGGACTGCGAATCGGTCGCATCCTCTCACGGGTCACGTCGCAAGCGTGCCGCTCCTGGGAGCGACTCCGAACCCGCGTCTGATACGTCGTCAGATGCCGTCACCTTAACCGGCTCTCCTGAGCCCGCGTTTCAACTTGTCGCCAAGCGCTCCAAGAAGCGCTCGAAGAAAGCTTCGGTATCATCAATACCCGAGCCCTCCCCGGTTTCTTCAACACCAGCCCCAGCGCCTTTAAAATCGCTCGAAGTAACCGCGCCTCCGTCGGTCCCATCGAAGCCAGCGACGCGCTGCGCTTCCGTCCCGCCGAAACCTCAGCTCCCTCCGCCCGTCTTCCTGCGTGAAAAAGCGCGCTGGACCGTGGTTTCTAACTTGTGCAAAGAGCACAAAATTAATTACTTAAAAGCAACCAATGCAGGCGACACAATTAAAATCCAGGTCGCGACCGTCGACGACTTCCGCGCGTTCACTCGGTTACTTTCTTTAAAACAAATAGCTTATCACACCTACGCCCTCCCGGAGGAGCGTAAGATCCGCGCAGTACTACGGGGCGTCCCGTTCGAGCTCGAGAACGAAGAAATCCTCGAGGACCTTAAGTCTCAGGGTTTCCCGGTCACAGCAGTGCACAAGATGCACTCCAACCGCGGTAGGCGTGATCCCTTAGCTCTGGTAATCCTTACCAACACTCCAAACTCGAAAGAGATTTTCAGAGAGGCTCGCACAATTTGCGGACTCTCGAACATCTCCGTCGAGCGTCCCAACCCCCGTGGTCACCCTGGGCAGTGCCACCGCTGCCAGCTATATGGCCACGCAGCGGCTAACTGTTCAGCTCCCCCCAGGTGCGTAAAGTGCCTAGATCCCCACATCACTAAGGAGTGCACTCGCACTCCCGAATCCACTTCCCCCCCTGCCTGTGTGCTGTGCGGCCAGTCCGGCCACACAGCAAACTACAGGGGTTGCCCGCGCGCTCCGCGCTCCACCGTCAAGAGGGTCGCGCCTAAACCGGCGCCACCGCTCACTCCCGCAAACTTCCCGCCGCTGCGCAACCGGGGTCCCCCGGAAGCAAAGCCCGTTCAGCCGACGCCTACTCAGGCTCTGTCTTGGAGGCAGCGTCCGGCCATCCCGCCTGCACCTTCCCGACCCATCCCAGCTCCCGTAGCTTCCGTAGGGCCGCGACCCACTTTGTCATCTTCACCTCAGTCGTCGTTGGCTGAGGACATGAAGACCGTGTTCGACGTCATCCAAAACGTCGACATTAACGAAATTTCCGTACTCGCACGCAAACTGCGAGCCGCCCGCTCTCCTCAAGAGCGTTTATTCGCGTTAGCCGAGCATCACTCGCTCCTAAGTTCGTTGTAAATTCTTTTACTTTTGTATAAATTCGTAAATAATAAATTATAATGTCTAGACCCGTGAATCCCGCGTCCAGTCGTATTAAACCCAAGGGCTTATCCCTAGTATCTTTTAACGCTCGTAGCCTTAACACCAACCTTCCCGAGATTAAACTGTTCCTTCAGAACAAAGAACCTGACTTATTCCTTCTCCAGGAGACATGGCTTACTCCAAACCGCTCCAGGGGATTTGCTATACCTAAGTACGCGTTTATTCGTAACGATATGCCCAACTCCGACGGTTTCGGTGGCACCGCTATATATTACAAAAGAGGCTTCCACTGCTGTCCTCTCCCTACCCCTCCTCTCCTCAACATGGAAGCCACTGTGTGTAGATTGGCTATGACTGGTCATCCGACCATCATCATAGCTTCAATCTACATACCTAGTGGTACCAGACCAATCTGCAGCGACTTTGAGGCCATTCTCGCCCTCGGCCATTCAGTCATTATGTTCGGAGACTTTAACTCCAAACATACTGACTGGACGTGCCTATCGACTAACACCAGCGGTATCGCTCTCCTCGACATCACTAACTCCCTTGACCTAGACGTCATATCTCGTCATTACTCCCACTCACTATCCCAACAACCCGTCCTACTCTCCTGACATCCTCGATTTTGCAATTATCAAGCGAATCAATCTTGATCTAAGGTCTATCGAACCGCTCGATGACCTAGGCTCCGACCATCGCCCCGTTTCCCTCGTGCTAGGACCGCCGAACGATAACGTCTCATCTCCTAAGACCTTTACCAACTGGAAAGGTTTTAAAAATACGTTAGTTTCAGCCTTAGAGGCTCCGAACTCTCCACTCGCGATCTCTCCCGAACAATTAGATAGCCCGGATAAAATTGATTCATTAGTAAATTCTCTCACTGATGCTATCAACTCAGCCATCAGTGACAACGAAAAGGTTACTAAGCAAGGCAAACCCACGCTTCCCTTAGCCGTTAGCAATCTTATTAAAGCTAAGAACGCGGCTCTCCGGAGAGCCAAGAAATATCCCACGCCCGCCTATAGAACAGCTGCGAATCAGCTTCAACGTAAAGTTAGGTCGTGCCTCGCAGAACTCCGAGACACTCAGATGAACGATCTCATGGCGAATATCTCTCCGTCCCACCAAGCGTACTATAGCATGGCCCGAGCCTTACGCGTAGACACCGCCTCTCACGTTCCTCCTCTCACTCGTCCCGACGGCACTACTGCCTTTGAAGTCGAAGAGAAAGCCGAATGCTTCGCCGACAGCATTGCCGCACAATGCTCGCCCAGCACGCAACCTGCTGATCCCTCACACATCCAGGCGGTGGAGGACGAAGTCCTTCGCAGAGACTCTCTCCCCATTACCGCCGACCCTGTCACAGTCTCTAATGACGAAATCTTGCTTCTCATTAGAAATCAAAAGTCCAAAAAGGCTCCGGGTGCGGATGGAATTTCCAACCACGCACTTAAGCACCTACCTCAACAGATGCTTACCTTGTTAGCTATCATTTTCAATGCCTGCTTCGACCATAGCTACTTTCCAAAAGCTTGGAAAGAAGCGACAGTCATAGGCATTCCCAAGCCGGGCAAACCTCTGAACGTCCCGGCTAATCACAGACCCATCAGCCTCCTCAAGGCAATGTCTAAACTTCTCGAGAGAGTCATACTCTCTCGAATGCGGAACCATCTGTTTCCAACGGATGGCGATCCTCTCATTATTCCCCATCAGTTCGGCTTTCGCGCTAAACACTCCTGCCCTCAACAAGTCCACCGAATCGTCGAGTATATACTTGACGGTTTCTATCCGCGTCGTTATAAAACAGTCGGGGTTTTCTTTGACGTAGCCAAGGCTTTCGATAAAGTCTAGCACAGCGGTCTCGTTTATAAACTCTACAAGATAGGCTTACCGGATCGCCTAGTCAGGTTAATAGCGTCGTTTCTCAAAGACCGTACATTTCGATTTAAACACGAAGGCACGCTTTCTGCGCCTCGTCCCATAAAGGCTGGAGTCCCTCAAGGCTCAGTCCTCGCCCCTCTGCTGTACACCGTGTACACCAACGACATTCCCATCCCGCCGAAAGGCGTCGACTCGCCCTCTTTGCTGACGACACCGCACTCTATACCAAAGGCCACAGTGTTCGGCACCTTGTAACCAGACTCCAAACGGCCGTAAACGCCCTTGGTGTATGGTTTCAAAAATGGCGCATCGATGTGAACCCTGAAAAGAGTTCTGCGATGCGCTTCGACCACAAACGCCGTCGTCCCGATGGCGATCCCCACGTCCGAATGTTAGGCATTCCCATCCCCTGGAAGCGCAGTACTAAATACTTAGGCGTCACATTAGATCCGACGCTTTCTTTCAAGCCACACGTCGAAAGAGTTTCGAAACTCGCTCGTCACTATTTAGGCCGCCTAAATAGCATGTTAGGTAGAAAGAGTAAAATGTCCTTCAGAAACAAACGTAGAGGAAGGTAGCCTAAAACGGGTGACCCGCCTAAGACGGGTAAGCACTCGTACACCGCTATGTGAAGCATTGGTGTGAATGTATGCGTGTGCCGAGCATTCTCGAATATTGACGAGTTTCAATCAGTTTCACTCCGGCGCTGGAGTCGCATAATCGCGAAGGTGTGTGTGACAAACGTTTTGAAGTGGTTTCATTACAAAATAAAAAAGTAAGGGTTTTATGATTAGTGGGATTTCTTTATAGTTGACATGTTGTTTGTGTTACAGTTTTATAAAAGTACTATCTAACTTTAAATTGGAATAAAAATATTTGTTTGCTTTGCTTTCATTTTGAGGTTATTATTACTTTGCGATAAAATGTGTCAAGGGGCAAAACAGGTAGGGCAAAACGGGTAGGTAACCGTTATGCCCGGAATTAACTGTTCTTCTAAAATCTACGTCTTTTTCTAGATGGTGAATAAATATAAGCGAAAAACAAATCGTGCGTCCTGGAGTGAAACTACGATGCAACAAGCAATGGAAGAAGCGATAACTACGTCGGTTTCTGCTGCTGCAAAAAAGTATGGCCTTACGTTGTCTACTTTACAACGGCATATAAAAAAAGGAACATCCGAAAAGAAATTGGGAAGGTATCAGCCGGTATTTAATAAGTCACAAGAAAAAGAATTACTTGAGTATGTGTTTCAGATGGACGATATTTTTTATGGATTAACCAAAAACGAATTTTTAGAGCTCGTTTACCAGTATGCCGTAAAAAATAAGATAACTAATCCTTTCAAAAATAACTGTGCCGGGAACGATTGGTACCTTGGTTTTAAAAAGCGTCACCCTGAACTTTCCATTCGACAGCCAGAACCAACATCTGTGGCACGTGCCCGAGGGTTCAATAAACCACAAGTTTTGCGGATCTACGACCTCTTAGAAGCTGAGATAGACAAACATGGCATCGATGCTACGCGCATCTATAACGTCGATGAAACCGGGATACAAACTACCAGTAATAAGCCACCCAAAATTTTATCCAGAACTGGAAAAAAACAGGTCGGCGTAATTTCAAGCGTTGAGAGAGGGAAATTAACTACGGTTGTCTGCTGCTGTAATGCAGCTGGATCTTTTGTTCCTCCATTCCTCATTTTTGGTAGGAAGAGGATGGTTGCCAGATTGTTGGATGGAGCTCCACCTAGCACCAACGCTACTTGCACAGACAATGGCTGGATAACGGGACCTACGTTTTTGGAATGGCTTCGACATTTTGTTGAAGTAATTCGTCCAACACCAGAAAGAAAAGTTATTCTGGTGATGGACAACCACGAATCACACAAATACCTCGGTGCTTTGGAGTACGCCTCAAAAAATAATGTCATTTTCGTTTCACTCCCTCCTCACACGACACATAGTATGCAGCCCTTAGATCGGTGTGTATACGGTCCTTTAAAGACGTATTTTGAGCAAGCAGTTGGTGCCTTTCAAAAAAGCCATGTAGGACGAATAATTTCCCAATACGAGGTATCAAGACTATTTGGCGAATCATATATGAGAGCAGCTAGTGCACAAAATGCCATTAATGGCTTTAAAACTACTGGGATTTGGCCAACAAATCGTCATATTTTTGATGAGTCTGATTTTTTGCCTTCTTCTTTGACGGACCGCCCCGAACCATTGGAATCAGGAGCTTTAATTTCAACAACAACTGATTTATCCCAGTGTGCTCTAATAAATGGTGAAATATCTTCAAGTATTCGTCCATCTCTTGACTCAGACCGCACTGTTTCTCCGTCAGTGCTAGAAAATGATGAGTGTTTGATCTCTATTTTAGTGGCTGATGTGCAAGAGAACAACCCCATTCCATCTGAAGTTTTTAATAATCTTGAAAACACCATTGAAAACAGAATTTCATGTTCTACACCTGTTGATTGTATTTCCCTTCGGCCAGTGTCTTCTCCATCGCCACCTTTGATTCATATGAAACCCATTGACATAAGACCTATGCCAAAACTGAGCCCAAATAAAACAAATCGTAAACGAAAGATCCAAAGAGCTGAAGTGTTAACAAGCACACCGATTAAAGAACAACAAAAAGAGAAAGAAGAAAAGAAGAAACGCGTGAAGCCAGTTGAAAAGAAAAAAAAAACAAATATAAAGAATATGCCCTCCACTAGCAAAACAAAGAAAATTATAACTAAGCGTATTAAAAAAGCAAAATATTTTTGCTTGGTTTGTAGTGACCCGTATGTGGATCCACCTGATGAAGACTGGATTGAATGTGGAGACTGTAAAGAGTGGGCTCATGAAGCTTGTACCTCTTATTCTGGTATAGGTTCCTATTTTTGTGATTTGTGTCAGGAATAGTGTATTTGAGCAAGTAAATCCTTATTAATTATATATTTCCCTATGTTTTTCTACGTTTAAAATGAAACTTTGATCTCAATAAGACTGATAGCGTGTTAGCGTAGAGGTAATTTTGAAAGTTGAGATTATTTGAAGTACTTACTTTTATTTTTGCCACCCGATCTCCAAACATTTTTTTATGATAATTTTATTATTTAAGACTGAATATGTTATAGACTATATGCCAAACTGTTAAAATATTGTCAATTTGTTACATTTCTTACTTATTTAAGCTATAAAAACTGTTGTGTGTATAACCAAAATTCAAAACCTAGGTCTACCCGTTTTACCCAAAAGCGTTACTCGTTTTAGGCTTATATGCGGGCAAAATGGGTTATCGTAAGGGTTTTTGATTATTGCATTAAATAAATAATTGAAACTCAAATAACTAATATTTATGTTTTATTTCGAAGATCGATAAATATCCCACCCTACAATGTAAAAAAAGGTTCCTTTTATTTTAAAAAACTCTGTTTTTTTTAGCCTTGTTGTTAGCTTACCCGTATTGGGCCACCTTCCCTACACTTTACAAGTTCTGCGTTAGACCCGTCATGACGTATGCTTCGCCAATCTTTGCCCACGCCAAACCCTCCCTACTGCACAAACTGCAGGTAGTTCAAAACCTCTTTTGCCGCCGGGCCACAAACGCACCGTGGTACGTGCGTAACGCGGACTTGCATAGAGATCTTGAACTGCCTACAGTACAACAACATCTCAAAACACTCTCTGAAGCGTTTTTCAAACGCTCCGAAACCCATCCCAATCCTCTAGTTCGTGATTCAGTCTCATATACTACTCCTGTGTTAGACTCGAAGTTCAAAGTCGCTAGAACTAGAACTAGAACAAAAAAAAAAAACCAATAATCATCATTCGTTATCGAACCGTCTTTCTTTTCGCCTCCAACATACCTCCAAGCTCCTAAAACTGCATATAACAAAGCTACACTCTATAGAGTTTCTCACTTTTAGAATTGAATTCTCTCCATCGCGAAGACACAAAGCAACAAAGTAATTTGAATGCAATACTCAAAAAGTTATTGTCCTTGTTAGTGTATAAGATTCGTATACGAGCATTTCGATGTTTGCAGGTAATACGGTGAATAAATTATGTTTTTATTCAACTTCATTTTGTATTAATTTTCTTATATTCGCGCATATTATTAAAATGATAATAAATATGTATGAAGAATAACGAGTTGCTTCTGAAATATAATCCGTCACAATAAAGATCACAGTATAAAAAATAAAATAAAAAGACGCTTAGAGATTTGTGTTACCGCGATCAATCACTGAAGTTAAGCGTTTCGTACTCTTTATGTTAAGAAATTAATGTTGTTTCCACCTATTTATATTATGTATGCTTGTTGTTATTCTTGAATTGAAAACTTATATTTGCCTCTTTTTAGGATAAAAATCGTTTGATGTTATCGACTTTTCAATCCAAAAATCTAGATCTAACAAACCCTCAATCTTAGTCAAAACCAGACGCTATTCGTAGGTAAGTTAGCCTTACGTAGCTTAGTCATCCTTTTGACGGCCAAGTGGCATGAGGGTAGAAGGTCTGCCTCATACGCCGGAGCTCCCAGATACTGCTCGGGTCATTCATTTGTGTGATGAACACCGATGTTTGTTCTCGGTTCATGCTTTTTAATATTTATGTTTATTCTGGGTTTGCTGAGCGCGCTGTGTACTGTGTGGTATTCATAAGCTCTTATTTAATATTATTATTTATTATCACCTGTTTCGTTTTCTCTCATTCTCTTTAATATAATAATCAAATTAACAATAGTCTTTATTCATCACAATATCTTACAAAAAGTACGAGAAAATATTTCAAATACACAAGTATTTAATTGGATAGTAAACCTGCGGATCAGGAGCACACTCTTAGGCCGCATCCGCGCCTTCACAATCCCACTCCAGGGATATCAGCGTAACCGAACCAAGTGATGGTATTAGGAAACTGATAGTCGCTTGCCTACTGTGAATTGGCAGACTTTTACACAAACTTTCTTAATATTTGGTTATATAAGGTTTCCTCACGATGTTCTCCTTCACCATTAGAACAGTCGGCTTTATGTACTTAAGTTGTGATTCATTGCATTAAGATCGAGAAGTTAGAGCCTTAATCTGGGCTTCCAACGCTCTTAGGGCGCATATATCTTACTAAATGATTTCACTTTTTCAAGAAAATAAATCGACACGGTATTTGAGGGTCTTAGTAAGACAATTAGTATAATTCCAACGTTTGTCTGTCAAACGTCCAATAAACTGAACATATTTTTATATAAAAGAAACGTATAATGTATTTTCTTAAAAAATCCCGTATATTTATTCGCTATTTCATAATTTCTATTTAATTCTATTACTTTGTGCAACATCGGAACATCATCATAATTGCAAGATAGATAGTTACGCATTTCTTCTTCAGTAAAATAGTTAACATAAATCACTGCCATAGGACAACCCACACGACGTATTAGTGTTAAACATCTTTATCGTGGTTTCGTGGTAGAGTAGTGTTTAGTTTATTGGCATTAAAATTAAAGAATCCTACTATAGTTGTGTACCTTTGTGTATGAGCTCAACTCGCTCTTGGCCGACTTTTATATTTAAAATGCGGATTTATAGTTTCATAAAGTAAATATTTAAATAATGCCAGTAGTAAACATCTTTATGTTTAAAAAATCATTTTCTCTGTAAGACTTGAATTGAATAAATGGATTATAAATTATAATATGGCACATCATAAGCTTTTTTGGAAATAAATTACGACATTTATGAGATCAAACAGTCTTTATTAGTTAAATCACTTCTGAGTACTTATTAGTAATCAACAATTAAAATTTTAATATTATAAATCGAGACATCGAGTTTTCATTTCATTCCAGAAATTAAAATAAATGGTTTAAACATATTACGATTCTAGTGACATCTGCACAGTATTAAATGATCATTATATTACCACAACGCCTGATAATTGCAAACTCACTACTAAACCTTATAAGATAATAAGTAATTCAAATTCTATTTTTATGACACGTGTTACCTGAACATGACATTATGAATCATAATAAAAAATTTAAAAATACCAATTCAACCGGTTATGACTCTATAAAGACTCCATTCATTACAGTTCCGTTGACGCATATAATTAATTAGACCCTTTCAGTTGGCGTTTTTCCAAATAAATTAGAAAAATCTATTGTCAAACCTCTGTTTAAAAAAGGGAACCAATCTGACGTAAGCAACTATAGACCAATGATAAAGATACGCATTTCGTCAAAACTGTTTGAAAAAGGGGTAAATGATAAATTATACAACTTTTTGACAAAACATAATTTATTAAAGATGGAACAGTTTGAATTCATAAAAAATATCGCATAACATTAGCTTGCTACACTTAAGTCAAAGTTTTACAGAATCTATGAATAGACGTGTATACCCAGAATCTATATTTTTAGACATGTCTAAAGCATTTAATCGAGTTTCACTCGACATACTACTTGAAAAGTTATAGTGCTATGGTTTTCGGGGCAAAGCTCTTGACTGGTAGAAAGTTACTTAACAAATAGGAGACAATGTGTTGAAATAGCTCACATGACGAATAATACCTTACAATTCTACCAATCTCCATACAGCTACATTGGATGAGGATTTCCTCAGGGTAGTGTATTAGGCCCATTGTTATTTTTAATTTATATTCATGACCTGCCAAACCTAACTTATCATGAAAGTATATTATTTGCTGATGATACGACAATCACAATAAAATTTAAAAATAATTATGATGCTGAAAAAGAAACAAATATAGTTTTAAGTAGCGTAGTAATTTTCTAGACATTAATAATTTATCAATCGATCAAAAACAGATGTTCAAATTGAGTATGATAAAAATAAGTTAGATTTAGTTAACTCAACAAAATTTCTTGGTATAACAATCGACAAACGTCGCAACTGAAAAGCAACGTAAAAACATAAAATAAACATCTTATGTTCAAAAATGTATAAATTTATTTATGTACTTAAACGGATAACTCTAACAATATCCACTCAGGCAGCTAAACTGGCTTACCATGGATATGTTTCTTCAAATATTCGATATGGACTTATTTTATGGGGTAACTTAGTTGAAGCTGACAGAATATTTAAAATCCAGAAAAAATGTCTACGCTGTATTTTTAAAGCACATTCTCTAGATAGTTGTAGGCCTCTATTGAAGAAATTGAAAATATTATTACTTCCGTTACTATACATTTTTGAAATTTGCTATTTTGTAAAGAGACACATGCATCTTTTTAAGAATGAAGTTGATATAATGGGATATCGTTCTAGACATAAGAAAAATCTTTATATGCCTGCTCAAAAACTCAAAATATATATGACAAATGTATATTGCATGGTAGTTAGGATTTTCAATAAACTACCAGTCGAGTACAAAAACCTGCCAGAAAGAAAGTTTAGAACAGCTTTGTTTAATCTTTTAATTGACAAATTGTTATAATATACATGATTTATGACTAAAAATAAATTTTGATACCTACCTATAAACCTATACTTAATTGACATTGGCATTGTATAAGATTTCCCTTATCAAGTGAATGCTACCGAATTCTCTTCTGAATGAGCGTGCTGGGGCTTATAGAGACGCGCTCCCGCCCCCAGTCGGCATCCCCTCCTCTAACGGTCGTTTTACTTCTCTGTCAACATTATATTTATGTTTGCTCTAACAAAGTACTGTATTATTTAGCTATGTATTATACTTAAGCTATTTAGATGTGTTATTGTTGTTGTGATAACTATTTACACGCTGTTCTCAGTAGTAAATGTACCGGCACAACTTATAATTCTCCATATTGATGGTCAGAATAGTCTGACGCGTGTACAAAGCAAATAAATGAATTTTGAATATAACTTAAACAAACTTTTTTTGAAACTTAAGGAATCATTAAAATTCAAACATGGTTGGCTCACTTCAAACATGGCCACATTTGAAGTGAGCCATATTATCCACCATAACAAATATAATCTAAATCAAAAAGAAATTAACTTTTCATTAGTTTGCCGAACAAATTTCAAAAAGGAAAACATCGGTTTCCACTCCTGAGCATTCTTCATGACCCCATTACTTACAACATAGGCATTGAATTCATGGTTCGCCCTCACAATATAGATACTGTGCATCGACAACATCACTCTTATCAGGAATTTCGTCAGAATTGTCGTCGTACAAAGGTTATTTTTCTACCTCCAAGCTAGACATGTGTACCTCCTTAGATTTCGAGTCTTACCTTTTCCTTTATTGGTGTGTGGGATAGCTCAGCTTCTACTCGTTCTCAATTTTTATGGATCTGTCGTTCGTATGTCGTCTGTTTATAGGCCTTGGTTTTTCTTAATAAAAATAAGATTTCGTTTTATTTTCGTTTAATATCGAATTTTTACAAAGGTATTTTACGTCGTTTACGTATGGTGATGAAAGATGAATAAATACAAAAAAAACTGTCATTTTATATATTAAACTCGTCATGGCACACATACAAACTGGTCCAGTTAAAATAGTTGAAATGTGCTCCGACAGATGGCGTTAAGTTTAATTTGAAGTTTTCACTAGCGCTAACATACCGCCGGCCTTGGAAGCTTCCACTTAGCTTCCAACCTCTTAGTCGTGTAGTTTCCATGATGGCGTCTACTGGCAGACGCCTACTCTTGTTGTGGCTGAAGCGGCAGTGGGCAGATCTTTATAACGCTCGCCTGACGTTTCCGGTAGCCGTACGAATATCGGCGACTCGTGACACGCTGTCTTTTCCAGGATATACTCGCGTAACTCTCCCCATTCTCCACTTGAGTGGAAGCTGATTCTCATCTTTGAGCAGGACTAAACTGTCGAGTTTGATGTCGTCTTTATGCACCTCCCACTTGGTTGGCACCTGCAGCTCCGTAACGTACTCGAGGGACCAGCGCCTCCAGAAGTGCTGTCGTAGTTGATCGATTCGGTCGTAGCGCAGCAGGTGAGCCGTCGGCGCGGCGGAGATGTCTGCAGCAGCCGGAGCGGTCATCGGTCGGCCAATGAGGAAGTGAGCTGGAGTCAAGGGTAAGTAATCACCTGGGTCTGTGGACATAGAAGAAATAGGACGGGAATTCAGGACGACCTCGATTTGTGCTAATGCTGTGCTGAGCTCCTCGTACTTTAGATGCGCGTTACCCAATACTCGTCTTAGGTGGTGCTTACATGACTTCACCCCTACTTCCCAAACTCCCCCAAAGTGAGGTGAGTATGGAGGAATAAATTTAAAAGTAATACCATCGTTGGCAGCAAAGTCGACTATTTCTTTCGAACTATTTTTTAATAATAAAGAAAACTCCTTTTCCGTTCCTACAAAGTTTTTACCATTGTCGGATAATATCTCCAACAGTTTACCTCGTCTAGAGATAAAACGTTTTAATGCTTAAATATAATCAGCCGTAGATAGATCACTATCCAGTTCTAAGTGTATACATCGAGTTGCAAAACAAATAAACAAGCAAACATAACTTTTAATTAATTAGACCCACGCCCTCTACGATTCAATATGAAAACTGGCCCTGCGTAGTCAACTCCAGATCTATAGAATGGAAAATTTGCATCTAAACGTTTGAAAGGTAAGTTTCCCATTACAGGTGCTGGAATTTTACCCTTCATGCGTGTACATATTATAATATGATTTACAACTTTACGCGCCAGATTTCTGCCGCAGAGCAGCCACCAACTCTCGCGAATAATACATAAAAGCAGCTGTGGTTTTTTTTTCCTCCACCGAGAGGGCAGGAGGATAAAAAATGCTCTGACGCATACTCCGCGCGCGCGCGCGCCGAGCCTACCAGAGCCCTACCCACTAAAAAACCCCCCGAATGACTCGTGCAATTTTTTGCCTCACAGCCTTCATCTAAACCGACGGCCAATTGGAGAGACAGAAGGGGTCACCCGCTGGGTTTTACATAGCACTAAAGGTGCTCAAAGAACTATTGGTGAATTCATAGCACTGAAGGTGCTCAAATTGCAAAGAGAAGGTAAATTAAGTTACATTAATAGAAGTTAAGTTAATTCGAATTTACGTAAGAACTAGGAGTTGCGGACAGAAGGGTTTGGAGATCGGCTGACAGTCTGGAGGAAGAGTACTCTTGCGCATTCCTAGGCCTAGCGACTTTGAACTTCAAATCGAGAACAGGGGTAATATACGAGGCTGAAGCTCGAACTAAGAGATTGAGGTGGAATTCGGAGCGTGTAAAGAACTCTTCCGAGAGCGTTTCGAGGTGCTGTTGCACTGTAGATAGTTCAAGATTTCTGTGCAGTTCCGCGTTACGCACGTACCATGTTGCGTTTGGGGCCCTGCGGCAGAAGAGATTTTGAACTACCTGCAGTTTGTGCAGGACGGAGGGTTTTGCGTGGGCAAAGATTGGCGAGGCATATGTCAAAACGGTTCTAACGCAGACCTTATAAAGCGTACGTTTGTTTCTGAGAGACATTTTACTATTTCTACCTAACATACAATTTAGGCGGCTTAAGTAAAGACGGGCGAGTTTTGATACTCTATCGACGTGTGGTTTGAACGCAAGCGTCGGATCTAAGGTGACGCCTAAGTATTTAATACTGCGCTTCCAGGGGATGAGAATGCCTAACATTCGAACGTGGGGATCGCGAGCGGGACGACAGCGTTTGGGGTCGAAGTGAATCGCAGAACTCTTTTCAGGGTTCACATCGATGCGCCATTTTTGAAACCATACACGGAGGGAGTTTACGGCCTTTTGGAGTCTGGTGACGAGCTGCGGGACACTGTGACCTTTGGTGTAAAGGGCGTTGTCATCGGCAAAGAGGGCGAGTTCAACGCCTTTCGGCCGGATGGGAATGTCGTTGGTGTACATGGTGTACAACAGAGGGGCGAAGGCTGAGCCTTGAGGGACTCCAGCCTTTATGCGACGAGGCGCGGAAAGTATGCCTTCATATTTAAATCGATACGTACGGTTTTTGAGAAACGACGCGATTATCCTGACTAGGCGATCCGGTAAGCCTATTTTGTAGAGTTTATAAACTTTTATTTTATTTTTTATTTATAAACTTTTATAAACACACATTCGCGTGCGGTACGTTACACCGAGCGCACGTATCATAGTTAGTGGTATATTAATTCTCCGTTTGAGTTTTTCTATATACCCTCATTTGTAATATGTTTTAAAATGAGTGAAAATAGTGACATTTTTAATAAAATACATAATGTATGTGAAAAGGACTTAGAAGAAAATGCGATACGTGAAGAAGAAGTGGAATTAGATTTGGATAATACATCCTGCGAGTTGCAAATACCTATGCGACGTGCTGAGAAAAGAATAATAAGCAGTGAAGAAGAAGATCTAAGTAAGGAAGGTGCAGAAGAAAATTTTATAACTGTTCAAAAAAGGAAACCTAAGAGATTACTTCGTAGTTCCTCTTATACCGGAAATAACGGTAAGCATATTGATCCCGAAGACGTTTGGGAAGTATGTGTTACCTCCCAAACTATACTACCTAAGCCTATTTCGATGGCAAAACTTTTAAGATCTTTACAAATTGAAAACATTAAAAGAATCAAATATCAAAACCCATATAAGGCTCTAATTTTGTTTGAATCGAGAGAAGATGCTAATCAAATTCTAGAGTGTGAGAAGTTAAAGGAATCTGGATACAGGTGTCAATTAACAAACGAAGTAAACTTATCATATGGTGTAGTACGTCAAGTTGAGCAAGACATTGAAATAGAAGAACTGCAAAAAATCTTTAGTTGTATGGATAAAACAAATATTTTATCAGTGAAAAGGCTTAAAAAACTGTGTAGTTCTGGAATATGGGAAGATAGTGAGACGGTTCGTATATGTTTTCAGTCTCCCACTTTACCTCCATATGTTTATGCATATGGTTGCAGGTTTAAAGTGGAACCATATACCTTCCCCGTGACCCAGTGTTCGGGGTGTTGGAGGTTTGGACATACTCTACGTACATGCCCATTAAAAAAGAAGCTTTGCCCTAAATGTGGCCAAGGTCACGAAAATTGTGACACTTTAACTTTTAAATGCATGAATTGCAAAGGCAACCACATGTCACTTGATAAAAAGTGTCCAACATTTTTGAAAGAGAAAGAAGTACGAATAATAATGAGCAAGGAGAATTGTGCCTATAGAAAAGCACTTAAACTGTACTCAGAAAACAGAAATTACAGGGAGATCTTTCTGCAAGAGGGAGAAAATGTCATACAGGGTGAATCGTCGAGAGTAACCGAAAGTATGTCTTATCGTGACATAGCAGCACTCAAAAAAGACGACAAAGCTAAGGTAAATAAGAATACACCAGCTTCGCAAATTACGTACCCGCAAACAAAACCCAAAATTATTAAGAAAAAAATAAGACCTGACGTAGCCATAAATGATTTTCTAGAAAGTGATGTGAATATAATGAACTATGAAGAAGAAGGTAATAACCAAGAAAATTGTAAAAAGAGAGAAAACAATTTTTCAATCAAGAGATTCTTACGGAAAGCTCAAGAGGTCCTGTTGTCAGATTATTCTTTTGAAGAGAAAGTTAAGTGTTGTGTGCAATTTTTAATAGGAGAGTGTACTACTTTTTTCGCAAATTTTTTTAAGGATGGTGAGCTAGTTAAAAGTATCTTAAAACTATTTATTAATGGCTAATTTACATACTAATTTTATCGTTAACTTTACTCAATGGAATGCACAAAGCTTAAAACCAAAAAAAATATTGTTAGAGACGTTGATGTTAAAAGAGAAAATCCACGTTGCAATAATTAGCGAAACCTGGCTAGGACAAGATACTAATATTTATTTTAATAGCTATAATATTTATAGATTTGATCGATCTGACTCCTATGGTGGCGTTGCAATTATAGTGCATAAATCAATTCCATCACATATTTATCCGTGTCATGTAAATAATAGAGGAATAGAAATTTTATGTATTAAAATTTTAAATTGTATAAATTTGGAATTCATAGTTTCGATATATTGTGCGTCTACTGTTAACACATCGCAAGCAGATTGGGACGGCATATTTTCGCAGTTTTCTAAAAAGTCTCTAGTGGCTGGAGACTTTAACGCGCATCGCTCCGTTTGGTCTTACAAAAATGATATTAGAGGTTATCAACTCGCCGATAGTGCATTAGAAAATGGATTTTCGTGTCTTAATAATGGTTCTCCAACAAGGATAAAATTAGTAAATGGCAGGCTGCAAGAATCTTCCCCTGATATCACTTTTGTATCAATGGACATTGCTCTAAATTTTAAATGGACAACTCTAAATGAAAACTTGGGCAGTGACCACGTAGTTATAAAATTTTCTTTTTCCTATTATGATTCTATAAAACTTACAACAAAACGTAATTATAAGAAAGCTGATTGGATAGCATATACAGATAGTTTAAAAACGTATAACTCAAATTATTATGAAAGCAACTTACCATCAAAAATACAGGATATTTATGATTCATTCGAAAAAGCTTTGAATGATGCAGCTGATAAGCATATTCCTAAGATCAAAACATGTACTAATCCGCAACAAAAATTTACACCTAAACCTTATTGGCAACCTCATCTTTCTCGACTCATAGCTGAAAGACGTCTCAAATTGAAACAGCTCAGACGTAATCCAACTCCTCAAAATTTAAAAGAATATGAAGATAAATTAGCTGAATGTAAATTAGAAATAGGTCGTGCAAAATTAAATAGTTGGCAAACCTTTTGTAAAAATATTGATAGCAACGCTACTGCGTCAGATTTGTGGCGAAAAATGAGTTGGATTAAAGGTCGCAAATATCAAAAAAGAACTGTACCTATTGATAGGAAAAAAGAGCTCATTTGTAACTTAGCCCCTGATTATACTATGCCTTCTATTCCAACCGTAAAATCAACCAATCCTATTCTAGAAGATAAGTTTACAATGAAAGAACTACTAAGTTGCCTAAAAAAAAAAGATACTGCTCCGGGGGTGGACGGCATTACATATTCTATGATTTTCCACCTACCCTTATGTGTTAAACAGCATTTGCTTAATATTTATAATCTAATATTTAAATACTCAACAATACCAAAACAATGGCGTATTATAGAAGTGATTCCTATACCTAAACCTGGTTCTTCACAATCTGATATTAAATTAAGACCCATATCACTTATATCATGTATTTGCAAAATCTTTCATTCAATGTTGACCAAGAGATTGGAGTGGTATGTCGAAAAAGAAGCCTTCCTATCACCAAGTACTACAGGATTTAGAAGAAGTCATTCTTGCATAGATTCTTTAGTACAGCTAGTGTCATACATACAAACTGGATTTTCCGAAAATATGCCTACTCTTGCTTGTTTTCTCGATGTAGAAAATGCCTACAATGATGTGTTAATAGAAGAAGTTATAATTACTCTTGATGAATTAGCTGTTGGATCTCAAATATGTAAATATTTATGGGCATTTTTATCTAACAGAATACTTAAAATTAGGGATGAGCTCTCAGGTGGATATTTGAGTAGATGCACTGGTAGAGGATTGTCACAAGGGGACCCGTTGTCACCATTGCTTTTTAATTTAGTAATACTCAAAATTTTTAAGCATATCCATAATGTAGAAATTGAACAATATGCAGATGACTTAGTATTTTATTTTAAATCAAAAAAATTATCTCAAAGCATAGAAAATATACAGAGTTCATTAAATTTACTACTTGAAATATTAAGAAAATTAGGTTTAGAAATTTCAGGCAACAAAACAAAACTATGTCTTTTTTCCAGAGCGCACAGATTACCGGAAATAAATATATATATAAATGGCCGAGCTTTAGAATTAGTGGAATGTCATAAATATCTAGGGTTATGGCTTGACAGAAAATTACTTTTTAGCAAACACATTAACGAATTAGCTGAAAAAACTTTTAAACACCTTTATGTGCTTAAAATGCTTGTAGGAACCTCATGGGGAGTGCATCCTAGCCATCTTAGAAAACTATATATATCATTAGTGAGAAGCAGGATTGACTATGGGTGCATTCTTTATGACAGTAGCGCAAAATCTCATCTTGAAAAAATTGACAAAATTCAGAACCAAGCCCTACGCATTATTGGCAGCTTTATTAAATCTACACCCATTCATGTAATGGAAAGCGAATTATGCGTCCCTCCTCTCCATTTAAGAAGGCAATATCTTGCTGCTAAATATGTCCTTAAGTGCTCGTCCTTATCTAGCAATTTAACAAACCGTGCCTTGGATCAATTGCAGCTTAGTATATCTAAAAACTATTGGCGTAAGAAAAAAAAACCCCTTATTTGTTCTGTTTATGAAAATACCAAACTTTTAAAAATGCACTCATCGTCCAAATTGCCAATGTTTCAATTAAATACGTGGGTTTCACATATTGATACCTTAAATATAATAGAAATTAATTTAGATAGTGTCAGGGGAGCAAAAAAAACATTTGATCCCAACATACTTAATAAAGACGTTATTTATGAATTAGGACAGAAATACAAAGACTGGCATACGATTTTCACAGATGCCTCGAAAATTGATAACTGCCTAGGTGCAGCATACTTAGATAATAACAATAAGGTTAGCTATTGTTATAAAATCACTACTGATGTATGTATCATGTCTGCGGAACTCTTTGCTATTTCAGAAGCCATATCATATGCTTTGACCGTAGGCCACCATAAAGTAGTTATATTCACAGATTGTAAAAGCGCTCTTCAACATATCATTCACTGTTCGGGTGGTGTTAGAGGTATTCCACTGGCCTATTCTGTGTTACATAAAATAAATCAACTACCTAGTGAGCTGGCACTGAAATTGCAATGGGTTCCATCTCATGTCGGACTTATTGGTAATGAGGAGGCTGATAGATTAGCTAAGTATGCATCTAAGGACGGAAATGAAGTGAACGTTTTACTAAATTTTTCAGAACTTTTACCAAAATTTAAAAGAAAGTGCTATGACGACTGGAAGGCACATTTTGATGAAAAATCAAAGGACAAAGGGATTTGGTACAAAATTATACAAAATGAGCCTCCTCATCTACCATGGTTCGATAAAAGTAAAATAAATAGGAACTTATTAAAAATAGCTTTTCGACTTCGTTCCGGACACATTCCTTTAAACAAGTTTGGCTATCTGATGAAGAAGTTACCTTCACCTAATTGTGAAGTATGCCAGAAGATAGAAGACGCATACCATATTTTGATGGAGTGTGTTAGGAACAAGGTCGAAAGACAATGTCTTTTTAATTTATTAAGATGTAATCCCTTCTTGTTAGGATGTATCCAAAGTTTAATTTCTGAACCTTGCACTAAAAATTCTAAGTTAATTTATATATTTGTATACAATAGTTTAAAAAAAATAAGTACCTACTAATTTTAATATTTAATATGTTGTAAAATCTCATAGTTGTGATGTACTATTATTAAGCTCCGATGGGACTGACATGGTCACAACTGTAGTGACCCAAAGTCCCAAAAAAAAAAAAATAATAAAGAGAAAAAAAAAAAAAAAAAAAAAAAACTTTTATAAACAGACTTTATCGAAAGCCTTGGCTATGTCGAAGAAGACTGCGATCGCTTTATGACGTCGCGGGTAGAAGTCGTCGAGTATGTATTCGACTATACGGTGTACTTGCTTAGCGCGAAAGCCGAACTGATGGGGAATGATGAGGGGATCGCCATCCGTTAGAAACAGATGGTTACGCATTCGAGAGAGTATGACTCTCTCGAGAAGTTTAGATATGGTCTTGAGGAGGTTGATGGGTCTGTGATTAGCCGGGATATTCCGAGGTTTACCCGGCTTGGGAATGCCTATGACTGTCGCTTCTTTTCAAGCTTTTGGAAAGTAGCTATGGTCGAAGGAGGCATTGAAGATGATAGCTAACAAGGTAAGCACCTGTTGCGGCAGATGCTTAAGTGCATGGTTGGAGATTCCATCCGCACCCAGAGCCTTTTTGGATTTTTGATGTCTAATGAGAAGAGAAATTTCGTCATTAGACACTGTGACGGGGTCAGCGGTGATGGCGAGAGAGTCCCTTCGGAGGACTTCGTCCTCCACCACCTGGATGTGGGAGGGATTCGCGGGTTGCGTGCTGGGCGAGCATTGAGAGGCAACGCTATCAGCGAAGCATTTGGCTTTCTCTTCATTTTCAAAGGCGGTAGTGCCGTCGGAACGGGTGGGAGGTAGAACGTGAGTGGCGGCATCTACACGTAGGGCTCGGGCCATGCTATAATACGCTAGGTGGGACGTGGAGATATTCTCCATGAGATCGTTCATTTGAGCATCTTGGAATTCCGCGAGGCAAGACCTAACTTTACGTTGAAGCTGATTCGCAGCTAATCTATAGGCGGGCGTGGGATAGAGCTTGGCTCTCCGGGGAGCCGCGTTATTAGCTTTAATAAGATTGCTAATGGCTAAGGAAAACGTGGGTTTGCCTTACTTAGCAACCTTTTCGTTGTCACTGATGGCTGAGTTGATAGCATCAGTGAGGTAATCGACTACGGAGTTTATTTTTTCCGGGCTATCTAATTGGTCGGGCGAGATCGCGAGCCGAGAGTTTGGGGCCTCTAAGACTGAAATTAACGTATTTTTAAAACCTTCCCAGTTGGTAAAGGTCTTAGGAGAGGCGACGTTATCGTTAGGCGGCCCTAGCAATAGGAAGACAGGGCGGTGATCGGAGCCTGGGTCATCGAGCGGTTCGATAGACCTGAGATCGAGGTTGGTTCGTTTGATGATCGCAAAATTGAGGATATCAGGAGAGTGGTTTGGGTTGTCGGGATAGTGAGCTGGAGTGACAGGGGAGAGATGACGTATTTGGGAAGAGATAGCGGTTTGGAGTGAGCTAAGTCTCTTGAAGAAGCGATAAGTCTGGTTCGTTGTTCTGAAGGAACAGTTTGAGCTCAGGAAGGTTAGTTCTAAGGCTACGAACGTTAACAGAAACTAGGGATAAGCCCTTGGGTTTGATATGACAGGACGCGGGATTTGCGGGTCTAGATACTTATTTAACGAATTTATACGAAAAATAAAATTTATAAAGAACTAAGTAGGGAGTGATGCTCGGCTAACGCAAATAGACGATCTTGAGGAGAGCGGGCGGCTCGCAGTTTGCGAGCTAGTACGGAGATTTCCTTAATGTCGACGTTTTGAATGACTTCGAACACGGTCTTCATGTCCTCAGCCAACGACGACTGAGGTGAAGTTGTGGAGCAGGACGCGGGCCTACGGGAGCTACGGGAGTTGAGATAGGACGGGAAGGTGCAGGTGAAGCGATCGTACGCTGTCTCCAGGACAGAGCCGGAGTAGGCGTCGGCTGCACGGGCTTTGCTTCCGGGGGACCCCGTTTGCGCAGCGACGGGAAGTTGGCAGGAGTGAGCGGTGGCGCCGGACAACCCTTGTAGTTGTACAACGCCCAGCACACATCTAAGGGGGGAAGTGGAGTTGGGACTGCGAGTGCACTCCTTTGTATTATGGAGATCTAGGCACTTTACGCACCTGGGAGGGGCAGAGCAGGCATTGCCCAGGGTGCCCACGACGGTTAGGACGTTTGACGGAGATGTTCGAGAGTCCGCAAATTGTGCGAGCCTCTCCGAAAATCTCTCTCGAGTTGGGAGTATTGGTTAGGATTACTAATGCTAACGGAAAACGTTTGCCGCGGTTGGAGTGCATCTTGTGCACTGCTTCAGCTGGGAAGCCCTGGGACTTAAGGTCCTCGAGAATGTCGTCGTTACTGAGTTTGAACGGGACGCCCCGTAATACCGCGTGGACCTTGCGCTCCTCCGGGAGGGCGTAAGTATGATACGCGATTTGTTTGATCGATAGAAGCCTAGTAAAAGGCCGGAAGTCGTCGATGGTCGCGACCTGAATTTTAATTGATTCACCTGCATTTGCGGCTTTTTAGTAGTTAATTTTGTGCTCTTTGCACAAGTTAAAAACCGCGGTCCAACGCGCTTTTTCGCTGAGGGAGCTGAGGCTTAGGTGGGACGGGAGCGCAGCGCGTCGCTGGCTTCGACGGGACCGACTTGGGTGTTGAAGACACCGCTGCTTTTTTCGAACGCTTCTTAGAGCGTTTGGCAACTAATTGGAATGGCGGCTCAGAAGAGCCGGTTAAAGTGACGAAGCTTCGGACGTGGCGGAGTCTGAATCGCTCCCGGGAGCGGTACGCTTCCTACGTGATGTGCGAGAGGACGTGTCCGACACACAATCCATGTCGGAGGGCACAGGAGACGCGGGAGAGCTAAAGACCTGAGGGGTCTGGGCGTGGGTGGCCTGAGGGGCCGGGGTTGGGGCCTGAAGGGCCGGGGACGCATTGTTGCCTGTAAAGCCTGCGTTAGAACATCGTCAGATATGTTGGCGCCGGACGTTATGAGCGCCTGGGCGAAGGCTTTCGCAAAGTTTACTAAATTCTGCGAATCCATAATGGAGGGTTGGGACTATAAATATATAATTATATAAAGTATGCCTAGAATTCCTAGTAAACTAGCGAACCCTAGCGGCTAACCTCCCTACCAGCGGTAGTGGGCCTGGGGAAAATAACTTAAAACTAACCGTAGTTCACCGAAGGCCACTACCTAGAATCCTAAAAAGGGTATGCAGGTAAAGAGTTGACCGCGTTAGGGTCAACCTTTACTGACAGAAGGGGTGAATGCACACAAAAACACACAGATATGATAAAAAATTAAAAAAGGAAATATAGGAAAAATTAATAAAATAGAAGAAGGAATAAAATAAAAATAAAGGGACTGGATCAGTACAAATTCGTTGTCACCTTTAAGTATCATTTGTACTGAAACCAGACTACTCACACTGGGCACACACAGCACTCAGTACAAGCACAACACAACTCAGCACAGCACTTTGAAGACTAGAATACTTAATCTCAAAGAAAAATAATCACTTCGACAGCGCTCGGAGGGAGTAAGAAAACACAGAAAGTCACGGAACCAACTCGCTATACTGTGACGTCAGGAAACTGAGCGCCACTGAATAACGGGAAGATCAATTGGAGTCGTCTTGCACGTCCGTACCGGGCGGTGATCGGAGCGAGAATGAATGCAGCTGTGGTCCTGCATGTAATAATTTATAATGTTCACTCTAAAACAAAAGCAACGTAAATCGACTTTTAGTGCATAACAATATCGGGAGTCGTTTATTATACTCGAAAGGGTTGAGTTCAAAATGTTCGTGCCGTTGGCCACTTATGTTTCAATAAAATATATAGGTATAATTATTTTTATTATAATAATCAATAAGGTTAATACCATATTTTATAATCACATGAGCTAAATACTAATTAATTGTTTTTATTTTTAGTCTAAAAATAGCCATCATTAGAGTAAACTTATAATAACTATATTGTATTGGACCACAAATTATTTAATCTTAAAAATATTTGTTACTTCATTTAATAGGGAAAAAAGGAAAAAAAGGAAAAAAATAAGCAATTAACAACTAATCAATTATTTATTGTGTTAGTATGCTATCTCATTAGTAAGCAGGCTGCATTCACTTGTTGCACAAAAACAGAGCGAATGTTTTTTTAAATTGAGGGTTGCCGATCAAACATAATAATTTCGCACATAAACCCAAGCAAATAAAAAGCACAAAAATAAAATTTTTTACTATAAAGCTGACATAAATATATTTTTAGTGATATTATTTAATATGTTACAATTTCGACATTTTTTAAAGTAATCAATTCAACTGAATATTTATGTCATCTATTTTAAATCATAAAGATTTCCTCAAGTATATCTTTTTGCATAATGATTAACCTATAGTTCGATAACCTTGTCTGTATCGGTAAAGAAACAAGCAGTTACATATTGTTTGATTTGCTTTTATGTCTTTTACATATTTATATATATATATATAATTTGGTTCTGACTTTCTTTTTAGTAATTATTATAAAATGTTATAAAAATTAAGGTACAGTAATTTTTTGCGTAAAGTACTGAAATCAAAAGCTTATTGAGGGCCTGAAATGAACTCAACTATTTGCATTATTGCCTAGTCTACCACCTACACTAATTAATTTATTATCGTCTAAGAATACGTTTAATCCTAAAACACGCTTCGTATTTTTACAGATATCCAACTTCTTATTACTAACTAAACTATGATATAAACCATGAAATGATTACATTTGTGCGAAACGCGCCAACATTTGCTGAGATGCGTCTAACTCCGAGACTGATAAGGAACCGGTTTGACGCGCCAGTTTACTGCGCACGGCCCGCGTGTTATGAATGAACCGCAATACATATGCACCTGTTCGTTTTAATTTAATGAACGACGAAAATCTCTCAAAATCAAATACGTTCTCAATATTAACACATAACGCGCTCACCTTCTTGTGATTTCAGGTAAATCGTTTCAGGTTAATCGTTTAACTCGATGGTCGGCTGCTTACGCGATAGCCACTCGCTGCTGTGTAGGTACTCGGGACCGTTCCACCATAACTTATTTGTCTCAAGGTTGTTGACGTTTAAACCTCTTTGACGTTTATAACAATTCGGCAGGGTTCTGCTTACCGTCTACATGCAACCACAACGCATCGCCCGTCAATTCGTTAATTTCCGTCACGCGATTTTGTACAAAAGTTTTAAGTAAATGTTGCGATGTATTCAGCCAATATATAACAATAGTTAAGTCTGTATGAAAGAATATATTATTGAATTTTAAGCTAAGAAAATTACAAATAATTTTATATAATTTACAACCAATTAAAGCGCCACAAAGTTCAAGTTTTGTAATGCTAATCGTTTTTACTGGCGCGACTTTACTCTTTGCACAAAGTAACATAACTTTAACCGAGTTATTATGTATAGTGCGTATGTAAGCACATGCCCCGTATGCAACTTGTGAGGCATCAGAAAAAATGTGCAACTCTCATCGATTATAATCATGATACCTAACAAATCATGGAATTTTTATATTATGTAAATGTTGAGTTACCGAATCTACGAAGGTTTTAAACTTTATTTTAACATGTTCCGGAACTATGTCATCCCAACCAAGTTTTGCATTAGCGTTTTTGCTATAGTATTAGTAGGAGCTAAAAATCTTAGAGGGTCGTAAATCTGAGCGACAATTGATAGCATTTTACGTTTAGTTAATGGAGAACTATCAAGCCTGAATTTAGTTGTAAAATAGAATTCATTGTTTTGTTATGCCAACCTAAGCCTAAAGTTTTTGTTTGCGTATGCTCACCCATGGATAAATCTTTGCATGCAGAGGGGCTGACGTCACAATTTAATGTCCACTTACGCAACGGATATCCGTATTGAGATAGAGTATTGGATGTTTCTTTGCATATCTTAATCAAAGTTTGATGATCACCGTATGAACACAGGAGATCGTCGACAAAGAAGTCCTCACGGATGACGTGAGACACTCCTGCGTTGTTGCAAGCTTCGGCTACTTGATGGAGACTACGCATACATAGGTAAAGTGCCGACGCTGTTCCGTAAGTCACCGTATTTAATCGATAAATACCTATAGGATCGGTGGGGTTTTCACGCCAAAGTATCACGCTAATGAGGTTGTATTAAAGTTTGTCTATAGGCCTTTTCGATATCAGCGCATGCAACGTACCTATGCTATCGAAAATGTAAGAGAATAGCAAGAATATCGTTTTGTAGACCGTTTGAGGGTGTTCGTCGTTTGGATACTTGGAGGGCGGGAAGACTAGCCGAGCTAACAGATGCAGAAAAGAATAATTTTGTATAGACATAAAGAGACTCTGTAAATTTATTTTAAAAAAAAAATATACCCGTGAAGTTTCTTGCCAGTTCTTCTTCACGAAGGTTTTTTTCGAACTGGTGGTAGAATCATGTTTTATTTGACGTCAATAAGAACAAGTAATTGTCAATGTTGAGAAATAAATATTTGAATTTGAATTTGAATTAGAGAAGGACCGATGTACTGAATTTCGTTAAAAAATTTGTTGTTCGAAGTAGCACAGCTCGCATCGAATACAACCCTAAGTTTAGTGGTCGTGCTACTCTGACGAAAGACCCCGTGGTGGGGTAGAAAATAATGAGGCCAACCGTAAGTATCTACCTTAGTCATGTGACCCATTTCACGATACTCACGCATAAACTCAGAGTACATGTGCTTATATTCAGGCATTCGCTTTAATTTATTTTCCAAAGGAATAAATCGTTTAAAAGCTATCTCATACGACATACCTAACGAATCAGCTGTCTCTTTTAAAGGTATGCAAACTGAAAACCTTCCATCTAATTCTCGTTTAATCGTAGGTTTAAATATTAGGTCTTTACCTATGAAATTGCCGTTTTTCACGAAATAAATGAAGCGTAATTTTTTTATATATTTTTTATTTCTATTAATCAAAATAGTCACCCATGCAATCAATGCATCTTTGCCAACGCATTGGTAGCTTATTGATGCCTTTCTTGAAGAAATCAGCTGGACGGGAGGCAACAAATTATTCAAAGGCATTTTGTACTGCCTCTCGGGTATTGAATTTTTTTCCCGCCAAGAAGTTATCCAAATTCTGGAAAAAGTAGAAGTCTGTAGGCGCAAGGTCTGGTGAGTACGGCGGATGACGGAGAACTTCCAACCCCAACTCTTGTAGCTTGGAGACCGTCTGCTGTGCAGTATGAGGTCGCGCGTTGTCGTGCAGGAGCAGTGGAGCCGAACGATTGACCAAAGCTGGTTGGAGACGTGCGAACTTCTCCATCATTGTGTTCAGTTCTTCACAGTACACATCTGCAGTAATGCTTGTCCCGTTTGGCAAGAAGCTGTGATGAATTACACCCGCGTTAGACCACCAAACAGTGACCATCACTTTTCTAGGGGTAAGTTTTCGTTTAGGGCATTGTTTGGGTGCTGAACCAGGGTCCAACCAACTTGCTGAGCGCTTACGATTGTCAAACAGGATCCATTTCTCGTCACAAGTAACAATGCGGTTCAGAATTCCTTCACTTGTATGCCTGCTGAGCAGTGCAAGGCACGTCTCCACGCGTACTACGCGCTGGCGGTCATTGAGTTCGTGGGGTACCCATTTGTCAAGCTTTTTTACCTTGCCAATTTGACGCAAATGGACCAATATTGTTTTGATGCTAACGTCGAAAGCTGCTGCTAATTCAGCCGTGGATTGAGTTTCATCCGCTTCCACAATTACCTTTAATTCGTCATTGTCTACCAAAGTTTTCGGACGACCACGGGGTTCATTTTTCAGGTCAAAATTTCCAGAACGGAAGCGGGTAAACCAATAACGGGTGGTGCGTTCGTTTGTAGTGTTCGCTCCGTAAACGTCGTTGATGTTGCGTGCCGCTTGTGCTGCCACGACGGTACTCATACTCCATAATTACTCGAATTTTTAACTTATCCATGATGACGAAAAATGTTCGAATGCGTTGAAAACAAAACACTAACTATTAAACAAATGACGATTTTAGAAAAAGAATTCCATGTTTGTCAAATAAAATTAATTTGAAATTAGAATTATCAGTCAAAAAAAAAATATTTTCATTTGAAATGGCCAGTACGGCAAAACGGCAGTTTCATAGGTAAAGACCTATTATTTCCTCACACTTTCGTTCATCATGGGTGAGAGGGTTTCTCAATGGCAATTCACCAATTTCTCAAAATCGCTTCAATTGTTAATCTATTACCTTATTATTTTCGCACAAGGCTAAGTTACAAATCGTATTAGTAACAGATTCATTCGTATAAATAGAACCTAAGATTAACCACCCCAGTTTGGTATCGTGTAGGTACGATCCACAAGACAATAGCATTTTCTTTTCGTTTAAAAGATCACAGAAAAGAACTGCACCTATTAGCAAATCGAGGCAAACCAAGGCAAGCCAAAGCAATGTACTTTCGAATAATATTCGTTTACTCTAGATTGTATAATCAATTCGCATGCTTTATTCGAGTGTGAGAGCGACTGTCCCAACCCCGAGTTTCGAACAGTGGACTGTATGAAATTTGTAAAATTGATTGTTACATAAATAGCTTCAGAAATGAAACTATGTTTGCTTCCGCTATCTAGGAGCGCTCGAGCCATGTATCGTTTATTATTGTTATTCAGATCAGTAACATATTAGTATATGTTGACAACAGAATCGACTTTGCCGGCGACTGACTGGAGATTAAGTCACCGTCATTGCGAACTGAACCTAAAGCAGAATGCAATACGGTCGAATTCGCCATAGGTTGTGATGCAACGTTAGGCATATTTCTATGTAACAAACTGTTATGTCTTTCTTTGCAGTGCTGGCAAGGTCCAAACAAACAATTATCAATCGAATGGCTACCTCGCAAGCAGTTATGACAGAGATTTTTATCATTTATTAACTTATAACGATAATCAACAGATAGATTTAAAAACATACTACACATATACAAAGAATGATTGCCACGGCACATCTAACATACGCGATTTCGTTTAGAATTTGGTTTAGAACTACCCGCAACAACATAGCTATGAATAAGCGCGCGCACCGGTGCCGCCGGCCCTGACGTAGTTTGCGATTTATTTATGATATAGTTATGTTTATTAACATTATTATTACGTTTGTAAGAACTATTTTAACTAGCGTTTACCATTTCTAACAAATCAGCTCTGTTTCTTGAAAACGTTAATAAATCACTCAATATTATTTTACGTTTTCCGTATTGATTTTGCAAGTTAAAAATAAGAGCACTTCTGTAATTTTCCCACTCTAGTTCTGTTGACGAGTCTAGCCTAGTAACAATTAAATAAATTATTCATGTATCCCACGAATCTTTTGGTTCTTCCAAAGAATTCAATGCGCGTAAGTTACGTAAAACACAATCAATTAACTTTCTAATCATTGATGGCGTTTCTTTATTAATATTAGGTAGGTTAAATAATAATTTGAGCACCAAAAGTCGATCGCTTTGGAACCTATTCAGCAAGAAGTCCACGCGTGAGTGTAATTCTCAGAAGTAAATTCTAATGCGCTTATTACTTGAAGTGCACTACCACTGAGAGAAGATCGCAAATAATGAAACTTTTGTATCGCATCTAAATCTGAACGTTCGTGGATCACAGTACAATATGAGTTTTTTAATTCTAGCCAGCTGTCATATGAACCGTTGAAGGTAGGAAGCTTTATATCGGGTGACTTAATTTGCGTATTTTTAGTACTAGTTCGAGGTTTTTCGTTACAAAATTCATCCGACAATGATTTGGCCAAAGAAACACGTTTAAAATAGCTGTCTTCAAAGTATCGCGATATTTCAACTGAGTCGGGACCTCACTTTTTTCGCTAAAATATTCTATTCTACTCTGTAACTTATTAAATTCATCATAAATAGATTCTAATTGTAAAATTCTTAGATTGAATTCAACTTTTCTAGTTTTCGACAATGGAATATCAGTATGTTTATTTATAAACTTTTCAATTGAAGTAACACGACCCTTAATAATTCCTCTACATTTTTTTAATTCTGTAAGCGTTAATTTTGAATATCCATTAGAACTAGAACTTTCTCTTATCGTAGGGGATCGACTACCCTCCCGCGAATTTACAGGCAAATTAATTGTTGGCAAAATATTATCATTCTCACGCACTTTTAGGGAAAATTAGATAGCTAGGATTACCAACAGTTTAAAAATCCACACCTTAGATGTATCTTTATCCAATTCGGGCAGCAAGGGATATCTTTTTTTTTCACCGACCGTTATAAAAGCCGTTACAAATCTGGAGCACTGAAATTGCACAAAATCACGATATTAGGCACAAATCGTTAAGGATTGAGAAGGATAGGATGGAGCTCAATAACCTGACCTGGATTCTCTCCTGGGCAGGCTGTCGAATCTTCGCGTAGTCGCACCCACTGGACATCCGACTCGACTGGACCAATGTGTGGGATAGCTCAGCTTCTACTCGTGCTCAGTTTTATGGATCTGTCGTTTGTATGGCGTCTGTTGTAGGGCTTCGTTTTTCTTAATAAAAAATAAGATTTCGTTTTATTTTCGTTTAATATCGAATTTACAAAGGTATTTTACGTCGTTTACGTATGGTGATGAAAGAAGAATGAAAACAAGAATACTGTCATTTTATATATTTAACTCGTCATGCACACATACAAACTGTTTCAGTTAAAATAGTCGAAATATGCTCCGATAGATGACGTTAAGTTTAATTTGACGTTTTCACTAGCGCTAACAATTGGCTTTATTCATAGTCTTTTCGATTTGGTCTTGCTTTTTTGTAATTAATCTAGCCTAGCAAGTCATTTTTGTACAGGGATGAAGTAAGCAATTTGGACTTCGCAGCCTGTCTGCCCCGGTTAGTTGTTTTTTGGGTGCTATTTCTGGTATGGCGATAATTGGAATGGCGTTACAAAGTTAAGAACTCTTAAGTTGATGGCTGCGGTGACGTTGCGATGGGAACTACAACTTTTTCAAAACTTCCAGGTGGAGTTTTATTCTAGTTTTTAAAGCTGACGTAGCATCACTAGATAACGCGTTACTCATATCAGGTTCATTAATTGAGTCACCTACGTCAAAAGTTTAATTTTCTATTGCGGGAGTAGCCGTAGTTGGTTCTGGTATGATATTTTCTTGATTTGAGATTCTACATTCTTGGTTCATATCAATAAAATCATGATATTTACAAATATTTCTGTCCATCGGATGCAAGAAAACCATTGACAGCTAACTCACCGCTTTGAGTGCGTAGATACACACGTATAAATACTTCCATCATATCTTATACGGTTAGGGGTCGTGAATTGTTACTCAACCATGATCATATTTCATCAGACACATTGTTTTTAGTGGACCCATGAATGATTTGTATAGAGGTTGTATTTTGTGGCTGGGATGTGGAGGAATTGATAGTAAGTGGACATGATTTTTCTTGCGAGCTCTATCAATTCAAGGTTTCTGGTATGACTGGTATGGCCATCTAAAATAAGCAATATTGTAGATTCTTCTGAGGGTTTCACGTGCTAGGTAAAATGTTGAAACCACTTTGTAAATAAATTTGTTTTGAATTCAACCTGAAGAGTGACATTCATGTATGGTACCAGGAGGGGCACCTTTCATTGAAAGCGGGTGACATCTTTTCGTCGGAAAAATAATCATGGGAGGAACAAATGAGCCTCCAGCGCTCATGCTTATCACGCAAGTTATTAAAGACCCCCTTTCAGATGATGTTAAACAACCCATTTTCCTTTTCCCCTTTTGACTTAGAACTTGGAGCATTGGGGATGGAAAAGCATAGATACCAGTCTCGGCCACGTTGAAATTTTTTCTGGAGGGAATTTGTAGAGAAAGTAGTAGTTGTAGTGTATTGCAAAGAAATGGTTCTCATTTTCGTTGTTAAATCCCTTAGCTCTAGCAAAAGAGGTTTCTATTGGTCGGTGAAAAGAAAATTCTGGATATCTTTCTGTAAATGACACAAGCCAATCTTTACCGGCACTTTAATTTTTTGCTAAAAAGGTATGACTGATTTTATTTTTTACTGTCAGCTGATAGGCTAAACTCATAACATCCTTTTGGACGAAGCAGAACAATTTAGCTGCCAAACATCGTAAAGTTGTTCAGGGTACTCTGTATAGTTTGGAAGCTTTTAGTGAGCTTTTATTTATTATTTAGTATATCTTCGATAGATTTTTTCATTGCCTCCTTGCAACAAATTTGCCGTTGTCTTTGTGATATCGCCTTAAAAAAAAACAACACTTAATAAAAATACGTTACATGCGGCCAAATGGCTTAGTAGGCCATAATTGCCACCTACCTAGTGAGCCATAATGGCTGCCAGCACGTTTTTGATTAAACAAAATCCCAGCTAAAAAGTAGTTAATAATGTGTGACTAAGATATCACCAAACATAGAACTAATAGTTAACCTATAACACTCTGCACTAAAACAACACAAAAACAAAGATTATTAGACGAAATAGAATGAGAAAACTTACCAAAAAATAACTTCAAATTCGATATTATTCGGTCGTCGAATTCTCTGGACATAAAGTCCGGTGAAATCAAAGTCCAGTGGAATTAAAGTCCTGTAAAATTAAAGTCTGATGAAATTAAAGTCCGGTGAAATTAAAGTCCAGTGAAATTAAAGTCCAGTGAAATTTTGAAGTCCGGTGAAATTTAAAAGGCCCGTAGGGCCATAAATAAACTGTCCATTTCGAAAAAAAACTCTCCTGACATACGCGCACTCGCTGCAACGCAGGTATCGACTAAACAAATACAGAATAAATCTATTTTAGAAAACCTTTCATCTGCATTATTTCATTGTGAAGATAGTTTTAAAAAAAGTTTTAGAAAACGTTTCACAAATATATTACCTTTATTACTATTATCTTAAGTTTGAGCCAAAGCTCTCACGCGAGTTCAGAGAGCTATTATCCATTAGCTTTAAGAGCAAATTTAAGGGAAAGCTAACATTTGAATACAACTTTTACTCCAGTCGTGTTTGAAAGTATTTAATTAAGTGAAATATTCTTGCTTAATCTGACTTTATACAACTCGTAGTAAATTTGTTCGTTTGACAAACATCCAGCTGTGTTGCTCTAAAAGATGAAAAGCTGACTTGAATACAATACTAGACGTACAAACTAGGAAACAACGTTATTTGTTGATTGAAGTTATATAAAGGGTGGCCAGAATATTGATGTCCAAAAAAAATTAAGCGTTTTGTGTTGTGAGGTATTTGAAAACACGACGAACCTACATTTTATTTGGATACCCAAAAAAACATTTTTCATTATGTAAACATTTTTAGTGTCACTTCAATGTATTAGCTTTTAATTACTATGAGATGCCTGTTATTAAGTAACATAAATATTTTACTGACCTGCATTTCAGCTGTAAAATTAAAAGATATGCCATCAGTGCCTATAAACTGCAAAACTTGTTAAATACTTGTACCATTTTATATATAAAAATGTATACAAAAAAGATGTATTTTAACGTTTCTATAGAAATTATAATATGATTGCTAATTTTTATACCAAATACTTTTCTTTTTGTGCAAAGGTCACTACAGCACGCCCAATAATAATATAAAAATAATCTTAAAACGGAATTTTATATTTTCCTTGGAACAGAAACATTTAAAACATTATTCTGAAACATATAAATCTCACAACAATGAATATAAAAAAATATATTTGTCATAATTTCTTATTAGAAAAAGGAATTACAATATATTTCTTACAAAACTTTTTTAACAAAAAAATAAAATTACGTTACTTTCGCACAAAATGATTTCAATGTATGTGTGAAGTCGTTTCAATAAATAGGAACGCTCAACATTTTTTAACATTTCCATTTTACAGCTGTGGGATTTTCAGACGTGTCAAGTACAGAAGGCGTACGGATACATCAGAGTACACGATCAGAGTTCAAATAACGGAAGAGTAGCAAAACAAATTTTAAAAGCATTACGTGGTAAAAATTGAGTGTACAATTTATGTATAACCACATAGTTTTTTTTCTACATTTATATGTTATTTTATTCAAATGAAAACTTCAGAATATACTGTATTTGTATGATCTTTGTATTTAAAATATTCAAAATAAATTATTACTGTCATAAAATTTGACCTGTAAATTTTATAAACAAAAAGTTTTTACATTTTATGGTTAATTTGTGTTTATACTATTTTCACGCAACCTCAAATTACTATTATTAATTTAAATCGAGTTTTGACTTTTGAAGTAGGCAGTTCAATGTTTACTTTCTTGGAAGTAATAGGTCTTTACCTATGAAACTGCCGTTTTGCCGTACTGGCCATTTCAAATGAAAATATTTTTTTTTTTTGACTGATAATTCTAATTTCAAAATTATTTTATTTGACAAACATGGAATTCTTTTTCTAAAATCGTCATTTGTTTAATAGTTAGTGTTTTGTTTTCAACGCATTCGAACATTTTTCGTCATCATGGATAAGTTAAAAATTCGAGTAATTATGGAGTATGAGTACCGTCATGGCAGCAAAGCGGCACAAGCGGCACGCAACATCAACGACGTTTACGGAGCGAACACTACAAACGAACGCACCACCCGTTATTGGTTTACCCGCTTCCGTTCTGGAAATTTTGACCTGAAAAATGAACCCCGTGGTCGTCCGAAAACTTTGGTCGACAATGACGAATTAAAGGCAATTGTGAAAGCTGATGAAACTCAATCCACGGCTGAATTAGCAGCAGCTTTCGACGTTAGCATCAAAACAATATTGGTCCATTTGCGTCAAATTGGCAAGGTAAAAAAGCTTGACAAATGGGTACCCCACGAACTCAATGACCGCCAGCGCGAAGTACGCGTGGAGACGTGCCTTGCACTGCTCAGCAGGCATACAAATGAAGGAATTCTGAACCACATTGTTACTTGTGACGAGAAATGGATCCTGTTTGACAATCGTAAGCGCTCAGCAAGTTGGTTGGACCCTGGTTCAGCACCCAAACAATGCCCTAAACGAAAACTTACCCCTAGAAAAGTGATGGTCACTGTTTGCTGGTCTATTGCGGGTGTAATTCATCACAGCTTCTTGCCAAACGGGACAAGCATTACTGCAGATGTGTACTGTGAGGAACTGAACACAATAATGGAGAAGCTCGCACGTCTCCAACCAGCTTTGGTCAATCGTTCGGCTCCACTGCTCCTGCACGACAACGCGCGACCTCATACTGCACAGCAGACGGTCTCCAAGCTACAAGAGTTGGGGTTGGAAGTTCTCCGTCATCCGCCGTACTCACCAGACCTTGCGCCTACAGACTTCTACTTTTTCCAGAATTTGGATAACTTCTTGGCGGGAAAAAATTCAATACCCGAGAGGCAGTACAAAATGCCTTTGAAGAATATTTGCCTCCCGTCCAGCTGATTTCTTCAAGCAAGGCATTAATAAGCTACCAATGCGTTGGCAAAGATGCATTGATTGCATGGGTGATTATTTTGATTAATAGAAATAAAAAATATAAAAAAAAATTACGCTTCATTTATTTCGTGAAAAACGGGAATTTCATAGGTAAAGACCTAATATAACATAGTTAATGGTATTCTGTTACATACAATGAATAGTCTCTTATTACTTGTCAATAATTAAAAGAAAATAGAAGTGGTTTTGTTAAATTTGAAAAGTTTAATAAATATTTTTTTACTGGCACACACATAATGTAAGATTGTATTTTATCTGGATGAAATGAATTCCATAGTCTGTAATAAATCTGAGCAAAATTCGTTTAGGGTGAGCATAACATTTTTCATTATGATATCATTGCTTCACTGGATCCTCTATTAAGTCCAGATTTGGACTTGAAAATTTAATTTGAAGTATGCAGGTACTTTCCCATAATGTATATTTACAAATATGCAAATCAGGGGATAAGCTTTTTTACCCCAGTCGTAGGTGGCATACGAGTACCACCTGATGGAAAGTGGCATTCGCACCCGTAAATATTATTTATCCTAGGTGTATAATTTGCTAATAGTAACGGTGATCAGAGCGAATTCGGTATACTAATTAACTATCATCACACAAACACAACATTCACACACACACACACATATTCACTCACAAATGCATACACACACACACACACACACACACACACACCCACACACAAATTAACACAACACTGATAAATACGCAAAAGCACACACAATAAAACACTCAGCATCTGTCAACAATTTTATGTCACAGTTAAATTTATTATATTTTTTCTTGTTTTTTGTCTATTTGGTATTGTTTATCTACATTGGTGTACCTTCATTCGTGGAGGGGGGCCTGGTGACCTGTCAAAGGCAGATCATAGGCACCACTCTCACACAAAGGAACATTTTGTGATTAACCTTAACTCTAGTTTTAATTAACTTTCCTATTGAGAATAATAAATAAATAGAAAAATTTAAAAATGGTGATTAATATATCGGCTAATGATACATAGGCTTCAGATAAAATTGTTTTTGTTCCAGTAATTGCACTGGCTGTTCCTTTCCTTTAACTGAAACACAGCCTTCTTTTTTTTTTGTTCCCCGTTTGGGCAGGAGGCAAAAAATGCATTTCCGCATGCCTCTCGCGCGCGTTACAAGGCATCCGGGACTAGCGCCTAATGAACAATACCTGCTAAAAAACCCCCTGTCGGCTCGTGCAAGTTTTTGCCACTCAGCCTTCATCTGAGGGGCCCAGAAGGGGTCACCCGCTGGGATTACATAGCACTGAAGGTGCTCAAAGCACTGAAGGTGAATACATAGCACTGAAGGTGCTCAAAATGAAATCAAAAAATTAAAACAAAAATTAAAAAATTGCGAAATAAAATTGAATTAATTTGCATTTACGTCAGAATTAGGATTTACGTTAGAATTTGAATTTACGTTAGAATTAGAATTTGCGACCAGAAGGGCTTCGAGATCGGCTGACAGTCTGGTGGAAGAGTACGCTTGCGCATTCCTAGGCCTAGCGACTTTGAACTTCGAATATAAGACAGGAGTAGTATATGAGACTGAATCACGAACTAGAGGATTGGGATGGGTTTCGGAGCGTTTGAAGAACGCTTCAGAGAGTGTTTTGAGGTGTTGTTGTACTGTAGGCAGTTCAAGATCTCTGTGCAAGTCCGCGTTACGCACGTACCACGGTGCGTTTGTGGCCCTGCGGCAAAAGAGGTTTTGAACTACCTGCAGTTTGTGCAGGAGGGAGGGTTTGGCGTGGGCAAAGATTGGCGAGGCATATGTCATGACGGGTCTAACGCAGACCTTGTAAAGTGTACGTTTGTTTCTGAAAGACATTTTACTTTTTCTACCTAACATGCTATTTAGGCGGCCTAAGTAGTGACGAGCAAGTTTCGAAACTCTTTCGACGTGTGGCTTGAAAGAAAGCGTCGGATCTAATGTGACGCCTAAATATTTAGTATTGCGCTTCCAGGGGATGGGAATGCCTAACATTCGAACGTGGGGATCGCCAGCGTAACGACGGCGTTTGTGGTCGAAGCGCATCGCAGAACTCTTTTCATGGTTCACATCGATGCGCCATTTGAAACCATACACCAAGGCCGTTTACGGCCTTTTGGAGTCTGGGTACAAGGTGCGGAACACTGTGGCCTTTGGTATAGAGTGCGGTGTCGTCGGCAAAGAGGGCGAGTTCGACGCCTTTCGGCGGGATGGGAATGTCGTTGGTGTACACGGTGTACAACAGAGGGGCGAGGACTAAGCCTTGAGGGACTCCAGCCTTTATGGGACGAGGCGCGGAAAGCGTGCCTTCATGTTTAAATCGAAACGTACGGTCTTTGAGAAACGACGCTATTAACCTGACTAGGCGATCCAGTAAGCCTATTTTGTAGAGTTTTTAAACGAGACCGCTGTGCCAGACTTTGTCGAAAGCCTTGGCTACGTCAAAGAAAACCGCGACTGTTTTATAATGACGCGGATAGAAACCGTCAAGTATGTACTCGACGATTCGATGGACTTGCTGAGGGCAGGAGTGCTTAGTGCGAAAGCCGAACTGATGGGGAATAATGAGAGGATCGCCATCCGTTGGAAACAGATGGTTCCGCATTCGAGAGAGTATGACTCTCTCGAGAAGTTTAGACATTGCCTTGAGGAGGCTGATGGGTCTGTGATTAGCCGGGATATTCAGAGGTTTACCCGGCTTGGGAATGCCTATGACTGTTTCTTCCTTCCAAGCTTTTGGAAAGTAGCTATGGTCGAAGCAGGCATTGAAAATGATAGCTAACAAGGTAAGCACCTGTTGAGGCAGGTGCTTAAGTGCGTGGTTGGAAATTCCATCCGCACCCGGAGCCTTTTTGGACTGAGAAGCGGGATTTCATTATTAGAGACTGTGACGGTGTCGGCGGTGATGGGGAGAGAGTCTCTGCGAAGGACTTCGTCCTCCACCGCCTGGATTTGTGAGGGATCAGCAGGTTGCGTGCTGGGCGAGCATTGTGCGGCAATGCTGTCAGCGAAGCATTCGGCTTTCTCTTCGACTTCGAATGCAGTAGTGCCATCGGAACGAGTGAGAGGAGGAACGTGAGAGGCGGTGTCTACTCGTAAGGTTCGGGCCATGCTATAGTACGCTTGATGGGACGGAGAGATATTCGCCATGAGATCGTTCATCTGAGCTTCTCGGAGTTCTGCGAGGCAAGACCTAACTTTACGTTGTAGCTGATTCTCAGCTAATCTATAGGCGGGCGTGGGATATTTCTTGGCTCTCCGGAGAGCCACGTTCTTGGCTTTAATAAGATTGCTAACGGCTAAGGGAAGCTTGGGTGTGCCTTGCTTAGCAACCTTTTCGTTAACGCTGATGGCTGAGTTGATAGCATCAGTGAGAGAATTGACTAATGAATCTTTTTTATCCGGACTATCTATTTGATCGGGTGAGATCGCGAGCGGAGAAACTAACTGAAACTAAAACTGAAACTAACGTATTTTAAAGCCTTTCCAATTGGTAAAGGTCTTAGGAGAGGTGACGTTATCGTTAGGCGGTCCTAGCACGAGGGAGACGGGGCGGTGGTCAGAGCCTAGGTCATCGAGCGGTTCGATAGACCTGAGGTCGAGGTTGATTCGCTTGACTATTGCAAAATCGAGGATATCAGGAGAGTGGTTCGGGTTGTCAGGATAGTGAGTGGGAGTGATGGGAGAGATGAAATCTAAGTCAAGTGAGTTTAGGATGTCGAGGAGAGCGATACCGCTGGTGTTAGTTGAAAGGCACGTCCAGTCAGTATGTTTGGAGTTAAAGTCTCCGAACATAATGACTGAATGGCCGAGGGCGAGAATGGCCTCAAAGTCGCTACGAATTGGTCTGGTGCCACTAGGTATGTAGATTGAAGCTATGATGATGGTCGGATGACCAGTCATAGCCAATCTACACACAGTGGCTTCCATGTTGAGGAAAGGAGGGGTAGGGAGAGGACAGCAATGGAATCCTCTTTTGTAATAAATAGCAGTGCCGCCAAAACCGTCGGAGTTGGGCCTGTCGTTATGAATAAACGCGTACTTGGGTAAAGCGAATCCCCTGGAGCAGTTTGGAGTTAGCCACGTCTCTTGAAGAAGCAATAAGTCTGGCTCGTTGTTCTGAAGGAACAGTTTAAGCTCAGGAGGTTAGTATGAAGGCTACGAACGTTAAAAGAAACTAGGGATAGGCCCTTGGGTTTGGTACGACCGGACGCGGGATTTGCGGGTCTAGGCATTATATTGCTTATTTACGAATTTATACAAAAAATAAAATTTATAATGAACTTAGAAGCGAGTGATGCTCGGCTTACGCAAATAAACGCTCTTGAGGAGAGCGGGCGGCTTGCAGTTTGCGTGCGAGTACGGAAATTTCCTTAATGTCGACGTTTTGAATGACGACGAACACGGTCTTCATGTCCTCAGCCAACAACGACTGAGGTGAAGACGACGGAGCGGAACGCGGGCCTACGGGAGCTACGGGAGCTGGGATAGGAAGGGAAGGCGCAGATGGAGCGGCCGGACGCTGCCTCCAGGACAGAGCTGGAGTAGGCGTCGGCTGCTTCTTAGATGGAACGGGAGACGCGGGAGAGCTGGTAAAGACCTTATGGGTCTGGGAGTTGTTGGCCTGAGGGGCCGGGGCTGGGACCTGAGGGGCCGGGGTCGCGTTAATTGGTAATAAGGCCTGCGTGAAGACCTCGTCTGGAATGGGGATGCCAAACGCAGCGAGCGCCTGCGCGAACGCTTTCGCGAAGTTAATAATGTTTTGCGAATCCATTAGGGAGGGAATTATATGAATAAATAAGTATATAAAATATGCCTAGAGTTTCCTAAAATAAACCTAGCGAACCCTAGTGGCTAACCTCCCTACCAGCGGTAGGGGGGGGCTGGGGAAAATAACTTAAAACTAACCGTTGTTCGCCGAAGGCCGCTACCTAGAAATCTAAAAAAGGGTGCGCAGGTAAAGAGTTGACCGCGTTAGGGTCAACCTTTACAACACGAATATGATAAAAATAAATATGAAAATAGAAGAAAAAATATAAAATAGTAGAAGGAAATAATAAATAAAATAAAAAGGACTGGATCAGTACAAATTGGTTGTCGCCGTTAAATATCCTTTGTACTGAAACCAGACTACTTACGCTGGGCACTACACAGCACTCAGCACAAGCACAATTCAACTTAGCACAGCACTTTGAAGACTAAGGGGCTTAGTCACAAGAAAAATCACACTTCGATAGCACTCAGAGTGAGTAGAAAACCTTGAAAACCGTAGCACGGAACCAACACGCTAAACTGTGACGTCAGTAGACTGAGCGCCACGGAATATCGGGAAGGGACCGATCAACGGAGAACGGGGACTTTCACGTCCGTACCGGATGGCGATCGGAGCGAGAAAAAGGTGAAACACAGCCTCGTTAACATGATTATTATGGCGGTCAAAATAGGAAGGACTGTATTACCGCCCCGCCCAAGATCTTAATACAGAAACTCTCAAGCTGTAGTATACTAACCTAACGGGTGTTATGAAACTATAAACAAATAAAAATGAAGATTCAAAAAAACACCACGAATTAATCTGGAACCTACGATAAAAATATTTTAATTTTAAAGTATTTCAGTTTAGTTCAGTATGGCTTATGAGGGTAATAAAGATTTTCTTATCTTAATTATGTTTATATATTTATAATCTCAACTCTGGGTCGGTAAATAGGAGCCAGGTACGGGCTTATACCAAGTAATCCGGTTCCGGTGGGTAATATTATTTTATCCAAGTGACTTGGTTTTCAACTTAATGTGTGTAAGCGCAACTAATTACGGGCAATTTGTTTAACTCGTCAATGAGCCGGTACCAACTACATTTTCGGGAGCAATCGCCGAGTAAATGCAGTTTGTTCTTGTAAGAATTTATGGGTTTGTGTGTTTTGGGTCTGGCTGCATGAATTTTCTTACAATGCAAAAGATATTGACATTAGCGTCTTTTTGTAAAAGTTTGTAATCAGTTGAGTTTAATTTTTATAATTTCAGGCTATAATGTAGATGCTTATTATTATTATAAATAAATTATAAGTCGTTTTTACAAATGTTATGATAATCTAAATATTATAAATCGCCAATCAATACCGTGTACTGATTCTGCGAAATATTGCACTTTTCCTTTTAAAACAATTATATTTGACCTACGTTCCTAGCGTGTGCATTAAGACGCCCTAGGGCCTTGCGAAGTGAATTTTTAAAGCGAAGCTTTTTTTTTATAACTGGTCTCTAGTTTTCAATATAATTTTACTAATGTTTATTGATGTGTTTGCTATTTATAAATTATGAAGAACAGTAAACTTGTACAACACTGAATGCTAAGATATCCAGCCTAAATCTTTGGATAAGAGCCAAAATACAGATGATATCGTACAAGTAGTGTTGCGGATGTAGTTACTCACTTGCTAGTTGTTATATCAATTAGTAAGAGTAACGGAATCTGCTTGATTCAATGGGCTTTACGTTTCTTCCAGTAATTAAACTGGTTAATTGTAATTATTATGGCGGCTAAAATAGCAAGGACTGTAGTATCGCTCCAGAGGAGATCTTAACAAAATCTCTACTACCAGTAATCGTTTACGGTAAATACTTTTTGACGCAAGACTTTTAAAAGTAAATAACATATTAAAACACGGAAAGCAGCGAAAAGAGGCTCTCAGGAGTGACACTTTTGACCACGGCGCCCGTGAGGCACGATCTGGTACATATTTATGTAAAAACCAACTAATAAAACCATTGCTTTGATATATAAAGCCACCCCACCTTAGCTGGGTCGTGCCCAAGACTACATAAATCTCCCAAATTAATAGACCTTTCATATGACAAGAAAACAAAAATCTATGCTTTCCTCAAAAGCGTGTCTTATTTACAGGATATGAACATTTGATTTTAAAACAGGACTGTACACAACGAGCCTGTTAAACTTTATTGATTGAAATAAATGAATGCAAAATTAATTAATGAATACATAACTGCCATAAAATCGATCGCAAAATGAGTGGACATTTCTTGTTCAAAATCCACTGTTTCAGGATGGCAATGCTGTTCAAAATATAAAGTTAATTACGATTTAAATCCTTTATTTTGAAAAAAAAAAATAGTTAGAAATAAATTTACTTAAATATAATGCTTAGTCTCCTGAGTGCCCGTAGCAAACGTTTATATGAAAGTATTCAAACTACAATGAAAACAGTTTTGCAAGCATATTTTACTTATAAGTTTAAAATACATATTTTATCAATTGATTCTCAAAAAAGTCTCAACCAGGCTCATAGAATTATACCCTACGGAGATGGTAGATTAGGTACACGTATTGTTGTGTACTGTTCGAATAACATAAAATACTTCTGTAAAATACCGCGCACTTGTTTGTAACACAAGTAACACATCCATGTTTTTAAATAAATAATAAAACGTAGCTGAATCACAGTGAAACGTGACTGGCTTGCTTACGATTTAAATGTGTGAAGTTTATTTTAATTATGAGAATTTGTGTACCGTACGGGGTCACAAACCCGCTTATATCGAGCTATACAAGAAACTTCTTACTAAAATGTTTATATTTACCACGGTTATCTCGTTAGCAAAGATTTGAGTAGTGGAGTTTACGAGTGAGACTTTATCAGATGTAGTATTTTGAAGATTATGAGTATGAGGTACAATTATATTTCGTAGCTTCATTCTTCAGATAGTATATAATTAAACAGGTAGTCCTTTTAAGGTCCTAGATAACTTGGCACAGTTTTAGGTTATGTTCATTTGACTTATTTAAAAACTTTCCGTCTTTTTACTTGATCAACCCCGGTCCCGGCAAGTTTTCATTCTCATTTCATGCGTGGTAACAAGCACAAGCCTTATACCAACGAGTGACTGAACAGTTTAATGTTAAAAATGCTGTAAAGTTGTACTAAAAGTGTACTAAAAGTTCGAAGATTAGAACTAACAATAAACAATAAAATATAGCGACTCGTTATTTCTTCCGATGAGGTCAGCCATTTTTTGTTTTTTCATAAGCGATCGCGGGTATCTATGAACTATAATTTCGCTTTATCGAAAAGATGCAGAAAATACGTGTTATCTATATTGGATATATCACGTTATCCGCATAAATTCCTGGTAGTCTTCTACTTGATGATTACTGTTATAAACTATAATTTTCGCTTTGTCGAAAAGATGCAGAAAATACGTGTTATCTATGATAGATATATCACGCTATCTACAAAAATTCCTGGTAGTCTTCGACCTGAAATTTATTATTATAAACTAAAGTTTCGCTTTGTTTAAAAAAATGCAGAAAATACGTGTTTTCTATAATAGATATATCACGTTATCTGCGAAAATTCCTGATTGTTTTCTACCTGATGTTTATATTATAAACTATAATTTCGCTTTGTCGAAAATATGCAGAAAATACGTGTAATCTATAATAGATATATCACGCTATCTGCGAAAATTCCTAGTAGTTTTCCACCTGATGTTTATTATTATAAACTATAATTTCGCTTTGTCCAAAAGATGCAGAAAATACTTGTTATCTATAATAGATATATCACGCTATCTGCGAAAATTCCTGATAGTCTTTTACCTGATGTTTATTATTGTAAGCTATAATTTCGCTTTGTCGAAAAGATGCAGAAAATAAGTGTCATCTATAAAAGATATATCAAGTTAACCGCTTTAACTACTGATAGTCTTCTACCTGAAGTTTCTTATTCTGATTAATGCTGTATAGTACTCGTATTGTTATTTTTTAACTGTATTTTTTGTTCTTATTTTCAAACTTTTAGTACACTTTGAGTACAACATTAACAACATATTTAATATTAAACTATAAAGTTACTGGTTGGTATAAGACGTGTGATTGTTACCACGCACGAAAAAAGAATGAAGACTTGTTGGGACCGGGGTTGATCAAGTAAACAGACGGAAGTTTTTTGAATAAGTCAAATGACATACTCTAAATCTGTGCGAAGTTACCTAATACCTTAAAAGGACTTACTTGTTAATTAAATACTATCTGAAGATTGAAGCGACAAAATATAATTAGGTATTGAAAATACCACCGCTTTTGGTTACATCAATAGAATGGGTGGTATTCAATTTCCACATTAAAAATACTCAAACTAGACATATTTGGATAGGCATTTGGCGAGGAACGTAATTTATGGATTTTTGTTTTAATGTTTGTTTGCAAATGTGACGCATTTGTAACTAGGTATCATGAACCAGATGCAGTCGCAGTAGATGCGTTTACGATTAAGCCGGCCTCTGCGTATTTTTAACCATTTCCTCCATTTTTCCTTGTCTTCAAATGTGTAAGAAAAATAATTGATTTGAATTGAACAAAAGATTTAATTTGCTCCCATAACAGCAAAGCACTTCAGTCTTACCCTGGGTGCAACGAAACGCTCCGGGCGGCGCTCGCGCGGCGCGACTCTCCGCCAGAGATCCTGACGTTGATGCTCGCTTCTCTGGCATCCATGACTATTTGTCAATACAACATCACGTTGAGGTCATGGTGGGAGTTTTGTACGTTACGTAATACTGACATGTTCAAAAACCTCTTTTATTGGTTCTTTGTTTTTTAAATGAGCAATTTAATAAGGGTTGTTCATTTGGTTAATTGAATATAAACCGTTCAGCCTTGTCTTTAATGTTAGGTGAAGATATGGGCAATGATGTTACCCAATAACCAATAAGTTACCGTTACATCTTAGCCGTATGCACTTAGGGTCCAGACATTAAATTAGAAAATATAGTTTTTGCATCCGTACAAATAATCATAATAATAGTATACATCATTCAAATCAAAGCTCCAAATCGTAAACAACCTATGTTATCCTTGCCAATATTTAAAATAACATGATGATATGTCTTGTATCGACTCTAAAAGATTATATTTTTTGTGACGAAAAGTATTAAAGCTTCGAACTCGGGGTTCTTTTTTGCAACATGAAAGGCCCCTCACAGAGCCACGTCGAGTCAGATGCTAAGTCGGTGGATAAAGCAGACGCTAGGTACTATTTTTTATTTTTATTTTTTTATGCCGCCTAAGCAACACCCTTACGGGAGGGAGGTGGAAGATGCGTCATGCATACCACCGCAGGCAACCGACTTCCGCGACGGTGATGTGGGACTCATCAAAGTGGCACCTACCCACAAAAAACCACCTTGCCGGCTGTAGCATGGGTATGCTGTCAGCCCTCATCGGAGCGACACCCGGGTAGGGAGGTGGGTGCGCAAGCGGGGACCCGCTAAGGTCACCCGCTGAGAATAAAAACCACATAAGGTGCTAATGACATATGGATAATGGTTATTTGGCCTGGGCAGCCTTAAGCTTGTCCAGATTAGCCGAGAGCTGATCGGGGGGATCCGAGAGTGCATCTCTCGGTCTACGGACTTTGTACCTCGACGGCATGGACGGAGCAGTATAAGCTACTGACTCGCGTATGAGGGGGTTAGGATGCTCTTCGGATCGCTTGAAAAAACGGTGGAGAGCGTCCAAAGGTGTTGTTGTACTGTAGGTAAGTCGAGATCCCTGTGCAGGTCTGCGTTTGCACGTACAATGGAGCATCCGCGGCCCGGCGGCAGATGAGATTCTGGACTATCTGCAGCTTATACAAATAGGAGGGTTTGGCATGGGCAAAGACTGGGGCGGCATACGTCATGACTGGTCTCGCGCAAACCTTAAAAAGCGTACGCTTGTTCCTAAGAGTGAAATTTTACTGTGCCTGAGTTTGGTAACTCTGAGTATGTGAGGTCTGAATGAAAGCGTACGATCAAGCGTTATGCATAAGTACTTGGTGGTTAGTGCCCACGGGATGGGCGTACCTAGCATTAGTACATGGGGGTCGCAGGGGCGACGGCGTTTATGATCGAAGCGCATCGCAGAGCTTTTCTTTGGATTAACATCGATACGCCATTTTTTAAAACCAGGCTTCGAGGTCATTTACTGCCTTCTGGAGTTTGGTGATGAGAGTGTCGACGTGCACGCCCTTGACGTATAGGGCTGTGTCGTCGGCAAAAAGGGAGAGTTGAACACCTTTAGACGGAATAGGTATGTCATTGGTATATGTGGTGTATAAGAGAGGGGCGAGTACCGAGCCTTGAGGGACTCCCACCCTGAGGGGGCAAGGGGTGGAGAGCGTACCTTCGTGTTTAAAACGCAAGGTGTGATCTTTAAGGTTTGACTAGACGGTCGGGCAAGCCTGTGTTGTACAGCTTGTAAATGAGGCCCGCGTGCCAGACTTTGTCGAAAGCTTTGGCTACGTCGAAGAATACCGGGACAGTTTTAAGTCGTCTAGGGTAGAAGCCGTCGAGTATGTACTCGACGATTCGGTGGACTTGCTGAGGGCACGAGTGCTTGGCTCGAAAGCCGAATTGGTGGGGGATAATGAGGGGGTCACCGTCCACCGGGAACAGGTGGTCCTTCATTCAAGCGAGTATGACTCTCTCGAGAAGTTTAGCCTGGAGTAGGCTGATGGATCTGTGATTAGCCGTGATATTCGAAGGTTTACCCGGCTTGGGAATGCCTATGACTGTAGCTTCTTTCCTTGCTTTTGGAAAGTAGCTTAGGTTGAAGCAGGCATTGAAGATGATCGCAAGCAAGGTAAGCATCTGCCGAGGCAGCTGCTTAACCCCTCCCGCGACGACTCGCAAAAGCCTAAAATGCCCTGAATGCGTCAGGTTTTTTTAACAATATTTTTTTGTTGGAGGGCCTTTAGAAAAACGGAAAATTTGACAACAATAAGATGTATATACGGTTTATAGGATACCTTTTTGGATTCGTTATGAGTTTATCTATCTAATTATAACAATGAATAAACAAATCAAACTGACCTTGTTACATAAATATGCATTATTTTATCATATTTTATGACTTTCTTTCACATAACCTTGAAACTTTAGCACATTATATCAAATTTACGTAAATATTCACAAAAACAACACTTCATTATTATACTTTGTATATCTATGTAGTCAAAACACTAATAAGTTCACTTCATATCCATCTGTTTACACAATAAAAACTTCTTTATCTAAACTAAGAAAAAACAACGCGTAATGGCTGTCGCGTGCGAATGCCGTCGGCTCAACATAATTGTCTATATGTACCGTTAACACAAAAACGCATTGATTGCAAATATTCTTTTCAATCAATGAATTTCTTATTCAAAGTGATAAATATTATTGTAATTTTATCTTATTTTATTATTATTACTTTAAATTAATTGTTACTTTGTTGATAATATTGTTTTAATAATATAGGTATCTATTGTTTTTTTTTCAAATCAAGATAATAAACCGTTTCTATCATCGTTATTATCATATTGTGTGACAGCTATATAGAACAATTTTGTCTCAATAATGTCTAAATAAATATAACAACAAGAAATACAAGTGATTAAAATAGAATTTTATTTCAATAAAACGTAATTGTAGGTTAGTTGAATAATATCATGGTATTCTCTAGAATTGTTAAGTAGATAATAAAGTTAATTATATTAATATATCCTGCATTACTGTTAGAAAGAACGTTAAAAACTTCACACAATCCTACTTATTGTATACTACAAAAACACCTGATTTGTTCGCGAGCTTTCGCTTACATAGTGTAGTATCTTAATATATACATACATTTATTATAAACGTGTGTTTGGATGAAATTTTGTGTGCATATTTTAATGGGTTCCTAGATGGTTTGAAAACTTAATTGGACCCTGTAGACCGTGCTGCTGTAGCTACGAAGTCCGTCAAGTCAGCTAGTATATACATATTTAAACTAAGCTAGTGAAAATTTAGAACGCGTAAGTATTTGTCCAAGGCGTCATTTTCACTCCTATCTGCGGTAGCGTCCGGGAGACGGGTCGCTCAAATCCCTCTATCAAGGTTGGGAAGGGCGATGTCTGCATTCGCGTTATACTCGTGAACGGCTGCGGTAGACGGGGGTCCGTTGTTTAGAGAATATTTGGTGTAGAAACCTTGCCGAATTGACAGTCACATGTAAAAAATGAATTTGTAATCCTAGTTTCAAACACAAACTTGTAAATATAATTTTAAAAAATTGCTTCCGTGAAGTTTCTTGCCAGTTCTTCTTGACGAAGGTCTTCACTTCAACTGGTGGTAGTTTTAAAAAGTATGGTGACAATTTTAAGTTTATAATATATCCCTATGAAATAAATATGTTTTTGACTTTAAACGCATATTTCGTGTCTCTATAGAGCGACTCTTACCAAGAAAAATGCTGAGGTAATTCTATGATCTACAAATTTTATCGAAGCTTTTTTAAGATAAGGCTAACGTATGGCTAAAAATTGGGAACTATTGGCATTTAATTTATAATGGTATTCTGACCGTCCGTACCAGTTTTAATCTAAATACGAATCAATGTCACCTTAACCCCTATTTTTAGGCTTGACCAGGCTATCTCCTTTTTGCCATATTCACCGACATTCTGCAACTACCTCCAGTGTTCCTCTAAGTCTTATAGATCTTAATAAATGGTGTAGGCGTTTGATTTCCATCTTACCTAATGGTCAGTGACAATGGAGATAAAGAGGTTACACGCCTATCAACAAGGTACCTATTCACTCTTATTTTGATAGTTTCTGGACTATTTTTGTCTGAGAATGTAAATGGGCAGCAATATTATTTAGGGTCGTTTTTCCAGCCACGGCTTTCAATGAGTGCTTGGCTCGCAAGCGAATCATTTTCACTTGCGGGTTCATTTGGAGGCATGAGCTGGCAAGACAACTCAACTTTGCGTTTCTCTCGAAGCGTGAAATTTGTAATGTGAAAAGCAAGACTAATGGTTTTTTTCTAACTGTGAAAGGTTCAAAATAAAACAAATAAATTTTTATTAAGAATTATATTTTGCAATAAAAAAAATTGTATAAAAATGTATATTGAAGAAATGCAACATGCAACTGTATTGACATGCAAGTACAAAAAATATAAAGCCTTCGTAACCATTACTATTTATTTACCTACAGACACATTAGTTCATAATGCACTGATACTCAGACTGACATATACAAATTTGTGATACTAAGACGTTTTACCACAAACACAAATACTTGTACAAAATTATTACAATCCAACATTTTTAGAAAAAAAAAGTATTTTAATCAAGCAGCAAACATTCAAACAGCAAACAAATTCAAACAGCACCCGTTCACGAGTTAACACGGAATCCAGCATCGCCCTCCTCGACCATATTAGAGGGAAGTGAGCGACCCTTCACCACTTCGCTTCCACCACCGCTGTACGCCGCCACCACCACCACCACCACCACCCGATGACACCACCACTCCACAACAGAAGCAGTGAACGAAATCTAATAGGGTGTGGCTATTGAAAAAAGACACTGAAAAAATGTGGCAAACTTAATAAATACATGTACGGCGACACGTATGTTAGTACAAAATATCTGAAATACCTTTTAATAATAAATAAAAGACATCTCAGGTATTTTGCAGTAATATAAGAGTTGCTATGTATGTATTTCTTAAATTTGCCATATTTTTTCGTATCCTTTTTCAATAGCCAGACTCTATACGGTTAGGCGTCCCCTACCGTCGAAACGTGACCCTCAATTGAGGGCCCGGCTCACCATCACGTTCACACAACAAAGATTCATTCATCTAGATGCCTCCGTTTCCGCCCATGTATATCTTTGCCTGGGAGGTCTGCTGCAGTATGCCATACAGTCCAGCAATCCTCCTCAAAGCAAATATATACATCACACGGAATGCACCTAGAATGAACCAATTTTGTTACATCCTTTCGGTAACACATGACACACCTTTTTCTCTCATTCCGTCCTTTCAAATACTCCGGTCTATGGACAATATCTTGCCTCAGCCTCATGAGTGCCCCTACTGGCCTGCTAATCTCTGATAAACAGGAACGATGCCGTTTAACCATCGATGCAGCAAGATCATAGCGAAACTCACGATGCGTCATAGGCAATTTATTGCGCCGTTTGAGCGAACCCACATACATAACAAGAGCATTGTGAATTGTCACATTCAGCAACCTCTTGAACATCTTCACATACCATTTCAGTCCCCTCTTTCGCTCCAATAGATACATAGAGAGTTTTTGATCTTTGAGATCAACTCCCCCCATGTTTCTATTGTAATCTTTCACGCAAATCGGTTTCACAAGCGGTTTACCAGCCTTAGTTCCAGCGTAAGTATCGGGGCCGTGATAGGTGGATATAATATTCACCATTTTGGAGTCCATCCATGCAATGATGGATACGTCTCCACAATGGCGAGCTATTATTGTCCCCTTACTCACCTTCCTCGGTACTTTAGCAATGTCACTAGGCACGTTTCGACGGCATGCACGCAGAGTTCCTAAGCAATCAAAGCCCAGACTCTTGAGGTATCGTGCTAGTGCTGGACAATTGTAAAAATTGTCCATCACCACACAATGCCCTCGATGTTCCAGACCTTGCAATAGCTCAAGAACCACTGCAGTGCTTTTCCCCCCCAAATTGACGCCAAGTGATGGCTCACCACCAGATCTGTCATTCTTACCGGTGTAGATTTGGAATCTAGCCATATAACCTGTGCTGGACTCACACAATTCATATGACTTTATTCCAAATCTTGCAGCCTTTGACCTTATTGTTTGAACCCAAGACAAACGGCCCTTGAATAAGGTCAAAGACTCGTCGATGCAAATGTCAGACCCTAGGTTGTACAGATCCTTAAACATCTTTTCGAGATGTTCAATTATAGGAGCCAACTTTCTCAGCTTAGCCGATTTTGCTGAATAAGCTTCTCCATTTTGTGGCAATTGCTGACTTGCGGCAGCGGTATTGTCGACAAAGTGAAGAAACTTATTCAGCAAAATATACCGATTATAGGACATAAGACTTCTGAACCCCGGTTGTTGGAGAACTTCATCTTGTGTCCAATATTCAGCAAGTGACGTCCGCGGGACGATGGCCATATACATAAACATCGCGAAAAGAAGCATTATCTCGTCTGCATTCGTGTCAATCCACGAATGCAGACGAGATCTTGCTTTTAAGGTACCTGCTGCACGCTTTGCATCGATCGTCTGCTGGGCATATCGGTTTGTTTCCCGGACTATCAGCTCTATGATAGCTGTACCCCATATGTCGGTAAAGCTATCATAGGGCGTATCGTAATCTTTGAGTGGTCCAGGAGCTGGTCCGGAGAAATTCTCAGGAACAGCCCTGAACGACTCAAAGTCAGACGTCCAATTGAAACTTGCCGATGTACCCAGTAAACGATCGGCTGCGTCATCCATCCCCGTAGTTACTTCGCTCACCAACTGTTGGATTTGTTCCTCCAACTCCTCAGTGTCAGGAATATCTTTCCTGGCACTTGGCATGACCTCAGTGGCATCGAATTCATCATCGAACTCGCTGTCAAGGTCACTGCCATCATTCCTAGGCACTCTTCTTGATGTTGTTGTCATCCCCGAAGTGGATGGTTTAACATCAACTTCGGTGGTGACAACTACATTAGCTGTAGCGCTAGGCATGATAGGAGAAGGAGAAACCAACGTATCATCGGGCGCTCCAACGTTCCTCAGCCATCGACGTACATGCCACGGCTGCTCCTCCAGCAACTCCTCCGCTTCCTCCTCCGACATGTCCATCGCCTCCACGCGCTCGATTACATCCAAACTGAAAAAAAGTAATTTCATTATTGTAAGAATATTACCAAATATTAACATTTATTAGTAATATTATGAAGACGAGCTAACCTACCTCATAGGCACAATCGGTGTACATCGTACGTGTCCTCCAGGAGTTCTCTCTATTGGTACACATCTGGAGTGTACAACACGTAGAGAACCGCCTGGAGTACCCTGAACAGGGAACGCGTGGAGGCTAGAAAAAAAAATAAAGTTATTGCACCGAAATTAAACAAATAAAAAAAATAAAAAAAATAAATCCCCAGACAAACACACCAACTGTATGGCCCCAAAGTAAGCAGAGCTTGTGTTATGGATGACCATACAGCGAACTGGGGGGGAATCCAGAATAAATATACATATATAAATACAAACAACCATGACCCGAGAACAAACATCTGTGTTCATCACACAAACGAATGCCCCGGCCGGAATCGAACCTGGGACCTTCGGCGTATGAGGCAAGGCTACTTACCACTACACCACTCGGTCGTCTGTACGCTGTACAAAAATACATACCGCGGAGGCGAAGGGGACAGTTGAGGATCAGGGGGAGGATTTGCGTGCACAAGCCCCATAATTATGGCGCGCCTGGCAACGCACTCCCGCGATGGTCCATGCGGTCCATTCTCGACCCTAGAAGGGGTCACGCTGCGCGACCTCAGTCTCTCCATACTAAAAAATATCACAAAATTAACTATTTGTAACAAACTTGACACCATATCTCACATTATATATTTATTTTGTTTTCACAAAATAATAAACAGTAATAAAATAAACGGATGCAAGAGTGGAGCGTCTTCTGCGGATGATTTATTTATTTATTTATTTATTATATATATCATATCAACAAACTACACCCATATGATTTTCGATTTTGTATCATAAAATTCATAATATAAATTTTAAACACGACTTACAAGAAAATAACAACTAAGGTTATGCATGTACAAACCTAAAATTACATACAAATTGAAACTAAAATACATCATATAACAAATAACATTAATTAATTCCGAACTATTGAAAAATTTTACTTTTCAAATTTTTTAGGTTCCAAATATTGGTCGGAGAGCAAACTTTATTTAGAATAAAATACCTTATATGACACCTCCTACGTTAAGTAAACATAAAAAAATTGATTGATAGATTGATACTTTTACCGACGTTTTTGCACTTCGTACTTTTATCATAATATTGCTTTGATTGTTCGGAAATTCATATTTGAAATATGATTGCGATGAAATTACGCAATATTATGAATAGCTGTTTGTTATATTATATTCTTACATAAATGAACTACCAACTTATAAATAATTTAAACCACATTTAAGAAAATTAATATAATAAATATTGTAAAATATGGCGGACACGGCGTCGAAATTTAGTGCATTACAAAAGTTTTGTTACTTTATCATTGTAATTATAATCATTTTCAATATAACAATTACTAAAAACAGGTTGTACACTTATTTCTCAGTAATTCTATATATATGATATAAACAATTACTTACCGATTTCTTCTTGAATTCATATTTCAATAACACAATCACAACACAACGCACTTCAAATTTTCATACAAAACTGTAATGGCGTCTCGGCGTCGGCATTAGTTTTTTTTTTCGTTCTTTCGTTCGGTATATCAGTATTACCATTAAAATAATACTCGAAAATGGTTAAATATGAATGAATGAATCGATTACATTACTTAGTTCGTATTGCCAGTGCAAATATATTGAAGAAAAGAGCGACCAATTGCAACCGACTCGTTATGTACACCATGTGTACGTAACGCGCTTGGAGCATTTTTCCTTACGTACACATGGTGTACATAAATCGCGCGACGGGTTAAGTGCGTGGTTGGAAATTCCATCCGCACCCAGGGCCTTCTTGGATTTCTGTCTTCTGATGAGGAAAAGAATCTCATCGTTAGACACTGAAATGGGGTCGGCGGTGACGACGGGAGTCTTTGCGAAGGACTTCGTCTTACATCGCCTGTATGTGCGTAGGGTCTGTGGTTGGGTACTCGGGGAGCGTTGTGAAGCAATGAGCGGAGAGATATTACGCATAAGATCGTCTCGTTGAACGTCTCTCTATTCCGCGATGGTGGATTTGACCTTACGTCGTAGCCGGTTTGCGGCTAGCCTGTAGGCGGGTTTGGGGTAACGCCTGGCTCTGCGGAGAGCGGCGTTTTTAGCTTTGATTAGGTTGCTAATGTCCAAGGGAAGCTTGGGCTTGCCATGCTTAGCAATCTTTTCATTCTCACTGATGGCCGAGCTAATGGCGGCAGTGAGCGAATCGACTATCGAGTCGATTTTATCCGTGCTATCGAGATAGTCGGATGAAACCGCGAGGGGCAGTCTGGGGATCCGTCCGGGTGGTGGTCGGAACCTAAGTCGTCTAGCGGCTGTAGGGTCCTTAGATCCAGATTGATACCTTTGACTATGGCAAAGTCAAGGATATCAGGGGAATGAAGCGGGTTATCCGGATAATGGGTGGGTGTGACGGGCGAAATTACGTCAAGATCGAGTGACTTCGTGATATCTAGTAGTTTAACACCACTGGTGTTGGTCGACAAGCACGTAATGATGGATTGTCCCAATTCGAGTAGGGCCTCGAAGTCACTACGCGGTGTTCCACGAGGCTATGATTATGGTCCTATGACCTGTCATAGTCAGCCTACACACAGTGGCCTCCATGTTGGTGAGTGGACGCGTGGGAATCCGTGAGCAGTGAATACTCTTCTTGTAGTACATGGCAGTGCCGCCTCATTGGACGAATGCGGGCCTGTCATCACGCACAAGAGATTATTTAAGAATGGTGAGACCCCTGGTGTGATGGGATGTTAAAAATGTCTCGGGTTAAAACTCGGGCTGTATGTTCTTGATGAACAGTTCGAGCTCCAGAAATTGGTTATTTAGACCGGTGATAGGTGGTAAAGGAGATCAGGGATAAAACCCTGGGTTTGGTGCGACCAGTCGTGGCGCTAATTGGAGAACTCATTATAGATGTACTTATAATGAGTTAATGAGGGACTGGTACTCGAGCAGTACCATAAGTCGTTCCCTGGAGTCACGGGCCGCGCATATTTTGCTCGCGCACTGCGCTACTAAAGACTACTAAACACCTTTGATGGTGTCGAATAGTAATTTGAGATCCTCAGCCATTGAAGGCTGAGGAGAGGTTTGCGAGCCTGCTGCGAGCAGCTGGGCGCTGTCTCCAAGCGAGCACTGGAGTGGACGTGGGCAGGGCGGACTTTACTACCGGGGGAACCCAGTGGCGCAGTAGCGGGAAATTCATAGTATTAATAAGGATGGGGCCTGTCTGGGTGCCGCCCTCCTATTAACATGTCGGATTGTTCAGGGTGCGCGAGGCCACACAGCACACAAGCGGGTGGAGAGGTCCACTCAGGAGTGCGACTGCACTCCCTCGTGATGTGCGGCTCCAGGCACTTAACGCACCTGGGGCTCGCGGAACAGTTGGCCGCCGCATGCCCGTACAGTTGGCAGCGGTGGCATTGCCCGGGGTGGCCGCGGCGATGCGGCATCTCGACCGAGATGCCGGAGGGGCCGCAGATGGTGCGGGCCTCTCTGAAGAATTCACTGGATCTTGGCGTGTTGGTCAGAATGACCAAAGCCAGAGGGAAACGACGGCCGTTTTTGCTGTCACAGCCTCGGCGGGGAAGCCTTGGGACTTAATGTCCTCAAGGATCACATCATTGGGAATCTCATCGGGGACTCTCCTGAGAACGGCCCTTACCTCACGCTCTTCAGAGAGAGCGTAAGTGTGGTTTGGGAATTGTTTCAGGGTTAAGAGCCTCGTTAGGGCCCTAAAGTCCTCTATAGTGGGAACTGAGATTTTATTAGGTTATTAGGACTCGAAGAGGTTCGTCGCAGTTAAATAGTTAATCTTATTCTCCGAGCATAAGTTCGAGACAAGAGGCCATTTGGCCTTTTCCCGTAGGAACACGGGGGCGGCTTGGCTGGCGGAAAGTGTCACTCTCAGCGAAATAAGGGAGGGGACGGGCGACTGAGTCGCCGGGCAGACGGTTTGTGCCGGAGACACCGGCCTTGAGGCGGGTGTCGGCGACACCGGGGCTTTCCTACTCCGCTTGGAGTGACGCTCCACCAGCGTCAATCTGGCAGCGGATGGCTCAGGGGAGCCGGTGAGGGTGACCGCTTGGGAAGCGGAGTCAGCGCTGCTGCTCGAGGCAGTGCGCTTGGGACGCCGAGAGGTAGAGGTCGCGGACGTTGCCGACGAGGTAGTACAATCAGTAGTCTCACACTACATTTCACTGAAGGCGGAGGATATGAGGGCGCTGTGAATCAGTGGGGCCTGAGGGGCCTGTTGAGGTGCCTGAGGGGCAAGGGGGGCTTGTAGCGGAGACTAAAAAGTCGGCTAAGATTGGAGGGAATTGAGTCCCTCGATGAACGCCTGAAGGGCATCCAAAATTGAGGTTGAAGCCATAGCGGCGGGTGGGGTTGGGGGACGAGGACACAAAACAATATATGTTGTATATATTAAATATATAAGTTATTACCAACCCAAACCAGTCAAACCTAACTAAGCCTCCCTATCGGCGGTAGGGGGGATAATGAGGGCCACAGCAATGCGTCTAATTCGGACAGCGCTGGTTCCGTCACACTGGGTAAGGCCCAGTGCGCTGGGATCGGCACTTTCGGTTTCTTACGGCCTGAAGGGCCAATAAAGCGCACCGGGGCAACGCTAACTGGTTTCGTTGGCACCGTTAGCACACTCGCAGCACCTGGAAAGTCGAATCCCGTCGACGTAGCTCTCGTTCGTTGAATTCGAAGTACGGTTAACGAAACGCCAATCGCCGTGAAAACGGCGTTATGAAATTCGATACGGTAACGACCAATGAAATTTGAGTGCTCGCTTAGCGCAGGGGCGAAAAAGGCGACAGCGATTTACGTGCAAACGAATCCGCACGCAAACCAAGTCTGAGCTAGGTACAAGCGGCGTTGACATAAGTGTGTTCAGCGCACAAAGCACGCGGCACGTGTAGGTTATCCGAGAAACGGTTGGGTGGACCTAAAACTCTCAGTTCTTTACAAAATTTTACCATAAACCTATATTAGTCCCACTAAACGACTTTGCCTTGTCCGTAATCAATAAAGGTACTAACCGCCCAATATCTTCCGATAAAGAGACTAATTAAAATTAAATTTTTCTGTTTATTGATTTAATTAATTTGGCAATGACCAAGTGTATAATAAATGCCAAAAGAATACTGGATTCTTTAATTATGTACTAAAGTAAGGAATTTAATGATTAAACGTACTTAAATAAATTATAATTTGTAAAGACAAAAGAAAACAAAACTTAGTTTCTAAATATCTACCTGTTTAGTTATATACTGTCTGAAAAATGAAGCGACGAAATACAATAGATGATAAAACGAACTTCCAAGTGAAGTTCTATCGCTATTATATGCGTCGTTTTTTTCGAAGATATATAAAGGACCCGTCCCTCCCGGAACCCATACAAAAGTTTTGTTTTGATCTCTAAAAAATGAAGACCTGCCGGGACCGGGGGTGATCAAGTAAATAGACGGAAAGTTTTTGAATAAATCAAATGGCATACTCTAAAACTGTACGAAGTTACCTAGTACCTTAAAAGGACTACCTTTTTAATTATATACTATCTTCGAATAAAACGACTCATACAATAGCGATAGAACTTCACTTGGAAGTTCGTTTAATCATCTACTATGCCTGTTATGATTGCAGTATTTTAATTTCATTTTTAAGAATAATTTCGGGTCGGTTATAATGTGTTATGATTAATAAATTGAAAATATAATTGTACATATAGTCGGTGCCAAAGAGTATTATTTTTATTTTTCTATAACTTTCAAAGCATTAACGTTGTTACTTCACAACATTCGTTTAGACAAAGAGAAAATTACATATTACAAATTACAGTTACAATTACAGAGCTCTAAACGCATTTTTCTTGTATTTTATTGCCATGAGGCATTAGATTTGAATTGCATGACAGCACTTTAACCCATTAATTCACAATTCAGGTGTTTTACAACTTGTTTCATAAAACCAAGTCAATTTTGTATGCAGATGGAAATAAAAAAATTTTTAAAAAATGGTGAATACCCTTTAACAAACGCAAAAGAAGTAGAAAGAAGCTTCACTTTCACGTGAACTATGTCATTATATTATTAAGTTGCCATGACTTTGAGGTTATTGCTGAAATACCCAAACGTGATATGGGTTAGGCATTAAATATTTTAAGTACAATTTGAATTAAAAATATGTTTCGGGGCAATGTTGCAAAATGATCTGGGATAGTAACTTTAGATCATCAAAGTAACAAAATACTGATTGATAAATAAATAATAAGAAAAGTTTACGAATGAATTTAAAAAAATGTATAACATTTATTAGTTGAGTTCTCGACCTTATAAAAAGTTCAAAAATGTTCACAAAGTTTCAGTTGATCAAAACTTCTTCATTCAACAATGCCGTTTTAAATGAACTTTGAATATTATAGTAATGTTACACTAAAAATCGACTGCAAATTAAAATACTCATAGAAGAACTGTACTACCCACGCAATATGTATACTATTGCGTAGGTAATATATCTACTTATTGGATGAAAACACATATTTTAAACTAGCACAGACCATGCAAAATTTTGAAATTTGTTTTTTTCCAATTTATTAATATAAAGAAACGCAAAAACTGCTTCACATGCCTAGATCTAGACACAAACAAGATCAAAACACAAGACATAACAAAAAAAAAATATATTTATATATATAAAAGTATCAAACTTTATAATTTATTAAAATGTTTAAATATAAAGTTTCATTTGGGTAACCTATATAAAGCTCTCGTCCCATATTATCTTTAAAGTATCTGAGTTCAAATTATATTGATTAACCTTTAGGATTCACCGGGCGTGTCACTTCACTTAGGTATTAGTTAAGTTCTGAATTGTTTATTAAATAATTAAGTCTTGATAGACAGATTAGATGTTACCTGTATGCCATTAATATATTACATACAAATTTCTGTTTCTGAAGTGAGTTTAATGATTGCCTCGAATAGAATTATAAGATTGTAACTTACCTATTACAACAAAAATAATTAAAGAAAAACTTTTATTAGGTATACTGTCACATGATAATGAGATTTGAAATGTGATATGTGTATGAAAATTCGTGTGAATATTAACCTAAAAGACTTATAAAAACCAAAAACAATGACATATTACATATAGACAGGTTATCCGCTCTCAATAATGGCAATGCAAATGCAAAGCATTTGCCCGCTATTTTACTTAGTCTTGTGCAACCCAGTGTCACGGCTAAACGTCAAACAAAACTTATTCCCTATTCTGTGTTTTTAATACCGTACAATGCCTTCTTGTGTGTTTAGAGAGTGTACTTATTACACTGTTACTGTTAAAAAAAGAATAAACGTTTCTTTTCATGGGTAAGTACTATTTTTTTATAACTATCTTATTTATTATTTTATTTTGCTATTTACAATGACGTTTTAGAAATTGACGTGGCTATTCATTTCTATCAACTTGAAGAGCAGGATGTAATATGATTTTGCATGAGGGAGTAAAAGAGACAACGCTATAGAGTTGTGACAATTTACGTAATACGTCACGTACGCTCGCGACCAATTAGTGCGAAGCATCGTCACGAAGAACATGGGTATCTCTTTTTTACAACAAGTGAACCGTATGATTCTTTCCTCCACCCACAAATTATATTACTCTAAACATCGGGTCTGTAGGGTATATAACTATATATCTATAGTTACGTTGACGCCGCTTTTTTGCGCGTTTGGGTATTGCATGTTTGGGTATGGCTAGTCTAAAAAGAGGTTTTTGTTCTGTGTAGATTGAAATTTAAAATATTGTCCGCTAAAAATATACATTTCAGTATGCATTCATTCGCATAGAGCTGAAATTTGGTAAAAATTTTTGAGAGATTATTACAAATGAAATAAGAAAAGTTCGCATCGACCCCACTTGTGCTAGAAAGTTATTCAAGGCCAAATGGAAAAAATATCAGCTATTTTTATTTCCTGATTAGCTGTAAGTTTTATCACAAAAATAGGTAAAACAAAGTTGTAGATCATAAAATTATCCACAACATTTTTTAAACCTTTTTTCCTAAGAGAGGCTTATTGACAAATTATAAATATTATTCAATTTTAAGAGGTAACATAAGTTGAATCGTTACAATGGTTTAAACTGATACAAACAAACAGATCTAGGAATTGGTCTACAACAACAAAAGAGTGCAATATTTATAAAACCCGAAAAATCGTTTTGCGTAGACTTTGCTCGTTTCTTGTGTACCGTTTAACGGTTGATGAACGCCGAATTTTAGACCAATTTCTTTTTAGATCACAGATTTCTAGAGTCACTAGAAAACATATTGAAACAAGTTCAGTTACGTTAGTTATTAAAAAATTTTAATTTAATACGGAAAACTAAACTAGGGAAAAACATTAAGGAATTAAAAAAGAAACGTAAAAACTGATTCACATGCTTAGATCTTAAGACACAAACAAGATCAAAAACACAAGACATGAAGTCTGAACAATAAAAAATATATATACATTTAAAATTTAAATATATATATAAAAGTGTCAAACTTTATAAAAATCATTTTCCAAGTTTTTTGAAATATTTCTCTGAAATATTTCTTTGAAATATATCTCTGTTAAAAGTGTTCGTATCGTTGACATTGAAAAAGTATTATAAAGTTTGAAGTCTGTAGTTTTTAGATTTTCAGACCAAAAAAATGTGCAAGTCTCGCGTTACCAGATAAATACCGTAAAGAATAAATTTTTTAAATGATTTTGTTTATTTTCTGGTCTACAGACTTATTAAAAACATTCTAGCTTAACCACTGTACCAAATTAGTTGTTTATCCATCCTTTTTTTTATTACTTCTCGCTAAGCTATTTGATTTTGAATGTAAATGGATCATTCTGTCTTTGATTATCGATATCGCAGCAACCAATAGTTGCACAGGGAATTGAAAGTGGGCTTTTTTAATGCTGTAATTTTTTATTAGTGTACTATTTTCAAAAGCCAAAATTAATTATCGTCTTAAGGTTTTATACCTTAGGAGGACTAAGTAAAAAAAAGAGCGATTTCTTTATTAAGTATTTCAATTTCCTCTATCATTTTATAAAAGTTTATTTAAAACAACGTTATATCATTAAAAATTTAATTACATTTTATAGAAGTATTTTATTTTATTATCATCATCATCACAAAAAATTGAAAAACTAAATAGTATGTATTTCCACTTTCTCCTTCAAAACTATGCAATATCTGTTTTGAAAAGATTAATGTTACATGTTTTCTGAATACGAATGTTTTTACAGTAGCACTTTTAATTCAACATCAAACGTTAACGCTTTGTTACTGCAGTTAGGAGCGCGTGTGCATTAGTACGTGCTATATTGATTATTGGAGCTTGGCTTCGAATCTGGGGTACACTACATAAATACGAAAAAATTAATTCCGATAGTCATAATCACGAATTTCAAAATTCCGAATTTTATTATTTAATTTTATAACATTTGGTGTTATAATTCCAAAAATGAAAATTCCGTGTTTCATAATTCCGAATTTTTCTTCTTCAAAAAATCAAAATTACGAAAATCAATATACCGAATTTGAAAATACCGAACTATAAAAAATTCAAATTATCCGCAATATCATCAATACGAAGCCCGAATATCAAAATTCCGAATAATATTTGTTGCAAACGCCTTGTAAAACTGCATGAGCACATCAATTTATACGTTCGAACATTCAAGTAGTCAGCTGGAAATGAGGTAGTTTATTTAGTTTTTTGTAACGAGCTATTTCTTGACTATTATATATAGCTATTTATGTACTAAAATGCAAATCCCTTTTTGGCGCTTCGACGGCCGCTGCCACGGCACGCTCGCTGCGCTCGCTCGGCTCGAGCTGCATTATCTACGTGCAGACTAACTGCTCCTCCTCAATAGGCTCGTCGTCGCGCCTAGTTTGTATAATTTCAAAATGTGCCTTATTAACTTTAATTTGTGTCACAGGAGATTAGGATAATAATTTTTAATAATAGGTCTTTACCTATGAAACTGCCGTTTTGCCGTACTGGCCATTTCAAATGAAAATATTTTTTTTTGACTGACAATTCTAATTTCAAATTAATTTTATTTGACAAACATGGAATTCTTTTTCTAAAATCGTCATTTGTTTAATAGTAAGTGTTTTGTTTTCAACGCATTCGAACATTTTTCGTCATCATGGATAAGTTAAAAATTCGAGTAATTATGGAGTATGAGTACCGTCGTGGCAGCAAAGCGGCACAAGCGGCACGCAACATCAACGACGTTTACGGAGCAAACACTACAAACGAACGCACCACCCGTTATTGGTTTACCCGCTTCCGTTCTGGAAATTTTGACCTGAAAAATGAACCCCGTGGTCGTCCGAAAACTTTGGTCGACAATCACGAATTAAAGGCAATTGTGGAAGCTGATGAAACTCAATCCACGGCTGAATTAGCAGCAGCTTTCGACGTTAGCATCAAAACAATATTGGTCCATTTGCGTCAAATTGGCAAGGTAAAAAAGCTTGACAAATGGGTACCCCACGAACTGAATGACCGCCAGCGCGAAGTACGCGTGGAGTCGTGCCTTGCACTGCTCAGCAGGCATACAAATGAAGGAATTCTGAACCGCATTGTTACTTGTGACGAGAAATGGATCCTGTTTGACAATCGTAAGCGCTCAGCAAGTTGGTTGGACCCTGGTTCAGCAACCAAATAATGCCCTAAACTAAAACTTACCCCTAGAAAAGTGATGGTCACTGTCTGGTGGTCTAACGCGGGTGTAATTCATCACAGCTTCTTGCCAAACGGGACAAGCATTATTGCAGATGTGTACTGTGAAGAACTGAACACAATGATGGAGAAGCTCGCACGTCTCCAACCAGCTTTGGTCAATCGTTCGGCTCCACTGCTCCTGCACGACAACGCGCGACCTCATACTGCACAGCAGACGGTCTCCAAGCTACAAGAGTTGGGGTTGGAAGTTCTCCGTCATCCGCCGTACTCACCAGACCTTGCGCCTACAGATTCTACTTTTTCCAGAATTTGGATAACTTCTTGGCGGGAAAAAAATTCAATACCCGAGAGGCAGTACAAAATGCCTTTGAAGAATTTGTTGCCTCCCGTCCAGCTGATTTCTTCAAGAAAGGCATCAATAAGCTACCAATGCGTTGGCAAAGATGCATTGATTGCATGGGTGATTATTTTGATTAATAGAAATAAAAAATATATAAAAAAATTACGCTTCATTTATTTCGTGAAAAACGGCAATTTCATAGGTAAAGACCTAATATATACCCGTTTTAGATACAAAATCTGAATGTTAACATTGAATTTTCGGAAAATTAAAATTCGGAATACCATATTTCGGACTAGTATCACAGCGGGTTTTTAATTCTTTGTACTAATGAAATTCGGAAAATTAAAATTTCGTTATTATGAATGACGGTAAAATAAGAATCATGTTTTTGAATAGTCGGAATTAAGACTCTTCGAGAATGTGAAATTTGGAATTTAAAAAATCAGTATATTTAAATTCAGAATTACATAATTCGGAATTTTGGGGTGTTCTCTTAAACCTCTTCTGAGACACATCATTTGTTATATTTATTATTACGACGTATTTTTTTAAAATATGGTTTTACTTTTTCAGGTTTCTTGGTGGAAGCACAAGGTGATCCGCTACAAAATAGACAGTATCAAAGCAATTAAATGTTATTACATGGAATAAAACAAGATTGCCAAGAGACCTAAATGTTTCAGTTGAAATAGTGGTTTAGGAAATCAGAGGGCTGAACAAGCAATCGGTCCAGAAAAGTCTGCGATCGCATAACGTAAACTTATTATAACTACATTTATCTATAACAGATTATTGAAAACGAAAGAATATTTTCGAGGCTGCTTTTTCAATACATTTCTTAGCTTCAATCAATTCATAGCTTTATTCATATAATTTAAATTATCTTTAAAAATTGTCATTAAAATGATAATTAAGATAAGAGTAAGATAAGATGCAAACAAAAAAATGTTTTGGTGAGAGGCGCGGCGCGCCTCACTCGTTTACGGTAAACGATTAGTAGCAAACGAGATTTAAAATACAAGGTACAAGTATCTTCATCGGCCGATCAACCAACGTTTATTAGAGGTAGAATAGTTAATTTATATATTTGTCGATTTATGTTTATATTATAGAATTTTTTCAAGCAAAAACCTTATTTTCACCACTTTGTAAATACTACGAGCATTTTCATAATTTTAGTTGATCTTTTAGAGACACCTATATAAAAAGTTCATATTTGATTGTGTGCGGAGAAGTAAAACCAAATGTTTATCGTGTAGTTATCGATACTTTATCACAAAACTTTAGTTTTAATCCGAGCAAGAAAAACTCATGCCCTTATGATGAATTGCGTTTATCTTAGTCTAGATCTACATCTATCCATGTGGCGACTGATCCTTCTCGAATTCGGCACGTCAATAAAACAATCTGATTCATATTCAAAAACCATTACAAGATATTCCTTTTTATAGTTTATTTTGCTAGAAAATCCTACAGATGAAAGCAATTAAGCTTATTTTAACGAAAATGCATAAAATAGTTTGACTTACAGTAAATCTCTTTATAACGTCATAAAGTAGCATCATTTTCTAACTTCTTTTGGTTGAACTGTCATGTCAATACTTTCAATAAATATCGCAGGGGGAGAGGAGTGTTTGGTATTACTGTGCGCCACTCTCTCTACCCCCTGCGAGCTGGCGGGGCCGTTCCATCGAAACGGCACTGGTGGGGCCGCAGAGGAAGAGGCCTGTCGGTATTGCGGTGGTCGGTGGCAGAGCCACAGACCTGATCTACCACTGGGTACCAGTTATCTGGTATCCATGGCCTCTTAATAGCTCGGGGGGAGTCTGCTACAGTACTGGTGGAGGCCAAGGAGGGAGGCGCACCTCCACCATCTGGTGCGCCCATCGAGGAGGGCCTTCAGGCTTTCGCGATGGATCCGCATGTGGGCGGCTGCCGCCGGCGGGGTCGCGGATGTGTGCGAAAGCGTTCCCGTAACCCCGTCACAAGGTGGCGAGGAGGAAGATGGGGGGGTTTTTAGTGGGTATACCGTGGGTCTCATTAGCCTATACGGGAGTCCCACATAACCACTCGGGTGCCTCCTGCGCCCGGGTGGTATGCGTAATGCATTTTCCCCTCCGAAAAAAAAATCTCAGGATTTTTGGTTGAACTGTCATGTCAATGCTTTCAATAAATATCTGTCATCAATAATACGTAAAAAATGGTTGATTTGTTCATTCCAGGTAATATAACAAACTTTCCAATGCGATTTTAATAACATAACTTTCAGTGACGTCTTCATACGAATTTGTTTAAAAATTGATAAAAAATTAAATAATGCACGAAAATCAGAAATGTTCAAATTGTTTTCCCAAAATACCTTATTCTTCGAGGAAGAAATAAAATGATATTTGCCCCAAAATTAATTTTCAAACCGAATTCTAGCACTACATCCATTGCATATATAGTTGCAGAGAATTATCTACATTTCGGTTAGTTAAAAAGTTTTCAAATAAAGCTAATTGAATACAAGAATGATCTTATTCTTCAAGAAGGTTAAATGTGTATTGTCTGTGCATATAGCTCTATTTTAAAATGAGTGGACGAATCTTGGATGGAAGGCTTACGATGGTTGAATCTAAAGATTAGAGTCATTACTCCTGAACCCAATTAACCACAATCTCTTCTTAAGAGTGAAAATCCTAAATGTTCACCATCAATGTGCAATATAACTAAGTCTGCATAATAATGCTGTTTAAATTACATCCTTTAAATGCCTTTCAAATTACACCCCATATACCTACAGCATTTAATCGTAATGAATACTAATAAAATTCCTGAGGGTGAATAACGCGGCCATTACTAGTATAATGCTCCATTAATGAGTAAAATAGCAGATGTGGAAGCTGTACAGCGCAGCCGTGACAATAACTGCCAGATTGGCAACGATGTTATAAAAGCTTCCATTATCCTTTGATGCTGTGTCGAGAAGAAGATGGATTCAACATTTTCCAAAATTGATCAATTAGTTGAGCAGCTGTAACTAGAACGGTTTCATGTATGGACTATCATTACTTCCGTTTAATGGCATACTGATCAAAGTTGCAGGATGCCATGAACTACATTATCATATGTCACGATAAACCTGAAATAGTGCAAAATTACTATTTTTATCTTAATCTAGAATGATACACATTCAGAATTGAGTTTGACTGTTTGTTTATTGGTTTTACGCACCACTTTATTGATGAGACGCTTTAAGGGGTACAAAAAATAGCTAGCAAATTGATAAGAATAAGAAGCTACACGTCATGAACCACAAGTAGACCGTGCCATTAAAACAATAAACATAACTTCAAAGAGCAAATAAAAATTATTTACATTAATGATAACAATTAATTTTACTGGAGCAAATATTTACATTAATTCAAGTTAACTTTCCTTAAAATGGCTGTGTAAACACAATCTACCACACATTGACTTAGCAAAGGCAATATCCAGCTTACAGCTAAGCTAGTTGACATAGCTAGTCAATATAAGCCCGAACAGAGGCACTAAATGTCACGTATTGGAGCTTATCTAGCTTACACTGATTCCAATAAATATGATGTATTACGTAATAGGGCCTTGAAAATAATTGATATTTATCTTTTTAAATTTCGGCGGACACTAGTTTTTACCCACGCCTTTGTAAGTGTAATTTTCCATTCCTTTGAAAATCTTTTTACCCCCTTATTGAATTCTGAAAAACCCTAGCTTATTCCTTGTATCAAAAAATCTTCTATTTGCAAAGTGTGTTGGTTGAAAAATTATAGGCGTGAACAATTTGGCAGATTTTAACACTATACGTTTTCTTAATTTTTAAATTATACTTTGAGATTTCTATAGTATCAAGTATTAGTATCAATTATTTTTCCTTTTGTCTGCGAGTTTATTTAATGTATAAGATCAACACAATCAGGGTCAAAACAACGTCATCACCAAAACAGTCCCCAAATGAGTGTTTGGGTTCTTTTTCAATTTCAATTCAATTAAAATACCTATGAATTTAATCAATAAATCATAATAAAAACATTTTTAAAGTTTAATTTCAGCTAAAGTTCAACAGCCAAGTTAATTTATTTAAAATTTCAATTTTTGTCATAGGGATTCTAAATTCTATTTTTAAAACTTTGTAGGGTGGTATTCGCAATAACATGGGTTATTATGGACCAATTGTCATTTCGTGACAAACTTCTAAACCCTTGTTGACAGTTTAAAGTTAGTACGACTTTGCGCTTTCTCCTTCAAATTAAAAGATTCAAATTTGGTTTGTATAAATAGAAAAAACAATTGCCGGGGAAGGTTAACACAGATACAGAATATGTACCAACATTTATAACTGACTCAATGAAGACAACCATTTTGCAATTTATTTATTATCTAGCAACATGTTCAGTAACCAGTATCCGCATCCTACGGCGGCACTCAGAGATGTCGAATTTGAGGGGAGGAAGTATAGATTTTGCTTGGTGAATTCATTCTTTATCTACACTCTGTCTAAGTCTATATATACTTAGCAAAATCTACGATAGCGAGTGCCTTAAGAGTGCCTTTGACGAGCGGCCTTAAGACACGCAATAGATTTTTATACGCTAGTTTTCTAAGATCATAATGTAAAAAAATTATAATAGAATGGAAAATTAAATACAAGCAAAGATTCTGTTAATTAGGGTTCAATTTAAATAAAGATATCTTGCATCACGATGGCATAATTATTTTGTGATGTTTTAGACGTTTAAATAAACACGTATATTTTTATAAATATCCGTTTTATTCAGTCACAGGTATATTTTATTTGGAGTTTAAGTTTATTATGTACTCTATTGTAAATTGTACAACCAAAATACGTAAAAACGTAATTTTCAATACTTTTCGGAATCAATATATTTGTTTTTTTACTTTTATTTTAAACGAATTGTAAGTTTTTAACCAATTGTATTATTTGATTATTAATAGATGAAACAAAACTCTCAAGTCTTAGGTCTTCTGCTTTTAATTTACTCTGTGGAATATGCACTTGGTGATTGCACAGTGAGATTGATGTATGTCCGTATGTGCCCGCGATGAAATTCGGATAAGTCATGCTGACGGATCAGACATGCCTCGGTATCATAAGCATTAGATTTATAGGCATTTCTGCTTTGTGTCGCTGTATGGTTGTATGGTTTATTGTCTATACTGTTAATACAAGGAAAGTATATTTAATAGGAGAAAAGCTAAATTTAAAAAATACTGATTACTACTGTAAATTATTTAACTATTGAAACGGTTAGTTATCCCGAAGTAACAAAAGATATAGTCAAGTCAGAATGTCGAAACGGTTAATATTGATCGAACTGTGTCAATAATGAATTAAAAAATATAAAATAAAATCGGTTAAATTTTAGGGATATCATTCAGTTCAATCTTTGTTAGATAGAATTAAAGTCAGCTAATTAAACAACTTGATTCGTGTATAATAATTTTCTGCGTTGTAACAATAAAAAAAATTTTTATATCTCGGTAATAAATTTTATTGGAGTTAAATTACTTTTTAACGACAAAAAACACTGTTACCTCAGAGCATGCCCTAAGCATAAGTACTGGCAACATAAAATATTAAAGGAACATTTTAGATTCCTCACAGCAAGAACTGCAATCTTGGTTTTGTCTAAACTATTGCCTGTACAGTATTGTATATTGTAAAACCAGAATGCCTTTTACGAAAAATATTCAAACTACGTGAAAAAAAATACTGTGATAATTTTTGAAAAATAATAAAAAAAATGATGTTTCGAGATTCTCGTTACTTGACAAATTATTCATCAGAAAACTTTTCATATTAGTTTGACACAATACAAAAGGGCAAATTTTCATTTAAACTGTAAATTACTATTGAATTAAAACTTAATCACACTCACTTACATACTAACAGGGATAAAACAAGCGGTATATTTCTTTGGTCGACATGCCGACTCTAGAATATTGTTAACGAAGTATTATTAAATTAGACCACCCAGGCACCTAAAGCACCATATTTATTTATTTATTATTTGGGAAACATGCAATATATTAGCACAGTTGGGTATAGTGATAAAATTAAATTCACAAATCAGTAAAGTTTCCACAGTTAGTTAATACATAAATTGAATATAATTATGATTTCTTAACTAATTCAGTTTTAACAAAGTTCGGGACGGTATATGAGGTATTGTCAGATAAAGCTTCCATGTTCACGTCTAGATTAATTAAGTCTTTATTGAGACAATATAATATGAAACACTCCTTAACTACCACTATGCACCATCAGACTTTAGGTTTAGTAGAAAAATTTAATCAAACCATTTCATATACATTAACTAAATATGTAAACCCAAGGCCAAGGGATTGGTCTCGAATTTTACCTTTTATAATATATGCTTATCCTTGTTCAAAATAAGCTTCGCTAAATTTTCTCCTTATTATTTAATTTTTGGTAGAGAACCACTTGATGAAAGGTTAAATCTTAATTGTAATATGAACGTTCAACAAAAAAAAAGATGCATATATAAGTGCAGTAAATCAAGCGAGAGAAAATTTGAGGAAAGCTCGTTTAGTACAAAAAAGGAACATATGATAAAAAAGCCTCCAATATAAAACTTCGTGTAGGGCAATTAGTTTTATTATAGTTTTATTACATTGTCTAAAAAGAATACCGGGTAAAAGTCGGAAACTTAGTCGACCATATAAAGGTCTATTTCGAGTATGTCGATATATAGGATGTGACAGTTATCTTGTAAAAAGAATACAAAATAACCAAGAATTAATTTTACATGTGAATAGATTAAAACCATATAATATAAGATAAATGAATCAAAAAAATGAAATTATATATATATATATATTGTATATAAATTTGTTGGTTGTATATAATATTGTAATATTATTGTAATTTCTATATACTTAAAGTTAATACGGTAAAAGTTAGGTGTACAAGTATATATCATTCATTTAGATGATGTACAACGTAGATGTACAACGTTTAGAGCTTCGTTGGGGTTTTAGAATAATATAAGAAAAATTATATTGATTTTTAATTCTATGTACTCATCACGACGCAACGCTCCACATCGGAGCAACATATCCTGCAAAGCCAATCCAAGCAGCATCACCGCAAAGGGGATGCAATGGATGGACAATGCAGATAAAAGAAACTCAATAAGGATAAAAGGGTTTCTATTTAAAGTGACAAAAGGGTCTCTAAATACAATTTATCTAATAGATAATTATATAATTTTAGATACCCAGAGAGGAACCTCTAAGGGGCGGCAGGTACACGCGGCACGTATTTTCCGCGTTTCATTTTCATTTTTATTTTCGAATCATAGATATACGTGTGGTGCCGATGCTCTAAAGAAGTAAATTTTCAAAGACTTAAATAACTCTATATAAAGCGTACACGTTTAATTTGAGCCACACCTAATAATCTCCATAAGAGAGAAGGTAAAAGCCGATTTAGCTATGCGGCCAAAGTTTACGATTATATGTGATATTGTGATATTGCTGTCTGCGGGTCAACACGCGGATGTAGAATAGGATCCTCAGTGGGGTAAAATAGTAACAAAGGGTTGTGATTGAATAGGAAATATGTTATTGGTATAGGATTTTTGTCTGATGTATCTAAACATCGACAAAGTTCTCTGCGTTGCGTTATGAAATATAAATTTATTAATTTATAGGTATCATTTGGGGTTAAATAAAAATACTCTGGATCCAATTTTACGATCTATTCATAGGTAGGTTTATCCGGTAATAGTTAGGCAGGTAAAATCATAAATTATGGGTAGGTAAATATCAGACTTTAGAAAGTTACAAACTTTTAAATAAACTTTAAAAAAAGTCATTCAGATAAAGTTTAAGGTTAATATGACAGTTTATGTCAAACGAGTTTGTTTTTTTTTGTTGGCTGAGTGATAATGTAATTTGATTAATCTTAGTATACATTTTAATATTAGTAGGATTATCTGAATTTACCTTTTTATTGGGATATTAATGTTACTTATTAATTAATTAATATCTTATATTAATTAATATAAATTTATTATTAATTAATTACTTATTATTTTATATTAATTATAATTAAATACTTATTAATTAATTTTAATTAAAAAATATGTTTTGATTGTATCAAATGGGTCTGTAATAGTTGTTTATTAATTTATTAATATTGATTATTTGAATTGTGTAACGTAAATATTTAATATAGGATTGTTGATTATTCATGAATTGTATGAGAGTTCATAACAACATAAACTATTTTATTTGGGATCTTGGCTGATTTTCATCAGGTTTTGTGGCTAAGGCTCTATTGATGGGGTAATAAATACTATAGGATCATTTTTGGTTTAATAAGTTGTCGTCGTTTAAACATGATCATGTCACATATTCCTATCGGTAGGGGGCTCGTCTGAGACTAATCCCGAATAATGTATATTCTCCTGATTAAAGTAGAGTCGTTATTTAAAAATGAAATGAACATAGGAATTTATTTCATCAGCTTCACTGATTAAATAAATTAAATAAGAGGGGCTATTGCAAGGTTTGCTTCTGCTGTATATAATAATAGTGTATATAAAAAACAAACAAACTTGCTGGCAACTTACAAATCTCTCATAATTTGTAATTTGAATAAAAGATAGAATATGAAAGAATGTTCTAGAGCATTCTATTGTGGGCAGCAGCCTCAATAAGAATTATATAATAAAAAATATTGTAATTAATATAAAAGAGCACAAATATAATTATTTCAATTGCTTAAAAGTGTTTGTGAATTGAATTGTATTATCCCACCGCCATTCCGGTACGTTATAGTACCTATGCATAATTTTATTTTATTAAAGCAGTATTTTTAAATGTGTTTATATCTTAACCAATTAAAAAAGTTTTCTACATTTTATCTAATAGAACCAACACGGTTTATCTAACCCTTTTTTGGTTATCTTTCACCCAGGAAAATCTATGATTCCTGAGAAAGAGTCTAGCAAATCCTTAAAGATATACTCGAACATGCGTAATCAACAGGATCATGTTTTTCAGGTTCTATAAAAGTTGGGTCTATAATCATTATTCGTGATGGTTTAACGAAATTAACATTTCATTTTGGAATTAACGCGGATATAAAATGTTGAAGTAAATTAACTGAATTTTTGAATTTTTTTTACAAAATACAAAGTTTTATACGATCAAGTTATTAAATAGGAGTGGCAACAAAATTGCTTTACTTACTGAAAATTTCATAAACTGTAACATAATAAATAGAATTTGATTAATAGCTCAGGAAATTGTAAGAAATAAAATACACTGTCCTTGCAGCAAAATGCTCTTTTTCAAAAATGCTACTAATGATTTCATAAACTTTTGACATGTTATGCTTAGCAGGATTTTCTGAATTTAGCTTACAAATTACAAGTAAAAAACCGCGTTTGTGTGGCGAATAAAGAACACATATTATGCAATTTTAGAGACAATAACATATAGGGCTTATAAATACTATAAATACACTAAACTTATTATTTGTATAAGATACAACTACAATTGTGTACGCAAAATAATATTAATGCTCTTTGCATGATTGATATCTCATTCATACCACGGACCAAACTTACACGCACACGCGGCACCTAGAAATAAGCGTGCAAATGCTTCATTTCAGTCCTGGCTTTTGGCTGCCCAGGTAAGGAATAAAATAATGTTATTGTTAAAATTAATAAAATAAAAAATAAAATTAAAATAAATTAGTAGGCCGGAAGACAGTGGGCGCACACGTTGCCACAATCATTTGGTACCTTGGCTAAGCAAGGTATAAAAACAATGTTGTAACACCTGCCCACTCATTAGATAAAGTCAATCAGAATAAATACACAAAAACTATGTCTTTTATTTATTTTCTAACATTTTAATGTTCTTCAATCCCAAACGTATTTTGAGCTTACAAAATCAACTTTTTATTATTCCACTAAATCCATAATTCCAGTAACTAACTAGACAATATAAAATGTTATATGAAAGATGTTAGGCACTCTTAAGCCAGACCATGTATGGAAAGTGACATGAAGCTTTTGTACCACGGCAATTGGGAGCATTGTCCCTATCAAACCATAATACATATAACCTTCAAAGAAGAAGCTTACACCGCTCTATTTTACCTATTGGAATTATAAGGCTTTGTGCTAGGTAAACCTTTGTGGTTTAGTTGTGATGAATGTTGTGCATAAATTATGGTAATAATAATTTTAAAATTTGTGATAGATTCCTTCCGAACCAGTAGTTTTTAAAATATACGACGTCCATAGCCGAGTTGTTTAGGTCCCGGCTAAGTGGCCTCAGCACTAAGCCACAAAATCCGGGGAAATTTAAAAGGCCAATAAAAACGGCTGAGTAGCTTAGTGGTTAGTAGCCCTGCCTCATACGCTGGAGGTCCCAGGTTCGAGTCCTGGCCGGGGCATTCATTTGTGTGATGAACAAAAATGTTTGTTCTCGTGTCACGGTTGTTGATATTTATTATGTATGTTTATTCTGGGTTCCCCCCAGTTCGGTGCATGGTCATCCATAACAGAAGCTCTGCTTACTTTTTTTTTTTTTTTTTTTTTTTTTTTTTTCTTGTCCCCTGACAGGATCAGAGTCTTTGTTTTCAATATTTCTTTTTTTTTTTTTTTTAGCACACTTTTCTTTTTGTGCATCTATTCTTTTAAAATAGAACCACTTTGTGGCTTTCAACTAATCTATTATACATTTTATACTTATTCTAAAGGACTACTTAATGCTTTCTGCTATTTATGCTACTTATGCTATACATTAAATTTTTATATTACTATTTTTTAAAAGGATCGCTTAGGGCATACATTTTTATGTGGAGTACTGTTTTATATATACATTTCGGGCTTCTGCCACAAGCTACATTTTTTTATTTCTTACAAGTTACATATTTATGCTTATCCTATTCTATATGACAGTTATATTGTCTACCAACTAAAATTCTTTTACAACAACTTATGCTATATACTTAACTAATCAAATGTAAACTCATTTTACATTTCCTAGTTAATTCTTATATATCCTTATTTCTATTATTTACAATTTTTCCTATCTTTAACATGTATTTTATCAATTTTTCATCTAGTATATTATCTTTAATAGTATCCATATCTATTTGGAAACCAAGTTCCTGCTCGACGTTAAACCTAAGATCTGCTGTTACAGGGCAGTCTGTCAAAATGTGCTGCACCGTCTCCTCCACATCTGGCTCGCATATGCATGCTGGACTATTTTTAAGTTTAAACCTGTATAGGTATTTCGCGAAGCCACCGTGTCCTGTAAGGAGTTGGGTGAGCACACCTGCTGGTTTGAGCGCCTTTATTGTTTTGTAGGAGGCTACAGGGTCTGGGAAAAACATCCTAGTTACGGCCGCGGTGTCCCCATTTTTATAACGGTGGCTCCACTTTTGGAGCGATCCATTTCGCAGCTGCTTACTTTGGGACCTAACAGTTGGTGTGATTGTCTTGGATTCATTTATTTATTATTTATAAACAGTCCATTTTTAATTGAAAGGCGTGCTTAAGACATGTTTGGTTTGAGATATAGGTAGGTATTTATATTTCACCACTTCATAAATGTTGCATATTTTAGGTCTTGTTAGCGTTGTATTTTTGAACTTGTATTATTCCACACTATTGAAATCTGAAAATAATAAAAAATGTGAGTTTATTTCTTTTTCTAAGTTTTGATGATTACAATACTCAGAGCATCATAGGCGCAGAGGTTAAGGCGCTGACTTCTCAATCTGAAGGTCCCGGATTTGATCCCTGGTGACAACGAAATGTACCAATTAGTTTCAACAACACAAGTACTCTAAGCCACTAAACCCTTAGTTAGGAGACTTAGAAGGATTTTTCCGAACTGGTTATAGAGTCATGCTGTATCTCACGTCAATAAGTACATGTACGAGTAATTGTCAATGTTGAGAAATAAATATTTGAATTTGAATTCCTGCCGTGGGATTATTAAGGTAGCCGTGAAAGGTTTTGATGATTATTTTTTAAGGTTCATTTACGTTTCTGAACAAACCCACGTTCAAATTGACATTCGTTATTCGTAGGTAACGACATGCCGCCTTCTTAAGTAAATATGTTTATTATTCCTTAGTAATAATAATCGACAATTTGTTAGGTTATAACAATATATTTCATAAACGTAGCAAAATAATAACTTCTCGTGTTTTTGAACTGTTTGAATAAATGAATTAAAAGTCAAACGATATTTGGTTAGCCTTTTGTTAGGATAGAGAGCCTTTTGATTTTTTATCATTTGAATTTTCATACATATTTTGTTTGTAAATGTTTTAATTTTTTACTCCGAAATAAACTTAGTTATTGGAATGCTCAGCTGCTCAACATTAATTATGTGTAAGTACAATACGCTTTTTATACACACTTATAAACCTTCTTTTTATTTATGTTGAACACAATCCATTTTAACATTAATTATATAAATGATTGACATACAAATGGATCGATTATATAGAAAATGGAAGGGTAAGTCATTACAAAGTCTTTGACAATAGTTGCTAGAAGTATTGAAATTATTTAAAAAGCAGGTTTGACGTAAAGGTACTCAAGTTACAATAACAACTGAATATCTATTATCAAACACAAGGTGTTTATTGCCAGATATAAGCCCAGATATTGCATAGTTGGTAGAACTTGATTAATAGCTCAAAACAGTCAGGAAGTAAAATATTGTGTCATAGAGAGTTTGCCTCTAAAAGTCTATTAATACTGTTCTTAAATTTTTATTTTTTATACTTGGCAGTAAATGTCGGGTACGGTTTTTATGAAATCTCTAAAAAAAGTTTTTCATTGCTTCAAAAGATTATTTAATGGTTCTAAACTTATTCGGTTGATGTAAAAATTCAAGAAGAGAAACTCAACAAAAAGTTAAAAGTTTTAAACTTGAATTTTTTGACTACATTGTAAAATATTACTGTTAAGCTTACGAAGATCTTTACAACTTTTAAGCAAACATGTTTTGCACACAATAAGGTTCAAAATATCCTGTTAGAAGTCTTATTGAGACATTATTTTGTTCCAAACTGAAATTGATTTTCAGGTTATTACGGCCTTGCCCAAGCTTACGTTATATCGCTACGAAGTATTAGTTAGAACCTGTCTGAGAAATAAAAAAATGGACGTACTAAACACAACACACAAATTTATAAGTTGGTTCATTCATTTCATTTCATGGCAATCACGGAGGTGTTTACTTGTGCATGCAAAATTATATGAATTTGCATGATTGATATTTCATTCATATCAGGTACAAGGGTAAACTAACTTAGACAGGTGCGTTTACATGAAACTTCACAAGATTAATGATTTGAAAGCGAAAGCGTTTATATAATAATAAAAGCGTTTATATAATTATTATATAACTGGAAAATGCTAGCTTATTCCTTACATATTTATTTATACCGATCATGACAAATCTTGCATCCAAGGACAGGGCATAACGTGTGTAACGCTGGCGCCGCAAAATATAGCATAAGCGCTAATTAAGAAAGAAGTAAGCGTGCAAAATAATCCTCAAAAAGGCGTTTATCTCATAGCCCGTTTATCATGGCAATTGGAGTATTTTTACTTTACACCATAAAAAACAATATACACACTTACACCGATTTATTTATATCAGCTGGAACTAAAAAGCTTTGAGATAATAAACTTTAAGGTTTAATCCTGATGAATACTGCGCATAAATTATATTCTTATCGTAGCGTGTGTAAGACCAGACCAACATGAGCCATATTATGTTTTAAATTTAGGTAATTTTGTAAATGTTGGTAGGAAACAAGATAATTCATATTTCTTTATTATATTTGAAAGCGAAATTGTAGTTTATGATAATAAACATTAGGTAGAAGACTACCAGGAATTTATGCGGATAACGTGATATATCTTATATAGATAGCACATGTTTTCTGTATGTTTCCGATAAAGCGAAATTTAGACTATTGATACCCGCGATCATTTATGAAAAAAACAAAAAATAGCTCACCTCATCGGACGAGTCGCTATCGTTTATTCTTTATTGTTAGTTCTTATTTTCGAACTTTTAGTACACTTTTAGTACAACGTTTACAGCATATGTAATATGAAATTGTTAAGTTACTTGTTGATAAGACGTGTGCTTGTTACCACGCACGAAAAAAGAATGAAGACTTGCCGGGTCCGGGGTTGTTCAAGTAAAAAGACGGCAAGTTTTTGAATAAGTCAAACGCCATACTCTAAAACTGTGCGAAGTTACCTAGTACCTTTAAAGGACTACCTGTTTATTTATATACTATCTTCGAATGAAGCAATTCATATAATAGCGATATATCTTCACTTGGATGTTCGTTTAATCATCTATTATTTTGACCAAATTAACATGGTTACTAAAACCCAGGGCTGATTATTAAAATATAATAGATTTTTTGCATTGAATTAATGAATGAATGATTTATTATAAGTAGCAAAGACTCATGTTGTTAGTATTTTAGTGCTCATGAACAATGTTATTATAATTTTGAATATAAAACAAATTACAGAGGCCATTTCTGCACTTAATTACTTAATAACTATTCATAAAACAATAATGCTTTAATTTTCTGAATATTTCAAATAACTAAATATTTCAAATAAATCATAAGTTCCCAAGAACAAACGAAATTCTATTTTATTTCTTCAAACTCAGTAAATAAATCAGCTATCCCATGAAAATATGATACCAAAAAAAATTTAAATAAAATCATTTTTATAATCTGGGTCAAATTGTTCAAATGGTCAATTGTTATAACCTGACAGTGTTCGTGATAGTTTTCTACCAGACACAAGCCAGGGCAAAGGTATGCTTGAGATTAATTAATGTTTCCAAAGCAATGAGTAGCCAATTAATTTCGCACTTATCTATTCTGTCATGGAATCCTTATATTATTCCGCGGTATTATAATTTGAAAAGAATTGAAAATGTTTATTTATTTTGACGATTATCGATTAAGATTACTTTTGCAGTCCATACTATTTATACTAAAAATCTTCGTTGGTGCTACGTGGTTTCGACATTCTACCTACCTAAATAGATATGTTTTTATGAGGATTATTCTTTCTAAGATTTAATACGCAATAATTGTTAGGTAATAACAGTATTTCGAAGCCGTGGCGAAATATTGACTTTTCAGAATTGTTTAAAACTAGACACATCAATTTATTAAAATGAAATACTGAAAGTTGGAAATAATTCTTGTGCCACAAAAATTAAGTCTTTGCTGTTTATTCTTTTAAATATTTATACTAATTATATATGTTTATTAACGCTCCATATTTGACGATTCGCTTTGACGACCGAGTGGTGTAGTGGTAAATAGCGTTGCCTCATACGCCGAAGGTCCCAGGTTCGAGTCCTGGCCGGTGCATACATTTGTGTGATGAACTCAGATGTTTGTTCTCGGGTCATGGTTGTTTGTATTTATATATTATTATTTATTTATTATATATTATTTGTTTATTCTGGGCTCCCCCCAGTTCGCTGTATGGTCATTCATAACACAAGCTCTGCTTACTTTCCGGTCAAACAGTTGGTGTGTATGTCTGGGGATTTATTATATTACATTATTATTATATTTTTTACCCCAAAAGATTAGTAAACCTAGTACAAATTCGGTTATTGGAATACACAAGACGTTAAAAAATGAGAACTCACGATAAGTCCTCAGATGAACCGTTACATGAATTTGTTGTCTTAATAGGTTACTGACGGCAGTGTGTTCTCAACCAAACATGAAATAACAATTCAACACATTTAGATACGTACTCGATTCTTACATTGCCACTCTAATGTTTCCGGCGCTGCAACGAAGAATTATAATTATATTATTTTCCAGAATAATTGTAGATAGTAAAATTGTCTACAAAAATACTACTATACTTTTTTTTTTGTATAACCACCGTTTCTGAAATATTGCGAATATAAAGATAAAGAAACCGTACAACACATTATTTTTAATGTTAAGTTTGCTATACTGAGCAGGAAGAATCGCAGCACTTTTAAAATTTCAGGGTTGATTTACAACTTTTTGAGGTTGAATTAGTAACGAAAAGATCTTTCGCTAGTTTATTATTCATTATATCTTACTTAAAGATATTGAAATGTGAATTTGATTTCTTTCTCAATCAATATTACCGTGCCAAAAATATTGTTTTAATTTAAATACTAGTTTTAATAAACTACTAGTTGTTTCTGACACAGAATGCTTTGCAGTTTATAAAACTTTACATGTTTTCCTGTACATCGTTTCTTTCCTCAGCTATTGAAGTTTATAGTGGAAGTGGACCTTTTTACTTTAACCAGCGATCACCCCGCAAATAATCATTTAAGTGACTAAATATGGCAAATTAAACGATAGTTTTTCTAGACAACCTTTATAATTAAATTAATCGAGAAACTATTTCGAAACCAGTGTGATTCGTTTTGAAAACTAGCCAAGAATCGAGCATTATCTATTATCCAAAGCCTTCTCTTATCTAAAGCAAAACAGCACTCTGGAAGCCCAAGTATTAAGAGTCCATTACAATGTCATTTATAATTATTTTTAATACTTCCTACTCTCAGGATAGTAAAAAAGTATATTTTCATTGACACAATATATCGCCTATTTCATATAATGCTCGCAGCAATGCATCTGACATGTAATAAAGAGTAGTCATGATTTTAATTTAATTTAAGGTGATTTTATACGAGATGCCAAAGTTTAACTTTCCGTTTTGTTGCCTTGCAACAGACGAAATAATCTTGAATAGATATTAACAATGGCTCGTTGGTACCTTCATTTATTTGAATTATTTTTCTTGTTCTGTACCATACCTTGGCCGACCCTGTTAATTTGATTCGTTAAGCATTTTCTGTTTCAATACATGTTCAATACCTTAAGTAGAATAAGATTTTATGTTTACAACTAATTTCTTTTGTTTTAATGTTCTGTTTTTATATCTTTGGATTTTAGTGTTTATGTTCAAAGTGCAATTTTATTTTACATATCCGAGCACAACAACAACTAATCAATGTCACCTACGAGTAGCAGCACCCAACCTCGTCTTAGGGATTTATGTTTAAAACATATTCCCCATAGAAAGGTTAATGAGAAGTTCAAACAGTAAGATGACAGGTGTTCATTTTTGAAAACTTTTGTGCATCAGAAATGAATAATAATATAAAGACATCTCAAGAAATCATCAATCATATTTGGAAAACAACAAAAAGCTGCTCTTGTGTAATATAAGGGTAGGCTTTAACAATTTGACATGATGCCAAATAGTCCCATAGCAAACTAGACAAACAACGAATGCTATACAAGGCTGTTGTTGATATTTAAAAAGTGACGAACACAATATGTAATACTTGGTTGTGTTTACGACTACTCCCTTTGTTTTCGAAACAAAATTTTGTTATATGCAAACTTGAGCATAATTACTTTAAATTAAATTAATTAATTATTAGATTATAATAATAGCGAAAATTATTCGAATATGAAGCCCATATTCAAAAAATATTTTTGTACAAGGACGGATCGAAAGTAATTAAATTGAGTTATGAGTAATTTATTTATTTATTTTATTTTATTTAATAATTTATGTACACACAAGAATAAAAGTACAGTAGATGAGGCTTAGAAACTAAAAATGTACAAAGGTCAGCTTATTTCTTTAAGAAATTTCTGCCAGCAGACCTGAGACTGGAGAAATAATACAATGCAAATTTAGTGCGTGATTACTACTAATGAAAATATTAAAAACTTATTTTCTATTACAATATTACAAAATATACTCAAATACTTATAAATAAAATACATATATTTACATATAATAAATATATCAATCTATATAATTAACATCATTTAATTTGCATGAAAAGTTTTGAAAGCTAAAGTATATTTAAGATAAGTAGTATTCCCTAACTCTTTTCCTACATATTGTAAGAGATTTTGACTTGCGTATTTTGAAAGGTAATGAATTCCACAATCTGACAGCATGTATAGAAAAGGAGTAGGAGAAGAAATCGGTTTTATGGAATTTTAAGTACAAGAGAGTACGCTTATGTGCTCGGCATGGCGTATCTTCAGAATGAGTAAAAGAAAAACGCTCGCTCAGGTATTTTGGGGAATTCGGGTTATAGAGAACGTTAAATAGAACACAAATATTGTGAGTATTTCAACGGAAACGGATCGGAAGCCACTTTAGTTTTTTTTTCGATGTTCTGAGACATGGTTGTACTTCTTGAGGTTAAAAATAAAGCGTTTGCAGATATTTTGTAAGCGTTCTAGCTTACTCAAAAGCTCCTCAGTGGCGTCTAAGTAGCAGACGTTGGCATAATCAATTATGGGTTGAATAAGTGCTTGCGCAAGGGATATTTTCGTTTGAAGTGGTAAGAAGCTTTGAAGGCACTTGAGTGTGTGAAAGGAGTAGTGTAACTTTCGACTGATTTCATTTACTTTAGCACGCCAAGTTAAATTCGAGTCCATAATAACTCCTAAATTTTTGGCAGTGTCGGTAATAGCGATCTGTGTGCTATCCAAAACTACAGGAGTGAGATTAGCGAAATGAGGCAACCGCGCATGTATCGACTTCCCAGTATCATGGCTTGAGATTTACCGGGGTTCACACGTAATCCAAATGATTTGGCCTGATGATCCAAATGACTGACACAAACTAGGTCATGGTTAATAGCTGAGATAGCTGAGTCAACATTGTTTACTGCAAAATGCCGGTAAATCTGCAAGTCATCGGCGTAGAGGTAGTATTTACATGAAAGAACTTGAGTGATACAATTAATAACTATAAAGAAAAGTAAAGGAGAGAGAACGACACCCTGAGGTACGCCTGCAGCTAGAGCACACCAGTTTGAGTAAGACTCATCGAGGCGGACCCGCTGAGACCGTCCCCGAAGATAGGAATTAAACCACGCCAATGCAGAAGAAGACATATTAAGTGATTTCAATATTCCAACTAGGATATCGAAATCTACAGAATTAAAAGCGCTGCTGAAGTCTAGCAGTACAAGCAAGGTAAGGGATCTATTCTCCATGGCCCATCGGATATCATGTCACGTTGATCAGGGCTGTCACGGTATTATGACCTGGTCAAAAACCAGATTGAAAATGACTATGAAGATTATTGGTAGTTAGAAATGACATCAGTTGTTTGTGCACAACGTGCTCAAGAACTTTGGACAGGAAGGACCGAATTGATATGGAACGAAAATGTGTGAGAGAGCTAGGATTTGGAATTTTAGACAAAGGGATCACGTTAGCAAGTTTCCATGAAGTCGGAAAAGTACTTGTGGATAGGGAATAATTGAAAATATGTGTGAGGATAGGCAACAAATGAGATAGGAGCATGGTGATCATTTTTGAGCCCAAGTTCTCATTACCGACGGCAACCGATGAGATTAAGAGAACGGACTCCCTGACCGTGTCTTCGGAAATGGAAATAAAAGAAAATGGAGGATGTTGTACAGTTGGAACATTCAAGGTTGAAGAATTTAAGGTGTCGATTTTAATATTTGGATGCAAAGTAACTGGCGGTTGTGAAAATTATAAGTTCAGCGCATTCAAGTCAAAATTATTGTTAGAAATTGTCGGAGATTTACCGATACCTATAGACTTCAGAAATTCCTAAACTTCTGCAGGGCTGTGGTTGAAGAGGGACTCATGGAAGCAGCGTCTCTTGGAATCACGACATAGGCGGTTACATCGATTACGAAGATTTTTAAAATAAATAAGATTACGTTCTGAGGGGCGTCGCTTATATTTTCTTTTGGCTTTATTTCTAAGAGCCATCTCCTCTTTAATAGAGTCTGACAACCAGGGAGCAGGATTATGTTTCATTTTGACTGATTTGATAGGAGCGTGACGTTCATACAGTTCTAGGAGTAAGGAATTAAAATAATCAACTTTTTCATCTATACTTGTACTGTTAATTACCGGTGACCAGTCAACAACACTGGCATCGTGTTTCATAGACTCTATGAAGATGCAAAACTTTGGGTTTTTGTTTAGGGAAACGGATACGATAACTAAGGAAAATTAGGTCATGATAGGAGAATGGCGCAGTAAGTTGTCCATGATTTGTTACATTAGTAGGAGAAGATACTATTATACGGCCGATTAAAGAGGGAACACAATTGGGAAAATGGTGAGTAGGAGTGAAAGGTAAGGTGATTAAATTATATGAGGACAAGAGAGATTTTAGTTTACGAGAATGTAAATTATTTTTGATCAAACACGTATTGAAATCACCCAGCATAAGAAAGTGATCATAGGAGGGGCAGAAATCACGGAGAAATGAATCAAAGGCATCAAAATAATCAATGTTCATATGGGGATTGTAAAAAACTATGAGTAGGATTTTGGTATGACGTATTGTTATTTCGATAGCAAGGTATTCAGCAGATTTTGAGTACACAGGTGGAGAAAAGTTTAGTTTTGTGAGGTATATCTGCTCTAAGGTAGATTGCTACTCCACCACCACCCTTACCAGTTCTGTCATTTCGTATAAGAATGAATCCAGGAAGGTAATAGTAAGTTGAAGTGAGAGATGGTTTAAGAAAAGTTTCAGAAATAAATAACGCGTCAACATTTCTACAGAGACATAGGTACAACATTGCGAAAGAGGCCAAAATGTTAGAGTAATGGTTGGGTACACTTCGAGCGTTAATATGTGCAATGTTCAAATTAAGTGGATTATTGGAGAATGAAGAAGAGAGTTCATCATGCAGATTCAGTGTTGGTGAGAGAATACTATCTGCACTTATAAAGCAACTTGAGGAAGATGAGCAAGAGAAGAAGCTATCATCAAAATCGGTATTTTGATGCGTTCAAATAAAATAATAACTACAACGGAATACTAAATACAAATAAATAATAATCTATTAAAACTATTTCTAATTATTTAAATTACTTAATTGCGTAACTCACCACTCACAAATTTTATTTACGCTAAGTGTATACACATACATTCGAAATGAAATAATAAAAAGACAAAAAGGAAAATAATAATAATACACGTTACTAAATTAATGTAGCTAGGAACTGTCATAGCCACGCTACTGTCAATCGGCTGCAGAGCATAATTCCAAGCCTTTCGTAAATGCATTAATAAAAGAAGTGCATCGCAACTGTCAGTCAGAAAACAACAACAACAAAAAAGTAAATATTATTTTTAACCTGATGTAGCCAGGAAGTGCGAGCTTAATATTAATATTCTTCGTTGTCTGTCAGGTGCCTGGTGGGGTTCCCACCCTTACTCTCAAAAACTCCTCTACAATGCCCTAGTTAGGAGCGTCATTGACTATGGCTCATTTCTCTTGGAACCCTGTAACAAAGCAGGTCTTGTCACCCTTGATAAAATCCAGAACAAGTCAATGCGCATTATCCTAGGTGCAATGAAGTCATCTCCAGCTAATGCTATGAGGGTTGAATGTGTTGAACCACCTTTTCACCTTCGCAGACAGTACCTTGCCAATAGGTTTATTTCAAAAACCCTCCAACTTTCCACCCACCCTCTCCATCCTAAACTAAGCTCTCTCCAGAGTTCCCTTTCAAACTCATCATATTGGCATCATAAATCTCCCCCCCCGGCTTGTTGCAAGCCTCTCTTCCCTAGTCCCTTCCACAACTCCAATTTTCCAATCAGAATCCCAGTATCTTTATACTTTTCCCTATGAATCTCTAGTGTTCTCCCCTCTAATCCTAACGAACTTTGGTATCCTCAAAAATGACCCTAATGCTAACCTCCTGTTCAACAACATCATCAACAGTAAATGGCATGACTGGACCCTTATCTTCACGGATGCTTCAAAACTCGCCACTGAGGGGTGTGTTGGGGTAGCTGTGTGGATACCTAAATTCATGGTTCTTCTGTCTTTCAAGTGCCCCCCCCAAACTAGTGTATTCACTGGGGAATCAATCGGCCTCTTAGAAGCGGTTAAATATGTGCTGGATAACAAGTTGAACAATTCCCTAATCCTATCTGACTCCCTGAGTTGTCTTATAGCGCTCAAAAGTAACTCCTTCCAATTAGGGTCCAAATTTCCTCCAATCCTCCAAATAAAACACCACCTTTTCCTCTGCAACCTTCAGGACATAAACATAGTGCTGGCCTGGATCCCTGGCCATGCAGGTATAGCTGGTAATGAGTCAGCTGACTGTTTTGCCAGGGATTCTGTAGAATCCGGTTCCTTAACCCACTACAGGTGCTTTGCCCAGGACCTGAGTGCCCTGGCCAAGGTTTATCTGAACCATAACTGGAGCACAGATTGGGACAACTCCCGTAATATTGTTGGAAAGCATTATGGTGATATCCAGCCCACTATACCTACTAAACCATGGTTCTGTCAATATAAGCAATTTAACAAAAAGACCACCTCTGTTATTAGCAGATTAAGGTTGGGTCACTGTTGCTCTCCTGTATTTCTATACAGGATTGGCATCCGTGACTCACCACTATGCAATTGTGGTACAGAACATGGAACAGTAGACCATATTTTTTTCAACTGCCCCCTCCTCCCAATGTCTCTCTATGATTTTCTTCCCCCCCAGATCCCCAGGCCAACCAACATGAAGGTCCTCCTTTCCTCTAACCAGCCTATTACCCTGAAAATCATTTGTAAATATATCTTGCAGTTTAATATATCTTTGTAAATATGTTGACAGTCTATGTTAAATTGTGTATATATCTTTATGTCACTAACTCTATTAGGTTTATAAGTAGTTGGTGTTGGTACTAACTGTGTCGTTCTATTGTTTTAGATAACTCAATGACTGGCCTACGTAGCGCACCTACTATCTCATAAGAATACCGTGTTCATTCCACCACGTGAGATTGGCAGTAATAGCCTGTCGCGTAATATCGACGGCTGGTTGCCATTGTGCTCAAATAATAATAATATTTTTAACCTGTAAATAGAAATGTGACATTGAGAATTGATGGATACCTTCTTTTACAAAAGTATTACATCAGTATAAACCGTACAAAAAAGAGGTTCAAATTCGGGTTTAGTAATTTATTTAATTTCAAAAATTAATATTGTTTATTATTTTACTAAATATTTGCTAAGGAAATTCCAAATCATTCTTTATCATATTATGAAACGTAAATTACAAACTGTATAAATTATATACCTGTATTTTAATATTATTTTTGTGGAAAGGTTATTCGAAAGCTTATTTGATTTATTTATTTTAGAAAATAACAAATATGTCAAGAAATATTATAATCTTGTAACTAATAAAGGTTTTGTGCAAGTGATAACCATGCGTCAATTTCTGTAGTGTTATCGTCCGTCTAGTGCTTGGTTTCAAAAAACTTAAACTTAAATTACTTAAATAACTTTATTTATATCTTAAAATAGATGACCTCTCATGAACATCATTATTGCCGTTTTTATTTCTTTTTGTTTCTCTTTAGGGCCGATTGTGCTACTTTACTCATTTAATGCTTGAAGTAACAACAACTACTTTATAATTTAAAGAATAAAGGGAAAATTAATTTATCTGTAATTTTTAGCTGAAATTCGATTGCTTGTCGTTGAGATGTCAGAGTTGGCTTATCGGATGTTTTCACATAACAAGTAATATTGGCTAACTTTAGTTCTTTTTTCCACCAAGATTAAGTGCTGGGAAGATTAAATAATAATAATAATAAAGCCCATTTATTTCCAACAACCTTAAATAACATTTTCTCTTATAACTAACTAACTATTACTATTCTATTGTCGGAACCCCATGCTGGGTAAAAGCCTCCTCTAGCTTACTCCACAATTTTTTACTTTTTGCCTTACCTCTCCAATTTCTTCCTGCTACTTGAATTATTTGTTCGATCCACCTGTTCCTTGGACGACCTTTTTTTCTTTTTCCCGTAGGTCCATTTCATGTTGTGGTTTTTAATGTCCATCTATTGTCTGTGTATCTTGCTATATGTCCAGCCCTTCGCCATTTTTGTGTGCGAGCATGATGGAGTATATCTATTAAGTTGGTTTTTGCTCTTATGTCTTTGCTTCTTATCTTTTGATTTTTCTCTTATTTTTAATATACTTCTTTCCATCGCTTTCTGACAATTTGTTAGTTTTGTTTTTCTTTATGTGTTGTACGTCCATGTTTGGTAGCCATAGGTGAGCGTCGGTAGAATACATGTATCCATTACAGTCTTTTTTAGGTGAAGGGGGAAAGAATTTTAGAATTTCTTTTAGACTCCAGTATTTTTTCCACCCAATGTTCTCTCGCCGTTCTATTTCTTCTTCCTCATTATTTTTGCTGAATGATACTTGTTTGCAAAGGTATATATAGTTATTTACGTATTCTAGTGGCTTGCCATATAAATTGATGTTGGTAGTTTTGCTGTTTGTCATCAGCTTGGTTTTATCTTGGTTCATTATAAGCCCAACGTTTTCGCTTTCTTCTCTTAGTGTGTCTATCATATCGACTAGTTTGTCACTGGTTTCGGCGAAGATGAAGATGTCGTCAGCGAATCTTAGGTGAGTTAGCCTCCTCCCATTTACTCTAATTCCGTATGTTGGCCAGTGCAAATTCTCAAAGATAAGCTGTAGTACCGCTATAAAAAGTATTGGTGAAAGAGGATCTCCTTGTCTTACTCCCCGACAGATTGGTATATTTGTTCCTCTTTTTTCCAGTTTTACCCTGCTGGCACTTCCTTTGTAGATGTTCTTCAATACCTTTTAATGTATTTTTCTTGGATTTTGCAGCGATCCAGGGCTTCCCTTGTTCACTTTTGAGAGATGGTATCAAAAGCTTTAGCGTAGTCGATGAAAGCTATATATAGTGGTTTATTAAACTCTTTGTGTTTTTCTATAACTTGTTGAATAGCGTGTATGTGGTCTGTTGTGGAAAAGCCCGAACTGAAGCCAGCTTGTTCTAACGGTTGATGTTCATAAATTTTTGGAGACAATCTGCTTTGCAGAATTGAGAAAAATAGTTTGTACGCGCTTGAAAGAACACTTATGGGTCGGTAGTTACTACGTCTTTCGGGTCTCCTTTTTTGTACAATACGATTATATCGGACCTCTTCCATTGATCTGGCACCTGACCAGTGTCTAGAATTTTATTAAATAGGTAAGTGACAAGACGTGCTAAGAGCAGAGAACCTGTTTTTAAAGCCTCGTTATGTATACCATCTGGTCCTGGGCTTTTATCATTTTTCACATTTTTGATGTGTTTAATAGTTTTCAGATCGTCTATTATTGGTATATCGATATCTTGATTCGTTATTTCACTATGTAGGGTATTGTTACTTATATGAAATGTAATCGACATGCCAGTTTTCTCTGCATACAGTGTTTTGTAAAATTTCGTTGCACTATTTATCATGTCGTCTCTGGTTTTTATGTGTTGTCAACTGTTTGTAGGCTTTTTTGGAGCTTCTATATTTCTGCAGGTTATCTTCTATTAATTTATTTCTATAATTCTGATAGTCTGTTCTGATGGCTTTGATTGTTGTTTTAAAGAGAAAACTTAATTCATTTTTCATTTCTTCAGTTTTTTTGTTTCATTTTTATTAACTCTGTTCGTTTTATTAGCATGTCCCTGGAACTTTTACTTATATTTTTTCAGTTCTGTTTATTTTGGAATCAGGCGTTTTTAATGACGTGCTCTTATTAATTGCGTTTTCTGGTTCATTGTATAGTGACTGAACGTCATGGTCATCTTGGAGATTCAATTCACAAGATTATTTAATTTAATTATACAAATATTGTGTTCCAAATTTTTCAAGTAGCGATTCATATCTTCTGTTGTTTTTAATGGCTTGGGTTGTGTTTTAAAAGTTGTTGGTTTTCTTTTGTTTTCCTAGAAGGTAGCTCTTACTAGGCGGTGGTCTGATCTAAATCCTAAGCCGTGCAGAACTTCTATGTTCCTTATTTTTTTGGGTTAGTTTGATAAAATATATTCTACTTCATTTTGTTTACCATCTGGGAATAGCCACGTCCATTTACGGTTATTTCTCATTTTGAAGAAGTTGTTCATAATCGAAAGTTTGTTCTCTAAGGCATATTGCACTAGCTTCTCACCCCTTTCACTTCGAATTCTGTAACTAAATTTTTCCATGACTTAACTGTTATTCATATTTGTTTGTCCTACCTGAGCGTTAAAATCTCCAATCAAAAGGACGTGGGCTCTAACCAAGTTAAAAGCTATTTCCAAGGTTTTGTAAAATGAGGTAATTGCTTCATCTGATGACTTTTCTGTGGGAGCGTACGCCTGTATTATTGATAGACTTTCATGTTCATATTTCATTTGTAATACGGCGACCCTCTCTCTGAGAGGCCTTTGAAGTTTATAATATTTCTATTATATTGAGATAATGGGAGATAATACCACTACTGTAAAATCAAATTTGAAAACTTATGAGTTACTTGACATGTAAAATATTTATTTTAATTGCCTCTTTAGTACAATCTTAATTATTTTATATTAACTAATATGTTATATAAACTAATAATAAGCTAATATTGTTACTAAATAAATACCGAATAAAAAAATTATTTACCTACCTATTACTGTTATTTGTTTTCCTTTTCCTATAAAACAAAAAATGAACTTACTGGTGGGTAGAATTGATCTCATCATAACCTTAGTCGTGTTGTTGAGATATTCCAGTCAGTTTTTACATGAAAATCAACCTTAACTGTAACACACAAATACGCTATTATTGATGAAATCACACGAAGCTCTAATTTACTTATAAGTGGTCGGATCAAACAACCTACACTCAGTGAATCAAGTCACGAAGCAAAGAGCCTTTATTGGAACAGTAGACTAGGTTTGTGTATTTACTGAAGTACCTACTCGACCGTATGTGATACCGGGATAAATAAAATAAATAATTGTTTTATTTCAAGACTTCAGCACATACACAAAAATATACAGGATGGAATTTTGTGGCACCAGCTGCAAATAAACCACTCTACTACACAGGTCACATTCTATATTTTAAAGCTGTTTGTTACATATTTTCACAGTGATATTACACTTTATATCCGACAGTATTTATTTTACTAAGTAAGTCATTTAATTTTCCGCTAAAATTAAATTTGACATTACGTCACGCTACTGCTTCACCTGCATCTTAACGCATCATTAAAGCCCTAACTCAGATGTGGTGAACATTTTAACGCATTAATTTACCTACGGCATTAATGCCATTCTGGCCTTGGTCTCGAAGCCAGCGGGTGGAGCGCGCGGCACTACAGCAGCGTAGTGTTGTTTGTTAAACTATTTCTCCGCCTTTGTTTGCGAACGAAATGTCTAAACAGCGACGACCTCTTTTTGATACAAATTTATTTTTAACCTTGGATTTATTGTGGGCAAAAGAAGATTTGACTTCGTACAACCGTGCTAGGAAACAAAAAGGCGAGTTTCATTGGAACTATGAAGAACAGAGAAAATGTCCCGATAAATTCTGTGACTATATTCTTTGACTATCTTATTAAAAAATAAAATAAACAACACTGCGTAACCACAGACGCGCGAGCACCGCTCAGCTGGCGCGCTGCGCTCGTGCGTTGCCCCCGCGCCGCGCCTTTTTTTTTTATTCCCCTCCGCGGGAAGGGCAGGAGGATAAAAATGCCCTGACGCATACTCTGGCGCGATTCCAAAGTTATATGGAGTCCCACATAACTTTGGTAACTTTGGTAGGCGTCGGGACGAGTCCGTCCCGACGCCTACCAGGACCATACCCACTAAAAACCCTCTGTCAGCTCGTGCATTTTTGCCACTCAGCCTTCATCTGAGCGACGGCCAATTGGAGAAAGAGGCCGCGCTAGCGGGGCCCAGAAGGGGTCACCCGCTGGGATTACATAACACTGAAGGTGCTCAAAGCACTGAAGGTGAATACATAGCACTGAAGGTGCTCAAAATAAAAATCAATAATTAAAACAAAAATTAAAAAAAAAATTGCAAAATAAAATTGAATTAATTCGCATTTACGTTAGAATTAGGATTTACGTTAGAATTAGAATTTACGTTAGAATTAGAATTTGCGGCCAGAAGGGCCTCGAGATCGCATGACAGTCTGGTGGATGAGTACGCTTGCGCATTTCTAGGCCTAGCGACTTTGAACTTCGAGTCTAACACAGGAGTAGTATATGAGACTGAATCACGAACTAGAGGATTGGGATGGGTTTCGGAGCGTTTGAAAAACGCTTCAGAGAGTGTTTTGAGATGTTGTTGTACTGTAGGCAGTTCAAGATCTCTATGCAAGTCCGCGTTACGCACGTACCACGGTGCGTTTGTGGCCCGGCGGAAAAAGAGGTTTTGAACTACCTGCAGTTTGTGCAGGAGGGAGGGTTTGGCGTGGGCAAAGATTGGCGAGGCATACGTCATAACGGGTCTAACGCAGACCTTGTAAAGTGTACGTTTGTTTCTGAAGGACATTTTACTTTTTCTACCTTTGACATTTTACTTTAGGCGGCCTAAATAGTGACGAGCGAGTTTCGAAACTCTTTCGACGTGTGGCTTGAAAGAAAGCGTCGGATCTAATGTGACGCCTAAGTATTTAGTACTGCGCTTCCAGGGGATGGGAATGCCTAACATTCGGACGTGGGGATCGCCATCGGGACGACGGCGTTTGTGGTCGAAGCGCATCGCAGAACTCTTTTCAGGGTTCACATCGATGCGCCATTTTTGAAACCATACACCAAGGGCGTTTACGGCCTTTTGGAGTCTGGCTACAAGGTGCCGAATACTGTGGCCTTTGGTATAGAGTGCGGTGTCGTCAGCAAAGAGGGCGAGTTCGACGCCTTTCGGCGGGATGGGAATGTCGTTGGTGTACACGGTGTACAGCAGAGGGGCGAGGACTGAGCCTTGAGGGACTCCAGCCTTTATGGGACGAGGCGCAGAAAGCGTGCCTTCGTGTTTAAATCGAAATGTACGGTCTTTGAGAAACGACGCTATTAACCTGACTAGGCGATCCGGTAAGCCTATCTTGTAGAGTTTATAAACGAGACCGCTGTGCCAGACTTTATCGAAAGCCTTGGCTACGTCAAAGAAAACCGCGACTGTTTTATAACGACGCGGATAGAAACCGTCAAGTATATACTCGACGATTCGGTGGACTTGCTGAGGGCAGGAGTGTTTAGCGCGAAAGCCGAACTGATGGGGAATAATGAGAGGATCGCCATCCGCTGGAAACAGATGGTTCCGCATTCGAGAGAGTATGACTCTCTCGAGAAGTTTAGACATTGCCTTGAGGAGGCTGATGGGTCTGTGATTAGCCGGGATGTTCAGAGGTTTGCCCGGCTTGGGAATGCCTATGACTGTCGCTTCTTTCCAAGCTTTTGGAAAGTAGCTATGGTCGAAGCAGGCATTGAAAATGATAGCTAACAAGGTAAGCATCTGTTGAGGTAGGTGCTTAAGTGCGTGGTTGGAAATTCCATCCGCACCCGGAGCCTTTTTGGACTTTTGATTTCTAATGAGAAGCAAGATTTCATCATTAGAGACTGTGACAGGGTCAGCGGTGATGGGGAGAGAGTCTCTGCGAAGGACTTCGTCCTCCACCGCCTGGATGTGTGAGGGATCAGCAGGTTGCGTGCTGGGCGAGCATTGTGCGGCAATGCTGTCAGCGAAGCATTCGGCTTTCTCTTCGACTTCAAAGGCAGTAGTGCCATCGGGACGAGTGAGAGGAGGAACGTGAGAGGCGGTGTCTACGCGTAAGGCTCGGGCCATGCTATAGTACGCTTGGTGGGACGGAGAGATATTCGCCATGAGATCGTTCATCTGAGCGTCTCGGAGTTCCGCGAGGCAAGACCTAACTTTACGTTGAAGCTGATTCGCAGCTATTCTATAGGCGGGCGTGGGATATTTCTTGGCTCTCCGGAGAGCCGCGTTCTTAGCTTTAATAAGATTGCTAACGGCTAAGGGAAGCGTGGGTTTGCCTTGCTTAGCAACCTTTTCGTTGTCACTGATGGCTGAGTTGATAGCATCAGTGAGAGAATTTACTAATGAGTCGATTTTATCCGGGCTATCTAATTGTTCGGGAGAGATCGCGAGTGGAGAGTTCGGAGCCTCTAAGGCTGAAACTAACGTATTTTTAAAGCCTTTCCAGTTGGTAAAGGTCTTAGGAGATGAAACGTTATCGTTCGGCGGTCCTAGCACGAGGGAAACGGGGCGATGGTCGGAGCCTAGGTCATCGAGCGGTTCGATGGACCTTAGATCAAGATTGATTCGCTTGATAATTGCAAAGTCGAGGATGTCAGGAGAGTAGGACGGGTTGTTGGATAGTGAGTGGGAGTGATGGGGGATATGACGTCTAGGTCAAGGGAGTTAGTGATGTCGAGGAGAGCGATACCGCTGGTGTTAGTCGATAGGCACGTCCAGTCAGTATGTTTGGAGTTAAAGTCTCCGAACATAATGACTGAATGGCCGAGGGCGAGAATGGCCTCAAAGTCGCTGCGGATTGGTCTGGTACCACTAGGTATGGAGATTGAAGCTATGATGATGGTCGGATGACCAGTCATAGCCAATCTACACACAGTGGCTTCCATGTTGAGGAGAGGAGGGGTAGGGAGAGGACAGCAATGGAAGCCTCTTTTGTAATATAGGTATAGCGGTGCCGCCGAAACCGTCGGAGTTGGGCCTATCGTTACGAATAAACGCGTACTTTGGTATAGCGAATCCCCTGGAGCGGTTTGGAGTAAGCCATGTCTCCTGGAGAAGGAATAAGTCAGGTTCTTTGTTCTGAAGGAACAGTTTAATCTCGGGAAGGTTGGTGTTAAGGCTACGAGCGTTAAAAGATATTAGGGATAAGCCCTTGGGTTTAATACGACTGGACATTATAATTTACTTATTTATGATTTTATAAAAAAATAAATGTATAACGAACTTAGAAGCGAGTGATGTTCAGCTAACGCAAATAAACGCTCTTGAGGAGAGCGGGCGGCCCGCAGTTTGCGTGCGAGAACAGAAATTTCTGTAATGTCGACGTTTTGAATGACGTCGAACACGGTCTTCATGTCCTCAGCCCACGACGACTGAGGTGAAGATGGCAAAGCAGGACGCGGCCCTACGGAAGCTACGGGAGCTGGGATGGGTTGGGAAGGTGCAGGCGGAACGGCCGGACGCTGCCTCCAAGACAGAGCCTGAGTAGGCGTCGGCTGAACGGGCTTTGCTTCCGGGGGACCCCGGTTGCGCAGCGGCGGGAAGTTAGCGGGAGTGAGCGGCGGCGCCGATTTAGGCGCGACCCTCTTGGCGGTGGAGCGCGGAGCGCGCGGGCAGCCCCTGTAGTTAGCTGTGTGACCGGACTGGCCGCACAGCACACAGGCAGGGGGGGAGGTGGATTCGGGAGTGCGAGTGCACTCCTTCGTTATATGTGGATCCAGGCACTTAACGCACCTGGGGGGAGCTGAGCAGTTCGCCGCTGCGTGGCCGTAGAGCTGGCAGCGGTGGCACTGCCCAGGGTGACCACGGGGGTTGGGACGCTCGACGGAGATATTTGAGAGTCCGCAAATTGTGCGAGCCTCTCTAAAGATCTCCCTCGAGTTGGGAGTATTGGACAAGATAACTAAAGCTAGCGGAAAGCGTCTACCGCGGTTAGAGTGCATCTTGTGCACTGCTACAGCCGGGAAGCCCTGAGACTTAAGGTCCTCGAGAATGTCTTCATTACTGAGCTCAAACGGGACGCCCCGTAGTACTGCGCGGATCTTACGCTCCTCAGGGAGGGCGTAGGTGTGGTACGCGATTTGATTGATTGACAGAAGCCTAGTGAAAGACCGGAAGTCGTCGACGGTCGCAACCTGAATTTTGATTGTTTCGCCAGCGTTGGCGGCTTTTAAGTAATTAATTTTGTGCACTTTGCACAAGTTAGAAACCGCGGTCCAGCGCGCTTTTTCGCGCAGGAAGACGGGCGGAGGGAGCTGAGGCTTCGGTAGGACGGGAGCGCAGCGCGACGCTGGCTTCGAAGGGACCGACGGAGACGCGGTTACTTCAAGCGATTTTAATGGCGCGGGGGCTGGTGTAGAAGACACCGGGGAGGTCTCGGGTATTGATGATACCGAAGCTTTCTTTGAGCGCTTCTTGGAGCGCTTGGCGACTAATTGAAACGCGGGCTCAGGAGAGCCGGTTAAGGTGACGGCATCTGACGACGTATCAGACGTGGGTTCGGAGTCGCTCCCGGGAGCGGTACGCTTGCGACGCGACGCGTGAGAGGATGCGACCGATTCGCAGTCCATCTCGGACGAGGCGGGAGACGCGGGAGAGCTGTAGACCTGAGGGGTCTGGACGTTGGAGGCCTGAGGGGCCGGGGTTGAGGCCTGAGGGGCCGGGGTTGAGGCCTGAGGGGCCGCGGTTGAGGCCTGAGGGGCCGGGGACGCGATAGTTGCCGCTGACGATGACGCTGGGATGGGGCAACCGGACGCCGCGAGCGCCTGGGCGAACGACTTAAGAACGCTTACAAGGTCCATTGGAGGGCTTGAATATATAATATATAAATATATAATGTATGCCTAGGTTCCCTAGCAAACCTAGCACCTATTTATATAAAAAATGCCTAGAGTTCCTAAATAAAGACCTAGCGAACCCTAGTGGCTAACCTCCCTACCAGCGGTAGGGGGGCTGGGGAGAATAACTTAAAACTAACCGTAGTACGCCGAAGGCCGCTACCTAGAAACCTAAAAAAAGGGTACGCAGGTAAAGAGTTGACCGCGTTAGGGTCAACCTTTACCGACAGAAAGGACAAATACACACGAAGAACACACAGATATGATAAAAATAAATATGAAAACAGGAGAAAAATAAATAAAATAGAGAAGAGAAATAAAATAAAAATAAAAGGACTGGTTCAGTACAAATTCGTTGTCACCGTTAAGTATCCTTTGCACTGAAACCAGACTACTTACGCTGGGCACAACACTGCACTCAGCACAAGCACAACACAACTTAGCACAGCACTTTGAAGACTAAGGGGCTTAGTCGCAAAGAAAAATCGCACTTCGAAAGCACTTAGACGGAGTAGAAAAACCTTGAAAACCGTAGCACGGAACCAACACGCTATACTGTGACGTCAGTAGACTGAGCGCCACGGAATATCGGGAGGGAACCGATCAACGGAGAACGGGGTCTTGCACGTCCGCACTGGGCGGCGGTCGGAGCGAGAATCATCCGCTGACTTCGAGAACGGTTCTATTTAAATCTATTCATTACAATGCTCCGCTAACCGCGCCCGCTGACTTCGGGACCGAGGCCTTAGACGTTGACAATTAGTGTTTTAAATTAATTAAAAATAAAACTCTATACTAGCAGAGACCAGGGGAGTGCATGTTTATAAATCAATGGGCCACACACTAGATTTTTTTATTTCTACTCGAAATAAATTGTAAGTTTTTTCCATTTGAACACTATTTGTTTTTTTCATTAGTTTTTTTGTGATGTTTTTTCAAGCGGGAAGTAGTCTGTTCAGATAAAATAAAATATTTTTTCTAATCTGTTGACGTATTTCTCAGGTGTATAATTTATATTAATTTTAAAACCTTTAGGAAATTGGAATAGTTGAAAACCATCTCCCCTTTGAAGTCGTTTAAATATAACGAGTTGTTCTTGTGTCCACAATTATAATTTTAGTATAAACACAATTATAATTATATTCAAGTTCTTCGCAAGTTTTAAACAAAGCTCTTCAAAAACAAACCATATTGATATCGTCCTTGAGCCTATAAAATTTGTCATACATGCTAGACAAAGTTTTCACATTTCCGTGTTTTAGAAACTTCTACTAGAATCTATTGTCATATAAAAATTATGGCATGAGGGGGAAACACAACTTTTTCTTATAATGATGATAGCTTTATTCGTGAATTTTGAAATTTCTGTTATTTTATTCATTTCAAACACATATGTTGTTAACGCTCTGTCGGTATAAACCGTCTACAGACGAACTACATAAACCCCATGGTCAAGGCTAACAAAGACTTAAACGTGGACATTGAAAAACTAAAAAAAAAATTGATTTAAATTGACTTCTAACTAACAATTTCCACTAAATTGTACTTCCCAGTTTACCTATTAGATGTTCTGAGCTGATACTTGAAGATTCAGAACGTCTAATATAAAAATAAAAATTTTAAAATTTTCAAAATTATCAAATATGTTTTGTTAAAAAATATTTATCCGTGAAGCTTGTTGCCACTTCGTCTTCTTCGACATAAGTGGTCTTTAGGTCTTGTGTGACGCAAATTGGTAGACAAATTATTAATGTCACTTCAGTAATTTCATTTTTCTTAGATAATACGCGCGCAAAAAAAAAACAAATCAATTAATAATTGAAGAGACATTACAAATACTCAGATACACTCATAGGTGTATATATTGGTTTAGCTTTTTAGATTTAACAAATGATGTGATTTTTGTTCTAAAAATTCAACCATTACAATCTCATTGTCTTTGTATATTTTTGTCATTTTTGTAATTTATGATTTTGTAAGAAACTAATCGCATATTCCTCCCCTTTTAATGAACTGTTCTCAACTACAGCTGGTCGGTTTGCTGAACAAAACCATACAACCAAACGGCTAGTTGTTAATTGTCTAATTCAACCGTCCGCCCGACACACATTATGTTTCACGGCATAATTTTTTTGCGATTTAAAGTTCTCATTTTAGGAGTTCTCCCAAGATCAGCCTTGCACGGTTTTCAGAGGTAAGCATTTTTCTACCTAACAACCTCAGGTAACTCACCGCTTCGTAACCCATCGTCTAATAATTCTGATTTACAGTGCTCAAGCCTTCGCACGTCTCGATTTTTAATTAACGACTTAATTTTTATTAAATTCTTAACGTCCTTTTTTGTGTTAATTCTCGATTTTAAGTATGGGTAAAATGTAGTATGAAACGGAGTTATAAAAAAATTGTGTTTTGTGAAAACAATCACTAATTTGACTACCCAACTTTTTGTATAAGTTCTTTAAGAATGCTCAAATGAACTACAAATATTTTGTTATTTCGAATCATTTTTCGAAATCATGGATTCTGATGAAGAAGTCCCGATGCAAGCCAATGTGACATATCCAGGCAGCAAGCTCGTGCCTAAACCATCAACGCTGGGGTCACTACAGTTAGCACCACGCCCACCAGATCAGCCACTACAGAGAACTGACTACACAGTCCCAGAAATAGAAGCTACGCCTGGACCATTAGGTAGGACTGCAGTAACACCGGAAACAGAGCCCTTACCATCAAAGAATTAACCCCTGATGATGTCGAGGATATAAAATTGGAAAGCGATATCTTAGATATGTTAGGAGATGCCCCTAAAATTTTTAAATAATTGGGCAAACCAATACATAAGGAGATCTCGACCAGATGGTCCAAAATCCTTTCAAAAGCACTCTCCAAAGAAGTCAGTGAAAAAATCCTGGAGGATTATTTTATTCCCAGTAACTGCTAACTATTCTTACCCCTTCTCTAAACCCGGAAGCTTAAAACCAGAGAGAAAAAGCAGTACCCTCTAGGTGGCCTCCAAGCGGGATTCATCTCTCATGTTAAGAAAAACACAACTGGGTATTACTATAGCCGCTCTTGGAAGAGTTACTAAAACTCTGTTAGGATCATTCATCAGCATCATTGATACTACAAAAGCAGGAAATTATTAAACCATTGAGCGACGCCTGTCGTATTCTATATTATTTACACTTTAACAAACCTCGTACATTTCGAATTTTGTACTCTCTTCTATTTATACCTCGCTTAAAGAGGCTCTCGTAGATAAATCAAGAGACCAGTTGTTGTTAGGAGATAATGTGACCGATAAACTTAAGATGCAAAGTCAATTAAGCGTCAGGAAAAGCCCTCAAAAATACTCGAAAACGCTTTTATAAGAATAATTTGGTTTCTAAGCCCAGTTTTGCTGCAAATAATAATAAGATCCATTTAAACTGGAAGAGCCAACACCGCAAGACTCTGAACAAGCCCAAGAACTTGCAGCATCGACCTCCACTTTCAACCGCTCGCCAGCAGTTTCGTAGCAAACAGGCGTATCATAAGTCAGACGAGCCCTCACAAGGGAAACCCCAGAGGAGATAAATACCGAGATATTCAATTCTATGTAAAAAAGTGGTCAAAATAACTAAAGACTGCATTTGTTGTCGTGGTTTACAGGATATCGAATCCCATTTTCATCAATTCCACTAAATATTGCCAATAATTCATAGTCAGTTTTTCCAAAATCTACCCAAGAAACCCTTCTTGGGTAGATTTTAGATAACACACTCAAAAAAATATTAGGCATTAATGCCATCTCAAAGTGTGTTTAGGTCGAAGGACAGTTCCTATCTAGTGTATTTTTGGTACCTAAGCCTAACGGTGATAAAAGATTTATATTAAACCTAAAAAAGTTAAATAAATTCGTGTAAGCTAATCATTTCAAAATGGAAGATTACAAAACTAAGCCAAAACGCGTAGTGGTTTTATGGCCACTAAAGACTTAAAAGATGCCTATTTTTTGCTCTTATACATAAAGATCATAAAAAGTACCTTCGTTTCAACTATAACAACATATTGTACAAATTAGATTGTTTACCGTTCGGCCTATGTACCGCACCTCTAGTATTTACTAAACTGATGAAGCCTGTTGCAGAATACCTTCGAAGTCGGAGTAGGATTTCAGTTATTTACTTAATAAACGTATCCATAACTGTTAATTTATTACATAGTTTGGGGTTATTTGTAAACTATACCAAAAGTCAATTAATACATAAACAGGAACGTACATTTTTCGGCTTTACTTTCGATTAGAAACAGATACGTTTACACCTACCCGACGACAAAAATATAAAAATAAAAAAACTATATCAATAGATTTCTGTGTTTGTAACGATGTAAATTACGCAAAGCAAAACTTATTGGATATTTAATTTCAGCTTGCCTAGCAATAACTAATGCTAAGTTATATACAAAAAAGCTTGAATAGTATAAATATAATTGTTTATTGAAAAATCCTAGCTATGATCAGACAATTAATATCTTAGCAATTTTGAGTTACAAATTTTTTCCGACGCATCCACCACAGGATGTTGTGGATATTGGAAATGTAACGAAATATCTTGTCATATTAACGAGTTTATTACTTAAAGCAGCTTTTTTAGCTTTAAAATAGTTTGCAAAAGAGTTATCAGAGTGTGAAATTTTATTAAGAGTGAATAATGTTACGGCCATATCCTGTATTAACGGGATGGGTAGTATTCAATACGATCACCTCAATGACATAACTAGAGATATTTAGAAATGGTGCGAGAAGCGGAAAATAACTATATTTGCGTCTAATATCAACACTTAAGATAATTACGAGGCAGATTCATTATCTCGGAAACAGTTTGAAGACACAGAGTGGGAATTAAATCAAAATGCATTTAGTGAAATCGTTCGTAACTTTGGTCATCCTAATATCGATTTATTTGCAAGAAGATGCAGTTCAAAATGTAAAAATATATTTCGTGGTAAAATCACCCTGAAACATGTGCTGTAGACGCATTTGTACTATCTTGGACGAACATTTTCTTTTACGCTTTTCCACCATTCTCGCTTTTAGTAAAATTAATGCTGAAAATCATTAATGGACAAGACATAGGATGTAATTGTGGTGCCATACTGGCCTAGTCAACCATGGCGCCCTATTTTTAAAAAGTTTGCTGTTTCAAATTTCTTTTATTTTTGACCTAACACTGAACTTTTAAAATCTCTTTTCAGGAAAATACACAACCTACACAAGAGTCTGCGCCTCGTTGCCGCGAGTTACTAAGAAAGTGTTTATCTAATAGATGTGTTTATCTAAATAATGCCGGCTTCTCTTCCATATAACACGTAAAAACAGACGGCTGCATAAAATCCTAGATTTGTAAATTACATCATTACGATTATTTTAATGCTTCTATTCCGATCGTATTACATTTTTTAACTGATATTTATGATAAAGGCGCTAAATATGGCACCATTAATTCTTACCGATCTGCCTTGTCTCTCCTGTTAGGAAATAGCTTGAATGATGATCTGGTCAAAGATTTTATGAAAGGTGTTTACGAATTGACGCCCACTAAGCCAAAATATAATGACCACCTGCATTGTGTTGAATTATTTGGCAGAACATTGGCCAAACAAAAGCCTGAATTTGGTTACGGCGCACAGAATTCAAACTTTTTCTTTCATAAAAATTAGTAACATAACTCAAAACAGTGATGAAACCATCATTAAGATACCTGACTTGATTAAAACCTCAAGACTTAATTTATTCCAAACGCTTTTAAGGCTTCCATTATTTCATACTCACCCTGCATTATGTCCTGCCAGATGCATTCTAGATTATATAAACAAAACAAACAGTTTATGTACTTGTGATACTTTGTTTGTAAGCCACAAAAGACCCCACCTGAAAATTTTGTCTCAAACTATGAGTCTCTGGATCAAGGACACATTACAACATAGTGAGGTAGATATTTCATTGTTCAGCGCGCACAGCACGCACCTTGCAGCCACATCCACTGCTAGCAAAGTCGGAATCAATATTGATATCATCTGCAAAACAGCTGGATGGAGTAGTCCCCGTGTTTGCTAAACACTACAACAAAGAAATACTATCAGATATTAATCAATTTGCCACTGGTATACTTTCTAATTCTTTGTTATAAATGATTGTAATTGTTGATTTATTTCAATAAATGTTTGTTATTTCAACTAAGAAAGTTTTACTTACACATTCAAAAATAATTCACATTAAAATACTCTCAACATCCTACAACATGTGAATTTTAAATCGCAAAAAATTAAGCCGTGAAACTTAATTAATGATCAAATGAACTTACCAAGTGAAGTTCGATCAAGTGAACGGCTTAATTCGAAGCGATTTATATACACCTGCCCGGGAATTTATCTTATTCTACAAAATATATTTCTTTCCACTCATAATTGATGTGAATGATTTAAATAGGCAGATGGGTACCTTATTAAGTATGTATATACAAAGCAGAAACAAATAGATATAATGTTTTAAAGATAAGAAAAACGTTTTTGCTTACCTTTGTAGCGTAGTTTCAATAAAACACAAAATTCTCTTCTGTGTTTATTTTTTCGGTAAAATTAAAAATATACAAAAATGCCTGTAAATACAAACAGAAAAATATAAACAAAATTGAAATAAAAAATAGTCACACAAAATAGAACAGAAATATTAATACAATTAAATTTGATCTGAAAGAAAAAATAACAATAAAATAAATTTTAATGAATGAGAATCCTTACCAACAATTTTGGCTACGCACACTCGTGAACGTAAAAAATAAATATAGGTTTCTTAAAAAGAACTTTGATTATCGATAATAAAATATCTTAACTATGTAATTTGGAATAATAAACTCGGAAAATAATAAATAAATAGATTCAAGTTGCTTTGATAGATAATTTTTCGTGACTGACTTGTCAAATCAAAACATTGCCGTTCTCCGACACTACGTAATTCCTAGTTTAAAATTATGTCGGAAACAACAAAAAAATAAAATTTACTGACAAAAAAGAGGTCGAAATAGACAACCGTCACAATACCCCGGGGGCCGGGAAAAAAAAAATCTGAAAGATTTTTTTTAGTAAAATTTCAAATTCAAACCAAATCAAAATAAACCGCATATACATATCGAATTTTAATATTTAATCTGCTAAATGAAAGAACAATCAAAAAAAAAATAATAATTAAAAGCAAAATGAAAATTAATATTAACATCCTATAGAAGAATTTTTCTGAAAAAACATCCTGTATATATGAAAAAAAAAATAATACTGATATAATGCTTATCAACAAGTTATTTAATAGAAAAAGAAAACAAAACAGACGAGAGAGAGAAAAAAAAAAAAAAAAATCCTAAATAATTATCTTAAATTACATGGTTCATGAATGATAAAATTTTAAACATGTTCCTGAAATATACAATGTTAATATACATCGTTCAACTCCATCAACGTACATTATAATTACAATATACATTCTCTTTCATACTAGTCTTATTCCAACTACTGAAAATAAAACATCATGCAGTTAGAGTTGCTTATGAGGAATCGTATCCTAAAAAAGTCAACTCAACAGAGTTGAACGCAACGGCAAAAGGCTTTAATAGTTGCCATCCGCTGAAAATATTAATAGCTTATGGCTTCTTTAGCCCTAAACCCTAAGCTCTAAACAGAATGATAAGAAGCTGGGTTACAAAGCGGTGAGCTACCTGAGCTTGTTAAGTAGGAATAGTGTTACCGATACACAAAAAAAATTCTTACCTCTGAAAACCGTGCAAGGCTGATGCTTTGAAGAACTCTACAACATGAGAACTTTAAATCGCTTCGAATTAAGCAGTTCACATAATTGTGATCAAACTTCACTTGGTAAGTTCGTTTGATCATTACTAAACAACCTTAATCTTAATTAAATTTATTATTCTTATATATACCTATATACCATATTACCTAACCCAGTTTCGTATTTCTTTCAAGTACAACACTTCAAAATTGTACGACGCATATTTTGTATTATCAATTCTATATTCTTATAAACTATAATCAAGAGTACGAATATAATTAATTTTCAAGAGTGAGCCAAGTAACCTTGGTTAGGTTATACAAACAAAGTTTAAAAAAATATATTTTCAGATAAAAAATATTGGCACCTTAATAGCCGACCCAAACACAAGTACAACTTTAGTTTTGCTTTGCTCTCATGATTGGTCTACTGAGTATTTTTATATCGCAAGCACGAATTGAGGCTTTTAACGATAGACTAGTTTTTCTAAATAATTGCATGCAGTTTTTCCACCACCGTCGCTATAAATGTGCAAAACTTTCAAAGTGTTTCAACAGCTTACCCGGTTAAGAAACCGGCGTACATTTTTTATATAAAAAAGTAACAAAAAGTGGAATTTGCGCTAATGAACGACCCAAAACTTTAAAAGTTGGACGGTATAAACTGCTAGCACCGGGCTAACTAAATAATTTATATTGTGAGTGTTACCATATACCTACAATTGTACAAAATAAAATTGTATTATTATTATTATTATTGGTTTCACGGGACTATGTGGTCACATGAACTGCGCCCTGTCACACTGCGACCTAGCAGATCTATTGTGTGTCCACCTTTCTAGAGCTCACCGCTTACTCCAATCGATCCAGGAAGCGAATCACCTTCCTGACGGCAATGTATCCAATCCCCCTTGTGTCCAGTTCATGTTTGTCCAAGTGTAATGATCGCTTCTGTACAAGTGTGGCACACTGACACAGTAAATAAAGGGGCGTTTCTTCTTCCGTGCTACAGAATCTGCAGCACGTAGAGACCGCTGCGCCAAGATTGTACATGTGCTTATTCAGCTTGCAGTGACCTGTCAGTGCGCGCACTACTGTTCTAAGTTGGGTCCTACTGAGAGATAATAGTTCCCTTGTGTAGGGTTTTGAGTATCCCTCTATTAGCGCCTTGGAGTGTTTCATGCCTTCTGCTTCGGTCCAAAGGCCTTTGCTTTCTTTTAGGCACAGGCTTGTTAGTGTTTGTCGTGTTAGGCTCATTGGGATACCGCAGAAGGGTTCTGGACCTATCTGTTCCTGCTTTGCGCCTTTTCTCGCCAGTTCATCAGCCTTGTCATTTCCTTCGATGTTTGAGTGTCCTGGGACCCATTTTAGGTGTACTGTGTTTTGTTCCCCAAGTTTATTTAGAGTCTTTTGGCAATGCATTACTAATTTGGAGTTAACTCTGGATGAGTTTAGTGCCATTAGTGCTGCTTTGCTGTCTGACAATATGTGAATAGTTTGGCATTTGTAGGATTTGCTGATGTTGATTTCCGCACATCTCAGGATTGCATAAATCTCAGCTTGGAATATTGAGGCATAGGCTCCAAGGCTTGAGCATTCCTAGGTTTTACGCCGTGTACCCCATATCCTACCTTATTGTCCATTTTAGAGCCGTCAGTGAACCAGATAAGGCTATGTCCTTCCCAGTGAATGGTGCCCTTAGTCCATTCTTCACTGTTTGGAAATTCTATCTGGTAGGGTTTTTTGAATTGTAACTCTGGTGTCATGTAATCCGTGGGCATGTTTATAATTGGGTATTTGTGGATGAGTTTCTCCAGGTAGCCCGTATTTTTTGAAAGCTATGCATATCCAGCCTCTTTTAAGGCTGTGAAATGCAGGGACGGGCGCCTGCCACACTTGTACAGAAGCGATCATTACACTTGGACAAACATGAACTGGACACAAGGGGGATTGGATACATTGCCGTCAGGAAGGTGATTCGCTTCCTGGATCGATTGGAGTAAGCGGTGAGCTCTAGAAAGGTGGACACACAATAGATCTGCTAGGTCGCAGTGTGACAGGGCGCAGTTCATGTGACCACATAGTCCCGTGAAACCAATAATAATAATAATAATACAATTTTATTTTGTACAATTGTAGGTATATGGTAACACTCACAATATAAATTATTTAGTTAGCCCGGTGCTAGCAGTTTATACCGTCCAACTTTTAAAGTTTTGGGTCGTTCATTAGCGCAAATTCCACTTTTTGTTACTTTTTTATATAAAAAATGTACGCCGGTTTCTTAACCGGGTAAGCTGTTGAAACACTTTGAAAGTTTTGCACATTTATAGCGACGGTGGTGGAAAAACTGCATGCAATTATTTAGAAAAACTAGTCTATCGTTAAAAGCCTCAATTCGTGCTTGCGATATAAAAATACTCAGTAGACCAATCATGAGAGCAAAGCAAAACTAAAGTTGTACTTGTGTTTGGGTCGGCTATTAAGGTGCCAATATTTTTTATCTGAAAATATATTTTTTTAAACTTTGTTTGTATAACCTAACCAAGGTTACTTGGCTCACTCTTGAAAATTAATTATATTCGTACTCTTGATTATAGTTTATAAGAATATAGAATTGATAATACAAAATATGCGTCGTACAATTTTGAAGTGTTGTACTTGAAAGAAATACGAAACTGGGTTAGGTAATATGGTATATAGGTATATATAAGAATAATAAATTTAATTAAGATTAAGGTTGTTTAGTAATGATCAAACGAACTTACCAAGTGAAGTTTGATCACAATTATGTGAACTGCTTAATTCGAAGCGATTTAAAGTTCTCATGTTGTAGAGTTCTTCAAAGCATCAGCCTTGCACGGTTTTCAGAGGTAAGAATTTTTTTTGTGTATCGGTAACACTATTCCTACTTAACAAGCTCAGGTAGCTCACCGCTTTGTAACCCAGCTTCTTATCATTCTGTTTAGAGCTTAGGGTTTAGGGCTAAAGAAGCCATAAGCTATTAATATTTTCAGCGGATGGCAACTATTAAAGCCTTTTGCCGTTGCGTTCAACTCTGTTGAGTTGACTTTTTTAGGATACGATTCCTCATAAGCAACTCTAACTGCATGATGTTTTATTTTCAGTAGTTGGAATAAGACTAGTATGAAAGAGAATGTATCTTGTAATTATAATGTACGTTGATGGAGTTGAACGATGTATATTAACATTGTATATTTCAGGAACATGTTTAAAATTTTATCATTCATGAACCATGTAATTTAAGATAATTATTTAGGATTTTTTTTTTTTTTTTTTTCTCTCTCTCGTCTGTTTTGTTTTCTTTTTCTATTAAATAACTTGTTGATAAGCATTATATCAGTATTATTTTTTTTTTTCATATATACAGGATGTTTTTTCAGAAAAATTCTTCTATAGGATGTTAATATTAATTTTCATTTTGCTTTTAATTATTATTTTTTTTTTGATTGTTCTTTCATTTAGCAGATTAAATATTAAAATTCGATATGTATATGCGGTTTATTTTGATTTGGTTTGAATTTGAAATTTTACTAAAAAAAATCTTTCAGATTTTTTTTTTCCCGGCCCCCGGGGTATTGTGACGGTTGTCTATTTCGACCTCTTTTTTGTCAGTAAATTTTATTTTTTTGTTGTTTCCGACATAATTTTAAACTAGGAATTACGTAGTGTCGGAGAACGGCAATGTTTTGATTTGACAAGTCAGTCACGAAAAATTATCTATCAAAGCAACTTGAATCTATTTATTTATTATTTTCCGAGTTTATTATTCCAAATTACATAGTTAAGATATTTTATTATCGATAATCAAAGTTCTTTTTAAGAAACCTATATTTATTTTTTACGTTCACGAGTGTGCGTAGCCAAAATTGTTGGTAAGGATTCTCATTCATTAAAATTTATTTTATTGTTATTTTTTCTTTCAGATCAAATTTAATTGTATTAATATTTCTGTTCTATTTTGTGTGACTATTTTTTATTTCAATTTTGTTTATATTTTTCTGTTTGTATTTACAGGCATTTTTGTATATTTTTAATTTTACCGAAAAAATAAACACAGAAGAGAATTTTGTGTTTTATTGAAACTACGCTACAAAGGTAAGCAAAAACGTTTTTCTTATCTTTAAAACATTATATCTATTTGTTTCTGCTTTGTATATACATACTTAATAAGGTACCCATCTGCCTATTTAAATCATTCACATCAATTATGAGTGGAAAGAAATATATTTTGTAGAATAAGATAAATTCCCGGGCAGGTGTATATAAATCGCTTCGAATTAAGCCGTTCACTTGATCGAACTTCACTTGGTAAGTTCATTTGATCATTAATTAAGTTTCACGGCTTAATTTTTTGCGATTTAAAATTCACATGTTGTAGGATGTTGAGAGTATTTTAATGTGAATTATTTTTGAATGTGTAAGTAAAACTTTCTTAGTTGAAATAACAAACATTTATTGAAATAAATCAACAATTACAATCATTTATAACAAAGAATTAGAAAGTATACCAGTGGCAAATTGATTAATATCTGATAGTATTTCTTTGTTGTAGTGTTTAGCAAACACGGGGACTACTCCATCCAGCTGTTTTGCAGATGATATCAATATTGATTCCGACTTTGCTAGCAGTGGATGTGGCTGCAAGGTGCGTGCTGTGCGCGCTGAACAATGAAATATCTACCTCACTATGTTGTAATGTGTCCTTGATCCAGAGACTCATAGTTTGAGACAAAATTTTCAGGTGGGGTCTTTTGTGGCTTACAAACAAAGTATCACAAGTACATAAACTGTTTGTTTTGTTTATATAATCTAGAATGCATCTGGCAGGACATAATGCAGGGTGAGTATGAAATAATGGAAGCCTTAAAAGCGTTTGGAATAAATTAAGTCTTGAGGTTTTAATCAAGTCAGGTATCTTAATGATGGTTTCATCACTGTTTTGAGTTATGTTACTAATTTTTATGAAAGAAAAAGTTTGAATTCTGTGCGCCGTAACCAAATTCAGGCTTTTGTTTGGCCAATGTTCTGCCAAATAATTCAACACAATGCAGGTGGTCATTATATTTTGGCTTAGTGGGCGTCAATTCGTAAACACCTTTCATAAAATCTTTGACCAGATCATCATTCAAGCTATTTCCTAACAGGAGAGACAAGGCAGATCGGTAAGAATTAATGGTGCCATATTTAGCGCCTTTATCATAAATATCAGTTAAAAAATGTAATACGATCGGAATAGAAGCATTAAAATAATCGTAATGATGTAATTTACAAATCTAGGATTTTATGCAGCCGTCTGTTTTTACGTGTTATATGGAAGAGAAGCCGGCATTATTTAGATAAACACATCTATTAGATAAACACTTTCTTAGTAACTCGCGGCAACGAGGCGCAGACTCTTGTGTAGGTTGTGTATTTTCCTGAAAAGAGATTTTAAAAGTTCAGTGTTAGGTCAAAAATAAAAGAAATTTGAAACAGCAAACTTTTTAAAAATAGGGCGCCATGGTTGACTAGGCCAGTATGGCACCACAATTACATCCTATGTCTTGTCCATTAATGATTTTCAGCATTAATTTTACTAAAAGCGAGAATGGTGGAAAAGCGTAAAAGAAAATGTTCGTCCAAGATAGTACAAATGCGTCTACAGCACATGTTTCAGGGTGATTTTACCACGAAATATATTTTTACATTTTGAACTGCATCTTCTTGCAAATAAATCGATATTAGGATGACCAAAGTTACGAACGATTTCACTAAATGCATTTTGATTTAATTCCCACTCTGTGTCTTCAAACTGTTTCCGAGATAATGAATCTGCCTCGTAATTATCTTAAGTGTTGATATTAGACGCAAATATAGTTATTTTCCGCTTCTCGCACCATTTCTAAATATCTCTAGTTATGTCATTGAGGTGATCGTATTGAATACTACCCATCCCGTTAATACAGGATATGGCCGTAACATTATTCACTCTTAATAAAATTTCACACTCTGATAACTCTTTTGCAAACTATTTTAAAGCTAAAAAAGCTGCTTTAAGTAATAAACTCGTTAATATGACAAGATATTTCGTTACATTTCCAATATCCACAACATCCTGTGGTGGATGCGTCGGAAAAAATTTGTAACTCAAAATTGCTAAGATATTAATTGTCTGATCATAGCTAGGATTTTTCAATAAACAATTATATTTATACTATTCAAGCTTTTTTGTATATAACTTAGCATTAGTTATTGCTAGGCAAGCTGAAATTAAATATCCAATAAGTTTTGCTTTGCGTAATTTACATCGTTACAAACACAGAAATCTATTGATATAGTTTTTTTATTTTTATATTTTTGTCGTCGGGTAGGTGTAAACGTATCTGTTTCTAATCGAAAGTAAAGCCGAAAAATGTACGTTCCTGTTTATGTATTAATTGACTTTTGGTATAGTTTACAAATAACCCCAAACTATGTAATAAATTAACAGTTATGGATACGTTTATTAAGTAAATAACTGAAATCCTACTCCGACTTCGAAGGTATTCTGCAACAGGCTTCATCAGTTTAGTAAATACTAGAGGTGCGGTACATAGGCCGAACGGTAAACAATCTAATTTGTACAATATGTTGTTATAGTTGAAACGAAGGTACTTTTTATGATCTTTATGTATAAGAGCAAAAAATAGGCATCTTTTAAGTCTTTAGTGGCCATAAAACCACTACGCGTTTTGGCTTAGTTTTGTAAGCCTCAAGACAAGGATCTTGCACTGGTGTCGGAGCCTTGCCAGAAAGTGGCCCCCAAAGGCCACCAGAAGGTAAGGATTCGCAAAACCAAGCGGCTCTCCGGAGCTGGCAGGATAAGACAACGCATTTTGGAGGCAAGAGGGATTCCTAGAAAGCAGTCCTTTGAGCTGGCCAAAAAGGCGATGCGGGACTTGGCTAATGACATGCGGCTGAGCGGTCGTATATCTTTCTGGCGTATTAACAACAGTAGGTAAAGTGAAAATAATATATTGAGGAACAGGTCTAGTGGCAGAATATCGGTAGGTTTTTGGGGTTGGATGAGTTCCAGCCATTTAAGAAAATTAACAAGAATAGGGGGGCGCCTAAACAGTGAGGTACTGTGATATTCTTAATGATCTGTTGTTGCCAACAACAAACATTGATTTTCCAGAAGAGAGACCCATAAACTATATACATGACAATTGTCCTTTCCATAAGTCACGAGCTTGGTTTCAGGAAAATAGAGAGCGGGCTATAGAAATTAATTTTCCACCAAAAAGTCCAGATCTTAACCGTATAGAAAACTGATGGGCTCTCATGGTGTAGGCATGGGACAATGAAACTCCACGGGATCGAGAAGCGGTGATAAACCATGCGTTCCATACGTGGGAATCATTTCGAGGTCTGGATACCTGTTGGAACATGGTTAGCTCCATGTACGAAAGGCTACTGGCAGTTATTGATGCTTATGACGGGAATACTCGATTTCGATTTTTGATTGATTATTGTAAAGATGGTTTTTATTTGTTTAGTTTATTCTTTCTTTAATTAATTCTTAATTATGAAATATGTGTCGTGCAAAAAGTATAAAAAATTACTTATTATTTTAATTTTTAATATTTCCCAAATGGCATAAAATTTAATAACTTATAAACCAAGGGTAAATCATAAAAACTACTTCCTAATTTTATTATTATTTTTTAAAGTACTAAACAGTACAGACACTGCAGATTAGCACGCAGTAACATTGAATATACAATGATATTATTTAGAAAAAGATATTTAAAAAGTTATGTGTTGCTTAGACTTTTTTGATGTGTGCAATTCGTTAATCTACTTTTAACATTGATGATGTTCAGCGACTTTTGGAATAAAAGCGTTTAGCGACTTATGAAACAGTTGTGTTATGCTTATTATGAACGTTTTTAAGTGAAGTTTATTTTGCGCCCTTGTCACGACAAAGACTATTGGTTTCTTGGGTGTTCAGTTGTTTTGCACTTTTCATTCTGTTAAGCGACTTTTGCGGCCGACTGTACATAATGAAAATTATAATTTACTGCTCATGTAATGTGATGAATGTGTCCTCATTTTGAAAAGAGTAAATAAAATTCTTCTATTATATATATACTAAAAAACAATAAACTCGTATGCCAAAAACTAAAACAAACTTTGAATCCTGTCGGTTTTAATAGACAGTAGCATCTATTAAGAAAACTTATATAAATGTTCTTCTAAACACGGTCGGGTATGCTCCTGACATTTGCGTATAGCCAACATTATAAAATTATTTTACGATATTAATTGTCGAATTTTTTGAGCAATCGCAGATCGTAAAAGTTATACACTTGTAACTCGTACTCGCAAATCTTCGACGCTCGACAACGTTTGAAGTTTGTACGATTAACGTGATGGTGAAGCGTTCGTTGGAACTGGGAATCAGCACACTTTTCCATGCATCCCATTCCTTAAAGTTTGCCTAACCTAACATTTAGGGTCACCGGCTCCAATTTTTTTATTTGTTTATATAGTCATATTTATTAAAAGCGTGCTAATATCGATTCATTTATCAATATTCGCTTGCATTTTGGTTTAATAAAAACGAATCCGAAATAAATTTAGAGAATTTTAATTCTGAATTGCTCATTTTGAATTTTGATAATCCGTGTCAAATAAATGTAACATAATAACTGACTTTTTCTAATACCTACTTTTGGATATACTCGTTTTTGAAGATACTACCTAATCACTGAAAGTGAAAATAATGCTTTTCAAGTAACCATATAATTCAAAACCCCTGCAATAGTTTTAAATTGTCAATATTTTTCTAACATACACAACTATTTTAGGCGCAATAAACTTATCTGCTTTGCCAGAAATGAAAAAATATGATATTTAAAAACATTTTTACGTTATTATTATTGTGTATTGTTTTAGTAATAACATTGTTCCCGAGTCGTCTCTTGAGCTGTCGAGTTTAACACATGACAAAGATTATTTGTTTCATAAATTTTGTCGCAACATTTTGGAAACATTTACTATGAAGGTCCCTATATATTATATAACCTTATTGTTTGTAAGGAGCACTATCAATGTAGTAAGTAATTTTTTCTCTGATCATTTCAGTAATTTTAAATTTTTTGTACAACTTTTATTTTTCATCAAGTTTTTCAAAACTTTTATCTCAGTTACGAACTAGATAATTTTATGCACAAAAGCACAACTCATGAAGATTCAGTTGCAAAAAAATATTTTTCGTGTGAAAAATTCTCAAAAATACAGAGAACAATGTATATCTTGAAAACTATGAAAGTCACAGAAAATTCATGGGGGTACGTCAATTCCCAGCCATCCTGTATATTGTGGATCGATTTCAAATTTTAAAGTTGTGTCCGTGTTTTATGAATTCTTTAACAAAGTATAGGTATTTTAAAAGGTACATAGTTTTTTTGACTTTAATGTAGGTCGTGTTGCAATTTGATACATAGAAGACTGACTGCTTGATAAAAAAATGCAATTATTATGATTCCAGTATCCATAAACAATCCATCAAATGACATTTCATAAACAAAAAATTTTCATTCTTGTTTAATGTCATTGCTGTTTAAATAAAAAGTTTGAATTTTCTGATTTCGGTGCATTATTTAATTTTAAATCAATTGCTATTTTATTATAATAATATCAAACCGTCAATGTGACGGGAGGGGATTAACTGCTAATTTCTTAACTTTAGATTTAGAATCACTGGCTTTGACTAATTTCTTTACTTCAATGCTTAGCAATGTGCGAAATCAAAAATTTGTCAAGAATGAAAGCGAAGTAATTTTTTTTGAAAAGGGATTTTTTTACTTGTTTTATAGAACGTTAATCATAAGCGATCCAACGCGGCAATTCTGCTAGCCTTTTGGCCACTTTGCTCTATGTTCAAAGTAATTTAGATTTTGCAATCTATCTTTTTTTGTTTCGTTGCTCTTTTTCCTTGTTCTTGTTCTTTTGTTTATTTTTTTTTTGTTTTTATAACATGTTTTAATGCTTGTGTAAAGTTTTGACAGTGGATAATTGCTACATACAATAACTGCATTTTACTATTACCTACTTTGATATTTACCCTTTTTTGATGAAACCCAATTATTAAAAGTCAAAATAGTAATGCATTCCAGTAAAGTAAATGAGCACTTTTGAATTATAATTTTTTTTTATTTATTTATTTTAGGTCGCTTTTTAACATCATAGGTCATTACGTCTGTAGATACATCTGATTATACAAGTTTATTAGTATAAGGAACTTAATAGTATTTTTACATTTAAACAATCCTTTAAATTATTGGGGATATTACATATTATTTTCTCGTGACTGTAGGCTTGACATTCTGTTAAAAGGTGAAATATGGTTAGATCCACTCCGCATTTACATTTTGTTTGACTGTTTTTAGTTAATAAATGAATATGTGTCACATTGGTATGTCCTATGCGAAGTCGGGTAAGAGTAACTTGGTCCTTTCTAGAGTTAAATATTGCTGGAGACTTTTCAAAAACAGAATTTCTAACATTGTGCAATTTACTTGTGTCGCTTATTTTCCGAGTAGCATCCCATAATTTCATTATTTTAAATTTAATGTACTTTTTCAAGTCTTCTGGGTTTGATTCAATAGTCGTGTCAGGTAAAGTAGTTGCAGTCTTAGTTTCAGCATCTACTTTTTCATTTCCAACTATTCCTTGGTGGCTAGGAATCCAGATAATTTGAAATTCAAAGTTATTTTTTAATAAATTTACTATTAATTCCTTTATTTCTATGATAAGCGGATCTACGTTATGGATATTTTGTAAAGCTTGTAAGCATGACATAGAATCGGAATAGATTAAATACTTAATGATATTTGAATCCTTTGAAATAAATTCTAAGGCTTTCAATAGAGCTATCGCTTCGCAGCTGAAGATCGAGTGAAAATATCTCAGCCTTAACCGGTAACACTTGTCGTCACTGACTACAGCCAACCCTGCTCTACCATTCATAACAGACCAATCGGTATAATATGTTTTACAATTTTCAAACTTGCTATTAACTTCATTAAAAAGATTTTTATAAACGAATTGAGGCGTATTTTCTTTTATGTTATTTGCTTAGTCAAGGTTAATGGGAAATTCAAAATATTCCCATGGGCCATAGGAAGTATGTTTTTTTTAAAGTACTCGGGAGATTCATATTTATTTCTTGTAAATAATTTTTTGATCTGATTCGAAAAGGTTATGGTGAATGCGGTTTAAACTGATGTTCTTCATCAAACTTAGATAATGTTGTATAGCTTTTGTAAAGTGCACTATGTGGTTGTGATAAGATGTTTATGGTGTATATAATCGTAAGTTGTTTTCTTCTATAAGTTAAGGGTAGTTCGCCAATTTCAGTTAAAATACTGTCAATGGGACTAGTTTTGAAAGCGCCAATACTTAGTCTTAGAGCCGAATTTCGTACTGTATTTAAAGAATTCAACGCTCGTGGTTTGGCTGAATCATAAATGACTGATCCGCAATCAATTTTTTGTCTAATTAAGGCATGGTACGTGTCAATTAAGCATTTTCTCTCAGAACCCCATTTAACAGATGATAAGGATTTTATTACGTTCAATCTTTTATAACATTCTGCTTTTAATTTATTTATATGCATGTTCCAACTCATTTTAGAATCAAACGTCAATCCCAGTATTTTTAAACTTTTTACTTCTTTAACATTTTGATCGTTTAATAATAGAGGACGATGATTTATTTTCTCTCTTTTATTACTAAATATTATATATTCTGTTTTATTTTTAGAAAAACGAAATCCTGCAGTTTTTGACCATTCTTGAAGGTTATTTAACGTTTTTTGAATAAGCTGCAATGTCGGTTCAAGGGTCTTTCCACTACAAGTTATTGTTAGATGGTCTGCGAATAAAAATCCTTTAACTAGTTTGTTCAAACAAGAGAAAACATCATTTATAGCTATTAAAAATAAAATAACACTTAACACCGAAACTTGCGGCAAACCGTTTTCAATAGGTACCAAGTGCGATACAGTATCATTTATTCTTACTTTAATTTTTTTTTCTCAATTTTTACAAAATGTAAAAGGTTTATAATTATTTATATAAATTAAACTTGTGTAGTATTGAAGTTAATCATTAATTACTACCAAAATACCTATTATCAGAACAATATTTATAAACAAACAAAAGCATGCAAAATATTTATTTATTTATCCCGAATAAAGTTATAATATCCATGAAAAAAGATATTATGACTTTATAAGACTTAAATCTTAGAACTTGGACCACACGTCATTTTAAATCTACCGTCAAAGCATTATGTATGTATCAGTGACATCGATGTTGAAATTGATCGAATATTGTTTCAAAACTGATAATTGTACTAGACGTTATTTACTTCTACCCACCCTACAATACATAAATTTTTTCTGGGCTTTTTGATTCGAGCCTGTAAATTGTTATGTTGATTTTAAGGCCTTTGATTTATATAAGTTTATTTAGTTGTACTCATGGTACTTTTAACGTTGTAGTAATCTTAGTATAGATTAATATTAAGTTTTAAAATACATCTAAAGATAAAGTATTGTGGAAAAATATTGTTAAAATTTATTTACAGAAATCCGCAAAGATATATATGGGTTTTTCTTTATTATTTTGTTAAATAGGTTCCTTGAAAATCATTATTTTAATTAATATGGGGGCGAGGACCTGGTGTACCGTAATACAGGATTTAACCTACTTCGGGCACCAGCTCCTCACTATACTAGATTTTACTAAAAATAGCCATATATGTATAGCTTATGAATTGTTTTAAATTAAGTATGTTGTGAGGAGAAATAAATAAACTTTATTATTATTTTAAAAAAAATTAATCTGTTTGATAAAAAATTTATGACGAATGCTAGTATGTTAATCCTAAATTTTCAGTTTTTCTAGAAGCTTTATGACCCTATGTTTCCAAACCATTTCATAAGCTTTTTCTATATCTAGCGCTACTGCAATCGTATAATTGTTAATTGAAAATGCATTAAGAATTTCTTGTTCTATATTTATTAAATTATCTGTTGTTGATCGGAATTGTCGGAATCCATATTGATGCTCTGAAAGGTAGTTATTGATTTCTATAAACCAACGAATTCTCTTACTTATGATTTTTTCTAATAGTTTACATAAATTGCACGTAAGCGAAATAGGTCTATAGCTTTCAGTAGCGCTAGGTATTTTACCCGGTTTATGTTTAAGTATTGGAATTACTAGGGCTTCTCGCCACATATCGGGAAATAATTGATTTTGCCATATAAAATTAAATAGTTTAAGTAAATATTGTTTACCAGAAGAGGGCAGCTGTTTTATCATAATGTTAGGGATATTATCTGGTCCTGGGCTAGAATTACTACTAAGAGAGATAACTGACATTAATTCATGCATTGAAATTTCTTTATTAATAGGATTGCAGTTGTTAAACGTGTTGTAATTGAGGTTGGACTCTTCATTAATTTTATACATTTTGAAATCATTATCATAATTGCAGAACTTGAATTTTTTGCAAATTTGTTAGACAGCAATTTGGTGGTTTAACAAGGATTCGCGGTCAATATTCCATCAGAATTTTGAAGGACTATGGTACTGTAACTAGTTTGAGAATGATTAATTTTTCGAACTTTTTTCCAGGCTTCTTCAATAGGAGTGTGAGTGTTTATAGATGATACCCAATTTTGCCAGTACGCTGCCTTATGTTGTTTTAGGATTCTTCTACTGTGTGCTCTCTTTTTTTATAGTCTTTTTTATATTTGAAATGAGGATCGTTAAAAGCATGTTTTTTGAAGTTTTTATAAGCCTTCTTTGTTTCTTCTACTGCAGTCTTACATTTATCACTCCACCCCGGTACGTTATTTTTCCTTAATATGCCTGAAGTTTTTGGTATAGATTTGTTAGCTGCGTTAGTGATTAAATCAATAAATTTTTGTAGTATGTAATTTATGGAGATATTAAATGTATTATTTAAGTGTATTAGGTTACTTACATTTTTATCAATTTCTTCCTGAAACAATGACCAATCTGCTTTGTCAAACTTCCATTTCTGTGGTATTTTTATGTTTGTAGTATCTCAAAAATAGCTTTTAATTATTATCGGAAAGTGGTCACTATCATATAGATCCTCTAAGGCATTCCACTCAAAATATGATGTTATATTCTGTGAAGCCAAAGTTAGGTCTATACTGCTAGTGCGACCAGTTTTGCTGTCAAAATGAGTATGTTGGCCATTGTTTAATAGAAGTATATTGTCATGATCTTCAAGCCATTCCACAATAAATTTTCCCCTTGAATCACACCTTTCAGAACCCCAATTAAAATGATGACTGTTAAAATCGCCTAGTAGCATAAACGGCGTAGGGAGTTGTTTTATAAGATTATCTAAGTCGTTCTTATTTAATGAGATGCTATTTGGAACATAAATATTGCGTATTGTTAGTTTAAATGGAAATTTTACTTTAATCGCAACGGCTTCTAAATGGGTATTAAGGGAGATTTCTTCAGGTAATGTATGAAACTTTATAAAAATAGTAACCCCACCACTAGCTCTACTACCGTAAGATCTATTTTTGTTATAGTTACTGAAACCTTTTATGGAGGCCCAGTAATCAGAACTAAAATTCGTTTCTTATAAGCAAATGCAGGTTGGATCCAGCTCATTAACAATTAACTTAATATGTTCTAACCTTTTAAAGTAACTATGTACGTTCCATTATAAAATATCCATATTTGAGGTGTTGAATGTAAAAAAGAAAAAATTATATAAAGTATAAATCACTTAATAAACCAGTAAAAATTATATATCGTACTAGGATGAATAGGATTATGAACTTACTGATATACTACAGTCTAACATTTCATGTAATTTTCTTGACAGCCTGGAACACCTATTTTTTAAACTTTTATTCATCTTACAGTGTATGGTATTGCACAATTTAATTTAACCACTTACGTTATCACTATAAGAATATACAAGGTCTTTTATATTTTGTTTACCCCGAGTATTGTTCAATAGACTTACAAATTGGTCGATGTCTATGGGGAAACTTCAATGTCCTGTTCACTTACGCTCTCCTTTATATCTTTCCACACTTCGTTTTCTGTTCTCGGGTCAAACTTTTTGAGCTTCTTTTTTGCTTTTATTTTTGTGTCTGTATCATCCAGAGAAATGTTGCTGTCCGTTTCATCAGTTTCCCTTTCTAGTATACAGGGTTGTTAAGGTATGCCTTGATGTGAAAATAGAGTTTGTACAAATTGACGTTTTGACGATTCGCTCGTGGATGGAGAATGTATACGCTTTTTTCCTTAATTATTTGATGATTCTTGGTACTTGTGGGATTGGCTGGTAGGTGAAGCTAAATCGATGACTAGTTTCTTTGCCTGAGAGCTTTGAATTATATCAGTCGTATTTTCTTTATGACTTTCGGCTGGTGTATCATTTTTTTTAGATGTTATTTGAGAGCTCATATTATTTTCTAGACAGTTTTTAGCCAAGTGACTTACTGTGTTACAAACAAAGCATTTAAAAAGGTCATTAAAATGTATATCCAGTAATTCGTACCTTCAAAATTAACTTGTAAAGATTCTGGCAAACGATTTTCATCCTCTGGTGTTACGTATAGCTGCCTCCTAAAGCTTAAAATGTCTGAGAAACCTGGATCGGAAGCACCTATTTTGACGAAAGAGATTGGTGACATTAATTTAATGTTAAACTCTTCAAATTTATTTTCGATTACGTAGTTAGGGATCACCGGGCAAACATTTGATAGCACGATGCGTTTGTTTCTGGTTACGAGTGGTTTAATGTCTAACACATTATTTTTTATTTTTATTTTTTTCTTATCATCTATTAGGTTATCTGCTGTTTTCTTTGAGTCTAAATAAATACATATTCTCGCATTAGATATTCTTGAAATAAATCTAATTGATGTTGCGGGAACAATAGAGGACAGTGAGTTAAGGTACTCTTTTAACGTTATTCCGTCGACTGAGTCTAAAATAATCGCATGATCTTTCTTTGGATAACAAGTTGATGACGTAATGTTTGCATAACTTGAGTTATTCATTGCTTGAGAGTTCTTGTTTTGTTGAGACATATGGGTGGGTTGTGGCGATGGGTTGGAATACATAGTAACAACAAGGAACTCCTGTCACCAGGAGTCCCTTTGATACACTTCACACGCGGATTTTTTGTTAAACTCACGGTTCAATGACACAATGATAAGCCGAGCGCAGTGAGACACGTGCGTCCGCTGAGATTACCAAGCGGAACTGCTGAATTATAATTATAGTTAAAGTTAATAAGAAATATAATGATATTTACAAATATATTTTTACATTAATTATTGTTTTTTATTTTGTTGATAATATCTTCTTTTGTCGAATTTCACAGATGCCAAGTAATAATAATAATAAATAAATCCCCAGACAAACACACCAACTGTATGGCCCCAACATAAGCAGAGCTTGTATTATGAATGACCGTACAGCAAATTGGAAGGGGGGACCTAGAATAAACATACAAACATTATTGAAAAGAACCATGACCCGAGAACAAACGTCTGTGTTCATCACACAAATGATTACCCCGGCCAGTACTCGAACCTGGGACCTTCGGCACATGAGGCAGGGCTACTAAGCACTACACTTGGTCGTCGACTACATATTAACAAATCGATTTTGTCTAACATTTTAGTATTTACTATGAAGGTAACGTCTCTACATATTATAGAACCTCATTGTTGTTGATATAGATGTAGTCATAGATGTAACAATAGGTTTCTATAGGAATGTTAAGTCTATTTATATTGATATTGTATATTTTAAATGCGAATGTATTTTTCTGTTTACATGTTGTGTTCTTGAGTGAAATACGAAGTGGCTACTTCTAGCATCTCCGGTCCAGGAGATGAGATGGCAGCCAGTGAGGGACGACCTACTCTCAACGCTATTTGAAGAAATACTATTTTTAATACATTACGTTTTGTAAAAGTAATGTTTTCAGAATCTAACGATTGTAGTTCGCTGTTTTTCATTTCAGTAGTTAAGTGTTGAAACTGAAAACGCGCACGCGTAGTCGCCAACACCGTAAATTCTCTTAAAGAAAAGGTGGCACGCTTGGTTTGCTGCACGTGACAGGCTGGATCCTAGTGCGTGCATTGACATGAAGTCTTCAACCGTGAGAGTGAAACAACAACATATTTTTACCTCGAAACTCCGGCCGACCGTCGTACCTAGGCTGGCTAGTATATTTTTTACGAACTAATTACCGTTGTGATGGATTAGTATTGACAGTTAGATTTAATTTTTTCAGGCTATTCAGAAGGAGTGACCTAGTCGGTAGGAGTAGCCTGTTAGAAGGTCGTCGCTTAATTTATTCCTGCTTAGGTAGGGATGCAGGGAACTTTTGTAAAAAAATTATTCGCCTAACTTTTTTAGCTGAGTTAATTTTATGCGGGCGTCAAATCGTGATAGCTTAGCGTTACGAACGCATCGAATGATCTTGGATTATTCTATAAGGAAGGTAAGTTAGACTTCAATAGAAATCGCTGTGCTCATACGCAAACTGCTAGCATCCAGCTCTCCTCAAGAGCGTCTCTTGACTGACTGGACGTGTTGCCTATCGATCAAGACCAGTGGAGTCACACTCTTTAACATCACTGAGTCCCTCGACAAAGAAGTCATTTCCCACTAATTATCCCAACAACCCGAACCACTCTCCTGACATCCCCGATTTTGCGTTAGTCAAGGGAATCGACCTCAATCTCAGGTATATCAAACTGCTCGATGACCTAGGCTTTGATCACCACCCAGTCTCCCTCGTACTAGGGCCTCCTAAAGGCAACGACTCTGCTCCTAAGACATTTACTAACTGGAAAGGCTTTAAGGATACGCTAAATTCGGCCATAGAGGTCCCGAACTCTCCGCTCGCGACTCGCCCGACTATCTCGATAGCCTGGACAAATAGACTCAATAATCGATTCCCTCGCTGATGCTATCAACTCCGCCATCAGTGATAACAAAAAAGGTTGCTAAGTCAGGCAAACCCACTTAGCCCTTAGCACAAATCCCTTAGCCGTTAGCAACCTTATCAAAGCAAAAACACGGCTCTCCACAGAGCCAAGCTCTACCCCCCTACCCCGCCTATAGATTAGATGCGAATCAACTTCAACGTAAAGTTAGGTCTTGTCATGCAAATCTCAGAGTCGCTCAGATGAAAGATCTCATGGAGTATATCTCCCCGTCCCAGTAAGCGTACTATAGGATAGCACGAGCCTTACACTTAGACACCGCCACTCACACTCCTCCTCTCACTCGTTCCGACGCACTACCGTCTTCGAAGATGAAGAGAAATCCGAATGCTTTGTTCACAGCATTAGCTCACAATGCTTGCCCAGCACCCAACCCGCGTACGCCTCCCACATCCAGGCAGTGGAGGATGAAGTCCTCCGCCAGGACTATCTCACCGTCACCGCCGACCCCGTCATAGTGTCTAATGATGAAATCTCTCGTCTCATTAGAAATCAAAAGTCCAAAAATGCTCTGGGGGCGGATGGAATTTCCAACCATGCACTTAAACAGTGTGCTTACCTTCTTAGCAATCATCTTCAATGCCTGCTTCGACGTTAGCTACTTTTCGAAAGCTTGGAAAGAAGCTACAGTCATAGGGATTCCAAAGCCAGGTAAACCTATGAATATCCCGGCTAACAACGAGCGCAATACCGTAGACCCGATGCTTTCTTTCAAGTTACATGCCCATACAGTATCGAAACTCGCCCATCTTTATCTAAGTCACCTAAATAGTATGTTAGATAGACACAGTAAAATGCCTCTAAGGAACAAGCAAACGCTGTATAAGACCTGCGTAAGACCAGTCATAACTTATGCCTCGCCAATCTTTGCCCACACCAATCCCTCCCTCCTGTACAAGCTGCAGGTGGTTCAAAATCTCTTCTGTCGCAGGACTGCAAACGCACCCGTTGCTCATTTGACAAGTATCTGTGGCCACTATATACAAATCTAAAACTGATTTGTTTTTCAAGTTTGTATTTATCATTCTTAATCAATTATGAGGAGGAGCGAGCATTTTTACGAAAGAACGCTCTAGGCGAACGAACTGTTCGCACGTTAGTGCGCCGATTGTATCAAGCGAGCAAACATTCTTAGAACATACCGTAGAATCGACACGAATAAAAATACGAGTATAACAACGAAAACATGCTCGGTCTCTGTTAAGATGAAGAGAATTTGATCGAACGGGATAGAATGAGCATTCGCTAGTTTGGTCTAAACATGTTATCCAAAAATATAATATGATATAAATAATAATATAAATGTATAATGTGGAGAAAAGTTTACTTAAGGTTTAAGTCCCCAGAAGTATAACGTTGACTATTAGCAGATTGGAAGGCTTCTAATTGTTATTTCCTTACAAAAATTGTAACGTTTTTTTTTGTGTTAGCCCAGTTTTAACTCAAAATAAATAAGAATTTTTAAATTAAGTCATTAAAAGCTAATTACATGATTAACTAGTAACAAGGCCTACCAGCTGCATATATTTTCAAACTCACTCACTGCACTTTCACAACATAAACTTCACTTGCAACAATGGACAACATTCATCAAACCTTCAGTGAAATGCAAGAAATGTTCATTACCAAAATGGCAAATTTCGAGCGGGAACAAAAATCTCCATGTCCACCAGCAAACTTACAACAAGAATTCTCCACCTTCAAATCTTTCAAAATTGACAACATTATCAATTCTTCAAAAGCAAATTGAACTCCTTGTAAAAGACTGTGACCGGCTGAAAATGCAGGGTCGTCGTAAAATCCTTCTAATTCATGGAATACCAGAAGACAAGAATGAAAACACCTCTCAATTAGCACTCCAGGTTTTCCGTACCAAAATGAAACTCTCCACTCTTAAGGAAGGCGACATTAGGCAGAGCCTTCGTTTGGGACAGCTTAGAGATAGAAAATCAAGGCCGCTGTTGATTGAGTTTCATGACTTAACACTTCGTGAAGAAATTTGGTCAAGTAAAGTCTCACTGAAGGCACTGGCATCACTTTTTCGGAATTTCTAACCAAAGGGCGGCATGAAGAGTTTGTTGCTGCGCGTCAGCGTTTTGGCGTCACAAAACGACAAAAGAACTAAACAGCAGATTTCCAGTATCTCCGAGTTAATGCGTATTCCGGAGGCAGCAGCAGTTGTGCCCACAAGTAACTCGTAGCCCAGAGAAGCCTGCGAAGCATATACTGCTATGAGGCGACGAGTCCTGAAGAAATAACACTTTATACACATTTTCAGTATGTATCTTTAATGTTCTTTTCATTTCAACTTTGTTTATAATCTAAACAATAAACAAACTCCCACTTGTTTGTTTATTTTTTGTCAACTTCAATCATAAAGTGCCAATCAATAATTTCAATCACTCAGTTCTAAAGCTTCCTCTACACTTTAGTTTTAGTTATAGTTTTTATAGATCTAGGATCATAATATTTATTTATTCTTATTATATATTATTCGTATTTTATTTATATATTTTTTATTTATTTTTATTATTATTATTTTTATTTTATATCTCTATCTTCAGATAATGAAGGCAACTTCAATCAGTTTCAGCTTTGTGTCATGTTCGTCGGATGGACTGAATAGCTCTGATAGTTTTCACAGTTTTCCCCTCCTTTGTTAGAACAACTCAATTCACAGTTCTCAGGCTTGCTGAAAAAATTTAACTCAATTCATATCAATGCCCAGAGTATTCCAGCTCACTTTCCCGATATTTGCATGCAATCTTTGTTTCCGAGACTTGGCTTAAGCCATGCCTTCCGTCTGCTTCGTACACCTTACCAGGCTTTAATTTACTCCGAAATGACCGTGTAGATCGTACTGGCGGTGGTGTTGCAATATACTTGCGCTCGCATATACCGTATAAAATTCGGAAAACCTCTCTATCAACCTCTCTCAACATTGCGGAGTTTTTATTTGTAGAAATCACCCTCTCTAACACAAAGATCCTACTTGGCATTTTGTATTGTCCTAACTGCACGACAGACTATTTTTCTATATTCGAGTCAATTTTGGAAGAATTGGTACCATTGTATAGCCATACTATTATAATAGGCGACTTAAACACATGTCTGTTAAAAAATGACTCTCGAGCACAGAAATTGCAGTCTCTAGTCAATGCTAGCAACCAAAATATTATCCCTTCTGGTGCTACGCACTTTTCACTCAATTGTATTCCTTCCCTCTTAGATATCAGGATTGTGTCTTCCCTGAACCACGGGTAACACAAGGCCAACTTGAAACCAACGCATTTTCTTACCACAATCTGATATTTTTGTCTTACAACATTAAGACTCATAAAGTTAAACCCAAAATACTTCTGCAACGATGTTTTGGTGGAATTGACCTAGATAATTTACGTGATGAAGCAAAGAATCTTGATTGGAGTGACGTTATAAACGCTGTCAATGTAGATACTCAAGTAGCTGTCTTTAATTCTCTTCTCACTCAGCTTTATGGCCGCCATTTTCCAGTCAAACCAGTTAAAATCAAGCATCTTCCTGCTCCCTGGCTTACGGAATACATTAAAATCCTCATGAACAAACGTAATCGTGCACGTTCAAAATACAAACGAGAACCCAATAATACAAATTTTGAAAAATATCGATGTCTGCGAAATCGCTGCAATACTATGTGTAGGGATGCACAGCGACGCTATATCCATAAATCTGTTTCAAATGGAAATCCAGCAAAAGTTTGGAACTTTCTCAAAATTATAGGTGTTGGCAAAAATAAAAATATATCTCTACCTGACAACTTCAATCTAAATTTACTTAATCAGCACTTCTCGTCTTCTGGCAGTATCAATGCTACAGCAAAAGCTCATACTTTAAATCTACTTTCTACTTTGTCAGCACCTTCTTCAGACTCCTTTACCTTTAAGCAATTTACTGAATGTGATGTTAAGAGAGCAATTAATTATATTTCTTCTAACGCTATGGGGACGGATTATGTAAGTCGTAAGATGATCACAATTCTCCTTGACATTCTTCTACCAATTATTACTTTTATTTTCAATACTCCATCTTGTTTAACCAGTTTCCATCTTTTTGGAAGGACAGAGAACTAATTCCACTACCCAAAAAACAAAATCCCACTTCTTTTTCAGATATTCGTTCTATATCCATCCTGCCCTTCTTATCGAAAGCACTAAAACGACTTGTAGACCAGCAACTGAGTAACTATCTCACCAAAAAAAATTTACTCAATCGGTTCCAATCTGGTTTCCGATCTGGACACAGTACAGTTACCACGTTAGTGAGAATTGCTGAAGATATACGAATAGGCATGGAAAACAAAAAGCTAACAGTTCTTACGTTAATAGATTTCAGCAATGCATTTAACACTGTTGACTTCGATATCCTGTTACTGCTGCTACGCTTACTTAACATATCTCCATCAGTAATTGACTGGCTTTGTTGCTACTTGTGCGGGCGCCGGCAACGTATAGTATTCAATGATGCCTTTTCTGTTTGGGCAGATATTAAAGCTGGCGTCCCACAAGGTGGCGTGCTGTCTCCACTTTTATTCTCTATCTTCATTAATACGATTTCTCACGGTATATCTTCTTCCTACCATATGTATGCAGACGACGTTCAAATCTACTCGCAGGTTAGCCTGGAAAATTTTCTCAAGCAATCGATATCATTAACAACGACCTAGCTACAATTCTAACATGGAGCAAATATCATGGTCTCGTTGTAAACGCCTCTAAAACTCAATGTATAGTAATAGGCAGTCCAAAAATAATGAAGCGCATCAACTGGACATTTTGCCCGAAAATTAACTTCGATGGAGTTACCATAGAGTACAGCTATGATGTTAAGAATTTGGGTGTCATATTCGACAGCTATATGTCCTGGAAACCTCAGATGGACGATGTTAGCCGGAAGATGTTTGCTGCAACTAACTCTCTAAAACGACTTCGCAATCTTTTACCAATTTCCACCAAAATATTGATTGCGCAATCTCTTTTTCATCCAATACTTGACTATGCTGATGTATGCTATCTTGATGTCACTGAAGAGCAACTGAATAAACTTGAGCGGCTTCAAAACCTCTGTATAAGGTTCATATTTGGACTTCGTAAATATGACCATGTATCCGAATATCGCACTAAGCTCAAATGGCTCCCAATTCGCTTTCGCCGGAATATTCATGTTCTCTGTTTGCTATATCGATCGTTATTCAATCCTAACGTTCCTAATTATTTACAACATCACTTTAGCTTTAGACATACCCAACACGAACGAAATCTGAGGCCCACAGATAATCTGATGCTTACAACACCATTGCATTCCACAGATTTTCTAAATAAATCATTTCTATTCCGCGCTGTGAGTCTATCGTCATTTTTAAAAAGCAATTAAAAAAACATTACCTGGCACTATCTAAAAAAAAACGATACCTAGCGTATGTATGTATTTATTCATAGTTATATATGTATATGTGTGTACTTGTGTAAAATGCTCCAATACATCTACTTAAGCATACTTATCATGTACTATGTATATATTATCTGAATAAATATTTATGTTTATTTGTAGTTTTTCACTCACGGAAAATTACTTAAAATGTTGTTCTTCTTTGTTTTGTTTTAAAATGTTGTTTAGCCATATTCCCTTGTCCAAACATTTAATAAGCTTAAAAACCTGGTTGTCTGGAAGAAATCGCTTCCCAGCGATAAGACCGCCTATTGTTTTAAACACTGTACTCGTGTGTCGCTAAATGTATGATGGTTAACAATAAAGAGTAAATAAATAAATAAATAACTTTAAATATTATCAAAAATTTGTAATAAACTTCGAAATAAAAAATAAAAGTATATACTATTCTTATTGGATGAAAACACTTATTACAAACTACTTAGCTTCTAAGTATAAAATCTGTTTTTTTTATGTTATTACCTAAACCCTTTAAATTAAAAGAAACGTAAAAACTGATTCATGTGGCTGATACTAGATCAGCTGTTAACGTATGACCTAAACTTCAATTTAAATCACATACACGATTTTTTTCTCTGTGAACACAAGAAACGCGGTCCTACCCTAAATTAACAAAATGTATACATATAACTCGCAAACTTTCTAATTTATGTATTTATGTGTATGTTTTAAACACAAAGTTTTAATTGGGTAACCTCTATTTTGGAGCTCTCGACTTATATTATCTTAAAACAATCTGGGCTCAAATTATGCTGATTAACCTTTAGGAATTCACCGGGCAAATCAATTTACTAAGATGAAAGTGAACTTCTAAAATGTTCATCAAATAAATTTAATCTTGCCGTATAGATTATTATTTAAATTCCTTTTTATATTGAAGCAGGAAATAATGATTGCCTCGATAAGCATTTCAAAATTTCAACTAACCCGTACACTGCCACATTAAATCAGTTTCTTTATTATTATTATGATAATTGGAAATACATGGGAATATTAATTTTCAAACAAGCAGGTCTTGAAATAGGTCTACAGCAAAACCTCAGTACAATTTTTATAAAACGATTTTACTTGTTTTGTGTAGACATTTTTCTTTTGCGGCTTGTGATTGATTCCTTGTGTCGGTCTTGTCGGCTCATAGGATTACACAATTTTTTAATGGCTGACGGAATATCTTTTGTTTGTCTAAGTTTTAATTTAGATCAGAGATTTAAAAATATTGAGAAATCTACAGTTTTTAGACCTAACACTGAATGTGTGTAGACATGAATACCATGAATAAATACCATAAAGGTGGATTGCATGATCGTTTGCCAGCTTTATTTCGTGAATTTCGTGAAGATAAACGAAATGAAACGAAAAAATAATAAAAAATAAAATAAAAAACGATAATGATTACCATTTTCGAATTCAATTTTGTGCTGAACGCTTGTTTTCAGTGTGGAGTGAAAGTTATGGGAGATAAAACTATTTTAACATTTTTTTAAATATAACAAATATAAAAAAATAAACTCACGGTTATTTGAAAGCTTTTACAAATTGGGAAGAATTTATTAAATCGTTAATTTGACTTTTGCTCGTAATACTTGTAAGTTCTTGCAAAACTAATGTAATAGAATAAATTTTCTACGTGTGTAGTAGTTTTTTAGATTTAATACAACAATGAACACTCTTTATAGTGATAATAAATATTAAATCCCCCTACAAACACACCAACTATATGGCCCCAAAGTAAGCAGAGCCTGTGTTATGAATGACCATAAAATAAATGCTCCGACCAGGACTCGAACCTGGGAACTTTGGCGTATGAGGCAGGGCTACTACCCATTATGCCCTCTCCGTCAGTAAATCTTTACGTAATGTACGCTAATTCCAATAAACTCGCTGTGGTAACACATTCTAACGCACATTGACTTAGCGAAGGCAATATCCAGCTTACAGCTAAGCTATGTCACCACATAGCAAGTCAATATAAACCTAAGCATTAAATATTACGTGTTGGAGCTTATCTGTCTTGCACTAATTTCTGATTCCAATAAATTTGATGTTTTCGGTTATAGAGCTATTGGACATAATTGATAAGTATTTTTTGAACTTCATAGGACCGTTTGCCCACGACTTAGCGTCACTCCCGCCCGGTCGAAATATATAATTTCGCCGCCTTAACAACTTAATTAACCTGGTTTAATAATATATTACTTTTAAATATCATTAAATTGTCCAAAAAAATTAGTGTGAAATTGTCATCGAAAATAGCCAATCCACTTTGTAGACAGCACGCGAATAAAAATGTTCCCAGCAGTAATTTTTTGAAAATTTTTAGAAAATGTGAGCAGTTTACGAGCAATGTTCTAAAATTTCAAGTGAGCTTTGATTGCTGCTGACTATTTCTGTAGAATTTAAATCTGTACTAACAATAATTTAAGCGTGGGACTTTGCGTGTCAAGAGATCTCGGAAGAAGAATAGAATAAAGTGTTAAATGGTTGGTTTCTGGGATCTAGGGTGCAGGTTGTATGAGCTCAAAACAATGTCTATTGTATACTGAAATATGCGTTTGCTGGTAGTTAACCTCTTTGTAATATTCCAGCTAATATACCATAATAATCACACTTACATTTACACATTACGATCTTGTGATCGTGAATCGTATTGTTTTGTACCAATATCCACATTTCAAAAGATATTGAACTGGGAAAGCTTACGTCGTATTATATTATCCAATGGAACCATTAGCTTCAAGCTAGGTAAAACTTTGAGACATAGTCGTGGCGAATTTTGCTCACAAAATATGGTAAATACTTTTGAAAGATACTCTACATTTATGAAAATAATTTACATTTCATGGAATAATGTGATTACGGAATGTGGAATATTTGAATCTTGAAAGGGCCAAATATTCATTTCTTAGTTCTAAAGGGTGTAGGTACTAATGATTAAAGGTTAAAATGCATATTGCTACTTTTGCTGTCCATGTCGTTATATTAAAAATTAACCTTCAAATTCGGAATTCATATGACATGATTAAATATCTACTATTACGTATAAATAATTTGTTTCTAAAGCCGAATTTTATCAAATTTACTATAAATACCGGAATAACTTTACTAGGTACAGTATTATATCATTCCAACAGATATTCATAGATTAATATAAAAACCATTTCATCAAACAAACCTTGGAAAAATAATACTACTTGTTTAGATAACTATCATATCGTTTAAAATGAATGTAATGTATGACAATGTAATCCGAATGCAAAGCTATCATTTTCAAAATCACTGAGGAACAATAGACACCTTTTTAAATTTATTCTTTAGTTTAAGTCAATTTCGTGTCGAAAACAACTTTAGTTGAGCTTATTGCGTTTAGTTAGGGTTACGAATTCATTTTCAACTATATTTTGCGATATTGATGCGCTGGAGAAAAGCGAAAACGTTGCCCCAATAGGGTATTTTTATATAGGGTATTTACATGTGTATTTATTAAAAATCTAGAATATACATATCAGTGTATTAAATTCATAATTATAATATATGCTACAAATAAAAAACTACACCTAAACCTATTGAAGGCAACGTAGCCAAACGGATAAATTACCACGCTAGATCTCAAAAGAAATTCGAGGTTGTTCGTCGTTTAGATAGTTGGTGGAAGGGAGACTTACTGAGCTAACAGATAGATAAAATAATTTTGTACAGTCATGTGTCTCTTACACTATAATAATAATAATAATAACATTTATTTTTCTCAACTTAGTGTAATACATAGATTTACAGTTGTTATGACTTCCATTTAAGCAATCATTGCTTGTGTTTGGAAGAACCGCTCTTAAAAAATGTTACAAGGCAAAATTACTAAGTACTTAACAACTATTAAAATGTTTATTGATATCTGGTGTAAGCGAGCTCGCGCGTGTATGTGTGTGTGTCTGTGTGTATATGTGTGTTTTTTAACTTAACACATGAAATAAGGCGCGGTGTTTACGGGCGTTCTGAAGACCCTTTGTTTCATAAATATCTCGGAGAACGATCACGTTCTCCGTCATCGGCACTGGTGGTAAAAGGTTGGGCATCCATACTGGGTGAAGTGCAAGCAAAAGTCGAGTATTTTACACACACTTATTACTTAGACTTTACACGAATTTTATAAACTTATAACTTAACGGCTTTGATAATAAAATTAGAAAAAGAGCAGCGGGTTCGCAACTAGCGGGCACACTAATTAGCTTAGCCAAAAGTTACAAAGAATATGGTCCACCCCGACCAGTACACTCCTATTTATGCATTCCATTCTCAAAAATAATCACGCCACATCACGCCACGACCCCACTCCAGACGTATCTTGCTCTTATTGGTTGATTCAAACATAAAATAAAACTGAATACAATACAATTACTAATAGATAATTTCAATTGACCCTAAATCAAAGTAGCAAATCAAAGTAAAGTATTTTTAACTACATAAAACATAATCAAGATTTAAGCAAACAAATAATTTAAATGAAATCAATTTTATCTAATACTAGTTCCTAACTTCGATCAGTCCTACAGAACTACCCTCCAACATATATATTTTTTTTTAAATTGTTATACCTTCACAGATGTATAAGTCTTATAATAATATTAAACTTAAAAAAAAATGCTTAACAACAACTGAAAATAGTGATACACACTAATACAAGGTTTACACATTTTTTAAAAAGTTGAGTTCGGTTTTTAAAATTTTCACTTTTAAAATTTTCACATTACAATCTAAGTCATCAATCACAACATAAGGTCCCAGATAAATAGGATCCAATTTGTTTTCTGAAGGGTTTTTTAATAACAATAAATCACCTTTTTTAAAGTACAAAGGGTTAACATAATTATCATAGTCTTGCTTACGCTTAATTTTTCTTAGCATTAAATTATTACGTGCATCTCTCTGTGCTATTTGAAGTCTATGTTTCAATTCGAGTGCATAATTTTCATGAGTGTACAGAGGATCTACAACATTTCCGATTAAATTACTAGGTAAAATGCAATGTTTTCCAATACTAATTCATGTGGAGTGTACTTGGTTTCCGTATGAACCGTATTATTATATGAAAAACACCAACACGGCAACCAAGCACTCCATGCATCCATCCTGTTTTGACAGTTTATCCTCAAATAAGCTCACATCGTTTTATGCGTGTTTTCTAATGCGCCGATGCTTTCGTGATGATAAGCTGTGGAGAATATTTGATTAATTTTTAAGACTTGGCATACCTATTTCATAGTACTAGATATAAACTCTGACCCACGATCGGTCGCTATTTCTAAATAGCGAATAAATATAGCTATAATTATGTATACTTATACTACACACTATATACTACACACTTTTTCGAAAGAGGAATTCGCAGTGGTTGTTATTTTTATAGGTTGCTTAGTTTGTATACAATATTTTTGTTTCTTACATTGCTCGCACCTAGAAACAAAATCAGCTACATCTTTATCTATATTAGGCCAAAAGTAATATTTCTTTATGTTATTTGTCATCCGCCTAATGCCCGCGTGGCCACTAGTGGGCAATAGCTGGAAGTCATTTAATATCACACGCCTGTTATCTAAATTATCGATTCTTTGAACCTTACGAACAACACAAATTCGTGGTCCGGACCACTTACTACATTTTTTTATTTCCGCTATGAGCCCACTTATAAAATCGCTATTATTATCATTTCGTAATATGCATGTTTCGTTTATTAAATACTTAGAACATAAACATGACAAATCTCTCAACAATTCGTCTCGCGTAATTGGAGATCGAGATATTGTCTGCAAATAAATTCTTAATTGACTGGGCACATAAAAAAAAATATTTAAACTTATCTATCAAAATATTTTTTCTCAATAAATTATTTAATTGTTTAGCGCTAATTAATAAAAGTTCAGTAATATTTTTCAATTTTTTAATTATATCCACGACTCTCGGTCACGCCTCGAGTCAGTGTCAATATTATCCGCCGGTAAAATATCACTGTTCTTATCACTTTGCATTTTCATTTGACGAGATTGCGCTGTAGTAACTACATTAATAACCTGCTCATTCATCACTTTTAAATCTTCCGACGACATACTAATTCGTGAAAATGCATCTGCAACACAGTTTAATTGGCCTTTTAGATACTCTATAGTAAAATTATATTCTTCTAATTGTATTCTGAATTTTAAAAGTCTACTGGAGGGGTCTTTCATAGAAAATAAGTAAACGAGTGGACGATGGTCGGTCTGTATCTTAAACTTTCTGCCGTACAAATAAGGCCGAAAATACTTAACACTCCATACTATTGACAAGAGCTCTTTTTCAATAGTTGGATAATTAATTTCAGCCTTATTTAAACTGCGACTAGCATAAGCTACAGGTCGGCTATCCTTATTGCACAACAGTGAGCCTATAGCTTTTCCCGATGCGTCAGTTTGAAGAATGAACTCGTTACTTACAGATAGGTCTGGATACTGTAAAACTGGCGGTTATGATAACACAGATTTTAATAACTGAAATGCACTTTCACAATCAGTATTCCATGAAAATTTTGCATTCTTACAACACAGTTCATTAAGAGGAATTGCTATCTCCGCGAAGTTAGCTATAAATTTCCGATAATAATTAGCAAAGGCCACAAAACGCTTTACTTCGTCTGAACTTTGTGGCCTTGGATAATTTTCTAGGACCCTTATTTTTTCTTGATCTGGTAAAATACCTGTACCTGAAACTCTATGACCTAAGTAGTTAATTTCTTTCTGTAAAAATATACATTTGGCCGGATTTAACTTTAAATTTACTTTACGTAACCTAGAGAAAATGTCCATTAAATTTTTATTATGATGTTGTAAATTTCTACCAATAACGGCCAGATCATTTTGATATATACACTTATCATGATTAAGGCCAGACATTGCTATAGTAATCGTTCTACTAAAGCTATTGGGACTGGACTTGAGGCCCATAGGCATACGGGTCATTTGATATTGATTTTTACCCGTTGTAAAGGCTGTGAAGGGTCTACAACTTTTTTCTAATGAAACTTGATAAAAACTTTGTGAAAGGTCTAAATGAGTAAAATACATAGCACCTGACAACGAGTCCAAAATGTCAGTTATATTGGGCAGAGGGAACTTATCCTCCTGAATGACGTTATTTAGGTAACTTTCGGTATCAATCACAAGGCGCCATTTTTTGGTACCGGATGCGTCTAGCTTTTTTGGCACTAGTAACAAGGGACTAGACCATGCACTTTGCGATTCTTCAATGATTCCCTGTGATAACATACTTTTGATTTGATTATCAATTTCCGTTTTCTGCGAGTATGGTAAGCGATAAGGCTTTGTATAAATAGGCGTACTGTGTGGTTTCAGGTCGATAGTTTGTCTATAAATATAGGGGTGGTTGTTAATTTATCCCCTGGCAGATGAAAAATGTCGGGAAATTTAGCGCAAATATTTTCTATTTATTTTCGTTCTTCTATATTCAAATCATTTAAGTTTAATAGGGAAAATAACGTTTTTACTCTATCACAAGTAATCGTCGGTTTGCTAAAATGACAAATAAAATATTCATTTAATTTACTAGTGTTTACTTGAAAATAATTTAATCGAACATCTGTCTCACGAGTGTTTAAAATACGAATTGGGATTTTCCCATTTACTGGTTTATTAACACTACTTGCTAAGAAAACACCATCACATAACTCTTGATTTGAAACCACACATTCCTCCTTCAACTGTGTTTCAATTAAATGTATGGACTCGCTGCGTGCTGGTACCGTCAAATAATTATAATTAGGTACATCAAAGGGTAATTTCACTAGCTGAGAGCTATGCGTTAATAATTGCATCGTAATATTTTCAAAATTTAAAATAGCATTATAACATGATTAGAAATCTTGACCTAAAATTCCATCAGTTGTACACGGTAAATACTTAAATACAAGAAACTTATGAGTAAAAATATGCTTTTTAAAATTAAGATTTAAATACACGAAACCTTCCGAATTTAAATAACCACCTATACCTTTAATCTTAACGCTCTCATTATGGTAAGGAATTAGTAAACGTTCTAAACATGCTAACTTTATACCCGATACCGATGCACCAGTGTCGATCAGCCAGTTATGATTAAGTTTCCGAATTCGGAGCGATACTTTGTTCAAACTATTGCACGGAAGTTAAGGAAGTAAAGTTGCGCGCTGCGACAATCGTACCTAAACCACGATCCCGCAGCCCGTCGGCAAATCGTTTTATCGCTAGTTTTTCATTTAGTGGCTTTAGCACACCATAATTCGCGGAGTTGCCGTCGGCCTGAAAGATGGTCAGATTCACGAAAAGTTCGGAAATCTCCTTACCAAAATCAGTAATAGTTTTACCACTTTGCCTACATTGCTGCAACTTACTTTGGATAGCCGTAAAACTTTTCTGCGGTAATAATAAACTACGCATAGCCTTTAAAAGATCTTCAACAGTTTTGTAATTTTGAGCCAATAATAACTTCGCAAGTTGGGATAATCTACTTTTCAAAACGAATTGAATTAAATTAGTATTACATTCTGGTTTTTCTAATGTATAACTATAGTACTCGATTCCCTCAATCAATTGTTTCGTGTTATCATCAGTATAATTCATAACAGATATTAAACTCAAAGCCGTCTTTAAATCAAATGAACCCATGTTTATTTTAGAATGGCAATCTTCACTATTTTTAGTTCACAAGGATATAATTTCAGAAAAAATATTATCAAACTGTTAGCAAACCCTCTTAATCAGACAAATTTCTTCGTAATTCAATTTCGTGTAATTTTTTAAAGTATAAATGTCTATGCCCTATAAATGTCTAAATACTTGTTAAATTTTAGTAATACACTATTTGCTTGTTCTTTCTTTACATCTAAAATCTTACCATGTCTACGTCTAGGACCAATTTTTATCAAATAACTTCTAATGTTCTTTAAATTATTAAGTAAAAAAATTAAATCATCAGCCATAAATTTCGAACAAACCAAATACCTACTAAATACCTATTAAAAAAAACAGAAAGACGCACATAATTAATAAAATAATCCTACTTACGTAATAATATTTCGTTTTATCGAACGTGTAAAGTCTTACATATAAATTTAATTTTCATTTAAGTAACCTTGTAATTAAAATAAGCATGTAAAACAAATAAAGAGAGTGTATATCTAATCAACCCGAAAAATTAAAAAAGTAACTCTTACCTTAAGGTTTCCTTAGCAATACCTATTTGCATAATTTAAAATTACAATAAATGTCATCAATATTGAAATGTATTATTATGGTAAGATTATAATATCTAATATAACAAGGCTATAAACGGAAAACACAAACCGAGAGTCGCACAACCCGAAATCACTGTATAATTCACTTTTTTTTTTTTGTGGGTATGGTTCTGGTAGGTGTCGGGACGAGTCCCACATAACTCTGGAATCGCGCCAGAGTATGCGTCAGGGCATTTTTATCCTCCTGCCCTTCCCGCGGAGGGGAACAAAAAAAAACTGCAGTTACAAAATTATACCCACTTTTCATCATCTTATTCCATCATTTTAAGATAGAAAACAACAACAAATCTTGAATAAATATTATGTCGACAAAGACGAACTGGCAGGGAACTTCTAAATAAATACTTTTTATTAAAAATATATATTATAATAAAAGATAGATATATTATAATAAATGAATACGTTTGTGTCAAACTGAATTCTTTAACAATCAGCTCAATCTATTTTGGTAGTTAAACTAGAAAGTCCAATTTAGTTGAAAATGTCTGTTAAAATTTATGTTAAATCAATTTATTTTCAGTTCGGCAATGTCTACAATCAGAGCTGACCCTAAGAGTTAATTTAGTTCGTCTGTAGACGTCTTTGAGAGTTAACAAATATGATTAAAATAAACAAGAAGAAACGTCATTAGTATTCTTATTATTATTATTATTATTCTACCCATATCACCTATCAAAATCTTTTTGATCCAAGTATATTTTACGAGTAAAGCTATCATTGGAAGAAATGCTAGAACTCCCTCATGCCAATTTTATATGCCATAACAGTGTTTTATATTCTTGTAAAAGTTTCAAATACGAGTACACGGAAATGTGAAAACTTTTACTTATACGGAATTAAGGGCTACATTTTAAAATTTTAGTATGTTTGATGAAGAAACCAGCTTTATTAGCTCACGAGTAAACTTAAATATTTTAAAGTACATAAGTGATAATTGTGGATATAAGAACTTAATGTTTATTTTAAACCAAGAACAGCAAGAGGTAAAGTTTTCAATTTGCTTAAATACTAGTATATATTATATTACCGTTCATACCTCAGAGCTAGGTCAATCAGCTACTTAGTATGAATATAATCTATTGTCTGAGTGGATTTACTTTTCTATTATCATTTGTTATCATTTCAGTTTGATATAACATTACCAGAAGGCCTACTATGAACTATTAATGCGATTCAATTGACGACCTAAAATAAACTGCTTTGCTATTTCATACCACGACGTCATTAAAGCGATCCAGTTTAGGTTGACGCCAAATCAAGTCGGCAATTGGATCGCAAACTGTTTTAGTTCGTTCATTTTTCGTACCATGAGGTGATATTGCAACCTATATTGGATGACTTATGTCAAAGTAAGCGATTCAAAAAAAGTTGCTACTTTCTTGGCGTGAATTGAATCGTTTCGGTTTATCTTTAAAAAAATGGTTGAAAATATACGTAATTTAAGGTATTTCAGTTGGATATTTAGTGTTTCTTATGTGATAATGTGAAAAAGTGATTTCTAGAGCTATTTTTTATTGTAGATGTCTGAAGAATTAGTCCTTTTTATTTTCTTGGAAAATGATAATGAAATAAACAAAACACGGAAACAATCGGACCCCTTTTATTTGGAAGATGAAGAATATATAAAAGCATAACGATTGGTATTAGAAATGTGTGATGAGCTGAAGCCCATTGTTGAAAAATCCAACAAAATCAACTGATTTATCAGTAGAGACAAAGGTAGAAGTCAAATTGGGTGCGTTCTAAACTCGTTATAATCAATTTAGTTTTACGTCAACACTAAGGAAACCTTTAATTATTTGTAATTTAAAGAATTATATAAATTGCTATTATTTAATGAGTACTAAAACGGGCTTATGGTATATAATTTGACACTAAAAAGCGCAATTTTAAAATATATTTGTTGTTATTTTTACACAAAAAACACCGCTAATATCATATCAACTAGATTTCGAAACGCAACGCATATGGTTCGAGTAAAAGAGACAGACTTATGCAACGAGTGTACAGCGTCATCTCTTTCTCACACGCGGACCACAGACAAATTTCGATCTTTCATTCCTCCGTGAGCGATTCAAACGCCAGTTAGCTAAAGGCACTTCATGGTACGAATCTTAGTGATTCAGTTTAGGTATCTAAACTGGATTGCATCGGAATTGAATGGCAAACTAAAAGTTGATGGTAGGCCTTCAGGAGTGAAAAAACAAACAGTTTTTAAGTCCAATGTAACATTTGATTTTTATCCGGCGAAAAAACAGAAGTCGTCGATTAGTTTATATTTTTATGTATTTAATGTTGATGTTTTATTATGCAGCTTAAGCGTATCAAGCAAATTTTACAAATTCTAAATAAAAAAGTCTCAATTCAAAATGTTTTGTTTCGTCATAGGTAAAAATAGTTAACACTTGGTATTATTGCTTCGGTAAATACACAAACCTCGTCTACTGTTCCAATAAAGGCTCATTGTTTGTTCCGACCATTCATTGTAAATGAGGGCTTGTTCTGATTTATTTACTGAGAGCTTTTGGTATATTACGATTTGTTGTGTTCATACTATCTACAAGTTTTATAATATCTGTCATCGTTGCCATGGTTACGGCTTGCGCAAAAAACAGGTCCTACTTACACTTACACAAAGCCTGAACGGCGACTGAGACGAGCCGCGATCGCAACACCATTACATAAACCGGTTTTATTTCTATTGCTAAAAATATTACAAATAAAGGAGAAACCCACCTTCCCATACATGCCTGGGCCAAGGGCTTTTGTTGAATTAACATTATGAAATTTAAAACTACTGATAGATATAATATCAACCACATAGTAAAGAAAGTTTCAGAACATTTTGCAATCTGAAAACAAAGTTATAAATACTTGAAATATGGTAAAATTAACAGTAGAGGTTGTAAGACTACATGTTTTTTTGAGAATTATACCTAATACACACACTTCATTAACATATATTTGTTATTTTAAATAAGGAAAATAAATAATTCTCAAGAAAATATAAGCTTGGTACACATCCTCTTAATTGATATTGCATAGTGGGAGACCCAATTGAAACACTTTTTTCCATTAAATATATACTGTGCAGGTGGCTTAATATTATCCTGGTACCTCGCCCAGCTAAGGTACCAGATCACAGACATTAAATGAGCGCAACGGCCTACTGTTCTTTCCGACTATATAGTTACAACAATACTAAACAATAGATTCCCTACCTCTGCAAGAACTGTCAACTAAAATATCTATATATAAAATAAGTTTTTCGGCTTATATGTCTTGAATGGATACGTCCTCTTAAAAGCCATGCAGTATTAGAAGTTGACAGATCTCGTTGAAGACTGCTGCTTACCTCCCAGCACACTTCTATTACATAACCATCGTTTCCTCTTGTATGTTCTCCAAAATATGAACGTGCCTGTTTAATTTGATAGGTACCTAGAGAAATTAAAATCAACTCATAATATGCAAGCTGGGAAAATTTATTTAAATCTTCATTTGCTACATTAATCACTTAAAAATAAGCCCAACGTCTGTTGTAATTATTAGTTATTACAAAATTAGCTAGATCATTTTCTCTATTCATGTTTAAATTAATTTGATAATCTACCCAACATCAACTTGATCAAAAATAGTAGGTTGAAATTTATTTAAATGTGCTGCTACCACCTCAAAATCTCGCATTACATTTTTAGATGCTTTGAATGATGAATATGTTTAAAGTCTCTCTTAAATCTACCATTAACCTCTACAACCCAACTACATATGGGTACAGCTCGTGATCTATTCGCATCTATTGTCGACAATTGTGTTTCACCTTCCTCCAATAACGCAGGCACATACGTTCTAAAACCACATCTATTTAAAATAAGAAGGGCATTCTTGAAGCCCCTATCCAGAATAAAAGCATCGCCTTCACGAAATTACTGTCTCATCAAACAATCTCTATTTGAAAATTAATTTTTAATTATTTCAGAATAGCTGGATAGGGGCCCAAAATATCAATAATATGCCCATCAGAACACACTATCAAAAATGGTTTTACCAAGTTTTGGTATTTATGTAGGCCATACGTTCTCTTTTGGTATAAGTAGTTCGCACTCTTTTCAATATAACAGTAGGTTCCATCGAATATGGCTATAGGCCTAGACTCTCCTTCAAATTCCCCAAATAATGCACTAGGTATGGCAAGATTCCTTTGTACTATTTGTTGCCTATTTAAATGATTTAATCCTAGATGCATAGGTACAAAGTATTCCGTAAACATATTTCGAGGCCGAGTCAAGTAGTTGTTTTAGATACATTTAATAATATGGCTAATCTTTCATTGGAGCCTCCTGTACTTAGTTTCATTTAACATGTTCCTAGCACTAATGAAGCTTTATATTATATTTAAAAGTTGAGGAACTTCACTTAAAAGTTGATGGAATTGAGACTTACTCAATCCAATCCACGTGTGAACCACAAGATCCTCCATTTGACTAATGTTTTCTAAATTCAATACAGGTATAGGTTGTCACTATTTCAATTTCGGCATGTCCTATACTTGCTGAGTGTTAAATGATTTTTAAATAATTATTGCTTATTAAGCTATCCCAGAAATCCCAAGACTCAATAACAATACGATGATCACACAATCTGTTATTTTCTGGTACATAATATTTGAAGTTGTTCGAAAGCATTGTTCTAGTTTCCAGCGGAACTCTATACCTCTCGACTCTTTGACAATCTTCAATAAAGCAATGGCTTTCAGTTGCAATTGCTCTCATATAGTCTGGCAGCATTATTGTCAGTCCTTGTTGGCTACTCGGGTTCTGATGTACTTATTTCAGAATATGATGGTTCCTGTAATGGAGGATCTGCTTGCGTTTGAGGACAATTTTGTGTAGTCGTCGATGGGCCATAGGTCATATGCACTGCAGCTCTATCAGTCAGAATCCAACAAGGATGGCATATGAAGCTTCCAGCATTAACCTGCAATGCAAAATTAATTAATAAATATTTATATACTACTATAAATATTTAAACATAATCTCTATTTAACTAAAACAAAACAGTGTATAGTATAAGGCTATAAAACTTTGAAATGGAACTACAGACAAATGTTTTAAACTCTTTGAATGGCACAATTTAAAACATAATGAAGGAAAAGTACTAGTATTTATAAGACCCATATTTAAATTGGAACTCATTAAAAACGTATTATTTATAAAATGTAATTATGTATCATAGTCATAGTATCATCAACATGACAGCCTGTTTAGTGTGGAGCTAAGTAGTCTGCCTTCCATGCCAGAGGTCCCGGGTTCGAATCCTGGTAGGGGCAGACATTTTATTATATTTGCTTTCTAGTTATGGATGTGTTTGTATGTTTATTTAAGTTTATTTCAAATTTTTAGATTAAAAGAAAATATCATGTGTTTTTATATATTTCTTAAGTTTATTTATCAGTTAGTATCCATAATACAAGTTCTTAATGATACTTAATTTGGGCTTGCTAATTTGGTGTGCTTGTTAGAAATATTTATTTATAGCATTTATCAAACAAAAAAATAAAAGTAAAACAATATACCATAGTTTTTTTTCACTTTTTTATTTAGTGTTATATACATATAATTACAATACACTCTTGTTTATTATATTGTCAAAGCCATGATATTACAAGTTCACTAGTTAGGCCGTTAAATTGTGAGAAATGCAGTCGATTTACAATATAATAACCAAAATAATCAACCCATTTAAGTCTGTCAAGAGTATTTATTAGATTTAAAGGACTATAGTCATCGTTACGATTAAATGTGCGGAATGTTATGGGCAGCATACTTGTTTGAATCTTAAGACCAATCTTTTGCAATATTGATGTGTGTAACAATCTAGCACATTTGTAAGAAATAAAGTACTTACAGTTCTGGGTAGAACCCACTCTGCAATGACATTATAGATAGCTCTTTCACGGAGGGTGTCTGTATGCAGATGATGAGCAACTCTTTGACCTGCCAAGGAGCGTCCGCAGCGAAGACAAACCCTGGATTTCGGAACCTGTATGTTGAACGTGAGAGCATATTATATTATCAGCAATTTTGATAAATTTGGTCCATTGCTAAATTTGTTCAAAAAAATTGACTAAAATAATAAATTCGCGCTTCACAAAATGTTTTGGCCGAAGATTTTGGCATCGTTTCTGATAGTCTTTTGTTTTATTTTTAGGGTCGTGGCGCACGATTCGACCTTTGTTATATCGAATATGTACACTCATAGGAACACGAAAAAAATATCCATTGTGCTTTAAAGTGCACATAACAGATTTATTCGCAGAAATAGATCATAACAGAGAAACCTTATACACAGCTAATAAACTAATTTTAATTTTCTGCATGCTTTAATGGGTCTAAATGACAGTTCTTGGCCTTATCTAATATTTATCTATAGAATAAGCATAACTTAGTTTTAATATAAAAGGCTTCAAGTTTTAGTATAAAAGGTTAGTACTTTTTATAAGTTGACCAAGAATCAAAATCGCGGCACACGATAAAACTTATGCATATCAATTGGCGACAATTCAAAAAATGCAAAAAGCCTTTTTGCTGTAAAGTGTTACATTTCACTGTGACCTATACGAAGAAAAATATTGTAATAGGAAAGCATAATATGACCATACAAAAAGGATCTAAAGCCTTGTAACGTAATGTAGCACGTCAAATTAGTAGCTCTTGGCCTAAGCCGAAATTTTAGCATTAAATTAAAATATTTTAACTTTTTTGTAATAAAAAGAACTTTTTTTTGCGAATAAATCTAGCAGGTGTGAAAACCCACTCTCACATAAGTATGTTGTAGCAAAGGGTGAAAGGCAATCCACAGCTTTGCTTTGCTGTCTAGCAGCCCAAAAATCTATCAAAGACATCATTAAGCCGCCATTACGCAAATCTTGTCGCAAACCCCCTACCTTCGAATGGCGAACCCCTAGGGGTTCGCGTTCCCCACTTTGAGAAACACTGCTTTAGATGTTCCAATTTTTTAGGTAGAATAAGACACGGTTTGTTCTTGAAACATAATATAGTACGTAAATAATATTTATTGCTTTTTTTCATTTAGACTCTTTGATATTTTTTGCACATGATGCTGAAGTTTAGTGAGGACACTTTAGGGCAATGTAGGATAAATATTTGTATTTTTTTTTAGGAATTTCTATAGACATTCTGCATCAACTAGCAAAACTTATTATCCACGTAAAACTTTTTATTTGGATGATAAAAGCCCACGCGTCACTTTGGACCCAATGCTTTCTTTCAAGCCCCACATCCACAATGTATTCAAACTTGCCCGTCTCTATTTAGATACAACAAAAGGGGTAGGTAAATACGAGAATGAAAATATGCATGAGAGGTCATCTATGTTTGGATAAAAATGGGACACCTTTTATATAACACCAGGTGGAAAAAACTCGGAAAAAAGCTGGCATAGTAATAGAAAAATAATGATGTCTCTTCAACAAAAACCTTCATTTATCAGTACAGGGATGGTAATCCTCTTTTGACCAATTTGTTATTAATTAAGATAAAATAAAGAATCACGGAAACTTTCGATGAATCAATCCACAAAATAATTATTTAACTTGTGGCATGAAAACAAGTTCGTTTCATAAATGTGATATTCTTTTCGCCTGTCTTCTCCGAAGCAATTGTTTGACAAACAATACTCGGGGGGAACTTCAATATGTTATATTTTTGAAGTAATGAAGCAACATGGATGACATATTATATCGTCTATACACCTATTGTGTCTGTAGATTTAGTTAGAATTCCATATACAAGAACATTATTCGAATATTAGCTGGTATATTCAAATAATGTACGATAATTTTATATTCTAATAAAATTATTGCAAGAGTTTTGATATTTGTTACTAAATCAAGTCAAAACAGCTTTTATTCAAATTCATCTCAATAAAATTTAGTATTATTTACGACTTGGAAAAACTAAACTGGCTAACTTATGTTGTGAAACGCCGGGAATGGGAATTTGCGCAAAGCCAAAAACTACAACTATAATTTTGTTACATTTTCGTGAATCTTTTAAATTTTAACTCCTTATATAACAGTCGTATATTGTTTGTCTTGTTTGCGATGGGACTATTTGGCATCTTGTCAAGTTGTCAAAGATTGCGAAAATTCTTACATCACACAAAAGTCCCTTATTTGTTGTTCCTCAAATTTACCAAAATTTGCGATATCAATAAATTATTTTTGATACCTGAAATACAAGTATAGTATATATATTACACAGGGTGGCATCGGCCTGACAAGCTATGGGAATACTTGTCAGGCCGATGCCAGATTAGAGGGGACTACCACACCTAATATTTCCAAAAGTATAGCTTTTGTATTTTGTGTTTTTACATTTTAACTCGACATTTCGGATTACCTTTGCAGATACCGTTTTTTTTTTGTTTCGGGGGGAGCATGCATTACGCATACCACCCGGGTGCAGGGAGCACCCGAGTGGTTGTGTGGGACTCCCGTATAGACTAATGAGACCCACGGTATACCCACTAAAAACCCCCCCATCTTCCTCCTCGCCGCCTAGTGACGGGGTTACGGGAACGTTTTCGCACTCATCCGCGACCCCGCTGGCGGCAGCCGCCCACAAGCGGCTCCATTGCGAAAGCCCGAAGGCCCTCCACGATGGGCGCACCAGATGGTAAGGTGCGCCTCCCTCCTCGGCCTCCACTGGTACTGTAGCAGACTCCCCCCAAGTATGCTACTAGGAGGCCGTGTATACCAGATAACTGGTACCCGGTGGCAGATCAGGTCTGTGGTTATACCACCGACTATACCTCCTGCGCAGAGGATAGGGCAAGCGGCGCACCACAATACCGACATGCCTCTTCCTTTGCGGCCCCACCAGTGCCGTTTCGACGGAACGGCCCCGCCAGCTCGCAGGGGGTAGGGAGAGTGGCGCACCGTAATACCAACAAGCCTCTCCCCCTACGATCCCTCCACTCTTTGCAGATACCGTACTGTAACTTCGAGTAAGAATGTAAAAAACAATTATACACGGTGTTATCCGGATAAAAAGTGTTTTATTTGACTAACATAACTGTTACTGAATCCAAATGTATGTCAAGCAATTTCTGGTAGTTTCCGAGATATATCTTATTTTCATTTTCATAAGGATCCTATGAAGAAATGAATTCAATCTTTTCTATTTATTTTTTGGACATTTCTCCGCTTTTTTTTCTGTAACCGAACTGCCTTTAAGAGCAGTAAGTTCCAGTGGGGTGTCCTCGGCTCGGTTGGGTAAGATTGAAATGAATCTTGGGTTTCAAAAACCAACCCTTATAAATACATAAAAACATAAGACTCGACTTTTTATGGTGCTGTGCTGTTGCTGTTCTTTGTGTGTATGTTCGTTGTATAATTTTAAGCTCACCAACGGAGGTACACCCATCAACTCATACCATAAATTAGGATCAAACTTCTAAAGTAAACCAGATCCCCTATTAACCTGCAATTTATGTTGAGCAAATTACTTTCAAAGGTCTCACACAGGCTTTGGGGTAGTTAAGTAAACAATCCTGATAATACGTTTTTATCAACTCCGGAATTACGAGGAAATGTTTTTATCCGATAGCTAACTGTGATTTATTTATTTATCCAATTCAATGTCAACTTACAGATAAAAATCCAAATCATCAACATGATAATCTATATAAATATATTCTAACATCATTGGAATATATTCTAACATCATTGCAATAAATGTCTTACACTACATTCTTAGATTGATCTAATTTTGTATCACTAGTTTAATTTGATTTGTAATGAAGATACTGCACGTTGCGAATATTGAATGAATTGTGAAGAGAACGTATATAAAGTAAATATATTTTATAAAAGTTTTCGTGCTATACATTATTTGTAAAATAGATAAAATAGATATTTCATAAAATTGTAAGTTTTTCAAAATTTTCTCGAATAAATTGCCTAAAAAATCTATAAAAAATCTTTTCCATTTACAAATTACGTAATATATTGCTTTTAAAGATTACTGCGATTAGAATACGAATTAAATTATATTCTTAGAAAACCTTAAAGGGTTAGTTCATTATTATTAATCAATAAAAGATTCTATATGGTAATTTGAAGTGAAAAATAGAAAAAGAAACCTCAAATAGTTTGCAAATACCTATTCAGAGACCCCAATTAACATTGTGCGTCGACAAAATTTTTTCTTTTTGACGCTACACTGCTAAGTTGCTGCAATATTTTGTTTTTATTTTACATCTTCAGTAGCACTTTAAGTATTAAGACAAATCTATTTAGGTAAGAATCATTAAAATCGACCACGGGTTTGGTCTATAGTGTGCCAAGAAAACAAATATACAATGACTGATGAACACATTACCACTTCTTTGCGTTTTTTTTTTTTTTTTTTTTCCCCTCCACGGGAAGGGCAGGAGGATAAAAAATGTTCTGACGCATACTCCGCGCGCACGATCGAAGTCATGTGGGACTCGTCCCGACGCCTACCAGAACCATACCCACTAAAAAACCCCCTGTCGGCTCGTGCAATTTTTTGCCACACAGCCTTCATCTGAGCGACGGCCAATTGGAGAAAGAGGCCGCGCTAGCGGGGCCCTTAAGGGGTCACCCACTGGGATTTACATAGCACGGAAAGTGCTCAAAATGAAAAGTAAATAATTAAAAATATTAAAATTAAAAAATAAAATTGCATTAATTCGGATTTACGTTAGAATTAGAATTTACTTTAGAATTAGAATTTGCGGCCTGAAGGGCTTCGAGATCTAAAGTTAATTGCGTCGGTTCGCCAGTGTGCGCGTTTCTCGGTCTAGCGAATCTAAGAGAGGAGCAGTATATGAGACTGAATTTCGAAATAAAATATTGGGATGGGATTCGGCGCGTTTGAAGAACGATTCTGAGAGTGTTTTTAGGGTCTGTTGCACTGTAGGTAGTTCAAGATCTCTGTGCAGATCCGCGTTGCGCACGTATTAAGGTGCGTTTGTGGCCCTGCGGCAGAAGAGGTTTTGAACTACCTGCAGTTTGTGCAGGACGGAGGGTTTGGCGTGGGCAAAGACTGGCGAGGCATATGTCATGACTGGTCTAACGCAGACCTTATAAAGCGTACGTTTGTTCCTGCAGGACATTTTACTTTTTCTACTTAACATACTGTAAAGCCGGCCTAGGTAAAAACGTGCAAGTTTCGTTACTCTATCGACGTGAGGGTTGAAAGAAAGCGTCTGGTCTAAAGTGACGCCTAAATATTTGGTAGTGCGTTTCCAGGGGATGGGAGTGCTTTGCTTTCTAACTTGGAGATTGTCGGCGATACGACTGCGTTTGTAGTCGAAGTAAGCCGCAGAGCTCTTCTCTGGGTTCACATCGATGCGCCATTTTTGAAACCATGCACCGAGGGCATTTACAGCCTTTTGGAGTCAAATTCAAATTCAAATTCAAATATTTATTTCTCAACATTGACAATTACTTGTTCTTATTGACGTCAAATAAAACATGATTCTACCACCAGTTCGAAAAAAAACCTTCGTGAAGAAGAACTGGCAAGAAACTTCACGGGTATATTTTTTTTTTCAAAATAAATTTACAGTCTCTTTATGTCTATACAAAATTATTCTTTTCTGCATCTGTTAGCTCGGCAAGTCTCCCTCCCCCCAAGTATCCAAACGACGAACACCCTCAAACGGCACCCGTTCACGAGTCTGGTGGTGAGACCCGGGACTCTGCGGCCTTTGGTGTAAAGGGCAGTGTCGTCGGCAAAGAGGGCGAGTTCGACGCCTTTCGACGGGACGGGGATATCGTTAGTGTACAAGGTGTACAATAGAGGGGCAAGGACTGAGCCTTTAGGGACTCCAGCCTTTATGAAACGGGGCGCGGAAATCGTGCCTTCGTGTTCAAATCGAAACGTACGGTCTTTAAGAAACGACGTGATTATTCTAACTAGGTGATCTGGTAAGCCTATTGTGTAGAGTTTATAAACGAGGCCGCTGGGCCAGACTTTATCGAAAGCCTTGGCTACGTCAAAGAAAACTGCGATCGTTTTAAAACGCCGCGGGTAGAAACCTTCGAGTATGTACTCGACGATTCGATGGACTTGCTGAGGTTAGGAGTGCTTAGCGCGAAAACCGAACTGATGGGGAATTATGAGAGGATCGCAATCCGTTGGAAACAGATGGTTCCGCATTCGAGAGAGTATGACTCTCTCGAGAAGTTTAGACATTGCCTTGAGGAGGCTGATGGGTCTGTGATTAGCTGGGACATTCAGAGGTTTACTCGGCTTGGGAATGCCTACGACTGTCGCTTCTTTTCAAGCTTTTGGAAAGTAGCTATGGTCGAAGCAGGCATTGAATATAACAGCTAACAAGGTAAGCACCTGTTGAGGCAGGTGCTTAAGTGCGTGGTTGGAAATACCATCCGCACCCGGAGCCTTTTTGGACATTTGATTTTTGATGAGAAGCGAGATTTCATCATAAGATACTGTGACGGGGTCGGCGGTGATGGGGAGAGAGTATCTGCAGAGAACTTCGTCCTCCACCGCCTGAATGTGAGAAAGGACGCGGGTTGCGTGCTGGGCGAGCATTGAGACGCAACGCTGTCAGCGAAGCATTCGGCTTTCTCTTCGACTTCGAAGGCGATAGAGCCATAGAGTTTCGCGAGGCAAGACCTAACTTTACGTTGTAGCTGATTTGCAGCTGTTCTATAGGCGGGCATGTGATATTTCTTGGCTCTCCGTAGAGCCGCGTTCTTAGCTTTAATAAGATTGCTAACGGCTAAGGGAAGCGTGGGTTTGCCTTTCTTAGCAACCTTTTCGTTTTCACTGATGGCTGAATTGATAGCATCAGTGAGAGAATTTACTAATGAATCTATTTTATCCGGGCTATCTTATTGATCGGGCGAGTTCGCGAGCGGAGAGTTCGGGGACTCTAAGGCTCAAACTATCATATTTTTAAAGCCTTTCCAGTTGGTAAAGGAGACGGGGCGGTGGTCAGAACCTAGGTCATCGAGCGATTCGATAGACCTGAGATAGAGGCGCGGGCAACCCCTGTAGTTAGTGCGAGTGCACTCCTTTGTTGTATGTGGGTTTAGGTAATTGACGCACCTGGGGGGAGCTGATCAGTTAGCCGCTGCGTGGCTATAGAGCTGGCCGCGGTGGCACTGCCCAGGGTGACCGCGGGGATTGGAACACTCGACGGAGATATTCGAAAGTGCGCAGATTGTGCGAGCCTCTCTGAAGATCTCCGTCGAGTTGGGAGTATTAGTTAGGATTACACTGCGAGCGAGAGCGAGTGGGAAACGCCTACCGCGGTTCAGCCGGGAAACCCTGGGACTTAAGGTCCTCGAGGATTTCTTCGTTCGCGAGCTCGAACGGGATGCCCCGCAATACTGCGCGGACCTTACGCTCCTCCGGGAGGGTGTAGGTGTGGTACGCGATTTGTTTTAATGAAAGTAACCTAGTGATCGCGCGGAAGTCGTCGATGGTCGCGACCTATATTTTAATTGAATCGCCTGCGTTGGTTGCTTTGACATAATTAATTTTTTGCTCTTTGCAAAGATTAGATACCACAGTCCATCGCGCTTTTTCGCGGAGGAAGACGGGTGGAGGAAGCTGAGGCTTAGGTGGGACGGGAGCGCAGCGCGTTGCTGGCTTGGATGTAGGATGTAGACACCAGTGTGGGCTCGGGTGTTGAAGACACCGCGGCTTTCTTCGAACGCTTCTTAGAACGTTCGGCGGCTAACTGAAACGCGGGCTCAGGAGAGCCGGTTAAGGTGGCGGCGGCCGATTAAGCTTCGGATGCGGCGGAGTCTGAATACGCGGAGCGATACGCTTCCTTCGGGATGTGCGTGAGGATGTAACCGATACACAATCCATGTCGGAGGGTGCGGGAGACGCGGGAGAGCTAAAAACCTGATGGGTCTGGACGATAGTGGCCTGAGGGGCCGGGGACGCGTAAATTGCTAATAAGGCCTGCGTGAAGACCTCGTCTGGAATGGGGATGCCGCACGCAGCGAGCCCCTGCGCGAACCCTTTCGCGAAGTTAATAATGCTTTGCGAATCCATTAGGGAGGGGTTGGAAATTATATGAATATGAATATATAAGTATATAAAAGATGCCTAGAGTTCCCTAAAATAAACCTAGCAGACCTTAGCGGCTAACCTCCCTACCAGCGGTAAGGGGCTGGGGAAAATAACTTAAAACTAACCGTAGTTCGCCGAAGGCCGCTACCTAGAATCCTAAAAAAGGGTAAACAGGTAAAGAGTTGATCGCGTTAGGGTCAAACTTTACCGACAGAAAGGGCGAATGCACACAAAAACACACAGATATGATCAAAAATAATTATGAAAATATAGGAAAAATAAATAACAAATAGAAGAAGGAATAAAATAAAAATAAAAGGACTGGATCAGTACAAATTCGTTGTCACCGTTTAGTATCCTTTGTACTGAAACCAGACTACTCACGCTGGGCACAACACAGCACTCAGCACAAGCACAACACAACTAAGCACAGCACTTTGAAGACTAAGAGGCTTAGTCGCAAAGAAAAATCACTACGATAGCGCTCGGAGGGAGTAAGAAAACCCAAAAAAACCGTATCACGGAACCAACACGCTAGACTGTGACGTCAGTAAACTGAGCGCCACGGAATATTGGGAAGGGACCGATCAATCGGAATTGTCTTGGAACGTCCGTACCGGGCGGCGATCGGGGCGAGAATCTGTAAAAAATAAATACAAGCAGCGCGTACATTAGATTTTATATCAAATTTAGACATTTTTAAAATGATTGTTTAGAAGTATTTTTAAATGGACTTGAATATTACTTCTGTTTCATTTCTTTAGTTACATCTTTGTAAGTAATAGGAAGTAAAAATTATTACTTTTGTAACAATACAAGTGTATCGAAAACTGCGACGAACTAGACTGAAATCCAACTTTTTCACGCTTCGATTTTTATGTTTTAGTCTTTAAAAAAATTATATTTTGTACTATTTTCTCTTTAGACTCTTTTGACAACAAAACAGAAACCATAGCAAACTTTTCTTTTTCTGTTAATATCAGTTACTTTTATGCTTATTGAACGGCAAAGTACGCATGTTTCGTCGGATTACAAGAAAAGGCGTATTAACAATGAATTTCTACTAAAAAACTGTCTGAAGAAATGAAAGACGATAAAATTTCAAATAATTTGAAATTATATTTCGATGCAGACGTGTAATATTTTGATAGAAAACGAACACTGAAAACTCCTAAAATTGCACGATTTTGTATAAACGCTCTTAAGCCGGCTCTACACTCGCGTCGTGAATTCACGCCGTGAATATACGCCGCGATCCACGCGTGAATTGTGTCCCTTCACACTCGCATTCTTTCACTCAAGCTTCACAGTATTTTTCGCGATATCTTGTACGCTACTGCGGAAATTTGCGAGTGTAGATGCGTTCACGTCGCGTTCTCGTCCACGCGTCGCAAACCCTTTGTCGCGGAACAAAATACCGACACTGTCCGGGGAACGCCGCAAAGCGCGAATGCGAAGCGTGAACAACATCTACACTCGTGTTTCGCGGTTTTCGCGGGCTTTCGCAGCTGTTCGCACCGCGAGTGCAGAGCCATCCAAGGGCAGAGAGTATCCAAGGACAGTATTTTCAAAACATCCTTTGAATAAGTAAATCAGCTTCTTTTTTGTTTTTTTATAAATATTTTAATTCATTATAAAAATTAGCAGGTACTTTTTAATTTTCTTTTTTTTTTTTTTATATAGAAAGTACTTCAAACCTACTTTTGAAATAATTTTAAAAATTTTTCACACAACATTTTTAAGACAGAATAATGGACTCACCGCTGAAAATAATTTATCTGAGGCATTCATAAAGACGCTTAGGCTATCTATATATTCGATAATTTGTTATGTCAATCAACAATGGAATGTTGCTAAGGAAAATAATAATAGGTTTATAAGTATGTACAAGACAGAACAGTTGTTTTGTTCGAATGTACTTTGTCAATCTACATGCGTAATCGTATTTTGTCAAGCTACATGCGTCTCGAATTGCCGTCTATTTGTATCAAACGATATTTCTGTAAATCTGCTTCATCTTTTTTGTGTATAAATATTATTCATTCATGTTCTGAAGCATATGCCTACTAACTTTATATTTCAAAACACACAGCTCGACAGAATATATCGATCGTAGCAAAAACTGATATCAAATACGAAAGGTCCTTAGTCAGATTAATTATTAAAATACATTATAATTTCTGAATCTTCTGGATAATTTACCGTACCTATGGTGAAATAATTTACAAAATCAATTTTAAAAAAGTATTTTAAGCGTGTATCGATTGACTATAAAAAAACAAATCTTCTTTCTTTGTAATAATAGTATGGACAAGAGTTGGTTAAAGTAAACAATATTATAATATTAGGTCCTTAGTCCTTACATGTGAAATTGGAGTTTTGTCGTACTGGCTACTTTAATCTGTATTGTCTCCTCTTTGGTTAAGAATTCCAATTTAAAATTCATAAAGCTATTTACTCACGGGAAGGTGAAAAGGCTTGAGAGGTGGGTACCTTGGGTACCTCATGAATTTAGTGCAGCAAACCGACAAATTACATTACTCAACCGGCACAATAATGAAAGGATTTTAAATCAAATCATTACCTTTAATGAAAAGTGGATCCTGTACGACAATCGGAAATGCTCATCGCAATCGTTGCACCCTGGCGAACCAGCCAAATCTTGCCCCAAGTGAAAATTGACTCTAAAAAAGTTACTTGTGAGCATTTGGTGGACAAGTGCCGGTGTCGTTTACTACAGCTTTCTTAAATCTGGTCAGATGATTACGGCAGATGTCTTTTGTCAGCAACTGCAAACCATGATGGAAAAGCTAGCTGCTAAACAACTGAGGCTGGTCAATTGCTCTAGGCCACTGCTGCTTCAGGACAACGCTAAGCCAAATTAGAGGAGCTTCAATTGGAATGTCTAAGACATCCACCGTACTTCCCGGACCTTGCTCCAACAGATTACCATTTTTTTGCCATCACCGCAAGGGAAAAAATTCAACTCCGATGGAACATTCCAAAGCGTCATTAAATATTTTATTGATTCCCGTCCAAATACTTTTTTTTAGTAAAGGGATCAATGAATTACGTATGAGATGGCAAAAGTGCATAGATAACAATGGTTACTTTGATAAAGTAAATATATTATATATTTTTTTAATTAACTGTATGTTCCTCTTTTACAGTTTCATATGTAATGACCTAATAATACCCGGCATTATACTTGTATACAGTAACATGAGGTAAAAATGCCCATCGAGTCTAATACTTATGATACTGAAGCCTGTCAGACGGTCTAAACAATTAGGTTTCGATGAAGTAATAGAAAAATTAATAGAATGGTAAAATATGCCTTTGATTGAACGATTCGTTCGGCTATGTCAATTGCATACATTTAGCAATCTATTCAATTTCTATTCCATCGTCTAATGCCACTTTTGTAGGGGGGCTGATCCGTTAGCATGACTTACACAAATTTCATCGAGGGGCCCATACGGATATAAATCAATGCATCTGTGTAATCACAGAGTTTATATTCTACAGAGTAAATGTATTTCTGTAATATTAACATACATTTAAAAAAAACTCTGAATGTAGTAGTGACTTACCACAGAAATAATAGACTTTAGGTAACTACCTATAGGTACCTATAGGTAACGAACGCATTTTGGTTATGTAAATGTAAAAACATAACTGTTTTCTTGTTTGTTGGTATCATCAGGTTTTGTGCAAACATTATGAAATGATTTAAAAACATGAAAAAAAAATAACAGCGAAAAGCTGTGAAATATATATGAAAATCTATTATTTCTGTGGTAAGTCACTACTACATTCAGAGTATTTTTTTAATTTATGTTTATATTACAGAAATACATTTACTCTGTAGAATATAAACTCTGTGATCTTAGTTGTAAGTTACCAATATGGAAAAAAAATTATCCGCGACTAGCCGCTGGCAAGTTGCATTCGTGTCCGTTAATAATTAATGGAAGTTGTCTCTGTCAGCATTCTAGAGTAGAATTAAAGTGTCCATTAAAATACACAAAACAAGCTGAGACACTCTAAACGTCATAAACTCCATGTTCATAACTAATGACGACAACACATTCAGAAACTGAAATTCAAGGGTCTGATGCTTAAGCACGCCCCGTCACTTATATGCTCTCAGTTTTGACCAAAGCACTATTGACCCATTTCCAACATTTTAGTAAGCTTCTTTTGTGTAAAAATGGTCAAATCAACCCTTAAGTGAATTGCTTTAGCTAGGGCAAAAGTTTTAGAAGAGTGGTTGTCAAAGGAATTTTTAAAGGGTTATTTATTCTATTTTTTTCTTTATTCATTATTTAGATGGCGCCTACGAGGAGGGATCGAAAGGTCTCTATAAATCTCTATTAGGGTTTTTATCGGTTTAATTGTAGAGATTTAGTTTTAAACTTTTGTTCATTTTTGTTTAGAAACGTATGAAAGACAAGGGCAAAGCTAGTGTTCGATCATCGGCGTTTTGAACCTTAGATTGTGCCGCGACATGCTTGCAGTTCGCCTGTTTATCTTTTTGTAATTATCCAAATTATTACAAGGAAAAATTTTGATTTTGTATGCATAAGGAGCGCTGCATTCTTCACACAATTTAATTTGATTTCAATTGAATTGAATATGTGAAGAATACAATAACAAAATTTTCTGATTCTAAACAGAAATAATATTTGATTATTTCTGTTAAAATATAAATAAAATAATATTCATTAATATTCATATTTGTAATTTTATTAAAAAACAATATTACGTGAAAGTGACGTAACCAAAGCAGGATGCTGATCATCGATATTTTAATTTCGACGAAAAAAATAACAAGTCTTTGTGTCTTGAATTATAAAAGTAATTGCTAGACACTGACGGTGTTGTTTAAAATGTACGAGGGTGGATTAAAAATTTCGCGGCCTAACGTACATACGTACATAGCGTTGTCATATTATTATAAAACTAGCCTGTGAAATGTTTTTCTGAGATACATGCATAATTATTTATTTTATTTAACATTAAGTAAGAGTGAGATTCATTAATTTTGAAAATGGATAGTTTAGAGCACCGTGCCGTGATCAAATACCTCCACAGGAAACACTTAACTCCAACGCAGATTCATGAAGATGTGGTGGCTACTTAAGGAACATCTGCTCCGTCGTATACAATGATAAAAAAGTGGATAGCTGAATTTAAACGTGGACGAGAGAGCATCAAACATGACCCCCGCTCTGGCCGGCCTTCTACAGATACGACTTCGGAAAACATAGAAAAAATATGTGATGTCATCATGGGAGACAGAAGATTGAAGGTATCTGAGATAGCTGAAGCCCTAGAGATTCCATATAAATGTACACAAAACATGATCGTTAACAAATTAGGGTTCCACAAGGTGTCTGCAAGATGGGTTCCGCGGCTCGTTTTAGTTGAACAGAAACGAACTCGGCTCACGATTTCTAGCTATGTATATGAAGCTTGATATGCTGTCGATTGTACATAAAATCAAAATTTTTTGTTTCATTATTGGTTTACATTATCTACGAGTATCTTTTAATAAGCTTAACTTCTCATCGTCCGTGGTAAACACGGTTTAAGGAATGCTCGCGTCCCGCTGGAAAATCATTCTGCTATCAGGCAACGAGGTGTTGGAACGACATACCTCCCCCTACATGAAAACTCACAAATAAATTAAGGTTTCAAAAACATTTTAAATCACACCTTCTTAATTTACAAAAATCTTTGTAGTGGTAGTTTATGTCCTTACAACTGGTCCTCTCGCCGATAGGACTGTGTGTTCATGAGGATGGTTGTTGCCCTTTCCATTTATTTAGTTTAGCTATTTGTGAGTCATACCAACTCCATGTAACTTATTAATTATCCATTGTATTTCTCAATTGTATTCTTTATTTATGGTTTTTAATATATAAGTTATAATTATATTTATTTTAATTTATGAAATTTTGTTTATTAATTATAAAAAAGTATTAAAACATTTTAGTTATCAAATAAATAGGATTAAAATTTTAATTATTCGTGCAGCTACCTCGCTAGTCAGGTGATAGCTAAATATCAGTGATTTGGTCTGGAAGTAAATATCGTCACTGAGCTTATAGCTTTTTTGCGCTATTGTCTTTCACAAAACCAAAGAAACATCTTATTTATTGAAATTATTAATAAATATTAATTGCACAAAATCATTGTAAACTTGCTTTCGTTTAATTATTATTGTAATTAATTTTTTAATGTTCATTTCATTTTGTTGTTACCTCTTTTTGATGAAGTGTGTAAGTTTAACTTTTACTCAAGTGTCTTTTATATTTTTGAATCTTTAGTAGTCTTCATAGTTGCAAAGAGCGTGCCATTCATTGATTCATGAATATTTCAATCATTAATTCAAAAAACGAAGTGAAAATACCTCTCGGCACTCTTTTATAAAAAAATTTTTAATACATGGAATAGACATGGTCAGTTTGACTACGACATAAAAGAAACACGGATTGCACACGGATGAGTTATTTAATGAGCTTTTTTTGTAAATTAGACTCATTTCATAATAATTATATTTGAAATATCACGATTAAAATATAAAGCAGCAGTCTTAAAATAAAATATAAGAAAAATTTAATCCAGATCTAGCGACCAGACCCGGCTTCGTGCATGAAGTTACATTGAAATGTAACGTTTATTTAACCTATTATTATCTAAATATTTTCGAAGTTTCTTATTTCCTAACCTGCAAGTAATTGAAAACGTAAAGAAAGACAAAATAGAAATGCAACCTTACACCTAAAAGTGATTCACCATCTTCAACAAAACTAACGCAACTGCAACCTTCCATAAAAATACAAAAACAAAACTTGTTCAAAAATTTGAATATCACATCACGTTTTAAACAATGTTCGAAGACTTAAGTTAGGCACCGATGCCGCAGGTAACATCAACAAATACAGTCATGAGAGTCAGGAACAGCCCTTACGGCAGATAACCGCTCGGCTTATACAGCAACAGTGGGCGAATTTATATATACCTATGTATAAATTATATATATGACGCGCGATAATTTTATTGTTGCGATAACTTCTAAGCTATGATTTTGAAGTGAATGGTCTGAATGGCTATTATAATGAGTATGAAACGCTTAAGATAACAAACGTATTTAATTGGATAAGGAATAATATCGTATCCATCTGGATAGCTCTCGAATGAGGAATTTTCTGACAGCTCGGAAAAATAGTAAATAAATTACGATAGGCAGTAAAATTGGTCCTTTTTTTAAGTAAAAGCTTCTGTTGTAAATAGTTATTTAGTATTAATTTTTTTATATAACTTGTTGAGCACTTTTTAGCGCCATCTATCAAGGTAACCGGAACTATACATTTTTTTCTTTATTTGATCGAGGAAAATACCTCATTACCAGATTGTGTGTGATAATTTTTTAAACATAAAAATGTGTATAGTAAGCTACTCGTAAAAGACAGACATATCCCATCGCGGACTTTTCTGAAGACCTATCAAAGAGGACCGTTATTTTATTCTATTTCAAAAGAATAAGACAGCACTTTCGATGAAGCGCCCTCGTTTCTTCCGACATCTTGAACAATTATTGACATTTTTCAACGTATTAACACAAAACAATATTAAACTATACCTACGTATAAACTATACTTTCCTCTTGAATCACTCTGTATATTGATGAAAACGGCATTAAAATCCGTTGTGTAGTTTAAAAGATCTATTTAAAGTTTTATACAATGTAAAGTAGATAATATGAGCAGTGGTAATTTGTATTTCAAATAGCCGTTACCAATACCCCCATTGAAAACAACCCAAAAATACATACACATTCACCCACGCATTACTTCAGTAACAATTATTTAGTATTTTGACACCTTTTTCCACCTCCATTTCAATGTATATATTCTCGTTCAAATAATAATTTTTGCTAGGATTAAAGGACTTCGAAAAAATTCTTAGTTAAATTATTATAATAATTCTACGAGTAGATAGTAAATGAGATATAAGTAGGTTTTTTTATTTATTTTTACATTTATTGGAACATTTGGTTACGAAATTAAGGAATAGTTAATAATTGAAATACCTATACTCTGGGTGCTAGTGAGCATCTTAGTTCTTATAAAATAACGTTCTTTATGTTTAAATACGTAACAAACTCCCACGATTCACCGGGTTTGCCATTTTGCATTTTGTAAGTGCAAACACAATGCAGGAAATGTATCAACATTTTCGATGATGATTTAATATTGAGATATAACAGTGCTACGTCTAATGATGCCCAAGGGTGCAGATCCACTTACCATAAGGGTTGTGGAGTGCTCGTTTGCTGGTAATGAAAACGGTAAAAAATATCGAACTAGTACTAAAGAATTCTTGAATGAAACTAGTATTTTTCTTATAATATCCTACAATTTAGGCATTTTTTTGATATCTTTTAAAAGGTTTTTCATCTTTGTTTAATATTATTTATATAACATATTTATTGTTGACTTTACTTACTGACTGTATTACGTCTTGCAAAAATTTACTTTTTCCAATATTTACAAATAAAAATCCCTGAAATTTATGTCAAAATGTTCTAGAAAATAATTTAGATGGAATTACATATTTACTGAATAACATTTATGGAACGGTGCTATTACTTACAAAATCAGGTAGACTTGTCTTTTGAAATCGCTAACAAACACAACTTTGTTAAAACACTGCCAAAGTGCATGATTTATGGTACCTAAAATATTGATAAATTACTCATATTCCACCTTTTCAAGAAAAATATCCTCGACCTAATACTGTAACACGTTTTCCCAGCTAACATACTCTCAGCTGCATCGGCTTGCGCTAGATTCACATCTACTTTCTTATGCACAGAGAATCTGTTCAAAGTCCCTCTGGGCTATAAATATTTCAGAGGTTATTTCTCGACTCATAAAATCAATTTCCTACACGAGCAAGGTGTTCAGAGTGAGTTTCACTGCACAAACACGAGTGTACATTGAATGGAGCATGCCCCGTGGACACATTTATACAGTCGAAGCGTGTCGGGCTCGTTCAAGCACGTTTTGAGGTGCACCGAAAGTGCGATAAATTGCGATAATATCGAGAGTACGAGGAGGATATTATTTGTAAACCGGTAATTTTTGAAGAAAACTCTACTATGACACTAAAGTATCTATAAAATAAACCATATTTGCTAGTGATATTAAGTAACCTTAATAAAAGAAACTTAGAAAAGACTCAGTTCCAGTTTTTGTATGGATCTGATGTCAATAAAGAAAGTAGAGAACTATCACTGTCAAAATTCTGACCAAATCCTACAAACTTGGATCATAGGATACTTATACGACATATTTAAATGGTTGGGGTATGTCTGGTAATTTATTATTATTATTATTATACGCTGGAGTACATCAGCTAACCCTACTGCCAACATGATGTACATTTGTAAACGATTTAATTTTGAAAAAAAAAAAGAAAGTAAAACATATATAAATGAGCAAAAATTATTATTTGCGTCATCAAAAACTTTCAAAGCCCCTGAAGCTTTCCGTCTAATTTTGTTAATCATACTTCCAATATACAGCCAACACAAGCAAAATCTCAGCGTTGTAACCTTGTTAGTTAGAGCCCCCGACGTATTCCACGGAGCTGCCCAATTAGTATCACAGAAAGTATTTTTCCCGTGAGACCGTCACGTACAGGCGGTACTGATTCGAAAGCTATACAAAAGACAACGAAAAATAAAAAATAGATATTTGAAATTGTTTGATACGGAGGCAGAAATGTCCATTGTAGATTTAATTGAAACGAAAGATTATTTACATTGTTGTATTTAAGGCTGGAAAAACTTACTTAAAACTTTAGTTCATTAACTTTATTTTGATCACGAATGTTTCATCTTTTGGGTATTAAACCACAGAACTCAAAAAACAAATGATTTGATTTTAAAAATGCGTTTAATGATAGTGTTTCTTTAAATGGAATGTTACATCAAGGTTTCAAAAGGAAACGTGAGCTTTACATAGTATTTTGAAACACGCTCAAGAGCTTTTATTATACTTTATAGTTATAAGTAATATTTTATTACACTGTAAACTAACATTAAGCCTTTTCGCATGTCTCAGGCAGTTAGTATATTCTTAATTCATAATAATACACTTTAATTAATTTTTCACAAACTTGATAATATCCTTTTGAGTATCTACTCATCTCATCTCAATCTCTCAATTTGCGAGAGCCGAACTAAAATGGGAAATAGCGTGGCTCTGCAGCTTCCGGCAGAGCGCCAGCCAGAAAAATAGACGAACTAATTACAAAAACTTTTTTTTTTTTTATACAATAAGCCGGAATACATTCCGACGGCGACATACACTAGTGGATATCAATGTACGACTTAAGTAAATAGACAGGTTGCAATTTTACAGATTGAATTTGATGCCTGCTCTGAATCATATTATGATTAGTTAGAAACAATAAAATAAATAACGAAAAAAAATATATATTTGTATATATTTATATAAAATATACAGAAACATTAAATAACATTAGATTAGGATTTTCTCCTATGTAACCATTATGTAAGTATCTCAAAGGAAATATCTTCACATACTTAAGAACAAACTGAAATACCTGGCGTTACTCTCGGATTATCCTTATGCCTAAATCATTTATCATTAAGATTCTTATTAAGGTGTATACTTTGGACTTCATGAATATTAATAATACATTTCGTGTTTTAAAATTAAATTATGTGCCTTGGTATACATACTAAGCTACTGAGGGTTTTTGATGGAAATAAATTTATTAAAAATGTTATTAGTTATTCAAACTGATAACATTAAAAAAACTTTAAGTTGAAATGATGATACCAAAAGATTATTATGTAATATAGATAAGTAAGATATCTAAAGATCGACAGTTTATGAAATTTTCTCTTAACTTAAATACAAATTTATAAGATATAATTGAGGTAGGACTTATAACAATAAACGTTTTTGATACAAAAATACTGAATGAAAAACCTTCTCTGATTTTAACTAAAAAATTTCTATTCAGTTAAAATCTCAGCAAATAACGTTTCGGTTATTAAAAAAAATTGTGACCTGGAAAAAATAAATCATAGGTTTTTAAACCTTATTGTTGTACCGCTCGTGAACGTACAGAAAAGAAGTCGTGTCAAAACTACAATTATGTGGGTACACTACTACACTATTGACGGCCTGTTTGGTATGTTGGTAAGTAGCCTTGCCTTCCATGCCAGAGGTCCCGGGTTCGAATCCTGGTAGGGGCAGATATATTTGCTTTCTAGTCATGGATGTGTATTTACGTTAATTTAAGTTTATTTCTAATATTTATATATAAAAAAAAATATTTACGTGTGTTTATATATTTCTTAAGTTTATTTATCCGTTATCTAGTATCCATAACACAAGTTCTTTAATTTAATTAATTTGGGCTAGATAATGTGGTGTGATTGTTAGAAATATTTATTTATTTATTTATTTATTTACTACATAAATCCGAAAAACTTAATTCCGATAGTCATAATCACGAATTTCAAAATTCCGAATTTTATAACACCGACTGGTTCATAATTCCGAAAATGAAAATTCCGTGTTTCATAATCAATCTATCAATCAATAAAAAATCAATATGCCGAATTTGAAAATACCGAACCATAAAAATTCCGAACTAACGATAATCCGAAATACCTTAAATATGAATCCCGAATATCAAAATTCCGAATAATAATAGGTCTTTACCTATGAAACTGCCGTTTTGCCGTACTGGCCATTTCAAATAAAAATTTTATTTTTTGACTGATAATTCTAATTTCAGATTAATTTTATTTGACAAACATGGAATTCTTTTTCTAAAATCGTCATTTGTTTAATAGTTAGTGTTTTGTTATCAACGCATTCGAACATTTTTCGCCATCATAGATAAGTTAAAAATTCGAGTAATTATGGAGTATGAGTACCGTCGTGGCAGCAAAGTGGCACAAGCGGCACGCAACATCAACGACGTTTACGGAGCGAACACTACAAACGAACGCACCACCCGTTATTGGTTTTCCCGCTTCCGTTCTGGAAATTTTGACCTGAAAAATGAACCCTGTGGTCGTCCGAAAACTTTGGTCGACAATGACGAATTAAAGGCAATTGTGGAAGCTGATGAAACTCAATCCACGGCTGAATTAGCAGCAGCTTTCGACGTTAGCATCAAAACAATATTGGTCCATTTGCGTCAAATTGGCAAGGTAAAAAAGCTTGACAAATGGGTACCCCACGAACTCAATGACCGCCAGCGCGAAGTACGCGTGGAGACGTGCCTTTCACTGCTCAGCAGGCATACAAATGAAGGAATTCTGAACCGCATTGTTACTTGTGACGAGAAATGGATCCTGTTTGACAATCGTAAGTGCTCAGCAAGTTGGTTGGACCCTGGTTCAGCACCCAAAAAATGCCCTAAACGAAAACTTACCCCTAGAAAAGTGATGGTCACTGTTTGGTGGTCTAACGCGGGTGTAATTCATCACAGCTTCTTGCCAAACGGGACAAGCATTATTGCAGATGTGTACTGTGAAGAACTTAACACAATGATGGAGAAGCTCGCACGTCTCCAACCAGTTTTGGTCAATCGTTCGGCTCCACTGCTCCTGCACGACTACGCGCGAGCTCATACTGCACAGCAGACGGTCTCCAAGCTACAAGAGTTGGGGTTGGAAGTTCTCCGTCATCACATTCTCGCTCCGATCGCCACGCGGTGTGGACGTGCAAGACCCAGTTCTCCGTTGGTCGGTTCCCTCCCGTTATTCCGTGGCGCTCAGTCTACTGACGTCACAGTATAGCATGTTGGTTCCGTGCTACGGTTTTCAAGGTTTTTCTACTCCGTCTGAGTGCTTTCGAAGTGCGATTTTTCTTTGCGACTAAGCCCCTTAGTCTTCAAAGTGCTGTGCTAAGTAGTGTTGTGCTTGTGCTGAGTGCAGTGTTGTGCCCAGCGTAAGTAGTCTGGTTTCAGTGCAAAGGATACTTAACGGTGACAACGAATTTGTACTGAACCAGTCCTTTTTATTTTTATTTATTTCTCTTCTCTATTTTATTTATTTTTCTCCTATTTTCATATTTATTTTTATCATATTTGTGTGTTTTCGTGTGTATTTGTCCTTTCTGTCGGTAAAGGTTGATCCTAACGCGGTCAACTCTTTACCTGCGTACCCTTTTTTAGGTTTCTAGGTAGCGGCCTTCGGCGTACTACGGTTAGTTTTAAGTTATTCTCCCCAGCCCCCCTACCGCTGGTAGGGAGGTTTGCCGCTAGGATTTTGCTAGGTTTTTAGGAACTAGGCATCTTTTATTATACTTATATTTATATATATTATTGTACCAACACTCCCTAATGGATTCGCTAAGCGTTATTAACTTCGCGAACGCGTTCACCCAGGCGCTTGCTGCGGCAGGCGTCTCCATCCCAAAAGACATCCTAACGCAGGCCTTGCAGGCATCAATCGCGTCCCCGGCCCCTCAGGCCCCAACCCCAGCCCCTCAGGCCTCCAACACCCAGACCCCTCAGGTCTATAGCTCTCCCGCGTCTCCCGTTCCATCCGATATGGACTGCGCGTCGGTCTCATCCTCGCGATCATCTCGTAGGAAGCGTACCGCTCCCGGGAGCGATTCAGACTCCGCCGCGTCCGAAGCTTCGTCGGTCGCCGCCACCTTAACCGGCTCTCCTGAGCCCGCCTTCCAATTAGTTACCAAACGCTCCAAGAAGCGTTCGAAAAAAGCCGCGGTGTCTTCAACACCCGAGCCAACCCCGGTGTCTTCTACACCCGCCCCCGCGCCGCTCATGTCACTCGAAGTGACCGCGTCTCCGTCGGTCCCATCGAAGCCAGCGACGCGCTGCGCTCCCGTCCCGCCGAAACCTCAGCTCCCTCCGCCCGTCTTCCTGCGTGAAAAAACGCGCTGGACCGCGGTTTCTAACTTGTGCAAAGAGCACAAAATTAATTACTTAAAAGCCGCCAACGCTGGCGATACAATCAAAATTCAAGTAGCGACCGTCGACGACTTCCGCGCGTTTACCAGGTTGCTCGGGTTAAATCAAATCGCGTACCACACCTACGCCCTCCCGGAGGAGCGTAAGATCCGCGCAGTACTACGGGGCGTCCCGTTCGAGCTCGCGAATGAAGAAATCCTCGAGGACCTTAAGTCCCAGGGTTTCCCGGCCGAAGCAGTGCACAAGATGCACTCTAATCGCGGTAGGCGCTTTCCGTTAGCTTTAGTTATCTTGTCGAATACTCCCAACTCGAGGGAGATCTTTAGAGAGGCTCGCACAATTTGCGGACTCTCAAATATCTCTGTTGAGCGTCCCAACCCCCGCGGTCACCCTGGGCAGTGCCACCGCTGCCAGCTCTACGGCCACGCAGCGGCTAACTGCTCAGCTCCCCCCAGGTGCGTTAAGTGCCTGGATCCACATTTTACGAAGGAGTGCACTCGCACTCCCGAATCCACTTCCCCCCCTGCCTGTGTGCTGTGCGGCCAGTCTGGTCACACAGCTAACTACAGGGGCTGCCCGCGTGCTCCGCGCTCCACCGCCAAGAGGGTCGCGCCTAAACCGGCGCCGCCGCTCACTCCCGCTAACTTCCCGCCGCTGCGCAACCGGGGTCCCCCGGAAGCAAAGCCCGTTCAGCCGACGCCTACTCCGGCTCTGTCTTGGAGGCAGCGTCCGGCCGTTCCGCCTGCACCTTCCCGACCCATCCCAGCTCCCGTAGCTTCCGTAGGGCCGCGTCCTTCTCCGTCATCCGCACCTCAGTCGTCGTTGGCTGAGGACATGAAGACCGTGTTCGACGTTATTCAAAACGTCGATATTAACGAAATTTCCGTGCTCGCACGCAAACTGCGAGCCGCCCGCTCTCCTCAAGAGCGTTTATTTGCTTTAGCCGAGCATCACTCGCTCCTAAGTTCGTTGTAAATTCTTTTATATTTGTATAAATTCGTAAATAATAAATTATAATGTCTAGACCCGCGAATCCCGCGTCCAGTCGTATTAAACCCAAGGGCTTATCCCTAGTATCTTTTAACGCTCGTAGCCTTAACACCAACCTTCCCGAAATTAAACTGTTCCTTCAGAACAAAGAACCTGACTTATTCCTTCTCCAGGAGACATGGCTTACTCCAAACCGCTCCAGGGGATTCGCTATACCTAAGTACGCGTTTATTCGTAACGATAGGCCCAACTCCGACGGTTTCGGCGGCACCGCTATATATTACAAAAGAGGCTTCCACTGCTGTCCTCTCCCCACCCCTCCTCTCCTCAACATGGAAGCCACTGTGTGTAGATTGGCTATGACTGGTCACCCGACCATCATCATAGCTTCAATCTACATACCTAGTGGTACCAGACCAATCCGCAGCGACTTTGAGGCCATTCTCGCCCTCGGCCATTCAGCCATTATGTTCGGAGACTTTAACTCCAAACATACTGACTGGACGTGCCTATCGACTAACACCAGCGGTATCGCTCTCCTCGACATCACTAACTCCCTTGACCTAGACGTCATATCCCCCATCACTCCCACTCACTATCCCAACAACCCGTCCTACTCTCCTGACATCCTCGACTTTGCAATTATCAAGCGAATCAATCTTGATCTAAGGTCTATCGAACCGCTCGATGACCTAGGCTCCGACCATCGCCCCGTTTCCCTCGTGCTAGGACCGCCGAACGATAACGCCTCATCTCCTAAGACCTTTACCAACTGGAAAGGTTTTAAAAATACGTTAGTTTCAGCCTTAGAGGCTCCGAACTCTCCACTCGCGATCTCTCCCCAACAATGAGATAGCCCGGATAAAATCGATTCATTAGTAAATTCTCTCACTGATGCTATCAACTCAGCCATCAGTGACAACGAAAAGGTTGCTAAGCAAGGCAAACCCACGCTTCCCTTAGCCGTTAGCAATCTTATTAAAGCTAAAAACGCGGCTCTCCGGAGAGCCAAGAAATATCCCACGCCCGCCTATAGAACAGCTGCGAATCAGCTTCAACGTAAAGTTAGGTCTCGCCTCGCGGAACTCCGAGACGCTCAGATGAACGATCTCATGGCGAATATCTCTCCGTCCCACCAAGCGTACTATAGCATGGCCCGAGCCTTACGCGTAGACACCGTCTCTCACGTTCCTCCTCTCACTCGTCCCGATGGCACTACTGCCTTCGAAGTCGAAGAGAAAGCCGAATGCTTCGCCGACAGCATTGCCGCACAATGCTCGCCCAGCACGCAACCTGCTGATCCCTCACACATCCAGGCGGTGGAGGACGAAGTCCTTCGCAGAGACTCTCTCCCCATCACTGCCGACCCTGTCACAGTCTCTAATGACGAAATCTTGCTTCTCATTAGAAATCAAAAGTCCAAAAAGGCTCCGGGTGCGGATGGAATTTCCAACCACGCACTTAAGCACCTACCTCAACAGATGCTTACCTTGTTAGCTATCATTTTCAATGCCTGCTTCGACCATAGCTACTTTCCAAAAGCTTGGAAAGAAGCGACAGTCATAGGCATTCCCAAGCCGGGCAAACCTCTGAACGTCCCGGCTAATCACAGACCCATCAGCCTCCTCAAGGCAATGTCTAAACTTCTCGAGAGAGTCATACTCTCTCGAATGCGGAACCATCTGTTTCCAACGGATGGCGATCCTCTCATTATTCCCCATCAGTTCGGCTTTCGCGCTAAACACTCCTGCCCTCAGCAAGTCCACCGAATCGTCGAGTATATACTTGACGGTTTCTATCCGCGTCGTTATAAAACAGTCGCGGTTTTCTTTGACGTAGCCAAGGCTTTCGATAAAGTCTGGCACAGCGGTCTCGTTTATAAACTCTACAAGATAGGCTTACCGGATCGCCTAGTCAGGTTAATAGCGTCGTTTCTCAAAGACCGTACGTTTCGATTTAAACACGAAGGCACGCTTTCTGCATCTCGTCCCATAAAGGCTGGAGTCCCTCAAGGCTCAGTCCTCGCCCCTCTGCTGTACACCGTGTACACCAACGACATTCCCATCCCGCCGAAAGGCGTCGAACTCGCCCTCTTTGCTGACGACACCGCACTCTATACCAAAGGCCACAGTGTTCGGCACCTTGTAACCAGACTCCAAAAGGCCGTAAACGCCCTTGGTGTATGGTTTCGAAAATGGCGCATCGATGTGAACCCTGAAGAGAGTTCTGTGATGCGCTTCGACCACAAACGCCGTCGTCCCGATGGCGATCCCCACGTTCGAATGTTAGGCATTCCCATCCCCTGGAAGCGCAGTACTAAATACTTAGGCGTCACATTAGATCCGACGCTTTCTTTCAAGCCACACGTCGAAAGAGTTTCGAAACTCGCTCGTCACTATTTAGTCCGCCTAAATAGCATGTTAGGTAGAAAAAGTAAAATGTCCTTCAGAAACAAACGTACACTTTACAAGGTCTGCGTTAGACCCGTCATGACGTATGCCTCGCCAATCTTTGCCCACGCCAAACCCTCCCTCCTGCACAAACTGCAGGTAGTTCAAAACCTCTTTTGCCGCCGGGCCACAAACGCACCGTGGTACGTGCGTAACGCGGACTTGCATAGAGATCTTGAACTGCCTACAGTACAACAACATCTCAAAACACTCTCTGAAGCGTTTTTCAAACGCTCCGAAACCCATCCCAATCCTCTAGTTCGTGATTCAGTCTCATATACTACTCCTGTGCTAGACTCGAAGTTCAAAGTCGCTAGGCCTAGAAATGCGCAAGCGTACTCATCCACCAGACTGTCACGCAATCTCGAGGCCCTTCTGGCCGCTAATTCTAATTCTAACGTAAATTCTAATTCTAACGTAAATCATAATTCTAACGTAAATGCGAATTAATTCAATTTTATTTTGCAATTTTTTTAAATTTTTGTTTAAATTATTGATTTTCATTTTGAGCACCTTCAGTGCTATGTATTCACCTTCAGTGCTTTGAGCACCTTCAGTGCTATGTAATCCCAGCGGGTGACCCCTTCTGGGCCCCGCTAGCGCGGCCTCTTTCTCCAATTGGCCGTCGCTCAGATGAAGGCTGAGTGGCAAAAATGCACGAGCCGACAGGGGGTTTTTAGTGGGTATGGTCCTGGTAGGCGTCGGGACGAGTCCCACATAACTTTGGAATCGCGCCAGAGTATGCGTCAGGGCATTTTTATCCTCCTGCCCTTCCCGCGGAGGGGAACAAAAAAAAAAAATTCTCCGTCATTCGCCGTACTCACCAGACCTTGCGCCTACAGACTTCTACTTTTTTCAGAATTTGGATAACTTCTTGGCGGGAAAAAAATTCAATACCCGAGAGGCAGTACAAAATGCCTTTGAAGAATTTGTTGCCTCCCGTCCAGCTGATTTCATCAAGAAAGGCATCAATAAGCTACCAATGCGTTGGCAAAGATGCATTGATTGCATGGGTGATTATTTTGATTAATAGAAATAAAAAATATATAAAAAAATTACGCTTCATTTATTTCGTGAAAAACGGCAATTTCATAGGTAAAGACCTAATATTAGTTGCAATAACAAACGCCTTGTAAAACTGCATGAGCACATCGATTTATACGTTTGAGCATTCAAGTAGTCAGCTGGAAATGAGAAAATTTATTTAGTTTTTTGTACCGAGTTATTTTTGAGTATATAAGTTATGTTCTGAAATGCAAATCCCTTTTTGGCGCTTCACCGGCCGCTGCCACGGCACGCTCGCTACGCTCGCCCGGCTCGCTCTGCGTTATCTACATACAGACTAATCGCTCCTCCTTGCTTCGCTCGTCGTCGCGCCTAATTTGTATACTTTCAAAATGTGCCTTAGTAATTGTAATTTGTGTGACAGGAGATTTAGATTATAATTTTTAAAATATACCCGTTTTGGGGTGTTACCACACCGATCGATCGACCGTCAATCGACGTCAACCGGTCAACGTCGATCGATGGCACAATAGAACCGTCGACGTCGATCGATGGTTTCTACCACACCAATCGATCTACGTCGATCGACGGCGAAGCGCCAAAAAGGGATTTGCATTTCAGTACATAACCTATATACTTAAGGTCGACGTCGAACGATGGCAGAACAGAACAGTCGACGTCGCAGTAGTCGTGATGGCCAATAATTGTCTGACGCCACCCGTGAGTTGGTAATATAGTAGTCAAATAATCCCATGCACCTATAAATTTATATGAAGGTACCTGTACTCTGCCAACCCGCAGTAGGCGTGATGGCCTACAATTGTCTGACGCCACCCCTGAGTTGGTAAGAGTAGTACAATAATCCCATGCACCTATACATTTATATGAAGGTATCTGTACTCTGCCAACCCGCAGTTGGCGTGATGGCCTACAATTGTCTGACGCCACCCCTGAGTTGGTAAGAGTAGTACAATAATTCCATGCACCTATACATTTATATGAAGGTATGTGTAGTCCGCCAACCCGCAGTAGGCGTGATGGCGTACAATTTTCTGACAACACCCCTGAATTGGGAGAGGCTGATATCCCTCCAGTGATTATTAAGGGTTTTATTATTACCACACCAATCGATCGTCCGTCGATCAACGTTGACGGGTCGACGTAACACCCTTAGATACAAAATCTGAGTTATCTGTTAGCATTGAATTTTCGGAAAATAAAATTCGGAATACCATATTTCGGACTAGTAAGACAGCGGGTTTTTAATTCTTCGTACTAATGAAAGTCGGAAAATGAAAATTTCGGATATATGAATTTCGGTAAAATAAGAATCTTGTTTTTGAATAATCGGAATCAAGACTCTTCGGGATTGTGAAATTCGGAATTTAAAAAATCGGATTATTCAAATTCGGAATTGCATAATTCGGAATTTTTGGGTCTTCCCCAATTATGTACGTGACGTTTTACGAACGAATTATGAGTGTGACGTGTTTCTTAGAAAAGTATTGAAACCCTACGTTGGCTGTACAAATCAAGAATTTTCTGGCATTTTGAAATATATTTGTTAGGTGTGTATAATATTTTTACTAGTATTTAATGTCGTAGGGTGTAATCACGTAAACCTACCGTCACAAATGCAAAAAACAATACTTACATTTCTTTTTTGTATATAAAAAAATTACCTCCTAATTAAAGGCATTTTCAAGTTCCTTTTATTCATATCTAATTCAACGTCGTAAACTTTGATTGTGGTACTCTAGTTTGGAAACAAACGTAATCAAACGTTTAAGAAAATCGTTGACCTCGTTTCCTTAAAAGTGCCAAAACAACTGGCCCACCGCCAAAAACATCAAACAAGGAAATTTTGCGAATATTTATGGAAGATATAACCACAGCTATTTCCCATGGAAATCCCGTAGGAACTCTAGCTGACAAGAATCTTTTATTTGCCAAAGATTTTCCTCTGAGAAAAAAGATAGCAAATAAGAAAAAGTAGGCCAAGTCGCTGAACGCGTTACGACACCGATTGTTATACTTGCGTTATTTATTTCCTTGCTGATTAGCTATGTAATTATAGCCAAGTCTTTTATCAAACAAGATATATCAAAATAAGATACTCATTCGAAAACATATGTTTTAGCTGTGAAAAGGGGGTAAACACAAATATTTTTTCTGGTACAGAAACGATTTGTTTTTTGTATAATTTTTTTTATTGGAAATAATTTATCTGAGTAGCGACTTCTTTTTTATTATCCTTTGGAAAGGCGCTGGTCCTTTATCTGACGAAGGACTACCTATTCCTCATAGTATTTTTTTTTAAATTTCAATTGTTATAAATTCGAAAATAAAATGGTTATAAAATCGGAAGAACTCATTGGACAGCGTCTGTCTACATAAGGTTAAAATTGTTTTAAGTGCAAAATTCGCAGTATATAATCGAATTCAAATTCAATTGTACAATTTTCTTAAATCAATTCGACAACTTTTTAGAAGTTTTTGTATTATCCACGCCGTAAATTGGTTTTTTCGCCAATAGTTATTTGATTTTAAGAAAAAAGCATAAAATACGAAATGTTTATAGTATAAATAGCTCTGTAACCTACATAATTGTATTGATTAAATGCATGATTATAATATGTAAATTTTTCTAACGATGAAAGAAATATTTTGACTTTACTGCAATAATGAAAATTGCTCACAATTCTAAAGCCTTTCTACATTTAAAATATTAAATATTTAATGCCTTATCGAGATGAATTTTAGATGCACCCTCCACCACAGTGAAATTAAAAAATATACAGCTGACGGGAATAATAAGCCATTCAATCTGGGACTTTCGGCAAAGGAAGATTTTTCTGGCAATCGAACGAGAATATTTTAAGACCATCAGACACTTCTTTAATTTCTTATAAAAAGCTTTGGCTTTTAATGAGTGCCCCCTTTTCTCTATTAAAATAAACTTTTCTTTGGAACATTAGTTTCCGAAGGAATTTTTGAGGTAAGCTCTAAGCTTTTAGAACATGCATCTGTTGTTAAAAATGTAGCGGTAATATGACTTTTTAACAGAAGCATTTAAGTGTAGTATAAGAGACTAAATCTCGAACTAGAGGGTTGGGATGGGTTTCGGCGCGTTCGAGGAACGCTTCAGAGAGTGTTTTGTGGTGCTGTTGCACTATAGGCAGTTCAAGATCTCTGTGCAGGTCCGCATTGCGCAAGTACCACGGTGCGTCTGTGGCCCTGCGGCAGAAGAGATTTTGAACTACCTGCAATTTGTGCAGGACGGAGGGTTTGGCGTGGGCAAAGATTGGCGAGGCATATGTCATGACTGGTCTAACGCAGACCTTATAAAGCGTACGTTTGTTTCTGAACGACATTTTACTTTTTCTACCTAACATACTATATAAGCGGCCTAAGTAAAACCGGGCGAGTTTCGTTACTCTATCGACGTGTGGCTTGAAAGAAAGCTTCTGGTCTAAGGTGACGCCTAAGTATTTGGTAGTGCGCTTCCAGGGGATCGGAATACCTAACATTCGAACGTGGAGATTTGCTGCAACACGACGTTGTTTACAGTCAAAGTAAACCGCAGAACTCTTGTCTGGGTTCACATCGATATGCCATTTTTGAAAGCATGCACCGAGGGCGTCTACGGCCTTTTGGAGTCTGGTGGTGAGACCCGGGACACTAACGCCTTTGGTGTAAACGGCGGTCTCATCGGCAAAGAGGACGAGTTCGACGTCTTTCGGCGGAATGGGAATGTCGTAAGTGTACACGGTGTACAACAGAGGCTCTCCGGGAGGGACTCCAGCCTTTATGGGACGAGGTGCGGAAAGCGTGCCTTCATGTTTAAAATGAAACGTGCGGTTTTTGAGAAACGACGCGATTATCCTTACTAGGCAAGCCGGTAAGCCTGTTTTGTAGAGTTTATAAACGAGACCGCTGTGCCAGACTTTGTCGAAAGCCTTGGCTACGTCAAAGAAAACTGCGACCGTTTTCTTTCGTTTCAGATAGAAGCCGTCGAGTATGTATTCGACGATTCGGTGGACTTGTTGAGGGCAAGAGTGCTTAGCGCGAAAGCCGAACTGGTGGGGAATAATGAGGGGATCGCCATCCGTTGGAAACAGATGGTTCCGTATTCGAGAGAGTATGACTCTCTCGAGAAGTTTAGACATGGCCTTGAGGAGGCTGATGGGTCTGTGATTAGCCGGGATATTCAGAGGTTTACCCGGCTTGGGAATGCCTATGATTGTCGCGTCTTTCCAAGCTTTTGGAAAGTAGCTATGGTCGAAGCAGGCATTGAAGATGATGGCTAACTAGGTAAGCACCTGTTGCGCACTTAAGTGCATGGTTAGAAATACCATACGCACCAGGAGCTTTTTTGGACTTTTGACTTCTAATGAGACGCAAGATTTCATCATTAGAGACTGTTACAGGGTCGTCGGTGATGGGGAGAGATTCTCTGCGGGGTACTTCGTCCTCCACCGCCTAGATGTGGGAGGGATCCGCGGGTTGCGGGCTGGGCGAGCATTGTGCCGTTATGTTGTCGGCGAAGCATTCAGCTTTCTCTTCGACTTCGTAGGCAATAGTGCCATCGTGACGAGTGAGAGGAGGAACGTGAGAGGCGGGCGTAGGGCTGTGGCCATACTATAGTACGCTTGGTGGGACGGGGAGATATTCTCCATGACATCGTTAAACTGAGCGTCTCGGAGTTCCGCGAGGCAAGACTTAAATTTACGTTGTAGCTGATTCGCAGCTGATCTAATTGGGATCTAAGGACGGGGCGATTTCTTGGCTCTCCGGAGAGCCGCGTTCTTGACTTTAATAAGATTGCTAACGGCTAAGGGTAGATTGGGTATACTTCGCTTAGCAACCTTTTCGTTAACACTGATGGCTGAGTTGATAGCATCAGTGAGGGAATCGACTAAAGAATCTATTTTGTCCGGGCTATCTAGAGATTCGGGCGAGATCGCGAGCGGAGAGTTCGGGGCCTCTAAGGAACTATCGTATTTTTAAAGCCTTTCCAGTTAATAAAGGTGGAGGAGAGAGGTGACGTTATCGTAAGGCGGTCCTAGCACGAAGAAGACGGGGCTGTGATCAGAACCTAGGTCATCGAGCGGTTCGATAGACCTGAGATCGAGGTTGATTCATTTGACGATCGCAAAATCGAGGATGTCACGAGAGCAGTTAGGGTTGCCGGGATAGTGAGTGGGAGTGACGGGTGAGATGACGATTGATTTTAAGGTGTTCTCTACCGTTTTGGTTGGTCGATAGGCACGTCCAGTCAGTATGTTTGGAGTTAAAATCTCCGAACATAATGACTGAATGGCCGAGGGCGAGAATGGCCTGGAAGTCGCTAAGAATAGGTCTGGTATGATGGATGTCACTAGGTATGTAGACTGAAGCTATGATGACGGTCGGATAACCAGTCATAGCCAATCTACACACAGTGGCTTCCATGTTGAGGAGAGAAGGGGTAGGGAGAGGAGTGCAATGGAAACCTCTTTTGTAATAAATAGCTGTGCCGCCGTAACCGTCGGGCCTATCGTTACGAATGAACACGTATCTGGGAATAGCGAATTCCCTGGTGTGGTTTGGAGTGAGCCACGTCTCTTGGAGAAGCATTAAGTCTCGCTCGTTGTTCTGAAGGAACAGTTTGAGCTCAGGAATGTTAGTACTAAGGCTACGAGTGTTAAATGAAACTAGGGATAAGCCCCTGGGTTTGATACGAGCGGATGTGGGATTTGCAAGTCTAGACATTATATTTATATTTATAATTACTATTAACCCCCTATAATGGATCCTAGTGGCTAACCTTCCTACCAGCGGTAGGGGGGCTGGGGAGAATAACTTAAAACTAACCGTAGTACGCCGAAGGCCGCTACCTAGAAACCTAAAAAAGGGTACGCAGGTAAAGAGTTGACCGCGTTAGGGTCAATCTTTACCGAAAAAAAAAGGACAATTGTACACGAAAAGACACAAATATGATAAAAATAAATATGAAAATAGAAGAGAAAATATAAAATAGTAGAAGGAAATAATAAATAAAATAAAAAGGACTGGATCAGTACAAATTCGTTGTCACCGTTAAGTATCCTTTGTACTGAAACCAGACTACTTACACTGGGCACTACACAGCACTCAGCACAAGCGCAACACAATACTGCACAGCACTTTCAAGACTAAGAGGCTTAGTCGCAAAGAACACTCACACTTCGATAGCTCTCAGCACTAGACAGCAAAACCGTAGCACGGAACCAGCACGCTAAACTGTGACGTCAGTAGACTGAGCGCCACAGGATATCGGGAAGGGACCGATCAACGGAGAACGGGGTCTTGCACGTCCGTACCGGGCGGCGATCGGAGCGAGAGTGAGGGTTGTTGTTAATTCTATTCATCAAACACTTAAAATAGATTCAAATACACAGCGAGCAATGTTCCGACTACAGTTACAGTAGGCATAAGAATTCTCGCTTCTGATTGGTCGATGGTTTGAGATAGCCGTTTTTGAATACGATTTATTTGCAGAATGCCAAATTTGAAACCAACTTGAATTTTTAACGAGTATTTTGTATGTGAGATAGCTGGATTTGTAACGTACTGCAATAAAAAAACGTTTTTATTCGTTATTTTCTGTGTGGCCATACCATAAGCTCATTTTTGACAAAAAATGCAGATTGCCGTCTTTCAAACTAGTCGACTTATTTTTAAAAGCCTATTTCATAACGGTATGGTTTAAATCCTCCTTTGTTATTTTGTTGCAATTCCGGCCTTTTGCGGTATAAAAAAATGTTTTATATCAATGTCACTTATCAAAATCTCGACGTGGTTCCACTTTTTGTTTGTATTGATTCTAGATTCATTTTGTAATTTACAAGTTTGATAAAAAAAATAAATATGCAGTCCGTTGTGACTTTTGAGAAACCTCTACCTCATTTGAGTTTACCAGATTGGGATGCTCGACTTTACAATTTGCAGGTAAGAAAAAAGTACTTTTTAACTGGCAAGAAACTTACCGGCTATAATTTTTTCAAAATACATTGTCAATGTCTCTTTATGTCTATACAAAATGATTCTTACCTGCATCTGTTAGCTCGGCAAATCTTCCACCTCCCAACTAACCAAACGACGAGCACCCTCAAACGACACCTGTTCACGAGGTAAACCCGAGATCCAGCCATCGCTCTCCTCAACCATACGGTTAAGGAGCTTTTTACTGAATAAATTTAAAATAAAATTAAAATAAAGTAAAAAGTAAAAAGCATTATTACTTTGATGTAGTGTTGAAACCCGCTACTCGTGAACCATACTCACACATACAGAATGTGAAAAAGTACAGTTAATCCTGAAATAGGAGAAAGAGTTGCTTAAACGGAACGACTTTTCCAAGAATAAGATCGAGAACGTGAAAAGAAATAAATTTTTTTATTTTAATATCTCTCGTTTTATGTCCAAACCCGATAAATTTTCAAAAGAACCGTTAGCGTTTAAAATGCATAAAAATTAAGAACTATTTTTATCTGTAAAATGTTATTATACTGCAGCACTAATGCGCTGACTGCCCAGTCAAAAAAAGGGCAAATTTTGTGTAAACAGCCTCTAGGGTTCACTAAGAGCGTTAATTCAAAATCGCAACCAAATTCATCCGCTGTGTTAGCCGCAGCCGCAACTTGATTTTAAGTGAGAAAGGGTTTTCTCAAAATCTCGGCCATTTTCAACTTTTCTAGAAAAACCATAGCACTAATGTCATTTATTACTCAGTTGTTCATTACTTAATTTTCATGCGATCGTTATTTTCTGAAGAATATCGGTGGAAACATGGTTATTGAATTGTCTCGTTTGTAACTGATTTTATGGCCTCAAGTACAGGAACAAACTGGCATGGTATTAATATTCTTAAAATTTTATCCCTACCATTTCTTAGTCGCAGACCCAATATTTAAGAACCGATGCCTAAGGCAACCCTAGCGCAACTGAAGGGCCAGACAATGCACCGTCTGAACTAATCGAAAAGGTCAAAGAGGACGGTAAATGTGTTAATGCGACCGCTGCATTTCCCGCCTCACTGGTTTTTCTCTGACCATTTTCAAGTTTCGAGAAAAATCATCAGGTCTAAAGTTATTCACTAATTAAATGCTAATTTTCTTTGTATTCAAATACGTCGTTTCGGTTGTGTGCATATTTTCCGTACAAAGTTTTTTTGCTTTTCACATCTGCCAGATGACCCGCGACGCCCTTATTTTTTATTTTGTATCTTAAATGTTTGCTAGTCATCTCGGAACTGAACAAATTAAACTGAAGGATATGTTTTTATGTAATGTGCCAAATTAATCAAACTCGCTAACACCAACCGACTACTTAAGCGACGCGTAATTTTTTTTTTAGACAAAGTTTTTTACCCTTTCACAACGGAGTAAGCAATTTCTTTAAATATTAAAAAATGACAAATAATTAAGAGAAAATATTTAATAAGGCAACTTGGGTATTTCACGGAGCGGTCACTTTGAGATTGGTCTGGTAGAGTTTTATTTGCAAAGTTAATTGATTAATGTTATTATTTATAATATAATATAACAATACTTGATGCAGTATCATAATATATAAATATATGTATAAATAATTTTTGGGGCCATTTAACGATTTCGTAAGTTTTTTCTAACACTAATTTTATTAGGCTGAGACGCGGACCTGAGATAAATAATTTACCTGGAGTTACCGGGTTTGTCATGTAACATGTCCCTCCCACATTTCATTGGATTGATAAAGACATACAGCAAAATTTTTAATCCGAGTTAGCTAACTTCAAGCTGAAGTTAGCTAACTCAGGACATTACATGTCGGCTTCGTACCTACTTCGTACTTCAACAATGCTTAGGTGCATGTACTATGTAATTCGTAACAACTACTAAAACTCGACATTTGAGATTATTATAGTACACACAGTGATTCCATAGACCAAATGTGGGTAAATTTTTAATGTGGGTTAGTCAGTTAAAATGTGCCTCCAGCACTGTCAATTACTTTAGTACTGTCGGAGACATGCAGCGATATTTTTACCCGGGTTAGCTTAAATTTTTAACTCAGATTGGTGCAAGTCGGCCTTAAAGAGATTACCGACTTAATTTATAGAACTTATTTGGTATTCATATTAGCATTACTACCCTATAATAGCCAAACAAAACTTGATGAAACTTCACTACATTAATACTTTTCGGATACATGTTTTTCGTCCATTTCTTCGCGATGTTACCCGAATTATTTTCCTTTACTTGCTACGTGAACTTGAATTTTTAGATTACAAATTTTAATTGTAATCTAAAAACTCATTTCCCAGTTACGTGAATCGTGAACTTAAGGTAAATGCTTTTCTATAGAATCTATTAAATAAACACGTGTGAGTTTACTCCCGTACAGTTTCTTTTGATTGTCCGTTTTGTTTCTTTGATGTATTAAATAAAACATTAAAACCATAAGGTTTCGGTAATTGACAAACCAACACTTTAGTTTCCAAAAATAATCTAATATTATAATATAAACTCAAAAGCATTTTTTAGATTCCCTTATGAAATTGTAGTGGCAACGCTACAAATAATTAACCATGCAGCTTTTAATTATTTGAACAATTGCTAAAAAACAAAAATCTATTGTCTCTACTATCTAAATGATCGTGATGGAATTCAAAGAGAAAAATAAATATAAATTTAATGGACAGAAATAGCACTATGGTCCGAAAACAGATTTTAAATTGGCTTTGAGACCATTTTAATAAACTTAAAGCTCAGAAAAAAATTTAATGCCCATCCTGCTTAGTCGATGATCGATGCTTCAGATTTTCGAAGACAAGACTGCTAGGATCTAAACATAAAAAACAAGTATTACAGAAAGAGAAGATCTCATTACTAAACCTATTATGATATCCAACTTAGTAAATACTATGAACCATGCACAGAATAATCAGTCCGTATGACTATTGATCCCAAAATATAGCTTTAATACGTAAATGTTCTAACTTTGTTTCAAATCCATGGTTAAATTGGAAAAGTTTTGAAACGTCCATTACCGGCGTGATGGTTTCTGTAAACCTAGTTAAGGCGAATATGCGGCATATTATCTGAACTTATTTCACTTAAGAAACGGCAATTAATAGAGATTTATAAAATCCTCTGGTTTGTTGGACCCTTACAATTGTAGAGTGGCATAAGTTTGAAAATTTAATGACTACCCGAACAAGTCAATGTTAAACAACCTCACACTTCTAATCAGTTAAAAATACTTATGTAATATTGTGACTGGAATTCAAATTAAGTCCAAACCCAGCAAATTTATATTATCGCTGTAAATGCAATTCCCTGTTTTTGCTCGAAATCTGTATCCAAATTACAAAAGTTTTAACGTCCTTTTCGAGATAGCCTCGTAGGCCTCTTAGCTGTTTTTGATTAGATATAATATACCATTGCGAGAAAAAAATACAAATTGTTGAAGCTTTTTGAACAAGGCCGATAAAGTGGTTACTTGGATGCGTTATGCCTTGTTGATTAGACGAGATCTGATAAAATAAGCAAGAACCACAGGGCTTTTCCTGTAAATTTAATTTGTCCTTTTTGTAAACCACGTTACGAATAATATCGTGCGTGAAATATGAGGCGCTACAAGCGTATGGAGGGTATAAGCCGTATCATATATCTAGGATTATTTATCTATGAGTCATATTCATACGATATTTAATACCTATATATGTAGTAACTTTAACGGTGTGTTGGACATCGATTTGTTCAAAAAAACATAGCAGTTGTTTTGTGAATTTTTTTTCTAAAATATATTTTTTTCTTGTGTGTAATCTTTCCCTTTTTTTTTCTTAAGGCGTTGTTTGGTTACAACTGGCATTGATAAAAAGTAATTTATTATTATATAATTTATTCGTGAAAACTTCTTGTTAGTATTAGTACAGGTACTATGTTAATTAAAAAAAACTTGTTATACCAACATAGCTGTAAGTTTTCCTAAAATAAATAAAATACTATTCATACAGGGTGTCCAGAAGGTCAACGTCCAAATGAAAGGGGTACACGCACCATGGTCCAAATAGTGAAAAAAAAATATTTATAAAATCTATGTGGATTAGTTCAGTAGATATAGGATGATTTCTAAAATAAGTAAAAAATCACTCCTTATAGCAGTAATTCGTATGCTGAATCTGTAAATGTTGACTGATTTTGATTTTTTTTTCGGTTATTAATTGGTTCCTAAGTTTTCTTATGTAATAAATTTTTGATACAAGCAAATCTATTATGGTACGATAGAAAAAAAGCAATAAAGAAAAAACAAATCTGTCGCAATTTTTTATACCTAATTTTCTCTGCTCGACCGTGTATAAAACATGTACGAAATGAGGCTGGCATTTACTCTCAAAAGCTGGCGCATCTAATGCAATTTCTAAAAAGGTATAATACTTGGCACTTAAATTGATCTGATTTTATTTATGATCTTAAAATTGAGGAAGTCCCTATTTTTAAAATTATTAAAAATGAGTAAAGAGATGTAAAATACCACTAAAAGATTACATGAAAGGGACACTTGCTCAGGTAGAGGATTCTGGGAGTCGCTCCCCTCTCTTATCACCCATCTCCTTGCCAGGTACCGAAAATCAGTCAGTCAGTACGTCAGCTTGTTTTGTTCGTATCTTACGTCACGTCTCTCTTGCGCATACATTTTGACAAATACTAACGACTCGGCTAGAACTTGGAATTTGGTTTAGTGTATCCTTGGAACTAAAGACTTGGCTTTAACTTGGATTTAAGATTATCCCTACGATTTAGTGGATTGGAATTTGATCGCTCTCTGAGCCTTTGTGCCTATGATTAGTCCAATCTCTCTTTGTATCTTGTGAATATTATCTATATATACCATGAAAATTAAATAAATAAATCCCCAGACATACACATCAACTCTATGGCTCCAAAGTAAGCAGAGCTTGTGTTATGGATGACCATATACAGTGAACTGGGGGGGGACCATACAGTAAACCCATTTATAAATATCAACAACCTGATATGTAGATAAGACCTGTAAACAAACATCTGTATTCATCATACAAATGAATGCCCCGACCAGATTTATCGTAAATCCAGAGTTATAATCAAATTATTAACAATAAATGTTCAATATTGTTGATAAATACGTACAACAAACGACCGGGTTTTTTAAAAACGTTGTATTATGAGTTTCTTAATGTCTTTTCAATATATAAAAAAATATGTTTCTTTATTCCTTCCAGGTGACTGCCGACACTCGACGAGCTGACGCCTTCGACCTCCGCCACAGCGCTCACCAACTTCGCAATGAGACCAGGATCAAAACTGAATGGGATAGCTACCACAATAACAATAGGTTGAGAGCAAGGTAAATAACAATTATCGAGTTTCATAGGTACTTGTTAAATACAGAATTACGCTTCCTGTACATAAGGTATTTGAAAAATTTTGAGCAAGTCGCATCGGTCCCAAGCTTCTTTGTCCCGGTAGTTTTCCTTCTCCTAAATACTGTACAAAACTTAGTTATATAGCAAACAATTTCTTAAACTACAAGATGTATACGAGGTGAAATTCAGCTTTCAGTCCAAGTCGAATTTAGATAAAGGACGTAGGTGCCAACCAAAAGGATATTTGGCAAAACTCAATCTCTAAAGGCATAGCAACGGCCTTAAATTTATTTCTAGCACTGAGTCGCCTGGTCATTAAATATAGGCATGTTTGAAGTACTTATATACAGATCTAGAAGTTTTGATGAGTATAACTATGAAATTGCCATATCGCTGACACAACATAATGCTTAAGTTTATAAAATATTGATTTTATTTAAATTGTCCGCTTGCTTTTCGATGTAACCAGATCCAAAAAAAGGTAAAATAGGTACTTACCTAGAATCTAAGACATAAAAATGAAAAAAGAGTAGTTAAATTTTTTTTTAATCTATAGTATATTGATTTGTGTCTTTGATTGAACTAGGATGGCGGTAAATAGGTGACGTTCTTATATTCGTACCTAAAAATGGCTCTGGTACTACCACAGATACATTTACACAAACTTAATAATATTAATTCCCGACATAGAATGATTGTACTGTATTGTCAGTTCGGTTGACTTAGTGACTAAACCATTTGACAAGTAAAATCAAGCGACCGGGAACAAGACTTTTGAGGTCCATTATTTAGGAGCTTATCAGCTATCTTCCATTATTTTACTTTAATCAAAGCTTTACGAGTATGTAGAAAATATTATTAAATTTATAGGATACTTACATGTTACATGCACCTATGTTACTTTTTAACTAAAACACAAATCAAAACGTACTTGATGCAAGAAAAAAATAAATTAAAGTAATATTGCAAAAATATATTTCATCCTTGTACAAATATTACCTTTATTATGAGGTATACTGTGGTGTATTTTGTTTAGCACTCAAGTACACCGAGGTTCGTATAAAGTGTAATGTCAACTATTACATTTTTATCTCTCCGTACATTATGTCAATCGTTAAACTTCGTAAAATGTGGTTTCGATACTACCAGATAACCAATTTTTACATTTAGATCCGAACGTTTTCTCAACTATGAAACTGTTTTGATAAATAAGAATTTTTACCTACAAATTTTTACTTATTCCTACCATTTAAGTTCGAACCTTTTGAGCGGGGACGTCCTTTGTTTCTACGTGAATGTTAACAAAAGAAAATCTATTACAACGTGACACTGGCGTAGTGGTTGGGAGTTTGGGACAAAATATAGACTGTGTACTTCTGGGTTCGGCAGTTTCAGAGTTTCCCATATAAATAAAACCCTACCTCTTTGTAATAATATATTTTAGATACAATAAGTTTGACCAGTGATCTTTAGAGATTCACTGAAGAATTGTGTTATTTTACTAGATTTTATTGTCACAAGAGTAATCTAAGAAAAGGTTTTGTCGTTGAAACTTTCCGATTTGTGAATCCTCACGGGGTTTCACTATTGAAAGGTCGACTTGAGAAGATGGATTGCGTGGCTCGATGGGTGAAATAAAACATTAACTTTTCAAGGTTTTCCACTATCTCCTAACTATTTCTGGTGGTACGTATATTAAATGTAATGTTGCGTAATAATATTACAACTTGTAAAGCCATTGATACAAAACGTGTAAAACGACACTAACAGAAGTATAAAAGAGTACTGGAAATCAGAACCATAAACACTGTATAATTTAAGACGGAAATTAACTGTAAATCTAATGTCGACTACTCAGCTTTGCATTAGAATTTTTAGCTAGCTCTCTATTTTTTTACTTAACCTTTGTTTTCAAAATTAATGCACGAAATTTGTGAAGTGGTAGTAGTAGAGCTTCTGTGTTAAGATCTCGTCTGCGGCGGTGCTTTCTAATTTTGACCGCCATAATTATCACTTTTCCGTGGTTGTGTTCCGGTCAAAGAGAAGGAACACTTACTGTAATAATGGGTATTTATAATGATGTCCATGGGTGCGGATACTATCAGGAGGGTCACGTGCTCGTTTGCCGGCTATGAATAAATCAACAACGTTACTCACATAATAATGTGAGTGGTGCTTATTTCTTATGTTAGTCATGGCTAAAACTATTCATTTGTCCCACAGAATTTACGAGATAGAGCAATGGAAGTCAACGATCCAAGATCTTCTGGACCGTATAGACAGAGAGATGGCTGCTCTAAAAGAAGAAAAGGCTTCTACGGAGAGAGAATTGGAACAACTAAATATGCCACTTCTCGTTTGCTCGGAGTGTCTGTCCAATAGAGATGGGAGAAGAAGCAGCGAGCTCACATATGATCTTGCTGATACTGAATTGAAAAAGGCAAAAAAAAAGATTTTGATTTTAAGCTTAAAACTTTTCGTAACATAAATTAATAAAAAACGCACCTTAGTCTTCCGCACAAAAAATCACGTCAGTACGTCGAGCTGTTCAGACGTGAACGAAGGAGAAACAAACACTTTTTCACATTTGTATAATACTATATCACATGGATAAGATTTGTTACAAAGCAATGGAACAATACCAACGCTTCTTTATGATGTAAATTTGCAAGTAGTGACTTGATATTCCACTACCACGGAATGCCTAGTAATATTACTATTACTATAGTGAAAACTTCCTAATTGACTTTAGCACTGTATTTTTGTTTATTTATTTTACCGTATTTTGATATAATATATTTTTAATAACAATAATAATGATATGGTATAAAAAACACAATTATATTTGTATAAGTAAATGTATCAAACATGTTGAAGCAACAGCAGTAAAAAAGATATTTTTCCTTTAATTTCCAGGAACTATGCGTTACTGAAAGTAACAAAAAGCTCCTCATTGACAGATGTCAATCAGCCTGGGAGAAGATTAACAAGCTCGAAGTTGTAAAATTTAAGCTTCAACTCGATTTGAATGATAAAAATGAAGCCCTGCAAATTGATAAGGACATGCTTAACCTGGATAAAGATTGTGCTAATATCACTTATAAAACGGATTCGCTGAAGACTCCAAAAAGGTGAGCTATTGGGATCAGCTATTATGTTTCAATAAGAGTAATCTTTAAAATTATAAAGAAGCGATTTTCTGCGCGCTTTCAATTCTCTTCCCAGTAGCAATTACGCACAGTAGTGTACTCCCACAAGTTTACCATCAAAACTTAAACTTAAAAAGAAAATTACTACTTTGCTTACAACTTATTTTTTTATGTAATAGACCTAGGGCCAAAATCAAAGAAAAATATGTCTTTATATTTTTTTAATTTTGTTTTTTTTAACACCACAGTAATAATCGATCTGTTGTCTTCGTTGTATAAATAATTGAGAGCAAACTCATTTCACAATGTTACTATGAATTCAAAGCACACTTGCGATCGAAATCCTAATAGAGGATTTTGCGTAAGACGAACATTTAGAAAGTTATAAATAATGACGGAATTTTGTGCGTATACCGGAAAAATCGCATAACTTATACTACCTAATGACCTTTCCTGGGTGCTTCCGCTTCGCTCTTGTTGTGTTGGTTCGGTTTAGGCAAATCGCAGAATGTAAACAAGTGTGTAATTCACGTATATGTCGCTATTACTAGGTTTAAATAGCTTGATTCTATATAACCATCAACCATTTTTAAAACAATTTCTATATTACAAGAACGCTATAGCTAGGGAGCTATTATAAGGACCTTCAATGACATGCACATTATACGAGTATGTAGTACGTAGTCAGCATTTTTTGTATTTTTTAGAATGATAACCGGTCAACAGTGGCTCGAACGATGCGACGCCATAAAAAAGATGGCCGAAGACGAACTAGCCGACACACTTCGTCTAAGGGAGTCTTTGTTCGTGGCGAGAGAACGAGCCAGAAACGCCCTGAAAGCTCAGACTGACGTCACCAATTACATGATGAGGAGGAGGATCTATGACACCCAGCGAGCGAGAAACGAACTGCAATGGCAGAAATTAAAGGTAGGTCTATTGATGATATAATTAAACGTTAAGATCCCTTAAATGTTCCCTTGCTACTAAGATTGTGACCAGGGCTCAGTTTAGAACAGAAACAAATCTTAATATCCAGAACTATGGTTATCGCTCGTGCACCGTCTTACAGCTGTGCATGCGACGACTATGGGTTTAATTGTAGTATTTGGTTAAATTAATACAAACTATTTAAAAAATCCACATTAATGAAACTGGGCATAAACTGACAAAACCAATCGAATATATTGCAAAAAATATATAAGAAAATTAAAAAATTAAAACTATTAACGGCTCTAAAAATGGGTTTTGTACATCAAGGCGTACAATTAAATTATTACCAATTTCACTAAAAAAGTAATAACATAAGATCTTTAAGCAGAGCTGTCTATTTATGAAGTAACTTGTCTGAATACTAGGACTTACTGATTAAATACGATTTGTGCTCGCTTCGATAGCAGTGTGAATAAGTTTGAACTATACTAGACCTATAGTGTTTTAACTAGGATAAGAGACACACAACGTTAGCTCAAATATATAATTTTTACAATTAACATTTCCTTATGTTCCTTATGTTTCAGATGGAAGAGAACATGGACAAACTAGCGAAGGAACTTAAAGTCATGGGAGAACAGTTTACTGATAAAGTTAACGCTCTTAAAGTGGCTGAAACTCGTTTGGAAACACGTGGGTACCGTCCAGGAATCGAACTGGCTTCCGATGATGCGGACCTCGGGTTGAAAGAAGAGGTTAAAAACCTGAGAGATACGATCCGACAGCTGCAAGATAAACTTAACTGTGCAAAGTAAGTATTTTATATTTTTTATTACACAGTTAGTAGGTATACGCTGCCAAGTATAATTACACATCTTGTACCCCTTTGTTCTTTTTCACTCGTGAACGAAAGGAATAAAAAACTGACGGCATTTTGACAGTTTAATGTCAGACTGAAAAATCTATAATACGGCATAATAATATGACAGCGTGACCTATAAAGTGCACATATAAAAACGGGTGAAACTAGTCACATATTTATCTAAGAAAAAAAAATTATTATTATTTGACATTTTTATGTATATTTTTTAAGAACTGACAAGCCTTTATAAAGCAATGTTGTAGTTTTTGTACGTAATGCTCAAGTTTGTTGAAACAAAAACGAAAATAAATTCAACTTTAAAATACAAAAATAAGAATCAGATTGCGGAAAAAATCAATATATTTTTTGTAACTGTTTCAAGAAATACCTAAAATTTCAGAAAAGCCAATCCAATTATAAAAATTTGTACTTCAAAATATCCTTTTATTAAATTGCCTACTATAAATCCCATAAAATAATGATGCTCTTTAAAATTTTCGTCAAACTATTTTATAGTTTCATCCATTTCATTTCAGTGCACTTTATGGTGACTTACATTGTATATACAGGGTAGAATTTTGTAACTTAACCTGGACGAAAAGTACTTTAAGTAATGGAAAAAGCTAGATTTTCTTTAAAGTCAAGTCACAATACTTTTTACTGCGTTTGTACAAATGTACCTAATTAAGGTAAACTGTAATAATGAACCTAAAGGATGAGAGTTCGCGAATAATACAGGTCTGTGTACTGCAATGTTAAAAGTTTTCCTAATAAACAAAAGTGTACATAGAGAAGAGCTTGATATCTCCAGTCTTAAGAGTAAAATATTTTTCTCACAGGTGGCGTTGCAAAATTCCACCCTGTATATTATGATAGCGTCAGTCACGGATATTCTACATGAGAAATTATTACTATTAAATTCAAGTCAATTAAATTTATTGCAACAACAAGTATTTATTGCTTCATGTTCTCAGTGAGACTGTCCAAGGGAACAATTGTAATAATTAAACTATAGTCCTAGTTCTTTCAAGCGTCGATTGAATAGGTATCTCGTGGATAGACGTGTAACACCTTTGTCTTCATCGTCACTTTCCATCAGGTGAGATAGAAGACAAGCGTCTTATCCTTTTTCAATAAAAAAAAAATGTAAAACTGTGTATCTGTCAAATCATTACTTGTATATTTAGTTACTGTTGTGTCTCCTTTGTAATAGATAAATAAATAGATGTAAATTTTAAAACTGTATTAGAGATTAGTCACCAGGGACTGACAGGATTTGAATAATAGCTTAGCTTGATTATACGTTGAGACAATGTCAACAAACAAATAATGACACCCACACTAACCGTTTGCCCCCAAAGTAAGCAGAGTTTGTGTAATGGATGACCATACATCGAACTGAGGAGTAACCTGGAACAAACCTGAGACCTTTAGCGTATGATGCAGGACTACTCATCTACTACTACTACTACTCATCCGTCATACTCAGCCATGGGATGCTTTTTTGTAGTAAGACAAACTATGTGCTTCTTACATTACTGCGGATCTATTGTTAAAAAACCATGTTTCACCTTATGCAGCTTCGACTAACAAGCCCACCGTAAAATCATACCTATTGAGCGCGTTTACGAAGTCTTTTGCTTTTAGTGGTTAAATAAAATTTAGGTACACTCCAAAGGGTATTTTGTTTCATATTAGCTTCTAAAATATACGAGTAAGACACCATGCCATCATAACGACATATAATAAATATCTACAAAAAGTAAATCTTAAATAAGTAATGTTTTATTGGCTCTTTATATCGATACGTAATCATATTACAAACACACTATCGTGTTTTCATTCCAGAGCTACCTACAACGCTCTTGAGTCTGCTTCAATCAAGATTGCCATAGATTTAAATGACAAAGAGCAATCTCTCGAAACCGACACCAGAGCCTTAGAGATGAGGGCTGCACTTGAACCGAAGAGGCTGCAAGGCACCGATAAGAATCTAGTGCTAGCCAGCATGGCCGATGAAGTACCAAAGGTGGAATTTTGAAGACATAATAACACCTCGTCAGACTTTTTCATAAAACTGTTTTGGTTTGTACATTTTTTAATTCTCTTTGTTGATGTTTTTTATACGTTTTAGAAATATTTAAGTAACATGCTTTTGTTGAGTGAATTTGTTAATTGGCGCAATAAATTAACTTATTCAAAACTATATATTTTTATTACTGTTTTTCAATATTGTATACCATAGATTATCTACATATAAAACGGTAACGATTCTATTTTTGGGTAAACTTAGAAAATACAAACACAAGACACGACATGCATGCAGGCACCACTTGAAAGTGCTGATCGAGTGGTGCCAGAATCAATTTCAAGTTTCATATTTTAATTTCAACGCTAGAAAATTTATCAATTTTAAAAGCCTCAAGCACCGAGCAACAAAGTGAAGTTTACCGCTGCTTTTATTTTACGCGGGTGAAGCCGCGGGCAAGGCTAGTGCTAAATATAGAATTAGGTGTAAACTGCAATACATTTTATATAAGAAACAACTAGTGCTTTAGCATCAAAGAAATGTATAGAATGTGTCAATGTTAACCAGAAAGAGCATTATATTTTATATTCGCGTATTTTTATCTCAGATTAACATTGGAAATAATAGACGAGTGAAAGATATTATTGTTAATTATTCAAACCCTGTCTCAAATCAACTCAAAAAATTCAAAAGTACTGCAATTATTTTACTTTGTTGCTGCGAGCTTTAGATTTATAATAACTTATAATACTCATCTTCAACTTTACAACCACCGTATCTCAGGAACGGCTATTCTTAGGAAAAAACGTAGAACTTTTTTTTATACTTTGGATACTTGGGGGGAGGGAGACTTGCCGAGCTAACAGATGCAGAAAAGAATAATTTTGTATAGACATAAAGAGACTCTGTAAATTTATTTTGAAAAAAAAAATATACCCGTGAAGTTTCTTGCCAGTTCTTCTTCACGAAGGTTTTTTTTCGAACTGGTGGTAGAATCATGTTTTATTTGACGTCAATAAGAACAAGTAATTGTCAATGTTGAGAAATAAATATTTGAATTTGAATTTGAATATATACTCAGTTTGTCTCGCTCATTTTTACGACACAACTTAAACAAACCTTCATTGTTTTGACGTTTGGCGTTAAATAACTTTTTTAGCACAAGTTAGATCGATGGTGACTTTTAGTATTTTATTTGTAAGTGTCCAACAGCCTGCACCAAATTTCAGCTCTATGAGAATTAATTTAGACCTACCCTATTTTTACTGCTATATTGCTATACGGCTATATTGACTGTTGTTCAGAACCGCGGGTGGAAAGTCGCGGAATCAAATGAAACATACTCTATTTTTTAAGTTTAGTGTTTTAGTAGTATTTGGTAGTTGTTAAAAAATTTGTAGTTCAACAAATACAAAATGAGATAAAAAACGACGTCAAGATGGCGGGCGGTCATTAAACGGCTTAAAATTCTTTAGAATTAGAAATGTGAGATTTTAGTAGTCTTTTAGTAGTTATTTAAAATGACTTTTATCCACGATTGTCAATAAAAACAAAGATGTTTTTCCATATCGGAAACGTTTATCACGTTACACTAAAATTGGTGTACACATTTCTTTTGTTAATTCACGGGTTATCCGATTAAAACAACGTTTACAATTGAACTTTAAACGTATATTTATTTTGTTAACATTGAATTTTTCCCTGATATTCGAAAAATTGGATAACAGGATACTCTATTTATTGGCAACGCCTACTCATACCATCGCAGCAATATTATTAGAATAGTATTTATATTATTTATCATTCATAACATAAGGATAGTAAAAAATATTTAATAAAGAAATGCACCGGTATATAAATGAATGAACCTACAATTTCAATCTCTCATTAAACCTATATTTTTTTCACCGAAATGTAACTTTGTGACGTTAAGTTATACTACTACCTACCCTTATATTTTTTTACTCTTCCGAATCACGCTCCTGTCATCAGTCTTCATTAAAATTAAATCCAATTAATTAGTTGATATACTGGGTTTATCTGCACTATATTCTCTGCCTAATAGTATAGTATAGTATAGTCCCAACAGTATAGGCCCAGCACGCTTCCACTGCGCAAAATAACAACCCAGAGTTACAATCCAGGAAGAAATTTATTACTATGAGTACTGCGAAGATTGATCTACTCAATAAATAACAATAACAATACGAATATTGAGTTAAAGTATACACCGACCGACTCAATGCTTGCTCATATATAAACGAAGGCGTTGCCTAGAGTGATGCACTATAAGTGTATGCATGGTTTAGGCATAGATTGTTAATTGTTTATTTTGTATTTATTGTTCTTTGATTTCTTTTTTCCTATTTATGTGTTTTATTGTAATATCGTTTATTTAGAATATGCACATTAAGGGGGTGTATTGAATAAACATAATTAATGTAATATTCAGAACTATTGATCAATATACTTGTTAGCTGAGCAAGACTGGACATAAATAGAACCTTGTCAAATTTACTTTTATATAGCAACAGTTCTATGTCATTTTTTGTTTATAAACATTACTGTCGGTTGATCATGAGCTTTTCATAATAAGTAAATAAATTTAATAAGTTTATTTTGACAAATAAATGGGTTTATAGTCCCAACACTATGAAGAGAGGAAGGAAAAGTTTAGTTAATAAAAAAACACAGAAAGAAGTTAAAAGCAAGTATTACGAGTATTTACAAAATAAAAATGATTAGCCCTCTCCTTGTGATCCTATTTTTTCGAATATTAGTGAAAAGTTTAATTTTTACGTGTCAAACACTGCTTTATACATCTTTATTAAAACAAATTACGGCTTCTTTTTCGAAAACTTTGAATTCGAAATTGAATAGTGATGGTAAAGTTTCTGTGACGACAACAAATGTATTTGAAAGTGCTGAGGAGTTATCAGAGATTTCTGAAATACAACATAACGAAGAAGATGAGCTCATTCAGCAGGAAGAAGAAGGTAATCAAAATAATTTTTAATTTTTATTGATTTTTATAAATGGAAAAGAATTAAGCCGATTTTAAAACATAAAAGCCGAACAGGGCACACTTTTAATTATGAAAAAAAGTTTACCGAAACACGAATGGGTGCATATAATAAAAAAGGAAATATGGAAAGAAAGTAAAATATTGTGTGCTTGGACATTCAAAACCCACTCAGTGAACAATGGGAAATCAGTAACCTGCCATGGGTCATGTAAGGAGAGTGATGTTAAAATCAAGGTTATTATCTATTGGCCCACGAAAAAAATAGTGTAGTGTGAATGTTCAATCACGATATATAATATCAATTGACGACCCAAAAAAAAATCAAACTTTCACCAGCCAAGCGTCAAGAATTATTACAAGACCGAAAATATGTACCAGCGGTAGTCATTAAAAATAAAAAAGATGCAAATGAAATGGAAAATCACCAATAACACGCTTGGAAGTTTACGTCAAATTAAGTACGAAGGGAAAAAATGAGGTTTTTCATTCTAACCCTATACTTTCAGTATGGGCAATGGCACACACCTCTTCATATAATGATTTGATACGCCATATATGGATTTACCCATTTTACATCTATTATTGGTTGAGATCTCAAGAAGAATACTATAAAAAATACACAGGGAAACAGATATTAAGTATAGACGCAACAGGCAGTATTTTCAAGGGCATCGGGTCGACTCCTGATGTCATTTACACCAAACATATATTTCTGTATCAATATGTTATGGCTACTGAAACAATCGATAGCAGTGTTCCAGTCACACAAATGCTTTCCGAGAGCCATTCTGCTGATACCATATACAAATGGCTAAGGTTTGCGTATCAAAAAAATTTATTCCAAATGAAATTGTTGTAGATGATTCAGCTGCACATATCAATGCATCATCGAAAACTTTTACAAAATTTGATAATACTAATGATTATGTAAAGTATTCGTTTTTAAAGTTGGAAGAAGGACAAACTACACCTGAATATTGTTTTATTAGAATTGACACTAGTCATTATGTCAAAATCTTATACAACTTGCAATGTTTCAAGAAGATCGACTCTCGAAAAAAAGACTTTTATTATCAATGCTTACTGAAAATTAAATCTTGCACCGATTATATAAAGAATAAAGATGTAAGATATGATTATTCTGTGTCTTAACAAATATGATAACCCTAATTCAGGAAGCGAAGTAGCAAAAACTAAGTTAAAGGAATTAATAAAAGTTGAGGACGACGTAGTTAGTGACTTCACGCAAGAAAACCAGGCGTCATCAAATGATGACTGCTGCGATTATGCCAGAGAATCAGTCTTACAAGACGAAACATAAATAACTGAAATAGATAGAACAGCGAACACAGAAGAAGAAAAAAAGACAGGAGACAGTACGAACTTAAAGTATCCTCGGTGAAAAAATTTACGTAGAAAACTTGATTATTTCTTTGACAGAAGATGAAGGAGATGCTTCGATTCATGACAATTGATAGTTTATGCCTTCATTTATTCCAACATTGACGCGATTAGTACTCGAACTACCTCTCTGGTCCAATGTTATGGTACCAATATACCGGTCAGAAAATAACTCCCCGACATCATCAAACGTAGAAAGTTGTTTCAGCACTATAAAGAATCATATGTGCAGAATAATTACAAAGTCTAATCGTTTGAGAGTTGACGAATGCCTTGTGATGCATCTTGAATTTTTAACAGGAGCACTTAACTCGGCTCTTAGCAATGACCAAAAGGACTTAAAAAAATTCAACAAAAGCATGTAGATAAAAATAAAACAAACAAAAAACATTAAAAAATACTTATTTAAAAAACAAATCGGTATACACAGATGACAAAAAACAACCCGCAGATTTTTATGAGGAATAAATTTTTACTGAAAACCCATCCCTAACTGAAAATTGGAAAAGGCAAACAAAAAGAAAAAGACTTCGCCCCAACAAAACATACCCTTGTTACTCAATGGCTCTACTGCAAGAACTGGTATGAAAGATACTCTCATCACAAACACTTGTGCTTTTGATGCGGTAGCTCATATATTTGCAATAGGATATGTTGATGGATTTGCTGTCAAAGATACCATCGATAATAATTGTGACGACTTCTGTGAATGCATTCGACTCATGGTGAACGATAAGTAAATAAGACAGTTTTGTATAAAAATCGTGCACAAATTGTAAAAAAGCATTTCGAAAAATCAGATGTGCATGGTAGAAGTTATATAAACTTTGAATGCAAAATCTTGTCAAAATCTTGATTGATACCATTTATAGTGCTGATTTGACTGAGCGATATACAGAACCACACTGTTCTATCAATAATATACGAAGGAAATGTGTTTTTACTCTTCTTTACAATACGATTTACACTTACCATAGTACTCGAGTTAAGCCAGACAGATACCATCTCTCTTGACAGCATTCCATTAGAAATTACTGTAATTAATCAGTGATATAAAATAATGGGTGTTATTGAATATCAACCTGCAGCCAATACTTCAACTAATGACATTAGGCATTATAAAGCCCACCGCTATCACGAAAACTGGACGTGCTATGATGATTTAAAAACTCGTCTTACTAAAAGTTCAAAGCGTGTAATCGCAAACTGTGTTGTATATGGCATCAAAATATAATAAACAAAGAAAATCAATATTTAAGTATTAAAAATATAAATACATACTTATAGTTATGTAGCGACTTGTGATTTTGAAATATTAAACTAATAAACAAATATACATTTGAAGTTTAATTATAAATGTGGTTTTAATCATAATAATGAAAAACAAAATCCGCTGCCAAGCTGACATCTTAAAATTCAATTCGAATTTTATTATATATGTCAGATTTTAGTAGTCTTTTAGTAGTTATTTAAAATGACGTCAACTCTTATCCACGCTTATCCATAAAGATGAGAATTAATAAAAGGAACTTTTGTTGTAACGAGACAAACGTTTCCGATATGGAAATTCATATTTATGGACAAGCGTGGATAAGATTTGAAGTCATTTTAAACAATATACTATATATATATATATATATATATATATATAATATATATATATACATATATATATATAATATATAATAAATAAAAGACTACTTAAATCTGAAGTATATAATTCTAAAGAATTTTAAGCCGTTTAATTATCACCCGCCATCTTGACGTCAGCTTGGCGGCGGATTTTGTTTTTCATATCATTTTGTATTTGTTGAGTTACAAATTTTTTTAACAACTACCAAATATTACTAAAACACTATAAAATAATAGAGCATGTTTCATTTGATTCCGCGACTTTCCACCCGCGATTCTGACGAACACTATTGACTGACCTTTAATATTTAGCCATGGCTCCTTTAATGTTTGAATGTCTTTAAGACTCTTTTTAATAAAAACTTATATATTTACTGGAACTTTAACGCGCCGAGTAAAAGATCAGTAAAATCTGTTCACTGACGCAGCTTTGCTTATTTAAAAACAAACCTTAGGGGATAAAATCCGACGACATGAGCACAGACTTAGACAAGTAGTAAATATTTATTCCTACTTCACTACCTCCTAAGCTTCTGAAAAGAGTGGAAAAGATATGGTAATTCCGGAAACATACATGAAACTTTTATTTTGCTGAATACATTACGTTAGACAAGTTTGCAGGAAAACTCGCATGATTGTTGTCTGATTTATTGTATTTGTTGTTATACAGTTTCCAACAATATAAATAAACTATAATTTGACATAAGGTAAAATGAGATTAGTGGGTATATCTTTAAAGTTTATGTTTAGGAACTAAACGTTACCGCATCTTATGGTCATCCTCAACCAACATAACCACGAGGTTTTTTGGCAGTTAAACGAGTCAGTAAACTTGTAGGAACGAAGGAAAAAGGCCCACTGAATTATACAGTTAGCAACGTATCATTGATCTATACACCCAATATATCAATAAATATTAAATATACACCTACAATTGATGTTGTCCTTGGGCACCGATGCATGTTACCAGCAGGTGGACTCTGAGAGTAGAAAAAAAATGATTAGAAATTAAAAGTTCATTTACGCGACATATGCTCACATAGCGTATAAATTTCCGAACTGATTTTTGACAGTATCATTAAACTATTAGGAGTTTGAATGACTGTATAGTAAATGGCATTACTCTAGGCAGAATTGATGTATATGATGTTGTTTTGTGAATACTTCAATTCATGTGGTCTGCCAACTCTACCTACGACAAAATGTACATCATTATCGAATCTAATTTACTTCATACTTTGTACTTAGCTAATGGATTTCACCCCTTGCGTCCGCTATGCTTCATTACAACCATTATAGCTTTTCCTATAAAAGCGAAGGATTTCTCGAGTATCTCACATTGCCTTCAAAGGATCTAACGAATTCAAACAATTCCATTTCGAATACACGGTGAGTCTTTTATGATAATTGTATAATAATATTCTTTGTATCTTGTTTATTAAATGTATGTTATAAACATAAGGTTTTATGTTATTTTAATACTGTTTGCAAAGAGAGTCTTTGAGCGTGCATTTATATCTTATTGTTAATGTAAAATCAGTACAGGAAGGTAGAACAGGTAGGAGGTTCTTTACTTAAATCTTTATTTTTTGTTCAGAGCCTCTGAGAACGTGTTTTCTTTGCTGTTACCATCTACGTGCGAAGTTCATTGATGCCTAAATTTTGTATTTTATTTTCTAACTTTGATTCACCTACCAAACCCTAAGGTCTCATTTATCTAGCAAGCCAAGAACAAAAAAGGCTATCCTTGCGTTATGAATAATTTTGAAATGTTTTATGTTGCTCATGATTAGGAGCCATTGTACAGTTTGTCAGTACTCGCATGCTTATGGGTCAAAAGCTATCCTCTTAAAACGTTAACGTGTTTGTAATAATTAAGGTACCGGTAATAATGATACTAAGTGGAAGTACACTTTGAATTGTTAATATCTCGTCTGAGACAGTTCTACATTCTTTCCTATTCTGACAGCCGTAATAACCAAGTCTTCATGTATACCTTCAGTTAAAGGGCTGACACGGCCAGTAAAATTTCAGGAGCTGCGGCAATTTCAACTAAAGCCTATTGTCGGCCAATCAGCATTAGTATTTCAATATACTGGTTATAATATTAATCAACTACCCACTGTCTATGTGAATTACCATCAGGTCTTACCAGTGCTCTTTCACCACTGCAATAAAATATAAAATTAAGATACATATCTTTAAGCAATGAATTAAGATATACTCAGTACACTTATTTTATAGGTATCAAATTAGGTTTTAAATGAAGTTCTTTAAAGAGTAAATTATTTATTTAATAATTAATGTACACACACGTTTTAATTACAGTATAAAACGTAGTTACCAAATAATGTAAAAAGGTATTGCTTCTAACAGACCTGAGACTGTTATAAGAGTGTGAATAATAGCAAATTTTGTGTGTACTAAATTATATATTGTTATACATAAGATCGCTATCCACATATTCGGGTCGGCAGTATTACAAGGCCGGCCCGATGTAATAACTACACAGATTCGGCTTTTGGCCCCATCGCATCTGCACATTCGGTTCATCTCACCAAAACCCAAACGGATTCGGCCTAGCGGTATTTTTTCCAAACGTCCATCTACATTACGTCCGACTAATACATTTAATTTGTCAAAAATAAGCAATACATTCGATATGTCTCTTGCCGGCTTTTAATAGTGCTTACTAGTTAGATATAATTTAATCACACACATAAATAAATATTTCCTACTTACAAATTAGTAACATATATTAGAATAAACAAAATTTTATTTTTAACTATAAAAACATAGGAATTATTGCGCAAACATTTCTTACCAAAATGTCTTAAATACTACATTTACATTTAGGATTACGTTAATAATTAACTTTCTTTAAAGACATTTTATAACAGAGAAAATTTTCTATTAAAGCAAATGATAGGAAGTTTATATTTCTACTGCAGAAACTAGCGAGCGAACTATAGTCAACAAAGAAAACACAAAACATTAAAGTGAAGTTTTACTTAAAGTTTACGTACTTACCTACGTAAAAACGTGAAAGGTATACGGAAATTGTATCATAGATATGTCTCAAGCGCTCGAAATAGAGACAACTCGACGTATCCGCACTGAATAAAAACATAAGTTAGGAAGTGTTTGAGTCAAAAATTATTATTAAAATTTAAATCGTGATATACAAATCCGCTTCCTAAATCTCTCCATTCAATCTACTAGAACATTTTCCATTGCTGATTATAACCTGTTTTATATTCGTGTGGTAAGATAAGTGCAGCAGTGTACGTCTAGTGGAACCGGCAGTCTCAGCTTTTAATTGAATTCGTATTGTCATGTACAGGTTGTTTACATTTGACTTTTAGTCAAGGAAGTAGAAATTTCGTCCCTAAATGTGGGCGATTTTTTAATGAGTAACTTTCTTGACATTCATGGTTTCAATCTGTAATTTTGATCAATTCATACTTTTTTAGTAGTAGTTACTACTAATTTATTATTACTAGTAGGTTTTACTAGTAAAACCCTTTGGGAAAATTGCGCTATTTCAACAAGTTTTGGAAATGCTTTTCTTATTTTAGTATATTTCGTGGATTTATAACGCTATAAAAAGATAATTGAACGGTCCTACTGTATCATCCAAACATAAAACGTACAGTAGCCTAGGGCAGCCCGTCTGAAGGAGATCCAGTTTATCTAAAGAGAAATAATAACATGGATTTGTAGAAAATAATAGTTTGAGCTTTGTTTATTGAATTGATTTGGAAACAAGTGTAATTTAGTAATTTTATATTATTCAGGGACACATACAATTATCGACCTCTAATAGACTAAATTTGCTACCAGGTAGAGGGCCTTAAACAATTATAAAACTCTATAAAACAATTGTAAAATGCAAAAATGCTCTAGAGCAGCATTGCGACATTTTAAGACCAGACAAGTTATATATAAAAAGCTAATATTTTTAGGAGCTTGTTTCTCCTTGAACCTTCAAATTTATCGTTAGCATATCTTGTTTCAATTGTTATGTTCGGTCAAATCTTATGTCTTTCTTACCTATTAATATACTACAGAACTCGAATAGTAATTAAATCGTTCAAAACTTTACATGATTTGTCTCTTAGCTTCGAGGGAAGATTAGGTGTATTAGAGAAGACAAATTTGGAAAATTCCTCATTCATTATGTTGTTATTTCCAAGCGTCTGTCGAAAAATACGATGTTGTTCGAGAAATAATATGCATCCAACCATCAATGCAAAAACAAAAAAACAAGTTTTAAAAAAACCGTTTGCAAATAAAATTTTGCGTGCGACGGATTCGTTCACTGATGTCTGATGATGAGTCATATATTCATTTCAAAGGCTTTTTATGTAATTTGACGCCAGATAATGAACGAGCACAGATTTACTGAAGCACAAATATCGGACTGCTGGCTAATGATAAGTAGTTACCAGATTTCCACTAGAGAACAATATGTGATATAAATTTTGTTGTATATGTACTTTAAGTATTCACCTTAAAACTACTACTTCGAGTATAACCATAAAAACACTTAATAATAAAAAAATTTTATCCAAGTTGAATCGAATATCTAGTTACGTAATATAATAATCACGTTGAAAAGGTAAATCTGTGGTCAAGTTTTTAAATAAAAGACATCCGCGTTAAAACTCGTTTTCTCACAATGATGCACGTTTTTTGATTATCACGTGTTGATTCTGAAGTATTTTAAATCATGAAGTATAAATATAAGCATAAATAACCTGAGCATTTAAAAAAAATTATAAATATTTAATCGGATATTCCTACCTGTCTTAGGGTCAAGCTAAAAGTTCCTTGCATTTTACTTTAATTGAGGTGCAATCAAACCTAAACAGTGATATTATCCACAATATCGCCCGTGTCAACAATAATAAAACTTCCGACTTTCGTCTTTTGCAAAGGTTTAAAGTCTCCGTTTCCTGAGCTATCCCAATAAATACCCCCTCTACAATATGTAGCACATGTGAGCCTCTTACTCGTATATTTAAGCTCCGTCGAATTAACATACGCATGTTTGGACCAAATCTGAATGATTGTGAGTTGTGTATGACCTTTGTATCTTTAAATTCTAGTAGGGTTTGTTCACGAAGTGTGCCGTGTCAAAATAGTGCCTTTTATGTGTAATCGTGGTTAATCATAACTTTATGTCCCCGTCTGGTTTAATCCCGTAAGTTGTACTCTTTCTATATCTACCTGCTCGTACATAGCTGCACGTCAATTCTAGCATTTGCGAATTTGGAGAGTAAATTTGTTTGTGGAAATTATGATAAGCAAAAAAATTTATCTGCGGACAGCACCGACATGTAAAATATACATTTATTGGCAAGAAACTAGTAATTTTTTACTTCCTAACACAACAGACTGTATTAACAATTATAATCGGCTTAAATTTAATTTGTGCTTAGATTAATCAGAACGCAATGATTTTGATTAATAATCGTTTTCAAATAAACAGAATGGCACAGTCAGTATGTCAAATAAATAAATAAACATTCAATAAATACAAATTCGTAATACGACCAATAATAATTTAATTAAACTTAACTATATAGCTTTGTAGAAATGAGTTTATTTGCTTGTGACAAAAAAAATCTTCGTTTACGGACAATAGTTTGAGCTGAATTAACAAAAGGTATGCCTTCTAACAGGTGATCTTTTTGAATTTGTCGCGTTTTTTCTTCTCATTCGATCTCTTTTTATGCTTCAAAGGATCGCGTATTCACCCTGCCTTATCAAGAATATAAAATAGTAAATTTGTAATGAAATGAGATATTGCCAGACCATTGTAATATATTTTTGCGAGTACGAAATAAAAAAAATATAAAGCTCAAAGAATTAAAAGTAAAAAGATCATATTTTTATACAATATATTTTGATGAATACTGCTTAGTATAAAGCCATCTGGAGATTGCTGTGCACAATCTTCGCCTTGCGTAACGCGCTACTGTCAAACACTCAATAATGATACAACACTACCGATTGTGTGACTGTCATATAAAAATATCACATCTTATTGACCTTCCAATCAATTCTCCAGATCTATCATTAGGTAAAGCTGGCTGTTGTAAGACTGACGCAACAAGCAAACCTTACTGATTTTCTTTGTAGCTTTCCTCAATGTGTAACTGCTAAAGTGGTAGAGACATATTTCCCCAAAACGAGGTTCGATATCACTGCCGGGTGGACATAGATATCTAATTTTGTTACATCCGTAATAGGTGACAGGAGTGGTTTCAGCTAGCCGTCATCGCTGGCCCACCAAGTAAAGGGAAATTTAGAAGGCCTTGTTTAAATACCTCTGTGTTACGGCAGCGCGCCCTTTGCGGTAAAGACTCTCCTAAAACACTACAAAAGACAATACCGATACTTCTGATATTAAATTATTGTAACAATTTAAAAAATAACAATTTGGAGCCCGTTCACATTTTAACCAACCAGTTTGTATAATAAATACATATATAACATACATTATTAAAAAAGAACGATGTAAATGATATACAGATTAACATGTTACACATTTATATAATTTGAGGTTGAAAAAGCAAACCAGGTTACTAACAAATGGACCGTTTGATATTCGTTTGATCGTATTTTTATTATAAACTTTTATTTAACATTATTTAAATTATTTCTAATAATTTTTCTTTTTAAATTATTAGCTAATCTTTCGCAACCAAACTTTACCAAAATTTTATAAGATAATTTCAGTTTTAGTTTTCTTAGTAAAAACAATGTAAGCGAGCATATTGATATTCTTTGAAATATCTTTCAAACTTTTTCAATCAGTAAATATATCGAAATATGTAGATGATATTTCATAAACATAAATACGGGTAATTACCTAACAGGTCAATCATCGGGTTTCCGCATCAGAGAACTAATATCAGTTTGTTTTATAGATACATTAATTCATACTTATAAGGCATGTCATTTAGTTCCTTGCATGTACAGTCCTAGACTAAAATGTTAAGAATTATTTCTCAATAAAATATACCTACTTACATAATTGTAATTGCGCAGAAAGACAATAAATTCGTTGTCTATAACTTATTATGTATAAAATGTCAATCCGCATTACCAAGTAAATAATATTAAAATTAATAATACAAAATAATTTAAATGTATAACAATTGTATATTATAAAGTATAAAAGGACAGTAATGGACCTGTACAGCACACGAACATAAAATGAAATGGTAGACCCGTTCGTAGTACGTTTACAAATGTACGTCGTTTTTAATCAATAAATGATTGGAGTTTTGTCTATGACTGTCCTACTACCATTTTCCATCGAAGTTGTCACGTATCTTTCACGCCGTTACATATTTAGCCCAAGACACATTTCTGCGGTTAACTTGCAAATAAACCAGCATCCAGTAATGTTCTTTCTTTACATTGTAAGTCATATTCGACCAATTTCATAATAATTTTTACTTTTACAAGTTATGATTTCATTTTGCGAAGCATAAAAGCTTTCAGAAAAGTTTAGACGGATTTCAGTTTCTTGTTCATTGTACTTTATAATGGAATGGATAAAGATCGAGAAATCGTATGTTTTTTGTTTCGGAAGTTGTATAACTTTATTGACATTCTTGAGTAGTCTTATTTAAAGATTTTTTTATTTCAGATTAAACCATGGCTCGTGCTCTCGTTGCCGCTGGCCTCATTGTCGTCGTAGCTACATTTTTAGCAGGATTGGCTATGGTGGAATGTAATCCGGCTATTGGTAAGGATTTTTTGTTCTTCTTTTACGTTTCTTGTGTACCAACATTGGTAGGGGCATTGACTATACGAGCTTAGGCTGTCACAAATTTAAAAATATACAAAATCGTCTTATTGACATGATAATCACAAAATATTCGTTTCAAAATTTAAAAAGTCACTATGAGCGATACACTGTCTGCAAAATTCAAAACCTCTGTCTGCCTGTTTCATAATTATATTTCTATACCTACAAATGTGTACATAAATAGAACAACAGCGAACAAAGACCATTATTTAGTATAAAAACATCAATAATTATTAATAAATGCGGTACTTCACCGGCATGTCGTCATACAGGTTGAACAAGATAGACCGGAACGACATGACTTCCGTATATTTTAATGAATTGAGCTTCTCATACAACGTCATTAATGTAAAAAAAACTCCAGACAAGTGAGTCAATTGCGATAGGAAAAGAAAGGAAATAAGTACGTTCAAAATTAATAAACAAGGTCCTATAATATTTTACCGTCACCATGAAAAGATACTTTGTTATATTCTGTACAATTACTTATGTCACAATCTAGCGGTCTGTGCGATTCACCTATATAGCTTCTAAATTATGTTAGGTATATTTATAGTTTTTAATAGAACTACAAGGCTCTAAGTCTCGTCATTTAGTGGCTATGTCAAATTATTATGTTGTTGCAAAAAATGTCTTCATATTAATTAATTTCATTAATTTGTTACAATTTTTAAATGATCAAGTAAACGAATATTGAATATCCGTTTATTTTTACAGCGAGTGGTTGTAAAAACTATGAAAACGTTATTTAGTATAAAGTTTATTTATAGTTATTTCTTTGAAATTGATAGCTCATTTATTGAGAGTAAAATTAGGACAACTTCGGAATGCTATATGACAAATCAAAATAATCTAAACAGATTTAGCTTAGTTATACATTTATTATAACAGAAAAATGTTATAAAATTATATATTAATTTCTCGATTTACATTAATAAATGTATCTAGCCAAAAATAGTTTAAAGTCCACGTAGTAAGTATGCTGGCGATCATGAACATTTGTTAGTTGTCGGTATTTGTTGATATCTTATTACCCAAAATGAGTAAAAACATTTTGTTCATGAGAGATGTCCGGACTATCATGCTCTTACTTAGTTTTTAAAATCCAAAACAGTTCCAATATTTAGTTTTATCTATAATGAAACATTGTTTTCTTATGCCTGCGTGTAGTTAGAAAGGGGCACTTACTGTACCAGTTAGATATTAATCTTTCAGCACAAACACGTGATATCATATTACGGGATCCAAAACCACAATACATATATTTGACTTATACCCAAAACTTACAACAACAAACAAACATTCGTCTGTAGAATCCTCCTCCGCAATATTGTAGTTTCAAAGTAAAATACGGCTTGACTCAATTTTCTATGTACTTTGACATGACAACTAACCCGATCTATTTTGGACCGTGTCCCGGTCGAGTCAAACTTGATCAATTGTTGTCAAACTTCACCTTTCCTATATTATACAGCCCGTTCTATTTCTCGTGCGGTCGAGACCCAAATAGCCTCAAAAGTTATAGATAATGGATACACTTCTGTCAGAGTATAAAATGCCAATATGTGTGGCACTTTAACGGTTCTTCTACGAGACAAGGCAAAGAATGTGATGTAACATACACATTCTATTTCACATTGTATTATTGACTTTTCATTTCGTATAGGCGTTTCTGAGTGGAGTCAAAGATGTGTACTTTTAAAAGCTCCAGAACTATATTTTCTGGAAATATACCGACTTTGTCATAAAAACCTAAACAGATGGTTTTATTAAATCATTGATTAACACTTTTGGTTCTGTTTTTCTGTTCTATTTAATAAAATTCAAATTTTCCTCTACATAATTTTAAATATAGGAAAAGCTTTTTGAACCCACAGAGAACTTTACACGCTTAACAATTCATTAAACATAATAACTAGGTACTTGCTGCCTACAAGGAATAAGGCGATAATAAATAATAATAATAATAGACCCCAACCAAACACACCAAATGATTTTTGTTTTTTTTTACAATTATAAATTTAAATGATTTATAATCGTCAATAATTAATAAAATAGTAATGTATTATCAAGAAATGTAGCTCATCACAGCATTGCATCACTGTTAATATATTTTACCTCAACTACACACTTTAAGATATTATTTTTAAACGATCACAGAATGTTTAAATAATCAAAAATTTTTATCATTCCTTGAAAAAGTTAGCTTTTACTTAACTATATTTAGATTTCTACAGTACTTCTAGTTTTTCATTGTTACTTAACTATTTCTCGCAAACAAATCTGAATGTTGCAGCGCCGGCTGTCGTGAATGAAACGTTAATCAGGCATCTAGCACGCAGTACAGTCAGAAAAAAAGATTAAATGTTTTAATACCTTCAGTTTTTTTTCAAGAGCTTATCGTTTTTGTATTGAAATTTACCATAAATGTGACCGTAATCATGTTATAACCGCGATATTACAATATTAGGTTAAATTGTATTTTAAACAGATTTTGAGAATAATATTCCCAAAATATTCTAGGGATATTTTATTATTACAGTTTTGACACTACAGTTGTCATAGGGTCTTTATCCAATGAAGGGCTTAATAGTTGTGATATTTATAAACTTTTTTTGACAACGGGTAGATATTCATCTCCACTAATGACGTAAAAGAAAGAGGAGCTTGCAAGACAGTCGTCCTTTTTGATGATTATTTTCATACCTTCCAGTAAAATTAGTAAGTTTCGAGGTAACGAGCCATTCATATAATGTACCATCTAGGTAGAGACGTTAAGGTATTCGTTGTCAAGGTAGCGGCATTCGACACAAAGTATTAAACTCGGGAAAAAGTAGCTTCACTCATAATTCTTTCACAAGCAATCGTAAAGTCGAAAATTACATAATATTTATATTTATTATACAAATATAATTAAATTATAATTACCTATTATACAAAGATGTGCTTGTTAGTTCTTACTTTAAAAACTTCTTACGAAACAGTTAGCAAAAATAGTTTCACCCCAAATTTAAAGCTGTATCAGCGAAAATTAAAAAAATTTAATATCAACAAGGTATGAGCATTTCCTGGATATGCATATTGCCGCAGATTGTAGTAAATCCTTGAATTTATTAATTGTTATAGTATTAATTTCATAACCCTACTGCTGCGTTTTAGAACTTAGTATTTATTTTTGATTAAAACTCAGAACAACATAATCTAAAAAAGACATCTCAAAATATTCCATTTCCGTGTTCACTATCTAAATTCTTAATAGTAAAAAAAATTACTAAATTGCGTTGCTGACCGTACCAAGACAATGACACCAATCCTTGTTTTGGTTATTTCACTTTCGCTACCACACAATATTTCGAAATGTCACCTTTACGGCTTACACTTGGCCTCTGCGTGCGAAACGTGTCGCAAATACTTGAATATTAAACAAATTTGTCATTCAGTATTAAGTAGGTAACGTATACCGTCGGTATACGGGGCGAGTCATTATAAAGGTTTTTAAAAAATTTACTACTATTAAATCGAGTTTATTTACGGAACACACAAGTACCATTGTTCTTATATTCCGAGGTAGGTACAGTATGGAAGCGGTATGCGGAGCGCCTACTAAAGACTTTGTGTAGGTCCTACACAAAGTCATATTAAAATTGTAAGTAGTCGAACAACTTATAAATTTCCGGCCCCAACGATTTACTTAACAAAATATCATAGAAATCATAAATAACAAGTAATTCTTAGCTATTAAATAATTTAGCCAATCAGGTCTTTAATTCCTACTGCTATACGAAAACAAATTATGTTGAATATTCGTAGATGCCAACGAAACTGGACTGTGTTTTTATGTATGTGTTTATTAGGTACTGTTGAGAATTAGACTCACAGCAAATCCGTTGGTAAATTAATTTTCGTGAGATGTGACTTAGTTACTTTAAGGCCTAGGTGCCAAGATTTGAAGCATCAAAGTTTTGATAAATTACGTCAAAAACTTGATGGTATTTTATATTCTGTAATGCTGCCAACGCCAGCATGTAGGTCGCGGAAGTGCAGAATTTTCATTTTACGAGTTTTCGCAGAAGTTACAATTTTTCGTGAGAATATCGTTTCCCACTATAAAAACAAATTACTTGTTTCATACTGGTCTTAAGTACAATGTATCTTAATTTTAAGACACTTACCTGTTACTTCAAACTGAAAATACAATGAGTGTACATACTCGTATGTACTTAGGCAACTAAACCATAAAACGTTACTACAGCCGAATGTTTTTCCGAACTGGTGGTAGTCATGTTTTATTTGACATCAATAAGAACAAGTAATTGTCAATGTTGAGAAACAAATATTTCATTTCATTTCAACGGTTAATGTTGGAAAGTTTTAGTAACATTCCTTCCACGTCAAAGGTACTTGTTAAATAATTGTGTATTTCATATCTATATCCACATTGCGAGCTAAGATTCCTTTCATCTCTCTAGGGCAGACTTGATACCTGCATCTTACGGTCGTTACGATATGTACCGTTTTGTAGGTAATTACTCGATTTTACGCACAGTTAGTTATGAACCGAGCGTAACTTAATTGAATACAAAAAGCCCGGGCTAATCCATAAAGACGTAGATTTTATTTAGATTTATCTAAGAGCTAGCTCACCTAAATGGTCAATTAAAAAGCGAACTTGTTCTATACTATACGAGTATAGCAATGAAAATCTTAGTCATAAGTATTTTGATTTATTTTTTTATGCAGTTCGCTGTTGCACGTTTTTTAGAATATGTATACTATACAGTATGAAACAAAGGCTCTCTTTGTTTGACCATTTAGCTGAGATCTGAGTCTAATTAGGCTTAGGTTTCAGCCTTATACACATTTGTTCGGCAACAGTTGCTAAACAAGTTTGGCACTATTTGGGCTACGTTCTGTATCGTCTAGGGCAGGGTTTCTCAGAATAGGGTGCGCCATTCGACTGTAGGGGGTTCGCGACATGATTTACTTAATGGTGGCTAGATAACTTAAGGTTAAAATTACTCCTAAAATCGACTCAATGTTGGCATGTTGGCTACCAATTCAAAAGGCAAACATAATAATAACAATAATAAATCCCCAGGCAAACACACCAACTGTATGGCCCCAAAGTAAACAGAGTTGTGTTATGGATGTCCATACTGCGAACTGGGTACCCAGAATAAACATACGTATATAAATATCAAGAACCATGACCCGAGAACAAACATCCGAGTCCATCACGCAAATGAATGCCCCGACCGAGACACAAAACTGCGACCTCCAGCGTATGAGGCAGGGCTCCACCCCACTTTTTTAATGCTACACACCACACTTCACCACTTGGCTGTCTTGGCTTTACATTTTTATTCGACAACCAGACATAATTATGTTTAATGGATACCCTTGAAAGCCAAATGGGGCAATAAAATTACTTAATTATTTCAACTAAAACCTAGCATGATAACATTTTTGTCAATTGAAACACAAAAGTATCTTTTTTCTTATTATGAACACTTATAGGTGAGCCATTACTAACAGAAACACTTATTTATACTTGCGTAAATTAATATGTTTTTTTTTCAGCGATAGGCTTCGACGCAATGGAAGTATGCATAGAGAATTGCGCGCAATGCAAGAAGATGCTCGGCGCTTGGTTCGAAGGCCCACTATGTGCGGAATCCTGCATCAAATTCAAAGGAAAACTGATTCCTGAATGCGAAGACTTTGCCTCGATATCACCGTTCTTAAATAAGCTTTAAATTAGTGCCAATTTCGTTTAATGTTCTTATGATACTTGTGACTATTTTAATTTGAAAACTAATTGACGAGTTATTCATTTGTTCTTAGAGATACTAGATCATTTGACGTTTTTATTTGTTGCCTTAGCTTTTTAAATTCATGTACAAGTATTTAGGATTAGAAAAGGAAGATAAATTTGTGAATTATACGCAAATGACTGTGTTAAAATATTGTATACAGCGAAAGTAGCAATACCGCCTATATTCAATGTTTAGTTGTAAGTTATGCCTATATACTATATAAAAATTAATGTAACTTCATATATCTTCAAATAAAAATATCTTAAAATAAAATTTAAAAAAATTATAATAATAATGTAACGTAGATAGAACCTCAAACAATACTTAGATATCCATACAAAATACCAAAGCATTTTTTATTATAATATAGTTTAAGGTAACTAACAGTATTTTAATTTAACGTTCGCTTTTGTACTAGTTGTATACAAAAAATATAGTAAATTTATAAATAAAACAAGGTGTTTCTTCTATTCGTCTCCAAAAATACATTTATTCAAAAGATAAGTATAAGTCGCTCACTACACTTACACATTGTAGATGTAAAAGTTTTATAAACCATAAGCCATTTACAATTATTGGAATTTGCAACATTGATCAAACACAGTTTAAGAAACAGTAAAATATACAAATGTACTATTTACCGAACTTTAGGGCAAATCCAACCTTATTTGTTCTTATTTTGAACCACATGAGCGTTAGTGTGTGCTTAATTTGTCACACAAGACAAACATTTAAGAAATAGGTTGGATTTAGTACATATCAAAATAATAAAATGATTTTCAACAACTCCCATAGTTTGTTACATTGAGATTAAAATAATAAATCTCCAACTTCATTACCGCATCTTATTAATGTAATTGTAATAGATTAAATACATTAAACAGCATTATCCTTAAATCTACTGTTAATTTAAAAATGTACACTAAGTTATTTCTTAGTTGACTGGTATTTCAACTTGAGTATTGGATGTGTCCATAGCTGGCGTGTCTGTTTCTGTTACTTCAGCGGCTAATTCTTGTGCTGAAAATATGCAAAATTACTAACTCATCAAAATTGCAAGCATTCCTTAACAGGGATTTTGTATGTGTAACAAGTCCACATGTGAGGGAGGAACTAAGTTTTTTTTTTTTAATACAGACTGACACAACAGGCTCAAGGCTTGAATGTGTTTACAAAATTTACTGTATATGATGGTATCAACTTACTGATATTACAGTGTTACCAAGATAAGAAATCTTCAAATCTGACTTAGGGTGTTACCACACCAATCGATCGTCCGTCGATCGACGTTGACTGTTCTATTCTGCCATAGATCGACGTCGACGGGTCGACGTCAAATTGGTGTGGTAACACCCTTAGATTGGCACTGTAAACCTAAAAAAGACTAGGATAAAGCCTCCGTGTATGCATAAGTTAAAAAAATATTTGAAAAAAGAACTTCTTTGTTAACATGCAAGTTCATGTATTTTTTTGGATTTTTTTCTTCCAGCATTAAATGGGAAATTTTCTTAAACGAAAATACGAAGGTGTATACCTGGCTCAGTAGCACTAGATTCCTGTGTTTCCTGTTGTGTTTCTTCCATTTGGACCTCGGTGTTAGATGGATTAGGCTCTTCAGGGAGTAACTGAAAACAAAATTGCACAAATGAGATAGGCATTTTTGTTTACTTCTATACTTGTTACTATAGTAACTATAGACTTTTGTTACTGAATGTAACAAAAATCTATAGTAACTTTTGTTTGTAAATGCCTGATATCACGCTTTATTTGAATCATAACTAGGGACACAGTTATTATGGTTTTTAAAATAATAATGAAGGTATCATAGTACTTTTCCCCCAGTTGTTTGTAAGGAGGAGTAAACAGGGTGGAATTTTTTAATGCCACCTGGAGGGAAAGTTCTCTAAATAATAGAGATAGCATATTTTACTCCAAAGAAACATTCCTTTATTTTTGAAAAAAAATAAAACCGCATTCAATTTTCAATTTTCGAAAATTCGTTTGCTTCACTCGGGAATCTAACCGACTAAAATCTGTAAAAATTACACCCTGTAATTTTATTGCATCGACCGTTAGCGTCAATTACAAGGATGAAATCTCTCTAACATGCTTGTTCAATTTAATTAAAGGAAAACCATGAAATCTGTACTTATAAATTCAATGGGTCAAGCTAAAGCACTTTCACTCAAGGATCCATCTGTTTCTGGTTACTTATGTTAGTAATTAATAATTTACCATTGACGTCATTAATTATTCATTCAAATGACAAATTAAGTACTATTTGGATAAGACGATTGCAATTAGCACGTGTTTGTAATGCAAACTCCTTTCTTAGATGCGACATAACTGCGTGTATGTAACTAGTTTTAAATATGGAATGTAAAATTAGAAAATATGTAGATAAATATGTATGATAAATATGTAGAAAAATGTGAATCTAGCTCTGCACTCGGTTCGTATTGTAAATAATGGTAGAAATTTTAAAGAATACGGGCAGTTACGAAAGTCGGCGGCAAACTCTTCAGCAGAACAATAACGATTTGATCTAAATGTTTCATTAATTTTAACCCTAATTCTGACTCGGTATCAAGTCGATTTCTATATTTCGTTTTTATCATGGCCAGGTGTGAAGAAAACCCACTCTCACATAAGTATGTTGTAGCAAAGGGTAAAAGGAAATTCACCGCTTTGCGTGTGAGTTCTGGATACTCTTTCTGCAGCCCACAAATCTATCAAAGACATCATCAAGCGTTATTAAAATATACATATCTTATCGCGAACCCCCTACCTTCGAATGGCGAACCCCTATAGGTTCACGTACCCCACTTTGAGAAACACTGGTCTAGAGTGAATCCTGTTCGTGTTCGTGAAATTATACTATTTCCATTTCTTTATTTTCTCGATGACAGTTCTAATTTGATATAATGTAGTGTTGTGACCAAATAAGTAATTATATCGATCGCATATATTTATTATATTTTGAACAAAGACAAATACAACAAAAAGATTCAAATAAATTTTTTTCATGTGGGAACACTCAATGGCCCACCGCCATTTTGTGTTTGTTTTAATCTGTCACTCGCAACAAGACGGTCGTGCTAGTCACTACATATCTGTTTGCTAAGTTTTTTCATATTATCCATACGTTACGTTGTGTATTTTGTGTTCCTCCGTGTTGATTGCTGCCCAGCTGTCAAATATCAAAATGCCGAAAGGATCTGTTCTGAAAAGGCAGGCGAGAGAACTGGTGATCAAGGTTCGTAATTACTTTGAAGCAGAGTATCAAAATGATGGCCCGCTATTACCACTAATATAAGCTTCGTACGCCGAAGAAAAAACGCCAACCACGTAGTGTGACATCGGTTGACAACTTCAACGCTGATGCTATTTGCCGTCATATATATGATTATTACTTGCGCAAAGAAATTCCAACACTTAAAAAACTTGTTTCTTTACGTGAATGTGGTTTGTTCCATGGCCAAAAATCGTCGTTAAGCTTAGTTTTGAAAGAAATTGGATTTTCTTATAAAAAATCGGACAAACGTAAAATATTGATGGAGAGTCACGACGTTGCTATGGCTCGCTGCGAATTTTTGAGCGAAGCCAAAAAGATATCAGATTTATCAAATGTTATTTTCACTGACGAGACTTGGTTAAATGCAAACCACACCGTATCTAAGAACTTCGCCTTCGCATCTGGCTTACTGGAGCTTGGCGAAGTCTCTCAAGATGGACTCTACCGCGTCATCGATGCCTCCGCTCCTTAGGCCTCCGCCTATGACTCCCGCCTTCGATGACTACGAAAAAGTTGAAACCCTAGCCGATAGCTAACCCAACAATGTACACCAAGTATAGAAAGCACCAACGCCCTCCACATAGAAACTGTGAATAGCACAGTCGAAACTAAATGCGGCAACCCACCGACAGACACCCTGCAACCAGTAACGGTGGAAGAGGTACACACAATAATTAAAAACTTAAAACCGCATAAAGCTCCAGGTTCGGACGAAATACCAAACAGGGTTCCAAAAGCTCTCCCACTCGCACTCATACAACTCTTAGTAGTTATTTTCAATAACTTACTAACAAACTGCTCCTTTCCGCAAACGTGGAAGGAAACGATTGTCATAGGTATTAGGAAACCCGGAAAAATAGATGGCGCTACTTGCTACTGTAAACAACTCTCTCCATAAAATAATCATAAAAAAATAGTTAATCAACAAAAAATATATTTTTTTTATCGAAAACATCTTACAAAAGTCATAATTAAACTGTGCAAACGTTTGTGGTACTATCCAGTGCAAAAATATCCGGTTTTGGGATCTCAAAATAATATCTGTTAAAACACCGAGTAACAATTAATAACTAATAACGTAATTGTGCAATAATAAGTGGCATCAGTGATACTTGGTAGTGCTCCTTAAGTGAGATAGTGTCCGCGTCAAGCCTAAGCAAGTGATTAATACCTAAATTAATATCTATACATAATCTAAAGTGGTATTTTTGTGCAGTGACGGTATTAGCGAAGACGCATTATCCAACCCGCACGAGAGTGAAAGAAACGGCTAACGTCTTTTTCTGCGTACGAACTGTACTGTTATTTCGACTCACTCACACAAATATCAGCCAGCTGCGGGGCTGAAGGCGTTACAATCGAGAGTTACTACATTGACGACCAAGGTTCAAATCTTATACAAGTGCTTTTTTTTTTTTGGTTTTTTTTTTGGTTTTTTCTGAATTTGCCTAACATTTCACTATGAATGCACTACGTTCCCCTCCCTCGGGATCGAATAAAAAGGGCGGCTCGCAACCGGATCTCACTAAGCTGAAGGACACGGAAAACCAAGTTACTCTCCGGAAACGTAAGCAACCTGAAGAAGACTGTATAAAACATGAACTCGCAGAATTTCGTAAGGAAATGATGTCGTTCTTCATCACTTTCAGTAACAACCACAATGAAAACTTGCAAATGATTCGTAATGAAATAACTACTGAAATAAAGGAGCATGTCTCAGCCTTGACAACTAAAATAATGGAAGATCAAGAACAAATAAGAGTAGATATGAAGGAGCTCGCAAATAAAATCTGCTTAGTCGAAAAAAAAATTCCTAATGTAGCGACCCTTCAAAAAAAACTTGAATTGGTCAACGAACATGTGCTGTTGCTGAAAATGGAAATGAATAAAAATAAACAATTTTCAATGCTGAATAATCTTGAAATCTCCGGCGTACCATTTACCAAGGGAGAAAACTTATTTAGCATATTCCGCAGTATATGTACGAGGGTCGGTTTTTCATTATTGGATCATGATGTCGATACAATACACCGGGTGCGCCGCTTTCAATCACCTGAAAAAGACGGACAAAAGATAACTCGACACCCAGCTATCGTCGTCAGGTTCGCACAACGTAGACGAAAAGACGAGCTTTTAGCAGCCGTCCGCGCTCGCCGCGGCCTCACCACCGCTGACATCGACCTGCCGGGCCCTGCGCTCGCGTTGTTTGTTGGAGACCACCTGACACCCAGTAACAAACTATTGCTAAAACGGGCGCGCGATCTAAAGGCCGAATTACACTATACGTACCTGTGGGTTCGTAACTGTAAAATATTCTTGCGCAAAAATGATAACAGTAAGGCAATATGTATTACTGAAGAAAAAGATCTTGAAAAAATTAAGTGACTATCGATCTCATTAAGTTATCTTTCTAATTTAGTTACTAAATACTGTAATTTGGCTTTTTATTACATTAACATTACTTTTAAAAAATATATATTCTATAATTCATGCATTATAATGACGATAATATGCTGGTATTATTTTCTTAACTGTTATTCTTATTTTATTGTAAGCATCCAGGCACACTTACTCAGAAATATTTTATTTTTATTTATTTTAAACCTAAGCTTAAAACGCGCACGTACGTTACTGTTTTTTATCGTATTTTTTCCAACAAGTTGTTCACGTCACGACAATTTGATCAAAATGTTATCTTTTTACATACCTACTAATAACAATGACTTCTAAAACCTTTTATATGTATTACCAGAATACCAGGGGACTGCGAACAAAAACACACACATTTTTCGCCCAAGTAGCACAATCAAACTTTGATATTATATTTATTTCAGAATCGTGGTTGACTTCGGATTTTTATGATAATGAATTATTTGATAGTAGCTTTACTGTATTTCGTTGTGACCGGTCAGCTGTTGACAGTGGTGCCGGGCGGGGCGGGGGGGTCGCGGTGGCTGCGCGGGCGCATCTCCGACCAGTCCGCCGCGACTGGCCCGTGCCGCCGCGCGCTCACTCAGACTGCGTGTGGTTGTCTTTACCCTTAGACCCAAACAATCGTGGCTCATCGAGGTATGAAACACAGGGTCGATTTCTTAACTTAGCCTGCATTTACATTCCCCATGGACCCGGCTACAGGGATGCATTAACTTCTTTCCTCGAAATCGCTGCTCAAATAATGATCGACAAACCCAATGACTTGTTTTTAATAGTGGGCGATTTTAATATTTCCGATGCAGAATGGCAAACTTGTAGTTCAGCGGAACTTTTACTAATTCCCAGTGGTAATTACGCAACGCAAGCCATGTTTGAGTTTTTATCACTTACAGGTTTGAAACAATATAATCATGTTCTCAACTCTCATAATAGGACCCTAGATTTAGTTTTAGCCAACAGTGATTGTATAATTTCCCCGTGCGATAAACCACTCGTCTCTGAAGATAAGCACCACAAATCACTTTTGATTGACCTGACATTATCTCATTGTGCCCCACTTAAACATGCGGATATTTATTTTTTTAATTTTCACTTATCTGATTTCGATCAAATAAATTATAAGCTCTCTAATGTTGACTGGTACGAATTTTTTCATAACTTAAATACCGAAGAGAGTGTATTGAAATTTTATAATTTTTTGAATGAATTAATTAATAGGTACGTTCCCCGGCGCCGCACAAGATCCTCAAATACGAAACCCAGCTGGTTTAGCCGCCCTCTTATAAAAGTGTTGAATGAGAAACGTAAATTTCATAAACTATGGAAGCTTTATAAAAATCCTCTAGACTATCAAAGTTTTAAAATTTTACGTAATCGGGCCGAAAAAATGGAAAATGAGTGTTACCGTAACTTTATTTTTTCATCCGAGGAAAAAATTAAGACGCTTCCTAAATTCTTTTGGTCTTACATAAAATCAATAATTACTAATAAAGGGTTACCTCAAATTATGCACTACAAGGAATTTCATACTGTTGATGGCGAACAAATTTGTAATTTTTTTAATGAACATTTCCACTCGGTTTTTGAAGATCCAACTATGAATGATAGTTTTAACGGCCGTGATCCACCTAACAACCCTCTAATTGACATTCATTCAATTGATTTTGATAAAAAACTTGTTTACAAGTATTTAAATTCGATAAATGTTCATAAAGGGTCAGGTCCAGATGGAATACATCCTTTGTTAATAAAAAAGTGTTCATCTTCCTTAGCATTACCTATCTCAATAATATTCAAAAAATCTCTGAATGAGGGCCAGGTTCCCGATATCTGGAAGCAAGCCTGGGTTACTCCTGTACCTAAAGGTCGCATAAGCTCTAATATAGAGAATTATAGGCCAGTCTCTAAGCTTTGCCAATTCGGTAAGATTATGGAGAAAATAATTACTGACCAGCTCTCCGAGGTAGTGCGTTGTCACATTATCCATAACCAACATGGTTTTTTTAAGGGTCGTTCTGTCGATACTAATTTGTTGGTATTTACTGAAGATATCCTGGAAGCTATGCAGGATGGTTGTCAGATAGATGCCATCTATACCGATTTCGCAAAGTGTTTTGACAAAATTTGTCATAACACACTTTTAGAAAAAATTTGGCGGCTCGGTATTCATGGCGATCTATTCAGATGGATCAAGTCTTATATAGAAAAAAGAAGTCAATCAGTTGTGCTATCTGGTTATACATCGGAACGTAAGCAAATTTGTTCTGGGGTCCCCCAGGGGTCACATTTGGGACCTTTGTTGTTTACTTTATTCATTAATGACATTACCAAAAATATTAAACATTCCAAATTGTTACTTTACGCAGACGATACCAAGATTTACAGAGTTATACGTGACGTTAAAGACTGTGAGTTATTACAACATGACCTACACCATTTTGAAATTTATTGTAAAAATAATAATTTAATTCTGAATTTAGATAAATGCAATGTTATTAGTTTTAATAAAAAGAAAAATGTGATAGAATTTAGTTATTCCCTATTTAATAAAAATATTAAAAGAGTCACTCAGATTCGGGACCTTGGTGTTATTATGGACACAAGGTTAACCTTCGTACCTCACATAGACTCAATTATTTGTAAGTCATACCAACAACTGGGTCTTATTTTAAGAGTGGGTAAACCTTTTAAGAATTCGCTTACATATAAGATCCTTTACAATAGTTTCGTAAGAAGTCATCTGGAGTTTGCGTGTGCTATTTGGAAACCTTATTTTAAATGCCATATTGATCGAATTGAAAGGATTCAACGAAAATTTGTTAAATCTTTAGACTTCAGAACTGGGCATTCTTATATAGACTACACTCAATCCCTAAAGCGTCATAAAATCCAGTCCTTAGAAGATCGTCGTGATTGTGTTGATTCCGTGTTATTGTATAAAATAGTGAATAACTTTGTTGATGTCCCCTGTCTATTAAATGGAATACTTTTGAGAGTACCCCGAAAACGTGAACGTCATTGTCGTGCAAAGAAATTATTTTTTATTCCCCTTAGTCGAACCCTATATGGTGCCAATGCTTTTGTTAAGCGTGCCTGTAAGCTTTACAATGATAATACAAAATTAGAAAATATTGATATATTTTTTGATACAATACCTGCTGTGAAGGAGTGTTTTAAGATATATAAATAAGATCAATAAATATAAATACCTACTTAGCTAATTGAATACCTTCTTTTTTGTGTAACTAGCTTTATTTATATATATTTATTATTATATTATTTTATATTTATATATATATATATTTTTTTTTGGCTTGTTTTATCTTCTGTTTATATACATTCTCAAGTCCTAAGTAAAAACTATTATAAGTAAGAAGTAGTTTTCAATAATTTCACATTATGATATGTTAGAGCTCAGATTAACTTTTTTTTTTTTAATATTCAATTCTTCTGTTTTTGTATTTAATTAAGGAAACTACAGGTCTTTTGTTGTAAACCTATTGTTTATTGTAAAAGGTTTTGTGTGACCGTTTGTTTCTAAAATAAATAAATAAAAAATAAAAACCGGCTAATGTACCTACAAGCTACCGTCCTATTAGCTTGCTTAGCGCGATAGGCAAATTATGCGAAAGGATCATTTTGAACAGGCTCCGAGAGGTCATCTATTCGAAGCACCTGTTACCGGATGAACAGTTCGGATTTAGGTCCCATCACTCCTGCTACCAACAGGTGCACCGCATCACGGAGCACATCTTGGAGCAAAGGAACGCAGGTCGAAAACCGATAGGCACGGGTGCGCTTTTCTTTGACGTGGCTAAAGCCTTCGACAAGGTGTGGCACAACGGCTTATTATATAAGCTCTTTGAATTTAGCGTGCCAGACAGCCTCGTGCACATCATACGAGACTTTCTCCACTGTCGAACCTTTCGCTACAGATTGGAAGGTGCACTCTCCAATCCCCGTCCTGTATTAGCCGGTGTCCCACAAGGCTCGGTGCTTTCTACAACTTTGTTTTCACTATACACTAGTGACATACCAAGGACGGACCTAACGCTCTTTGCAGACGACACCGCGCTATACACATCTGATAGAAATCTACGTAGGTTAACTAGAATACTTCAATCCGCAGCCAACGCATTAGGCGCTTGGTTTAGGAAATGGAGAATAGAAGTCAACCCAGAAAAAAGTGCAGCAGTGTACTTCTCTATCTCAACCTGCTCTAGGACAACCTCTAGGAAACCCTCTAAAAAATTAGGTCAGATCACCCTGTTTGGTACTCCGATCCCATGGGCTAAAAAAGTCAAATATTTAGGAGTCACTTTAGATAGTGGACTAACATTCGCGGATCACGTAAAACGCGTCCGGGACCGAGCCACCTTCTTCATGGGTAGGCTGCACCCTCTAATTTGCTAGAACAGTAAAATGTCGCTTAGAAATAAGCTTACACTTTACAAAACTTGCATCCGCCCCATCATGACATATGCCAGTGTTGCTTTCGCTCACGCCAGCAAGTCGAACCTCAATCACTTGCAGGTTATACAAAATAGGTTCTTACGCAAATGCGTCGGGACCCTGCCCTATGTCTAGATCTGCACAAGGATCTCGAGCTGCCCACCATTGCCGCATTCATGAAGTTGGCGTCTAGGCGCCACTTCGATAATGCTTCCCACCATCCCAACCCGCTGGTCAATAAGTCATCTGAATACACAGCCAACCCAGACGCGGCGGTTCGTTATAGGCGCCCGCGTAACGTCTTAACAGATCCCGACGACGATATTACAACAAGGAACGCCGGTGTTCCAGTTAGAAATAGGGCAACACGGCATTCGAATCGCCTAACCCACCGGTGGGTCAGGCTAACGCATCGTTCGCATTCCTACTGAGTTTCTTGCTGGTTCTTTGGCAGTAGATGATCCTTCCGAACCAGTGGCATTAGGAGTAAATTGAATTCGCTCCAGCGTGGCTTTGCCCAAAAAATATGCAGAGCCTACAAAACAGTGTCGCTCAACTCGGCGCTGGTTCTGGCCGGGATGCTCCCTTTGGATTTACGTGTTCGCGAATGTGCGTCGCTTTACGAGGCCAGGAGGGGCGTGCCCTGGCCAGAACTGGCAGGAAGGGAAGTTGAACGACCAGCCCCCATTACTGACACTCCCTATCCCGCGAAATTCGTAAGCCTTGAGTTCCAAACCCTGGTAGACCAGTAACAACTAGACGCAAATAGCGGATATGATATTCGCATTTTCACCGACGGCAGCAAAATTGACGGTAAGGTCAGAGCATCGCTCTCCCTGTGGAAGGATGAATCCGAGATCAAAGCCGTCAAACTTAGCCTGCCGTCGTACAGCACCGTCTACCAGGCGGAACTCTTGGCTATACATGAAGCTGTGGAGGAAATCCTTCGGAGAAAAGAAAAGTCATTCGCCATCTATAGTGATTCAAAGGCCGCTCTGCAAACCATCACGGGTCTCGCCTGCCATCATTCCCTCGCAGTTAAAACAAGAGCAAATATTATCTCTTTATCTCAGAAAAAATCTGTTGATTTGTACTGGATCATCAAGGCACATGCGGGAATCTCAGGGAATGAGCGGGCAGACCAGCTGGCAAAGGAGGCAGCATTAAATTTAAAAACGAGGCCAAAATATGACCTATGTCCCGTTTCATTCGTCAAGCGAAGCATTCGCATGCGGTCGCTTGACGAATGGAATGTCAGATACAAGGACAATAAAACTGGTGGCATCACCAAAATGTTCTTCCCCGACGTTAGGTCTGCGTATAGAGTCGTAAGAAAGATTCAACCAACGGGCGTGACAACTCAACTAATGACTGGGCACGGTGGGTTCTCAGAGTACTTGAACCGTTTCAAGTGCAAGGGGGACCCATCGTGCGCATGCGAACCTAACAGAGTCGAGAATGTGCCGCACGTATTGTTTGAATGCCCAATACATGCCCTAGATAGGTTTGAGACGGAAGCTAAGTTAGGAACCAAGATGGCGTCGGAGAGTGTTCATGAAATTATGACGGGTAGGAATAGAAACATTTTTCTTGATTATTGTGTAATATATAAATTGTGTATATATTTTATGTTAACATATAGCAAATTGTATGTAAATATAAACAGTGATACCATAGCTTAAGAAATGTGCAAAATTGTATTACATATTCAATAAAAACTGTAATATTATAAGTATAGATAAATAATATGTACAAAGTAACTATTAATGTATTCCCTATCCATTAAAAATAATAGATTTAAGATATTGTTATAAGGAAAAGTATGTAATAATAAGAAACAACGAGCGTAAATTTATTACCCTATAATATCCTTAATCTTTTAAAATAAGATCTGTCAAGTAGATAGGGCAAAGACTCTACAAGCGGGCAATCCCACCCGTAACCCATAAGATTAAAATAAGAATAAGAGAGATGAATGAAAGGAAGAAGAAGCATGAAGCGTGAAAGTACGAGAAGCATAAACGATAGAAATGGAATGAAACTAGAAGAAACAGGCTGCGGCAAACGCCGGAGGTATCAGAATAAAAAATAAAAAAATAAAAAAAAACCAGTGGTAGTTTCAATATTCGACGTCCTTAGCCGAGATCCGTGCCCTCTCGGGTACTCTTAGGCGTGGCGTATGTAGGAGTAGTTTAAGTTCCAGCTAGGCACCATCAGCACTAGGCTACAAAGTCCGGTGAAATTTAAAAGGCCTATGGGCCATAAATAAACTGTCCATTTCGAAAAAAAAAGTATCTAAGTACTGGACTGACGTCACCGCCAATTCATGTGGCATTCGATAATATACAAGTACAGGAACTTATAATAAATGTTGGGGAGAGCTCATCGAGTGACAGTGACTATTCATCAGATTTTGATTAAAATAAATAAATAAAGATTATCTGTCGTTATAATTCGTCACCAACGCCGCATCGAGGCGAACCTCATACAAACGATCAAAAATGAGTTAAGTATACAGAAATGCTCCATGCTTCACGCACTATGTCGTCACAAAAGGGCAAAGCTCTAACGCGAATAATAAAGAAAATAGATTGATGGCGTATCTCAAAATCACTTCTAGCAAAGTTTCACGAAAAGACGAAACGCGAAGTTCGCCTTCTAGTGGCGACATCTCTCGGGTATGCAGAAGCCCTAAATCAATTTCGCCCTTTAGTGCCGGCCCGCTTCATTTGTTTACTTCCCCGGCTAAATTGACTATGCGCGCGAGTTTCATAAGTAATTGCGAATCCAATTAAAGTTCAACAGTGTGATTGTGTTTATGACAAAAATATTGTGTATTAATTTATCATAATTGTATAAAACAACAGAAATCTCAATTTGCTAATCCAATCTGAACGTTTTAATATTATTTTCAGTTTTTAGTTTATTTTAAAAACTTTAAATTTTCAATTATTTTAGTGATTAAATGAAACGGTTTATGTACCAAAATGTAGCTTTAATATTGTAGTTTTTTGTTTTGAAGTGCTAGAGATATATAATATAGTGAAGACATGTGTGTATACCTCCTTAGAAAATGTTTGTCTAGCACAAAGCTAGCTGCTAGGGATCTGTTGTTTTTATTAGTATTATATTAGGTTCAGTCCTTATCGATTTATTAGTGTACACTCAATTTCTACCGACAGTTCAGAACTCAACTACTCCCTGCTTAGAGTCCAAAGTCGATTGGTGAAATATTACAGTTTTGATAAGTCAATCTAATTCAATTCAATTTACTAAATAAAGTCATACCTCTTATTGACCGTATACTATTCATGAATTTACTTATATTGTCAGTTTACTAATAGTACGTAATTGTTTTGTTAAAGCATGGACGTCATAGTGGAGTGGGAAGATCACTCAAAAAACTGTGTTCACACATCTGATTTGAAACCAATTGAAAAAAATTACCCCATGACTTTAGGAACCAAAGTCAAAATGCTTTTCGAATCCAAGTGGTATTATGGAACTATTATAGCTACAGAGATGAGGACACAGGTGAGGTTAAGACTTTGACACCACTTGAGCGAAGACAATCAGATGAATCAGAAAACTCTGAAGACAATGTTCCTCTATCTACTTTCATTCATCCATGTGACAATAAAGAGACACCAGACACTGAAAGTACTAAACGTGCTTCTGATCAAAGTAATCTTACTTACTGTCCATCCGATCAAGATAACTTGGGAGTCGTTGAATACATGGATACGATTGATGGTGATGATATGGACTACCAGCCTGAAATAGATTCGTCACCTACGATTTTACAGGAATACGGGGGAAATATTGTCGATCATCCTACGATATCATGTGAAGTGCCTGATTGTGGAAACGATGTTTTTAATTCCTGCCAAAATTGTTTCCTATTTTTGTGCTTCGAAAAATTTTCTGAAAACGTATCCTGCACTATGCATGGCCAAATTGCCGAAGGAACCGCCTCAGTATCCAATAGTAATATTCTTCCTGGTGAAACGCAAGCTTTCAATAAACACTCATCTGAAGTGAGTTCCATGTCTTTTTTTGATAAATTAGAAACACGTAATTGTTTCAACACTGACGAATACAGACCACAAACATGTGAAGTACCTGAATGTTTGGACGAAGTTTTTAGCTCATGTTTTAGGTGCAACATACTTTTGTGCTAAGCTCATTTTGAAGGAGATATTTCATGTAAAATACACAAAAAAAAGGAACAACCCAATAAAATAATCCGTACTGATTCTGCAGGAAACTCCAAATTACCTTCAAAGAAAAACCTTCCCAATAATGAACACCATTATAATAATATTGAGGAAATGTATGCTGTTGATGGTTCAAGACGTGAATTTGAACTAGCCGAGGAAAACAATTTAGACAAACTTAAAGAAAGTAAAATGTTACGAAACACTGGCCAACAATATATTTCATCTGCAACAAAAAACATAATACCTGCAATATTTCTTAGTAGATATTGTAATGTAGCAAATTGTAAAGACACTAACCGACATTGTTGTCGCTTGTCAGACATTGACAGAAAAGTGATTTTTACCAATTTTTATAGTACAGGAGAAACTGCTAGTATAGTGAACCAAAAACCTAAACTAGTGTAATTATATGAAGAATATAACGTAACAAGATAGTGATAGTGTTTGCAAACTAAATCAACCAAGAAAAAACTAGCAAAATACGAATTTAACTTACCACTATCAAACTGTGTATAAAACAACATTAAACGATTAATTAATGAAGATTAACATTAAAAGTGCCTTATATTAGATAATAATAACGGGGAATTTACATTATACAGTGAAAAAGTGAATTTCGTGCAGTGAAACAACTTGTGTTGATAAACAAAGAACATTGACATAACACCAACGGTCATTTTACGATGAGTCATCACTGTTCATAATAATCCACTATTTCGCTATCTCATATTAAAGCATGGTAGTCTAGCGGTATTGATCAACACCGCTGATGCGAGAATCCTGGGTTCAAACCCTGGTGAAATACATTTATTTTACCTTTTTCTAAAAATCTTCCAACACTTTGGAAAAGTTAGACCTGACCAAAGTAAATTTATTACATCGATTGACTCACACGCTAAAAACAAAGTTACCTGCAAATGACACTAGAGGGCGCTGAATAAAAATAACTAACATTTAAATATATGAAACTTTGGATTTTGACAAGAAAGAAGTACAGGAAATAAAACACAGAGGGCGCACTACAAAACAAAATTCAATTTAAAATCAACATATTATAGAACTTTATAGATAGATTTTATCGACATTATTATTGATTGTTCTGTAGCTTTTACATCCGAATAGATAATTTTAATTTTCAATAGGCTTTATGAAATGTGTTTTGACTTATGATTTATGTTATTGATATTGTGCCTTTATATTTATTTATTATCGACTATTTGACATTCTTCTTTATTTACTAATTATATATTCACTATAACCGTCTCAGTTAATTAAAATAATTGTATGTAAGACATTAATAGTAAAATCTTCATGACATTTTCATTTTTTATTTTTATTAATTTTGGTTGTATTTTGACATAGGTAATGGCTTTAAAATTATTTTTATTAAAAATCACGATAAAATTTCTAAGTATTATTTAGAACTTAAGAGATTGTTATTAAGACGTATAATTTATTGAAATCGTAAAAAGTAAAGTTTATTCTCTAGAAAAATGGCACAAGACAATGTAACTTTTAGAAAGAACAAACGGGCAAATTCATTTAATGATATCACAGGTAATAATTCCACCTTATTTGAAACTACAACAATGAGCTTGCCAGATACATCATTCAATGATAGTATTACAATGGGGGAACTACAGGAGAATCATGAGAAGATGACCATTGAACTGAATAGCGCTAACCAGGAAATAGAAAACTTGAGTATTGAGAATAAACGGCTTCATATAGAATTAGAAAAATGTTATAAGGTTATAGAACTTTACAAAAAAATTAGTATCTCAGAGGACTGTAAAACACCTAAAACTAAGGATAAAAATTTAAACAAAGGCTTGACACCATCACTACAGAAGAAGAAAAATCGCCCAAGAACTTCAAGTCTCTCGACACCAAAGCGACACGTCCCTACAATGCGGAACTGTGACAAGGAAACAACACCATGCGTTGAAAATAAAAATAAAGAAACCATAAATAAAGAGAAACCTAAGATTACTGCTGAGGAAACAAATAAACTACAAAATATCAGCTTTGTAGAATCAAAAGAGAATATAGCAATAAAGAAAAAAAGAGTAGTGATACTAGCGGATCAACAAGGCCGAAAATTACAATTAATATTACAAAATATGTTAGGTTCTAAGTATACGGTTACTTGTTTCTTTAAACCAGGTGCGCAAATAAAAAATGTATTAGAATCAGAAAAAGAAACAATACGAACACTGACTGACAAAGACTATGTTATTGTACTAGGAGGTATAAATGATGTGAACCCATATGAATTTCAGTTGCGGTTAAATATTTGGCTAAATTCGGTGAGCAACACTAATATTTTGATATCTGAAATACCATACAATAAAAGTCTTAATGAACAAAAGCTTAACCGTGAACTAAAGTTTATATGCAATCGGTATAAAAACGTTACATTAGTAGACATGAGTTACGACGCACAAAGGCCTCACAAAAGAAATTTTCCGCTATATGTGTGTAGGACATTTCTCAAAGACATTCTTCGTACTGAATATTTAATTAATTTCAATAATTACAATTTACAACTTAGTTCAATTAAGGAAAAAAGCATAACTTGTGATAAGTACACACAAACAGAAATAGATTACATCGGTTCTAGCAAGGACGAGCCAAGCCTGTCGCATAGTGATCGAAGTTATGTCCATGGGACTGCCTCAAATAGTAACTTTCGTGATTAACTGTATAAATATTGTACATCAGAATATAAACGGATTGATGGAAAAGTCAGACCTTTTAACAGTTTCACTTAGCATATTAGACAACGAAAATACACGTGTGGACGTTATTTGTGTTACAGAACATAACATGTTAAAATTAGACACTGACTGGTTAAAAATACCAAATTTTACCTTAGGATCTAACTATTCAAGGGGCAATAGACACGGCGGATCCTGTATTTTAGTTAGAAATACTCTTAAGTTTAAGACTTTAAATGAAATAGAAGAGCTCAGTATTTCCAACATTATAGAATGCTCAGCGGTTGAATTGATAAACCATAAAATAATAATAATTTGTATATATAGAGTTCCAAAGTCTAAACGAGAAGCATATGCGACTTTCTTTGATAAGATAAATGAAATATTGTCTAAATTTTGTTACAAAAAAAGAAAGGTTATACTTTGCGGTGATTTTAACATTGACATACTAATAAATAATAAACAAACAAGTGAATTTGAGCAATTATTAAAAAGCTTTAACTTAAAATTTGCAATTAGGGAGCCAACAAGACTATCCAGTGGAACATGTATAGATAACTTTGCACACAACATACGCGGATGCAAAGGTAGTGTCAGGGAATTAGCCCTATCGGATCACACGGCACAAATTTTGAAATGCCCGGTAAAAGAAACCTTAAATATTCCACATTGGTTTAAAATAAAACGTGATTTTTCTAAGGACAACATAATTAAATTTAAGGAATGCATTAAGGCCCTTAAATTTACCGACGTATATACCAATGAAAATCCTAATGAGGCAGTTAATATTTTCTTTGACTTATTTAAACTCCTTTACGATTTGAGTTTTCCGTTGGTTAGATTTAAAGTGCATACACATCAACGACCAAAATGGATCTCGAAGGGTATAGCGAAGTGCACTAAGCGTAAACGAACCTTGCTTTGGAAATTCAGAAAACACCCTAATTTTGAGAATAAAAATATGTTTAAAATCTACTCAAAACGACTAAAAAATATAATTAAACAAACGCAAAAGGCTCAAAATAATTATTTCATAAAAACATCCAATAATAAAATGAAAGCGACATGGAAACTTATAAACGAACGTAATTATCGACCGAGAGAATATATAAACCAAATAATAGATAATAACATTAAATTGATCGATCCCGTTGACATTGCACAGTCATTTAATAATTTTTTTATTGACCAAGTACAAAACAATGACATTGATAATTCTTTTAATACAATTAATTTCAATCATCCAAATTCAATATTTATAAAACCCACTACTCCTGACGAAATTTTGACAATTATAAAAGGTCTGAAAGACTCGAACAGCACGGGGTATGACGACATTACAACGAAAATTATAAAGGAAGTAGGAACAGATATTGCGCCGATATTGAGCCACTTAATTAACCTTTGCATCGAATATGGTATATATCCAGAAAAACTGAAAACTACGATTGTACATCCTATTTTCAAAAAGGGTGATCGTGAATGCATGTCATCATTTAGACCTGTAGCAATGGTGTCCATTTTCTCAAAAATATACGAAAAAGTGATCTACAGAACTCTCAATGACTTTTTCGAGAAAAACAACTTACTAGCAGACGAACAAGTTGGGTTTAGAAAAAACAAAGGGACCAATTTGGCTTTGTATAATTTCACTAAAGAAATTATTACAAATGTTGACAAAAAAACACCCGTATGTGCATTATTCATGGACCTAACAAAAGCGTTTGACTATGTAGACCATAATATATTATTTAAAAAACTATACGCGTACGGAGTTAGAGGTATAACATTAGATTTATTAAAATCGTATATAAACAGTAGAAAGCAAGCCACACAAATAACTCGAATGTGTCCAAAAACAATAACAGAAACCAATGTACTCTCGACATACAGAGAAGTCAAATACGGTGTACCTCAGGGAAGTATTTTAGGACCGTTATTGTTTCTCATATATATTAATGACTTTCCTACAATAACGCATCATTCAATGATTTTATTTGCAGATGACAGTACAGTGATTTGTAGTAATAATGACATAAATATATTAAAACTTGACATAAAAAATACATTAAATATTATAATTAATTGGCTAGTAAAAAATAATCTCAAATTGAATTTAAATAAAACTCATATAATGAATTTTACAAATAGACATAATAACAAAACATCGTTTGACATAAACTACTGCGGACAAGAAATAAGAGAAGTAACTGCTACAAAATTCTTAGGGTTAATTATTGACTCTAACCTAAAGTGGAAAGAGCATGTAGAAAGCGTATGCAGTAAAGTCAACCAATTTTCATATGCATTGCGAAAGCTGTCTAAAATAGTCGACGAGACAGCAGTATTATCGGCATATTACGCGTACGTCGAATCGATATTACGATATGGCGTAATATTTTGGGGAAATTCCACAGATAAGGGAACTATATTTAAAGCTCAAAAGCGTTGCATTAGGTCCATATATAACTTAAAAAGTACAGAATCGTGTAAACCGTATTACAAAAAACTAAAAATTCTGACTTTCCCATCGCTTTATATGTTTGAAACAGCACTATTCGTACGGAACAATATCAACATATTTGATAAATTAAATAGCAGAAGGAATAAGGACACTCTTTGCGCTCAGCCTCGTAGTACCGCAATGTTTTGTGAAAGTTTCTTCGGAATGGCTCCTAAAATTTATAATAAACTACCGAAAGCTATTAAAAACATTAAGAATATCAATGCGTTTAAAAATGCACTGAAAAGATTTTTTATAGAGAAATGCTATTATACCACTTATGAATACTTTAACGATAAGTGACTAAAACTATTCCTGACCCATTATGAATTTTGTAATTAATTATGTTGACTTATAGTATTGTGTACATGCAAAAATATGTGTGTGTAATTATGCTGTTTTAAAGTTACTTGTTAAGAACAAAAATGTGACATTATTTTATTATTTTATTTTATATTGTACATGCCAAAATGGTAGAATATGGCTTGAGCTTTTATTGTAATATTAACCAACTAATGTATTTACCTATATTCGTGCAATAAATACTTTGAATTTGAATTTGAATTTGAATTTGAATTTGAATTTGAATTTGAATTTGAATTTGAATTTGAATTTGAATTTGAATTTGCTTTAAAAAGAGATTTTATACTTCGACATATTACTGAATGTGAGCCGAGGCAACAAACACGACTACCCGAAGATAGAGTTTCAAGACGTAAAAGATCACTTAAATATTATTTTACTCTTGATGGGAAAAAATACCAAGTGTGCAGAACGTTCTTTTTGAATACACTTGCGGTTTCGGAAAAATTTGTTCGAAATTCCTTAGCTAAGCCATATGAGTTAGAAATTCTTCGCCAAGACGCTCGTGGTTGTCGTCTAGAAAGCCTCAAACTAAGGGACAATAAGATTGACAATCTAATACGAAAACATATAAACCGATTCCCACGAGTAGAATCTCATTACTGCCGGGAGAGCTCCACTAAAGAATATTTACATTCAGATCTAACTGTAAAAAAGATGTATAGTATGTTAATTAAAGAAATTGGCGTAAATGATGACACTCCAGATTTGACAACCTATAAAAAAGCATTAAAATCCATGAATTTGGCGTTTCACCGGCCAAAAAAGGATCAATGCAGTCTTTGTGCTGCTTACCACAGTGAATCACCTGAAATTAAATTAAAGTTAAAAGAAAAGTACGAGAAGCATATCAAGGAAAAGCAAACTGTTCGCCAACTCAAAGACACAGACAAGCAAGAAGCTTCTACCAAAAGACCTCAAATAGTTTGTGCATCTTTTGATTTGCAACAAGTAATGTTCTTACAACAAAAGAAGGAGCAATATTTTATAAACGACGGCTTTCGGTGTACAATTTCACCATTTACAATATAGCAGATCGTGACAGTTATTGTTTTACTTGGCCAGAAACGGAAAGTAGACGAGGGTCGTCCGAAATTGCTACCGCTTTATGACATTGCGGGTTTTAAATCAATAATATATATATATATATATAATATAATATGCAGATGGATGTGCAGGGCAAAATAAAAATTCGAATCGTCGCTTCTGCTTTGCTATATTGTGTTAATAATGTTTCACATCTACAAACTATAACTTTTTTTGCTCCGAATCATGGTCAGAATGAAGGAGATTATGCACATAGTGCCATAAGTTACGCAAAAGGCTGAAGATGTATTCCTACCATCCCAACTGTATCCTATTATTCACATGGCTAGGTCTTCACATCCATACGTTGTTCGACCATTACAATATACAGATTTTACGGACTATAAAGAGCTTTCTCAAAAATTTATGATACTCAGCCTGCGCAAAGACAATGAATGTGGTGGTTCAATAAACTGGACGGATGTAGTAGAGTTTAAGGTGGACAGGGAAACTCCAAACACATTGTATTTTAAAACAAGTCACACTGACGCTACTTACCGGTCCATTTCTGTTAAAAGAACACAAGCCAAGTTCTTAAAAGAGCCTATAAGGCCCTTCAATAATTCAAAAATAAAGATTTCTAAGCCAAAATATGACGACTTGATGAGTCTTTGTAATGGCGATACCGCCATTATAAGGTTTAATGAATATAAAACATATTATAAGAGTTTGCCCCACGAGTAAGATTTTAATTTCAAATGATTTTTTTTTTAGTTATTAAGGATGTTTATTGCTAAGCCCGAACTATATGATTTCATTGAACTACCAATTTTAAATAAATTTTAGTTTGTATTAAGTAGTTTGTTTCATTACAACAACCCTTTATTATCGGTATGCATGAGGCGTAACTATATTATAAGCAGTACATAAACGGATCGTCTTCACGGAAAAGAGGCGTAACAAAAAGGCGTATATTTTTTCCCAGCTTTTCCTACGAAAACACAGCATTGTAAATTTTTTTTTTGTACTAAATTACTAGCCACTTTTTCAAAGTGAACCATTACATTTGATTTTTATCATTATCATAGTTTTTCTTTGAAATACGGTTAAAATAAGAGCGCCATCCGGAAGAAAAAAACGTTTTTTTGCTCTGCTGTAAAACTTTGTAAAATGAGGTTCGCCTTGCGCCTTTGCGGCGTAGGCGACGAATTATTTCGTTTCATAGTCGAGTACCTACCTATACCTACTTATTTTACAACAGCTTCGAAAATTTTAAAGAAGTTGGCATTATCAATCAAGAATTAATACGTGTAACATCTTGTAATGAAATATAATATTAGTTAATAAATTTGTACGAAAGTATCCGGCCGTAGTTTAATTTCTTACATTTTGTAAAAAAAATATTGGGTTTGTTATCGTGTTACGTTTATCGATATAGCTCCATCCCTATCAGTTTCTCCGACCCTGGTATTATATTATAACCTTGTACGTGTGTATACGTCATATTGTATAAAATAATGAAATACATAATGTAAAAAAAACGCTCGCACAAGTTTTCACAGGAGCTGTCATCGAGAAAATAAAGAAATGGAAATAGTATAGTCAGGTCGAACAAAATAGTAGCACAAGTTGTAAACGATAGTAATGTAAATTCAAATTCACTTAATGACTCAAATAGATTACAAGTTTGTAATACAACATTACGTTGTAACGGATGTGGGGGTCATCATAGGAGATTCCAATATGATGTACTAAAATGTGATTTTTGCCATAAGAGGGGACATACAGAATCATCTTGTTTTAGAAAATTACCTTCCTCTGTAGAGAATAAAAATGTGTCGTACCCTCGAATTCTAGAGATAAATTTATTAAAACAGTTCAAATAAATGGAATCTCTCATGATGCGTTCATCGATACACAGGAGTAGCCGCAGCAGAAAATATGAAACCTTGGATTCATATTGATGAATATGAAATAGATGGTAAATTATAATGCAATTCTGGAGATGATGATCAGACTACTGTGTTGGCAAGGTTAGTTTTATTTACACTGTCATATAATTATCTTCTTTATTTATATTAACACATACACCCAGTACCTTTTCATCATTTTGAGGTGGTATTTTCAAATCTTATATACTATTCTGATACTATGTAGTGCTATTTTATTAAATTTTATGGAGTCATATCCAAAACTGATAACGTTAGACTATTGATGTCGCTGATAGATTCTCTGTGAAATGTGATGGAAAACATTGATATTACCTGAGCATTGTAAAAAAAAAACATTGCATTAAAAATGTGTAATCTTTCGCATAGAACATAGAATCACAGTATGAACTCGAAGTCTATTACTAAATCATGGAGATTAGCATATTTTACTTTGAGTTAAAATGATTATGTTTGTTACTGATGTTTTTCCACTGACTCTAAGTACCGTTCGTGGCGAACGGCATGCAGCATGGCCATGTTGGCAACTCTAGTCCACTAGCGCCGCCAACCGTTCAATTAACGAATTGCAAGGAGTTATGACAGGAGCTGTCAAAACGCTGCTATAAACGGACGGAATGACCAGAAGAACTTCCCTTTTCATTGTCCGTTGCTTAAACTGAATAAGTGTTGATAAGTTACTATATCTTAATAATTAAACAACATAAAATAATGATGTGTTAAGTAACTCTATCTTAATAATTAAATTATATTAAATAATTATACTTGCAATTTTAGTAATTTAAAACAACCCCATCTCATACCATTGAGAGTGACAGGCGACATCGTATTTTCGCGCTCCGTAAGTAAACTCTGTCGTTAATGTTTTCGCCAAATGTTACACTAGATGTGTTATGTTTTTGTACATTGCATTTTTCTAGTAAATAATAAATATCCCTTAGATTAATAGATAATCCTTTTAAAAAAGATATCCTTTTGATAACTAATTTATCTAGTTTCCTTAGGGATAACATTTCATTATTTTTTGGTATGTGGGGTACATTCGTTCAGAACCAGGTGAGGAACATTTTGACAAGTATAAACTGTAAAAATAAACTGTAAATATAAAATATCGTATGTTTTAAATAATTTTTTGAATGAAACGTTGCATATACTACATGTTTACGCTAACTAAGTCTCTCGTTATCAGCAACTACTGAATAGGCCTATTGTATTAAAAATGTTCGTGGTTCTTTATAAATTAGACTTATATTTTTGTTGAAAAAATGTGTCACAGTTCTATTGTAGTAAAGTCGGGAATGCTTTTGCGAGAATCTTACCTTGCCGTAACACAGTCCTCGGACTAGCACGGGAGGTAAAGTTTTTTTTGTCGGTATAAGTACCCTCAATAGATATTACACACAGGGTGTTCCGAAGGTCGACGTCAAGCCGAAACTGGGTGATAGGCTAGATCGTAGTAGTTGTTAGAAAAATATGAAAATAAAATTCTGTCACGTATTTTTCAAATTATAGTGCATTTTTAGTTAATACATGTTGTTAACTACTTTTAATTTTAAATAAGCTACTGTTTACTGTTCTGTTACCGTGTAATATAGTGAAGGATGGTGTACTGTAGTTAATTGTTCGCAAATAAAAATTATTCTTATCCTTATTCTTAAACGTAAAAACGTACCCTATTTAGTGCCCATTCAGGAAAATTCTGAGGCTCACGTGTAGGATTTGGGAGACAAGAATTGTTTCGACTGAAAAGTAGTATTTAAGCAAACCAATATATTTTTTTAGTTCAATAAATTTTTTCCATTAACACCACAGTACAAAACTGTTTTACTTGTACTAATTTTTTTCACAAATCTGAATTCAAACTTTGAGCAATGGCATACAACATTCAAAAATGAAAGTGTATCCATAGTTGAATAATTAATCAAATAGGACCTTAACTTACTTCTGGAGCAATTCTAGGAGTTTTCCAAGGTACATTTCTTACACTGAATGGACCACACTTTTCATAATAATCAATCATGAATTCAGGAAACGCCACTCCAAACTCATGTCCAGGAACCACATCCACTTCGCTGCAGTCCTGCCTGTAGAACAAAATAAAAACATTAAATAAAGGTTAAACTTGACGTAAGATGTAAACAAAAATTATGTTGTGAGCTACTCACGTACGTGCGAACTTATACAGAATGATCAATGTATTATTTAATTAGATTTACAAAATGGTCTGTAATCTGTAGCTATACCTCCATGATAAACAAATGTATTCCCAAGTCTGTACAATCATTTGGCAATGCTTTACTAACCTAACTTTAATTGATTTTAGTATTGTTACTTAAAAGCTTCAATTTTTGAATTGTGTTTGTGATTTTTATGTTATAAAGAGGAAAAATTTGTTTCTGTGTTTGCTGGGGGTCTAGCTAAGTTGCAATCTACAACTGCTATTGCTATCGAAAACGCATAAACTGTATTTAGGGATAAACTTTGAAACTACCGAACTGGTATAAAAAATGCTTTCATGATTAGAAAGCTGAATTATCAAGAATAACACGGTCTATATTGTCCGGAGATATTCAAGGGGTCGGGAGCCGAGTGAAACACACGGGACTTAAAGTACTAAATAAATCTTGAATGTGTACAAAATAATATAAGACTTTTTGAACTGGTATGAAGGTCTACAGATTAAGTATCTCTATTGTATTATTAATACACGCGCGCAGGTTTGCCAATGGTTACCCCGCCCACCTTTTGAGTGGTAGTAGTTTGTGGTAGAGTTTCGTTTGTAAATATCTCTTCTGTGACAAAACTTCCTATTTTAACCGCCATAATAACCACGATTCCAGCCACTGTAATAACTGGAACAAAGGCAATTCCAACTAGAGCCTATGTCAACGTAGGCAGATCGGTAATCAATAAGTATAATTATAATGAATCAATGACATCTATGACTAATGATGCCATCACAATGTTAAAATGACCTCGCACCACCTGACCCCGCACTCGCCTGCTTAGTACTGAACATCGATGCGTGACGTCATTACGTCATCGGCAAACCTTCTCCGCGCGAATAGTCAATTTACATTACCATTTGACAAGCAATTGTAATACATCATGATGTAGTTGAGCTGCCAAAATCTTCTCTGGTTGCAAACTTCTGGCCAATCCTCGGGGCTTCTCAATTTCCTGGAAAATGTATTTAAAAAGCATATATTTATTTATTGGGAACACAAACAGTTTACATTTGATGACCAAGTAGCGTAGTGGTTAGTAGCCCTGCCTCATATGCCGGAGGTCCCAGGTTCGAGTCTGGCCAGGGCATTCATTTGTGTAATGAACATAAATGTTTGTTCTCGGGTCATGGTTGTTGTTATTTATATATGTTATGATAATTCTAGGTTCTTGTATGGTCATCAATAACACAAGTTCTGCTTACTTTGGGGCCATACAGTTGGTGTGTTTGTCTGGGGATTTATTACTATTATTATTACATTAGTGCTAAAAACTAATATCATTTAGTTATGCAAAAACCAACAAAATGACACTGACAAGGTACAGTTATAACTTGTTAAAACACTTACATGATACCCTAATTGCACTTGTTTGTCAAGAGTGTACATGTATCCAAAGTTTAAAAACAAAGGTGCACAAAATAACTGCTTAAGATCAATGTGTCATTAGGACTACAAGACACTAGTGGGCTTCACAAAATAAATGAATGACATCCAATCTCATGGTTATGGTGTTAATTTTTCATTATTGTTTCTTATATTTGTAAGGTTTGACATTTTAAAAATACATAAGTTTGTGTTAATGATCTGAATTACCTATATAGCATAACCAAGAAAAGTCTGGAAGTAGTCAAGTCAGTGTAACATGTAGAAGGGATTATCTTTTTGATTATTAACCAATAATTTTAGATTATTTATTAACAAATAGTTTTAAATACATTAAAATTTTAGGTTGAGCATAGCTTATTTATATATATAAGGTCAGGGAAAAAGTTTCTTCATATTTTATTTAACATGGAATACCTTTTCCCATAATTCTGCCAATGGCTAGTTAGCTGTGTTGACATATTGGGTTTGGTTTTCTAGTAAAATAGGATTGATACTATAGATGCTCTTTAATTAAAGATGATTGAGAAAAAAAACGTGTTATGGTAAGTTAGGATATAAAAATCAATTGTATGATTGAGTCAATCTATTACAGAAAAATATTGTTTGAAACAATGAATGAAGCAAGGGTCCCTATAAAGCTAGAAGTGATACTAAAAGACAAAATTAATACTTGTGTTAAATATAATGCCTTAGTCAAGTTATTTAATCAAAAAGATGTCCCATTATATAGTATCTATAATAAAAAAAATAAGTAAAAACAAAGAGACACTAACATGAAACTATACTTTTCCACTCATTATTAAAAAAAACCAGTCAAGTCCTATTACAGGGGTTTTTAAATGAAAGTATTTTACATTTATCCATGTATATTTTTGGTTTATTACTAAATATTTTACAAATAATTCCTAAGATTTCTTTCATGAACTGAAGTTATGTAAGTTTTTAGTTGTGTTGTGATTTAGGTACACATTACTACTCAGGGTACAAGAGCAAATCGGTTTTCAAATGTATATCTAAGTTATTGTCAATAGGAAAATAATACAAGTGCCAAAAAACTATTGAAATAAGTTGTTTACACAAGAAATAAAACATAATACGAGAATATCAGTAAAATGATGTGAGATGTAGTTAACTTGCACAAAAATTTATAAATACCTCTATTCTCTTTTTCTTGTTACGGCTCCGTTTTCTAGTTGAATGGCTATCTTCAGCGTCCATAATAGAAATGATTTACAACCTAAAAAATATGTTTAATTATACAAATAATAGGATTTTTTCAATTTCACTATAGGGCAAAGGTAAGTCTTAATTTACAAAACAAGTAACTTAATAACCTACAACAAAAATTGTAAGCAAACTTCGAAATCAAGTTAATATCTCTAACAGTGTACTGGTGTATAAACTATTAATAAATGACTAACCTACGTTAAATATCTCGATTTCTAAAGTATTATGAGTACATATTTTATTCACATAATAATAATAATAAATATTTCTAACTAACACACATTATCTAGCCCAAATTAAGTATCACTAAGAACTTGTGTTATGGATAGTAGATAACGGATAAATAAACTTAAGAAATATATAAACACATAGATATATTTCTTTAATATAAATATTAGAACTAAACTTAGATAAACATACATACCTACAACAAAAAACTTGAGAGCCGAAACAATCAGGTATTTTTATTACAATCCAAACAAAACAAATATATGTACAATGTTACTAACTCACAAAATTATTTATCCCTAAAGCTAAAGTCAAAAACCCCTAAAATCACCACAACTTGATGAAAATCACTCAAAATAAAAAAACAATTTATAATATCCTTTGTTTTTAAGCTAAATAAAATTTCAATTTTTTTTTTTAGTTAGTATCAAATCTTTAAAATCACACACTTGTGTATTACATTAAGTGAACATTTCAGTGCAAGGATTATTTATTGTTATGCATGAGTTTTGTTGCTATGTGAATTGGACAATCACCAAAATTTATAGCATTTTATACATTTGTATAGGTGTTCTATCTATACTGTAACTTACTTTCATAATCAATTATTGATAATGTCTGGCTGAATTGAGGCCATATATTCCAGGGCCAATTTTTGTAAATAAAGTCCCTAAAAACACACCACTTATTTATTCCCCCAATGGAAATCAATCAAAGGGTGCTTTCCGAATGCCACTCACAGTGCTATCGGCGATAAACTGCTCATAACGGTTCCGATTGAGCTAGCGCGCTAAAAGTGATATTTGGCTATTTCAATCACAACGGCGCGGTATATAGTGCGCTTAAATTCTAATTGTTCCTAATATTAAAGTTCTATCTTCGTTAAGATCTTTGGCCCTGATTGTAACTGAAGCCATTTTTATATTATTTTAAAATAAATGAATAAGCAAGCTTCTAAAGTCTTTAACCGCCTAAATAGAAACATAACTGCTCAGATCGACCAGGCTCCATCCCCATAGTTTGGGCACTGAGAGGGAAGATGGTTGCGTTTATGACGTCATGAAATTGCTCACAGGCATTTGAAACAGAATATGAGCGATCAGAACGATATTATCGGATTAGGAACGCACCAAAATAATCCGTCCTACGAAAGATAGCAATTATGACATCTGCCAGTGTAATTAGTGACGTGCGAGTGGGAAGAAAGTCGGACGGCGGAGTTCGTCGAACAATTATGAGTTTTAAATAAAAATAAACGTACTTAACCCTTAATTTGGCAGGCAAAAAAATTGTAGAAATTTTTTATTTTACTTCGATTTAGATATTAACAAGAGTCTATTAAATCACAAAAAAGTTATTAAAAAAATATATCTTCTGTAATTATGAAGAAAACCTATGTATGTCATGACAAACACTGCCAAATTTATAGTGAAGTATTCTCCATTATGTATGTATGCTGGATCATACTCCACCAAGTTAGGGATTTCTATTGAAAAAGAATAAAACACGTTTTTTATCAAACAATATTTGTAGCAATATTGAAATCGAAATAAGTACAAGTTTTAACTCTTAAAAATCAAAAAGCTCACAGCCAACGAATAAAATAAAGTAAAATGAAATAAATTGAATTAAAGCAATTACCTTTTTGTATGATACTCTAAATGACAATCCCTACTGTTTTTACCAGCTACAAAACATAAACGAAAATTACACTTCATACAGATCACTGTTGTAAATTTTGAGCAAAGGCGGCACCTCCCTTTACTGGTGAAATTCAAAAAGTGACCTGTATTATCGAATCTGATCTCATCAAGGGGTTGAGCTTGCGTTTGCTTTTTTACTTTCTTCAAGTCTCCAATTTCTTGTGACCTACTTCTCTTTTTGAGACCTTCGGAAACTTCATACCGGAAAACTTTGAGTGGCATGACATTCTTTACATTATTTTTTGTGCAATCTTTCCTGTACAGGAGCCAAGCGTAATTTAAAAATATGTCAATCATTTGTACAAAAATTGTTAAGTACCATTTACGACTTTTAAGTGGTATTCTATAAAGGGCAATAAGCATATCGGCAAGGTCTACACCGCCCATATTTTTATTATATTGTTTCACTATATATGGACAATCGACGTCTCTTCTTCCTTTAAGATCTTTGCAGTGCCTCTTAATTTTTCCTACTGGTTCAGCACCCATACAACTACTTATCATAGTCACAGTTTTATTGTCATGCCATCTAACTGCTACTAGTCGAGATTTATTGCAGACGGCTTGTGCAAAAGTTCCGCGTGGTTTCTTTTTCATGGATTTTTCAGAGGGCAAAATATTATCTGCTCCTCTCAACCTATTGTTCCTTATCGTTCCACAACCAAATATGCCATAATCTTCCCTCAGTATGTAAAACGATTCAGGACTAGTAAAAAAATTATCACAGTATAAATATGCTGGTTTCTTTTTAACACTTTTACACAAAGCCAGTACTATCTGTGCTCCAAATCCCAAAGTAGCCTCTTTTTCTGTGAAGCGATGCATTCGAAACGTATCCTCACCTCCATAAATTATGAAGTCGAATATCATGCCAGACATACCAGCACGACTATAGTTTTTGAAACCCCACTTGGTCGGTTTATCTTTCATAAATTGCCGTCTATTACCAGCTTTGGTCCCTTTATAAGGAATCATCATTTCATCCACGCTGAATGTCTGTTCATCTTCATGTTTCAAGCAATTATTTCTTATTTTCTGAACCAAAGGTCGAACTTTAAAATATTTATCGCTGTCTTCTGAAGCGTTATCAACAAAGTGTAAATTTTTACGAATTTGTTGGTAACGCTTTAGTGTCAAAGAACCGGCTACCATATCATATCTCAGCCGTTGGGACCAGTAGTCCAATTAGGAAGGCATCTTTACAATACCTATTATTATTTGGATTGCAAGAAAATCACGGATTTCTTCTTCACTAACGTTAATCGATTTACCAGTACATCTGAGTATAAATTTGTTTGATCCAGGATGAGAGTAATAATATCTGGAGAGAAAAATTTGAAAAAATAGTCCAATGGTGATGATACTTTAGGAATATCTGCAAAATCTTCTCCTTCTTCAATAATTGCTTGGTGACGAAATATAGCCTTTTGCCATTTATACACAAGAGTGAATTTTTGTATTTTTCGATACCGTTTTGGTGGAACCAGGTACGATGGTCTTGATTTGGTTTCTCGTTTGAGTAATCGTGGCGTTATAGGACTTACAAAATTTGAAAGGCTTGCAGGTGTCGCTGGTGATGCTGAAGTAACAGTTGCAGACACATTTACAGGCAAAGAGGCAGGAGATAGGAGCAGCATGCATTCGGAAGATGGAGTAGCAGTCAAAGATGGAAGCTCTGATAAAATAGGGATTTGATTTAAGTCCGGTTCTTGATTGGATTCTGGGCAGACAACTTGAATGATGGGTGTCAAACGATCGCATGCATCTTCATCTGATTCTGATAATATGTGTAAATTCTCTAATGAACTGGGAATTGAAGGTGCAGGAGAAGATGATAGTGCAGGAGAAAGCAGTTCACGTTCAGCGTCAGAGGAGTCGGAACAATCTGAAGGGGCATTCGCAACTGGGACAAGAGCCAACAATCTGCCACCACGCGTTAGAAGCTTTTGCTGTAGGCAACAAAAAAGAAAACTATGGTGCTGATTTCCAAAAACAGAAAAAAAGAACACAAGCAAAATAAAAAAAAAATTAGACCATATTTGACAATGTATGACACGACATACAGGTTAAAAAGTTCATGCTTTTTTATATCTTTGGCAATGTATGTCATGCCATACAGATAATAAAGACCATGCTTTTTTATTGCTTTGGCAGTGTATGCCACGTCATACAGCGAGTTCGATGCAAAATTACAACTAGTGGCCAAGATGTTAAAAGTTATATTTTACGTAAAATCAATGGAGAATATAATAAAGTGAAATAATTAACGAAATATAATAGCATGTTACATAGCGAAAAATAAAAAAATCCTAAAGTACCTTAGAAAGCACAACACTCTTCCTTCGCGTCGACATTTTGTTATCAGCTGATTTTTGGGGCTGCCAGGATTATGAATTATTTTTCTACCGATTAAGTGAATAATGTTACTACTAATAAAAATAAAACTGATCAATTTTTTTTAACATTGTAAGGCCGTAGAATTAATTAAATTTCGCGTATGACATGTCATACGCTGCCAAATTAAGGGTTAACTATTGCACCCGAGTTCTACAAAATATTTTTTGAGAAAAGTTTTAAGGTAATCTGTTGATGTCTAGTCAAACATATTTTCATTTTATTTTATTTTTTTCCTAATTTAAATTATATAAAATATTGTCTTAATTTATTACTACGTATGTATTCCATGAGGATTTTAATATAACATGATTTAGAACTATAAAATCACACATCGTGTGATCGCTAATATAAATATTATATTGTTATAATTTTTCCTCCCTTTGAATGTATTCCTCTGCCGTTATAATGCATATATCGTTGGCAAATTTGTAAATCGAGCGAGAATCCTTGACCAGATTAAAGACATCGTTGACAGATAAAAGATATTCAGTAGGTCCAAAAATTGAGCCCTGAGCGGTGACTTTATCTGTTAAAACGTACAATGTTAATACTTTTGAAATTACAGTCCTTATTTTATTACAAAACATTGGTACATTAAGGAGTTATATATACTTTTTCATTTTCTCTTTGCATATCTTCTGTATGTATGGGTTTTCGCACGATGGTTTCCTTAACCATTAGAGTCCATCTTTGTTAGACCAAAGAGGTATACCTACCTACCAATGTTGGAACACCTGGCTGTTTTAAGTTTATAATTATGCCACATGAATTGACATATTATATTTCGTCGCTTCATTATTCGATATGATATTTACCAGGAAGTCCCTCCATTTGCTAGGTAGCTGCGCACTTAAAAGACTTTAAACGATTTTTAAATCTAAACCATTTCCTCCCTACCTTTCACCCAGGCTGTACCCTATTCGTACTCTCATTCCTTCTTTGTGCGCGGTAGCTATCGCACCTGTTGTTCAATTGTTTAAGTATACTTAAAAATATCGTTATGTAATGCCGAAAAGAAGTGCCCAAACTCGAATCGAGCACTATGCGAAGAAAATAAAAAAAACTCGAGGATAAAGAAAGACGCTGGGCAACCCTGCTCGAATCTTTATCATCAGAAGAAGGTTAGCATTTAAATGCACCATTTGGCCATTAAATGTTTCATTTTATTTATGTATATATATTAGTTGTTGTAGTTTTGATACGCTTTGGGATTGACTGCGAATCAATAACTCTGACGTTTTCAGAACTAATTGCCAAAAAAGCATTGGGGTTGACTGCGAGTCTTCAACGATGACAACCAATAAAAACGTTCATTCTAATTAGATTAACGTTAATTTGCATCCTAAAATCGAAACACTCGAGTGAGTTTTCGGTAAAAAATATTTTTCATCTACCCTCGCTAACCTAAAACGTTACTTTAGGTAGCAAAAGTCATACCGGGAGCGTGGCAAGCGAATTAATTGCCGCTCCAGAGGTTCAGTTTCCGGAAGAGGAAGCTAGTGTTTCCGACGTCATTCCCGAATTGGGATCTGAACCAGTTCCTGGTCCAGAAGAACCGGTGTCGACTGATCCCGTTTTAGACCCGGACCTACTAATTGTTTCTGGGGAATCCATATCGGACTATGGTCCCAAAATTCACGAAATTTTATCTAAGTTATGGCTTTTCTTATTGAAAAAGGGAATGCCCAAAGAAGACAGAGATAAACTGTCGAAAGATTATTTGATCCCGGACAACTGCAGGCTCTTTCTACAGGCCCTTCACTAAACGCAGAAATTTCTGCCGCTGTCCCAGATATTGTCCGAACCGAGAATTAGTGGCAGCTTGGTTATGGCATCAGAGTCATAAATAGAGGCATTGATATGCTCCTTAAAAGCGACGATAAGACCGGCGCTATAAAACACCCTAAGCAACGTATGTCGACTACTCTGTTTTTCGCACTACGTATCTACGCAGAATCGCGTTAAATTTGTTACACCGAGTCTAGATAAATCCTTACTACACTTGATCACTAGTGGTGAACATAAGCATAAGTACCACGGCGTTCAAAAAGTTATGTGAATACACTGATTCACTATTTGCTACACTCCGCTGTAACCGCTGCGTCGTCGTCCGCTGATTCACTATTTGCTGCACTCCACTGTAACCGCTGCTTCGTCGTCCGATGATTCACTATTTGCTGCACTCCACTGTAACCGCTGCGTCATCGTCCACTGGTTCACCACTTACTTTACTCTTCTGTAGCTATTGCGTTGTTATTCAGTGTATCATGTCGTTCAGAGAATGCCAATGCAACAGCAAGTGGAGAGGAGAGACAAGTAAACCAATGGAGTACGATGCAACGACTACAGCAAAGTGCTGTGAGTGAAGAACAACTGAATGGCAAAGCAACAGCTACAACGGAGTGGAGCAAGTGAAAAAGCAGTACATGACAACGCAATAGCTAAAGCGGAGTGGAGTGAGTGATGAAACAGTTTTCACTCGTTGCACTTCGCTGTAGTCGTTATTTTGTCCCTTAGTTTACCAATCACTCCATTCTGCTGTGGTTATTGCGTCACCATCCTCTGGTTCGATCGCTGCCTCGTATACCACTTGCTGCACTCCGTTGTAGTCAATGCGTCATACATATTTCGCTAGTTCACTACTCACTCGAGCATCATCTTCTAGTTCACTCGCTCCACTCCGCTGTAGCTGTTGCACCTTTCTGTACTATCTCTTCACTCGCTCAGTAACGTTGTAACAAAAGGAAAGAGTCCCGTCCAAAAAATAACAAGTATTGAGGTTTGATCTGGAGTCACGTTACTCCAGACTGATTTCTTGTGAGTTTTCCTTTTTTTAAGAAAAGATTCTCTACTACTTTGAGGAGGATTTGAAATACTAGCTAGACATTATTAATTTACTGTAGCCAGTAATATAGTAGCCCAAACGTGCCAATAAGGAAGCCCTTGGCAAATGCCGCGCCCTGATTGGCCCATTTGAATTGGATCAACAACTGCTCATACGCCAAAAAGGTAGATTTGTATAAAAACCCTTTAATTATTATAATTAATCATCGTGACACTTGTGGCTCCGAACGGAGCTACATATTTATGGTCAGCTGGCATTGGATGATGGACACCCGGATCAACAAGTGAAAATGGATCAACAAATTTCTACCTATACGGCACGTTGGAGCCACAAAGTGCCCAAAGGGATATTATATTATAAACATACGATCACTCAATAAGCAGAGAGATTGACATTGACTCTTAAGTTTTATTCAATGCCATCTAGTTTCGAAATATCATAAAAAAAAGAAACGAAAAGCCCTCATTCATTTACTATCTTTTCGAGCTGTCAGAAAATCTCACGCTCGAGCGTGTAAAAAGCGGTTAAAATTTACCAGTGTAAATTCTCTTTTCAACACAATGATCATGTAGGTACATTGATATTAAAAGTTGTAATTATACTAGCTAATAAGTAAAGTATTAAAGATTTAAGCGTTTCAGTATTCACTTTACTTATGTCTACTGAAACAGGGGAGACACTACAATACACACGCATAAATGTTATGTGCTTAATTATTAATATTTTAAAAGTTATGCTTGTCAAACTCGAAAGCATTCTTTGTTTTTCGTGGTACAACACAAGGTTTCCAGTCTATTAATTCCATCTCCGTGATACTCTTTGGCTGCTCGGTTCGTACCAGTGAGCTGATAAAGGTTTTAAGAGCAATGGACAACAGTAAACCATAGATAACGCAAAGTGGATCGTTAGAAAAGTAGAGATATGTGAATTTATGTTGGTAACTATATAAATGTTTGATATCGAACTTCTTTATAATAAATGTACAATGGTGGTGTTTTCAATACCCACATACATATTTCTTTTATTAGTCTTTATCCAAGATTTTATGAATAAACATTTATTGCCGAAAGGTAACAATATTTTGACAACACTGCTGTCAAATGACTGACACTGAAACATATAGAGATGACAAAGTTTATGAATTCTGCCTAAATTCAGGAAATAATGAATGACGTAAAAGTATTGAAGACAATGTTTTTTCTTTGACAATAAATTATACTCACAGCTTCTTGCATTACTCGATTGTATAATTTTATACATTAGTCGATGTCAAACGATAAGATATCCTAATTGTGACGATCGGATATAAAAAAATTTCAATATTTTCATTAAAAACAATTAGGCATATTGTGACACAATATCATAATTATAAATGCGGTAAAAAAACTAATTTTATACAATTAAAATGACGAAATGAATCAAGTTTTTTGGATGCCTGAAATTTTTATTTCATTTAACTATATCTAATTTCACTTATACTGATAGATACACAGCGAGGTGATAAGTATATGGAGTAGTCGTAAAGTCCTATACATATAAACAAGTAGTTATGTATATCAAATCATAGAAAGAGGAACAACTTGGTTGTCTCTCTCTACTTATATAAAAATGCTAATAAAAGAAAGAGATAGTACTATTTTTGAATGTTGTTACTGAAATATCAATTGTGTCGTGACGTCATAGCAGGTGGCTAATGTGCCCTAAATCGCCATTTATTGATACTTTTCTGTCAAAAAAAGCTGTCAAAAGTGATGTTCTGGAGCTTTGATTATTTAACCAGATATCGATGGTCATAATTAATATGTTTTTATTTTTCATACGATCGTTGCAAATGATAATAGGCACTTACGAAGTAATTCATATCGAAACGGTATTTGCTTTGATTGCCGTTGTGCGTGTATTTTTGAAACAAAAAGAATGAATTAAGTTTGCGTACAATTGTTAATTTTGTTATTGAATAGGCATGTAGTTATTTTGTTTATTTTTGATTCGTAATGATAAGACAATCAGACTATAATTGAATCTTTTTTTTTCTACGAAATGGTCAGTTTATTTATGGCCCTATGGGCCTTTTAAATTTCACCGGACTTTGTAGCTTAGCGCTGACGGCGCTTAGCTGGAACTTAAACTACTCCTACATACGATATGCCTAAGGGCACCCAAGAGGGTACGGACCTCGGCTTAGGGCGTCGTATATTGAAACTACCACTGGTTCGGAAGGATCATCTACTGCCAAAGAACCAGGAAGAAACTCAGTCGGAATGCGTATGACGCGTTAGCCTGGCCCACCGGTGGGTTAGGCGATTTGAATGCCGTGTTGCCCTGTTTCTAACTGGAACACCGGCGTTCTTTGTTGTTATATCATCGTCGGGATCTGTTAAGGCGTTACGCGGACGCCTATAACGATCCGCCGCGTCTGGGTTGGCTGTGTATTCAGATGACTTATTGACCAGCGGGTTGGGATGGTGGGGAGAAATATCATAATAAATCACTTGTTCGTAGACCAAATGACCTATCCTTGGTAATATACCGCCGAGTACAAAGAATATTGGCGAATCCTTATTTATGTAAATAGTGAGCGTTTAGAAAAGTAACTAGTCCTTGTTTTTATTCTTTTTTTAAATGTGAATTTCCATAATATTAGTTTCATGTGCAGAAGTCTCCAAAAAAATTGTTGATTTTTTTTTATTTTTTTTTATTAAAAACATTTATTTTCCTATGCAAACAAAAGAGAACTTAATTACAACATACTGTTACTTAACATAATTTAAAAAGGCACAATTCTTCTAATTATCCAGTTCTCCAGGTGAGTAAAGTTTTACAAAACCATTCTACCCAATAACATAGTGAACGAACATAGGTCAATGAATTACCTATTTTAAATAAATGTACAAATACCTAACCTAACCCAACAAAAAACAGCAAACATTACTTCATGCTTGATAAATCCCTAATACTTTCTATATTCTATTTTAACCCATAGGTAAGTATGATTGAATGAATGATCCAAAACAAATCCAAATGAAAAAAATAAAAACAAATTTGCACACAATTACATTTTTGACTAAGTTTGCATATAGATTACAATAAGTTCCTACCTTTATATCTAACGATACATATTCAACGGCTTTATACATAAAATTGAGCAAAATTAACCAAGCACATTATATTTAAAAAAAAAACCAGTAAAACAAAGTAATGGGAAACCTAAACATAAATGTACCCTTCCTACTCATGTATGGGTAATCCGTTATTGTTCAAAGTTAACGTTCTAAAATGTTGCACAGTATTGATGGCAACAGTCGACATTGGCAACTACCCCCGCACTAGTAAAAACTGTGTTGCGGCAGCGTAGTGTCGTCGTCTCAGGTGACCAAGCATTGTAATTATGACGCATGGATACAGTATATGCAAATATTCAGATGTTTCGTTTCTTATGATACATTATTTATTAAAATTAAAATGTAGCACGTGTTAAATACGATTTTACATTGTTATAATAGTTTGAAGTATTTTAAAGAAAGTAAGTATTGTACTTGCAGCATATTTAAAAGGAAATTTATAAAATTGGGATTATGAATACTTAGAAATGTAATACAAAAGAATACTATATATCATTATAATATGTATAATATTTTTATTTATACTATATATCACAATATAAACAATTAGAAAAATACAATAATTATAAATCGATAAACTATAATGACTAAATATAATAGATGATATAATAATAGAATAATAAATATATATATTATATATATATATATATATATATATATATATATATATAAATGTTGTATGTTTTATATATATATATATAAATGTATACATTCCATAAGATAGATTCTATAAAATGTATATTTGTTATATATAAATCACACCCTCATCAACATCTCAGTGGATTCATAGTCCAATGTGGATAGATACTTTGTTATTAGTACTTTGAAAGTACGAAAAGTTATGTTTCTAAGTGATTGTTTTATTATTTTGCCGAGTTTGTTATACAACCAAGGACCCAAATATGAAAAACAGTTACGAGCGAAGATTGTTTTAAAACAGGGTACTCTATAAACAGTAAAAAAGCGTCTTTTTAAAATAACATCCTGTGGTGGTTCAATCCTATGTTGCCGCAAGACTAAGTTTCTTATAAATAACTGACGAATAGTTAAAACTGAAAACTCTTTATATAGTTTATCAGTTGGGTAATCGAACCTTTTAAAATTTAATACTTTTATTGTGGCTCTTTGTGCGCGTTCTATTTTAATAAGATGGGATTTAGCAGCACTCCCCCAGACTGTAATACCATACGTCGCTATAGATTGGCACAATGAATAGTATACTATCTTGATGGTAGTAGGTTCTCTGATGTGTCTGATTTTTTTGAAGATACATATAAGTTTTCTCTCTCTTACATAATACATCAATATGTGACTTCCAGTTCAAATTGCGATCTATGGTGACCCCTAGATATTTTATGGAAGATACCTCTTGAAGCTTAATACAGTTACAAGATGAATTTTTATTTTTACAGGTATTTGTGTGTGCTTGAATGGTGAACTGAGATGGTTGATTATTGTTATATATACTAAAAGTAACAAATTTTGTTTTATCTAAATTAAGTGTTAAAATATTACTATCAAGCCAATTCAAAACGGCCGCCAATCCATCTTCACTTACCTTCCTAACTTCACTCCACGTTGGCGCATCAAAAAGAATGACGGTATCGTCAGCAAATGAGAGTACTTTACAGTTTTTCAAAATGGTTTGACTTAGGTCATTTAGGTAAATTAAGAACAGAGTCGGGCCAAGCACTGAACCCTGTGGCACACCAAAATCTATGTTTATAGGATTACTAATCACACCATTAATGTTTACGGATTGAGTGCGGTCGCTTAGATAAGAATGAAAAAGTTGAAGGGGAATCCCACGTACTCCTGCATTTTCCAGTCTACATAACAATATGGGAACAGAAACAGTGTCAAATGCTTTCGCAAGATCTAAAAATATAGCGACGCATCTGCTTCCGTCATCCAGCTTTTGAGTAACATGCTGAACTAGATCCTGAATTGCGTCAGCAGTTGACAATTTCTCTCTGAAACCATACTGATTTGCAGACAAGAATTTATTTGTATCAAGGTATTTAACCAGTCTTATATTGATAACCTTTTCCAATATCTTAGCAAGTGTTGGCAAGAGACAAATTGGTCTGTAATTGGTTACACTGTCTCTGTCACCAGTCTTGTAGACAGCAGTTACAATAGATCGTTTCAATGATTTCGGAAATGTACCGGTCGAAAAACACAAATTACAAATATATGAGATAGGTCCCGACAGATATTCAGCCACTTCTTTGATAAATATTGATGATATTCCATCCCAGCCAGTTGATGGGGAGGTTTTTAGAGACCGAATAATTTTATTGATTTCGTACTCATCTGTTGGTAAGATCATAAATGAATTAAGTGGGCTTAAACAATTTTGTAGGTTTGTAGTTAAATCGGTTTCACTTTTGCCCAATCTAGACAAAATATTTTTTGCATGGGATTTTCCTACATTAGCAAAGTATTCATTAACAGTGTTTGCTGAAGCAAGGGGCGTATTTTCTACATTGAGTAAATCAAGAGAAGGTTTAGTCTTAGAGTCTAGATTACATATTTGACTTACATTTTGATGTTGTTTTTATTTTTATGTATTTCAGATTTCTCAAAGTTAGTTTTAAGATTATGTAAAAGTTGATTACAGAAATTTCTATATCTTTTATAAGTTTTATGTAATACAAAATCATTAGGATTATTTCTATGTTTGACATGAAGCTTGTCTCTCCACCTGATACACCTTATTAAGCCAGGAGTCATCCATGGCTTAATATTAGCTTTTTTGTGGTTCAGTTTATATTTTACAGTACAGTTAACTAGAGTACTTGATATTTTATTTATAAATGCATCCGTTACCTCGTCAGGATCTCCACTATTGTAAATATCCAACCACTTCATCTGTTTGAGCTCATTTGCCGCTTTGGTGTAATCAATTTTAGAAATCATTCGACTTCTTTTGTTGATCTGTGTTTTGTTTTTAATTGACAATATAATGGAGGAATGATCGGTAATAGAAGAGTTACAAACGATTGTGGTAGCTTTACATCCCATTTTTAGAAATGAGTGATCAATACAGTTTAGACCACGGGTTGGATAGTAATGACTTGGCATGAGACCATGCATAGACAAATGGGTTAGGTAGTCAGAGGATCTTGTGTCTTTATTGCCGTCTTTAATGTCTATATTTATATCCCCTGTAACTACAAGAGTTTCAATGTGTTTAAGGCTATCCAAGGTATTATTAAGTGACTTTTTAAATTGGTCGATAACGTTAGTGGACGGCGATCTATAAAGTGCTACAATTGCGTATTGTTTGTCAATCTCAATAATCAGACAGTCAGCGTCTGCTATTTCAGGCTCATAGACTTTGACATTGAGTTGATCATTTACATATACCACAACACCACTGTTCTGATTGATGTGACGCGTTGATGAAAAACAAGAGTAGTTAGTCAAGTTCGGTATATTTCCTAGATTTTTAAGCCAGCACTCGGTTAAAACAATAACATCAAAGTTAATTTTTAGTCTTGAGAGATGAAATGTGAATTCACTGAAATTACGATCTATACTCCGAATGTTCTGAACAACAATTTTAAAGTCACTCAAAGATAGACTCGGCACGTCCTCACAGTCAATGGCGTCATCAATCAAGAACGCCTCACCAACACTAACATTTATATCAATGTCAGTGCTGACTTCGTTAGCCTCAAATGACATTTTGTGTAGAGGTTAGTCTTTGCGTAAAGTTTTTCAGCGTTCCTGATGCCCCCCCACAAACTGTATAAGCCTTACCGAGTGCATTCTGAAGTGTGACGATATTTAATGAGAAAATTATAGTGTTCAGAGAAAACAGAGTACTTAAGATGGCGTGAAATATTGACAATGTTATAGTATATAGATATTTATTTGAATGAAATATATAAAAATAAAATAGAAATACTATGGTATTAAATATACTACAGAGATGTAAAAAAATATACATGCAAGTTAACACAAATATGATGCAAGAGGGTAAAGAAAAGAAAAAATAATAATCAAAATAGTCTATAGCATAGCAATAGTTCCATAGACACGAGTACAACTTTAGTTTATATAGTCAATCGAACGTACCACCACTTTTCAGGGCTTCTAAGTCTTCATGCTTTTCTATACGAAGAGCAGGTTTATCACTTTCTTTTCTTAAAAATACAGTGCCTTTGGAGACCCAGCAAAACTTGTATAAGCCTTCTTTTAGTAGCAACTTGGCTGAAGACAGCAGCATCTTGGTTTTTGGAGTCAGCTTCTCAGAAACGTACACGGGGGTTTTAGGAGTCTTTAAACCTAAATGATTACTGTTCAGTCTATCACCCCTGTTCTCCTTATTGTATATTTTGACTGCTTCGATTACACTAACTTTCTGAGTAAAGTTTTTAAATTCTATTATAATTGGAGCGTTAGCTTTACCTCCACGATAAATTTGTTTGATCGAATCCATTCCCGTATTACTTTTTATAGATTTCATCATATGTGTAACTATTTCATGTAAATCTTCATTCTCTACTTTTGGTAAATTTCTTATTTCAAGAAATGTTTTGAGTTGGTTCTTTTGAAGTTGATCTAATTGGGACTCCAGCAAACAAATCTTGTTATGCGCATTAGTGCAGTTAAGCTCCAAAGTAGCAACTTTTTTTTTCAGTTCATTTTGTAGTTCTATATGTTGTTGTAGCTTCTTTTCTATCTCACAATTACTGTCTATTATTTTGGCATTTTGCAAAGTAAGAGCTTCAATCGCTTTAAACAGGTTCTCATACTTTTTTTCCTGGCTTAATTGAAAATCTTGAAAACTTCCTTTTATATCCTTACAGAATTCAGCAAATTGTTCATTTTCAGGATTTTTTCTTTTTCTCGTATTCATTCTGACATCACTGTCATCATCACGAATGTTAAGGTTTGGCTGCGATGAGTACGTAGATGTTGATGGTGAACGTTTAAGTGGCATCTTAATGTTTAGGGTATACTGTGCTTAAGAGTTGATCACACACGGGTCGCGTGGTTGCTTGAGCGGGGCACAAGATATCTCCTTTCTTTTCGCTCGTAGATTCCTCGTTAGCACTCGCGTTACGCAAAAATATATTCTTTAGAAATGTGATATAAGGTTAAAAATCACAAAATTATTAATTAAAAATGCTCTAAAAATCTGATACATGTCTACTACGCTTGATGTCTTACGACGAACTTGATTTATAAAGCTAGATTTTACTTGAACGTATGCTTTAGCTCCTGTCATTTTTTATTACGATACGACATAGGATTGATTGTGACCAAGCATAAGTATTTGATTTTGTAACATAATTTTTAAATTTAGGAAGTTATAGTCACTTCAGAATGTAAGGACTCATTTAAATGTAAGAATTTATTTTATATCCCTAATAGTGAAAATGATCTATTACTCACTGGAGTCCTTATCTTTGGCTGTATAGATTTTGCCCTAGCCGGCGAGTTTGAGATACAAACTTAACTTGAAAACGAAACCGTTTCGTTACTTTTGGACTTGTCACTTGTGTGTGTGTGAGTGCCTTGGTTGTCTGATAATTCCAAATGTTGTATTGGTGTTAAAAAAAGTTTGCTAAAATGACCTGTTTCATTTTAGTATGGGTGCCTGGCTAGCAGCTGTGCCATGGGAAATAGTTGGGGAATACTATTACTAGAATGCTAAAAATAGTTGTTTTTTAAAATCCTAAGTACTTTTTGTGTACAACATAAAAATTCAATAGCTTTGACATTTACCACAGGGAACTGACATGGCGTCGTCAGTTCAGTCAGTGGAGCCAACATTCCTGTATTATTATGAACGCGCAAGATTATTTCAGTAAAATAACATGGAAAGACACTAAATTGATAAAATATTGAGGTGTTCACTAGTTTAGTCACACGGTATGCAGTGGGTTAAAATGAAGCGTAATTTCAATTGGAGCTAATTACAAATCACTACTAAAATCTACAATTGCAGTATTTAAAAAAAACACATATTATTGATTAGTCATTTCGTTTTAAGTGTAGTGCTTGTTATTTACTCAGTGCTAGAAAGAAGTTCTCTATTAGTGAATAGGCAGATAGAATAACTTTTCCAAGAAACCTAATTTTGAGAGACAGTTAATTGTTCTAATGTAATGCAGTTCTTCATTGTAATGTACAATACATATTTTACTGTAAAAACGGATCAATAATATTTTTTAGTAGTTACCTCGAAGAAAATAAGGTTTATTCATGTATGAATAAATAGCATTAATACCAAATGATTCTAAGGTCTTGTTAGCAGACATTAAATATATAAAAATAAAACAACATTACTCTACTTTTATGATTTTATTATTCATATTCTTCTCTAACTAATATATCATCGAGAAATGGTGCTGGTTCCATCACATTACTTTGGTATCGAGCCCATCCAAGGTACCAGACTATTGTCATCACATGCGCACAACATCCTACAGTTCGCATGCCACACATGCAACTACAATAATATTGTTGAATGCTTTCATCCCAACCACTATTTCCTTCAGCCATTATTAATATATAACTATAGTATATTTTATTACTTTGGTGCCTAGATTTTATTCTACCCCTTATTAGAATACCAGCATGTGATGACATAGTGCTGGGTACCATGGTTTCACTATATACTTCGACCACAAATGAACCATTCCGCCTTATATGTTCACCATAATAGCTTCTAGCTTGCTTTATATGGTAAATACCACATGCAAATAATACCAGGTCGGACATGGTCATTTGTGGGAAAACATCTAATAACGGGTGATTTGCATTTATATTAGAAAAACTGGCTCTACGTCTGTTTATATTATTTTGTACAACATAATCTCCTAAAACATTTGGCAAATTCACCCGCTGCAGGGCTCTATTTAATATTAATTCTGCATCAGGCCTGTCTACCAAAGGTGTGTGGAAAGCATTTAAAATCGCAGCACATATTTTGAAGTCATCCATTAAATGTGGAACAGCAGTATTAAAATATTCTTGTCGAAACAGTTTAAATTGTAATTTGAAGTAGCCATTTACAACCTCCACAACCCACCGACATAATGTAACTAATCGACTTTTGTTGGCTTTTATTGTAGAAAGCTGTGTGTCCCCTGCATCTAGTGACTCTGGTTTGCAAACTTTATATATATCATTTAGCAGGGGAAGAGCATCTCTAAAGCCTCTGTCTAGTATGAAGACATCCCCAGGTCTAAAATATTGCCGATATGATCCATTTTCATCACTAAATAATGAAGTCATTATTGTTGCATCAGATGAGGTGGCTGGATATGGTCCACAGACATCTATAATGTGACCATCAGTTGCAACAACTAAAAATGGTTTAACTAAATTACGGTATTTGTGGAGGCTGTATGTTAGTTTTTGGAACATATAATTGGATGACTTCTGTATATATATATATGTGCCATCAAAAATTACAATAGGTTTTCTCTCTTCACGATTCCCAAATAAGCCTTCAGGTATAGTTAGGTTTCTTTCTATAATTTGTTCTCGGCTTATATGGTTCAAACCAATATGTCTAGGAACATAATGCTCTAATAGTACTTTAGTAACTTTTTGAAGTAGACGTACAACTTTTGCTGTGCTGAACTTAAATAATGTTGCCAATCTCCTGTGTGACTCCCCCGTACGAACTTTAACGAGGTAAAGCCCTAGAGCTGTTTTAGGAATTTTGCAGCTTTGTGTTAATTGAGGTATCTCATTGAGCATGCAAAGAAATTGTTCTTTTCGGAGTCCTGTCCAATATTTAAAATAATCTTCGTCTATATCTTCAAATCTTGAGAAATTCAAATGTATATATTGTGAACCTTTACTGAGTATCAACATTTTTTCAACTTCGTCACAATTAAAAACAGTATTAAAATTATCAATTTGGCTGAAAATATTATCCCAATTATAAGTGCTTTTGTGCACTACACAAATGCGTGCATTTTCAGTAATATATGTATTGTATTTCTTCAATATATTTTTTCTTAAATAACCAGGCACTGCATGCCGTTCTGAATTTGTACACCCTGGTACAAAGCAACTTGCACTGGACATTCCCAATTTTTTAAAACTGTTCAATTGTATAGAATTTATTGGCACTTGGGGCTGGTCTTCATATACCTCACTTTGAGGGGAAGTATTCTCTAATACAGCAGTTTGTGCCCAGGTCCAACATTCATCACAGACTAGTGCATGATTAATAATCTGCAAAGAATTAAAATGAGTGAGTTTGGATGAGAGTGAATTTCTAGGAACCATACTAAACAATATTGTATTAATAAATACCTGTCTTGGGTGTATTCTTGTTGCAATTATATCTCTGATAGGACCAGACGATAGAAGATGTGTGTGCCTTCGTGTCAAAGAATTTGAACACACTAAACAGATTCTATTTCTAGAATAGTCCTGAGGATTATTTGCACGATGAACATTCCTTCTAGCAGACATGTAACACGAATGGCAGACTCTTCCTCCTCGAAGTATCTATAAGAAACAACACATAATTCTATATAAATTAACTATTCTAAAGATGACAATTAAAAAAAATAACAAATAGGTACCTGTCTTGGGGATATACGGGCAGCAATTTCATTTCTCTCAGGACCCATAAGGAGAATATGTGTCCTTCTGAGAGTAAGAGAACACATACACCAAACACACATGTTTTCGCCTTGCTCTGATGATGACGTATGGCCTGAAAGCCTACAGGCTTGAACCCAACATCTATAACAAACACGGCCACCATCTGGTATCTGAAATGAAATCTTTTTTTAGTTTAAATGTATACACACAACCTCATAATAAATGAAATGTAAAGTATATTAACCTGGCGTGGAGAAATTCTTGATGCTATAATATTTCTCTGCGGCCCAATAGGCAGTGCATGTGTACGCCTTCTTGCAAGAGACAAGAGGCACCATACACAATTATTGTTCTCATTTTGACTGTCACTGGCATTCTCAATTGTAACATCTGAAGTGTTAGTCAGAGCTGCAGTGATTAAACCAAAACAAAGCTGACATAAAACAGCATCCTCAGGCACCTGTAATCAAGGACTTAGTTAATGCAAAATATAAATCCATGATCACAATAAAAACTAATAAAACATGTTAACTTATTACCTCATTTGAAACCTGTTCCTCAATTATAAACAGAAGTTCAGGCCCCAAATCAGATACAAAATAATGTTGCTCAACTCTGGGGATATTGATGTTGCAGTAAATGCACGCCATTATGGTATACCTGTGAACAATTTGTCATCTTGTAAGTGTAGAATAATTAAATTAACACAATATGCCCATAATAGAAGCATGAACTGAATACAAAAAAAATTAAAACATAGGTAGTGTTACATACAGGAATTATAATTACTGTATACAGTTAAAGACTCATATTTACCTTAAACTACAACAAAACACAAGAGACGGTCCAAATCACTTAAGATAAGTCGAGTCCGGTGTACAAAGCCAAAAATCCGTAAGAGAAGGAACACAAAACCACAAGAACACAAGGATAGCCACGAAACGCAACCGCAAGGGTAGTCGCATAGACGATACACTTATTATTTGACATAGATAGGCAACTCAATTCGCTTTTGGCATTAATTTTTTTAATTCACACTCTGTCTAATAGATGGCAGGCTTTTAGTTCAGTGCAGAACCACTAGGTGGCAGTATTTCAATTTCATTATTTTTTTTGGAGTTTATATAATTGGTTATTGCAGGATAATCGTAAAAGCTACCTTAAATTTTGTATATCTATTTTATCATGGATCAAACGATTACTTGCATTATTTAAATATCGAGTTTCGTTTAACTTAACCAGATTTTCGTCCTTTGATTCAAAGCAACAGTAAAAACCAACTAAAATCGAAACTTAAATAATGCAAGTTATCTATTGACCCATGGTAAAATAGATATACAAAAATTTAAGGTAGCTTTTACGATTATCCTGCAATGAAATAAAACTGACATTTGTAATAGTTTAAACATTTTATTATTTTTTTCGCTTCACAAAATAATCATATGCCGCTTTTTTAATTCTATCATTTTCATCGAACTTTAACAATGCACCTCTTAATATTCGATTCACCCCTCTGCACCAACTATATATTGTAATATTCATTGATACTTTTTTTATATAATCAATTAAATCAGCTTTATGTTTCTTGCATTTTATCATACTAAAATCACAGGCACAATCAATAAAAAAACTTATTCTTCGTTTGAGATAATTTGATTCCGGAAATTCCTGCAAACATGCTGTAATCAAAAAGTAAATATCATTCATTAATTTAATAAACAAATCACTTGGATGAAATAAAGATTTTTTGGTATAATCAATTTCATAATTAAATGAACCAACATCAATTTCAGGTCGACAAAAATCATGACTGCAGGTGCTGCATCTTTTAAAAATTTTGGATTTTAATTTCTTTATTACATAACCTGTTACATATTTTTTTGATTCCTTATGGATGATTGAATCATTATTTCTAATCACAGTCATGATATTCATCAAAGAATCAATTTCACATGCAAAATCTTCTCGAGTTTCATGATTCTTATCCATTAAATTTCGAAATGATTGCATGCATTGATCTTGATCTTGTTCACAATTAGCACCAGGAGAATGGGGCGAATTAAAATTATTTATAATCAACGTTTTATAAGCATTAATAAATTGATAGCAATCAGGATTAACATTTCTGAGCCCATTGCTTCTGATGCTACTAAAAAAGTTTTCTAAAGGATCTTGATTAAAATTTCTGGTAAGCAAATTTTTTATATTGTAATTATTTTTTAAATCATCCCACATTTCAATAAAACATTTAATATTATGAATCCAATTAACAATAGACGGTATTGAAACATGCTTAATCACCTCATTTCCATTTTTTTTGTCAATTGATTCAAATTTAATTGATTCCAAAACCGGCAATAAATCAGTCCATAATTTCATATGACGAGAATTAGTTTTAAAGCAACCTTTATATATTTTAGAATCATCTTGATAAGTATGTCCATTAAATGAATCAAATAGTTTATCGAAAATCAACAGAAAATCAGCTGTATCTTCGCACTCCTTAGGCAGTATGTTCTGTTCTGAAACAAAAAATAACATAATTTGAATACAATATATTTATTTATAATGTATGATTAAAATATTAATATTGTATTAGTGAATTTAAGATGGTAGAGTTTCTTTATTTAAAGCAATTTTGTAAGGCAAAGCTATAGAGTTTGCATTACAATCAAATTTCTGACTGATATTTCACTCATCAACTCCCATTGCCGACCCTTAACACAAGTAATAAGAAATAATATTTAAAAATTTTATCTCTTAGGATAAAAATAATGTATTTCTGCGGGAATAAAATTTACGTGATCGTTGGCAAGTGTAGGTTATAGTGAGAAGCCACACAATTCAACACCTGTATACTAGGTACACACCTTTCTCTATTATACGCACACAATACATAATACATATATTCAGCATGGTATCATGAGAAAAGATATATTTTTTGCATATTTTGTGTACATGTGTATGTGGCTAGGCATGTGTATGAGGGTAATACCTAGTGTGCAGGTTAAAAATTGTAGCTTACGTAACTTTATAGATATAAATTGACAGAAAAAAGAGGAGTTGTGTTGAGAATTAAAATTTAAATAAAAATAAAAACTAATAAAATAATTCAATTTCAGCGGCAAGAATGAAAACGTACGGAAATCGATAGAGCATAAAAATATAAAGAGAAAATAAATTTTGGTAAAATGTTAAGCTACAAATATTAAGTTCTAAAAGTTAAACGTATTACATTCCAAACAAAATGCGTATGTCTTTGAAGGGACACTATTAACAATTTCTTTCAAAGAAAACTTCAAATAGCGATTGAATGATTCAATTGCCATTTAACACTTTTGCCGCTAAAAGTATAATTTGATACACACATGTTATAACAAGAATTTACAAGAATAATATTTTACGTACTTGCTAAAAATCTCATTGCTGCTGATACTCGTTGGCTGAAAACTTGAGCGGCATATTTAACTTTCATCTTTGGAATTTTATCTTTATATACATGATTCACTGTGAGTTTATTGACTAATCTAATTTCATTGTCCCCTTCATCAATATTTAATAGTAATTCCACATGCTCCCATTTCGCGCATTTCATTTTACCATCGTGAAAATAATTAGCATTTTTAATCAATAGATTATTTCGCACACCTTTGAGTAAATGGGGTGAATCGAATAAAGGATATACTTTTTCGCCATCAACTTCAAATGATTTTGAATTATATTCTCTACCCTCTTGCAAATATTTACTTTTTGTATCCTGATGCAAACTTCGAATTAAGCTAATGTTAGATGTTGCTTGATCACATACAGTGCATATAACTTTTAAACCAGCCGCCCTCAAATCTCTTATGGCACTAACAATAATATTTTTTAACTCATATTTTTTGGTGGTACTTCGGCAGAACGTGAAGCTTATTGGTTGTTTAGTTTTTCCTTTGATTCCTTTAATCATCAAAACTAAAGCATGGTCAGCTAAATTATTTGTTCTTTTACTGCCGAAGTCCTCAAATCCCGTAATTTCATCGCAAACTGGATTGTATTGAAGGGCGGGTGCAAGAGAAATTTCATCAAAAAGTAATGATACAATTCTTTTTTCAGCTGTCAATTTTTTTACAGTTTCTTTTAAATTTTCAAATAAGTGTTTATTTATACCTGGTTTAAAAGTCAATGCACTTAATAATTTTTGTAATGAACGTCTAGACGGCAGTATGAACATTTTGTTTAAAATATTATATACTTTTGGTCCCTGTTTATAAATAGTTAAAGCTAAAATTTTTTCTTCATTGGTAAATCTTCTACCTCTTGGTTTCTTATCGTATTTTAATTGCATTCCCGTAAATATTTCAATAGTTTTAGGGAATTTCTCTATAGTAGATAAAAAAGATTTACATAAACTGATTTTTTTGGCCAAGATAAGTTGCTTTTTTAGAGATTTATTTAGCTTTTTTAAGATTTGAATTTTCTCAAGAAGTTTTTTGATGGAGTTGTCTTGTAGTTTGGGTCCTGGAAAAAAAATACACATAAATTACATTATTTTTAAACTTAATAAAAATTATTTTGTTCCAAATTATCTTTATTTGTATTAAACATTTTTAAATTTTAATTACTTTATATCATCCCCGTAGAGCGAAAAATCACTAAGTCCAAAAAACCTGTTTTGAGATAATGGGGGGTAAAGTTTTGAAAAATATAAATTGCCATAACTTTAGCCTGGCATAAAATATCTCTATGCTTAAAGTTTTATGGGGAAGGAAATTAATTGAAATTTATATCATAGTATCCACTTGATTTATGTGCCAAATAAATATTGAGTAATTACTGGAAAAACTAAAAAAACGTAAATTAATTATTTTTTGTCTATATAACCTCTTGAGTTATTTATGAATTAGTTAATTTTCGCTCTGAGTTAGTTATTTTTCACTTAGCTCAAAATCATTTTAATAAAAACAACTGGATAAAACTAGCTCCTAGATGTACGAAGTGTGAATTGTAAATAATGCCTATCTTAAGGTTTGAAAGCTGAGTGATAAGTTTTTACAATAATGTTGTGCATAAAGAAATAAAACTATGTATTTTTATAAATTCAATAAAGTTTTAATAAAGGAATTATGTGAAACTCGACAATTTTCTATATGCATGTACATAATTATAAAGGTTAAAAAACAAAAAAACAAAACAACCTAACTCATGCAATAAAAAAATAAGAGTTTTTAACTCTTGTATTAGTTTTTCTGTCGTTTTTACATCTATTTGTTCTTCTTGTCTTCTCCTCTTTATTGTTTAAAGTGTAAAGTTAGTCTAAACATAGGTATAATAAATTCAATTCAAGGTAGGGCCCTTTATGTTCATATCGAAACCCAACTAGACCCGGACACTTTCTCTCAAACCGCAGACGGATAATTATTAGCTATTTAATTTTATTGCCCCATTTATCTTTACTTATATTTTTTCCCATTTTCTCATTTAAAGCTGAACATCCAATATTTTAACAATATAAGGTGGTGCTGAAACCCTGTTTCTTTTAGAGCAAGCACGTTCCCTAATCGAAGTCCAGTCTATCAGGCATACAGGGGTATGCCTTTGTTCGCTCTCTATAGCACTTTGCATAGAGTCCACTTCCATATGGGTATGGCCACTCTCCAAATATTTTGTTCGATTGCTTCAATACGCTATATACGGCGTAATAAATTGGTTTCTATTTTGTCCTGCACATGTATCGTTATAAATAGTAACGTCTTTGATTTGGTTTGGTATCTGCGTAATCCACCATTTCATGGCACTGGCAATTTCAACATTGATGTAAACGTAACATTTAAGTTTTACGTATGATCTTTCCTTTTTAACTGTATTTATATTTTTAATATTTTCATTTAATTTCGAATTCTGAAACTTCAAATTGTAATTCGAATGGAATGCGAGCCCGGCTATATAAGCTAAGGGCTGGCTTTTGAGCGCCAGTCTACTACAGGAGTTGAGTAACTGCAAGCAAGTCTACTGCAAGTCCTTGATGCTGCCTGCTACTGATGATGCCTGCTACTGATGATGCATGCTACTGATGCTGCCTGCTACTGATGATGCCTGCGACTGATGCTCCCTGCTACTAATCCTGCCTGTGCCTGAGCGCCAGCCGGTACCAGACCGCCCTCGCCGTCGGATCCTTCGCGGTGACTTGTGGATGTCCCCAATAAAATCTATTACATGACAGCCTCTTTTACCATTAATTTCATTCCTTGGTATACAATATGCTTCATTAGGGGATTTAGTCGTTTGTATGGTAAAATTTTGGACGTTTAATATAACTTTCTGGTATAATAACCAAAACCACCGACTGGTATATACAGTCACCCGTATTGCATGTCAGCCGTTACGACTAGGTAACTGCCATCAATAATAGACCGCTGTTTGTCCCTTTAGCTTGTTGAGCTTAATTCTTCCTTGCAATATGTAAATTAAAGTCTTCTCTCAAACGTTCTGGACATCCAGCACTAACGAGTGCACGTTATGCATAAGTACTTTTTAGGGGTAAAAATGACAGATTGAATTTAGTGCCAAATATTTTTTTATAGACGTTTAAAAAGGACACGGTTCTTCATTAGCTACAATAAGTTGCTTTTTATACAATTCGTACATTTTGGCAATTGTGAGTTTACTATCCAAATAATGTCACTTACTTTTTTCCAGCAATATTGAGACTCCAGCCGAGGAAAAGAGTTGTGATCAATAACCTTGTGTTCCATTTCCAAAGAGGTTTTATTAATTGGAACTCGTGAACCACGACCATCTGTCCCTGTGTACTCATCCCTGTATTTAAAGGCCTCAATTACTGGTCCATTTAGTACCATCTTTTTCAAAATAATATTCATAGGCGGCAGTTCAGTTTTTTTGGCTGGGAATGCAAACTTTCATAGTTTTTAAAGGCTGAGCCACCATTTTTTGAAGTAAAAGTGGATTTTGTGCATTAAAATCGGTAATTTGCTAGTACACATGATCAATTTTAAGTCTCTCTTCGTCAGAAAAGCTATTTTGGCCCCGATACCGGCATTGTGTGTAGCATTGTAATGGTTTAGGTTGCTTTGCCGGCATCAAATGGCCCTTTTTACGCAAAAAAGGTAAACAGCTTTGTCTGTAAAACTTCGCTATGTTTTAAATTTTTATTATACTAATAGGTTTTAAGTATTATTCGCAATCAATATTTTAATCTATTTTCATTATGGAAGAAGTAATATTGTTGAGATAATGATTTTTCGCTTTAGTGGTATTTTATAAAATCATTTAAAGTAAACAGTAAGCAGTTGCTATTTCGAGTTAAGTTAGTTTTCGCGTTCGAGTGTTTAAGCAAACCCTTGAATTCAAAAACTTACTAAATCATTTTAGTGATTTTAGTCTACCTAAACACGGGGACATATGCATCAAAAATTAAATAGAAAAACAATTAAATCGTTTTAGTTTCAAGTTTTGTAAATTTTTGATAAACATAAAATAATTAACAAAATTAGTTATTTTTCTCATTTCCCGGTTGGGTCAAAGTATAGGATTTACTCATTTTTCACACTTCGTAAGTTAGAAACTAAGATAGCTACAAAATTGATTGTCAGACAGTTATATAAAGAAAAAAAAGTTGTTTAAGTGACATAAATAACTAATTTTGGCCATTTTTCGACTTAGTGATTTTTTGATCTACGAGGACGATATACTTCATAGGGACATGACGTGATATTTTTCGCGAGACATGAAAACTCGAATCTCAAAATACCATAGCGATACTTGAAGTTTATCACAATACAGTGACATTTCAGAAAAAAATGTTTCGTTATGTGTTTAACTTACATTATCCACTCTTTATGTTAGAATCAGTTTTCAGCAGGAAATAAGACCTCTCCCTCTGTATCATTGGTTACAATTGACTTAACTGGGTTAATTTTCAAATTGATCAAAAGAAAATCATACAAACACGTTCTTTTTCGACATAACTAGCTTTAAATTAAAAACTTTCTTAACTATTCTTTTGTTTCACATTTTCAAACACTGGCAACAGTATGTTTATAACAAAAAAGGAAAATGCTAAATAAACCAAAACAAAGGCAATGAATTGTTTGATAGACTCGAACAAACCTACCGTCACAATAAGAAAATCTAATCTTTTCTTATATCAAATTGTGCTTTTATTTTTCTGTTGCCTTAAAGAAAACTATTTTTTCCATTTATTATATTCCCTACATCCCAGTGAGCTATGAAACTCCTAGAACCTATATCAATAGGCAAGACTTAACACCAATCGATTTTGACGTTGACTTACGCATAAATTGATTCCTGGATTTCCTACTATTTGTGTATACTCCAGTATCAACCTCCATGTGCATTCCTTGACAAGATGGCACTGCAAAAAGACACATAGGATATTAATTATGAACACTTAATTTGTTTCGTGGATGTGAATGTAATGCAATACTACGGAGTACTATTTAATAAACAATAAACACCACCAAAACAGATACACCGCCAAAGGTGATATGCAAACGATTTTGTCTGACGTCAAAGTTCTAACTAACAAGAAACTGGCACATCTATAGACTCATCAAAGTTATAGCTGATCTAGCCACCATAATTACAAACATGATACAACGCCATTTCGTGATTGCCACTTTTGTCAAGTTTACGTGGTTGCGGTCCGATTAAACGAAAGTATCAGCCAGTGTAATTCCAGTTGTGAAGCTTGCAAAATTAAAAATACACTTAGATTAAAACTACAAATAAAAGAGAATAACAACTTGGGCAGCCTCTTATCACTAAAAGAGTGATCTCTTCCAGGCAACCCTAAAATTTATAAATTAACTTTCTAGTGAATTGCCTAGTTAATGCAGCACATATTATGTGCAGTACATATTGAAGTTTAGCAAGATATTGAAGTAATATACTAGACAAATACATATATACATACATACACAACAATAACAAAACTTTTGTAATATTCTTAATATATACCAAAACATGTCACAGAGAAATATAGTGATTCTTTACATTTGTTTAAATGCCTCAAGTGTTTTTACCGAATGTAAAGAGGCATGGAGTGAATTTCATAGAGAAAAGGCTTTCCCTGTGAACAACTGCTGATAAGTAATTTGATATATAAATTCATTTAATACTAACCAGATACTAAATTGGTATTTGAATTTTGGTTTTCAGTTTTTATTGATGTTTCTGGCTGGAGGTCTGCATGAACTGTAAATTGTTAAAGAAGGAATATTACATTAGTAATTATAATAAAAAAGTATAACTATTTTGTAGTATACACAATGTATAAGCACAGCATAATATAGAGCACTTATAGTGTCCCATTCTAGAATTGCACTAGTAAACCATTGGATGCCATGCAGTTTCTTCAAGGATTTTCAGTTATGTTATATGAAAGTTCACACATGTTTAGACTCAAATATTAATTTGAATATAAATATTTTATACAGTCTATAAGACGAAATAAGTTTACTAAAGGTTATTATCTGAAAAGTTCACAGATCTTCAGGCTTTATTTAGATATAACAATGATTTAAAATGTTCCGAACAGGTGACTTTACACTATACATTGAATTAGAGTAGTTTTATGAATAAAACACAAAATACTCTATGTGTTATTCACACTCATATCGCTCTATACCAGTTTTTATTGTTTTGAGTGAGGTAGTTAAATTTCCTTGTAATGACACTTCTTACAACAAGATGCTTTTGACCAAGTAACTAAGTTGATGAAAAGGTTAGACTAAGTAAGGAATGCACAGTTTCAATTGGTTCCCAGTATGTTAACTAGACACAGGACCACTCTTTTTTGGTCTTACTTTTTCTGAAACAGCATGTGTACATTGTTTACAATTTTACATTTGATTTGTAAAATTGTCGTCCAGTATTGCTTGATAGGTTAATAATTATTTGGCATTAAAATTTTAAAATAATTATAAAATATTACTTGGAAAGGTATATTAAACATTGTATACTAACTGGGTTTTGCAGTGATGTTTGAACTATTCATTCCAACACCTCTTGATGTGGATGGTACGGGCTGATGATCCGAATGTACTGTAATTTATAAAATAAAACCAATATAGCAGATTCGTAACTGGTATCTTCTTTCAAATTCATTAATTTTTAGTTACAAAATGCTGAACAGAGACTTACGAAAATCTTTATGGTATTGGTTACAATAGTGCAGAATATAATAATGAAGAATTTTATTTCATTAAAATAAGCTTGAGAACCTGATAGTAACCAATCAACTATCAAACAGGGATTAAAATTGAGCTAGCATTTTATGCAGAAGTTATTATTATTATTATTAACTCAATTTTGTCTGTTTTGTTATGATGAAATGCATTGGTTGTTAGTTGAATCATAGTTTGAAGGTACCATATCATAAAAGGAAAGCATGTGCAATTACCATATAATTGCACTATGATATTATTATAGATATATAATAATATGATAATGCAATTATTGGAACACAGGCAATTTCATCTGAAGCCAACACTCAGAGAAACATCCTTAGTCGAGATGATAATTACAATCACTGATGTCTATGTGTGCGGATGTCACATACCATAAGGCGAGTTTCATTCACATTTGCCAGCTAAGACAACAGTAAAAATAGTACTCAAGACAATACAAATATTGCTCACAAAAAAAAATCTCGAGTCTTTAGTCAGAACTTTACAGAGAGTATTAGTTGTTACCATATATGAACAGTACTTTTGATTTGTGACCTGATGTTAAAATTGCAAATTTATACTAACCAGATACTATATTGAGATTTGAAACCTGGTTTACAGTTGGGTCTGCGGGGAAGTCAGCATGTACTGTAATTTTTAAAAAAATGTAATGATAATTGTGAAGTTGTAGAAAATTACACTGTTCTGCATCAACACTTATGAATTCTACATTACAAATACATTTCAAAAGTAGTTTTTTCAACTTTTTTTCAACAGACACTTTAGAAATTATATATTTAGTTAAACTAAAGAGTGATTGCATGGTATGTCTTTCAATACTGGAAGACATACTGTAAAGAATCTGATAAAAATGAGAACTATTTTGTGAGCACTGATAAGTCACTGCTACAAAAGAAATATATTTGCCGCACCAATTCAAGAAGAATTCATGCTTTTCAGCCACCCACAATGTGTATGAATTATGCAACAAATTCATTTATTTACAGATCTTGTAATTCAAACAATAAAGTGTTCAGTAACTTAGATATGTTCAGTCTCTCTCTAAAGCAATTTTAACGTAGCATTAGACAAACTTTGCAAGTCCTCAAGAAGTAATTTGCTAGCATTCATTTTGTAAATTTAGAGAAATAATTTAATTTGCTTTATTAATTGTGTTCCTTGATTAATTGTGTTAATCTAAATTCAATTCTTTATAAAACCCAAATTATTTAACTGTGTAATATGTTGGTATTCTACATTCTAAATTAACTAAAAATTGTAAATTTTATTAGAGGAAACTTTGCTGGATTGTGAATTATTTTGAGAATATTTAGTATTTAAAGTGTAGTATTGTTCTGTTTGTTTCCGAAATAAAGAAAAATAAAGAAAAATAAAATATTTTCAACCTAGGCTTGGCGGACTGTACACGCTGAAATCTGCAATAATGAAGAGAAAACACCCCTTTATCTACAGAAATGATCTGTCCGGATGGACTATTAAGTGAAACAATTTACTCTAATTTAAATTTATAATTACAATTTGATGGTTGTAAAAATGATTGATTTTTAACTATTTCAAGCTATAAGATAGAATAGTGAAAGATTGAGTATCCTTGATGTGTGATATCGATTTATAGTTATCAGGATAACAGAATATTTAATATGTTCATGTTATATTGCATTTAAGTACTTTTATAAAGAAAAAATAATAGTATTTATTTCAGACAGAGTCCATAGTGTATTAGTAAGTACAGATTCTTATTGCCTATGTTAGTAAAACAGAATAAAATGAATAATAAAACACAAAAACACAGTTACAAAAGCTTAACCTAGAAATCTACCCTGAACACCTGTACCAGGTAGGTGTACATGCGTGTGCACCCAGTGTCGCACTAATCACTCACAGAATTAAGAGTATAAATTGTAAGACAGATGTTTGGGATTCTGTCGACATTAAAAATTGTTACTATTTATGTATGCAGTCACATACTCAATATATAACTAACTTGAAGTTTTTGGGCTTGAATATGTTAGTGCTATCTAAAATTAAATTTTTTTTTTATACTTTGCCTTGCTATCACAGGTTTTCATAGATAACATCAATATGTATAAAATGTTTGCACATACTCCAACCAACATGTAAACATTGGTACAATTACTATATTATCCAGTGATTGTTCTAGTTTTTTTCCTAACCTTAATGAACTACTTTTTAAAGAAGTACACAAATTAAAGTAAGAGTGATGATTTGAATTTACTCACCCAGGTTTAATGTAGGTACCGCATTTCTGGTTAAAAAGTGACTGTGTCTAGATATGAATACATCTTCAAAATGTCTAGAACACAGTCTTATATTATAATAAATGTAGGAATCTCCTCTACATTTTGTCGCTGAATCCAGCACATCTTTCCATTTACTAAATCTATCCGTATGCGGAAAGGCAGGGACTGGAAATTTGTGCAATGGACCTAGAAATGATAACATTTATACCTATCTTAAATAAAAATGCTCCGTCACAATAACCTTTCGAGCAAAATTATTCTAAAAGTAAATTTCTGTTATATTTTATAACTTACCAACAACAAAGCATCCAAAATAACACTTTTTTGACATCTTAAGTCCGTTCAACGCGCCGGGTCGTATGTTAAACATAAATACACAGTTTCACAATTCTTTCGCTAAAAGCTATCAAGTCCATTAAAGAATGCCGGGTCAAAAATATGATAATAGAATAACAGCCGTAAAATTACACTTAGAGCACAAGGAAAAGGAAAACACACCGAAAACACACCGAGACGCTTACACAGAAAACAAAATGGATGATACAGAAAACTGCTTGATTGTACTGTCAAAGTGTCAATCAACCCTAAACGCTGTCAAAATTCATATCTGACGTCGGCTGTATGGTTTCGTTGCCTAGCCATTCTTATGAGTTTATGAAACAACGTCTGATGATAATTTCATGAACTAGCTCTTTCGTAGATGTCACTGTACTTAAAAAAGAGTGACACCCCCCTGGGTAGTCGAGACGAGACTGATCGATCGACGATCAATTCATTCGTCAATCCGTCCGCTGATAGAGCTGCGGCAGATAGATAAAAATATCGATAACATAAATCGATTTATACTTCAACTAATAGTTCGTTATTTCGATATCTGGTTTGTTCAGAAGCTTAACTTATAACAGTCGATATTTTTAGTCATCATTTTATTTTAACATTATGCTTGTTTTTCTAGAACTTAGATTTATCTTAGTTAAGCATTCCGTTCAGTTTTACATAAGTATTATTATATATATCGAATGATCGGTTTATATTTTGAAGTATCGATTTTTTTCGTCGAAAGTTTTTTGAAGGATCGATTTTTTCTTTGATAGCTTTTTTATTTTCACGGATGATTTAAAAAAATCTTAAAGCTCAGCTTCATCCGTAGCTGTGAAAACAAAATCCATTATTAGTTGATATAAAAAATAAATATCGAGAGTTAATTTTTTTTAATTCATTTATCTGTAGATTAAGCGGCTTTTTCGAATTTTATTTTTAAACTAACTTCACCATAGTCCTTCAATGTTAATACACTACCTATATTTTTTTTCCTCCTTGCCTTCCTTATTTATATATTTACTTAAAATCGTAATACCTACGAAAAGCTTTTTTGTAAAGCTATTACATAACCTCTGAGATTTAATAGTCTGTGTTTTATTGTAATGCAATACAATATAGCTGATATAACGAAAATCTTTCTTAAAAATATCAACAAGCCTATGTTATATTCGACGCTATTTTTAAACTATTTTGTAGATTTTAGTAACTTTTAAAGTCTTAGCTTCATTTTTGTATGGTCCTATCTATTTCGGTTCAATAGAAATCAGGTATTTATTTTATTGTTTTTATCGATGAGTTTAAAAAACCCGTTTAAATCGAAAACTTATACCAAAATATCATCAACAATGGACTAACGTTTGGTCTTTCAATCGATGGACAGATCGAGTTCTACCCTAGTGTCAATCATGTCAAACTGCCCAACGTACAGCCATTTTTGATAAACTGTGGGGATTTCTGGCAATAATTTCGGTTTGTTTTTATAGTTGTACACGAAAATCGCTGATTTATTTTCAAAAGAGATATTTTTATTACATTCTTGAATATTTTCCACAATTTAATAGATAAGTCACAAGTGGAGGCCAGTTATGAAACGGGTCCTTTGTTTGGATTATAAATTTTTGTGAAAATAATTTTGGCAAAACGGCAGGATCCCTTTGAAATAATATGATCTATGTTATTAAATTTAAATTACTTTTTTTTAAATATCATTAAGTTGATATTATAATTGAAAATGAAACGATCTTTATTTCGTATTGTATTAATGGTTTTCGAAATGGGTCCGTATGAGAAAGTTTGAAAGTTTGACTTTTCTCTCTGATTAGGTAAACAATTTTGACAAGAGTGTCACATGTTTTCGGATTATTAATAATATTAGAACTACATGGCAGTCTTGCCAGATTAGGGGATTTCCCCCTAGGTTTAGGGGTTTTTCGACCAAGTTAGGGGCAAAATGGGGGGGGGGGGAAATTTAGAGGATTTTTTAAGGGGAAATTTAGAAGAAGAAAGTCGTCACGTACAACATATGAAATACAGTTTTTTAAAATGTTTTTTTTACCATCTTTCAACTAATTTTGCTTGACAACTAGTCTAGGTCGAGATTCGAGATGTTGAATATAACGAATAGCCATAAGTAATAAAATGCAGCAATAATAAAGTTTAATAATATATTTTTGTTGAATCTATAACCAAAGTCTTCTGTAACCAAAAAGCGAATTAAACTTACATCTGTCATAAATCCTTTGTTCATACCATTTATCAAAATGACCGCCTGTTTAAAAAATCGCGGCCGGCCACCATCCACTTGGTGAGGGTATTCTTGGGGATTTCTAGGGGGAAACCAAATTAGTCTAGGGGTAAGTCACTGAGACCATCTGGCTACACTGCTATATGGTATAAAACAAAGTTTCTTTAGCTAAGGTTAGTCTGTGATATGTCGAAGTACCGTTTGTAGATTTAAGTCAAAGACAATTTGTAAAATATAGATATAAAACGTAATAAATCAAGATAAATCCTAAACTCTTTGGGGTCCCTAATAAAATATGTTAAATAAAATAAAATACCAAAAAGCCTTGCTTGCAATATTACGTACAGTCCCTCGGATATAATAAATTATTTAATAGTGAGCATTATATATATATTATGCGCAAAGTTGGTATCACTAAACTAACCTCTCAGCTCTCTCTCGTGCAAAAATAAACAAATTAACACTGGTACCTAAATAATTTAAAGTGTGAACTGTGAACTCGTAAGTGAGGGAGGATACTGTGGTGAAATAGCATTTAATAATAGATTTAACATCTTAGGATGGAATCAAAGTTGCCATTCACAAGTAGTACTTCATTCTGCGCTCGTTGTGGGTCAATACTACCATTACTACAGGACTTTGGATCTGTTAAGTGCTATGTCTGTAAATCAAATTATGAAGCCGAAAGTAAGTGCGACAGGTTAAAAATTACCATAGTAATCAAGTTCTAGACATTTTCAGTATTTTAAGGTTAATCATAAAATTTCGAAAATATAAATCTTAGACAAACGATTCAAAATATAGTAACTTTAAAATTATGTCACTCTGCAGGGGGAGGCTGGTTGTTTGAAAGTGCTGACCAACCCTGACACAAAACAATCCTTAACAGCTCAAATTTGCGAGATGCCAACCCCTATCTTTTTTAAATAATAGCACAATAAATTATCCATTTCCAGATTTTAGCAATGTGCAATTCAAGTACACAATCCATTTCAATGCTATTTCATCTATAACAAATGAGAATATTTTAAACAAGGATTCACCGGAAGGTCCTGTAGTTGAAAGAAAATGTCCGAAATGTGGATGTGATAGGATGTCGTATGCAACTTTGCAACTGCGATCAGCTGATGAAGGACAGACAGTTTTTTATACATGTGTTTCTTGCAAGTAAGTATACAAATAGATAAATAGATTTGTTTTTTAAATAACTGACTAGAATAAAAACACAAAAATTTAAGTAAACAAGAATCTCAAACAAAAAACTGAAAATGGTTTTTGTGATTTAAGTGGTTGTAACTTCATTTCCACACTACTGGTTTTAGACTTAAACCCAGTTGGTATCAACAGTAATTTAAGTTTATTGAGTAGATATGTTTGTCCTCAAGTATAATTATAAATCCCCAGACAAACATACCAACTGTATGGCCCCAAATTATGCAGAGCTTGTGTTATGGATATTGCAAACTGGGGCAATAAACAATAATAACCAATAACCATGACCCTAAAAAAGTCTGTGTTCATGATACAAATAAATGCCCCAGCCAGGACTCAAACCTGGGCCCTTGGTGTGAGGCAGCGCTACTACCCACTATGCCACACAGCCTTCAAAGGCCGAGAATATTACTTTATCAGTCATAGTATTTTCTGCTTGTATAGTGCATCTCACATTACATCCACATTTGTGTTAAAACAAAGGCTATATTTTATTCCAAATTGTATATGTGTATTAAAAGTATACACAATCAGTATGCACAGGTTGGGACTGCTCGTGTATAGTTTCAAATTCTACTTAGCTGGACACATTTTTCAAACTATACATGGTTATTACACTTTTATTGAGTATAATTTCCAATATGTACACTTACATTTTGTGTGAAAAATATAGATACCATTGCGGACTAATCATGTATATTTCCAAAACGCCACACGAGGCGACGTACTTAAAAATTATACGCGAACAGTTTCAAGGTAGCCATTTTGATTTATTGCTTTCTCTTTTTTTCATAAGGACCTCTCATTTTTTAAATCTTTTCATAATTATTGCATCATAATTCGGCACGTGTCATTGTTTTCGTTAACAGTTTTTATCGAGTTTTTTTTTGTTTTGAACCTAAGTTGCTTTTTGAGAAAAGCTGGAAAAGGTACTTTTTTGGTCCTGTGTGTACTAACTACATACAAACCTAACCTAAATTAACCCAATTGAACGTCGCTACAGTGAAGTTTCGAACTAATGTACATCATAGTTCTATACATTTGAGCTTACAAACATCGCGATTTCGTAATTCGCAGTAGCGGAGTGTAACTTAACATTCGGTGACCATTTATCCATTTTGAGTAGCAAAAAGAATATCTGCACAAAGCGTGCAATTATTCTGTTCTGTGTTTATTTCTTTTGGACCATAATATCATATACTTTAGGACCCTTTCTATAAAGTCCTTTTATTTTTTTTGGAGTAATTTTTTTTATTTGGTCCTTAGCCTTAAAAATATTTTTGGTGACCGTTTAAATTATACCCATTTTATAATATTATTCTTATTATTTGTTTTACGGGACTATGTGGTCACTTGAACTGCGCCCTGTCACACCGCGACCTAGCAGATCTATTGTGTGAGTCCACCTGTTTATAGCTCGCTGCTTACCTTTTTTTTTTTTTTCGACATGGACATTTAATTTTTTACCGAACGCTTACTTCGATCGAAGCGATTCACATTCCTGACGGCAATGCATCCGATCTCCCTTGTGTCCAGTTCATGTTTGTCCAAGTGTATTGATCGCTTCTGTACTAGTGCAGCACATTGACACAGTATATGAAGAGGCGTTTCTTCTTCCCTGTTACAGAATCTGCAGCACGTAGAGTCCGCTGCGCCTAACTTGAACATGTGTTTATTTAGCTTGCAGTGACCAGTCAGTGCGCGCAACAATATTCTAAGCTGGGTCCTGTTGAGAGATAGTATTTCCCTTGTGTAGGGTTTTGAGTAACCCTCTATTAGCGCCCTGGAGTGTATCATGCCCTCTGCTTCGGTCCAGAGGCGTTTGCTTTCTATTACATACAGGCTTGTTAGAATAATAACAAGAGCCGACCACGACAAATATGTCGTGTTAGGCTCCTTGAGATTCCGCAGAAAGGTTCTGGACCTGTCTGTTTCTGCATTGCGCCTTCTCTCGCTAGTTCATCAGCCTTGTCATTTCCTGTGATGTTTGAGTGTCCTGGCACCCATGTTAGGCGTACCATGTTTTGTTCCTCAAGCTTATTTAGAGTCTCTTAGTATTGCATTACCAATTTGGAGTCAACTCTGAATGAGTTTAGTGCCATTAGTGCTGCTCATTATAAAATAATAAAATATTTAATAATAAAAATATTTTGTTTCTCACAGAGGAGTTTATTATTTTAGTACCTTTAAATTACCTTTTTATATGCTTTACACTATCTAACTTTCGGAGCTTGTAGACTTTACAAACACTTGTTACACGTTTACATTCTAAATCTATACAATTTCAGAACATGTTGGTTCTAGCCTTGTATATTCTCTTAACTAATTTACTGAATCAATGTCAGAAAGTATACGCGACCATTACGTAGATATCGTGTATATTTTCAAATTTATCTTCTTACACATTCTGAAACCTTACAGCGTAAGAGCACTATGTCTAAGTGCTGGCCTTGTATACTTACAATATACGCAGTCAGGTCCTCTGTACCCTAAATGAAGCAATTAGAGAATTCTGCTGTATTTGTTGATAATCTAATCTCATTTTTCCTTACAGGTACAAAGAAACAGAGAATTCATGAAGAAACAAACATTTTAAGTTCCATAAATGTTATGTAATTTTACGAAGATTAATATAAGATCATATGTACGTTTTGTTCTTTATTTTAATTATCACAAATAGTTCTGCATGCTATAATAGTAGTTAGGAGTACCATGCTCAATAGTAGTTGGGAGTCATGCGACATGCCGATTAAAATGAGAGTAGGTATTGTCACATATGTGGGAAAATATTCAATTTTAGTGATTATAAATTAATTTTGGTTTCTCTACATGATGAGGGAGTTTTATACTATTGAAGATTATCTGTTTTAGTAAACTGTTTAAGTGGTTTTTAGCAAGAGCAGCAATATCGTATCAATAATCGTAGCAATATAGGTACTGAAAATTAAAATTAATATATGCAGTTATTATAAAGACCCGCTTAAAATTGTTTGAAACTGAAGTGTATTACATCCTACCTATTATTTATTTAGTTAATATTGTTCGGAAAACTGAAGCTTGCTGAACCGGGTTGGTAATTTTTTTCTAAGTAGGAAGAGTCGGAAAACGCACAAGCGATTGTCCCAGCCTTATCTGAGTGCGAAGATCATATACAGAATCGACCTTTTCTCTAACCTAACGACATATGTACAGCATAATTTCATGATGATTGGTTGAGCATCTAAGGCTTGAAAGAATAAGAAGCAAATAGGGCTGCCAGGTCGCCTAACCTAATAGCCGGACAGACCAGCCAGTTTGGCCGGACATTTGGGTAGAATGGCCGGACACCCTACATTATTTGAGGATTTTGTCTCAGTATTAACAGGTACTTTTTTGATTATTATCATAAATCTTCTTAAATTCTAGTGAAATAATAAATAAAATTGATTGCCAAATCAGTCTTAGGTAGGTACTTTATTATTAATCAGTAAAAGCGAAATATAAAAAGCCTAACAAAAGCCGGACAAGCCGGACACTGTTTATTTTCGCCGGACGCGCAATCAAAAAGCCTACCTATGTCCGGTTTTATCCGGACGCCTGGCAACGCTAGAAGCAAATATACTTTGTCATTTATAATTTTGATAAATTAGGGTGTTTCTGTGTACCTTTTGCTTCTCGATGTGTTATGATAGATAGATAGATATAGATGATAGTGTTGCAGCATATCTCTCCAACTAAATTTTAACATCCTAAGCCTTCACTTAAAAAGGTCTTGAAGGATTTTTTCATAGTACATGAAGCAGTAAAAATAATTAAACGCCTAAATATTATTCCAACTTAAATGAAAAGCACAAATCGAACACGCAATATTACAACATTCCCATCTTAAGACATGATTTCGTTAATTACAAAGCGTCGAAATATATCTATCAAATGTAGGCCTAATCGAATCTAATCTATAGATAAAATTATATCATTAAAATCTTTATTTCATGCCGGTGCTTCGTCACATACTTTCGTTCGGCAGCACAATCTTCAATGAGGAGAGCCGAGAAGTGAAACTTCCAGTTTCACATTTGGCACGGCAGCGGCACGCGTTGCCGATGTAAGTATTAAAAATTCCGAACAAACGAGATGGCTATACCAGTTATAGTCGAAGAAGAAAGAGACAGTCGTTTTTTTCGACAAACTGCGTCTGAGATTAGTCGGTACCTAATTAATTAGATCATTTGGTGTAGGTACGCGGTTGTTACGTTGGGTATAGTGATGTGCTATGTCGATATTTTTTTATAAACGTTTTATCTCTCTTTCCAGGGCTCTCTTAGTGACTGGACTAAATTGAGGCTAAGTTGAATTAGTTAGCAATATTTTGTTTATAAATAAATTAAAAGAAATCTAGATTATGTAGTTATTTAGTAAAGAGTGATGAGAGTTGTGCAACGAAATATGTTGAACTCGTATAGCAGAAGTAGACTTTATTTATTTTTAAGCTTAGTGCATATAATTAGGTAGTATATAATTAGGTACATATATATTCAATAAGTAGTCTAAAATATATTAAATAAAAAATTTCACAAGCAAGCCATTTTAAAGTCCATTTATAATAGGAACACAAGAACCGCTATCTCCAGAAACAGAAAAAAAAGTTCATAGGACTACATCCAGCACTAGCACTGACGTCAATTCCCGTCCCGTATACCGCTATACTAACATCGAGTATCGAGTATCGATATCGGTAACCGCTATCCACCTGTCACTATGAGGGGGCCGGGCGGCAGGTGTTCCAGACGAGATGGCGCGCCAGTCTGTCGCGACCCAAACTCCAAGACGCGCGTCTCGCGGAACGACGCTTACCGATAACCTCACGTGCACATCCCTAAACTTTTAGACTGTTCTAAATTTAAAACAAAACTGTGCTGTGCTTTTATCTTGTGCTTGAAATTCGATTTTTGCGACGAGGTAAGTTTTGAAATTTTCATTTTTTTTCGCTAGAAAGGAGGTTTGTTTATGAATTAGGTTGTGTTTTGTTTCACGAATTCAGTATATGGGTAGAAAACAGTAGGTAGGTTATGAATAAACACAAATAGTGTTGAACGGTGAAAATTTATTAGTTTTCGCGACGTATGGGTGACAAGTATGTCAGTAAGTGGAGGTGGCTGTGTTTTCGTTCTTGTGGTTAACATTATATGGCTTGCCCCGTGTATCTTTGAAGGTTTACTTTAAAAATGTGTACGAATACCAAAATAAAACAAATTAAGAAAATACGAAACATTCCAGATTCGATGTCCGATCGAGACCAATGCTGTTTATGGTTTGTTATCGTTATGTTTAATCTTAATTCTAGATCTCTTTGAAATCCAAGTTTCTATCAAGAAAATTCTAATAGGATTTCTAAAAAGCACATCTAGATTTGAAGTCTCTTATCTAGATATTAATCTTTATGTAAGCTTACAGCTTTGATTGGCTTTAAATAATGAGCAGGGCTTAAATGAGTATTTCTATGAATAATTTATATGCTATTTACCGATAAGTTTCTTATTAAACAAATTCGATAAATAATTCGTCGAGAATTTACTAAGAAACGGTGGTTTTATAGTTAAAGAGGCGTCTATATAAAAGATATCAACGCACGCGTGATCTACTACTTATACCGTAATGTACTGTACATTTATGTTACGCCCGTTTAACGTCCAGAGGTATAAATTTACTGATCTATTTGCTTTTTAAAACAAGTATGTTTTGCCTTATTTCTTTTTAAAGCGGTTTTTAAATGAAAAAAGCATTTTCATTGTAAAAGTTTCCACTCATTTCAGATGTTGTGAAATTAAACAATAAACTTAAAATTTAATAATTTGTCATTACAATATGTAACTTACTAGCCTTAGCTCGCAGGTTCACTCACAATTCCCACTGTCATGAATACTTCGAAATAAAACATTCCAAGACGATCCATTTTGACGATTCCATGTGTGCATTTTTTCATTCTAAACATAAAATTGTTGTCTAATAAAAGTTAAATAAAAATTCTAAGGAAAATTTACACCAATCTATATCACATGAAGGTATAGAAAATTATATAAAAAATATCCTAAAACATGTACGAGGATAACGCAAAATATGAATGACAAGTTCATCCAGCCAAGTCCCTAATATTTCCTTTTTACCATTACTAAACTGTCCTAGGATCTATGTACCAATTCAGTTGCGATAGTTTCTCCTTATATCTAATGTGAAGTCCTACCGAAAGGTTCCTTCTCTCCAGTGGCCTGTGAATCAATTTCTTGTTTTTAGGAAGTCCGTTAAGCGACCACTTTTACAACCAGTTGGAAATTAAGTTGTCAAATATAGCTGCCAAATAATTTGATTGTTCAATAGTGGACAAACCCCATGACTTGCTATTTTATTTTGCGGTAGCGTGGGCAGTTGCTTTGTTTTGCTAATTGTTTTATTGAAGATATCGCCACTTTGTCGGTTTAAGTATTTGTTTAATATTTCTGAACGATTGACCACTTAGGAAGGTACCTACTGTTTGATTATGAAGATTTAATTGAAGTGTTACTGCGGACTTTTACTTCTTTTTATTACTTTATTCTTGCAAAGGTGAAGAACAATAGTTCACAAATTATGTGATCGTTTACATTTTATTAATATACGATTCAATCCAAAAATTAAAAGGACAACAAATTGTCGTATGAAAATGCTAGAAGTGCAATCATTCTCCGAAATATTTTAATTGCTACTCAAAATAACCTCCAAACAAATGCGGTTAATAAACGAAAGCTTTATAACAACTATGTACTATTAAAATTAGTTATCATAGCCCCAAATCTTAAAAGGTTTTTCTGCAAAACAACTAACTACAACTACTTTTTAAGATAATTATCGGTAATTGAATGATTTTAGATAAGATAGCGACTTATCAAAAGAACAAGGACCGGCATATTGTCTTACAAGTTGGACGTGAGAAAACTCATCATTTAGAACTTGCAAAAACGTCCGTCAACTATGAAACTGCTCAACCGATTTCGATGGAATTTGAACTGTATTTTTCTTTGGTATTATTCTTCTGGTAAAATAATACTATTTATGTGAAAATATGAAAGTATTGTAAATTTGAATGAGAGTTATTCAAATCTGTTTGAGATGTTTTGGCCTCCAGAATTTAATAATTTACTGAGAAATGAACAGGTCCTGCCAAATTTGGCAACCTTCTTTGTTCGTTAATAAATATCGAAGTTTTAATAGGATTCACGTGTTATAATCAGTTTTTTTTATGTTCAATTACGTACTTAGAATGTTATCGAATGTGTAAAGTTTGTCAGTGTGTTTGTTAGTCAAGTAATGAGTCCCTCTCATTCTCAGTCGAGAGAATTTTAGAGAATTATATACCGTTTTTACTTTTCATAATAATATTAACATAATTACCCAGTTTGAGTGCTAAAGTGCGAATTATGTTTTCTAATTAGTATTTCTAAAACTTTCGCTTACCATGCGTGTGTAATATTAATTTAGATCTTAAAGATGAAAGTGGAACAATATCTTTTGATTTTTCATGCTGTATAATATGTGGGTAATAATTTCAATATATTGAGGTTTGGAACGTTAAATAATAAATTTGAATAAATATTACTCTTGACACGTTCACGGTGAGGTCCCGGGTTTGTATCCTTTTGTTACAAAGGAAATTATTAATTTTGCCTTATTTTTGGGTTGCCGTTGTTTGCGTTGTCATTGACACAAGCTTCCTAACCTAATCAAAATGCATCTTTGACCTATCTATCTTTAAATATAATAATATTCTCAACGTGAAGACATATTTAGCCAATAGTAACTACATACCTAAACCAAAAAATACTTTACCAATTAAAACTTCAGAGAAACAACCATTATTTATTGGAGCTTATAAAGCTTTGGAGCAATTTGTGTGTCGACTCATCAAACAGGTGTTTTAGACTTAAAATCTCCTTACAATTTATTTCATATTTTAATCCAAAGTAATATATTCGAAAAGAAACTCATTGGATACAATAATTCATTTAGATAAGTAAAATTTATGGCCATTGTCGGTTTTACTTGTGCCTAGTCGTGGAGTCTTCTTCTGTGGTCTATGTTATAAACTTGTTGAGAAAAATAACGGTAATGGCGACAGGTATGGGTGCTTAATTTATTCTTAAGATGTGGAAGTCTTTGGTGCACATTTTCAAAGATTTTTGATTAAATTTATCGTCAATATGTTTTTATCTTTATTTTAATGAAAAGTATGTGTTTTTTATCTTACAGAAGATATTAAAAATTTTGTTGTTATCAATTATTGGGTCCTTTAGAATATTGGGGTGAACACATAATAACGAAAATTAAGTTTAAAAATGTAAATACTGGTTTGAAGTTAATTCCTCAACGAAATTACTACACCAAACTAAAATTTATAAAATTACAAATTACAAAAAATACTGCCAAATTACAACCTTCCGATTCAAATCAGAGATTTTTTTTTTGAAAAAACTGGTGTCTAGTTTTTTACTGTCTTAATTTTTCGACAGTTTTTCATATCTTGGACCATAGAGTTGTAGGTGTACGTACAAAGCTATATCAAATACCTATTCATTATTCTGGTATGGTTCAAAATATTTAATGTGGTAATTTGAAACAATAATTGCATATACATAATATTCACTTCTACACCTGTGAATTAATAGTGTTGATAACTGTTTGTTGTGCTAACAAAAGTAAAGACAGAACAGTTCAAACAAATATTAAACTACTTTTCAGTTATTAAAAGTCGGTGCCTGTAGTAGAAGATATATCGTAATTATTAGGATATTGGTTAATGATGCGAATACAATTATTTAAGAAATGAATTATAAAAGCCTAGGGAAATATGCATTGAGAGAAATAAAGGAACGAATAGATGATAAATAATATCAATACAGAAAATAACAATCATTTGCGAATATGTCACGTAGTGACATCAGCGCGTCATGCGAACATGTGAGACAGAACTTCTCATACACCAAACATGAAGGTAATCCCACCTCAATCATAATCTAAAACAAAATTCGAAATGGTCATAACTCACAGTAAAGTTGACATATAGTAGTTTATTAATCTCTAATGTATGCTTCGTCAAATTACCGCCCAGTAAAATCAAACGACCACCTACTTAATAACTATAACAGTTCTCACACCCAATTTCACTTAAGTCATACGTATCAATCCGAAGAGTAATAAAAATTTATATCTTTTAAATCCCTCATATTGATAATAAATTGTCTATGTATAAATCGCAGCTAATAGAATTACAACACCACATCTAATACGGTTTAATATGATTTTTCTTACGGAAATATGGTATTTTGTATGATGTTCATTAATTTTTAATTTATACTGAATACCGCGCTCTCTCTGGTTTATGGAACTTACGCCTCGATGCGCAAAAGCGTAGTGTTGTGGCTCGATGAGGTGCGGTCAAACTTGGCACAGTTTAGGATTTAATAAATGTGTGGAAAAATTGTATTTGTTTAGCGATCCAGGTGGCTGCGTCTAATATGGGGTGTTTGTTATATATTGAAATCCTTAAAATAAATCTGTTTTAATTCAAGAATATAAATGTATTACAATAGAACTATTAAACTACACACGCTGAAAAGTTGGTTACCTCATGTTCCAAGTAACATAAAGTAAACTTTTATTACTAAAACCAATAAGGGGTACTTACTTAAAAAGTCTATATAATGTTCTATAAATATATTTTTGATTTTTGTTTGCAGTAAAATGCTTAGTATTTACTTCGAAGCCTCTGATTTAACTCAATAAATAATTTAAAATAATGAAAGAGTTATCTCATTTTCACTTATAACAGATTTTATAGCTACCTCAGCCATTAAAACTTAACTGCGATATTGATTAACACGATCATCAAGTAAGATTTATTTAAGTAAAATAACTAAAACAAATCGTAAAAGTTATTTACGCCGCTTATCTGGCTTAGTTCTTAGTAAAATGTGTACCTTAAGAAGCAGAACGTGACACCTGGACAAAATTTTCTTGAAAAGGATTAGAAGCTTGTTTTTGCGTCATATTGACTTATGTTAAGATGCATTTCTAGATAATATACGTTGTGTTTCTGATATGGTAATCAGCTAGCTTAGCTGTAGTTTTAATTTAAGAGTAGGCGTGGAAATGCTACTGGACGTGTCGTGTCTGGTAAATGTTTTACGTTGGTAGAGATAGGTGGATTTGGTACTTAGCATAGGCAGGTGAGAATTGTTAAAGTAATTTGATCTGAATTATGTTTGATGTACTGCATTTACAGAAGATGTTCTACAAAATTTTGTTTTCATTTGCGAGCTAGTTGTAGACTGAAATACATATATTAAAATCCAGATTCAAACATAGTAACAAGTTACGTTAGGATATACATTAATAAAGAAGTGGTTTTATTGAAATTAGACCTAACCCATGGGCTATAAATAAATAAAAAAATCATATTAAAAAATATAACATGAGTGAATTTGCAGCACCACTGAGGATTACCTTAATATCTGTTTGATGCTACATTTTCAGATAAGTTGCGTCCCATAAACATTCGTTTTACTGTCTTAATTCTTTTGGCTCGTGGTCGCTTTATAAAATGTATCAAAAAATAACATTGCAGTAGTTTTAACCAGAACAAAATCGTAACACGCTCCGAGCCACGATTGCTCGCCGACGCCTCTCGGTCAATGTCAGACACGCGCTACGATGTCGTGATAAGTCTATAAATGTCAGCTTTCTTCTTTCTTTCACTGTCGCTTTCTTTCAATACCTTTTGGAGACAAAATTGAACCGCAGTAAGCATGCTGCATCATCTTGACCACTCACCCTATGATAAGGGGTCACCATTACATCGTAACTGGTTAGGCACGTATAAAAGTTGTTTGTTGCAATTTCAATACATATAACAAAGATTAGTTTTAATTTTTACTATTTAAATATGTATCTTCTTGTTGCCAAAGTAAAGTAGGTGAGTAATAAAAAATGGCAAAGCTAAAATAAATTATTACTAAAAATTGTCCATACTGTCTCTTAAAATAATAATATACTAATTTAAGTTTATTTGATAACGAAGTATTTTTTAATTCACGTTTTTCAGTTAATCTAGTATTCTAGGTAAATTTTGTTATTTGTAATTTAATGCTTGAAATTATGATACTATGACTGAACTTCAACCGAATAAGATGAGTTTCATAATGGATCAAATTCTATACTTCAACAAGTATGCTCTCTTAAGAAACCAATCTTTAGTCAGATTTTCCAAGTAAACATCCTTAGTCAACCTAACTGCCATAACCTAAAGTGGTCATTGGATTAGATATCATAGCAAACAGTTTCGCTCACACGTGGCGGCGCGTGCGATCTTTTGATAAGCCGTAAAGTGTATTAACGGTGTTATTGGACTACTGGGGACTTTCTTTGATGTTTTTAGTCGTGATAGATGCGGATTTTTTTAGGAAAAAGTGACGGTGTTTTTCCTTTTAGAAAGTAAGGATTGTTATCAGATTTTGCGATGTATGGTTTCTGGGTCACCCTTTTAGACGTATCTTACTATGTTGCCACTTCACTCCCCTCCAAGACAACAAGTAGCTGTATTGAATCGGAATACTGTCCCAGGATGCCGAGGCCAGCGCTTTACAATAAACAAACAGTACTACATTAAACACAATAAATGAAGAATAGGTCATCTAAAAAGAGTTAGGAACTAAGATTGATTTATCACTATCCAACTTTTCGATCTTATGCACTTACTTATTTCTTAATCAAAATTATTTTTGCCATTGGTGTAGGAAGTATCGCCTTTATTACTTCCTTTCAGTATAGTGTAAAACTTTAAGTTTAAGCTTTACCTAAAGCTATTCAGGAAACGCAAATAATAGTTTTGTGTTACTTACACCTTGTAAGTTACAAGTTAAGCATTACTTAGGCCCAGGTCCCATTGTAATCGAACGACAGGTTTCTATCACCCTGAGACCTCTACTAGCCAAAGGCCATATAGTAATGCGTGCCTTATTCCTCCGGATACAGATGTGAATACTCTCATTATAAATTAAATATGCATTTCCGTTTTAAAGACAGGGCATAGCTAGAACAGGTTTGATTGCTTTTTAAATTAAATAATGAATGATGAGCATTTTAAATTCATCAGAAGGTCTATAGATAGTCTTGTTAATAAAGAAATATTCAAAACACGAATATCACAAATCAAGAATTAATTCTAAACAATACTTACTATTACGTATACAATATATACGTATTTGAAAAATAATCATGATTTTAATGAACTTAAAAATATAAATGTAGCAGAAAAACAAACTAAACTGCACTTTTTCAAAGAAATGAGTCGTAACCGACAGTGTGACACAAATTGAGCTAAGTATACTTATAATAAAATCTAAAACAATGTCGTTGGAGCAAATTATTTTTTACGATTGGGCTTATTCCGGTCTATTAATTGACTGAAATCGTACTTATCTTGTTAGGATTTAAAATTCAACCGAGAATACCTAATAAAAACCTTCCTCTGAACAAATTGCGGTGGTTTATAATAATCCTCAAAAAAAATTTGTTGTCCCTTCATGAGTGTTTAATTGAATCTATAGATTGTAACACATTTTACTTTTACAACACATCTGATACCAATCTTCATATCGTTTCCAATCAACTGTCCAAAGTCCGATACAAAATGGTCGTAAAATTCAAAGTAGACTCTTGAATAGATTCCGTTTACTATATCATTAGTGTGGTATCAGAATAGGCCCAACTTTCATAGGAGCACCAGTGGAAAATGAATTTCGTGCGCGAGAGTACGATCCTCGGCCGCACTGAACACGTGAGCATTGTACCGTAATAGTAGTCTTACGAAGATATAGAGCTAGCCGCGTGAAATTATCGGTGATACTTAATGGTTTAAAACTACACGTGATGAATGTCTGATTTTTGTTCATCTTCGTCGCGATAGCGTAAATACACCTTAACTTCGGCTTTTAAAAGGTGTTATAGTATTATAGATAGACCGAGAGAAAAGCCAGCGGAAAAAAACCTCTCGGCACACTTTTGTCAACATTGTAAAATGCATAAAATAGGTAATTAGCTTGACTACGTCATGAAAGAAACTAACAGCTACGCAACGTAAAGATAGGGGTCTATATAGCAAAGTTATTTAAAAATAAGTTGCATGTTTATTTTTCTTCTAATTGATTAACTAATATAAAGGAATGATCACGACTTTCATAGAACATTTCCTCGCATACGTATACCTACTTAAGCTTTATTTGGCTTTAATAAGTATTTTTTATTATTATTATAAACCGTAGAAATCATTGTTTAAATTTTAATACGCAAAAAAAAATTATTTAGATTTATGACTAGTTCACAAAAGCAGACAGACCTCAGACAAGATAAACGTGTGAACAATAATTATCGCGGCATCAATCCATTTCATATTTTCCTAGGAAGTTGGCTCACATTGTTTTGTAAGTTTGCTGTCAGATTTCGCACTATTTTATGCAGCACCGTTTTAATATGGTAATGAGTATTGGAGAAATAATAATTTGAATAAAACTCTGCAACTGTACGATTGGCATTTTTATATTGTTTGATTAAGCTGCTTACAATTTTGTACCTACCATTTTTTCTAATACAGCAGTAACAATTATACTTTTAAATTTCAAAAGTCTTTAATTCTATATTAGCTATGAAACAGCAGGTGTCAATTTTCGATGGTAATTTTAAACTATATTTTCCGTTACTTCTATATGTTACTAAGTCTACTGTCTACCAGACCGCGACATTTGAAATTAAAAAATATAACGGCTACGCGATCTCTTATACACAATTGTTCCGATTTTCTTGAGATGTTGAGCAAATGTGTTCTAATTATGTATATTTTTAAGTTTTGATTATACGAATAGTTGTTTTTTAAGGAATTTTTTTCGAATGTTACCTGATAACATGCATTCACGTAGAGGCAGGTCACTTGGTTGTTACTTTTTATATCTGTAGTGCGCTTATTTCATTGAGATTTTTAAGTTTTAAAACTTTTGGTTGGTCAAGATGATAACGATGTATGTTGCACAATGTATAAATTATTTATATTTATATTTAATTTATAAATTATGCAACATTCACTCAAGTCATGCTTAACTTGCAAGTTTCAACACCTTTTAGTTCCTGATCGTTTAATCGCAGTCCATGTCCAAATGTTCATAATTCAAGCTGATCATATTTGATAAGAGTTCATTCAGCAACGGTATGACGAATCCAGTATAATTTGAATACTGAATGTGATATGACTGTAGATATCAACATAGTGTAAGTGAAAGTACTTGTGTGGTCTTGTAAAGGTTTTGACATATCCATTCATTCGTTCAGTTGAATGAAATCTTGACAGCTTTCGTCTAGTGAACGATTGACTACCATACCATAAACGATCCATTCAAAATCATATTTTGATCGGTATAGTTTGTTTGTTATGTTGTAAATTATGATGTGATAACTTGAAAGCCATTAACAACATTTAGTTGCTTTAAAATGATAAATAATCTTTCATTGCAATTTATATAACCTTTGTCACTGTATTAAATTCAGTAGTAAATTTTACTATTTCTGTAATCTTGTAAAGTCTACTTTTATATGTTTAATCTAAAAATTGGAAATCTGTAATTGGCAGTATGTTTTTTTTTGTTAAGTGCTGTTGGTTCTGTAAAGATAAATGAATAAAAATAGAATAATTTGATTTTTTTGGAGCTGTGATTTAATATCCGAACATTAATATCTTAATTTTATCAATAAATTGAGCCTATACCCTATGGATTACTACCTATAAGTTTTATCCTAGATTTTTTTAATCAATAATTATAATCACCGGAGTGATTAAATATGTACTATGAAAAAATATTGGCTTGATAAAAACGCCTCAAAACCAAGCCAAATATTTTAATACTAACACCCACTCAATGATTCATACTACTTCAGTGGCTAACTGTAAAAAAACGAATCAAAACTGAGGTAACATTAACTATTAATATTCGGGCCATTAAAATCTATACTCACAAAAAGAAGGCGCAGAACACATTATTTAAAGACATTTTCGTTACGAGCCATGTGTAACTTAGATTCTCACGGAATTCGTTTATGGAGGAGATTTCATCTGTCTTGGGCCTAAGGCTATGGTGTGTAATTCTGTTAAAACATCTGGCTGCCTACGAATTAATTCATAATAACTCTGCTGAAGCCTTAATTATTGTACGGAATGTACAATCAGAGAACTTTATATGTAAGTTGTAAAAAAAAAGAAATGATTTGACGTTTGTTCAAAATTAGATTTTGGTTTTTTGTACTTTTAATTTTTTTACTTTGGATTGAATGATCAGATTTTTAAATACGATGATCTAATGTTTTATTATATCGTAAAACTGGTTTACCTTTTATTGATAAGTGCTTCAGGTTAGGACGTGGTTTTAAGTCTACCATTTAAATGTAAAACTTAAGCTTCGAAACCTTTTCATAAATCATACTTTACGAAGTGTCATGTAGAATATTAAGTTAAAAGTTAGATATATTCTGGCTAGAACCAATTCTCAATAAGTTTTAAAGGTAAACACTTTATGAGTATGATTTTCTCCCCTTAAGCACTCGCCTGTTCCATCAGTTTTTCCTTCTTTCGGATTCTGTTACCCCAGTTCGAAATTCACGATGCATCGAAGAAGTTTCGAAATTTTTATCAAATTTTTAACTACGACCCCCCCAATGTCATTGATATATTTTTGAATTAAATGGTTTTTCGTGTGGTGTTATATGTCAGAATGTTACTTGACTAGACTATGGCTTTTTAAAGCGGTAGACTCTCATTTAAAGGCGAACTCAGAAAAGGTTCGTAAAGTGTTTTAAAAGGTAGGAAAGGTTTAAGCATGCAAGCATGCGACCCCCCTGGTGATAGGTTGCATCCGTTCCAACCGTCCAATAGATACCTTAACTCGAAGATGTCATTAATTAATTATATCATTGAGTATTGATTACCGATGCATTGCTTCTGTAGGTTTCAGACGATTTCGCCCATCCTTGAATGAGATCCTTGAATAAATCTGTAAATAATAATCTGTTAATGAAAAAAGAATTATTCGACAACGACAACCCTTGCATTTTGGGATCATTCAACTTCCAACCATGCCGCCACCAAGTGTATCGGTTATTTATTTACATAATACGTACAATACATGCTTAAGCTTATCTACTGAAAATGAGTGAAAATAAAATTTCTCGGCACGCGTCACATAAATAAACACCAATAAATTAGAATAGGAATCACAATCTTGTTTTCCTAAATATAAGTAGTGTGATAATTAAATTATTGACTTTTATGGACATTAACTTTCTTAAAAACTTAAAGATACGTATTTTGCTTTCGTCTTTGGTGCTGTGGAATGTAGGTCTACCTAGTTACATTAGATGTGTGTTTGGTATGAGAGATTCTTAGACACAAACTAAAGTTAAAACTGTGTAAGTTTAATGAAGTTGTAAAAAACATTACTTAAGCACCGTCATAAATTTTTTATCTTATAAAACTATACTATTTCCATTTCTTTATTTTCTCGATGACAGTTCTCATTTGATATAATGTAGTGTTGTGACCAAATAAGTAATGATATCGATCGCATATATTTATTATATTTTGAACAAAGGCAAATATAACAAAAACATTCAAATATATTTTTTCAAGGTGGGAACAATAAATGGCCCACCGCCATTTTGTGTTTGTTTTAATCTGTCACGCACAACAAGACGGTCGTGCTAGTCACTACATTTCTGTTCGCTGAGTTTTTTCACATTACGTTACGTTACATACGTTACGTTGTGTATTTTGTGTTCCTCCGTGTTGATTGCTGCCCAGCTCTCAAATATCAAAATGCCGAAAGAATCTGTTCTGAAAAGGCAGGCGAGAGAACTGGTGATCAAGGTTCGTAATTACTTTGAACCAGAGTATCAAAATGGTGGCCCGCTATTACCACTGTCGCAAGTGTGAGAGCGTGTTGCGGCCGCATTAGGAATTAGTGGACCTACTGTTTCAAAAATTACTACCGAAGCTTACGGTACAAGCGGCATGCAGGAAAATACGCTTCGTACGCCGAAGAAAAAACGCCAACCGATGCTATTCGCCGTCATATATATGACTACTACTTGCGCAAAGAAATTCCAACACTTAAAAAACTTGTTTTTTCTTTACGTAAATGCGGTTTGTTCCATGGCCAAAAATCGTCATTAAGCTTAGTTTTGAAAGAAATTGGATTTTCATATAAAAAATCGGGCAAACGTAAAATATTGATGGAGCGTCACGACGTTGATATGGCTCGCTGCGAATTTTTGAGCGAAGCCAAAAAGATATCAGATTGGTCAAGTGTTATTTTCACTGACGAGACTTGGTTAAATGCAAACCACACAGTATCTAAGAACTGGACTGACGACACCGCCGCTTCCACTAGTTCAGTGCCAATGGGAAAAGGTGAACGCCGTATCATATGCTTTGCAGGGTCTACGAAAGGATTCGTGTCAGATGCTTTACTGGCCTTTAAATCCAATAAAACAGTGGACTACCACGAAGAAATGAACGCGGAGATTTACGAACGATCGTTTGAAGAAATGGTGCAATCTCTGGAAGAACCGTCCATAATTATTATGGACAACGCTCATATCACTCCAGACAAATTGATAAAATGCCGATGCAGGCCAATAAAAAACCAGAGATAATTGACTGGCTCCAACGTCATGGCGAAAATGTGGATAGTACTTTATTAAAAGTACAATTAGTGAATATTTTAAAATCGAAAAAAGCCTCCCTAAAAGATATGTTATCGACGAAATAGCTGCCGAATGTGGTCATTGGGTTCTTCGACTTCCGTCGTATCGTTGCTAGTACAATGCTATAGAACTAATATGGGCACAAATCAAAGGACACGCCGCTCGATACAACACCCATCCCCCTTTTACGACAAACAAGATGTTGGATTTATAAAAAATGCATGTGCGGAAGTAACTGCCGAAAACTGGGAAAAAATTGTGAGAAGAACCCAAAACATTAACGTCGGATTGGGAAATTCACGTGGCATTCGATAATATACAAGTACAGAAACTTATAATAAATGTTGGGGAGAGCTCATCGGGTGACAGAGACGATTCATCAGATTTTGATTAAAATAAATAAATAAAGATTACCTGTGTTATAATTATTTCGTTTCATTGTCGAGTACCTACCTATACCTACTTATTTTACAACAGCTTCAAAAATTTTAAAGAAGTTGGCATTATCAATCAAGAATTAATAATTAAACATCCTGTAATGAAATATAATATTAGTTAATAAATTTGTACAAAAGTATCCGGCACTAGTTTATTTCTTACATTTTGTAAAAAGATATCGGGTCTGTTATCGTGTTATGTTTATCGATATAGCTCCATCTCTATCAGTTTCTCCGACCCTGGTATTATATAACCTTGTACGTGTGTAAAAAAATAATGCATACATAATGTAAAAAAAACGCTCGCACAAGTTTTCACAGGAGCTGTCATCGAGAAAATAAAGAAATGGAAATAGTATAGTGGCGACCATTTATTTCACACGTTTAATTTGTAAATTTTTGGTTTTGTAAACTTTCTTATATATAACAATGTGGACTAGTACAATCATAACTAGTGCACTGCATCAAAACACGGTGGTAATGTGATCTCAGGTTATGGATATATACAGGCGCATGGTTAAATTAGACATTCAACTAAATAGCTAGCCGTTTGGTTGAACGTTTAAAGCTTTTATAATCTGCAATTGATAAAATGGCGCTTGGCTGGGTGTTACCGCACAACACTTCGTTTGCTCGGATTGAGCAAATCGCAAGATTTGTAAGTTTGACAAGTTTGTAAGAAAATAACTATCAAATAGCATATTCTTTGCTTAGTAATTAACTTTTCAACATAACGGCTAGCCGTTTAGCCGAACATAATCATTAAACCAAACGGCTAACTGTTTAGTTGAATGTCTAATTGCGCCTGCGACAGATATATTTTTAACAATTTCTGTGCAAAAAAACATTACTATAACTTAAAATTACAAAAAAAATTATATCAAATTGACGCCTTATTCTATTTGAAAAGTGTAAATAAGCCACTCTTAACTTACGTTTAACTTATAACCAGACTTTTCAAAATGTAATGCAGGATATCATTTTGATGTGAATTCAGTCTTATAGACCCAGTCATAAGAGCTGTCATTACTGAATCTAACTACAATGATGTGTACGTTTCTGTACCTCTTAGAGTAAAGTTGACAAATGGCAAATGGTAAAAATGCGTGGTTACCATGGTAAAGTATGTCTGAACTTATTGTTTGCCTAGTCGTTAAAGTATTTAGAACAGGTCTAATGGGCGTAAAAGGCATATTTTACTCAGAAAAGTGGTAAATACATGTAGATAAGTACCTGAGCTCGATTTATTTTTAAATCGAGATTAAAAAAACTTCGAATAAAATATCAGCTTTTGATGTCATTATTAAAAGGAAATGTAAAAGAGTAAAAAAATAAATGAGCTTTGTCCTTAACTTATCAGCAAAATCATTTTATAGAAGGCACTGTCACCATAGTACTTGTGACGAGCTATCAACACCCGGATATTTTATACGTTCCAAGCGTCAGTAGTTAGGTACCTCTTCGATGGGTGCAAAGTAAATTTTACGATCATAAATCGCGTTATAAATCCCCATTTTTTAATACAACTATCTATATAATCGCAAAACCCAAAAATAATTTAAATACTTCATTTTGGCATACCAACTTAAGCAACCATTCAGATCCATTTTAAGAAATAACATAGATTTGAATCGAGGCGCAGTCCTCTTATAACCTGATGACTTCGTTTCAATCAACAATAAAGCACTTTAAAATTCTAATTCACAATCTACTCACTTTTTTTTCAAAACGCCAATTGCGTTTATTATTCGGTGTTTTTGCGACTGGTAACTTAATCTGGTAATTACTTAGCCGCCGTTCCTGTGGTAGCTGCTGGGTGCCGTTACACGTTGTCAGTATGGCGTATGGTGACTTTGCATAAGATGCGCAAAGGGATAGTGATTGGCTAATGTGATCAAAATTAATACGTTCATTGTGGCTTTGAAAATTTTCATTTTGTTATATTTTTGTTGGTTCATGATTGTATGTTGTGTGTTATTTGTCCTGTCATATTTTTATTGCTTATATTTTGATTCAAATTTGTTATTCGTGTTATTTTATTGTGTTTGTATTTTATGATGATTGGCTAGTGTGATCTAAATGTATGTTCATTGTGGGTTTGCATATTTCTCTTCTTTTCTTTTTGTTAAATATATGTTATTTATGGTTGTATGTTGTTTGTTATTTGTCCTATTCTATTTATATTGCTTGTATTTTGATTCAAAATGTATTATAACAAATAAATTCCTGTTATTTTAGTATGCTTGTATTGCTTGCTTTGATTAGGTATGATATTTTGCTCGGGCTCCTTCTGAAAATCAGTACTAAAGTTCACTCTTTTAGAGTGTCCGTTACTTTAATGCTGAGAAGGAGGCCATTTTTAACACCTATATGTATGCCATTTTTTTATCGTTTTGTAATTTTGTTTTCTTGTTGGTGTAAAAATAAACTTTATTATTATATATGGGAAATTTCCTTTCTTTCGCTTTTTTGATGTTATTTCGATGTTTTGCGTTTTTGGAATGTGTTTTTTGTACCGATTATGTTTTAATTATATTGTAGTGTTTTTACTCTTGTTGGTTCTTGAGTAAAATTACATATTTAAAGTCTCCTCACAACATTGACACGTTCTCGCTTATTTGAATGTTGGTTGTAAAGGACCCTATGTGTTATTTAAAAAAAAAATTAATACACAATACGTCTTAATATATAGTTTTTGTGCACGTCCAGTAACGCGTAAGTGTGATACTTACAAAACTGACTCACTACATTCCAAAAATATCAGTCTTTTACACGTTTCGATCCAAGTAAACTATCGAAAACAAACAGACTCACGATCCGATTTGAAATATCGATAAGTAAATAATACTACACTGAGTAAGAGTTCTGTTTGTTTACTTAACTTTTAAAAGTTAAAAGCTTTCTAGATAGAATTCGAAAGTACGCGACAACAAAAGGTATTGTATAAAGGGCAATCTTATTCTATATCAGATCGGGTATGTTATTAATGCAGTATGCCTTAAAGCATGAACATGCTTCAGTTCATGATCAGTTTTAGTTGTGTTGTGGTGAAGAATGATCGTGAACGAAGATCAATTTTCGAATCAAAATTGAACTGTAAGGTTTTATGATTAGTTATTATTTTAGCTTTGTACCTGTTGTTTAGAAAACTAGGTTCTTATTGACTGAAACAAGCTAATTTTTCTAACTGGGACTTCTTAATAGAAGAATTATACGAACCAGTAGTTCTTAAAACATACACACGTGAAGACAGTTTGTGCAATTCGTTTTGAGTCCCCCGTAAGTCTCTTAATTCCAAGCTACAAAGACCCTTCAAAATTAAAAAGCTTTTAGATTATAAAGCAACAGACAGAGTATTTGACTTATTGATATGATATTACATTACAATACTGTAATTGAAAGACAAACTGCCTTGGTTCGTTACAATGAAATTGATGTGTTGTTTGATCCTATTGTCACAGCAAAAATTTTAAATCGATTAGCGATAAAGTCTTCCTCAATTTTTTAATTTTATGTATCAAGCATCACTATCTAGTTATCTTAGCTGGATATGATGAACCTTACATATAAAAACTGAATATATCATCACCAATTATAGTTCATGACTGCACAGAGCTCATGGAAACATCTTCCCGATCTATAACACAGCTTGGGTGCTTATTTGCCATCTCTGCGGTAGTTGTTACCCAACACAACAGAACATCTCGGTCATAATTAAGATGTGTCTAACGAATACTAATTATTGAAAAAATGCTGCATCTATTAGAGAAACATTCCGTCATTTCTACATTGCTTCATAACACTATTTGAATACATGATACATAGTCGGTATATCGCAGTTGGGCGCCTAATTTACAACACAATAGACCGTGGATTCATGGGGAAAGGCATTTTTGTAATACTCTCTATGAATGAGGTATTTTAGTGATGTAGAATGTATATTAGAAACCACTAGTTTAGTTAACTTGGTGGATGTTAGCGAGAAGAGCCTCATGAAGAAGCATTATATGCTTTTATTATGTGTTTAATTTCAATTTAAAATCAAATGGTTTCATCCATAAAGTTACAGCAAGTGCGTGGTTTCGAATAAGGCCATCTCGACTAGTAAATAAAAATCGGATTTTATCGCGTTAATTATATTTATTGCTCGAATAGTTCAGATAACCTTAAACGTAAATAAAATAGAGCACCTTTTATAAAATTTGTTATATTTTTCAAGGATTTAAAAAACCTGGTATTATTTAACTATTCCTGAAATTATTTTAAACATATGTGGATAATCTGGTCTGCCCTTCGTACCGGTGGCCTACTTGAACGGTGAATGTGAACGGCCTGTTTGGTGTGGAGGTAAGTATCCTTGCCTTCCATGCCAGAGGTCCCGGGTTCGAATCCTGGTAGGGGCAGATATTATATTATATTTGCTTTCTAGTCATGGATGTGTAGGTATGTTTATTTAAATTTATTTCTAATGTTAATATATGAAAAAAAAATCTATTTGTGCTTATATATTTCTTAAGTTTATTTACCCGTTATCTAGTATCCATAACACAAGTTCTTAGTGATACTTAATTTGGGCTAGACAATGTGGTGTGATTGTTAGAAATATTTATATATATATTATTATTTATTTATACTACTTTAAATGATCAAAGCAACTTGCACTTTTCCTTACGTATTGCCTTTTTTATATTTTTTATTTGACAGTGGCACGCAAAAGCCGATGTTTAAGAAAATGAACTGGCTGACTAATGCGATTGATTAACATAAACACATTAACTGGTTTAACCGATACTGAAGAAAGTCACAAAGTACTTAATTTGGTTATTTATTTGGTATTTCCGATTTGACATGTCTTCCTGTGTATGGGCGTTATGAGATTTGTTATAAACATTAAGTTAAAAATAAATAAATATAAAAATGAGTTTAAATGGTTTGACGGCCTGTTTGGTGTGGAGGTAAGTACCCTTGCCTTCCATGCCAGAGGTCCCGGGTTCGAATCCTGGTAGGGGCAGATGTTTTATTATATTTGCTTTCTAGTCATGGATGTGAATGTATATTTATTTAAGTTTATTTGTAATATTTATACATGAAAAAAAATATCTATGTGTGCTTATATATTTCTTAAGTTTATTTATCCGTTATCTAGAATCGATAACACAAGTTCTTAATGATACTTAATTTGGGCTAGATAATTGGTGTGATTGTTAGAAATATTTATTTATTTATTTATTTAATGGTATTGGAAGGAAATGCTTGTACGGCAATTTTATTCACTTTATTTATAACAGTTTTATGATGTTTATAGTTCAGTATTACATTTATATTTTAGCTTCTACTTCCTTTAAGACTAACACAGGGAGTACGAAGGTAAATACATGTTATCGTAGCGTTTTGGGAACCGTATCATCACCGTATTTAAAAAAAACTTAAAACCATTATTTGAAAAATTATAATGAAATGTTAAATATATTACTGTATAACTTAGCTATTTCATAATATATTATAAAAATAATAGTATTACTCGTAATGACTAGAATATTAAAAAAATGTTTGTCCTATGCACGGGGATTAAAATCGTAACGATACCTATGATACAGTATCAGACAGTACAGTATCGAATATAACACGATAATATTTAAAAAATCTTAAATATAGAACACATACGTCACAGACCTGTGAAAATGATGCATCACCATGAATCAATATTATTTGCCACGACATCTCCTTTTGTCAACTTGTTTTAGTCCGAAAGTGTAGGAGAAAGTTGGTTTCCTTTTTACGAGAACTCAGTTCAAAATTAGAATATATTTGACCTGTTCTTAACTTCCATTATTTGGTATGTTTTACCTTTAGATAATATGTGCTAGCTTTTATCCGCTACCTCTTTCGCGGAATTTCCTGTTCCTGCCAAAATTTCTGGATATAAGGTAGCTGGTGTATCAATTTAGGGTAAAAGGTTTTTTAAAAAATAAGTTAGGTAGATGTGATACTTTAGCATTCTATTATTTGAGTGTAACTCTGTGTGAAAGTATTGTTGAATTACTTATTATAATGTCAGTTTGTAAGATTAATTTAAGTAACGCTGGCATCGTAACCAGAGATCTTAGAACCTAATTTTTAATTTGATGCTTTTGAGTAGAAAGCCTGTTTTTTATTCATTGATATTTTATATTTATTTATAGGACGTCTGTTCGGGAAGTGAGTTAGTTCTTATTTTTAATAGAGAAGAATGTACGTCTTTCCTTACGAATAAATATGCGTGCGGAAAAAATTATGAAAATTCATTACTGCCCCGGGAGGCAAAAAGTGTATAGAAATCTATTACTACCAAGCTTCATTTTTTTTATGTAACTCCAGAATCAGGCTGATGCAAATGACCAAAAGTTTGTGTCTCGAAGTCAGAAAAATTATACTATCCTTAAGTACTCTTCTTCCAAGCTAAACATTTGGCTGTATAGGCATTATGCCTCTTCCGTAAAAGTAGCAAAAACAAGTGCAAATCCAGTAGACACGTGCGAATTTACTTTTATTTGTGACAGAATTTTTGTAAAAATTGAAATATATGGTGGCGAGAGTGAAATTTATTGACGCTGCCTGCGTCAAAAGAAACTGCCCAAGTAGTTAAAGAAAATATTTTGTCTGAGAAATCCAGGTAAAAGTACAGCAAGGTATATGAAGAAATTTCAACTATGTAATTTTATTAGTCTCGTAGGTGAAGGTCACTTTCTCCCCTCGATTATTCCCCTTATTATGATTATTCCAGTACTTCCACTGGTTCTGTTGTATGATCGTCAAACACAAGTTTTGGTAGGGTTGTCACAACAGGTTAAGACAAATTAAACAAAACATTTGTTAAATAGTTTCATTATTCAGTATGATAGAATACTTTACAAAATACTTAATCTAATAATTTTCTTTTATATTTTTTGATTTTTAATAATTTATTGTTTCTTTTGATGGTTTTCGGTAAATTCTGAATTTAACATATAGTTTTTTCAAGTAATCTAACGGGAAACACTCACATGGCATATCAAATTTACAATCTTTAAAGATCGAAATATTCGCGAAACTTTGGCTCGAGCAATTCAATTTAATTTTTTCTATAATTATTCATGCACACAGTACAATAAACAGCCATTATTAATAAGAATACAATGTTTTACAATTTACATTAAAATAATCAAACTTGCAACTAACAAAACAAACAACGTGCGTCGCAATGACCCTGAGATTGTCAACTGGCTGTGCCTTTTGGCAATGTCTTTTGACCTGTCTCGCCGCGTACGTGACAAGCGGCCAGTGGTCACATGCCCCGCATGCTTGTAGTAAACTTGCTTGTGCAACCGATTCGTGCGGCTGCATGGAGCTTTTACTCTGTTCTGTTTATCTACTCATGTGCTTAGGCCCTGTAAATTCGAAATGTTCGTTCGGTGACTTAATTTTGTTATGTTTAAAATTATGAACATTTAATTAGGAAAATAAAGAGCGAGATATTGAGAGACAGTTATATATTTTTATATTAAAATTATTTTTATTTGTTACAGATAAACTAGTGTCGCGTGGTGAACAACAAAATGCGGGCATGATTGAAAATAGAACGCTAATCATATTGGACGAAAGTTAAAAGTACTTAGTTTCATGTTCTCACCTATGTTGTGATTTTTGTTGAAAATGATACTTTGGAGAGCGAAGAATACTAGTCGTCGGAAATTTAGTGGCTGGTAAGTATTTTTTAATTTATTTTGGATATAAACCTTCCAATTCGCTAAGGTGTAATGAAAAAAGCATAACCTCTTTTGTATTGTCTTGGGTATTGAATACAAATTGTTTTCAAATCTTTGATGTATACTTGAGTAACAACCACATTTACCTCAAATTATTTTTCGGATATCACAGACAAATTTACTATTGTAGTTTAGCTAACAAGCTGAAGTATCTGATAAATGCATTTCTAAGTCAATTCTTAGAACAGTAAGGAAAATTTATTTTTAAGTTTTTACTATAGAACAGACGCCTTATGGTTCTTAAAAAAACATTGTTTTACGAAGCTCAAATCGATGCGAGAAGTTCATAAATAAATTATGTACTAACGAAATTTGCAGATGGTATAAAGCCATCTTAATTTATTATTGAGTATATAATTAGTAGATCAGGATAAGGCCTTCTAAGGTGATATCAAGATGTTTAAATGCATAATTATTGATTATAATCCAAGTAAATTTTAAGAACTTAAAAAAGACTATTAGCTACTTATGTTTAAATTCTTAAACAAGTAGGAGCAAATAATTTGCCTGTACAAGATATAAGTAGATAATAAACCCAAGAACCTTAGATTGGATTCGCATCCATAATAACAAATACTAATATTTTAGTATTTTAATATTAACATTAAATTAATAAATTTAATGTTACAATACAGTTTGCAAGTTTTTTATTATATTAAAAAATTTTTAGTAATGTTACTGGTGCTATTAAATCTTTACTCAGATTTGGCAATCATTACATAGTTTTACAAGATAAAAAAAAATGCGTTACGCCGGGTGTTTTTCATAGGTTAAAAAACACAAAATGACAAACACGGAAGCAATTTAAATTCAAAAAGTAAGACCTTTCTTTACTGGGATTGTACAATTTTAGATTTATTTAACTCCATCCAGTCATGAAAAAGCTTAGTTCAACATTAAATTATACCTATCATAACTATGCAACATTGCATTGTTTAGTTTCTTTTACACCTAAATTGCTTAGCTTCTCAATGAGTTGATCGCTGCAGGGCGTCCATTTGAAGGTAAAGTTAAGTTCTTATTTTACCTTCGTGAATTTACATTTCGCTTTAGTACTTAGCTTAGTGGTACTAAACTTCTGCAATAATAGTTTAAGTCTGGGTGCGGCAACCCGCGTAAGTAATGATCCCGTGGGAATATTAGGATGAAATATTTGGGATTAGGAGAAAACCTTTGCCACATCTTGATAACTTAACTTTTTAATGGTGAATGTTTTTATAAAATCGTTTTAACAGTTTTAGAGTTAGGCAACTATATTATGTACCGGACTATACTATATACCGGATGAATTTTTTTACCGTTTGGAAAAAAGCCATACAGGCTCAGACTACAATTAAGAGCCACTTTCCCATTTTGGATTAGCGGACATTTTTTTATGAAGAGTCTTATTTGGTCAATTTTCCGAAATTAAAACATTTAAGCTAACTCTGGTCCCGTATGTTTCTGTCAATTCAATAGAAATTGACAGCGATGGAAGGAAATTTTGAACTGACCAACTGGCTAACTCTGACTTGTTAACTTAGGGCTGGGCAAGTCAGCCTAAGATGTTTAAAATACAAACAAAAGCTCCTGTGTATATTAAAAGTAGATAAACCTGACATAAACGAATACGCCTTAGAAACGATTACATTTATTTATTATATGATTGTTTCCAAAGTATCATGTAGAGAAATACTGGATAAGAACAAATCTACGAGTATTACAAAGTTATTGGAATAGGTAGAATTTCAATGAAGCTAATATGGAAAATTAAACTATCATTTTGGAGAAATGGAGAATGTAGATAAAATTGTTGGAAAACTGATTCAACGCTTATTAGTTTTCCTTTAAAACATCAAAACTTATTATTTAAAGGAAAATAAAATAACAATATTAGGAATATTATTTATTCCGTCCATGGTTATTTAAATTTATCGACCGTTAAGAAAATGTACTTTGACCATACATATTCTCCACACGCAATAAATACTCGCGTTGATGTTTTTTCTATGCTAGGAGCGTAGTTTGCCCAACGTTGATATTTAGGTAAATGCTGGAGACTTATTTGATTCAAATTTGACTTATACTTGATTTTATTTCAGACATAAAGATATTATGTCATATTAGTTTACGTTTTTTAATATATAATAAAGTTAGTAACGTTTATTCCCCTTTTTATGTTACCAACCTTGTTTCAAAATTATCAGGCTTTAATGTAAATGTGATTGATGGTGCGCCGACCCACTTGTGGGCTGGTGCTTGTAATTATTAATGTTTCGTCCAGAAATCACAGATTACTATAGAATCTAATAAACAACGTACGGGTTCCGTAGGCTTTTCATTGAAAAATTCTTATTGTATTTCTTTATAGAAAAAATGTTAACACTCCTTAATATTAAAATATCTGGCAATGCAAGGTAATATTTGGTGTTATTTTTCAGTTCATAATTAATATCTTTGATAAGTCTATACGTAAAGTGTGGTAAACTAGACACTTCAGAATTTTATAGTTATTACGGCTGTGGCCGTTTATTATATTAACACGGGTGAAGTTACGGTGATGTGATCTCTCTGCCAAGTCAACAGGTTTTCAATAATTATATTTATGCCCTGTGCGTAAATATAACGTAATAACGATAAATATACAATGCTAGTAGAATAAAGTTTCTCTAAAATAATGTATATTCATTTCCTGTGCTTGGTGACAAATTTGAGGAGTCATTAAAATGTGTACAAACTCTCCTTAAATGTGCTTATACGAGTAGGTGTCTATGAGTCATAGCCGATAAAATTGTTTTTACTCATTTGCACTGCTTAGACTCTTTTTTTAACCCCCGATGCTAAAAGAGATGTTATTAGTTTAACATGTGTATGTGTGTGTCTGTGTATCTGTGTGTTTGTCTGTGGCATTGTAGCTTCCGTACAAATGTACCGATTTTGATTCGAGAGTGTTTTAACATGTTTGAAGAAAATTCAACAGGGTTCAAAGGTTCAACAGTTTAAAAGTTCTGCAAGCTTTGTCCCTTTAGTCGGGGGTTCTTTAATATGTGTTTATCTTCAATTAGCTTTAAAACAACATCAATAATATCTGCAATAATAATACTGCAATAATATCTTAGTAAAATATGTTTGAAATTGTCTTCGGAAAAATTTAAATTATATTTGAAGCGCAAAATGGTCGGCATCACAAGAATGTGGATAAGGCAGTTCCTTGTGACCTCCTTAGTTTGAAAAATCTGATTATATCCTCTGAGCCTTACTATTATTAAAGAAAAACAATTAATGTCGTATTAAAGTATTGATTAAATTTAAGATTTGTATTTTTTTATTCAAATGTAGCTTTCACTTTGAAAAACTTCGTATGCTAGTTTTCAAACTTTAATTATAGATTACAGAGTAATCTTTGTACAGATGAGCTGATCTTGCTGCAATTTTTCAAAACGGCCTTCAGCTTTCTCTATTAAAGCGCGATCGGAGCGAGCGGCGTCTTTGATATTAAAGATGAACTCAAACTAACTACGTTCTACTCTTACTGCCACTGCAGTATATCCATAAACGTCGCAAATGTTTTTATACATAATATATACGCGTAATTTTAAAATAGTTTAAAAGCAATTTCAAAATATAATTCCTAGTATTATAATAGTATAAAGTAGTATATAGTAGTATAAATGTCTAATAAATGCCTGTACTTGGTGTTAGTTAAGCGGCAAAATCATATGAAACTTGTGTCATTATGAAATATTATACGTATACCATAAAGTCTTTTTTATTACAGGGATTAAGAGTATTATTAAACACTATTCTTGTTGAACCGCATCATTCTAGTGTGTTGTATAATTGCCTATAATATATTTATGCTACAAATACTTAAGACTCGAAGTAACGCAACAGCAGCCACCAAATTTAGCAGTAATAGTCTTGCCCAGCATTCGTTTCATTACATCGGTCAACGTTAGCTCTTTATTAAGTGGAATAAAGAAAATTGCTAATTTCCCCCCAATTTTGCTCCCAGAGGAGAACAAAAGCAGTGAAAAATTTGATAGGTGTAGTCATTATCAAACTTAAAGTATGTGATATAATGTACAGCAGACGATAACCGAACATATATTATTAGGACGAAACTGAATCACTTAGAGAATTTCAGTGATTCGGCTGCTTTATAGTTACACTTTATGTTATTATTAGACTACATGCATAGTACTTAGCAATTAAAGTATTTAATTAATTAAATACAAAAGGTATGTTTAACTTTCAAGTTTGATGTATCACTCCCTACTATATCTAACGAACGAAAACAAACTTCATAAAAAAGAAAAACTTCTTTAGAAATAATTATCTTTTATAGGCCATTTTTAATTTTTATTCTATTATTTGTTTAATCTCCATACCTGCATCTAATAGCATATTGTTCTGGTGCAACTCTCGGATCACGAGATGTGGTAAAACCGTGTGACATCGATGTATTTGGCGAAATCGATTTTACATAGTAATCGAGTAGTATCGGAGCGAAACGCGTGCGGTATAATCACATACTTTCGTTTTAAGAAAAAAGTCACATATTTTTCCGCTCGAGCGCCTTTTGACCAATGGATACTCGCCATTTTCTTGTTTAATAAATAATATGATACGACGAGATGCTGATAAAATTATTTTTATTTTTGTTAGTTTATAATTAATCAGGAAAATCAATACCCTGTACGAGTATTTAAAACGCCTTGTTTAGTTAATTTTTTGCTTCTTAAAACGTCGAATTTAATCGTTTACTTGGTCCACTACAGTAAATTTTTTTGTACAAGTCACGTTACAAAAACTCCGCTTTACAACCGATTCGATTCTTGGTCATTATTATGGTCTTTTAAAACTCTCTCATCAATTCTCTCATGGTTTTAATAATTTGTGTTAACATCAGGTCACGCAGTGAACAGATAAAGCTGGTTTTGTTCATAAATAAAACCAATTTAAAGATATATGTAAATCCACCAATATTTGTGCACGTCTATACACTCGATATAAATTTGGCACCGTTAGTAGCGTTATTTTGAGTTTAATAATATATGGATAGTTTTTTAATATATGGATTTTTAAAGTGGTGTTGCTTTACAGTTTTCACATGCTTCAGTTCATGCTTTTTCAAACGTTTGACTCATATTAAGTTTTGGTTTTGTTTTAATATAAAACATTCCTAAATTTATTCTAGTTCCTTAAGTAATAAAAACAAAAGATATTGTATATCTATTGGCTTTAATCTAAAATTTGTTTTCTTTCTCAGTTGAAAAAAAATTTACATATACATATTGTTTATATTCAATTTATTGAAAATATTTGATTATATAAGTTTTAATAATTATATAACTTTTTTTGTTACGGTATAAAACTCAGTTAGTCCTCTCTAAGTAAACTCGGTATAACTGACACTTTAAAATGCTCCAGCCCACAAAATACTATCTTAATTCTTTTCAAATTTATATTTAACAGTTATATCTTCCAGTTGTTTGTAGTGGTATACCTAAATTGTACTGTCAAAGCTCTGAGACTCGGTGGAAATGAGCTACCGGCTACAGCAACTGGCGGTTGTTGCTAGTCACAACTTTTGCAATAGCAACGCTGCCGTTCGTCTGCAATAGCCACAAAAGAGCAGTTTACAGGCAAATTTGTAGTGTTTTGGCCGTACAGCCAATGGTGTCAAGCCAGAATCAGCTGTAGCAAGTGGGCTTACGAATGCGAAATGCGACGACTGCTTACGAATCATACGAAAACGAGCATAGATAGCTTGTCTCTGGCCTTCTGTTGTCGATGCTTGTTTGCACAGAGTCTAATAAATAAATTCTTTGACAGGATCCTTATAACGACACAGCTACGCTTTCTGATCAACATTCAGTTCCAGGATTACCTTAACATATAAAGTTACAGGATTTTCGACCCTTATTACAACATTATATAGTATAATCATAATATTATATTACATGCTTTTAACATTATGAAGATGTCAAAAACTATAATCCCGTATTAACAGCAGCAGACAGAATTTATATTTACTTTGTTCTGGGTGTGCAAATGGTTTTGATACTTGATATTACCCCATGTCGACACACAAGTTTAAACTGGCGATTTGTTATGCAAACGTATGAGCTTTTGAAGTATAATCTGACTAGGATATGAGTGACACTAAAAGCACTATGAAGTTTATTTATTTTAAATTCAATGCTTGAGTGCCTATCGAGAGTTTTTGCGAATGACGTATGTAATTGGTTTCTGTTTGATTTGTATTGTTGAGCTATTTGCGTAGTCTTTATTAGATGTTTTTATAGTATTCCAATCGTAGTTTTTCTAATATATTTATGGCCTTACTCAGGTTGACCTTAAGAATGGTATTTCACTTTAACACAACAGACAGTTAATGCGTACCACTCTGCATTTTTGCTACCTTGGTTTCTTAAGGGAATTGATACTAGTTACCCCGCTAAGGAAAAAAACCAGGCGATCAAAATTTTTACAGCGCTTCTCGATCGTTTCATCTTATGATGGCACCAATCCACGCGCACCTGCTTCTTAGCATCGGTTAGGTTGTGGGGTACCCAGCGCGAAACAATCCTCCTTAAGCAAAGGTGGTTGTGTAGAATATCATGAACACTACCCGATCCAATCTGCAGATTGTGCTGAATTTTCTCGTATGTGATTCGCCGGTATCGTTGAAACCAATTTTTCACTTATAGTTTTCTTTTTTAAAGTTTTCTTCCGTAACAGCAGTCAAAAGACGACCACTTCTTTCTTTATCCTTTAAGCGATCGCACTTCAACTTATTGTACTAGCGGTACGCAGTTGCTTTAGAATGCGCCTTGTTCATAAAACCTCATTGAAGTCGATTAAACGATTCGTCAGGTTTCAAGTTTGACTTGAAGTGATAAAAAATCACTCCAAGAAAATGTTCCCGATGCAAATCTATTTTTCTATGACACAAAATAGTTTCATAATGCTGGTAAACAATTTTAGTGGGAAATTTAAATTTGAAATAAACATATTTTTACTTTAAGTAATCGAATTTTCAAAATATTATAACTCGCCAGCGTTCCATACCTACATAAAACCTTTTTTTCGCAAAACTTGCTGATTGGCTTAATATATTCGGTTTAGTAAAAAAGATTTGTTTACCACCCTCATAAAAAAAGTTGTGTTATTGCAGTTATCCTCTTTGCAGTTATAATTTCTGTTCAAATAACTTACGTTATTTTTCATTTGTCACTACATTTTCCTTGATAACGTTGTATATTTTTCTCTTGTTGACATCCCTTACTGATATTGAAACTCAACATTTGGGTTGTTATAATAGCATTATCTTTATTTCTCGACTATGATCATAATTGCTGTTTTTTATTCCAAAACCCAGATTTACTTTATATAATGAAATGAAAATAAACCCATCATATGTAAAGTCGATACCATAAATGCCGAGGTCACGATATAAGATAAACTTCCTTCATGGTTTAACTCAGTAAAATAAGGAACCAATAAAGCAATCTCAGAATAGCGGATTTTAATAATACCGGTATTTAGTTACACAAGCAAGCATATGGGCACAAAATGGTTATTAAATATGCTGTGGATAATCCGTGAAGTTTCAAATAGGTGGACTTGCTGTGTGTTATTTACTTCTTTTTGAACTTTAGTATCTTTATATTATATAATCAAAGATATGATATACAATGTTTTTAAAATATGTATGTTAATGTTTTTGATGCGCTCCTTTTCAAAACTTAGTATCGTTATCGATACTAATACTGATTACGTATCATATTTGTTACTTACCTTCATTCTATTTTCTAGTCAAATTACTTTACAGTTTTATTCAAACCTCATTTAACCGGTTTGAATGAAACTGTTGAATTTACTCTCATATACTAAAATGCACGTAAATTAATTAGTGTGCATAGCTTTAACTAGCTGAATAAGCGATTTCCTGATTTTTTCTTTAAATATATTTTATTCTAATATCTTATTATTATTGATAAATAATTATTAAATACTTCTAAAATTTTTGTATCATTGTTGCACCATTTTTATTTGATTGGGTCCTGTCGTATAAAAAAGTAAACACAAATCATAAAAATGTTCTACCCCAAAACTAAGACTTCCTTTAATTAACATAGCAAAGCACTACTGAGTATCTGAGAAAACAAACTCTTAAGCATACTTCGATTCACGTTAAAACTCGTCAACGTATTGATGTCACGCATGAGTGGCAATCATACTTGACCATCACCAATTGCTAATAATTTCACAGACTACGCCAACAAGTTCTAAATGAGAACAATCATAGTGCAGAATCCTAGAACCCTGTATTATTAGTAGGCACTACCCCTTGCAGATTTAGTGTTGGTTAGTTCCTAATGATACCCAGTGATACATCCTGTCATTTCATAGCAAGTCATCAAGAAAGCAGCCTACATGTGTAGTCGCTGATCATTAAAATTTAATACTGGAAATGTTAGGGTGGATCTATTATGCTAGCTAGGAATATAGTTAGTAAATATGAAAGGGTTGGAGCAGAATAGTTATAAAGAAAAAAAAATTAAATATTAGTTGCGAATCTAATCTGCGATTTGAGTATAATCTTAATAACCGAGAATTCCGAAATTTGAGATTCTTTATAGATTTAGTTTCTTTTATGAGACCTACGAGACGTTAAGTAAACAATATCCAATAACTCTCTTAACTGGCATTGGATTTTCGACACCTTCCCGGTCAAAGGGAAATAATAGCCAGTGCAATTACTGGAACAAAGGCAATTTAAACTGAAGCTTACGGTTGGCTACGCATTATCAGTCGATATTACAATCACAATCACTATTAATTATTAATTACAACTAATGATATTCATGGGCACGGATGCCACTTACCATCAGGTGGATCGAGTGATGAATTTAGCCGGCTATAAATTTAGGAAAAAAACCTGGGTGAGTCGTCGCAGGGGTGACCACCAAAAATTACCTAAGTTGGTGTTCGTAGTTTATGATTTTATATTTTCCAGTTCTTAGCGAATATTCTCCTTCTATGAACGGTCAGGACATTATTGAATTTAAGGATCTATGTAACTTTTTATCAATATGAATATTAAAATAAATAATATCAAAGTAATATAATGTTTGTCATTCTCAGTTTTGTTGCTGACTGTACCGGATTAGTAGAGCAAGCGGTATTCGTTTTACCCAATTAGATGCGATATGCGTAGGTGTATTATTGCTTCCTTTATGATATATATGTTTTATATATGTGCCATACTAATTGAAATTTTGCTGTAAAAGCTAAATATTTCATTTTTATACGACTTTTACTAAAAAGACTTTCAACAGCAAACAACTATTCAACCATCTTGGCGAACTGATAAATTTTTAATCATTTTTTGAAAGCATTATTTTTTGTATTGTGAAAGGTTTTTAAGAAAGTTTTAAACCTTTATCAAAAAAGTGTCAGATCAAAAAATCACTACAACGTTCACATATTGAATCCTTAAAAAGACTTTAAGGCGCTACATTTATACTGTTTCCGTACGTTCTGTGCTATTTGATTCATACGTTTGGTTACATTTCTCTGAGACGAAATTTGAGACTTGGAGACTGCGTTATCAAAAAATACGTAAAATAAAATTTTCAAAACTAATAATTAGAATCTCGTGTTCACATTATCATGTGCAATGACCATGATAATAAAACTTTTTGGACAAAAGCTTTCTCAAAGCATTTCGCCGATTTCGGCGCGCCTCTGCCGTCAAACGAGTTACTTCGGTAGTATATTCGCATATTTTCACTTATGTAAATGTTAATTCTCCTACTCCCGTGAAATATGCAAAGTCCGGTTAGAAATTGTCAATGGATTTTTGAGGAATTTGGTGTGGATTTTGTTGCTTGTGAGCTTTGAACTTTGGGTGATTTGTTTATATTGGTTTCAACTGGTTTAAAGTACTATTTAGGTTTTTTAATGAGTACATGGAAAGTAAAATGATAGGACTTTGATCCATTCGGAGCTACTTTATCATATTAGTCAAGTTCGCCTGATTTGAAACTTTTCAAGATTTAAATTTTACAGTATTAGATTTCGTCGTAAATTTCATAATAACGATTTAGGGCTATTTAAACACTGTTAAGTAGTACAATTCCAGTACATGTATATAAAATAAATGTTTTTCGAAGAAAATATCCAGCACGAAATTGAGCCTCCTGTATACACCAGGTCGATAGCGCGTCGCCGACTATGCATAAAACGAGCAAATAATGTGTACGGCGAGAGAACTTCTGCCTACATAGTTCCAAGACTAATTAATAAACTACCGGCGGAATCACGCATTGAAAAATATTAAATCTAAGCTCAAATCCTTTTTCATAAACAACATGTGTAACTGATTTGTGTATTATTTAATGTGTATTGCTGATTATCACAATTAAAATTCCCCTTTTTTTAATACCTATACTTTTATTTTAAGCCTAATATTCATATTCATCATTACCACCAATGTAGACTTTATCTTACAAACTTTTTAGGTTAGCATTATCTTACAAACCTTCGTTGTTTTCTTATGCTAATTTGTATATTATTTTCTTTAATTTAAGTTTTTTGAAATGAAAAAAAAGATAAGTATAGTACAAGTTTTAACAGACATTGGTTATCCTCCATTATTACTGGTGGAAAAAAATATAAAGGCGAAGAACAAGATTTAATTTTATAACAATAATTTTTTCTTGTCCCAAAATTATTATTAAGTGAAATTTTAATTATGGTAAAGTAAAATATTTATATTTTTGTTTCAGGTCCAAAATGGCGTCGAGTATATTTCATCACATACCTAGAACAACTTGTATATGGTTTATTTTAGTTGTATTACATGTAAGTGTTTTATACATTTTAAACATAGTGTTAATTTAAGATTAAACAATCTCTCTGTGTTCTTAAATATTAGGTCCTTACATATGAAATTGTTGTTTTGTCGTTCTGGCCACTTTGATCTGTATTATGTCCTCTTTAGTTAAAAATTCCAGTTACAAATTTATACAGCTATTTACTCACATATTTGTGTTTTGAAAACCGTAATTCATTTATTTTTTTCCTGTTTTGGTTTTTTCTTTGCATCACTTAGAATGTCGTCACTTAAAATGGAAAACTTGAAATATCGCGTTATTTACGAGTACGAGTTCCACCGTGGCACCAGTGCTGCAGAAACAGCTCGAAGTATTAAAGCCGTGTATGGCAGCGGTGTCGCAAAAGAAAACACAGTTCATTTTTGGTTCCAACGTTTTCGTTCTGGAAATTTCGACCTGCAGAACAAGCCCCGTGGACGGCCGGAGACCAAAGTTGATAATGAAGAATTGAAGGCTATTGTGGAAGCGGATCCATCGCAAACCACGTCCGAGTTAGCTGTAGGCTGCGATGTTAGTGACAAAACTGTTTTAATCCACTTGAAGCAAATTGGGAAGCTAAAAAAGCTTGACGAACGCGCGTCCACTGCTGCGTTACATTACTCAACCGGCACAATAATGAAAGGATTTTAAATCAAATCATTACCTGTGATGAATTGTGAATCCTGTACGATAATCAGAAACGCTCATCGCAATGGTTGAACCCTGGCGAACCAGCCAAATCCTGCTGCAAGCGAAAATTTACTCAAAAAAGTTACTTGTGAGCGTTTGGTGGAATAGTGCCGGTGTCGTTCACTACAGCTTTTTTAAATCTGGCCAGACGATTACGACAGATCTCTATTGTCAGCAACTGCAAACCATGATAAAAAAGCTAGCTGCTAAACAACCGAGGCTGGTCAATAAGTCTAGACCAATGCTGCTTCAGGACAACGCTAGACCACACACTGCACAACAGACGGCTACCAAAATAGAGGAGCTTCAATTGGAATGTCCAAGACATCCACCGTACTTCCAGGATCTTGCTCCAATAGATTACCATTTTTTTCGAAATTTGGATAACCCCTTGCAAGGGAAAAAATTCAACCCCGATGGGGCAATCCAAAGCGTCTTCAAAGATTTTATTGATTCCCGTCGGAATGTTTTTTTAGTAAAGGTATTAATAAACTACCAATGAATATAGCAATGGTACATACTTTGATTAAATAAAAGATTTATAAATTTTTTAATTAACTTTATGTTCCTCCCTTACAAAACGCCCATTTCATATGAAATGACCTAATATTTACGCTTACCTTTTACGTTAATTATGATAACACAAATGATATGATATATCTGAGATGAAAATACTGTTAAATTCTAAGTATCGTCATAGAGCTTGTTTTGATAAAAATCTATCCAAAAAACACGATGTCAATGTATTTCATTTTCAAACCTTAATAACCTAAGGCAAGGCAGGCAAAACGAAGTTACAAGAATGCTGAATTCCTAATTCCGTTTCACCGTATTCTTATCTCCGGTAAGAACAAAAACGTTAACCTAGTAGTCCAAAGTAAACAGAATCGCCGTCCTTGCTAGGTCGATAAACCGGGCAGGTTGTGGATGTCACCGGGTGTACTTACGTTCACTGGGTGCGAGTGTGTTTCTTATTTAGCTGGGTTGGCAGAGTGCGCTTGCGTCCGTTCCATTTTCACCGTTTGTCGCGGACAGCCTCCGGTGTCACACATAGCGGACATATTGCACAGTTTTTAACTGGAGCGCGTGTAAAAAAAGATTATCTAAAGTGGTACGGAGTATCGGGGAACGAGAATGTGTAAGATAGTTTTTGAGTTGTATGAAGGTGCTTATAAAGTTGGGTTTTGGTGAAAATTGAGGAATAAGATCGGTATATTTCGTACTATAGTATGTTTGCTAAGAATGTAAATACCTTTTAATTACATAAAGGATAGCATGCTATTCATAATAAGATTCAGTTCCATCTTATATGTTTTGAACAAACTCACTCTATGTCTAGCAGTTTCGTGCGGTTTCACTGGCGACGATTCTGAGCCCGTGGGAATTTTTTGATCATCTTATTTACCGTAATATTGTCAAAGCCGAAATATAACAAAATAAGTAGTTAGGTTAAATAGTAAGTAATTTAACGAACTTTAATTGTAATTTCCCGAACTGCCCGAATGCGACTAAAGTCAAAAAGCATTGGAGCGCAACGTCGTGAATGCCCTTCACTATACAACTGTGTGTATATAGATACGAAAACAATTAAAATTAATAATAATAATAATAAGTCCTCATACAAATACTCTAACTGCATGACCCTAAAGAAAGCAGAGCTTGTGTTATGGATGACTATACAGTGAACTGGAGGGAACCTGCATATACAAAATAAACAACCACGACCCGTGAACAAACATCTGCGTTCATCACACAAATGAATGCCCCGACCAGGCTCGAACCAGGGCCCAGGGCTACCCACTACGCCACTCGTTCAGCCTTAGGATAGAAATCATAACAAGTTTGACATTTATGTATACATCTTATTCGTAAGTCCGAGTCGAAGTTGTAATAAACACAATGGCTAGTAACTAGCACAACAATACTGCCGATATATATATTATGTATTTCGCGTGCACCTTTTACTAATCCTAATAATTAAAATCAATTACTTGTCATTATGGCAACATCCATAATAACAATAAAATATCTGTTCCCACTCTATGTATTAATTCATTTTAATGAATGGTAGCATTTCGTGATCTTAAGTAATAAGTCAACAGTCATACTGTAATGCATGGAAAGCAATTATTTCATTAGTAGAAACTGAGATCCCATGAGACTTAGAATAGATACAATACTAAGCTATTATTAAATTTAATGCATTACAATTCCGAGCCAATGTATGACGAAAATATTTATGAATGGATTATTTCTCTTTCGCCAGATTTGCTCTATTTTCTAAGTTAATTAAGTCTTTCAGAATGTACAAATCCTAAAAAAGAATACCTTGGCGATGTTTTGATTTGCTTATTTGTAATTTACTTCTTTCGCGTCTTTTGTGAAACAGTTCACTTTACAAACTCGTTGAAATTAGAATCAACACACATAACACAATTTTAAATTTATACCATTTAAAAAAAATGTCTGTTATTAGTTAGTTTTTTCAACACGAATTTTATATATTTCGATTTTTTTTTGTATTTGTGGTAGTTCACATTTATTGTACGGAACGAGAAGTCTCGTCAAAAACGTTGTCATCAGCAAAAGTTAGTACAGAGCTACCTGTAAATATAATAAATACTTGTCCTTCCACGTTGCCTCCGCAACGAATAATTATCAATTAAGGTCAAACAAAAAGTTTTCATCCACCGCCATTAAACACAAAATCTGCGGACAAATAATTTCAATAATGCATCCGATTCACATTAAGACAAAACACAGAATGCGTTGCGGTTAGATCGCACATTCGCCGTCAGCCGCAAATGTTGGTACAACGCGTCTCTAGGCTGTTATTAGGCGGTAGACCTAGTTTACAAATATTGTAATAATACGTCTGCTAATTCTATAATAGTTTCCATGTTTAAATACTTAGGGATGGTAGTACTTGATTTTGTTCTGTACCAATATTGTAAAGAGAGAAATGATTAGTTTGTTTGTTGAAAAGGCTTTTTACACGATTTTTAGTATTTAGTATTTTTTTTTAAATTTTAGTGGTATTGGTGATGGTGAGTTTCTTATATTAAGATCTCGACTAGGGTCGTACTACAGTCCTTCCTAATTTTACCGCCATAAAAACCATGTTTACGTTATTATGTTTCGGGTAAAGGGCCTTCCCTTCCTGGAACCAGTGCAATTACTGGAACAAAGGCAACTCCGACTGAAATCTACGTTCGGCAACACAGTATTATTAGTTGATATAATAATCACACTCAATATTTAAAAACAAAATATCTTAATAATAATAATAAAATACCTAATGACTTATGACGTATGAAACGAGTAAATGAAAAAAAAATTGGAATGCTAAATTATTCTGTAGCAGCATAAACGATAGTTTAACATGAAAATACTAAGGAATCAGGAGCTGATAAAGGTGATACCGCTTGAAACAAAAAGTTTTAGTTAAGTTACGTCGGAAATAATATATTTTTACGCTGTTAAAATGATGTTTATTTAGGCAAAGCGTTTGTTATCCAAATGTAAGGTAACTCAAATTGTTTAAAATCATCTTACATAGCCACTAGCCACAGAATTAATCAGCGAAAATCTCATAGTGTTTCTATTTTTCAAAACAATTTAAATCACAACTTACTCTATAATATCTCACAAAAAGCCTAGCAAATACTCTATCAAAGTCTCAATAAGCATTATAAAGTACGTCTTAACGGGAAGCGAGTTTTCACATCCTGAAATGAAACCGAAGATCGATGTTAAAAGTCCGTGTGAATGTGAATTAACAGTCTATCCTCTGAGTCACGTACAGTACATCAATTAGCCATTACTAATTGCGTAGTAGAGTTAATGCAGAATCTACTGTTAAATGTACCAATGGAAGTGTGTGAATGGGTTTTGACTCGTTTTCTTTTTAGTTTTAAAGACATCATATATTGCGTTGTCAGTTGGTATAAATGAAATCTTTTTATTACATTTATGATGAATGTGTCCTATGTTTAATGTGAGTGGATAAATGAAACACAATCAATCGTTTTTGGTTTTTCTCATATTTACAGATGAAAGAAGAAAACAAACATTTACACATTGTTTCTTTGGCCCAGCTCAGGATTTCTTTATCTGTAGCATAAAATTTGTATATTTTATGGCTATCTAGGCTAGGAGCTTTGTAAATAGTCCGTTTCGTTAAATTTTTAGACAAATTAGAGAAACTGAAGTTACAGGCCGGTACGGGTTCAGAAATCGTAAATCCAGAACTGCATATTTGAAAATCTTAATTTTTCATTTGAAATATAACTACGATAAAGTACGAGCAATCGGCAACTTTACCTCCGACCCTTAAGAGAATAATGCCCTTTGCCCGGAACTAAACTTTTAAATTTATAAAACTAATTAGACCTGATTGAAATCATGGTGTTAAGTTACTAAAAGATTAAAATTATAACTTATATTCAAGTTAGATCTACGTAAATCATACATATGATGGAAGGTACTGAAAACTATGAAACTAAATGTAAGCATTGCTTGAGTGGCATTTTTGCACTAAAGTATATATAAAGCCGTTTTGTACTTAATAACTTAGTCTCTTAGAAGTGAGTGTAAGGCATTATTAAAATAATGATTGTATTAGTAAATTCTATGCTATGTTTCTTACATGTCGTTGTCAGGCTGTGTACCTAATTTAACAATGTCGACAAAACAGTGCCGAGAGGTTACTTTCCGCTGCCTTTTTTTGTCTCTGTCTACTTCTAATACTTTTCAAAAGCCGAAGTTAAGGTATGTTAACGCAAACATGATGAATAAAAAGAAGGGATATCTTCTTTTTCTTCATCTTCACGTTTTCTTCATCTTGCACCACTTCGTCACTTCATCTTTACGTTACTTATGATGAAATAAAATATATTAGGTTGACTTTGTTTTAGGGAGAATAGACATTTCATTATTTTGATCATGACCTGAGTTTTAAGACAGAAACATGATTTGAACATATTGTAATGTATGTCTCAAGTCGTGAGTTCAGATTTGGAATACTACATGTTGGCAGATTTGACGGCAGAGTGTCCTCTTGGATGGGCGTAAAACATCTTCAGCTTTATTGTCACTCCTGTAAGATGAAATGGAAAGCCTCAGGTCAAAGGCACATTTAAGTCTTACTCTTTCATTGTCTGTAAAACAAACTGCCTCAAAACGGTAATGTTTAAATACTGTGTTCTTAAGATAGAAACAGTTATATGGGTAATCAAATTGATTGAATCAATCAATGCTTCTATGGGAAACATTGATAATTTCATGAAATTATCTCTTCATAGATTCTTCGATGTGACCTAGTATTTATGTGGAAAACCATTTCATAGAACTGATTTCAATAGATGGAACGATGGAACAAAACGATATGAGGCACCCCACATTATATTGATTTGCAAATCAAGTTTCGAAATCAAGTAACTCTCTAAATTCACATTACGTCGAACGTACAGAAGTACGTATCGACCAATTGCAAAGTATTCAAACTTACAATTGTCCTAACAGCCTATAGTAGGTATTCTATTGTCTACAACTTAAAATAACTGTTTTGTTAGAAAAGAAATCAAGTTCATTAACAAATTTAAAAAAAAGCTTATAAATTTATCTCATATAAATGTCAAGAAAGGTTTCAATAATTATAATTTATGGATAATTGAGCGATATTTGCCGAAAAATATCAGACCAAAACAGGACGTAATTTGCATGTTGTGAATAAATTACTTTCAAAACAATATTTTACTAATTTTATAATTTTGAAATAAGCTTCGTAGTTTTGAAATGGATTCGAGTAGGTAGAAATAGATTTATTGTTTCACAGACCCACATTTGAGCAATTCAATTAATGTAGTTAAGGTGTTTATTATGTTGTGTTTAATATTTACTAGTCATAAAATTAGGTTATGATTTCTTAATGAGCGATAAAATTAATTATTAATAAAAGATTTCATATTTAATGAAAAGATTATTTTAGTCACTAAAAGCGCAGTCTATCGTCTGTTCTTACAATCAATCGTTATGCTTAGCTGTTGGTCTTTTCGTAAAATCTATGCTTATCAAGTAAAAGGTCGATAAAATAATTTTTAATTTTAAGGACACTTAAAATTAAAAATTATTTTATGAAAACATCATAGTCCAGTTGCGATCACCGTCTCGAATAAAGTTAGCATCTTATAAAAATCGAGAATATTAAAGTGCAATATATAAATTATTTTACTTAAAGCCCATTTGACACCACAAATAATGTAACTGTTAGTTCTCTCAAAGGAATTCGCAATTTCATTTACATAAAGCAAATTAAAATACTAAAATCAATTTGACAAATTATTTTAATTGAGTTGAAACCTCCACAGTCAAATTAATTTATAAGAAACCGTGTGCCGAAGTGCGTGGGTTGACATCGTAAAAAGTAAAATTATGATTGTAATACCACGATGACATGACAATTTATCTATTTGTGTATATTGCGAAAAGGAGACTATGTATTTTCTTTTTTATTTCTATTCGCTGATTAAGTTATGTGTGGGTTAGGCTGTGTTATGTTAACATACATTTTTATTATAAGTTACAATGTATGCATGCATAGAAAACAAAATAATAATACAGTACAACCTAGTGAAACGAATCAAATAATCATTTTAGTTTAATTCGATAGAGGCTTAGATTAATTAAAATCTTGGAGGAGACGTCTCTGAGTCGTATCCCGAACGCATTCCATCTACATAGATACGAGCATCCCCAATTACTCCTCACCCCTCATAGGAAAGTCAAAATTGCGTATAAGTATGTAACATCGAAGCTGTTGAGGGGTACGTGTCCAGATCGAAACCTCAGAAGCGTTACTGTCACATGCCTGCTAGTTCCGAAAACATCAAATCAAAGTAAAGAGATGGTCGAATTACTTTATACCAAATACCCTTTGATCTGGACCTTTCGTTAAAATCTTTGGACCTAGTTTTATAACAAAGCTGTTTTACAGCACGGCGGGAAAAGTTCCATATTCTTAGTAAGATAAACAGTTGTACAATTCGCCATCGAACTTGGCCTCTTCAGCAAGCTGACCTGCTGCCACATTGCCCATTGCCTTAGCCCGATGTGAGATGCCACCCATTGTAGTATTGTTCCTTGGGGTAAAAGGCTAATTTAAATTAACATATTAAAATGATTCTAAATTTCAATGGCAGTCCTTTGACAGTTGGAGAACAATGTATTTTATGGAGAAGAGCACTTTTAGAAGCAAAACAATTAAAAGATTCGACCTAAGACAAGGCTTCTAGTTTGGAAATTAAATCTAGATGCATACTGGACATGTGGCAATTAATTAGAAACTGTAGTGAAACTCAACTAGTATACCCATATGGTATAAATCAAATTTGTATGCGTTGTACATATAATAAAACGTTTATTGAGTACTACAAGCACACAAAAAAGAACATAAATAACAGTAGGTTGTAGATCATAAAAACAAAAATGAAAATAAAAAGAATATAGTTTTCACAGATAAAAACATACTGGTTTTGAAATAATACAAAAATTTATCACATGAACATAACTTCACTCATATCACTTATATAATTTTTTGCTTTGAAAATGAAAATTCATAAACACTTTGTTTCTGTATCAATATATCAGCATAAATAAATTATCAACCATCAAAGATTCGCCCGCCACCTAACCAATCATAAATTGTAGTCTCTTACAAACAGAATTAATTCGATAATATACTTAGTGGCCATCGTTAGATCGTGAACGAAGCCAATTTAATCCTACAAACGGACGCGCCCGCGCGTTGCAAATCCTTTCTAATTTCTCCATCGCTTATCTACAAGCAGGGTGCCTGGTTAGGCTTCTAACACATTTGACGTTAATAGAAGCGTCAAAATGTGGATCAGGAATAAAGGGAATGGAGGACTATTTATAAGTCTTTTAAAAAAAATAAGGGTAAATGTATGATGGCAGTCCGTAACTAAATCAAATAATTCAGATTTGAGATTAATGTGCATACGGTATCTACTAGGGTGGATTGAAAAGTTCGCGGCCTAACATAGATAACGTTATCATATTATTATAAAAATATCCTCATATGAAACCTAGACGCTTTGTCAGAATCTCTGCAATTTTTCTCTGAGATACATGCGTATTTATTTATTTTATTGAACATTAAGTGAGAGTAAGTTTCATTAATTTTGGAAATGGAGAGCAGCGTGCCGTGATCAAATACCTACACAAGAAACACTTAACTCCAAGGCAGATTCATGAAGATATAGTTGCTACTTTAGGAACATCTGCTCCGTCGTATACAATGATAAAAAAGTGAACAGCATCAAAGATGACCCCCGCTCTGGACGGCCTTCTACAGCTACGACTTCGAAAACATCGAAAATGGGAGACAGAAGATTGAAGGTATCTGAGATAACTGAAGCTCTAGGAATTTCATATGAACGTACACAAAAAATGATTGTTAACGATTTAGGGTTCAACAAGGTGTCTGCAAGATCGGTTCCGCGGCTCCTTTCAGTTGAACAGAAACAAACTCGGCTCACGATTTCTAGTGACCGTTTAGAGCTTTTTCAAGCTGATCCAAACGAATTTTTGGTAAAGTTTGTAACAATGGACGAAACATGGGTTCATTACTATACTCCTGAATCCAAACAACAATCCAAACAATAGAAGAGACCCGGATCTCCGACCCCCAAGAAAGCCAAGGTGTGTTTTTCAGTAAACAAGGTAATGGCATCGGTTTTCTGGGATTCTAAGGGTGTCATCTTGGACGATTACTTAGACAGAGGTTAAACTATAAATTCTGCATACTACTGCACACTATTACGTCGTTGAAGCAAATAAATAAAGTCTAAAAGACCAGGATTGTTAATCGACTGACTTTCAGACTTCCACCTATTTTCAAAACTAAAAAACCACTTAGGTGGAATGAAATTTTTTACCAATGAAAGTCAAAGTGGCCGTAGATGCCTTTTTTGAAGACCTTGACGAGACCTTCTATTTAAATGGGATCAAGGCTTTGGAAGACCGCTGGACTAAGTATTGTGACCTAGGACGAGAGTATGTAGAAAAATAAATACAAAAAATTGCATTATTCCTGTGTTTTCTTATTTAGGCCGCGAAGTTTTCAATCCACCCTCGTATGATGCTAGTATAAGTCAGTACATGTTGGTAGTGACTGAAAAATACTTACGTAAACAACACTTTCATGCACTTAGTTTATAGAAAAAATGTTGTGTAGGTTATATTTTTTTATAATATCTTTCTAAAGAAATATCCACCAGAATCATTACAAAGTTTCATGCGTCTGAACCAATTTTCAAAGCACATTTTCCAGTCTGCAAAAGCTACTTCATCAACGGCCTTTTCGAACGCAGTGAAGGCAACTTATAGAGATGAAAACTGTATCTCCTTGAGCTGGTTTTCAATTTAGAAAACAAAAAGAAGGCACACGGTACCAAAATCGGGGCTGTAAGTGGATGACCCAAAGTTATATCGGTTTGGTGTTTAGGAAGTCCCTCATCTTTAACACGGAGTGTGCGGGCGCGTTGTCGTGATGGAGCAAAGGGCCTCGCAGTTCCGTGTTCACAGGGCCGGATCTACCTAAGGGCTGCTTGGGCTGCAGCCCAGGGCCCCGAGGTTACAAGGGGCCCCCAGACCCCGCTAAAAACAATAGGCGATAATTTGAATTTAGAAAATGGTTGACTGGTTGTTTTTACGTGATATTGTCATACGAAAACATTGTAAAAAAATTGCATACTTCTATGAATTGAGTTAAGGCGGAAAATACGCGTGAAAGGATGTTTTCATGCTGATTTTCATTAATTTTTTTTAAGGTATAAAAAATTTTATATTATTTATTGAAATATTTTGTTATTTTAAACATATATTCATGAATTTCGTTCTCACATTAAATATGATAACATGAAATATAGTAAAACTAAATATATTAAACATATAAAATATAATAAATAAATAAAATAATAAATATTTCTAACAATCACACCGCTTATCTAGCCCAAATTAAGTATTATTAAGAACTTGTGTTATGGATACTAGATAACGGATAAATAAACTTGAGAAATATATACAATAGATTTTTTTTTCATATATAAATATTAGAAATAAACTTAAATAAACATACATACACGACTAGAGGGCAAATATAATTAAATATCTGCCTCTACCGGGATTCGAACCCGGGACCTCTGGCATGGAAGGCAAGGGTACTCCACACCAAACAGGCCGTCGATAAAATGTTTACAAAAATATAACTTAAAAAGTAGCGGAGATATCAGGTGATACACTTCGTGGTTTGTCATCCGACTTAGCAGCTGTTGGTGTACACGATAGAAGCCACAAGTTTTAATCGAAATCAATGGCACAAAAAAATTACTTTGTTTTATATGTATTAAATAATAATATTGTAATTTATATCAATAAATAATACATACGGACAGTTAGCCTCAGCTATATTGGAGCACTTGAATTCGAATTCTTGAAACTGGAGACTGCAATTTTGATTATCTTTTGGGAAGAAGTTTTGGAGAGATTTCATTTACTTAATAAAAAAAAAACCTAGCCATGGTTTAGACATTTGTGAAGGCAACAAGTTGTGTCATTAAAAGACTTTGTGAATAACATACGACACCAATCAGATCAGAAGCTAAAGGAATACGAAGAGAAAGCTAAAAAATTAAGCACTAGTGTGGAAATAGACTACAATGACATAAATAAGAGACGCATTACTCCAAAATTTTCAGATAAGTCTACAGGTGAATTCTCAGTATACGGCACAGAAAGATTTAAAAGGGACACGTTCAACGTTGCGTTGGATAAGCTGATTATGGATTTAAATAAAAGGAGCCAAGTCTAGACATATAGTAAAAAATTCAAGTTTTGAATGGATTTGCAAGACAAAAATATCGAAAACAAAGATTTGGAAAGTGCACCTCATATTATTGATCACTATCCAAATGACGTAGACGAGCATTTATTGAATGAGTGCATTCAATTAAAATCGTACTTACTCCAATCTAAACCAGAGTGTAAAACCAGAGTGAAACCTCTTGCAGTGACATTTTTATGCTCATGTATGAAAATAAACTTATTGACGTGGGAACAATTGCTATACCATTTTAAAGATTTTTTTAACTTTGCCAATCACTAGCTGTGAAGCAGAACGTTCCTTCTCCAAGATGTCTTATGTAGAAAATAAATATAGGACAACACTGTCGAACCATCAACTAAATGATCTATCACTTCTTTTTTCATAAATTGTGATCTCACAAAAGACTTGCAATGTGATGACCAAATAAAAGAATTTGCAGCTCAAAAATGCAGAAAGGTGGATTTATAAATTATAATTTCTATAACATAACTGTCACACACATAACCTGTCAAATCTTTTACTAAATCATAATAAATAAATAAAATAATTTTATTGTTTTTTTATATTCTTATTTATATTACTATTTCGGTTTCTCTCTCACCCAAAAGTTGCCTGGAAGAGATTTCTACCACAGCAATAAGGTCGCCTTTTGTAAAAGTATTACTTGCGTAGACTTAAGTAATATTTATGTATCAATATAGAAACAGTTTTTTGACATGGCTAATAGTTGAGTACTTAGATAGGCCCCTAAGTAGTTTCAGCCCAGGGCCCCTCAAATTCACGATCCGCCCCTGCAGCTTTCCACACTAGAGCAACAAGCTACTGAACACAGTGTTCTGTTCAGAAGCTTGTTGTTCGCAGCATCCAAATTTCTGGCAAGCATTTCGTAGTTTACCACTCTGCATTGACGCTACTCTGATTTCTTAAGGGAATTGATATTAAATACCCCGTTAAGGAGAAAAAACTGGCGATCAAACTTTTCCAGCGCTTCACGTTCAAACAGCTATACTGTTGACTGGCCCTTTGTTTCTGGATCATATTGATAAATCCAAGATTCGTTGTCTGCTATGAAATCGTATACACGGTGGAAAGAACCTGCTTTGAATTTATCAATTAAGTCATGGCGCCATTCCACGCCCGCTTGTTTCTGAGCATCGGTAAGTTTGTGGGATACGGTATCCCACAGGTATCCCGGGATACCCAGCGCGAAACAATCCACCTTACTTAAAGGTATCGTAAACACTTTTCGATACAATCTGCAGATTGTGCTGAATCTCCTCGTATGTGATTCGCCGGTTTTGTTGAATCAAATTTTCTACTTGTAGCACGTTTTCTTCCGTAACTTCTGTCTTCATCCTTCAAATTTAAGTGAACGCACATATACTTGCTATACCTGCGGTACACAGTTGCTGTAGAAGGCGCCCTGTTCAAAAAAGCTAATTGAATCGAATAAATGATTCAAAAGGTTTCAAGTTGGACTTGAAGTCATAAAAAATCATTGCACGAAAATGTTCCCGCCGCAGATCTATTTTTCAATGTCACAAATATATTTTTACTTTAAAATAATCGAATTTCCAAAATAAACTATAACTCGCCAGGGTTCCATACATAAAATCTTTTTTTCGCAAAACTTTCTGAGGGGCCTGGTGGAACTTTCGTTAATCTCCAACTAAATTACTCGAAATCTCCACTTCAGACTTCAAGTAATGATTAACAATAATTAACTCTCCTAGTTCCATCATTCCATTATTTCCATTGTCTATTCATTCCTCTTCCATAGAATTACTTTAAGTGCAAGATAATTATCAAGTCCTGGATCGGAATGGCTTAAGTTATTTAGCATGTCAAATTAGAAACTGTTTAATGTTCCTGCAGTTTGATTTCTTTAGTGATTGCAGACCACAAGAGACTGAAAATTTCGACCAGTGCGTGACCCAAATGTTCACTCAAATAAGCACACATAAGGGCGTTATGTTATATATACTATGCATAACACAAGTTTTGGTCCTTTGAGGACTTAACGTCAAGTAGCTGATATGGTGCGTTCATTTTATCACGTGGATTTTGGACATTTTTGTACTTCTTATGAATATCGACATACTGGCATTCCTTTCTTATTACTTACACCAAGCCAAGCATTCTTGCATATATACACTACACAACTAACTACAAATAAAGGTCACGTGCTCTCGTGAATTGTAAGAAGTATAACGGTGGTGAAGATTTACCTATTCCTCCGTAGGCGATGGACCCTGATGAATATGCACATTTGGCAGACTTACTTAGGAATGCTAACGGTCGGAATACTTAACCATTTAGCTGTTTTTGTCTGATTTGATAATGATAAGGCGATTGTTGGGTAATGAAATCATACCTTCAAGTTGGGTCAATTGTCTAATTGATGTATGGGATTGTAATATATAGTTCTATTTAGATTGTAATTGACAAAATGGTTGGATCTCCTTAACGAACCAAAATATACATATTCAGAACAAACAAATAATTTGTTTATTATAGCCAATAAATTCAGATGTAATTTTAGGAGGTAATTTGCCATTTTAAGAATAACCCGAAGATATATAAAATTTAAGTTCATATATCTTCAGTCGACTAATAACTATACTTCTAATATAAATTTGAAAATAGAATAATGTCATACCTAGCATAAACACTAGCTTTATAGCATACCAGCTTGACATTAGTTTGGAAGACAATTAATCTGCGTACTGGCCTATTATAGCAACGACGAAAAAGCAAGCACTTGTTGACCTCATAAAGTCTCACATAAACTCAGCAATTAATTATTACTATCTAATTTAAATCATGACGTAATCTTTGTAAACGTTTTGATTTATATTCACAAGTTCACATTCCATTAAAGGTATCAAAAAATCTGGAGTTTCTTTAGTGAGCCGCGTTTACATGATATTATTTAGCGCTTATCCAGTTTATTAGTTTATCACTGTTGTAAATATTCGGACACTCCTTTCTCTAATTTCAAATTCAGAATGCAAAAGTAAAAAATGACCAAATTCTTTAACGGTTTTTTGGATAAAGGTTGCGAATCATTCATTCCTCTTTCGAAAGTAAGAGTCAAGTCACTGTAGTCTTCTAAATGATAATTTGATACAAATATGTATGCTTGCTTAAAATTCATAACTTTCATATGTGTCTGTAGTTTCAGACAATTGTGGTGGTATTTCAATTGTACGTGCAAGTGCATAAAATAACCTTTTTACTTGCTTTCACTTTCAAGTATCATGTTATTTTTATAATGCTTTGTGTCTTATTATTTTAAACATTTCTAACCAACTCAGTTTTTGTTTGTGAGATCCAAGACGTGAGTTCGAAAGTAGCCTTGATAAGAGTTTATAATAGCTTCCTAGAAAAGTAATTATAATTATTTATAGGATTAGACATAAGGCTTAACTAGGAAAAATTTACTAAAAATGCATCCAAACCCATCCCACCCAAATTATGGAACGCATGTTTCGACTTTACGATATACCGTAGATAGGTACTCATGGACATTTGTATAAAGCCTTCGAGCGGAACTCAAATGTAGGAACTCTAAAGTAACCGCCATTTCTGCGTGACTAACCAATGTTGCTACTGTAAATACCTAAATAAAATATTTTTTTTGCATGTTTCTTTCATGTGTTTCACTGGCGTCCAAAATTATGGTATGTTTAAAACGGTTGTTATTTTTAATGGAAACCAACAAGGTATGGGCGGACGTTTCGTGCAGCATGAATGAACACATTTAAACAGATGCTTTCTAGTTTTGCTTGCTTGTTTATCTCTTGCACTTTCCGCCTACATAACGTGGACTGACCTGTCAAACTTTTCATAGGCAATAAAAAATTTACAGTTGCATGTGATTCTCAAACTTAACTTGTCTTTGGGACTACAATAGGCATTGTCTATTAGGCCATATTAAGTCGAAACAAAAGTTCTTAAACGTGTTAATATGTCTTTTGATCTATTAACATCCAAAACGTGGGAACTAAGATGATTTTGTGCAAATTTATCATTTTTATTCAGTCTACAGTCTAGACTTGCTTTTGATATTATTTTTTATTGTTTTCTTATTTTGAAATACCCATTATAATGTACATATAAAATTTACTAAAATTATCGGCCATAATATGAATGTAATTTATCATGAATGTCCCATGTACATTGCTATTGCTTTCAAATTATATGCTCTAGCATCAATGAAATTTTGGTCGGTAGTCTTTGATTTGATTGTGAAACTATTAACTTATTTTCTAGATACAACCAATAAGTGTCAGGTTTGCAATTTGGTATTATTATAGGGTATAAATAGGTTACCGATAATTTTCCATATTCGTTGTCGTAGCGGTAATCATTTGTCAAAGCGGCAATGAGGCTATTCAATGACTGATTCTATCATCTTTGTCAAGCTTTCTACTTCGACAATGGAACTTGTAAGATCTGGCAATAGAGTGTCAATGGGATTAGAAAATTTGCTATTTTTGTTTGATATGAGATATTGCAAGTGATTTCGCTTATTAATAAGTCATTTGTTAAAACATCTAATTGAACTTGATTCATATCATTCAGAAATAAAAACTGTGCTAGTTTAAGATGGAATATATTTGAATCGTACCGGAATTTGTAAACACAGTGCTTCTAACTAAAAATAATTTACTATATTTAAATTTATAGAAAACTAAATTATTTTTCGTGATTAAAAAACGTGAATTAATGAAAAATATGTGAATAGTTTTCAGGATTTAGCTAAACATAAACGTATTGTCGTTCATATTTTTAGAAATAATACAATAAAATAACTTTTTTTTCGAATAATTGCACAAATATAATAACAAAAGTTAAAAAAATAAAGAAAAAATTGTATATAAAGTAACTTTTCAGTAAATAATGCAAAAAAGCTTGTAAATATTATTTGTACGTATTCATCTACGATTCGCTTGCTCATACTCCAGCACAGATCTAATTCATCATATTAATCGTGTTTGCGTAACAATTAGAGTGTGACAAAAAGTGGTAAAAGAGTACAGCACCGACGTCCGATCACGTGGTATAAGAAAGTTAATTGTTAAACGAATATGCTATCAATGTATCATTCTGATGGAATGCGGTTACTTTGTGGATTTCAAGAGTGGTTGTTGGTGTTTTTATTATAAGGAGGATCTTGGTGTTTTGAATCGTCATATTCATACGGTTAAGCTTAAAATAATTGTGATTTCTTTTAAGAAAGGAAAATCACAAACAGATTAAAATTTGAAATAATAAAAGGGTAATTTAAACGGTCACCAAAAATATATATGTTTAAAAGCCATCAAATAAAATAAATAACTCCAAAAAATAAAAATAAAAGGACTTTGTTAAAAAGGTCCTAAAGTATATGAAATTATGGTCCAAAAAAAATAAACAAATAACAGAATAATTGCACGTTTTGTACAAATGGTCACCAAATGTTAGGTTACACACTGCTAATGAACTTTGAATTATTATTACGAAATCGCGATGTATGTAAGTACAAAATTATAGAACTACCACGTACATTCGTTCGAAAGTTCACTGTAGCGACGTTCAATTAGGTTAGGTTAGGTTTGTATGTAGTTAATACACGCGCGAGACGAGTGAGTGAAGCGAGCACCCGGCAAAGCGCCAGGACCAAATTAAGTACCATGTCCAGCTTTTCACGTGCTTTTCTCGCGAAGGAGGCGGCGGAGAGGGCGAGGGAAGATGATGCATCCTCCCTTCCGCTTCGTCGCCGTCGCACGGGACGCCGGAGGGTGGCTTTCATTGCCGCAGTCCCACGAGCCTTCGGTGGCGGGTGCGGGAGAAGGGCTCTCGGGACGTCGCCGGCGCTGCACAGAGCGCTGGTCAAATCTGTCGGACCGCGAACAAATGCACAAGCTCCTCGTGACCCGACTCCGTGCGTCCAGACGGAAGCCGCAGGTTTTTAGTCGGTACGAGTCCGGCATAACCCGACTTCGGCCCACGCTGGGGTCGGGTATCCATGAGGATTTGCCTGCGTCAAAAAAAAAGGTTTATATGTAGTTAATACACGCACGAGACGAGTGAGAGGAGCGAGTGTGGTGCGGGAGCACCCGGCAAAGCGCCAGGACTAAATTAACTACCATGTCCAGCTTTTCACGAAAAGCGACTTTGGTTCAAAACAAAAAAAAGACACGATCATCGGAATTCCATACTTTGCTGTAGTGAACTTTCGAACTAATTTACATCTTACTTTCATAGTTTTGAACTTACATACATCGAGTTTTCGTAATTCGAAGTTCAGTAGCGGAGTCGTTAGGTTAGGTTAGGTTCAACAGACCGTTAGTTGTTTAGCTCAGAAAAAATTTGGAAATTAAAACCCGTGCCATAAAATATTGGTACATCTATTAAGTGACAATGTTTAATCAGTATTTGCTCTGACATTAATTTTAAAGGCGTTCATATATTTTTATGACATTTAATACAAAAAAAATTGGATATGTTTTATAATATTTCAGGAAACAAAATTTGGTGGCCATTTATCCGTTTTGGTAAGCGTTTCATATTTTTGGTAGGTAATTAGGTACATTTTTCATAGGCGTTATACACAGGTCATAATAAAATTAATATGAATTATACTTACAACGTAGAGGTACCTTACAAAAATAATTAATTATGATTTATGTTTGGGGACGGCTAGATGATGTTAGTCTTATGTCTGAACTAATAAATTTGTACGACATATCATCAGTCTCTCATTTGTACACGAATTTAGAGTAACTTTAGGATTCTTAATTTTTTTAAGAAGTATTTTTTAGAAGTATTTCATCTCGTACAAAATTACTAGAAATATTGAAAAGATCAAGGAAAGTATTAGATTATCAGATGCTTTATTTTGGTAGATACTATATATCTTTATTTGCAGATACATACCTTTATAGACAACAGAATACGAGTATTAAACTCGTTTCATCGTAACAAAGTTCTTTTGTAAAACGCAGCTGCCAAGGTCTTCGAATATTTTTATTCTCCACTAATATAAAAAGATAATTGCAGCCTAAAATCTGTTCCAAATTACTATATAATATATAAACATTAAACTAGTAACACCTGGTATTACGGTGGCATTGAACTTTCGTCTACTTGATGAACAGTCGAGTTGTAACGCGCGAAAAAAAGTCCTGTACAGATAATATTGAAAGTGTTTCGTGTTTGATAGTTGACATATGCTTGACGTCTGTCATCGTTGTATCAAACGAATGATGATTTTATTGAAGTAAAATTATGGTTTATTGTTTGAAGTGTACTTATAAATACAATAAGTTATATATAGTACATGCGGATTCAGAAATTACTGATAGCTGCATATTAAGTTTCATAACTTATTCTAGTTAGAAATTAAATATTGACTTTTAACTTATAAGAAAATTAATATAGGTAACGTGTATTTATTATTAATGTATAAAACGATAAAATAATAAATCACACACAATTCTTCACATTTGATCCTATAAGATGAGGATCAGAACAAAAATATACTTATGCCAAAAATTAAACATGCTCTTCGTAATAGTACCCGGACTGGGCGTGGCCATTACGAGTATCAACGCCTATAACACATGTAATTTTTAGATATATATTACTCATTGAACTCGTGTTGGTTAAAGTTTGACATTATTTGTCAATTTGTAAGTATTATCACAGATAGTAAAGTTCATTATAATATTATGATATGGTGATGACATAAATTTATAAAAACCCTTTATGGACTCAATTATTCAATTAATTTTTTTTTGTAGTTTTCCTTTCATTGTCGATTGCAACTGGATTCGCAATGTGTGTGATCTGATTACGTTTTGATACAAAGAGCAGTAAATAAACAATATTAACAAAATAATAATCATAGTAGAGATACTATCTATATAGTATACTATATGGATATATCTCTACTATCTCTCTCTATATACTATCTCTATAGAGAGACTATCAAGAGATCACAATTTCAGTAACTTTCAATATTTTTGTGAAATTTTAAAACGGCCACTACTTATCTAGACGTACTTCATTATTATCAATATTTAACATATCTGATAATATCTTTGCTTCGAAAACTAAAGCCTCTGTTAAAATATAGGCAACCCCAAAAAAATCCACTAAGCTGTAAGGAATTCGAGACTCGGTAACATTATATAGAAATAGCCAAAAAACCTTACAGGCAATTTTATGAGCCTGACAACAAGTGTTTGACTTGTCAAACAGGAGTAACGTATGACTCATAGATGCGTGCGAGTTCACCGTGGTGAACCGAATAGTCAATAGCCAAACTTTAAATATTGCTGCGACTTTAATTCAAAATGACAAGAATAATACGTGCATGTTCATATCGAAAGAAAATTGCGATTTAGTTTTGGGAAAAAGAAAGTTTAAGTTACAGTCTGGTTCTGATTAGAAAATATGTGGGTGTGGGCGTGGACTTTTTTTAGGTACTTGCGTTTTCATTTAGGTAATGAAGATGATTTTGGAGAGTTCTTTTCCTAATATTTTGAAGCTATTTGCGTTATAAGCTTTTGTATTGTTTGTAAAATTTGCATAAAACCAATATTCTCTTGATAAAAAAAAAATATATATATTATTTAGTTAGTAATTATGAATAAAGTAAAAAAATTGTGTACGCCTAAAGTTTCTGCAAAAATCCAAGTCAAAAACTTCAAAGCGTTTCAAAAAATCTTTAAATGAATTTGAGACTTGTAAAAAATCTTATTGCTCTAGAAATAGTTTGCCCAGACGTAACTAATTCTCTTCGGCGCATTCCTGAATTGGTCACACCTTGTTTCATTTGAATCATTCAACAGATTTTAATTATTCGCGCTCTTTACTTAGTAATTGTTGAATGATTACTTTGATTAGGACTTTTGATATTGTATTTTGACTTGTAAACGCGTCGTTTTCTAAAGTAGTCGGCAGCCTACCTGGTAGCGGCTGTTGTTCCTATTTTAACATGACGATAATGTCATATTTGTTAAAATTTCTCGTTGTTTTATTGTGTAGGAAACGTTATTGTTCAGTGCTTAAAGTAAATATTAATTTCACATGTTAATTTTAATAGGAATAAAAGAAAATTCGATTTTATCAGCCGAGCATATCTTGTTAGATAACCAACAATACCTATAAGATATTCAAATAAAGTACCTTTGAAAATACGACATATACGAAAATATTGACCGCCTGAAAATACGTGCATGTCTTAAATTATTTGCCAGTAAACTTGTCCAGCGTAAAAACGCTAATCTTTATTTCCAATCTTTGAGTTTTATTTTTCCTTTCCCGCGTAAATACATAAATTCGTGGCCGGTAGTTTATGCTCGGTACTTTTAACCAAAAAGGTCTGTTATAAAGAGGTGTGACGTGTAAAGTAGGATAACTGCCTATAAAGAAGACAAACACGCTTTCACCACTCACTCACTTGTCAGGTTAAAATTTGGTTTGTGACGTAAAATAAGGAAATGTGACGGTGAGTCGTGAGTCAATGGGGTGCGGCTTTGATATCATTGCTTTTTCTTAGTATCGCAGAATTTATTTTAATTTTATTTTTATTTCTTTGGGAAACTTACAGTTATTTACAAACATATTTAAGATAACATAAGACTTAGAAAGCTAATTTACAAATTTCTACTTATAAATCCTTAAATTTATCACATTTTGTCCTTATATGCAAATCCAAAGTTAAATTCAAGCCTAATGTTAATTTTTAAGAGTCACTGAACTATTTCCTCTTAAACTGTTTTTTAAATTTATTGAGTTTAAACAAAAAAGGTCAAAATCACTGTTGTTCAGTGTTAAATTAAAATGGTTATGTTTGTGGAGTGTCCCTCGTGGTCTTGTGAGCGTATTTTATATAAAATTTATTAAGTAATTCTGAGCAGTGTATCGTTTGAGTAAATATTTTTATTAAAAACGATAAATCAGCCATTGCCATCTCTTCTTTTGTACAATGGTAAAAAGTGGAACCATTTACATCTTTTTTCGTACCCTTCAATATACTTACCACATTGAAATTGGAGATGGCGTAGGAACTTCTTTTGAACACCTTCAATACTTTCAATACGAGAGATGTACGTACTAAATTGAGGGTTCCACACTTGTGTAGATCCACGATATTATCAAATAATAAGCAAAGTATAGAAGTAAAAGCAGCAGCTTCTGAACAATATTCGGAAGTCAAATTTTTCTTCGAAGTTCGTAACTCTTCTGGTGCCCTTCGGTTAGTAACTTTTATTTCTTACGCACATCCATACACTTCACTAAAGTTTTTGAGGTCGTGGGTGTAATAAAAATTATAAATCAAAAAATAAGTCTTATATTTTAGCCGCCTGTAAGATACTTACTACTTTCCAATACGTACTTTCCTGTTTAATCAATAATTTGTGTAAGCCTATCAAATACAAACAAGTTTCAATATTAACCAAGGAAAATATTAAGTACCAGTCAGTAAATAACTGTATTCTTATCATTTCCACGCTTACTTAATTACACTTAGACGCAAATGAAAAATTACTGGTTGCCATAAATTTCTCACTGCTAACCTTTTGAACTTAATCAAAGCTATAAAACATAAGTAAATGCGATCTCAGTGCAATTTGCATAAACTTATAAGCAAACTGTCAGTTACTTCCTGGTTATTACACATTTTTATTGGAGTTTTCCTTAGGTCGTATTTATACCTTGTAAGGGTAATTTTTTATCATTTTTATAACTATAATTTGATAGGCTTAGGTAAAGAGTTCTCGCGCCTCTTAAACGTGACTTCAAGAGAGTGCCGGCTGCTAAATTATTTACCTATTGTTAAAAAATAAGATTATTCAACCAAGTGTAAAGCAAAGAAATACAGTAATTGAGTAAAGTACGGCCTCCCTTTACATTGACAATTTAGTGTTACAGATTGGTGTCAGCAAATTGGTATGGATTCTTAACGCAGAAAAAGCTTGTCACATAAAATTTTCTCGAAAACGTAACAAAGTTCCAAGCTGTTACAAAATTCATGCAACAGTTCTAGATACAGTGGATCAAGTAAAAGATTCAGGCACGGTTCTTGACTCTAAAATGAATTTTGCAAACCATATAAATAGCACAATCAACAAATGCTTGAGAATATTATCATTTATTTTTAGAAATACAAAAAAAGATTTTATCAGTAAGAGCAATAAAGGTTCTATATTGCGCCCTGGTTTGTAGTCATATTGAATATTGTAGTTTTGTTTGGTACCCGTTATAGCAGAACAACATACAGCGTATAGAAAACATTCAGAAGTTTGTCAACAGAATGTCTTTTATCAATAGGACTTACCGCAGCGTCAAGAGTTATTCTGATAGGTTAAGCCAGTTTAAGATGCTATCTCTGCGGCAACGCAGGAGCAGCTTACCATGATGTTTCTGTATAAATTATTAAATCGTGAAGTTGACTGTCCGTCTCTTCTATCACAAGTTAATATATCTGTCCCTAGAGTTACTACTCGATTGCATAATTACAAACCTTTGTTTACTTTTTTTAAGAAAAAATAATTATGGCTGTTGCTCTCCTATTAACGCTATGCAAAAAAACTTTAAAATGTGCAAGTTGAATATTTTTTGTGAAAAAAAAACACTTTTAAGAAATCCATATTTCAATGTTGTCAAGAATATTATTAGCTTTTCCCTTTTATTACTTGCCTATTAGTTTTTAGTTTTTCCTTTTTATTAATTTTGTATCAACGATTTTTAATAAAACAGTGTTGTGCATACCTGTAATTTAGATGCATATATGCAGATACTACAAATAGAAATTTTTTTATTATGTACTTAGTTGGTAAGCCTTATTAAATAAATAAAAAATAAATAAATTATTGTATTGTACATTTTTTTCGGTTTATTTCTCTGTTGTCTGAATAATAAGTGGATCTGGATATGTGTTATTAATACTCTGCGATTGTTTTCTATTAAAACATTTTGTGTGTACCTGTTTGTCTTGATTACCAAATATTTATATTATTAAGTTATATAATATACTGGATATAATGAATAATTAGAAAAATTAAAATATTTTTGAAATTTTAACAAGTAAAGTAATGAAGAAAATAATGAATATCATCATTCTTTTAACTTTCGCTGTCAAGTACACATTGACTTTGCTCTTATGGTTAAGAACACCAAACCATTTTCTAATGAGCGTAAGTATCAAATAATAACATTAGATAACCAGGTGCATAAGTTAAGTTTCCTAGTCATAGGTAATAATGGTCGTAGAGGTAATATAGCTGTATAGTAGCATTTTCAATAACAAAACCACGGGTGATCATTAAAAAGTAAAGATGGCTCGTGCGAGAGCGTATTAAAGATGTGTTGGTGCGAGGAATGCGAAAGTTTTTAGGTTATATCCGAGTAGTGCCCGCTGCACTACTCGGATATAACCTAAAAACTTTCGGACTTTTCTGTTTGTTTCAGTTTTTTAGAAAAACTGCCGCAACTCCAAAATTACTACTAAAAAGTAACTTTAACTTTACATATTGTAATTTACAATATGGCAGAATCGCAAGTAAACCTTTTGGGATGTAGGCTTCTATAATTCCTATACATTTTTTGGTTCTTCTGTAGCTAAAATAGCATTACATTTAAAAGTAGGGTTTGTCTGCGGCTTCGCACTCTTATCCCTCGGAAATAGTATTATTTTTATTGAGTTATTAAAATTCCGGAAAAAATTATAGATTCTATCTTGTTTTATACCCAATTTTATTAAAATCTGTTTCAAAAATCTTACAAACTTTCAATTTACAAATTTTTACATTTTGTAGGATTTTGTTACTAATTTTAATTACGTCAATCGTATACATCTGTGCTGTGGCAGGTAAATTGAATCAAAACTTAGACCTATAGTAAACTTAATTATATGAAGAATGATGATCTACCTCAACTCAATAACTACCAACAGCTAGTTATAAAGAAGATAAAAAAACTAAAAGGGTTCGTTTCTAATCACGTTTAAAATTCGTTTAAAAGAGAAACGCATTCCAGCAGTAACTCTTTAAAGGATAATGTACCTAATTGGTATTCCTCGGGGCATAATTAAATGTAGGTATGAAGTTCTGTTATCCCATTACGGGAAGAAATCACATGTGGTTTTATAACAACAAGAATTTGTTAACATAGAAAATGGTTTTAATTAAAATGGGTTTGTAATTGTAAAAAATTGTGTTATATTTTTCTAAAAAAATTTATATTGCTTTCATTTTAAAAAGTAAATCTAGCGTGTTTGTTAAGTATTACACAAGTATAAGGAAAACGGGTTTATTATTAGCGAAATTCCCTTGTACTTTCATGCCTCAAAAGCTCGAAGCTACGTCTATCTTGGCATTCAAATAAATATTTATTTACATAATTTGCTGCTGATCTTCGATGTAAAACGTGATCTTTTCTGCATTAAATCAGGGCGTACAAATTGCATCTATGATTGCAATAAACTTGTACACATACTCTTTGCTTCGTTTATATTTATTGTATGGACTTTGCTTATTCTTGATCCCGTTAAATAAGTTTTTTAAAACTCTATCATTGACGGCAACCAACTCGCGATCCGTCTGATGCTAAGACGCATCCTCGCCTTTGGACATCCTAAATAATGCGTGTTGTAGATTAATTCTTATGTTGCCGGCCGTAGCCTTAAGTAATTATAGCTTTGGCTTAAGTTATTTCACTGGCTGTTCCTTTACGGGAAGATAACCACGTAAACGTGGTTAATGCCGCGGTTAAAATAGGAAGATCCGTAGTAACGCCACAAACAAGACTCTAACAAAAGAATACTTTCTAGTCCACCACTAGTCTATTTTGATTTTTGTAAAGTTATATGTTTACTTCACGATACGTTGATTTCTTGTAAAATAATAATTTTATTTTCAAGAAGCCTGAACATTATGTGGTCTTTGACATCTTATAGATAAGATAGAACAATCAATAATTGATTATTTCACACTTTAACCGGAGAAAGTAACTGCAGCTAGATTTTAAATCTTTTTACATTTTTCATAAATTTGTTTCAAAGAAGTAAAATCAAGAAAAAGCAAGTGACAATATTAAGAGATTTCAGCAACATGACTATCTAATATAAAGTGCGTCAATAAAACAAGAATTGCATAAAATAACAAACATACATAAATTCATTCATTATTTCTACAAGTATATGTAGAAACGTCGTACATATCAGACATTACTAAAGATTGACTTTACAATAGTTATGAGACAAAATTATGAGAACATGTATTTCTCTCGAAGACACTAATGTGTGTCATGTTAAATGATAGTTAATCAAGTTTTCCCACATTACAATCTCTGGCTCATAAAATCTGCATGTACAATAATTTCTGCATTACTTCGTTTATGACAGTACATTTATCACTATTGCAATTTGTTAAGACTCGCTTTAATATTCACAGAGTAGAAACAAGATCAATTCCCACTTTCGCTGTTATCGAAGTATTATCGAACGGTGCATTTTGGAATGCACCTTTAGGAAACCCAAGATTAATTAACCGCCCAGGTTTGAAGGTGAAATTTCACGGCGAAATGCGATTGACTCAAAATATTCGCATAAGACTTTTGCGGGCAAAAATGCGTCATCACTCAACTGATGCTATCTCTTTTCGATGAACGCATTTTTGGTGAGTTCTTCTCTTTCCCCGTGGGAACGAAATGGGCTCGCGTTCGTTCTTGGAACGCGAGCGATTCATCAAACGACTCGTATCACAGATCAAATATGGAGGCTGTATTGACAGTTTATTTCTGCTAAATTATTTATATTGAACGTCAATTTCATGTTCAATTTATTGCAGTTAATTGCCGTATATGCGGCGTTTGTTGATGGGGCTTTTAGTTTACAATCCATTGAACGATTCATTGACTAGCCTTAGTAAATTAGATTTTCAGTAAATTATTTTAAATTTAAACGTTTCGTTACACGTAATTCAATTTTTTATCCATTGAATTCATACTTTTTTGAGTGTCTCATCTGTAAATAGTCTTTGCCAAAACGTAAAGTTGTGTGAAGGTACCAATCATCCAGTTTTCGAATAAATGCTACTTCCAAAAATGGGTTCCGTCCGTCCGTTTATCATATTTACACAGTATCATTTCGCGGAAAGCCGACGAAATGGGAGGTAAATGGGAGGTTGAAAACGTTTCTAAAGTGTTAAAATTTAAAACGTTATTTAACGTAAATAATTTTATTATTTTGTCTCTGGGTTACCTTATTTATCTTCTATTATAATGTAGAACCTAAATCCTTATTTACCTTTAAAACTGTCAAACTTAATAAGCCAAACTTGGACAAACAAGAAACTTAACTTTAAACTTCATATAATGCAGATTCAGACTAAGTGACAGCCGACAGAACATTATGTTCAAAACAAGGTGCTGATATGTGTTTATTTTAAACGTTTTTGCACTCTTAAATTAACGTCATCAAAATTGGGATCATAATTGAAAGGAATATGGAATATTTTTGCGCTACCCTTAAATTACACTGCCAATACTGGAACATCTGAAAGGCATAAATAATTTAATGGTTACGTTATTTATGACTGTCATGATTGGTTCCTTATTACCTTAATTTCAATGTTGGAATGTCAGAGGAAGCTGAAGACAAAAACTGTACCCTATAACTGGAGGATAATTTACTTAATGTAAGAAGCTTACTTTAATATGTAGGTTCGTTCTTGTATCATATTAAGAAATTTTTAAGGTTCATTTGATTTTGAAACAGTATTTGAAGAATAGCGATACAAACATTATCTTACACATGAAAAAGCCGAAAGCATTGGCTAATTTCGCTCTGATGATAAATGTTTCAGTAGCTTAGCAGCTGGAACTAGTAATAAGGTCGAATTCCTTTTTGATTAATTTTAACAGCTTTATTCATTTTAACAAGTGTTATGGCGACTTCACATCACTGTTTGGTATTCGCATTTTTTTTCACCTTCATTCGCTAGTGTTCGTGTTGAAGTCCGAATAACACGAACACACCATCGTCACATCATCACACATTGTCTCATGAACAGCGAATATGCCGAACATTCACAAACATCTTTGCTTGTCTCAAAAGAGCAAGCTAGACGGATAGAACTTTGTATGAGCATAGCAATAACATTTTTATTAATGGACATATATGTTACAACGTAGGCATCTCTTATGAATAGGAAAGTCCAATAATATTTCGATAAAAAAACTAATAAGGCTGAGAAACCTATTTACTGTATTTATTTTAAGATAAAATCAAATCTATATGTTTATAGTGTTAATGGCTTTTTCATTCATTCGTTTGACATTTCTAAAATAAATGTAGCTTTTTGAATACCTGTTACACTCGTCCCTTCATAAACTTACGCTTATAACCCATTCATTTGCATTTAATTAAATTTTCTTGCTAATTTGTAAGGTTTGATGAGGCCTGTTTTAAAACAATATACCATTTTTAATGTACGGTTAGGTTGACAATAGAAAGTTTTTTTTGGCTGAGCAACGAATCACTTTTATTATACCTGCTTTCCTTAGTTTACACACGTTTCTTTTGTGAAATTTTAATGCACATTTCATGTTATAATCGCTTTAAAAATGTTAATTAAAATAGTTATTTTGCATTTCTTCCTTTTATTGATACTTTGTATATAAACCTTACTTAGATCAAGCATATGATGTGGATATTTTGGTAATTTTTTTACCGAAGGAAATGAATTCGGTATGAATTTATAGGGATCAAAATATTGCTATTGATATACTTAGAATCCGGTATCCACTCATATTTTTTCGTCAACATAATGAAATGAGTGCTTAATGAACTTGTGTGCATTGTATCATGACACTCTACTATTTCATTACTGCGAAAATTGGATGTTTTATGCTTTATACGCTTTTTTTACAAAATAAAGTGTTAAACGAAATGGCATCAAAGTTATTAGTATGACGAGAGACTGACCCAGAGTAATGCTTAGGATACTTTTGAATCCGAAATACCTGCTAGACGAATGCCAGTATAAAATATAACGAATCACATTACCGATTTAATCCATAAGAAATTATAAGGGCTCAATAAGTCAGGTGAGGTGAGCTATATTTTTCTGCGTCCAAGCCGGAAAGTATATCTTACTGTCAATATGACATATCAATGTATAGCTCAGAACGGACCTGGGATGTCATATAAAAGCTATGAAATAAAAGATGTGTTCTTTGTTTCAAGAAGGGAGTATTTTAAATAGGAAGCGATTATCAATATTATTTGTTTGTTTATTTTATTTTATAATTTTTATACACAAGTACATAATAAACAAAGTTAACAAGATCCAAGATGTAGCTTATTTAAAAAAAGAATCTTTCACAACTGATCTGAGAATGTTAAGTGTGACAAAAGCAAAATTAGTGCGTACCACATATGATTACCAATACACATTGACATATATATAAATATTTATATACATACTACTAAATACACTACATAACTTAAATATACACATACATAACAAATATAAATTTTTGTTTTAATTTAAGTGCTAGTGTTTTTGATCTTTGGTTATGAGATATGTAAATGAACGTAATGAAGACTATAATACGTGGAGATATGTATTGTTCTCTTATTCGCCTCTTAAACAAGGACAATGTTTTATATGTATATATATATAAATATATATATATATATATATTGCGTAAAAAAATTTCTTATCGTACTATTCAATTGGCCTATGAAAAGAAACTAGGTTCTAACTGGACTTGGGTCAACTGGATTTACTACAAAAAAAGACCTCTTGTCTTTTTTGTAGTAAATCACATAAAGTTTTATGAAGAATTGAATTTTATACATTGAATGGTTATAAAGGTTTTGGCCTAAGTTGAAAAAAACTACAACTTGTGTAAATCGCCTTTAATGGTAATTAAACTACTCACCGTTAAGAATCCTTTCGAATAATTACAAATATGGTTGTTCTAAAAACTTATTTATTCGGACGTTCTGTTTTCAAGACCTTGACTGGCGATGAAAACCATTTATTTTTATATTAATATTTCGTTTGCTTTTTGCTTATTCTTATTTTTCTTTCGCAGAGGTCATCAGCAGAACTCTGGCCGACGGAGAGGCCCGATGGCATGCCAGTCATACAGTCTTTAGAAGTTATGTGCGGGAAAGACCATATGGACGTCCACCTTACCTTCTCACATCCTTTTGAGGGGATTGTGTCATCTAAGGGTATTTAGAATTTTAACTGTACTGGCTGTATAATAGATTGAATGTAGCGCCTTTCGTAAAAAGTACTAGACTTTTTGGATATTTTCTCTACTGAATATACTAAATATAAAACATGTACACTCCACGCAGTATAATGAACGGTGTAACTTAATTCATCTTTGTGATCGATAGAATTGTTTGAATTTCAATTTACATAGGAACACACTAGGGCCAAAATCACTGCCAAATTTACCCTACAAAAAAGACAACAAATCTTATCTTGCTCCAAAACAAAACATCAACGGTAAAATCCGTCTTACATGGCCTATTTTCCCCCAACACATATAACGTTTCCCCCTCACAACACCTCAGTATATAGACGGCTACTAATTGTTGCTTATAATGGCTAAGTTTTCACTTACAATTATGAAGATACACACGCGGCATTAAAACTGTACAGCGTACAATACGTGAATTATGCAATTGAATTTGAGTAATAAACAAGAGTTCTTACGTTGCTGTCTGTACTTTCGACCTGGTTATGAGTTTTATAGTGCTCATTCACATGGTTTAACTTATTTTTAGTGTTATCTTATTAAAGTGAATTTCTTGTCTCAATAATGATGAATAATAGCTGTATGTAAAATTAATTGACTGAGATTTTGTTGTCTCAGGTAAATATTTTGAGTTAAGCTAAAATTCGCATCATCTGTTAACAAGCAAATAATCCCCAATTATAATGTCCATACATCGAGCTGGAGAAAACCTATAGTACACATAAACTTATAATAAAATATAACACAATGACACGTGAATGAACATCTAACAAATAAATATATGGGGATCCCGCGACAGATGTAGAATTACTACTACTAACTCCAAGCAACGAGTTCTCGGTAGCCAAATGTTTTGAATGTTTAGGAGACGTTTCATAATCTGCTTCATCACATCCTGTTCACGTCATATCTAGGGAAATTCATAGGTAGGTATTCAATGGTGACTTAGGTGACTTTCGGAGTTAAATTGTTGTCAGGGCAAATTGGTGGTTTATGTTTGTGGTTTCCTCGGTTCTTGCATAAAAGATTTCGATCAGATATGAATGCATTTACGTAGGATAAATTTAGTAGCAATTAAAGGTTGCAATTTGACATTTGTTATTATGACGAATAATAAGATGATATCCTTTGAGCAAAAATACGTGTTAATGTACGAGTATACAACTTTCAATTTAAACTTATAATTCATATCAGCAAGGGATAAGATGCCATAAAAATAATCTAAAATTTACTTGCAGGCAGTGATAAAACTGAAGAGTAGTGTATTGGATAATGCAGGGTAATGCCTGCCTAATGCGCTGGCAGTCCCAGGTTTGAGTCCTGGTGGGGCCATCCATTTGTGTGATGAATAGTTTGTTCTCGGGTCATGGTTGTGTGTATAATTATATTCAATAAATGTATATTTATTCTGGTTTCCCCCCACTGTATGGTCATCTATAACACCAGCTTTATACGTATTTTGGAGCCACACAGTTGGTGTGATTGTCTGGGGATTTATTATTTTTATAATCTTAAAGAGAATATGTAAAAATATCATTCGATTAATGATGTCGACAACCACGGATGTGATTTAACATCAAAAGTAAAAATAAAATCTTTTCTTTTTAGAAAAAAATTATAGTGGTCGAGACATAGTCGAGAACTCAGAAAGGCAAAGTGACAGTTGACGTCATTTTACAGCAGTTTTTAGTGTTCAATTATACATTCACGTTATTCAGTTTGTTTCACACTGACATGTCAAAATGCCATAACAAATACTTTTCTTTGTATGATAATAGTACGTATCCACCATTATGTGTGAGAGAAATTGCGTGTTGTCAAAGTAAGGTTTAGTAAATTTGAAGCACTGGTTAGTGTATCTTTTTAATATTATTATCTTTTAAATATTGCTTTAAGTATATTTTTTTACTTTATTTTATCTTGTAACAATTTCGGGTAGTTGTCATAAATATACACCAACATTTTAAAGCAGGTACACTTATATCTAAATTGCTTTAGTTGTTTTGTACAGATAGGTTTTCCGCCATATTCTACCGTGGTTGTTCCGGTTAAACTGCCAATGAAATTACAAGCGCAGATCCCGGTTAACTCTGCGCTTCATTAGCCAATATTGATTATTACATAAATGTGGCTACATGAATGTAAAAAGGTTTAATATAAACAGACTCCTTGCACTATAGGTTAAAAACTGCTACTTTTATTTACAGGACAACACGGCGATCCTAGGTGCGTCTATGTGCCGCCTTCGACGGGGCAAACCTACTTCTCCTTTAGAATAGCATACGCCAAATGTGGAACTAAGCCAGGTATGCATAAAATATTCTTTTGATCACAAAGACACATAGGTGTATGTTAAGCCAATCAAAAAGGGCGGAAGTTTTGCACACATCAACAAATAAACTTGTACTGTCTGAAAACTGCCTAAAGTTAATGGAAATACTGAACTTTTAGTTTCATTTTCTATGGTGTTATTAGTCGAGAAACAAAAAGTTATTTAATAATTCAAAACATTTCATACAACTTTTCTTAGTAAAGCGTTCTAAAATATCCAAATAAGTCTTATTCAAGGACAAAAATATAGGTTTATTTAGTATACGTATAAAGTGCGACTTTTATAGCGATTTCGGTTTACAGATGCTAAATTCACAGTATATTCCTCACATTCTCTCTCACTATAATTGTAAAGACAGAAGATTGTAAGTTGGTTTTTAAATAAAAAAGGAATGAAATTGAAATACATGATATATTCTCAGCTGTTGATATAATAATACCTAACAACTATAAAAAATTTAAAAACTGTGAAATCGAGAAGGTTGAGCTTATAAGCCTAAAAGACAAACATTACTAATTAGACAATACCTTTTTACAAAATTGTGGTTTAACGAGTTTGCTTGCCAGTGAAAGTATATATTACCGGATTTAGATGAAAGTATCTGACATCATATTATAACTTGAAGTTGCGTCATTAATGAATCATGTACTTTCTTAAACTGTAGTTATGTTTGAAAATTAATGCGGCTGATGAGACCAGTCAGGATATTTATTTTTGCATGACTCGTAAACTATCAATTTTACCAGCTGAAGCTAATTTGTTTTATGTGTCTCTGAATTTTCTCAGTAAAGTAAATATTATTCGAGGTGTGAAATGTTAGTCAATCAAATGTGTGTATGTCTTTTTACTTAGAATCTTGTGATTCTGCAATCTATTGTAGGCGAACGATGGCAATGTACTAGGGTGTCAATTCTCATTCAGTGACTGTATATCTCGAATTCGAGATAGCAACTCCTTTGACATTTTTATCTCTACCGTTGACAAGCACTTATTGCAAGCACCGTAATATCAAATGTTGAATCTCGATCGAAAAATCTCTATAGCTATAATAAAGTTAAAGTAAGTAAGTAAGTAAGTTAAGCATAAAGTTCGAGACAACAACTAAAAGATCTTAAATTATTTATATGAAGAAAAGATAGACAGTCACTACGTGAGACCTCAGTATCGGGTATAAAGAAGAGCAATACGATGTATTCATGGCAAAGTACGAGAATTGAAAATATTAATTTTATTCTTTTACTACCTATGGCATACTCTAGCCTGAACTAAGATATACACAAACATTATTAACGTGACAAGCCATTATCGCCCTGGGTGGTAGTTTAACTTGACGTAAACCGACAGCAAATAGTAAAAAGCTCTGAACTTAGTAAAAGCCGCAAAAAGCTATTTCGTCTTTAACTGCGTGTTTAACGGTTGTACATTGTTTGGGCAAATGTTACTTCACTACAAATCTATGGTTAGCTACTATTTTCGATAAAACGATTTGGTTTGGTTTCGGTTATTTGTTTGATGCATATGTACTCGCACTTGTATTATTTGACTAAATGAGTTTTCCGCCTGCAGCTTAGCTTGCGTCAACTTTATACTTTACCCTTAAATAAAAACAATATTCTAGATAAAGTGGCTTTGTAAAGATGAACGAATCACTAAATTCTTGAGCACTTTTAGATTTTGTCGATTACAGATAAACTAGTTTACCCTCCTCATAATATTAATATAGAAGTAAAGGTAATCCGCGATCTCTTCACAGTTCATACACTTTGATTTAAAAATAATAATACCTATTATTATCATGCCGATGAAAATTTGCGAAAATACTTTGAACAAACCTTAACTATCTTTATTTCCTTAGTTTTAAATTTAAGTAATTGATACCAAAGAAAATCAATCTTCGAAGTACCTACAGCGCGCAACCATCACACACCAATATATACGGGCGGCCGAGGCATTGATTGAAAATACCCAACCCTCCTATAATTGTCCGTCGCCCTGTCACGGCAAAACGCTCCTAACATCCGCAGCCGGGTAAAATTATGTGACAAATGAATGGATGCCGCATTCTCTACAGACTGCCGTTTCCCTTAACATTGGAGAAAATTACACCGAGGAATTAAAGAGGAAAGAAAACAGGATATGTTTGATGTATTAGCGTTTAAGCTTGTGGCGGTGATAAATGGTTTTAATTTGTCTGCGTGAATTGTGTTTTGATGTGAAAATGTAAAACTATAAGGATACGTGATTCGAAAATAAAATTAAGTAGATTACATATTATAATTAAGTTTCATTACAACCTGTCGATAAATATAAAGATTCAAAATACCTTTTTTTTAATAAAAAAGACAGTAGCTTTTTGGAGTGTTAACTAAACAACTATTTAGATTTATTTGTGCTCAGTTTTTGTAAAAGAACTTCCAACGCAAAGCTTTTTTTGCAATAATAATAAGCTTATTTGTAATGTTCTTAATTCGATGGAAAGTCCTTACTATATTGTCTATAACAATTTCTCATACAAAACATCGATCGATAAACTAGAACTACAATTTAGCTAACGGTGCTTCTAAGGAGTCCCAAGTCAATTGTTTCTATAACCTATTGCCCCGGGCTTTAGTAAAATACAAAGTCTTGCAACTTTTGTATGATATCTTACCTACTATTGTTCATGTGCCTAATAAATGTTTGGATGAGGGTGCGCGTAAACTGCGTGGTTGCTACACAGTTTCAGTTATTTTATGTGTTCCTTTTGTGTATTTTGAAAAAGACTTAAAAATATTCGTTCTTTGCTCAAATGGGTTGAGTAAATTTTTCTTCACTTCTTTTTGTGTTAGTGATAAGAAGGGAAGGTTCAAGATATTCTGACTGCTTCGTTTTATTTGACTTTTGATGTAATAAAATTATCAATGTAGCGCGAAATTGCAGACTTTCTAATAAGATACATATATATTTTATAATGTTTAAAAAAATACTATTTTATACTATCGATAACAGCCTTATTTAAAACCGCAATAAAATTTTACGGCCGTGCTGAATGGCAGCAGATGGTTACTTAAGGCACTTAGTTATCTAAGTATATATTTCCTAAATCTATAATTAAGGGCGCCTTAAGTAACCGTTTGTGGGTCCGTACGAAACCTAATCGGTTTATAACGACTGCTAATAGTTACTACTACTTTACACCATAGCCAATTTAAACCTACCTTTTTAAATTAGTATCAAATCTAAAACAGTTTAGTCGAAGCTCTCCATAAAGTGCTTATGAGCAATTTCCTGTAATAATACTTGTAATAATCACCTGATAAAGTCGAAGTTGATCTCATTTCATCTAGTACTGGCAATGAGTTTTTCTCATTTCGATTTCTAGCGATGGCTATCTGCTATAGGCTAGTGAGGTTGATGCTGGCTAACGAAGCCAAAGCTAGCTCCTGCGCATTGTTTCTAAGAAACCCTTCTCGCCAGACCGCATATCAAAGCCTTTAAGAACCAAAATCCAGTAGCGCCCGTCTCGCAGGCGGCAACCCTGGTCTTGTATATCCCTTGAAATATCTCAAACGATTAACGTCCTTAAATGATTAGTATGCTTTAGCTGGTACACTGAAATCAGCTTTATTTTTCATGATTTTAGAGCTTTTGCTTAGTTGATTGACTTATGAGAGTACGTCAAGGTGTATGTGATAAGGGTTAGTTTCGCTTGCGTGGTAAGTGTGAGCCGGGCTTCTAGTTTGATCCGCGTTCCTCAAATCATTTCCACTTTTTGTGCGCGTTCAGCCGTGTATACCTTCGACAATAATAAGGATTTAAAAATTAAAAGTTTTTGTGTGAACATAAGGGGCGTTATAGCTACTTGGGACAAGTTTTCAATCATTTGACATGATGGCTACTTTGTAATTTAGATTGTAAGGTATTGATTTTGATTGCAACGATCGTTTTTGCTGGATATTTATGGTTAATATTAAAAAGCAGTTTGATACTTTTTATGGTTTCCGCCTTTATGGTGTATCGGGTAATAAAGGTATGTTTATATGCAACCATCAAGGGAGAAGATGTGTAACCTGTTTAATTAATAAATTGATGTGTGGTCTTTTATTTATCGGTTCATATCAGCTTGACAAGCTTAAAATTCAGGAAAAAAGCTGTTTTAGTTTCTTCTGCTAAAAGTTCTGTTTTAACTATATCTGTAAACTTCAATCAACATTCCACCAAGACTGATTATATTTAAAATTATTTCTAGACAACAAGACCTTTGTGGATTTCACTCCTTGAATTCTTTTTGATATTGACTCATTTTAACATACGTAATCTTTGTGACAACTAAGAAACCCAAAAATACGTACAATAATATATGTTCATATTAAGACATAGATATATTTATATTTATCAAGCAAATGGTGTATACCATTTGTCCAATATGTTGTAAACTACTACAGCTCTTCACAATATAAAATTGTTAAATAAATACGACCTTGTCTCATCACAGACCTCCACGGCCAGTTCTATGAGAATACGGTAGTAGTCCAGTATGATAAGGACCTCCTCGAAGTTTGGGATGAGGCCAAGAGGCTGCGGTGCGAATGGTTCAACGACTACGAAAAGACGGCGTCTAAACCTCCCATGGTAATCGCTGATTTGGACGTGGTTCAGTTAGATTTTAGAGGTGAGTTTACTGTTTATATCGTTTTAAAAGGAAAATTTAAATTTGATAGTTAACCTGTATCGTTAAATGCTGTTAGAGATTTAATCCTGTCAAATAATTGTTTATAGCTAGTATGTTAACACACTGAAGATCCACTACTTAGATCGACGAGGTGTAGGTACTTAGACTAAAGTCCGATTATCTCAACTATATGGTCAAGTGAAGTAACTTTAGTTTTATATTACATAAAAGACATATTCTCAAAACACGTGACACCAATCCTGTAAAATTGGTCTAATGAGATTTCCGCCACTATACAGTATATTTACAAACATAACTAACCACTGTAAAACAACTCTTATTTACAGGGGATAACGTCGACTGTTGGATGGAGATCCAGGCTGGTAAGGGTCCCTGGGCACCTCCAGTCTCCGGTATCGTTCCTCTCGGGTCCACACTAACGCTGGTCGTAGCCATCAATGATTATCGAGGTGAGGACAACTTTATCACAATGCAACACTGCTGGGTAGATTTACACAGCGATCGGCTTCAGGGTTGCATGCGTCGATCTTTTCCTGACGATCCTGATCACATATAAATGAACATTTCTTAACACATATCCTTGAAAATAATCGTAATTTATTATTTAATATTTTCGCCTTCAATGTTTCCCTTTCGCACAAAAAGCCGTTTGCTTTTTTGACATATACAAATAACTGCATAAAAATTTGTAAGTTTCCAAGTCAGATTAACTTATCTAAATTGTTTAACGTAGTGCAGTAGCAGGTACAAAGGTCTTAATGCAATTTCCAATGTTTTTTTTGCGAGCTTGTTCGTCAAAAGAAAAGTGCCAGTTTATGTATTATTTCCCTAAAGTAAATAGAGATATATTAGCTGTTGTAAGTTTTTTCTGATTGATATGTATCTAGTTGTTACAGTAATAGTTATATTAGTTGGTACCTACAAAGTTGGTTTTATGCTAAACTAGAAATATAATTTCATAAATTAACTGTTTCGTTAATAGCACGTATAGCGTGTAGCATTTAATATTCTGACAATCATTTCAACTCGATTGATCTATAAGTGCCACAAGCGTGAAACAGCAACGTCCTTTTGTCATTTAACCGTTATTCTTTAATGATCAGAAAGAATAGCATTATAAATATAAAATTCAGAAATATTTATTGATTAAATCTATAAGTGTTATAATGGAGATGTCATGGTTATTTATGCTTCCGCTAAGAGATGTCGCATTTTTCGGGTTTTTTCTTTGAGATAAAAAATTTGTTGTAAATCTTTTACCAACACGATAGGTATGTTGGAAATTGTATTGTTAATAAATCATAATAAAGAAAATACTGTCGTAGGGAGTGTATTTCTAAAGTCCATTATTTAAATATGGAGATTTCATTTTTGACCTGTAAGCTCTAAGGTTACTAAAATTTGTTATAAATCGAATTACAATTACAGAAGAAAATTGTCAAAATCTTGGACCGCATATACCACATTCTATGAACTCTAACCTAGGCCATATAAGAATAAGAATGCTGATAAAATGAGATGTAAATTCAAAAAGTCTGAGTACATTTAAATCACATTCAAATTATCTTCTTAATTTGTTGCAATTCAATCAAAACGTTATGAAATTATTTTACATTTCCAGATACCAAAAAGTATTTTAATGATAATAAAAGTTCGTGAACGTCAGTTTAATCAGTGAAAGATAATAAATTAACTCATCGCAATCATTAATTTATTAGCTAGAGAAAATCATTAATATCAATATTCTAAATTAACTTGTACTAAATTTGTTTATGACGTGTGTCTATTAATTCAAGATGGTAATTTGGAGAAGAAACAGTTCTATATATATAATTAATTATGTATGGCGATGATTTTCATTTCCTGGTTTGTAAAGCAGAATAAGTTAAAGAAGTAATTTTTACAACTCTTAATAATATTGGTTCCTAGATATACATTTTAAATTGTTAAAATAAATATGGGTGGTCTACAACTTATTTATATTGTTATCAAGATTTTGACCCATAAAATAAAGTGATAAAATAAAGGCTGAAAAACTGGAGTTATGGAAACTAATAATTTCTCTACCTCATTTTAGTTTTATACAAAAACAAAAAATAAGAACCTGATTCCAAAATATCAGATAAACGGCTTTCGAAGTAGTCATTTTTGTTTGGTTAAGCTTTAGATTGATTTGTGTTTTTTTTTGTCTATAATGTTTAAAATTTGTTGTTATAACTTTGCAACTTTCGATGTCTCCTGACAAAAAATAACTTCCCTTATGTATTCGATTTCTCATACTAACCGTATCACGCAAACGATCTTAAAAGTGTACCCACCACATCCATATACGCCACACGGTTTCCACGTAACCCCTACCATGGTCCCGTTAAGTAAACTCATCGAGTTTTATTTGACCAGATCACTTTTTCCTACTTAGACCGTTAACGTCTCTACATATAGAGAAGGCTGGAGTAGGCTGTAGCTGGGAATTTTAAGTAGGGTGATAAATCCTTTCATATTGTTTTTTGCTAGATGGTGGCTGTTCTTGTTTTCCTTTTGGATATTGATGAAAGGGTTTTTGTTCAATAATATGCTAAGTAAATAGAATTTAGATTATTAAGATTGATGAGGGTATAACTTTTGATAAGTTCTATGTAAGGTGCCATAAAAAGCACACCTCGGTTTTTATTGCACTGGTCCAAAATTTACATTGATACTTCGACAGACCAATCTTTTTAATGTTATTCATAAAAGCCTAAACGAGTTTATTTATCCACACGACAAAAAATATGTAAATATATAATACGGTTCAAAACATGACCCCATATAAACCTACTTTTCTCCATAATCACATAATCTGAAGCTTTATATTTACGACTAGTCCAGTTTTTCAATATTTAGAAATCGTTGGTGGTAATAACGCTGATTCCTACGCAGTAGAGCATATCCCGATGCGAGATAACGTAAAAAATTTAGATGAAAACATTAATAATACAGGCCGAACTAGCCAAACCGCGTACAATCATAGACAATTACCATTCGTGCATTAAAACAATTATCCATTGTGATTTGTAAGATACTATCTACAGCTTAATTTACTAAGATGATTTATCAGTGATTGATGAAATATGATGTTGATTAATGACGAGATAAAATTTAGGCTTAGTTGTTTAACTTAAAAGCAATAAATTACAATTAAAGTTATGACAGAATTTCTATTCTTTTGTGTTTAGTTTTTTGGGAATCAGATATGGAATTAATTGCCTTTATTTGCTGAATGAAAGCTTTCAAAACATTTTTTGGATAATGAACGTAATACTTTTATATAATACTTAATTTAAACTTTTTAGTTCAGTGTAATGACTTGAAAGACAATTTATTTCAAATAGACATATTAAACAGAAAATTATAATACTCTTCAAGCCAATGTTGTTTCACTGGCTCTAAAGGTTAACTTTAAGGTCAAATATGGAATTTCTCTAGAAAAATGTAAGACACTTACACACACTAAGTTGGCAAATAGAAAACACAACAGGCCCCTAAGCGACGCCTACATAATTAAAACATTGAATGACGCGTTTGTCATTTTAACTGTGCAACGAATAACTTGCACACCTCAGGCATAGTTAACATCTACTTTGTTTATTTCACACGTCAAGAAATACTATAACCTACGTAAAAACAAGTTTAAATAGTTATAAAAGGCCGACAGACGTGAGCGCTACAATGTTGCTTACAGAAAATATTGTGTGTAAACCGAATAGACCATAAATCTCCGACAATTGTAGTTTTAAACAGTGGAACATATGTAATATTTATGATACTATAAAGAGAAACCTAATAAAACAAACATGTCTCGTAAATCATATGAATGTAAATGAGGAGTTACAAAGGTTACACATAGCTAGAGATAAAACTACTGTATACATAATATAGAGTATTCTTAAATATTTGATACTGTTTGTTGGAAAATATTAAAGAAGAAGCTACATTCTGTTATAGCAACAAAAAACGTTTTGACTTTATCGCATCGAAGAAAATAGCTTTCATATTAATAGCAAGACACAATAAAAATAAATATAAAAAGACAAACAAATATAATTCAAGATCTTAAGAAATACTAACTTTATTCCATTTGGCCTAGATTTTCATTTGTCAGACACGCCTGCTTATTACTTCAAATGTAAAGAGTATATGTACTCAGAAAAAATGCAATTACAATTTGCCCTTCAATCATTAAAAACAACATAAATTGTTTTAATCAATCGGATAGAATAGCCAAACAATGAACTGTCAAAAAATAATCCTGCACTTGATTTGTTTTCTTCAGAGCTCAGTACATTTTGCTGGGTTGTTTCCTCCATCCTCAAAAATTCTTAACATTTTGCATATTTAAATCATTGACTGCTTATTATTTTTTTTTAGGACAGTTTGTCATATTTTTTTCTATAATGCTCTGACTTTGGTTTCATGTAGTTTATTATTTACTTGACACTGCCTTGACTTAGCTTACTGCTTAACTGAAGTACAAATTTTATTGACATCTTTATTCATGTTTGTAAAAAGTAATAAAACCGTAATAAAATAAAAAAGTAAATTATAGTTACAACTGCCCATATCAATGAATTATAAATATATGCTGGCTTAATTAATTTAGATTTTTAATATTGATTTAATCAGTAAATTTATTTTAGGTTATCTGTTCTTTATAATATGCTCGTCATTGTTTGATACATTGTATTTCTATCTGCACATTACATACTTCATTTGTTATTTGAGTTGCAGCCCAGGTTTTTATTGTTTTAAATTATTTATTTAAAAACTGTTATTTTTTATTTTGCTTTCTATATAAATAAATATCATTGGGTGAATTGTTTTATATAGTATTAAAAATAAATGAATACCATTAAAATATAAGTGGTTTTCATTTATTTGTGGATTACTTGTGGATTTATATCATGGATTTCCTTTCGGGCGAAACAAGGATACAGGAAGAATAAATGTATGTATTTAAGGAAAAAGTATCAAAACATATAAACAAATAATTTTTAAAAACAAATTAAATAAAAAATAAAAACATAATTCCAAAGTGTCGGCGGCATTTTACTGGCGCAGTCTATCATATTTCCTGTGCGCGTGCGCGTGCTAACTCGCAACTCGTCGCGACGCGCAACGACATTCTTGTCTTTACCTTATTCTCGCTAGTTTGTTTACTTGTTTCCGGATTTTAGTCTCTATGTCAAAGGGGCAATGACTTATATGACAATGTACGGCGGTGATATACGGTCGGGGCCAAAATAAATAAGGGTCTTGCACTTGAATATGTATTTTTAAGTGACTTTTTAATTTTATAATGTTTTCCAAATGAGATTTTGCTTTATAAAGTAGCTTGATAAGAATTACACACTGGCAGTGAATGCAAAAAAAATTACGAATTAAAGTTTTTAAAGGTAACAGCAGTATGTTCTTTCTAGTCCTAAACATTTTATACTAGTAATATCTCATGCAGCTCTGTATTGTTACCGTAACGTAAGGGAAAAACAGCTTTTTTTGTGCTTGTTTCAGTCTGTCTCATTTGGTATGTTACACTATTTTCTATTTTACTTCCAAAATAGTATTGCTTACAGGATGTAGAAGAGGATGAGTAAATGAAAACACAAATTTGAAAGGCATTTCAGCTTACCTGTCTTATATTGCATCAGTCATATTATAAATTCATAGTAAATGCACCATCTTTGGACCAGAAGACCAAATAGAATGTAATTTTTACACTCTCTTGAAAATGTATTTGAAATTTGTAACCTTTTATTTAATAACCTAAATGTAATCTCTAACTAGGTTAACATCTACGAAAGAACAATCCTCGGAAACAGGTAAACTAGGTTCTTACCTCTTACCGATAGTCTTTAAAAACCGTTAAGTTCATTCATGTCATGCAACTAACTAAGCCAACAAGAAAAAAGCTCAAACAAGCAAAGCCCTTAGAAAAAGCTTGTTCAATGTGTTTGTAAATCGTTAATTGCTGTTAAAACTATGAGAAAGCTTAAGAAACTATTGACAAACCATAAACACATCCTACGTTTTCTTAGTAAATATATAGTATCGGTCGTAAAATATGCCTTTAAAACTGCCAATATTTTGCCAAAACTTCTTAATTATTTTGCATTTTGAGTTTGTGAAATAAGGTTTCAATTCTCTAACAATGAAAATATGATAAAAATGATTTGCGTTATAAAAATATTGTTGATAAGAAAAGCTTATTTTATTAATATTTTAAACACAAACACATTTTAAACGTTGAAACACACAAATAATATCTGTTGAAGAGTTTCACTGGGTTACAATAAAAGTTTAAATAAAACTAACTTAAAGAGTTGCTGCTTCTTTCTTAATATTTCCTGTATACGCTTTTTAGGTTTTACTCGTATTATGGTTACTTAAGTGTTGTACGATCCTTCATTGGAGTGTCCGTTCAGATAGTTATAATTTTAATGCTTTAAGTAATTTTACTATACCATAATTCCTTTTTTTTTAAAGTCATATTGTAAAAATTTATAGATCGTAACTGGCTCCAGTAGATTAATTATTAATGTTCATAGTAAGTTATTTGGCATTGCTTCTTCATTTATTGATTCTTGGGCAGCAGATTCTTAAAGAGGCTTTGAGAAACTGCAAGTAAATTTAACAGAAATAGTGATTTCAACCTTTATTGTAAAAAGATCATTCAGCTATTTGAATATAGGGTAAATCATTAGTGGATATTAAAAATCAACAATGCTTATAAAATAAAAAAATGTTGTTATATGCAATAATACAATGATAAAATTTAAACGACACATTTTTCTTTTCTTTTTAGGAGAATTTGACATGCGTGTGAAGTCTTGCGCGGCGTCCGATGGATCGGGGCACATCATTCAACTCTCTGATGAATACGGATGCGTTTTGAGGCCTAAAATGATATCGAGGTAACTCTTATTCTACGATTTATTTCAATTGCTTTATGCTAAAAACTCGAAACTTGTTTTATACTATCTTCCGAGGTATTCGAGGTAAGATTTATATTATCAGCCTATCTGAAATGACAAACTATCTTAAACATCTATTTGCGTACTTGAAAAATATATTTTCGGTTATATAATTTAGTTTCGTAGGTTAAAATTAGTCGCAATTCACTTATATACCAGGTGTCTTCAATATTGTTGGAAAAATCTGAATAAATTTATTTAAAAAATTTTTACCGTTATGAATTATTTATTTAACACGAGAAAAATGAAAAAAAGTAACCCCTCAAATTTCTCAGGTTTCTCAAAGCAAAAGCATCGGATGAGCGAGCGACCGTCCTAACCTACGCTTTCTTCCATGCGTTCAAATTCCCCGACGCCCTGAGTGTACATATAAGATGTAAAGTGGAAATATGTCGACACGGCTGTCTCGAACATTGCCAGTTATCTGGAATCCCAGGTTTGCCAGAAACGCATGCCTTGGATAGAAAAGACGATAGAACGCAGCAGGACCATAATGAAATCAGGTGAGCGATTGGTTTTGAACATCTGTAAATCGTTGTAGAGGTTTTTCTTCTTGAATATACATTTTGTTATCGTGTTTTAGTGGAGGAAAGTTCGTTATAATACGAAAAAGGTTGGTAATCGAGGATTGAACCTAATTGCGTTATTTAAACGAATTTCTGTTGTTACTTCAATTCTAAATTTATATTGCAAAAATTTTAATATAGGTGTTTCAAGTTTCCGAATTCGTAAATTCAGTTTATTCCACTTATATATTTATATACTTAGTTCAGGGAGCTGTAAAATGTATACTCTTTGTACATCTATTTAATAATCAGTGCGTTGACGATCCACTATTTCTTGTAACATATTTCTATAACGACGTACCTTCAATCGTTGTAAATTGTGTTTCTTAGGTATTTACTTTTGATGAAGCTAAGCTGTCCCTTTTAAATATAGTTAAATTAAGTATGTAAGTATGTTTTATATCAAAATCTTATACTATATTTTTGTAAGTATTTAAATTATGCAAACACCTAGACCAGTAACAAATACCTGTAATCCGAATGTTTGTCCCACGCAAAATATTGCTTCTGTTCTCCATTTTGTACACAAAGGTACAATTTACATGATATGTTCAATTTCTTAACGCCATTCTCCAGATTTTCGCCTTAATATTAATCGCAAACTGTTAATAACTCCAGCGATTCATCCGAACAAACAGCGTCTTCAAACGTTCATGAAACACGCTTACCTCTGCAAGAGTCCAAAGACGACAGGCTGTCGATAGAAGAGGTGTTCGGCGATGAAGTGTTGGGCGATGAAGTGTTCGGCGACGCCGTGCCAGCGCCGAACCCGCAGCCGCAGAGGGCGCCGGCGCCGGTGGTGGAAGAAGAGGAGCTGGTCGATGCTTTGACCAGACCTTTTACTGTAAGTAGTTTGTTTTGGTATAAAGGAGATTTGTGTTTGCTAGATGACATGGATTTCTAAACCTTACAGCAGAATGTACTTACTGTACATAATTAAATGGAAATTTACTACCAGCCCTGTACTTTAATAGTATTTTTACTGGCACTCATGACTTCTGATGTTTATTAAAAATTATAATTCTTGTAAAGTTATTCATTGAGTTACTACTAGATTCAAAAGTGAATCAATAACTCTATCAAAAATAGTTCTATACAAATTCACGGGCACCTTGAAGATCACTTGTTACCTATTTACTTTTTCTTTCAGGCATGGATTTTTTAAATAAACGTGAAAATCCTGATTGGTTACCGCTTTAATGTTCTCTTCAAAAAATTTAAGAATTATTCCAATTTAAGACTTGTTCCACTTTCCTTGAACTTGCAGGATAGTCCATCCGACTTAAGCGCGCGAGAGCGTTTCCCGCACGGGCCGCGTAATTTGGGCACGGAAGTCAAGTCCACGCCCGAGGTCATGGTGGCCACTAAACCACAGGGACCAGCCATGGCTGGCCCGAGGTAAGAACAGGGTTGAGTCAATTATTTTTATAACTGTACTTTGTTATGAACTGAGATGTCGGCGTAAGTATCAGTAGCAGTAGCAACAGGAACATCGATGCGCCACTCCATGAGTCCTATTCACGCCATTACACTCAAACCAATGGTTGGTAATGAACTGTTGAGCTAAGAATTTTTGTATTGGAATAGCTTTATCGTATATATAACTTAAATAAGTTTTTAATTTAAGTAGCTACAAACAATATCGTAGACTGCTTAAAAAATATAAAGCCAACTACAACAGCTTTAAAGTTACTGCTGTAAGCAGATAAGTAAAAAAATATGTGTTCAAAGAAAATACCGTACTAAAATATGATGTATTAAAATATTATTCTATGTTAATATGAATATAGGATCGGCTAATTTAATTAACTTTATTTTTACTAAGAGATAAGACTTTTCTCTTTTTTTTCTTCATTTGAATTTTTCAGGTGTAACGAAATAAATAGATACTAATTATTCATCGTACACAGATCCCTGCGAAAACGTCGTTCCGTCCAATCGTCTCGGTCGGACGTGGGCGTGTCGGGTCTGTACGAGGTCCTGTCCGAAGCCGACCTGCTGTTCCCGCCCAGTAAGGAGTCCGTCACCGTGTTCAGTGCCAGGATTAGAGAGGAGGTAGGTTTTTAGTTTATTTTAATTTTATTAAGACGTAATTGTGAATAATACGAAATTAGGGATAAGACGCTAATAGCAGCCAAAGATATACGTTATCAAAGCATACAATAATTTGCAAAAATGAAATATAAATAAAAATAAAAAAATCCAATTTTTCAGGTGATAAGCACAAATAGATTTTTTTTTCATGTATAAATATTAGAAATAAACTTAAATAAACATACATACACATCCATGACTAGAAAGCAAATATAATAAAATATCTGCCTCTACCAGGTTCGAACCCGGGACCTCTGGCATGGAAGACAAGGCTACTTACCTCCACACCAAACAGGCCGTCAAGTAATGTCAAATAATGTAATGTGTATAATGTGATTTTCAAAGCACATAGCAATATTAATTAAAACACTGAGTAACTCGTTCATTAGCTCATATTGAATACTTTATTTCTTAAAATCTCCTTATAGTCTACGACGAGGGTTGCCAATTAACATTTTCATATCACTATCCAACAAATATCTCATTTACAGGAAAGGCAAGTTAGGTTTTGAAAACTTCAAAAAAGAATGTTTTAAAAAATCGACAGATTTGGGACACGTTGAGGTTGAATAATTCAGCAAGATGTCCGTGGCTCGTCGATTTCATCCTAAGTAATTCTGACATTTTGAAATGTGCTCAAAAATACGAATTTTAACCTCTTTTTCAGTTAACGTTGTCGCGATCAAAGAATTATTTTGATGCAAAGCCACTAGTTGCTTCTTATATGTTTTGCAGTTTACAAAACCTAACTCGTTCCTGTACAAACATAATTTTCTAAGTTATTGATTGTTAAAGTGGAAAAGGACTTTTTTTACTTTGCTCGCCGATAACTCCGCAAAGAATGATTTAAGAGACCTTTCAATTATGGAAAATTAAAGGGCATTAAGTTTCCTAGAACAAATTTGTAATGAAACAATCGAAAATACATTTTATATGATGCATATGACCGCTATATGACCGCTATATGACAGCCATATCGTAGAATTTCCCACATTATGAAATGACTGTCGTTTGGTCACATCATAATATGGTTGGCCAGATCAAAGATAAGAATTCGTTTAAATAGTCGAAAATATAGTCAACTAAATTATTTATGAAATGGCCAAGTTTATTTTGATCATAATCGTAAAATGGTTCCTTTTACTACCGATAGAGGCGTTGGACACGCTTTGTTTATGTGTCAATGTCGCGGGTGGATGATATGATCAGCTGATTTTTCATACATCATTTCATTTTGTTAGTACATAAATGGCCTGTTCTTAATCTTTATTAATTTAATTGGCATTGTTCGCGATTCAATGATTGTTGGGTAAATAATGAAGTGCGACCATATCATGAAATGAGCAATTCTATGATTTGGATACGCACATATATATTATATATTATTACGCTGCCTAATTTAATTTGCCTAATTTGGAACCCAGTTTAAAATATATGTAATTGTTACCTTTATTCATTTTCCTATGTGGAAAATGAATAAAGATTTTGTTATTATTGTCATATAATCTCTGGTACGAGTATAATACTTTTCAAATGTAAGCATGTTAAATGTAGTGAATGAAGAATGATCTTCTTGTCATTGCGTGTAGATTTTGCAAATCTATATTAGGCAAGACATGACGTACAAGATGTCAATATTTTTAGTATGGTAAAGTTAAGCTCAAAAGATAAGCCGTAGGGCACTAGAGGTACACGTATAGTTCATAGCCTGAATTAAATGTTGAATTCAAAGCAATAATAAGTTTCAGAACAATTAATCGATATCCTTTGACACATAAAAATACGGCCTTTCCGTGTGTTAAGGAAGACATTTCAGATAAAACTCTTTTTTATTTACCATCTTAACCTTAAAAGAAACTACGTATATATTTCAGGTCGTTTACGGAGTATGCATGGGAGCCGCAGGTTTCGGTGCCCTATTCGCGTCAGCCGCTGGCGCCGCCGCCGGGGCCGCACTCGCCGCCGCCATCTTGCTTCACAAACTACGGACCAGACTCGAGAGCCACAGAAACAGCCAAACGCACGTCAACCTGCCTCCCAACGCCAGCCACTCATTGGCTTCTTGGATGGCACTCAGATTACTGGGAAACCCACATCATGTTACTAGAGAAGGCTAAACAATGTGGATTGTGCGCAAGTTAAGACTGGACTTTTTAAAACTTTACGACGTGTCTTTTTCGGAAAATTATGTTGTATGAATGACTTATTTATTGACTTAATTTTAGTTACTTCTTAGCGACAATATCTTATATTTATAACTGTTTTAATTGTTTTAATAGCTATTGAGGATGTATGAGGATTCTTTTTTATATTTCGACATGGTCAGTAAACTTAAGAGCTTTACAAAATTCATTTTATACTTAAATTTTGAATTTATGTGACTTGAAAATATGCTCATAATTTTTTTTTTGATGTACTGTAAAATATTTTTCTTAGAATAAGATTTGTTTGTATATTACACAGCAGCAATATATACAAAGAAATAATAAATGTTGAGTCTAGCTAGTTGCATGTATTTTAATTAAGATGTAATTACAATTTTTTTATATTTTAGTTTATTTAAGAAGGAGTGCATTTAAACCTAAATCAATTAAAATGGCAGTAAATCTGTAGTAAACTTACTACACTTTTCGGCAATGAAAAAAATACCACTCGAAGCTACGGAAATTAAAAAGTAGAACTCATTATATAGTCTGTTATTTTCATGATAACGGGCACAAATTTTAATTGCAGTAAAAAGGCAGAAATTAAATAATTTAGATTTTTGAAAACTTGGTTTTTTTTTTTGATAAAATGTTTTCTTTTAGTTAATTGTAAGCTTTAGCTTTAACGATTTTCACGCACAAGTTCATTGTGGTACTAATATATGCGTGCTAAGGATCAAGTCCATTTTATCCTGATAGCAATAAATGTATTCACAGTTTATTTATTTAGGTAAATATAAATACATTTATTTAACAATAAACTGTACAGCATTTATAATAAACTCTATTTTCTAACAACCTAGTATAAAATTCTATAAACCCGTTGCGTTTTTTATAATTTTAGTACAATTTTTGTAAACAGAACTGTAGTCAAGTTTTGCACTTTATCAAATTTTCTTAATGTTGTGTCCTTTAATTTTAAGTTTCTTTTGCGAGTCATGCCATTAGGTAATTTTTTTATAAATATTCAGATATAATCGGAAAAATAGTGAAAAATTAGAGGCTCTTCGTATAAACATATATTTACATAAAATATGATATTTTGTTTATTTGAATGATTCGACAATTTTTATTTTTTATATTAGATATCTTGCTTATTTAATGTAGAATATACTTATATAATATATTAATTAGTTTTATTATTAGTTATTAAAATAACATGTAGATAGACAATAAGTGTATGATATAGTGAAAGGACACCAATGAGATAATCTAGATATATTTATTTTCTAGACTTTTACACACTGCATTTATTTTGCATTATTTCGCAATTTCTTTGTTTGCTCAATTATGTGTAACTATAGTCTTATGTATATTTATAAGCCTCTGACATTTAAATTTATAAAAACATCAGATAAATGAAATATACAATATTTTCAAGTATGTACCTATTACTTCAGCGCAGTTTCTTTCAGAATCACTTTCAAGAATTACTTTTTAGAATATTTCGTAATTATAAGCATAAGATAAAAAATGGCTGCCCAAAAATTATTGCATTTACTTTAAGATTTATAAACGTAATAATAATTATTAATATCCTTCACATGGATGTTAACTTCTTAGGTGCAATTATAAATATAAAAGTTTTATTATACGAGTAAATCTTTATAATGGTTGTGGTGTCTATGGTGCGATGTATATCTTTCTTCTTGTTTCTATTGGGGAGCATATTTATGTGCTGATCTTTCATAAGATTCTGTATGATTAAGTCCAGTTTAAAAATAATGGTGTAGAACTGTGTTTGACGCATATTCACCGATTATTTGTATAATTGAATAAAGACTATATTTTTAAATTATTGTTTTTATTTACACTAATTTTATACTTTAAGTATTCAAACTTATTAAGAATTTCGATAAATATTGCAAGTTTTGAGTAATTGCTCGCAGCGTCATTTGCCTTATTTAAACCACATTTTCACAAGCTAAATTCAAATTGCCAGGAATAATTATATTAAACGGTTCAGTTGATACGTTTAAATTATATACAGATCGCCACTTGGCTTCCAACAGGTCTAACATGGGAATTAAGCGCTATGTTCTATATTCACGAGACAACAATTCTCAAATAGAAAATAGCGCTTTATTCCCAGGCATGAAACGCATGGCAAGCCATGAATGTATGAATGATTGAAAGGAAGACACAAAGTTTTTACTGATAAAATATTTTCTCTAGGAAGACATTGCAATCAAAGAAAATAATGTTTGATTGTTGCTCCATATATTACATAATTGTCAACGGACTACTTAAATAACTGAGTAAATGTACTAATATTTCTAAAAACTTGCATTTGTAAAAAATCAAAGGAATCTTACCACACAAGCCTAAAATACTATGGTCTTGGCACTTTCTCAACCAACTTTGACGAAAATTGATCTTTGAAGACTTGGAACCTACATTATTTGTAACATGGAAATAGTGTAAGATATGGTGATACACTCGTAGAGATAAGACTTTATCTCTTGGATTCTCATGTCACTTGGTGAATTGAAATCACTGACTTTGCCTATCAAAACCTTTTAGTCATTCATTAGAGATAAATTTATTAAAAAGTACATTTATTAAATTTATATTTACACCATAATAGCCTTTAGACCTTATAGCAAAAGTCCCGGTTTTGAAACTGATAGGAACTTTGGCAGTGCAGATTCTAGAGTTGTAAGAAATGGACAGAAATTGATAAGATAGTCAATACAATAATTATTTATTGCTTTTAAAACATAAATATGATTCAAATACAAGATAACACATTTACAGTAAAACTTTGAAGTATGAAGGCAACTAAAAATACTAAAAACTTCGTAACGTATGAAGATAAATAATTGAGAGCTTTTGTGTCGCTGCAGGGTAGGCAGAGCGCAGTCTTCTTACATGCGCCACGACTGGAACTCTACACTGTAACTTTGTAAGCCATTAAGCTTATTCGGTATTCTGTCATCTAATTGTAGTTTGTAAGTTATGTTTTGGACTTAATAAGTATTTTCGTAAATATTTAACATATTATTCTGTTCGTTTGTAGAGTTTGCTGCGTGGTTTTATTTTATTAATCTCAATATTCAACTGGCTGGTTTAAAATTAGTTACTTTTACACCTCTTTAATATTAAACTTATTTTTGCATTTTATTGCCAAAAAGGAGACAAGTAGTAAAAATGACTACTCTTTTAATACTGTTGCTCTGCCGTTTTTGTAACAAGCTAAGTACCTACTATGCTTGAAATTCATCATGGACGTGCCTGACATATCCACCTGGTTCAAATTTTATCTAAAAGGGAAAATACTTACTTCATATAGCTTTAAACATTTTAAGGAATAAATAGAACATAATAAAAATGTTATTGATGATGGCATTATAGAACGCACGCAGTGCCCTTTAAATTTCTTCCTAGCAATCTAACATATAAGACGACAAGGTTGGAAGTTTTCACTTCCTCGCTTATTAAAATAACTTAAATTTGTCTCAAAAATTACAAAGTTCAATCGTTTTAACTACTTTACTCATGATAAGAAACAGACAGGACATTGGAGCGGTCGACGAGAGCGACATAAATGTCTTTAGTTTTTTTTTGTAAAAAAAAGGCTAGCACTGTCTTTAAAAGGTATTGGATTAATACAAAGGATTTGTAATAATTTAAGCCGAATCGTTTTGATTAATTGTTCATATTTCGGGCCGCCCCTGAGTTTAGTTTACTTACTAACTAGTAACTTACAGCTTAAGTTCACCAATAAGGCAAAAGCTAGACATGTAAAGTATCTTAGAAAACTATCCCAGCAACCTTGTTTTAATCAAAACCTTGCCCTAAGAGCCCTTATCTATAGACGAGGTTTGAACATAATCATCATTACGCTACATAAGTCTCATTTACGTTACTTATTGTCGTATGTAAGCAGCTCACGGTAACCTAGACAAACTTGGCGTACCTAATTTTCGGAACTTGGGCTTGTTTATTTTGAAGGTAGGATATACGAGTATTTCGACGTAGTAGGTCGAGTTGTGAGTCTTGGAATTTTATTTGGTGACTCCTGCTTTCATAATGATAATTACATTAATACAATTGCTAAGAGTACTTAAATCTAAACCTGACTAAACTAAAATAAATTACTAAGTTATACTACAGTTGAACTCTGTTTTTTGTGTTTTATATTTCTACTTAAATACAATAAATTACTGAATATTTATTATTTAAACACTAAGATAACAATTGAAAAAATTATGTAATCTACCTAATACTTCAAAATATTGTTTAAGCAAAGATGAATGTCACAATACTCTTAAATTTTTAAAAATGATTAACTTGTATAACTTTATCTAATTGTTTACTGTGGTCGCTAATGACCTTGTTGTTAAAAAGCGACCTTAAATAAATAAATAAAAAAAAATAACAAATTACTTTTCTTCCATTTGCCGACAGTATTTGTTTATGTACCTAATTGCTGATTCTGCTGTGATTATCCAGTGAAAGCACAAAAGCGAAAAGCTTTTGACAAAACTATTATATAAGGGCATACGCTACACTGAACTGAAAAGAGGCGTGTTTGATAGCTAATGTCACAGAAATATTGGCGAGAAAAATATCATAATATGCAATTAACTATTAAGTGGATCATCTTCCATATCTTTAAGGTTATACAGGTATGAATCTTATTCGAATTTGAAGGTTGAATTAGGATCGAAACTTTTTACTGCCTCTATTTCTTTGCAATTTCTTTCTTACTATAACCACCCATTAGTTGAATGAGGCTTATGTCCTTCACTGGGACTACGAATATTAAGTCTAATCTCGGAAGATGATTTTAAGGTCAACGAAGTATTTTTACAATACTTAGGTACTACTGGTTCAACTTAAGTGATTTTAAAGTTCAAACCATTTTTAATCTCAGTAAATTTAGGACAAGTAAAATAAAAAACAAAATATCTATTTATTTGTATTTTATTCAAAGAGGTGTAACCATTTAAAGTATACAGGGTTGTTGTACATAAATTATATGTCCGTTGGGAAATCGTAGACTCTTGTATAAACACAACAAAATAAATATAAAGGTTTAATAAATAACGTCGTTAATAATAACGTACTTAACTTTTGTTTTACCATAAAACAAAAAATCAACTAAAGACAATAATTTTGCTGCTGTTAATATCTCGATTGTAGATTTGTACAATCGAATGCAATTCCTGTTTCCTTTCTTTTTGTAACATTATATTATTAACATAAGGAAGAAGAGGTACTCAGGTGGTATACAAAATAAATAAATTACAATAATAGTGACTATAGCGAAAACTTATCTAAAATAAATAATATTAATACTAATGACAAGTTATTTTAATTTATAATCTAGCGGTTCACCTAAATATTGTTACCGAGATTTGCATTTTCCGTTGCCCCTTTGACAAATTTAATAAATAGCTTATTTGAAAGAGGTAACAGAAGATTGTACTTACACATATCTTTTTAATACTTACTGTTTTGTATTTCTTGAAATTTGATCTATTATAAACTATCATTTTACTATTGCATTTAAAACTATAATAGCTGATATTAAACTCCAATCACAGTATATAATATTCATAATGAAATATACAGAGAAAAAATTACAGAAATGAAAACTTTCACAACTTTCTTAAACATCATAAAGTATAACAAAATTAACAAGTATTTAATATTTGAATTTGTATTTTATTTTAACCTGGTTGAGCACTCAGACAGCACGCACATGAATAAAAAATGGCATGGTCTACATATTTCAGTCTCATAACACTAATATGTACAAAAATTTATAATTAAACGTGATGTTACGAATAGAAGCGACTTTTTGAGATGACATGCGGGGGCGGGTGCGGTCGGGGGAGAGTGGCGATCGCAGCTGTCTTCTTCTTAAGCGTCGTGAGGGGTCTCAGTTTCAAGAACAGCACAGCAGACACTGCGCAAGAGCATACTAAAGTGGCAAGAAGAACTCCTAGTGTTGCAGCAAATCCAGGTGTAGTCATACAAACAAGACCAGATGACGGTAATACCTTCGGGGCTGAGCTTTCATCGGCAGCATCAAGATTCAAGTCGCCGGCAGAAACTACTCGAATAACTCGGTTTACTCCGACCTCTTTCTCCGGAGATGTCGCACGTTTTTGCCTTCGGACGCGCCTTTCGTCTCTCCTTACTTCGACACCAACTGGGAACGAATCGATTTGTGGAGGGCCATATTCAGCGTGAGGAGCAATAGCGTTAGGGTTACCATCTGAACATTGGTCTGGACAGTGATATCTACAAATTTGAATAGTACATTGAAAGTGCACCTCCATGGAGTCTGGGAATTTAAACGCTTGGAAGTGTGCGTAAGATAATACGGATGCGCTAGCTCCGAAGTTCTTGATCTTGGTAAATCGTGACATTAGTTTCGGTCGTGTTACACAGCCTCGCCTATCGACTAATTGTATAGGTGCGCGTTGACCGTCGTGAGCTACGCAGTCTCGTACTAGCATATCGAATTTTGCATCGTCGTCCTTGATTGCTAGAACCATGGTCATTGTCTGACCAATCTTCACAAGGCCAGAAACTTCAGAAGCCCAAGGTCCTTTACCAACTTGAATTTGCATCCAACAGCCTACATTGTCCCCAGCAAAATCAGCTCGCACAACGTCTAACATATCTACTGGGAAAGGCCTGAAAGTGACAGCCTTTTCGTACTGATCATGCCAAGTGCATCGGAGTTTACGAGCCTGATCCCAAACTTCTTGAACTTGAGGGTCATATTGGATAACAATAACATTTTCAAAGTAAGTTCCTGCCGCAGCAACATCTCCTCTGTACCGTGGGTCTCCACTGCCGGCTGTTCCGCACGCATGAGCTCCGATTTCGAATGAGGCCGAAGTTCTTCCCAGATTAGGAGGTAAATGTACACACTGGTGGTTTGAGTAATGACCTTTTGAGAAAACGATTCCAAAGAATGGTTTATCAAAGCTGAGGAATACACGCATTGCATTCTTTTCACATTTTACATCTAGTGAAATGATTTTAGGCATATCTGGTGCGGGAGCAGGCCACACATCTCCAGCACCGCTGAACACTTTGTCGCTGGCGGCGGTTTGGGAGTCAGCGGGAGGTGCGGGGGGTGGCGGGCCGCGGAACCCAGACCCTATTTCATTTTTGTGGTGGTTGACAGGAGGCCCGTGTACGAAAGGTTTGTTGTGTATTGGATGATGATTGGATATACGTGGCATACCTGTAACATTATTGACTAAATGTTAATTAAATATTGAAGTGATATATGTATGTGTCAAGTAAAGAAAAAATTACTCTATTGGGTACCCCAGTACATTATATTGTACCTATAAAAATTTTAAGAATAAAATGCTTGCACGATCAGGTAGTTGTAATGTATATTTGCTATATTATAAATAAAATACTTATACTTCACGCTTTATTGCATGATTAAACATATTTTAATTAATTTACCTATAGGATGATGAGCTTGGTGATGTGGTGGATTTTGCCTTCTGTTATGTGGTGGTGGAACAGGCGGCGGGGGTCCATTGTAAGCGTGACTTGGTGTGTCACGTTCCGAAGATTCCATAGCAAGCTGGTCCGACGAGGGTTCTGCGGCATTGTTGCTGTCCGCTCCTACATTGCTGCCGTTCCCACCGTTGCTCTCATTGGACGACTGGTCAGTAAGTATCCCACTCTGAAATTCGCAAAATAAAAACCACGTTAAAACACAAAGTGCAAAAAATTGGACAGCAGGCTTTAAGCATTCATTCCAAAAACTCTTAACTGGGTTCTTCCACATAAACCTTAACGATGACAACAAAATTAGCAGTGCAAACTTTTAGGGTGAAAATTATTTGAGCTTTTTAAATGTCTTGGCTCTTTCCGATTTATTCCACGGTCAGCTTTCACTTACCGCGTGGGCAATATTTTAAGTGTTATTTAATACGACATACTGACCGTTTTAAATATGTATTCTGTTCTGGTCAACAGTTGTTCCAATCAATGGCGAGACAAAAATCATGATATGCAACCTCAGTTTTGGAGGCTGGTTAACCGACATCCTAAGAGCCACTGCATACATATAAACGTGAAAGTTGTCTATTTTCTAGTTTAAATTTATGTCATCGCACATTGGTTAGATCTGATTTCAAAATGTTTTCCGGTAGACTGGTTTTGATCGGGTAATTTGGTTGTTCACTTTGATTTGCAATGTGAATAAATCTATAATCAGAATTCAGATATTATGAACTTTCTTGGCTGTGTTTTGACTTTCTTTGCAGGTTAAGAGGAAGCCAATAAAGTTTATGTGTGGTCAAATTCTTTTGAAATAGTTTCGACAGCGTATTCGCCGCTCGCGTTTAGAATGGTGGGTGTTGGTCGATGGAGTTACTTATATTAATCGACAGCATCTTATGGTATTCATTTGTTTCGCCTCGAGGTAAAAAATTAGAAAGTGTTCCGGACGCTTAGAGGCTTTTTTATATCTCCGATAAAGATTTACGAGCGAGCGCATGGAGGCGCGACCTTCATGTCAAATAACTTGAGTCCGGCAATTACTCGGATGGGGATAGTAATGGGATAACATGGGAGACCAATGCCTGCACTTATCTAATCACTCTGGGATAAAAATCGAGTGAAAGTTTGGGAACAAAGGTTAATTCCAAAGGCACGCTATTTGAATAATGATAGTGAAGGATTGAATTTTAAGTACGATGTAGAATTTAAATTATGTCTATGATAAATGGTATGGATAGAACATCTGACATTGTTAAATATTACATACATTTTGTAATAGAGTTAATAGTCAGGTTAGATAAATATACTTTATAAACGATTTCATTTTTTCAAATTTATTCTTTCCGTTCTTATGAGACGAAATATACTTATATTTAGCCGGTTTCTTTGGATGCTTCTACCGGTAACCTATTTCTAGTGACAATAACATGTTTTACTATTACTAGTATAGTATCAAGTTTCTAAGTAGGATGTCATGGTGCGTAAGTGCAACTTGCCACATTATACTTATTTTAAATGTAGCTTTCATTTTGTAATTTGTCCACATTTTCCGGGCAGGTTTCGGAGAGCTAGAGGCGGTTCAGTAAAGTCTCTTATTGATTATGCCTACATATCCAATCCGATTTAACATCAAACTAAATAAATGTGATCAAATGATTTACGCTTATTTCAAAATTACTTTCAATAGATGCAATTCTAGCTGGAACTGCGGGTTTATTTAATGCGTAATGATTTCCGAATTGTTTATGGAGAACCAATGGTATATTGACAATTTGTGAATCTATTTTGTAAAACTAGCATATTTAGATTTTAAGGACTTAAGTAAAAAGCCTTTGAATTTTAATTTGACACTAGTACTTATTACATTTAAATTGTAATAGCAAACATTTTCACATATAGTTCATTAAAATAACACACAATAAACTGTACACCTGCACGGCTTTCAAGTAGCTCTTAGGGATCGACAAAGCGTAGGGCGAAGTAGCCCAGACGTTCAGATTTTCCATACGGCGACACCAATTCACTTTCATTAAGTAACAAGCTCACTATCATCAGTCAAGCAGGGCTATAAACAATTGTGTAGTCAAAAGAGAATTTATCGTATCATAATATGGCAAATCATAATTAAAAATTTGGCAATTTGTGATTATTTATCGAAAACGCTAATAATGACAAAAAAATATCGTCGTGTTTTAAGTATTTCTATTTTTAATAAAACTTTACGCCTATTGCTTTTGACTCACGTAATGTTTTGAAGGCAAAGTTTCATGATGTTGACTTTATTTAAGTACATAGAGCTTAAAACATAATAATTATTGTAAGAGTTCCTAAGGCTAAATCGCCCTACGACAGCCCTACCTACCTATGACATTTGAAAGGCACACCAACAATCTTCTGATTAATGACCCTTCTGATGATGAATCATGTGCAGACACATTGATAGTCATACTTATTTAGATCTTGATCGATGATCTGCGACTTTGGCATATTATTTTTTAATTACCTACTTACTTACACGTGTTTCATTCAGATAATTTTATTGACAGATTAATAGTTTGTTTATTTGTTATTTTTCTGTCGCTCGATTTGGTGCGGAAATAAACAGGAAGTAATAAGAAAGTAGATAGGTATTGATGATAGCAACGTATGTTGTTAGGAGTTCGACTTAATTGATAAGCTAATACTACTGATCCAGTTTTAATAATTGTTTTACTTTTTTGAAGATAAATTATTTAGAAGTAATGAAGGCACGGGTGTGCGTGGGCAGAATAACAGAAAAAATAAAATGGGCACGTAGAAGTTTATTTGGGTCCTTAATGTTACTAAATAAAATTATATCAAGCAGCAATTTATGAAGCATTTAGTAAATTATCTTTAGTCGCATTCCTTATGACAACTTCTGTCAAAACTCCGCGCTTTGACCGATGCTCATAAAGATAGTAATTCGAATGTTATCTTAGTACCTAATATACCACAAAAATACGTCAAACACAACTAAATGTCTAAACGAACCATCTGATTACAATAGTGCCACAGAGTAAAGAGTAAAAGTCGACTTTCCAGTAACCATGGTGCGGATGACCTACACGGATGACACACTAACTACAAATCCTGATTCTAGGTAGACTGTGAAATTCTCTTCTCTACGCGTCGTCTGAGACGTACTCTGCTGCATACTAACTATGGGTTTTTAATTGTTAGCACGGTGTAATGAATTAGTTAGTATGAGCTGTATCATTTCGGAGGCTTTGTGACATGAACTGTCACCTCTGCGCTTACCAACCACCATTCCACCAACCTTTTATGTTTCTGAAGATAAAATATTTATTTTAAATTAATTTATATATTTAAAAATATGGGAGCTAAAAGCTGACAGTTAATAAACTGTACTTTAATTTTATTTAATTTTAATTCGTTGAATTTATTTATGTTTATGTTCCTTTATAGGAAACTAAGTTATTTAATGTACTGTTCTTTTTATTCATATCAATTTATATGATACTGCGTCGGATATAGCAGTTTAAAGGTGTTTAATAAACGTTTGTTTATCGCAATCACCGCAGCCCTCCACAGGCTTTAGCTGCAAATCAATGATTTGCTTCAAGGGGCAATTATATTCATTGAGCTACAGCGTTTTTGCACAATATTTTATTAAGCCCTATTACTTTGTGTTACTAAGGTCTTTGTGGTTCTGTTTTTGTGTGAATATTAAGTAGTGGCTTCAATGTTATTTATAGCTAATATTTTAGATTTTGTTTTATTAATTTGTAATTTTTTCTTTTTTTAAATGTAATAATCATTGCCTTTTTTCAAACGTCTTAAATTTACAATTGTATAAAAGTTTGTTATATTTTTACTTATTGTGTGCTTTCCTATTTAAGTATAGAACCTAAATATACTTTGCTTTCAAGTATAGCTAAATATTCGAAGGAAAGAAAGGAAGAACTGTGTTTATCCCTGCACCATTGTTAAAAAGATAAAGCTACATAAATATAATTTAACGTTCAATTAAATGCGTAGAAAATCTACGACGGTAAACAAAGGGCCGAGCGATAGAAGAGATAAATCTAACTTTAGTTATTTTTCAAAATATAGTTTTAAATTTGAATTTTGTAATATATAATAATATGATATCTGGTATGATATCAAGCTTGTTTAATTTCATTTACTTCCGAATATTACAAATCTAAAAAAAAACTATTACTTAATTACCAATACCATCAAACAATTTCTTTTAAATAATATAATTGTCTTCATGTATAATTTTTTTCTACGAAAAGCTCTGCGTTAATATATAAATATCTATAAGGTTCTTAACAAAACAGTAGGTATCATCTAACAAGGAAGACTGGTTTTCTATGAACTTTTATTTTTTGTTAGCCCCTTATTAACATCCAACTCGTCTGTTGGATTCAAAAAAGCTTTCACGCGTCATATTTGATCAACAATTTAAACCTCCGGCCGAACTTTCTAAAAGCTTACAACAAACCTAGAAAAAACTACCGGAAAATGCGTTACGTCCGTTTCAAAGTTTTCAAGGACGCTTTCCATTAAAATAATTGAGTTCAACGACCACAATAAGTGCTTTTGAAACTTGCACCGAGAGACAGGTCTATATACCCTATGGCCAAGAAGGAAGGTACATAATCCTAGACGCGTGACAAGCTTGGTCAGCATTCGACTGTTTTCAATGGTAATAAAGTCAGTAATCGTTGTTGAGTTAGTATCTTAGTTGGACGTCACTGTACCAGGTCACTTATTCCGTATTGGGGGGTATCCGAGTAACCTTATTAGATTTATCTCTTTCTTTCCTCCATTTCAAGGCACGCCCTTAACGTGTTTACATTTTTTGTTCGGTGTTTCTTTGAATGAAAATTGTAAAAGTTAATGGATGGGTTAGTAGGTCTGGTGGACAGGATTGATCGATCGCTCGGCCCTTTGTTGACCGTCGTAGATAGTCCAGTTGACATTGTAACGATGAGGTTTCGTAGGTCGATGTTCAAGGAATTATGTTTCTTTTCTAATTTGTATCTTGACAATAAAACAAAAAAGATAACAAAATTATTTCGCATATTTTACTTGTTAATTATTGCGTAATATAAAAACCATACATTTAATATCTACTTTTTTATGACACCTTAAATAAGAGTAGTAATAAAACCCTTTTTTAATTGTAACAAGCATCCTCACTTTCATATAAATTGGCAACTAGTTTTATCGCAAATTAGAAACCACGAATTTCTTCACCATTTAGCAAAAGAAATTCTTTGGTTCTCTAAATGAATGTAATAGCAACCTATTGATGTTATTTGGTGAAGCCACCCGGCCATAACCGCACTATATGTAAGAGTCAGATCAAATCTTTTTTGTAGAGCGCAATCTTATTTTATTGGAGTAAAATTAAAAAGTGTTGTAGTGAATGGGATAGTGATGTACTGCCATAAATGGTAAGATAAATCGATTAAAAGTCATTAACTTTCTTATGCGCGCATCGCTCCAGTAAGTACTGACGGTGCTTTTTATTTGATTTTAACTGTTAGCAAAATGTAGATTTCAGAATTTTGTACGCGTTCAAGAAATTTTAATTAGAGTTCCATACTTTTTAAATAATGTGTAGATGTAACATAAAAAATAAGGCCTCCATGTGTATACAGTTACTAATTGTTTAATGACTTCGGTTTCTGAACTTGACCCGCAGACCTTTTTTATCCGAAAATTATTCTTATAAGTTCTTGGAGCTTACTTCTTACTGGATGTTACTTAACTCTACGCCAATTTTAAGACCTTCTGTATAAAATTAAGACTACATATAATACGATAAGAAATTGAAATTATAAAATGTAAGTTACAGTTACAACCAAGGTTTCAGGTTCGTATCGTGGTGTAATTTCGATTTTTCTAGCAATATGGCCTGTTATATTTCTTTATTAGGAAATAGTCAGACCTTTTATTTATTAAAGTACCCGACACTTTTTTCTTACAGTGGTCATATAACCCATGTGTAGATTATGATTTCAGCATATAAGTTTAGCTTTCTTGTCGAATATACATATAATATACTCTTATATTAGCTACAAGTATAGTAAAAAAACGTGTCTAGCATTCATTCATATTTCTGGCCTTTGGTTGGTATATTTGGTATGTTTTTTAACGAGAGGGGGGGCTTTCTTTTATGCCATTGGCTACTTAGTATTTAGTATGCAAAGTACAAGTCGCTGCTATGATTTTTGGTAGAATTTTATTGAAGGTCAATGAATTAGGAGACTTGGGTGAAAATAGGATTTTAGACAGCTTATTTTATAATTTAACACATAGGCTTTTTATCCTGAAATTTACGACGCTAACCAAGCCGTAGACAAAAATGATTATTTAATTTAATTTATAGATTTATAGTTTTATCAAATATATTATGAATAAATCCTTCTATTGTAATATTTCCTAAGTGAAACAGGTCTGCGATAAATATAAATATATATCTTACCAAATGTAATATGAGTAGAACGCCTACAGCCAAACTTCGTCTCAGCCGCATAATGAACTGTGGAAGAAACATAACAATATAAGACAAAATACTAAACACTTCTGTTAATGGATCCTAATATTGTATAAAAAGGAAAGATCGTTTGATGGTAAGTATGTGTTTTAAGCCACCTCCGTTTGAAATTAAAGTATATTTTGTTTTTGTTATTGTTATTTTATTATAGTTTGCCTTAATATACGCCCGATAAGCGGAATTTAAACAGTTGAATTACTATCGGATTATCGGCATTTGTTAGTTATCAGGTAAGTTTTCAATAAACATACAACGTACACTTTACATGAGCTATCACTGTCTAAACCAATTTATTTATGTATGATGGTAAAGTATACATAACATTCCTTTTAATTCTAGCCTTTTAAAAATTATTGAAATGTATGTTTTTAATCATGATATTACCCAGCTTTCATACCAGCCATTACTGAACAAAACATAAAGTTTATCGCAAGAAAACGCATGAACAAAACATTAAATTTATCTTAATATACTACCACGCAGCTTTTATTTCAATATAAATATAGATTAGGTTATTTAACCATAGAGAAATGTTTGTTTGGCTAGATATCAGCTTACAAGAGAAAGCGAAGATGGGCTTGTCATCTTGTGTTTGAAGACGTGTAGAGGTAATATTAGATGTCAACGGTATTAGGCTCCAGCTCATTACTTAGTGAAATGCAAACTGTGTAACAATACGATGATAAATAAGAAAATGTAAACGGTCGTTAACGTAGCTGGGTGTGACCAGGTGATACTTTTAACTTAATTTTTAATTACTGGTATTTTGTAGCTTTTCTATACATTGATCGTCCGAGCTAAATTATTTGTTATTAAATGTGTTGCTAAATAAAAATCCATATATATTTTTCCTATGTCATCCGTCACACCTGATGGAAAGAGGTAACGAAGCCAAGGATGTAACACGCCTCTCCAAGAGATGCCTAACTGAAATTTAGTGTTGTGAAATAGGTCTTGTATACTTCATACCAAATACGCTATTGAAAATGTACATTTTTGAATAGTAACATATCTGTAATGAATAAACAAATAAAGTCCAATCGACAAAACTAGTATCAATACATTAAAGCGACATTAAGCTGCATTCAATGTAAGCTTACACATAACACAAAGCTCAACAAAGAACTTGACCCCAACCTGAACTGCATTATTGTTGTCTTTTTCACACCAATTAATTATTCGTATAAGCTCATGAATAAAATATATATTTATAGCTATCATCAGGTTTTCTTTTATCCCACTTTGTTTCAAATGCTGGTTGTGATTTCTCATAGCACAGAATCCGAGGTTTTCTTTGTGCTTGGACTAGATTTTTAATAGAATGCGGTAAATAAGCGAATGTGTTTCTTTGTCTCTGTGTATTATTGGTTGTTCGCAGAAATGTTTTTGTGAAACAGGTGTTTTTTGTATTTGTGCTTTTTCACATGAAGTGAATCATTTCTTATTATTGTGCGCATATTTCATTATGCCTTACAGTTTAAAAAAAGTGCCTTAAGTTTGAATCAATAATAAAATATACCTATATATTTTCAGCTACGACTTGCGGCGAATAAAAATAACCATAATGACCAAATCTACTACTTCCACAACTACACAATAGCCCAATAATGTTATAGTTTTTCATCAAGAACGTCAATTTAAAAATTACTCAATTAATTGAGTCCATTTCTTAATGACCGGGCTGTGGTATCCAAAGGCAGGCCGCTCGAGTTTAATCAGAGTCTTTGGGCGTTCCTGTCAAACGAGGGGTCATTTTTGGCAAGTGTGTCGTGGGAGTAAAGGGAGAAAGTGCCGCATTCAACTCCCAGAAAGCCTCTTTTTGTTTTTGCGATGCATTTCGCCTCTGCGGTATGCGCCAGTAATTGCTGGGCGCGGTAGGTCCCGTGCTTTATTGCTAGCTTTAATTTTTGTACTGCATTTTGAGCATCGCCGGCGGAACATCGAAATGTTAACGATTGGATAAAAGTGAAATGGTGAAAGTGAAAACGATGGAATTTGGCACTTTAGTTTGGCTGTTCGAGTTTGGTTACACAATTTGGCTTAACTATCTTTAAGTTCAGTCATGTTTAGGTACTTTGATTATTGGAGAGCTTTTATTATTAACAGGTGGCTTCTTACGCAACCATGTTAATCGTAACTTAATATAACGATGCAATGTGTACGTGTAATAGGTATGATCAAACACGGTAAGCTTGTGTAATCAAAGTAGATTAAGCTATAATTTTAGGCGCCTGCGCGTAGCAACAAGTATAATTTAGTGGAACATGATTTTAGAAACTAACAATAACCTTATAGTTAAATCTATGATTCTATAATAAAGCTTGTTATAAAATGGAGTTGAGTTTAACCTGAAACTTACTGTTTAAATTGCTTAAAAATTCATACAAAAACAATATTCAAAAATAAAAATTTTATCTCATAAGTGCCGCTACATTGCTCTGTCTAAATTATTAAAATATTCACAAGGTACTCGAACCATCGGGACTATTGCGTGACGTCGGCAAGTGGCCTGATGGTATGTCTCTAGCACCGTGGAATGCGGGTAGGCCGCTAGTGTGCGATGCAACCTGCGTAGACACCCTTTGCGGCTTCCTTTCTTCCTACGACGAGTGTTCAAGTCGCGGAAAGTGTGAAGCAAAGGAAATAATGGTATATAATTAAAAACCATTACTTAATGTTTATTAAATTATATTTTTGAGACTTTTGGCGTTTAGACCCCCATGGTCTCATGGTCCTGGGTGCTTATCAACTCTTTAGTGAATATTCTAAACGATTGGTGAGTCAAACTCGCGGCTTTCAAAAAATGTTCCGTTGGATGCTTTTAAATTTCTTATGGACCTTCAAGACAGTCCCATCTGTTATTTGTGCAATGGTGCTGAAGAGGTATTACTGACTCATGGAATGTGTTCGGAATGAAACTGATAGATGATTCCTTTTGCACGATACCAACTGTCACAAAAGTGAACTATTATTTTTATATCATAATGTATTTTGATCTGGTTATAAATGTTATAACAGTGATAGAGTTCTAAGTTTTTTGATTTTTTTCATTTAAAAGACAAAATACTGTAAACTGTTAGCTAAGTTATATTATGTATGGTTTTTTATGCACAGTTTATTGTTTTTTTTACAGCCGACTTAACCGAATTGGTGAATGGTTTAATAAAGATTCAAAAAAAGGCAGGAACTTATTTTGCGCGATGTTTATCGTTGATATCCAACGCGACAATCCTGCTATCCTTTTGTCAGCTTTTTCCTTAGTACCAAGTAATGTAGGCGTTGTATTCTATCTTAAATTTTTTCTGTCTTATTTTTCTTTTTTCTATTGTTAATAAGTAAACATTGTTGCTTGTCAATAAAGATTTTTATAACATTTTCTTATCTATGTTACAAATATATTGTTATGTATAAAGAAGAAAGAAAGAATACATTAAAGGCTACAGATAATATGGACATTTTGTAATTTTATTCAAAATATATACACATATAATCCAAAATATGTTTTCATGCATCTGATTTTAACTGCTAAGCTCATTAAAAACTACGAATAAAACGCTATTACGCTACAGTATAATGTGAACCCATACTCTTTGAACGAACAAATTAAGATCATATTACAATTCAAACATAAACATAGCATTGTCCTTGACTTTGCTTTTAGATACAGTTAATAACTCATATTATCATTCATCTAGTTGGAGAAATAATATAATACGTAACTTGACTAATATGGAATAACATAATGATGTCAAAACATCATTCCAATCTTAATACTGCTCACGCTTTATATTTCGTTCATTAAATGCATCGTGATCAGTACAGCCACGATCTACATTACATTACATTATTATTAATGGTTTTGTTTTGCAGTGATAGTATCGAAACATCTATGAATTAATAAGTAGGAAAATATTAAAGATAGAATTTAAATCTTTATCCTAGTTCTTTATGCAACTCTTTGTGGCTAATATATGTATCAACCTAATTTAAATATAATTAACTACATGCATTTCCAGTTACGGCGAGTAAGAGCTTTATCAAGAAACAATAACACACAAAATCTTAGATAAATTTATTCATTCTACCTTAATTTACTCAATACTCAATACTCAATACTTTATTGCTATCATAATTTTACAGGTGGTAGTTTAAAAAATAGAGAATTTATACAATGAAAAGTAAAATTATGCACCTAGTGTAGGTATTGCAATGCCGGAGAGGACATTTTGTGGTCATTATAAATTAAATAAATTGTTTTGATAATATTTATGTCTAGTTAGTTCATTTGAAATTTATCAATTAAGTATTCGTAAGTCGTGTAATAACATTTTTTTAATAGGAGTTGTTTTAGCAAGAGCGTGAATCTTTTGTAATTTTTTTCTTGTTTGATGTTTTCTGGTAAATTATTATATAGTTTGATTGTCATAGCTTGTCAATTTAGACGCAATAAATGAAAGTTGGATCGGAGCGCAGGCACTCAAGACTTAATTCTCATACCCGCTTAAATATATTTTGTTGGTCAAATCATATAATATGTTTTGTTACTTTATACGTTATCTGGCATAAATAAACATGAATATAAACATGTATCAATAAAGAATGTCGTAAATTGACACTTGGTATAATTGATCTTGTTTATGATTTTGTAATTTGATATGCAGCATTGCAAATTAACTGACAATATTAAGAGCCAGAGATACTAAACATTTCACAACTCTTAGTTCAATGATGTAATAACTCTTTACGCCAAAAAATTTATTGTACCGACCTCTTCAATTTGGATGCCATTGACCGAAGATTTTACAACAAAATTTTCTGCCAAAATGAAGCATATTATGTGAACAGGTGGCCATTATCAGTAATTTTGAGGTTATGTCCCATTCTGAAGAATTTTGATGATAATACTTATGTTTATTACTATGTTTTCGTTTTTAAATGTAAGGTACGTTTAGAAACGATTTGTACATTTATTAGGTATTTTGACAGTTAACTTTTTTTTGGTGTAACCATTTTATAATAATTTAAGGTTTTGCAAGTTGAACAGGATTCAGGTAACTTAACAAAATACGCTATTGCATCGTATTATGGATCAAAACATAAGTTAGATTTTCTTGTCCATTATTCCGCGTTACTCTTTTTTATACTTAATATTGGTTAACAGCTGCTTTAGTTACAAAAAAACGATGATCGCTTTTTATATCTACTTATTCCAATAAAAAAAGTTTGAAGCTTCCGAGCACGAATGCTCGGCACCGGCAGACGCAGCGTCTTACGGCTTCACTTTCACTACGGACTTGACCCCATACCGCCGCAGACGCAGCCCTTGGAAAACAAGAGTTACGTCGAGATTATTGCGATACTTTACTTTTATTAATCATACACGGATCAAAAAATTAAAATCTAAGCATGCGATTTTAAAAATACTTATTTTGAAGCATGTTTGTGCTAATATTAACCTGTTGCAAGTGCCAAATAGTCACGCCTTCTACCAAACCACCAAGTCAAAAATGATAATTGATACAAAACAATAATAAATATATTATCGTTATTATACAGGACATTTTTTTTTGTTACTCAGTTTGTGTTGCTGTAATAAATGAAAAGCTCTTGAACAAAATAATCTAGAAAGATAGAAATACTAATGAAGATTAAAATCAAAAAACACATAATCAATATGGAACAATCGCGTTATTTACAATGTTTACCGTTCTTTCAAGAGAATTTTACAGTTGTGAGCCGAAAAATTGATTTACGTCAGTTTGATAAATACACAATCAATAAATTTTTTGAGATATAAGTACATCTCAATAATATTTAACGTTACTTTGTTATTAATTAAACAAAAGATTTTTTAAATAATCATCAACAGAATCGTTATTTTAAATGTAAATTTGCAGTCCAAAGCTTTACACGAGTAAATTGTTTGCCTACTTTAATAAAAAGTAACTATTTTCTCTCTATCTAATAATACATAGAAAGTATAGACTTTCTCTATCTTTTTCCTAAACACTTTTCGTATAACAATGTTCAATGTTATCGCCGATCACGGATACTAATTCTATAAGGAAATCAAAATAATTATAACCATCTAAGAAAACACATGTCTTCCACTTGTTCCTGTAAGTTCAGCAAGAACGAACATACAAGCATAAATCTTTGTGATGATTTCTTTGCGATTCTATCATACTAATTACACATTGTTATAGACCATCCAAGGTCTATTTTACGAGACATTAGATGCACCTCGATATTGTTATTTTATCTGCAATGTGTATCGCGAGTTTATTAACGCCTGCGCTATGTAAATGAAAGTAATTTAGTTTTTGTATGATCGTGATTCTTAGTAGTTGCTACTTGCAATGACAAATATATTTTAGTTTATTATTTACTTGTAGATCACAACTTTAAGTAATTGTATAAATATATTTTTGGGTGTATAAAGCATATATAAAACATTCACACTTATCAAGTATAATGGATATATTTTTATTAGTCTAAAAGCATTTGAAAAACTTTATTGGGTATACAAAATGTTGCAATTCTGTAAAATCCTGAAATTGTCATGGAAAACCAAAAAATCACGTGAACAAAATCGCTTACAAAAGCTGTTATAACATTCCTAAAGAAACTTGGAAGTGGCATTGTTACAGCGCTGCAAATTATTGAATAAAAAATCTAATCATTACAATGCAATGATTTGTAATAAAAGATATTTTTCGTTTTGGATATTCAGGGAGAATAGTTTTGTGTGATTGTAATTAATTGACAAAACTCAGAAATTTTAATAATATATTAGGAATAAATGTAAAAAATACCGTATTAATTATTAATAAATTATTTATTATTTTTTAATTATACCGTATTATTAATAAATACGGGTTTATCCTATACGTTATATAATTATTTGTACTCAGACCGTACTGGTATTTGTCCGAAATAAATTATTTCACTTCGTTATTCAGATAAAATCTGCTTAAAAATTAAGGTGCTGACTATTTCAGTGGCGGTCCTAAATGAGTGATCTCTTTCGCGTTCAATCCAGCTGCTGACAAATATTGCGGAGTGTATATACTGCCTACAATATAGTGTTTACTTATAAAATAAAATACACATATTACTGACAGAGATAATAAATACCAGCACACATCCTGGCATACAGAACTTCTGCGCGGCCTCGTATTAGCTCTCGCCGGCGTTATTCACCTTGGTTCTGGCACTTTCTCCTACACTTGACATTTTTACGATCGTCTTAGATCCTATTATGCGCCATGTGATGGCTCACACTGACACTTGACAATTTTCGTAACTGGATACTTAAGATTGTTTGCATAGGCGATAATTATGCTCTTACTGAAATATGTATGTAATAGTTTCTTAAATTATATTATGAGTTTTTTATGTGGTGGTAATTGTTTTGTTTTTATTTCTATGGTGTGTATGTGTATGTGTGGTATGGTGTATATATTTATATGGTGGAATACTCTTGCAGATATGTGTAAAGTCTGTCAACCCCCAGTAGGCAAGCGCGGTGGACTAGAAATTGCCTAATACCCTCCCTTAGTTGGGTGAGGCCGATGTCCCTGCAGTGTCTTAAAGCTGTCACCCACACATTTTTGTTGCTTAATTCTCAATGTGCAAATCAGCTTTATAGTTCTGCATATTTGACCCTTTCTGTATTCGGGAAAACAGTTTAGTACAAAGTTAAGTAAAATAAATACTTTTAAAATAAAAAGTAAATTTATTAATAAATATGTAATTGACAATATTTCTAATTCATAGGTTAGTAAAAGAGTAGTATTCTAAATCATATTTACGCTGTGAGCTGGTAGAACAGTTTTTTGTTATTTTTCGATAGCAAATATACACTTAATCAGCAATTCGCGTTCCTCTCGTCGCAGCGTGACAGCCGCGAGTCGTTGACTGCTCGTTGTTGACTTTTACTTTTGGTTGAGTGTATTGAATATCCTTGGGTGGTGTTTAAGCATATATAAAGATGAATGTAGAAATTCTTATGAGATTATCGTGTCGAATGTGAAAATTGATTGTATAATAACATGTAAATTTCTTATTTTATTTAATACATTTTTGGAAACAAACATATCAAACGTTTTTTACATTTTTAATAAAGGGAAATGTTTCAAAGGTATCTTTCCAATACGATATAATTTTTGAATTCGAATCTGAATACGCAAACGAAACGCATAACAGACAGAGCGGGATAATACATAAAAAAACATGGTTAGACAACGGTTACTTCAATGCACCTTTCTTTATACGTAACATATTAAACCGATAAAGTATCCTTTCTGATATGAAAGATGTAATAACAAATACCTATCCCTGGTTGGCATTTTGACAGCATCTTCAATCAAGAAAACCTTAGCAATTTTTTCCGACTATTAAACCAAACAGACAGGGGTTTCCAAGTTACAACCAGCTCCACTTATCAACAATTAAAGCCGAAGAAGCAAGATGTCATTCACATGACATCCTAAGAAGTCGGAGTACGAATGTTAATTGTCGTAAACAATGGGTGTGTGGATGAGAAGCACACAGCCTCATAAACCTGGTTTGAAGACCTGTTGGCACACTTTGCGTTAGGATGTGCGCGCCAATAGACTTGGTTATGGGTTAAGGTGTCTTGTTGGTTCTGTGATGTTTGATGTGTTTTTTAGCTGCCTTAACTAGAAATTTTTGAAGAGAAGGAATTTTATATTGTGTAGTAAAACCTATAAAACTGTAAAATTATTGGAAAAATTACCATATTCAAACAATTTAAGTTGATTTTCGTTTTATAAAAAAAAGTTATTTATGTAATTTTACTGAAAATTTACTTTCGATAACAATGAAAAGATTTTAAATATACGTTTACACGCTGTAAATAATAAATAATGTTTCAAGACATTTCGCTAGTTTAGAATGTTTTTCTTCTTTGTAAGAACAGATCTAAATCTAATACAAATAAATTTTATTTAAATTCTATTTAGTCTGTCTCGTTAATTAAATTCCGTGAACTCTGACTCCTGGTTATACGTACACCTATTACTACTAATGTTTTCCCCAGAAACTCAAAATAAGTCGAGTATTTACAATAATCTTAATTAATTTAGTATACAATCAAACTTTTTTTATTTGATTAAATGTTTAATTTTAAGAAGAAGCAAAAAAATATTAATACTTTTAATCATCAAAGATAAATGTACGAAATAAATCTCATCAGATAACCAAATGTGTTACTCTGAATTCTTTAATGTCACCGTCTGCGTCAACATTTATCCGTCACTGTGATGAATCGTGAGATAAATCTGTTTTATAGTGTCGGCTATTTGACGGCGTTTTTGCCTAAATAGATAGTCGAAAGATAAATTGGTGGTAAATAGTAACTAATTTATCCAGCGTGGGTACTTTTCTTTTCTGGGATATTCACGAGTTTTACGAGTTTTATACACGAATATTTACGAGTAACTTTCTACTAAAAATAAAATGATTTTAATTGAGTAATCACAAAACAAGTTTTTATAAGTCCTTTGTAAAAATAACCTAGTTAAATTGTAACTCTTTCATCATATAGGCGAGCATGTTTAAACGTAAAATCAAGAAAACAACTTCAAATCCAATAAATTGATGCTAACAAATCTAGAACTTCAATTGCCATGGACTTATAGTAAGTGTACATAAGTGCGATACAATTAATACTTGAACAATTTTAAGAGAAAATACATTCCTCATTTCTTTAATACGAGTAAAACGATAATTTCCTAAAATTAGTTGTCATGTGTGTTTCTTTCATTTCGTCGTCAAATTCTACCCCAAGTATTTTACTAAAGAGTACTGAAAACTTTTATCCCACTGGCTTTTTTTAGCCGAAGTAAAGTTGTATTTACGCAATCTCGAAGAAGATGAAGTGTAAATAAAATACTTGGTTTTTTTTTTTAATTTTAATCATATAGAATGTTCTTTTCGCAATATAAACCCTGAAGTGTCCTTAACTGACAAGTTACATTCAACGTATTCTTAAGTTGAAATCCAAAAGTAGATTTGCCTCCCAGCGTCAGCAGCAAGTAAGAGTAGTCAAAATCGAAAGTCGAACCGATCTAAAATCAACTCGGAAACTCCGATATATGAATTGTGGTCAGTCGGTCGAATACTTTCACTCAACTACTAATTAAAGATATGTGTTTATCGATGCTTACACGACCAGTGTCAATGCCGAATATCGAATTTTTTCACATCTATTTAGCATCTCATCCGCGGATGAAAATGATGAATGGTCGGCGCGGCTGTGTTGACGCTTCGGTAGGCAATCAAGAAATTGATTTTGAACGGTCTGTTATCGATTTTATGCCATCGAAATGAGTAAAATATGCCATTAGTAATTTAATTTATAATGTAAAAGTACTTACATTGTTTTACTACAAATGTCAAGATGTTGTAATCCGCTGAAAATGTTAATAGAATAAATTGTATGATCAAAAGTTTCTTTTTTTTAAAGAAAAGTAAAATTAAATCATAAATTTGTTTAAATTAATAATAATGATATCTTATGATCTGAAAATTTTAAATGTAAGATATCACGATTGCTGTAGATTAAAATGAATGATAGTGTAAGTCACAGCGTGCATTTGTCGATTTTCTGAAACACTGCATAAGCTAATGTGCTTACGAATAAGATCTCACTATCGATAAAATATAATCACTACTCGACAACACTACTTAAAAGTTCACCGCTTTAAAATTGACAGCTTTGACTTTAACGATAAAATCGAATGTTCGGTCGGACCTCCTCTCAACTTCAAGATTAAGTGGCGACAGCAAAAAATGGAATTGTTCAATGTTGTGAAAACATTTTTTGCTTTATTATAAAAATACTAAAGCTTTAATTATAAGGTTGAGAAGATTTACTTTCTTTTCATTCATGTATAAAGACAGTTTTGAATATTTGTACAAGCTATGTGGTTTTTTTCGGACAATGCTTTTGATTTTAAAGTACATGTTTATAGCAACTTTGCCTCGTTATGATTCAGGGAATTTTCGGACTTACAATGTATGATTAAAGGAATACTTAACATAATTAAATTAATAATTAAACCTAGCATTAGGAATGCTCGATCATCGATACCATTGTTGTTTTTTTTCTTTTTTTTCTCTTATTTTATTATTTTTCCTTTTCGTTTATTTTTATGTAATGTACCATTTAAGAGTCAAATAACCACGTTTGTATATTATATACCAAGTGGAACTATCACTTGACATACAGCTCACGCTAGTCCGGGTGATAGCATTTTAGCAAACTAAATTTATTGTATTTAATATTTAATTTTTTATCTTAGTAAAAGTTATACAGTAGAATCCAAATGTTGATTATTTATTCTTAATATTTCCTAGTATTTACAAGCACTAGGCATATTACATGTTTTCTTCATAATGATCCCAACACGAAGCAATAGCGACAGCAATGTGTTTTTCTAACACTATCTCATGACAGGTGTTTTCAAATACAAATTTATGATACTACTACATGTCCGCTATCACTATGTATATAATTTATTCATACATAAAAAAGCGTGGGCACCATCAAAATGTTTTAACTTTCTTCTGAAGCCTTGTCAAACTTAATTACAACGTTTCTATGTTTAAATTATATATTCCAATTACGACAGTGTAACATAAAAAGTAGGCAATATAACTTAGAATTAACAAAAACTTTACTACTAACATAATTTGTATTTTACGTTATAAATTCTACTATACCATGGGAACGTTAAGTAGTGACCTTCAAAATTCCATCTTTTCTAACAAATTATGGATCGCACCAAAAATGTTATACTAAGTCGCTGCGCAAACGTGGACACTTTTTTGTTTAGTCTCGGACAATATTTTATTTGCATATCAATTTGAAATCAATCATTCTCTATGCAGACGTAGACTCTATTTATGTGCAGGAGCTTCCGCTTGTAAAAAGGATATGTTCTAGGTCATAAGAAACTAAAATTTATGAATTGAAGACCCAAACAACAATAACTTTTCAAACAATTGTGCAATTCTTGCGATGGTGTGCTGTGTTAGCCACAAAAAGTCCACGTTTGCGCAACGCCTATGGGTGCGGATCCATCGTACTGTTCAGTTAATTTATTTTTGTGTTTTACAGATCAGTAACAATGATGTAATTTAACCAGTGGATTTGCTCGTACGTAGCACCGAGACTCCTCGTGCAGCTTTGTCGTACAAACAGCAGAAAGCTAATAAACATTAATTATTTGTTTGAAAAGGAATAAAGTAACTGTGACTGTTTGACTTTGCGGATTGAGAGTAAAGGCACATGAATGGCTTTTTTTTCATTTTGCTACTTGGTGGAAATTATTAATGAATGAATTATTTCGATTGTCTTAAATGTTTTTTTCAATTGTGAATGGCAGTGCGAGTGGTTTATTGATTTTTATTAATTATGTGAAACAAAAAGCAGTTTTTACTGCTATTCTTGTTGGATATCCTCAGTTTCCCTAAATACATAATAAATGAACTCCACTAAATGGATACAGGCCCTTTCTATTGTTTTAATAGTACTAAGCCATTCATTTCGGTAAAATTTAAAACACCACAGATAAAATCCTTAAGAAGGAAAAAAAATATTTTCTATTATATACATAGTATCTTAATATACGGGGTGCAAAAAGTACTGTTGATCCTGTCCTAAAGAAGTCAGTTTGGACATTATATAGAAGACTATGGACTATAACGTTTTCATTAATTACAGACTAATCAACAAAACAGTCACTTTAAAGTCTTCACTTGTGTGAAGACTTTAAAGTTATAATACACTTCATACTAAGTGTATTATAACTATTATTATTATATTTATTATAACACAAAATAAATACGCTTTTAAAAGTTATGATTAGCAAATTTACATACAGTAACGTATGAATATTATATGCTCATTTTAGGTAATGTTCAAATTCAGTAATAAAATAAAATAATGTTCTTTGGAAATAGTTGTTCAGTTGAAGCAACTCTTTTACCTGTTTCAGGACAATCATAACCTTTTTGGCACCCTGTATATAGTGGTCATATATTCATAAATTCACTACCTCACTACATAGTTAATTTTATTTATTTATTTAATTTACTGGCACAATTAATTGAATAATAACAATACAAAAACTCATATCAACAATATCATAACATAAGACACTTAATTTACAGCGTAAAACAGATTTAAAAAATTAAAATCAAATATAAAAGTGGGCATATGAATAAATTAAAGTAAGTTAAATAATTGCAAACATTTTGAGCAAAAAAATACAATTAATTACTAGAATCCAATTAGAAAATTACAAATAATTTTTTATACAAGGTACAAATCCATAATATACACTATTTTTATTGTGATTTTTAAATTAGATATATGAAATGTATAGTAATAATATAAAAATAGTTTTATTTTATCAAGTGTTATTGTAATAATGTAATCAGAATTGTTTTTATAAGTAATAAGATGTTGGTTGATTTACACAACGATATTTATGTTTGTAAATGTTTATGGATGACATGTTTTTGAAGGGAGCCCTTTCGGTCGATAATTTTTTTTATCATTATGTAGTTTGGCATCACAGTTGCAGCATAAAGTTTTTCGCATAAATTGGGATAAGCAGAATATAATACACGCAGAATAGTTATTGCCATAAGTTTCACTTACTCTAATTTTCTTTATCATAATTTTATACAGCATAAATGTAAAGGACAATAATGTTATACTTCTAAAGATAAAGTTTTCAAATATAAAATAAAATACAAAACGCATAATGGAGGTATCCACAACGTCTAAAGTTATAAATGTATAGTATTAAAAAACATTTGGTGCCTAATTTATCAAGTACAGATCACATGCACCTACTTTATGTTGAATCTTGAAAGTAACTATAAATAATATTAGGTGCGATGTCGACCGCAGCGGGGAGGAGCAGGTTAGTCAGTATGTAGGTCATGCCAAAAAGCGACTTGCACGTCAATAATAAATAATAATATTTGACCAAGATTATTTAAGACATGATGATGACGAATTGAACATAATCATCTCACTATAATGCAAATATGTAACACAATAATATAGAACCGACCAGCCCCGAAACCACGCGGTCCTTTTCTGTCCCGCCCTAGAGTGTTTTTATAAAGCCGTCGGCGCGGAGGGAGGGCAGCCCCCGCCCGCTGTAACGAAGCGTAGACACCGTGTGACCCGTAGCTGCTGAGGCTGGTCATCGAAGGCGACCAGCAAGCCTAAGCTACGAAGGCGAGCACGAGTGCCTGCGCTTTGTTACGTAAGGGCAAAGGGGCTGCACATCCCGTAGCGTCACATGTATATCAGTACCCAGAAATACTTGCATGGATGCATGCTTGCTTGCTTACATGCATGCTTGCCTGCTTGCATGCATGCTTGCTTGCTTGCATGCAATGCTTGAACCGAATGAAGAAATGATAAGACATACAATTGTAAATAATTATCTCACTATAATAAAAAAATAACGCAATAATTATTATTGTTATTAAAATAATACAAATTATAATGATAAAAAAGTAATATAATCAGCATAATTTCAAATTAACGGCAATAGCCCGTAAAAGATCATTTCTGAATGAATACTGTGATTTCTTTTTAAATATTTTTAATTCGAGTCGACTTTTCTACCTTCTTCTTTTTCTTTGCTGGTGGTGGCGCTTTGCTGGTGGTCGCCGAATAACCCCTACGAATTCATTCATAGCAAAGTTTGCAAACTATATCATATGAAATGATTTTCTAAACGGGTTATGTATTTTTGTCAAATTATGGTATTCTATATTAGCCCAGTCGAATTAGGATTTGACATCGAAAAAATTATAAGTAGCAATTTTCCTACGGAAATCGTTTGGCAGTCTAGTCACTGGCAGTCTACATTTTGGTTTTCGGGATTCGCACCCTGTTGCGTCATCCGCCATCTTGAATTTCAGGGTGAATTTTTGTTTATTGAATAGATCGTTTATTTTCAGGTTTATACGGAAAAAGTTTATTACCAAAGTTGTTCGGAATTTAATTTCCTACAATTTTTGTCCCTATCAATTTTGTTTTAGCATCGGTATTTTTCGATTTAGAGCTGAAAAACGGGGGAGAAATTTTATCATGGGTTATCACCTTCATTTTCTATTTGACACGAAAAATGGTCAAGTTGTTTGAAATAAAATTTTCGACAATTTAGGTTGTACAAAGTACAAAGGATTTATCTAGGTTAAAGTGTGACTCATCATTTTACTTTTAATGCAAATAAATTCTTAACATTGTAGTTTAACTATAATCCTAACATTCCTTGTAACTGTATAAACGGTACAGTTATTTTTTTTGGTCCTTCGAGTTTCATCTCGCGTTCGAAACAGTTTCGCGAGTGTAACCAGAAATTTGAAATTATAGTTTAGTAAGACGTACAGTCTTTATTACAAATACTAAACCGTATGTGGCGAACAGTCACAGTGAACTTTGAATCTTGTTACGTACAGTGACAGAAAAACTAATCATAGTAAACTAAGAATTTTATTTTATTTTACACATTTTTATCGGACTATTGAGTGCAGTGTTAGTGTTAGAACATTCTAAATTACGTTGTACTCTGTGAGGATCGCTAGAACAAACTGAGAACGCTACAGCAGGAGAGTAAGCAGCAAATACCAAGTAAGATCTTTCCATTTACCTGTAACTAACTTTACAAAATGGAGTTCGTAGACAGCCTTCTTCAACGCCAAGAGTCGATTTTGGAGGAAATTAAACGTATTGAACGCAATTTTAAGAAAGACTCGTCTATTCGTAAGAGGCGTGAGTACATAGAGGAGAGACTCGAGAGCTTGGACAAGCTCTGGGCTGACTTAAATAGTAACAACGCGAAGTTAGCTCAGTTTAGAAATGAAACCATTCCATATTTTGGCGACAATCAATATGAGGCTGCACGACAGTTCTACAGTGATGTACGATTTAAGATATCCTCGTATCAGGCATCAAGCACAGGTATGTCCGTTCCATCCCCTTCCCCTAGCGGCCACAAGCGCGGGTCATCACCAGGCGCGGCACACCTGCATACAGCACAGGCACCGCCAGCACAGGCATCGCCAGCACATGCACGGCCAACACAGGCCACGCCAGCGCAACCACACACAGAGGTTGACAGCCTTTTGTCTCTGCAACGCACCAATTTCAGAGCATTTGGAAGGTTGGTAAATAGCTTAGATGTAGATCAATTAAACGATAAATGGGAGTTAGAAGATGAATTACGCAACGTACAGTTACGCTGGAATGCTATAGATTACATCTACAGATTGATAACATATTGCAGGGTTCAAATTTATGTTACGACCAAGAATTTAATGAATATGAACAACGCTACAAAGCTCTCAAAAGATCTCTCAATATGAAATTAGCTTCCACAGCACATCTTCAGCAAGCGACCCCCCAAATCGACATTCCAGTGTTCACAGGCAAGTACACGCAATGGCCTACCTTTTACGATTTATTTTATGAGATCATCCACAACAACAACTTGCTGACTAAAAGCCAGAAGATGCAACATTTGAAGGGCAAGCTAAAAGGAGAAGCAGTGCGAATCGTACAGCATTTACATATCTCAGCTGACAACTACGACACTGCATGGAAGCTGCTGATACACAGGTACAACAATCCACAGCTTCTCTTTACAAACCAAATAGAAACATTTTTAAATCTACCTGCGGCGCACAAACAGTCTGCCTATGAAATTAAACGTCTCTATGACATCTCAAGAGAATGCTTATACGCCATTCAAAATTTGGGTATAAATACCACTACCTGGGACCCATTACTGGTTCACCTATTAACGAAAAAATTAGATGTAGAAACATATAATCAATACAAGGAAGCTCGCACACATCCACGGGCCTTGCCATCCCTGGATGAGCTCATGAATTTCCTGGAGAGCAAATTTACAGCCCTTGAGCCTATTCATAAAAGAAATACCCCGCCGCATATAACTAAGTCATCTCAAAGCCATCAGAATACGTCAGCTTATAATAGAAATCATTACAAAGAAAAATTAATTTCAAAGTCCAGTTACCAAGCCTCAACAGCACGTACGTCGGGCTGCCCATTTTGTCAAAAAAATCACGTACTTTACAAATGCAACAAATTTGCTAAATTGTCAACTGAAGATAAAATGAACACGATCTCAAAATTAAAAATCTGTCAAAATTGCCTATTCAAACATGACCTGCCCTGTATTTCAACAAATAGGTGTAAACAATGTCAAGGCGAACATAATACGATGCTTCACGATGCATTTTTAAAGACTATTACAAATATTATATATATTATATTAAATATTATTATTATTATTATTATTATTTACCTATCGACCGAGTGGCATACTTCCTACATCGACAGATTATGCAACTAATTCAAATAAAAATCATAATGTTAATTACGTCGCTACAGATAATGAGGAAATTTTGCTGACTACAATTTTATTAAAAATACAAACATATGATGGTACAAGTGTCGTCTTAAGGGCATTATTAGATCAAGGATCACAAATAACTTTAATTTCTGAACATGCCGCACAACTACTAGGCCTCCCTAGAAAAAGTTATCACGCCTCAGTTTCCGGGATTGGGTATGGTTCGAAACAGAGCAAAGGTGTTATCTCACTGAACTGCTCATCTATTTACGATGACTTTAAATTCTCAACAGAAGCTCTAGTCATTAACCGTGTAATTAACGATTTACCTAACGGGACTTTCAACAAACAACCGTGGTCACATTTACAACACCTACAACTTGCTGATCCTGACTATAACATCTCTCGGCCCATTGACCTACTATTGGATGCAAGTGTGTATTCGGAAATCATAATGGATGGCTTAATTAAGGGCCCTAACAAAGCACCTATAGCTCAACAGACGCGCTTAGGTTGGATATTATCGGGTAATGTCAAAACCTTCAACTGTAATGTAGTACTTAACAACTTAGCCGATATATCACAATACTGGGAACTGGAAGAAGTGAACAACACCTCTAATAAGCTGTCTGAAGAAGAAGAACTCTGTGAAAAGCTATATCAAGCTACTACGAGGCGCCTAGAGAGCGGTCAGTATGAAGTTGCGCTTCCCATGAAAGAAAACTTTGAACAACATCTTGGTTTGTCTAAATCTAAAGCGATCGCTCAACTACACAATTTAGAGATCAAAATGTCTAAAAATAAGGACTTTTCAGATAGTTATAAGCAATTTATGTCAGAATACTCATGTTTAGGCCACATGAAACCTGTAACAAATAAAATAGAGCCATCATGCTATCTCCCGCATCATGGAGTATTGAAAGCAGACTCTACTACTACAAAGTTGAGAACCGTATTCAATGCATCTTCCAAAACATCTACAGGTAACAGCCTGAATGATTTAATGCTCCAAGGCCCTAACTTACAAAAAGACCTTCACAGCCTTATTTTAGCATGGCGACTACATAAAATCGTAATAACAGCGGACATTGAGAAGATGTTTAGACAGACATTTGTAAGAGAAGCTGATCAGCACCTACAGCGCATCATCTGGAGAAGTGCACCACACGAAATGCTAAGGGAGTTCCAGCTAACAACAGTTACCTACGGAACCAGGGCCGCTCCGTACTTAGCCATGCGGACCCTAAAACAGCTAGCCTTGGATGAGAAGGATAAATATCCTCAAGCCTCAAGAGTTCTACAGTCATCCTTCTACACTGATGATCTCCTGACAGGAGGGGGTTCAGTACAAGCAGCCCAAAAGTTACAGCAACAGTTAATCGACATCTTGAAGGAGGCTGGTATAAATATTCGGAAGTGGTCCAGCAATCGCACAGAGCTAATCCAAAATTTGTCTCCTGGTCAAGCAGACGCACCCCTAGATTTAAAAAGTGATTCAAGAAAAACATTAGGTCTTCGCTGGAACCCAAAAACAGACACATTTTCATTTCAAAACAAATTCACAGATAATAATAATGACGATCACCTTACTAAAAGACAGCTGCTATCTAATATTTCAAAGATATTTGATCCGCTAGGCTGGCTCTCACCTCTTACCATCAAAGAGCAAAGATATTATTCCAGAAGACTTGGTCAGAACAACAAAAAAGCTGGGATGAAGAGCTAACGGATCAGATCAAAAACGAATGGAATTTGTTAAAACTAGATTTTCAAAAACTTAATTTAATTGAAATACCAAGATACTTAGGTAATAATGGTAAATACATTATTCACGGTTTTTGCGACGCATCCGAAAAAGCTTACGCTTGCGTTATTTACATTACAACTATAAACGATAAGGCCGGGTGCACAACGAGACTACTAACCGCAAAAACAAAATTAGCACCCTTGAAAAATAAATTAATACTCCCAAAGCTGGAATTATGCAGCGCTTTTCTTCTATCTCAACTTCTTCAAAAGGTTTTAAATATATTTACAAATACACGGTATGAGATATATTGCTGGAGTGATTCCATGATAGCACTGTCCTGGATCCATGGTGACATTAACAGATGGCAACGATTCGTGGCAACCAGAGTACAGAAGATAGTTGACGTCACTCCTCCAGCTTGTTGGCACCACGTCAGTTCAGAACAAAACGCAGCAGACTGTGCCACAAGAGGATTAACAGTAGACCAGCTGAACTCACATCCCTTATGGTGGAGCCCGGAATGGTTAAATAAATTTGACAAAAACACCTTACTCGTATCCAACACTGATACGTATAAAACATCGTGCGAAGAAAAACAAAGGTTCAATGTACACTCAACCTTATCTGAAACTAAAAATAGAACATTAATATTACAATTAATAAATGATTATAGCTCTATAAGACAAGTTGTTGCAACAGTAGGCTGGTTCTCACGTTACATTCGATGGTTACATAATAAGCAAACCACCTCACGTGAGTCACACTTGTCGGCATCTGAAATACAACACTCCTACAACATTATAATTAAAGCAATGCAAGCCATAGAATTTGAAAACGAGATTGAATGCCGAAAACTAGGTAAACGATTGCCAGTCCATAGTAAATTTTTATGCTTGAATCCTTACATTGATGAAAACGACCGATTATTGAAAGTCGGAGGGCGACTAAATAAATCGACATTGAGTAGTTTAGCTAAAAATCCGATCATATTAGCTAGCCATAGTCGTCTCACTGAACTAATCATTCATCAAGCTCACTCGGTGACACTCCACGGTGGGCCCCGGCTTACTTTGGCATATGTAAGAGAAAAGTATTGGATTGTCAGCGGCCTCCGCACGGTAAAGAGAGAGCTACGTAAGTGCGTAAAATGCAGGCGCTACAGTAACCAAAATCAACATCAGATTATGGCTGATCTCCCAGCGGCTCGGGTTACACCTTCTCGTCCTTTCAGCCATACAGGCGTGGATTTCACCGGACATTTTGATATCAAGGCGAATAAAGGCCGTGGCATAAAAACGCTTAAAGGATATGTCGCGGTATTCGTATGTTTATGCACTAAGGCCGTCCATTTAGAGCTGGTGTCAGACTTAAGCACCCCTGGATTTTTAGCGGCATTTCGACGTTTTTGTGCTCGTCGCGGTACCCCCAGTCACATGTATAGTGATAATGGGACAAACTTTAAGGGTGCGAGTCGACTACTACTAAAGGAGTACAAAGAAATCATCAAAACCATCGATAGCAACTTTTTTAATAACATCAGAGATTTTAACATACAGTGGATCTTCAATGCACCAGCGTTCCCTTCAGCAGGTGGTTTATGGGAAGCTGCCGTAAAATCACTTAAATATCATCTTCGCAGAGTCATAGGGGAGCAGAAACTTACCTATGAGGAATTCGTGACTCTTCTAGATCAAATAGAGGCGTGCCTTAACTCAAGGCCCTTGGTCGCATTAACAGAAGATCCCGATGATGATTACCTCACACCAGGGCACTTCCTGATTGGAGGACCCTTATTGTCTTGCCCGCAGACAGATCCCAATCAAATAAACATGAGCACCAGGTGGCATATGGTTCAAACGATGAACAAGAGCTTCTGGAAGACTTGGTCCTCGGAATACCTACAACAGCTACAAACAAGATCCAAGTGGAAACATCCTACCAAAAATATCGAGCTAGATAACATCGTATTAGTCAAGGAAGAGAACCTACCCCCCGGAAAATGGGCATTGGGAAGAGTCGTTCAGGTCCACCCCGGGAAAGATGGATATGTCAGGGTGGTCTCTGTAAAAACGAAAAACGGCATCATTAAAAGGCCTATATTAAAACTATCACTTCTCCCTATCAACGAAGATAGTACTCGAAACAAAAATAGCTCAGACTGCAATAAACAGACAAGTGATCCTCCATCAATCATCAATACCAATCAGAGTAATGAAAAAACGACAAGAACTCGTCACAAAACCAGCAGATTTTCATACTCTATTTTAACGACACTGCTTGTATTTTTATTTACAATTGCTCCTGTTCGTTGTACCTACAACGTATCTTATTTCAACTCCGATCAAAGACTCTATTTTGATAAACAGTACGAGATGAATGGAAGTTGTGAGTGTACTTTAACATGACAACATACTGGGCAGGACTATCATATTTACAAAAATACGTGCATCGATTACAGAAGGATACTTACATTTCAGATCTTCCACCACAATATCACAGCATCATGTACCAATTACAGCATGAGCTATCAGAAATCGAGCACTATAATGAATTAATTAAATTCCCAGACCAGAAAAGGCAGAAGAGGGGCCTAATCAATGGCGTGGGTTATTTGGCTAATTCCTTGTTTGGCGTTCTGGATGATAGATTTTTGAGGCAATATGAAAAGGACATCGAAAAAATATCTTATAATGAAAATCATCTTCGGACCTTACTTAAAAATCAGACCAGCGTAATAGAGGCTCAATCTAATATCTTAAAAAGAAATGAAGTTATAATGAACAAACAATTCGGCATCGTACAGTTGCATTTACAAAATATAATTTCAACATTAAATAGAGTACAAACAGACGACCAACGTTCATTATACCTTATGTCATCATTTTTGTCAGCTCAGATTTTAATTTCAACTTTAAGACAAATCCAAAACGACCTGTTCGATACTGTCACTGATTTATCACATGGCCACCTAAATGCTCACTTATTGCCTGTGGAGCAATTACATGAGCAAATACATCTCATTACAAGTCAACTGCAGGGTGATCTAACGTTGCCGATAAATGCAGAAAACATTTATGATTTTTATAAGCTGCTGAAAATTAATTCAAAAGTAGGTAGATCGTTCATGATAATCGAAATTAAAATCCCATTGGTTGCTAAAGAAATATTTGAGGTCGATCAAATTTATAGCATTCCTGGCAAAGGATACACTGTGGAAACGAACACCCCTTATATCGCTGTTAACTTTCAGAAGGATTTACTTTTATTAATAACAGAAGAAGATACTTTCTATTGCATTCACTTAACATCAGGAAAAGTATTATGCTCCTTCGATAAACCAGTCTATGAACAACAAATAAGTCACACCCTGTGTAATATAACTATTAACAATAAGGCGTTGTGCAATACGAAACCAATTCAGTGCGAAGAGCAGTGGATCAAATTATGTGCTTTTAACAGGTGGTTATTCACGTGTTGTGATAATTGCCTAGCTCGCTTATTTTGTCCAGACAAGACGGAGCTGATATCATTGATGGGGAATGGAGTTATTGACATCGGTCAGGGCTGCATTCTTAAAACTAAGAGTACTCGAGTTTACGGACATACTAACTATCTTAGCAAGGTAAACACACAAGCAATTGTATCGACTGGAGCTGACACATCAATTAGAATCAAATTTTTAACACCACCATGCCTGAATTATTTACACCAGAGGATCATAATGGAACTTGGAATGGTATAAAGGATCAGATAAAGGTCATTAAACAACAGTCTGATTTGACTTACACGTCACTCAGCGTACACGACCTACACCAGTACACCGTACTCTACGTCACACTAGCACTGCTTATACTAGTATGCGGCTATATGATATATCGCTGCCGCACAGCGAGCCAACGCGCGAACGTGGCACCAGCATTACAGGCGGCAATGCCGGTGGTCCTCCAGGCGGCACCAGCGGCGACGGCGGTGGCCCAGGCGGAGCCACCGTCCCAGCGGCGTCCAGTGGAGCGAAGCGCGCCCGGCGTGGGCGCACCATGCTCCACACACAGTGGACACAGTAGTGTTAATAGTGTTAAGTGCGATGACGTGGTACTCTATCACAGGTCTCAGCCTCGGTCGGTAAGGTTGACAATTCCCGAGGTCAGTGACAGTGAATAAAATAAACAATTAACTCTAACAATTCGTGCGTTAAATACCTACCAAAACCAATTTATAAACAACATTTGACTCAACGTGAAGGCTGACTCTACTTTTATTAATTTTTACTTATTTGTTTTATATTTAATTTCAACTTGTATTGCGTTAGTTTAGTAATATTATATTTTACCTCTCTGATTATATTCCTTTTGGAGTCGCAGGATGTACAAAGGACAAAGGATTTATCTAGGTTAACGTGTGACTCATCATTTTACTTTTAATGCAAATAAATTGTAGAGTCAAAACTGCACTCGTCGGGTTTAGTTATTTTACTCTTAACATTGTAGTTTAACTATAATCCTAACATTCCTTGTAACTGTATAAACGGTACATAGGTCCTTACAAATTTTTCCCTAGGATCGATATTTATTGATTTAGACCCGAAAAGAGGTTAAGGTGAACCTTGTCATTCTATTATCTCGATTATTTTTGATTTTTTCGTATAAGAGATAATGATCTTACTTGTTGAAAATTGAATTAAATTATTAATGAAAAATACCAAAATTGTCAACAATACAATTCCAAACGACTTTTTCCTGACCATTTCTCGTGTGAAATGACAAATAAAGGTGATAATGCGAAAATGAAATTTCACCTTCTAAATCGAAATCGTATAAATCGAAAAATATCGATCGTAGAAACAAAATGATTGAGAACAAAATTGTAGGAAATTTAATTCCAAACAACTTTTGTTATGAACATTTTTCGTGTAAGATTGGAAATAAACGACTTATTGAATAAACAAAACTTCGCCCTTCGCCCAATCCGAGATGGCAGATGACGCAACAAGGTGCGAGTCCCGAAAACCGAAAAGTAGACTGCCAGTGACCCCCCAAACGATTCCCGAAGGAAAATTGCTACTTATAATTTTTTCGATGTCAACCCCGTTTTTCATCTAATTGGACTGGGCTAAATGTATGACTTGTAAACTTTATGCCATAGTGTGAGATGCCAATAAATGAAGTTATGGGTAAATAAAATATGCCTTATAATTTATTCGCTATGAACGGTATGCGAAACAAACAGTATGTCAAAAAACGTTATGTAGCCTTATAATATGCCAATTAAATTTATGCATCGCAATACGGACCCGTTTATGGATGGAGGAAAACATATTTAATAATTAAACGATAAATTTGATGTGAAACAAATATTCAGGGTCGAAAAAAGTTTATTAAAATATTTCAAGCAAAATTAAAAAGAAAAGTATTTATCAAGCCAGTCTGTATGTCATTTTGAATAAATATTACTAAGTCCATTTTTAAGATAAATGTAATCACTAAGTCAATTAACTGAAAAAAATGGGTAACACATGTAGGTAATAATGTACTTTTTCATAATTTTCCATCAGTAGAAATAATAAACTCCCTCACTATTTTGTACAACTAGAACCTGCTGGCAAGATTATGATAAATGACATCCAAAACGAGACCATTATTTACATATACAATTTTTATTTTTTCGATTTTATAAGTTTTCTTTGCATAACTTATCTACCAAGAAGATATCTCTAAGCAGCAAAAGTGTATTAGTTAACAACTAGAAGTTTTCCGAATTGTTTTTTTAATATAAACATAGATACTCCTCCCCAAATGTTTAAAGAAACATAAGTATTATTAGCACTTTCAACAAGTTCAAACGATTTCTAATTAACAGCTTTCACTCCGCCGATGTGAGCGATGTTCTCAGGTTACCGACTTCTAGAAGAAATATTTTGATAACAATAGTCAATGAACCTAACTTCTCTATAAAACAATGAGATTCTTATCATATGTTAATCTCACAAACTGTATGAGAACGTTCGTGAATCTTCGCTAATGCTGTCAGAGATCTTGTACTCGTATTAAAAAATGGTTTAAAGCAATTCGATAAAAAAATTATAGATTGACATGTGAAAAATAGTGAATGCATCATAAGACTGGTCGAAAACAACTTTGATTAAAAAAAAGTAATTAGGTATATGTCGATAAGCGAAGCCGCCAAAACGTCTGTTCGATATTTAAAACACTTTCACTGCCAAACCGCGCAAGGTGCGCGCTGAAACCAGTTTTGGTATTTAATTTGTAACAATTTCGGACGATATTCGTCGATGTTACCTAACGTAGTTGAATGAGTATCTCCGTATCTGTTTCTGATATATTAGAGACAAGGTCTTTTATTTTATGGCATCTTTCTTAATTGGTCGTAGCCGTGTGGGTGTTCCCATGCTTTTCTCCTTTTAATTAATGACGTCGTTGGATGCATTTAATTACATGCATAAGTGTTTCATAGTATGTAAATTATTTCTTTTCGGTGTATCAATTGTATCACTTTTATTTTCTGTGGGAATTTATCTTTGGCGGTAAATAATAGCTTTCAATTTGATTCAGAAAAACAGTCAGAAGAATAGATTTTGAGGATGAATGTTTAATGTGTAGGCAAAGTAAATTGTAAATTAACTTTTGGGGTAAGAAACAAACCACAATCTATGACGTTTAAATATTGTCGTCCCCATAAGTCTGGTATAAGTATATTTCCTGTTTTGTCACTTCTTTACAACTAGTAACTTGATTTGCAGACTGAGAGGCAAAGGGATATCGCTTTATATCACATTTATTTACAAGACGGTTGTAACAGTACGGAATATTATGAAAATAATAATATAATGTTAACTTTGAGTTTGATAAAGAAAATGAAAGATTAAATGTAGTAGCAACTTAATAAAAGTAGTTGTCCTCATCCTATTCATAAAGTTCGGCGCGTTTACTATCAATAAAAGAAAACCCTACAGCACAAATATAAAACAAAATCTATAAAATCAATCCTTCTGGATCATTCGACTATAAGCTACGACTAATTACACTGCTATTTATAACACTAAACAGCGTCTACTTCCACTGCCGCGAGCGCCGAAAGCCTCCAACTTTATCGCTAGACCGATCTTTGACACCAATTAAATAGGTAAATACCAAACTTTTAAACTTGCTCTATAGCCTAGCAAATATTTTAGATTTACCTATTAACATAATTTATTAACATAGATGTTATAATGCCTACCTATATCATGTTTTTGACCTGTTGGAGATGTGAACTTTCTCTGTACGCGAGTGAGCCGAGAGTAGCATCGCCTTGTATACACCTGAGAACTAATTTTAAATAAGTTGGTATTTTATATTTGAGCGGTTAAAACTTCAGCGTGGTCGAACAAGCTACCAAGGTCTTGCTTTTGGTAGTTAGGTTAGGCAAGTACTACTATTTGAAGACTGATAGTCGCATATATTTTGAAACGATTAAAGTAATCACACCGTTTTATGTAGATATCATTTATCCAACAAAACTTCATGTTTGGAACCTTACCAAAACAAGACTAGCTGAAGTGCCTTACGCGTCGCGGTTATGACCGTTCAATATTGCAGTATATATTGTATGAGATACATAGATTTTATTAACCCTGGAATATAACGACATTTTGAATGAATCAATACCTCATGATACAATCTTTTTACTTACACTACAAAATACCTCTATAATATTATCAAAACATATTTTGTATATCAACATGCAGAACTGTCACTTGAATTCTTGAAGAAAACAATTTAACATAATAACATAAAGCCCCTTTTTAAGTTTTTGAGATAAATCATAAAAATATAAGTATTCTTGAGAAGAATATTTTCTAAGTAATTGCTATAATTTAATTGGTTCCTCCCGAAATGGAGAAAGTTGATAGGAAATTATGAAACCAGCAGGACGGGAATGTGTATCACTGTCTGTATGCAGCTATGAGATAAAATTATTCTTGCATGTTTGGGTCATTTAAATGCTATAGTGGCAAACCTCTCTCTTCATACATTTTTTTTATTTCAGTTAGATCATTTTGTATGAATATTTTAATAGTCGCGTATAATAAATTATGTATATGCACCTTATTCTTCGGAAAACCTCTCCGTTGCTGCGGTGCAGTGACAGATAATGCCGAATGGAATTCAGTCCGCCGTTGGTACAACATAATTTTATAATGTGCAACAAAGTTTTAAGTGAATTAATAATATGAAATTTATAAAGATTTAGTATTTCTTTGGAACATGACAAAGTCCATAAAATCCGCTTTTCTCAGGCTTCGGGTTCCACACCTTCAGTTTATCCTTATTAAAGTTTTAATTCGCAAATATGAGTACTTGAAATAGTAAATGCTTTTTTTTAGTTTAAGATTCTAGGATTGTAAGTATTTGGGGTACATGCTTTCAACCCCTTTTATAGTTTTATTAATTTATGGTTATAACTGTTGACTAATTAATTAAATTGTTGAAATAACAAAAAATTTACATCAGCCTATTAATAAAATTTAAAATTTTATGTATCTATCATTTATTGATACTTATCGTAATTATTGTTGATGCCATACAAATGATTAAATTCTGATGGTAAAATCCATAATCCTTTAAAACACCACACAGGTACTAACGTCCAATACATATACAATAATATATATATATGTATATCTTCCACAAGCTTTAAGCCACTCGGTCCTTACCAGCGGCGGTCCTTGTCTATCGTCCGGTTTCACCTATTAGCTTAACTATTAAACTACAATTAACCGAATGCCGGCCGACTCGGCTTCCTGCATGTCACTTTAAAAGTGAGAACACCGCGTGAGACGCGTGTTTTTCAAACGAATAATGGTGTGAAAATGGAGAGTCGCTTGAAGTTCTGAGGGAAGTATTATAAAACTTATTTCTGTTTGATGAATTATTTTTTGTGATTGAAATCAGGAAACACAATGTTTAAAAACGATTACGATGATTTTGATTAATACTTGAATGTTTTGTTACTTGTCATTCAAACCAACATATCAATTTAATAACAAGTAGAAGACGTAAACTAATTTTCATTTTTAAACGTCTCCGTTATGTTTATTTATTTATGTTGCTCATGCTTTCGTACTAAAACTAGTACATCAATCACTTTGCCAATCTTTGATATCTTATTGTATGTCTTCTTAGGGAGGTGCACAATAATGCATGTTGAACGTGCACAAAGAGCTCTATTACAGGTTGCTACTAAAAGGCGTACCTTTACCCTAAACACCTTCTCAACCAACAATGTGAAGTTCTCATTGCCCGACAACTCTTCATCCTTCACACTAACCTACCACACTACGCTATTCCAACACTCCCTGACTCCAATTAATACTAAGACAAACAGACGTAACCACTTATTAGCCACTTTTTTCGCTTTGAACACTAGCTTTAGTCACCGTTTCTTTTGTTCAAGGCCCATTGTTCAACAATAAACTACATCGAAATCTTTCAATTCACAACGTATGCAACTAAACTTGTAAACCCACTTTAACTAAATGGTTGCAAAGGCAGTGTTACGCAGCAAACGAAGAGCTGCTGCATCAAAAGGGTTAACTATTCATATACATAAAAAATATACATGATGGTGACAGTACTCAAATCGCCAAACTAAGAAGCACTTATACTCCCACACCATATACACAAACACACACACCAACAAAAATACTAGCGAAGCTATAAAAAATTGATCTCACTTGTATGTAGGTAAGGAAAACACGCTGAAAATTTATTTTTATTGTAACAAATATAAAGAATGCTAATCCCAATAGTTCAATTAATTATAACTATTTAAATTTTAGCCATCCCTTAAAATTATGAATAGACGAAGTGGTTTTTGCATCTATTCCACATTTTGTATACATCCACGTATTAAATGAAGACGAAATATGTTATGGCTAATTTGGTAGTTAAAGATTTTTTATTATCATTATTATTATTTCGATTGTGTTTATCATCCAAATAAAGGTAATTTCATAATTTTTACCATACGTTTAAGTGTAAACAAAAAGACCTTCACCAACCACCGTGCTGACAGTGGTGGAGCAACAGCTTTACTTTCTATGTCATAGGTTTTTGATTAATTTTATTTTGTTAAACTGAACTTGACCGAATTGCACTTAACTAAACTGAAGTTAAATAAACTACAATCGTCAACCCGCTTTAATACTTATAATTCTAAACCTTTATAGGTTTGTACCATTATTTATAGGTTTGTAACGATATTTAATACAGGTAATTCCCTTCTATATACCTAGAAATATACTGCGTATTTTTTTCCGATTTCAAAAAACTGTAAAAAAGTGTAGATGAAACTGCACCTAATTCATTTCTTTTTTTAAATAAAAAATGATTTTGACAACTCGAAATAATCCACTTATCAAGTACTTCAATGCTGCAGTTTAAAAATGCATTTAGACTTAGTAGAAATGCAGGTAGAATTCCCTAAACTTTAAATAGGACTGTATTTATCAATGTCGAAAGAAACACAAGGAAAAAGGTACCTATTCAAAGTTACACCACACTCAATCTACCGAAGTTCTACAAAAAGATTATACCAAAGAAGGCATTTCCTCAGTGTCAAGGTTACTCCAGTCATTGACTCGGTCGCCGCAAGCGCAGCGGAACTAACTCATTCATGAAATAAATTGTGTTCTTAGCAAGGTCACTGGTACATTAGCCTGGTGAAAGCTTTATGGCCATTAAATGTATTGTCGTTTATTATTTTATATATTTATTTGTGTTATAGGACATCTAGGGAAATAATTGCTTACGTAGATAGAGTTGTAAAGAACTGGACCCTATCTCAATATTTATTATTTAAGACTAACAAATGAAATAAAAATGATTGCAGTTTTGGTGAGTTTAAATTACAAAAGTATTAACAAACATTCAAGACACACACGTGTAATCTTTATGTATATATAAAGGTAGTATGTGCTACATCTTTTCTCAGACTCGCGGACTTGTGCATAGTACGGAAGTGATGCAATACCACTTAAAATATTTTCTTCCTAGGCAGGCTAAGATGTTACTCGTGAACGCTTTGGTTTTGCATTATTTAGATAACGCTGAAATGTGCTACACAGATCTCAAAGAAAATCACCTCCAGAGAGTAGGCCGTCATCTGAACAACTGCATTCGTTTTAATTATAGGCTGCGCTAATATGACCATAAACATATACATTTCGTAAACTACTCGGAAGGCTTCCTATTGGCTGTAAGAACGCAGGCTGTAAGAATTCTTCTGTTCCCTTTTTTCAATGCTGAATGACGCTCTGAAATTTTAGTTTCTGGGTTCCTCACACTATAGATGTCTCCAAACCTCCTATAATATTGACCTGCATACTGCCTTGGATCATTCTGGATTTCTTTCGTATTCATTCTCAGCCAGGCTATACGTTTATGGTACACCGATGGAATTAAGGAGCGTGCCCAATAAGCAGAGAGTTAAAGCTTATTTCTGCAATTTATTTATAAAGTTTGTATGCCTATCCATTTGTATTACTTTTTGTAAGCGTGGATTTGTATTAATATATTATTTTCTAATAATTTATTTATGTATATGCACCCCTTATTCTTCGGAAAACCTCTCCGTTGCTGCGGTGGAGTGACAGATAATGCCGAATGGAATTCAGTCCGCCGTTGGTACAACATAATTTTATAATGTGCAACAAAGTTTTAAGTGAATTAATAATATGAAATTTATAAAGATTTAGTACTTTGGAACATGACAAAGTCCATAAAATCCGCTTGTCTCAGGCTTCGGGTTCCACACCTTCAGTTTATCCTTATTAAAGTTTTAATTCACAAATATGAGTACTTGAAATAGTAAATGCTTTTTTTTAGTTTAAGATTCTATGATTGTAAGTATTTGGGGTACATGATTTCAACCCCTTTTATAGTTTTATTAATTTATGGTTATAACAGTTGACTAATTAATTAAATATTTATACATTATGAAAGTATCTCAATTACTTTCATAATGTATCCAGGAGGGAAAATTAAATCCGTGAAACCAGACTTTAGTATTTTGCGGGGTTTATCAACCTATTAGTTTGTTTTGTAATCGAAACAAATCCAAATGTCTTTATAAATATTGACGAAACGGCTCGTCTGTTAAATCTAATATTCTAATTTCAATAGACAATTCTATAAAAAGTAGTTCAAAAGGCAATTTATTTTAAGAAATACCTTTTATTATTTTTACTATGTATGAAAAACGCTTATCCAATACGATATAAAAAAAAACTATTTCCAAAAATATTATGACCAAAATCTGAACTGGGTAAAATATACATTGACATATGTGGAAAAGTAGGAATCCATACAACCTTTGTGACTTTCTATAAATGTATTTGCGCACATAAGCGATAGATATCGCTCGCGCCCCTAAGTAAAGTAATACAAAGAAGCTCACCTATTAAATCTATGGAAACTTTAAATTAATACAAAATAAGAAGTAAAAGCAAAATTGAAATCCACAATCTAGAGCGTGAAATCCATAGCCAACTTTGGTTTTTTCAAACAATAATTATTGATTAAGATTGATCTTTTTGATTAAATTTACCTGGAATTATATACCAATACCTTTGGCTACTTTGCCCTGTGTAAATAGTATTTTACGCGTAGTATAAAATCGCTTGTTTATACTGAAGTATTTTATATCTGTAATATCTCCTTCTTATTAGGATTATAGATGTTACTCTTTCCAAAAAAATAAACACTACCTATATTTATCTCTCTCTATCTGGAATGCGTTACACCTCAGTGTGGTCTAATTAAAGCGATGGTAATCTGGAAAACTTTCTAAGGTAGTAATTCGGACCTTATCTTAATGAAGACCAAGGAAATAGGAAAGTAAAATGACCAATATTTTTTTTTATTAAGGCAACTTATGCCGTCCAAATGTGTTTTTTATGGTCACATCTAAAACATTTCCACGGTAAGTTATGTGTCTTATATAATTTAAGACGCGGAGTAAATAAATGTGATAACAAATGTGTAATGATAATTATATTATACTCGTATAACTATACATGGATTACTTAATTTTGTAAATATTAATTAATGAGAACAGAAGATCTTTTAAATATATGGATGTCGGTATATTAATGCTGGCTCAACAAAGTTTTGTTCTGCCAAATGATTCGCAACCACAACATATTACGAAAACCCAAATCTACTAATACTATAAGAACGATAACACTACATTATTATGCATTTAAACTACAATTAAGCTCACATAACTTTGAAAAAGCAATACAATTCTCAACTTTTATTTTACTTCTGGACATCAAATTATTTGAAATGAAATAGATATTTTGCTGTATATTGAGATTTTGTATAAAACTGTGTTTATCCATAACGTTGAATTGTGGTTGGGTTTGGTTTAGGGAAACTAGGTCTTGAATCTGAGTTTAGGATTTCAAAGCGTAACCAAGTTATAATTTTATTATCATAGTAATTTCATCAATATCTGACTCCATGTGATTTTACTTATACATTCGTAACGGCATTAACTACGCGAACAAACTTCCAAAATATCAAAAATTAACACCAAATTCTCACCGTCAAATAACCACAGAAACAACGAACACAACAAATTATATCAAAACCAAAAAAAAGAACATAGCCAAACTAATAGCCCCATCACATTCAAAATAAAAACTCACCGATTAAAAAAAACAAATGCAAATCTTCCAAAAAAGAACACGGAACACACACACGGACAGTCTACACACCCACGACGGCGCACGTGTACGACAGACGACGGAACGCGTTGCGCGCGCGCTCGTTCATTGACAAGTGAATCTCGCGCAGGTGCCAGCTCCCTCTAACAGGGTCAGACCCCTCTCTTCTCACATTTCGCTGGAGAAAGTCTGCCTACATACATACCAAATTTTTGTGATGAATGGATCTTGTGGGGTTGTTTCCTGTAGTAGTTCAGATGTATTTCGTTTCAATCAACTAATGCCCACCCCGGTTAATCAATATCTTGACATTACTTCTTATCCGTCAAATAACACGTGAGATTAATCATAAATTTTATTTTAATATTTTATAAATAAAAATAAAACGAGACTGTTCTAATGAGTGGAACTTCCTTAAATCAGTGGCCACATAAAGATATTTTTTAAATACATCCCTTAAGCGAAAATATTTACGAAACGAAACCTAAGAAGAGATGATGAGAGCTATCAGAATGTTGGAAGCTAGCCCCAGGCAACGTACTGTGGCTATTGATCTTGGCACTACACAGAGCATTGTAAGCCACCTCTGGACATCTCTGGACTATTGAATCGGGCAGCGTGGCCGACTGACATGGAGGACGATCTCGCAATTCCACAGGACCGGTACATCCAAAATACTCCTCGACGGCATCGTACCACGACCGTCATGATATTGGTTACGAGGCGAGGTTGATATTGGTTTCATAGTTCTTCAGTCTTCATTTTATAAGTGATAAAACCATCCAAACGCGTTTACGTTAAGTGGGTCTGCGTTCCCGAAGGCCGCTGGGAGTTCTACTTACAGCACTCTGCAATCGTATGGCCCGTTTACAATGGGCTCGTGCAGACAGGGATTGGGAGGAAGAAGACTGGCATTGTGTGTGCTTTTCCGATGAATCTCGTCCCGGAATGAGACCAGATACAAGACGCATTCGAGTTTGGAGAACATCTGGATGTCATAAACGTTTAAGATTATGTCAGGAAGTTCATCCATATGGTGGAAGAACAATAATGATGTGGGCTGGTATTTAGATCGTTGGAAAAACCGATCTCAATTATATTAGGGACAACCTCAATGATCAAATTTACGTGGGGAGGGTTTCTTCAGACGTAATCATTCCTTTGCGAGGCCGGTTGGGTAATTCGTTACAAGTAATGCACGACAACGCTGACATACACCGCTACAGTCGTAACATACACTCTTGCCGAAGCTGGTATTAACATTGCGCCGTGGCCTACTCAATGGCCAGAGCTCAATCCAATTGAACAGGTGTGGGATATGCTCCAAAAAAAAGCCCTGACGAGTATGGATGCCATGCAAACCCCATATCAAGTTTTTGACTCGTTGGAAAGCACATGGGTGGCAATTCCCCAAAGTGATTTTGATGAACTAATATTCAGCTATTGTGTTTGGGGATTTCTTATTATTATTAAGCATGCCAAACCGCTGCATCTGTATTAATGGTGGAAACACAGACTATTCCATTTTTAACATCTTTACTTTGGCTTTTTTCACCTCTTTCAGGGTATTAACGGCGACAATCAAATGGCAAAATGTTGTTTTTTTATGTTTTTAATTTAAACATCAGAATTAAAGTTGAAAGTTGTTTGGTTAGACAAGATTTGGTAATTACTGTCGGATAATTTTTTTTTTAAGTTTACTTGATCCCTGCAGACTTTCGATGTGCGTAGATAACATACAAAATCCGCAATATAGATGTAAGATAGCGCGGGAATTTGCTGAACAAATGATGAATGATTATTGGAAATTTAACCTCTGTGGCCAAAAATGAAATTTTGAATGAGTGCTGTTTAGTTTTCGTTTATAGTCCGTATAAAAATCTATTGCATACGCAAACAGAGTTGCAGGAAAGCGAGTATTGTATGATGCAAAAAAAATACTTAGCGTAAGCAGGTTACGGCTGAATCTAGTTCAGATATTGCAGGACTTTTGTCCGACTTAAAGAATAAAAACGTACGCTTTTTAAATAAGCAATAAACACGTCCTACACCTGAGCTCTTTAACGTGCTGTAAAATAAACTTGCTTAAGATCGTTTGGCGGTCGTACCAATTGGCATCAGATAACTTTATTTGTTTACAGCCTTTTACATGTTTTCAGACCGAACAATTTACTCTGTATCTCAAAGCACTATTGAATAACTGATAATTTTTCGAAATTGGCAGTTAAAAATGTGTAGACCTTAATATATGGGCAATCTGTAGCTATCGTAAATTCCTTTTTTTATTGTTTTTATTCTGCTATGCAAAGATTGATTTTTAAAAAGTTGTATTCAAATATACATAGTCAATTTTAACCTCGACAATTGAAATATTGAATCTGGGACTTCTGGTGATCTCATGATATAGCTTTAAGCTTACACGCCATAAGGCCATGCGTACGTATCGGAAGCTGTACTGCTGTAAGTTACTGGATCGATTTTTTGATCTGCCTTCCAGCTTGGTGGTCCTTTAATTAATAAGATTATGATTCAAGTATGAGTTTCTGGTTTTTCTGAGAATACATTTTGTTAAAATGAGTAAACCTAAGTAAAATAAATCTAAAAAGAGTATAATTTTTTTTTGCGTTTACCACTATTAAATTTTAACTAGCTTCCTAACCATAATTATTATTGACTATTCTGAAGAACTGATAAAAGAACATGACCGAGTTTTTAAGAGCCATTGTCCATAGCAAAAATATGCGCAGTTCTCTGACAAGAGACGTATACAGGCATTCGCGTCACTTTGTGATCGCTCAAGCGTGAAAAGAATTTAATTTTGTATCAATATATCAATTTGTGAGTTGAAAATCAGGCATTTAAAAGCACTGACAAAAACCAACCTATTTCTAAATTATAAGAATCATTATATCGCTTACATCTGAAGAAGTTTGCGCTATCGAGCGCATTATATTTTTTAACAATATTGCTATCGAAAACCCTACCTTATATACAAAGGATAAGGAATACTGTAAAGCCTGAACTTCTAATTCAACGTACACCGGATGGTTCTATATTTTTTGTTGCAGATAACGAATAGGTTTCATTATATAATGTTCTTTACATTTTGACTTTACATTTACGAAGAAAGTGATGATTAATACGTCAGTATATTGCTATACATTGATTGTATTAGATAGAATATAATGCCTTGTGAGTAAAGTCCAAGTCCAAAGATTTATTTTTAAGGGCAAAATTGTGTCATAAACTATTAGGTCCTGCGTACTTAATCGGAAACATTTAACTATTTTCCGTAAGCGGTTATTTTTTTATAATCCAAATATTTTGTACATCTCTTTAAAGACAAAATGAAGTTGTATATCGTGTAACAAACGCATAACATGCTCATTTATGCGTCATTTTCTATCGTGTGAGTAACTAGCACGGAATCCATCTTTGTAGATGGTAGGTACAATCCGTGCCCATGGACTCCAATAATTAATCTTTGATTAAAACTTCAGAAACTTAGTTTTTTTATAGAACAAAAGTACAACACCCGTCTTTTACAAAGTATGCAACATACACACGTTTTCTAATTTAAAAATCAAGGAAAGTAAACACAATGGAACATAAAGTTCAAGCCCTTTTGTGAAAACTAACTGTCCACTCCCATTTCACTCACATAGAAGATAAAAAATAAAAATAAAACAAAAGTTATGCTCTTAAAGTAGAATGAGAAAATCTGTGTGTCGTTGCATTTCTATTGAATTTAAATTGATTAATTTAAATAATAATATATGTATTTATAAACTAGCATTATTCATAAACTATAAATCGTCTAGACATGAAAATAGTGTGAATGAGAGCGTTGCTATGACCAATTGAATATAAATCAAGTTGGGACATCATAAATTATGTGGCATTTTATTTTCTGCAATAAATTAGAATAACTAATACTCTTGAGTTTAAATAATTAACACAACATAGCAAATATAAATGATAGGTGCATTTCATCAATACATTAGTCAGGTCAGGTTGAAAAAAATGTGCGTCGCGCACACGTGGATATGTCAAATAGATAACTAGATAAGACACATAATGTCGGTATTGAGTATATGTATAAATCGATAGTACGATTAGTATTGTTTCACACCTCATTTGCTACATTGCGATTTTCAGCATGTTATTCCAACTCACAATTAATTAAAATAGGTCATTTCCTTAATACTCAAACTACTTACAACACAGTTTACCTAGAAAACTAGACAATTGTAAGTCTTCACTTGGCTACTAATGGTAAACCATTCGCAGTAGTAGTAGAATGATAGTAGAGTTTCTTTTGTTAAGATTTCGTCTGGGGCTGTACTACAGTCCTTATTATTGTAGCCACCATAATATCCACGTCTACGTAGTTGTGTTCTGGATGACGGGCAGGAACAGCCAGTGCAATTATTGGAACAAAGGCTACTCCAGCCTCAGCTTCATTTGTTTAATTCCAAGCCTCATTATTGCATAATTAATCGATACCATTAAATAACAATATACTTAATTCATCAACAACATCTACGACTAATGATGTGTATAAGGGCGGGTGGCACTTACCGACCGTGTGCTCGTTTGCCGGCTATGACATGTTTTAAATAGGTTTTATGCCAAACTTTCTTATTTAGGTAGTTTAGTAAGAGTATATAATTGATACTTGGCGAAACTATAAAACACAATTTTGAGCACAGACAAAAGCAAAAAAGTTCGAGACCGAAAAGTTCAAGCCATTTCATTTTAAGCAAGATACTCGGTTTTAGTACGATTCCTGCAAAAGTATCATATTTCTCTGCTCATAGAATTTGTTCTGAGATCCCGGAAGTTTATTGAATCGATAACACTAGCTTTCGATAATAAATTGTTTAAATGAAATTGTATAAATATTTTAAAAGTTTTTTTTTATAATTGATACTTCATTTTCATTACTTAAGTTTAAGATAAAGGTTTGCATAAAAAGAAAACTAATACTAAAACTTACTACTACATACTTATACTAAACTTAAACTTTCCTTAATAATTCAAGTATAAGCACAGAAATTATCAAAAACTCACCTAGTTCAAATTGCAAATGAACACTTTATATACATTGTATGGTAAGAGTTAAAAAAACACATTCTCGCTCCGATCGCCACGCGGTTCGGACGTGCAAGACCCAGCTCTCCGTTGATCGGTCCCTTCCCGCCATTCCGCGGCGCTCAGTTTACTGACGTCACAGTCTAGCGTGTTGGCTCCGTGCTACGGTTTCCTAAGTCTTTCTACTCCGTCTGAGTGCTTTCGAAGTGCGTTTTTTCTTTGCGACTAAGCCTCTTAGTCTTCAAAGTGCTGTGCTAAGTTGTGTTGTGCTTGTGCTGAGTGCAGTGTTGTGCCCGGCGTAAGTAGTCTGGTTTCAGTGCAAAGGATACTTAACGGTGACAACGAATTTGTACTGAACCAGTCCTTTTTATTTTTATTTATTTCTCTTCTCTATTTTATTTATTTTTCTCCTTTTTTCATATTTATTTCTATCATATTTGTGTGTTTTCGTGTGTATCTGTCCTTTCTGTCGGTAAAGGTTGACCCTAACGCGGTCAACTCTTTACCTGCGCACCCTTTTTTAGGTTTCTAGGTAGCGGCCTTCGGCGTACTATTGTTAGTTTTAATTTATTCTCCCCAGCCCCCCTACCGCTGGTAGGGAGGTTTGCCGCTAGGGTTCGCTAGATTTTTATTTAGGAATTCTAGGCATTTGTTATTTAATTAGGTGCTAGGTTTGCTAGGGGACCTAGGCATACATTATATATTACACATTCAAGCCCTCCAATGGACCTTGTAAGCGTTCTTAGGTCGTTCGCCCAGGCGCTCGCGGCGTCCGGTTGCCCCATCCCAGATGACGTACTAACGCAGGCCTTACAGGCTACTATCGCGTCCCCGGCCCCTCAGGCCTCAACCCCGGCCCCTCAGGCCTCAATCCCGGCCCCTCAGGCCTCCGACGTCCAGACCCCTCAGGTCTTCAGCTCTCCCGCGTCTCCCGCCTCGTCCGAGATGGACTGCGAATCGGTCGCATCATCTCACGCGTCGCGTCGTAAGCGTACCGCTCCCGGGAGCGATTCCGAACCCGCGTCTGACACGTCGTCAGATGCCGTCACCTTAACCGGCTCTCCTGAGCCCGCCTTTCAACTTGTCGCCAAGCGCTCCAAAAAGCGCTCTAAGAAAGCTTCGGTATCTTCAATACCCGAGCCCTCCCCGGTGTCTTCAACACCAGCCCCCGCGCCGTTAAAATCGCCCGTAGTAACCGCGTCTCCGTCGGTCACATCGAAGCCAGCGACGCGCTGCGCTCCCGTCCCGCCGAAGCCTCAGCTCCCTCCGCCCGTATTCCTGCGTGAAAAAGCGCGCTGGACCGCGGTTTCAAACTTGTGCAAAGTGCACAAAATCAACTACTTAAAAGCCGCCAACGCTGGCGAGACAATCAAAATCCAATTAGCGACCGTCGACGACTTCCGGTCTTTCACTAGGCTACTCTCGATAAATCAAATCGCATTTCACACCTACGCCCTCCCGGAGGAGCGTAAGATCCGCGCAGTACTACGGGGCGTCCCGTTCGAACTCAGCAACGAAGACATCCTCGATGACCTTAAGTCTCAGGGTTTTCCGGTCACAGCAGTGCACAAGATGCACTCCAACCGCGGTAGGCGTTTTCCGTTAGCGCTAGTAATCCTCTCCAATACTCCCAACTCGAAGGAGATTTTCAAAGAGGCTCGCACGATCTGCGGACTCTCGAACATCTCCGTCGAGCGTCCCAACCCCCGTGGTCACCCTGGACAGTGCCACCGCTGCCAGCTATATGGCCACGCAGCGGCTAACTGTTCAGCTCCCCCCAGGTGCGTTAAGTGCCTGGATCCCCACTTCACTAAGGAGTGCACTCGCACTCCCGAATCCACTTCCCCCCCAGTCCGGCCACACAGCAAACTACAGGGGTTGCCCGCGCGCTCCGCGCTCCACCGTCAAGAGGGTCGCGCCTAAACCGGCGCCGCCGCTCACCTCCGCTAACTTCCCGCCGCTGCGCAACCGGGGTCCCCCGGAAGCAAAGCCCGTTCAGCCGACGCCTACTCCGGCTCTGTCTTGGAGGCAGCGTCCGGCCGTCCCGCCTGCACCTTCCCAACCCATCCCAGCTCCCGTAGCTCCCGTAGGGCCGCGTCCCGCGTTGTCATCTTCCCCTCAGTCGTCGTTGGCTGAGGACATGAAGACCGTGTTCGACGTCATCCAAAACGTCGACATTAACGAAATTTCCGTACTCGCACGCAAACTGCGAGCCGCCCGCTCTCCTCAAGAGCGTTTATTCGCGCTAGCCGAGCATCACTCGCTCCTAAGTTCGTTGTAAATTCTTTTATTTTTGTATAAATTCGTAAATAATAAATTATAATGTCTAGACCCGCGAATCCCGCGTCCTGTCGTATCAAACCCAAGGGCTTATCCCTAATATCTTTTAACGCTCGTAGCCTGAACACAAACCTTCCCGAGATTAAACTGTTCCTTCAGAACAAAGAACCTGACCTATTCCTTCTCCAGGAGACATGGCTTACTCCAAACCGCTCCAGGGGATTCGCTATACCTAAGTACGCGTTTATTCGTAACGATAGGCCCAACTCTGACGGTTACGGCGGCACCGCTATATATTACAAAAGAGGCTTCCACTGCTGTCCTCTCCCTACCCCTCCTCTCCTCAACATGGAAGCCACTGTGTGTAGATTGGCTATGACTGGTCATCCGACCATCATCATAGCTTCAATCTACATACCTAGTGGTACCAGACCAATCCGAAGCGACTTTGAGGCCATTCTCGCCCTCGGCCATTCAGTCATTATGTTCGGAGACTTTAACTCCAAACATACTGACTGGACGTGCCTATCGACTAACACCAGCGGTATCGCTCTCCTCGACATCACTAACTCCCTTGACCTAGATGTCATATCCCCCGTCACTCCCACTCACTATCCCAACAACCCGTCCTACTCTCCTGACATCCTCGACTTTGCAATTATCAAGCGAATCAATCTTGACCTAAGGTCTATCGAACCGCTCGATGACCTAGGCTCCGACCATCGCCCCGTTTCCCTCGTGCTAGGACCGCCGAACGATAACGTCTCATCTCCTAAGACCTTTACCAATTGGGAAGGTTTTAAAAATACGTTAGTTTCAGCCTTAGAGGCTCCGAACTCTCCACTCGCGATCTCTCCCGAGCAATTAGATAGCCCGGATAAAATCGATTCATTAGTAAATTCTCTCACTGATGCTATCAACTCAGCCATCAGTGACAACGAAAAGGTTGCTAAGCAAGGCAAACCCACGCTTCCCTTAGCCGTTAGCAATCTTATTAAAGCTAAAAACGCGGCTCTCCGGAGAGCCAAGAAATATCCCACGCCCGCCTATAGAACAGCTGCGAATCAGCTTCAGCGTAAAGTTAGGTCTTGCCTCGCGGAACTCCGAGACGCTCAGATGAACGATCTCATGGCGAATATCTCTCCGTCCCACCAAGCGTACTATAGCATGGCCCGAGCCTTACGCGTAGACACCGTCTCTCACGTTCCTCCTCTCACTCGTCCCGATGGCACTACTGCTTTCGAAGTCGAAGAGAAAGCCGAATGCTTCGCCGACAGCATTGCCGCACAATGCTCGCCCAGCACGCAACCCGCGAATCCCACTCACATCAAAGCGGTGGAGGACGAAGTCCTTCGCAGAGACTCTCTCCCCATCACCGCCGACCCTGTCACAGTCTCTAATGACGAAATCTTGCTTCTCATTAGAAATCAAAAGTCCAAAAAGGCTCCGGGTGCGGATGGAATTTCCAACCACGCACTTAAGCACCTACCTCAACAGATGCTTACCTTGCTAGCTATCATTTTCAATGCCTGCTTCGACCATAGCTACTTTCCTAAAGCTTGGAAAGAAGCGACAGTCATAGGCATTCCCAAGCCGGGCAAACCTCTGAACGTCCCGGCTAATCACAGACCCATCAGCCTCCTCAAGGCAATGTCTAAACTTCTCGAGAGAGTCATACTTTCTCGAATGCGGAACCATCTGTTTCCAACGGATGGCGATCCTCTCATTATTCCCCATCAGTTCGGCTTTCGCGCTAAACACTCCTGCCCTCAGCAAGTCCACCGAATCGTCGAGTATATACTTGACGGTTTCTATCCGCGTCGTTATAAAACAGTCGCGGTTTTCTTTGACGTAGCCAAGGCTTTCGATAAAGTCTGGCACAGCGGTCTCGTTTATAAACTCTACAAGATAGGCTTACCGGATCGCCTAGTCAGGATAATAGCGTCGTTTCTCAAAGACCGTACGTTTCGATTTAAACACGAAGGCACGCTTTCTGCACCTCGTCCCATAAAGGCTGGCGTCCCTCAAGGCTCAGTCCTCGCCCCTCTGCTGTACACCGTGTACACCAACGACATTCCCATCCCGCCGAAAGGCGTCGAACTCGCCCTCTTCGCTGACGACACCGCACTCTATACCAAAGGCCACGGTGTTCGGCGCCTTGTAACCAGACTCCAAAAGGCCGTAAACGCCCTTGGTGCATGGTTTCAAGAATGGCGCATCGATGTGAACCCTGAAAAGAGTTCTGCGATGCGCTTCGACCACAAACGCCGTCGTCCCGATGGCGATCCCCACGTTCGAATGTTAGGCATTCCCATCCCCTGGAAGCGCAGTACTAAATACTTAGGCGTCACATTAGATCCGACGCTTTCTTTCAAGCCACACGTTGAAAGAGTTTCGAAACTCGCTCGTCACTATTTAGTCCGCCTAAATAGCATGTTAGGTAGAAAAAGTAAAATGTCCTTCAGAAACAAACGTACACTTTACAAGGTCTGCGTTAGACCCGTCATGACGTATGCCTCGCCAATCTTTGCCCACGCCAAACCCTCCCTCCTGTACAAACTGCAGGTAGTTCAAAACCTCTTTTGCCGCCGGGCCACAGGCGCACCGTGGTACGTGCGTAACGCGGACTTGCATAGAGATCTTGAACTGCCTACAGTACAACAATATCTCAAAACACTCTCTGAAGCGTTCTTCAAACGCTCCGAAACCCATCCCAATCCTCTAGTTCGTGATTCTGTCTCATATGCTGCTCCTGTGTTAGACTCGAAGTTCAAAGTCGCTAGGCCTAGAAATGCGCAAACGTACTCATCCACCAGACTGTCACGCGATCTCGAGGCCCTTCTGGCCGCAAATTCTAATTCTAACGTAAATTCTAATTCTAACGTAAATCCGAATTAATGCATATTTAATTTTTCAATTTTAATGTTTTCATTATTTACTTTTCATTTTTAATGTTTTTATTTTACTTTCAATTTTTGAGCACCTTCAGTGCTATGTAATCCCAGCGGGTGACCCCTTCTGGGCCCCGCTAGCGCGGCCTCTTTCTCCAATTGGCCGTCGCTCCGATGAAGGCTGAGTGGCAAAAATGCACGAGCCGACAGGGGGTTTTTAGTGGGTATGGTTCTGGTAGGCGTCGGGACGAGTCCCACATAACTTCGGAATCGCGCCGGAGTATGCGTCAGAGCATTTTTATCCTCCTGCCCTTCCCGCGGAGGGGAACAAAAAAAAAAAAAAAAAAGAGTTAAAAATGAAAGTCATAGGTCAAGAGACTTGTTATTCATTTGTTTATTTAAAGTAACGAATTCCCACGTAGACCTGTATACATGTGTCGGTATTTAGAAAAAGATGTTGCGATAATTTCACCGGATGCCGAGAATATTTGGCAAGTATTATTGTTTCCTCTCATTTCTACGACACGGGTGAGCTGGCATAATTTACTAAGCCTTTCTATTCTTTTAAGGATCCTAATTATTAACAAGAATTTTTCGTTTAAGTCTTAGGATATTATTATTATAGGTATACGTTATTTACGTTATCAGAAAATATCCGCTTTTTCTCGTTTTAACGACTTATTTTGTGTTTTGTAAATTAGGAATATAGCTTTAAATAGAAATAAGTATACAGTACAAAAATAAAATTGAAAACCTCTCTCTACATACATTTACACCATTACACAAATTTTATATTAACTCTAAAGAGTTTTATGAATAAAAAGTTGTGATCAGAAGGTTTTATTTTAATTGCTAACTCTACTTTCTTCAAAAAAGTACAGCATCTAAAGAAAATTATGAAAGTGTGGCCAACTAAACTGACCTCCCAATCTTTGTAGAAAAAGCGTCATTTATCGTGTATCACCATGACCATGTTAGCGTTCACATAGCTCACTCAGATAATATTTAAATGTCTTTGTTAATAAGCAGATAGATACTGGGAGTAAATACAGCTGTATACCAGCAAAGCAGTTTCAAATTTAAACGCTGCTCCATACCAATAGAGTTGCTTTTAACTTTGTTTTAGTTACAGGTTCATGCATAGAAATATGGCGTATGTCTGTCTGCTACCATCAGTGCGATCCACGGCGAGAAAGCGTCATTATATTTGAATATCAGTTGATTCGTAGACTGGAAGCGTGCCCAACTCCACAGTGTAGTTCCAGGTTCTGATCCTGGTTAATACAGCAGATGTTTGGCGATGTACACGTTTACCATTTATGGATGTCTCCCATTTGTACAATTGTGCACGGCTCTACAGCAACCATACCAAAAGCTCTGGTAATTAAGGGTCTTATTAGTTGGTGAATAAATAAGACCCATAATACATTTTTTTATTTATTTTATTAAAAGTTACACGAAAACTTTACTTAATTAATAAATATGTACAAAGTAATTTATAAAAAATCTGAATACATTAGGAATATTGAACATGGTTGAAGATGTATCGTAACAGCGGTCTTGAACTTTCAAATTCAAATTCAAATATTTATTTCTGAACATTGACAATTACTTGTTCTTATTGACGTCAAATAAAACATGACTCTACCACCAGTTCGGAAAAACCTTCGTGAAAAAGAACTGTATATTTTTTTCAAAACCAATTTACAGTGTCTCTTTATGTCTATACAAAATTATTCTTATCTGCATCTGTTAGCTCGGCAAGTCTCCCTCCCCCTAAATATCCAAACGACGAACACCCTCAAACGGCACCCGTTCACGAGTTAACGCGGGATCCAGCCATCGCCCTCCTCAACCATATTAGAAGGAAGTGAGCGACCCGTCACCCGAAGCTACCGTGACTTTATATGACTACCTTTGACTAAGTGATGGTAGTTGCAACGTTATAAACATTTTGCAACACACTGCTGCTGTCTATGGATAATTTCTTCTGATTAGTTAAGATCCTGCCCAAGTAAACAAGCATCGTTTAGTTTTAGGCTGAACAAGCTCACCTGTCATGAAACAATTTTTTTCTCTTCGTTTTTCTTTTTCTTTACTTTACAAATATTTTTAATAGTGTTACAGATTGTGTAATTGTTAATTTTTTTAAATAAATAGGTATTATTATTTAATTCATTATCATTATATACACACCTCGCAAAAGTTACATTGCATTTTATAAATAAAATATTAGGTCCTTACATATGAAATTAGTGTTTTGTCGTACTGGCCACTTTGATCTGTATTATCTCCTCTTTGGTTAAGAATTCCAATTTCAGATTTATTCAGCTATTTACTCACGCATTTGTGTTTTGAAAACCGTAATTAATTTGTTTTTTTCCTCTTTTGGATTTTTCTTTGCGACACTTAGTTTACAAAATGGAAAATTTGAAATATCGCGTTATTTACGAGAGTTTGAGTTCCACCTTGGCACCAGTGCTGCTCCAAGTATTAATGCTGTGTACTCTGTTTGCCGCAAAAGAAAACAGAGTGCGTTTTTGGTTCCAACGTTTTCGTTCTGGAAATTTCGACCTACACAACAAGCCAAAAGTTGAGAGGCCAAAGTTGATAATAAAGAATTGAAGGTTATTGTGGAAGCGGATCCATCACAAACCACGCCCGAGTTAGCTGTAGTCTGCGGTGTTAGTGACAAAACTGTTTTAATCCACTTGAAGCAAATTGGGAAGATGAAAAAGCTTGAGAGGTGGGTACCTCATGAATTGAGTGCAGCAAACCGACAAACGCACGTCGACACGCGTTACATTACTCCACCGGCACAATAATGAAAGCATTTCAAATCGAATGATAAAAAGTGGATCCTGCACGACAATCGGAACCGCTCATCGCAATGGTTGAACCCTGGCGAACCAGCCAAATCCTGCCCCAAGCGAAAAATTACTGAAAAAAAGTTACTTGTGAGCGTTTGGTGGACTAGTGCCGGTGTTGTTCACTACAGTTTTCTTAAATCTGGCCAGACAATTACGGCAGATGACTGTTGTCAGCAACTGCGAGCCATGATGGTAAAGCTAGCTGCTAAACAACTGCTCTAGGCTACTGCTGCTTCAGGACAACGCTAGACCACACACTGCACAACAGACGGCTACCAAATCAGAGGAGCTTTAATTGGAATGTTTAAGACATTCACCGTACTCCTCGGACCTTGCTCCAACAGATTACCATGTTTCTTCGAAATTTGGATAGCTTCTTACAGGGGAAAAAATTTAACTCCAATGGGGCAGTCCAAAGGACCTTCAAAGATTTTATTGATACCTGTTCGAATGGTTTTTTTTAGTAAAGGGATCAATAAACTACCTATGAGATTGCAAAAGTGCATAGATAGCAATGATACATAAATTAAATGGTGATTAAATAAATACATTATATTTTTTTTTATTGACTTGATGTTCCTCTCTTACAAAACGCTAATTTTATATGTAATGACCTAATATAAATAATATAGAATAAAATATAAACGATAATAACGCGAATAAAAAACAAACATGAACCATTTTCATGACCCGTGAACATGTACAAGTGACAACCATTTGTTAAACCAAGATTTGTTATATTCCAGCACTTTTGTTTGTTGAAGCATCGCTTCTGCCTGTCACTTTCGGTTACAGATGCCATTCAACGCCATTCGCAATTTGTCGTAAGACAATAATTTTAACAATTATATTCGCGACGTGGTTTGTAAAAACGCGCAGCTATCCGGATGAAGATAATGGACCACTTAAGTCGAGTTTTCCACCGATTTCTTCACCCTCAATCTTCCTAATCACTCGATAAACAAGGCGCGGAGAATATAAAATGCACTTTTTTTGGATTGGCGACGATGCGAGTTTGCCGATTGGAACAAGGATAGGTTATGTCGATAGTTTTAATATCGATATTTTATTTATCCAAGAATGTTTGCAGAGTGTATCATCGCTGTAGCTAGGAATAATTAATTAGAAGTCTGACCAATTGCAATTTAATTTTTATTATTTTTTCATTTTATAAATCATAATTTTTAATAAGCTTGTCATAATATATGTGCAAAGAAGTATTGAAAATCGCCCTTCGCTTGCCTAGGTCATTAAAGACATTGCTCCTGATTTCATGTAAATCATTGAAATAAAAATCATAAAGCAAGGTGAAATAAATCAACTTCTTCACAGAAAAGTAACTATAATTCACGAGTATTGTCGTATCTTCGCAGTTACATACAATACACAGTTCTACGGACTATAGATCTGCACCTTGACATGGGTGCCCTTAAAGGTAAACTTAAAGTTTACTACTAGTAGGTAATAAATAGTTTTCAATATTTCAAATAATAACCACCAATTGCTTCTATGAACGTAAGCCTCCCCTAAATAAAGATAAACCAGCAATTGCGGATTTTATTTTTTATAAATTTTTTAAGTTAATGTTCCAAACTGATTGCCTCATTACGCTGTGGCTAAAAAATTGCAACAAAAAATAAACAATTTCTAAAATCGGAGCCTATATAAATACGTCTATCGACGCCGACGTCGGAACATCACTAGTAAAGGAAGTGAAACCTACGGGCGCATGTCGGTCGGCAAGGTCGGCACTAGGATGCGTACGCGCAAGTGGGCTGATGTCACCGAAGCTAAGCTACATGTGAGTACTCAGTAGGCGTGAGCGATTAGGAGAGAAAAGTTACTATTTATAGTTAGGTGTGAAGCTCTATATAATAGCCTATTATATTAGCAGTAAAATATACACTGAAATCCAAAAGCTTAACTTTGTTTTGTGTTCATTTCGTGAAGGTGCTGTTGCTTGAGTTTCATAAAATTAAGAATTCTGTGCTATTATTTATTTAGCAGACTGCATCAGACTATTTATTTTGAAGCATACATCTGCTTACCTAAATTTACATATCTATTGTATATTTTGTAACATCTAATAGCAAAATCGAATTAAAGCATTCAACAAAATAGAAAGTAGGTAGGTAGGTTTTGTGGTAGGATAAACGAAAGATTCTTAAACAAATAGCTAAATTATTCTTATTAGAAATTGTACTTTATCAAAGACGAAACGCTCATAATAATAGTTTTACAATATCTATCACTATTTGGTTTTAGTAAAAAGGTTCATAAGGTTCATAATCGGCATTATTCTCCTGTAGCCGCTCTAATATACTAATTACTCCTCGCTTCTTCTCTTGAACATAATTATAAATATGCATATAGCGTACGTACGGAATAACAGCTTGGAGTAGTGCAAAAAAAAACTAATTTTCTAAAACTAAAACGTACACAAAGAGCAGTTTTAAAAGTATTGTACAAGAGTCGTAAATTATTTATAAATCTTACTGTGTTAAGAAAACACAAAATAAAACCGCAAAAAATGATTTCCGAAAGACGATATGCTACTGTGTATGAAGTTCCATCATTTAGAACCTTTTCTGCTCGTAATTCTAATACATACCCTTGGTTATACAATAAAATTTGCAAAGCTATTAAAGTGCCACTGACAAATGAGACTTATCATATTTGTAAAAAAATAATCACGACATATCTTCACATTCTGGACTATTTATCCACTGAAACGTTAATTTTGGCGTAATATTTTAACTTTTATTATATAACTACATACACACACACACATACATACATACATAACATAAATATTTTATTATGTAAATATACAGGGTGTCCCGAAACTCAACGTCAAGCCGAAACGGGACGATAGGATAGATGGTAACCATCATCAGAAAAATCAGAAAAAAAATCTATCCCATGTTCTTTAGGAATTATGGGCATTAAACCAAAAAAAGCAGAATTTCTCCATTTTTTAACCATTTTTTGGTTATAGAGGTTAATGTTGGTTATTTTTGTCCATTTTAAACGTGTCACCATAACCCTAAATAACGTATCTTTAATCACAATAAAAAATAATAGCACAAATGCCCCAAATTTTCTTAGAAATGACACTTTTTGCTAAACTATGAATTTAACATTTTCAAAATATACTGACTGACAGAGCCTCCTGAAAAAAAATTGTACTTGAGTGCCTTGGCAAGTGCCATTAAAAGTTGGCGCCTTTAATCAGAATTCCAAAATGGTACAACACTTGGTGGGTTACGACTAAAAAATATGAGTAAAAAAAAACTTTAAATAATCCCATTTCATCAAATTTCAGTTTACTTAACTAAAATGTTTTTGATTCGCACAAACTCTTTGGTGGTCCTTAATTTGAATATATCCCCTAATGGATTTTTTTTATTGGGGCGTTCTCAAACAAAATAAATGACTGTAACAATTTTATTAGAACTACAGCAAATGTTAAAATTGTCGACCTTCGGCTCTCACACAGGCTCTACATCGTCTCAAAAAATGATCGATGAATGATGAATTATTAATCTTGCATAGATTTTAAATTTATTTCGTGTGCTGCTTCAATGATCCTTTGTCGAAGTTCAGTAATGTTTTCAATGCTTTAGTAGTATTTATCGTAATGGGATGCAAACTGTCAAATTAGTTTGGTGTAGAGGGCGCTGTGTGTCCCGAAACTCAACGTCAAGCGGGATCTGGGTGAAGTACCAGGCTATACCAGCTCCAATAAAAATAAGAAAAAAAATCTACAACTCTTGGTTAAGGGAACACTGTCATATTTCTGAAATTGACGAAAGTTGATACCCTATGCCAAATGTTTCGGTACTATCATCACAATTAGCTTACTGAAAGCGTGCCCTCCAGAGGGTGCTATAAGTTTGTTACCTGTTAAAATTGTTAAATCTATCTATTTCAAAATAAAACAATACTTTCCCTTTACGTGACAAGTTGTGCGGTTTGTGTTTTCTTTGAAAAAAAATCTTTTTTGCCTTTATTTCTTAGTTACTACTTCTTAGTTATTTGTTTCTTTTTGTGAAACATTGTTTTTGATATCGTATTTTGTTAAAATTTTTATGATGAGGTTATTTTAATTTTGTTTGTAACAAATATACAGCGCCTTCTACACCAAACTAATTTGACAGTTTTTTTTTTTGTTCCCCTCCGCGAGTAGGATAAAAATGCCCTGACGCATACTCTGGCGCGATTCCAAAGTTATGTGGGACTCGTCCCGACGCCTACCAGGACCATACCCACTAAAAACCCCCTGTCGGCTCGTGCATTTTTGCCACTCAGCCTTCATCTGAGCGACGGCCAGTTGGAGAAAGAGGCCGCGCTAGCGGGGCCCAGAAGGGGTCACCCGCTGGGATTACATAGCACTGAAGGTGCTCAAAGCACTGAAGGTGAATACATAGCACTGAAGGTGCTCAAAATGAAAATCAATAATTAAAACAAAAATTAAAAAAATTGCAAAATAAAATTGAATTAATTCGCATTTACGTTAGAATTATGATTTACGTTAGAATTAGAATTTACGTTAGAATTAGAATTTGCGGCCAGAAGGGCTTCGAGATCGGCTGACGGTCTGGTGGATGAGTACGCTTGCGCATTCCTAGGCCTAGCGACTTTGAACTTCGAATCTAACACAGGAGTAGTATATGAGACTGAATCACGAACTAGAGGATTGGGATGGGTTTCGGAGCGTTTGAAGAACGCTTCAGAGAGTGTTTTGAGATGTTGTTGTACTGTAGGCAGTTCAAGATCTCTATGCAAGTCCGCGTTACGCACGTACCACGGTGCGTTTGTGGCCCTGCGGCAAAAGAGGTTTTGAACTACCTGCAGTTTGTGCAGGAGGGAGGGTTTGGCGTGGGCAAAGATTGGCGAGGCATACGTTATGACGGGTCTAACGCAGACCTTGTAAAGTGTACGTTTGTTTCTGAAAGACATTTTACTTTTTCTACCTAACATGCTATTTAGGCGGCCTAAGTAGTGACGAGCGAGTTTCGAAACTCTTTCGACGTGTGGCTTGAAAGAAAGCGTCGGATCTAATGTGACGCCTAAGTATTTAGTACTGCGCTTCCAGGGGATGGGAATGCCTAGCATTCGAACGTGGGGATCGTCATCGGGACGACGGCGTTTGTGGTCGAAGCGCATCGCAGAACTCTTTTCAGGGTTCACATCGATGCGCCATTTTTGAAACCATACACCAAGGGCGTTTACGGCCTTTTGGAGTCTGGTTAGAAGGTGCGGAACACTGTGGCCTTTGGTATAGAGTGCGGTGTCGTCGGCAAAGAGGGCGAGTTCGACGCCTTTCGGCGGGATGGGAATGTCGTTGGTGTACACGGTGTACAGCAGAGGGGCGAGGACTGAGCCTTGAGGGACTCCAGCCTTTATGGGACGAGGCGCAGAAAGCGTGCCTTCGTGTTTAAATCGAAACGTACGGTCTTTGAGAAACGACGCTATTAACCTGACTAGGCGATCCGGTAAGCCTATCTTGTAGAGTTTATAAACGAGACCGCTGTGCCAGACTTTATCGAAAGCCTTGGCTACGTCAAAGAAAACCGCGACTGTTTTATAACGACGCGGATAGAAACCGTCAAGTATATACTCCACGATTCGATGGACTTGCTGAGGGCAGGAGTGTTTCGCGCGAAAGCCGAACTGATGGGGAATAATGAGAGGATCGCCATCCGTTGGAAACAGATGGTTCCGCATTCGAGAGAGTATGACTCTCTCGAGAAGTTTAGACATTGCCTTGAGGAGGCTGATGGGTCTGTGATTAGCCGGGACATTCAGAGGTTTGCCCGGCTTGGGAATGCCTATGACTGTCGCTTCTTTCCAAGCTTTTGGGAAGTAGCTATGGTCGAAGCAGGCATTGAAAATGATAGCTAACAAGGTAAGCATCTGTTGAGGTAGGTGCTTAAGTGCGTGGTTGGAAATTCCATCCGCACCCGGAGCCTTTTTGGACTTTTGATTTCTAATGAGAAGCAAGATTTCGTCATTAGAGACTGTGACAGGGTCGGCGGTAATGGGGAGAGAGTCTCTGCGAAGGAATTCGTCCTCCACCGCCTGGATGTGTGAGGGATCAGTAGGTTGCGTGCTGGGCGAGCATTGTGCGGCAATGCTGTCGGCGAAGCATTCGGCTTTCTCTTCGACTTCAAAGGCAGTAGTGCCATCGGGACGAGTGAGAGGAGGAACGTGAGAGGCGGTGTCTACGCGTAAGGCTCGGGCCATGCTATAGTACGCTTGGTGGGACGGAGAGATATTCGCCATGAGATCGTTCATCTGAGCGTCTCGGAGTTCCGCGAGGCAAGACCTAACTTTACGTTGAAGCCTATTCGCAGCTGTTCTATATGCGGGCGTGGGATTTTCTTCATTTCTTGGCTCTCCGGAGAGCCGCGTTCTTAGCTTTAATAAGATTGCTAACCTTTTCGTTGTCACTGATGGCTGAGTTGATAGCATAAGTGAGAGAATTTACTAATGAATCAATTTTATCCGGGCTATCTAATTGTTCAGGAGAGATCGCGAGTGGAGAGTTCGGGGCCTCTAAGGCTGAAACTACCGTATTTTTAAAGCCTTTCCAGTTGGTAAAGGTCTTAGGAGAGGTAACGTTATCGTTCGGCGGTCCTAGCACGAGGGAAACGGGGCGATGGTCGGAGCCTAGGTCATCGAGCGGTTCGATAGACCTTAGATCAAGATTGATTCGCTGATAATTGCAAAGTCGAGGATGTCAGGAGAGTAGGACGGGTTGTTGGGATAGTGAGTGGGAGTGATGGGGGATATGACGTCTAGGTCAAGGGAGTTAGTGATGTCGAGGAGAGCGATACCGCTGGTGTTAGTCGATAGGCACGTCCAGTCAGTATGTTTGGAGTTAAAGTCTCCGAACATAATGACTGTATGGCCGAGGGCGAGAATGGCCTCAAAGTCGCTGCGGATTGGTCTGGTACCACTAGGTATGTAGGTTGAAGCTATGATGATGGTCGGATGACCAGTCATAGCCAATCTACACACAGTGGCTTCCATGTTGAGGAGAGGAGGGGTAGGGAGAGGATAGCAGTGGAAGCCTCTTTTGTAATATATAGCGGTGCCGCCGAAACCGTCGGAGTTTGGCCTATCGTTACGAATAAACGCGTACTTAGGTATAGCGAATCCCCTGGAGTGGTTTGGAGTAAGCCATGTCTCCTGGAGAAGGAATAAGTCAGGTTCTTTGTTCTGAAGGAACAGTTTAATCTCGGGAATGTTGGTGTTAAGGCTACGAGCGTTAAAAGATACTAGGGATAAGCCCTTGGGTTTAATACGACTGGACGCGGGATTCGCGGGTCTAGACATTATAATTTACTTATTTACGATTTTATACAAAAATAAAAAATAAAAAAATTTACAACGAACTTAGGAGCGAGTGATGCTCGGCTAACGCGAATAAACGCTCTTGAGGAGAGCGGGCGGCTCGCAGTTTGCGTGCGAGAACAGAAATTTCCGTAATGTCGACGTTTTGAATGACGTCGAACACGGTCTTCATGTCCTCAGCCAACGACGACTGAGGTGAAGATGACAAAGCAGGACGCGGCCCTACGGAAGCTACGGTCGGGAAGGTGCAGGCGGGACAGCCGGACGCTGCCTCCAAGACAGAGTCGGAGTAGGCGTCGGCTGAACGGGCTTTGCTTCCGGGGGACCCCGGTTGCGCAGCGGCGGGAAGTTAGCGGGAGTGAGTGGCGGCGCCGGTTTAGGCGCGACCCTCTTGGCGGTGGAGCGCGGAGCGCGCGGGCAACCCCTGTAGTTAGCTGTGTGACCGGACTGGCCGCACAGCACACAGGCAGGGGGGGAAGTGGATTCGGGAGTGCGAGTGCACTCCTTCGTAAAATGTGGATCCAGGCACTTAACGCACCTGGGGGGAGCTGAGCAGTTAGCCGCTGCGTGGCCGTAGAGCTGGCAGCGGTGGCACTGCCCAGGGTGACCGCGGGGGTTGGGACGCTTGACAGAGATATTTGAGAGTCCGCAAATTGTGCGAGCCTCTCTAAAGATCTCCCTCGAGTTGGGAGTATTTGACAGGATTACTAAAGCTAAAGGAAAACGCCTACCGCGGTTGGAGTGCATCTTATGCACTGCTTCGGCCGGGAAACCCTGGGACTTAAGTCCTCGAGGATTTCTTCATTCGCGAGCTCGAACGGCACGCCCCGTAGTACTGCGCGGATCTTAAGCTCCTCCGGGAGGACGTAGGTGTGATACGCGATTTGTTTTAAGGAAAGTAACCTGGTGAACGCGCGGAAGTCGTCGACGGTCGCGACTTGAATTTTAATTGTATCGCCAGCGTTGGCGGCTTTTAAGTAATTAATTTTGTGCTCTTTGCACAAGTTAGAAACCGCGGTCCAGCGCGCTTTTTCCCGCAGGAAGACGGGCGGAGGGAGCTGAGGTTTCGGTGGGACGGGAGCGCATAGCGTCGCTGGCTTCGATGAGACCGACGGAGACGCGGTCACTTCGAGTGACATGAGCGCCGCGGGGGCGGGTGTAGAAGACACCGGGGTTGGCTCGGGTGTTGAAGACACCGCGGCTTTTTTCGAACGCTTCTTAGAGCGTTTGGCAACTAACTGGAACGCGGGCTCAGGAGAACCGGTTAGGGTGGCGGCGACCGACGAAGCTTCGGACGCGGCGGAGTCTGAATCGCTCCCGGGAGCGGTACGCTTCCTGCGAGATGAGCGCGAGGATGAGACCGACGCGCAGTCCATATCGGATGGAACGGGAGACGCGGGAGAGCTATACACCTGAGGGGCCGGGGTTGAGGAGTGAGGGGCCGGGGACGCAATAGATGTCTGTAAGGCCTGCGTTAGTACGTCAGTGGGTATGCTTACGCCGGACGCAGCGAGCGCCTGGGCGAATGACCTAAGAATATTAACAAGGTCCATTGGAGGGCTTGGAATTACAATATGTAATATATAAATATATAATGTATGACTAGGTTCCCTAGCAAACCTAGCACCTATTTATATAACAAATGCCTAGGATTCCTAAATAAAAAACCTAGCGAACCCTAGCGGCAAACCTCCCTACCAGCGGTAGGGGGGCTGGGGAGAATAACTTAAAACTAACCGTAGTACGCCGAAGGCCGCTACCTGGAAACCTAAAAAAAGGGTACGCAGGTAAAGAGTTGACCGCGTTAGGGTCAACCTTTACCGACAGAAAGGACAAATACACACGAAAACACACAGATATGATAAAAATTAATATGAAAATAGGAGAAAATAAATAAAATAGAGAAGAGAAAAAAATTAAAATATAAAGGACTGGTTCAGTACAAATTCGTTGTCACCGTTAAGTATCCTTTGCACTGAAACCAGACTACTTACGCTGGGCACAACACTGCACTCAGCACAAGCACAACACAACTTAGCACAGCACTTTGAAGACTAAGGGGCTTAGTCGCAAAGAAAAATCGCACTTCGAAAGCACTCAGACGGAGTAGAAAAACCTTGAGAACCGTAGCACGGAACCAACACGCTAAACTGTGACGTCAGTAGACTGAGCGCCACGGAATATCGGGAAGGGACCAAACAACGGAGAACGGGGTCTTGCACGTCCGCACTGGGCGGCGATCGGAGCGAGAATGTGAATTTGACAGTTTGCTTCCCATTACGATAAATACAACTCGTATGCCGGCGTTATGAATGCGTGAGAAAGATAGTGACCCGGGTTAAGAGTGAGCGAGATGGATAGTGACGCCAACAATTTTGTTGTTATTGTTGACACTTCAGTTCGCTTCGTTCTTCCTTATACTGCGCATCTTCCCGTATTCGTATAATATTCGAACTAACGACACTGGCTTTTGTTAACCTGGACTCGATATTCCATTTAACAGACGAATTTGGCTTTATTTTCCTGGATTTGATTTGTGCCGTATGAGTTGTGTTGGTATTCAACATTGTAAACAGCGGAAGAATATGCTAACATGCATCTCATCTACGGTGAGTGCCGTAGGAACAGTTCCGCGACAGCCAGATAATATCGAGAGAGATATCCAAATGCAGAGCGTCACCCAGATCACCGTGTGTTTATAAGTGTACATATGGCATTCTCAGAAGAACGATTACCCAGTACTCGTATGTCCGGTGGAAGACCTCGAAGAGACGACGATGACGTCGTTGTAAATGAAGTACAGTCTGACCCCAGCATTTCAGTAAGTGTTATTGAAAGTTCTACAAAGGTACCAAAGAGAAAAATTTAATTAAAATTCATTTACGATTTCATCTTTTGGACTAGGCCTCAATTTCTTCAAGGATTCTGTAGCTAGGGTAATCAAATCTAGTAAACCCCTTCAATAACAATAACTTTAAACTGACAAAAACGTAGCTTAAATAATTATAACGTTATACGTGTTTTTTTTGTTCGTTTTATATTTTTGTATTTAAATAATTAAATTAAATAATCTCTTACTTTAAATTTATATTGATAACCTCATCCCTGTTTCCTCTTGCTCGTTGTATATTTGTGTGTTTGAAAATTTATTAAAAATAAATAAATTAGTTAAACTTAAATAATAATTAACAACTATTTATAGATTGTGTTACAGTTGTATACTTTAAGGATGTGGTCGTCACCTAATTAGAGTGACTTTTAGAATGTAATTTTGTTTTTTGTTATATACCTATGTTTATTTTGATGTACACTCTGTTGGTGACCTATTAAATAAGTAAACATGTTCAAGCTCGGTTAACAGAAAATGTTGCCAAAGATTGTAACGATAAACATATTTTATATCGTACAAAAGTAAGTAACACTTCATTAAATGTATCAATAATTATTAAGATGTTTATGTAGCGTCTGTTCTAGGCCATTTATAGTGAACGCCATCCACGAATAGTAGGGCGCGCCTTCGTGAAGTGCTCTCTTTATACGGAGTAACGTCTGAGGAACAACGTTTTGGCGACTGAACAACTCTACGTCCGAGTAATACTCGTACACAAGGAACTTTTCAGCCACCTGTTAAACCACGAAGGCTACCTTGAACCTCCTTCTTGTTTATTTGTCCGCAGTGGCAGGGAACTATTTACCGTCTCAAAAGTACGAATATCTGCAACGTGTTGACGCCATTCCATTTACTTTTCTTTAAATGGCACCTAGTTTTATTTATTCCTTTTAAAAGCGACCATGCTTGTTTTCTTTCAATATTTATCAAATATGATATGAACTAAATCATTTCAATTTCAATAACATAAGTAAAATTAAACTCTACGACTTCATTGGACACAAATCAATAACTCACAAATGCAGCTTGCAAACCGCACATTACACAAACATTGGGATCTCTTCAGACTCCAGACTTCCATTTTATCACGGAAGGGTGAACTCCAAATCATAACACAAAAGATAAATACGGTTATTTTACACCAATGCGGTAGATAATATCTTTTATGTTCAAAATCAACAGGAAGCTTGCCAATGGGGCATGTAACCTACACTTATTATAGACTTAATTTATTAACTTTAAAGCGATACGAATATCATCCTTACCACGTGAAACGTGTACAAAGTTTACTCTTAATTTTTACAGAACGATGTTGGCGACAAATTATGAAGATCCACAATTTTTTGATAAAATTTTGTGGACAGATGAGTCCACATTTAAAAATAGCTTACACAATTTACAAGCTTGGCACATAGAAAACTCACATTTGATGCGAGAAGACCACTCGCAATACCAATTCAAAGTCAACATGTGGACCGGAATTTTAAATGGAAGAGTCGTTGGACCGTTTGAAATGCCGGATACATTAAATGGCGAGACTTACTTAAATTTTCTCCAAAATGATCTCCAGAACTTTTTAGAAGAAGTACCACTATCTACACAAAGATCTGGTTACAACAAGATGGTACAACAAGTATTTAAGCTCAGAATTTCCCGAAAGGTGGATTGGGCGACTTGGAACTATCACATGGCCTGCTCGATCTCCGGATTTAAATCCATTAGATTTTTTTACTGGGGTTGCATAAAAGAAAAAGTTTACGCAAAAAGCATTGAAAACATTACTGAACTTCGACAAAGGATCATTGTAGCAGCACACGAAATAAATTTAAAATCTATTCAAGAATAATAAGGCGATCTTTTGAGACGATGTAGAGCCTGTGTGAGAACCGAAGGTCGGCAATTTGAACATTTGCTGTAGTTCTAATAAAATTGTTACAATCATTTATTTTGTTTGAGAACGCCCCAATAAAACAAAATCCAGGGGATTTAACTGACTTTGATAAAAGTAGCGTCACTATCTGTCTCGCTCACTCTTGTCAAACTCCACAATCCATCTCTCTCATCATCATTCATCATTCTGTCGTAAAATTAAGGAGCACCAAAGAGTTTGTGCGAATCAAAAACATTTTAGTTAAGTAAACTGAAATTTGATGAAATCGGATTATTTAAAGTTTTTTTTTACTCATATTTTTTAGTCGTAACCCACCAAGTGTTGTACCATTTTGGAATCCTGATTAAAGGCGCCAACTTTTGATGGCACTTGCCAAGGCACTCGAGTACAATTTTTTATCAGGAGGCTCTGTCAAAGTCGATATATTTTGAAAATGTTGATCTCATAGTTCAGCAAAAAGTAAGAAAGAAAATTTTGGGGTAATTGTGCTATTATTTTTTATTGAGATTAAAGATACGTTATTTAGGGTTATAGTGACACGTTTAAAATGGACAAAAATAACCAACATTAACCTCTATGACCAAAAATTGGTTAAAAAATGGAGAAATTCTGCTTTTTTGGTTTAATGCCCATAATTCCTAAAGAACATGGGATGGATTTTTTTTCTGATTTTTCTGATGATTGTGACCATCTATCCTATCGTCCCGTTTCGGCTTGAAGTTGAGTTTCGGGATACCCTGTTATTATTGTAAGTATGTATATTTATATATTTTATAAACTGTACGCATATTTACTAATTATAAACAAACTTCCATAAAAATACATGTATAATATGAATAAAAAGTTAATATTGATATTGGGTTGACAAAAAAAATGGAAAAAATCACAATATATAATAATAGAAAGTAATATTACTATATAAATTATAATTTTAAAAAAAACTGTTTTTGCGTAACATTTTCAGCTATATTTTTTGAATATACTACGTTTTTAGACAAGAGACAAACTGGTCACTTACTGTTCCTTCTGTCCTTTGTTTATTCTAATTTCACCTTAGATAAGAAAAATGTTCCTTATATCGTAGTCATTACATCTGATTTGCTTTGAGTGAATGAATTTACCTTGCCGTCAGTACCTACCTTGCACACACTTGCGAATAGTACGGGAGGTAACTTTTTTTGCTCGGGTTACTTAATGCTACCGTCAAAATGTCGAGTTTGTACATTTTTGATGTAACTAATGTAACTTTTCCTAATAATTTATTTGTTATTTTTAGTGTAAAAATGAATTTTTTAACTCACGCTTTTAAGTTTTTGGCAAATAAAGAATAACTTAACTAGCCTGTATAAATGAGCAAGATATCGGTACCGTAACAACCGTACTTCTCGTTCAATTCATATTCACTTGGACCCTAATATAGAAACATAAATGAGGCATTTAGCTAGTGTTGACTATGTTTGCATGTTGGTTTATCTTTCATATCCTTTTCTTAATACAAAGTATTCCTAAGGAAACTGAACACAACTTTGTCTATATTTTTATCAATAAGGTAGTACTTGGGAACGGCTTAGCTAAGATAAAAAAATAAAAATGAAAAAAAACTTCGTAATAAAACTATACTTCTGAGTTTATTATCTCATTATATTCTCATATATTAAACAAAGAGCTTTGCAACTATTAACATACAGCTTGGGCGACGGCGTTTTGGATAATAATCATCGACCCTTCATTTTGTTTTTTACAAGTTCTTACATTACTCGTGTTTAAATTCAAATATATTATTTCTATTACAGTATTCCTTAGCAAACCTTACTCATGGCGTTAAAGCTCGATCATCGCGATTACTTCAGGTTTACGTTTAATGATAAGAAGATGCACTTATCTATATATTATAAAAAGTAAATGCTTGTTTGTTTGCTTGTTTAAATATAATCGATAACCACACAGATCACCAAACAAATTTAAAAACTTTTTGCTCCGTTTGAAAGGCACATTATCCAGAACAACAAGGTAAAGTAATAAAGTTATATAAATCCCGAAATTCCCTCGATATCAGGAGCTACGGGGGTGTAACCGTATTTATTATTAAATGATCATATGATTATAAAGCTTGGCTGCGCAGGCCGCGACCCAGCGCTTAAGTAAAGTTGATATTGCGATGTGGATCACACGTTATGATTGGTTGGTTGAGTAGCGCGTCACCGCTACAGGTATTTGCTAGCATGCTAGTATTATCTCTTTTTTTTGAACTCTAAAAATACATACAACAGGTCTGCCAGCAGACACTTTGTAAGTAGTACGATAAACGAAGCGACAGGCTACCTTTAACATTATCTAGGGAACCTATATATAACTGTTAGTCCAAAAAACGACAATCTTAAATTCTCCATTCATACGATAACAACTAGTTCACTAATAGGCTTTTTAAGGTATATCTAAAACATTATTTCACACAAGTTTTAGAATAACAATACATCGAAATGTAATAAAAGTAAGATGATCACATTCTTAAAATGTGTTCAATACATCATAATCACCCTTTTGTCGTATATCGAGATCGTCCTTAGGTTTCGAGGTTTTCATTATTCGAGGACCTGTTTACACTATCACCGTTAATTATTTGGCAAACGCTTTTGCCACACTGCCACTTTATTTAGCTTTAAATAACAGAAAACAATCTTTAAACTACCAATCTACCTTGCCTTCGTCTACCCTTTAACTAAACTATCCGAATTAATGTAAATCTCACAGATTAAGTAAACTACATAATTTTTATCGAAAGCTACTTCTAGCTCAAATTATTATAGAAAGCTTAAAAAATTATTCGCCATAAGTGTATCAGCACAAATGGCTGTGGTTGCCTCAGTAATGCTTGCTATAAAGTTCACATTGCGTGACATATTACCGCTATGTATTTACATTACAATGATACTCGTAAAAGTGGAAAGCTTTGAAAACGAGGGATTAAAGGAAAGTTTACTTATGTGAAGGCTGCTTGTGAGATGGAATCGATAGGCCGGGAGTTCGAACAGTCGATAGAGATTCCTTTGTGGATTCAGCTATAAAGTTTCGACTTAGTGTAATGCATTTTAAAATTAACTTAAATATGTAAATATCCGCAGCTGAAATCTAAACACCGTACTAAGACTTTATTAACTGTGCTAAATGGTCAAATTTATGTCATACTGTTTAGTCAAGAAATATGTCTGAGATCTCCTACACTACATTGAAAGAAACTCAAATTTTTTTGACCGTTTAGAGATAAGTACGCTTTTTAGATTTCAGTCTAAGTTTACACGAAGATTATTATTCCACATTAGGAATATCATTGCGGGACTACCTCACATTATAAAAATTAAGCTATGAACGAAAATTACTGAACTAAAAGATTTAGCACTGTCTGATCGAATTTTGTTCAGCCCGGTGCTATTATTATCTTAATAAATAATTTCTGAACCCATGTAGGATTAATATTTATCTTTCTACATTTGTCTTCCTAACCTAAGCATTCGCACGCACATATTGCTTTATCCTAGTTAGAGCAGCTGGTAAAGCCAGTTCCATATATCGTGACTACACATTCCACGGTATATAGTATTTTATTGGCAATAAATTGTATATACAAAAGATAACACGTATTTTCACCACTGTGGAAATATCACAAAAGAATTTTGAAATTGGAGTTGTAGACTCTTGTAAATTCAAGAATGGGTTTGTATATTCACAACATCATGGTATCGGTACAAAAAACTCTGTCATTCTAGCTGCATTAAGGCTTGTAATCATAATATTAGGGCAGCAATCTTGCGTCAGCAGTTAGCTACCAATCACTAAATTTAAAGTGTCGGATAACAGTGTGGAAATCATTAAACAAAATCGTGTACAAACGGTTGGCTTAGAACTGTAAAAAACCTAAATAATAAATAAAATATTTTAACAATGTGGCTTTTAGACCTAATATTAGGTATAAATACTTACAATGAGGTTATCACTAGCGTAGCAACCGCGCCCTTACCTCTGAAGGGCCTATTGACTGCAGAATGGATGCGCCAGTGCCACGCCCCGACGAGCGCGTCTCCATGATTTATATTAACTCTGGGATCCGATGCGCTTGAGCCTAGTAAATTGTACGGTTCTAAGGATAAATTGATAGCAGCGTTAACTTGAACACTGCAGAGTGTTTTTGTAATATTTATGAGGATTTTATACAAAGGTATGTGGAGAATTAAGCATATGGTTATTCCAGGTGCATCTATGTTTTGCTCTAGAATTTCATATCTAAGCAGTAAGTTGGCTTTGCACGAGACAGCAAATTTTGAGTAAATCTTAAACAATGTCAGATTCTTTAATATATGAGTAATTTTCCTCATGCCTTTGCATAACGACAAGTTACGGGTCATGTGTCATAATATTGTTCTTTTTTTTAACACGGTGCAAGGAACAGATTTACTGGCTACGATGATTATATTTCATCGCTTCTTAAATTATTCATACCTTAAAATGATATAGGTGTATTTAAAAATGTTAGCTTCAAAATAATGAGTTTTTAAGTAGCGATTTGTGTACGTATTTATAGCTTAAATATCTCTCGCTGTAATATCTACATCTGGAAGAAAAGTGTGTTGAAAATGCCTCTAATATTGCAGTTTTTATACAGGAATTAATTTTAATGACAATTTCTGCTGTAAAAGCAAGCATGAGGTTAATGAACAGCATCGAAATAATATAAATGATTTATGAGACGAATGCATGTAATATTAATTGGTGTGTCATCTAATTATTATTTTTTGATGATTAACACATCAACATTTAAAAGTGGGTGTCGAAAGGCAATTTAAGAAAGTCGTATATTCAGTTGAATATTTACGATTGGGTCGCACAACAGGGATTGTTGGGGAGCTCAAGATAAGGACTAGTTATAACGTTGTCGATAATAAATGTATCTACAAGGTTGTGTGTAAAAATGTGTTTATAAGGTGATAATTCGTTAGGGATTAAATCAAGCAAGTAAAAAGATGGCTCTCATATTTAAATTGTCTTAATTTACTTACTTACAATCTAAAATCAAACTTCAAAAATGTTTGTGTTTTTCAATGTTACTTCGATAAATAAACTGTTGACACCGAGGTCTTTATTTTGTCTACGCTTTATCCTTACATGTGTTAATATCGAAGTGTTTTGAACTGAATCTATGTAGTAGTAATCTTAAACTGAACATTTGCTATTGCTTCTAATTGTCAAAACCTTATACACAGAGGTATGGAGGGCTTGCTGTTCGTCCAAATTAGCTGTTCAGTAATGAATTTTACAGCTGTAAACTACAGTAGCAGTGACGTCCTTAGTTGCAAAGTAAAAGAGAAACCGACGTGTTCATTCAGAACATTTTAATTACATGAAATTATCTCAACATTAAGCCGGCCTCAGCGCTCAAACGAATTTCGCCAATAAAAAAATCAATTATACAGATTAGGTTAAGGTGCTTTTGCTGGAAAATCACTTTCGAACCCATGTTCTTGATTAAAATAGTTTATTAATAGTTTCTACCAATAAATAAATAAGTAAAATTAACATTCGATATGACTATAAAGAAACCACATTTAAACTGCTACTTTTATCTTCGAACACAACCTAAATATGTCATGATAAGGGTACGCCCACGCGTGAAATAGTAAGAAAAAAATATTTAAAACTTAAGCTTTATTGCGTAGGCAATAAAGTTGAGTATTTAAGAAGTGCTTTAAAATGATTTAGTTACTTGGAGGCTACTTTCCAACGAGTAAATAAGCTTTCGCTATCTTTGAACGCGACGATAATTGTTTGTTTTTGGAGACAAGTAATGGCGGTTTGAGTTCTTTTATAAACGTGATATAATATTACTGATATTGGCAGTTTTTCCTGATTTAATCGACCGAAAATCCATTTTTTGTAACTGAGCAGTTTTCATCTGGCACCGTTTATTCAAGTCCATTTTTCGTTTAAATGTATCAGATTAAACTGAATTATGATTTAAGTATTAAAAACTACGGATTCAATTTTTAAAATATTTTTTTATAAAAGAGTGGCGAGAGGTTCTATTTCTGTCGGCTTTTTTGTCTCTCATAATACCTCGTAAAATGCAAAGTATAAGTTGTAATAACGCAATCTCGATGAAGATGAAGAAAAACAAGACTTTTACCAAGTCTTTATTCTTTTACCTATGATGACCCAGAATAAACATAAACACACATATAAAGATCAACAACCATGACCCTGTGGCCAACAAATATCTGTGTTTATCACTCAAATGAATGCCCCGACCAGGAGTCGAACCTTTGGCATATGATAGACCACTACCCATTACGGCACTCGCCCGACTTAATTCTCAAGCAAATACGTAGAGGATACGTCGATTCACTGATATTTATGACCTTTAAAAACATTAGTTAAAAGATAATAGGTCTTTACCTATGAAACTGCCGTTTTGCCGTACTGGCCATTTAAAATGAAAATATTTTTTTTTTTTGCCTAATAATTCTAATTTTAAATTAATTTTATTTGACAAACATGGAATTCTTTTTCTAAAATCGTCATTTGTTTAATAGTTAGTGTTTTGTTTTCAACGCATTCGAACATTTTTCGTCATCATGGATAAGTTAAAAATTCGAGTAATTATGGAGTATGAGTACCGTCGTGGCAGCAAAGCGACACAAGCGGCACGCAACATCAACGACGTTTACGGAGCGAACACTACAAACGAACGCACCACCCGTTATTGGTTTACCCGCTTCCGTTCTGGAAATTTTGACCTGAAAAATGAACCCCGTGGTCGTCCGAAAACTTTGGTCGACAATGACGAATTAAAGGCAATTGTGGAAGCTGATGAAACTCAATCCACGGCTGAATTAGCAGCAGCTTTCGACGTTAGCATCAAAACAATATTGGTCCATTTGCGTCAAATTGGCAAGGTAAAAAAGCTTGACAAATGGGTACCCCACGAACTCAATGACCGCCAGCGCGAAGTACGCGTGGAGACGTGCCTTGCACTGCTCAGCAGGCATACAAATGAAGGAATTCTGAACCGCATTGTTACTTGTGACGAGAAATGGATCCTGTTTGACAATCGTAAGCGCTCAGCAAGTTGGTTGGACCCTGGTTCAGCACCCAAACAATGCCCTAAACGAAAACTTACCCCTAGAAAAGTGATGGTCACTGTTTGGTGGTCTAACGCGGGTGTAATTCATCACAGCTTCTTGCCAAACGGGACAAGCATTACTGCAGATGTGTACTGTGAAGAACTGAACACAATGATGGAGAAGCTCGCACGTCTCCAACCAGCTTTGGTCAATCGTTCGGCTCCACTGCTCCTGCACGACAACGCGCGACCTCATACTGCACAGCTACAAGAGTTGGGGTTGGAAGTTCTCCGTCATCCGCCGTACTCACCAGACCTTGCGCCTACAGACTTCTACTTTTTCCAGAATTTGGATAACTTCTTGGCGGGAAAAAAATTCAATACCCGAGAGGCAGTACAAAATGCCTTTGAAGAATTTGTTGCCTCCCGTCCAGCTGATTTCTTCAAGAAAGGCATCAATAAGCTACCAATGCGTTGGCAAAGATGCATTGATTGCATGGGTGATTATTTTGATTAATAGAAATAAAAAATATATAAAAAAAATTACGCTTCATTTATTTCGTGAAAAACGGCAATTTCATAGGTAAAGACCTAATATATTATTAAAGTAGAACTGAAAAACTGGTAAGTGACGTCACGATTTTAACATGTCACATCGTTAAAAACAAAAGTGACTGTAATTTGTACCAGGGGAAATGACGTTTTGGTATTCAAATTTATGATTGACTTTAATTAATAAAAATAGGTATTATTGAGTAAGTAAATTAAATTAATTATAGTCAAGTAGTACTAATATACAAACATTACACATAAAGAATATTGCATAATCGTATTAAACAAGATCGGCTGGCGCAAAAACTTAGTGTTTCGTGGTATTTGATCCTTGTAACTCTGAAAACATTGAACATTGAAATATTAACGTGACGACCGCGGGTGGGAGACGATCCGGAGAGATGCGACCCGGCCTGTCAACGTCTAATGCCATTTGAAAATCACGGTAAGGGCTTACGTCAAGTAACTTCGCATCGTGTTGCTGCGCAGTTGTCGTATCTTAGGCATTTCTCCGCGTTGATCTTGTTTCTAGTTAAGCAAACTTAATTTCTGCAAAAAGTCTATACATAATTTATTCACTTAACATACGTAAAAACCTTAGCGCCAGTACATAATTCGACCTTGGATAAATAACTCGTGTACAAATGCCACTGAATAGCAGGTGAATTCGATGCTCCCCAACTTTTATTACTAGAAATATAAACTGCTTACTTCCTCGTTTTAGAGAAGCAGCAATTCGTGAAGTAAAGCAGCGCCTCCGGCGCACCACCCGGAGCTGCCTCACTGACATACATTTTTCTATAACTCGTTCCTATTTTATTTATTTATCCGCACTCCTTACACACCAAGCGCGAATTAGGCCTTACTTGCGTGCTTAATTATAAAGAAAACACGTGAAATTTTAATTTCTGTGTGAGTACGGATGCATACCTAGTGCCACTTACTTTTTTGTTCGTTTTTTTTATATTGAAAGGCATAGAGCAGTAGCTGATGCTAATTGCTTAATTTGTAACTATTTGTTATTTCTTTGTTAACGGCTGCGGTTACAATAGTGGAGCTTTCTTTTTATATTAGGTAACAATACAGACTTTTTTTAGAATGACTGGTGCCATTTGCATCTGTCTTTCGTAGGATATTCTCATCGATTTCTAACTATAAATAATTTATTGACACGTGCGAACAGTAATGAGCAAACGTTTTGCCAATATGTCAATTACATTATACCAATATGTAATCAGTTAAAAAAAACAATGAACCGTACATATACAACCAGCGTCCCTTATTGTTAAAATTTTTACGTTTTCTAATTGGTACAACAAAGAGAATGCCTAACCTTTTCTATAATTTGGGCTCTCGTGGTTTGAATGAATATGCTTAAATCAAGCTTTCTTCAAAACCCTTTTTAGTCCTTAATAACACAAACCTTACTAATACTTAATAATACAAAAGATACACCAACACGCTCAAAAAAAGCTGAAGCTCCTAACATCTTAAATCCTTACAAACTAGCAAAATCAGAGTGCTTATCACGTCTTTTTCACATCTGTTTATCCGGCTAGCGATAGACACTTGTCCACCGAAGTGGCCCAACGTGTCACACGCCGCCGGGACAATCGCTGTACGCAGGTGAAAGTGCTCACAATTCGGGTAAATATTTAACATTCACTTTAGTATTTTTATCTGAAAGCGTATGACCTTGCATGTCGAAAATATCCACTTTTTCAAATAAATTATGTTTTAAAATTTGTATAAATGATATATGATGTATAAACGATCAAGTTATTTTTTTGTGAGGCTGAAGTTATATGAATAAAAACTTTTGAAAACTTCGATTATTTTGCGTGAACTTCGTTGGAGTATTCACATAATCAAAAATAACATTGCTATTCCCATTCGTTAGGTTAGCACATCCAAAAAGAAGTTTTTTTTTTTTGTTATCGATCCATGGTCAAATAGGCGCTGAGCAAACAACATTGTGCCTCGGTAAAGTACTCGTATCCTGGAGACGTAAGTGCAGAAATGTAAACCAATCCGATCACTAAGTGAGCTAGCGATTGATTGCAAATAAACCTCCTGCGATACGTGTCTTCAGATAAGATCTGACAAGATCAGTAGGGTAGAATAATACTGGCACTTGACATGTGTTTGACAGTAAATTACGAGAGTTTCAGCTCGGTTGTTTAGCAGCTAGCTTTTCCATCATGGTTTGCAGTTGCTGATAATAGAGATCTGTCGTAATCGTCTGGCCAGATTTATGAAAGCTGTAGTGAACGACACCGGCACTAGTCCAGCAAACGGTCACAAGTAACTCTTTTTCAGTCAATTTTCGCTTGGGTCAGGATTTGGCTGGTTCACCAAGGTTCAACTGTTGCGATGAGCGGTTCCGATAGTCGTACAGGATCCATTTTTCATGACAGGTAATGATTCGATTAAAAATCCTTTCATTATTGTGCCGGTTGAGTAATGTAACGCAGCAATCGACGCGCGTTTGTCGGTTTGCTGCACTCAATTCATGAGGTACCCACCAATGAAGCTTTTTCACCTTCCCAATTTGCTTCAAGGGGATTAAAATAGTTTTGTCACTAACACCGCAGCCTACAGCTAACTCGGACGTGGTTTGCGATGGATCAATTCTTTATTATCAACTTTGGTCTCCGGCCATCCACTGGGCTTGTTCTTTTGCGACACCGCCGCCATACACAGCATTAATATTTCGAGCCGTTTCTGCAGCACGGGTGCCATGGTGGAACTCGTACTCGTAAATAACGCGATATTTCAAGTTTTCCATTTTGTAAACTTAATGACGCAAAGAAAACACCAAAATAGGAAAAAACAAATGAATTACGGTTTTCGAAACACAAATTCGTGAGTAAAAAGTTGTATAAATTTGAAATTGGAATTCTTAACCAAAGAGGAGATAATACAGATCAAAGTGGCCAGTACGAAAAAATGCCAATTTAATACGTAAGGACCTAATATAATGATTCACATAAAATACGAGCACATTTTGGTGTCTGTAAATTCATAACTATCGGGCTTCTCCAATGAGAATTTTTATTCTGAAAATATGAGAAATCACCAAAGTAAAAGAGACAAAAAATAGAAGTAAATGGTTCTGTTTGTACAATGCTTATCCTTTGGTTATAGATAACCATTTACTGTTTTCTTACATCAGTGCAAAAGCAATTAAGACTTACAAGCATTACCTAAATGCATGACATCAAAAGATACAACATATTAGGTAGCCTGAAAAAAAAACCATAATTTTGAACCCAAATGTATTATCTTTTTGACTTAGTAAGTGACTACGTCTGCTTATCTATGATCCACCATTGATTAGAATGTCAAAACAAAATCGACACCAATCTTGGTATGGTCAGCGACAAAAGTCAAGTACAAAATTCTAATCTCTATCTACTGGAATCAGTTTAATAATTTTTTTGAAATAACCAAGTACTTTATACAATTTTTTCACTTTTTTTAGTATTCCGTAGCCGGCTAAAAAGTACCTAATTGTAAGTGGACACCATCATTAATTGTAAATGTTTATGATCATGCTGATATTGAGCATCACCGCATGCCATTTTAGATGGCACCGTATGAGCTTTCAGTCCCTAAAGATCTAAATCTAGATCGTAATAGTTTTCATATGAAAATTGTCTTGCAAGCTTAATAAAAACCTGTTTTGTTAACCGTACTATCTTCACGTTTATCATCTTTAAAATGAAGCCAAAGTGCTAATTTCCTCCTATCGGTTGAATGAGTATCTAGTATGTATCAAAATCGATAAATCAGATAGACTCCGCCCATACGAAAATTGCAGGCCATTACATTTAACAAAACCGGATTATTATAGGTATTTGCAATAAAATCATTTTACTTTCTCTTAGAAAACTTCACCTAAATCGTAAGAGTAATGTTTGAAATTGGGCGCAAATAAATGATTTTGATTAATTCATTACAGATTGATAAACGCTTGTTTAACTAGTGCCAAACTTGAAGTTATTCAAGATTGAACTTAATTGTATAGGATGTAAAGTGGTTCTATTTGTCTTTGTGTCATAAAAAAGGCGGAAAGGAAGTTTCTTTGCTAACTCGAATAGTAAAATATATAGCCAAATAAGCAAAAAATCAAAGTTAATAAAGCGGATTATATAATGTTTTAATTTTGCATTTATCAAAGAAGTTATTTTAATAATAAATTTTGTCGTATGATGCGATTTCTACATTGACGACATGGACTGTCACAGTGTCAGACACTGTGACATTGTTGTTATTATTCTTAAATTAAATTATTTATTCATTTCTTTTATTTTTCATTCAAGTTTGGAAGTGCAGAAAAAGTTTTTGTTTTCTGTTTATTTTAATGAATTTAGAATTAGTATAGAAAGCACACTAAGTTTGTAGTTTTTTATCAAACTCTCCAGTCCCAGGTCTACTGGTAGAAATTTCTTATGACATAAGTAGTACCTTTGTACAAGCATTTTATCCCATTTATGTAAGTGGAGCTGTTGGTGGAGTGGTATAAACGACCGTTCAGCGGAACTTTAAAATTTAAAGTTATATCGCTGAAATATTAAATTAATGAAAATACAAAAGAGACAGAATGATGAAAAGTTGAGATTGGATTGCAGCTAAGTTAAACCAGGGGACGAGATCTATAAAGGCTATCTATACATCTTGGCCAATTATTATAGATTCTTATAATAATTGGCCAAAATGTATTACATGTTTGCTTTGCACACTTATTTCTCATGCAGATCGATGGTCTAGTCTCACATTTAATACCTGCAGCTTTTGCATCGCAGCATTTGCGTTAAGTTAGGGGGTCTCTTTGGTACCTGTAATAAGGAGAGCTACATTTTTGTCAATGAAAATTCTTAAGTACATTTGTTTGATACTAAAAAAATACGCACTTCATGCACGTTCATAGATTTTAGAAGTTTTTCAGTTCCACTATTATATCGTCAACTCTAAATTTGACTAATGACTCTAAGGTAACAATATGCATGTACGTTTATTTGCATCCTTCAAGTTTATTGTTCGTTAAGAATATCACAAATGAGCTGATTCTGGAGTCATAAAGTCGGTGTGTGTTTGTTTTATTTTTCCTAGTGGGATACAGGAATGATAAGTATATTATAGAAAAAGTGACTTTCTAGAAAACGAATTCTTATAATAACAAACCAACAGGCTTATAGGTAATCAAAAATTCTTCTCATTAGAATTTTAAAATCTACCCACGTAAAAGCATTTCAATATATTTATTTAACACATACCACTAAAATCTTTAAAGGCCCGAATGACACGAATCACTCTTGCACACTTTCCAAAGACATCTTTTGACTACAAGTTTGAAGTTTGTTTTTCATTTCTAACAACAAAAGTTAGGTAGGAAGCTGTTGGAGAGAGGAAATTTGTTTGCTTAGAGTTGATTAACTGGAGACTTAGTAAATGAGGAATTCGAGGCGGCGGTGCTTGGTGACCTTAAACTGATTTAAATTGCAGTATAATTATTTTAAGAGTATTAATGAACATTAATGCTACAAGTCTTAAATAAATGCTGAGTCAAACGTGTCATGCATGAGTAGAAAAAAGTTGTATTTTCATTCATATTTTAGAAAAACGGGTTCATGATTTTTTGTAATAATACTACAGCCCAAGTTTTCTAAGTAAACTGCAAAATGCATTTTAAAAGTAAACTCGTTAAAAAAATTATGATGCAACTTATATTAGTCAATATATAATGTGCATCATTTTAACTTTAATTTTAAACATAATTAATAACTTTTTAACGACCGAATAAATCACTAGTTGAGGATTGAACGAATGACGCCCCGAAACAGCCACCCAGATGCTCGAGATTCTTGTCGATGAATGGATGCGAATGTAAATGATACTACTTGCCCTATAAGTATGTTACTACGAGTTTGTATGTTGCAGGTCCGTGCAGTGATAAGGTAACATGTTAGTACTTATAATATACTAGAGGTTACTGTGCGGTTTCATTCGCGTGACTTCTGTTTCCTACTATCAAATGTTAGATTTCTTAAATCGGTGTATCTGACTTAAACTTTGTCTTTTACATATAAACAAAAAAGCAAGCGCACTGATCGTTCCTCTCTATAATAAAAGTAAAGACAAGCTACTTTTTATTCAAGCTGCCTTTTCCTGAATAAAACATTGCCATTAAGTTTCTTTCTTCGACATGTTTGGTCGCAGAAACTTTTTTTAAAGTCGAAAGTTCAAAAAATTTCTTATTTATTTATATAACAAATAATGGAACTGTAATATAAATGTATTTTTAACTTCGTCATAGTCAGTGAACGAGCAATCCAACTGATGGTAAGTGGCATCCGCAGTTATGGACACCGTCAATTCTAGATGTTTTGATTGGTTGTCTTGTTGCTTATTGATACTACCATGAATGATGCATTGCTGCCCGTAGGCTTAAGTTGAAACTTCCCAGCTTCCATTAACTGCACTGGCTGTTCCTCCCTTTTGACCGGCACATGACCACCTAAACGTTTATTATGGCGGTGATAGGTATAAAATAAAAGTCAATGTCTCTGAATAACTGACATAATAAAGATATTGATGTGAGTACATATTTGAGGCACATTGCATTGTTGCTTTGTGCCGCCGAAGCAACCCCCTCACGGGAGAGAGGTGGAAGATTCGTCATGAATACCACCGCAGCCGTCTGCGGGGTATTGTGGGACTCACCAGAATGGCACCTACCCACTAAAAACCACCTTGCCGGCTGTAGCATGGGAATGTTGTCAGCCTTCATCGGAGCGACACCCGGGTAGGGAGGTGGGTGCGCAAGCAGGGACCCGCTAGAGGGTCACCCGCTGAGAATACTAATCACTTAAGGTGAAAATGACATATTATATGATGATTATACGGCCTGGGCAGCCTTAAGCTGGTCCAGATTAGCCGAGAGCTGATCGGGGGATCCGAGAGTGCATTTCTTGGTATACGGACTTTGTACCTCGACGGCATGGATGGAGCAGTATAAGCTACTGACTCGCGTATTAGGGGATTAGGATGCTCTTCGGATCGCTTGAAAAAAGCGGTGGAGAGCGTCCTAAGGTGTTGTTGAACTGTAGGCAATTCGAGGTCCCTGTGCAGGTCTGCGTTTCGTACGTACCACGGAGCATCCGTGGCCCTACGGCAGAAGAGATTCTGGACTACCTGCAGCTTATACAAATCGGAGGGTTTGGCATGTGCAAAGATTGGGGTGGCATACGTCATGACTGGTCTGACGCAAACCTTATATAGCGTTCGCTTGTTCCTAAGAGACATTTTACTATGCCTACCTAACATACTGTTTAGGCGGGCAATGTACAGACGGGCGAGTTTGGTGACTCTGAGAATGTGAGGTCGGAATAAAAGCGTACTATCGAGTGTTACGCCTAGGTACTTGGTGGTTTGTGCCCACGGGATGGGCGTACCTAGCATTCGTATATGGGGGTCGCAGGGGCGACGGCGTTTATGATCGAAGCGCATCGCAGAGCTTTTCTCTGGATTCACATCGATTCGCCATTTTTTTTACCAAGCTTCAAGGTCGTTTACGGCTTTCTGGAGTTTGCTGATGAGGGAGTCGACGTACAAACCCTTGACTTACAGGGCGGTATCATCGGCAAATAGGGAGAGTTAAACACCTTTTGACGGGATGGTATGTTATTGGTGTATGTGGTGTACAAGAGAGGGGCGAGTACCGAGCCCTGAGGGACGCCCGCCTTGAGGGGGCGGGGGTGGAGAGCGTACCTTCATGTCTGGTGCGAAAGGTGCGATCTTTTAGGTAGAAGCCGACTACTTTGACATGTCGGTCGGGCAAGCCTGTGTTGTACAGCTTGTAAATGAGGCCCGCGTGCCAGACTTTGTGGAAAGCCTTGACTACGTCAAAGAAAACCACGACTGTTTTAAGTCGTCTAGGGTAGAAGCCGAGTATGTACTCGACGATTCGGTGGACTTGCTGAGGACACGAGTGCTTGGCTTGAAAGCTGAATTGGTGTAGGATAATGAGGGGGTTACCGTCCGCTGGGAACAGGTGGTCCTTCATACGAGCGAGTATGACTCTCTCGAGAAGTTTAGCCATGACCTTGAGTAGGCTGATGGGGCTGTAATTAGTCGAGATATTTAAAGGTTTACCCGGCTTGAGAATGCCTATGACTGTAGCTTCTTTCCAAGCTTTTGGAAAGTAGTTAAGGTCGAAGCAGGCATTGAAGATGATCGCAAGCAAGGTAAACACCTACCGAGGCAGCTGCTTAAGTGCGTGGTTGGAAATTCCATCCGCACCCGGGGCCTTCTTGAATTACTGTCTTCTGATGAGGAGAATAATCTCATCGTTAGACACAGTAATGGGGTCGGCGGTGACTGGACGGGAGTCTTTGCAAAGGACTTCGGCTTTCGCCATCCTATAGTACGCCGTGTGGGACAGAGAGATATTAATCATGAGATCGTTCCTTAGGGCGTCTCTATATTCGGCAATGGTGGATTTGACCTAATTTGGCGTTGTAGCCGGTTAGCGGCTAGCCTATAGACGGGTGTGGGGTATTTTCTGGCTCTGCGGAGAGCGGCGTTTTTAGCTTTGATTAGATTGCTAATGTCCAAGGGAAGCTTGGGCTTGCCGTGCTTAGCAACCTTTTCATTCTCACTGATGGCCGAGTTAATGGCGGCAGTGAGCGAATCGACTATCGAGTCGATTTTATCCGTGCTATCGAGATAGTCGTACGAAATCGCGAGGGGGCAGTCTGGGGCTTCCAAGGCCGAAGACAGGGTGTGCTTAAAACCTTCCCAGTCGGTATAGGTTTTCGGAGCAGGAGAGTCGTTTTGCGGTCTTAGTATTAGAGACACCGGGTGGTGGTCTGAGCCTAAGTCGTCTAGAGGCGGTATGGTCTTAAGGTCGAGGTTGATTCCTTTGACTATTGCAAAGTCAAGGGTGTCCGGGGAATGAAGCGGATTATCCGGGTATTGAGTGGGTGTGACGGGAGATATGACGTCAAGATCGAGTGACTTCGTGATGTCTAGTAGTTTAACACCTGTGGCGTTGGTTGACAGGCACGTCCAGTCGGTATGTTTGCAACTGAAATCGCCGAACATAATGACGGATTGCCCTAGTTCGAGTAAGGCCTCGAAGTCACTACGAAGGGGTGGTGTTTTACAAGGTATGTCGACCGAGGTTATGATTATGGTCATATGACCTGTCATAGACAGCCTACACACAGTGGCCTCCATGTTGGTGAGTGGAAGCGTGGGAATCGGTGAACAGTGAACACTCCTCTTGTACTATATGGCAGAGCCGCCTCATTGGACGAGTACGGGCCTGTCATCACGCACAAGAGAGTATTTGGGAATAGAGAGACCTCTGGTGTGATGGGGTTTTAGAAATGTCTCTTGAACAAGGATTAACTAGGGCTCGATGTTCTTAATGAACAGTTTGAGCTCGGGAAGTTGGTTGATTAGACCTCGGGTGTTAAACGAGATCAGGGATAAGCCCCTGGGTTTTATCCGACCAGTCGTGGCGCTTGGTGGAGAACTCATTATAGATGTATTTATAATGAGTTAATGAGGGACTGGTACTCAATTAGTACCATAAAGCGGTCCTTGGAGTTGTGGGCCGCGCGTATTTTGCTCGCGCACTGCGCTACTTGAGACATATCGACACCTATCATGATGTCGAATTAAATTTGAGATCCTCAGCCATTGAAGGCTGAGGAAAAGTTTGTGATCCTGCTGGTGGAGCAGGGAGAATGGGTGCAGCCGGGCACTGCCTCCAGGCGAGCACGGGAGTGGGCGTGGGCTGGGCGGGTTTTGCTGCCGGGGGAACCCGGTGGCGCAGCGGTGGGAAATTGATAGTATTAATAAGGGGTGGGGCCTGTTTGGGTGACGCCCTCCTATTAATATTTCGAATGGTTCGGGGTAAGCGGGGGCAGCCCCTATAGTTAGCGGTGTGGCCGGACTGGCCACACAGCACACAAGATGGAGGGGAGATCCACTCTGGAGTGCGGGTGCACTCCTTAGTAAAATGAGGCCCCAGGCACTTTACGCACTTGGGGCTGGCGGAACAGTTGAATGCCACGTGCCCGTACAGGTGGCAGCGGTGGCACTGCTCGGGATGGCCGGGCGATGTGACATCTCGACTGAAATGCCGCAGAGGCCGCAGATGGTGTTGGCCTCTCTGAAGAAGTCCTTGGATCCGGGCGAATTGGCCAGGATGACCAAGGCCAAGGGGAAGCGTCGGCCGTTTATGCTGTGCATCTTGTGCACAGCCTCGGCGGGAAAGCCCTGGGACTTGATATCGTCAAGGATAATCTCGTTCGAGAATTCGAACGGGACGCCTCTGATTATTGCTTTTATCTTACGCTCTTCGGGGAGAGCGTAAGTGTGGTACGGGAATTGATTATTAGTTAGGAGCCTCGTTAGGTTCCTAAAGTCATCTATGGTGGGGACTGAGATTTTAACGGACTCGGAGAGGTTCGTTGCCATTAAATAGTTTATTTTATTCTGTGAGCATAATCTCGAGACAAGAGGCTTTCTTATTTAATTTAGTTATTTGGCTTTTTCCCGTAGGAACACGGGGGGAGGGGTCTTTGCCTTAGCGAGGATCGGCGAACAGCGCGATGCTGGCTTGGTGGGGGTGGCGGTTGAGCCGGCGGGGAGAGTCACGTTGAGTGACATTAGAGGGACTGTGGCGCCGGGCAGGCGGTTGGTGTTGGAGACACCGGGGATTTCTTTGTCCGCTTGGAGCGGCGCTCTACCAGGGTGAAGGTGATGGTGGGCTCAGTGGAGCCGGTGAGAGTGTCCGCGGACACGGAGTCGGCGCTGCTGCTTGACGCGGTGCGCTTGGGTCGTCGGGATGATTGGGTTGATGCCGTCGAGGTGGCGTCAGTAGATTCGCACACCATTTCACTGGAGGCGGAGGAAGGGGGAGCGCTGTGAGGCAGTGATGGGGCCTGAAAAGCCTGGGTGGCCTGAGGGGCCAGTGGAGCCAGTACAGTGGCCGAGCGGGGGGCAGAGGGCCTAAGTAGCTTGAACACTACGTTAGCGTTGAGGGGATTGCCTGAAGCAACACCATTGGCTAATTGCTTCGCAAGGTCCAACAGATCTTGCGAGGCCATTGCGTCTGGCGGGGAGGGAAAGGGGAGCTAACCAAAAGATAAGTTTAATATATTAAATATATAATTTATGAACGACCTAACAGTCAACACCTAACTAAGCCGGTACCGGCGGTAGGGGGGATAGGGACGGCCACAGCGGTGCCCCTAATTCGGACAGCGCTGGTTCCGTCACCCTGGGTAAGGCCCAGTGCACTGGGATCGGGACTTCCGGTTTGTTGTTTGCCTGAAGGGCAAAATTATGCGCACCGGGGCAACGCTAACGGGTTTCGTTGGCACCGTTACCATACCGTATCCACCAGTTCACGAAGTCTTGAACACGACGAACTTACTCACACGAAGCAACACCTGGAACGTCGAAACCCGTCGACGTTGCTCACGTTGAACGAATTACGGTTAACAAACCAATCGCCGTGAAATCGGCGTTTGTGAAAATGAAACAGTAACAAATTGTGTAATTTGGAGCCAAATTAGCGCGGGGGCTAAAAAGGCGGGAAAAGCGTTTGCGATCGACGTGAGAACGAATCCGCAGGCACACCGAAACTCGATTTGAGTCTCTATTCTCATATGTATATATTTCTGCTCGCAAGTGCACATCTCATGCGACGTGTTAAACCAGATGAATATGTTCATCACACTGGCCCATTGACATGGTTCTTTACTTACACATAAAAACTCGCAGCCCTAGATTCCCAACATAAAAACTCATTTCCTACACATAAGTTTTTACATTTTACGATTAAGATACAAGGATATGCTTAGAAATCATAAAACTATAATGAGTCATAAAAATTTTACGATTAGTAGCAGAGTTTTGGAGAAATTAATTTTAATAAATTTCTTATTTAATTTAGTTATCTGTTTGTAATTATGTATGCTAATCGTTACCGCGCGCTGGGGGAGCCACCTGTAGGTGTATTTTGGACACGTTGTCGAGGCCCTTTCAATGTTTAATTTTAATAGTTTAATTAGGTCAAACATAATACACGTTTAATCTTACCATCGTAAAAGCTTTGCGACTTAATTTGGGCTAGATTAATAAGGAAAATAGAAAAAATGAAACTAGTTTAGTAAAGACCGTTGTAATACATTATCTAATTTTAATACTATTACAAGGTAGTAATATCCTAAAATAACTATTGTTTGTTGTTGTTGTACAGATTAAACATTTTTTAATCGCACCCCCAATCCCGCTATGTCATAAATAATAGGGTGACTATCCTACATGACCTTTTCATAGTCAGTTTTGAAATATATTTATACCGTATTTTAGACGAAATAATTAACCCATGATATTTTTGTATTTTAATATTGTTGCTATATGAATAAATTTGTTCATCCATATTAACATTTGGTTCGACACATTTCCTTGAATGGAATCTCAACTTACGAACAAAGCATTACTTATATTACCACACAGTTTGCCATATCCTATCATAACATACACAATCTTACAAATTGGTTTCCTAAATCACTTAGATCCACATATACGGAATGTTAGGAAAGTGCCCAAGTAGAGACTACGTGTTTTGTTTAAGTAGATTTTGTCACAAAAACACGTATTTGTGATTCTAGAAGCAAGCTCGGCTGACTTACTCATTCTGATTCTTGGGTTATGTCTGCCCAGAGCCCCAATAACATTTAGACATCGCGTCTGTACATCATTTGGATTGATGATTCTATTCTTTTATAGGTAACGTAACTTAAAAATATGTATTGATATATATACACATGTAGTGTAGGTGTACTTTTTACATTCTTTCAGCTTATAAAAAAGCTTATAAGAAATAGGCAGACCTCCAAAAAAATAATAACCGACGTAAGTATCCAAGTTTTTGTTTATTATCAATTTTACATATCATTATTTTAAATATGTTTGTGCAATATGCTTCAATTGATATAGATTAATACTCAGTACTGTTGAGTATTGTTAAGTCTGTGTAGACTAAGGCACAAATACATCCAAAGCCAAAGAAAATCTTGAATAATGCAGTAGGTGACGACAAGTTAAAGATAATTTTGATGAATCATTGAAAACCAACACGAAATTTGCATACGTTTCTAATTACTCTTAATACAGAAACTAATCACTATTTCAAACTTACTTTCATTAAAGGGCGGAAACACTTTCTTTATTTTAATAAAATAACAAGAAAATCGAGTTCCATTAGTCTATCTTTAGTAAACAAAATATTAAATAGATAAACATCTATACATTTATTCTGGTTTTGGCTCCTTCATTGGCAGTAAGTAAATTAAATTTATAACACTTTATTAAAATATACATAAACTACCTAAACTACGTCTGACCTAACCGTATGAATTCAAATATTTGACATATATAATAAATGCTAAGTAAGTAAAGATGCCCATTGTCATGAGTTGATCAGTTAAGGATAAGAAAAAAAAATTATAAGACAACTAAAATAACTACTTTTGTATTCAATATTGATCTTTGTATTATTAAATTTTTCATTATTCTTTTTATTGTTAGCCTTTCATAAGCTCTCGAACAATAGACGTTTTAACAATCGGAAGTACTAACAATAGTAATAATCGTTTGTATTTTTTATATTTATTTTTATTATAATACCATCAATTGCCATCAATATCAAGTTGTCAATATTCAATTTAGTATTCCAAGTGCTGCCACGCCTAATCTACTTTTAGATTCATAAATTAATTTCACTGGCTCATCACAATTACTGGCTTCATCATGTCTGTGAATTCAAGATACTTGTCATAGTAAAGTAGGTTGGTGGAACTAGTTTGAACCGTGTGAGTTTCGCTAAATACCCACAATTTGGAACCAGTCCCAGTAAGAAAGGTTAATCATGCACTCAAAATTTTTTAATTGAACCCATTTTTTGCAAAGTAAGCGAAAGTTTAACAACTATCAAGGAAAGCTTTTTTTTATAAATTGGATAGTTAATTATTTGAACGAAAAGTATAACAAGAAATATCAATTAAACTCAAAAGATTAATTCTCTGCTACTCTCTCCCCTGATTTAATGTAAAAATATAAAGCAAAGCAATACTAGTCATTCACTGTTAGATATGATTGGAAAGATTATATTTTTAACGGTTGAGGATGAATGAGTTTCCGCCCGTGAATTTATTTGGCCATTATTTGCGCCTTCTTAATTATAGACCTTACGTTTTTATCTAAATTTATTTTATAAGACATCATTAAAGTAAAAGATCATAAAAATTGAACCATTTTAGGCCTATCCTCAGATACCGAGTACCTAAAAAGATATAAATATGTAATGCTTATAAAATTACGTACACAAATAGTGGTGCCTGTGAGGTGCTTTTTAACCTACCTAACTTTAATACAATAAGAAATAATGATCACTCGAAACAGTTCAGTACAGCGCTTTTTAAAAAAAAGTGGAAAATATTGCCACCGTTCCAATCTTGACACCAAACGATGCGACGAATTAACGAATAGCCATCTAAACCACATTCCGAAATATCATTACAAAGATTAAACAAATAGCTACTATTAGTTACAACAGGACAAAGTTACCTAATGACTCATCCGATAATGGAATTCAGTATACGTCCCTTCATAAAATCCGTTTGTGCCATACAAATTGATAACAAAATAAATGTTCTTTTGTAGTGTCAGTTGACCGACCGGACCACAGACACGGGCCACCATATTACTGTGAAAATGTTTAAAGTATTAAGTTTATTTGTTCTGGTGCTTCTGGCGAATGTGACTTTTGGAAAAATAGTGAATAAATTTAAGTGTCCTGAGGTCAGAGCTGTACCCCACTTCGATTTGGGACAGGTACAGTTTGCAATGTGTTTAAGTAATCAGTGAATCCACTCTATGGAGAAAGTATTAATTTTTGCTTCTAGTCAGGGTTTTTTAAATTTGTCTTTACAAATAGCTTGTATTTCACTCTGTAATTAAGACAAATTTGCCTTAAATCTTTTTTCTTTTTTTTTTGAGATATTTTAGTATTTTATTTTAAATACAATATTAGCAATAGAAGGTACAAAGGAGAAGTCCATCCTCCCATAAATAAAATGTACCAACAGTAATCGTTAAAGTTAACTTCTAAACATAATTTATATCAAATCTCGATTCTTATTGTTCCAAAAACGATTAAGACGAAATAGGTATAATCCTATTGATTGCTTACATTATCATAACTGCTTTAGTGCAGGATATGGTACATATTAAACTCAATTTTACGAATAAAAATAAAAAAATCTTTTTTTTTTGGCACCAAAATGCTTGAACTTTCTTGAACACCGCTATAGACTTACAAAGACTAGATTTATAAAAATTCAAAATTAGTTCTAAGTCCATTTTTCTCTCCTAAGTCCATTTGTCCAGTCCGTTTCTGGGTCATGAATTTTTCAAAAGCTATTTGTAGTTATAAATAGAAAATGTTGTTTTACAAAAAAAATGCTGTTTGATTTTTTTAAATATCGTTGAAATATTCCTCTATGACATTTTAACTATATATCTAGATGACTATAGTACCTATACATATATATTTATATGTACAGGTACTATAGTCTATATATTTATATACGTATACCTGCAATGAGTTGACTTGCATTACAATCTTAGTGAACGCAAATTAAAAAGCCCCGACTGCGCGGGGCTGCGGCTTTGTCCAGTCAGTCTATTTTAGAATGGCATAACCAATTTTCTTTAACCATAGCTAAGAACACTTACAAATTATCCAGCTTTTAAACAACCAAAACTGCATCAAAATCGGTCCATTTGTATGGAAGGTAACAGAAACACACGATAAACTTATAACAGATTTATAAGATTAAAAACAGATCTCCATAAAATAGTAACTATGTCTACAATTGAAAAATATTATATTTTAAACAATACCCAATGTATTAGTTATAATGCTAGTCTGCATTGAGATAAATATATTATTTACATACGACGGGGTGGTAGAAATCGGAATTATACATTTGTGTGATGAACATAGATTTTTGCTTACGCATGTTTTGACTACTTTAAATCTAAAGTAAGGCCAACTAAACCAGATAAAATACGTAAACAAACTGATCGTTACTGAGTTACATTGTGACAGCGAGCATTTATTATATCTGTCCTTATCTCTCATACGCAATAATGGTATCAGTTGGTCGACGACGGTTGTCGTTCCGTGATTCGTAGTACAGGAAAGCTGTCAGTACAGAAGTTATTAACCTGTTCATAAGTTTCATAATGTTTTGAACCCCTGAAAAATTGCTTTCATTCTTTATCTCGTCTCGTTCGCCTTAATTTATACAATGAGAGAGTTTGCCAAGTGATATTATTATTTTTCATGATAACAATTAGTAAGATGTTTGCAGTTTGTAAATAATTTTGATAAATATAGATAAATAAAAAATACATTTTCTGTACTGCGAAATTGTTTATGATATTGGACTTCATTATTATAACATTGCTCTTCCAGCTTGCAACAAAACTGCGTGGGTTCCGGATATAACGATAACTTGTGCTTGCTTTACTGATAAAGGGCAATTTATACAATAACTGACCTATTCGCATAAAAGTTAACTTTTATAATAATTGAAGTTTATTTCGTTCGTTGGATTTGTAAAATCTCGTTTGATTAGATAGATAGATAAACACCTTATTACCACCATTGCAAAACAAAATCTAACATAAAAGTTATTACAGGCACGAAATGACAATTTAGGGGGCTTTATTAACAAAAAGCAACTTTTCCAGGCAAACGAACGAATTTAAAGAAAGATGAATCATGACAATGAAGATTCTGATTACACCCTAGTACAGCCTTATTTACGAATAATTAAGTTATATAAATTTGTCTCGCTGGCAGACTTACAGGGAAAGAGCTAAATATCATAAAAGTAGTCACTTGTTTTATACAAGAATGGTGAATGCATGATAATGCTGTTTGGTATGTTGGTAAGTAGCCTTGCCTTCCATGCCAGAGGTCCCGGGTTCGAATCCTGGTAGGGGCAGATATATTATTATATTTGCTTTCTAGTCATGGATGTGTATTTACGTTTATTTAAGTTTATTTCTAATATTTATATATAAAAAAAAATATTTACGTGTGTTTATATATTTCTTAAGTTTATTTATCCGTTATCTAGTATCCATAACACAAGTTCTTTAATGATACTTAATTTGGGCTAGATAATGTGGTGTGATTGTTAGAAATATTTATTTATTTATTTATTTAAATACAATATTTTCAGTAGACTGTTCATTATGCATACAATTAGGAGTAACGGAGGTTTGCTCACAAGGGTTTGTCGAATTATGGCAGCTTTTTACTTTCATTTAAGTAGATGTTACATACACAAGCTTAACTTCACGAATATTAAATTATATTCTTTTTTGTTAACGGTAAATCAACATATGCGATAGAAACAGAACGTTTGAGGTGTAAGTAAATGTAAAAAAATAAATGTTACTATCCTTTTTGAGTACCTATTTGTGACACTCGTATGCTCGTACTTTTTATCATATCTAGACGGGTTCAAAAACAGACTCAACATGAATAATAAAAAAATTAAATCCAATCATTAGCAGCGGCTTGCAAAAACTTTTACTTTATAATAATAGTTTATTATCATTTTTAGAAAATTAATTTTTTAATTAGTTGCTTAAATTTGAACTTTGATAAACTTTCTTTTATCTAATGAAATACGACTAAAATATAACGTTGCTGAAAATTTACATAAGTTTGCTGTTTGGTTTTGGCAAATTTATATGAATTGCGTGTTTTATGTTAATGCGAATAACTTATTTGTTACAAAAACATTAAGGATTTAAACGCGGTAAAACCAAGACATACTACCAAGGATTTACCGCCAAAATAACTAATGAAATTTATTTATTATTTATTTATTATTTATCTATATATTTATTATTTATTTATTTATATATCCTTCATTGAAATTATTCGATGCCTTCAAATCCCTATAGAATTCTGAAAAAACATTATCATAGTCTTTTATTCTTATTGAACTTTCTGCCTGCGAAATCATTCTTTGCATAATATCTCAAATAATAAAGCCGTGTTATAATGAAATTCAATACGTTCAAACAAACAGCTAGCCACTTCCTTGAATAATTTTTTCAGCTAACCGGACAGAGCTCTTGTCGAATAGTTAATTATTGAGCAAGGAATATGCGATTTGTTAGTTATTTTCTCACAAACTTGTTGATATCCAGCGAATTGTGCAAGCTGAGCGAAAGAAGTGAGCACGTCAAAAAGTGAGTACACTAATAGTAATATAAAGCATAAAAGAAAGAAAGAAAGTAGCTCCTTGAAAAAAAACTCCGGAGTTCTATAATACAACATCTCCCTTTTAAAATATTAGTAGCAAAATGACAAGCTCTCTGTTTTGCCTCGTATTTGCACCTCGTCCTTAGTTGGAGAAATCTCTTTCATTGAAGAAATCTCTTTTTATTTTTTGAAATATTTCCCTTTAATGTTAAAGTGAAGCAAGTAAATTTGACCCATTGACTAACAACTTATGTTTTGAAAATTATTTAAATTAATTTAGGTGCTTCTGTTTCCTTACATAGGTAGGTTATAAGTAGACAGTCAGCCCAAAAGGCGCAGACCAAATCCAAATAAGCAAGCATAGATCAAAGCCAAAATATGATGATCAGAATAAAACTCCAAAAGTCGCTGAACATTTTACATGTAATTTTTTTATTAAGGAGTGAAATAATTTATATTTTTTATTACTATAGTACTTAAATGAAATAATCTCTAGTTTATAAATTTTATTTCAACTATTTGAATTCATACATTTTAGTTTTATGGTAAAATATTTTTCATTTCTTTTTGTGTTTTTTTTAAACATTTTGATTAACATTTTATTTCAAACCTTTATTTAAACTTAACTTGATTGCCTGTCTTATCTGTTTTTGATATTATTATTTCTTTTTTTTTGTCAACCTTAAATATTTTAACCTGGTTTTGATGTTTGAACTATGAACATTTCTATTCAATTGTAGAATTACAAAAACCAACAAACACAGATATTTCTGCGCGCGGCAGCACTCAAACCAAGAACTCTGTCGTCTAAAGCCAACGGATAAACCGTTTTTTCACGGCGAATTAGAAAGCTATTGAGAATTTGGTTCTTACTTGATATGAAAGCCTATCAAAGCGCAAGACTTCGTCGCCATTGATATTATATAGGCCAAAATAATTTTATAATAGAAAATACCTTTAGACTTCTTTCATTTAAACTTTAGCTACACAACTACATCGTATAAAACAAAGTCGCATGTTTACTCTGGCTGTTTCTCCGCTTTCTTCTCTAAATCCACGCATCGAATTGCGAAGTTTGTACAGCTTCACAACGAAGGTTTATGTAATACAACTTATAATATTATTACTACTATTAATATACCAACAAAAATCCGAAAAATATTTTTGTAGGATGGACGCTGTTACGTCTATTTTGATGCGATTACTCACATGTCTTCTGATTAGTTACGGCGGCCTTATTGTGTAACTTTAACACCTATCAGGATCCCTTTGAATTTGACAGTTGAAGCATATAAACTTACTTCACGCTACAGATATTTCACACATGACGGCGAAATCTGTTAATCTCTATCGCAACCATTATCCCTTCGAAATGGATCGCGATAGGTGTTGAAGTTAGACAATAAGGCCGCGGATTGTTAATTTGATAGGCTGTGTTAACATATGTCCTCTTACTTGTCATGTTTTCAATAACCATCATTTTTAGAAATTTTTGTCAATGCCCGGTTCGCGCGGTTGGAAAAACTTGCGGTACTGATCATATTTTGTTTTATGGACTCGGGTTCGAATATCGAAAGTTATAATTTTCTATTTTTATATATGTATATAATGTTGAAAATTCTTTTATCATATATCTTGTTACATTATAGAGTTACATTACATCTTGGGATAATTTTTGCTTTTAAGTTGTCGCCTTTGTATGTTTCTACTAAAAGTAGAGGCTGTTTTTACTGTACCTACCTACTTTTTCAAGTTTATACAGAACTAAAAAAGAGACAGAAAATAGACCTATACTATTTCCATTTCTTTATTTTCTCGATGACAGGTCCTGTGAAAGCTTGTGCGAGCATTTTTTTTACATTTTGTATGCATTATTTTATAAAAATATGACGTTTACACATGTACAAGGTTATATAATACCTGAGTCGGAGACAGACCCGATATTTTTTTACAAAATATAAGAAACTAAACTACTGCCGGATACTTTTGTACAAATTTATTAACTAATATTATATTTCATTACAAGATGTTACACGAATTAATTCTTGATTGATAATGCCAACTACTTTAACATTTTCGAAGCTGTTGTAAAATAAGTAGGTATAGGTAGGTACTCGACAATGAAACGAAATAATTATAACGACAGGTAATCTTTATTTATTTATTTTAATCAAAATCTGATGAATCGTCACTGTCACTCGATGAGCTCTTCCCAACGTTTATTATAAGTTTCTGTACTTGTATATTATCGAATGCCACATGAATTTCCCAATTCGACGTTAATGTTTTGGGTTCTTCTCACAATTTTTTCCCAGTTTTCGGCAGTTACTTCCGCACATGCATTTTTAATAAATCCAACATCTTGTTTGCCGTAAAAGGGGGATGGGTGTTGTATCGAGCGGCGTGTCCTTTGATTTGTGCCCATATTAGTTCTATAGCATTGTACTAGCACCCAATGACCACATTCGACAGCTATTTCTTCGATAACATAGGGAGAGGCTTTTTTCGATTTTAAAATATTCACTAATTGTACTTTTAATAAAGTACTATCCACATTTTTGCCATGACGTTGGAGCCAGTCAATTATCTCTTGTTTTTTATTGGCCTGCGTCGGCATTTTATCAATTTGTCTGGAGTGATATGTAGTTGTCCATAATAATTATGGACGATTCTTCCAGAGATTGCACCATTTCTTTAAACCATCCTTCGTAAATCTCCGCGTTCATTTCTTCGTGGTAGTCCACTGTTTTCTTGGATTTAAAGGCCAGTAAAGCATCTGACACGAATCCTTTCGTAGACCCTGCATGGCATATGATAAGGCGTTCACCTTTTCCCATTGTCACTGAACTAGCGGAAGCGGCGGTGTCGTCAGTCCAGTTCTTAGATACTGTGTGGTTTGCATTTAACCAAGTCTCGTCAGTGAAAATAACATTTGACCAATCTGATATCATTTTGGCTTCGCTCAAAAATTCGCAGCGAGCCATAGCAACGTCGTGACGCTCCATCAATATTTCAAGTTTGTCCGATTTTTTATAAGAAAATCCAATTTCTTTCAAAACTAAGCTTAATGACGATTTTTGGCCATGGAACAAACCGCATTCACGTAAAGAAACAACAAGTTTTTTAAGTGTTGGTATTTCTTTGCGCAAGTAATAGTCATATATGTGACGGCGAATAGCATCAGCGTTGAAGTTGTCAACCAATGTCACACGACGTGGTTGGCGTTTTTTCTTCGGCGTACGAAGCTTATTTTCCTGCATGCCGCTTGTACCGTAAGCTTCGGTAGTAATTTTTGAAACAGTAGGTCCATTAATTCCTAATGCGGCCGCAACACGCTCTCACACTTGCGACAGTGGTAATAGCGGGCCACCATTTTGATACTCTGCTTCAAAGTAATTACGAAACTTGATCACCAGTTCTCTCGCCTGCCTTTTCAGAACAGATCCTTTCGGCATTTTGATATTTGACAGCTGGGCAGCAATCAACACGGAAGAACACAAAATACACAACGTAACGTATGTAATGTAATGTAATGTAATGTGAAAAAACTCAGCGAACAGAAATGTAGTGACTAGCGCGAGTGTCTTGTTGCGAGTGACAGATTAAAACAAACACAAAATAGGGGGGGGGGGGGACATTGAGTGTTCCCACCTTGAAAAATATATTTGAATGTTTTTGTTGTATTTGACTTTGTTCAAAATAAAATAAATATATGCGATCGATATCATTACTTATTTGGTCACAACACTACATTATATCAAATTAGAACTGTCATCGAGAAAAATAAAGAAATGGAAATAGTATAAGTTATGTATTATGTCAAGTTATTCTGAATAAATTAATGTTCAGCGATTGTTGGAGTTCATGACGTTTTGCTAATTTTTAATTTTTTTTTGATACGCAAATTTTGGAGCTAATGCCGATTTTGAAATAATCATGGACCAATGGTGCTGAATTTACATTAATTTGAATCATACTTACTAAAATTATAACATACTGATATTTTTCTTACTTGTTTGCAAAACCAAAATACTCATTTTCTACTGTGGGAAGTACCTACCTACTTAAAAAACCGATTTTAGTAACGTAAAATTTTTTTGAAGTATTTGACAACAATCCCAATATTAAAATTCCTTACTTGGTTAAACCTCAACTTTTTATATGTCAGATACTTATTATATTTTTACTTACATATACTTTCATACCAATAAGGACTAGTTTTTATAATAATTTCTGTTCATAGAGTAATTTATGGATTTTAAAACTTTCGATCAGCTTGCCACATATGCTCATTTTATACGTAGCACTTTCCCACTGTTCTAAAGGTAATAAATAATATAAGTATAGCAATCAAATTAATTTCTAGATGCTTGGCGACTGGTTCGTGGTGGAGTATTATGCGAGTGCAGAGGAAGCCCTCTCCTACAGCTGCATGCGAGCTGTCTTCACGGAGGATGACCATGTACAGACTGCAGGTACAGTCATAAATAATAATAAATAAAATAAAAGATTTTTTTTTTGTTCCCCTCCGCGGGATGGGCATAAAAATGCCCTGACGCATACTCTGGCGCGATTCCAAAGTTATGTGGGACTCGTCCCGACGCCTACCAGGACCATACCCACTAAAAACCCCCTGTCGGCTCGTGCATTTTTGCCACTCAGCCTTCATCTGAGCGACGGCCAATTGGAGAAAGAGGCCGCGCTAGCGGGGCCCAGAAGGGGTCACCCGCTGGGATTACATAGCACTGAAGGTGCTCAAAGCACTGAAGGTGAATACATAGCACTGAAGGTGCTCAAAATGAAATCAAAAAATTAAAACAAAAATTAAAAAATTGCAAAATAAAATTGAATTAACTCGCATTTACGTTAGAATTAGGATTTACGTTAGAGTTAGAATTTACGTTAGAATTAGAATTTGCGGCCAGAAGGGCCTCGAGATCGCGTGACAGTCTGGTGGATGAGTACGCTTGCGCATTTCTAGGCCTAGCGACTTTGAACTTCGAGTCTAACACAGGAGTAGTATATGAGACTGAATCACGAACTAGAGGATTGGGATGGGTTTCGGAGCGTTTGAAAAACGCTTCAGAGAGTGTTTTGAGATGTTGTTGTACTGTAGGCAGTTCAAGATCTCTATGCAAGTCCGCGTTACGCACGTACCACGGTGCGTTTGTGGCCCGGCGGCAAAAGAGGTTTTGAACTACCTATAGTTTGTGCAGGAGGCAGGGTTTGGCGTGGGCAAAGATTGGCGAGGCATACGTCATGACGGGTCTAACGCAGACCTTGTAAAGTGTACGTTTGTTTCTGAAGGACATTTTACTTTTTCTACCTAACATGCTATTTAGGCGGACTAAATAGTGACGAGCGAGTTTCGAAACTCTTTCGACGTGTGGCTTGAAAGAAAGCGTCGGATCTAATGTGACGCCTAAGTATTTAGTACTGCGCTTCCAGGGGATGGGAATGCCTAACATTCGAACGTGGGGATCGCCATCGGGACGACGGCGTTTGTGGTCGAAGCGCATCGCAGAACTCTTTTCAGGGTTCACATCGATGCGCCATTTTTGAAACCATACACCAAGGGCGTTTACGGCCTTTTGGAGTCTGGTTACAAGGTGCCGAACACTGTGGCCTTTAAATAAAACACTTTTTACCGGATATTATCGCGTATATTTTAGTTAATTTTAAAATTATTTCGACGTTTCGGCATCTTTGCAGTTGCCGTGGTCACGATAGACTGTGGCCTTTGGTATAGAGTGCGGTGTCGTCAGCAAAGAGGGCGAGTTCGACGCCTTTCGGCGGGATGGGAATGTCGTTGGTGTACACGGTGTACAGCGGAGGGGCGAGGACTGAGCCTTGAGGGACTCCAGCCTTTATGGGACGAGGTGCAGAAAGCGTGCCTTCGTGTTTAAATCGAAACGTACGGTCTTTGAGAAACGACGCTATTAACCTGACTAGGCGATCCGGTAAGCCTATCTTGTAGAGTTTATATACGAGACCGCTGTGCCAGACTTTATCGAAAGCCTTGGCTACGTCAAAGAAAACCGCGACTGTTTTATAACGACGCGGATAGAAACCGTCAAGTATATACTCGACGATTCGGTGGACTTGCTGAGGGCAGGAGTGTTTAGCGCGAAAGCCGAACTGATGGGGAATAATGAGAGGATCGCCATCCGTTGGAAACAGATGGTTCCGCATTCGAGAGAGTATGACTCTCTCGAGAAGTTTAGACATTGCCTTGAGGAGGCTGATGGGTCTGTGATTAGCCGGGACGTTCAGAGGTTTGCCCGGCTTGGGAATGCCTATGACTGTCGCTTCTTTCCAAGCTTTTGGAAAGTAGCTATGGTCAAAGCAGGCATTGAAAATAATAGCTAACAAGGTAAGCATCTGTTGAGGTAGGTGCTTAAGTGCGTGGTTGGAAATTCCATCCGCACCCGGAGCCTTTTTGGACTTTTCATTTCTAATGAGAAGCAAGATTTCGTCATTAGAGACTGTGACAGGGTCGGCGGTGATGGGGAGAGAGTCTCTGCGAAGGACTTCGTCCTCCACCGCCTGGATGTGTGAGGGATCAGCAGGTTGCGTGCTGGGCGAGCATTGTGCGGCAATGCTGTCGGCGAAGCATTCGGCTTTCTCTTCGACTTCGAAGGCAGTAGTGCCATCGGGACGAGTGAGAGGAGGAACGTGAGAGACGGTGTCTACGCGTAAGGCTCGGGCCATGCTATAGTACGCTTGGTGGGATGGAGAGATATTCGCCATGAGATCGTTCATCTGAGCGTCTCGGAGTTCCGCGAGGCAAGACCTAACTTTACGTTGAAGCTGATTCGCAGCTGTTCTATAGGCGGGCGTGGGATATTTCTTGGCTCTCCGGAGAGCCGCGTTTTTAGCTTTAATAAGATTGCTAACGGCTAAGGGAAGCGTGGGTTTGCCTTGCTTAGCAACCTTTTCGTTGTCACTGATGGCTGAGTTGATAGCATCAGTGAGAGAATTTACTAATGAATCGATTTTATCCGGGCTATCTAATTGTTCGGGAGAGATCGCGAGTGGAGAGTTCGGAGCCTCTAAGGCTGAAACTAACGTATTTTTAAAACCTTTCCAGTTGGTAAAGGTCTTAGGAGATGAGACGTTATCGTTCGGCGGTCCTAGCACGAGGGAAACGGGGCGATGGTCGGAGCCTAGGTCATCGAGCGGTTCGATAGACCTTAGATCAAGATTGATTCGCTTGATAATTGCAAAGTCGAGGATGTCAGGAGAGTAGGACGGGTTGTTGGGATAGTGAGTGGGAGTGATGGGGGATATGACGTCTAGGTCAAGGGAGTAAGTGATGTCGAGGAGAGCGATACCGCTGGTGTTAGTCGATAGGCACGTCCAGTCAGTATGTTTGGAGTTAAAGTCTCCGAACATAATGACTGAATGGCCGAGGGCGAGAATGGCCTCAAAGTCGCTGCGGATTGGTCTGGTACCACTAGGTATGTAGATTGAAGCTATGATGATGGTCGGATGACCAGTCATAGCCAATCTACACACAGTGGCTTCCATGTTGAGGAGAGGAAGGGTAGGGAGAGGACAGCAGTGGAAGCCTCTTTTGTAATATATAGCGGTGCCGCCGAAACCGTCAGAGTTGGGCCTATCGTTACGAATAAAAGCGTACTTAGGTATAGCGAATCCCCTGGAGCGGTTTGGAGTAAGCCATGTCTCCTGGAGAAGGAATAAGTCAGGTTCTTTGTTCTGAAGGAACAGTTTAATCTCGGGAAGGTTGGTATTAAGGCTACGAGCGTTAAAGGATACTAGGGATAAGCCCTTGGGTTTAATACGACTGGACGCGGGATTCGCGGGTCTAGACATTATAATTTATTATTTACGAATTTATACAAATATAAAAGAATTTACAACGAACTTAGGAGCGAGTGATGCTCGGCTAAAGCAAATAAACGCTCTTGAGGAGAGCGGGCGGCTCGCAGTTTGCGTGCGAGCACGGAAATTTCGTTAATATCGACGTTTTGGATAACGTCGAACACGGTCTTCATGTCCTCAGCCAACGACGACTGAGGTGCGGATGACGGAGAAGGACGCGGCCCTACGGAAGCTACGGGAGCTGGGATGGGTCGGGAAGATGCAGGCGGAACGGCCGGACGCTGCCTCCAAGACAGAGCCGGAGTAGGCGTCGGCTGAACGGGCTTTGCTTCCGGGGGACCCCGGTTGCGCAGCGGCGGGAAGTTAGCGGGAGTGAGCGGCGGCGCCGGTTTAGGCGCGACCCTCTTGGCGGTGGAGCGCGGAGCACGCGGGCAGCCCCTGTAGTTAGCTGTGTGACCAGACTGGCCGCACAGCACACAGGCAGGGGGGGAAGTGGATTCGGGAGTGCGAGTGCACTCCTTCGTAAAATGTGGATCCAGGCACTTAACGCACCTATGGGGAGCTGAGCAGTTAGCCGCTGCGTGGCCGTAGAGCTGGCAGCGGTGGCACTGCCCAGGGTGACCGCGGGGGTTGGGACGCTCAACAGAGATATTTGAGAGTCCGCAAATTGTGCGAGCCTCTCTAAAGATCTCCCTCGAGTTGGGAGTATTCGACAAGATAACTAAAGCTAACGGAAAGCGCCTACCGCGGTTAGAGTGCATCTTGTGCACTGCTTCGGCCGGGAAACCCTGGGACTTAAGGTCCTCGAGGATTTCTTCATTCGCGAGCTCGAACGGGACGCCCCGTAGTACTGCGCGGTTCTTACGCTCCTCCGGGAGCGCGTAGGTGTGGTACGCGATTTGATTTAGCCCGAGCAACCTGGTAAACGCGCGGAAGTCGTCGACGGTCGCTACTTGAATTTTAATTGTATCGCCAGCGTTGGCGGCTTTTAAGTAATTAATTTTGTGCTCTTTGCACAAGTTAGAAACCCCGGTCCAGCGCGTTTTTTCACGCAGGAAGACGGGCGGAGGGAGCTGAGGTTTCGGCGGGACGGGAGCGCAGCGCGTCGCTGGCTTCGATGGGACCGACGGAGACGCGGTTACTTCGAGCGATTTTGACGGCGCGGGGGCTGGTGTTGAAGACACCGGGGTTGGCTCGGGTGTTGAAGACACCGCGGCCTTTTTCGAACGCTTCTTAGAGCGTTTGGCAACTAATTGGAACTCGGGCTCTGGAGAGCCGGTTAGGGTGGCGGCGACCGACGAAGCTACGGACGCGGCGGAGTCTGAATCGCTCCCGGGAGCGGTACGCTTCCTACGAGATGAGCGCGAGGATGAGACCGACGCGCAGTCCATATCGGATGGAACGGGAGACGCGGGAGAGCTATAGACCTGAGGGGTCTGGACGTTAGAGGCCTGAGAGGCTGGGGTTGGGGCCTGAGGGGCCGGGGACGCGTTAAGCGCTAGTACAGCTTGCGTAAATATGTCGTCAGAAATTGAAACACCCGACGCGGCGAGTGCTTGGGCGAGCGCCTTCGCAATGTTAATGACGATTTGCTTATCCATTTGGGAAGGGGTTGGGACAATAATGTGTAAAAATATAAGTATAATAAAAGATGCCTAGTTCCTAAAAACCTAGCAAAATCCTAGCGGCAAACCTCCCTACCAGCGGTAGGGGGGCTGGGGAGAAAAACTTAAAACTAACCGTAGTACGCCGAAGGCCGCTACCTAGAAACCTAAAAAAGGGTACGCAGGTAAAGAGTTGACCGCATTAGGGTCAACCTTTACCGACAGAAAGGACAAATACACACGAATACACACAAATATGATAAAAATAAATATGAAAATAGGAGAAAAATAAATAAAATAGAGAAGAGAAATAAATAAAAATAAAAAGGACTGGTTCAGTACAAATTCGTTGTCACCGTTAAGTATCCTTTGCACTGAAACCAGACTACTTACGCTGGGCACAACACTGCACTCAGCACAAGCACAACACAACTTAGCACAGCACTTTGAAGACTAAGGGGCTTAGTCGCAAAGAAAAATACGCACTTCGATAGCACTCAGACGGAGTAGAAAACCTTGAAAACCGTAGCACGGAACCAACACGCTAGACTGTGACGTCAGTTGACTGAGCGCCACGGAATAGCGGGAAAGGACCGATCAACGGAGAACGGGGCTTGCACGTCCGCACCGCGTGGCGATCGGAGCGAGAATCGTTCGAAATAAAAGATACTTACCACCTACACTGTTACAATTACTAGTATTCCGAAAAAGGCAGAACCTGTATCTCACAGTTTAATAATATTTATTTTAAATAAATTTTTATACATTACATAATTGAAAAGACATTTAATGACTGATGGGCAACTATATAACTAACCGAAAGGTATATTTCCTAGTTTTTTTATTGCGGATGCTTCCCGTATCGTTAAAACAAGAAGGCCTGTTTTGTTTAAGAAGAAAGTACCGCTATGCTGCTTGCTTTAAAACAACGAACCAGGCAAAACACTCCACATAAAACACAAAAATCTTCATGCTTGTGAAATTGCTATTGGAAAATTGTAGGCCAGGCAGTTTTTTTTCTCATACTAACTTGTGAGACAGAGAATTTGTACTAGTTAATTTTTTTTATATTTTACTTTCCAGATGGCACAATAGAGTTGACTCCTGGAGTGACAATGAATTTCACGTACCGGTTTGCTGACGACCCTCTGGGCGAGAACCTGCTGGGAAACATCACGTGGAAGGTGGATCTCAATGAACCCGCTCACTGGACCCATGCTGAGAGTACGTGTAAGTAAATATTGTTATTATTATTATTATTATTAATTTCTGTCCTCCCCTGTACGAATAACTTTATTTATCAGAATATTACAATCATCCTTCTATAGTTCATTAATATTTTATCAACTATTTGATACATAACTATTGTGGGGTATTTAAGGACCGAATATTTATATTTTTAAACTTATTGTTAAACAAGATCACTTACAAGTACCTGACTTTTGGTTACTAAGTGTTCTTTTGTTTGGAGACAATTAGGGGGGCACTCATTTTATTTCTATCTTACCTGCCATGTAGCTACATGCAAACGTAGTTGTACCCCAAATAAAGGGATGGATCAGTTACAAAGACAATTCCAACTGACATTCACGGTCGGCAATATATTAATTATAATTTATAACGCCTACAAAGAATCACTGGACACGGATGCTACTTCCCACTAGTTAAATTCGTGCTCATTTTCCAGTCTGGAAAGGTTACAACGATCTACCTCAGTAAGAGTTTACCCTAGAAATTTTGAGACACGGTGGTCCTAATTTGAGTTGTAGTTTTGTAAAAAACTTTATTAAAGCAAAAAGGTTTGAGGTTTTTGCTTCATATTTACACAAAATTGGACCATATTCCTTTTCTAGACGACGGCATCTACAACACATACGTGCTGGACACGGAGTACAAGACGTGGGCGCTGCTGCTGCACTGCGCGGAGAAGAGGGAAGGCACCCGTTACCTCACCGCCTACGTGCTGTCCCGCAAGACCAGCCTGCCCAAGAATGTCATGGCTTATTTGAGGGATAAACTGCCGAGGTACTGTATGGAATGTTAAAGTATGACAGTTAATTGACAGGAAAGTTACCAAGCGTCAGTTGTAGAAATTTTTTAGTGTGCATTTTGGACGCTATAATAGTCCTTATTTTGACGGTAATTTTGATTTAGGTTAAACGTAGGAATAGCCAGAATTTGTTTTATTTTCGAGCACTACATACATTGATACTGTACGCAAGTACAATCAAGATTTCTTAAAATATAACATTGTAGACACATGCGTTTATTTAGACTGAACCACTGACGCCAGTTAACGAGTTGCTATTATGATTTAATGAGTCGAGAACTCATGAATATTTGCTTTATGCTTACTATTGCTCACCCACAAGTCCACAATTCCAAAAGACAACCCTTGCGATAAAGAATATTATTATTACCAAATTCCAAATTATATACCTACCAGATTATTAATTACACTATTTTTTAAATTATTAAAATAAAAAAAGAACTATTACATGATTTAATGTTTTTGAAATCTGCAAATACGTAACGACTAATATTCAGAGATTTACCTTGCAAAGCAAAACCTTACCTAGAGAATAAAGTTTGCATCCGATTGTTTCATGACATTTGTTCAATCCTTTTATATACAATACTACAAAATAAAATAAGATTGTTAAACACCCTCCATTTAATATGCATCACCGACTTCCGTAGGAATTTGTTCGGAAATTTAACTGGAGATATCGGAAGTTTTTTCTACAACCAATGACACAACCGAAGCACAACAACTTTAACATGATTATTGTGATGGTTTGAATGAGAAGAATTGTGTGTTCAAAACAATAGTAAAACAATAGAAACGTACCTACCATTAAATAATTATAATAATAATAATAAATCCCCAGACAAACACACCAACTATATGGCCCCAAAGTAAGCAGAGCTTGTGTTGTAGATGACCATACAGTGAACTGGGGGGGGGAACCCCAAATAGATATATATAAACAACCCAAGAAGAAAAATCTGTGTTCATCACAAAAATGAATGCCCTGATTAGGACTCGAACATGGGCCTTCTGGCATATGAGGCCGAGCTACTACCCACTACGCCATTCGACCGTCTTAGCCGAGCAAATGAATTTCTTCAATCTGTACCTATGTTTCTCACGACAGCCCCGATATTCCCCAGATATGACGTGGACATAAACTACGTGTTCCCGATACCGCACGACTCGTGCGCCGCCAAGCCTGCGCGCGCCGATTACTCGCCCATACTCGTCGAGGTCGGCAGCCGGGTCCCCAAGAAACCGGGAGTAGGGTATAATGTAGACAAATGAAGTTAAATTTAGTTTATTTTTCGTATTGTTATTATTATCAAAATATACGAGAGTGTACTCTGGAATTTTCACATAATTATTGTGTTTTGCCCATGGTTGGTATTTATATTTGAATAAAATTAGTAATAGTAACATAAGTAATTGTATTTTATTTTTGATTAACTAAGTAGTTACTAGTCTTAAATCCAACCTAAAGGAATGCAACAAAGAGTGACACTGATTCCCGAGACGCTTCTGAGACTTGTTTGACTGGAATTTATCCATAAAGCAATAAAATAGTCATACGAAATCTTGGCATCATTAAATAAATATATCAAGTCTTGGCTTGAGCCTTTAGTTCTCTAAGGATTTTCCACCGTTTTGTGGCCCAGTACAAAAAAATATATACCTAGTTCAAAATTTCCAACAATCATATTTTTTTCTTTTTCTTAATAATCTATGTATTTAAAAGCCGATATTTAGAGTGCGGTAATTAGGGTTGTATAATTAATATGATGAGTAAGCGTCAGGGTTAGGATATATTGTCCCTTGACAACCAATTAGACTACACCGCTGCTCCTGATGACCTGTCTAGTATCTGTGGAATACCTGTATATTTATAGCAGGTAGCAGCAGAAGCCTTCATATTTTTTATTCATTTTTTATTCACACAGGAGTACTGTATAGAGTCTACGCAAGTATTTTGTCTTTACTATACTATCCTATTTGTGTAGTTAAACGAAATCGTTTAAGTAATAATAATAATAAACCCCCAGACAAACACACCAACTGTATGGCCCCAAAGTAAGCAGGGTTTGTGTTATGGATGACCATACAGCGAACTGGGGGAGCCCTATATATAAATATCAACAACCATGACCAGAAAACAATCATTTATGTTCATCATCAAATGAATTCCCCGGCCAGGGCTTGAACCTGGCGTATGGGGCAGAGCTGCTAACCACTACACTACTCGGTCGTCGATAATAAGATGTCGAAAATAAGATGATTATTAGTTCGATTCAGTGACGGATGACTTTTTATTACCATTTCTTTCTTAATGTTGAATTTAATGAAAACCACCATAGATAAGTAATACTCAAACATATATTTCTGGTACATACTCCGTTTACAAGACCTCCGTTTAACCTGAGGTTAAACCGTTAAGTCGTCGATAAGTGGTTTCTAATTAATGAATTCAAATTTAACATGTAACTAACTACTAAAGTCGTATTTATTAAACTAGCATTTATTGACCAATAGTTATTGAAAATGTTTAAAAAATATTTAGTTGCCGAGGATACAAAAAAACATAGCAATTTGTTCATAAAACTCTGAAATTTGGGAAACCGGTGTAGAAACCATTAATACTAACAAATAGGAATACTTTGCAATTGTACAATGTCACAAGTTTAAAGAATTAATAATATCTCCTTTCTAGGTTAATCTGACCTGCAATTATATTCCTTACCTTTTACACACCCAAATGTACCTATTGTATAATAATAATAATAATAATAATAATCTTTATTTGTTCTTCACATACAATGTACATAATATTCAAATCTAATTACCTAATCATCTAAGGTACCGGAGAGTATGGAAAGTTTGCCAAGCACCAACACATTAGGTAAGTGTACAGGAGATGCCATAGCAAAATAGGAGTTTGTCCGTACTGCCAACATATGTTATAATAGTAATAAAACTCTTTATATGTAAACAAAAAAAAAACAAGAACAAAATACAATACAAGAAATTTAATTTATGTATTTCAGAAACCAAAATTCGTTGTTAATTATTTATAAAAAAATCAGTATTGACGTAAAATGCTTTAAATATTGAAGGACATAATAACAGGTACACTAATCAGTATGCTGAAGTTGATTCGTCCACCTCAACACAATAGACGGCCACGTTTGTTTACAGTATGAGGATATGTCATTGAAATTTGACCGTGTCTAAACAAGCACACAATACCCCAGTAAATTTTAATATTCTTCTAAATGTACTTACCTTATTGTTATACTAAGCAGCTAAATACGATGTTTCGCAATTCGAAGAAGTTTAATAAAATATCCATAGAGTAACAAATGCTCAGAGCTTATTCTAAATAAAATATTCGAAAATTTTGACGGTAAATATGGTATGATTACAATTGCTTATTACTATATTTACTATACATTCCGGTACTGGCATCCTGTACTTAAATATCTGGGTGTACCGATGAGATTTAACAACTTATGTGCTCTAAACTTTGGCATAGGCATATGAATTGCTTGAATCCTCTGTGTGGTGAGGTAGATCCATGCCGAATAATAAAGAAGTTTATGAAAAGTACCTGAGTTTTTCAGAAGTTTCAAAGGTTCATTTTATGCGAGGGAAGTTCATACTTAATTTTGGACTTAGTCATAGTTAGAGGCAAGATGAGTGCATATATGATGAATACCACTGCAAAATAAATAAATTATACATTACCAGATTGCCTTCTCTGTATTTCTCTACTCTACACACAATGTTTAGTCTCCTTACACGTGCCTTCATTTATAAATATGAATCTTAAAAATTTCAGTTTAGTTTTCATAATGACAAACATGAGTTCTATTCGGATTTCACTGTTTTTAATTGTAGTGCTTGTGAATCTTCAAAGTTCATTTACAGAGGTTTGTAGACTATTATATCAACATTTTTGATTACCAACTATTGCACTAAAATAGCAGCTTAAAAGATTTGGTATAAGGTTTTAATGCCATTGCGCATTGTTCATTGTTTACTAAGCAACTAATATAAATTATGATTGGAAATACAGCATAACGCTTTCCTAGTAGTGAAGGCCCATTTTACAGCTTTATACGCAGTTCTTTTACAGAAATCATAATTTACCTGATTAAAACAACGCCACATTTATTAATTGATTGGTAAAGTATACCCGTAATAGTGTCTTGCCAGTAATTTTTCTAATTTTATATTCTGACCTTGACTCAAAAATACGTTTTAGTAGGATACAGTAATGGATAAAATCCAAACATACGCAATAAAAGTAAGAAATTTATACCACTAAGAATATTTGCGAAAAAATGTTTTTATGTGTGGAAAGCTGGCGCGTTATAACTTATTTAGCAAATTCAATTTTTAAAAGTAAAAATATGCTTGGTCCGAATTTCAATTTGCCTTCAAATTTTTTTACAAAATCTATGACACATATGATCTGCTAACTTAAAACTTGATGAGTCGTTTAATCGAAATCAATATGATTATGGCTTATTGACGACAGCTTATATGAACAAGGCGCCTTCTAAAGCATCCGTATACCGCTGGTATAACGAGATAAAGTGATGTCGCTTACATTTGAAGGGTGAAGAAATAAGTGGTCGTCCTTTGACTGCTATTACGGAAGAAAACTTTCATTCGACGAAACCGGCGAATCACATACGAGGAGATTCAGCACAGTAAGTAGGAAGTGTTCGTGAAATTCTACATAACCACCTTAGCATAAGAAAGATTGTTTCGCGCTGGCCACCCCACAACCTCACCGATGCTCAGAAGCAGGCGCGCGTGTATTGGTGCCATGATATGAATGAAAAATTCAAAGCAGATGCTTCTCGCCGTGTTTAAGATATCATAACATGTGATGAATCTTTGATTTATCAACATGATGCAGAAACAAAGCACCAGTCAACGGTATGGCTGAAGGAACCAACGCCTACGAAATTGAAACGATCAAGAAATGCTGAAAAATTTTCATCTCCAGTTTTTTCTTCTTAACGGGGTATTTAGTATTAATTCACTTAAGAAACCAAAGATACATCAATGCAAAATGGTACACTAACAAACACTTGCCACTTTTCTTCTTTCTGTTTCTGTTTCTGCGAGCAACAAGCGACGGAACAGCTCCGAGGCCTTTTGCTCATCCACGACAACGCGCCCACAATAATGTACAAAGGTACTGCTTATTTCTAAAAGAAATCTCTTCCAACAGACCTGAGACTTGAGAGTGTGAATAATAGCAGTTTGTACTAAATTATATATTGTTATACATAAGATAAATACTATAAACAATTGCTAATATACTTACATATTGTATTAAATATAAATATAAACTACTTATCTACATATAAATAGAATATCCATGATATATGAATACATGCAAACTAATATATACACAGTATACTTGACTTTTACAAATGATTCAAAGAAATGAACATAAGATAATAATAATACTGTGAGGTTACAAAAACAAGAACGCAAGCTAATATACTCGAGATAGGTAATGTTCTCTTACTCACTTTTTATTTAAATAAGGACAACGTTTTCGATTCACGGATTAAGCAAGGAAGTGCATTCCACAACATACCTGCGTGTATGGTGATGGAATAAGAGAAAAAGTCAGTTTTGTGCCGTTTCATTTTAAGAAGAGTAAGCTTATTCCTTCTGCAATGAGCATCATCGGTGTGCGTGAAGGAAAAACGCTTACCTAGGTAACGAGGGGAGGATGGGTTAAACAGTACGTTAAATAGCTGAAATAAAATACGATAATCTCTACGGTACCGAATAGGAAACCATCGGAGTTGTCCACGATATTCAGAAACATGAACAAACTTTTTAAGACCAAAGATGAATCGAATACGCAGATTCTGTAATCGTTCAAGTTTATTTAATAGCTCTTCAGTCATGTCCTAGTAACAGACATCTGCGTATTCGATTATTGGTTGAATGAGTGTTTGAGCAAGAGTGATTCTGGTCCGGAAAGACAGGAAACTCCGAAGACTTTTTAGTTGACGTATGGGATAGTTATTTATTTATTATTTATTTCACTGACGTTAGCATTCCACGTAAGATAAGAATCGATAATTACAGCTAGGTTTTTGACAGTGTCAGAGAAATTAATAGGAACACCATCCAGGGCGACAGAGGGCACATTGGCAAAATCGATGCAGCCGCGCATATGCCGACTACCAATTATGATAGCGTGAGACTTGCTAGGATTCACACATAAACCAAATGATTTAGCCCAGTCACTTATACGACTGAGGTCTTCATTGATTGCAACAATAGCACTTGCTGACTCTGAAAATGTGAAATGGCGATAGACCTGCAAATCATCAGCGTAAAGGTAAAAAATTACAAGAAAGGACTCTAGAAACGGAGTACGCCATCTTGTTGCATCCACGCCCGCAACAAGATCGCACCAATCAGAGTGAGTCTCGCCATGGCAGACCCGCTGTGACTGGCCCCAAAAATAGGAGCTGAACCAGGCCACTGCAGAAGAGGAAACGATGAGTGGTGTTAAAACTCTGAAAAGGATGTCGAAATCGACTGAGGTAAACGCGCTACTGAAGTCCAGAAGTACCATTATAGTCAGAGTTCGATTCTCCATCGCCCATCGAATATCGTCAGTGATATTTATAAGAGCCGAAGTGGTACTGTGGCCAGGGCGGAAGCCAGATCGAAAATCGCCATTGAAAAGGCTATTGTGTGCAAGAAACTTAGAGAGTTGCTCATGAACAATAAGTTCGAGCACTTTGGAAAGGAAAGGTAAGATGGATATGGGGTGAAAATGTGCGAGAGAATTAGGGTTTGGTATTTTGGGTAATGGGATAACATGAGCAAGTTTCCAGGACGCGGGAAAGGTACAAGTTGTGAAGGAATAATTGAAAATGTGGGTGAGTATTGGTAATAACGCGGGCAAAATCGAAGTTATTATTCTTGAACACAATTTGTCCTCACCGACAGCAGGAGATGTAATAGCAAGAATGGCCCTCTTCACAATGTCTTCTGAAACAGTTTTCAGTAAAAATGGAGAATGCGCAGAGGGGGCATATCATAAGGACTTTAAAGTTTCCTCTTTAAGAGTGCGGCAAACAACAACAGGATGTTCGGCAAAATGATTATTAAGGGACTCTAAATTTAAGTTGTTGTGACCAGTGGGAGGAGATTTACTTAATCCAACGGACTTAAGAAATTTCCAAACGTCTGCAGGGCTCCAATTAGTTACTCCAAGTGAATCATGAAAATGGCGCCTTTTGGCATCATGACATAGACGACTGCAGCGATTTCGCAAATATTTGTAGTGGTTCAAGTGTTCCTCGGTGGGGGAGCGTTTGTTTGCCTTTATTTGTTTTGCCTTATCTCGAAGAGACATGGCTTCTCTAATAGAGTCTGATAACCACGGAGCTGGATTATTCTGATTTTCACTGTTCTTAAAGCAGTGTGTCGGTCATACAATTCTAATACCAAGGAGTTAAAATTTCAACCTTACCATCGATGTCGTTACAAGATGTCACAGGCGACCAGTTTATGATGCTGGCATCGCACCGTAGTGAATCTATGTCGATGTTATTATAATTGCGACAAAGCATAGATAGTGGTTTTTTGTTTAGGAAGACGTATACGAAAAGTAAATATATAAGGTCGTGGTAAGAGAAGGGTGCAGTGAGTTGCCCGTGTTTATCTATATACTTAGGTGATGACACTATCATAAGGTCTATAAGATAGGGATCACAGCCAAGAAAATGATAGGTAGGAGAAAGGGGTAACATAGACAGGTTGTTGCAGGATAGGATCGACTGCAGAGCGCGGGATCTAGAGTTGTTTTTTAATCATACATGTGTTAAAATCTCCCAAAATAAATTATATTTTTGGTCCCTAAAATTAAAAACCAGCTCAAGGGCATACAGTGTTCATTTGTGTAGCTGGAGGACAGTTCTTTGAAAAGATGTAATAATAAAATAAAACTTTAAGAATTTTGTTTAGAGTGTTCCACGTACATATTCGTAAACCTTAATTAATATCACGTTATTGTTTTATAATTAATGTTGTTGCTTCTCCATCTATACGTAAAAAGATAGAGATGAAAGATTCTCGATATAGGTACCTATATGGTTTTTCATTGATCGCATTAACTATTTAGAGTATTATGAAACATTGGCGACCGCAGGCGTAGTTAATAGCCCTGATTTTGAATTAAGGAGTTCTCGGTTCGAATATTAGGAGGACCTGTCAGACCTGTGAAGCAGACGTTTCTGACCAGAACACCAATATTTCAAGTTTCACGTTCATGACTTTTACGTGTTACCCGTAGTCGTAACTTTAATTGCAATATCATTGTATATAGGTTTATCAATATTCAGTAGGTATTCAGAATACTGATTCTAAGTCATGTAGGTATGACTTAGGTCTAATTCATTAGGACTTAATTGGTGCAAGCGTTTTCATCTCTGCATTTATTTTTCTAGCCATTTTTAGATGAAATATTCAGTGAATTGCTGTGCCTGGGGTGTGACGACGACGATGACGACTCGAGCGACGACGACGGCGCTAAGGAGAAACCATCCAAAAATAAAAGCTTTCCTAATCCGCCGCCTCTCAGTTTTAGCATAAGTAAGTTTTTAAGTAATCTTTAAGAAAACATACATGTAGCCGTAGTGTCTGAGACCTGGTTTGATGCTAATAAGTTTATGAAGTTTAAAAAGCCATAATGTTATAGAAGTTATGGTGTTGTTGCAATTATAACACATATATCAAGTGTCGCTTACATCCAGTAGCTATTGGGAATACCGGTATTGAATGAATTTCTATAAAAATACTGAATTGTGCATGTCTGGAATATATCAGACTGAGAAAGATTATTTACTCTTTGTTCACGTAAATCCTTGTGTGCTGGAGACTTCAATGGTCACCATTCTAATTGGTAGAGTAAAACTGACACGAGGGTTGTTCAAATATTGGATGCAGCCTTTAAAAATTGTTGTATTTCGTTTACTAATGGGTCATCTTTTAGTTTAATGTTTTCGCAAATTAGTCAAATTATTTCGCCTGATATTACTATTGCTACATCAGACGTAGCTTTAAAAATAAGTTGGTTAGTAAGTAACCAATCATTACAAGTGATCATATGATAATAAAAATAAAAATAAATTTTAAAGATAAATTTAACATTTCGAGATGAAGAAACTTAAAAAATTAATATATTATTTTACATACATACATAGAGAAAATGTTTAACTGAGAGTATTAATATGGGAAATAATATTAACTCTTATTTACTCTTCTTATCTTGGTATAACGATTATTACAACATTCATGCCAGGTTTTTTAATTTATTTGTCAAGATTAAGAAAATTTTTAAGAAAAATAATATTTAACCAATGCAATATCCAGTTTAAAGAACAAAGCAAATTTAAAGGCATTTGATATAAGACTATTGAAAGTCAACCTTGCATAGTACCTTCGTTTCTTGGAATTAGCAGAAGAGATGCAAAGTTGGCTTTTAGACCAAGATCAGGGCCTACAGCGAAGCCTGTATATCCAATGAGGTAATCTAATTCACCATTTTGTTTGCATCATGGTACTATCAAAGATGTCATATCACTTGCTGCAGGCGCGTGCCTTGCACCGCAGTGAGAGGGAGGCGCTGACCCGTGCACTGAGACTGAATATTCAAGACGTAGGAATATTTCAACACATCTTATATATGTCAACATCTTCGAAAGCCTTTCTTGTTTGTAATTTAGTCACCAATGTGCGTAAAATACCTCCATATAAAATATACTTATATAATACCTAAAATATATAAATATAACGCTATTTATCTGTATGTTTTTCCGAAACAAAGTAATTACGTGTACTTATATATTTCAATAATTCTTATACAATGAGGCTGCCTTGATCCATGATCCTCCTCTAAATAAAGAATATAAAAATAAAAAGTAATCTTAAAACGAATACTTAATACTTATTTGTTCTATGTATTATACTTATATTAAAAGTTTAACACTTATTGATCATTAACTATAAAATTTCAAGCTTTAGTACAACGTTCAGTTGGTGTGCAGAGAATGTCAATAAATCATTAGGACAATTAAGTTTCATCGACGCTACTGTAAAGCTACATTGGCTTCGAGGATATGCATTAAATTTTTGGCCTTTTTGCATTGCCTCTAACACTAGAATCTCATATTCGAATCCTGGTGGAAAAATCGATTGTGTTGTTTACATTAAACTATACTTTTGGGCTGTGAATATTGATTGTTTTCTATCTGTAAAAGTATGTTTACTTTGGGTATCACAACTGAACACAGTTCATTGTATGATATTCACACAAGTTACACATAAACACAAGTTTTTTTGCTGTAGAGCAAAACAGTTGCAGAGTTATATTGCAATTTTATTCTTCTAAAATTGTATATGAAACCAGTGACCGTCTCAACAAATAAGACAAAAATATTATCCGCAGAGAGGAAGGAAGAATTTTTTTATAACTGGTTTTTTATAAATGGTTGTTTGTATTTATATATGTATGTTTATTCTAGGTCCCCTCCCAGTTCACTGTGTGGTCATCCATAACACAAGCTCTGCTTACTTTGCCTAAAATGTGTGCCTGTAAATGTATGTCTTAAAAATACCTAAATTGATTTTTGTTCGTTTATGGTAACACTTACTAGACTATCGATTGTTTGTTGTGTTCTAGCCAAAGTTAAGTGTAAGGCCGGCCCTAGACCTACAATAACTTTGCACAATATTTTTAATGGCGCAATATTATTGAACTTGAGATCATCATCTCAACCCCTTGAGATCAAACGATCAATGTTATCACGCAATAAACCTAGGCAAGGGAAAAATATCAAACATATAAAAATATAAAATAAAATGGTGCAATAAAAATTAAACTTGCTTAAAATCTTCAATACTAACCCTAAACGGTCAAAAACCTGCACAATTCGTAATCTTGTGAAATTTAATTGATTGCTAAGGGCCGGCCTAATAATATTCGCCATCCACTCGTTCCAGATCCACATACAAAACGAAGGTTTCGGAGCTTGTTTAGCTGACTCAAATTGGTACATTTCTTAGCTAACCTAACCTTAAATATTTCAGCGCCATCAACGGGAGTAAACCTGACGCTCTCGAACCAAGGCGGTAACTGGCTGTTTAACCTGATCCCGTGGCTTGCGGGGTCTTCCAGCCCAGCAAAACCGGCCCCGGCCGCCGGCGCCGTCCCGGCCGGCAGCCCGGCGGCCACCCCGGCGGCCACCCCGGCGGCCACCCCGGCTACCAGCGCCACCACGCCGGCTCCGGCTGGCAATGCTACCACTCCGAAATAGAAGACAGTAGAATAATTAATGCCATATAACAGATATGCCGCAGACGTATTGACTTTTGTTACACAGGGATATGAAAACTTTTTCGATATGAAGGGACAAATTAAGTTGACTCTGACGAATTGTTAAACATTTCATATAAATAAGAAATAGTAAAAGCTTCTTAATTTTGAATATATGTGACATTAGTCGAAGGCCACGATTTCTGCCTCCTATAACAGAGGTCGCACAATAGTGTTTTTAATGAACACAGATGTTTCTTTATGAATTTTATACTGCGGTATGACCTAACATTTCTGTCTTAACTTTCAAAGCCCACGAGCATGTCAACTTATATTTTATGTAATGTTTAGACTGGCTACCTGGTATTAATTATTCACGGACACATGAGAGCTTATACTGTTAAAATCAAGCTTTGCGCCTTATGATTCCTTTTCAGAATTATAAGCAAACTCTTTTCTGTTGTACAAAATAAGATGTAGCTATCGCAAAGCATTGTAATATACCTTGGATATAGGATTTAGAATATTTATTCTTTATTCTTTTGTACTGTATATTTTTAAATTGTAAGATATTTTTATTGTAATAAACTAATTATACCTACATATATTCTTTTAATTATTGAGTGCAAATGATCTATTGTTCGAAGCTACTCATCAGGAATTTGGTTTTTAAGGTCCACTGCATCTATTAATATTATTTATTAATAAAAAAAAGAAAATCACCTACTACTACTAGCTGCCAGTCTGATTTTGCGCGGTTGTACCGTGTAGGATGCAGTTGTTCGCTAAGAAAGGGTTTCGTGAATTTCCACCTCAAAAGAACAAAGAGGGGTTCATAGTTTTGTTTGTGTATGAATCTTACGCAGCCATCGCGAAATCTCTGTGATTACTGAAGCAAGTTCCAAGCTGCCTACCTACCAAGTACTTACTTGTATATTTATGGAGTAAAATTAGGTGATGATTTTTCAGGTGCAACGCATTATTATCTTAATATAAAAGCTAACAACCTGACACTTTTGACAGAAACCGTAAATTTATTTATTAGAGTTGAAATAAATAGAAAATCTATCATGCAATCCAAGCACCACAGGACCTTGTTTCTCAAAACTTACACTTTAAGTTTTGAGAAACAAGGCCCTCGATCTCCCAAAACATTGATTGTGTGATATAAATTAGTGAATGAAGTTGAGAATCTCAACTTCACTCACTTTATTCATTTCTTTATGACTTTGAAACATTCACTAAAGAAAATTGTTCCCTTTTCTAAACCTCAAACAGATACTTCAAATATTTAATGGGTAATGTGAAGCTACTAACCGTAGATTGTAATTAATAATACTTAATACTAACCCAGGTTTAGTGGACATTATTTTGATCGCGATCGAATACCTGTTTGGAATTGAATTTTGTTAATAAACGGCCACTATTGAAGAATTAGACTGTTTACCGACCACTTTTACTAATAATACTATTTTATAATTAATTACTATAATAAACCACGCAGCTATTCTTAGCAAATTAACAATGATTTATAAACGGAATTTATAACAGGACCTTTTAAAAATAAAATAAACGATATTCAACGCACAAATAATATAATTTTTTGCGAGCAAATGCGTGGCGTAAAACTTATCATCAATTAAGGCACACCAGTTACGTTAACAATTAAGACTCTATGAATTAAATGCTCTAAGTTACGTCTTCCGCAATTCAGGCGTTTTGCGCAAAGTCCTTCGTTTATAAGTATGAAAGGAAATCACAAACCAGTTTTCATCAAATACAGAACAAACATGGGTGTTGTACGAACGTCGTTCTTTATTTTTGTTGTTTTGCTGCACCTCCAACATGCAATTACAAAGGTAACTTTGTTTTATTTCATAAATTTAATAAGAGAAAAATACCTCCACCCTAGTTTAAAAAACCGTCTGAACTAGACGTTCAAACTTATATTTATCGTTGAACTTGCCTTTAAGTAAGTGACGCATAGAGAACTATAATTTTTCAATAAAAATAACTTATTAGAAACCTCGTATACCCCAATTGCCAAAATATTACGTGAATTGCCCTTCAGTTAATCTATTTTGCGATGTCATAGCTTCGCTCTAAATGCTTTGGCAAGCCAGCACAAAATCTGACATAAAATATAGTTCTAAGTTAATACACGTTATATTATTCTAATCATCTGTAAAGTAATGAAGGTTAATAGGTTTGTAGTCATACTTTTTATTATTTCTCCAAAATGTATGTGTTAATATAATAAGATAAATAGGCTATTCAAAGTCATCCATAAGTGTGAATAATCTAATAATTATTATATTGATTACTGTATCAAAATATTGCCCACGTACATTATAAATATTGTTTAATGTGTTGAAATAACAGATGAGTTTGTTAATAAATTCAATTCAGACTCATAACTCATTACTGATCAAAAAACTTAGTGTAGGTACTTAAGTAACATATTTCAAGGGTATGTATAACCCACGTTAATTTGTTTTCCATTTGCGTATAAAGTAACCGTCTAAGTTACGAAGAGGAAGCCTGTTACATAACCTTAAGAATCGGACGTCCATGCAAAATAGTCCGCAATTCCAACTTTTAGGTAGTCTTCGATTGTTATCATTGTTCAGATTTATAACATCAACCTTTCTGCAATTCCAGCCCTTCCTGGAGCCTCTGATCTGTGACTTCTTCTGTACAGAAGACGACAACACGACGACCACAATCGCCAGCAATCAACAGGATATCTTTGACATGCTCTGTGAGGACTGTACACCCCGGCGGCCGAGCACGTCCACGCAGCCACCCGTGAATTTAATAATACGTTAGTATAGTGGATGACTCCAGTTTAGTAGTCTATGGAGTACTATCAGATATTCTGTTACACGTGTCTGAAATAGTAGGTCTCAGTTTCAGTTTTTCAAATAGTCGCATGTTTTTCTCCCAAGTAAAACACTTCACATAAATTGCTGTTTTCAACAGATAAATACGACCGGCTCCTGAATTTACTGAACGCATGTATAAATTCTAGTTTTGTTTCAATATCATTGTTCAACTAATTATTTTATGTAAATAATTTTTTCGACGTTAGTACTGAGCATTTGTTTTTTTTTTGTTGCACATATTTTGTTGGTTCTTTGGCAGACTTTATAAGTTAAGCAACATATTTAAGTTATACAAATACGACGTAAATTAGACGTAAAGAAAATGTTATTTCTAAATTAAAATATTTGTTTTGCAGCACCGATGAACGGAATGAACCTAACTATGGTTAACCAGGGAGGCAACTGGATGTTCAATATGATTCCCTGGGGCAATAACAACAACAATAATAATAATAACAACGGAGCACAAAATCCTAGTGTCCCCAATATACCTAATGCTGCCACGTCCGTGCCCAATCCTAATATGCCTAATGTCCCCAATATACCCAATGTGCCCATGATTATACCCGCTCAAATACCCAATCTGGGATAAACATCCTAAGGACAAAATAGAAATTGAAAATAAAAAGCTTGGTTATAGTTATATCTATCAATCAAGAAGTCATACAGAATATACATCCAAAGATTACTATTAAGTTGCATTCCGCTAATAATTTAAGCTAAACGTTAGTGTCTATTTGACTATTATGTTTAATGTAATAAATATGTAAATGATGAAGCATTTGTTCTTGTTTCGCCCCATGTAATAAAATTCTCGTTTCACTTTCTTTTTATTCCTGTTTCGTCCCACGTTTACGAACTCAATTAATTTTGAATTCATCGGTGTTTCGCTTCACTTTGTATTTTACTTTTTCCACCACTTGTAGTTTAATCAAGTAGCATAAGAAAACATTGTTTAAAAAGTTGTGAAGGTATAGTGAACCACAACAACATTTTTAACTAAAGTAATCGGTAAACAGACGATATATAGAATAAGATGTGCTTCCTTGGTTTGAATTGAAAGTTATGAATAGTACGAAGACAATAACGCGTGAGTAAAAGCTGTAGTTTTAAAATTTACTATAAAGGTGTTAAGTTCCATGTTAATATTCAATCAAGTTTTAAATATATAATATACTGCACTCTTTCTATCTCCTTTGTTTCGGTACAATGACAGATCATTCCATTCCCAATAATTCTCTAATAATCTCTGAGATACCAAGCAGCAAAGTAAACATTGATTCTTCGGTAATCTTTGGTCATCGAGAGTGCGTCTATAAAGAGTTGTTTGCTGAGTTCAATGTTGCAGTCGTGTGTAAAAACGCTTAGTCTTAAAGTGTTAGCTACGTCCTTTGACGGCCTGTTTGGTGTGGAGGTAAGTAGCCTTGCCTTTCATGCCAGAGGTCCCGGGTTCGAATCCTGGTAGGGGCAGATATTTTATCATATTTGCTTTCTAGTCATGGATGTGTCTGTATGTTTATTTAAGTTTATTTCTAATATTTATATTTAAAATTAAATATCTATGTGTTTATATACTTCTTAAGTTTATTTATCCTTTATCTAGTATCCATAACACAAGTTCTTAATGATACTTAATTTGGGCTAGATAATGTAGTGTGTTAGTTAGAAATATTTATTATTATTATTTTATCCTGAGGTAAGGTTTGTAAAGTTGAGTGCTGGCCTATATTTTTTGGCACAATACCCTGGCTAGATATTTTAAAAACTCAAGCTTTTGTAATGACATTCCTTTTTTGCTATGCCTGTCTGATTTGTTTCATATATATTCCCATACAACAATTTCGGCCACGGTGTAGAAAGTTACTTGTTTCCGTTTATGCTCTGGTAACAAACTTAGTCGATGTGTCTACTTAGTTTCGACACCACGACTAAAAGTGGGGAATTGTCGAAACACAAGTGAATTAAATAAATGTTTTGTTCCGATGTCAAATGCTAAATACAGGGTGTTATCGGCAAGGATGTAGATATTTCGCAGGTGGAAAGAGTTAGTCCATATGGTCCGATATCTTTTAGTTTTTAATTTATAGAGAATAAATAGGTAAGGAAAAACATATTATTTGTATAAATATGTAATAACTAAAAAAATGTGTATTTCATAAGTACGTTAAACATTAATTAAAATGTCTTATATATTTAGATCTTAACCTAAATTGTAGGATACCTTAACTGGCGCAATTACATGTATTTCTTATTATGAGCATTACTTTATTCATTTTATAAGGCAGTCACCACGTGTAGTAACAGAGTAGACACAAAGTGCACTTTTTGCCAAATCTAGTAACAGTATTCTGCTTTGGCCAACGTAATCCTCCGATGCCAGTGATTCCCAACTGGTCTTGAGATTGCCAAACTTTTAATTTAGTATATAGGCTATCCATATAAGTATAGGCTCGTGGGCACAAATGTACGAGCACAACGGTAAAATGCATATAACGGAATATATTATGTACTAACACAGACTAAATATTAATTTGGTCTATTATTTTGTAAACAGACGCATATATTTTTTTACGGTATTTTCATGGGAACCGGAATGATACAGAATTAAATATTTTAGCAGGTGGGTTTTTTAATTATTCAAATTCTGCAGCTTCTTTGAAACTCTGTAACATTCAACTTTCAATTTTGAGGTTTACATTGATACAATTGTCAACTTTATTTGCTCAGGTTCATATCCAGGTCATCGTCAAAGAAATTATCAGACATGAACAAGAAATGTCTGCGTCTGAAATATTATTACACCAAATGAGAAATCTACTCCAGAAATAGTCAACAACAACACAACTTAGACAATATTATAAAGAAAGAAATATTTTTTAGTTAAAAAATAAAAAAAATTCGTTCTTCTTCACAAAAGTCTTTCCGAGTTTACATATGTAAAATAATAATCTCAGATTTACTACTGGAATGTTATAGACATAAAACACTAATTAGTAATCATTAAATGTAGCACTTCGCAAAATGAAAGTGTTCAAAACATACAAATTTACTAAAACATCTATAATGTTACTAAAGGTAGGAATACTAAAATAACTTTACACCTTATTAAAAAACTAGTTTAGATAGTATTTGATTTAGTTCATATTACGGTTCTTCTTGCTACAACCTTTGAGCGTCACTGCTGTCACTTCAACCGTTTATAGGAATCGAATATTCTTAAACTTTGTACTTGGTTACGGGTCTGTTTCGAAATAATACAAATTGGTGTACACATTGTTTAGTATCTATTTATACACAAAGACAATTACTATTTTTAGGCCAAAATTTAGAATAGTTTTGATCTTGTTGCCATAAGGTAGTATCTGTGAGGTTATATTTACAGACATTGTTACCCAAAGGTTTTCCAACACATCTCAGTCGCAAAGTGTATACTCTGTTTACGCAATTGGAGAACAAACCTAATGTAGACACAAAGAGTATTAAAAGTTACCACAATGCGACTACAGTTTGTTTATATCTTATTTTGAAATTTTAGTAGCCGCGACTGGATCTAGTTGCAGTATTACCACAGTGATAAATTAATTCGCACAACAGCAATGTTGCAAGGTATAAAATATATTTTGTAACTAATAAATCTGGTAAATAAGAATATTACAATATTTTAAGACAATCACGTCATTCTAGTTTAACCAGACAATTTGATTGAATATTAATCGTGAATTATTTGAATCGTATTCAAAACTATTGCGCAAGTGTATCACAGTCGCCCAAAAAAATGATAATTACGAATTATTGGCTAAATATAAGAATAAATGTAATCCTGCTTGGAAATTAATTAATGAAAGAAATAGCAATATAACTGATAATCATATAGAGCAAATACATTTAAATGACAAAGTTACTAAAGACCCTAAAAGAATAGCGGAAGAAATTAATAATGATTTGATTAATTTAACGAGGCAGGCATTAACACAAATACTACACGCATAGGAAAAAGCATGTTTTTAGAACCCTTAACCCCAGCTGAAGTTGACCTTATAATTAAAACGTTGAATAATACGAACGCGGTAGGGTGTGATGGTATTTCTATTAAGGTTGTAAAGTTTTGTGGACCAAAGTTAGCATCACCATTAAGCATTTTTGATTAACCTCTCATTCATACAGCGCCAGTTCCCAGACTTGCTCAAAAAGTCTGTAGTGAAGCCCTTGTATAAAAAAGGTGACCGGAGTCAACTTAGTAATTAAAGACCAATATCATTATCATATTCACACAGACCATCATCACTATATTTTCCAAAATTTTCAAAAAGGCGATGAAAAAGAGGCTTACCAATTTTATTTCGAAAGTTAATGTTTTATGTAAGGAACAATCAGGCTTTCAAAAAAAGAAATCCACAACCACTGCCATCTTTGATCTGGTTAGCGAAGTGACAAAAAATTTAAATGCAAGAAAAGAAACCACAGTGGTGTTTTTGAATATGTACCGCGCATTCGATTTTTTTTCACATAAGTTGCTGCTACAAAAACTGGAAAACTACGGTGTCCGAGGCACGGTCTTACAATGGTTTAGCTCGTATCTTTCGTAAAGGCAGCAATTTGTTGAAACACAAACTGCAAATCATCAATCAAAAATCGTCTGTCACATGTCTGAATTTAGAGAAATTGCTACTGGTGTACCACAGGGAAGCGTACTGGGCTCGATGAATGACCTGCCAAACTTGACCAATAACAAATATTTTCTCTTTGCTGACGATATTGCTGTAATACAAATAATAATAATAATACAAATGACTATATATATGACATAAATAATACAACAAAATTAATAATTAAATGGCTAGAAAAAAATAATCTTACTGTTAACTTGACCAAAACTAAGCATGTACGATTTAATGCAAATAAAATACTATCAAACATTGACATAAAATATGATAACACTAAAATAAAAGTAGAAGAGTAGGTGAAATTCCTTGGCATTAATAAAGATAAAAATTGAAACTGGAAAGAACATATCGACATAGTCTGTAGTAAACTAAATAGCTATGTATATGTACTAAGCCGTCTTAGGAAAAACTGTTCTCGGTCAACAGTATTAACTGCATACCACGGATATGTTGCTTCAACCTTAAGATACGGATTGTTAATCTAGGGTAACTCAACGAATTTTTGTAAAAGTTTTGTTGCACAAAAAAAGTGTTTACGGGTGATGCTAGGCAAGGAGCCTTATGAACCTTGCAAATCCCTTCTACTATGCAAATACATACTATTAGTTATTTTAGTCGAGCTAAAAACGTAGGCAGGGCTACGCATCACGGAGAAAGATTAGTGTATGTCGATGTACCGCGCCTGCAACTATATCTTAAGCAATCATACGCAATGTCCATAAACATTTTTAATGCGCTACCAAACCGTTTGAAATTATTGCCAGAAAATCAATTAAAAAGCGAACTCTCACATCGGTTAAGAGAAAAATGTTTTAAATGTTAAATGTAAATGTAAATCCTAAATTATGATTAATGTATTACAAACTTCATAAATCTTAAAGAATCTACCTATATTAATATTATTGTAATTGTTTTAACAAAAATTTTGTGACATCTAATAATAATGACATTTTTAATTGAATGAAGTGAATTGTAGTGACATTTTTTTTTAAGCTTTTAAGTAACATACTATTTTAAAATTGCATGCTGCATAACAGTTTTGTATGTGGAACATAACTTTTTGTAAACCACTCTTTTACCACACACTGAGCAATAAATTAATTAAATTAATTTGAATCATTAGCGTATTTGATATTTTTTGAACTAATGCCTATTTTTTAGTGTGGTATTAATAATTAAGGGCATTTGAATTCAGTTGTTTTTTAATTTGAATAAAGGTTTTAAACAATAGGTTAACAGAAAATGAACAAAACTTGATTATTTGTTTTTAGGTATTCGGAATACTGTATTCGGAATGTCAGATATACATTTGGATGATAAAGAAACGAATGAAATTTTAACAATAGATTCTTCAACAAGAGGTCACCCTATTTTTTTATAGAATTGATTTGAAAATAGGAAATGACGGTCTTATAATAACGTTTCCATTCCATGGAGAATGCACTTATAGAAAATGTTCTGAGACAATCATCACTGCGGCTCAGTAATACGAAACTACCATCACAGCATTTGTAAACGTAAGGTTGCACGGAATATAACGAAAGAAGCAATGTTTCGTCGGAAACAAGAAGCTAAAACCTCAGAGCGGAAACCTAATCCCATCAGTTTATAACAAAACCTGAAATAAATTAAGAAATAGGGGAGTCAACTTTTAAAAAAACTTACCAAAACTTGCGAGGAGAATACATCATTATATAATTCTAAAAGTAGAGAACACCTTGCGAAAAATTCTACTTTCAAACATGTACCACGAGTACCAATTGTTAGTTTTTGATTGTGATTTATATTTTAATAATATTAATAATAAAGCCCCAGAAAACACCCCAACTGTGTGGCCACAAAGTAAGTGTGTTATGAGTGACCGTATACTGCGAACCAGAATAAACATACACATATAAATATAAAAAACCATCATCCGAGAACAAACATCTGTGTTCATTACACAAATGAATGCCCCGACCAGGACTCGAACCTAGGCCATCCGGCATATGAGGCAGGACTACTAGTACCCAGTACGCCACACGACCTTTAAATTTTAGTTCTATAAAGCTATTGTAAACATAAAGGACTACACATTAACATTTATTTTGAAACGACTATCTAAACAAGCAAGCATCGTTATAATCATTACATGATTACGACTGACCATTAATGTGACTAACTATACTTTTACACAATTTTAAAGTAGGCATGCGAAAATTGTGTCCCACACCGTTTAGCATAACGGAAACAAATGGTTCGTAACTATACAGAGGCTCCTGAGCTAATGACATTCATGCAGTAATGCCCCGATTAAACACTGATGGAGTTCTTTAATTACTTAAGCACTAAACTATTATCGCAGAAACCCATCGGGGTTAATTTAAAGATTTGGCATAGAATCGTAATCCAATAAAATATTTATAATGCTAGCACATACTGTCCAAACTCCTTTGCTTGCTAAGTTACTAACTTAGCCTTTTAAAGAATTTAACCTCGTTTTTTGGATTATGAAACTTGTATGCCCAATTCGTATGTAAAGAAAAAGTTCTAGATTCTAATTCGAAAACCATTTCCAGATATCTCACTTTTCTTAGCTATGTTATTAACAACAGCTCGCAGGTTAATGTGATTGAGCTTATTTTAATGAAAATGTGGAAAATAATTTGACTCTCATTTCATCTTCCAAAAAGTCTGAGATAAATGTCATGTCAATGTTTGCAATAATAATAATACGTCATCTAGAATGCAAAGAAAATTGTACAGTTTTTCTTTCTAGGAGTTAGGTTCTATAAACCTTGTAATGCGATTTTAAAAGATAACTACTTCGTGATTTTGTCATACAAATAACGTTACAAACTGTATTAAACTTAAACTGCACAGAAATCAGAAACATTCAAATATCTCATTGTTACAGAAAAAAAAGTACGATACCTAAAAAACGACTTTAAACTAGCATTATTAAATTGTGTTGAGGGAGAATGTTTATAAACCGACACGTATATTCTATGATTCTTATAGTTTATTTCAGTACGAGGTGCACAATGGCCTGTGAAGAAATTTGAACTTTAGTGGTATAGTGAGCGCCAGTCACGAAGTACACAGTCACGTCACAGTACTTTTTTGATCTCATTGTAACCTGCGACCATACACAAAGCAAGTATTGAACAGCAATCATAGAGTTTATTTTTTAAGATCTCGTCTGGGGCGTTGTTATAGTCCCAAAATAACCACGTTTACAACTAGGGCTTCATTTACAGACCATTTAATAAACTACGTACAATAAATAAACACCTTTATCCTCGTTATCAATAACAAAGTTTCCAAATCGGAAATATATAAGTAATTGATAGCATCCCATTGAATCATTTTGTGTACCAATTAATATTAGAAGGAAAAACTAATTTACAATGCCTGCGCGATTGCATCATCAATCAGTTATGAAAGGTAATTATAATATTTGTTTTACAGTGGGCTTATAGTATTGAAGTTACAATTTTCTTCACTCAGGTATTGATCCTTGAAAAAACCTCTTTGTTCTGTAGTTAAGATCTTTGCGTGGGAAGAGGAAGCTGATGATACGCAGATTACAGTGGAAACTTTAGTTGTGAAAGCATATGGTTTTTAGGTTTCTACATCGAATGTTGGTTCTGGCAACCAAATTGTCGTCAAAGGAACTGGATTTGAATTATGATTTGAACAGATTTAGTGTGATGGATCCATAATACATAAGTATTTAATGTTTAACCTGATTTACCCATTACACAATTATAGACAAGCAAATAGTCTCAGTTTTCGGCTTCCATGGAACAGATTGTAACGCTGTGCGCTGGCCTTCTTTCAACTTAGACGTATTCCTAAGCGTAACAAAGCGCTTTCTTAGTGAAAAATTATGAATTTTGTATAAATTATTGTATGTGATTGAATAAAGACGTTTATCAGCTCTAAATTTACCGTTTAATATAGAAATTCTCAATTAAAAGTGATTCAATATGTGAAAAGGAAATCAGTGATAAGCTATCAAACAGGGAGTGGAAAATATCAAAAGTAACACACCAAATCGATGTGCCTAAAATAAGCAATGATGGGGCACAAGAAAAAATGCTACATTTGTATATTCATCGCTCAAACATAATGTTACTGATGATCTATAAGTATACTAACCAAGGATAGCCAAGGATAGATAACTTTTCTTTCTCGGGTACATTCTTAGATCTAAAACATTAATCAGAAATGTTTTGATGCTTCTAAATTTTCTACGTTTACTCATTACAACTAGCACATTTATGTATATTTCCTATTTTACAGACTTAAATTCTAACTGATATCATGAAAACTTTGAAACACTCAGTTTTCTTTAAATCTTTATTATTCAAATAAAGAAGGTTTGGTCAAACGTGACCATATCGCCTTCATACCTCATAACTCATACAAAAAGAAAATATAATAAAAATATAATATTAGGTCATTACATATGAAATTGGCGTTTTGTAAGGGAGAAACATAAAGTAAATTATTTTTTAATATAATATAATTATTGAATCAAAGTATATACCATTGCTATCTATGCACTTTTGCCATCTCATAGGTAGTTCATTGATCCCGTTACTAAAAAAACTTCATTCAATAACATGCGGTAATCAATAAAATCTTTGAAAGCTTTTTGGACTGCCCCATCGGAGTTTAACTTTTTCCCTTGCAAGAAGTTATCCAAAGGCTTAAGTCCATAGTGTTTGAGTCGTTGGCCGATGATGTTTCAGCATATAATACCGTCATGATTATTTTTAATAGATTGACTATATAGCTATAAACCATATTTAAAAGGTTATTGAACTAACTTTTTTGTTTTTGGTATTTAAATTAAATAATGAATTCAAAGGAAATCTTGCGTACAACACTAGAGTCACGTATCCAAAATCTCAATTAGAATATAGAAAGAAAACACATTTAAACATTAGACTAACCTAAAGGCTTTTAAAGGAAGAGGTCTGTACCCGCGACAAGTCGAGGAGGTCTCAAATTGCGAGAAACTGACGCTACTGAGCCACATTATCTCTCGACCCGAAGCGAGTGTTTGTCGCGTTTAGACACCTTCTCGGCTAATTATATGCTAGCCCCGTGCAACTTTAATAGACGCAAAAAAGTTTAACCTTCCGCGCTTATGAAGCTTGTTTTCAGCTTAAGTTCTTATTGTCTAACACAGGAGAGTTTTTTATTTTATGATAAATATCGTTCTGATATAAAGAAAAATCAAAAAGGACATGGGACGAAAAAAAGTCAAAAAAAAAAAAGGAAACCGAAAGAGCACATCCACTTGTTGAAAAATAACAGAGCGAATATTGGATTGACGTATTTGAATTTTGAAGTTTGGTGACAGGGATCCCGAACTAAAAGAAAACAAAACTCACAAAAAGTTATAGTTGCAATCCACATAATGCTTTGCAAGATTATACAATTAACATAATTAAGTTTGTAATATGTTTTGATTTTATTTATTTAGTTTTAAATGTATACTTCACATGTTTACTTTACTGTTTATGAAAAGCTTTATGCCTTTATCTTTAGAATAAGCCACCAGAAATTTTTTTTTTGCATTGAATCGGTAACCCCAACGTTGCGCAGCTATTGTATGGAGACTCCTCACGTTTCGTTTCTTATTAATTGAAATAATTTTATTGGGAAATATTTTATTTCTGATACTTTTTTAAATAATCATTTACATAAATGATACGAATTATCGTGCATTCCATTCGTCCATTAAGTGCTGAAACAAAAAGCTTACTGACGGCCTGAAATGGACTTAACCCTTTCGAAAAAATCCTCGGTTGTTTAGCAGCTAGCTTTTCCATCATGGTCTGCAGTTGCTGACAATAGACATCTGCCGTAATCGTCTGGCTAGCTTTAAAAAAGCTGTAGTGTAAGACACCGGTACTAGTCTACCAAACGCTCACAAGTAACTTTTTTGAGCCAATTTTCGCTTAGGGCAGGATTTCGCTGGTTCGCCAGGGTTCAACCATTACGATGAGCATTTCCGAGTGGCGTACAGGATCCACTTTTCATCACAGTTAATGATTCGATTTATAATTTTTTCATTATTATGCTGGTTGAGTAATGTAACGCAGCAGTCGACGCGCGTTTGTCGGTTTGCTTCACTTAATTCATGGGTACCCACCTCTCAAGGTTTTTCAACTTCCCAATTTGCTTCAAGTGGATTAAAACAGTTTTGTCACTAACGCCGCAGCCTACAGCTAACTCGGCCTTCAATTCTTCATTGTCAACTTTGGTGTCCGGCCGTCCATCTGGTTTGTTCTCGAAATTCGAAATTCCAGAACAAAAAGCATTGGAACCAAAAACGCACTGTGTTTTCTTTTGCGACACCGCCGCCATACACAACATTAATACTTCGAGCCGTTTCATCCCAATCATCTTGTTCGAGCTTCAGTCTCATATACTGCTCCTGTGTTAGATTCGAAATTCAAAGTCGCTAGGCCGAGAAACGCGCACACGGGCGAACCTTCGCAGTTAACTTTAGCTCTCGAGGCCCTTCAGGCCGCAAATCCTAATTCTAACGTAAATTCTAATTCTAACGTAAATCCGAATTAATGCAATTTTTATTTTTCATTTTTAATGTTTTTATTTTTACTTTTCATTTTTGAGCACCTTCAGTGCTATGTGAATCTCAGCGGGTGACCCCTTAAGGGCCCCGCTGGCGCGGCCTCTTTCTCCAATTGGCCGTCGTTCAGATGAAGGCTGAGTGGCAAAAATGCACGAGCCGACAGGGGGTTTTTTAGTGGGTATGGTTCTGGTAGGCGTCGGGACGAGTCCCACATAACTCCGATCGCGCGCGCGGAGTATGCGTCAGAGCATTTTTTATGTCCTCCTGCCCTTCCCGTGGAGGGGAACCAAAAAAAAAAAAAAAATCGAGCCGTTCTGCAGCACTGGTGCCACGGTAGAACTTGTACTCGTAAATAACGTCAAGTTTTCCATTTTGTAAACTAAGTGACGCAAAAAAAAAACAAAAGAGAGAAAAAAACTAAATACAAAACAATACATACATACAAAAAAGTTTGAAAGTACTTAAATCCTGATATTACTAATTTATAAATATAAAGTGGCATGTGAGACAGGGGCAGATAATATGCTATTAAGAAACCCAACATAATATTTTTGTGATTCATTACGTTTCGTAAGTTATCGTTCCAATCACATTTCATAATGAGATAATTCCAGAAATTCCATAACACAAACTACAAGCAGTAGAATTTGCGGAGTTTTGGGGAGACCCATCATAAACCCATCAAATTTATTTGATGAAATGTGGCCGGCAAAGATTCTTAGAGCTGTTACAATAGTGATCTATAACGTTGTAATTCGCGAACCATGCCCGCAAAGGTATCCCAGGTTGTAAAGTGCCGTACCGTTCGTCTGGGTTCTCTCTCTTGTCCATAATGCTCTACAATTTGATTTGGCATTAGAAATCATGACCATAAAGAAGGTATTGCAATGTTGTTCCATTCCCTGCTGCTAATCTGGCCAAAGTGTCAACAGTTTCGCTACGAACAAACCCGCAGCAATACTACCGTTTTTTGAAGTTTATGTATAGCTATAATTTTTTTTATTGTATCGTAAGGAAACGGAATGCACACACATGCGGACACATTTTTATGTGTCTTAGAGCACTACCCAAATCACTAAATGTAACGAAATTTTTCTGATCGATAGTTTGCATATAAGAAAGAGCTTTAAATTAACTTGTTTGTTTAAGTACTCAAAAGTTTCTACTCTCAAAAGTTTTATCTTAAAATTGTGAACCTGTTTTTGGCAATAATTAAATAACCTAATTATTTCCATTGCATTAGTTACAAGTGCTGTTGGTTCTCTGAAAAAATAAAATAAAATAAAAAAAAACTCTGCATGCATAATTGTGATATGGGATTAAAAGGATAATTTGACATTATATTGACTCTGGAAATCATAAAATGCTACTCCAATACCGTCAGCTCCCTTAGAAGCATTCAAAAATATTTTATAAGAGTTTTTATAACAAAATAGATAATCAAAACATTTATGTTTGTCCGTTCACGTGACTCAGTTTGCTGAATGCGAGTTTTCAAAAAGACTTTACGCACTTTACTAACTTTATGTTTGTATGAAACAAAGTTGGTTTACTGTTTTTACTTTTCGATATCACTACTAAAACATATAAGATTGTGTTCACGGCGTAAAGTGAAAATGAACTCGTCCTAGGCAGACAGATAACCTAATGCTAAATGGCTATCTAAAACTATCACAAAGTAAAAAGTAATAGGATAAAAGTAAAGTAAAGAGAACGGTAGAATTCGTATTCAAACAACAGATACAAGATAGCAACGACAACGTTAAAGCCAAGTTCTTCTGACTCCCGCGCAATAACGCAAAAGATCTTCGCTGGCGCAGTGGATAGGGTTCTGGCTTCTCGATCTAAGGTTTCAATCCTCGGTGACTGGTATATGTACCAATGAGTTTTAACAACGTAAATACATCAAGCCGTCTGCTCTAACTGTGATGGAAAACATTATGAGGAAACCCACATTCTTTAGAATTTATTTTGGAGGTATGTTTAAAGTCTGCCAACCCACAGTAGACAAGCGTAGTGGATGATAAATTGCATGACGCCACCACATAGTTGGGTGCGACTGATATCGCTGCTGTTGTCGTGATGAGACATCACATTGATAAGGTCAGAATCAGAATGTAATCTGGGCGAATTATTTTAGTGGAATTAATATTTCTCTCTAGCACCACACGCTAAAATGCAGGCATATAAGTCTGAAAAAGAAATCGAAAAAAAAAAACAACAAAATTAAAAGGATACTTTACATCATGCTCACATTCAACAGAATAAACAGAGATAGCAGAGTTCAGGATTGCCAATATCCTATGATTTCATTAGCTCGTCGTTTTATATTTTAGAACCACAAATACAATTGCATGTAGTTAAAGTCAAAATAGGTTATAAAATAGAAGAGCCTACCCAATCATCTGGTTGTAATAGTTGCTTAATTTAAAGAGGTATATTTCAATTAATTTTATTAGTTTTGTCAAACTGTTTTCTTCAACAACTTTTACTAAAATACTTTTCCCGTTTCTGTCACACAAACCATCTAATTTCGTATTTCTAGATTGTTGATAATAACAGTTATCTTCACTTTAATATCGTAACTTATTTATTTCAAAGCTGTGATTCCTAATAACTCCTATATCACAGAGACGAATTCAATTAAAGCTAAATATATAATTACTCTTAGCCACATGTTTTCTTAGAATATCAAGGGCTAGTTAATGGTATGTAAGTTCTTGTTTGTGAAACAAGCTGGGTGGGACGTCTTCGCGCAGAGTAGCAGTAACGTGAGTACGCTCGTCACGGCTGGTAAAGCGTGAACTAGTTCAACTGCATTATGCGCCGGGTTGCGTGTTACACTGTAAATCATATTATATCATGAATTAAATACTACACAAATAGCAGTATAATTGTCTTCCTATATTTTTTTAATAAAGAAATTGTGTTAACGCTAATTTTAAAACAAGTAAACTCAATTAGTGATCCTTCAGGCAACTTTCAACGTAGGTATTTTTATTACTACAAGGTTAGAAATCAAAAATGAAATCCTGCAAATTGTTAAAGAAGATAACATACATTCGTAAATACGGATGAGATTGTTGAATGGGCAGGTAAATGCACAAACAATAAATAATAATGATAATAATAAATATATAGAACACAAACACACTCACCCACACACATAACTATGCACACACACGTACATTTAGTAAAGTACCTACAAAGTTTTGCTTTTTTATAGGCCTGCATATATATTTTCATTTTTAAATACTTTTTATATACAATTTCTTTTTACTTTTTCTGTGTTTACTGTTTCTGTTAATTCAAGTTTACTCTGTATTGTATAGTAAAATGAGAATCCTTTAAAGGCTTTAAGGTTTGACTAATATGCTGTAATATAGTATTGAAGAGCTGTGGATTTTGTAAATAAATAAAATTTTGAAATTTGATATCACCAAATCCCTGAACAAGCACACTTGTAGATATTATTGTACACATTGATATATATTTATCAATATGTACAAGCAATAAAAGTTACAAAAATATTTACTATTTTAAAATGGAAATTTCTGTTTAATGCAACGCCATATTTCACCAAAAATATTTTTTGTCTAAAATCATTTTGACATCCTTATCCTTTAACGAAAAAAAATCTAGCCAAATCCAGTTGCTTTTGTTCTGAAGCAATATTTAAAAATAATAGCGGATGCATTAAATTTTAAGTACTGATAAAATGTTGAAATATGAGTAATTATGAAATAATCGTGATTAAATATTTATTTTTGTACTAATATGTAGGTATGATTTATTTGGTTTATTATTGCATTTAAAAACAGTAAAAGGTAATAAACAAATAATTGATCATATATCATATATCACACATCGTCTGAAACAGTCTCGCAAATACAGAAATTAAGTAAAACTAGCAAATAAGTATCAGCCTAAAAGCGTTACATCGGCCTTGCGTGTGCGACCCTCTTCCTTGTAACTAAAAGTACAGTGGAAACTTTTTATTATTCTAGTAAACCTAATTAGCTGCTCTAATATATTTTGTTTTTTTAATTACACTCCTTTATACTGTAGAAAACACTTATTTTAAGTTGGCTTAGAAAAGTATATTATAATCATACAAAAATTCTTGTTTTACATAAAATATAAATTAAAATGAGAATTGAAATATGTACTAGGAGGTTTACATGTGTACCTATTTTTTTTTAAATGTCAGTTAGTTATTTTTTTTAATTCAATGTTGAAAAATAAATGCCTATTTAATGAAAAACTACGTCCTGCGGCCTGGTCAAATCGAACGCAGTCCGCATCCTATATGACCGCGGTCACAAGCAAAGAACTTAGGGAACACGAGGGCGGTTGGTCGTCAGGGTATGACTCGGAAGGGCTGGCCGGCTGTAAGCAGTTCGCACTAGAGAACACTTGTGCCTTTTTTATTCGCATTGCTGATCGGTTGCTCTACCCGGGACGTTGACCGGTTGCCTTGGCCGACAACTAATGTTCACATATGGACAACAATGTGATGACAAAAATGTGGTTCTCAGAACTCGTAAGTTAAATATACTGGGAAAATGATTTATTAATGAAGTGTATCACAAAATCAACTAACAATGCACGAACAATAGCAAGTTATACTTTCACTTTCTTAGAATAAGCGAAGCTAGCGTTACTATGTTGTACTAAACCGCCAGCAAACTAACCACTGCCTGGCAATGTTATGTATGTCCTATCTGGGAACTCGGGGGATTCAAACAAATGGACGGTGGGTCTTATACAAATTTGATGTAAAAAATGTCTCAGGTTTTGTCACACATTTACAGAATTACGAATAAATTAAAGAAATTGAAATTGAAATCACTTATCGCTGCAACTGAGCATTGCTTGCCACAATTTCTCACCATATGTAGCTGCAACCAGGAAGTTGACAGTAAAATCACCTTAGGCAGCCGCGACTATTTTGAGCGTTCAAATTAAGAGAGTTTTCAAAAAGCAATATTTCATTTTAGAACTGTGTGTCGGGCAGCCGATCAAATCAAGACATCTCCGAAGTCCCATGTTATGTAAGTCAAAGATTAAAATTGATGCAGTCATTTCAGAGTTAATGAGTTTAGAACATTAGAAAACTTTAGAAACATTTATTTTAATTATTAAGAATAATTAAAACGTTAATTTATTTAACATTAAAAATTAAAGTTTTAATTATTGTTAATAACACACCTACACAATGACACATTTAATGTAGCAACAGGCAATGCATAAATTAATTAAATAACTAAATTTATACCATAAGCAAAATAGTATACCCATAAGCAAAAGTGTATACTTTTTTATTTTACGTCACAATTTCAATGCTCCGACAAATACGAGCTACTTTTATCACGTAATATACTCATAAACTTTATGTACAAAGTTTATGAACGGGCTTCCTATAGAACATTAAATATGCTAAGTAAATTATTATGAACGATGAGTCTTGGTTTCCACAGAATCGAAAAGGAAATACAATGATCAACTTTCATTGTTTATGGATTACAATTGGTATGACAAATCCCTGTAGAAGTTACGATCTAACAGAGCTATTTTATTGGGTATGTTTAGTAAATTTAAAACTTATCTTTCATTATATGTAGCTAATTGGTATTTAACTAATTTAAAAAAGGAGGAGGTTTTCTCCTGAAATATTTTTTTACGAATGTTTGGGTACAGCTTTTTGGTTTCTGGGCCGATGTTGGTGATTTCAGTTTAGCTTCAAGTTAGTCTCGTAAAAGTTGTATGGGTGATGGGCCCTGGATTTCATAGATATACTATGAAACTCATCACATTTCAACAGAACATGTTTTTCAATTGACTTGTTTTAAGATTGTGATAATAATAAGCCACATGGTGCCAAATCATAGTTGTAAGGCGGATGACCCAAAAGTTCTACAGCTGTGGTGTTTAAGAAGTCCCTCGTCTTGATCGCGGAGTGCACAGACGGCCTCGGAGTCCCGTATTCGGTCGCTTGTTGCACGCAGCAGCAAAAACTTCTGGCAAGCATTTGATTCTACTACTACCACTCTGCATTGATACCACTTTGACCTGCACCTTGGTCGCCAAGGTGGATAGACGTGTAACACCTTCGTATTCATCGTCACTTTCCATCAGGTGAGATAGAAGACAAACATCTAATCCATTTTCAGTAAAAAAAAGATACCAAATACTTCGTTAAGGATAAGAAACTGAAGATCAACATTTTTCCAGCGCTTCTCGATCGTTTCACTTTCGTAGGCGTTGGTTCGTTTTGAAACAGCCATACTGTTGGCTGGCGCTTTTTTTCTGTATCATATCAATAAATTCAAGATTCGTCACCTGTTATGATGTCTTAAACACGGCGAGAAGAATCTGCTCTGAATGTATCAATCATATCATGACACCAGTCCACACGTGCCTGCTTTTGAGCATTGTTGAGCGTGTGGGGTACCCAGCGCGAAACAATTCTCCTTAACCAAAGGTATATAGAATATCATGAACACTTCTTGATCGAATCTGCATCGGCTTTGTTGAATAGTCAAAGAACGACCACTTCTTTTTTCATCGTTCAAATTTAAGCTACTACATTTAAATTAAAGCTAATTGAAGTCGATTAAACGATTCGTCAGGTTTGAAATTGGAATTGAAGTCGTAAAAAATAATTGCATGAAAATGTTCCCAACGCAGATCCATTTTTCTATGACACACAATAGTTTCAATCTTGGTAAAAACATTTAGAGGGAAATTTAACTTTGGAACAAATGTTTTTTTACTTTGAAATAATCGAATTTTCAAAATAAATTATAACTAGCCAGCTTCCTTTCTTCCTACATAAAAACTTTTGTTCGCAAAACTTTCTTACTGGACTGGTATATTGGAAAGTCAAACCATGTATTTTGAGTACCTATACTTTGGTCAACAATATCTTGGACTAGACCTGGACGAATACAACGCAGAAATGTTTCAATCATTTTAGTCTAATGTATATTGGGAAGTTACATCAAGGGTTTAAGTAACTGCGTTATGGAAAAGATATCCTGGATAGGACCTGGAAGCAGAGAACGGAATAATCGAACAGGACATTTATATAAACTGAGATTTTATGGGATCGTTGGGTTTGAATTAACAAGTCCATTTAAATACACATAACGGCGAGCTTCTAATGATGAAGTTAAAAGGTGGAAGTGGTAATCATTAAGGCTGGTAGTAAAAGTCAAGAGTCGGAGTTTGTTTTTTGTTTTGATAAATGCATAACATCTCAAATTCAATTTTGAATTTTACTCTCACTACACAGTCTAAAATAAGCTAATTTCATAAAAAAGTAAAATCGACTTCATAATGTAAGTTAACTAAAAAGATAGAAATAACAACTCTTCATGCGAAAGGGGCGTCTACCTTAGTAGGTATATACTCGACTCCCGAGTGGCGTAGTTGATATATAGTAGCTTTGCCCTGGTCCCGACCAGGGGCAATCATTTGTGTGATGAACAAAGATGTTCGTTCTTCGGTCTTGCAGTTCACTGTATGGTCATCCACGACACAAGCTTTGCATACTTTGGGGCCGTACAGTTAGTGTGTTTGTCTGGGGATTATTATTATATGAAAAAGGCGCGCGTTGGGTGCCGAAAATGTTACCAGGTGAGCAAAAAAAATCGAATCAACGTTTCGAGGGTGAATCTCGCAAAGTTCCAAACGGATCAGGAAATTTTTTGGTCTCGTTCCACCAATGGATCCACCATTTTGATCCGGCAACAAAACAGCAGTCAATTACTTGGAAACGAGCCTCTTCCCCGTCATCCGTAACACATGCTCTGCTTACTTAGGGGCCATAATGTTGGTGCGTTTGTGTGAAGATTTATGGTTATAGGAACTGATACTTATATGTATTTTGGAAATACCAAAACAATGTGAAATAAAAAGTAAACAAGTACATTTATTTAATATTCTAGTATTTAATTTACAATATCCCTATTCATTTTTGAGCCTATAATTGTTGGTGGTTCTAGTCACTCAGTTTAAATAGCACCACGCTTATCAACTGCAATTTGACATTTGACACACTGTTCACAAACCTTAGAAATACCTTCTTAAATATATGGGTTTCTTCATAATATTTCCCTTCTCCTTTAAGTGAGCTTAAGATAATTACGTTGTAAACGGTTATAATTGCAATGAAAATTATCAGGATTGAACCCGGAGAAGCCAGCCTCTCAACAACTGCGCCGTCGCCACCGCTGCCGCTGCCGCTAGATTTGTATTTGCTCACTTATTAGTCTTGGATCTATCCTTATCGTATTACTTGTTTATAGTAATTATTAAATAAAGTACAATAACTAAGTTGAATGGTGTATACCGTGCATAAGTAATTCCACATGTTTATGTTAAATTTGTATTCACAGTGTGTGGTTTTTCTGTATCTTATACGATTTCAATACTCCCAATTTATATCTTTCCGCAAATGTACATAATGTTGAAAACGTAAATAACATGTACTGACTGAAACTCACCCTCTGTAATAATTATATAAGGTTCTAGAATACAAGGTAAGACCTTATAGATTGTGGTTATTTTTTATTGTGAGACAAACTGAAATGTAGCAATAAAATGCAAATTATTTTTAAATGTTGCAACGCTACTTTACAATAATTTTAAAATTGTTCTAAGTTGATTCTACCTAATCTGTATTTGACATACAGAATAAATTTGTTACGTTATATAAAAACATCTACATAGATAGTCATTTATGCCCTTCGTGCATAAAATATCAAATGTATGAATCACGCACACAACGATATCCGGAACAAGGTAATTTTGCTTTACGGAACTTACACCAAATGAAACACGACCAAGTGACACAATATTTTTATCGACTAAAAAAAACACACATTACTTACGGTTGGTAGCATGAAGGAACGTTACACTTCCTAATGGATTATTAGCTCTGAAAGAACTCAGCATACCTATCCTTGTTGTTATTCTTTTTTTCAGGGAATTAGAGCCAGTACAATGTGACTATGTCACCCCCATCGAACCTTAATCTAGATTAATCTAACAACTTATACTTAGCTTCTTAAGACTATTTGGATATATGGGTTCTCGTCGTAATAGGTTTAATAAAAGGTTTTTTTGTATTAAACCAACGAATTTACGCACCAGTAAATGAAAAAAGTTAGTTGCGACGTCTTTTTACACCGAGGAGAAAATTTAATAATGTAATAATAATAAAATAATAGTATTAAAAACTCTTTATTGCCATTAACAAAACAAAAACAAAGTACAATAGAAAACCAATTAATTAAAGAAACTGACAATTTGGGTGGCCTTATCGCTTAAAGCGATTTCTACCAGGCAACCCTCTATAAACTATGAAAACAGAGTAACGAGTGAAACATTATTGGGCAGAGTTTTTAAAGACTTGAGAATGTATATATAAGTATAGTATATTATAATGAATAAAAACCATAATATTACACATACATAATAAATAGCTATACATAAATACTATGTATAAAAAAATACAGTTAATATATAAATGAATAAAATGTTATGTTGGATAAATATTAGATAGATAGTACTTTTTTAAATTCAACTTAAAACACTTGACAGTCCTAGTAGTATGTAGATGAGGAGGTAGGGAATCCCACAAACCTGCAGCGCGCACTGTAAATGATCTGTGAAAAATTCAGATGTGTGATGCGGCGTGGCCAGAAGCATGTTGTTAGATGGACGTAAAGATCAGTCGTGATCCTGATGTCGAAACCTAAAACACTCCTTTAGGTACTTTGAAATAGATGGGTTGAATAGTGTTTCAAAGAGAAGAGAAAGAATGTGTGTATTCTGCGAAGTCGAATGGGGAGCCACTTGAGCTTAGCGCGGAAATCAGAAACATGGTCATTTTTTCGTAATGATGATGTAGTAATTATAAGTAATTAAATACAATAATTACAGGTCTGTTCAGTGTGTCAACTGAAGTAAAGAGAGAATGAGAATCAGGAGTCGGAATTACACAAAAACATGATTTTTTTAAATACTTTATATGGACAAGGCAAGGGTTCTATTTCTCCTAGATTCTAAGATTTTATGTCAAACGAAAAAGAAAATGGTAACGATATTTTTCTACCTATTTTGACTTTTGGAGTGCACTACAAAAACTGACCCATCCGGGCATCATTTTCGTAGTACATTATTAGTATTTGAGGTACTTTATAAATTGATACTAAAATAAGATCCCTACGTACAATGACAATTTACCCTTCTGCGCACATATAAGGCTGTCAAGTTGAACTAACAGGAAGTAGCGTAGTAACTATTTAATAATATGTGGTAGCGGTGTTTATATACAGCAGCAGAAAAGACACATTGCTTGTATGAAAATTAAAGTCTTGAGTAGCTTATTTCTTTAAAAAAATCGAATTTAGTCAATTTTTCTTGAAACATCGGCAACCTTCTATGGGATTCTTATATAATAACAAAAATGCACCTTACAATTAAACATTCCTATTTATTTACAGGCAAGACTTAAAATAACGAAAACTTGACTATTATATATTATAAAGAAAATAAAGCTATTGTAAATATTTGTATATCTTTACAAGGAAATTTGAACCACAAATGTAAATACTGAACAAGATTCGAAAATGTTTAGATTGGATTGCAATTTTAAAATTAATGTAATTATTTGCAGTTTACAGTATAACAAGTTAGAAAAAAAGCTACGAGAGGATACAAATACATTTGTATACAAATACGGTTGCAGACATCAATTTATTATTAACTGTTCGTAAACTATTAATATAGCTGACACATACGCAATAAACAATAAACTGCTAAGCGAAATGAAACCTAGTAACTAATGAATGAGAACTTTAACTATAAACCATCGAACTTGTGAACTTAATGATTTTAGTGGATATATTTTAAAGTTACCCATTAATTAACTTGGAATTAATCTGGGTACGTTCATCGAAAACGTAAAATAATTCGATCTAACGAAGAACAGGTAGGTAATTAGATAACAATCTGCTTTAGCGAAAAGAGATGTACTAAAATCATACAGGAGTTCTGTACATACAGATTATTATTTAATTTTAAAAATGTTATCCATAATATTTAGTTATTTATTTACCTAAGCATGTGTGCAATATTCTGCCTCACTGTACATTTGATGTAGCATTTTTATTCGGTTGTTAATATGTTACCAAATGGTTCAGCTTCGTTAAGAAACCTTCATCACCAAGCAACTGGAGTATTTACTAAATTGTTTCAGTAGTTATAACACAAAACCAACAAGGTACAGATCAAGAAAGAAAACTTTATTTATTGTAAATGAAAGTTTTGTTTTTTAATCAATTATGTTCACAGCAAAAAAAAACAACGTTGTACCTAAAAGTAAACGAGTAATAATAACTCGATTCTTATGCGATTTCCTGGACTTAATACCGAACCCTAAAAAGTACAAAACTCGCATTCTCTCCCATTCAGAGAGGCTAAGGATGCATTGACCGGTTGATTGGGTGCGCCGGCGCCGGATGCCGATCAAGAGTTTAATTAGTCCTGTTAATGTCTACGTCTCTTTGCCTAATTGTCTTCTTCTTGACTTTTTCCAATCTAATCGACCGATAAGTTTTTGTTGAGGTAAATATGAAATAGGGTATACAATCATATATTGAAGTCAATCGTATGCTTAGAAATCAAATATTATAGTAACCAACAATTGAACATAGGTTTAAAAAAATCTGCATAAAAAATCTTATAAGTCTACGTCAATCTTAATGCAGTACTATTCGTGAGTGGTGACAATGATTCAATTTCTGAACACTGACAAGTACGAGATCCTCAAGTACGAGTGCGAGTACGTCTGTAATAATTAGACTTAGTTTTGGTAGACTTTACTACTTTTCTATCTGACAAGTAAGTTCAACCTACAATTAGTGTGTTACCCCGAGACGCACTCAAGGACTACTCGTTAGACTTGTGTAATTAAATTAGTTTTAGTTTACATCAATCTTATGATACTATAGTAGAAATATGAGGCACCTTTTCCAAGGCGAAACTTTACTGAAGTTCTTTGAATTCCGTTAGAGATTATTTCTAGTATAAATACTGCTACATAAAATAAAACATATTTAATATTGAAATATTTGTAGTGTTTGGAAACTCAGGTAACTGAATAGCTACAGTTTAAACGGTTGTATTTTACGTTATATAAACGAATGATAATTTTTCTATGACATGACTTAAAATTGTATTTTTATAAATCAATTATAGATAGCTGCCATACGTATACGCTTTTAAATGAAATTCAATTTAGTTTTAATACCATTTAACAAAGGAAACTTTATGCCAAATGACTTGTTTCTGCTATTGACTGCAGGTACTACGGTTCGCATGACGCAAAAATAAAACAAAAATACGAAAACTTACTTGCCTGCAAGCTTTAACTCCGGGTTGAGTTATCTTGGTGCCAGATCGTAAAGAAAACGTAAAATCGTGATTCAGCGTTTCGAAAGTGAATCTCAGTCAAACGACAAGGCCGTTTATTTATTTATTTATTAGGTCACCAACAGAGTGTACATCAAAATAAACATAGGCATATAACACAAAATAAAATTACATTCTAAATGCCACTCTTATTACAGGTGTCGTCGACATCCTTAAAGTATACAACCGTAACACAATCTATAAGCAGTTGCTAATTATTATTTAAGATTAACTTATTTATTTATTTATAACAATTTTTCAAATACACAAATATAAAACGAACAAGAGAAAACATGTGTAAAGTTATAATCACTTAAGGTACGTTTTTGTCAGTATAAAGTTATTGTTATTGAATGGGTTTACTAGATTTGATCACCCTAGCTACAGAATCCTTGAAGAGATTGAGGCCTAGTCCAAAAATGTCCACTTCAGTTCCTCTGAAAATTGAGTTGAACAATTTCATTAGCCTGTTTAATGGTGAATAATGTCCGAAGTTTGTTTTGGGTCGGTTTTCCGTGAAAATTATATATTTTTCTGGGCGAAGTAACCTGAAAGGTATCCGGAAGTTAAAACGTTATAAATTTTAGTTTATAAGTACGTTTTATAAAGGTTAGCTCTCGCACTCGTATTTTCTGACAACAAAAGCTGTGTTTTTCAGACGCTAAAACATGAATCCTCGGAATGGTTCAAAATAACAAAATAAAGCATAGTCGTATTAAAAGTCTGAAGAGTGTTAATATCAAAGACGTTGCGTAATTTTCTCGAAACGACAGATATTGACATACGCCTTACGCAGTTACCGAAGTAAGTGATTTTGAGTCAAAGATAAGTCTCTACCGATACATCCGTGCTAATAGATCTTAAGGAATTATTAGATCATCTTATACAATAAATTGTATAATTTCTCTCTAGAGATGTTAATGCTAGAGGTTTCTTTGATCATAGTAATTAGGTCATTGTTTGTGTAAAATTTACTTTTGTTGTTTTCATTGCGAACACATACAAACATTAACAATGAGTATTGTTTTAAGCAAACTGATGTATCTAATTTTAGTATACTATTTGATCCGAACGAATAAACACTACGATTAAATAAGTAACTTACGTCTGTGTACCCAAGTTTTTACAGCGCGTGTTTTTTTTCCTCAGATATTGGTGATTTTAAAGGTAAGTTTTAATTTAAAAATACATCTATCTGAATTATTCTCGGAACATTTTACTGAAACGCTATTTCCTAGAAGGATAGGACACATATACCTTTTAATATAACGGACACAGATCAAAATTAAACGTCGTCGGTTTAAGTGTAATAAAAAATGGGAACTTATAATTTAAAAATTATAGAACAATAGAGAAATATTATATAAATAAATAATAAATAAAATATTTTCTAGTTACAAAAAAATTACTTTCTCATACGTGAAAAATTCGTCGATTACAATCGTTAACAAAATAATTCCAATTGTTACGCAATAGCTTTCCACGTTACACATAACAAGGTATGCATACATGTATACATACATAGGTATGCTGGTCCATGCTGATTATGATTGACAGTTGACGAGTTAATGACAACAATCCAACAACAACATCTTCATAGAAAGACAGGAAGCCATGTCCATTTTTTTATTAGAAAACCGGCTGGTAAAAGCAGCCTTCCGTCATACGTAGACAGGAAAGCATCATCGATGGGTATTAATGAAGTTGAGGCATTATACGATGCGCGCGCGCCAGTCTTACCGCGCATTGCCGACTACACGAACGCCCGCGGCGGTTCTTAAACGGCATTATTAATTTCCTGTCAATAGCTAGGGCCAATGACCTGAAACAGAGACTCGAAAACGTGTCATTGTTTATTAAGTTTTTCAAAAATTGAATTTGTGGTTGTTCAATCGAAGTTTTTATGATCTTATCGATGTATTGTCTGTGATATAAATAGGATTTCTTTTGTTTGCTAGGTTCTATTTCTGGATCCAAAACTAAATAAGATTTTTTATGTAGGTTATTTTTGTTTAATCCCATAACAACACAAGTGATACAAAAATATTTATTCATGAAGCATAATTTAAAATAGATCTTTGAAATAAGAAAATTTTGAAGCATTGCATAACATTAACAACCAGGTAGGTAATAAGTAATTATTAAGATAAAAATTAAAACTTGCTCAATATAGCATTCGTACCCCATGAAATTCGTAATTAATTTATTACCTACGATAGGCCTTGAAAGCTGCGAACGAATTGAAGTCCATACTCCATAACAATTAAAACGTTTAAAAATGCATAGTGAGTGCAATCCACAAAGACGCGCACCACTACTTTTTTTCACTGTGGTCGCACACTACCATGAATAGATTAAAAAGGCACCCACTATAACATACTGTTTTTTTTTTTGAAATAACAAATGATCTGTGGTTGAATATTTTTCATTTTAAAAAAGGAATATGTTCTATGGCTGACTAAATTCGAGTTTCGAGAATTCTAATTTCAAAATGTACTTTCAGATTCGAAATTTTGAATGCAAATGAACTTTAGTGCACCATAATGAGGTGGAGCGTAATTTTGGGGTTGTTAATACTTGGACTATTACCAGTAGTGATATCAAAGGGCAAGCATAAGGCCAGGAAGACGCATAAGAATGATTCTGTTGACCGCTTAGTACAAGCCAAATGTGATATTGTGTGTAAGGACATCACCGCTAAGAAAGCAAGGACTAAGGTAAAAAATCCTAATTAAATTATTATGCTTGGATGTCTAAGCGCATAAATAACACTTTTTTTCTAGGAAAAAAAATTTGGGTGTTAAGCAATTTCTAGTAGTCATCGCATGCCTTGAGTTTTAAAAGTGAGGTAACAAGACTAATTTGTAATATTTTAGTTGTTTGGTACGCAAAAACCAAATAATTATCAAACGTATACTCCTAACCCCTATGCATTAGGTACGCATGTTATGTATACAAATGCTAAGTTCCGGGTCGCAATAATATGGTAAACTTAGGTATGGCCACATAGAGCAGAGCTCGTGCGTGTTAGCGGCCAACGTATGTATCCATACAAATACGAACATACTGAACCATTTTACACCTTTAACGTTCTAAGCAAACAACGATTTTTATTTAGACTTAAGATAGAAGAGTTAAAATAAGATTCGTAATACTTAGTCGTTTGAAACTGTCGTTTTGCAAATTGAAAAGAAACAATATTCATAAGCCGCAAGACTCGTAGAATGACGTAGAACGTGTTTATGATTCAAATATAATTTTTTGTCATCACTTATAACTTTGTTCATCACATAAACATAAAAATGTTAGTACGAAGTTTTGATCCCAATCAATATAAATAGATAAATAAAAAGGTTAACTTTATCAGGCCATATATATAGGCCAGGTAATAAATATCCAACTCAACCAGAGAAAAAAGTACCTAAAAAACCAATATCCATATACAGCTAAACTCTATTCATGATGCGTGAATCTAGTAAAACCTTGTTTCAGATAAAGTTAAAGAAGAGTTAATTATATAATATTAATAAACCATACATGGTACAAGGTGAAAATAAAATATTATTTATGAATCAAGGATGTTTTTATCCTCATACTTAAGTATGAAGTTTAATCTGGATTTCCCTCTCAATTTGGTTTGTGGCCTGACTGCCTGCTATTTACTTTTATTGGTGACGGACGTAATATTTAGCGTAAGCTATTGAATCCTGCCTTTTACACAACAGGTTTCAGATTCGAATCCTAGTACAAATAGATTTTACTTTACATGTTAAATTGAGAGGCAGCATGGAACAAGCACTCATGGACCAGATATTACAAAATCACTCACTGATCCGAACCATAAATATTTTACTTATTTTTTTTTTATATATGTACATCACACACAGCTTTGCGTGCCCAGCCAGGCACCAGTTTCTGCATTAGAGTTCTACTTAAAATATAATATTTTTTTACTAACAGGAATTATTTCATATGATGCACTTTGCTTAGCACGATTTCACACGAGTACAAATTCACTTCTGGAAACATAAAACCCAAACAGGAAAAGAAACTTACCGTGACTAATTCATATTCATCACATCAATTTTCATTTATAATTGTTCAAATATAATTTCATTGTATTGATCTTTCTAGCATGACCTACAAACCAGGTATAGTGCAAGTAAATGAACAATACCAAGCAAATATAGTATGGAGTGCATTCGAGTAAAAATTTCAAAAACATGAAATATCAGGTTCCTTTGCAAGAATGTATGCTCGCATCTACATGCTGTGTACATAACACTCTCGCGTGGCGCACGTGGCATTTGTAGCTGTCAGTACGCAGTACGTTCAGAGTGTGACAATGGAGTTATTGATTGCTAGCTTATACGCGTGGCTTTCCTCGAGGAAAGAAAAAATGTTGGGCTCAAAAGGTTTTACCTTTGCGAGTGGATGTAGAACAACCACTGACATATTAAATAACATAAGACTGACTAATGACAAATGATATTTGTGCCTATTTGATTTTTGCTGTTGGCAGATGCGCAATATTCTCGACCTTCATTTGACAATTAAATATTAGGTCTTTACCTATGAAATTGCCGTTTTTCACGAAATAAATGAAGAAATCAGCTGGACGGGAGGCAACAAATTCTTCAAAGGCATTTTGTACTGCCTCTCGGGTATTGATTTTTTTTCCCGCCAAGAAGTTATCCAAATTCTGGAAAAAGTAGAAGTCTGTAGGCGCAAGGTCTGGTGAGTACGGTGGATGACGGAGAACTTCCAACCCCAACTCTTGTAGCTTGGAGACCGTCTGCTGTGCAGTATGAGGTCGCGCGTTGTCGTGCAGGAGCAGTGGAGCCGAACGATTGACCAAAGCTGGTTGGAGACGTGCGAGCTTCTCCATCATTGTGTTCAGTTCTTCACAGTACACATCTGCAGTAATGCTTGTCCCGTTTGGCAAGAAGCTGTGATGAATTACACCCGCGTTAGACCACCAAACAGTGACCATGACTTTTCTAGGGGTAAGTTTTCGTTTAGGGCATTGTTTGGGTGCTGAACCAGGGTCCAACCAACTTGCTGAGCGCTTACGATTGTCAAACAGGATCCATTTCTCGTCACAAGTAACAATGCGGTTCAGAATTCCTTCATTTGTATGCCTGCTGAGCAGTGCAAGGCACGTCTCCACGCGTACTTCGCGCTGGCGGTCATTGAGTTCGTGGGGTACCCATTTGTCAAGCTTTTTTACCTTGCCAATTTGACGCAAATGGACCAATATTGTTTTGATGCTAACGTCGAAAGCTGCTGCTAATTCAGCCGTGGATTGAGTTTCATCAGCTTCCACAATTGCCTTTAATTCGTCATTGTCGACCAAAGTTTTCGGACGACCACGGGGTTCATTTTTCAGCTCAAAATTTCCAGAACGGAAGCGGGTAAACCAATAACGGGTGGTGCGTTCGTTTGTAGTGTTCGCTCCGTAAACGTCGTTGATGTTGCGTGCCGCTTGTGCCGCTTTGCTGCCACGACGGTACTCATACTCCATAATTACTCGAATTTTTAACTTATCCATGATGACGAAAAATGTTCGAATGCGTTGAAAACAAAACACTAACTATTAAACAAATGACGATTTTAGAAAAAGAATTCCATGTTTGTCATATAAAATTAATTTGAAATTAGAATTATCAGTAAAAAAAAATATTTTCATTTGAAATGGCCAGTACGGCAAAACGGCAGTTTCATAGGTAAAGACCTATTATACTTTAAAGTACTTACCTTCTTAGTCTTTAAACCACTTTGGGTCTGGCGTTACATAGCCGAGATTTGGCAATAAATTTAAGCATTTATAAAGTCAACGTCCAAATAAACGAAAATATTGATTTTGGGCGCAGCCAAACAGAGAAAAATGTAATTAAAACAAATATCCATAAATGCAAGTTATAAAAGATGAAAATATGAACGATAAAGCTGAAAAGTGGTTTGATTTATTTTTTTTTATTTAACAGTTTTTGTACACATTTATTTTTATTTTGTAATAACGATTATAAAATTCGCAACCTAAAAAGCAATCTTTCGAGGAAATTTTAAAGGCCGGCATTATATTTCTTTTGAAATGGACTATTTTATTTATTTATTTATTTTACAATTTATGTACACACAAAATATAACTAAGTTATCATAAATGGGATAAAATATATGCTTGTACAAATGTGCTGCATATTTCATAAGAAATTTATTCTAGTAGACCTGGGACTGGAGAGTTTGGTTAAAAACTACAACATTAGTCTGCTTTTTATTAAACTGAATCCATAAAAAAAATAAACCTATATATACAGGGTGGTTTTTTAAAAATCATTCGGGTCCCTTTCCGTCAAAAGTAAAAGATTTTTGAAAAAAATACATATGCAGTTATTGTTTTCTTATAAATCGAGGGCATGACTTCTTTCACGACTTTTCCCTAACTCTCGTGGTTTCGGACTTGGCCATCACCGCCCTTCTCAAAAAACCACTTGCCTTTGTAGGAACACTAGAATACTTTACCTCCTTTTTAATGTCTTGTATTCCTCGGCTTCTCCATCCTATCTGCGTGAGCGCTCTACATTTGTTCATTCTGTGGATGAATAGCTAAAGCCAAGTAAACAATTTCTTTTACGGATACCTGCATACAAAACCGATAAGCACGGCACAAGCAGTTAGGCTATGGAACTCCTTACCATCACAGCACCTTATCCATATAGCACGGGCCTGCGTAATCGATAATAGGTTGGATAAGGGATTGTGCAAGAATAATTCTATTAGACAAAGGTAAGACATTTTGTAGTTGTTTTAAATAGTGAAAAGAAAAAATTACTTTCCGACTGATTTCACTGATACGAGCATTTCATGACAGATTTGAGTCTAAAATAACGACTAGATTTTAAGTTGTTAAGTTAAAGGTAAATGTTAAGAAGTACAGGAGGAAGGTTGAGGAAACCCAGGAAACTGCGCATTAGTCGACTTCTTATAGGCATGTCCTGAGATTGAGTTGGGTTTTCATGCCAACCAAAGGACTTGATCCATTCACTTATGTGACAGAGTAGTTGGAGTATGAATATTGGATGGTAACTATATATAAATTTGGAAGAAATTAGTCTGGTGGCAGAATTTATAAAAACGGAGAAAAGCAATGGAGATAGAACGCCACCTTGAGGGACGCCAGCAACAAGATCGTGCCAATTAGAGTGAGCCTCATTAAGACGGACCCGCTGCGAACGTCCTTGAAGATTAGAATCAAACCAAGCCACTGCAGAAGAGGAAATGTTAAGTGTTAAGGGGTTTACGGATATCAAGGATGATGTCAAAATCTATGGAGTAGAAGGCATAACTGAAATTGAGGAGTATAATGATCGTTGTAGACTTGTTTTCCATAGCCCATCGGATGTCATCAGTAACATTTATTAGCACAGAGACTGTACTATGACCTAAGCGGAAGCCAGACTGATAGTCACTCAGGAGGTTGTTGTCATGAAGCAAAAAAGAGAGTTGCCTATGAAGATGTGTTCCAGAACTTTCTAAAGGAAAGGTAATATGGAAATAGGACGGAAATGAGACAAAGAATAGGAATTTTGAACTTTGGGTCAGGCAATAATTTGTGCGAGTTTCCAACATGATAGGAAAGTATAAGTGGATAACAAGTGGTTGAAAATGTGGTGGGTAAGGACGATTAGCAATTGTGGGAGGATTAGAATAATCATTCGTGAGCACAGTTTGTCATTGGGGTGGGTGACAGGAAGGTTTGTTAGGTAATCAGGTATGAGCTTTGATGATAGGGTTTAAAGTGACAGGAGGTTCGGAAGAATATTAGTTTAGAGCACCTAAATCAAAGTTGATGGCAGAACTGTCACTGGATTTACAAATATCCTACGGACTTGAGAAATTTCCATACTTCTGCAGACTATTAAGTTGACGAGTGAATTGTAAAAATGGAGTCTTTTAGCATCTAGGCACATGCGGTTGCAAATGATACGAAGGTTATAGTAAAGTTTTTTGTGGATGGGCAACGTTTCAGTGATCTCTTGGCCTTGTCTGTTTTAGCCGTAGCATCTTTGATGGAGTCTATCAGCTAAAGATTATGTTTTAGTTTAACTTTTTTTAATGGAGCGTGATGATCGTATAAGTTTAAAAATATGGTGTTAAAGTTATCCACTTATTCGTTAGTGTGAGTACTGTTCATGACAGGAGACCAATTAATCAATGCTGTGTTGTGTTTCAAAGCATCAAAGTTGATGTTTTTGAAGCCACGCACGCAAGCCATGGTAAGAGAACGGTGTCGGCAGCACTCCATGTCATGAGGCTATGAAAGTACCTAACTGATATGAAATGAAGAAAGCCACGCATCGTTCATTAATATATTTCATATTTTAAATTAAATGAGGGATTTTCTGGCAGCTTGGGAAAAAAGTAAATTATACGATAGGTGGCGCTAGTAAAAGTTGGAACGTTTTTTATTAGTTAACGTCATTGCAGGTAGTCTCCATACAAAAAGAAACTAGGAATTATGTCTATGGCTAAATCTTTTTGATTCTGACAGCTCCGTTGCTACTTTTCGGGTGTACAAAGTCATACGTCAGTTCAGTGTGAATGATAAAGCTATGTTCAATCAATGATGTACGGTTTTAGGTTATCATCCAATGTTTTAATTTGATCAAAACTACTTTTATTATATTAATTCTTGAAATTGGCAGAAATAGTTATTGTGTAGTAACAACAGCTCGATCTGCCATCACGGTTGTGTAGTGAATGAGAAAGTTTGCGAAAGAACGTCATTTTCCATCACTTCCTAAGAACTGAGATAGGACATAACATTGGTTACCGTGTCTTTGTGCTATTAATGTTAACTTACAAGGTTTAAGTGTGGTAGAACTTTGTAACTGTGTAAGCCACAAACATTGACAAGAAATGTTTTCCGGGTTACTCAATAAGACTAGCTATGTTGGTGTAACATAATTGACAGAATATTAAAAGATACTGATGTCTCGCGTTTAGAAAATAAAAATTTGACTCCCATGCTATAAAAAGCATATAAAAATATAAAACAATGTTAAGAAATAAAAAAGTTCTTCATATAGGTACTACACTTTTATTTATTTTCCTTCTTTATCTTTTAGATTGTTGAAAAAATCTTGTAGAATAGAAAAGGGGCTTTCGCTCTGGCACAATGCAATAAGCCAAAAATCCATAGCCGTCATTTTGAAATTAAGAAACGAAGGACAACCTGATTTTAAAAAAAGTTGTCAAATTGAAAAAGAGGGTTCCTATAATATGTTGTAGTTAAGAAGTCCCTCGTCTGATCAGCAGCACTTATTACTGTATTACATTTATTATGGTATAAAAAAGGTAAGAACTACGCCATATAGCCTGGTCTGTCGTTAATAAATATTTAATATTTTTTTTGCATTTCTTATATTGTTTGAGCTTTGAATAGGTATACTATTTTAGAAACTTCGTCTTTTCTCAGCCTACCTTTTTCTTACTGTATGTTCAGACTTTTGTAAGCGCCATCTATCGAGTTGAAACAACTTTTTTCTTAATTTGATTGAAGAAAATCCCTCTATACATATGTACCAATTTACCACCTAGGACGTCCATGGACACGGAGTTAGTGAAAAAAATTTAATTTCCAAGTTTGCCTTTTTTTAAAGCTTTCTGTAAATAGTTTACTAGGTCAGTCAGTCAAGAATTTGCACATATTTATTATTATATATGCACTTTAAAATGGTAACAAATTACCTCATATAATTGGCTTCCATTAGATTTTGCCCGCGGCTTCGCTAGCGTATTCCTAGGAGAAGGTACTTTTTCTGATTGAAAGATAATCTATGAAGTAAATCTTAAAAATGAAACTAACATATCATGAAAACAACAGCATCTAGTTATCCATCCAATTATTACACAATTAGCGAACCGCCCCAGCTTCGCACGCGTAGCAGAGCATATATGATTACTTATTTTGTACTGTCGTAGGATCGCATCAGCTTGTTGCGTTGACCATGTGTATTAGATTTAAATGAAATGTTCCTAGGTTTATTATACTTGAAGTTCTTTGATGTTATTTGATTCCTATTGCAAGTTTTTGTGAACTTAAAGAATCACTACACTTCATCGCACACTAAATATAAAACTTATTAAAATTATTGGAATATTTGTTTGCTGAAGTCTTTTTATATGCGATCGAAGACCTCAGTACCTGATTAGGGCACCATAGATAACTCGTTGAAAAAACAAATACAGTCATTAAAATCTATTAGAGTCCTTACGGCGAGTTATGCTCGGGTTATGTAGTAAATTTTTATTTTGCGGTAACTTCTATGTATGATGTCAAATTATATATGGTGTTAAGGGCAATTATGATGAGCATGAAATACTTAAGGTTACTAACGTATTCAAGTTGGTAAGAATAAATATCGTGTCTGTCTAAATAGTTTTTCAATTACCACATTATAGTTGACCATTTTTCAAAATCAAAATCAAATCCAAAAAATAGTACTTTATCATAGTTCATAAGTTCTACCACACTTAAACCTTGTAAGTTAACATTATTAGCGCAAAGATACAGTAGGTAATGTTAAGTCCTATCTCAGTTCTTGGGAAGTGATGGAAAATGACGTCCTTTTGCATACTTTCTCATTCACTACACAGCACTTGTTGTACATTGTGAAGCACCATAAACGCAAATCACAGTATTTGGGAATTGAGAGGATATTTTACGGAAAATTAATCAACGCAAACTCTTCACTCATCAAACATTAAAACCGTAATGGCAGATCGAGCTGATTGATTGAACATTAAATTAAATTTTGCGTTTTACGGCAATCAGCTGTTGTTACTACACAATAACTATTTCTGCCAATTTCAAGAATTAATATAATAAAAGTAGTTCTGATCAAATTAAAACATTGAATGATAACCCAAAACCTGACATCATTGATTGAACATAGCGTTATCATTCACATTCAACTGACATATGACAATTTTACGCCCAAAAAGTAACAACGGCGCTGTCAGAATCAAAAAGATTTAGCCATAGGCATAATTCCAAGGTTATTTGTATGAAGACAACCTGACCTTAACTAAAAAAAAGTACCAACTTTTACTAGCACCACCTATCGTATAATTTACTATTGTCCCAAGCTGTCAGAAAATCCCTCATTTAATTTGAAATATTAAACATATTAGTAAACGATGCGTGGCTTTCTTCATTTCATATCGGTTAGGTACTTTAATGTTTGTAAAAAGAACATAACCTTGATCAAAAGAAAGGGAGATCCGCACAATGTGAACACGAGAGGAAGAAATAAGCTGGCAGCTCTTAATAGTAAATTCATATCGTCACTTACTCATTCATGGGTCAATGTGTACACTTTTATAATAAGATTCCTAAGGATATCCAAGTTCTTCCTACTGACAAATTCAAGGAAACTATAAAGCAATGATTGTGTGCTATGGCTTATTATAAACTATCCGATTATTTGAACATTAAAGCCCTTGGGTATAATCCCCTCGTTTACAGGCTTTTACTAGTACTAGTAATAAAACGTGTCTAAGGTGTCTGTGTGTTCGTTGAGTTCTTTATCCTGATTAATGTCCAAAGCGTCATTGTCACTAAAATACTTCTTCTTACCTGTGACTGCACGCTCACTTCTCTCTTGTATGATTAGGAGGGCTATGACTGGATCCCGCATTAACCTCGTGAACGGGTGCCGTTTGGAGGTTTTCGTTGTTTGGATAGGTAAGAGGAGGGTAACTTGCCAAGCTAACGGATGCAGATAAGAATAATTTTGTATAGACATAAAGAAAAATTTTTATATACATTATTTTGAAAAAATTATACCTGTGAAGTTTCTTGCCAGTCATTCTTAACGAAGGTTTTTCCGAACTGGTGGTAGAGTCATGCTTTATTGAACATCAATAAGAACCAGTCATTGCTAATGTTGAGAAATCAATATTTGAATTTGTGTTCGAATTTGAACGGTATATTTATCTATCTTTTTTTTTAAATAATTTAGTAAAATAGTTCAATTAAAAAGAAAGCGGAGCGCAAGTGAAGTGAAGCAACTACTCTGTAGCAGAGTCTTTACCCTAATGACTTTTGTAATGTTGAATCACCAACAATATTTAACACCTCTTGACATTTTCTAATTTGACATTATTTAACTTAAATAAATTTTCTCTTTAATTACCAAGTAAAAATTCATAGCGCATGTCATATCTCATATTGCAGTTGCTTACACCTAGGTTGCTGCTGTCGAACAATGCTATAAGTTATGAACGCATTGTGTTACGAATAAGTGTAAATAACTGTTCTAATGTATCAGCAACGATGCTTTGTTTGAAGTAACGTTACCTACCCACTTACCTGAAACTTATAAGGGCACTGCTTTGTGTGGTAACCTCAACATTATATGTACCTACATATAAAGTAGTATAACTTAATATGATTTTAAACTATTGCGGTTATTTTCACTATAATTTAATGAATTCACGGGATTCTTACCACGATTTTCGATTTTTATTTCGCGCGCCCGATATTTCGATGCTGTTGCAAGCACCATGATCGCGGTCATGAAAATCATGGTAAGAATCCCGTAAATTCATTAAATTATAACTTAATATGATTTTAAACTTAATCACGCAAAAATAGCATAGTTTATTCTTTAGTTTAAAATTAAGAACGGTGAAAGCTTACTTAGAAACACATTTGGTGTTCAACACAAAGAGCTTCTGGTGATTACTGAGTGTATTTGAGCAAACATATTACAAAATATCGTTCCATAATATTTAAAACTCATTCCCAAGGAACGGCGATACTACTTCCATGAACTCATCTCATCACATGTCTTAGGAACATCGCTAATATTTAGCAAGTTGGTTTCACAAAAGTTATAACCAATCAACTGCCTTGGTTCCTTATGTTCCAACCAAACTAGAACCACGGATATTGAAGCAAAGAATCACGTCATCTTAATCATTACTTTCGTTTAGCAGATATAAAAAACAGGGATAATTTAAAAAATAAAACACATAAAAATAAAAGGAATTTTTGCAGCATTGCAAAGAAGGAAACTAATTTCAAGTGCCATATGTTTACTTTACCTACCTAATTATGTAGACCGATTCTTTATTTTAATCAGTGGTAGTAGAGTTTCTTTTGTTTAGATCTCGTCTGAGCGGTACAGTCCTTTCTATTTTGGCCACCATAATAATTACACTTACAGCCTGTGCAATTACTGGAACAAAGGAATTCCATCTGAAGCCTGCAACACATCACTACTCACACTCAATATTGATCAAAAAAGCATCTACGACTAGTGATATCCATGAGTGCTGACGCCACTTACCATCGGGAGGGACGCGAGCTTGTTCGCCGGCAAAAAAATTAAATACAAATATTGCTTCCCTTGCAGTGTGTCAAGGAATGTTTCGAGGATCAAGAAAAACTGGGAACTTGTCCAGAACCAGGGATATCAAAGTGGGCGAATGCCTGCGTCGAAGCTTGCAACTCTGACTCACAATGCAATGGCACAGAGAAATGCTGCACAGACACCTGTGGTCACACATGCAAATTACCTATAGACATACTTACAATACCAGGTAAAACTTTAAATAGATTATTTTAATCCCTTGCAAATGGTAGTGCCTGTAGTTGTATATGAACTCCTCCTCCGATACTGAATGCCACTTTCCTACAAAATAATTAAGTAAGTATCTAAGTACTTTGGCTCTAAATTGTCGTTAAATAATTCAGTTTTACATGTACGTACTCGATACATTTGTGAAATAAATTTCGTAGATAAAACCGAAAATATCACCAAAATGGTGACAAGATAGTGTTTTGGGTCTTATCTGATTTTTGATTTACGTATTTGATCCATTACATATCACAAAAACAAAAATGTATCTTATTGCTAAATCATTATTTTAAAATTAATCCAAAACAAAATTAAAGATGACAAAGAGATAAATTAGAGAAACAATAACTGTGAGTTATAATATTTAGATACTACACAGATGACATATAATTATAATTTTATGTAACTATAATACGTTGTTTTGTTATCATTATTGTTCAAAATAATTATTTATTTATTTGTAATTATATCAAAGTTTATTTAACAAGCAATTAAAATGTAAAACGCCATTATACTTTGCATAACCGTAAGAATAAGAGTACTTTGATACTACTGAGACTGCGTTTTATAACATTGCCCTTTTGTAAGTTGTAACTATGACAAAATATGAAGCATTTGGTGGCATTTGCCTGCCATCATATTCTTTGTCCAGGTTTACCAGAAATGCCAGTAATAAATAATATAAAAGAGCGCAAGGGTCGCACAAAAGGAGTCACAATAACATGGTCCTCCGGCGTCGGCGACAAAGCGCGGACGGTCCCTGGCAGAATTTTGTACATTATAGAGGAGCAGCACCATATGGGTCCCAATTACGAAGCTGAACTATTAGGTCCCTGGCATTTTTTAAAGAGGACTAAAAGGTTAGTTTTACTTTTTTAGATTAAAAATATTTGATTCCAACAAATTCGAAACAGAAGACATACCAACTTTACCCGACTGCAAACTATAAAATGTAGAATAGGTACCTTAATAACAAACTTACAACCTTTTTTTTTCAGAATCAAAATCCATGTAGATAATCGTTTGAAACGTGGCTACTGGTATCGGTTCAGAGTAGCGTCCGTAAATGAATCTGGGTCCAGAGGGTTTTCGGAGCCCAGTACCCCTTTTAGCCCTAGAGGCGGTCCCAGCCGGCCTCCTAAGCCAAGGAACCTGAAAATTGTCCCACTGTTAGCGGAAAATGGTGAGCACTTTTTATGGCAGGTTGAATGGAAACGATATAGTATTAGTAAGCTTGCACTGTCCGTCCGTCTGTTCACTCACCTGTCCAGCAGGCTTTTCTCATGAGTGTTTGAAACTTTCTCAGAATTTTTATGTTTTGGTAAACTATCAAGTATAAATAAATATTACAATATATATCAATCTAAAAGTATAATAAAACGGTTACTGGTCGAAAACTGAAGATGGAAGATATCTGAAAAAACTTTACTGGGATTCTTTATTAACTTAATAGAAACCAAAACAATACTGTTTAGAATTTTTTTCATTTTATCTATTTGTTCCCGTCCGAAACCTAACAAACTATGCAAAGATGCGATGTAATGAAAGCCCCTAATCCATAAAGTGTAAATCGACAATGATCTAAGCTTTATATAAAAACAACGTAGAAAAATGTGAGTGCTTCCGAGATATTCCAATGTAAGTTGAGCTCGCACCAATATCTGTGACCCTATTAACTATCAACTAGGTTGGACTATTCTGCGGCGTCATTTCAAAAATCCACCAGGTAATATTTCCGACATGTTATCTCTAGATGTTGAATAATTATACCTTTTCATTTAATTTGGTTCCATGGAGCGATGTTCAAGGCCCATTTTCGGCAATCCGACTGGGCTGATAAGCATATTGAACCAAACGAAACGAAGTTTTAATATACTTAATGATTAAATTATTTCAGGAACCGAAACAATCAGAGTGGAATGGAAGCCTAATTTTGAATCGGATCTGCCCGTAAAAAAATACAAGGTGTTCTGGAGTCGAAGAGTTCGCGGACTCGGTGGAGAGCTGGACTCCGTTCTCGTCAACTACCAGAGCGTTCCTCCGGTTTGTATGCTTTAGATGATTTATCAAGGGATATAAAAAAAATATTTATTGGTGTTTTTCAACATCGTTGTAAAATATGATCTAGTTTATGTGTACAATGTTTGTTCGACGACTATACATACTTTAGATTACACGTATTTTTATCGATTAAAAAAAAATGACATAAACAAACCCCATACGACAGCCATTTTTATTTTAACAAGACTTAAGTTGCTTTGTATACAAAAGCCGCAGGACTAAACACACTAAGAATGCATATTCGAGCGAAGATCAGACACGATACCCCACATTGGAAATGCTTGTGGGATGCAGTGTGAAAATAGCTTTAGATAAATGCATTGCAGTCAAAGCTATTTGTTTAAATTTAAAGTGAATGAGGTATTTCACCTCTTTGAAGAGAAAAGTTAAAGCCTTAATAATTTCAAAAGTATTTTATATAAAGATTTTTTTTGTATATCTTTTACAAAAGTTATCGCCCAATCTTTTGTCTGTATGATCCATTGCATTGAAAAAATAACCAAGCTCCTTACATTCTATATGCGTTTCCCTGCATTCTACAAGTCCCATATAGGTGTAAAAACCTCAATCAGAAGTTGAAACTACTAACAAAAATCATGATATAGATATTCTGTTACTTGCTGGATAGGAAATTAAAATGGTATCTTGGTAATGGTACTTTGAAAAATTCCAAAAATCGTTTCATGATTACATTTAGATAACTGTCACACCCAAATTTTATGATGGTCGCCTGTTTTGCACTCGCAATTTTAGGTACGAGCAACTTTGAAGAAGATAACTAAGTTAACAAGGTAATTTTATTAAGTTGGACGTGCCAATAATTACGAGTCATGGTTTATTAGGTCATAACATATTAAATTGGCGTTTTGTAAGGGAGGAAAATAAAGTCAATTTTTTTTAAATATAATATATTTATTTTATAAAAGTATGTACCATTGCTATCTATGCACTTTTGCCATCTCATAGGTAGTTCATTGATCCCTTTACTAAAAAAAACATTCGACCGGGAATCATAAATTTTTTTTTATTGAAAATTAAAAAGAAGGTGCCTCATCGAAATTGATTTTTTTCCCTTGCAAGAAGTTATCCAAATTAAAAAAAAAATGGTAATCTGTTGGAGCAAAGTCCGAGGAGTACGGTGGATGTCTTAGACATTCTAATTGAAGCTTCTCTAATTTGGTAGCCATCTGTTGTGCAGTGTGTGGTCTAGCGTTGTCCTGAAGCAGCAGTGGTTCGGTTGTTTAGCAGCTAGCTTTTCCATCATGGTTTGCAGTTGCTGACAATAGGCATCTGCCGTAATTGTCTGGCCAGATTTAAGAAAGCTGTAGTGAACGACACCGACACTAGTCCACCAAACGTTCACAAGTAACTTTTTTTTAGTCAATTTTCGCTTGGGACAGGATTTGGCTGGTTTGCCAGGGTTCAACCATTGCAATGAGCATTTCCGATTGTCGTACATGATCCACTTTTCATCATAGGTAATGATTCGATTTTAAATCCTTTCATTACTGTGCCAGTTGAGTAATGTAACGCAGCAGTCGACGCGCGTTTGTCGGTTTGCTGCACTCATTTCATGAGTAGCCAGCCTACAGCTAACTCGGACGTGCGATGGATCTGCGTCCACAATAGCCTTCTGCTAGCTTGTTCTGCAGGTCGAAATTTCCAGAACGAAAACGTTGGAACCAAAAACGCACAGTGTTTCTTTTGTGACACCGCCGCCATACACAGCATTAATAATTCGAGCCGTTTCTGCAGCACTGGTGCCACGGTGGAACTCGTACTCGTAAATAACGCGATATCTTCCATATTTTTCGATTTATCGATATTTTCCATTTTGTAAACTAAGTGACGCAAAGAAAAAACCAATAGAGAAAAAAACAAATGAATTACGGTTTTCAAAACACAAATGCGTGAGGAAATTCTTCTGAATTCTAAACGAAAAAGGAGATAACACAGATCAAAGTGGCCAGTATGACAAAACGCCAATTTCATATGTAAGGACCTAATATTATAACGTTTAAAAAAAGACATCACGACGTCGACTCCAAATCTAGTTGTTCCTTTTGTTTTCTGTTTGGTACTATTATGTTCTTACTATAATATGTATTTTGGTCTAAATTCCAGGAACAAACATATTACGTCATTAGAAATTTAGAGCCGAACTCCACTTACTTCATTCAAGTACAAACTGTCAGTGAGTATGGCTTTAATCGACTGAAGAGCGAAAAAGAAGCTATTTTCTACAACACTACTGGTTTAGAAGACAAACCAGGTATGTTCCTTTATAAGCCCACCATATTATACTTCTTATTACCGAATACCATGGTTTACTGAAGATTATCCAAAATAATTACGAAAACCAAATAAATGTCGCAAAAAATTTTATATACAAAAGAAGTACTTATCTGCCTACAGAACTTATAACAATATTTTGATTTAGCAGGTGATTTATCTATTTTGTAATTAGCTTATTACATACATCATTACTATCTAGCTAGATGGTTCATTGTCAGACTTGTATTGTAGACAGACACGGCACTAGACACATTCTACAAAAGATAAATAAATATATCTTTAACATATGTACAATACCTATTGTTAGAAAAGCAACAACAACAACAAATTAGAAAAGTTTGTTTTACCACTGTAAAGATAAGCATATTTTTCAAAACAGATAGCCGTCACAAACATGATTGTGAATTGTGGTTAAGTAATATATTTTTTGTTAGCGACAACTGACGAGGCGGCTGTACCTAGTACAACACGTTTTCATATATCGGATGTGCAAACGCCCACAACGTCGTCGTCTTCTTCTACACGCACAGAAGGTAGTGAAAGGGTTATTTGTGATCATTGTGTGCTAAAAGGATCTTTTGTTTAATAAACGTGTGTGATTTACCTTAATAAATTATAGATAGTACTAACAATATTATTATGATCCTTGGATACTGCCTACACAAAAGAAATATGGATGATTCAAAGAAGCTAACAAATCGTATTTACTTAGTGAATGGTTACCTGCTATATTTCATCATATTAATTAGATATATATAACCGAATCATTACCTTACTAAACTTGATATTCATTTATTAACATGGGGTCAGTTTGATCTGTCGTTACTGTTTATTGAAGCACTTAGATCCATTTGTGTATACAATCACAATCAAAGCACAAAAAAGGACTAAATGCACTTGTTTTTGTGATTTGAATATTTAGATAAACGTTTTCAACATTTAGAAATTTCCATAAAAAGCTTTTAACAGATATATTTTTTATTGCAGACGAAACTCAAGTAATAAAAGGAATCAGATTAGATAATATAAAGTTAGTCGGCACTGAAATAAAAGCTCAAATTTCTTGGGACCCTGTGATAAATGGATATTATTATCCTGAAAGGTATTTTTGGAACCATAACACTTTTATAGTTCAGACTCGTATTAAGGGTAAAGAAGACCACAATTTTCTAATTTAGATAGAGGTTAATTTTTGCGTCAAATATAAATTTATATACGAAAACATAGCATACCTAAGTCCTGAGTAATTTTTCTTCGTTCAGTCTGAAATTCTGTCACGTACCTAAGATTATTACAAAACACTGTCTAGCATTGTCGAAAAAAGAGGCACATAGCTAAAATCTTACCGATGTACGTTGTTAAAGGTCAATTGAAAAAATATTCAACAACGTAATATGTTATATTGTGTTATACAGGGTTTTTGCCCGACAACTGGACATACTTTAAGACCTACCCTTAGAAATGAAAACGTATGACACGCCGAGCTAACGATCAGATAAGAAAATTTTTGTATAGACATAAAGAGGCATTGTAAATTTATTTTGAAAAAAATATTCTTCTTTACAAAAGTTTTTCAGAACTGGTGGTAGAGTCATGACTTATTTACCTAACGTCAATAAGAACAAGTAATTGTCAATGTTGAGAAATAAATATTTGAATTTGAATTTGCGGTCAAAACTCAAACCCCTCCTGAAAGCCAATTTTTTAATATTTTAAAACGAGGTGCAGGTACTTAAATGTCAATTTTCTGTAAATAATAGACAAAATTGTTAGACACCTTGAAGTATTGCCGCAAGATTGAACCTTAATTATTTGCATAAGTTCTACCACTTTATATAAATAAATGCCAAAACCTCGTTTTGGGTTGAAAGTTTCCATCCTTTTTCAGTTTTTAACGATTTTATACATAAACAACCTTATTAACGTGCTTTTTTCTACATATCTTAAGGAAAATAGATAAGGTACAGTTATTAACGACTCACCAAATTTTTAAATTATAAGTTGATGAACTTAGCTCTTCAATAAGATAAATTAACTCATCCAGTGTTAGCACTAATGTGCGGTTTACATGTATTAAGTAGTTAAATTGGTAACTTAATTTAAAGTTACTACATGTCACTTGTGTGTCTAAACGGATTAAGTAGTTAAGTTCAATGAAGATGAGCAGTGATGAATGACAAGGAATTCGTCAATTCTGTACTTAGATATGTGGTAAACGTAATTTTGGACAAATTCAAAGAAGAATTTTATTCGGAAATTAAAATCTTTACGAAAATATGTCTTTTTCTAAATTTTTTATCCCGTTTATTCTACAAGCATACCATTTGAAATATTCTTCAACAAATTTTAAAGTTGAAACTAAACTCCACTCCGACATTTAAAAAAAAGATAAATGTGACATAAAGACGAGCTCTTGCCGCCACCCGCTTTGTCAACTTATGCACTTACCTAACTAAAAAATCACGTTCAAACCTGTTAAGTGAGAAGCCGCGCCCACCTACTTATACGAAAAATAGAATGAATTCTAATCTACTTAATTACTTGCGTACTAAATTTTAAGTTGCCACTTGTCACTTATCTAATTATAACTTAAACTAATTATATTAACTTAAATAAATTTAATATTAATTAAATATTAACTAATTATATCGTAATTTTTAACTTAAAATTTATTTACCAACTTAACTACTTAACGCGTGTAAACCGGCCATTTGTTTAAAGCAAGGTAATTATTTAATATTTAGTTGGAGAAAGATAGAAACACATAAGCTTTACAGTCTCTACAATCTTTTTATACAAAACCTGCAGTAGAAAACGTTCTAATACTGCATACTAGAGCGGGGGTCCGGCACGCGTGACGTTACTGCAAATTGTCCGGTGCAGCGTGAAAATCGCCTTAGGCGAGAACACCGTAGTCATTCATGGCTTATGTGTTTCTTTTTTCATTAAAATAACGCTGTTTTTTTAATAATTATCGCAATTTATGTACCTGCACCTCGTCTAAAAAAATTTAAAACTTAAAACGGCTGCCATATGAAGGTGTTTGAGTTTTATAGATAAAAATAGATGTAAAACTATCCCCTAAAGTATGTACAGTCTTCGCCAAAACACATTGTATACAAAGGTGAGCCGTAATATGTTGTGTACCTATAGGGTGTTTCCCGTAACTGGTCAAGCCGAAACCAGATCATAGTGCACTAAAATACCTATTTATGGAACGCCCATGTTCAGCGATTTTGATTTACTAGAGATTTTGAGATACTGAGACGTAGCTTTTTTAATTTTTTTTCAATTTCATAACGATTTCTCTATTTTTTGTGTGGGTTGACATTTCTCTGCACTTTTTCCTTTTAACTGAGTTGCATTTTTATGTATAATCATCTCCCTGAAATCAATATAAAATAAGTTAAATTTTTTACATAAAAACAAATAATATGGGTTTTGAAAGAATTAAATCAAAAAACTTCAAGTATGAAAAAGAAATCTAAAAATAAACTTTCAGTACTCTTTTTAATTTAAAAAACTGCGTAGAATTCTAAGCTTCCATATTTTAATAAGAAAACCGGTAGGTACTTAATCTTGCATTTTTTTGTTCAAATCCGTCTCCAAAATTGATAAAGTGGAAAATACATAATATTGTCCTTTTATCATCATATTGTTAATTGATATTTTTCTTGTCTAAAGCCCAATTTTAGGTCAATTGACAATATTCAAATCCATCACATTTATTCACATTTTTATTCATCTGCTTAGAAAATGAACTATCATAATACAAACTTTAAGTATACTAGCCGAAAGGGAGATATAAAGAAAAAGTGACCACGGCAACTGCAAAGATGCCGAAACGTCGAAATAATTTTAAAATTAACTAAAATATACGCGATAATATCCGGTAAAAAGTGTTTTATTTAAAATTTAAATATTTAGATTTATTAATACAACAATGTAAGTCGGTGTCCAAAGGCCTCGAATATTCAAACACACAAGTATGAGAACAAAGCCAAACGTGGTTCAAAATTGTAATAAAACACAAGAAGTCTCTTTTATATACTTTTAAATAGCAGTCTGAGGCCGGCACTTCAGACACCCACTTAAAATTGTGTGCATAAAGTAAGATGTAAAATAGAAGGAGAACATTATGAATTTTCCGCTTCATCAGACCAGTTTCAACGAAAAATAATAATTAAGTACCGGTTTTTTGCTAAACGATGACCCCTTAGATTCCAGAACCGTTATTAAAACTAAAAGGAGCACTGAAAGTTCATTATTAAGTTTGTTTTTTATACTTATGAAAATAACATGTTTTAGTTCTATTCAAACCCAAATTATTTGTTTTTAATTTTTTTTTTGTATTCTGTATTCATATAAGGGACATAAATATTCTACTCGTGAAATTACAATCATAGCTACTCAATTAAAAGAAAAAGTACAGAGAAATGTCAGCCTAAAAAAAGGCAGAGAAGATCAAAAGACACTTCGTCAAACGATCCTTAAAAATTAAAATAAGTTTTATCTCAGTAACTACCAAAAATCTCTGAACGTACATGGAGTTTCAATAGTCTTTATATAGATCTGCCGATGCCAGATGAGAGGAAACTACTATACCTATATGGGAAATGTGTATATGAGGCAATACAGGTATATTTTTTCTAAGGAAAAAGGTTAGGCACAAGCTACTTAAGAGACTAATATATTTGCCTTCTTTTTTAAGGTACTACATTCATTGGACGGTCATAAAATGCAAAGTTGACAAAACATCAGCTGGATCATTTACGGACACAACAAATGTAAGTCAATCATTATCTTTGTAAATTTAAGCATTATAACTTTAATAGAGGATACATTCTCTATTAAAGATATATTTAAAAAAAACTACGATGTCAGCGACAGTTCATTCATTGAATCCGTATTTCATTTTCTTTGCGTCATATTTTTATTCTCTGCCTTTGTTATTGCCTTTAGAACCATAGCATTCAGCCAAGAATCGAAGTGATAGGCCAGCCAAAATAAACAATTTAGTTTGCATTAATTCGCTTAGAGCTGAAAGCTACAGACTTTTGGGACACTACTACAAATGAAATACCAAAAATCTTGTTATACGAGGGGTGATCCAAAAGTAATGATAATCAATATGGAATAAGAGTTTTTAGTTTAATAAAAAATTATTTCTCTCCTAGTCTCCTAGCGTCTTTTTTCTAAACCCTTTGTAAAAAAATATTTTCCTTGACCCTCCAAAAACGCCTCTACAGCAGTCATCACCTCGATATCTTCGTCAAATTTTTTGCCTTGGAGGTGTTCCTTGAGCAGAGGAAAGAGGTAGGTAGGTAAGTTCTGACCCACTCTATTTAGTGGGTGTTCGAGCAATTCGAATCCCATTTCTTGAATGGCAGCCATTACGACGGCGGCTTTGTGAGCTTTGTGTGCGTTGTCTTGGTGAAACAACACTCCAGCTCGCAGTTTGCCTCGTCTTTTTTTCCTTGATGGCCTTCCGCAAACTTCTTATTTGGTCTGCGTAGTAAGAGCCCGTAATAGTGACTCCCTAATCCATGTATTCCACCATGATGATTCCTTCAGCGTCCCAAAATACGCCATAACCTTTCCTGCAGAACTTGACACCTTGGATTTTTCCGACCTTGCGTCGGGGAAGAGGCTGGATTTCAAGTCTGCTGTTTGGTTTCCGGATCAAAATGGTGGATCCAAGTCTCGTCCATAGTTACGAAACGAGACAAAAAAAGTTCTTATCCATTTGGAACTTTTCGAGATACACCCTCGAAATGTCGATTCGTTTTTTCTTTTGCTCTTCGGTTAACATTCTCGGCACCCACCGCGCAGAGACCTTTTTCACATGCAGTTCGTTCGCAAAGATTCTTGAAACACGCATGCTTCTTGAAGCATGCTTTATGGTCAGTCTTCGATCTGCCAACACGATATCTTCGACTTTTTTCACGTTTTCTGCAGTGATGGACGTGGTTGGGCGTCCCTCGCGATGTTCATCTTCTGTGGATGCTCTACCCAGCTTAAGCTCCTTTACCCAGCGCGACACTGTGGAATATGGAGGAACAGAGTCCCCCAACGTTTCCACGAGGTCGCTGTGTATGTCTTTGGAAGACTTTTTTTTCAAACAGAGGTACTTGACGACAGCTCTGACTTCGTTTTTCTCCATTTTGATGATTTTTCTCCGACTATTCGTATTCAAATGAATGTACCTACCTCCCGTTTTCCGCGGGGAGGGAGGTGTAAGGTGCGTCCCGCATACCTCCGCAGCCAATCTGCGGGGTGATGTGGGACTCACCAAAGTGGCACCTACCCACTGAAAACCACCTTCACTGCTGAGTCATGGAAATGCTATGCAGCCTTCTTCAGAGCCACACCCGGTTAGGGAAGGGTGTGCGCAAGGGGGGCCCGCCAGTGGGTCAGCCGCTGAGGGTTAAATATTACTTAAGGTACTAATGACAAGTTGGAGGTTGATTTGGCTTGGGCAGCCATAAGTTGGTTCAGATTTGCCGACAGCTGATCAGCGGGATCCAAGAGAGCATTTCTCGGTCTACGAACTTTGTACCTCGATGGCAGGGTTGGAGCAGTGTAAGGTACTGCCTCGCGAATGAGAGGGTTTGGATGCTCTACGGATTGCTTGAAGAAAGTGGTCGAGAGCATCCTTAGTTGTTGTTGTACTGTAAGTACGTTGAGATCCCTGTGCAGGTCTGCGTTACGCACGTACTACGGTGCGCCCGTGGCCTGCGGTAGAAGAGATTCTGGACTACCTGCAGATTATAAAATACGGCGGGTTTGGAGGTAATCGCGGCCTATTTATATGTTTTTTTTATGCTGACCTAGTGGATAGGTTATATGGAGGATGCAAAAATTTTTATATCATATTTTTATGTGCTCTACAAATACCCGATTATCATTACTTTTGGATCACCATAGTAGCGGCGTAGCGTTGTTCCACGCACGAGCACATTTTAGTTCGATAGAAGTGTTTTTTGATCTATGACTTATTATAAAAGCAGATGTTGGTCTTATAAAAAAAGTAAATAAATAGGCGATTTTGTGATGAATCAAGATACCAAACGAGCGCTATATGTTTGAGAAAAATCACTCTTTTTATATTATCTAATGTAGTTAATAAATATTTGGAAAAAACGCACTTCCCTTCATAATAAATTCGATTTTTTTTGTTCCACAACTGTTCAATTGCTCTCCTTTTTTACCGAACTGTCGGAAGAAGAGTTATGTTTTTTTAATTTTTGTTTCCTCTGCAGCCTAAACGGTTTGATGCACTTTAATGATGAAGTCCGTCAAACTCATATGATGAGTGAGGTGACCTTAGATTCGTCTCAGTTGTGGGAGGGACACAGGTTTATTCCCACAGAATACATTACTTTTACCGAAAGTTTTTCAATTTTTTAATTCTGCAGCTTGTTATAATAAACATCTCTGCTATTCCATAGACAAAATTTTACATTAGTCATTGTCTATCAAAAACAGATGAAATAAATAAAAATTCAAATTCACCAAAAAAACAATATGTAAATCGTCGACGTAAGCTTCATCCACACCAAGAAGATATGAGCTAATAAAAACATATTCGTTGCTCTTGCATACAAATTTGATCCCCAGCGGGAATCGAACCCGTGATATGGATCAGCACGAACGTCACTTACTACCAACCTAACCAGACAATGTATTAATCGAAGTATGTAGATTTTTAAATTATTATGTAATTAAACATTGCCTTATTATTCATATGACTGAATAATGCTTAAAATACATCGAAGAAACATTTGAGGCACCAAAGGTTTCCGTATTACATTGAAATATTTTTTCATAAAAATTTTACACACGTCGTACTTAAATTTAAGTGTCATTTTCAACCCTAGCGCAACTGACAGGACTGTGAGGTCTGCATAGAGCTCGTATTGGGGCGTGTGTATGATCCAATTACGTCAAATCGAGCATTTGTATGAAGTTTCACTTTTGCTCCTATATAATTTACTGGGGCGGCGCAGGTATCGCTCTATGGGCGCACTCCTGTTGTTCGCCGCTTCCCGAAACGCCGACTTATGGCTGGTTTACACGCATTAAGTGGCTAAGTTGGTAACTAAATTTTAAGTTAAAAGTTGCGTGTAAACAGTCAATTAAGTGACGAGAGGTAACTTAAAATTTAGTACGCAAGTAATTAAGTAGATAAGGATTCGTATAAGATTTTCGTATAAGTAGGTGGGCGGGGCTTCTCACTTAACACGTTTGGACGTGATTTTTTAGTTAAGTGCATAAGTTGACAAAGCATGTGGCGGCAAGAGCTCGTATCTATGTCGCATCTCCTCTTTTTTTTTAAGTGTCGTAGTGGAGTTTAGGTTCAACTTTAAAACTTGTGGAAGAATATTTAAGGGTGTTACCACACCAATCGATCGACCGTCGATCGACGTCGACCGGTCGACGTCGACACCACCCCTGGTAAGTCTGCCAACCCGCAGTAGGCCTGATGGCTTACAATTGTCTGACGCCACCCCTGAGTTGGTAAGTCTGCCAACCCGCAGTAGGCGTGATGGCCTACAATTGTCTGACACCACCCCTAAGTTGAGAAGTCTGCCAACCCGCAGTAGGCATGATGGCCTACAATTGTCTGACGCCACCCCTGTGTTGGTAAGTCTGCCAACCCGCTGTAGGCGTGATGGCCTACAATTGTCATACGCCACCCCTGAGTTGGGAGAGGCTGATATCCCTCCAGTGATTATAAAGGGTACCTAATTAGTAAAGATACCACACAAATCGATCGTCCGTCGACGTAAAAAATTTAGAACAATACAAAATCTAGCAAAGATTTTAATTTCCAAATCAAATTCTTCTCTTTCCGAATCAAATATCTAAGTACAGAATTGACGAATTCCTTGACATTCATCACTGCTCATCTTCATTGAACTTATGAATTTAACTACTTAATCCGTTTGTACACACAAGTAACTTGTAGTAACTTAAAATTTAGTTACCAACTTAACTACTTAATACATGTAAACCGCGCATTAGTCGCAGTTGAATAACTTTTTTTAGAACATGTAATGAAATGTGGAATCTGGTCATCCCGAAGGTCTGCACCAAGTTTCCTCTCTATTCCTTTTTAGAATGAACAATATTTTCGGCCATTTTGACTGGAATAAAGTACCTACTTTTGTAATTCAATTATGTGTTCTTATAACAATTTGATTTTTGGTTTTACTAGGCAAGCCCTTTTAAGATCTGGCGTTTACCTACATGTTTGCCGGCATTTTGCATTTGGAGCTGTTCAATATTCAAATTAGTTTGAATTCAGAATCTTAAAACAATTTAAAATATTACGATTAATATGGGACTAATGCTAATGTTAAGTCACAACTTCATTTTGGATTTATCAGGTCACTTACGAAAATGAATGTACCTAACTAAGAAAAATGTCCATGCAATAATTTTCTAAAACTTTCCAAGTGCCTTAACACGGAACACTTATGTGTTCCACATTAAATTCTTATCTCTGTGGACTGTCGAGGCTTGGGCGAACATTTAGAAGATCTTGCCCCGAGCACTTGGGATAAGAAAGTTGTATACCATTGTATCCCACATTACCTTACCGACGATCATAACCGTTCCTCGTCAAAGGTGTCAATAAACGGTTCAAAGCTTAAACCGAAGAGTCTTTTTACGTCTACGACACAATTACTGGTGGTTAACCTGCGTTCTATGCCTACGATCCTGATTCTAAACACCAATCAACGATTTGGGTAGATTGGTGTTACTAATCTCAATCAGCCTCCATCCTCTTGATAAGTACACAAGATACACAATCCACTGTATCTGATGCCTTTGAAGATCTTGCTGATTATGTATAAGTTACTTGGATTGTTTTAACCATATTTCGCTTCAAATAAAACAAAATCTTACTTTTACGTAGTCCTTTAATTCATTACACAGTGCTGTATAGACTTCAGGAATAATCTTGCTTATTACTTCTTTGGACATTTTAAACGAATATTGTAGAATGGTGAACGATTCGCCACTTGCCAAAAATTGCAGCGTCACCGCCAACCTTTGTTGAATAGGTATAGCCATTTGAAATCTGGTATTTTGTTTTGCGATGTGCGGTCCAATTACACGTAGTCAAATTTCAAAGTTTGTTGATGTCATTCGAACGAAATTCTTAAATTGGCCTGTTGCCGCTTGACCTCTCATAGTGGTTACAAATCTAGATTTGTCTTGGCCTTCTAGCTTTTTTACTGACTTTGGCTATAATAATTGCTGCAGCAGCAGCGGTTGCTGCAATAGCCAACTCGTCCATACCCGCCACGAGCCGCGAGCATACTGAGGAAAGCTATGTTCGAGGAAAGTGATTGTTGTAGGCTCGTTGTACGTCCACACACCGCGAGTAGAGCGGCTCGGCTTGCGCTCAGCTCGTCTAGCATAGACCCTCCTTAAGATTCGTGATCAAAGTTTCAGTCCAATGAAGAAGCTATATGAAAAATGTAATAAACCAGGATGTGAATACTTTAAAAAACATAAAATAGTACTACCTATAAGGTTTTAGTTGTGTTTTTTCTTTAAATGGCATAACTAAAAAGGCGTGCTTCGTATTATGAACACTGAGGATCAAGGGACATGCGGGTAACCCGCGAGAAACTGATACACTAACTGATAATTTTTACTAATTGGTCTATTTAAATGTTAAGTTTGTTAAGTTAATGTTAAAAATTAATATATTTTTATTGTTAATATGTTATGTGGCAATATGTTAAATATTAATATTTTAAGTTTTAAATATCTTCTGGTAAACAATAAATAACATATTACTTTGATTTTTCCAGGAAACGTGGTTTGAGATATACGATTTAGATTTCGACTGCAGTTATCGTATTTCAGTCAACCAATCTTTGAAACCGAAATCTACAGACCCCTACATCCTTATAACTGTGCCATGCTGTCACTACTTCCAGTCAAAATCACCAACAAAATTAGATTGTTAATCCGAGTTAATGGCTAGTTTATCTGTAATCAGGAACTTGTGACATTTTGTTCACAAATGTAGAGCGGACAACACAAGTCATACACGTAAAATGATTAAGAGCTCCGTTTCGTAGAAAGGGGACAGTAACACTCGGCTGACAAGGTAAAACATAATGAGTTAAGTTTTAAAAAGAAAATATTCTTCTGAAAAATTAGTTTTCTACTTAATAGTTTGGACTGAAATAACAATGATAAAAGAACATTTTTTTAAATAATTTCAATAGTCGTTCAAAGTAAAAACAATCGGGGCTGTAAACAAAGGAAAAGTTAGCGGCAGCCCTAAAGTTTTGTTTGGCAAGTCTGCCTGCCCTAGTACGTAGGTTGACTTATTCCAGTACGAACTTACTTACGTATAAATTCATAGTTACGTCAAAGTAGGAAGGCGTGTAAAAAAATTGAGTTTCATATTTCGTTACATAAACTAGCCTCATAGTAAATATAACAAAAAAACATAAATGCATCTTATCATAAATGGTTTGTTGATCTTTGTTTCTTATTCCGCCTTCTTACATACAGAAAATAGATTTGTGAACTTTTTAGTATTTATTGTACCTACTCAGGAAAAGCCCAAATTTACTGTAAATTATTTCGCTTATAAAGATTTAAACAATATCACTATTAATTAGACAATAAACCTTAAACATTTATAAGCAAACCAGAAACAAATATTTGTAACGGTTTTCAATTCAGTTTTTATTTTACGGCTTACATAACTTTTTAGCAGATGGACATAAGTAATTTTAAGCAAATAAATGAATTAAAAGTAACTGAGTATGACTTTTATTTTTTTTTATGCGATTCTTCTTCTTTCTTTCACTACAGTATCGTATTTTTACACTACACTATTTATTTTTACACTACAGTATTTTTTTCTCGCTGCAGAGTCGGTCAAACATCCGCCGCGAGGGTCCGGGCCGCTAGGCTTGTGCGCTAGCGGCGCGTGCGCAACGCCGTTATAGATAAAACCTTATTATGAATATGAAAGATAGTACTAGTTCTAATCATACACTATATTTCGATATATACTTATTGAAGTTAGTTTATATTGACACTAGACTTTATAAAGACGGCAAAATACGGTCAAATCAATTCTAAGAATCTAAACCTACCGGGTAAATGTATTGTTCATTATGTGACTTTAGATGTCTGATAAGGACGGGAAAAGTCATTGTTCCAATGTGCGGGACAAAGAAACAATATGATTTTTAGAAAGTGTTGTTTATTTATACTAAATAAACATATTAAATTACACATTGGTATTTTCAATCTCTATAAGCCCCACTTGAGACCCAAGGTATCTGATACTACGAGGGGAGTTCAATGTATTCTCGCTTTAGGTATGAAGGAAAAGGCGGAAAATTTTGAATAAATTTTATTTTTCAATATACTCCCCTAACATCTCAATACATTTATTTGTTCGTGAAAGTAACTTTTTAATTCCCTCTGAAAAATATTTTTCTTCATGGCCCGAAAAATGTTCGTTTATTGCTCCCTTCAACTCTTCATCGTCCGAGAAATGCTTTCCACGAAGGTCTTTTTTAAGATTAGGGAATAGATAATAATCACTAGGGGCCAGGTCCGGACTGTAGGGTGGATGATTGATTTCTTCAAATCCGTACTCCCGCACAGCAGCCTGGGCAAGGCGCGCCTTGTGAACCGGCGCGTTGTCGTGAAGCAGCAACACAGCTGCGGTTAATTTTCCACGTCTTTTTTCTTTAATTGCCTCCTTTAAATTACGCATGGTGGTTGCGTATGATGCAGCAGTAATACTTTGACCTTTTTTTGTGTACTCGATTAGCAAGATTCCCTTAGAATCCCAAAACACCGTGGCCATGAGCTTTCCTGCGTACGGAGTGACTTTGAACTTCTTCGGCGGGTCTGATCCTTTTTTGTGCCACTGCATAGACTCTTGCTTGCTCTCAGGGTCATAGTGATGAACCCACGTTTCATCACCAGTAACAATCCGATCGAAAATACTTTGCGGATTTTCACCACAGAGGTCCAAAAATTCCTTACAACAGTCAACTCGCACTTGTTTCTGCAGCGCGGTGAGCATTCGCGGCACCCATCTTGCACTGACCTTTGACAAATTCAGGCGCTCATGAAGGATTGTGTGAATAGTACCCACGGATAGCTTAGTCATTTCTGCTAATGTTTTCACTCTTACACGGGCATCTTCAAGTACAAGTTTTTCGACTAATTTGACGTTTTCTTCAGTAGCGGCACAAATTGGCCCAACAGCGCGGGGGTCGTCTTCAATGCTCTCTCTACCCCGTTTGAATTCACTTGACCACTTCTGAATTGAAGATAGTGAAGGCGCAGAATCTTGGTAAACAGCCACCATTTCTTCATGGATAATTTTTTGAGTTTTTCCTTGTTTTGTGAGGAATTTTATCACTGCGCGATGCTCGATTTTTTACATCATTGTCGAATCAGTCATCATAGTTGTCTTTTCGCAATGATATCTTGAATACTAATGGTGGCAATTAAATGAAATTTTGTATTTATACCCTCAAAGAGTGTCATTAACTAATGAGATAATTAAATTACCCTCATCATTAGTATATCACCTCGATACCGAGAATACATTGAACGCCCTACGTAGTGATAAAATCAGAGGTCAGGTTATACTGGTTTATAGAAATGTTTTTTTTGGTTAATCGCGTTAGATCTGCCCCCGCATATGTATTTATTTATACATTTTTTTTCTAAATTTCTTGTTTTAAGCATGCATACATCCTAGTTAACCTAATCTGATCTAATTTAACCTAACCTACCGAACCACCACCTAGCCTGGCTGCGGCCTTGGGATGGCTGCGGCCGAATCTCGGCGGACCTGAGACGTCATGCCGGCGTCTCTACGCAGGTATCGTGAGATCGATGGCCCTGTATGGTGCCCCTGTGTGGGCCGGCAGCGCTCTGACTCGCAGCAATATCGCTCGCTTGACGCAAGTCCAGTGGGTGATGGCGATCAGGGTAGTACGGTGTTATCGCACGATCTTGGGTGAGGCATCCATCCTTGGGTGAAGCGTGCTGGCGGGTACTATTCCCTGGGACCTGGCAGCGAGATCCCTCGCATCGCTCTATGAGTGGCGCGCGGAGGATCTCCGGGCCAAGGGTGAAGCGCCTGCACTGCAGGAACTGGAGAGGCACAGAGCTGAGCTGCGCCAACGATTAGGCGATTCGGTTTCCTAACATATCGTCTGACTTAGGTGCTCTCGGGACATGGTTGTTTCGGGAGATACCTGTTTCAGATCGGTCGAGACGGCCCAGCACACGCTGGAGGTATGCCCGGCGTGGAATGCGAAGCGCAGCGCGCTCAGCTCTGTATTGGGTGCCGATATCTCGCTCCCGACCGTGGTTCGCGCTATGACTAATGTTGTCGGGCCGCAAACGGAATGCGCAAGCTCCTCGTGACCCGGCTTCGTGCGTCCAGACGGAAGCCGCAGATTTTTGCCGGTAGGAGTCCGGCATAACCCAACTACGGCCCCCGTTGAGTTGGGTATCCATCAGGATATTCCTGCGTCGAAAAAAAATTTACACCTAACCTACCTACGAAGCTACGAGCCCCGATGCAAAAGAGTTTGTCTATTCATACATTGTGAAGAACATATTTTTCATTTCAACTTGATTAATTTCTAGAAAAGCATTAGCAGTAGACAATTAATACAAAATAATACTGCATTAAAATGAAGTTACTTTGCTTTATTGAAGAAATACTCCTTTTATAAAATATGTATTTGGATATATCACATTACCAAAAGTCACGCAAAACAGTTCATCTAGTCCATATAGTGAGGCGATGTCGGTGATGTACGGAAATAAAATATCCGGAATAACGAGCATTTTCAGCATTTCATAAAGACTGTGTCAAGAGAAAAGTGAACTGCCTGGGTTTGTAATGATATGGGGCTGTATGTCAGCACAAAGTGTGAGCCGCCCGCAATTTGTAGAAAAGACTGTTAATGCAGTGAAATACCCAAACTTTTCGGAAACGAGTTTACTGCCATCCACTTCTTCTTTTTTTTTCAACATCTTCAATTTTGAAACATCATCAAGCCACGCGGACAAAAAGCCTTTGTTCGCTCAATTTAAAACGATTCCCTACGATGAAGTGGCTGTTGAGCAGTCCAGATTTGTCTCCTATTGAGACCCTGTGGTGAAATGATTATGAAAAAAAGTTATAAAAGTATCCATCAAGATCAAAAGATGATTTAGAGGACAAAATTAAGGCTGCCTGGTTTTCAACACTCCAGAAGAATGTGAAGATTTATAAGCGACAATGTCACTTAGGATTAAGGCCGTTATTGAGCGTAAATGAGACCAAGTGATAGACGAACTGCGATAGTCGAACTTTTATGCGTTAACGTTGATGGAAGAAATCATAATTTCTATTATAATAACAAAATATTTTATTTAAGTAATATACAGGAAATAAACTTAATTTAATTGAATAAACTACTTTTTATTCGTTGGACTATTATAAATAAAATTAATAATCTAAATTTAAACACCAGCCCCAATGCAAAAGAGTTCCTCCAGTCATATATTGCAAAGGTTGTCCGTTTTTAACTTAACTACATTTTAATAAAACAGGCTATTAAAAAAAAATTAAAGGGCAAAATTCTCCATCTTATTGTTGTTAATTAGGCATTTTTAAAGAAAAACTTCTTTTACTAAAATATGTATTTATGGGCCCCAGGCATTATTGGTTACGCTGATGACAGCACCGTTGTAGAGAGATAATAGGTCTTTACCTATGAAACTGCCGTTTTGCCGTATTGGCCATTTCAAATGAAAATATATTTTTTTTTTATTGATAATTCTAATTTCAAATTAATTTTATGTGACAAACATGGAATTCTTGTTTTCAACGCATTCGAACATTTTTCGTCATCATGGATAAGTTAAAAATTCGAGTTATTATGGAGTATGAGTACCGTCGTGGCAGCAAAGCGGCACAAGCGGCACGCAACATCAACGACGTTTACGGAGCAAACACTACAAACAAACGCACCACCCGCTATTGGTTTACCCGCTTCCGTTCTGGAAATGTTGACCTGAAAAATGAACCCCGTGGTCGTCCGAAAACTTTGGTCGACAATGACGAATTGGTCGGCAATTGTGGAAGCTGATGAAACTCAATCCACGGCTGAATTAGCAGCAGCTTTCGACGTTAGCATCAAAACAATGTTGGTCCATTTGCGTCAAATTGGCATATTTGAATTTGAATTTAGACGTGCCTTGCACTGCTCAGCAGGCATACAAATGAAGGAATTCTGAGCCGAATTGTTACTTGTGACGAGAAATGGATCCTGTTTGACAATCGTAAGCGCTCAGCAAGTTGGTTGGACCCTGGTTCAGCACCCAAACAATGCTCTAAACGAAAACTTATCCCTAGAAAAGCGATGGTCACTGTTTGGTAGTCTAACGCGGGTGTAATTCATCACAGCTTCTTGCCAAACGGGACAAGCATTACTGCAGATGTGTACTGTGAAGAACTGAACACAATGATGGTGAAGCTCGCACGTCTCCAACCAGCTTTGGTCAATCGTTCGGCTCCACTGCTCCTGCACGACAACGCGCGACCTCATACTGCACAGCAGACGGTCTCCAAGCTACAAGAGTTGGGGTTGGAAGTTCTCCGTCATCCGCCGTACTCAACAGACCTTGCGCCTACAAACTTCTACTTTTTCCAGAATTTGGATAACTTCTTGGCGGGAAAAAAATTCAATACCCGAGAGGCAGTACAAAATGCCTTTGAAGAATTTGTTGCCTCCCGTCCAGCTGATTTCTTCAAGAAAGGCATCAATAAGCTACCAATGCGTTGGCAAAGATGCATTGATTGAATGGGTCATTATTTTGATTAATAGAAATAAAGAATATATAAAAAAAATTACGATTCATTTATTTCGTGAAAAACGGCAATTTCATAGGTAAAGACCTAATACATGTCCAATGCGCGAGTCCTCAAGAAATCCGGGCTTTGAGAGAGTCCACGATTAAGCGGGTGGATTTGGCCTTAAAGAAAGTGTCCGATTGGTCGACACTTGGTTAAATTTAACCCGTCGAAAACACAGGCGTGTTTATTCTCCGCGAAAAAGAGCAATTTCGACCTAACGCCCACTATCCAAAATGTTTCTGTACCCTTAACCGACCACCTAGGGCTTCTGGGCGTAACTATATTGTCCCAACTAAACTTCGGGCAACAAATTGTGTCCATGGCTCAAACAGCTTCAAAGAAGTTCATCTCGAAGGTCCGACGGTACTTCAGCCCTGAACAGCTACTTAATTTGTATACAGCTCAAGTTCGATCTTGTATGGAGTACTGTAGCCATCTTTGGGATGGTTCTGCAAAGTACCAACTCGAAGCGATGGACGCAGTTGACCGAAGAGCCCGAAAAATTATTAACAACTTTGACCTCACCACCAAAAAACTGCAAAGCCTCGACCATCGTCGGAAAGTTGCCAGTTTAGCAGTCTTCTACAGATCACATTTTGGAGAGTGCGCGAATGCTCTTTTTGATCAGGTTGAACCCACACCCTTCTTGCATCGGACTACTAGACGCAGACAGACCTTCCATCCCTTCATGGTAGATATCCCAAGAAGTCGAACCAAACGCTTCGATAGTTCCTTTTTGGTGCGGGCCGCCAAGGTGTGGAATGAACTGCCTGCCTCTGTTTTTCCAGAAAACTATAGTCCTAGTTCTTTCAAGCGTCGAGTGAATAGGTATCTCGTGGATAGACGTGTAACACTTTCGTCTTCATCGTCACTTTCCATCAGGTGAGATAGAAGACAAACGTCTAATCCTTTTTCTTATGTCAAAAGAGTTCGTTTATGTCTTAATTACACCTGTTTTAATTGAGAAATTAGTAAATTTTGATTTAAAAAAATAGAAATAATGTGTCACATGATGCGTCACTGTAATTTCCAAACATATAAAAACCTATAATTTTATGCAATTTTATCATTATTTTCAAACAAAATGGCTCGCGGGAAACCAATGGCCGACGAAGTACGAAAAATAATTATTCATAGCCACAATAATGACAAATCTGCTTACCAAATAGCCAAGGACTTATCCTTACAAAGATCGACAGGTCAGACCATCATCAAATATCACAGGAAAAATAGCACGGTTGAATGTTTGAAGAAACCTGGTCGGCCGCGAATCACTAGCGAAAATCATTAAAAAGAATCGTCGTGCCCGCGCAGGAGAACTTCCTTTGAAGTGGAGAGAGATGATTCACAAAGATGTATCTGTTGATACCTGCAAGAGGGTCATTAAACGATTGGGCTATGAATTTAATACTGCTAAGAGAAACTTTTACTCACGCCTCTCCAATAAAATAAGGCTGAAGTTCGCTAAAGATCATGAAAATTGAACTACAGTCTAGTAGCGTGATATAATAAAAAAAGATAAAGCATTCCAAAACGATTGTATCAAAGGAAAAGTGAAGTTTCCTGGATCATTAATGATATGGGGCTGCATGTAAGCACAAGGTCTGGGTCGTCTATATTTTGTAAAAGGAACTGTTAATGCAGGTAGAGTACCAAAACATTCTGGAAACAAGTCTCGTGCCCTCGATTCCGACGTTGAAACATAGTAATGCCTACCTTTCAACAGGATGTGCTTCCTGTCACACTGCGAGGCCGGAATCAGATCTCAATAATGGAATAGCCGTCAATTAATCCAGATTTGTCACCGATTGAGACCCTATGGTAGAAAATTAAGAAAATTCTGCTCAAGTATCCAGCAAGGTCTAAAATAAATCTAAAGGAAAAAATTAAATCTGTGTGGGACTCAATGACTACATAATGTGAAAAATTGGTAGCAACGGTGCCACAAAGAATAAAGGCCGTGGCGCATCATGTGACAGATTATTTCTATTTTCAAATCGAATTTTACTAATTTTTCAAATAAAACAGGTAGAATTGAGACATGGAAGAACTCTTTTGCATCGGTTAAGAATTATACTAGACGCAAAGACTCGTGGCAGACGCGGTCATAAAACGTTTGACTATTCACACAGCTCACATCATTATCTCGCTCGAACTTACACTGTTTATGGGTGACGTCACAACGATTTAGAGATGCGCTTCGTTTGGTTTTGAGTGTATGTCGATAGTACTAGGTTTTAAGTGAGGCATTTAATGTAAACAAAATGTACGTATTATTTTGCGTTTATTCGTGTAACAAATTAATATATTAAATTTTAATTATATAATTAAATCTTGTTCTTGCAGAGTTTCCGTGTGACAACACATTTTTGCTAATGAATCGATAGCATCATTAGTCAATCTTTCCACGTCAGCTATTTTAAACGTGTTATTTTTTGCTGCAACTTCTCCTTTTACCTGCGCCGTTATTAACTCTAATGGGTTGTATTGGCAATGATACGGCGGTAAACGGATAACTTGTTGACTGTATTCGTTTGCGAACTGGTAAATATGGATATCCTGGATATCCCGTGCTGGTGATTTGTTTGTGCAGCGATGACTCACTCGTTTTTAAATTTATCGACATTTTTGTAAGTCTGCGCGTAAGCATCCCTATAACGAAAGTGATTTATGGCCTCGTCTGCCACCTGTCTTGGCGACTAATATAGACGCACTATTTTGAGTCAGTTGTAGCAAATTAAAGTGACAAAAAAAATACATATTTTAGTAAAAGAAGTTTTTCTTTAAAAGTGCGTAATTAACAAAAATAAAATGGAGAATTTTACCCCATACTATGTTTTTCAAAGGCCTGTTTTAATGTAGTTAAGTTGAAAACAGGTAACCTTTGCAATATATGACTCGACGAACTGTTTTGCACTGGGGCTCGTACTTAAGTATAATAATGAAATATAATATAGTACCGTATCACAATAACGTCGCGGTCACAATATCCAAACATGGTATGGGTATGTAGTGAGAACGTGGTATTCGGCAATCAATAGTTCTCTTGGAACGAGATACCGATCCGTGGGCATGTGTCAGATACCCGTTCCTAGGAACTATTGACGGTATGGAACGCCCGCGACTAGTTAATAAGATACCCTTATTACAGTGCATGTACAAGCAACACCATTACACAAAGCATGCCTTTACCACCTGTTCCGACCACCTTCGAAAAGAACTGGCAAGAAACTTCACGGGTATCATTTTTGTTACCCGCGTGAACGAACAAGGATCTCGTCTTGAAATAAAGTCTGTAACTTTAGAAATAATTCCATGTTATGTTATGTTATGTTAGACCTTTTATACTGATTTATTCTAGCTAACAATGAATTTTCCAAAGTTTTCACAATTCATTATGCTGAATAAAACACTTTTTAAACCATATTTTAAAGCTATTTTATCATTTATGTTAGTATGTAAACACGTTAACAAAATCTTAATTACTTACATTTTAAACTATTACTAGATCTTTTGTTCACTTTAATATAACTATACCTGGTTCATAATATAACTTAATAACAATTAAAAAGTACACATTAATTGTAAAGAAACAGACATAACCATTATGCAACATTTTATATACCAATAGATCTAAATAATCGTTAACTTTCTTATAACTATATGGTAGCACATCCGTCGCTATACAGCATTCGCGTATTTTTCCGGCTTAGTTTGCTTATGTTAGTTGTAGTTCAAATAACACGAACACACATCACCATGAACAGTGAATATGTCGAATTTTTACGAATATTTTTGCTGGTCTACAACGCAAACATGGACATGCTTTTAAGCTGTTTCATCGAGCCCATATGTTCCAGTCTATTTTTAATGTCTTCTATTAATTTTGAGAGAAGATTCTTTAAATCGCATTACAAAGTCATTTGTCCGTTCCATTTTGTCCGAGGCTATAACCGCTGTTGCGCAACGCACACTTCTGAGGAAGCGATGTGATGGCGGTAAAGTAACTGATTTGCATTGCTTCGATTTGTTCCAAAAAACCAACAAACCGGTACATACGGGCGTTCCTATTAGTCCTGTTCGTATGAATAGCCGAGTAGACCTACTTTACATTGTCACATTTGGGCGAATATGACGAATACGCGAACACGAATAGCGATGTGAAGTGCTCCATAATTCTTATTAATAGTGTAATTATAAACCATATTTCTTATTAATAGTGTAATTATAAACTTACTTACTAATAAATTATTAACTAATAAAATCCGTAATTAGTTTTTTCTATACGAAAATAGCAGACTTAGTAATTCCAACCCCAGAATATAAACTTACTTAGAAACAAAATGTGATATTTAAAGTACCCTAGTAGAATTATTAAAGGAAATAACTTAAATGTTAAGGAACATTGAGATATTTAATATTAAATAAAGCAAACTTCTATGAGATTTCCTTCCGCTACAGTATTGTTAAATCTATGAAGACAATTTTCTGCTTGCATTCTATTGGCAAACTTTACTATGGCACAACCAGGAGCTGTCAATTGTAAAGTAATAATCTGCCCTACTTCTGTCAACTTTTGACACAGCAAAGGAAATGTAGTACTCAGGGGCAGATTTCTTAATTCAACAGTAACTGAATCTGGAATAATAATAGGACTTTGCGATATGAAATTTTGAGTTGAAGGGGTAGGCAGATTATATCTTGGACCGGATTGTACAAGGGGATTCAGTGGCAGTGAATTCCCGGAATGAGGCCTAGGACCTGGTTTGCTAACATAAGACAATGCAACTGGATGTCTTATAGGAATAGCAGTAGGTTTAACCTGATTAGCAACACATGGCTGAACTGATTTAATTGGTTTACAATATTCAGAACCTGGATGAATTTCATTGTTTTTATTCAGTGTAGAAACTTTAATATTCCCTAAATCTGAATCACTATTAAGAGAACTATCACTGTCACTGTTATGGTTATAAACTTTGAGCCTATGACATGGAGTTTTAGTTGTCTTTGTTTGAGCAGCTTCTGAGACAAATTTATTATCATATGCAACATCTTTGAATTTGTTATTTTCAATATTTCTAAAAAGCTTTGAATCTATTTTAGAAGACTTTCCATTTAAATATCTTTGGTATTGATAACTAATATCTCTAATTGGTTTTCCGGCAATGCCTAAACCAGGGCCTACATCATTCAAACCTTTTGGGAGTGTCAGTTTATCTTCTTCTATCATGACTACATTTAAAACTTGCCCATAGAATGTTTGACCATTCAGCATAGAAATTGCTTGAACTGCTTCTAGTGGATGGCTATACATAACTTTGGCATATCGTCTAGGGCTACAAACTATAAAACAAACAAGGACATTACCGGCTAATTCCATAACTTCCTTAAGTTCACTTTTGTCAGTTCTAAAATTTGACACATGCACCCATTGAAACAAAGGTGGTTTGATACCTAAAGAAAATACATATTGAGGTTTTAAGCCATACAAACCACTGCTATCTACTTCATCATCTGCATCTTTTGTATGAGAAAATTCTGAGCTAATATTAGAGGCACAAAATGTTTGTTCGCTCTCTTCTTGTTTTGGCATACAGTCAGATTTCTCCTCACTCATAATTTTACCAAATGACTTAATAACATCATTTTTAAGTTTTGTTTTGGCTTCTAAAAAATGTTCATTGGTTTCAAAGTGTATTTGAATACTTTTTGTAGATTCTGAAACACCATCTGACAAAACTTCTAACTTACTAAATACGAAGAATTGAGCGAAAAATGAACTTATGTATTTAAAATTCCAAGATATTGGAATTTTGGACACAATGACACTATACTCTTTTTGTTCTAATGACTCTTTGATGGTAAAGATATATTCTTCAGTATGAGCTATTTTTGCCGGTATGTCATCTGGATTAGGAGCATTTTTACGTTTCACTGCTTCTGTAGTAACGGCACTACTACATTTCGAACTGACATTTTGGAAATCCCGTTTTAATCCAGAATTACCTGTATCTGAATCCGAGTGAATATCCATAGCTTCAAAAAGTAAGATATCAATCAATTATAAAAAAATAAGGCATTAATATTTACTGAGGTCGCACCATTGACCTCTAAGCACACATCAGCGTTGCCAGATGTTCTCAGTGACGTACCCCTAGACTAATTTGATTTCCCACTAGAAATCCCCTAGAATACCCTGACTGCGATTTTTTGAACAGGCGATTATGTTGAGAAATGATAGGAATATTACATAAAAGATTTATGATAGAAAATTATTTGACAGATGTAAGTTTAGTTCGCTTTTTGGTTACAGAAGACTTTGGTTATAGATTCAACAAACATATATTACTAAACTTTATTATTACTGCATTTTATTACTAATGGCTATTCGTCATATTCAACATCTCGAATCTCGACCTAGACTAGTTGTGGCGCTTAAGTAATTTTAAGATGGTAAAAAAACATAAAAAAAACTGTTTTTGGCGTGTTGTACGTGACGACTTTCTTCTTTTAAATTTCCCCTGAACATCCCCTAAATATATTTTCCCCCTATTTTGCCCATAACTCGGTCAAAAACCCCTAAATTTAGGGAAAAATCCCCTAATCTGGTAACACTAGCACACATGTTATTGGTTAACCTCTTGTCTGTATAGGCGCAGATCTGCGCAACCACGTTATGTGTGTTGGCGCAGATATGTGCCAAGACTACCTCTATCACTTTTTTCTCGATTTTATATCGTATTAGCTGTTAAAAAAGACTTAAAATGGTTTAAAATGTATTCCCAATAAACGAATGAACCATACACATTTGTCGTTCCGGTCAAAATTTCATTACCAACATAATAAAACGATTTTCAATTTCAAACTTTACCGTTCGCGAGCTGAGGTAGCAAGTGTGTGTAAATTTATTTCCAATTTTTTCCTCTATTTTCCAATTAGACATACGTAAATTTTGTATGAACAGACAGTACTTATCTTTGTGAATCAAGGTGTGATAAAAAAGTTCAAAACTAATTGGTAAAAGAATAATAAAGTACACTATTTCTAGCGCCTGTCGAATTTCAGGTAATAGCCACAATCAGATGCCTCTGGAATGAAAAATATATACAAGACACTCATAAAAAATGGCTTAATATTTTCATTAGTTATCTGGCTCCTGAAATAAATCACAATATAAGTGTGCCTGGAGTAATAAATAGAAAATAACAAACAAAAACAAACTCCTTGCGCTGCACGCGGCGCGCTGTCATAAACTTACACAGACGACGGTACTTCGCGAACATGGCGGCTCACATACCAGAGGTTAAACACAGAATTTTTTGATATTTTTTAATTCTTTATTTTTTTAATCATTACCTTTAGGGGAAGTTGATCTAGCCCATGCAGCCTGTTCTTATGTTCCCTTTAATACATTTTCTTGTGGTATAACGAAGGCAAAAGAGCCTAGACTTATGTTCGGAAATATTCTTCAAGATTCCTTTTTTTTTTAAGGCAAAATGCCAAGTCTCATATTTTCTTGTTTTGTTTATCAATCCAGTAGGTCATAATCCAGTAATATTTGTAAATTCCTTATCAGTTTCTTGAATAAATGTATTAATTCAATATGTCTTAATCCGTGTATTTTAACAAATCCAGTATAAGTGTAAAGTCCATATCTTTGACTATTTCTCTGTTTATTTTCTAATCCAGAAAATTTATATTTTCTTACAGTGACTTGAATAAAGTTGTATATGGGTATATATGTTTGAGAATCTCCTATGAGTTGCTGAACTGAGTGCGGGACCCTATATATTCGTAAGAGGTCATCCATAAGCACAAGGCGGTGTATGCCGTATGTCAAAGGATGGGCATTCAAATATGATGTGATGTGATCTAGAGTTTGTTCTCCGCTCTGACAATAATTACATTCAGGTGTATCACTTTATCCGATATAAATGTGAGTTTACTCTGCTGTGACCCAGTCGTAAGCGGTTTATCGTTGTGTAAAATCTTCTGTTTATAAATTTAGTAAATATTGAGAACCATGGTTTCTTGTTTACTGCTGTAAAGACCTTTCTGTTGTACAGTAGTTATATGATCCCAATTTTGTTTCAGATCTTCATTATTTTTGTTCTTCAGCTCAGAAATAATATCTGTGAACGGTAGGGCAACATTAGTGACAGTGACAGGAGCTGTATTACCAATAGAGTTATAGAGGTTATTGAACTTATTGATCTTGCCAAGAAATCTGCATTTTCATTTCCTTGTACGCTACGCCTATGACTTGGGAATCCCGAGTCGGGAACCAAATGAAAAAGACTACGACGTCAGAATCTTGAAGCGGTTTCCATGCTCCTTTTATTCTATATATCAAGTAGTTGTCATTTGTATCAAGGCGATGATTTTCAAGCGCAGAAAGTACACTTTAGCTGTCACTAGCAATGAGACATTTTTTTTGCTGTTTTTTTATATTTGTTGATGTGTTCAAGAGCTGATAGGATAGCTGTAGCTTCGGCTGTAAATACGCTAGCATATTTATCAACTTCGTATCCTTGACCTATTTATACAGTGGAATCGTATATGGCTATGGAGGTGCTGCCAAAAACTTTGGATCCATCTGTGTGTGTCTAAAATATGCGCAATTTGATAATTTATCTTAAACTTCATATTTATTTGTCAATTTTTTATCAATTATAATTTCCATCTGCGGGTATTTGCTTTCATAGGATCCCTGATAGCAAGAACATACATCTGATGTCTGAAACTTGAAGCAAAATAATAAGGGAGGAATATTGCATTCTAACTGCATGGATACTATGGGGGTTGTTTTAAAAGCACCAGTTATAAGGCGTAAGTTATTGTTTTGATTTTTTTCTGGTTAAAGTACACTACATGGACCGTCGAATTTAGGGGGGAGGGGTAGGGGGAAGAGGGGATGGTAGGTGACCTCCCCCTCGAAGGGGGGGCCGCGGAGCCTTATAGTTAGTGAGAAAATTGAAGATAAAATTTTGAGGTTAGAATTAATAAATTCTGTAAGGATACTGCACTTTAGGGTTAAAAGTAAGTAGGGGAAGAGCAATATATACCCCTAGTTTATGACACTTCGCCGGCCGCTGCCGCGGCACGCTCGCTCGGCTCGTGCGCTATGGTCTACAGCCTAAAACTAACCTAACTTCCAAGTTGTTTCTGTATGGTTAGCCTATCTAGGTGTTTTGTCAATACCTTAATGTCTACAGCCTAACCTGACCTACCAAGTGGTTTTACACAAAGCACTTAGTAGCCTATCAAGTGCTTTATGTAAAACCAGCTTTTATTGACTTAACTATAATAATTGTAACAGTTACAATTATTGTTAATACTGAACTAATCTTTAATAATGAAATTAAACAAAAACATATTTTTATAATTTTATTTATATTAAACATTATTTATTGAATACGCATATTTTATTGCTTTTATTAATTCTTCGAACGGATCCCCATGGCGCAGTATAATTTTTCTGCGCCACCTATAATAAGAAGAATAAGAATAAGAATAAAATTTATTTCTGGAAAACTTACATCTAGGAATACACAATAAGAACTTACAAATTTATTACTACGATAAACTACATAAATATCAATTATAATAGGTGTCTAAAAATTTACAATAGTTACTATAATTATGATAAGTCAAACTATCAGTTTATCATGATCTAGGGTAACAATAACTAGGCAAATACCTAAACTAAGTAATTATGAATTACCTGTTTTTTAGGTACAAATTATTAAATTAAGTACAGTATGCTGTATAAAGATTAATTCTAAATCTAGTAAGTACATTAACAATTAAATGCGCAAAGTGAATATTACATAAAATGTGTTTCATAATTCTCGTCCCACTATAAACATTAGAAAATAATAATAATACTAATACGACACGAAAAAATAAATAAAAATACAACAAAAAATTAATTAACATTTTGGAGACATTAATTATCTTATTTTAATACTATTAATAACTTCTCTGTATCTTCGTAGGACATACTCAAAAGTGATGCTCGGATTATTCGTTTAGTGTTGTTGTAGGTCAGAGGATATATGCCAAGATTGGTGTTTAATCTTTTATATAGAAGTGGTCCTAGGAAAATGTAAAATCTGGAAGAAAATGCCGTTTTTGTGCTTTGTGGACAATCAATGTCAAGCCGTCTTTTGTTAGCTGTTTGTGTGCTATAGTTAAGGGTGCTATGGAGTTTTAAAGTTGTGCTCATTATAAATAACTGCCTGACTGTCAGTACTTTACACTCTTTATAGAGAAGTTCAGTGGAGTAAAGGAAAGGTCGGAAATGGGAAACTTTCAAAATTGCTCTTTGGGCTCTTTCAACGTTAAGGAGGAGAGTTTTAGCTGCTCCGCCCCATGACGTAATACAGTAATTTATTATCGACTGACACAATGCAAAGTATACCTGCCTCATAAGTTTAGAGTGTCCTATGCTGCGCAATTTTTTAAAAACAAATGTTAACTTACGTATTCTGTTGCTAACCGCATCTATGTGTAGTCTAAAAGACAGAGTTTCGTCACGTAATGACACCTAGGTACTTTATTGTTTTAGTAGCAGTAATGTGAGGACATGAACACGAATGATTGATTTGATCAATACAATAGTGCGCTTATAGGATAGGGTTTTCTGAAATTGATTTTCGCATAGAAAACTGGATGAAATAAGTTTTATCTGATGTTAGAGTGAGTAAGTGTTGCTGTAGCCACTTGTTTACTACATTGAAGCCTCGTTGTGCAAGCTCATATAATTCTGTATCTGAGTTTGCAGAGAACAAAAGAGCGGTGTCATCAGCAAAAGATATGATTTTACCACCGTTTATTTTCAGGTTACAAAGTTCGTTAATGTATATTAAGAATAGTGTGGGACCCAAAACACTTCCTTGAGGAATTCCATATTCCGTGTTTACTAGGTCAGAACTTAGGATATTTCCTATTTTTACACATTGCGAACGATCGTGTAGGTAATCTGCAAAAAGTTTGTGTTGGGTTCCCCTTATACCTAAATTTTCAAGCTTATTTAATAGGATAGGAATAAAAACTGTATCAAAAGCTTTGGAGAGGTCTAAGAAAATTCCCATAGTCCGATTACCTTTGTCAAGTTCCTGAACTATGTGGTTAGTAAGATCAAGCACCGCGTCGGCAGTTGACAGCTTGTGCCTAAAACCGAATTGTGTATTTGACAGGATGGACTGTTTCTCCAAGTATTGAACAAGTCTGTTATTTATAATTTTTTCTGAAACCTTTGAAATGCCTGTTAATAGTGAAATTGGCCTATAATTAGAAGATTGATCTTTCTTGCCATTTTTGTGAATTGGAATAATGACAGCTTTCTTTAGACATTTTGGAAAAATGCCGTCTTTTAGGCACTTTGAAAGATATAGGTTAGTGGGGTGCAAAGGATGTGATGAAAGAGTTTTAATATTTTGTTAGAAATATTGTCCCATCCCACTGCTGAATCGTCCTTCAGGCCTTTGATAATTCTAGATACCTCAGTTTCGTCAATATCTAATAAAACAAATGAATTTAAAAAGGAGCATTTAGATAATTGATTGTGGGACGTGAAGGACGGCGAATGCGATTTATGAAGCATTTTTTCAGCCAATGATTTCCCAAAGTTAGTAAAAAAATTATTTACTAGGTTAGCAGATTCAAAATGCGATTCACATGATCCACCGCGCAATAACTCTGTAGCGGATTTATGCTGCTTCGACAAAAACGTAACATTTTTAATAAACTTCCAGACCCTTTTAATGTTTGTACCCGCCTTTTCTAATTCATTTTTATCGTAAGTATTTTTTACTTTCTTAAGAAGAGCGTTATAAAAATTTCGGTATCTTTTGTACGACATTTGTAATATTAAGTTATCAGGCTGAGCTTTGGCCTTCATATGTAACTTATCCCTATGTCTCATGCAGCGAATAAGCCCCGGGGTGATCCAAGGCTTAATGTTGGTAAATTTTTTACTTAGACGAGAGTACGTAGTATTTTGCAATATGGCTTTTTGTACCTGTGATATAAAGTATGTCATACAATAATTCGCGTCATCAGAATTGTAAACAGTAGTAAAGTCGATTTTGCTTAAATCCGCTTCAAGGTTATGTAAATTAATTTTAGAGCTATTTAGTGAGCGATTTGTTAGTTTAGGCATTTTACGAATTAAGGTTAGTAAGGCGGCCTTGTGATCAGTAATTGTCGAGTTAGTTACAAAGGTTAGTGACGGAAAAGAAGTTTTAAGCATAATATGATCTAAACAAGAGCCACATTGATGTGTAGGTAAAGAATGGGCGGGGAGTAGTCCGTGAAATGAGCATAGGTTAAGATATTCCTGTCCACAGGAATCTAAATTCTCTGGTATGATATTGATGTTTATGTCGCCTATTAAAATTATATTTTTAAATGATTTTAAACTTTGTAGTACGTTTTGCAAAGAATGAATAAAATTACTAATATTTTTAAATGAAGGAGATCTGTATATGGCTAGAATTGCGGTGTCTGAACCTACTTTGATAAGTAAGCGATTGCATTCTAACATGTTTGGTTCCTCGACTGATATGTTTAGATCATTTCTGGCGTAAACTACTATCCCGTCGTTTTGGTTGTAATTTTCCTTGCTGCTGTACAAAACGTACCCTGGCATGGATGGTAAATGAAAATTTTTAGCTAACCAGCACTCGGTCAGGATAATTATATCGTTGCTAACATTAAGTCTATGTTGGAAAGTACTGAAATTATCAAAATTCTTAACAATACTGCGTATATTTTGTGTAATTATTGTAAATCGGTTATTGTAACGGGAAATGTACTGACCACAACTTTCAACCTCACACAGTTTTGACTCAGATACAGAGAAATTATCTAAGTCATTATTTAAGTTTTCAGCCATTATTTCTATTAACCAATAAAAGATCTAGATAAATATTTACAGATGGCGCTCTTAGTCAATTAAATTTATGTACCTTTTTTCTGCAATATTTTTCGCAGGACAGTCTGCATCGCCCGTTTTGTGGTTAGACGGCTTTTTAAAATGCAGACATGTAGCGCATTTTGGTGGATCTCCTCGTTTTTTACACTCCTTCATTGTGTGACCTTTTTCTCCGCAATGACCGCAAATGTCTTTTTCTTCACGACAAAACTTAGCTGCATGTCCATACTGCTGACATTTAAAACAACGTGTTACTAGGGTATAGTCTCGGACTGGGCACGATGACCAATTTACAAACAATCGGTCTTTACATATCAGGGCTTTACGAATATTGGCTGAAACTTCTATAACGTAATTACAGGTCTCGGTGTTCTTTTTCCCTGACTTATGACTTAACTTGATTGATTTTAAAAAAGTTTCAATTGTCATGCTCTCAGATTTTTCAGCCAAGTTTTGGTGGTAAATGCAGCTAAAAACTTCAGATTCTTTCAAGGCCGACGGTACTCCGATGACTACAATTCTAGGCCTGCGCTTGTTGGGTTCATCAACGGTAAAACCAGAAGATGTCAGTTGTGCCGATTGCTTAAGCTTTTCTATATCTTCTTTACTCTCTGTGCTTATTATAACTCCACCGTTTCTGGTCTTGCGTAATCCCCTCACTTGTAGTTTCATGTCTTCAGGGCAGATGATTTTTTGGACAAGCGACTTTGTTTAATCGCTTGATTTCTTTCCGTCACTTGGATAGATAGCTACCGAGCTAACATTCCTGGGCAGGATGAAGTCCTTAGAGCTTTTCTTTAACATGTCTGCGAACGATATTGTTCCCGTCACTGGTTTCGGACACTGTTCGAGCGACTGCTTGAGGGCACAAATTTGTTTTAAGAGGTCTCTTTCTTCATGAAGGGCTTGCAGGTTGTTATGGGCTAAAATTGTTTTTTGTTTTAATGACTGGTATCTCACAGCCATCTGAGATGTTCCATGCCCAACTTTTCGGCAAAGATTACTGACTCTCATTTTTTGCTCGGAATTCAATTTACCGCCTTCAGCGATGACGCACACTTCTTCACTTGCTCGATAGTTGTCATCCAGTTTTGGATCTCAGGCGTGGACAACAACTCGTGGACTTGTTCCTCTTCCGGGGCGCCCCGCGGGACAGGCCGCGGCGGGACGACGGGCGCTGCGGCGACGCAGGGAGGCACGGGCGCAGGGGAGCGCGTCGGGCTGCGGCGCGTCAGCAGGCTTCTATTGAAGGGACTACCTTCCATTATTCCTTATTATTTTTAACGTTATAAATACATTATAAATTATAACACAAAAACTTATATCATTCATATCAATCAATCATCATATCAATCAGACACAAAAGGCTTGCTTTCGCCTAATACTAGGTCAAGAAATTTTTCAGTTAATTGTTTATTGTACTCATTAATCGGCACGTCCGATCACTTCGAAATATATTATAAATTAATAAATAATGGACGAGCCAGTCGGAGAAGTCCTTCTTATTCTGTTTTTGCCTAAAGGCTTTCTTAAGACCTCTCCATTGGCTCTCAATCCTTTGGGTATGGGTACCGTCTGGTGCAACAAATCTACTTTCAGGGTCGCTGTGGTTCACCCTGTGGTGAACGAACCCGTGGTCCTGGAACCTGAGGTAGGCTCTCCAGAAATCTGTGTGGATAATGGAGCCTGAAAGAAACACGCATTTTTAGTGTGCTCTTCAGTTTTATTTATTTTAACTTAATTTATTAGTTATTTATTCATAAATTCATGTTGTGACTTGCAGCCACACTCACCTGCACTCACTAATACAAAATTATCACACTAAGCTTATTCAGTCACTAATATAACAACACTCAAAAATGGAAGCACTTGCTGAATTATTTGATAAACGTTTCACTGAATATGAAAATAAGCTGGAGAAGATTGCTGCTAACTCAACTGTACATTCGGATCTGGTAACATTGTCCAAAGACTTCCTGTCTTTCAAAACCTTAATGTTACAAATACTTAAACAGTTGAAGCTAGGAGTTGAAACTCTGACTCGCACACAAGATCGGCATGAGACTGCAGCACGTAGAAAGGTTTTACTGTTCCATGGTATGTCTGAAAAACAAAATGAAAAGCTGCATGAAGTGGTTCAGAATATATTATGTGAGCAAATGAAGATTGACAATACTCATGCAAGAAACTTACTAGTCTGTCATCGCCTAGGAAGTCTATCTAAGGGAAAACCTAGACCTATTTTGGTGCGTTTCAAAGACATGGAGTCTCATCACATTGTATGGGATGCCAAGACTAGTCTGAAGGGCACTGGAATCGCAGTCTCCGAGTTCTTGACGAAGGCACGGCAGCGGATTTTTGTTTCTGGACGTCAACACTTTGGAATCAAGAACTGCTGGACGGCTGAAGGTAAAATTATGATCAATTTAATGTTTAATTTAATTTAACGTGTTAATATTAGTGGTGATACTTGTTAGAGCAATAATAGAAATCATATTTAGTTAGGTTTACTCTATTTGAAAGTTTATTTATAGTATTTATTTACATATTATTATTTATATTTATAATTTTTTTTTACCATGAACGTAAGTGATGCATTCGGCGACAGTTTCTTCTCTTGCTCATCTTCTTCCTGCAGTTTCGAAAGTGCTGATAGTTTTTCATCCTCGCCTCTGACATTGCACGATGAACTGTCTTCTTATTTTTTTAGTAATCCATATAATTTAAAAATAATTCACATAAATGCACAAAGCGTTCCAAGTCACTACTGCGATCTTTTGGCTACTTTTACTATTAGCAACGCTGATGCTATACTCATATCGGAAACTTTTGTAAAACCCTCTCTTCCCTCCACTCAACATCCTATTCCTGGGTTTAAACTGATTCGGAATGATCGTACGGGAAAGGGGGGTGGTGGGGTGGCCATATACCTTCGAGCAGACATATCTCACACAATTGTTAGCACCTCTCCCTCTCTTTACTCTGGATCAGCTTAACATCTTGGCATTGAAATAATTGTACGTCACACTAAAATTTTACTTTAAATAAAACACTTTTTACCGGATATTATCGCGTATATTTTAGTTAATTTTAAAATTATTATTTCGACGTTTCGGCATCTTTGCAGTTGCCGTGGTCACGATAGACTAAGGTGTTGTTCATCTATTGCCAGTAATAAAAACTACATGATTGTCAATACATATTAACGCCATCTGTTTCTCAGTCTTCTCGCATAACGTCCCGGATTGACACAAAAGGCACTGACTGTGTCCTGAGTTTGCAGTCTAACAGTTTGCTGGTTTTTCATTTTGATGTTTTTAAGTATTGGATCCCATGTTGATGAAAGTTTCCAACCATCTTCTCTATTGAAATTTGGATGTTTTTTAATTTCAATGGTTTCTCTGACCATCCTAGGTATAAAATGTTTCTCTTTTGCTAGGATCTTCACGGTATCAAATCTTAAATAATGGTTGGGCTTGTCTATGGAATGTTCACAAACTGTAGATTTTGAGGTTCGTTTATTTTTAACATCAGAGATGTGTTCTTTAATGCGAGTTGACACATTTCGTTTGGTTTGACCGATATAAGAGAGCCCGCAGTCACAGTCGATTTTATAAACGCCTGGATCTTGTAAAGGGATGCTTGATTTTATTGGACGAAGATGCTGGCTTATCTTTGAGTGCGGCTTGTAGATAGTTTTGATTGAAGCTCGCCGAAGAATGCCTCCTATCTTGTCAGTAAGTAACACCCTTTATATAAGGCAGGAATGCTGGTCTTCGTTCAACTGTGAGTGGCTTTACGCGGTTTCTGCGACGGCGACGGGGTGTTTTTAAATCGTTATCCCGCAGCACTTTAACCAGGTGGTTGAGTTCCTCATTAATGTGTTGGGGATCGCAGATTCCATGTGCTCTCTGAAACAAAGAGTTGCCTACGGCAGATAATTGGCTCGGGTGGTGATGGGATTTCCCATTTAGATATCGGTCAGTGTGGGTGGGTTTCCTATAAACAGTATGGCTAAGTGTACCATCAGGATTTCTTTGTATTAAGACATCTAAGAAAGCTAATTTGTTCTCCTGCTCCAATTCCATAGTGAATTTAATTTTAGAATTAAGGGAATTGAGGTGGTTTAGGAATGCAGTCACTTCATGCTTAGGTAATATAGTGTAGGTGTCGTCAACGTACCTCTTGTATATCTTCGGCACAACAGGTGCCATTCGGAGCGCTTGCTCCTCGAAGTTCTCCATGTAAATGTCAGCTACAACAGGTGACACCGGAGACCCCATGGCAACACCATCAATTTGAATGTAGTAATTGTTATTCCACATGAAGTAGCCAGATGTTAAACATAGCTCTAATAGTTCTGCATATTCCTCGGGCAAGTTTGACTCACTTAGCTTCCTTTTTACTATATCAATGCAGTCTCTAACAGGTAGTGAGGTGAATAGAGACGACACATCAAAGCTAACCATAGTTTCATTGTTAGTTAACTTGAGATTTTTAAGGTCACTAACAAAATGGTAAGAATCCTTTTCATATGCACTTGTCTTTCCTCGCAGTTGTGAGAGCACAATTGCTAAGTGCTGGGCCAGCTTGTAAGTTGGTGTGTCTAGCTGGCTCACAATAGGTCTCAAAGGTACTTTAGCTTTGTGTATTTTTGGTAACCCATACAATTTTGGTGGTTTTGCACTTGCTGGTGTTAACTTTTTCACATCTAAATGTAACAAATCTTTGTGTTTTTGTATTAAAGTGGATGTTTTCTTCATAATCCTGTTGGTGGGGTCGTAATTCACCATTTTGTATGTGTTTTCATCCGCTAACAACTCCAAGATTTTTTCGTTATATTCAGATGTATCCATCACTACGGTAGCATTTCCTTTATCTGCACGGAGAACTGTTAACTCGTCATTATTGCGTAAGGTCTTCAATGCAAGGCGTTCTTCTCTGGAAAGATTCGATTTCGGTAGACTATTGCGTCTTAATACGCCGGAGATATCTTGCCGTATACTTTCAGAATCTTCCTTTGAAAGTTTGTTTGTGAAAAGACAGTCTTCTACGCGACAGATTATGTCTTTCTACCGGTATTCTAGACGGAGTTGGTGCAAAATTTAAGCCCTTCGATAAAACTTTTATAACATTTGTTTCCAATGTTTGTTTTGACACATTGACAACTGTACGTTCAAGCGAAAAAGTTGATTGATTCTCTGTGGTTGAGCTGATTGAAGGCTGAAAGGGTTCATGAGTCATCCTTTTGTTATTGAGTTTTTGAAATTTGCTAATTTGTTTATTTTTATAGATGTTGTAGACATAGTACGCCCTTTTATTCGTAAAATCTTCAACTTTCGCGAAATCCGAATGGGACAGAGTCAATGCAAGATCGTTTTTTGAATTTTGAATAATTTCGTCTGTTCGAAATATGTCATACCGATGTTGTTGTATTAACTTGATCAGTAGTTTTTTGCTTGCTTGGTGAAGAATTTCGGCACTCCCCCGGATGTCTTTCTTCGGAGATATTCTCACACATACCGGGAGAAGGTTGTTATCCCGACATCTTTTGAGAAAGTTTAACGATGTCAGCAGCCGTGATTTCTTTTTCTTCATGCACTCAAGCGATCGTATTTTGTTTGCAACTACCGCTCCGTAGCGGGTAATTAAATCTTTTCTTAAGTTTTCACGATACATACTTTAAATAAAACACTTTTTACCGGATATTATCGCGTATATTTTATATATAACGTATATAACGTCGAAATAATAATTTTAAAATTAACTAAAATATACGCGATAATATCCGGTAAAAAGTGTTTTATTTAAAGTATGTATCGTGAAAACTTAAGAAAAAATTTTACTTACTGTTTTAAAGTCCTAACATGAATATCAATTATTTTCATGATCTCGACGGTTACTTTCTTAAATTTTGTCCAACCTATGATCATTTTTTAATGTTGGGAGATTTTAACACATGTATGATCAAAAACAACTCCAGATCCCGCGCTCTCCAGTCGATCCTATCCTGCTACAACCTGTCTATGTTACCCCCTTTCTCCTACCCATCATTTCCCTGGCTGTGATCCCTCTCTTATAGGGCTTATGATAGTGTCATCACCTAACTATATAGAAAAACACGTGCAATTCACTGCACCCTTCTCTTACCATGACCTTATATAATAGGTCTTTACCTATGAAACTGCCGTTTTGCCGTACTGGCCATTTCAAATGAAAATTTTTTTTTTGTCTTATAATTCTAATTTAAAATTAATTTTATCTGACAAACATGGAATTCTTTTTCTAAAATCGTCATTTGTTTAATAGTTAGTGTTTTGTTTTCAACGCATTCCAACCTTTTTCGTCATCATGGATAAGTTAAAAATTCGAGTAATTATGGAGTATGAGTACCGTCGTGGCAGCAAAGCGGCACAAGCGGCACGCAACATCAACGACGTTTACGGAGCGAACACTACAAACGAACGCACCACCCGTTATTGGTTTACCCGCTCCCGTTCTGGAAATTTTGACCTGAAAAATGAACCCCGTGTTCGTCCGAAAACTTTGGTCGACAATGACGAACTAAAGGCAATTGTGGAAGCTGATGAAACTCAATCCACGGCTGAATTAGCAGCAGCTTTCGACGTTAGCATCAAAACAATATTGGTCCATTTGCGTCAAATTGGCAAGGTAAAAAAGCTTGACAAATGGGTACCCCACGAACTCAATGACCACCAGCGCGAAGTACGCGTGGAGACGTGCCTTGCACTGCTCAGCAGGCATACAAATGAAGGAATTCTGAACCGCATTGTTGCTTGTGACGAGAAATGGATCCTGTTTGACAATCGTAAGCGCTCAGCAAGTTGGTTGGACCCTGGTTCAGCACCCAAACAATGCCCTAAACGAAAACTTACCCCTAGAAAAGTGATGGTCACTGTTTGGTGGTCTAACGCGGGTGTAATTCATCACAGCTTCTTGCCAAACGAGACAAGCATTACTGCAGATGTGTACTGTGAAGAACTGAACACAATGATGGAGAAGCTCGCACGTCTCCAACCAGCTTTGGTCAATCGTTCGGCTCCACTGCTCCTGCACGACAACGCGCGACCTCATACTGCACAGCAGACAGTCTCCAAGCTACAAGAGTTGGGGTTGGAAGTTCTCCGTCATCCGCCGTACTCACCAGACCTTGCGCCTACAGACTTCTACTTTTTCCAGAATTTGGATAACTTCTTGGCGGGAAAAAAATTCAATACCCGAGAGGCAGTACAAAATACCTTTGAAGAATTTGTTGCCTCCCGTCCAGCTGATTTCTTCAAGAAAGGCATCAATATGCTACCAATGCGTTGGCAAAGATGCATTGATTGCATTGGTGATTATTTTGATTAATAGAAATATAAAATATATAAAAAAATTACGCTTCATTTATTTCGTGAAAAACGGCAATTTCATAGGTAAAGACCTAATATTTATCTTTTCGTATACGTCTTCCTAAACAAAAACCACCATCTATACTCTGTCGCAATTATAATAACATAGACATTGAGTCACTGCGGCGCGATGCCAACATCATAAACTGGTCGCTTGTGATATCTTGTAACGACATCGATTGCAAGGTCGAAAACTTCAACTCCTTGCTATTAGATTTGTATGACCGACATGCTCCTATAAGAAGAGTGAAAATCAGACACAATCCAGCTCCGTGGTTATCAGACTCTATTAGAGAAGCCATGTCTCTTCGAGATAAGGCAAAACACAGGTACAAACGCTCCCCCACCGAGCAACACTTGAACCACTACAAACATTTGCGTAATCGCTGCAGCCGTCTATGTCGTGATGCCAAAAGACGCCACTTTCATGATTCCCTTACTAATCGGAGCCCTGCAGAAGTATGGAAATTTCTTAAGTCCGTTGGAATTAGTAAGTCTCCTCCCACTGATCACAACATCTTAAACTTAGACTCCCATTAATAAACAATTTAAGCACCAAAGCTTGTCCCAGATGGCAACTTCAAAAGGTAGAGTAATGTTGGCGGTCAGTATTGATATAGTGAACGCCTTCAACTCCCTATCTTGGAGTGCAATAAGGGGGGCGCTTGAGTATCACAAAGTCCCCCCTTATCTACAGCGGATCATCGGAGCCTATGTGAGTGATAGGCATATAGAATATACGGGTCGTAATGGGACCCTTCACAGCAGGGAGGTAAACTGTGGAGTTCCCCAGGGATCAGTCCTGGGTCTTTTCCTATAGAATATCGCCTACGACGCGGTGCTGCGCATCCGTACCCCTCGGGGTGTCTCCCTCGTTTGCTACGCAGATGACACTCTCGTTTTGACAGAGGGGGACACTTTCGAGAATACCCTTCGAAGTGCTGAAGATGCAGTAGCCTGCGTCGTGAATGAGATTCGTGGCCTGGGATTACGAGTTGCACCTCAGAAGACAGAGGCTTTGTGGTTTCATGGTATTCCTCGAAGCCGCGAGCCACCTAGTCTTTCGGTATCGGTCGGCAATACCCATGTCTTGGTTGGGCAGTATATGAGGTACCTCGGGCTCATTCTCGACAGCCGTTGGAGGTTTGAAGCACTTCAGTCGCCAGGTCGTTCGTATCCAGAGGGTAGCGGGTGCTTTGCGTCGGCTCCTACCCAATCTTGGAGGCTTAAGAGAAGAGGTTTTTTAAAGGAGGAGGCGTTTTAAAGAACGCACTGATATTGTAATTCTGTCTGTTGAGCGATCAGTTGAAATAGCCTGTACTGAGATAGGGAATATTGTTATAATAAGTGTATACAGACCCCCATCCTCACCATTTGAAGTATTTGAGAGCACTATGGATGAGGTATTACATAGAGTAAATAACAAAAACAAAGAAATAATTATTTGTGGCGATTTTAAAATTGATTTATTAGTAGAGACGTCACAAAGTAAACGATTCTTGAATCTTTTTAATTGTTACAACCTAAAAAATCTCTTCTTAGAGCCTACGCGAATCACAGCGACCTCAGCCACATGTCTTGATAACATTTTTACAAATTTAACGCCATGTACAAAGTCAGTTATTAATAAACTACAATCAGATCATAGTGGGCAGTTGGCCACTTGATATTGGGTTAAAAAAGACTCTAAAAAGAGAAATTACCTTTATACCCATGAATGAGAGACGGCTTGAAACATTTAGGAAAAATGTATTTGAAAAAACATTTAAATTAGATTACTGTGGAGATCCTATTACTCAATATATTACGAAATATAACTCTATTCATAATATAATTAGAAATGAACATGACTCTGTTTTTTAAAAAAAAGAAAATATGTATAAATAATAATTTATTTAGGTTTAGTGACTGGGCAACAATGGGAATATGCAGAAGTAGAAATAGATTATATGAATTCTACAGTGAAAGAACTTATAATCATAATAAGACATTTTATGAATATGTTAAAAAGTATTCAAAATTATTTAAACGAGTATGCAGTGTAGCTAAATCTAATTACATTAATAATAAAATTAAATATAGTACTAACATTTCAAAAACTGCATGGAATATAATTAATCAGGAAACTGGGAAAGCAAAAGAACCGCACACCAAATATAATTTAAAAATTAATGATAAAGTGTTGTCAACTGCAAAGAAGTTGCTGAAGCATTTGAAAATTTTTTTACTGCCATCCCTGTGTCAACTACTTTGAGTATTAATTCATGTTCCACTCTTGCACAGTCACTGCTAACGGAAAATGTAAATTCATGCGATATTAATTTTATTTTTAAACATGTTTCTGTTCCACAAGTTTTAAATGCATTTAAAAGCATCAAAGTAAAAAATACTTCCGATTTAGATGGGATTTCTGTTAAAATTATTGAATCTGTCATTGACGGTATAGCCCCGTACTTAGCCAGTATTTTTAATGACTGTGTTGATAATGGTGTTTTTCCTGATTTAATGAAATTGAGTAAGATCATTCCAATATTCAAAGCGGGTAGTATGTCTGACCCTAATATTTTTAGACCTATATCAATACAACCAACGCTCAGTAAGATTTTTGAAAAATTAATTTTAAATCAATTACGTTCTCATTTTTACGGTAATAGTTTAATGAATTTTAAGCAATTTGGTTTCACGCGGGGACGCTCAACAACCGATGCCGGTTTTGAGCTCATAAAACACGTATTCAGCGCCTGGGAGGAGTCGTGTGATGCTATTGGTGTCTTTTGTGACTTGTCCAAGGCGTTCGACTGTGTGGATCATACTACTCTACTCATGAAACTGCACCATTGCGGCATTAAAACCGAGCGCTTGCCTTGATTAAATCATATATTTCTAATAGAAAACAGAAAGTTGCAATAAATGGAGAAAAATCATCAGGATCGGCAGTGACAATGGGTGTGCCCCAGGGCTCAGTTCTTGGTCCTTTCCTATTTTTAGTATATATCAATGATCTGCCATCGCTCGTTAAAAATCAATGCGAGGTCATATTGTTTGCTGACGATACTTCCTTCTTGTTTAAAATCAAAAGACAAGAAACTGATCATCGAGCAGTAAACAAATGCATCTCCAACACAGAGCAGTGGTTCTCAGCTAATAATTTGCTCCTTAATGAAAAAAAACCAAAATGTGTTAAGTTCACAAGTCAAACAGGTAAACACAAACATTGTAGTTAAGAGCCAGGAACTGACTCCTGTAAACTCAACTGTATTTCTGGGCATAACCTTAGACGCCAAACTCCAGTGGGGACCGCATGTTGATGGTTTAGCGAAAAGGCTTGGCTCTGCCGCATATGCTGTTAAAAAAATGAGACAAAGCAGATAGTACAAAAAATGACCTACTAATAGTCAGTATATGAAATTAAAGGCCAATAGATATGGATTATCATACAATCATTAGTTTAAATATATAGACCTTCCTACCATTGTAAGATATTTTTCTAACATATATCTTTTCCCCGATTTTTTTAGGAATTCATTCAAAAAAGAACTGACAGATTGTTGATTGACTGTCAAAACTAATCCGCCAATAACGTCCATTACTTGTGGGTTCATTCGACATCGTTTTGTTACTTTTTTTGACATTGACATTGATACATTCAATAGAAAACAACATGGTAACTTATGATTGATTTTTCGCAAAGTATTTATTATTTTTTTACAAGATTTTTAGATTTAAAATTAGGGAAGTTTAAGGGGGAAAAGGATACTCATGAGTTAATCTTTCATGCGTTCTACTGACCATTAGCAGGTCAAATCTCATATTGAGTTTGACCATCATCTTTCAAATGAAACAACTGCTCGATTAGTCTATTTTGGTTACTTCCACAGCCTCATGACGTATGGTATTCTGTTGTGGGGGAGTGCTGCCGACATCGATACTATATTTATTCTGCAGAAAAGGGCTGTTCGCGCTATCTATCAGCTCGGTCCAAGGGTGTCACTTAGAAGTAAATTTAGGGAAATAAATATTCTTACCTTCCATTCACAATATATTTAAGAAAATTTAATGTATGTTAAAAAGAACATAACCTTGTTCAAAAGAAAAAAAGATCTGCACAATGCTAACACAAGAGGAAGAAATTTGCTGGCAGCTCATAATAGTAGGCTTCATAAAGTCCCTAACTCATTCATGGGTCAATGTATACGCTTTTATAATAAGGTTCCTGAGGATATCCAAGGTCTTCCTATTGACAAATTCAAAGAAACTATAAAGGAAAAGTTGTGTGCTAGAGCATATTATAAACTATCCGATTATTTGGATGATAAAAGCCCTTGGGTATAATCCCCTCATTAACAGGATTGTACTAGTATTTGTAACAAAGCATGTGTAATGTGTCTGTATGTTCGATGAGTTCTTCGTCCCGATGAATATCTAAAGCGTCATTGTCACTAAAGTACGTCTTCTTATGGTAGCGTCGGGTGACGGGTCGCTCACTTCCCTTTAATATGGTTGAGGAGGGCGATGGCTGGATCACGCGTTAACTCGTGAACGGGTGCCGTTTGAGGGTGTTCGTCGTTTGGATACTTGGGGGGAGACTTGCAGAGCTAACAGATGCAGTAAAGAATAATTTTGTAAAGACATAAAGAGACTCTGTAAATTTATTTTGAAAAAAATATACCCGTGAAGTTTCTTGCCAGTTCTTCTTCACGAAGGTTATTTCGAACTGGTGGTAGAATCATGTTTTATTTGACGTCAATAAGAACAAATAATTGTCAATGTTGAGAAATAAATATTTCATTTCATTTCAGGTTCGTCGGCTATATGCGACGGTGGTGCGGTCAGTAGCGCTCTATGGTGCACCAGTGTGGTCTGCAAGGCTGGGTATCCGGCACTGTAGGACTATGTATTATAGTGTGCAGCGTCTGATGGCAATTCGGATTGCTCGTGGATATCGGACGATTTCCTTTCAAGCGGCTACGCTCCTGGGGCGCTTCCCGCCGCTGGACATTCTGGCAGATATGGATGCGAGGGTTTTTGCTCGAAGTCGCTCCAATGCCGGGAATGCTCCCTTGGTAGCGATGGAAAGACTGAGGCAGCGGGAACGCCATGCTGCGCTGTTAGCGTGGTTTGACCGGCTCCGTGAGCCTCAAAGTGCTCGACAGCGCGTGGTACAGGGCTTACTGCCCAATTTTTGGGCATGGATGAAGCGTAGCTTTGGACGTGTAACGTTTCGGTTGACGCAGATTATTACCGGGCATGGTTGCTTCGGTGACTATCTCCACCGTATCTGGCGCGCAAAAACAAGCCAGTGTCATCATTGCGATGGTGATCTGGACTCGGCGCAACATACACTCGAGGAGTGCCCAGCTTGGGCCTCCATGCGCCAGGACCTGGTCAGCCAGGTCGGCGAGGATCTTTCCCCAGCAGCATTAGTTAGATCTATGCTGCAGGGGGAGGACTCGTGGCAAGCCGTGACCAGGTTCTGTGAGGACGTAATTTCGCGGAAAGAGGAGGCCGAGTGGGAAAGGGAGAGAGCCAATCCCACTCGGAGAACGCGCCGAGTCCGTTGAGCGTTGTAGGCGATGACTCCTAGCCACGGGCGACCATCAGAAGGACAGCATTCTACAGTGTCGTGCTTTAAATGGCATAGTGCAGAGTGTTCCCGGTGTATCAATAGAGGTCCCGGGGTCACTAGTGAAGCACTGATGGTGACACCGTTGGGTTTTAGTCGGTTAGAGTCCGACATAACCCGGTTGCCTAGGTGACCGGGTATCCATGTGGATTTCCCAACGTTAAAAAAAATGTCGAAGACAATGCCCACTTTAAATATGTTCATCGTCCGTATGTGTTGAATGCTCATAATGCATTCCCTTCGAATAGCTCGGGAGATACCCATACGGATGCCTTCAGTAATAGCTTGATCAGACTATAAATGTGATAGAAATACTATGTATTCTAGATTACCGACATTGTTATCTGGATACTTCCTTATATAGTGTGGAGCGTTGTACGGAACGTAGTCATACTTTCCGTCAACCGATAAGTCGGATTCAGATGAAGAATCTTCTATACTGAATTTTTCTTCATCCTCTTTTTCATTCCTTTTCCGCGCACTTTTTCCCATATTTACTACAAACTACTTTACACTATTTATAGAGGCATTTACAAGTTATTTACAGTAATTTATACAGAATATTTTAAGTTTTAAATGAAAAATATTTTAGGAGACCGCCTTTTCACTTCAAGGGTTCCCGCCAAGGAACATATACTACGGCGAGCTGGTTCCCGCGCTCATCACCTTTTTTTTTGTGTAATGTTTTTGTTGTTTCTTTTCGCTCGTAAAAGCAGGCAAGGGTCTAAGCCATACAGCCTTGTCATAGATAATATGTCATTATTAATAGTTTCAGGTAGTGCCATTTCTAGTGATAATAGAATAATATGACATTTTCAACACCTTTCATTGTTTCAAAGATTTATACAATAAGGAATATTTTAGAATTAGCCCTATAATTACACAAGCAATAATTTTTTTGCTCTTTTATTTTGAATAAATAAATACATTTATTTCTAAAAAAATTACCTTATTTTTTATTCATGCAATAAGTGTATTAATAAGTAAATTTTACAAACATTTTTTTGTACATGTTTTATCTGAAAGGCCAAACATAACGACGGCCGTTTAAGTTTAATGTCAAGTAAATATGTTAAAAACTCCTAATTATTTTAAAATATGATCAAGCGGGTGAAATATGTTTCGTTTAAGTTTTCCAGTGCAACCATGATTTTCTCCAAATCCTGGCGCTGGTTTCTCGTCACGTTATATATAACATGGTTCATTAAAGAAAGGAATTGAAAATGGCGGTGCTTATAAAGTTCTCTCGCTTGCACACTAGTGCGGTCTATACTCACTCTCGCGCCTACGGTAAGTAAAAAAAATATTATTAGTATTGATATTTAAATAACATTCGTGTTTTATTTTAACCAAAGGATTCTCCTGAAATAGTGGAGTTCAGTCCAGGCCCTCAATAAGCTTTTGATTTCAGTACTTTGCGCAAAAAATTACTATACCTTAATATTTATAACATTTTTTAATAATTACTAAGCAAATCAAGGAATTCGTAACTGCGTGCAATTTTACCGATATAGACAAGGTTCTCGAACTATAGGTACATCATTATGCAAGAAGAAATACTTGAGGTAATCTTTATGATTTAAAATAGATGACATAGATATTCAGTTGAATAAATTAAATAAAACACTTTTTACCGGATATTATCGCGTATATTTTAGTTAATTTTAAAATTATTTCGACGTTTCGGCATCTTTGCAGTTGCCGTGGTCACGATAGACTAAGGTGTTGTTCATCTATTGCCAGTAATAAAAACTACATGATTGTCAATACATATTAACGCCATCTGTTTCTCAGTCTTCTCGCATAACGTCCCGGATTGACACAAAAAGCACTGACTGTGTCCTGAGTTTGCAGTCTAACAGTTTGCTGGTTTTTCATTTTGATGTTTTTAAGTATTGGATCCCATGTTGATGAAAGTTTCCAACCATCTTCTCTATTGAAATTTGGATGTTTTTTAATTTCAATAGTTTCTCTGACCATCCTAGGTATAAAATGTTTCTCTTTTGCTAGGATCTTCACGGTATCAAATCTTAAATAATGGTTGGGCTTGTCTATGGAATGTTCACAAACTGCAGATTTTGAGGTTCGTTTATTTTTAACATCAGAGATGTGTTCTTTAATGCGAGTTGACACATTTCGTTTGGTTTGACCGATATAAGAAAGCCCGCAGTCACAGTCGATTTTATAAACGCCTGGATCTTGTAAAGGGATGCTTGATTTTATTGGACGAAGATGCTGGCTTATCTTTGAGTGCGGCTTGTAGATAGTTTTGATTGAAGCTCGCCGAAGAATGCCTCCTATCTTGTCAGTAACACCCTTTATATAAGGCAGGAATGCTGGTCTTCGTTCAACTGTGAGTGGCTTTACGCGGTTTCTGCGACGGCGACGGGGTGTTTTTAAATCGTTATCCCGCAGCACTTTAACCAGGTGGTTGAGTTCCTCATTAATGTGTTGGGGATCGCAGATTCCATGTGCTCTCTGAAACAAAGAGTTGCCTACGGCAGATAATTGGCTCGGGTGGTGATGGGATTTCCCATTTAGATATCGGTCAGTGTGGGTGGGTTTCCTATAAACAGTATGGCTAAGTGTACCATCAGGATTTCTTTGTATTAAGACATCTAAGAAAGCTAATTTGTTCTCCTGCTCCAATTCCATAGTGAATTTAATTTTAGAATTAAGGGAATTGAGGTGGTTTAGGAATGCAGTCACTTCATGCTTAGGTAATATAGTGTAGGTGTCGTCAACGTACCTCTTGTATATCTTCGGCACAACAGGTGCCATTCGGAGCGCTTGCTCCTCGAAGTTCTCCATGTAAATGTCAGCTACAACAGGTGACACCGGAGACCCCATGGCAACACCATCAATTTGAATGTAGTAATTGTTATTCCACATGAAGTAGCCAGATGTTAAACATAGCTCTAATAGTTCTGCATATTCCTCGGGCAAGTTTGACTCACTTAGCTTCCTTTTTACTATATCAATGCAGTCTCTAACAGGTAGTGAGGTGAATAGAGACGACACATCAAAGCTAACCATAGTTTCATTGTTAGTTAACTTGAGATTTTTAAGGTCACTAACAAAATGGTAAGAATCCTTTTCATATGCACTTGTCTTTCCTCGCAGTTGTGAGAGCACAATTGCTAAGTGCTGGGCCAGCTTGTAAGTTGGTGTGTCTAGCTGGCTCACAATAGGTCTCAAAGGTACTTTAGCTTTGTGTATTTTTGGTAACCCATACAATTTTGGTGGTTTTGCACTTGCTGGTGTTAACTTTTTCACATCTAAATGTAACAAATCTTTGTGTTTTTGTATTAAAGTGGATGTTTTCTTCATAATCCTGTTGGTGGGGTCGTAATTCACCATTTTGTATGTGTTTTCATCCGCTAACAACTCCAAGATTTTTTCGTTATATTCAGATGTATCCATCACTACGGTAGCATTTCCTTTATCTGCACGGAGAACTGTTAACTCGTCATTATTGCGTAAGGTCTTCAATGCAAGGCGTTCTTCTCTGGAAAGATTCGATTTCGGTAGACTATTGCGTCTTAATACGCCGGAGATATCTTGCCGTATACTTTCAGAATCTTCCTTTGAAAGTTTGTTTGTGAAAAGACAGTCTTCTACGCGACAGATTATGTCTTCTACCGGTATTCTAGACGGAGTTGGTGGAGGATAATATCCGGTAAAAAGTGTTTTATTTAAAGTATGTATCGTGAAAACTTAAGAAAAGATTGAATAAATTACTTTAAAAAATGTCGGAATCATATATAATATCACTAAAAATATATTAATGTCAGCTTTATAGTCAATATTTTATTTTTGTGCTTTTTATTTGCTTGGGTTTATGTGCGACATTATTTTCTTTGATCGGCAACCCTTAATAAAAAAAATATTCGCTCTTTTTTGTGCAACAAGTGAATGTAGCCTGCTTACTAATGAGATAGCAAACTAACACAATAATTAATTAATTAGTAGTTAATTGTTTATTTTTCCTATTTTTCCCAATTAAATGAAGTAACAAATATTTTTAGATTAAAGAATTTTTGGTGCAATACAATATAGTTATTATAAGTTTACTCTAATGATGGCTATTTTAACACAAAAAAATAAAAAAAACTAATTAGTATTTAGCTCAAGTGATTATAAAATATGGTATTAACCTTATTGATTATTATAATAAAAATAATTATAACTGTATATTTTACTGAAACATAAGTGGCCAACGACACGAACATTTTGAACTCAACCCTTTTGTTATTTACATTGTCAGGTGTACAGAAACGGACATAGGGTTCTTTCATCTCGAAAAAAGCACTGTTTCCGATAAAAACAACAATAACGTTCTAATGACAATTGATGGCGCCACGTGTCTTTCAAACTTTCAACTTTCACGGCGACGAAGCCGCTGTCAGTAGCTAGTTTGAAAACCCGGTCTTGTTTTTATTATTTTTGAATTGAAATTGAATTGAATCTTTTGAATATGTGTATGCTAACTGTACGATCTGTTAATGCAAGTACAAGCCGCCATCTTTGATTCCTTTATTTAATGTATGGGCTTGCAAAGACGGATGTATTCTGAGTTCAATCACTTCATGTTGTCATCATATTATCTCTGCAACATTTGACTTCTAATTAAATAAAACAGTACGTTTATTTACGAGGATTCGAAATTCATCGTTTATTGTTGCATTGTCTAAATGACTCATTGCACTCGCGCAATATCCGAGTCTTATTATTTTAGTCTAGCAACAAGTTTTTTTCGCGGAAAAGCGCCATCTATCAATGTCAAGAACACCAAATTTTATCGCGATTTTCTTCTCGTTTGCTGAAAGTAAATACGAATAAAAATATTTTACTGATGAATATAGATACTAATTAAATGTTTTGAAATCTATTTCAATTATTCTAGAGAATTACAAGTTTTACCTATACTCTTATTGATATCTTATTCCTGATAACTATAGTAATATATTTTCCTAAATATGCACCTAAAACACAAAATTTTGGCAAAATGAACAAATTATGCACTGCTTTGAGTAGGAAAACTGAATCTGAGTAATGAAACTTCACCGAGAGCTATGCGAAGTGTTCAGTGTTGACTAGAGAACTGCGTTATCCATTGAATTTGTCTCTTGGGCGTAACCTTTGAAGCTTCCTGCGAAGGCTGTGGTTGTAATGCTATTTATTACATATTTTTGAGACGTTGTGAACTCCTGTGCTTGTAAACATGGCCGAGGACGAAGTACTGTTTGATGATGTGTACGAGTTATGTGAAATTATTGGGAAGTAAGTATAATGTTTTTATTGCAATCTGAAATAACTGTTTGTTTCTATTAATGTTAAATATTACACTACAGACTACCGTACATCATTACAAACTCAGAATACAAAAGATCATAAACAAGCTTATAATAGTTCCATTAATATCTTTTACATATTATGCATTATAAACTATATGACATAAATATAAAATTGATCTCCATGTAGGTCTAATAAAACAATTTCTTCCATTCAGAGGCCCATTTAGTTTGGTCCGTCGATGTGTGCATCGACAAACAGGCCAACAGTTTGCTGTTAAAATAGTGGATGTTGCACGCTTCACTGCTAGCCCAGGGCTCAGTACTGCTGGTAAAATATATTTCTTTTCTTTAGTTTATGTTTTATTTAAGATACAATAGGGGTTAGAGATCAGTTGTGATTTTATGTGAATATGAAACACAGAACTCCATTGAAGAAGATCACTTACAGAACTTTATTGAAGAGCCGTCAGTTGATCAAACAGCATGACTCAACTCAGATTTTTAATCAGAGTGTGACTTTTGCCATAGTGACATGAATCAACAGAAAACAAAAAAAAAATTGTTCTTTTAGGTACAAATGTGAATTGTAGTACCAAATACAATAAATTATGGTTAGCAACAGTATTGAGATATTACCTTTTTTAAAACTATTGATGGAGTTGAACCACTTTTACCACTAAAATTACATAAATATCCATGGTGGGTTTTATTTTATGAAAAATGTGTGTAGTACACAATGAGTTTAAAGTAATTTGAATAGATTATGGCTTAAGTTGTGATTACTGTCATGGTAGTTACGATTTTACAAATTTTTCTGTCTAGACTGAGATGTACTTTTAGATTGTTGATGTTAATTTAAGAATTTGATTTAATCAAGCAGAGGAATGACATTAATTTAAAATGAACCAAATTGATGAATAGAATATAAATAGCAATATTTATTTAATAGATTAAATATAATAACTTCTGTCTCTCCCAATGATTTGGCAATTAAAACAAAAATAGATCAATGTGAAATAATGGTGGTGTACAACAGAGATTGATTGGTGGGTGGAGTCCATGACTTATTTGCAGAGTGTAATGCAGGAAAATATTGTTTCTAAAAAAGTTAAATTAGGTACCTACTTGATATTTGATAAATTTTATTTGATTCATAATTGTTTAAGATGAAATCCATGCAAAAAATAATTAAAAAATTAAAATGGATGATGGACAAATGTATTGTGAAAAAATATATATTTTATATTACTTATAAAACTATGTTGTGTTTGTATACTATATAAAACACAACATATTTTGTATAATAGATTTTTTGAAGATTTAATCAAAATCATACTAAGTAATCAACCTGAGAATCAAACCAATCTTACAATCCATTATAGTCCAAAAAAATCGGTAATTACTTTCACTGAATTAGACTATTGACATCACAATAGTTACTAGAAATCTGAAACCCTTGATTCTCATACAATTTGAAGAGGTTGTGGTCTGTAATATGAACTGCTTACATAAATACCTTGGAGTTCCAAAACAAACTTAGGCTCATTCTCTCCCCTAAACAGAATGTCTTCTTATTATAATTCAATGTCTAAATCTGGTATTATTAATATTGATATTTTCTGTAACTCAATAAATCAGTTTATGTCCTTGGTCCTTGGTCAAATGCACGAGTGACTGTTTATATTTGTACGATCTATCTAGGAATTGTATAAGTAGGTATAAGTAATAAGAAAAGTCTCATAATTTTTTTTTTTAACATTATGTACTTAGTAACTGCCAAAAAAAAAAAACTATTTCTTCTTTATATACTTAAATATGTTGATTGTTGTCATAACATTGCATGCTGTTGTCACCTATAATTAAGTCTACGACTTGCAATACCTTGTTAAAACTATGGTCCAAATGTGTATTATTTGTTGTACACTTGTTGGTGATCTAATAAATAAATAAATAAATAAAGAACCTCTCATTAGATATTCATGTGAATTGTGATTACAAATAGGTTTATATATTCAAATAATATTATAAACTTTTGTGCTACTTATCTTGGGATAAGTATGTATTTGCTAATTAATCACACACAATCGACACAGAATATATTTCAAAACTTTATTGTTGCACAAAAATGTTTTCAGATTTAAAACGAGAAGCAACAATATGTCATATGCTGAAGCATCCCCATATTGTGGAACTATTGGAGACATACAGCTCTGAGGGAATGCTTTACATGGTATTTGAATAGTAAGTGCAAGTATATGTTAAACCATTCTACTTAAAAGTGTAACACCTTCGTCTTCATTGTCACTTTCCATCAGGTGAGATAGAAGACAAACATCTAATCCTTTTTCAATAAAAAAAAAAAAATTTTTTTGGAGTTAATAAATTTATGCTCTTTAGAACAGTTACTCTTGTTGTTTTTTTTAATGTAAGTAAATGGGAAGTAATAAGTCATCAATAATTCTCCCCAAAAATATTTTTCATAAAACAAAAAAATTTTACCACTTTTTTTAAATATTTACAATATTATATATACTATATGTTTACACAATTTTCTACAAACTGGGTATCAATTAATAATTATGTTGCACAATGGTGACAGACCTATTAACTAACTCTGAACTTGTAAACATAGTTTTACATAATACATATATTATTAATATTATAGGGTTTAACATTATTAACTTTTCAGCATGGATGGATCAGATCTCTGCTTTGAAGTGGTTCGTCGTGCTACAGCTGGATTTGTCTACAGTGAAGCTGTGGCTTGGTTTGTGTTTTCTTACAGTTGATTTTAAGTAATTCACATTAACCAAATTACTTTTAAAAAGTAATTTCTCTTTAGTAGCATGTGCATTTAAGCTCAGTAGTGACAAACAAGATGAAACACTTAAAATAAAGAAAGAAATATATTTTAGCTAAACAAATGGTTAACTGACATAGTAGCCCTGCCTCATACACCGGAGGTCCCAGGTTTGAGTTCTGGTCAGGGCATTCATTTGTGTCAGGAACAAAGATTCACAGTTCACAGTTAATTTCTGGGTTCCCTCCCAGATTTATGTATGATCATTCAAGATCCAAGCTGTGCTTACTTTGTGGCCATACAGTTGGTGTGTTTGTCTGAGGATTTATTATTTGTATTATTATAAACAGACCTACATTTGTACATGTGTGACAAAATATCCCTTAATTACTATTTAAAAAGTTTAAGGACATAGAATTAAATTTATAGTACTTTAAGGTATAAAAATAAAATTTACTAACGTAACTATAGATATACAACGTTGATAAAAGCGAGAGGCATTAAATGAAACCACATATACTATAAGTGCCTACTATTAATCCGAAACTATTAAAAAAGTTTACGAGAAGTATACGAAAAAACTTTTTTCAAAGAACTTAAATAGCTTAATGTAAACATCCTTTGTTGACTGACCTGCCGCCACCTGCGTAACAAATTGACAACGTCGCATTTGAATCACATAGCGCGTGCTTACGGCGCGGCGGGCTCACCGGGTCACACACCTATACAGCGGAGCGCCCGGGTTTGATGTGGATGATAATGTAAACATGTGGTGTAGGTACTTTTACTCGCGAATTATATGAGGGCAAACAAAAATATTTTTTATTTTAATAGGTCTTTATTCAACGATTGAACATACAAGACTGTCCTTTAAAAAACTAATTTAAATCTAAGCTTAAATTCTACGTAACAAACAAGTACAGGAGTTCTTTCTGCAATTCAGCGTCTTATGTAGATAATGTAATAGGCTAAGCTGCATGGGTGGCGGAACTGGCAACATAACTCCTCGCCCATTAGATTCGAAATCATCGACAGAGTGGGGATTTCGATTTTCACATAAATGGATGAATTTAAACTTATACAGAAAATAACAAGTTAATGACAATATTAAAATTACATATAAAACTATTGTCCCAACACTAACACTTTTTGCATTTATAACATGGTTCATTAAGGAATTGAATCATAAATGGCGGCTTGTACTTGCATTGACTCAAAATAATTTTTCAATTCAAAAATAATTAAAAAAGATCGGGTTTTCAAACTTTTTTCTGACAGCGGCTTAGTCGGCGTGAAAGTTTTAAAGACACGTGGCGCCATCCATTATCATTCGAACGTTTTTGTTGTTTTCATCGGAAACAGTGCTTTTTCGGGATGAAAGTACCTTATGTCCATTTTTGTACACCTGACAAAGTAAATATCAAAATTTCAGAAGAATCCTTATTATGATGTTGGTTAAAATAAATCACGAATATTATTTAAATATCAAGACTAATAATATTTTTTTTACTTACACTACGCGCGAGAGTGAGTATAGACGGAACTAGTGTGCGAGCGAGAGAACATGATAAGCACCGCCATTTTCAATTCCTTTCTTTAATGAACCATGTTATACCACCTTTTCACTATATGCACTATTTTCACCTTCACTGCTTTTTCTTAAGACGTATGATAGAGCGTGGAGTTTCGCGGTGTCGATGTCATCGTAGTAAGCGGGCGTTCTCGTCGCAGGACTCAGATGTTTAAGCTCTGTTAGTTTGAGTGTCGGCAAGGCATGATACACAAGGGTGTGTTTCTCATTAGGGGTTTTCCTTTTGTGCAGTATTTGCCTTCAATTTTAATTTGGCAGTTATCATTCAGAGGTATGTTCCCCAAACGTTATAGAGCATAATTTCATTTTCACAATTATTGGTTATGAATGTTTTCTTCTTGGTGTATAACACCCAACGATTTGGTTGAATCGGTTCCAATCGGACTTCCTTCACAACCACTGGTAAAGGTTTACAGGCGGATGTGTCATCGGCGAACTTCATCAATGCGGAAACACAGTCATCAGTGAGTAATGACGCTGCAGCATCTTCAGCGCAAAGAAACAGTGATTTTTCAATTTCAGGACAAGACTGCGAGAGCGAGATAGTGTTCAACCCCTTCACTAATAGGATGGGATATTTAGGAAGTAAATCTTTTCTTAAGTTTTCACGATACATACTTTAAATAAAATAAAACACTTTTTACCGGATATTATCGCGTATATTTTAGTTAATTTTAAAATTATTTCGACGTTTCGGCATCTTTGCAGTTGCCGTGGCAACGTTGCCACGTTTATATTTTAGATATTTAGGATTTATATTTAGGAAGAATCAGGAAAGTTTCATTTGAAGGGTATAACATAGGAAGAGGATGTATTTTGTAGTAAGTATAACTATCATTAGCAACGACCGGAATTTCCAAAATAAATACTATCTGATTTTGCTTAACATAAGCCTTTATCTTAATACATCTTTCTATATTTATTATGTTATCCCATGATAAGGGATACGGAAGTTTTAACAGTATTTTCTAATAATTTTAGTTCATTAAATAATTCGGAACTTTTAATGATAGATTGATGCAAGGTATTTTGTTTAGCAAAAGCTAAAGCCGTTTCAATTTCATCTAAGGTTATATACAACGTTTGAAAGTTATGTACAAATAAATTTATTAATACTATTTCGCGTTGCTCGATGAGATCCACTGAAGTTTTATTAGCAACAAAAACTAATTCATTTAATTTTTCGGTTATACGGATGAAATGACAACGAGTTGAGTTTGCAAAATGCTCCACTGCACTCACCATTTCGGTTATTAGGGTCATTATTCTTTCAAATGAGTTTTGTTGAATTTTCAAATTATGAATAAGGTGGTTATACTTTACAGCATCAGTATTATCAAGATTTCTGGTTATTAATTTTATTATAGATTCAATGGGGTTTATGAGTCCTCTTCTATTTCTATTGATTGGGACTAACTGACTGTATTTATCGAGTGTTAGATTTCTTATAAAGTTCACTTGATTGATTACATTGCTTAATTCAAGCCCTAAATTGTTAGTGTCAAAACAGTTTTTAACATAACTAAAAACTCCATTAAACCTGTTCAAATTACAATACAATACAAAATACATTCTATATCTTCGTATACTACTTTTAAATCTAAAACCTTAAAAATTAAGCACTTGTCGATTTCTATTAAAGCGCGACAATTCGCAAAATTCCTGGGTTCCTTTCTTCTCTAGTTGAAGGCCCTGGTTTTGGGTCACTTGTATGAGAAGCAGGAGCACGCACCTGTGGAGGACGTTTTATGTCTTTAATAGGTACTTTAGTTTGGCGCTCACGAACCTTGACAGGAACGGTATGTCTTACTATGTCGCCTACTATCAAAGCTTTAACAAATCTTGGTTTGTCTTTGCTTCTTCGTGTTAACGCCTTTAATAAATATTTCGTCACCCTTTTTCAAATTAAATTGTGTTTCACATCCAAGTTTTTCTAAAATATGCTCCTTTGAGTTTATAATTTTGACTGTTATATATTTATATAAAGATATTTACCACGCTTAACATGTTCCTTAATTAAATTTTGCGTGTAATTTTTGGAGAAGTCTACGCTAAAAGAGCTTCTACATTCAGTATGGCCAAATACAACTTCAAATGGTGTTAAACCTGTGGTGGAGTGAATAGTTTGATTGTAGGACATGATGGCGTAAGTCATGATTGAGCTAGCATCGCTTTACTTACGTTCGTTTAACTTATGTTCGTAGTTAACTAGTCTTTAGATCTCTAATATAGTTGAAATAAATCTTTCTATTTAACCTGTGGAATTCGGATTATGTGGAGTTGTTAAATGTAAATAAATTTTATAAAAATCTAACATCTCTTCCATGAGGCCATTATTAAATGCAGAACCAGGATCTGAACTGATTATATCGGGTGTAGCATAAAAAAAAGTATTTTATTAAAGCTCTGATAACCTCTGGTGTGCTTCGATTAGAAATTTCTATAGCATGTCCCAATTTGCTAAACGCATCGATTATAGTTAAGAAGTATTTACCTTCAATAGAGAATAAATCGATAAAGAGTTCTTGAAAAGGTTTAGTCTGAGTTTGCGTTAGTTGTAAGGCTGGTTTGTACGGTTTACGGTCGTATTTTAACATTTTACAAGCTTCACAAGAGTTTAAGATACTTGATACGGTTTGTTCCATATTATGCCAAAAGTAGTGCCTTCTAATGTGTATTAATGTTTCTTTTATCCCGCGGTGACAAGTTTTGCCGTGATGATATTTTAAAAAACTACACGTTCTGTACACTCAAATAATTTTACTGTATTTTTCTTAAATAAGGCTAACACGGCTTCAGTGAATTCCTTTCTATGTATTTCGTTTTCAAAGTATAAAAAAATATTTAATTTTAGGTATATATTCTTTCAGGAACTGTTATACAAGGTCGATTCTACTTGTGTTTATTGCGTGTTTGATTATTTTGTTGCGAGATACATCTTTGACTGCGGCTGATAATCTGAGCCTGATAATGATACACAAAATATGTGGTTTCATTTAATGCCTCTCGCTTTTATCAATTTTGTATAGAGTGATATAATTTGTGGGAGAAGGAAGGAATAATACGGTTCACTTGTTGTAAGAAAGAGATACCTATGTACTTCGTGACGTTGCTTCGGACTAATTGGTCGCGAGCGTACGTCACGTAGTACGTAAATTGTCGAAACTCTATAGCGTTGGCTCTTTTACTCCCACATACAAAATCATATTACATCTTGCTCTTCGAGTTTGTTGAAGCCAAATAGCGGGCAAATGCCTTGCATTTGCGTTGCCATTTTTGAGGGCGGATAACCTGTCTATTTGTAATACGTCATTGGGAAACTGTCTGTTTGTTGTAAAATTACTAATCTGTTGTATATTTTGTGACCGTTTATTTCTGTAATAAATAATAAATAAATAGACTCAATCCTGAAGGTATATTGTGGTAACAAGACCTAGAACGTAAACGTCAAGATTGGGGTTTAATACAATATTGCTGCTGTTTTGTACCTTCCAAGTAAAATTGAACATATTAAACTTCTATAACAAAGAAAGTAGTGCCGCCATTTTGGCTTCAAAATGGCGAGCCAATTGTCCCTATGATAAAAGTTACATGGCGTAAGGTTGAACAGAACACACTACATTATAACTCCATTTAGTATATAGTTATACGCCTAAATTTGAACACTTATTTTATATCAGGTTGTAATATTACGTTGTCATATAATTGAAGAGCCCCTAAATAAAAAGGTAAAGCAAAAGCATTAAGTATTAATTTTGCGCCTCATACTAATTACGTAGACATTAAGTTTTGGAAGCTGGATTAAACTGAGGGTGATATGGCGGTAAACGGAGCACAGTATGACCATGGTGTCGTAATATTTCGTCTATCTTATACTCTATAAATCACGCCTTATTTTTTAGGACCAGTTCATTTTGCTGAGGCTTAAGCATGTTCGATGAATGTTCAATATTTCTAAAAGTCAGCCAGTCAATCATTGGTGTTTTATAGAATTAGATTTCGGTGCATGATTTTGAATTAAATTATGATAGGGTGCATTATAAACAACAACAACACTGTTAGATTTAAGATTGGGTAAAAATAGCGTTTGGATCCACTTCGAATAATTATCACAATTCATATTACCATGGTAATCACCAATTTTTTGGTTGGTTTTAAACATGAGCAAGGCATTCGGTACAAAACCATCCATTCCCCCGGCATGGACGATCATTAAGCGGTTGCCCTTTTAGTATTTTCATCGTCGGAATTTCTTTATTTGTAATGTGAAAGTTGTTAATCGTTCTCCGGATTACTTGTTGATATCGTAGGCATTCGATTTGATTTCCTTTTAGGTGATTTAAATGAATGTTTCCCTGTTCTGAATGACATTTGCTTTCTGATAGGATCTTTCTGACGGAATCAATGTAATTTCGGTTGGTATAGCAACTAATTGAGCGGGAGTCACAACTCACAAGTCACAAAGCTCGGATTACTATTGTATTCGTTTTCGAAATATTTGTACAAATTATACAAAACGTCTTTAGTTTGAGAAGTCAAAGGCTAACCTCGACCATGTTTCGGAATTGGAATATAAATATCGCAACCATTTTAATTACGATTTGACAATAATAACACTGGACAATAAATATTACAAACCATAAGAATAAACCGGAAATAAAATCAATTCATTCATTATTAACTAAAACCAAATAGTCAGACCTCACAACAATTAGCAATGTTTATAAATATAATAATTATTTATTTGACATTTACCACTGACTTTAGATTGTCAATATATTTTATTCTTCAAAATGTAATGAACCTCTTAAATTTCAAGTTAAGAATACATGTAAATACACAAATCCGAAAACGTCTCGAAAGTAATTAATAATTGATTTATAAGAAGAAGAAATATTGTATTGAATCCTATACCCAACTTATTAAAAAAATAGTTGACGTTCACTGTTTCTAGTTACGCTTTTAGGTTTCTAATCTTCATTTTAATTGTTTTATTTCAGTCACTACATGCGTCAAATACTCGAGGCTCTTCGCTACTGTCATGAGAATGACATTGTCCATCGAGATGTCAGACCTCACTGCGTTTTGTTGGCCGGTCGTGACAACTGTGCTCCTGTCAAATTGGGAGGATTTGGTGTGGCTGCTCAACTGCCAACACCAACCCAGAATCCTGCACCACCTGGTAAAAAACTTTTATAATGAGTTGAGATAACAGGCTGGCAATAGGGATAATGCCGGAATTTAATAGGCTATTTGACATTAGCATAAATAAAGTATTTAAAAAGCAATTTGCGTTACTAGACATAAACTATAATTAATATTATCTCCAATAAAAAAAAAAATCGAAATAATCGACGTTATAGGCCAGTCTCGACGCCATATTGCTGGAGCAAGCGTTTTGACAGTTTAAATAATCAGTGTACTTTGTAATTAGTTTTTTTGAATGAAATACTTCTTTATTTTTATTTTTTTTATGCATTTATTATTTACAAAATCCACAGCACTTAAAATTTACATTAAATATAACACATATAAAAAAAAACTTATAGCCATTAATGGATTTACATTATTTTTGTCTGACTTATAGACGGGTAGCATTAAAAAAAATTTTTAAGAATAAATTTTATAATCCATGTCAAAAAAAAAAGAAAAAATAGTTAAAATTTAAATTAAAAAGTTGAATGTACAATTGAAGTTGAATAGTTGAATTTATGCACTTATAAGAATAAATGTTTTTTTTTAAATCTATGCTTTTCAATAAAATTCAGATTGATGTCAACATAGATAATAAGAAAATAATAAAAAAAGGAAATTTACAAGAATAATTGTACTGTAACTGCAAAAATTTTTTTTTAAATTAATTACAATAATACAATAATAAAAGACAATAATAAAAATAAAAATTTATTTTAGCCCAGGTTAATTATTCAATTAAATTTTAAAATAGTAATTAGAATGCCAATATAATTAAAATTATTATTATGGTAATAGCAGGTCAAAAATGTAACAGCGATAAGAATTGGATGAAATGAAGATAAATATGTGTGTTTATTTGTGATAGAGTGGGTGTGTACAGTGGGTGGGTGGGTATGTGTATAGGTCAGCGAGGTGATAAATACATGGAGTAGCCGTAATGTCCTATATAAATAAGTAGTTATGTATATCGACGAGGAAGAAGAGGAAGAACTTGGTTATCTCCCTTTACTTATACAAAAATACTAATAAAAGAAAGAGATAGTACTATTTTTGTATGTTGTCACTAAAATATCAATCATGTAGTGACGTCATAGCAGGTGGCTAGCGTGCCACAAATCGCCATTTATTGTTACATTACTGTCAAAAAAAGCTGTCAAAAGTGATGTTCCGGAGCTTTGAATATTTAACCAGATATCGATGATCATTATTAATATGTTTTTATTTTTCATACTTTCGATGTAAATGATAACAGGAGCTTACGCAGTAAATCATATCGAAACGATATTTGCTTTGCTTGCCGTTGTGCGAGTATTTTTGAATCAAAAAGGCGTGAAGAAAGAGGGAATTAAGCTTGCTTAGAATTGTTAATTTGTTATTGAATATTAGTATATTATTGGTAGTTGTTTTGTCTGTTTATGAATCGTAATTATTGAAGACAAGCCAGACTTTAATTGATTGAACCGAAAACTTTGATGCTTGACCTTGAATAACTTTTTAAGCAAACATGGGATCTTTCGGTGTTTTATTTATAAAAGTGTACCCCAGGTCTGTACCAAAATTCAGCATGTTGGGAATTAATGCAAACTGACCGCTATTTTTCTGGCTAATTTGACGGGACTATATCAGGAATAAGAAAATAAACTGTATAGTTCTTTATTTTTTATATTAAAACAATTATAATGAAAGTAAATAAACCATAAACTATGATTATTTTATTTACGTCAATCTCTCGCAAAAGTTTATTAAATTACAATATTATATTGCAAGTTCTATATTTAGTTTTAAAATATCGATAGTAGATTCGATACTCTCTGTGCAACACTAAAAATGGACGCCATTTTATGTTACATTTCAAGTTTAGGTATGCACGTTTTTTTCGTACTTAGGGCCTGTCCATTAGTTAGAGGTCAATGGTATAGGTAGGTAAGTAATACATGATAAGGCAATCAATTGTTGAGTGCCGTAGTAACTTTTAGTTTAAAGCTCTTTTTTGTTTCATAAAACAAGTCTGTATCGGGGGCAAACATTGTGTTGTAGGTTTGTTGAATTCGGTTTATAACCGAGTTCTGAGCATATTTGGTTTATGCGTGTTCAGTGTTAAATAGGTTAGTGTGTCTAGTTCTTTTGTTAGGTGTTTTAAGTTTCAGAGTTGAGTTGGTGAGTTCAATGCTATCAATTGAACCACTACATATGTTATGGAGAAAAAGCATGTCAAGTAAGTGGTGACGGTTGTATAGTGGTGATATGTTGTATTCTCTGAAGGCATCTGGGTATGATTTGTGTTGACCTTTGTGTGTGCGATAGTTTAAGTGTTAAATGAGTTTTTTTTTGTATGGATTCAATGTGTTCTTTGTAAGTAGTGTAGTGAGTATTCCAGATGGTGCTGCAGTATTCAAGTGTGCTCCTGACATACGAATAGTACAGTTTTTTTTACACATTTTATGTCTGAGAAAGGGGCACTTACTCTAAGAATGAAGCCTGAGTTTTTATAAGCCTTTGTAACCATGGATGAAATATGATCAGTATAGATAAGCTTAGAGTCCAAAAGAACACAAAGGTCGCGTATAACATTAGTTTTAGAAACTATGGTGTTATTTATAGTGTATGATGTTAGGTGTGGTTTTTTTTGCCCGGCTGAAACTTACATGCGCACACTTACCTACATTTATACTTATACGATTATTGCAGAAATAGTCATAAAGTTGGTTAAGAACTGCTTGTAATTTATTGCGTTCAGTCAGGTTATTAATTTTATTATAAATCTTCATGTCATCTGCATACATAATAAAGTCAGAATCAATAATATATTTCCCAATGTCAAATAAATAAATAGAATAAAGCAACGGTCCCAGTATCGATCCCTGTGGTACTCCGGAGGGCACAGAAACATAATCAGAGCGATAACCCCCAACCACAACTGCCTGACTTCGATTTCTTATTTATGAATCTAGCCATCTCAGTAGATTACCGGATATACCTACCTGTTGGAGCTTCCGGAGAAGGATGACGTGATCCACACGATCGAAAGCTTTTTTGAAGTCTGTGTAGATGACGTCAACCTGTCCACCACCTTCCATTCCTGTTAGAACGATCGTTAAATTCGTTTGCGTAGAGCGACCTTTTATAAATCCATGCTGCTGTTGAGGAATCAGGCAGCTAATCGTCGGGTAAATGTGACAATACACTATCCTCTCAGCCACTTTACTAAGTACGTTCAGTTTAGATATAGGCCTGTAGTTATCTATTATTATCTTAGATCCTTTCTTATGTATGGGTGTTATGTGTGCTATTTTCCACACAGTCGGAAACTACCCAGATGTAAAACAGCGGTTTAAAATGTATGTGACGGGAGTCGAAAGTGACTTCGCACATTTCACAAAAAACAAAGGAGGTAGTTCGTCACTACCCGCTCCTTTGTAAACATCTAATCGCGATAGTATTTTTTCGCAGTACTCAATATCTATAGTAAGTTGACCCGGAGAGTTACTGTTACTGGCTCCACTAGACATTTGCAAATCTTTATATGAAGTTAAAGGAGTGCTAAAATTTTTCTCAAAGAAATCATTAAATGCGGCGCTTATATCAGGACCGTTACTTAAAGTCACACCTTTGTATTGCATGTAAGAAGAATAACTCGATTTAATATTCATTTTTGCTTTTATGTAGGACTAAAAATGTCTCAAGCACGATTTTATCCTATTTTGTGTCTACTCTGTATAAGCCTTAAAACATACCGATTGTAGTTTTTTCTGCCTTGCTCTTAAAATAGAAAACGAATTATAATCGTGAGCGTTTTTAAAACGTTTCCAACGTGCATGTAATTTGGATTTCTCCTTATTCAAATTTTTCAAGGCACTGCTGTACCAAACCGGGTAGTTATTATTACACGATATTCGAGACTTAGGAATGTAATGGTCTATAATATTATATAAAATACGGTAAAATAATTCTATACAATTCTCAATAGTACATTTCTAGGGTCTTACTTACTAAACGAGCGATAATAATAATAAATCCCCAGACAAACACAGCAACAGCGATGGATTCACAAAGTTATTCGTGCAATTGTTTACTATGTTGTTTTTAATTTCTTATATCGAGTTATGTGATCGAAATGCACGGGCAACTTTGTTATCGGTTCCGAGACCCAGTGCGCTTGTTAGTGAATAGTCGTTAAGGTCTTAACGTAATTTATCTAAAAAATACTTATTATGTCGTAAACTGAATGTCATATGTATGTTATGTAAATTTTTAATGTAAATTTTTTGTTATATTTGTTATACATGGCGATTACATGATAGAAGTAAAGAATTATTTTTTTTATGCATATTAAATTTGGAATAAGTAAATATGGTAGTCTTAGTTAATAATTACAAGGTTATATAAGTTTTACAAATTTTACTTAAATATTTAAAAAAATGATAAATATATTGGTGAATTTTATACATTTTGAATATAGAAATTCTGTAGCTCACGTTTGATGTTTTTCTCGTTAAGTTACAGCTCAGAAGGTAATTTGTTAAGTAGTCAAAATATTATGTGTTTAGTAGTTCTTTGTCCATAAGAATTGCTAGCCTTAGTAGTCATTAATGTGCCTTTTGTCGCTTATCGTGTCGAGCGGGAATGGTGGACAGTTGCTTGAAATTCAGTAATATTAAATTGTTCTACTTATTAGAAGAACGATAAAGTTTACTTCACTATAGTAAACTTTATCGTGAACCGGTAACATTTTGTATAGTTTAAAAAGTTGGGTGGTAGGTATGTTTGTATTTGTGTATTTCATTCTTAGATGTAATTGTTGCAGTGCATAAATTTTCTCTGAACATGTCTTATTCGTACCAGCTAGCTATCCATCCTTAGCTAGTAGAGCCTTATCTATAGCTAGTAAGGTCGCAGGAAATTAGCGATTCTATTAACGACTTATACACCGATACAAAACAGCTACATGAGACTTTATATTGTATTAAACAAACATTTTTTTAAATCGTTCTAAGCTGTTGTAGATACATTCAATATGTTCTCCCATTGTTCCCTTGTTTCGGCGTTGTTTCAAGAAAATTAAAATTAATTTTTGCATCGTTTTATAGCAGAAGACAATACATGGTTCCAAAATCATACATATCAAACCAAGCAAAAATCAAAAGCTTTATCGGCCAATGAAGTGATTGCTACAGTTTAGACTACCTAAATCGTATTGACTACCTAGAGATGGGTAAAACCATTAATGGCGAATATTATGCCTATTTAACAAAATTTTACCTGAAAAATGACCGCATTTCATGGATCAAAAACCTAGAGAAACCTAGAAATAAATATTTATTTCTAAATGAAATTTACATCTATTTATATAATTTAAAAAAATATATATAAATAGATTAAAATTGGCTTGTTTACAAAGAAATTGGGATGATTGAAACAATATCAACATTCTAGATTGTCCTCTCTATCCTTCGTTTTTTGTTAGTGTTCTTCCAATTAAAAGGCTCCGCAGAAGATTGAATAATGTTTACTAAGAAAATTTTACCTTTTAAAAACTTAATTTAGTGTTTACCAGACTTATCACTCCACACACGTACTTTCCTGATTTGGATATCCATTCTATATTCTAAGAGCTAGCAACGTTTTCGAGAGAGAATTTCAGGTAGGTCAGTTTTTAGATATGCTATCTCTCTCACTCCCCCGGACGTCATACGGGCTATCTGGCTGGCGGTAGTGGTTGCGTTCATCAGTGCGCATCCTACCTGTACAGGTAAAATATCGATTTTTCAAATCATTTTAAGAAGTTTTTTTTTATTTTTATTATTTTTATTGAATTTTTCGCAACATGAATCTATTATTGCCAGATATTTTTATCGTTGTTTAAATTGTGCCAGACGCTAATTTGAATTAAAAAAAATTTATTTTCAAAATATTTCAGTATGGCTGAAATTTTTATATGATGTTATTTAAGTATCTAAAAACCTAAAATTAATTTGCCATTGGGCTGGTGATGAAATGGCTCCTATCATTGGAGATAAAATAATTTATGTGAACTTCAACAAGTGCTATTCATACCGGGTTGAAAGTAATAAAGTTATTAAAACTGTTGAAGATTCACTGTCTTGCGAAGAACACGAAGAAGCCGATTCTCGAATAATATATCACATTTGCCAAATAAATGTCGATGGTGAAGTTGTGATACGCTGCTCAGACACAGATATTTTAATAATACTTCTTGGTAACATGGATCATTTGAATGCATCACTAAAAATCTGGGTAAATCTGGGCGTGGGGAATCATGAGCGATTTATAAGCGTCAATCAAGTGCACGAAATTCTAGGGAATTCTTTATCGAAAGCTCTACCGTGCTTTCATGCACTCACAGGATGCGACTACACACCAGCTTTTTTCCGGAAAGGTAAACTTCGACCTTTTAAACTGTTAGAGCAATCAGAAGAGTATCAATTAGCCTGTCAAAATATTATAACAGATGATGAAGAATTGCTGGATGAGACATTTAAGATCTTAGAAAAGTTTATTTGTCACATTTACGGAGCTCGTGATTCTTGGAACGTCAATGAAGTTCGGTTTCATCTGTTTTCAAACACTTATCGGTCTAAAAAATCAGATGATAATTTTGAAAAAAAATTTCGTAATTTTGATCCATCAAGCCTACCACCATGCAAAGCTGAATTGTATCAGCATTTACTACGAATTCGTTACGTAACAAAGTTTTGGAGAAATGCTCATTTACAACACCCAACATCTCTATCACCGCAAGCTTCTGGCTGGACCATAAATGACGATAAATATGATTTTATCTGGTTTGTTGGAGAGCAGTTACCATCATTAGTTGCCGACATTATCATTAAAGGTAAAAATTGAAAATAAAATACTAATAAATTTCTTTGCCGAAAGATTATAAAATTTTTCATTCTTTTACAGATAATAGCTTATTAGAAGACGATGATAATCCAAAAGACGACGATGACAATGAAAATGACAGCAGTGATGAAGATGATGATGATGATAATTATCAAGATGCCTCCGTTTTTAATGACACAATTATGGATTAAAAAATATAATTTTTGTTTACTTTCATCATTGAGATTGATTATTACCTTAATTTTGCACAAAAATAAATAATTATTTTAATGCTATGTTAATCCACAATTAATTCAATAGTTTTTAATTCTTTCTCTGTAATTTATTCGACAACTATTCCTAGACCAAGCAAAATGGTACCACATCACTTTTCACTTTTAGATCGGTCTGGCTGAAGGTTTAACAATCGAATTATTGTTTGGCAAATTAATTTTAGGTTTTTAGATACTTAAATAACATCATATAAAAATTTCAGCCATACTGAAATATTTTGAAAAAAAATTTTTTTTTAATTTAAAATTAGCGTCTGGCACAATTTAAACAACGATAAAAATATCTGGCAATAATAGATTCATGTTGCGAAAAATTCAATAAAAATAATAAAAATAAAAATAAACTTCTTAAAATGATTTGAAAAATCGATATTTTACCTGTACAGGTAGTATGCGCACTGATGAACGCAACCACTACCGCCAGCCAGATAGCCCGTATGACGTCCGGGGGAGTGAGAGAGATAGCATATCTAAAAACTGGCCTACCTGAAATGCTTGTTTTCCCGACGTTGCTAGCTCTCGTACTACTACTTATGTCTCAAAATATGGTACACTATAAATTGAGAGACATTATTTTTGTATAATGTCTTTTGTACAGTGGATTGTTTTATCTTTTTCAAAACAATAAAATAATAACTCGAAAAAATATATAAAACACACTATGTGACAATAAAATTATTTGTAACGCTCTTATGCTCATTGAGTTATGTTTGCCGAAAAATATTTGGCGTAATTTGAATTATATCCCAATGTTCATTTACCTAGTTTATAAGTTTTTAACATCTCCAATGTAACACATTTTTTTAATTAACTATTATTGAATACAGCTCAAACCGGCTTAAATCAAACCTGAATTCTGTTGAAATGAAAAATAAGAAAAAAAAAAAAAAAAACGGCGGCAACCACTGTTTTTCACAGTACCTAATATAATAAATTAAAAAGCAATGAAGTAATAAGACCTGGAGTATAATTTTTATTAAACTAATTGATTGTTTTTTATATTATTTAATTTACTGTTTAACATAGAGTCGAAAACATTATTAGACAAAATTTAATGAACCTGATCACAACAGAAACACAATAAAAAACAAAGGAACAATTCATGCGTCCTGACACAGTTTGTCAGTTCGTCATTTCTACGAACAAGGTCGAAAATTTTTGGTCGTTGAGCTTTAACGCGGCTTTTTCCAAATTTATAATTTGAAATTTATTGTTTCGAAGATGAAATAAAAATACTTTATCTTTCGCGATTTTTTTTACAGATCCTACTTATACCTTGCTGGTCGGAGTATGTAATTTTAATTCAAATTAGAGTTAATATTTTACGCGTTAATTTATATTTTTGTGTTAGTTTCTTCGAATGTAGTTTGAATAAAATCGCGTGAGTTTGAAGAAAGTTATTATTATACAGAATAAGTGAAGGACATTGGTTCTAAATACTGTACCTTGGGCCAAGCATATCTCAAAATTGATAAGTATGGTAAGATTCAATGTAAAATCATTATTAAGAGCGTGTTTGTTAACTTAATGTACACTAAGCATTCAATTAAAGATAAAAGAGCTTGCTTTTATAATAACGATTGTTTATCATTTTATAAAAAATATACATGTGTAGAGTATTATCATTTAGTTTGAATACACACACATTTAAAACACATTCATTAACTTATTTAAAACTCAAATGCAAAACATGCCATATCACTTTGCTTTAAAAAAAATATTGATTTTTCATGTGGCTCTTACATTATTGAATGTATATTTACTGTTTCCCTTGTTACCTTTAGTGGGAACAAGGTTCAAAATTATACAAACAAAAAAATAATAATTTTATATACCAGTATACTTGTATGCACTTATCAATAGTTATATTTATTGTGCAAAGATTATAACACTTCAAAATTAAAAGTTATTATTGATTAAAAATAAAATCAATCGTATCATTTTATTTTGATATTAGCTATTTAATTATAATCTATTATAATATACAATTATGAAATCATTTTTTTTTTGTTAACTATTTGTTGTTATTACGCAAAACCTAAATTATGACTGATTAAATTCAAATAAACAATTGTTTTCTCAGGTCGTATCGGAACACCGCATTACATGGCACCAGAGGTGGTTTCGAGTCAGCTCTACGGCAAACCGGTAGATGTATGGGCAGCGGGCATTTTGCTGCATGTGCTTTTGGTCGGGTATCTACCGTTCACCGGTACGAGGGAGCGACTGTTTGAAGCTATTTGCCGTGGACGTTTGAGAGTAAGTATTGGACGTTTGGAAATAGTAATTATTTATCCTTTTGCTTCAGTGGTAGTAGCCCTGCCTGGTGCCGGTTGGGTCAAACTAACAGAAGCCCTTAAGGCAATCGACAGTCCCGACCTAAACACTATTCCCGATTCGTTATCATCCATCGAGGAGACCAATGCTACGATCGGTGCTTTCACTAACCATCTTCGAACTGCTATCAGTGCATCCTGAAGGCAGGTTCCAGCGGCGAATGATTGACGCTGGGTCCTGCCTGAGGATGTGAGGGAGTTGTTGAGAGCAAAGAACGCAGCTATCCGGGCGTACGATTACGCTCCGACCGAGGCAAACCGCATCCGTATAAGGGCTTTACAGCGAGATGTCAAATCTGGCATACGCGAATGGCGGTCTAACAACTGGGACACGCTTCTTGAAGAGATTTCGCCTTCGCATCTGGCTTACTGGAGCTTGAAAACCCTAGCCTAGCCCAACAATGTACACCGAGTACAGAAAGAACTAACTCCCCCCACTTAGAAACTGTGAATAGCACAGTGGAAACTAAATGCGGCCACCCACCGACTGACACCCTCCAACCGGTAACGGTGGAAGAGGTACAGACGACAATAATTACAAACCTAAAACCGCGGAAAGCCCCAGGTCCAGACGAAATACCAAACAGGGTTCTGAAAGCTCTCCCACTCGCACTCATACAACTGTTAGTAGTTATATTCAATATCTTACTGACAAACTGCTCCTTTCCGCAAACATGGAAGGAAACGATCGTCATCGGTATTAGGAAACCCGGAAAACCGGCTAATTTACAAGTTACCGTCCTATTAGTCTGCTTAGTGCGATAGGCAAATTATACGAAAGGATCATTTTGAACCGGCTTCGACAGGTCATCCACTCCAAGCACCTGTTACCGGACGAACAGTTCGGCTTTAGGTCCCGTCACTCCTGCGTCCGACAGGTGCACCGCATCACAGAGCACATCTTGGAGCAAAGGAACGCAGGTCGAAAACCGATAGGCACGGGTGCGCTTTTCTTTGACGTGGCGACAGCCTTCGACAAGGTCTGGCACAACGGCTTGTGATTCAAGCTCTTCGAACTAGGCGTGCCAGACAGCCTCGTGCACATCATACGAAACTTTTTACAGTGTTGAACCTTTCGTTACAGATTGGATGGTGCACTCTCTAATCCCCGCCCTGTATTAGCCGGTGTCCCTCAAGGCTCGGTGCTTTCTCCGACTTTGTTTTCACTATACACTAGTGACATGCCGAAGACGGAGAAAGTAGAACTCGCGCTCTTCGCAGACGACACTGCGCTATACACATCTGATAGGAATCTACGTAGGTTAACTAGAATACTCCAATCTGCAGCCAACGCATTAGGCGCTTGGTTTAGGAAATGGAGAATAGAAGTCAACCCAGAAAATAGTGCAGCAGTGTACTCCCTCTTTCAACCTGCTCTAGGACAACCTCTAGGAAACCCTCCAAAAGATTAGGCCACATCTCCCTGTTTGGTACTCCGATCCCCTGGGTTAAAAAAGTCAAATAGTTAGGAGTCACTTTAGATAGTGGACCTACATTCGCGGATCACATAAAACGAATCCGGGACCGAGCCACCTGTGTCATGGGTAGGCTGCACCACCTAACCTGCAAGAAAAGTAAAATTTCGCTTAGAAATAAGCTTACACTTTACAAAACTTGCATCCGCCCCGTCATGACATATGCCAGTGTAGTTTTCGCTCACGCCAGCAAGTCGAATATCAATCACTTGCAGGTTATTCAAAATAGGTTCTTACGCAAATGCGTCGGGGCCCCGCCCTATATCCGCAATTTAGATCTGCATAAAGATCTCGAGCTGTCCACTATTGCCACGTTGATGAAGTTGGTGTCTAGACGCTACTTCGATAACGTTCCCCACCATCCCAACCCGCTGGTCAATAAGTCAGCTGACTACACAGCTAACCCAGAGGCGCCGGTCCGTTACAGGCGTCCGCGTAACGTCTTAACAGATCCCGACGACGCTATTACAACAAGGAACGCCGGCGTTCCAGTCAGAAATAGGGCAACACGGCATTCGAATCGCCTAACCCACCGGTGGGCCAGGCTAACGCGGCGTACGCATTCCTACTGAGTTTCTTGCTGGTTCTTTCTGGCCACAAAGTCCGGTGAAATTTAAAAGGCTAATAGGGCCATAAAGAAACTGTCCATTCCGAAAAAAAAAGCCCTGCCTAGTAGGCTGGAGGTCCCAGGTTCGAGCCTAGACGGAGGAGCATTCATTTGTGTGATGAACATAGATGTTTGTTCTCGGGTCATGGTTGTTTGTATTTATAGGCGTATGTTTATTCTGGTGGATTCTTCCGCGCCAATTCGCTGTACGGTCATCCATAACACAAGCTCTGCTTACTTTGGACCTTCACGGTAAAATAGTTTTAAGGAGTAGTATGTATGTCTATTTAGTCTATTTAGTCTATTGGAATATAATTTAAGGAGATAAGTACACTTATTTTCTTAGCTATCTAGACACTGCACTTAATTTATGATTAAAAATGGGTCTTATAATTTACGTAAAGTAATTAATCATATCTGGCTCGACTATAAGAACTGGCTCCCTAAGAATTATGATAGTAACATTTGGTCATATTTATCTAATTATTCTTATCACATTTCCCCAGTTTGATGCACCAATGTGGGATGATATAAGCGACGCAGCCAAAGATCTTGTTCAGAGAATGCTGACGGTTGATCACACCCAACGCATTACTATACAAGAGGTCTTGAACCATCGCTGGATAAGAGTAAGTATTAATGTGACAAATAACACAGATCTGTATATATTAATCTTTTTGTCCCTTTTTAAATTAATAACCGATCTTTGTTAACTATGTTCAAATAGTATATAAGTACCTATATCATCTAAAATGTTTATTTATTAAAAAGAATTCGCAAGAATTTTGATTATTGTATTTTTGTAAGATTATATAATAGAGGTTACGCCGAATAACAAATATAGTGTCGAGATTTTTTTTTATATACACTTATCAATGTAAGAGGCATTGTTTGTTGTGGACGTTGTCATATTTGACCTAATTTGGTTCTGATCGCACCAACACTGCAAATGTTACAAGTGGTTCATCAGATAATAGATAAAAATAAGCGACGTGCTAGGCAGTTTCTATTTTAGCCGATCATGAAACGCGCGCTTGATCACGGTTTCGGGAGTTTTTTCCCGCGGAAATACCTAACTTACCTTGGAACAAAGTAGGCACAGATATGTATGTACTTTCAAAAAAAGATTGATTTGAATCTATTCAGTTGAAAGAAAATTACTAATTTATAATTTCAATATATTATTGTTCAAACTGGCTAAAGCCACAGCAACCTTTGACTGAAGGGTATATTTCTAATGATGTTTTTATTTACTTATCAATTCATACCACCAAACTACAGGACCGCGATAAGCAAAATCGCGTCCATCTAGCTACAACAGTAGAGGAACTGAAGAAGTTCAATAGCCGGCGCCGCTTGCGCGCAGCGACGGTGGCCGCGGCGGCCGCGGACGATGAGGAGGAGGACGAGCAGCCGCCGAGACAACAAGCTATGATCGATGAGGCTAATGCTGCTGGTGAGATAGAAAAGGGTTTTACTTTTATTTTATCTGCCAACTTTCGGTCCCGGATTTACTTCGCCAAAATCCGATATATGTGAAAATTTTAATATAAAAGTTAATATAAATACAATATTCCAAGACAAATTTGTAAAAATAATCACAACCAAAAAATACATTCTACATAATAGAGACCTGACGTAACTTTGCATGATAAGAAAAATGACCAATAATTCGTTCAGCCGAAAGACGTCCATTGCAGAAAATAAGCCGAATTTCACAAACGAACTAATTGACATATTTATATATTTATTGAACCATTAATAATACAATAATGGTTGTAAATTGTTTTAAAGACAAAGTACAAATTTTCAATCTAAAATACACACTTTATTATACAGTTTTCCTTATATAAAAAAGAATAAACTACATTTAAGAAACTAAGTAAATATTTATACAATACTTCCATACAACATTTCGTTTCGTACCTACAGCTCGCCCGATTGACCACCAAGGGAGCGAGAAAGCATTCATACACATAACAAAAATAAAAACCAGTTGAGCAAGTTAACGGGATTTTCCAATGACATATTACATATAGACAAGTCATACCCAAACATTACCGCACAATAAAACGGCGTCAACTTAACTATACATACCTACCCGATACAGTAATATAAATTTGTGGGAGAAGGAAAGAATCATACGGTTCACGTGTTGTAAGAAAAAGATATCTATGTACATACTTCGTGACGTTGCTTCGCGCGTAAATTGTCGCAGTATATAGCGTTCTCTTTTACTCCCACATACAAAATCATATTACATCTCGCTCTTTGAGTTTGTCGAAATGTATAGCCATGTCAATTTTAAAACGTCATTTTAAATAGAAAAATAAAACAATAATCTTATAGTATAGTTATAGTATAAAAAAATAGTCCTTACGTATGAAAAGAAACGTTTTTTTCTGTCTTTAACAGTAAGAGTAGCGTTTTAGCGTGTTAGCGAGTTTAACACAAGAAAGCATTGTACGGTATTAAAAACACAGAATAGGGAATAAGTTTTGTTTCACGTTCAGCCGTGACACTGGGTTGCACAAGACTAAGTGAAATGCGGGTAATTGCCTTGTATTTGCGTTGCCAGTATTGAGAGTGGACAACTTGTCTACATGTAATATGTCATTGGGATTTTCAGAGTTTCCTAACTCTGTTCAATATGACGAATAATTTTATCAATTGTAGGTTTATTTTTATTATTAATTTGTGTATATTCATATTTATTATGTTGTATAAACGTCAAAGTTTTTGTAAGAAGTATTTTTAAGTGTGGTTATGTTATTTTGGTTGATTTGGTTTTAATTTCAGTTGATACATTATTAATTAGATGGGGTATTAGATATTCTGAGTACTTCTTGTTCCTATTGAATCATGTTTTTGGGTCTGACAATCTTTGCGGAAATATTGTTCGATAAGTAAGGTCAGTTCGACTTTTTTGTGAATTGGAAATACTTCACAGTATTAACATGGTCTAGATGGATTTTCAGTTAAGTATATAAGTTTTAGATTTTGGATGGGACTATTAGTTTCAGTAATCTGTATTGAATATTATATATTGATTTAGATATGTTTTGTAAGCCGTGTCAAAAGCAATTTACTGAAGTCACTTGTTATTTCCGGACTTCGTAATTTTTACTTAGTTGTTACCTGAACCTTGCGAGGCTTTTTACAAATAAATAAATCGTTTGCCTTTACTATTTCTTGGCTATATATTTAAAAATTTGTGAGGACATTATTTGTTACACTTCTGTCAAATATTGACAGTGACAGTATACCTATTATTATTATTATTATTTTGTGTTTTATGGCAATCAGTTGTTGTTACTACACAAAAAATATTTCTGCCAATTACAAGTATTAATATAATAAAAGTAATTATAAATTAACATTGTTTTTAATTTGTATACCTATTTGCGCAATAGCATGGTACGGGTGACAGTTGCCTGTATGACGTTGACATCTGTCAGTACCACATGATGCGTCTATGGCGTTACGTTATACGCATACAACTTTGCTTAATTTTTCTTTCAATCAGATTTTATTTGTAGAGTAGAACATTTTGGTTAGGTTTAATTTAATTTACTACAGTTATTAATGATTTCATATAGTACGAATGTGGTACAGCTAAAATACTAAGTCATAGTTTGTAAACTGCGGCAACATTCAAGAGTGAAACGAAACGTTACTGAAACTGTCACCCGCACCATGCTATAGCCAATGACATATTACACATAGACAAGTCATACCCAAACATTACGGCACAAAAACGCGGCGTCAACGTAACTATACATACCTACCCGATATATAGAGTAATAACATTTGTGGGAGAAGGAAAGAATAATACGGTTAACTTGTTGTAAGAAAGAGATACCTATGTACTTCGTGACGTTGCTTCGGACTAATCGGTCGCGAGCGCACGTGACGTAGTACGTAAATTGTCGAAACTCTATAGCGTTGTCTCTTTTACTCCCACATACAAAATAATATTACATCTCGCTCTTCGAGTTTGTTGAAACGAATAGCCATGTCAATTTTAAAACGTCATTTTAAATAGCAAAATAAAATAATAAATAAGATATTTATAAAAAAAACTTACGCATGAAAAAAAACGTTTATTCTATCTTTAACAGTAACAGTGTAATTAGTACACTGTCTAAACACACAAGAAGTCATTGTACGGTATTAAAAACACAGAATAGGGAATAAGTTTTGTTTGATGTTTAGCCGTGACACTGAGTTGCACGAGTCAAATAGCTGGCAACTGCCTTGCATTGCCATTTGCCATTTTTGAGAGCGAATAACCTGTCTAAATACAGTGTAGCTGTATTGATCGTGGATTTTTATGTTTAAAATTGTAATAAACATGTCTCTATTGAATTAATCAAATTTTTTTATATCACTAACACTTGGATAAGAACCCTTGACACAAAAATAAAATATACTACGATATATTTACATTTTTGCATATACCTATGCATAGTTTCGACATGGATGTGCCGAAGCGTGTTGCTCGAGAAACTCATCACATCACAATGGTTAGTAGGATATAGTTGCGCTTGACACAGTTATATTTTTTATAATTAATTGTATTAAAATACGTTTTAAATAATGTTGTAGGCCTCTGTAACATTATTTAAAAGGTATTTTTGCAACCTTAAAAAACTATTTTAAAGTTTTAACCTCTATTAAGCATTTTCTTCTACTTATTTATTATTGTAAATATTATTATACTTTGTTGTTGCAGCCGTAAACCTAATAGTGGAGTCATTGGACGACGTGGCGGTCTTGCAAGACGGTCCACCGTTTATAGACCCGGACCTCTTCCATAGCGTTTTGGATGATTTGCAGCTACGAGCTTTGCTTGAGGTACATATAAAAGCTCGCCAGTATTTTTCACTTTATTCTTCGCTGGAATATTAACACGTGATGCACCTGGTAAATGGTATCCGTGCCCAAGGTAATGAATACTCTATCAAAAACAGTGTGACTTATGCAAGTTTTGACTCTCACGCCATGAAGGCCTTTGATTTTAGTACGAAACAAAGTTCGCACCGGCAAAATGTGGAATGAGCTGCGAGCGTCTATTTTTTCTAAAACTCTTAGTCCTGGGCTCTTGAAAATAAATTGACTAGGTACCTCTTGGATGTCCTCGTTTTCATCATCGCTTTCCATTAGGTGAACTGGAAGATAAAACTTATGTCCAATTACCAATAAAAAAAACTGTTAATTCATAATGATTCCGCAGCGACCTGAAGAAATGAATAATACGATTTATTGAATGCACACGTTTATTTTGAATAGGGTACGCCGCTACAATTCCTTTCGTTTATGGGGTCACATTTACAACACAATCGTTAATTTTTAGTTAAACTGAACAAGTTACATGACGAATAAATGAGTGCTAGCGAGATGAAACAACTAGGGTCTTGCTGAAGTGTCACTCGCTGCAGGAACCGCCGAGGAAAGAGGACGAGCGCGCCGGCGCTCGTGGTTTTATTGAAATAACGCGTGGGGCGCGGGGCGCGCGGGGCAGACGCGGCGATGGAATGTTCCCGATGTGGAGAAACGGCGTGAACATACTCCGGGGCCTTGAAAGGCTGCCTTGACTTTCAACTTTCTTCCTGCTCCAGTAGGGGGGCATTTGTTTCATTTGTTCGATGAGCTTGAAGCGGTTGGTCTTCCTGGGTTTTGCCAAGGAGAAAGTGCCCCGGGGTGAGTACCAAACAATCACCAGGAGATGAGGAAAGGGGTAGTATGGGACGGCTGTTAAGGATGGCCTCTACCTGAGCGAACAGTGAGGAGAGTTCCTCAAAAATTAAGTGAGTGTTACCCATAATTCTCTTAATGTAAAATTTGGCAGACTTAATGCCAGCTCCTGCAAAGCCGTTAAGTGAAGGGGCGTAAGCGGGAGAGAATTTAAAGTTTATGTCTTGATCAGATGCAATCTCCAATATTGGTGCAGAGTGTTTAGGAAAATTATTTACCCCTTCTAGAAATATATCTTTTGAAAGTTAGGAACAAAGGAATCTTTAGATAGTTCACTTACAGCCTCTACGTGAACACATTTGTATCGAAGACATATAAATAGACAAATAGCATTTAGTTAATTTACAACCTCTGCCTCTACGATCAGTAATTAGAAACGGTCCAGCAAAATCTAATGAAATACTAAGAAATGGAAAATCTAGTATCAGCCTTTGTGGTGGCAGATCACCCATAATGTTGACATAGTTTTAGCATCGTATCTCCGACAAGTGGTGCAAGCGCGGGCCGTGCGTCGAGCCAAGTAGCGAGCTCCTGTTACCCAAACTTGCTCGCGCACAGATGACAATAGCAATTGTGGACCTGCATGTAAGAGGCGAGTGTGTTCATGTGTGAATATGAGTTTTGAAAGAGTGTTTTGATGAAAGTAGAGCTGGATGCTTTCTATCGTAATCGAAATTACACTTACGTAACCTCCCCCCTACTCTCAGGATTCCCTGAGAGTCAATAACGGTGTCAAAGAAGCTAGAGAAGACTTTGGACTTATGACTTTATAACTACTTAGCAAATTTATTTGATTATGAACTGTTTCTGATTTCATTATGAACTGCTGTGCGCAGCGTCACAAAATATGTGCAACTCCAAATAAGAAACATACAATAGTACACAACACGAGAGATGTTTAAAGATTTAAGACAAAAACATTATTAACAAATGGCCCCAGATCCCAAGAATATCTCGGGGCACTGGGTCATCCCATTCAGATTGGAGAATCGAGAAGAATACAACGAATAAACGAGGAATATTGGGTGATGGCCTTGGCAAACCACGCAAGGCCCGCAGTTTTGTACTGAAACTGAGAATGATTTAATTTGACTTGAGGTTCCAGGTTGACTGGTATTATTATGATTGTATTTGACAAAGGTGTTACTACCCTTGGATGGTAATTGATTATGCCACTTAGATTTAAAACTTTCATTAGTTCTGGAAGGCGATGGCCTATCCCATTTTGACCTGCAAATTACTTCTAAACAACACGAGAGATGTTTAAAGATTTAAGACAAAAACATTATTAACAAATGGCCCCAGATCCCAAGAATATCTCGGCGCACTGGGTCATCCCATTCAGATTGGAGAATCGAGAAGAATACAACGAATAAACGAGGAATATTGGGTCATGGCCTTGGCAAACCACGCAAGGCCCGCAGTTTTGTACTGAAACTGAGAATGATTTAATTTGACTTGAGGTTCCAGGTTGACTGGTATTATTATGATTGTATTTGACAAAGGTGTTACTACCCTTCGATGGTAATTGATTATGCCACTTAGATTTGAAACTTTCATTAGTTCTGGGTGGCGATGGCCTATCCCATTTTGACCTGCAAATTACTTCTAAAATATCAGCGCTCTTATGAACAATATGAACTTAAAAACTCTCTAAATTCAACAAGCGAGGGCAGCTCAGGCAAAATATTAAGATGTTCTTCCCACTTAACACGGGTGGATTGATCAAGCCTTTGAGCTGCAATGTGAATTATGAGACCATCTCAGTGCTCAGTAGGCTGGCCTAAAGTCTTGAGCGCTCTTAAGTTTTTAGAGATGTGGTCACTCAAGTGTCTCAATGATTTATCAGATTCACGCTGCATGGGTGCTATGTTTAGCAAAGAGTTCAGGTGATAAAAGGTTAATTGACGCTTATTGTTGTAGCGTTCACAGAGAAGCTGCCACGCACCTGCATAATTATTTTCAGAAACTTCAAGATTTTGAATTATATGGGCAGGCTCACCTTCCAAATAGGAATAGTAATACGATTTATTGAATGCACACGTTTATTTTGAATAGGGTACGCCGCTACAATTCCTTTCGTTTATGGGGTCACATTAACAATACAATCGTTAATTTTTAGTTAAACTGAACAAGTTACATGACGAATAAATGAGTGCTAGCGAGATGAAACAACTAGGGTCTTGCTGAATCACTCGCTGCAGTAACCGCCGAGTAAAGAGGACAAGCGCGCCGGCGCTCGTGGTTTTATTGAAATGATGCGCGGGGCGCGCGGGGCCGACGCGGCTATGGAATGTTCCCGATGTGGAGAAACGGCGTGAACACGTACAAAACTCGAAACTTGCTCAAGGTGTAAGGTGATTGTGAAAACTCGCACTAGTAAACACAGTAAAATTAAATTAATCAATATAACCCAAGATATATGACAACGAGTACTTCTTGGATCGCGTGCTTGTGTGCTAGCTATGAACGTATAAATGTTCATTCAAATTTGTTCCGGAAAAATACGCGTGCGAAGTTACAATAAAAGATTAGTAGATGCTTCAAAATTTAAGACTTTTCTGTAAATGACTTACTTTAAACTGTGTAAGTATATAAGAGTCGCTATACTATTTCCATCGTATTTACTATGAAGTTTAGCATATGTTATTTAACATCAATAAAATACTCATATCTGGATGCAGACTATGCAAGTCTCCACGATGGTAACAAGCGACAACGCTGTCGGCAAACGGTCGAGAGCCGCAACACAATATACAAAATACGTACAATGAACTTTAGCGTCTCCAGACAGACGCTTGTTGCAGTGTCCCGTTAATATGTATGTAAATATGTGAACCACAATACATGTACAGCATATTATTGAGCCTTAGCGAATATCATGTAACATGAATTTCCGACACAGGTGTACGACCGCATAGCATGCACGGTAGTAGTGACCAGTGGCCGCGCGCCCGCGGCCGATGGTCGCCAGCGCTGTAGACAGACGCTCGACGCCGTATCTCGACTGCGGCACGCGGGATCCGCGCCGGCCGCCGCGACCCCGGCTACTGCTGCGGCCATACATGAGCTGAGGAGGTTGCTAGCTGCGCCGTATATTAAGGTAGGTTTTAGTTAAAACCACACGAGAAATATACCTACAGAAGAGTTAACATTAAAATAGTTTATTCACACACAATTTAGAAGTACAATAAAAATCGTAAGATTTAATTATGGATGACATAATTTACATCACTCGGCTTTAATAATGTTCAAATCCTGCCCCGTCCTTGGCACAGGTTTTTACATAATATTTGTATGAATTATCGACAATGTCGCACTTTGATGACCTCTCCCCACCCTTTTGATTTGTGATGTTAAATTGTGTTAGGAACCCTTCTAGCTTCCGCCACGATTAAAAATGTTCGGGATGGCTGAAACAAGGCGAAGAATCTCACAGCGTTCTCATTTTGGTTCTATGGTACAATTTCAATTCACCCATGGTATTCAAACCAAGTGACTCAAAATAACGCCGTCCGTGAAATTAAGTTATTTAAGTGTCTCGAAAATTTAAATACAACTGTGCTCATTTCAGCTGGATTAGTGACATTTACTAACATTGAAGCTCACACCAGCGCCTTGAACCAAATATAATCGTAAACGTCTCGCCCGAAATAACACTAAATTACAACTAAATACTAGTATGTTTTGTAGTAGACAAAGTTTTTTCCGATCAACTATTTTTTATTCTTCAACTTCCTTCATCTGTATAGTCCCTCCAACGCTTTTCTATCTTTACGATTCCATGTGTGTAGAATGATTTACCTTTGGCTTCAAAATAAGCCTCCGTTGTTGCGTTTATATCACGCCCTGGAGCATTTTTTAGGTATACAAACTGGCAGTAATTTTTGGGGGCCAGATCAGACTTAATTCGAAGACCTTTTCGTTTATTTTGGCCATCGTTATCATGGACACGATTTGACTAGATGCATTTGTCCTGGTGTAAGATAACAATTGTTTCTTCATTTGAGGCCGTTTTTCTAATGTTTCTTACTTTAATCGTTCCAATAATTCCAATGTAATGTTCACTATTCATATTTTTATCTTATATTGTATATCTTATATGTAGTCTTTGGAGAGGATTCCATACGCATCTCATAATATAGAGTACATTACCTTGCCAGCAGATGTTTGTGTCTTAGTGGCAGCTTTCACTGCCTGCTCTCCACTGTGCTGACTGCCGTTTGGGTTCCAGACTGAAATGGTGAATCCATCCATTATATGCTCTCACGTTTCTGGCCTTACGAGACTGATTTAACTTTATTTTCGTATTAAATGTCATACTCGTAGTTACTTTGACTATGAAATTTTAACCTTAAGTTGTTCTAGTCGATTCGATTGCACCGTGACACTTTTACACGTATTCAATCAAAATGGCAACGACAAAAGTTATTTCTAAACTCAAATATTTTTAAACAATAAGTACCTACTTATTTAACCACATTACAGAAGGGTTCTAGGTACTTCTAATTGTAGGCGGTCTAGCAAAGAGTTTTGGAGTAATTTACAGAATTAGATAACTTGGCAATTCGATTTGAGTAGACATTCATTCAAATTGTTAAAATTTAAACTCATAATCATCCTAGCGCTTAAACTCTATTATACTCAGCCTGTAAAATAGTTGCTTTAAAATAAATTAATACACAATCGGAAAATTAAGAAAAAAGTAGCGAGCAAGCTCCTTTTATCTTAACTTAAACTATTCGAGTTTGACAAATTGACTACCGATTATAATGACTAATTTAACTTATTTATTGTAGTGTTGTAAGACAGTCTTTAAATATAGTAAAAATACACCTATCACAGCGGTCGGTAAATTACCCGGTTGCATGTCAGAGTTTAGTCGACAAATATCAAGAACATAAACCTGTATTAACCACTATTTATAGAAACATTCCATCATTCCATAAAAGCAATGGCAGCATTTGATATCGAAATAATTAGCAATTATTTTTTGTCATTAAGCTTTACGTGTACTAGACACACCAAGAAATTATTTCAAGAAAGTCTTGAGTTACGACTCTGGATCCGTCAATGATACCTACATTTGAGAACTTTATTCGTAAACAATCAAATTAAAGTACTCGAACGTACCTTTCCGAATCAATGTAATCTGCGTCGTTATCACCCAAACAGTAAGCTCAAAACTAATAGTAAAAACGTAAAACAAAATACTCGTCCGTCTTCATTTTCAAATTCACTACCTCATTGCCTTGGCGGAAGTTTCTGATAAAAACTAAGTTTAGTGATAAGCTAATCTGTCCTTATTATAATCGAAACTATATGATTAACATATAGAAGTTCAGGTATAATATTCTAGATCGAAAAAGAAGACTAATTTGGAGGCTACGAATAAAACATATTACATATAGTCAAGTCATACCCAAACGTTACCGCACAAAAAAACGGCGTCAACTTAACTATACATACGTAGTACCTACCCGAGACAGTAATACAAATTTGTGGGAGAAGGAAAGAATAATACGGTTCACTTGTTGTAAGAAAGAGCGTTGTCTCTTTTACTCCCACATATAAAATCGTACATCTCGCTCTTTTAATTTTGTCGAAATGTATATCCATGTCAATTTTAAAACGTCATTTTAAATAGAAAAATAACACAATAAATATTATAGTTATAAAAAACAGTAAGAGTGTAATTAGTACATTGACTAAACACACAAGAAAGCATTGTACGGTATTAAAAACACAGAATTGGGAATAAGTTTTGTCTGACGTTCAGCCGTGACACTGGGTTGCACAAGACTAATGCGGGCAATTGCCTTGTATTTGCGTTGCCATTATTGAGAGTGGACAACTTGTCTATATGTAATATGTCATTGGCTACGAATCAGACGAATAAACTTCACTCCCTCTTTTTAAATTTACATCGCTTTTATCTTTTCCAGTCTGCTAATTTCCGTTATTTGCAATAGGCCTGTTTGGTATGTTGGTAAGTAGCCTTGCCTTCCATGCCAGAGGTCCCGGGTTCGAATCCTGGTAGGGGCAGATATATTATTATATTTGCTTTCTAGTCATGGATGTGTATTTACGTTTATTTAAGTTTATTTCTAATATTTATATATAAAAAAAAATATTTACGTGTGTTTATATATTTCTTAAGTTTATTTATCCGTTATCTAGTATCCATAACACAAGTTCTTTAATGATACTTAATTTGGGCTAGATAATGTGGTGTGATTGTTAGAAAAAAAAAAAAAAAAAAAAAAAAAAAAAAAATTAACAGAATTACAACTGACCCGTGGAATAGACCTACTGGGGAAACCACATTAAAAAAAACGCGCTAAGTACACTACCTCATAGGTGGTGGGAAATGTGTGCATATTATGACGATTATAACTTTTACAACTTTTTGAATCGTTATATCTCGGAAACAAACGGTGGCTCGTAGGAAAAAAAGTATTGATAAATTTTTATAGATAATTTTATGTTCTACAATTTTTATCTGGAGTATTTTTGTGATAAAACTTACCGTTTTGCTGAGAATTTCGAAAAACTCGTTTTTTTGACCTTACCTTGAATAATTTTTTTCCGTACAGGGGATAGATGGGGAACATTCAAATTTTATTTATAGTTATATTTTGAACGATTTTACTGATTTTCAGCTTGTTGTAAATTAATGTACCTTGGAATGTCTAGATTGACCGGACTTATTAGTCAGAGTGTCTTTAATTAGTTGACCATACCTTTTTTTAATTTATACGCCTTGATTTCTAGTTATTTACGATAATCATTTAGGACGTCTTAACGTTATCAAAAATATTTAGTTTTTATATCTCACAATGCCTATGCGAATGATTTAAATATTATTGCTAGTTATTATTGTATTGAAAACAAAAATAAAAAATCGTAGTAAACTTAATATCCACTGAGCGTCTTTAATGTTGTGACCACCACTGTATATCTCTTTATATTTTTATAATAGTTAGTATAGAACCAAGCTAAAAGCGTTTGACCCTTTATAACCAAAGATAATCATAGCTAACTTATAATTCCAAGGTAAGTGTAAGATTATATTTAAATTATTCATAAAATACCAATTTTGACAGTGAATTTTTAAACTTATGCGGTTGGAATCTACAGGGTGATTGACCTTCAAACCTAAAATTTAGATGCCTTACATCGAGGTGTTTCCCAATTACCCCCATGTATGTTTTGCTTACTTAGGAGATAAAATTATTTCTATAATTTTTTCCTTAATTTTCACCTATTATTGGTTTTAAATTTTTTTCTTAGTCTGGCGAGCACTTGTAGTTCGTTTTTTTAACAATAATTACTAACGATACTTACAAGTACCACCTTAAAAACTACGATGTATCTAGGTATTGCGGAACTTATTTAAAATTTAGTCGCAAGTTCAGAATTACTGTCCGAACTTGGTGACTGCACATGTTTAATGTATTGAAAAAAATTTTTTATGAGTAACCTTTGGTTACTTAGTATTGTTAAAAACTGCAACAAAAAATGAGATTGGACGTTTTGATAAATACCTAACTTAGCTCAAGTTGTGTTTGTGTTCAAACAGTACCACCCATACCCTTGTTATGCATTAGTAATAATATATTCATAATTTCTGTAACGTAAATGAGCTATTTTTTGTCTACTGTAAAATTGCATTTATCTAGATAGAAGGTATTGGCACTTCACCGTCCATACCTACATGTACGAGTGAGAGAGAGATAGCAATGTTTTGGTCCTGGCGTTTCGTCGGGTGGAACCGCAAAACGCTCGCTTCGCTCGCTCGGCTCTCGCGTGTGTTAACTGCATACAAACCTTTCTTTTTTTTGTTTTGGGGGGGAAAATGCATTACGCATACCACCCGGGCGCAGGGGGCACCCGAGTGGTTATGTGGGACTCCCGTATAGGCTAATGAGACCCTCGGTATACCCACTAAAAACCCCCCCCATCTTCCTCCTCGCCGCCCTGTGACGGGGTTACGGGAACGCTTCCGCACACATCCGCGACCCCGCCGGTGGCAGCCGCCTACAAGCGGCTCCATCGAACCTAACCTAACCCAATTTTTTCTAGTAAATATTTTGTCCATGAGTAGGGTATTAAACAATAGTTTGTAAAATGATAAATTTATCAAGTATAATTTTGTAAAACGTTGCCTTTGAAATGAAAATTTCTTATTTGTCATTTGATGGGATACCGTCTCCGTTATTTACTTGCATTGTTAATTATTTACAATTGTATGTCTTATCATTTCTTCATTCGGTTCAAGCATGCATGCAAGCAAGCAATCATGCAGCCTCAGCCGCTACGGCTCACAGGGTGTCAACGCTTCGTTACAGCGGGCGGGGGCTGCCCTCCCTCCGCGGGTTTATAAAAACACTCAAGGGCGGGACAGAAAAGTACCGCGTGGTCTCGGGGTTCGCCAATTCGGTTCTGTATTATTGTGTTATATATTTTGATTATAGTGAGATGATTATTTACAATTTATCATCATCAGTTCTTAAATAATCTTGGTCAAGTATTATTATTTATTATTCACGTGCAAATCGCTTTTTGGCATGACGTACATACTGACTAACCTGCTCCTCCTCGCTGCGGTCGACGTGGCACCTAATATTATTTATTGTTACTTTCAAGACTCAACAGAAAGTAGGTACATGTGATCTGTACTTGATAAATTAGGCACCAAAAGTATTTCTTTTACTTGAAATTTATGACTTAAGAGGTTACGGATACTTCCATTACGCGTTTTGTATTTTATGGTAATTTATCTTTAGACGTATAACAGTTATGTCCTTTACATTTATGCTGTATAAAATTATGATAAAGAAAATTAGAGTAAGTGAAACTTATGGCAATGAAACCATTCTGCGTGTATAATATTCTGTTTATCTCAATTTATGCAAAAAAACTTTATGCTGAAACTGTTATGCAAAAATACATTATGACAAAAAAAAGTTATGGGACCGAAAGGGCTCCCCTTAAAAATTGCCTCCATTTTCCAATACACATTACAGGTCAGTTACAGAAAATAAACCCTAGTTAAAAATAGATTTTTGGTCTTATTTTATTGGTTAATCCTGGGTAGTTTTTAACATTACTAAGAATCCACAGGTTTCCCATTTTAATTTTTTTTTGATACATTAAACATGTGGAGTTACAAAGTTAGGACAGCAATTCTTACCTTGCGACTAAATTTTTATGTAAGTTCCGCAATACCTAGATGCATCGTAGTTTTTAAGGTGGTATTTGTGAGTATTGTTAATAATTATTACCAAAAAAAGAAACTACAAGAAAAAAATTTAAAACCAATAATTGTTTAGTTAAGGAAAAAATAATTAAAATAATTCTCTCTCCTAAACTAAGCAAAATCGTAGAACATACATGGGGGTGGTTTCGATACACCTTGATGTAAGGCATCTAAATTTTAGCTTTATGGGCTAAATGGCTAGGCGTTAATATTACGCTACCTACATAAAGATCATCTAGTACTTTTATCATGAAATTTTAATTTATTACAAATACAATTACAACGAAACGAACCTTTATTTTAAATCTAAATTAAGGGTCCGTTTTCCCCAGTAGCTAAGTGGATTAGGAAAATATCTTATAATATGATAAATGAAATGAATAGCAAGCACTTCCTAAATAAAACAATTCAAACAAAAACAGGTTTCTTTTAGTGGTAAAAATTTTTTACTTTTACAACATGTTACTAATATATAACTCGCAGAAAAAGGCGATAAGGTGATTTTAGGGAAAATTCATAAAATAATCTGTCATTCAACCTCTTTACGACATCATCATCATCAAGAATCCATAGAATATGTTACAGTGGTGCCTTCCAGGAAATAAAATATCCGTTTTAATGCGATTTTATAAAGATAACTACTCCGTATCATATAAATTTCTTTAGAAATAGATGTAAAATTAAATATTGCAAATAAATGGTCAATTTGCTTTCTCAAAATACCTCATTCTTTCAGAAAAAAATCTTGTTCTTAGTGCCTTTAAATATAGCATGACTCCATGACTCTACCACCAGTTCGGAAAAACCTTCGTAAAAGAAGAACTGGCAAGAAACTTCACGGGTATCATTTTTTCAAAATAAATGTACAATGACTCTTATGTCTATACAAAATTATACTTATCTCCATCTGTTAGCTCGGCAAGACTCCCTCCCACAAAATATCAGACGGCGGGATCCAGCTATTGTCCTCCACAACCATGTTATAAGGAAATTGTTTTTTTAACTTACGCTAGATATGTTATGTACAGATCGTATTATCTGTATGTTTGGTAGCTGTTATCATCATCAAATCAAACTGCGACTGACATATTTCAGCGGTTCATTGTTATATCGAATACGTAAATTGAAAAAAAATAATTTCCGAGCTCACTAATTTTCGTTCAACAATTCGTTCCTCGACGAATGTTTTTGTTATTACTGAAATAAAACTAAACGATGTACATGAAACTCAGGTACATTTTATGATGTCCTCGACATCCAAATAAATAACTTCACCAATAACTCCATGAGTAATATAATTCAAAGCTTCTCATACGATATTACCTACTATTTATTTGAAATATCATCGCAATCCGACATATACCTCATATGTGTAATTTTATTAGACCACGGATATATTGTGTGAGGAACACGAATCAAATCCCAAGTTCCTATTGGCGTTCCAAGCAAATTCAATATACATAAGTTGGACGTAAACAAGGGATGTTTCCTAAAGAAAATGTTCCCGGAATAATACTTTTCTTCATACAAATTTTCTAAAGAAAACTTCGAAGGCCTGATATTTGTAGGAAATTGGCATTTTCAGGATACGTCGGGCCTTTAATTAGTTTGGGAAATTCTTAAAGGATATGTGGTTCAAATGTACGGTCATATTTGTAAAAGTTTAAATGAAGGTATTAAAAAAGTTTCAACTAATAGATTTCGGGCATCAAATAGAACTGGTTTAAATTTGAAGCTGTTATTTTAAATAAATCTCGAATTAATGTCAGTTTAAACTTAATAATCTCTTATTGGATAAATAACAAATGAGCTTGCCTAATTGTGAACTCATGTTTAAATATTTTGGTAAATATTAACATTTTATATTTATATTATTCGCTTTATCTTTTTTTTTAAATTAACCGTTTGTTATTTTAACTATTATGATATTTGTTAGGTGCATACCTCATCGTGCTATATTTTAATTGTATGATAAAATGAGATATCATTTCTTATAAATTATCGTTTCTAATATTCTTTTAAATTTGCAATAATTTTACTTTTTCAAACTTTAATACTTATTATTGAGTCTTCATACTACTGTCACCTTTATAAAGACATTCTTCGAATGTTAGGCACCGACAGCAAAAAAAACAAATATTGTGGATTTCTCAGGAACTTAGCAACATATTGCTGAGTTTTTAATGCTGAATGATTTGAGGTTTTATGAATCACTGTCCGTTCAAAGTAAAATATACAAACTCACATATCCAATAATATCTAAAAGATCGAATTAAAATAAACTGTACAGTTTGACAAGGAATTAGTTTTGTACTTTTTAGCAGTCAAAAATACCTAAAACTTAGATTTAAATCAAAATCGTTTTTGCACTAAATCGTTCACCGCTAATTTTACTGCATCGCTGATAAACATCATTTTTGATTCATTCAGATTCTGATGTTAAAAAGCTAAACAAACTTCAAGCGATCGTTATTCTGCTTCACTCGTTATCTCGCTGTGACAAAATTATACAAGCGCAAATATTACAATTCCACGTTGAATACTGTACGTATTTATGCCGTGATGATAACGATTGCTGAATGTACGGTGTTAATATCTATGTGTATAAAGTTTATGCTCCCTTTAGATGAAAGTTTTATGTTATGGGCCCGTATATCTTCATTTCTGCTTCCCACTTGGGCCGCATAATCTTTACGTAAAATCCCGTTCTCAGGACGGAAAAGATCATTGTGTGATTCTTAGTAAATTATTATGTTATTCGGATTTTGATTAGATTTTTTCTTGGTTTATGAGATTTCTTTCCACATAATAGAAATAATATGTTTCTTTCGATAGTTTTGAGTTATTAAAGTTAGAATACAGTAATGAAATCTATTTGCCAATCGCCCTCTTTTGAATATGAAGGTTTGTGATCGGTTTCGCTTTACAAATGATTCACCGATGTCTAATTATAAAAAGTGCTAAATTAAATTACCTGTTATATGTAGGCTCCAAAAAAAAATTTAATTAAAGATTTTTTAGTTTCTGTATATTGTAAACTATAAAATGTAGGTGTTTTCTTAATTATATAAAAAAAGTTTTATTGTACCCTTAATACGATTATGACCTATAAGAACCTTTGAATATTTGGTAGTTATGTTTAGGTATTCACATCCGCAATATAAAGTTTTAATAGTTAATTTCATAATTTTTAAGTTTATGGTCATATTATGAAACTTTCTTACTAAAACATGAATATTGCACGCACGTTACTAATAACAACTTATCCGCTTAACGCCGTACTTTCCTAACGTTTCATAAGGGACGAATAATTTATTACTTAACAACAGTTCAGTAAGTGTGAACCCTCTTTAATATTATGTGCTGTCATCAAATATGTATGTGAATTTGTAAGTTTTACTTAATTTATTATATGTTGTGCTCCTTTTAAAATTTATTGTTGAATAGCTTTAATGGTCCAATGTAAGGTGATCGGTTAAATAACAATAAAAAGTGAGCAAAAACATATATTAAACAATATTTTTACCGGATTTTATCGCGTTTTGGTGAGACTGTCTCAATGTGATTTTAGTCTCTTGTGGTCACAGCCGATGTACAGGCAAGGTTAAAATGTAAAATTAAAATATGATTAAACGCGGTACTATGAGAATATAAACTGTTTTCCTTCTTGTTTGTATTTATGGCATTCATTTGTGTGATGAACACAGATATTTGTTCTCGGGTCAAGATATTTGTTTGTATTTATATAAGTATGTTTATTCTGGGTTCCCTCCCAGTTCAATGTATGGTCATCCATAACACAAGCTCTGCTTACTTTGGGGCCATACAGTTGGTGTGTTTGTCTGGGGATTTATTATTATTATTATTACACTATATAATACTCAGTCAAATCGCACTATACTGATTTAGAAAAGATATAAAAGATTTTTCTGATGTGCTCTCTGAAATTGCTTTTCCTTACGCATTTTCCCAGCCGAATAATGAGGTTTATTTTCTCACATACATACATACTTATTCCACCCTTAAACTTTTTTGCCGTAAGCATTCTGTAGACGAAAACGCATCCGCAAATCACTTGGAAAATATTGTAATCGTATAAAAATAATCATCGATGTAGTTAGGTACCTCTCTCTCTGTAACGCCTTGGAAAGCTCTAGATTTGAAAGGAAATTTTCTATAATTTGAATTAATTATAGCTGAAGTTTAATTTCTTTCTCTTCATTAACTTGATATACCTTTAAAGTAAAAGTTTAACAGTTATATTCAAGTCAGGACATAGCAAAGAAAATACTTTTCTATTTAACTTTGTTCCGTACATAAATTTGTCTGTCGAACATGGAAACTTACTTATTGTTAATATTGAAAAAATAAAATATAAAGGAAGTTAACGTAAAGGACTTTATTTCAAAACGTGTATAGTCAAATTGCAAATTAACTGACTTTGAAGGGACTGTAATTACAAAGCTACGTTTAAAATCACAAAATATCAAATTCCGTGCCACGTAAAATCTCGAACAGATCCTTAGTTTTAATAATAAAGTCAAATAAAAAGTAACCAGATTTCGTTTCGCGTCCTTAATATTTTATAAGCAATCGCCACCGTCTAAATTAAGTTAAGGGAAAACCTACTTCGTATTAAATTAAGAAGTTTTTAAAGTACTGTGCCAAGAAGGACTTCTTTTACACGGCGTGTTCAACTTTTTTCGCAATTAGATTTCAAGGTTTTTCTAATTGATGTTGGTCATTGTATTTTGTGTTCTATAAGGATTGATTTAAGAGTTGCATTTCAGTGAAGATAATAGGGGTATTTTTAATGTCAGTTTTGTCATTAATCAAACGCTAATGACTGCTACGTAGGTGGTTTATAAACGAGGGCAGAGCTTAGCATCCGATGCAGCCTCTGATAAAACACTTTGCTGAATGCGGTAATTTCGTGTGTGAATTATGATCTTTCTGTTTTTTTAAATGCACCATGCGTTTTCTATTATTATTTCTCTGAATAACAAGATACGATTCTTAGGATCTTTTAAAAAAAATTTACATGTTTCTAACATGCTCAAAATTGTGAGTAAACTGTTTTGTGACATACTGTATTTTTGTGCTAATGTGAGTCACATTTATTGTAAGGTAGAGTTTACATGAGTAATTATGAAGGTATATGAAATAAGTAGATACAATTAAATTAAAACCTTTTTTGTTTTAAAATTTACCGAGTCTTAAACTGAGAGATCAATGTCTTAATTAATACCTATGGCATTTTATACCTTTTGCAAATATGGTAGCTAACAATAGTCAAAATTAAAAAAGTAGTTAGACGTTGAAGCCGTCTGCTTTGTATTGAGAATGTAATTTGAGCATAGTGTTCAAAAGAAAACGTTTCTGTCTTAAAGGTTTTTGTAAGTGAGGCAGTCTTTTTTCCGGTGTTGCTCTCGTTACATCGTCTCTTATAAAGAACGCTTATATCCTTATAATTTTGTGTTTACTTTTATTGTTTTTTATGTTTTATTAATTCTGTCTTTAAGTCCCAACTTGAGTGATATTTCTGTGGTCATTTTATATTCTCTTACCGTGTCGTTGTTATATCAGTACTTGTTTTGTAATTAATAATGATTCAAAAAGCAAATTATTTTGCTGTAGATAATTAGAAATAATTAATTAGAAATTAGGTAAAATAATATAAAATAAAAATAATTAGAAATTAGATTTGCGGCTTTAGATAATGGAGTTTTCGCGAGAGTATTTCGTAGAGAAACTCGAACTTGGTTCAGCCTGAATATCTAAATTTTTTGTCCTTTTTTTAATGTGTTATTTTCTCGTCTTAATTTCTCATAAACTTGAGTTATCTGCGCAAAAACTGCTAATAAAAAAATTTATACAATTTTCAGTCAGGGTAAATATATCTTTACTTTACACGTAGATGTGAGTTACGTCATATGAGTCACGAAATGTGACTAACATGTTCGGCATTTTGTGAAAAACAATACCTCAATAAGCTACAATATCAAAATAACTTGCAATATAGATTAATACGAAACATAATTATAACATAATTTTTTATTATTATTACTTTTTTATTTTTTTCCAAGGAAATTCCTGTTCTTAGGGAACGTGAAAGGTAACGTGACAAAAATATTATATAAAATACAATAATTTTATAAATTCCATTTTTTCGATGAGCGTATTAAAGAGGAAGATTCATATTAATAGGAAAAGTTGTCCAAATCAAAAAAATGCAACAATGAATCTAAAAAAAAGTCATATTAGTGGGACGTATTTATTTATGTACTTAATGTAATTTTTATGGCCCATTAACAAATTAATTGAGGTTTTTGAGGTTTAAGATAAAATGTTTGTCTCCGTTTGGTTTGGGAACTAAAAATATACTTGAAATAAATTCATCACTTTCATGACAAAATTCTGAGACTGCATTCATTTCTAATAGTTTATTTATCGATCTATTAAAATCTGGAACATCGCTTTAAGGTTGATTTTGAAAAAAAGCATTATTACTTGATAATAAAAGTATTTTGAACCCTTATATCCAGCTGACAATAGTAGGATCGTTTGACCATCGAGTGACCATTGGTAGTATTGTAAACAACAAGCATTTTTTACCTCAATATTTCGAACCTCTTTCGTTGAGGTGGCGGCGGCGGTCGCTGGCCATGTGCCGCTCCATGATGAATTGGTCGTATCGAACGCATTTCCAGTTTGTGGTAATTTTCATGTGCTGAGTTTTGTCTAAAAAAATGTTTTGCTTTTGCCTGGTCTATTGTATTGGTTTTTATGATTGTGTTGTTTTTATGTGCTTTTTATACACTCTTTAGCATTTTTTATACTTTAAGCTTCTTTACATTTTTCTTCAAATTGTTCTCCGAATAAATATTGATACCGAGTTTAATGTGATAAAATAATTGAAATATTATAGTTTACTGATGACAAAATAAACTGCCTCTCGCACAATAGTCTACCATGTCGACCGCGCGACCTAAAGCAGCCAGAGCGACGCCCATATTTTATTGTTATGATGCGATTCAAAAATCTTTAAGAGCCGATTCTGACAAAGCAGCTTTTAGTTCTGGATTGAGAGCAAGCGAAGCAAGTAAGTCGCAATTGCCTGGCACAAGATATTCTTCGATGTTTTTTTCTTTGGTTCCATTTTCAACCCCTTATATAAAATATATTGCCAGCGCGTGGTTATATGGATTCGAGCACCAAACTTATTTTCAAGTTTCGGAGCTTCTCCTAACTAATTTAGAATATCAGCTCGGAGAGGAGTTTCGGATCGTTCCTCTTTCAAAGCCAATTGCGACCTGGAGGTTGAGGTTGTTTCCTCAGTATTTAAGGGCTTTGGAGGTTGCACAGTGATTTGAGGCTCGAGAATTGCTGCAGTTAGCTGTGGCGGTGGCGTGGGAGGTGACTATCAACATATGCGGCGCCGGGTATTCTATCCAGTCGAAAAGCAAGCCATCTTGGTGAAAGGCATAACTCGTCGCCTTATATAACTAATTCATGATCGGATTAGGATCTGTAAAACATGTGATTATTTAGTGCTCGTGCATTTTATGCTTGTACCAACAAAAATAGTCAGTGACAAAGTCAATCCTAGTGCAATTGCTCGTATCACACTAAACATTACTGTACCTACCCACAGTTAGTTGCACGGATAACTGTTTAAGCATATGATACCTTGTAATCCTTCTATTATTATCGGACTGCCTTTCTTTTATTTTTATCTCTAATTTACGGACCTTACGCGTAATAGCAACTTCACTTTTTTGTCTTAAATCTTTTCCCCATGTTCAAAGAATATAGATATTTTGACACACGCAAACGCAGTATGGGCAACGAGTGAACCGCCAAGGCCCAGATGAGGAGCTTATAAAAAATATATAGAAAAAAATATTTTAAAAATCCGTGCAAGGCAAAGACTAGGTAGCGCTTCTACATCTTGTTAACCATAAATCGTAAAAATTTAAGTTGTGCAGCATAATATAGCACCGAGTTCAAAGCACGGTCTTCAGGCGTGGCAAAGCAGGCATTAAGATAAGATTTGTAGTTCATCTTAACACGTGCAGAGCAGCTGATTTTCACCCGTGCGACAAAGACAGGTGTCTATATATCAATCGTTCTGTTTCGTATACTTAATATGTTTAGTTCAAACACATTTCAAAACCCAAACATAATTCAGTTCATGATAAATGTGTTTTCAGAGACACACACTGACTTCAAAATTGATTACGTTGATTAACTGAACAATACGAACTGGGTCGGAGTAAATTAGATTTTAAAACTTACTAGTTTTGTGTTTTCGACGAACCGTAGAAAACAACGTTATTGTGGGTAGAAAATTTCTGCGTATTTATTTTTTTATGTCGATTTCACAATTATTTTTATAAACATGACGTGCATGATTACTTTCATAGACATAATTAGGTAGATTGCTTATGATTCCCGAGTGTTTATTGAAATAGTTGTGTTTATAAAAGCTGGAAATGACGCGATTTTACGACAAAACAGCAGAAATTTTTATTTTTGATAACTGATGACATTTATAATAGATAAATAATTTACCTACCTGAACTACCTTTAAAATATAGCCTTTGTAATATAACTCTTACATGTGTTAAAAATTTACACTTGTGTACGTTGATCCAAAAATGTTGCTGATATGTGTACCATTACGCAATTTATAAATACCGTTTGTCCGTATTTATCGTATGTGCTTTAATCAGATTTCGGACTACGTTTACGATTGTAAGCACAATGCGAGCAAAATCCCAATTACGTTGGAGGATCCGAATTGAATGCCAACATGAGCTGTATGTAGCCAGCACCCATAGTGTATCAAATAGGCCGTAGAAAGATTTGCTCGGCGCAGCTTATGCAGTGGCTGTGAATGGGTGTTTACGTAAAAGGGACAGGTGATGGTTGATTTTTATATTTTTAAACTGCATTTTTGATTGAAATGCATTTTGATTTATTAAGGTTGAACAAAAAAAGCTTGACTGTTTTTTTATTTGTATTTCGTATTCATATTTCGCAAGGAAAGTTTGTTGGAAGTTATTTTCAAATTTGTCTCGTGTCTCGCGTCTCGCCCGTCATATTGTGAGAGGTGCATCAAAAATTTTGATTCTACCATGTTTAACCATATAAAAGTCCAACGTACGTCATTATAATTTATAAAAATGTATACTTAGATGAGAAAGTTTTAAAAAGGTTTTTCATATTGAAAGCTGGATTCATACGCTGCTTAATCCACGGAGTCAAAGTAAGTACTGGTTAGTCACTACTTATTACTGGTTTAAAAGGGTTTTAGTACAGATAATGTAGTATTTTTTGTGTAATGTTATTTTAAAATTAGATATATCTTATAAATCATGAAGGTTTGTGTTTTCAGTTTTATATTTTGTTCTAGACACAGTTTTTCGATGACCTGATAGTTCTGTATCAAGTTATCGACTTGTACGTCTCGAATACAATTCTCTGCAATTATCGACGAGCATAAAGGTTTTGAGATTTAACACAGGCAAATTCTAAAAAAAGCTTATAATGATTTGAACTGGTCTTTCGCAATTTGATACGTTAAATCCAACTGACCAAAACATGGGTTTTAATGAAAAAATAATATTTCAATCCGATTGAAACAAGTTTTCAACTCTGTTGATTAGTATTCGTCCGATTTGGCCATTGATAATGGAAATAGCCGCTTGTTGAATAGTCAGGATTGACGTATTTACACACGATTTCACATTTATCGAAACGATTCGGACAAAGTTCGCATGGAAATGGACAAATGAAACAACACTGATATCGTGATGCATTCGAAATAGAATTTTATTTGATAATTTTGGGCAAAATATGTGGAGTTTTTAACTTTCAAAATGCTATAATTTTGATTTTGAACGTTTTTATTCGGCACAAAACATAAAGCTTTCTGAAAGTTTAGATAATCAAGTTAAAAAGTTGTATATATAAGTAGTTGTAGTAACAAAGCCAAAGAATAACAACAGCTTCATTCGGTAGATATGAGTTTATACGTAGTATGTAGTTGCTTAGTTTAAGAAAAAAAAAAAAGATTCTTACCGCTTTAAATACCTAGGATGATTCCTTTTTTGGAATGTCCTAGGACTCATATGAATGTGACTCCAACGGTAACCCAGGTCGTCTATCTCATGTTTAAGAAATTAAAAACTGCGTCAAGTATGTCTAGGTTTACCTAGGTCCGAAGCTTTCCCGATGTGAAAGCCGTTGAATGAAGTTGGCGATTAAAAAGTTTTCACAGTTTATATCGTTACTGGTTCAGATCTATCTGACTGCGGTGTGACCAAAAATATTGTTTTAATCTGAAATTATGTAGAATAAATTCCTAAAAAGTTGTTATAATTAAGTTATGAACTGCCAAGATGTTTGTGAGTAAATGTTTGTTAAAAATAAAACACGCTACATTTTTTTACCTAAGTGTAACAATATTTTCGACTCGTATTATCAGAATTATTGTTTCAATTGGATTCAAGCAAACCAAAGCCTGCAAAACGCTGTGACATAAATATCCTATGTAAATAGCTACTGCTGAAATTGTGGGCTGAATCAGTGGCTCGTTTTATTTTACACCAAAGCTTTGCAGGAAGCTGCTTGCTAGAAGACAGTGTGTAAATCTTTTGTGTATAAATAATGATTGGGGCACTTTTTGCTGTGAATTTTAAAGCGTTATGACCTCTGAAACACATTAATATGTATTAGCAAAGTATTTTGTAATAGTAATGCTTGAAAGAAAAATATTTTCTACGTGCTTTTCTCAATTTTCATTATTCATTCATTTTTGTATTATCTAGTATAGTTTTAAATTAGAAGTACACTTCGGCGTAGTAAAAAAAATTATTGACGCTTTGCAAGGAAAATTTGCAGTCTATGCTGTACGGAGAATATTTTTACGTGAACATATTTTCTTATCTATAACATAAACTACTCGAATATGGTATAAAAATAAATGGATCAGAACACATTCCTTCACCCCGACTTATACTCTTCCGGTAAGAACACTTTGTGGAAATCTTGACTTTTCACTGACTGACTGAAAGCATACTGGTTTAGACAATATTTTATGAGATCCAGGTCGTAGTTCAAATCCCCTACATTTGGTTTTTTAATGAAATCGTATTTACTTTTGTTAGAAAACTTTCTGATTCAAAATAATGTTTGATTGTGAACTAGGTTTTAAGGAAGCCACTACTATACACACTATACGCACCCTTTGCCAGTACAACATTTTTTTACAAGTTTTCGTTTACTTTTTACTATTAAAAACAAATTACTAAATTCTTAAATATTGTTATATTAGGATACTCCTAGATCTTAAATTTGAAATTCAATATAAGACATGCTTTTTCAGGTTAATTTCCTGCTCTGTGCAGGTGTTTTTAATAATGTACAGCGTTAGCCTATAAGGCAAGTTGCGATCCCCTAATTCTCGTAATTCACAGGCTTGGCAACAATAATAGTATGTCACTGACGAATACCTACGCTGTTGGTGTATTTTATTGCTACAATACAGTAATACAGAGCTTACTGAATTGAAAACACGTTTTAGAATTGAGAATTCCTAAATAAGGTACTACATTTGGTGGACAGAAATGTGCTGAAATTTTCCTAGACCTGCAAAAAGCTTTTGACACTGTTTCCGTGCCGGTGCTTTTGGTTCGGTTGCAGAACATAGGTATCAGGGGATTACCTCATGTTTGGTTCACTGATTACCTCACTAAAAGAATGCAAAAAATACGCATTGCACAGTATGACAGTGATGTCTCGGCTTGTACGTACGGCGTCCCACAGGGAAGTGTCCTGGGCCCAACGTTATTTCTAATTTACAATGACGAGCTGTGTCGTGCTAAAATAAACGGTGCAGATCTTCTGATGTTTGCTGACGACACTGTTGTTCTCTTTCACGGTGCTAATTGGAACTCCGTACAGACGCTTGCTGAAACAGACTCAAAAAGAGTTATGAGTTGGCTTGAAAACAGTTTGTTAACCTTGAATACAAGCAAAACGCAATATATGTGTTTCTACAAAACTGTTGCAACATTACCCCCCAAAACTTCTCCAGAAAAATCCACACACATCCATGTAGCACTTATGAACGAGCAAATACTAATTGTACCTGCAACAAACTGGTAGAAACAGCAAAGGCAATGTATCTCGGAGTAACATTAGATTGCAAATTGATTTAGGAACCACACATAAGCACTTCAGCCAACCGTTATTTAAATTCATTTAAAAAAATCTAAGAACTGTTGTTGACAAAGAACTATTAATTCAAATATACAAGGCCTTATGCCATTGTCTAATTAATTACTGCATCTATCCGTGGGGTGGAGCTTGTAAAACGTATCTTATAGAGTTGGAAGGGGCTCAGCGAGCCGTTTTGAAAGTACTATTATCCCTCCCACATAGATATCCAACAACGAAAGTATATGAAATGGCTAATGTGTAGATTGGCTGGTCCGCCAATTCACACTAAGAGGAAAAATTTTTGCAAAACACCCTTGGTCAAAAGTGCAGTGGCGAAACGCAGCTATATTTTTCAAGGCCCGCGCACCTATACAACAAAATCAACCAAGTGGCCAAAATAAGGGGAATTTCCTGTTTTAATGCTAAGAAAGCAACATTAGCTTGGCTAAATACTCTGGACTATAACGCTATTGGACACATTTTTCTATAATATTCGAGTGCACATACCCAAACAAAATATTTGTTACCGCGACTAATCCAAACATAAAACACCCACCCCAAATCACACACACATAGTCTCTCACGCACACGAAATTTATCTCTCTCTCTCTCACACACACACACACACACACGCTTACACATCCACACACCCAAACTCTCACACATACACAATTACTAATTAAGACACACGTTGATTTTTATTTTCCTTTTATTCAGTCCTGAATGCATTTGGAAGAATGTGTAGTGAAAATTATATTTTAAGGTAGTGGTAATTAGGAACACTTTGTTCAGTCCATGCATAATTTTTATATTACATATATTCGGTTTGTAGTTTTATATAGTCTCTTTTACCAAATAAAACTGTATGCATAGATATGAAGAGCCGTCTCCTGTAAAAGAGGTCTTCCTAGCTCAGGAGACAAGGATCATTTATAATTTATTGTTAGTTTGTATTTATTTGCATAATAAAGATTATTATTATTATTATTATTATTCAAATACAAAATTATGCTATTTTATTATTTATTGCTGTTTGTCATCAGTTACGAATGTAGTATCTTATTTATGAAATCGCATTATACTTACTTCATACTTATATACACGGTGTAACATAAAGGGAGCATAATACTTAAGAGTCAGTAAATATACCATTGTTAGAATTTACTGTAAAAGAATTGGAGTTATTGGGGGTGGTTAAGACTTTCACACATTTCATTTTTTTACTTCAACATCTTTGGCAGCCCTATGTCGATTTCATACCTACCTATACATGGGGCGCGCGAGGCGGCGATCAGCGCTTGCCGAGCGCAGCCGTCGTCACTTACTTATCTATCGAGTAGCTCGTGATGCGATGCGACTGGACACGATTTTAGTGACTTTAATGATTTAAAATATAAAAAAAAAAACACTTGTATTTACCTACCTATTTAAAATGACTTAAGTAATAATAATCACCCTTTTTTGAGGCAACACATGTCTTTGATACTAAGATGGGAAAAAACGATAAATAGGCCCATGGATAAATGCCTTAAACTAAAATTCAATGTATTTAAGTTTGTCATACTTAAAAAGAATTCTCACGTTTAGGCTGCGACATGGGATGGGACGCGGGCGACGACATTGGTTTTCCTTCCATACTAGTGTATGCACACTAGGCCCGCATCACAAAAAAGGCTCAAAATTTCTTGTCAATGCACAAAGCTGTCCTACGAATCAAGGACGCTCTGGGGTTCTGCAGCATCTGTGGGTTCTGGATGTGAATGCCGCGTTTATTCTTTCTAGCATTTTTTCCCGCGTATTGCACTCCTTTGCATATACGTAATTTTTCACATAACATTTACGCTGGTGGTAAATTTCACGAGCTTCATTATTGCTGTGGTTACGAGCAGCGCCAACACACAACATCATGTCATAGAACTTATTATTCGAATAAACATGCCGTGCAATTTCTTCATTACTATCACGTCGAGACATTAACATTAACAAAAAAAAAATCGGATAGAAAGTAACGCTCACAAAAGACACGAAGATACTAAAATTTAAAAATAAAATTAATACCTAATAAGTCAACGAAAGTATTTCGTTTTTTCCTTTAAAAAATTTTAGCGTTTAGCGTAGCGAAATAATAAAACCTTAATTTTGAGTAGATACCATCGGAATCAGTTCCAGTCGACCACCCATATTCGATATTCAAGGCAGCGCAGTGTCTCTATTTTGTTATTTTCGTAAGGGTTCGTCAATATATATAATATAATCAATAATATAATTGTAAAATACTAATACTTTTTTTGCTGACTTAATGATATTAATCCTGTATTAACTTTAAATCTTAAAATTAACTATCGGTCAACTTAAGTTCTTTACTTACTTCAACTCACCATATATCTTATCTAAAGCAATTTAGTTGTTTCTCAATAAGTTTCGAAAATAGTAGGTTATAAAAAATGATGAGTACGGAACCCAGTCTATTTTCGAAATGAATAAAATTGTGGGTGAAGCTAGACTCAGATGCGTTGCCGCCGCACGCGCCGCGGACGTGCGCATTAGCCGAAAAGCGAGGTACTATTTATTTTGAGTCCACGTGGACTTGGATAGAGCAGTGAATAAATAAATTTTCACATAGCAAACTAAAAAGTAGGTATCTAGATAACAATTTGGAATTATTCAAATGATATTAAAGCTGTACTGTAGTTATTGAGAGGTAGTGTAGGTACATGATCTTACATAGGTAAACACTTAATATGTTATTTAAGAGCAGAAGTTTTTCGAAAATCACATTTAACCAGTAAGTGTATGCTATTATTGCGATGTATTTCCATTGCTAAAACTGCGCACCTTAGTTTGTCATGAATCAGTTTTATTTCGTTTTCCCTATTTACGACAATTATGTATTCTCATTGATGTGACTTAACTATTTAGAAGTTATTTCAATATATCTTTGCTGAAGAAAATAACTCACTTTACCATGAAATACTACCTAAACTTAAAATCATGTACCTAAACTATCTCTCAATGAGTACAGTTAAGCTATAATATCATTTATATAATTCCGAAATTTCATCTACCCACTTTTAGTTTGCTATGCGCGAAACTTCAATTCACTGCTCTATGCATTTCTCTCGACTTTAGGCATTTGCGTCTTTTTTTTTAAAGATTTATTTTATTTCAGTTCACCGCTGATCTTAAAGACGTGCGGGCGGAGTGCAAGTGTGTTTTGTTGTACCTTATAAATTTTTCTGATTTAGGTGTTTTTGTGTGCAGTGGTAATCTAGTGCCTATGTTTTAGTTGTGAGTGTGAACGTGGTAATAAACACACTAATGTGAGTGCATGTATATTACGAACTTCCGTACTTCGAAAGAGAGGTAAGTAGGTATACTCGGGAATACCACCAACTCGTGGTAATTGAAAAGAATATTATAAATTTTATATTTTTTTATTTATATTTCAATTTAATACATCTTGCTCATCTGACGGAGCAAGTCAGAATTTTTTGCTTCTTTTATTTCTGTTATGTCAAACGTATATTTAAATATATTTTCGTCTTAATTCATAATAATTCATATTAACCTCTTTACTGAAATGTCGCGGCATACTGACGTGCTTCCTAAGGCTTAGCCGTGACGGTTCCTAAGTACTTACTTAGTACAAAATGTCATTTTACGGATCCAAATACATTAGGGACTAATATTATACCAACTTACCTACGTGTGAAAGTTTGTGAGGTTGAACGAATGTTTGTTAAGTTATTTTATCTCTTGCGCGTAATTACTTCGAAATGGGTTAGGAAGCAATTTGGAATTTAGGTAAACCGTATGCTGAATGAACACAAATTTTAAAGGAAGGGGGTTGCTTTCGTTCACTTAGTAATATGTAATAATTGTTGAGTTATTTATTATAGTTCTTTCGTATCTTTTGTGAAAGTTAGTCGCTAAGGTAAGTAGCTATTTTATTAAAGTAAAGTTAAAATGTCTTAAAGAGGATATTTACGGCTCCTGTATTAAAGCAACGAGTCTTATGTAATGATACTTACTATGTGTAGAAGCCGCTCACGTCGTAGGTAATCCGAGTACCAGCACACGACAACCTGGCGCTCTTCGGGACGTCAATCGCATGGTGAAATGGCGCCTCAGATAAGGGGTTGTATGTGTATGATTCACACTACGTTATGAAGGCCAACATACTGAAGTACCCATTTCGTTGGACCCAAGCTACCTAACACCAGAGCGAACGCCGCCTCGCGCGCCCCATGCATAGGTGGGTGTGAAAACCACTTAGGACTGTTAAAGATGTTGAAGAAAAAAATTGAAATTAAAGATTATGGAAGTATTAACCCCCCCGTAATAACTCCAATTCTTTTACAATATATTTTAACAATGGTATATTTAATGGTAGTATAGCACTATATGTGTAGGTATATTATCCATAAGTCAATAAATTTACCGATGACTAAAACAAAGAAAAAACGTTTCTATGTCTAACTTATAAAAATTAATATTCTTACATTACTATGCAGTTATTTTACAAGTTATAAATATATGTAAAATTTTACTTTATGTTAATAGCCCCATTATTATTATTATTATTATGTACATAGCGTATCTTATCGAGTTTGATAAAAATGTAAACCCATTTGCTTATTTACTACACCACTGGCAATTAAAAATACATTGCCTATTTTTTGAAGTTGCAACTTGGATTTACAACACACTTGGATTGACAACATATTATAAAAAATCTACGACTTATTGTCTTGCTATCAACCGCGTGAGCCTTAATAGGCTGCAGATGAAACTCGCATAGATTTTGAACAACAAGTCTTATAATACTATTTAACTGTTACTAAGCTATTTTATAACAATAAATGATTTTTTCTTTAAGAGCCTACCTTATAATAATTTATAATTCTATTTTTCATTCTTTATCGTTACAGAACAAAAAAAAGTAAAACATGGCTTTTTACATGAGAATAAGGAAGAGAGCAATGGTTGCCAACCGCGAATAAAAAAAAAAATTCATAAAAGTTTTTCGGGGGACTATTGAGTATTTAAATGCCCATCTTTCAGCATACCAAATAACCTCATATGCCGCAATACTTCAGAGGAAAACGTTGAAACATGGACAAAGAAAGTTTTTTTTGCGAAATTTTTTTCTACCATGTTTTTTTGTGAAATGCCCTCTTAAGTACGACTGTTTTGTTTATCGTAACTAAGGATCATAAATGTATATACAGTGTGGATACCACTCATGGGCAAAAAATGAAACCACAAGTAACAATAGTCCACAGAAGTATAACTCAATCGAATATTACACGAAAAACCGCAAATTAAACAACTTTCATTTTCAAACAAAATAAATAGCAAAATAAATGCAGTATCAGTATAACACTCTGTTTGACGACGCACCTTAGCCTCAGCAGAAGAGTGGCAACGATGCACACGCATGGCGCGATAGGCAGCACGGCGTCGCCATCTTCGATTGTTGTTTTACGGTTTGCGACGTAATGAGAAAAAATCACTTATGTACTTTCATTTTTTAACCGTGCTTTTTTATTTCGTCACGATTTAACTGAACTGAAAATAAACCCAATCATGGCGCACTATCCTATATTGTAGGACAGGTGCGAGTTGCGCCAAATCTCTCCCGATACATACGTAAACACTGCATTCTGGCGACATTCACCATACATTAAAATCATGTATGTATACTCTGCAGCACTGTAAAAATGCTGTTGTTGTCGCGGCATTTTGTTAAAAAAAACACACACACACAAAAGTCAAGTACCTAGTGTCAATGTCACCATAACAAATAAGTACTGAATAAATTAAACTACCTAACCACAGTTTACAATAATCACTGCACAATGCGCGAGCGCGAGTATCAAAAATCTCTGCAGTAGGCACATGCGCAGCGGCCCCGAAGTCTAGCGGTGAACTGACGAGTGACGAAACATAACTTCCCAGTTGGCAAAAAACATAAGTCATAAATAGTGCAAAAGGTGCAATGTCGGTATTGAATACTTATTTACAAGAAAAGGAACTATGATAATCATCAATGCACTAAAATAAGCGTATTTTTGCATTATTAGAGTTTTTATTATTATTGTTATTAACAATGAACAAATTATTTCAAGGAATGGACTATGTACCTATTATAATAAATGTTTATTTTTTGTTTTTACGATTGAATTTATGAATTTTAACAGGAGCGATTCGACTCGTCCAGTCTAGGCGTAACACGTAAAAACAATTCATAAGATTTCACTGTCTACTTCTTTATTTATTTTATCTCTAACTACACTTAATAATTTTTAATAAGAACGCTTTTAAGTAACGTTATGATAATTTTAAAAACACTATGTACTAAGTGATTAAAGCAACAACATTATAAACATAATCTCGGATCATTTTCTCTTTCAACTTATTTATTAACCGATTATTATTCCCTTTACAAAACAGTGGTAACTAACTGATTATTACATGCTATCTTACATACAACTTTAGAAAACAAGTTTGGCGGGTTTTTGTCATTTTTCTCAAAAATATGATTTTGCACTTAGCATCCTTTTACGGTAGGGCGGACGAACAGGTGTGTCCGTCCACCCTACACGCGCCCCGCTCGCGGGAATTCCCGCGCTCGGCAAATAACGCACTACGTGGCAACGTCGCATTTCTCCAACTAAGTATCTAAATAATGTTAATTCAAGTTCATTGACACATTGACCTAGTGTAGCAAATCTACAGAGTGTGTCTCTACGAATTTGCTCAAAACTAAAACTCTGGTTTTTGACCTAATTACTGGACCGATTTCTTTCATTTTTTGTATACTGTTAGAAAAGGCGATAACAAGTATGAGGTTTCATTTATTGCCCATAAGTGGTATCCATACTGTATATATATATATATATATATATATAGATAGATATAATTTTTTTTTTTTTAATTAACAGAGTTATGTGGGACTCGTTCCGACGCCTACCTGAAGACTGAAGGTGCTCAAAGCACTATAGGTGAATACATAGCACTGAAGGTGCTCAAAATGAAAATCAATAATTAAAACAAAAAAAATGCAAAGTAAAATTGAATAAATTCGCATTTACGTTAGAATTAGGATTTACGTTAGAATTAGAATTTACGTTAGAATTAGAATTTGCGGCCAGAAGGGCTTCGAGATCGGCTGACAGTCTGGTGGAAGAGTACGCTTGCGCATTCCTAGGCCTAGCGACTTTGAACTTCGAATCTAAGACAGGAGTAGTATATGAGACTGAATCACGAACTAGAGGATTGGGATGGGTTTCGGAGCATTTGAAGAACGCTTCAGAGAGTGTTTTGAGGTGTTGTTGTACTGTAGGCCGTTGAAGATCTCTATGCAAGTCCGCGTTACGCCCGTACCACGGTGCGTTTGTGGCCCTGCGGCAAAAGAGGTTTTTAACTACCTGCAGTTTGTGCAGGAGGGAGGGTTTGGCGTGGGCAAAGATTGGCGAGGCATACGTCATGACGGGTCTAACGCAGACCTTGTAAAGTGTACATTTGTTTCTTTTTCTACCTAACATGCTATTTAGGCGGCCTAAGTAGTGACGAGCGAGTTTCCAAACTCTTTCGACGTGTGGCTTGAAAGAAAGCGTTGGATCTAATGTGACGCCTAAGTATTTAGTACTGCGCTTCCAGGGGATGGGAATGCCTAACATTCGATCGTGGGGATCGCCAGCGGGACGACGGCGTTTGTGGTCGAAGCGCATCGCAGAACTCTTTTCAGGGTTCACATCGATGCGCCATTTTTGAAACCATACACCAAGGGCGTTTACGGCCTTTTGGAGTCTGGTTACAAGGTGCGGAACACTGTGGCCTTTGGTATAGAGTGCGGTGTCGTCGGCAAAGAGGGCGAGTTCGACGCCTTTCGGCGGGATGGGAATGTCGTTGGTGTACACGGTGTACAGCAGAGGGGCGAGGACTGAGCATTGAGGGACTCCAGCCTTTATGGGACGAGGCGGAGAAAGCGTGCTTTCGTGTTTAAATCGAAACGTACGGTCTTGGAGAAACGACGCTATTAACCTGACTAGGCGATCCGGTAAGCCTATTTTGTAGAGTTTATAAACGAGACCGCTGTGCCAGACTTTATCGAAAGCCTTGGCTACGTCAAAGAAAACCGCGACTGTTTTATAACGACGCGGATAGAAACCGTCAAGTATATACTTAACGATTCGATGGACTTGCTGAGGGCAGGAGTATTTAGCGCGAAAGCCGAACTGATGGGGAATAATGAGAGGATCACCATCCGTTGGAAACAGATAGTTCCGCATTCGAGAGAGTATGACTCTCTCGAGAAGTTTAGACATTGCCTTGAGGAGGCTGATGGGTCTGTGATTAGCCGGGACGTTCAGAGGTTTGCCCGGCTTGGGAATGCCTATGACTGTCGCTTCTTTCCAAGCTTTTGTAAAGTAGCTATGGTCGAAGCAGGCATTGAAAATGATAGCTAACAAGGTAAGCATCTGGTGAGGTAGGTGCTTAAGTGCGTGGTTGGAAATTCCATTCGCACCCGGAGCCTTTTTGGACTTTTGACTTCTAATGAGAAGCAAGATTTCGTCATAAGAGACTATGACAGGGTCGGCGGTGATGGGGAGAGAGTCACTGTGAAGGACTTCGTCCTCCACCGCCTGGATGTGTGAGGGATCAGCAGGTTGCGTGCTGGGCGAGCATTGTGCGGCAATGCATTCGGCTTTCTCTTCGACTTCAAAGGCAGTAGTGCCATCGGGACGAGTGAGAGGAGGAACGTGAGAGGCGGTGTCTACGCGTAAGGCTCGGGCCATGCTATAGTACGCTTGGTGGGACGGAGAGATATTCACCATGCGATCGTTCATCTGAGCGTCTCGGAGTTCCGCGAGGCAAGACCTAACTTTACGTTGAAGCTGATTCGCAGCTGTTCTATAGGCGGGCGTGGGATATTTCTTGGCTCTCCGGAGAGCCGCGTTCTTAGCTTTAATAAGATTGCTAACGACTAAGGGAAGCGTGGGTTTGCCTTGCTTAGCAACCTTTTCGTTGTCACTGATGGCTGAGTTGATAGCATAAGTGAGAGAATTTACTAATGAATCAATTTTATCCGGGCTATCTAATTGTTCAGGAGAGATCGCGAGTGGAGAGTTCGGGGCCTCTAAGGCTGAAACTACCGTATTTTTAAAGCCTTTCCAGTTGGTAAAGGTCTTAGGAGAGGTAACGTTATCGTTCGGCGGTCCTAGCACGAGGGAGACGGGGCGGTGGTCAGAACCTAGGTCATCGAGAGGTTCGATAGACCTGAGCTCGAGGTTGATTCGCTTGACTATTGCAAAATCGAGGATATCAGGAGAGTGGTTCGGGTTGTCGGGATAGTGGGTGGGAGTGATGGGGGATATGACGTCTAAGTCAAGGGAGTTAGTGATGTCGAGGAGAGCGATACCGCTTGTGTTGGTTGTTAGGCACGTCCAGTCAGTATGTTTGGAGTTAAAGTCTCCGAACATAATGACTGAATGGCCGAGGGCGAGAATGGCCTCAAAGTCGCTGCGGATTGGTCTGGTACCACTAGGTATGTAGACTGAAGCTATGATGATGGTCGGATGACCAGTCATAGCCAATCTACACACAGTGGCTTCCATGTTGAGGAGAGGAGGGGTAGGGACAGGGCAGCAATGGAATCCTCTTTTGTAATAAATAGCAGTGCCGCCGAAACCGTCGGAGTTGGGCCTTTCGTTACGAATAAACGCGTACTTAGGTATAGCGAATCCCCTGGAGCGGTTTGGAGTTAGCCACGTCTCTTGAAGAAGCAATAAGTCTGGCTCGTTGTTCTGAAGGAACAGTTTGAGCTCAGGAAGGTTAGTATTAAGGCTACGAACGTTAAAAGATACTAGAGATAAGCCCTTGGGTTTAATACGACTGGACGCGGGATTCGCGGGTCTAGACATTATAATTTACTTATTTACGAATTTATACAAAAATAAAAATATAAAATTTATAACGAACTTAGAAGCGAGTGATGCTCGGCTAACGCAAATAAACGCTCTTGAGGAGAGCGGGCGGCTCGCAGTTTGCGTGCGAGAACAGAAATTTCCGTAATGTCGACGTTTTGAATGACGTCGAACACGGTCTTCATGTCCTCAGCCAACGACGACTGAGGTGAAGATGACAAAGCAGGACGCGGCCCTACGGAAGCTACGGGAGCTGGGATGGGTCGGGAAGGTGCAGGCGGAACGGCCGGACGCTGCCTCCAAGACAGAGCCTGAGTAGGCGTCGGCTGAACGGGCAACCCCTGTAGTTAGCTGTATGGCCGGACTGGCCGCACAGCACACAGGCAGGGGGGGGAAGTGATTTCGGGAGTGCGATAGCACTCCTTAGTGATGTGAGGATCCAGGCACTTTACGCACCTGGGGGGAGCTGAGCAGTTAGCCGCTGCGTGGCCATAGAGCTGGCAGCGGTGGCACTGCCCAGGGTGGCCGCGGGGGTTGGGACGCTCGACGGAGATGTTCGAGAGTCCGCAAATTGTGCGAGCCTCTCTGAAGATCTCCCTCGAGTTGGGAGTTTTAGACAAGATAACTAAAGCTTACGAAAAGCGCCTACCGCGGTTAGAGTGCATCTTGTGCACTGCTTCAGCCGGGAAGCCCTGAGACTTAAGATCCTCGAGAATGTCTTCATTACTGAGTTCAAACGGGACGCCCCGTAGTACTGCGTGGATCTTACGCTCCTCCGGGGGGGCGTAGGTTTGATACGTGATTTGTTTGATCGACAGAAGCCTAGTGAAAGACCGGAAGTCGTCGACGGGTGCAACCTGAATTTTGATTGTTTCGCCAGCGTTGGCGGCTTTTAAGTAATTGATTTTGTGCTCTTTGCACAAGTTAGAAACCGCGGTCCAGCGCGCTTTTTCACGGAGGAAGACGGGCGGAGGGAGCTGAGGCTTCGATGGGACGGGAGCGCAGCGCGTCGCTGGCTTAGACGGGACCGACGGAGACGCGGTCACTTCGAGTGACATGAGCGGCGCGGGGGCGGGTGTAGAAGACACCGGGGTTGGCTCGGGTGTTGAAGACACCCCGGCTTTTTTCGAACGCTTCTTAGAGCGTTTGGTAACTAATTGGAACGCGGGCTCAGGAGAGCCCGTTAAGGTGGCGGCTACCGACGAAGCTTCGGACGCGGCGGAGTCTGAATCGCTCCCGGGAGCAGTACGCTTCCTACGAGATGAGCGCGAGGATGAGACCGACGCGCAGTCCATATCGGATGGAACGGGAGACGCGGGAGAGCTATAGACCTGAGGGGTCTGGGCGTTGGAGGCCTGAGGGGCTGGGGTTGGGGCTGGGGACGCGATTGATGCCTGCAAGGCCTGCGTTAGGATATCTTTCGGGATGGAGACGCCTGCCGCAGCAAGCGCCTGGGTGAACGCGTTCGCGAAGTTAATAACGCTTAGCGAATCCATTAGGGAGGGTTGGGACAAATATAAGTATAAAATAAGTATGTCACAGGATGCCTAGTTCCTAAAAACCTAGCGAACCCTAGCGGCTAACCTCCCTACCAGCGGTAGGGGGGCTGGGGAGAATAACTTAAATCTAACCGTAGTACGCCGAAGGCCGCTACCTAGAAACCTAAAAAAGGGTACGCAGGTAAAGAGTTGACCGCGTTAGGGTCAACCTTTACCGACAGAAAGGACAAATACACACGAAAACACACAGATATGATGAAAATAAATATGAAAATAGGAGAAAAATAAATAAAATAGAGAAGAGAAATAAAATAAAAATAAAAGGACTGGTTCAGTACAAATTCGTTGTCACCGTTAAGTATCCTTTGTACTGAAACCAGACTACTTACGCTGGGCACAACACTGCACTCAGCACAAGCACAACACAACTTTGCACAGCACTTTGAAGACTAAGGGGCTTAGTCGCAAAGAAAAATCGCACTTCGATAGCACTCAGAGGGAGTAGAAAAACCTTGAAAACCGTAGCACGGAACCAACACGCTAAACTGTGACGTCAGTAGACTGAGCGCCACGGAATATCGGGAAGGGACCGATTAACGGAGAACGGGGTCTTGCACGTCCACACAGGGTGGCGATCGGAGTGAAAATGATATAATTTCATTACACTATACGCTTATATTAACTCATTCAACATTTTCAAATGTAATAGGTACTGATGACATTGCAAAAATTGGATCCCTTAGAGCTTTCCTGGTGATGGAATTAGGAAGTGGATAGTTCGAGGATTTTTTACTTTTTATAGCCGGTAAACAAGCACGCTGATGTAGGAACCAGATGTTAAGTGGCATAAATGGCCACGCCTGTCATTAATTTATTTATGTTTTTTATGTTGAAACATCGATTAAAGATGACTTGCTTAAGTTACGAATACTTTTGTTCCTGTAATTTCATTGGCGGTTCTTTGCCTTTATTCAACGAAGTTTTTATGTTTTAACATACACTCAGCGTCACAAAAATCGCACCTTTCGAAAAAGCAACTTTAAAATACTTTGTTCATTGTAAGGGTATGATTGTAGGATATCATTGGAAAGGTTATTTAATTGCCTATTAGAAATTATAAACATGTGTAAATGTTTTAAAGCTTTTAATAAAAAAATCTTAAAAAGGATAAAAGTTACAAAAACTAAATTTAAAAAAACATAAAAAAATCTCAAATCAGTCCTTAAAATCTAGTGTTTCCTCCCCTTGCTTTGATGACAGCTTCCATCGGATCCTTCATGGACCTCACGAGGGTCACCACTCTCTCTTGGGGTATGTTCTCCCATTCTTCCTTCACGGCATCCTGAAGCTCTTGGAGAGTGGTGGGAGCAGGATCACGAGCTCTTACGTGTCTCTTTACATCGTTCCAGAGATGCTCGATCGGGTTTAGGTCTGGGCTTCGTGCTGGCCACTGCATAACAGGAATCTCAACCTCTTCCAAGTAGTCCCGCACAGAAAACGCAGTGTGGCAACGGGCGTTATCGTGCATTAACATGAAACCATCGCGAACAAAACCGGCATACGGGACCACATGGTCTTGTAAGATTTCTGTTATGTACCGCCCAGCATTCAGCGACCCTTGCCCGCGACCACCGCCAGTCCGAGAGACGCACACAAGTTCCGTGTTCCCTTCAACGGATATGCCACCCCAGAACATACAGGAACCACCTCCGTATTCGACGGATTCCTCTATACGCGCTTGGGTAAAACGTTCCCCTCTTCTTCGGTATGCCATTCTGCGTCTATCGTTGCAGAAAAGACATACTCGTGTCTCATCGGTAAAGAGAACGGCCCTCCACTGGTCAAGCGTCCAGTTGACATGCTCCTGAGCAAATTGTAACCGCTCTCTCCGATGTCGCACGGTCAATTTTGGGCCTCTAGCAGGTCTGTGAGCACTTAATTCCTTTTCTTTCAATCTTCTTCTAATCGTAGAGACACTCACAGACGTTCTACGAGCTGACCGGAGCTCTTGTTGCACCTCAACAGAATTGCTGAAGTGGTGGCGAAACGACGTAGACACAATGAAATGGTCGTCTCTTTCTGATGTACAACGTTTTCTTCCGGATCCACGTCTTCGGGTATAGCCACTAGTCTCACGGAACCGTTGGTATACTTGTCGTACAGCAAATCGGCTAAGGTTCAACTGTCGAGCAGTCCTGTTTGCAATAGAGCAACGATTTGAGCGGCTTCTTCAGGGGTTGTATCCATCTTCAGGTACAGTTCTTTTGCGTATGTTGTTCCAGTGTGTTCACTCTAAACTCTGAGTAGCGACTGACCCATTTCTTACCTGGACATAACATTCTATACCCTTTTAAGGTAGCCCAACTAGCGCTCCTTAAGTGAGCATTTTTTCCAATATCTTATTGATTGGTCCCTGGTTAGAAATGGTAATTGATTTTTTAATGATACAGGTAATGAATGTAAAGGTATTGAAGTGCACTTTACAATGATATTTCTTTTTCACGCGTGGTATTTATGGGCCAGATTCTAGGAGCAATTTACTGAAAAAAACATAAAGGTGCGATTTTTGTGACGCCGAGTGTAGTAACTATGTCAGTCAAAATATGAAGATCTGTAGTACCGCAGTAGGAATTGTTTTAACAAATCAAACAAATTGGTGATGCCTGGCAAAGGTCTTGAGGAAGCATGGTGGAAATGTTGTGTTTAAAACTTAAATATCACTAATGCAATGTATTATGATTAGATGAAGGCAATAAAGACCGTTACGATAATCCCAGTAAATCGATAAGCATCGGACATTTAAACACGTTTATTTATATATTGTTTTTATTAAATAGGCATTTCAGCAACTTTGCCGCAACTGGGGCGGCGTTATATGATACGGCGCTGATATAAGAAGAATAAAGACATTGCTCACCTCCAAATTGCTGAAAATTATTTTTTAATCAGAAGTATTAAGTACACTATTAACACGGGAAAAGCTTCAATTTTATTTGTATGAAAGAATGTTAGTTTGCCAAAGACTGAAAAAAAAGAGTTTGAGGAATAAAACATTTCACACCGCATTTACCTAAAGGATAATTGTTTGCTCAGATAATTTTTATCAGAGGAATAATTTTGAGGATTTGACATAATTTCTATGAAGTCTTGTCAAGTGCCAAAGTATTCTCAAACTAAAGGTTCAAGAAACATCTTCTAATTCCCTAATTCAATGAATACTTAGGCTGTCTTGGTGTAGTATAAAACTGAACGAGTGAATGTGATTATATCGATTACATCGTTCAAATTGTGATATAATTGGTGGCATAAGTCTTGTCTTAACACGGCAACGACTGCTGCTTGTCCTAAGAAATATATTATTTCAGAAATAAATATATTATAGGTATGAAATCTTTTGAATTGTTATTTTAAATATAGAATGTAACAATTCAGCTATACCGCAATTTTCACTCAATATGAGATTCATCTAAAGTATTAGTAAGTATTTCTGTTAGCGATTTATCACTTTATTTACGATGCAGGAGGAAAAATCTTTATCAGAAAATTGGTTCTCAAGCCAATATAACGTTATAAGGTGTATTTACGTTACTCTCCCTTTGATGTGATGAGGAGGTTGGGTGAATCTTGGTCTTTCATTGGTTATATGATGTGTGTGAGGATCAAGTAGGATATGTGGCGTTTTATAAATTATTCAGCTTTGAAGATTGGGTTGTCTTAAAAATATCCATAAGATATTCTGAGTGATTTTGAATTCCTCGTACTAGACGTTGATGAAATGAAAAAGATTGCGGTTGAAAAGCTTAATTATATTACTCACCCGATGCCGAAGCTTCTATGGTAAAACTTAAATAAACAATCGCTAAAACTTAAAGTTCAAATACTTAAAAATTTGACAAAATCATACAGTCTGCGAGACGTAAGTTCAACTGAGCGTATCTCGATCGTTATAGGTAGTGTTGAATCAGGGATAGAAAACCAGTTAACGAATCGCTGGTTGTACCTGCTCTTTATGAGTGAGATACATGGCGCTTGGGACTTTTTGTCATCTTTTCATAACATCTGCCCCAATATATATAAATAGAAATAGCATGGCCACTCTTGTTCATATTTTAATAATTTTAGCCTTTTTTTAATTGACTATCTCTCTCCCACTCTTTGTTTTCCAAGTTCCTGATGGTTTCCCGGTGATTTCTTCCGTTAACAAATTATTTTTTATTTTGATAAACTATTAAGGCGTCTTTGTTAAAAAAATATCGATAGGAAGCCTATATATCTGTATATCTGTATCTGCTTATGTTATCTTTGAAGGCTAAGTGTAGGGAGACGGTTGTTGCTTATGTTAGATACAAAATTGTGATCGTAATTACATAAGTAAATACTTTCTTCTACATTCTAAATATAATACTAACACTTCTTGTGGCTACACCGTATTTGGCAAAAAGATTATATATATATATATATATATATTAGTTGGTGAATAAAACCAAGTTTCATTGACCCATTTTTACAAACTAAAATCTGAATACGTCTGTGTTTCAACATATTTCAAATTTTAAGACCCATGTCCAAGGGACATGTCTCCGAAACGTCCTAGAAAAAAGTCCTCGTACACAAAAAGAGTTCTTTGCGTTACATCGTGACGACCTAAAGCCTGGGGCACTCACAATCCAGGCTTTGCAAACAGAACGCTTTTCATAGCCATATCACAATGTGCGCTATACCTACCCGCTATACTACTATACCTTAAGTTTATAGGTTGTGATGACAGATTTTTTGAAGTTTCTCTTTTTGAGAATATATTTGAGTCCTATTTGAATAATTGACGGATGGCGTAAGTTTTGTTTTGTTTGATGTTCAAATGTAATTATCAAAATAAAGGAAATCTGAAACACTAAAAGGTCCAATGCATACTCGACGCTTTATTACCTACTGTCTCGACGAAATCTGGGTTGGAATAGTAAATCTTGCATGATGTTTTATAACGGTGTTTTGCATAATTTTAAACCTGTTCAGAACCCAGAGCGTTTCAGAAATAATGTATCGATACGGAACATAGAGGAAATCCTTGAGGAATGAACCTATTGTTTCTCGCTCGCATTGTTAGCAAGCCCGTTCTCGCTTGTCAGCCCTCTGCGCTCTTTCTTCCTCGATCCTTTGTCATTCTGATTATAATTTGAGGAATACACGTTTTATTTTATTCATTTGTTTTGTATTAAATAACGTTGACATTTTGCTCGCATTTGTTTGGCGTTCCACATTGTTAATGCGTGTAAAATTTAGGCAACCGTGTTTTATTCATTAGGGATTTTTATTTCGTTCAACTTCTTATATTTATGAACGTAAATTTTTTTGATGTTATTTTACTAACCTTTTTGTAAATTTGTATCAAGTTTTGTAATAAATATTAACGTGCACAGAACGTTTCCGTGACCCCATTTAGCGTTATGTAAAATGAGCTTTTGCTTCATTAGAATTTTCTCGTTATAGGAAGTGAGTTGAGAATACGTATCGCTTTTTAAAGGAACATAGTAACCATTTTTGATACTATATCTATGTCACCCGTTGTTTCAAAGAGCTATTATGAAATATAAAACAAAAATTTCTTTAAAATCCATCCATCCATTAATAACTCATACTCTACCGAAACAAAGTCCGAAGAACTACTGTTGCTGGAATAAATGTTTGACAAAAGTACTACCTGTTCTCTCTGCAACGTTATTCTTGCTGCACATTAACGACCTGCTAACCCCAGGCATTATTGGTTACGCTGATGACAGCACCGTTGTAGAGAGATACATGTCCAATAGGCGAGCGAGTCCTCAAGAAATCCGGGCTTTGAGAGAGTTCATGGTTGAGCGGGTGGATTTGGCCTTAAAGAAAGTGTCCAATTGGGGCGAGTCCAACTTGGTCAAATTTAACCCGTCGAAAACACAGGCTTGTTTATTCTCCGCGAACCTTGCATCAAATTGTGTCCATGGCTCAAACTGCTTCAAAGAAGTTGGGAATCATCTCGAAGGTCCGGCGGTACTTCAGCTCTGAACAGCTACTTAATTTATATAGAGCTCAAGTTCGATCTTGTATGGAGCCACCTTTGGGATGGTTCTGCAAAGTACCAACTAGAAGCGATGGACGCAGTTGACAGAAGAGCCCGAAAAATTATTAACAACTTTGACCTCACCACCAAAAAACTGAAGAGCCTCGACCATCGTCGGAAAGTTGCCAGTTTAGCAGTCTTCTACAGATTACATTTTGGAGAGTGCGCGAATGCTCTTTTTGATCAGGTTGAACCCACACCCTTCTTGCGTCGGACTACTAGACGCAGACAGACCTTCCATCCCTTCATGGTAGATATCCCAAGAAGTCGAACCAAACGCTTAGATAGTTCCTTTTTGGTGCGGGTGGCCAAGGTGTGGAATGAACTGCCTGCGTCTGTTTTTCCAGAAAACTATAGTCCTAGTTCCTTCAAGCGTCGAGTGAATAGGTATCTCGTGGATAGACGTGTAACACCTTCGTCTTCATCGTCACTTTCCATCAGGTGAGATAGAAGACAAAAGAAGTTTTTATAGTAAACATTTTTTAAACAATTTTGTAAAAATAATGTTCTAATACTAGAATGTCAACCTAGATTCGGGTAGCTATTGAAAATGTAAATCATGGCTACAGTTTTACCACAAGAACGCTTTTGTGGAGTGCATGTGAAGTTTTGTGATGTCTCCCTTGATCGAAACTAGTTTCAGCTATGGCATTATTAGTCTAGCACCATTTTGTGGTATTAAGTTGTAGTAAAGGGCTTGTTTTACTCTCCAAAGAGATATTATATATATTATATAATGTACAATATTTTTCGATTATTTGAAATAATTCTTGATTTAAGATACAATGAAAAGTTGTCAAATTTGTTTAATTTTTAAACTTTTCTTTGCTTATAAGATTTTTTTTTGAGTTTACTGTTTTTTCTATCTAAAATTTTCTATCTTCTTTTTACTAAAATAATTTTATAAAGGGTAGGAATTCCCGTCTTATTATTTAAACGCGTAATATTATTAATAAAATTTAAAAATTAAACATAGTATACGTGAATGTGCATCCAAAAAATCAATTTATTTAAAATGACGAAGTCTGGGTTTTTAAGATACCGAACGTGCAACGGAGTCTCTTTGATAAACGAATATTTATGCTAAAAGATTGCAATTCTATGAAACAAGTTTGAGTAAACTATAGAAATATTCAATGGAATTTATTTGAGAACATTACCATAATCCTTGGCAAATGAAAGAATTCCAAGTTACTTCTGCGTAAGGTTTTACATCGAAACGTCTAGACTGAATGTAAAATCAATGAATTTACCTGACCTCAGGGCATTAGATACTGATTAGAGAGGGCGTTCGTGATTTTGAAGATAAATTACATCGATTTGAGGTTTTCCCGAAGGTTTGTCAGCGTCGGGGTTTAACAGTAACCCTAGTTTTAGTCTCAATTAAATTTTAAGTCGGTGCCTAAAACCGCTGTACAATAGATAACATGTGACAAATTAAATACGTTATTAATTATGTGTGTAAATGTAGTGTAGGTATATAAATTTGTGTTTTCAAAAAGCCATAAAGAAGGTAATTATTAGAAGGACAAATTGTGAAACCTTGCGAATATAATTAATGTCATACTTAAACTCAACCTCCTTATTCCTTTACCTTGTTGCTAAACATTAGCATCAGAATACAATATGTTTTCTTGTTGTATGACGTGAAACAAAATGAGCTACGCTCCTGTAAATACAATTTTGTTTTAAAAGCTGTAGTGTTTAAGTTCATTTCTCTTTTATTTTGTTTGTTGATGACAACGTTTGTAACTCTTGTTGAATTTGCGTTTCATAATGTGTCGTCGCTGCTTTTATCTCTTTCCTTCTCAGCGCGAAAGAAAGAGGCGGCCGTAGAATGTTTGGATTTGTAAGTGCATACAGCTTGTATATCTTTTGCCAACAGAATGTAGGTCGGAACCTTTAGGAACGTTTATTTTTCTCTGCCCCATAACATTTTCCTACCAAGTCTGCTTTTCTTCCGTTCTTAACTCATTACTGTTGCTTTTATGTTTTTTCGTATTGTTTTAACTTTTATTTTAATTCAAATTGCATTTTTGCAAAATAAAGCAAATTTTTAATAGCGGTATCAGGCTTTATAAGTAAACTCTGCTTCCAGTACCACATAAAAATTATTTTAAAAAATATACATATCATCAGAATCTAGAGATGTTTTATATTTTATCAAATAACTAAAATACTATGAAGAATTTGCTGATATTGTAGAATTATAGATTATTTTAATAATAAATAAAAATCGTGGTTTTTGTTGTGCTTTTAATAATAAGTTATTGTTTTATTCACCGTAGAAAATGTGTCGGATAAAAAACTTCTTTTCTTTTTATAGAACTGTCCGTTTTAATTAATATTGGAAAAAATCTTGAAAAATAGAATTATTTATAATCAGTGTTGCCACCTCTTACATTAATTACACATTGGCATCGATTGTTTCGATGTGGGACAAAAACAGACTCTACTACCTCCTCGAGGTATTTCGTGGAGCGCGTGTTCTTCGTGAATCCGAATTAAACCCAAACTGAGATTTATCGGTGAACAGCACCATATACAATTGTTCGTCACTCCACGGTAAATGCTCCCGATCCCATTAAAGCCGTCGACCGCGATTGCCACGTCGCAACGTTTGTACGTTTGAACTAGTTGCATCGCTGTGGTATTGGGTTATCTTGTAGCGGTCCTTTGGAGAAATCCATCCTGTCTCTGCGTAGTAATACGATTTCTACCTGTGTGCCGTTCAGCCACATCTCCAGTACTGCCATAACATGACCACAACCTTGATATCACGTTTTGGCTGATCTGTAGGGCCTCGGCAACGATGCGTTGAATAGCACCATTTTCTAACATGCCCACGGCTCCTAAGATTTCATGTCGACTTAAATGACGCCGTGGCATTACTCTTAAAGCTCACACGGCACGTTAAATTAAAAAAGAAACACAATCTAATCAATTTTCATTAATTAATATCAATAAACAGCCGGCCTATTTGGTATGGAGGTAAGTAGCTTTGCCTTTCATGCCAGAGGTCCCGGGTTCGAATCCTGGTAGGGGCAGATATTTTATCATATTTGCTTTTTCGTCATGGATGTGTAAGTATGTTTATTTAAGTTTATTTCTAATATTTATATTATAAAAAAAAAACTGTGTATTTTAATATATATCTTAAGTTAATTTATCCGTTATCTAGTATCCGTAACACAAGTTCTTGATGATACTTAATTTGGGCTAGATAATGTGGTGTGTTAGTTAGAAATATTTAATAAAACAATGTTTATTTTGATGTACGAAACGAATTAATAACAATTTTACCGCCGTGTCTTGTTTTTTTTTTATTTACATTTTGAATTTTGAAAATAAAATTAGAACCTTAATCTGTACACAGGGTGTAACATAAAGGAAACATAATACTTAAGGGTCAGTAAGTATACCATTGTCAGAATATACTGTAACTTTTATGGAACTAAAAAGAATTTAAACTATAAAGTCGTAAATGATTTAGGATTATGATATCCCTAGATTCTGTTGATATGTGTACATTTCTAAGATTTACCCTTTTTTAGCGTATTAAACATGCATGCATGTATACACATTTAACTATTGTCTATACCAGATTTAAAAAAAATCTTTGTAAACAATGAAACGTCAATGACCCTTTGGCATTTTAGTGATGTTACCCATACTGATTATTGAAATATTAAACCTAATCGCCTAGGCAAAGCGATAATCAACATCAACAAATCAACAAAATTATTTTCTTATCAAAAATATAATTTCTTCTTATTAATGTAATAGAATTAACAATCAATCAGTCTTCTTTATATTTTTAAAATAGTAGAATCAGTTTAAACAAAAATAAACTACATGTTATGTTTTCTTTCCACATTACAAAATCAAAACAAAACTACAAATTAAATGCACATATATTAAATATAAATAATTAGTATGACATTCTTCAAAACAAGCAGGGCAAAGACGATTTTTTGCTACTCAGAAAGCAATTAAGGTATGCAATGTTCCTCTTTGAATTTTCTGTAGTTGGATTGTCTTCAGGCCAGTGACCACTGTAAACTCTCTTAGCTGGCTTTTGCCTTGGCCCTGGCCTTTCGATTGTAGCACTATTATTTGTGCGTCTACTGGAATAAATATTCCTATTCTGACAACATCTTAGCCCTTTAAGTTACGATCGACTTTAGTCATCTGCATAATTAGCTAATCCCGATAGCTCTAAAAGTTTGCCCTTCTAGGTAGTTAACAATCAGGCAATAAAGCTGATACCCCCCGGAAATGAGGGGTATGCGTACGCGCATACAGATATAGGTTTGCCATCGTAAAAACCCAATTTAATGTTGCTACATAAAAAAATAATATTTGAAAATTATATTAATGTACAATGTAATTTTATGAATTTGAATAAAAAAAATTAAAAGTAAACAAATTTTATTAAAAAAAGGATATTTTTTTCTCCCGAATTGGACTTATTGTGCCAAAAAACGACACATTCTAGTGGTACATTAATTCAAGGAACTATAAGCAGAACGAATTATGCTCAAAACTCACCTAATAAAAGAATCAGTAACAACCACAATATTTTTCCAACGGCAAAAAGTCTTTGAAAACAATAATTTTACTACATTATACGGATAGCAGACACTGTGTAGGACGATAAGTATAATAAAGAAACATGCATTATTACATAAACATACTTAGCAGAACGATTTAGTCTTATCGGATCTTGTTGTATCGATACATAAAAATGTCGATACGAATCGGGAATCGATACCTGTCATTCATTCATTTTCATACAATGTATACCGATGGGTAACCCTAATGTTTGCATTAGAAAAAAAAAAATAACCTCAAAATTTTTATCTTATTGTATTTTTTTTAGTTTCGCAAGTTTTAGCTGCAATTATTACTTAAAAGTTGTTTAATAAAATGGCAGCAGTGTTTCTGAGTTACTGGTGTGCAATTTTAGTGTCTTGAAAGTGAGATTCTTGATACAATTCACGAATTTATATCCGGCAACGGTTTGATTACGAAGTTTTTTTTTGAATTTGGTATAGATTGTAACTCCCAACTATTGTTTAGCATATTAGTAGGTAATAATATGATTTAAGAGCCGTTCCAATTTAACGGTAAAAGAAAAAGAAAATAGAAAATTTTGTACACAAACAAAAATACTGTATTTTGAATCTTTTTCAGAAGCAAAAAAAGCAGAAGAAAATACAGGAATTAAGAATATAGCTAATAAGTAAGCGAACAAAACATTTTAATGCATTTTTATACAAGGCTATAAAATAACGGTTATCGTAGGGAAGAAAAATCAAACAAGAACTTTTGATGACTTAAAAATTTAGATTCATTCGGCTTTCAAACAAAAAAATTACGCATCTAAATCTGAAATTCGAATGGGCAATACGACGCCACAGATCAATCACACAGAAACACGCGTTAAACTTATATCAGCTCTCATTTTACATCGTTGGTTATAAACATCATTAGATAAAGCAACGTTTTACGCGTGAGAATATACTCATAGAAACAAATAAAATAAAAAAATATCAAAATATCAGTTTTTACCAAATGCAAATTTAACTTGCATCTTTTTAAATAATTAAAACATACATATTATACTGATGTTCCAGCTGCAAGAAAGCACACGATATTTTATGGTGTTTGCGGATTATATATATAAATAGGAAAAAATGTAGAAGACGGCTAAAATAGCAGTCTTCAAGATATTAAACTAATGTTAAAAGGTTACATCTATTCTCAATAACCCATAACATCATCCCTCGTTCTGTATCAAAAAGGTTACCGCAGTATATTATAAGCTTAGGTTTTTTATGACCTCCATAGTTGGCGTATTTTAGCAGGTGTATGCTTTGGACTGGTTATCCGGAAGGTTTTAGCTGAATTATTGCCACGCTTCAGTTGAGGACACAGAGAAAAAAATCGCTGTGTTTCTACGCTAGCTTTGGTTTAATGAACTTAGAGAAGACATAAAATCTACGACAATTTACCTACTGTTTTTTGTTAAGTATACAGTTATTGAGAAGCAATGTTTTTTGTGTTGTTATATTATTTTAGAAATGCACGTTTATTCATTACTCGAAAGCGTGTTGTGTGTTCGAATTAATAAGCCTGTAATTGTTGCTGTGTGAGAGCTTCTACGATACCTTGGATGTCGAGCAGAGTTACCTAAACCTAGTAATTTCAAGCATGGACAAACGGTAGTAGGCCCTGAAAATATGAGGAAAGGGAGTACTCGCAAGTGGGAACACTTCGCTGCGCGTGGGGCGTTGATGTAATTCAAGCAGATATTTTATAGTTTAGTTATAGTTTATAGTTTCACGGTGCATTTTGTCTCCATAAGTAAACTGAATACTAATTTATGCGCAATCGTAAATTGTATTACAGTTTATGGTATATTTTAGTTAGTCGCAGGCGTACATGTCCGCGGTCATTCAAAAAGCTTTTACTACATTTGAGCGTCGCTAGAGGGCGCACAGACTGAAGTGCGTAAGGAGTGGGAGTATTGTTAATAATAATGATGAAAATTCTATAAGGACTAGTCCTATATAATTTTCATCCTAGGAAACATGCAAGGACTGTTCCGAAGCCACAACCGTCATTTTTTAAGTTTTCGTTTTTATTCTTTACTAGCACTACCCGCGGTTTTGCTCACATAAAATAGGAGGAGACGATATAAAATAACTGCTCCTGTTAAAAGGAGTTATATAAAGTCGTCTAGGTACGTATTACGTTTTTGGGTTTTACAGAAATCTTTATCCGGCATTTTATTATCTTAATTTTCATGTTGTTCAGGTACTCATGATGTCCATCTCAGATTTTAAGTAGCTTTTCCATGAAGCGCGCGGAGACACAGTTACATACAGAAAGACAAGAATAAAAAGATTTGGTGCTTTGGCGCCTATGCCTATTACAATGTACATTACAATATTCAAAAATAATTAATGTACCGATACGGGTTTGATACAGTTTTATTATACATATATGTGTATGGATGGTTTCAACTCATATATTTTGCATTACTTCTGTATAATTGCCCATATTTTGAGAAAATATCGTGGAATGCAGACAAAGAATGAGATAATTATAAGTGTGACTTAAATAAAAAATCCTTACATACATATCTTTTCATACATATTTTTCATGTCGTTTCCCCATGCCCTCTCTGTGTCGCAGGATTAGTGCACTGTGCAGCAAAGTAGAGGCACTATTTCATTGGAGACACCTGTGCGGTGCCCATTCCAAAGCTTCGTTTCTAAGGATTCAGAAATTTAAGGTGGTGATTAAGAATTTTGTTTTACTCTCAGAATATTGTTTATCAGGGATAATACTGTTATTCTGATAATGTTATGAAATGATATCTTCCATTGATTATAAAATGTAGGTTACATTTATCGTTCTTAATTTCGGTTCTTTATTTCAAAGACTGTCAGGTTTTCTAAAATCATTCAACATCATTATTTTTCAGTTTATGAGCAAAACCCTAACTAAAATTTGTTTTGTATCGGATCCTCTGAAAATATTACACTTACTTATTATTAACTAAAAGAAGAACCCAAAGACGTTTTTGAATAAAATATAGCCTTTATTAATTTTGGGTATTATAACTTTTTAATGGGTAGTGTGTTAAAATGTTGGCTCGGTTGTAAATTACAAAATAACAAACAATCTTCCGATTTTATAATATGATAGTTTCCATTTGTTTGAAATGTATGTCTCAACAGCGAAAACTGTTCATTCTGTGTCAAGTCTAGAGTGGCTGGACTGCTCCCGTCTGGTTGTGTTCCTGCCGACTGTAAGGTACCATACCATATTTGGGAGTTCTTATTTTTGCTACCCTTTTTGATAACCTTAGCTTCAGAACTGCCTGTAGTTTGTGTGTTGGTGTAAAATTGTGCGTTCAGCACCGCTGCCGCGATGGGGTGATGGTTGATAAGCTTGGTCGCCACAGACAATCTTGTTCTCGCAGCGGTGGCAGATTATCCGGCCATGCCAGTTTAAATGACGTCATCCATCGAGCTCTTCTTACCTCTAACACTACCTCGGTCCTTGAACCGTCAGGTTTGTTGCGTGACCATAACAAGCAGCCTGATGGTATGACTCTGGTCCCGTAGAGAATGGGTAAGCCGCTGGTGTGGGATACAACTCGTGGCTACCCATTTACCAACAACCGGTGTTCAAACTGGTTTGGCTGCCAACAACGTTAAAAGCCTTAAACGCAGAAAATATGAGACTCTTGATAATGGGTATATTTTTGAGACTTTTGGCGTTAAAACTATGGGGTCCTGAGGACATGGGGCTTATCGCCTTTATTTGGACCTAGCGAGGCGATTAGTGAGTGACCGCGGCGTGCTAGGCTGGCACTTATCTCGCACAACGAACGTCTATTGCGATCCAGCGAGGTAATTCGGCCAGCCCTTTGGCTACGGTGCCGTCTTCAGATACTCACATACAAAATTTAAATGTCTACAATTTATCCGTTTTAAACCCGCAAATGTTTTATAAATTTTAAAATAGTTCTTTCGTGTTAAATTATTACTATAAAAGAAATACACAATTTTAACTATTTTACAAAATGTACGGGACATTAGTCCCGTGAAATGGAAAATTATATTGGAATTATATTATATTGCACCTCTCGCGGAGTAATTATGTACTAATAAGTAACCATCAAGTATTGTGCGTGCACTATCATATTTTTTATATCATCCATTACTCTTTGCCGTTTTGTCAATTCTTTTCCTTGCCTGAATAAACGTGCTCTTTATAATAAATTACTTGTCTTTAACCACTTCCAGATTTTCTTGAAATTTGTGAATTAAATCAATCTTAGCGTTCTATAAATCGCAATCAAGTAGGTACAGCTTTAATATAAAATTCTCATTTTCCTTTGTTACCTATTAAATGCATTTATTTTTGAAAGTTGAAACATTGGTAAAAAATAAAGATCAGGATATTCTATACTTATTGAAAAATATCCATTATAGTATTGTTATATTATCCTGGAAACGCTATTTCGAGCTCGTATAGTCAACATTTAAAAATATACACCGGATGCTTTTGAAGGACTGGGTATTAAATTCAAGTGGCGGTTTTTTCCAGTCTATAAATATTCCATCTTTTCAGGGTTGACAACCCTTAACGATCAATTTGCATAAATAAATATTTTTGTAACAAACCTGATTGGTTTACTGAATTTGAGGTGTATTTGCGAGGGTGGTTCGTTTTGAGTTTTTCATTAAGAATGGGTTACCCAGGCTTAAGCTGGCACCTAAAAATATGAAATTGGTTTTTACTTAGCGATTTACTAATATAATAATGTTTTACCACATTGTTTACGTGATTTAATTTTAGAGTAATCAATATAATTTTTTAAAACATTTGCGACAAACCCTGTTGATTCACAGTTACATTTTTGTTGGTTCAACCTAGTCTAAGTTCAATACCTATTCAATGGAATCTTGTTGACCCGTTCTTAAATATCTGTCTTATTTATTGAACGTAACTCTTGAAAGTAATATTAACCAAAGTCTTAAGGGTCTCCACCGATTTCTTGTGTAGTTGTGACTAGCTTTCACTCGCTTATCGTTATGGAACAATAGGTACTTCTTCTGGATTAAAGATATCTGTGTCCTCTACTGTACCCCTGTCAAGGTGTATTTTAATTTTTGGTGATGATTGTATGTGTAGTTGAGATGGGAAAGGGCAACAAACAATCTTTCTCATTTACAAAGAAGATGTGAGGGATATGTAAAATAACACTTAATATATTACGGTTAATTAATAGTTAATATTAATTATTAGTTTTTATTAATTAATAGTTAAATTAATATTACACTTAATATATTAACAATGATTACTATTATACTTTAAAAGTGAAAGCCAACTAAAACCCCCTTAGATAAAAACTCATTTAACATATCTTAATTCAAGATCCCATACAAATCACTTACCCCATTTCTAAAACGTTCACACAAAAGCCACACGTCTAGATAACTTTTCTCGAAAGCTATTTAAAACCATTTCCACCGTGACACTCTGTGCCGGCGTGAAGTCGGTGTAGCGTATGACAAATTGCTCTTAAAACAATTAGGACTCGTTATACATTTAGATTCTAATAGCTATTCCCTAGCTTTAGCAAAGTTGTATAGAAAGGTAAGGCAAGGCAAGGCAATGGTAATTTATTTTAGTTGTTAAGTTTTTCTTTCGAAACTTGACTGCAGGGTTAGCTTCTGTAAAATTGTGAGTTAGACATTCATTGTGTGGTTTAGTGGTGGTTATGTTTTTTGATGTCGAAAATTTCTAGAAGGATATAACCGCTATTAAAATTGATCGAAAAAACTGGGAGTACGTTTACGATACTATTCCCATTTCGCGCAGTTAAATACCATTAACGCTAGTCATTGCCGTTTGTTGCAAACTGTTCATGCCCGACTTGTGGTAGATGATTTCTATCGCATTCGTTTTATTACATGCCGAAATTGATGTATCGCTATCAGACTGTATTCTGATGTAAACGCAAAGGCTGCGTTTGACATGGTATTAATAAATGCTATTTTATATAAATCCCTCTCTGTGTGACTCTCAGTAAGTACTCCTAAGTTATTTTAATTTTAATAATAGTTATTTCTCGACATTGTGACATCGTTATCGTTATAAAATATTTTTGTAATCTTTTAGCGGTAATTTTTAATGATGTAAACCTTCATCCTCCGATATTGTATTTTCGTGGTTCATAAATATTATATTCGGCTTATAACTTGCCTCATATTGTTGCCTTCTGGTTTACGACAGACAATAAATATGATAATTCTCCTGTTCGCGCCCTTCTCAAATTTGTTTATGTCTCAAGAATAAGGTGAAAATGAATTTCGTTCTAAGGTTTTTCATTTTGGTAATGCCCTTCCTCAGGTGCGTCAGAGATTTTATACAAGATGAATGTGTTACGGTTTATTATCTCAGAATTCTCAGATTTGTTACTTTCGTAAAAGTTTTTGTTTGTTAAGTACAGAAATCGCACTTTTAAGACGTTTCTTGCGTGTTTTGTAAGCCTCTTGTTTTGTTTCCGAAAAAGGTACGTCTTTTTTTTGGTAATCTTTTACATTAACAGATATACTATTATTAGGAAGTGGAAAGATTTATTTGCTTGATATGTGTAACCGATGAATTCAGAAACCACCAAGCCGATGTTAAAAAGTATTTACCTTTACGTAGCTACAATATTCACGACTACATAATTAATACATGACTATATTTTATGTAGAGGTTTTCGTAGTGATTGGGAGCTACGCAGAAAAGCAGTGTGAAAGCCTTAGTGAAATATATTTTAATTCAAGGCTATTATTATAGCTGAGATGAGCTTGCTCTTGTTCCCAACACTCTACCATTACATATGCAGTAAATTGCATGTAGCGTGTATATATATAAACAACTACTTAGTTTTCAGGTAGTAAGTTAAGTTGGTTAAGTTCTTAAAAGTTTTAATTTATTTAATTAATAGTTTAAATTTCAATATACCGCTGTACATGCTGCCTTCTAAGTCCAAATTTAGTAACAGAAATCATTTTTATTACTGATTGAAATACAGAAGCTGTAGTTTTACTTCTAAAAGGTGCGGCGGTGCTGCAGTATTGTTGCAATTGACTTGCTGTCTTTATTACTTGGGAGAACTTTCTGTAACAGTCTCTTGTGTGCTAAGTTTGTCCAGATTATATTTTTACTAATCTGGTGATATTAAATTGAATAAATTACTTAAATACTATTTTGTATAATGTAAACATACACACATTTGTCCGTTGCAAAGTCATTTTTAATTTAAGACTTATCTTGGGTATTTACCAAAAACTTTTATATTTTATAATTTGCAGACATTTGATTTGTATAGCCAGATAAAACATTATAAAATCCAAAAATCCCGTTTGGTCTAATTGGCAGCACTTGAATTCCGGGATACAGAAAGAAGTTAAGGCATGTGTTAGGAAGGCCTAAGAATCAAGACTAATTTATACGAGTATATCACTGCGGTAACCTGTAGTGTAACTAGAACTGACGACAAATGTACTGGAGCATAGTAAGAATTTGTTTCGTATGCGCTCTAATAACAAAGTTTTCAGCATATTGCAAAGCAGCAGCAATGGCTTGCCGATTTTAAGGTTCAAAAATATTACGTTGTTGAATCAATTAAAAATAAAATAATCATACGCGGATGGATTGAAAAGTTCGCGGCCTGAATAAGAAAACACAGGAATAATGCATAATGCATGGAATAATGCAATTTTTTATATTATTTTTCTACATACTCTCCTCCTAGATCACAACACTTAGTCCAGCGGTCCTTCAAAGCCTTGATCCCACTTAAATAGAAGGTCTCGTTAAGGTCTTTAAAAAGGCATCTACGGTCACTTTGACCTCCTAATTGGTAGAACATTTCATTCCACCTAAGTCTTTTTTTAGTTTTGGAAATAGGTAGAAGTCAGAAAGTGCAAAATCAGGTGAATTAGGGGAATGAGGAATCAATTAAAACCTGTATTCACTATTTGAGCCATCGATTCTGCAGTTGTGTGAACACGAGCATTGTCCTGATGAAACAAAACTTCTTAGTCAACACTCCTGGTCTTTTAGACTTAATTTCTTCGCGTAAACGACGTAATAGTGTGCAGTAGTATACAGAATTTATAGTTTGACCTCTTTCTAAGTGATCAACCAAAGATGACATCCTTAGAATCCTAGAAAACCGATGCCATTATCTTGTTTACTTAAAAACACACCTTGGCTTTCGTGGGGGTCGGAGATCCGGGTCTCTTCTATTGTTTGGATTGTTGTTTGGATTCAGGAGTATAGTGATGAACCCATGTTTCGTCCATAGTAACAAACCTTGCCAAAAATTCGTTTGGATCAGCTTGAAAAAGCTCTAAACAGTCTCTAGAAATCTGAGCCGAGTTCGTTTCTGTTCAACTGAAAGGAGCCGCGGAGCCCATCTTGCAGACACCTTGTGGAACCCTAATTCGTTAACGATCATGTTTTGTGTACGCTCATATGAAATCCCTAGAGCTTCAGCTATCTCAGATACCTTCAATCTTCCGTCTCCCATGAGATCACATATTTTTTCGATGTTTTCCGAATTCGTAGTTGTAGAAGGCCGTCCATAGCGGGGGTCATCTTTGATGCTCTCGTCCACGTTTAAATTCAGCTGTCCACTTTTGTATCATTGTATACGACAGAGCAGATGTTCCTAAAGTAGCCACCATATCTTCATGAATCTGTTTTGTAGTTAAGTGTTTCTTGTGGAGGTATTTGATCACGGCATGGTGCTCTAAACTATCCATTTTCACAATTAATGAAATTTACTCTCACTTAATGTTCAATAAAATAAATGATTACGCATGTATCTCAGAGAAAAATTGCACAGAGTCTAGGTTTCATATGAGGGTAGTTTTATAATAATATGACACACTATCTATGTTAGGCCGTGAACTTTTCAATCCACCCTCGTATATTGCTTTCCTAACGGACATTTAAATTTACACACGAAAGTGAGATTATGAGTTACGCATTTACGTCTCTGCTTACTATTCAACCGATCGTCGAGAAAGATCGTACACATTTTGTCGGGGGTTTCTCCTATTGAGAAAATAGTGTTTTCGAGGGCACTTGAGCGTTGCCGCGACCAAAATGAAGTAAAAATACTGTTGAGAAGAAATATTAAGTCAAGACTTTGAAAATTCGTCTTAAAAGACCTAAAGCTGTAATACATCTTTTATCCAAACATCATACATCATAGTCGTTTCTTTCATAAATATATACGGCATAGAACCTAAGTCAGCAACACTGATTCTTGCGATGTAAAAAGCAAACTTTAATTCAGAACTTAAAGGCGTCAAAAAGAATAATATATTTAGTTCATTGTTTATACACTAAACTTTCGAAAACTAACCATTAGTTATCAACTATCGCTACAATGCAACTGGTGTTAACTCTACAGTTCAGCAACTTTACAAAATTCAGTAAGTAGCAATTTGCGATTTGGATCTCGATATTGTAGATAACCGGTTCCGGAAACCTTTTTCAAAGGATTAATGTTATTGGTCCTTGGTAGATGAGATTGCATTTTAATAAAGTCAACTTTTTGTTTTGATTTTACAAAACCTACATCATTCTTCAGTGTTTCGTTTAGATTCTCATAAAAATAGAATAAAGATTTCCGACTGTTTATTGTTTCGAAAGGCGACGAAGAACTTTCTGGAAATCCAATTCGTTTTCTATATATTCAGGAATTAACTTTTCAATGTTGGCTTATGTTTGGTGTGAGGTTATGGTTGCTCTCGTTTTATGATAGAATGTAGCTAATTGATTACGTCTTAAGGCGCAAAAGGGTCCTGATAACTCAAATAACCTGCGTCCAATTGGTCTCGTGAGTCTAACTTTGAATCGACTCTAGAACCTTATCGACACTTCAAGGGTAGCTTTTTCATTGTTATATTATGTTTTGTAAGATGAAAATGGTTTCCATAAAATTTTTATTGATAAATAGTAATAAATAATAATATTGTGGTTTATTTTGATATTATTGATTATTTACTTTTGCATCAGTAGAACCTAGTATAGTATAATAATTTCTTATTCTTTTAATTAAGGATTATTTTTCACTGTAGAACTTTTGCAGATTATTATCAGCCCTTGGCCATCATATACTTATGAATAATTAATTTCAAAGTTGTGTACCCGAACCTGAAATTGAATTACCTATCGCTTGCCTTGCCAATTTATGACCAATCGACCAGTGGCCCAACATTTGCATACATGTATCATGCTATTACAATTTTGATTTGTGTACCACTGCTCGAGATGACATGGCTGAATTCATGTCTCATAGTGCCTGGATTTATTAAGAACTACGCACGAGGTTAAATTTGTTAAGCAAATAATCGGAGTAAAGCTTGTCAACAGAACCTTTTGTGAGTAGGGAATTTTTTGATAAGATAAGACATATACGCATCAATTAATAGAACCCTTCAGAATTAAATTTTAATATGATATGTATTCTTTTTCAAAATAAAAACGTAAGAAAATATTGAATTGTTTACTGGAGGGCCCGTGAGAATTCATCCGCGTTTCTCTTGATTTCGTTAAATTTTCTGATAAAATATAGCCTACTTACTTCTACATATCTTTCTTATGGCAAAAGTATTTTTAAAATCGGTTTAGTATTTTCAGGATTTAGCAACACCATTAAAAAAATAAACGAACGAATTTTCCTCTTTATAATAAAAGTATCCATTGATAAAGAGAGGGTAAGAATCTATTAGGATTTTTATTCAAACTTAGGACGTAGCAAAGGTTTTTACAATTAATAAAATCACAAAGAATTACTCCCAATTTGTAGTCCAATCCTCAAGTTAAACGTCTTTAAGTATATATACCGCATTAAAACAGTTTCGTTTAGGCCTGTATGGGTGTTGAATGAGCGCGGGGGGAGGCCGCGCAGCCTCCGTGCCAGCTTCCCGTCAGTTGGCCCGGCGCGAACCGAGAGCGATCACGCTCCTGTATCCCACGAAACAATCAAGTGAGCCACAAAGTGACTAAAAACTTGTTTATTCGTAAGTCCAAATTCCGCCATGTTGGCAAACCGACCTCGAATTGATTCCTTTTCGAAAAATATGACAAAAGTAATTGATTTATGAAAAAAGAAAATTAGGCTGTTGACTTGTTTTGCTACAGCGACGATGATTTGCAAATATTTTTTAGATTCATGATTATTTTTTTTAGTATAACTGAAAGGGATTGTAATCTGCCTGATAAATTATATAGTAATGTTTACAAGTTTTGACTAACACGTGGGCTGTTTCCTTTGTAAGTTAGATACTGATCTACTCGTGCGTTAGTCTTTAACGGTGAATAGTTTGTAGCTTGTTCATACATCTTCCTACACGTTCCTAAATAAAAACACATGGCGAATATTATATAAATTAAATTGTAATATACCGTAAACTGCCGCAGCTCTGCACTGCCGTGGATCTTTAAACGTTCATGTCACAGACAAAGATATATTCACTGCGATACATAAGCCAAGTTCCAGCTATAAGCTATAACTCCAGCAGTTGGCAAGTCTCACTTTGTGGACTGAGCTAGTGTATCGAGAGTAGGGTAACCTAAAACTGCGGTAACTACCATAAGCCGAGATGTTAAAGCGAAGTAAGACCTTGTTTCTAATACTCGGAGCCTTGGATTAGGCACTCGGCAAGTTTGATACTTAAGCACATAATTAGTTTACTCCTAGAATAGTTCATAGTAGTTTATTTATCTATTGATTTGAATATGTTTGATGATCATATTGAATTTATTGTTCGTAGATAATGTCTTTGTTTCAAAGGTAATAAATAAAAGGTAGATGTAAATATTGTTACTTATTATTTGAGTATAGCATAAATTTAATCCTTAAGTTTGGACACTAATTATTGTGCACTAATTATATGAATATCCTTTTCCTTTTTCTCTTTGCAATAAACAATGTAATCGAATTAAAAAAAAATAAAAACTAAGTAAATTTATTTACATTTCTGAAATCCTCTCTCATACTTAAATTAATATTTTAGAGCCTCTATTTTTCTAATTTCAAATTAAACGAAAGCGTACCTAGTCTAACCACCGTAACCTTGTTAACCTTCCCTCCTCTGCAAGGTATTCGTTGATAAAATTTAAAAACGTGTTATCTATTACCTCTGTATTCTGCGAATCCTCTTAAACTTCGACTTGATTGTTTAACGAAATCAAACAGTGAAATATTATTTGATGAAGAAGCGTTTATAATGAGATAACTATATTTTTTGAAGTACTGTGGTATTTTTCTAAACCATTTTTTAAATATTGATGACACCCGATACTTCAAAGCAGATAACCCCTTTTTACTAAAGTGCTGTTAATCTTCCCGACTAAAATACACACTTTGTCTAACTTGGCTATTCTTAAGACGCAACTCCATCATAATAGAATATTGAACAGACATCGAAGAAATATCGTTTTGTAAATAATGAAAGCTCGTTTCTCGCTAGTTTTTCAGGCCTTTTGAAAATGTATTTTCTAGAACCTTTTATGTAGAATTTATGTAAACTTAACTTATAGGCTCTAAGTTTGTATTTGTGTTACTTGCCAAGTACTTTGCTTATGTCGCTACGTATATTCTATTTTACTATGAACGTAATAAACATGTGCTTACTTTCCAAACTCGTTAATGGTAAAACGAAAGTAAATGAGAACTTGATCTGGGTAATGTCTCATTTTAATATTCAATATATTTTTTATTATTATCTTTCCTATTTTAAATCCGTTGCCGATTACAGGCAAAATTACCGTAATGATCTGAACTTTCATTTATGGATTTTAGGCTCCACTGTAACATCGTTCTATCTCAACACATTTATTCAAATGGATGTTCCACCTAAAGTGCAGTAGCTCTCTTCAATCGGATCAATTCGGCCTATAGTAAATGGTTTCGCATACAATACCTAATATGTCTATGTTAGTTGTGAAATTATGTGCTAAAAAGCATATAAAAAGCAAATAACTTGCATTTAAATCGAAGGTCTCGTCAAGGTCTTCAAAAAAGGCATCTACGGCCACTTTGACCTCCTCATTGGTAGAAAATTTCATTCCACCTAAGTGTTTTTTTAGTTTTGGAAATAGGTGAAAGTCAGAAGGTGCCAAGTCAGGTGAATAAAGGGGATGAGGAAGCAATTAAAACCTCTATTCACTATTTGAGCCAACGATTCTGCAGATGTGTGAACACGAGCATTGTCCTGGTGAAACAAAACTTCTTAGTCAACACTTCTGGTCTTTTAGACTTAATTTCTTCGCGTAAACGACGTAATAGTGTGCAGTAGTATACAGAATTTATAGTTTGACCTCTTTCTAAGTAATCAACCAAAGATGACATCCTTAGAATCCCAGAAAACCGATGCCATTATCTTGTTTACTGAAAAACACACCTTGGCTTTCTTGGGGGTCGGAGATCCGGGTCTCTTCCATTGTTTGGATTGTTGTTTGGATTCAGGAGTATAGGGATGAACCCATGTTTCGTCCATAGTAACAAACCTTGCCAAAAATTCGTTTGGATCAGCTTGAAAAAGCTCTAAACAGTCTCTAGAAATCGTGAGCCGAGTTCGTTTCTGTTCAACTGAAAGGAGCCGCGGAGCCCATCTTGCGGACACCTTGTGGAACCCTAATTCGTTAACGATCATGTTTTGTGTACGTTCCATATGAAATCCCTAGAGCTTCAGCTATCTCAGATACCTTCAATCTTCTGTCTCCCATGATGAGATCACATATTTTTTCGATGTTTTCCGAGGTCGTAGCTGTAGAAGGCCGTCCAGAGCGGGGGTCATCTTTGATGATCTCTCGTCCACGTTTAAATTCAGTTGTCCACTTTTTTATCATTGTATACGACGGAGCAGATGTTCCAAAAGTAGCCACCACATCTTCATGAATCTGCTTTAGAGTTAAGTGTTTCTTGTGGACGTATTTGATCACGGCACGGTGCTCTAAACTATCCATTTTCAAAATTTATGGAACTTACTCTCACTTAATGTTCAATAAAATTAATGATTACGCAAATATCTCAGAGAAAATTGCACAGAGACTGACTAAAGAGTCTAGGTTTCATATGAGGGTAGTTTTATAATAATATGACAACGCTATCTATGTTAGGCCGCGAACTTTTCAATCCACCCTCGTAAATACCGTATGCACATTAATCTCAAATCTGAATTATTTGATTTAGTTACGAAATGCCTTCATACATTTACCCTTATTTTTAAAAAAAGACTTATAAATAGTCCTCCTTTCCCTTTATTCTTGATTCACATTTTGACGCTTCTATTAACGTCAAATGTGTAGGAAGCCTAACCAGGCGCCCTGCTTGTAGATAAACGATGGAGAAATTAGAAAGGATTTGCAACGCGCGGGCGCGTCCGTTTGTAGGATTAAATTGGCTTAGTTCACGATCTAACGATGGCCACTAAGTATATTATCGAATTAATTCTGTTTGTAAGAGACTACAAATTTATGATTGGTTAGGTGGTGGGCGAATCTTTGATGGTTGATAATTTATTTATTCTGGATATTTGATATAATTTGATATTTTATCATTTCATGATAGAGAACTACTTGAATTATATTACTTGTGTGCGAATTTTTTCACATCAAACGATTTATTTACTTCAGACAACTTAAAGGTAGAAATATTTGTTAATTATTTTATCAAGCTCACCAAAACCTTCAAGAACGCAAGCAAAACTTATTAAATGAGTAACTTGTAAAAATTAAATCGAAATTTATGCGAACATTTTCGATCATTTCCCTTTTGCGTATCCAAAACTGGATCGATCAAATTTTATTAAGTTTCAATCCAAAAACTTTGTTTAAGCCAGTCGTATTTCGAAGCCGTTGTAGTAAATCACGTATCGCATATGTTTGCATACATTGGTTTGCTTGTGTTTTCTCAGAATAACTATCAGAAAAGTACGAGTATTTTATTATATACAGGTTGTAAAAAGTACTGTTTAACCTTAAACAAATCAAAGAGTTGTTGAAACAATTTTTCCCAAGAAACAATGGTCGAATTAATGAAAAGTATCGCATATGTTGCATACATTGGTTTGCTTGTGTTTTATCAGAATAACTATCAGAAAAGTACGAGTATTTTTATTATATACAGGTTGTAAAAAGTACTGTTTAGCCTGAGACAGGTCAAAGAGTTGTTGAAACAATTTTTCCCAAGAAACAATGGTCGAATTAATGAAAAGTATCGCATATGTTGCATACATTGGTTTGCTTGTGTTTTATCAAAATAACTATCAGAAAAGTACGAGTATTTTATTATATAAAGGTTGTAAAAAGTACTGTTTAACCTGAGACAGATCAAAGAGTTGTTGAAACAGTTTTTCCCAAGAAACAATGGTCGAATTAATGAAAAGTATCGCATACGTTGCATACATTGGTTTGCTTGTGTTTTATCAGAATAACTTATCAGAAAAGTACGAGTATTTTTATTATATACAGGTTGTAAAAAGTACTGTTTAGCCTGAGACAGGTCAAAGAGTTGTTGAAACAAATTTTCCCAAGAAACAATGGTCGAATTAATGAAAAATAATTCAGTCAGTCAATGCGTAAGCGCTACGGCGTATCGTTATTTTACAGAATTAAATTGATCTTATTTTTTAAATCGTTTTAAACGCTAAAGATACATTTAAATGATTCAGTAGTATTTTACTAAAAAGGACCTAGTATTGAGGTTAGCTGTATTTTTTTATCATCATTTTTATTATTCATTTTCATCTTATAGATAGTTAATTCCATATGTTGTTATAGAAGCCTGAAATATCTATAAATTTTTTAGTTAACAAAACAAAATGCCAAAAAGCTAAAAAAACATTGAATTAACTACGGTGAACCCTTACTATTATTATTCTGTGAATATGTGAATGTAAATTCTGCCCCGTTGTTCGATGCGTTTCGGTTGAAATAGTATAATCTAACCTAATGGCAATATAACCCTGACCCATTTACAGCGCGCCACTCGTTCGAGATGACTTCCCATTTCAATATTCCGGCATCAACTCGCTTTATGCACATAGCTATAAAAATAAAACTTTTTTCCACCTCCCGCCGTGCATTAAAGGTGTTTTATCGACGTTCCGTTCGTTCGTACAATAAAATGGGCGGTTTTAATTATACCACCGGCTCCCGAAATTTACTCTTAATGGAATGCAGTTTAATTTATAGAGTTTAATATTGTCAGGAAGCCAAGTTTTAATAAATGCGATGCTTTGATATTGGAATTTGGGTGTCGATATTTCAGAATGTTACTTCTAAAATGTTATATGCCTAAACATAATGCTTACACATACCGCGACAGTATACTCGTATCTACGGTTAAGGCTCCTTTAACTACTCTAAGTACAAGTAAGTTACTATACAAGCTACAATAATACCCCTTATATGAACATGTTGTTTCCATTTTTGGATATAACAAGGTATCAGCAAAAACCCGAACCCGCATTGTTTTATGTTTCGTGACCCAGAAATAAAGATTTCCCGCATTCTCAATGTGGTATTACATTTCCATTAGGACTTGTTGACTTAACCCTAGAAGGGCAAGCTAACTCCAGTTGTTTTAAGAAAAGATTTTGCAAAAAAACTTAACAAATTGTATTAATAGTTGATAGCAATAAGATTATTTGATGAAGGAAGCTTTTCGTTGATTTTATTTAAAAAGTTAAGCCTATCCTAAATGTATTTGTAAAGTCGGTGATGCGAAATTCGACCAAATCTGTGAAGTTATCTCACTCTTTGACAGACAGATGACCCAGTGGCCTAATTCTGGACTGCAGCATGCCTTGTGTCCTTCATTATTTTGTTTGGTGGTTTGCCAGTGGTTTCTGAACGTTCTCTGCATATATTAATAGGTTTGATCAATTCTTTAGTTTGATAAATATCGTATACAGATTCTCGAACAACATACTTTATAATGTTTGTTTTCTTAGTTTAGTGTGCAGCCCTTATGCAACACATAGAAATGTTAAGTAGTTTCGAATTATTGATATCTATTTTTTTTAGTTTGGAGTAGAATATGCAGATGGGATAAGTGTTTTAGAAGATTGCTAGTTGTATTGAAAAATTTAGGTTTTTTTAGGAAATTGACTAGTAGTTATGTATTATAATTAAGTATAAAGCAATTAACATTAGTTTGCCATTTGCGCGAGTCGAGCGAACGAGGTTATTGTGATATGGCAAAATATGGTTATTTTGTCAAACACATCCATTATACCATCCGCCTGCGATATACACATTGTGGTAAATGAATATTTGGTAAATTTATTATTTTTCACTGGAAGTTTAACTTTGGAAACTATAGTTCTTGATTTTGACACTAGATTTTACGTGTAGCATAATAAAAAAATTGAGTCGTCGCGGCTCGTTTGGCAGATGTGGAACAATTAAACTATTTCAACAAAAATAATACATTGGGTCAGCCGGTATGGCCCGCCGCTGTAAATCAATTTATTAAAAAATTGAACAATCGATTTTAATCTTGATAACGTTATTGAAGACACTCGTAGATTCAATAAAGTGGCCTACGCCAAGATTTCTGGATTTCTTTTTTGCCAATTAAAATTGTGCCACGCCACTGGCTTCTTTCGCCGCTGCACGACCTGAATATTTTATGCTTGCACCCTCCCGGGAAATTAATGTTGGGTGCAGTTACCAATTGTGTTAAGATTTTTATTTCAAATTATTTGAAGACGTGATTAGGCATTTGTTTTTCGTTTCCGTAATTCAAAGATATTTACTGGTACTTTATTTTTTGCACAATAGACAGACGTGTTTGGAATAAGACGATGCTGCGTCGGAATTGGTTCTTTGTTTGTTTAGGGTGCGCGTTCCCGCAAGGTGCTGCCACAATAGACCAGAGGGTAGATTCAATTTGAGGGAATTACTACCACTAAGACCTCTAGGATTGTGAGGTGATTTTCTTAGGAACACTAATGAAGCGTTAAGTTGCGAGTTTGTTGGTTTCGGATAGTTTATTGAAGCTTTTTACGCGAAGTTGAAGTGTAGTAAGTGTATAAATTTGTGTTGTACTTGCTTTAAGATTTACTAACGTAAGTTTCTTCATTTTCTTGCATAACATATTGGCTACGTGCGGCGTAGTAGTCTGCCTCATACGTCGGAGGTTCCAGGTTCGAGTCCATGTTGAGGCATTCATTTGTGTGATGAACACAGATTAACGGCCTTCCATAACATAAGCTTTGCTTACTTTGGGGCCATACAGTTTGTGGCTGTCTGGGGATTTATTTATTATTACATTATTATATTTACTGCACAACCAAAACCATATGTAACAACCCTTTTTAAAAACCATATGTAAAAACCAGATTCACAAATCTTCCCGCCAAAGAATATGTACTAAATATTTATTTACGCCTAAAACGTAATACTTGTGAATCGTTAATTTTTGTAAGTTTTAATAAGCTAAGATACTTGTTTCATACTGGAGTGGGAATAACATTTTCCAGGCCTATTGGCATACCCTTATCGTAAATAAATTGCACGTATGTCGCTCCTTTCCGAGACGTGACATGATATCTGACGCAGACAGGGCTATTTCTATAGTAATTTTCGGCTTCAAAATGTCGACTTGCTTATGGAAATGAGTTTCATTGTACTTAATATTACAGGCAGCAAATATACTTAAAATGTAATCGAGGTTGTAAGTCGTAACTGGAAGTTTGACATTGTTATCTATATAAATTGAATTAACGTGATTTTTACCACTATTTTGTTTTATTTCGAGTTGCCGTGATAGTCTAAAACAATAACTGTTAACTATCAATCATTGATGCTATTTATAAAGTCTAAAATTAAAACCCATTACTAAAACAAGTTTTAGAGCTACAATTTATTCTTTATTATTATTATCTTCATTGAATATTATGTTAGACTGTATTATTCCCGATCGACTAAATTTACAGATTATATAAATGATACTCAATATTAATATCGAGACTTCCATTAATATGTAATTCTGGCTTAGCTATGCTGAGAAGTTTCCGTTTGTATAACTTGTTGAACTAGCGCAAGTCAAACATTCCGAAATCGAATTCGAATGTGTTCTATGTGCATTCTCTATAAGGAAACTTTATACGTAGTGAATAATTCGATAAGATTCTACAGCGCAGTCCAGATCGCGAAGACAAACTTATGCATTTGCGGATAGTATTGAATTCCCAGATTTTCCAATAGCCACCCGAAACAAATTTTCTGTCTTATGATGTACTATCGATTTCAGAATTGTCGTATTCTTCGAAAAGGTAAACATATTTTAAATTTGATACAAATTATGCAGTGTAAATTTCATGCACCCAAATGTTTTAAATCGTGTATAATTGGACGTTAAAATTCTTTATATAAAAATTAAGTGTAGTGTCTAAACTGAAAGTGTTTATAAAAAGTGAGAATCCAAATTTTTCCCGACGAATGATAGGATGCGATATTCGGATTTGTCTGCGCCGAGAAATCGCTAACTTGTGGTTAATCGAGCGGGAAGGGTGTCGGGTCGCGAGAGCGAAGACTGGTGTCCGCACGAGGGCCGGCGGCATGCAGTGACGTGCGCGCGGCGCTGCGCTTGCTGCGGCGCGGCGCGATGCCCGCACGGGGCTGAGATGGAGGAAGGTGGCTACTGGCGGCCGTCGTGCTCGACGCTGTCGCTGGCGGAGCACCATGGCAGCGCCAGCCACCTGTGTGCGCTGCACGCGCCGCGTCTGCTGCACCGCCACGGACACGCGCACGCTCACGCCCATCCTCACCCTCAGCCGCACCAACATCATCACGCGACCACCTCATGTCCGGTGCATAGCCCTTTCAGACAGCCCGCACCTCATTACTGTGGTGCTGCTTCACAGGTCTGTGTATTCCCTTGCAGGACAATATGTGTTTAGTATAATTTAGTTATTAAGTTCGAAAAGTATATAAGTAGCTCAATAACTGATTACTGGTGGCAAAAAAAGAGTTACTGAAGGAAACTTTATTGTCTTGTTGCTACTCACTATAGTTATTCAATTATCTTTAGATATTATTATCGCTGTGAAAAGCTTAAATTAGTTTCATATATCCCTGAAGGATGCAGATAGTTATTTACCTTAATACTTAAGGTAAATTTTGATGTCTTGTACTGGCGGTTAAATACTTAGTTGGGAAAAAGTTGAGGCTTCATTTAAGGTTTTGTCGGTTTATAATTTTGTATTGTACTTAAGGAAATAGGAACACTCCTCTTTAAAATCAAACTTCGCTTTCGGTTAGGTTAGGTTAGGACCCAGTAAATAACCGAGCACGAAATTGAATTTTGTGCTGAACCATAACCAAAATAAAACACACAAACGTTACCACAAAATATTCTTAAATTCGTTTATTGTCAAAGCTTTATTTGACACACAACGAATATCCGACTCGTTGATTGCTCCGAATAAAAATGGAAACTACTTCTTTTGCTCCTTGTCGAACACAGAATAATAAAGTGCTTTTCGTGAGTTGCAAAATTAAATTCGCGCTGTCCGTAACGTTGTGAAGACCTACATGAATGAAAGCTGTTGCCATAGCTTATAAATTTGAAATTTTATGTTAAGCCATCTTGCTGAGCGATATATAATGCGAAATCACGGTTTGGTGGCATCTGCACCCAATTTATATTTCTCGGCGTTTGACGGGGTTTCTAGCGAAAACAAATTTGCAGTGATAGCCGTTTTACTCGCTCACAGAAATCGATTAAAGTCTCAAAGTAAAAATTTTTTTTTAGATTGAGAGTCTGGTTAGGAGAAACCGTAAAAATAGTATTTTATTCCTTTATCTCTTTGGAATTATGGTTAACAAGGAAGATAATATCATTTCTGATGTAATCGGAGTTATATTTTTACTCTTAACCTTTTCGTTTTTATATTGCGTTTGAGCTTATAATTTATTGAGATCATATCTACTACCATTGATTTATAAGTTCATGAAAATTTCAGTGAGTTCTATATCATATTTTATTATTACTTCTTACTTATTAATGCGTTTTAAAATATATCTATATAATCATTACTGTAATGTAACTCTACAGCGTAACACATTGCTAATTGACATGTTTCGATTTTAGTAAAAACGTAGAACTGCCTTACTATCGATAATAGTTTTATAAAATCCAGTCTAAATTGACAAATTTGAAAGTATCTATGATTTTTGCGCTCTTTTCAAGCCATAGGCTGTAGTGATGTTTCGTATTTTCCTTTATACTCGTAGAGCGTTGTGTCTCTCATCAAAATCTGGTGCCCGTTTAAAAAATATCCCACAGATATCAGTTGTACTGTCTTCATTTAAACATTAGTATCTAAATAGTTTTGTGAATAAATAAATATTGAGAGTAAAGGTTTAAATAACAAGCTAAGGGAATTTACATTGGAGAAAAGTATTCAATATGAAAGCAATGTCGCTATTAAAATGCCCAAAAATGGGTATTAGCAAATTTTGACTGGATGAACATGTTCAGAACCTTTAATAGTTAATGAAGAGGTTCCATTTCTTGGCCTTTTTTTCTGTTAAAAAGCGGAGTTCATTTCAGTGATCTAAATCTGTCTTGGTGAAATTAGCAAGAGTGATCTTGATCTTTGTTACGGTAGATAAGCATCCACTATTTTTATTTTTAAAATTTTTTACAATACAAGAAACTATGCGTGATTTTTTTTTCTTTTGGGGTGAGTTCTTTCTATTACTTCTTTTCTTCTTTGATCTGGTTTAGATAGAGATATAAAAGATGCATTTATCTTTCTTAATTAATTTTGGTATGACGAGCTCGTCTTTTTTCTCCGTGTAGGTGTGAGGTTTGATTGCGGGAATATATTTAAAAATGTCAGTATGGCTCAAACAAATTGCACTCACGTCACATGGGTAGATATACAGAACAAAGACAAGGCTCCATACAACAGCACGAATCGGTTGCACTACTACAAGCATGCGGGGCATGTGTGCGTGACCACTGGCCGCTTGTCACGCATGCGGGGCATGTGTGCGTGACCACTGGCCGCTTGTCACGCACGCGGCGAGACAGGTCAGAAGACATTGTCAAAAGGCACAGCCAGTTGACAATCTCAGGGTCATTGCGACGCACGTTGTCTGTTTTGTTAGTTGCAATTTGATTATTTTAATGTAAAAACGTTGTATTTTTTATTAATAATGGTTGTTTATTGTACTGTGTGCATGAATAATTATAGAAAAAAATAAAATTTAATTACTCGAGCCAAAGTTTCGCGAATATTTCGATCTTGAAAAAAATATTGTCTATATTGGCTATGAAATACTTAAGCGTATTAAATATTGTAAACTTGATATGCCATGTGAGTGTTGCCCGTTAGATTACTTGAAAAAACTATACTAAATTCAGAATTTACCACACCATCAAAAGAAACAATAAATTATCAAAAAACAAAAATTATAAAAGAAAAGAAAAACTATTTAACAAATGTTTTGTTTAATTTGTCTTAACCTATTGTGACAACCCTACCAAAATAAGTCGCATTTTTTACGTACTTAAGAAGCTTTGTCTCTGTTCCGTTTATCTACTCGTGTGCTCACGTAGAGTTTGTCATGAATTCATTCATGTTTTTTCTTATCATAACCCAAGCGTGTAATTATTACGATGTACACCCACAAGAAATAAAACCGAGATTTTTCCCAGAAATCGTTTAAAAAACCTTTAAAACAATTGAACGACTAAATCTTATTTTTTTTCTGAACAATTTATTTTTAATAATGAGATAAGTTTTGACTTAGCAAAATTGGTTCAAAATTAAAAGTTCAATTCTGATACGACCTCAAACAACCTCACAGTTTGTTCTCGAGGGAAATAAAACATACTCTCGCCGACATGGTCGTTGTTCATTATTTTGTCGTATATGAATTTGGTAATATCGTTAGCAGCGGCAGTTCCAGTATATTTATGAAAAAGTCGGCAATTGTGATAATGGGTTTAGAACTAAAGAGTTCGTTGACCGTTATCAAAAAGTCCGAAGATTTACATAATATAATGTCTACATTGTTTGACTCCTAGAACAGTGTTAACAGTACGTAGTTTCAAACTTGATCATTCTTTTTCGATAATAAAAGCTGATGATTAATGTTTTTTCTGTATTTTTCTGTCTTTTAATCGAAAACACAAAGTAAACTTATTCCGTGAATTATTCGGCTGTTTAAATTTGTCGATTGAACGAATGTCATGTTTTTGGCATGGTATTAATATTATATATCGTCGTTTGAATTCTTGGGAGGAGGGAGACTTGCAGAGCTAACAGATGCAAATAATTATTTTGGCTAGAAATAAAGAGACATGTAAATTTATTTAAAAAAAAATATACACGTGAAGTTTCTTGCCAGTTATTCTTCACGAAGGTATTCCTGAACTGGTGGTAGTCATGTTTCCCATCCCATGGAAAACCACGTCCTCGGACTTTTTGAGCGCCATCTGCAAACCCAATCGCCGTATGCGGCCCACCACCAAGGTGTCGTCCGCGTAGCAGACTACGCCGACACCCGGCACTGTGGCTCCTCGCAGCACCCAGTCGTAGCCGATGTTCCAGAGGTGTGGCCTAGTACCGACCCCTGAGGACACCGCACGAAATCTCCCGCCGACACCACCGGTCTCGACTGGGGTATTCCACCTCACGCCCAGACAGGTAGTCCCCGACGACCCGGCGCAGGTACGGAGGTACTCCGTGGTATCGGAGCCCCTCCCTGATGCAGCTCCAGGGGAGGGAGTTAGATGCGTTAGCGATGTCGAGAGACACCGCCAACACGACCTCACCACGGGCGATCGCGTCCTGCGCCAAGGACTTAACCCGCTGAATCGCGTCAACGGTAGACCACCCCTGCGGAATCCAAACTGGCAGTCTGCCAGATCCGGTCCGACATCCTCTAGGTGCTCGACGATGCGGGCGGCCACAACTCTCTCAAAGAGTTTGGCATCCTCGTCGAGCATCACTATCGGGCGGTATGCAGATGGGGATTCCGCCGGGCGCCCTACCTTTCTGAGGAGAACGAGACGGTCTTCTTCCACCGCTGTGGAAACTGGCCCAGGGCCAGACAGGCGTCGAAGAGTCTCCTCAGGCGAGGCTCGACGGCATCCATGGCCAAGACCAATCCCAACTCTCCCGGAGTCAATGAAGGCACCACATCCGGGCCGGGCTCCGCGGCAAGCGAAGGCATCATGGGGGGACTGGGATGGTCCCCTGTCCGCGGAAACAGGGCCGCAACGGCTCTGTCCAAGATTTGCGGCTGGAGAATTTTTTCACATCGCCAACCTGTACGGTCTTCCCCACGGGTCGCGGTTCAACGTCCCCAGCAGCTCCTCCCTCGCAAGGGTCTTAGCCCTGCCGATCGCTGCCTTCAGCTGCCGCCGGGGCTACTTGAAGGAAGCATGCAGGAGTGCAATCACACTCTCCTTCCGCATCCGCCGCCGCCTGTAATTGGTGTACTGGCGTCGTGCGACCATACAAGCTGCACGCAGTTGCGAGAGCTCGGCGGACCACCAGTACACTTGGGGCTTCGTGGGACGAAGCCTGGCACGGGGCATTGACGCGTTGCAAACCTGCGATATCGCGCCCCGTAACCATTCCGCCTAGTCCGCCACCACCACGGGGCCCACAGGCGCGGACACCCAGGATTGCACGATTGCAGCTTCCTTCGCGAGGTCCCTGTCGAGGTGCCTCAACTGCCACCTCGGGCCGTCGCCAACCGGGGGCCGGAAGGGACTGGCTGGATCTGACGGGGATACGGCTGCGAGATCGAACCGAATGTATCGGTGATCATACAACACCGCCATATCCACCACTCCCCAGGCCCTCGGCGCGCCAGGGTGGGACTCGCGAACGTGAGGTCCACGATCGACTCGCCCTGGGGTCGCACGCACGTGCTCATCAATCCCCAGTTGAGAAGGGCCAACCAAACAAAAGAGCACTTGACGAGGGTGGCATTGGCCGATTAAGGCGCCCACCCGTTCGAGATAAATCTCGAACTCGGCGAGTGTGCGGTACGGGGAAAAGTAGCCACCGACGACTACAAAATCTCCAAACCACACAGCGACGTATCCCGGACCCTTCGCTACCTTTCCGAAGGGTGGGGAGTTCGCCGCGCCCCATCGGACGATCGCAACGGCTCGCAGATCACTGCCACGTCTATCGACCACTCCGCGAAGCTCTGGAACAGGAAGTCCTGAGCTCTGGCGGCGTGTCCGATATTCGCCTGGAGGAATCGGAGCTTGTGCTCCATAACTAGGATTCCATGGCGACAAGTCCGTCCCCGGACATTCCAGCTGAGCTGCCGCTGGCGGACTGCGTTGAGGATGCAGTCGGTGGTGGTAGCCGCCATTTAGGCCGAGGGGCATGGCACGATTTGCCCCCAAGCCTGTGATCGGCCGGCTTCTTACCAGCCGCGCACACAGAGCAGTGTGCAGCGGCGGCGCTGCAATCGCGGGCGACGTGGCCCGGTTTACCGCAACGGTAACAATTACTGCTGCGGTCAACCGGGCTGCTGCACTGCTTCCGGACGTGCCCTAGTTGCAGGCACCGGAAGCAGCGCAGAGGTCTTGCTTCGAGGAGCGAGACCTTCGCCGACACCCATCCGACTAGCAGTCGCCGGCCATCCGCCACCTTATTGGCGGCAGCCACCGGGCAGCTCAGCCAGAGTGTGCCCAGACCCGATTTGCCGAGGTGGACCTCGCCAGTCTTGATGGACGCAATTGGGTATCCACCAATTCCGGCCACTGCCGCCGCGACATCTGCAGCGGAAACTGCGTCGTCCAAACCGGACACGCGCAGTTCCGCGCATTTTGTGGGCCTGGACACGGCCACACTCTCCTCAAAGGCGGCCCGCAACTTCTCTGCCAGAGCGTCCGCCATTTCGGTGTTTGAGACCCCCGGAATTTCCAGGATTCTCGCACCTGTGGCGGACACTCTGAAATTGACAGAGTCAATGCCGAGGCTTCGAAAATCGATCTTCTTCTTGGCCTCGGCGAGAGCTGCGGCGTAGGTGACGTTCTTTTGTACCGCCTCTGGCTGCAGTTTTAAGACTACAGCCAAGGACGGGGAGGGCGCGGCTTGCGCCTCCGCTGTCGTCCCTTCTTTGTCTGCAGAGCCTGTTGGGAGACAGGTACCGCAGACTGGGCCCTCCGTGGTTGAGACGGCAGGGCAGCACTCGTGGGTGCCGCCTTAGGACGCTGCCTCGCAACCACATTCCACCCCTCGTCCATAGACGCCGGAGCCGGTGGCAGTGGCCGGGGCCCTTCTCAACCGGGGATGGGCGAGTCGATCGTGGACCTCACGTTCGCGAGTCCGGCCCTGGCGCGCCGAGGGCCTGGGGAGTGGTGGATATGGCGGTGTTGTGTGATCACCGATACATTCGGTTCGATCTCGCAGCCGTATCCCCGTCAGATCCAGCCAGTCCCTTCCGGCCCCCGGTTGGCGACGGCCCGAGGTGGCAGTTGAGGCACCTCGACAGGGACCTCGCGAAGGAAGCTGCAATCGTGCAATCCTGGGTGTCCGCGCCTGTGGGCCCCGTGGTGGTGGCGGGCGAGGCGGAATGGTTACGGGGCGCGATATCGCAGGTTTGCAACGCGTCAATGCCCCGTGCCAGGCGTCGTCCCACGAAGCCCCAAGTGTACTGGTGGTCCGCCGAGCACTCGCAACTGCGTGCAGCTTGTATGGTCGCACGACGCCAGTACACCAATTACAGGCGGCGGCGGATGCGGAAGGAGAGTGTGATTGCACTCCTGCATGCTTCCTTCAAGTAGTCCCGGCGGCAGCTGAAGGCAGCGATCGGCAGGGCTAAGACCCTTGCGAGGGAGGAGCTGCTGGGGACGTTGAACCGCGACCCGTGGGGAAGACCGTACAGGTTGGCGATGTGAAAAAATTCTCCAGCCGCAAATCTTGGACAGAGCCGTTGCGGCCCTGTTTCCGCGGACAGGGGACCATCCCAGTCCCCCCATGATGCCTTCGCTTGCCGCGGAGCCCGGCCCGGATGTGGTGCCGTCATTGACTCCGGGAGAGTTGGGAGTATTGGTCTTGGCCATGGATGCCCTCGAGCCTCGCCTGAGGAGACTCTTCGACGCCTGTCTGGCCCTGGGCCAGTTTCCACAGCGGTGGAAGAACACCGTCTCGTTCTCCTTAGAAAGGTAGGGCGCCCGGCGGAATCCTCATCTGCGTACCGCCCGATAGTGATGCTCGACGAGGATGCCAAACTCTTTGAGGTTTTTCATAGAATTGGTCGTGTTCTCGAGAACCAGTGATCCGCTGGCCCACGGAGCGTTTGTTGCCCCCCCCCAGAGTAAGAGGGGCGGCCCTCCACCGAGGCGGAGGGGTAGGATTTCCCGGCATCAGCCGACGTACCCACCTGGGAACCACATTTCCAATCGCTGTTGTCCATCATTCTAACACCGATGTCTCCACATCGTCGGCCCATTTTTTCAGGTATTGGGCTTCCCTGTCAGATGTCACTGCCGCCGGCTACCGGACAGACGCAGTGCACCCCAATCCCCCCAGCAAGGTATCCCTGCCGCCCATTCTGGGTCAGACGCAGGGAACCAACGAAGTGCAACTGCCTCCCGATACGGGACAGACGCAGCGCGGTCCAACCGCCAAATTGGGTACCCTGCCGCCCACTATGGGTCAGACGCAGAGCACCGACGAGGCGCGACTGCCACCCGATACGGGACAGATGCAGCGCACCCCAACAACCAAAAGGTACCCCGCCGCCCATTATGAGTCAGACACAGGGCACCGACGAAGCACGACGGCCATCCCATTGGGGACAGACGCATCGCGCCCCAACCACCAAAGGGCACCCTGCCGCCCACTATGTGTCAGACACAGGGCACCACGAAGCACGACTGCCGCCCGATACGGGACAGACGTAGCGCACTCCAACCAGAGGAATGTTTTGGCTTCGCCCGTTGCTGGATTGCAACGGGTTACTGAGCCCCCCCGCCACGACAAGGCACATTCCAATTCGGGGGGGGGGGGGACAAACAGGTTTACCTCAACCCATGTTTATTTGGAAACTGGGTAAAATTGTAAAAAAAGTTTTATTTTAATATTTAATTTAATAATTTTAATAATTAAAAATAAATACCTGTTGATGATAAACATTCAGAGTGAGGCTAATAAGTATTTGGGTTTTCCGCGATTTAACACTGGACGGAGCTATTATGCATTGAGGCTCGCATAATTACTAAAACTGAATCAATAAATAGTAAATCAGTCTATTTAAAAAAATTGTAACCGTACAATGCAGATAATATAAAGGATACGTTAATAGAGTATTAGTCGACTGGGGCTGAGGCGGGCTAATTTCCGCTTAATAAATAAAAAGTCTTTTTCTATCTAGACGAAAACAAACAACACATATTATAAAAACTTAAGTGTGCCAGCCAAATGTTTCTGTTACCCTTTCTTGTCATATACTTGGATGCGTTGGCGAAATGGTTTTTCCATCGGAAAAGGAAGAAAGTAGAGGTTTATTGTAAGGTTTTTTTGTAAATCTTAAACTCATTCAGTACGGTTTTGTTTTTTTCTTATTCGATTCGTAGTAATTTTAAACAAAATACTATGTAAAATAGAGAATCACCGATAGATAAGTACCTTTAACTAAGTAGCAACGACTTTTATTTAAAACTTAAATACTTAATTACTAAGCTTACTTATTGCACGAACAAGCGATTTTGTGATGGTAGTAAAAAAATGAAATTAATTTTACCAATGAAATAACCGGTGCTAAATATAAACAGTACTGAGGTGATATGACGGTTTGTTTATTTTGTGGCCAGAAATCTTGAGTCTAGGAGTTAAACAGGTAGACTTGGAAGATTATTGACAGTTGCAATTTTGCAACGCTTGCAACGCCTACGTATCAGAATCAATACAATATCTTATTTTTGTCCGTGCATGTTCCGTTATGAAAATTTTATTGATCATTGGTAAAGAAGGTCTCCGGATATAATTATATTACGATTAAGTTTTATATGCTGACCCTCGTCACTACTTGGCTACTTCGTTTTATAGCCAACTTTAATGTTTGTTGTGTCGTTAACTTTATAGTTATTTCATCATAACTTCTACTATTTAGTTTTATAGGGGTCAGAGTCTCTGGTATTTATTTATTCATGTTGAGCGTACGAACTTTATGCTCAGCTATAGAATATTAAATTGATTTTCTTTTTATAATCAAGTTTAAATTTAAATATTTGCTACATGTTCAATTCTAATATTTTACTAGAATGATGAGATATGAACCTTTCATAGTGACTATTTGTTCATTTAAATCTATATTGAAGATGAAATTAAGGCCAGCCTCTTTGTATAGACCCTGGTAAAACAATGGATCCAATAATTGTTAATTTGGCCTCTAAATGTAAGTGGGACCTTAAAATAACATATTCACTGGGATAATTAAGTAATGATGAGCAACAATACGTGTGTGTGTTCTCTTATAATAAGTAAGAGTATTCTACATTTTTCTGTAATAATGCCAAAATATTGTAAGGGAATTTCGAAGAAGTGTAATTTAGGTATAAAGTTGGTTATAAATGATTCTAATTAAATTGACCTTCGCTTTTGTATATATATTTTGTCATTTTCAAGTCAAATTTCAACCTTTAGTGTCACAGTATATCTTATTTTCAAATCTTCGATTTATTTAGTAATACATTTTGGTCATTTCATACCAAATCGTTAAATATCAATCCCATTTTTTTCATTTCACGAATTACTGAATTGAAAAATGTCGTTACTAATTATCACAAGCCTTCATAAATAATTCCGCAGATAAACAAACAAATCGTTTTATTGCAACCACAGAAACCAGCATAATAACCCCTCCGTGCAACTTTCTGTCATCCATCCTGCGTCCTTCAGCAGTCTGGTCCCGGTCTACTTAAACTTAGTTAATTTGCTAGTCTCACACGCCTCACCCACAAGACAAATAGGCCTGGGACTTGTCTAAGTAATTAGTGACGTGTCTTACCCATCTTTCCCATTCTTCCACCGAAATTATGGAGCTCACAAAGTTTTTGCACGTACAATGCTTTTTGGCACGTTCAACTTAAGTAATTTTGTGTAATTTTTAAACTTGAAATTGGCTTTCTATGTGGATGTGGTCGTGTTTAATTTCATGATGTAAAACGTTGAAATAGGTGTTTTTAGATGTTTAGAGCTTTAAAGTGGAAAACGTGACCGTTTTGGGTAAATTTTACGATTTACTTATTTTAGCTTTAAGATCTTTTAGGACTGGAATAGGTAGGCTTCATGTAAATTTATGAAAAGACTATGATTGTAGGTCTTAATAAAATATGCGATCCAAGAAATAATCTTGAAATACCTTGAATAATATCGGTACTATATTTCATTTTTATGTTACGAATGATATAAATGACTCTCCAGAGTAAAAAACTATGCCTTCAAAATTCTTACGTCGCACAAAATGATATACTATTGTAATGTATTTTACAACACGTTTTTCTTGCCATATTCCGTAGGTTCTCAATCTTGATAACTGTCGCGTTGTGTGATCCCATCGTAAAGTTATCGTGTCATATATTTGATGTTTCGGCTGACTGTACGTTTTCGGCTTGTTACGACTGTGATGTATGGTTAGTTATAAGTGATGAGGTCACTAAGTGTACTATTAAGGTTTTTAGCTTTTTAGATTTCGTAGATTTTTCCATACTTAAGTATGCTTGAGCGACGTGTATTGAACTGTATTTTAATTTTAAGGATTCCTTGCAAAAGCAATTTAACCTATGAAAGTTCGCGAAAAACTCGAAATGAAGTAAAATAAATAATATGCAAATCAAAGTCCTGGGTGACATTTTACTCGTTAACGCTCAGCTTAAAGTTGACTGATTTAACACGTCTTTTTATAAATTACGTTAGGAATACGAGCCGCAATGCAAAAGAGTTCGACCAGTAGCAAAGGTAGCCTGTTTTCAACTTACGAGGGGAGGTTAAAAAGTTCGCGGAATGGAGGGGTTGGTGGGGGTAGATTCAGCAACTAGTATATGCGCATATACCAAATTATGACTTAATTGGATCATTAACTTTTGAATTATCGACTTTTAAACAAGTAAATCTGGAAGAAAATATAGAGAAAATAGAACACAGCGCCGTGATTCACCAAACAAGGAAAATTACCGCAGACAATTTTTCAAGAGATGTTAGCGGTTTATGGATAGTCCGCCCCTGGTAAGATCATAGAGGAAGAAACAACTGCGTGGAAATTTTTTTACGACGATGAATAAGTCAAGTCATCAATTTCGACGTTCATTATTTCAACGACAAGGACGAATCATTTTTTTTCGATGGATTAAATAAATTATTTGAAAGATCTGAAAAGTAGTGTATTCGGGTTAAGGAAGAATATATTGTTTTATTTAACACTCCACCCTCCTCATTCCGCAAACTTTATCCGTCTTAACAGGCCCTTTGAAAAAAAAAAATAGTCTAGGGTAAAATTCTCCATCTTATTGTTGTTAATCAGGCACTTTTAAACAAAAACTTCTTTTACTAAAATATGTATTTATGGGTACTTTAATTTGCTTAGACACTACCTCAAAATAGTTCGTCTAGTTCTTAATCGATGCAGAAGATGCGTCACTGTCATTTCCTAACATATAAAAACCATAATTACATGCAATTTTATCATTATTTTCAAACAAAGTGGCTCGCGGCAAACCTATCGCCGAGGGAGTACGAAAAATAATTATTCGTAGCCACAATAATGGAAAATCTGCTTACCAAATAGCCAAGGACTCATCCCTACCAAGATCGACAGTTCAGGCCATCATCGAACATCACAGAAAAAATGGCACGGTTGAATGTTTGAAGAAACCTGGTCGGCCGCGAATCACAAGCGAAGCTGAAAATCGGGTTTTAAGAAAATCATTAAAAAGAATCGTCGTGCCCGCGCGGGAGAACTTGCCTTGAAGTGGAGAGAGATGGTCGTAAAACTGTTGGGCTAAAGAGAAACCTTCACTCAAGCCTCTCCAAGCAAAGAAAAGGCTGAAATTTGCAAAAGATCATGAAAATTGAACTACAGACCAGTGGCGTGAAATTATATGAAGTGATGAATCTACACGTTTAAACATCGTAATGCCTACACCTTTCGACAAGATGTTGCTTCCTGTCACACTGCGAGGACAACCAAGGCTTGGTTTATCCGGAATTTACAATGGAGTGGCCCTTTAAGTAGTCCAGATTTGTCACCGATTGAGACCCTAAGGTTGAAAATGAAGAAAATGCTGCGCATGTATCCAGCAAGGTCTAAAAGCAATCTAAGGGAAACATTTTTATCTGTCTGGGACTCAATAACTACACAACAATTGGTAGCAACGATGCTACGAAGAATATAGGAAATGATCGATGCTAAAGGTAACGCTACTGAGTGGTAGACGAAATATTTTGTTGAATACGATAGACGAAATTTATTGCGTGGATGGTTCCACAAGAATTTATATTTTATTTAAATAGGGAAATATTTTGTTACTTTTTTTCATTGAAAATAAACTTCATGAAGTGTTCAAAACCACTGTGTATTTATTGAACTAATAAAGTTAAAATTATTTCTCTAAAGGGTTGAGTTCAAAATGTTCAGTGTCGTCGGCCACTTATGTTTCAGTAAAATATACAGTTATAACTATTTTCATTATAATAATCAATAAGGTTAATACCCCATTTAATAATCACATGAGCTAAATACTAGTTTTTTTTTATTTTTTAGTGTTAAGATAGCCATCAATAGAGTAAACTTATACTTAGTTATATTGTATTGCACCACAAATTCTTAATTCTAAAAATATTTGTTACTTCATTTAATAGGGAAAAATAGGAAAAATAAACAATTAACTACTATTTTTTAATAATTATTTATTGTGTTAGTTTGCTATCTCATTAGTAAGCAGGCTACATTCACTTGTTGCACAAAAAAGAGCGAATATTTTTTTTATTGAAGGTTGCCGATCAAAGAAAATAATTTCGCACATAAACCCAAGCAAATAAAAAGCACAAAAATAAAATACTGACTATATAGCTGACATAAATATATTTTAGTGATATTATTTAATATTTTACGATTTCGACATTTTTTAAAGTAATTTATTCAACTGAATATCTATGTCATCTATTTTAAATCATAAAGATTACCTCAAGTATTTCTTTTTGCATAATGATTAACCTATGGTTCGAGAACCCTGTCTGTATCTGTAAAGATACACGCAGTTACGTATTCCTTGCTGCGCGCCCACCTCCCTACCCGGGTGTCGCTCCGATGAAGGCTGACAGCATTCCCATGCTACAGCCATTTGGGTGGTTTTAGGTGGGTAGGTGCCACTTTGGTGAGTCCCACATAACCCCGCAGACGGCTGCGGAGGTATTCATGACGAATCTTCCACCTCCCTCCCGAGAGAGGGTGCTTCGGCAGCAAAAAAAAAAAAGTATTCCTTGGTTTGCTTTTATATCTTTTATATATTTATATACAATTTGGTTCTGACTTTCATTTTAGTAATTATTATAAAATGTTATAAAAATTAAGGTATAGTCATTTTTTGCGTAAAGTACTGAAATCAAAAGCTTATTGAGGGCCTGGAATGAACTCCACTATTTTACTTCGAATCATTAGACGAAATCTTTCGCATTGGGGCTCGTATGTTAATATATCCCGAATTTTTTTACGAAGTCGTGGACAAGAAATATAAAATCCAAATTTTTCAAGAAGCTGTAACTTTTAGTCAAAGTAAAAAACAAGCATTGCTTACTATTTAGTTCGCTGATAATTAATGAAATCACAGCTTCAGATTACAGCTTTGAAATTTAATAGTATTTTCAAAACCAGTCATCTTAATCTCCTTTGTTTGAAAACCAAACACTCTTATTCGTCACAACTAAGTAATTACAATAATTGTACTTATTTTTGGCTAAATCTCCAGTTGGCATGGCAACGACCACGAGAGCGTAGACCTGCTGTCGTATTGATTAATGGCTGTAAACGTTATTCGTAAACACTTTTATTCACTCGTTCCTAACGTTTGGCACTGTGCTGATAATATGTCCGACGTGCATGGGTATGAAATGTGTTTGAAGAGATCGTACAGTTAGATTTTTTTGATGAAGGTCTTTTTTTGAGATCATGTTTTTATTTCCGAAGCTATATATTTGAAGAAACATATATGAAAAGAAAATATAGAAAGAAAAATATATTTGGGGAAGTGCTATTTTGTAAAGGTTTTATGATTTTATGGTCTCAGTAATTGGGATTTATCATCTCTAGGAACTGTCCTTTCTTTGAACTACACGCGTTTCTTATACTAATTATTACTAAACAGCGTTGTATGAATGAGTATGAAATATATTTGGCTTGAAAAGATCGTACATTTCGATTTTGTTGAGGAGGGTTTGTTTTTTGAGGTATGTATTTATTTCCGAAGCTATCATATCGGAAGAAATGTGCTATTTTGTAAAGGTTATTTTATGTAATGGTCTCAGTAACTGAGATTTATCATCTCTAGGAAATTTCCTTTCTTTGAACTACACGCATTTCTAATACTGATTATTTCTAAACAGTGGTGAATGAGATGTTTGACTGCAATAAAAAAAACATCTTATCACAAATGAAAATAATCCCAAATTCATATAAAGTTGTTGCTTATAAATATCAAAACATGGCTTGTAGTATTTTCTAGACTTAACAAAACACATTTATTTCCCTATTTTCCATTGAATCTTTAATTAAATTGGAAAGAGTAAAACCCACCATAAAATACGAACTTCATAGAACTCTTGGTTCTAGTTTCTTTTAGAAACAAAAGCAACTTTAGTGCTGCGCAACAAACAATGTTGCACATTTACGACGGCAAATAGAGCATTCTCGCGTTCATACCGTATTTATTCTGCTTTTATTTGCCTTTTATTAGCCGCAGATGGTGGCATTATCCAATTATGAGACACAGTTCCGAAGCAATTTGTCTTAAACCTATTTATAACCAGCAATTGCTCAGGAACAGAGATTGCATTGGAATTGTATGATTCTGTTTTAATCTTTGTAGATTGTAGGACAGTTTTTAATTAGTATTTTTATATTGTGAATTGGATTTCCGTTGGTACTATCAAATTTATGAAAAATAGACACTGTGTGAATCAAAAAAGAGCTTTCGAGGAGGAGTTTCTTGTGTTTTAATCATGAAAGGGTTGAATCCCTCACTGTTTCTACTTTGAATAGTATAGGTTCAATGAGATTGAAGAGAGTACTCGCACACTAAATATTGAAAAATAAGCGACTGTGCGACGGTGTTTATAATTGTTTTGTAGATCTTATTGGAAAGTCTTAAATTATTACTAAATTATGTAAAATCTAATAATAAACTGAGTTAAGTGACTAACATTAAAAAGGTGACGTCTTTGTGTACAAGATTTGTTTGTTCGTAGATTCTTGCATCATACATAATACGACTATACATAATATGGTTTCAAGATATACGACTAATACTGCAACATAAAAGTATTCAAAAATATACGTGTAAAGTAGTAATTTCTGAAGAATTCACGGATTCTTCAGAAATTACTACTTTACACGCGTTGTCATATTGGTTACACAAAAGTAATAAAATGCAACAGTGTAACGCTTGTTAGCTTCCAATCAGTTTGCTATTGATTGATTTCAGTTATCAGAAGTACATGTAGCAGAATATTATGAAGAGAATATTTCTCTGTGTTGTGATCTCACTGTGTTTACACCAAAGCCATGGATATATGTTTCCTATGCGAGACGTTCATGACTATGTTAAAGATGGGAGTAAGTTTTATTTTTATGTTTCAAAGTTATTTAATTCTGTAAAAACAGACAAGATTGTATTTAATACTTTATTAATTGTTTTATTTTGATTATTTACATCATGATGCTCAGTTATTTAATTTATTAACAGAAGTGATTTAAGCGACAAACATCTCTTTGAATTCCATCAGGACCTGTTGACGGACCTTTTCCTTCTTCGCTGCAAAGAGCACCTTACTACTGTTACCAAGTGCCTTTAAAAGGTCCCTGCGACGGAATGTACATGGTGTGGTACTTCGATGTCATACGAAGGATGTGTATGCCAATGTTCTACTCGGGATGCGGCGGTAACGAAAATAGATTCCAGAGTAAAGCTGGCTGTATGGTGCATTGTGACAAATCTAGGCGTATTTAAAATAACACCATTTAGTTTTAATATAATTTATGTATTTGTTTCTGTACTTCATTTGACAAAAAAAAAAAAAATGATACATTGATCACACTACTAAGATGCATTTATTCCTAGACTTGCAGCTTACACCAACAAACGGCTCCAGACTGTTAGAAAAAATATTTTATAGAATATTGTATAGAATTATGTTGCAAGGTTCCTACTCCTTAGCTGTGCGAGGAAGCTCGGTGGTGTGCTAGGATTAATTTTCCTGGCCTCAAGCAGTTCATCTTTAGTGGAAAAGGGCTTAGCTGGGCGAGGTTTTGCACTGACAAAGTAAACTCATCAGGAGGTGTACGCGTTAAAACCCAAAGATGCATGTCACATTTGTACGCTGCTTGTAACTACTAGGTCTTTGAATATTCAAAACGATATGGGCGGAGCGGGAGGTGTGCGAGAGGCTATCTTTAGTGGACTACCATACCAAACCTCGCACGCTCTTGCGTCAAGAGAGAATATAATATACCTAATACTGAATAAAATATTTTTTGCTTTTTCTTTGGTTATTTTTTTTTATTAGACTTTAACATTATTCCACTTAACAACGGATCGCACAGTCATCGCAAAATATGTACTGGTGTATGCTGAATACCGAGGATCAAGCAATGTACGACTCCAAAAATCAATTTTTATTGCCATTTTCACCAATTTTGTTACGACCATCATTATCGTTTTGATTATTTATTATTGGACTCACATTCTTAGTTAACTATTGGAGGACGTATTTTAAGATAAAGAGATGAAAAATTAGTTCAAATATTTTTGACTGTGATTATCATATGAAAGAATATGCTCTTAAAACAAATCGTAAAACAATTGAAACGATAATGTGTAGCAACAAAGTTAAATAGAAAGAAACAGTTAAAGTAAAAAGTGATTAAATTATATAAAATCATTCAATATTACCAATATGAATGATATATAAAATCATTCAATATTACCAATATGCTAGGTGACTAACTACTGGCAGATTTTAAAGGTTTTAACAACAGATTTCTTAATACATTAGGTATACCTGACGATCAACAATTTCCTTTCTAAAAATGGCATACTACTAAATCAGCTTTTTAAGGAAAGTACGGTCTTTGTCTGGGATGTAATACGAAGAACGTGTATGGCATAACCGTGTATTCATAACCAATATATTTTTCGCTTTGCGCTGGTTACCAAAACAGTAAAGATCATTTTATAATGATAACAAGTTGCAAAAGATGAAGAGCAAAAACAAAATTTATTGTTTATTTAATAAAATTCTTGTATCTGTTGACTGTGTGTTTGGATTCTTTATAAACCTTTTCTACATCTATTAAAGAAGTAATAAATTAATTTATCATTATAATACCTAGGTTTCTAGGTTCTTCCGACAAATGACTCTGTTTCGATAAAGTTAATTCGTATTTCGAAGTTATAATCGACCCTTATCGGCCTTTTCCTCATAATTGAAATAAGTTTAAAATACTTAAAATATCCTCCGGGGATTAAAATTATGCCAAATTTAAACAGTTTGAATGGAAACTGCGCGAAATGAGAACAAGGCCCATTGGAGCTCATTTAAATTTTCTCAGTTGAATTATTTTGGTCTAAAAAATTGATTCTATATTTTTTTATTATTTTTAGACTCCGCGAGTTGGCACTTTATTTGTACAGAGGTACAAAAATTAAATTCTGTACCTTTATTTTTATAAATCCTCGGCTTTATCATCTAATCTATCTAGCCTTTATTACTTAACATTTAAAGAAACATATCATGCTAAACATGGGCATTGTTAACAATGAAAAAAATGTAAATGTCATCAGTATTATGTATTGTATCCTGGGAAATAAATCACGCTGTCCTGTACGGCTCGGACAAAGCCCTGATTTATATTCTGTGCCTATTTTATATATCCCCTAGGCAAAATTAGCCAGCATGATGATTTCAACGAAAAATCGGGCTGGGTTTGCAAAATTGAGCTCTTTCTTTATTCGGCCGAAACGTGAGACCGGCCTCTACGTGATAGGCGTAAAAGCGTCTTTTTACAAATTATAATTTTTTCTCCTCCTGTGTATTTAAAGGACTGTAAAGCTTGAATTCTTAAGAAAAATTTGAATTAAGAGATTTTTTTTAAACTAACCATATTGTTAATTAAAGTTCAGTTTATGCATTATTCAATACTTTTCAATATTAATTAACGAGTAAACTGTGTGTTTGAAGTTTCTGTGTTTCTAATGTGCATTAAATGTATTACTTCAAAACTATAGATGATAAGATGGATTCGAGCATCAAATTATTCCGATATTGTAACGAAAGGCCTTGGAAGTAATAAAGTTTCACTACAATCTCATAAAAAAATCGCGAAAAAAATTCAAATTCTATCGAAGCAACTTAGGCGTAAGTTACATAAAAAAGGAATTTTCTTATAACACTTAATTTACATAATGCTTGATCTCACGAAGCGCACAAAAAAACGACCTTAATCTACTGGAAAATAATAGATAGAGATCTATTTAAAATTGTGGGTCAGATGTAGAAAGGTAGGTCAAGGTAATTTTCTGATCTCATGACTCGAATGAAACCGAACATTTTTTGCATTTTATGAAAGTCGAAGTCAAGTAGTTTGAAACATTCTAACTTCGAAGTATGTGTTTATTATGGTGTTGTATTTTAATATTGAATCGTTCATTTCGACCATCAACAATATAATCATGCACGGCAAACTACTATTGCTCGGTCTGTGGAACCAATTAAACAATTAGACAAAATATCATTATGTGTATCTATCGGCCGCACTTAAAGTGCAAATGGTTATTGAAGGCGCTCTTAAGTACCTATTTTGTTGAATTAATACTTTATCTATTCAACATATAAGTCTAAATTTGCTAAGCAAAGTCTTAATTAGGAGCGCCTTTAAAACTATTAAATGATTTTTGACGCCTGTGAGTGCGGCGCGGCGTATGTTTCAATAAAGCTGTAACTAGGGAGGTTAATTGACCGCCTTTTTTACAGAACAACTTTATGCCTGATTTGATATTATGTCACAGTCATATTTTTAGTCATAATCTGGATTTTGACCGACCACAAGGTACTAGGGAATGATTGTATTTAATATTAAAATAAAACTCCTTTTGTTATAATACTGGTTATGCTACTGGCAAGATTAAGATTAAAAGAAACGCCTAGATATGCCATGCTTGTATATCTAATTTTGTAAAAAATAAAACAAAATTCTCAATATGGTCTGTTAAATTACTAAAATAAATAATTTGACAATATTCTTACGTTCGACCGACCGTCACTTATTTAAATGTGGTTTCGTCTTGAGCCTATTGAAATAGGCTATGCTAGGTGTATAATTTTGAGTTCATTGTTGTTATAAAATATACCTTTACTTTTTTATGACAAGTAAGTTCTATAATTTATTTATTATGAAAATGTATGGTAACATTAACAGTTAATTATTATAATCTTAAATTAGTAATGTTATATTTATGGCTAATGTTAAATGGGTTGACTTCCAAGTAAAACAAAACAAAATACACAGTTTTTCTTTTAAACACTCCTATACGAATCAATCTAGGAAAACAGATCAACTGGAAACTAATTACATAGTTAGTAGAGCAGATTTTACAAATGACTCTAAATATAACGAAGTGGTACCCAGAATATTGATACATATTTTATTTGAAAGCATCGATAATTCGTGAAATAACGTTGGTGTAACAGGGAGTTAGCACCATAAACGCCAAGAAATCTTGATAAGTCTTATTTTTTACTCCCAAAGACCTATTCAAGTTGTTAGTTTTAGCTTTCAGTTTGTAGCAGGGTTTGATTTTAATACAGGTTCTATATTTTTAAGCCACAATTACACACATCTGTCTAAGCTGTTCGTTATAATTTTTTATTACATTAATGTCATAACCATACCATAACATACCACAATCATAACAAGCTAGCCAAGTACGACAGTTCTTTATCTTAGATAAATAATGTATATTTTTTACATTTTACTCAAATTAAAAAAAATCTGTTATCCCGATATCTTTTCGACTACAGTTGGGAAAGCGCAATCAGCCCTTATTCTAATGAATTCGCCTGTCGCGGCCGTTGACTCCGTCGACCTAGTTTCGAGAGCTGAAGTATCTGCAGGCGTTACGTCGGCGCACATATGACTGCGTTTAAGGTCGTGCACTGGTGTTGCGTAGTTACAAAAATCGCATTTCAGTTTCAGTTGCTGATTGCTTAAAAATTTAGAAAATGACTACCAAAATTATAATGTGAATGGAATGGCATAAAAATTAAGAATTAAGTAAAATGGCTTGTCCTAAAACGAAGTCTGCATCATTTTTCATGTAGAATTCTTTCATAAATTTTATTTTCATTAATTTAATATAAAGTATTTAAAATAACTGGAATGGATATTTGTTGAAAGTCGTAAAACAGTTATATAATTATAATCTTATATAAACCAAACATTTTTCTACTGATTCAAACCCAAATTCTCTTTTTCTATTCTAAGGAATTTCTATTCTCTACTGCCTCCCCTTCTTTCCCTTTATAGAACAAGAGTATTACAAATCGAAAAAATCTGATTACTAACATAATTATGGGTGAACTTAAAAAGCAACGGAAATGTGTTTTTAACATATTTACGCCGGATCTTACATAATAAATGTTTGAAACTTTCATATTTATTCATTCATTTAATTGATTATCTCCAATTTCTTACAACGGGCAGGAACTCTGGTAATGTTTATGTTAAAAGAAACGTCTATAATAAAGTTTGTGTTGATATTCAAATTACAGGGGACTATGTAGGGAAACGTAATTTTGATGTAAAGGTAAGAGTTTGCGCGCGTAAAATGATTCCCGGGGACGGGGCTGTAATTTAATTTATTTCTCTACTATCTGAAAGAGAAATCTCTTTATGTTTAATTAATTGTATGATTCGTTAGTTTTTGGGAACAGATACATAATAGTACACAATGTAGAGGTCAATTAATGTTTTAAGGTTTAAAAATAAAGATACTTTATGGTTATTCAGGGTTTCATCTCAGTCACTAGTAATAAGAGATTAAGAATATTTATGAAAACCTTCTTGCAAGTGTGTTTAGGTGCAATTTGAAATACCTTGCGCTTATGTTATTAAAATTTGTTCTTTGCTAAAATGCTGACACGCGTCGTCTTTAGGATATGATTGGATATTTTATTGTGAATTGGGTCGCTGTTAATTTCCGTATAGTAAGTCCTTGCAATGCAAGATATCAGAAGAGTAATTTAAGCATCTAAAAAGTACCTATATTATTTTTACTACTATCACGACCCAAGCTGAATTACCTCTACGGTAATAAACACGAAAACGATAATATTATTTTCAGCCCCTGCAAATTTGAATTTAGAAATAAAAAAACAGCAAGACAAGCGTTCATTCAACCTTACAGTAATGAATACGGAACAGCCCAATCCCGTAGTCCGTAACGCTTTCCTGTTTCTTTATACTTTAACTTTTTTATGATCTAAAATAAATCGACTTGTTTTTCTTTCAACTAAACACAATTTGTAACGATGATTGCATTGTTTGTTTCAGGTAACGGAGCGTAAGATTTTTTCCCCATTTTCCGGAATTATCTGAGTATGTATCTGTTTTTCTTAATTTACAGCAGTTATTGTTCGTTTTTATGTCAACTGTAACTCTCAGGAACAATGCTCAAAGATGTGTCTGTTCTCGAAGTTTTATGATAATGGGTCGAGTATTTAAAGCGTTGAAATACAACAAACATTTTCGCGGTTTATAATATACTTAAGAATATTTATATTTTTCAGAGCAGTGCTTCAGACTTGTTCTTTAGATTTTGTTTGGAAAAATTTACATTTATTGAGCAATTAATGATTAATAATTTTTGTGCGGTGGTATTAAGTTATCTGTACTGTAGCAAAATCTGGAATTTAAGCATTTGTTTCGTGACTAAATGTAAAATTTTATTTACGCATAGAACGCAGGGCCGCCCTTGACTGAACGGACCTGAGATAAGCTGGTTGCGCCGCAACATTCTCGCTGACATTTTATGTCAGTCGTGTTCTAGAGATTGGCGGTGTAATATCGGTTTATGTTTTAATTCCTGCTTTTAATTTACGCTTGCAAAATAAAGATTTGTAATGGAATAATTCTAGAGTCCCCTGTTTAAAACAAAGCTCGTAGCTGAAGCAGATACTTCATAAATACAATGTTTTAACAACATTGAATACAACAGTAACTTGAACTTGAATAAAATCATAAGCTTGTGAGGGTAGTAAGTAACTGCTTGCCATCAAAAACGAAACAATCTTTACACATTACGATCGGGGATCGTATATTATATACAATTCTTGTTTATGGCCCATATCCGGATTTGACTTTGTTTAGTGCCCTATTCAGCAGGCGTAGGTGCTTCCTGATGATTTTGTAGGCTGGTAAATATTTTATATAGATGGTAATAAAAATTCTACTCTGTATGAAGGTAGAATTGCAATCACCGATCATGCAATTTTATTTGTTCAAATAAAAATGTTGTTTAGCCTACTTTTGTCGCATGTCTGCACTACTAAGATATTATGTTATAGTTGGTATTCTGACATTGCCTCGATATTAATACGTTTCCGGTGATTATTTTATTTATGAAACCTACGCGTAGCAAGGTCCAATATTTAGTATTAACTGTTCTAAAATAAGTATATCGGTAGTACAATACTTACAAGCATATTTTGTATTCTCGCTATAAAGTTAAACCTAAAATATGTCTACCCAGTGCAGTAATATAACTTATTGTAGATTTCTTTTTCGAAAATCTCATAAACAAAACTATCATTCAAGTAAAGGTAACATATCACACACAAGCTTTTCTTCTAAATCTCATATTCAAATAATTGTTCAGCTCATATCTGTGTGACCGTTACATTACTATTATGGCGTGATAGCAGATTTCTCTTTAGCAGATTAACTTTTACATAATTATGATATTAATGTAATTATTCCACTGAGGATCTTATATAGTAGAATGTAATGCTTCCTAGTATGGGTTCAAAGTAATTGTATAAATTGTTTGTGCATTACTCTGGGTGTGATGTTCATCCGTGGGTCATGCATGATGTTCGATGTACTTAACGCTTGTTCTTTGCTGAATATATTCCAAAGATTATTTAATCCCTATCACAATTATTCAACATGAAGCCTTTACATATATGAAGTCATAAGAAGAAGATCTTAGTAATCCATGATACGAGATTCTGATGTTTAAAGTAAATAGGTAGCTAGGTACTAACGGAGATCCGGATCATATGATGAATATAAGTAAATATCCGCACCGCATCTAAAATCTAATAGATCCAGCAACTTCACCTTCTCTCTTCGAAAAGTAAACAGAGCTGCGCTTTAACGACCATTACAAATATTTAGATGCTGTAACTATGAATAATTAACGTACATACCTCAACCCATTTACAGTAATCTTACAACCTCATCTAATATTCATTTAATTTCAAACATGTGTCATGATATACTGAACAAGCGTATAGAATTACACCGTAGAATAGGAGCTGATGCATCAAGCATCATTAATAGTTCTCCCAGCACGTTTGCACTTTAACCACGACATTAATTATTTAAACATGGAATTATGTTGCAGTAAATCGCTGCCGGTGTTTGTTGGCGCTAGTTTTTGTCGCGTCGTCGCTTAGTTTATTTAACTAAGAACTTAGCATGATACGAGGATATATTTACGAAACTTGTGAAAATCCTTTCTTCGTCTTAAAAGCTCATTTTGTGTCGGACATGATCTGCTAGTTTGTTAAAATTGATGATTGTTTTACATAAAAATAGAATAATGTCTTGAACACAAGGAAGGTCTATCCGTGAATGGATTTTTTTTTATTGAAAAAGGATTAGACGTTTGTTTATATATCACCTGATGGAAAGTGAGGATGAAAACGAAGGTGTTACACGTCTATCCACGAGATACCTATTCACTCGACGCTTGAAAGAACTAGGCACTATAGTTTTCTGGAAAAAGAGACGGAGGCAGTTCATTCCACACCTTGGCGACCCGCACCAAAAAGGAACTATTATTATTTTCAATTGTTTTCTTGCTGCGCAAAATGTGTTATACCTAGAACTTGTTTATCCTTATTTATGTTCCTGAGTACCTAACACCGAATGAACTCATACTTTATTCAATCAATCTTCGTTTTATTGAGACCGAACACCTACCGGATGCCGTAGATTGGAAAGTGATAGACCTGCATAAATAACATGTGGCCGCTTCGGTTACATATGTTTGATGGTAAAATAAATATAAGCTTAGTTTTATTTCCCTAATAAAATATAGTTTTTTCCTTACTATGTAAATCATGATTCTTTTCCATGTTTAAAGTTTAATTAAAATTTTACGCCTTTGGTGAAGTAAGTGAAAAATATGCATTGAGTTTGAAAATGTATCTACCTAACCATACTTACATAGACATGGAACCTAAAATCTTGATGAAAAATTTAAAGTGTCTTGTGCATATTTTTACTCAAATATGAGTCAAATGCAGCAAAAACTTTAATATAAAGCTACTTTGTATTTTCTAAAAGAGACACTTATGAGTTTTTCACATAGAATTTTCGATTATTAGCCCGTCCTGATCGTATACGTACGAGTACGACTTATGCATATTGCTTTAATTACAAGATATTGCTTTTGCTTTATGGGCAAATGAATGCGATATGTTTAGCTTCATTTGCATAAAACATTTGCGTATTACGATATATAAGCTGGTATCAATTGATCTCTATTGAAGATAAGAGAAAAAAAATTGGCAAATAAATGTTTGAGCAAAGCGTAAGTTTCCCATGTGCGTAAAGTTGCGCCACACGTAGAATCGCCCACATCATGAAATGTTCCATAATTTCATCAAATGGCCGCAAAATGAAACTTTTTTTATTGTACCTGGTAATTTGAAGTTTACTATAATTTTATAAAAGTAATTTGTGTCATCAACAAATATGACAATAAAACTTAAAAATAATGCTGGATAATTAAAAAGAAACCAACCAACAGCAAGTAAGCATATAATTATTAGAAAATTATTAAAACTAGCATTTTAAGTCACTTTAAAGGAGCTTTTAATATAAATAAGCGTCTAGAAGCGGGCCTCTCATTAAGGCAGAAGCAAGCCGCCCACATCGAAACTTTTGTACTTCTTGAGTATACAAGCAACGGTAGATTCTTATTTGCAAGTTTAATATACCGCACCTACCTACTTGGGATTTAACGAGTGTGAAGGAAATCTGATGCCTTGACTGGAATACCAATGCAAAAAACAAATACTAATGCGGTTTGGGTATTGCGTCTTTACAGTTGACAATTTTTTTGTCTTTAATAATGTGCTACTTATTTTAAACTATAAGTAACTATTATATTTAGGATAAGTAAATTAAATAGGTATACCGCTTGTAGGTATTCAACTGCAGATAAACGTAAACTAATTATTAATGAATGTACGTTTTAGTTATACCAGACAAACCCAGCGACTTATTTAGAAATATCTAAGTGGTAAACATAATAGAACTTTTGAACCGTTTGCTCTGTGTCTCTCGACCTTATTTGTAACTTTTATTTGTAAAAAAGAAACTGAAATTTCCCTTAGCGCATTTTTAACAGATTGTCATTTTAAAAGGAACAAGTCTACAGGGATAAAAGAATGCAAGTGAAAGAACGCGAGACCGCAAATTCTGGAGGAAATATTCTGCACAGCAATATATTATCAGAAAGCAGAGTTTTATTGTGTTAACTATTTAAGAGACTATCTTCCGAGATTCCATGAAAGCCTCAAACGTACTTTGAGCGATTTATATTGTCTTTTGCTTTTGGTTTTATTTGTTAAGACGTCTTTTATTGCTGAAGCTGAAACTCAAATATTTAAAGTAAAAAATGAGTGTTTTTATTATATTTCTTCATTGGATTCTAAAGTATTTAAGCACATTTTGGGAGTAATTCATATTGGATAGAATTGTTCTGAGAAATGAATTTACATTCATATAAAATATGAAGCCCGAATGATTTTTATGCTCCATGACCACAAACACTTTGAGTGATCAAATCTATACTTATTAATTGAGACACTACAAGTTTGTATAATTAATGCTAAATATAACTGTAGTTTCTTGTTCACAGTACTCCACAACTGATTTATTCCAATATTTTTAAGCATTCAAATGACTAATTAATATAGGTTTAATTTGGGTAACAGCAGTTTTACAAGTAGAGAGTTCCATACTATTTGTATGCAAAAGGGTAAATTTGCTGGTTTATTTGTAATCATTGACCTACAAACTAACGGACTTCGGGTCTGCGTTTATGTGTCCTGGCAAATATAGAATGAGAATTCAAAAGTGGTGTGAATATCATACCTGTCTTGATTTTATCGGCCGACCGACAAAACGTCAAAATGACATATTGTTTGCTGATAACTGTCAAAATTTTAACGCTACAAGTAGCCAAAGCTGGGCCTTATTGTTAACAATTATGGCATACAATAATCAGCTGTAATGCAACGATAGACGATTACAACTTCAAGTTATTTCGTTTATTCATTATTCTGTATTTGTGTGGGTTAACTCGGCACAATTTGTACGTCAATATTTGTAATCGATATAACTTGAAACTTCCGATATTCTTTTATTTCTTTCATCAATAAAAATCGGAATGAACGAAACTGCTTGTCCTTGAATAATTTACTTTATTGGGGTTCGAATAGTTTTTGTTTTGCATCTTTCAAATGAAGAACTTTATCTTTCTGAAAGTGTAAGGCAAAGTCGAATATCTCTTTTGTAATCGGCGACAGAAGTATATTCTAAAGCAGCTGCAGACTCCAGTGACGGAATCGCAATAATTTCTGACATAAACTTAGCACATCCTCACATTTTACAATGTTAAACGGCTACCGTCTCATTTGAGCGAAAGATTTTCTTAAGATATATTTAATGATAGTCATATTTTTTCTAAGAATGGAAGTTGTAAAATATCTTTATAAAATTGTTATAAAATATTTTGAGTGCTATCTTATTGTTTCTGAGATATTATTGTTGCCAGTTGTTAAATTTAAATTTGAGATTAAAATCAGTTTGGCGAACATCAAGTGTTTAGTTTATGTTTAGTTTTATATTCGAAAATCTAAAAAAAAAACGCGAGGTATGCTGCTGAGATGGCGTTAAACGTAGCCACGAAACCAAATTTTACTTAACGCTCTCATTGTCAAAAGTGGACCAAATGCGAAATCGATGTTTCGCGAAGTGGACCAAATGCGAAATTTGACCAAGTAGACCAAATGCGAAGTGGACCAAATGTGACGAAACGACTTTTTTGGTATGGCATTTTTTAAACCTAGTCTACGCTTAAAAGTTGACGCTTCCTCGTTATGTTAATCTATACCGTATGTTATGTTAAATTTGAAAAGGTCGTTGTTGGTAGGGTTCTTCAAAAAGTTATAATGAAGTTTTCCTTTTAAACCCCTCCAAAATTAGTGGGCTCTTTTGACATAGGCAAACTGAATATAAAGCTTTGTCAGCTTCGTTTTTTAGTTGTCTCTTAATTAGTTTATCTTAGTTCCACTCGTCTTGTAATGCACCTCCTGCTTTGTTTCATGAATGTTTATTTTAACGGTCATAATTGTGTGAGACTTTTTGGAGTATTAACGGATTATTAAGTTTTAGGTGCTTACTATAAAAGTCGTCCTTTTTGCATGTGGTCGTTGAATGGTACTCCATATATTTATAATCAATTTATTTATGAAAAGACATTCATAAACGATAGTTTTCAACAACGTTGCTCGTAATTTGTATGTTATTAACCCGATGTTAGTTTTATAATGAGCCTTATTGCCAACTAAAAGTGACGAATGTTCAAATTACGGCACGATTTGGTTATCCAAAAGCACGGTTTCGTAATCAAAAGGGACGATTTGATTTATGAGATAAAAGTAGAAACCAAAGGGATGTTATATCTAAAAATCTTTAAGTTTCTTGTGAAATAAGTAACTTCGGCGTGCAAAAACATTTATTTTATTCAAAATATTTATTATTAACACACAACTAATACAAATTTCAGTTTAAATTTATAGTTGGCTGTATATAAAATAGTCTAACCAATCTTAACCCGCAAAAATGTCAACAGCAATTTAAAATCCTGACCGCGCGTGACACAAATAATTACGAACTTTTAAATAATTGTGCTTTCACTTACTGTTCTATAAATTAAATATATTATGTTATAACCTAGGCAAGTTGTATTTAAAAAAAATCGGCTGACACTCGTAAGCTATAGTGACCTTAGTGTAATCTTCGCGTGCATTACTGTCAACAGCAATTTTTTTAAAAGTGACCGTGCGCCTTATTTACGCCTTATTTAGTTATTAACGAATATTTTTAAATAACTATGCTTTCACTAACTGTTCTATGAATTAAATATGTTGTAACCTAGGAAAGTTGTATTAAAAAAAGTCGTAAAACACTGGTAAGCTATTGAAAATTACATCGGCTGAAAATCAAGAACTCGCCTGCGGCTCGTGCCCCAGAGTGAGCCTAGAATGTAATTTTCAACTAGTATTATAATTAATAATAATAATACTTATTTATTTGTGCCAAATTAGTACAAAATTGCTCTTAAAAGTATCTTAGAATAAAGGTGTAAGTACAAAAGAATACATATTTATTACTGTGCATTAATCTTAAACACTAGATTTATTGGCTACAATTCTTGTTATGTTTATAATTATAATGTGCCTACTAATAAAAGTAGTAGTATAATTATAAAAGTGCCAAATATACACAAGATGGTAAACGTACATGAAATTATGTGATTTTAACATTTTCAATTAAACATTAAATACCTACATAAAACATTAATTTCATCTGAAATAAACTGTAATAAATACTGAAAGCTTCACCCTTTTGAGAACCAAAAAAGGCAGCATTATCATGAAACTGCTATCAAGCTGCACAGATGTGCACTCAATACATGTTTCAATAAAAATAGATGAGCCCTATAGAAAACATTTATATTTTTGAAAATCGAGAAAGCAAAAGAGAAATCGACGCTCGGTGACTTTTTTATAAAAAAATTTTTTATCTCTACTTTCTGGTCAAGTTTTCCATATTAAAACCGTTCATGAAGATTTTAATTTTTGATTATTATTCTCTAATTTTATTAATTTTCCTTTAATTATTTTTTAAACTCGAGAGATTTTTGTATCTGCGATTACGAAGTTAGAAGATAATGAAGAAGTTTATTTAAATCCAAAATAGAATTTGCTTAAAAATACCGCAATAAAGTCTCTTAGACTTTATTGTCTCTATATTATTTGTATATAATGAATTATAATGTGAATTTTCTGTTTGTATTCCTATTAACTCGTTGTGAATGTACGAAGAAGACTATGGTGTAACATTTGAATCAATTACTTTTAAAATATTCGATATGACTTGACAATCTGAAAAATAGTATATATATGGTGCTTTGGACACACCTTTAATGCGTACCTGCCTAATAAAGACGCAGTTTTGATTACAGGTACAATTATGAAATTCTTTAGTAATCCTTTCTCTCAATTACGCTTGTCTGTACTCCATTGTTAGATCTCACATAATGCCCGATAGATTGTGCATTATATCTGTCTTTATCACTAAACAGGGTGATATTTACATTCAATTGAGATGATAAATTTGGTGAATTCTTATGTTTATTCTCTTTGTCCATATTTCGGTAGAATTTTGCTCCCAATAGACGCTCGGTTAAGTTTTGTAGTACTCTACAGGAGTACTTTGAGTACTGTTTCTTATGTTAAGAATTAAATTAAACAGAATTTAAGCAAAATAAACTATTATAAAGGGTTCAATTATATACTTCATTTATCAAACTTATTCAGTGTAACTTCGGTCAAGTTTAATTACTTAGAATTATACAAACATACCTACATGACTTTAGGTTCTGAAACATTAGGGACAGTACATTTCTTTTAGTGGACCTAGTTCATAAGGTCCCATTAACGTAACCTAATTTTGCAGCTACATTAGCTTTTATTTTATACACTTTGTACTTTGGGCACGCTCGTCAACCTTAGCTTACATAATTAAGATCTTAACGAAATAATATTGTACGAGTTACGCACTAATTTATGGACTGTATTAGGTCGCGCTGCTGCTGATAATAAACCACAGATCTTCAAGGATATTTTATTTTAATTAATAAACGCAAAATTTTATTAAATTAAATGAAAATGAGGTAATTTGCCGATTAGATAAATCACAATAATTATGAACTAGAAAATGCCAAATTTTAAATATTGTTCGATGCTTCGAAGAAATAAGTTTAAGTAATTATTTTAGAGAGTCTGTTTCAGTTGTTTTCTTTTTGCATATTAAGCTTCTGAATCATTTTAATCTGAATAAACGTTTATACAATATATGATCCCACCAAAATTTATTTAATCAAATTTGATCAATCAGCACAATAATAAAGCCTTTTTCTACCTAGTTCAGCTTAGTCAAAAATGTTGGGGGAACAATGCGTATGAAGACACAAAAATGAATGTACACTTAACCCATGATATATATCGAGCAAAACCACGATAAAAAAGTTATTAATATCGCACGCAGAGCACGAAACACACTCGTGCGAGTGTCAAAATCGCACGCAGTCTCACGGAATACCGTGACTTTAAAGAGTTTTGTTAGACGGTGTTGATTCTTTTTTAAGGGTTTCTTTTTTTAATTTATAATAATCCATAATATCATTAAGCGTTCAAAGTCTGCCATTATCTTTTTATGTTCTTCCATAAGGTTATCTGAAAGAACGTATGGTGTTTACTAGCCTCATAGTCATAATTGAGCCCAATACATTAATTTTTATAAACATATCTCTATGGGCTATTTTTATTACTGTTGCTAAAATAATATGTCATGATGGTAACGCAAATTGTAGTGTCACTGCTCTCAATTTTGTTTTGTATGTATGGTACAATTGATAAGGCTGGACATTTTCAGACTCCCCCTTTTAAATCTTAGACTATTATAATTTTCAATTCTTAATGAATCGATAGTCTGAGACACCTTAAGGTTCATTTCGCTGCTTATCCTCAATGGCTTCGCTGTTACAATGAAATTAAATTTTAAATAGTACAATGAAGAAAAGACTGTAACAATGTTTATAAAACCCTAAAAAATATTAAGCCAAAATTTTGAGAAAGTACCTAGAAGCCTATAAATAATTTCCATACTTTCATGCTCTGCGGCATCTTCAGTTCATTAAGGAGAAATGTGAACATAATATTGTTACTGGCAAAGACGTGGCAAATGAATGAAAGCTATTAATCTTTTCTGTGTGCCATTTTTGGAGTACCTCTTTTTGGTTAAAATTTGTGAAAAGTTTGGCGTATACTTTTTAGGCTCATTTTCTTATAATTCGAATTCTATATACCTATACATTTCGTCCAGTAATTCAACTTTTCACAAAATACTGTGTTATTTGATAATAGGCTATTTGACTAGTTTTCGAAAACCATCTCAAATTATAATGGATGTTTTATGATGTATTAGGACCCTAGAAATAAATAATATTGATTATTAATTAAGGTATTTCATAAAAAAGAACTAATTACAAAGTACAATGATTATTTAAGCTGTCAAAACGTTTGCTCCAGCAATATGGCGTCGAGACTTGCCTTTGACGTCACGCCGTGGCGTCAAGACACGGCGTGGATTAACAGAAACGAGATTTTGACTTGCCTGTGACGTCGTTTAAAACTTAGCCGATCAAAACCGTTTCAAGTGTTGATGTTCCAACTCAAAATAATTAAAATTACTTGAGTATTTTTTTTAGAGGAAATATTAATTATTTTTTATGTCTGGCAATGCGAATTGCTATTAAAATACATTATAAATGCGGATGGCAAAAAATATTTCATTATTTTTATATTGTCAAATCGCCTTTTATTGGCATTAAGTATTTATTTAAAATAATGTCATAAAGAACTGCGTTAAGTCCTGGTAGTTGCTTTAATTAAATAGGGGCTGACCACAATGCTCAGATAACTTTTATTTTGAGAACAACTTTGACAATTGAGAAGAGTTCAGACAATTATCAGACAAATTCTCAAAATTATTCCTCTTAAAAAAATATCTGAGCAAATAATTATCCCTTAGTTAAATTGCTGTGTGAAATTTTTTTATTCCTCAAACTGTGTTATTACTTTTCAGTCTTTGGAAAACTAACATTCTTTCACAAATCTTATATCTACCTTATCTTCTATTTCACCGCTGTATCATATAACGATGCCCCAGCCGCGGTAAAGTTGCTGAAATGCTTAATTAATAAAAACAATAAATAAATAAAAGTTTTTAATGTCCGATGCTTATCGATTTACTGGGATTATCGTAACGGTCTTTATTGCCTTCATCTAATCATAATACATTGCATTAGTGATATTTAAGTTTAAACACAACATTTCCACCATGCTTCCTCAAGACCAAGATCTTCATATTTTGACTGACATAGTAACTATGTTAAAACATAAAAACTTCGTTGAATAAAGGCAAAGAACCGCCAATGACATTACAGGAACACAAGTAATCGTAACTTAAGCAAGTCATCTTTAATCGATGTTTCAACATAAAAAACATAAATAAATTAATGACAGGCGTGGCCACATATGCCACTTAACATCTGGTTGCTACATCAGCGTGCTTGTTTACCGGCTATAAAAAGTAAAAATACCTCGAACTATCCACTTCCTGAAAAGGCTCTCTAGAAACCAGAAAAGCTCTAAGCGACCCAATTTTTGTAATTTCAATATTACATTTGCAAATTTTGAATAAGTTAATATAAACGTATAGTGTATGGAAATTATCTATATTAGTCTTAAAAAATTATATGTGTATGTATGATACTTAGTTACCATGAACAAAACAGTCGTAGTTAAGAGGGCATTCCACACTCGATAGATCTATCAACCTTGATCTGTCTTCTTACGAAAGCTATGAAGCTGTTTTAAGAATTCATTAACGTTTGTTTACTTCAAGATCCCAGAAGCCCAAAACACGATTTTATCAAAAAATATGATAGAAAAAAATTGCATTAGAAAAACCTTGCTTTAGCCATGTTTCAAAGTTTTCCTCTGAATTCTGGCGGCATATCAGGGTATTTGTTATGCTGACAGATTAGCATTTAAATACTCAATAGTCCCCCTAAACATTTTTATGACTACCACAGTTGTATTATTTTATTTGGAATTTATTTGATTTGTCGCTTACGCTGTTTTTATAATAGCGATTGGCAACAATTGCTGTACTCCTTATTCTCATGTAAAAAGCCACGTTTTACTTCTTTTGTTACATTTAAGAATGAAAAATAGAAATTTTGAATTATTATAAGGTAGGCTCTTAAGGAAAAAACCAGGTACTGTTTTGAAATAGCTTATTAAAAATTACATAGTATTATCAGACATGTTGTTCAAAATCTACGCAAGTTTCATCCGCAGCCAATTAAGGCCCACGCGGTTGTTAAAGGTTAAACCGAAATAGGTATTTTAAAGGCGTAGCGTATAACTGCGCAGTAACTTCAAAATGAATGTTTCGTTGCGTTTCATACTACTATACGGTACATTACTACACCCGCGGATGGTACTTATTTGTATGGTAAGGGATATTACCACGATAAAAAAGTCTTTTGACTAAAGCTTACTGTGTCGAATTGTTGGTTTACCTTTGCGCTTTCTTTGCATATGACAGTAAATCTGTTAAAGATGTACGCTTTGAAACGTGGAATGTAGACATGGCGTTCGTCTTTCTTTTTATTTAATCGCAAATGTGGATAATCAAAATGTGCATATTCACCCCTAAGGCCGACTTGCGCGAATCTGAGTTAAAAATGTAGGTTAGTTAACCCGGGTTAAAATATTGATTTATGTCTTTGTCAGTACTAAAGAAATTGACAGTGATGGAGGCACATTTTAACTGACTAACCAGCTAACTCCGAGTTTAATTCTTAACCTAGGCTGGCGCAAGTCGGCCTAAGAATAATATAAAAATTCAATCTATGGGTGAAATAACTTTAATTTTCAGTCTATTACTTGTATTTATAGCAAAAGTTCACTTACAAAATCAGTTGCACAAAATTTTGTTAGTTGACAATTAAGGGTCTTTAACTCCTTTTTCGGTTAGATGTGGAATTGTTAGGCTTCACTGATTGGTTAGAGGTTAATTAACGAACGTTTAACCGGCTTATTTTATTTAAATAATAGGTCGTTGTGATTTCAAATGGTATATTAGATATAGTAATAATATTTTTTTATTATAATTATAATAACTTTGGAACAAATCATTGACGTAGATATTAAAGAATGATCAGCTGATCTATTACAAAAACTTTAAAAAAAGGTGTCGCAATCTAATTTTTGTCTTGATATATGTAGAAATGTAATACATTTTGAGATAAAATGTTTTAATTTATTAATTTGTTTCTCATTACAATACTGGTGATTGTCTCATGCCACATTATTATTACCTTACGTAGCTTCGGCTTAGAGCAATATTAATACGCAGAGATATCTTCTATACCCGTGGATGGAATAAATTATTGAATAATAATATTATAAACTGACTGTCGAAAATGTATTTTACATAATGGAACAAAAAAGCTATACTTAGGTTGTTACAAAGAAAGTTTCACTCAACTGACGTATTGAAATAACGATATTGTTTACAGCAATTTAATTTCAATAAAATACAAGTTACATACAAAATTTGATAAAAAAATTTGATATAATGTAAAAACCCGCGAGCAGCCTCGGGCAAGAACTTTTTTTATATACATGACGCATTCTACAGAAACTACTGGTGAAAACCGCGCCGTCAGGTGTCTGCATTAATAAAGGTTTGACAATTTATTCAATTCGCCAGTGGTTTTTTTTAAATCTTGGAATTCCCGAAAAATAATTATTGAGGCAGAATATGAAAACGCGATTTTGTCTAATAGGCAAAAAGGTTTTCTAAACTGATTGTGTCTGTAATCCTTTCATTTCATGTTTGAATTTTCACAATAACCTTTCTTATCTCGGACTTCACCAAAAAGAACGACTATATATAAATCGTTCATTAAGATGGTCTTTGTATCGGTCGTTCTATTCGATTTCTGTCTAAAGTTTGTGCATCTATTGCAATTACGGGATTGATTCGGAAACTTTCCGCCTCGGGGTCCGTTTCGAACGATTTGCTAGAATCTAGATTCGCTAGCAAAGCAACAGTGTTAAGAAAAGTTTATGTGATAGCTAATAGAGAGTATTTTTTGTATAATTGTTTTTAGAGGGCAAGCAATTTACCTAAACAGTTTGATAGGTTTTGTAGGGTTATTTTTGAAAACAAACTTATTATTTATCTTCAAGATTTTTGTCTATTATGTTTAAAGCAAAAACTAAAGGTAAAAATGCATTTAGCTTTAAATGTTAAATTGCTGATGGGTACTCAGTTTAAATTAATTTGATAGTCGTCAAAGTGTAATATATAAGTATAATATATTTTACCTTCAAATCAAAGACAAAAGCTTTTAAAAAGCTGGTAAAACACGAGATCATTACCGATCTCGTGTTTTACCAGCTTTTTAAAAGTTTAACACGTGGGTATCGCTTGTGGTGCTTCTGACCAACTATCAACAACAACAACTGGTAGAGTCATGTTTTATTTGACGTCAATAAGAATAAGTAATTGTCAATGTTGAGAAATAAATATTTGAATTTGATTTTGAAGCATAAAAGTCATATACTTACTCATTGTTATGCGCAATATCTAATTCTTGAGCTCTGTATGATACTTGAGCATCTTGGATTCCTACATAGGATTCCTGCAACACATCAATTTGGTTAATTGATTAAAAACCCTAGAGGATAAATGCTTAAGAATATTGAAATGTTTGTGTTTTTATATGTGTGCATGCCTTTGTATGTAAAATTTAAATCAAGTTAAAAAATTTAATCAGGGAGTATTTAGATATAATCATTACTTTCTCCATAGGTTTTTAATAAAATGGAAAATAAATAAAACAAGAAATCTTCAAAAGTATTAAATTTGATCCTACATACCAAAGTACTTGACAAATTCTCAACACAATGTAGGATTGCCTACAGAGTTCTATAAATGTATTCCTGTGTGTTTATCCAGCGCCAGTACACAGTGAATCGCTTTATCGTTACGCTAGGAGTGCTCATTTCCTGTTGTCGATTGCCTCTTGTAGGGCACAATCATATTAGACTTCTCCAGTACAATCCCGTACGAATGAATCTGATGGATGTATTTAAAAATGCTAATTTTGCAAGTCTTAGCGCTGTGATCGGTGTTTATTGTGTCTTTGAGGTCAAAAATATGAAAATAGGCAGTATTGTTTTCTATTATTTATTTATTTAACAATTTATGTACACACATGTTAACAGATAATTTATATAAACAATACAAAATAAGTAAGAAAAAGGTACAGCTTATTTCTAAAGAAATTTCTTCCAGCAGACCCAAGACTAGAGAGTTAGGTCAAAATGCAATTTTAGTGTGTACTACTACTTCATATACTTAAATTCTATATTATGATTGAACCAATAAATATTTATGAATATCAACACATACATACATACATATTTATATATACATACCTGAATAGAATACATAAATAACCAAAATACATTTAAAGTTAAGATATTGAGGTGGGTCTTTTACTTTTTTCTTAAAGATAGATATAGATTTAGACTCACGAATAATGTGAGGAAGTGAATTCCACAATCTGACTGCATGAACAGAGAAAGAGTAAGAAAAATAATCAGTTTTATGAATTGGCATATGTAGAAGAGTACGCAAATGTGCTTTGCATAGCGTATTATTAGAGTGAGTAAAAGAAAACCTTTCACACAAGTAGAGAGGAGTGAGTGGGTTAAATAGGATTTTGAATAGGAGGCAAAGGATTCTAGTATTTCTACGGTAGCGTATTGGAAGCCATCGGAGTTGCTTGCGGTACTCAGAGACGTGATCAAATATTTTGAGATTAAATATAAAGCGAATGCAATTTCCAATTTGTTTAATAGCTCCTCCATGGCATCCAAATAGCAAGCATCGGCGTAATCCAGGATAGGCCATAGCAGCGACTGGGCAAGGGAAATTTTGCTCGTAAAAGGTAAAAAAGCTTTGTAAGGCCTTAAGTGAGTGAAGAGTGAAGTGGATTTTCCGACTGATATCACTGACATTCGCGTTCCATGTTAGATTCAAATCTATGATGACTCCCAAGTTCTTAGCTGTGTCAGTGAAAGCAATCGGAACATTGTACATGGAGACACAAGATAAGGTCGTAAAGTCAAGGCAGCATATAGCGACTACCTATCAGCATGGCCTGTGACTTCTTCGGGTTCACAAGAAAACCAAATGCCCTCGCCCAGTCGCCTATTCGATCCAAATCTGAATTTATTGCTGTAACAGCTGCCTCAGCATCGCATACCGCAAAATGGCGGTAAAATCGGTAAATCTGCGTATAGGAGGAATTTGGAAGAAATGACTTTCGTGACGGAGTTGATAAAGATGGAGAATAAAAGAGGAGATAAGGCACCACCTCGGGGGACACCCGCAACTAGATCACACCAATGAGATTGTTTCTCATCAAGGCGGATCTGCTGCGACAGGCCCCGAAGATAAGAGTCAAACCAGGACAGAGCTAAAGGGGAGATTTTTATAAAAGAAGTTTTTTCCTACTTACTAGAAGTTTTTAGTTCTAATAAAGCTTTCTCTAAGTGAAATAATTATTTAAGACAGTTCGCTTAAAGATCGATTGCAAACAAACTCTTCCTTTTTATATTATTATTTATGGTTTGGAATTATTTAGATATTATTCATACTAAGTATCTGATACGATTCGATTTATTATTGTGTGCATAAAAACCTAATTAATCATATCGTCCATTACATCTTGAGTAACGCTGAACTATTCTTACTAAAAACTAGAGGTCATTCTTTTAGGATAAAATTTATTTGTGTGGGTAGCCATGGTTTTTTTATGTTTTGGCGTTGCTGAGCGGACGTGCTGACAGCTGAAATTAGTTCACGTGTTGGCTAAAATGTAACGTTTGTCCGGCTTTATTACGAACGTGTCGTGATCTAAAATCATTAACGGTTATTTGTAATAAACGTTTACAGTTTACGTACCAATATATTTAATGTAGTACATAAAATGTCTTTATTATTGTTGATAAAATTTATGCGTCGTTTCTGCACACATATGTTACTAAGTCAAAGTTTCAATACGACTCACTTTTGCGATCATTTATGCAACCGTCCGTTAGCCACTGACAATTATAAAACAAATATTTACATATGCTTTCCTGTATTTTAAAGCAGTTTGGATTTCAAATTTAATACACAACTTATAATAAAATATGCTATGACAGCGAAAAGAGAAAAAATATATTCAATAAACTCTTTACCCCTTCCTAAATAATTAACCCGTTGCCTATGCAAAGCTGGTTGATGACTGATACGAAACACAAGTAGTAAACATTTAACATGTGGCACTGGGTTTTTTCGCCATTGTTTTCGGTATAAGTCTTAAAAACATACGAAAACAAACAAAATATCCTTACTTAACACGAATTAATATTAATCAGATATTACAAGTAACCAATTTTAATCGTGTGCAAACAGAGGCATTCAATGTTAACATCTCGGATTGGTAAACCCGCTGTTATCCACCACGTACAATAATCCTCTTATCTACTTAGAAGCGCTATTTGACTTCGCTGCATCCCATTATTTGTTGAGCCGCTTTGGATTTGAGTGCAAAAATCTGTGTAATAGGATAATGTATGTTAGGTTTTTTAATAATAGGTCTTTACCTATGAAACTGCCGTTTTGCCGTACTGGCATTGCGTACTGATTTCAAATGAAAATATATATTTTTTTGACTGATAATTCTAATTTCAAATTAATTTTATATGACAAACATGGAATTCTTTTTCTAAAATCGTCATTTGTTTAATAGTTAGTGTTTTGTTTTCAACGCATTCGAACATTTTTCGTCATCATGGATAAGTTAAAAATTCGAGTAATTATGGAGTATGAGTACCGTCGTGGCAGCAAAGTGGCACAAGCGGCACGCAACATCAACGACGTTTACGGAGCGAACACTACAAACGAACGCACTACCCGTTATTGGTTTACCCGCTTCCGTTCTGGAAATTTTGACCTGAAAAATGAACCCCGTGGTCGTCCGAAAACTTTGGTCGACAATGACTGAATTAGCAGCAGCTTTCGACGTTAGCATCAAAACAATATTGGTCCATTTGCGTCAAATTGGCAAGGTAAAAAAGCTTGACAAATGGGTACCCCACGAACTCAATGACCGCCAGCGCGAAGTACGCGTGGAGACGTGCCTTGCACTGCTCAGCAGGCATACAAATGAAGGAATTCTGAACCGCGTTGTTACTTGTGACGAGAAATGGATCCTGTTGGACAATCGTAAGCGCTCAGCAAGTTGGTTGGACCCTGGTTCAGCACCCAAACAATGCCCTAAACAAAAACTTACCCCTAGAAAAGTGATGGTCACTGTTTGGTGGTCTAACGCGGGTGTAATTCATCACAGCTTCTTGCCAAACGGGACAACCATAACTGCAGATGTGTACTGTGAAGAACTGAACACAATGATGGAGAAGCTCGCACGTCTCCAACCAGCTTTGGTCAATCGTTCGGCTGCACTGCTCCTGCACGACAACGCGCGACCTCATACTGCACAGCAGACGGTCTCCAAGCTACAAGAGTTGGGGTTGGAAGTTCTCCGTCATCCGCCGTACTCACCAGACCTTGCGCCTACAGACTTCTACTTTTTCCAGAATTTGGATAACCTCTTGGCGGGAAAAAAATTAAATACCCGAGAGGCAGTACAAAATGCCTTTGAAGAACTTGTTGCCTCCCGTCCAGCTGATTTCTTCAAGAAAGGCATCAATAAGCTACCAATGCGTTGGCAAAGATGCATTGATTGCATGGGTGATTATTTTGACTAATAGAAATAAAAAATATATAAAAAAATTACGCTCCATTTATTTCGTGAAAAACGGCAATTTCATAGGTAAAGACCTAATATCTAGATCAAAGTATTTTTTGTTTGATACTGCGAGTTGAAAAATTGTTTTTGGACAAATGTGTTTTTTTAAATTTTAATAAGATTATTTAAATTTACTTTTTAATTTAAAACTCACCTTGAATTGTGTAAATCTGGCGGGCTAGCATTTGCGAAGTTTAAAGTATAAAACTAACTCTTAATTATTATTTCTTTAAAAAAAGCTTGTCACTCTGCTGTCAACTTAACTTTTATATGACTTTTTTAACTACATGTCATTAAGTCGACCTGTGAGATAACAAAAATAAAAACAAAACTGGTTTCTACACTGTAATGTTCACGCTCAAATGTTTACGCTTGTCGGAAAAGATAGTTTGCTTAATTAATCTGTTTGATTTAAACTTCGACTTATTACTCAGAACTGATTTAGTTCTTACATAATTTAAAAGGGGAGTATGCAATCAATTCAGTACTGGGATCTTGGGTGATATCCGCCCCAATTCAGTACTGGGATCTTGGTTGGTATCCGCCCAATAGCGGACGATGATATGTTGAATATTGCTTTTGAATGATTCTCATTATACCAATCTGTGGCTTACGCCATATCATGTGCTCGCGTGCCAAGTGTAGTTGAGACCGTATTAGTTGTACGACCAAATTTGAACTCTGTACTTTTAACTTGAAAATTTTTTTTTTATTTTAAATTAATTGCCATGAGTTTAATGCGATATCCTGCCGATTCTCCCACAAGAGCAATTTGTTTGGTTTTTGGAGATTGTTTTGGTACTCTAAGGTGTTATTAAATTCTAACGAGAAATTCGAGGCAGTTTAAAAGGAACGTTAATGTTTATGCGTGATAGTGAATGTGGACTGTCAATGAAGCCATTTATAAGTTTGTAGAGAAATACCGAGTCTAGCATGTTTCGTCGACTTTTTAGGGAGCTTTTTTGCTAAATTGTGGTTGTAAACGTCATAGTATGGATTCCATACCACACTACAGTATACCAATCCACTCCGCACGAGGGCGTTATATTGTTTTAGGGTTTTTAAATTCTTTACAATTCCTCAAGACGAACCCGAAAGTTTTAAAACCTTTTGTGACTATGTTATTCATATGTGTATTAAAACGTAATTTAGTATCTAAGATAACATCCAGATCACGAATATGTATTTAGAGACATATCATTCTATTCACACCATTTAACCAAGTTATTCAAATCACTTTGTAGGTGTAGATTATCGTCTGGCAAGTCAATTTGTTTAAGGATTTTGAGATCGTCAGCAAATAAATAAAATTTAGAATAATTGAAGCATTGATGCAAATGTTAAAGAAGACTGGTCCGAAATTTTAACCCTAAAGAATTCCAGAAAAAGCATGAATAGGGTCCGATTTGTATCCGTTCACAACTAACATAGATTAACGATCGTTCAAATAGGATTCACACCATTTCAGCAAGTTTCCAGTTATACCAATAGAAGACAATTTCTTTATTAATAATTTATGGTTGCCTTTATCAAACGCATTGCTGAAATCAGTGCAAAAAACGTCAACCACTTTTCTTTGTTCTACTGCTCTTGAAACATACTCCATCAGAGCAATTAGGTTTGTGGAAGTTGACCTTGTCTTTACAAAGCCATGCTGATGTGGTGACACCATCTGCCGAAAATGCCAAGTAATTATAGGCAATGCCTCAAAAACTTTTGCAAATGTAGAAAGAATATGTATTTCTGGCATCAGTGGGTAAGTCATTAATACTTTACGGAGAATCGTTACAATACACGGATTAAAAATGAGATGCGAAGAAATTACAAATATCAGAGCCACTCGAAGCAACCCTTTCTCCATGAATAATTTCCGCGGGGAAAACTTTTGTTTTTTCGTTTAAAAGTTTGGAATTACTGGATATGGATTGTTCTAAGCAATTGATATGCGTATGACTTTGTGTAATTTTGGAAGTCTACGTTTTAATAAGTCATATGCTAAGACGTCTCGTGGATTATTATTATGATTCTTAATCTTCATTCTGTATTTATATTTTTCTTTAATTCGTTTTATTATCAATTAATAGGTCATTTCATACTCGTGAGATCGAAGAAACACGTTTCTTAAGAGCGTTTATACAAAATCGTGCTAATGTAGGAGGTTTTAGTGTTCGTTTCCGATCGAAATATAACACGTATGCATCAAAATATGAGTTAAAATTATTCAAAAGTTCCTCGTCTAAAACATGTATAGAGAAAATGTTCCTGTCTTTAGATAGTTTTTTAATAGCAATTCATTGTTCATACGCCTTTTCTTGTAATCCGACGAAACTTGCGTACTTTGCCGTTCGATAAGTATAAAAGTAACTAATACAAACACAAATATAAAATTGTCGTCAAAAGAGTTTATAGAGAAAATAGTACAAAATGTTATTTTTTTTAAGACTTAAATAAATTTCCGTTAAATTTCCGTCTAGTTTGTCGCAGTTTTCGATGCACTTGTTTTGTTACAATAGTAATAATTTTTACTTTTAATTACTTACAAAATAGTAACTAATTAAATAAAACAGAAATATTGTTCAAGTCCATGTAAAAATACTTCTAAAAAATCATTTTATAAATGTCCAAAACTGATATAAAATCTAGTGCACGCACTGCAAGTATTTAGTACTGGCCGAGGCCATCCAGAGTGTGGACGTATCGCTTTTATTCCCGCGCTGTCACCCAGTGCTATCATACTTCGTCGCAAATATCGAAAGCTTGCCATAAATTTTTCATACTTTTGGTATAAATATTTATTTTTATTATAAATAATAAATTTAGTATTTAAGTACTGCATTTTTCCAAGTATTGTTTTACTAATAAGTAAGACACAAATATATAAAATCTTTGTTTTTAGGTACTTACCATCAACATTTAAAATGGGTAATAAAGGTAGAAAACAGTTCCGCGCGGTAATTACAGCTGACGCGCGTGTCTCACTGCGCTCGGCTTATCATTGTGTCATTGAACCGTGAGTTTAACAAAAAATCCGCGTGTAAGGTGTATCAAAGGGACTCCTGGTGACAGGAGTTACTTGTTGTTACTACGTATTCCAACCCATCGTCACAACCCATCCCAATGTCTCAACAAAACAAGAACTCTCAAGCAATGAATAACTCAAGTTATGCAAACGATACGTCATCAACTTGTTATCCAAAGAAAGATCAGGTGATTATTTTAGACTCGATCGACGGAATAAGGTTAAAAGAGTACCTTAACTCACTGTCCTCTATTGTTCCCGCAACATCAATTAGATTCGGTTTTTTTTTTTACATTCAACACCTCAAATATAGATATTTTACAGTGGAACGTATGTAGTTAAAAAGGTTAGAACATATTAAGTTAATTGTTAATGAGCTGGATCCAACCTGCATTTTCTTACAAGAAACGAATTTTAGTTCTGATTACTGTGCCTCCATAAAAGGATTCAGTAACTTTAACAAAAATAGATCTTACGGCAGTAGAGCTAGTGGTGGGGTTACTATTTTTATAAAGTTTCATACATTACCTGAAGAAATCTCCCTTAATACCCATTTAGAAGCCGTTGCGATTAAAGTAAAATTTCCATATAAACTAACAATATGAAATATTTGTATTCCAGATAGCATCTCATTAAATAAGAACGACTTAGATAATCTTATAAAACAACTCCCTACGCCGTTTATGCTACTAGGCGATTTTAACAGTCACAATTTTAATTGGGGTTCTGAAAGGTGTGATTCAAGGGGAAAATTGTGGAATGGCTTGAAGATCATGACAACATACTTCTATTAAACAATGGCCAACCTACTCATTTTGACCGCAAAACTGGTCGTACTAGCAGTATAGACCTAACTTTGGCTTCAGAGAATATAACACCATATTTTGAGTGGAATGCCTTAGAGGATTTATATGATAGTTACCACTTTCCGATATTAATCAAAAGCTATTTTCGAGATACTACAAACATAAAAATACCACAGAAGTGGAAGTTTGACAAAGCAGATTGGTCATTGTTTCAGGAAGAAATTGATAAAAATGTAAGTAACCTAATAGACTTAAATAATACATTTAATATCTCCATAAATTACATACTACAAATTTTTTTTGATTTAATCACTAACGCAGCTAACAAATCTATACCAAAAACTTCAAGCATATTAAGGAAAAATTACGTACCGTGGTGGAGTGATAAATGTAAGACTGCAGTAGAAGAAACAAAGAAGGCTTATCAAAATTTCAAAAAAACATGCTTTTTACCTGATTTAAAAATATAAAATAGAGTATAAAAAAAGAGAGCACACAGTAGAAGAATCCTAAAAGAACATAAGGAAGCGTACTGGCAAAATTGGGTATCATCTATAACTCCTATTGGAGAAGCCTGACAAAAGTTCGAAAAATTAATCATTCTCAAACTGGTTACAGTACCATAGTCCTTCAAAATTCTGATGGAATATTGACCGCGAATCATTGTCAAACCACCAACTTGCTGGCTAACAAATTTGCAAAAAATTCAAGTTCTGAAGATTATGATAATGATTTCAAAATGTATAAAATTAATGAAGAGTCCAGCCTCAATTACAACACGTTTAACAATTCTAATCCTATTAATAAAGAAATTTAAATGCATGAATTAATGTCGAGTTATCTCTCTTAGTAGTAATTCTAGCCCAGGACCAGATAATATCCCTAACATTATGATTATGCAGCCGCCCTCTTCTGGTAAACAATATTTACTTAAACTATTTAATTTTATACGTCAAAATCAATTATTTCCCGATATGTGGCGAGAAGCCCTAGTAATTCCAATACTTAAACCGGGTAAAATACCTAGCGCTACTGAAAGCTACAGACCTATTTCGCTTACGTGCAATTTATGTAAACTACTAGAAAAAATCATAAGTAAGAGAATTCGTTGGTTTATGGAAATCAATAACTACCTTTCAGAGCATCAATATGGATTCCGACAATTCCGATCAACAACAGATAATTTAATAAATATAGAACAAGAAATTCTTAATGCATTTTCAATTAACAATTATACGATTGCAGTGGCGCTAGATATAGAAAAAGCTTATGAAATGGTTTGGAAACATAGGGTCACAAAGCTTCTAGAAAACTGAAAATTGAGGGTAACATACTAGCATTCGTCATAAAAATTTTTATCAAACAGATTAGTTAAAGTAAGAATAAATGATACTGTATCGCACTTGGTACCTATTGAAAACGGTTTGCCGCAAGGTTCAGTGTTAAGTGTTATTTTATTTTATGATGTATAATGATGTTTTCTCTTGTTTGAACAAACCAGTTAGATTGTTATTCGCAGACGATCTAACAATAACTTGTAGTGGAAGGACCCTTGAACTGACATTGCAGCTTATTCAAAAAACGTTAAATAACCTTCAAGAATGGTCAAAAACTGCAGGATTTCGTTTTTCTAAAAATAAAACAGAATAAATAATATTTAGTAATAAAAGAAAGAAAATAAATCATCGTCCTCTATTATTAAATGATCAAAATGTTAAAGAAGTAAAACGTTTAAAAATACTGGGATTGACGTTTGATTCTAATATGAGTTGGAACATGCATATAAATTAAAAGCAGAATGTTATCTAAAAGATTAAACGTAATAAAATCCTTATCATCTGTTAAATGGGGTTCTGAGAGAAAATGCTTAATTGACACGTACTATGCCTTAATTAGACAAAAACTTGATTACGGATCAGTCATTTATGATTCAGCCAAACCACGAGCGTTGAATTCCTTAAATGCAGTACACATTTGGCTCTAAGACTAAGTATTGGCGCTTTCAAAACTAGTCCCATTGACAGTATTTTAGCTGAAATTGGCGAACTACCCTTTACTTATAGAAGAAAACAAGTTACGCTTATATACACCATAAACATCTTATCACAACCACATAGTGCACTTTACAAAGGCTATACAACATTATCTAAGTTTGATGAAGAATATCAGTTTAAACCGCACTTACCTTTCCGAATCAGATCAAAAAAATATTAACAAGAAATAAATATGAATCTCCTGAGTACATTTATAAAAAAACATACTTTCTATGGCCCATGGGAATAGTTTGAATTTCCCATTAACGTTGATTTAGCAAATAACGTAAAGGAAATACGCCTCAATTCGTTTATAAAAATCTTTTTAATGAAGTTAATAGCAAGTTTGAAAATTGTAAAACATATTATACCGATGGGTCTGTTATGAATGGTAGAGCAGGGTTGGCTGTAGTCAGTGACGACAAGTGTTACCGGTTTAGGCTGAGAAGTTTTCACTCAATCTTCAGCTGCGAAGCGATAGCTCTATTGAAAGCCTTAAAATTCATTTCAAAGGATTTAAATATCATTAAGCATTTAATCTATTCCGATTCTATGTCATGCTTACAAGCTTTACAAAATATCCATAATGTAGATCCGCTTATCATAGAAATAAAAGAATTAATAGTACATTTATTAAAAAAATAACTTTGAATTTCAAATTATCTGGATTCCTAGCCACCAAGGAATAGTTGGAAATGAAAAAGTAGATGCTGAAACTAAGAGTGCTACTAATTTTACCTGAAACTCTAACTTTACCTGACACGACTATTAAATCAAACCCAGAAGACTTGAAATGTACATTAAAGACGAAAGACCATTCCTGACCTGTCAACATTTTGACAACTCGTATTATGTATAAATAAGTAGTATAGTTCGAAAAATTACAAATATTTTGCTGAACCATAAAACTTAATTCATGTCAAATACTACAATCCACAAAAAAATGTATTGGGTTTTCTTTTTATAGTCATTTATTAACATTTGGTTTGCCACGAACGCGCCCAGTCTGTGACACGATTCGTTCCAAATAAAGCTCGAACTTTACAATTATCGAATTTGCTAATAAATTAATAGAAATATATGACTTTTAAATTAAATTAATAGTCTATTTGTTAATTTATTTAAATTAATGCACATCAAAATGAAATAATCAATTATTTTTCTTAAATGTACAATACAGCTTAACTTAACTGTCATATTGACAATGTCAAAAATTACAACGTCAGTTCAGATTTGAATTAAACATTTGCATTCCTTCGTTTGCATTTGCGGAATTGTGTACTGTGCGATACTACTCTGGATTTTTCTAACTTTTGATCACCTTGGTAATCTAACTGGATGAAATGAACAGGTGTTTCACTATCTACATTACAATGCTGAGGCTTACTAAACATCAATGAAGTCATTTGAAATCGACGTCTTTTATGTCATTTCATTACAGCGATAGAAGGTATGTCTACATTTAAACCAAATGTGAGTTTTTATACATGAAATTCAACATAATTATTGAGAATACTTAGTAGTTTGAGGTTTTGAAAGGAGTTTTACTTCTTTTGCTTAAAAAAAACACATATCCGTGAGAATCTGAAACCAAAATCCTGAAATGAGCTGCACTTTCGTTTTTCCAAGTTAAAAATTGCCAAGATGTGCCATGAAAATTGATTGAATTTGACATATAACCTCGAAATATATTTTTCATGGTCACTTTTTTTCTGAATTGCTAAATTGCATTAAGTGTTACCTTAAGTTTAGGAATATAACACTATTTTTTCCGCATCGTTCTTATATTTAAACATTAGATCAATAAAAAACAGGCTGACAGGTCATTGCATACATGAAACATGGGCATTGTTCTTTAAAATAATGAAATTATGGGATGCTACTTGGAAAATAAGCGACACAATTAAATTGTACAATGTTAGAAATTCTGTTTTTGAAAAGTCTCCAGCAATATTTAACTCTAGAAAGGACCAAGTTACTCTCACCCGACTTCGCATAGGACATACCAATGTGACACATATTCATTTAATAACTAAAAACAGTAAAACAAAATGTAAATGCGGAGTGGATCTAACCATATTTCACCTATTAACAGAGTCAATTAATGTCAAATTAATGTCAAGCCTACAGTCACGAGAAAATGATATGTAATATCCCTAATAATTTAAAGGATTGTTTAAATGTAGATGGCTATAAAAATACTATTAAGTTCCTTAAGCTAATAAACTTGTATAACCTTGTATAACTTAACCAGATGTACCTACAGAGGTCGCCAATGACCTATGATGTTATAAAGCGACCTAAAATAAATAAACTTAAAAAAAGAAAGGTAGGAAACAATATAATTTAAAAAGAAAAAAACGAAGCGGTGGCCAAAATAATAATATCACGAAGGCTAGAGAAGCAAAAAGTCACGTAACGTTATATTATATATAAATTCATTCATTACACATATAATTCAGAGCTGCGGGAAGGCTCGCACCCTGCAGTGGGTTGAAAATGGGTTGATGATGAGGATGATGATTCAGAGCTGTGGTGGCGCAGTGGCTGGCCTCTGAATCCTAGGGTCGTTTGTTCGAACGAACCCAGCCATGCACATATGATTTTTTATCTGCGAAAAATGTATGAGCGTATAAAAACATGCTCTGACCGGTAAACGAATAACATCATGAGGATACCGACATGTCTTAGAACCCAAAGTTCAAAAAGACATTCGCCAATTCGGAGGAGCCACCGATGCCGTCTTACTATAATCATAGCTAGATAGATAGATAGAACGTTTTTAAATAACCGTACACTTAAATTAAGTACATACCTGCATAGTAACATGTCAGCCATGATGATGCAAAATGGTAGCAACTCTATGCGAGTGCACGCAGAGAAACTCTAGCAATGACGACGTTAATATTGTTAACTTCTATTAAGAATATTGAATATAAATATAATACTTAAATATGGGTTATTTATAACAAATCATTAATAGATATAAATTGTGACTGATTTATAAAATTTATATATGTAAATAAGTTGTACCAAGCAACCAAGTAACTTGGTTACTTGTTTACAAGTAAACAGGTTCTTTTTGAAGAAGAATCAAATGAGCTTTCATCCTTTTCTTAAATATATTTTTAGAAAAAACGTTTCTTGTAGGAGGCGGTATGTTATTCCAGCACTTGGTTGCTTGGTACTTTAGGAATCCTTTAAAAGCCACAGTCTTATGCATGTGATGAGCCTAAGGTGCCCGTAACGCTCTCGCAACACTTTGTCCGTACCTATTATTAGAACTTGGAAATGTATAAAGATATTCTGGGTTTTTGTAATTTAATAGATTGAACCTAAGTGCCGCAAGGCGTAGTTGCCGGCGAACTTCCATATTGAGCATACTAGCATTATTTAGAACAGGTGTGACATGACTACGACACGGGACGTCGAAGCAAAAACGACAACATGCATTTGGCACCCGTTAAACCATTGCTTTGGGTTTGTATAACAAACGAGGTCCATAAATCAAGACTTCATAGTTAAGTTTTGATAAGATCAAAGATTCGCAGAGAGTTATTCTAAATTTTCTTCCAACGGGGTACAAATATGTAACTGGTTTAACGAATATTTTCATTCTATCTTTGAAAATCACGAATCTACTCGGACTGACCCTATGAAATTACAATCAGAAAGCCCTGAAATTAACATACATTTGAAGGATTATGGTGTAATAAAAAGTATTCGGTTCGATAGCACTTGATTTATTTTCACCACACACATTAAAAACGGAGAGCGAGAGACAAGTAAAAGCACAAGTGACAGCGACACACTTGACACTATGACATATGTCACAACGTTTACAAATACACACTTATTGTATTTGGTTTATAATGGTACCTATGCTACAACACTACCCCTTAAACGAATACAATGTAATTATTACAAGATTATCGACAACAGTTTTATTGTTAAGTCATAATAGAAAATCCTAAGTAATTTCAAATAACTTGTATATAAACTTAAAATGTTTCTCTCTAGTTAATGACTTGGTACAAACATCAGCTAGCATTTCATCAGCACATACATATGTTATCCCTCTGCGGGTGACGTGACCGAATTTTCCCGATTTGTGTGACGTGTAGTCTGACAGACACCTTAAATAGAGACCTTTATACTGTGACTGTGATAATAATACGTATTATGGGGTAAATAAATACATAGAGTAATATGTTTTCTTTTGCTTTAATAAATAACACACTTAGAGAGCAAATTTTGGCAATGGCAATTCAAAACTTTGGCATTTATTTAGAAGTCTCATTTTTATAACCAACAATTACTCGATGGCACATAAGGAGTACTTGTTGAAGTATTTAACAAAAAAATATTTTTTTTTCTTCTGTTATATAACAAAACACATAATATCCTATAAATAACACATTTTTTAAGTATATCACATGGTCAGATCTCAAGTTATACAGCCTCAAAACATATTTTTTTGCAATTCTAACAACGGGACTTCAACCATCACAAATATATTAGGATTAGTTCCGTTACAGCAAACGTATTTTGTTTGGCGTTTGTTAGGGCAGATACAGCACAGCGTTCTCCCACCTGCGGGCGTGGCAGGGGATTTTGACGGCGGTGGGGGGTAAAAAGCCAACTGAGGCAGTTCTCGTGGTAAGCGATCATTATAGACACGTATCTTCATATGGTCTTTAACTAATGCCCTTGCCATATTTATTATAAATTGAGTTCTTCTTAAGTTTTGGTTACTGTTTTCACAAGCCTGGTTACTGTTTTCACAAGCCAAACAATTGTTGTCCACCATATCTAGTACTCTATAGAAAAAAGCCATTGGCCATCGTCGCGTCTCTTGTTTACAAGAGTAGATGGAGCTCTTCTTGTCAATCTCATAAACTTCTCCCCTGGTGTGGTTATAGTCCGTTATCATCACAGGTTTTCCAGACTCAGTGTCAACTTCTTTCATTCAATGTGACGAAGAAACAAGGAGCTTTGTTTCTCTTTGGTACATATGATAACATAGTCATGTCTTTAGAAAACCCACACAATGAAGACCCGGCTGGTTTATCCTTATGTGGCAAAAAACTGGCTAAGCTACCATCAAAACTTACCAATTTTTACAAATTGTAACTTTATTTAGTTTGCGAATACAATAACGGTGAGGTGTAGTCTAGGAGACACTATGGAATTATAACGATTAGGGTGACGTGTAGTCTGCTAGAAACTCATCGTAAAGGGTGGCGTGGTAGTCTGCCAGACACCCTGAGCCCTACACGCTGACATCCGATTCGTATGACCGCTCGCTCCTCACTGGTCGACGCGTGGGCACACGCAGCGCAAGTACTTTGAACACCGGCGCCGTTGGTGCGATTATAAAGCTTATACACATGATTTTTTGAAATGCGGTGTCTTTGGGACTACCAAGTCACCCGCAGAGGGTTAAATTAACAATTTTCTTATTTATTAGATCTTTCACAAAATGGTGTCTAATAAAAATTTTCTTTGTCCTTGAATGTGATACAGAACTATAACATATCTTTCGAGCTGATTGATTGTCATCAAACAAATTTATTTCACATAGAATACCAGTACATTCATGAATAAACGTTCTCAAAAAAATACCTTCCTTACAAGAATCAGATATTGCCATGTACTCTGCTTCAGTGCTAGAGAGAGCAACTGTCCGTTACTTCCTACTTTCCCACGATACAATAGTGTGACCAAGTTTAAATACATACCCAGTACCTTCGGTCCAAATGATCTCCACCCCAGTCTACATCTGTATATCCTGTAATTTCTAAATTACCCTTTTCAAATGTGAGGCAGTAATCCACAGTACCTCTTAGATACCTCAGGACCCTCTTGATCATCGACATACAATGCTATAAACATACTTTCCCCTTTATGATTATAACAATAAACACATGGCTCTGAAGATAATCGCTTGAACTTCAATTTATTGATTAAAACATCATTGATTCTATCATTCCAAGCTTTTGCCGCCTGTTTTAAACCATAAATTGCTTTATTCAACTTGTATACTTTTCCCTTATTGTTTGAATCTACAAACCCATCAGGTTTTTTCCATATACACAGACTCTTCTTAACCATTCAAAAAAGCTGTTTTAACATCTAAGTGTTCAATTGTCATATCATAATGATCTGCGAGGGCTAGCAAAATTCGTATAGTTGAATATCTAACAACTGGTGAAAATGTTTCATGGTAATCAATTCCATGTTTTTGGGTTAAGCCCTTTGCAACCAGACGTGCCTTGTATTTAAGCAATTTTCCATTCAACCCTCTCTTCTTACTAAATACGCATTTACATTTAATTGTCTAATGCCCTTTAGGTAAATCAGTCAATGTGAAACAATTGTTTTTGACAAAAGAGTTAAATTCATCTGCAATTGCTACCTTCCAATGTTTTCCTTCACTGCAACTTAAAGCCTCTTCAATTATCTGTGAAATGCCCTCTTCATCTATCAATTCCGCTAGCCCTGCATACTCTGCATCTTCGAATTCTGGTAAGTTCGAGTCCTCAAGAGTCCATGCTAGATTGACCTGGAATATATGTACGATCCAATGAGTCACTCTGATATGAATAAATTTCTGTGTCATCTAGACAAAAAATAGTTTGTCTACGATCAATTGATCTTGTGCCATCAGATTGAAAGGTTTCTGAAGAGGTATCCATACTATAGTACGATTGATCAGACTGTGCCTGAATATGTGAATCACTCACATAGTTATTCACAGTATCTTGTGGTAGCACCACAATGCCCCCATGTTCACTAATATCATCATGTGACACACTTAGCTTAGAAAATTTATTTTCTAAAAATGTAACATGCCTAGCCTTAATGCTGTTCAGGATGAATGGGATCAATAATCCTATAACACTTGATGTTCTCACAATAGCCTACAAAAATATACCTTTTGCTTCGTGGTTCCAGTTTTCCATTATTTTCAATGCGAGCATATGCTGTACAACCAAAAATACGTAAGTGATCTACACACACACCTCTTTGGATGTTTATTTTTCTTCAGGAGTCGCTCCCATTACGGCCTTTGTCGGTGAACGATTTTTCAGGTAGACAGCTGTGTTAGCAGCTTCCGCCCAAAACCGTTGTCCAACCCAGCGTCCTGTAACATACATCGTACTTTATCCATAATCGTTCTGTTAGCCCTTTCCGCTACCCCATTCTATTCACTACAGTGAGGGATTGTAGTAAAGTGTCTTATGCCTTTATATTTCATGTAATCCTGAAAAGTACTGGAAATATATTCACCCCCTTTGTCACTCCTCATTGCTTTAATTTTGTTAGCAGTTTCATTTTCCACCAGAGCACAGAATATTTTAAATTTACCTAAAACATCACTCTTTCTCTTTAAAAATAAATAAAAGTTTTTCAGGAAAAATCATATATGAAAGTAACACAATATCGACAACCATTAAAAGAAGGTGTCTTCATAGGGCCACACACATCAGTGTGTACAAGGCCTAATATTTTATTAGACCTAGTCAAGCTCTTCTTTGGAAATGGCAATTTACTTTGTTTACCCTCTATACATGCCACACAAGGAATAAAAGAAATTTTTATTAAAATCCATACCTGTAACTAGCCCATTCTTCATTAAATTCATACTCCTAGAGTTGAGATGACCAAGCCGGTTGTGCCATGTTTCTTGTGAAACAGTCTTCCTGCCCTCTCATGATACCTGTGAAATTGCCACCCGGATTTTCACAAACAGAGCTCATGGCAATATTTGACTTTTTCTTATTACAATATATTATCAATAATGTCTAGTTGATATACACCATTGAGACATGTACCAGTAGCTATGATCTCATTACCATCTAAAATCTGACAATCTTTAGCATTGAATATTATAAAATAACCTTTCTTAATAAGTTCACTTACAGACAGTAAATTCGCAGAAAGTTTTGGAATGTAATACACATCACTAATAGTCTTTAAACCACTTTTTAAACATACTTTTACTTTGCCACGGCCACATGTTGTAATTTTTTCACCATTTGAAACATTTACATCCAATGGCTTTGAGTATGGTGATGAGTAGCACCGGAATCAATGTACCAGTTATCCTCCTGTACATTCACCGACAGAGCTGCTATCAATGACTTCTCCTTCCTTCTGAATGGATGCTTATTTTGCTGTTGTTTTTCCGGTTTCTCTTTAGCTTGAGGACAGTTCTTCTTCATGTGTCCTTGTTTCTGCATCTGAAACATTTGTAGGGCCTCTTGACAGCCAAAGCATTTATCTCAGAGCTATCTGACTCCTGAGCTCGTCGTTGCTGTTCTTGTATTAGTTTTAGCCTTCACGGTGTCACTTGTAAGTGCAATATTGAAATTTTCTAATGCCATTATTAGGGGATCAAAATCTTCCGTCAAGCCGCTAAGCATGATAACTGCAACAAACTCGTCATCCAGCGGGAAACTGATATCTGGAAGCTGCGGTGTACCTTCAGATATTTTTGATAAGTAGCTATCCATGTCTGCCATCTGTATGAGCTTCACACCAAACAGCGATCTTAATAGGCCCAATCTCCCACTCAAACCTTTATCCTCATAGGCGGCCTCTAGACTTGTCCATGCTTTGTAGGGTGTCTTTGCGTTGCGAATATATGACTGCGCTGACGGTTTTTCTTCTCATCCGTGCATCCATTTGCCGACGTAATGCACTCGTACAGATCTTCGTGACGCCTCGTAGTCGTTCCATGGGAAACCCGACGATTGTAAGGTTGTAGACGACATACTCATAATTATGTTTGAATACTGACCAATCAAATATGTACGATGAGATTAGCTAACAGGCGTGATGACGTTGCGTTGAGAATCTTCTAGTAAATTTTGAAGACAGTCTTTTCACATATATTACCGAAATAACCACGTTACAGGGTACAGTGAACGCTCCTGGACCCATTACCTGAAGGATTATGGTTTAATAAAAAGTATTCGGTTCGATAGCACTTGATTTGAAAAACGGAGAGCGAGAGACAAGTAAAAGCACAAGTGACAGCGACTCACTTGACACTATGACAGCTGTCACAACGTTTACAAATACACACTTATTGCATTTTGTTTATAATGGTAGCTATGCTACAACAACATTCAGTAATAGTAACCGAATATTTGGTCCGTAAATACTAAATCAGCTGAAACTGATTGAAACTGAGGTGGTAGGCTTCGGCCGTGGCTTGTCACCACCCACTAAACAAAGCCATGCCGCCAAGTGACATGGTCGCGTTCCGGCATGATGTTTAGCGTAGCCATCGAGGAGGGTAGGTCTGAGTAATCGTGCTGCATCAGAGAACTGTCTTCAGCTCGTAATTTATTGACTCGCCGGGTAACTGGTTTTGGAGGGTAGCGGGATCCGAAGAAACGGTGCACCGCTGGCCGACCGCAGGTAGTAGGGGGCCCAAGTAGTGTGCTAGCCACATGCGAAAGGCTGCCCCGCCACCTCGCGAAAAATCCCGGGTGGCTTCATCGTGCCAGCTGGCGACTGGTTAGAGGAGACCCGATGACAATCCCCCCCCCGGGGGGGGGGGGTTTGGGCGTCCCCGCATTCTCCAAGCCAGTTCCCCATCGGTGCGTTGTTCATTGCGGGCTGCTTGGTTCCATTTGCAGCGCTTCACTCAACTTCTGTTCTCCTCCCTATTCACTCACACAACTAATATGAAAAGTCACAAGAAGAGTAAGGTTCTACAGCGGTTGCACTTTCTCTCTCTTAAAGTGCACTTCTGCAACATCAGAAGAATGCACTCAAATATCGACGATGTCCACCACCATCTTGAGACAGAGCGACCTCGCCTGCTCTTCCTAACGGAGACGCAGATCTGTAATCCGTCAGACTCGGCATACCTTTCTTACCCAGGGTACATCCTGGAGTCCAATTTCCGCCCGAACGCCGGGGTGTGCATGTATGCCAGTGACGAGATCTGTTGTCAGCGTCTCCGTTACTTGGAAGATCTGGACTTTTCCGTTATGTGGGTTCACATTGATACCGGCCTTGACCAATTGGTCTACGCCAGTATATACCGGTCACATAGCGGAGATCGGGAGACAACGAGGCTCATGGAGTATCTCAGCGATGCAGCAGATAAGGTTCGGCAACGTTTTCCTTCAGCGCAGTTGGAGTTCCTGGGGGATTTTAACGCTCATCACGGGCAATGGCTATACCCGTATCAGGACACTGATCACGCTGGAAGAGAGGCTTTTAAGTTTTCCGTGACTCAAGGCTTCTCACAGCTTGTGCACGAGCCCACGCGCATCCCCGACGTTGCCGGCCACACTGCATATTGCTTAGACCTTCTGCTGACAACTGATCCTGACAGGTGCTCGGTGTCCGTAACTGCACCGTTAGGGACATCCGACCACTGCGTGGTGAAATCTGTGTCGCAGTACTCGCCGCCTGACACCAGCCCAAAAGGCGCTAGGCGAGTATGGCAATACAAGTCAGCAGATTGGGATAAGATGCGGCATTTTTCGCGTCTTATCCTTGGCGGCAGACTTGTTTTACATCAACCGATCCATCGTGCTGCGCTGATGCTGTATCAGTGATAGGCCAAGCAATGAAGTATTTCATCCCTTACCCTGACCTATCCCTTGAAACCAAAGGTCGCCCATGGTTTAATGCTGCTTGCCTCACAGCTGAAAAGCTTAAGCAAGAAGCGTACAAAGCCTGGGCTGACGCTCGCAGAAGCAAAGCCGTGGATGCGCATGAACTGAAGAAAAAATACAACGCTGCCGCCAAGTCTTGCAAAAACGTGATCAGAAAAGCTCGCTTTGACCACATTGGCCACATCGGAGACAAGATAGCGTCATATCCTTCAGGAAGCAAAGCTTTCCGGTCTTTGGCCAAATCGGTTGAGTTGAACTTCTGTTGCCCATCGCTGCCACCTCTGAGGAAGCCTGACGGTTCACTGGCCCACACTGCAAAAGAGAAAGCAGACCTCTTTGCTAATCTTTTTGCAGACTATTCACGTCTAAATAGTCAAGGTATAGTCCCACCCCAGTTCCCAACCCCGGACCCAAAATGGGTACCGTTCATATTCGCCAAAAGGAGGTTCTTAAATGCTTGCAGAATTTAGACGTGAACAAGGCCAGAGGCCTCGATGGCATACCTGCAGTTGTGTTAAAACACTGCGCAGCCGAGTTGTCTCCCATACTAACGCGCCTGTATCGACTCTCTTTGGAATCTGGAAAGGTCCCTAAATGCTGGAAGCTGGCTAATGTGCAACCAGTACCAAATAAGGGAAGCCGTGCAAATCCTATCAACTATCGACCTATTGCAATCACCTCCATACTTTGCAAAGTTATGGAGCGTTTATTGAACAATCGTCTCCTGGCATACCTTGAGTCCAACGAGCTCCTTAGTGATAACCAATATGGTTTTCGCAGTGGACGCTCGACTGAAGATCTTCTTGTTTAATCCACTCACTTATGGAGCGAAGCCTTGGAAGGTCACGGTGAAGCTATAGCTATGTCCTTAGACATTTCCAAGGCTTTTGATAGGGTCTGGCATGATGGTCTCTTGAGTAAGCTTCCAGCATACGGAATACCTAAAGGGCTCTGCGACTGGATATCTGATTTTCTGAGGGAACGGTCAATTCGAGTAGTCTTAGACGGCTGCTCTTCTAACCTAATGGCAATTAATGCCGGGGTATCTCAGGGATCTGTTCTCTCTGCAACGTTATTCTTGCTGCACATTAACGACCTGCTGACCCCAGGCATTATTGGTTACGCTGATGACAGCACCGTTGTAGAGAGATACATGTCAAATGCGCGAGCGTGCCCTCAAGAAATCCGGGCTTTGAGAGAATTCATGATTGAGCGGATGGATTTGGCCTTAAAGAAAGTGTCCGATTGGGGCGAGTCCAACTTGGTCAAATTTAACCCGTCGAAAACACAGGCGCGTTTTAAGTCCGCGAAAAAGAGCAGTTTCGACCTAACGCCCACTTTCCAAAATGTTTCTGTACCCTTAACCGACCACTTAGGGCTTCTGGGCGTAACTATATCGTCCCAACTAAACTTCGGCCAACAAATTGTGTCCATGGCTCAAACTGCTTCAAAGAAGTTGGGAATCATCTCAAAAGTCCGACGGTACTTCAGCCCTGAACGGCTACTTAATTTATATAGAGCTCAAGTTCGATCTTGTATGGAGCCACCTTTGGGATGGTTCTGCAAAGTACCAACTAGAAGCGATGGACGCAGTTGACAGAAGAGCCCGAAAAATTATTAACAACTTTGACCTCACCACCAAAAAACTGCAGAGCCTCGACCATCTTCGGAAAGTTGCCAGTTTAGCAGTCTTCTACAGATTACATTTTGGAGAGTGCGCGAATGCTCTTTTTGATCAGGTTGAACCCGCAGACAGACCTTCCATCCCTTCATGGTAGATATCCCAAGAATTCGAACCAAACGCTTAGATAGTTCCTTTTTGGTGCGGGTGGCCAAGGTGTGGAATGAACTGCCTGCGTCTGTTTTTCCAGAAAACTATAGTCCTAGTTTTTTCAAGCGTCGAGTGAATAGGTATCTCATGGATAAACACCTTCGTCTTCATCGTCACTTTCCATCAGGTGAGATAGAAGACAAACGTCTAATCCTTTTTCAATAAATAAAAAATAAATAAAATAAAAACTAAAACTACAAATGAAAACTAAATCAGCTGGTTTAGAAGGCACTTTGTTTACATCTTACAATATTTATTTAGGAAATCAATTTCGAAAGGTACTGTTCCTTATATCTGGAAACGGGCATGGATTACTCCAGTACCTTTATGTGCAATATCGAACGAAAAATCCTTGTTTAAATTATGTCATTTTAGTACAATATTAGAACTTTTTGTCTCACAGCAACTATCTGACGATGCGACATACGAGTGTACTCATATTTCCTTAGGTGAAAAGTGTAAAATATTTTTTTTTTAATTCAAGATTATTCATAATGTGCATGTAACATGTAGATAAATTGAAATGTGATATCTTCCTGTATAAACATACTGTAAATGACTTCTGTTTCTAATAAATCAGTAAAATAAAAAAATATAGTTCTAACATTAATAGTTCTAAAGTATATTTAACCAACTTGTGGCAACTCAATACGACAACCTTTGTCTGCCACATAACGTTGGAACTCATCAGAATCGAATTCAACACTTTCTCAGCGTCCCCGGTGATGTTTTCTTGTAAACTTGACTTTCGCGAAAATTAAGGAAGAAACTTTTAACGCGTGAAATGAATACCTTGAAAGATATCGTTGTGTCTCTCTGATGTTTTTGATTGAAAATAATATCGGTTTCAAAGGTTTGCTGGTGTTGGCTACCACTAAATTGTATTATATCTTCGTATCTTATCAATAAAATTGCCAGAGCCGCTTAGTTGTCGCTGGGCAGCAATGGTGTAAGTAAATTTTCCGGCCTGGTTCGCTTAAATATGTGCACCTATAAATTTTTTATTTTTTATTTCTGAAGCCTAAAATTTTTTTCTCTTTTGTACATTCTTCATAAATTGTCATATTTATATTACTCAACCACCGAGTCAAGCCTTAAAACCCCTCGTTTATCCTGTACGAAATCTACATTTAACTCAGCATTCAGCAATTCAAAGTTCACATTTTGAACCTGTCATTTTACCTGAACATGAAACATACATCAGTTCAACATGTGTTTTCCCCAGTCGACAATAAACTGGAATTTTCAAAGCCACTCGTCGTTTATGAGGTTACTCACTCGACCTTGCGGCGGTTCTTTCTCATTGCGTATTCTTTATATTAGCATTAGGTAAATAATTCTACATTTTCAGACCCCGGTCGCCTTTTTAGTGGCTGAGAATGCAAGCTTGGAGCTGAATGAAGCTGAGTCAGTAATTTTTGAAGTTGTTTAGCGAACTTGTGTTTGTGATGTTGCACTCAGCTGTGGCAAATGTTTCTTTTATATCAATTTTACAGCTTATTTTTCAAAGTTAAACTTAAAAAATAATACGTTACTGCTCTGAATATTATGTTCACCCTGGCGTTTCTATTCATAATTAAGATTTTCTAAGACGTTTTAGGCCTAAAAATAAATTGCTTTGCTGATAATATAGCTAAATGAAAATATTATTAATCCGTTAAAAACGTTCGGTATAAAATTGTCAAGCTTACAAACTAAAGCTAATATTAAAGTCGTTCTCGCTGCAAGCGCTCAATTTAAGTGGTTTCTTCTTCAATACGAAATGTACTTTTTCACTTAAAATAACGGCCGGCGGCGTCTAACTCATTAACACTGCGTCTCGACCGTTTTGAAGGCAACAATCTCATTAAAGAACTCGAGACGAAAGATGAAAATGCAAGAACGAATGGTTTGTTCACATAGACAGCTTGGATACAGTTATAAAATAATATTCAAAAAGATTTTGGGGGAGGGAGCCTGTTTTTCCTTTTACGTGGAACGACTTAAGTGAGCATGTGCTTTGTGTTATTTATGTGCTGTTTTGTCATTTTTGTTTCTGAGCCATTAAAATGTAAATAAATGTTCATCTTGTCGGGGCTAAAAAGCGTCTTTACCGAACAGATATAAATACCCAAAGGGTATAAAACGAAACTGCATAAATGATTTTAATGCGCGGCTGCATAAGGTGACAGAGTTTCAAGTAAAAATGATAAGTACCAAAAGATTAAAATACAAACGTTTAATTTTTTAAATAAGCTTCGTTCTATCCCAGTTGCATTTTTTGCATTAGAGTGACTATTGATTTCAATGCCAATGTTCTTAGTTTAATAGTTTTGGAATGCCCTCTCCAATTGAGTCTGTGTGAACGGTCTAAGCGCAGAAGCTACATTTCACCATCTGCTGTAGGATTTATTCAATTGTGCACCTAATGTAAAACCGTAGCCGATTGTAGTTTAAAACTGGTCGTTTTATTATCTCAGAAACAAATATAAATCAGATGTTTTAATTTTTGTAATTTAGTCCAATCATGTTTAAATAAGATAATTTTTTACAGTTATGTAAGTTACTTTGCCTGTATTACGTCTCTATTGCTTAATCTCTTTGCATGTGGTGAAATGAGAAATAATAAGCCAAGATAACATATCTGTGTTTAAATTTAAGGCGACGTTTTTCTATCTCATGCGCATGCCTAAATAAGCTTTCATTGTCCAAAAAGAATCGATAAGATAATTTTTTACAGTTATGTAAGTTACTCTGCCTGTATTACGTCTATTGCTTAATCTCTTTGCATATGGTAAAATAAGAAATAATTAGCCAAGATTACATATCTGTGTTTAAATTTAAAGTGACGTTTTTCTATCTCATGCTCATACCTAAATAAGCTTTCATTGTCCAAAAAGAATCTACATTTTTCGCTTATTGAAAATAGATAAGACGTTGCTGTCCATTTCATATAATAGAAAGTGGAAACACCTTATCGCGAAACGTATAAGTTATTTCTTTTTCTGAAATATTATTCAAAGTTGTTTAAACTTTTACTACTTGTTATAATTCCCTATTCATTATTACCCCTAACACTTACAGCAAGTGATGTTCAGGTTCTTTGACATCCTAAGAATCCCTCACGCGTATTCACTCGTAAGAAAACCACGGAAACGATTTACTGGCGACTAAAACGCTAATGCAATCTCCGCAGTGAACTTGCACACGCAATTAGACTAAATTAAGCGTGATTTCATATACTTCATTAGCATTTTAAAGCTGCTCTCTCTCGGGGTTGAAGTGTTTTTGTTATTTGAATGGTTTCTTATGGTCATTTGTGGAATGGTTTGGTTGAGATGGTTGCTATTTTAGAAGACAGTTTAGTACAAATAACTAAATGTATAATATGTTAATGTTCGGTAAATCATTTTGTAACGGAATTAAACACGATTTTGCACGTAAACATTGTTAAAAAATAAAAGATAATAAAATAAATATAAATAAAATTTCAAAATGAACACATATCAAGTCTGGCTAGACGGCAAAGAAAATATTGTTGTTTTATGTAATCTTTGCCTGAACTCGTAGCAGCGTAGCATTGTCGTAGACTGCACTACGCCGTCTCGTAGTCGCACTGGTGCATCTATTGTCAGTTTTCTGTTATAAGTACTGTTATATCTCTTGAAATAAGGGTGATATTTCCTTGATGTACATGTAGAAGTATATGTGGATGATTCTGGGCCGTATTATAAGGTTAGCATTCTATACGTAACAAGCGCGGTTGGTTGAGGTTTCAAATGAATCTACATATTGCATTCTGTGAACACCTACGTCCATAGCCTGAAGATCGTTTCATGATATATTTAGAATGAATGTTTGTTTTATTGCCTAGCACTTTCTATTGCTTTCATAGAAATGTGTTATTTTGTGTTAATCTTGCAGGAATGATCCCTAGTATTATTTCTTAGTTTTTTTTTTTTTTATCAACATATATTGCAGTTTGTTTCATTTATTGTAAGTGTAAATATACCTAATTACCTACATACATACAGCTTTTTATAAATACATTTAAAATATGCGTTATACAGTCTATTTAGTTTAGTGTCAAGTATTATAAATACTTGACACTAAAAAAGTAATAAGCAATGAAACAGTAAGTTTATTCTTCCGTTGATCCCACGTTTTAATTTTTGTGCTTTTTTAACTTTCATCTAAAACTGGATTGGGTTTAAAAAAATTTTTCGCTATTTACTTTTTTTTCAGTTCAATAATTAATATTTTACTGCTAAAATATGTTTAAGGGAGTTTCGCGCTCAAGAAAAAAATGTAGGTACGCATTATATTTATTGTTATAATGTTATGTCTTTTAGTTTGCCCTACCAATGTTTTTTCCTGTGTTCAAATAATAATTCTTACTACCATTTTTTATTCTTACTTGTTTAGTATTGCAGAAATAAAAGATTGTGATGAAACTTCAGGATTACTTTTATTTGCGTACACACATAACGAATGATACAGAAAGGCATTGCTAATAATCTTGTCAACCAAGAGATCTTATACAATATATTTCGACATGTGACAGTGACGAACACATAAGTTAACCACAACAATAATAGTGTTCATTTAAACCTAAACCATTTAACGCCGCAATAATTTTTACGTTCGAAGTTCTTCACACAAAACATATTTATTAAACTTTGCTCGCTTCACGAACGTTTAACTTTTCTTATATAGCTTATATTTTTTTTTGTTATAAGCGTTTATGGTTTTACTTCTATGCGAGTACTTTCATTTATGATTACTGGTTAACCTAACTGCTGCTACCTTAATAAATTTTTACAGATCGTTACAGTGTACGAACGTTTAGCTGTACCGTCAATATTGCAGAAGTTTTACTAAGGTGTATCTCGCGTAAATATCCTTTTCGTATATCTCGCCTTCATAAGCATCCATGAAGAGTTCGAACTTTTTTTTCTAAGGAAACTTATTCTTAACATATAGGATTTTATATTGTATAGAATTTTCTTATTTAAATCAAAACTTTGGTTCATGTAGTGTAAAAGGTCAAATATTTTCATTTTAAAATTTTTAAATTACGCATTATTTATTTTTTGGAAATTAGTTTAGTGTATGATGAAAGTGTTATAAAAATCGTTGGTTCAATTGGTTTTTTGTGTCAAAAAAAAAATAAATGGGCATTTCTGACTGTGAATATCTTTTATTCACGTTAAATTAATACAACTTGCCTTCCGTAAAAATGATATATCATATTTTATAAATTTTCTGAAGTCTTATTTTATTGTTTTATGCGACTTATTCTTAGGTACATGTCGATTAAATGTTACTTGTGAGTCGTACCTCAACCACATCAATTACGGACAGGTCTCCCAAGTGACTGCTTTATCACCGCGACCCAAACTCATGAAATGAGCGGCCGTAACTTAAGCTGTGTGAATAATCAACGGGGCTCTAACAATGCGATAGTCGATGTTAACGTGTCGCTGTAATTGAGGAGTGTCATGTAAACTTGGCCTTAGGGCATGAGGTGCTTTGTTGACGTTAGGAATGTATGTATAGTTGATGTTTTTAATTGAGCTATGTTAGTTGTTGCAATGTTTATTAAAACGAGTATCAAAATTTCAATGTCTTACCAGGATTGTTACTAGCCGTTTAACAATAAATCTGACTATTTAGCTAAAGGCTTGAAAAAAAACGTTCTCGTCAAGTTTCAAAATTATTCTCGAGATAACAGCTATGTGACAATTGAAAAATTTGCCCTAAAACATTCAACCGCCTTTCGACGAAATTTCAGTGAGTTGTTCAAAGTTATTCTCGAGACAATAGTTATGTGACAATTGAACAATTTGCCCTAAAACATTCAACCGCCTTCGACGAAATTTCAATGAGTTATTTAGAATAAAAAGCTAGTTGTTATGTTGTAACAAAGCAAAATATTAGCCAGCTCCTTTTTTGTAAAATTTATACGGGTTATTAGTAACGGAGTAGTAACGATTTCCTTATTAGAAGTTTATGCTTTTAACATAACTTATTGCTATAGGTAAAAAAGTTGCGAACAAATCTATATTTTGGTAGCAACAAATCGACTGTAACATATGAGTACTTGCGTCTCTTAAAGGATACCGACACGGGGCGAAACAACCGCAATGTAGTGATTCTCGTTTTGGTTAATGCAACCAATAAAAATAGGTACTCATAAATTAAATTAAATATATAATAAATATGTCTTTTTAATATTTACGATCAGAAAAATGATATAAAGGTTTCAAATACGGACGTTTGTGCATTTCATAGAGGTTTGCCACAGATATTCTACTCATTTCCTGCCGAAATTAGCTTCTTGTTAGCCCTTTTCGGTTCCGTTAATAATCTTACAAGTTACGGTCTCTATGAAAATCATCAGACAACTACTCTATTGTGATATATATTTTTTTGCATTTATACTTGTTTCAATTATATAATCGTGTTTTAATAAGTTGAAGTGAATATCGTAGATCGAAATAAATCAGGACTTATATTACAGGATATTACAGGATTTGTATTATTAATTTCCTTATATTTTGTTATACTGGATGTCCTAAAAGTCAACGATAAACCGGAACAGCTATCAGAAAAATAAATAATATAAATTGTAATAAAAAAATAATTCTTGACCCTGTGGTTATGAAACTATTGGTATTTAAAAAAAAACTCTTTTGTGGCATGTAGCCTCTTTTGTGGCTTGTAAGCTCGTTTAGTCAGTTATATTCTTTTTTATTCATTATTCATATTTTTTTTATTCGCTACCAAGGTTATTCTCCATAGAATCTGTCAAATTTGGATTCGGAATTAGTCTAATAGGTTCATGAGGGACTACTGTTGTGTTACCAGTTTTAACGCCTTCAACTATTTAGTTCAAAGCGGTATCTACCGATTATTATCGAGAACTTCTTGGATTTTATAAGGTCCAAGAAATCTGGATCCTAACTTGTTATTAGGCCATTGTGTTTCTTTACACAGGACATGGTCGTTAATGTTTAAAGGGGGTTATAGGAGGACTCTGTAACTGGTAGAGTTAAAACGGTTAAAACATTAAGGCTAGTTCAGCCATTCAGTCAGATGAAATTTTTCTTTTTTTTTCCAAATTTTGGATTTGGGGAGCAGAATTTTTTTAAACTTTTTTTTAGAAGTAATCTAGCAGAAATCTGTTCTAAATAAGCAAACTTTTGAAACTACTTGCCTAAAGAATTCAGTACATTTTTTTTTCAGTACAGTAGGTTAAAGTATAAAGGTTGGGCGAAACGCGACTTTTTCTTCAAGACGAAGGACTTTAAATTTAAGGCTAGCATTGATAGAAGCATTGCTCAGGTCTATATTTCAAAAATAAAACCAAACAAAAGTTACAATTTGTAGCAACAAGGTTAAAATGATCATCACAGGGTGTTGATTTTTTTCTAAATACCTATAGTTTCATAACCATAGGGTCATGAATTTATTTTTATTTTTCTGATAGCTGTTATGACTTGTTGTATCTCCTGCTTCCGGTTTATTGTTGATTTTTGGGACACCCTGTATATTTCCATACCAAAAGTAGAGTCAACAAAGTTTACGCACCCTTAATTATTCCCAACGCATGCATGCAAACATGTTGCCACAAACAACGCTCACAATACATTCATGACATGGGAATCGAAGCTTTAACAACTGTTTAATGTTCGTAAAAGACTTCTAAAGTCTTTTACTTCTAAGACTTCCGTACGTGTAAAGAATGTAAACATCATTTGTGTTAAGGTTTGATCTAAGCATAGGGCTGGTGATTCAAATGGAAATGGAATTACTGGTTTACTGGGTTGTTTAGGGTGTCTTAATTGGATAACAAAACTATTTACTAAATAAATTTTTTTTATAAAAATAAAAATTATAGAAAGTCGCAGGTATTTGAAAAATATACACCTACTTTGGTATTTATTAATTTTCTTTAAACAAAAATTTTAATGAAATGTACATTTTTACTCACGACTTCTTCATTCGCGTGAATTCGCATTCCTTTCAAAGTTTTGTAATAACGGTGAGCATTCTTATCGTTCTATATCACATTTCATCTATTAACTATACCGGGTGACGTTTGGAAAATAGGCACATAGATTCAGACCGCAATTCTGATTAACTTTCCCAATAAAACCATACAGTGCAGATGAAAAGAATGTGTTTATTTTCCGAAAAGTAAACAATTTACTTGGCATAAGCGTATAATTTAAGACCCATGGCGTAAATGGGTTATTTGTCTGTTTGTCCATTCCGTCAATCACATAAAAGAACTTGATACACATACAGAATCAGAAAAAAGACATCTCAGAAAGAGTATCGCAAAATGAGTATTTGGGTTCTATTCCATCTGTAGCATTCGGTCACTTCAACGGTCATGTCCAGCCCCCCAACATGTCAGTTTCATATATTTAGCATGCTATTCGCTATTCTATTCTACTGTCGAAAGCCTTTGGGACAGTTTAAGTTAAACTCCGATATTCGTCGATATTCGAGTTACGTTCACAAAAAAATTAATGGCGTCGGTTTTCTAAGTTCTATTTTAAATCATTCACGTATTGTTGTATTTGTAATAATATATGCGATTCCCTAACAAGATTACTGTACTTATATGATGATGGTGTATATTTGAAAATACTGGGAAATTACTTTGTTTTATTTACATAGTCCCCAAAGAACACGTAAGAGCCATGCCACACGATGCGTTGCGGCGCCGCACCGCAGGTCATCTCGCCGGACTAGGGACCACACGGTGAGTGGGGCGCCGCCGCAACGTTTTGCGGTACCGTAGCAGCGTCGGACTCGTGCTCAGCGCGCTCGTTTTCCAGCACCGCATTCCGACTACAGTGTGTATTAAAAGATCGTCTTGATTCCGATGCGCGTGCGGTGCAGCGCCGGAGCGCACTGGACGGCGCCGTGTGCCATACCATACATTTTTATATGTAGGAAACCGGAGCGGCACTGGTCAGGCGCCGCACCGCATCGTGTGGCATATACCAATAGTAATTTCTTGAAAAACGTCCTAAGTCTAAAGCGTCGTATTTGTATGAAATAATGTATCTATGCAGTTTTTATTTTTGATCGAAGGTATATACTAACTTTATTATTACATTTTCAACCCTTTAGGTGTAAATTTCTTAATATCTTAATATATAAAATAATAATTAAATTAAAAACTTCATCTTTTTAGGTCCAGAGTTTTGACGTAGGTGTTGATAAATTAATGAGTTCAATACTCAGTACTTGGATTTTTTTTGTATAGATAGATTAAATATAAAATTGGCTATTTGTTTATTGCAATTTTACACTTGCATAACCTTAGTAATAATACAATTTACAAACTTCCATAAGTTCAATTTAATACAGTGAAAGTGCATTTATGCATCCATCTTAAAACTATCACTCGTTCCATGGAAACTTAAACGTGTATGCGTGTTCCTCTCAGGACTGCCAACGATCTGCATTATCATGTGAAAACCTAGTAGTAGTACAGATTTAGAAACGCGAAGATATAATTTGAGAATCAGGTGTTACTTTTTGGAAATCTTTTACAATAGCTATGTAAGTCATTTTATAACAATAGTTTCACTCTCCTTATTTCGATAAGTACTTATTTCAGGATTTTTTCAGCACAGGTAGATATATAAATAATACGCCAATTACATGCATTCATATATATTTCAAGATTTATTCCTAAATTAGCAAAATGCAGCAAAAAAATGCTGCTGTTTTAAAATCTTTTTCGTAAGGTTAATTTTGACCTTTTTGAGTACAACGTTCTACAATATTCTTCCTGTATTAACAACTCTATGTTTGATTATAGGGTAATTTTTCAATGCTCAGATAAAATTTATTACTAGAATAATTTTTACACTTGTCTAGACTTACTTTAGAAATTATGTAAATTACTCAAAATTATTCTACCGATAAAAATTATCTGAGCTTTGAAAAACCTGCCCTAAGTCCTACGTTTTATTACAATATTTCGAGTGCTAAATCTTCAAGGTTCAGTAAAGTTATGATATGATTGGTCGTGGTTTAATTTTCACTAGCGGAGGCAGGTTTATCAGTTATCATTCTACTTTCAGTTGTGAGATAATTGTTCGGAAAAATTAAGTTTTTAAAGCTGTCGGTCTTACAATTATGTAAAAATAAAGTTAAACATCGAGCATATTAAGCTCTTTCGCCTATGATGTGTAGAACTATTTTTGTATCTGTCTTGCACAATAAAAACAATCTGCAACTTTTACTAGTCGTAATTAGTAAACATAGTTAGATATATAGAAATAATCGTTTAATTTTTACATGAAAAAATGAGTATGTAAAGCAAACTCAAAAAATTTGTATAGAAATTGAACTCTAAAAAGCCGCTATACTTCTCTAATGTTGTTTTACTTAGTGCCGCGTTTTTCATAAGTGTAATTCAGGTACCAATAGTGATGATTATGTTTTGTTTCAGGTAATTTTAAATATTCCAACATCAATATTCAGTCACAAGTAATTTGGAGGTTCTATTATTTAACAGTAAGTGGAAAAGATATATTTTACTTTCTTCGCGTTGAAGTTAAAGTTTACGATATTCAACGAAGTAGATAAACAAATAAATCTCTCCATATACACCGCTCGCCTTTTTTAATGTCGAAGTTCGTGCAAAGTTTGTACAAGAACATGGTACGGTAAATTCATTCTACTCCAAGTACAACCACTTTCATTTCACTCCCATTTCACATTTTGCTATGGTTGTGTGGAAGGTTAGCTGAATAACAGAATCATTTCGCCAACTCTAAAGAGTTTCAGTAATTTCAAAGTGCATTTTTTTTAAATCAAGAGGAAATAAGAATAATTTATTGAATTTGTAAACATCAAGTGTGTGGAAAAGGTCGGTATGTGGGTAGATTCAAGACAGTACGCAAACAGATCCAGTGTTTTGTTATGTAATGTGTCTGATACAAAAGTAGGTTTAGCCCAATATAATACACAACAGAAAACAATGTACATTTTGCAGTACGGGCCAATGCGGAACATATCAAATAGAGTATTTGTTTTCTCTGAATGGTTTAGGTATTTTTTTTACTAAATATTTAAAGCATTTGTCTTAAACGATTGTCAGTTTTACTTTCTTGATAATTAAAATGTTGATATTCGCTATAATTAGTTCTACTAAAAGTGTAGTAAAAGTTCGAAAATTAGAACAAAAAATAAAGAATAAACGAAAGCGACTCGTTATTTCTTCCGATGAGGGAAGTCATTTTATGTTTTTTCATAAGTGATCGCGGGTATCTATAAACTATAATTTCGCTTTGTCGAAAAGATGCAGAAAATACTTGTAATCTATAATAGATATATCACGTTATCCGCATAAATTCAAATAGTCTTCTACCTGATGTTTATTATTATAAACTGTAATTTCGCTTTGATAGACTATTCCTTAAACTGTAATTTCGCTGTGTCGTAAAGATGCAGAAAATACGTGTAATATATAATAGATATATCACGCTGTCTGCAAAAATTCCTGGTAGTCTTCTTCCTGATGTTTATTAAAGATGCAGAAAATACGTGTAATCTATAATAGATATATCACGCAATCTGCAAAAATTCCTGGTAGTCTTCTACCTGATGTTTATTACTATAAACTATAATTTCGCTTTATATATATTATTTTTTAAACAAAATTTCCACGAGATCTACAGACGATGTTGTTACACCTATTTGCAAAAACTTAGTATAAAATCTGAAAATAAAACTCAAAGAAATCTAGAAACAACATATACATCGTATTACAAAAGTTTGTAAGATATACTGTGTTCTGCATACAAATTAAGGGAAGACCCATCACTAGAGCCATCATTATCTACTACGCTGCAAGGCACATGAACATTATTCATCTTCTTTGTCAGAATCAAAGTCTTTTCTGCCTTAAATACTGATGATAGCTATAGTGGCATACGTTTATTTGGTTTTGTCTTTGGCATATTATATTTGACAGTTTAAAATCTTGACGAACGCACTTTCTTTCTTTGTTATCACAATATTCTTTTTGCTTGTTCTATTATCTTGAATATGAGAAGGACCAGCATCTGAATAATTATCAGCAAGAGAGATAAACCCGTCTTTGAATGAGCGAAGTGTCAACATCAGATGTGCGGTACCACAAAAAGACAGAAAAAGCATGCATTCAGGGGTCTGAAGTTGTAAGATTATTCTCCCGTCATGTTGCACTGTCTGCCAAATGAAACTCTTAACAATATCCAGAGAATGTACAGATTTTGTCCGCAGAAACAAACGCAGTTTTCTTATACAGTGATACCATGGCGACTCTTCAGATCACTGGTCTAGGGAATCTGCACCCTCTAGTACATGGAAACCAGGCAAAATATCTAAACTATGTTACAGCAAAACTTAACATTAGTTATGTACTGAAAACTGGATAAAGCACATGCAGGGTTTGATGGAAACAAGCATGCAGATTTCCTCTCCAAAGAGGCTGCCAAGGAAGCCTGATTATGACAAGTGTCCTGTTTCAGTAGATGGATTACGATTTAAAAAGAAGCCTGTTTATGACAAGTGTTCTTTTTCATTTGTCAGGCGATGCATCCGCATGCGTTCGCTTGACGTGAGAAACAGTAGATACAAGTCCAGCACAACGTCGGGAGTCGAAAACTTATTTTCAATATAATGTTAATAACTGACAGGGCATGGCGAGGTTTTTAGAGTACTTGGCTTGATGCTCATGCTCAAAGAGGGTTCCTCATGTCCTTGCGAACCTGTTACAGCCGAAACAGTCCCGCACAATTTGAATCAATGCCCTATAGCAATGGAACGATATGTCGTTCAACAATACTTGGCCTGAATATAAACATATAGAACTTGCCCTGCCCATAAATGCAGTGGATTCACTTATTTTATAACAATAGCAATGGATTTCCTCTGGCTCTACGTGATCCAGTCAAAGCTGTTATATCGGAACCTGAAGTTGCTGGCATAAGCATATCGGAACGAATACCACGCTTCTGGCAAGACCAACCAAAATTATAGTTTACCCAGTTTGAAGCTATAGTCGCCGCCCAGAAACAAGGAGATGACTACAAATATAATTGGGTAATCGCAAATGTATTGAAGGATAATTTAAAAGGGAAAACGCATAAAAAGGAAATACGCGAAGTCAGTGACATCATCGTTGTCACTGACTTCGCGTTTTTCTTCAAGCCTATAGAAGAGAACAAATATAAAACAATCAAAGACCGCCTCATTTCTTGTTACAAAGAATCAAAGCAAAAGAAGTTTCAACGCTTATTCTACGAAATCAAACTAGGTGATAAGAAACCATCTCAGTTGCTACGTCAAATGAAGGAACTAGGAGAAGGCATTACTAGCGACGACACAATCCGGTCGTTATGGCTAAGCCAACTCCCGAATACCATAACATCCATCCTTACAGTTTCAGAAAAAGCAATTCTAAAAAATATGAGTGAGATGGCAGACATGATATTTGAAATCTCAAAGATCAATTCTGCAAGTAATGAAGTTAACGAGGTCACTAGCCTTACAAACCAGCTGACACAGATGAAAATTTAAATTGCTGCACTACGCGACGAAAACGAAAAGTATCGACGCAGTAAATTCCGTTCAACAAGATCAAGTTCAAGAAGTGCATCAAGGTCTGTGTCAATATCATAGGCGATTTATAGAAAAGGCATATAAATGTCAACCACCATGTGCCTGGAAAAACCAGATCAAGCAACGGAAGTATCAGGGAAACTACAATTGGCGCGAACCAGGGCGCAACTTTGTGCTGTTTACCCCTACGACCGCCTTATCTTAGCCGACCGACAAAGTGGCGAGAGGTTTTTAGTCGACACCGGGGCAAATATATCAGTGTTGAGAAGAAACTCATTCAAGCACAAGCATGTTACAAGTCATATAGTACATGCCGCGAACGGTAGTCCATCAGAACATACGGCGAAATAACATTAAACCTTAATATAGGACTAAGTCGCCAATTTAGATGGAATTTTGTTATTGCTAACGTCAACACGTCCATACTTGGTGCTGATTTTTTACATTACCACAAATTACTCGTCGATTTAGACGGGAGAAAGCTTATTGAGAAAGTTACTGAGCCGACAACGCCTGCAACAATCATCAGAGCAAATCAACCTAACGTTGAAACTATTTCACAAGAAATTAGCATAAGAAAATTACTGGTCAAGTGCAACATCATATCCCAGTATATCACATCCCCATCATATCGCGTATCAGCCCACGCGAGGCCGTTACAGCCAGACAAATATAAGATCGCAAAGGAAGAATGTAATGAAATGATAAAAGGGGGCATTTGTCGTCCATCAAACAACCCCTGGACCAGTCCACTTCACCTGGTAAAGCAAAAAAAAACGGTGAATGGAGACCCTGCGGTGACTATAGAATGCTAAATAAAGTCATAGTTCCAGACAAGTACCCACTGCCCAGATTGCTAGATTTTACTTACATCCTCGAGGGAAAACAATTCTTCAGTAAACTGGACATCCGAAAAGCCTTCAATTGTATTTCTTTTTCAAAAAACGATATACCTAAGACGGCAATAATAACACCCTTCGGTATATTCGAATTTACAAAAATGACGTTTGGGCTACGCATGGCTGGTCAAACATTTCAAAGATTCATGGATTCGATATTCAGAGACCTTTACTTCGTTTATATATTCGTCCACGATCTGGTCTGCGCATCAAGCTCAAAAGAAGAACACCTATAACACCTGGAAATAATTCTAAAACGCCTGCATGAGCATGGAATAACAATTAACATAGAAAAATGCGAATTTCTCAAGATCGGACTCGATTTCTTAGGTTATCATATAACGAGCCAAGGAATCACTCCAACTGACGAGATAGCAAAAGCTATTTTAGATTTTCCAAAACCAGCGGCGGTTAAAGAATTGAGACGATTTCTCGGAATGGTAAATTTTTACCGGAACAGTCTACCACACGCAGCTCTCAAACAATCAGTGCTAAATAAATATTTACAAAATTCCAAGAAAATTGATAAAACTCCGATTGTGTGGACTCAAGAGGCCGAACAAGCTTTCAAGGCATGTAAAGAAAATATGTGAAATGCTGTGACGCTGTCTTGTCACATAGCATTATTTACTGACGCTAGCGAAAATTGCGTAGGCGCAGTTCTTCAACAGAAAATACGTAACAAGTGGCAGCCGTTGGGATATTTTTCAAAAGTGTTAAGCACAGCTCAAACAAAATACTCGACTTACGACCGAGAACTGTTTGGAATTTACATGTCAATAAAACATTTCCAACGATTAATCGAAGGCAGAGAATTCACCATATATACAGATGATAAACCACTAACTTACGCATTTTCAAAGAAACCATCCGTAAATGGCACCTCTCGAAGAATAAGGCAACTGGATTGCATATCACAATATAGCACCGATATACAACACGTCAGCGGGTACGACAACATTGTAGCCGACGCATCATCTCGAGTAGTTGAAGAAATATCATTCCCTTCGCAAGTGGATTACAAAACACTTTCTATGAAGCAAAAAAACGATCCAGAATTAGAAAGGCTTAAACAAAGTAAAAACTTAAAGATTACATGCCCACAACCTTCCAACTCTCGAGAAAACGTTTATTGTGACATTTCAACCGGCAAAGCTCGTCCCTACGTTCCTGAAGCAATGCGGAAAACTATATTCAACAACATTCACGGCCTAAGTCATCCTGGAAAACGAACTACAAGAAAATTAATTACACAAAAGTACATATTGTATAAAATGAACTCAGACACAAACAAATGGTGTGACTCATGCTTACAATGTCAGAAAGCAAACTGTCTCGCCGCTCGGAACCTTTTTCCTGCTCAGCGATTTGCGCACATTCATACTGACATAGTCGGACCACTGTCTACTTCGCGAGGAAAACGGTACATAATTACAATAATAGATCGTTGTACATCGTGGCCTGAAGCGTTCCCGGTTTCAGATATCACAGCGGAGACAGTCGCCAAAATAATACACAATGGTTGGATCATAAGTTTTGGATGTCCAGAAATGAAATGAAATGAAATATTTATTTTCTCAACATTGACAATTACTTGTTCTTATTGATGTCAAATAAAACATGACTCTACCACCAGTTCGAAAAAACCTTCGTGAAGAAGAACTGGCAAGAAACTTCACGGGTATATTTTTTTCAAAATAAAGTTACAGTGTCTCTTTATGTCTATACAAAATTATTCTTTTCTGCATCTGTTAGCTCGGCAAGTCTCCCTCCCCCCAAGTATCCAAACGACGAACACCCTCAAACGGCACCCGTTCACGAGTTAACGCGGGATCCAGCCATCGCCCTCCTCAACCATATTAGAGGGAAGTGAGCGACCCGCTAAAGAAAATTACAACGGACCAAGGCCGACAGTTCGAATCAGAAACTTTCAAACAGTTAGCTAAACTCATGGGCATTGAAAAAATCAGAACGACTCCATACCACCCCCAATCGAACGGGATGGTTGAAAGATGGCACCGCTCCCTGAAAGCCGCAATCATGGCTCGTAGCTGTGTAGAAAATTGGTCTACAGAACTGCCCACCGTATTGTTGGGTATACGTACGAGTCTCCGCCAAGATACTCGAGTACAAGAGACTCGGTGCTGCTGAAAAGATTTACGGCACCCCCATTAGATTGCCGGGAGAGTTTTTTGAAAGAAATACCAGCCTGACAACTTACGAAACATTCATAGAAAACCTACGAGAAAATATTTCCAAAGTTACGAACATACACAACAAATATAAAAGAATTCCCTGTAGAAATTCTACTTTCGTGTACATCCCGAACTTTCTAAGTGTTCACTCACACGTGTTTGTTAGATGCGACCGCATTAAGCGTAGTTTAAGACCGCCATACGAAGGCCCTTATAAAGTTCTAGAACGAAACGATAAAAATTTCAAGATACAAATGAACAATAGGCAATCGTATATTTCCATTAACCGTGTTAAACCAGCATTTTTCGCAGATACTGACGATAGCTCAAATAATTTTAAAGCTCGCAGCGAGAGAAAATATGACTTATCACGATCACGTAGACTACGTAAACAACCAGTCAGATTTGCTTGCGCCAGCATAATATGGCCTTAATTGTTATTTAGTATTTAATTTTAGAGTAGAAATGTTGAACAGTCATTTTTATGTTCTAATTTTTTTAAGGGGGGAGTATCTGTGGCGTCCCCAGACGTGACTTACAGAGAATCAGTTTATCTATTCAGGAACATACGTGATAAAAAGCAAGATCATGAGATGATTAAATATTATTGTATTTCACACGTTTATATCTAGTATATAAGCTCATTATTTCAACAAATAAATTGTCATTCAACATCTAATCGTGTCTTAATTTACAAGCCTTTTTCTGGTCGTAATAAAAGCCTCTTTTAAAACCTCGAAACTTTACAATACTTTTAAATATGAATTTTAGTATTTCCAATTTTTACGAGCCGATCATGTTCATAGGGACAAACGTTCACAGGTATAACACTTGGATCCCTATATCTATTCATCATACACTATTCCATTGCAATACATATTTGATCCGTAAGTAACTTTATATGAAAACCTCTTAATTTTTTCTTTCTATAAAGCTTATATCTCTAGGATCTCCATCTATTCTGAATACCATGAACAGATGTTGAATGCCTGAAATTGACTTCATAGAATCTTTTATATCTTACTTAAAATTACGAGTTTTTACTAGACTAGAACGGTAACAAGTAGATAATAGTATCGACTTATAAAGCATATTTATTTTATTTTTATGTAAATGTTATGTGATTCTATTCGATTCCGGGATATTTCTTGTATTTACGATCTCAATACGTTTATTATGAATTAATTTTTAAAACTTTTGTTAGAAGTTCGTTGGATTCGTTCGGTGTCCCGAAAAAACTTAGTCATCTTCATGTATGGTTAGCTCAGATGATTGTAAGAGCTTGACAAACTTATAGGACGATGCATCAATAAAAACTTAAGTGCGTTTTACTTAAAAATAGGAATCTGGTCAAATAAATCAGGAGCTCTTTGGTCAAAAATAATAAGTTGTGTACATTTCGCTGTATATGATTTAAGAAAATAAATACTAGTAGATAATTAAGTAAGGCGTTTAAACTTAGCATTTAACCGCCAGGATTTAAATTTTTAACTCATTATTTACCATTTTAATAATTAAAAAGCAATAATTTGTACTATCAAGTATACATATATACACAATACCAAGTATACCAAGATTTAAAAAAGATTTCTCATTGTACCCACACGAGTACATTTATTTCTCTGCGGCCTCAGCCTTTATCGTGAATAAATCGGCTTATAACCGAAACACTTTTTTTACTTGAATCCCATATCTGAAGCTATAAAACTTGTCCAAACGTGTTACGCCCATCTCATTGAGTTAAATCTTTTGTTCCCTTATTGGTGTAGCCTCTCACATATCGTAAAACTTAATTCTGCCACCGCGAACTCTAAATGGATTTCCTTCCTTTCTTCTTCAACAAGTTGTTTTGGGAGACCCCTATTATTATTAACTTCGCCAAATTGGCGACGAACTTTAGTTATTTGGCTTCCACCTTTAATCCAATCTGGAACTTCAAACTTTTATTTGTTGCGCTAAGTGTTCCAAATGTTCGTATTCTTTGTATATTTGGTCAATGTGCATCTGGCCATTTTGATCAATCTGTTATGCGAAATTTTATTGTGACAAAGCATGCTATAAATGACATGAAACTTTATTATGGCTGACAAAGAGTTTGAAATAAATATAAATATTTTGGAAATGTTTAGTCAGAAAACATATTTTTAATAATAGTCATATTTTATTTTATCACTACTATATTTGTCTAGAAATTATGTCAGTTGCACGCTATTGAGGGTCAACGCGGAACAGTTTCTGTAATGAAATTCCTGAACGACCCATTTCTCGAAACGCAAGGTAACTTGGCTCGTTGCCACTTCCGGTGGGTATGGGTAACTTGGACCCTAAAATAGACAAAATTTCCAAAGACAAGTGTGAGGTTTTTCTGAAAGCTAAATTATCATTAAATTATGATAATATCTAGATCTGACTGTGATTTATTTTGGTTAAAACCACAGTTTGTTATACTCTCTACTACAAAGCAAACGCTATGTTAATTTTCAAATATAGAATGGAAAAGACTAGTGGAAGTGCAATTTAAATAAAATAATTACGTTCAATAGCCATTATTAATTTGACATAGATATTATCCGATATATTAACAAATATAATACTGTTTTTGCCTAAACTTAACGACGTGCGCAGTTTCACCCATGTACCTCCCGGCCCCGTGGGAATTTTGTGATGAAATGTATCCTTTGTTACTTCGGGACAAGGAAGTTTTCTAATGGAGCAAAAAATGTTAATATCCGTTCGATTTATCAATTAAGTATGTATAAACAACCAACCAAATCCATTGCTCTTTATAATAATAGTATAGATGAAATAGAAACAAAAACTACTTGATCCCGAACATACTTACTTACGAACAGAAGAACATACATACTTGAAGGACCCGGTCAAACTTGCTTGCTTGCTTTAGTAAATTTTTTTTTAAACTATCTCAGCAAAGTAAAGTCTTTCGGGGGTGACATATATGATGTATAGTTAGTATCAAGCAGTTGAAACATTGCCACCGAACTGCAAGTGACCTCGACAAGTGGACCACTTCCAAATGTATTTTGTGGCGTCGGTGACAGCGAGTATTGTTGGTATGGTTAAGAGTAAAAAAATATTTTGAATACGTTTTGATTAGGTGGCAATTTTATTTTATTATTAATAACCAATCTAAACACAAATATACAACAAACAAACAGATGTCTCTGCATTGTAAGCAGTATGAGTTTAATTGTATTATTATTGTGCATGCTTATTCGTAAATAAATAATGTTTATTTCTGCATTCGGACTTAAACTTCATGTTAACTACGTTTACAAAAACTGAGTGATTTTGATATGTGTTAGTAAAACGGCTTTACTTTCTCACTTGTAAGATAGTCGGATCGTTCACTCGGTTATATAAAAAGGAAAACGTGTCTGTCAAGAGCATCGTAATTTCAATTCAGGTGGACTGATTTCATTCTAATTTCAATTCCTTTTTGTGGTTACTTAAAGCTTCGATTCCAAAAAAAACTGTTCTTGCTTCAACTATTGGCATTGCTACATTTTGGAATCAACTTACAACCGCTTGAAATGTTACCACACCAGCACAGTCGCCAGGAAATGAACTAGCATAGTTTCACGGTGTTTTGCTTGGCACTAACATTTTTGTCGTAGTTGTTATAAATTTGATTTGTGTACAGCAAAGCGCTTGTTCACTTAAATGTTAATGTAATAAGGCGTCTATTTATCTGACGTCTTAGGTTTTGTAAGTATGTGATTTTCGTAGAATAATATTTAGGACGAGTACATACAACTTTAGGTTTTTTGCGGAATAACCAACATCTAAATGTTTTAACTAACAGAAAGGAGATAATTTGTATATTCTAGGTGCGGTGCTACATTCTCAAAACAGTATGTTATTCATAATTTATTTTAAATGTATAAGTTATAGATATTTTATTCTTCTGCCGCTGACGTATTATCAAAATATTATTTCCTATAATCACGAAACGGCAGGGAATATCCATTTACTCAATCGTAACGGAGGTTCCAGCACAGCTTTGAGTCAATCAACGAAATTAAATTATATTCAAAATGTGTATTTTAAATTTATGTCTGGGTAACAAAAAATACTACTTAGGATTCTTACTATTATACAAGACTGACTTTTCTGTAGTATTGTAAAAGAACGATGGCAGCATTTTAAATTAATTTTGTAATGAAGGAACTAATAAATATAAAATAAAACTGTAATTTATAATAAATTGATAAATTCTTCCAAAATAAGGTAAAATTTTGAAATCATATTGTGCTCAAAACTGCACCAAGTCAAGTATGCACCGTTTCACTTCAATTTCAATAGTTTTGTGGGCACTGCGGATGCCAAGTGCGATTTTTTTTATTTCAAAGAATTAAATTCTATCGTACATGAAATCGCTTATTCTCTGAATGGTTCGAAACTGTTTGAGGATTTAGAGATATGAAATATTTCCAAAAAATTTGGTTGTTTGCAGCTAACAAATATTCCTATTAGTCAATGGATGAGTTTGTAGTTCTTGACGACCTATTAACTATAGAGGTACTTCGTACTGGGAGTGATTTAAAGTTTGTAAAGCAGTAAACCTACTTATAGATTTTTTATTATTTTACCCAAATCTTACTTTTGCTTAAATCTTCAAATGTTTCAAAACCACCTCTAATTTTGATACACATTATTACTTTGGCCTCTCTCGGAGAATTGCGAAATTATAATTCAACCTAAAATATAAAAAAGAAATTGGACCAAAACATTAACCCTAAAGTGGATTTCGTCAGTCAAAATAGTAAATTGCCTGTCACTTCAAGAGGCTGAACTAAGAAATGGAGCTATCGATACTTTAAGGAAAGAATTTTACGCTCGGCGTCACCAAAAAGTGATAAATGAATGTTAAATAAAGTGTTAGATGGCTTTTGTTGCGACAGTTTTGATAGACAAAATATTTGGTTTATGATATCGACGAACTGAACGTATGGGATATATCGCTTTTGGGTATCAGACTAAATATTAGCTTGTCCTGTTTAAAGATAGATTACTAATATTAAAAGTATTATTTATGTTGGAAACCTTGAAGACGCACCACTTTTTTATAATTATGTACAGTCGGGGAACTCGGCAGAGGCTCATATTTGCACCCGAATCCCCTGCCGTGTCGTTGTCCCTTAGTATGCGGAGCGCTTACAAAAGACGGAGTTACGAGCAAGCGATTCTCGCCTTAATCTGAGCCTCCGCCGAGTTTCCCGACTGAACCAGTGCAATACTCATTACATACTCGTAAATAGTTATATTTCATTCTGCCGATGTAACAAGTTAAATGTGTATTATTTTTTATAAATAAAGTAATACAATTTTAAAGTGGACAGTTACAGATAGATATACCACCTAAAAGCTTCTCATGCTCAAAAATAGATGTAGAGTAAGACTTAATTAAATTAGCTCCATTAGTGTTTCAACCTAGTTTTGTCACTGTTTATCCGATTTAAGTTTATTTTGATATTGCTATTTATTTAAGGATTTCCGAATACATTTTTATAATTACTTTGAATACGGTACTTAGTTACTCTTAAATTCGAATGATAATTTATGGGCCTTAGTTATTACTGTGTTATTAATTATTACATCTGTCAGGACATGGCATGATAGTAGATAGCTTTTGGTTTAAACTACAATAAACGGAACGGAATTCTGATTACAAGTTTATCTCACGGACCTTCAGGACACCATCTTAATAGATGTTGTAAACTCTGCCCATTTAAACTATGGGTCCCATTGCCATGTGCCGTTACTCATAGTATCAGTTTGAAACTAGTAACAATATTTTGCCTTTGCCTCTTTTCTAATATCCACGCATTTCGTATTCAGCGGGGAGACAGGTGCCACCTGCTTCGATTGTTAAAATTGTTTGCGGTTCTGAATTCTTAAATGAAAACGAATATTTCACTGTATTGTTCATTATTTTAGCTTTGATTTACCTTTTTTAAGAATTTGGTAGTCACTTAAAGTAAAATGTTGAATTTGAATGAAGTACTGTAATTATATAGGATCTCTTGAGCAGTCAGTTACACTGCAAAAATGTTTTCGAAATTCTTTCTCAACCTTATCAAATAAGTCACAAAGCTAAAAACGAACAACTTTACTTTACTTTACCTACAAATTTAGTTATTAAACAATAATCGAATCAATAATAAAATCGATCGGAGCTATAATATTATTTATTCCAAACAAATCATACACTAAATAATGTCATTCACTGTGCAAAGATATAGAACAATACGTAGGTACGTTTCTGTAAACAATATTTGTTTGAAAAACGTAATGTCTTTTTCGTTTTTAATATTTCTACTTAACCTTATTTAATACTAGACAAAGGGTTCCCCGTAAGTTAAACATATAGGAAACAGAAGTAGATTTATGTTTCTTTGGACGTTAGACATGAAGATTGTGAACTTTAAGCAGAACTTGAAACATTGTATGTATATTCTCTATGGAATTAAGTATGTTTACTAAAAATTGTACTTTCATTAGATATAAACGTTTCCAAGCACTATTGAGTAGGATTTTCTGCTGATTGGTTCACATACATTTTACCCTGTTACTAAAATAAATATCGTAGTTTGCACTAAAACTTACTGGACTTAAAAATATTCAGAAATTGTGGCACTCAATGCTCAGCTAATTCAGTCAATATGAATTAATTCCGATTTGTTTACATCGGTAGATGTATGTACTGTAGATGTATGTATAATTGATAATATATTTCTTTAATGGTCTAAAAGTACGCAAGCCACAAAGAAGCTAGAAGTTTAAACAATAGTGAGAGTTCCTACATGCTTTTTATTCAAAAGTAGCCACGAACACGGAAACTGAATCAAAGAAATGCTAAGTAAATCAACACTTACATAATAAATAACCCCTTAACAGAGCTTCCGAACTAAACAGGCCTTGAAGGTAGAATTAATATTGCATTGAACAAAAGGCTATCCTCTCAAGATTTCGGGTCTCCTTCGAGAATTGAACTAATATCAATTTGGGACTCAATTCCACTCTGCCCTCGTAATGAAAATAAATGAAGGCATTTCTCTTGAGCTATCGATATGGATAAGTTCAAACTGGATAGGGATTGGGTTGAAATCATAAATTAGGAAGGAAGAATTACGCTTTTTTATATTAGGGTGTGAGATGTAAGAGGTGGTTAATGGAATATATTATATTCTCATTCTAAAATTGGGAGTGATTCATTCAGTATTAGTAAATAATATGTTTGTAAGACTGACTGATGTGATATGTGTGTGATGAACACTTGAATAAAATGAACAGTTACCCGTTGATACTTGTTTATTATACAGTTAAATTGTAAAAATGAATTCTATAAATACAAACAAAATATGGTACTTGCCGTTTAACATGATCGATTATCGATATCGATCGAGTTCGATATAATCATGACATGATATGAAATTTTAAATTTAATGAGAATTCGGCAAAAATTTATATTTTATCAATTCCTTGTCGTGGAATTACGCTGGGTCCTTGCTTTTAATACTAATTCCATTGCTTTTAATAATGGTTTAGAAAAAAAATGCGAACAAGTAATGTAATTCAAATAATAAAATAAAAATAAACAAAGCTGACAAAGGTATCAAAATTAATTGGATTTCCAAAAGTCTCAAGTTTTTAAAGTTGCTACGACAGTGGCAACCAGTGGATACCACCAGGACAGTGTAGTGTGAAAAAAAAGGTTTTAGGCTGGCAAAAGATAAAGGCCAACGCACAGCGTTACAAGTTTACTACCAAAATATAAAGTTGGAATAGAAATAAATATTATCTCACTTTTCGGATTATATAATATTGTTTTGTAATTGTCCTTGCAAACAAGGGTCTCATGGACCGCAACCAAGACCGTTTAAACCCCTAAGAATATAAAGAAACTCCTTTTTTCAATCAACTTTATCACGTCCGCTTTCCTTAATGTAAAATGTTTATCCTTAACAATTTGCTCGATTTACTAGAACCTATAAAAATACATTCTTGTACAAATACTCACCGGAGAATTCCAATGTTCCTTTATTACTTCCTGACTGACTTTTGCCTCTTTATTATCCCTGCAATCCTTTGAGGGATGATATTAGTTATAGCCTATATTTTTTTCCGAATGTTCCCAAAGTGCCGGATATTAAAATTTTGCAGAAAGACGCTTTTAGTGAACCTGACTTATCCGAGGATAAACTTGGATATGACGTAGGCGTGTTTTAAAGCTGTAGATTTTTTTTGGCATTGAACATATTATTTTCATTTTTTTTTAAGATACTAGAAAGATGTAAGAGTAAGAATTTGCATATGCTTTTTCCTTGCATTTTTTCCAATCAGAAAAAATACGTGTACAAAAAGTTTATGCCTCTTGTGTAGTTTTAAACCGACGGTAAAACAAAATGTAATAGTATTTAACCTTATTATTGTTTGCAAATTATTTAGTTTTTTTTATTATACATGTTTCATGTAATGATTAAATAATGCGATGACCTAATTGTTATTTCACCAATTAAAGTTTACATCAATTGATATAATCAAACACATTCAAACAGTCACAACCTGTATGATGAGTTATTTGCCTCCAATTTTTCACGTAAAAATCACGTTCTCATTACCGATTCCCAGAATTAATTGTTCCCCGATGTTTCGATTTCCTCGCGAACAAGGGAAGCGTGTGAATTTACAAGTCCTTGCCATAAGAAATTTCAGCATTTCACTGCGCTCTCAATTCCTTAGTACACAGTGTAACTGAAAATCTGATATTTGGAGTTATCTCACGATTCACCGCAAATAACTTAAGCGTAGCTATATCGATGTGACACAAGCATACGGATCGTACCTCCTACATGATAAGAATATGAATACACTGGCTTTGCGTCCTATTGTTTTTTTATTGTTAATTTAAATTTATAAATTATTGATGACTTGATTCAATTATCTAAGCTTTTTAGAAAATCTGAACTGGTTCAATTCAAGCGAACCTGCCTCATGTAGCTAATAAAACAATGTAGACTTACCCTAGTTCAGATTGAACGTTTTTTACCTTCGAAATAACTAATAAGATAAATATTTAAAGATTTTCTCATACTATCCCATTACTTGTAAAACCGTAAGCTTCAAACAGCAAACAAGGCTACAGATGCTACAAAATATAGAAAATCTTTACAATATTATTTTAGTAGGTATGTTTCAATGGAGCTATACTTTAGTTTTTGCTAGCTCATTCTAGGAGCTTCTCGTAAGCTTTTTTTACCTTAACTTATTCTTCGAAAGTCAACGCTGCACCGAATATTATAATTCTAGACAGCCCCTGATCAATATGGAATTTTCGGCCGTTCGGACACCTAGCGGATTGCATTTGGGATTAAAGACGAATCATTTTGTGACTCGTTAGGATCTGATCAATGAACTAAATGAAATGAAATGAAATGAAATGAAATGAAATGAAATGAAATATTTATGAAATGAAATGAAATGAAATATTTATTTCTCAACATTGACAATTACTTGTTCTTATTGACGTCAAATAAAACATGATTCTACCACCAGTTCGAAAAAAACCTTCGTGAAGAAGAACTGGCAAGAAACTTCACGGGTATATTTTTTTCAAAATAAATTTACAGAGTCTCTTTATGTCTATACAAAATTATTCTTTTCTGCATCTGTTAGCCCGGCAAGTCTCCCTCCCCCCAAGTATCCAAACGACGAACACCCTCAAACGGCACCCGTTCACGAGTTAACGCGGGATCCAGCCATCGCCCTCCTCAACCATATTAGAGGGAAGTGAGCGACCCGTCACCCGACGCTACCATAAGAAGACGTACTTTAGTGACAATGACGCTTTAGATATTCATCGGGACGAAGAACTCATCGCACAAACAGACACATTACACATGCTTTGTTACAAATACTAGTACAATCCTGTTAATGAGGGAATTATACCCAAGGGCTTTTATCATCCAAATAATCGGATAGTTTATAATATGCTCTAGCACACAACTTCTCCTTTATAGTTTCTTTGAATTTGTCAACAGGAAGACCTTGGATATCCTCAGGAACCTTATTATAAAAGCGTATACATTGACCCATGAATGAGTTAGTGACTTTATGAAGCCTGCTATTATGAGCTGCCAGCATATTTCTTCCTCTTGTGTTAACATTGTGCAGATCTTTTTTTCTTTTGAACAAGGTTATGTTCTTTTTAACATACATTAAATTTTCTAAAATATATTGTGAATGGAAGGTAAGAATATTTATTTCCTTAAATTTACTTCTAAGTGACACCCTTGGACCGAGCTGATAGATTGCGCGAACAGCCCTTTTCTGCAGAATAAATATAGCATCGATGTCGGCAGCACTCCCCCACAGCAGAATACCATATGTCATGAGGCTGTGGAAGTAACCAAAATAGACTAATCGAGCAGTTGTTTCATTTGAAATTTGTCTAATTTTTTTAACAGCATATGCGGCAGAGCCAAGCCTTTTCGCTAAACCATCAACATGCGGTCCCCACTGCAGTTTGGCGTCTAAGGTTATGCCCAGAAATACAGTTGAGTTTACAGGAGTCAGTTCCTGGCTCTTAACTACAATGTTTGTGTTTACCTGTTTGACATTTGGCAATGTAAATTTAACACATTTCGTTTTTTTTTCATTGAGGAGCAAATTATTAGCTGAGAACCACTGCTCTGTGTTGGAGATGCATTTGTTCACCGCTCGATAGTCAATTTCATGTCTTTTGATTTTAAACAAGAAGGAAGTATCGTCAGCAAACAATATGACCTCGCATTGATTCTTAACGACCGATGGCAGATCATTAATATAAACTAAAAATAGGAAAGGACCAAGAACTGAGCCCTGGGGCACACCCATTGTCACTGCCGATCCTGATGATTTTTCTCCATTTATTGCAACTTTCTGTTTTCTATTAGAAATATATGATTTAATCAAGGCAAGCGCTCGGTTTTTAATGCCGTAATGGTGTAGTTTCATGAGTAGAGTAGTATGATCCACACAGTCGAACGCCTTGGACAAGTCACAAAAGACACCAATAGCATCACACGACTCCTCCCAGGCGCTGAATACGTGTTTTATGAGCTCAACACCGGCATCGGTTGTTGAGCGACCCCGCGTGAAACCAAACTGCTTAAAATTCATTAAACTATTACCGTAAAAATGAGAAAGTAATTGATTTAAAATTAATTTTTCAAAAATCTTACTGAGCGTTGGTAGTATAGATATAGGTCTAAAATTATTAGGGTCAGACATACTACCTGCTTTGAATATTGGAATGACCTTACTCAATTTCATTAAATCAGGAAAAACACCATTATCAACACAGTCATTAAATATACTGGCTAAGTACGGGGCTATACCATCAATGACAGATTCAATAATTTTAACAGAAATCCCATCTAAATCGGCAGTATTTTTTACTTTAATGCTTTTAAATGCATTTAAAACTTGTGGAACAGTAACATGTTTAAAAATACAATCAATATTGCATGAATTTACATTTTCCGTTAGCAGTGACTGTGCAAGAGTGGAACATGAATTAATACTCGAAGTAGTTGACAAAGGGATGGCTGTAAAAAAATTTTCAAATGCTTCAGCAACTTCTTTGTCAGTTGACAACACTTTATCATTAATTTTTAAATTATATTTGGTGTGTGGTTCTTTTGCTCTCCCAGTTTCCTGATTAATTATATTCCATGCAGTTTTTGAAATGTTAGTACTATATTTAATTTTATTATTAATGTAATTAGATTTAGCTACACTGCAAACTCGTTTAAATAATTTTGAATACTTTTTAACATATTCATAAAATGTCTTATTATGATTATAAGTTCTTTCACTGTACAATTCATATAATCTATTTCTACTTCTGCATATTCCCACTGTTGCCCAGTCACTAAACCTAAATAAATTATTATTTATACATATTTTCTTTTTTTTAAAAACAGAGTCATATTCATTTCTAATTATATTATGAATAGAGTTATATTGAGTAATAGGATCTGCACAGTAATCTAATTTAAATGTTTTTTCAAATACATTTTTCCTAAATGTTTCAAGCCGTCTCTCATTCATGGGTATAAAGGTAATTTCTCTTTTTAAAGTCTTTTTTAGCCCAATATCAAAAGTGGCCAACTGCCCACTATGATCTGATTGTAGTTTATTAATTACTGACTTTGTACATGGCATTAAATTTGTAAAAATGTTATCAAGACATGTGGCTGAGGTCGCTGTGATTCGCGTAGGCTCTAAGAAGAGATTTTTTAGGTTGTAACAATTAAAAAGATTCAAGAATCGTTTACTTTGTGATGTCTCTACTAATAAATCAATATTAAAATCGCCACAAATAATTATTTCTTTGTTTTTGTTATTTACTCTATGTAATACCTCATCCATAGTGCTCTCAAATACTTCAAATGGTGAGGATGGGGGTCTGTATACACTTATTATAACAATATTCCCTATCTCAATACAGGCTATTTCAACTGATTGCTCAACAGACAGACTTACAATATCAGTGCGTTCTTTGAATGTTAGGCTCTTATGAGTGATGATCATTGAGCCGCCGCAAGTTGTTTGTTCTCTGTTGAATGAACTAGCAATTACATGATTCTTATAAGAAGACATAATTTGACACTGTGTGAGCCAGTGCTCTGTGATACATAGTATATGAATATTTTCACAGTTTAAGAATAGTTCGATCTGTAATTCCTTACCATCAATGCCCTGCATATTTTGATGGACTATGTTCAGAAAATTATTTTTTACATTTTTATTGCTTAAATTACTACTTAGAATACTGGTGCTAGATGTATTATCTATTGTCACTAACTTATGTTTAAATTATTTCTAATACTATGTTTTGGAATATTACATTCCAACGGGTCAAAAGTATAAAGTGACTGCTCAATAGAAGCAGCGGTTGTAGTCAACGAATTGACTGTTATGAATAAAATATATGATAGCGAGTATGCTATATGTCGTAGGTCATTACTGTACAAATTGTACCTATCATTTATCATATATGGCTTGTTAATAAATGTATTTAAATCAATAAACTGAAATTTTTCACTATGACGACATGTCATATTTTGTACATCTATATTTAGTCGATGCTTCATATTATTTTCTGAGGGGCTCTGGGTAAATGGAAATGCAAACAAAATAATTTTACTAATATTCTGCCTGCAATTCAATCTAGCAAAACATGCTGTCATTGTTTTCCTACTTAGTTGCTTACATCTGCCTACTAATATAATCAATATTGTATTAGGGTTAAATGTACGGGATGTAATTTTATCAACTATGTCATAATATGAAGCACCGGGGTAACAATAATTAGTTATTGGCCCCCCAACACACCGAGTAAGTTGCAATCCCATGTTCTTACCAAGTTCATCGCTATACATAATTATATTTAATTCACTTTTATTTGACTTCTTATCTAAGCTACTACCTGAGTTTGATTCTACATGCTTAGTGACATATGGCTCCTCAGGTTGACTGGATATTGGCAGAGGACAATCTGATGTAGTATTATTTGAATTACTTTCATAATAATTAGTAAGGGACTCAAAGCGGTCATGATTATATTTAGACAGTTCAATCAAATTGTCCATAGCTACAGTGTGTTCCTTAATTTCTTTTTGAGAAATTTCATACTTATTGGTTAGAATAAGTAGCTCTTCATGTAGCCTCTGTATTTCTATATTTAATTTCTGTATGTCACTTTCATAAGTTAACCTATTCTGCTCCAAGTTACTTTTACAGAATATCAGTTCATTCTTTAGTTTTAAACATTGATTTTTACTTGGAATAGTTTGAGATAAAATGCTTTGCTTTTTGATAAATTTAGAGCTACTCTGAATAGATTGATTGAGTTTGACAATTTTCTTACTCTTAGTTTTGCTCAATTTTATGTTACCAGTATGGTGAATTTTATTGTTTTTATTATGTACCGTTCCCAAAGATTCTAATGCAGGGTCTGCATACATTGAAAGGTCACTTGTTAAATCAATTATTAAAGAGGAATCTGAAGGAACTGTAGTGACCATGTCGGGGTCACTGCAGACAAGCTCATTGAACAATGATTGGGTCTGAATTACTGTCTCCTGATTTATTTTAGACTCCAAACATGCTATTTTAGTATAGGAATTGCAAAGTTGCTTTTTAAGGTCATTGTTATGATCAAGCGTATCTTGCAAGACATTACTATCTTTGTCAAACCCATCCACTATCCCCTGAAGTTGGTCCCGTTGTTCTGAGACTTCTAAAAGCTGTGTGTGTAAGTTCACTAACTCCTGTTTCATTGATTTATTTCTATTTAATATTACTGTCATTTCTTTTTCACTATCATTCCTTTCTTCCAACAACTGCTCATTTAAAGCTTTGAATTTTTGGAGTTCTTGAAGAGTAAGATTCAATTTTTCTTCTAGTTGACGAGTTGTTGTTTGGCGAGTCATCATTTTTAAGATATTAGTTTATATGTTGATATAGCAGAAATGAACAGCTGGTTGGAATCAAGGTTATGTCCAATAACAGTGTAAACAAAGTCACTTCTATTACTTACAAGATGAAATTGAAAAGTTACCTCTAATGGTAGCCAAACTTTCTTGTTTAAACTAATAGTTTAAAACACTAGTCAGTACAATCGATGCCTATTTGATTTAAATCTTTGACTACAATGACACTGAATATAACGGTTCTCGTAACTTAGTTATGCACACTAAAAACACTGTTTGTACACTTTAAAAACTTACTGAATTTAACAAATCACTAATATAAACAAGATTTTTAGCGATGAACAAGGTTTTATTGCAATAAACAGATATAAATACAAAAAATTATAAATTATTTTATGAGAACTCGTTAGTTCACAACTTATCGGTAGTGTTGCCAAGGCAAAAAAAAAAGTTAACTAGGGTTAACTAGGGCTAAACTAGGGTTGGGACATTCCCCCCCCGATGGTTGCCCGCCTTGCCGTGGCGGGGGGGCTTAGTAACCGTGGACTGGTCACCCACGGTGAACTAAGAGGCAACCAGGGCCGGCCTGTTGGGGCCGCCGGCTGGCCCGAGGAGGGCGCTCCCAGCGGGCTGAAGAAGTCCGCTGTGGACGCGCTAGGAGATGGGACCGCAGAAGAAGAGGAGTGCCGGTATTACGGTGCGCCGTTCTCCCTATCTTCTGCGGCCGTGGAGGGATCGCAGGGGGAGAGGCGTGTTGGTATAACGGTGCGCCACTCTCCCTACCCCCTGCGAACCGGCGGGGCCGTTCCGTGGAAACGGCACTGGTGGGGCCGCAGAGGAAGAGGCATGTCGGTATTGCGGTGCGCCGCTTGCCCTATCCTCTGCGGCCGAGGTGTGGTCGGTGGCAGAACCACAGACCCGATCTGCCACCGGGTACCAGTTATCTGGTACCCATGGCCTCCTAGTAGCAGACTTGGGGGGAGTCTGCTACAGTACTGGTGGAGGCCGAGGAGGGAGGCGCACCTTACCATCTGGTGCGCCCATCGTGGAGGGCCTTCGGGCTGTTTGATGGAGCCTATGTAGGATGTTATTTAGGTTTAGTGACTGGGCAACAGTGGGAATATGCAGAAGTAGAAATAGATTATATGAATTGTACAGTGAAAGAACTTATAATCATAATAAGACATTTTATGAATATGTTAAAAAGTATTCAAAATTATTTAAACGAGTTTGCAGTGTAGCTAAATCTAATTACATTAATAATAAAATTAAATATAGTACTAACATTTCAAAAACTGCATGGAATATAATTAATCAGGAAACTGGGAGAGCAAAAGAACCACACACCAAATATAATTTAAAAATTAATGATAAAGTGTTGTCAACTGACAAAGAAGTTGCTGAAGCATTTGAAAATTTTTTTACAGCCATCCCTTTGTCAACTACTTCGAGTATTAATTCATGTTCCACTCTTGCACAGTCGCTGCTAACGGAAAATGTAAATTCATGCAATATTGATTGTATTTTTAAACATGTTACTGTTCCACAAGTTTTAAATGCATTTAAAAGCATTAAAGTAAAAAATACTGCCGATTTAGATGGGATTTCTGTTAAAATTATTGAATCTGTCATTGATGGTATAGCCCCGTACTTAGCCAGTATATTTAATGACTGTGTTGATAATGGTGTTTTTCCTGATTTAATGAAATTGAGTAAGGTCATTCCAATATTCAAAGCAGGTAGTATGTCTGACCCTAATAATTTTAGACCTATATCTATACTACCAACGCTCAGTAAGATTTTTGAAAAATTAATTTTAAATCAATTACTTTCTCATTTTTACGGTAATAGTTTAATGAATTTTAAGCAGTTTGGTTTCACGCGGGGTCGCTCAACAACCGATGCCGGTGTTGAGCTCATAAAACACGTATTCAGCGCCTGGGAGGAGTCGTGTGATGCTATTGGTGTCTTTTGTGACTTGTCCAAGGCGTTCGACTGTGTGGATCATACTACTCTACTCATGAAACTACACCATTACGGCATTAAAAACCGAGCGCTTGCCTTGATTAAATCATATATTTCTAATAGAAAACAGAAAGTTGCAATAAATGGAGAAAAATCATCAGGATCGGCAGTGACAATGGGTGTGCCCCAGGGCTCAGTTCTTGGTCCTTTCCTATTTTTAGTTTATATTAATGATCTGCCATCGGTCGTTAAGAATCAATGCGAGGTCATATTGTTTGCTGACGATACTTCCTTCTTGTTTAAAATCAAAAGACATGAAATTGACTATCGAGCGGTGAACAAATGCATCTCCAACACAGAGCAGTGGTTCTCAGCTAATAATTTGCTCCTCAATGAAAAAAAAACGAAATGTGTTAAATTTACATTGCCAAATGTCAAACAGGTAAACACAAACATTGTAGTTAAGAGCCAGGAACTGACTCCTGTAAACTCAACTGTATTTCTGGGCATAACCTTAGACGCCAAACTGCAGTGGGGACCGCATGTTGATGGTTTAGCGAAAAGGCTTGGCTCTGCCGCATATGCTGTTAAAAAAATTAGACAAATTTCAAATGAAACAACTGCTCGATTAGTCTATTTTGGTTACTTCCACAGCCTCATGACATATGGTATTCTGCTGTGGGGGAGTGCTGCCGACATCGATGCTATATTTATTCTGCAGAAAAGGGCTGTTCGCGCAATCTATCAGCTCGGTCCAAGGGTGTCACTTAGAAGTAAATTTAAGGAAATAAATATTCTTACCTTCCATTCACAATATATTTTAGAAAATTTAATGTATGTTAAAAAGAACATAACCTTGTTCAAAAGAAAAAAAGATCTGCACAATGTTAACACAAGAGGAAGAAATATGCTGGCAGCTCATAATAGCAGGCTTCATAAAGTCACTAACTCATTCATGGGTCAATGTATACGCTTTTATAATAAGGTTCCTGAGGATATCCAAGGTCTTCCTGTTGACAAATTCAAAGAAACTATAAAGGAGAAGTTGTGTGCTAGAGCATATTATAAACTATCCGATTATTTGGATGATAAAAGCCCTTGGGTATAATTCCCTCATTAACAGGATTGTACTAGTATTTGTAACAAAGCATGTGTAATGTGTCTGTTTGTGCGATGAGTTCTTCGTCCCGATGAATATCTAAAGCGTCATTGTCACTAAAGTACGTCTTCTTATGGTAGCGTCGGGTGACGGGTCGCTCACTTCCCTCTAATATGGTTGAGGAGGGCGATGGCTGGATCCCGCGTTAACTCGTGAACGGGTGCCGTTTGAGGGTGTTCGTCGTTTGGATACTTGGGGGGAGGGAGACTTGCCGGGCTAACAGATGCAGAAAAGAATAATTTTGTATAGACATAAAGAGACTCTGTAAATTTATTTTGAAAAAAATATACCCGTGAAGTTTCTTGCCAGTTCTTCTTCACGAAGGTTTTTTTCGAACTGGTGGTAGAATCATGTTTTATTTGACGTCAATAAGAACAAGTAATTGTCAATGTTGAGAAATAAATATTTCATTTCATTTCATTTCATTTCATTTCATTTCAGCCGCTTGTGGGCGGCTGCCGCCGGCGAGGTCGCGGATGTGTGCGAGAGCGTTCCCGTGGCCCCGTCACAAGGCGGCGAGGAGGAAGATGGGGGGGTTTTTAGTGGGTATACCGTGGGTCTCATTAGCCTATACGGGAGTCCTACATAACCACTCAGGTGCCCCCTGCGCCCGGGTGGTATGCGTAATGCATTTTCCCCCCCGAAAAAAAAAAAAAAAAAAAAAAAAAAAAAAAAAAAAAAAAAAAAAAAAAAAGGGTTGGGACATTCCGGTTATTGCCAATCAGTGGTTATTTGGCCTGAAGTGTGTCAGCGTTTCGTCTTGCGGTATCGATATTCTCGTAAAATACGAGTGTTTTTGATCTATCATTCATTAGTAAAATGTAGGATTTTCATCTGTACTGATCCCAGTAATTATTGAACTCAAACTTTACAAAGTAAGACATTATAGTTAGCATAAATAAATAAACGCACCAACTGCTTGACCCTAAAGTAAGCAGAGCTTGCGTTAAGGATGACCATACGGCAAACTGAGGGGGGGGGGCAGAATAAACGACCGAGTAGCGTAGTGGTTAGTACCCCTGCCTCATACGCTGGAGGTCCAAGGTTCGAGTCCTGGCCGGAGCATTCATTTGTGTGATGAACGGAACTGTTTGTTCGCGGGTCATGGTTGTTGACATTTATATAAGTATGTTTATCTTGGTTTCCCCCCAGTTCGCCGTGTGGTCATCCATAACACAAGCTCTGCTTACTTTGGGGCCATACAGTAGATGTGATTGTTATTATTATATATTAATAATAGGTCTTTACCTATGAAACTGCCGTTTTGCCGTACTGGCCATTTCAAATGAAAATATTTTTTTTTTGACTGATAATTCTAATTTCAAATTAATTTTATTTGACAAACATGGAATTCTTTTTCTAAAATAGTCATTTGTTTAATAGTTAGTGTTTTGTTTTCAACGCATTCGAACATTTTTCGTCATCATGGATAAGTTAAAAATTCGAGTAATTACGGAGTATGAGTACCGTCGTGGCAGCAAAGCGGCACAAGCGGCACGCAACATCAACGACGTTTACGGAGCGAACACTACAAACGAACGCACCACCCGTTATTGGTTTACCCTCTTCCGTTCTGGAAATTTTGACCTGAAAAATGAACCCCGTGGTCGTCCGAAAACTTTGGTCGACAATGACGAATTAAAGGCAATTGTGGAAGCTGATGAAACTCAATCCACGGCTGAATTAGCAGCAGCTTTCGACGTTAGCATCAAAACAATATTGGTCCATTTGCGTCAAATTGGCAAGGTAAAAAAGCTTGACAAATGGGTACCCCACGAACTCAATGACCGCCAGCGCGAAGTACGCGTGGAGACGTGCCTTGCACTGCTCAGCAGGCATAAAAATGAAGGAATTCTGAACCGCATTGTTACTTGTGACGAGAAATGGATCCTGTTTGACAATCGTAAGCGCTCAGCAAGTTGGTTGGACCCTGGTTCAGCACCCAAACAATGCCATAAACGAAAACTTACCCCTAGAAAAGTGATGGTCACTGTTTGGTGGTCTAACGCGGGTGTAATTCATCACAGCTTCTTGCCAAACGGGACAAGCATTACTGCAGATGTGTACTGTGAAGAACTGAACACAATGATGGAGAAGCTCGCACGTCTCCAACCAGCTTTGGTCAATCGTTCGGCTCCACTGCTCCTGCACGACAACGCGCGACCTCATACTGCACAGCAGACGGTCTCCAAGCTACAAGAGTTGGGGTTGGAAGTTCTCCGTCATCCGCCGTACTCACCAGACCTTGCGCCTACAGACTTCTACTTTTTCCAGAATTTGGATAACTTCTTGGCGGCAAAAAAATTCAATACCCGAGAGGCAGTACAAAATGCCATTGAAGAATTTGTTGCCTCCCGTCCAGCTGATTTCTTCAAGAAAGGCATCAATAAGCTACCAATGCGTTGGCAAAGATGCATTGATTGCATGGGTGATTATTTTGATTAATAGAAATAAAAAATATATTATAAAATTACGCTTCATTTATTTCGTGAAAAACGGCAATTTCATAGGTAAAGACCCCAGCCATGACCCGAGAAAAAAAAACTGTGTCCCACAAAATGCCCCGACCAGGACTGGAATCTGGGACCTCCGGCGTATGAGGCAGGGCTACTATCCACAACACCACTCGGCCTTCATATAGCCGAAGTTACTCCTGGATTATGTGGATTTCCAAAGGTGCCAGTATTTTACAATTTAAATGGTATTTGTAGTGTTGTAGTTTTCTAGTATTGTTGTCAGCAATTATCGATCACGTATAAATAAAAAAAAAATAAACAGCCAAATCTTCACTCTTTTTTTAATTAAAAAGCAGTTCTGTGTGCAATATTCGCTTCATCATTTATTAAAGGCGTGGGATTAAAAACCACACAGGCTATTTCTGTTTATGTTTGTGTAAAAAAATATATACATACTATGTAAACAGCTTGGCTGCGGCATTTCATTAGCACGCACAATTAGCTGTCATGTGGGTGTCTTTCTTATCGTCGTCAAATTGTATACCTTCTACCCAAGTATTTTATAATAGAGTGCCGAGATGTTTTTTCTGCTGGTTTTTTCCCTCTGTCTATCAATAAAACTATTTAAAAGCCGAACGGTTTATTTACCCAATCACGTTGAAGATGAAGAAAAAAATAACATAAAATATTTTGATTTTGAATTATTTTTTAGAATATATTTGAAAAATGCATTTGCTTTGAAGTCTTGATACGAGGGTGGATTGAATTTCGCGGCCTAAATAAAAAACACACGAATAATGCAATTTTTTATATTTATTTTTCTACATACTCTTCTCCTAGGTCACAGCACTTACTCTAGCGGTCCTCCAAAGCCTTGATCCCATTTAAATAGAAGGTCTCGTCAAATTCTTCAAAAAGGCATGTACGGCCACTTTGACCTCCTCATTGGTAGAAAATTTCATTCCACCTAAGTGTTTTTTTCGTTTTGGAAATAGGTGGAAGTCAGAAGGTGCCAAGTCAGGTGAATAAGGGGGATGAGGAAGCAATTAAAACCTCTATTCACTATTTGAGCCATCGATTCTGCAGATGTGTGAACACGAGCATTGTCCTGATGAAACAAAACTTTCTTGGTCAACAATCCTAGTTTTTTATACTTTATGTCTTCGCGTAAACGACGTAATAGTGTGCAGTAGTATGCAGTTTTATAGTTTGACCCTTTTCTAATTAATCAACCAAGATGACACAAGATGAGTAAAGTGATAAACCCATGTTTCGTCCATAGTAACAATCCTTGCCAAAAATTCGTTTGGATCAGCTTGAAAAAGCTCTAAACAGTCTCTAGAAATCGTGAGCCAAGTTCGTTTCTGTTCAACTGAAAGGAGCCGCCGAACCCATCTTGCAGACACCTTGTGGAACCCTAATTCGTTAACGATCATGTTTTATGTAATGTTCATATGAAATCCCTAGAGCTTCAGCTATCTCAGACACCTTCAATCTTCTGTCTCCCATGATGTGATCACATATTTTTTTCGATGTTTTCCGAAGTCGAAGGTCGTCCAGAGCGGGGGTCGACTTCGATTCTCACTGGTCTACGTTTAAATTCAGCTGTCCACTTTTTTACCATTGTATACCACCGTAGCCACCATATCTTCATGAATCTGCTTTGGAGTTAAGTGTTTCTTGGAGGTATTTGACCACGGCACGGTGCTCTAAACTATCCATTTTCAAAATTAATGAAACTTACTCTCACTGAATGTTCAATAAAATTAATGATTACGCATGCATCTCAGAGAAAAATTGCGCAGAGACTGACAAAGAGTCTAGGTTTCATAGGAGGGTAGTTTTATAATAATATGACAACGCTATCTATGTTAGGCCGCGAACTTTTCAATCCACCCTCGTAAATGTCGTCCTAGTGTTTTAATGGAAATAGGATAGCAGTCGTAAACCGACTCGGTACGTATATTTCCGAGAACATACTAACCTATAAAATGTAATTTATAACTATTTAATAGTTCTCTATCTATCTATTGGCTCCGTTTTTGAACCAAGTTTTAATACTATGTTTTATTTATAGCAGTGATATCTCGGTCTGAACATCTACGATAAGATAGACTCGACAGTCTAGAGATTCAAATTATTTTACTTAGATTTTCCTTAATGTTTCCAAGACTTAAGTGATAAATGTCTACGCAGGATTTTTGTGTTTAATATTAACAGGTACCTATTTTTTTTTGCTCTGTATTCGCCCAGATCACCCCATTGTATATTTTGTTGACATGCGCAGGAAATATTCTCCAAGGATTCTCGTAGAAATCTCGAACCTTTTCTTCTATCGACCCTTGTCAATGGTATCACGTTTTTTACAGATACACCTAAATATAAATTTTTATTGTATCGTTCGGACTTTTAAATTTTTACTTCTACGGCAAGTACTGTAACATATGACATTAAAATATTCGCGTTTGATTAGACAAATTCAGGACTGTTTTTAATAAAGTAATAAACGTTTTATTTTATAGAATCACAATTAAACTACTACGAGTTACGAGACAATCAACGTACTTCGGTTAAATGTAAGTTAAATTATGTATTTGTTCACTTCAGTGTGGTTTTAACTATGAATATATATATATAATGATAGCTATGTAAAAATTCGTTATAGCATAATTCTTAACATAGTGTATCATATGAAATGTGTTAATAAATTAACGATATGGATACCGTTATAATTCCCGAGAAGTATATACATAGCTTCTTGGTTTCGTAATTTGAAATACTTTTACAACCATCGTTTTGCCAACAGTTACTTAAAGACAAAATAAATAAATGTCTCATAATTACTTATCAAAATTTAACGTTTACAGTGAAACAATCCCTGCTAATTAGTTTTTTTACGGCCCCTAAAACTTGACTGTTGTAATTTATGCACAATGTTGATGTTATTACCGAGAAGACCGTGTTCGTGACAAATACTTAAAAACCTGCTGTTACTCGGAAGACATTTTAGAGCTTTTTTGTTGAGAGTGATCAATTATTTATTAAGAAGGTTTTATAAAGCAAGTCTTAGTTATTACATACTTACTTTTTGTCGTCTTGTCTCTCTATCATTTCATTTTGGTGAGTGTTTTCGCGATCAGACGTCCACAGAAGCATTGCTTAGAGATTTCCAACGATTTCCTATCTTTTTCTTCTAATTGAAATCGCTTACTATTATTATGAGTAATAACAAACAATCTACAACGGAAGAAGCTGCTGCAATCTTCTTTTACTCAATTAAGTGTTACTGAAATTTTAATCGCCAGTGATATATTCGGATTTAATTTGAATGATCTATTTATTATACCTTATATTTCTGAAACAATAATTTAGATCAATACATAAACTTTTATGGGTCATAATATTTATTATAATGACATTATATTTTTTGTAGAACATTTCCATAAATATAAAACACAAAGTAAGGCTTTAAACATAGTAACAACGACAGGCTTTATTCAACAATTAATCTTACCATTTTAAAACAGACTTAAAGACTTACATAAAATTTATCTCCAAGTCTTTGCTTGAGGGTTATTAATTTGGCGCTTTCGAAATTAAAACGATAAATATAATACTCGCTTTCCCAAGGACCCGAGTTGTCAAGTCCCCAGTGTTTTATTTATATAAGATGATTAAACGAACTTCCAAGTGAAGTTCTATCGCTATTATATGAATCGCTTCATTCGAAGATAGTATTTAATTAACAAGGTAGTCCTTTTAAGGTACTAGGTAACTTTGCACAGTTTTACAGTATGTCATTTGACTTATTCAAAAAACTTTCCGTCTTTTTACATGATCAACCCCAGTCCCGGCAAGTCTTCATTTTTTAGAGATCAAAACAAAACTTTTGTATGGGTTCCGGGAGGGACGGGTTCTTTATATATCTTCGAATGAAGCGACTCATATAATAGCTATAGAACTTCACTTGGAAGTTCGTTTAATCATCTATTATATTTCGTCGCTTCATTCTTCAGATAGTATTTTATTAACAAGGTAGATTTTTAGAGATTAAGTTTTGTTTTCTTTTGTCTTTACAAATAATAATTAATTTAAATTTTATTATTTCTACAAATTTTACATTTATTAATTACATTTCTACTTAAGTACATAATTTAAGAATCCAGTAACCTTTAGGCGTTTATTATACACTTGGTGATTGCCAAATTAATTAAATGAATAAACAGAATAATTTTATTTTAATTTGTCTCTTTATCGGAAGATATTGGGTGCTTTGTACCTTTATTGAGTACGGACAAGGCAAAGTCGTTTAGTGGGTCTTATATAGGTATATGGTTATATTTTATAAAGGCCTGAGAGTTTTAAGTCCACCCAGCCGTTTCTCGGATAACCTACACTGAGCAAGTGCCGCGTGCTGAGTGCGCTGAACACACTCATGTTAACGCCGCTCGTACCTAGCGTCTGCTTTATCCACCTACTTAGCGTCTGACTCGACGCGGCTCTGTGAGGGGGCCTTTTCGTGTTACAAACAAGAACCCCGAGTAACTAATAGCGGTGGTATTTTCAATACGTAATAATATTGCACAATTTCTTTCTTTCTCGGCTGAACTTTTAAAGCCTAAGGAAATTCTAGGTAATTGATATTGTATTCTTTTTCACTATGCTTCCAAATATTATAAAATCTATTGTTAATACTGCGCCCAGCCTGTTCTGAATGCATCTGTATATATCTTATAAATTTGTGAAGTAATTGAACAGGAAATGGTATATTTACTTATACTTTACTACCAGATTAAATCTTTTAACAGTAATTTAGGAAGTTTAATTTTTGCCTCATAGTTGTACTTATTTTGTAGCTAGAAAGCTGCGATCAGTACACCTATATGTTTGGCAAAATCTCGTATCGAGCATATTTGAAGTTTCATAAGTTTATTTATTATTTTAACGCTTATCGTCAGGTAAAGAAATAGACATCTGTTCGATGTTAAACGTAAAGCCTAAAAATGTAACTGACTTTGTCTGTACAAGTAGATTTTTGTCCAAATGTGACTCATAACTTCGCGCATAATTTCTGTAAATACCCCCGGAGCAACGGATAATCCATACGGCATGGCCGTAAACTCGTATGTGTTTGGCATGAACATGTCGTTTTCTTGAAATTCAAAACGCAGGTATTTTTTGCAATTAACAAATAAAGGTACGAGTGGGTATGAGCTTTCTTATCTATGTCAGCTAAGAAACCATTATGGAGAATTAATTTAGTAGCTGTTTTATAAGCTTCAGTGGCGGATTTACACATTTGTCGCCAGTAGGCCATTCAAATTTTGCCGCTCTTGCTGATTTTTGTTCCCCTACTTTCAGTTTTTTTTCATAAACGGACGTTGGAGTAATCAGTTTACTGTACAGTACTTAAATGTTGTAATTTTTGTTATTATATAAATATAAATATTGTAATTCTCGACTTATTTCCTCCGTGTATACAATAATGCTTCTTTTTTCATTTCTATAAGACAAAAAAAATTTTTTGGGTTAAATTTTCCGCCCCCTAAAATCAGCCGCCCTAGGCTTCCAGCCTACTCAGCCTGCTGGTAAATCCGCCACTGATAAGCTTTCATTTTGTAGTGTACTTTTCTGCAAAATTTTATAATTTTATTGTTTTTTTTTTTTGGTAGTTACGAACCGTTTTTCACCGTTGAGTTTTGGCGCTAAAAGATTTATTTAATATATTCGTTTGATATAAACTGGTCACTTGAGGTATAACAAGGTTTTATATTCTCTAATTCTAACAATTTAATAATTCCTATTATCATATTTCGTTTTTCACTATGCGACAAAATATGTTTGGGAGTAATACTGGTGTAATTTTATCATGAAATGAAATTGAGAAACAGAATTTTATCCATTTTAAAATCGTTTCATTATTTGTTATTTTAGGCCAATAATCGTAAAAGTAATGGATTCGACCTGCGTGTACCTTAATTATGGTTGATTCGGTGCACGAGTCCCGGATTGGTTGAATTTTGCGTTGAACGCCGAATTCAAATGTGGACGCTGAAGTGGAGGCACTGGCACTTTCCTTTGACGTCGCCCGTCAGGTAACGAGGAGGTAACATCCAGTTTCCCGACTGGGTTGACCGGTTGCCTGTCGATGTTTGGGGAGTACAGATAGCTTCGGTGCACTTTATTATTATTATTATTACTTTATTTTTATAGCGATTAGTCCATAACTGAAGCCCCTTACGCCCCGAGGTTAGAAAGAATCTCTGGATCCATGTCGAAAATCATTCTCCCGACTGGCCCGGTTCATTCTGGGAGGTCGACGGTTCCAGATTAGTGAGCGTCTACATAGAGGGCTCAGGTATTGCGGTAACCAAAATGGCTAGCTGGAGATTCGTCCACTGGGTTCATCATTATATTTAAATAATTTTAATGACGACTTTCAGATTTAAAAAACAAAAAAATTTTGTATTCGTATTTTAAACATTTTTTAAACATGATTGAAAAAAAAATCCAAAAATAACAATACAAATACTATACAGCATTAATCGGAATAAGAAACACCAGTAATTTATGCGGATATTGTGATATATCTATTATAGATCACACGTATTTTCTGCATTTTCGACAAAGCGAAACTATAGTTTATAATAATAAAAATCAGGTATAAAACTACCAGGAATTTTCGCAGGTAGTGTGATATATCTATTATAGATAACAAGTGTTTTCTGCATCTTTTCGATAAAGCCAAATTTGTGTTTATATTTAAAAACATCAGGTAGAAGACTACCAGGAATTTATGCAGAAAACGTGATATATCTATTATAGATAACACGTGTTTTCTGCATCTTTTCGATAAAGCGAAATTTGAGTTTATATTTAAAAACATCAGGTAGAAGACTACCAGGAATTTATGCGGATAACGTGATATATCTATTATAGATAACACGTGTTTTCTGCATCTTTTCGATAAAGTAAAATAAACATCAGGTAGAAGACTACCAGGAATTTATGCAGAAAACGTGATATATCTATTATTGATAACCCGCATTTTCTGCATCTTTTCGACAAAGCGAAAATTATAGTTTATAATAATAATCATCCGATAGAAGACTACCAGGAATTTATGCAGAAAACGTGATATATCTTTTATAGATAACACGTGTTTTCTTCATCTTTTCGATAAAGCGAATTTTGAGTTTATATTTAAAAACATCAACTAGAAGACTACAAGGAATTTATGCGGATAACGTGATATATCTAGTATAGATAACACGTGTTTTCTGTATCTTTTCGATAAAGCAAAATTTTAGTTTATAATAATAACCATCAGTTAGAAGACTACCAGGAATATTCGCAGTTAGCGTGATATATCTATTATAGATAACCCGCATTTTCTGCATCTTTTCGACAAAACGAAATTTTACTTTATAATAAAAAACATCAGGTAGAAGACTACGAGGAATGCATGCGGACATCGTGATATATCTATTGTAGATAACACGTGTTTTCTGCATCTTTTCAACAAAGTGGAATTATAGTTTATAAATACCCGCGATCACTTATGAAGAAACATAAAATGGCTTACCTCATCGGAAGAAATAACCAGTCGCTTTCGTTTATTCTGTATTTTTTGTTCTAATTTTCAAACTTTTAGTACATTTTTAGTATAACATTTACAACATATTTAATATTGAACTATTAAGTTACTGGTTTGTATAAGACGTGTGCTTGTTACCACGCACGAAAAAAGAATGAAGAGTTGCCGGGGCCGGTGTTGATCAAGTAAACAGACGGAAGTTTTTTGAATAAGTCAAATGACATACTTTTAAAGTGTGCGAAGTTACCTAGTACCTTAAAAGGACTACATTGTTAATTAAATACTATCTGAAGAATGAAGCGACGAAATATAATTAACGCTTGTTTGATATCTGACGGTTTTCGAGATAAATTTATGGAGTATAAATTAAGAATCTTCCTATGAGTTTCATTGAATACAGTTTCAGTTTCATAGGCTTGATATATACAATCCAATATCTACGAACCAAATTTCTTTTTTCATTTAGTGTGTCACAAATCATGCTTTAAGGTTAGCTGATTCAGTTGTTCTTATCAAGATATGTATTATTGTAATTTCTGCTTTCGTTTTTTAACACTAGTTTCTAATAGCAACTTCGTTAACGTTTTCTGATGTTTAAAAATCTATTGAATTCTATAAAAACATTTTTTGTGTTTAGGTAACAAACATCCGAGCTTACTTTCACATTTATATCATTAGCAGGATGGTTTTGTAATGTCAGTATCGAATAGAAATAGCAAGTGAAGCTGGATGAAAATACTTTTAAATAAACGTGGACATAGGGTCAAATAGTGTCGATTGTTATTAAGTTAATTTGTTTTTAAAGACACGCTACCTGCGTTTCTTTACTTTACGGAACATTAACTTTAAGAATTATCAAAAACTTTATTACGAAGATTTTTTGTACACGATTCAATCAATCGGTTGAATCAAAATACCCGGGACACTGCACTGCTGCATAGAGTTGCATCTGCAGCAGACAAATCATTCTTGGGCCACATCCAACAGCTGCCAGACAATATTTCATTTCTGCCCACTGCTGCAGCATGCCCTTGCTTGGTTTGCGTGTTGGATCAAATTTATTTAAGTGGCCAGACTTTTTAAAATGTATGATGAATTAAATTAAGTGTGGTGTTATTTCACAAAGTACTTTTATTGTGATTTTTAGTTTTCTTACCATTTTTCTACATTTACTAATTAAATGTATTTTTGACACCATTTTGCTAATGCAAGATTCTAGATTTGCCTGCGTTTGTACAAAATAAATCCATCTTACCATTAAATCCGCCTTGCTTACAAGCCTTTCAGGCCTTCTGATATACAAACCTTTCTAAGGTATACATGTTCATTATGATCCCACTCATCCTCGTCATTATTCCCACTGCAGGAACATCAGCGTCACCCAACTAAGGGGTGGTATTAGGCAATTTACAGTCCACCACGCTTGCCTACTGCGGGTTGGCAGATATTTCAAATACTTTTGAAATAATTTCGTAGGGTTTCCTCGCGATGTTTTTCTTTACTGTTAGTGCAGTCGGCTTTATAAACTTAAGATATAAAAACTGTTTGGTACATTTGGCAGGCACCGGGGTTGAACCTGGGACCTTAAGATCGAGAAGCCAGCGCCTTAAAACATTTGGTATATATATTGTTTAGAAAGAATAGCCTTAAAAATGTTCGATCCTTTCTTTGTACAATAATTAATATTCTACAATTGCCATTTAATATTCCTTAAACAAACAAAAATTCACATAATTTTGTTATTTTAAAGTTCATCACGTAGCCTTTAAGTTTGGTCATTATATCGGTCATACCCGTCGATATCTCGACGTAAAGAATCCATAGATTTTGTATGTAAAAGGCTTTTGCATAAAATTTCCAACGTGCTTTAATCTAAGCTCAGAAGCTAAATTTCATGAATATAGCTAAACCATGAGCGATATTAGATTAGTACATGCTCTGATGTTTACTGCTGCGGATTTAAAGTAAATTAATGGTATCAAAAAAGAGTAGGTTCATAAAATATAAATGCGTGTATCCAAAATTATTGACATGATTTTAAAGCTTCGGATTTATATGTAACTAATTTTTTATTTAATACTGATTACTGCAGAACTTTTCAAAAAAACTTTAATTAAAATAAATATAGAAAAATTCGTTTATATTATGATCGATACAAACTTTTTGTGGACAAGTAACATAATCCTCACGCCATCTGAGCACATATCGTAAAAGTAAAACTAATATGTAAGCAAAAGTGAAAACACCAAAATGTTATTGGCGAACAAACTTTTTTACTGAGTTCAAGTTTGATGGTTGTAGTAACGGTGGCAACGGGTTGCGCTCTGACCGCACAGGTCGACATGTATGAAGTTAGTTTTAATATAAGCCAGTTTATGTGGGGCGTTCTGGAGTATTCAATTATTTTTGAGGGAGTGGAATAAGCTTTTTGATAATCTTTTCGGTTAAGAGAATGAGATCAACCACGATGTTATAGACTATATGTTGTTACTCATGAGGTTTGTGAATACGTGACGGAATCTATTATATTGACTATCTTCTAGTCTTCAAATCAGTTTCACGCACAAGAAAAACAAACTCTCAACCCAATATACCTTACATGGTGAAAATTTTATTATCTCAAAGACTGTTAGGGACCTAGGCGTAATTCTTGACCCAAAATTATCGATGACGGAACACATCGCAGCGACAGTCTCAAAAGCTTACAAAAACCTCGGATTTGTTCTGCGTGTAACTCGGCCGTTTTCAGATTCGGAGTGTTTAAAAACATTATATTACGCCTATGTTCGCAGCGTGCTCTAATACAACTGTATCGTATGGGATCCACATTATGTTACTTACGCCCAAGATATAGAAAATATCCAATTTAAATCCCTTAAAGCCCTAAACTATCGCACTCAAATGAAAAAAGGCAATTATGAAGTGTTGTGTCGTAATCACAACATTCAACCATTACAGGATAGACGAACTCTCCTACAAATGTTATTTCTTCACGATATCTGCAGCAACCGTATCGACAGTCTTGAATAGACTTCGCTTGCCTTGCAATTAAGAACACCTAGAAGGCGCATGAGACACTGTTCTCTATTTCAAATACCATTCAGCAATAGTAATTATGCAAAAAACTCAGTAATTACTCGTATACTAAACTGTTATAATGAACAATTTCAATGTCTTGATATATATTTCAATTGCCTAAACAATCATTTAAAAAACAAGTCGCCAATGAACTATTGCCTATTAAAAAATAAGTAAATTTGTACCGGTGGTGTAGTGCTTGCACACATTCTAACTCGTAAACATGATCACATTTTCATTCAATTATTCATGTATACTGACTCTGTAACTAACATAGACACATAATCTCTCTCACACACATATACTCTCTCACATACACACTCACATACACTGAATTGCGTGCTATAACTTTGTATTTTTTTTTAACTTATTAATTCTTGTTAACTTGTAATGTAAATCCTGTTTGAAACTAGCTTTAACCTACTCGCAACAGTATAGATAAAACATTGTGAACCTGTCATTGGCAGTATGTACCTATTCATTAAAATCAATTGTAATATTTCAAAGTGCTGTTGGTTCTGTAATAATAAATAAATAAATACATAAAATAAAAAAATATTGTGTTTAGAAAAAGAAATTCACGGCGTGACAACCATTTTATTTTTGTGTTACCTAAGTCATTCGGCTTGTCATTTTGCTTCATCATACAAGGGACCGCTCTGGTAGTCACAAAATAATAACTGATCAATGATAATAAATATAAAATATTCCAACAAATTTTAAAACACATTATTATACTACCTCAATGCCTACAACTCATAAAAGGCCAAGTTCTTTGACCATTCATATGAACGTTTCAAAATACACTCAGGAATATTACTTGTCCCATTAAATTCAATTTATATGCCTACGAATGAATGAAATACCTGTTACGATCGCATTCGTAAGCTACTTTCTCAAACTTATAACGCTTCATCATATTCTCAGATGGCGAAAGATCTATTGCTTTACCTTTTCTCATTTTGCGAATGTATTGGTTCAGAACAGCCTGTGAAAATAGGTCAAGGGTACATTATGTGTACATAACGAACCGTTGACAAAAAGGTTCCGTATTTTTAAAAGATAATTGTTGTTCTATTCTTACTGGGTGGAATGTTTTAGATCTTTTTAAACTTTTTAAAATGTAGAAAATAATATTTCCAGAATATATTAAAATTTTAGTCAAAGAAAATAAAATAATTTCTTCTTAACAGAATAACATTTATAACAAAATATAAGTTTAAGGGCCGATTATTAGATTAAGGGAAAATCATTTTAAGAGTTTGACATGGTTTCTATGGAAAGTCGTGTCAACTGTCAAAGTTATTATCCAGACCAAAAATATTTGAGCATTGCAAAATCTGCCCTAAATTATCACAGAACGTGTCAATATGAACATTTCTTATAAACAGTTTTATCACATTATTTTTGCGGTTTATTTGTAAATACAAACTTATCTGGAGGCGCATGTAATATAACTTTTTTGAGAATATAGAGAGACGTCGTACTTTTTTACCCTAATTATTGTGGTGGGTCTAATCGCAAAAAAGCTATCTTTAAAAACACTCTCAAAATAGTTACAAAAAAAACAACTTACATCCACTAGCAAACTCATAGAAGCCCACAGAAATTTAGTTGTACTTTTCAAGAAACCCCTTATTTTGTATCTTTTAAATGTCAGCAATGAAATTGAAATTGTTGTAAGAGCCAGCGTTGATGTATTTGATTTCAAACTGAAGTATTAAAGTTTTATCCAATGTGTTTCAACAGACGGACATAGAAATAAAACATTAACAAAGCCGTTTTCACAACTGCTTGCTGATATATCGTCTTTTAAAGCTTGGAGCAATTTTGGTCGCAATTTAGTGTTTGAGTTTTATTTTCTTTTCAGATTTCTTATTTTACTATATCTAATTTTACTGTGTCTTCGTGGAGAAAGTACTAAGAGTCCGGTTTATAAGTAACATCTGTATACAAGGAAAGTGATCCACTTCCAGTTTTATTTTTCTTAAATTTTGTGGATTTTCTTGCTAATAATATGAGACTGGCAGAAGTGACTGGCTTCGTCTGCGCATTGTCTCTGCGAGACTCATTTTTCTGTTTTTATGACATGCAGCCCATAGAAATGTTCACTTCTGTACAGAATTTAAATGCAAATGACGTATGTCATCAAAGCTTGAGGTTTCTTGAATATTGTGTCGGGTATACCCTGGTTTCCGCTCTACATCCTTGATATCTATATCCTCACAACAAATGTGTTGCAACTCTCCGCTGAAATTTTAGGTGATCATTCGTATACTCCCTCTGTGATTTCATACAGCTGCCAGGCGTTGTGCAAGGCCACATCTAGACAAGTAAAATTAAGACGGAAGTACTACTTTTGTTCTTAAATGCTTATGCGACATAAAGCAATATTCCGGTCGGATCTATCAACGCTCCCGATATTTATGTCATAACTTACATATCTCGATGCACCTATTTGACGTTCACGGTTGCTGTCTGGCGCGTTTAGCTTACTGAGCTAATAGGACGACGACTTCTTCATCATCATCATCAATACGAAGAGTTTACATCTATAACGTCTGACAAGGCCCTGCTGTTACCCAGGCAAATGGCGTGGGTTCACTTCTTTTTTGTCATCGAAGACTTCATCTTCATAGTGGAAAAATCGCGGTTGAATTTGGTCACGCTCATCTTTATTTGTCTCCAACTCCCCGATGATTTAGTGAAGAGAATGTCATAGTTTTTTTTTTAATTTGAACAATGAAGTATAGCAGCGTTCCTTTTAAGGAACACTATAACATATAATTGAATTATGAAACACATATTATTTGAAATTCGATTAGTTTGTATTTTGTTTACACCTAGTGAACTACAGTCTTTGATATTTTGATAAATAATAATAAAATAAAAACCTTTTGTAAAGAGTAAGGACTCTTCAGCTCACATATTACCTAAACATTACAATTTTAAACTACCCACATTGTTTGTAGTATTTAGTTATTGTTTTTTCTTACTAGACACTGTATGTTATATTATTATAATAAGTTAAAAATTCAAGGTGGTGCTTTTGGTAAAACTGAAATCCAACTCCCTAATTGAAGCCAAAATAAAAGTAAAACTGTGTGAAACAACACACAAAGTTCTACAAAACAAACACATAATGAACCTGCCAATAATTCCATTTCAGCCATTACATAAGACTGCAAACGCTTTATCAAAGTAAGCCCGGTGACCTAATCCTGTGCAAATGTCACTGACTGCCTGGATTAATACTCTTGTCGCCTCATAATAGAGTATGATAAATAGCCTCAGGTGGATAAAATTGATCTTGGTGAAAGTGCACGCCAAGGATTGGTCATTATTTGAGACAATGTTGTTGTTACAAGTTTGTTTTGGGTTATGACTAGTATAAAATCACTAATTTTTAAATCTTATCGTAACTTTAAGTTCAGTGATTGTTCGTCGGATAATGATCAAAATGATTTTATTGCAAATATTATTAAAAGTAGCATAAAATATGTTTCCTACAAATCATAATGTGCTGTATTTTCTAAATAAAATATAATATAGGTATGTTACTTATAGGCTTATTAAACTTTACTTGTAAAACTTCAGGTACAAAAAAACTTAACGATTTTACAACTTTTTGTCCTTGCCTTTGTTCACCTAAACTTTTGCTCTAAAAAAACACTAAAAACTAGAGAGGAAGTTTTAACAGGATATCCGGTCATGCTTTTACTACCTACTTTCTGTCAAAGTTTGAAGAACAAACTCCATCTTCGCTTGCTTGAAAATGTTTTAAGAATTTCGGAGCTGTGTCAAATTCAATTTTAAAACGTTGTGTTTAAAATTGTTTTATAAATAAAAGTAATATCAATCTAATCAGACAAACGCTCTAACGGTAAGGCCCTAAAGTAAGCAAAGCTTTTGTTATGGATGACAATACAGCGAACATATACATACATAAATTTAAACAACCATGTCCCGAGAACAAACGTTTGTGTTCATCACACAAATTAATAAAATAATATAATTAAACTATTAAGATGAATCAACAACGCATACTGTGAAAGCATGTTTTAGTCATTCGTAGGTATCACATATTTATGGCTGGTGATAGACCCACGTCTTCCGGCAACTTTTCCTTGCTAGTTTTTATTGTAAGTACGGAATCTTAATTTATTTACGTAATTGTAAAAGAAATATACATTACAAGAAATCCCAAGCACTTGGTAAATAACGATCTCAATATACAATACTTCAGTCTACAGAGAAGTTATTATAAATCCACAAGTACGTAGTTCCTGGTATATTGCAACTCTCCGTCTTAATGCCAGACCATTCTTCAAAATGCCTGATGGATTTTGTCGATACAGTGTAGCGGTGCATTGGAAAAGTGATTTTTGCAAAATATAGTCGATGAAGTTTCTTGTGTAGGCGGAGTGCTGGCGTAAGTTTATTTTTAAAATTGTAGACATTTTCAAAGAGCAAATTGTATATTTTAAAGAATATTTCAATAGGTGGTGCGTAGAAAAATTATCTTTATAACTGATTCAATTCTTAACTTTATCCCAATATGCTTGAGTTGATAAATATGACACTTACGACATCTGTTTTTTTTTTGTTTCTTTCGAAATGGATAGTTTATTTATAGCCCTATTAATTAGCCTTTTAAATTTCACCGGACTTTGTGTCCTAGCGCTGAGGGCGCTTAGCCGGAACATAAACTACTCCTACATACGAAATTACTCCTACATACCTTATGACGGCTGTCTTCATAAAGCGTAAAAAGGTAAATTTGGAATTCATAGACTATTCTAAATACTTAAATTAAGCTATTATAAAGACGCTTGTAAAGCAATCTAACTCATTTCGGACAACTGTAGTGGTCTAAGGTTAACTTAAAACTTCACAAAACTTTGATAATGCTGCCGTCCTAGCGTAGTTGCCCGAAGTCCAATTTAAACTTTTGTAAGTTTGTATTTTTATTACTCTAAAGTAATAAAAATAACTTATTATCGTTATATTCTTGAGATATTTGGGTGGAAGGACACCATTTTTCATCCAAAATGTTTGTGTACGTCATAGCAAAAGACTTTAAGGAAACTGATCAATGTCCACAAAGAGTCCACGTGAAACGAAATATAATAATGGTTTTGCGATCTTTTTTAAAATGACACAAGCTGGTAACACCGTGATTCTTCACTCGCCGGTCCTAAATTTAACAAAGGGGTACTAGCACTGACGTGACTACGCTAGTCCTCTCATAATAGCTTCTTTCAGTACATGGCCAATATATAGATACGTCTTCTCAGGAACCAATTACAGATACTCTTCGAAGCAAGTATTTTTTTTATTTGTTACCTCGTTTCACAGCAAATGCTTTGAGATAAGAATACATTAGTGCTTGAATTACTACACTTTTAAGAGAAATAAACAAATATTATATCAGTATCATTTGCGTAGTGTCGTCTCAGATATTATGCGTTTTTTCATGTTACTTTACCAGTAATGGTAATACTTATCAATCTATATTCTTTAAATGGTTTCCTGTTCTCATGCTTCACTACTTAAAAACATATGATAACGACCAAAGTAGGTTTGTTACTATAATTATTGAGTGTTGTTTCATTAGTTATTAATAAAAGGCTTAAGTAACTACTTAATTTTTTAATTCTCCAGAGTTGTTTATACCGCTCCTCCTGCCTCGATTACTGTAGGAAGCTACTTACAAAATTTTTTTTTACTTCATTAAGAAGTTATTGTTTACTAAAATATAACAGGATTTAAAAATATATATATACTAGTAACCTATCTTACACTTACACACTGCTACGAAGGAATTGTAAAAAGCATCCACAAATTCGCGCTTGAAAAATAATAACATAGCGTTTCAAATCACTGACATCTTCATGTTAGAACTTTCCCGCACTTGACAGGACAAGACATCTTTGTACGTATTGTGTCTTTTGCGAACATTAATTTTAGGTAGCCCATTGAATTCCTCCCGATATTGTCCCGTAATGTAGGTCAGAGGAGTTGGTTTTACGGGTAACATGGTAAGATATTTACCATGGGATCGATGAATCGTAAGCTTCAATGCTTATGGATAGATATGACAAAATTATGTAGAATTTCATAGTTTTGCTGTATTTTTGTTCCAATTCAAGGGATTTGTTATCTAGAAAAAAAATCACGTGTATTTAATTTAGCACATTGTAACAATAAAGTCGATTTTTATCAATAAGTATACTAGACTCTGTCGTGGAGGTTGCGTGCAAATATATACAGTCTAGTAACATGTAGAATAAGTCGCACCAACATGTTTTCTTAATTTTAAGAGAAAGTTATAAGAAATTAATTATATACAACATTTAAAAAAAACTTATGGCTAACGGCAACAATAATAAATAATATCAGATCCAAAACAAATAGCAACTCTCTTTAATTCATATTTTGCATCTATTGGTAAAACTACGCAACGTGATGGTACACATAAAATCGACTCTCGCTCCCAACATTATAATAATACAAAAACTATTGAGAATACAATGTTTCTTCATCCCGTTGATTGCAGAGAAATTCATAAAATAATTAGAAATTTAAAAAGTAAAAACAGTTATGGTATTGATGAGCTTCCACCTATTTTATACAAACAATGTGCTGATGAACTGTCCTTGCTATTTACTATTTTAATAAACAAATCTTTTGATGAAGGAACTTTTCCATGTTTTTTAAAAAAGGCTATAATAAAACCAATCCACAAGAAAAATGAAAAAAATAACCCTGGCAACTTCCGACCAATTTCTTTTTTACCAACAGCATCAAAAATATTTGAAAAAGCAATGTGCAATCGAGTCTATAGCTATTGTGAAAAATACGAAATTTTCCATGACTGCCAAAATGGTTTCCGTAAAAAACGATCCACAGTTTTAGCTACATATAACTTCATAAAAGAGGCGCTGAACACCCTAAATGATAACAAACACACAGTCGGAATCATGTTAGATATGACCAAGGCCTACGATAAAGTACAACATGAAACTCTACTGTCGAAACTTTACAAAGTTGGCATCCGCGGACAGGCCCATAAGTGGTTCACTTCATACCTAAAAGACAGAGAACAGTATATAGAAATAAAATATCATGACACCGACAACAGGCAAATAAGCCATGTACGATCACCTGAAAAAGTGACAAACTGGTCTATCCCGCAGGGTAGCGTCTTAGGATGTCTGCTATTCCTAGTATACATAAATGAACTACCAGACACTTTAAAAGCTTATTGTGTTTTATTTGCGGATGATGTCTCCGTCATTGTATCATCCAAGGACACCAATACACTAAATGAAAAAATACTTTTAACTTTAAATATTATAAACTCTTGGATAACAGAACACAGCTTGGAAATAAACTTAGAAAAAACGAAATTAATATCATTTTATCCATACCAACGAAAACCACTTAATATAAACATTAAATTTAATAATAGAAACATCGAACTCGTTACCAAATTTACATTACTCGGCATAGACATAGATTCAAAATTTAAATTGGAAAATACACGTTAGTAAAATCAGACGCAAAATCTCAAGTTTCACATATGCCCTTCGAGAAATTAAAAAATCTACTGACCTTGAAACAGCTGTCTCTATGTACTACGCATATGCTTACTCATGGTTTAGCTACGGTATTTTGTTGTGGGGAAACAGCACTGATTTTAATACATTATTTCTATCTCAAAAAAACTAATTAGAATTATAGTAAACGTTAAAAATAGACAAACCTGCAAACCGTATTTTCAAAGCTTAAAAATATTTACCATGTATATATATATATTGGAAATAAGCAAGTATGTCCGTTTATACCCAAAACTCTACGAAGGAAGAGAAGACATCCAATCAAAATACACATTAAGACACAAAAATTAAATACAACTGCCATACTCAAAACTAGAGTTGCACTCGGCCAGTCCCCTAGCAATGTCAGCAAGAATATACAATAAAATACCGAAAAACATACAAAAAATAACTAACACTAAACAATTTTTAGAGACATTGAAAAAACTTTTAATAACTAAATGTTACTACACTGTAAAAGAGTACCTAAATGATAAACTTCTGAATTAGTCTGAAATCACATATCTCCTTTTATAAATCGTTAATTTAAATTATGTCTTGTCATGTTTATTCCTCCTCTCTCCCGAATTGCAGCGCCTCACAAGGCCCTTATTTGTCATCTCATTAATTTGTTTGTACCAAATTATGTAAATGATGTAAGGAAGCAATAAAGTATTGAGTATATCTTTCTATATGTTCAATAAAACTTGCACATGTAAATTACAGTGACAGATGACAGGCGACAATTTTACAAGCTTCTGTTCAATAAAAAATACAAATAACAAATTTGTAATGGCGGAAAATTGTCATATTTGTCGAATTTTAGTTACAATTTTACATATTTCTGTTCAATAAACATTTTCGCGTGACAGATGACAATTTACTAATTTGTCGGAGAAACTGCTTTGTTGAATGTTTAATTGTATTTACAAGTTTACATATTTGTAGAACTGTATTACATTTCTGACAGGTGACCTAACCCTTGGTAAAACATTTACCTTCAAGTGATAATTCCTTATTATTGTTTTGTTTTATGCTTTTTTACCAAAGTGGTCATTTCCTTCCACTTTTTTAACTTCATCTCGTGAGTCAATTTCTCACTAAACCGACCAAACAAAATATCTCTGTTGCTATGAATAAGCGACAGAAAAGTTAATTTGTTGTTCAGCTCCATTTTTACTCTTAACAGAAAATATCTCACCAATAAACCTAAAGTTTTTGATTTACCCTCATTAATCTTTTGTATTGTACGATGTTACAATTTTACAGTAATATGTAGAATTGTTAACTACCACGACATATTTGTAATACATAATTGTTGATGTATTATAATTTGACAAGCGGTTTTTAGATGTGTAATGTTTAATTGAACACAGTTTACAGGCGACAGTCTACAATTATTTGTCGGTATTTTTTTATATATTTATAGATTTTATTGAACAGTTTTTGTATGACAATTCGACAATTATGTCACTTATTTATAGAATTCTTTATTGAACAGGGCCCTGATACATCGGATTGTTGTCTCGACTTGAAAAATTTTTTATTACATATTAAAATATTTAGTTTATCAACAATAAAGAAATATTGCACTAGTCGTATATTTACAATCAATAGTTTTCTAGATACAGCTATATGTTTAGACACTCCATACAAAACGGTACCGAGTAGTAAGGTCAAAACTTATAAATCATACTAAAAACTGTATGTGTGCTTGGATAAAATTTATAATACGTAGATAATGCGTTTACATAAATACTGTCGTAATAAAAATTGTCAGTAAGCTAAACTAAAATATATAAATGAAATATGTAAAAATTTGTCATATTTTATAATATGTGTTTTGCTTCTTTTTTACGTTTACTTATCTATATTATTTCGATATTAAATTCGAAACTTTATTTTTTTAAACCATTGTCGAAATAACTTTTATTATCTAAATAAATTAACTTGCATTTTAAAATGGTGTCAAATACCCACTTAACAATATCTGTTTACTAGTTTATACATTTTTATGTGAATTACTTTCTAAGCTTGAAGTTTTGTAAAATAAGTTACATATTTCTTAAGGTTGTTATTAAATATAATTTATTAATTAAATTAAATCTAACCTGGATGTATAATTGAAGGTCGTCACAATATTATCTACTATTTCTGTAACAAAAATCTCAGTCAACAAACCTCTTAGTAAAAGCGTTCCCCTAAATGGACTGAAACAAGGATTCATTAAATTCTAATTAAGGTTAAAAAATATATTATTTACAATAACAACTTTTAAATGACATTGAAAATATCACAGTAATTATCTTAGTATGTTCTTTGGCAAAGGAAATTAGAATGTCTTCTCTTGTTATACAAAAGATGTAATTAAAGTTGCGCTCGGACTAATTCCCTAGCAAATTGCTAAAACTTAACTACTTTATGTATAGGAACGTTAATTTTAAATTCTGGAGCATTGTCTCCTTTGTGAGTTCGCGTTCACTAAGTAGCTTGCTTATAAGCGCTTATCAAAGCTGGTGTCTAAAAGAAAACTGATAAAAGCGGACAAATCCTGAACGCCCAGATCCTAACCTGTCTTCTAACCTAACCTAACCTGTACCTAAACGTAAGTGTTGAATTTTAGGATTATAATAGTTAAGAAAAAAATTCGAGTAACCTAGTGATAATATGTTCATGGATTTAGGATATAAGTAGTTAGTTTGAGTAAGTAGTCCGTTTGTAGGAACCTGGCTCTGAGGATGCTTTGAAATATTTAGTTTAAATATGAGCTAGTGCTATTTCTTGCTGTTCTAAATAGGAACACCCAAAAATTCCGAATTAGGTTATTCCATATTTGAATATTCCGATTTTTAAAATTCCGAATTTCATAATCCTGAAGAGTCTTAATTCCGATTATTCAAAAACACGATTCTTATTTTACCGAAATTCATAAATCCGAAATTTTAGTTTTCCGACTTTCATTAGTACGAAGAATTGAAAACCCGCTGTCTTACTAGTCCGAAATATGGTATTCCGAATTTTAATTTGCCGAAAATTCAATGCTAACATTCAGATTTTGTATCTAAGGGTGTTACGTCGACCCGTCGGAGTTGATCGACGGACGATCGATTGATGTGGTAATTCTCTTAATAATCACTGGAGGGATATCAGCCTCTCCCAACTCAGGGGTGGTGTCAGACAATTGTAGGCCATCACGCCTACTGCGGGTTGGCGGACTACACTTACCTTCATATAAATGTAAAGGTACATGGGATTATTGTACTACAATTACCAACTCAGGGGTGGCGTCAGACAATTATAGGCCATCACGACTACTGCGACGTCGACTGCTCTGATTGGTGTGGTAACGCCCTAAAACGGGTATATTTTAAAAATTATAATCTTAATCTCCTGTCACACAAATTCAAATTAATAAGGCACATTTTGAAATTCTACAAATTAGGCGCGACGACGAGCGAAGCGAAGAAAAGCAGTTAGTCTGTATGTAGATAATACAGTGAGAGCCGAGCGAGCATGCTGCGGTAGCGGCCGGCGAAGCGCCAAAAATGGATTTGCGTTTCAACACATTACCTATATACTCAAGAATAACGCGGTACAAAAAACTAAATAATCTTTCTCATTTCCAGTAGACTACATGAATGCTCGAACGTATAAATTGATGTGCTCATGCAGTTTTACAAGGCGTTTATTACTGCAACTAACATTATTCGGAATTTTGATATTCGGGATTCGTATTTATGATATTTCGGATTATTGTTAATTCGGATTTTTTTATGGTTCGGTATTTTCAAATTAGGCATATTGATTTTCGTAATTATAAACGTTCGGAATTTTTAAGTTTCGAAGAAGAAAAATTCGGAATTATGTAACACGGAATTTTCATTTTCGGAATTATGAACCATTCGGTTTTATAAAATTCGGATTTTGGATTTATGTAGTGTACCCGTTCTAAATATTGTTGTTTAAATTATCATTTTGGAACACATCCTTTGAACGGCAGTAAAGTTTGCTTTAAATATTCGAAAAGTCTAGATTATAACGTCGGCAGAATACTTTGTTTTATTTTTATCTCGATAAATGCTACCGAAGAGGTACAATACAGTTATTATTCTGTTATGTACGCTATAAAATTTTTCTAACCCTGCAATCAATATGATTATTTTACAAAGACTGAATGAATATCTATAATGCTCTTATGAGGCAAATGCTTTTAAAGTTTTACAATACCTGAATCAAATTAAGTCCTTCGTCAAACTGACATAACAGACTGATTTCTTTCATTTGCTATAAAATATTTAATTAAACTTCTCTATTGTGTGTAAATGTTTGAATGAATTGGATTTTTTGCTAGAATATTAAAAATAATTTTGCAAGTACATTTTTATACCGAAAGTTGGGTTATTCAGTCATTGGCGCATGTGTGAAAGTTTGTCAGTTCAACTCTCAATTCTTAATTATTTGAACAAGCATTTACTTTTTTGAACTGCTAATTTTTTTACATAAAGCAGTTTATTATTAAAACTTTGCTATGAATAAATGTATAACAGCAATACATATATTTAAGAAACTCTAGTAAAATACTAACCTCATCTCATAGTTCGAAAAGTTACGCATTAACCAAGCCATTTACTACAATATTATGAAGTAAATCATAACATGAAGCTCAACTTGTCCGAAAAACAATACGGATTCAGGAGAGCGTACTGCGGAATCGTGTAGAGGGTGACCGCCTTCATAGCTGATTGTGTGGTAGTTACGATGGCTACCAGTTTATTGGTTCTTCGTTTATTAGAAAATCTGTTCGAATAAATACATACGTATTAGCAATACTTCTCATGTTCACAAAAATTTGTATTAAAATTTGTTCAATACTCCACTTTTGAGCGTTTTTTCTCTACTATAATTTGTAGACGACAAAATAGTATACGTCTTACTAAATTTTATTCGACTATTAATAAATGTCATTATGATAAATTCTTTTATATTTCGGCTTAAAAGTTTTCGAGATTTATTCTATTAAAATTAAACCCCAATTAATACGTGAATCATGATATCACAAAATAAGTCCATGACTATTTTATGCGTTTATTTATTATATATGGTACTCTATTTGGTCAAACATACAGCCAATGCAAAACAGTTTAAAGCTACTATTCCTTTATTGATTCCGTAATCAATGGATAATGAATTCACGGAGCCCATACCATAATCACCTTAATATACCAAATATATGAAAAGTTGCTTAACGATACCATTCTTTCTGCAGATTAACGCCGCTATTTAGATGATATTTATAAAAGACAGTTATGTGCATCGAACAATTGAGTAACTTTTTTCCTTAATGTAAATTGGAGCGAATTAGTATAGTGAATTGTTATCCACGAAATCGCGCCACGCTCGTTTTTTCTATTGTAGCACACTGTCGTGTATAGACCAAAAAATTTGTGAGGCGCGATGGATGACACTCACAATAACATTGTTGTTTAACTTAAGAGTGGCTTTTTACTTTTTCGTACTATATTTATCCTTTATGATTTAATTTTGCTTACAATAACAAATATTCAGGTACCTAACTTAGTTAGAATTTCATCAGAGTGAATTTTTTCCCAGTTTCCGTTAAATATTGGAGCAATAACAGTTATTTGTAGGTCCCGACCTCTTGACTGGGACTCTCCAACCCTAAACTGCTCTTTACAGTTCGCCACTAAACTTTATGATAGAAACTATTGTTTGAAGAAAACGTCCTCTCTGTGTTTGCTCCAGTAACTACGTTTATCATTGCCCTTATTAGAAACAGACTTGGGTTTGTCTCAGTGGAATATATTTATGTTATGTTTTTCCTTATGATCCGGGTCATTTGATTTTGTGATTTATTAAATGGTCTTAGGGTAGTTCTCAGTACCCAAGATTAAACCTCAAATATCCTTACAAAATAAAATTTTAGCATTACGCTGCTACTTACGCCTATGGAGCTTTTATAGCAAAGTGCAACGTTCGAAAGAGTATCAAGTATTCGCGGAACAGCGTCTAGAAATTGCCCAGACGTGACCGAGAGAGCGCTTTTAACATTACCAACCTCTACGGAACAATCGCGACCGATTTAACGTCTCTGACTATTCAGTTCGGGAAACGTTACTATGAAATATCAATTTGTTAAACTGTTTTAATTTAGCTGGCAGCTGAGGCAATCTGAACTTGACGCTGGATTATTTTAGTGTTCGGCCTTCTCTGAGTTTGAGATGGGTTCGATAGTTGTGTTTTGAAATGAATTTTATTTATATTACTGAATTTAAATTTAATCAAAGCACCATGGAAATCATTTTTTACATATTTATTTCGAAAAATAACTTTTTTCACAAATATTCGGAATATAAGAAATACACTACATGGGCCAGATGTTTTTTACAGTAATTTAACATTCCATACTAATAACAGCTTACTATAAGGGTTAAATATCCGCAATGTCCTTCGATAGAATTTATTGGAACCATATAAAAATCTATACCTATAACTGAGTAACACCAGAACAACGAGTTTTATTATTCATATTTTTTTATTTGGTTTCCTAAATTCTTTATCTTAAAAATAGCCATAAATTTAATTAGAATATCCTATAAAACATTTTTTGCAATTGTAAATGTGCCTTTAGGTATAATACTTGAGTTTACTATAACCTGAAAAGTTAATCAGGTAAACAAATTAAACCTTTTTGTCAAACCACAAAATTACAATTATTTATGAATTTGGTTTCATCTAAATCACCAAAGAGTTGCAAAAGTTCATCGTTTCGCTAAAAAATATGTTTTTTTGACCCACGAACATTTTATCTTCTTTATTCGCAAAATATTGTATGTTTGTAAAGACAATTTTATTTGTGTTTCATTAAACTCACCATTTTGAAATTTTATACTTTGTAAAATCAAAGACAACAATTGATTTATTACACGTATTTAAGGTGAACTTATTTAAAGTTGCGGAAATTATCCCTGTAAATGTGTTTCCACTACACCTTTGGTCACAGAAAGTACAGAACTAAAATAAATAAAATATTATCTAAGAAAAATGTTATTTATACACTTATTGCATAGCTACATAATTTACCCGGGATTATGTTAAACAGAGTCTTTTTACGGAACTTAATGCCAATAATTTAATAAAACAACAGTGGGTAAAGGCCTACAAGAAATGTATAATATTATGATTTAAAAGCCTTCGCCACCAACACGTTATTAATCAAAATAAAACAGGGAGTACTTTGGCTATATTGTATCGATATTCGCATCAACTGACAGATACTTCTTGATACATCACCCGTGGCAAAGTGGCCCATCCATCATGGAGCTGAAAATGGCTTCCACCGCACATGGAGTTTGAAAATGACCTTTTATTTTCTGCACGATAAGTAACGTTGACTTTATGGGATTGGCATTATTTAACGTTTGTCTCTGGGGATCGTAAGATTTGAATAAGTTTTGCGAATTCTATATCGCATTATTTTTACGGTGAAAGTTCCAACCTGAAATCGTTGAAGCCAACAATAAATACGCTAAATATTCGTACTTTAAAAACGAAATCGTTCTTACACAGGCACATGATGCTTTCAGTAGTATACTTGAGAGTACTTGTGAGTGACTAAACAGGCTTGTATAAAATCGAGCTTACAATCTGTGGTAGAATTTTGAAAATAAACGATCGATTTATAGTACCGCAATCGTCTGCATAGCATAAAGCGGCCACACAATTATTCTCTTTAATATAATGGCTTAATGATATTAGGTCATTACATATGAAATTGGCGTTTTGTAAGGTAGGAACATAAAGTCAAAATTTTTAAACATATATATATATTTATTTAATCAAACTATGTACCATTGCTATCTATGCACGTTTGCATCTCATAAGTAGTTCATTGATCGCTTTACTAAAAAAAACCATTCGGACGGGGACTGCCCCATCGGAGTTGATTTTTTTCCCATTGCAAGAAGCTATCCAAATTTCGAAAAGAATGGTAATCTGCTGTTGGTCTAGCGTTGTCCTGAAGCAGCAGTGGCCTAGAGTGATTGACTAGCCTCGGTTGTTTAGTAGCTAGGTTTTCCATCATGGTTTGCAGTTGCTGACAATAGTCATTTGCCGTATTCGTCTGGCCCGATTTAAGAAAGCTGTAGTGAACGGCACAAGTAACTTTTTTTGAGTCAATTTTCGCTTGTGGCAGGATTTGGCTGGTTCGCCAGGGTTCAACCATTGCGATGAGCGTTCCCGATTGTCGTACAGGGTCCACTTTTCATCACAGGTCATGATTCGGATTTTAAATCCTGTGACTATTGTGCCGGTTGAGTAATGTAACGCTGTAGTCGACGCGCGTTTGTCGGCTTGCTGCACTCAATTCATGAGGTACCCACCTATCAAGCTTTTTTGCTTTAAGTGGATTAAAACAGTTTTGTCACTAACACCGCAGCCTACAGCTAACTCGGGCGTGGTTTGTGATGGATCCGCTTCCATAATAGCCTTCAATTCTTCATTATCAACTTTGGTCTCCAGCCGTCCATGGGGCTTGTTCTGCAGGTTGAAATTTCCAGAACGAAAACGTTGGAATCAAAAACGCACAGTGTTTTCTTTAGCGACACCGCCGCCATACAAGCATTAATACTTAGAGCCGTTTCTGCGGCACTGGTACCAAGGTAGAACTCGTACTCGTAAATAACGCGATATTTCAAGTTTTCCATTTTGTAAACTAAGTGAAGCAAAGAAAAGACCAAAAGAGGAAAAAACAAATGATTTACGGTTTTTGAAACACAAATGTGTGAGTAAAATACCTGTATAAATTTGAAATTGGAATTCTTAACTAAAGAGGAGATAATACAGATCAAAGTGGCCAGTACGAAAAAACGCCAATTTCATATGTAGGGACCCAATATATATGTAATTACGTAACATTGTATACTCTACTAATAAAAACGCTATGTATTGAATCTGTAAATAAGTGTGTTTTCTCTATTGTTAATTCAAGTTATCACACAAACTTTATATCTTATAAAGTAACATTTATTCCAAAGAAGTTACACAAGTTAAAGATCATGTAGAGTGCCTAAGAAAGAAGCGGATTAACATCTTATACGGAACACACTCGTAATGTAAGGGATCCACCTATATATTACTACCTACAATCTTAAGATTTTTTATAGTTCATACAAATTATTAGTTTTATAAACAAAAAACATTGTGAATACCACCGGCTGCGTACGGCTTTGCATGAAAGTAAGCGCACTCTGCATTAGAGTAAGCCATTGTGCCCTGCTATTTGTGCTGCCAATATGCGTGCGGAACAAAATGATGAGAGCTCTTTGTTTTGTATACAGGAGTACGTATCGTTTCGTGGTTTTTTATTTCTGTTTGAGGATCGACTTTTTCGAAAAAGTGCCTATTGTGTGGATTTTCACAGTTCTGCATAGATTTTTTTGACTCAATGTAGGATTTACTAAAATATATTTTTGGGCAACGAATGACATTATTTATCCAATAAACAATTAGTAGCACCATATTTATCAAACAATCCTGGTTATATTGTCTGGGTTTTGACTAACATGAACCGAGAAGTTATTATTCAAATGTTCTCACGCATGTCTCAAAACAAGCAGGGAACGTCCTACCGTATAAAAACTATTATAAATGTAAAGATTGTACGTTTAAATGTTTTATTTAAATCACGCAAATATAGATTTGGATGAGATTTGGTATACTTGTAGAGGTATAACATATAGGCTAATATTTATCCCGAGTAAATAACTCAACAAAAAAAGCACTTTTTCCAAGGGTTTAACGAGCCAAAGCCTAGTACCTACCTACCTAGAACCTATTTAATTAAAAGTGTAACAAACGCATACAAGACAAACAACAAATTAAAGCTGAGTGTAGTAATTTTTTCGACTGAAATCTCTTTCTTTAGTCCTATCCTAAAGTTCCAGACGAAAACCCTTCCATTTAGATGGCAAATCAAAACCGCCTGTAGGTACTATGAATTCCTCCGAAACTTATGAATTTGCTTCAAGTTCGGTAACGTGATCCTTGTTCGACGTTTACCGTGTAACGTAAGCCTCTTTGTCCGTGGATTATTAAATTTCAGCGAAGACTTTCCTGCGACGCCGCTAGTATTTAAAGCACCTAGAATATTTTAATATCGAATATCGTATTCTGATGGTTATATTTAGGTGTCTTGATTTTTAGATACTCTGTCTTTATAAATTAATTCGGTTGCCGTGACTTTCCAGGTGGATTTACGATCGGTTTTACAATACGATAATGAAGCTTACTTTATAATAATTACAATTTAAAGTATGTTGTAAAAGGTGTTTATTAAAGGTGTCTTGTTTAATAAAAAACTATTTCTCTAATTAATACTAATAAAATCCGAACGAATCATCTGTTTGTAATCCTAACAAAATTACAAGCTCCTGTATTATTCACAGGGTAGTACTTCCTGTTCTTTTTCTTAAAAATAACCTTGAATTTAATCCAGCAATTTAATCCCAAATCTAAATAGTGTTTCAAACAAACATGTATACGATAGTACTAAAAATATTTTATTTCGTTACAGGTAATTAGACGGCTGAATGTTTTCAGAGGAATATGTAAGCAAACTTCATTTTATATGTCAATTGAATAATGGGTCACTCTGAATTCATGTGATGCTCTGAATTCATCGAATACCATAAAATCTTATCTTATTTACCCGTTCCATCGGGAGTTTTAAAGTCATAACTGCAGGTTTATAAGTCGATAACAATTGCCTCTGCTAAACCCACACGGTTCCTTAATTTTACCCGCACAATCTTAATTGTCAACGTAACAGGATTCTCTTTGATTAATCTCCTCAAAAGAATTCTTACCTTTGGTAAGTTGTGATGGAGACATTTGGGACACGGAAAAGGGGATGAAGATTTCTCAAAAAAAAACTGACTTTTTGTGTTTGCGGCTTATTATTGGTTTTGCTTCATTTCGATCGAATGGTTTAGTAAAATAAATGTTATTTTTCTTGGAAAAAAAAAACAAAAACTTAAAGGGATTAATTGATTGAAAACATAATACAAAATAATAAAAATTAAACTCATGTAATTGTGTTTAAAATATTACTGTGTATTTCTTATATTTAAAAAGGTACTGTACAACGAAGTGTACTTGGTGGTTACAGCATTTCAATTTTGGTTTTCTGTTAAAATTGGCTTGTGATGAAAATAAAAGAAATACATTTTTCGATCTCAGCTTTTTTTCCAATTTAAACCATATAAAACAGATTTTAGTTTGTTATTACAGAACAAAATCAGATTTTATTCAAGAACAGAACAAGGTCATATTAACACTGGACTAAGGGCGAAAAGAAACGACGTATGGGGTGAATAAATAATAATAATAGATCTGAAACTTAATAACTGAAAGCGTGTACGCAGACACACCGCGAGCTTCTATATACAATATGTAATTTACTGCTTGTGTTTCTTTGTTTAGATCTAACATTCAACAGTCTACCATTGAAACTGAAATGGGTTGTAGGTAAAAATCGTATTAATGATTTTCCTAGTCACCATCGTTATAATCAATATTTTTTAAATTAATATAAAGCTATTTTCACAAAATGAGATTAAAACAAATTATTGAAAGAACCCTGTGGATCATTTTGTAGATAAAAGTTTAATTAAATTAAATTATAATTAATTCAACTAAAACAAAAGTAGGCGTTAAAGAAAAACATAAATAATAAGCGAATTAATCGCTTTTTATGAAGATATTTTGTTCCCACAGTCTACTAATTGTGTTTTAAATGTATTTTTTCTTTTTGTATTTTTTCTTACTTTTAACTCTGAATCCCCATAACCTACCCCTACCTAAACCTACCCCTAACCTAATAACCTACCCCATTTTACAGAACATGTCTTTTCCTTTTTCGTTTATTAAAATTTTCTTAAACTTGTTGCAATAACTTTCGTGAGTGAACCACCGCTCATACCTTGGTTCAAATCTCTAAAATTGAAAAAAAAAGAAATAGTGCTATGTTTAAGAATGCGGCCTCATCATATGCCACTTAATAAATTTAATTACTTAATGTGTAAAACAGACAGCCCTAATTGTGTAATTTGCCAACGTGAGGAGAATTTACTCCATTTAATACTGGAATGCCAAATTAACCAGGAAATGCGATTGTCATTTATGCAGGATACTCAGTGCTCTATGAAAGAATTACTGTTTAAGTTCCATAACATACTAAGTTCTAACTTCACTCAAGGACACAGCGACAGACTCCTTAGTTTTGTCATACACTCCCTAGCTGTAATTAATCAAAAGATTGTAAGGCTTATAAAAACAAGAATAAAAAAAATAAAAAAAATTGTTGCAATCGCGCCATCTATTGAACTGCTCTGTTATCTAAAGCCTGAAACGTGAAGCTACCTCCAACGTGTTATTTATGAGTAAGTACAGTTAACGGGTCTAAAATGTAGAGGGCTCTTTGAAAGGAAAATGATGTTTAAGGAAATAATTGTATGTGGCTCCAGTCTAATGTTTGTTGGTCTTATTTCGCAGTTCCGTAAAATGTTTATTAATATAATAATGTTTAATTTAGGTAGTATATCAAAACAATTTTATATGAACATGCAAATCTGCCCAAATGTTATCCACCCCATTCGGTGGGTTTGTTTTGCCACGTTTTCCATACTTAATCATAAATATTAAAACAAATAAACATAGACCCACCCTGATATAATATAAACCCCAACCCTGATGATAAAAAATAAATATTTCTTGACAAAACAAATAATAATTTACTTATTGTTATATTTATTCATTTATCAACAATTCATATCCAAGCTTAACAAAACGAGTATAGTTCCCCAGTTGAGTAATAAAACATTAATATCCGTAATGCCGGGGCCCACGGAACTATAATTGGAATACGTGGTTCATGTAAAACGTGATTAATCTGAGCAGGGTAATCAGGATCCCGCTGATTAACTATGCTACCTTGTGTCACTAATGATCTTCATTGTTTGTTTTGGTTTAGGGCTGTCTTATGAGGATCTACACGCCGGTATTCTAGAATGCTTCTCATAGAGATCTATGCTACAATAAAAGGCAGCTACTTTATTCTTCAGTTGAGATTACCGCTTGGAACATTCAAATAATCTAAGTATGATGGAAGTATGATGTCACGACTTAAAGACATACAGTTTTAGACGGCTTTTTTGTTAAGGTTCTCTCTTTTATGATCATAAAGCAAGTTCAGTTTACTTTGTGATCGTGCTGTTAAATTTAATTTTGTTCAAGTCAATGAAAACACGCGTTAAAAATTTTTTTATCCTTAGGTCTTTACCTATGAAATTGCCGATTTTCAAGAAATAAATGAAGCGTAATTTTTTTTATTTCTATTAATCAAAATAATCACCCATGCAATCAATGCATCTTTGCCAACGCATTGGTAGCTTATTGATGCCTTTCTTGAAGAAAGCAGCTGGACGGGAGGCAACAAATTCTTCAAAGGCATTTTGTACTGCCTCTCGGGTATGGAATTTTTTTCCCGCCAAGAAGTTATCCAAATTCTGGAAAAAGTAGAAGTCTGTAGGCGCAAGGTCTGGTGAGTACGGCGGATGACGGAGAACTTCCAACCCCAACTCTTGTAGCTTGGAGACCGTCTGCTGTGCAGTATGAGGTCGCGCGTTGTCGTGTAGGAGCAGTGGAGCCGAACGATTGACCAAAGCTGGTTGGAGACGTGCGAGCTTCTCCATCATTGTGTTCAGTTCTTCACAGTACCTACACATCTGCAGTAATGCTTGTCCCGTTTGGCAAGAAGCTGTGATGAATTACACCCGCGTTAGACCACCAAACAGTGACTATCACTTTTCTAGGGGTAAGTTTTCGTTTAGGGCATTGTTTGGGTGCTGAACCAGGGTCCAACCAACTTGCTGAGCGCTTACGATTGTCAAACAGGATCCATTTCTCGTCACAAGTAACAATGCGGTTCAGAATTCCTTCATTTGTATGCCTGCTGAGCAGTGCAAGGCACGTCTCCACGCGTACTTCGCGCTGGCGGTCATTGAGTTCGTGGGGTACCCATTTGTCAAGCTTTTTTACCTTGCCAATTTGACGCAAATGGACCAATATTGTTTTGATGCTAACGTCGAAAGCTGCTGCTAATTCAGCCGTGGATTGAGTTTCATCAGCTTCCACAATTACCTTTAATTCGTCATTGTCGACCAAAGTTTTCGGACGACCACGGGGTTCATTTTTCAGGTCAAAATTTCCAGAACGGAAGCGGGTAAACCAATAACGGGTGGTGCGTTCGTTTGTAGTGTTCGCTCCGTAAACGTCGTTGATGTTGTGTGCCGCTTGTGCCGCTTTGCTGCCACGACGGTACTCACACTCCATAATTACTCGAATTTTTAACTTATCCATGATGACGAAAAATGTTCGAATGCGTTGAAAACAAAACACTAACTATTAAACAAATGACGATTTTAGAAAAAGAATTCCATGTTTGTCAAATAAAATTAATTTGAAATTAGAATTATCAGTCAAAAAAAAATATTTTCATTTGAAATGGCCAGTACGGCAAAACGGCAGTTTCATAGGTAAAGACCTATTATTTGCTCGCACATTGGCTAGTCATTTGTCTTTCGATTCACTTAAAGTGAAGTAACGACGTAGACGGGGACGTTATCCCTATACAAGAATGGACTACCCTACACCGTGTTATTAAAACTCTGATATATGCTTGGCATAAAAGAGATGTACTAAACTTGAAACACTGCGTAAGTAAAATTGTTATACGGGTAATATTGTTTTTTTTTGTACAAATGGTTGCAGCTGATTTGTGAAAATTTTTTGAAAAAGTGATATAATATGAACAAATCCATTTATGTTCTATTAAAATCGTTTGACAAAGAATATTATTTTGACCAAAGTGGTAGTCTTTTGTTTATATTACCTTAAACCCCTTAAATCGTAACACATATACAATTACATATTTCGTTTTCATGTCTCATCATTGTATTTATTATGTTTTTATCCTTTAACAATAAAGATTGTCGTAATACTGCCCAACGGTAATAAAATAACCCGAAGTTTGGCTTTACGTACACAATCGCATTAAAACATTGTTTCTCTTATCAACCCGACCGCTGCCGTACCAATTATAACAAACGAAATGTAAATAATACACAACAAGTTCGCCGCCCATAAATTAATTTCAAGATGGTAGGCCTGAGGATTTACTTTGTTTCTTCTGTATTAATTATTATTTGTTTATTTTTCTATGTAGAACGAACAAGCAACGATTTGATTTTGGGGCGAAAGCCCATCGGTCTTCATCAAGGTTATTTTGTTGATGGTCAATTTATGTATGTTCTAGGTACCTATATCTATTAGAGAGGGATTCGGTCAATATTGTTTGATGTTTTTAATTAAAGGTTCTGTGTAATCAAAACCGAACCGTTATGTAATATTTTTTCATTGATAAAATACATTTTGTTTATATTTGAACAACATTGTTCTAATAATTTATGTATCAAATATGTACTATACTCGTGTATATATTTATTAATTCAATAAACTATCGTATATGTTCATAATAACGACAGTCACTACATCGACGGCCGCTGTATCCAAAACGTTCCATCGACGGGTTGTCTAGACAGTACCCCAAATCGATGGTACGCTACATCGGCAATACACCAAATCGATGGTAAGCTACATCGACACACCAAATCGACAGTATACCGTATAGGAACAAAAAAAAAATAGTTTATTGGTTTTTTGAACATTGTAACTTTCTGATAGGGTAAAATGTAAAAAATCAGTTTAGTAGTTTCAAAGTTCGCGGCTTACATACAATAGCATAATTTCCCCCCTCTTTGCTAAAGCTAAAACAAAGTAAAAAAGGATGATGTAGTAGTACTGCAGTCTTTTTAAGGCGATTTTTTATACTACCTCAGTGCAACTTTTCCACAGCATAAACATCAGTGTTCCCAGCGAGGACTTGTTCCGAGTCAAGATAGGAGCAGTCAGTAAAAAGATCAAAAAGCATACTAACTTGATTCCTAGGTCTTCAAAGCGTTAAGGTTTACTTGGTTTCCTGCTTTACTGACTTCCTGTGTGACTATCGGCTCTAGGTATAGATTTCTGAACACCGCGACAAGTTAAGGCTCTTGTTAGCAAGACTTTTGTTATTTCTAAGCATACTTTGTTATAGCATAGCATGCTAGTATTGCCCCTGCTAAAAGACAGAACCACAGCGTCCTCTACGGGACTTAGCGACGAATTTTATACAAAAATAGAAACGGACTTCAAAACGTAAGTTTAAGTATGATAAATAGCACTATGTCGACATACATAATGGATTTTCCTTTCCTTTTATTCTGTTTTCTTTCCTAATAATTGTGCTAGCTCCGACCTCATCAATAAATATTTTTATCATATAAGTTACTTATGTATTATTATTTTTTGCATATTAATCTGAATTATTTTTAAAGCATTATCTACTAAGCTTGAGAAGAAGAGAATAAGTAAACAATATTGAAGCCACACCATTTATATTTTTTACTCTCTCCTCCTCTCTCTCTCTCTTACATACTCTCCAGTCCCTATAGAAATCAGCGGTACCTTATTACATTATTTATAAACTTTATCATGCCTTTCTTTAATATTGTGTGTGCAATATAATATTATTTAAAAAACCGACGAGATGCGTTTTGTCATTCTTACTAAATTCACATTTTTATATTCAACATAACTCTCCTTAAAAACATTGGGTTTGTCAAAAATGAGTTTACTTGTGAAAAAGGCAAGCAATATTTAATTAAAAAATATTAAAACGTTATTAAACTTAAACAAATTCGTTTTATGAATTACTATAGATTGTAATTAAATGTACTTGGTAAACAAAAAAAGTTAGGCACCGATGTATGTTAGTTACGAAGTGAGAGCTGTTATATAATAGGTCTTTACCTATGAAACTGCCGTTTTGCCGTACTGGTCATTTCAAATGAAAATATTTTGTTTTTGACTGATAATTCTAATTTCAAGTTAATTTTATTTGACAAACATGGAATTCTTTTTCTAAAATCGTCATTTGTTTAATAGTTAGTGTTTTGTTTTCAACGCATTCGAACATTTTTCGTCATCATGGATAAGTTAAAAATTCGAGTAATTATGGAGTATGAGTACCGTCGTGGCAGCAAAGCGGCACAAGCGGCACGCAACATCAGCGACGTTTACGGAGCGAACACTACAAACGAACGCACCACCCGTTATTGGTATACCCGCTTCCGTTCTGGAAATTTTGACCTGAAAAATGAATCCCGTGGTCGTCCGAAAACTTTGGTCGACAATGACGAATTAAAGGCAATTGTGGAAGCTGATGAAACTCAATCCACGGCTGAATTAGCAGCAGCTTTCGACGTTAGCATCAAAACAATATTGGTCCATTTGCGTCAAATTGGCAAGGTAAAAAAGCTTGACAAATGGGTACCCCACGAACTCAATGACCGCCAGCGCGAAGTACGCTTAGAGACGTGCCTTGCACTGCTCAGCAGGCATACAAATGAAGGAATTCTGAACCGCATTGTCACTTGTGACAAGAAATGGATCCTGTTTGACAATCGTAAGCGCTCAGCAAGTTGGTTGGACCCTGGTTCAGCACCCAAACAATGCCCTAAACGAAAACTTACCCCTAGAAAAGTGATGGTCACTGTTTGGTGGTCTAAGGCGGGTGTAATTCATCACAGCTTCTTGCCAAACGGGACAAGCATTACTGCAGATGTGTACTGTGAAGAACTGAACACAATGATGGAGAAGCTCGCACGTCTCCAACCAGCTTTGGTCAATCGTTCGGCTCCACTGCTCCTGCACGACAACGCGCGACCTCATACTGCACAGCAGACGGTCTCCAAGCTACAAGAGTTGGGGTTGGAAGTTCTCCGTCATCCGCCGTACTCACCAGACCTTGCGCCTACAGACTTCTACTTTTCCAGAATTTGGATAACTTCTTGGCGGGAAAAAAATTCAATACCCGAGAGGCAGTACAAAATGCCTTTGAAGAATTTGTTGCCTCCCGTCCAGCTGATTTCTTCAAGAAAGGCATCAATAAGCTACCAATGCGTTGGCAAAGATGCATTGATTGCATGGGTGATTATTTTGATTAATAGAAATAAAAAATATATAAAAAAATTACGCTTCATTTATTTCGTGAAAAACGGCAATTTCATAGGTAAAGACCTAATATATCACACCTGCTATATTTACATAATTCTTGCATATAATAAGTAATACGTATAATTTCAACGGCACAATATACCATAAGCATAGTAAAATCATCAATTATATATTCATCATTAATATATTTTTTTATAACAGTATAACTTTCATGACATTATTTTATTTCAAAAGTTATGTTTCAGAGACTTCACGCTTGGCAAAGGATTATTAGTGACATGTTTACTAGCCATAAAATTGAACGTTGTTGTGATAGCATTGCGTCTGACAGCCAACACTATTTACAACTTTACACGGTTTCGTATAAACGATTTTATTGGAGATTGCTGGATTAGTAAGTTTGAATTGCATTTTTGAATGTCAATCGGATTTGAACAGAAGCAACATGAAAACCATGTAAAAATTCTAAGATATGTTTGGAAAACTCACGTTTATTCTTATGAACTTCGGGCTCCAATAGACCAATAGCCAGCGTTTTTTTCTTTATTGGTAACATTTCGTTTAAATAGTGCTGTCTCTCAACTCTACTCAATTGTATGACCAATCTGTTTTAAGGGTGTACACCAATCGATCGATCGTCGTGGTAACACCCTAAGAGTTAAGCAAAAGAGAATGAGATAATTACAGTACTAATCGGTACTGCCTTGTTAACTTCAAACCATTATTAGCACGATGTGGTGTATGAACGTGACACTCTGAGATCTGCCAGAACTACTTCAAATTTTTTACGAGTTTTAAAACGAATAGAGCCACCAGAGTACTCCAAAATAATACTCGTATAATATGATAAATGAAATCAAAATCCGTAAATTCAACAACGCTTGGCCAATTTTTTGTGTCCAAACCAAGCGTCGTATATAATGTACGTCGGAACGATGCTAGGAACTCTTAACCAACACAATATGGTACAATATTGCATTCCAGCTGCTCCGTAGCATAAAGCTTGAATCATTTGTCATAGCAAACAGTATAAATGTGGAATCCTGCGCTACAATAACGCCATTTGTATACCCCACCTGCCAGTAAGATTGATACTTGCTATAGTAATAAGGTTTTTTTTGGAAAATAATTAAGATTTTCAGCAATTTATATTTTTCTTCACATTTAAAGATTATCATATCCGTTAAAACATTTTAGTTTACGTACTTTATATATTTTAATCATAACTAAGGACCCTTTATGCATTTCAGAATTGTATAAAAAACATGTAACTTTCTATAAAAAATTATATTTGAATAAATAATGCATTAATAATGTAAATGCGATATTTGTTTAAATTTCAAATTATATTTCGATCACATTTTCGTATACTTATATATTTGATGGCAAATAATTGTTAATTTTGTTTTCTGATTACTTAAGGGAAACTAAAACAAACCTCCAGAGAGCATTCAAGACGCGTAGTGCTTCTCAACTTATTCAGAGCCATGTTAAAAAAGGCATTATATCAACTTGTAAAATGATAGATTAATCCATCCCCGGCACGGTACTTTCCGCATCCCCTTAGGAAATTAAAAATAGCAATTACAATTTAATAACTTGAAAGTTCATAAACAAAATAAAAAGAGTACTTTGCGATATAGTCGCCTTTTCTAAAGGATTTTATAAAGGAGTTTGGGCAAGACCGTCGCCAAAGACGAAGGCATATGTGGCATGACCATTGGTGTCTTTTGTAGGTCTATATGAGTACTTTAATGCTTCTTCAAGCAGTATATTAAAATTTCTAAAGTGACCTTTTTTATGCATTTATGGTTATTTTTATAAATATGTACAAAATTTTTTTTCTATGAAATCTGTGTTATTTTATGGGTCTTTTATATTTTCTTACATGACAAGTCATTTTATTTCTTATTTATAATTATTTGTATGTTTTTCTTCTTCTAAGTTCTAGATAATGTTCGCGCATTTATTTTAATTTCTAAAGATACCTGTACTTATCTGTTTAGCATATCATAATACTTCGTTACGTTTTCGTTAACGCTTTAAATTACTATTTATCTGCGTTACAATTACAGTTAAAACGAGTTTAAGTATTACGACGGCCGTCTCGATTATGATAAAAAAACACAAGGTCAAAATGTTACGGAATATCACTTGCACCATTACGTTGGAATCATCCTTAGCTAATATTCGATTTAGTGTTTTCAATAGCTTAGTCGGTTGAGTGGCCTAGTGGGTAGTAGCCCTGCCTCATACTCTGAAGGTCCCAGGTTCGCAGTTCTAGTTGGATCATTCAGTTATGTGATGAACACAAATGTTTGTTCCCAGGTCATGATTGTAAATATTTATACATCTATTCTTATTCTGGGTTCCCCCCAGATCGCTGTATGGTCATCTATAACACAAGCTTTGCTTATTTTTGGGACATACAGTTGGTGTGTCCGTCTGGGGATGTATTATTTATTATTATTGTAATTGCTCGTTCTTACGACCCGTACACGTTAACGGATATTGATTGATTCTTGATTTGGATAGTTTGGCGCCTACTTCTTTTGCTCAATGATTCTTTTTATTTTAAAATTGATTCATACATGAAAGTTCAGTTTAGTATTACGGAACAGAAATATTTGTGTTTCACGTTAGAAGTCCTGGAAACCAGACGATCATATTTTGGAGAGAGATAAGAATAATTATATGCTGCTATACCTCTAATAATCGATATTAATGTGTCATTACATTATCCTCTACATGAAAGAATAAAGTTCTTTTGTAAGAAATTGAATTAATTTCTTTTTTGTGATTTTTCCAAATCTGAAAACTAGTTTTGTAACTCTTGCAAGTATTATTTTTACACTTCAACAAAGTTATGGTCATCCTTAAAAATGAAATGGCTTGTTAAAACTAATTTCTATAATGGTAATACGTCCCGATTATGATTTATTCTGATCGAAAATGAACTCAACTATAATAAAAATGAATGAAACAATACTTTGTTATGACATAAAAAGTAATTCTTTTTTCCCAGAACAATTAAGATTTTCTCTGCACAAAACACACAAACGGCTTAGGCCCTTAGCTAGTTACGTAATGAATAAAGCCACGACATTTGTATCAAGTTAAACAATACAGGGTGTCTAAATTAAATTCCAAGTTCTGTAATTAATATTTCAAAGCAAAAAGTTTCCTTTAATCCTTGGTTCCTACAGGATTCAGGCCTTTCATAGACACAATATAATTTGATTTTCAATTTCAACTTTATTTCAAGTGCCCTTACTTTAATTCTGAATACTTGTTCTGAATATTAAATCATTTTCAGCTTAGTTTGGTCTTATTTGTGTTTTGATGTTGCCTTAAAGAATAATTACAATAACATCTTTATCCAGGTACAGTTTTGTAAATTTACGTTTGTAGTAGAATTTTTGGAATAATGAATGAAGTATTTTTGTTCATTTTAGTCAATGATATTTTAAGCGGATTAAGATTTAATTGGCGTGATCCATTATTCGAGGAACTTTTAAAGATTTTAGACGTTTATGAAAAATTTTGTTTGATGTGAACCAAAGTAACAGTGAAATTCTTTGCATAAAAAATTATCATGACCGAGATTTTAGTTTTGTAGAATATTTTCTTTTTAATATGAATTAACAACTGAAAATCAAGATACACTTTGCGTTCACCAAGCTCAGCGTTCACACCCTTTTAAGACGACGCGCAAACTTAAGTGTCGTTCAAGCACCCATAGAGAAAAGGCCCTTGATTTGAAGACCGATCATGGTCGTCGAATCCGTGCTCAAGACGCCAGTTATATTTTGATTAATCTTGTTGTTTTGTTTAATTTAGAACATGTTTCAGAACTTTGCAAATATTCAATAGCCTGTAATATAATCGACTCTTAGACAAATATTTGATGATCACAGTGCTCTGATTCAGTTTAAAAAAAAAACATAATTAGATATGCACGTGGGTGTGCAAACAATAGCTCATTTTAAGCTTTTTTAGGCTACAAAAGCGAGCAAGCGTAGCCCAGTAGCCAATAAAAGTAGCTGTACCATAAAGATACTGCACTCTCGTTAAATAATACAAAAATGTGCTGTATCCTTATTCAGGAGCAAATAAAATTATAAATATTTGCCCTAGAGATACTTCTAAAACTAATAAAATCTAGGATGCAATTTCGCTGAGTTTCCTCAAAGATATTTGACAAAAGAGCGGCCCTTGTTCAATTTCGTGTTATATAAATTTGCTAATGAGAGTTTTTACTTAATAATAGCCGTGTTTTATACCTTTTATAAAAATTTTGTAAAATCTAATTGCTTGACATGCTAAAAATCAAAAGATGTTACCATATTTATTTGAGGTATTCTTAAACCTTATTAAACGGGAGCCATTCAGAAATTTTTATTGAAAATAGTTTTATTTAAATAAAATTTTGACACATATTACTTGTTTTGTATATTACCTTGACCGTTTGCGATCCCTAGTTGCGATTCTATGTATCAAATAGAATTCACAGAGCAGAGAACACGAAAGAAAATGATATTTAATGAAATACAAACTTCATGCAAACTTTCTAATGAACTGTTCCCGCTAATGATGATATGATGTCTCGCTCGAAAAGTTACATCACAGATTTTGTTATGTATTATAAATATTTTTATTGTTTATTTTAAGAAGTATATATAAAACAAAAAGTTGTGATGTGGTCGTCGTCGTATGGTATATCTGTCACATTATTTGTTATGAGAAAGCAATGTTGCAGCGTTATTGATTCTTAGTTTTGCATTATAATTTCCTTTATTATATTTTATTATGTTTGAATCTCATTCATATTTATAAATGAACGTGGACTTGTGTTTAAGTTTACGCTTGTTACATTACTTAATTAAAAAACGACAGATTTCACGCAAACTGTATTAAAATTTGTAACTCAAATTCTTATTTGTGTGTGCCCAGATCATAATATTACAACCTTTAATACATTAAGACGAAAGAAATTTCAAATTTCAAAACATCTAACTCTCGAAGAAAGCTATGCATTTTACTAGTATGCTACTTACATAATACGTAGAAAAAGTCCAAGGTTTTTAGTTTCAGGGTTTATCCAATGGAAATAAACGACACGACACATATCATTATTCCATTCCATCCTTTTCCAATGAAAGTCTTAAAATTCTATCAAATCAAATCAAATTTATTGCATTATAGGTGGTAAGTTATCAAGATTCACAGTATAAAAGCCTCTCACACTACAACTGTACAACAGCATGCAATATTACACACAAGCAGATTAAAAGCTAACAAATTAAGATCCAACACATAAACAACATGTGAACGTAAAATGCAACACAATAACAACTAATTTCATAATATTTTACAACAGCTATGCTTAACGATATCAATATATAAGCAGAAATGCATTTCAAAGAGTATCTGAATATATGTCTATACTGATTTTTTTCATTTGAATGTGTATACCGTCAAAAAAGAAAAGGTCATTTATATCGTACGGCACATACTTTAAAAGGTACTGTCGGCATACATTAAACAAACTAAGTAAATAATTTTTTTTTTTGTTAATCGACTGTGAATGTGATTACAAATAATAAAACCGTCAATCGTCATTTTATTCGAGTTTTCAAAACTGTCCCTAATTCAAGAAAATAAACTTGCTTGCACACAACCTTTTTTAAGTCTCAAACTTCACAATTCTCTATGATTTCGTAGCAAAATTGTCTTTATAAAAGCCGCCTTAGGGTGTTAAAAGTTGTTGACGTTAAAAGAATACCTTGTGGACTATCACAACGAATAATCATTGAGAAAATAACAAAATGAGCTTTATTAAAAACAGATACGATTAATAACAATGCATACTAAAAATGCTGACTTTGTGTGATAAAAACCTTTTAACTATACAAACCGTCAAAAAGGCAATTATAACAAAAAAAAAACTTTTCCTGGCATAATTGTTCTGTTGACTGTACTACAGTGTACAAGGACGAGGAAGCCTCCGAAATTCAGTACCATTCAGCCATTCGCGATCGTAAGCCGTGTGATGCAGCTCCCCGAGCTTGGCGCGCCAAAAACTTGCCGACATTTAAGCGCGTAGTCAACTTACTTCAATGGATTCATTTTAATGAGATGTTCACGAATGCTTTGTGGTTTATTGACGGTTGTCATGTAGATTTAAAACATTTGTAAATAAATCAAAAGTATGAAGTTTGAAAAGTAAAAATTGTTTTACAATGCTATGCTATGTAAGTATTGTTTATATTGGTTTAGTATTGCTTTAAAATATAAATTTAGTTCAGATGCGAAGAATTTGCAAAATAGTTGTTTTTTTTTTAAATTATCTCTAGTAAGCTTTGTAAGAATTAAATAAAGATCCATTACCTGAAATTAAAAGGGATTATTTTTTTTTTAGCAAAGGAACTGATTCATTTACCTTACGCTTTACTCAAGATAAACGTGAAGTTTTAAAATTAAGATCTCAAAGGGACGATAAAAGGCGTGATTAACATTTATTTAAAGTAATGCCTTCATTTAAGAGGTTCTGGCTCGTAAAGTTTAACATAGTTGTTAAAATAACTTGAGACATGGTGAGGGACGCACTGTAGATGCTCACACATGTTGTATTGCTATGTTTAGTATGGTCGGACTTGCTCTAATGACTAGGTTCGATAAAGAAAGTAATAAAAACAACTTTGAAATAAAGCGCTCTTATTTGAACTAAGTTATTTTTGAGTCCTTACTTTTTTGGTAATTTGGTGTCTTTTCACAAAATTTAAAAAAAGCACATCTTCATATCAAATAGTTAATGATACAGATTCATGTGAAGTCGGAACTTGACTACTTAAAACCTTTTGCTACTAGCAGCAGCGAATTTCATATTTTCTATCACATTGTGACAATAGTGATGTTAAAGTTACTTTTTAATTTTTGTTTTTATAATTACAATTTATTATAGTCGTATTAATCATCGCCCCCGTTCCATGAAATTGTTCAACTCAATCTAAGCTGCCGTATCGTTTCGCACTTTTGATCGATTATGTAAAATGTAGTCGGCCTTATGTGCTGAAATGATACCCCAAGGATCCAAACTTTCGTTCCATTGACTATTCAGGTCGTTCTACTGTGAAATAAATATAAATTTAACAGTTAATCCTATATAAAAAAATAACTGTTACAGTAAGTCATTCCAATTCTTAAAGTTCTCATTGAGGATATGATAAAAAAAGTATCTCAACATATTTTGAGACAACATATAGGTATAGTTACGAGTTAGTTTGCTAATAAATTTCTATCTCATATTAAACTAATGATTGATTGTGATGATTGCAATAGAATATTCATAGATAATGGATTAATTACATTGTTAACTATTAATTATACATCAATTAAGAATATAATTGTAATTAAAACATTATATAATAAACTATATTATAATTATATTGTTAATGTATTTGACGGATATTAAAAAAACTGATAAAATTTTGATAAATCTGTCTGTAAAGAAGAAAAGGTCCGCCGCGGCATGCTTCGCATCAGCTCGACTCAAAAAGTCAGTAAGGAAACGGTCCTCCAGCGCATTAACGCACAACGCCAACTCACAGTAACAAGAAGCGCAAAATCGCATATCTCGGTCTCCTGCTTCGGCACGATTAATATTAACTTCCTCAACTTATTTTGATAGGAAAGGTTGATAGCAAGAGACGTAAAAAGTCATGGTTAGGTAACATAAGGTAGTGGACTGGAATCGAGAGCAGAGAAGAACTGTTCTGCCTGGCCTTGAAAAGGGACAAATACTCCAAATTGACAGCAAACCTACAGTAATGGAGCGGCACCTAAAGAAGAATAAAGAAGAACATTTCATTACTCAAAGGCATTGAGTGTTTGACTCTGCTTTTCGTTTTGTTTAAAATAACTATTTATAAATATTCCACACAGTTTGGACAGTAACGTGCTGATGAAACACCTTATTTATTCCATATCTCTACGGTGAATGGCAGATTTGATTTTGTGAAAATATGTAGAAAACTTAAAATTTTCGGAACAAATCTTTATCATATATCTTTGAAAAACTTTGTAAATTAATGTATGTAAAATAACCTCAAAAATTGCGAACAATTGTAATATCAATTCGTAAAAAGAGCAAAATTTGGCCGTTGAGTTATTTTTCTATGTTGTAATAATAACTTTAAATTATGTTTTTGTTGCGGAATTTTTCACACCTCTTAATGACTTTTGATAACGTGATTTTGATACAGTCCTTTCAGTGAATATATGAACCGCAAATTAAACAGCGCGCGAGATGTAAATTGTATTATAATGACACGTACCTAGATGTCCTTTTACTTCCTATATATTGCATTTTGTTTGACTGTCATCAATATAATCATGAGTAGTAATTTAACTATAATTAGGCGTATAAATTCATATAAATATACATTGAAGGAGGCTAAATTTCAAGCATCAAGAACAATGTATATGAAGAAATGTTAAAGGCATTCGGAACAGGTTATGCGAATAAACTGGTGCTGTGTAAATTCTAAACGAAGACTTTCTTAGCTAGTGTAGGAAGTTAATAAACATAATTATTCATTTTATTCTGAGGAAAAGAAAAAGGGAAACTAAAATGGTTTTCGTGTTAAATTGTGCATATCTCTCGGGATAAGAATGAAAGATAACCTTTTCTGTACCCCTGACCACCTAATGTATGCTAATGTTCACGTTGTATAGTTCAGACGGGAAGCATAGCAATCGAACAAACAAATAAACTAACACTTGCTCACAATCATAATATGATATTTAACATTTTCGATTTGAAAACTCACCGAATTCGGACGAGAAGCGTGTCCAAGATACATTTATCCTCGTTGTTTTAAACATATTGCACACACGATGAAATGTGAGATCAGCGTTCTTTGTACACAGGAAAAAATCACATAACAGTATCAAAAACAACCATAAGTTTCAAACTACTTCTCATACTCGTATAATACCGGGTACATTTCTGTTTCCCACTCAATACTATTTGGATTAACATCTCAACATTACATATTTATTTGATATTAAAACTCCACTTCAACATTTTCATGTTCAATGCTATTGCATTAAAAGCAAGAAATGTGATACATTAGATTATATTTAAACCGTTTAAACAATTTTATAAGAAAAGCTAATAAATAGTGTTTTTAGTGCAATATGTGTAGTAAACAATATTTTTTTTGTTACTTGACGTTGTAACGACCACCCCTTCCTGATCTTCTCTCTGATCATATAAGGGAATGTCATAAATAAAAATTTGAAATAGATACATAAATATAATATAAAACCTAACATATATCTGTCAACTTTATTCTAATACTTCCTATTCAAAATATATATAAAACCTTCAGTTATAAATTACAGAATGAGAAATTGTAATTGGCACAATATAAAGATTTATCAATAAAAAATACAATATTTATTTGGCATGATCGTCTAAGGTTGGGTAGGACTCTTCGTTGTGTTGCATAGTAACCAAGTTCTTTTCCGAGGTATGTGACAAAGATAAGAAACAAAGAATGTTTTAAGAATGCAAAGTAAATTATTATAGTAATAAAAATATATAATATAATAAATACATACAATATATAATAAGAGGTAATAAAGAACTGTTGAAATGGATTTGATAAATTAAAATGAATTGGAAATTTATAAAAAATGGGTGTGAGTAGGGCCCCTATCCTCGCCCTAGTCATGTGAGAGACATCCTTTCATTTTTTTGAATTTCTCTCTCCAGGATTCACCAATCCAACACCCGAGTGTTAGTACTGAATAATAATGATAAAATAAAAATACTTTGTAAGTAAATAAGTTTATAAAGATAAGTAGAGGATGGAATATGGTGAGATTGTAAGAATAAATAAAGCTAACAATAAATTCCACAATCTTGAATAAAGTTATTTATATCACAAACCCAAACCTTGCAGATACTTTAATTTAATCTAAGTAGTGTAATCTCCAAGTTGGATCATTTTCGGAAGGGTAACTCTAATATCTATTTCATGATAATTGTTATTTATTCAGGCAAAAGTTTCCAAACCCAATTCATAATTCATTCCATGACATTTGTTTATTATTCAGCCAAGAAGTTCCAGAACCAACTCCCTCACTGAGGCTGATGCACCGGAGGGTCATCCTGTCGTAACACCAGAAGCTCAGATCCTTGAAATTGATAACAAGAGACTTCAACCACTGTTTGGTCTCATGCCAGATAACAAGTCACAAAATGAACATAAATGTAGGAAAGAAATAAGAATTTTTAATATTTGTCAATTATTCAGCCAAGAAGTTCTAGATCCAACTTTCTGCCTGAGTCTGATGAGCCGGAACTCGTCCTTGTCGCATCAACAGATAGTCAGATCAATGAAAGTGAAACCAGAAACTCCAATGACTTTAGTATTATGTTCGTTAATAATTCATGAAATAAATATATTAGTGAAGGAGAGGAATAAATAGATTTATAATTCATTCCATGACATTGTTAATTATACAGCCAAGAAGTTCATGAACCAACTTCCTCACTGAGTCTGATGCACCGGAGTGTCATCCTGTCGTAACACCAGAAGCTCAGATCATTGAAATTGACAACAAGAGACTTCAACCACTGTTCGGTCTTATGCCAGATAACAAGTCGCAGAATGAACATAAATGAAGGAAGGAAATGTGAGTTTTAATATTTGTCAATTATTCAGCCAAGAAGTTCCTGAACCAACTTTCTCCCTGAGTCTGATGAGCCGGAACTCGTCCTTGTAGCAACAACAGATAGTCAGATCAATGAAAATGGTTACAAGAGACCTCAACGACTGTGTGGTTGTGAGCCAATTGACATGAGGATAAAGGGAGAAAATAAATAGTAAATAAACTTCACCAAGTTGGAGATTAGCACGCTGAGTGTGTTAAATAAATTATTTTGACTCAATCAAATAATCTTCTAGTATATCTCACCATTGTAATGCATTACATACATTATATAATATAAACACGTCACAAATGAGCATTTTTAGTTTATCAGACCCTATAGATGTATTGTGTTCTGTGTGTGTGTGCGTAATTACTTTTAATACAAAGTAAGATAAAATATAACATGTAAGAATATATACTTACATATATAAATAAATATAAATAATAAAATACATATAAAGAATAAAGTACATGAAATATTAATATATAAATCAAGACCTTAAATAAATATACTATAAAAGTTAATTTCCCTGTTAAATTACCCTACAGTATTAAACGAAATAAACGCTCTTCTATAACAGGATTCACCTTCTAACGCAATAACGTAATCTAATATTAATATATTCAAAAATTAAACTTTTATCTACGAATTGGCAGAACTTTCCTGAACACGAAATTCCCTATTAATGTGTACTAAAATAATCACTCACCTAAAACTGGACCTACGTTCAACTCAACACTATATTCTCTTTTTAAACAACTGAAAAAAAAACTAAATATTAAACTGGGTACAAACTGGCAGAACTTTTGGGTTACTTTCGTTTCCCGACCGAGACTCAAACTTCCATTTCCCGAGACTGAAATACTCATCCCGTGCCTCCAGCCTACTGCCCTATTTATACCCAAACGACCGAACTCCCTCCCACGGGCACCATGCACCACGCACCCGCGACAATCTCCAGTCATATTTACCAACAAAATAAAAGAATGCACCCTTGAATTACTTATTTAATTTAATTTATGTGTAACTACTGTAGAGTTATTTTGTTTAGCAAATAAATAAATAAATAAATAATGAATAAATAAAATCTATGTGTAAATGCGAAAGCATCATCAATTATTTTCCTGCAAATAATTACCACCCATAAAATCGTATCAACAACGGAAGAGCAACTTAATAACAAAGTAGGCGTTCCAAACTGCTATACTTTATGCACCACGCACCCGCGACAATCTCCAGTCATATTTACCAACAAAATAAAAGAATGCACCCTTGAATTACTTATTTAATTTAATTTATGTGTAACTACTGTAGAGTTATTTTGTTTAGCAAATAAATAAATAAATAAATAATGAATAAATAAAATCTATGTGTAAATGCGAAAGCATCATCAAATATTTTCCTGCAATTAATTACCACCCATAAGATCGTATCAACAACGGAAGGGAAACTTAATAACAAAAATAGGCATCCCAAACTGCTATACTTTTTTACCTTTAGGAACATTAATTAGATGTATCTATCTATATCAAATTAGTACATAAATTCTGAGAACCAGATATCAATATTAAATTAATAATTTTTTTCTAATTTTTTTATTCTTTAGCAAGGTAAATGAATTTAACTGAACTAACTGATAACTTCAGTAAATCAGTATTGCCAACTGCTATCAGCAGGTACCTATATTGAGATTATACTTCCGCTCCATACAAAAGACTCGAGCTTGTTCCGTCACATCATCCTTTTATGAGTAATTTTTCTTCCATTTAAGGATTCTATATATCAACAATTATATCTGCTAACATATACCAATATATAAACAGATATTTTTATGATAACTTGAGTAAATCAGTATTGACAAATGCTATTAGCAGGTATATTGAAATCATACTTCCGCCCCATACACAAGACTCGAGTTTGTTCCGTCACAATCGCCCCCTAAATTATTACGAAATTCACTGGAGTAATAATTTACAATAGAAAGGAACAAATGGAAGTATTTATACTTATTTCAAAAATAAACGGCACCTTTAAACTTACAAGGTAAATATTATTCTTTCTAGTTTTAGTAAAAGAACCAAATTAAATCCCTCCCCTTTTTTTTCGGAAATGACCACCCAATACCCCTCCAGATATACCCAAGTGATCTTTGATCAAACTTGCAAAGCCCAGTCAAAATTAGTACGATGTATGCCCCATGTATGTGAGTATTAAGTAAAACGTTGATGAAAGTGATAAGGCGACGAAATAATAAATCTAACTTTTATAGAGTCAATCATGTAACTAAAAAAAAAAGGTACTTGAGTCACCAACCCATTCTTTCTACACATAATATAAACCTATAAAAATACCAATACATTTTCCTTTTAAATCGTGCTAATTGGTAAAAAGTGACGTTACGAAATTTAGAAAAATATTAATATATAAAATTATATGCAATACTTGTTGTCCCTGTTCCTATTATAAATAAACAACATCACCAACAATCACACCACATTACCCAGAGCCAAACCAAGCATCATTAAGATCTTGTGTTATGGATACTAGTACCTAGATATTGGACTATTACAATGTGTTTTTATTTATCAGATATTAAAGATTTATTTCCATTAACTTCCATGTATTGAATTTCAGGACAAAACACTGTCCATCTTAATTCGGCTCCTCTTAATGCCCTTCTCCTGAACTATTTGATTGCAAATATAATGGTTTTGTATAATCTGGATGATGTAACGCTATTGTATGCCACGGGTCACCACACAGCGAACGGTGGGGAAACGCAGAACAAAATCTCATCAACCTTGACCAGTGAACAAACACCCATACCCAACACACAAACTAACGCCCCAGCCAGGACTCGAACCCGGGACCCCCGGCTCACGAGGCAGGACCACCAACCACTACGCCACTCGTTCGTCTCAGTATATAACCTAATAATTTTACTTCCTAACAAATAAACCTATCTAAAAAAAAATACACTGATTAATTTCATCCACTCCCACGCGCAATTGTTAAATGACGTTTAAATCTTTATCGTTTAAATCATTCACTATTCAGAAACTCACCCATAAACTCACTGAATACCTAAAATGGATTGATAATTTGATAGACACGAAACAAAGTATTTGTCTGTCAAAAGTTTATATTAACTCCAACACTACAAAAATGATAAACTTTGTAGATACTATTATAAACACCGAAATGACATAACACTGAAAATATTTAAAAAAAATAATGATCAATCAACAAAGTAGGCACATATAATTCTTTCAATCATTTAAATTGTGGTTAATAAGTAGAACTTTGTAATTTAAATACCCTTAATTACCGGAACAATTATATTCAAAAGATAAAGTCACTACATCAGAGAATCTAAAATGTCCACATTGGTCAATTTGTGTAAATGTAATTCATTTCCCGAATTACTTGCAAATCCTCAACATTTTCTCTTTTTGTAAAATGGAGATATAATTGTCATCCCTATTCAATTCATTTCATAATCTGACTCATATTTGATTATAATGAAATTATTTTTCACCACACCGAAAATAGAATCGTAACTGTGCCGATTATTTTATATTTCATAAAGATGTGAAACTTATGTTTATAAATAACTGTTGGAACGTTACATATCTTAACTAACAACACAACTAATCATAAAAACAATGGTGAATTGGTGATCACGACTCAACACATAAAATCATTTCGTTTTAGTTTGTTGTCAACTGTTCGCAAGTATGTCATTGCAGTAATTAAAAAAGTAAACAACAGGTTGCATGGGCTAGATCCCTTGCCTTCCCATAAGGGTAAGGAACCAAAACCAAAAAGTAAACAAACGCACGCACGTTCCAGTGTAAATAACTGTAACTAAATGCCGTAATTCTTAACATTATTTATTTGAATACTTTTCCAAGTGGATCCTTTTACACGCTAAACTAACACGTCTTGTTCTTCGTTTTTAGTAACCTAATGTTGTAACATTTAAAATTCTCCACTTGTACATGTTTAACACTAATGAAAAATATCCACTCAAGTGGTCAAATGTGATAAAGCTCTATTATTCGGCCTTTGAATTAGTGTGAGTTGAAACATTTTATTTTGAAGTAAGTGAGTGTTTGATTTATACAATGTTTTCTTCAAACATTGGTCTTGGATAACTTTTTATGATTTCAACTATTTGACACCTACGCAACTCATACTACATGAAACATTTTAAGAATTTCTCTGTAAAACTATAAACAACCGAATTACAAGATATGAATTGTGCGTGCTTCATCTCATGAATTGCCCACCATGTTACCATTTTGTGTTTAGTAATACGAATCATAATAAGATCCTATTACGATTAACTTGGAACTGCCTATCTAGACTTCCAGTAAAACAAAATAATAAAACAGTTATTATAAACTATTCAATTTTGTAGTTATTTTAATATTCAATCACCTAATCTATATCTAATAAAATGAATAACTTTCCTAAATAAGTAATTAAAAGTACTAAAACACCCTACATTCCCTAACTACATAACCTAATATGCAACATTTCTAAATCTGATTAAATCTAATAAACAAACCTGTAAAACACCTCAGAATTCTAAAATAACCTATCAACGAAGGCTGTAAAAATCAAACTACAATAAGATCATTCAATTGATTGCTCTAACAGAATGACAGAATATATTGAACCATGTTATCAAACCCAAAAAGAAAATTGATATTATGTTAAACAGTACATTTGAATATAGTTGGATTATAAAATTACTATCTATTACACTTTTAACCTCTAGTCATAATACCATAAAGTGTTAAATAAAATAAATTAAATGCTGAAAAGAATACAAACAATGAAAAAATAATTATGAATAAAAATTCCTGAAAGTAACACTCAAAATAAAAATAAAAAACAATAAATAATAAATTAAAAATAAAAATAGAAACACAGTAATTGAATATTTCAGTTATTATTGATAATAAGAATACAAGTAATTAAAAATAAAGACAGTGAAGCAAAAGTTATAAATCTATGCAAGAACTATCTATCTAAACTTTCTGAAAACTTACAATTAATATTTAAATAATATGCCAATTATTAAAGAAGAAATATACATATAACATCTTCACAATATTACCTAAGTTTTACCTAGACTACCACTTTGCTTACTAATTCACTACTTGTACCTTCCAGCTAATTACTGTTAAAGAAAAAAGGAAAAATACCATCCAAAGGCCATACAAACTAGTATGTGTGAAGAACTCAACATTAACCTGTTAAATGGTTGAATCCAAAATATATAACAGAAATAAATAAAATATATAAACTAACTAGTGTGGTGGTGTAATAATGTGTTGAATGTTTCAGTGTCATAATAAATAATATAATTGTCTTGATGTATATATACACAAATAAATACTAAATATATTTAACATTAAAATAGTCGCCCCCACTTATTTCTAACCCTTGTCACATTTTCAAACCTCGACCTAGGTCACAAGCAACAAATTGTGGCCTTGAAGCCACTGGAATTTAAATACATTTTAATCAAAAATTATGCCAATAATACTCATTCTACCTTACTCATTCTACACTTAGCTACTACTGAGGTAACTATACTAAACCACAGTAATATTTAAGTAATTTTACTGATGATCTACCTTTTTTTTACTTATCCTGGTCACGGCACCAAATTGTAACGACCACCCCTTCCTGATCTTCTCTCTGATCATATAAGGGAATGTCATAAATAAAAATTTGAAATAGATACATAAATATAATATAAAACCTAACATATATCTGTCAACTTTATTCTAATACTTCCTATTCAAAATATATATAAAACCTTCAGTTATAAATTACAGAATGAGAAATTGTAATTGGCACAATATAAAGATTTATCAATAAAAAATACAATATTTATTTGGCATGATCGTCTAAGGTTGGGTAGGACTCTTCGTTGTGTTGCATAGTAACCAAGTTCTTTTCCGAGGTATGTGACAAAGATAAGAAACAAAGAATGTTTTAAGAATGCAAAGTAAATTATTATAGTAATAAAAATATATAATATAATAAATACATACAATATATAATAAGAGGTAATAAAGAACTGTTGAAATGGATTTGATAAATTAAAATGAATTGGAAATTTATAAAAAATGGGTGTGAGTAGGGCCCCTATCCTCGCCCTAGTCATGTGAGAGACATCCTTTCATTTTTTTGAATTTCTCTCTCCAGGATTCACCAATCCAACACCCGAGTGTTAGTACTGAATAATAATGATAAAATAAAAATACTTTGTAAGTAAATAAGTTTATAAAGATAAGTAGAGGATGGAATATGGTGAGATTGTAAGAATAAATAAAGCTAACAATAAATTCCACAATCTTGAATAAAGTTATTTATATCACAAACCCAAACCTTGCAGATACTTTAATTTAATCTAAGTAGTGTAATCTCCAAGTTGGATCATTTTCGGAAGGGTAACTCTAATATCTATTTCATGATAATTGTTATTTATTCAGGCAAAAGTTTCCAAACCCAATTCATAATTCATTCCATGACATTTGTTTATTATTCAGCCAAGAAGTTCCAGAACCAACTCCCTCACTGAGGCTGATGCACCGGAGGGTCATCCTGTCGTAACACCAGAAGCTCAGATCCTTGAAATTGATAACAAGAGACTTCAACCACTGTTTGGTCTCATGCCAGATAACAAGTCACAAAATGAACATAAATGTAGGAAAGAAATAAGAATTTTTAATATTTGTCAATTATTCAGCCAAGAAGTTCTAGATCCAACTTTCTGCCTGAGTCTGATGAGCCGGAACTCGTCCTTGTCGCATCAACAGATAGTCAGATCAATGAAAGTGAAACCAGAAACTCCAATGACTTTAGTATTATGTTCGTTAATAATTCATGAAATAAATATATTAGTGAAGGAGAGGAATAAATAGATTTATAATTCATTCCATGACATTGTTAATTATACAGCCAAGAAGTTCATGAACCAACTTCCTCACTGAGTCTGATGCACCGGAGTGTCATCCTGTCGTAACACCAGAAGCTCAGATCATTGAAATTGACAACAAGAGACTTCAACCACTGTTCGGTCTTATGCCAGATAACAAGTCGCAGAATGAACATAAATGAAGGAAGGAAATGTGAGTTTTAATATTTGTCAATTATTCAGCCAAGAAGTTCCTGAACCAACTTTCTCCCTGAGTCTGATGAGCCGGAACTCGTCCTTGTAGCAACAACAGATAGTCAGATCAATGAAAATGGTTACAAGAGACCTCAACGACTGTGTGGTTGTGAGCCAATTGACATGAGGATAAAGGGAGAAAATAAATAGTAAATAAACTTCACCAAGTTGGAGATTAGCACGCTGAGTGTGTTAAATAAATTATTTTGACTCAATCAAATAATCTTCTAGTATATCTCACCATTGTAATGCATTACATACATTATATAATATAAACACGTCACAAATGAGCATTTTTAGTTTATCAGACCCTATAGATGTATTGTGTTCTGTGTGTGTGTGCGTAATTACTTTTAATACAAAGTAAGATAAAATATAACATGTAAGAATATATACTTACATATATAAATAAATATAAATAATAAAATACATATAAAGAATAAAGTACATGAAATATTAATATATAAATCAAGACCTTAAATAAATATACTATAAAAGTTAATTTCCCTGTTAAATTACCCTACAGTATTAAACGAAATAAACGCTCTTCTATAACAGGATTCACCTTCTAACGCAATAACGTAATCTAATATTAATATATTCAAAAATTAAACTTTTATCTACGAATTGGCAGAACTTTCCTGAACACGAAATTCCCTATTAATGTGTACTAAAATAATCACTCACCTAAAACTGGACCTACGTTCAACTCAACACTATATTCTCTTTTTAAACAACTGAAAAAAAAACTAAATATTAAACTGGGTACAAACTGGCAGAACTTTTGGGTTACTTTCGTTTCCCGACCGAGACTCAAACTTCCATTTCCCGAGACTGAAATACTCATCCCGTGCCTCCAGCCTACTGCCCTATTTATACCCAAACGACCGAACTCCCTCCCACGGGCACCATGCACCACGCACCCGCGACAATCTCCAGTCATATTTACCAACAAAATAAAAGAATGCACCCTTGAATTACTTATTTAATTTAATTTATGTGTAACTACTGTAGAGTTATTTTGTTTAGCAAATAAATAAATAAATAAATAATGAATAAATAAAATCTATGTGTAAATGCGAAAGCATCATCAATTATTTTCCTGCAAATAATTACCACCCATAAAATCGTATCAACAACGGAAGAGCAACTTAATAACAAAGTAGGCGTTCCAAACTGCTATACTTTATGCACCACGCACCCGCGACAATCTCCAGTCATATTTACCAACAAAATAAAAGAATGCACCCTTGAATTACTTATTTAATTTAATTTATGTGTAACTACTGTAGAGTTATTTTGTTTAGCAAATAAATAAATAAATAAATAATGAATAAATAAAATCTATGTGTAAATGCGAAAGCATCATCAAATATTTTCCTGCAATTAATTACCACCCATAAGATCGTATCAACAACGGAAGGGAAACTTAATAACAAAAATAGGCATCCCAAACTGCTATACTTTTTTACCTTTAGGAACATTAATTAGATGTATCTATCTATATCAAATTAGTACATAAATTCTGAGAACCAGATATCAATATTAAATTAATAATTTTTTTCTAATTTTTTTATTCTTTAGCAAGGTAAATGAATTTAACTGAACTAACTGATAACTTCAGTAAATCAGTATTGCCAACTGCTATCAGCAGGTACCTATATTGAGATTATACTTCCGCTCCATACAAAAGACTCGAGCTTGTTCCGTCACATCATCCTTTTATGAGTAATTTTTCTTCCATTTAAGGATTCTATATATCAACAATTATATCTGCTAACATATACCAATATATAAACAGATATTTTTATGATAACTTGAGTAAATCAGTATTGACAAATGCTATTAGCAGGTATATTGAAATCATACTTCCGCCCCATACACAAGACTCGAGTTTGTTCCGTCACAACGTGAACATTTGTGAAACTTCTTTGAAATGAAATAGTTGGTTCAAATTCACTGCCACGATACGGTGAATGTGATGCTCTTTGATATCAAATCCCTTTTCAAAACCCAGAATATAATGTACTGTACGTTTCAAAATGTTGTGTTTGAAATTTTGTAACTGCCCGCTGTAATAACCTAATCTCATAGGGCGCGACTTTGTAGATGACATTTCATCATTCATTATAATGTCCTTAATTTTGATTTTCATTACTTTTGGTAAAAGTGAAAGAAATTTTAATCTCTTTAGAAAACCAATATTAATAAAAATAATAGCTATAGACTTACAGAGAAACAAAAGTTTCTCATTCACTTCAACTGATCGGGTAACGGTAGATGCTCTACCGTCCTGTGAAGCCAGGCAATGCATTTCTTATCATTGTTTTTAAGAATGTCTTTAAAATGCATTTTTCAAAACATGTTTTGTAAAAACACTATTTTTATAATATCTTATTTTATACCGATTTGAAAGACAAAAATCCAAATTCAGTCTAAACCAAATTATATCTCCAGAGAAAACCTTGTAAAAAAAAAGACTCAAATAAGTGATTTTTGTATTAATTTATATATTTGTTTTGTCTGCATTTGCCGATATCAATACAAAGAATCCATTAAATCAAATAAATATTTCTCATTTGTGCACACTTAATTCATGAATATGGTGCACCTGGCTACTTACTTAGATCTCATTCTAAATAAACGTAGATATCACTTGCATATGCTCTCTGAAAAGACGAATCAAAATATCACTAAAAAATTATGTCAACAATCAAACGTATTAAGTCTACCAGAGCGATGAACCAAAAATGCTTATAAAAGTGCAACCTAGCTGGCTAGTAAAGTTGTCACAGGTGCTAGAAGTTACTAGCAGTTTTGATGACCGAAGATCAATCGGGCATAACGTAGATTTCCTCGACAAGTGCTATAAAATCATTATTTCCAATACAACACATGATTTATTTAAATCTTCAATCGGAAATAATCGCAAATCATCTTATTTCTTATCTCAAACTCTCACCCAGTCCCGAGGTTTTTGCACTCACTGATCAACTATATGTTCCCTAAAAAAACTTTGGTATCCAATAACCGAAGTGACTCCCCATATTTATGGTCTGAGCGTCTGTATGTTCTTGCCAACTCCCCGCACGCAAATCATGAAACTTTGACAGTTCTTGTTTGATTCTCATCCTAAAAGTCAAGTTTATCTTGGAAAGGCTTTTCCATATCTACGTTTAAAATATTATTCGTTTAGTGTATTAAGATTAGTCTATATATTTATTTAATATAGTTCGATTAATAAGACCGATATCGTGTAACATTGACGTAGGAATAAACATTTATTAGGTAATAAATGTTTATTCCTATGTTCTTACGTTTATTTGTTTAAAGAATTAGGCTTTATTTTTATTTTCTAATTCCCAAATCTAATAAATTTTAAGAAAAATAAAGAATAACGAACTATGATTAAATATATTACAATGAGGCAACATATTGAAATTGTCAGTTATATTAGTTTTATAACTATGTCGCCTCATTATTTGTGGTATAGTATGTTGATATTAATAAGCCCAAATTTCATTTCATTTCATACAGGAAAGTAAATTGAAGGAGTGTATTAAAATAAAATTCTATATTTATCTCACAAAATATTCTCTATTTAAGAAAATTGCCTTGAATGCTTGTTCTAGGTTTCAGCGTGAATCAAAATTGTGATAAAGAATTGTGAAAATTTATTGTATTTGCCAGCGATTTCCTTCCCTTTAAAAACGATAAAAAAACATTAACCTGCAAATGGTTATGTTTTTTCACCGTATAAATACGGTGCTATTTGAACTTATAAAATTGTTTAAGAGTTGAGTAACTTGAATAAATGTTGTGCTGAAATCTGTCAATTGGGTACATAACAATTTTTTTATATTTCATATTTAAATAGTTTATCAACAGTAAATAAATATTGCAAAAGTAACAGCATGTTTACAATCAATAGTTTTCTAGATACAGCGATGTGTTCGAGGAGCCGCTGCGAGTCGCCGAAAAACGCTCCATACAAAACGGTACTGAGCTGTGACGTCATGACTTGTGAATCATACTAAAATTGTATGGGCGTTTGGATAAAATATATAATAGCTACGTAGATAATGCGTTTACATGCATACTGCCATAGTAAAAATTGTTATATTTAATGTCAGTAAGCTAATGATATTTAAAAATTTAACATATACTATAATAAGTTTTTGCTTCTTTTTTTAAGTTTTCAAATCTATATAATTTCGATATTAAATTCAAAACTATATTTTTAAAACATTGTACCTGTCAAAATAACTAATATTTTATAAATAAATTATAAAAACTTGCATTTTTAAATTGTGTCATCTACCCAATTGCTTCGATGTTTTTTTTTAATCAAAACTTCTTATATTCTCATTATTAACGAATAAAAAAAACACTCACTTCTCAACATCTGTTTAAACTTGTTAATCAAATAATGAAATACAACACAATACAATAAAATGTGCACGAACTTCCATATATCGAAGAAGTGATAACTCTTATTATTAACTGATCAAAAGTAATCAGTAAATTAACATACATTATACACATCGATTAAGTAGAGATTATATTGTTTGTTTATGTAGTATCACATTAATTAGTTTTCCCCTGGATCAGAAGGAAGTTCACTGTAATTATGTCGTTGTACGACCCAGAATTAGGGATTTACATTTGTTGACACATATCTAATCCATTGTACGTGATATTTAGAACTAGTCGACGTAGCATAATCTGTCTTGATGTTGGTTCTGAGATTTACCAATGTAAAAGGTAAAGTTTGTCAACTCGACAATAAGTTAAACTTTTTTTTAGTGTTGATATATTTGAACATATTAAATTGGAGCAAACAATATGTAAAATCTTAAATATACGACCTGTGCGTCTGTTACGTATAATGTTTAAGAAACATCGTGTTTGGTACGTACAATCTGTACGTTAGGATAAAATAAAATATCCTTTTACGATATGTTGAGCCTGCATCAAAATTTCTTACTAATTTATCATTCATTCCAAACCAAATAAACTTAAGACACAGATAACTATCCTATTTATTTGATAAATGATGTAGTTCAGCTTCTAACTCATGGGACATCCTTAAGACCCCCTTACCAAATGAATAGCACCACGGAACACAAATTAAACGTCAGTAAATGTCCCGACTATTACCAGAGATTAGGGAACTGCTAGTCGGGTTTGAATGTAGATTTATTACAGCCCCCACTTATTTGGGATCTTAGTTTTCTGGGCCGTTGGGTAAGCTCGAAATGTAGGTTATAATTGGCCGAAGTGGAAAGTTTTTTGAATAAGTTTCCGTAATTATATATTATGGGGTTACTAAAGGAATACTTTAGGTGTAGCTTCTACCCGATTGCTTTATAAGAAGTGTTATGGTATATATAAATACGTAAGGCTATTTCTATATCTCGCTCCGCAAAGCTTGGTTCGGGTTATTTTATGTGAAATTTTAATACAGACAGAGATTGCTAACGTAAGTAAATTTGACATTTAATGTTATACATTTCTCTATGGCTAATATATTATATATTATTGTTTATAACTATCTTGTCCATCTGTATTTTATCCTCGACACAAACAGAGATAATTTTAGATCCCCTAGCTTACTTTTCAAATAATCTATATTATTATTTCCTATGATCTATATTGTATTTCATTTCATACAAATCTACGCTTGTATGTTAACCACAGATGTGTTGTTAGTTTGTAATATCTTGGAAAGCCTTAACGTCCATCCATCCCTTAGGTGCCATTGGCCGATTCCTTTATTAACCAATTTACCGCTTTTGTTTCGTTGCTTTGCCTAGATTCGGAAAAGATTGCTTTCATTGTATTTTGTATATCGTTTTCGATACGCGTAGATTATACTTTTTTTGACATTTGCAAACTAACAGATAAAGCAGTTTTTTTGGTGACACAACTCGTCGAATAACAAAATAAGCTTTAAAACTGAAGTAGGTCCTAATGAGGAAGACTTAAGGAGAAACAATTAGATACTACGGTGTCCGGTAATGAAATATCAAAAAAAAATTGAGATCCTTCATGCTTAAAACTCTAATATCTCTAACCCGACTATGATAAATCCAAAAACCGCTGTATATAGATGTACATATTTGTGTTCATCTGCTCCCGTAAAATGTTTAAACTACTAATAATAATTAAATGAGATATCGTCAAAAACGTCTTGACCAACCATTAAATCAAAAATAGCTGTAAAAAAGGATGCTGTTCAAAAACTAAAACCTGACCGACTGCCTGACTCAGATTATGTACATATTAATGCATTATACATATACTAACCAATATTTACTTATAATGACAAGATGGCTTCTAAAATCACTCTACCTAAATACTAAATAAAATAAACTAACTTTCACTATCATTATTCCATTCCATTCACTGACCCTCATAAATATCGAAATGCATACATACATTTATCATTCTTGCATCACGAATCACACAATTAATTATTTAATTATCATTCAATATCGTTGAGGTCAGGTGGTTGAAATGTTTCATTTCTTAGCTATAATAATTTTTTTATGTATTAGTTAATATATGAAACTCTCGCCTTTATATATCAACTGGTTACATAATCAAGTCATAACGTTAGAATTCAAAGGTTCCTAGAGACAAGTTCCTTGCAGAACACTATTTCTTGTAATCTCGACCGCAACACAATTTAACGCATTAAAGTTTCCGGAGGACTCTTAATTGAACACGGTTTCTTGGTTTTGCACTAAGTCTAGACTAAAACTTGATCAGAAATTGTCTGCGTGCAGGATTTGAGCCCAGTAAACTCTGGTTATTATAGGAAACTTACAGTTATTGGTATTTAAAGTTTACTTTGAGTAAACTATTGAAATTGATGCCAGTTCTAAACATTGGTTTATATTGTTTTACGTTACGGTTTTATTTTATTCAAAACTTGCCGAAATCCTAAACTTTAAAAGCATTATCTTGTTTCAAAAATATATTTTGTTTTCGCACATTAAAATCCTTTTAGTATTTTTAACAAACACACCATGACGCTCAAAATTTTGCATGTTATTTTTTTAACGACGCTCACACTCTGTTTCACCTGTAAAGAAACAATTCACCAGATCTTTTACGTTTGATTAAAATTTTTCTTCACTTTTTAAAATTTAGATTTATTTTTTCATAAATTAGTACCAACTAGTAAAACCACACTGCGTGTAAACCACAATACATGTTATAGTAACTAAATGTCCCTTTTACATTTGCAATGCAATGTGTACTAATGTGCCATATAAAAAAATAATAAAATAAATTACATGTTCACTTTCCCTTATAATGTCAAGGAAATTGAAATGCAATGCTTTCAAATACTTTTCATGGTAAAACCTTATAGACAAACACGACGGGGGCATCCGGTATAAAAGCGCGTAGTGAAAAGAAAACCCTTGGTAATAATCTTTTTTACGTCTTCAACAATAGGTCTCAATATAAACTTATTGCAGCAACTCGAAGTTATTATTAAAGTGGAGGTTGCGTTATCGAAAATTGTGATTGAATGTGTCGTAACAACCAATGTAGGAAAGTTTTAGTGGCAAATTCTAGTATACAGAACGTGCTTTCTTAATGATATTTTTTGTTATGGTTTTTGCATGTGAGATGTGTGACATGGGATGTTGTAAATAATGACTTCGACTTTGGTTTTGCTTTTAGGTTTTATGTGATATTTCTGTTAAGTAAGAATTTTACTGTTATTATATAGTTAGTAAATAATTAAGTTTCTTTACTGACTAAATAATAACAGTAATTAAGATCCAAAGGATTATAAAGTATGATTCACTGTATGTTATACTGTATGTTTCACTTAAGCCAGCCTTCATCATCATTATTCAAACGTAACCAACAGTTTTAGATCTAGACCCAAAAAGAGCACCTAAAGATATTACCTAACTTACGAGACGGTTTTTCTGGAAATGATTTTGACTTACGTACGAGTATTGTTCTAGAGTACACAATTACATTTTACAACAAGGTTTTTGGAATGAAGATTCCACTATAACTACAATAAATGTTTTTTTTTGGGTTTACAACAGCATATTACATCAACCACTTAGTAATAGAAACAAATCAGAAGCCAATTACAGCCAACATTTTCTGCCACATTGAAAACTTCAGAATTGAACGTTTCTTTGTACTCACTTGCTTCAAATACCCGTCAATTATGTATAACTTTGGCTTTGAACGTTTAACTCTAACATCTCTAAGTTGAAAGTCTTAAGTTACCCTCGTAACCGGTTATTTGGATTATGTTACGTGAAGTTTGTCTTAATACTTCTTTGAATTAAGAAATTAGGAAAAGTCTTAATGTCTTTGTGTCCGAAATAAGAAATCTGCATAGATTCTTAAGTTCATTTAGCTGTAATAAATTTTTCAAAATAAATTCGTATGATATTAATTATCTATATATTACCAAAAATTTTTTTTTTAATTTTTATAGAATGAATAAATTGCAGTCTTGATTTGTTTCGGTATGATTAAAAAAAATTTTGAAAAAAAAAAGAATTTAGTAGCCCTTTTTTAATCCAAATATAACCTGTGTCGTAATCGTTCATATTTTTCTCTTCCATTCCATCGTAAACCAAGCGGCCTGCAGCCGTCAAATGGATGAAAAGGCCTTAATTTTCCTTTTGAGTAAAATTTTTGGCATAAAATGTTGTGTTAAATTTTCTCAACCGTTGTAGTACGTAATCCATCTCGGATTGGGGCCCACTAGAATTCCTACAGTTTCGGAAGCGAGATCCCGGCTCCAACTATTCGAATTGAGCTCATTTATTATAGTGGTGACATCGCCGCGTCCGCCCCGTTGTTTCGCCGGTCACTAATGTGCTACTAACTATACATGTGGACATGTTTACTGTTTTTCTTTTTTGTTTGTGGTATTTTGACTTTTCCATTTTATTTTTAGATTTCCAAGGTTTTGTTGCTGCTGAGGGGTATGTATAAAAAAATTGTGGTGGGTGTGCACATTATGGCTAAGGAAGTATTATCAACAATATTTCCTTTAAACTTAGCGTTTAGCGTAAAGCGTTTTTACCATGAAGCTACGGCTGCTCTTCTGACCTAATGGCAATTAATGCCGGGGTACCTCAGGGATCTGTTCTCTCTGCAACGTTATTCTTGCTGCACATTAATGACCTGCTAACCCCAGGTATTATTGGTTACGCTGATGACAGCACCGTTGTAGAGAGATACATGTCCAATGCGCGAGCGAGTCCTCAAGAAATCCGGATTATGAGAGAGTCCATGATTGAGCGGGTGGGGCCGATTGGGGCGAATCCAACTTGGTCAAATTTAACCCGTCAAAAACACAGGCGTGTTTATTCTCCGCGAAAAAGAGCAGTTTCGACCTAACGCCCACTTTCCAAAATGTTTCTGTACCCTTAACCGACCACTTAGGGCTTCTGTGCGTAATTATATCGTCCCAACTAAACTTCGGGCAACAAATTGTGTCCATGGCTCAAACTGCTTCAAAGAAGTTGGGAATCACTAGCAAAGTACCAACTAGAAGCGATGGACGCAGTTGACCGAAGAGCCCGAAAAATTATTAACAACTTTGACCTCACCACCAAAAAACTGCAAAGCCTCGACCATCGTCGGAAAGTTGCCAGTTTAGCAGTCTTCTATAGATTACATTTTGGAGAGTGCGCGAATGCTCTTTTTGATCAGGTTGAACCCACACCCTTCTTACATCGGACTACTAGACGCAGACAGGCCTTCCATCCCTTTATATTCCAAGAAGTCGAACCAAACGCTTCGATAGTTTCTTTTTGGTGCGGGTCGCCAAGGTGTGGAATGAACTGCCTGCGTCTGTTTTTCCAGAAAACTATAGTCCTAGTTCTTTCAAGCGTCGAGTGAATAGGTATCTTGTGGATAGACGTGTAACGCCTTCGTCTTCATCGTCACTTTCCATCAGGTGAGATAAAGACAAAGGTCTAATCCTTTTTCAATTAAAAAAAAAGTTATTAAAGTTTTTTTTCGACAGTTATTTTCCGCTATCTATATCCTTATGGTCACTATATATTAACAGCGATTTTTAAAAAATTTACACATTATCAAGCCTATTTTCAAGCCTATTACTGTGTGCTGTTATGTTGAAATCAATCTGCTTTTTAGGTTGAAGAGCTTGGCAAAGAAATAAGCATATCCACATATTTACATTTGACAAACAAAAATAAAGTTTACGAATATTTTTGCCTGGCTGTTTAAATAAACGATTGAAAGATTGAACTATACTATAAACTTATACATTATCTTCTGAGTCGTAACTTTGAACCGATATCATAAATGCTCAGTGACATAAATTGACGAGGGCACATTGGACACTGTTTACACAATGTTTTATGTTCCCCTAAAAGACAGATCTATCTTTTTCACAGCCTTATAAGGTTACGGATCGTCTATTATAAGATATTTTAGGAGAAAATTGCTCGAGGGTTTATTTTAGGAGTAATTTGATTACTTCAGCGTCTCCAATAGAACTGTCATTTCCTTGAACGCATAAAAAGAGCATATGACTTTTTGATCTTTAGTTGTAATTCAAAGTTGGAAAAAATGAATGATTGTTTGAATCAGAAATTTCTATTATTACTCGATTTTAGCCTTCATTTCGAAGCATAAATTCGTGTTCTTGTTAAAATTTCATGATAAAACCCAAGTTGGTTATTTGAGGTCGTTTACTATCTGTACGCAAAATTAACCCCATTCCGTTTAGTTGTTTTTGAGTGATTCTTTTACTTTTACTATTGTGAAATAAGTTTAATATCTTAAATTCTAGTCAGTGTACCTATGGCGAATATTTTCTTACTGGATTTTCAAATCGGAATGAAATATTAAAAGACTAAAATATTCTTATAATAAAGACCAAAATACCAAAAAAAAAGGTTATGTTAGAGGACTACATAACGGCTTGTTATCTCCCGGGAAACAGTACCGATGGAGATATTAGTATTTTTCAAAACTATCCTCCACGACCAACTCTTAGAAACTTTTTTAACTTACAAACCTGTCCTTCTGCGCAAGTTTGTTTTAAAGTTCCAATATCGTAAAGTTTAACCATAAATTGTGATTTAATAAGTTAAAATTGTGTCTATTTATTTGTAATAGTGTAACAAGTACTAATATTCAATGCGTACATACGGAAGTCATCAAAAATATTAGATAACGTGATTAAAAGCTCAAGAGCGTGGAAGTCTCGAGTTTAAGTTTTACTTGGAGCACTCGCACAGCTATTTACTGTTGATCAGTTAGTTTCAGTTCGAAGAGTTTAGAGAGTAAGAGTTTTAGTTTAATAGCGTTACATTGTTCGACGTAGACTGTCATTTTAGAAACCTTTTGAAAAGGCAAAGAATGTCCTATTGCCTGGATGGACATGTCCTGTGAATTAAGCCGAGTTGTATCTATAATTTATTCGTGAATTCCCTTTGTTTTCGCTTTATCCTTTACTTGGATATCTATACTATCCTCTATCTTCGAATATTCTTTTTATCCTATACATATTTAGTTTATGTGACTACTCTTTACTTAGATTAAGTATCTTTATGTAGTTTCGAAAAATTGTTAAATCTGACGTTTAAAGACATCTCATTTTTTAGAAAATATCTTTATCGCTACAAATTCCTAAGACTTTAGTCTAAGTATCTTAGGGGCGCTACCCACGTATTCGGGCCGGTACGTCATTCAGTTTTGCAGTATTTGTCGAACGACAAGGTTAGCCCAAAGTAATTACTAGACATATTTGGCTAGCGCTGATCGAGTAGTCTATTGGAACTATATACTATATATATTAAATCTTCATACAGGATTTGCATAAACTGGGCGGCTTTTTCCCGAATATTCATCTACATTATATACGATGTGTTTAAGCGACGAATGTGCGTACTTTAGGGTCTAGTTGTACACTTATATTTATCGCTAACCCAAACTCCATGGAGGCTCCATGGCCATTTTAGATTTCACTTTTTTTCAAACGAAATGCAATAAGTTTAAAAATAGGAGCGTTATCGTAATGGAAAATAAGTACTTTTGAAAATATTAATGGTTCATTTTAATAAGGTGAAATACCCATCTAGCTGTAAGCACTTAGTTTGAAGCCATTTAATAAATTAACATTGAGTATGAGAAAAATAGAAACTCATAAGCCATGACTATGATTTTTTTGCCAAAAGCAGTTTTGTCGCTGCACCGGAAAATTTGCGGTATCGTCGCGCGCGCCGGAGCCCCGCATGCATATGCAGTGTTAGAATGTTTTACCCTGTGGCTTTTGTTTACAAAAACCAGCACACTGGAGTGGTGTCCGTTTCAGTGTGAAAACTGCCTTAGATAAAAACATCGCAGTCAAAGCTTGTGTGTTGTCTCTCTCATACTCAATGTTAAGTTATTACGTAGCTTAAACTAATAGCTGGTTTACAAGCGTTAAGTGGTTAAGTTGGTAACTAAATTTTGAGTTAAAAGTTGCGTGTTAACAGTCAATTAAGTGACAAATGGTAACTTAAAATTTAGTACGCAACTGATTAAGTAGATTAGGATTCGTTCTATTTTTCGTATAAGTAGGTGGGCGGGGCTTCTCACTTTACACGTTTGGACGTGATTTTTTAGTTAAGAGCATAAGTTGACAAAGCGGGTGGCGGCAAGAGCTCGTATTTATGTAGCATTTTCTCGTTTTTTAAAGGTCGGAGTGCAGTTTAGTTTCTATTTAAAAATTTGTTAAAGAAAATAAGAATGCTTGTGGAATAAACGAGGTAAAATAATTAGCAAAAAAAAACATATTCCTCTAGAGATTTTTAATTTCCGAAACAACTGAAATGGCAGAATAGAACAGTCGACGTCGCAGTAGGCGGGATGGCCTACAATTGTCTTACACCACCCCTGAGTTGGTAAGTCAGCCAACCCGCAGTAGGTGCGATGACCTACAATTGCCTGACGCCACCCCTGAGTTGGTAAGTCTGCCAACCCGCAGTAGGCGTGATGGCCTACATTTGTCTGACGCCACCCCTGAGTTGGTAAGTCTGCCAACCCGCAGTAGGCGTGATGACCTACAATTGTTAGACGCCACCCCTGAGTTGGGAGAGGCTGATATCCCTCCAGTGGTTATTAAGGGTACCTAATTAGTAAAGGTACCACACCAATCGATCGTCCGTAGATCGACGTCGACCCGACTTAAAATTTAGTTAAAATTTAGTTACCAACTTAACTACTTAATATATGTAAACCGCGCATAAGATCTAACAGAGAATGAGTTATTTCACCTTATTGAAGAGCAAAGTTCTAACATTAATATTTTTTAAAGTAATTTACATAAAGATTTGTTTTGTATGTCTTTTATAAGGTTACTTTTGATAAGATTAGAAAAAGCATTTTGATAAGTTGTTTTTGTAGTAAATCGTTAAAACTGAAATTTATTGGAAATTGGTAAAAGTTTTGTAAAAAATTTTGCCACGTTCTTGTGGGAAAGACTACGGTGTCCAACAAATTTGGAACAAACTTTTTTATGAAACAAAGGCTGCTGTATAAAAAATTATTGCAACTCATTTGCGTGCACCTCGTTTCAAAAAAACGTATTACTTAAAATATCTGCCATATGGAGAGGGTTGGTTTTTTACCCCACATGCCTACATATCTGTACTGCTAGCACTTAAAGTATGTGTAAGCGCAGTCTTTGCCAAAACACACTGTATGTTCGATTTTTCCGCCGGGCTCTGCCGATAAAAACCGGCCCGAATAAGTGAGTAGCGCGCCTTATTTAATATTTCCCACAGAGTTTATTCTGTTAAGATCACGTCCAGGTTGGTAATACACTCTTTCCTATTCAACCTAGTTTACATGGTTATGACCCGATTAACAGGAACAATCAGTGAACTTACATAAACAATAGCAATTCCAACTAAGGCCTATACTCGGCATACGTCATCACTTACAATATAACAAATCAATATAATCAACTCCTATGATTAACCATATCCATCAGCAAATATACCAGTAACCATCAGATGGATAGAGCGCTCGTTTGTGGGCTATGCCAAAGTTAAAATAAAATAGTGCCTGAAACATTAAAACTTCCTCCGATGTACGCGTTACGCTCTTTTTATTTATCGCTTTTACAACTACTTGTATATCGATCACCACCAAATTCATCAGAAATTGAGATCCGAACTTAACTTAGCTGAGGAGATCTAAAGTTATTTAATAATTTTTCGCACAAGAACCTTGCATTTATTTTGCACATTTCTGTTCAAAATTTTAACTAACTAAGCAGAATATTCGAGTTGATTCAATGGATTACCTACTTCAGCCCAAAAACAAATCGCCTACATCAAATTTTTATTGTCCCTTGTGATGGGTGTATGAATAACAAACATAAAACAATTTATAACTGTATTCGATCTGTTTGATCCACATTCAGGCTAGTCACAAAATAATAAAAGAACAAAAAAGCACGAAAGCTGCCAGTTTCTAAAATATTGCGATATCTGTGCACGGATTTCGCACTCGCTTATTTTTTGGTTGCATATGAAACTTGTTGTTTTAATGAAACTAAGGCATTCTATGTGAAAACGACGACTGAATATGGTATAGATGCCATTTTTCTTTGTAGACGATTGTACCGGGTGAATTCATCTTTCTGATCATATGTTATCAGGCATTTGTGAAGATACCTCATTGCCATCTCGTCAATATTTTAGTGATATATCTTAGAAATATAATCTTTTGAACCATTCTTCCAATGTTTTAAAATCTATTCTCCTCATTCATAATTACTTTTGTAAACTGTTTCCACAAGTTGTGTTTGCGTTGTCTCAAAGGGCTTGAAAATTTCAGGACTGTACTGAACAGAGAATCTCAAAGTTTTATAAACAAATATAAATAAAGGCTTCTTATAACTTTAAAGTCAGTAAATTCTATGAGACATTGTACACTTCAAATCTTGGGCTGACTGCGGTCGGCGGGACTTTACTTACCTAACTAAATTCCGAAGTTCCCTACCAAGCACCCTAACAATGTTTCCCCGGCGCCAACTCTTGTGGGAATCAAATTACACCTCCTAAAAATTATTTCTCTTTTTATTTATGTTTCTTCGTCTGAGAAATTACTCAAAGTAGCGCCCATAGCTGATGTTCGTTTCATTTCCTTCTGAAGAATTTTAATAAAACAATCTGTGGAGAATCGTAATTAAAATTTTGATAGAAACGTTTACGGTTAGAAAATATGAATTTTAAAATGCCATAAGCAAATAGTCATGAACAGATTCTCGCTGCAGTAAGTTGTTGGACGCCATTTTAACATTGGTGCATAGGATTGGCAGCTGTCCAAGGGAAAACAGCGTTGTTTGGATAACATGCATTATGTACAGACATTTGTAAATAAAGACAATTTTATCAAATGATATTTTTTTCTTGGTTTCTTATTTTTTTTAATCAGATGTTTATGAAAAGAGAAAAACAAAGATGGAAAAAATACGTGTCTAGAATTCATGAAATATCTGAAAACAATATTTAATTTAAGTTTTTATTTATATCATTTGACAAAGATATAATATTGTACTTCTCTATAATTATCAAAATACGTTAATAATGACATTTTTACCGTCGTTCTAAAGTGTCAAAATGAGATGGATGGGTCGGGTGCAACTGCAATGTTGCATGAAAAGCCTGGTTGAGACCAACAAGATAAAATAAAAATGTGTTGTGTACGTTTATAATCGTTGTAAGTTTATGCACAACTATTTATTATGTACGTCATAGTGAATTTCCTCGATCGATACATGTATACAGCCCCAAACCGAATTAACTGTTGCAATTTCGAAACTAAAAATATTCTTGATAAATACAAACATGATGTTATCTTAAGAATACCCAAATCCGTTAAAACATGCACTGTAATACTCGTAGTTTTCTTCTAACCAATAGTGAAAACAAATTTGACGTGTTGTCCTCTTTAAATCTAACTGCAACCCATAAACTCGCTTATAAATACTAATTAATATTATTATTCCAATGAACATAACAAAAGTATTTTTTACATGCATACATTTTCTTGGTGATATTGCATTATAAACCTGCGCTGAACCAACGACCAGTGTCGTGTGTCGATGAGACATCAAAAATGCAATATCGCCATAGTTTCGTTCCGCTACTGGAACCAATATCAAAAGATTAATGCCATCGGTATGTATGGTGATATTTCACCCCTCTTGTTCCGTATTAACGCTTATACACTCTAATAAATTGACCTAATAACTAGCAGTACGTAGTGGTTATAACAGTTATTTTCTAAGTGAATTGAAAATCTCATTCGAACTAGTATGTGAATAGTATTTCCCATTAATAAGTTTTCTGCGTTACATTGCTAAAGGTATGTTTGCAGTTTAACTGCAACCGTAAATTATTACAATGTGTAAATCTAATAAAATTAGACTGTAATTAACCAGTAATAATAATGCACGTTAGCATAAATAACAGTATTGTATGGATTGTTAATATACCTAGTACTTTAGCCCAATTTTCTGAACTTGATTAATACACAAGCTGCTTGCTACGTATGAAACTCGGCATGAAAGTGCTCCGTATTAAGGCCGCGGACGAGATCAGTTGAGGTTTGAAATGTTGATACAAGGTTACAGCGGAGCGGAGTGCACAAGTGTTTGTTTGAGGGTGTTAAGATATATAAATGGGCTTGATGGTCTTGGTTAAGAAAGTTGGATTGTACTAAGATTGTAGATTAGTCGCGAGATTCCCGATTGCACCGAATTTATTCATTATAATCCTCAAAGTCGTATTTTGATTCATTTAACTTCAAAATATTATGTCAATCTATTAATAGGGTAGTACAAAACAAATGATCAATCTTAAAACTATAATAATCATTTAAGTTGACATACAATAGTCGTAAAATTGAGAACTTTTATATTATGGTCAAGAATATCTTGATAAATAATAATACCTATATACACAATAATATCCAGTTTATGCATAAAATACGAGAAGATACTCAAGTTCAATCTAGATTCAAGTTTGGATATCGATACGTCACTGAGCAAAGCGGGAACTTCAGAGTTTAGTTACAAAGTATTCCGGATTACTTGTTGAGGTAATGTGCCTTCCAATAAGGATACTACAGCCAATTCAGTCGTTTCTATATAGTCGTTTATAATTAATACACACTATGCCTTACCCTTTTTGCTCGCCGTACAAAAACGCAAAAGAATTATAAAGTTTATATGGATGCAAATCAAATCAATTTATTAAAGACGTGGACAACAAAAAAATTATGTAGGAACTTAGAAAAAGTTTTCTCCAAACCCATATAAATAAGCAATCGTATGCTCGCTGCTTCTCATGATGTGAGCTATATCTGGTTATTCCGGCCACGATAAGCGAAACTCTTGAGTGCCTCGGCTCGGCCCATTGTTCAAGAAACCTTTGACTAGCGCAAGCAAAGTGAAGACGCAAATGTTTCCTATACAAACATCATTCGTACAGATTTTTAATTGTGTAATGGCGGTGGCGGATGTGTGCGAATGTTTTAGTATGCTTTAAAAGTTTAGAAAAGCCACTAAGAACCTGTTAAATAGGCCCCTGACTTCATCGTCACTGGTGAGATCACAGTCTAGCTTCATAAAAAATAAAAAATAACATGACGTTAAGTGTAAAAGTTTTTTATCTTTGTTGGAATAAAATATTTTGACTTGATTTTTTTGTAAAAAAAAGATGAAGATAAAACAAATATTTTTTCAATTAAATTGTAAGGTTAAGAAAAACAATAACAGCAAAAAGAATCATATTAACGTAACAGCGAAAGAGCTTTTCATTTCATTAAAATTTTCGTTTAAAAACGATTAATAATATGGTAGGTATTATCGCGTTCAATGTTGGTCGGCAGCTGAAATTACGCGTATGAAAATGAAAAAGTATATATTTTACCTTCGCAACACGTTTACACGTCTGCTATCTATACTAGTACTTTTTACCCAACACCCTTCTTGATCGACCGGCTCATTTGCTTTAATTAAGTAAAATGGTGGTAGCAAGGACACGCTCCAGACGCACGGACCTCATAAATGTTGTCCCTGTTGCCTGACTTATCTTAATCCCATTTTCACTACACTATTTGCGCTATAGCATGGTGCGGAAGACAGTTTCAGTAACGTTTCGTCTGACTCTTGAAAGTAGCCGCGATTTACTAATTATGACTTAGTATTTCAGCTGTACCACATTCGTAATATATTAAATCATTAATAACTGTAGTAATATATGAAACCAAACCCAACCAGAATGTTCTAGTCTACAAATAAAATAAAGTAAAATAAAATACAAATACATTCTGTATGTGTGACGGATATTATTAACGATGACTCCATTTTGTTGTATCGTAAACCCTCTCTCTCAATAGCTGCAAATGCGACGTTGCCGCTTCGTTCAATGCAACTCATTCAGTCCGGCGCCAGCCGCATAGCGTGTAACACGTCCCTAAAGTGCGCTTGGGTTTCGAAAAACCCCACCTTATATTGCGCGTGGCGGAAAAGGTATGTTAAACTATTTTTGTTTTTAGATAACAAATTAATAAAACATGTCTCAATTAGAAGAATTTGATATATTGCAATAAATAAAAGTTTTCTGACAATGAGTATTCAAAGCAATACAAACAGTGAAGTTGATACTGATTTAGAATACTCTGATTCAGACAACGACAATATACCACTCTCAGAGTTAGAACGACTATCCTCTTCTGAAACAGGTTATTATAAAGCCAAGGGCGGTGTTACAAATAGGCAAAAAATCCATACAGATCTACTATTAGCACTAGCGCTGAAAATATTATTACTCATCTACCTAACGTAAAAATAACTGCTAGAAATAAACACACACCCCTTGTGATTTCTCTTGTTTATTTCAGATATTATGATCAAATCCGATAATGAAAAAATCCGTTTTCGGCCGATATCCATCAAAAATTGCAAACTACACAGGAAGAGATAAAGGCATTGTTTGGTTTGCTATTCATATCTGGTTTAGCACGTTCTTGCCGTCAAAACACTATGGGCCACTGATGGTACAGGAAGGGATATATTTCGGGATACAATGTGCAGAAACAGATTTGTTTTATTACTGAATAATTTGAGATTTGATAGCTCTGTAACGCGAAGTGAGAGAATAAAGATAGATCGATTAGCTCCAATCAGAAGTATATTTGAAGCAGAATTGAAGAATGAAGAGTTGAAGAAGAGTTGCTTGCCTTTAGAGGTCGCTGTGGTTTCCGCCAGTACATTCCATCTAAACCAGCCAAATACGGTATAAAAATATATGCTTTGGTGGACAATAAAACCTATTACACCCTAAACATGGAAATATGTAGCGCTAAACAACCTGAAAATAGTCCTTTTGCTATTAGTAACAAACCTTATGACGTTGTAGACCGACTGGTACAGTGCGTCTCTCAAGCTTCACGAAACATTACCATGCATAATTTCAAAAACACATTTAAATCTTGTCCTATGTACCAAAGCCGCGGAAAATGGTGTACATGATGTCGTCACTACATCACGACAAAGAACTTTATCCAGAAACGTCAGCAAAAACCGGCTATTACTACATTTTATAATCAAACCAAAAACGTTGTTGACGTAGTTGATAAATTGTCAAGAACTTACAATGTTTCTCGTAACTCGGAACAAATCTCAGAGGAAAGTACATAAGGGAATTAGGTTTGGCCTTAGTTAGGCCAAAATCAAAGACTTCCAAAAGATCAGCGCAATAGAATAGAAAAATACATCCCAAAACCCCTTGAAACTACTGAACAGCTACGAGGGCCACCAGCAAAAAGGCATAATACAGTGCACAGATGTTCAATGTGCCCTAGAAAAAAAGATAGGAAGGTACATGTGTAAAAAATGTTACACGCCCTGTTTAGAACATGCAACTTTGTCATGTAAAAAATTGCAGTCACTTTGACGGTGATGATCTCGACTAAACTTTATTGTATTTATGTTTAAATTCTTGTTTTGTATTAGTAGACATACTGTAGTTTTATAATATCCAGAGACTGTGATTGCAACTTGTGCCATTTAAATTTAGTGCCTAAGAAAAGACATAAGCTAAGAAAAGTTTATAAGCTAGAGAAAAAGTTGAGTTTTTTCTTTTTTTTTTAATAAAGTCTATTAAATTCTAATTAAGTACGTGTTTTGCTCATTTTTAGTCATGTAATGAATTTCTTGTAAATAACTGTCAAAAAAAATTATAATTTTGCTTGTTTCACATAATTTTTATTTTGGTGGTTTCTCAGATCCCATGTGATATTTAGTCACTATACGGAAGGTTAGTAAGTATGAAAACTCTTTGATCAAACTTTCGACTGCTTCGTTCGAATATTTGCATGAGTTAGGGCGGAGTCGCCGTGATCTCATTCTTCTTTTCCTTTCATTTTAAAATTTTTCATGGAGAGGTTTGGGTTCAAAATTAATTATTCATTAAATAACATAACTATAGTATTCGAGTGATTTATTCTAGATCTAGGTGCTTACCGCTTAAGATTTAGTAGTAGTTATGACTTTTGGAATTTCAATAATACTAATTCATACGAGTATAGCATAAATAAATTATTTGCTTCGAATTAAACATCCCTAAAGTAAAATTAAGCAACCTAAGCATAGTAATAGTTATAATAGCTAAGCTACATTTTGCAATAACTCAAATTAATTTTAAAAATAACTGTAATAAACACCAAGACAATTCATTTCAATGTAGAGCGAACGACTTCTAGCAAACAAGAATTATATGTTTCCATTTTATGCTTTAATTATAGGCTTCCTTTTGTTTCAACTTAATTAATATCGCGTTGTCAAAGTTAATTTAGTACTCAGAAATGAATGAAAGTTATAACGAGTCAAATTTGAAGTTAAAATAAGGGTCCTTAAAGGTTTCCTAAGGAATCTCCTAGAGGAGATTCCTAGAAGAATCAAGTTTTCATACCTTTGCGCCTCATTAAGTTCTCTCCTAAAATGAAATAAACACAGGCACCTTCGAATTTGATAAAATATCCTACCCTGTGACCTATATGTCTTTTATTTTTCGTCTGTGGACCCTAAAGTTGTGAATACTTTATTTGCCGCCTGGGTATGTATGAATGTACATTAGTCACGCCTATCTGACTCCCAAGTTTTGTGAAAAAAAGACACGATTCTTATTTGCATACTTTTATTTTGTATCTTCGTAAGAAAAATAAAGTCTCTTGAAGGTTTTTGACAGTACCTACTGTACAGGTTAAACACTTGTGGATTTTAAACTGTTAACTTTACATTTAGCTGTAGTCATAAAACTGTTGTCATCTTAATCTTAACAATCGAAGATGAACTTTATTTGAAGATAATTTTAGCGTCACCCTTCAAAACTACGAGCAAGTAAATGTGTGAGCTTTAAATGTGTCGCACGTATGTGTACGTTGTTCAAAGTTATTCTCTGACTGTACCACACTGACAACACCACTCTGTCACCCTTCACAAACAAATTAATAAATCTCTGAAATAGCCCTGCCGGCCTTGTCAACTAGGTTTATTTTTATACACCGCTGAATAGCCCGTTTTTCTCTTAATGAACTTGTTTTTCGTTTTTTTTTATTATCTGTCTAGCCACAAAAGTATTAGATGGTATTACATACCCGTTTTTGACAAGCATTCAATCGACTGCTTATTTTATTGCTTATATAAATTACGCTTTAAAAAATTAACCACTTTATGAATGTATAAGGTTCTCTTGAAGAGGATTTCGAGAAATGTATAATAATTATAATTATTTATTTATTTATTTGCCAAAATGTGCTTACAAAGTGGTGTAAACATAATCAAAATGATTCCAATTCACAAACTGCCAGATAAAAGCGTGCAAATGTTAATATTGTTCAGTTTCCTTGACAGTACAATTCACTATTTAGTTATATTTTTACATGTGAATTCAAAAATAATTATTCACATATCAGTTTAAGATCTAATAATATAAATATAGTAATCAGCAAATAATATATACTCTTCGCACATTAAATACGTTAAATAAAATAATAGCAAATTTTTAATACAATGTCAAAATTATCGTACGAGCCCCAAAGCAAAACAGTTCGGCCAGTCATATATGGAAAGAGTTACCTGTTTTCAACTTAAGTACATTTTGAAAAAAAATAGTATAGGGTAAAATTCTCCATCTTATTGATGTTAATCAGGCACTTTGAAAGAAAAGCTCCTGTTACTAAAGTATGTATTTATGGGCCCTTTAATTTGATACGACTATCTCAAAATAGTTCGTCTTGCTCTTAATCGATGCAAAATGGTTCGTCCATGTCTCAATTCTACCTGTTTTAATTAAAAAATGAGTAAAATTCGATTTGAAAATTGAAATAATCTGTCACATAATGCGTCACTGTAATTTCCAAACATATAAAATCATAATTTCATGCAATTTTATCATTACTTTTAAAAAAAATAGCTTGTGGGAAAACCATCGTCGACGAAGTACGAAAAATAATTATTTGTAGCCACAATAATGGCAAATCTGCTTACCAAATAGCCAAAGACTTATCCCTATCAAGGTCAAGAGTTCAGACCATCATCGAACATCACAGGAAAAATGGCACGGTTGAATGTTTAAAGAAACCTGGTCGACTGCGAATAACAAGCGAAGCTGAAAATCGAGTTTAAGGAAAATCGTTAAAAAGAATCGTCGTGCCCGCGCGGGAGAACTTTCTCCTACCTTGAAGTGGAGAAAGATGATTCGCGTAGATGTGTCTGTCGATACCTGCAAGAGGGACGTAAAACGTTTGGGCTATGGATTTATAATGCTAAAGAGACTCCTTCCCTCACGCCTCTCCAAAAAAAGAAAAGGCTGAAATTTGCTAAAGATCATGAAAATTAGACTGCAGACCGGTGCAGTGGCGTGAAATAATATGGTGATGAGTGATGAATCTAAATTTGAGGTGAAGATCGCTGATGTACGGAAAAAAGTTATCAGAAATAAAGATGAAGCAATCCATACCGATTGTGTCAAAAGAAAAGTGAAGTTTCCTGGATCGGTAATTATATGGGGCTGCATGTCAGCACAAGGTCTGGGTCCTCTAAATGTTGTAGAAGGAACTGTTAATGCAGTAGAGTACCGAAACATTCTGGAAATAAGTCTCGTGCCCTCGATTCCAACGTTGAAACATCGTAATGGCTACACCTTTCAACAAGATGGTGCTTCCTGTCACACTGCGATGACAACCAAGGCTTAGTTTAACCGGAATTTACAATGGAGTGGCCCTCAAGTAGTCCAGATTTGTCACCGATTGAGACCCTATGGTGCAAATGAAGAAGTACATCAAAATAGAATTTAAAAGAATATTTATTATTACTAAACAGAATATTTAAATACAATTTGAGATTATGTGTGATGTGATTCTATAATAAACTGTAATAAACCTATCACATATGATTTATTTATAAATCCCTGGTGGAGATATTAGTGTATAATAATAACACAGGTATTGTTCTCGAAAATGTGGCATTTCACATATTTACCTAGTCACATTACGTGGGACACTCAAAAAAAAATTCTTTTTTGTAGGTTATATTTTTTTATTACATCTTTTCGAAGAACTCTTCACTATCGTCTATACAAAGTTTCATGCGCCTGAATTAATTTTCAAAGACATTTTCCAGTCTGCTTCCGCAACGGCCTTCTCTAACGCAGTGAGCACATCTGGCGATGAAAACTGTATCGCCTTGAGCTGGTTTATAATTAAAGGGAACAAGAAGAAGTCACACGGTTTCAAATCAGGGCTGTTAGGTGGATGACCCAAGGTGATTAACCGGGGAGTGCGCAGGCGCGGTGTCAGCAAAAAGCCTTATAGTCTTGTGTTAGGTAGCTTGTCGCTAGCAGCAGCCAAAAATTCTGGGAAGCATTTGGTAGTGTATTTGTGCTCTTTTGGTTTCTTAAGGGAATTGATAGTAAATACCCCGTCAAGGAGAAAACTGCCAATAAAAAAATCTAAATAAAAAAAGCTTCTCTTTCGGTTTACTTTCGTAGGCGTTGGTAAGTTTTGAAACAGCCATACTGTTGACTGGCGCTTTGTTTCTGGATCATATTGATGAATCCAAGATTTGTCACCTGTTATGAGATCGTAAACCGGTAGAAAGAACCTGCTTTGAATTTATCAATCATATCAGGGCACCACTCGACGCGCGCCTGCTTTTGAGCATCGCGAAACAATCCTCCTTACGCAGAGGTGGTTGTGTAGAATATCATTTAATTATGTGCTTCGCCGGTTTTGTTGAATAACTTTTGTTTTCACTTGTAGCTCGTTTTCTTTCATAGTAACAGCAGTCAAAGGACAACCACTTCCTTTTTCTAAGCTACCGCACTTAAACTCCTTGTATCAGCGGTACACAGTTGCTTTAGAATGCGCCTTGTTCATAAAACCTAATTGAAAAGAAAAATGTCTTCAAAACTTACACTAAAATTTGAAGACAGGTACTGTCGTATCTTGGATATCGGAGGCTTTCTTCAATTATTCATCAAGAAAACTTACCAACAAAATCAAGTTTCTTCCTTTTTCCTCATCATAAAAAAAGGAAAAATGTCTGTCAAACCCTCTCGTAACTTTCCAATCAAACGGCACATAACTTTCAGTTTTACCCCCAAGTCTTTGTTTCAAACAAAGCTTTATTATGTCTCCGCTTGATACACCGGAGACCCTTATAAAGTACTCTACGACATTTAACATTTATAAAAGTCGAAAGGTGTGACGTTATCGCATCCGGCCAGATGCCCAGTTTGCGGGAACATTCTAGCAGGATTCATAATCAGTTGTATGTTTTGCTTCAAGTTGAAATGAAAATACAGACTGACGTTCTGACGCGTGCCGAATTTTGCATTCAGTGGAGGATGCTCGATTTATGTATTTAGTGAGAAAGTTCTTTCTTTCTTGATTTAGGATGTAATCGAATATCTAACCTTTTCTCTCAGTGGAATAGCTGAATGGTTTGTTTATGCTTTAATCTAAAAAACTATAAATCTATAAAAAGAATAAGTTCGAAAAAAGATTATAGTTCTTCTTTCCTTTTCATGTGTGGTTCTTTGTAACGCGTAACGTTATGGTTAAATCAAAATAGTGTTCTTCAATTATTTTTATTTAATTTCGTCTCGTAGTCAGAAGTCGTGACAAAATATACGTTTTCATTCCTTTCTTTCGGGATTCAATAGGTTCCAGAGTATCTAATGACTGGAAAATAGGTACAGTTTCGATGAGAATTCCGCCTAGTATTTCAGAAAGTAATTTTTTTTTTGTTCTGGGAAGAAAAATCATTAAACTAAATAATAGTTTCGTTAACATTCCTCAATTTTTAACAATCAATTCAAAGTGCCTTGTTTTCATATACCAAGTTATGCAAATCATTTGGTCGTCGAGAATCCCTGAAGATCATTCAGTTGAACATCTTGAATAAAATATTCATCGGTGCTTTATAAATTTTAATGATCACGATGTAAACATGTCGTTTAGAATATTTTTCTATTTTGATAACGATCCGCTGGTAAGGCCAAAAAAAATTTCATTATTTCTTACTTTCTTTACCGGGTCCTAGTTCTGGTGTATAAGTTTTAAAACGTCTAAATTCGCCGAAGCGGACATTTATTAACGTCAGCCCGGTTTCCTGGCCTGTTTATTTAGCGCACGTAGCCGGCATTACCGTGTCGTTGGCTGTCATCCGACAAGGTATATGGCTTTATTGTTTTAAATGCAGTATTGCCAAGAGCATAGTATAAACGGTACTGTATTTTTATACCCCCAAGTTGATAGTTTTGCAGCAAATTGCTTGGAGGAATGGGGTGTATGAGCGGATGCACGAAAACCCGGTTTTAATTTTGCTCTCTGACTGACATGTATTTACGTCTTATCCATTATTCTTTTTTAGTAAATCTAAAACTTTGTTGTACTTTTTACCAGTAATAAAAGTAATTTTGTTATGGTTTCACTTGTTTATTTTAAATAGTGCACTAGTAATTACCCACAATTCGAAAAAGCTTTGAAACTACAAACACAATACTCCTTCTATAAATGGAGTACAAACAAATAAAAGTTATCGTTGAATAGACTAGACCCGATATTAAGTTGAGAATAAGATAACTACTTTGAAAATAGTTGTATGTCCTTCCTCCTGTTGTTTTATATTGCGTAAATGCTACTTTTGTAACTGTGAATTGTATTGATGATAGGAGAAAATTTATTATGTGTAGCGTTAAATAACAATAACATAAGGTATTGTGTCTCGCGAAGACATGTTTCTCTTTCATCGTCTTCTGCTCCGTTTCTGTTTCCAATTGATTTAATATCCACTCGTAGAATAAAACTTGAGGTGAAATGTCGTGTCTGGTTTACTTTACCCTCTGTTAGCAGATATTATTTTTATATTTTCAACTTCATTGTCATAAATACGCCTTTTCTATACACGGTGTAAATTTTATCTGAAATTGATCTTCACGGTTCGTTGATTCTAATCTAATTTCATATTTGGAATCGAAACTTTTGGCCTGGCCGATTAAGGTTTTATCAATCATTGAGTTCTCAATCCGAGCCTACTTGAGAGTAGATGGATTCAATTTAAAATGTCGATATCACCCTCATTAGTGATTTAAGATATCTCGATGCAGCTTTCCAATGCCAAATATCGATCTTGAATACAATAGAAAAGTTTTTATTGCATCATATATTTGAACGAAAATTTGTAACTTTGTGCGCAATCATTATTTTTTCTATTTATAGGAATTATTCCTACAGAAAAGTATTTCTCTTTATTTATTCATAGTTTTCGTAGTTAATCCGATGATGATATTTATCACCCAGTGAGTATAATTTGTTGCGAGAGCTTCTGCACTGAGCTGGGATGAGATATAGAGGATACTAGTTTATGTAAACCAATTAGAAACCCTTGTTTGAAATTGTAAGTAGTCCAATCTATGCCACATCGTTAACAAAATTGTCCCGTAACGTAGCAGACGTTTGTTGTAGCGTGTTCTTTTTCGAAACCTGTTACGAACCTTCTTTAACATTTGTTTTACGGTCCTCCTATTTAAATATTACGGGGTAGGGATTGTTTAATTCACGATTTTACACGCAGTGTATTAAAATCATATTTTACCTACATGCTCCTATTTATTCAAGATTTGCTAAAAAAAAATTTTTGAAATACATCGTAAAAATATTCGTTTTTTTTATTCTCATGAATATTTTATAGAAGGGTCGTTACGAAATAATAACGAAAGTTTGGGTAATTTGATTTACTGTATGAAGAATAAAACCTAAGGTCATAAGTTGCCTTTACGATTACCTAGATTTTGCCCGTAATTTCGCTCGAGTAGGTAGGTATACCTCGCTATTGTTTTTTTTTGCTATTTTTTTTTTCCTAATAGTACAGGCAGAGGCATTGGTGTCAGTAAAAAAAAATTAGGTACCTCGTGTCGGGGGTATCCAAAACACCCACATGTGTTGTGACTTTTGAGAATTTTCGTCCTGACCAACTTGGTCAATTCTAAAAAACCAAAGTTAGAAGTATTTATAAAATTTTTTGATGAAAGTTAACTTTCGGTGAGTTATGACTTCAATTTGCAACTTTAAATAAAAAATCTAAATGTGCCAGACTCTGATGGGCTACTTTGGTTTAAATCGGGTATCAAGGACATTTAGGTGCCATGACATGTATGGTAAAATTAGTCATCCATTCAAATAAAATTGTTTGGCCATTTTATCATTAGTAAGATTAATTATTTATAGAGAATGCTGGAAACTAAACAAAAAAAAAGAGCGTTAGGCAAGAAAAGTTTTAAGTAGTGGTTTTTTTAACAATAAAGATATGAGAGATAATGTAAAAAATATGTATTTTTAAAATTTACAAAAGGTTTTCAAAGTGGCCACCTCCAGCAGCAATTCTACAGCTATATAACAAATTGTCTTGCAATCGTCATAATAAAGCTTCTCTGTTTCTATCAGAACACGTTCGGCTTCTGCTATCTTCTGCCTCAGATCTTGTTCACTAAAATATTCTCGGCCGTATGCTTTCATAACATAAATTTTCATAAGTTTCATCTTAGTTCCGAAAATAGTATGTTAAATATAAGTATTTAATGCATAAAAGTACAACTCATAAAGACTCAGCAGCAAAAAGATCTCAAATATATCTACCACTTTTTTTTGAAATTTTATAAGTTAGTCAGTTTGAATATTCTCAAAAACGCAGATAAAAATTCATACATCGAAAATTACAAAAAGACGCGGATATACAGGAGGTTGATTTAGATACCCCACGACACGAGGTACCTACATTTGTTTTTTATTTATATCTTAATTTAAACTAAAACTATTCCAAAATTCCTACCCAGAACTAAATAATATACTGTCTTCTATAATTCTTCGGTTGTTTCCTGTGTTCTTGTCACCATATGGCAGCAAGGATCGTTAAATTGCAAGGCTAAGCCGCGCCGCAATGTGCCCATCAAATTGATTGAATTAAACCGCAATCTGGCGACTTAACTGATGGCAGACAGTATCCTGTAGTGTATTGCAATAAACCAGCTTAATCGTGATCATACTGAAAGTTAACATAAAGAGTTCAGGTTATATTGTTATATTCATTCGCAACTTTGCAATAGTTTTTTTGCAAAGAGCTTATGACACATACATTGTGTCATTTCCAAAATTATGATTCAATACTAAAAGGTACAAAAGATTGAAGCAAAAAAAAACTCTTCTGGTCCACAAAATTTAATTTGTAACATCCACGAAAACTGTTTCACGCTTCATCGGACTTTGCTCGTCTCTGGCCACGAAGCATGTTATTTTTTATCATGACCAAAAGCGTATCGAATTTTGTATTGCAATTTCATAGAATTGGCTGGAGTCCGTTGAAGTGGAGTCTCGGGGGTTCATAAACGTAAATGTATATTCACGACAAAAATTTACCTATAGTAAATTAAAGCTTGATTTTGTATTTTAACACAAATGAAAACGTCCACAGGTGTTACTTCTATGGGGTGTTCCACCCAGAACTTTCATAATGACAATAATACCCGTAGCACCGATAACCTCTGTGAACTATATTGTCTTATGTAAATAAACCGTTATTTTATGACTTAACTCGAGGTAAACGTTTTACCATGATTTATATAACGAGGGCTTGTCAAGAAAGTATAATCCGCTCAATTGTTTTAGCAACATAGAATTTCCAATAACAATGGCCCTCCATTTATATCTGCTTGATATAAAAACGACTTCAATATTTTGCGTACGTCCGGAGGCTCCTGGGTCGATCAGTTGTAGCCGAATAAAAATGCTGATCGATGCGATATGATGCTTCAAAAGAATTATGCTCAAGTTCCGTTTTTCGAGGGTTGCTTATGGATCTATTAATCAAACGATATCGTAATACTTTTCATAGTTTTCGTTCAAAAAAATATAGTGTATTGTTGTAATTATACTTATTCAGTATTTTGTCACGTTCTTACCACTTGTACCGTAAATTTCAGACTGAAATAAGTATATATTTATCTTTAAATACTTATCATCCACAGATAAATTACTTTGTAAATACTAATTTTGCCACCAAGAGACAGTATTAAATAAGATTCAATAGCAAGTTTTCTATACCTAGCTTTTAAATCAACATCAAAAACACAATTTTGCTCCGACTTTATTAATTTGCAATTTTACAGAATTCTACTTTAACAATATGCTTGTAGTTCCATTTGATATTCTAATTGGAAACAGTGAACGCGATTTGGCAACAAACAGACTTGCCTAAAAGCAAGCATTTCGAAAATTAATATTGAAAATTTCGTGATTGAACTAGACTAACTTAGTAACTAAATTTACATATACGAGTACATGTATAATAAATATACTTGTTCTATATTCCAGAGATCTACATTATGCAGCCTTTGTTTAAGGTCTAGCAGATTTCACATTCAGAACTGGAAAGTATCGCGAACATTAAATTCGTCTTTAACTTGATTCTCAAAACAATAGAAGTTCCGTTATTCGCAATCCTTTGAAATGCAAATTCGGCCATCAGAAATGCATATAAGATGTATGGTGTACGAATGAGTTGTTTGCGAACTTGATTATTCGAATTTGCGGAGCTAAAATGTTCACGTTATTAGATAATGATTTTAACCTCAATTATTAAATATCACAATTATTTACTAATCTGACCACAAACTATTAAACATTCGTAGCTATTTGTTAATGTGCGTTAGATATATTTGGTAATAATGTTGGATAATACTAAACGTATCATCCATTCCTGTAGGTCAGGTGTAAATAAAATATATGTGAACAGCATGGGAGTAGACAAATACGCAGTCAGAAAAGTTAATAAGACTTAAATTGCCGTCCAGGGACAAACCGTTGTCGTGAGATTGTTGTAATAGGCATAGAAACAAGCTTTGGCGAGGAGCGCTTGTGGTCCAAATAAATGAAAACCTTATCTGAAGCTAATGAAGCTCAATGACACAGATTATATTTATTAAAAGTGATTTTATACGTGTTCACGACGGCATACGTCCTATACATACAACCTAAAACAATTAAAAATCTGTACACGGATTTCAAAACCGCAAATCGTTGAAAATGATATTTATATCGCTAATGCTTTTAATTGCCTTTACAAAGCCTATTAACGGACGATAAAATGCTTTACAGTATTAAATTCATTGAGGATTTAATCCGCTTCAGCTGGTTTATTGATGCCCTCTAAACTAACTTTTATAAGTGAAAGATGGCGTCCATTTGCTTCAGTAGATATTTCTTATTTAAGAAACATAATACTCCTATGAAAAACATATATTATGACAAATCTTGATTAGATTGGCCCATACGCAAAGTTGTCGATTATGACAATAGCTACATCACATAAATAAAGGCAAAATTAAAATGTATATTTTTATCAAAAGACTTAACTAACAATGTAGCTATTTCTTACCACTCATTTCTGAAAGAGAGAATTAAATTGCTTATAAATATCCATTATAAAACAGCATTGAACGTAACTAACTCCTCACATTACACCTACAGAAACTGGAGTAACGAGCCCGCATGATTCGTACTCGAGCGTCAAATAGACGGCCGAAAATGTATTTCGTTATACCAAAACGAATGCCCATTTCATTTAGATTTAACTTATCGGTACATATAATTTATTGCCAAGATATCGTCAGATAAGGTTATAAGGTTAGGTTAAGGTTGGTTGTTTTTCCAGACAAATATAACCCTGGAGCTTTCAAGTGTAGAGTGAATAGGTACCTCTTAGACAGGCGTGTATGATCCTTGTCTTCATCGTCACTTTCCATCAGGTGAGATGGAAGACAAACGCCTGCTAATTATTAATTTTAAAAAAAAGCTTTCAGTAAAATCTTTATTAACGGTAAACTGCAAAAGCATCCAAATTTGCAGTAACTTCATCAATTATCTTAAAGCTAATATTTATAAATTATATTATTAAGTTATGGTTATAAGTTATTTAAGTTTTTGATGAAATGGATACTGCTTCTGTTACAGCTTTATTTATGGGTTTAAAAACCTAGGGTAGCATTTAAACGCAAATCAAAAGAAATATTTTTGTATCCAAATATAATCCGATTCATATCAATATTACTGACTGCACAGCAAAATGCTCAACTAATAATAATTAACGCACATTATACCTAGTAACTCTTTATTTTTGAAATATAGCTTCCATTTTTTTTATAGCATACTGCAGTTTACCTAAATGAAAACATTTTATTTGACATAAGCATCTTTTAATTTACTAAGTTTACCGTAATGAGATCAGCAATCGATTATTTTCTATATTGGTTGAATAGTTACAATGTCAAAATAGATTTTTGTGCTTACTTTATACAACGGGGATGGGGGTGACACTAAATTATGAAATGGCGCTCCGCCGGGTGCTGCCGCACCACGCTCGCTTCGCTCGCTCGGCTCGCGCGTGTCAAACCTAACCAACAAAAAATATAATATGGACCCCGGCGAGGAGACCTCAGCAAGTCAGGGTCTGCCTTATTTGGGACAGAGCAAGCTTACCTAAATACAATAATGGCTAAAAACTACTTTAATTAGACAATTGAATATAGCCCAACAGATCGTTACGCTTAAAACTCATTATGCCAAAATACGATTATTTTTTAAGTGTAAGGGCAACGAATAAAAAACCTACGCACGTTGTAGTTAATTTGCTGTTTAGTCAGTATTTATGATAAGATTGTCATATTAGTGTACCTAAAGGAATTTATTTGTCTGGCATCAGAGAAACTAGTTAATGTCATATAGATGTATATTTTCGAATTATCTGCAATGTTGAGAAATAAATATTTCATTTCATTTCAAATCATAAAAATGATAAAAATAAATTGATGAGTGATATTTATTTGATGTGCAATTAATAATATCTCGTTTAAAAATATGTTTATTTTTTATTTGTTGTTACATTATTTATTCTGACTCATAAGATAAGATTTGTTAAAAAATAACATACTGGAAATACTTACCTTAGCTTTTCTGTGAATAGTGCCTCAAAGAATACTTAAGTACCTAGTATATGCAATAATTAATCATAAAATAAATTAATAATTAATAGATTGTATGTATGTAGTAGATAATTATTCATGAGACTCTCGATCCCGCAGTCAAACTGTTACACAGTTTTGCTGGACTGTGATCTAGGTATAAGATTTTTTTGTATACTTAATAAATAATAAATAAATAAAAAATAAACTATAACGATGGGGGTACGAATTAAAAGTATGTCTCTTTGTTTTTGTCCATACAATTTGGAATATTACCAATGAGTTTTTAAACAGGCGATATATTTGAATGCTTTATCTGCCATCGTACAGGGTACAGGGAACGACGATATAATTGTGACAAGTGTGCTAAACTGTGAAATGCTAAGATTTGCAATAGAGAATTATTTTTTACTACTGAAGTGCTAAATACAATCCTTTTGATTGTTATGAATAAGTAACGTTTCTTTCAGTTTTATAAGTGGAATAATTCTTCACATCGTTCCTCTTTGACTTACCGTTTAAGAAGCCTTCAAGTATGAATTATCCAACTCTACCTGAGTTACCACTGTGTATAAAAATTTAGGTACCTACTTTAAATTCTCTAAAATCGCATATTTTGTTCAAAATATTTACATGTTATTTATATTTAACAAGTCTCTCGTGACCACGGTAAATCAGTTTTGTACATCATCGTCTTTACCGCCAGTTTTTATTAGGACAGTTACAATGGGTAACAAATTAATAACCAGTAGCCAATATTAAAACACCCTTAGGGTTACCATTTGGATACCGTAATCAGCACCAACAATTATCACATTAGTCTTGATTTTTATTAAAATTCCTCTCCTTTTATCAGGCCCTACTCCAAGCGCACGATGTGGTTGCGCGAGAAGTTTATGGCGAGGAGTCGATGCGGGCGTCCCCGCCGCCCGTCAATGGCCGCTCCACCGCACCCCCGCCCGAGGACGACGAGGACACCGAGCCCGAGTTCGATAACGTGACCCGGGTCCGCCTCGTGCAGTTCCAGAAGAACACTGATGAACCGATGGTGAGTGGTTTTGTACTTAGATAAAATTGAGGAATAGTAAGTGGATTTATCAAAGACCTGCATACGCAGTTTTAACCTGCCGCACGCGTTTTTAATATTGTAAAATAATTTAACCAGGCTGCTTTGTACAGTCGGGAATCTTCGCGCAGGCTCAGATTCGCTTTCAAATTTTCCTCTGCAGTATTGTCGCCCTTTAGCACGCGGAGCACTACAAAAGACTGAACAAAGCACAAGTGATTCTCGCCAGTATTGTCGCCCTTTAGCACGCGGAGCACTACAAAAGACTGAACAAAGCACAAGTGATTCTCGCCTTAGCCTGAGCCTCCGCCGAGATCCCCAACTGTACACCAGCCACGTAAGTGTGTATACATATAATCAAAAGCCCATAAATAGTAATCCATATAAAAGACAATAAAAATATAACTGCCGCTAAACTTTACTGCTTTTTGTAACATAAGAAATAGCAGCTTTCACAGTACGTATGGTTATTTATATCGCAAAACAATAATTTCCACACGATAAAAGCAAATGTTGTGTAAGGAAATATTTGAAGTGGTTTAAATGTTCTTTGAAGTAACACTTTAAGGTTATTTAACCATTTAAATTTTAAACTTTTTACCCGACTGCGTCAGAAGGACAGTTATGTTTTGAAACATATACGTAAACGTGTATATTTTTGGCACACTGCAGCTATCCTATTATCAGATATCCTATATGAATGTAATATCTATCATTTTTTGAATTTTCATAGAGAATATATATTTACAAATATTAGATATTTTAACATAATTAATGTGATGAATAAGTGATGTGAGTAAATAGATATTAAACTTTTAAAAACGATTACGCGGTAAGTATTTAAATTACTTTCATACCCAATTTTATTTTCATTAACCTTTTTTTGTATCAAATGTAAACAGTAGGTAATGTCAGCTTGCCCATTCTTTGTTGCTTCCCATACAGACTAGGATTTTAATTTTTTTGGATACGAGTTGGGAATTGCTTTATAAGCTTGAACGCCTTCAAAACTTGGCGATCATATTCATATCCTCCAGAGAGTTACACTGGATATGACAATGACGTTTAAAAAAAGTAAAGCAACATCTCTTACATTCAAAGAACTTTATCACTAAGTGTAAAAGTTTACAGGCTCTATTTGTATTATTGTAAACTTCCAATAATGCTTAATTCGATTTCGATTAATGATTTACCGCTTATTCACATTTCTAGCTTTCTTACAATTTGTAGTAAAATCTTTGGTATTGTAAATTTTTTTACCAAACTTTAAATTCTTTTTTACTGAAATACTAGATTTGAGTTTTTGCCTGAAACAGTATTTTGACAAATACTTTTTTACTGAAATAATAGTTTTGAGTTTTTGACCTGAAACAATATTTTGACATTTACTAGAATAATTAGACTTGAGATATAGTGCAAAAAGAGCTTATTTTTAGTTAGTTATACATACTTGAAAAGACGATTACAAATACTTTTTTACTTGTTACTTTACTTTACTACTTTACTTTTTACTGAGTGGTGAAGATGTCTGAATGCCCCGAGTTTGCATTCTGCTAATGTTGAAATGCACTCTACCTATATTTTTGTAATATAAATAGCCCAAAAGAAAACAAAAATTAAAATCGTTTCACATTCGAGGCGAATGCAACTTCGTTTGATTTGATAGAGTCAAAAAGTACAATGTAAGATTTTAATTTATTGATCACGATTCTTTAAATTAGTTTATAAAACAGTTCCTTGTATTATGGCTTTTTGCCAAAAAAAAAAACAATAGGCTTGGTGTTCGCCTTCGAGATAATAATATAGTAACTCCAAAAGTAAATGTAGGAATAGAAAAAATTGTCTTTTGTTAATTTTTCGCGTATCGTCCAGTTCTTGATGGAGACTTACTTTTTGTCTATTGTGTACCTAGGTTAGGCAATACCTTCATAATCTTGTACTTTGTTGAGTAGCCTCCTTATTTAGGTGACGGTGACTGTTAATAAAAGATAGGATTTTATAATGACTGTGTTTATTAAGGTTGCGTGTACACAAAACGGGGGTATGAAGACTACTGGCACTCGCTATGCGAAGTGCTGACGACAATAAACATTATGTCCCTTACAAATTGTACCGAGTGCAAGTTACTGAAACATATTATATTTTTATTATAAGTTATGATACATTTATTTTATTTAATTTGCAAAAAAATGATTTGCAAAAATTTGCAAATCTACACTCAAGTGTAGAGTGAATAGGTACCTCTTGGACAGGCGTGTACGATCCTCGTCTTCATCGTCACTTTCCATCAGGTGAGATGGAAGACAAACGCCTGCTACTTACTAATTAAAAAAAATTTAAAAAAAAACTTATAAGTAATCTTAATGTTCGTTTTCTTTATTATCTTATTTTCAAAAATAAACTATATTTTACCCGTGATTAAGGGATTGATAACTACTATTTTCATTTTCATTTTAAATAAATACATTCAGTTTAAAAAAATCTACTGACTGGTCGTTACATGTATGAAGTGTTCATCATTCTGTATTCAGTAATTTATTAAAGTAAATAACTCAAAAGTAAAGTAACTCATGTTTTTGTAATACTTACAAATTGATATAATATTCACTGTGTTTAGTAGCTTCCTTGTAGTAATGTTATTTAGTTCCTAAAGTAATCTAATTAAAAAGAAAGGCAAAATATTAACCTTGAATATGACCTGACATGGAACGAGAATAACTTTCGTACTTGCGTAATTACTTAACCTAATTTAGTCTGTTGTAAATTTTTAGCGAGACGAAGAGAAGTTTACAAACATTTATACAGAGGAAATATAATTATTAACTTATTTATAACGGTCGTACACTAATAGGTGCAGTTTCATATTCGTTTTAATACATAATGTGTGAGTGACCTGGCTACACTCCCAGCCTTTGATGCAATTCATAAGGTTTTAATACTTGCATGGTTCTTTAAGGCTGGGATTGATAAACGCTTCGTGAGTTTGTATTTGCAAATTATTTGGGACACCGTCAAACCTTTAATATAATGAAAATAACATCTACAAAATGCTACATTCCATGCACCGCGACGTACAATTTATCAAAAGAAATGTCCCTAAATGCAAGGAGTCTGGGCCAGGTCTTTGTACATGTTATCAAAAAATAGTTTAAGATGCTAAGAACACTTTTTGATTGTTAAATTGTTATTAAAACACTTTGTTTATAGGTAGGAAATGAAATTATGCATCAGTAGTGTGCAACACAATAAAAAACATCCTGGCGGAAAAAAATGTCATTGACAGCTAAGGTTTACTTACATCTTTTTGTTTTGTGTATCGAGTAATATCGATGGCTGGTTGCCATTAAGTCCAAAGACTTGAATTGAATTGTTTTGTGTATTTTTAGCTTATTTAACAGTTGTAAAGTTAAAAAGAAACCAAACGAAAGAACTCAAGCGCAACGAACAATCAAACACACAGACAGGCAACAACCAATGTGATGTGAGTGAAGTGTGCTGTGAGTGAGGTGGCTGTCCCCTCTGGTTAGTGAAATAACTTAACTTGACAACTTCCGCCATAAAAAAGACTCATTGTCAATGTTGCCCGCTAAAACGAACAAAAATAATGTTCACTTTTTTATTTTCGTACCATCTAACTACTAATTAAATCAAGTTATTTGTATTTTTCCTACAATTACCATTTATTTGTAAATTTTTTTAGATGGTGTACAAAGACCTAGCCTAGGTTGGGACATTTCTTTTAATAATAACAACAAGGACTACTCAGTCCTACGAATATTTATTTTAAAAACGTCAAAGTGAAAACTCCAATATAAATAACAAATAACTGATGATATATTTTAGGTTTTTGATAGTCCTGCTAAGAGACGAACTTATTTATAAGTTATTAATGTTACTCAAAATAACAAAGAGTTTTTGTAATAAAAGAAAGTAACCACATCACTCACTTGTGTCAGTAAGATTACCAAGAATAATAAAAATTGTTTTCAAAGGTAACAAAACATAGTCATATTTGGATCGTGAGTATTATCTTAGGGGTCGCAAGGATAAGGGCTCATAAATATAAAATACGATTCTGTACTTTTTATGGTTTTTGCAAATGGGACCCCATTTTGGTGATGTTCATTCTACATTAGACGATCATTACGATCATAGGGGTCTAGGTAAAGTACCTTCGTTTTCAGACGAGCAACGAATATTATTTATTGAAATAACGACGAGTTATTTGGACGAGTATGTTTTGAGTTTGGAAGTGTATTGGTATTTTAAATACCATTGCTTAAAGTAAAAAATTTGTAATAGCAACGTTTTGCTCTCTTCTCATGTCTTAAAATGGATAACATGTGGTAATAACAATAATCAAAATAAATTTATTCATTCAAAAACAAAATTCACCTTGTGTAGTAACTTTATTCAGGTGTGTTGAATCGGGCAAACATATTCAGCACGTCGAACAAACAGAATAATAAAAATGAAATCACTCCATAAAAATTCAATAGGAGTTTTAGTTTTGGACTACTTAATACATATAATGATATGTAATTGTATTTTATTCATATTATAGTAAGAATATCGTTAAGTAAACAAAACAGAAATTTTTGCGTTTAATTTTACAAATTTGCTTAAAGTGTTCTTAAGTGTAAACAGAAAGTGACAGTCAAAAAAAAAATTATCTTCCTATCATTCACGTTTATTTTCACTTTGATTCATTTGACTGTTATGATCTATAAAATTAAAATTTACACTCAGTATTAATATGGAAACCTTTTGCCGCACAGGGCATAACCCTGAAACTAGCCGACGACGGCCGCTGCATCGTCGCTCGCATCATGCACGGTGGCATGATCCATCGCCAGGCCACGTTACACGTCGGTGACGAAATCAAGGAGATCAATGGCACCCCCGTCGCTAATCAGTCGGTTGCACAATTGCAGAGGATGCTGGTATGTAGGAATCATTCTATAGTTGTACTGTACCAGTAAAACTAGTATATTACATTGTTTATCGAAGGAGAACCAACGATAGCGCATTTGGGAATAGCACTCTCTTTCGAGTCATACATAGTTGTTTATTCTACACCTATAACTTCAGATAATTCATTAAAATAGATTTTGTATTTCTTGTAATTGCTGCGCGTTATGTACACTATCAATTTTTTATCCCTATGGCTCTATAGTATGGGACGCAACAGCCTTATTTTGGATAGAAATAATTAAATTACAAGTTATTATAATCCAAACGTAGGATAATGTTTTCTTTTAGTGGTAGTAGGAGTTTTTTTAAGATCTCGCCTGGGCGGTACTGCAGTCCTTCCTATATTGACCGCCGTAATAATCAAACTTACGTGGTTGTGTTCCGGTCAAAAGGAAGGAACAGCCAGTGCAATTATTGGAACAAGAACCTACAGTCGGCTACGCGTCATTAGTCGATATCACATCGCTATTAATAAATAAAACACCTACGACTAATGATGTCCGTGAGTGCGAATACCACTAACCATCAGGCGGGTCGCGTGCTCGCTAGCCTCTGGCTATAAAAGAAATAAAAAATATGTGATTGACTCCATGACTGTCCCATACAACAACAAATAGCATATACCCTAAAACAGTGCACATACATACAGATTAAGTTTCGTGAAGACTGTGGTACATTAATCAAAATGTTCAAAAGTTGAATAAAGATAATAACAGTACGTTTACTTTTTTGTTATTTTACCGCGGATACCATAGTTTTCAAATACAGCATGAATTACGCAAATGACTTATTATCCAAATGTCAGCTTTATAAACGTACTTTTCTTTGTGTATACGCTGTGCGTTGCCAATGTGCCAGGAATAACGATTTTATGAGTACAGATAACAAATATTACAAAGATAATAAGCTTTTACTCTCAAAATATTACTTTATAATACTTACCTTTTGTTTTCCATTATTTCTTTTTCGACTGTTTTTGAATGTAAAAACATCGAACATTTTCAGCGTGAGGCCCGTGGTTCGGTGACATTCAAGATAGTGCCGTCCTACCGTTCGGCACCGCCGCCATGCGAGGTAAATAATTATGTGTAAAACCCTCCCAAACACTTCCATTTTCACACAATTACTTAACTCCAAATGATATTCTGCCTCTTCTAGAAAACATAACTATCGATCTCTTAAATTGTATCTCAGTTGCCAACTCAATCAAATCTTCCGCTAGTAGATACAGCTTTTGCCAAGACTGAAATTTTAACTAAACATTTAAAACTCGTAAATTAAAATTTGCTAGATTTGTGGAATAATAAATTCATGATAAAGTTCAAAGGTCGGCAAGCGCACAAAAATGTATTTTCCATTGCTTGTCTTGATAAGCATGATTGGTTTTTAATTACGGAAATGTAAAATTTTTGTGTTTTTGTTCTAACTAGCTTTTCCGGATTAAGCCTTCGCCCGTTCTAGTAAGTAGCGAAATATGAACAACGGCTACTTCTATGTTTATATGTTTGTTTGTCTTTGTGTAAGTGAGTTAGGTGATTGGGTATGTTTTAAGTGAAATTTTGTTCATTTTTTGTTACATTTAGAAGGTTACATAATGTTTTCGTTTCAATACTACTACTATAAACAATTTTTTAAATTCTTTGTAATAGATGTTTCCAATGTTTTATCATACATATGTCCTTGGCCTTTTTCTGTATCTTTCGATTTGACTCACTTACACATCGTATTTGTTTCCATTATGTCGTGTAACATTTATGTTGTATTTTGTCACTCGGGCATGGCTACGCGTCCCTTGTTTCTGTGCGCTTGTTGTTCTTGATCATCGCTTCATTATCTTTTAAATCTATATTCCTACTTATAGGAAATATCTTCAAAGCTTACACCCTCAAGCATGTCACCCTCAAAAGTAAAAAAAAACAGGTGGTTTTTTCCGTCTTTATCAATCCATTTTCGAAGAAATACTTGACGACGTCAAGACATTGATTTTCCATATCACTAATACATTTCATCAACTCATATTCGTGGCTCCTTCGACTTCATCAAAATAAGTTTATTATCTATATGTAAATTATTCATGTAAGCCCACCACATTATCATTCAAATGGAATTGTCGTTTATTCCTTGATCATAAATTTAATAATGTTTAGAAATAATATGTTGTTTTTGAGCGTATATATGTATTTAGTTTCTTATGAAAAAATACAATATAATTAACTCAATGTCTTATTTGCGCTCATAAAATAGTTTAAGACGTTTATTGTCGACAATTACAGATATTTGTGAGGGCTCAATTTGATTATGATCCACTGGAAGATGAGCTGATTCCGTGTGCTCAAGCTGGTATCGCTTTCAACACTGGAGACATACTGCAGGTAAATTATCAACTCATCGTTATCATAAAAAAGTTTTGAGTGAAAGGTTTAGTAAAAAATTCGTCTTAACCCGTCCAGCGTATTATAATAAATTGGCTTGTATTCAACAATCTAAAAATTTCAATAGCTCAGAGTCGTCTTGCTGCAGTTATTTCAATTGCAGCTAGAAAAGTATCTAATTATGTACTTGTGCATTTGACGGAAAGAAGCCCCCGTTGAATTCCAAGACAGAAATGGTTGTTCTTAATTAATCCTTATATTTTTTTATTATGACCCTCCCTATTCTACTTTTAATTTAAACATTTCAGATTATAAGCAAGGATGACTCTCACTGGTGGCAAGCTCGGAAAGATACCGCCGGAGGTTCCGCAGGGCTCATCCCGAGTCCTGAACTCCAAGAATGGAGGGCATCTTGCGCTGCTGCTGAAAAATCTACCACAGACCAAGGTAAGACACCACCTAGACGTAGTAACCCTAAGGAATTATGTGTGTGGTGTTTATTGCAAGTAGTTTTAGTTGATCTTATTTGTTATTTGGTTGATGTCTTCATATTTGTGACAAAGTTAATGGCTTCTTGATTACTGGCTCTTTATTTATTGAGTGACTTTTTAAATATTTTACCCGTCTATGTCACAGTGAGGTGAATATGGCCCTGATGTTGTATTAATTATATATCATAGTTTTTATCTGCGTATTGTATGAGGGTATTATTAAAATAGGAGATTTATGTACATTGTAAAAAAAATTATTGGTACAAAACATATTATTATAGTGTTCAAAGCTTTGTCTTGTTCTTTTATGAATATCAAAGTTTTTGAAATTGCAGATCTTTTGTAAATGTTGAAAATAGAGATAAATCCTAAAATCAATCGACCCGTTTTCTTTGTCTTTTCTTTATAATAACTATGATATAAGGATTTGTTTATCTCACTGGGACGTAACTATGGTGCTATTGATATATCTTTAATAATATGTTATAAATTAAACAATTTTATTTTTTTTTAGTTTCAAAAATAGCTTTGTTACTATAGATCGGTGTTGTACAGAATGTTTTAGATGTTCGAAATAAAATATGTATTGTTTTTTGTACCCAAAAACCATTCTTATGTTGTCTGCACATTATCATGCCACGATTCACGATCCTTACATGTTTTTTGCCATGTACATACGTACATCGTAATTTATTGTATTTATAATATTTAGAAATTTATAACGGACATTGAAATTAACATATCATCTTTTGCTTTCAATCAATAACATAATTGGATGAAGCAGTCGGTATGTAAATTGCTTTATTTGGTTTTTAAAGATGTACTAGCTTCCTAATAATAATGTTCTTAAATAATCTGTTCTTGAAATTCTTAACATTGCATGATTGATTCTGGAAGTAAGCCATGACATGAAATTGAAATATTGCCCCGAATTATTTCCTTTTTTTTCTAGAAAAACCCACAAGAAAAATTTCCAAGGACATTTTCTTAATCTCTTTGTATAAACCTTACGTGGGAGTTTGTGTAAACCACGTCTTAATAATATTCCATGGGTAATGTTTTGTCAACTGCTCAAATCGATTAAAAATTAATTTCTAAGTACCCATATAAATAGAATTTATAAATTTTACTACTTGGCAGTGTTTGTTCTGACTTAAAAAATTTACGAATGAAACAAAGTTTGTATGATTTGATTATTAAGGTTTTATAGTAATTAATTGTACAGTTTGTTTTATTTGAATACTTTAGAAAATTAATTCTTTTTCTATTCGTAGTATTAAAAGATACTTGCATCAATTTTATCACTTCCATTTAATACAATAAAATAGAATATCAGACTATTGCAAATTTACAACGCTACAAATTGTTATTGATATAAATAAATTTTTAACATTTGAAAATTTTTAACAAGTTTATTTTTTTTACATTTGACAATACATCGTCCCTACTTCCTTTACCCGTTAAAAAGTAGTGGCCTCTTAGAAAGACCATTGCCGACTTGTTTGCATGATCCATTTGTGTGTAATGTTGTGCCGCTCGGACGATAGAGGGGTGCGTGTCGCATACGGACGGCTGTGAGAATACAGGTAATGCAAATTAGAAATAAAATAAGCTTTACAGAATAATCTGATAATAATGGGTATGGATTTAAATGCTACGTGGCTTTATTTACCGAGCTATGAACCCCGGTGAAATACAAACTAAACGTCATCAAAAATAATTTGGGGTTCCGATAAAAACTAAACATTCAGATGATATTTTTGAAATATAGTTTGGATATAAAGAATATTTTATATATAAAAAATTACATAACTTAGGTACAAATTTTAACAAGAACTTGATATGCAATTCTTCCTCGATAATATTATAAGTTGTAATTTTATCGAGGAAGAATGCATTTGCGGGTTCTGAATCTGCTTTTCGCCTAAAACGTTTTGCTTTTCCATTTAGTTTTTATATGCTCATGCAAATTATTTAGTTGGTTTTGGTTTGATTCAAACAAAAATTGGTTCGACCGTATGAAGACAACAAGTTGTTTATGGAGTTTTATGGTTATATGTACCTAACTGTTTACATTACTGTATAAAGTTCGCAATTGGCAATTTCAGTATTGATTTTTTTCGTTCCAACATCAATACCAGAAAATCCATATTTGATTAAGTATAATATTTGAACGGTAAAAATAGCTTTCTAGTTTTTACAAGAAATAATATGTAAATATTTTACGTTCGTTAATTGAAAATGATCTTTCATTAAATAAAAATGAGATACTTTTCTTTTTCAGTGAACTGTTCGATATTCGGTCGCAAGAAGAAACAGTCGAAAGATAAATACTTGGCGAAACATAATGCTGTTTTCGATCAATTGGACGTCGTCACTTACGAAGAAGTGGTGAAACTGCCTTGTAAGCTATTTTACAATTTATAATTGAATAACTGATATAAATGGCATAGGGTCTGAAAATCATGAAAACCGTCTAAAGTAATATATATGGATCTTGTCACAATATGACTACATTTCAAAAAATAACTACGGCTAGGTTTTTTCTCAATTTAAGAGCTTTGTCAGTTGAATTTCTGTCTTTCAAAATTTATATTTCTCATACATACAGTACGTACTTAACAGTATCATTCCTTTACTAAACTTACTCTCACAATCTGTTTTCTTAAAATAAGGCCTTCTAATAATAACACATATCTAAATCATATGTTGCAACCTATGTAACTGCAAAGAAATCAAATAAAATTGAATCTTTCAGCATTCCAAAGAAAGACAATAGTATTGCTTGGGGCTCACGGCGTTGGCCGAAGGCACATAAAGAACACTTTGATCGCTCGCCATCCGGACTTGTACGCGTATCCTATACCACGTGAGTATTCATTTATTTCAATATGGCTTTATTGCAAATGCAAATCCATCTATAGTATTAGCAAATTAAAAAATGGCGGTACCACGTTATTATACGAGTATCGCTGTCGTCCTCCAACGATCTGAATAGCCACTGAGTTAAAGGGCGAGGCTTTTAATTAGATATTGATATCCAATTGAATACCTAGGTTGATTTTCCTTAAATGAAAGTTAAGTGTTCGCTGGTTGAAAGCTGGCCGTGTGAATGGTGCAAACTCAACCAAATGTCGCCCAGTCAGCTTAATTTTGCTGGTTTTTGTGTTCAATAAAATTTTGGCCAGTCAAACTACTGTGAGCTTATAGACAAACGTCTAGACTAGAATATAATGGAAATTATAATTTAGGTTTTGAAATATATATAAGCAGCATGTTTTTATTGGGAACTCAATAGAAACGAGTGAAAACCGTTTGGTTAACCGTTACTTTTAGAGTTTAACTATCGGCCAAGCCTTTTAACTATGCAGCAAATGTAATCATATATTTTCTTAAATTTTCACGATTCATACTTTAAATAAAACACTTTTTACCGGATATTATCGCGTATATTTTAGTTAATTTTAAAATTATTTCGACGTTTCGGCATCTTTGCAGTTGCCGTGGTCACGATAGACTAAGGTGTTGTTCATCTATTGCCAGTAATAAAAACTACATGATTGTCAATACATATTAACGCCATCTGTTTCTCAGTCTTCTCGCATAACGTCCCGGATTGACACAAAAGGCACTGACTGTGTCCTGAGTTTGCAGTCTAACAGTTTGCTGGTTTTTCATTTTGATGTTTTTAAGTATTGGATCCCATGTTGATGAAAGTTTCCAACCATCTTCTCTATTGAAATTTGGATGTTTTTTAATTTCAATAGTTTCTCTGACCATCCTAGGTATAAAATGTTTCTCTTTTGCTAGGATCTTCACGGTATCAAATCTTAAATAATGGTTGGGCTTGTCTATGGAATGTTCACAAACTGCAGATTTTGAGGTTCGTTTATTTTTAACATCAGAGATGTGTTCTTTAATGCGAGTTGACACATTTCGTTTGGTTTGACCGATATAAGAGAGCCCGCAGTCACAGTCGATTTTATAAACGCCTGGATCTTGTAAAGGGATGCTTGATTTTATTGGACGAAGATGCTGGCTTATCTTTGAGTGCGGCTTGTAGATAGTTTTGATTGAAGCTCGCCGAAGAATGCCTCCTATCTTGTCAGTAACACCCTTTATATAAGGCAGGAATGCTGGTCTTCGTTCAACTGTGAGTGGCTTTACGCGGTTTCTGCGACGGCGACGCGGTGTTTTTAAATCGTTATCCCGCAGCACTTTAACCAGGTGGTTGAGTTCCTCATTAATGTGTTGGGGATCGCAGATTCCATGTGCTCTCTGAAACAAAGAGTTGCCTACGGCAGATAATTGGCTCGGGTGGTGATGGGATTTCCCATTTAGATATCGGTCAGTGTGGGTGGGTTTCCTATAAACAGTATGGCTAAGTGTACCATCAGGATTTCTTTGTATTAAGACATCTAAGAAAGCTAATTTGTTCTCCTGCTCCAATTCCCTTAATTCTAAAATTAAATTCACTATGGAATTGGAGCAGGAGAACAAATTAGCTTTCTTAGATGTCTTAATACAAAGAAATCCTGATGGTACACTTAGCCATACTGTTTATAGGAAACCCACCCACACTGACCGATATCTAAATGGGAAATCCCATCACCACCCGAGCCAATTATCTGCCGTAGGCAACTCTTTGTTTCAGAGAGCACATGGAATCTGCGATCCCCAACACATTAATGAGGAACTCAACCACCTGGTTAAAGTGCTGCGGGATAACGATTTAAAAACACCGCGTCGCCGTCGCAGAAACCGCGTAAAGCCACTCACAGTTGAACGAAGACCAGCATTCCTGCCTTATATAAAGGGTGTTACTGACAAGATAGGAGGCATTCTTCGGCGAGCTTCAATCAAAACTATCTACAAGCCGCACTCAAAGATAAGCCAGCATCTTCGTCCAATAAAATCAAGCATCCCTTTACAAGATCCAGGCGTTTATAAAATCGACTGTGACTGCGGGCTCTCTTATATCGGTCAAACCAAACGAAATGTGTCAACTCGCATTAAAGAACACATCTCTGATGTTAAAAATAAACGAACCTCAAAATCTGCAGTTTGTGAACATTCCATAGACAAGCCCAACCATTATTTAAGATTTGATACCGTGAAGATCCTAGCAAAAGAGAAACATTTTATACCTAGGATGGTCAGAGAAACTATTGAAATTAAAAAACATCCAAATTTCAATAGAGAAGATGGTTGGAAACTTTCATCAACATGGGATCCAATACTTAAAAACATCAAAATGAAAAACCAGCAAACTGTTAGACTGCAAACTCAGGACACAGTCAGTGCCTTTTGTGTCAATCCGGGACGTTATGCGAGAAGACTGAGAAACAGATGGCGTTAATATGTATTGACAATCATGTAGTTTTTATTACTGGCAATAGATGAACAACACCTTAGTCTATCGTGACCACGGCAACTGCAAAGATGCCGAAACGTCGAAATAATTTTAAAATTAACTAAAATATACGCGATAATATCCGGTAAAAAGTGTTTTATTTAAAGCAAATGTAATCGTTGTGGAGCAACTTTATTGTACTATCAGACCCAAGAAAAAGTAGTAATGTTTGGAACAGCTTAGTAAATTAATTACTCTTTAGCATGTTGCAGTTCTCATAAATACGCATTCATACTCGTAAACGCGTTCAATTAGTGTGTTTAGGAATAACATATACAAAATTTAACAAACATTTTTATTCACATTCAGTCAACCAGGTAATATTTTTATTCACGCTTGAAGTAACACGGTACATTATGAAAATTTTATGAACTTCCTGCGTGTTTGATCAGTAAAATTAGCTCAAGATTATAAAAGTATACTGTTCTTCCTCTATTTTATTATGTCAGTTTTCTACTTGAAATGTACAATAGTACTATATTAAAATCTTTATTAATGATTGAGATGCGTTCTTGTACAAACGACCTCTTAGCTTTGGTGGTGCTTAATAATATGTGATTAATACTATGTTTCAAGAACTAATTTAGCCATTATGATTCTATAACTGTTTCTTATAATTTAAAATTGAGTTCAATAAAATATTCCAGACACAACTCGGCCGCCGCGTTCGGACGAAGAAAACGGCAGACATTACTATTTCGTGAGCCATGAAGAAATGATGGCTGATATTGGTGCTAACGAGTATTTGGAATACGGTTCGTATATGCATACGAAATTTACACTTTTTACAGTTTTAATGTTATTATATAGACTTATTGTAGACTTTTCTCATGGTAGGATCAAACATTTGTAAAAAAAACATTACTTTGAGCGAATATATCGCTGTGCAGATTTATTAGACAAAAAGTGGGTTTGTTTGTCTGGGAATTTTGTTCTATTTAAATAACTTGAGAAAGTTTTCGTGGCTACGTTTAACGCCATCTCAGAAGCATACGTACCCACAGAAAAAAAGTAAAATCAAGCGATCGAGGTGGCCAAGCTCGGGGTGCCAGTCTTCCGATCCATTGGCTTTCAAATATTTCGGAGAGCCGTTGGCGAACGGATCGAGACACGTGTGGAGGTGCGCCGTCATGCTGGAACGACGCTCGGCGGTAGTCAGCTACAGTAAAATCTTCCAAATATCTACTCAGTTGCCTGTTAATAAAATCTAAGTATGACGCACCATTTAAACGCCGTGGCAAAAAGACTGGTCCCAGGATTACATTTAAAAAATACCGGCCCATACGTTGATGGACCATTAGATCTGGTGACCGGTTTCCTGTGAAGCGTGAGGGTTTCCCTCCGACTAAATGTGAGCGTTTTGCCTATTCCACATTCCGTTCTGAGTAAAAGTGGATTAATCCGTCCAAATCACGTGCCCGATGAGTTCAGGTGAACTTTGCTGCTGATCTAACAGCCACTGGCTTTGCACGATGAATTGCGTAGGGCCGCATACTGCTGCGTCGTAATATCCTTTGCACAGTTGAATGTGAAGCAATGGGCCTACCGTGCAGACGTCTAAGCTGCTGGGCAGCAATGCGCGTTCCAAGACGAGGGTTTTGCGCACAACGTCTAAAATGCGCTCTTCTGCGTTGACATCCAACTGATGCCCACCTCCAGAAGCTACAGGAGCTATCGGCCTATTTTCCAAAACTCGCTGGTATGCATTTGTTATGACCCGTGAGTCAGAAGGATGGTGGGCCTTAGGATACCTGTTTCGGTAAATCCTTAAAGTTTCAGCAGCATTCCCTGATGTTTCTCCTAAGCACATTAGCATCATGCCATATTCTCGAGAGTTGTATAGATAAGGAACAAGCCTTTTTAGTTCCCAAAAATAAGCAGAACAAAACTTAGCACTAAATAAAACGATCACAATTTGTAAACACGAAAACACACGCGAAAACAAAGATGCAAAAATGTCACTTGCAAGCGCGGCCAACAAGGAACTGACCGTGTAACGGCTTTTTTCGTCAGCACGAGCCACGCAAATATCTTCGAAATAGTGTAAGAAGTAAAGTTATCAAAACTTTTTGATATCGATAAGTCGTGCTTATGCTTTTACGTTTGTTTTGTGATATGAAATTCGGCTGAACCCTATAATCTTACTGTCTGATCCTTTCCTTTTTCCGAAACTAGGGCATGGTGTTCGAATATTCGCCTTTTTTACTATTCGAATAAAACTTTTTTTTAATAATGTAAACATTTTCGTACGTTCTAACCTTTTCCGTATCCTTAACCCTTTCCGGAACAAACTACGCTTATGTGGATGTTACGGCGGTTAAAACAGGTAATAAGCATTTTTAATAAGAATACCAATAAACACTTTTAATACTTACCAATAATCCTAAGAAGACATCTTTTAAGTAATCTAATCTTAGAAGTACTGCGCTCATCTCAACAAAGACCAAAACTAAAACAATAACATAAATCGATAATGTTAATAAGTAATTTCATGTCCAACACTACCTGTTGTACACAGTCGTCGCACGCGCAAAGAAAGGCGGCTCATTTGTACTTGTGTTAGCGGCTTCCGCCAAACGATTTCGTTCAGCAATCTACACCATTTTTTAACCTTTTTTAACCGTTGATTTTAAGAGGGCCGGGCAAGCGGGCAGGGTGCGAGATTATGTTTGTGAATAAGTACCTATTTTAGGTGCTTTTGTGCGCAGTGTTATCTACGTGCGCAGTTTACCTATGTTTAAGTTTTGTGAACTTGTGTGAGTGAGTTTGTGCATTTTTGTTATGAACGACTTCTAAAGGGAGGTAAGACGTACTTACTTAGTAGAGAAGTAAGTTTTAAGGATCCAAATACAATAATTAAATTCTTCTAATATTATACCTACATGTTAAACTTTGTAGTACTTTGAAGCTAGTACAATGCCTGTGTTATTTATTAAATATTCAATATTACTGAGTTACTACGCATTCCATTTTTACCTATTCAGTGATTTATTATTGATGCAGCGCTACAAAAACGTTAAGTTGTCTAGTCAAACGATCTTCGATCTGAAACTGCAAACGAAATTACTAGACGTCTACTTATAGAAAAAAGTTAGACATCACCTGGGTATCTTTGTTTGTATTTGTTGACAGTGCGTGAAGGCACACTAGTATAAACTAATAAAGGTAAATGAAAGAGAATGACCTTGTGTTAAGGTTCATCTGCTGTCTTTTAAACAAAACTGTTTACTTAGAGTAGAGTTTCTTATGTTAAGATCTCGTCTGGGATGGTAGAACTATCAGAAAGACAATATCAACGCATCATTAATCGATAATCAGTAACATCCACGATTAAATGTGCCATACCATCTTAGCCTTACCATCAGATAGATCGGGTGTTCGTTTGCCGTTCGATCCGTGGTCGCCGAGCGATCGCCCGGTGCGGGGCCGCAGTGGGTTTGGCGAAACTTTAGCTTGCGGAGCAATGGATTTTGAATTAACGAACTAGTTAATTCGACGGTCGACGAGCAGTAAACGAACGAACGGTTCATCGCCTGCAAATGAACTAGTTGAATCCGTAGACGGCTAAACTAAAAAGTCCATACGTTCTTATCGACTGGCAATGCAACGTCAACACCTCAACGTAGTTGGTTAACTAGTTAAAGTTCGTTGAAATAAAACCCGCGACGCAAACAAATTTAGGCTGTAATTCAACGAAGGTAGAGTTGATTTTTGTTAAGTTTGTTGAAAAAAAAACCGTCGAGGCAAACATATTTAGGCCGCAATTCAAGGTACATAGAGTTGATTTTTGTAAGAGTTGAGTGACAATCGACTAGTTCAACGGTGGACGGGAAGTAAGTTCATGTTTATGTTCATTTACTTGCATTTCTTTCTTTTGAATTTCGATTCTAAATAGTGTATGTTTGAGTAATGACTTGCGTGCGTAATTCATAATATTAAAGTGTTGTTTAAAGAATAGATAATTGACTTTTTGTTTTATTAATTAATAGATTTAGTGGTTTGAAATTGATCAGAAGCTTTTTTAAGAAAAAAATTACTTTTCATGTTATTCAATCAGTCCTAAATCTGGAAAAGTATGAAGGGAAGTTTGATTTGATCATAAATAAACTACTCTTCACTTGTAAAAGCTACAAAATATCATGTAATGTTAATTTATAGTGGAATTTTAAATACATATGTATGTACACAAGATAAACTTATAAAATACAAATATTCTACTATTAAATACTTGTTTATTAAACTACTCAGGACGAAGTTTACGTAGAACGTACACGAACGAAGAACTTATAAGTTATCATAATGGACTAGTCGACGAAATCAACTGGTTGATCGACTGGTTGATCGACGCTAATAAACCGTCTAGTTTCGTTAACGTCAAAAACAAAGTATTTAGGGTGTTTTTATGAAAGGAATCTACTGTAAGTTATTAGCTATTATGTTACTAAGCAAGATAACCTTCGTTAATGACCGCGAGGTTTTGTCATTGAAACAGGTGGGTTGATGATCTTTAGGTTCAAACAATTTTTTCATAAGAAAGAGGAATCCAACTTTCTTATTGCAGTAGTAATTCGGACAGATGATTTGCAGGAATTATTTTTGTACCGTTATTTATTTCGATCAGCTGCTGTTTATTTATTTTGTTCAGTAACAATTAAATGAGTTGGCACAAGGCAGGTAAATGATTTTTATTAAAGTATTAAGTAACAAATACCTATCGTCAGGTTGCTCGTTTTCTTAGAAGCGAACAAAGTTGTTTTAGGTTGGACAAATAAGTGCTTTAACAGATTTCTAGGTACGCCTGCTTGGGTGGGAAGATAGGAACCAAAACAATCTATAATAATTATTTCGAAACATAGGTAGGTACATACGTAGGTAGGTAACTTAGGGACACTGGCTTGTTTCGTCATTTATTGGTCAATGCAGTACAGGTTTATCATGAAGTGAGTATAACTAATGGTATAATTTGCTTTGCCCAAAGTAAAAAAAGTTCATTAAAGAAGGTCTAGGCTTAAGAATGAAATTTTTTGATCAAACGAATTTATCGAACTAATGATTGACAGGAATAATTTTCAGCCATTATTTATTTACATCCTACTTCGATCAACTGCTTTTAATAGTACTTACTTATTTCATCGCCATCATACCTAAACAAATTCATGAAAAATTTCTATTACATAACATAAGAAGTCATTCGAACATAGGAAACAACTACATAAAGTTCGCTTATGCTATTCATGCGATGCGCACGCTGCGAGTTAGCTGAGCGCGAGTAGCCACAGCCACAATCGAGGTCTGGTGCACTCTCCCCGCGTCGCGTCGCCTAGCAACGTAGCCGCGCGCCCAGCCCATATAGTAAATACATTTACCAATACATTGTGGGTATTTTTTTGTAAAAAAAACTGTGTATTTAATTGAAATTTGGTGATAATCCGTTTGTTCTTACATATGTAAAGCTAAAAAAATAGAATTTGATATTTGGAAAATGTCAAAAATTTTGGCGTAAAAAAAAATAAAAAATACTTTTTCGTAATGAGAATAAGCAGTATAATCATACCCCAAAGTTAATGGAAGCGGTCTTAATACACCCTTAACATTATTTCATAAACTAAAATACACATAATTATAATTAATACAATAAAAACCACGAATAAACAAAAATATATGTTGAGAAATACAATAAAAATATCTCATAAATAGCTCATCAACTTATTAAAAGGAAAAGTAAATCACCATGCCCATGAACGCGCAGTGCTAGTGGCGAGACGGCCGGCCAGAAGGACACAAGCTCCTACTACAAGGATGTTTGTAAGTCAAGAAGGTGTGCTTTAAAATGTTTTTAAAGGTAAATTTATTAGTTTTAAATTATTAAAGGTAAATTTAATAAATTTATTATTAAATTTATTATTGGACCTGGTGCTACACCGAGTGCTGCCGCACCAGGCTCGCTTCGCTCGCTCGTCTCGCTCTAAGTACATACAAACCTAACCTAACCCAATACCTAAATGAATTAAGACAACATCTCATAATACATACAAAGTGGACCAGATGCGAAAAGGACTAAGTGTGAAGTGTACTAAATGCTAAGTGGACCAAACGCGAATTGGACCAAATGCGAAATTGACACGTTTTCGTATAGTAAACCAAATACGAAGTGGACCAAATACGACGAAACTGTAAATGAGTACTTTACCAGTCTGGGTAGTAACCTAGCCAATAAGACACTAATTAATGACAGAGAAACTACAACAAACTCTAGCTTATCACACGATAAATAACTAAGAACTAAATGGGTTATTATTTTTATTCATTCATGACGTATATTTGTTATCTATTTACGGCACTGATGCTGGTCAGGAATGTTGCTCATAAGTCTACAATTCTTCAAATAGAATGTGTTTTAGTGAAGGCCTTACAAGGTTAAGGAAATTGTTAAATGATTATAACCATGTAATATGTTGTTACCGTTTAATGCTGGTCAATAATAATTGCTTTAGTATATTGTATATTGTGATAATGGTTAATTTTGCAATGATTTATTCAGATCCTAGTTAGGGAAAATCCGTCTCAGCTACTGAAATGACGAGCCAATAAAATATTTTTATCGTTTAGTCTAAAAATACTTTTTTGTATCTGTTTCATACATTTTACTGTTTTATCCTATACACTTACAAAACTACCAATTATCTCTTATTTTTTTATACACTTCCAGGAACCCACGAAGATGCAATGTATGGAACTAAACTGGACACGATTCGTCGTATTCACGGCGAAAGACGCATCGCCATCTTAGACGTCGAGCCTCAAGCCTTGAAAATACTACGTACTGCGGAGTTCGCTCCGTACGTCGTATTCATAGCCGCGCCGCCCTTGAATAATGTCGCTGATGTAAGTAATGCAACTTGATTAAGTTGCATATTAAACTCTAAATCTCTAAATATACGAGAAACAATAGCTTTTCTGTAGATCCCAGGCCTTCAATGGCATTCAATGTATTACAATCATTATGAAGGCTTGATGAATCTAGCGTAGCGGAAAATGACGGCGTGTGATAATACCTAATAGTAGCATTATATTTTATAATACGGTGTTTATAAATACTGATTAACTATTTGGATTACATTTTTAGTATTTTAATGATAACCAAAAAATATCCTAAGTCGAACTTGTACATAGTTTCTGCCGGGAACCGTGACATATATTTTTCTTCGTAATGACATCGAACCCCTTATTTCTAATAAAAGTAAAAGGATTTCCCAGACAAAAGCATGGAAATAGTATTAATAGTTTATTTATTTTATTATTTTATTTTAATGAGTCTTTTAATCTCTACAATTATTGTAATAAGTAACAAAATGTTCACCGTTGATTACAGTACGACGGCTCCCTAGAAGTCCTGGTACGCGAATCGGAACAACTCCGTCGTACTTACGGCCACTACTTCGACCTCACTATTGTCAACAACGATATCGACGATACCCTGTCTCAACTTGAGGCGGCTTTGTCGAGAATTAGAAACCAACCGCAATGGGTGCCTGTTTCTTGGCTTTACTAAGACTCTTTTGGATTTTCTTTTCTTTGGGTTATAAGGAGAGGTATTTTTTGAGGCAATATGCAATTTAAAGTAAGTCGGAAGTTGATATCTACCGAAAAGGTTAAGTTCGAAACCTAACCTTTTTAGAACGTTTGTTGATATGTTAAATTGTTGAACGCATATTTGATATTCATTTGCTCATATTATGTACAAGCAATGGATAGGTAGATATGGATGCATTTTAGTAATGCTCGTAAATTATCCTCTTGAATGTATTTCCATTGTCTATAAGTGTCAGAGAAATTATACATTATGTTTCTAAGAACTCAAAAAATGCCTCTTCAATATTACACTTATTAAAATTGTTCAAACAATTCATGATGTCTTGGTTGTCATGTATTATAATTTTTAAATCCTTTTTGATTTAGCAATTTCGACATCACTGATGTTTTAAATGTTTCATCTTTACTTTAAGAGGTAAGTGAAAGCTTATTATATAAAATTCTAATATGAATGTTGAGTTATGGGCTATTATTTTTGTATTTAATTTTGTTCCGCCTTAAACTTAATCTTCAAATGTAATATCAGGTTGTTTTAAACCTTATAAGTTGTAAAATGTGTTTGTACCTTTTTGATACCTGATTTACAGCTTCAAATTTTGTAATTGAAATCGGTTTACCTATCTTTTTATATCTTACATCATTAAGGTGCCCAAAGTATGGTAAGTATTTTAAAATTTGAATAAAGGTGTTAACAAATTACAAACAAAATTAATAAGACGCATGAAAACAGCATAGAACGACTAACTTGTAAATTTATTGAAAATTTTATTATTTTGTCGCTTTTTATACATTACATTTGTTTGAATTACTTGAATCTCTTGTCATATATGACTTGGGTATAACTCTGATTAACTCTGACTAATTAAAATGAAGTAAACTTTTAAAAAATAATATGAAAAGCTTTTTCTATATTTGCTTGCGAATTTATTTTGGACTCAATTTTTCAGTAAATGTGCCAAAAATACGAAATTCTGAAATTTTGACGAGCACACACTAAATTGTCACATGATTTTGGATAACTTGTACATAAGTATACATTAGTCTTAAGATACTACTAACTAATTAGGCTAATACAGTAGCTCAAATTTATTTTAGTTCACTTCTTTATCTAAGAAGTCTTCATAGAAAGAAATTTTTTATAATAAGGATTTTTTTTAATCAAAGATATGTCTGGTATTTTTTAATTATATATCTATCTATAAGTTAAATTTAGCACTTAATTGCTTTTAATTTTGAATTGAAGACTTTTGAATTATGTTATTGAATGACTGCAAAAATGTATGTGTCATAAACATCTTTTTAAATGTTTAATTGTTAATATTTATTTGGCTTAAATAGTCTTATCTGTAATTAAAATAAAACACCTAACTTATCACAAATTTAGAAATCACAGGGTTAAATTACACGGATCAGTCTCTTATTTAAGTTCATACCTTAAGCACCTATACTTAAAACATACGTATACCATATTCATCAAAATACAGTAAAGAACTTTTGAAGCGAACTTACCCCTGCGATGATTATTAATTTCTACTGCAAATAAGTCATAAAAATACCAGTTTTTGGGTAAATTTTATTTATACGTATGTCTTTAAGTTACATGTGTTCATTAGTAACTCAGTAGAAACGTTATAAAAAAAATTTCGCATAAGGCACCTATCAGAAAAAAAAAATATAAGCATATTTACTTAATTTTGTATTATCTTCTACAATCTGAAGGATTGTTTGCGGACAAATACAGTATAATGCATGGTTTAATTAAAGTAAAATTTTTATTTGTTGAAAATAGCTTGGAAATGTCGATTATTTTTAGCATTTAAATTGTTTGACCACTGTAATGTCCTATCCTTATAAGCATAACTTATTTTTGTAAAAGAGTTTCATAAGTTTTGCTAACAAGTACATTGTACAGTTTAATGGTGCCATTATTTTCATATATTTTTTATCATAACATGCTCATTATTATGTTACTTACTTCATGGGACATGAAAATTACTATCCTTATTATTTAATAAAAATACTATCATAGCTTGCAAAATCGAACATAATTTATATAAAATAAGTATATTTATGGTCTCGTTGAAAACATCTTGATCATGCACTAAACTACATTATACTAACACATTCCTCTATATAATACACTATAATACTTAAAATTATTAAATAATTACTTTATTATTTAAAAGAATAAATATAATGAGTGCTTTGTCAGAAAGTGACAAAGTATCCATGCTTATTTTTAAATAATAAAGTACAATAGTAGAACAATTTTACTACGTACTTTACTATCATGGTTCATTCCTTTTACTTTTAACTAGGCTAAATTCTAATATGTTATATTAATGTAAGAGTTAATTCAGTAATTGGGATTTCGAGATAGATTATATTATTTGCCAACAGAAATGGTTATGAAGTTATGTATTATTTGTTAAGTTATTACTCTACAAATCACTTTTTACTTTATCGTATTTATCGATGTGGTGAATATTTTACATCTAAATCTTGTCTTTTCTAAGACACAAAGACGTCATTCGTCATACAAAAGTCTCCACCTTCAATTCATGCTATATCTCGAAATTTAACATCAAATTATCTTCTTAAATTGATTTCAAAAATCAAATTCTTTTTACTTGACTTCAGATTTTAATCTGAATCGTAAACCTAGTCATATAATTAATGAAATGGCGGTCACTTGAATTTTAAGTTGAAACCGTCAATTATATTTTACAGCTGTGAATTAAATTAAACTTATTGTAAGATGTTGAGGTCTCAAGACCTATTTTTTATGTTTATTGTTTCGTTGTAACTTTGCATGTTTAATTTTAAAACAATTATAATGATAATTATAGAATTAGTGGAATGAATGTAGTTAAATTAATCATAAATATTGAATTTATAGTTAAGCGATTGGACGGTATTTATTGGAAAAATGTGTGAACCTTGTCTGTTGCATATTAGAGAAAATAATTCAACTATCTTATTGTTGCTTATTAAAAATGTTTTAATGTGTTATTTAGTCATGAATTTAACGCAATATATTATATTATTATGTTGCTTTGAAATTAAATTTAATGAAATATGTATCACTTTATAGTTATTTAATATTTAAACTTTATCAAATATTAGAGGTTTTTAAATTTAACCAAACGCGAATTATTTAAACTACATTCGTAGCACACTAACTGTTTATTTCATTTTGTTAAAAGTACAAAAAGTATTTAAAATTGTAATGGCGTGCTAAACCTTTTTGGATATGCACCTACTGGGAAGAGTCTATGCTATGATAATACGTAGGTAATTATTATTAATAAATTAATTGGAGTATATTTTAATGTTATAAATATCACAGAATTGAAATGCATATACCTGTACGAACATTCCAGCATTACTATAAAATTTATTTCAATTGTAAGTGTTTAAGTTTTCGTTGAGTGGTAAAAAAATTCCATTAGTAATAAAATTATTTTAAAAATGTTTGCGTTTTTAGTAAAATCTACGATTCTTAGTTTAAATATTTTTCACAATGTTTAAATATTAGTTAGAGTTAAATATCTTTATTACTGATGGATGTTATTTTATTTGCCTTCGGTTTCTTGAATCTTGCTTGGGCTATTAAGGGCTTCAGATCCTCTAATTGACAAATTAATATTTAAATTCATTGAAAGAACAACAATGGCTCACTTTAACCAAGCATTTCTCAAAAACCACGAAAGCGGAAAAGCTTTTCGAGGGCCGGTTTTAAGCATCGAAAAGGTTTTTAAGCAGGCATCAAGTAACCGATGGAATTAATAATGTACTTCTTTCTTAATTTATAATTTTAGTACTTATTAAAGTATTAATTTTAAGTGTTTTGTGCAATATAATATTATAAAGGGAGCCAAAAAGGCTATTGAGAATTTTCTTGTGATTTTATTATCAGAACACATCACAAATTCTATGGCATAATATTGTAGACACGTATATAAAATCACATGAAATAAACGAATCTAAAATATGTTAGGTGAAATAAAATGTTATCAATTAATTTAAAACGATTGATATGAGAAGACAAGACAATCGGCAAAAGATGACTAAATAAATGTATTGATTCAGCTATATTGCAGTGAAGTTACCTACATGAAACTTGAGGTAGATAAAGCAGAACAACTAATGACTGAAGTTAAATCTTATTATAATAACTGTTAAAATGAATAAATCGCACAAAATAAATCTTATGTGTTTTATTTCTATTACAATTATATATTTTTTTTTTTCTAAACCTTTCCTAAGCCAGTAATAAAGGCAAAGTATGGTTTTAGATACACTTATCTAACGAAGTTTCGGAACATTTAAATAAATTTTATGTACATTAACCATTTTTTTCCACAATAAGCGTTTTTGACTTGTCAAAAATCTCAAAATCGTTGATATAACTAGGAAAACTCTATTTGAGGTTAATTTGGGTACATTCACTTGTTTATATTTATTTATCTGGGGATTACAAAAGATAACGAATGGATGTCTATCTGTATCAATAGCATAGCTTAGCTCTTAATAAGGACGTTCTGTAAGTTTTTACCCATAAATACCTATTTGATTCTGATTAATTATTTGTGTTAGGAGAATAATATAACTTGGAGTAGGCATCGATTCATAATCGTAGTAACTTTACTCTTAACGCAATGTCCACGTAAGTCGACATAGCGTTAAGAGTATTTTTTTGATCGAATTGGATCCATAGGACGCTAAATTTGTGAACGGATTATAAGATATGGGCGTACTAGAAAACCAAAAATGTCGCTTAGAAATAAGCTTACACTTTGCACAACTTGCATCCGCCCCATTATGACATATGCCAGTATGGTTTTTGCTCACCCCAGCAAGTCGAATCTCAATAACTTGCAAGTTATTCAAAATAGGTTCTTACGTAAATGCGTCGGGCCCCCGCCCTGTCCGGAGTTTAGATCAGCATAAAAAGCACTACTGCCGCGTTCATGAAGTTTACGTCTAGACGCTACTTCGACAACGCTCCCCATCATCCCAACCCACTGACCAATAAGTCAACTGACTACGCAGCCAACCCAGACGTGGCGATTCGTTACAGGCGTAACGTCTCACTATATCCCGTCGACGCTATTACAACAAGGAACACCTGCGTCCCAGTTAGAAACAATGCAACACGGCATCCGAACCTAACCCACCGCTGGGCCAGGCTAACGCGTCGTAGGTACGCATTCCTAATGAGTTTCTTGCTGGTTCTTTGGCAGTAGATGACCCTTCCGAACCAGTGGTAGTCTCACGTCCTAAGCCGAGGTCCTCATCCTCTCGGTTTAAGTTCAGAATCCGGCCTCAGCGTTAGGCCACAAAGTCCGGCGAATTTTAAAAGGCTAATAGGGCCATAAATGAACTGTCTGTTTAGAAAAAAAAACTAGAAAACCAAATTCTTTGTAAATAAACAATGTGCCAAGTAACTCGGCCACCAGCCGTAACCTAGTAGATATACTCCTTAAAAATTCCTTCAGTACTAGCTAAATAAAACAGTTATTGTTATTTCTTCTCCGATAGTCCATAAATTGTAGTTTATCTTGACTTATTCCAGGCGAACGTTCCAAAATTCGTCCCTTCATAAAAATTCTGTCAGCTGCCGATTTTGTTTGCAGCGTCAGATTTTTTGTTTTACTTTTGCTGTATATGGTGTCTTTTCGAAAGTTGTTCAGAATTGTGGTCTGAGCCCATATGCCCTTTTCCGACCGGTGCAAAAAGTCACCCGGCATAAAAACTAATCATGAACTATGGCGTAGTGTTTGGGGCGATGACGAACTGGCTCCTCAAGCAGAAGTCCTTTGTTAAAACCGTTGACTTTCAAACGTTTTAACCATGAGCTTCAACAGTGTAGGGAAACTTTTTTAGGAAAAAGTGTACTGAACAATAAATTGCTTGAAACCATTCCTAAAAAGCTTAAAGTAGAAGTAGGTAATTCTGTCTTATTCGCCTTAGTTTCTGAGTGTCCTGAATGATCATACGTATTTCTTTACTACTCTTCGATGTTCATTATTTTCCTAATAGGTAAGTTTACCCTGGGTTCGTTACTAGTTCTCTAGGTCCATAATACATTTTATAACATAGTGCCCTACTACATAACGCAGTTTGCGTACATGTCTGTTTTTTTAATGTTACCTAGGCTCAATACCTCACATTCTCGCTCCGATCGCCACCCGGTGCGGACGTGCAAGACCCAGTTCTCCGTTGATCGGTCCCTTCCCGATATTCCGTGGCGCTCAGTCTACTGACGTCACGGTTTAGCGTGTTGGTTCCGTGCTACGGTTTTCAAGGGTTTTCTACTCCCTCTGAGTGCTATCGAAGTGCGATTTTTCTTTGCGACTAAGCCCCTTAGTCTTCAAAGTGCTGTGCTAAGTTGTGTTGTGCTTGTGCTGAGTGCAGTGTTGTGCCCAGCGTAAGTAGTCTGGTTTCAGTACAAAGGATACTTAACGGTGACAACGAATTTGTACTGAACCAGTCCTTTTATTTTTAGTTTATTTCTCTATTTTATTATTTTTTCTTTTCTCCTACTTTCATATTTATTTTGATCATATCTGTGTGTTTTCGTGTGTATTTGTCCTTTCTGTCGGTAAAGGTTGACCCTTCGGCGTAATACGGTTAGTTTTAAGTTATTCTCCCCAGCCCCCCTACCTCTGGTAGGGAGGTTAGCCGCTAGGGTTCGCTAGTTTTTATTTAGGAACTCTAGGCATATATGTATTGTTGTCCCTCCCTAACCCCTCCGCAATGGCTTCCCTAAGCTCTGATGAGATTAGGAACAAGTTACTTGAAACTACCGGTGCTGAAGGCATGACTATAAATGCTGATAAGTATCGTTTCATGGATTCTCTTATCCCGCATATCATGGCGTTAATTCCCTTAATGGCCCCTCAGGCCACCCCAGTTCCCCAGACCCCTCTGGTCTTAGGCCCTCCAGCGTCCCCTTCCTCCAGTGACATGGAGAGCGAAGTAGACGCCCCTCCGTGCCGCAAGCGCGCATCCGCGACCGAGTCATCCTCGGACGCCAACCCAACTGGCCCTGAGCCTCCCTCTTTTACGCTCGTTAAGAAGCGCTCTAAGAAGCGCTTGAAACAAGCCCCGGCGCCCTCGACACCCGTCCCGGTGTGTCCTACACCCCCTGCGGCGTCTTCAACGCCAGCTGCCCCGGTGCCTTCAACACCCGCTCCGGCCCCAACTTCTATCAAGGCCAAGGTCCCACCACCCGTTTTCCTTCGGGAAAAGGGTAAATGGACTGAGGTTTCGACATTGTGCAATGAGCACAAGATCCATTACACCCGAGCGGCCAACTCGGGTGAATCTATTAAAATCTTAGTCTCGTCGATAGACGACTTTCGTGCTTTAACAAAGCTCCTCACCGATAAGCAATATGCTTATCACACTTATGCTCTGTCAGAAGAGCGTAAGATCAGAGCGGTACTCAGGGGAGTCCCGTTCGAATTATCGAACGAGGCTATCCTGGAGGATCTGCAGTCCCAAGGCTTCCCGGCACTCGCGGTGCATAAAATGCACAGCAAGTACGGGAGGCGTCACCCTCTCGCTTTGGTGGTTCTCGCCAACGTCCCCAAGTCCAGGGAGATCCTAAAAGGGGTTAGCACCATATGCGGCCTCTCTGGGATCTCGATCGAGGCGCCTCATCGCCGCGGTCATCCCGGCCAGTGCCATCGGTGCCAGATGTACGGGCACGCGGCGGCCAACTGCCGCGCACCGCCCAGGTGCGTCAAGTGCCTGGTCCCTCATTTCACAAAGGAGTGCAATCGCACTCCTGAAACTCCCTCTCCTCCCGATTGCGTGCTTTGTGGCCAGTCCGGCCACACCGCAAATTACAGGGGCTGCCCTCGTGCACCCCGTTGTATGCGTTCCAATTACAAGAGGGCGGCACCCAAACAGGCTCCGCCCCTTTCTCAGGAAAACTTTCCGCCGCTGCGTAGTCCGGTTCCTCCGGCTGCAAAGTCTACACAGTCCAGGCCTGCTCCAGAAAATTGGAGGCAGCGCCCCGCATCAAATCCCATCCCGGCTCCTCGCCCATACAAACCCACTCCTCAATCCTCCTTAGCAGACGATATGCGTATCGTCTGCGACGCTATAAAAAATATCGATGTTAGTGAAATCGCAGTCTTAGCCCGTAAACTTAGGGCTTCACGTTCTCCGACAGAGCGACTGCCCGCTCTGGCGGAGCATAGTTCCCTTCTCATTTCATTATAGGTTCATTTAAATGAATTGATCCCTAAGTCAAGCTTCGGCCACCAACTCATGTCCCTTTGAGCACCTTCAGTGCAACTTTCACTACAGGCGGAAGACCCGCTAGCGGGTCTCCGCCAGCGCGCCCAACTTCCCGACGGGTGTCGCTTCCGATGAAGGCTAACGGTAAAATTTTACTACAGCCAACAGATGGTTTTTAGTGGGTAGGTGCCATTCTGGTGAGTCCCACATAACCCCCCGCAGAAGACGGTATTTTCCTGCGGGCGGTATGCATGGCAGCAAAAAAAAAAAAAAAAGAGGCGCTATACCGTTGCGGATTTATATCTTTCCAACCATGGATATAGTTGCGGATGTTAGAAAAGATTAAGCTTGCTTGAAATTACTTTGATATCCTTAAATACCCCTAACCATTAAAACAAACGCTGCATGCACATTTTTTTATAATTTGTAGTCATAATTATATAATTAAACTGATCAGTAGTTATTCTTCAAATATGAACGTGCGTGTCAACCGGATCACAATGCAATGAAAATGAACCGTGTAAAAAAACCCTTGTTATCTACAAAACATTGAAATGTGAATGGCGTGCAAATGAAAACTCGTTGATAAGCGGTCAGTAAATAGTTCAGTTGGCTAACGATTCAAGTAGGTACCTATCTACATTTTCTTATAATAACAATTGGCGTAGGTTTTGTATATTTCAGCTTTATTGAAATAGTTTTAAAATTAAAATATTCAAGAAAATGAAATGCTGCAGGTACCTACATCGGTATACCTTGTAACGGCGGGCAAAAATAATATATTTTTTCGTTTTGTTAGAACTGCACAATCGCTTAAGTTTTTTCAATTACGATTACATATTTATTGTAACAATGACAGATACGACTAATTTTACGATTTGCTTTCACTAATAAACCATTCTAAACATAATAAACAATTTCTTATCTAAAGAACTGAACGTCGTTACAATGTTGCGTCAGTTAACCATATTTTTTTTGAACACTAGGGATGTTACTCTAAAAATCGAAAGCTGATAAATTTATTCGAATGCAATGATTACTTGTGAAGAAATATCACCATAAATTAATGACCATGGCGTGATTATAATAAAACACAATTATATTTATGATTCTTTTAACTAACTAGAAAAATACAAATAATAACTAAATAGAAAAATCATTGATATTAGCAGAGACTAGTAAATAACTATAAACTGACCATCTCCATACAAAAATTCGTGACTCGGAAAAAGCTCAAAACCCAAGCTATTACTAGATGTCGCTCTCAAATAGCTTGGACCAACCTTGTCATCTTTAATTTTTATATGAATTATTGACGAGAAACGTAATGCAAAATATTTGTTTGTATATTAATACGGACTAAAACTGCTAGATGGCGTTGTCAAATAACCTGAAACCTTAGCAAGTAAATAGTTTAGTTCATTCCAGGCCCTCAATAAGCTTTTGATTTCAGTTCTTTACGCATAAAATGACTATACCTTAATTTTTATAACATTTTATAATAATTACTAAAAAGAAAGTCAGAACCAAATTATGTATATAAATATATAAAAGACATAAAAGCAAATCAAAGAATATGTAACTGCGTGCATCTTTACCGATAGAGACAAGGTTCTCGAACTATAGGTGAATCATTATGGAAAAAGAAATACTTGAGGGAATCTTTATGATTTAAAATAGATGACATAGATATTCAGTTGTATTATTTACTTTAAAAAGTGTCAAAATCATAACATATTAAATAATATCACAAAAAATATATTTATGTCAGCTTTATAGTCAAATATTTTATTTTGTGCTTTTTATTTGTTTGGATTTATGTGCGAAATTATTTTCATTGATCGGCACGAGTCACAGTAGGCGAGCAGAAAAATTGTAAATTCAAAGAAATGCAGGGAAAAGTTCCAAAACAAACACACACCCATAGCAACAACAATAAACGACAAAGAATTCAAATTGTCAAACAAATAAAATGTTGTCATAAAAAGAACAAAAAAAGTTGTTTTAAGTTATAAGTGTCTAAATACAATATTTACAAAATATTTCAAAATCCATCCAGCAAGAAAATATTTTTTTAACTACTGCAAAATAGTTATGAGTTATATGCATTATAAATAAAAATTATGCACTTATTAAGACATAATTTTTATCGATATCAAGAAATAAATTAAAATATAAAAAAACCTATTAATTAAATGCACTGAAATTCGTTTTATTATGTTAAGGCAGATAAGAACAAACTGTGGAGATGAATGCTATATTTTTGTGGGAAAAATTATATACTGGCAATACAGTAATCCAGTAACACTACAAATAATATCCGGGGTGGTGTAAAGATTTCTGTTACTGAATTATAAGAGCGGCAACATAGCATCAAATAATATAATGCACTAGCTGGCAACGTCTGTTGTCGCCTGATACCTACGGATAGTACTTGCAATGAAATATCAAATGATTTTGTAAACAGCTCCATCTTAAGTTTTTTTACGCATTATTTTTACTAAATTTAAATAACTTGTAAATCTAATACAACTAACGCCATCTCTCTATCTTAAAAACAACTATTTTTCAAGTCACAAAATTTTGTTAGACATGGTTAGTCTATAGTTATTTCCTAGTCTCTGATATTAGGTACAATTTAGGTGGGATGTTGCTGGCAACACCAGTGCCTGTCGATAACTCCATGTCATGTCGCCATTACATGATGCAGTCTTTTGTCGTTGTGCGAAGTGACTGTGCGTTTTGGTGTGCTCTCTATTATTTTCTTCTGACCCGGCTTTTTATTGGACTGATCTTACTGACTGCGTTTACCTGGCTATAAATTGGACTCCGATTGCTTAACGATTAATAAACAAGAACAACATTACAGTCTTACCATGTCGAAACGGGGAAAAACGCTAAACAGTAAATCTCGCGAACTAGTGGTGAAATTGTACAATTATTTTGAACGTGAATCAGTTAACGATGGGCCTCTTTTACCATTGACACAACTGAGAGAACGCGTTGCCGAAGCATTGGGAATAGGGAAGAGGACAGTAACTCAAATTCTGAAAGAGAAATACGGACCATCACGCGCACAAGATAATACTTTACGTACACCGAAAAAAAGAAAGAGGGACAAGAAAATTGTTGGCGTTGATAATTTTATTGCTGCTGCAATTGGCAACCACATTTATGGATATTACTCGAGAAAAGAATATCCTACACGGGAAAAGGTAATGAGTACGTTAAAAGTCGCAGGCTTTTTTTGGCGGTAAATTGTCTATCAAAGGTATTGCAATCGATTAACTTTAGATTTAAAAAATCTGACAAGCAGAAAATCCTGCTAGAACGCTACGATATTATTTTGAAGAGAGTAACATTCTTACGTCAAGTAAAGAAAATTACAGATGAACTTTGTGGTTTTTAAAGAGTGGTTTGAGATGCTAGTCAGCATAGAAAACCCATCGAAAATTATAATGGACAATGCACCGTATCATTCTGTACAAGTTGATAAACCACCAACTCAAGCAAATAAAAAGCAAGAAATTGTCTCGTGGCTGGTAAGAAATGGTGTGGATGCAAGTCCAACTTTATTAAAAGTTAAGTTGTGAAATCTGGTAAAAGCAACTAAGCCGTCCAAGCTCCGCTATGTAATCGATGAACTAGCCCTAGAGCATGGACACGAAGTTATTCGATTGCCTCCCTACCATTGCCATTATAACGCGATCAAGCTTATTTGGGCACAAATAAAGGGTCATGCAGCGTGGAACAATAAATACTGAACCACCCTTCAGTACAGCTAAAATGATGACTCTGCTACAAACTGCGTGTGCAGAAGTCACTACAGAAGACTGGAGAAAAGTTGTAGAGAAAACAAAGAAAAGATTTTGAACGAGATGTGAGAATAGACAATATTATTGAAAATTAATTAATAATATCTCTGAGTGCTGACAGCAGTGATGAAGATAACAATACTAATAACAGTTCTGATAGTTCAATTGAATAAATGCATTTTTTTGTTATATTATGTACTTGTCTTATTTTGCTCCTTACATTTACGAAAGAAAAAATAATAATGGGACAGGGATTCGCCTAATTATTTTTAAAATTCACATATGATTCAAGTCCGTATCGATTCATTCACTTTAATCGATGTTTTTAAGCAGGTCACCTCACTATGAAGATAAAACTGAGAGACGTCAAATGTTACCTATTAAAATGGCCTAACTATTAACTTTTTAATTGTTGTTTTCTTTTATCTTTTAAATTATATTTATAATTGAAATACGTTTATTCATTAAATTCCTTACTTTAGTACATAATTAAAGAATCCAGTAACCTATAGGCATCTAATATACACTAGATTGTGATTGCCAAATTAATTAAATCAATGAACAGAATAAATTTAAACTTAATTAATCTCTTTATCGGAAGGTATTGAATGGTTTATACCTTTATTGAATACGGACAAGGCAAAGTCGTTTAGCGGGTCTAATATAGTTTTATGGTAAAATTTTGTAATGGCCTGAGAGTTTCAGGTCCGCCCAGCCGTTTCTCGGATAACCTACACTGAGCACGTGCCGCGTGCTGTGTGCGCTGAATACACTCAGCGCTGAACTCACTCAGCGCTGAACACACTGCGCTGAAAACACGCGAGGGGCCTTTCATGTTACAAGCAAGATTCACGAGTTTGAAGCTTTAATATTCTTCGTCACAAAAAATATAATATTTTAGAGTCGATACAGGACATATCATTATGTTATTTTTACAGATTGGCAAGGATAACATAGGTTGTTCACGATTTAAGGCTGTGGTTTTATTGATTTATGTTATGATTATGTGTACGGATGCAAAAACTATGTTTTCTAATTTAATTAAAGATAATGTCTGGACCCTATATCCGGTGCATAGGGCTAACGATGTAACGAGCGTTTTGGTATTTTTTTCTAAAGTTAAAGTGATATTAGGACACCTTAGAGAAAGCTGATTAAGAACTAAATTTGGACCCCAAGAAAATGTGTACTTCAATTAAGTTCAATTTTATAGGCTGCTTCAAAAATTTGCCTCATCATTACCCATATCTTCACCTAACAAAAGAGACAAGGCACTCGGTGTGAATTTAATGAACCGGATGATCAACGCTTATTAAATTGCTCATTTAAAAAACAAAGAACTAATGAAACAGGTTTTTGAACATATCAGTATTACGTAACGTACGAAACTCGCACCATAACCTCAACGTGATGTTGCATTGACAAATAGTCATAGTTGGATGCCAGAGAAGCAAGCATCAACGTCAGGGTGTCTGGCGGAAATCCGCGCCGCGCAAACGCCGCCCAGAGCGTCCCGCGGCACCCATAGGATAAGGCTGGAGTGCTTTGCTTTGGTGCTGTTATGGGAGTTAATTAAATATTTTGTTGTATTGAAGAAATTATTTAATAATTAATAAAATAATATATATTAATAAAATAATTATTTCTGAAACCAGTACTGCATTTAAGAGAGGGGACCATGGCTGGGAGGGCCAGTAGGGAAAGACCAACACTCCTTCGGCTTTATCATCAATTATTTATCTTACATATTTTAAAACAAGGGAAAATGGAGGAAATGTTTAAAAATACCTAGAGGCTCAATTAATCGTAAACGCATCGACTGCGACTGCATCCGGTTCAGGATTCCTAGTTACAAATGCGTCACATTTGGCATTGGTACGACTAGAAAAAAGGTCGATATCTACCGGACCAAACTGATCGAGTATCGTTTTGAAGGCACTACCCGAAAGAATCCACTCTGTATCAGGGTTCAATTTCATTATTCAGTTAACATTAAAGCAAATATCCATAAATTACGTTCCTTGCCAAATGCCATAGCCAAATGTGTCGAGTTAGAGTATTTAAATGTGGAAATTGAATACACCACCCATCCTATTGACGTAACTAATAGCGGTGGTATTAACAATTCGTAATAATATTGCACAATTTCTTTCTTCCCCGGCTGAACTTGGAAATGGAAATGGAAATATTTAAATGGAAATATACCGGAAATGTTATATATGTATATTAACCTACTTATACTTTTCCACCAGATTAAATCTTCTAACAATAATTTAGGGAGTTAAATTTTTGTCCGATAGTTGTCCTTATTTTGGAGCTGGATAGGCTGCGACCAGTACACCTATATGTTTGACAAAGTCTCGTATCGAGCATATTTGAAGTTTCATAAATTTATTTATTATTATAAAGTTTATCGTTAGGTAAAGAAATAGACATCTGTTCAATGTTAAACATAAAGCCTAAAGTTTTACCGACTTTGTCGGTCCTAGTCGATTTCTGTCCAAATTCACAAGTGAATTATGACTTCGCGCATAATTTTTGTAAATACCCCCGGAGCGACGGATAATCCATCCGGCATGGCCGTAAACTCGTACGTGATTGGATTAACAAATATAGGTACGTAGGTATGATCTTTTTTATCTATGTTGGCTAAGAAACCATTTGCTGCGTTCCGTTTGCCGATTACAGCGCTCACAGCGCTCATATACCCGTTCCGTTTGCCCGTGAGCGCGCTCACAGCGATATCGATACGTCATCAATGACGTCATAAACGCCGCCATCTTCCCGCTCACAGTGCCCAAGCTACGGAGCATGGTCCCTGTGAGCGGCCTGTCAAAACTGACATATGACGTTACGCAGCAATTATGGGAAATTAATTTAGAAGTTGTTTTATAAGATTCCATTTTTAAGTGTACTTTTTCTACAAAATTGTATAATTTTTTTTTTTTGGTTTCGTACGAACCGTTGTTTATTATGCTGCGTTCCGTTTGCCGATTACAGCGCTCACAGCGCTAAAAGTGCTCAAAACCGTTCCGATTCGTTTGAGCGCGCTAAAAGTGTTATTAGTGCTATTGCGATCGGAACGGTAAATAGCACGCTAACATTCTGATTGTTCGTCGATTAAAACTAAAGTTATAATTTCATTAAGATCTTTGACCCTGAATGAAGCAGGAGCCATTTTTTTACATTATTACGAAAGAAAATTAATGAGCAAGCTTTTAAAATCTTTAAACGACTAATAAAAACATCAACAAAGTAACGTCATGTGTCAGTTTTGACAGACCGTTCACAGCGACCATGCTCCGTAGCGTTGGCACTGTGAGCGGTAAGATGGCGGCGTTTATGACGTCATAGATGACGTATCGATATCGCTGTGAGCGCGCTCACGTGCAGACGGAACGGGTATATGAGCGCTGTGAGCGCTGTAATCTGCAAACGGAACGCAGCATTATATTTGTTTGATATAAACTGGTCACTTGAGGTATAACAGGGTTTTATAGCCTCTAACGTTTATTAATTGCTATTATCATATTTCGTTTTTCACTATGGGACAAAATATATTGAGAAACAGCATTTCATCCATTTTAAAATCGTTTTATTATTTTTTTTTTTAAATTTATTTATTTAAGGTCGCTTTTTAACAGCTAAGGTCATTAGCGACCACAATACATAATGTACAATTTCTATATAACAAATAAGTGTTTAGACTAGTTTATACAAGTTAATACATTTTAAAAATCTTAGGGTATTATTAAAGTTATTTTGATTTAAACAATCACATAAGTTGGTTGTTAAGCAACACTGACTTTTTTCAATATTATACTCCTGGCATTCTTGTAATAGGTGTGAAACACTTAGATGAAAACCACATTTGCATTTTTGAATATTGCTTTTTGTAATTAAATGTATATGGGTCATGTTTGTGTGACCAATTCGTAGCCTGGAGATCACTACTTGGTCCCGTCTCGAATTAAAAGCAGTAAGAGGTTTATCGAAAATTGAACTTCTGATACTATGCAGTTTACTGGTGTTGTTCGTTTTCCAATCAGTATCCCAAAGGGATTTAACTTTAAACTTTATATACTTTTTTAAATCTTCCAAATCTTAGTAGATGTTGTTATCAATTTGGTTTGATATTAAAGCCTTTTTAGCCTCACTATCTACTTTTTCGTTACCAGTAATTACTTGATGGCTGGGGATCCATATTAATTCAAACGTATAATTATTCTTTATTAAGGTCACTATCAATTCTTTAATATCATTAATAAGTGGATCTTTATTTTCAAAATTTTGTAACGCCAATAAGCAAGATTTTGAGTCTGAATATATTAAATACTTATGATGGTTAGGTTCATTGGATATAATTTCAAATGCTTTATATAAAGCTACAGCTTCACAACTAAAAATTGTTTGAAAATCAAAAAGTCTGTAACGATGTATGTTAGTATCAAATACAACAGCACAACATGATCTTCCATTTGATACAGACCCATCAGTAAATAATCGTTTACAATTTTCAAATTTGTTATTAATTTCATGAAATAAGCTTTGATATATGACTTTAGATGTTTTATCTCTTGAATATTTGGCCAAATCTAAATTGATAGGAAATTCATAATGTTCCAATGGACCATATGATGCTAGTTTCTTTGTAACAAGTGGTGGAAAAGTAAGATTTAATTCATTTAAATATTTTTCTGATCTTTTACGAAAGGGTTGTGGTAAATGTGGTTTAAGTTGGTATTTAATATTAGTTGCCGAACACATTTTGTAACATTTATAGATTGGATTAGAAGGTTGTGATAAAATATTTACAGTATATGTAAGTACAAGTTGTTTCCTTCTGTAACCAAGTGGGAGGTCTCCAGATTCTGCTAAAATACTTAAGGAAGGGCTAGTCTTAAAAGCACCAATGCATAATCTCAGGGCAGTATTTTGGATGCTTTCTAAGGAACGCAAGGTCCTTGGTTTAGCAGAATCATATATTATTGAGCCATAATCAAGTTTTTGGCTTATGAGAGCGCGATAGGTGAAACCAAAAAAAGAATAACACTCAGTATAGATCCTTGTGGTAACCCATTTTCAACTGAAATCAAATCTGACAACGTATTATTGATTCTGACCCTTACTGATCTATTAGAAAGAAAGTTTTCAATAAATGAAAGTGCGTTCCCCATTATATTAAAATCTTGTAACAGTTTGAGAACCCTATGTTTCCATACCATTTCATATGCCTTCTCGATATCTAAGGCTACAGCTACCAAGTATTGATCATTTGCAAATGCATTTAGTATTTCACTTTCAATTTTGATTAAGTGGTCCATGGTAGAACGAAACTGTCTAAAACCATATTGGTGTGGTGAAAGATAATTATTTACTTCTAAATACCATCTAATTTGTTTACTCACAATATTTTTTAACAATTTGCATAAGTTACATGTTAAAGATATAGGTCTATAGCTCGAAGCCAAGTTTGGCACTTTGTCTGGTTTTAGAATTGGTATTACAAGAGCCTCTCTCCAACCATCTGGAAATACATGTTCATGCCAAATTAAGCCTTCTGTGTATTCTGCTTCTGCCGAACATCTCGGAATAGAAATAACTGTGCGCAACACCAAAATTCTTCTTACGGTTTTTTATATACCTAACATGTACATTGATTACCTTAACTCCCTTGATGCCTTTTTAAGCGACTTTAGACCCTGTTACGATCATGTGATTTTAATGGGTGATTTTAATACCTGTCTTATTAAAGACAACTTGCAGGCCCGTGGCCTAAAAGCTATCCTTTCTTCATTTAATTTAAGTATCCTACCTCTCTCTCCCACCCACAACTTTCCAAATTCAGCTCCTTCCCTTATTGATCACATGATTGTGTCCTCGTCCTCTAACGTTGTCGACTACGGCCAACACAGTGCACCCTTCTCCTATCATGACTTAATATTCCTTTCCTACCGTGTTCGCATTCCCAAACAAAAACCCAAAACTTTGTTACGCCGATCTTATGGGAACATCAACTTACAGTCTCTTCAGCATGATGCAAGTGTCACTGATTGGTCCCCAGTGATAAATAGTGCCACAATTGACGAGAAAGTTGAATGTTTCAATACTATACTTCTGAAATTGTATGATCATCATGCTCCACTTAGACGAGTAAAATTTAGACACTACCCTGCTCCTTGGTTGTCCGATTCTATTAAAAAATCTATGTCTCAACGAGACAAAGCTAAGGCAAAACTCAAACGTAGACCAAACGAACAAAATCTTGTATCTTATAAACAGCTACGCAATCATTGCAGCCGCCTTTGTCGAGATGCCAAAAGACGCTACTTCCATGATTCCCTCGTCAATCAAAGCTCTGCAGAAGCCTGGAAATTTTTGAAGACTGTGGGTATAGGCAAAACACCAACGACATCTCCAAACAACCTTGACTTAAATGTCTTAAATAGACACTTTACCAATTTATCAACAACTTTAAATCCAAACATTAAACTAAACACTCTAAATTCTCTATGCAATACCTCATCAACACATCTTCCATTCAATTTATCAACAGTCTCAGAAGATTATGTGAGGAAATCCATACTGTCCATTTCATCAGCCGCTGTTGGAAGTGATAACATAAGCTCGAGAATGATTACTTTAATCTTACCCCCTTTAATACCTATCCTTACACACATTTTTAATTTTTCTTTATCTACCAGTACTTTCCCTGCCGTATGGAAACTTGCCCACATAATTCCCTTGCCTAAAGTTCCAAATCCCAGTTCTCCATTTCAATTTCGTCCCATTTCTATCCTATCCTTCCTGTCCAAAGTTCTCGAGCATATTGTCCATGAACAATTGTCAAAGTTTCTCATGGCTAACAATCTGCTCAGCCAGTATCAATCCGGTTTTCGAGCTGGACACAGTACTGTATCTGCTCTTATTAATGTGACTGATGACATACGCTGGGCGATGGAGGGTGGATCACTTACATTACTTGTATTATTAGATTTTAGTAGCGCCTTTAATTCGGTTGACTTCGACATTCTACTTCGTATTTTGGAATCTGTAAAAGTTTCATCTTCTGCAGTAGCTTGGTTTCGTTCATATCTTCGGGGGCGCTCTCAGTGTGTCTATCTTGAAGAGTCTTACTCTGACTGGTGTGACCTCGCTGTGGGTGTACCTCAAGGTGGCGTTCTTTCTCCATTACTCTTCTCCGTGTTTATAAACACTGTCACCAATGTCCTTTCATGTAACTACCATCTTTATGCGGACGACTTACAGATTTACCATCACTTCTCAGCTTGTGATATTGGGTCAGCCGTTGCCGCTGTGAATGCCGATCTCAGTCGCATCGGTAAATGGGCTGAGTCTTTTGGACTGTGCGTCAATCCCAACGAGTCCCAAGCGTTAATAGTTGGTATTCGATACATGCGCGGTTGCTTAGATTTGGCTGATCTCCCACCCGTGTTACTCAACGGTACTAGGATTGATTTTACCAACTCGGCTAAGAACCTAGGTGTTATACTAGACTGCAACCTGCAATGGCACGCTAATGTTAACGAGATCAGTCGAAAAGTGCATTACTCCTTACATTCCTTAAAGAGACTTCAGGGTTTTCTGCCTTTTCGCACTAAAATCAGTCTTGCGCAGGCTCTCATACAGCCTATAATAGACTACGCTGATGCGTGCTACCCGGATGTTTCGGAGGAACTTTTAAATAAGTTGGAACGCTTACAAAACTTATGCATACGTTTTATTTTTGGCCTAAAAAAGTTTGACCATGTATCAGAATGTCGAAAGCAACTCCATTGGCTTCCACTCCGTCTCCGCAGAAATTGTCGAATACTTTGTCTTTTGTTTAACGTCCTTTTCAATCCATCCTCTCCAAAATACCTGAGTGAGCGCTTCTCTTTCTTATGTCCAACAGACGTTCATTGCAGACAGCACAAACGCACACTGCTACGCACGAAGCCTCACAAAACAGACTTTTACGCCAAATCTTTCACAGTTCAAGCTGTTAGACTGTGGAATGCACTTCCTCACGAAATCCGTGAAGCAAAATCACTACCAGTTTTTAAAAGCAGAGTAAGAGAACACTTCCTTTCTCAGACCTAAATTATACTGTTGTCGTCGTACATCATTATTTTCCGACGTATTACTGATTTTATTTTAAATCATATTGTTGTATTTGTGTATGTTTATGCATGTATATATTTATTTATATGTGTATATATGTATATTGTATGTTTATGCATGTTTATTAAGCTAAGCAAGTATGTATTTATGTGTTTTGTAATTAGTTACACTACTAACTCAAGTACGCACTAACTTTGCTCAGCATCACTATTTCCAGTCACAGGTCGGCTGGAAGAAATTTCTAATAGAAATAAGCTGCACCTATGTACCATTCTGAATATACTATAAGCTTCTCACTCATTGTGTGTGTACATAAATTATTAAATAAATAAGTTATACAGATCAAGCAAATATTGTAGAGCAGAAGAAGGAAGATTTTTTATCATTATATTGGGAATATTATCTGGTCCTGGGCTAGAGTTTTTGCTTTGTAATATAACTGATTTTAATTCACGCATGGTTATTTGTTTATTTATTGGATTAGAATTATTACTAAAATTGAAGTTACTTTTAGACTCCTCATTAATTTTAAAAGTGTTAAAATCTTTCTCATAATTACCAGTGCTTGAGTTTTGAGCAAAACTATGGGCTAGAAGATTGGAAGTTGTCGTTGGGTCTGCTGTTAATGATCCATCAGTATTTTTAAGTATTACAGTATTGAAACCTACGTGGGAATTTTTTAGTTTATTAACCTTTTTCCAAACATCTACTAGAGGGGTATTTGTATTAATTGAAGAAATCCACTGCTGCCAATACTTATTTTTGCTTTCTTTAAAAATTCTTCTACAAAATGATCTTTTCTTTTTATATTCTACTTTATATTTAGATCCCGGGTCATTTATTGCATATTTTCTATAAAGTTTATAAGCATTTTTTGATTCTAGATGTGCTATTTTACATTCGTCATTCCACCAAGGTAAATGATTTTTTCTTAAGATGCCTGTTGTTTTAGGAATGGATTTATTTGCGGCTACTATAATTAAGTCATTGAATTTTTGTACTATCTCATTGACGTTACTATTATTACAAGTATTTATTGATTTTAGATTATTAATATTACTTTCAATTTCATTTTGGAACATTAACCAATCAGCTTTATGAAATTTCCATTTTTGGGGAACCTTAATAATTTTTGGACAGCTTTTTTGTTCATGGCTACTAATTAAAATTGGAAAGTGATCGCTATCATACAGGTCTTCCAAGGCGTTCCAATCAAAATACGATACAATATTTTGTGAAGCCAAGGTAACATCAATGCAACTAGTGCGTCCTGTACTACTACTGAAGTGAGTTGGTTGGCCGTTATTTAATAAAAGTGTGTTTTCATGATCATCAATCCACTTTGCTATAATTTTCCCCCTATTGTCACATTTTTCAGAGCCCCAATAGATATGATGGCCATTAAAATCACCTAATATTATATGAGGTTTTGGAAGTTGGTTTACTAAATCATTAAATTCATTTTCATTAAATGATATACTGTTTGGAAAATAAACATTGCATATTGTGAATTCAAAAGGAAATTTCAGTTTAATAGCCACGGCTTCTACATAAGTATTCAAGAGGATCTCTTCAGGAGCTGTATGAGGTTTTATAAAAGTAGCTACACCACCACTAGCCTTATTTCCATAAATACGGTTTTTATAAAAATGTGTGTAACCCTTGATCGAAGGGCAGTAATTAGATGAAAAATTAGTCTCTTGTAAACAAATGCAAGTTGGATCTAACTGATCCATAAGTAGCCTAATATTTTCAATTCTCTTAAAATAACCGTTAACATTCCATTGCAAAATGTTCATAATATTATTATTAAGTATGTAAAATCAGAAAAAAAAAATTGATGTTAATTTAGTTAACAATCTAGGATGGTTATGACATTTCATAGAACTTTCTGGATAACCTTGAACATCTATTTTTTAAACTTTTGTTCATTTTGTTATACAGCATATTCGACATTTTTATTAAATCTTCTATATTATCTGTATATGAATGTACAAGCTGCTTTATATTTTGCTTACCTCGTGTATTGTCTAATAAACTTATAAATTGGTCTATGTCTATAGGAAATATTGTTTTATCTGTTTCATGAAGGTTATTTTTTATGTCTTTCCATACGTCTTCATCGGTTCTAGAGTCTAACTTCATTAACTCCTTTTTTGATTTTGATTTCACTTGTGTCTCTTCAATTGAAAAATTACTATCTTCAGTATCATCAGTTTCACTGGCCATCACGTCAAGTTGATTTTTTGAAACAAAGCGCGGTAGCAAAGGTGTGACAAATTCGATTTTAGAGGATTCGCTAGTACTGGGTGAATGGATACGTTTTTTTCCTTTATAATTTATGGTAGCTTCCGGGTTGATATCTTGAGTCTTTTGGATTTCTTGATCATGCTGGACATCTTCGGTTCGTTGGGCCTCTTGAAACAGTTGGGGCTCCTGGGACAGCTGGGGCTCTTCGGGCAGTTGGAGCGCTTCAGACAGTTGGGGCTCTTGAATCTGTTTTTCTTGTTGGGTTTCCGGTTCTGAACGGATTTCTTGGGGAAGTTTTGGGGTTCCTTTGTCAATCTGTGGGCAGTTTTTAGCCAAATGGCCTAGCGTGTTATAAGAGAAACACTTGACCGAGTCTGTGGAAAGATAAATCCAGTAATTTGTGCCTTCATATCTAACTTGAAAGGATTCTGGGATACATCATCATTTGGTAACTTCTTTTTATACTGTAATTATAACCTGTGTGTACATTAATTATTAAATAAATAAATAAAATACATTTTTCATCTTCCGGGCTAATATACAGTTGTCTCCTGAAACTTAATATGTGCGAAAATCCAGGATCAGTTACGCCTATTTTGACAAACGATATAGTAGACATAATTTTGATTCCTAATTCTTTAAATTTATCTTCAATAATATAGTTTGGTATTACTGGGCACACATTCGACAATATTATACGTTTATTTCTCGTAATAAGTGGTTTTATTTCTAGTAGAAAATCCTTTATTTTAACATTTTTCTTAGTATCTATGAGTGAGTCCGCGGTTTTCTTTGAATCTAGGTAAATACACACTCTTGCATTCGATATTCGAGATATAAATCGTATTCCAGTTGCAGGTATTACGGACGATAATGACAAGAGATATTCTCTAAGCGTTATTCCTTCTATTGAATCGAGAATAATTGCTTGATCTTTCTTTGGGAAGCATGTTGTTGACGTGACATTAGCGTAACTTGAAATACCGGGTTTCATTGGAGTTGGTTGAGACGTTGAATTGGATTGAGACTGTATGTTGGAGTACATTATCACTCTAAAGAACCCCTGTATCCAGGAGATTCTTTAGTTCAATGTACACCTATTATTTGTTCGACGTATGAATAATTAATTACGCGAAAACAAGCCGAGCGCTGTGAGACACGCGCGTCCGCTGTGGCTACCTGCGCGGAACTGTGAATCGTTTTATTATTTGTTATTTTAGGCCAATAATCGTAAAAGTGACGGATTCGACCTGCGTGTACCTGAATTATGGTTGATTCGGTGCACCAGTCCCGGACTGTTTGAATTTCGCGTTGAACGCCGAATTCAAATGTGAACGCCGAAGTGGAGGCACTGGCACTTTCCATTGACGTCGCCCCCCCCCCCCCTGTTTGACGGGTAACGGGGAGGTCGCATCCAGTTTCCCGACTGAGTTGACCGGTTGCCTGTCGATGTTTGGGGAGTTCTTACATAGCTTCGGTGTACATTTTTTTTATTACTTTTTTTTATCACTTTATTATCTCCTTTTTCAAGAAGTAAGTTCATCCCCCTATTTATAGCGGTTATTCCGTAACTGAGCTATTGCTAGAGCCCGAAAGAATCTCTGGATCCATGTCGGAAATAATTCTCCCGACTGGCCCGGTTCAATCTGAGAGGTCGACGGTTCCAGATTAGGGAGCGTCTACGTAGAGGGCTCAGGTATTGCGGTAACCGTGTTACCTAGTACCTTAAAAGGACTATCTACCTGTTTTATTATATACTATCTGAAGAATGAAGCGACGAAATATTATGTTCAAATTACCTACCTTATGGCGCGTAGCCGAGCGAAACGCCGCGCTATAAGACAGTGTGTCCCAAAGGTCGACGTCAAGCCGAAATCTGGTGATAGGCTAGGTTATAATAGTGAACAGAAAAATAAAAATAAATTAAGGTCCTGTATTTTTCATTTTTGTTTTTAGGAAAAAATCTACACCCTATGTCAGTCTTTTAACTGCTGTTGAAAGACTATTACGTATATTCGCAGATCGTAAGAAAAGAAAAAAAAATCTTTTCTTACGATCTCCTGAATAGTGCTTCTGTAATCTGTAACATTAAATTTTAAGCCAACTGCTCCAGCTTGAAAGAGGATGTCGTTTTATGCCGAACCAAGTATTCAAAATTAATTTTTCTACTTTAACTGCCTGTACTGAAAAAAAAAATGTATCTACATACTACGCCATTTTGGCAAGTGACTTGAAAAAGTAGAGCATTTCATAATAATATTAAAATAGTGTAACACTTACTACATTATATCTTAAATTAGACGCAAAAAATGTTTTTTCAAAGAAACCTATTTTCGAACAATTTCTCTTAACTTACTAAAAATGATTCTAGTGTACCCAAAGCGACCGTAACTTTCAGATTTTGGTTTCAATGAGACAGTGTGAGTCATTCCATAAAGTGTGAGTGAGATCAGTAGGGATCCTAAATTATTTAAAAAAAGGTTTTTAAAATATAGTCAGCTTCGGTTTTATCTTCGTGCATTTACAAAAGATGTTAAAATTGTCTTCCTTCAGCCGCAATACACGTTCGACATCTGAAAAAGATCAAAATGAACCAACGCCTACGAAACTGAAACGATCGAAAAATTTTCTTCATCAGTTTATTACTACCAATTCCCTTAACAAACCAAAGAAGCATCAATGCAGAGTGGTACACTTTTCGTGCCTTTGGGTGCCTCAGTGAATTCCAAAAACCAGCTCAAGAGATGAGAAGAGATGCGCTCAGTGAGTTCGAGAAGGCCATTGAAGGAGTACATGTTGCAGACTGGAAAATGGGCTTTGAAAATTGGTGACACTCGGTACTTTGGATAGACTCTGGCGGAGAGTTCTTTGAAAAGATGTATTTTTTATTTATTTATTGTTTCACAGAGCATACAGCACTTAGGTCCAATTTACAATTGTTTGTATTTAATTGCTCAAATAGACCGCCAATAACATGCTCACAATATTTAAAATCCTCTTATAGATTAGAATATGTGAACTTTTTACATTTTTAGGATTGAGAACACTACATTAAACAAAAAGCAAATGACAGAGGGAAACACAAAAAAGGAAGTTGAAATAAATTATGATATATAATTTTTAAATTCTAAATTATATTTTGTCATTCTGCGTATATGTACTCATTTTGTATACTCTTTCATTTGTTTTTTTTTAGTGTAGTGTTCTGTGTAATGTAGTAAAAGGAAATATAAAAATATAGAACATTCTTTTTTCTCAAAACTTTCCGAGTGTTCCAAATCAATCTTAATGTATTTTTTAATCAGAGAACAAATTGAAATAATTTAAAAGAAATCATCCGAGTCTAAAATATATTCATTGCTCATGCACATAAATTTGAATCCCCAGCGGGAATTGAACCCGCGGCTTCTGGATCCGTGGGAAAGTCACTAACTACCAATTTAGTCGTACTGTATTACTTGAAGTATGTAGTTTTTAAATTATTTAGTACCCGCCGAGCTAAACTATTTATTCATATCGACGAAAATAATCATAAAATCTAAATCGTGGTTTTACGTAAGAAACATTGGGGGATCCAAACGAAAGTTTCCGTATCTTATTAAAATATTGTTTTTAATAATGTAGGCAATCGTATAAAAATACTTAAATATTTTAAGTCATTTTCAACCCTAGCTCAACTGAAAAGACTGCGATGTCTACTTATTAAGGCTTGTGTGTGAGTAGTTAGAGTAGAGTAAGATTTTTGTATTTGCGCAGTGACGTGCATCACTTACTCAATTATGACATAAAATTTTGTCATATAAGAAGCCCCAAATAATGTACTATCTATGTAATTACTTGTTTATGAATACAGATGTTACTCTTACAGGCTTACTCAGTGACCTCAAATGGTTAATTAAGGCTAACTTAAGTACGGATTTTGCTTAGCAAATCTGTATCTTCTACGAATCTGTACTACATCCAAGTGCATTAACCATTGTGAGAGCGGCTGTTAATTTCATCTCGCACATCCAACGATAGTTTGCTTTAATTGAGCATTCCAACGGGATTAACAGGTAGGTATTTGTACAAATACCTACTTTCAAATCCTGGTAAAATCGGTCATTTATTTGCACCATCACCTCAAGTCATCCGGAATTCCCGAGATTATTTTCAAGTAGTAATATTAATAATAATAATCCCCAGACAAGTAAGCAATACTTTCATAAGCCAATTTTATTACCGACTTCAAAAAAGAAGACTTTCTCAATTCCTACGCAGGAATCGAACCTTAATTAACATTAATTTCATAGCATAAAATGAAACACAAACTATCGAAATGGTGCTCCGTAAACCCGAATGCGATGTCAGTGAACGTATGGGCAGCTCTATAATCAACGATAGTTTGATAGGGCTTTTCAAACAACTATAAGTATACAACGGTAAATTTAGTATTGAACTATAGCTTAGCTCAAAATCTATTATTCTAGTACAAAAAAAGAAGTGGTCATACAAGCTGTTTTTACAGTAATTTACTATAATTTACTAAATTGCGATTTCTTTTGAGCATTTTTATTTTTTCAAACAGTTTGGTTAAAGTTAAACTTTTTTTATACAGTAAGCAACAAGCAATATAATTGCCCTTTGAATAAGACTATTTTTATCTCAGTGAGACCAACATTATGAGAGATATGTCGTTTTTTGTACACACACAAAGAAATTTTAAACAAAAAAATAAAATGGCTCCCGCAGAGAGGGGGAGGGGGTTGGGCCCCACTTAGTAGAATATTTGTGTATAAAAATAGTGGTATTAAACGTACCTAGAATATCGCCAGTTTATAACCGATACTAGACAGTATGTACCTATAGATATGCACCTGTATAAATATTTGAATTTACTTGGTATTTTTCTAATATCTAAGACATTATTAATCACAGCAAATTCGAACACAGAAACTGCTTTATAACTCGGTAAACCATATGTCTGTAAATATATGTTTGTTCTAAATAATATTCACGTAAGTTATTAAAACTTAAGCAAAACTGCCAACATAACTTGTGGTGCTGAAGAGCAATGAATCATTTTGATTAGTACCTACTACATAAAATTACAAAAACATTTCTTGGTTCTGTTATTAAAATTAACCATTAGTGCAAATCTCTTTCTATCAAATTACGCCATACAAGCTTTTAACTACGCATTTACACTATTATAGATAATTTATAGCTACAGGATTCTTAACCTATACCTAGTAAATCTATTGACATAGGTTAATATTTAGAATTTCTCTTATCAATGTAAAATTACATTGATATTGTATAAATTATACACAGATAAAACTTGACTCATAGTGTATACAAAGTAACAATGTGATACTGAACTAAATGTACTTCCAAGATGTTATAATTACTTATTTGATTTGATTTACTGATTTAGAAGGAATGGTGAAGAAATAATTGTCAAATCTTTAAAATAAATGCTCTTATTTTCAATTTAAAGTCTTCTAAAATGACAATTAATAAGGCTACTTAGCAACCAAAAGTTAAGCAACGAAGCTTAATGGTGCACTAGGCAAAATCTACCATGGATTTGGTACTCCATTTAATTATTTCTTCTTTGAATAGGAGAATGAAGTCAAAACAACTCTTTTGTAGGATTTTACTTAGCTTGCATGGATACAAAGCCTGAAATAAATATTTAAGGTAATGAAAAGAAACCATTTACAATCAAAACAACATTTTATTTACCATTTACAATGTTTGTTCACTTTCACTATTGAACTAAAACAGCCTTACAATTGAGGAATGTGTGACAAAGAAAATGGTTTCAGTCTTTGCTACTATTGAAACTTATATGAAACCATACTTGAAAAAGTTCTTAATATTATTATTAAACTGCTTAGTATTATTTACATTTTACTTATTGTTTTTCTCTTATTACTGATTCCCGTCAGAAAAAATAAATTAAATAAAATCACTGGACTTGACATAAAATAAACACTGGACAGTGCAATTAGTGACTTACTATTAATACATCACATAAATATGCCAAGTGTCCCTCAGAGTGGTTCTTTCACAATTCATCATGGCTCACATGATGTTGCTGTAATTTGCTCTCATCACAAGCAGCAGGTGTCATTAAATCTATTTTATATTCACAGCGGAATGGTTCCGTAACTGACATTATTTTAGTCTCTAACCCACAGTGTACATACACAGTTGTTAACCTAGGAGGGCCATTCCAGCATGTGACTCCATTAGTGTATTTCATAATGGAGTATTTGTTAGGCTCGTCTCCAACCCACTCTCCCCAGTTACCAAGCACAATTTCACCACCTGTCTTAGGTTTCTGCACAACTTTTTGGAACAAACACAGCCTATAAACATACTCCTTGTCTTCATATTCTAAACAAGTTCCGTCTAAAGTTGCAAATTCTTGCTGCAGGCCATAATCTTTATCTAAGTTATCTTTGATGTTTTTAATATTTGCCTCAATTTCCCTAACAGAACGTTCAGCTTCAGTATATTGACTACGAGCTTCTGAAGCTTCATTAACTAGTCTTTGAGTTTCCTCATCATAATTGTGCTGCTCCACATCCGGTTCCTCAGGTTCCTCCTGCTGATCTAGGTCTTCATCAATCCCCAAGTTTGCATCCTCTCCATTTTTGTCTAAGTCTTCTTCTTCAGCCTCATGTTCAGAATCCTCATGCTCACTCTCATCTGCATGCTCTGTATTTTCTGTCAACAAAGCTTTAAGTGATCCCCATTTGTGTGAAATAAATGTGGCTTCATCAAATGGTTCTGTGTCACCAAAGAACTCTGCAACCTCATCATCACTAACTTCACCATCTTTATTTCTATCAAAGGCATGGGCAGTCTTAATTTCATCTACAGTAACAGACCCATCACTATTTAAATCCAGATTTTTAAACATTGCATTGGGATTATTTAATGGATTAGCCTGATCTTGTTCACTTTTTTCTTGTCTTTCTTTCTCTACTGCCTCTCTATATATTTTTAATGCTTCATTTTCTTTAGCCTCCAAATCTTCTTTAAGTAATTCTTTTTCTAACTTAATTTTTTCAGCATCCTCTTTGTCCTTTAAAAGCTGAGTTAATTGTTCAGACATTTCTTTTCTTTTGTTATTACCCTTTTCTATTAATTCTAATCTAATATGACTACCTTGTTTATGGAGCTCAGATAAACGCTGGGCTTCTGCTCTAGCTTCTTTACCAAGCTCATCGCAAGTGTTTTCACATGCTTTTAAAGGAGAGTATTCATCTGTTCCATCACAACAGTCGCAAATGCCATCGTTAACACGGGAACTTGGAATATTTTGCGGCCGGTAACCTGCGTTGGTGCAATGAAAAATACCATTTAAACACGCTGGAGTCCCAGGCTCGTCACTACCGTCGAAGCAATCGCAATAATCATCATTCACGTACGAAAATGGTATTGTTATAGTTCCATCAAAACAGGTAAAATCTTTTGTGGGTGAATAAAGTGGAGCCTTCGACAACGAGACCCCTCGGGGACGAGGCACTTCACCTCTTATTATAATTGCAGAACAAATTAATAACAAGGAATTGGTAAAACTAATTAAATGGAACATGATTATCAATTACTTAGACAAAAATCCGACCAAGTAGAAGCAAACGATGACCGTTCAATCACTGTGATAAAAATTTACAAATTGTGATGTGACATCGCTGGCCGACTGTGAAGTCACAGGCATTCGTGACGTGTATGTCATAATTTGATTGACAATGACAAACAACTTCTATATATAGTCTTATGTGAAAAAATTGCATACGGACGATTCACAGAACTTTTAAAAGAGAGAAATAGAAATGGTAAACATTCTAATGGTAAAAATGGCCTATATTCCTTACTCGATTTACGCAACGAATCGTCGTCAAGCAAATATCGTTAAGCACGTGTTAAAAATTTTATTGGATGAAATTATTTGCGTATTTTAGCTATTGGCAAGAAGTAAGAGGCACTGTAGCATAAATGGCGCCGCAAGTATATTTCAACAAAGGCGTATCTATTTCTCTCTATTATAAGTTTTATTATAATAGGACCTTATGGTCTTATGCATAAAACATTTTAAAGATTAAATGTCGAATAAATGTCTTTTTTTCTTTATTTCTTAATTGACGGCATTTTTTTAAAATTACATGCTGTAATAATTGTGTTAAATTTCGAAAAAGACATGAAACGTTACACAAAAACCGTATGTTTCTAATACCTACTTTCATGGTTACCCCTTTTTGGATAAAACTAACCAATTATAAAAATTCAAAATGAGATACTTTTCAAGTAAACTTACATTTAGCAGTTTTGAATTGTCAATATTTTCCTAACATACACAACTATTTTCGGTATAAGAAACTTAGTAGTTTTACCAGAAATGAGATACAACGATATTTACAATCATATTCATACAATCATATACAATTTACAATTACAATCATAAACAAACTATATATTTCACAATATTATTATTGTAAGTTATATAACTGAAAAAAACCCAAAGGAAAAGGAGTCTAGTTCCGCTAGGTCTGGCGATCTGGAACGGCCAGTTCGAATCTCCAAAACGGGAGATCACTCAGCCCGGAAATCAGATTTTTAAAAATCTAGTCTTTAACACACCAAACTTAATATACAGGGTGTATCAAGACCGCTTCCACTTGCTTTGGGGTATGCTTATACTGCTTAATCTCATTACGAAAAAATACTATTCATTTTTATAATGCCAAAAATTTGTACATTTTCAAAAAAAAATTCGTTTTTTATTAACGCAAACGGATTATCAGCAATTTTTATTTAAATACACAGTTTTTTTTACAAATTAAAATCCCGCAATGTATTGCTAAACATATTTACAACCATCGCGTAGCGGGCCAGCCGGGCAACCGGTCGGTTGCTAAGCAAATCGAGCCCGCCCGAGTGAACTCGTTTGTTGCTACTTGAGCTCAGCTGACTCGCTCATCTTCTCTTCCCTATCTCCTATTTTAAAAACGTTAGTAGGTAGGTAAGTACCCACCTAGAAATCTTTGTAAAACCACTTATTCACCCTACCTAATTAATACGTACATACAACTTTATTAGTTTATAAGAACACCAACAACCGGAAGATTTTTGTTACGTAGCAGTTTAATGACAATACATTTACCTACTACTCATTTAATTGTCACTCATTGATAACAGCAGCTGATTGAAATAAATAACGCCGAAAATAATTCCTGCAAATCATCTTTACTTGGGTTTACGTACGGTACCTAATAACTAGCTTTCCGAATTACTGTTTTACAGAGTTGGATTTGAAGATTGACTTCTTTCTTTAGAAAAATATTTGTAATAATACTTGTAAAACCTCAGTACGAAATGCCGCAGTTGGATGCATTTTATAGCCTACGAGTCACTCCGTTAAGGAGATTCAAATGACACCTTGTTTGTCAATCGAACCATTTGGTCTAACAAGAATAATAATTACAGAACAAAAGGTCCGGCTGCCTTGACACTGGCCTTAACCTCATTCTGCAATTGGGTAAATTTTATAGCCTATGTCACTCCTCCTCAAGACTCAATATGATTCAAATTACACCTTGTTTTTCAATACCCATAACCCATGGAATAGATTATTCTTTTCTGCATAAATACAAAAAAATCCTCCTTCTTTTTAGGCAATCGCGTAAAAAATGTGTATCATCAAACATTTAAAAAAATATCATAAAAATGTAATTTTAAACCTTCACATTTAGTTGGGTTTTAAATTAACTTATAAGCAAAACATGTAAGCTGAAATTGTGTCAAAATACAATAAAATGACATACCCATTATATGGTTAATGCCTATCAAAAACAAGCTCAAGCCATTTAAAAATTATTCGTCCTCATCGCAAAATACACTCATTAACCTGACTAAATCCTTCTCATCCCTATGAGGTGTGGTTCGAACTGCGCTCCTTTCAGTTCGATGCAGAGTTCGGCTCGTCTTTTCGTCTCCTGGTGAACTAGAGGCAAAAGTATAGGATCTTCTGAACTGTTTGTGCGTAACCCATTAAAAACATCGTTTAGTCTTATTATCATCTCTGCAGCACTATCGCACTGTCGATCGAACACCCTTTTTTTTACGTAACCCCATAGAAAAAAGTCTAGTGGGGTCAAATCAGGGGACCGAGGTGGTCAAGCGCAGGGTCCCAGTCTTCTGATCCATTGGCTTCCAAATATTTTGGAGAGCCGTTGACGAAAGGATCGAAACACGTGTGGAGATGCGCCGTCATACTGGAACCACGCTCGGCGGTAGTCAGCCACAGTAAAGTCATCCAAATATCTATTTGTTTATTTAATAATTAATGTACACACAGGTTTTAATACAGTATAAAACGTAGTTACCAAATAATGAACAAAGGTACTGCTTATTTCTAAAAGAAATCTCTTCCAACAGACCTGAGACTGGAGAGTGTGAATAATAGCAAATTTAGTGTGTACTAAATTATATATACATAAGATATATACTATAAACAAATGCTAATATACTTACATATTGTATTTAATATAAATATATGCAAACTAATATATACACAGTATACTTGACTTTTGCAAATGATTCAAAGAAATGAACATAAGATTATAATAATACTAGGGGGTTACAAAAACAAGAACGCAAGCTAATATACTCGAGAGAGGTTACGTTCTCTTACTCGCTTTTTAAATAAGGATAACGTTTTCGATTCACGGAATATAAGAAAGTGCATTCCACAACCTGACTGCGTGTATGGTGAAGGAGTAAGAGAAAAAGTCAGTTTTATGCGGTTTCATTTTGAGAAGAGTACGCTTATACCTTCTACAATGAGGATCATCAGTGTGCGTGAAGGAAAAACGCTTACCTAGATAGTGAGGGGAGGATGGGTTAAACAGTACATTAAATAGCTGGGATAAGATACGAGAATCTCATCAGACATCTGCGTATTCGATTATTGGTTGAACGAGTGTTTGAGCAAGAGCGATCCTAGTCCGGAAGGGCAGAAAACTCCGAAGACTTTTTAATTGATGGATGGAATAGTGCCCTTTCCTACTAATTTCGCTGACGTTAGCATTCCACGTAAGCTAAGAATCGATAATTACTCCTAGGTTTTTGACTGTGTCAGAGAAATTAATAGGAACACCATCCAGGACGACAGAGGGCAAATTGTCAAAATCGATGCAGCCGCGCATATGCTGACTACCAATTATGATAGCTTTAGACTTGCTAGGATTCACACATAAACCAAATGATTTAGTCCAGTCACTCATACGACTGAGGTCTTCATTGATTGCAGCAATAGCAGATGCTGAATCTGCAAGTGTGAAATGGCGATAAACCTGCAAGTCATCAGCGTAACGATGAAAATTACAAGAAAGGACTGTAGAAACGGAGTCAATAAACATTGAAAAAAGCAATGGGGAGAGGGACGCCACCCTGAGGCACGCCCGCAACAAGATAGGACCAATCGGAGTGACACTCGCCATGGCGGACCCGCTGCGACCGGCCCCGAAGATAGGAGCTGAACCTGGCCACTGCAGAAGAGGAAACGTTAAGTGATGTTAAAACTCCGAGAAGGATGTCAAAATCGACTGAGATAAACGCGCTACTGAAGTCCAGAAATAACAGTATTGTCAGAGATCGATTCTCCATCGCCCATCGAATATCGTCAGTGATTTTTATAAGAGGCGAAGTGGTACTGCGGCCAGGGCGGAAGCCAGATTTAAAAGCGCTAAGAAGGCTATTGCGTGCAAAAAAGTTAGACAGTTGCTCATGAACAATAAGTTCGAGCACTTTGGAAAGGAAAGGTAAGATAGATATGGGGCGAAAATGTGCGCGAGAATTAGGGTTTGGTATTTTAGGTATTGGTAGTAATGTAAGCAAAATCAAAGTTATCATTCTTGAACACAATTTGTCCTCACCGACATCAGCAGATGTAATAGCAAGAATAACCCTATTCACAATGTCTTCTGAATCAGTTTTCAGCAAAAATGGAGAGTGAGCAGAGGGGGCATAATATGATGATAAGGACTTTAAAGTTTCCTCTTTAACAGCGCGGCAAACAACAACAGGAGGTTCGGAAAATTTAAAATTGAAAACTAAGGGAGTCAAAATTTAAGTTGTTGTGACCTGTTAATAAAATCTAGGTATGACACACATACACGCCGTGGCAAAAAGACTGTTCTCAGGAATTTTTTTTTAAATACAGGCCCATACGTTGATGACCATTGGGTCTGGTGACCAGTTTCCTGTGAAGCGTCAGGGTTCTCCTCTGATCACATGTGAGCGTTCCGCCTCTTCCACATTCCGTTCCAAGTGAAAGTGTATTCATCCGTCCAAATCACGTGCTCGATGAATTCAGGTGAACTTTGCTGCTGATCTAACGGCCACTGGCAGAATTCAGTACGATGGACTCGATCTGGCAGCAAAGCCTGTAGACGATGAGTGCGTAAGGCCGCATTCTGTTGCGTCGTAATATCCTTTTCACAGTTGAATGTGAAGCAACTGGCCTACCTTGCAGATGTCTAAGCTGCTGGGCAGCACTGCGCGTTCCAAGACGAGGGTTTTGGCACACAACGTCTAAAATGTGCTCTTCTGTATTAACATCTAGTTGTTGCCCACCTCCAGAAGCTACAGAGGCTATCGGCCTATTTTCCAAATCTCGCTGGTATGCATTGGTTATGACCCGTGAGTCAGAAGGATGGTGGACGTCCGGATACCTGTTCCGGTAAATCCTATAATCTTCAGCAGCATTCCCTGATGTTTCTCCTAAGCACATTAGCATCATGCCATATACTCGAGAGCTGTATACATATGGAACAGGCATTTGTGATTCCAAAAATATACACAAAAAACTTAGCACTAAATAAAACGATCACAATTTGTAAACACGAAAGCACGCACGAAAACAGAGATGCAAAAGTGTAACTTGCAAGCGCGGCCAACAAGGAACTGACCGAGCAACGGCTTTTATTCGTCGGCACGAGCCACGCAAAAATCCTAGAAATAGTGCAAGCAAAGTTAATGAAACTTTTTGATATCGATAAGTCGGGCTTATGCTTTTACGTTCGTTTTGTGGTATGAAATTCGGCTGAATCCTAAAATCTTACTGTCTGATCCTTCCCTTTCTCCGAAACTAAGGCATGGTGTTCGAATATTCGCCTTTTTTTCTATTCGAATAAAACTTATCTTTAATATAGTAAACATTTCCTTACCTTCAAACCTTTTCCGTATCCTTATGCCTTTCCGGAACACAACTAAGCTAAGACGTCGATGTTAGGGTGTTTAAAATAGGTAGTAAGCATTTTTAATAAGAATACCAAAAACACTTTTAATACTTACCAATAATCCTTAGAAGACATATTTCAAGTAATCTAATCTTAAATACAATATTTACAATAAATCAATACATTAAATCAAAGCACTCACTGCGCTCATCTCAACAAAGACAAAAACTAAAACAATAACATTAATCGATAATGTTAATAAGTAATTTCATGTCATAACACTATTTGTTCGCGGTCGTCGCACGTGCAAAGAAAGGCAGCTCTTTTATACTTTTGTTCCGACAAAAAATTTCGCTCAGCAAACTACGACCTTTCGGAAGTACTTTTCTAGGCAATAATAGATGGATACCTTTTTGTGTACCTACTGCAATCTACAGTTTTTTTTAAAGTTTTAGTTCAGTTCACCGCTGATTTTAAGACGTTCACGCCCGCGGGCAGAGTGCGAGAGTATGTAAATAAGTACTTATTTTAGGTGCTTTTGTGTGTACTGTTATCTACGTGCTCGGTTTATCTATGGTTTAGTTGTGTGAACTTGCGTGAGTGAGTGCGTGAATATTTTGTTATGAACGAACTTCTAGAGGGAGGTAAGTACTATGTATTTAGTAGAGCAGTAAGTTTTATTTTAAGGATCCAAATAAAATAATTAGATTCTTCTAATATTATACCTACATGTGAAACTTTGTAGTATTTTGACGCTAGTACAATGCCTATCGAAATTGCAAACGAAGTTACTAGACTTCTACTTATGGGAAAAAAGTATCTTTGTTTGTATTTGTTGACAGGGCGTGAAAGTCACACTATAAACTATTAAAGGTAAATGAAAGAGAGTGACCCTGTGTTAAGGTTCATCTGCTATCTTTTAAACAAAACTGTTTACTGATAGTAGAGTTTCTTATGTTAAGATCTCGTCTGGGACGGCAGAACTATCAGAAAGACAATATAACGCATCGCATAATATCAACGCATCATTAATTGATAATCTATAAATAATGATATAATTAATCAGTAACATCTACGATTAAATGTGCTTATGGGCACGGATACCATATTATGACAAAAATAAGGAATCCAACTTTGGTATTGCAGTAATTCGGAAAGGTAGGTAAGTTGGTAAGTAAAATCTAAATGCCTAAGATGATTTGCGAAAATTATTTTTGTACCATTATTTATTTCGATCAGCTGCTGTTTATTTATTTTCTTCAGTAACAATTAAATGAGTTTGCAGGAAGTAGGTAAAGGGTTTTTACTAAACTATTAAGTAACAAACACCTATCATCAGGTTGCTCGTTTTCTTAGAAGCGAATAAAGTTGTTTGAGGTTGGACAAATTAGTGCTTTTACAGATTTCTAGGTACCTCTACTTGGGTGGGAAGGTAGGTACCAAATCAACCCAAAATAATTATTTCGAAACATAGGTACCTTCGTAGGTAGGTAACTTAGTTACTTGTTTCGTCATTTATTGGTGCAGTAGGTATGCAGGATTATCATGAAGTGAGTATAACTAATGTGGTTGCTTTGCCTAAAGTTAGAAAACTCATTAAAGTAGGTCTAGCCTTGGCTTACGAATGAAATTTTGTGATTAAACAAATTTATCGAACTAATGATTGGCAGGAATAATTTTCTGCCATTATTTATTTAGGTACTTCCTACTTCGATCAACTGCTTTTAATAGTAAACAAATTTATGAAAAATGTCTATTACATAGCATAAGAATTCATTTGAACATACGAAACAACTACATAAATTTCGCTTATGGTATTCATGCGATGCGTGATGGGCACGCTGCGAGTCAGCTGAGCGCAAGTGGCAACAAGCGAGGCCCAGTGCACTCGCGTGAGCTCGCTCCGCTTACAAAAAAATAAAAAGTACTTTTTTGTAATGAGAATAAGCAGTATAATCATACCCCAAAGTTAGTGGAAGCCGTCTTGATACACCCTGTATACAGGGTGTCACAAAATTCAACGTCAAGCCGAAACGAGACGATAGAACAGATGGTAACCGGGTTCTAGCCAAAATAAATGTACACCAGTAAAAAATATCGTGTCCACCGCCTTCAACCCATAATTGTGGCTATGTTAATTGCATAAACATAGCCACAATTATAGCCATATTTATACCAACATTCATAGTTTTTTACGTAGTACCTCTTTACGATAATAGCTCAAAATTTCCAAAGTTTCTTAGGAAATTTAGAATTAGAATTTTATCAAAGGTTCGTGTAGCACCTGGTCTTCTCTTTGATTGATATTTTATCGCCTAGCTTATCAAATAATAAAAATTGTTAATGAGAGCATCCTAGATTTTGCCCTGTGAGAAAAAATTGTTGAGATACGTTTTTATTTACACCCCCGTAGAATTATAGAAACTGTTACCTCACTACATTTGTCTCCAAGTCTCCTCAAAGTCTCCGTCTGTGTCTGGATGTGTTGGTGTTTTTATTTTGGTCCTTCATATTTTTTGTGCAAAAATCCTATGAGAAACGCAGTTAATATCAACAAAAGTAAGTAATATTTTTGTTTATTATTAGTGCAAATCATTTTGATAGTAAAATGATCCCGATATAACAGTGTAACGCTTTCTTAATATCCGATTTTTAAGATAATAATCCAATAAAGTGCTTTAAAAGTTGCATGTTGGTATGCCTGTGAGAAACGGTCAAACAAAAATTTAAAACTAAGACACGTTTATACTGGGCTTATATTTCTCACATGACCGTTTCTCAAAGTATTTAATAGGTCTTTACCTATGAAACTGCCGTTTTGCCGTACTGGCCATTTCAAATGAAAAAAATTTTTTTTTGACTGATAATTCTTATTTCAAATTAATTTTATTTGACAAACATGGAATTCTTTTTCTAAAATCGTCATTTGTTTAATAGTTAGTGTTTTGTTTTCAACGCATTCGAACATTTTTCGTCATCATGGATAAGTTAAAAATTTACGGAATAGACGTTTACGGAGCGAACACTACAAACGAACGCACCACCCGTTATTGGTTTACCCGCTTCCGTTCTGGAAATTTTGACCTGAAAAATGAACCCCGTGGTAGTCCGAAAACTTTGGTCGACAATGACGAATTAAAGACAATTGTGGAAGCTGATGAAACTCAATCCACGGCTGAATTAGCAGCAGCTTTCGACGTTAGCATCAAAACAATATTGGTCCATTTGCGTCAAATTGGCAAGGTAAAAAAGCTTGACAAATGGGTACCCCACGAACTCAATGACCGCCAGCGCGAAGTACGCGTGGGGACGTGCCTTGCACTGCTCAGCAGGCATACAAATGAAGGAATTCTGAACCGCATTGTTACTTGTGACGAGAAATGGATCCTGTTTGACAATCGTAAGCGCTCAGCAAGTTGGTTGGACCCTGGTTCAGCACCCAAACAATGCCCTAAACGAAAACTTACCCCTAGAAAAGTGATGGTCACTGTTTGGTGGTCTAACGCGGGTGTAATTCATCACAGCTTCTTGCCAAACGGGACAAGCATTACTGCAGATGTGTACTGTGAAGAACTGAACACAATGATGGAGAAGCTCGCACGTCTCCAACCAGCTTTGGTCAATCGTTCGGCTCCACTGCTCCTGCACGATAACGCGCGACCTCATACTGCACAGCAGACGGTCTCAAAGCTACAAGAGTTGGGGTTGGAAGTTCTCCGTCATCCGCCGTACTCACCAGACCTTGCGCCTACAGACTTCTACTTTTTCCAGAATTTGGATAACTTCTTGGCGGGAAAAAAATTCAATACCCGAGAGGCAGTACCTTTGAAGAATTTGTTGCCTCCCGTCCAGCTGATTTCTTCAAGAAAGGCATCAATAAGCTACCAATGCGTTGGCAAAGATGCATTGATTGCATGGGTGATTATTTTGATTAATAGACATAAAAAATATATAAAAAAATTACGCTTCATTTATTTCGTGAAAAACGGCAATTTCATAGGTAAAGACCTAATATTTCACCAATTGTTTATATGGAGGAGTACTATTACATAGATATGGAAAATCATTAGTCTAAATAGCTACAGGATCAAAGATTGTTTTGGAAGAGCTGGATAATACAAGCCAAGTAAGAGTAGGTACTTACTGTTGCATAAATTAGGTCACCTTCGATATTAAAATAAATCAATAAATAATGTGGCAGTCTTGCTTTATGTAGCCTGATGTGACACTTTCTATAGTTCAAGTCTCTCATCAGTAGGGGTGCTGGTATCAGTGTTATTCTTGGGTTGGAGTAGACATGGAACAAATCATTAGTAACAGTGAAAATCATACGATTTTTTTTCATATATCATATCTGCTATCCAACTTTAGAATCACAGTGATAATGATTTCTATTGGTGGTGTGATTTTGGTGAGAGAATGAGGGCTGTTCGTTTCTTTTTGTTTAAAGATATTGAAAAGATTAATAAAAATATCGGTACCCATCGTTTGCCCACATTCATATTCAAAAGAAGCACTTTCGGGTACACATTTTTTTTGTCTATCACTCACTCAGTCATTGCTGTCATGTCATACTTTTTTTGACGCCTGAGTTTTGATCAGCGCCATTCAATGTTGAAAAAAAGAACTATTTTTTTTAAATCGTAGCACCCCTTATTAGCACGGCGATAATGCGAGCGGCAAGATCGTGCGATACGCACTTACTTACAGCGCTATGAGTGCGAGTAGCGCATTCGATCGCACTATGACTCGCCGTCTCAGTCATTGTTTAAATTGTAAATTAATCTTTAAAGTAAGACCCACCGAGTAAGCTTTAACCCCATTTTCTGATTAACGTACCTAACTAACCACCTAATCTTATTTATTTATTTATTTAAATAATATTATTTCATTATGAACTGTCCTACGTCGTTTTGCGAGGCTTAGAACGGGCTGCAATGTGTAGATTTTGAAACAATTTTATGCTGTACATAATAGATAATAGTAAAATAATAAATAAAATCAAACAATGTTTGCTATAAAAATCATTCAAATTTATCACGGTAACAAATCACGGCTAATGAAAAATCACTCCCACATGATATGTCATGATAAATCATACCCAATTAAAAACAGCAGGAGTGAAAAAGAGCGGTTGTGCAAAGTAGCAGGTGATTTCACTGGGACAAAAAAATCATTTTATCATATGATTATTATTTGTAATAGCAATCATTTCCATGCTTAGTTTGGAGGCGTGCACTCAGAACTCGTTTGTTGAAATCTCGTTTTAATGTTTTTCTCAGTACAAATAATGCGTTGCTTTATTTCATTTCAAAGTTACTTGGATCCTCAAAATTAAATTTAAAGAAGAGAATGTGTATTTTCATTCTAAAGAATTTATGAAGCCGTCTTCTAAATAAAAAAATGTTCGGTGCTACATCTACACCAATTTTATTTAATTTTATAGTGACGCCATCTATAAAATTATACCGTAACCTTTTCAATAGTCCATCAAAAATTTATAATTTAGCCACTTCTGAATGGTGATAACAACGCAAAACACCCTCCAACTGCCCGCACGTCGGCTTTGCCTTTTTGCCGTTTGCCTTTTTAAAGTATAACACAAATGGCACCTCCTCTTTGGGTGCGTTCCAAATGCCGCTACCGTCGCTATCAGCGCTAAATCTGCTAATTATTGTGATTCGACTTAGCACGCTAAAAGAGATATTTTTGCTAGTTCAATCGGCACGGTACATAACGCGCAAAAATTCTAATTGTTCCTTGCTTAAATCTAAAAATCATATCTTCATTACGGTCTTTGGCCCTAATTGTATCAGGAGCCATTTTTTAAATTATTATAAAAAAAAATTAATAAGCAATCTTCTGAAATCTTTAATTGCCTAAATAAAAACATCAATAAGAAAACGTCTCTGTAATCAGCAATCGGAACGAACCATTTATATTTTTCCATAGTCACAACGGTACTATCGATATCGGCAAATATGATGTAATCGTGTCTGGACATCGCTGGGCGACACTAGCGCCGCGCGTTGCGCGTGGAACTAACTCACAACAATTCGAACTTTCTTATTTATATGTCAGTCAAGACTCTAGTTAGTAGCATAGATAATACATAATAAACTGGAGAGAGTTACATAGCCCTGGTTAGTAGTTAATTATCCTCTGAGCGAGCTCTGATTCTTGTGGACGCTATATTGAGCGGTTCCTTTATTTTGCTAAATAAGTTTTTCAATAATATTGTGTAACATCTTTTTAAAAGATAATCCTATATATAATTCGTCAACATTTAAGTGAATGGTTAACAATCAGAGAAATATTTTTTATTATTCACATTCTATACGTACACCTTTAGGTTAGAATATGGATACAATATTAGAACAGCAAAGAAGTTACCATGAAGAAAGAGAACGTACAATGGACGCAATGGTCAAAGAATTATTGCATAAGAAAAATGGGGTAAATATTGAACTTAACAATTTAGTGTGATGACTTAGTACTTCGGTATCCTAGTCCTATTGACTCCAAATCTATTTCAATCAAACATATTAGCCAACTGTTTATAGAGCTGTACGATTATCGATGTATCAGTGCAAAAAGCTCTATTTGCAATGTGTCTAAGACGAATTTTTGTGCAGTATTTTTATTGGGAAATCTGATTTATATTACATGCCAACTTGTTTTAATTTTTATAAATCTATATCTATGTTTGCTAAAGAGTAAACAAACTGACATGAAATACATAAATTTTTCCTAAATCCTCTATCTTGTAACTAAATTATGCTATTGTAGACCTGAGGTTCAATTTTGAATATTTCAGCACAGGGAGACACTAAATGGTGATCACCGTTTAAAGACTTTACATGATGTAAGTGATAAAATTACATTGTTAATAGAATAATACTTAATTTGTAATCCTAAATAAATAAAATGTGTATATTTCCAGAGATATGTAGAGTGTACTATTAGACTGAAAGAGCTGTATGAGGATAAGGATGGATTGAGGAAGGAAGAGATAGCAGCTCTATCAGGTCCCAATGAGTTTCAAGAGTTTTACGCTAGATTGAAACAAATCAAGGAATTTCACAGGAAACATCCAAATGAGGTAGCATTCTTAAATTGTTAATTCATACTGTCCAATAAACATTGAATTGTAAGAAAATACTAAAATTTTGCTAATCCTACTTTTGTTCTAGACAATTAGTTTTTGTAATCAAAGAGTCCAGACCTTAATGTTCCATCATCATTGATCCGCTAACTTGTGTATCCTTCTGTAATAAAAAAGCACATACTGCAGATATATTTTGTAAAAAAATAAAAAATCTTAGGCTCCACCCTTTATTATACTATTTCCATTTCTTTATTTTCTCGATGACAGTTCTAATTTGTATAATGTAGTGTTGTGACCAAAAAAGTAATGATATTGATCTCATATATTTATTATATTTTGAACAAAGACAAATACAACAAAAATATTCAAATATATTTTTTTAAGGTGGGAACACTCAATGGCCCTCTGCCATTTTGTGTTTGTTTTAATCTGTCACTCGCAACAAGACGGTTGTGCTAGTCACTACATTTCTGTTCGCTGAATTTTTTCACATTATCCATACATTATGTTGAGTATTTTGTGTTCGTCCATGTTGATTGCTGTCAAATATCCAAATGCCGAAAGGATCTGTTCTGAAAAGGCAGGCAAGAGAACTGGTGATCAAGGTTTGTAATTACTTTGAAGCAGAGTATCAAAATTGTGGCCCGCTATTACCACTGTCGTAAGTGCGAGAGCGTGTCGTGGCCGCATTAAGAATAAGTGGACCTACTGTTTCAAAAATTACTACCGAAGCTTAAGCGGCATGCAAGAAAATAAGCTTTTGATTTTATGATTAAGCTTTTGAAAAATCAGATTTTGATTAAAATAAATAAATTCAGATTACCTGTTGTTATAATTATTTTGTTTCATTGTCGAGTACTTATACTAGTTACTTATACTAGTACCTATACCTACTTATTTTACAACAGCTTCGAAAATTTTAAAGCAGTTGGCATTATCAGTCAAGAATTAATGTGTGTAACATTTTGTAATTAAATATAACATTAGTTAATAAATTTGTGCAAAAGTATCCGGCAGGAGTTTAGTTTCTTACATTTTCTTTAAAAAATATCGGGTCTGTTATCATGTTACGTTTATCAATATAGCTCCATCCCTATCAGTTTCTCCGGCTCTGGTATTATGTAACCTTGTACGTGTGTAAACGTCATATTTTTATAAAATAATGCATACATAATGTAAAAGAAAACGCTCACATAAGTTTTCACAGGAGCTGTCATCGAGAAAATAAAGAAATGGAAATAGTGCAGGGAGTAGTGAACTGAGTATATTATGACCAAACATTTTAACTATACCTATTTCTCAATACTATATTTATTTGTGTTCATACGTACTGAAATAAACAATTTATTATTATTATTGGTAAAGATAAACATTTTGGTACACATTTTTTTGAAGACCAAAACTAAATTAATAATTTATTTGCAACTGTTACAGATTTGTGTACCAATGTCGGTTGAGTTTGAAGAACTGGCTAAAATTAGAGAAAATCCAGCTGAAGATTATACTGGTGTGTTATTATTTTTAATTTAATATATTTTAAAATTAATTTATTATATTAATATATTTTAAAATTAATATTATTAAATTAATATATTTTTAAATTAATATTATTATTTAAAAATATAAAGTTATTTGCTATTCCGTGCCATAACGGAGTTATGAGTCATATACATGATATAATGACAATTTACGTTAGTAGAAATAAAAACTTTTAATTTGTGCATAGAAATGTATTTAGTCTGTTATTTTTAGTTATGGAACACTGTTTGTTTTCCGAATAAAATAAAATAAAATAAAACAAAACACTATTAATGTTGAAACTTCATTTTTAATATGAATAGGTAACTGAGATATTTTGGAGGTGTATATATGTATATAATAAATATAAATATAAATATAAAAATATAAATATATGTATATAACATGTACAGCTTAAAACAAATGAGTTTTCTATGAAGAGTTGGTGGGGTTATTTAAAATTAAAAACTTTACCAGCTGCGCTTGTAACTACATAGTATTCACTGTAAAAAAAAATTACTTGAACCTATTTTGAATGAGAATTTGAATACTATGGTCTTAACAAATACATTAATATCCTTTCCAGTACCAGTTGAATTTACGGATGAGGAAGGCTATGGAAAATATTTAGATCTGCATTCTTGTTATGAAAAGTACATTAACCTTAAGGGCATTGAGGTATGTAATTATTTATTTAAAAAATTAATTAATTAGGCAGATCCTTGTTCAAACTATTCAAACCATTATTAAGATTCATCATTTTTTTTAACCGATTCCTTGCCACCTTCATTTTTCGAGCCTTTCCGCCCCAGCCCCATACAAAACTTAACGAGGCGCGAGTCGCGTCATGGGCCTCCCTGAATGATGACGGACCTAGCGCGTCATTGGCCCCCGTAATGTTTTTACGTTATTTTAGGTAGTTTTAACTATAATAATACAATGTGAAAGCTTTTACTGTGAATTATGTTTTATTTATTAGTTTAGTGTGTTTTAAAGTGACTATGTGCACTAGAATAACCTAGAATAAGCAGACGGAAGATGTACATTCTTTGACAGTCGTGGATATACACAGCTGCATAATATATTTTGGCCAATTTGTGTCCAATGAATTACTTCGATTTAACATTACTGAAAGATATGCTATTGTGCAAAATATTATAGAAATACTTCAAAAATTATTCAATTGATACATAATGGGTATATATGTAAGAAAAGGTAGAACAATCCCGGATAAGTTTGAAAAGTAAATAATTAAGTTTTTCTAAGATTTATTATCAACTCACAATGTTTTTTTTTAATTCTTTATTTTGGAAGGGCTTTTGTTCTCAACGTGTCAGCCCTATTGTATGACACAGTTGAACAAACTCATTTTACATAAAATACTTAATTATCTATCTGATGAGCACTCGCCACCACATCGTATAACATTTGTGCAGCGCTAGATGTTGACTCCGCCAGTATTGACTGTGCTATCCCTACTTTCAGTACATTGATGGCTTGTGCTTATTGATCCCATTCTATTGTTGATTTTTTTATTTAAAGAATGATATAATTAGAAATTTAAAGATATTTGTTTCTTAGGACAAATTTAATAACTTCAATTATTGAGCTGTTGTTTAACATGTTAAAACTGATTAATCATTGTAATCATAAATTGTACTGTTAATAAATGATAAAAATATATCAATTTTTTTCTACCTCCATGGTGCGGTGGCTAGAGCGTTCTATTCTTAAAATTAATAATAACGATTAGTATTTGTGGAATGCTTTAAAACATTCCAGGCATAATCCAGGAAAACCTGTCCAGACAGCCAAACAATACTTCGACTCTTTTTTATGTATATTAAAGCAGAGCCTGCATCGTTTTCTCATTGTTTTGCTATTCTCTTGAGTAAATGTGCCGGCAAATGAATTCTACCAGGATGTGACGGTCGAGTGGTTTTTGATTTATTAGGTAACAGGTGTCCAATGACTTGTAATCGAAAATCATACAAACTTGTCTTCCTTTCTCTGTTTAAATTATATAAAGAAAACGAATATGCTAACTAAACCTGCATGATGTGGATAATAATTTTTTATACCATCTTAACGTTTTATGTCCGGCACAATAATAACTTTACATTTGGTCGTGCTTGTCGACTGATCTCAGATATTTGTTGTATTAAACCTGCATTTTAGGGTTGAAGGAATCGTTGCCGTATTTATTTTTTGTATGTACGTATTCGTTTTTGTGTTCGGAACTGACGAAACAGACCTCTCTCTTATATTGCCAATTTGTAACTGTTACATTTTTATTGTTATGCATAATAGAAGCTTCGTTTATTTGTTGTTTAGTATTGACAGAGACTAGTAAATAACTATAGACTAACCATGTCTAACAAAATTTTGTGACTTGAAAAATAGTTGTTTTTAAGATAGAGAGATGGCGTTAGTTGTATTAGATTTACAAGTTATTTAAATTTAGTAAAAATAATGCGTAAAAAAACTTAAGATGGAGCTGTTTACAAAATCATTTGATATTTCATTGCAAGTTCTATCCGTAGGTATCAGGCGACAACAGACGTTGCCAGCTAGTGCATTATATTATTTGATGCTATGTTGCCGCTCTTATAATTCAGTAACGGAAATCTTTACACCACCCCGGATATTATTTGTAGTGTTACTGGATTACTGTATTGCCAGTATATAATTTTTCCCACAAAAATATAGCATTCATGTCCACATCTTATCTGCCTTAACACAATAAAACGAATTTCAGTGCATTTAATTAATAGGTTTTTTATATTTTAATTTATTTCTTGATATCGATAAAAATTATGTCTTAATAAGTGCATAATTTTTATTTATAATGCATATAACTCATAACTATTTTGCAGTAGTTAAAAAAATATTTTCTGGCTGGATGGATTTTGAAATATTTTGTAAATATTGTATTTAGACACTTATAACTTAAATCAACTTTTTTTGTTCTTTTTATGACAACATTTTATTTGTTTGACAATTTGAATTCTTTGTCGTTTATTGTTGTTGCTATGGGTGTGTGTTTGTTTTGGAACTTTTCCCTGCATTTCTTTGAATTCACAATTTTTCTGCTCGCCTACTGTGACTCGTGCCGATCGAAGAAAATAATTTCGCACATAAATCCAAACAAATAAAAAGCACAAAATAAAATATTTGACTATAAAGCTGACATAAATATATTTTTTGTGATATTATTTAATATGTTATGATTTTGACACTTTTTAAAGTAATTAATACAACTGAATATCTATGTCATCTATTTTAAATCATAAAGATTCCCTCAAGTATTTCTTTTTCCATAATGATTCACCTATAGTTCGAGAACCTTGTCTCTATCGGTAAAGATGCACGCAGTTACATATTCTTTGATTTGCTTTTATGTCTTTTATATATTTATATACATAATTTGGTTCTGACTTTCTTTTTAGTAATTATTATAAAATGTTATAAAAATTAAGGTATAGTCATTTTATGCGTAAAGTACTGAAATCAAAAGCTTATTGAGGGCCTCGAATGAACTCAACTATTTACTTGCTAAGGTTTCAGGTTATTTGACAACGCCATCTAGCAGTTTTAGTCCGTATTAATATACAAACAAATATTTTGCATTACGTTTCTGGTCAATAATTCATATAAAAATTAAAGACGACAAGGTCGGTCCAAGCTATTTGAGAGCGACATCTAGTAATAGCTTGGATTTTGAGCTTTTTCCGAGTCACGAATTTTTGTATGGAGATGGTCAGTCTATAGTTATTTACTAGTCTCTGGTATTGATTACCTCTTTGGGATCCCTTGTTTATTTTGCCTTAAAGTGCCGGTCAAATATGTGTTATTATTTAAGATTTCGTTGGCACTATCAATAATTTTAGTTAATAGGTTACTTTAAGTTTTCTTTCAATACGAATTTTCATTCTGAGGTATTTTATAGAAATAATATGAATGTTCTTATTATTATCATGAATTCCTTATGCATTTTGAACCAAAATAAATATGTACCATAAAAGAGTTGGGTAGATGGCACTTTTATTAGACATTTTTTCATATTTTAGTATATGAATTATGGATTATTAAACAATTAAGTATTGCATGTGGTTGACTACCTCTGACATTTTAATTGTCCAAAAAAATGTAGTGGGCACAGATATTAGTGTATCTGATGTGTTACTTTTTATATAAAATAAAAGGATTTATTGTTTGAATTAAAAAAATTTGAATTACAACAATTTCCTAACGATGCGCTAGGTGCGTCATGGGCCAGAAATCGGTTAAAGGATTCAATCATTTTATGTTTTAAATGATTATTTATATTTTACATCTTAATTTCTTAACACCAAGAACATGGGTATCTGCGTACTTGAATTTCTAATTATCGGGTAGCCTACATTTATACTGCGTCTTCTTATGGTAGCTTCGGGTGACGGGTCGCTCACTTCCCTCTAATATAGTTGAGAAGGGCGATGGCTGGATACCGCGTTCACTCGTGAACGGGTGCCGTTTAATATTGATAGTTTGGGTAGATTTAGATTAGATACTTAGGGGAAGGGAGACTTGCCGAGCTAACAGATGCAGATAAGAGTAATTTCGTATAACCCTAAAGAGACACTGTACAATTTTGAAAAAAATGTACCTGTGAATTTTCTTGCCAGTTCTTCACGAAGGTTTTCCGGACTGGTGGTACAGTCTTGTTTTATTTGACTTCAATAAGAACAAGTAATTGTCAATGTTGAAAAGTAAATATTTGTATTTGAATTTGAATTTGAAATCTAAAAAAGTTTAAAAATCAATAGATACATCAAATGAAACAATGAATATTTCTAATAAACAATAAAAAAAATTATTTCTTTTATTTCAGAAAGTTGATTACATAACATACCTCAGCATATATGACCATCTATTTGATATTCCAAGGGAACGGAAGAACAGTGAATACAGGAACTACATTAGGGCTCTGCTCACCTACTTGAAAGACTTTGTCAGTCGGGTGAAGCCTTTACAAGACCAAGTCCAGGAAATGGCTGCGGCCCATCAAGAATTCGTGAAACAATGGGAAGCTGGTACTTTCCCAGGATGGCCGGTAAATAGTAAATTTGTTTATTTTTAACCCAGGCATAAAAATATTATGACTTTTTTGTCTAAAATGGTTTTCATGAAGTGTGTTCTTAGTCTATACTTCTATTTCTATCCCATAGTTAAAAAGAGGACAGGTGTGTTAGTTTATCAGTAAAATAATATATTTTATCCCAAAATTCCCAGGTAACCAGCATTTATGATAGTGCGAGCGCACCGGGACAACTAGCGTTTATTATACAATATAGCTCTTTTTACTTTATGTCAATGATAGTAAAGTTTGTAGCAATGGATTACATGCGGCAAATATTCTTACACAGTTACATTTGCAGATGGCCAAGTGGCATAGTGGTTAGCAGACCTTCCTCATATGCTGGAGGTCCCAGCTTGAAAACCTGGTCAGAGCATTCATTTGTGTGATGAACACAATTGTTTTTTCTCGGATAATGGCTGTTTATATCATGTACGTTTATTCTGGGTTGTCTGTGAGGTCATCGATAACACAAGCTCTGCTTACTTTGGGGCTTATATATATCTTTCAATTCAAGTGTTTGATTATCCTATGTCCTATTCTATTTTTCTCTCAATTCTGTTACAGAAAGAGACTGGTGGAGCATTAACAAATGTGGGTGCTCATTTGGACTTATCAGCATTTTCTTCTTGGGAGGAGCTAGCTTCGCTTGGGTTGGATAGATTGAAGTCTGCTCTTATGGCGTTAGGTCTCAAATGTGGGGGCACTTTAGAAGAAAGGGCACAAAGGTGATTATGGCTTATTACGTATTCAAATTAAAAACAGTTAGTAAACAGGTAGGATACAAAGTTGCTAGTTCTGCCGCGCAAATCATAAACGCAGTAAGTGCATTTTTCTAGTTTTGAGTAAAATGGAAAATAAGATTCTTTGAATACACTTTTTCTTTAGAACAAATTGCCTAGATTACAAACTCACTGTTAAATTTCCAGAATTCGTTATTTTAAGTTACAAAATAATCTAAAATCTATTATAGCTAGCATCGCGTAACCTTTATAACGGAACAAACAACGCATGAACACAGTAACTTCTGTTAGTTACTGGGCTTATGCGTAGCGATCCCATCGAACAATAATTTTAATCATGCAGTATGAGACTATGCTGCGTTCATCATTGGACAAAGCCGAAATTATATTATTTCAATCATTTAGTATGATAGCAGTACCTGCTTAAATATTGACTATCAAAGCCTAAAACACGAAGTTATTCTAATGTAATATCTTTAATTTTTTTTAGTTTCTCTACTTATATGCTGGCTTTGTTTCAGTAATTAAACCACTTGGTAATTGTTATATTAGGTATATTTATTTATCAAATAGAATTTTTTAATATAGAATTACAGCCTCAACACTAAAGATCAAATTGAAAAAAAAAAACAAAGTAAAATGTTACAATAATTACTTATTCATAAGTCTCTGTTATACCAGAAGTTTCTTCGGTTTATTGGCATTCAAGGCACCAGTTTTTCAATTATAGAATCTTTTTTGTTTTAGTTATTCCACAGGGAGAAGTCTTCCCCTATTTTTTTTTTGGAAAAGTCTTAGTTTTAACAATTTTCGCTTGCAAAAAATCTAAACTTTTCTCAATTCGATATTCGTGTCCCGTTTTAAACTTCAAATGGAAGGTGCCTCTTTACACTTTAACAGACATTATATCTTTTAAATAGCATCGAGGTTCTCTTTTCCGAAGCCGCGTTTGTGAAGACAAGTCTGTGTAATCAAAAAAATCTTCTGGTTTCATTACCTTAACAATGTTATTTTTTGAATTGCATTGAAGTCATCAAAATCATACACCTTACCTTTGGCTGCAAAAATAGTTCCACCTGGTGATGGAATGAATCGGCAGACATGTAAGTATGTCCAGGCTCGAGATATTTGAAACATATAGCTTTCGGCAATCAAATCACTATTAATAATATCAACGAGGAAGGAGTACAAAGCCCTATTCTTATTTTGTGACGAACAATTGTCCGTCCATAAAATAATGTTTCGTATCCCGTTTGTGCAAGAAGAATGCTCTAAATGTTGAAATTAAATCTTCTTGGTTGCGACCTGAAACAGTATCAGTCCAAATGATTGCATTTGGCAAATTTGTACCCGAAGTAGTACCTAAAGGAACAAATATTGCATTATATGCAATTATACGAGGGAAAAATATTGCCGAATTGTACTGTTCTATTCTTGGCAACATAATTAATAATAATAATACTAATAAATTGTTTATTTCAGATAAATTACCTTTTCGAGGTCAACAGAATAATAAATTGTGTCATCATTTGAAATTTTTGCAACCATTTGGACATCCCTTTGGTTTTCTTTCCTACTGCTAATATATTTGAACTTGTGAATTCAAATCATGCCTCAACGCCTTTCTATAGCTTTCGCTGGATATTTTAATGTCAGGGTGGGTTTGACAAAAAATTCCATACATCATAGCTACAGATAAATCACAATTTAAATAGCCGTTAGAGCTCCGTCTGCATTTATGCTAAGCGCGCGTTAGTTGTACATTAAAGTAATACTACGTAACATTGATATGCGTTGCACTTACTGCGGTCATGTTAAGGATTCGAAAAAATAAACAACGATAATTTTTAATTTGTTTGCAGTAAGTTTACCTACTGCATATATATTAAGGAGACGCTATTTTAACATTATACTTGCTGCGTTTATGGCTTAAAATGGATTTTGTTTTTCTACTTTCTAACTACAATAGTGCAAATCGGGAATCTCATCGCGGGGATGCTAAATATTTATATAAGTCAGTTTAAAAAAAAATGCACTTACTGCGTTTATGATTTGCGCGGCAGAGTTATCATACAATGATTTTATAAAAAATTTTTACTTCACTGTTTAAATTAATTGTACTAAACTGGATTTTTTAGTCCTATGTAGTAAATATTTTTGTAACAATGCTAATAGTTAAAGACTCCTTCTCAGTGATGGAAAAGAGAAAATAACTTTTTAATGGCCCAAATTGAAAAAAAAGTTTTTTTTTTTAAATTAATTATTTACAACTTTAAGTATCACTTTTCATTATTTTATCATGTTAAACTCGTACAATAATTTTTTTCATATGTGATTTCAGATTATTTAGTACGAAAGGGCAGACTGCTTTAGATAAGTCATTAGTAGCAAAGAAGGGCGCTAACAAAGCGAAAGCTTCTACCTTACAGAAGAATAAAGATATTGCAGCTATTGAGGCTCAGGTTTACAGGTAATAGTACTTCATATATGAGAGCAATGACATAGATAAATAAACCTTATCCTTGTATTGCTGATCGAATATTGAATTAATCGAATTGTGCATATCCCTTTTGCTGATTTTGAAACTTAAGTACCAAAGTTATATTTTGTAGTAACATATTTACTACATATTTACTGTTTTTTATATCTAAATATAAGCTTGTGGCTTCGCTTGCGTTTTTAAAAACGAATTTTTGGTTCTACAAAGTACTAAATTCTACCTCTATACAAAAGCGAAAATTAGAGTTTTATCCAAAGTATGAATATAATGTGATTACACAAGTTTTACTGGGTTTACTGATGTGGATGATTGCTTTATAATTCAAGCATATATTTAGCTCTTCTAGCCCTCAACACTCGTGGGCTCTTGACCATTAGCAGGTCTAATACGAAGCCTTAGACAAAGCCAATTTGAGAGCCAAATAAAGACACTTTTCTTAGATTAGGTGACTATTTTTTAAAAATTGTTATGACTACCAAATCACCTAGTCGACTGTTAGTCATGTGTATTGAGTAGAAAATCGTGGGACTCTGTCAAAGTGTTGAGTTTGAGCTTCTTTTGCAGCTCCTGTTTGTTACTAGTAAAAGATTGAAAGGGAAAACTGCGTTCCACCCGTTGATGTAGTTCGCTTGGTCGAGTAATAAAATTTCTCTTAAAGAAGACAGGCAATATGAAAGCATAGAATTCTCACTTTAGAGCTCCCGGTGGGACACATAGACTTTTGACGCCTATTAGAGTATGAACTAAACAATATGATTTCAGATTTGCAGGTCTAGTGAATCATACTCGCACGGCCACTATTGAGAATGTGACTCGTCGCGCAGCGCGGGCTGCGGGCGAGCGACGCGACGAGAGTGGTGACGAAAGCGACGTGTCCGCCGCGCCTGATGATGACGACGATGACGATGAAGTGCCCTACAATCCGAAGAATCTACCGTTGGGCTGGGATGGGAAGGTGCGGTTTTATAATAAAACTGCGAAATATAGCGAGTGGCGAGACGAGAGCGGCGACGAAAATGGGATCTGTATACTAAAATTCATCGAAATCCTTTGAGTTGTTTTTTTTGTAAAAGAGTATCAATTACAAACATTCATAAATACCCTCAAAATTTTCATATTTACGGAATGGGAATAAAATTGTCCAATGGTGTCTATTATGCACTTAACTCTTTCTTTGAACACGCTGCTCTACACGATAAACTTTATGTAATGAATATATTTATCCGAATCCCTTAATTTTCAGCCCATCCCGTACTGGCTGTACAAACTACACGGCCTCAACATCAGCTACAACTGCGAGATCTGCGGCAACTACACGTATAAGGGGCCTAAGGCGTTTCAAAGGCATTTCGCTGAGTGGCGGCACGCTCACGGCATGCGTTGTTTGGGGATCCCCAATACGGCGCATTTTGCTAATGTCACGCAGATTGAAGATGCTCTTGCTTGTGAGTTTTGTATTTAATTTTTGGATTTTAGTTAATTTTTTAGTTATTGAAGCAATCAGAGTATTTGCTAGTAAGTTCGATCACCGGCGACAGCCAAATGTATCATTGACTGTTTATTACTTAAGTACATAAAGCCTGCACTGACGGTAAAGAAAAACATCACGCGGAAAACCGCATACCTAGGAAATAACTTCGAAGGTAATGCTTAAGTCTGCCAAGCCGCAGTAGGCAAGCGTGGTGGACTATAAATTGCCTGAAACCATCGTCCACCCATAGTCGGGTTAGGCTGATGTCTCTGCAGTGGGATAGTTAAGGCTATTGTGGAAGTGACATCTGGCCATGTCGCCGACACTCCGCATTCCCACTACTATTACTAATGCAAGCGCAAATGTGCGCGTACTGAGGTAGGGCTTTCATCCCAGATGTAAGTAGACGATAACTTTATTATCATTTGTTAGTTTATTATAGGTCGCGTCAAATAAAAAGACCGCTGGCTGTCAAGCTGCGCAGTAGGCGATTTATCGGTCTATTTGGTGGTATGAGGTTCGGCGCGGGACGGCGGGTCACGGGCCACATGCTTGCAGGCGCGCTATTGGTTCGTCAGTTGATCTCTGCTTCCCGCGTAGAATCCTCGCTACATTCGTTATCAAAATACCATAACAAAACATACCAAACAAACATACCGTTAACAAAAGTTTTTAATTAGGATTTTGGAATTATGGTTTACATAGAAAAGTTGGAAAAATGATTTTTGACGTTTATTGTTTTATGAAGAGAGAGGCTGATAATAACTCGATAATTTAATATCACCCACGATGACTTAAGAAGGAGTTTTCTTTTTAATTACTTTAATATTATTATTTTTTGCTACTTATTTTTACTTTTTTTTTTTACTAATATACATTAAATATTCTACACTGAATCAAACATGTTTTTATTTCTATTTAATGATATTCTATGTAATATATTTTTAATGTGCCAACCAATATACGAAGCCGCAAGCAAAAAGCCTAGTACTTTGGTGCGCGATTGTACCCATGCGCAAACACACCCAGTCTACTTTCTTCAGCGTTCTTTTTACATGATGCGACCTGTACAAACCGTTTGACAGTTTAAGGTAAAAATAAGTATATGTTAAGCCACAATAATTATAAAATCATATTCAGCTACATACAAATTAATAAATTCATAATAACAAAATTTTTGTAATTTCAAACAAAAAACATGAAGTACCAAAAACAAAATAGATTTTAAATACTTATATAAAAACTTTATAGGCTTTATAGCTGGATCGGTCGCCATAGATCAGTTCTTACCAGAAGGGAGGATGTTGACGACAGATACTTGCTATATGACCGCGGCCATAGCCCGTTGCTAGTCAATAATATATACTTTTAATGCCTAACATTAAAAGTATATATTATTTAGTCGCACATTGCCTAGTGACGAGGACGGCAACGGTTTTTTGTTGCTAATTTTACTTTTTTATTGTAGTCTTACTAAAACTATAAGTACCAGCCTCACTGGTTTTACTTGGTCATTAATAAACCTAACAGCCCGAGTTGACTGACAGCCGGACTAAGGAGCTTAATGGATTGGTGCCGAGGAGGGAAGGAATGCTCTTTCTGTTTCTAATTTGGTTCATCCTTCATAATGTTACAAAACACAACTAGGTGGTGGTTAAAATATACATAACCTATGTGAAACATCTCTGAATTGCCTGGTTCAATATCTTCAATGATAAATAAGATCAATAATGCATCTTATTAGGTGACATAGATGTCAAATGTTAGTTAAATATTATAAAAATTACGTTTTTCAGTGTGGGAGAAAATCAAGCATCAGAAGGAAGGCGAAAGATTTGTTGCCGAGAATGATGAAGAATTCGAAGACTCTCTTGGCAATGTCGTAAATCGGAAAACGTTCGAAGACTTGAAACGACAAGGACTTTTGTAAACCATGGAGTCGTCTTATAATTTTATTAGATCATAATTACTTTAATTTTAATATACGATTGTCAAGTTATCATAGTTTTATTGAATTTTTAGCCCAGGTATTTTTGAGGGTGATAAACTTCACAACTTTTTAACAAAATTAAGCTTCACATTTGGAGGCTGGGAGTTCGTAATCGAAGTGTGGCATTTGTTACAAAATCGTTGAGAATATTTACATACCACTTCTTCAGGTATCCCCAGGCTGTATTAGTATTACTGAGGCGAAGTGAAGGCATCACTGTGTTTAGTTAACATTATTTATTATCCTAGGTTAAGTAGCAGTGAACGACATAAGACCATAATCAGATTCCGATTTTCAATAGCAGCACTGTCACAGATTACTAAACAAGCCAATACGTAACAGATACATCACTCCGTACAAAAAGTACCATACCCATCTTTAACTATCGGCCCAGCGGACGGTAGGTATTTAGCGCGCACAAGTACATCGTCGCCTGGCCTTATGTCGTTTGTGTCTTTAGTAACAGTGTCCACAAATAAAGATTCGTGTATACATATATGTCTAGTCTATACAAATACATGCGAAATATATGCGATCGATTACCACATTAACCGTATTTGAAATAATAGGTTAAGGTCGTTTTATTTACTTCCTAGACATTTTACCTACATTTTAACAGAAAAATCTAATATCTAAACGGATGATGGTAAAATTTAAAAGCACAACAGTTTATTTACATTTATTTACAGTAAATACACAGTTAACAGGCTGTTCTTATTCTTAATAAGTTACTTATCACATTACTTTTGAGAAGAATGTTATTGACAATGATATATGCATTGCAAGTGATCGACTAATGCTCCCGCTTGAGATGGCGCTTTCTGAAACAAATAATTGTAATTAAATTCAATAAACATATGGACTCAACAGCTTAGGCCGAGTTAATAATTTAACTCGGAGTTAGCTAGTAAATGTCCTTCCAATTTCTATACGTCTGACAGAGACACAGCAATATTTTATTCTGAGTTAGCTTAAATTTTAAACTCAGATCCACGCAAGTCGGTCTTTATAATAACAATATGCCCTGGCTAAAGTACGCTGTGGTGATCGAAAGCCACTTTGCGACCTGGCTGCAACAATTTAATTTTAAGTAATATTAAATTTAGTTCTTCTTAATCGTACGATCTTTTCTCACAAAAGCCATTTGGTTTATTGTTAACTAAGTTTATAATAACTTCTTTGTGACCAAAATAGAAAAAAAAACCATGAATAACATTAAAATATTAACACAGTAGACAATGCATCGTATAAAATGTTGGTTCTGTGGCGGATTGTGGAGTGATTGTTAATATTAATTAAAGAACAATTTCGGATTGTAGTATTATGCATTATGAATCTCTCGATTTGTTCGTTGTTATGTTTCAATTTTCCTTTAAAGTTACGAGACAGATGCGTTAATGATTTAAGTCCTCTTTCAAAAATATTAATTGAAAACGATGTGTTGGCGATTTGATTTTGATTAAAAGATTCTATTTTGATTCTATGAGACGCCCTTCGAATTTTTGATGGTTTTCGCGGAGAGTAGTTTCGAAGAGGGCATTTCACTCTTTATGACTTGTTATATATTAAATATATTTTGAAAGAAACCCTCTCTTAAGCTAGCTGATAGTGTCGGACGTCTTTAGTTGATTTTTTATTAGGACTGCCCATCTGAGGCTTAGGCAGGCTAACTAGGAATGCTTTTGAATGTATAAGTATTGTGAAATTTATTTATTCGTGTTGCGTATAAATAAATTTCCATTGTGCCCGGGGAATGTGGCGTCCAGCCTCTTTATGTTGCCGCCGTCGATAATGGCAACTTAAAACCAAAGTAAGATTCGAATTTGAATTAAACAAATACCACATTCCCTGACATTAAAAAGAAACAATGTCAGTTGTTTCACGGACCGTTCCCGTGTTCGGTTGATTGGTTATATAGTAACAAAATAAATACCAAATAAAACATAAAAGTCTTTAAATCCCACAGCAACCCCCCAGTACCTACCCTAAGTAAGCAAATATTCTAGTATTTATGGATGACCACATTTACCCCCTATAACAGAATACTACCCCAGATACACAAGAAGATAAACCAAAGCATATAAATATTTACATATAAAACATACTCGAATCGTTCATTGAGATCTGTGTTCTCCACGCAAACGGCTGTTCCCACATTCGATTTCGGGATTTTCGGTGTAAGGGCCAGACTTAGGATAAATAGCAAACGTACCGCAAGGCGGTCTAGCCAGAAGAAGTACCTATTCCATTAGAATTAATGTATGTACTTACTTGAATGGCGTCATTTATTTGTAGAATTAAAATACCCACATAATAGAACATACCTACTTTAAGCTATAAAAATATTTTTGATACGACTCTAGCAAGTAGGGACGTAGGTATGTATGCCTCACACGTTAATGTGCTAAGTGTTAATTGTAACAACAGCGTTTTACGGATTGCTTTAATCTGAACCTAAAAATCAAATGGCTTGATCAACTTAATATTGTAGATCCCTACTACACTCCATCCTACGTTTACGGTGTTGTGTTGCGGCTAAAGTGGTGGAACAGGAACAAAAGCAAATACAACTTATGCCGATGATCGGCAAGATATCAATAAGTATTCCTATATTATTATCACTAGAAACACCGCCACGTGTGTCGGCTATGAAAAGTAAAAATAAAATAAATTTTAGCATCCAAGAAAATTTACAAAAAAATTCAGTGATTTTACCTACAACTACGGTACGTTCACGTCGATGTGTCCCTATGCTGGCAACACATTTGAGCTTCATTTTCTTTCTCGCCGGCGCCGTCAGTCCGAGTGTAGAGACCAACAGTCCCTGCGAGACTGGCTTAGCGCCGTAAGGTATCAGCAAGGATCGATCTGTAATCTGAGTAAATTAAGAATGTAAAATGATAGTGTTACAACAATATATTTAAAATAGTATCTTCTGTCACCTCATTTGAAGGAAAATTAATATTTAGTTGGAATGGGCTCGTCTAAGAGCTGACACAAAAAAATATACCAGAGTAGCAATACCAGTATGAGTTTATCCACTTCTTCGATGTATTCGTTTAGCAATTACTTTAAAAAGTACTTATCGCTTTTAAACATAAAAAGAAGTATAAGCACATCCCTTTTAAGTTTAAAGGCACTCAAAGGTGCGGGTTTCGTAAGATAAAAATTAATATTTGCAATAAAAGGTTAATCACTCGCACGCTTAGTACTTTCAAAACCCCGGGATATATTTTTTTCTAATTAAAGGGACAAATTGAATACGTCCCACCTTGGCAATGCCAACTAAAATAGCCTTCGAATCATTGTGTTCGGCATTAGGCAAAGCGAGCATGTAAATGAAATGAAATATGGGGCGAAATACCTTATATCCATCAATAAACCAAGTGAGTTCTGGAGCTGGGAAGGCTTTGCTGGAAGAACAGTTCAACTCCAAAGGTTCTTGTACTCTGTAGCTTCGTTCCAGACCGCTAATCTTTGGACTTTCGCGAGGAAAATCTAAAAAAGTGTAACCTTTAAATTTAGTATAAAATAACGTGGGATTAAAGGCAGCTTTTGCAAATAATAATGTTCATTAATTGTATACCTTAATTTTCATTTCAATATTTTCTTTTTCGACGACTTTTTCATTTATTTCATAAAAAATTTTCTCTTAGACAACATCCTATTTTTTTTTAAATAAGAATATCTGCAATCAAAGTTATTTGAAAATAACCTTGTCACGCCATGGAATTGAACCAGATAAAATCCGAATTCCCGGGCGTGGCACGGCTTTTAAAAAAAATTCATTGAATGCAGTTTTTATTCTTAAAAAAAAAACTTACTGTCTCTAGTCCTTTAGAGTATTTTCTCTTCAGGTGGCATCGCAAAATTCCACCCTTGTAATCTGTGCGATTAATATACCAGGTGTACAATCCAAATGGGTCAGAATGGAGAAGTCAGAAACTATAAGAAATAGCGAAATCTGTTCTTAGGAACCATGGCGTCGATTTTAGATTTAATAATCATCACATTCAAACTTTTTTCTTAAGTCTCATACATAACCGGAAATCGAACCTGGTCAAAATCTCTGTAAACAAGTGGTATAAATTCTGCAAGTCGTAACAAGCAATTTTTATCACTTTTAAAATAGGCTTCCATTAGATCTAACTGTTCTTCATTCGTTAAACGCATTATTCAAACAGTACACAACACATAACACAATAATAATCTAACTAAAATCAAAATATGACATTCATCCCAAAAGAAGTATTCCATTTTCAAATTTTAAATGATTCGGCACGCCCGCTGAACAAATGCGTTCTAATTTTAAATAAATGCTATTTGTAATGCATAATATCGATACAGATAAGATATGCATAAGTGGTCTCTTCAGATAATTGATGATCGATTTATATTATTCACAACATTTTGCTAAAATGGCCACACGACAAATTGTGGCCATTTTAGTCTAATTTACTGCCAGTCTTGTTTACACAAGATTTCTTAGCCAAATTTGGTTCATATACTTACGGACCAATACGTGACGCGATTACAAGAGTATTGACCAGGTTCGATCCCGGTTATGTATGAGTTAGATTATTATTGTGTTATGTGTTGTGTACTGTTTGTATAATGCGTTTAACGAATGAATAACAGTTAGATCTATTGGAAGCCTATTTTAAAAGTGATAAAAATTGCTTGTTACGACTTGCAGAATTTATACCACATTGTTTACAGAGATTTTGACCAGGTTCGATTCCCGGTTATGTATGAGAGTTAAGAAAAAAGTTTGAATGTGATTATTATTAAATCTAAAATCGACGCCATGGTTCCTAAGTACAGATTTCGCTATCTCTCATAGTTTCTGAGTTCTCCATACTGACCGATTTGGATTGTACACCCGGTATAATTGTGTCTAATATTCTAAACGGCAATATTTAAAAAGGCATAAAAAGGGATTAATGCTTACAATAGTTCTCGATGTGCTTTGCTTGTACTACCTTTCGTCCGTTGTACCTTATGTCCGGTTGGGAGGCTCAAGAGAGGTCAAATCATCAAGTCAAGTAATACACCGAGAGAGGGTGCATTTATAACCGTATTGTTTAAAATGCTTCTAAATACTTATGTTTGTCATTTATATTCCTTTTCAAGAATGCCTCACTGCTAGATTTTATGCTTGTCACAAAAAATCCCAAATTTCTCTACAACTCACTTTCTTTATTTTGTTCCATCAGGATATAGGATGATATTTCAAAAATAATTCGTTTCCAAAATTTCAAATTATTTAGTACCTTAAAGCCAATCAAACCTTTCCGGCCCCACTTTAACTATGCTTTTTGCTTGATTTTTCGTTTATTTGTTACGATTTCACGGCTGAATTACGGGACTGAACATCATTATATTAGGTCATTACATATGAAATTGGCGCTTTTTGTAAGGGAGGAACATAAAGTCAATTAAAAAAATATATAATAAATTTATTTAATCAACTTATGTACCATTGCTATCTATGCACTTTTGCCATTTCATAGGTAGTTGATTGATCCCTTTACTACAAAAATCGGATACAAATCAATAAAACCTTTGAAGACGCTTTGGACTGCCCCATCGAAATTGAATTTTTTCCTTTGCATGAAGTTATCCAAACTTTAAAAAAAATGGTAATCTGTTGGAGCAAGGTCCGGGGAGTACGGTGGATGTCTTAGACATTCCAATTGAAGATCCTCTAATTTGGTAGCTGTCTGTTGTGCAGTGTGTGGTCTAGTGTTGTCCTGAAGCAGCAGTGGCCTAGAGCTATTGACCAGCCTCGGTTGTTTAGCAGCTAGCTTTTCCATCATGGTTTGCAGTTGCTGACAAAAGACATCTGCCGTAATCGTCTGGCCAGATTTAAGAAAGTTGTAGTGAGCGACACCGGCACTAGTCCACCAAACTTTTTTGAGTAAATTTTCGCTTGGGTCAGGATTTGGCTGGTTTGCCAGGGTTTAACAATTGCGATGAGCGTTTCTGATTGTCGTACAGGATCCACTTTTTATCACAGGTAATGATTCGATTTAAAATCCTTTCATTATTGTGCCAGTTGAGTAATGTTACGGAGCAGTCAACGCGCGTTTGTCTGTTTTCTGCACTCAATTCATAAGGTACCCACCTCTCAAGCTTTTTCACCTTCCCAATTTGCTTCAAGTGGATTAAAATATTTTTGTCACTAACACCGCAGCCTACAGCTGACTCGGACGTTGTTTGCGATGGATCCGCTTTCACAATAGCCTTTAATTCTTCATTATCAACTTTGGTCTCCGGCCATCCACGGGCCTTGTTCTGCAGGTCGAAATTTCCAGAACGAAAACGTTGGAATCAAAAATGTAGGTACTGTATTTTCTTTTGCGACACTGCCGCTATACACAGCATTAATACTTCGAGCCATTTCTGCAGGACTGGTGCCACGGTGGAACTCGTACTCGTAAATAACGGGTTATTTCAAGATATAATTTTGTAAACTGAGTGACGCAAAAAAAAATTCAAAAGAGGATAAAAAAATGATTTACGGTTTTCGAAACACAAATGCTTGAGTAAATAGCTATATAAATTTGATATATGAAATGATATATAAAATTGAAATAATAAATTAGAAATTGGAATTCTTAACCAAAGAGGAGATAACACAGATCAAAGTGGCTAGTGCGACAAAACACCAATTTCATATGTAAGGACCTAATATATGAACAGGTTGTTATGGGTTTATAGAAGCACTTTTTGTAGGCTATAAAAAGTACTGTTCCTGCGAGATACGCGATTTATTCCGTGGATATTACCTGTATCTATAGTTATTAATTTAGCTATCCTTTTACAAACCAAGAAGTAAAAATGTTTGCAAAACTTGCATGAAAGTTGAACAATATGTATTTTAATTAGATATTCCCTTGATTTTAAAATAAACTGACTTTTCAAAGCTTCAACAAGATCAATAATTGCTTCTTATTTGTGAATTTTCTTTATTTCAGTTTGCTGTCCATGTAGGCAGTGAAATTGTGGTAAATACCTGCAAGTGTGAAAAAGTAGGGGGTGTAAGGGGGAATCGCCTACCATAAAGACTCTCCAAATGCCAACCTCACCTGCCCGTGGTGCACCCTGCCGGACAGCGGACGAGGCTCTGGCGACCGATGAATGGCGGGATAACCATTTTGCAGGTGGTAGGTTTCGACCGCGGCTTGCAACCACCCTCTATACAAAGCCATGCCGCCAAGTGACCTAGTCACGTTCCGGCATGATGTCTTGAGTAGCCATTGGAGGGGAATAGGTCCGAGTAATTGCGCAACGTATGAGAGCCGTTTGAACTCGAAGGGTTATGATGCACCGGGTGGCTCATTCTGGAGGGTAGCCGGATCCAAAGAAATGGTGTACCGCTGGTCGACCGCAGGTTGTAGGGGGCCCGGTGGAGAGGGCCCGATGGCCATCCCCGGGGGGTTTTGGTCGTCCCCGCTGTCTCCATGTGAGTCTCCCACCAGTGGGTCTGACCACTCGAGTTGCTTAGTTCCAAACGTTGCGCTTCACTCAACTTCTATCCCTATGTTGTTGGTAGGGTAAATAGGGGTATTCACCCTACCAACAACATAATGGAAAAGTCCAAAAAGAAAAATACCGACAGCGGATGCACTCCCTCTCCCTAAAAGTACACTTCTGTAACATCCGAGGAGTGCACTCAAATCTCCACGATGTCCACCACTAGACACCTTGAGACAGAGAGGCCGCACTTATTCTTTCTGACAGAGACGCGGATCTGTGATCGTTCGGATCTGGCATACCTGCATTACCCAGGATCTTGGAGACCGAATTTCACCCCAATGCGGGCGTGTGCGTGTATGTCAGAGACGACATCTGTTGTCGGCGTCTCCGATACTTGGAAGTTCCAGATTTTTCTGTTTTATGGGTCTATGTAGATACTGGCCTGGACCGAATTGTATACGCCAGTATTTTCCGATCACACACGGGAGCTCAGGAGACAACTTGACTTATTGAATATCTTAGTGATACTGCAGATAAGGTCCAACGACGCTATCCCTCTGCGCAGTTGGTGTTCCTTGGGGACTTTAATGCCCACCATGGAGAGTGGCTGTACCCGTTCAAGGACACCGACCACGCTGGCAGAGAAACCTATCGGTTCGCAGTAACTCATGGTCTCTCCCAGCTCGTCCACGAACCTACGCGCATTCCTGACGTTTTTGACCATACTGCGTATTGCTTGAACCTTCTGCTGACAACCGATCCAGACAGATACTCGGTGTCCGTATCTCCGCCATTAGGGACATCCGACCACTGTCTGGTGATATCTGTGTCGCAATACTCGCCAACCGATACCAACCCAAAAGGCAATAGGCGAGTATGGCGGTTCAAGTCAGCAGATTGGGATGAGATGTGTCACTTTTTCGCCTCTTATCCTTGGCGGCAAGCTTGCTTTACTTGCGATGATCCATCATGCTGTGCTGATGCTGTCTCCAGCGTGATATGTTTGATGTCTGATATGATGATGTATCCCTGGAGTCCAAAGCCCGCCCATGGTTTAATGCTGATTGCCTCCTAGCTGAAAAGCGTAAGCATGCAGCATACCAAGCCTGGGCTAGCGCTCGCAGAAGCAAAGCTATGGATCTCCCAGCTAAGAAGCAGGCGTACAATGCTGCTGCCAAGTCCTTTAAAAAGGTGATCAGAAGCGCTCGTTTCGATCACGTTGGCCGTATCGGGGACAAGTTAGCATCCTATCCCACGGGGAGTAAAGCTTTCTGGTCCCTTGCCAAGTCGGTTGAGATGAACTTCTGTCGCCCATCACTGCCACCACTGCAAAGGCCTGACGGGTCATTGGCCCACAGCGCAAAATACTTGTGCAGATTTGTTCGCAAATCTCTTTGCGGAATGTTCACGTCTAGATTCCAAAGGTAAAAGTTAAAAAATTGGGAGTCATCGCAAAGGTCCGGTGGTACTTCAACTCCGAACAGTTGCTCAACCTGTACACAGCCCAGGTTCGATCCTGTATGGAGTACTGCAGCCATCTTTGGAATGATTCCGTTAAGTACCATCTTGAAGCGTTGGATTCTGTCGACCGATGGGCCCGTAGACTCATAAGTGACGACAAACTTACTTCTTCGAGACTGCGAAGTCTCAAACATCGTCGAAAAGTTGCTAGTCTACTGGTTGTTTACAGATTGCACTTTGGAGAGTATGCAAATGCTCTTTTTCAGCTGATCGAACCTTCCCCCTTTCTCCACCGATCAACCAGACGAAACAGAAGTTTCACCTGTTTGTGGTTAGCTAGCCGAAGAGTCGAATTAAACGGTTCGATAGCTCATTTTTGGTTCGTGTTGCAAAAGAGTGGAACGATTTGCCTGCGTCTGTTTTTCAAGTCTTTCAAGTGTAGAGTGAATAGGTACCACTTGGACAGGCTAATTTACATAGGTTGTAAAAACTCATTGATTCAGTCAACATGGTCGAGCCCAGGACTGTAGCAATCAACTGATCCCTCAATTTTTTTTCATTGGACTCCGAATACATTTCCTATATAAGAATAATAATAATTTAAATTATAATTTGGTCTGAAGACCTTCAAACATCGGAGGGTCCTGCTAGAAAAATATTTAAGATTGCGCTATAAGGTACTATTATTTTACCCACCCAATACAGAAAGTATTAAATACTACGGACGATGAACTTTAGCTTGCAATCGGATAAACGTAGGGTCCTGCTACGTATACAGACATAGCTCTGCTGTGTTGTTTGTCTGGGCATAAAATAACTATAGTTATCATTTGCAAAACTTTACGTTACATTATGCCATAGTTGCATATATTGGAATAGTTCTTGCTAATAACATAACAGTTAAACTCCACAACGAAAGGGTTATTGAACTTAGAAAAGTGTTTTCTTCCATTGGTAAAATTTAGTTATGAGGAACGGTCTTACACACAACTGTTTATATTATTATATGCCACTACAGCCACCACGCTAGTCTACATACAGCGGGTCGGGTAGACTTTACACATATCTTCAACATAATGTCTTGGGTATGCGATTTAGTAATCAGCCAAATGTACATATTTAGTACACATTCAGTACACATTCCGTGGAATGGAACGAGGGATCCTGCTCGGAGACCTCGCATGGGTAGAGTCCTCGTGAATTTAACGTCAAGTCCTTAATGTGGACACAAAGATAACGTTACGTTGTTCCGCATATTTTGCTGCAAATTTTGGTATAGTGCTTGTTAAAAATACAACAGTTAAAAATGACTACGAAAGGATTATTAAGCTTAGAAATATGTTTTTCTCCAATTATTAAAATTTTGTTATGGAGGAAGTGTCCATTCTAATTTTTTCAACATGAAAACTTACGAAATTTCTCTTACCTTATAAAAACAAAAAGGCCGGTTGAAAACAACTACCAAAAAATGACGCAAAAACACGAACTAATGAAATGAAATGAAATGAAATATTTATTTCTCAACATTGACAATTACTTGTACTTATTGACGTCAAATAAAACATGACTGCCACCATATCGGAAAAACCGTCGTGAAGAAGAACTGGCAAGAAACTTCACGGGTATATTTTTTTCAAAATAAATTTACAGAGTCTCTTTATGTCTATACAAAATTATTCTTATCTGCATCTGTTAGCTCGGCAACTACGGACCCAACACCTATCTACTTGAAATATACCAAGCGCTCTTCCGAAACGCCGACTGGCGCTGACAGCCTAAGTCGAATTTAAAGAATATAAGCCAAACGTTAAAATATATACAACAAATTTTGGGACTCTTTTATCCTTTTAGAGGTGGTATTCCACAAAGCCCGATCTTTTTTCTTTGTTCTAAAATAAACTTCTCAAAAAACTGTGACTCGTTGCTCTTGCAGTTTCGGATAAACGGATATTCAGATCATACAAATCTCATGATACAATAATTTGTATTATTATAACATTTTGAACTCCCTTGTATCTCTTTAGAGGCGGAAGTTTGAAATAAAAATTTTTTAGGATGCCCCACTAACAAAATATTAGCTAACTCTATTCCAAATTTGACCTTCCGACCATCGCCTTGATAAATGCAGTTAAAGTAACCAAATAAATTAGAAAAATACTTTTTAGGAAAATCCAGATGTATTTGTTTGGGCTTAGGTTTATATCTTTTATTAATTTTCTTATGTTAATTTTCTTTGTTTTATTGCAATATTGTATAGTAATATTAAAATAATACTACACATCCCATTTTAAATTAATGTGTCAATCTTAGAGAATGCTAACAAGCTATTCAAATGCATAAAAGCCATGCACTACTCTACTCAAAGTCTACTCAAAAATTCTCTATTGCAATGTTCACATCAACTCATTATTTCTACAAGAATTTTCACTATAAAATCATTTTAGAGAGATTAACTCGCGCAAACAATCAGAAAAATTATCAAAACCCAAAAAATATATGTTGGGTTTTATTACGTTAACAAAGACTCCCAGTAAAAGTATTTATCAAATATCTTCCTTGTACAGTTTTCAATGTTTTACAGTTTAATTATATAATTAAATTATAAAATTAGAATCTAAATAAGTTTTATGTGCAATTATTAAGTTTAATAGAATACTTAATGTTAAATAGAATACTTAATTCTTTGTCAAATGTTGTGTACAACTTTAATTTTAGTTATACCTATTTTAAGAGCCTATATTTTGTTTTATTTTTATTGAATCTATAAATTCAACTCCTCTCCAAATCATTCTCCTCATAATAAAAGGTTTCTTATTTCTCATACAGAAATGTAAACATACAATAACTTAGAATAATTACTATATAATTAAAATGTATAACATTTGGTTTGCAAACTTACAAATGTTGTATAATGTTTAGAGTTTAAAAAGGGTTGTTGGATCTTTTAATTTTCAACAACATTTGTACGAACAAATTTTATTTGTCCACCAAAAGTAACAACCAAAAAATTTAACGGCTCTTACTCACAACTGTGTTTATTACGCCACAGGCAATTTATAGTTCGCCATGCCTACTGTGGGTTGGCAGATTATACAAATACCTAAAACATAATGTCTTAGGTACGCGCTTTAACAATCATATTAATGTGGTTTACTATTGTTAACCAAAAAAAGTATGACAAAAGATCATTTTACAAACAACGTTTGAATCATTTGACAAACTTTCATTTCGCAAACATATTACTTTAAAAAGAATCATTTGACATAATACAGGTTCCGCAAATGTTTTACTAAGGAAATATTTCAATTGTTAAATATTAACTATAAAACACTTCGTGTCGTGATGTTTGCTTGAACCAAATTGAACCAAAGTCGCTTTTCCAAAGTCCTGGCATTAAGTATTAACTGCATACAACCCTAACCTAACCCAATTGTACCTGTATTATGACCAGGCCGAAAACAAGCGGAGCGCAGCGGCGCGAGCGTCAAATGCATGCATGTAATTTAAAAAGTAATCAACTTGTGAAATGATGTTTTGGCATAGGTAATGAAATTTTTTCTAGCCAATATTTTGTCTGATTAGTAGTTCATTAAATAAAGGTTTGTAAAATGATAAATTTATCAAGTATAATTTTGTCAAACGTTGTTTTTTGGTTTGTAAAAAAATATTCAGTATGAACTCGTGAACTTGTTTGTTAAATATATTAAGTATGTTTCTTAAAAAACAATTATCTACCGACGATGTCCGTTTATAAGCGATGAACGGTAAAACTTTATTAAGTTTCTGTTATATTGTTTTAAGCATAGAAATAAGTGTTTGTTTTTATAATAAATTGATATGGAAATTTGGTATTTGTTTTTTGTCAAATGATTAGATACCTATTAATGTACATAAGTTGTAAAAACTTATTGGTGCACCATGCAGTTACCGAAATTAATTGTTTCTTAACAAGACCTTCTTCATTGTTTAAATTGATGATTATCGTATCCATCAACTGTTTCCCTCTACTTTGTTTTTTTTTGAACGTACAATAAATTTCCATAAAAGCCTCCTCCTGCGCGGAATGGAACGAGGGCGCCTCCTCGGAGACCTCGCATCGGTAGAGTCCTCGCGACTTTAACGTCAAGCTTTTGATGTGGACACGTCGGGAACTCGACTTCTCCATCTGAAATGTACAAATGATAGAATAACATGCTTTTATTTAAACGGTACTTTTTTCTAAATAAAAGTTAGTCTACTTCTTTTTCTTTGCCTATCCCTGACGGAGTATATGAAACATTTTATGATTCTTTTAGCAGTTTAGACGTGACAAACGTGGTAAGAAACGAACAAACAAATTCAATTTTAGACATCTTAATATTATTAGGATATGGTAGTTAAATGGAAGTGGTTAATGGTAGTGGTGCAGGGTTGAAATTATTGGGAAATATAAGCATATTACATGTAAGGACGCAAGTAATAAGATTGAAACACACTGGGCATTTTTATGCGGATGCATCTTTAAAAAATTACAACTTTCACATTTAAATAAAGTCAAGTTTTACGCAAAATCTAAAATACACACTCAAGTTCGAGATTGTAAACATGGTCTTAAGTAAAGTATCCTTCAGTACATGTAGTATTTCTTAACTATACAAATTAAAAGAGCTCTTTAGCTCATAAGGTTACTGGGTAAAAAAGATAGTTAAAACGTATAGTAATCAAATAAATATACGTTTTTTTATGAATAAATATAAATTCGTTTTTTTTTACATTCTGAAAAGGATCACTGCGTACACAGAAAGGCACTGCCCATCTGAGCCACGAAACCAAACACTAAATAAAGTAAGAATTCCTATACAAATTTTACTCAAAACTGTTTTTGACGTTCTTAATGCTTCGCTTTTGATAGACTTACCGTTTCATAAAAGCAGGTCACGCTCTTATTAAAATTTCTTAGGTTTAAAAAAATATTCTGTAACATAATCAATTAAACGAATTACAAAATCAATATCCTAGATCTCTATTACACATAAGCGAATAATCATGGAGACATTGATTTATGTATATTTCAAAAGAAAGATTCTTAGTATTTCCATTGAGTTTTATGTACTAAAATACAACAATATTGATGAACCATGTACGTATAGACTTCCAATTTAATTTAAAAGTGTTGTGGTTTCTAATTTAAACGTTCGTACATTTAGTCAGGTATTCCATCGAACACATGCAGCTTCTCCGAAACATATTCATTTGTGTCCATTTCTCTGATTTCTGTCTACAACAGATGACCTACAGATAACAATCGCAGGTCAATAAACATCTCTAGCCTTTGTTGTGGCTTGTGTGGCACATGACAGAGTACCACAAGTTCGTCGAGTAATGGTGACGAATAGGTAATGGTACTGAATATTCCTGCAATGATTAGTTCGGTGACATGTGACGTGGTCATACATTATGTGGTGATATAGATTTCTATTGTGCTATGATATCGATAATTGATCTATGTCTAGTATCGACACATGATCTGATGCATATATTGCTGTAAATTTACACAACAAATCTTGATTTCCAAAGCATAACCTTTAGGTATTTGAAAAAAATAGTTTCTAAAAAATAAGGTGAGTCATATGACCTACAAGTTATCTAAGCAATGAATTCAATAAATTTAAATATACAACGATTTATTAAACAATTCCAATGGTGAGTTTTCAGTAAAAAAAAGGTCTTGAGTCAATAGATAAAACTATTGTCCCAAGTATGTTACAATTCTATTGAGGAACAATTATTCCCAGATCAAAATTGATATGTAGTAAAATAACAGATTTTGCGTCAGACAAAATCATTTAAAGTTTAATAAATATAACAAAAAAGGTCTGTATTTCAACGCACTATGGGGTTAAGTGGATGCATCTGATATACTTGGAACGTCATTGTAGTATTTTATATCGCCGTTCTAGATTCTAGTCTGTAAAAAGCCTATATCCATTTAGAACATGCACGCTATTTGTATGCAAATTTTTCAAGCAAATTCTTATTTCAAACATGAAGACGTTACAAACAGACAGTACACTCAGCCAGAGAACGTAGAACGTGTTCATATTACTGGGTAAGACTTAAATTATGCGTTGAGAATTTTTACTGCGATGGTAATAATTTATAGCGCAAGAAAGCTACTTGGTCTAAAGGTAAATGTGGTGAATAGTGTGAAAAGGTAATAGTGTTGAAATGAATGTTTTCTTTACTACGGAAATATTTGTTTGTTTGTATAAATGTAATAACTAACTCTATAACTAGTAAAATTATTAAAAAAGTAATTCACAATTAGAAACGAAAACAAACGTTACACAAAAGTAACAAAATGAGTACAGAATGAATAATTGTAATTATCAGAATACGGTACAGAAATGTCACAAGGGAAAACATGGGATAAAGCTTGTAATTTTTTAAATAATGCAAAATTATACAAACTACAAAATGTTTATGCAATTAGCTCAGGCACGAATAACAAAAATGTTTTTTCATACCAGGTTCTAAAGCCAGGGCCAGTGTGTGCAGCAGCCTATTTTCTTAGTATCAATACAACGCTGTACTATAACAGCAGTATTGAGAAATGCAGCCACGTATCAACCTTTTTGAGGATTTGAATTGAGACGGTAACAGGTCACTGCTTATAGAATTCGGCCAGTCAGTTCTCCGATCAACATTCCAGGACTTATATAATTGCAGAATTAAAATATATTGTTTTCTTATATTTGAATTTGGCAGATGCTTGACTTCAAGAACGAGGATTAGCCCAGTCGGGATGTCGAAAAAAGTGATTTTTCAGCAGCTTTTACTGGGAGTGTGGATTCAAAACGCAACCAAATTCGAGTCGCCGTCTTGATTTTAGGGTTGGCGCTGATTTTTTTAATATAATAAATCCCCTTTACTACACGTATTTTTTCTAGAACTAAAACACAGTATAAAATAGAAACCTCATTTTTGTGCTCAATAGTGGAATGCTGAATTTGCCAAGATTCGTACTCACCACCAACGTAACCAAGTGTTGATTAAGTTACGTTTTATCAGTTTGACTGATTTATCAGTGATAGGTCTAATTTGTTTCTCAAATGGTAGACAATAATACAAGCTATTCCACATGGACTTGCGACCTTAGGCGTCTATGTTCCCGATCCTGCACAAATCAAAAAAAGTTTGAGATCACTAGTTTTGAGATACTAAACATGGTTCTTTTTTTAATATTACTTTTTAAAAGAATGTTGCTTAGCTTAACAACATTTCATAAAAAAGATACACTTTTTGATTAAAATTAAAATTATTTTTAATTTTTTATTACCAAAAATTGAAAAATTATTATAATTAAAAGTCCTAATGCAATTTCGACTAATAAATAATTGAAAGAAAAAGCGAATTTAACTAAATGTTATCAATATTTATTATGAAATTGTTTTTATTTAGTACAAAACTCCTCCCCTGGCTCGAACACGTGCGGCAATCTGAAATCTCGGCATGCTGAGAATTAAGTTATCCAGCATTTCTTGCGGTAACCTATCCCATTCTTGAATAACAGCTTCCCTGATCTGTGGTACTGCCTGGGGAGGTGGCTGACGGTTCCAAACAGCTCGCTTGACAGCATCCCACGCGTGCTCTATCGGGTTTAAGGCAGGCGAGCCGGCAGGCCAGTCTAACCTGGTAATGTCGTATTCACACAGAGCAGCGTTGATTCGTTGAGCTAGATATTTTTTTAAAATAAATAAATAATATTTCTAACTGACACACCACATCATCTAGCCCAAATTAAGTATCATTAAGAACTTGTGTTATGGATACTAGATAACGGATAAATAAACTTAAGAAATATATAAACACACATGGATATTTTTTTTAAATATAAATATTAGAAATAAACTTAAATAAACATACATACACATCCATGACTGGAAAGCAAATATGATAAAATATCTGTTCCTACCAGGCTTCGAACCCTCCATACCAAACAGGCCGTAGATGTGCGGGTGCATTATCGTTAACCAATACGAATCGAGGGCCATGGTTTATTCTAAATGACCTGACAATTCCATCAATAGCAATGGTTTTGTACAAAGCTGCATTCATCCAGCCACGATACGGGATCAATGACGTTCTAGCACCAATCATTGTACCGCCCTGAAAGGATACCGCCTTGTTGAACGGTTCCGATGGCAGGTTTTGTCTTCCAGCGTTCCCACATCTTCTCCAGACACGGAGACGTCGGTTGTCCGAATGAGTGCTAATTCTGGACTCGTCAACAAAGAGACAATTCCGGCAAATGTTTTTCTCGTCATTTTCTTCATTTTGGCGTAGTCTAGCCCATTGGAATCTGCGTTGCTGTCGTTGCTGTGAGTTAAGGGGTGCTCGCCAGGATCATCTCGCTCGTAATCCAACATAGTGAAAGCAATTCCTGATGGTCTGAGTGCTGATTTCTAGTCCAGTAGCAGCCCGCAACTCAACTTTTATTTTAGTGGTATTGATTATTGGGTCTCGGGCAGACAGCAATCTGATGTAACGCTTCTGAGCAGCAGTAAACACAGTTGGCCGACCACTGCGAGGTCTATCAGCAAAGTTATCCACGCCACGATACCTCCGTAACGTGTTCACAACACAGGATTGGGATACAGCCACATAGCGTGCTATTTCTCTCGTAGAATGTTTTTCTTCCCTCAAAGTAAGAATTCTTGCTCGTAAAACTTCTGATAATCCCCTCGGCATCTTTTTGAATGAACTCCTTCTTCGAAAAGTCAGAATAAACGCTTGAATCAAGTTGGTCACATTTCTGAATGAGCGTAAACAAGGATTTAATCTCTTTTTTTTACAGAAAAACAATTTATATTTTAAAATCTTTTGTTATTAAAAAAGAAAAAACGTTTTTTTCTACTGTAACAAAGTGATCTCAAACTTTTTTTGATGTGTGTATCTGTGTCCCCGCGTTCTTGCACCGCGTGAAAGTCATCACTCAAACCCATTATTCTTGGTTAGCTTAGTGTTTTTATATGTCACCGTAAAATGGTCGAAAACGTAATATTGCAATCAAACTAGTCCATTACGACTAATCAATTATAATTTTCCGATAAAAATTCAAACGATATTATAAAATTTAGGTTTTCACAAGTTTACGGCGACTTATATAAACATTATGAATATTTGACATATAACATTTAAAGAATGTGTCGGTATTGGTATTTTCAAGACTATGACATTATTTTAGCAGATGTGTAAAGTTTCATAAAAAGGCAGTTTAAACTATGACTTTGTAGACGTAGTGCTTGTTTTCTGCAACTTTTGAATAAAAGTATCAAAAGACATAAAATAAACTTTAAAAGTTATGGCCGTTTTTGATCTTATCTTGAACCTTTATAATACATTCATAGCCCAACAGTAATAAATAAAAAGTTACGATACTCATAAAACTGATTTTTAAAGGTTCTAAAATGCAGGATACGAAAAATTTTATTTATATGGATAAATTCACAGTATAGTTTAAGATTTGAATAATGCTATTCACGAATGTGTATAGTTCTTTACCTGCCTATTTAGCTCCATAGTTACCTAATATATGATATCATACTATTATTAAGATGATACATGATTTATATTGGTTTGTAACTTTTGTGCCTTTGAAATAAATACGAACAAATAACGCTAGACCTCACAATGTTAGCTTGGATGAAACAAATCAACGTTAGTCTAATTTTGCAATACAGAAGAATAAGGTTTCGCTTTGACGTAACTTACGTTTCGCGTGATAAAAGCGCTTGTATTTTGTAAAATTATTTTTTGTTTTCATTCGTAAGTACTTTGCAAAACTTTAACTTAGAAGCCCGATAAAATAATAATATTTCGAATATTTATCAGGCGATAGAACTTTTTTGGGTTTACTAACTTCGGTTTGGCTTATAGTATTTTTATTTAACTTGTGAAAAAAAAATAAAGCTCTCCACGCCAAAATTGCCATTATTTGGCAATCTTCGCGCTTCTTAGATTGAAAATAAAAGTGACAATGATTATTATAAATGACTTATAATAATAGAAATATTCTAGTCCTAGTGATATCTATTATCGGGTCCAGTAGTTTAAAATTTAGATCACTACGAAAAAGTTATTTAAACTTAATGAGAAAATTATTCAAGAACAAGTCTATGTAATATAAATCCAAAAATAAGTGACACAGACCAAGACTATGTGACGCAGAGTTGGTTAAGCTGTAATGTATTTTGGATAAACTCTCACACTCTCAAATATACTTGGGGGTAAACCCTTATAGTAAACTGTGGGTAAACCAATATAAAAATATAAAAACTTGAAAAAAGAAAGATATTTTTTTCATTTCGGTATAAAAAAAACAAGTTTTTCATTACAAAAATATCTGTGGAGTGAAGGCAGTGCTACTTTAAAAAAAAAAACTTTTATACTTTATTTAAACATATAAAACTTAACCAAGTTCATTTACATATGGCAACCCAGTAGGCAACTCTGCCTGTGCTGTGGCAGCTATTTAAGAATAACATTACTGATTAACAAGTCCCTAACTGTGTAAGGCAGGTACACCTGGGGGCCGTTCACAGCCGCAGTTATTTTACTAAGTGCCAATAATTTGCTACTATCCCGGGACAATTTAGGTTTGTGCATGATTATTAATTGCACATATTGTTCGCACAGGTCTTTAACGAACCGAGTAATCCACAAATTTGAACAAGCAATATACAAGCGGTCGACCGAACCTAATTTAACAATGAAACAATGTTAGTAAATAACAGTACAGTATTATTTTTTATGAATATCTGTACTATTTATTACGTTCCTCCGTAAAACGTGTTTAGGCAATAAATCATTTATACTATATAACAGATTTGATGTATTCTAAATTAGATTTTCAGTTCATTTATTTCTTTCCAGACATAATTTACAATATCTACAGTAGTAGCATTCTCTAACTCTTTGCCGTTGATACTTAAAAGAGGTCTCTACAATATAAATGCTATTTATCCAGCAACACATAGTAAAAACAAAAAAGTAATTACCAACTATAAACTATAAAAAAAATACTAACATCGACCATCACCCCGTCCAGGAGATGCGCATGTTGCGGCGGTCGCAGCCGCGGCATGTACCGGTAGAACTCCTCGTTGTCCCGGTACCACTTCACGGAGTACAGCCGCCCGCCCTCCAGGTCGTAGTCGCAGTTGAGCGTAGCGGAGTCCCCGCGTTGTTTCAGACTTGGCACCATTATGGATGTTATGCGGAGGGTTGAGGTACCTAAATTTAAAAAATTATTAAAAAAATATACTTTTCATGAATCGAGATGAAAAAATCTATTCTGCGTTAGTATTAAGGGAGGAAACTTAGAAAACCTGTCAGAAAAATGAATTTGTTGTCTATTTTTACGTGTTAACACATAAGTTAACCGTTAGTTAGAAATTATACAAATTTTTATTTTACGTAGTTTAAACTTAAAAAAAAAATTATTTACATAGTATTAATTAACCTACTAGTACCTACTATTAATAAAATAAGAGGATTCAAAGATTCACTATTTATTTAAATTTTTTAAAACGTAGACTCTGTGTCTAATGAGGTTTGTAGATGACGTAATGAGATGCAGTTTATAAAATTATTTGAAAAATATATATTTTAAAACATTGATTTTAAAAGTTGGCGAACATTGTTGCATTCTTATTATGAGTACAAGGTTCCGTTATTTGGATACCATGAAAACAACCTATAATATATACAGCGGCAGGCAAGTCACAATAATCAACTTGTTTGTGATTAAGATCCCGTCCGATCCTTTCATTAATTCGTGTTCCCCTGACACACAGTAGGTATTACTCCACATATTTTATGGAATTAAAAACTGAAAAACAATGTTCTTAATTTCGTAATTAATATTTGGTAGTAGAACTAAATCCTAGCCTAAAGACATTTCCGAAAATTGTTTAATTATAAATATTGTTTATTTATTAGTACTATCATTAGTAATAAGCTATTTGAGAAACTCATCTTCTGTTCCTATTCGGCTAGAATCACAGCACAATATTAATCCCAGCGGGCTAGAATAGTAGAACTTTATAACCATAAAATATATGCATAAAACATCAGGAATTAGCTTTCAAATCGCACCTTATTTGAACCAGCTGCTGCTCCTATATGCTCAATGTGAAATCATATTTTAACTTTATCACAAGTGGTATGAAAATTTTCTTTCAATAGTCTTTCAAATTGTGGCGTAATCTTTTGTTCTCTATTTTATGAAGCAATTATGGCGTTGCGCCAGGACACCCAATAAACCAAATACAACTGTGGATAATTTATTTTTTTGTGTTTAATATGACGATAACATACATATTTTTACATCTACAAAATGTAGTTACTTCTTAAATTAAAATCTTTCAAATTAAAACTTACAATTGATATTTTTGCCTGATTAATTATGAAAATGGTATATAAAATTGGTATATAAAAACACATATATTTGTGTTTTATGCAGTACGTACATTAAGACTTCATTGGTCACCTCATTCCGAATTTATCAATACCACCATATTTTATCAATACAAAGATAATTACAGGAAAAAATATTGACAAATTTCACGGGTATCTTTTTCGTAGCAAAAAAGATTTTAAGTGAAAGATAAAGGAATATAAAGTATATTTCAGTCCTTAAAAAACTTTTCATATACATATTAGTGTAATTTTAATTATTAGTATCTATTATTATTGTAGCATATCAAACCTCATTGTAAACCTTTTTTGAAAGAAATTTGTATTCAAAATTCTAGTGTTTCTGTCAACTTTTTATGATGCTTCTCAATCTTTTACTGTTTTCCGATCAATATAGACCATTGCTGCTTTACCAGCATTTTTACTTATAAAACATCCAAAACCTTATTAATCGTAAATAAGTATACCTATTAATTAAAATTAAAACATATATACGTTATTTTTAATTAAATAACACGTTTATATAAATTTGTATTATTCTGAAAACATATGTACTTTTGTATATGTTTGCCTACTCATATTTGTCTTATATGTAAAGGTGGGTTGGCAGATAATGCCCACTAAGCATTGTGTATAAAAATGTCTGCAAAAAGATATTCTCTTGTTTTTTCAGTCGGCTTCTTCTTCTTATTTAGTTATTATAAACTAACTTCTAAACACTATGGCTATTTATATGAGATTTGCTATAGCTAAAAAAAGAAAAGTAAAGCTAGGTCCAAAATATAGGACTAACAATTGAACCTAGCATCGTTCTAACACCTTCTTATTTGATATATTTTTGTTTATAAGCATTCAGTTCATAAAACAAAATCAGATTTTCATATAACAGTTTATTATTTTATTTTTATTTAACAACTTGTAGGAAAGCTTGCAGCTACACAGGAAGGATTTGTTAACATGAAAATATATTAGTAGTAGTTCATTAAACTTATACAGGTACCAAATAATTGATAAAAAGTACACAACTTTCACAAACTAAAATACTCATTTTGAAAAAACTTATTACTTAACCCCTTCATACTGTAGTTGTTGACTATTGAATGAAATAGATCAATATCACAAACACCAGCTCGTTCTAATAAGAAAAGAAATCTGTTTAAATATAGTTTTAAAAAAGTTAAATATACAGTAAGATGCTTCTGTGCGACCCTGTTCCAATTGACTTAGTAGCTCCGTACAATCGACCGAATCGTGCGCAACCAGCGGTATGAGTCACCACGTATGATATTCTCAAGTAAGATGTAGTGATCAAACGATCAAAACATTTGCTATAATTTGTGTATATTCCATCTACTTGTGATTGCTGTGACATGTGATGAGAAATAAACTCAATACAGATTATAAGTTTCGATGTTGTGGATCTTCCTTTTAAAATACCATGCTGACATTCATGCATGCTAAGGGTGTTTTTAAGAGCAGCATAAACAATTTTTTCTAACAACTTTGCGACTTTCACCGATTTCAATATTGTATGTAGTTTTGATGGTCTGTAATTTTAACATCGTCTTTATGTTGGCGGATTTCCATACGAGCGGAACAATACCTTCAGATAGTGACGGCTGAAAGAGAATAGTGATGGGTGTAGTTAGACTAGAAGTCCAGTTGTACACAAATATAGCATGTAAAACAACTGGTCCAGGAAACTGAGGAAACATTTGCAGTGGATACAGTCTAAGGCTCTTGGGACATGAGTGAAGGGGGTAAGAACGTATAAAGGAATTAGTCTTGCATATCTTTTTACCATCATCAGAGGATCTATAGCCATAGTAAAGCACTGACGGTTAAGCATTTCTCCTTTTTTTAGCCTTAACATATGACCAGAATGCGCGCGGTCTTTTCAGGAAAGAAGTCTCAACTGTGTTGAAGTAGCTGTCATATATATCTTGTTATAAAGATTAAGCTCTACTTTTTAATATGAGAAATGCTTCGTAGCCATGCCTATTACCATAAATCTTGTATTTTCTGTAGTATAAGTGGCCTTTTATACCTAAAAGGGTATTTTAAAGAAATGCAATTACTTCAGATGGAACATGTGGATCACGTAAATTATATACAGCATTGTAAAAAAATGTAACTTCATCTTCCTAAGAATTGTTGTGTAGTTTAAGCTGCCAATTTATTTCATTTAAATCCGAACTTATGGCGTCACAATAATAATTGATAATAAAAATTTATGTACGGTAATTGGTTGATTGTGTAGTATTGAACAAACTCGTTGTAATAATAAGAGATTTATGGATAGGACCTTCATGAAGTGAAGGATTGTGGCTGTAAGGTACTCTTACTTTATGTTTTGAGAAAATCAGATCGAGAAATCGACAGTTCAAATTATTAATATCATAGAATTAGACTAAACATAGATGTATTTTATGATATGAACTGTTGCGATATTTTATTTTTAATATAACCCACAGATCTTTAGCAGAAGAAGACCATCCTATGTGACTTTCTGATAATATATCCACCTTCTAAGTATTGGATTGTCGCATAATAATCTCTGTCTTTTCTCCAGACGTTATAATGGTCATTAAATAAATCGCTTTTACATACCTACATACATTCGATGTCGTATTAGCAAATGCAGACATTTGTATAAAATGTCACAGGCTTAGTCCTTAATCCATCCGAGATTCTCGCTCCGATCGCCACGCGGTGCGGACGTGCAAGACTCCGTTCTCCGTTGATCGGTCCCTTCCCGATATTCCGTGGCGCTCAGTCTACTGACGTCACAGTTTAGCGTGTTGGTTCCGTGCTACGGTTTCCAAGGTTTTTCTACTCCGTCTGAGTGCTTTCGAAGTGCGATTTTTCTTTGCGACTAAGCCCCTTAGTCTTCAAAGTGCTGTGCTAAGTTGTGTTGTGCTTGTGCTGAGTGCAGTGTTGTGCCCAGCGTAAGTAGTCTGGTTTCAGTGCAAAGGATACTTAACGGTGACAACGAATTTGTACTGAACCAGTCCTTTTATTTTTATTTTATTTCTCTTCTCTATTTTATTTACTTTTCTCCTATTTTCATATTTATTTTTATCATATCTGTGTGTTCTTCGTGTGCATTTGTCCTTTCTGTCGGTAAAGGTTGACCCTAACGCGGTCAACTCTTTACCTGCGTACCCTTTTTTTTAGGTTTCTAGGTAGCGGCCTTCGGCGTACTACGGTTAGTTTTAAGTTATTTTCCCCAGCCCCCCTACCGCTGGTAGGGAGGTTAGCCACTAGGGTTCGCTAGGTTTTTATTTAGGAACTCTAGGCATTTTTTATATAAATAGGTGCTAGGTTTGCTAGGGAACCTAGGCATACATTATATATTTATATATTACATATTCAAGCCCTCCAATGGACCTTGTAAGCGTTCTTAAGTCGTTCGCCCAGGCGCTCGCGGCGTCCGGTTGCCCCATCCCAGATGACGTTCTAACGCAGGCCTTACAGGCAACTATCGCGTCCCCGGCCCCTCAGGCCTCAACCCCGGCCCCTCAGGCCTCAACCCCGGCCCCTCAGGCCTCAACCCCGGCCCCTCAGGCCGCCAACGTCCAGACCCCTCAGGTCTACAGCTCTCCCGCCTCGTCCGAGATGGACTGCGAATCGGTCGCATCCTCTCACGCGTCGCGTCGCAAGCGTACCGCTCCCGGGAGCGACTCCGAACCCGCGTCTGATACGTCGTCAGATGCCGTCACCTTAACCGGCTCTCCTGAGCCCGCGTTTCAATTAGTCGCCAAGCGCTCCAAGAAGCGCTCAAAGAAAGCTTCGGTATCATCAATACCCGAGCCCTCCCCGGTGTCTTCTACACCAGCCCCCGCGCCATTAAAATCGCTTGAAGTAACCGCGTCTCCGTCGGTCCCTTCGAAGCCAGCGTTGCGCTGCGCTCCCGTCCCACCGAAGCCTCAGCTCCCTCCGCCCGTCTTCCTGCGCGAAAAAGCGCGCTGGACCGCGGTTTCTAACTTGTGCAAAGTGCACAAAATTAATTACTTAAAAGCCGCCAACGCTGGCGAAACAATCAAAATTCAGGTTGCGACCGTCGACGACTTCCGGTCTTTCACTAGGCTTCTGTCGATCAATCAAATCGCGTACCACACCTACGCCCTCCCTGAGGAGCGTAAGATCCGCGCAGTACTACGGGGCGTCCCGTTTGAGCTCAGTAATGAAGACATTCTCGAGGACCTTAAGTCTCAGGGTTTCCCGGTCACAGCAGTGCACAAGATGCACTCCAACCGCGGTAGGCGCTTTCCGCTAGCTTTAGTTATCTTGTCCAATACTCCCAACTCGAGGGAGATCTTTAGAGAGGCTCGCACAATTTGCGGACTCTCAAATATCTCCGTCAAGCGTCCCAACCCCCGTGGTCACCCTGGGCAGTGCCACCGCTGCCAGCTCTACGGCCACGCAGCGGCGAACTGCTCAGCTCCCCCCAGGTGCGTTAAGTGCCTGGATCCACATATAACGAAGGAGTGCACTCGCACTCCCGAATCCACTTCCCCCCCTGCCTGTGTGCTGTGCGTCCAGTCCGGTCACACAGCTAACTTCAGGGGCTGCCCGCGCGCTCCGCGGTCCACCGCTAAGAAGGCCGCACCTAAACCGGCGCCGCCGCTCACTCCCGCTCACTTCCCGCCGCTGCGCAACCGGGGTCCCCCGGAAGCAAAGCCCGTTCAGCCGACGCCTACTCAGGCTCTGTCTTGGAGGCAGCGTCCGGCAGTTCCGCCTGCACCTTCCCGACCCATCCCAGCTCCCGTAGCTTCCGTAGGGCCGCGTCCTGCTTTGCCATCTTCACCTCAGTCGTCGCTGGCTGAGGACATGAAGACCGTGTTCGACGTCATTCAAAACGTCGACATTACAGAAATTTCTGTTCTCGCACGCAAACTGCGAGCCGCCCGCTCTCCTCAAGAGCGTTTATTTGCGTTAGCTGAACATCACTCGCTTCTAAGTTCGTTATAAATTTTTATTTTTTTTTTATTTTTGTATAAAATCATAAATAAGTAAATTATAATGTCCAGTCGTATTAAACCCAAGGGCTTATCCCTAATATCTTTTAACGCTCGTAGCCTTAACACCAACCTTCCCGATATTAAACTGTTCCTTCAGAACAAAGAACCTGACTTATTCCTTCTCCAGGAGACATGGCTTACTCCAAACCGCTCCAGGGGATTCGCTATACCAAAGTACGCGTTTATTCGTAACGATAGGCCCAACTCCGACGGTTTCGGCGGCACCGCTATATATTACAAAAGAGGCTTCCATTGCTGTCCTCTCCCTACCCCTCCTCTCCTCAACATGGAAGCCACTGTGTGTAGATTGGCTATGACTGGTCATCCGACCATCATCATAGCTTCAATCTACATACCTAGTGGTACCAGACCAATCCGCAGCGACTTTGAGGCCATTCTCGCCCTCGGCCATTCAGTCATTATGTTCGGAGACTTTAACTCCAAACATACTGACTGGACGTGCCTATCGACTAACACCAGCGGTATCGCTCTCCTCGACATCACTAACTCCCTTGACCTAGACGTCATATCCCCATCACTCCCACTCACTATCCCAACAACCCGTCCTACTCTCCTGACATCCTCGACTTTGCAATTATCAAGCGTATCAATCTTGATCTAAGGTCTATCGAACCGCTCGTTGACCTAGGCTCCGACCATCGCCCCGTTTCCCTCGTGCTAGGACCGCCGAACGATAACGCCTCATCTCCTAAGACCTTTACCAACTGGAAAGGTTTTAAAAATACGTTAGTTTCAGCCTTAGAGGCTCCGAACTCTCCACTCGCGATCTCTCCCGAACAATTAGATAGCCCGGATAAAATCGATACATTAGTAAATTCTCTCACTGATGCTATCAACTCAGCCATCAGTGACAACGAAAAGGTTGCTAAGCAAGGCAAACCCACGCTTCCCTTAGCCGTTAGCAATCTTATTAAAGCTAAGAACGCGGCTCTCCGGAGAGCCAAGAAATATCCCACGCCCGCCTATAGAACAGCTGCGAATCAGCTTCAACGTAAAGTTAGGTCTTGCCTCGCGGAACTCCGAGACGCCTGAGCGTCCCATGAACGATCTCATGGCGAATATCTCTCCGTCCCACCAAGCGTACTATAGCATGGCCCGAGCCTTACGCGTAGACACCGCCTCTCACGTTCCTCCTCTCACTCGTCCCGATGGCACTACTGCCTTTGAAGTCGAAGAGAAAGCCGAATGCTTCGCTGACAGCATTGCCGCACAATGCTCGCCCAGCACGCAACCTGCTGATCCCTCACACATCCAGGCGGTGGAGGACGAAGTCCTTCGCAGAGACTCTCTCCCCATCACCGCCGACCCTGTCACAGTCTCTAATGATGAAATCTTGCTTCTCATTAGAAATCAAAAGTCCAAAAAGGCTCCGGGTGCGGATGGAATTTCCAACCACGCACTTAAGCACCTACCTCAACAGATGCTTACCTTGTTAGCTATCATTTTCAATGCCTGCTTCGACCATAGCTACTTTCCAAAAGCTTGGAAAGAAGCGACAGTCATAGGCATTCCCAAGCCGGGCAAACCTCTGAACGTCCCGGCTAATCACAGACCCATCAGCCTCCTCAAGGCAATGTCTAAACTTCTCGAGAGAGTCATACTCTCTCGAATGCGGAACCATCTGTTTCCAACGGATGGAGATCCTCTCATTATTCCCCATCAGTTCGGCTTTCGCGCTAAACACTCCTGCCCTCAGCAAGTCCACCGAATCGTCGAGTATATACTTGACGGTTTCTATCCGCGTCGTTATAAAACAGTCGCGGTTTTCTTTGACGTAGCCAAGGCTTTCGATAAAGTCTGGCACAGCGGTCTCGTTTATAAACTCTACAAGATAGGCTTACCGGATCGCCTAGTCAGGTTAATAGCGTCGTTTCTCAAAGACCGTACATTTCGATTTAAACACGAAGGCACGCTTTCTGCGCCTCGTCCCATAAAGGCTGGAGTCCCTCAAGGCTCAGTCCTCGCCCCTCTGCTGTACACCGTGTACACCAACGACATTCCCATCCCGCCGAAAGGCGTCGAACTCGCCCTCTTTGCTGACGACACCGCACTCTATACCAAAGGCCACAGTGTTCGGCACCTTGTAACCAGACTCCAAAAGGCCGTAAACGCCCTTGGTGTATGGTTTCAAAAATGGCGCATCGATGTGAACCCTGAAAAGAGTTCTGCGATGCGCTTCGACCACAAACGCCGTCGTCCCGATGGCGATCCCCACGTTCGAATGTTAGGCATTCCCATCCCCTGGAAGCGCAGTACTAAATACTTAGGCGTCACATTAGATCCGACGCTTTATTTCAAGCCACACGTCGAAAGAGTTTCGAAACTCGCTCGTCACTATTTAGGCCGCCTAAATAGCATGTTAGGTAGAAAAAGTAAAATGTCCTTCAGAAACAAACGTACACTTTACAAGGTCTGCGTTAGACCCGTTATGACGTATGCCTCGCCAATCTTTGCCCACGCCAAACCCTCCCTCCTGCACAAACTGCAGGTAGTTCAAAACCTCTTTTGCCGCCGGGCCACAAACGCACCGTGGTACGTGCGTAACGCGGACTTGCATAGAGATCTTGAACTGCCTACAGTACAACAACATCTCAAAACACTTTCTGAAGCGTTTTTCAAACGCTCCGAAACCCATCCCAATCCTCTAGTTCGTGATTCAGTCTCATATACTACTCCTGTGTTAGACTCGAAGTTCAAAGTCGCTAGGCCTAGGAATGCGCAAGCGTACTCATCCACCAGACTGTCCGCCGATCTCGAGGCCCTTCTGGCCGCAAATTCTAATTCTAACGTAAATTCTAATTCTAACGTAAATCCTAATTCTAACGTAAATGCGAATTAATTCAATTTTATTTTGCAATTTTTTAATTTTTGTTTTAATTATTGATTTTCATTTTGAGCACCTTCAGTGCTATGTATTCACCTTCAGTGCTTTGAGCACCTTCAGTGCTATGTAATCCCAGGGGGTGACCCCTTCTGGGCCCCGCTAGCGCGGCATCTTTCTCCAATTGGCCGTCGCTCAGATGAAGGCTGAGTGGCAAAAATGCACGAGCCGACAGGGGGTTTTTAGTGGGTATGGTCCTGGTAGGCGTCGGGACGAGTCCCACATAACTTTGGAATCGCGCCAGAGTATGCGTCAGGGCATTTTTATCCTCCTGCCCTTCCCGCGGAGGGGAACAAAAAAAAAAAAAGTTCTTAATCCGCGCACATTCTCAGGTCAAAACTTAAATATTTTACCTACCTGTATCAAAACCTTACACCTGTTATTTCACTGTTATTTAGACGGGATCTTTTAACATTTTCTTGTACATAGAGTTCAAGTTTTGGTAAAAGTTGCAGGTTAGTGACTTCATCTTTGGTTCCCAAAAGAGACTCGATTTCCTTATTTATCTTTATTGCTTTTTCAAATTATTCATTTACAGTGCTGTGAACAAATTCTAATGAGGGTTAACCTATTACGGTTCAAAAGTTGCAACCCTCTGACAGACAAACTGACCCTAAAAACGTTTTAATAAACTCGCCCGCTACATTAACTAGTGATACTGTGGTTAAAGCTTTTAGTGTAACACTGTAGGTAGGTTAATGTATATATTTTTTGAATGTAATAAATTAATTTAACTAGATAATAAAATTGTATATTCATATATAATGTATAAGACAAAATAAAGCTTTGGCCTGCATATCAATCGATTCATTTCCCTTTTTCATGAAAGTTTTAGGACATAGCAATTTAGGTGTATATGCTATCTATGCATAGAATATTATCCAAGTTTGTTTAGCCATATAAACTTTATTATTTACAATATAAGAGTTATACATGTGTTGGTATATTAAACTTTTAAATATAAAGGCGCTGAGATATTTAAATATAGTATTGTCCTAATAAGAGGTTGTCGCAACGTTTAAACGTTTGCCAGTAAAAAAATAGTTCAGTAGCGCCAGTTTAAAAACAATCTTTGCCTTTACTATTTTATGGAAGGAAAAACAATTGAACGATTTGAGCTCAAGATTATTTTAGAGTGAGTACCAAGTGCCTTAAGTGACTGAAATACTCGTATTTATGTTTTATGCTCCGCTTAATAATAACGCAGTACAGGTTGCTTATGTATCTTTTGCCAATTAATATTAGTATCTAATTAGCCGTGAATGAAAATCGACCCTTGATAGTACAGTTTAGGCTAAATAACTAGCTAACCCGCATATCAGTCATTAGTACCTTAAAAATCATGTTGAGTTCTATAGAATTTTCACTGTCAAAACTTTAATAAATGAGACCATTAAACAATGGAAAAACGGTCAAGACATTGAAGGTAAGGTGAATGCATGTAATACCGAGGTATTTTTAAGACCTTTAGGTTTGAGGCTTTAACTCTTGAAATCTAGGTAGGCCTCTAGTAAAAATGTCAAGAAAAAACGTTTTATAAATAAAAATTCTGATGAAGCTACTGGGGTATGCTAGACTAATCGCAGGTATTGCCACGTATCAACGTGTATTACCGAGGGTAGAAAAAAAATAATACTGTGTTTGCAAAATATGTAAGAATTGTAACAACAGAACAACCTATGTAGTGCCTAATTTTAATAAGATTATGAATAATTTACAATTGTTAGTGTCGAGGTGGTGCTAAAGTCCATCCCTCTTTATTATTCTTTGGCAACAAAAAATAATACTGTGTTTGCAAAATATGTAAGAATTGTAACAACAGAACAACTTATGTAGTGCCTAATTTTAATAAGATTATGAATAATTTACAATTGTTAGTGTCGAGGTGGTGCTAAAGTCCATCCCTCTTTATTATTCTTTGGCAACAATAAACTAAAAACAAAAAATTAAAACGTAAAGTGTTTTGTGTGATAAAAATACAGCCACAAGTAGCCACAATTAACTTATATTAATATGCTTTTATCAATTGGATTTAGCTACGATTGGGAAGCTATTACCGAGGGATCACTCTAGGGATATACAAAAATGCTTTGCATACTAAAACGCTAATACTGTTTGATGATATTAACAAGTATAATGCGGAAAATGCCTTTCTATATTTTGAAATAATTAAAAAACTTTGTAAATTGTACATTACTGACATTGTACCCTTAGGACGATACCAAGGGTACTTTCGTTAGGCGACTCGTGTATGTATGGAGGTTGAGCTCCGGCACCGCCTCGACATACCCTAATACAAAAATCTTTTCGTTGTATACGTTAAGTAATGAATACATATCTTAGAACATAAACAAATCTTTAATGAACATACGTATTTTTGAGTAGGGTATGCTTATAATTATTTGAAAGTGCAATTATATGACATGCCTCGGTAACCTGCATTTAATTTGTTCGTTTCAACGAACATTTCTAAAACTGAAGTTTTGAGCATCATAGTTACATTGCATTGCTAGACCATGCTAATTTTTATACTTAGTTTTTATATATATATATTCTGTGAGCATACACGAAATTGCTACATTTTCATTATCTGTAGCACTCTGGAATCTTTCACACCTATAATTACAATATAATTATAATACCAGGCTACCTAGTAATAAGGTATTTTCTGGATGTAACGTATCAATGGGCCACGCAGGTCATTTCAATCCGGAATGACCAATTCAAAAGAAAAGGCCTTATGAAGTAGTCAAGAGTCCTCAACAGGCCAAGAGGTCAGGAAAAGAGTGCTCGTGCTCACGGTTGCTGCAACCGTGTTCCGATTATAAAGCGTGATTTGCGCTCGGGTTGCACCGTAGAACTCAGCACACTGAATTAAAAAACTGAAGTCTATCCTTTGAGACTCTACATATGCATTCAATATTATCGATAGGGTCGTTATTCTTATACGCATTTTTGTTATTAATTGCTTGTTCAAACTAACGTATCATCGTTGTTGTTGTGAGTTAATACTCTATGCCGTCTTTGCAATGACAATGACGTTGCTTATTATTTGATATAACCAAGATAAATACAGTTTTGTACACCATTTATTTAGAAAACAAAAAGCGGTGAAATATTATGTAACCTAGAAATAATTGCACCTCCTTTCGTTCGCTATTACATCAAAGAATCTTATCAGGTAAAAACAGTGAACAGCAATATTTTCCTCATTTTCGTGCTACCACTAAATTAGTATGCATTAGTTTTATTTTTTATTGAAAAAGGATTAGACATTTGTCTTCTACCTCAACTGATGGAAAGTGGCGTTATTAAGTTATGTTATGCTTATGGCATTAATGTAGAAAACAAGAATCAGACCGATCGCCATGTTTAGATTTACAAATAATCACAAATCAACTGGAAAATAATTGGACAGAACAACGTCTGTCAGGTCAGCTAGTACTAACACAAAACCTAGATAATCAGTACTAGATAACTAGTAATTGGATTGGAATCTCAAATTATAGGCTTTGCAATAATTTCTAGTATGGTGCGAATGCGATCTAGCCAAATCTCACGTTTACTTATTGATTGGACAAAAATAATACGGGTACTATTTCTGAGGGACAACACAGTACCGATTTTAGAAAAGGTAATAGGATATTCGTGGTTTTCATCTTTTAAATTTACACTGAAGTATGTATGTACAATGTTTATAGATTCGGAATGTATGGTTTTAAAGTTAACAAAAGTTGCAACAAAAAAAGTACATAAAATTGTCATATAGTCATAGTCTATAAAATAGTAAAATAGTATATAAAATAGTCATAGAGTAAGTACATAAAATAGCCGTTTGAGAATCAAATTGAGAAAGGCTTAAGTCCATAGTGTTTGAGCCGTCGGCCGATGATGTTTCAGCATATAATACCGTCATGATTATTTTTAATAGATTGACTATATAGTCATAAACCATATTTAAAAGGTTATTGAACTAACTTTTTTGTTTTTGGTATTTAAATTAAATGATGAAGTCAAAGGAAATCTTACATACAACACTAGAGTCACGTGTCCAAAACCTTAATTAGAATATAGAAAGGAAACACATTTATACATAAGACTAACCTAAAGGACTTTAAAGGACGAAGTATCTACCTGCGACTAGTCGAGGAGGTCTTAAAATGCGAGAAACTGACGGTACTGAGCCACATTATCTCACCCCCGTGCAACTTTAATAGACGCAAACAAGCTTAACCTTTAGTTCTTATTGTCTAACACAGGAGAGTTTTTTTGGATAATTTAGTTTATTTTATGGTAAAATACGTTCTAATATAAAGGAAAATCAAAAAGGAAATAACATGGGAAGAAAAAATGTCAAAAAAAAAGGAAAACCGAAAGAGCACATCCACTTGTTGCTAAATAACAGAGCGAATATTGGATTGACGTATTTGAATTTTGAAGTTTGGTGATACGGATCCCGAACTAAAAAAAACAAAACTCACAAAAAGTTATAGTTGCAACCGAAATAATGCTTTGCAAGATTATACAATTAACATAATTAAGTTTGTAATATGTTTTTGATATTATTTATTTAGTTTTAAATGTATACTTTATATGTTTACTTTACTGTTTATAAAAAGCTTTATGCATTTATCTTTAGAATAAGCCACCAGCAAAACTTCTTTTGCATTGAATCAGTAACCCCAACGTTGCGCAGCTCTTGTATGGAGACTCCTCACGTTTAGTTTCTTATTAATTGAGATAATTTAATTGGGAAATAATTTAGTTCTGATACTTTTTTAAATAATCATTTACATAAATAATACGAATTATCGTGCATTGCATTCGTCCATTAAGTGCTGAAACAAAAAGCTTACTGACGGCCTAAAATGGACTTAACCCTTTCCCTTTAATTGAAGTCACTCAAGAAACATTCATATTACTCGTAGACTGTATTATAGCCATAAGCTAATTTACATATTCCATTTAATCATTTTAAGAATTTTAAAAATGTTGTCCAGTGTCTATGAACCTAGTAACATAAAGAGGAAATATGTGTTTTGTAGTCGACTTCTGAAATTGCTAAAACGATTTTTAGCAATATTTTCGCCATAGGAATAATAAATATGCTAGAGTTTCCTACTTAAAACATGTGCAGACCTTTGGATAAATAATAATAATGATAAATCTCCAGACAAACGCACCAATTTTATGGCACCCAGAGTAAGCAGACCTTGTGTTACCGACAACCATACAGCGACCAGCGTCAAATATTCATAATAATATTTTTTAAACCGGCTTAATTGACAAAGTTTATTATTGATGATGCCTTATTATTTGCCTTTTTTCATGATTATATTATTATATTAAGAGAAGATCGGTCAATAAATAAATTCAAGAGATCATAAATTGAGATTGATAGAAAGGTAACCTGTTCAAACTGCTTGACTAGTATTTGTAAATAAAACACTTTTTACCGGATATTATCGCGTATATTTTAGTTAATTTTAAAATTATTTCGACGTTTCGGCATCTTTGCAGTTGCCGTGGTCACGATAGACTAAGGTGTTGTTCATCTATTGCCAGTAATAAAAACTACATGATTGTCAATACATATTAACGCCATCTTTTTCTCAGTCTTCTCGCATAACGTCCCGGATTGACACAAAAGGCACTGACTGTGTCCTGAGTTTGCAGTCTAACAGTTTGCTGGTTTTTCATTTTGATGTTTTTAAGTATTGGATCCCATGTTGATGACAGTTTCCAACCATCTTCTCTATTGAAATTTGGATGTTTTTTAATTTCGATAGTTTCTCTGACCATCCTAGGTATAAAATGTTTCTCTTTTGCTAGGATCTTCACGGTATCAAATCTTAAATAATGGTTGGGCTTGTCTATGGAATGTTCACAAACTGCAGATTTTGAGGTTCGTTTATTTTTAACATCAGAGATGTGTTCTTTAATGCGAGTTGACACATTTCGTTTGGTTTGACCGATATAAGAGAGCCCGCAGTCACAGTCGATTTTATAAACGCCTGGATCTTGTAAAGGGATGCTTGATTTTATTGGACGAAGATGCTGGCTTATCTTTGAGTGCGGCTTGTAGATAGTTTTGATTGAAGCTCGCCGAAGAAAATTAACTAAAATATACGCGATAATATCCGGTAAAAAGTGTTTTATTTAAAATATGGATCGTGAAAATTTAAGAAAATATATAGTATTTGTAAATTTTAATAAAACAACTAACAATAAGCTCTTAGTGGATTAGATATCTTAAGAAATTTCTAACTACATATGTTTTTAAGTAATATTACAAGTATAAGATAATGTCCTCTGCTATGTCCACTGTAATAGAGTGACATGTTTGTAGAATAATTGAAGGGGTAATAATAAATAATAAAATAATAGTAACATAATTCACAAGAACTTAAATTTAAAAAATAGCACTCATACCTTTGATAACACAAAATAGAGCCAAAATCATATTGCACGTCTTCATTTTCCCTAAAATTAGTCTTATTTTAGATTAGATATAACTTTATCTCTATTAACACAGTTTAACTTTTTGATAAATTACGAAGAACGAAAACATTAAACAGTTATTTAAACAATACTTTTGCGTAAGCGAATGAAAACTTCGGGCGATTTTTACGCAGTCCATACGCACAAGCGCATCGTGGCAAGGCACGGGTGCAACTGGTCTACGGTTCTTAGTAGCTGCGCTCTACGCTTGTCGTAGACGTTATCCGTAGCGCTTTGTGCATAACAAAATATTTTTGCAGATGCTATCTAAATCCTTTTGATGGATTGATTAATGACATTTCTTGGTATTTATTTGATTTGAAAATACTCTAAAATATTTTAATATATATTTGGTTTTAACTAAAACATTTTGGAGAGAACAATAATCAGAAGTTTTAATCAAAAAGTATATAGCTGAAGAAGATTGTTGTAGGTATGATTTTTGGAAATAAATATATTACTTGGTATTCGCACATTATCTGAACTTATTTACACATGAATAATCAACAAAATTTATGGAGCTAATCGTTTTAAATAACTTTTTTGTAGACAGAGGCATCCAAAGATTTGACAGACTGTTTAGCTAACCAAAATATTTGAAAAGAAAGATCAGTCATACAAAAAAGCATGCACTTTATTTATATTGCAGTTATCTACACAAAAACAAAAATATTTTAAATAGTCATCGTAGCTTTCATTTTCTTTGTAAATTTTTTGTAAATTGTTTTATTTTAGAGGATCAAAAAATAAGTTTAACTTTAAAACGAAATGCCATGAGATCGAATCGGAAGTGGTTTGCGCTAATTGACTACTTGTAGTATATTTGTAGAAAGTTTTTGAATCTATGAATGTGAATAATTGAAGTGAATAATTAAACTTTTGGAAGAAGATCGTGGGAGAGAGCCGAAATTGCAAACTGAGTAAAGAGAACAAAGCATACCACTTTCTTTAGTCTCTGTCGGTTTAGTAACTTAAATGTGTGTACAGTTGGCAAAATGCACATGCTTATAATAAGTCTAATAAGAGAAATATTATAATAAAAAATTGTTTGTGTTTGCTTGTAAACTTTTCACGTTTAAATGGCAGAACATTTTTGTAGCATTTGAACTTAGTTTCATTTATCATAAATATTCGTTTTAATACCGAAACTGGCGGCCCGGCTGGCTTCGCGCTTTGGATATATCGAATTCGGGCAAACAGGCAGAGGGCGTGGGGACGACTTGTTTCATAATATGTAGTGATTCTTAAGATATTTCAGCGTTCTGTTTTAGCTAATATGTACAATTATCAAACAATAAATCAACATCTACAAAATGTTAAGGCATATTTCTTAAATTTTATTTAAAATATGCAAAAAATTGTGCATTTGCATGCAAAAGCATTTCAAAAATAAACCATCATGAAAAATGTATAACCGTATAAAATATTGCAGTTTCAATTATATTCGTATACGGACTTCAGTTTTATTCCATGCTGATTCCATTCTCGTTTTAAATCACCGACGTGTGGAATAAAGTGTTGGTCTCAATCTTTTGCAGTGAAAATAGATTTACTCGTAGAAATATAACAAATAAATAAGCTTGACTGGAGTGTCGTACATTGTAGGTTGGATCTACTGAATCTTTCTATTGGTTTTCCTAAAGATGACTTAAAATATTTTGAAACATCATGTTCATATAGGATAATAAGGGGCATCATTAACATCATTTACCATAGTGTTTAATCGATTAGTACTGGCTATTATATTAGAGTAAATATTTATGATGCAATACTGAATCTCTGATTTAGTTGAGATGTATTCGTTTCTACAATTTCATTGGCTTTTCTTCATCTTCAATTGCAATGCAATTGCTCGAGCGTGCTTAGTATGTGAGTTAAAGTAGGAGGGTTTGTAATACCGCCCCAGACAAGACACTTACCAAAGAAATTGTTTTGCAATTAAAATATGAGTTTGATAATGATTAGGGTGTCTTATTAGAATCATGACTTATTGAGGTCTCGGGGGTCATAAAAATCAGAGAAAAAATATTAGATTTATCGTGTTTCATGATTTGATTTGATTTTGTAAATCAGAAGCGTATTTTTATTGTAAAATATTTTTTACCTTAATTGAATAGTTTTATTAAGTTAAAAAATACATTTACTCTTCTCTGAAGAACCTTTTTAATTTTAAATCGTGTCTGCTTAAAAGTTTGAAGAAAACATTTCATATTTAAAATGATTATATCTACATACACGGTGTAACAGGCGGGGTGGATCAACGGAATCTGAGGGGTGGGGGACCTCAGTACCTACCAATTTAACTCCCATGTATGTTCAGCAATGTTTAGTAGTTCTTGAGATATTTGGGATTTAGTGATTTTTTCGAAAAAATCAGATTCTCGGAGAAAACTTAAAATTATAACCTAACTTTCAAATCTACGCTCATGAATTTTTGCCTCAAAATAGCTTAATAGTAGGCCTTTTGTATCATCTAACCGCCGATAATTGTAGCTTTTTAAAAATGGAAATAAAATTGAAAGTATTAAATGTTTTTTGAAATGTGAAATGTAAATGTCAACTTTCAGGGGTCTAAGATAAAAATAATCATACAAATTTGCCCAAGGAAACGACCGAGCTGCTGCTAGAATGTACCGGGAGCAAATAATTAGATGAAGTAGTCCACAACCCGAGGTCTACCCAGATTACCGTGTTATTTTGAGTGTTAGAAACGCGTACATGGAAGGTCGCATACCTGGTACCACTCAGCAAAAAAGTATGCCAGGGATCGATCCAGATCGAGCAGAACAAGTTTTTGAAGAAGTGCAAAGAGATCCTTCAACAAGTACGAAAGAAATTGACTATCGCACAGGCCTGTCCCACAAGTGTGCGGACTATCCACGACGTTTAGCTTTCTGTCAAGAAATGATCAACCGATGTGAAATGGACGAAGAATTTTTTGATAATATTATGTGGACAGATGAATCAACTTTTAGTTGGAGTGGAATTTTCAATATTCATAACTATCACTCTTGGAGTTTCGAAAATCCCCATGCAATCTGCCGCCATAGTTTTCAGCATCAGTTTAGTATTAATTTGTGGACTGGTGTATTTAACTAACAACTGGTTGGACCCATTGAGTTGCCAGCAAGATTAAATGGAGAAACATATTTAGCATTCTTAAAAAACAATTTATACCAAGTATTAGAAGACATTAATTTAGCAGTTCGCCGCCAAAACTTCTTTCAATGTGATGGAGCACCATGCCACTGCGCTCGAAATGTAAGAGAATATTTGAATGTTTATTTTCCGCGGCGTTGGATTGGCCGTGGAGGGCCTGTAGCCTGGCCTCCACGGTCACCAGACCTTAACCCAGTAGATTTTTTTATTTGGGGATATTATAAAGAACTGGTGTACAAAACTGATAACACTACCATTGGCGAATTACGTTCGAAACTAGCCCAGGCTTAAATGAAGATTTGAGAAAAAAAGATGCATTTAGAAGGCTCAAAGAAAATTTCTTAAAACGATGTAGATTGTGCATCTCTAATAATGGAGGTCATTTCAAACATTTGCTGTAGAATAAAAAAATCTAAATTAACCAACTTTTTATTTATTTCTTCCTTTCTTTTTTATTATTCCTAACTTTTTGATCATGAAATTATTTTAACAAAATCGCCGTAGAAGTAGACGAAAAATAGCGGTAGGTTTACGGGCCCGTTGCGCTGGACAAACATGACATCAACTAGGCTTGATTATTATGTATGCTTTCAAAGATACAATAGAACAATTTTTCAAAACTTTGTTTTGGCTGTTTATATTTACCCAAAGAATTGAGTCACAAATCATTGGGTTACTCAAAACGGGAGTGCGAAGGATATGACTCGAAATGAATTTAATACTCTTTAGGTACATTTGTACCCACTTACCAACTAATAAAATAAGCTAGTTTCAAATGTTTGCAAGTTTGGAAATAGCCTAGCACTATCAGATTATTGTACAATATCATGCAGTTTGTGTGAAAAATTGTTATAAAGCACATGCATAATGATATCTCTTGCTAGATAAAGCTAGGTTCCTAAAAGTAAGTGACTTTTCATGAGCCCTTCGTAAAACTCTGTTGTTTTTAAATCGATCAAATTAAATCATGGAACAAGTTATTTGGTGGTATGACAATCAATCAATCAATCCTTGATGTTATGGCAACCAGCCGTACCTACTACTGAATAAAGACTCATAAACCGATAATACAAATTGTAGTCTTCCTCAAGTGTAAGGAATGTAGCCCGATCATTGAGGTACCAAAACCTGGACAATACAAAAACAACTCAATATGGAATTCTTAATTCGCAAAATAAACCGATAATAACTAAGACACATGTGTAAACCGCAAATGAAAAATTATCCTTGTGGAATACAGATGTATGACATATGTAACGCAGGTAGATGAAGAATCAGCAATTTCAAAAACAATTTTTAAAGCACTGTAGTAAAGACATCTAGTGCTTTCAGTGACTTACGGTTAAATTAATGTATACTAAGAGTATTGAATAAAAAAGAACGAATGGGTTTTCTGTGTTTCTCGTATATTATATTTGTTACGAACAAGCATCCTTATAACGAAAACTTATTACTACCATAAAAAAATAAAATAAAAAGGATCCGCATATTTACGCGACGTGGGCTTCGATGAACTGAAAGTTTATTAAATATCTAATTTGCTAATGGTACTTTGGGGCATTTTCCATTTAATCATTCAAAATGGACGGGACCACGGCAATAGATTATTTCTGAGTAATAAAAAAAATATCAATCAAAAAATAGTTTCTCATTTATTTTCGACAAATGAAGAATCAGATCAAATGAAGGTTAACACGAACCATACCTAGGTAGATACCAAAAAACGCTGTTGGTTTTTTAATAAAGCAAAAATTAAAAATATATTTGTTACTGTGTACGCTGTAACAAATTTTTGTCCCTGTTTATCTTTATTTATAACTCGTAACATTCTAACAATCTCTTTTTTAAATATTAACCTTGAATAATTAACCGCATTTACAAAACTTGAAAGAACAATAGCAAGCAACAGTACAAAAAATAGTCACAATTAAGTGAATTAATCGAATCGCTTTAATTCCCCTCTGGAGATACTATTACCCTACTTTTCACAGCGACTCCTGACCAATGGGAAACTATTCCATTACTCGAGATAGAAACTTTCAAATTGAAACTTGAATTTATTAGCTTCTCAGATATTCTTTGAACTCAAAAAGTAACAATATTCCTTCAATTTAATAATCTCTTTGTGGGAAACTTAGCATAATCTAGAGACCTGCACGGGGATATAATTCAATTTAACTTCCTTTTTATACTCTTCGTACCTACAAAAAGGTAATAAAAATAATCTTAATGCGATTCTTATAAAGGTTTTCTTTCTTTTGTTGAATATAGCAGTCTCGTTTGTGAATGTTAAAATGTTTGAACGCTCCTTGTTTGTACCTACGTAAAACGAAAACGAAAAATGGAACTTAATTGATTAGTTAGAGTAGAGATTTTAATACAATTTTTATCTTTCTTTCAACTGATCGTTCAATGCTCAGATATCTTTTATTTATTTACTTACCAATCACAAAATCCACAGATCTTAATTAATATATAAACAGTAAGACTTACAAATTGAATCCTACATTTTTAAAACTTGACATAATTTCTTTGGAACGTCTTTTCAAGTATCAAAATTATTCTACTGATAAAAATTGTCTGAGCATTAAACTATCTGATATATTCGAAACATATTACTAACATGTTACTTTAGCGATTTTCTTAAAAGATCATATAAATATTTCCAAAAGTAGACTACAAACCTACTTTAGCGGCCTATTTAAGTAAAGCCCTAGGTCAACCTTCTTCGGCTAATGGTGTAGATCCGTATTTAGTATAAACGGATCCAGGCTAGACAGGTAACGGTTAAACTAATAATTCTGACTGGAGTTAAAAATGGGTGGTGTCCCGCAAATTAAAGGTTTTGCCGCTGTTCCTTTCCAAATATCTTCAACAATATATTGATAAGTGCGGCGAAAGACCGTCTATCTCCGTTATGCGACTGTGGTTAAGACCAAGGATCAGTTTACTTTCTTTTGATTTCGCTTTTACCGTTATCCCTGTTTCATTTTCTTACTACTAAGATCCCGTGACCAACAAATGTCAAGACTCGCCTGCCTTTCACAATCTCAAGATTTTAGGAGTTTTGTTCAAATCTTGTATTGTATTTGATGATAATTACTTACTAGTAGTTTCTTTTGTGTTTTTTGTAAAGTAAACATGCTGTAATGTTATAATTGGCCTTCTTTAATGCTGCGTTTTTACTATAGGCACTATAGATACTAGCAAACACAGTTTAACGAAACAAACAACCAGAGCATTCACAAAAAAGTAACTAAATTAATTTACGAGTAGTATACATTTTTCTTGGATAAATGTATTCTTAAAAGATTTGTTAGAAATTCCACTTGTGATAAAACAAGTTCAACTGAATTTTAATTTTACAAGTTGACAGTTCACAAACAAGACTTGTAAAATCGTTCTCGATATCAGAATGCAAACTATCTTCGAGGCACGATTGGCTGGGTTTTTTGGGCCCGACATGAATAAATATTCGATTGGGCATTTAAAGTATCGGATATTAATTATAGATTAAACGTTAAATATTAAATGGAAATTTTTAAATTAAAGTTGAACTACATTTGTATAATATTGTATTATAGTTTTATATTAACTCCAGAGGTAATTTAATAATAACATAAAATAGTTATAATAATACTTAGTTATGAGTATATTATATCACTGGTATACAATAAAATATAACTTTGGAATTATCTTACCACTGTAAGATAATTCCAAAATCAAATATCCTGGTATTAACTAATTCTGATGAAATAACACCTCAATTTTCTCTTAGCAGATTTTAATCAAGCGTAGCCCTATTAATTTCAGAAGGCAATTCCGATGACTATGAAATTTTAATTTTAATTTATTAAAACCGGCAAAAGTCCCTTTTTCCCGGATGATGCGTTATTTGTCTGAATAATTAATAACAATTCCAGTCAAATTAGCAATGGCATGAAAATCTGTCGAATTAATTCTCATTTGGATTAATTATAAGTCAATTAGCTTAAATATTGTGGTTTCACTATTACAATATGGACATACGTTCCAATTTCATACTTGAATGCATATCTACACACTTAATTTAAGCTACATAATTGTGTTTAACAATTAAATTTCGATTTTGGATGCTTCCCAGTTTTATATGTGCTGTTGATTAGACAATATCCAAAACTTTCATTACCACCAGGATTATAACAGTTGGGTTTTGGGGATCAACATTTTAGCTAAAGTGCTTAGAATGTGAGACGAAGACAACTTCCACAGCTATTTGGTTACTGCCGTTACAAAGACTTGAAATGTTGAAGCAGAACGTACTACTCGATCGGCACTATCCCAATAAAAAACAATATTTACAGTCATTGCTTTGGGCGGCCCTTTTTGTTCCAAAAATACTGCCAAAATAAGCCAGCCCGCCTTAAGTGTGTAGCGCCTTAGACAACTATAACCTAAATATTACACGAAGGTTTTGTTACGTGTATTATTACAATACAGTATTGTTTTACAAACATAAGGTATTATTAGTTGTGTGCTATTTTTACAAGGTAGTCAGATTAACCATGGATATTAAAATCTCATACTCATTAACTTGCGGACAATTCAATTTCATTCAGTTTTAAGATGTAAATTAAAAGGTTGGCCCATCGGCATATTTAGTCCCTGATTACATTATACATTCATAGTAGGAGTCGGATTTGCCGCAGAGCTGGATAAATGTTTTGGAGAAAAATAATTTCAAATACAAAAACTTTTAATATGATAACGGATGGCTTTTTTAAACTGTATCTAAGCCGGGAAACGAGCACACCACCACCTCATGGAAAGGGACATCATTAATCGTAGGTGTTGTAGATAAATAATTATAGTGTTATTGATTGATTTATCGATCAATGGTGCTATTTCAACCCTTGGTTTCGGTTAGAAAATAGACTTCGTTCTTGTAATGCACTTTCTTATGTTTCCCTTTAACTGGAATACAAACACGTAAACATTCTTTAATGTGTCAATTTACCCTGGTTTGGATATTATGTATCGAATTATAAAGATACTAGCGACACCCCCCAGCTTCACACAAGTAGCAGAGCATATGTGCCTATTTCTTATTATATATAAATTATATTTATGTCATAGTGTCGCATGTGCTTGTTGCGTCGAGTAAATGTAATCACGTTAGATTACATTTAAATCTTGATTATCCTTCTTGCAGTTATTTATGTCATTTGTTCCTTATCTTGCTAGTATTTGAAAGCATCAAGTATCACTACACTACATATTATAAAATTAAATAACGGATAAAACCTTTAATAAAATTAACTCAAACAAAAGTATGTTCACAACAATCAATTTTAATTTATTATAGGTAAATACTTACCTATCTAACTAAACACAACATAAAACAATAGTGCGACATTACTCTTTAAGTGTTTTACTGCGTAGAACAGAACCAGCATCACTGCAACTTTCCTTATCAAACACTAAAAATCGTAAGTCTTTGTTTTTTTTTTTTTGGTTACCCTCCACGGGAAGGGCAGGAGGACATAAAAAATGCTCTGACGCATACTCCGCTCAGTCTCGGTCTGCGTGCGTTCTCGAGCGCACGTCGATCGCAGACACCTTCCCGCTCTTTTAGCCCCCGCGCTAATTGAGCACCCAAATTTCATTGGTTGTTGTCGTAATATATAATTTCATGGTTGTATACCGTATTAAGTTTCTAACGCCGTTTTCACGGCAGACAGTGGCTCGTTAACCGTACTTCTAATAAGTTTCTAACGTCGTTTTCACGGCGAATAGTGGCTTGTTAACCGTACTTCGTGGAACGTGAGCTTCGTCGACGGGAATTCGTTGTTCCAGGACTTCAAGTGCCGTGTTCGAGTAAGTTATCCGCGTCGTTCTCAACCGCCCTACTGCGTGTAGGGTGGTTTTAGGAAGTTAGTCATCGTTGTTAGGTTCATATATTGTCCCTCCCCAACCCCTCCGCAATGGCTTCCCTAAGCTCTGATGAGATTAGGAAGAAGTTAGTTGATAGTACCGGTGCTGAAGGCATATATATAAATGCTGACAAGTTCCGTTTCTTAGATTCTCTCATCCCTCATTTCATGACGATAATGTCCACAATGGCCCCTCAGGCCACCCCAGTTCCCCAGACCCCTCAGGTCTTAGGCCCTCCCGCGTCCCCTTCCTCCAGTGACATGGAGTGCGAAGTAGACGCCCCTCTGCGCCGCAAGCGCGCACCCGCGACTGAGTCATCCTCGGACGCCACCCCAACTGGCCCTGAGCCTCCCTCTTTCACCCTTGTTAAGAAGCGCTCTAAGAAGCGCTCGAAACAAGACCCGGCGCCCTCCACGCCCGTCCCTACACCCCCTGCGGCGTCTTCAACGCCAGCTGCCCCGGTGTCTTCAACACCCGCTCCGGCCCCAACTTCTGTCAAGGCCAAGGTCCCACCACCCGTTTTCCTTCGGGAAAAGGGTAAATGGACTGAGGTCTCGACACTGTGCAATGAGCACAAGATCCTTTACACCCGAGCGGTAAACTCGGGTGAATCTATTAAAATCACTGTCTCGTCGATAGACGGTTTCCGAGCTTTGACTAAGCTCCTCACCGATAAGCAATATGCTTATCACACTTATGCTCTGTCAGAAGAGCGTAAGATCAGAGCGGTACTCAGGGGAATCCCGTTCGAATTATCGAACGAGGCCATCCTGGAGGATCTGCAGTCCCAAGGCTTCCCGGCACTCGCGGTGCATAAAATGCACAGCAAGTACGGGAGACAACACCCTCTCGCTTTGGTGGTTCTCGCCAACGTCTCCAAGTCCAGAGAGATCCTCAAAGGGGTTAGCACTATATGCGGCCTCTCTGGGATCTCGATCGAGGCGCCTCATCACCGCGGTCATCCCGGCCAGTGCCATCGGTGCCAGTTGTACGGGCACGCGGCGGCCAACTGCCGCGCACCGCCCAGGTGCGTCAAGTGCCTGGTCCCGCACTTCACTAAGGAGTGCAATCGCACTCCTGAAACTCCCTCTCCTCCCGATTGCGTGCTTTGTGGCCAGTCCGGCCACACCGCAAACTACAGGGGCTGCCCTCGTGCACCCCGTTGTATGCGCTCCAATTTCAAAAGGGCGGCACCCAAACAGGCCCCGCGCCTTTCTCAAGAAAACTTTCCGCCGCTGCGTAGCCGGGTTCCTCCGGCTGCAAAGCCTACCCAGCCCAAGCCTGCTCCAGAAAACTGGAGGCAGCGTCCCGCATCGAATCCCATCCCGGCTCCTCGCCCATACAAACCCACTCCTCAATCCTCCGTAGCAGACGATATGCGTATCGTCTGCGACGCTATTAAAAATGTCGATGTTAGTGAAATCGCAGTCTTAGCCCGTAAACTTAGGGCTTCACGTACTCCGACAGAGCGTTTGCTAGCTCTGGCGGAGCATAGTTCCCTTCTCAATTCATTGTAGGTTCATTTAAATGAATTGATCCCTAAATCATGCTTCGGCCGACCTCTGCCCAGCCCCGGCTTCACCGGAGGCTGCCCAGAACGGCCACCAACTCATGTCCCTTTGAGCACCTTCAGTGCAACTTTCACTACAGGCGGAAGACCCGCTAGCGGGTCTCCGCCAGCGCGCCCAACTTCCCGACGGGTGTCGCTTCCGATGAAGGCTAACGGTAATAACTACAGCCAACAGGTGGTTTTTAGTGGGTAGGTGCCATTCTGGTGAGTCCCACATAACCCCCCCGCAGAGGAATTTACCTGCGGGCGGGTATTTTTTTTTTTTTTTTTTTTTTTTTTTATTAATAATTAGCAGGCGTTTGTCTTCCATCTCACCTGATGGAAAGTGACGATGAAGACGAGGATCGTACACGCCTGTCTAAGAGGTACCTATTCACTCTACACTTGAAAGCTCCAGGGTTATATTTGTCTGGAAAAACAGACGCAGGCAAATCGTTCCACTCTTTGGCAACACGAACCAAAAATGAGCTATCGAACCGTTTAGTTCGGCTCATCGGCACGCTAACCACAAACGGGTGAAACTTCTGTCTGCGCCTGGTTGACCGGTGGAGAAAGGGGGAAGGTTCGATCAACTGAAAAAGAGCATTCGCACACTCTCCAAAGTGCAATCTGTAAAAAACCGATAGACTAGCAACTTTTCGACGATGCTCGAGACTTTGCAGTCTCGAAGAAGTAAGTTTGTCGTCACTTATGAGTCTACGGGCCCTTCGGTCGACAGAATCCAACGCTTCAAGATGGTATTTTGCGGAATCATGCCAAAGATGGCTGCAGTACTCCATACAAGATCGAACCTGGGCTGTGTACAGGTTGAGCAGCTGTTCGGAGTTGAAGTACCGCCGGACCTTTGCGATGACTCCCAATTTTTTGGAAGCTGACTGTGCCATGGTTTCAATCTGTTGACCGAAATTAAGTTTCGACGTGATGGTCATGCCTAGAAGCCCTAGTTGGTTTGTGATCGGTACAGATACACTTTGGAAAGTGGGCGTCAAGTTGAATGTGCTCTTTTTAGCGGAGAAGAGACACGCCTGGGTTTTGGAAGGGTTGAATTTGACAAGATTGGCTTCACCCCAATCGGAAACCCTACAAAGTGTCAAATCAACCCGTTCGATCATCGACTCTCTCTGAAATTGGATCTGGTTTGGACTCGCTCGCGCATTGGAGACATATCTCTCTACAACAGTGCTGTCATCGGCGTAACCAATAATGCCATCCGATAAAAGAAGGTCATTAATGTGCAGCAGGAATAATGTTGCAGAGAGAGCAGATCCCTGAGGTACGCCGGCGTTGATCGCCATTAGGTCCGATGAGAAGCCATCGACGACAACTCGAATTGACCGTTCCCTCAGGAAATCAGACATCCAGTCGCAGAGTCCAGATGGTATGCCATACGCAGGAAGCTTGCTCAAAAGGGCTTCGTGCCATACCCGGTCAAAGGCCTTGGAGATATCCAAGGATACGGCTATTGCCTCTCCATGCCCTTCCAAGGCCATGCTCCATAGATGCGTGACGTACACTAGAAGGTCTCCTGTTGAGCGTCCTCCGCGGAAACCATATTGGTTGTCACTGAGGAGCTCATTGGTCTCTAGGTACGTCAGGAGACGATGGTTCAATACACGTTCCATAATTTTGCAAATTATGGAAGTGATTGCAATAGGTCTATAGTTGACTGGGTCGGCTCGACTGCCCTTTTTTGGTACGGGCTGTACGTTTGCAAACTTCCATGATTTTGGAACTTTTCCAGTCCTTAGAGAGAGTCGATATAGGCGTGTCAAAACAGGAGACAACTCGGCGGCACAGTGCTTTAATACCACTGCGGGAATGCCATCCGGACCACTGGCCTTATTCACGTCTAGATTTTGTAAGCATTTGAGTACCTGTTTCTGGTGAATTTGGACGGCCTCCATCTTGGGGCCGAATGGAGGTAACGTGGGTGGGCTTTTACCTTTGGAATCTAGACGTGAACATTCCGCGAAGAGATTTGCGAACAAGTCTGCCTTCTCTTTTGCGCTGTGGGCCAAAGACCCGTCAGGCCTTTGCAGTGGTGGCAGTGATGGGCGACAGAAGTTCATCTCAACCGACTTGGCAAGGGACCAGAAAGCTTTACTCCCCGTGGGATAGGATGCTAACTTGTCCCCGATACGGCCAATGTGGTCGAAACGAGCGCTTCTGATCACCTTTTTGCAGGACTTGGCAGCAGCATTGTACGCCTGCTTCTTAGCTGGGAGATCCATAGCTTTGCTTCTGCGAGCGCTAGCCCAGGCTTGGTATGCTACATGCTTTCGCTTTTCAGCTAGGAGGCAATCAGCATTAAACCATGGGCGGGCTTTGGACTCCAGGGATACATCAGAGAACGGTATAAAGTATTCCATACCTTGACATATCACACTGGAGACAGCATCAGCACAGCATGATGGATCATCAGAAGTAAAGCAAGCTTGCCGCCAAGGATAAGAGGCGAAAAAGTGACGCATCTCATCCCAATCTGCTGACTTGTACCGCCATACTCGCCTTTTGCCTCTTCCACCTCCCGCGAGGGTGCCTCGGCAGCAAAAAAAAAAAAAAAAAATACATACTCCGCGCGCGCGATCGGAGTTATGTGGGACTCGTCCCGACGCCTACCAGAACCATACCCACTAAAAAACCCCCTGTCGGCTCGTGCATTTTTGCCACTCAGCCTTCATCTGAGCGACGGCCAATCGGAGAAAGAGGCCGCGCTAGCGGGGCCCTTAAGGGGTCACCCGCTGGGATTTACATAGCACTGAAGGTGCTCAAAAAGAAAAGTAAAATCTAAAAAATTTAAAATTGACACATAAAATTGCTATAATTTGGATTTACGTTAGAATTAGAATTTACGTTAGAATTAGAATTTGCGGCCTGAAGGGCCTCGAGATCTAAAGTTAATTGCGTGCGTTCGCTCGTGTGCGCGTTTCTCGGTCTAGCGATTTTGTATATCGAATCTAACACAGGAGTAGTATATGAGACTGAATCTCGAACAAGATGATTGGGATGGGATTCGGCGCGTTTGAAGAACGATTCTGAGAGTGTTTTGAGGTGCTGTTGCACTGTAGGTAGTTCAAGATCTCTGTGCAGGTCTGCGTTACGCACGCACCAAGGTGCGTTTGTGGCCCTGCGGCAGAAGAGATTTTGAACTACCTGCAGTTTGTACAGGACGGAGGGTTTGGCGTGGGCAAAGACTGGCGAGGCATACGTCATGACGGGTCTAACGCAGACCTTATAAAGCGTACGTTTATTCCTAAAAGACATTTTACTTTTTCTTCCTTTCATACTATATAGACGGCTTAAGTAAAAACGCGCGAGTTTCGTTACTCTATCGACGTGTGGCTTGAAAGAAAGCGTCTGATCTAAGGTGACGCCTAAGTATTTGATACTGCGCTTCCAGGGGATGGGAATACCTAACATACGAATGTGCGGATCGTTGTGGCGATTGCGTCGTTTGTGGTCGAATTGAATAGCAGAACTCTTTTCTGGGTTGACATCGATACGCCATTTTTGAAACCAAACACCGAGGGCGTTTACGGCCTTTTGGAGTCTGGTGATGTTATACGGGATCGCTTGACTTTTAGTGTATAGGGCGGTATCGTCTGCAAAGAGGGCGAGTTCGACGCCTTTCGGCGGGATGGGGATGTCGTTAGTGTACACAGTGTACAGCAGAGGGGCGAGGACTGAGCCTTGCGGGACTCCAGCCTTTATGGGACGAGGCGCGGAGAGCGTGCCTTCATGTTTGAATCGAAAAGTACGGTCTTTAAGAAACGACGCTATTAATCTGACTAGGCGAGCCGGTAAGCCTATTTTATAGAGTTTAAAAACGAGACCGCTGTGCCAGACTTTGTCGAAAGCCTTGGCTACGTCGAAGAGAACCGCGATTGTTTTTTTACGATGCGGATAGAATCCTTCGAGTATGTACTCGACGATTCGATGGACTTGCTGAGGGCAGGAGTGCTTAGCGCGAAAGCCGAACTGGTGGGGAATGATGAGAGGGTCGCCATCCGTTGGAAACAGATGGTTCCGCATTCGAGAGAGTATGACTCTTTCGAGAAGTTAAAACATTGCCTTGAGGAGGCTGATGGGTCTGTGATTGGCCGGGACATTCAGAGGTTTACCCGGCTTGGGAATGCCTATGACTGTCGCTTCTTTCCAGGCTTTTGGAAAGTAGCTATGGTCGAAGCAGGCATTGAAGATAATAGCTAACAAGGTAAGCACCTGCTGGGGCAAGTGCTTAAGTGCGTGGTTGGAAATTCCATCCGCACCCGGAGCCTTTTTGGACTTTTGCTTTCTAATAAGAAGCAATATTTCATCATTAGAGACTGTGACGGGGTCGTCGGTGATAGGGAGAGATTCTCTGCGGAGAACTTCGTCCTCCACCGCCTGGATGTGGGAGGGATCCGCGGGTTGCGTGCTGGGCTAACATTGTGCCGCTATGCTGTCGGCGAAGCATTCGGCTTTCTCTTCGACTTCAAAGGCAATAGTGCCGTCAGGACGAGTGAGAGGAGGAACGTGAGAGGCGGTGTCTACGCGTAAGGCTCGGGCCATTCGATAATACGCTTGGTGGGACGGGGAGATATTCTCCATGAGATCGTTAAACTGAGTGTCACGGAGTTCCGCGAGGCGAGACCTAACTTTACGTTGAAGCTGATTCGCAGCTGTTCTGTATGCTGGCGTGGGATATTTCTTTGCTCTCCGGAGAGCCGCGTTCTTGGCTTTAATGAGATTGCTAACGGCTAGGGGAAGCGCGGGTTTGCTTTGCTTAGCAACCTTATCATTGTCGCTGATGGCTGAGTTAATAGCATCGGTTAGAGAGTTGACTAATGAATCTATTTTATCCGGGCTATCTAATTGGTCGGGCGAAATCGCGTGTGGAGAGTTAGGGCCCTGTAAGGCTGAAACTAACGTATTTTAAAACCTTTCCAGTTGGTAAAGGTCTTAGGAGATGTGACGTTAACGTTGGGCGTACCTAGCACGAGGGAGACGGGGCGATGGTCGGAGCCTAGGTCATCGAGCGGTTCGATAGACCTTAGGTCAAGATTGATTCGCTTGATAATTGCAAAGTCGAGGATGTCAGGAGAGTAGGTCGGGTTGTTGGGATAGTGAGTGGGAGTGATGGGGGATATGACGTCTAAGTCAAGGGAGTTAGTGATGTTGAGGAGAGCGATACCGCTGGTGTTGGTCGATAGGCACGTCCAGTCAGTATGTTTGGAGTTAAAGTCTACGAACATAATGACTGAATGGCCGAGGGCGAGAATGGCCTCAAAGTCGCTGGGGATTGGATTGGAGCCACATGGTATGTAGACTGAAGCTATGATGATGGTCGGATGACACACAGTGGCTTCCATGTTGAGGAGAGGAGGGGTAGGGAGAGGACAGCAATGGAAGCCTCTTTTGTAATATATAGCGGTGCCGCCGTAACCGTCGGAGTTGGGCCTATCGTTGCGAGTAAACGCGTACTTAGGAATAGCGTATCCCCTGGAGCGGTTTGGAGTAAGCCATGTCTCCTGGAGAAGGAATAAGTCAGGTTCTTTGTTCTGAAGGAACAGTTTAATCTCGGGAAGGTTAGTGCTAAGGCTACGAGCGTTAAAAGATACTAGGGATAAGCCCTTAGGTTTAATACGTCCAGACGCGGGATTCGCGGGTCTAGACATTAAAATTAATTTATTTACGAATTTATACAAAAATAAAAGAATTTACAACGAACTTAGGAGCGAGTGATGCTCGGCTAACGCGAATAAACGCTCTTGAGGAGAGCGGGCGGCTCGCAGTTTGCGTGCGAGTACGGAAATTTCGTTAATGTCGACGTTTTGGATGATGTCGAACACGGTCTTCATGTCCTCAGCCAACGACGACTGTGGTGAAGATGACAACGCGGGACGCGGCCCTACGGAAGCTACGGGAGCTGGAATAGGTCGGGAAGGTGCAGGCGGGACGGCCGGACGCTACCTCCAAGACAGAACCGGAGTAGGCGTCGGCTGAACGGGCTTTGCTTCCGGGGGACCCCGGTTGCACAGCGGCGGGAAGTTAGCGGGAGTGAGCGGCGGCGCCGGTTTAGGCGCGACCCTCTTGACGGTGGAGCGCGGAGCGCGCGGGCAACCCCTGTAGTTTGCTGTGTGGCCGGACTGGCCGCACAGCACACAGGCAGGGGGGGAAGTGGATTCGGGAGTGCAAGTGCACTCCTTAGTGATATGAGGATCCAGGCACTTAACGCACCTGGGGGGAGCTGAACAGTTAGCCGCTGCGTGGCCATATAGCTGGCAGCGGTGGCACTGCCCAGGGTGACCACGGGGGTTGGGACGCTCGACGGAGATGTTCGAGAGTCCGCAAATTGTGGGAGCAAAGTCTTTGGGAAAACGTCACGTTTTTATATACGATCGAAGGCCTGAGTACGTAATCAGATAGGGCACCACAGACAACACGTTGTAGAAATCAAATACAGTCATTAAAATCTGTTAAAGATCTTACGGCATGTAATCGCTCGGCTTATACAGCAATAGTAGGCAAAATTTTGTCACATGAGAGTTTTAATTTTGCGATAAGAGCAAAGTCTTTGGGAAAACGTCACGTTTTTATATACGATCGAAGGCCTGAGTACGTAATCAGATAGGGCACCACAGACAACACGTTGTAGAAATCAAATACAGTCATTAAAATCTGTTAAAGATCTTACGGCATGTAATCGCTCGGCTTATACAGCAATAGTAGGCAAAATTTTGTAACATGAGAGTTTTAATTTTGCGATAACTCCTAATACGTGATTTTAAATTGTTTGGTGTGAAAGGCAACTATGATGAGCATGAAATGCTTACGTAGCTAATATATTTAATTTGATATGGATAAATATCGCGTCTGTCTCAATAGTTTTCCAACCACCACATAATATTTGACCATGTTTCTTTCTTCATCTTTAACAGATAGACATACGCCATTTTGGAATTTTTTTGTAGACCTATAATAGAACAATATTTCTCCCATACATTGTTTTGTTATATGTCGTAGAGATACGGCAGCGTTTTGTTGAAAGCTCCCAGTCAGCTGACATTTTTTGATCTATTCAACAACTATTAATACTCTATAGAATTATGCACATAAACTTTTCTCATGAGTTACTTCGTCCTATAGTAAAAATGGTATGAAAATCCCTTCGTAGTTTTTAAGTTTATTGCGTTCGGACAGACAGAAGGACGCAGCCGGTTACTTTGATTTATGATATTTAGTGAGAAAGTAAGAAGTTTCATAAGGCGATATATTACTCTAAAGCTAAATAAATTGTATCAATCATTGGACTATCTAACTTTCAATAGTAAGAAGTTAAAATATCCTACTGTCATGACGCCGCCCTCATAGTTTCGATTCTGCTTCTCTATCTAATATAGTTTTAGATACTGATTACCCATTTTAACCGTTTTCTTGTTGTTGAAAGTGTCAACTAAAAAAGTTACTAAGATGAGTAGACACTACTTCGACTTGTACATTAACCTAAACTGTTGACATTGCTAACTTATCCTTAATGTCACGTAAATCTCAGCTCTGCGCCAAGTATCTAAACAGGTTATTATGCGGCCAACGGTGCTGGATATTGCGCGGTTTTCGTCAAATATGACAGCTGGACGGATATTCAACGCATAATAAATGAACCGCTGCTGTTTGTGATTATTCTAATAGCTGTTTGAATGCTTAAATTATTCGTCCCTGTACTGCAGACCGTCTTAAGTTTTATTTGCTCATACTTAGCGAAAAGGTAGTTTGTTTTTTATTTCATTAGGTACTCCTACAGTACCCTTTATGCTACTGCATTTGTGTACAAGCACAAGTTAATTTTCAAATTTGATTTATATATTTTGTTCCTTAAGTTATGTTTAAGTCGACTAACGTGCTTGAAACATTTCCATCTCAGTAGTTAAAAAATATTATTTGTATAAGTATATTTTTTCACTTTTTTCACTTAGAACTAAAGTGCTTTCTCATATAAAATATTATGAAACAAATACATTACTCTGAAACCTATAAAAAGTTACCATCAAAGTTACCATTGACACTACTGATAAGAAACCATTTGCTTCATCATTTTACATAGAACAGGACAATGTTTCATCGATGCAAAGGGTGCCTTGGAATCTATCTACCAGGTGGATCCGATTCTTGATTGTCAACTTTTCTTTTATAAAAGCTTTTTCACTTTACTTTAAATTAAAAACATATTTTATTTCAAAGGATGTTAAAAGATTAGGTCTTGTCTATTTTCAACAAGGGGTCTTTGAACGGTTTGACAAAAGAAGGATTAAATGTTTCGAAAGGAGGTTCGACGCCAACTTAGTATTTCATTTGATTCAAAGATTATTCGTTTTTATTAAGGACGTTGAAGTACCCTTTGAATGGAAATGCTGGTATTTTTAATCTACTGTTGTTGAATTCCTACTAATGATTCCCACACCAGGATTCAATATAAATGTGCACAAAGAAATTTGTGGGAACACGCCTCCCACAATATAGTATTCTGGTAGATTATTTTAATACACGCATTTGCCACATTCTCGAGCAATTGTTATAATTCATTGTCGTTAATTTAATGTTCTATGAAATTTATTTACGGGTATTAAATAATTAATAACTCCCTTTTTTTTCTTGTACCTGCCATTTTTATTTTTTTTGTTACGCTATAATTTAATAAGCCATTAAAGCAAGCTTTTCCCCAAACACAAAGGATTATTAAGCTAACGTAAAATAATCCTGCACTAAGCTGAGTGTTGTAAGTCATAACAATGTACAGTTACTATCATCTGAATAGCTATATTTAAAAACAAAAACAATAAAAACATGTGTACCAGGTTTTCATTCTGTTTTTGGGAATATTGGTTAATGTATTAATGTTAATTTTAACCGGCTTCAAAAAAAGGAGGGAGTTCTCATTACATCTCTATACAGTGTGTTTAAGGGTCCAATAAGGTCAAAAATAATACAACCGTATCCAGGAACGAATTCACATATATTCAAATTCAGCTTACACCCTATTGCATGATTGTTAAACTTAACTATGCGATTTAATTCGACGCATACGCCATCTATTGGCAGCTATGAGAAACATAGAACTAATACACATTAAGTTAGTTTGAGGTTGGACATACCGCCCACCATGGACCGTTGGTACATAAATCATGCTTATACCGCCCACCATGCTTAAACTATGTAGAAACAATGATATAAGTGGTGGGAATGGGTACAACTAAATTAGAATTAAACATTTTGAAAATAAACATGTGTCTAAGTGGACTGTAAAACTCTAAGCTTGATTTTACATTACTTAAAATTATAAAACATCTTATCAATAAAAGTTAATCGGCTAAACTTTAATTACTTATAGTACTGCTTGATTAAACAATACAATTCTCCGTTACAGAAACATATAAAAACAATAAATGCCTTTCTGGCCTATTTATTTAGTGACTGGTAATACACAAAGTTTAGATACTGGTCTTTTAATTACATGCCCATTACATTTTACACTAACTACACGCGTTATGTTGTCCACACCCGGATGTTTTTCAACAATGAGACCATACATCCACCGGGCTGGAGGAAGATCATCCTCCTTCACCAACACAACATCACCTGTGTTAGGTTCAGGCGTCTGATTGTTCCACTTATACCTATGTAGGAACTGTGTAAGATATTCTTGCGACCATTTCCGCCAGAAATCTTGCACCATGCGCTGAGAGAGTTGCCACCGTTTCAAACTACTTATATTGGAATTTATGTAGTTGGCATCTGGAGGAAGCAGTAAAGGTTCACCCACCAGGAAATGACCTGGGGTTAGTGGCATTGCATCATCAGAATTAGTGTTGATACTGGACATGGGTCTCGAATTGAGACAAGCCTCAATTTGAGCCAGCACAGTAGTCAGCTCCTCGAAAGTGAGCGTAGAGTTGCCAACAACTCGCCTGAGGTGGTGCTTTGTGGATTTAACTCCCGCTTCCCATAACCCTCCAAAGTTGGGAGAGTGGGGAGGTATGAAATGCCACTCAGTTCCATTTGAAGACAACCAGTTTGCTATTTCAGGCACTAGGCCAGATCTTTCTTGACCTAAGAGTAAATTCAACTCACGAGCAGCTCCTGTGAAATTGGTACCATTATCGCTAAAGAGTTGTTCACAATGACCACGCCTTGCCACGAATCTTTTGAAAGCAGCTATAAACCCCTTAGCGGACAAGTCACTTACTACTTCTAGATGTATGGCTCTGGTTACCATGCATATAAATAGACAGATGTATCCCTTATATGCGTGGTTGCCCCGACCTTTAGACACTCTAACATTGATAGGGCCGGCGTAATCTACGCCGCTATGCTTGAAAGGTCGGCTTGGCGTTACTCTTGCCAGAGGCAGTTGACCCATAAGCTGTTCTCGTTTTTGAGCAGCGTATCGCATACAAACCACGCAGGAACGAACAAAGTGCTTGACTGGATTTTTCCCACCGATAATCCAGTATTTGGCCCTCAAGTAATTGATCATTATTTGTGGACCCCCATGTAGGGTTTTGTCATGAGCGTCAGCTATGACTAAACCTGTTAAGTGTGACTTAGATGGAAGAATGATCGGATGTTTACGCCCTTCACTAACAGCAGCTCGATCTAGGCGTCCGCCCACACGCAATACACCTGCACCATCAACAAACGGATTCAGCGAGGTAAGTTTGCTTTTCTTTGTAACTGACCCGTGCTTGTTTATGCTTTCTATTTTGCTGAATACACATAATCAGTGCTTCCTGCAATTCTTTGCTTGTCAACCATTGAGGAAACTGGCCAGAGTGTGCTCTGGTTGCTTTGAGCTTAAATCTATTACACCAACTGATAACTCTAACGAGTGTTCTCAATGTTGAAAACCTTTCCCATAAAGAATTATCACAATTTATGCTTACCATGGCTTGTGCCTTGACCTTTCTTTCTTCAGAACTAGTATCATATGCCTCAGTCTTATTGCAATTAATTTCTTTATCATTTAGCCAGATAGGGCCATTCTTCCACATGTAAAGATTCTGCAGTTCTGACGGCAAAACACCACGCGACGCACAGTCTGCAGGGTTTTCATTGGAATGGACGTGTGACCACTGTGATCTATCTAGACTGTTCAGGATCTCGGACACGCGGTTGGCTACAAATACTTTCCATCTGCTGGGATGACTACTAAGCCACGCAAGCACAACTGAAGAATCTGTCCACGCATACAGTTGTTTTTTAGGAATGGCCAGTACATCAGACACTTCCGTGAGCAATTTGACAAGCAACACCGCCCCGCACAGCTCGAGTCGAGGAATGGAAATCTGCTTAATCGGTGCTACTTTTGTTTTAGAAGTAATGAGTTGGACGTAGACATTACCACTAGTATCTACCACACGAATATATACAACTGCTGCGTAAGCTTCATTGGAAGCATCACAAAATCCATGAAGTTCAACACAATTATCGTTACATCGTGTATGGATCCATCTAGGTAACTCGAAGTTCGTCAATTGTGCGAGCTCGCTTCTGTATTTCCTCCATTCCGATAAGAGATGAGGAGTAAGTTCTTCGTCCCATTGTATTCCAGCGACCCATAACTTTTGTATAAATATTTTAGCTTTTATTATTACAGGTGCAAACCAACCTAAAGGATCATAAAGCCGAGATATATCAGAAATAACCTTTCTTTTAGTTATAGGTCCGTTGATCTCAGGTAATATCACTGAATACTTGAAGGCATCGCTGCATCGGTCCCAGGTAAGCCCCAATATTTTTGCTAATTTGCTGTCTTCTTTATCAACCAATTGTTTTATTTCTGTTACAGGTTTCTTTGCAGTGACATCGTTCCTCTGTGTAAACTTCTTTAATTTCTCCTTCTCTGTCATCCATTGCATCAACTCTTCATTATTGCTGGTCCACTTTTGCAACTCAAAACCTCCTCGAGCAAGTAACTCTGTCATTTCTTTGTATAACTGTTTTCCTTCTTGAACGCTACCACAACCTGACATAAAATCGTCGACATAATAGTCTGATAACACCCTTTCAGCTGCTTCGGGGAAGTCATGTCTTTCGTCATGGGCTACTTGTTGTAAAGTACGAACGGCCAAGTATGGAGCACATGATGTTCCAAAGGTAACCCTCAAAAGTCTATAATGCTGTACTTCACCTGCGGGATTATCGCGCCACAATAAACGTTGATAATCAACATCATTCTGAGACGCTATTACTTGTCTGTACATTTTTATTATATCTGAGGACAAGCATATAGGATGAGTCCGCCACCTCATTAAGATGTGTCTAAGAGCAGCTTGAAGAGTTGGACCAACTAACAAGTCATCATTCAACGAGACACCGTTATCACCCTGACAGGAAGCATCAAACACTACTCGGACCTTAGTCGTGCTTTTGTCTTCTCGTATTACAGCAAGATGAGGTAAGTAACAAATATTTGATTTTTCTTTCTCATTTGCTGGTACGATTTCCATGTGACCCAAGGCCAAATACTCATGGAATACCTCAGAATACCTGCGCTTTAAGTCTAAATCTTTAGATAACTTTCGTTCTAAAGACAAAAATCTTTTAAAAGCAATTTCCTTTGAATTGCCTTGTGTGCATTTAAGTTCTTCCTTAATAGGAAGTCTTACTACGTAACGACCGGAAGCATCTCTAGTGGTCGTGCTTGCATATATTTCTTGACACCGTTGCTCATCTTGGGTCAAATGTTTTTTAGCCTTTACATCAGATGGTTCCGATTCTATTTCCCAAAATTGTCGCAGTAGATCATTTTCAGTTAACTGAACATGCATGGTAACAATTGTATTGTTACACATTACGGAATCATCAGCGCTGCTTGAATCAGTCTCTCCAGATATTATCCATCCCAGAGAGGTGTTTTGAGCTATGAGACAACCTGAAGTATTTTTGACTAAACCTTCTTTTAATATTTGACCATATACTTTGGCCCCCAGTATTAAATCCACCTTATTAGGAGTGTCAAAAGTAGGGTCAGCTAACGACAATTGTGTGAATTGATACCACAATTGAGCAATAACTTTTTTATTAGGAAGAAGATTAGTCAGCTTGTTCAAAACATGAGCCTTTACTCGAATAACAAAACTGGAGTCGTGAAGTGATTGCAATTTAATGTAAACAATAGACTTGGAGACCACTGCGGGACTCGTGTCACTTCCCAACACTGAAACATAACTTTTGCTTGGAATCTTCTTTAACCCTAAAGACTGCACTGCAGACTCAGAGATAAAAGAAGCCTGAGACCCCTGGTCCAACATGGACCTAAATGTTATGCTTCTGCCTGTACGAGACTCAATATTAACTAAAGCGGTTGCCAGCAATATTTGTGAGTGCATGTTTGAGAAACAACTTGTAATTGCTTGATTGGAATCGCCCTGCAATAAAGCTACTTTGGATACGGTAGACGAATCAGTTGCCTGATGAGCGCTGCTAGCGCTGCTTGAACCTTCTACAGGTTTCTGACCTTTATTGGATTGATGAAGTAAAGAATGATGCTTTTTTTGACATATGCGGCATCTCGTTGGATGCAAACATGAGTTTACTGAGTGTCGAGGACCTAAACAATTATAGCATAAACTCTGAGTCTGGACAAAATCACGGCGTGTATCAATATTATTTTTAGCAAATTTCTTGCAAGCATGCAACTTGTGACTTTCATTACAATATGGACAGATACCAGTAGTTGCATGAAAAACTTTTAAATTATTATTTGGTGTACGATTTACATAGTTGTGCTTAGTGCTTTTACTATCTACAAATTCCAAAGATCTAAATCTATGCTCAAGAAACTCTTGAAATTGTTTGAAAGTAGGCAAGTAATTTATCACTAATTTCACTTATTTTTAATTCCCACATTTTCCTTGATTCATTGTCTAACTTTAAGCCAATTATGTAAATAACCATTATGTCCCAAGAAGATGTATCAATATCTAAGTTTTCTAAAGCACTTAAACATTCACTAGTTGTATCTAAAAGTTCTTTGATAGCATGTGATGATTCAGATGTTAAAGACTTTTGATTCATAAACCTTTTCAAAATACAATTAGCAAGATATCTTTTATTATTATAACGCTTTTCTAATTGTTCCCAACATATCTTATAGTTACTTTGAGTAATTGGCACTTGGCGCAATAGTTGTTCTGGTTCTCCAGATATGTGACTTTTTAAGTAATGCAATCTTTGAACATCATCTAAACTCTTATTATTTATTATGAACTAGTGATGTAAACAAATCTCTGAAACTAGTCCACTCTGTGTATTTTCCAGAAAACACTGGTATACATATTTTAGGTAATTTAACTGAAACTGATATGCCTTGACTTTCACCTATACCACACATTGTATTGCAATTATTACTATTTTTTATAAATTTTGACAATAAATCTTTCAAATCACTTTTGTATTCAAGATAAAATTCTTCAGTTTGATCATAAACATCTGTTAAAATGTAAGAAGATTTTGTGAGTTCAGATTTAGAGGAATCACTTATTATTTTAGTATGAGTGTTTGCAAATTGTAACCAAGCTTTCTCTAAATTCTCTAATCTAGCTTCTATATATGATTGTGTTATTCTCTCCTTAGGTGATTTCTTAAAGTTACTTCTAGACTTAATAATTTTTTGTTTTATATCTTCTTGTAAATTAAACAAAGATTCCATTTTGTTTATAAAATATCACTATAAATACTAACAACAATTTGAATCTCCTGCTATAAATGTGATTTTTTATTGTAAACCAAACAATCAAAGCCAATGAAACTTGTCACTCAACAACTACACCATATTTGGTATATGCCTACACTGCACTTACAAATAAATCAGTTAATTAATATGTATGGTTTACCAGAGTACAAACAACTTAGATTTGCATTAAACTTCTATTTAAATAATGTAATTATTTTCAGCTAACCTTTCAATAAACAATTTCACAACAATTCAATAGTATTTAAGGTTACTTTGCATAAGAAAGACTGATGTTTTACCAACTTATTTGCTAACACCTAATTACAAACTAAATCTTAATAACCACTAAATCTTGAAGCACCAATACTTTAGTTAGAAGTCCAAAAATTTATAAATATTATAAGTCCAGAAATTGCCAAATTTTCTAAGTGTTAGGAATTTGCTGTATTTTTCTAAGTTTTTGGGCTTGTATTCTAGTCACAGACTCCTCGTAGTATCACTTTTTTCTGAATTATTCTAAGTCGAAACTACTGGAGTGAAATTCTAAGTTGAAACTTCAAACGAAATAAGGTTCAAATTGCTTGATACTTTTTAGTCAATTCTTCAATGTATATAAGGTTCAAAGTACTTACAGTGTTCTCACTTATACCATTCACTGCACTATTAACTTAACCTGCACCTGCGCCACCGGACGGCACCAAGGGTCTTCACCTCAACTTGCCACACCAAACTGCGCGCACTGCATCCAGTATAATATATATGCTGGTCCGGCAAGACTGCACCAGACAGGCAGGTCACCGACACCACCGTTTGATACCGCTCGCTAATCGCTAAGATTACACTTATCCGGTTCGCTGGACCATGTTTAAGGGTCCAATAAGGTCAAAAATAATACAACCGTATCCAGGAACGAATTCACATAATATTCAAATTCAGCTTACACCCTATTGCATGATTGTTAAACTTAACTATGCGATTTAATTCGACGCATACGCCATCTATTGGCAGCTATGAGAAACATAGAACTAATACACATTAAGTTAGTTTGAGGTTGGACACAGTGTGAATCTTTAAAATGTGCACATATTAAAATGGGAAAAACTAGACATCATATATATACATACACATATATATATGTATATATACATATATATATATATGTTGGAGGGTAGTTCTGTAGGACTGATCGAAGTTAGGAACTAGTACAAGATAGAATTGATTTCATTTAAATTATTTGTTTGATTAAATCTTGATTATGTTTTATGTAGTTAAAAATACTTTAGCTTTTAGATTTAAAGTCAATTGAAATTATCTATTAGTAATTGCATTGTATTCAGTTTCATTTTATGTTTTAATCAACCAATAAGAGCAAGATACGTCTGGAGTGGGGCCGTGGCGTGATGTGGCGTGATTATTTTGAGAATGGAATGGATAAATAGGATAGGTGTACTGGTCGGGGTGGACCATATTTTTGGTAACTTTTGGCTAAGTTGAATCGTGTTCCCGCTAGTTGCGAACCCGCTGCTCTTTTTCCTAATTTTATTATCAAAATAGTATTGCATAAGTTATAAGTTTATAAAAATCACTTAAAGCCTAAATAATAAAAGTGTTTGTGACATATTCGACTTTTGCTTCCATTTCGCCCAGTATGGATGCCCAACCTTTTACCACTAGTGACCATAGTCCTAGACCATAGATATAGATATATAGATAGTCATAGACCATATAAACAAAATATTTATACATTAAATAGGAAATAAATTTTACATATATTTATATTATATTTGCTATTAAATGCTATTTTAGACAACCTTTATAAAAAATATACAAATGCTACAAAGACATGCCGAATATGACTAGGTCAGCATCTAGACAGACCGCTTAAGAATGGATGCAAAATAAAAAAAATACGTAAAAACAGAAGAGTTATTGCATATTATTACTAAAATAACAGTTATTTGATTACATAATTCAACTTTGTTATAACTATATAAATAATAAATATAATATTAAACTCACACTATATATTTTGATGCACAGCAGAGAATCACCCACAAGATGAAACAAACTAGCTAGATTTTTTGCTCTTATAGTATAATGTGATGGTCCACAAAGGTTGATCGAGTTACATAATTCAACTTTGTTATAACTATATAAATAATAAATATAATATTAAACTCACACTATATATTTTGATGCACAGCAGAGAATCACCCACAAGATGAAACAAACTAGCTAGATTTTTTGCTCTTATAGTATAATGTGATGGTCCACAAAGGTTGATCGAGGGTCATCTGATGTGAGGGTTCTGGCGACGCACCGTTTTCTTGAGCGAGGGGCAGCTGCTGATGGACCTCAGAATGAAAAGGAAAGATGTGTGTCGATACCGATAGCTCAAGCTCATGTATTCGCATGTGATGTGCGTCCAATGGGCGGGCCGTTGATCCGCTGCCACCCTCCCTGAATCCGGAGTTTCTCTCTACAGTTCGAGAGCCCTCTTCTGGTCTTTTACAACTTCAAGCTTTTGAGCGGGTGCTATAAACCATGGCTCCTTGTTGTCGCGGTAGAAGATCAAAAATATTAATAATTATTAAGGTTTTGAAATATGAGGCGCTGGTATACGAGCAATGGTGTATATTGATCGGAAAACAGTAAAAGACTCACAAACATCATAAAATGTTGACAGAAATACCAAAATTTTGAATAAAAACATATTTCAAAAGTGTTTAAAATGACGTTTGATATGTTACAAGGTTCAAGAAACTGGAGGACATTTTTGAATGTTTGCTGATGAAACTGTACAAAATATCAAAATGGTATTAAAATGAACAGATCCAAGATCGTGTTTTTCACAAAAAATACTAAAGAATTTTCGATTGGAGAACTCAGAAATGTAGGCATGTCGGCTTTCAAATAAATCAAATGAAAAAGAGTTGAGCCTGCATACTGTGTACTTTTAACAATCCGTTATGTAAATAGTAAATAGTATTTCAAGTATTCTCAGTTGGATCTAAATCACAACGACATCCATAGGTAGTCGTCAGGGTATTTTAATGTTCAATTCAGAATCTGGCGACGCAAAAGATTTGAGATCTAGTTACAAAGTAAAGGAAGAATTTTGCGATGCCACTTTTATTTGGTCATGAAGTTAAATAATATTTATGTTATTGCCAAAATTGGATCAAAAGTTGAAAATCAGTGAACGTCAGAAATAACTTCAAAATTTCTAAATAAAAAATCTAGGAATACGTGTCGGCCTCCCCAAAAGGTGCTCCGCCTCTGGACCACCAGTATTCGGGGGTCATGTATATTTCCTTTGAAGACATTTGTCTTTAGACCCAACGCCTAGTATTAATTATTTTGTGTTTTTATTTTACTATTGCTTCTGTTAAAAGCAATGTTTAAAACCATTAATAACACAATGGGCTTCTATAACATATCGTTCACAATAAAGGAAGGAAATTATGAAAGCAGTATCTTTTAAATCAAAACAAAATTTGAATTTAAACCAAAAGCTACATGTCTTCCAAGTTAGTCCAAAATCCTCATAAGTTAGGTAACTAATTTCAAGTGTTTAGTTATCAAATGTGAGAAAGCTCCGAGGCAGAATAATAGAGACGTTGGCATCCCCCCAACTTCATAAAGATATTGCACTTCATAGTCTTTGCCAAACAGCTTTAAAATACCAACTGTTTGTGTATGTTCGGGAATTCATATTAATTCTTCACATTTAGTGAAATTTGTTCACTTTCAAAAAAACTGTAAAAGAAAGAGTGTAAAGACGACTTGAGATTGTACTCATTAAAACATGTAGTATCTGGAAACGCAATATTGGTGAAGTTGAGCTACCTATAGTTTTGTAATTTTTGTCACTTATTTTTTGGCATTAAGTAATATCTTTTAACGCAATGTTTTACAAAAACTGCTTCAGATTAGACTAATTAAACTTGCGTTTGATAAGGGCCTTTGCCACTCGATGTAGTTACGCACTAAATACAATTTACCTTAAAATCATTTCATAATCACAAAAAAAAACTATAAAAAATCCTTTAGGGCCTCTTGTTTGAAAATATTTTTATTAAACAAAATATTGATGTTCAAGAGTGTCGGAAGAAAGCTTTGAAACTTTCACTGCAAACCTCTTAAGCTACATTTTAGAGCATTGCTGATGCACTGGAAAAGTACAGTAATTTATAATTCAGGCTCTGGAATCACGCTATGGGTAACTTTTTGCGATTCCAGAGCCTCGGTTAGATCCTTACAACTTGCACGAAATTTAATGAAAAAGCTGTGTAGGCTTTAATTAATTTTAAGTGAGGTTTGAGTAAGCATAACGAAATTAGTTTTTTTGATTTTTGCAAGAGGTAATGAAATGAAGAATGAAGGGAAGTAATGAAATAAATGTCTTTTTACCTGTACCTCCAGTCACGGATATTTTTTTAGTACCAAATGATTGAAATTACGTTACAGTTATTGCGTTTTTTTTAACTTTACCTTCACATATAAAATATATAAATATGGCCAAAATTATGGGGTTACCTTATTCAGTAAAAAATCACTATCACAGTTGCTCAAAACTTCGATTAAAATTTACGAGTTGAGGCACGAGTCTGAATATGTAACACTAACGCATTTCAAAGTTTACAAGCTCGATATTTAAAGGAGCGACAGTAAATAGCAATAGCAAGAAAAGTCTTGTCATGGCTTGAGAGGAAAGCATGAATTTTGCGCTGGAGTTACGTGGTGGGTATCTATGGTATAGACTTTGTCCTACAAAGAATGTCTGACTGAAAAATCAAAAGTGAATCAAATTTCATTGTCTCTTAAAAACTCAGTCTTTCTCTTTTGATTTATTTTATTTCTAACGCAATTTTCAAACTTGTCATTGCCGGCAAAGAAACACGCAGTCCACCATCCGTTGGACTAGTACATTGAGTAGCATCCACGCTAGTACAACCAATGTCAGTGCCGAATTTTAAACGTAGGCTGTTAATGTAAAGACGCAACAGCTTCGTCGTAACCCATGATAGCTGAAATCTTATTGCTATTCTATATTTTAATTTGGTGAGAGAAAGTCAGTTACATGAGCAACGCCTAAAATAAATGCTTTCTTCCAGATAATTAGGTTGATTATTAATAACGTAAAACGTTTACTGTTCCCTTAATCTTAATTACCCTAAACTTGCACTTTAAAACTGTTTAAAACACAAACATGAATTTTTTGATTCAAAAGTAATATCCAGTGTTATTAAGACTTTTTAACCATTTTCTGTGGAGTATATGCTATGCATAATCAAATATTTACAGTTAAATTCCTCATATTCGTTACAATTAGAGTACTATTCAAAAGTTCTTTCTGAAGGGTTATAAAATTTTAACATAAAACAAGGTTTTATTTTAGGTTTTATTACATCGCAAAAGGCAAAAGTTGCCATAAACCGATATCTAATGTAGAATTTACGCGAATCGTGTTTGCTCAGTTTTGTTGATACGCCACCTTTTATGTGGGAGATAGGTCAGATGTTGTTTATTTTATAGTTTTGTTATAGTTATACTTAAATATATATATAAAGGTTTGTTAATGTTTAGGGAATGTAATCCAATAAATAAATATTTATTTAATTGCAGTTGAATAAGAAGTACTGAAATACCCAACGATAACAGAAACAAAGAAAAAGGGGTGCCTTAAAGTGGAGCTATGGAAAACGTTAGATGGTCTGCTCGAAACCAATATTTTTGATGAAAGTTTGTCCAGCTGATTATCTTTAGGCTTATAAGAGGAATTAGGGTTTAATAAAAAAACCACATCATAAACAGTAACCGTGAAAATATTTAACGAATGAATTCAATTCGATATTCAAAAGTACAGAGGTTACAAAGAATTTAATTTGTAGTTTTATGGCAATATCTGGCTTCAATAACACTTGCTCCCATTAGCTTTTGCTACCTCTATATACATCGCAGTTACAAACTGCAAAATTTATAAAACACTTTATTACAATTTTAACTCTGTTCTGACTCTATATAGAGTTCATTACTGCTGTGTGTTGCAGCCGAGACATTGAGATTTACATGGATAAATTCACGTAAAGTTTTGCAAAGGTAAGGAAGCAAGAATGGGCCTTGTTGTGATAGATAAAGAGAGGTGTTTTGTGTGTAGGACGGTCCAAAATGTATAAGACCGATTTATTCTATTTCATGTAGCTGGGAATTGCTGACAGTTAAGTTAACTGTTGCTCGACCAGTGCTTTCTGCCTGTGTGGCTGTGGCAACCCCTGATGGATGGTGTTGGCAGATTACGTCCAAAAACTTGGAGTGTTCCATACATTAGCAAACTGAGAAAATAGTTCTCGTTTTGAAATAAACAACCGTTGTTAATTTTTTTTAAATTTGATTTTTGTGAAGTATAAAAGTTTATAAGTAATCCCATTCAAAGTTTAATTGGGGCTGAACTTTCTTATTCAGACAAATAAATCAACTGTAGTTTTTTTAAAATAAAGAGTACATACATAAATCATAAAGGCTTACACAGACATGTACTAAATACTAATTTGACAAAACTAAATTGATTAAGTCGCGTCATTTATACGTTATATGCGTAATCAAAATATCTACTCTCAAATTTTTTTAACTCTGTTTTAATAGTCTTCTCAGATAAAGCTGTAAAAATGATGGCAACACAAAAGATGTTTCCTCGTCTTTAGACAGGTCGGAAAAACAAGGAGTTCTCACTGTTCAACGACTTAATAGTCTCTGAGAAGATTCTAGAAACAATGGAAAACTACTTTCTTCCTTATTTTCCACAACCATTCGTACCATGTCAAGTTGACGACATAGGGCAAAGTACACTTAAGTTTGGATTCCTTCTCAAAACGTTTTATAATTTCGTTTCTCGGGTTACAAGTTACTGTAGTTAAAGTTAGCGAAGTATTTCTAAAGACTACTTGAACAAAATTCAACGACATCTTATGCGACCTAATTTGGGCGTATTTGGGTAAGAAAATTAAATGGAAATGTTTTAGTACTTTTTAACGAAGGTATTTTGTATTGATAATTTTACTTTTTTATTAAATTGTGTTTTTATTAAAGTGTGGGAGTTGTTTGAACTTAGTAAAAACTCCTTTCACTACAAATTTATGGAAACTTTATTTGCTTGAAAAGTAGAATAAATTTAAAGAAGCCAATTCGAGAATGTTAGTGATTATGCTTGTCAACTGTTTAAAAGATTGCATGCCTTCAGGTGGCATTTCCCTTTGCTAGTAGTATTATATAATGATTCAATCAATACTGCATATTTTTTAAATGTTTTAAACAATTAAAATTTGAATTCCTATTGTTAAAACGGGTTTCTATAAAATCACACAAATTAAACAAAGCAAATGTGTAAGTTTAACATTAAAATAAAACCTTAAATTTGTCAGAATCAGTGACTCGTAACTATCTTTTACCTTTGTTCAACGAGCGTATTCAAATACATCTCAAAACCAAAGTGTGGTCTTGGATATTAAATTTAGGCAAGGCTAAAACAGCTGACGTGAAAAAGTTAAAATCTCAAAACGTTTGCGACCGCCACGGAGGCCTTTATGCCTGTGTTCAGCAAAAAGGCCACAACTTATGGGATCCGCAAGCATTTCATATTCCCGCCCAAATGTTATATCGTTGCATTGTAATGTTTAATTTGAGAGAGCCCTGGTTGCTTTTGCAGGGAAAATTATATTAAAAGAGGTCTTTGTGAGGTGCTAACAAATTGGCGGGCGTGTGCGGTGAATATATTTCATGAAACGCAAGAGAAAATAATGTTAAAGACTTCAAAGTACCTATAAAATGTTTTGGCAAAGATATTGTTGTTGGGTTTTATGTTGAGCAAAGTGCAATTACACCTTTGTTTATTTAAAACAATTAGATAACCAGAACTTAACCTATGAAATAAAAAAATTAGTTTTGATATAAGTCTAAGTCAAGTTTTTATGGTAACTAATAAATTCAAAGGCGCCATTTGCCTAGATGATAAGTAATTTAACAAGGGTATTAATTACAAGGGTATTACTTAAGGGTATTAACTAAGACTTTATTAAGACTACTTACTCTTTAATCGTTCGGGATTATAAATTTGTTTTCTATGGGTACATGTATTTAACGTTACCTATTAAAATTAGTGGCACATTTTATATGTGAATGAAATTTATGGGAACATATGTTTGTAGCAAATGGCTAAGACTGAGTAATTTATTTTTGTTCATTGTAAGTATTTCTTGGCAGTCGTTTTAACTTTAGAAAACAGTCGAAAGACGTCAAAGTTTTTACTGCCATTACTTGAAAATGTGACTCCAGATGTTGGCAACCGGTTACGACTTAGTTACGACATAAAACTTTTATAAGCAAGGAGATAATATGAGAGAGGGCTTCAGTATTTCAGATAATTTTATTCAGAGTTTTTTGATGCCAGAAGCTAAAAGTCACGTATTTTCCTACACTCAGAAGATAAAAATGAATAGAAGACAAAGGCGCAGCAAAAATAAAGCAATGTCTTGTGTAAATTATTAACAAAATTGAAAGACTGGAGCTACGATCATATCTTTATGTCCAAAATATCATAAAACTAATAACTGTTTGAGAAATTCGTGATGATTTCAAACGCAATCTTTATATTACCTCATCCAAAATTGCATATAAATATTCAAGCTGGATTTATTTTTGTATTAACCTTTTAAAACCATTAATTTTTACTCCCTCCTAGATAGGTAATTCTTCGTTTTGTTCTTTTTATTACTTTATGTACCGCAATGGTCCCAGACACTGTGGCTACTTCTAAGCTACAGGAGGTCTTTTAACTTCGAAAGGATAAATACTTTTATTGCTATTTTAATACATATATTTTATATTTATTTAAAATGGATACATTTATTATCTTTAATGCTATCGAGGCGGCTGCCTGCAATAGAATGCTAGAACATTCCTTTTTTCTCCGAGTCGAGTTTGGAACATTAAATGTTACGTCAAAATTCTACGTTGACAGCATTCTTTGTTTGCGCAATAATGTCTTCTATCTTATAAAGCGCACTCAAACCATGTGGGAACCTGTGATATTTGCGCAATAACTACAGATATAACTATATATTTTAAGTAACACCAATCCCTTAAGTTGGTCGTGGTCGAGGGTACATGCCTGACATATACTAGAATACATACTTTTTTCTGTATTCTGTGATCCATAAGGATTACATCTCATTTTTTGGCTTTGCTGCAGCCAGGAAAAACTTACATATGTAAATAAAATAAACAATAGAAAATCACATTACAAAATGTTGTTCTGACAGGATTGTAGAGCAGCGTAGATAAAGGTTGTGTACATTTGTCGCTTATGCTTGATGCATACGGAATCCGAATTGTCGAACAACCTGAAAATCTGTCTGAGATTTTACGAGAATTTAAGTCATAATGAATGATAATTTAAAATGAAAATTGTAATTCCGAATAGCTCGGTGTTTGTTTGTGCGCGGCGTGAAATTTTCATGCGGTATGAGAAACGATGTTAATTTAACTTTCATGTAATACGAGCGTAACGTTCGGGTTTGTATAGAACGCTAATTGTGCTACTTTTACTTAACAAGTCGAATATATTTTCAAGGAATTTCCAGAGGTATTTTTGGGATATTTTTAAATTCCGTTTGCTGGAAACCCATTTCAGTGCAAGCTAGATAAATGTTTTGAACATAACATCGAATACCGATAGATATATCTTTTTAGATATACAGGGTGACTTGTTATTTGACGTATTCCTCTTGGGATGTGATAATACAACTAATTTCCAACAAAATTAACTATAGTGACCTTTATACCGAGTAGGCTTGTCATCGAGATAATCAATATTTTTGGTTTTGTTCAAAAAAATCCCGAATTAACTACAAAAAATTAAATAAATAAAAAGCTAGTGTCTTAAATAAAGTTGTTTGAATTTTTATCAGTTACCAATACATCAACAAACATTTATTAATGCTTATACTGGCACAAATATTGAACATTTTAAAATAGCAAGTGAATTCTTATATACGTGAATTTGTTTTGATTCACTAATTTGGTCAATAGAAAACTGGATTTATTTTAAAAAATCGACAGTACATTAACCGTACAAACTACTCGAAAAACTTCCTTGTTCTATTAGCTACACATGTGGCAACCACAAATACACCAGCTATTTAACGACGGAAGAGAGTCAAGCTATCGGGCCTTTTGCCATCAGATCTACTAAAGCCAGGTGGTTCCAACGAGCAAGGGATGTTGGCACACGATAGAGCATGGTGTCTTGGAAATCTTTCCGAACAGCAGCTGCCACTCAGTGCGTGGTGACCATTTGCTTTCACCATGGCGCCATACATGCATTTGAGAGTTTCGCACACATTATAGCCCAGGCGGAGAGCTGCTGTCACGCGCAGAGATGTGCCAAGGTGTGGAAAAGGTAACGCGTGTTATTAAAACATAACCATGCTCCTGATTCTGGACGGGAAATCGCCCTTAGCCTGGCAACAACAGTTGTTAGTAAATTGTCTTCCCTTCAACCCAAGAATACTGTGTGTCTTGAAACTCGGGTACAAGCTTACCCACATACAATGTTACGCACGTTCAATAGGTGCCATATTACTCTGGAAGGGTACTAATCTAGCAACAATGGTCCGAACCGTATGAACCAACGCCAAGAAAGCCGGTAAGCAAACATCCTGAGCATGCGTTACTCCAAATCCTCCATGCAGATTAAGCAAAGATGCTTGACACCGCTGTTTTTCGTTGATTGAAACGTTCAGAATGATCGCGAGTACGTTCTTGAGGGTGTTGGAAATTTGCGATTTCCTGAGGTATATCCAGGTAGGTGCCGTTCTGAGCAAGTAAGTAATTTATGGAACGGCAAAACACATGCGTAAAACAAACTAGGGCTACGTGAGCTCACAAACCTCTAAGTCGTTCATGTGCAATAAGAAGAAGTTGTTTCGGTTATTGGAGCACCAAGAAGTGTAAACGTTGAACCAGTCAAGCGCTTAAGGCCAGGAAGCAAAGACTCCAAGAGAGGAAAATAAGTATTAGACTCAGGACCACGGGGGAAAAATAACAACATACCTAACTCTTTCAATAGAGAATATAAAGTTCTTAGATCTTTTTATTTATTACAAATCACAAATTACAACCATAAAGAAATAGAAATTAATATGATGGGTTGCAACTCAAATATATGTGCAAATATGAAGCAATTATTAAGAGCAACTTAAATAGGAATTTTAAGTCCTAAAAAAACCAAAAAATTCCTGATATCAATATGAAACAAAACAAACAATATGATCATAAAAATCTAAATGGTCTATAAATTCAAAATCAATTATTTTAAGTGATTAATTTAATTAAAACTAATATAATAATTAATATAATAATTATTATTATATAATAATAATATATAATTATTTAAAAGTTTCTTCTATGTTTATGTTTTCTGGTCTAAAACGGTCGATATCTTTTAAAATACATGAATAGGTTTCGAGCTTAGATACAAAAATATCCATATTTTAATTGCTCTTAGCCAATTCGTTATAAAGCCGAGCCATTTTTACCAAAGGATTATAAAAGGAAATATTATTTTTATTAGTTTGCAGAGTAAAGAGATTGGATTTATTGGATCTGCGAGCAATGAACTGAGTATTTAGACAAAAATTAGAAATCAATTCCAGGGAATCTGTGATAGAATGTAAAATTTTGTAATGATTTATCAGGTTTTTTTTTTAATTTATTTATCATTTTATATAAATACTAGGTTTAAGGTTTACTATACTAAGGTTTATTCTAATGCTAACAAGAGTAAGGTAAATACATCGATACTAATATTTTATATTATAGCCATAGTCAGCTATCGGCTAGGTACTAGGTACAAATTAAATACTGACATATTAAAATTAAAAGTTGCAAGAGGAGCCAGGTAGGGTATGTATAAATTAACGAGTATTTGCATGTGATAAACAAAGCAGACCTTGTGATATGGTGTCCAAAATATTTACTTACTTAACTTAATGACTTACTCAAATACTTTATAAATTGGCTACAATAATAATACTATATATTGGCTAAATAATAATATATTTATAGTTGAAAAGTATCTCCGGCGTGTCTCCAAAGATTGAGTACCAATCTTCGATAGTCTCAATTCATAGCTTAGATCCGAACGACCTAACTTCTGACGGAAACACAATATTCTAAGACATTTTTTCTGTACCCTGTCTATATCATTTATAAGTGATTTGTAGTAAGGACTCCAAATTGGACTTCCATATTCCAACACACTTCTAACTAGAGTAAAAACAAATGACTGGGGTTTTTGTATCCCTTACTACTTCTACATACAAAACCCAGTAGTTGATTAGCCTTGTTTGTCATACAGTGATCCTACTCTACCTTACCAGATTCTCCTCCAATAGTACCATCTTCTAAACACTATACGTTCAAGGATGACTCAATCCTAATTGTATAAAATCTAAAAAAATTATAAAACTATAACTTTATTAACATTTCCTTGATAAAGTTTGTATAGTAAGAATAGAAAGTGATTAGTAACAATATTTAAAAAATAACAATAAAACAAAATAAACGAAATTGAGTGAAATAAATCGTACGTTAAATGTTTTCTCAAAGAAAAATAAAATCGCATTTGTTAAACCTACCATTTGTTATAATCATTATCTTGTGCGTTTAAAAAATTCTTAATACACCATTTTTCTAACTAAATCATGAACTTATTCAAATAATGTGTTAATGCAACCTAATTGTAGCTGATGAATGTTGTTAGTAAGCTGTAGGTTCCAACTTAATACTTGTTTCCTAGTTATTGAAAGCTTGCATGCACATCTTCATGGTAAGCACCGAAATTGGGTATATCAAATGATGTAAAAACAGCAACAATCATGCAGTTTACTATTTTTATACAGTATTTATGTTTTTATACACGAAGCATATACACGATACGCATGATTTCAATGCACTCGATGCGTCCGACTACGTGCAGATGAGCGTCGTTTCGCGCCTCCTGACGCTTGCCAACGGCAAGGAACAATGTTTAAGATTATAAACGTTTAAAAATCACATTTGGAATAAAATTCATTAATTTTTTTGGCACCATTTATGCAAGCAATACACTTTCTAATTGTGTACTAAACTTGAATAATTAATCACTTTTAACAGAATTATGGATTTTTATGTACGGAGTTAACAAAACGCGCGCGACTATCTATTGGATTGATTTAATCAAATGTTTGATTTAATTTTCACAACGTAACAGGTAAGTTAATCTATTTAAATACCACAAACCCCGCTAACAAATCATTCAAATCCATATTTTTGCTTTGTAAATTTTAAGGTAGGTACTCCTACTAAAACATTAAATAAATATTAACACACTTTTTTTTGCTTATATTGTTTCGAAATTGTTGATTTCGTTAGTTTTCATTTTTTAAGGTTATTGTGTTTCTTTTATAATTCATGGTAAACGAAACTTATTCCTTTTTGTTAACTCGAGGTTATGAATTAGGTAACACTTGAAGAAATCTTTTATATTACCTATGTAAACTATAAATGGTATTTAGGTGGAATTAACTGTCTTAGCATTCGGGCCTTAAAAACCTTCACGTCATAAAGTTAATACCTTGACGATTAAAAAAAGTTTGTCACCTCTAAAGGCATCACCAAGTTATGATTCACAATGACACTGATTTTTATTATGGGGCGCGTAGGTTCGTTGCGATCGCAAATACAGCACAACCAGCGTAGCTTGTATGCGTCTAAATATAAATTGTATAAGTATAAATAAAACTCTATGCTGCTTAATAAGCAGTTTTAACTTGTGTGGTCGTGGGGTTTTTGCTCCCAATATTTATCTCTGGAGGATGCTGGAACCCTCGAGAACTTGGTAAGGATTTTGTGTTTTGTGTCAAACGGATGCCTTATGGATACCAATTGTACAGAAGTAACATTGTATATAAAAGTGATAACATCAACTTGTTAGCTTATAGCTTCTTTTGTGCCTGTAGTTATACGAAAATCTCAACAACATTGGCATTAAGGCTGACCGAAATATCAAGTGTTCTACCTTGCAATTAGTGTCACTAGTCACTCCTAGCGTCACGCACTACTCACTGCTCTTCTCTCGATACGATATAATCCAACCATTAAGTAAATAATTATAGCTGAGTTACGCCCGAAATTACGTAACTGGATTGCGATTAGCATTTCGTTGACTTTTTTTTTCTAAGAGGACAGTTTAGTTTATCTCTGTTATTAGCCTTTTAAATTTTACCGGACTTGACTTTTACATCATACATTTGTCATAAGACTAATCGCAATCTTTACTTAATGAAACATTATGAATCTTGGTCGAAACCGGGCCATTTGCTATAATATTTAGTTATGAGTGTAATTCTTACTTCAAGAACTATTTTATAAACAATTATTTTTAATCTAACCATTTCAAAATAAACCTTTTTTCCTTTAAAACAGTAGCAAAATAAACAATTTCCGCATGTGCTGCATTTTAAAAACAAACATGTTTTTAAAAGTGGGTAAATTATTTATTTTATTATTTTTAACTGTGTACGGAACTCAATGGATTTAATACCAAAGCAAAAAAGTTTTAATAGACAAATGTTTTCCATTAATAATTTTAAATAAGAACGCAATCTACGAACTTAATATAGAGTTTATAATTTATCTATACATCTATACATATAAATAAAATTGGAGTGTCTGTTTGTTCCGGATAATCTCTGAAATGGCTGGATCGATTTTGATGGGACTTTAATTGGCAGGTAGCTGATGTAATAAGGAGTAACTTAGGCTACTTTTATTTTAGAAAAATTCTTTTATTTTAGAAAAATTAAGTAATGTTGCAATGTCTAAGTACTGTCCAGTACCGCGCACAGCTCACGCGCATGCCACCACTGGGCCGTCACGTCGGGCGCCTCCCACCACTTCTCCCACCAACCAATCAATATCACAAAGGCTGCCTGTCGCGCGAGCGAAGGTTGGTAGCTGAAGGTTCTGTCTCAACGACTTTATTTACAAAAAATGTATTTCCAATGCTTATATTATACTTTTGATTGATAGTTTGATTTGATTGCTAGGTATCTTTTATAAATTAAGTACATCTGTGTTCAATATTCAGATTTACATTGAAATTGATAAATTATTTATAGGTTTATTTTATTTAGTTAGTAACGTAGACAGTTGTTTTTTTGTAAAATTAATATGTAAAGAAAACACTTTACAGTTTTCTTTAGTTTTTAATTCTCCGTGTCATCGTCGGTAGATGACACGTTTGGCAGTCATGTCAGGATTACAAATTATTATTTAAGATGAACATTATTGTAATTGATTTCTATTTATGTTTTATTAAAAAGAGACCAGTAATAACGGCTCTGAATGTAGTTTCTTTCGTATTACAGGTATGTTCGTACTGAGGATAATAGAGATTGTTTTATTGATTTAATGTTTTGAAATTATTATAATAAATAAAAACTTTCGTTATTACAGAGAAACGCAAATAAGCTTTTAGTTCTAAGCTAAGAAGAATCCTAATATATTGAGATTATTATAAATATTTTAAAGTTGGATTTTTCGTTTTTTAAATGTTCACCTATTAGTTATGCCTAAAACAAAGTCAAATCTCTCGAAAAACACGAGAAAGGCCAAAAGCCAAAGATTGCGACCTGAAAATGAATCTGAAGAAGATAGGGAAAGTTGTATTACAAATTGTAGATTACAGATGTCCATGTCTAGGTCGAATGAGAGTAGTTCTGAGAGGAATGGACGATTACAGTTAGATAGAACGCGTCATTCATTGTTAAGGGCTCAAGAATCTTTGGAATCTCGAGATCACCGATCTCACGAAGCCTAGATCTGAACGATTCAAGAGAGCAGCGATTGGAAAATGATCGTATTCGACACGCTATCTCGCGAAGTCTAGAATCATCTCATTCTAGAGAGCAAAGATTAGAGAATGATCGTATTCGACATCCTGTTTTTCAAAGTCTAGAATCATCTGATTCTAGAGAGCAAAGATTAGAGAATGATCGTCGTCATCACCAAAGTCAACGTGAATTGGAAAGTCAAGAACAGCATGACATCCACGTTTCAGAACAATGCAATCGATATCAAGAGTCACAAAGACAAAGAATCTAGCGCTTATCTCAGCTACGTGAAAGTGTGAGTATCATTCGTCAATCAGAAACGAATTTTGATCGAGAAAGGCGTCTGGATAGTGCTAGACAAGCCACACGTGCTCTGCGGGATATTGAAACTGAAGCAAACCGACGACAACGACTAAATAATGACTAAATAAGAAGAACTAATAGACGTAGACGTGCATGGCAAGAAAAGCATAACAATGGGTTCAATTATGATGCCCAAATAAATTATTCTGCTGCGTCTGAGATAGGTTCTATGAATGTACGTTGCAACTACTGTAAAGCATTAAGGTGGAAAGATGAGTCAAAAGGCATTTGTTGTTCATCTGGAAAAGTAGGCTTGAACTCTATCCAACTGCCACCTGAGCCGCTTAAGTATTTGTTATGTGGCGAACATGATCAATCTCAACATTTCCTAAATAATATTAGACATTATAACTCGGCTTTTCAAATGACTTCTTTTGGGGCAAAAGAAATACACGAAGGGAATTATATGCCCACATTTAAAATACAGGGACAGGTATAGCATTTGATTGGTTCCCTTCTACCAGTAGATAATGCAAGAGAATCATTTTTACAAATATATTCATTAGCGATTATGTATGACAAAGGAACGCAAGGTTACAATGTTTTCCAAATCTAAATCCTATGTTAGTTGAAAGCTTGCACTTTGCAACTATGCTTATTGAAAATAACAATTACATTCATGATTTCAAAACTGCTCTGCAATTTTACCCACCAAATTCAAACGAAAATGACTATAAAATAGTTATAAATGCTGGTCGACGACCTTCAGCAGAGCATCCAGGTAGCCATAATGAACCGACAACAAACGAAGTATCTGTGCTACTGGCAAATCAAGATTGTGATAAATGAGATATAATACTTCGCAGACATGATAATCAATTGCAGAGAATCTCAGAAACTCATAGATCGTATGATGCTTTGCAGTATCCTCTAATGTTTGTTTATGGCGAAGATGGATATAATTTTGCGGTCTATCAAATAGAGCCCAACACAGGCCAACCAAATTTCCAAAAAAAGGTATCTGCTCTACAATATTATTGTTACCGATTAATGATAAGAGAAAATGAGTACAATCATTTGCATAATTACAAACAATCATTTTATCTATACTTAGCTGACGTATATGCTAAAATCGAAACAGAACGGCTTATTTTTATACGAACTAATCAAAAGAAGCTTCGAGTTGAAAATTATATTCACCTTCAAGACGCAATTCATCAGAATCAGAATGTAGAGGACTTGGACCAGTTACTAATTCTACCTTCATCGTTTACGGGAGGACCTAAACGATGAAGTCATCCTGATTAAACATATATGCACCAACGCACACAGGATGCTTTTTGTTATGTCAGGAAATATGGGCGTCCAGACCTTTTTATAACGTTCACGACCAACCGTAAATGGGATGAAATTACAATGAACTTTTTACGGGGCAGTTGGCTTCTGATCGGGATGATGTTGTAGCAAGAGTTTTTAAACAACAATTAAAAAAGCTGATGGATCTCCTGGTGAAAGGAAAAATTTTCGGTTGCATTTGCTGTTTTATGTACAGTGTAGAGTGGCAAAAGCGTGGTTTGTCCCATGCCCACGTTTTGATATGGTTAGAAACGAAAATAAGAGCTGAGCAAATCGATGATGTAATTCGAGCAGAATTGCCAGATCAAGAAGTTGATCCAGAGCTATTTGATATTGTGAAAACCCACATGGTGCACGGTCCACGTGGCTCTTACAACCCTCGGTCTCCGTGTATGAAGAACGGTGTCTACGGCAAAAGATTCCCTAAATCTTTTACCACAGATACTATTACAGGTGAGGATGGTTATCCATTTTACAGACGTCGTACACCTGAAAATGGTGGTATAAGAACGAGAATCCAATCACGAACTAACTCTTTCGATGTCGACAATTGCTGGATTGTTTTTCACCGGTTCTATCGCGCACTTTTAAAGCACATATCAACGTTGAACTCGTTGATTATGTAAGAGACTTCCAACGGCATTACCTGGATGCAGCCTGCATAAATACTGCATAAATACTCATTTAGACATATTTACAAATAGAGCTTTGTTTGCATTACAAGACGTTCTTCTTTCGATAGGGGGCAATTCTCTCCCTTATTATGGTTTACCATCTACCACAAGCAACTGATGGAATTGATGAAAATTTAAACAGAGAATATATTAAACATACGAATTTTGACCCCGTTTAACTTCAAAATACTATAAATCATATTAAACTACGACTAAACGATGAACAAAATCAAATTTACCGACTCCTCATTGATAAAATAAATGCAAACGCTGGTGGAGTGTATTTTTTAGACGATCCAGGTGGTACTGGCATAACATTTTTGATTAAACTTTTGCTGGCCAAAATACTTGCAGAAAAGAAAATTGCCATAGCAGTCGCATCGTCCAGCATAGCGGTAACCTTACTTCCTGGGGGAAAAACGGCACACTCTATGTTTAAAATTCCACTAGATTTAGACCGTACGGAAAATCTAGTCTGCAATATACCCAAAAATAGTCTCAAAGCCAAAGTACTACAAGATTGTGTATGCGTAGTATGTGACAAATGCACTATGGCAAACAAAATTTCTATAGAAGCCGTGAATAGGGCGATGCAGGATATAAGAAGTAATAATCTATTATTTGGAGGAGTCGTATTCTTATTCGCTGGAGATTTTAGACAAATATTACCGGTTGTAACTAAGGGTACGAGAGCCGATGAAATTAACGCCTGTTTAAAACGTTCAGTTCTTTGGAGACATTGTAAAAAACTTAATTTAAAACAAAACATGAGAGCACATTCAGTTGATTCAGATTTTAGTAAAATGTGTGTTCTTGATGTTGGAGAAGGAAAGTGTCCACAAGTGAATAGTAATCATATAGAACTACCTACCAGTCTTTGTCAGGTTGTGGCGGACACTGAAACTTTAATGCATAGTATTTATGATGATATTTACAATTTTAATATCAATGAAGATTTGTGGTTGTGTGACAGATCAATTTTAGCACCTACGAACGACCAAGTTACTGCGCTGAATCAGCGCATTTTAGATAAGCTATCTGGTGAATCAGAAACATATCTTTCTATCAATACAGTTTGCAATCCAGATGAAGTGGTTAATTACTCAACAGAATTTTTAAACAGTATAATTGTGCCTGGTCTACCACCCCACAAACTAGAACTTAAGGTTGTAACATCATGCTATTGCGTAATTTAAACCCGCCGAAACTTTGCAATGGTACTAGGTTGCGAGTAGTGTCGTTGCAAAGAAACGTTATAGAAGGTCATATAATATCCGAATGCGGAAGAGGTAAAATAGTATTTATACCACGGATTCCTATAATACCATCAAATTTTCCATTTGAATTCAAAAGATTGCAATTCCCGATCAATGTCAGTTTCGCTATGACAATCAACAAGTCCCAAGGACAAACGTTAAGCAAAGCTGGTATAGATTTAACTAAAGGTTGCTTTACCCATGGGCAACTATACGTGGCATGTGCACTTGCGAGGAATGCCAGTAGTGTTGTTGTTTTAGCCCCAGAAAATCGTACAAAAAATATTGCATATAAAGAAATTTTTCAATAAGGCTAATACAAAAAAAACTGAAAATAAATGATATAATAAAAATAAAAATGCAAAAACCAAAAAAAAGAACTATTTTTTTTATTTATTAGACATATTAACTAATTAAATAAACTATTTAACTTTTTTGTTAAATTCCACGTGGATGAAGTCGCGGGTACAGCTAGTTTATTTATATTAATGTGTCGCTCAATGAGTGCCATGTTGCCATGTTGTTGTGACGTCATAAAGTAGCATCATCTTTTGCCTTATTTTTGGGTAAACTGTCATGTCAATCTTTGCAATAAATATCTGTCATCAAGAATCTATCGAAAATTTTAAAGTTTTCATTGCAGGCATTCATTGCATTAATATTAGGTCTTTACCTATGAAATTGCCGTTTTTCACGAAATAAATGAAGCGTAACTTTTTTGTATATTTTTTATTTCTATTAATCAAAATAATCACCCATGCAATCAATGCATCTTTGCCAACGCATTGGTAGCTTATTGATGCCTTTCTTGAAGAAATCAGCTGGACGGGAGGCAACAAATTCTTCAAAGGCATTTTATACTGCCTCTCGGGTATTGATTTTTTTTCCCGCCAAGAAGTTATCCAAATTCTGGAAAAAGTAGAAGTCTGTAGGCGCAAGGTCTGGTGAGTACGGCAGATGACGGAGAACTTCCAACCCCAACTCTTGTAGCTTGGAGACCGTCTGCAGTATGAGGTCGCGCGTTGTCGTGCAGGAGCAGTGGAGCCGAACGATTGACCAAAGCTGGTGGAAGACGTGCGAGCTTCTCCATTATTGTGTTCAGTTCTTCACAGTACACATCTGCAGTAATGCTTGTCCCGTTTAACAAGAAGCTGTGATGAATTACACCCGCGTTAGACCACCAAACAGTGACCATCACTTTTCTAGGGGTAAGTTTTCGTTTAGGGCATTGTTTGGGTGCTGAACCAGGGTCCAACCAACTTGCTGAGCGCTTACAATTGTCAAACACGATCCATTTCTCGTCACAAGTAACAATGCGGTTCAGAATTCCTTCATTTGTATGCCTGCTGAGCAGTGCAAGGCACGTCTCCACGCGTACTTCGCGCTGGCGGTCATTGAGTTCGTGGGGTACCCATTTGTCAAGCTTTTTTACCTTGCCAATTTGACGCAAATGGACCAATATTGTTTTGATGCTAACGTCGAAAGCTGCTGCTAATTCAGCCGTGGATTGAGTTTCATCAGCTTCCACAATTGCCTTTAATTCGTCATTGTCGACCAAAGTTTTCGGACGACCACGGGGTTCATTTTTCAGGTCAAAATTTCCAGAATGGAAGCGGGTAAACCAATAACGGGTGGTGCGTTCGTTTGTAGTGTTCGCTCCGTAAAAGTCGTTGATGTTGCGTGCCGCTTGTGCCGCTTTGCTGCCACGACGGTACTCATACTCCATAATTACTCGAATTTTTAACTTATCCATGATGACGAAAAATGTTCGAATGCGTTGAAAACAAAACACTAACTATTAAACAAATGACGAGTTTAGAAAAAGAATTCTATGTTTGTCAAATAGAATTAATTTGAAATTAGAATTATCAGTCAAAAAAAAAATATTTTCATTTGAAATGGCCAGTACGGCAAAACGGCAGTTTCATAGGTAAAGACCTTATATAAACTTTGTTATGCAATTTAAAAAGATAACTGCTCAGTGACGTCATAATACGAATATCTTTGAAAATTGGGTTAAAATAAATTACAGCACAGAAATTGGAAATATTACATTTCTTTCTCAAATTTATACTTTCAGAAGATAGTATAGAAAATTATTATATACCCGTAGTATTTTATTTATTAGTATTTACCCGTGAACCGTGTACACGGTGAGTACTCAGGTTCCCTACTAAAACGTTATGAAACTAAACCATTTATGAAGAAAACGATCACTGAGTTGTTATGAGAAGATCACCTTCGACAAGAACATACAAAAAAGGTCATGGTCGGAGAGCGATCCAGCACCACAGACTAAGACAAAACCCGGATTCACCCACAATAAGGCGATGGTGTGTGTTTGGTAGGATTTTCAGAACTTTAAATAGAGAGTAATAGAAATGATATGCGAAGTGGTGGCAAGAGCCAAGTATAGGTGTCTTTAGGCCTCATACTCGATATTACGTGACTCAGTCCGCAACGAACCATCGTCGTCAAGCGTACATCGTGGTGCATGTTTTATAAATGTACTATTGTGCTTTTCAAATTGTCAAAACTGTTCAGGAAAGGGTGATTCTTCTTTTTAGGAATTAAATAAAACACTGGTGATTTAAATAAAACTCTTTTAAATCGACTTTACAAGTAAACAACAATGACAATCAGAACATTGTAAAATTACAAGTATTGATGACGATAACTTTTCTAATAGTACGTTTTAATTTTCAATGTTTCTTGGTCTCTAATACAAATCAAGCGATATTATAGAGACATCTATAATATAAATTTAAATTAGCAATAGCAGTGGCACCAGTGGCAAGTTAACTAAAACAGAGGCATTTCTATTTCTATTATAAGTTCTGTAGGTAGGTAGATTCTAGGTAGAATTGGAAGGGAGACGGTTATTATCAGCTTTTGCCGTCGAGTAGCCATCGTTTCGGATCTTTACACCTTAACAGCTGATGAGGCTCCAGCCAGAAATTGAGAAAAAATAGTCAGAGTTGAGCAACTGAAAGAGTTTACTAGTTCATTATGATAACGCCAAACCAGACACTCTGCAAAAAATACAAGAATTTGGCGGGGAAGTGTTAATGCATCCACCATACAGACGTAACTTACCACCTTCACATTTACACTTGTTTCGGTGTCTTCAAAATTATTTAGGTAGTGTAAGGTTGACAACAACAGAGGGCTGTCAAAATTACTTGTCGCTGTTTTTAATCGGAAGTCTCAAAATTTCTCCAGCGTCTGCATCATATCACTAACTGCAAGATGAAAACAAGTTATTGAACGTAATGGTACACATAAATGTAAATTTAGGTATAATAAGATAAACATGTTAAATAAAACACCAGATTTTATAGCGATTGATAAAATTTTTGAATAATTACTCGACACTTCGGCTGTTTTACAGAATCATATCTTAAAGAATGGTTGGGCTGGTCCATGGAGTGTTGACAAACTGCAGAAATTGTTACTCTTTTGTTTATAATATCAGCTGTGTGTTATTTAAACCGGGTTGACATATTCCGTTTAGTTTGACCAATTTAGTAAAGCCCATAGCCACAATCAATTTTGTTACCAATTACATATGATTAAACGAGATAAAATCGAGAAAACATAAGGAAATATCATTTTGTATGTTTAAAACGGAAGAAACCTTCCCTAGCCTTAGGTATATAACAGAAAGCTTTGGTCGTATACTTTTAATATACCGTAACAGGAACTGAGCAGGAATGTAGGCTACCTACCTGCATCATTGCTAAATTATATAAGTTTATTTATTGCAAGACTTCACTTTGAATAACCTAAGCCCTTATGGCTTCTATTTGATTTGCTTTTGAAGCATTATTAATAATCTAAGTAATAGGTACTGGTGATCAAATAGGTTAAAGAAATGAAATGAGGTGCTGGGTTTGAATCTTGGAGGAAACAAATATTTGTTAACAAATGTATATGTTTGTGTTCGTTTTATTTATTGTTAAAAAGCATTCTTGCTTTAATTTTCTCTGAATGTATCAGTGAAAAAAAAAACAAAAAAAAAGCTACTTGATTGAACAAAAGATAAACCTTTCACTTTTAAACACTAATGTCAAATCAAGACACTTGGCCTTGCTAGAATTTAAATAATCGAAATTTCAGCGGTCTCTAGATAAAAACGTAAATATTGATATTATTCATCAGCTCTCGGGATGTGTCACAGCACCGAAGTTAAGTCATTGCTTACGATTCTACGATTGGTGTAAGGACCCGCCGTCAGTTAATTTTTCCGTGTATTCTCATATTGGACACGACAAATACTATCCTGACTTTTTTGCCGTACAGATGATGTAATTATCTCGTGATAATTCTATATCTCTGTCAATGCAGTGTTCCTGTATAAAAATTGTTAATCTCTTTTAAGCACAACGACATAGAAAGCTCATCTGTAAATCTTGTTTTCAGCATATTATTCTAAACCCGGACTCACACTCACTAAACTTTAAGTAAACATCAAATTGAGGATAGTATTAAAATAAGTTGACTTCTCCGGCCCTCAACTGCAAGTCAGATGGAGTTTGTGATTGCTTTACGTATGTCTGCCAAAGCTTCATGAAAATAAGATGCTCATCCAGTTTGTAAAACTTAAGCTTTTATAACGAGAAGTTGAGTTGAGACTTTAATTTTTAATATAGGGGTTGATAACTTAAGCTTTTATAACGAGAAGTTGAGTTGAGACTTTAATTTTTAATATAGGGGTTGAAATGTGTTTTTAAACCGTAGATGTATGAAGTATACTTATAGATCAGGTAATTAATGAAATGATAAGTGAATGCCTAGTTTTTTATATAAAAATACAGAAAGATAGCAATAGAATTTTGCAGCTTAGATTTAAATTTATGAGTAAAATTTATGGATACTATCAAATGCAATTGTGAGTAAGTAGAAAGTATTACTTGTAAGGCGCATTAAATTTAGACGTTTTGTGTCAGAACGCTACAGGGCCGGAGCAGTACGGTAGTCGGCCTATGCACGGATGATCGCTTTTTTTCATACAAAGCCCGCGGAGCGGCAACGGAGCAGCGCTGTCGTGCACAAGCACGACAACAGGGCGCCAACGTCACAAATGCCACATAGACATCATTAACATACGGACGCACTGCAGTCTGATACGCTTTTAATTTAGACGGTTCATATCGAACTGCTGTTGTCCTGCAGCGGCCTTGCTAGGGGGTACAGCAAGCGACACACTAAACGTGCGGCAGCGGTCCGACAAGAAACGTCTAAATACAAAGCGCCCTTTTACGCAGCAATAAAACTCAAAGTTTAACAAATCGATTGACTTGAAATTTACAACGTTGCTTTTTGTTATAACAGATTATAAAAAGACTTATTTTCTCAGCTTTCACGGAAATGGTAAACTATGCCGTAGAAAAAACAAATAAACAATGAAAACAAACAACAGTTTTGTATTTACAATGCAATATTTAATTATTTGTTTTCAAAATAAACTTTATTTTTAGATTAATAATATGATGTGTTTCAGGCAGAACCGGGTTCAGTCCCAATATCACCAGTCAAATCATTAACACAAATATTTTCCTACTGCCTTTAAAACTAACGTAATCAACTACTACTGATCGTATTTTTTTAACGATACTATTTTTTTTAAATATTCTCAAAATAGACTCACACACAACGTTATCCAAAATAAGCTCCCGCCTGTTTAAATATGTAGGCATGTTTGCTCGTCCCGGAGCCCATGATTTTCGTCTATCGACCAACACAAAGGCAGGGGTGAATAGTAAAAGGCTCCTGACACTCGAGCGGGTTTTTCATCAGGCGACAACAAACCAGTGCAGCTTTCAACCCACCTTTTGAGATCCCTCGCAAGATTAGGCACTAGGTCTTGTGTGGGAACGATAGTGATGCGGTCCGAAGTATTTTCGTTGTCGATCTCGACGCTTACTTGATAGTTACTATGTACTTTAATATCTGTTAAACAGTTTGTGTAGTTTTTTGTTTCTATTTTATGTTTAACCTATTACAGAGTTTAGGGCGGGTATATAATTATGTAGTATTTAAAGTTACTGTGAATCTGTAACATCAGTCAGAGAATAAATAGCATACAAGCATAATGTAATGATCCATTAAATTCTCGTTGCCAAACAGGAACTTAGATTGTTTAAAATATTTTAGAACATTATTCCATGACAATATCAAGTCCATTGAATATATCGTCGATAGGCCTTGATACAACAAATTTAATGCTACCTAACAATTAAACGTTACATCGGGGTTAAAAAAAGTATTGTTAAAAATTAAAAAAACAGGTGAAGGTTTGCATTTTTTTCCTTTACCAAACAACTTTTCCCAGGAAAAAGATTGAATTCGTGAATACATTTTCTGGCCTATTTCGTATCCTGAACTGAACAACTTTCGAAAAGAATCAGAATTACAATTAAAAACGCAATGCTGAATGCCAAACGTACTCGTTACAGAAGGTCTACGCCCCGCCATATTCACGGACTGCGCGGACTTTTTCGCTGCTGCTTATCATATCGGTAAGTCAGTTGATTAATGCTGCAGACATTTCATTTCAGACAACATTAACAAAAAAATCACTAAATCGACCTAAGCTTCTTGGAAAAAAAAATTTTCAATATAAGCAACTCTCATCTGCTTCAAACTCAAAAGTTACAAAACTTTTACACTGGTTCTCAGATTTTTCAAATCAAGTTCTGTTTGAGACAATTTTCCTGACAAATAAACTATTTATTTATTTTTAAAATATTGGAATATCATATTATTGACCACAACGAAAGATCAATCGAATATTACGTGAACGAAGAAAAAAAATTTTGATCTCTGTGCCAACAAAACAAAGGTTATGAGATTTTCTTTATTCAAAAATTTAATACCATCTTAAACATCTTGAAACAAACCAAAACAATTTGAACAATCGATACACGCAACGATTACATCTCTAGCTTGTTACTCGCGTCACCGCCGCCGCAACTTACGACGCGACGTGGCGCCACTCGACACCGCGCCCGTGATGATTCAGCCTTCTCAATCCAAAAGCCTTTTTTCCATTCGACACATTCATTCTTTACCATTCCTGCTCATTTCCGTTTGAATCCCAAAGTTTTGCTCTCACGCATTCTGAAACGTTCCTAATATACGAACTATTGCACCGTTTTCGTGTTCAAACATTTGTGAATAGGCTAGAGTCTTTTTGTGTTTAGATTTTTAGCTCCTAGTTTTAATAGGGATATAAATATATTTTATGTCGCGTAATATAACTATTCTACAAATTTAGCCAGATTCATATTGTGACCGTAAAGGCAAAAGAGAAACATTTAAATGCATTTATGGGAATAATAATAAATCTTATGGACGCAAACAAAAATTTAATATATTTTTTATTATATCCATCAAATTTTGACGCCCTTCTGCAATGAAAAATGACAAGCGCCGTTATTTATGAACAATTATTATTTGTTTCTTGCACGCAACTATAGACTAGGTACAGACGAAAACTGAAACATTTTGCGTGGGAAAGGGCACAGATATAAAATTTCGATAATGATTGTTTTCAATTCGTCAGTTAATATTTATCCAACATTACATCATATAAATTTATTCTTATGTATATATATATATATATATATATATATATATATATATATGTGTATAAATTCATATGTATGTGTAATATTATACGAGCCCCAATGCAAAAGAGTTCGTCTAGTGCCAAATATTACAAGTGTCTAATATTCGAAGTAAAATTCAGATAAATAAATAAAAACTTTATTAGTTCAATAAATACACAGTGGTTTTGAACACTTAATGATTTTATATATTTTCAGTGAAAAAAAAGTAACAAAATATTCCCCATTTAAATAAAATATAACAAATTCTTGGGGAACCATCCACGCAATAAACTTCATCCATCGCGTTCAACGGCGCAAAAGAGTTCGTCTACCACTCAGTAGCGTCATTTTTAGCATCGATCACGGCTTTTTATTATTCGTGGCATCATTGCTACTAATTCTTCATATTGTTGTGTAGTTATTAAGTCCCAGACAGATTTAATTTTTTCCTTTAGATTGCTTTTAGAGCTTGCTGGATATTTGCGCAGCATTTTTCCACCAAAGGGTCTCGAACAAATCTGACTACTCGACGGCCACTCCATTGTATGGATCTGATTCCGGCTGAACCAAGTCCTGGTTGTCTTCGCAGTGTGACAGGAAGCACCATCTTGTTGAAAGGTATAGGGATTACGATGTTTCAACGTTAGGATCGAGGGCACGAGTCTGGTTTCCAGAATGTTTTGATACTCTACTGCATTATCAGTTTCTTCTACAAAATATAGACGACTCAGACGACCCAGGCGACCCTCGTGATGGCATGCAGCCCAATATCATTACCGATCCAAGATCTTCACTTTTCTTTTGATACAATCGTTATGGAATGTTTCATCTTTATTTCTGATAACTCTTTTCCATACATCACCGATCGTCACTTCAAATTTAGATTCATCACTCCATATAATTTTACGCCACTGGTCTGCATTCCAATTTTCATGATCTTTAGCGAACCTTTCCTTTTTTGGAGAGGCGTGAGTAAAAGTTTCTCTTTAGTAGTATAAAACCCTTAGCCCAATCGTTTTACGACCTTCTTGCAGGTATCAACCGATGCATCTTTGTGAATCATCACTCTCCACTTCAAGGTCAGTTCTCCTGCGCGGGCACGAAAATTCTTTGTAAAGATTTTCCTTAAAGCTCGATTTTCAGTTTCACTTGTGATTCGCGGTCGTCCAGGTTTCTTCAAACATTTAACCGTGCCATCTTTCCTGTGATGTCGATGATAGTCTGAACTGTGGATCTTGTTAGGGATGAGTCCTTGGCTATTTGGTAAGCAGATTTGCCATTATTGTGGCTACGAATAATAATTTTTCGTACTTCGTCGGCGATAGGATTCCCGCGAGCCATTTTATTTGAAAATAATGATAAAACTGCATAAAATTATGGTTCTTATGTTTGGAAATATAAGAGATGCATTATAAATTATAAAAAGAGACGCATCATGTGACAGATCATTTCTATTTTAAAATCGAATTTTACTCATTTTCAAATAATACAGGTTAAATTGAGACTTGGACAAACTCTTTTTCGTCGATTAAGAACTAGACGAACTATTTTAAGTTAGTTGTAGCAAATTAAAGTGCCCATAAATACATATTTTAGTAAAAGAAGTTTTGATTAAAAGTGCCTGATTAACAACAATAAGATGGAGAATTTTACTATGCTTTTTTTTCAAAGTCCTGTTTTGCAGCCTTTGCAATATATGACGACGAACTCTTTTGCATTGGTGCTCGTAGTTTTGATTTATTATGGTATACCAACTTATGTGTACATTCTTACATCTATAAAAACTATGCCCGATTATGTATCATTTGTTAAAATCAGTTTTTTTTTCTATATTATTGTGTAGAACACTTTAAGCGATTGTTTTTGTTTTGTTTTGTTAATGGCAATAAAGAGTTTTTATTATATTATTATTAATCAGACTATCTTAGGTAGTTTTGTATTTTCATTCATTTAATTGAAATTAAGGTAAAATAGTATTTTTAATTCAATGTTTTATTTTCTTCAAAGTACAGTAAAATATATTCGTTTTCAATGATGATTGTACAGTAATAACCAGCCATTTAACTAACATCAATCATCCGCTGGGTTTTTGTTTCATTTTATTACCGCAATATAGAGAAAGTGGGTTATTAAATAAAATATTTTAGTCCTTTATTTCAAGTTCATATGAAAGAGCTATTGCTTTTTTGTGTTAATTAAAATAAACCCTTATCAATTAATTAGCCTTGTGGTCTGGTACAGAGTATGACATTGAGTTACCACCAAAAAGAGCTATTTCACTATTAAAACTTGTTACAAAATCTGAAATATTTTATCATTTAAATAAAACGTTTGGTTTCGTTATGAATTCACTAGGCGATTCAACAGAGTCGTCTACATGTACTTATCGAGGTGTACAAGTTGTCGTGCCACTTACGCCGGAGTTACCAGATTCGAATTCCAGTAGGGAGAGCATCTATTATTTTGTATGTTTATGCTGGCTTGTCTGTTCGGGTTTTTTCTTAACGCAAACTCTGTTTCAGCCAACCACAGCTCGTTTGGGGATTTAATTAAGTAAAGTAGTATAAGGTTTAACAAATTAATTGTTAGATTAATACAACTTACATGCGTAACTACAAACTAGTCCAGATAGTTGCTGGATAAAATTTAAAGTTAATTATTACATGTGGAAGTTCAGTCAACCTACATTTAAAAAAAAAATAATTACATTAATATTACATAGAATGATAACCTTTAAGGAATGCTTTTGCACAATATAAGGTTTGTTTATATCTGTGCAAATCAATAAAGGATAATATGATATAGTTGCAGTAGAGTTTTTTTTGTTAAGATCTCGTCTTGGACGGTACTGTAATCCTTCTACTTTGTCCTCCATAATAATCACTTTTACTTGGTTAAGAGAAGGATAAGTCATTTAATTAAAAGGAAAATAGGCCATTCCAACATAAGCCCACCGTGGGCAACGCAGTCATTGGTCGGTAAAGTAATCACAATCAATGTTTATAAATAAAACTGCTACGATTATAAATGTTCATTGTTGCTGATGCCACTTACCATTAAGAAGTAAAAGCAGGGGCAGGTACACTTTTTTGTGGAAAAAATAAAACATATTGGATACAGCAACCAACCTATGCCCACCTATGCCAACCTATTTTCGGAGATTATTAAAATGACTTTACTTTAAAGGATTTGCGACATAACGATCGCTAGTTTTAATTTTTAATAAAAATATCTAGTTGCTACATAACTAGGTACAAAGATTGTGTCACACATCTAGGAATGCCTTTGTGTGTGATTTACTGTGTTCGAAAAAGTTTACAATGTTGAAAATTCCTTAGGTGTTAAAGTTCTAGCAATATTTAGCTTATCACATGTAAGGTTTTGTCACCCGTGTTAATAGTCAGTAATGTGCAAATATTCGAGAGCAAAATACCAACGATTACATTGCAAGCGTAATAGAAAGATTCCGTGTGGCTAGTTTCAAGAAAAAGAAAGTGCTTTTACGATATAAATATTTTCAAGACGCGCCTTGTTACAGTTACGTAAGTAGCTGTGAGCTAACCTTAATTTAAAAATAAAAATATACCTCTTATTAAAACCAGTCCAAAGTAAAAACAGTAAATAAATGGTAGCCTTAAATTACTTGTAAAAAAAGACTGATATAAAATGCATCAAAAATTTATTAATATGCTTTTTATTTTCTTGAATAATAATAATAAATAATAAATCCCCAGACAAACACACCAACTGTATGGCCCCAAAGTAAGCAGAGCTTGTGTTATGGATGACCATACAGCGAAATGGGGGGAACCCAGAATAAACATACATAGATAAATAAAATAGAAAAGGGAAATGCTCAGAATTCTCAACTCTACCCGACTTTAATAGGTAGGTCGTTTTATTTTATAAATGGCACTAGATCTTGGTGTTTATAAAATCTCAGACCGAGGAGTGAGGTGGTTATCTTGTACCATTGTGCTCCAACCGCCAAAAAGAATCCAAAATTCTTCTCGACCTCATTACCCCTTTTTGTACAGTGCCTAGTACCACTTATTAAATGCACTGCCATCTTTTAATTTTCACTTATAAGTAGAGAAACTGGTGCTCAGCGCCATCTACAAAATAAATCTTATAACGTCACTTACGAGCGTTCAAGCCGCTGTACTTCTGAACTGCAAGTAGTACATAGAATGGTCGAGAGATAGTACGAATAGCATTTACCGTTTAAGGGGATGAATAGGGTGATAGCAATAGAAATAGGCAACGCATTAGCAAACGAACTGAATGTATAGTCCATGCAGAAAATACAAAGAGATGTTTTAAGCAATACGGCAGTGATTCTCAATGCAGACTGACGTGTCAGGATCTATAGTTCAATTCTCTCTTCGCTAGGGGCGCTGGCGTCAGTGCTGCTTATGGTTTGGTGGCGTGCACTCGGAATTTGTTTGTCAAGTCTCGTTTTAGTTTGTTTCTCAGTACAAATAATGCGTTGCATTATTTCATTTTAAAGGAACCCGGATCAATTTCCTTTGATTTTATCAAAATTAAATGAAAGAAAAAGAATGTACTTTTTTACCCGTAAGAATGTATAAAGCCGTCGGCTTCACCTGATGCGCGGTTTACACGTAGGAACCTATCAATTAGTTAAGTTGGTAACTAAACTTTAACTAAATTTTAAGTAACAACATGTTATATATGTGTCCAAACGGATTATGTAGTTAATTTGCATATGAAAAAAAAACTGATTAAATTTTAATTTAAAAAGTAAATGGTTAGGCTTCAGCTGGAGTCGTACAAATACTGAACATTTTTACTACGCGAACTATTAGTAAATATTATATATTTTACACTGTTCCAATACCTAATTTATTGTTATTATTTATTTTTTTATTTATTTATTTATTAAGTATACAAAACAATCTTATAACTAAATGGCATATGGTTAATGGTTGTTGGGCATATTATGGGCGATTTCTTGAACTGTTCGTAGGCGTAAAACTTATAGTAAGATTAATTTAAGAAGTGCGATTTGACAGTTGCTGTTTAGGGTTGAAGTGTCTACAAAAGGGTTGTCAAAAAATCGATTTATAGGAATGAAATAGTTTCGATTACTCAATTCTAATAAAAGGTATCGATTTTGTTATCAGAGGAATAGATGATAACCGATGCATTAAAGCATAGAATAAACGTTCATTTCAACTTGCCAAACAAATATTTCAACTATTTTGATAGAGTTCAAGCTGAGGGAAATAAATGTATATAAATAATTGGAATAATTGGAAATAAATGGAAATAAATAATGTTTTTTAAGGTTGTGAAAAACGGTGACGATCTTATTGTCGCTCTGATGAAGGCTGACGGCGTTCCCATGCTACAGCCGGCAAGGTGGTTTTTAGTGGGTAGGTGCCACTTTGGTGAGTCCCACATCACCGTCGCGGAAGTCGGTTGCCTGCGGCGGTATGCATGACGCATCTTCTACCTCCCTGCCGTGAGGGTGTTGATTCGCCGGCAAAAAAAAGAAAAAACATTCGGCTACCGTTCCAGTGCGGAACTCAGAGACATGATCATATTTGCGTTGACCAAATATGAATCCTATAAAGCGATTTTGAAGGCGCTCAAGCTTATTTAATTGCTCCTCAGTCAAATCAAGATAGCTTATATCGCAGTAGTCTGATAATGGGAGGATTAATCATTGCGACAGTGCAATTTTTGTCTGTATGGGTAGGAAATTGCGAAGTTTTGTAAGAGATTTAATAGCTGCAAACACTTTCCTGCTGTCCAAATTCATTTGTGGTGTCCAGGAGAGTGAGGAATTTTTTTACATTGCCAAACTTTACGTTCGGAAGTTGGCCAGGTAAATGTTGAGAAATCATGTATGGACTACCAATTGTGGTACTATGAAAACTGAAGTCACTGTTCAACTCACCTGATAGACAAGAGCCAAATGATTCATTTTTACAGCTAAGATCAGATTCGTGCATAAAATATCTAAATAAATACAATTTAAATAATAATAATTAAATAAATATATAAATAAAGGTATATACAATTACTCTTATTTAGAAAATAGCATCACCCACCAGCCTTTACAAAAAATAATTAAAAATAAAGTTAAAATAAAACTATAAATTTATCCGAGTCCATTTCCTCATGGTACTCCTTTGTACTTTTTTGACTCGAACGCCAATAAACAATTATCAATAAAACCTCCCACAGATCCAGCATGACAAATTATCAATCGGCCACCTTTCCCAATGGGCACTTTTGTGCTAGAGGAGAGACTATCGTCCGTCCACGACTTTGAAACGTTATGGTTACCATTTAACCACGTTTCATTAAGAAATATGACTTTATTCCAGTCGGTTATACTATTCGTTTTGCGTAAGAAAGTCACTCTATCTAATAATTATTTTCTAATATTTTAACAATAATGTATAATGCTTGTCTATATGAATGCCGTAAAAGAAACTTTCTAAACAAACGGATGTAAAAATCAATTGGATAAATATGCACTTAGTGATTCCCTTGTTAAGCGACGATTTCTGAATTTAAATCGATTTATCTCAACCTCAGTAATGATCATAAAGTAGCAACACTACATTCAATCAACAATTTTTCTGATTGATTGTAGGACGTAAATGCTGTACGTCACTGTTTTATGTTTGGTAAATTTTTTTGCAAAGTTACGTTACGTTCTATGGTCAGCTGTAAAATCTCACTTCTTAAATTAATCTAAATATAGTAAAAAATGAAATTCAAGTGTCTATTTGTAATGTCGAAATAGACAGCTGTAACCTAAATGCTTATGACTGTTCACATAATACCTACTTAAAAATTCAGGTTTACGATTTTGTTTATCTGTCTTATTGTCGACGTAAGACGCAAATGAAGGCACGAGCAAAATCTAGTAACTCAATAAGAAATAATATGATTACTTCACCTTAGTAACGCTTATAACGCTTGGTAACGCTTTTGCAGTGAGAGATTTTGTGCAGCTTGGAAAAATAGTAAATAAATGGTAAACATTTTCTTGTTCAAGGCCTTTTGTCAATCTTTTTACACCTGTGGTCTCTGGGTCAGATATACTAAGTGGACATACGAGTCGAATATAACAATACTTTCAGGATTCTGTTGGGGCTGTCGCAGCGCTATAGTGTTTCAGGTATGTTTGCTGAGGCACAAACGGATGATTTTTACGCTCAGTGCGACTCCGCGCTAGCTACAATACTCTCCTGAAGGGTTTTGTTGATCGTTGAGACTCCTCGATGTTGCGTCCTTGGGAGAGCCTCATAAAAATGTCATAAAATCCATTAGCTTACTAACAATAGTTTTAAGCCACTGTTTTCATAACTACTCTGTGGACTTTTATGTCTGAAATAAAGATTTTATTATTATTATTAAATGACACGATAGGTGGCGCTAGTAAGTTGAACATATTTTTAGTTAACGTTTCTCTTATAAGAAAGGCAAGATCTACTCCACACAGCCTGTTTTGTTGTAAATATTTATTACGTATTATTTTACATTTATTTAATTATTTGTTATTGAAGTAACCAAGTCTTCTTTTTAGTCAATTGTCTTATAATGTATATTCGGACCAGCTCAGGCCCATCTATCAAGCTAACTGGAACAAGGTCTTAATTTGATTGAGGTAAATCCCCCATTGCCAGGAAAGTGACCAGGAACATCATTTATTTGATTAATCTCAAGTTATATACAGTGCCGTCAACATACCTGTTTTGTGGACCAAATCAGTAGTAAAAGATTCTTATGATTATAAAATTATATTGTAAAAAAAAATGTTAATGTAGAAGGCAGCGCCAGTCTTGATGGCACAGACAACTTGGTCAAAATGTACCTATATAGTAGACCCTGCTAGTTTTCTGGCTACAATGTGGCAATATACATATGTTTATATGGTCCTATAAACTATACAGTTACCGTATTTTGCAATTATTTCAACTGCTACAAAAACACACCTCGTTAGAAAATTAAAACTTTGTTAGAAATTTTAAAACGTTTCTCCTGAGAAACAATATCTACCCGTGTTTTTTGCAATCAATGGGTTTAATTGCGCTCGTCTAAAGTAAAATAAAAATAAAATCAAAAGAACATGTCTTGATTGGAGTTTATTTCAAACATACCGAAGATTTCATACAATATTCTCAACCTCGTCGCTGTATTTTTCTGCCAATACAAAGTAAACCATCGTATCTTAAAATGAAATCCTTGGCACGCATAACATGCTTTTTTATCTTTATACATATTTTGTTTCCGCCCTACTGTACACCGAACACCCCAATGCCCCAAAAAGCAGATGTTGGTACGGTACGTTGTGTTCTCTTATAGTAATTACTTTTTGCTTTTGCTAGAGTTTTTTTCGTTATTCAATGTATGTTAGATTTCAAAAGTTTTCATTGAAAGATGTCAATATTGAACCTAATAAAATGAGTGAATAGCAAATGTTTTAAAATATTTTTTGTATATTTTATTTTTCTAACGAAAGGTTTTTGGCAGATGCCTTAAAAAATTATAGCCTGCCTTTTAAACAATAGATTTCATAAAATATCTGAGAGAAATTCTTTATTGGCCCATTACCAAAACTTGAAGACTTCATAAATTATTAATAAACTTGCAGTCTTTGATAACTTTAAAAAAGCCATCGCCTCTCCATTAGTACCTCCAAAAGCTAAGATTGAGGGCTGATAACTATGTACCTTGGCAATTATTTCCCATTGAAAAAAGGAAAATAAACGAAGCACTTTGGGTAACATTCCCAACATCTTATTACAGCCATGAGGTTGAAATATAATTTTTCCTTGTTATTTTAAAGTGTTTTTCCTTAATATCTACCGCCATTTTGCTCGGTGAGCGACCTGTGTTGCGCATATTGCGTATTTCACTGTAATTATTTTATTTTTTTATTATGGTTGTGTTTTCTAATGATTATTGCTATAGAATAAAGGATATATATACGTTTAGAGTTTTTGTTTCAGGTGTTAAAAACGTGCGTTACGGATCTGTTTTACCACCGAATCGATTGAGGAAGTAGCAAATGATATTTAGTGATTCGACACTAATCGAAAAATTGCGAGCGCAGCAATCTTTTTTTTGTTTCCCTCCGCGGGGAGGTCAGTTGCCTGGCAGAAGCCTAAGTATTTAGTATTGCGCTTTCAGGGGATGGGGTTACCTAGCATTCGGACATGGGGATCGTTTGGACGCTGGCGTTTGTGGACGAAGCGAATGGTAGTCAGAAAGAATGAAGAATGAATCCGTGTCGTCTCAACATAGAACCCATTCTCCAATCACATAAACCAGGTGTTTAATTAGAATGTGGACTTGACCGCGCTGCAATCGTAATCGTTCTTATGTTTTTATCGATAATTTTACCTAACTAATCAACCCACTTCGGCCGGTCACTTCTCCCTGGGACACACTGTATAAAGAGGAATTTTACTTGTCAGGAATAAACGTCTGTGTTCAACAAAGCGCATTATTCTACCAGAATTTGAACACAGGTACACTATCGACAAAGGTTGAGCTACCATCGACACCTCGAAACTGCCATAAACGGTTTTTCAGCTCGGCTATAAAATATTGTAAAATAATTTTGCTCCCCTTTTGAAATGAAACATTGAATACTAAATAATTAAACAGTTCAAATAAGTTAAAAGTGAATATTTAAAATCGTTTAATATTAATTGAATCTGATTAACAAATTCCTAGACCTTCATCGTAATCAATACAAATAAATAAAAACTAAAATAAACAAAAACTAAAATGATACACTATGGTTAAAATATCTTGTTTTTTCACACGGTGAGAAGTTACTAAAACTCTGATAGATAGCCAACTTACAACTACTTTAGGCTTTTGTTTGTAAGAATTTGAGCGTAGTTTATTACAAATAAAGGGTCTAAAGAGTCTGGCCCACCTGCGATCGTTTTTTGTTTTTTTTTTTTTCAAAATTGCGGTATATCTATTGGTGATACTCTAATGCGCGGTTTACAAGTATTAAGTAGTTAAGTTGGTACATTGACCTCTAACTAATGGACAGGCCCTAAGTACGAAAAAAACGTGCATACCTAAAATTGAAATGTAACATAAAATGGCGTCCATTTTTAGTGTTGCACAGAGAGTATCGAATCTACTATCGATATTTTAAAACTAAATATAGAACTTGCAATATAATATTGTAATTTAATGAACTTTTGCGAGAGATTGACGTAAATAAAATAATCATAGTTTATGGTTTATTTACTTTCATTATAATTCTTTTAATATAAAAAATAAAGAACTATACAGTTTATTTTCTTATTCCTGATATAGTCCCGTCAAATTAGCCAGAAAAATAGCGGTCAGTTTGCATTAATTCCCAAAATGCTGAATTTTGGTACAGACCTGGGGTACACTATTATAAATAAAACACCGAAAGATCCCATGTTTGCTTAAAAAGTTATTCAAGGTCAAGCATCAAAGTTTTCGGTTCAATCAATTAAAGTCTGGCTTGTCTTCAATAATTACGATTCATAAACAGACAAAACAACTACCAATAATATACTAATATTCAATAACAAATTTAACAATTCTAAGCAAGCTTAATTCCCTCTTTCTTCACGCCTTTTTGATTCAAAAATACTCGCACAACGGCAAGCAAAGCAAATACCGTTTCGATATGATTTACTGCGTAAGCCCCTGTTATCATTTACATGGAAAGTATGAAAAATAAAAACATATTAATAATGATCATCGATATCTGGTTAAATAATCAAAGCTCCGGAACATCACTTTTGACAGCTTTTTTTGACAGTAATGTAACAATAAATGGCGATTTGTGGCACGCTAGCCACCTGCTATGACGTCACTACATGATTGATATTTTAGTGACAACATACAAAAATAGTACTATCTCTTTCTTTTATTAGTATTTTTGTATAAGTAAAGGGAGATAACCATGTTCTTCCTCTTCTTCCTCGTCGATATACATAACTACTTATTTATATAGGACATTACGGCTACTCCATGTATTTATCACCTCGCTGAGTTGGTAACAAAATTTTTACTAAATTTTAAGTTACTACATGTCACTTGTGTGTCCAAACGAATTAAGTAGTTAAGCGCATAAGTTTAGTAAAGATGGCCGGTGACGAAACTTAAGGAATTCGTCAATTCTCTACTTATATTTGTGATTAGCGAGGATTTGGACAATTTCAGAGAAGAATTGGTTTTCGATATTAAAATCTCAACAAGCATTCTTATTTTAAATATTCTGAAATTTAAAAAAAAAGGAATAAATGCGAAATACTTGCGAGCTCTTGTCGCCAACCGCTTTGTCAACTTATGCAGTTAACTAAAAAATCACCTCCAAACGTCTTAAGTGAGAAGCCCCACCTACTTATAAGAAAAAGAGAACAAATCCTAATCTACTTAATCACTTGCGTACTAAATTTTAACTTACCACTTGTCACTCAACTGACTGTTTACACGTAAGTTTTAACGTGTAAACTTGCCATATATTAGGATACAACAGAAAATAGAACAGAAAATATATTAGATAAAGCAAGTCTAGAGTGGAATCCGAAATATAAAAAATATAGAAAGAATTCGAAAAGAATTTATGAAATATCCTAAATTCAAATCGAATTTGAATATAACAATAAAGAAATATCACTGTGCTCTTTCTCTGTTAACCTGTTTACACTAAAATTATGAATAATATAATTGAGTCTATATACTTACTAAGTATCGTACGTTTTGCCTGTCTACAAATAAACGCTCGATACAAAAATAATCATCACCCTCTCTTTCTCGTACTAATTATGCCTCTCTTTCATGAGCAGATCTTGTATTCAATTTACCAAGATTTATGATAACATCTTTTTTCTTTCGCTCCTAAAATTTAAAAAGACGCTAGGCAATTCTTAGGTTTTATTTTTATTTTAAGTTTAAGTGTATTATTTTTACATGGAAACTCTCTGTATGTAGGAAAGTCTCTGTATAACCTATAAGTTTTTTAAATATACACGCTGACTTTTTAACCGTTCAACGAAATTTACAGCTGACCCGTGCGATCTGTAAAAATAATCGATTTTTTTCATTTTAGCTATCTTGGTATCTTGTTAAAATATAAAAGTTGTTCAAAATTGTAGTTTGAACCCATGACTTTCCCATGAATGAATTATTCCACATACGTAATTGTATTTCATTTTCTTCACAATACATACAATCAGTATATACAGGCATCAAAATATGCTAATGTCATAGTTAAATGTCTGATCAAGCAAATAATTATTATTTAAACCTACTACAGTGCATAGAAAGACTGTAAATGATTTTTATAAGGCTATAATAGTTTTTCTATGACAATACTGCGCATATTTCTGAAATGGGACACTTTAAAGTGTATTGGAATACATTTTTGTATTTTTTTAAGTGTTCTTTATTGAGCTTTAAAAGTTTAGCTGTGCACAGTTACTTAAATCCTTTATAAAACAACTTAGTCATTTTTACAATGGTGCCTCTTGATTTAAAAGTATGTTAAAAATGTGGTAATTTTGTAGGTATAAATATTTGATTAAGCCAAGAACTACTTTTTGGCTTCCACTACTTTAGAAAGGCCTAAAATTCCCTCAAATGAATTAGGCAGTAAGCAATCCTATCTGCAAAAGGTATCCATGTTGTGACATATCCATCTACTTATCTATCATCTGACCTGAATAACTACGAGCGTACCTACTAGTATTGCTTTTCTAAAATACGAGACGGTGAGTACTTTTTAGTATCATAGTAACTCATTGCTTTCAGTTAATTTAATACACTTGTTGTTGGTATGTAAATAGCGTACATTTGGCATACCAAACAATTCGTATTAAGAGCAGCCCCGTTTTAACGAGTTTTCAGCAATTTTCAGCTCAATTTAAATAACAAAATATAACAGTCGAGAGGGAAAACTGAGGGTTTTAACATCAAACCTTTATTTTTTTATTTGAAATGGGAAATACGGCAGTGAAATAATGCAATATCATGAATTGACAAAAATTCTTTGATGTTTGAAAAAGCCGATAATTAAATTTAAATGTTTGCAAGGTCCAACATTTTTAAAATCAGTTAAATAGTTTCAGAAATTATGGATTTAATACAACATTTAATTTACAAAATTTTAATACAACATACAAACAAATTTAAAAAAAATGGTGTAGATATTGTTTAATATTTGAAAGTTACTTCATGAACAATTAAAAAAGAATACCACGTCATATTTAAAAAGAAAGAAATAATGTTTATTTCATATGAGCACTATGAAAGGATAATAAAAAAAAACATAATCATATTATTAAAAAAAATTTAAAAAATCTTAATTATAATACAAAACTTAGCTTGTTATAATGTAAAATATTAACAAAGAAACTATTCAGATATTTCAGGGCGCCAATAGGTTAAGTTTGTAAGATATTGGAATATAGTAGTTACAAATTAAATTTAATACAATATTCACACATTCATAACTTAATCATTACACAACACTTATGTGAAAACTTAAAATTAAAACAATGTTTATCATCTTAAAAACTTAAGTAACAACAAATAAATCAGCCATTAATGAATCAACAACAAAAATACCCTTAATGTTTCCAGTCATGGCATGAGTATTTCATTTTTCAATCCACATCAGATGCTTAATTATTTTCAATCAAAGCACAGTAATTGGATGAATAAGTAAATATTCCATTATTCAAACAGACACCGACGGTTTATGATCGTTGAATATTAATAACACGTACTGTTGAATTCAAAAGAATAAATCAACATTTGTGGCGTTTCGTGTGAAACTACACCGTAAACTGAGAAAGAAAAAAAATCATCTTTATGGGAAGAGAGATCAATTTTTTATAGATGCGAAAATCAATGGTCAGTTTTTACGAGCTCAGAACTTGCATCTGATTAGCAACTTTTCTTACAAACTTAAATAGTATTTTTTTGTCTGTAGTTTGAACCAGTTTAGAACCAAATTAGAACCAGTCTCAATGCTATTTATAATTATTCCTAGTATATGTGGTAGATAAAGCGTTATCTAGAAACAAATACGCACCTATGGAATATAGGATTTCAAAAAATAATAACACGAAACATTTTGTTTCCGGTCGCACAGAGTCTTTTGTCCGTAAAGCCATCAAGCAAGCCAATCAAGTACGAAATAGGTGATCCGCTGTGAGAGCGAGACGTCCCTTTCACAACGACTGGTCCAAAAGATAAGCTTCTTACCGGTATGATGAGAATGTTCCCTGGTGCAGAGAAATGTGTTCACGGCTTGTAAGCTTATTTATGTCAGGTTGTATTGAAGGTTTATCGGATTTTGTAAGATTTTGTTGGATAACTATGCCAAGATATTTTGTCTTCGAGTGATTTGGGAATTTTAAATGAATTTTTCATTTTTTTGATTTCAATGCCTAAAGCGGCATTTCCTACTAAGGTTCAATTATCAAATAAGTAATCATCATAAAATTGAGTAAATTACTCTAAATAATGAGAGGCTTAAAGAAACTGTAAAGGATATCTACAGTCGCCAACCATGAAACTAGTCGATCTCATTCCATCCACTTTTACAAAACATTACATTACATTATACACAATACATTCGTAGTTTTTATTTCCAAAAACGTCAAAGAATGTGTTGGTCACAGGTACGTAATACATCCGAGCCAACATGTCACAGAAATAAACTATTTGGCGCCCAATGAATGAACGCAATCGGATGCGATTAAATAGTTTACAGTCTATCAAATTACGCAGGGTTTCCAATTTTGGTTTAGCTTAGGTATTCTAGTAGGTAGTTACTTTTTGTGAATGGTCTGTATGGTGCACGTATGCTGTTGCTATTTGTGCTTTGGTAGTGTGACAAAATCAATAATTTTGTTGATACAGTAATTCATTAAATCGTACATTTAAAGAAAATACCCATTTATTTTATTAGTGAAGCTATTTTAAGCCATACAATTTGTGTACTCTGAGTAAACGAAATATATGATAAAGTTGATTATTATAAGTCTCCACATCAACGATACTTGATTAATATTAAATTAACAGATATATAGAGACTTAGATATGGCTTACATCTTCTTTTACTTTGTATTTGTAAATAAGAAAATGAAATTGGTGCTCCGAAATATTTTTAGCTTTAAGACTGACTTAATTTGTCATTTAACTTAATTCGTCATCTAAATTTTGACACTTCAGTTAAAAATAAAAAAATGTTAACAAAAAGTGTTGTTTCTATAATATAATAGCCGAAATAAACTAAATCAATAATAAAAACGAGAAAAGAATACGAAACGTTAAGTAAAAAAATTAAAAAGTTCAAATAAAATAGTTCAACTAGTTGCAATGTCTTTTGGCATGGAACCAATTTTATTTATTCCAATCGGATTTTTTGTACATTTATTTTTAGAATAGAACAAAAATAATCTATTATTGTTTGTATTCGGAGGACGAAAACTTTGATACTTTTCTACGATTTTCATGTAATCATCTCTGACTACGAAGGTTCAGTCGATTTTCGTTTTTATATCCTTTAAAATAATCAGTAAAGCAGTGTCAGAAATCGTTTGCACGTCATCCACTGTCAGTTTAACAAGCTCATTTGAACGACAGGCTCCACCAATGCCGAGAATTTACGCAACCTGCAAACAAAAATAGAAAAACTGTTACAAAATTGATGTTGATAGGTTTACAATTAAATAGTTCAAAATACCTACTTGTATTAAGCAAGATATGTTGAAGATTACTTACTTTTACTGCCAAAAAATGCGAGTCTGGCGCTTCATTCAAAAAGCGTTCAACATTTTGAGCGGTAAAAACAGGGATTTTTTTGGTTTATAGCCTTCTGGTAGCCTTTTAAGGTAGGCTTGCAAGTTAGAATATGTTTTTATATCAATGTTATGCCTTGTTTTTACAGTACACCGCAACATAGAATATATACTCCATAATGTCGATGACTTCCTTTTCTTCGACAGTTCATTAAACAGACTCAGAAAATGTGCCCGAAGCTTGATTTTCATTTTTCCATTTACAAAACTCATCGTAGGTTTTGATGTAAACCAGCCGTGATTTGTTGGGTAGCAAGTTTTCTATAATATCGGCCGCCTTCTCTTTCATAAATTCAGGTGTTAACACAATATCTTCTTCGTCACTTGAATGCATAATCGATTTATTATAATTCAATCGATTTATTATAAAGTAACACTAAAATTTGTGTCCGTACAATTCACAGTAAGTATTTGAAATGGCGCCAATTCACTACTTTTTTTTTCTTTTTTTTCTCGCTGCGCTCGTGATTCTATCATCTTAAATCACTCGCTACGCTGGTGATTCAATCCTTAGAATCCTTCACTTGCTCGTGACTCATCTACGGCCCTCGCTTTAAATCCGTCCTTTATTCACTAGTTGCATAATATACTATTGTAGTATTAAATTTATGTTATAATATTACAATGAATGAGCAATGTTAAACAGAATATTGAAGTTTTATATCCCTCTTATTTTGTTTACGCAGTGGTATTCCAACAATGATATGCGGCGGCGGACGTGATGAAAATATCAATATGCCTGGAAACACAACCGTATCTCTCGTGAGCCTGAATATTGGACAAATATTTTTATTTGCAAGTTTGTGTTATTTAGAATAACTTTTTGAATGATTATATACCGAGTTATGAGATAAGATTAATTGTATTATGAAAATGGAAAAACCCAAAATTTGATAATTATGATATCTCTAGTGGTATTAAAAAGAGTGAAGAATTATTCGTCATATCCAATAATTTAATACTAAATAACACACAGTAAAGAGCGTTGGTGGCGCAGTGGTTTAGCAGCTGGCTTCTCGATCTTAAGGTCCAAGTTGCCGGGAACGGGTTCGGTCAGTTCGGCAACTGGCAAATGTAACTTTACAACTTAAGTACATAAGCCGTACTGCTCTTACGGTATCAAAAAAAACATCGTAAGGAAACCCACAAACTTATGAAATTATTTCGATGTTATATGTAAAGTCTGCCAACCCGCAGTGTGCAAGCTTAGGGGACTGTAAACTGCTTTTTTTTTTGTTCCCCTCGAAGGGGAGGGCAGGAGGATCTAAAAAATGCTCTTACGCATACCCCGCCGTGCGCGATAGAGGTTATGTGGGACTCGCTTCGATTCTACCAGAGCCACTACCCACTCAAAAACCTCCTGAATGACTCTGGCAATCTTTTGCCTCACAGCCTTCATATGAAGCGATTTGAGGAAAAGGCCGCGCAAAGGAAAAGGCCGTGCAATTATGAACTGCCTAAAACCACCACTCCCTTACGGTGCGTTTCCACTGAAGGGAGCTGGGCGGAGCGGAGCCGAGAAGAGCGGTGAAAAGTGTCAAGTATTTCTACTGAAGTGGAGCAGTACGAGTTCCGAAAGGTATAGTGTAGGGGAAGGTAGCCTAAAACGGGTGACCCGCCTAAGACGGGTAAGCACTCGTACACCGCTATGTGAAGCATTGGTGTGAATGTGTGCGTGTGCCGAGCATTCTCGAATATTGACGAGTTTCAATCAGTTTCACTCCGGCGCTGGAGTCGCATAATCGCGAAGGTGTGTGTGACAAACGTTTTGAAGTGGTTTTATTAAAAAATAAAAAGGTAAGGGTTTTATGATTAGTGGGATTTCTTTATAGTTGACATGTTGTTTGTGTTACAGTTTTATAAAAGTACTATCTAACTTTAAATTGGAATAAAAATATTTGTTTGCTTTGCTTTCATTTTGAGGTTATTATTACTTTGCGATAAAATGTGTCAAGGGGCAAAACAGGTAGGGCAAAACGGGTAGGTACCCGTTATGCCCGGAATTAACTGTTCTTCTAAAATCTACGTCTTTTTCTAGATGGTGAATAAATATAAGCGAAAAACAAATCGTGCGTCCTGGAGTGAAACTACGATGCAACAAGCAATGGAAGAAGCGATAACTACGTCGGTTTCTGCTGCTGCAAAAAAGTATGGCCTTACGTTGTCTACTTTACAACGGCATATAAAAAAAGGAACATCCGAAAAGAAATTGGGAAGGTATCAGCCGGTATTTAATAAGTCACAAGAAAAAGAATTACTTGAGTATGTGTTTCAGATGGACGATATTTTTTATGGATTAACCAAAAACGAATTTTTAGAGCTCGTTTACCAGTATGCCGTAAAAAATAAGATAACTAATCCTTTCAAAAATAACTGTGCCGGGAACGATTGGTACCTTGGTTTTAAAAAGCGTCACCCTGAACTTTCCATTCGACAGCCAGAACCAACATCTGTGGCACGTGCCCGAGGGTTCAATAAACCACAAGTTTTGCGGTTCTACGACCTCTTAGAAGCTGAGATAGACGTATTTAAAGACGTATTTTGAGCAAGCAGTTGGTGCCTTTCAAAAAAGCCATGTAGGACGAATAATTTCCCAATACGAGGTATCAAGACTATTTGGCGAATCATATATGAGAGCAGCTAGTGCACAAAATGCCATTAATGGCTTTAAAACTACTGGGATTTGGCCAACAAATCGTCATATTTTTGATGAGTCTGATTTTTTGCCTTCTTCTTTGACGGACCGCCCCGAACCATTGGAATCAGGAGCTTTAATTTCAACAACAACTGATTTATCCCAGTGTGCTCTAATAAATGGTGAAATATCTTCAAGTATTCGTCCATCTCTTGACTCAGACCGCACTGTTTCTCCGTCAGTGCTAGAAAATGATGAGTGTTTGATCTCTATTTTAGTGGCTGATGTGCAAGAGAACAACCCCATTCCATCTGAAGTTTTTAATAATCTTGAAAACACCATTGAAAACAGAATTTCATGTTCTACACCAGTTGATTGTATTTCCCTTCGGCCAGTGTCTTCTCCATCGCCACCTTTGATTCATATGAAACCCATTGACATAAGACCTATGCCAAAACTGAGCCCAAATAAAACAAATCGTAAACGAAAGATCCAAAGAGCTGAAGTGTTAACAAGCACACCGATTAAAGAACAACAAAAAGAGAAAGAAGAAAAGAAGAAACGCGTGAAGCCAGTTGAAAAGAAAAAAAAACAAATATAAAGCTAGCCCTCCACTAGCAAAACAAAGAAAATTATAACTAAGCGTATTAAAAAAGCAAAATATTTTTGCTTGGTTTGTAGTGACCCGTATGTGGATCCACCTGATGAAGACTGGATTGAATGTGGAGACTGTAAAGAGTGGGCTCATGAAGCTTGTACCTCTTATTCTGGTATAGGTTCCTATTTTTGTGATTTTTGTCAGGAATAGTGTATTTGAGCAAGTAAATCCTTATTAATTATATATTTCCCTATGTTTTTCTACGTTTAAAATGAAACTTTGATCTCAATAAGACTAATAGCGTGTTAGCGTAGAGGTAATTTTGAAAGTTGAGATTATTTGAAGTACTTACTTTTATTTTTGCCACCCGATCTCCAAACATTTTTTTATGATAATTTTATTATTTAAGACTGAATATGTTATAGACTATATGCCAAACTGTTAAAATATTGTCAATTTGTTACATTTCTTACTGATTTAAGCTATAAAAACTGTTGTGTGTATAACCAAAATTCAAAACCTAGGTCTACCCGTTTTACCCAAAAGCGTTACTCGTTTTAGGCTTATATGGGGGCAAAATGGGTTATCGTAAGGGTTTTTGATTATTGCATTAAATAAATAATTGAAACTCAAATAACTAATATTTATGTTTTATTTCGAAGATCAATAAATATCCCACCCTACAATGTAAAAAAAGGTTCCTTTTATTTAAAAAAACTCTCGTTTTTTTTAGCCTTGTTGTGAGCTTACCCGTATTGGGCCACCTTCCCCTATGTACAGTATTGTGCAGGGCATATATATTGTGTAGTGTAGACTGTGCACAAGATCATGTGGAATTATCGGTACAAAGTTGCAGGAGTCGACATTATTTTAACGTCAGTATGTCGTCATTATTATGGTTAAGTATTTATTTAATAATTTTAGAAGCCCAACATCTTGCCTATCCTTACAAGTACGCGTAGATAAAATGGCTGAATGCGAACAATCAAAAAATGATTTTAATTTGTTTTGAAAATGTTGAAAAACAAGCATTGCATTTTACTTTTATGTTGCTTTGATAATTGAATCTGAGCTTCTAATCTAATAGTTGTAAACACTAAGTCAAATCATGCTTTATATTGAAGAATTTTAGAATAATAGCTTCACTGAATTATGTATATAAGCTACCGGAATTAATATCTTCCAATTAATTATATAGCCTGTGATACGGTTAGGTTAATTCCGAAAACCGCGAAATAATTAAACTTCTTAAAATAATAATTAATTTCATCTTTATCAATGTCCCTTGTTGTAATCTTAATCTGGTTAAAAAATATAAATTTAACATGCTGGTATTTAATTTTAGCAATATTAACCCTGAGTCCTTAATATCTGAACACAATAAAGCTACGAGTTAATTGTAAAAAACTTGGATAAGATTATAGACAAACCCCATATTGTTTTTTATAGGAATTAATATAATTATTTCACCTTTGTAATATCTATTGTAGTTTTAATATTTATCTTAATTTTGTTGTATGCAATTGTTATTGTTACTTCTGAAGGTTTTCGTAGCAGCTCAGTGTTCTTTACATCGCTTGTCTTCTATTCTCAAGCCTTGGAATGAAAGCATGGTTTTTTTATTAGGATTAGATAAAATTTTCGTAATACATAACATTGTCAATGTAAATATCGACCCAAAGTAGTTAAAATATTCAAAAAATGCAAATTGGACATTGTTGAGCGCAGCGGTTTTATACAGCTGATAATAACCTGTGTAGAATAACTATTTTAGAATAAATGGTTTATTATTCCGACGCCGAACATGTTAAGTTATTTTACTTTAAATCCGTTCAATTAACCATTACCACAATTCAATAATGTTTTTTAGCGCTAATCTCATGAAAGAAGACAAAATCCGAATTACCTCGTAATTTTACACCATTGCAAATGGCGGCAAAACCATTATAGCGATAAAGGTTTCGTAGCATTGTACGCGAACAAATGCGGAAATCATTACCTTTCTATTCATGCAGTAAATGAAACATGCGAACAGAGCATTCCTGTAGATAAAAGAAACAAGTTTTATAATCAGGTATACGAGAGTGCAGAAGGTTAATTTAATTATATGAAGTCTCTATCTATCTGACATGATGTGCTGAGTAATCTTATTTTACAAATAAATGTTGTGTTTGATATTAAGTTTTTAATTACACATTCTCAACTACTGAAAATAATCCTTACATTTTTTCAAGCATAAAAGTACCATAATTTTTAGGAATATATTAAAATCTCTGTGAATTGTAAAGTATGTGCTCACCAGCAAAAGGAGATACCTACTCTTTGAGAGGGTCTGTAATTAAAGGATAAAGGCTTAAATTTAATCAACATAATAGGGTTGTATTGTGACCGGATTTGAGGCTGGCTTGTTAATAGCATGCCAACATGAGGACCGCACTTCACCTTTAGCCATTGTTTCGTTTAAAGGCTAATGGGGTCCCGCTCAGCCGGCCATGCTATTCAACTGTCAGGAAGATGAATGTCAGGTTATTAATGGGGCTGCCTCGAAAAATGTGGTCTATGCATGGACTGACCTTAAAAGTTTTTGTGTGCCGTTTGCAGAGTGGACTTCATAAAATATAGCTTTATAACTTTTTTATTTGGAAATTGGATACGGTTCTCACTGGATGGAAAACGATAATGAAGACGGGGATATTACATCCAAGAGGTGCCAATTCACTTTACTTTATGGCTGAACTGTGGAGTAGAACATGTACCTACATTCTTAATTTACACTGTTTATAATAATACATCCCCAGACAAACACACCAACTGTATGGCCCCAAAGTAAGCAGAGAAGCAGAGACTTTCGGCTTATGAGGCAAAGCTACTTACCACTACACCAATCGGTCGCACATTGACATTTTTTATCATCGGTATTTGACTGGTTAGTTATTTGACTTGGTTTGACTTTCATTTTTCTAATAGCGATCTATTATTTTTTTATTACCGACTATATGTTTCAGTTCAAATAAGTTTCTGTAATTACTTAAGAAATTATTGTGGCAGAGGTTCAAATAGGAAGCATTTGAATGCAAGTGCCGCATAGAATGACACCACTAAAGGCTCGGATATTACAGAATAATAAGTCAGTTTTGTCAATAAATCTTATGTTACCATGGTTACAAACGTAGTATCCCGAATAGTTCATTTGCTTAGCATATCGCAAAAACAATAAAACTAAACAAGAGCAAAATGAAAAATAAATATTCTGCCAGCCTTTTGGCCACTTTACACTGTGGGCAAAGTAATTTAGGCGTTGTATTCTATCTGCAATTATTATTATTTTCTTGTTTTTATTTTTCCTAGAGTTAATTTGTTAATATACAATATAAATATAAGTGCAGGTTCTGATATTACAGATTACTGTTTATACTTGCATATAATTAAGTGAAGTTCATTGTTTCATTTTTGTTAAATATTTAAATTGAAATAAAATAAAGTAGCCTACATTTTTCAAGTTCAATTTATTCTTTTAGATTAGGTTTCTTATACAAAACATTTTATTAAATTAAACACCATCTGGTTAAACACGCTCCAAAAATCCAAATTGAAATTATTACCTTAATTTCTTAATATTACACAGTCTTCATATAAACGTCAGGTCTCTGACGAGAAATTCAATTTCGCCAGATCGATTTGTAATGTGCCAATTTTAATAAGAAATGAAATATTACAAGATTACAGAAACCGCTGACCCGCGTCTTATTGGCGGGGTCTTAAAATGGAGTCTTAAAATTTTATTTCATAAAACCTTTTGTTTTGCATGTTATGCTGCTTAAGTGGTTAGTGAATAAATAAGTTCACAAACATTTAGAAAGGTTGTATTCTGTAACTTAAGCATCTGAAAACCTCAAGCTTGTATTTCAGTTAAGCATGTCCGTAAGTACGTAATATATGGAATACATGGGATCTTGTGTGGGTGCGTCACGATTTTGTCCAAAATATTTATTACTAGGACACGAAAGAAACAAAAACCGGACAGCTAATTGTGTCAAATCATGTCGTGTCGATCAATCCATGCTAATGCCATGTTGCAGCAAAGCCGTTTACACAGTATTAATGTTTAATTTTTAGAAAAAAAAACAGCTTTTTATGTGCATGATATATTTATGAAATATAGCTTTAGGTACTTAACATATTAAGTATTATGGTAATGCATAACATCTGATGTGAATCGACCATGATTTTTATATTAAATCATGTTAATCGAAATAAACTTCTGGCAATGCATTAACTGAACGCTCACTTTTCTGCCATAGCTCTGCTAAATGAAAACCTGTAATATTGATTTCACAGGCTAGATTCAGTACTAAGCGCTGCAGCACATCTGAAATAACATGAGTCAACACGCATGAGGCTCAGCAGCCAACATGAAGAGAACACAGTCCACTTTTCCACTGCCACCTTGCATGGAAATCTCTTTAACTAAGAGCAATAAGTAATTAATTTTTGTAATACGTTAGTAAATAATTAAAATTACGACTTGACCATTGCATAAACGAATAGCGCTAGGTTTCACACCCATCCCGATCCCGTGAGAAATCTGAATTAAATATGTTCCAAATAAAAAAAATTACGAATCCTATTTCCCTTCAGATTAATGTGCTTTGAAATGGTGAAAGATTTTATGAATCTGTAGCAGTAGAGAGTTTATCAATGATATATATTTATTATTTCGTATCCGAAGTATTAAGATGCAAACAAAAAATGCAAAACCGATCATTTTGAAATAATTCAAAATGTTCCAGTTATAATTCGATAAAAGTACCTAAGTTCAGAATAAACCAGATTTCTGACTTTCAGATTTATTGGCAAATCATTTTCAAAAAATAGAAGAAATTGTTGTATCTGTACATCTGACACCGCACAACAGTGCAAACCGCGAAACAAAATAAAACAACTTTGATTTTTATGGGCGCGGCTGTAGTTGTAAAATTTGTCAGGAAAAATATATTTTTTTACTGCAAGTTTTATGCAAGTTTTGAGATATTTTGCTATTTTAGGACTGGCCGAACAAAACATTGTTACATTAAGTCGGTACTGTCAACGTCCAACCTAATATGTTAATATATCATTAAGCGATACATTTTTCAAATATCGTTCATTACATGCTCTCATAATTGTAGCTTAACAGAAGAATATAAGCAAGGTATCGTTGAAGTCAGTCAGACAGACAGAAGAAATGGCTAGCGAATTTTAACATGGTCAGTATTTAAATAATTATCTGTGTTAAGCAAATTATGACTTATATGTCCTAGATTTCGCGAATCCGTTTGGGACAGTACTTTTTCTGTTTGAAAGTTAACTTATTAATATATCTTAAAATGTTTATATATATATTTAGTGGTAGCAGAGTTTTTTTATGTTAAGATGTACATCCTATTTTGACTATCAACGCTACGTAAATGTTTTCCGGTTAAGGGGAAGGAACAGTGCAATTACTGGAACTACAGCAATTTCATCTAAAGCCTGTGGTTGGCAACGCATTATTAGTCAATAGAATATTAACATTCAATATTGATAATAAATACAATCACCATCAGGTGGGTGCGTGCTCGCTAGCCGGCTATGTAAAATTTAAAAAACGTATATCAAGTTATTAAGAACAATTTTATTAACAATCACAGTGACCTCCATGCAATTATTGTACAATTACTCTTTTAACTGAACTTTTATATTTTTATATTGGAAAAATTAAATAAGATATTTTATTGACGTGAAGATTTTAAGTTCTTCTGCTACAGTCGACATTGTACAATATTATCGTTTTCTGCTAGTACAGAATGCGCGCGATCTGAATGCAGTCTGCCGTATCCTACCCGCCCGCTCGCTGTTACCACTCTTCATCTCAAGGTAGAACAACCTCCCACCTACACCAAGTTCTTTAACTGCATTCAGATCGCGCGTGCTTTTAGAGTGATCTCATGTGAGAACCAACTTAAATGAAAACAGTCTAATTTTAAGTTCGCGGCATCAAAATGCCGTCTTGTTTGGCTGATCCGGTTAGATTAGTGTCGTTTATGATATTCCTTTCTAGTTTTGTGCTGAGCAATATTAGAGTGAAAACATACTAAGAAAAGTAGGTGTAAAAACATACTAATGAACAAAAATAAAACAAAATATAGTGTTAGTTATATATCCATACCTTAAAGTAAACAATTGGAACCTAGCTATTAAAGTAGAAAAACCAAAAAGAATAATAAAAACTATTTAAATTCATAAACGAACACAAACTAATTACAAACTAGAAGTGAAAATAATAACATAGAATTAAATGTACATACAAGTAATTCTTCTTCCTAAGAAGCAGCTGGCTTAGAACAAAATGCATTCTTCACGAATTATTTAAAAATACACGATAGAATTTCACCAAACTTTTCCTAATCAGGCCTGCACTGACTGCCTTGTTAAAATAAACTTCAACAGAAACGTAAACGTAACAAAAATATCGTTAATATTGTACATATGTTCATTACGATGATAAAGTAGTTAAAGGTTTTAAACCATATTTTTAAAGGTTTAATCACAGTTTAGTTTTAAATATCTAGGTTTGAATACCTGTAACGATTACATACAACGCTAACATAATAGGCCTTTATATGGTATTTAGTATCAATTCAATCCGTTTAAGTTCACCACTTTTCTGAGAACTGAAAAAAGAGGGTTTGTAAAAAAATTATTCTTTATGGATTCTTCGGCTTTAGTGAAATTGTTTTTAAAAAAAATATTCTAAATGGTAATTCTTAGGCAAAACATGATTTTTATCTTAGGTTAGTATAATATTAGTATATAATTTCATATAGATCTAGGTTTACTTTAATTAAGATTCTCCCAAATCGAATATTATGCATCAGTAAAATAAGCCCTACTGACGTGGAATCGATTTCTATCAGACGTAATTGCAAATAAACTGGTCCAGGGCAAAACAAACGTGACACAAAGGAAATAAGCAGGCCCCTGCGTGCTCCCCGACCCAGCCTCCACCCTTGGTGGCCCGGGGGACGATACACTTAATTACAACGAAGTTATAGCGTTGGTGTTCAGTTGAGAGAGGCTGATATCTGGCTGCAGTGGGATTATTAAGGTTAGATAGTGTTTGAGACATTTCGATATAGTCATGTTGATGGACAAATTTGACAACTAGTAAATGTGTAGGGAATTGTTAAAAAACTTACCAATTGCGAATCGGATTCGCACCATCGGGACAAAATATTTTTTGGCAATGAAAATACTTAGTATTCAACTGTCTATCTACTATGATTCATGAGATGAAGCCCGGTGATAGTCGGTCTAACAGACGCATAGGCAGCGCACATTCCTGTTAAAAATCTCTAGAACAGTGAATATTGGTTGGTAATTCGATTTCAATACATTTTTCAGACATTTATCTATAAAAAATAGATAATTTGCTTTAAAGAAATAATTTAATAACTTTCCTGTCCTTTATATAAAATCTTGACCAAAGTGTCAATTTGGCGATCACGCAAGTTTCCAATTTAGTTGAAATTACTGCAACTATCGCAAACAATTTACTTGTGTAATAAGAGAATTAGAAGAAGGAATAGTAACCATAGTCTACTGAAATAAAACTAGATTTTGAGTTAAGCGAAATAATCATCAACTACAAACTGCATTATTAGTAGATAGAGGTTATAATTTTATGAAGCATGCCGATTAAATTAATGACTGGACGCTATGATTAAACTAGTCTATTAATTAAACTTTATATGCATATACAAATGGGATCAAATGTAAATATTTGTTTGGTTCGTGTTTATCAGTGCAGTTTGGCCAATGGTAATGAGTAATATGGTCGCTGCGTTAAACTCATTTTGGATGAATGTCATCGCAATTTTCAGAGAAATGAATAATTTGGAACGCTAAAACGGAATCAAAAACCTCTTTTATTTGAATATTGAATATGTCATCGACTCTTTCCAGTTTTTTGTATTTTTATTATATTTTTCACCTTTTGTTTACCATTATGAAAAATATTTATAAATAAACAGTGGACTCTTATAGAAAACTGTTGATTACTTGTAGTACAGTACTAATACACTTATAAATATCGCTCAAGTGTGTATGTATGTGTATAAGTAATCTAATAAATGAGATTTATTCACACTAGTAATTTTGTCACTACAAAATCATATTCATAAATCCTATTTCATATAGATTCTGTTTTCTAAAAGTATATTAAAGCATCCGATTAATACATTGAGTTACTTTATTAAATATTGAGACAGCAAAAAAGCTACTAGCAAGTAGCTTTTTTGATACACCAGCTAAGTCAATTGACTTCTACTCAAATAGTTTGCCACGTCCTTCTCCAACTAGACCTCAGTGAATCATCTTAAAAAATATGCCTTCATGTCTACTGTTTTCATACTTCTCGAAGTACAAAAAAAGGCGAAGGAGTGGAGATTTTTACCAGTAAGATCACTATTTTTTAAGTGTAACACGTGAAATTCAATACTAATTTTATAAATTTGAAACCCGTTGCGATGTGACAACCTGGCATCAGTTGCGTTCAGTAATTATTGATATTCGCTAAAATTCATAGACTAAACCATTTTTATACGCACATATGACACTTTGGCCTATATCATGATTATTATTGAATAGCAGTAAGCTGCTAGGAAAACCCTTTTTTCGATTTTCAAGGTTTCTTAATCTTAACCAGATAAATTGCAGCGAAGTGCTACAAACCCTTGTCGCATACGCTACAATGACGGGAAGGATTCACCTAAAAACGCAGTACCATGTGATAATGTAAATTCATAATAACTCTCATAATAAGTCGCACAAAATATTTAGAAAAGAACATTTTAGGTAGATAATTTTACAGCCTACAACTTTGATAAGAACTATTCTTATGACAAAATTAGCTGTTTACCAGGGAAAAAAAAATTGATACAAACATTGATCGTTGACCCTAAATAGCTTTCTTAGCACATATGAGATTATGTCATTTTTAGTATTATGTATTTATTTACAATGATATCCTAATCGACGATGCGTCTTTCAGCTCTATGCGAGCTTTGTAAATCGAAATGTTTATTTTGACCGATTGGTGTATTAAACATTTTATCGCATTTGTTGCTGTTGTTTGAGAACGTAGTTCGTAGATAATTCGCTGTAAAAATTTCAAATCCAATATATTTTTTATGTCATTACTGAAAAATAAATGTCATCACACACTCACACCGCTCCATACTTAAGGTCTTACAATTATAGAAACTAGATTGAAAAGCTGAAGCTCCTCAAAGCCGGATATCCGGAGTCCATCGGCTGCTCCAGAAAGCGTTTTAGTTTAATTTTCCAGATAATTTAAAGATCTATCATATTGGCGATAAACTCAAATTTTTTTTTCGTGAGTCTGTGTATTTATACAAGTGGTTTGGACAGTTTTTCTTGGAAATTTGCTAAGTTTGCTAAATTTGCTAAAAGGCTTCGCACATATATGCTTACTATTTTATAAACAGAAAATATTTTATTTTTTTGATGTTTGTTTGTATTGGATAAACACAAAAACTACTTAACTGATTCTAAACATTCTTCACTAGCTTAATTATCAGCAAGTATCGTGGGCTGTATTTCATTTTCAAAAATATTAATGAACCTTACGAAAATTACAATAATGTATGTCAAAGTATCAAAAAGTTTTCTTCTAAAGTCATTATTTGGCGTGCGCTGCAAAAACTATTGATGATGCATCAATTAATGTACTACAGTGGTGACAGTACTCATCACAAACCATAAAAAAATCTGTGAAGTGTTTTGTCTTACTACTTAAGTAAAGTCACAATAACCCTTTTTTGTTTTAATAAGTTACAGCTGTAAATTAGTTACCAGTGAGGTCATTGCTACAAAAAAAAAATAAGTGCAAGTAATTGTCGCGATTTTCTGTTTGTCCAAATAAAGTACTAATTAAGAATACTTATTTGTCTTCTACCCGTGCTAAGCCGGGGCGGGTTGCTGGTTTCAAATAAGGCCGGAAGTGATCAGCAAGCTATGCACTTAGTTACCATGAGGTTTCTTTATTCTGCTGCTAAAATAATTCGTATATGAATGGCTACTTATAAACATTGACCTGCTTTACAGCTATATACGACAAATAAAACCCACCAGTTCTATGAAACATGTTATGGATATAACTTATTTTTTATATTAGTAAGTTCGTACCTACAGATATATATTATTCTTAAATCATGATTTAAAAGATTTCTTTATAATCAACAATACATTATACACATTATACATGTGTCCCGATTGCTCCACAGCACGCCAGATAGCTTAAAATCATAGGCCTGTCCGATTCACACAGTCTATGTTTCAAACACGGTGCAGTCCGTTCTTTTCACATAGTTTTATGAATGGGTTAAAAAAATATTAGGTCTTTACCTATGAAATTGCCGTTTTTCACGAAATAAATGAAGCGTAATTTTTTCTTATATTTTTATTTCTATTAATCAAAATAATCTCCCATGCAATCAATGCATCTTTGACAACGCATTGGTAGCTTATTGATGCATTTCTTATAGAAATCAGCTGGACGGGAGGCAACAAATTCTTCAAAGGCATTTTGTACTGCCTCTCGGGTATTGAATTTTTTTCCCGCCAAGGAGTTATCCAAATTCTGGAAAAAGTAGAAGTCTGTAGGCGCAAGGTCTGGTGAGTACGGCGGATGACGGAGAACTTCCAACCCCAACTCTTGTAGCTTGGAGAACGTCTGCTGTGCAGTATGAGGTCGCGCGTTGTCGTGCAGGAGCAGTGGAGCCGAACGATTGACCAAAGCTGGTTGGAGACGTGCGAGCTTCTCCATCATTGTGTTCAGTTCTTCACAGTACACATCTGCAGTAATGCTTGTCCCGTTTGGCAAGAAGCTGTGATGAATTACACCCGCGTTAGACCACCAAACAGTGACCATCACTTTTCTAGGGGTAAGTTTTCGTTTAGGGCATTGTTTGGGTGCTGAACCAGGGTCCAACCAACTTGCTGAGCGCTTACGATTGTCAAACAGGATCCATTTCTCGTCACAAGTAACAATGCGGTTCAGAATTCCTTCATTTGTATGCCTGCTGAGCAGTGCAAGGCACGTCTCCACGCGTACTTCGCGCTGGCGGTCATTGAGTTCGTGGGGTACCCATTTGTCAAGCTTTTTTACCATGCCAATTTGACGCAAATGGACCAATATTGTTTTGATGCTAACGTCGAAAGCTGCTGCTAATTCAGCCGTGGATTGAGTTTCATCAGCTTCCACAATTGCCTTTAATTCGTCATTGTCGACCAAAGTTTTCGGACGACCACGGGGTTCATTTTTCAGGTCAAAATTTCCAGAACGGAAGCGGGTAAACCAATAACGGCTGGTGCGTTCGTTTGTAGTGTTCACTCCGTAAACGTCGTTGATGTTGCGTGCCGCTTGTGCCGCTTTGCTGCCACGACGGTACTCATACTCCATAATTACTCGAATTTTTAACTTATCCATGATGACGAAAAATGTTCGAATGCGTTGAAAACAAAACACTAACTATTAAACAAATGACGATTTTAGAAAAAGAATTCCATGTTTGTCAAATAAAATTAATTTGAAATTAGAATTATCACTCAAAAAAAAAAAATATTTTCATTTGAAATGGCCAGTACGGCAAAACGGCAGTTTCATAGGTAAAGACCTATAATAAGAAAAAAAATTTTTTTTAACATTACTTATCGATAAAATGATAAAAAAAGCATATCGAGCACATAATATATCAAATTCTGTCAGTAAACTACAAATGTCATGATCACAAAGTCATACTCATTATTCAGGGGACAAATTTAAGTAGGTATAATAATAATACAGTCATATCAAAATCAAACATTCAAGCATTATGTTTGCTGTGCTGTTCCAAATTAGATTTTATATAAAATTATTACGATAATATTAATTCAAATGCAATATTACTCCTCAATAAATAGAAAATGTCGAAACAGCAGTATAGATGTTGTATGGTAGTATTAAATAATGTATTTTCTGTGTCAAGGGATAATTAATGTTTATTTACTAATGATCTACGGGTTTAATAAGTTAATAACTAAATTTATAAAATGTAAGTCACAAGATTGAATGTCATTAAGTTTAAATGTGTAAGGCTTTCAAGAAGGCAATTGTCAATTGCCATTCGGAGCAGATCATAAACAAATGGGTATGAGTTTATAATAAATAATAATTAATAAGATTGATATGAATGATGAATTAAATCAAACACTCGTAATCTGGCATCCACCTACACAACCAAAATAACCAAATACACCAACAGGTGTGGTATCAGTACCTATACACCAATTGCAAAAAGCTTTTACATTAAATACCTAAATTACATCTAACTCGTAAATTTTTGTCACTCAATTACAAACAAATCCGATGTATACAAAACTCATTCTTGCCATCTGGCCAAAACCTTGCGCCAAGGATTCTTATTGACAGATACGTATTGCAAACGTTGATATGGCAGTTCAAGCAGAATTGTAAAGAGATGATGCTACTCGATGCTTCATAAAGAAGTTAAATGAGAGACAAACTATTTTGTGCATTTAAATCCTGTTAAAATAAGCCCAATCGTATTATTCTGCAAATTGTTACTAACAAAATATATTTAAAAAAGGGATATCTCGAAATAGTTTTTGAATAAGAAGCTGGATTTTGTTCATACTTAATTAGGATCCTCTACTGATCTGTCGTGTTTCACCGCCTTTAAATCATAAACCTGTTGAGTAAAACTTGTCTAAAACAAAAGAAGTTGTGGCATATATATCAAAAACGATGTTTTAAATTACCTAAGAATAGGATCTTCTGCATTTTTCTTGATTAATCACATTGTTAAAAAATAGGGTTCGTAGCTATGTTTACGATATAAAGCGTGTGTCAGGATTCCGTATATGAGTAATTTGAATTTCTAATGTGACCTGAAGTGTTAGTCAGTCTACAATTTTCATATTATTATTTGAATAATTACGGGATTAGTTAAGAATATAAAAAATACCATTTGTAAAAGTGAGTTTCGTGCGAGTTCCAATAGTACTCAATCAAGAAGAACGAGAAAGTGTGTAGATTCGTCTGCCTCTAATTGTCATAGTTAACTACCTAATGTACCAGTCTCCATGATCATGGCGCTTGCAACAGTGCCGAAATATCGGACACTTGAAAATAAAAATCAAAATCGTAGGAAGAATCCCATAAATTCCTTGAATAATAGTTAAAAATAACCCTGATATTCTAAAACAGTTAATTTTCATATTAATCCATAAGCCAACAAACAGTAATTTATATTAATATCTTCTTGCAGTGAAACATACTCGTATACATCATTAATTATGAATACATGTCATAAATTATTAACTTATTTAACCTTTCATTTATGTATATTATTAAATTTATAACATATTATGTATGTATGTATCGCTAAAGAGAACGCATTATTACCGTTGTTTCATGTTTTAGGAAGGTTTATATTTTTTATAAATTCATAACAAAATTAAGTTTTTATATAATTATACTAGGCAGGCTGCGAGGCAGCCTAGCTCTGACTTGCGTATTTTATTAAGCAACCGCATAGTTCTTCATATCAAACAGGGTTTTTACATCAAAGTATTCATTTTTCACCATTTATAAAATTGTATTGTATACATTATTCACGCTTGAGCTGTAGCGTCCCTGCAGGATGAGCCTCTAATTAAAACCATAACACGGATATTCCACAAGCGTGCTTGGCATTGGTTCTCTTACCGAGCTCTTTGAAATTCTTTAGATGCACACACGCCATCTTGGCAACTTTAGGAACGTTGCCAAACTATTTGCTGCATCACAGCTTTTTTAATTTTACCTTTAGCTTGTTGAACCGTTATTTAAGCTGCAATTTCTTTGCTCTTAGGGCTTGATTTCGTTTAGGCGTTGGTCTTGCAAGAAAGGATTTATGCGGTTATATCTTTTTACGGGGTTTTTAGTGTGGAAAGCACGAATAGACGACTATTTGATGCATTATTCACACTTTTCCATGAACTAAGACTTTAAATAAGTAATATTTAAATATAACTTTACCACTAGCTCGTGCCCTCGGCTGTTTAATAAAGCAAGCTATTAAGCATTTTTAATGATGATATTAATGTTTTTACATATTGTAGAAATTGAATTTTTTTTGTTCCTGTTTTTTGTTGCATATTATTGTTATCTTTTAATATCATTACTACTATTCCATTTTTTTCATAGGATCAAAAATCAATATCTAGCATAAACTACCCAATTCCAAGTTGCACTTATTATAAAAGTTATATTAGAGACATAATGATGGATGTTGAATGAAATGATAATGATGAAAGAAAAACTGTTTGTTGTACGTAAAACATGTAGTTGGATTTGTTGAATTACCATATTTTTAACTTATTTTCATATAACAGGCACTTTTGCGAAAGTATCACTTATAAATTAAGTATCAAGTTCATGAGGAGTTTAACTGACGAGGACCATAAAAATATTTGAAAGTACAGAAAACACTTAAACATGTAAACACACAAAAACACATAACACAAAAATAAAAGTCACAATTCAGAAATATGTAAGCAAAATTTTGTTATTGTGAAACTAATATAGGTCTACAATTTTGACCGTGCTAAGTTCAAATGACAATTTTTCAATGCAACAAATATTTTACATTTATTTAGGCACATTTGAACCGACAGGCACCTTTGAAAAAGATTCACTTATACAATAAGATTATATGGACCCTCCCTGACCGGACCACCATTTAGTACTCAGACTCATTATAGTGCAAAAGAAGGTACCTAAAGTCTAGTTCTCTAAACTCGTAGCAAAATTTATAGTCCTTTAATAGATATCGAATTATAATTAATATGGTCCGGCCGCAAAGCATTACACTCCTGCCTCGCCACCTGGAATGGCTAAAAGTTTTTTTTAAAAAGCGTTTAAAGAAGTACCCAATGAGTTATACACAATATCAGATGGGAAATTTTATATATTGTACAATTAATGTTGAGTTTGGGCGGTAGAGCTACGCAGAAACCTTATAAAAATATAAGCATTAATTGACTTTCAAAAATAAAAAAACGAAATATACATAAATATGTTTCATCATCGGTGCAAATGTTGTATATGAAATACAACGTCAAATTTGGCTTTTAAAAAGTGTTATTATTAAGTGTTATAGTGTTATTAAAAACTCGGCGGTAAAAAAACTCTCGGCACTCTTTAGTCAAAATTGACACAATTTTAAATATTGTACTGAAATTAACTAGTATTATCTATGAAAGGTACCGAATTGGGTCATATGGTAGTTAGGGCTAAATTTATTATTTTAAATATAGATATGACTACATGTTTATCTAAAAATCTATACTAATATGATAAACGTAAAAGTGTGATTGTTTGTTTGTCCTTTTTTTATGTCGAAACAGAGCTACGGATTGGCATAATTTTCTGTGTGCAAATACTTGTAGGGCAGAAATCCGGGGATTTCTAATAAGTTGAATAATCAAATTTTAATGCTATGAATATAATACCCTATTATACTATATTTACGTTAATATAATATAGAACATTACAGAAAGCAGTTTGTATAACATGCACAAAAAGCAACATAATGGTGGTTGTTGTAGAGGTTAATTTCCTGTAACGATGAATAATTAAGACGTCTCACAGATGGCGTGCACGCCGACTCTGATTGGAACTCATGCTAATAACAGAACAGAGAACACGCTATTATGTATTAAACTTACGTTCCAGGAAAAATTACCTGCCATTATGTGACTTATGAGGAAGAGTGATTGTTAAGCTATATCGGGCTAGGTACAAATATGCTCTTAAGGGCTGTTTCGGCAAAAAATTATATGCTTATTGAATAGGCAGAACTGATAAGAGTTTTGTTTACATTTCTCAGTAAACACTGTGCGTTGTGTATAGATTTTACATTTGTGCGTATTTAGAGTGTTATGAAAAATTCCATTGTTTTAGCTGATGGTCAGTATCAATAAAGTAGTAAATCTTTTTACTTTCTTCGACTAATTGTATAAAAAAAAGTGAAGTATTATTATTTTGGCAACATTTCTCTCTATAAAAAGTAATAAAATATAGAATAATACTATTGCCAAGGATATGGATGATGATAAATTATTGTACAAAATATTGTTAAAACGAAATGAAACAGACTAGTTTAGGCAAAATGTATATAACTTTTCAAGGTAAAGGAAATTATCAGAAAGAAATAAGATGTACCAAAATCACTCGAAAACTATTTTCATGACTTTTGTTGATGAAAAAACGGTGGCGATCGGCAAGAAACTTACGTTCTGCCAAGCTTAACACCCAAGACCCTACTTATACAAAAAAGGTATGCCTAATCTCAGAAGTCATGTTTTCACAACAACAATCACATTTATGAATTCGCAGACGGGTCCAGAAGTGATATCAGACTAATATTTATCTGAGTGATTTTTAATAGCTATACAGTGTATAATAAAAAAAACATTTTACTAACATTTAAATTGTTAAGTAAAGGAGTTGAATATTTTCGGGGTATCATCTCTGATCGTGTTTTGTTTTTTTCAATATTAATATTGAAACACTTTGCAGTTGCACTTTACGAAACACAAAAATATAAGCCTGGTCTAAAGTGTCATTTTCAAAGTTATGCGGCGAAAAAGATTGTAACGAAAACATTTTATATATCCTTACATGAAGGACTTAAAATTTTTCTAAGCCCTATTGTAGGCTTAAATAGTAGTTATTGACTTGTTTAGCCATTTAACGATTCAATTTCCATATTTTTTACTTTTTTTAGATGCAAAAGTTACCATTTCGAAACAACTGTATATACAATGAGTTTTACTTATTAATGAAGAATTTAACTTATGGCGCACAAATAAACTTTTACAAATCAATAAGATCTCGTATTTATTAAATTATCTAGTAGAAACACTTTAAGAAACGTAAAAATACAAAACATTTTGGTTTATAGTGTATCATTTGAGAAATATTCGCAAAAAAAATTAATTTTTTTAGCCCAATAAGAAATAAAAATATCGATTCGTGGCTAGGTTATATTATTAATAAGTAATACTTCAGCATATCTACAACTTACTTTTTATTCAAGTTTTGCAAGTTGAGGAAGAAAAGGCTATTTGACAATATAAAAATAATGAAATATTTAGTGCCATCCGCGTAGATAATGCATTTTATAAACAATTCATATTACTAGCCGCTATATTACATAAACGATACAGTCATAATATTTTATGCAAAATAAACACAAATAAACGTATGTAATTTGAGTTGGAACATCAAGACATTAAACGATTTTGATTGGCTATGATTTAAATGACGTCACAAGCGAATAAAAATCTTGTTTCTATCAATGCGTGCCGTATCTTGATGTCACAGGCAAGTCTCAACGCCATAATGCAAGTATGATTATAATTATTAATATAACTTTTTTATACAATTTAATTATTAAGACATAGTAACTTATAAACGCTTATTCAGTTAAGCAATGAAAATTAAAAAAAGGGGCTTCTTTTTATTTTTTGGTTCCCCTCCACGGGAAGGGCAGGAGGATATAAAAAATGCTCTGACGCATACTCCGCGCGCGCGATCGGAGTTATGTGGGACTCGTCCCGACGCCTACCAGAACCATACCCACTAAAAAACCCCCTGTCGGCTCGTGCATTTTTGCCACTCAGCCTTCATCTGAGCGACGGCCAATTGGAGAAAGAGGCCGCGCTAGCGGGGCCCTTAAGGGGTCACCCGCTGGGATTTACATAGCACTGAAGGTGCTCAAAATGAAAAGTAAATAATTGAAAACATTAAAAAATTTAAATAAAATTGCATTAATTCGGATTTACGTTAGAGTTAGAATTTATGTTAAAGTTCGAATTTGCGGCCTGAAGGGCCTCGAGATCTAAAGCTATTTGCATGGGTTCGCCAGTGTGCACGTTTCACGATCTAACGACTTAGAATTTCGAATCTAACGGACGCGGGATTTAAGGCGTTATATTTGCTTATTTACGAATTTATATACAATAAAATTTATAACGAACTTAGAAGCGAGTGATGCTCGGCTAACGCAATTAAACGCTCTTGAGGAGAGCGGGCGGCACGCAGTTAGCGTGCGAGTACGGAAATTTCGTTAATGTCGACGTTTTGAATGACGTCGAACACGGTCTTCATGTCCTCAGCCAACGACGGCTGAAGTGAAGATGACGGAGCAGGACGCGGGATAGGACGGGAAGGTGCAGCCAGAACGGCCGGACGTTGCCTCCAAGACAGAGCCGGAGTAGGCGTCGGCTGAACGGGCTTTGCTTACGGGGGACCCCGGTTGCGCAGCGGCGGGAAGTTAGCGGGATGAGCGGCGGCGCCGGTTTAGGCGCGGCCCTCTTAGCGGTGGAGCGCGGAGCGCGCGGACAGCCCCTGTAGTTAGCTGTGTGGCCGGACTGGCCGCAAAGCACACAGGCAGGGGGGGAAGTGGATTCGGGAGTGCGAGTGCACTCTTTAGTGATGTGGAGAACCAGGCACTTAACGCACCTGGGGGGAGCTGAGCAGTTAGCCGCTGCGTGGCCATAGAGCTGGCAGCGGTGGGCTTCTTCTGGTAATCCCATCCTTTTATAGCCACGTTTTGACAGCTCCTATCACAGCATGCCTCCCTGCAATTCGTTGGTTGAACGGTTGGCGGCGCTAGTGGACTAGAGTTGCCAACACGGCCATGCTGCATGCCGTTCGCTCCGAACGATACTTGAGTTACTGGAAAAACATCTGTAACAAACAATCATTTTAACTTAAAATAACATAATATGTTATATTATGCCAATCTCCATGATTAAGTAATAGACTTCGAGTTCATACTGTGATTCTATGTTCTATGCGAACGATTACACATTTTTAATGCAATGTTGTTTTCTACAATGCTTCGGTCATATCATTGTTTGTACAACATGCCCTTAAATGATTTCGATCACATTTCACAGAGAATCTATCAGTGACATCAATAGTCTAAAATTATCAGTTTTGGAATTGACTCTTCATAAAATTTACTAAAATAGCACTACATAGTATCAAACTAGTATATGAGATTTGGAAATACTATACCTCAAAATGATGAAAAGGTACTGAGTGTACGTGTTAATTTAAATAATGAAGATAATTATATGACAGTGTTATATAAAAACTTACCTTGCCAACACAGTAGTCTGATCATTATCTCCAGAATTGCATTATAATTTAACATCTTTTTCATAATCATCAATATGAATCCAAAGTTTAATGTTTTCTGCTGCGGCTACTCCTGTGTATTTCTTAAAACTACGGTTAATTCCCCTCAAATCCGTTACCTCATACCGATCATTGTCTACAGCTTTACTTATTTGAAAAGATCCTTTGAACGCTGGCAGTAGTTTACGAATCCGACAGTCATTACTTTGGCTATGAATTTTTATTAAAACCAAATCACCTTGGTTGTAATTTCTAGGCTTACAGCGAGACCTGTCAAATCTTTTCTTTTGATCAATTACGCTCGACTCGATATGTTCATCGAATCTTTGGCATAAGCTAGTCACATCAATACTTTGATCGCTTTCGTGGTTAGAAATCAAAACGTCACTATCTAAACGTAATCTATATCCAAATAATACCTCACAAGGAACGGCTTTGATAGTGTTATGGTATGTACTGTTTAGCCCTAACTGTAACATTATAAAAAATATGCTAAATTATTAAAAAAAGTAGTTCTGGAATCCAAAAGACAAAATTATAAGATAAGAATAAAAAAATCTAATAATGTAATAAAAACAATGTGGAAAAAAATACATGAGCGTACAAATAAAACAAATTTAAAAGATAAAAATAATATAAAGATTTAAATAAATAACACTTTATTAACGGAACCTAAGCTCATAGCAAATATGTTCAATAATTTTTTCGCGTCCATCGGCGAGGATTGCTCCCCTGCACGTACAGCGCCCCCCTGCGGCCGTCCGGTGTTGACCCCTACAGAGAACTCGCTCTATTTAGGCCCTGTTCAATACGCGGAGGTTTATAAAATTTTAAAAAATTTGAGAAATAAAAAAAGCCACGGTGTTGACGAAATACCCCCCTTCCTGGTTAAACAATGCGCAGAACAACTTACGTTGCCTTATTTCCTTTTAATAAATCAGTCCTTCATTGAAGGTATTTTTCCTGACAAATTAAAAACAGCCCTCATAAAACCAATACATAAGAAAAATAAAAAAACAGACCCTAATAACTTTCGCCCTATTGCTCTTCTACCCACCGATGCCAAAATATTTGAAAAAGCAATGTACGAACGTGTATACAACTTCTGCGAAAAATATAAGATCTTTGACGCTTCTCAAAATGGTTTTCGGAAACAACGTTCTACCGGTTTGGCCGTTTATAATTCAGGAAGCTCTAAACATAATAAATAATAAAAACTATGCAATAGGTATTCTCCTAGATATGACAAAAGCGTATGACAAAGTTCAATATAATATACTGCTAAATAAATTGTATAGCATCGGCATTCGCGGCGCCGCTCACCAGTGGTTCACATCGTACTTGACAAACAGACAACAATACACAGAAATAGAACATTTTAATTATTTGACCAGTGAAATTCAAAATATTATATCTGACTGTAAAACGATCAATGCGTCCATTCCCCAAGGTAGCGTACTGGGCTGCTTACTTTTTCTTATTTATATAAACGACCTTCCAAAATCTCTTAATACTCCATGCGTTTTATTCGCAGATGACATATCTTTGCTTGTTCCATGCAAGACCATCTTAGACGTAACAGCCAAACTAAATTCGACTTTTGACAACATAGACACATGGCTTCGTGACCACAACTTAAATATAAATTTTAATAAAACAAAGCTAATGACATTCCACCCTTATCAAAAAAACCCTATTGACATTGATTTCAAATATACAAATATAAAACTTAACCAAGTAAATGAATTTAATCTATTAGGAATTAACATCGATTCTCACGTTAATTGGAAACATCACGCTAATAAAACTAGGCTAAAACTAGCGAGATTCGCCTACGCACTCCGAGAGATTAAAAAAACCACAGACCTAAAAACGGCTCTTACCACCTACTACGCCTATGCATATTCCTGGCTAAACTACGGTATTGTCTTGTGGGGAAACTGTGTAGAAGTCTCTAGCGTTTTCACTGCCCAAAAAAGACTAATAAGAATTTTGGCAAACATCCAAAACGACGATTGCTGTAAACCATATTTTTTACATTACAAAATTCTCAGCCTACCATGCATTTACATACTCGAAGCATGTAAATTCGTGCGAAAACATCCCGAGTTTTATACAAAACGCGAAGAAGTAGTTGGTAAATATGTCCTTAGACCCTCCCGGAAAAATATGCTAATACAACCTACGTCCCACCTAAAAATTCACTCATCTGGTCCCCTGGCTATGACAATCAAACTATATAATAATTTACCAGAAAACATCAAACAAGAAAAAAATGACAAAAGATTCAAGCTCTTGCTAAAACAACTCCTATTAAAAAAATGTTATTACACGACTTACGAATACTTAATTGATAAATTTCAAATGAACTAGACATAAATATTATCAAAACAATTTATTTAATTTATAATGACCACAAAATGTCCTCTCCGGCATTGCAATACCTACACTAGGTGCATAATTTTACTTTTTATTGTATAAATTCTCTATTTTTTAAACTACCACCTGTAAAATTATGATAGCAATAAAGTATTGAGTATTGAGTAACGCTTTAACGCCATCGTCCCATTTGTTATCTGCTAAATTCGCACCTAAAGCCCGTAATGCCTCTAATATCGTTTTATTAAAACGTTCAACTTGCCCGTTTCCACGAAGTTTCCCGTGGCCACAATATGTACACGAATGTGTCTGTCACAGCAATATTGATTAAATGTTTTAGAGGTAAAACACGAACAGAGTCTGTAATTATGCGTCTTGAATTCCCAAATATTTTCCAATTCCTCAATAACAGATTCATAATCATTATTTGGAACTGCCGCAATAAACACAAACTTTATGAACGAATCGACCATTACTAGTAAATAATTGTTTTTAGTTGTTTAAATAAAAGGTCCTAGATGGTCAATGTGTATAGTATGGAACGGTCTAGCATATTTAGGCACAGGATGTAGAAATCCTTCCGTTGGACTACTTTTATTCCTAAAATAACTACAATAAATACAGTTTTTAATATACTTTTTGACAATGTGTCGCATACGTGGAAACCGATAAATAGAATTTATAAGTTCCAAGGTTTTTTCTAAGGCAGAATGACTCAAATCGTCGTGGTTTATTTTTAATATTTGATATATGCATTTTTTTGGTACAACCCAATGACGTCCGAAGCTAGTTTGTCGGAAAATCTTTTTTCCTAACAAATCATAATTTTCAAATATGTGTTTATTATTGTCTCTATCTCCCGATTCTAAAATGGTTTTAATTTTTTTAATTTGAGGGTCTTGTAGCTGAACAGATAATAACCAATCAGCCTCACTAATAGACATAATTAATTCAGACTCGGGCATTTCACTACATGGAACCGAGTTCCTACTCAGCGCATCAACATGTGACATGCATCTACCTTCTGTATGAATTATATCGAAATCAAACTCTTGGGTAAATAATACCCATCGTGCTATTCTCGGAATTATTTCATTCTTTGTTAACGCATGTTTAACAAACTAAAGCTAACAATTCGAGTTCGAATGAATGAAATTTCTTCTCGTTTATGGTAGTTTGTCTACTGTAAAGATGTATAGGCTTTTCGTTCCCATTAATAAGCTGCATTAAAACACCTGCAATACAATCTCTATTGGAATCTGTAGTGCACATTTTGGATGAATCAAATATAGTTAACACATTACTAGAAGTTAAAGCGTCTTTAAGTTTCTCAAAAGTTTGGTCATGTATATTGTGCCATACCCATTTTGCATCTTTGCGCAATAGTTGTGTAAGAGGACTAGAAATTTGAGCACGGTTTGGAATGAATTTGCGAAAATAGCTTGCTAAACCTAAGAATTTTCTCAATTGATGGACTGATTTCGGTTTTGGAAAGTTTTAACCACACTCAATTTGTTTTCACTAGGACTTACACATCCGCCTTTAATTTTATAACCTAAAAAGTCAATTTCCGTTTTAAGGAAATTATACTTTGATAAATTTATTATCAAACTGTTTTCTTTGAAAAGTTTTAAAACCCGTCCTAGTATAATTATTTTCTTGTATACTTTTTGTTACAATTAAAATATCATCGAAATATATTAGGTCTTTACCTATGAAATTGCCGTTTTTCACGAAATAAATTAAGCGTAATTTTTCAATATATTTTTTATTTCTATTAATCAAAATAATCACCCATGGATTAAATGCATCTTTGCCAACGCATTGGTAGCTTATTGATGCCTTTCTTGAAGAAATCAGCTGGACGGGAAGCAACAAATTCTTCAAAGGCATTTTGTACTGCCTCTCGGGTATTGAATTTTTTTCCCGCCAAGAAGTTATCCAAATTCTGGAAAAAGTAGAAGTCTGTAGGCGCAAGGTCTGGTGAGTACGGCGGATGACGGAGAACTTCCAACCCCAACTCTTGTAGCTAGGAGACCATCTGCTGTGCAGTATGAGGTCGCGCGTTGTCGTGCAGGAGCAGTGGAGCCGAACGATTGACCAAAGCTGGTTGGAGACGTGCGAGCTTCTCCATCATTGTGTTCAGTTCTTCACAGTACAAATCTGCAGTAATGCTTGTCCCGTTTGGCAAGAAGCTGTGATGAATTACACCCGCGTTAGACCACCAAACAGTGACCATCACTTTTCTAGGGGTAAGTTTTCGTTTAGGGCATTGTTTGGGTGCTGAACCAGGGTCCAACCAACTTGCTGAGCGCTTACGATTGTCAAACAGGATCCATTTCTCGTCACAAGTAACAATGCGGTTCAGAATTCCTTCATTTGTATGCCTGCTGAGCAGTGCAAGGCACGTCTCCACGCGTACTTCGCGCTGGCGGTCATTGAGTTCGTGGGGTACCCATTTGTCAAGCTTTTTTACCTTGCCAATTTGACGCAAATGGACCAATATTGTTTTGATGCTAACGTCGAAAGCTGCTGCTAATTCAGCCGTGGATTGAGTTTCATCAGCTTCCACAATTGCCTTTAATTCGTCATTGTCGACCAAAGTTTTCGGACGACCACGGGGTTCATTTTTCAGGTCAAAATTTCCAGAACGGAAGCGGGTAAACCAATAACGAGTGGAGCGTTCGTTTGTAGTGTTCGCTCCGTAAACGTCGTTGATGTTGCGTGCCGCTTGTGCCGCTTTGCTGCCACGACGGTACTCATACTCCATAATTACTCGAATTTTTAACTTATCCATGATGACGAAAAATGTTCGAATGCGTTGAAAACAAAACACTAACTATTAAACAAATGACGATTTTAGAAAAAGAATTCCATGTTTGTCAAATAAAATTAATTTGAAATTAGAATTATCAGCCAAAAAAAAAATATTTTCATTTGAAATGGCCAGTACGGCAAAACGGCAGTTTCATAGGTAAAGACCTATTATAATAACCTCCTTAAATCTTAAATTACCTAACACTTTATGCATCATTTGTAGAAAACAAGATGGCGCATTAGCTAGCCCAAAAGGTAACCTCAGAAATTCGTAATATCCGTCTTCCGTAACGAACGCAGTCTTATCTTTAGAGTTTTTGCTTATAAAAATATGATGATACCCACTTTTTAAATCTAAATTTGTGTAGAAATTGCTACCCTGAAGCCTATCAATAAGGTCTTCAACGCGCGGCATTGGATATTTATCTTTGACAGTTATTTTGTTAAGAGCCCTGTAGTCAACACAAAGTCTCTTTGCGCCATTGTTCTTATTTACAAGCAATGCTGGATTTTCGTATGATGAATTGCTTTCCCGAATTATATTACTATCTAGCATTTCCTTAATCATATTACGTATTATTTGTCTATCCGCAATAGGTGTCCTATATGGTCTAAACTGAACCAGACTTGAGTTAGCTAATTGAATATTTATTTCATGATTGTGGACTTTTTCCAATTAAAACATGTTATGGGCAAACATTCACGGGATTTATTCAAAAGTGTCGAAATTTCATCGTGATTAGATTGTGTATTAAATTCTAAGCCATCATTTATACAACAATCTACACTTTTATTTACATAATCGAACGTTAAAGAATCGCCTATTCTAGAGTACCTACATAAGATCAGAATTCTCGGTGACATTTCGGCCTATCAAAACATCTAAGTCTGTCAACTTTTCCAAAACATAAAAGTCTTTATTATTCAAACTTACCGAGTCTAACTTTAAATTAACCGTTATTTTTGTTGACACCGTTGTAACAATACCCTTGCAATTCTATTGGTTTTATTAATTTAATATATGTATAGAATGAAATATTTATCCACAAAATTTTGGGAAACCAAAGAACAGCTACTTCCGGTATCGACGAACGCATCATGAGAGATTTCAGTTACTTGAATTTTTCAAAAAAAATTATTTTTGGAATTCAAGGGTACGTCACATTTTATTTCTTGTTTTACATTCTTTACAGATGAAGGTAATTTTCTAAAACAAGATGATTTTGTATGTAGACTTATGGCAAAAATCACATTTTAGTATATCACATTGGAATCTCCTATGATTACCCCCACATCCGTTACAACGTAATGTTCTATTACGAACGTGTAGTCTATTTGGGTCATTAAGTGAATTTACATTTCTATCGTTTACAACTTGTGGCGTAAGTGTGCTACTGTTTTGTTCGAAAAGACTTTATTTAAATTTTTCTGTATTTTGTTTTGATATATTTTGCCGTGAAGATAACTAGCTAAACTTTTACAAAAACTAAAATTACCTGTGTCAATAGTATTACTCAAGTTTTTGTCAGATATATTGCCCAATATAATCGAAATAATGCCGGATTGCGAAAACTTTAATCCTAAGCGATCTATTTTACATTTTTGTTGAAAATAAAACTCGTATAGTAACTGCCCCTCCGATAGCTTTTTATCTAATATTTCTTTAAGGAGATCAAACATATTACGTTTTATTTGGAATGTTGAACGAATATGATCTTTCCAATCTAACCATTTCCACTGAGGCCAAAAGTTGTTGGTACGTAACAAAGAGTCATTCTATATTTTAGCCGAGCCTTTTAATTTATTTAAAGATTAATAGCGAATGATACCATCCGGCCACGAAAACGTTTTGGAAAAACACTCAATGATGCTAAGCCACGTGACTACATTATCTTTAACAGGGTCAAATTCAGGAATCATATTATTTAACATCACTGTACTTACAGGTTCAGAGTCAGGTTTACCCGCTACTTTTCTTTTCCTTCGGGGCGGAGTAGCACTTCCGCTCCCGGTGGTTGAGGTACTTGAGCTCGAGCTTGAGCTTGACGAACTTGATGTCGAATGGCCGCGGCGTCTGCGTTCCTTACGCTTACGCCCCATTTTGTAGGCTCGTACTATCCCACTTCTGATGTAAGAGATGGGTTGCTTTAAATTACAAAAGAATACAAGTATGATTACAATTACTTTTTTATGCAATTTAATTATTAAGACATAGTAACTTATAAACGCTTATTCAGTTAAGCAATGAAAATTAAAAAGGGGCTTCTTCTGGTAATCCCGTCCTTTTATAGCCACGTTTTGCCAGCTCCTGTAACAGCATGACTCCCTGCAATTCGTTGGTTGAACGGCTGGCGGCGCTAGTGGACTAGAGTTGCCAACATTATTTTGTATGGATTACTTAAATAAATTGAAATCAATATTATTTCTTTATGTCCATACACACCACAAAATAATGTGAGCTGATTTTTGAAAACTAGTCAAATAGCCCATTGAATTGACGACACACTATAAAACGAGGACATTTATACAGGAAACCTCCCCATCACCACCGACCCCGTCACAGTCTCTTATGACAAAATCTCGCTTCTCATTAGAAACCACAAGTCCAAAAAGGCTCCGGGTGCGGATGGAATTTCCAACCACGCACTTAAGCACCTGCCTCAACAGGTGCTTACCTAGCTATCATTTTCAATGCCTGCTTCGACCATAGCTACTTTCCAAAAGCTTGGAAAGAAGTGACAGTCATAGGCATTTCCAAGCCGGGTAAACCTCTGAATATCCCGACTAATCGCAGATCCATCAGCCTCCTCAAGGCCATGTCTAAACTTCTCGAGAGAATATGACTCCATCTGTTTCCAACGGATGGCGATCCCCTCATTATTCCCCATCAGTTCGGCTTTCGCGCTAAGCACTCTGCCCACAGCAAGTCCATCGAATCGTCGAGTACATACTTGACGGCTTCTATCCGCGTCGTTATAAAACAGTCGCGGTTTTTTTGACGTAGCCAAGGCTTTCGACAAAGTCTGGCACGGCGGTCTCGTTTATAAACTCTACAAAATAGGCTTACCGGATCCCCTACTCAGATTAATCGCGTCGTTTCTCAAAGACCGTACGTTTTGTTTTAAACATGAAGACACGCTTTCCGCGCCTCGTCCCATAAAGGCTGGAGTCCCTCAAGGCTCAGTCCACGCCCCTCTGTTGTACACCGTGTACACCAACGACATTCCCATCCCGCCGAAAGGCGTCGAACTCACCCTCTTTGCCGTCGACACCGCACTCTACACCAAAGGTCACAGTGTCCCGCAGCTTGTAACCAGACTCCAAACGGCCGTAAACGCCCTCAGTGTATGGTTTCAAAAATGGCGCATCGATGTGAATCCAGACAAGAGTTCTGCGATTCGCTTCGACCCCAAACGCCTTTGTCCCGCTGGCGATCCCCACGTTCGAATGTTAGGCATTCCCATCCCCTGGAAGCGCAGTACTAAATACTTAGGCGTCACCTTAGATCCGACGCTTTCTTTCAAGCCACACATCGACAGAGTTTCAAAACTCGCCCGTCACTACTTAGGCCGCCTAAATAGCATGTTAGGTAGAAAAAGTAAAATGTCTTTCAGAAACAAACGTACACTGTACAAGGTCTGCGTTAGACCCGTCATGATATATGCCTCGCCAATCTTTGCCCACGCCAAACCCTACGTCATGCACAAACTGCAGGTAGTTCAAGATCTCTTTTGCCGCAGGGCCACAAACGCACCGTGGTACGTGCGGAACGCGGACTTGCTTGTTAGGTTATACCTTGTGCCGCAATTTTGATTGTTGGACAAATTATAAAACATGTTGTCTAAATGTTACATTTGCTTTGGTGCCTTTCATATTAAAACTTAGTCAAAAGTATGCTTATTTCATAAATATTTAGACCTAATACATTATACAAAAAAGCTTCAAATAAGTTCTGTAGCTCTACATAAAGTTTTTCTGTTACGATGATTTTAATAACTCTGAAATGTGACACTTTAGAGCAAAGTGGCTGTTTTCTCGTGTTCCTAAAAATGTCCCGAATGGCAATATAAACGTCAAAACGTGCGCAGCGATTTTGAAAAAAAGAAACAAAGAACAATCGGACATGATACCAAAAATTTTTAAAGCCCTTTGAAATGTGCACGCCCTCGCCTTGACCGTTATTTTTAATAATTAAATCTTCATTATCTAATAACGGTCGCCTGGATCAGATCGCGCTTCAGCGATAAAATTGCAACTAAATACACGCAAACATTTTTTATACGAAGTAAAACGTAGACAAAAATGAACAACTTTAGTCCTGAATTTTTCGAGTTGTCACGTCGGAAGAATACAATTCATTAATTTTGGATGAGCTATCAAATCCACGCTTGCTCTTCAATGTAAGATATTAATGATAAGATAATCACCATTGAAACAGCGTCTAGAGAGAAGCAAGATATGACCTGTGCGTTTACCGAAATGATTTGAAAACTATTGGCTTCACGAATTTATAACAACATGTAACGTTTTGAGGTTACAACCATACGATGTATACCAACGCAACTATATTATATATTATACTTTATTATATTTATTATACCAATATTTATAATAAATATAATATAGTGATGTCTTATTACAAACTACAATTTTATTGCAATTGTTTAAAAAATATTGATGACGATATTTAAATTATTTATTTTTAATAGAAAATATTCGGGAAATTTACTGTAGTAGTAAACGATAACTGCTGAGGTAAAAATGGAGCAAGTATCTAAAACGTATAAAAATATCTGATCGTCGTTCGTTAGTTCTTTGTCTAAAATCCAATTTCCTCATCACGACCCTCCGGCTCTTTAACCTTACTGTTTCTTTAAATTATACCGGAAATTCGACTCTGGGATGACGCAAAAAGAAATTTTATATTGTGTATACCAGTTCGTTTTCAATTGCATTTGTATCATTTTGACACATTTGAAATATTTGAACCATGTTTTAGTGTTGATTGACGGATTGATTTGAATTCGTTATTATTTGTAATTGATTTTATCGGCTTTGGTGAAAGCGTTACTAAAGGAACTGTTCCAAATGTTTATTAGTAGGCTAAACATGATTGTATTTTAAATAAGTATAAAGTCATACCAAACATAAGGTTTAAGGTTAAATGAAGACTCTCCCAAATCGAGCTTTACACATCAGTAAAACACGCCCCACTGATGTGGAGTCGATTTCTATCAGACGTAATTGGCAAATAAACTGGTCCAGGACAAAACAAACGTGACACAAAGGAAATAAGCAGGCCCCGGCGTGGTCCCCGGCCCAGCCTCCCCCCTGGGTGGCCCGAGGGACGATACACGTAATTACAACGAAGTTATAGCGTTGGTGGTGTTCAGTTGAGTGATCTGATATCTGGCTACAGTGGGATTATTACGGTTGGATAGTGTTTGAGACATATCGATATAGTCATGTTGATGGACAAATTTGGCAACTAGTAAATATATAGGGAATTGTTAAAAAACCTGCCAAGTGCGAGTTGGATTCGCACCATCGGGTTTTGTACCAGCGCACAGATATTTATGTTTTGTGACCGCAACTGAAATACACAGTATTCAGCTGTCTATTACGGTTTATGAGATAAAGCTCGCTGATAGTCGGACTGACGGATGGATAGACAGCGAACAACTCTTGTAAAAATTCGAGAACAGGAAATGTCGGTTGGTAACTGATTTCAATACATACACTTTTACTTAAATATTGAAGTTAATTTGCTCTATCGATTACATTTAATGACTGACATGACCTTAACTCACAATCCTGACCCACTATGGATACCAATAAGCCTTCTACATAAAAGTACAGTCAACAGCTCATCAACCTTCCACAACATATCAATCTTTCTAAATATATTTTCAATCCAGAGTTTACTTCCAAAGGCTTCTAAATCAATTGAGGAAGTTTGTTATTTTGTATTAAGTTGATGAGTTAACTTTAGCGGCAAAATAATCATCAATAACGAACTGCATCAATAGTAGATAGAGGTAATTATTTTATGAAGCATACGAATTAAATTAATGTCTGGTCATTATAATTAAAGTAGTCCATTAATTTAACTTAAAACGCATTGTATATAGAATCATAAAATGTGTAAATATTTGTTTGGTTCGAGTTTATCAGTACGGTTTGGAAATGGTCTCTGCTTTCAATTCATTTGCATAATTTACAACTGTAATCGCATTTTCAGCAAAAAATTTTAATGGTAAACCCAATTTTTTAGAATCGTATTTAGTCTTTACCAACTTTTTTTAGTTTTTTAATTTTTATAAATTGAAAAGTAACATTTCTTAATACCTTATACCACTACGAAAAGGCTTTCTAGGCTATATTTATGATATTAATATTTATGATAATTTAGAGCATTGTTTTGTAAAAGCCTATCAAATAAAACGAGCTTATAATTAAAACCATGGCGTGGATGTGAATGACCGTTGAGCACACTGTGACACTCATGTTGGTATTAAAAGATGTGTTCGCGCTCGTCATTTTTACACTACATCATGATCTACAACATCCGACGCCACAACGTGCTCCAACGTGCTCTAATAGGTACATAACACACGTAAATTTGTTTTTAAGCAAATTATCCCAATTACCTTAGCAGATCTTCACTATATCTGAAAATAATCTGCTGCATATTTATGCTTGTCTTGTGAAATTCATCATGTAATGTAAAAGTTTTTTCTTAGACATGGTTCATAAAATTTATGTAGAATACAAAAAGGATTTTCGGGCATATTTTTAATTGAAATGTTTTGGGAAGAATTAAGTTTTACTGCCGTGAGTAAGGAAAAAGTTATAACAGTGTATTTCAATTCAAATTTAGGAAAATATTATGTTATCCGATTTAAACCAAGTAAAACTTACCGTTTTTCTTTCTCCGAAAAAAAATTCCTCCCCGTGTTTGATAATATTAAGTAAGTCTCTGTTATTTTTTTTCAAAAAAAACTTGTAATAAATTCGCAATTCAAGCGAGGACATATAAACATCTCGACAATATGCCTATTCATTCTTTGTAGAACAACAATGCCCTTTGTGTAAAACTTTTAAACCAACACCTCTCTTATTGAAGAGCTGCAAATATAGAAACTACCATGTAAAGCTGAAGCTCTTCGAAGCCGGATATCCTGTACCCGTCGGCTGCTACAGAAAGCCTTTTAGTTTAATTTACCGTAAAAAAGATACTAACTTTCCAGGATTTAACGCTAGAGTTGCTAAAGTTGTCCAGATGTTTTATATTGGCGATAAGATTCAATTATGTTGTCTTCACAATACAAAACTGAAAATGTAGTTTTTTTGTTATAAGTTATTTTATTCTTAATTTGAATTAATACTTAAAAGTAATGAAGCTAGCAGTTTGGACAGTTTTATTTGTACATTAGCCTGAGGCTTTGCACACTTGAAAGTGAACATACATTTTTTGTTTATCACTTAAAGGGAAAGTTAATTACTAAGAGTTCGTTTATATAATGCTGCCAAAAAGATTTACATATGAAATGGTTGATTCTGCTTATAAGCATTGACCTGCGTTTCAGCAAGTAAGGCAGACTAAAAGCTATGGCATGAGTTCTAAAAACCAAAACATTTGTTTTGAATATAAATAACGCATGTTTTTATGTTCGTACCGTCACGGCTAGGCCTTACGAGCGAATTATTTGAATTGAATATATCGAATGAAATTAAAGAATTAAAAAAACAATAAATTCTGACTAGCTCCATCATCGGAGATCATGGATTGAGTAAATGAAAATAAAAAGAATAAGTTACTAAAATAAATATTTTAATTACGCTCCTTACGGCGTAAAACTTTACTGTACCTACAGAATAATATTCTGAAAATCGTGACGGATAACTTTAAACTCAACAAATTATTCATGTCTGCGGATTGCTCTACAGTACAGCGTGCCAAATAGCCTCCAACCCAAGCTTTTCCTTTTCGTACAGTATATGTTTCAACCACGGATTATTTATTACGGATAGATAAAAATATATGTATATATAAAAATACATGTGTATAAAAACATATATACGTTTTTGAAAAATTGGATTGAGATGAATGATGAAACAGGTAATTGACGAAACAAATGCAAATTCGAGACTTTTTTAAACACCAAAACTTTTTTCAGTGAGAATATTTCTAGCCTTAAAATGAAAATGTGAAGTTTGTACTTGTTTTGACCAAATGCGCTACGCAAGGGAAATTTTTGTGTTTATTATTTTTTTAGTTTTTGTATACTGATTCCTTTACTAATCTGGAAGCATAGTATAATAATGAGTACTGCATACAGTATGGCCACTCCCTGCCTCCCGCTGAATGCATTCCCACCTGCGCTCAGTTACCGACTGCCAAGGACGCGAAGCGCAGTGAATGACATCGAGAATATTTTTCAATTATTTTTTTATGGGCATATGCTGTGCTTAGTTGTTCGCCCTTTCCCATTTTGTTACACTCTGTTGTACATTTCGTTCGTAAAAAATAAACAATAAAATTACAAGCATGAATTTTTCATTCGATTCTCCTTTTAGTATAAGAGGCTATTGCAAATATACAGTTTTCCGTTGGCTATACTACTCCTATACTTAATACTGTATGTTATTGAAACTAATTTATTTTTTCTTTCTTTCTAACTACTTTTTTTACTAACTAGATTTTTTTTTTTAAATAATGTCAGAAAATAGAGTTTAAAACGTTTTTGTTCATAATAAATAATTATAAGCACTCAAAATTAACTCGATGCCGCTATTACTAGGTTATCTCATATCGCCGTCTCATGCGTTCCCGAACACACTACGATTAAAACAAAATGGTGCCAACCCTAGCATGCCTTTTCTCACTCACACAAACATGGCACGCCTTCACCTGCACGAACTTATGACTGTGTGCATAATAGGTTATTAGAACGCGTTTGTTTCATACATTTTGCCGCGAGTGTCCGAGGCGTGCTGGAAGTCAGTTTCATTAATAAAAAAATTCATAGTTATCAGTTTCAAGTGTATCTTAGATCTTTCTGAGTTTATATTCAATTTTCTACTATACGGTACTCATTCAGAGAAACGACAGACATAATTTACTTTGTTATTTGTGGAAAATCTCTAAAAGAAAACGAGAAACTCAAAAATTATTTGCATGTAAAAGAGTAAGATGTAAACTACTTGCCATAGCGCGGGTCTCAGTAAACGAAGTGAACAATGGATGCAAACAGAGTAGTTCGCTTTACCATTTGAATAAACATTTTAAAAGTTTTTTGTTTTTAGCGATAATAATTTCCTTATATTTTACAAGTGAGCAAGTAGTACCTTCTAATACAATCGCTATAAAAAAAGTTTGAAAGTAAACGTTACCAAATATTGATATTACTATTTGATCAAATTTTGTAAACAAAGAGTAATCCAGTAAGAAACCTTGAAATAATAATGTAAATTACACGACTTAAAATTAGATATTTTTCGACGTTACAGAAGACTTTGAACATAGCTATAATTTCACACACCGTTTACAGAGTGGAAATTTTTTTATCTCATTAAGGGCAAATGCTAAGATAACTTTCATATTGAGCATAACTTTGACATTTGACATGACATTTCATAGAGTTTATGTCAAAGTCTCAAAGGAAAAAGCAACTAAGTAATTTATGGGTCGGACTAGGTTTTTTCAAAATTAATAAGGTGACATTTACTGTACAGAGAGATATGATATGAATTACTCATAATCAAAAGTCTAACAACATTTGGCATCGCGTTTACGTGGTTCTGTTCAATTTAAATGGATAGAACATCCAGTGCAATTACAGGAACTAAGACAACTGAAGCCTACAGTCGGTATTAGTCGAAATAGTAATCACAATTACTATTAATAAATAAAACACCTACGATTACTGATTTCCATGAGTGCAGATGCCAGTCATGCGCTTCGTGTGCTCGATTTCCAGCTTTGAAACTAGTAAAAAATCTTAAGGGTTTAGGCTTCAGTTTATTTTATTTTTTTATTGTTTTGTGTTGCGGTACCGTCATTTTCAGGAATAACTTAATCGCTTTATTGAATAAAACAAACGTTATTACAACTCTCAATATTTCCAGGATTACAAAAGGTGTTTTCAAAGACGGCTCAATTTAACTATGAATACATTTTCTTCTAGAACAATATTTGAATATTTTACTTTTCTTTGTTCACAGTATTTTTTTGGAAAAAATATTGTCTTATGTTCATTCTCGCTTTGGACTTTTTGGACTATCGCTGTTATTATACTGTTATTTAACGAGGTTCTTACCAGGAGTAGGGCGATGGCTAGATCCCGCGTTAACTCGTGAACGGGTGCCGTTTGGGGGGAGGGAGATTTGCCGAGCTAACAGATGCAGATAAGAATAATTTTGTATAGACATAAGGAGACAAGGTAAATTTATTTTGAAAAATATACCCGTAAAATTTCTTGCCAGTACTTCTTCAGGAAGGTTTTTCCGAACTGGTGGTAGAGTCATGTTTTATTTGACTTCAGTAAGAAAAAGTAATTGTCAATGTTGAGAAATAAATATTTGAATTTGAACGATTCCGAAATATCGGTAACTTATCAAATAAAATCTTGGTAAGAATCCCGTTAATGCCCCTTAAATACCTCTGTGCATAGGTGTAACTTCTAGCCTAGTAATATAAACTGTATTTTTCCGAAAATATTATTTAAGTAGGATTAAAGAAAATCAATTGAACGCATTTTCACAGAGATGGAGAAACGTGAATTTCGTGTGTTGATTAAACATTATTTTTTGCGCAAAAAAAATACAACGAATACGAAACAAAGACTTGGTAAATATTATGGGGGCTCTGCTCCGTCGATTAAAAGATTTGTAAGTGGTATACTGATTTTGATTGTGGGGTTGTGATGCTGAACGTCCAGAACGCCTAGGATGGTCCAAAATTGACATAACATGACATATTGTTGAACGACCAAAACTGAGTGAGATAGTTGAGATGGCAGGCATCTGAGATGAACGCGTGCGTTATTATACACCAACATTTAGATATGAAGAATACTTGCACGTGGTGGGTATCGCGTTTATTGACCATTGATAAAAAAGCATGCGTGTGATCACTTCGGTGGCAGGTTTGGCTTTATTTTAACGGATAAAACTGATTTTTTGCATCGTTTTATAACAGTAGAAGAAACATGGGTCCACTAACATTTACCAGAAACTAAGCAACAATCCAAACAGTGGATTGCTACGGGGAACCAGTTCCAAAGAAAGCCAAAGCAGTTTTATAGGCCAATAAAGTGATGGCTATTGTTTTTTTGGGACGCACGTGAGGTAATTCTAAATAATGACAAATATTATGTCAATTTATTAGACTGTTTGAACATAATATAATCTCAAATCAACCGTTTAAGATTGTGGCTAAGTACAAAAACCTCTTTCACTCAGACAACGCACGAGTGTGCCTGTCGCCTGCTTGCCATGGCTTAATTCCATGAGTTGTGCTATGGGCTACTTTCTTACTTCCTCACTCACCATATTCACCAATATCCGAATTAAAAAAAATGGTTGAGTTAGAAAATATTTATCTCCAACGAAGAGATCATAATAATAATAATAACAATAAATAAATCTCCAGACTAGCACAACAACTGTATGGTCCCAAAGTAAGCAGAGCTTGTGTTATGGATGACCCAACAGCAAACTGGGGGGAAACCCAGAATAAACATACATATATAAATACAAACAACCATTACCCGAGAACTTCATCATACAAATGAATGCCCCGACCAAGAATCGAAGCTAGGACTACATCACTCGGTCGTCGAATAAATAATGCCTATTTCGAAAGGCTGGAGAAACGCTACAGGTAGTGCATTGGTAAGATAGAAACTACGATGAAACGTAAATAATAATTTTTAATTAAAATGTATTTCTTGTTTATCAGACTTATCACTCCACCCTCGTATTTTACATAAATTAAAACAAATAAAACTAAATTCATAAAATAATTATTCGAAATTATTACTATCTGATAACGTCAATGCCTATTCGTGTTTAGCCTTTGCTCCTTTATTATGACTATTAAAACTAGAATGATTGAATGAATGAGTATAACCGCTCAAGACGAATTCTTAGCAAATTAAATTCTACAACCAGTGGATTCATGAAAATGAATTATCATTTAAAGAAAGATCATTTAAAGTAATATAATAACACTGAATAAAAACTTTGATAAATTTTTTGCACATACATCAAATCGAAAAATAAAACGGATGGTATCCCCCAGATAATGTATCTCGGAACAAGTACTACTTCGGATGGTTAGGTTATGAGTGATTTATTTAATCAGCATTGTAATTCTGTGTTTTTACCCAATTTAAGGTCTAGTCCCTTGACACCAGCTTCTACTAATTTTTCCAACCAAGCGAATTTAAAATCCATCTACATATCGCGGAAACCGCTTCAGAAATACTTTAAGTAATTGAACACTGACAAAGGTGCTGGCCCTGACGGTACTCCACCTATATTGCTGCGTCGATGATCTAGGGGTCTTAGAACTCCATTAATTATACCTGGGACACTCAGAAAGTTTTGAGAAAAAGAAAGAAATATGTTTTATACCTTATAATGTTAGTTATAACTTTTCAAAGTACTCTCCAACAGCTTCTAAACATAGTTTCATGATTCTGAATTAATTGTCAAAGCACATTTTCTAGTCTACAACAGGTACTTGCTCAACGGCCTTCTCAAACGCAGTGAGCGGATCTTCTGGTGATGAAAACTGTGCTCCCTCGAGCTGGGAACTAGAAGAAGTCACATGGTGCCATATCAGGGCTGTAAGGTGAATGACCCAATACTTTTACCAGTTTGGTGTTTAGGAAAACCCTTTTTTTGATCGCGGAGTGCGCGGGCGCGTTGTCGTGGTGGAGCAAAAGGCCTCGGAGTCGCGTGTTCGGGCGCTTGTTGCTCGCAGCAGCAAAAACTTCTCGTAAGTATTTGGTATTGTACCACTCTTCATTGATGCTACTTTGGTTTCTTAAGGGAATTGATACTAAATACCAAGAGGAGTAGAAAAAAAACTGCCGATCAAAATGTTTCCAGCCCTTCTCGATCGTTTCACTTTCGTGGGCGTTGGTTACTTTTGAAAAAGCCATACTGTTGACTGGCGCTTTGTTTCTGGATCATATTGATAAATCATGATTCGTCACCTCTTATGATATCCTAAACACGGTCGGGAGAACCTGCTTTGAATTTATTAATCATATCATGGCACCATTCCACGGACGCCTGCTTCTGAGCATCGGTGAGCTTGTGGGGTACCCAGTGCGAAACAATCCTCCTTACGCAAAGGTGGTTGGGTAAATTTCATGAAAACTTCCTCAACCTTCCTTTGCCCAAACATACTTTCGTTAGATCGCTATTAGAATACGAAACTGTATTGAATATCCTAAATTAACAAAAGATAATTAATGAAATTAACAATAAAGAAATTTCACAGCGCTCAGTCACTAAAATTGATACCGCCTACACGAGGTATAATTTTCCTGTTTAAAATTATGAATAATATAATTAAGTAATATTTAATTTGCTTGTCTTCAAATAAATGCTCGTCGATAGCCCACTTTTTTTCATATCTTTCCCGAACCAATTATGCCGCTAACTCTTTCATCGACAGATCTTGTACCCAATTTAACAAGGTTTATAATAATTTTGTCATCTTTCATCTCTCTCCCCCAAAGTTGAAAAGGGAACTCTCATTGCAATAAACTAATTATTTATCTAACTTAATTATTATTTTAGACTGTATTGTATAACCGAGTTTTTCGTTTAAGTATGCAATTTTTGGATGCAAACGTAATGTATCTATGTATACATTGGATGCTATGTGTATTTAAGTAAATGTAATGACTGTTTTTTTCCTGAATAAAGCAAATTAAAATGTAATATTTTAGGATTCATTTTTTCAACGCTCATAGACGTTAACCGCAATAGATAGAAAATATATTTATTCACACTCTTTTAACATTTAAGAATGAGCCGCTGATTAAAATCTTACCACTGAGTATTCGTTGTAAGGTTTTTAGGTCCACCAGCGTGGTATGGGTCCACAAGCGTGCTTGGCATTAGCTTTTTTTTTTTTTTGCTGCCGAGGCACCCTCGCGGGAGGGCGGTGGAAGATGCGTCATGCATATCGCCCGCAGGAAAATACCGTCTTCTGCGGGGGGTTATGTGGGACACACCAGAATGGCATCTACCCACTAAAAACCACCTGTTGGCTGTAGTAAAATTTTACCGTTATCCTTCATCGGAAGCGACACCCGTCGGGAAGTTGGGCGCGCTGGCGGAGACCCGCTAGCGGGTCTTCCGCCTGTAGTGAAAGTTGCACTGAAGGTGCTCAAAGGGACATGTGTTGGTGGCCGTTCTGGGCAGCCTCCGGTGAAGCCGGGGTTGCGCAGAGGTCGGCCGAAGCTTGACTTAGGGATCAATTCATTTAAATGAACCTATAATGAATTGAGAAGGGAACTATGCTCCGCCAGAGCGAGCAGTCGCTCTGTCGGAGAACGTGAAGCCCTAAGTTTACGGGCTAAGACTGCGATTTCACTAACATCGATATTTTTCATAGCGTCGCAGACGATACGCATATCGTCTGCTACGGAGGATTGAGGAGTGGGTTTGTATGGGCGAGGAGACGGGATGGGATTCGATGCGGGGCGCAGCCTCCAGTTTTCTGGAGCAGGCCTGGACTGTGTAGGCTTTGCAGCCGGAGGAACCCGACTACGCAGCGGCGGAAAGTTTTCCTGAGAAAGGGGCGGGGCCTGTTTGGGTGCCGCCCTCTTGGAATTGGAACGCATACAACGGGGTGCACGAGGGCAGCCCCTGTAATTTGCGGTGTGGCCGGACTGGCCACAAAGCACGCAATCGGGAGGAGAGGGAGTTTCAGGAGTGCGATTGCACTCCTTAGTGAAGTGAGGGACCAGGCATTTGACGCACCTGGGCGGTGCGCGGCAGTTGGCCGCCGCGTGCCCGTACAACTGGCACCGATGGCACTGGCCGGGATGACCGCGGCGATGAGGCGCCTCGATCGAGATCCCAGAGAGGCCGCATATAGTGCTAACCCCTTTCAGGATCTCCCTGGACTTGGGGACGTTGGCGAGAACCACCAAAGCGAGAGGGTGACGCCTCCCGTACTTGCTGTGCACTTTATGCACCGCGAGTGCCGGGAAGCCTGCAGATGGGACTGCAGATCCTCCAGGATAGCTTTGTTCGATAATTCGAACGGGACTCCCCTGAGTACCGCTCTGATCTTACGCTCTTCTGAGAGAGCATAAGTGTGATAAGCATATTGCTTATCGGTGAGGAGCTTTGTTAAAGCCCGAAAGTCGTCTATCGACGAGACTAAGATTTTAATAGATTCACCCGAGTTGGCCGCTCGGGTGTAATGGATCTTGTGCTCATTACTTTAAAGACAAATAATGTTTCTGAAATGTTAATAATTACTTTGTGTTACTCTATTAAATTGTGTAATTCTAATGCTGTGCGTAGCAATAACTGGTGTGCAATTTTAGAAAATAATTGTTCAACATGTATAAGTTTAAGATGTTTTAGATTGTACACTGTTAGCTGTGCCATCAAATAAATAAATAAATAAAAATAAATAAATTGCACAATGTCGAAACCTCAGTCCATTTACCCTTTTCCCGAAGGAAAACGGGTGGTGGCACCTTGGCCTTGACAGAAGTTGGGGCCGGAGCGGGTGTTGAAGACACCGGGGCAGCTGGCGTTGAAGACGCCGCAGAGGGTGTAGGGATGGGCATCGAGATTAGCTTTCGTACCCCGCTTCTTGAAATTCTTTAGTTGCACACAACCCCTCTTGGCATACTTTCGGAATATTGCCATACTATTTACTCAATCGCAGCTTTTTAATTTTGCTTTTAGCATGTTAAACCGTAACTTATTCTGTGATTTCATTAGTTTTGGGACATGATTGGGGTTAGAGGTTGGACTTGCAACAGATAATTTATGCGGTTGTATTTTTTAACGCGGTCTTAGTGTTGATGGTATAAATTGTGAACAACTTTGAGGTTTTAATTGACGTTTTCTCAGATACTAAGACTTACCCTCATATTCATAGTAAAGTAAAAGTAGCGATTTAAGTAATGATTTTAATTCGTAGTTTAAATATTAGTCGAACTAAGATCTGTCAAGTTTTCATTTATTAAGAATTGAGTAATATCACCTTTTGCATTTGTGCATTGGTAACTTTGAAACAAAATTTGCAACCCATACCAAATTCCTATTCAGATATTGCCAGAAGATGTGCTTTGCCTTTTACGTAGGTAAAAGAATCGAACAGTTTTGTATGTGTCGACTGAAGTGTAGATAAATCCCAAGACTTTTGTAACTGCTGATTTAGAGGCAAATTTGAATTAAACAAAGTGGCGCTCCATAGTTCTCTGGCCCCTGCTGCTCGGTCAACGGGAAAGAAGATTTTAATAATTGACTCACGAGAGACAAGCAACTCGTAGCGGATGAAAGGAAAGCCGGGAGCCCAACTTCGAAGAGTGCTCTCAAAAGCAGGCCACCAAATTTCACCAGAAGTGTAGTTGGGACCAGGAATACTTATTAAAATTTTAGATATTTTATTTTCAAAACATTGTCAATAAGTAATGTTTCTGTTTCAAATTTGTAAACTGGACTGCAACGTAAAACGTATGTTATTTTCGGAGTGAAGACACATTGCCAAAGAATGTGAATAGCAAAATGGGATTGTATCTCTAGAAGACGAACTGGCATGTAGTGAAAAAGACATTCTTTGCTCTTCAAAAACTCCAGTATGGCTTCATCGAAAATCGTTGTACCCAACAATGTAAAATTTTGCTTATTACAAATTTTTATTCCGAGTGTAATAGACCTGAGTTGTGAAAGTGATTTCTTAAAAAACTAAACACGAATAACAATGAGTTTAGCTATAGGCCTCATGTACCAAATTTTTTAATATCTATATCATTTATAATAATCGAAACATTCCCAGACAAGGTGGCGTCATCCAAATACAAGGATGAGTTATGAATATATTTGGTATAAAATCAAAAAAAAAAAAATACGTTTGGGATGAAGCAATACACAATAAAATGAGATATATGTGTCTACTAGCTTGGGCCGATGCTAATTTTAATGTATAATCCCTAGACATAGTAATCCCCAGACAAACACACCAACTTTTTGGCCTCAAAGGCTTGGCAGAGCTTGTGTTTGGATGACCATACAGCGAACTGTGGGGGAACCCAGAATAAACATACATATATAAATACCAACAACCATGACCCGAGAATAAACATCTGTGTTCATAACACAAATGAATGCCCCAACGAGGACTCGAACCTGGGACCTCTGGCTATGAGACAGGGCGACTGACCACTACGCTACTCGGCCGTCTGTATGTGGTACAGGTACGTAAAAACATTGTAAAGTCTAATTCTACGAATGTTTAAACATGTCAATAACACAAATTATACATTACAGAAGGCACTTTACAAAACGTGTGCATAAAACAATGTAAGGGTGGTTCATGTAGGGGTGAATTACCTGTAACCATGCATAATTAAGACGTCTCGCAGATGGCGTGCGCGACGGTTCTGATTACAACTCATGCTAAAAACAGAACAAAGCACACACATTGTGTGATAAACTTACGTTTCAGGAGACATTATCTGCTACTATGTGACTCATTAGAAAGAATGATTGTGAAATCAAAGAAAATATATAGGTATGCTTAAACGGGCTGGTTCGACAAAAATTAATTTTTTGGTGATAATATACTCCATATGCTGTGTTGCTTAGTTTTCTTAAGAAACTGATATCAAGGGTATGGATCATAAATAAACAAATGCGACTCATATGTAAAATAAATAAAATACATTGGTCATATGAATAGGCTGCAAGATCATTGAGAAGATATGTGTAATTTTTTTTAAAAAATGGACCTAGCATAACCTTCTTCACGAAGGTTTTTTTTCGAACTGGTGGTAGAATCATGTTTTATTTGACGTCAATAAGAACAAGTAATTGTCAATGTTGAGAAATAAATATTTGAATTTGAATTTGAATTTGAATTTGAATTTGAATTTGGGTTTACATCGAAAAACGGTTAACAGCGCTGTACTCTTGTTGGGGTGAGTTCGACTTCAATACTGAGATACTGATAGCAGACGAAGAGAAAAAGTATGAATATTTCACTAAGAAAATTTATGCGAGAGGTAAGGAGTATTACGAATCAGAGAGGAAGAAATTCATTGAGTACCAAGTCTTCTCGGCGTCATCAGAAACCGTCGAAAATTCTCGGAAAGATCCCGGAAATATTCCAAATTCTTCGTCGACAATAGCGAGATAATCGGTGACCTTCTTTACCAACAAAGAACTAATTTCAGAGTGATCTCCCGCAGCGTAAACCGTATCAAAGTAGACCCTCTGGAAAAAAAGGGGAGATTATACATATAATTATTTTATAATACATCAGGAAACGGTATAATTAACCTAGGTCAAGTTTGTACAATTAAGGGAGACATGATGACTATTTTCTTTCATCAAAACTACTTCAGTTATATGAAGAGCGACCCCGACGAGATCCGTGTACCTGAAATATCATTATTGAATACTATCATCAATACCACCATATCGAACGACAGCGTGCCTACTCAAGAAACTGATCCACAGACCTAGAACGAGATAAAGGCACAAACAGAGCAACTTAAGTTGGACCCTTCGAAACAAATAAACATCCATGACCTCCTTCATTACACCCTACATTATCAGTCAGTGGGAGGTCTATGTGGAGTATTGGTGGTCGAGCTGCGCACCGCCACAACTTACGAGGCTTTACGCCAACAAGAAAATTAGATGCACGAATCTCTAATTAAATTATTATAGGTACTCCCATAATGAACACACCACTTAGCGCCACGACTGGTCGCACGTAACCCAGGGGTTTATCCCTGATCTCATTTAACACCCGAGGTCTAATCGACCAACTTTCGGAGCTCAAACTGTTAATTAAGAACATACAGCCCGAGTTAATCCTTGTTCAAGAGACATTCTTAAAACCCCAGCACACCAGGGGTCTCACCATTCCCAAATACTCTCTTGTGCGTGATGACAGGCCCGCACCGGTCCAACGAGGCGGCACTGCCATATACTACAAGAGAAGTATTCACTGTTCTCCGATTCCCACGCCTCCACTCACCAACATGGAGGCCACGATATGTAGGCTGGCTATGACAAGTCACAGGACCATAGTCTTGGCCTCAGTCTATATACCTAGTGGTACACCGCCCCTTCGTAGTGACTTCGAGGCCTTACTCAAACTAGGACGATCAGTCATTATGTTCGGCGATTTTAATTGCAAACATACTGACTGGACGTGCTTGTCGACCAACACCAGTGATGTTAAATTACTAGACATCACGAAGTCACTCGATCTTGACGTCATTTCCCCGGTCACACCGACACATTACCCGGACAATCCGCTTCATTCCCGTGATATCCTTGACTTTGCCATCGTCGAGGGTATCAATCTCGACCTTAAGATCATACAGCCGCTAAACGACTTAGGCTCAGACCACCGTCCGGTGTCTCTAATATTAGGACCCCAAAACGACCCTCCTGCTCCGAAAACCTATACCAATTGGGAAGGTTTCAAGAACGCCCTGTCTTCGGCCTTGGAAGCCCCAGACTGCCCACTCGCGATTTCATCCGACTATCTTGATAGCACGGATAAAATCGACTCGATAGTCGATTCGCTCACTACCGCCATCAACTCGGCCATCAGTGAGAATCTAAAGGTTGCTAAGCATGGCAAGCCCAACCTAATCGAAGCTAAAAACGCCGCTCTCCACAGAGCCAGAAAATACCCTAAATCCGCCTGCAGGCTAGTCGCTAACCGGCTTCAACGTAAAGTCAAACGTACCGTCGCGGAATACAGAGACGTTCAAAGGAACGATCTTATGATTAATATTTCCCCGTCCCACACGGCGTACTATAGGATGGCGAAAGCCCTCCGACTAGACGCCCGTACTTACACCCCTCCGTTATCTCGTCCCGATGGCACTACCGCCTTCGAGGACGACGAGAAAGCTGAATGCTTCGCCGATAGCATTGCTTCACAATGCTCCCCGAGTACCCAACCCACAGACCCAGTGCACATCCAGGCGATGGAAGACGAAGTCGTTTGCAAAGACTCCCGTCCAGTCACCGCTGACCCCATAACAGTGTCTAATGATGAGATTCTCTTCCTCATTAGGAGACAGAAATCCAAGAAGGCCCCGGGTGCGGATGGAATTTCCAACCATGCACTTAAGCAGCTGCCTCGGCAGGTGCTTACCTTACTTGCGATCATTTTCAATGCTTGCTTCGACCTAAGCTACTTTCCAAAAGCTTGGAAGGAAGCTACAGTCATAGGCATTCCCAAGCCGGGTAAACCTCTGAATATCCCGGCTAAACACAGACCCATCAGCCTCCTCAAGGCAATGTCCAGACTTCTCGAGAGAGTCATACTCTCTCGAATGCGGAACCATCTGTTTCCAACGGATGGTGATCCTTTCATTATTCCCCATCAGTTCGGCTTTCGCGCTAAGCACTCATGCCCTCAGCAAGTCCATCGAATCGTCGAGTACATACTCGACGGCTTCTACCCTAGACGACTGAAAACAGTCGCGGTTTTCTTTGACTTAGCCAAGGCTTTTGACAAAGTCGGGCACGCAGGGCTCATTTACAAGCTTTACAACACAGGCTTGCCTGACCGACTAGTCAAACTAGTCGGCTCCTACCTTACAGATCGCACCTTTCGTTTCAAATACGAAGGTACGCTCTCCACCCCCCACCCCCTCAAGGCGGGCGTCCCTCAGGGCTCGGTACTCGCCCCGCTATTATACACTATATACACCAATGACACACCTATTCCGTCTAAAGGTGTTCAACTCTCCCTCTTTGCCGACGACACTGCCCTATACGTCAAGGGCGTGCACGTCGACACACTCATCACCAAACTCCTGAAGGGCGTAAATGACCTCGGAGCCTGGTTTAAAAAATGGCGTATCGATGTAAATCCCGAGAAAAGCTCTGCGATGCGCTTCGATCACAAACGCCGTCGTCCCTACGACTACCGAATACGACTACGAATGCTAGGTACGCCCATCCCGTGGGCACTAACCACCAAGTACCTAGGCGTAACGCTCGATCGTACGCTTTTATTCCGACCTCACATACATCGAGCTACCAAACTCGCCCGTCTGTACATGGGCCGCCTTAACAGTATGTTAGGCCAGCACAGTAAAATGTCTCTTAGGAACAAGCGAACGCTTATTAAGGTTTGCGTGAGACCAGTCATGACGTACGCCGCCCCAATTTTTGCACATGCTAAACCCTCCGATATGTATAAACTACAGGTAGTCCAGAATCTCTTCTGCCGCCGGGCCAATGATGCTCCGTGGTACGTGCGAAACGCAGACCTGAACAGAGATCTTGAACTGCCTACTATACAACAACACCTTAGGACGCTCTCCACCGCTTTTTATAAGCGATCCGAAGAGCACCCTAACCCCCTTATACGCGAGTCAGTAGCTTATACTGCTCCGTCCATGCCGTCGAGGTACAAAGTCCGTAGACCGAGAAATGCACTCTCGGATCCCCCCGATCAACTTTCGGCTAATCTGGACCAGCTTAAGGCTGCCCAGGCCGTTTAATCATCAATACAAATGTCATTTGCACCTTAAGTGATTAGTATTCTCAGCGGATGACCCGCTAGCGGGTCCCTGCTTGCGCACCCACCTCACTACCCGGCTGTCGCTCCGATGAAGGCTGACAGCATTCCCATGCTACAGCCGTTTAGGTGGTTTTTAGTGGCCACTTTGGCGAGTCCCACATCACCCCGCAGACGGCTGCGGTGGTATTCATGACGAATCTTCCACCTCCCTCCCGCGAGGGTGCTTCGGCAGCAAAAAAAAAAAAACCACCTCGAACCCTTTTTAAACTGATTTTATGTTAAAATTCAAATTGATATGACATTATTTACTTTAAATTTTATTAGTTTGCTGTTTATATTTTTATCTTTTCTTAAGTGGGCAAGATGTACGGTTGACCGTACGCAAAATTTATAAATTTCATGACTTGTGTTCTTTTTTAAGTTCATTTAATAAATTTTATGTTCAGTTTATTTCAGTTGCGATAAAGAAACTCAACTGGGCTGGTCGTTTTTACTACTTAAACACCCCCACAATTAATCGCCACAATACTTATCGCTTCATACTTAAAGCACGAAGTAAATTAATAATATATTTTTGTTTCTGAAATGTTTACAGGTTTTTACATTCTTTTCCTGCTTCTAGCGTCGAAAACTTTATTTTCATGACTAACGTGGTGGAAATAAGTGGCGGTTGGCAAGAAACTTGTATTCAACCATACTTTACACCAAAGATCCTACTTATTCAAAGTGTAAAAGTCTGCCAAATCTCAAAAGGAGGTAATGTTCTAACAAACCCTTTTAAGTTTTTAAACTCACGGATTTCATATGGGACTTATTTTTAGCTGATTGACGTTCAAAAGCTAATTTGTGATTTCAAGAGATGCGATTCAATAACACTTTAGATTTTTAGATTATCAAGAGGCTTTAGAGGCTTTAGATTTTCAATCGAACCATTTTACTATGTGTCTTTGTTTTTGTTTTTCAATAAATGATCACACAATCACAGTCATGGTATCCCTTTTACACTATATAGGGTATAAGAAATATATACGGGGTGACTTTTATGTCCTGAAATTTGAAACTAGCACAAAACACCAACACTGATGGAAATGAACATAAATGATCTCGGAAATAATTATGAATATAAAAAGATTGTTAATTCTTACTTATATTCATGGTCACCATACACATGGCCCAAATGAAAAATTTGTAAATTTATGACCATATTTCATTGAACAAGGACACCGTATGATACCTCTGTATATGGCTACTGTGGAGGCATCGATTTTTTTAATTTTCGAAAAAAGCAATATTTACATTCATCGACAGCAATATGGACAATCTTGACGTCCGTTAATCAAATTTAGACTTTGTTGACTGTTTGTTCCAAAAATATCGAATCCACCCAGCAAATACTCAAATAGGTAATACAATTTTATAGATAGAAAAATTTAAAAAACGTAAACATGAGTTATTTGCGATAAGTATCCGTACAAGTCGTTGATATTCATGTATGGAATTGGTAAAATTTGCAGAGTTGACATTGAATATCTAAGTCACCTTGTATAATATACATTCAAATACTGAAATAGTCCATGACTCTTAGTCAAACGAGTTTATTCGTCACTTTCAGTTCAGGGACTACTACCTCGATATTAATTATGAAAGAATTCACCCATAATATAATAGTTAGAAGTAAAATGATGCATAAAATGAATAGCAAACAATAAATTAATTTAATTATTTCACACTTATTTTGCGAATGTTTAGGTGGTGAGGTGAGGGTTTGTGTTCGTTGTTTCGTTTCGTAAATTCGTTTTTTCAAAAATAAAAAGCAATTTATTTCACAACCCCATTTGTCATTTTCTACAAAGAAGAAACGTTATGTAACATCACGTAAAGAGAACTTGTCATGACGTATTTTAATTGAAGCATTTAGGTTACTTTCCCTTTTGTAACTGTGAGCATATTCTATGACTTCAATAACACCTTGTCGCAAAGGCGCGCATACATTAATTATGTCAATTTACAAGACTTCTAACTAATTAACTAAGAAGCCGAGCAAAACCATCGTTATTAAAATTTAATAGAGCATACTGTAGGTTGCTCGGAATATTATAGCACGTTTGTGGTTTTAATAGTTAATACACAGCGTATTTTTTTTAAAAGGCACGATGGTATTGGTTTACATTTTTTAGGATGATTAATTTTCAATTTCCGAGAGGTCTGTTTCCGTTAGTGGAGTTAAAGTTCAATGCCATTTTTATCAATCTAACTCCCCAATTTAAGGCTGTTCCCATCTCATCCTATGAAATTTCATCCTATAGGTGTTTTTTCCCATTTCAACCTTAATATATTACCAATTCATCCTATGACATTTATTTTAATATTTTTGATTAATTCATCATTTTGTATTCCCATTTCACCTTATGAGAGTTAGGTTGGCTTTGGTCTTTGCCACCAATATTTTAAGCAGTGTAAACGCCCCTCCTCCCAAAAACCTGCTATTAAATCATTTAGTCATGACAGTATAGTATATCTTATTGTAATCAGTTTGTACTGAAATACTAGACATGCTAAATATATCTTACGTGACGTGTCAATGAAAATGTGTGAATTGTTTAAAATGATAATTACACTAAGTAACTGTTTACTGGTCCCAAAAACCTAATTTCTAATTCATCAACACGGCGACTTGATTTTTTTTACACATAATAATTTGAGAACACATTTAGGATGAGACCACAATGAAATGATTCAATTCAAAAATGTTTAATTCTGTCTATTATAAATAGTTCTACTGACATTATGGATACAACTTAACATTATATATTATTCTGTATGATGCAACACGTAATGTCGATGGGTTTTGAGTAGTAGCTTTGTCTCAAAAATAGGTTATAAAGGACAAACCGCATACACGTAAAAAAATTGATTTTGTATGTCTCAATTATGAATGATTTAACAAATAATAAAGTAAAAAGTGTGTTTCTCAATGTCGATTTAAAACTTTGAAAAATATAACTTCACTAAGCGTTGAAGAATATTATTAGTTATTTCTATGAAAGATTTGTAAGTAGCTTATAATTTGTTCTTAATTTAACTCACACAGTGCCAGGCGAGGCACAGCCGCGACTGCATTCACCTCCTGAAGCAGAGCTCCATACGGGCTCGAAACTAGTCAGACCGTTTCGACATTTAAAATGAATAAAAAGCCAGTATATTTATAACATTATTAGTATTATTAAAATAGTTTTTAGCCATACTAACCTGCGCATTAATGTGTGGTATCGTATTTCCAATACGAAAATACTGACTTCAATTTGGTTTTCTTTTTATAAGCTGGATGATTTAAGAGAGTTTTAGTCACGTTTCATGAAAATCGGTGCATCCATTCAAAAGCTGTGCATGTTTTTTCGAGTTGGGCGTAATAAATTTACGACGTATTTATAAGAAATAACAAGTAACGCTCTGACCTTGGTTTCATACTCATTCTTAATATCTTTAGGCAACTAGTTGATAGTCTAAACAATTTTAAGTAAAATAAAAACTTTGTTAAAAGAACGCTTAATTTTTTTTAATTAAAAATTAAATGCACCAATTTGATGCACCAATTGAGCCCTTGAAAAGCCCTTGATTTTTAGAAAACATGTCTTTTTTTAATAATTTCTTGTCACCCATTAGCTTGCAACTAAAGTTCTTTATCGATTACAAAATAATAATTAGGTAACAGAACTATGAGCTCACGATACTGCAATAGCTTTCTTTTTCACCTCATTGCATATCCTTAATTTCTTTTGGACTCCCGCTCGAGGTGTTTGCTCTCTCTCCAAGAAATTGCTTGGCAATTACGGATTCATTAAGACCCGATCAAATAGCTTTCGTTGACACAATTTTTTTCTTTTTTACCTTCATTAGATACCTGGCTTGTCTGTTACATTTTTTATATTCAACAGAGATCTTTCTTTAATTTTAAAAATTTAGCAAAGGTCTTGTAAACTGTTATACTCGTACTCATGTTATTACTGTAGTGTAAGTACATTATACCTAATATGTCTTAGGTTAAGTGAAAGTCAGCAGTTTCGAATAATTAACTATGGTAATCGAGAGCGTGAGTACGGCTCACATAATCCTTCACTGCAAAGGATTATGTAAGGCACGTTCTAGGTAATATTATTTTTTAACTAAATTTTAAGAATTAGATATGGTTTATATTTAAAAAAAGGAATTTATGATTTTTTTTTTGATTTATCAACTCCCGGAACTTTGGAATTTATGGAATTAAAAGAGCTCGCTTAGAGGACTATTTGCTTTTTTTTTCGCAAAACGATAAACAAAGACAGGTAACAAACAGTAATAATATTTATTTATAATATTAAATTTTCTTTTTCTTTATTGCGCTCACTAAGAGAGAAAACCTATTAGAAAAAGTAACGAAACTCAAATGACTAGAAAATAATGTAGTCCCCCAATTTTAAAAGACATGATATTAATTGCATGAACTATTAAACATTATACTTGTTGTCTAGCTCCTGAATTTTCTATGAAAAATAGTAAATTTTATAAGGATAATAATGTTTTGTATGTTCAAATTCCTTAAAAAATTTATATTCCAAAACGAACCTAATTATGAATAAATGTTTTTTGAAAAAAGTCTGTTTATTTTTATTGCGTAACAGTACGAAATCATTTGTTAAAATTTTTCGTATTGTAGATATTTGAGTTTTTATCGATAATCCAATCATCATATATCATTTAATATAAATAATAATATTGCAACAGTTTTTTTTGTTATTTTTTTTTTTGACTAAATATGCCCAATGTTACTGTTTAGACCGATGTATGAAGTCTTTTAGGCGTAGTGGTGTAAAGCTCATTGAGGCGTTGTAGAGGTATTATCTCTGGATTGATTTTCTTTTCCTTTCCTCGTTACATTTTATTCTTATATCAACTGTCAACTGACTTTCGTTAAATGTAATCTGGCCAAATGTAAAAGGCCAGCCCTGTAGGCCAATTCTCGTAATAAAAAACCGCGGTGAAGTCGTAGCGACTCAGTCGTTGAAGTCGCTTTCGTATTCTCATCCGTTGATTTGCCCGATGCTAAAGTCGTTCTGAAGTCGCTCTATCGAAATGTCGCTGAACCGTATTCACATCCTAAATTGACTTTCAATCGTTTCAAAACGATATCACGATGATATTCTACTCCTACAAATGACAGTTACTTCGATCGGAAGTCAACGACTTAACGTCAAAATAAGCGATCCAAAAGTCGTTGAACAAAAGTTCATTCTATATATGTTAACTTTATTTTATTTATAAGGTTTAAATAATCACGGCACATTCCTCACTTATAAGTATAAAAAATCAATGTCTTTGATTCAATGCAATCAACTTCTAATATTTTTTACGTAGTTGAATAGTTTAATATCAGATAAGGCTATACTGTTGCTATCAACAATTTTCTAAAAAATTACCTAACATTTTCAGAAGAAAAATAACGGGTTGCAGAGGCAAATCTTATCGCTTTATTATAGATATTTGTTGATATCTGAGTTACAGTCATAAAGCTCACAGTGAAAATGACTACTCACGAAGCTGAGCTTTGGCATCGTTTTTCTTTAAAATTTGCCCTCTCAACCCGTTTGATGTTATTAAAGTTTGGTTACATAATATTTTATTGATTATGAGAATTTTAAACACGACCATTAAGCAAACTGGCGGGATCCCAGAATAAACATACATATAAAAATATCAACAACCATGCCCGAGAGTAAACAATTGTGTTCATCATACAAATGAATGTCCCGACCAGGACTCGAACCTGGGACCTCCGTCGTATGAGGCAGAGCTACTAACCACTACGCTACACGGTCGTCCAAAGCTCGGCTCGGTTTATTCAAAAGTGCTTCGTTCCTCGTGATCCATGGTATTTATTTATTCCTATTTATTATTTATCCTAGCAAGTTTTATTGATTTCTTTTGTTTTTACTTTTTTTTCCTACCTGATGGTAAAAGTATCCGCACCCATAGACATCATTTACCGTAGGTGTTTTATTTATTGACTAGCTGTTCCCCGCGGCTTCACTGACGTAAAATAAAGGTAAGAAACATTAGTAGTATGTCACATAAAGGTTACTACGGTCACTTAGCACTGAATGACTGTGAGATGTTTTTATTATGCAACACAAATATTTTTGTAATATTGTTCTGCATTTCAGCTGTAATAAGCCATGCCATCAGTACCATCAGTAAAAAATACTTAACCCTTTTTTATGTAAAAAATTCGTACCTAAAGATGTAATTTAGTGTTTTTAGGAAATTATGAAACTATGAGTAAATTTTAAATCAAAAGTTTTGTTATGCAGAGGCCTCTACAGCATGCCGAGTAACTAAAATCTGAATCCTATTCTATGTAGGTATGTCGTTTACACAAGGACTATTCCATGAGTAAGCGACAACGCAGGCTATTCTTATAATATTGAAGAAATAATGAAACCCAAAGGATGTAACCAACAGGTAAAAAAAATAGCTTCTATAGACCTGGAATTAATAAAGATGCCACCTTAGACGATATCGACTTCTTAAAGAAAATGTTTCATGACGATTCCTTTTTAAAATTTCTATTTTTTATGGTAAAAGAGATTTCATGATAATAAGGTGAGTTTGTTTGAAAATAAAACTTTTTTTAGTCCTGTAAAGGAGGAAAATTGCTTAATCCTTGAGTGCCTACCTACTAAACGGGCAACCCTGCAAAATTTCTATTCAGCCTATTCGAAACTATATTAGCTTAGGTGTAGCTTGGGAACATAAAGTATGCCCATGTTTTAAGAAGAGTAGTTTCGTCGGTCGAGTAGTTTTTCCGTGATACGCGCACAGACATAAAAATGGCTTTTCGGTATCTACGAGTGTAAGGATAACTAAACAAGGCTCCATCAAAATAAAAATAAAACGAATGTATAGACTCGCCTTTGTTACAGTTTAATGATATGTAAATATAGTGACTAATCGACTAATGACGCGTAGCAGGCAGTAGGCAGTTGAAATTGCCTTTTTTGCAAGTAATCCCTTCCTTTAACCGAAACACAACACCATGGTTATTAAGATGGTAAGACAGGAAAGACCGTAGCAAAGTTAGAAATCCTATCCAAATAAATTTTTATATATTTTCTTATATCATCTCAAAATTGATATTTAAAAATTCAATTCCTGGGAATATACATTTTACAGGAAATGCATATTTAAACCCTTCATTTACACACTTCGTAAACAGGGTCTAAATTGCATATATTTCCTAGGAATTGTATACAAGCACTTGATCAAAAATATATCACGATATATTTGTACCTACTTTTCAATAAAAATAAAAAAACTATAAAATTTTTCTCGCATGTATAAAATTCAACCCCACGTAACATGCACTTTGTATAATTAACTTATTGATGCTTATCAAGAAATCCATCAGGAAGCAAAAACAAGCATAAATGGAACCATTTTTCTGTACAGTCAGAAGCGCATCAAACTTGAGCAAGTTGTACAATTTCATGTACTTACGAAAAAAATTCCATAGCTCAATAACTTTTTTCTTTTCATTTAAAAATGAATTGAAAAGTGTCTGAATTTTTCAATATGAGACTACTAGGATAATAGACTGAGATGTAATTACAAACTTATAATTTAATTTAATTTAATTTAATAACATACCTACTAAATGTCATCGCTTGGCCAGTAATATTCAAAGCTAGACCTTTAATAATCAAAAACAGAATATGTTTTAATATATTCAAAATATATCGAGGAATATTTAAAATGCCACCTAAAATTTAAATTTAAGATATTCAAACTTTCGTGTTTCGGACTATACCATCGTATTTCACTGTTTTTTTCTTTTGCTTTTTAAGGAACAGCTATTTCTTGACATTAAAATATTTCGATTTTTATTAAAAATTAGCATTAAATACTTACCAATTGAAAAATTAAAAAAAACCAGTTTTTAAATGGATAAATACATCATACTAGATACTTATTTTTGCCTCTCTATTTTAGTTGATTGAAAATTAGGTACACAAATTCAAAATTAAAAAAATCAAATATTTTATTTCATCATCGGTAAAAAAACTTACCACTTTTCTTCAACTTCATTAAGATTGCGTAAATAGAACTTCACTTACCTCTGAGAGGAAAAAAATCCGGTGGAAAAGAAAGCTCTCGGCACACTTTATAAGAAAATCTTTTATATTATACTGGGTTAGAAGGTATACAATTTGATGACGATATTAAAGAAACACACACGAGACAACTAATTGTGCTTGCAATTGAAATGCCGCAGCCATTGCATGTATATATTTTTTCACAAACAGAGAAATAGCTAATGGGAATTCCAATCCCACGCCCTTTTGTAATCTTAATAATCTTTGATCTTAAAATAAGCTTTTTGGTATAACGTTTTCCGAAATTTTTTTTTTAACTTATTGAGGGGCAGGGATTGAACTGATTACATTATTTTATTATAACGACGAATTGACATTCTAAGAAATGTTTTGCTGTTTTTAGCCAGCCTTAATTAGTGAAACGCTAACAGCTTACAGTCGTTCCTGGTTTCTACAAAGTAATCTATTCCATGATTATCATTCTTAGTTTTAAATTAATTAATATTCTTGTGAATCTACAAAATGTTTACATAAATATATTGCACTACAGCTCGGCTTAATACTCCAATTTCTTTAAACATGTATGTTAGAGACTATTTCTTAATTTATATATTTCACGAATAGCCAATTAACGACAGCGCCAAGATCGTGTCGATGTTTGTGGCATTTTCCACAGTAGGATCCCACAAGACATTAAACTATGAAAATAACTAAAATATACCATCCTGGCTGAATGCACATCAGTCAGGGAGCGAATTTTCTTAACCGCGAATGCTGCAGAAAAAAGTTTACTCGCCAGTTTTAAAATGTGGAGCCTTCATTGAAGTTTGGAATCTATTGTTATGCTAAGAAAAATCGTAGAATTATTTTCTTTTTGGTATGAAAATAATAAAAATAATAATAATAATTCATTTATTTGAGAGACTGTGTGTAAATACAATAAGGGCTTTAATATAATTTTTGTGTCCAATTCACAGTGTGTCTGAACAGACGTGCAAATTTAACTATTTTTATGTCATTACACAAACTAAAATAATTAAAATACTAATAAATAACATTCTAAAACCAAAAAAAATTATAATTTTAAAGTAGTCTTAATAATGCATTTAAAATCACATTACAATTTTACAAATATCAATCAAACATTAAATTAAATACAAAAATCTCAAAAGGAAAGATAAATTAAATCAAAGTTAAGTACAAAATTATTTAAGTTGCTACTGTCATTAAATCATTGTCTTTAACATAATCGTCAATTTTATACTAACATTTCTCCATCAAAAGCCTGAACCCCTTCTGTTTAAACTCCGCAAAGCTCTATTTTTTTTTAGCAGTCAGAGAGATGGATATAAATAGCGATTGCCATACAATACGCATTTTTAGAGAAAATCTGTAGACGTCATTGGGTAATTTGTTATCAAACTTTATTTTATTTCTAGTTCTGTAACTGTAGAAATATGTCTGTAATTTAAATAGGTATATATATTTTTTCACGAATATTAATGCTTCAAGTATGTAGAGACTGGGCAAAGGAACAATTTTGTTTGCTCTAAATAATGGTACACAACTGTCCGTATAATCTGTTCCAGATATTGCCGGGACACATTTTTTTTAGCTATAAAAGCCCTATGGACATCTACAGAGTTGCCCCATAGTACGACACGTAGGCTAATTTCGCGGTATGTTTATTTGTATCTTGTGAAGTCGTCGTAAGACATATATAAAACTATCAATTTTTCTACACAGTTTCTGAAGAATATGAGATTTCCAGTCACAATGTTCGTCAATTATAAAACCAAGAAATTTTGTGTCTATAGTATTCTCAATTTTAAAATTATCATAATTTACGTTTAAGTCATCGTTTTTAATTAAGCTACAGGTTTTAAAATGAATTAATTTGGTTTTGGTCATATTGATTTTCAAATTATTCCCCTGAAGCCAAAGGATTGCTGACTGCAATTACTTATTTGCTTCAGAGTCAAGGGTGGTAATATCGTCACTTACTACAACAAGAGTTATGCTACAAATGTTCTTTAAAGTGCCTAGAGAATCGAATGCGTTATTATTTTTCTATTTTAAAAAGTAATTGGACAATAATGTCATAAGTCATGAGTCAGTGGATAAGAATCAAGGTCAGAAGGAAAGAGTCTTTTTTTATTAAACTATATGTAAAGAAGTCAGCATAAGACTCTATTAAATGATGGAGGCGAATTTGAAAAAACGCAATCGTTTATATTTATTTATGGCACAGACTATATATCTTACTGTATTTCAATTCTTCTGGCAAAGACACTTTTTTGAATGTCGAAGTAATACATTTAAGATTGCTAAAATGTATAGATACAAAGGAAATGTATAGACTTTCTTGGAAAAGTGCATTTTATTGATTTAGAGATTAAGATACCAACTTTCTAAATATTGCAGCCAATGACATATTATATAGTCATACCCAAACATTACCGAACAGAAAAATGGCGTCAACGTAACTATACATACCTACCCAATACAGTAGTATAAATTTGTGGGAAAAGGAAAGGATAATACGGTTCACTTGTTGTAAGAAAAAATTATCTATGTACATGTTTCGTGACGTTATGCGCTTAAATTGTCGCAGTATATAGCGTTGTCTCTTTTACATCTATATACAAAATCATATTACATCTCGCTCTTTCAGTTTGTCAGAATGTATAGCCATTTCAATTCTAAAACGTCATTTTAAATAGCAAAATAAATTATAACAGTTATGAAAAAATAATCCTTACGCATGAAAAGAAACGTTTTTTCAGTGCATTGACTAAACACAAAATAACGCATTGTACGGTATTAAAAATACAGAATTGGGAATAAGTTTTGTTTGACGTTCAGCCGTGACATTGGGATGCACAAGACTAAGTGAAATGCGGGCAATTGCCTTGTATTTGCGTTGCCAGTATTGAGAGTGGACAACTTATCTATATGTAATATGTCATTGATTGCAGCTATTAAATAATTTTGTCGGCAGTGCCTAGGGCCGGGACTTGAAATCAAATGAAAAAAAAAGTTCTTCATGTCACGTTCTCATATCAACACTGCATTAGCTTATGAAACTAAAAAATTTACCATAATTAATCATATTTTTGCTTATCACGATGGTCTATATTGGCGCAGCTTCATCAATCATTAATCAATCATCGCTGCTGGACCGGAATGAGTTACGGATTCTAAGAGAATATAAATTTATTGAATTGTTCCATGGATATAAGCTTTCAGCGCCAGGACGTCGACAACAGTTCAAACAGGACACCATCCGTTTATTTACTTAGATGGCATTTGTGGAGTTTTCACGGTAGCATTTCAGCAGGATGTGACCGGCTTCAAAAAATTTTTTCTTACTTAGTCTGGCTCGTGGCTTCGCTCACGCATCCCTTGACAGCAGTTATTTAAATTTCTTTAACTACTCTCTAAAGTGAAAGATAGAGGGCTAGCATATCGATACCTTAAATCTCAAATGGCGTAATCACTAAATCATCACTTTTCAGGAGAGACGAAACAAACAAAAAATTTTTTATTTAAATTCATATCTTTTTAAGTAATAATAGTATTGAGATGAATCTTGGATGTAATAAACTGATATCAGGAACTTCATAATACTGTTACACGGTACTAAGATTCAAACAATATTTGCAAAACTGATTTGTGATTACGCCAAAAAATATTTGATAACTTGGATTTTACGACCCAAAAAAAGGCTGTCCTGTAAAAACTTAGGGTGTAACAGCCTCGATGATTTATAAAAATTGCTTTTAAAATAGCAATTTGAGGTTTTTATAAGTAAAAGCACTTTAAAAAGTATTAACAAACAAATAGGTTTATTGGATTATTATTAAATCAAACACAAGTGCAACAATGAAATATATTTTATTACTTCTATCCAAAATGTTGTTCTTCTATTGATTGAAATAGAAAGGTACTTTGCATGAACTTAAGCTTCTTACGCCAGCACTGCCTTCCTCTTCCTTCTTCTTCTTTAGCGTACAAAGAGTTTAATTATCACAGACTTAAATTATTGCCAATATCAACTCTTAAAAGTAAAACGTAATAAAAAAAACTAAACGAGTTTTTTTCATCTTCACCTTTTTCATCCCCTTCATCGGTTTCCGCTAAAAAGTCGAGTACATTTTCAGCTGAAGGCAAACGACGATACTCTTCGTGATATATTTTTGGTATTATTCCATTATTACAGAGCTGCATAAGGTCTTTATATTTGGGTATTATTATATATATTATATATATGGGTATTGGGTATTTGAGTGTATATATAAAGGTATATTTTTAAAATTAAGACACAGCTCTCTTCATTTTCATAACCTTTTTACTGCCCTACTTCATCTCCTTTATCTTTCCCTTTTCTCTTTCATTTATCTTTCCCTTTACCTTTGCTGTTTCCTTTTTCACATAATGCAATATGGAGCTCTTGTGCATCATCTTTCGTGGAGCATTTTGCGTAGATCACATTGGAATTTTTCTTTTTTAAGGTGACTTTTCTTATGTGTTTGAGCTTAAGGTTTTTTTGATATAGATGGGGTAAACTTAAAGTTAGTTAAGTCTTCAAAATGTAAGAAGTCTGTGTGATCTAAAGTCTCAATATAATATGGTCTCGGCTTTTTGCGGGCCGATGAAAAGAATGATGGCCATTGTGATGGACTCCATACGATTAAACGTCTTACTTCTCCTTCAATAACTGCACGTACTAAATCCAAATGGTGTAAGAGTCAATTAATTTTATAATACAGAATTCTTTTGGCATAAACGCCAAATGAAATTCTAAAAGGCCTTTTAAATTATTAAAATGACACGAGTTGTAAACGCCACAGTCAAAAATGATGTCGTTTACGCCTAACTCGATAGTCAGTCTATTTTAAAATCATTATAATTTTACTTGGTGTATTGACCGACAGCTAAATGATAATTTTTTACGGTAGTATTTACGACAAAAAACAAGAAAAATCTTGTTTATCTGTCATACGTACTGGGTTGTAATCACCACTTTTTTGCGAATTTTAAAACGCTGATAAGACTGATCGATAGAGAAAACAAAATGGTATAAAGTTGCATTCAAAAGTCATTTTGGCCAAAATGGTGATTACGCCATTTGAGATTAAAGGTATCGATATGTTTCAAGAAGAAGTTTGGATTAAATGGTATAGACTTTAAAATCTCATAAAAAATAAACATTCTTGTTACCAAAATCTAATGTCAAACGGGTGAAGATGGCAAGTTTTATAGAAAACGATGCCGAACCTCAGCTTCGTGGTTAGTGATTTTCAACGCGGATTGTTATACTGTAACCCAGATATCAGCTACTTGTATAATAAACCGATAAGATTTGCCTTTGCAAATCATACTTAGCAGGTGATTGTAAGAAATTTTTAAGTGAAATTGTTCGTTAGGTAATTTTCTAGAAAATTGTTTGATATTGCCTTATTTGATATTGAAATTTTCTAGTCAGTGAGCGATATTCGATGTTGTTTGCATAGGATTAGAGACATAGATATTTTATTATTATATTACTGTAGGTGCTGGAGAGTGTTGGTTGCGATTAAAAAAATCTTTTAAATAAAATAAAGTGATTACATATATGCATATATATAAAATCTTTTTTTTTGTTAATACGTAAATTATATTTCAAATAAACCTCGCATCCAGGGCCCTTATGGCAAACTCTCTAAATGAGGAAAGGTTTCAGTTGCATAGTAAATGCTCCAGTGTTTTCTCATAGCCCAATAGTTATGCATAGTGATGAAATTGGTGATAATATAGGCAGCGCAGAAAAGATAATAAATTATTGTTTACCTGGAGCCTCGGTAAGAAATATTACGGTAGACAAAATTTTAATATTATTATTTGGAATAAGGGGAACTGTAACACAAAAATAATTTATAAATTATAAAAAAAGATTATTTTCACTACATTTTCTTACCTTAAGGTTGCCACCAAGGAAAATAAAAAAAGTGATAGTGTTTAACTATCACTTTCTTGAAAAAAGCTTTATATGATAGTGTTTAACTTTGTGCGCTCAAACAGGATTTGTTTGACCGATGCTACGCGTAAAAGCTAATTTTTTGTCATAGGTTGATGAATTATACTTATTTTATAATTCCTTCACAAATTATTTTATTTTATTTTTATAATATTTTATAATATATATCTTAAAAACGTGTGAATATAAATGAATAATTTTTATCGAGCAAATTTATGTTTATATATTTATTTTCATATATGTTTTTATTTTCAATTATCTAGTTTTTTTTTCTTTACACCGCACTACTGACCTCGCCAATTGATCGATGGTTGACTAGTAGAGAATGTCTTGTGGCATTAAGTCCGCCCTTGGTACATTTCTTTTTTTTGTGCAATAAAGTTGAAATAAATAAATGCTCAAGCCATATTTTTGAATGTAACAAATGTAAAATACTATTTACATTTTATTTTTTATGTATCTAAGGATATAATGTTAACTTAATTATGTGTATTTAAATACAATCGTAACGTATACAATATTTTTTGTATTAAAATAACATACGATTATTTTGAAATATGAACTGGTTTCAAGTCTTTGACTAATAGTAAGTATGCGATTTTTGTTTCGAAGTATTTCGATGCAAATATTTTCTTAACTCTTGATAACATCGTTCCTTAGAAAAAAAAAACATCTCCCTCCACCTCTCAGATATTTCCCATGACGACCCATCTCTAAGAATCACCCTCTTTGTTCCTATAATATAAAATATAAACTTTTTTTATAAAATTTTCGGTGAGTGAAATTGCTTTAATGTTATGGTATTTTTTAAACGGTGTTTTTTAAGCAAACCTCTTAGCGAAATTCTAAAGATTACTGTAAGCTGTTTGTTAGAGCAGCCAACAATTTTAATATTATAATGGGCTTTAATGGATGCTTATTTAACTTACTAACTGGGGCTTAAAAACTCCATTGCTTTTTAAGCAACAACTTTGATCAGTTCAAAGTTCTTTAACTAATGCCTACTCTACGTTGTTATTTCTCATTCTATGAGATATGAATGTAAGCGTACGCAGCGTAAGTAAAGAGTACGCAGTGACTTTAAAATTGTTTACAGAAAACTTTTTTTTTAAATATCATAGGTTTACAGCAAAATTAGTAATTTTATATTTTATATGTGATTGGGTAACGTAGTGAAAATTTGATATAATGTTGAGTTATTTATAATGGTTAAAATAATACAAGAAGCATTGGGAAAATAAATCGATTGATTGAATTAGATAATTTTCATGTTATCATTAAAAGGTAATTTGAAATAAAGGAAATAAATAAACTCTTCTTTTTAGATTCGTTAAAGTGATAGCAGTAAAATAAATTCATAGTAAAAATATATACTTTGGTTGTCCTTTCTACCTGTTTTTATGGTTATATTTCCTGGATTTATTTAAGGACATTAAACTAAGTGACAACTCTGGCAGCCCTAGGCTGCTTTGAATTGAAATGAAATGAAATGAAATATTTATTTCTCAACATTGACAATTACTTGTTCTTACTGACGTCAAATAAAACATGACTCTACCAGCAGTTCGGAAAAACCTCGGTGTATATTTTTTGAAAATGAATTTACAGTCTCTGTATGTCTATACAAAATTATTTTTATCTGCATCTGTAAGCTCGGCAAGTCTCCCTCCACCCAAATATCCAAACGACAAACATCCTCAAACTGCGGAATCTAGCCATCGCCCTCCTCAACCATATTAGAGGGAAGTGAAGTAAAGAGCAGTTAAATCCTTCTGAAGCTCAAAGCAGTCCCTAATATACTTAATTGTAATATACATTTTTGTGTCATCTGCAAACAATAAAACCTTAGAGTAACCAAAGCAGTTTAAGACATCGTTAATAAATATGTTAAATAACAGTGGGCCAAGGTGAGAGCCCTGAGGCACGCCCGATGTAAAAGGAACAAAAGATGCTGTAGCCACCGTCCTCCTCAACCTATTGGTATACTTCTAGTGTGTTCAACATGTAAAGAACCACATGGAGTCACCTAGACAGGGAACGCTTGGAGGCTAAAAAAATTCCAAATAATTGCACCAAAATTAAATAAATATAGCTGTACGCTGTACTAAAATACATACCGCGGAGGCGAAGGGGACAGTTGAGGATAAGGGCGAGAATTTGCTTGCACAAGCCTCAGAATAATGGCTCGCCTGGCAACGAACTCCCGCGATGGTCCATGCGGCCCATTTTCACCCCTAGAAGGGGTTACACTACGCGACTTCAGCCTCTCTATACTAAAAAATATCACAAAATAAACTATTTGTATACTCGACACCATATATCACACTAAATATTTAATATATATATTTTGTTTTCACAAAATAATAGACAACAATAAAATAAACGGATGCAAGAGTGGGGCGAATCTTCTGCGGATCATACATACTATACCCATACAACTTTCGATTTTATATCATAAAATTCATGATATTTTTTAACATTACTACAAGAAAATAATAACTTATGGTATGCATGTACAAATCTAAAATTACATACCAATTGAAACTAAAATGCATAATGTAACAAATAACAGCAATTTATTCTTATTGAAAAATTTTACAATTTTTAGTTCCAAATATTGGTCGGAGAGCATACTTTATTTGGAATAAAATATTACCTAATATTATACCTGATAAAAAATTTAATGATAGATTTTACCGACGTTTTTGCCCTTCGTACTTTTTCATTATTTTAATGTGATTATTCGGAAATTCATATTTGTAATATGATTGCAATGAAAGTACGCAATATTATCAATAGCTGTTTGTACAATTATATTCTTACATAAATTAACTACCAACTTATATATTTTTTAATTTAAGAAAATATAAATATATATAAGTTTCACAAAATTAATATTAGTTCATTACATGTGAAATTGGCGTTTTGTAAGGGAGGAACATAAAGTCATTTAAAAAAAATATAATACATTTATTTAATCTAAGTATGTACCATTGCTATCTATGCACTTTTGCCATCTCATAGGTAGTTCATTGATCCCTTTACTAAAAAAAAACCATTCGGACGGGAATCAATAAAATCTTTGAGGCACTTTGGACTGCCTCATCTAAGTTAAATTTTTCAAGTCCCAATTTGCTTCAAGTGGATTAAAACAGTTTTACCACTAACACCGCAACCTACAGTTAACTCGGACGTGGTTTGCGATGGGTCCACTTCCACAATAGCCTTCAATTCTTCATTATCAACTTTGGTCTCCAGCCGTCCATGGGGTTTGTTCTGCAGGTCGAACTTTCCAGAACGAAAACGTGGGAATCATAAACGCACTGTGTTTTCTTTTGCGACACCGCCACCATACTTCGAGCCGTTTCTGCAGCACTGGTGCCACGTCGGAACTTGTACTCGTAAACAACGCGATATTTTAAGTTTTCTATTTTGTAAACTAAGTGACGCAAAGAAAAATTCAAAAGAGGATACAACAAAGGAATTTTCACGTTTCAGTTTTAAACAGTTTTCGAAACACAAATGCGTGAGTAAATAGCTGTGTAAATTTGAAATTGGAATTCTTAACCAAAGAGGACATAATACAGATCAAAGTGGTCAGTACGACAAAACGCCAATTTCATATGTAAGGACCTAATATATGATATAACAACTTCTAATATCATAGATTACTTACCGATTTCTTCTTGAACTCATATTTCAATTACAATAAAGCACTTCCAAATGGTTCCAAACTGCCATACAAAACTGTAAAGGCGTTTTGACGTTGGCATTAGTTTTTTTTTGTTCTTTCGTTCGGTATATCAGTATTTCCATTAAAATAATACTTTTATTATTTTATATGTATATATATTTATTAAAAGTATTATTTTAATGGAAATATATAATAGGTCTTTACCTATGAAACTGCCGTTTTGCCGTACTGGCCATTTCAAATGAATATATTTTTCTTTTTGACTGATAATTCTAATTTCAAATTAATTTTATTTGACAAACATGGAATTCTTTTTCTAAAATCGTCATTTGTTTAATAGTTAGTGTTTTGTTTTCAACGCATTCGAACATTTTTCGTCATCATGGATAAGTTAAAAATTCGAGTAATTATGGAGAATGAGTACCGTCGTGGCAGCAAAGCGGCACAAGCGGCACGTAACATCAACGACGTTTACGGAGCGAACACTACAAACGAACGCACCACCCGATATTGGTTTACCCGCTTCCGTTCTGGAAATTTTGATCTGAAAAATGAACCCCGTGGTCGTCCGAAAACTTTGGTAGACAATGACGAATTAAAGGCAATTGTGGAAGCTGATGAAACTCAATCCACGGCTGAATTAGCAGCAGCTTTCGACGTTAGCATCAAAACAATATTGGTCCATTTGCGTCAAATTGGCAAGGTAAAAAAGCTTGACAAATGGGTACCCCACGAACTCAATGACCGCCAGCGCGAAGTACGCGTGGAGACGTGCCTTGCACTGCTCAGCAGGCATACAAATGAAGGAATTCTGAACCGCATTGTTACTTGTGACGAGAAATGGATCCTGTTTGACAATCGTAAGCGCTCAGCAAGTTGGTTGGACCCTGGTTCAGCACCCAAACAATGCCCTAAACGAAAACTTACCACTGGAAAAGTGATGGTCACTGTTTGGTGGTCTAACGCGGGTGTAATTCATCACAGCTTCTTGCCAAACGGGACAAGCTTTACTGCAGATGTGTACTGTGAAGAACTGAGCACAATGATGGAGAAGCTCGCACGTCTCCAACCAGCTTTGGTCAATCGTTCGGCTCCACTGCTCCTGCACGACAACGCGCGACCTCATACTGCACAGCAGACGGTCTCCAAGCTACAAGAGTTGGGGTTGGAAGTTCTCCGTCATCCGCCGTACTCACCAGACCTTGCGCCTACAGACTTCTACTTTTTCCAGAATTTGGATAATTTCTTGGCGGGAAAAAAATTCAATACCCGAGAGGCAGTACAAAATGCCTTTGAAGAATTTGTTGCCTCCCGTCCAGCTGATTCCTTCAAGAAAGGCATCAATAAGCTACCAATGCGTTGGCAAAGATGCATTGATTGCATGGTTGATTATTTTGATTAATAGAAATAAAAAATATATAAAAAAATTACGCTTCATTTATTTCGTAAAAAACGGCAATTTCATAGGTATATATATATATAATAATAAGAGTTTTAATATGAATGAGTGAATTTACTATACTAAGTTATAAGTGCTAGTGCAAATATATATTGAAGAAAAGAGCGACCAAATGCAACCGACTCGTTATATACACCATGTGAACGTAATGCGTTTGGAGCTTTTTTCCTTGCGTACACCTGGTGTACATAAATCTTGTTTTGAACTTAATTTATTACTATAGCCTCTAAAGTATGTACTGTCGTCGCCCAAACACGTTATTTAGAGATTCATTAGAGGGTCATTTCATTTTATTGAGCATAGTTAAAGTAATTGATGATGGATATCAATAAATAATAACCATAAATTTGTTATATTCTTAAGCTATATTTAAATGCTTCCAAAACCAGTAGCACTCGTAGATCATTAAAAATAAGAAGCTCGTTTTGAAAAGTATATTCCAAGATCTAACATAGTCCTAAATCTGTCAATGCAACCATGCCCTAAGAAAATCCCTATCAAAAATGTGTTACCACCGAATCCTCTGAAGGTGAAACGAGCAGGTCTAGCATAAAGCTCTAGACAAAGTCAATTTGACAACCAACGGAAGACAACTTTCTACAACGTGTCACTTATACGTTATTGAATACATTATTGTCCAAGCCAACTAGACGACTTTCATCATAACGTCATATATACAGACATAATTATTTAGTTCGGTATTTAATGCCAGTATTTATTTAAAAAATTAAATTGCCAAAGCATTCTATGTGGGCTTTCGCAGCAGTTGTTTTGTTTATTAGTAGTCATTGATTGCCTCATTCCGCCCGTTCGTTTAGCTCGCTTGGTAGTTTGTAGGTTTAGTTCTTGAGACATAGCGAAGGGTTATAATGCTTGACCTACTGGTAATGTATGGTTCACATTCTCGCTCCGATCGCCACGCGGTCCGGACGTGCAAGACCCCGTTCTCCGTTGATCGGTCCCTTCCCGATATTCCGTGGCGCTCAGTCTACTGACGTCACAGTTTAGCGTGTTGGTTCCGTGCTACGGCTTTCAAGGTTTTTCTACTCCCTCTGAGTGCTATCGAAGTGCGATTTTTCTTTGCGACTAAGCCCCTTAGTCTTCAAAGTGCTGTGCTAAGTTGTGTTGTGCTTGTGCTGAGTGCAGTGTTGTGCCCAGCGTAAGTAGTCTGGTCTCAGTACAAAGGATACTTAACGGTGACAACGAATTTGTACTGAACCAGTCCTTTTATTTTTATTTTATTTCTCTTCTCTATTTTATTTATTTTTCCTATTTTCATATTTATTTTTATCATATCTGTGTGTTCTTCGTGTGTATTTGTCCTTTCTGTCGGTAAAGGTTGACCCTAACGCGGTCAACTCTTTACCTGCGTACCCTTTGTTAGGTTTCTAGGTAGCGGCCTTCGGCGTACTACGGTTAGTTTTAAGTTATTCTCCCCAGCCCCCCTACCGCTGGTAGGGAGGTTTGCCGCTAGGGTTCGCTAGGTTTTTATTTAGGAATCCTAGGCATTTGTTATATAAATAGGTGCTAGGTTTGCTAGGGAACCTAGGCATATATTATATATTTATATATTACATATTGTAATTCCAAGCCCTCCAATGGACCTTGTTAATATTCTTAAGTCGTTCGCCCAGGCGCTCGCTGCGTCCGGCGTAAGCATACCCGCTGACGTACTAACGCAGGCCTTACAGGCATCTATTGCGTCCCCGGCCCCTCAGGCCTCAACCCCGGCCCCTCAGGCCTCTAATGTCCAGACCCCTCAGGTGTATAGCTCTCCCGCGTCTCCCGTTCCATCCGATATGGACTGCGCGTCGGTCTCATCCTCGCGCTCATCTCGCAGGAAGAGTACCGCTCGCGGGAGCGATTCAGACTCCACCGCGTCCGAAGGTTCATCGGTCGCAGCCACCCTAACCGGTTCTCCTGAGCCCGCGTTCCAGTTAGTTGCCAAACGCTCTAAGAAGCGTTCGAAAAAAGCCGCGGTGTCTTCAACACCCGAGCCAACCCCGGTGTCTTATACACCCGCCCCCGCGCCGCTCATGTCACTCGAAGTGACCGCGTCTCCGTCGGTCCCGTCTAAGCCAGCGACGCGCTGCGCTCCTGTCCCAACGAAGCCTCAGCTCCCTCCGCCCGTCTTCCTCCGCGATAAAGCGCGCTGGACCGCGGTTTCTAACCTGTGCAAAGAGCACAAAATCAATTACCTCAAGGCAAATAACGCAGGCGACACTATAAAAATCCAAGTCGCGACTATCGACGACTTCCGCGCGATCACTCGTTTACTTTCGCTTAAACAAATCGCGTACCACACTTACGCCTTCCCAGAGGAGCGTAAGATCCGCGCAGTACTACGGGGCGTCCCGTTTGAACTCAGTAATGAAGACATTCTCGAGGACCTTAAGTCCCAGGGCTTCCCGGCTGTAGCAGTGCACAAGATGCACTCTAACCGCGGTAGGCGCTTTCCGTTAGCTTTAGTTATCTTGTCTAATACTCCCAACTCGAGGGAGATCTTTAGAGAGGCTCGCACAAGCGTCCCAGCCCCCGCGGTCACCCTGGGCAGTGCCACCGCTGCCAGCTCTACGGCCACGCAGCGGCTAACTGCTCAGCTACCCCCAGGTGCGTTAAGTGCCTGGATCCACATATTACGAAGGAGTGCCCTCGCACTCCCGAATCCACTTCCCCCCCTGCCTGTGTGCTGTGCGGCCAGTCCGGTCACACAGATAACTACAGGGGTTGCCCGCGCGCTCCGCGCTCCACCGCCAAGAGGGTCGCGCCTAAACCGGCGCCGCCGCTCACTCCCGCTAACTTCCCGCCGCTGCGCAACCGGGGTCCCCCGGAAGCAAAGCCCGTTCAGCCGACGCCTACTCTGGCTCTGTCTTGGAGGCAAAGTCCGGCTGTCCCACCTGCACCTTCCCGACTCATCCCAGCTCCCGTGGCTTCCGTAGGGCCGCGTCCTGCTTTGTCATCTTCACCTCAGTCGTCGCTGGCTGAGGACATGAAGACCGTGTTCGACGTCATTCAAAACGTCGACATTACGGAAATTTCTGTTCTCGCACGCAAACTGCGAGCCGCCCGCTCTCCTCAAGAGCGTTTATTTGTGTTAGCCGAACACCACTCGCTTCTAAGTTCGTTATAAATTTTATTTTCTTTTTTGTATAAATTCGTAAATAAGCAATATAATGTCTAGACCCACAAATCCCGCGTCCGGTCGTATCAAACCCAAGGGCTTATCCCTAGTTTCTTTTAACGTTCGTAGCCTTAATACTAACCTTCCTGAGCTCAAACTGTTCCTTCAGAACAACGAGTCAGACTTATTGCTTCTTCAAGAGACGTGGCTAACTCCAAACCGCTCCAGGGGATTCGCTATACCTAAGTACGTGTTTATTCGTAACGACAGGCCCAACTCCGACGGTTTCGGTTCTATTACAAAAGAGTACCAGACCAATCCGCAGCGACTTTGAGGCCATTCTCGCCCTCGGCCATTCAGTCGTTATGTTCGGAGACTTTAACTCCAAACATACTGACTGGACGTGCCTATCAACCAACACCAGCGGTATCGCTCTCCTCGACATCACAAATTCACTTGACTTAGATGTCATCTCCCCCATCACTCCCACTCACTATCCCGACAACCCGAACCACTCTCCTGATATCCTCGATTTTGCAATAGCCAAGCGAATCAACCTCGACCTCAGGTCTATCGAACCTCTCGATGACCTGGGCTCCGACCATCGCCCCGTCTCCCTCGTGCTAGGACTGCCGAACGATAACGTCTCATCTCCTAAGACCTTTACCAACTGGAAAGGCTTTAAAAATACGTTAGTTTCAGCCTTAGAGGCTCCGAACTCTCCACTCGCGATCTCTCCCGAACAATTACATAGCCCGGATAAAATTGATTCATTAGTAAATTCTCTCACTGTCACAGTCTCTAATGACGAAATCTTGCTTCTCATTAGAAATCAAAAGTCCAAAAAAGCTCCGGGTGCGGATGGAATTTCCAACCACGCACTTAAGCACCTGCCTCAACAGGTGCTTACCTTGTTAGCTATCATTTTCAATGCCTGCTTCGACCATAGCTACTTTCCAAAAGCTTGGAAAGAAGCGACAGTCATAGGCATTCCCAAGCCGGGCAAACCTCTGAACGTCCCGGCTAATCACAGACCCATCAGCCTCCTCAAGGCAATGTCTAAACTTCTCGAGAGAGTCATACTTTCTCGAATGCGGAACCATCTGTTTCCAACGGATGGTGATCCTCTCATTATTCCCCATTAGTTCGGCTTTCGCGCTAAACACTCCTGCCCTCAGCAAGTCCATCGAATCGTCGAGTATGTACTTGACGGTTTCTATCCGCGTCGTTATAAAACAGTCGCGGTTTTCTTTGACGTAGCCAAGGCTTTCGATAAAGTCTGGCACAGCGGTCTCGTTTATAAACTCTACAAAATAGGCTTACCGGATCGCCTAGTCAGGTTAATAGCGTCGTTTCTCAAAGACCGTACGTTTCGATTTAAACACGAAGGCACGTTTTCTGCACCTCGTCCCATAAAGGCTGGAGTCTCTCTGCTGTACACCGTGTACACCAACGACATTCCCATCCCGCCGAAAGGCGTCGAACTCGCCCTCTTTGCCGACGACACCGCACTCTATACCAAAGGCCACAGTGTTCGGCACCTTGTAACCAGACTCCAAAAGGCCGTAAACGCCCTTGGTGTATGGTTTCAAAAATGGCGCATCGATGTGAACCCTGAAAAGAGTTCTGCGTTGCGCTTCGACCACAAACGCCGTCGTCCCACTGGCGATCCCCACGTTCGAATGTTAGGCATTCCCATCCCCTGGAAGCGCAGTACTAAATACTAAGGCGTCACATTAGATCCGACGCTTTCTTTCAAGCCACACGTCGAATGAGTTTCGAAACTCGCTCGTCACTACTTAGGCCGCCTAAATAGCATGTTAGGTAGAAAAAGTAAAATGTCTTTCAGATACAAACGTACACTTTACAAGGTCTGCGTTAGACCCGTCATGACATATGGCTCGCCAATCTTTGCCCACGCAAAACCCTCCCTCCTGCACAAACTGCAGGTAGTTCAAAACCTCTTTTGCCGCAGGGCCACAAACGCACCGTGGTACGTGCGTAACGCGGACTTGCATAGAGATCTTGAACTGCCTACAGTACAACAACACCTCAAAACACTCTCTGAAGCGTTCTTCAAACGCTCCGAAACCCATTCCAATCCTCTAGTTCGTGATTCAGTCTCATATACTACTCCTATTTTAGATTAGAAGTTCAAAGTCGCTAGGCCTAAGAATGCGCAAGCGTACTCATCCACCAGACTGTCCGCCGATCTCGAAGCCCTTCTGGCCGCAAATTCTAATTCTAACGTAAATTCTAATTCTAACGTAAATCCTAATTCTAACGTAAATGCGAATTAATTCAATTTTATTTTGCAATTTTTAATTTTTATTATTTTATTTTCTATTATTTGATTTTCATTTTGAGCACCTTCAGTTCTATGTATTCACCTTCAGTGCTTTGAGCACCTTCAGTGCTATGTAATCCCAGCGGGTGACCCCTTCTGGGCCCCGCTAGCGCGGCCTCTTTCTCCAATTGGCCGTCGCTCAGATGAAGGCTGAGTGGCAAAAATGCACGAGCCGACAGGGGTTTTTTAGTGGGTATGGTTCTGGTAGGCGTCGGGACGAGTCCCACATAACTCTGGAATTGCGCCAGAGTGTGCGTCAGGGCATTTTTATCCTCCTGCCCTTCCCGCGGAGGGGAACAAAAAAAAATGCATGGTAAAGGTCTGATTGGTTTCCAAAATGGGAATGTTCCAGGCCACTAGCTCTGAACAAAGACTGTTGCGATATACCCTTAACTATGCTGAATTGTTTTTATTTATGTTGAGATAAAATATTCTTACACTATATCTCAATTGACGGCCGAGGGGCGTTGTATCGCCTCAAACGCAGGAGGTTCCAGGTTGGGTATTTATACGTGTTTTTAACACATATGCTTGTTCTCGGATCATGGTTGTTTATATTTATATACGAATATGTATGTTTTTTCTAGGTTCTCCTCCAATTCACTGTTTGGTCGTCCAGAACCCAAGCTCTGCTTAGTTTGGAGCCATATATTGGTGTGTTTGTCTTTATTTATTTCTTTATGATGCAGAGTCAATTTTAGGTCAATACTATTACCATGCAAATACTATGTCACGACTTTAAAATGTTTATGCTAACAGCCACTTTATTACCATTATCTTTTATACTATTTGCGCTGTAGCATGGTGCGGGTGACAGTAATGACGTAGTGATGTAAATGCCTGTATGACGTTGACATCTGTCAGTACCACATGACTAGGGATGTGTCATTATGTAATTCATTTTTATCGCTAACGATACTCGCAGCATAAATCTAGTTTTCTATATTGTTATGAAAATTAGTGTGTTATTCAGTTAGTTGTGCAGTGTAACTACGTGTATAAACTTGTCAATATAAATATTTTATGGCTACATATCTGTACTTATATAAAATAATCAAAATCGGGTTTATCTGCTTTATAAAACAGTATAAATGTTCTGTTGTTTCATTAATATAATGATGGACTTTTTAACAATAAAAATTGAACTACGCACAATTTACGTTTTTTATTCAAAAAAACATCGACTATCCATCGTAGCAGTACATTCCATCACTAAATACGTCTATGGCGTTACGTTATAGTCATAAAAGTTTGCTTTATTTTTCTTTCAATTCGATTTTATTTGCAGACAAGAACAATATTGTTGGGTTTAATTTAATGCACAACAGTTATTAATGATTTAATATATTATACGAGTGTGGTACAGCTGAAATACTAAGTCAAAATTTGTAAATCGCGGCAACATACAGGAGTGAAACGAAACGTTACTGAAACTGTCATCCGCACCATGCTATTGTGCAAATAGTATAATCATTTTTCATTGTATTACTGTACAGGTAAACTTTATTTAGGACACACACAATTGCTTTAATAACTTATAGATATTGGTGTTACTTAAACCGGGAATGGAAAAACCCCTATTCACTCTCGATTAACAGAATTCAGACAAATATTTAGCCCAGTGAAATTAACATTGAAATTACAAAGCTTAATATAGTTCTGGTTTTTGGCATGTTATACGGACCAGTTATGGCGGTGTAAATTGAAAATTGCTTGCTTCGCACGACGGTTTTAACTGTAAAATTTTGGTAATATTATTCACTTTTTGCTTAAAAATCATAAAGCGTATGATTTTCGACAAACCAATTTCAATACTCTTTTAAAGTTATAATTTTTTTTGCATAAACCTTATAAAGCTCTATAAACTTTAAGCCAGGCTAACTAAAGACCAAGCTATGGTCCTTGAAATTAGTCTCCATTTTTCCAAAAATATTTGCAAAGACGCATGTTTATTGTTTGTAGATAAAGTTACAGCGAGAAGCATGTTGAAATTATGCTGCATGTAGTTTGAGTGAAAAGTATTAATCAATTTTACCGAAAGAATAATAGTGTGACAGTAATTTATTTTACAACTAACTTAGTAGCAGCAATGTCACCTGCGTAATAAATTATGCGTAACTTTGAAAAGGTTTTAGTAGGAGGATACCAAGCTTTGATCGTTTTGTTACCGTTACTACGAACTATTTCTTAATTGTTCTCGTAATTTTTGTATCCTCGCTATTTGGCTGTGACCTAGGAATATTACAAATTGAACTTGCCGGGCACTGGATGTAATTAGTCAGTGAGGCCTTTAAAATAGGTCACTAAATAGCTCAATAATATACCGATGCTATAAAAGTTGCATAAATAAGTTATAATAGCTATTAGGCATTAAGTTTTTATTTCATCAATATTTAAACAGGCACCTTAATTACTTTTATCATAGCTATTAAACGGTACATGATAATGGTTAATTGCACCTTACAGACAAACCATAACCGCTTTATTGCAAAACGCGGACTAAATATTGAAAGAGGACTAATCCTGGTTTTAAACCTGTACTGAAGCAAAATTTTATACTTGTATACTTGTATACTTTTATACTGTCAAAGGAAGACTTCATATATTAAAGTCGGCTTCAATGACTTAGAATGTCCCGCTAAGTCTTATAAATCATCACGTCAGTGTTTTGAATTATACAAACTACTCCTCTATTTTATATATACAATAGCCAAAAAGGCAAAATACCTGTATAGTATGAGATGCGCCTCTTATCCTCGGCAATAAGCTTACTTTGCTTCTGATCCATCGTGTTGCACCGATGCTGTCTCCAGTCTGAGACGTCAAGGAAGGAGTATCAGGAATGGAGAAGAGAGAACTCTTAACATTCCATCCGAATAATCTGCTGTATCTCTAGAGACCAAAACTTGCCCAAGCTTTAATGCCAAGCATGAAGCATATCGTGCCGGGGCTGACGCTCATAGAAGCGAAGCTATGGATCTCTCGGGTAAGAAGTAAACATAAAATGCCAAGTCGCGCAATAATGATTCAAACAGCTCATTTTGACCACATGGGGACAAGATAGCATTCTATATAACAACGAGTTATGTTTTCTGGTCCCTCGCCAAGTCGGTTGAGATAAACTTATGTCTTCCATTATGCTACCATTGCAAATGGCCAACTTACTTTACCGCCATTCGGCCTCAAGATTGAGACCGTCGTAAAACACAAAAACGAAGGAGTCAAAGGCTTGCAAAAACTAGACCTGGATAAAGCCGTTGGTCCAGTCGTCTATAGTTTTCACACGTCTATAACGACTCTCATTAAGGTTTGGAAAAGTTCTATGATCCTGAAAACTAGCAAACCAACTACTAATACCAAGAAACGGGAGCCAAGCAGACCAAGCCTTTCCATTATTTAAATAACTTACAAACGTTGAATTACCTTCTCCAGCATGGTTTCGATTCTGAGAGTGTTTTTAGGTGCTGTTGCACTGTAGGTAGTTCAAGATTTCTGTGCAAGTCCACGTTGCGCACGTACCAAGATGCGTTTGTGGCCCTGCGGCAGAAGAGGTTTTGAACTATCTGCAGTTTGTGCAGGACGGAGGGTTTGGCGTGGGCAAAGACTGGCGACACATATGTCTTGACTGGTATAACGCAGACCTTATAAAGCGTACGTTTGTTTCTGAAGGACATTTTACTTTTTCTACCTAACATACTGTAAAGCCGGCCCAGGTAAAAACGTGCGAAATTCGTTACTCTATCGACGTGAGGGTTAAAAGAAAGCGTCTGGTCTAAGGTGACGCCTGAATATTTGGTGGTGCGCTTCCAGGGGATGGGAGTGCCTTGCATTCTAACTTGGAGATTGTCGGCGATACGACTGCGTTTGTAGTCGAAGTAAACCGCAGAGCTCTTCTCTAGGTTCACATCGATACGCCATTTTTGGAACCATGCACCGAGGGCGTTTACAGCCTTTTAGAGTCTGGTGGTGAGACCCGGGACTCTGCGGCCTTTGGCGTAAAGGGCAGTGTCGTCAGCAAAGAGGGCGAGTTCGACGCCTTTCGACGGGACGGGGATATCGTTAGTGTACACGGTGTACAATAGAGGGGCGAGGACTGAGCCTTGAGGGACTCCAGCCTTTATGAGACGGGGCGAAATCGTGCCGTCGTGTTTATATCGAAACGTACGGTCTTTAAGAAACGACGCGATTATTCTAACTAGTCGATCCGGTAAGCCTATTTTGTAGAGTTTATAAACGAGGCTGCTGTGCCAGACTTTATCGAAAGCCTTGGCTACGTCAAGGAAAACTGCGATCGTTTTAAAACGCCGCGGGTAGAAACCTTCGAGAATGTACTCGACGATTCGATGGACTTGCTGAGGGCAGGAGTGCTTAGCACGAAAACCGAACTGATGGGGAATTATGAGAGGATCGCCATCCGTTGGAAACAGATGGTTCCGAATTCGTGAGAGTATGACTCTCTCGAGAAGTTTAGACATTGCCTTGAGGAGGCTGATGGGTCTGTGGTTAGCCGGGATATTCAGAGGTTTACCGGGCTTGGAAATAACGATGACTGTCGCTTCTTTCCAAGCTTTTGGAAAGAAGCTAAGGTCGAAGCAGGCATTGAAAATGATAGTTAACAAGGTAAGCACCTGTTGAGGCAGGTGCTTAAGTGCATGGTTGGAAATACCATCCGCACCCGGAGCCTTTTGATGAGAAGCGAGATTTCATCATTAGAGACTGTGACGGGGTTGGCGGTGATGGGGAGAGAGTTTCTACGGAGAACTTCGTCCTCCACCGCTTTGATGTGAGAGTGATTCGCGGGTTGCGTGCTGGGCGAGCATTGAGACGCAACGCTGTCAGCGAAGCATTCGGCTTTCTCTTGGTCTTCGAAGGCGATAGAGCCATCGGGACGAGTGAGAGGAGGGATGTGAGAGGCGGCGTCTACGCGTAAGGCTCGGGCCATACTCTAATACGCTTGTTGGGACGGGGAGATATTCACCATGAGATCGTTCATCTGGGCGTCTCGGAGTTCCGCGAGGCGAGATTTAATTTTGCGTTGTAGCTGATTCGCAGCTGTTCTATAGGCGGGCGTAGGATATTTCTTGGCTCTCCGGAGAGCTGCGTTCTTAGCTTTAATAAGATTGCTAATGGCTAAAGGAAGCGTGGGTTTGCCTTTCTTAGCAACCTTTTCGTTTACACTGATGGCTGAGTTGATAGCATCAGTGAGAGAATTTACTAATGAATCTATTTTATCCGGGCTATCTAATTGATTGGGCGAGATCGCGCGCGGAGAGTTCGGGGCCTCTAAGGCTGAAACTATCCTATTTTTAAAACCTTTCCAGTTGGCAAAGGTCTTAGGAGAAGTGGCATTAACGTTAGGCAGTCCTAGCACGAGGGAGACGGGGTGGTGGTCAGAACCTAGATCATCGAGCGATTCGATAGACCTGAGATCGAGGTAGATTTGCTTGACAATTGCAAAGTCGAGGATGTCAGGAGAGTGGTTCGGGTTGTCGGGATAGTGAGTGGGAGTGATGGGAGAGATGAGGTCTAAGTCGAGTGAGTTGGTGATGTCGAGGAGAGCGATTCCGCTGGTGTTGGTTGATAGGCACGTCCAGTCAGTATGTTTGGAGTTAAATTCTCCGAACATAATGACTGAACGGCCGAGGACGAGAATGGTCTCAAAGTCGCTGCGGATAGGTCTGGTGCCACAGGGTATGTAGACTTAAGCTATGATGATGGTCGGATGACCAGTCATAGCCAATCTACACACAGTGGCTTCCATGTTGAGGAGAGGAGGGGTAGGGAGAGGACAGCAATGGAAGCCTCTTTTGTAGTATATAGCATTGCCGCCGAAACCGTCGGAGTTGGGCCTATCATTACGAGTGAACGCGTACTTGGGAATCGCGAATCCCCTGGAGCGGTTAGGAGTGAGCCACGTCTCTTGAAGAAGAAATATGTCTGGCTCGTTGTTCTGAAGGAACAGTTTGAGCTCAGGAAGATTGGTGCTAAGGCTACGAACGTTAAAGGAAATTAGGTATAAGCCCTTGGGTTTGATACAACCGGACGCGGGATTTGCTGGTCTAGACATTATATTTACTTATTTAACGAATTTATATAAAAAATAAAAATTTTATAAAAATAAAAAATAAAAATTTATAACGAGCATAGTAACGAGTGATGCTAACGCAAATAAACGCTCTTGAGGAGAGCGGGCGGCTCGCAGTTTGTGAGCGAGAACGGAAATTTCCGAAAAGTCGACGTTTTGAATGACGTCGAACACGGTCTTCATGTCCTCAGCCAACGATGATTGAGGTGAAGATGACGGGATAGGACGCGGCCCTACGGGAGCTACGGGAGCTGGGATAGGACGGGAAGGTGCAGGTGGAACGGCCGGCACTGCGTCCAAGACAGAGCCGAAGTTGGCTTCGGCTGAATGGGCTTTGCTTCCGGGGGACCCCGGTTGCGCAGCGGCGGAAAGTTAGCGGGAGTGAGCGGCGGCGCCGGTTTAGGCGCGGCCCTCTTGGCTGAGAAGCGCAGAGCGCGCGGGCAACCCCTGTAGTTAGCTGTGTGGCCAGACTGGCCGCACTCTTTCTTTTTCAATCTTTACCGACAGAAAGGACAAATACACACGAAAACACACAGATATGATAAAAATAAATATGAAAATAGGAGAAAAATAAATAAAATAGAGAAGAGAAATAAATAAAAATAAAAGGACTGGTTCAGTACAAATTCATTGTCACCGTTAAGTATCCTTTGTACTGAAACCAGACTACTTACGCTGGGCACAACACTGCACTCAGCACAAGCACAACACAACTCAGCACAGCACTTTGAAGACTAAGGGACTTAGTCGCAAAGAAAAATCGCACTTCGATAGCACTCAGAGGGAGTAGAAAAGCCTTGAAAACCGTAGCACGGAACCAACACGCTAAACTGTGACGTCAGTAGACTGAGCGCCACGGAATATCGGGAAGATTGGCGATCGGAGCGAGAATGAAAAGTACTGTTCCCGGTCGCCTGATTTATATTGCCAAATGGTTTAGTTACAAAGCTGGATGAACAGACACGACACGAATACGAACGAAATAACAAGTTTTGCATCACTATTTTTTCTCATATGTCGGGAAGCATTATAACCAAGTTTGTGTGAGTAAATGTATTTTTCTCGTACGTTATGTAAGCACAGTACAAATTTCCAGCTATTTTACTTTAATCAAAGGTAAAAACAGTATATTAAAGATGTTCCCTATCCTATTTTATACCCTTTGTCTCTAGTAGCAAAAGGTGCCCTAAGTGTGCGCGGTGTAAGAATGAAATCACATAAATCTAACAATAACGCTTACAATGATACAAATAATCATGTTGAATAAAGTAGCCAACAAAATAAATATAATATGTTTTATGAAAAACCAATAACTCTTATTCTCTTCCTTAATAAATGGGCGAGTTGTGGTCGCAGATAATTGCTTAGTCACACAATTCCACAAGAATATGCATGAGTAGATATAATAAATACGCGTGACGCCTTAAGAAGTCTTTAAATGATTAATTATCCACTTTTTATTTTAATCTTAAGGTTGAGCCTAAACTTCCCTGGGATGAAGTAAATTATTTTCTTATCCATCTTTACGTAGGCTGGTTGAACCTTAAAGTTCAAAAACTTTTCGTGAGCCTTAAAGAACCACTTTTCATGCCAAATCAAATATAACGTCAGAATAATTGATTTAGTTGATTTTACATGCAAACGATTGAGCATAAGCGCTATCTTTAAATTATGGCGGTAATATTACTATCGATAATCACATGTTTGACGAAATGTATAGGCCTAAAAATGTGGTCACTCTTTTGTCTCTAAGTTGCAGATATTCATAGTATGATAAATCTTCAAATTTAATTATTTTTGTGGATATTTATAACATCCTTGTATGGTGACGCTTAAAACAAAACTTAAGTTACGAGGCTTTGTAGTCAATCATCGCAAGTACTAGGAAGATATTCTTGGGGACCTCGCAGAATTGTGGCACCATACCCTACTAACCAAACCAGTTGTTTTCAACTGGCCATTTTACTTTGCGGAGCTACTCTTTGAAGCTTAAGTAACAAGATGCGTTCCGAATTCTGACTTTGGTCCAAGTCCACTTTATGACGGTACATAAAATTTTTTTTCATACATGTAACTTTACATTTGAGGAAGAAAGTAGGTGGACCACAAAATAATTGCGTTTGAGAATTCAATAATCAAAATTCAAAAGAATTGAACGAGAATTATATTGGATCAATAACATCAATTTTCCGAAATGTTTAAATAATTTAACGTTAACTTTTAAGTGGTTACGACAGCAAGGTAGTGCTTATTTATTAAAATTTTAAAAGTAGCTTCTTATTATATCCGTCCGTTGTAGCTACTTTTGTGTATTTTAATGATTTTACAGATAATTGCCACTAACAGTAAAAGTGTAGAGTGAACATCTTTGTTATGTATTTAAAATAATTTGAAATTTGTGGTATTTTGCATTATTACTATAACGCTGAAGTATATTATTGGTAGAAATATTCTTTTTTTAAATACTTTCTTGCTATTATGAAATAATACAGCAACTATTGCAATCCATGAGTTTGTATTGGCGTGAGAGTATTCATAAGTGAACGATATTCACGATTTATAGTTAACATATACTGGGTGGCTTTTTTATCGTTTGGACAATATGCAAATGTGCTCAGAAAACAGAACTAAAATAAATTTATACTCTATGCGAAATTGGCTGCTCATCTGTGTATTGAATATGCAGTAGATTTTTTTTTAACTACTCTTTATGGCTTATTACGCCAATCACCCAGTATATATTACATACTAGCTGTGCCCGCAACTTTGTTCGCGTGGAATAGTGCCTTTGGTTTTTTGGATATAGCTTTTGGTTATATGGGATCATAAAGTATTAGTAGTAAAAGAAATGGTAGATAGCTTAGATATGTAGATAGGTAATCTATATTAAAACATTGGAATAATTGCCACATACAATGTAATGTAAAATAAAATTTAAAAAACAACAAATTGGAATTACATAAATAACTATTAATATGGATCAAGTGTCCGAAATAAATTATTATTATTATTGTATTATTATAAACACCGTCGTTTTGGGTAGCTAAAAAAATCTGCTTTACAGTAATGCTTCTCTGTACACGATATTAGACGTATGGCCATCGGGGATGAAAGCATACAGGCTGTTAGGATTGCTAACACGTGACAGAGCCACATATAACTGCGCGCGAAACCGTGCGAAAAACAGCTAATGCTTAGATCCACACCGACAACTTTTAGCATCTGGCCTTGGGCTTTATTAATTGTCATTGCGAAACATAGGCTCACTGGAAACTGAACTCGTTTAAAACTAAATGGAAAATTGTTTGGAATGAGAGGAATCCGAGGAATAAAAACACTCTCACCTATTCCGCACCCTGTTAAAATCTTTGCTTCTATCAGATTTCGTTGTAAATTGGTCACTTTTAATCTGGTACCGTTGCAAAGTTTTGGCTGGCTTAAATTTCTAAGCAGCATTATGGGTACGCCGACTTTTAATTTTATTTTGTGAGCTGGTAGTCCAGGAGCACTGAGGGATTCTAAAAATTCTACTGGGTAGCTGGTAGATTCTTCTTCTTCCATAACTCTGTTAATGGAGATATACTCTACATTATCCCCTGGAACAAAGCTCAAAATTTCAGCGTTTATTGCTGCTGCTTGGTCGTTTCGTGGAGTCAAAATAGGTCTTTCGTCGAACTAATTTCATCCTTTTAGCGTTTCTGCTGCATTGAGAGAAGTTGAATCTTTTTCGTGGCATTCTTATAATAAATCGTACCTACTACTTTAGACAACGTTATTTAGTATTAAACACGTACTAATTCAGAAAAAACTTTGTAAACAATGAAACGTCAATGACCATTTGGCATTTTAGTGATGTCACCCATACTGATTATTGAAATATTAAACCTAATCGCTTTGGCAAAGCGATAATCAACATCAATCAACAAAATTAACAATCAAAATTGTAATAGAATTAACAATCAGAATCTTTATATTTTTAAAATAGTAGAATCAGACTAACAAAAATAAACTAAATGTTATGTTTCCTTTCCAGATTACACAATCAAAATAAAAAAAACAAATTAAATGCACTTTTTGCAATCAAATGATATTTTTTATTCAATTTTTATTTTTTTAATCATTTTAATCGATAGATCAAAATGTCGGTACGAATCGGGAATCGATACCTATCATTCATTCGTTTTCAAACAATGTCGATGGGTATACCGTATGCAACTATTCGCCCATGCGCCTGCAGAATGCGTGCGTTCGCTGCAAATAACTGAATTAAAAAATATTTTTTTACTTCTATTCTAAATAATTTTTCAGTCAGTAAAGTTTCAGTCTAACTAACAGAAAAAAAAGATAAAAAACTGTTCTGTAAACAAAATAGTTAAAAAATCTGTTCGACGTGATTCTATAAATTGACATAACTTCTTTATTTTTGAACCGATTGATATAAAGCAAACACTAAATGTTAAGTGAAACTAACCACAATATATTAATGAAAACCGCATCTTAATCGGATAAGCTTTTTCTGAGATTAGCGTGCACAAACACACAGACAAACAGCCAAAAAAATTATTTATTACATTTTTAGGTTCGGCATCGTTATTATAACAACCCCTGCTATTTTTTTTATTTTTATTTTCAATGTACAGAAAAAATGTTTCAGCAATTTTATTATATGTATAGATATATAGGACATGTAAGTCCTTTTAGAAGTAATCGATTTATTGAGTGTATTTACTTTCGAAACAGGACATTACTTTTACTTTAATGTAATTTTTTTTTATTTGAGAAATAGATTAATTTCAAATGGAAATTGCGCAGTGAAGGTACTCCAAAGCCCATAATATAATGTAAACGAGCCTACAAAATTTAAAATAATTTTATGAAAAATAAAAATTGACTTCAAAACGAAAAATAAGGTAACACAAATACACTAAACAGTGAAGGAATAACTTTTCGTGCAAAATGGGTGTCTGTCTACCGTAGGGCAGGCTACAACCACAAATATAATAAACCAACCAACCTTATGGTAAACCAACTAATATATTTGAGCTTGTAGCCTGCCCTCATTCGAGGCGCGTAAGTAGAAATAGTATCCAAATACAAAAGTCATAGTAAGCCGACTGATTTTATCAGCGATAGTTGATCTTATAGGACAAACAAGTGAACCGACCGTCAGCTGCTCAAGTCATGGTGGGTGCGGGTGTGGGAGTCTTTTCACCTCTATTTTGACGTCAATAAGAACAAGTAATTGTCAATGTTGAGAAAATAAATATATCATTTCATTTCATATACACGCAGCTGATTGTTGTTTTCGTACTCTTAATTATTTAAAGAGACACGTTGTTAAATTTCATCCGGCGTAATATAACTTTATTTTACGACTTTTTGTACAAGTTCATGCGAGCATCTGATGCACAGTCCTCCCTCCACGATGCAGCTGACGATTTTTTTTTCAGCTCAGTATGATAACAATTATTTATGGAAATAGTTTCAGCCGGCGTACTATCACAAAAATTTTTTTACCACTTCCGCAACCTCCCAACTGAACACCCAACGTGGCTGAGCTGAACCAGCTGACACTTGATTCAGCTCAGTCATTCGAGATCTATTGAAAAAGATGGCAAGCCATCGGCATAAAATCACAGCCCAAAATGCAACGCTACCTCCCGGACTATAAGCAAACTACACAACTTCTTTGCTGTGTTGCTAATTATAATGGCGCTAAATAATCAAATAAATAATCGTTGGCCTTTTTCTCATTTAAAAGAAAAAACAATATATTTTATATAATCAGTTACATAACAGCATCTTGTACATAAATTCACTTTTAAAAACGGTTCCTAGTATAGGATACTTGTAAAGATACAAAACATAGGTATCGCGTGTGACGTCGTTATGCTAATACAGTCCGGGATGTAAAATTGTTCTTTTTGAATCCAATTATCCAACTTATCAATTTTTTATATAATTTTCGATTTACACAGAAATGCACTACGCATTTTTAATGTAAAAATGTTCTCATCACTTAGGGCCCAAATACCGATGGAAAATCTCCGTAGAGGATTTTTGAATATCCGTACGAACGCCATGCTATTTATAAATGTATAAATGTATTGGTGCTCAAAGTTCCAATCAATAGCGATGTAGCTTTATTAATTGCAAAGAAATGATTATCGTATCAAATATGACATAAGTTTCCCCGTGGCTGAGAATGAAAATTAAAACAATAAAAATTTCAAACAATAAAAATGGCTACTGGAACATAAGAAATAATTTAATATCTATTCCGAGATACGCGGCATGCTTGCTACAATTTGTTCATATCCAATATTTTTATTTTATTTCACATCAACTTTACTTTTATAAGCTGCTCGACATTTTTTTTTCATTGTGTAAATACAATGCTATTACGAAGCACATTTGTTGATTATGTTCACTATATTGTTTACTAGGTAAAAAGCTTGTTTTTATAGTAATTGAACTTGCGTTTACAAGTCTTACCAGCTGGAAAAGTGATGAAGACGAGGATGCTCAACTCCTCTCCAAGATATTCAGCCTAGTCTTCAGGACTATACGTTTTAGAGAAAATACACGCTGATTTTATATTTTGAAGGGGCGAAACTAAAATATAAATTAAATATAAAATACCAAATAACCCTTATTTCGGCTTCACCGTAATAGATATCTGAAGTTAATGATTTTATTAGCGTACTCATCGAATAGTATCAGTATATAATATTTATTCAAGCTTAGCCATACTGCTTTTTGATTAAACTTCCCAAACGATAATAATAATTGTATAAACTCCACATAGCCTTAATGTTCTTGGAACGTAATTTAAACCGAGATACGTTACGCTGCTTTTTGTTTTTATCTGATTGTGGATGAGCCATCATCGAGTGGCAGTAATTAGAGGATCGAAGTACCACAATTGACTACTGCGGTGATTTTTATGCATAACTAAGAGAGGTACTTAGTATATTCCGTTAGTCCGTTAGTCGTTGAACTATTTATACGGCAATTTACGCTCTAGGGCTAAAATTGTATGGTGTGCTTAATGGCGATCAATGGCGTAAATGCTTTGCTTTGGCTCTGAGTATGACTAACGTAAATATCACGTAATTGAAGCCATAATCTAAAAGCAATATCCGAATTCAGTGTTTCTAGATAAGTATCTAGCAGTAGGATTTCTTTTGCATATTGCTTATATATATATTGAGGGTAATTTCTGCCAAGCTTTTGAACTCCTTGCTCTGTGCCAAAAGTATTTAAAGCATTATTTTATATGATGTTTTTAAAATATGCCTGTCTGTATACAATTATTGGTAACAAATTATTATATAACAAAAAGTTTTCATTACGTCACGCGAATGGAAACATTTATGAAACTACCTAATGTACCTAGATCACTAGATGCATTAAGTGGTTTCATATATACCGTATATCAATACGCTGTCGCTGATAGATTTGCGTTTAAAAATGTATACTTAACCAAATAGTAAGATTCTTAACGAAATAGTTGAATTTATCATACATTAAAAAAATATATATACACATACAAAATGTTAAACTAGTCATGATAAAAACCAAAAAGTCATAAGCACCGCAATGCCGTTTTTTTTACTTAGGAGAGCACAGTATAGAGTTTCCCTTAAACTTCATATGTTAGAGACCCATCAGACCTTTAAATCAACAGAAGTACGGTCAAGTCTTCCTTTTAAATTGTCTGGGGCGACACGTTCTGAATACGGTTCTTCCTTGGGGTATTGTTTTTTGAAATAAACATTTTTCTTTTCGTTTCAATTAACAATTGATGAGATCGCCTCTTTCATTAGTTATTTTCCTATGTATTTTATGCTCTAGTATGTCAGAGGCTGTCCTGCCTTATACTGTAGAAGCCTATACCTTAGTTTCGAAAATTTAAATACCTAAGATAAAAATAAAATAATCAAGACACATTTCTAGAGACAAATTATTTCTTAAAAATAGCTCAACTTGGAAGATTTACTCACAACATTTATCCAATAGATACGAGTAAATAAAAAAAAGTAAACGTAAAGGTGATGACCAAACTAAAAATTATTTTCGTCGTTCTTATGATTTATTAGGCTTTATTTATGCACTTACACTATTTGTATTATATATCGCTCTATAATTTTTAATTTGGTTGTAAAGAAAGTATAAATAGATTGAAAACAAAAGAATTCACGACACGCAGGAGCGAAACTTGTACCCAATAATCACAAGCGGTATGCATTCCCAACAAGCACCCAGTAAATGTTGACAACCCACGTCAATTAACACATTACTAAAAGCAACTGTTATTTTTGCAGCGTAAAAAAAAATCAAAGAAACTTATAAAAAATATCTAAAAAAGTAAATTAACTAGAGGAAAAGTAAACAGTGGAAATAAAAACTTTGCTGCAAAAATATAGGTGAAATATGAAATTAAATCAAACTACAATTATTTATGTTCTACTAAATCAATGTTTGAAGAAACTTGCCACAGTTCTAAAGTTGAGACAAGGGCCATCAATCACTATATACCCTATTATGATTCGATTAGCGTAATTTAGGTGATGCTCTAACGAAAAAACAAGCTAATTGAGTTTTTACTATTTTATAATCGTATAGATGATGTCTATTTAATTGCCTTTATCATGCAGTTTACTGGGCCTGTGATAATTTTTAGAGTACAGTACTTTGTGTAAGCTTATTTGTTGCTAATTGTAAAGTTAATTAGTACCTACGTTAGCATTTTTTTATTAATTTTTTTTATTTGTTTCCTCACCTGTTACCATAACAGTAATATTTAAGATCAAATTATTTTTTGTCTGGAAGAAGTTTCATTTAGTTTTCGAAACTTATGAAGCATTTGATCAAGGTGCTATGAGAAAAACAAGTTTGCTTTGTTATCATAAAAAAAACTGATAGTTATGACAATTAAGTTATTGTAACAAATTGTTTCGATAGCATTTAAAATTACCTAAAAATTTCCAATATTTTTAGCTTTTGTTCTATGTATTTCAATTCAAACACAAATATTTGCTGTTTCTAAAGTAACAGTTAAACTAAAGTAATGTAACAAATGCGCAGATATCCTACTACTCTCCTTTGTCTCTATAGTACCCCCGCAGTACTAAAATCGGTTATAAAGTTTAATGTCCTTAAAAGCAGCTGGTGCTACGGTAGGTTACATTCTCTAATGATATTCCTTTTTTGATGGATCTTGGTATCATATTTTATAGCATTCAGTACTGATTATATGCTACGAATAAACGTATTTTTAAGTATACATATAAAACTCAGTAATTGAACTACTGATCGCTAATATTACACAAAAATATAAAGCATCTTCTGGTATATTAACATCAGATAATTTGTAAATTTCTCAATTCACTTTGAATGTAAGCATTTTATCATTTTACAGGGTGGTTCACTTTATTCATTAGTAACGATGAAAAGGACTTAATCAAAAACAAGCTGTATTTAACGAAAACTGCCATAGTGTGGCATTTTTTTAACAGTGTGCCGAATGCGAGTTTTTACTTTACTTTACGACTTCAGAGCATTCGTCTTTTGTAACCTGTGTGTTGTAAAATGTCTGAGGGTGAAAACCGCAGTCGGCACACTGGTGGAATTTTTTATCTGGCATACTTTTTTCAAGGAGTAAATATTTAAAATGTGTGTATGTTTGTATATTAATATCTTGTTATATTTATACATACACACTTTTTAAACATTTATTTTTTGGGTTAGTTTTTAATCCAAAGGATACGCGAGCGAACCCGCGACAAAAATTCAGTTATGATATAACTGTGCCTACTAACTTTCTAGATGACTTTGAAAAAGATTTACAGAAGTCAAATGATTGATTAAATATAGGTCGAGGTGAAATCCAATTTCACCTCTGACCTTCTAACCCGGGTCATATTGGCATTTGCAGGTGTTAGCGGTTCAGCTGACAAATCAAAAATATAAAAAAATCTTATAGATTTTCTTTACTTGTTTGGCAACTTTGGTGGGTAAGAAAACGTTATATAATACTAGCCTTTGCCCACGGATACAGTGGCATGTCATTCTGGAACAGTTTTTATTTTTTCCAATGATGAAGGTGTCCGTTCTTGGACACAACTTTTATGCATAATTTAACGCGATAGATTAAGTAGTTATGTCGTGAAAGCTTAACAAACATACAGATAAAAATGTACAATCATTTTGCGTTCACTTGTGTATTACTTAGGGTTTAACTCATAATTCTTATTTTTTGAAAATGTCTTCTTAAAAGCCGTGTAATCCAATGCATCTTTTTCAAGGAACTCTCCACCAGTGTCTGTAAAAAGTATCATGCGTCTCAACCAATTTTCAAAGTACATTTTCCAGTCTGGAACAGGTACTTCCTCAACGGCCTTCTCGAACGTAGTACGTGCATTTTCTGGCGATGGAAACTGCATCCCTTTTAGCTGGTTTTTAATTTTAGGGAACAAGAAGAATTCAAATGGTGCCAAATCAAGGCTATAAAGTGGATGACCCAAAAGTTTTTTGTGTGGTGTTAAGGGAGTCCCTCGTCTTGACCGCGGAGTGCACAGGCGCATTGTCGTGATGCTGCAAAAGTCTTTGGAATCCCGTGTTCCGTCGCATGCTGGTAGCAACAAAAACTTCTGGCGGATTTTTCTTTTAAGTGTGAATGATATTTTTGTGCCATGTTGTCAATGTGAATAACAAAAATAATATTTAATTAAAACTTATGCATTTTGTTTGTCAGTAGTACTTAAATATCTAACAGACCACAAGTTCTTTCGAAATAAAACGAACAATAACGAAATATTTGCTTGATTACTTAACCCATCCCAAAAAAATTTATGACTTTTAGAGGAATACGACGAGAAAAATTGCAGCAATTGAGGCCAACGTTTACTCTAAACATATAATCAATTCAATAATGCCAAGTAATAGCAAAGTAACGCCTGATTCTATCAATTAAATGTTTAGAGTTCTACGGTTAAAAAATTGCCTATCTTGTGCATCCCGCATCTTTGTCTTCCCACGACTTTGGCTGTCGTTGGTGCAGGTGTTGTTGCACCTTTTAAATTAATAAGGAATAAGAATTAGCAACTAGTCTAGCAACTAGCAACAAATCTTGTTTTAAAAAAAAATAAATGTTCACTTTCAAACATTAATTTAAAATTAAGGTGAATTTATTCAGTAGAATAGATAGGTTTATGTAGATGTAGCTCTTAAAAATAAATTTATTTTAAAATTGCTCCTCTATATGTAGTTTTACTTGTATTTTGCTTACAAGTAGCAGTGAATTATAGCTACATTTTGTGAACATTTGTAAAAATGCCACTTAAATTTTAGCCCCTTAGTAATTTGGCCCACAAAGCATTGGAAAAAAACAGGCAGATCAATAAAATAAATTTCAAAAAATCAATAACTGTACTTCATCATTATATCGATTTCAAAAACTTTTCAGTTTAGCTTTTTCTAGCGGAACCGTTCACAATATTCTGTGTACACGAATAAAACAGACAACTTCCGAACTGTTTTACATTATCATTAAATTATACGGTTACCGATGTATTGTGCAGAATGTGACAAACTTTTTCGATAAGCTCGTCCAGTTACGAGCAAACCCTGTCTGAGAGGTGCTTTTCTAGTATATGAACTGATGCAATATATATTCAAAAAAACCTTTTGTATTGTTTAGATTATCTGTCGAAATCAATATGAAATAATGCATCAACACTCATCTGGTTTTCGTAAAATGAGCTTAATGAAAACTGGACAACTGCAAGGCTATGAAAAAACCGCTAAGCTTGAAGCGTCATTTTAAAGCGTATTGAAAAACGGTGCGACTGTTCCCCTATCTCGTGGCCTTGCAGACATTGACTCATATATTTATAACCAAATGCACATAGCTTCAAGGCTCGTGGCCCTATGGCCCTATACATTAAAGCAATATAAAATAATGAAACCATTTTAATTGAAGAGGTAATTAAAAATTAAGTATATACATGATATTTACAAAAATTCCTTTCCTTTAACAAAACAAACAAAATAGTTGGTAAAACTTTCCTCGATAAAATATCGAGGCATTTGAATACACCGTGCACTTTGTTACTGCTGTGTAACGGAAATTATGAATCTAGATAGAATAATAGATTCACCCGAATGGAATTAATTTTTAAATTTTGAAAAACTTGGATTCTTTGTTAATGTAGTAAAACACAAAACAATCCTTTTTAAAATTTTACCTGTCCGTTTGTGCACGCTTATCCCAGAAACTTGTTAATTGATGTAAATGCAATTTTTAATGATTCAAATTATTATTTTAATTAATTGATAACAAGTTTTTTATGTCAATTTAAATAAAGGTACAGAGAAAAATTTGCAGTTCATTGAAATTCTATGAAGTTCAAGCCATACATGTAATCCTGACAATGACATGAGGTTTAAATAAAGAAACGTCAAAAAATAGGAAAGTTTCAGGGATAGCATCATTGCTATCACTGAAACTTGAAAATAAAACAATGTTAATTGAGCTCACCTCAATATTATCGGTTAATCAGCCTGATTTATTGGCATTAGTAAAACAATCAACGCAGTGAACTCGAATACATGAAATTCGTGTCACAACGCACATATGAATTACAAACTTTTGGTACAACCTATCTAAGTACACAGATTTAAAATACCAAATAACCTGTGAAAATTCAAACGTTTGAATTTGAGTTTATATGGAACCTGAATATGTTAAATATAGTATCTACAGGTATCTCGGCGACAGATGTGATTCCAAACGTCTATCAAATCCTATAAAATTCAAATCCTATAAAAAGGAGTCATTCTAATCAGATTTAGATGAAACATTTTATAAATTAATTATTATAAATCCATAAAACAATGGATTCATTGTTATACGAAATGTAACATCAATATTTTAATTTAATCTGTTTAAGTCATTCGCAAGAAATAAGAGTAGGACTATAAAAAAAACAGTGAAGAAACGAATGTGTCTTTTTGTTTAGAAAAATGCAGCAATTCTTAAAAGTTATTTTTTTCAAGCAGCAATAAACAATTGCAGTTGGATTATCTTTTTGAAATTCCCTACTTTGCTTCGTCAACTCCCGTAGGAGTGTAATAGGAGTGAATAGTCGTTTCTTAGTACAGCAGAAATTGCAAAGTAATTAGGGAAGGTCATTAGCGCTCGATTAAGTAGCTTTATTTTCTTCTGTATTTACTTTTATTAGGTACTCTGGTTTAGATACTTCAACAACGATGCTGAAAATTCGCTGCTATTTTTACACATACAGAAATTCGTAATTTTTCACTGACTTCGAATAAGGAAATATTTTCAACCTGTGTTTAGGATTTATTTGACTTGTTTCTTTCTCCGCCAATTTTCTAACAACGGTTTCTTGTTTTCTTTATTGTTTTTTATTCTTTACTAATTGATTTTATATAGTACTAGGGTGTATAAAACAATATCATTTCAAGGGTAGAAAAACGAGACTTCAAGGTGTTATTCATAAATCACAGCATAAATAACAAACAACCTGCAACTGTTTTTAATATTCATAAACAATACTGTTATAAAATGCAAATGTGTAGCAATTTCAATTAAAATAAAAAAAAAAACAGTAGATTCTAGAATAAGAATAAAAATTTTTATTTGGCGCCAAGCTTGAATAAATTACGTAAACTATTTAAAAAAAAAACGACGACTAAACCTAATCTTGATTTTAAATTAAATAACCTAATCTATCAATGCTTTGATTAACAATAGAAGAGCTACCAATTGATCTGATACAAGTCTTTAACTGTTTCATAATTTCACACATAGGACATTCGAAGCACATCCCGATTTATACCAAATGAATTGAAAATTTTCTCCATTTATAAACACTTTTTCAGATATTTCTTTGAAGTATTGTTTATTAACTTTATTATTAATAGCGTAAGACGAGTTACTAGTCGAAAACATTTTACTAATATTAAAAATAAGTCAGTTTTTTTTTGGTGATTTTCAACAGGTCGTACGGTAGTTATGTTTTTTTTTTAAATCTTTATTTGAAGAGCTTGTTCAAAAAATCTTATGTACAACAACAAAAAAAAAATAAAATCTATGTTTACACATTTTATAAAGAACTTGTGCTGCTTTTGACGCAGGTTGCGACATTAAAATGTGGCACATACCCACTAATCTAAGATCAATATCTTGTTCATAAAATAGTGGGCTCCTCAAGGCCTCGGTCCGGACACACTCCACCAGTAAATGCAGCACGTCTTCTACTTTTCCACATTCCTCACAATCTGGAGAGTTTCGAATCTTCATTAGATGTAAAAACTTATTTAATGGAATGTGTCCGAAGCGAAGTTTCAAAGCATACACAATCGATCTCCTGCTCATCTGCTGTTCGTCAAACCAAGGACCACGAAGAAGCTGATTCTGTATGGTTTTAAACCATATACTCTTTTGCAAAGATCTTTCATCAAAGTATGTTTTCCAATCTTCTCGACATTGTCTCTTTATCTCGAAGAACAAATCGGTATTAAAATGCAGTGATTGGATTGGTACTCCGTCTACAGTAGCTTGTTTAGCTAGCAGATCAGCTTGCTCGTTGCCCTCAATGCCTACATGCGAAGGTATCCACTAAAGTACTACGTTCTTCCGCCACATCTGAGAATATTAAGTGAGTCGAAAATAGAATAAGCTATCGGTGTGCCTCGACTATTCGAGGTACAACGAGCTATATGCAAGAGAACGCTCTTACTGTCATATATAATTACTATATTTCTGTTACTTAGTGAACTAATGTAAGAGAGCGCTTCAGAAATAGCAATGAGTTCAACATTCATTATGCAAACTTTATTTCTAACTTTTAATTTAAGAAATAATCCAGCTGTGGATCAAATAACGCAATACCTTAGCAAGATTCGTCCTTAGAAGCGTCACAATATATCTTGTAATATGTTGCATATTTGTTTTCCAAATAATCACAACATTTTTCTTGAAGCTGAAACAAACTAAATGAGCTCTTTTTTTCCTATACCTGGGATGGTCGAAATTACATTATTAGAGACATCAATATTACCAACCCATGCATTTAAAGAGTACATGTCCAAGGACTGGCTGACATACATATCCGAGTTCATTAGTGAATTATACATATCTTCAAGTAAAGGTTTTCTTTTTCGAGACCAGTAACTAGATTGACATAGCCAGGATAAGCTTTGGAACAATTGTATATTGATGTTATCTTTAATGGATTTGGAGCGTAAGAAAAATTTTCCAGCAAGATATTTTCTACGAATATTTAGTGGAGATATGTCTCATTCATTTTCCATTACATGGATGGGTGTGGTTTTAATATAGCCACCAACTGTTCTCATGCATTGATTTTGTACTCAGTAAATTTTTGCTAAATGTGTTTTGGCACTGCAATCGTACAGAAAACATGAATAAACCATTCTACTACGTACGATCGAGATATACAGACGTCTTAAGTGCGTCGGGTGAACCCCCGATTTAGAACCTCCTAATACCTTAAGTATATTAATATATTTACAGCATTTGGCTGCAGTTTCGTTAATATGTTTTGCCCACTTTAAAGATCGGTCCAACCACATGCCTAAATATTTGACAACTTGTATCGCCTTCAAGATTCTGTTTTCAAATTTGATAACTGTAGGTTCTCTTGTGATACCCCTGATAAATGTGCTCACTTTAGTCTTATTGATCGATATTTGCAATCCCAAATCTGTGCACATATGACCAAAAATGTGCAAAGCTTCCTGAAGCGCACCCGAAGCACCCAAGACCGTCTTGTTGGAAACAAACAAATTTAAATTCAAATTCAAATTCAAATTCAAATTCAAATATTTATTTCTCAACATTGACAATTACTTGTTCTTATTGACGTCAAATAAAACATGATTCTACCACCAGTTCGAAAAAAAACCTTCGTGAAGAAGAACTGGCAAGAAACTTCACGGGTATATTTTATTTTTTTCAAAATAAATTTACAGTCTCTTTATGTCTATACAAAATTATTCTTTTCTGCATCTGTTAGCTCGGCAAGTCTCCCTCCCCCCAAGTATCCAAACGACGAACACCCTCAAACGGCACCCGTTCACGAGTTAACGCGGGATCCAGCCATCGCGCTCCTCAACCATATTAGAGGGAAGTGAACGACCCGTCACCCGACGCTACCATAAGAAGACGTACTTTAGTGACAATGACGCTTTAGATATTCATCGGGACGAAGAACTCATCGCACAAACAGACACATTACACATGCTTTGTTACAAATACTAGTACAATCCTGTTAATGAGGGGATTATACCCAAGGGCTTTTATCATCCAAATAATCGGATAGTTTATAATATGCTCTAGCACACAACTTCTCCTTTATAGTTTCTTTGAATTTGTCAGTAGGAAGACCTTGGATATCCTCAGGAACCTTATTATAAAAGCGTATACATTGACCCATGAATGAGTTAGTGACTTTATGAAGCCTGCTATTATGAGCTGCCAGCATATTTCTTCCTCTTGTGTTAACATTGTGCAGATCTTTTTTTCTTTTGAACAAGGTTATGTTCTTTTTAACATACATTAAATTTTCTAAAATATATTGTGAATGGAAGGTAAGAATATTTATTTCCTTAAATTTACTTCTAAGTGACACCCTTGGACCGAGCTGATAGATTGCGCGAACAGCCCTTTTCTGCAGAATAAATATAGCATCGATGTCGGCAGCACTCCCCCACAGCAGAATACCATATGTCATGAGGCTGTGGAAGTAACCAAAATAGACTAATCGAGCAGTTGTTTCATTTGAAATTTGTCTAATTTTTTTAACAGCATATGCGGCAGAGCCAAGCCTTTTCGCTAAACCATCAATATGCGGTCCCCACTGCAGTTTGGCGTCTAAGGTTATGCCCAGAAATACAGTTGAGTTTACAGGAGTCAGTTCCTGGCTCTTAACTACAATGTTTGTGTTTACCTGTTTGACATTTGGCAATGTAAATTTAACACATTTCGTTTTTTTTTCATTGAGGAGCAAATTATTAGCTGAGAACCACTGCTCTGTGTTAGAGATGCATTTGTTCACCGCTCGATAGTCAATTTCTTGTCTTTTGATTTTAAACAAGAAGGAAGTATCGTCAGCAAACAATATGACCTCGCATTGATTCTTAACGACCGATGGCAGATCATTAATATAAACTAAAAATAGGAAAGGACCAAGAACTGAGCCCTGGGGCACACCCATTGTCACTGCCGATCCTGATGATTTTTCTCCATTTATTGCAACTTTCTGTTTTCTATTAGAAATATATGATTTAATCAAGGCAAGCGCTCGGTTTTTAATGCCGTAATGGTGCAGTTTCATGAGTAGAGTAGTATGATCCACACAGTCGAACGCCTTGGACAAGTCACAAAAGACACCAATAGCATCACACGACTCCTCCCAGGCGCTGAATACGTGTTTTATGAGCTCGACACCGGCATCGGTTGTTGAGCGACCCCGCGTGAAACCAAACTGCTTAAAATTCATTAGACTATTACCGTAAAAATGAGAAAGTAATTGATTTAAAATTAATTTTTCAAAAATCTTACTGAGCGTTGGTAGTATAGATATAGGTCTAAAATTATTAGGGTCAGACATACTACCTGCTTTGAATATTGGAATGACCTTACTCAATTTCATTAAATCAGGAAAAACACCATTATCAACACAGTCATTAAATATACTGGCTAAGTACGGGGCTATACCATCAATGACAGATTCAATAATTTTAACATTTTTTACTTTAATGCTTTTAAATGCATTTAAAACTTGTGGAACAGTAACATGTTTAAAAATAAAATCAATATTGCATGAATTTACATTTTCCGTTAGCAGTGACTGTGCAAGAGTGGAACATGAATTAATACTCGAAGTAGTTGACACAGGGATGGCAGTAAAAAAATTTTCAAATGCTTCAGCAACTTCTTTGTCAGTTGACAACACTTTATCATTAATTTTTAAATTATATTTGGTGTGTGGTTCTTTTGCTTTCCCAGTTTCCTGATTAATTATATTCCATGCAGTTTTTGAAATGTTAGTACTATATTTAATTTTATTATTAATGTAATTAGATTTAGCTACACTGCAAACTCGTTTAAATAATTTTGAATACTTTTTAACATATTCATAAAATGTCTTATTATGATTATAAGTTCTTTCACTGTACAATTCATATAATCTATTTCTACTTCTGCATATTCCCACTGTTGCCCAGTCACTAAACCTAAATAAATTATTATTTATACATATTTTCTTTTTTTTTAAAACAGAGTCATATTCATTTCTAATTATATTATGAATAGAGTTATATTGAGTAATAGGATCTGCACAGTAATCTAATTTAAATGTTTTTTCAAATACATTTTTCCTAAATGTTTCAAGCCGTCTCTCATTCATGGGTATAAAGGTAATTTCTCTTTTTAAAGTCTTTTTTAGCCCAATATCAAAAGTGGCCAACTGCCCACTATGATCTGATTGTAGTTTATTAATTACTGACTTTGTACAACAACAACACAAAATCGTCTGACATATCTCTGAAACTCGATATTCTATGGCATATATCAGCAGTTGCAACATTAAATAATAATGGGGACATAGGATGTCCCTGCGCTATGCCTCGACGAGCTACTCTATCACTACCATTTCTTGCGTTAGCAAATATATGTACCTTTCTTTCTGAGAGGTACAAATATGTTTTCCGATCCCTAAGGTATCCAATTTATTTAGCAGTTGTCCTATGTCCACATTATTATATGCAATATCAAGGTCTACAAAAAACCCCACAGTGACCATTCTTTTAGACATTGCAGTTTGTATTTCAGACACTATCCTAGCAAGGCTATCGTGGCAAGATTGTGATCGTCTAAAGCCGACTGTTTCTCTTGCAAATGTTTTATGCTTTTCCAAATACCATTCTAATCGACGACAAAGTATTGTATGTAAAACCTTACATAGACACGAAATTAAAGATATTGGTCTTAGTTTAGCAGTATTCTCTTGGCCCTGCTTCGGAACAGGCAACTACCTTCCATTATTTAGGAACAAAACCATCGCGTAAAAACTTGGTAAATAGTGTAGCTAAGAAGAACTTGCCAGATTTTGGTAAGTTCCTCAGAAGAGAATAAGACAAGTCATCTTCACTGGGAGTAGTGTCGCTAGATCAAATACAGTTTTGTAATTCCTGTATCGAAACAGGTGCCAATAGATCCTCATTAAAAGAAGTAAAATTTGGTTTAGACACAGATACCGAGTCAGGAGTTAAGCTTTTTAACAATTTATCTATGACTGTTACCTATACCTGGATTGCTAGATTTATATCCTTTGATCCATTTCATATGTCGCCACATTTCACGAGCGCTCATCTTGCTGTCAAGATGATGCAATATGAGATTATATATATATGAGATGCAATATCTCTCGCTGGGCTGCTCCAATTTTTCATTTTAGATGGTCCATGTTTGAGGGAGTTGAATTCCACCTGGAGGCCGCTAACGCCAATCGACGTTCTGCTACAAGTTTTGACAAATTGGGGCTCCACCAAGGTTTGGGTTGAAATTTTTCTACCTTTGGGGATCATTGCATATTTTAACATATGAGATACTCTTATCGGCAGTTTGGTGTACTTTTTGCATGAAATTATCATAGGTCTCTTGATTATCAGTCGAAAAAGTTATCATTGTTATATAATCTTTATCGCATCTCCTATATTTTGTCCAATCAGCCAGTTTATAATTTCTTCGGCGAAAACTGCCACCTTGTCGCCGGATTTTTTTTTTTGTTCCCCTCCGCGGGAAGGGCAGGAGGATGAAAATGCCCTGACGCATACTATGGCTCGATTCCAAAGTTATGTGGGACTCGTCCCGACGCCTACCAGGACCATACCCACTAAAAACCCCCTGTCGGCTCGTGCATTTTTGCCACTCAGCCTTCATCTGAGCGACGGCCAATTGGAGAAAGAGGCCGCGCTAGCGGGGCCCAGAAGGGGTCACCCGCTGGGATTACATAGCACTGAAGGTGCTCAAAGCACTGAAGGTGAATACATAGCACTGAAGGTGCTCAAAATGAAAATCAATAATTAAAACAAATTTTAAAAAATTGCAAAATAAAATTGAATTAATTCGCATTTACGTTAGAATTAGGATTTACGTTAGAATTAGAATTTACGTTAGAATTAGAATTTGCGGCCAGAAGGGCCTCGAGATCGGCGGACAGTCTGGTGGATGAGTACGCTTGCGCATTCCAAGGCCTAGCGACTTTGAACTTCGAGTCTAAGACAGGAGTAGTATATGAGACTGAATCACGAACTAGAGGATTGGGATGGATTTCGGAGCGTTTGAAAAGCGCTTCAGAGAGTGTTTTGAGATGTTGTTGTACTGTAGGCAGTTCAAGATCTCTATGCAAGTCCGCGTTACGCACGTACCACGGTGCGTTTGTGGCCCTGCGGCAAAAGAGGTTTTGAACTACCTGCAGTTTGTGCAGGAGGGAGGGTTTGGCGTGGGCAAAGATTGGCGAGGCATACGTCATGACGGGTCTAACGCAGACCTTGTAAAGTGTACGTTTGTTTCTGAAAGACATTTTACTTTTTCTACCTAACATGCTATTTAGGCGGCCTAAGTAGTGACGAGCGAGTTTCGAAACTCTTTCGACGTGTGGCTTGAAAGAAAGCGTCGGATCTAATGTGACGCCTAAGTATTTAGTACTGCGCTTCCAGGGGATGGGAATGCCTAGCATTCGAACGTGGGGATCGCCATCGGGACGACGGCGTTTTTGGTCGAAGCGCATCGCAGAACTCTTTTCAGGGTTCACATCGATGCGCCATTTTTGAAACCATACACCAAGGGCGTTTACGGCCTTTTGGAGTCTGGTTACAAGGTGCCGAACACTGTGGCCTTTGGTATAGAGTGCGGTGTCGTCGGCAAAGAGGGCAAGTTCGACGCCTTTCGGCGGGATGGGAATGTCGTTGGTGTACACGGTGTACAGCAGAGGGGCGAGGACTGAGCCTTGAGGGACTCCAGCCTTTATGGGACGAGGCGCAGAAAGCGTGCCTTCGTGTTTAAATCGAAACAAACGGTCTTTGAGAAACGACGCTATTAACCTGACTATGCGATCCGGTAAGCCTATCTTGTAGAGTTTATAAACGAGACCGCTGTGCCAGACTTTATCGAAAGCCTTGGCTACGTCAAAGAAGACCGCGACTGTTTTATAACGACGCGGATAGAAACCGTCAAGTATATACTCAACGATTCGATGAACTTGCTGAGGGCAGAAGTGTTTAGCGCGAAAGCCGAACTGATGGGGAATAATGAGAGGGTCGCCATCCGTTGGAAACAGATGGTTCCGCATTCGAGAGAGTATGACTCTCTCGAGAAGTTTAGACATTGCCTTGAGGAGGCTGATGGGTCTGTGATTAGCCGGGACGTTCAGAGGTTTGCCCGGCTTAGGAATGCCTATGACTGTCGCTTCTTTCCAAGCTTTTGGAAAGTAGCTATGGTCGAAGCAGGCATTGAAAATGATAGCTAACAAGGTAAGCATCTGGTGAGGTAGGTGCTTAAGTGCGTGGTTGGAAATTCCATCCGCACCCGGAGCCTTTTTGGACTTTGATTTCTAATGAGAAGCAAGATTTCGTCATTAGAGACTGTGACAGGGTCGGCGGTGATGGGGAGAGAGTCTCTGCGAAGGACTTCGTCCTCCACCGCCTTGACGTGTGAGGGATCAGCAGGTTGCGTGCTGGGCGAGCATTGTGCGGCAATGCTGTCGGCGAAGCATTCGGCTTTCTCTTCGACTTCAAAGGCAGTAGTGCCGTCGGGACGAGTGAGAGGAGGAACGTGAGAGGCGGTGTCTACGCGTAAGGCTCGGGCCATGCTATAGTACGCTTGGTGGGACGGAGAGATATTCGCCATGAGATCGTTCATCTGAGCGTCTCGGAGTTCCGCCAGGCAAGACCTAACTTTACGTTGAAGCTGATTCGCAGCTGTTCTATAGGCGGGCGTGGGATATTTCTTGGCTCTCCGGAGAGCCGCGTTCTTAGCTTTAATAAGATTGCTAACGGCTAAGGGAAGCGTGGGTTTGCCTTGCTTAGCAACCTTTTCGTTGTCACTGATGGCTGAGTTGATAGCATCAGTGAGAGAATTTACTAATGAATCAATTTTATCCGGGCTATCTAATTGTTCGGGAGAGATCGCGAGTGGAGAGTTCGGAGCCTCTAAGGCTGAAACTAACGTATTTTTAAAGCCTTTCCAGTTCGTAAAGGTCTTAGGAGATGAGTCGTTATCGTTCGGCGGTCCTAGCACGAGGGAGACGGGGCGATGGTCGGAGCCTAGGTCATCGAGCGGTTCGATAGACCTTAGATCAAGATTGATTCGCTTGATAATTGCAAAGTCGAGGATGTCAGGAGAGTAGGTCGGGTTGTTGGGATAGTAAGTGGGAGTGATGGGGGATATGACGTCTAAGTCAAGGGAGTTAGTGATGTCGAGGAGAGCGATACCGCTGGTGTTGGTCGATAGGCACGTCCAGTCAGTATGTTTGGAGTAAAATCTCCGAACATAATGACTGAATGGCCGAGGGCGAGAATGGCCTCAAAGTCGCTGCGGATTGGTTTGGTACCACTAGGTATGTAGATTGAAGCTATGATAATGGTCGGATGACCAGTCATAGCCAATCTACACACAGTGGCTTCCATGTTGAGGAGAGGAGGGGTAGGGAGAGGACAGCAATGGAAACCTCTTTTGTAATATATAGCGGTGCCGCCGAAACCGTCGGAGTTGGGCTTATCGTTACGAATAAACGCGTACTTAGGTATAGCGAATCCCCTGGAGCGGTTTGGAGTAAGCCATGTCTCCTGGAGAAGGAATAAGTCAGGTTCTTTGTTCTGAAGGAACAGTTTAATCTCGGGAAGGTTGGTGTTAAGGCTACGAGCGTTAAAAGATACTAGGGATAAGCCCTTGGGTTTAATACGACTGGACGCGGGATTCGCGGGTCTAGACATTATAATTTACTTATTTACGATTTTATACAAAATAAAAAAAAAATAAAAAAATTTACAACGAACTTAGGAGCGAGTTATGCTCGGCTAACGCGAATAAACGCTCTGGAGGAGAGCGGGCGTCTCGCAGTTTGCGTGCGAGAACAGAAATTTCCATAATGTCGACGTTTTGAATGACGTCGAACACGGTCTTCATGTCCTCAGCCAGTGACGACTGAGGTGAAGATGACAAAGCAGGACGCGGCCCTACGGAAGCTACGGGAGCTGGGATGGGTCGGGAAGGTGCAGGCAGGACAGTCGGACGCTGCCTCCAGGACAGAGCCGGAGTAGGCGTCGGCTGAACGGGCTTTGCTTCCGGGGGACCCCGGTTGCGCAGCGGCGGGAAGTTAGCGGGAGTGAGCGGCGGCGCCGGTTTAGGCGCGACCCTCTTGGCGGTGGAGCGCGGAGCACGCGGGCAGCCCCTGTAGTTAGCTGTGTGACCAGACTGGCCGCACAGCACACAGGCAGGGGGGGGAAGTGGATCCAGGCACTTAACGCACCTGGGGGGAGCTGAGCAGGTAGCCGCTGCGTGGCCGTAGAGCTGGCAGCGGTGGCACTGCCCAGGGTGACCGCGGGGGTTGGGACGTTCAACAGAGATATTTGAGAGTCCGCAAATTGTGCGAGCCTCTCTAAAGATCTCCCTCGAGTTGGGAGTATTCGACAAGATAACTAAAGCTAACGGAAAGCGCCTACCGCGGTTAGAGTGCATCTTGTGCACTGCTTCGGCCGGGAAACCCTGGGACTTAAGGTCCTCGAGGATTTCTTCATTCGCGAGCTCGAACGGGACGCTTCGTAGTACTGCGCGGATCTTACGCTCCTCCGGGAGGGCGTAGGTGTGATACGCGATTTGATTTAACGAGAGTAACCTGGTAAACGCGCGAAAGTCGTCGACGGTCGCTACTTGAATTTTGATTGTATCGCCAGCGTTGGCGGCTTTTAAGTAATTAATTTTGTGCTCTTTGCACAAGTTAGAAACCGCGGTCCAGCGCGTTTTTTCACGCAGGAAGACGGGCGGAGGGAGCTGAGGTTTCGGCGGGACGGGAGCGCAGCGCGTCGCTGGCTTCGATGGGACCGACGGAGACGCGGTCACTTCGAGTGACATGAGCGGCGCGGGGGCGGGTGTAGAAGACACCGGGGTTGGCTCGGGTGTTGAAGACACCGCGGCTTTTTTCGAACGCTTCTTAGAGCGTTTGGCAATTAACTGGAACGCGGGCTCAGGAGAACCGGTTAGGGTGGCGGCGACCGACGAAGCTTCGGACGCGGCGGAGTCTGAATCGCTCCCGGCAGCGGTACGCTTCCTGCGAGATGAGCGCGAGGATGAGACCGACGCGCAGTCCATATCGGATGGAACGGGAGACGCGGGAGAGCTATACACCTGAGGGGTCTGGACATTAGAGGCCTGAGGGGCCGGGGTTGAGGCCTGAGGGGCCGGGGACGCAATAGATGCCTGTAAGGCCTGCGTTAGTGCGTCAGCGGGTATGCTTACGCCGGACGCAGCGAGCGCCTGGGCGAACGACTTAAGAATATTAACAAGGTCCATTGGAGGACTTGGAATTACAATATGTAATATATGAATATATAATGTATGCCTATAATATATAACAAATGCCTAGGATTCCTAAATAAAAACCTAGCGAACCCTAGCGGCAAACCTCCCTACCAGCGGTAGGGGGGCTGGGGAGAATAACTTAAAACTAACCGTAGTACGCCGAAGGCCGCTACCTAGAAACCTAAAAAAAAGGGTACGCAGGTAAAGAGTTGACCGCGTTAGGGTCAACCTTTACCGACAGAAAGGACAAATACACACGAAGAACACACAGATATGATAAAAATAAATATGAAAATAGGAGAAAAAAAAATAAAAAAGAGAAGAGAAATAAAATAAAAATAAAAGGACTGGTTCAGTACAAATTCGTTGTCACCGTTAAGTATCCTTTGTACTGAAACCAGACTACTTACGCTGGGCACAACACTGCACTCAGCACAAGCACAACACTACTTAGCACAGCACTTTGAAGACTAAGGGGCTTAGTCGCAAAGAAAAATCGCACTTCGAAAGCACTCAGACGGAGTAGAAAAACCTTGAAAACCGTAGCACGGAACCAACACGCTAAACTGTGACCACGGAATATTGGGAAGGGACCAAACAACGGAGAACGGGGTCTTGCACGTCCGCACTGGGCGGCGATCGGAGCGAGAATGATTGTCGCCGGACACAACTTGAACTTATAAATATGCATCTATGGTCGCTCCCCAATGTTTCATTGCTGACTTTCCAGTTGTATTTAAAAGCAACATCAGTTGTAGCAAACGAAATATCAGGTGAAGTTCTTTGAATTGTTCCTTGAACCAACTTGATGCGTGTGTGTGTTCCATCATTTAAACACACAAAGTTGTGGTCGATTTGTGAGTCGAAAATTTGTGTACCTCTTGAGTCTGTTTTTGTCGACCAGTTAGAATGGTGCCCGTTGAAATCGCCTAATACCAGAGTCCTATCAGCTGATATATTGAATATAGCAATTATTTTTAGACAAGACAGTAAATGAAGAATATATTTTCTAAGTCTTGACAGTTGGTTATTTTAACATGTAATACCTGAATTCCTGGATTCGGGAGAATAAAATTAGTTGCATAGGATCGTATTGACTGATGTGTGATTATTGCAATGCCTCCATATCCATCATGTCTATCTTGTCTATATACTTGATAGCTGTTAAAGCGGATCATTAATTCAGGCTTTAACCAGGTTTCGCTAAGCACGACGATGTTTACTTTTTCTTGAGAGAGTAACGCTTCCAATTCGGTTATTTTTTGAGTAATACTCGGGCAATTCCATTGTAGAATCATCAGTTTGTTACAAGACAAGCTAGCCATCAAATAGTTGTAATAGAGAACCATCAACAACATGTTTGTATATAAAAGATAATAGGTAGCTAAATAATTGACTTGCACAAATATTCATTTTCTCTTCCCAGGACTTCTCTTCAAAAAGTTACATATTTTTAATTTTCTCAAACAATACTTTAAATTTGCTTCTTCTTTGCCTGCCACCGTCGTTGTCAGGTTTTTGATTTCCACTTGTACTAGCACCGAAACAGTTGGGTGTTGATTTCTCAAGTAGTAACGGATCGGTACGCTGTTCAGTTAAATCAGAAAACATAGTGTCATCTTCTACTTTATTTTCTATTGTGACCATTTCTCTGACCTTTACTTTTTTCTTTTTCTTTTTTGTAATGCCGGACCAGGTTTGCTGAATTTCTGAATCCTCAGATAATAGGTCTTTACCTATGAAACTGCCGTTTTGCCGTACTGGCCATTTCGAATGAAAAAAAATTTTTTTTTGACTGATAATTCTAATTTCAAATTAATTTTATTTGACAAACATGGAATTCTTTTTCTCAAATCGTCATTTGTTTAATAGTTAGTGTTTTGTTTTCAACGCATTCGAACAATTTTCGTCATCATGAATAAGTTAAAAATTCGAGTAATTATGGAGTATGAGTACCGTCGTGGCAGCAAAGCGGCACAAGCGGCACGCAACATCAACGACGTTTACGGAGCGAACACTACAAACGAACGCACCACCCGTTATTGGTTTACCCGCTTCCGTTCTGGAAATTTCGACCTGAAAAATGAATCCCGTGGTCGTCCGAAAACTTTGGTCGACAATGACGAATTAAAGGCAATTGTGGAAGCTGATGAAACTCAATCCACGGCTGAATTAGCAGCAGCTTTCGACGTTAGCATCAAAACAATATTGGTCCATTTGCGTCAAATTGGCAAGGTAAAAAAGCTTGACAAATGGATACCCCACGAACTCAATGACCGCCAGCGCGAAGTACGCGTGGAGACGTGCCTTGCACTGCTCAGCAGGCATACAAATGAAGGAGTTCTGAACCGCATTGTTACTTGTGACGAGAAATGGATCCTGTTTGACAATCGTAAGCGCTCAGCAAGTTGGTTGGACCCTGGTTCAGCACCCAAACAATGCCCTAAACGAAAACTTACCCCTAGAAAAGTGATGGTCACTGTTTGGTGGTCTAACGCGGGTGTAATTCATCACAGCGTCTTGCCAAACGGGACAAGCATTACTGCAGATGTGTACTGTGAAGAACTGAACACAATGATGGAGAAGCTCGCACGTCTCCAACCAGCTTTGGTCAATCGTTCGGCTCCACTGCTCCTGCACGACAACGCGCGACCTCATACTGCACAGCAGACGGTCTCCAAGCTACAAGAGTTGGGGTTGGAAGTTCTCCGTCATCCGCCGTACTCACCAGACCTTGCGCCTACAGACTTCTACTTTTTCCAGAATTTGGATAACTTCTTGGCGGGAAAAAAATTCAATACCCGAGAGGCAGTACAAAATGCTTTTGAAGAATTTGTTGCCTCCCGTCCAGCTGATTTCTTTAAGAAAGGCATCAATAAGCTACCAATGTGTTGGCAAAGATGAATTGATTGCATGGGTGATAATTTTGATTAATAGAAATAAAAAATATATAAAAAAATTACGCTTCACTTATTTCGTGAAAAACGGCAATTTCATAGGTAAACCTAAACCTAATATAATTACGTTTTTCTCACTATCATTTTCTACGTTATTAAGTGGTTGTCGCTCCTCTACAATTACAGGGCTGCTAGGGGGTACGTAAATAGTAAAAGCTCTTTTACATAAACAGTTGAACTCAGCCATAATTTCCCTAATAAGTCTTTCTTTAATAAATATAGGACATACTCTAGCTAAGGCTATGTGTCTCCCTCCGCAGTTATTACACTTAAACTCATTAGTGTCACAGTTAGTGTGGTTTCTGGTGCATTTTGGACAAACATGTCGCAGTGAAGGACACATCTTAGATTTATGCCCGAAGCTCCAACACCGTGGACACTGCTTTGTAGGAAATACGTATGGCTTAACTAATATTTTCATTCCGAGTACTTCGACAGATGTAGGCAACGAGGTCCCTTTAAATGTCACTCTAACCGACTCACTTTCTTCCCATCGACCGTCAGTTGTGTTTTTTTTCTTTTTAACCTTCGTACCTCTACTATTTCCAAACCACTTCCACAAGTTAAGGAACTCATGACTTCGTCTTCAGATGCTTCCTTCTCAATATCCCTGATTACACCGTAAGCCAACCCAATGTCCATTGTCTTTCGGATTTTAAAGCCCTTTTGTTAAAAAAACTATTCTCGATAAGAAACTCGGCATTTGAGATATCACTACACGTAATTAGCACTTTGTACTCATTAACATATTTAACTTTAGTTATTTTTGTAATATTCTGAGTTTTTAAGAACTTTGCTAATGTTAACGTTTTTGTTAAGGGCTCTTTCGACGTCGAGCACACTTCAGTAAACTCTACGGGTTCTCTAACTTCTTCGGCTGCATTTGAGCTTCCCGCAAATACCTTACCCCTACTGTCCATCAACATCCATCTCTCTTCCTCATCTATACTCCTCCTTCTCTTTTCCCCCGGCACGTCACTTACATTCTCATATTCACAGCGTTCCATCGTTCCGCCTTCAAAAACAATCGGGCTCGGAGATAATTCACTTATAGCTTACGATCATTATAAGCGCCCGAGAGCGCGTGAACAAAATAAACAGGTTTCGCGATCGATAGCTCGGTCAGCCGCAGGTACACGTATTATCCGCAAAAGCGCCCGCGCGCGACTGGTAGTTATGGTTCAGAAAGCCTATTGCGTATAGCAAATTGTATGTTTAAATGTCCGGAGTAATCCTAAGAAAACCAAGGAAAAAACAAATTGAAATTTGTGCCTGCGATCAAATAATTTTTTTTAAATAAATATAACATCAATATAAATAATATATACATATATTAAATAATATAATGTAAATATCGCTAAAGAAACTCTTTATGAGAACCTGAAGTATAGAATATCAGCATTTCCATAGCCGCAAACGAGCACGCGATCCACCTAATGGTAATGGTTGGAGTTGCTTTTGTTCCAGTCATTAGCTGCTCCTTCCGTTTAAATGGAACACAATCACGTAAAAATTATCATTATGCCGGTTAAAACAGGAAGGACTGTATTACCACCCCAAACGAGATCTTAATAAGAGACACTCTACATCCAATAAATAAATATAGATGAATTTGTTTTTTATACAATATAAAACTAATGTGTATCGATTTTGATTCTTATTAATTTTATAAAACGTACTTTTATATTAAAACTAAATCAAAAGTATGCTTATTTCATAGATAATTGTTAGATAAGGTCAAGAACTGTCGTTAAGATCCAAGCACTGCATGTAAAAAACCTTTAAACAAGCTTTTTAACTTATGAGGTTTCTCTGTTACGATCTTTTTCCGCGAATAACTCTGAAATGTTTGTCTTTTGATCATAGTGGTTTTTTTTCTCGTGTCCCTAAGAGTGTCCTTAATTGAAATATATGCATAGGTCGAACCATACGCCGCTATTTAAAAAAAAACAAAAGACTTTTTGGAAATGACGCCATCAAACCCCTCGCAGGGTTGATTTGGAACATTGACGGTGAATAATTAACCAAGATATTTTTCGCTAGTTTACTACAACTAAATTTATTTTAAGATATAAAAATGTAGTTGAACATGCGAATTTAAACCTGTTTCTCCGCCAACATTGTCGCATCCAAAGCACTTTTTTGATGCAAGCATCAAAACCTAACTTGCTTCCCTGTACACTATTTCTACAATTAAAATCTTAAATTAAAACCTAGAAGTTTAAAGCTACAATGTGTATTTAGCTTTGCTGAACGATAACTTACTAAAGAGTCTTTTAGAGATTTTTTCCAACTGGTGTATTTTCATTTTACTTAATTAGTGTCAATATAATAAGGAAATTTGCTCAACAATTAACTCACAGATATTCATAAATATACAATTGCGTGTATTTATACTATTTCACTAGTACTCCTGACATGTAAACTTGAACAAAGGGATGAGTATTTGTAACTGGCAACTTCAAAAAGATAATAATGATCGATAACTTATGGCCCAAACGGGGAATAAACTTTCTCATAAAAAAGATATTTTGACCACATGCCTCCCCCTAGTGGCGGCAGATGTTTGCTTGAGTTTAATATCTTTGGTAATAATCCAGAATAATTTTCCTCAACTGTTTTTCGCGTATACCTCGCAGTGAAATCTACTGCATTTATATTTTTGGTTGTACCGTTGTATTCATTTTGTTTATGACTATTCATTAGAAGGATTCTGCACAAATTTCTACTTTAGACAAATATAATAAAACAAACCTAATTTTGCTTTGCTTGCTTCAACTTTTTATAGTTTTCAATACTAAATATTTGAAGCTGCTTACCTCTCTTGCCGTAAACGCGCGCAATTTGGATTGTATTTGTAAAGATATTGTTCGGTAGTAGGTATTAGAACGTTAAAATACTCATGAAATAATAATAATAATAATATACGTTTATTTGGAACCATAAAACATTGTACACAATCTTTGTGATCGATAATAGCAGCATTAGTATAAACTGTGTCACTGCTATTAACTTCCACCCTCTAACCCAGCGGTGTCAGAGTTCCTTAAAACTATATGCATCTGTTTTACTAAGTTTGGAACACAAGTTATTTATATAAGCTAACTATTTATTCAAGAACAAGTATACACATTATTAATTTTAATCAGTTTTAATTTTATCAAAAGTGAGAGATGAATAGGCATCGGTGTGAATGGATGTGTAGTGTCGGTAAATGTGAATGTGGGTGTGTGTGTGTCATGTATGGGGTGTGTATGAGACAGATCGTACAAAATTGTTAACGATTAATTTTCATATTATAATATTAGCGACGGATATTTTTACATTATACTTAAAATATTAGTACAATTTAACATATTAACAAATATTTTCGTACGAAAGATCCAGAAGCCAAATATATATTTTAATTTTGCACCTACAAAGGTCAAGAGGATAGATGTTGAATAGTTTATTTACATTGTTGTAGTATATTACCGGGCTGCAAAAGTAGTAGTGACAGCTAGTGATAATAAGTCTTGAGAAAGGGACAGCATAAACGTTGTAGGGTCTTCGTGTATTATGATTTAGACCTGGGCTGCGGTAAAGTTCTTGCGTAGGATGATTTTCAGAATAAACATTTTTCAGACAGTGAGCACTTTACCGCTCGAGAATAATTCTTGGGTGGGAAATCGTCTTGGTCAGTACGTCATTACTTTCGATATTGCTCTTTGAGTTCTCTCTAATGGTAGCAGGATGGTTTTAGCTGCCCCTCCCCAGGCAGTGATGCAATAGAAATCTGTGGAAATGTAATGCTAAAATTTATTCTTCACATCTTTTAAAACCGCTTCCCGATTTGTGCCAAATAAAACGAAAACTGCGGCATAAATAAGGTAATACCGATTATATTTTACTTCCCGTACATCCAAGAATTCACGGTCTTGCTAGATATACGATCGTGAAAGTTTTATAGGTAGCGGGTTAACGAAATAAATTTCCATAAATATCTTTGGTGTTCCATGCAAATGTACGGTTTTGTGAGCATTCCGCAAAGCAAACTTTCTTATTAGTTCTCCGATTTTATAGAACGTTGTTATCAGAATTGGATTTATAGATTTTAATGCAATTATAAGAATTGTCATGGATAGCGATTTTCTAACTATTTGTTTTCCGTAGAAATTTAAAAGTTCATTGTTTTTTAATTTAGCAATAATAAGTGCTTTCACGTTTTAGCTTGGGTTATCACTGATAATAATTAATTAGAGATAATTTGATTGAAGAATGTGGGAGAATCTTAAAAAAATATATAATTTATTTGTTTTTGGTAAAATTACGTTTCAATATGGTGTCTTATATTAAATTTATTTTATGTTACATGTTTATATAAGACCTATAGTAGGTATCATTTATAAATAAAAAAAGTAATTACGTGGAACACATGTTTTCACCTTTTTAAAAATGTTCACTGTTTTAAAAATCAAGATCCATGTTGAGGCCATCTATCGAATTACAAATGGCGGCAATAAAAATGGACTTTATAAATTAAATTATGCGCCTGACCAAATGGGGAGTAAGGAAACACCGACTGACCTGTATAATCCTTGGCTCCTTCTTCTGAATAGCTAGGTAGCTTTACTAATATATCACTTTAAACATGGGTTATTGCAAAAGGAGCAAACAGGCGATTTATTTATTTATTTTTTTTTTTTGGTTCCCCTCCACGGGATGGGCAGGAGGACATAAAGAATGCTCTGAGGCATTCTCCGCGCGCGCGATCGGAGTTATGTGGGACTCGTCCCGACGCCTACCAGAACCATACCCACTAAAAAACCCCCTGTCGGCTCGTGCATTTTTGCTACTCAGCCTTCATCTGAGCGACGGCCAATTGGAGAAAAAGGCCGCGCTAGCGGGGCCCTTAAGGGGTCACCCGCTGAGATTTACATAGCACTGAAGGTGCTCAAAAATGAAAAGTAAATAAAAACATTAAAAATGAAAAGTAAATAAAAACATTAAAAATGAAAAGTAAAATTGCATTAATTCGGATTTACGTTAGAATTGGAATTTACGTTAGAATTACGATTTGCGGCCTGAAGGGCCTTGAGGGCTAAAGTTAACTGCGTGGGTTCGCCCGTGTGCGCGTTTCTCGGCCTAGCGACTTTGAATTTCGAATCTAACACAGGAGCAGTATATGAGACTGAATCTCGAACAAGATGATTGGGATGGGATTCGGCGCGTTTGAAGAACGATTCTGAGAGTGTTTTGAGGTGCTGTTGCACTGTAGGTAGTTCAAGATCTCTGTGCAGGTCCGCGTTACGCACGTACCAAGGTGCGTTTGTGGCCCTGCGGCAGAAGAGATTTGGAACCACCTGCAGTTTATACAGGACGGAGGGTTTGGCGTGGGCAAAGACTGGCGAAGCATATGACATGACGGGTCTAACGCAGACCTTATAAAGCGTACGTTTATTTCTAAAAGACATTTTACTTTTTCTTCCTATCATACTATGTAGACGGCTTAAGTAAAAACGCGCGAGTTTCGTTACTCTATCGACGTGTGGCTTGAAAGAAAGCGTCTGATCTAAGGTGACGCCTAAGTATTTGATACTGCGCTTCCAGGGGATGGGAATACCTAACATACGAATGTGCGAATCGTTGTGGCGATTACGACGTTTGTGGTCGAATTGAATAGCAGAACTCTTTTCTGGGTTGACATCGATACGCCATTTTTGAAACCAAACACCTAGGGCGTTTACGGCCTTTTGGAGTCTGGTGATGTTATACGGGGTCCTTTTACCTTTAGTGTAAAGGGCGGTATCGTCTGCAAAGAGGGCGAGTTCGACGCCTTTCGGCGGGATGGGAATGTCGTTAGTGTACACGGTGTACAGCAGAGAGGAGAGGACTGAGCCTTGCGGGACTCCAGCCTTTATAGGACGAGGCGCGGAGAGCGTGCCTTCATGTTTGAATCAAAACGTACGGTCTTTAAGAAACGACGCAATTAATCTGACTAGGCGAACCGGTAAGCCTATTTTATAGAGTTTAAAAACGAGACCGCTGTGCCAGACTTTGTCGAATGCCTTGGCTACGTCAAAGAGAACCGCGATTGATTTTTTACGATGCGGATAGAATCCTTCGAGAATGTACTCGACGATTCGATGGACTTGCTGAGGGCAGGAGTGCTTAGCGCGAAAGCCGAACTGGTGGGGAATAATGAGAGGGTCGCCATCCGTTGGAAACAGATGGTTCCGCATTCGAGAGAGTATGACTCTTTCGAGAAGTTTAGACATTGCCTTGAGGAGGCTGATGGGTCTGTGATTAGCCGGGACGTTCAGAGGTTTACCCGGCTTGGGAATGCCTATGACTGTCGCTTATTTCCAGGCTTTTGGAAAGTAGCTATGGTCGAAGCAGGCATTGAAGATGATAGTTAACAAGGTAAGCAGCTGCTGGGGCAGGTGCTTAAGTGCGTGGTTGGAAATTCCATCCGCACCCGGAGCCTTTTTGGACTTTTGCTTTCTAATGAGAAGCAAGACGGGGTCGTCGGTGATAGGGAGAGATTCTCTGCGGAGAACTTCGTCCTCCACCGCCTGGATGTGGGAGGGATCCGCGGGTTGCGTGCTGGGCGAACATTGTGCCGCTATGCTGTCGGCGAAGCATTTGGCTTTCTCTTCGACTTCGAAGGCAATAGTTCCGTTGGGACGAGTGAGAGGAGGAACGTGAGAGGCGGAGTCTACGCGTAAGGCTCGGGCCATTCGATAATACGCTTTGTGGGACGGGAAGATATTCTCCATGAGATCGTTAAACTGAGTGTCTTGGAGTTCCGCGAGGCAAGACCTAACTTTACGTTGAAGCTGATTCACAGCTGTTCTATATGCGGGCGTGGGATATTTCTTGGCTCTCCGGAGAGCCAAGTTTTTAGCTTTAATGAGATTGCTAACGGCTAAGGGAAGCGCGGGTTTGCCTTGCCTAGCAATGATTACGTTGTTACTGATGGCTGAGTTGATAGCATCAATGAGAGTATCGGCTACTGAATCTATTTTAATCGGGCTATCTAATTGGTCGGGCGAAATCGCGAGCGGAAAGTTCGATGCCTCTAAGGCTGAAACTAACGTATTTTTAAAGCCTTTCCAGTTGGTAAAGGTCTTAGGAGATGTGACGTTATCGTTAGGCGCGCCTAGCACGAGGGAGACGGGGCGATGGTCGGAGCCTAGGTCATAGAGCGGTTCGATGGACCTGAGATCAAGATTGATTCGCTTGATAATTGCAAAGTCGAGGATGTCAGGAGAATAGGTCGGGTTGTTGGGATAGTGAGTAGGAGTGATGGGGGATATGACGTCTAAGTCAAGGGAGTTAGTGATGTCGAGGAGAGCGATACCGCTGGTGTTGGTCGATAGGCACGTCCAGTCAGTATGTTTGGAGTTAAAGTCTCCGAACATAATGACTGAATGGCCGAGGGCGAGAATGGCCTCAAAGTCACTGCAGATTGGTCTGGAGCCGCACGGTATGTAACTGAAGCTATGATGATGGTCGGATGTCCAGTCATAGCCAATCTACACACAGTGGCCTCCATGTTGAGGAGGGGAGAGGACAGCAATGGAAGCCTCTTTTGTAATATATAGCGGTGCCGCCGTAACCGTCGGAGTTGGGCCTATCGTTGCGAGTAAACGCGTACTTAGGAATAGCGTATCCCCTGGAGCGGTTTGGAGTAAGCCATGTCTCCTGGAGAAGGAATAAGTCAGGTTCTTTGTTCTCGGGAAGGTTGGTGCTAAGGCTACGAGCGTTAAAAGATACTAGGGATAAGCCCTTGGGTTTAATACGACTGGACGCGGGATTCGCGGGTCTAGACATTATAATTTATTATTTACGAATTTATACAAAAGTAAAAGAGTTTACAACGAACTTAGGAGCGAGTGATGCTCGGCTAACGGGAATAAACGCTCTTGAGGAGAGCGGGCGGCTCGCAGTTTGCGTGCGAGTACGGAAATTTCGTTAATGTCGATGTTTTGGATGACGTCGAACACGGTCTTCATGTCCTCAGCCAACGACGACTGAGGTGAAGATGACAAAGTGGGACGCGGCCCTACGGAAGCTACGGGTGCTGGGATGGGTTGCTGCCTCCAAGACAGAGCCTGAGTAGGCGTCGGCTGAACGGGTTTTGCTTCCGGGGGACCCCGGTTGCGCAGCGGCGGGAAGTTAGCGGGAGTGAGCGGCGGCGCCGGTTTAGGCGCGACCCTCTTGACGGTGGAGCGCGCGGGCAACCCCTGTAGTTAGCTGTGTGGCCGGACTGGCCGCACAGCACACAGGCAGGGGGGGGGAAGTGGATTCAGGAGTGCGAGTGCACTCCTTTGTTATATGTGGATCCAGGCACTTAACGCACCTGGGGGGAGCTGAGCAGTTAGCCGCTGCGTGGCCATAGAGCTGGCAGCGGTGGCACTGCCCAGGATGACCGCGGGGGTTGCGACGCTCGACGGAGATGTTCGAGAGTCCGCAGGTTGTGCGAGCCTCTCTGAAAATCTCCTTCGAGTTGGGAGTATTAGACAAGATTATTAAAGCTAAAGGAAAACGCCTACCGCGGTTGGAGTGCATCTTGTGCACTACTACGGCCGGGAAACCCTGAGACTTAAGGTCCTCGAGAATGGCTTCGTTACTGAGTTCGAACGGGACGCCCCGTAGTACTACGCGGATCTAACGCTCCTCCGGGAGGGCGTAGGTGTGATACGCGATTTGATTGATCGACAGAAGCCTAGTGGGACCGACGGAGACGCGGTTACTTCGAGCGATTTTAACGGCGCGGGGGCTGTTGTTGAAGACACCGGGGAGGGCTCGGGTATTGATGATACCGAAGCTTTCTTCGAGCGCTTCTTGGAGCGCTTGGCGACAAGTTGAAACGCGGGCTCAGGAGAGCCGGTTAAGGTGGTGGCATCTGACGACGTATCAGACACGGGTTCGGAGTCGCTTCCGGGAGCGGTAGGCTTGCGACGCGACGCGTGAGAGGATGCGACCGATTCACAGTCCATCTCGGACGAGGCGGGGGATGAGGAAGAGCTGTAGACCTGAGGGGTCTCAACGTTGGAGGCCTGAGGGGCCGGGGTTGGGGCCTGAGGGGCCGGGGTTGAGGCCTGAGGGGCCGGGGACGCGATAGATGCCTGTAAGGCCTGCTTTAGTTCGTCATCGGGTATGCTGGCGCCGGACGCAGCGAGCGCCTGGGCGAACACCTAAGAATGTTAACAAGGTCCATTGGAGGGTTTGGTCCTACGATATATATGATATATAAATATATAAAAAATGCCTAGGTTCCCTAGCAAACCTAGCACCTAAACCTCCCTACCCGCGGTAAGGGGGGCTGGGGAGAATAACTTAAAACTCACCGTAGTATGCAGAAGGCCGCTACCTAGAAACCTAAAAGGGTGCGCAGGTAAAGAGTTGACCGCGTTAGGGTCAACCTTTACCGACAGAAAGGACAAATACACACGAAAACACACAGATATGATAAAAAAAAATATGAAAATTGGAGAAAATAAATAAAATGTAAAAGAGAAACAAAATAAAAATAAAAGGACTGGTTCAGTACAAATTCGTAGTCACCACTACCTAGAAACCTAAAAAGGGTACGCAGGTAAAGAGTTGACCGCGTTAGGGTCAACCTTTACCGACAGAAAGGACAAATACACACGAAAACACACAGATATGATAAAAATAAATATGAAAATAGGAGAAAAATAAATAAATAGAGAAGAGAAATAAAATAAAAATAAAAGGACTGGGTCAGTACAAATTCGTTGTCACCGTTAAGTATCCTTTGTACTGAAACCAGACTACTTACGCTGGGCACAACACTGCACTCAGCACAAGCACAACACTACTTAGCACAGCACTTTGAAGACTAAGGGGCTTAGTCGCAAAGAAAAATCGCACTTCGAAAGCACTCAGACGGAGTAGAAAAACCTTGAAAACCGTAGCACGGAACCAACACGCTAAACTGTGACGTCAGTAGACTGAGCGCCACGGAATATCGGGCAGGGACCAAACAACGGAGAACGGGGTCTTGCACGTCCGCACTTGGCGGCGATCGGAGCGAGAATAATTTATGTATTCCATGCGCAACGTATTTGTGACTTGCGACTCTCGCTCGACGCTCTTCAGTCCGAGCGGCGGGTGCGCTTCTCCCCTCCTATGCGTGGGACGCTGTAGCGGTTGACCAATCGGTGTCAAGGAAGATGAATGGGTAGGAGGGCGCGAATTTAAAAAATTTACATTGATTGAATAGGTAAGTAGTTTATAACGCGGTTTTCGAAAGATGGCGTCACCATTTCCCCCCGGCCTTAAAGCGTTGCTTTAAACAAAATTTATGAACATATCCATAACTATATAACGTATTGAAACGGAAAATATAAATTAACACTAATATTACGATGCGGATTATTTAAGTGATACTAAATTAAACTATTCTGAAGCGGCATGACGTTAATTAATATGAATTAAGTGAATGATTATTGACTTGGAAGTGGGCAAAGACGGACCACCGGACGAAGGAAAGAACCTTTAGCTGTCCTCACAGTAGCCACTCTAACCGTGCCGTCCTTGGACGGGTGAACCCGCTCTACGATCCCTAGCGGCCACGACAGCGGCGGAGCGTTGTCAGTTCGCAATACCACGACAGTACCTTCAGTTACAGTCGCGGGATTAACATTCCACTTAGACCTTATCTGCAAACCGTGCAAGTATTCGACACTCCATCGCTTCCAAAATGATTGCACAAGACTGTCAACAAGAGTATGTCTATCCCTCAGAGACATGCCAGTGTCTACGGGAGGCGCGGGGAAAGAAGTTATAGGAGCAGTGTGTAGAAAGTGACTGGGTGTAAGTGCTGCAGGCTCCGACGGGTCTGCGCTGAGTGCAGTCAGCGGTCGCGAATTCAATAAACATTCTATTTGCGCTAGTACAGTGTTAAGCTCTCAGCTCTCTCAGCTAGCTCCACTTCGAGTTCGCGATGGTAGTTTCGAGATAAGAATTCATACAACTCTCGCAAGTACCGACGAGCCCCAATGAAGTTAGTACCGTGATCTGAGTACATGGTCTGGACCAGTCCGCGCCGCGACAGAAAACGTTTGAGAGCTGACAAGAAACTAGGCGTGCTAAGATCTCCCGCTACCTCGATATGAATAGCGCGGGTGGTAAGACAAGTAAATATGCATAAGTAAGCCTTAACGCTACGAGCTCCACGCTTTCGGATAGGTACGTATGATATCGGTCCCGCGTAGTCGCACCCGGTGCTCGCGAACGCTTTCACGGCGGGAACGACACGAATGTCAGGAAGATCTGCCATTAGCGGGGCAGAAGAGTTAGGCTTCAATCGAAAACAGGTATTACATTTATGTACCTCACGTCTTAACACGTTCCGAGCGCCCAGTATCCAAAATCTCTGCCGCAATAATGACAACAAGAGTTCGGGGCCGGCGTGTAAATATTTAACGTGATAGTAGTTAATTAGTAAATTAATAGCGGGATCTTTATGAGGCAGTACAACGGGGTGTTTGTGAGAATAGTCTAATGCGGAATTATTCAAACGACCACCGACGCGGATAAGTCCATTGTGGATGAATGGGTTAAGTTTTAAGAGACGCGGTGAACATAATTTATTATTTTGTAAATTAATTAGATCGATTTTAAAATGTTTACGCTGAATTTCTAATAAAACCTTATTTTTAGCAAATTCAAGATCACTGCTTGTTATGAAGGCAGTGTTGCGGCACGGTAATATCCTAATAAAACGGTAGGTATAAACAATCACTCGTAGAAGCTTCGTCCACGACGACGTGCGGTCAATTAAATGAAATATAATATTATTTTCACTCTCGGCGGGTGACGATGTAGAAGTGTGAACTAAAACTTTTCTCTCCGGTATCTGATCTTCCGTATGAGTAAACTCTAACTCCTTTAACGGCCAATTGCCGGTGTCCTGGCTAAGCCATGAAGGACCACACAACCATAACGGATGACCGACTAGATTTGCAGGGGTAAGACCGCGGGACAAGCAATCAGCTGGGTTATCGACCCCGGAGACGTGAAAAAACCTATCTGATGGAATATTATCTGTTATTTTTACAACCCTATTTGCAACAAAGGTTTGCCAGCGGTGCGGGGGGCCCTTTATCCAATAAAGCGCAACCTTTGAGTCTGAAAAGGCAAATAATCTTACTTTACAGTGAAGTGAAAGATTTTCATATACTAATTTTAACAACTGTGACAGTAATGCAGTGGCGCACAGCTCAAGGCGAGCTACTGACGAAGTCACCGAAGAAGCATATTTATTTAAATTTAAAATAGGTACGGAACCCATAATAACATAACCGAGCACAGTCTTTAACGCGGGAGGTTCGGACGCGTCGCAACGGATGTCGCCGGGTAACAACAAATGGGGAAACAAAGCGGCACCTATCAATACATCAATAGGACCTGGTATACCGAACGTGGAATTGGCGAGCGGCAAATTATGTAGGTATTCCAACGCGGACATGTCTACCTCGGCGGTAGGCAAACAATCAGTAATTTTATCTAAAACTAATGAAGAAATCTCAAATTTTATATTCTTATCGAAACGTGAACAAAAACGAAGTGAAGCCGTCCGCTTCGCATGCTTCTCCGACCCGCCTATTCCCTTTACAACAGTGCTTGGCTGTGAATGCGGATTAATGCCTAATTTATTACAAAGTTCGACAGTCATAAAATTGCATTGAGATGCGGTATCTAGTAGACATCGAACTACATGTTCCTTGCCGTTTGAATCATAGGCTAATACTTGAGAAGTAGCAAGCAAGACTGTAGTTCTTTGTTTTGCTGTATCCGTCCTGCTTGCACTCGTGCGCGCTTCGGAAGTATTGCATAAGACAACATTCGTAGTGCTAGCGGTCAAGGTCGACGGTGGGAGGGGCGCTGGTGGCGCGCGAGTTGCTTCGGTTTCGCTTGACAACGAGGATTGACAAGTATTACTGGGAGCTCGCGGTTTTTCAAAGTGTATTGATGAATGATGATTCAAGTTACAACTATTACAGCGTACGCTTGAACTACAGCGGGAAACCTTATGCTTTAAACTGAGGCAATTCACACAGGCATTGCGCTCTTTTACACATTTAAAACGTTCAGACGGAGTTAATTTACTGAAAAGAGGACATTTGTCAAGTGTTTTTGTTAAGTGAGTATGTACAATGTCATTACACAAACACTTCTGTGGATTATTTAAAGTATTAACGAAAGTTTGATAGTCGACGGATCCTGCTTTAGCGCGCGTCGGCTGCCGTTTTTTTTTTTTTTTTTGCTGCCTCGCGGGACGGAGGTGGAAGATGCGTCATGCATACCGCCCGCAGGTAAATTCCTCTGCGGGGGGTTATGTGGGACTCACCAGAATGGCACCTACCCACTAAAAACCACCTGTTGGCTGTAGTTATTACCGTTAGCCTTCATCGGAAGCGACACCCGTCGGGAAGTTGGGCGCGCTGGCGGAGACCCGCTAGCGGGTCTTCCGCCTGTAGTGAAAGTTGCACTGAAGGTGCTCAAAGGGACATGAGTTGGTGGCCGTTCTGGGCAGCCTCCGGTGAAGCCGGGGCTGGGCAGAGGTCGGCCGAAGCATGATTTAGGGATCAATTCATTTAAATGAACCTATAATGAATTGAGAAGGGAACTATGCTCCGCCAGAGCTAGCAAACGCTCTGTCGGAGTACGTGAAGCCCCAAGTTTACGGGCTAAGACTGCGATTTCACTAACATCGACATTTTTTATAGCGTCGCAGACGATACGCATATCGTCTGCTACGGAGGATTGAGGAGTGGGTTTGTATGGGCGAGGAGCCGGGATGGGATTCGATGCTGGGCGCTGCCTCCAGTTTTCTGGGGGAGGCCTGGGCTGTGTAGGCTTTGCAGCCGGAGGAACCCGGCTACGCAGCGGCGGAAAGTTTTCTTGAGAAAGGCGGGGGGCCTGTTTGGGTGCCGCCCTCTTGGAATTGGAGCGCATACAACGGGGTGCACGAGGGCAGCCCCTGTAATTTGCGGTGTGGCCGGACTGGCCACAAAGCACGCAATCGGGAGGAGAGGGAGTTTCAGGAGTGCGATTGCACTCCTTAGTGAAATGAGGGACCAGGCACTTGACGCACCTGTGCGGTGCGCGGCAGTTGGCCGCCGCGTGCCCGTACAACTGGCACCGATGGCACTGGCCGGGATGACCGCGGCGATGAGGCGCCTCGATCGAGATCCTAGAGAGGCCGCATATAGTGCTAACCCCTTTGAGGATCTCCCTGGACTTGGGGACGTTGGCGAGAACCACCAAAGCGAGAGGGTGTTGCCTCCCGTACTTGCTGTGCATTTTATGCACCACGAGTGCCGGGAAGCCTTGGGACTGCAGGTCCTTGAGGATGGCCTCGTTCGATAATTCGAACGGGACTCCCCTGAGTACCGCTCTGATCTTACGCTCTTCTGACAGAGCATAAGTATGATAAGCATATTGCTTATCGGTGAGGAGCTTTGTTAAAGCACGGAAGTCGTCTATCGACGAGACTAAGATTTTAATAGATTCACCCGAGTTGGCCGCTCAGGTGTAATGAATCTTGTGCTCATTGCACAATGTCGAAACCTCAGTCCATTTACCCTTTTCCCGAAGGAAAACGGGTGGTGGGACCTTGGCCTTGACGGAAGTTGGGGCCGGAGCGGGTGTTGAGGACACCGGGGCAGCTGGCGTTGAAGACGCCGCAGGGGGTGTGGGGACGGGCGTCGAGGGCGCCGGGTCTTGTTTCGAACGCTTCTTAGAGCGCTTCTTAACAAGCGTAAAAGTGGGAGACTCAGGGCCAGTTGGGGTGGCGTCCGAGGATGACTCGGTCGCGGGTGCGCGCTTGCGTCGCGGAGGGGCGTCTACTTCGCATTCCATGTCACTGGAGGAAGGGGACGCGGGAGGGCCTAAGACCTGAGGGGTCTGGGGAACTGGGGTGGCCTGAGGGGCCATTGTGGACATTAACGTCATGAGATGAGGGATAAGAGAATCTAAGAAACGGTACTTATCAGCATTTATAGACATGACATACTTTCAAATAACTTCTTCCTAAACTCGTCAAAGCTTAGGGAAGCCATTGCGGAGGGGTTGGGGAGGGACAATATATAAATATATATACTATGAACCTAACAACGATGACTAACTTCCTAAAACCACCCTACACGCAGTAGGGCGGTTGAGGACGACGCGGATAACTTACTCGAACACGGAACTTGAAGTCCTGGAACGACGAAACCCCGTCGACGAAGCTCGCGTTCCACGAAGTACGGTTAACAACCCACTATCCGCCGTGAAAACGGCGTTAGAAACTTATTAGAAGTACGGTTAACGACCCACTGTCCGCCGTGAAAACGGCGTTAGAAACTTATTACGGTATACAACTATGAATTTATATATTACGACAACAACCAGTGAAATTTGGGTGCTCAATTAGCGCGGGGGCTAATAGAGCGGGAAGGCGTCTGCGATCGACGTGCGCTCGAGAACGCACGCAGACCGAGACTCTCGGCTCTGTTCTCTTATTGCTGCTACCTGTACTGTAACTAGTTGCAGAGCGTTGCAATATCTTACACTGCTTACCTATAAAATCTACCAGGCTATTGAAAGAAGGAATGTCAGTGAAGCTACAATTATTTTCAAATAAACGAAAAGTTTCGGAGTCTAGTTTTTTAAGTGCGATATGTAAAATTATTAAATCACTCAAGTTATCTAATTTTAAGTTAAGTAAGGCCTTAACTGCTGTAACAAATCTGTCAGAGAAATACTCGAAATTACTTGCTGTAGCACACGTTATGGGTTTGAAATCGAGTAGCTGATTAAAATAGGTACAAGCTAGCATACGTTTGTCTTCATATTTATTTATTAAAGTTTGAAATAAAAGATTATAATTTTCTGAACACGGTGTAATCCCGTTGACGACCGTTTTAGCTTTGCCTGTAACTTTACCTATCAAATAGTATAGCTTCTCAGAATCGGTTAGCGATGGATTATCGTGTACTGTAGATTTGAAACTAGCGTAGAATAAGGGCCAGGCTCTAATATCTCCGTCGAAGGAAGTCAATTCGATCGGCGGGAGGCGAGGGTTTGACTTGGCTGGAGCCGGGCCAGCCGGACCGGCGCTAGCTGCGGTCCCTGATAACAACTCCCGGGCTCTCGTAATACATCCGTATAACTGCTCGGCCGCGGTCATAGCATTGAAATTAGGATTGGAATGCGGTTCAATTTCATTCACAGACCCGATCTGCGTCCGGACCCGTTCGGACGTGTTGAAGGTCGCTCCCGGCTGCCGAGTCACGATTGTTGTCTCACGACTTCTCTCGTATCAATACTCAAACGCCACTCTCAGATCCGTTCTGCGTCCGGCCCCGCTCGGACATGTTCGCGGTCGCTCCAGCAGTTGAGTCACGATTGTCGTCTCACGACGACAACTCGTTCGCAATACTCATACGCTGTTAGCCTCTTTAGGGCTTACGCTGCGGCCGGTTTCGATCGGCTGCAAGTAAGTCGGTCTCTTGCACAGCAACAACAGAGCTGAGCTTACCGCAGTCAATTAAATTCGATAGTGGTTCGCGAAGCTCGGGCTGTTTTTATGGCTGCGTACTTGACGCTTGGCGCTTGCTACGTAGTCAGAGACTCGCTCTGCGGCCGGCCCCTGGCTGGTCGTAACGTAGTCAATCCCGCACTCTGTGCACCCCTCGCATTTAAAACCTCACCTCGGTGAGTGCAGCAACAACAGGGTTGAGCTTACCGCGGTCGAATAAATTCGATAGTGGTTTGCAAGACTCGGGCTGTCTTTCTGGCTGCGTACTTGACGCTTGGCGCCTGTACGTAGTCAGAGAATCGCTCTGCGGCCGGTCGTAACGTAGTCAATCCCGCGCTTTTAGTGCACCCCAACTTCGTCAGGTCTACGGCCGGTTTTTGTTGTCAATTTATTGGCGACACACTCCGTAGTAGACTCGCGTTTGATCAGGTGGATACTTAACGGTGACAACTAAGCCTGATAGCGTTGCCCCGGTGCGCTTCCAAGGCCCTTCAGGCCAAGGAGAAACCGGCTGACCCGATCCCATTGCACTTGGGCCTTTCCTAGGGTGACGGTACAGTGCTGTCCGAATTAGGGGCACCACTTCGCGTCGTCCCCAGCCCCCCTACCGCGAGTAGGGAGGTTTAGGTGCTAGGTTTGCTAGGGAACCTAGGCATTCTTATATATTTATATATTTTTTATTGTAGGACCAAGCCCTCCAATGGACCAGCAAAGCTTGGTAAACTTTGCTAGGTCGTTCGCCCAGGCGCTCGTTGCGTCCGGCGTCAGCATATCAGATGACTTAATAAGGCAGGCCTTACAGGCAACTATCACGTCCCCGGCCCCTCAGGCCTCAACCCCGGCCCCTCAGGCCTCCAACGTCCAGACCCCTCAGGTCTACAGCTCTCCCGCGTCTCCCGCCTCGTCCGAGATAGACTGCGAATCAGTCGCATCCTCTCACGCGTCGCGTCGTAAGCGTACCGCTCCCGGGAGCGACTCCGAACCCGCGTCTGATACGTCGTCAGATGCCGTCAACTTTCAACTTGTCGCCAAGCGCTCCAAGAAGCGCTCTAAGAAAGCTTCGGTATCTTCAATACCCGAGCCCTCCCCGGTGTCATCAACACCAGCCCCCGCGCCGTTAAAATCGCTCGTAGTAACCGCGTCTCCGTCGGTCACATCGAAGCCAGTGACGCGCTGCGCTCCCGTCCCGCCGAAGCCTCAGCTCCCTCCGCCCGTATTCCTGCGTGAAAAAGCGCGCTGGACCGCGGTTTCTAACTTGTGCAAAGAGCACAAAATTAATTACTTAAAAGCCGCCAACGCTGGCGATACAATCAAAATTCAAGTAGCGACCGTCGACGACTTCCGCGCGTTTACCAGGTTACTCTCGTTACATCAAATCGCGTATCACACCTACGCCCTCCCGGAGGAGCGTAAGATCCGCGCAGTACTACGGGGCGTCCCGTTCGAACTCAGTAACGAAGACATTCTCGAGGACCTTAAGTCTCAGGGTTTCCCGGCCACAGCAGTGCACAAGATGCACTCCAACCGCGGTAGGCGTTTTCCCTTAGCTCTAGTAATCCTTACCAACACTCCCAACTCGAAGGAGATTTTCAGAGAGGCTCGCACAATTTGCGGACTCTCGAACATCTCCGTCGAGCGTCCCAACCCCTTGCGGTCACCCTGGGCAGTGCCACCGCTGCCAGCTATATGGCCACGCAGCGGCTAACTGTTCAGCTCCCCCCAGGTGCGTTAAGTGCCTGGATCCCCACATCACTAAGGAGTGCACTCACACTCCCGAATCCACTTCCCCCCTGCCTGTGTGCTATGCGGCCATTCCGGCCACACAGCTAACTACAGGGGTTGCCAGCGCGCTCCGCGCTCCACCGCCAAGAGGGTCGCGCCTAAACCGGCGCCGCCGCTCACTCCCCTTAACTTCCCGCCGCTGCGCAACCGGGGTCCCCCGGAAGCAAAGCCCGTTCAGCCAACGCCTACTCCGGCTCTGTCTTGGAGGCAGCGTCCGGCTGTCCCGCCAGCACCTTCCCGACCCATCCCAGCTCCCATAGCTTCCGTAGGGCCGCGTCCCGCTCCGTCTTCTGCACCTCAGTCGTCGTTGGCTGAGGACATGAAGACCGTGTTCGACGTCATCCAAAACGTAGACATTAATGAAATTTCCATACTCGCACGCAAACTGCGAGCCGCCCGCTCTCCTCAAGAGCGTTTATTTGCGTGACCCGAGCATCACTCGCTTTTAAGTTCATTATAAATCTTTATTTTTGTATAAATTCGTAAACAAGTAAATTATAATGTCTAGACCCGCGAATCCCGCGTCCAGTCGTATCAAACCCAAGGGCTTATCCCTAGTATTTTTTAACGCTCGTAGCCTTAGCATTAACCTTCCCGAGATTAAACTGTTCCTTCAGAACAAAGAACCTGACCTATTCCTTCTCCAGGAGACATGGCTTACTCAAAAACGCTCCAGGGGATATGCTATTCCTAAGTACGGGTTTACTCGCAACGATAGGCCCAACTCCGACGGTTACGGCGGCACCGCTATATATTACAAAAGAGGCTTCCATTGCTGTCCTCTCCCTACCCCTCCTCTCCTCAACATTGTGCAGATTGGCTATGACTGGTCATCCGACCATCATCATAGCTTCAGTCTACATACCGTGTGGCTCCAATCCAATCCGCAGCGACTTTGAGGCCATTCTCGCCCTCGGCCATTCAGTCATTATGTTCGGAGATTTTAACTCCAAACATACTGACTGGACGTGCCTATCAACCATCACCAGTGGTATCGCTCCCCTCGACATCACCAACTCCTTGACTTAGACGTCATATCCCCCATCACTCCCACTCAGTATCCCAACAATCCGACCTACTCTCCTGACATCCTCGACTTTGCAATTATCAAGCGAATCAATCTTGACCTAAGGTCTATCGAACCGCTCGATGACCTAGGCTCCGACCATCGCCCCGTCTCCCTCGTGCTAGGTACGCCTAACGTTAACGTCACACCTCCTAAGACCTTCACCAATTGGAAAGGCTTTAAAAATACGTTAGTTTCAGCCTTAGAGGCCCCTAACTCTCCGCTCGCGATTTCGCCCGACCAATTAGATAGCCCGGATAAAATAGATTCATTAGTCAATACTCTAACTGATGCTATTAACACAGCCATCAACGACAACGAAAATGTTGCTAAGCAAAGCAAACCCGCACTTCCACTAGCCGTTAGCAATCTCATTAAAGGCAAGAACGCGGCTCTCCGGAGAGCAAAGAAATATCCCACGCCAGCATACAGAACAGCTGCGAATCAGCTTCAACGTAAAGTAAGGTCTCGCCTCGCGGAACTCTGTGACACTCAGTTCAACGATCTCATGGAGAATATCTCCCCGTCCCACCAAGCGTATTATCGAATGGCCCGAGCCTTACGCGTAGACACCGCCTCTCACGTTCCTCCTCTCACTCGTCCCGACGGCACCATTGCTTTCGAAGTCGAAGAGAAAGCCGAATGCTTCACCGACAGCATAGCGGCACAATGCTCGCCCAGCACGCAACCCGCGGATCCCACCCACATCCAGGCGGTGGAGGATGAAGTTCTCCTCAGAGAATCTCTCCCTATCACCGACGACCCCGTCACAGTCTCTAATGATGAAATCTTGCTTCTCATTAGAAAGCAAAAGTCCAAAAAGGCTCCGGGTGCGGATGGAATTTCCAACCACGCACTTTAGCACCTGCCCCAGCAGGTGCTTACCTTGTTAGCTATCATCTTCAATGCCTGCTTCGACCATAGCTACTTTCCAAAAGCCTGGAAAGAAGCGACAGTCATAGGCATTCCCAAGCCGGGTAAACCTCTGAATGTCCCAGCTAATCACAGACCCATCAGCCTCCTCAAGGCAATGTCTAAACTTCTCGAAAGAGTCATACTCTCTCGAATGCGGAACCATCTGTTTCCAACGGATGGCAACCCTCTCATTATTCCCCACCAGTTCGGCTTTCGCGCTAAGCACTCCTGCCCTCAGCAAGTCCATCGAATCGTCGAGTACATACTCGAAGGATTCTCTCAGCGTCGTAAAAAAACAATCGCGGTTCTCTTTGACGTAGCCAAGGCTTTCGACAAAGTCTGGCACAGCGGTCTCGTTTTTAAACTCTATAAAATAGGCTTACCGGCTCGCCTAGTCAAATTAATAGCGTCGTTTCTTAAAGACCGTAGTTTCCGATTCAAACATGAAGGCACGCTCTCCGCGCCTCGTCCCATAAAGGCTGGAGTCCCGCAAGGCTCAGTCCTCGCCCCTCTGCTGTACACCGTGTACACTAACGACATTCCCATCCCGCCGAAAGACGTTGAACTCGCCCTCTTTGCAGACAATACCGCCCTTTACACTAAAAGTCAAGCGATCCCGTATAACATCACCAGACTCCAAAAGGCCGTAAACGCCCTCGGTGTTTGGTTTCAAAAATGGCGTATCGATGTCAACCCAGAAAAGAGTTCTGCTATTCAATTCGACCACAAACGTCGTAATCGCCACAACGATCCGCACATTCGTATGTTAGGTATTCCCATCCCCTGGAAGCGCACTGTCAAATACTTAGGCGTCACCTTAGATCAGACGCTTTCTTTCAAACCACACGTCGATAGAGTAACGAAACTCGCGCGTTTTTACTTAAGCCGTCTACATAGTATGATAGGAAGAAAAAGTAAAATGTCTTTTAGAAATAAACGTACGCTTTATAAGGTCTGCGTTAGACCCGTCATGTCATATGCTTCGCCAGTCTTTGCCCACGCCAAACCCTCCGTCCTGTATAAGCTGCAGGTAGTTCAAAATCTCTTCTGCCGCAGGGCCACAAACGCACCTTGGTACGTGCGTAACGCGGACCTGCACAGAGATCTTGAACTGCCTACAGTGCAACAGCACCTCAAAACACTCTCAGAATTGTTCTTCAAACGCGCCGAATCCCATCCCAATCATCTTGTTCGAGATTCAGTCTCATATACTACTCCTGTGTTAGATTCGATTTACAAAATCGCTAAACCGAGAAACGCGCACACGAGCGAACGCACGCAGTTAACTTTAGATCTCGAGGCCCTTCAGGCCGCAAATACTAATTCTAACGTAAATTCTAATTCTAACGTAAATCCGAATTAATGCAATTTTATTTTTCAATTTTTAATGTTTTTTATTATTTACTTTTCTTTTTTGAGCACCTTCAGTGCTATGTAAATCCCAGCGGGTGACCCCTTAAGGGCCCCGCTAGCGCGGCCTCTTTCTCCGATTGGCCGTCGCTCAGATGAAGGCTGAGTGGCAAAAATGCACGAGCCGACAGGGGGTTTTTTAGTGGGTATGGTTCTGGTAGGCGTCGGGACAACTCCCACATGACTCCGATCGCACGCGCGGAGTATGCGTCAGAGCATTTTTTATGTCCTCCTGCCCTTCCCGTGGAGGGGAACCAAAAAAAAAAAGCGGTTCAATTTCTAACAAGCGTTGGTTATATTTATCTAGTAGATTATTGAAACTATCATACAAACATTGTACGTTCATGGACGATTCAAAAAATCTTTCCCTCGCGTCAGCGTCCGTATAAGCCAATTTAGAACAATCGTAAATACTTTGTAAATTTTTGAATATGGCGTTACGTTTCGCTTCAAGAAAGGTCAACTGCGTATCACGAATCTCAATATCTTCCTTCGCGGTTTTACTGCGGGTGCTCATCTTAATGAAATAAATGTATTTAGATAGCAATTAATTAGGTATGCGGAATAAATACTAAATGCGTTTAACAAAGTAATTAAAGCGGAAAATTGCGAATGTTTAAGCGAAAGAAAGTGAAATATTTAAATAATTTCGGCAAAAAAGGGGGATAAGTGTATAATCCCGTTTCTTTTACTAGATTTCACAGCACGCGTGGCTGTGACGCGATCCACGTAAAAGGTATCAAGCGAACAAAATAAAGCTAGCCCAGCTATTATATGCGGTAATCACACGAAATATATATATTAATTATTAAGGCACAGGGGGATTAAGCTCATTCCGATTGATTATTACAATCGGATCCGGTTCGTACTGGACCAACAAATGTTGAGGCCATCTATCGAATTACAATAGCGTCAATAAAAATGGACTGTATAAATTAAATTATGCGCCTGACCAAATGGGGAGTAAGGAAACACCGACTGACCTGTATAATCCTTGGCTCCTTCTTCTGAATAGCTAGGTAGCTTTACTAATATATCACTTGAAACATGGGTTATTGCAAAAGGAGCAAACAGGCGATTTATTTATTCCATGCGCAACGTATTTGTGACTTGCGACTCTCGCTCGACGTTCTTCAGTCCGAGCGGCGGGTGCGCTTCTCCCGAACAGTCTCGGTCTGCGTGCGTTCTCGAGCGCACGTCGATCGCAGACGCCTTCCCGCTCTTTTAGCCCCCGCGCTAATTGAGCACCCAAATTTCATTGGTTGTTGTTGTAATATATAATTTCATAGTTGTATACCGTATTAAGTTTCTAACGCCGTTTTCACGGCGGACAGTGGCTCGTTAACCGTACTTCTAATAAGTTTCTAACGCCGTTTTCACGGTGGACAGTAGGCTTAACCGTACTTCGTGGAACGTGAGCTTCGTCGACGGGGTCTCGTCGTTTCAGGACTTCAAGTTCCGTGTTCGAGTAAGTTATCCGCGTCGTCCTCAACCGCCCTACTGCGTGTAGGGTGGTTTTTAGGAAGTTAGTCATCGTTGTTAGGTTCATATATTGTCCCTCCCCAACCCCTCCGCAATGGCTTCCCTAAGCATTAGGGAAATTCAAGATCAGCTGGTCGCTGCTCACGACGCTAAAAGCTCTTACTGCACCCCTAATATGATTCAAACACTTCAATCCTTTCTCCCTCACATCGAGGAATTGATTTCCAAACTGGTCCTTCAGGCCACCCCCGTCCCTCAGACCCCTCAGGTCTTAGGCCCTCCCGCGTCCCCTTCCTCCAGTGACATGGAGTGCGAAGTAGACGCCCCTCTGCGCCGCAAGCGCGCACCCGCGACTGAGTCTTCCTCGGACGCCACCCCAACTGGCCCTGAGCCTCCCTCTTTCACCCTTGTTAAAAAGCGCTCTAAGAAGCGTTCGAAACAAGACCCGGCGCCCTCGACGCCCGTCCCTACACCCCCTGCGGCGTCTTCAACGCCAGCTGCCCCGGTGTCTTCAACACCCGCTCCGGCCCCAACTTCTGTCAAGGCCAAGGTCCCACCACCCGTTTTCCTTCGGGAAAAGGGTAAATGGACTGAGGTCTCGACACTGTGCAATGAGCACAAGATCCTTTACACCCGAGCGGTAAACTCGGGTGAATCTATTAAAATCACTGTCTCGTCGATAGACGATTTCCGAGCTTTGACTAAGCTCCTCACCGATAAGCAATATGCTTATCACACTTATGCTCTGTCAGAAGAGCGTAAGATCAGAGCGGTACTCAGGGGAATCCCGTTCAAATTATCGAACGAGGCCATCCTGGAGGATCTGCAGTCCCAAGGCTTCCCGGCACTCGCGGTGCATAAAATGCACAGCAAGTACGGGAGGCAACACCCTCTCGCTTTGGTGATTCTCGCCAACGTCCCCAAGTCCAGAGAGATCCTGAAAGGGGTTAGCTCTATTTGCGGCCTCTCTGGGATCTCAATCGAGGCGCCTCATCGCCGCGGTCATCCCGGCCAGTGCCATCGGTGCCAGTTGTACGGGCACGCGGCAGCCAACTGCCGCGCACCGCCCAGGTGCGTCAAGTGCCTGATCCCGCACTTCACTAAGGAGTGCAATCGCACTCCTGAAACTCCCTCTCCTCCCGATTGCGTGCTTTGTGGCCAGTCCGGCCACACCGCAAATTACAAGGGCTGCCCTCGTGCACCCCGTTGTATGCGCTCCAATTTCAAAAGGGCGGCGCCCAAACAGGCCCCGCGCCTTTCTCAAGAAAACTTTCCGCCGCTGCGTAGCCGGGTTCCTCCGGCTTCTAAGCCTACACAGCCCAGGCCTGCCCCAGAAAACTGGAGGCAGCGCCCCGCATCGAATCCCATCCCGGCTCCTCGCCCATACAAACCCACTCCTCAATCCTCCGTAGCAGACGATATGCGTATCGTCTGCGACGCTATAAAAAATGTCGATGTTAGTGAAATCGCAGTCTTAGCCCGTAAACTTAGGGCTTCACGTACTCCGACAGAGCGTTTGCTAGCTCTGGCGGAGCATAGTTCCCTTCTCAATTCATTGTAGGTTCATTTAAATGAATTGATCCCTAAATCATGCTTCGGCCGACCTCTGCCCAGCCCCGGCTTCACCGGAGGCTGCCCAGAACGGCCACCAACTCATGTCCCTTTGAGCACCTTCAGTGCAACTTTCACTACAGGCGGAAGACCCGCTAGCGGGTCTCCGCCAGCGCGCCCAACTTCCCGACCGGTGTCGCTTCCGATGAAGGCTAACGGTAATAACTACAGCCAACAGGTGGTTTTTAGTGGGTAGGTGCCATTCTGGTGAGTCCCACATAACCCCCCCGCAGAGGAATTTACCTGCGGGCGGGTATGCATGACGCATCTTCCACCTCCCTCCCGCGAGGGTGCCTCGGCAGCAAAAAAAAAAAAAAAAAATGCGCCTCTCCCCTCCTATGCGTGGGACGCTGTAGCGGTTGACCAATCGGTGTCAAGGAAGATGAAAGGGTAGGAGGGCGCGAATTTTAAAAATTTACATTGATTGAATAGGTAAGTAATTTATAACGCGGTGTTCGAATGATGGCGTCACCAATCTATAAGCCTAAAAATTAATTGGTCTATTACTTTACCGGGGCTAAGACCACGTACAGGTAAAACAGCGATTTGTAATATATTCTATAGGTCCAATTCTAGAGAGATTTTTTTTTGCCCTCACGGGTGGGAGGTGAAAGATGCACCATGCATACCACCACAGGCATACCGGCTACTTCAGGGTGATGTTGGAATCACCAGAGTGCCACCTACCCACTTAAAAATACCTCGTTGGCTGTGGCAAATTTTGCCGTTAGCCTTCATCGGAAGCGACACCCATTGGGAGGTGGGTGCGCTAGCGGAGACTCGCTAAGGGGTCGTCCGCCGGATGTGAAAGTTGCACTGAAGGTGCTCAAAGGGACATGAGTTGGGGCCGCTTTGGGCAGACTTCAGTGAAGCCTCCAGAATCGGCCGAAGCTTGACTGAGGGATCAATTCATTTTAAATGAACCTATAATGAACTGAGAAGGGAACTATGCTCTGCCAAAGCAGTCGCTCTGTAGGCGAACGTGAAGCCTTAAGTTTGCGGCCCAAAACTGAAATTTCCCTAACATCGACGTGTTTAATCGCTTCGCAAACGATACGCATATCGTCTGCTAGCGAAGGTTGGGATGTGGTATGGAAAGGGCGAGGAGCCTGAGTAGGATCCGGGTGTACAGCGGGGTGCTGTCTCCAGTTCTCTGGAGCAGGCTTGGGCTGTGTAGGCTTTGCAGCCGGAGATGGCCGGCTATGAAGTGGCGGAAAATTTGCCTGAAAAAGGGGCAGGGCCTGTTTGAGTGCTGCCCTCTTTGAGCTTGATCAAATAGATCGGGGTGCGCGAGGGCAGCCCCTGTAATTTGCGATGTGGCCGGACTGGCCACAAAACACGCATTCGGGAGGGGAGGGAGTTTCAGGAGTGCGATTGCACTCCTTGCTGAAATGGGGCACCAGGCACATTACGCACCTGGGCGTGGCGGCGCAGTTGGCCACTGCATGCCCGTACAACTGGCACCGGTGGCACTGGCCGGGGTGACCGCGGCGATGATTCACCTCAATTGAGATCCCAGAGAGGCCGCATATAGTGCTGACCTCTTTGAAGATCTCACTGGACTTGGGGACGTTGGTGAGCCACCACTAAAGCGAGAGGGTGACGCCTTCCATACCTGTGCATTTTATGCACAGCGAGTGCCGGTAAGCCTTGGGACTGCAGGTCCTTGAGGATGGCCTCGTTCGATAACTCGAACGGGACCCCTCTGAGTACCGTTCTGAACTTAAACTCTTCTGGGAGAGCGTAAGTGTGGTAAGCATATTGCTTACCGGTGAGGAGCTTAGTTGGGGTCGGAAATCGTCTAACGACGAGACAGTAATTTTAATGGATTTACCCGAGTTGGCCGCTCGGGTGTAATGGATCTTGTGCTCTTTGCACAAGTTCGAAACCTCGGACCATCGGCCCTTTTCCCGAAGGCGGCTGAACCTGAGGCTTTGTTGACGTGGAGGGAGAGGTCACTTGGCATGACATTAGTGGAGTAGGGACAGGTGTAGGAGACACCGAAACGGGCGCGGGTTTGGAAGGCACTGCAAAGGGTGTTGAAGACACCGGGGCGGGCGGTGAGGACGCCGGGGCTTGTTTCGAGCGCTGCTTAGAGCGCTTCTTAATTAGGATAAATGAGGGTGGCTCAGAGCCAGTTGGGATGGTGTCCGAAGATGACATGGTCGCGGGTGCGCTTGCGGCGCGAAGGGGCGTCTGTTTCACACTCCATGTCACTAAAGGAGGGAGACGCGGGAGGGCCTAAGACCAGAGAAGTCTGAGGGGGATGTTGGGGTGCCTGAGGGGCAGGGTAGGCAGCATGTGCCAAGACTAATGAGCCAAGGATGTTTTGGGGTAATTGAACCTTCACAGATGCAATTATTTCACGGAGCGCCTGAATGGCGGCGGCGGCGGCCATAGCAGCGGGCAACGGTGGGACAAAATATATAAATATATATAGTATGTGACAATCCTATCGCCGAAGACTAACTTCTTAAACCTCCCTACCCGTTGTAGTGGGGTTGGGAATAACATGGAGTGGTGGCCCTAATTCGGGCAGCACTATTCCGTCACCCTCGGAAAGGCCCAGTGCACTGGAATCGGGAATTCCAGTTTCTTACGGCCTGTCGGGCCAATGAAACGCGCAGGGGCAATGCTAACAGGCTTAGTTGTCACCGTTAAGTATCCACCTGTTCTCGAAGTCTTGAGCACGACGAACACAAAGCACCTGGAACGTCGAAGCCCGTTGACGTAGCTCTCGTGCGAAGTAGAACGGTTAACGAACCAACCAATCGCCGTGAAAACGGCGTTGTGAAATTTGATACGGTACGACCAGAATCGTAAAAATGACCTGTGAAATTTGGGATGCTTTGCTAGTGCGGGGACTAGCGAGCGGAAGAACGACAGCGATCGATGTGCGAACAAGTCCGCACGCAAACCGAGTCTGCTATTAGAAATTGAATCACGTCACATTTATGTGGTTTAGGAAGTATCAAATGTTCGATTCTTGCAAATGGGTCGATTGACTGAAATTAATCGTCTTCGTATGAAATTATATATATCAAATGGATGTTGTACAATGAACATAATATCGTTTGCGATAATTTTTATATTATCATCTAAAACTTTGCAATTTTAATAAGTCTGCTCTTAATTCCTGTCATCAATCTCAGTTAAATATGTAAGTATGCCAAACACTAAAAAACGTTTTCTATTACCACTCTGTATGCAAGGGGTACGAAAGAGGTACGTAAGGGGTACGCAAAAAATATGCAAGGGTTACGAAAGAAGTACGTAAGGGGTATGCAAGGGATACAGTATTATGGAGTCAAAACGTTTTAATTTATTCAAAGGAATCCACGTCCAACCCACTCGAGGGTATCAAGTAGTATCAACGACGACTTACAAATCAAAACAAATTTGTGTATTTTTGGAATCAAATGTAAGTTTCATTATTGGCGTGAAACTAAAACATTACAGTGACACTCCATGTCGTTTCTAAAACCTCAAACAGGATATTTTTCAGTAATGACATATAACATTAGATATATTTAATACATAAAATAATATACTTTTATGTGGGTGAATGTTAAAATCAATAATCAACTTGGTATAATTAAATTGGAGGGAAATATTTATGATTGAAATATGATTGAGTTTCATTCTTGGAACAAGAATTAATATTGAATATATACTGAGAAGTAAAATTGATTTTCATAATTTTGGCAGCAGTTAAACGAAAATTTCTAATTCAAATGATTCAAATGAAGATTTGATAATTTGTTATCCTGCGTCTAACAACTTTCACATTCTCTGTGCATTTAACATTATTGTATAATATTTTGTTTATTACTTGTATATTTGTATGTTACCTTTTAATAATTAAAATAAATTGTATGTAATGTCTTTCAATTTATGTTAAATTATTACTGATTTTTTGTGTGTACCTAAATGTTCTTCGTCCGAGGGTATAATTTAATTTTTAGTTTTCAAATTATTTGATTATTTTTGTGCAGACATTTTTGTTAATAAAGAGATCTATCTATAATTAAGTCAATTTTGAAGTAGTAGTATAAATACCATCAACGAAGCGTATGTAATTATTACCATGTACACTACTTCATTTTACAAAATATTTTATGATAAAATAGTTAAGATCTCCCATGGGTTGGTACTCACTTCGCGCTAATTAACCAGTTAATCTTTTTAATAGACGGAAACTAAAGCTATTGTAATGTTTCAATTTTGATTGGCCTCTCTCCAGCTCCAAAACTTCCTAGTTTCTAACAACCTTTCTATTTACTTAATCGATTTTATTCAAAAAGAAAATTACAATATTTACTATTTCTTATACGTATTTCTTACTCTAAACTAGACTGGAGTATGTATAGTTTTATATTTAAATTAATATACCAAATAGCTAAACATAATTAGTAATTAACGATAACCAACATCTACATTATGGGCGAAGCTGAATTCCTTATTACTAGTAGTTAGTAAATGAGATTTATTGAAATGACATAAAGCTCGGGCTGTTAATCTTATCGGAACTATGGTATTCAAAATATTTCATAAAACCTGCAAATCTGGTTTATGACTAGAGACATGAACTGTAATATAAAGATATCAAAACTTGAGGTAAAAACACGAACTCAAGCAAAACTTTTGCAAGTATGACAATATAGAAAGTTATTGTAAAACCATGAACAGTTTTGTTCAAACATAAATATTTATCGTTACCTGAATTTTTAACCAAGAACTTTTGACATAAGAGTAAAATACCTTTCATGCGTTCGTATAATATGAAATTGTTATTTTAAAATCAAGGAGCTTTTCGTTAGTTTACGTAATATTTTGTACTTATATCTGTTCGGTTGTATTTATTGTTTTTGTCTGATTTAAATACTGTTAAAACCTTATAACTAAGGCAAAATGAAATAAAAATAAAATATCTGTTTTTCGTCACATTCATTTGTTTTTCTGTTAGATAAGCGAGTCTATAGAAGGAGCCTGATACTTTCTAAAATTTCATTAAAAAAAAGGGAAAAATGCAGTGTCAATAACAGAAGCACAAAGATGCTGCGTGCCCTGTTCGCCCTGTCACTTTCCATCAGGTGAGAAATTATAGATAGATAGAAGACAAACGTCTAATCCTTTTTTAATAAAAAGAAAATTGGAATCGAGCAACAGGAATGGTGTGGTCTTTCATCATAAAAATGCCAGGCCACACACTTCTTTAGCTACTCAGGAAAAATCAAGAAAGTTTGGCTGAAAAGTAGTAATGCATCCACTATACATCCTTTTACATACTTACCACCTTCAGAATTTTTCTTATTTGCAACGCTATCATGTACCATCATTAACTACAAAATGGCAACAGGATATTGAACAAAATGGTTCATATAATGTGTACGGGCCGTAGTGGCACGCGCATCTTTCAAGTTGAAGTTAAAGTAGTCTTCCTGGCCGATTGCAGTAATTAGTAGGAGTTGAGACCGTTGAATAGAAAGACCGCACAGTAATATTCAATTTTATATTGTAGAAGTAGTTACAAGTAGTATATAGTATAGTATAGTATAGAGCAAAATGTACCGATGTATGATAGAGTAATGTTTACTATAATTAAACTCAAATATACTTTGAAAAAAATAAGGAATTAATTTTTTATTTAAAGTACGAAATAACTTTTTTCCTGGCCTATAAGGCCTATAAGAACACAGTTATGAGTAGCGAGGGCAGATTCAATTTTGGAACAGATGTAGTTCCTTTGTTGCAGTAGTTGTAGTATGTGTTGCTCAAAGTTGGCTACGATTCCTTCTACTAGTTTCAGTTAACACTCAGTTGGTTACTATTAAAGTTACATTTGCTTTAGCTTTTAGCATTCACCTTTATTTAGCTTTACATCGGACTCTGAATTTTAGCCTAAGAAGGTATTGTACTGATAAATTATACAAATTAATTCCCCACTAAATACATGCAGTTTCCTTTTTTCCGGAATAAAGTATAACTAAAGTATATAATAAGTATATATATATATACTTATTATATACTTATATATATATAACTATGTTGGTAACATCACAACTGCTCAAAATGCAGCCCTTGCATATACGTTCGGAGCTCACAATATAGTGGTTAAATATTTACCGCTTAAGTCTAGGCTAGTCTACTCTATTGAATGTTTACGTTCTGGTAGCCTGAAAGGCTTATTCTTGAGGCTTGAGTAAGCTTCAATAAATATTTATTACACGTTTGTTTTTAGTCACTCTTACATTCTTGCCAAAATGTATTTAAAATATGTGATTGTTACCAACCTCACCTTAAAACGATCGTCGATAAACGTATTATCTCTTTAGACCATCACCTCAAATTAATATCTCTTTGCTAACATCGCTCGTGTCAAATAATGTATGATGTGGGAAATAAATGACAAACGCCCTAAGCAATCACTTAAAGCTTTATTTTTAGTAAAAACTGCAACTAACTTTTATAAAGATAAAAATGTGGTAAAGATTGAGCAATATCTATTTCGAGTTCATTTCGAAAGCCAGCTGTCAGCTTTCATTGCAAGACTTCAACTTAATCACCAAAAGGCAGTTGTATGATTTCGAAATCTGCTGTCATTCTATTTTTATTCATAAAAACAACAAACATTTTTATTTTATATGCCATTTGAGATAATTGCCATTAAGCTATATAAAATCAGTATGAAAACTTTATTTCTGAAATAAAATTTCTAACCTATTCTCTGAAAGTAGTGGGCTATGTGTATTAGAAAACCAAAACGCTACAAAAACAAGTTTTCTGCGACTATTATAATTTAAATACCAATATATTTTATTACCCCACATGGTAGTAGGATTACAAAAGAGAATAAACAATCGATAGTTTGCAGCGACAGATGTGTAGTCTCACAGTTCATCTGCAAGTTCGAGACACATGAACCGAGCAGTGCAGAGGGCTTTATTGCATTGATTCTGGTAAATTTTATGTCCTGGAACCTGGAAAATAGTACGTAGACACAGGTTTCTCAACTCTCAATTGTTGGAAATAGTGAATTTTTTATAAGTTTGGTTAAGTACTCTCTAGTAACGTATTTATACTTTCTCCTAATAAATATCAACAGCTTGATGAAATGGTAATTTCAAAATCTTAGTTTTAAGAGTAGGGGCCAGTTGAGGACAGGGAAGACTGCTTAAGAGTAAGAAGAGAAGTATTCTTAGGGATTCCGAGTCATCTCCAGATATTTATTTCAATTTTTTTTGAAGTTATGGTGCTTTTTCTGACTTTTCAGTGCTTTTGTAATTGTACTTTATTCTGGCAATAACCCAATAACTTGGTGATAAAAAGCTTAATTTTTCTTTATTATTTAGCTAAAGATCCGAACTTACTAGCTCTAACACTATTAAATTCTGAAAACGAGTGATTTCGACGTTTCACCCTAACAAAAATTATATAAAAGAAAAAAGGGAAAATATAAAAGGGGAAAAGGGGAAAAGTAATAAAGGGGTTTTAGCAATAAAAACGATATTAAAGTTTGTTTTTGTGTTTTCTTAGCTTATCTGCTATGTATCGTTTGTACAGGATTAATGGTAATTCGATAATTCTTTTTTGGAGGTTAAAGTAGAGCTTGTTTGCAATAGATTTTGTCATGTGAAGTCAAAAGTGGCTAGTTTCTAAGATATTTTAAGTTTGTTGTTTTGGGGTTGGAAATGGGGGTTTTAAAATCGTTCCACACTTTGACAAAAAAGCTTATGAACTCTCTTTTTTTTAATTGAATTATTTTTTTGGAGTTATCTGCAATGCACAAGCACATTCAACTAAAGTAACACAGTTTATTTTATATAGAGAACTTAAGAACCCAATATGTAAAGAGAAAGAAAGGCATTTTTATGCCAACTAATCTTAAAGTGACACAGAAAATGTTTGTGGAATCCTACAAAATACTTAAATGCTCGTAAACTCCTCGTTTCAAAAGCTATCTTTAATTTTGCAAACGTTGACAACACATGTACCTACCCATTTTTGCGTCCAGCGTTCTAGAGTATATTCTTCAAGACAAAATGTATTTTTAGTGTATTAATTTTTAAGATGAATAATGTATTAATACGTGTTTTTGCCTACGATGTAGATAAAATCTTTTATATAGATTAGGAATAAAAAATTTTAAACTAGATAATGAAAAGTATTTGAGATAAAAATAAACATTTTTATGTTAAATAATCTAAAGGTTACAAAAAAATCTTATGGAATTGTAAATAAATTCCTGATTTCAAAAGCTACCTTCTTCTTCTTGGTATGCCTCTCCAACTAGTGAAGGCAAGGCAATCCGCATGTTGTAGTCCTGTTTTTTTTTCTCGGCGGAACAGCTCAGCCGCGCTAGGTATCCCGATGCATTCTCGCCACGACTTTTTTCTCCTCCCAACTTTTCTTTTTCCAACTACTTTTACCATCATTTTTAATAGAAGCAGTTTGTGTTGATTCTATCTGAGAACATGACCGACTTAGGAATTTTTCCGCCTTTTTACCGTGAGCGTGAGGTTGCGTTTTTTGCCAATTAATTCTATAACTCTGGCGTTGATAGTTTCGTCGCATTTGGTCCACTTCGCTTTTGGTCTACTAGACGAAAACCTGTCTATTTCAAATTTGGTCCAATTCGCGTTTGGTCCACCTAGCATTTAGTCCACTTTGCACTTAGTCCTTTTCGCATCTAGTCCGCTTTGGGTGTTTGGGGTAACATCATTTTGTCTGGTTACCATAACTTTAGGAAAACCCTTTATTTGGCACCAGGACAGTGTTTTATGAGATGTTGCCTTAATTCATTTAGGTATTGGGTTAGGTTAAGTTTGTACGCAGTAAATACACGCGCGAGCCGAGCGATCAAAGCGTGGTGCGGCATCACCCGGCGAAGCGCCAGGTCCAATTTAAGTACCATTTCCAGCTTTTTATGAAATGCGACTTTGGCGAACATCTAGTGTTTAGTTTATGGTTAGTTTTATATTCGAAAATAAAAAAAAAACACGAAGTATGCTGCTGAGATGGCGTTTAACGTAGCCACGAAAACAAATTTTACGCTCTCATTGTCAAAAGTGGACCAAATGTGAAATGGACGTTTCGCGAAGGGGACCTTTTGCGAAATGGTCGTTTTGAGAAGTGGACCGAATGCGAAATTGACCAAGTAGACCAAATGCAAAGTGGAACAAATGCGACGAAACGGCGTTGATCACTTTCTGAGTCCAACAAATGCACAATATTAGTCTGTTTGTCCACATTTTGAGTTCACAAGTTTACGAGCTACGGTAAACTTATTACGTTGTAACTCGTAGTGTATATCGATTATCGAAACCACACATTAAGCTCTAGTTCGCTAAACGGACCTGAACAAAGCACACACTAGAAAGACAGATTCAAACAGATTCAATGGTACTGTGGGGTATTGCATAGGTGTGCGAATGACGACGCGTGCAAAATGTATTTGTGTTAATGTATGTAAGTAGGTGTGATAAGAATATGATTTTAATAAAACAGTTGGCTTTGAATATTCGAGCGTTTCTCTTGTCTCCAAACAACTGTCACGCACTCGCAAAGTAGGCACACAATAGTGGTGACCCCGACGTGATCATAGCATGTACTCGCAAGCGCCGCAAACTCCAGCCCCCATGAAGACTGAAGAGAACGAAGCGAACATAGCTACACTATCGGTTACAAATAAAATACCGACGTTTTGGCCAGAAAACCCGCGACTTTGGTTTTACCAAGTAGAAGCCATCTTAGCACCGCAAAAAACATCGGATGCGAACAAGTACTTCATGGTTGTAGCCAAGCTGAGCAAAGAAGTTATACAGCAAGTTGCAGATATATTAGCCAGCCCGCCGGAAACAAACAAATTTGAGACACTAAAAAAACGCCTTCTACAAATATATGAAGAGTCGGAAGCCAAACAAGTGCGAAAATTAATAACTGAAATAGAGCTAGGAGATCAGAAACCTAGTCAACTTTTACGTCGAATGAAAGAATTGGCAAGAGGAAAGATAGAAGACGAGACCCTTAAAATATTGTGGCAGGGGCACCTACCATCGTCAGTCCAAGCTGTGCTCACCGTAACTTCCACGAGCGACCTGGAGGAATTGGCCGTCATAGCAGACAAAATCATGGATACCCACCAGCCGGTGCAGGTCAGTGAAGTCACCCGTAGTCAGCAGCAACCTTCAACCAGCTTCGAGTTAGCGACAATTATGGCGAAAATTGCAAAAATCAACCTAAAAATAAAAAACATGGACGCACAAAGAGGCAGATCCAGGAGCAGGAACAGGAGCAGGAGCAGGTTCAGGAATTTCTCACGTGACGGGTCCCAGTCCAGGCCACGCAGAACACCGGAGAGTCCAGATTGGCTGTGCACGTACCACTGGAAATTTCGAGGACGAGCGCGCAGGTGTATCGCCCCGTGCAGCTGGATGAACAGGAGCCAAGCCTCAACGTCGGAAAACTAGCAGAACTGCAACCGGTGGTGGAAAGTGATGCAGTCAAGGATTACCGCCTTATTGTAAGTGACAGATTAAATAACATAAGTTTTTTGATAGATTCAGGAGCCTGTATTTCTGTGTTACCTAAAAGTTATATAAGAAATAGATCCGATTTAAACATAAATTCCAGTTATAAACTATATGCAGCAAACGGTTCTAGTATTAAGACATATGGCACAAAGACCCTTAGCTTAGATTTAAAATTAAGAAGATCTTTTAAATGGTCCTTTGTTGTTTGCGATGTCAAACAGGCCATATTAGGTGTAGACTTTTTAAATCATTTTAAGTTACTTTTAGATATTAATGGACGTTTATTAATAGATAAGATGACTAATCTTGCCGTAAGTGGAACGATCGTAAACCAGTTTGAACCGACGATTTCTACGTTACGGAATGATCACCCAGTGTACGATATATTAAAAAAATACCCTGATATCCTTAAGCCCATGTCATTTAAAGAGGTACCGAAGCACTCAATTTATCATTATATCGATACCACGGGTCCACCCGTGGTATCGATGTGTAAACCTAGACCTTTAGCTCCGCAGCGCTATAAAATACCAAAAAAGGAGTTCAATAACATGTTGGAAGCAGGTACATGTAGGCCATCAAAATCGGCCTGGGCAAGCCCACTACATTTAGTACCTAAAAAAGATGGTCACGTACGTCCTTGTGGCGATTATAGAGCGTTAAACGCCGTCACCAAGCCTGACCGGTACCCTATCCCGCGTGTACAAGACTTTACGTACTTAATGGCTGGAAAAACAATATATTCTAAAATTGACATAAAAAAAGCGTATCATAATATTTTAATTAATCCAGAGGATATTTGTAAGACCGCAATTACAACGCCGTTCGGTTTATATGAATTTGAATGCATGACTTTTGGTTTAAGAAATGCGGCACAAACATTTCAACGTTTTATGACAAATATTGTACTATCAGGCTTAGATTTCCTCTACTGTTATTGCGATGATATTTTAATAGGATCTTCTAATATTAGTCAGCATAATAAACATTTAGAACAAGTATTTCAGCGTTTGGACAATTACGGAATAACAATAAATCTAGAAAAGTGTACCTTTAAGGTCACCAGTATAGAATTTTTAGGGTACCGAGTTACTACAACCGGTATTAAGCCATTGCAAGCTAAAGTACAGGCAATCATAGAATATCCGAAACCCCAAAACATTAGTCAGTTAAGAAAGTTTTTAGGTATGGTAAATTTTTACCGTAATCATTTACCTAAAGCAATACAATATTTAGATATTTTAAATAAATATATTCATAAGGCCAAAAAGAACGACAAAACATTGATACATTGGACACCGGACGCTGACAAAGCTTTCTTGGCATGCAAAAACGGTCTCGAGAATGCAGTCACGTTGTCATTTCCAGTAAACAACGTGCCACTTGCACTTTTTGCAGACGCGTCAAATAATTGCGTAGGCGCAGTATTGCAACAATATGTCGAAGGCAAGTGGAATCCATTAGGTTACTTTTCTAGAAAGTTAACGGTAACACAACAAAATTATAGCACGTATGACCGCGAGTTACTTGCTATATATTTAGGTGTAGAACATTTTAGAAGTTTATTTGAAGGCCGTGACTTAATCATTTTTACAGACCATAAGCCTCTGACATTTGCTTTTTCCAAATTATGCAAAAACAACAAGAAAGAAAGCCCTAGACGCGTTAGACAACTAAGTTTTATTAGTGAATTTACAACGGACATACGTCATGTGTCTGGGCAGGATAATATTGTAGCGGATGCGTTATCACGTATACAGACTATAGAATGTACAGCGAACATAATAGATTACGAAAAACTAGCCTTAGAACAAAGTAAAGACATAGAATTAAAAAAAATTTTAAGCGACCCCAAATTCAATTTTAAGAAACTTGTGATTCCGAATACTAGTCAGTCTACTTATTGTGAAATATCGAATAAGAATGCTAGGCCGTATTTAACAGAAGTCTTTAGAAAAAATGCATTTAGTGCTATACATAATCTTAGCCACCCAGGAATACGTGCATCGTGCCGCTTGATTAAAGAAAAATTTTTTTGGCCAAATATGAATCGGGACATTAAGTTATGGGCAAAAACATGTATAGGATGTCAAAAGTCTAAGGTAAATAGGCATACAATTTCTGGCTATGGTAGTTATCCACAGGTTGACAGATTCGATCATGTACATATCGATCTAGTCGGCCCACTTCCGATCACGACAGATGATTACAGGTACTGTCTAACAATTATTGACAGAGGTACAGGGTGGCCGGAAGCGTACCCTTTAAAAGATATTTCCGCGGAAACTGTAGCAAATGTTATGTATAAAGAATAGATATGTAGATTTGGTTGCCCTGTTAAACTAACAAGTGACCAGGGCAGGCAATTTGAAAGTAAATTATTTTCTAGTTTAATGTCGTATTTAGGTATACAAAAAATAAGAACGACTCCGTATCACCCGCAGAGCAATGGAGCCGTTGAACGGTGGCATAGGTGTATGAAAGCATCTTTAATGGCAAGGCTTAATGGTAACAAGAATTGGAACAACGAACTTCCTAGCGTAATGCTAGGACTTCGCGCAGCCATAGAAAACGAAACGGGCGTAAGCGCCGCGCAAATGGTTTACGGTCGGTCATTACGATTGCCAGGCGAATTTTTTGTAGAAAGTACTGATAGTTACGATCCGCATTCCTTAATACAAAACATTAGAGACACCATTAAACAATATAAGCCTACTAATACAAAAAGTCATAGTTCACAAACCTTTTTTGTACATCCGGATCTTAAAGATTGTTCACACGTATTTTTGAGAACTGACAGGAATAAAAGGTCCTTAGTATGTCCTTATGAAGGTCCATACAAGGTAATAAAGAAATCGGAAAAGACATTTGAAATTCAGTTAGAAGATAGAGTTATTTTGGTTTCGATAGACAGATTAAAACCCGCATATTTATTAGTAAAAAATATGTCAATACAGGACGATACAGTACAAAATAATATGAAGGTCACCAAATCTGGTAGAATAGTTAAAACTCCTGTTAGATTCACAAATGTATAAAATAAAAAATCAACAGGCAAATCCTGGTTATTCAAGTAGCTTATAAAATATAATATGCAGCGTAGCAATGTTATCATGATTAAGTTAGAATGTACAAAGGTCGTTACAACATGTAATTGCTGAGTAGACATAAAAATGTATGAATTGGATTTTACGACATAGAATGTAATTAGGTTCTTTATATTATTTTGTAACACTCATATTAAGCATCATTCATTACATATTAAGGATTAGAAGCAACATTACGTAAACATTTTAATTATTCTATTTATAAACTGTAAATTGTAATTTGCAAAATGGGTAAATCATACAGTGTTGAAAAGAAGTCTGAAGAAGTAATTATTGCTCAAAACGGAGCGAATGGTGCCACCACTTCGCAACATGAGCAAACCTGGGAGAATTATGGCAGGATAGCTATAATCATTGTAGTACTGGCTAGCATCTACTTAGCATATATGCTGTATAAAAAATGTAAACAAGATACCAGAAAAATATTGCAAAAGGAAATATCAGTCTGGCATAGTGCAACGGGAATTCAAATGGCGCCGCAGCAGGCGCCACCGCGTCATAATATTGTATAATCAAGTGATAAAGTGGTGTGTTTATAAAAGTGTAACGTGAATAAGAAATGAAAAGGTAAATTAAACAACATGTTATAATGAAACAATTAATGTAATTGAATCTTAGTAAATAACTATTATAACACATGGTATGTAATTTTGAACCATCATGTAAGATAACGTATGCACTACCTTGGACCTTATTTGTAAGAAATTCAACAATAGTGATAAGAATTGACAATATACCTATGTATCTGCTATTTGTTTACATACTCAGTATAAAACCGATAGAAATATGAAACGATGAAAATGTGTTAAATGTTGATTATGAAAATCTTTATTATATATGTAGAGTTTGTTTTTGAAATACACGATGTAATAAAATAATGTTCCTACTTAATGCAGTAAAGAGTGTAACTTCTGTAAAAATATGTTATTATTTTTTTAAAAAGGGGGGAATATTGTGGGGTATTGCATAGGTGTGCGAATGACGACGCGTGCAAAATGTATTTGTGTTAATGTATGTAAGTAGGTGTGATAAGAATATGATTTTAATAAAACAGTTGGCTTTGAATATTCGAGCGTTTCTCTTGTCTCCAAACAACTGTCACGCGCTCGCAAAGTAGGCACACAATAGTACAAACATGCTGTTTAATATTTTTATTCAACATGGCGCAATTTGGAACAGTCACTTCAGTGTGGCAACATGATGTTTTGTTTTTCTCTTAAGTAGAACATTGTGCAGAGAAATGTTTTTAAATATTTTTAGTGTGTATTCCACATTTTTGCGTATATTTTCAACTGGTGTATATCGCGCTTACTGAAAATAAAATGTCGCCTCCACTAAAGTATTTTGTCAGATACATTCCAAACTATTTTTTTTGCGTAACTAAGGCATGTTTTGGTTTTTCAAAACATTTAGCGTTCTCCAGTTCTCTCCATCAATTTAACTGCGTTAATTTAGCTTATTATTATTTTGAGGAAGAGTTGAAATGTAAACTACCAGGAGCAGACCAAAAAAATATTCCAATTGAAAAAAGAAAGGAGTTACATAAGCCTTTTTTGACAAAAACCGAAATACTTTTGAAAAAGGTAAAGCTAAAAAAAATATTATTCATAAACTAGCCATTACCGGCTAAGGTGTTACATGACAAAATCTGTCGCAAGCAAGCTTTTTTAAACTATCGTAAGGAATGTATTGAAATACCAGAAACCTTGTAGAATTTTATAATTAATTGCATAACACCAAATTTTTTTTCAAATGGTAATTATGTACATTGTTACACAGAATTGGCAAAAGATTGTAAAAACATATAGTTCATCTGTGTATTTGGTTGTCAGCCTATAGCATCGTAGCTCCCATACGAATAAAACGCTTTTGAGGCGGTATTTAGAGAGAGGCGAAATTTTGTAGTAATAAAGAACTCACAAATGATTTGCTACTATTAGCCAGCCCAAATTTTGGAAACGCTACACTTATTATTATTATTTTATTATTATTTACAAAGAAACTTTTTATTTAGTAGACAGTATTATCGATTATTATCGATACTAGTCTTTACAGAGTTATTATTACCATGGGCATTCTTAGATTAACATTTTTATATTTTTGTAAATATACAAAACTATTTCCGAAAAAATATTTTAATGCAAGGGTTAATACTCCCCAACCTTTTCTCTCAGAGATTCTCTATTTCCAAGTTTATTTATAACACTAATAACCATTGTATGGGTCATTTAATACAAACAATAAAATCTCGTGATTTTTGCCTACCACGTAAGTTAAATTATTTACTTAAACTAGGAATAAGTTTTTTTTTAATTATCTTAATCTTTTATTTAAATTATCTTAACCTTTTATTTATTTTAATCTTTTTATTTAAATCTTTGTTGAGATCTTGTCTGGGGCTATAATACAGTCCTTCTTATTTTAACCGCCGCAATTCTCGCTCCGACCGCCGCCCAGTGCGGACGTGCAAGACCCCGTTCTCCGTTGTTTGGTCCCTTCCCGATATTCCGTGGCGCTCAGTCTACTGACGTCACAGTCTAGCGTGTTGGTTCCGTGCTACGGTTTTCAAGGTTTTTCTACTCCGTCTGAGTGCTTTCGAAGTGCGATTTTTCTTTGCGACTAAGCCCCTTAGTCTTCAAAGTGCTGTGCTAAGTTGTGTTGTGCTTGTGCTGAGTGCAGTGTTGTGCCCAGCGTAAGTAGTCTGGTTTCAGTGCAAAGGATACTTAACGGTGACAACGAATCTGTACTGAACCAGTCCTTTCTATTTTTATTTATTTCTCTTCTCTATTTTATTTATTTTTCTCCTATTTTCATATTTATTTTTATCATATTTGTGTGTTTTCGTGTGTATTTGTCCTTTCTGTCGGTAAAGGTTGACCCTAACGCGGTCAACTCTTTACCTGCGTACCCTTTTTTAGGTTTCTAGGTAGCGGCCTTCGGCGTACTACGGTTAGTTTTAACTTATTATCCCCAGCCCCCCTACCGCTGGTAGGGTGGTTTTAGGAACTAGGCATCTTTTATTATACTTATATTTTTACATATTATTGTCCCAACCCTCCCTAATGGATCCGCTAATCATTATTAACGCGTTCACCCAGGCGCTTGCTGCGGCAGGCGTCTCCATCCCAAAAGACATCCTAACGCAGGCCTTGCAGGCATCAATCGCGTCCCCGGCCCCTCAGGCCCCAACCCCAGCCCCTCAGGCCTCCAACACCCAGACCCCTCAGGTTTATAGCTCTCCCGCGTCTCCCGTTCCATCCGATATGGACTGCGCATCGGTCTCATCCTCGCGATCTTCTCGTAGGAAGCGTACCGCTCCCAGGAGCGATTCAGACTCCGCCGCGTCCGAAGCTTCATCGGTCGCCGCTACCTTAACCGGCTCTCCTGAGCCCGCCTTCCAATTAGTTACCAAACGCTCTAAGAAGCGTTCGAAAAAAGCCGCGGTGTCTTCAACACCCGAGCCAACCCCGGTGTCTTCTACACCCGCCCCCGCGCCGCTCATGTCACTCGAAGTGACCGCGTCTCCGTCGGTCCCATCGAAGCCAGCGACGCGCTGCGCTCCCGTCCCGCCGAAACCTCAGCTCCCCCCGCCCGTCTTCCTGCGGGAAAAAGCGCGCTGGACCGCGGTTTCTAACTTGTGCAAAGAGCACAAAATTAATTACTTAAAAGCCGCCAACGCTGGCGATACAATTAAAATTCAAGTCGCAACCGTCGACGACTTCCGCGCGTTCACCAGGTTACTTTCCTTAAATCATATCGCGTATCACACCTACGTCCTCCCGGAGGAGCGTAAGATCCGCGCAGTACTACGGGGCGTCCCGTTCGAACTCAGTAACGAAGACATTCTCGAGGACCTTAAGTCTCAGGGTTTCCCGGTCACAGCAGTCCACAAGATGCACTCCAACCGCGGTAGGCGTTTTCCTCTAGCCTTAGTAATCCTGTCAAATACTACCAACTCGAGGGAGATCTTTAGAGAGGCTCGCACAATTTGCGGACTCTCAAATATCTCTGTCGAGCGGCCCAACCCCCGTGGTCACCCTGGGCAGTGTCACCGCTGCCAACTCTACGGCCACGCAGCGGCTAACTGCTCAGCTCCCCCCAGGTGCGTTAAGTGCCTGGATCCACATTTTACGAAGGAGTGCACTCGCACTCCCGAATCCACTTCCCCCCCTGCCTGTGTGCTGTGCGGCCAGTCCGGTCACACAGCTAACTACAGGGGTTGCCCGCGCGCTCCGCGCTCCACCGCCAAGAGGGTCGCGCCTAAACTGGCGCCGCCGCTCACTCCCGCTAACTTCCCGCCGCTGCGCAACCGGGGTCCCCCGGATGCAAAGCCCGTTCAGCCGACGCCTACTCCGGCTCTGTCTTGGAGGCAGCGTCCGGCCGTTCCGCCTGCACCTTCCCGACCCATCCCAGCTCCCGTAGCTTCCGTAGGGCTGCGTCCTTCTCCGTCATCCGCACCTCAGTCGTCGTTGGCTGAGGACATGAAGACCGTGTTCGACTTTATTCAAAACGTCGATATTAACAAAATTTCCGTGCTCGCACGCTAACTGCGAGCCGCCCGCTCTCCTCAAGAGCGTTTATTTGCTTTAGCCGAGCATCACTCGCTCCTAAGTTCGTTGTAAATTTATTTTCTTTTTATTTTTCTATAAAATCGTAAATAAGTAAATTATAATGTCTAGACCCGCGAATCCCGCGTCCAGTCGTATTAAACCCAAGGGCTTATCCCTAGTATCTTTTAACGCTCGTAGCCTTAACACCAACCTACCCGAGATTAAACTGTTCCTTCAGAACAAAGAACCTGACTTATTCCTTCTCCAGGAGACATGGCTTACTCCAAACCGCTCCAGGGGATTCGCTATACCTACGTACGCGTTTATTCGTAACGATAGGCCCAACTCCGACGGTTTCGGCGGCACCGCTATATATTACAAAAGAGGTTTCCATTGGTGTCCTCTCCCTACCCCTCCTCTCCTCAAAATGGAAGCCACTGTGTGTAGGTTGGCTATGACTGGTCATCCGACCATCATCATAGCTTCAATCTACATACCTAGTGGTACCAAACCAATCCGCAGCGACTTTGAGGCCATTCTCGCCCTCGGCCATTCAGTCATTATGTTCGGAGACTTTAACTCCAAACATACTGACTGGCCGTGCCTATCGACTAACACCAGCGGTATCGCTCTCCTCGACATCACTAACTCCCTTGACCTAGACGTCATATCCCCCATCACTCCCACTCACTATCCCAACAACCCGTCCTACTCTCCTGACATCCTCGACTTTGCAATTATCAAGCGAATCAATCTTGATCTAAGGTCTATCGAACCGCTCGATGACCTAGGCTCCGACCATCGCCCAGTTTCCCTCGTGCTAGGACCGCCGAACGATAACGTCTCATCTCCTAAGACCTTTACCAACTGGAAAGGTTTTAAAAATACGTTAGTTTCAGCCTTAGAGGCTCCAAAGTCTCCACTCGCGATCTCTCCCGAACAATTAGATAGCCCGGATAAAATCGATTCATTAGTAAATTCTCTCACTGATGCTATCAACTCAGCCATCAGTGACAACGAAAAGGTTGCTAAGTAAGGCAAACCCACGCTTCCCTTAGCCGTTAGCAATCTTATTAAAGCTAAGAACGCGGCTCTCCGGAGAGCCAAGAAATATCCCACGCCCGCCTATAGAACAGCTGCGAATCAGCTTCAACGTAAAGTTAGGTCTTGCCTCGCGGAACTCCGAGACGCTCAGATGAACGATCTCATGGCGAATATCTCTCCGTCCCACCAAGCGTACTATAGCATGGCCCGAGCCTTACGCGTAGACACCGCCTCTCACGTTCCTCCTCTCACTCGTCCCGATGGCACTACTGCCTTTGAAGTCGAAGAGAAAGCCGAATGCTTCGCCGACAGCATTGCCGCACAATGCTCGCCCAGCACGCAACCTGCTGATCCTTCACACATCCAGGCGGTGGAGGACGAAGTCCTTCGCAGAGACTCTCTCCCTACTACCGCCGACCCTGTCACAGTCTCTAATAACGAAATCTTGCTTCTCATTAGAAATCAAAAGTCCGAAAAGGCTCCGGGTGCGGATGGAATTTCCAACCACGCACTTAAGCACCTACCTCAACAGATGCTTACCTTGTTAGCTATCATTTTCAATGCCTGCTTCGACCATAGCTACTTTCCAAAAGCTTGGAAAGAAGCGACGCCCCTCTGCTGTACACCGTGTACACCAACGACATTCCCATCCCGCCGAAAGGCGTCGAACTCGCCCTCTTTGCTGACGACACCGCACTGTATACCAAAGGCCACAGTGTTCGGCACCTAGTAACCAGACTCCAAAAGGCCGTAAACGCCCTTGGTGTATGGTTTCAAAAATGGCGCATCGATGTGAACCCTGAAAAGAGTTCTGCGATGCGCTTCGACCACAAACGCCGTCGTACCGATGGCGATCCCCATGTTCGAATGTTAGGCATTCCCATCCCCTGGAAGCGCAGTACTAAATACTTAGGCGTCACATTAGATCCGACGCTTTCTTTCAAGCCACACGTCGAAAGAGTTTCGAAACTCGCTCGTCACTATTTAGGCCGCCTAAATAGCATGTTAGGTAGAAAAAGTAAAATGTCTTTCAGAAACAAACGTACACTTTACAAGGTCTGCGTTAGACCCGTCATGACGTATGCCTCGCCAATCTTTGCCCACGCCAAACCCTCCCTCCTGCACAAACTGCAGGTAGATCAAAACCTCTTTTGCCGCCGGGCCACAAACGCACCGTGGTACGTGCGTAACGCGGACTTGCATAGAGATCTTGAACTGCCTACAGTACAACAACATCTCAAAACACTATCTGAAGCGTTCTTCAAACGCTCCGAAACCCATCCCAATCCTCTAGTTCGTGATTCAGTCTCATATACTACTCCTGTGTTAGACTCGAAGTTCAAAGTCGCTAGGCCTAGGAATGCGCAAACGTACTCATCCACCAGACTGTCACGCGATCTCGAAGCCCTTCTGGCCGCAAATTCTAACGTAAATTCTAACTCTAACGTAAATCCTTATTCTAACGTAAATGCGAGTTAATTCAATTTTATTTTGCAATTTTTTAATTTATGTTTTAATTTTTGATTTCATTTTGAGCACCTTCAGTGCTATGTATTCACCTTCAGTGCTTTGAGCACCTTCAGTGCTATGTAATCCCAGCGGGTGACCCCTTCTGGGCCCCGCTAGCGCGGCCTCTTTCTCCAATTGGCCGTCGCTCAGATGAAGGCTGAGTGGCAAAAATGCACGAGCCGACAGGGGGTTTTTAGTGGGTATGGTCCTGGTAGGCGTCGGGACGAGTCCCACATAACTTTGGAATCGCGCCAGAGTATGCGTCAGGGCATTTTTATCCTCCTGCCCTTCCCGCGGAGGGGAACAAAAAAAAAAAAAATTAACCGCCGCAATAATCACGTTTACATGGTTGTGTTCCGGTCAAACGGGAGGAACATTGCACTTACAGGAACAAAGGTAATTCCAACTGTAGCGGTCCGCATCGTCCGTAGTCATTATCATCGTCGTAGTCATTTTTATAATCATCATCATTAGTCAATTTCATAATAATATTCAATTTTAATCAATAAAAAACCTACGACTAATGATGCCCACGGACGCGGATGCCACTTACCATCAGCATGCGATCTATGCTTGTTTGTAGGGTTTTAATAAGTTATAGTAAAAAGATGAATCCAGAATTGAAACTTGAGGAATTCCTATATCCACTACCCAGCCAGGTAACCTCATCCTTAACATCAGGTATGAAGTCATGAAGGTTTAGATCAGTGCCCCTAAAGCCGAAGTGGTGGAGTTTCCTGAAAAAATGTTATAATGAACGCAATGATATAACTATTATTAAATAAAATATGATAGAATAAATGATTCCCTGTAACGTAAGTATTAATGTGCTAACTATGTGCAAGGCTCTGGTTGAAATTTTAATCTCATATAGTTGACAAGCTATCACGTATCTTAATGACATACTTTAACCAAATTTAGTTTACTTAAGTTTGTTGTACCTAGAAAAAAGAAGTGAATTTATCAATGAGGTTTTTTAGGTACTGAACACAAACAGGTTGAGTTGAATTTACTTTTAGAGCAATACTTTCGAACTGAAATATTAATACCAGTATGTTAGGATTCATAAATAAATTAAAATAATAAATCCATGCATTTATTGTGCCTGACGGTGTCATGTTTCCATAATTTGTCTTTATTACAAAAATCGTTATTTTATAGGTTAAATATTTGAATATGATAAAAAACAAAACTTCTGCAAAAGCTCCTTCATTTACAAAAAATATATAAGGTTTTTTCCTGCGGCCTCGCTCATGGATTCTGCGGTTACAGTACTTTTTAAACAAATTGTAACTCTATGGAATTTATTATTAATCACTAAATTAGCCTATAAAATCAAGTAATAGTTAGATTACGCTGACTTTTACGAGTCGCCGCGAAGGATCCGACAGCGAGGGCGCTCTGGCGCCGGCTGGCTATCAGCTGCAGGCAGCATCAGTAGCAGGCAGCTTCAGTAGAAGGCTGCATCAGTATCAGGCAGCATCAATAGCAGGCAGCTTCTGTAGCAAGCAGCATCAGTAGAAGGCTGCATCAGTAGCAGGCATCATCAATAGCGGGCAGCTTCAGTAGAAGGCAGCATCAGTAGAAGGCTGCATCAGTAGCAGGCTGCATCAAAAGCAGGCAGCTTCAGTAGCAGGCAGCGTAGCAGGCAGCATCAATAGCGGGCAGCTTCAGTAGCAGGCACCGTAGCAGGCAGCATCAATAGCGGGCAGCTTCAGTAGAAGGCAGCATCAGTAGCAGGCAGCATCAGTAGCAGGCAACATCAATAGCAGGCAGATTCAGTAGCAGACGGCATCAGTAGCAGGCAGTATCAATAGCAGGCAGCTTCAGTAGCAGGCAGCGTAGCAGGCAGCATCAAGAGCAGGCAGCTTCAGTAGCAGGCAGCATCAGTAGCAGGCAGCATCAGTAGCATGCAGCTTCAGTAGCAGGCAGCATCAGTAGAAGGCTGCATCAGTAGCAGGCAGCATCAGTAGCAGGCAACATCAGTAGCAGGCAGCATCAATAGTAGGCAGCTTCAGTAGCAGGCAGCATCAATAGCAGGCAGCATCAGTAGAAGGCTGCATCAGTAGCAGGCAGTATCACATACTTGCAGTGGACTTGATTGCAGTAGACTCTTGTTTGATTGCATGCTTGCAATAGACTGGTTTGCAGCAGGTTGGTTTGCAGTAGACTCGTTAACAGTAGACTTGTTCACAGTAGACAGTAGACTGGTGTTCTAAGGCCAGCCCTCAGCTTATATAGCCGGACTCGCATTCTATTCGAACTACAATTTGAAGTTTCAGAATTCGTCTTGTTAGCCAGAAATCTTCAGTAAGTAAGAAAATTATGTGTAGAAGGCTTAGTCTGTTAGGCAGCTTCTATGGCTGTCATTAGAAAATGGGTTGAACAATAGGGGTAAACAATAAAATATAAATATCCAGCAAAATGAAGAAATATTTAACAAAATATAAATACAATTAAAAAGGAAGGATCATACGTAAAACGTAAGTGTTACAATGACATACATTCCAGATCATATTCTGCATGTCAAATTTCATTCAAATTCGTTCAGTCATTTTTGCATGATTTTTGATTTTTTGCATAACAAACATAAAAATTTTCACATTTTCAGTGTTAGTGGACTAGTAGGATAGACTTACTTGTTTTTCTTCTTGTAAGTTATACTCTCCCGAAAGACAGATCCCGTTAAAGAGAATCTGAAATCGGTTTAGTGTCAAATCACAATTGTAAAATGAGAAACGATACATTGGAGTCGTTAGCTTTATCCCCGTTGAGGGTTGTTCTGTACAATTACTTACTTTTCATTTTTACTACGCATGTATGTATACATCATAACGCATTGCATTACATATTAAAGCTTCGAGTACCTATATGTTATTTGTCGGGAAATCATAACAAATCACGGTATTTTTGATTGCTCCTTAAACCCTGATGTAAAATAAAAAATGTTTGTTGCCTAACTTTAAATCTATATAGGTTCCTTGCATCGCTGGTTCAGGCAAACAAAATTATTTAAATTGCATGTATGCAACTTTGAAAAAACTCTTTGAATGTGTCAGAAAATGATAAATTTCATCCATAAAACGAGACTTTCCCCGCAGGGTACACGAGTGAAACCACGAACCAAAACTAGTTTATTTATTATTATATTCTACAGTTTTAGACAAATTATCAGACAATGCATGTGGTTCAAGCAATAGGGTGATTAAATTCAATATTATTTTATGTAGCCGAAATCTAACATTCTTAAATATAAAGTACCCATTCTGTTTTATTTCAAACTTTGTAATTTTCGTACCGCGTCTTGTTACTGTGACCCAGATATCTGCCATTTGTATAATAAGTCGATCAGATTTGCCATTTTCCGTCGTAACAATATTTGTTTTGGTTCTGGATGAATTATTTTAACGTTTATGCATTATTATTAATTGGATTTGAAATAGAACTTGTGAACACTATGGATATAAGCTAAAATATAATAGAGGAATATTTTATTTTTTCATTCCAGGAATTTGCTCGGTTTAGAGTCATAAACAGTGTACAAGGGAGTTAACAACAGAAAACCATTTAATTTTTACGAATAAAAATAAACTTATTTAAAAAAATATTCTTAAGAAAAACCTTGAAAAACTAACAATCAGCCTAGCGAACCAGGTGGACATTTGACGTTTCAATCTTACTACTTAAAAACGAGCGCTGCAGTGTGAGCTCAACATTCTAGTAGTTCAGTCGGGCAGATATCGAACAAAATGCTGACTAAGCCGTGCATTCCGTATCCGGAATAAATAACATAATTTTTGACCATAACAGTTGAAAGAACAGTTATTTACAGACACTTACACATTTATTGAATTAGACTACAGTTTGTGATGGGAAATTACATGAAACTATTCTGACTTTAACAAAACACTATTTCCTGGCTAATTACTGGAACAAATTAACCCATTAATGTTTTGACCGCGAATAAAATAACCCGAAAATTGAAGCAAAATGCATGCTGTATTTTAATGACGTACACGATCTGATTATTAAAAATATTTACATAACGAAAATTACAGGTGAAGTTCTTAAACATTCTTGGCTTAGCAATTGTCTAGCTAACGCAAATCTCGCGTTAAATAAATCCAGGTCAGTGATATTTTTTCCCCTCCGCGCAGAGGGCAGGAGGATAAAAAATGCTCTGACGCATACCCCAAGCGCGCGATCGGGGTTATGTGGGACTCGCTCCGAGCCTACCAGAGCCACTACCCACTAAAAAACCCCCTCAATGACTCGTGCAATTTTTTGCCTCACAGCCTTCATCTGAGCGACGACCAAGTGGAGAAAAAGGCCGCGCTAGCGGGGCCCTTAAGGGGCACCCACTGGGAGTCACATAGCGCTGAAGGTGCTCAAAGCACTGAAGGTGAATTCATAGCACTGAAGGTGCTCAAAATGAAGAGAATTTAATTAATTCGAATTTACGTTAGAATTAGGAGTTGCGGCCTGAAGGGTTTCGAGATCTAATGTTAATTGCGTGGGTTCGCCAGTGTGCGCGTTTCTCGGTCTAGCGACTTTGAATTTCGAATCTAAGACAGGAGCAGTATATTAGACTGAATCTCGAACTAGAGGATTGGGGTGGGATTCGGCGCGTTTAAAGAACGATTCTGGGAGTGTTTTGAGGTGCTGTTGCACTGTAGGTAGTTCAAGATCTCTGTGCAGGTCCGCGTTGCGCACTGGTACGTGCCCTACGTGCCTGGTTGTTTGTGGCCCTGCGGCAGAAGAGATTTTGAACTACCTGCAGTTTGTGCAGGACGGAGGGTTTGTCGTGGGCAAAGATTGGCGAGGCATATGTCATGACGGGTCTAACGCAGACCTTATAAAGCGTACGTTTATTTCTGAAAGACATTTTACTTTTACTACCTAACATACTATAAAGACGGCCTAAGTAAAAACGTGCGAGTTTCGTTACTCTATCGACGTGAGGTTTGAAAGAAAGCGCTGGTCTAAGGTGACGCCTAAATATTTGGTAGTGCGCTTCCAGGGGATGGGAGTGCCTAGCATTTTTACGTGGAGATTGTTGGCGATACTACGTTGTTTGCAGTCGAAGTAAACCGCAGGGCTCTTCTCTGGGTTCACATCGATGCGCCATTTTTGAAACCATGCACCGAGGGCGTTTACGGCCTTTTGGAGTCTGGTGATGAGACCGGGGACACTGAGGCCTTTGGTGTAAAGATCTTGCTGAGGGCAGGAGTGTTTAGTGTGAAAGCCAAACTGATGGGGAAGGATGAGGGATCGCCATCCATTGGAAACAGATGGTTCCGCATTCGAGAGAGTCTGACTCTTTCGAGAAACTTAGCCATAGCCTTGAGGAGGCTGATGGGTCTGTGATTAGGATATTAAGAGGTTTACCCGGCTTGGGAATACCTATGACTGTCGCTTCTTTCCAAGCTTTTGGAAAGTAGTTAAGGTCGAAACAGGCATTGAAAATTATAGCTAACTAGGTAAGCACCTCTTGAGGCAGGTGCTTAAGTGCGTGGTTGAAAATTCCATCCACACCCGGAGCCTTCTTGGACTTTTGACACTTTTGACTTTTCATTAGACACTGTGACGGGGTCGGCGCTGATGTGGAGAGAGTATCTGCGGAGGACTTCGTCCTCGACTACCTGGATGTGGGAGGGACCCGCGGGTTGCGTGCTGGGCGAGCATTATGAGGCAACGCTGTTAGCGAAGCATTCGGCTTTCTCTTCGACTTCGAAGGCAGTAGTGCCATCGAGACGAGTGAGAGGAGGAACGTGAGAGGCGGCGTCTACGCGTTTTGCGTTTGGGCCGTACTATAATACGCTTAGTGTGACGGGGAGATTTTCTCCATGAGATCGTTACGTACTTTACGTTGTAGCTGATTCGCAGCTAATCTATAGGCGGGCGTGGGCTTGGCTCTCCAGAGAGCCACGTTCTTAGCTTTAATAAGATTGCTAACGGCTAAGGGAAGCGTGGGTTTGCCTTGCTTAGCAATCTTTTCGTTATCACTGATGGCTGAGTTGATAGCATCAGTGAGGGAATTGACAAACGAGTCTATTTTATCCGGGCTATCTAATTGGTCAGGCGAGATCACGAGTGGAGAGTTCGGGGTCTCTTAGGCTGAAACTCCAGGTGAATATACACCATCTGTCACAGGATGCAAAATCTAGTTTTTCAAATAATTTCATCGTCGTAGTAAGCTAGTTTTAATGAAATATCAAATATTGAGATAATACGTAAGAACGCATCATCACAAAACTCTTCCTACTATGACGACTTATCACTTTTACATGCAAAACAATACTTAAATTAGCCACATATACCACTTTTATTGTTTTTTTTTTACTTTAGTCCTGCCACAAAATTTCCGGAAAATGAGCACGTTATCCACCTGATGGTGAGGGACATCCGTGCCCATGGACATCATTAATCATTCGTAGACGTTATTGATAAATGATACTGTTATATATTGATTACCGATTAAGGACGCATTGCCAGCCTTGGTCATTAGTTGAATTTGTTCCAGTAAATATACTGGCTGTTCCTTCCCTTTATGCGGAACTCAACCACGTTAATACGGTTATTATGGCGGTAAATCTAGGAAGGAATGTAGTACCGCCCCAGACGTGATCTAAATATAAGCAACTCTACTACCACTATCTTTCGTGTGTTGGCAATAAAAATACAAACGTGACCTTCGGATGTCATTACGTATTCCACTTGACGTCCGGTAGGGCTTTAGTGAAACTGATTTAAATAATATGTTGAGATAGCCTGAGAAAATTCAGTAATACTTATGTCACAGAGTGTAAAGTTGAATTAAATTAATAGTGTTTTAAGAAGGAATACAGTACACAATGGCAAATCATCATTCTAGCTGCAGTAATGTCTAAAAAGATCGAAAGAAATGGATGACCGTTTCTTTGGATAACAATAAAGGTTCACTTAAATCTTAAAAAAAAAAACGTCTGGCTGCAACTCTAGCGTTAACTATGAAAAGTTAGTATCTTTTTACGGTAAATTAAACTAAAAGGCTTTCTGTAACAGCAAACGGACTCCGGATATCCGGCTTAAAGGAGCTTCACCTTTAGTTTCTTTGTGTGTATATTGATAGGCCTTTTATAGAAGAGTGGTGTGGGTTCATCAATTTAATATAATAGACATTGTTGTGATACAAAGAATTCATGAGTTTTTTGTAGAGAAGTTCTGTTTAGGTTGTGATTAATATCAAACTTCAGGTTTATTTATATTTAAATACAAAAAAATAATAAATGAGAAAAAATGCAAGAGACTTTTATATTATTGTAACAGAAATAAAAAAAATTTTATGTTAAAACTGGATATAGTAAATGTTTGTTCCAATTCATTTAATTTATAAAAAATATTACATTTAAATAACTGTCCTGTGTGTAAAAATAATGAAGCAAAATAGCTTTTTATAGGTAAAAGCGCAAAACAACTCTTAGCAAACAAATTTGGACTTGGAAGGAGCCTTTTTAAGTTTTTGTTGCGAAAAATTATATAACTGATACAGCCTCTCTAAATTTACGTCTGTACATACCACGCATTGAAACTTATCATATTTTGTCATTTACAGATGTCTGAGTAGGCAGAGCAAAATAACTCAATATAATATAAATTTTATCAATTAATGTTTATTGTTTCAATACGGAAGATTTTTTTTATTTTTATGAAAAACTACCGCCAGTTCAGGAAAACCTTTTATAGCCGTTATACTGATTACAGCTAATCAACTGATAAACACACTTTACATTATATCTCACTTTTGAGTAAACATTTAATGAATTGGTATTAATGAATATTTTTTTTTAAATACCATTTAGTAAAATTCCGTCATTTCTCGTGCTCCACACAGGGTTTAAATTCTTCGCTTCTGGTGCTTACTGGTGTCGAGCTCTCTCCACAAAACCTTAACTTACGAGTGCATCTAAATTGATGGGTTGGATTTAGGCTTGTCTTGTTTTGTCTAAAATGTTAGATATTCATTTATTTTTAATCTGTGAGGAATAATTGATGATAAATAAAAATAATATATTAGCTTGAAATAGCTTGATATTAATTATTGTTGAAATGTAGTGGGTCACTTACTGTATTGTAATTTATTTATTTGGGAAACAAACAATACTTTAATACAGTTATACAAATTAATATAAATAATATAACAAATCAATAAAGTTTCCACCAATAACTCTGGTAGTTATCAATGATTATTAGGTAGATTAATGATTATGATTATTGCTTTAACTCAATGATGGTAGTTAAAGCAATAAAAATTTAAAAAATTTTGTTAATGTAATGGAATGCCAATTACCTATTTGAAAAAAACAAACAAATATTCATTTCATCTTTATACTGAATAATAAAAATACAGAAAATATTATTCGGAACTTGGTACTCAAAAAGTCATTTCAGATAACATAAACAAAACATTCAAATATAAATGATATCCCAAAGTTCAGGCTCGTGAGAGATACGGTTGTGTTTCGACATAAATTGCTACTTTCCTCACGTCTCGTTGTCCGCCGCCACTTATGATAGTTGGAATACCGCTGTGTTAACAAATAAAATAGATAACATTTTTAATAACATTACATTGCTTAGTTATAAAATGTTCGAATTAAAATTATTCATTTATTTATATAAATCTGGTTTTTGCCCGAAGTTGCTCTAACAAAAAATTACTAAATAGGTAAAATTAAATGTGCCGATGAAAGAGATTAAAATTTAATTAGGCGTATCTAAACGCTAAATCTTCAGAAAATTCTCATTTTTAGAGTAGCTGTAGTGATTTCAAACTTGAATTTAAATTTAAAGGAGCTGTAGCTAGTCATTAATAGATAGCTAATCACATCCCTTCATTAGTTAACATTGTACCTTTTTGAATAGGTAATGAAACAAGAATGTTTTTAATGTAAATTTTGTTCAACGTTTCACTCATTTTTTTACAAAATTCATCATCTTCTTGACGAAAGGCATGATTTTTTTGAAGTGTATGGTTAATGTATGGTTTTTATACTGCTATAAAAAAATATACAGTTATTTTGCCAACCCTCATTATTGAAAATTAAGATTAACGAAAATTAAGACTTATCATCTGTTAGACAAACCACAAAAAAAAAATCAGATTGTGTCAATGTTTTTTGAAAAATTAATCCAAAGATGAAAATCTGAGATAAAAAAAATGCAAATTTAACGATATCTTCAAAAATAATGATTTTTGGACAGATAATAAATCTTCTTAAAATTCATTATTTCATCCCATAGAAGGAATGTATCTAATTTCCTTGTTTCCGGTATAGTTTTTCTCATGGCCTAGGCTTGGGCCTTGGCGTATTGTTTTCCTAGTCCTTTTAAAGTCCTCATCCTCTTTAGGGTGGGCTATAATAGGTTAGCAAATATGGCGATTTAGTTCGTTTCATGTATAAATACTACCGGATATTTTGTTTACCGTCGGATATTTACTACATACAAACTATTTACATAGATCACATGTTTTTTAAAATAAATGTTTTCACCATTTTTACTTTTCCTTAAGCTATGCTTTCCTTATGCCTAAGCTATAAGGTCACATACAATATAACCAAAATGTATTTTTACAAAGTCTAAACATGGTGTTGCCTTCTTAGGTGACGTGTCTAGGCCCTTACCTACTATTAACCACATTTTTCTTGTAAAATTATTTAATGGGTTTTGTCATTGGTACTTAACAAATAAATATATAAATAAAATAAAATAAAATTAATAAACTAATTCATTAAAACTACAAGAAACGTTCTTGAGTTGAAATTGCCTTGGATAACTGCATTGCAAAATCTTTGTTGGAGTTTTACATAGATGGTTCAGTATTCTAACCATAATAAATCAATTTGGTATTCAAAGTTCAAAATATAGTAATTTTCGAGTCGAAAATTAATGAATCATGATTCGCGGTGTCCTTGCACTTAATCTTTGTGTAGACAAATCTAAGGAATTCTGTTCTGTTAAAAGTTTTATTAAGGTAAAAAGACTATCCGACAATACAGTGAAGATTAAACTTTAATTCGTCCGCAATTAACATTATCTTATGTATAACAAACAAAATAGACAGATCTTATCATCAGTTTAGTACTTTAGCAGCCACCGGGATCATACTCAAATCAGAAAGCTAGTGTCGAACTAAACCATTCTTACCCCACTACACCACCGCGGCAAAAGTCACCCTTGCCCGGATTCGAAAACAGCATGTTTATTCCAATGGCCTGTGCTGTTTAAAACATGCACCACCTACCTTTAATGTGAAAATCGTCCTATGTATGCTACATAGTGATAAAATTACTACATCTGCAATGAAGAATGCCCCTAAGATAAATATAAAATAATCTAAAAACGTTTTTGGCTGAAGCAGTGCACAAGATGCACTGCAACCATGGTAAACGTTTCCCGTTAGCGTTAGTCATCCTGTCAAAAACATCCAACTCGAGGGAAATCTTCAGAGAGGCTCGCACAATCTGTGGACTCTCGAACATCTCTGTCGAGCGTCCCAACCGTCGTGGGCACCATGGACAACCGTTGCCAGCTTTACGGCCACGCAGCGGCTAATTGCTCAGCCCCTTGCAGGTGCGTAAAGTGCTTAGATCCACACATTACGAAGGAGTGCACTCGCACTCCCGACTCCACTTCCCCCATACAGGCCATACAGCAAACTACAGGGGTTGACCGCGCGCTCCTCATTCTTCCGTAAAGAGGGCCGCGCCTAAACCGGCGCCGCCACTCACTCCCGCTAACTTCCCGCCGCTGCGCAACCGGGCTCCCCCGGAAGCAAAGCCCGTTCAGCCGACGCCTACTCCGGCTCTGTCTTGGAGGCAGCGTCCGGCCGTCCCGCCTGCACCTTCCCGACCCATCCCAGCTCCCGTAGCTTCCGTAGGGCCGCGTCCCGCTCCGTTATCCGTACCTCAGTCGTCGTTGGCTGAGGATATGAAGACCGTGTTCGACGTCATTCAAAACGTCGACATTAAGGAAATCTCCGTACTCGCACGCAAACTGCGAGCCACCGCTCTCCTCAAGAGCGTCTATTCGCGCTAGCCGAGCATCACTCGCTTCTTAGTTCTTTATAAATTCTATATTTCGTATAAATTCGTTAAATAGTGAATATAATGTCTAGACCCGCAAATCCCGCGTCCTGTCATATCAAACCCAAGGGTTTATCCCTAGTTTCTTTTAACGTAGCCTTAGTACTATCCTCCCTGAGCTCAAACTGTTCCTTCAGAACAACGAGCCATACTTAATGCTTTTCCAAGAGACGTGGCTCACTCCAAACCGCACCAGGGGATTCGCTATTCCCAAATACGCGTTCACTCGTAACGATAAGCCCAACTCCGACGGTTACGGCGGCACAGCTATTTACTACAAAAGAGGTTTCCATTGCGCTCCTCTCCCTACCCCTTCTCTCCTCAACATGGAAGCCACTTTGTGTAGATTGGCTATGACTGGTTATCCAACCGTCATCATAGCTTCAATCTACATACCTAGTGGCACCAGACCTATCGCCCTCGCCCTCGGCCATTCAGTCAATATGTTCGGAGATTTTAACTCCAAACATACTGACTGGACGTGCCTATCGACTAACATCAACGGTATCGCTCTCCTTAACATCACCGAGCAACTCGACTTCGACGTCATCTCTCCCGCCACTCCCACTCACTATCCCGACAACCCAAACAATTCTCCTGATATCCTCGATTTTGCGATCGTCAAACGAATCAACCTCGATCTCAGGTCTATCGAACCGCTCGATGACCTAGGATCTGATCACCGTCCCGTCTCCCTCGTGCTAGGTCCGCCTAACGATAACGTCACCTCTCCTAAGACCTTTAGCAACTGGAAAAGCTTTAAAACACGTTAGTTTCAGCCTTAGAGGCCCCGAACTCTCCACTCGCGATCTCGCCCGACCAATTAGATAGCCCGGGTAAAATAGACTCGATAGTCGATTCCCTCACTGATGCTATCAACTCAGCCATCAGTATTAACGAAAAGGTTACTAAGCAAGGCAAACCCACGCTTCCCTTAGCTGTTAGCAATCTTATTAAAGCTAAGAACGCGGCTCTCCGGAGAGCCAAGAAATATCCCACGCCCGCCTATAGATTAGCTGCCAATCAGCTACAATGTTAAGTTAGGTCTTGCCTCGCGGAACTCCGAGACGCTCAGATGAACGATCTCATGGAGAATATCTCTCCGTCCCACCAAGCGTCTATAGTATGGCCCGAGCCTTACGCGTAGACACCGCCTCTCACGTTCCACCTCTCAGTCGTCCCGATGGCACTACTGCCTTCGAAGTCGAAGAGAAGGCCGAATGCTTCGCTGACAGCATTGCTGCACAATGCTCGCCCAGCACGCAACCTGTGGATCCCTCTCACATCCAGGCGGTGGAGGACGAAGTCCTTCGCAGAGACTCTCTCCCCATCACCGCCGACCCCGTCACAGTCTTTAATGACGAAATCTCGCTTCTCATTAGAAATCAAAAGCCCAAAAAGGCTCCGGGTGCGGATGGAATTTACTACCATGCACTTAAGCACCTGCCTCAACAGGTGCTTACCTTGTTAGCTATCATTTTCAATGCCTGCTTCTACCATAGCTACTTGGAAAAATAAAGCATAAAGCTTGGAAAGAAGCGACAGTCATAGGCATTCCCAAGCCGGATAAACCTCTGAATATCCCGGCTAATCACAGACTCATCAGCCTCCTCAAGGCCATGTCTAAACTTCTCTAGAAAGTCGTACTCTCTCGAATGCGGAGCTATCTGTTTCCAACGGATGGCGATCCCCTCATTATTCCCCATCAGTTCGGCTTTTGCGCTAAGCACTCCTGCCCACAGCAAGTCCATCGAATCGAGTACATATTTGACGGCTTCTATCTGCGTCGTAATAAAACAGTCGCGGTCTTCTTTGACGTAACCAAGGCTCTCGATATAGTTTGGCACAGCGGTCTCGTTTATAAACTCTACAAAATTGGCTTACTGGATCGCCTAGTCAGGTTAATAGAGACCTTAAGTGCTATGTAAATCCCAGCCGGTGACCCCTTCTGGGCCCCGCTAGCGCGGCTTCTTTCTTCAATTGGCCGTCGTTTAGATGAAGGCTGTGTCGCAAAAAATTGCACGAGTCATTCAGGGGTTTTTTTAGTGGGTATAGACTCTGGTAGGCTCGGAGTGACGAGTCCCACATAACTCCGATTGCGCGCGCGGAGTATGCGGAAGAGCATTTTTGCAATTCCTCCTACCCTCTCCGTGGAGGAACAAAAAAATAATAATTGGGGCCTCTTTGTTGTTAAAATCGTTGTAAATTGAAAATTAAAAATAATGTGATCATTGTGTTTTTTTATTGGCATAATTCTATTTTTGCTCCTAAAATCAGAAGTGAGGTAGGCCTTCAGCCCACTGCGAGTAATTTGCTCAGTTTTTGTTATCTTATTCACTGTAACAGAAGAGAAAATTTGTTTCTTTTTTCGTTGTGCTATTTTGAGTGTGTTTTTAATAAAGTGTTTACGTTACGATTACCTTTCGGGTTTTCAATAAGAGTGCCTTTATTTGGTGTTTATGTTGAAACGGTGCAACGTGTTATAGTGAATAAGCTTCCTTTGTAGCTACTATTGGCGAATTTTAAGTGCGTAATCATCCAATTTCACTACCGGCTTTAGATTAATTAGTCAACTACGTAATGGCGGGTAGATCTCGTTACCGTTCTCGCAGGCGTTTGCATCGGGGCAGAAGTCGTAGTCGTTTGCGTAGGGACAAAAGTCGGCGTCGTTCGCATGGTAGCAAAAGTAGGCGTCACTCGCACTACTCATCAAAATCGCGAAGCAGGAATCATGCGCGTGACAAATCGTTGCCGCGTGATTGTACACGTTCACTGGATGGGCGTCGCAGTGGAAAAGACTCGGTGCATGAATCTTTAAGCTCCATATTGTCTCGGTTAAAGGCGCTTGAAAAAAGTAAAGTGCGTGCGATAGTTTGTAACAATCCCAGTGTTCGAATGCTTTTCGATCAAATCGCGGCAGAGTCCCTGGTCCTGAATCCCCTGGTCGCGAATGTGAAACACCACAATTGCACCGTTTGCACTCTAGTGCATAAGTGCGCCCTGACAGTTCTAATAACTCTGAGAATCGTTAAAGGTTTAGATGAGGAACTTATGACTCAAATAACAATTAGAGTTATAACGGACGCACAAGTTCAAGCTGGCGCAGCTAACGCAAATTTAACGCCGGATGCTCTTTCATCCCTACCTATTTACACAAATCCAAATCGTAGTAAACCGGTCAAATGTAAGTCATTACAAAAACAAATAGTAAGACACCGATGATTAAGTGTTTCTTATGTGACCATTTAGGTCATAACGGTTATGCGAATAACAATCAAAAGGCTATTATTGGGATAGTTTTGTAATAAACCATATACAAGATAACTGTTTTTCAAAGAGAGTGAGGTTGGGAGAGTGTAACAAACAAAATATTACTTTGTGCTGTAGGGTTGTCGCAGATCGCTCTAGTGACTTAACTACTGCGGTGGTCCGAGGAATCCCTGTACTCATAGACAGTGGATCAATCAATGTTTCGCTTATCTCGTCTGATGCGGTGAAATATTTTTCTTGCGGTTTAAAATCAACGTATTGCGTTCTAAAAGGCATTAGTCATGAGGAAATAATCGCCATACTTACGTGGCATTGATAGTTGAGTTTAACGATATCACTATCGGTTCAGATTTTATCGTTGTTCCATCGTCGTGTATGGACATTTGGACGGACATTTTGATTGCGATGACATTACGTACGTGAGAACCAAAGACAAGCAGTATATAACACGATCTGTTAGCACGGCTGAAACGTCGGCTCAGATCGCGACTGTTTCAAATTATTTACATTAAAACTCCCCTTTAGGACGCACGGCATGATTATCTTAAGACCATTATTAACATTGAACGGACTTTTTTATTTCGGTGACCGCTACCACTACCGTAACCACCAGAGAAATGAGAATCGAACTTACCAGCGCCAATCCCGTCACGTATAGATCCTATAAGCTTTCTTACCAAGAAAAACTTAGAGTACGTGAAGTCATCAAAGAATTTTTAGCCAGGGGTCATCCGTGATCTCAATCTGAATACGCGAGTCCCATCATTGTTGTCAAAAATAACGATGGTACTGGCCGTATTTGTGTTGATCATCGTGCGCTGAACCAAATTACTATAAAAGATCGGTATCCTTTGCCGCCCATTGATGACCACAATGATCGATTAGGATGTTTCATGTACTTCACAAGCCTTAACATGGCTACTGGCTTTCACCTAAAATCTAGGCTTTGTAACCTTCGAAGGTCACTTTGAATATGTAAAGATGCCATTCGGTTTATAGAATTCTCCCATAGTTATCAGCGCATTATAACCAACAAACTTCGTCATCTTATCGATTCAGGCAATGTCTTGGTTAACGTTAATGACGTCTTAATTATGAGCAGTTCAGTTACGAAAGGAATTAATCTGCTAGGCGCCGTCTTGTGGAAAGGCTTGGCCGCTAAAAAGAGTTAACTTGAACTATTTGATACCTAGTTTCGTCTTAAATTCAACTGGAAGTAATGCATTGACTATTGCTAAGGAATTTAAGGGAATGGAGCTTACCAAGGTAAAACGTGGTTGGTTGTATGATATCTAACGTGGCGCACTCAATGTCTTAGAAATCTCTTATTTACAATAAAATCCACACTTCCACAGTTGCTTAACTATCTTGAGATCACAAAACATCGCAAGCACTAAGTTTACAAGTCTTCTTATTTTTCACAATAAATCCGAGCGGCATGAGTCTCGAATCACGCGGCGGCAATCACACCTTTTTTTTTAACACAGTAGGTAGATTCATCGTAGTGTCAACCACGTAGGCGGGAATCATGATTTTGGATTAGGAATGAAAAAGGATAATAACAATGTCGTAACAGGCTGGATTTCGATTAATTAACAAAAAAATGCTCGTTTGTGATGACAGAGGTTGAATATTTGGAGCGTGTAGTTACTAACGGTCAGGTAAAGCCGAACACCTATAAATACCCAAGCCTTAGTTAAATCTTCCGTCCCCAAAAACGTCCAACAAGTACGACAGTTCCTAGGATTATCTCTGGTTACTTTGGGCGGTATATACCTAACTACGCAACTAAAATCGCGTGCATAGCTAAACTAACAAAAAATGGGGTCCGGTTTTTATGAGGTGCAAAATAGGAACGAGTTCGTATAGCGCTAATAGAACGTCTTACTAGTGAACCTATTCTAAAAATTTTCAATCCTTCTCCACCGACGGAAATACACAACGACGCAAGCAGTGCAGGATACGGAGCAGTCGTAATGCAAACCCATAAGGATGGTACGAAATCTGTCGTTGTATACTTTTGTAAGGTTACTGCTCAAGGTGCAGAGACCATTCTTATCAGCTCGAAACTTTAGTAGTTGTGAAAGCTTTTAAACATTTCCGTCACTACCTTCTCGGGATAGATTTTAAACTCGTTGCGGACTGTAATGCCCTTAAGTTCACTCAGCCTAAGGACCTGCTGCCCCGCCTCACGCTTTGTTAATTGATTTGTATGTTAATCATAGTAGACAGGTACCAAGGTAATTTGAAGTGAACGATCTTGTATTTGTCATTAAATATTCGGACTACAGCTATAAGCAGGTGCCTATGGAAAAACTACGCAAGCTGCTGTTGAGATTTTGGTACGTTGGCGCGGGGAACGGTGTGCAGAATCATGTGCTGTACTTTTTGAAAAAGCACACGGATCTTCATGAGCGGGTAGGATCCTGCCTACTATTGATAACTGTGTAATTTTCAATGGTAAGTTTGTGATCGAAGTAGGAGATACGTGATCTTTATTAGTATGACTCGATGCAACCGGACAGTTGTAGATAGATACAAGGCCCAGTCGTGTTGAACTATGTGTACCTACTGCGTCAGGCGTAGCTAGATAAGCAGATCAGTAGATTTGTTTCGTAACCGTAGAGATATGACAACATTACGGTCGTAGCAGATACGTGGTTGGTTGTAATCCTCTGGCAGACGTAGCCAGATACGTGGCCTGTGGATAGTGTGAATAGTAGGGACGCCTTTGTTCACTGGAATGTATGGTAGGTTCAAGTATGTTCAAATAAAATGTTGTTAAAAAGGTTTAGAATATATAAGAATAAACATCTGGTACATCTATGTCACTTATTTCAGGCAGTCTCCATGAGAAAACCGAGCCAGATACCGCTGCTGGCCCTTCGTCAGCTCAGGACGCACCGCCCCGTGATGAAATTTGTAGCGAAGAGCTCGAGGGCGATCTCCGCCTGGAGAAGCCGTATAAGGGAACACCATCCCTATCAACATGACAGCTCACTGCATGCCTACATATTGGGTGTGCTCCCTAACTGGGTCCTCTTTTCAGGTGGTCGTCGATCCGATCGGGTGCATTCACGTCGTTATAACTTTTCTTTTATTTAAATTTCACTTTTGTTGTTAAAATCGTTGTAAATTGTAAATTAAAAATAATGTGATCATTGTGTTTTTGTTGGCATAATTTTTTTTTATTCCCCTCCACGGAGAGGGCAGGAGGAATTACAAAAATGCTCTTACGTATACTCCGCGCGCGCGCGATTGGAGTTATGTGGGACTCGTCACTCCAAGCCTACCAGAGTGTATACCCACTATAAAAACCCCTGAATGACTCGTGTAATTTTTTGCCACACAGCCTACATCTGAACAACGGCCAATTGGAGAAAAAGGCTGCGCTAGCGGGGCCCAGAAGGGGTCACCCACTGGGATTTACATAGCACTGAAGGTGCTCAAAGCACTGAAGGTGAATTCATAGGACTGAAGGTGCTCAAAATGAAAATAGAAATTTACAATAAATTTAAATAAATATTAAAGAAGTTAAATTAATTCGAGTTAAGATTACAATTTGAATTTGCGGCCAGAAGGGCTTCAAGATCCGATGTCAGTCTGGTGGAAGAGTACGCTTGCGCCTTCCTAGGCCTAGCGACTTTGAACTTCAAATCTAAGACCGGAGTAGTATATGAGACTGAATCTCGAACTAGAGGATTGGAATGGGTTTCGGAGCGTTTGAAGAAAGCTTTAGAGAGTGTTTTGAGGTGTTGTTGTTCTGTAGGCATTTCAAGATCTCTGTGCAAGTCCGCGTAACGCACGTACCCAGGTGCGTTTGTGGATCTGCGGCAAAAGAAATTTTGAACTACCTGCAGCTTGTGCAGGACGGAGGGTTTGGCGTGGGCAAAGATTGGCGAGGCATATGTCATGACGGGTCTAACGCAGACCTTGTAAAGCGTACGTTTATTTCTGAAAGACATTTTACTTTTACTACCTAACATAGTATAAAGACGCACTTAGTAAAAACGTGCGAGTATCGTTAATCTATCGACGTGAGGTTTGAAAGAAAGCGTCTGGTCTAAGGTGACGCCTAAATATTTGGTAGTGCGCTTCCAGGGGATGGGAATGCCTAACATTCGAACGTGGGGATCGCCAGCGGGACGACGGCGTTTGGGGTCGAAGCGAATCGCAGAACTCTTGTCTAGATTCACATCGATGCGCCATTTTTGAAACCATACACCGAGGGCGTTTACGGCCCTTTGGAGTCTGGTTACAAGCTGCGTGACACTGTGACATTTGGCGTAGAGTGCGGTATCGTCGGCAAAGAGGGCGAGTTCTTTTTTTTTATTAATAATTAGCAGGCGTTTGTCTTCCATCTCACCTGATGGAAAGTGACGATGAAGACGAGGATCATACACGCCTGTCCAAGAGGTACCTATTCACTCTACACTTAAAAGCTCCAGGGTTATATTGGTCTGGAAAAACAGACGCAAGCAAATCATTCCACTCTTTGGCAACACGAACCAAAAATGAGCTATCGAACCGTTTAGTTCGGCGCTTCAGCACGCTAACCACAAACGGGTGAAACTTCTGTCTGCGTTTGTTTGATCGGTGGAGAAAGGGGGAAGGTGCGATCAGCTGAAAAAGAGCATTTGCACACTCTCCAAAGTGCAATCTGTATCAATATATAAGTGAAATCTATAAAACCGATAGACTAGCAACTTTTTGACGATGTTCGAGACTTTGCAGTCTCGAAGAAATAAGTTTGTCGTCACTTATGAGTCTACGGGCCCTTCGGTCGACAGAAGTCAACGCTTCAAGATGGTACTTAGTGAAATCATGCAAAAGATGGCTGCAGTACTCCATACAGGATCGAACCTGGGCTGTGTACATGTTGAGCAACTGTTCGGAGTTGAAGTACAGCCGGACCTTTGCGATGACTCCCAATTTTTTGGAAGCTGACTGTGCCATGGTTTCAATCTGTTGACCGAAATTAAGTTTCGACGTAATGGTCATGCCTGGAAGCCCTAGATGGTTTGTGATCGGTACAGATACACCTCGGAAAGTGGGCGTCAAGTTGAATGTGCTCTTTTTACCGGAGAAGAGACATACCTGGGTTTTGGAAGGGTTGAACTTGACAAGATTGGCTTCACCCCAATTGGAAACCCTACATAGTGTCAAATCAACCCTCGATCGATCATCGACTCTCTCTGAAATTCGACGCCTTTCGGCGGGATGGGAATGTAGTTGGTGTACACGGTGTACAACAGAGGTGCGAGGACTGAGTCTTGAGGGACCCCAGCCTTTATGGGGCGAGGCGCGGAAAGCGTGCCTTTATGTTTTAATCGAAACGTACGGTCTTTGAGAAACGACGCGATTCACCTGACTAGGCGATCCGGTAAGCCTATTTTGTAGAGTTTATAAACGAGACTGCTGTGACAGACTTTATCGAAAGCCTTGGCTACGCCAAAGAAAACCGCGACTGTTTTATTACGACGCAGATAGAAGCCGTCAAGTATGTACTCGACGATTCGATGGACTTGCCGTAGGCAGGAGTGCTTAGCGCGAAAGCCGAACTGATGGGGAATAATGAGGGGATCGCCATCCGTTGGAAAAAGATGGTTCCGCATTCGAGAGAGTACGACTCTCTCGAGAAGTTCGCGTAAGGCTCGGGCCATACTATAGTACGCTTGGTGGGACGGAGAGATATTCTCCATGAGATCGTTCATCTGAGCATCTCGGAGTTCCACGAGGAAAGACCTAACTTTACGTTGTAGCTGATTCGCAGCTAATCTATAGGCGGGCGTGAGTTCGCAGCTAATATATATTTCTTGGCTCTCCGGAGAGCCGCGTTCTTAGCTTTAATAAGATTGCTAAAAGCTAAGGGAAGCGTGGGTTTACCTTGCTTAGCAACCTTTTCGTTAACACTGATGGCTGAGTTGATAGCATCAGTGAGGGAATCGATTATCGAGTCTATTTTACCCGGGCTATCTAATTGGTCGGGCGAGATCGCGAGCGGAGAGTTAAGAGAGTCTAAGGCTGAAACATACGTACTTTCAAAGCCTTTCCAGTTGGTAAAGGGAGAGGCCTTAGGAGAGGTGACGTTATCGTTAAGCGGTTCTAGCACGAGGGAGACGGGGCGGTGATCAGAACCTAGGTCATCGAGCGGTTCGATAGACCTGAGATTGAGGTTGATTCGTTTGACGATCGCAAAATCGAGGATATCAGGAGAGTGGTTTGGGTTGTCGGGATAGTGAGTGGGAGTGACAGAAGATATGACATCTAAGTCGAGTTGCTCAGTGATGTTAAGGAGAGCGATACCGCTGGTGTTAGTCGATAGGCACTTCCAGTCAGTATGTTTGGAGTTAAAACCTCCGAACATAATGACTGAATGGCCAAGGGCGAGAATGGCCTCGAAGTCGCTACGGATAGGTCTGGTGCCATTAGGTATGTAGATTGAAGCTATAATGACGGTCGGATGACCAGTCACAGCCAATTACACACAGTGGCTTCCATGTTGAGGAGAGGAGGGGTAGGGAGAGAAGCGCAATGGAAACCTCTTTTGTAGTAAATAGCTGTGCCGCCGTAACCGTCGGAGTTAGGTCTATCGTTACGAGTGAACGCGTATTTGGGAATAGCGAATCCCCTCTTCCGGTTTGCAGTAAGCCATGTCTCTTGGAGAAGCAATAAGTCTGGTTCGTTGTTCTGAAGATACAGTTTGAGCTCAGAAAGGTTAGTACTGAGGCTACGAACGTTAAAAGAAACTAGGGATAAGCCCTTGGGTTTGATACGACAGGACGCGGGATTTGCGACGTCAAACACGGTCTTCATGTCCTCAGCCAACGACGACTGAGGTGAAGACGACGGAGCGTGACGCGGGCCTACGGGAGCTACGGGAGCTGGGATAGGACGAGAAGGTGTAGGTGTAGCGGCCGGACGCTGTCTCCAGGACAGAGCCGGAGTTGTCGGCTGCTCCGGCTTTGCTTCCAGGGGAGCCTGGTGGCGCAGCGGCGGGAAGTTAGCGGCAGTGAGCAGCGGCGCTGGTTCAGGCGCGGCCCTCTTTATGGAAGAGCGCGGCGCACGCGGACAACCCCTGTAGTTTGCTATGTGGCCGGACTGGCCGCACAGCACACATGCAGGGGGGAGGTGGAGTAGGGAGTGCGAGTGCACTCGTTTGTGATATGCGGATCGAGGCACTTAACGTACCTGGGGGGCATAATTCCATTTCTGCTCCTAAAAATATTTTTATTCTTGGTTCCCCCTCCCAGTTTGCTGTATGGCCATCCATAACACAAGCTCTGCTAACTTTGGGGCTATACGGTTGGTGTGTTTGTCTGGAGATTTATGATTATTAATATATTCATTTTAATAACAACTCTGAAAACCTGTAATTAGTTGGCATTTAATCACAACAATAACTATCATAAATAATTTTCATGATTTTTCCGTTTGAGCAAGTAATTCCTTTAAATTGTAGAATTTTGTTTTCCTAATTGTACGTGGAAACAGTAGCAGCGTGCAAAGAATTCTTATCAATTAATGGGACAAGAGCAAGCAACGACTGAGTGGGGTATAATCTCTTTTTGCCGTCTCACTGCTTGGCTATTAGACTAATGGACCGGAGAGACTTCTAGGGATTACTCTTATTTAGAACCAATCTTTGATCCCCGAACGAACGACGAATGAATCATTTAGCGGACTGTGAATTAAACAGAATTTAAGTATTTGGAGTCTTAGCCATGAAACTTTGAAAAGTTTTGTGTCGCAAATTTATACTAAAATATATTTGTTGTATGAACCAGCTACGTAATTAATCTTAATTAATATATTTAAAGTAAATTATTAAATTTTTTTGTTACTTTGATTAAGGGATTTTGCTTTATAGTAAAAATTACAATCAATTTCAAAGATAACATTCATAATATAAAAATGTAAGAAATTCATACTACCGGATTGCATATGATTTTCATGCATTTATATGAACTTTTATACAGATACGCGATATTTCAAAATATTATTCAAGAAAATGTTTATGATTCATTATTTAAATGAAAAGTACATATTAAGAAGTAAGTCTTGGTACAGAATAACCCTCAATAAGGGATAAAACTTACGAATCCAAAGTAACATCTCTCTATGAATACAAAAGCAATCGTGATTTGATACGATTCCGATTTCAGGCTCTCCCGAATGCGGGGGATTATAACGTACCAAAAAAAATAAAAAAACGTTTGTACTTGAGTTCTGAATGTCGCAGAATTGTTTTGTTTATTTTAATATGTAAATGCGTTATTTATTCAATCACTATTCTCAAAATAGAGAGTATTTATGAAAAGACGATACCTCCAGGCAGTAATGTGTAACAATTTGCAAATTCATGGTATTAGTTATTTACAAATTATCTTACCTCTTTATTATATGTGAATTATTTTTAGGTTTCACTAATCATACACGTTAGATTATTATTAGTAAATAAATAATAAATCCCTAGACAATCACACCAACTGTATGTCCCCAAAGTAAGCAGAGCTTCTGTTATGGATGACAATACAGTGAACTGGGGGGGGAAGGGAAACCAGAATAAACAAACATATGTAAATATAAACAAACATGACCCGAGAACAAACATCTGTGTTCACCACACAAATGAATGCCCCGACCAGGACTCGAACCTGGAACCTCCGGCGTATGAGGCAGGGCTACTAACCACTACGCTACTCGGTCGTCGTATTAGCATTTGTAATATAGAAAAATCTGCAGTAACTTTTATGCATAAATTTGTGTTATGTAGCTCCTCAGTCCTGCCTGACGTTCTGCATTCGACTTAATATTTGTAGCTGCCTGAGATCACCATGAAATTAAAAATCGATTACACTAACATTTTGTGGGAATGGGAAATTCCAACAAAATATTGATGCATAATTTAGCGCAATATTCATTCAGTATCTGCAAAAAAACATTTATATGTTTTCTAAGGAGTTCATTTTAACCTGAGAAAAGTTTAGACAAATTTAGAGGAGCCACAATATAGGGTGTGTAATTTTTTTTTTATTTTAACGATTTAGGTTTGAATATTTTTAAAGTTTCCCAAGGTTACAAAATGAACACTGCGTCATGACGAATTTTCAGAAATGTACGTTTATTACTTTTTGAATTACGAGGTGGCTCCTCAATTCAGATGTTAGGATTAAGAAGCCACTTTAACACTGGTGTAAAATTTGCAAGTTTTGACTACAAATTCCAGAATTTGACTTATAAAAACGTTTAACTTTATAAACTGTTACAATGTACCCAGGACAACTGAAATTCGTTTCGGATAGTTAATATCTAAGATTCGATTTTTAAAATTAGTCAACGTGAAAATATATTCAAGCTCATTTTACGTACAGTCGGGGAACTCGGCGGTGGTTCAGGCTTAGGCAAGAATCGCTTGCGCGTAGTTCGGTCTTTTGTATGCGCTCCGCATACTAAGAAGCGACAACACTCCAGGGGATTCGGGTGCGAATCTGAGCACAAGTTTCCCGAGTGCACCTACGTTTATTACATGTGAAATGTCAGCATTCAATGTAATGCTCTGTTTATTTCGAAAGTCTCTCGAACGTTCCAATTCTCGTAAACCTATAATCCTTTAAGTCTGGAATACTTTGATCCCGATCTTGCTGAGAACTCAACCCAATGAAATGTGAGTGCATCTTGCGAGATTTAGACAGTCGGATTTTGACAAAGCCCATTAATCAGTATTCAGGTAGGTTTTTAATTATGATCGCATTTTTATTTCATATATTTTTTTGTATTTTAGGGTTAACCTAAACGTCAATATTTGATACCGATTGCATTGACAGAGATGATTAAATTTATAAAAACTTATGGAATAAAAATTATCTTAATGTTTTGAAGATTATATAGAAATATCGATCAATTGAAACGGAAACTAAGAATATTTAGTTAACGTTACGCCGAAAACCCATAATATAATATATATATATATATCCCATAACTTTAATTATAAGTAAATTTGGTATTATAATATTATAATGATAGCCAGTAAATTAATAAGACTACTAGACTAGGCTGATTATTAGCTGGTTTTTAATTGTTAGAAGTATTGTGGGGTTTCATCCATTTTACTACCAATTCGAAGTGGCTTTGTAAACAAAATGGCGGCGTAGCTTACCAATGGTGAAATAACTTTTGAGTTCAATCTAGAGCTTCAGGGTTTGAAGATTACAAAGAACTAAAACAATTTTATAATTTTAGATCTTAATTACTGTCAATATAATAATTTATTTATCTGCTGTCAGTCTTTCCCGATAGTTTTTATTTTTTAGAGTATGCTTATTATACTCAAATTGAGACAACAACTCCATTACAAATAGGTAACACAGTAATGTTCAGTAAAACTATATTTAAAAATGAATTTCGGTAATATATTGGCAATTACGATTCGAAGTTAACTCAAACTTATAAAACTACTTTCTGTATTTAGTTGGGACGATATTTGCCCAATTTTAAGTATTTATTCTTTAGTTTTTTATCAAAAATCGTTAATGCAATGACGGTGTCCTTAGCAGGGGCGGCAGTACTTCTGTCTACATGCTACGGCTAAACAGTTAAAATATCAAGATTTTTTGTAGTCGGGTTATGAAGTATAAAATTGAATATAGTCTATATTTATTGGTCTATATGTTCATGTATTACCTATGTAATTTTGAATTTCTCTTGATTTTTTTTCTTCTTGATTTTCTCTAGAAATGCGTATTGGATGGCAATCGCTATTTATATCCATCTCCCTGACTGCTAAAAAAAAATAGAGCTTTGCGGAGTTTAAACATAAGGGGTTCAGGCTTTTAATGGAGAAATGTTTGTATAAAATAGAGGATAATCTGAAAGATGTGAAATGATTTAATGACAGTAGCAACTTAATTAATTTTGTACTTAACTTTAATTTAATTTATCCTTTTTTTTGACATTTTTGTATTTAATTTAATGTTTGATTGATATTTGTATAATTGTTATTTGATTTATAATTTATTATGAAGGACTATTTTTACAATATAATATTTTTTTTTGGTTTTAGAATGTTGTTAAATAGTATTTTTATTTTGTTAGTTTGTGAAATGATATGAAAATAGTAAATATTTGCACGTCTGTTCAGACAGACTGTGAATTGGACATTAAAATTATGTTATAGACCTTATTGTATTTACCCACAGTCTCTCTAATAAATGAATATATTTTAATATATTAAATAACAACTTTTCCCTAATAGAAAACAGATGATTTGATAATATAAAACCTTTATATGGAATTTTTACTTTTTTTCAATCTGCACTAATCAATAACAAGAAGACTTTTGCGTCGCAACTTTACGAATTACAACACAAAAACACATATACTGTTAAAGTAAGCACCTAATGCAAAAATATAATACATAATGCTCTCGAGAAGCAGCTCTTGCGAAATACAAACCATGGTAGGGTATATCATTTATTGAATATTATTTATTTGATCATTTTTTTGTATGTTAATTAATGATTTACGTAAGTTTTAAGATATTTTTCTAGAATACCCCTCTTTTTTTGTTGTTCATTTACATTATGGGGAATTTTTTTTTTATTTTTTATTAATAATTAGTAGGCGTTTGTCTTCCATCTCACCTGATGGAAAGTGACGACGAAGACGAGGATCATACACGCCTGTCCAAGAGGTACCTATTCACTCTACACTTGAAAGCTCCAGGGTTATATTTGTCTGGAAAACAGACACAGGCAAATCGTTCCACTCTTTGGCAACACGAACCAAAAATGAGCTATTGAACCGTTTAGTTCGGCTCTTCGGCACGCTAACCACAAATTGGGCATATAATTAATAATATCAGCCTTAAACATCGCCAAACCTTTATTATTCATTGGAACGTTTATTATTATCTGTAAACACAAATTAAAATACACGTTTTTTTTATCGCTGGAAAATCCTCATGGATTCCCGACCCCAGCGGGGGCTGAAGTCTGAGTTATGCCGGGCTCGTACCGACTAAAAACCTGCAGCTTCCGTCTGGACGCATGCAGTCGGGTCACGAGAAGCTTGCGCATTCGTTCGCGGCCCGACAGCGTTGGTCAGCGCTATGTGCAGCGCCGGCGACGTCCCGAGAGGGAGGGGTCCCTCTCTAGTCGTCCCTCATGAGATGGTGCGCAGGAAGCGCACGCGTCATGGACCGGAGGCGGGCTCCCTCGAACCCGCCACCGAAGGCTCATGAGACTGCGGGAAAGGGAGGTTTTCGGCAGTGAAAGCCACCCTCCGGCGTCCCGTGCGCCGGCATTGAAGCAGAAGGGAGGATGCATTATCTTCCCTCGCCCTATCAGCCGCCTCTTACGCGAGCATTATGGCCTCGCAGAAGGTTCGCACCGCCTGCCACGATCTCTCACTCTCGATCATAGCACGAACCACGGTCGGGAGCAAGATGTCGGCACCCAACACAGAGCCGAGCGCGCTGCGCTCCGCATCCCAAGCCGGGCATACCTCCAGCGTGTGCTGGACCGTCTTGTCAAGGCAATCGACGCAGTTGTGGCACCTGGCCGTCGATTCCCGACCGATCTGAAACAGGTAACTCCCGAAACAACCATGTCCCGAGAGCACCTGAGTCAGATGGTAGGTCAGGAATTGCCTACCCAGCCACTGCTGGAAGACCGGACGAATTGCCTCGATAGTCCAGAGTCCGCCACTCGAAAACTCCGGCCTGGACTCCCACGCTTCGGTAGCCGGTAGCCCGTTGGAGCAGCTCAGCTCTGTGCCCCTCCAGTTACTGCAGTGCAGGCGGTTGACCCCTGGCCCGGAGCACCTCCACGTGCCACTCGTAGAGCGACGCGAGGGTTCTCACTTCCAGGTCCCAGGGAATAGTACCGGCCAGCACGCAAGATGCCTCACCCGAGATCGTGCGATAACCCCGTACCACCCTGATTGCCATCACCCGCTGGACTCGCGTCAAGCGGGCGACATTGCTGCGAGTCAGGCCCACACAGGGGCACCATACAGGGCCATCGATCTCACGATTCCCATGTAGAGACGCCGACACGACATCTCAGGTCCACCGAGATTTGGCAGCAGCCTTCCCAGGGCCGCAGCCGCCCTCAGCAGCCGAGGCTTAAGGCACTCGAAGTGGAGGCCGAAGTTCCACCGACTATCTCGGACGAGTACCAGATAGCGCATCGACAGCCTCACGTCGATGCGGACTCCGGATACGACGATATGGGCACCCCGATGGGTGGCGCATTTCGCGGGCCATGGAAAACCATGGCCTCAGACACAGTCGCCGTATGCGGCCCACCACGAATGCCACGCCGACGGTGGCGCGCAAGGAAGCATCCCTGTGGCTTTTGCCTCGGGCAGTGACCAAGGTGTCGTCCGCGTAAAAGAATACGCCGACTTCCGGCACTGTGGCTTCTTGGAGCATCCAGTCGTAGCCGATGTTCCAGAGGAGTGGGCCTAGTACCCCTGAGGAACGCCACACGACATCTCCCGCCGACACCACAGGTCTCGACCGGGGTATTCCACCATTCGCCCAGACAGGCAGTCTCCGACGACCCGGCGCAGGTATGGAGCAACTCCTTGGTATCGGAGCCCCTCCCTGATGCAGCTCCACGGGGAGTGAGTTAAATGCGTTAGCGATGTCTAGAGACACCGCCAACACGAACTCCCCCGGGTGATCGCGTCCTGCGCCAAGGACTTAAACCGCTGAATCGCATCAATGGCAGACTTACCTTACGTTTTACCTGCGAAATCCAAACTGGCAGTCTGCCAGATCCGGTCCGACATCCTCTAGGTGCTCGACGATCCGCATCTCTCAAAGAGTTTGGCGTCCTCGTCAAGCATCACCATCGGGTGGTACGCAAATGGGGATTCCGCCGGACGCCCTTTCTGTCTGAGGAGAACGAGACGGCTTGTCTTCCACCGCTGTGGAACCTGGCCTAGGGCCAGACAGGCGTCGAAGAGTCTCCTCAGGCGAGGCTCGAGGGCATCCATGGGTACGCCGTCAGGACCGGAGGTGGTGTTTTTGGCTCGCAGCCGTAACACCGCAGCTCTCAGCTCTCCCGGGGTCACTGACGGCGCCACATCCGGGCCGGGCATTGCGGCAACCGAAGGCATCATGGGGGGACTGGGATGGTCCCCCGTCCGCGGAAACAAGGCCGCAACGACTCCGTCCAGGATTTGCGGCGGGAGACTTCGCGTCACTGGGGGTGCCCAGGGGTGAAGTTTGCACATCGCCAACTTGTACGACCTCCCCCACGGGTCGCGGTTCAACGTCCCCAGCAACTCCTCTCTCGAAACTATAATACACTAGGCTAACTCTACGCAGGTTACTTCTATAGTTCGTTCATTCTTAAGGCTCACTATGTCTTTACATTCCAAAAATTTTAAGGATTTGTTTATTATTATCAGCGAGCCACGATTTATTGCTGTCTTTCTGTAGAATAAACTTACAACTTGGTAAAATAAAAACTATGAACTGTTTGATAATCTTGTAAGCAATGTACAACAAACACGTAAAACATCAATATGCTCACAGTTCAAAAATAACCACATTTCTAATATTTTCTCTGCGTTACCTTGTATATTTTCATGCACCGGGTTTAAACAATTTTTATGTCTTAACACGCTAATAGTTCCTAAACTTATGCTAGAGGCTAAAAACTCTATTGTTTGATCTAAAGTTTAAACAATTTGGTATGACATCCAAATTTTTTGACACAGTATTACACTATTTAAAATATCACTATTAAAAGTGAATGTACTAGTAGACTGCTCTTTAGAAGCTGTAGTATCTCCAGCTAAATAATAAGCTGACTTAGAATATAAAAAATCCAAAAGCCCATTTGCTATTTGCCTAAAAACGAAAAAAGATAGATTATACCTATCCTATTAAATTCAGCAAAACAGCTTCGGCAATATTTAAACAAATCTTATTTGAGACGACTAAGTTATACATTAGAATTTTGACAATTAAATACAAATTTAGTTTCTTTTGTCGCAAAAGTATATGAAATATAGTTTTGAATACACATTCCTCAAAAGTTTTATACTACATAAATGCTTGAGGCATTTTAGGAATTTCACTTATTTAAAACAAGCCTTTACTCTTTTTTCAGCCAGAACGTTTGATCAAATTTATAAAAAACTCTCTGTATAAATGAGACATTGAAGGAAGACAATCAATCTTTAATTGATACAAACTCAATTACTATAGATTGCTTTAGTATAACGGGAGGAGCCTGACTTTGTTAAGCTTGATTAAATTCTGTTCCAACACTATCATACCTAGGTAAATTCACGGCGTTATAAGCATGTAAAAAATACCGTTACTTCAAAAAATGACAACAATATTGTCCCAAAGACAAAGACACCAATTGAACGCAGCGGGGGGGGTGGAACCTAGAATAAACATACGTGTACGAATATCAACAACCATGACCCACGAACAAACATATGTGTTCAGTACACAAATTAATGCCCCACCAGGACTCAAACCTGAGACCTTCGGCGTATGGGGCAAGGCTACTAACCAATATGCCACTCGGCCGTCACACATAAATGTTCTCAACTATACGAGAACGTTGCCTTTGATTGCAAATGTGCAAAACTTTATACTTGCTATGTTGTGGATAATATGCTAATGGATGTTTAGTAGTACATTTGCCGAGATAACATTAATTATTGAATAGCGATCTTTTTCTTTTTAATACATAAACGATAGCCTTTAGATTACGGAGTAATGCGAACTTTATCAAAATATATTCAGGCGGTTAATTAAGGTAATACTGATTTCCGGTGTCCCCAACGAAGATGCCAATTTCACACTTGAGCGGATTTCCCATTACTTGCACTGAATGTAGATTGTCTGCTTTAGGCTCGCCGCATATCCACCTATTATGTTAACTATATAAGGTTTGGTGATTTGTTTATTACCTGCATTTAATGTTATAAAATATGACAGGGATATTTTGCTTGTATTCATGTTTAACACAGGCTAATTTTACATATTATTTAAATACAAATTTTTTAATTCAACATAACAACAATGTCGAGGTTAGTTATCAAAATCAAATTATTTCAATGCACTTCATTCTGTGGAAAAAAGATTCTTTATATAATGATGTGAATAAAAAAATGGAAACAACATTTTTATATCACTCCTAGTTCAATGAAATGATATTCATCTCTTTGTAACGTATCAAATTGCCATACAATATTTCGGTTACTCAAGTTTATTTATCGACTGGCCATTAATTAAGTCGTTCTTAAAATAACAAACGAAATATCTTTTAACCAAGTTTGTAATATGTATGTTTTGATTTACAAACTTAAAAATAAATGGTCATGTAAACCATTCAATCCTCGACAAGGCAATAATATTCTTTAAATGTTTAAAAGTTATGTATCTGAAGAAATTACTTTTCGATTCTCCGTTTTGTGTCAAGAAAGCGTAATAAAAAGTGACAAAAAGTTGTAATGTTGTGTAAATCGTGAAGAGCATTGGTCAGTTTTTGTCTATGGTTACAGATGTTATGTTTTGATGATTAATGCTGAAATAAAAGGTATATAGAATTTTTTTTATACAAATATAATAAAATCTAAATAATCCTATTAAACCCACGTGTTGACGACAGGATCCAAAACGTTTATCAAATCTAGTCTTCGACATAAACTACTTACCATAAGAACGTACTTCGATCTCTTCGTTTCATCTGACTGTCAATATCATAACTATTGTGAGTACATATTTATTTTTATTACATCGTTACCAATAAAGGAGACTGTTGATTGTTAGATGTCAATATTGGTATTTCTAAATGTTTAATTTTGTGAAGTCGGAAAATAATGCTATGTAATAAATGCTAATAATGCTATGGAGAATGCCAGTGAGGGACTTGTACGTTAAACGTTCTTTTTTACTATATTCCTAGCTGGCAAACAACCACGCGACCCATCTGAAGGTAAATGGCAACCGCACGCATGGACATATTTGTCAACGGGTAAAAATCCTATGGTATAAAATAATTCAAAATCAAAAAAAAAATTACAAAATATAACGTGAAGGTTTCAAAGCGTTGATGATTTAAAAGTTAAGGTAACAATTAGACTTAGCTACAATTGCTATTCATGTTTCATTAAAAAAAATTTATATGTATATTACTTACAATACACTACTCCTGTATTTTGATTTAATCAAATAGCTGAAGATAGGTGACGTTACATGATGTACTTGAGCAATGGATCTGGTACGTACACAATGGTACACTCTTTTGATACATTTATAAAATTTTAAAGTAATTTTTTTTAATATAATATATTTATTTCATCAAAGAATGTACCATTGCTATCTATGCACTTTTGCCATCGCATAGGTAGTTAATTGATCTCTTTACTAAAAAAACCATTCGGACGGGAATCAATAAAGTCTTTGAAGGCGCTTTGGACTGCCCCATCGGAGTTGAATTTTTGCGCAAGAAGCTATCCAAATTTCTATAATGTTTATGTAATCTGTTGGAGCAAAGTCTGGGGATGGTGGATGTCTTAGACATTCCAATTGAAGGTCCTCTAATTTGGTAACCGTCTGTTGTACAATTTATGGTCTAGCGTTGTCCTGAAGCAGCAGTTCGCTTGGGGCAGGATTTGGCTAGTTCGCCAGGGTTCCACCATTGCGATAAGCGTTTTCAAGTGTCGTACAGGATCCACTTTTCCTCACAGGTGATTCGATTTAAAATCCTATCATTATTATGCCGGTTGAGTAATGTAACGCAGCAGTCGACGCGCGTTTGTCGTTTTGCTGCACTCAATTCATGAGGTATATATATACCTTCCCGATTTGCTTCAAGTGGATTAAAACAGTTTTGTCACTAACAGCGCTGCCTATAGCAACTTTTCTTTTGCAACACCGCCGCCTAACACAGCATTAATACTTGGAGCCGTTTATGCAGCACTAGTGCCATGGTGCCACGGAACTTGAACTCGTAAATAACGCGATATTTCAAGTTTTCCATTTTGTAAACTATCTAACACAAAGAAAAAACCAAAAGAGAATTACGGTTTACGAAACACAAATGCGTGAGTAAATAGCTGTATAAATTTGAAATTGGAATTCTAAACCAAAGAGGAGATAATACAGATCAAAGTGGCCACTACGACAAAACGCCAATTTTATATGTAAGGTCCTAATATTATCTAATACAAATAAGAGGCGCGCGAGCAAGACGGAATAGCCTTTGCGTCGTCGTGTATTATCACCTCGGTTCTTTTGGCAAAGTGACAAATGGATTGCGACTAATTTAAATCTGATGAAGAGGTAAACATTTTTGAGGTCCAGTAATTTTACTTAAGCCAAAGTACTATCGATAACAGAATAAAATAAGTCAATGAAGGCGTATGTCAAATACCATCAGGAGCGATGATAAAGTTAAAGAAGAAATAATATAAATAAATAATAATAATATACCCTCAGACAAACACACCGACTGAATGGTCCCAAATTAAGCAGAGCTTGTGTTATCGATGACCATACAGCAAACTGGGGAGGAACCCAGAATAAACATACATACATAAATATAAACAACCATGACTCGAGAAGAAACATTTGTGTTCATCCCACAAATAAATGCCCCGACCAGAACTCCAACCGAGGACCTCCGGCGTATGAAGCAAGGCTACTTACCTTTACTCCACTCTTCCGTCAAATAGATCAAACCGCTGTATCACGATGACACCTATGCTGTGCTGAGCCAAAACCTTCAATATCTACTCTTTAATCAAATGTCTAATACTATAGCGTCTAACTATCAGCGTAACAACAACCTGGTGCCCATTTTAAAAACAGCACATTTGTTGCAAACTTTTAACGGATAACTAACAAATTTTATATAGTTTATCGCAATTGTGTTATTTAATATATTATTTTTAACCACAGTTCCTTTTTACTTTAGTGGCAAGAATAAAGTTGTACGAGTATCCTTCGGTAGTTGGCACAAACCCAGAGGCTGTCTAGCTCTACGATTGCCCTAAATTAGTTTATGATTTTATGAAGACGTCACCGCACGAATAATCTTAATGCAAACATTACTTTATGTTGTGAAACCTGAGGTTAGATTTATAATATTATGTTCCAATTTACTTTTTATGGGCATGGTCGTGATGGCACCTCGAAATATGACTTTTACATGGTGCAATTCTTGAAATAACAGTTGCCGATCTTTTATATCAAAAGTGTTAATCTATAATATTATTTTCAAAGAGCTAGCACGGTCACGCAAGGTTGCCTAGCGTGGTGTCATATGTGACGTACTTAGTTAGGGTTTATATGTATATAGTACTTTAAAATACAAAGACCGCGATGGCTCTGATAAAACCGAGATTTTAATTATATTGTGATAAGTTCGATGTATTGCGGGCGATACTTAAGTCAGGATTTTGGGCAAACTCAAGTGCAGGTCCTCCGATTGGTCTTCTAGTAAAAAATTTCCGTTGATTTTCTATTTAATTCCCATAAAGAACGGGTAGATACTAAAATACACACCTATTTTACTATAGCGTCGTTCAACTGGATGTTATTCGTACTACATTTCGAATTGAGGATTCGGGTCTTTTTTGTAAATTTTTAGTATTTTTGCCGCGGCCCACGACGCTGCCGCCGCCGCCGCAGCCGCCGCCGCTGCGCACACGCTGCAGTCTGCAAGTTGATCAGCGATTATCGACTCTATTTACGTGATTTTGTAGCTTATAAAGTATGCCAAATTATATGCCTTTGAGTTCATGTACATTGCTTGTTACATAATTTGGTACAAAATTTGCCAGTTTGTTTTCATTATAAGTTAAAGGTATAAAATCTGTTTGCCAACAGAGAGTCTGAAGATTTTGACTTTATCTTCAGTCGCTATTTGGTTCTTTTAAAAAATAATGGTACGCGATATACCCTGAACTTCTGTAAGTAGGTTAGTAATACTACCAGACCCGAACTGCACCGAAGACATGCCCAGACTTCGGCCTGTACGGTAACCCTGGCTCTCAAATATCTTAAAAACTATTATAATCCTTCAAGAACTATTCTCGTAGGCACTTTGGTTGTAGGCACTTCTTGGCGACCTAAATGTTGATGTCCTTGTGCCCAACCGACCTACACACGACGACAAAGCGAACTTGACATACGGGAACAATGAGGCTTCGCCTTTCAATTCTTTACCTCAAACAAAACAGGCGATGCGAAGGAAGCGCCGCTCAATATTTGGCTTATTTTGTCAGGTCAATAATTACTAGTATTAAATACTGAAATATAAATACCAACAAAAAACCAACAAACTAGAATCCGTTTCACCTGACCGTAAACGATACCTATGGACATCATTAATCGAAGGTGTTTTACTTGTCAGTATTGTCAATTGACTAATGATGCATTGCCTACAGAAGGTATACTTAGAATGGCTTTTAGTCCAGTAATTGCTCCGGCTGTTCCGTTCCTGTAACCGGAAAACTTCTTCTTTTTGCTTTGTGCCTAAGCAGGGACCCTGCGCGGGAAGGGAGGTAGTAAATGTATCATGCATACCCCGCAGCGCCGGCCTGCAGGGCGATGACGGACTCACTCGAGTAGCACCTACCCACTAAAACCACCTTAATGGCTGCAGCAAAATTCTGCCGCAAGTCTTCATAGGAAGCGACAACCAATTGCCCAACCAAGGGGGTGGGCAAACAGAGACCCGCTGGCGGCCGGTTTTTTTTTTTTTTTTTTGGTTCCCCTCCACGGGAAGGGCAGGAGGACATAAAAAATGCTCTGACGCATACTCCGCGCGCGCGATCGGAGTTATGTGGGACTCGTCCCGACGCCTACCAGAACCATACCCACTAAAAAACCCCCTGTCGGCTCGTGCATTTTTGCCACTCAGCCTTCATCTGAGCGACGGCCAATTGGAGAAAGAGGCCGCGCCAGCGGGGCCCTTAAGGGGTCACCCGCTGAGATTCACATAGCACTGAAGGTGCTCAAAAATGAAAAGTAAAAATAAAAACATTGAAAATGAAAAATAAAAATTGCATTAATTCGGATTTACGTTAGAATTAGAATTTACGTTAGAATTAGGATTTGCGGCCTGAAGGGCCTCGAGAGCTAAAGTTAACTGCGAAGGTTCGCCCGTGTGCGCGTTTCTCGGCCTAGCGACTTTGAATTTCGAATCTAACACAGGAGCAGTATATGAGACTGAATCTCGAACAAGATGATTGGGATGGGATTCGGCGCGTTTGAAGAACGATTCTGAGAGTGTTTTGAGGTGCTGTTGCACTGTAGGTAGTTCAAGATCTCTGTGCAGGTCCGCGTTGCGCACATACCAAGGTGCGTCTGTGGCCCTGCGGCAGAAGAGATTTTGAACTACCTGCAGCTTATACAGGACGGAGGGATTGGCGTGGGCAAAGACTGGCGAAGCATATGACATGACGGGTCTAACGCAGACCTTGTAAAGCGTACGTTTATTTCTAAAAGACATTTTACTTTTTCTACCTATCATACTATTTAAGCGGCTTAAGTAGAAACGCGCGAGTTTCGTTACTCTATCGACGTGTGGCTTAAAAGAAAGCGTCTGATCTAAGGTGACGCCTAAGTATTTGATACTGCGCTTCCAGGGGATGGGAATACCTAACATTCGAATATGGGGATCGTTATGGCGATTACGACGTTTGTGGTCGAATAGAATGGCAGAACTCTTTACTAGGTTGACATCGATACGCCATTTTTGAAACCAAACACCGAGGGCGTTTACGGCCTTATGGAGTCTGGTGATGTTATACGGGATAGCTTGACCTTTAGTGTAAAGGGCGGTATCGTCTGCAAAGAGGGCGAGTTCGACGCCTTTCGGCGGGATGGGCATGTCATTAGTGTACACGGTGTACAGCAGAGGGGTGAGGACTGAGCCTTGCGGGACTCCAGCCTTAATGGGACGAGGCGCGGAGAGCGTGCCTTCATGTTTGAATCGAAACGTACGGTCTTTAAGAAACGACGCGATTAATCTGACTAGGCGAACCGGTAAGCCTATTTTATAGAGTTTAAAAACGAGACCGCTGTGCCAGACTTTGTCGAATGCCTTGGCTACGTCAAAGAGAACCGCGATTGATTTTTTACGATGCGGATAGAATCCTTCGAGAATGTACTCGACGATTCGATGGACTTGCTGAGGGCAGGAGTGCTTAGCGCGAAAGCCGAACTGGTGGGGAATAATGAGAGGGTCGCCATCCGTTGGAAACAGATGGTTCCTCATTCGAGAGAGTATGACTCTTTCGAGAAGTTTAGACATTGCCTTGAGGAGGCTGATGGGTCTGTGATTAGCCGGGATGTTCAGAGGTTTACCCGGCTTGGGAATGCCTATGACTGTCGCTTCTTTCCAGGCTTTTGGAAAGTAGCTATGGTCGAAGCAGGCATTGAAGATGATAGCTAACAAGGTAAGCACCTGCTGTGGCAGGTGCTTAAGTGCGTGGTTGGAAATTCCATCCGCACCCGGAGCCTTTTTGGACTTTTGCTTTCTAATGAGAAGCAAGATTTCATCATTAGAGACTGTGACGGGGTCATCGGTGATAGGGAGAGATTCTCTGCGGAGAACTTCGTCCTCCACCGCCTGGATGTGGGAGGGATCCGCGGGTTGCGTGCTGGGCGAACATTGTGCCGCTATGCTGTCGGCGAAGCATTCGGCTTTCTCTTCGACTTCGAAGGCAATGGTGCCGTCGGGACGAGTGAGAGGAGGAACGTGAGAGGCGGTGTCTACGCGTAAAGCTCGGGCCATTCGATAATACGCTTGGTGGGACGGGGAGATATTCTCCATGAGATCGTTAAACTGAGTGTCACGGAGTTCCGCGAGGCGAGACCCAACTTTACGTTGAAGCTGATTCGCAGCTGTTCTATATGCGGGCGTGGGATATTTCTTGGCTCTCCGGAGAGCAGCGTTCTTAGCTTTGATGAGATTGCTAACGGCTAAGGGAAGCGCGGGTTTGCCTTGCTTAGCAATGATTACGTTGTCGCTGATGGCTGAGTTGATAGCATCAGTGAGATTATCGACTATCGAATCTATTTTAATCGGGCTGTCTAATTGGTCGGGCGAAATCGCGAGCAGAGAGTTCGGTGCCTCTAAGGCTGAAACTAACGTATTTTTAAAGCCTTTCCAGTTGGTAAAGGTCTTAGGAGATGTGAAGTTATCGTTAGGCGCGCCTAGCACGAGGGAGACGGGGCGATGGTCGGAGCCTAGGTCATCGAGCGGTTCGATAGACCTTAGGTCAAGATTGATTCGCTTGATAATTGCAAAGTCGAGGATGTCAGGAGAGTAGGTCGGATTGTTGGGATAGTGAGTGGGAGTGATGGGGGATATGACGTCTAAGTCAAGGGAGTTAGTGATGTCGAGGAGAGCGATACCGCTGGTGTTGGTCGATAGGCACGTCCAGTCAGTATGTTTGGAGTTAAAGTCTCCGAACATAATGACTGAATGGCCGAGGGCGAGAATGGCCTCAAAGTCGCTGCGGATTGGTCTGGTACCACTAGGTATGTAGATTGAAGCTATGATGATGGTCGGATGACCAGTCATAGCCAATCTACACACAGTGGCCTCCATGTTGAGGAGAGGAGGGGTAGGGAGAGGACAGCAATGGAAGCCTCTTTTGTAATATATAGCGGTGCCGCCGTAACCGTCGGAGTTGGGCCTATCGTTGCGAGTAAATGCGTACTTAGGAATAGCGTATCCCCTGGAGCGGTTTGGAGTAAGCCATGTCTCCTGGAGAAGGAATAGGTCAGGTTCTTTGTTCTGAAGGAACAGTTTAATCTCGGGAAGGTTAGTGCTAAGACTACGAGCGTTAAAAGATACTAGGGATAAGCCCTTGGGTTTAATACGACTGGACGCGGGATTCGCGGGTCTAGACATTATAATTTACTTATTTACGATTTTATACAAAAATAAAAAGAATAAAAGATAAATTTACAACGAACTTAGGAGCGAGTGATGCTCGGCTAACGCGAATAAACGCTCTAGAGGAGAGCGGGCGGCTCGCAGTTTGCGTGCGAGTACGGAAATTTCGTAAATATCGACGTTTTGGATGACGTCGAATACGGTCTTCATATCCTCAGCCAACGACGACTGAGGTACGGATAACGGAGCGGGACGCGGCCCTACGGAAGCTACGGGAGCTGGGATGGGTCGGGAAGGTGCAGGCGGGACGGCCGGACGCTGCCTCCAAGACAGAGCCGGAGTAGGCGTCGGCTGAACGGGCTTTGCTTCCGGGGGACCCCGGTTGCGCAGCGGCGGGAAGTTAGCGGAGGTGAGCGGCGGCGCCGGTTTAGGCGCGACCCTCTTGACGGTGGAGCGCGGAGCGCGCGGGCAACCCCTGTAGTTTGCTGTGTGGCCGGACTGGCCGCACAGCACACAGGCAGGGGGGGAAGTGGATTCGGGAGTGCGAGTGCACTCCTTAGTGAAGTGGGGATCCAGGCACTTAACGCACCTGGGGGGAGCTGAACAGTTAGCCGCTGCGTGGCCATAAAGCTGGCAGCGGTGGCACTGCCCAGGGTGACCACGGGGGTTGGGACGCTCTACGGAGATGTTCGAGAGTCCGCAAATTGTGCGAGCCTCTTTGAAAATCTCCTTCGAGTTGGGAGTATTTGAAAGGATTACTAAAGCTAAAGGAAAACGCCTACCGCGGTTGGAGTGCATCTTGTGCACTGCTGTGACCGGGAAACCCTGAGACTTAAGGTCCTCGAGAATGTCTTCGTTACTGAGTTCGAACGGGACGCCCCGTAGTACTGCGCGGATCTTACGCTCCTCCGGGAGGGCGTAGGTGTGATACGCGATTTTATTTAACCCGAGCAACCTGGTAAACGCGCGGAAGTCGTCGACGGTCGCTACTTGGATTTTGATTGTATCGCCAGCGTTGGCGGCTTTTAAGTAATTAATTTTGTGCTCTCTGCACAAGTTAGAGACCGCAGTCCAGCGCGCTTTTTCTCGGAGGAATACGGGCGGAGGGAGCTGAGGCTTCGGCGGGACGGGAGCGCAGCGCGTCGCTGGCTTCGATGGGACCGACGGAGACGCGGTTACTACGAGCGATTTTAACGGCGCGGGGGCTGGTGTTGAAGACACCGGGGAGGGCTCGGGTATTGAAGATACCGAAGCTTTCTTAGAGCGCTTCTTGGAGCGCTTGGCGACGAGTTGAAACGCGGGCTCAGGAGAGCCGGTTAAGGTGACGGCATCTGACGACGTATCAGACGCGGGTTCGGAGTCGCTCCCGGGAGCGGTACGCTTACGACGCGACGCGTGAGAGGATGCGACCGATTCGCAGTCCATCTCGGACGAGGCGGGAGACGAGGAAGAGCTGTAGACCTGAGGGGTCTCGACGTTGGAGGCCTGAGGGGCCGGGTTTGAGGCCTGAGGGGCCGGGTTTGAGGCCTGAGGGGCCGGGTTTGAGGCCTGAGGGGCCGGGGTTGAGGCCTGAGGGGCCGGGGTTGAGGCCTGAGGGGCCGGGGTTGAGGCCTGAGGGGCCGGGGACGCGATTGATGCCTGCAAGGCCTGCGTTATGATGTCATTCGGGATGTAGACGCCTATCGCAGCAAGCGCCTGGTGAACGCGTTAATAGCGCTTAGCGGATCCATTAGGGAGGGTTGGGCACTAATATTAATAAATAAATGTATAATAAAAGATGCCTAGTTCCTAAAAACCTAGCAAAATCCTAGCGGCTAACCTCCCTACCAGCGGTAGGGGGGCTGGGGAGGAAAAACTTAAAACTAACAGTAGCACGCCGAAGGCCGCTACCTAGAAACCTAAAAAAGGGTACGCAGGTAAAGAGTTGACCACGTTAGGGTCAACCTTTACCGACAGAAAGGACAAATACACACGAAAATACACAGATATGATAAAATAAATATGAAAAAAAGAAGAAAAATAAATAAAATAGAGAAGAGAAATAAAATAAAAATAAAAAGGACTGGTTCAGTACAAATTCGTTGTCACCGTTAAGTATCCTTTGCACTGAAACCAGACTACTTACGCTGGGCACAACACGGCACTCAGCACAAGCACAACACTACTTAGCACAGCACTTTGAAGACTAAGGGGCTTAGTCGCAAAGAAAAATCGCACTTCGATAGCACTCAGAGGGAGTAGAAAGAACCTTGAAAACCGTAGCACGGAACCAACACGCTAAACCGTGACGTCAGTAGACTGAGCGCCGTGTCGGCCGGTTATTAAAGTTGCACTTATGGTGCTCAAAGGGACATGAGGTATGGCCGGCTGCCCAGAGCAACTCAAAAAGTTAACTCGTGAACGGGTGCTGTTTGAGGGTGTTCGTCGTTTGGATACTTGGGGGGAGGGAGACTTGCCAAGCTAACAGATGCAGAAAAGAATAATTTTGCATAGACATAAAGAGACTCTGTAAATTTATTTTGAAAAAAAAAAAATATACCCGTGAAGTTTCTTGCCAGTTCTTCTTCACGCAGGTTTTTTTTCGAACCGGTGGTAGAATCATGTTTTATTTGACGTCAATAAGAACAAGTAATTGTCAATGTTGAGAAATAAATATTTGAATTTGAATTTGAACCGCGTAACCGTGATTATCATGGTTTTCAAAATGTAGTACGTAATATAGGAGATAGGAGATATTAACAACCTTACCCTACAAGAAACTCTATTACCACTTATTTTTTATTCCATATACTAAAATGTGTTAAGTGTACTTTATGTATTATTTAAACAATAAATCCAAGCCAGAAAGCGTGTTTGTTTTACGTAAAGTATCAATACCATCTCAAAATAAAATTTCAAGAAATAACTGAAATGTACTGTGTACATATTGGCCAACTTCTTACTAACCATTAATTATATAATATTTAAATGTTTCCTAACTTTGCCCATCCGATGTTCCAATTCTTGTCAATTGACTAAGAGCACTCAAAATTAATTGAAGCTCTTAGATAAAAAAATAAAATCCTTTGTAATCGGCCCAATCATTTGAGCATACCTGCGATGCATTACACAGATAATTAGACACACTTATACTCACATCTAAAAACGAAGGGAGCGTATCTGGTAAGTTAAAAAGAAGCCACAAATCTTACTTCAGGGATATCTCGTTTTATTAAAAAAAAAAAACTTTCATTATGTGTTCAAATATTAAACCACCTGGTACACTCGGTGTACGGTCAGCTAACTACATTCACGTGTCTATTGTATAGTGTTATGTGTATGTCGGGTAATCAATAAAACTGTATAAATTATTAACTTTAGTGTGACTGTGTAGAACTGTAATGTGCTGTAATAGTTAGCCGACTGTACAAGAAAGGGTGAGGTTAAATCTGTAACCTACAAATAACCCTAATTTCCTACCTAACCACCTAACCTATCCATACACTACGTATATATAAATATATAAATAGATGCGGGATACCTATTGCCGTGAGACCTAAGGCAATAGGCGGAGGAGAAAGGGATGAAAGGTTTGGAAAGGTTTTCTCACTGCCGGTCAAGCAGACTCACAAGACCGATCGTTGGATGGCTAAAGGTGTCTTGGCCACAGTGAGAGGAAGCTGCAAGTCATAGACGGAACGGCGTCGTCCAGGTCTCGTCCAGTAGTCGTCCGGTAAGTCCAGTCACGTAGTAGTTTTCCTTCAGGGCGTCGTCGTGGCTAGCTCAGCTTGGTGGTCGTCTTGTCAAGGGGTGCCCAATTGAAACAGCGTTGAGTCCAAATCCAAAGAGAGTTTATTTACAAAATTTACAGCTATTTATATCAAAGTTTACTACATTAGTGTGTGTACATGTAACATACGTCAATTTATGAATTTACAAGTTCTGCACAAAAACTGCTAAGTTTTTGGTAGGTCAACGTGCTGCTGACTAAGACGCCTGTTCACTCGCGTGAACATCTTGGCGCCTCTCGACAACAGGAGTCTTCAGTTCGTAGAGTTGGATGTCGTGCGGCCGGGGCGGAGCACCCTTCGTCGGCGAAGCGTAGAGGGCGTGCGCGGGCCGAGGAAGTGCGCGGGAAGCCTGGCGCTCGCTGCCGCCCTGCCGCGGCGAGGCTGGCACAGCAGCCTCCTCTGCTGGAGTCCATCTTGCTGTTCGTATTTTGCGCACCATCTGTGGAACACAAAAATAAATTAATGAAACTAGAAATAAAATTCCTATTATTGTCGAAAGGCTAATTACGTAGGTTTGGGTAGTGATGCTACTCCAAACGGTGTTGTCTAGGGTTGTCTGTAGGTTATTTTCTTTATTAATTAAATTATTAAAAATGTCAGAAGAGCTATCTAAAACCTGCTCTTTAGAAATATTAGTATAATTACTATACAAGGGTTTAAAACTAAATAATTTAAGGTCTACGGGTCTACTATATGAAGCTAAAACATTAATTGAAGTCGTTCTTAGCGCAACTAATGTAGTCGTTATTGTCTTTATAATGCAATTTCCAGATATTTGTATGATTCCGACATCTTGTAAAGAGACTTCTTCCCTTTCTCCGTCGCACACAATGGACACAGTTTCTTTGTGTTTCGTCAAAAATAGCCAAGTATTTGCCATCTGCAATCTTTTCCATATAATATTGTTTTTTACTTTGTAGGATTTTTTGTGACAGTCTGTACTATTGTTTTTTGTTGTTACATATTTAACTATGCAATTGGGATTTAATTGCATGTTTTTCACCGCCACAGGAAAACATACGAAGTTGTTATATTGATGAAGGCATTCTTTAAACTCCTCATGCGTGAGTTCAAAATAACGTTCATTATTGTAGTCGATGCCTATGAATATTTGTTGTATATCTATCACGTCATAGGAACCATCATGGTTTTTTATAGGTATTGGTGTAGCGTGTACCAATGTATATTTCGATTTTTCTGCTATCGGAAAGTACGCATACACCATAATGTGAGTCTCATTTTCTAATATCCTTGTTTCAATTAGCTTCGATTGAATGATGTTTAAGTTAGACGGTAATAATTTATTTCCTTTTTGAATTAATTCTGCTACATTTCTTGGTGATAATACACTGTATATAGTAGATTTCGATATGTATATGTCCATCAATCCTGAATAATGATCTATTACTTCTATGATATAGTTGTAAGCTAATTGATATGATTGTAGAACATTAATTTTCAAGTAATTTTGATCTATTGATTTATACCATCTGTTGTTATCATTAATGTATGTTATAGCTTGATTAAGCTTTGTTTGAAATGATTGTAATTTATTTCTTATTCTTTCTTCTGTCTGATTTACTGTTGAAATTGTTGATATCATAAACTTTGTTTGTTGATTAGCTGAATCTATTAGTCTCCGTTGGTTTTTCTGTAATGCGTCTAGGTCTTTATATACTTCGTCGTTTACTCCAAATATTGAAGTCATAAATTGTCCGAATAAACCTCTCTTTTTTCTGTTCTGATTAATTTGTGTCAAATATTCATGTATTCTCTTAACTTCATTTTCTTTCTCTTGTATATGATTATAATATTGTTGACAATGGGTCTCTGTGTTATCTATGACTAAGTTGTTGTTGTAACATAGGTCTTGAAATTGTTTAGATGTTTTTTAAAACTTTTTCTAAGTCATTTTTCAACATATATCTTTGGTAATATTTTCCAATTCGAAATGTTCCTCTATCTATGGTAACGTTTCTCATTTGTTCCACATATATCCATGGGTCCAGCTGTTTGACTACATAACTGGCTCCAGCTGCCGATAATAGTTGCACAATCACAATTAACATTAGCAACCAATAACTTAATTTGCTTGTCGATTGTTTGACAATTCGTCGATTCTTCACATTTGCTATGTTTATTTGAACAGGGGTCGTCGTCGTATTTTCACTTTTCTCTAAGTTTTCATTTACCGGAAGTGGAATTAGAGTGTGAATAGACCTTTTTTGATCAGCCCCTTGCGACCTTTGTAGGGTGACCACCCTCGTGGCTCCGTCCTTGCCTGGATGTATAAATTTGACCTTTGCCAAGGGCCATCTGCTTGGTGTTATATTTTCATCTTTAATTAAGACGATTGTTCCAACTTTTAAATTTTCTTCGTTAGATCTCCACTTATAGCGTTGTTGTAATTGGTGTAAATATTCTTTTGTCCACATCTTCCAAAAATCTCTTTTCATTTTTTGTATAAGTTTCCATCTTTGTAGGAGGTCTGTACTAACGTTTGTCTGGATGGGGTCTGGTACGCCGACAGATTCGCGTCCTATGAGAAAGTGGCTGGGAGTAAGTACTACAGTGTCGTTAATGTCTTCGGTTTGAACACACAAATGCCTTGAGTTCAAACAAGCCTCTATTTGATGTAAATATGTCGTGAGCTCTTCGTAAGTAAAGGTACTTTCACCTATAATTCTTTTTAAATGGTACTTCATAGATTTTACTCCGGCTTCCCATATTCCGCCGAAGTGTGGCGCTGCTGGCGGTATAAAATGCCAATGAGTACCTAAGTTTGTCAACGTGTTTTGAAATTGTGCCGATTGCGCAATTTCTAATATTTCTTTATGTAATAGGTTTGCAGTTCCCACAAAGTTCGTAGCATTGTCACTATATATGTGCGACACGTGACCTCGTCTAGCCATAAGTCGTCTCAGCGCAGCCAGGAAGGACTCCGCCGATAAATCCCCAACCAACTCTAAATGTATGGCTTTAGTTGCGAGACAAATAAATACGGCAATATATCCTTTATAGGATTTGTGACCTCTTCCTTTCATAGCGCGCACCTGTATGGGCCCGGCAAAGTCACAACCTGTGTGGCTAAACGGGTGTGATTGCGTCACACGCGGCCTGGGCAAAGCTCCCATTTTCTGTTTAGCTGTCTCAGCTTTATAGCGAATACATTTTACACATTTTTTAATGTGACTTTTTACTTTTCGTTTTCCTCCCAATAGCCAATATTTTTGTCGAATGTATGCTAGTGTGAGTCGATTTCCGCCGTGTAAGGTTTGCATGTGCGCGTCGTGTATGATTGTTGACGTCACGTGATGTTCGTGCGGCAATAATACAGGGTGCTTTTGTTCGTATGGCAAATCCGAATGTTGTAGTCGTCCTCCGACTCTTATCAAACCGTCTTCGTCTATGAAGGGGTCTAAACTAGAAAGTGGGTTCCCTTTTTTCAATGATTTTGCGCTTTTTAATGAATTATATTCTTCTTCAAATGAGTCCTTTTGTACTTGTAATAATATTTGTTTTTTAGTCTTGTCTATTTCGTCGCAACTTAATAATTCAGTTAATTTTTCTCGTCTTAAAAATCGCAAACAGTATGATAATACACGTACCATACGCAGAAAGCTCGAAAATCTTTTTGTGACGTCTTTCTCAGTTTTAATTTCGATTGATATTTGATGACATGTTTTCATCTCTTCGCAGGGCTCTGGGATTGTTTGCTCCGTGAATGTTAACTTGTTTGATTGTAGCCATTTTGGCCCACTCCACCATATTTCATGTTTTTTCAGTTTGCTGGGTTCTATGCCTCGAGTTATGACGTCAGCGGGGTTGTCTGCGGAAACTACATGATTCCACGTCGCTTGAGGTAAAGTTCTCTGTATTTCCGACACTCTATTGGCTACGAATGCCTGCCATCTGTCTGCTTCACCCTTTATCCATCCGAGTGTAATCATAGAATCGGTCCAACAATATACTGTAGCTATGTTACAGTTTATTCCTTTTATTACTTTATTAATTAATTTTGTCAATAGAACGGATGCACATAGCTCGAGTCGAGGTAGCGTCGCCTTATGTTTCTTCGGAGCAACCTTTGACTTGGCTTCCAACAAAGTAATGTAATGTTGTCCATTTATTTTTATTCGACTGTACACCACGGCTCCGTATGCTTTCTCAGACGCGTCACAGAACCCGTGTAATTCGATCTTAGCGTCTGGTATATAATGGGTCCACCTAGGTATTCTTATTTCTTCGATACTTTTTAATTGGTTTTGAATATCGAACCATTTTAGTTTTATATTTTCAGGAATTAAATCGTTCCAGTTAGTTTTAGTGAACCATATTTCTTGTAATAACAATTTCATTGTTATTATGACGGGTTGTAGCCAACCAAGAGGGTCGAATAATTTGGCTACTTCCGAAAAAATAAACCTTTTGGTCGGTTTGTCATTTGTTGTAACTTCAACTTTGTAGTAAAAAGTGTCGTTTTTTGGGGACCAATGCACTCCCAATGATTTTCTTGTTTCCTCCATGGACAGTTTTATCATATTATAGTCTTGATTTTTAGCAGGGAGGTTTTCTAATAATTCGACGCTATTTGATGACCATTTTCTTAAATTAAATCCTCCAGCTCGCAACATTTTTATTAGTTGTGTTTGTAATATTTTTGCCGATTCGACATCTTTTTCCCCTGAGAGAATATCGTCAACAAAAAAATCTTGTAGGGTGGTTTTACTGGCAATAGGGTAGTTTTGTTGTTCATCTTTTGCGAGCTGTTGCAGCGTTCTTATGGCCAGATATGGCGCTGCAGTCGTACCGTATGTAACGGTTGTCAATTCATATTCTTCAATGGTTTCAGTTGGGGAAAATCGCCATAATATTCGTTGGTATTTTTGGTCGTCTTTGTGAATTTTTATAAATCGGTACATTTTTTCAATGTCCGCCATAAAAACAATTTTATGTTTGCGCCACCTGAGTAGAATCGTCGCCATATCTTGTTGTAAACGTGGGCCTTTATACATATTGTCATTAAGGCTCACTTTTGTATTTGGCTTGTCGCTGGCGTCAAAAACTGTACGTAATTTTGTAGTCAACGCGTCTTCTCGAATTACCGGCTGGTGCGGTATATAGTATTTGCCCGCGTAATTGTCTTGTTTGTTTACTTTTTTCATATGATTCATATCCAAATATTCTTGCATAAATGCATTGTATTGTTGTCGTAAATCCGTTTTTTTTACGAGTGTCTTTTCTAATTGTAGGAGTCTGGCGGCGGCTTTTTGTCGCGAATTTCCATATTGTATGGAAGGGTCTTTTAATGGAAGCCTGACCGTATAGGTCCCATCCTGTGGGTCTCTTGTCGTTGTCTCGCTATAAATTTTCTCGCATATGCGGTCATCTTTATTTTGTGGTTTCTCGTCAGTAATTTCTTCTAATTCCCAGAATCTGCTGAGTTGTAATTCGTCGGTGCGCGTAATTAAACTTTTTATTTTCATTTCTCTGCATATCTCTGCTTGGCAAAACCCGGACAAAATCCAGCCCAATGCTGTATTTTGTGCTATCACGCCATTTTCAAATTTTTTGAAACCTTGCAATATCATGTTACTATAATCTTCTGCTCCCAAAATGATATCTACAGGGCCTCGTTTATAGTAGGTAGGGTCGGCTATAATTTTATTTTCCAACATTTCATTTTCCAGCGGTTCCAGGTTTTGTTTAGGTACGGCGCCAGTAAGCTTGGGTAATATAATAAGCGATGTTGATAGTAAATAATTACTCGGGAATCTCGGTCTCAGCGTGACGTCAATCATATAGTTTGAGGTCTTCGGGTTTTCGTCTGCGATGCCCTTTATTTCCGCCTTTATTCTTCGCCTGGGATGTCCTAGTAATTGTGCTACTTCCTCAGTACATAATGATGCTTCGGATCCTTGGTCGCATAATACACGCAATAGTTGTGATGTACCGTCGAACGTTGTTGTTTGTACTAAGGCCGTAGCTAAAAGTACAATTTTTTGTGTATCCGAATTTTGTGTAGCCACATTAGTTTTGTAAGTTTGTTTTTCAGTTTGTTGTGGCTTAGTCATGAATGATTTTGATGTTTCAGGTTTCATATTTTTTTGTGGATAATTTTTGTATTTTGTAGGCTGTTTTAATGTTTTATATTCCTCATAATTTCTATGCAACAGAGTAGAATGCGCCTTATTACATATTTCACATTTATTGTATTTTTGGCTGACGCACTCTTTCTTTGCGTCGTGCATGAGGCATTTATAACACATTTGCTTTTCTTGCACATTCCTAATGCGGTCATTTACATTCATTGTTTTGAATAATGGGCATTGGTGTATATTATGTTCATTATTGCACAACCAGCAAATACATTTTTTACTCGACTGCGTGTATAATAAAGGAGTGTTATGATTATGTCCATGGGTATTTTTTTCTAGATATTGATTGCTTGACCGAATATATGGTTGAGTGTTTACTTGCGATATTTTACTGGACTCCAGGCTTTTACTATGCTTTTCAAAAATTTCATTAATTTTGAAAATTCTTGTAATTTGTTTGGCTCGTCTAATTGGTCTTCATATTTCATATTTGTATCTTGATCCCACTTTCGTGTAACTATTCTTGTTAAAATCGGATCCCAGGTCGATATGTCAATGTTTTGATTTTTCAGGGCTTCTAGACTTTCGTTTATTGTGTCGTGCATTTCACGCAAATTCTTTGCAAATGGACTTTGTAATTTAGGCAAATCCAATAATTTGTCTACGAACGTTTGTACAATAAGTCGTTCATCTTTATATCTATTAATCAATAATGTAAGAGCTGCATTATAGTTGACCTCATTGACGGACAAATGCTTTATTAATTTTTCTGCGTCACCGCGTACGTGGGTTTTTAGGTATTGCATCTTTTCAGTCGTGGAAATAGTACAGTCGTCGTCTATAATTTTTTTAAATAAGTCGAAAAATGAATTCCAGGATTCGTAACTTCCTGTGAATACTGGCAAGGTTATTCTTGGCAACTTAGTCGATGAAGTTTTCAAGCTTTGAATGTTTGATTCGTTTATTTTGTCTTGTATTTTGTCTATAATAGTGTCGAATTGCGTTTGCGCGTCTATGTGCAGGTCTTGTCGGAAATACTCGTGGCTGAGTGTACTTTGTTCTAATAATAGTTGTATATGTGCGTCGTCGATTTCTTGCCATAATTTTTCAAGTTGTTTTGTTATAGATTGTAGTTGCCATGACGTTTTATTTTCACAAATAGCTTTCTCTGCTATCTCTAGTTTGCGTCGGAGCTGTCTCAATCTGTACATTTGAATGAACATTTGGGGTGTCGTTTGTTGGTCGCTGTCTGAGTCGGTCTCTAGAGGGAAATTGATGTCGACGAGCTCTTCGACATGGTGTAATTTTTCCTCTACTTGGTCAAGGTGTTCTGTTGCTAGGTCGTAGATTTTTTGTATAGTTACTTCAAAGTATTTTTGCGTCATATACCGGTGAGTCATTACTAATTCTTGTTCTTCTAATAGATGGTGGTTTTGTCGTGCTCTCTGGTAAATGCTGTTTAACAGGGCTCTTCTGTCGTTAACATACTTCTGTGTCTTCCTGGTCGGTGAGTCTTTTTTGATGTTATCCCATATTTTTTTGATTTCAAGATAGTCGTTTTCTTGACTCTTGATTAAATCATTGATCTCTGTTACGTCCATTGTGTCTTCTTTCTTCGCTCTTGAATGCCCTAATGGTCCCTAACCTACACCTATCCAGCTACCCTATCGTCAGTGCGCACCTCGCCTACACCCTCGGCTCGGTATTATGCGACTTCTCAATGAACTGGGGAGGTCCGCTTGTGGAAGGCCAGCCACCGAACCGCTACCGACGAGGGATGTCTATAGGCTACAGTGAAACACTAGGTCTGTCTCGATATGCAACAAACTGATGCTTTGTGGGTTCACCAGCCGGTCGCACACGAAACGTTCAGTCAGTCTTTGTCATCTAGTCCCTAGGGGGGGAAAAAGGAGGGCCGCGGTTTTGGTTCAAATTTAATATCGAAGGACCATAATGTACGGTCAGCTAACTACATTCACGTGTCTATTGTATAGTGTTATGTGTATGTCGGGTAATCAATAAAACTGTATAAATTATTAACTTTAGTGTGACTGTGTAGAACTGTAATGTGCTGTAATAGTTAGCCGACTGTACAAGAAAGGGTGAGGTTAAATCTGTAACCTACAAATAACCCTAATTTCCTACCTAACCACCTAACCTATCCATACACTACGTATATATAAATATATAAATAGATGCGGGATACCTATTGCCGTGAGACCTAAGGCAATAGGCGGAGGAGAAAGGGATGAAATGTTTGGAAAGGTTTTCTCACTGCCGGTCAAGCAGACTCACAAGACCGATCGTTGGATGGCTAAAGGTGTCTTGGCCACAGTGAGAGGAAGCTGCAAGTCATAGACGGAACGGCGTCGTCCAGGTCTCGTCCAGTAGTCGTCCGGTAAGTCCAGTCACGTAGTAGTTTTCCTTCAGGGCGTCGTCGTGGCTAGCTCAGCTTGGTGGTCGTCTTGTCAAGGGGTGCCCAATTGAAACAGCGTTGAGTCCAAATCCAAAGAGAGTTTATTTACAAAATTTACAGCTATTTATATCAAAGTTTACTACATTAGTGTGTGTACATGTAACATACGTCAATTTATGAATTTACAAGTTCTGCACAAAAACTGCTAAGTTTTTGGTAGGTCAACGTGCTGCTGACTAAGACGCCTGTTCACTCGCGTGAACACTCGGCTTTCTTGGCGGAAGCCCAGGACAGGGATGAAAATCGGTTGCGCGTTGTTCGAACTTCTGTAGTCATTTAAAATACTGCGACAAGTAGTTAAAAGTATGGCAAAGTAGAGAACTTTTAAAGTTTCATTCACGGTTCTTACATGGTTCTAGGTAAAACCAAATAAAAAAATGCTCAAGCTAAATAACATTATAACTTTAAAATTTACTTACACATTTTTTAATCACTATCTTATAGAAATTCATTAATTATGGATTCTCCATCATTAATTGTATCGTGAATTATTCGAAACTTATGTTTTGGTTTAGAACGTGTTCAAAGTTGTTTTTATTTCAGTATTGCAGAAATACCTACATCAATGTATCGTAGATATGATATAAGTGAAATAAATCGGAATTTGGAAACATTATATGCATACCATTGCATGTGTTCTCTAGAAATCTCTTTAAATTTAGAGTTGTATTACAGTTGAGACTATTATATCACATATAACTTAATAAAATTCAGTATACTAGGTTTGAATTTTACAGAAAAAACACTGAAAAAACATTTAAACGAATGTGTTATAACTTACACTATAAACTAGACAAGAAAATCGTCCCCATTACACAAAAAAAAAAAACCATCAAAAAAGTAAAATAAACATCATAACATTGTCCAGTATATTTAACAGACATCTTTATTTATTTAATATTTTATGTACACACAAGAATAAAAATATAATGAATGAGACTTAGAGACTAAAAATGTACATTATAAGTTTTTCTATTAAAATCCTCCCGTATTTCCAGTATACAAGAATATCTAATTATCAGCAACACAAAACTTAACAATCACCTGTTACTTAGTTATGTCAAAATGGGTTGTAGCGAATAAGTTATTTATAATATGTGAGCTATCACAGAAAAATATTAAATAAGGTTTGAATTCAGATTTCAGTTTTTGTAGTTGTTGTTTTTTTGGTTTTTTTATATATAATATTTATCGACGATTTATATCAAAAATATATTGTAAAAGAAAAATAAACATTCTGCAAGTGGGCTTTTACTGCATATAAAATCATCACAACACGAATTATTTGAAATTCTTGAGTCTCAGTTTGATGCCATATATTTATTTTATTATGTAAAGGGATTCCAAGCTATGAAAATAACGCTTTTAAGATACAATATTGTTGCTAGCCTAATCATCTAATTAGTAAAACAAATTAAATAACTCAGTAGGTTTTAGTCTTGAATTCCAATAGTTTTCAAGTTTGAATTAAAAAATATATATTTATTTCGGTCTGATTACTAGCCCACCTGTAGATATAAACCAATTTAGTAGCCAAGTATTCAACAAATATTTTGAATTATCATATTTCAACAAAAGCAAATCATTTTTTCAAACCCTTAATCCATGACAATTTTTCTAATATTAATCTGAATACTTGTAAATCCAATTCTGAATACAAATGGGAAGAAAAAATCACTGTAGTCAGCGTCATAAAAACGTTGCAGAAAATTGGAGTACTAATAAAAAACTTAGCTTTGCAAAATGCTCAGAAAATAGTAGATTTGCATGCAGGAATAAAAATATTTATGGTGCTGCATGCAAATATTATTTTTACGTTAACCTGCTAACTATAAAACTTTCACGATATCTGACGAGGAATGTGGATCGTAAGTACTGAAGTACTTAAAATAAAATAAAATGGGTATTATGTGCCTCATTTACGCCGTTATTAATGTTTTACTGGGTAAAAATCAGTAAGAGTTGATATTATAAATTTTGGCAGAATATATTCACATTTTTTGAGCATCCTACAGTTTATCTATAACATTTAGTATAAAATTTTTTTTTAAATTGCAGTATACATAAATTCAACAAAATAAGACAGCTATATAATTGCTAAACTATAGGTACGTACTAAAGTGCGTTATTGTAATAGGCGAAAGTGGAGTAAAGCCGAGACGCTAAGGCTTCCATAAAATAAATATTAAGTTTCAAGAAATATAAATAAACATTTATAATAAAAAATAAAAAAATTATCAATTTTTAACAGCTTTATTTTTACGCTTTTGCTTGAGCAATGGAATGTGTCAAGTTCTTCTGGTTTCCAACTCGAGCAGCCTTTATGGGCTCAATTCTTGCATTGGAAGCATCGCAACTGCGCATTGCTTCTACACCATATTACCATAAATTTTAGAACAATACACACACATATCGTCCGACAGTTTTCTTTCCTTTTGAGACTAGCTATGCTTGCACTTAGTTTTGAAATCTTCTCTTTATTATTTTTTTGGACTCATTTTCTTCTAATTCTAGTTTATGAGTAGATGACGTTATAATAGCAATACCTCTATGGGCATTTGAAATCGTTTATCTCACAACATGAGGCTTTGGTAAAATATCAGCAAGAGAAAAAGCCGAAGCAGTCGAGGGTGGTTGCCATGAAGTGCTTGGTTTTGGACTGATTTCCGATGGAACAAATTTATTTGGGTGTGAGGTGATTACTAAAAGTCACTATGTCATTAGTTACATCTTAAAAAAAAAGGGTTTCGTATGATCATTGTCTGTTGTAGTAGCAGACACACATTTTGACGTGAAAAGATTCAAACGGATTAAATGTTTCAGATGCGAGACTATACCCACTTCTTTCTTCAATTATCTCCAGAATAGTTTTTCATACTTTTTTCATTTAAAAACTCTCGGTCAGTTTTTCTTTTATAATTCTAATGGATTTGCTGTCTGTAACAATACAATGATGCGTAAATGTATTTTGAAGTTGTACAAAACCGGGTACCAACCCAGGTTTGACCCCGTGCGGTTTTGCCCCGAACGCACTGAAAAGAGACAATGCTTAAAATACCCTAAAAGCGACAATTCGTACCCATAGATTTTAAGCCACGCTCCTCACTCACGACCGGACGCGACACGGCCAATCTGACCTGACGCACGTCCTCGTTTGTTATTTTGATTTTGTGCCTTATCACAGTTTTAACAAAGCCTTTACATTTCAAAAACAGGTAGTTTAAATCAAAGCTTCAATTGATTTAAAAGTTTATTAATCTTTACTTTACAGAAAATAATTTCATATCTTCATTGATGTGATTTAATTAATAATCTTAGCTAGGCGTAGTCCATCATAGTTCATCATTACTTAAACATTAAGTATCAAAGAATACTGAGTACAAGTACCATAAAATGGTACTACTACTATATACTACTACTATACTATCCTGATAGCAGTTATAAGGCGATATAATATAATACTCATGACAGATTAATTCTATGAAGCGACTATCGTACTCATAAAATCTAAGCCACGCTCCACACTTATGACCGGATCCTTAACCCGCAGTCGCGATACGTTTTGCTCAAGCTGTCAATTACACATTCAGGATGAATGCAGAAATGTACGTGTCTTTAAATGGAACGATATTTAAATCATAAGAACAATTGAAAAAATATTACATAAAGAATCATAATTTAGTTTCCCAGCACTATTATCATAATTGCGATTAGATATAGGTAATTGAAATAAACATGAGAAAGGAAATCTAAATTTGCTTAAAAAATCAACCTAAATTCAACTGGGTTTCGAAATAATTTATATCTTCTACTCTGCTAGCATATAAACTTTTTCTGTACAAACTACAAATGGCTCATTTGGTATTTATTACACTGCCTTGATTGAGGAAATAAATCTAATTATCCCATTTAATCGTTCATAGACCTTATTTACTATGTAATTAGGATAGAAATATAATATAAGGATACACAAGACTCGCTCGCGTAATAATACGTAACTGATTACCAAATAAAAGTAAAATCTAAGTATAATCTTCAAAAAAAGCATTTAAAAATGTGAAATGATTAACAATATTTTTTGAATTTAAACAAATATTTGTACACTGCGCCAGTGCCGGGATGCACTCGCGAGAGTAAGTAAACACGGTTTTGAACCTTTGGGTAATTGATATGAGGTGTGATGGTAAATTACTTATTTACTCGTGTGTTACAAAATATTTATTATTTTAAGTTCAGTTCTAATAAACAAGTCGGAGTGTTTATTTTTTTTAAATTTATTTTTTTCCCTCCACGGGAAGGGCAGGAGGATAAAAAATGCTCTGACGCATACACTGGCGCGCGCGATCCAGGTTATGTGGGACTCGTTCCGACGCCGACCAGAACCACTACCCACTAAAAAAACCCCTGTCAGCTCGTGCAATTTTTTTGCCACTCAGCCTTCATCTGAGCGACGGCCAATTGGAGAAAGAGGCCGCGCTAGCGGGGCCAAGACGGGGTCACCCGCTGGGATTTACCTAGCACTGTAGGTGCTCAAAGCACTGAATGTGAATACATAGCACTGAAGGTGCTCAAAATGAAAAATAAAAATTGAATTAATTCGAATTTATGTAAGAATTAGGAGTTGCGGCCTGAAGGGCTTCGAAATCTAATGTTAATTGCGTGGGTTCGCCAGTGTGCGCGTTTCTCGGTCTAGTGACTTTGAATTTCAAATCTAAGACAGGAGCAGTATATGAGACTGAATCTCGAACTAGAGGATTGGGATGGGATCCGGCGCGTTTGAAGAACGATTCTGAGAGTGTTTTTAGGTGCTGTTGCACTGTAGGTAGTCAAGATCTCATTGCAGGTCCGCGTTGCGCACGTACCAAGGTGCGTTTGTGGCCCTGCGGCAGAAGAGATTTTGAATTAGCTGCAGTTTGTGCAGGATGGAGGGTTTGGCGTGGGCAAAGATTGGCGAGGCATATGTAATGACGGGTCTAACGCAGACCTTATAAAGCGTACGTTTATTTCTGAAAGACATTTTACTTTTACTACCTAACATACTATAAAGACGGCCTAAGTAAAAACGTGCGAGTTTCGTTACTCTATCGACGTGAGGTTTGAAAGAAAGCGTCTGGTCTAAGGTGATGCCTAAATATTTGGTAGTGCCTAGTATTTTAACGTTGATTGTTGGCGATACGACGTTGTTTGCAGTCGAAGTAAACCGCAGAGCTCTTTTCTGGGTTTACATCGATACGCCATTTTTGAAACCATGCACCGAGGGCTTTTACAGCCTTTTGGAGTCTGGGCGTGAGGCCCGGGACACTGAGGCCTTTGGTGTAAAAGGCAGTGTCATCGGCAAAGAGGGCGAGTTCGACGCCTTTCGGTGGGACGGGAATATCGTTAGTGTACACGGTGTACAATAGAGGGGCGAGGACTGAGCCTTGAGGCACTCCAGCCTTTATTAGACGGGGTTCGGAAAGCGTGCCTTCATGTTTAAATCGGAACGTACGATCTTTGAGAGAGGACGCGGTTATCCTAACTAGGCGATCCGGTAAGCCTATTTTGTAGAGTTTATAGACGAGACCGCTGTGCCAGACTTTATCGAAAGCCTTGGCTACGTCAAAGAAAACTGCGACCGTTTTAAAACGCCGCGGGTAGAATCCGTCGAGTATGTATTCGAAGATTCGATGAACTTGCTGAGGGCAGGAGTGCTTAGCACGAAAGCCAAACTGATGGGGAATAATGAGAGGTTCGCCATCCGTTGGAAACAGGTTCCGCATTCTCGAGAGTATGACTCTCTCAAGAAGTTTAGACATTGCCGGAACATTAAGAGGTTTACCCGGGTTGGGAATACCTATGACTGTCGCTTCTTTCCAGGCTTTTGGAAAGTAGCTATGGTCGAAGCAGGCATTGAACCTGTTGAGGCAGGTGCTTAAGTGCGTGGTTGGAAATACCATCCGCACCCGGAGCCTTTTTGGACTTTAGACTTTTAATGAGAAGCGAGATTTCATCATTAGAGACTGTGACGGGGTCGGCGGTGATGGGGAGAGAGTCTCTGCGGAGAACTTCGTCCTCCACCGCCTGGATGTGAGAGGGATTTGGGGGTTGCGTGCTGGGCGAGCATTGAGACGAAACGCTGTCAGCGAAGCATTCGGTTTTCTCTTCGACTTCGAAGGCGATAGAGCCATCGGGACGAGTGAGAGGAGGGACGTGAGAGGCGGCGTCTACGCGTAAGGCTCGGGCCATACTATAATACGCTTGGTGGGACGGGGAGATATTCTCCATGAGATCGTTCATCTGAGCGTCTCAGAGGCAAGACCTGACTTTACGTTGTAACTGATTCGCAGCTAATCTACAGGCGGGCGTGGGCTATTTCTGGGCTCTCCGGAGAGCCGCGTTCTTAGCTTGAATAAGATTGCTAACGGCTAAGGGAAGTGTGGGTTTGCCTTGCTTAGCAACCTTTTGTTGTCATTGATGGCTGAGTTGATAGCATCAGTGAGAGAACTTACTAATGAATTTATTTTATCCGGGCTATCTTATTGTTCGGGCGAGATCGCGAGCGGAGAGTTCGGGGCCTCTATGGCTGAAACTAACGTATTTTTAAAGCCTTTCCAGTTGGTAAAGGTCTTAGGAGAGGTGACGTTATCGTTAGGCGGTCCTAGCACGAGGGAGACGGGACGGTGATCAGAGCCTAGGTCATCGAGTGGTTCTATAGACCTGAGATCGAGGTTGATTCGCTTGACAATTGCAAAATCGAGGATGTCAGGAGAGTGGTTTGGGTTGTCGGGATAGTGAGTAGGAGTGGTGGGAGAGATGTCGTCTAGGTCAAGTGACTTAGTGATATTAAGGAGATGGATACCGCTGGTGTTGGTTCATAGGCTCGTCCAGTCAGTATGTTTGGAGTCAAAGTCTCCGAACATTATGACTGAATGGCCTCAAAGTAGCTGCGGATTGGACTAGTGCCAATAGGTATGTAGACTGAAGCTATGATGACGGTCGGATGACCAGTCATAGCCAATCTACACACAGTGGCTTCCATGTTGAGGAGAGGAGGGGTAGGAAGAGGACAGCAATGAAAACCTCATTTGTAATATATAGCAGTACCACCAAAACCGACGAAGTTAGGCCTATCGTTACGGATGAATGCGTACTTGGGAATAGCGAATCCCCTGGTGCGGTTTGCAGTAAGTCATGTCTCTTGGAGAAGCAATAAGTCTGGCTCGTTGATCTGAAGGAACAGTTTGAGCTCAGGAAGGTTAGTACTGAGACTACGAACGTTAAAAGAAACTAGGGATAAGTCCTTGGGTTTGATACGACCGGACGCGGGATTTGCGGGTCTAGTCATTATATTTGCTTATTTACGAATTTATATAAAAATAAAATTTATAACGTACTTAGAAGCGAGTGATGCTCGGCTAACGCAAATAAACGCTCTTGAGGAGAGCGCGCGGCTCGCAATTTGCGTGCGAGTACGGAAATTTCGTTAATGTCGACGTTTTGAATGGCGTCGGACACGGTCTTCATTTCCTAAGCCAACGACGACTGAGGTGAAGACGAAGGAGCGGGACGCGGCCTTACGGGAACTACGGGAGCTGGGATAGGACGGGAAGGTGCAGGTGGGGTGGCCGGACGCTGCCTCCAGGACAGAGCCGGAGTTGGCGACGGCTGCTCGGGCTTTACTTCCGGGACCCCGGTTGCGCAGCGGCGGGAAGTTAGCTGGCAGCGGTCGCACTGCCCACGGTGGCCGCGGGGGTTGGGACGCTCGACGGAGATATTTGAAAGTCCGCAGATTGTGCGAGCCTCTCTGAAGATCTCCCTCGAGTTGGGAGTGTTGGTGAGGCTAACTAAAGCTAGTGGAAAACGCATACCACGGTTTGAATGCATCTTGTGCACTGCTTCAGCCGGGAAGCCCTGAGACTTAAGGTCCTCTAGAATGTCGTCGTTACTGAGTTAAAACGGGACGCCCCGTAATACCGTGCGGATCTTGCCCTCCTCCGGGAGGGCGTAGGTGTGGTACGCGATTTGTTTAATTGAAAGTAACCTAGTGAATGCGCAGAAGTCGTCGATGGTCGCGACCTGGATTTTGATTGAATTGCCTGCGTTGGTTGCTTTGACATTCGAAACCGGCCGCAGCGTAAGTCCTACAGAGGCTTATCTTAAGTCGTCAAGGACGAAGCGAGATTTGTACGAATCTCAGCGTATGAGTATTGCTACGAGTTGTCGTCGTGAGACGACAATCGTGACTCAACAGCTGGTGTGACCGCGAACACGTCCGAGCGGGGCCGGACGCAGAACGGATCTGAGAGTGGTGTTTGAGTATTGCTACGAGAGAAGTCGTGAGATAACAATCGTGACTCGGCAGCCGGACGCAGATCGGGTCTGAGCGTTTATACGTGTGTTTCACTTAATAAGGAACCCGATCTCCTCATGGCGAAGCTGGACTCGGGCGGCGACCGACGCGACGCCGCGAACTTAGCAAGCAGTCTGTATTGAATATTACGTGTTCGCTATAAACTTTAAATTTGAAATTTGATTTTGCACTTATTATATTAGTTTCATACTATAAAGTTGTGTTTCATACCTTTAAATAAATATGGCTTAAATATACTCCAAAACCGAAGAAAAAGAGGTGATAAAACGCAAAATGCAGCGGGCAGCAACGAAGCTCAAAGTGACCAATCGGAACATATTAAGATCAACAATGTTTTGCTTAGCACAATATTAGCAATAATTGTGTTAGTTATTGCAGTATTTTTATTTTGTTTTTATTTTCATTGGATAACAAACAGTGTACATAATTATACAGTCTTACTACAGAAGACATAGTTAACTTAACACAATTTACATGCTATCACATACAAGTAAGAAAGCGTTTGTTTTATGTCACAAACAATAGAGAAGAATCCCAATACCAAAAAAAAAGAAAACACATACATTTATAAATATACAAGAAAAAAGCAAGAAAATTGAATATGACAATGCACAAATCCACATTATAACTAGCCGGGTGTATGCATCACTTCTTTGGTCAGTTCTTCAAACGAGAGCTCAATATCGAAAACAGAACGATAAAGAAGCTCACAATATTAATTAAGCCAGTAGAATACAAACACAGTAAATGTTATTTCAGGAATCGCCCAAAAACGGTTCGAGAAAACAGAAAACAATGTGTATTATTTGGTGTTAAACCATTTGGAGGATATTACCCGTTTAAATGTTAATGGACTGGAATTGAATAAATCCAAATCCACAGAATCCGCGAGTGCATTTAAGTAATTACTCGCTCTGACAAAAAAAGAAAATTTCCTTTAATTGGTATTACTGTACTGTACGTGCAAAAATACTGGAAGTCTAACGGATTTTGTGGGTACACGAAGATTTATGTTAGATAGAAGATATAGCGAATCTACTTTTGACTGCGCTATTTTAACTAAGATAGAAACATCTGCTATCTTACGTCTTTCTGCAAGAGGCAAAATAAGATGTCTCTTACATCTCGACTCATACAGTTTATCATAGGTTTTGCTCTTAAACTGTAAGTACCTTAAGCACTTTCGCTGGATTGTTTCGAGTCTGCTGACGTATACGTCATATTGTGGATTCCAGATCTGAGAACAATACTCGAGAGTGCTACGCACTAAACTACAAAATAGTATTTTAACAATTTTGACACTTTTGAACTGCGAACACGTTCTTATTACGAATCCCATAGATTTATTGGCTTTCCTGGCAACATGGTCTATATGTTTTTCAAATGTTAATTTAGAGTCAAGAATTACGCCGAGATACATATATCATTGACTCGTTGAAGATTCTGTTCTTTGATATTGAAGCAAAATAAAATAGACTGTAATTTGCGAGAAAAAGTTATTAAGCGATATTTCGAAACATTTAAATCCAAATTATTCTGGAAACAGTATTTCTGAAATCTTGTTAAATCTTCTTGAAGGCGCATGCAATCGTCCACTGATCTTATTTTTCGATAAATTTTCATGTCGTCAGCATATAGAAGAAATTTTGAATTACGGAAACAAGAAATAACATAATTAATGAAGATATTAAATAATAACGGGCCGAGTAATGATCCCTGTGGGACTCCAGAGGGGATCGAGCGCCACGAAGATTGATACTCATTTAGTGCAACAGATTGGAATCGATTGTGTATATACGACGCAAACCATCTAAAAAGATTACCATGGATACTGGTGAATAATAGTTTTTCAAGCAAGATTTTATGATCTATACGGTCAAATGCCTTACTTAATCGGTATAAATACAATCGACCTGTGAACCAGAGTCTATAGAGGATGTAACATCATTGACAAAGGACAGGACATTTGTAGCAGTAGATCTCTTTTTTAGAATTCCATGTTGTTCAGCGATAAAAGAACATGACAAGGAGCTATAGACTTGATTAAAAATAATTCTCTCAAATATTTTTGCGAAAAGGGATAGTTTTGATTGGCCTATAATTTTTGACCTCGCCTTTGTCACCGTTTTTGTGAACGGGAGTGATAAATGCACACTTCCATACTCCGGGTACAATTCCTTCATTTAGCGTTGGAATAATATGAAGAGAGGCTTCGTTAAAACTTTGGCACATTTACTTATAAATATGGCAGGTATGTGCCTATAAGTTTTACCAAAGATGCCACAATAAATGCTTAAGAAAGGAAACTCTTCGTTACGCATTGCAACGGATTCGTACCAGGTTATTCGGGCGTTCTGGAAAAAACGCCACAGCCCAGCCGGAAGAGGTTTGAAATCGGTGATAAAAAAAATGTAGGTGCTACAGTGTAAAAAGTGAAAAAAAAAAAACATGAACAAAAACACAACACAACAAAAACAACAGCACAGCATATGTGTCGTCGTGAAACAGCGGATTTATCTATTTGACGGAAGAGTGGTGTAGTGTTAAGTAGCCTTGCTTCATACGTCGGAGTTCCAGTTTTGGTTCTTGGTCGGGGTATTTCGTTGTATAATGAACACAGGTGTTTGTTCTCTGGTCATGGTTGTTTGTATTTAAATATGTATGTTTATTCTGGGTTCCCCCCCAGTTCGCTGTATGAGCATCCATAACACAAGCTTTTATGCTCTGCTTACTTTGGGGCCATACGTAGTTGGTGTGTTTGTCTCGGGATTTATTATTATTATTATAATGGTATGTCACGTGGACTCACAACAGTTGCTCGTTCTGCGTACATAAACAGAAACGATCGTTCTGCGTTTCCAAGCAGACTTATACCGTCAACACGAAACTTCCAAGAAGTTCATCGAAAGTTATCCAACGTCGGATTCGGATTAGCAAGAGATCGCCGTGAGCAACAAGTTGTCATTATTGACAATTCTGTAGAAGAGCGCATTTTAAACGATTTGTTTGCTGATTTCACAACCAGCATAAGACTCTTAGACGCTTGGCTTTGCGTCACGGGATTTCAAAAACATCCGTATGGCGAATTTTGAAAAAGGAGGTATTGCATCCATACTACGTATATTTTGCAGTGAGTGCTACATTTGCATGACAATGTCGACGTGAAATTTGCATGAAAATCGTGCGTAATATCTTTGTGAATTCAAAGGAAATGTAGGAATAATCCACAGTAATTAAATTTTTAATTCATCATTAAAGTTTACAAAAAAAAAAAAATTAAAAAAATGTCTTCTTCTTTTTTGTCGATAATTTATAATCTAGTTTTACCCTCTTTTGGGGTTGTCCTTTATCCAGGCACACGTTGTATTTTTTCTTCTTTACTCATGTCAACCTCTTTACTAAAATATCGCAGCATTCTGACGTGTTTCGTCAGGCCTAGCCGTGACAGTAACTTAAGGCATAACCAGTATCAGCTTTCATTTTTTTTCTGAACATTATGTAATCTATACAAAGCTTGTGGGTGCGAATCGGTCATCAAACTCTGTTCATTTTTCAAAGACAGGCCAACACACCATCGCCTCTTATCAAAAACTGCCATTTGTTCCACCTGTGCTACGACACGCACATCCTCTGAGTTCTGTCGCGGCTTGCCAGTCAGCCATGTTGCCATGTTGCCGAGTTGCCATGGACTCAATATTAAAAAAAACTACTTACCTCTTGATGAAGCTCTTGTAGCGCGAGGTTTTCATCGCCGTCTGCTGAGAAGAGAAAGGAGCACCCGCGGCGGGTGTCCAGAGGGCCACGCGCCCATGTACACACCATCCCAAGGCCTTGAGAGTAACGCATGGTTCATTCGGTTTCCTAACGACAACATTTAAAGGAATAAGCATGTGGTTATTATCCTGACCGATCAACATTTCTGGTTTACATTTTTCCTTTAAAAAAATATTGTTTTTGATTATTTACGAATAATGAACGTATAAGTTACAATCAACAATTGATAAATCTTGGGCAGGCAAGTCGAGCTGTTCGAAACTCCTAGCGCTTATATTGAACATATAATTACTCATATTTGAAAGGGATAATTTAACCATCTGTGATTTACTAACAACATCATTGTTATTCCAAGGCCCACTAATACGCAGGGTCTTTCTCTTGTCGACCAGGCCCGCCATTGCCGCTTGAGTTCATCAATGAGACAGTTGCGGTTGTATTTATTTTACCAAGCGGACCGTTAATAATGACAGGAACTACTTTTAACAAAACTATAAAATTACTTACGTTAATGTTAGTTATCGTTTCCGACTGTGTTAACTCTCCCGACGACGATGGCTCAGCCGACCTTTGCTTAGTACTGTTGACAATCTCTTCTTGACTATCATTATTTGGTTTCATTATTTCATAGTGTAGGAGGCGATGATGGGCTTGATCGCATTACTCTCGTCATACATAGGTCACGTAAAATTATTTAAACTTCACAATAAATTATCACAAACCTCCTTTCCTCACATTGAGGGTTACATGTATTGCATGCAATCTGGAATTCTGATCAACTTTCATTGGAACGTAATTTTTATGTTTCCGGTAAGCCCTATCCCTAATATTAAGTGCTTTTCGTAAATCTTCGTTGAACCATATTTTTACTTTAAACCGGTTCAAGCTTGTCAAATAATGAAACTAGATTGGTATTTAAAATTTTTAGTTTTTCATGTATCATTATATATATGTCGGAATGAGGTAAAGAACACATTAGCTGATTTGACAATAAAAGTGCCACATATCCAGTCATGAGCTTCACTGAACGCCGTCTTGTTGCAACTTTTATTCTGAAATATTAAATATAAAATATTATGAAATTATCATAATTAACGTTATTTTAGAAATGGTTGTAGCTAGGGTATGTTCAATACTAAGTATTAAGGCCCTAACTAGCAAACTTCTAAATGTACAGCCATTTGCCAACAGATGGCGTATGGTGTATTTTAAATTGCGCAGCGAAGTTTTGTCATATTTTATAAATATACTTTATTGTTTAATAAACGAAAATCCACGATCCACGATATGTATCTTTCGATCACTGTGATATGTATAACTCTTTTGTATCTTTATCACAAATGTATTAGTTGTTCACGCTCGCGAATCACTCTCGCTACTCAGTAGGTTTGCTCTTCTCAACGCGATCACAAATATATCAATGAGAGATATAAAACATATGATCAAATGAAAGATTACTGGTTAATTTGGTTTATTCGGCTGCTGTTTCTTAGTGATGGCGCCGTTTTGCGGTATCTAAACAAAACTATTTATCAGTACCAAATAACGGATTCTGAAACTATGTATTTTGAAAACTATTTGTTGCGAATTGCGAGACTTCTTTTCCTAGCATTGTGCGAGCGAGATAAACATATGACGCGTGCGTGAGCGAGTGAGTTGTAAAGAAACAGTGATACATTTGGATATGAACGGATATAATGAGTGATTGATTCAAACGGAGTGATACATATCTTTTTTATCTATCACTCCTGAGTTACCCATCGCTACTAGATAGATATGTAAAAGAAAGGTTTGGTGTGGAAGGTAATGTTAAGGCGTGCACATTGCTGAATATTCGCCACGTGTTGATTCTAATTAGCCGCTTTTAAAATAACTTGTGAAGAATCTTATAGCGCAAAGTGTCGATTGTATTGCTTCTCTTATCACAAGATATGAACTATGAAATGCTGTACTATTATTTATTGGAAGAATATAAACCTGTGCTACATAATCTGAATATTATTGCAGCGTGACTACCTTGTGAATCCCGTATTTTGATAAATAATTTCTAAGGCGTGTGTCTTCATGATGCATTTCTTTATCGTTAGAGCAGTCGGCTTCATGTACTTAACTTGTTTTAACCCATTGATACATTTGGCTGTCACTAGGGAAGCCAACTCCTTCACCAATAGGCAAACGACGTTTTTGAATGGCGGTACATTTATACATTTGAGATTGGTGCCAATAGCAGTACGAGTATTAAGAAAGACAGCAAAAATATAAAATAAAACTTTATTCATGGTGCGTGGCTAGTACCTCATATGCCATAATTTGACCTTACCAACAGCTTCATTAGAGAAAAAGAAAGAAAGAAAGAAAAATATTTAATATGGCGTAGTACCTTCGTAAGTGTCTACTTAGACAAAACAATTTCTATAATTGATTTGTAAATAAAGTTTGCTCTATGTACTATACATTATTCAGGTTTCTATTCTAACTTAAATAAATAAAATTATGGTATTATCTTACATAACTTAATTTGAACAAGTCCATCCTCTTTTTTGGAGAATATAATCGCCGGCGTATTCCCAAGCTTACTATGTGATTATGTTCTCGTCTTTAAGTGGACTTGGACCAAAGCCAGAACTTGGAACGGATTCTGTAAATACTTTACGAGTAGCTCTGGAAAGTTAAATGGCCATTTGGAAACAACTGGTTTGGTGGAAACTTTGGATAAATGGTATAAAATATGATATTCAGATAATATAAAGAAATGTGTGGAATTTATTTTATTTGGATGCATTTCAAATGATAATTCAAGGATTTTATTATGTTAATGATCAATAAGAGGCTTAACTGTTCTCAAAATCATGTTTAAAATAGTACCTCATACATATTTTTTAAACTTATTCAATCACCTGATGCGGATAGGCAATATGCATAGACTGGCCAGACGTTCTATCCTTTGTCTATCTTAAAGTACATTTTGCTTAGCAGCTGAACAAAATGTTTTGATAGCACTTTTTGCTTCGAAACGTTGAGATAAAGAATGAGCTGCCTGTGGCAGATATATTGAGTAAATTTTTAAATCATCATATTTCATTTAGGAAACAAACATTTAAAATATTAGAGATAGATAGATTTAAATAGATATTATGTGTTAATTTACTTCGCCACTAGTAAACAACAATTTTTTACGTGTTTTTTTAAATCTTCAGACAAACACACGAACTGTATGGCCCCAAAGTAAGCAGAGCTTCTGTTATGGATGACCATACAGTGAACTGGGGGGGGGGGGCAGAATAAACAAACATATATAAATATAAACAACCATGAACCGAGAACAAACATCTGTGTTCATCACATAAATGAATGCCCCAGCCAGGACTCGAACCTGGGACCTCTGGCGTATGAGTCAGGGCCACTAACCATTTCGCTACTTGGCCGTCGCCAAGGCGCGTCGCGTTTTGGGTGTACATTAAAAGGTACCTTAATTTTGACGATTCATTCCTCGCTTCGTACTCGACACCTATGAAGAAGAATGAAATCTTAATGTTGTGGAGAATGTGCAAAATAAATCAAATCAGAACTGAAAATATAAGAGAGTGGGTTTAAGTATTACAAAAATACATAAGTAAGAAATAACACACAGAACTGAAATAGGCGGTGCGTTCAAAACGTATACATGCTGGGGCAACATTGTATCGCAAAGATTCGTGTTGCGTTGTCGCAAAAAAACTTTGAGTGCGATTTTTTTAGCTATAACAATTTTGATATAAGACCGTTGTCCGTTTGACCGTTGTCACAATATTTGGTCCCAGAATTATAAAGTAGCCATAATACCTACTTATATTTCTGTTAATTGGCGCAGGACGCGATCGCCCGGGGTGAGGTCGTGCTGGTGGTGTCTCTTGACGCTAACGCATTTAACTTCCTCCCCTGAAGCTGTATCAGGGAGGGGCTCCGATACCACAGAGTTCCTCCGTGCCTGCACCGGATCGTCGGGGACTAACTGTGTGGGCGTGTGGTGGAATACCCTGGTCGAGACTGGTGGTGTCGGCGAGAGACGTCGTGCGGCATTCCTCAGGGGTCGGTACTAGGCCCACTCTTTTTGAACATTGGCTAAGACTGGGTGCTGCGATACCCCGTGGAACTTTGGCCCCCACTTCGAGTGCCTTGCGCCTCAGCTGCTGAGGGTAGCTGCGACCTTGTAACGGCTGCTGTCGAATCTCGGCGGACCTGATACGTCGTGTCGTCGTCTCTACGCGGGTATCATGACATTGATGGCTCTGTATGGTGCCCCTGTGTGGGCCGGCAACTCCCTGACTCGCAGCAATATCGCCCGCTTGACGCAAGTCCAGCGGGAGATGGTGATCATATTTGTGGTACGGGGTTATCGCACGATCTCGGGTGAGGCATCCTGCGTTCTGGCGGGCACTATTCCCTGGGACCTGCAAGCGAGAGCCCTCGCGTCGCTCTACGAGTGGCGTCCTCAGGTGCTTTCGGGACATGATTGTTTCGGGAGTTACCTGTTTCGGATCAATCGCGAACTGTCTGCCAGGTGCCACCACTGCGACGATTGTCTCAACAAGACCGCCCAGCACACGCAGGAGGTATGTCTGGCGTGGGATGCCCAGCGCAGTTTGCTCGGCTCTGTATTGGCTGGCGATTTATCGCCCCCAACCGTGGTTTGCACTGTGGTCTAGAGTGAGAGGTTGTGGCAGGCGGTGCGAACCTTCTGCGAGGCCGTAATGCTCGCGAAAGAGGTGGCAGAGAGCGTGAGGTAAGATGCTGCATCCTCCCTTCCGCTTCGTCGCCGTCGCACGGGACGCTGGAGGGCAGCTTTTATCGCTGAGAGCTTCCTTCCCCCGCAGTACCATGAGCCTTCGGTGGCAGTTTCGGGGCATTCCACCTCCAATCCAGGGCTTGAGATGGCGCGTGCGCTTCCTGCGAACCATCTCACGAGGGGCGTCGCCGGCGCTGCACAGAGCGCCGGTTAACGCTGTCGGGTGGCAAACGGAATGCGCTAGCTGCTCGTGACCCGGCTTCGTGCGTCCAGTCGGAAGTCGCAAGTTTTTAGCCGGTTGGAGTCCGGCATCACCCGACTACGGCCCCCGCTGGGTCGGGTATCCATGAGGATTTTCTTGCGTCAAAAATAAGTATCCTGCAAGCAAAAGTAATGCTCAAACAAGATTATCGATAAGTATGAGGATAAACGAGATAAGGATTTGTATTTGCATTCATAAAAAAGTCACACCATGAAACAATGGAAAAAATGTATGATTCAAAAGAAAAATACATCATTCATTATAACTAACCTATTAAATATAATTCAGTGAAAACTAAGTCCAATATCATCATTTTGTATACTGCGGGTAAACCTAAAGTTTTGAAGAACCCTCTTCGCGATTTTCTGAAAAATTTGGCAGACTTTGAGTAGATCTACGAGGGTGGATTGAAAAGTTCGCAGCCTAAATAAGAAAACACAGGAATAATGCAATTTTTTATATTTATTTTTCTACATACTCTCCTCCTAGGTCACAGCACTTAATCCGACGGTCCTCCAAAGCCTTGATCCCATTTAAATAGAAGGTCTCGTCAAGGTCTTCAAAAAAGGCATGTACGGCCACTTTGACCTCCTCATTGGTAGAAAATTTCATTCCACTTAATTATTTTTTAGTTTTGGAAATAGGTGAAAGTCAGAAGGGGGCAGGTCAGGTGAATAAGGGGGATGAGGAAGCAATTCAAAACCACAATTCACTATTTGAGCCATCGATCCTGCAGATGTGTGAACACGAGCATTGTCCTGATATAAGAAAACTTTCTTGGTCAACAATCCTGGTCTTTTAGACTTTATTTCTTCGCGTAAACGACTTAATAGTGTGCAGTAGTATGCAGAATTTATAATTTGACCTCTTTCTAAGTAATCAACTAAGATGACACTCTTAGAATCCCAGGAAACCGATGCCTTTACCTTGTTTACTGAAAAATACACCTTGGCTTTCTTGGGGGTCGGCTATTTCTCTGCTATTGTTTGGATTCAGGGGTATAGTGATGAACCCATGTTTTGTCCATAATAACAAACCTTGCCAAAAATTCGTTTGGACCAGCTTGAAAACAGTCTCTAGAAATCGAGAGCCGACTTCGTTTCTGTTCAACTGAAAGGAGCCGCGGAACCCATCTTGCAGACACCTTGTGGAACCCTGATTCATTAACGATCATGTGTTGTGTACACAACACATAAACACATAAATTCCCAGAGCTTCAGCTATCTCAGATATCTTCAATCTTCTATCTCCCATGATGAGATCACATATTTTTTTCGATGTTTTCTCTCGTCCACGTTTAAATTCAGCTGTCCACTTTTTTATCACTGTATACGACGTAGCAGATGTTCCTAAAGTAGTCACCATATCTTCATGAATCTGCTTTGGAGTTAAGTTTTTCTAGTGGAGGTATCTGATCACGGCACGGTGGTGCTCCAAACTATCCATTTTCAAAATTAATTAAACTTACTCTCACTTAATGTTCAATAAAATAAATACGCGTGTATCTCAGAGGAAAATTGCTCAGAAACTGACAAAGAGTGTAGGTTTCTTATGAGAGTAGTTTTATAATTATATGACAACGCTATCTATGTTAGGCCGCGAACTTTTCAATCCACCCTAGTAGGTTGTAAAGCTTCGCGAAAAGCAAGTTTCTTGCCGACTGCCAAATTTTCCGATACCATTTGTTGTGAAAATAAAAATTCTGACTTTAGAAGTAGAGATCAGAATATTAAATTAAGGAATAATAATTTATTTGTGTAACTTATTTTGTAAATTTGGTACATGTTGACCAAGTTTGTATTTTTGTTAGCTACCTTTATGAAATTAATTTTTCCTTAAATTACTCTAAGAATAATGGGAAGTCTCTATGGCTACATGACACGTCCTAAAATGAAAAAAATGTAAGATAGATACTGATCCTTTTCTTTTTCATTGCCATGGTTTGAAAGTATACTGTATTTCCATTCTATTCTATTCTTTCCTAATTAAAATTACAATTTTTTTTAGTAATGTAGCCGCACAAAAATTGTGTTTGGACTATCGTATTTTGAGGTTATGTCAATGTTAATAATATACTTGAATTGATTAAATAGGTACCTTGCATATTATTATTCGAAAAGGATCACAAATAGATCATGCGTAACAGCCGATATCAAGCAACAGCAAATCCTTCGAGGATGGGAGTGTTGTTTCCGTTCTATTGTTATTATAAATGCGCAAGGTTGTGAGGATGGTTGTATGGATGTATGGATGTTTGTTACTCTTTCAAGCAAAAATAACTCAATGTATTTTATACATCAAAATAATACAAGGCTATATTTTTATAAAGATAAAAAATTTTAAAGATATTTTGTAAATTGACCAATATATAACGATAATTTTTAAGTACGTCCGAAAAAATTCCGCCATCTGCATGCTATCTTTTTCGGCACGCGCTGCAAAAACCGTAAAAGTTACACAAATATAATAAATTGTGAAAATATTTCTTATAGTTTTACAAAAATGTGAACCATAGATACAATAAATGCACATTTTGATGTGATTTTGATACTTGTTCTTATGTAGCCATTTTTAATTTTATAATTTATTATTTATGTCAGCGATGTTTCTTTTAATTTTCATTGTATTCACTTTACTTGGTAGTTAGTTATAAGGATACAAGAAAATGAAGTTTACCTCACCTTTATTTAACGCAAGCGAAACCGTGGACAAAAGCTGGTCTGAATTAAAGTGGCTTATATCGCTACTTGGTTGCTTTGCCACATTACTTCAAATAGATCACCTGCAAAAAAAAATGAAGAATGGCATAAACAGCTTGACGAAATAGAATAACTTTAATCAAATATCAATTATATTAATATAAAAAGATTCAATCTGTATTACTACTAAAAATTGTGCTTTGAATTGTTAATTAAAAACACATAGATTTGTCACACAATGTGAAAATCAATTTTATGCTTTTTTTTTTACGGTCAACACTTGTGAAACCTTTCTGCCCTTTTTTATTTTGGAAGAATATATTTAAAAAAATTAAGAAAATAAATTGATTAAGTTTTGTACGTAAAATAATCTAAGACACTTTAAAATTATTTACTAAGTAAAAGTTTTGTTTTTTTCCAAATACTTCATGATAAAATCCTTAGTATCCCTTTCGATTCCCGAAACATGCCATACCGAGTAATGTTATTTAAATTCAAGATAAAATCGATGATCTTATTTTTTCAATAGTTATGTAAAAAAATCCCAAGTGTATTTCTTTATAGAAGCACAACAGTGCAGGACAGTCACGCTGAAATAATTATAGTTCGCGTCTTGTATCATAAAAACCACAAACTAACTAGTGATGCTACGCATCAGACGAACGTCTTCCTAACTACAACACTAGGAACTAGGAACTTGAGGAACTTTTCAATTTGACAACTATTTTTTTAAAAATTAGATTGTCCTACGTTTCTTAACTTTAAAATGACGGATTTTGGCGTAATGCCATTGTGGCAGGCGAAAGCCCCTCTCCTTTTCTACAAGATATTTTACCAACCTAAAAGATAAAAAAGGTAAAATACATAAAATACTTGTATATTTATGATTTCTTTGTAATTTCTAAATATTATTTTATATTTTTATATGCTTTGTTTGTATTGCACGGGAGGCAATTTTTTATGTTCTAGAAGCGAGACATCAGTACCTTTTATTCATATTCTGTTAAGTATGTTACACCAATTTAACACCGTTATTCATATTGAGTAACCCAGAAAACATTTCTTGTGTGGCTCACAAAGAATATACAAAGGTTTACCACACTTAAACCTTGTAAGCACTATTATCACAAAGACACGGTTACCATAGCAGGTAGTCTTCATACAAAAAAAAACTAGGAATTATGTCTATGGTTAGAACTTTTGTATGCTGACATCTCTTGCTACTTTTCGAGCGAACAATTGTCATACGTCACTTTAATGTGAATGATGAATGATAACACTATGTTCAATCAATGATGTACGGTTTTAGGTTATGTTTCAATGTTTTAATTATGTTAAAACTATTTTTATTTTATTAATACTTGAAATTGGCAGAAATAGTTATTGTGTAGTAACGACAGCTGATTGCCATAAAACGCAAAATTTAATTTAATTTTCAATCAATCAGCTCGATCTGCCATTACGGTTTCAATGTTTGACGAGTGAACAGTTTGCATTGATCTATTTCCGAAACATTACCTCTCATTTACCAAATATAGTAATTAATATGCGTTTATTCGGTGCTTCACAAAGTACAACAAGTGCTGTGTAGTGAATGAGAAAGTAGCCGAAAGGACGTTATTTTCCATCACTTTCCAAGAACTGGTCTAGTAGTCCAAGAAGGTCTGCGTCTAGTAGTCCGATGTAAGAAGGGTGTGGGTTCAACCTGATCAAAAAGAGCATTCGCGCACTCTCCAAAATGTAATCTGTAGAAGACTGCTAAACTGGCAACTTTCCGACGATGGTCGAGGCTTTGCAGTTTTTTGGAAGTGAGGTCAAAGTTGTTAATAATTTTTCGGGCTCTTCGGTCAACTGCGTCCATCGCTTCTAGTTGGTACTTTGCAGAACCATCCCAAAGGTGACTACAGTACTCCATACAAGATCGAACTTGAGCTGTGTACAAATTAAGTAGCTGTTCAGGGCTGAATTACCGGCGGACCTTCGAGATGATTCCCAACTTCTTTGAAGCAGTTTGAGCCATGGACACAATTTGTTGTCCGAAGTTTAGTTGGGACGATATAGTTACGCCCAGAAGCCCCAGGTAGTCGGTTAAGGGTACAAAAACATTTTGGAAAGTGGGCGTTAGGTCGAAACTGCACTTTCTCGCGGAGAATAAACCTTAATAAGAGAATAAGCCGTTCTTTAAGGCCAAATCCACCCGCTCGATCATGGAATCTCTCAAAGCCCGGATTTCTTGAGGACTCGCTCGCGCATTGGACATGTATCTCTCAACAGTGCTGTCATCAGCATTACCAATAAGGCCTGGGGTTAGTAGGTCATTAATGTGCAGCAAGAATAACGTTGCAGAGAGAACAGATCCCGGTACCCCGGCATTAATTGCCATTATGTCAGAAGAGCAGCCGTCTAAGACTACTCGAATTGACCGTTCTCTCAGAAAATCAGATATCAAGTCGCAGAGGCCTTTAGGTATTCCGTATGCTGGAAGCCTACTCAAGAGACCATCATGCCAGACCCTATCAAAAGCTTTGAAAATGTCTAAGGATACAGCTAAAGCTTCAACGTGACCTTCCAAGGCTTCGCTCCATAAGTGAGTGGCCTACACAAGAAGATCTCCGAGTCGAGCGTCCACTGCGAAAACCATATTGGTTATTACTAAGGAGCTCGTTGGACTCGAGAAAAACTCAAGTATTCTTTATGAGCTTTACCTTGCTAAAGTTGCTTTACAAATTTTATAAATTAATTTCCAAATTCGCTTAATAGTTGTGTCGTTTAGTTCAAGAACTCTAAATAAATTGATTTTGTTACTTATTTCGTTATTAGTTATTCTCTACCTATTTAGACAAAGTTTTCCAAAAAGCCTGATACAGTTAACTTATTTTTTTTTTATTTAACACTACTAACAACTCACATAATAGCAGGCTATTTACCCTGGAACATAGAGATTAATGAAGTATAGCGTGTTCTCTGTTCTGCTATTAGCAAGTTCAAGTTTTTTGCCATTTGCGGGACGTCTTACTTATACATTGCTAGATGTAATTGACCCCTGCAACTACCTACATTTAGTTTCTCATTGTATATGTTTTCCTAACTGCTTTTTAAAGTGTTTTGTGCTGTTTATGTTTTTTAACGTGTGTATAGATTTAGGTTTTATACAATGAAATATTTCATTCGACATTTGAGTAAAGAGGTTAATATGAATTATTATAAATTAAGAAGAAAAGATATTTAAATATATAGTTGACAGAACAGAAATAAATGAAGCAATACATTCTGAATTGCTCCGTCATCGGAGCAAGATGTAATATTAAACTATTATCTATTGAAATAAATATATTAAATTTATCACATCTTTTGATTTCTTTCGTGTTAATTTAAACCACAAGGGTGGTCAGTCGCGTGTGAGCGAAGAACGCCAGTGTACCTCAGGGATCTGTTCTTTCTGCAACGTTATTCTTATTTATTTATTGTACAAAACATTCCCTTCAGCCACGTTCGTTACTACAGTTTCGTAACTAGTTATGAATAAATAATTTTTTTCTCTGTTTCATAACCAGTTATGGAACAAGAATATTTTTCCATTTTCATAACTAAAACCTTTTTTCATGTTTGGTTTCCTGGTACTTTTTTAAAAATATTTATCCATTTAATATTGTGAAATTCATGACTTACTTTTTTATTTCAATTAATTTGTCATAAGCGTAAAATTAAACCTTTCTCTAATAATAAAAAAAGAACGTGTCATTAAAAAAATAATAAATAGAACCTACACAAAAAACTTTATGGTTATTCTGTCAAAATATAAATAATTTTTATGATGCAAAATCTTTTTATAAAAATAAACATAACAGTTATTGTTAAGGCCCTAACTAGCAAACTTCTAAGAGTGTAGTTCAGTCATTTGCCAATAGATGGCGTATGCTGTATTTTAAATCGCGCAGCGAAGTTTTGTAATGTATTACATATATTAGTTCATATAAAATACAATAAAGCGAGATAATAAGCCTGGTTGTGCAGAGTTTTATTTACGTGACCTGAGGCGAGGGTTTTTGGGACTTGTACATGGTCCTTCGATAGTTGCCGAAATTCGGTGGCATACGAGGTTGACCCGTGCACTTCCAGTCCCTTTTTGGAGGGGTACCTTAAAGAGACACTAAGATTTTGACTTCCATCCGTGAATTGTACGCCGGTGATCGGAAAGGAGGACCGAGGTTCGCCGTGCTACGCCCCGTACGGTGTGAAGATTTGCGGGGAGAGCACCTCCTGTGTCGCCTGCCAGGGCCGTGTTCCAGCTACGGGGGAGCACCTCTTCTCACACCTTGTGACGTGCCCTAGGTGCCCCCAACATATCACTTCTTGGTGCACACCTACCCCTGGCCTAGACAGATTGCCAGAAGTTGCAGCCTCGGGACGAGTGCCGGGTTTCGGTTCCCTCAAGGTGGGGGAGGAGAGACCTACCACTAGCGGAGCAGCGCGGGGAACGTGACGTCTTCAGTGGTTTATGCTTGTGTGTGTGAGTTTAGTGGTGGTAAAAATCGTGAGTACTTTGAACCTTATTTGTTAGAAGTAAAAACTTTGTGGTTAAGTTAAAGTTTGATCAATTTGAACCTTATTTTTTAGTGAATTTAAACTTAGTCTTAAGTAGGTAATGCATGTTGTTAACTTTGAAATTTCATAAGTGTTTGTGCATGAGTAGGGAAATAATAGCTGTTGCTACGGGGAACCTATGCCCGAATTTGAATATAATTCGCCAAACACTTAGAATAATTTACTCTTGTTTGGACTTTGAAAAATTTGCATTAGTTTCAACTTATAAAAATTGCATAATTTACAACATAGAAGATTTGAGTTTGTTGTGTTTATAGTAGATTGACATTCAGTATAAATATTTTAGATTTGTGATTTAAGTTGTATTTAATTGATTTGAGTTGATTAGTAAATATAATATGTATACAAAAATGGCAGATAGCTACATAAAAGTTCAAGAAGATATATTAAGTAAAATTCATAAGGCTAAGTCAAACTTTAAAAAGACTCCAAAGGATAGGATTTCAATTAGTTATATTGAATCTCGTCAAGAAACTTTGGAACAGTATTGGTCAGACTTTGTAAGTACACATCGCAAATTGATTTCCGAAATAAAGCGTGAGGAATTAGAAAAAACTTGTTATGTATTAAATGATATTTATAATCAAACAGAAGAGCTTTATTTTGAGTATAAATCTATGTTAAAAGATATATTATTAAGGTTCAAATCGGATTCGTCAAGTAAGGTTGAAGTAAGCAAATCTAATGATGTTAAATTACCAAAGATTTCTATACCTACGTTTTCAGGTATATATTCGGAATGGGTCAGTTTTAGAGATTTATTTGTTTCGTTAGTTCACAACAACTCTAGTGTTGATAATGTTCAAAAACTACATTATTTAAAATCGTCTCTTAAAGGCGAAGCAGAACAGTTGCTTCGCCACATTCCGGTTGCTGCCAGCAACTATGCAACTTGTTGGGAGCAATTATGCAACAGGTATAACAATAGAAAGTATTTAGCTAACTGCCTACTTCAACGTTTAGTAAGTCAAAAAAATATTGTTTCTGAGTCCTGTAGTGCGATAAAGCAATTGTTAGATGTGACACATGAATGTTTACAGGGTTTAAAAAATATAGATATTGATGTTAGGTCTTGGGATATAATTGTTATTTTTATAATAACAAACAAATTAGACACTGAATCCCGTAAACAGTGGGAACAGCGAATTTCAGAATCAAACCAGGATCTTCCATCTTATGATCAGTTTAGAGCATTTTTAAAAAGTAGGTTCAGGTCGTTAGAGTTTTTGAGCCCTCAGACTCAGAAATATACAAAACAAAGTAGTTTTACTCACGTTGCCACTCAGGTTATTTGTGTCTTTTGTAAAGGTATTCATAAAATATTCAACTGCAAGGCTTTTGCCAAGCAGCCAGTAGACACAAGACGTAGTTTTGGTCCAGCTCACCACTTATGCTATAATTGTTTTAGTCCAGATCACTCTGTTTATCAGTGCAAAGTGTCAACCAGATGTCACCTGTGTAAGAAACAGCACCACAGTTTACTGCACTTTAACCCTAAAGCCCTCAGATCAGTTCCCGGCCAAGCGGCGGCCGCGGAGTCTGCAGACAACAAAGTTGTAGCCACAGTTGCTGCATCCCTGTCGCAGACACAAGGTCAGACTATCTTGTCTACTTGTACCTCAGGTTCACAAATTCATAGCCGAGTGCTTTTAGCAACAGCATTGGTTAAGGTACAATCGTCTTATTCCAATTCAATAGTACTGAGATCCTTAATAGATCAAGGATCTCAGGCGTGTTTCATTACAGAATCTGCGGTTCAAATGCTAGGTCTCAAGAAATGGACTGAGATTAGCGTTATTTCAGGTCTAGGGGGCGACCAGGGCTCGAATCTTAAATCTAAGTCCACAGTTTTGGTTAAAATTCAGTGGCGGCTAGACCCAAATTTTGTAATAAATGTTAAATGTCATGTTTTAAGTAAACTTACTTCAATTTTACCTACAAGAAAGGTTAAAATTAATTATTTACCTGCGCTTCCACCCATGGCATTAGCGGATCCCTCTTTTGCGATACCTAGTAAACTAGATCTGCTACTGGGCGCCGAGGTATATAGCCAGATTTGATTGGAAGGATTATTAAGAAATCTACCGGGCTCGGTTATAGCACAACAAACCAAGCTCGGATGGATTCTATCAGGCAAAATACCCGGCGAGGATATCAACCATGGTGATAGTAGCAACAATACCGTAGTTAGTACACATTTGATACACCAAGATGAAAATGAGCTCCTTAAGAAGTTTTGGGAGCTCGAGTCGGAGCCGTCTTCAGTCTTGGCCAAACACCTTACTGAAGAAGAACAAAGGTGTGAGGAGTATTTCAGGCAAACTACAATTAGAGAGGAATCAGGTAGGTACAAAGTAAGGCTACCATTTAAAACTGAAGACCCACTCTGTAGATATGGTAACACTCAAAAAATCGCACGACAGAGATTTCAGCTGCTTGAACGACGTTTGTCAAAAAGTCCTGAGCTCCAAACTGAATATTCGAAAGTTATTGATGAGTACCTCAGTTCAAGACATATGGAAGTCGTCAATGCAGAAGATAGGAATAGTCTACAGGCGGTGTACTTACCGCATCATGCCGTTGTACGTAATGACAAGACCACGACCAAAGTGCGTGTCGTATTTGATGCGTCTTGTAAAGGTCATAACGGCGCACGGAACTCCGGCATTTGGTTATGCGTTGGCGCTGTTATCCAATTGCCCTTGTTGCCGATATTGTCAAAATGTATAGGCAAATTGTAGTAGCCGAAGAAGACCAGGACTACCAAAGAATTTTGTGGCGTAGTCATCCAGATCAGCCTTTGGAGCATTATCGTCTTAAGCGTGTTACCTTTGGTACATCTTCGGCACCTTATTTAGCCGTTCGCTGTCTACAAGCTGCGCGTGATGAAGGTGGTGAATTTCCTTTGGCGTCAAATCGAGCTAGGACTGATTTCTATATGGATGATCTATTGTCAGGGTGTTATTCTGTGGCTGAAGGACAGCAAATATATACGCAAATGACGGAGATGTTAGGTCGTGCAGGATTCCCTCTACAAAAGTGGTCAAGTAATTGTTCTGATCTATTACTTCTCTTCCAGGGACAACAAGCTACTGACTCTACACCCAACCTTGAAATAAAAGTTGACGAAGTAATGAAAATTCTAGGTTTAGCTTGGAATCGCGAAGCCGACGAATTCAGGTGTACAGTCAATTTGCCTCCCCTGGATTATCCAGTGACCAAGAGAAAGGTCATCTCTGATATTGCCAAGCTGTTTGATCCTTTGGGCTGGCTGGCGCCTACTGTTACTATAGCAAAATCGTTTATACAACGTCTTTGGCTCTCGGGTATTGACTGGGACGGTGAACTCCCAGCTGTCTTATTAAGAGATTGGATTTCATTTCGAAATGACCTGAATTCACTTACCAAGATTATTATTCCCAGATGGATTCAATCTCACAAAAACAACGTTTGTTTTGAGCTGCACAGTTTTTGTGACGCCTCCAATGTAGCTTACGCAGCTGTGGTATATGCCCGCGTTATCGATAAAAGTGGAACATGTAATGTTCACTTGGTCACTTCAAAACCCAGAATATCACCAATTAAGCAGGTGTCTATTCCTCGTTTAGAGCTCTACGGCGTGGTTCTGCTAGCTAAATTGCTTAATGAAGTCGCAGAAGTGTTACTGGTTCCCAAACAACACCTTCATGGTTGGACTGATTCTTCCATTGTCCTCGCATGGTTGGATAGCCATCCAAGTAGATGGAAAACCTTCATAGCAAACAGGGGTTCTGAGATCCTTACTGCTTTGGATGGAACTCAATGGTCTCACGTTGCGTCTAAGGACAATCCAGCTGATTGTGCGTCTCGTGGAATTCAACCGTCGGAACTAGTTAACCACAACCTATGGTATGAAGGTCCAAGTTGGTTGCGTAAAGATATCATAGAATATGGTAAAGGAAATATAAAGGATACTGACCTTTAAGAGAAAAAGGCAGTCAAATGTCACGTAGCGGCCTATGAAATCAACGAAAGTATACTTACTAAGTTCTCGACATTGCGAAGGCTCACTCGAGTAATAGCATATTGCCGAAGAGTTTTGCGTAGGATAAAACCTGAAAATGAAAAGGATTATAGAAAGGATAAGGGTTTAACAGCAAAAGAATTAAGAAAAAGTTTTCTTACCTGTATAAAAGTATGCCAAAGTCATAGTTTTGCTGAAGAAATAAAAGATTTAAAAGAAAGTTTAAAGGTAAAAAAGAAAAGTATGATTGTTTCTCTCAACCCGTTTTTAGATTGCGACGGAGTTCTGCGAGTCGGTGGTAGATTGCAAAATACAAATGCCGATTTTGAAGTTCGGCATCCGATAATTATGCCAAAAAGGTCACATCTGACAAACCTACTGATCGACGAGGCTCACACCAAGACACTGCATGGTGGTCCACAACTCGTGCTCAATTACTTACGGAGCAAGTATTGGGTTATCGGGGCTAAGAGTCTTGTCCGCCAGTTTATTCGTAAGTGTGTAATTTGCATCCGCCACTCCGCTTCGTGTCGTCAACAAATGATGGGCCAGTTACCTTCTTCCAGAGTAACTGCACATCGACCTTTTTATGTAAGTGGAGTGGACTACGCTGGTCCTATTAACATCAGATGCTCCAAAGGTCGCGGTCATCGTTCTGAGAAGGGGTACATTTGTTTGTTTATATGCATGGCCACACGCGCCATTCATTTAGAGTGTGTAAGCGATATGACCTCACAGGGTTTTTGGGCAGCCCTTAAGAGATTTGTAGCAAGACGGGGTCAAGTCGCAGAGTTGTGGAGTGATAACGGCACAACATTCATTGGAGCCGCAAGGGAGTTGAAGAATTTGTTTGACGCGGAGAAATCTTCTGTTGCGACAGAGATTGTGGACTGGGTAGCATCTAACAATACTAGCTGGCGCTTTATTCCTCCCCATTCTCCAAACTTTGGAGGATTGTGGGAAGCTGGGATAAAGTCAACCAAGCACCATCTAAAAAGGGTACTCAATAACAGTACACTTACCTTCGAGGAGATGACAACGACTTTGTCACAAATAGAAGCCTGCCTCAATTCGAGGCCCTTATATCAGATGCCTTCCTATCCTGACGATCCGTTTCCGCTCACTCCGGGTCACTTTCTTGTAGGCGAGCCTCTTGTTACTGCTCCAGACTTCAACTACGAGGCTGATAATGTCAGCTCTTTACGGCGTTGGCAATTAATGCAACGTATGGTGCAGGATTTTTGGCGCAGATGGTCCGTAGAGTATCTTAACCAATTGCAACACCGGTACAAGTGGACAGACACCTGCAAGGAACCAAACATAGGTGATGTTGTGCTCGTTAAAGAAGATGATCTTCCACCGAGTAAATGGCTTCTGGGGCGCATCACTGATAAACATCCGGGTGCTGATGGTCTCACTAGGGTTGTTACTTTAAAATCTAAGAATAGTTTTATTAAGCGGCCTCTGTCTAAATTAGTTATTCTACCCATAGCTGAGTGAATCATAGGTGACTTAGATTTGCTTACTTTCAACCTGCTTCCATATTTTGATATTGAGTTATTTGTTTTATTTTTTGAGGTTATTTTTGAAATTATTTGTTTCAATGACCAACGCTGTACTAGAGTGTTTCGATGAAACTGGTTTTGTGCAGTAGCAAAACTGTGATTGCAATTTCTGAAGATGTTTAGTTTTTAGTTAAAGAATTGTTTTTATATTGTTTATTCTTATTGTTTTTTAAATTTCAATGCAAAGTAAGGTAATTCTTTGCTTCCCAATCTTAAGTTTATGTTGTATTAGCTGTTAATAACAAATGTTAAGAGTGAATCATTGTTATGCTTTGTCATAGCAACCTAGATGTTAATAAGTAAATTAAGTTTAAAATGTTTAATGTGGTAGTATTTCAACATTCTGTATGTTTTATGTTTTCCACCATTGCTGCATTGGATATGTACTGGGATGCAATGTTAATTTATGTTTAGTTTTTGTTCTCAGTTAGCTACAATCTTTGAATTGATTTGTATGTTTTTTGATGGAGGTCATCCATAGGGGGCGGTATGTTAAGGCCCTAACTAGCAAACTTCTAAGAGTGTAGTTCAGTCATTTGCCAATAGATGGCGTATGCTGTATTTTAAATCGCGCAGCGAAGTTTTGTAATGTTTTACATATATTAGTTCATATAAAATACAATAAAGCGAGATAATAAGCCTGGTTGTGCAGAGTTTTATTTACGTGACCTGAGGCGAGGGTTTTTGGGACTTGTACAGTTATTTATTGTTGAAAATAGTGTTAATATAGTAGTGGTTTTATTGATATGTATATATTTACGATCAACATTGACATTTAAAACATAACATAAGGATAAACTCAATGACATATTTATAGACAAGTCATACCCAAACATTACCGCACAACAAAGCCGGCGTCAACGTAACTATAAATACCTACCCGATATATGTATAGAGTAATATAATTTGTGGGAGAAGGAAAGAACAATAATAATAAAGAATAATACTAATTGGTCGCGAGCATGCGTGACGTAGTACATAATTGTCGAATCTCTATAGCGTTGTCTCTTTTATTCCCACATACAAAATCGTATTACATCTCGCTCTTCGAGTTTGTTGAAACGAATAGCCATGTAAATTTTAAAACGTCATTTTAAATAGCAAAATACAATAATAAATAAGATAAGTTTTGTTTGATGTTTAGCCGTGACACTGAGTTGCACAAGACTGAGTCAAATAGCCGGCAACAGCCTTGCATTTGTGTTACCATTTGTGAGAGCGGATAACCTGTCTGTGTGTAATGTGTCATTGGCTCAACTTATGTTTTTTACTTAACTCGCTTGCTGCTTCTGAACAATGACCGATACTATTAGATAATAGTTATAACTGGCCTTTTGATAAAAATATAAATTTAAGTGACTAACAAAACAAACTTAACATCTTCCAGCTAAATTTTCAAATGGTAGTTGATTGCTCTGCAAACTCGAAATCAACTAAAGTTATGTCCATGGAAATACGAAAACGATTTGATAAAGCATTTACTTATAGATTTTAACTTTTCAACGATGGCTATCTATCAGTACAGTTTTGCAAAACTAAAGCTCATTCCAGAAATAATTCTTATGACCATGTTATTATTTAAATGTAGACATTGTAAAACATGTAGGCGTTTTAATTTTCGGGATTTTAACTGTAGCCCAATTAATCTATTTAGTATGTTGACCATAACTTTAATTTTTAACAAATATAAACAATTTGCTCATTGAGAACAAAACGAGCTATTTTATTGGCACCAAACTCTTTTTTTATCACCATCTTTTTTCGTATTACGGGGCCAGAAATGATCGTATAGTAACTATTCAAACAAAAATTAATCAAGCTTAACAATCACAAGCTCATTCTATTAAACTAAAGCAAACCAGAGTAATAGAGTTTGAACCACTTAAAAGATTTTCTACCTACATGTAGACTACATTGTCATCTGATTTGCACAGCGTGTGTAAATTTCGATAAAATGTTCTGACTAAAAATGGAGACTGTTATTGCTAGTTACGAATGACGAATTAAATTAGAATTAATTATTTAACATCAGGTAAATTAATAATAGCTAAGATATACACAGGATACTTTTTTATATCCTCTAGTTTTAAAAACCTTGCTTATTTAGGTACATATTATGATTTCGTTTGCAAATGTTAAGTCCTAAGATAAAACTAACAAATGCCATGTAATTTATACTAATCATTTTTTAATGTTGCGGTTATTTAAACTTTGATTGAATACATTCACAGAATTACAGCACTGCTGTGATTATAGTTAAAAATAAACTGTATATATACTTTATGTGGTAAAAATGTAAACTGACAAATTTATTAAATTTTTTAAAAACCGTCTGTTTTTCAATTCATTCATTTAAAAAAAAAAAGAAATAAATCGGAATTTTCAATAGCTCGCAATAGAAAATATCTTTCGGGTTGAGATCATCAATCTTAAGATGCAAATACGGTGGACATAGATAAAGTACTATCCATCTATTTGCTGAGTTTCTATGTCTCTCTATGAAGATGAACAAAAAAAAATACAACTATAGTAAAATTTTTAACTATGATGAAACAAAATATTTCGGATTTTTAAAATTTCTATACTCAATGTATGTAATTAAGTCAAGATTTGTGGCGAAACCGTGCAAAATTGTCTTTCTATTTCTGAAAAGACTTTAACTTCGTTTTCACTCGCGTAAAAAAAGGGTGGTAAAGGATATCAGGCATTCTGGTTCAAAAGAAAATGCGTGGCCATACCTAGGATTATTTCCAATAGCTAAGTCAACCATAAATTGAACTATTACTGTGAATTTAACCAGTTAATTGCGTGTGTAACTTATAAAATGTATAATTATACGTAAAATCTTTAGTATATAGTTAACAATATCAGCTCATTGACAGTACTGCTATGTCACATACTAAAAGCACCAGGCTTGAAAGTGCGGCTAGCCAGCAAATGTATAATTATACGTAAAATCTTTAGTATATAGTTAACAATATCAGCTGATCGACAGTACTCTGGGGTCGGTACCCGGGATGGACCTAATCTAACCTAGGGAGGTCTTCCTAATCAACAAAGGAAAGATAATATACTTTTTCTTTAAGTTACTTTTATTCAAGATAAATCTATTTTATAGGAAAATACAATGATAATTATTAGACTATTTTGGGGACGAAGCCCGCAATAGAATTCCGTAAGGAATTCTGTCAAGGAATGATCTAGAACAATCTTCGATATTCTCTATATTTTACATTTTACAAATAAAAATCAAATAATGACAGACTTATAAGTTGCCATTCATAAATGTCGGCAAGTTTGTTTGTGCAATAACCTCTTTTAATAAATACGGCACAAGCAAACGTTGCAATCGCCCCTCTTGTTTAATTTATTTAATTAGTGAAGCTGATTATATAAATTCCTATATACATTTCATTCTTAAATAACGACCCTACTTAAATCAGGACCATATACATTAATCGGGATTACTCTCAGATGAGTCCCCTACCGATAGGAATATATATACTTGATTATGTTTAAATTACAACACCTTATTACACCAAAAATGATTTTATTGTATTTATTTTCCATCAATAGAGCCTTAGCCATAAAACCTGATGAAAATCAGCCAAGATCCCGGCTGGTTAATTAATATCTAAATAAAACAGTGTAAATTATTTTAATTTCTCATACAATTCATGAATAATCAACAACCCCATATTAATCATTTACGTTACACAATCATACGCAAGTTCAAATAACCAATATTTATTATTAAATTAATCAACAATTGTTAAAATAACCCATTGAATACAATCAAATTATAATTATAATTAATTGATAAGTAATAAATATATTAATATCCCAATAAAAGTAAATTTAATTAATCCCATTTATATTAAAATTAATACTAAATTAATCAAATTATATTATCAAACATTATCATTCAGTTGGCAAAACAAACACGTTTGACATGAACTGTCATATTAACTTTAAACTTTTCTGAATGATTAAAAGTTTATTTGAAAGTTTGTAACTTTCAAAAGTTTAAATATTACCTACCTAAATATTAAGATTTTACCTGCCTAACTATTACCGGACAAACTTACCTATGAATAGATCATAAAATCGGATCCAAAGTATTTTACTTAACCCAGAATGATATCTATAAATTAATGAATTTATATTTCACAACGCAATGCAGAGAACTTTTTCAAAATGCACCGAAATACACCTGACAAAATTCTATACCAATACCGTTTAAAATACATTACCTATTCCATCACAACCCTTTTATTATTTAACCCACTGAGGATCCTATTCTACATCCGCATGTTGACCCACAGACATCAATATCACAATATTATATATACTCGTAAACTTTGGCCGCATAGCTAAATCGGCTATCACCTTCTCTCTAATGGAGATTATTAGACGTGGCTCAAATTAAACGTGCACATTATCTATAGTGTTATTTTAGTCTTTGAAAAATGACTTCTTTAGAGCATTGGCACCACACGTATATTTATGATTCGTAAATAAAATGTAACGCGGTAAATACGTGCCGCGTGTACCTGCCGCCCCTTAGAGGTTTCTCTTCGGGTATTTAAAATTAATTTATTAAATCATTAAATAAAATACCCTCTTATCTCAATATATAATATATAAAAACCTTTTCCTTATTTTCTTTTATCTGCATCGTCCATCCATTGCATCTCCTTTTTGGTGATGCTGTTTGGATCGGCTTTGCAGGATATATCATCTCGGAACATTGCGTTGTGAAGTGTACATAGAATTTGAGAAAAAAAAAATATTAGTTTCTTATATTATTCTAAAACCCCAACGAAATTCTAACCGTTGCATATCTACAAATGAACGATATACATATTTGTACACCTAAATGTGTACTTTTACTCTATTAATTCTAAGAATAAAGAAATTATAATATTATTGTAATATTTCAAGAAATAAATGTATATACAAAAACCCCATTTTACATATATAAATACAGACACAATTTCATCATTAATTCTATTCTATCGAACATTATATGGTTCCAATCTATTCACATGCACAATCAATTCTTGGTTATTTTGTATTTTTTTTACAAGATAATTGTCACATCCTATATATCGCAATACTCGAAATAAAACTTCATATGGTCGACCAAGTTTTCGACTTCCACCCAATATTCTTTCTGGACAATGTAACGAAACCAATTGTCCTACACGATTTAAATCCAAATGATAATACGTTAAACTCGTATAATCCAGACGGTGTGATGATTGCCGTTTCGTGTCTATCCTTCTCCGCTATCGATAATTACCAATAGGCACAGTTTAAATCCAAATCAGCGCAGAATTTCGCCCCATTCAGCTGCACTATCATACCTTCGATGATAAGCAAATGATAGAAATCTTTTTTTACCTTCTTATTCGTCTTGATCAATCGGCATCAACAATGTCCCAAGCTGTCTTACTGACGCCGGTTGAAGTTTTGGAAATTCCTTCCTCGCCCGTCGGATGATTCACCTTCTAGAGTCTTTCCTTTACTCTTGGTATTTCAGATGGCTCTTGCCTTCTAAAATTTTCTTTCCGCCATACTCAGTGACGTATATAGCTGAATTAATCTGAAAAATAGTAAAACACTACCACATTACATCACTACGCAGCGCCTCCACCATCTGGGATCGGTACCCGGGATGGACCTAATCTAACCTAGGGAGGTCTTCCTAATCAACAAAGGAAAGATAATATACTTTTTCTTTAAGTTACTTTTATTCAAGATAAATCTATTTTATAGGAAAATACAATGATAATTATTAGACTATTTTGGAGACGAAGCCCGCAATAGAATTCCGTAAGGAATTCTGTCAAGGAATGATCTAGAACAATCTTCGATATTCTCTATATTTTACATTTTACAAATAAAAATCAAATAATGACAGACTTATAAGTTGCCAGTCATAAATGTCGGCAAGTTTGTTTGTGCAATAACCTCTTTTAATAAATACGGCACAAGCAAACGTTGCAGTACTGCTATGTCATATAATACAGCACCAGGCTTGAAAGTGTGGCTAGCCAACAAATTTGACAAATAAGACTTGATGTCTTATTCTTTCTTATCCATTATTCATTAATGACCTATCCATATATATTTTTAAGTAGGTATAAGTTATATTAAACTTATACATATATTTCTCTTAATTAATAACTTCTCAAAAACGCAGTTACCGCTATTAAGCTTAAGCTGTGTATGACCTAGCTAATAGGAATAATAATAGGATGGGCAACGCTAGTTTCTTTTTTGGACAAACATTGTAGTAATTACCTGATGTCCTTTCATTTGCTTGAGTATAACTTGTTACCAAATAAAATAAAATACAATGTTGGAAATTATTACCGCCAACCCATAAATAGAAAATGATCGTTTTAATTTTGAGGTTGCTGTGAAAATCGTGTACTCATGTTTCTTTCAGTAAACTTGGCACAATGATTGATAATGAAAATGATATCCACCCAGAAAATTTTGTTAATTTTGATGATGCAAAAGTTTTGAACGGTACTAGAGCACATGAGTCGATAAACAGAACAGAGACAAAGCTCCATACAACCTCACGAATCGGTTGCTCCACTACAAGCAGGCGGAGCATGTGTGCGTGACCACTGGCCGCTTGTCACGTACGCGGCGAGACAGGTCAAAAGACATTGTCAAAAGGCACAGCTAGTTGACAATCTCAGGGTCATTGCGACGCACGTTGTTCGTTTTGTTGGTTGCAAGTTTAAATATTTTAATGTAAAAACGTGGTATTTATTATTTATAATGGTTTTTTACTGTACTGTGTGTATGAATAATACTAGAAAAATCAAATTTAATTGCTCGAGCGAAAGTTTAGCGAATATTTCGATCTTGGAATAAATATTGAAATACTTAAGCGTATTAAATATTGTAAATTTAATATGCCACGTGAGTGTTGCCCGTTAGATTACTTGAAAAAACTATATGTTAAATTCAGAATTTGATGGTGTCATCAAAAGAAACAATAAATGATTAAAAAACAAAAAATATAAAAGAAAATTATTAGAGTAAGTTATTTGTAAAGTATTCTATCATACTGAATAATGAAACTTTTCAACAAATGTTTTGTTTAATTTGTCTTAACCTATTGTGACAGTCCTACCAAAAAAGGTAACAATTTTTCACGTTCTTAAGAAGCTTTGTCTCTGTTCCGTTTATCTACTCATGTGACTAGAGAGTTGAGCCTCTGTTGGGATATCTACTTATGTGCCGACGCTCGGTTGAAGCTCAATTATTTTTTAAACAACTTTCATAAAAAGATGCAACCTTGTACACACACATAATACATCAAATCAATTTATTTGTGTACGACTAGTTTTGTATGTAAATATTCGCAGTGAGGACAATCTGAAAATCTGTCAAACAGATCTTTTATTAAATATACTAGTCTCTAAGATCGATTATCTCTAGAGTAATGTTTTAACTTTGAGTATAACTTCTTATAATTATGTACGTGACAGACCATCATAAAACCTTTTTTCATTACCATTTCTATTTTCAGCCAAAGATCACGGTTAACACATAATTAGAGGTGCAGCACATAATTTAACACCCATACAACTTGAGTAAAAACAATTTTTGAAAAATTCTAACTTTGCACCAGTAAGAAAAGTTATACAGACCCTATTAATTTAGAAACGAAAATTGGATCAGGTCTGATAAAAGAATAACGACTATTATATTGATTCTGGCCTATATCTTTATTGTTTGCGATGGGGATCCATTTCAGACGTGACAATTTTTTTTTATGTCGTGAGGTAGGCTTTATAAAATTGCCCTGTTATAATGAAAATGTAGCCCTAGTGAAAATACTTTCGTTGTTTTATGTACATATAACGTGTAAATTATACTTAAGGTACCAAACGCTTCTTTTTAGATTTTAGCTAGTGCTATATTTATTGTAAGTGTAGGTGTTCAGAATTGTCTTTTAAAAAAAACTACGGTGTTTCCGTGACCACAGGTCGGTGTTAATGCAACTGTTCTGTAAATTAATATTTTTGGTAAATAGTAAAAATTGTAATTGTTAAGTTTTATTTTTCAGATGTTTCAACCAAGCACTTCAGGTTTAAGTTAAAAAAAAAGAGATTAGTCAGTTTGAACATTCTTAATCAACAAGAAAGTTACATCTGGGTAGAATTTTGATCTAAAGTTTATAGATAGAATCCTGGCTAGACTTGGAGCTTGAAGACTTTAGTTTCTGTCATAACGTGTTTGATTGATCCATCTTTCTATCTGCACCATGAAATACAGAGTCCGAGCAGTCGGAATTTGAAGAAAACAATCGTCTGTGCAATAAAAAAATTAAGTAACGGAAATGAGGGTAGTATCTTCACAAAATTCTTTTATTACTTATAAACATGGCGAAATGAAGTTCTATCTATAGGACTCTAGCTTCATGCCAAGGTCTTGGCGATTATTGAGTTTAATATTGTCCGATATGTGTCTCAGAGACAAAGAGATCCTTCAGATTCAGCAACTTTGTCATACTGCATTTGAATCAAAGTGCCTAAATACTTACTTGCCAAGAGAGCACACACATCATCTATTTAAGAGATTTTGCAAGGATTCGATAATCGAGGATAAAAAACCATTCTAGATAATCCAATAACGAAACTGTGCAATATATTTCCAGTGAACTTAAAAGGCACCCTGCACCAATGTAGGAAGTTTAAGAAAAGCATATCTTTGAAATTTGCTCAAAAATATAACCAGATTCAAGCTCAAACTCTCTTTTAATAAATTATATTTATTTCTGTTGATTCCAAGGACAACATTACTTTTAGAGGATAACTTAGTGTTTGATCTTATTTTTTCTAAATTCTAATCATAATCCTTAAGTTTGTCTATTTTTTTTTTACAAAAAAAAGCCATTTTGTTTAGAATCAGTTGTTTTCTTTTATTTTTTAAAAACATAATATTTCAGATACACGAAATTAAAAGTATTGTTTTTTTTTTTGGATAATAAATATAGGTACCATTTACAGTAGGGTCACTGTGACATCACCTTGACATATAAATGGACGGACATGTTTGTTCATTTATTTTTAAATATGTATATAAAAAGAAAAACAAGTTCATAAAAATAATTACAAATAGAATAAGCAGCCTTATTGATTCAAACCACTTGAAAGTCTTTTTGATATTTAAATTTTTTGAGATTTACTTTATTGTGATTATGAATAACATCATGTAAAATATTTTATCCTTATTATATGTTTTAGCACGGCATATTAAATTCAACATTTGTTCCCATGTTTGCAAATAATTCAGTCGACAAAGCCTTTATCGCTTATGTAGCTCGCCGCTATCTTCAATGGTGTGGAAAACACGATAAATTACGTGACAATGTATTTTTTATTCTTTTATGGCCCTAAGATAACCGGTCGTATTTTATTTTGAGGATTTTTTATGTACATGGAAATAAAATATCAGCAGTACACGTATATTACGTTAACTGAGTCGTTTAAGTTTTTTATAGTATAATAGCTTAAACTAAATTGAGAATGTTATAACGTAGGAAAGAGACGTATCGCATAATAGCATGTAAATACTTATCTGGTAATGAATGATGGTAAATGCTTTGAAGTTAATGGCTTAATTCTTTAAAGCCTTATTTAAGAAACGTGGAATCTAAAGCTTATATTGTACAAGTTTATATAACGAAGACAAATATTTCCCTACACAATATACCCTAAGAAATTTGGAACGCTAATTGAGGCTGTCTTTCAGCGGTAAATAAACTATTTGTTGATGGAATTGACAATATCCCAAGGACAACATAACGTCTGAAGAGAGCAAGATGACAGAATAAAGTACTATGTTTGAAGTTATTTCGCATGTCTTTTTTGCAGTTGCAATCCCTTCTTTACATGACATGACAGACATGAAAATGATGTTTTATTATTATTAAAGAATAAAACTAGGAATATTTCGGCAACAAAAGAAATGAGACATAATAAAAACGACAGCATAATATTACTTATATAATGGTTGCCACAGTTGTTTTTTTTTCAGTTGGATTTGCGTTTGTCATCCATCTTACCTGATGGAAAGTGATGACAAGGACTATTCAAGAAGCGGCTATTCACTCTACTCTTGAAGATTTTAGGATTGTAAGTTTCAGGAAAAGTTGAAACAAGTAGTTTATTTAAATTTAATTTATCAACAAGACCGTTTCACAGATTTTAAACATTATTTTTTAATTGTTATGTCTTTTCACTAAGTTGCGTTAGACGTGTATCACTGAGACGCCACTGAGTACTATGTACAGATCGTATATATATTTTTTTATTGTAATCTTCGTCCGCAATATACAGGGTTTTTCAACAAGAACTTTGTTTTTTAATCTCAATTAAGCAAAGAATTAAGATGACAATGATTGAAATTTTTATAGTATTAGACAGAGTAAGTTTTGGCAATCATAAATGAAAAATTATATCGGACAAATGTCCACCACGACTACGGTTACAGATATCGATTATTTCATCAAAATTATTAATCACTTTTTGGCAAAATGAGGAATCTATTTCGTTATTCAAGTCATGAATTTTTAATTTTAAGGCTGAAATCGATTCGTTTGTTTTCGTATAAACTCTGTCTTTAACATAACCCCACATTGTTCGTCTTTCACATAACCTTAAATTTAAATCGAATAATAATTTATTTATTTTCTTTAAATTTTGTTTGCTTAATTTCATTGTTTTTGTGGCTGTGTGACTTGTGGCACTATCTTGTTGAAACCACGTGTTAGTGATATACACACAAACGATCTTTACTTCAAGTAATTTCCTATCACATGGCATTGAAAATTTTTTTACTCTCTATATAAACAAATAAATTATTTACCTGCCGAAATTTTCGTTCGCAAAGACGACTGTTCATGATAAACTCAACGTAGAGGTTTGCAATATTTAAAGGTCTGCTAAAGTTTGTGGAGATTCTCTCAGAGAGCTACAGACTATCAACAGTGAATAAGATGGCTAAACAAGAATTATCATTTTATTGCAAAAAAAACGCTTTTACCACACCATGTTAATATTGTCACCCCTTATGTTTATTTTAAGCTTTTAATATTCATAGCTCATTAAAAATTAAACGTAGGGTTGTAATTAATATAGACCAAGATTGAGTTGTTAACATCTCTCGATAGCGAATCCATTAACCGTAACCGCAATCACGCCTCCAAACCACATAGTCACCATACAGTGACAAGTTCAGCATGTAAATGTTTCTCAACAATCTTTCTTGGGTTTCCAGAAGCCCAAATGCAGCAATTTTGCTTATTGGCGTAGCCAGACAAATGAAAATGGGCTTCGTCTGAAAAAAAGTTTTTTTCATAAAAACCAACTTGTAGTTCTTAAATAAATTGAGCGAATCTACGACGATGTCAATGGTCGCAGAATTCGCCGTGTGGTTGTTGTGGATAACCTCAATCATTGAGAACGTCAAGGAATTGACAAATTAATGATAATAAAAATATATAATAAATCCCAACAACACACAATACACCAACTGTATGGCCCCAAAGTAAGCAGAGCTTGTGTTATGGATGACCATATAGTGAATTGGCGGGAACCCTGAATAAACGTACATATATAAACGTTAATATCAACAACCATGACCGAGAACAAACATCTGTGTTCATCACACAAATTAATGCCCCGGCCAGGGCTCAAACCTGGCACCTTCGGTATATGAGGCAGAGGAAAATTCGGATTTTCTTCAACACTATGACTCACAGCTGCGATGTTTACATTTGATCAACCCGATCGAACACGCGATGGTGTTGGCACATTAAGTACCAAACCTGCCGACTCAGATTTATTCACCAAATTCTTGATATCGGTCTTAGAAGGACGATTATCTTTTTACAGATCTACCATTTTCATAGTGAATTTTTATTATTTAAATGCGATTTTCGAGTGGAATTGAATTCATTGTAATAATTGCCCAAGCTTCTACTACGGATATGTTAAAAATTAAATATCTGTCATGTGGTTCTGGTGTGACAATATTGAAAAACCCTTTAGTATATATATTGAAGAGAAAAAAATAAACAATATGGCTGATTTATTTATTTTTGGTGTTTTAGTTATCACGATGTTTTAACGTTTAATTTCACTAGGATTAATACTGAAGTTATGATATTATTAACTGTCTCAAATAGAGACTGTAATAGAAAATTAAGATTTTAATTCTAGCTCGGGTATTGGTGGTGTATGAAATTTATTTCAAGTTCAAAACAAGGAGAAATTTTTTGATAACCTTCTCACAGAAATATTTTTTTCCGATACCTTCAAGCTAGCCAAATTCACACCAATTTGTTAACCGATGTATTGCGGATGGCACGTTTCAGTGCCATCACTTTCTTTTGTGTGTGGCGTTAGGCACGGATGTGTGTCATTTTAAAATCGATGGTAAATCCTTCAATTAAGTTTTAGGGAAGTTTTACCCAGAACCCAGAAATTATCTTCATTTTTCACGTATATTAAGCTCGTAGCCATCGTTTCTGCATATTGTAAGATTTTTTTTAATTAGGGGTCAGTTTTAAATAGTTTTTGAAAGTTGCGTTATTTGATATTAAACCATCATATGATAATAAATTATAAATGTATTACAGTGTACACCTTATATAACGACACTCGAAACTCACTCCCCCCTAAAGCGGGGAAATCACTCTGCTTCAGTTGGTTTAGCTTGTCTTCTATAATTTTGAAATTTTTTGTGAATATCTATTATCTATTAAATCAAACTTGGCAGTTTTTTATTTGCATAGTTTAAACAGTTGAAATTTGTCATGAGGAAAACCAAATATTTTTGGACCTAATTTACTACCTCATAATCAATCAAATCATTAGAAAATGCAAAATAAGTTGAAAAGGTTTATCACACCTGGATTTAAAAAGTTACTTACCCTCCATTTCCATAAATACACTTATTTTGCCACTTCTAATCACTTAAAACAATGTGCCTGGCCGTTCACGTTAGATTTCGCATGTAAACTAAAAGTATTCAAGCTTTGAACATGTAAAAAATAGTCAAAATAATATTTTCTTTTCCGCATGGCTGAGGACACAGATGCGTGTCATCTAATCGTATGGCGGTGGGCACTGAACAGTGTCACGTTATTTTTGTTCAACGCCACAGTTAGCAGCACAGAAGTTAGCGAAATAAGACATCGCAACGAATCGGTTAATCTGGCACAAAAAGTGATCTAATCAAATATCTGTTTGACAGTCATTTCAAATATATGAGAGAAAATAATTGACCATAGTTTGAAAATATTTTTTTTCTAATAGCTTTTAAAGTAGACAATTCTCAACACCCAGAGTTACAATTAATCTAGCACTAGCTTAAATAAAAAAAAAAGCGTTTGGTACCTTAAGCCATTTTATACATTGAAAAACGAAAGTACTTTCACTATCAGGGCAATTTTATGTTAACTTTTGGATCAATTACTTATTGTAAGGGTAACCAACGATATAAGCGTTTTTGAGCTAAAATTTATTATTATTATGAAATAATTAATTCTATTTCATAATAATAATAATTTATTAAACCAAATGAAGTATAACATATTGGTGTGAATATTGCTATCCACACTGCGGGGTAGTGGACTGTATTTGAATAGATGGCTGGTAACTGGAAAATCTTATATCATTTCCGAATTGAAAAACTCTCTCGGCACGACTAAGCACTGACCTTATATGCTTTCCTGTGGCGGATCCAGGCAGAGGGTCCCTTGATTCGAATACCAGCACTGACACCTCACAAGATCTTTGATTCACAACGATTGTTCAGGGTTATTTCTTGTAATAAGTTATATTTTCGTGGAGCACCCGACGCGCGCGCGGTTAGGGATGCGAAGCGAACTACGAATGTTCACTAGGCGGCGCTGATGCTCGGGACAGTGACATTTGTCACAAGCGCGGTAAAGTTTATGCTGGTTGGTTTGTAGGTACTAATCCACCATCATTCAACCAGCAAGGAAACAAAATGTGGTTCAGCGTGCCCAGTAGTGCGATGAGAGTGTCATTAAATTATGAATTAAAAGTAATGCGAAATATTAAGAAACGGCCAAACCATATGCCCCCGGCCTTGATAGATCCTCTTTCAAAATTAGCGCGGTAATTAAAAAAAAACCATATTGGTGTAAATGTGGGTCAATGAACCATATTGCGGTGCGTAAAAATATTTGACTCAAACAATGCGTAACTAAATAACATAAGTTAAAGCGAACGGTTTAGTTTAAAATTGATGCGGTTTAGCTAATTGCTATGCGGTAATATGAAATAAAATACTGTATTGTAACGTAAATAAATGCGGTTCGTCATAATGCGGTATACCATAATCTGAATAAACAATTGCGTTTATATGCGCGATGTATATAAATGCGAGTATATGCGATATTACGTAAATATATGTGCGTCTATATAAATACCTTATAAGATATGCGATTAATATACACAAAAATGCGTTATACATATATAGATTATTATAAAATATTAAATTATATTAAAATGCGTTTTACTATTGTGTAGGAAGCGGACACAGTTTAACAACTGGGCGTTGGTAGGTACCGTACTTGGTCCTGACCTCTGCAATGCGGATAATTCCATCCTTGCTTCGTATGACTTTGGTAATAATACCTAGAGGCCAAGTAAGTGGTGCAGCATTGTCCTGCATAACAACAACGACCGTTCCTTCCACGATGGGAAGACATGGCGTGTTCCACTTCTGCCTAGCTTGTAATGTGTGAATATACTCCGAATAACATCTTTTCCAGAACGATTGTACAAATTTGTCTAAAAGTTCATACCGTTTAAGTAAGTGCGTTGGAGGATCTTCAGCGGTGCGGTATGCAGGAAGTAAGCAGGGGTAAGGGCCTCAGGTTCCGAGGGATCGGAAATGAGGACAGTAAGTGGACGAGAATTGAGCAGAGATTCTACTTGCGGTGGGGGCACAGAGTCCCAATCAATGTTTAAAATAAATAATTCTTCGATTAAAAGTTTAGCGAATAAAACAACAGGAGCTACAAGTCCCAACACAACATACAAACGAGCGACAGAAGATAACATGTTCGTTTTAGAATAAGGGCGGTCGTCAGTATTGACAAAGAAAGCAAAAGCGTCTTCAGAAGGTGGCGAACGAAGTGCTAAAATGTTTATAGTGTCATATTTGTCCAAATCAACACTCTGCGTGAATAGGAGAGCCTGAGGAATATGCTCCAAAACTTCCGAGGCATTGCTGGACCACCTGCCAAGATGAAAGCCTCCGGCCTTGAACAGCTCTATCAATTTAAGGGCGACCGCGCGTAGTGCAAACGGTGAATATTTGAAAACAAAAGTAACGCGATCACATTGATATGTTGATATTGTTTCGTTGCAGTCAAATCTATATAAAATGCGTTGAAAAGGACGATCCTGTTCGCAGGTTTCAACTTGCAGATACATTTGTTAAATATCTCCACAAATAGCGATTTTAAATAAGCGTAAATTCAATAAAATGTCGAAAATGTCCTTCTGCAGATTAGGGCCACAATGTAAAATGTCATTTAGTGAAGTACCGTTAACGACTTAGCACTAGCGTCAAGCACAGGTCGAACTTTTGTAGTGACCTTGTCCTCTCGTAAAATAGGATGTTGCGGTAAATAATAAGCGAAATTATGGGAGTCATCTATCGCAAGCGTTAAATCATATAGCGTTTTAAGAAGCGGTTGCGTTGCAAAACAACGTTTTAGGTACAGAAACCGGCGTCGTGCGATATCAAACGTATCCCCGAAACAGCTCGGATCACGTTGAAAAGGAAGTGCGACTTTATACCTCCCGAATGCGTCTCTAGTCGTGCGGCGTAAAAGTCCTCACAATACTTGTCATCAATACTAATTGACGGTTTCCCATCAACCTCTTCTATTTCCCAGAACTTGTGAACTAAAGATTCCACCTCACAAGCAGCGATGGAACAGAACGAAAGTGACGAATGTGGTGGTGAAATAATAATAACTTATAATAATAATAATAACTTTTTTATTAAGTCAGAAAAGGTTACAAGCTTATGTGAAGTCTCTGACCTCTAAACTAAACAAAGTTTGTATTTTAGAGGTCAGTGCCCTCTTACATTTTAATTTCTTAAAAGTATATACAGTTGTAATTCAAAAATGGATTGTTATAATTATACATTACGATTTACTGTGTAAATAAAAGTGAGATTATTAAGAATGTATGTATGTGTGGTGTGCATTGCGTGAATAAATATGTGTGTACCCAATGAATAATGAAGAATTTGTAAATGTGTATTAATTTATAAAATTTTTATATTGTATGATATGAAAGTTTACATGAAGAATTTTATTACATTTAGTTTCCAGCATTTAAATTTGGTAGGTAAATAATTTTTCAGTTTCAAAATAGTCCATAGATAATAACCAGGCCCTAATCTTTTTTTTACATTCACACACGGTTTGGGGGAAGAAGTTTAAAATTTTATTTATTTTATTGTAGAGGTGCACAGAGAGGAAAGAGTATTGCCTTTTAGCGAAAGTAGTACGACAGTTGATTGTGTTTGTAATATTAGGAATCCTACGCTTATTACGATAAATCTCAGGATCGTAATGAGTATTATTGTGTTGATTTGTTATTAAACTGAGAATAAATAATTGCCGAATTGTTAATATTTGACATTCTTGGTAAAGTTCTTTTGTTGGATATCTATATGGCTTAGATAACATAGTTTTTAACAGACACCTTTGTCCTCTTTCAAGCCTAATTAGGTAGGTCTTACATGTGCCGCCCCAGGTGTTTATACAGTATCCTATGATTGATTGTGCTAAAGCAAAATAAACAGTACGCAATAAGTTAAAGTCCGTATGTCTTAATTTTTTGAAAGTCCAAATGAGTTTACGGGTTCGTGACGTTATAAGTTGAATGTGAGGTAGCCAACTTAATTTTTCATCCAACAGCACACCAAGATACTTTACGGTTTTAGATTTTGTTAGTTTAAGACAAGAGCATATCTGGGTTAATTTTAGATCACAAGAGTGTATTTTAATTTCGATATTACTATTTGCAGATAGAGCGCTATCAATATGAAATGTAATATAGGTAGTTTTTGATATATTTAAGGTGAGAAAATTGTCTTCTAACCACTGTACTACCCTTTGAACGCCCTTTTCAGCAGTAGATTGAACCTCACTCCAAGTCTTTCCATAAAAAAGTAGGGCAGTATCATCAGCATATGTAAACACTTTACCATTGTACAGGGACATATTGCACATGTCATTAATATAAATAAGGAAGAGACTTGGGCCAAGAATGCTTCCTTGGGGGACTCCAAAAGTAACATTAGCATCAGAACTAACGAAATTTTTGATTTTAACCCTCTGCACTCGATCACTAAGGAAGTCTCTGAAAATTTTCAAAGCAAAATCCCTGATTCCTATGTTTTCCAACTTTTTTACAAGAATAGGTATCGAAACGGTATCGAAGGCTTTTTCCAAGTCCAGAAAAACACCGAGACATTTTTGTTTTTGTTCCATTTTATCCACTACGCTTTTTGTCAAGCTATTTACTGCTTCCTGTGTGCTGATGCTCGATCTAAATCCAAATTGTGAGGGGGATAAAATTTTAAACTTCTCTAAAAATTTTATTAAACGGTTATTAAGTAATCTTTCTAGTATTTTAGAAAGGGCTGACAACACAGAAATTGGTCTATAATTTTCGATACCGTCCCGAGCACCACTCTTGTAACAAGAGTAATAAGGGATCTTTTAAATACTTTAGGAAAACAGCCCTGTTTAAAGCAGACATTAAAAAGCATTGTAAGCGGGGATAAAATTATATTCTTAGTCATTTTAAGAAATACTGCTGGGATGGAGTCCCAGCCTACAGCACAGTCATTTTTGAGGCCTAACAGGACCGATTCTACTTCGGTTACATCAGGTGGATCGAGCACAAAGGAGTTAAGTAAAGCAGAGATCCTTTTGTATTAACCACAAGACTAGGATTTTAAGCAATGATTTTGCCCGCCAATTTACTACCAGTTTCCGAAAAATAGACGTTGGCTTTATCAACTGCCATTAAAGCATTATCTTTAATTAAATCATCCGAATTTGATTTAACATTATGGCCTGAGATAGTTTTTATAGCTGCCCATGTTTGTTTGTTATTTTTGGCTTTTTGTAAAAGTGATTTTTCATATTGACGTTTTAATTTACTCAGTAAAGAATTACAGAATTTTCTGTAGCGTTTATATGTAATTTGTAAAATTTCGTCATCTGGGGTCCGTTTCAATTTTAAATGCAGTTTATCACGGTGACGTATGCATCTAACCAAGCCAGGCGTTATCCACGGTTTAAGTACTCGCTTTGATCTAGGTAGAGTTACTGAGGTAGTGTTAGATTTAACCGCCGATGATAAAATACTGACAAACTGATTTGCAGCTATCTCAGCGTCACACATAGGGGTTATAAAAGAAAAATCTGCCGACTTTACAACCACAGTAGCAGCACTGTAATTTATTTTATCCACGCAAATATTTAGTGGTTTAAGTTTCAACTCCAGGCACAAGTTAATTGAAGTTGAGGCGTGGTCAGTAACTGTACTATTCATAACTACAATTTTTGTTGGTAATGCAGTTTTAACCATGACATGATCTAAACATTTGTCCAAGCGAGTTGGATATGTATGACCTGGCAGAATACCTAGACTGGCAGTGAGATTCAAGTAAGATTCTGAATTTCTGTCAGTGTTATCTTCTTTAATGTCTATGTTAAAATCACCAGTAAGAAATATGTTTTTGGCTTTTATTGATTTTATTATATTTTCAAGAGCATTTAAGAATCTATCTGTATGATAAAAAGATGGTGATCTATAAACAGCTAAAATAACTATGTCGGGATTTATTTTAATTAATAAATAGCTTCCATCTTTAGGATCGGGTTCAGTTATTATACAGACTATATTAAATTTAGAATAAACAGCTAATCCATCGTTTTGGTTAAGATATTTTTTTGAAAAGTGACACTTATAGCCAGGAAGATGCGGCACTGGTTTATCTACATCTAGCCAACATTCCGTCAATATCATTATATCTGGCTCAAACGATAATCGCGATATATGTGCCATAAAACTTTCAAGATTTTTATACACGCTACGGATATTCTGCGTAATGATATTTAAGGATTTAGGGTTTTTTTTAATTATTTCATTGCATTTTTCAGTATCACAATTGAAAGACGACGCCACAGAAATATTATCGATGTCAGAAACAATCATACTCTGTGATGCAGCCATTTTTTAATACATAGATAAACATTGTCACTACTATTAACTTTCATGCGCTTGAAGAAAAATTCTGTGCATTTACAAAAGCCGTATATTTGGTTTGATATGAATCTTGTATGTTTGTTTAAACTTTTTAAATATTTTATAACTTCTTTTTTGAAGAGTGTGTTTTTAGTTATTATATTCAATAAATAGTATAAATAAGTATATGTGATAACGAAATATATAAGAAGTAAATAATAAGTGTTACATCTGAAATTATCTGTAGTATACAAAAATGAAGTAATGAAAAAAATTTGTCATTTTAGTTTTCGTAGTTCAGCCAAGTTAGCTTCTGAGTCAACACGAATATGACGTTTGCCCTCATCTTGACGCAAGTATGTTTTCCCGTAAGAGATCCAACAGAACTTATAGCCATTCTCCTGAGCAAAAGTCCGGGCTAGAAAGTTTATGCGCCTCGATTTCTGTGACAAGTGTTTTGTGATAAAAATAGGTTTAGTAGGACCTTCCAGCGAGAGATGTGACGTATTTAATTTAATCGCACTATTTTTCAGATTGAATTTGCGCGAGTTTCTGATAAAACTTTCCTTCTTATCGTCGTATTCAGGTCAGCTATTATTATTCCACTCCCGTTTTTACTCTTGGTGCGGAAAACATCTTTAACTTCATGCTGTTGCAGGGGGACCTCAAGAACTTGAGCGGCTTTCATTACGATTTCACATAATTTCTCTTTGGTTTCGTTTACTCCACTAGGAACATTTCTTATTTCCAGCTTCGAGGAAAGGATTGTTTGCTGCAAAGACTCAATTTTGGATTCTAATTGATTTATATATAATCTGTCATCTTGTCTCTGTTTTTCATACGTCTCAAACTTAACTTTCATCTCGTCATATTGCTTGGAAACGAATTCAATACATTCCTTTATATCTTTATTATGCGATAATACTTCATTCATAGAAGCTTGAAGAGCAGAGAATTTATTTTCAGACTTTTCCAAAAATGCATTTAACATAGCTTTGATTTCCGTTTTTAACCCCTCCATAGAATTCGTCTCGCCTGAAAATTATGGTGTGAATATTGCTATCCACATTGCGGGGTAGTGGACTGTATTTGAATAGATGGCTGGTAACTGGAAAATCTTAAATCATTCCCAAATTGAAAAACACTCTCGGCACGACTAGGCACTTACCTTATATGCTTTCCTGCGGCGAATCCAGGCAGAGGGTCCCTTGATTCGAATACCAGCACTGACACCTCACAAGATCTTTGATTCACAACGATTGTTCAGGGTTATTTCTTGTAACAAGTTATATTTTCGTGGAGCGGCCGACGCGCGCGCGGTTAGGGATGCGAAGCGAACTACGAATGTTCACTACGCGGCGCTGATGCTCGTGACAGTGACATTTGTCACAAGCGCGGTAAAGTTTATGCTGGTTGGTTTGTAGGTACTAATCCACAATCATTCAACCAGCAAGGAAACAAAATGTGGTTCAGCGTGCCCAGTAGTGCGATGAGAGTGTCATTAAATTATGGATTAAAAGTAATGCGAAATATTAAGAAACGGCCAAACCACATATTAAACACTGAAATAAATCTTTTATACGTAATAGATAAAATACATCACACAAATGAGATCAGAGGGTACTTGGAAATAAAGGGCACAGAGTTTCGCCTTTGAGAACCTTTGTAATTGACTGCCCAAACTTTTGGGGCGCAGCCTCATTTTATACTGGTTACTTCATTTAAAAATTATTTTATATACTATTAAATAACGGTAACAAACAAACAATAACAAAGTATTTAACACACGTTTATTTAAAACACCAACAAAATAAAAATCAAACCACAGTAAAACCCTAATACTGTTTGAAAAATTTACTAACATACAATTTCCGACTAAACTATTCCTTTGAACTCTCTCCTTAAGTGCATCGTCATAATCGTAAACTCTCTGGGTAGTACGACCTACGCTCAACTTAATCCTATATGGACTCCGCTTTTAACATAGGAAATAGCATGGTAGGACTATTCAACGAAGATTAAATTGGCTCGCTTTGAACTTTAGTTAAACGGCTTTTGAAATAAGGTAATGCTGGATAAAACTAGCTTTTTAGAAATTAAATACCTGAAAACTTCTAAAAACTTGAGTTTAGTTAGATACAAGTACACTACATAAATACGAAAAACTTAATTCCGATAGTCATAATCAAGAATTTCAAAATTTCAAATTTTTTATAACACCGAATGGTTCATAATTCCAAAAATGAAAATTTACAAAGTTGCAAGCAATTACCTACAGAAAACGTTACTCAGTATGCCCTTAGATTAGAGTCATGCTTAACACGTATTCAAGCCAATATTCATCATTCCTGTAAAATTAAAGAGGAATTAGTGGGCAGTATAGCTTCATTGGAAGATCTTGCCCTTAATACTTTTGTTTTAAATGTTAATCCTAGTTTTGCAAATAATGTTCGGTGCAGACATCCAACCAGTCTCTCGGAGGCGATAACGCTTGCCGTGGAGGAGGAGAAACTTTTTAAGCTATCTAAGTTAAATTTTAAAAATATCAAAAGTTGTTCAGTTTGCCATAGGCAAGGACACTTATGTTCCGAATGTTTTAAAAGAAAACCTAATTTTCACACTTTTCATTTAAAAAATCATAATACTTCTAAACCGAATTCATTTGATTCTAATTATAAAAACAACATTTCTAATTTCTAATTTCGATGAGAATAAAAATAAGTATTTTTGCAGTTATTGTAAAAATTCTGGTCACACGGTCAAGTTTTGCCGTAAGCGGTATTATCAGAATAGTCATTCTAATTATACACAACACGATACCAGGGCTCCAGTTACAGAGAGTCCGCGCAGTGTTCACAATGTTTTAAATGATCATAACGACAGCGATAATTTAAACTAAAAAAGATTTCGGTCTCGTGCCTGCCGAAATCAAGCATTTTAAATGGCACTAATTCTAATAGTGAGATTTTTAAAAATTGCACTGATACGAAACCGAATTCGAAATATTGCACAGGGATTCTAATAATTATACTTAGTTTTTATCTCAAGCCACGAAAGAGGCGAGTCCTATTAAAAATAAAAGTTTTGCATCTCGTACTGATAAACAGACGAGTCGTGGTAATTATAGTTTTTCATCTCAACCTGAAAAGCAGGTGAGTCGTAATGTCAATTTTTCGTCTCGAACTAAAAGACAGTCGAGTCATAATAACTTTGCATCTCAGCCGAAGCCGTTGAGTCCTTTTTCATCTCGCTCCAAAAGAGAGTCGAGTCCTTTTTCATCTCGCTCCAAAATAGAGTCGAGTCATAATGTTAAGATGAATATTTCTCAAGAATGTGAGAATAAAATTAAGGAAGACATACCTATTTTTGAAACTTAAACTGTTAAGAAAGTGTCTTTACCACATGTTTATATTAATGCCAAGTCACATTCTGACAAGCAATTATGTTTTTTAATTGACACAGGTGCAAGTGTTAGTTTGATAAAATTTTCTAGTTTAACTAATAGTCCGAAACTTTCTTCGGAAAAAATAAAAATAAAAGGTATTAATGATAAAAAAAAAGATATTTTTTATGAAACTTTAGGTTCTCTACGTTTGAATTTTGATTTTTCAAATAATATTGTTTATAAATTTCATGTAATAAATGATGACCTTAATTTACAATATGACGAAATTTTAGGTAACGATTTTTTCAATTCTTTAATTGCAATATTAATTATAGTTCTAATGAAATATGTATACACGGTTCAATTTTATCTATTCATTTCAATCAGGTTACTTATGTCATTCCTGCACGAAGCGAAACCGTGATAGAATGCTGTGTTAGTAACGCTGATTCCGAGCTATTTCAACTTAAGGAAGCGCTCATATTGGATAAAAAAATTTGTGATGGTGTTTATTTAGCTAATTGTGTGGTATCTTTAAAACCAAATAAAAGGGTAAACGTTTAAATTTTGAATACGACGGAATTTCCAGTCGAAATAAATAATTTTAAATTTCACAAGTGTTTTTAAATGTTCATAATTGTTTTTAAGGTATTAATCATACATCTATTAATTATACGGACCGTAAAAAACGAGTCCTTGACTTAATCCGTCACGAGCATTTGAATTACGAAGAGAAGAAATTACTTTTTGAATGTTGTAGTAAATATTCAGACATTTTTTATCTTGAAGGAGATCGGTTATCGTATACTAATGCGGCCGAACACTCCATAAATACCGGTAATTCTCCACCGATTAACGTGAAATCCTATAGGTTACCAGAATGACTGTCATAAGGAAGAAGTTGATAAGCAAATTAAAAATATGTTAGACCAAAGTATTATTCGTCCTTCAACTTCCCCGTGGAGCGCCCCAGTGTGGATAGTTCCTAAGAAATTAGATGCATCTGGACAGAAAAAATGGCGCATAGTTATTGATTATAGGCGTTTAAATAATGTAACAGTTACCGAGGTTTTTCCAATTCCATTAATTAATGATATTTTAGACCAATTAGGTCGTTCTAAGTACTTTAGTACCCTTGATTTAGTTTCCGGGTTTCACCAATGTTTATTAAAAAAGGAAGATGCAGCAAAGACTGGCTTCACTATTATCAATACTAACGGCACTTCAGGTCACTTTGAGTTTACTAGGATGCCTTTTGGGCTCAAAAATGCCCCTTCTACGTTTCAACGGTTAATGAATACCGTTCTGTCGGGTTAACAAGGCCTTCATGCTTTTATTTATTTGGATGACGCCGTAATATCCAGCCCGACAAGTGTGAGTTCTTGCGGCGCGAGGTTGCTTATCTAGGACACATTATTTCTGATAAAGGTGTACATCCTAATCCAGACTAGGTCAAAGCAGTTTCTAATTTTCCGATTCCACGTAATGCTAAAGAAGTCAAATTATTTTTAGGATTAGTTGGCTATTATCGCCGATTTATAGATAATTTTAGTAAGATAACGAAACCTTTAACTTTACTTTTAAAAAAGGACGCGAATTTTCATTGGTCTCATGAACAAAATGAATTATTTAATATTTTAAAGGAGAAATTAATTTCAGCTCCACTTTTACAGTACCCAGACTTTACACAAACTTTTATTGTCACAACCAATGCGAGTAATTTTGCGGTTGGTGCTGTACTTTCACAAGGTCCTGTAGGCAAGGACAAAACTATCGCGTACGCGTCTAGAACAATGAATAAAGCAGAATGTAATTACTCAACCACAGAAAAGGAGTTATTAGCTATCTTATTTGCAGTTAAAAGCTTTCGTCCTTATTTATATGGGACTAAATTTAAGATCGTAACGGATCATCGCCCATTAACGTGGCTTTCTAATGTAAAAGACCCCGGCAGCAGATTAATCCGGTGGCGCCTCAAACTTGAGGAATATGATTACGAAATAGTTTATAAGCCCGGCAAATTAAACTCAAACGCCGACGCTTTATCCAGAATTCCCATTAACATTATAGATTTAAATAATTTAAATAAGTGTAGTTACGAAGACTACTGGAAAAAACAATTTACAAAAAATTTACCCGACCTTGATACTAAAATTGAAGAACATTTACAAAACTTACATTCATGTAAGTATAATGCGATTGCGTGTCCTATATCTTTAGATTTCGATTATTCTATGCCCAACTGCGAAGAAATATTATCACAGTTCGAGAATTCTGCTGAGCTTTTAAATACCGAGCGCGAGGCCGGTTCGTTGTTATCGATTCATAACAAAAATAAAATTCTTTTTTCTATTTACGAAGGTGCATCATTATGATGAAACTAATTATAAAGATATTTACAATTTATTAATTAAATTTAGAGATAAAATTTTACAACAACATCCTGATTTAACCGACTTAGCAATTTCAGATTTTTCTGAACCTTACTCTAAAATATCTTTTATTAAAGTTTATAACATTATTAATTTTGTTTTTCACAATACTAATAAAATTTCAGAAGTGCAGAGGATTTTAAAAGAAAATCACGATTCAACCATAGCGGGTCATCCCGGCATGAATCGAATGTTTAACAGGATTAAAGCTTCTTATTATTGGAAGTCGATACGATCGGACATCGAAAATTATGTTAAAAATTGCAGGCTTTGTCAAGTAAACAAACCTTTATGAAAAAGTAATAAAGCTCCGATGATTATTACATCTTCAAGTACGAAGCCTTTTGAGCGCCTATCTTTAGATATCGTTGTTACTTTACCAGAAGCAGGTTGTCAAAAATTCAGATTTATTTTAACCTTACAAGATGATTTAACGAAGTTTTCATGCGCGTATTCTATGATATCAGCTACAAGTGAGGAGGTAGCTCGAAATTTAGTTCATTTTAAATGATTTTAACAGATCTCGAGACTTGTTTTACATAAGAGTTATTTAAGCAAATTACACAAATATTTAAAATTAAATCTTTATTTTCGACTCCGTATCACCCTCAAACAAATGGAGCATTCGAACGGAGTCATGCTACATTGAAAGAATATTTAAAATCTTTTGTTAACCAAAACCAAAATGACTGGCACTGTTATCTAGCCACAGCCATATTATGTTACAATACTGAGTAGTACTATGAGGAGTACCTCATAGTACTACTCAGTACACTCCTTTCGAATTATTATACGGTCATAAACCGAACATACCTAATCCTCTTTATGAAACAAATGATAATGTTACTTATAACAATATGTAAGAGCAGTACAATATAGAATGAGATTTAGAAGAGAAAAAGCTTTAGAAAATATTTTGAAAAGTAAGGAAAATGTCAAGCAATACTATGATTCTTCCAGTAGATCAGTTCAATATAAATTAGGAGATATGGTGTATCTTAAGCAACACCATAGGTTACGTAAAGCACTTTCCCCAGTGTGGAAAGGCCCTGTTAAGATAGTTAAGGTTAATAATAAGAATAATCTAACTTTGAGTATTGGTCGTAAACACGTTAAATATCACGTTGATCAGATAAAACCAGCTCAAACTTAGTTTAATAAGTTGTTTATTTTTCTATTATAATTTTATTTTCAGATTACTATTTCGTCATTGTGTAAGCGAAAGTAAAGTGACGCCGATAGTTCATAGTCCTGGGATATACTTTGATCCCACAACTTCGATTAGTTTTTATAACAATTTTTGGAAAGTTGTTACTCATATCGATGTTATATCTTTTAAACCTCATCTTGAAAGTATTGAAAATTTATTGATAAAAACCAGTAACTTATGTTTTTAAACTTTACCTAATGATTGTGTTGATTGTAAGGATATTACAAATTCTATTGAAAATTTGTTACAGTCGAATTATGAAAAATAAAACTCTTTGTCGCATGTTATTCCGAGAAACTCAACTAAGTATTAGGTCTTTACCTATGAAATTGCCGTTTTTCACGAAATAAATTCAGTCTCGGTCTGCGTGCGTTCTCGAGCGCACGTCGATCGCAGACGCCTTCCCGCTCTTTTAGCCCCCGCGCTAATTGAGCACCCAAATTTCATAGTTGTTTACCGTATTAAGTTTCTAACGCCGTTTTCACGGCGGACAGTGGCTCGTTAACCGTACTTCTAATAAGTTTCTAACGCCGTTTTCACGGCGAATAGTGGCTTGTTAACCGTACTTCGTGGAACGTGAGCTTCGTCGACGGGAATTCGTTGTTCCAGGACTTCAAGTGCCGTGTTCGAGTAAGTTATCCGCGTCGTTCTCAACCGCCCTACTGCGTGTAGGGTGGTTTTAGGAAGTTAGTCATCGTTGTTAGGTTCATATATTGTCCCTCCCCAACCCCTCCGCAATGGCTTCCCTAAGCATTAGGGAAATTCAAGATCAGCTGGTCGCTGCTCACGACGCTAAAAGCTCCTACTGCACCCCTAAAATGATTCAAACACTTCAATCCTTTCTCCCTCACATCGAGGAATTGATTTCCAAACTGGTCCTTCAGGCCACCCCTGTCCCTCAGACCCCTCAGGTCTTAGGACCTCCCGCGTCCCCTTCCTCCAGTGACATGGAGTGCGAAGTAGACGCCCCTCTGCGCCGCAAGCGCGCACCCGCGACTGAGTCTTCCTCGGACGCCACCCCAACTGGCCCTGAGCCTCCCTCTTTCACCCTTGTTAAAAAGCGCTCTAAGAAGCGCTCGAAACAAGATCCGGCGCCCTCGACGCCCGTCCCTACACCCCCTGCGGCGTCTTCAACGCCAGCTGCCCCGGTGTCTTCAACACCCGCTCCGGCCCCAACTTCTGACAAGGCCAAGGTCCCACCACCCGTTTTCCTTCGGGAAAAGGGTAAATGGACTGAGGTCTCGACACTGTGCAATGAGCACAAGATCCTTTACACCCGAGCGGTAAACTCGGGTGAATCTATTAAAATCACTGTCTCGTCGATAGACGATTTCCGAGCTTTGACTAAGCTCCTCACCGATAAGCAATATGCTTATCACACTTATGCTCTGTCAGAAGAGCGTAAGATCAGAGCGGTACTCAGGGGAATCCCGTTCGAATTATCGAACGAGGCCATCCTGGAGGATCTGCAGTCCCAAGGCTTCCCGGCACTCGCGGTGCATAAAATGCACAGCAAGTACGGGAGGCAACACCCTCTCGCTTTGGTGATTCTCGCCAACGTCCCCAAGTCCAGAGAGATCCTGAAAGGGGTTAGCTCTATCTGCGGCCTCTCTGGGATCTCAATCGAGGCGCCTCATCGCCGCGGTCATCCCGGCCAGTGCCATCGGTGCCAATTGTACGGGCACGCGGCAGCCAACTGCCGCGCACCGCCCAGGTGCGTCAAGTGCCTGGTCCCGCACTTCACTAAGGAGTGCAATCGCACTCCTGAAACTCCCTCTCCTCCCGATTGCGTGCTTTGTGGCCAGTCCGGCCACACCGCAAATTACAAGGGCTGCCCTCGTGCACCCCGTTGTATGCGCTCCAATTTCAAAAGGGCGGCGCCCAAACAGGCCCCGCGCCTTTCTCAAGAAAACTTTCCGCCGCTGCGTAGCCGGGTTCCTCCGGCTTCTAAGCCTACACAGCCCAGGCCTGCCCCAGAAAACTGGAGGCAGCGCCCCACATCGAATCCCATCCCGGCTCCTCGCCCATACAAACCCACTCCTCAATCCTCCGTAGCAGACGATATGCGTATCGTCTGCGACGCTATAAAAAATGTCGATGTTAGTGAAATCGCAGTCTTAGCCCGTAAACTTAGGGCTTCACGTACTCCGACAGAGCGTTTGCTAGCTCTGGCGGAGCATAGTTCCCTTCTCAATTCATTGTAGGTTCATTTTAATGAATTGATCCCTAAATCAAGCTTCGGCCGACCTCTGCCCAGCCCCGGCTTCACCGGAGGCTGCCCAGAATGGCCACCAACTCATGTCCCTTTGAGCACCTTCAGTGCAACTTTCACTACAGGCGGAAGACCCGCTAGCGGGTCTCTGCCAACGCACCCAACTTCCCGACGGGTGTCGATTCCGATGAAGGCTAACGGTAATAACTACAGCCAACAGGTGGTTTTTAGTGGGTAGGTGCCATTCTGGTGAGTCCCACATAACCCCCCCGCAGAGGAATTTACCTGCGGGCGTGTATGCATGACGCATCTTCCACCTCCCTCCCGCGAAGGTGCCTCGGCAGCAAAAAAAAAAAAAAAAAACGAAATAAATGAAGCGTAATTTTTTTATATATTTTTTATTTCTATTAATCAAAATAATCACCCATGCAATCAATGCATCTTTGCCAACGCATTGGTAGCGTATTGATGCCTTTCTTGAAGAAATCAGCTGGACGGGAGGCAACAAATTCTTCAAAGGCATTTTGTACTGCCTCTCGGGTATTGATGTTTTTTCCCGCCAAGAAGTTATCCAAATTCTGGAAAAAGTAAAAGTCTGTAGGCGCAAGGTCTGGTGAGTACGGCGGATGACGGAGAACTTCCAACCCCAACTCTTGTAGCTTGGAGACCGTCTGCTGTGCAGTATGAGGTCGCGCGTTGTCGTGCAGGAGCAGTGGAGCCGAACGATTGACCAAAGCTGGTTGGAGACGTGCGATCTTCTCCATCATTGTGTTCAGTTCTTCACAGTACACATCTGCAGTAATGCTTGTCCCGTTTGGCAAGAAGCTGTGATGAATTACACCCGCATTAGACCACCAAACAGTGACCATCACTTTTCTAAGGGTACGTTTTCGTTTAGGGCATTGTTTGGGTGCTGAACCAGGGTCCAACCAACTTGCTGAGCGCTTACGATTGTCAAACAGTATCCATTTCTCGTCATAAGTAACAATGCGGTTCAGAATTCCTTCATTTGTATGCCTGCTGAGCAGTGCAAGGCACGTCTCCACGCGTACTTCGCGCTGGCGGTCATTGAGTTCGTGGGGTACCACGGGGTTCATTTTTCAGGTCAAAATTTCCAGAACGGAAGCGGGTAAACCAATAACGGGTGGTGCGTTCGTTTGTAGTGTTCGCTCCGTAAACGTCGTTGATGTTGTGTGCCGCTTGTGCCGCTTTGCTGCCACGACGGTACTCATACTCCATAATTACTCGAATTTTTAACTTATCCATGATGACGAAAAATGTTCGAATGCGTTGAAAACAAAACACTAACTATTAAACAAATGACGATTTTAGAAAAAGAATTCCATGTTTGTCAAATAAAATTAATTTGAAATGGCCAGTACGGCAAAACGGCAGTTTCATAGGTTATATTACTATTATATTAGTATCATTAGAGTTTGGAGGAGAAATCTTTAAATTCTTTTTTGGCACTTTAGAGGCCGACGATGCGCGAAAATACGACGCAGCTATCGAAGTTTGTCAAAAGAGTGAATCTGAATTATTTCATTTAATGAAGGATAATATCCATGTAATTAAGTCTAGTTTAAATACTTTTAATTCTACTATACGTAAACTTAACGATAATGAAGTTAAACTAAATTCTCATTTATCAATTTTAAATAATATTCTTACTCAAGTTACGGATCAAAACAATAAGTTATGTTATGTAACAAGAATAAATAGCTTAGTTAATTTAGTGGAGAATTCTTTAATAACTATCTCTAACTTTTTAGATGTAATTCTTAACTCTATTTTATTTCCGAAAGTAAATATTTTAAGCCCTTCTGTATTAAGTCCAAATAAGCTGTATTCTGAATTAGTTAACAATGATCATTTCATAAATAAACTTACTGACTTCCCAGTATCGTTATCACTTGCAAACATTAACACGATAATTGATGTGTCCAAGCTAACTTGTTTTTATTACAATGAAAAGATTATTTTTACATTAGAAATTCCTTTAATTTATAATGAAAGGTATATTGTTTACAAAAATATACCTTTACCAACTCCTCATGATCAGAAGGTCAATACATTTTCGCTGATCCAACGTTCTAAGTCTTATATAGCCTTATCAGATGATAAGCTAAGTTATGTTCTTATTGATGAATTTAATAATTGTAAATTAATAAATGATGAACTTTCTATCTGTCCTTTAATAAATATCCGTTCAAGTATAAATAATCCTTGTGGTGAAAGTAAATTATTAACAGAAGTCATCTTATCTTTGCCAGCTGAATGCAATAGCAAACTTTTGTATGGTCTAATTGACATATGGCAAATTTTGAATAATAACAAGTGGATCTTTGTCAATCTAAACCATGTCAACTAACAATTAAATGCGATGATAAAATGTATGACCAGACTTGATTAGGTACAGGTATTGTGAAACTTACCGACAACTGTATCGGTTATTCGAAAACAAACCAACTTTTACCTTCTAGTTCTAAGAAATTATATGTTAAAAGTAATATTAATATCAATTTTAATATTTTGGACGACGAATGTTGTAAAAAGGAAAATTTTAATCATACTTTACCGCATTTATTGCCTATTAAATTGTCGAATATTAATTTAGATAATTTACAATACACTTCGCATAAACTTGATTATTTAGAAAATGAAATAAATAAGGCTCAACAGGAGTCACATTTTATACGTTATGGTACATATTATTCTTCTTTTACATATTTTTTAATTGTTTGTATTTTACTTTACATTTTTTATAAGGTATTTAGATATTTTTATTGTTCTACTAATAACCGAAGTTTATGTTGTATAAGCACCTATAACCAATGTAATAATAAAAAGAATATAAGAAATCGGTCTAAATTGTCAAACTCTATTGAAATGACTTTTGATGCATCTTCTGAAGAAGTTCATAAGTCTATTGAATCTTCATGTAATCTAAAAAAACTTAATTTCAGTTCATCCTCTAGAAATATTGATAATTTTTAGTTTTATATCAAATGTGTACTGTTTCTTTTGAATTTTTATTTCATGTTTTGTGTTCAAATTTTAAAATTTAAAGCTATGTTTTGTGTTTTTAATTTTGAAGTTATTCTCATGTGTCTTTGTTTTATTTTATTGTTTTGTAAAGGGATATTGATTATTTTTGGAATGTTTTAATAACTTCGCTTTTCCATTTTAAGGGATAAAGCTCCGTCTTAACCGGGGGGCTGTTAAAAAGTGCTTCAGTGCGAGGCGAGGCGTGTAGCCGTGACTACACTCATCCCTGAAGATGGACTCCTATCCGACCGTGTACAGTGAGTAAGCCGCGTTACTAAATACGAAAAATGCCTCATTTCATTTACAGAAACCCATTTTGTTTTTTTTATATAATTAATATTAACTTAAATACTTAAATAATTTTTACTTTGGCATGTTAAATTGACATAAAACTGGTATAGCTGATAAAAGGCGGTTTAGTGCACTCAAACAAGAAAATAACAAAAATCCACGAATTTGAAGACAATACTGATTATACTGCGGCATCATAAGGGGGTAAAAATCATAGTTATATGATTTTCATATTTATTTTGTGTTATTTAAGCACTTTAAATGTATTTTCACCATACTCACTTATACTTCTGTTAAGTATCAATTGCGTACAATGATGCTGCTCCATCAATCATCCAGCATCACTGAGCCGGAATGATGTACGAACTCTGAAAGGATATTAAGTTCGTTGTTTATGAGCTTTCTGCGCAATGAGTTTTCAAACTACTGAGATGGCGTTTCAAGCGTTTAGGGAACATTTTTCAAATGTATTTTTTCAGTCGGGATTGTGGTTTTTGGTCTATTTTATTTATTTATCAAAGAAAGACTAACAGCCAACATAACAATAATACACATCTATGATAGCAGTAGTAGGCCAATTATAAGTCCTCACCAATAAAAAATAGTACAGATATAAAATAATACTACATATATTCCTTTAGTAAGTAATAAAAAGCATTTATCAGAAAACATCGTGAGGAAATCGTGGTGCTCCAGCCCATATCAGCAGAATCACTATTTCCTACATTAATAACAATTTTAATACCTGGATTGTTACAAACGGCACAATCAGATATGTAAAAAATTAAATTTACACTAAACCTTATGCGAGTGTAAATGAGTTGAGAGACGAAGTTCAAATAACGATTTATAATTTTCATCACAACACGATATTAAAGGTTACTAGAAATGAATTTGTCAAAGTAATAAACTTCTGTATCCAAGAAAATGGAGCCCATTTTGAACAACTAATTAGTTAGTTTACCATTTTTTGTAAATAGGTAATTAAAATAATTGAAGAATTGGTTTTCCTTTCATTAAATTGACCAAGTATGTTAAAGAGCTTTCATCATTGTGATTGACTCTAACGATCGATGCAATAAAATTATAGGGTGTAATTTTTACAGATTTTATAGTCAGTTCGATTCCCGGGTGAAACTAATGAATTTTAGAAAATCTTTGAATGCAGTTTTATTTCTTTTCAAAAATAAAGAAATGCTTCTTTGGAGTAAAATTTGATATCCCAATTATTTAGAGTACTTTCCCTCCAGGTGGCATTAAAAAATTCAACCCTGTGCAATCAAAACTGTGTATTTTTATCGAATTAAAAACAAGATAAACTGCTTAGGGCATAAATGTTTTTCATTCTTGCAATTAGTTCATTAAATATTTATCAACGCCCCGATTGAGGACAATTTAATCTGATCCACTGTACACTCTCCTCATCCATTGTGTTTTTTCTACAAGAGCCCATGTAACCTAAAATAGTCCATTTATGTAATTTAAATGCATGAGTGGAACAAATCTATGAGTGAACTGTCAAGGCCATAAAAATGGGTTCCTAAATTTTATTGAAACTATGGTTAATTGTCAATATGGTAAATAATTAATTTGATAATTTTTTCTACTTCTTTTTCAATAAGTTAAACCAAAATATATTCCAAGAGATTATTTATTTTAAAAATGTATGTTAGGAAATGTAAAGAAGTATTTACACTTGAATGGTTTTGAGTTTATAGAAAGTTTGACATTATTTTAAAAACTATATTTCTTTAAATAAGTTTTCTTTTTGTTTCTTACACCAAAACATCGAAACATAAACCTATCATAATTCCAAATTAAAGATTTACTTTCAGTTGCACTCTTATGAGATTCTTCTCAGTGAACCGGAGTGTCTGAATAATGATTCTTTACATTGATGCTTTACGTAAAAAGTTGTAGTTTTCAAGTAGGTTAATTCATTTAACCAAGGAACATGTGAAATATTCACATTCTTATATTTATTTATCGATATTGACTTTTAATTGCAATTATTTGAGTCACATCTACCACCGAGTAGTATGTAAATGAACAAGTCAAGTATTTATCTGTGACATCCGTATTCGTATTTACAGCTAAAGATTGATGATTGCAACCCGTAAGAAGTGAGTTGCCTTTAGCGGGCTTTTCGAAATACCCAAACATTTCTTCTTGAAATATACAGAGAAAATTCTTTAAACTTGACAGGTGTGACTCGAAAAGATTATTCAGAGTGCAAAGTCTTGCAAATTTTATACCCTAGTTTAACGTGGGTTCGTACATTTCTAAGAAGCTTTTACAATCTTGTTAATGTGATATTAAATATAATATACTAATAATACACTAAAACTTTCGCAGCAATCACATTATCACGTTAGCGTTATTATTAGACTTGTCAAATTAGACTTGTCAAACTAGGTGGAATGGAAAAACAGTAGTACACTCGCAAGGTCTTAAAAATTTATTTATTTATTACCGTAACAGAAAGTCGAAAAAACATTTAAAAAAAACTACAAAGTAGTTTCATTTGCTCTTTTATGACAAGTCCACTGAACGACCATTTGTAAATTACCGCCAAAGCGACAACGCTGGTATTATTTAATGTAAATTCATTGGATTTTGTATTAAAACTATATAGCCATCTATTTATGAAAATTAATAACCTTACAAGTTTCGAAAAAGTTTACATGTTGTTAAACTTCCATGCATGCAAAATCTTAAGGGTGAAAATATAAAATATCAACGTTTAATATCGAGTTAAAATGTGAAACTATAATCAGACGTAATAAAATCTGGTTAAAAGTGTTTTATTTAATATAATGAGACTTGAAAGTATAATAATACTCTTTATAAACAACATACAAATACAAAATATAGCAAAAATCAGAAAATAAAAACAAAGAAGCTTATATAGAACAACAAAAGGTGGCCTTATCACTACGAAGTGATTTCTTCCAGACAACCTTAGGTATGACATAGGAAAGCTGGTACTAGGGTGTAACTTTTAATAATATTTAAATATATACACACATACATATGGAAAATATACAATATTTACTAAGGTGATATTTGATGCTGCATATTATCTTCTACAGTTTACTAGAACCTTCTTTGAAACGTACTCTTTGACCATCTTCAAGATAGTTTTAGCTTATTTAATCTTAAATTAAGCTCGTTTCATTACGATACGATGTGCACCTTGAAAGATTTACTGTGGAGTGATGTGGTAAACAGTGGCGTAGCTAACAACAAATTATTAGACGCACGCAGTTGTCTTTCGTAGGTACTGCGTAGGAAATGAAATCTGGATATCAAGTATTGTGGAGTAGCTGGATTGAACAGTATGCGATACTGCAGACAGAGGAAGTAGGTGTTCTGTCGAAGACGAATAGGAAGCCACTTGAGCTACATGGGGTATTTTGATATGTAGTCATATTTGTGTAAACCAAATGTGAACCTTATACATACATTTTGGAGGCGCTTAAACTTTTTAAGTTGATCTTCAGCAAAGTCCAAAAAGCAGGATTCAACGAAATCAAGAATGGGCAGGAAGATGGAATTAGCAAAATAAACTTTATTGGATAGAGGTAAAAAATTGCACTGCAAACATCTTCTTGCTTATAGCGTCAATTTGTGCTTTCTACAAAAAATGTGTAACGAATAGCACACCAAGATTTTGCATAGTTCTAAATCTAATGTCATGCCTTTAAATATAATTTGCGGGTCTGACTGTGTGTCGATTTGATTTAAGAGTTTTTACTGCCTATTATAATGGCATGAGATTTTTTGGGATTAACAATCAAACCATGATCATTGCTCTAGGTGAATCTAGGTTTTTATCAATGTCATCATTGACAATGCTGGTCCCTTACTGTTGACTGCGTATAAATTTGGAGATCGTCTGCATACATGTGATAGGAAGAAGTAAAAGAACATTGTCAGATCGCCATACATGGTATTAGTTAGAGTTAAAGTGTAGCGACTGGAAGTCAAAAATATATAAAACTATAGGACATAAATTCCAGATCCACTTTAAAAAAATATATACTCTTATGTTTTTGAGTTGTCTAGGAACATACATAATTGCATTTTCAATAAGTACTAATTTTGACTACATTTACATGGGTAATTACTACGATATCCAACCAACCATGATAATAATGACACGTAAATGTTCAAATTTAATGCTTACTTACAATTTATGGATTGAATTCGTGTAATTCTATAATTTAATGAATTTAAGGGATTCTAACCACGATTTTCCATTTTTATTTCATGTAATTCTGTCTGCCATGATAACGTTATCAAGACAAACATATTCCAAACAACAAAGCTTAATCGTAGTCAAATCACAGCAATAAGTCGTAAGCGCTATATATCGGAATCCTTAGGCACAAAGGCTTATAAAGTCGCCTTATGAATTATCTGAGTCCAATAAACAGTCCGGTTAAATAAAATAACTAAAAGAATCGCAAATCGTCCAAAAACAAGGCCGCCACACACACACACAAGTGACAAGTCCAAAAGTAACGAAACGGTTTCGTTTTCAAATTATGTTTTTATCGCAAACTCTCCGGCAAAGGCAAAAGCTATACAGCCAAGGATAAGGAGTGGGTAATAAACCATTTTCACTATGAGGAATATAAAAAAAAATCGTTACATAAAAATGAGGTCTTACATTCTGAGTGACTACAATTTCCTATATTTAAACATTATATTACAAAATCAAATACGTGTGCTTGGTCACAATCAATCCTATGTATCGTAATAAAAACTGACAAGAGCTCAAACATACTGATCAAGTTTAGTCAAATCAAGCTTGATTTATGGATCAACTATTATACGGAGACTTCTACACATGAAGATAATAATATGGAAATTCACATTTGAAAAAAAAAATAAATAATAGCACTGGTTACTTTCCTAAACGCTCACTGTTCGGTTTGAGAGTTCTGTAAAACTACGTGTTGGAGTTTATTCAAACAAAAATCTACAATTTTGGCAGCAACCGCATTTACGTCCTATAAGATTGCAACAAGTTGTGAAACTGAATGGTTTATATATAATTTTATTTCATTTAAATATACTACTATACTACTATGAAAATAAATGTATGTTAAGGAACAAACTTTTTTTTACGGAACAACAAACGCATTGTTAACTTCAAGAATTAAGCTGTTACCCCTAAAATGTAACTTTTTTATAGTATCAAAATCATCTAGAAACAAACAATACAACGGATTAATTACATGTTTCTTAATTGAAATATTTTTTTAACTATTACATTATTTCAATAAAGTACGAAAAGAATTGTACATCTAGAAGTCCTATCTGGTTGCATTTTATGCACACAAAGCTCCCGATCTCTTGTGAGTGTAGCGATAAAATTAATACATTATTTCTCTTCAAACTGTCGCTTTGTTTCGTCGTGAAGGATGGACATATAACAAAAACATTTCTACATGTATTTAACAGTAAGTAATATGCTGAATCGACGTTTTCTTCATCATAGAGGTATTTGAGAAAAAAAATAATCTGTTGCGTCACGTCTTGAAGTAGGCAGAGAAAATTGAAATAAGAATACTGACGTGAAATATTTCTTATAACGTTTGCTTATATTCTGAGCGCGTGTCATGTTTTTCTGTTCTCCCCACACGTAGTATTTCCATTGTAAGTTTATATTGGCGTTGTTCAAAAAGTTGCAGATATATATACACAACACACTGAAATATGTTTCTGAGCTGGCGTTGTGAATTGAATAAGACAGCGTATATATTTCATTAATGGTCATATATTTTGACTTAATGTTGTCAATTTAACGATGGGTTAAAAAATGACATAACTTATTGAATAAAATAAAAATTCCAACTTCGAGAAAACGTTTATTCGTCAAAACCCAATGGAATGGAATGGAATGGAACATTGGAGAAGCTCTTCACGTCTCAAATACGACATTGTCTTAAAACCAAATTTCCTACCAAAATATGTTTCGGATCATTCTTTTAGAGTTAAATGAAATACTAATAATGTTACTTCTGTATGCCAAAATTAGGACATATTTATACTTATAAAATTATTTACAAAAATTTAAATACTTATGGAGGTCCGTATTTCGGGATATTTTACAGTAATAAGGGTTTATTATTGTAAAATATGTCCTAATTTTGGCAAACAGAAGTGACATTATTAGTGTTTCATTTAACTCTAAAAGAATGACCCTTTCCATTGATGATAAAGATAACGTTATATCTTATTGTTAACACCAAAATTAAAATCTATATATTCATTCGAATGGGTTCCATATTTTCAGTCATTTCATTTTGATTTCGTCCTTATTTATGATTTTTTTTCTAACTCATGCTTTCGCTTCACCTGCGTCCTAGCCAATCAATTATGGCACGAATACCATGTGTGGCCACCATTTTAACATGTTAATTTACTATCGACATTATTAATGCTATTAGACTTTAAGCGACCCGAGCTATGTTGGCCTTTTTACACGTCAAAGGGTTTTTGTGGATAGTTTTAGGCACTAAGCGATGGCTGGCTACATCAACGTCGTTTTGTTTCGCAGGGTGCATGCAAAGAGAACAAGCGTTTGTAATATAGAAAGGAAGTCACAATAACAGAAATCAAATATAGATATTTAAAAAAATGCTTCAAAAATAAAAACCCAAAAAGGAGTTCAGCGTAAAAGATCTCGGTCTTTGCTGACTGTCCTGGCATGAGATTTTCACAAAGGTCAAGAAACATTTCTCCTTACCAGACCAAATAAATTGAAAAAATCTAAGAAACTTTATGGGTCACTAATAGTCGTTGCCATACGTACGAGACCAACATTGCCCGCACAGTAACTTACCTATCTCAATTCCAAGAACTTAAATTTTTAAAATAGATCTTAAAACGCAGACATCTATATTAAAGAGTGTTTTATGCTCAAAGACGGGGTTTTAAAAACTTAAACAAGTTCTTGAAAAAAGTTTTAAAATAAAAACTGCTTGCAGGCACTTTTAGTTGTTAGCAAGCAATGTAAAAGGTTGTTGTTAAATCTTTAAATAATAAACGAACAACTCAGAAGTAAAACAACATACATAAACAAACTTGATTTCGAAAACCCTTGATGTTTATTCTTCACAATGTATAAGTGAGCACGTGATTAACACGCTGCACCGTGCACCATCGCGTAGTTATTATCAGATCAAAGTTTCCCTCTGCAGCAGCATTAAAAGCAGTTTTGGGATTAATAATAATAATCATAATAAAATTAAGAGACACTTAACGTATCTTGCAGTAGAACATAGGGTTTTTATGACATGCAGTACATCTAAATATTCACTTCTGTACAAAATCTAAACGAAAATGACGTACGTCATCAAAGCTTAATATTTCTTAGTAGTATTGTGTGGTGTAACCTGGTCGTCGCCTCCTTCTCGTGGCGTAGTTTCTCAACAACCGTGTTGCAACTCTACTTTGATTTTGAAAATTTGAAATTTCAGGCGATCATTCATATCCCCCCTCTATGATTTCATAAAACTGCCAGACGTTGTGCAAGGCCACATCAGTCTCGGTCTGCGTGCGTTCTCGAGCGCACGTCGATCGCAGACGCCTTCCCGCTCTTTTAGCCCCCGCGCTAATTGAGCACCCAAATTTCATAGTTTACCGTATTAAGTTTCTAACGCCGTTTTCACGGCGGACAGTGGCTCGTTAACCGTACTTCTAATAAGTTTCTAACGCCGTTTTCACGGCGAATAGTGGCTTGTTAACCGTACTTCGTGGAACGTGAGCTTCGTCGACGGGAATTCGTTGTTCCAGGACTCCAAGTGCCGTGTTCGAGTAAGTTATCCGCGTCGTTCTCAACCGCCCTACTGCGTGTAGGGTGGTTTTAGGAAGTTAGTCATCGTTGTTAGGTTCATATATTGTCCCTCCCCAACCCCTCCGCAATGGCTTCCCTAAGCTCTGATGAGATTAGGAAGAAGTTAGTTGATAGTACCGGTGCTGAAGGCATACATATAAATGCTGACAAGTTCCGTTTCTTAGATTCTCTCATCCCTCATTTCATGACGATAATGTCCACAATGGCCCCTCAGGCCACCCCAGTTCCCCAGACCCCTCAGGTCTTAGGCCCTCCCGCGTCCCCTTCCTCCAGTGACATGGAGTGCGAAGTAGACGTCCCTCTGCGCCGCAAGCGCGCACCCGCGACTGAGTCTTCCTCGGACGCCACCCCAACTGGCCCTGAGTCTCCCTCTTTCACCCTTGTTAAGAAGCGCTCTAAGAAGCGCTCGAAACAAGACCCGGCGCCCTCCACGCCCGTCCCTACACCCCCTGCGGCGTCTTCAACGCCAGCTGCCCCGGTGTCTTCAACACCCGCTCCGGCCCCAACTTCTGTCAAGGCCAAGGTCCCACCACCCGTTTTCCTTCGGGAAAAGGGTAAATGGACTGAGGTCTCGACACTGTGCAATGAGCACAAAATCCATTACACCCGAGCGGTAAACTCGGGTGAATCTATTAAAATCACTGTCTCGTCGATAGACGATTTCCGAGCTTTGACTAAGCTCCTCACCGATAAGCAATATGCTTATCACACTTATGCTCTGTCAGAAGAGCGTAAGATCAGAGCGGTACTCAGGGGAATCCCGTTCGAATTATCGAACGAGGCCATCCTGGAGGATCTGCAGTCCCAAGGCTTCCCGGCACTCGCGGTGCATAAAATGCACAGCAAGTACGGGAGGCAACACCCTCTCGCTTTGGTGATTCTCGCCAACGTCCCCAAGTCCAGAGAGATCCTGAAAGGGGTTAGCTCTATTTGCGGCCTCTCTGGGATCTCAATCGAGGCGCCTCATCGCCGCGGCCATCCCGGCCAGTGCCACCGGTGCCAGTTGTACGGGCACGCGGCAGCCAACTGCCGCGCACCGCCCAGGTGCGTCAAGTGCCTGGTCCCGCACTTCACTAAGGAGTGCAATCGCACTCCTGAAACTCCCTCTCCTCCCGATTGCGTGCTTTGTGGCCAGTCCGGCCACACCGCAAACTACAGGGGCTGCCCTCGTGCACCCCGTTGTATGCGCTCCAATTTCAAAAGGGCGGCTCCCAAACAGGCCCCGCGCCTTTCTCAAGAAAACTTTCCGCCGCTGCGTAGCCGGGTTCCTCCGGCTGCAAAGCCTACTCAGCCCAAGCCTGCTCCAGAAAACTGGAGGCAGCGTCCCGCATCGAATCCCATCCCGGCTCCTCGCCCATACAAACCCACTCCTCAATCCTCCGTAGCAGACGATATGCGTATCGTCTGCGACGCTATTAAAAATGTCGATGTTAGTGAAATCGCAGTCTTAGCCCGTAAACTTAGGGCTTCACGTACTCCGACAGAGCGTTTGCTAGCTCTGGCGGAGCATAGTTCCCTTCTCAATTCATTGTAGGTTCATTTAAATGAATTGATCCCTAAATCATGCTTCGGCCGACCTCTGCCCAGCCCCGGCTTCACCGGAGGCTGCCCAGAACGGCCACCAACTCATGTCCCTTTGAGCACCTTCAGTGCAACTTTCACTACAGGCGGAAGACCCGCTAGCGGGTCTCCGCCAGCGCGCCCAACTTCCCGACGGGTGTCGCTTCCGATGAAGGCTAAAGGTATACGCTTACCACAGCCAACAGGTGGTTTTTAGTGGGTAGGTGCCATTCTGGTGAGTCCCACATAACCCCCCCGCAGAGGAATTTACCTGCGGGCGGGTATGCATGACGCATCTTCCACCTCCCTCCCGTGAGGGTGCCTCGGCAGCAAAAAAAAAAAAAAAAAAGCAAGGCCACATCTAGACAAGTGGAAATAAGGTAGAAATACTATTTTTGTTCTCAAATGTTTGTGCGACGTAAAGCAATGCTCGGATCTGTCGACACTTCGCATATTTATGTTGTAACTAACATCTCAAGGCATTGTATGTGACATTGACGCTGTCTGGAGCCCTTAGCTAAATGATCTAATGGAACGACGTCTCCTGCATCATCACCACATTACGAAGAGTTTACGTCGATAACGTCTGACAAGACCCTGCTGTTACCCAGGCAAATGGCGTAGGTTCACTATATTTGCGTCATTGGAAACTTAATCTGTTACTTCGGCCTTACAATTTTGGTGGAAAAATCGTAGTTGAATTTGGAACAAAAAATATGGAGAAATGGCTGACACTCATCTTTATTTGTCTCCAACTCCTCGATGACTTCATTGGATGTCATAGGTTTTTTTAAATTATGAACAATACAGTAAAGCAGCGTTCCTTTTAAGGAACTTTATGTTAATAATTTAGTTACGAACAGATATTATTCAAAAGTCGATTAGTTTGCATTTTTTTTATAACTAGTCGCTACAATCTTTAATATTTTCATAAAAAATACAATCAATTTAAAATATTTTGTGCCTTTTCTCCCCTTTGACATACTAATCACAATAAAGACATAAACAAGTACACAGTTCAAACATCTAACTAATACAAACTCAAAACGCTACTGACTGGTAAAAGGACTCTTCAGCAACATGAAACTTTTCTTGTTTGATGATCCATATATCAAACGATACTAACAAGTGGGTTAATTATTTTATTTTAGTGTTTTACTTTAATTATTATTAATACCTTATTGGATAGTTGATCCCACTTTAATAATATTTAATAATTTTACTTAAAATGTATACATTAATGAAAACTTTGGTCTAGAAAAGAAAAAATCGTGCTACAAGTGAAAAATTTGATACAACAAAAGGGCGAATCACATACGAGGAGATTCAGCACAATCTGCTGATTAGGTCGGGAAGTATTCATGAAGTACACCTTTGCGTAAGAAGGATGATTTTGTGCTGGGTATTCTATAATATTACCCATGCTCAGAAGCAGGTGCACTTGGAATTGTGCCATGTTATTATTGATAAATTCAAAGCTGGTTTTTCCCGCCATGTTTACGATATCACAACAGGTGACGAATTTCGAACTAATTAATATGATCCAAAATCAAATGCCAGCCAACAGTACGGCTGATTCAAAAAACGAACCAACGCATAAGAAAGTGAAACGATAGTGAAGCACTGGAAAATACTTGATGGCCAGTTTTTTCTCCTTAACAGGGTAGTTACTAAGTTAATAGTTACTATCAATTCCCTTTAAAACCAAAGTAGTACCAATGCAGAGTGATACACCACAAAATGCAAGCGACCGAACACGGGACTCCAAGGCCTGTTGCTCCACCACGACAGCGCGCCCGTGCGCATTCCGCGATGAAGAAGAGGGACTTCCTAAACACCACACCGGTAAAACTTTTCGGTCCAACTTACCTTGATTTGGCACCGTGTGACTTCTTGTTCCTTAAAATTAAATACCAGCTCAAGGGGATATAGTTTTCATCGCCAGAAGATGCGCTCACTGCGTTTGTTTGAGAAGGCCGTTGAGCAAATAACTGTTGCAAAATTGAAAATGTCTTTTGAAAATAGCTTCACAGGCATGAAACTTTTTACGGACGCTGTTGGAGAGTTCTTAGAAAAGATGCCAACACAAAATATAACCTAAAGAACATTTTTATTTTATTTCTCAAATCTTTCTGAGTGTTTCTCGGTAAAACCTGTAGATGTTTGATTACCGCGGCAATACCTGCTTTCAAATTACTAACGAGAAAAAGAAATGTGGACGGTAGTAATGAAGATTACAACAAACTAAGTTTTAGACGATTGCTTTTTACAGATTCATAACATTATCGCGATATTAACTGAAGGTAAATTGGGAAGTACAAAGTCTGCTAGGTGAGATAGTTACAAAGAAATGTTAAAGTGTAATTTGTTCTGTCAACTTTTAAGTATTTTAATTTCTATCCCTTGTTCTATATTTTGTGCAGCTATTCAGTTAAAAATATATTTACCCGTAAAAATAAAATGGGTGTCGTCACGTAAACAATCCTCAAAGTAGCTTCAAGCCATTGATTCAATCGATTATGGTTATATTGGGTACCGTTCGCCGAGGTCAATCGTTTGGATAGTTTGTGGAGACCAAGTGCTGTTGAGCTAACAACTGCAGAGACGAATCATTTTGTATACGAATAAGAGCCACTGTAGATTTATTTTGAAAAAATTTACTCCTTTGGAACTTCTTGCTAATTCTTTTTCATGAAGTTCTTTCGTAATGGTGGTAGATGTCCATACGTACAAATAACTGTAATCAGAATAAAAAAAATAGTACACGAAACTTGGCAGCAACATACAGAATCATATTCTGCAAACATTTATGAACTTAAAACTATTTGAAGAATGTGGTCCTCATACAAGTGTTTTGTATTCTCAACTCCTTTTGCGCTTCCATTATTAAATAAAGTTTACAGGTTAAAACTCACAACTATTTCACGGATATATTAGATTTTTTTTTTTGTAATTTTCATATTATAATTAAATTGATGAATACGTTTTGTGGCGACGATACATGAATTGCATAAATACATTTGGTTCCACAAACAATTCGCATTAATTGCAGTCTGTTTTAACGAGTTTTCACGAGCTCAAATTAAATGACAAAATATCATGGTCGTTTTAAATTTAAAAGGATGGCCATATCGAAATCAAAGTAGTATATTTTTTATGAGTGATATTTGTTGATAATTCAACCCTGAACTTTATTGTCAGCTCTAACTCATTAGTAATAAGTATTCAATTAGTGCAGAGCATAGCAAGATAGATCATTCCCCAGGTAATATTCAAGTTTATACTACCTTATACAAAATTAGTGATGAAAAGGGCCCAGTACAGTACGTCAAGGTAATTATTGACCCAGATGAAAATTTACATTAGAAGCTTTGGATGCCTTTGTATTAAGCGAACTTCATCAAAATTTTCCCTCGCTTGATTTATCTGTCATCTATACATATTACTTCTATGCATTAAGATCAAACGATTTAAATTCCAGTTTAAATCTTTATTGTATTAAACCTCCAGTTCCCAGGCAAACATTAAAGAATATGAAAAAATCTTGGTAGATCCTCGAAAACTACATATGGTAAAAATCAAAACCATTATTTTTGTGGGATTAACATATTTGGCAAAAGTATGTGTAATGGTGTGGTAGCGCCTTTGAACTAGACCCAACGTTTGATGGTGCGTAGTGGTGGCAAAGGATTGATTCACCCCAAATTCTCTCAATGCATTCTTAACAACTCTAGATGTGTAACTTTTCACGTACTACTCCGAACTTAGTAGCTTGTACGGTACAGCTTTGCAAATAGCATAACGAGAAAAACAATCAAAACATATCTATTTCCATTTTCCGAACGATTTAATGTATCTACAATGTCAATATCTCATAGGTCGTAATGGTACAGTCTGTGTTATGTGTCAAAAGTCAAAAGCTCATACAGCAAATTTCTTGACAGATATAATTGATCCACAAAGTGCTTGTACATTGCAAACTACTTTTATGTATGTTCAACGAGGTTTTACTCTCCAAACATCACGGTACCCTGGCAGTTTATAGATGAGGGTTAAAGTATAATAAAAAAATAAATGTTTTCTTTAACATTTTCTTATAACATCTCAGATATCTTTATAATGTAGCCCCGGCGGCGGGTAGAAGCGTAATGTCACGAAAGCTTCATCCTTTTCTTTTATCCGTACATTCTTTCTTCATATGAATTTGATTATTTAGTTTAAATAAACTTATTTGTGACGTTACAACTTGCTCCTGAACTCCTGAGCTGATTTGCACACTCACATATCACTTTATAGTTTCATTTTGAATAGATATATTAGGAGATTTTGCGTATTTTGTACAAGTAACTGTAGTAAATCACACATAAACGACCACCTTAATCATTTTTAAAAACCACTGTAGGGATATGAGCGTCACCCAACTAAAGTATGATGGATGGGAAGGGGTTTATAGTTTATATTATGTACATTTTTATTGTAAATTGTTATGATAACTAAAACTTAATAAAATGCAAATAAGTCGTTTCATTATCATGATTCATAATTCGTGATCTAAAGATATATAAAAATATTCTATGTTATGTCAGAAGAGCAAAAAATTTAAAAAGAATTTGTCTAAAAAAATTATAACACCGCCCAAAAAATAATTAAAATAATTTTATCCAAATCCAGGCTTTTGAAAATTTTAATTATTGGAAGAAGTAATACGAATATAATTAAAATTTTATCTTCATCACAATTTTGGTAGCCAGTCAAACGGAAAAACAACAACGTAAAAGTTTGGAAGCTTCCACAGCAAAAACCTGAGCTGGAAAAATAGTTGCTGATTTTGTGGAGTGCCTGATAGGATGATTCATAACCAAAACTGAATGTTCTTATCAGTAAACCTTTCGTAGCAACATGCACTGTGTAACGACCACCCCCCCCATTCTCAACATCATCATATAATGTAAAATATAAGGGAATGTCATGAATATAAACTTGAAATAAATACATAAACATAATATAAAACCTAGCATATAACTGTCAAACTTTATTCTAATACCTTTTATCCAGAATATATATAAAATCTTCAGCTAATAGAATGAGCAATTATATTTGGCACGAGATAAAACATTATCAATAAAAATACAATATTTATTTGGCGTGATCGTCTAAGGTTGGGTAGGACTCTATGTTGTGTTGTAAAGTAACCAAGTTCTTTTCCGAGGTATGTGACAAAGATAAGAAACAAAGAAGGTACCTAAGAATGAAAGTAAATACTATTGTAATAAAAATATATAATAAATATAATATAATATAATAAGTACATATAATATAATAAAAGATATATAAGGAAATAAAGGACAGTTTAAATAAGTTTGATGAATTAAATAAATTGAGAATTTATAAAAAATGGGGTGTGAGTAGGGCCCCTATCCTCGCCCTATTCATGTGAGAGACATCCTTTCATTTTTTGATTTTCTCTCTCTCCAGGATTCACCAATCCAACACCCGAGTGTTAGTAATGCATAATAATACATTGTAAGAAGATAGATTTATAAGATTAGTAGAAGATGGCATATGGTGAGATTGTGAGAATAAATAAAACTAACAATAACTTCCACAATCCTGAATAAAGTTAATTATCTCACAAAACCCAAATTTGTAGATATTTTATTTTAAACTGAGTAGTGTGGTCTCCAAATTGGATTATTTTGCATAGATCTCATTAATTACACAGAAGGGTAATTGATATATCCATTTCATGTTAATTGTTATTTATTCAGCCAAGAATTTTCAAATCCCAATTCATAATTCATTCCATGACATTTGTTAATTATTCAGCCAAGAAGTTCCAGAACCAACTTTCTCACTGAGTCTGATGCACCGGAGTGTCATCCTGTCGTAACACCAGAAGCTCAGATCATTGAAATTGATTACAAGAGACTTCAACCACTGTTTGGTCTTATGCCAGATAACAAGTCACAAAATGAACATAAATTTAGGAAAGAAATAAGAATTTTTAATATTTGTCAATTATTCAGCCAAGAATTTCCAAATCCAATCCCCCTCTGAGTCTGGTGAGCCGGAACTCGTCCTTGTCGCATCAACAGATAGTCAGAACAATGAGAATGAAAATAGAAACTCTAACGACTGTTTAGTATTACGTTCGTTAATAATTCATGAAATAAATACATGAATGAAGAAGAGAAATAAATAGATTTATAATTCATTCTATGACATTTGTTAATTATACAGCCAAGAAGCGCCAGAACCAACTTTCTCACTGAGTCTGATGTACCGGAGTGTCATCCTGTCGTAACACCAGAAGCTCAGATCATTGAAATTGATTACAAGAAACTTCAACCACTGTTTGGTCTTATGCCAGTTAACAAGTCACAAAATGAACATAAATGAAAGAAGGAATTTGTCGAATTGTTTGAATTTGTCAATTATTTAGTCAAGAAGTTCCAGAACCAACTTTCTCACTGAGGCTGATGCACCGGAATGTCATCCTGTCGTAACACCAGAAACCCAGATTATTGAAAATGGTTACAAGAGACTTCACGACAGTGGTTGTGAGCCAATTGACATACCTAAAGATAAAGAAAGAAAATAAAGAGATAGATATCCTAACTTATCACCTCTGCAAACTTCACCAAGTTGGAGATTATCACACTCAGTGTACAAATGTATGTTAGATAAATTATTTTGATTCATTCAAATAACCTTTTAGAATATCTCACCATTGCAATCCATAAATACATTATATTTAGGCAAATATAAAGCACATCACAAATGACAGCGTTTTTAGTGTGTATGTATTGTGTTCTGTATGTGTGTGGTTAATTACTTTTAATATAAATAAAATCAAAATATGAAATGTAAGAATATATAGATATATATATATATACATAAATATATATAAATAAATATATATAATAATAAATATATAAAGAATAAAATACATAAAATTTTAATTAATAAATCAAGACCAAATTTAAATAAATATAATCTAAAAGTTAATCTCCCTATTAAGTTACCCTACCAATTTAAATAAAATAAACACTCACTAAAATCAGATTCACCACCAAACTCAATAATCTAAACTATTATGTAAATAATCTAAGATAAATTCGAAAATTAAACTTTTGTCTACGAATTGGCAGAACTTTCCTAAAATCTAAATTCCCTATTAATTTATCCTACAATATAAATAAAATAAACACTCACCCAAAAACAGGACCCACCTTCAAACACAACACTGTATTCTACTTTAAATTAAAACTTTGACTATGTACAAACCGGCAGAACTTTTGGATTACTTTCCCTTCCCGACAAATCAAAAGATCGAATGTTCCCGAACCCGAAGCTGAAAATCCAGTCTCCCACTCTGCGGCCTACTGCCCTATTTATACCCAAACGAAAGAATGCTTTTCTCACGGTGCACCACACGCACACTACGCACTTGCGACTATATACCCTATTACTAGCATTAGGTTTCAAATGATATCTCGAAGCAAAGTATAATAAACTGTTATAAAAGAATGAACCTTTGTGTTATAATCAATGTGTAAACGCGAAAGCATCCCTTACTTATTTTTCCTATAAATAATTACTACTAAAAGATCGTATTTAACAAAGGGAGAGAAACTCTACAGAATAAACATACATATACAAATACAAAAACAACTATGACCCAAGAACAAACACCTGCGTTCATCACACAAATGCACGCCCCCACCAGGACTCGAACCCGGGAACCCCAGCGCAAGAGGCATGGACACTCACCACTGCAAATGTGTTAACGCCAGCTAACTGCTAACCACGTAGGTGCCGACCTAACGTTATTCATAGACAATGTTTGGGTGCTACAACTTTTCTATCTTTATTTTACAGGCGTATGATTCATTCAATTATTTGCATTATATACCTACCTACTTATTCTATCTCTGGTCGTCATTCAAACCACATCATTGTGAAACAATATTGTTTTATAATTAAAATCAAGTCTGCAAGAAGTCAGAGTTTCATTTAGAGGCTCCGTAGTCCCGTAAAGGAACAAAATATATTAAGATCGCTTCCTTTTCGTTAACTAATTTTTATTTCTTTTATACATCTACAATTACGTCTATCATTATTAGCATTTTTATAGTAACTTTTGAAAATTAATATTGCCAAATCCTAATAGTAGAAATATTGAGACTATATTCCCATTTTATATACAAAGTTCGAGTTTGTACCGTCACAACTGTCATATATTTTTATAACACTAGCCAATAATACCTATTTAAAAAAAAAATTACATATTGAAATGGAAAATAAAAGATTTACTGGATGACTAGAAACATTAATTATGCTGTTCCATACAATTCTCAAAAATTGTCAACTGTAAGTATATTTCAGAGTGGGTAGCCGTATTTATACAATCATATTTTCCTAAGCTTAAAAACAAATACAAATGATGCCCCGAGGAACTAATCGGGATGTGACAAATTATGTAAAAAAAAATTTTTAGTGTCATTTTGTACACATTCCGATGCGCTCGTAAGTCACGGTACAAACTTTTTCGCTTAGCAAAAGTAAGCAATACAAATTTTTCACTTTATTTCCATTTTCATCATCGTAGCGAAAATAAAGGGTTTTCCAACAAGAACTTTGTTTTTTAAATCTGAATTTAAAAAAATAATTAAGAGGACAATGATCAAAATTTTTATGTCCACCACGACTACGATTACAGGTATCGATTATCATTATAATGTTTAATAACTTTTTGACCAAATGGGGGTCTATTTCGCTAATCACGACATGAATTTCTAATTTTAAGGCTGAAATCGATTCGATTGGCTCCGTATAGACTCTGACTTTAACATAACCCCACAAAAAATAATCAAGTAGTGTTAACTCACATGATTGAGCCGGCCACTTAACTGCTGAATTTCGTAAAATGATGCGATCGGGAAATTTGGTTTGCAATAAATTCATTGTTTCTGTGGCTGTGTGTCTTGTGGCACCATCTTGTTGAAATCACATGTAAGTGATATCAGTATCATAAATAATAGGCCAATATTGAGTTGTTGACATCTCTCGATAGCGTAATCCATTAACCGTGACCGCATTTCGCAAAAATCGGCACAATCACGCCTCCAGACTATATAGCAACATACAGAGACACGTTCAGCATAAAAACGTTTCTCAACAATCTTTCTTGGATTTTCAGAAGCTCAAATGTGGCAATTTTGTTCGTTTGTGTCTGAAAAAATGTTTTTTTGTTTCAGAAAAAAACAACTTGTTATTTTTGAATGAATTTAGTCTTCAATTGTTGAACCAGTTGCACCTTGTAAGGTTTTAAAGCCAAATCTTTACGCAGAATCCACCATTTAGTTGTTGTGGATATTCTCAATTGTTGAGAACGTGGAGGAATTGACAAATTCGGATGAAGATCCGAAAGTTGAAGAAGTTCAACACTGTGACTCACAGATGCGATATTTTCAACTGGTCGACCCAATCGAACACGCGTTGGTGTTGGCACATTAAGTACCAAACCTGTCGACTCAAATTCAACAAAACTCTTAATAGCGGTCTCAGAAGGGCGATTATGTTTACCGAAATTATGCTGAATTTTACAAAATGGAACTTTTACAGATCCACCATCTTCATAGTGAATTTTTACTATGTTCATGCGATTTTCAAGCGAAATTGAATTCTATTACGGATATGTCAAAAACTAAATGTCAAATCTGTCATGTGGTTCCGGTGTGATAAATTGAAAATCTTGTTGAAAAACCCTTTACATCTAAACTTCGAAATTTAAAAAGTACTATAGATAGACCGAACAAAAAAGAATCTGCTGCAGAAAACCTCTCGGCACTTTATTGTCAAAATTGTTAAATACATGAAATAGTACGTAAGCAATTCGAAAATGGCATGAAAGACACATCGCATGCAAATGAGTTAAAAACTCAAGTTAAATAAGATCATTAAATAAACATTTGGATATTTGTCAACATTAAAAATGTAAGATTTTTTAAATTTATTTAGAAATATAAGTTATTTTTACCTAAATTTAAAAAATTTGGCTTTCTAATTTAGTGGTACAAAATAAACAAAAAATTAAATATCCACATTTGCAATGATAAGATGTAGATATCCCCTTTTGTAAAGTCATTCCTCAAATAAGGTGCGAATGAATGAAAACAATTTATACTAAACATAATTTTAATCGATAGAAGGTATAATTTAAATTTTAAAACGCTCTGTGTGGTGTTACATAACATTTACACTACACATAAGGAAGAGTTAATATACTTGGATGATAATAAATTTTTGTTATTTTAGAATGATCTTATAAATAGTTTTCCTGTACAATATTTTCTTTTATTCTGATAACGAGTCGCAATTCAACATAATAACACATGGTGTGTTATTTCATAACCTCAATGTTTCAATAATGCACTACAATTCAGTTCAAATAATTAGTTTCCATTTTTATAAATTTTAAAATTCTTCATTTTAACAGACTTCAATATAAGGAAAGTGCGCGTATGCTTCATGGTCGGCGTGCCGAAAATTCATAGAAACTGTTTCGACATTCGTTTTTGGTTAGTATCGCCAAAAAGTAGAACGATCTGCCTTCGTCTGATTTATCAGGTAAATATTACCTTGAAGCATTCAAGAGAAATTGTATAAAAAGAACTTATTGGATATACGTTCACCATCCTCGTCTTCATCATCACTTTCCAACAGGCGAGATGGAAGACAAACGCCAGCCAATTTATTAAAAAAAACACATTATTATATTATTATGATGAATTTTTAAGATACTCTTTCAAAATATTTATTATAAATATTGATTAGCAAACGGACTGTGATCGTTAATGTTTACTTAGAATATGTATCGTTCAACTTAGGGAAAATATGGCTACTTGGTGGATATATTTCCAAAAAACAAGGCTCGTATTGTCCATTCCTTGACTTATCTATCATTTTCAAAAATGCGAACTTATAATAAGTCCATTTCAATTTGAATCATCTGATAAATTCATCATGATAGTTGTCATAACCTCAAAATATAAAAAAACAATTTTTTTTTTCCGTGGCCATCCAGATCAAAAATTATTTGTTACTATTATAGGGTTAAGTAAGTATCCTGTATCGTTGTAGAATTCTCATTTTAAGTCACCTCAGTGCCTCGCGTTGTGTAAAGACTAACCAGTGTTCTTTGTTTTTAAATTAGTTAGTTTGTCAATCCAATTATACAAAATAATATTTGAACGACGCAAATATTCAATACAATAAAATATTTCTTTGAAAATTCATAGGTGAATAAAAAAAAATTATGAATAAAAACGGCCTGTATAAAATTTAGCCTTTTTCAAAGTTGCGGTACCTAAGAGTTATTTACATTTCTGAACCTCTGCCTTTGTGTAATTATGCGAACACAATTGAAAGAGCGCAGCAATTAGCTCCACAGTCAGTCTTCAGTGCAATGTAGTTAGGTAATTTTGTCCCCTTTTAAATGCATTTATGACTTGCTCAGTTTAGTGTTCTGATTGGTTTAAATGAAAATGATTGTGTTAAAATATGTGTGGTAAATTACTCTTTGTGAGGTTTAAAACATTTTTATGTTTAATATTATTTTCAAAGTACTATGCTGAGTTTCCGGTTGTTAATTGTTTTAAACTTTTGCAATTTTTACTTATATCCACGGAATTAACGGGATTCTTACCACGATTTTGATATTTATTGTAGAGCTTCCGATGTTTTTTGATGTTTTTTTGGGTTTGTGTACTTGTGGATATATACTTGTTTAATATATTTATATATATATTATATATATATATATATATATAAATATATAAATTTTTGAAAAGTATTAATAAGTTTTCTTGTATTAAGTTAGTAGTAAGTTAAGTATTAATAAGTTATAAGTAAGTTTAATTGAAAGAAAGATTGAGGTGTGCCCTAACCGATAAAAAGAAAATTACCCCAGTAAAAGTGTCATCGTTTTCGAGATATTCCCGAATTTTAATTTTTTTGTTAAATCCCGCGTCAATTTTTTATTGGTGTGTGTACAAACAAGCAGAAAATTTTAATTTTTTTTGTAAATACTCTAAATTAGTGGATCTACCATATGCAAATATCATTTTGTAAAATATCATTAGGTATCATTAAGAAAAACATATCATTCTCATTTTTTTTTTCTACAAAAGTTATTTACCTCAGCTTTGGCTTTCGGTGGTGAAAAACTGCACTGCACATTTTACAAATAATTTACGCATTTAATAAAGATTTCAAAAAAGGATAATACTGTCCATATTTTTGTAGAAAAATAAAAGAAATTGCCAATTTTGTGCCACGAGTTCCACCTTGGCATCAGTGCTGCAGAAACGGCTCGAAGTAGTTAATGCTGTGTATGGCGGCGGTGTCGCAAAAGAAAACACAGTGCGTCTTTGGTTCCAACGTTGTCGTTGTAGACGGCCGGAGACCAAAGTTGATAATGAAGAATTGAAGGCTATTGTGGGAGCGGATCCATCGCAAACCACGTCCAAGTTACCTGTAGACTGCGGTGTTGGTGACAAAACTGTTTTAATCCACTTGAAGTAAATTGGGAAGGTGAAAAAGCATGAAAGGTGGGTACCTTACGAATTGAGTGCAGAAAACCAACAAACGCGCGTCAACTGCTCAGTTACATTACTCAACCGACACATGACATAATGAAAGGATTTTAAATCGAATCATTACCTGTGATAAAAAGTGGATCCTGTACAACAATCGGAAACGCTCATCGCAATTGTTGAACCTTGGCAAACCAGCCAAATCCTGCTCCAAGCGAAAATTTACTCAAAAAAAGTTACTTGTGAGCGTTTGGTGGAATTGTGCCCGTGTCGTTCACTACAGTTTTCTTAAATCTGGCCAGACGATTACGGCAGATGTCTATTGTTAGCAACTGCAAACCATGATGGAAAAGCTAGTTGCTAAACAACAGAGGCTGGTCAATCGCTCTAGGCTACTGCTGCTTCAGGACAACGCTAGACCACACACTGCACAACAGACAGCTAACAAATTATAGGAGCTTTAATTAGAATGTCTAAGACATCCACTGTACTCCCCGGACCTTGCTCGAACAGATTACCATTTTTTTCGAAATTTGGATAACTTTTTGTAAGGGAAAAGTCCAATTTCGATGGGGCAGTCCAAAGCGCCTTCAAAGATTTTATTGATTCCCGTCCGAACGATTTTTAGTAAAGGGATCAATGAACTACCTTTGCGATAGCAAAAGTGCATAGATAGCAATGGCACATAATTTGATTAAATAAATATATTATGTTTAAAAAAAATTGACTTCATGTTCCTCCCTTACAAAACGCCAATATCATATATAATGACTTAATTTTTAGTAGGGTTTCAGCTTAATTAGATAATATTTTGACGCATTTTTATTGATTAATTACTTAATTAATTTATATTCAAAATTTTCACATATTATGCCATCGGGTCTACTTACGTACAGATGAAGTGTGTGTTGCCTCACTTTAATTGATAATTATAGTAAGGATAATTATTATTGAATAAATTATTATTATAATAAATTTAGTTGTCGGCACATTTGTACCAAAGCCACGCTTACCCGCAAGAAGAACGAGTAGTGCCTACATTTGAATGCTGTGGTGAGAACGTAAAATAAAAGCGTAGGGTGTCTGTATGACACTCTCCCTCATCATTCCCCACCAGTTCGGATTTCGCGCTAAGCACTCCTGCCCTCAGCAAGTCCATCGAATCGTCGAGTACATACTCGACGGCTTTTATCCGCGGCGTAAGAAAACGGTCGCAGTTTTCTTTGATGTAGCCAAGGCTATCCATAAAGTCTGGCACAGCGGTCTCATCTATAAACTCTATAAAATAGGCTCACCGGATCGCCTAGTTAGGATAATCGCGTCCTTTCTCAAAGATCGTGCGTTTCGTTTTAGACATGAAGGCACGCTTTCCGCACCTCGTCTCATAAAGAATGGAGTCCCTCAAAGCTCAGTTCTCGCGCCTCTATTGTAAACCGTGTACACAAACGACATTCCCATTCCGCCGAAAGGCGTCGAACTCGCCCTCTTTGCCGACGACACCGCCCTTTACACCAAAGGCCTCAGTGTCCCGGGTCTCGTCATGAGACTCCAAAAGGCCGTAATCGCCCTCGGCGCATGGTTTCAAAAATGGCGCATCGATGTGAACCCAAACAAGAGTTTTGCGGTTTACTTCGACTACAAACGCCGTCGTTTCGCCGACAATCTCCACGTTCGAATGTTAGATATTCCCATCCCCTGGAAGAGTACTACCAAATACTTAGGCGTCACCTTAGACCAGACGCTTTCTTTCAAACCACACGACGACAGAGTAACGAAACTCGCCCGTTTTTACTTAGGCCGCCTAAATAGTATGTTAGGTAGAAAAAGTAAAATGTCCTTCAGAAACAAACTTACGTTTTATAAGACCTGCGTTAGACCCGTCATGACATATGCCTCGCCAATATTTGTCCACGCCAAACCCTCCGTCCTGCACAAACTGCAGATAGCTAAAAATCTCTTCTGCCACGGGGCCACAAACGCACCTTGGTACATGCGTAACGCGGACCCGCACAGAGATCTTGAACTACCTACAGTGCAACAGCACCTCAAAACACTCTCTGAAGCGTTCTTCAAACACTCCGAAACCCACCCCAATCCTCTAGTTCGAGATTCAGTCTCGTATACTACTGTCATAGATTCGAAGTACAAAGTCGCTAGACCGAGAAACGCGCACAGGAACGTAGCCACGCAACTAACACTAGATCTCGAAGCCCTTCAGGCCGCAACTTCTAACTCTAATGTAAATTCGAATTAATTCAATTTTTATTTTCATTTTGAGCACCTTCAGTGCTATGTATTCACCTTCAGTACTTTGAGCACTTTTAGTGCTATGTTATCCCAGTGGGTGACCCCTTCTAGTGCTCATCAGGAGCCAGTCCCAGATGCCTTGTAACGCGCGCGAGAGGTATGCGGAAATGCATTGCCTCCTGGTCAAACGGGTAACAAAAAAAAATATGACGCTCTCTGTGCAGTGTTCAAAGTGAACAGCTCAAAAACACGTGCGTCTTAGTTTTATTCTCATTCTCGCTCCGATCGCCGCCCGGTACGGAAGTTCCAAGACCACTCCAATTCATCGGTCTTTTCCCGTTATTCATTGGCGCTCAATTTACTGACGTCATAGTGTAGCGTGTTGGTTCCGTGATACGGTTTTTCTGGGTTTTCTTACTCCCTCCGAGCACTATCGAAGTGATATTTTTTTGCAACTAAGTCTCTTAGTCTTTAAAGTGCTGTGCTGTGTCGTACTTGTACTGAGTGCTGCGTGTGCCCAGCGTAAAGTATTCTGGTTTTAGTACAAAGGATACCTAACGGTGACAGCTGAATTTGTACTGATCCAGTCCTTTTATTTTATTTATTTTTCCTTTCTACTATTTTACTTACTTACTCTTCTATTTTCATAGTTGTGCCTTTTCCGTGTACATGTGCCCTTTTTGTCGGTAAAGGTTGACCCTGACGCGGTCAACTCTTTACCTGCGTACCCTTTTCAAGTTTCTAGGTAGCGGCCTTCGGCGAACTTCGGTTAGTTTTAGGTTATTTTCATATATATAACATATTTTTATTAGTTTTAGTTATAAGTTAGTTTTAAGGGAGGTTAGCCGCTAGCGTTGCTAAGTCTGTTAGGAACTTTAGGCATCTTTTATTTATTTATATCTTCCTACCAAGCCCTCCTGTGGACTTGCAAAGCGTCGTAAACATTACGAAAGCGTTCGCCCAGGCGCTTGCCGCGTCGGGCGTCTTAATCTCTGACGAGGTCTTCACGCAGGCCTTATTAGCACTTAACGCGTCCCCGGCCCCTCAGGCCACCAACGCTTAGCCCCCTTTGCTCTTTAGCGCCTCTCTCGCGTCTCCCATGCCCTCCGAGATGAACTGTGTGTCGGACACATCCTCTTGCACGTCTCGCTGCAAGCGTACCGCTCCCGGGAGCGACTCGGAATCCACGTCTGATACGTCGTCAGACGCCGGCACTTTAACCGGCTCTCCTGAGCCCCCATTCCAGTTAGTCACCAAACGCTCTAAGAAGCGTTCAAAAAAAGTCGCGATGTCTCCAACACCCGAGCCCACCCCGGTGTCTTCTACAACCGCCCCCGCGACGTTAATGTCACTGCAAGTGACCGTGACTCCGTCGGTTCCGTCAAAGCCAGCAACGCGCTTCCTCCCGTCTCCCGTCTTCCTCCGCGAAAAAGTGCGATGGACCGCAGTTCTAGCATGTGCAAAGAGCACAAAATTAATTACGTAGAAGCCTCCAACGCAGGCGATACAATCAAAATTTTGGTCGCGACCATCGACGACTTCTGGTCTTTTACTAGGCTCTTAGCGGTCAAACAAATCGCGTATCATACCTACGCCCTCCCGGAGGAGCGTAAGATCCACGCGGTACAACGAAGCGTTCCGTTTGAACTCAGTAACGACTACATCCTCGAGGTCCACAAGATGCACTCCAACCGCGGTTGGCATTTCCCTCTCGCGTTAGTCATCTTGTCCAACACTCCCAACTCGAGGGAGATCTTCAGAGAGGCTCGCACAATCTGCGGACTCTCGAACATCTTCGTCGAGATACAAATACATACTGAGTTTTACTGAGTTTTTGCTGGCCGATTTTCGAGATTTTTGCACTAAAATTTTTGTTTTATTGACGCCTACCTTCTTGTAAGGTTCTGGTGAAATTTTCTTATTTGAATCTCGTGGAAATCCCGGAAAACTCGTTTTTGATAGTAAATTAATAGACGAAATACCGTTCTGACCGGTTTTAATAGGTAGTTTTGTATTTGTTTGTGTGTATGTAGGTTCTTGTTGATTCGAGAAGGTTAAATAACACCTTTCGGAAAATTCAATGTTTTAATTGTTTTTCTTATAAAGTAGTTTTGGTAGTTTTTAATTTCAAAATTTTATAAAACACTTCGTTTTGCAAATATTCTTCGAAATTGTTATACCATCATCTGCGCCGTGTTCCTGCGCGTTTTTTGAGGCTCTAAAGACCCCTCCACGGAAAAACGGTGTTGGAAAATTTTGCAACACTTAGTGTAAATCCGGCATTTTTTGGTTAAAATTAGTGTTTTTCTTAATATTTTTCATTGAGGTTTCACATTTTTTAGTTTCAATAGCTTGCTTTTGACCATCCGCATCGGGATCGGGAACTTTGCAAAAATAGGCACCGCCGATTTGTCTAGAGCTAGGGGAGAGAGGATTTGTTTACAAAAGCCTGTGTGCGATTTATTATACCAGTAGCGCCATCTGTAACTGAAAGTAGTAACTAATCTCGAATACGAGGGTATATTGATTTTTTTGATCGGAATTTGATTGCTTTAGATTGTTCTTTATACTTGCAGTATTTCCTTGAATATTTTCCAGATTGTTCTTTGTACTTTTATGGTATTTTGACTTTTAACTTATTAATATTTATATGAAAGTGTTTGAAAATCACTGCTTGTTTATTGACTGGTGAACCGATATAAGTTCTTCCGACTATTTACAGACTCTAACGGACTCCCAGACTTTACATCTGGAGCAGACCTGTGTTTTATTTTGTAATAATCTGTTTTAAATTTTACCCTATTACACAATAGCTTTATTCTTTACGGTTTATTTACCTTATTGGGTATAAAAAATATTTATTTTTATAGTTTTGACAAACTTGGTTTTTGACCACATTGACGCATGCCCTAACAATGAAGAGCATACGAACACCCGTTAAAAAACCCGTTGCATCTGATTCCGCTGCACCTGACTACATAAGCGCGAAGACTCCACCAAAGGAGATGGAGAGGGCAGGACCTTCAGTCCAAACAAATGTTAGGCGGAGCATTGGTGAGTGGGAGGCTGGGAGCTCAGAGGCACTCCAAACTGTCCATTCCCGCCATTGTCCACCGCGACGCAGTACCTCTGTACCAAGTGTTCCGTAAAATCAAAAGACACAAAAGGCGCTCTCAAAAACACCGCCAACCCGAGTGTCAACCGACGGACAGGAGACAATCCTTCCAAAAATGGACAAGCCAACCAGACCCGCGGATAGAGTCACAGAGGCAAGGGGCTGCGTAAATAAAGCCAAAATGCAGCTCAGTATCTCCAGGATTCTCAAAACTGAGATAAAAGCGGAGTTAATTATACAACTTGATAGGCTTTACCAGCTGGTCAAAGAAACCGAGGCAAGCCAAAGTAGAGGTATAACACCATCAACACCATCAGATCCAAAAGTCGATGAAAGCGCAAAAAGCCTTGAGAACTCGGACCTGAAGAAGGTCCTAAAAGAGCACAGTGATCTCCTCAAGGCTAACATGTCCAGGATGGAAAAAATGGCAGAGACACTTGAGCAACAAAAAACCACTTACGCGAGTGTCACAGCGGGTCTGCCGAGCAAACAGCCCCATCGGCCGACCGCATTACATTCACTTATCGTAAGTTTGGAGGATGATAGAGAGACTGGAGAACAAGTATTGGACAAGATAGGGCTGGCGGCACGAGCAAAAGATGGAGGCATAGCAGTGGAAAGGGTAAGAAAGGCCAAAGATAAGAAAATAATAATAGGTTGCCGGACAGAAAAGAAAAGGAAGAAACTACCAGAAAAGATCGCAAGTGCAGGTAACAAACTTTGTGTTGAGGAAATGAGGAACAGGGACCCGCTTTTGGTTCTAAAGGGCGTCCTACATAGCAACAGTGATGACGACATAGTGGCGGCCCTCAGAAACTAGAACGGGGACATCTTCCTTGGCTTTAACAAGGAAGACAATAGAGTGACAGTTAAGTACAGAAGAAGGAACAAGAACCCACACACCAGCCATGTCGTACTAACCGTGTCTCCCCAACTATATGGACTAGAATGGTGGAGAAGAAGATGGTCCATATAGATATCGAGAGGGTGAAAGTGGCGGATCAGTCTCCGCTTGTGCAATGCTCCACATGCTTAGGCTATGGCCATGGCAAGAGGTTCTGTGCGGAGACAGTAGAAAAATGTAGCCACTGTGGGGGACCGCACATGAGAACCAAGTGCGAGGACTGGCTCACTGGCATCCCACCAAATTGCGTCAGCTGCGTTCAGGCGAAACTAGCCTCAACAGAACACAACACCTTCAGTGAAGAATGTCCAATACGCAAAAAGTGGGAGGCCATAGCCAGGTCCAAGATATCATACTGCTGAGGAAGGCACTAATCACTAAATAGCAGATAACTCCACTAAAAAGTACGCAATAGCTCAAGCGAATCTCCAGAGGTCCGAACTGGCTACCACGTAGATTATGTTGGAAGCCAGGGAAAAGAAAATCGCAATAGCACTGCTCCAAGAGCCTTATGTGGGAGGGATTCGTAGGCTAAAGAACTACAGAGGAGCAAGAATATACCAGTGTGCGGACGATGGAAGTGGGACTGTGAAGGCGACAATCGCAGTCTTCGACAGCGAACTCACCGTCGTCCAGTAACCAAAACCCACCACAAACAACATCGTTGTGGTGAGGATCCGGTCGAGCACCTGGGAAATTGCATTGGTTTCGTACTATCTGGAACCGGACCAGCCCATAGACCCATATCTGAAGCAGATGCGAAGCATTGGAGAAGAGCTAGGGACAAGTACACTGCTCTTTGGAGGTGAATCCAATTCAAAAAGCACCTAGTGGGGCAGCGCACGAGTAGATGATAGGGGTGAGCAACTGCATGGTACCTTAGAAGACCTAAACATGCAGGTCCTAAACAGCGGGGCAATTCCTACGGTCGAAACCGTAAGGGGTGGGAAAAGGTACATTAGCTTCGTAGACGTGACTGCGTGCTCGACGGAAATACTGGATTTGGTAGTTGACTGGAGAGTTGAACGAGGCTTGATCTCCTCGGACCACAACTGAATTCTTTTTGATCTGAAGTTGTAACGCCAGAAAGGTATCCGTATAGAGAGGACCACTAGGATCTATAATACCCGGAAGGCTAATTGGGACCAGTTTCATGGAAAACTGGGCCAATTGAAATCCGAAAGGAACCTTAACCTGGCCTCCATCAACATGATAGACAACAAATCAGATCTGGAGATTGCAGTTGTGGCCCTTTCCGCTGCCATGACCGAAGTATGTCAACACAGTATACTAAACAAAAATAGGAAAGAACACCTTACTGTGCCAAGGTGGTCGAAGGAACTAGCAGAAATGAAACGTTATGTCACCACCAAAAAGCGGCGTATACGATGCGCAGCAATCAATCAAGCAAATACAATCCTGAAAGGGTTTTTGTGAGAAACAGAATAGAGAGGGGGTCTGGGAGGGTAAATACAGAGTGATAAGAGGGACCGCCACCCGAGTGGAGGACACACCTTTGATACGAAATGGCATCCACCTTGACTCGGAAAGAATCGGCGGCACTATTGGCCGAAACTTTTTACCCCGAAGACACTGAGGAGGGGGAAAACGAGGATCACCGACGAGTTCGTGAAGCCGCTAAAAAGGCCACACACCTGTCATGAATGTACACCGAGACCCGCCATTCACCTTGACTGAGTTGAAGACGGCTATGAGAGGATTAAATCCTAAGAAGGCCACAAGTTCGGATGGCTTCACGGTGGACATCTGTAGTAGAATAACAGAGTGGGACCCAGAATTATTCCTTGCCCTTACAAATAAGTGCCTCCAGCTGGGATACTTTCCATCCATTTGGAAAGTAGCCACAGTAGTGGCTCTAAGAAAACCTGGCAAGAATAATGACCTGGATCCCAAATCCTACAGACCAATCGATCTACTGCCGGTCCTCGGAAAAGTTCTGGAGAAGATGGTTGTGGCGAGGCTCAAACACCATCTGATATCGCGGGTTAGTACTCGCCAGTACGGCTTTATGCCCAAGAAGAGCACGGAAGACGCCCTCTATAACTTAGTAGGACATGTACAAGGCAAGCTAAAGCTGAAAAAGCTAGTTACCATGGTGTCCCTAGATATAGAGAGCGCCTTCAACAGTGCGTGGTGGCCGGCCGTAAGGGTCAGACTGGCTGAGGAAAGGTGCCCAGAATGTCAGAAGAGTCATCGACAGTTACCTTGAGAACAGGAAGGTAAAGGTGAGGTATGCCGGCGACGAAGTTACAGGAAACATCAATAAAGGATGTGTCAAGTGTTCCATAGGTGGTCCAATCTTGTGGAATATTCTTCTAGACCCTCTGTTGAAAGAAATGGAAAGCAGCAACATATTCTGCCAAGCTTTTGCAGATGATGTTGTCATGGTCTTTGATGGCGATACTGGGCTGGAGGTTCAAATGCAGGCCAATGCCACTCTCGCTCGTGTTCGGGAGAGGGGCGTCAGAAATAAGTTGAGATTTGCACTGCACAAGACCTGCGCGATGGTTATAACAAACAAACTAAAGTTCGACGCTCTCCTGAGGATGGGGGGGATAGACATTGGCATGTCCTAGGAAATTAAGATCCTGGGAGTAATCTTAGATAACAAGTTAACATTCCGCACCCATGTTACCAACGTAGTGCGAAAGCCGCTCAACATATATAAACAGCTCTCCAGGTGGGGACTCCACCCAGAGGTCGTTAAGATCATATATATAGCTACCGTCGAGCCCATAATCACGAATGCGGCTAGCGTGTGGGCACCAGTGACAGAAAGGATCTATGTCCGCAAGCTCCTGGATTCGGTTCAAAGAGGATTTTCTCAGAGGATATGTAAGTCGTACCGCACAGTCTCTCTCCATGCAGCGCTGATCCTGTCCGGGATACTTCCTCTGGACCTCCGCGTACAAGAAGCAGCCGCCCTGTACGAAGCGAGAAGAGGGTCATCCCGTATACTACCAGAAGGCAGAGAGATGAAGCGTGTGGTGCGATTTGCAGATCTTCCACATCCGGCCACGCATATGGACTTAGAGTTCATATGCCTGGATAATCAGGACCTGGTAGACTCACACAACCTACAATCCGTCAAAATATTTACTGACGGGAGTAAAATTGATGGAAAGGTTGGAGCAGCACTATCAATATGGAAAAATAATATCGAGACACGCGCCATCAAGCTCGGCCTTTCCAGATACTGTAGTGTGTACGTGGCCAAACTACTCGCCATATGTAAGGCCACAAGCAAGATTTTGGACCGGAGTGAAGGGAACTTTAGGACTAGGATCCACACATCCCTTGGCAGTGCAGGTGCGTAGTAACCTGCGTAGGGCCTTTACCCAGAGCAAAACCTTGTTTTTGTTTTGGATCAGGGCCCACGCAGGTCTACCAGGGAACGAGCGCGCAGATCAACTGGCAAAGGAGGCGGCGCTGTCGTCACACAGAAAACCTAGTTATGACCGCTGCCCGGTTCCATTTGTCAAACAGCAAATTCGTGAAGATTCGCTAGACAAATGGAACCGGAGGTGTAAAACAGGAGAAACTGCGGCAGTGACGAAAATGTTTTTTCAGGACGCGACGAAGGCGTATAGCTTCGTGAAGAACTTGCAACCAACAGGCACTCTCACGCAGATGTTGACGGGACACGGAGGTTTCGCTCAATATCTTAACCGATTTAAGTGCCGTGAAAGTCCTGCGTGCGCGTGTGACTCACAGACTGATGAGGAACGGTCACATAATTGCGGACTGTCCAATAACAGCTGGACTCAGGTTCGACGTGGAACAGAGATAAAATGAAGATATCACCATTGATAACATTAGCCAACTAATTGTAAACAAAAGCACATCTAGGGAAATAATTAAATACCTTGTCGCAGTATGTAATCAAGTAAATAAGAGAAATAAAAGTGATAGATAAATAGATTACTAGAAAATATAAATTAAGTTTATATTCGATAGTAACAATTATAACTATATTGTAAACAAAACTAGAACGGTAAAGATAGTATAATCAGAATTAAAATAAGTTATAGTTGTCAAGTAAATATACCCCCAAGTATCAAGTATATATAATAAGTAAATATGCCCCTAGAAATAACAAAGCAGCAAGTATAAATGTAAATAGTCGATAAAAGCTGGTAAATGTAAATGAATATGTAAAACTTATAGAAAATTGTAAGCCACTGAGTGGTCACTTAAAAAGAAAAGTAAAAAGTATAAAAAACAAAGTAATAATAATATAAAAAGAATAAGAAAGGTCCCTGATTATGTCAGGGTATAAGGAAAAAAAAAATAAGAACATCTCCGTCGAGCGTCCCAACCCTCGCGGACACCCTGGGCAATGCCACCCTTGCCAACTTTACGGCCACGCAGCGGCTAATTGCTCAGCCCCTCCCAGATGCGTAAAGTACCTAGACCCGCACCTTACGAAGGAGTGCACTCGCACTTCTGACTCCACTTCCCACCCTGCATGTGTGCTGTGCGGCCAGCCCGACCACACAGCAAACTACAGGGGTTGGCCACGCGCTCCACGCTCCGCTGCTAAAAGGGTCGTGCCTAAACCGGCGACGCCACTCACTCCTGCCAACTTCTCGCGGCTGCGTAACCGGGCTCCCCCGGAAGCAAAGCCTGTGCAGCCGATGCCGACTCCTCTCCTCAACATGTCATCTCTCCCGTCACTCCCACTCACTATCCTGACAACCCGAACCACTCTCTTGACTCTCGTCCTCGACTTTGCACTAGAAAAGCATATCAACCTTGATCTGCATAGCATATGTCGCTCGTGCTAGGACCGCCAAACGATAACGTCACCTCTCCTTAGACATTTACTAACTGGAAAGGCTTTAAAAATACGTTACTTTCAGCCTTAGATGCCCCGAACTCTCCACGCGCGATCTCGCCCGAATCTCTAGATAGCCCGGACAAAATAGATTCATTAGTCGATTCCCTCACTGATGCTATCAACTCAGCTATCAGTGCTAACGAAAAGGTTGCTAAGCAAGGCAAACCCACGCTTCCTTTAGCCGTTGGCAATCTTATGAAAGCTAAGAACGTAGCTCTCCGGAGAGCCAAGCTCTATCCCACACCCGCCTATAGATTAGCTGCGAATCAGCTACAACGTAAAGTTAGGTCTAGCCTCGCGGAACTCCGAGACGCTCAGATGAACGATCTCATGGAGAATATCTCCCCGTCCCACCAAGTGTATTATAGTATGGCCCGAGCCCTACGCGTAGACGCCGCCTCTCACGTTCCTCCTCTCACTCGGACCGATGGCTCTACTGCCTTCGAAGTCACTGAGAAAGCCGAATGCTTTGCTGACCGCATTGCCTCACAATGCTCGCTCAGCACGCAACCCAGGGATCCCCCTCTAATCCAGGCGGTGGAGGACGAAGTTCTCCGCAGAGACTCTCTCCCCAGCATCGCCAACCCCGTCACAGTCTCTAATCATGAAATCTCGCTTCAGATTAGAAGTAGAAATTCTCATGGAATTTCCAAAAACGCACTTAAGCACCTGCTTCAACAGGCGCTTACTTTGTTAGCTATCATTTTCAATGCCTGCTTCGACCTTAGCTACTTTCCAAAAGCTTGGAAAGAAGCGACATTCATAGGCATTCCTAAGCCAGGTAAACCTCTGAATATCGCGGCTAATCACAGACCCATCAGTCTCCTCAAGGCCATGTCTAAACTTCTCGAGAGAGTCATACTTTCTCGAATGCGTAACCATCTGTTTCCAACAGATAGCGATCCCCTCAATTTTGCCCATCAGTTCAGCTTTTGCCTTAAGTACTCCTGCCCTCAGCAACTTTCCGCACGAAGTTAGAGACGAAGGCACACTTTCCGCGCCTCGTTTCATAAAAGCTGGAGTCCCTCAAGGCTCAGTCCTCGCCCCTCTATTGTACACCGTGTACACAAACGACATTCCCATTCCGCCGGAAGTCGTCGAACTCTCCCTCTTTGCCGACGACACCGGCTTTTACACCAAAGGCCTCAGTGTCCCGGGTCTCATCATCAGACTCTGAAATGCCGTTAACGCCCTCGGTGCCTGGTTTCAAAAATGGCGTATCGACGTGAACTCAGACAAGAGTTCTGCGGTTTACTTCGACTACAAACACCGTCGTCTCGCCGACAATCTCGACGTTAGAATGTTACGTATTCCCAACCCCTGGAAGAGCAGTACCAAATACTTAGGCGTCACCTTAGACCAGACGCTTTCTATCAAGCCACACGTCGATAGAGTAACGAAACTCGCCCGTTGTTACTTAGGCCGCCTACACAGTGTGTTTGGTAGGAAAAGTAAAATGTCCTTCAGAAACAAACGCACGCTTTATAAGACGCTAACTATTTAAAGGTTAAAACGCTAATAAAATTAAAATGGATCGAAATATACATATGCTCAATTATTTATTCATTTTTATCGAATATTCTTCCTAACAATTCTATAAAAGGTAAAAAATACATGTTTTACGCTTGCTGGTTATTTTTAGCTGTAAAATGGAACCCTGACATGTAATATGAACCCTTGGAATTATGGATGGAAGAACTTCATAGTGTATTCGTAAACATATTAATTATACTACTCGTATTAAAATTGATATTTATTTAAATATAGATTATAATTATTTATTAACTGTATAAGGCGTGTAAGTGGCTACTTTATGAATGGTGTAAAAAAAAAATTTTATGATTTTCTATGCGTACAGGTGTCACCTTTACTCAAAGTTAATATCTTTGAATTTTATTTATTTTTATTACAAGCTATTTAAAATCACAATTTTAAAGATCCTTACAGTTAACAGGAAACAGCATCCAAATTTGTGTGAACAACTGAAACGATTTTCGTTAAGCCAAGCCAAGAAAACGCTCTCGATTAATTCAAGTTTCAAGTAAAAAAAAATGCAGGCGAAGAAGTTTTAGGTGGATGATAAGGTCATCCTGCATTTTGTATGTAAACTCTACACAAATTGATGCAGTTTCATCATTTTAAGTAACAAAAATATTTTACTAAGCCGTAAACGGTCTCAACTTCATTTTGATATACATATTTTACGTTTGTGATTTCATTGATCTTTATTTTTATAGTTGAACTAAATTAAAGGACTGACAAAAAACAAATACTACTAACGCGACTACCAAACGGACCACGAAAAAGAGCATTATCACGTAATTTATCGTGCTTTCCACGCCATTTGAAACGCCGACAAAAACCGTATAAGGGATAAAGGCTTCGTCGCCAAAATTGAGAAAACGTGAAAATCATTACTATCTATTCATGTGATAAAGGAGCCTATAAATAGAACCAGGATGAAAGTATTAATATCGCAAAATAGGAAAAAAACATAACATGTTCATAAACAGGCCACCCTGTTTATGAATACGTTATTATTGAATTAAGGTAAAATTATGCAACAATTGATTTAAATATATTTTAGCCCGATTTGATGAAATCTAAAACTGCATCATTGGATTTTTGAAAAATAACTATCCTTAACCAGGAATCGAAGCCGAAAATGTCAAAAAAGAAACATTTGCTATATTATTTCACCATTTGATAGTGTTGCAAAGTACGAATCAAATTCTGGAAAGTAATATCTTACGGCAAATATACAGAAAATTATAAATTTTAACTAAAACCTCTTCAAATTAAATCGGATCGAATCAAGCAAGTTATAATAATAAATAAACCTTAGCGTTTGGGCTATAACTATCGGGGTTTAAAATAAATCTCTCTTTTCAAAGCTTACGTGGAGTTTCGGTCGGTTGTTCAGCATCATGGGTACACCTTAATCACGTTCACGAACTGAATCCGTGCCAGGTGAATGCTGGCACAGCAGGTTTTTTCTACGAATCCGACCGTTTCTATACTTGACAGTTACAATTAATAGAGCCAAGGAAGGTTTCTATGGTTGCGTTCTTCATGTTCCACTTTTATAAAAAAAAAAATATCTATAGGGCAGTATTTTTAAGAAATATTTCAATACGGTTTGGTTTTTATTCCTAGTATTTAAAAAATGCTATAAATGCATAATTTTAAACAAAGTTTCTCAGTAAAAAAAACTCGTTCTACTAGTTTAGTGTAGATTGTCGATTTTTGTCTGTACTATTATATTTTATATAATGATTTTTACGCAGGTATTTAAAACTCAAATTAAAAAAATTATATTAAATAATTTGAGTTGTAGACTTTCAATAAAAGTTACGATATTTTTATAGCAGTTGAATTGTTCCATTAATATTAAATTATAGTAGTTACTTGTACATATTTTTAGTAAAATTCTTATATTTTTTAATATTTTTATAAGTTTAGTAATTAAGACGTTAAATAATATTTCATCATAAACAAGTTCAATTTTAAAAATATGACTCAAATAACTCACTGTATGAGCATAGATCAAAAAAAATAAGTTATAAAAAGTATAAGGATACAAATCACATAATGTTTCATTTATGATCTGTACACTGTGTTGCACTTTACACTGGCTAACTTCACTAAAACATATCTTTAATAAATAGACAGTCACAATCCTGCACTTCCCTTCCCGCATACGACTCATTATCTTATATACAATTGCAGCTATATAATTTCATTTACAAGCAAAGTTCATTAATTAAAAAAAAATTCTAACACACAACTTGTGCATTGTAGTGTAGTTGAACTACACAATAATTAAATTTAAACGTTTTGGCTTAAAGCAGTATGGGCGACTGTTCTGGTAATAAGTAAACATGCGCCTAGTAACACGTAAAGCTAAATATCTGAACGTTAGTATTACACCTAAAAACAGTTCAATGAACTTTGAAATTGTTGCAATCGTGAAAATAAATTCGTAAAACTCCTACGCCAGTAACGTCAAGTATGGGGATTTAAAAAAAAAAATTTTAAACAAAACTTAATCAAAATGCGGCCATGATTTAGGGGATGAATGAACAAGAATTAAAAATATTGAAATGAAACAAAACAATAATATTTACATATTTATTGGGTAATTACGTGCATATTTAGTTAGAAATCGTTTGATCCTGGATTAAATGCCGTTGCAGATGTCTTAACCAACAGGGATGACTCGCATAGTTCATTGCCTAAAGCAATCAAGACACTGTTATAATTGCAATTAAAATCACACTATAGGTGTACGTAATTCAGAGCTGTCAGTATAATAAAAACGCACAATACGTGTTCGAAATCTGGTTTGAAATCGCCTGATCGTACTGCATACCACTGTATGGCTAAATAGACGAAAATATATACTTTAATAAAATTAAGTTATTAAAGTGTATAAAAAATTAAGTATTATTTACCTGAGCTGCTCTTTATTGTTATTTAAATATATTGGTCGTAGAATGGTTTATTGCTTGGATTGATAACCAACGCGCTAGGACGGATGAGTAGAAGACCTGGTAAGGAAGAGCGTTTTTGCGTGAATCATGAATCGTTGAGCCCGAGGTAAGCAGGCAATAAATCACACACATTAAGTCCGATAAATAAGCCAAGGTGAAATCTAAGATAGCGTGGAAACAGCGGAAACAAATGACGATTTAGATGAAACGATGTCTGATTTTTCTTTTTGGTTTTTTTTTTTGACATTTTGACATTTTATGTGTACGTTATATTTTCAAAATACAAAAAGGGTTTGATAGTAGTGGTCAACCGCTTTTATACGCAACGAAACTGCTGGCAAAAACTAGTGTATTTTTAATTCTAAAACTTATATGGTTAACTCGTATATGGCTTAAACATTTTATCTTGCCGATTTTTATAAGGAAAGAAGTTATAAAATGTGAATTCTTTTATTAATCATATTTATTCATTAAGATTAAGATAGGACTTATTTCTCAGGGTTTCATGTTAGGAAGAAAATATATGTCACTGATCTTAGAATAATTTCACAATTTAGCTGTCCAATGTCTAAAACGTTTATGATCTATATAGTGCACGATTTTTATTTTCTTTTCTAAAATGGCTTAGAGTGAGGCCCGAACAAAGAGCATAAAACCTTTAAAAAAAACATGTCGTAAATATATTCCGCTTGTCTCAAGAACGTTTCTTAATTAAATTGCAATATAATTTTACAGACCAGATATATATTCGATTAATTTCTGCAAAATTATAAATTGTAATATTATTATTATTTAACTGTTCATATTTTACCTTAGCCATGGAACAAAAAAAGGTCAACAGGCCTATAATGTACCTGACCTAAATAAAATTTCCCAGTAAAACAGCACCTCAATTATAAATATACGTTGTAAACCCTTCAAAATCGGTCACATCCTTGAAAATATTTACTTGAATACTCTGGAAAAGCCATCTCAATAAATAAATAGAGCCTGTTCGAAAACTCTCCGCATAGAAAGCTCATAAACAACCTATTCGATATCCTCTCGGAGTCCATACATCATTCCGGTTCAGTGGCGCTGGATGATTGATGGAGCAGCGTCATTGTGGGCAATTGTTGTATGATTATAGTTTTATTTTTAATTTAACGAGAATATAAGTTATATCAAAACAACATTACCTTTTTATATTTTCTTTGTTTGAACTCACGTATACTTAAATATTACATTTATGATTTTTCTTGAAAAAAAAAATTTATTAAGTATTGTTATTTCATAAGTTCAGGCATTTAAAAAAAATAACAATAAGATTACTTCTCCTCTGGCCATCAGAGGCAGTCATCACGATTGCTTATCCGGTTGGTGGAAACGTAAGGCGTGCATGCGTATTCAGGCTTTCACCATCACCGTTAATTCCTGTAACGAGTAAGTGGCACACTTTGCTAGCTGCAAGCGACAGGCTGGTTGCTGGCACTCGCAGTGATGTAGATTCATCAGCCATAGTATTAAAATAACAATAAGATATCCTTTTGTGGCCTCTGACCTTGCATATCAAAATCCCTTATTTCATATAATATTGTAGACTTGATATGTGAGTATGTAGTAGTATGCCAATATAAATATAATGGTTGGATAGAGTGACCTTCATGCGGTTTTGGAAGTTAGTTACTCGCTGGCTAGTGCTCATATAAGTCAGTAAAATATAATGTCCTCACAACAACCAGCAATGGTTGTTGCAGACGGCGAAACTAGCTTCTAGCTGAGGTCATTGACATATCCACGCTAGATAGTTTTGTTTTTAATTTTGCGAAAATTAATTATTCAACTTCATTGGAAGAATAAATGTGTCGGGGCGGCGGGGTGATCATTATGAACGTAAACATTCCTTACCACCACGAATAAATGAAACGAAATATTTATTTATTTCTCAACATTGACAATAACTTGTTCTTGTTGATGTCAATTATAACATCACTCTACCACCAGTTCGGAAAAACCTTCGTGAAGAAGAACTGGTAAGAAACTTCACAGGTATATTAGGTCTTTACCTATGAAATTGCCGTTTTTCAAGAAATAAATGAAGCGTAATTTTTTATATATTTTTTATTTCTATTTATCAAAATAATCACCCATGCAATCAATGCATCTTTGACAACGCATTGGTAGCTTATTGATGCCTTTCTTGAAGAAATCAGCTGGACGGGAGGCAACAAATTCTTTAAAGGCATTTTGTACTGCCTCTCGGGTATTGAATTTTTTTCCCGCCAAGAAGTTATCCAAATTCTGGAAAAAGTATAAGTCTGTAGGCGCAAGGTCTGGTGAGTACGGCGGATGACGGAGAACTTCCAACCCCAACTCTTGTAGCTTGGAGACCGTCTGCTGTGCAGTATGAGGTCGCGCGTTGTCGTGCAGGAGCAGTGGAGCCGAACGATTGACCAAAGCTGGTTGGAGACGTGCGAGCTTCTCCATCATTGTGTTCAGTTCTTCACAGTACACATCTGCAGTAATGCTTTTCCCGTTTGGCAAGAAGCTGTGATGAATTACACCCGCGTTAGACCACCAAACAGTGACCATCACTTTTCTAGGGGTAAGTTTTCGTTTAGGGCATTGTTTGGGTGCTGAACCAGGGTCCAACCAACTTGCTGAGCGCTTACGATTGTCAAACAGGATCCATTTCTCGTCACAAGTAACAATGCGGTTCAGAATTCCTTCATTTGTATGCCTGCTGAGCAGTGCAAGGCACGTCTCCACGCGTACTTCGCGCTGGCGGTCATTAAGTTCGTGGGGTACCCATTTGTCAAGCTTTTTTACCTTACCAATTTGACGCAAATGGACCAATATTGTTTTGATGCTAACGTCGAAAGCTGCTGCTAATTCAGCCGTGGATTGAGTTTCATCAGCTTCCACAATTGCCTTTAATTCGTCATTGTCGACCAAAGTTTTCGGACGACCACGGGGTTCATTTTTCAGGTCTAAATTTCCAGAATGGAAGTGGGTAAACCAATAACGGGTGGTGCGTTCGTTTGTAGTGTTCGCTCCGTAAACGTCGTTAATGTTGCGTGCCGCTTGTGCCGATTTGCTGCCACGACGGTACTCATACTCCATAATTACTCGAATTTTTAACTTATCTATGATGACGAAAAATGTTCGAATGCGTTGAAAACAAAACACTAACTATTAAACAAATGACGATTTTAGAAAAAGAATTCCATGTTTGTCAAATGAAATTAATTTGAAATTAGAATTATCAGTCAAAAAAAAAATATTTTCATTTGAAATGGCCAGTACGGCAAAACGGCAGTTTCATAGGTAAAGACCTATTATTTTTTTCAAAATAAATTTACAGAGTCTCTTTATGTCTATACAAACGATGAACACCCTCAAACGGCACCCGTTCACGAGTCAACGCGGGATTCAGCCATCGCTCTCCTCAACTATATTAGAGGGAAGTAAGCGACCCGGAACCAGACGTTACCATAAGAAGACGTACTTTAGTGACATTGACGCTTTATATATTCATCGGGACGAAGAACTCAACGAGCAAACAGACGCATTACACATGTTTTGTTACAAATACTAGTAAAATCCTGTTAATGAGGGGATTTATCTAGGGCTTTTATCATCCAAATAATCCGATAGTTTATAATATGCTTTAGCACACAACTTTTGCTTTATAGTTTCTTTGTCAATATGAACACCTTGGATATCCTCAGGAACCGTATACGTATACGTAAAAGCGTATACATTGACGCATGAATGAGTTAGTGACTTTATGAAGCTTACTACTATGAGCTACCAGAATATTTCTTCCTCTTGTGTTTACATTGTGCAGATCTTTTTTCTTTAGAACAACATTAAATTTTTTAAATATATTGTAAATGGAAAGTAAGAATATTTATTTCCTTAAATTTACTTCTAAGTGACACCCTTGGACCAAGCTGATAGATTGCGCGAACAGCCCTTTTCTGCAGAATAAATGTAGTATCGATGTCGGCAGCACTACCCCACAACAGAATGCCATATGTCATGAGACTGTGGAATTAACCAAAATAGACTAAACGAGCAGTTGTTTCATTTGAAATTTGTCTCGGGCGTATCTAGGGCGTTTACCAGTCTCACCTTGACGCGTTTTATAATCTAGCATTTTAAATAGATCGCTTTCCCACTCGTCATAATGGCGTGTTTTGCTTGATTCAAAATTGTAATCTCAAAATCCATAATCTCATATCAAATAATTAATAATAATAATAAAATAGTAAATAATAATAAAATAGTGAATTTTTACAAGTAAAAATTATTTGATACTTCAGAAACATCAATAAAACAAACAAAAAGAAGCTTCATACAGGGTGGCCAGAAAAGTATAATTATTAAACATTGTTAATGTTTAAAAATAAAAAAATTATATTTCACTAGGGAACTATCCTTGAAACTCTGTTCTTGAGTTCATCATAATTATTGTGTGCTCTGTGGATAATACATCCTTCACTCAGTAGAGTGAATATAGTGAATATATATATGAAGCCCGCCTTTAACCTAGGTGGGTATTCAATGAAGATTAAATTGGGTCGCTTTGAACCTTACTTGAGAAATTATGCAGATAAACGACTTTACAAATAACGATGCTCAAGACCAAGTAGTTAATTAGACCAAGACCAAGTAGTTAGTAAACGACCTTGTTATATTTAGATACTGAGAACTATGCGTATTCGTAATTCGTGTGAGATTAGTTGGTTGGATAACAAGAGTGAACAAACTGTATTCAAATTAGAATATGGAACATTATTTTATGTAGCCATATTTAAAATGTAACGTCAGTAGAAGGATAAATCGAAATTTACTCAATAAGAGTGGAAGGTGTGGTATTTGACGAGGTTATTCATGCAAATAAAATCATTGATATTTTCTTTGTTCAGAATAAAAATTTGCTGTTATTGATATTGTGGTTTATAAATTTTATATTTCCAAAAATACCTATCAAATTAATTAATGACTTTAATAAACTAAAACGAGTGCCTGGCATGATTCTGGTATCTATTTAAAAATAATAATTCTCACACACAGAATAAAGTAGGTACAATGTATGTTTATAAATGGGAAAGTACATTGGAAAAGTAAATCTATATGAGAGACTGTTGCCTGTACTAGGAGACCTGTATGACAGATAACCAGCCTTTTCAACTTCGGACTGGGTGGGTAACATGGTAAGAAGTGTGATATGTAATTGTACTATAAATTATAATAAAGTGTATTAAAATAATAAGATATGTTATATGTGAATGTGTGTTTGCGTGTTACTGAGTAGTATGCGTGTTTATGTGTTTATATGTATACGTGTGTGTACCTGTGTCTATGAGCAATTACGATAAAATCTTTAATAGATCCGGAGCTTTTTCAACTAGACAGTAACTTTTTTTTAGTCAGTTTCGGTAAGGGGATATGTATCAATCTCTTTATTAATTTTATTATATAAATGTCCTCCTAAAAATAAAAAATAATGTTTACTTGACATCGCAGTGGCCCAAATTGAATTTAATGACAGACTGAATATTTGTGCAGTTTATTTCTTTGGCAGAAGGGTCAAATTTCAGCAAATAGTGCTGTTTGAGAGTCGTGATAAGGATGAAAAGCTGTCTTACGGATAAAACGCTGAAACGAGAGTAAATATCTTTTCTAGGGAATCGAAAAGGCAAGAACAGATTCACTTTTAAAACAGCTATTTCTGCACTTTCTAAATTAATCAACTTATTTTTATCTGACACGCCCCATGCTGTAATACAGTTAAAAATTACTGATTGGCACAGCGTCATGTAAACAATTTTGATCACGTCAAAGTCAGCAGAATGACGAAGGTTTCTAAAGATATAAATTAATTTACGGATTTTGGTCGCGAGTAAGTCAATATTATGGTTGAAACTAGAATTGTTGTTCATAATTATACCAAGATATTTAATGTTAGTTGTTTGCAGGTGCATGATTGGCTGGACAAACAAGAAAGGGCAGTAATGAAGTAGCTGTCATATCTTGTGACATTAGTCATGGTGAAGGAATATATTTAGGCTTTTTCAATTTTAATTTAACAGAATTTAGCAAAAAATATAAGACATATGCTGTAATTTATTTTGATTTTTCTTCATTAAACGACTAGAACCCATTAAAAATTGTCAGTAGAAAAACAATACCAACGCTAAGGGTGTCAACCATAACAATAATAATAATAATAAATAATAATAATAAATCCCCAGACAAACACACCAACTGTATGGCCCCAAAGTAAGCAGAGCTTGTGTTGTGAATGACCATACAGCGAACTGGGGGAACCCAGAATAAACATACATATAAATACAAACAACCATGACCCGAGAACAAACATCTGTGTTCATCACACAAATGAATGCCCCGGCCAGGACTCGAACCTGGGACCTCCAGCGTATGAGGCAGGGCTACTGACCACTCCGCTACTCGGCCATCAAAATATCTCCATATAAATATAATATCGTCATATCTCCAGTTAAGTCACACTCTACTTTAGCAATGGTTGAAATCACGTCGAAACTAACGCTAACCGTAACTGCTCGATTTTGACGGGTTAATACTATAGTTTCTGTCAAGTTTACTGTCAAGGTATAATCGAAGACGTGTAGACTTTTGATAATAATTGAAAATAACATGGTGCAATGGACAACTGATGAATTGAAACGTTAAACGTTTTTTAAACGCAAATTTGACTATAACCGTAGGCTCAGTAACTCACCGTAAAATTTGTAGTTGATTATCAAGATGTATTAAGGCAAATAAAAATTATAACGCCAGTTTGAATTTGACATGTTTTAAGATTAGTTTTAGGGAACCAGTAATGTTACATATATATTATTCGTTATTCGAAAATATCGTAGATGTCTTAAAGACTTAAAGCACTTAGCGTAAATGAGGTAAATTCTGCAAATTCTTATAGAAAACGAAACCCGAGATAAAGTTTAGTAATCATAAAAAGCACTTCTCGTGAACTTTACTTTTGATACAGCGATTTTCGGGCTATTTAGTGCTTATATTTAGTGGGATACAACAAAGACTATTATTATCAAACTCAGTAAAAAAATAACAACTTAAAAGTGAATCTCCGTGAGATAAAAACTATTTCACGGTATGTCACTTTAACTCAAACTTACGTATATAAGCATTTCACGATACTTTTTTAAACATTTTAACTAACCAAAGGACAACTCCCAAATTTTTTTTTATTACAAAAAGAAAAGTTTATAACAGTTAATTTGTTTGCTAAAAAATGCTACCCAAGGGTAAATTGAATTTAAGAAATCGTCTACGAAAACTGTTGATTTGAGACCAGACCGTACTCAAGTGATTTAGAGGTTTGATAGGTCTCTAAAATGGAAATGGCAACTCTGTATAAGAAACATAGCAAAATATTCTAAATAGTTTAATAGAGCTTTAATTTTGGATCCAGTTAAGACTAATTAATGATCTTTTCAGTATAAACAAGTTTTAAATGTACGATTATTCAAAGTGTATTGTTATTTTGCAGTTTAATTGATACAAATTCACAATTTGAACTAATATTTGCCATATCCTATATGTCATATCTACAGTCCTACATATATTTTATGAGTGAATGTTTTATGTTTGGATGTCTGTAACTGTATCGCACAAAAACGGGTGAACCGATTTAGATAATATTTGACATACGTATAGAATATGGCCTAGAATAACGTATGAGACAACTTTAACCTTTCAATCATTTGAATTTCTACAATAAAAGCGTTATTTTCGTGAAACCAAGCGTGAAACCAAGGGCAAAACCTAATAATTATATATAATAATATAATAAACATATTTATTATGTATACTCACCTAGTAGAACGGATGACATATATCTGAGGAACTCAAAACATTAAATACGTACGTAATAATACAAACATACAGACACAAAATTTTTTTATAAAAATAACACTAAATACACATATAATAAGCAGTTAGTATAGAATCAAAACAGTCAGAAGTTTTTGAATCAAATAGTTTTAGATCTGTTTTTGATTTAATAATGTTAACGCTATTCTTATTGGACCTGTCACTACTATAATCCTGTCAACTATTATACTCGTATGATCGAAGTGACTAAGCCACTGTAAAGATTTCACAGATTTAAATGAAAATGAATGGTGAAACGGCTAAGACACTTAATTATTTGAAGAAGCCGTTTATTTCTTGGATGTTGCTTCTTCTGAAAATTAATCTTAAAGAAATAATGGCTGCCGACCGGTAAAAATCACACAACAAACAAACACCAATCAATAATGTTGCCACGAAAAGTAGAAACGGTTGGAAATTTATGAACGATATACCTATTACGCTATTTTGCTACTACGCAGGCGATACAACAATTTCTTAATATTGACGAACAAACTTGAAGAAATAACATAAAAAAAGTTTTCAATATATGATACGTGCTTTCTATGATCATCATAATTATAGCAAAATCAATATATTAATATATAATAATAACAATAATAACAATAAAGAGACTAAGAATATCGTTAAAATGAGCTTTTATTTAATAATAATCTTATGATGACCCGTAAGTAAATGTTTTACTTACGGTTGCTCAGGTAAACTTAATTAAACTAGGTAACTAATTACATCCTAAACAACGAAAAAGTGTAAAAAAAAATAAAAGTTGAAACAGAAAAACAGGGATTGCATAACGCTTTAGAATTTGTGATTACAAAACGCCTAGCATAATAATAAAAGACGCAAAATGGACAACAAAGGCCCCTTCCAGATCATAATAGCGGTAGATATTAAGAAAAACACTTAAACATTACAAAGGAAAAATTATATTTAATGTATAGTCGCTAAGAAGCCCTTTGTGAATTCAGCCCAATGTGTTTTCTTTTTTATTATTTTTCTTTGTCTGCATTCCCTGAGAATACGTCTTCTTCATAAAATATTTGACCCGTGAAATAATTTCAACAGTAATTTTTTTCAACATTTATTCTACACTAAAACGGAAAGAACAAAATAGATTTTTTTTTTGATAAAACATTTAATATTACAATTAATTAGGGAAATCATTGTTTTGAGAAGCTTGCTTTACTTACAAGGGATAGCCAGCTAATGATTTGTGACTTCAAAATTGTAAGCGAGTAATGAAAATACTTTTATAAGTGTTCTGAAATTAGTTTAATCACATTCGTATTAGTATTCAATAAAATGAATTATTTGTTTCTACTGCCCATATTTCCATAGATATCTGTTGTAATATCCATCATGATCACTTAAAAAGTGTTTCGAACGATTTAATTCGTTTAAATTAATAATATAACTTAAGGAAATATCTTTTTAAGAGAGGATGCGGGCTAATATATTCCATAAGAATATCTGCTTACCATTTGGGTGATATGAATTACAAGTAATCATCTGGCGTTACAGAAGTTCTTTAACATTAACACATACGTACTATTTTTGTGCATAGCTTTATATTGAAATGGAATGAAATGAAATATTTATTTATTTCTCAATATTGCCAATTACTTGTTCTCATTGATGTCAAATAAAGCATGACTCTACCACCAGTTCGGAAAACCCTTCATGAAGAAGAACTGGCAAGAAACTTCACGGGTATATATTTTTTTATATCTCTTTATGTCTATACAAAATTATTCTTATCTGCATCTGTTAGCTCGGCAAGTCTCCCTCCCCCAAGTATCCAAACGACGAACACCCACAAACGGCACCCGAGTAGACGCGGGATCCAGCCATCGCGCTCCTCAACCATATTAGAGGGAAGTGAGCGACCCGTCACCCGACGCATCTATAAGAAGTCGTACTTTAGTGACAATGACGCTTTAGATATTCATATTAGTAGGTGATATATATTTTCAGCCTTAAAGCCCCAAGAATCATTCAGTGTTACCTTTCAATCCACTTCAATCACTTTAAGTGTTCCCAAGTAAATTCCAAAACTTCTTAGTATTAAGTAATCACTTTCTTACTATTAAGCTATTTGACAACATCGAAAATATACTACAAATTGTGGTCATCCCATCAGATATTCGTGTACATACTAAACCATAATTTATATATATTCAATACATATTAAACCATAATTTAAACTAAAATAACAGAATTTCTGGAAAACGTCCCTGGAAAAACTTCATTTTTTTTCGATCTGTGACGAAAACGTACTGTGACTGTTCACAACTGCTGGTGGCAAGTAAAAACGGCTTTTTTGAATAATAGAAGCTCGCGCTTTTCGTTATTTTGCGTGTTTCATCTGTTGTAGTTACATAATATCAATTTCATCTCAAATTCGAGACAAATTTTTGTGAGCTGATAACACCAAGCTAATTACAATAGACAGGTTATGGATGCACATTTTTTTAAGAACAACATTGATTATACCGTGGAACTTAAAAATGTAAGGACAGCAGTATAAGTACCACGTAAGAGTTATTTATTTACATTACTATGTTAGATTATGTTGATAAATAGAAATTACTCATGGACATTCTCTTTGTCGTGGTACTTAAGGTCTTTGGATTATTTACGAACGTATCATAACACTGTGGTACTATACACCATTTAATCATCCGCCAATAAAATTTATGAAATTTACATTAGCATGGCTGTTTTAATAAGGTTAATGATTTTCTATTATTATTGAAACGTTTATATGCGTGAAATGCATAATGTAACCGGCGTCATTAAAAGCAGCAGCGTATATTGGGCAGTTATAAAAATGTATAGGTACTTAAAAATTGATGTTTTATTGAAATTCTTTGAATTTTTCACGGAATATTAACGTCGTATGCTTATCGTGTTATAAAGAATAATTTAAATTGAGTTTGCAACATTGATAATAAAGCCTATTAGGGGTTTCAATTATAAAAGTTTTATTAGGTTATTACATATGAAATTGGCGTTTTGTAAAGAAGGAACATAAAGTCAACTTTTTATTTGTTTAATCAAAGTATGTACCATTGCTATCTATGCACTTTTGCCATCTCTAGGTATTTCATAGATTCCTTTACTAAAAAAAAACCATCCGGAATTGAAATTTTTCCCTTGCAAGAAGTTATCCAAATTTCGAAAAAAATTCGTCCGGGGAGTACGTTGGATGTCTTAGACATTCCAATTGAAGTTCTTCTAATTTGGTAGCCATCTGTTGTACAGTGTGTGATCTAGCGTTGCCTGAAGCAGCAGCGGCCTAGAGCGATTGACCAGCCTCGGTTGTTTAGAAGCTAGCTTTTCCATTATGGTTTGCAGTTGCTGACAAATAGACATCTGCCGTAATCGCCTAGCCAGATTAAAGAAAGCTGTAGTGAACAACACCTGCACTATTCCACCAAACGGTCACAAGTAACTTTTTTTGAGTCAATTTTCGCTTGATGCAGGATTTGGCCGGTTCACCTGGGTTCAACAATTGCGATGAGCGTTTGTGATTGTCGTACAGGATCCACTTTTCATCACAGGTAATGATTCGATTCTTTAATTATTGTGCCAGTCGAGTAACGTAACGCAGCAGTCAACGCACGTTTGTCGGTTTGCTGCACTCAACTCATGAGGTACCCACCTGTCGAGCTGTTTCATCTTCCCAATTTGCTTCAAGTGGATTAAAACAGTTTCGTCACTAAAACCGTAGTCTACAGCTAACTCGCACGTGGTTTGTGATGCATTCGCTTCCACAATAGCCTTCAATTCTTCATTATCAACTTTCATCTCTGGCCGGCCACGGGGCTTGTTCTGCAGTTTGAAATTTCGAGAACGAAAACGTTGGAACCAAAAACGTACTGTGTTTTCTTTTGAGATACCGCCGCCATACACAGTATTAATACTTCGAGCCGTTTCTGCAGCACTAGTGCCACGGTATAACTTGAACTCGTTAATAACGCGATATTTCTAGTTTTCCATTTTGTAAGCTAAGTGATGCAAAGAAAAAACCAAAAGTGGAAAAAACAAATGAATTACGGTTTTCGAAACACAAATGCGTGAGTAAATAGCTGTATAAATTTGAAATTGGCTTTCTCAACCAAAGAGGAGATTATATAGATCAAAGTGGCCAGTACGACAAAACGCTAATATCATATGTATAAATTCATATGGACCTAATATTTATCTTTGTCACTTTTAGTAAAGAGGCTTGTTACGTTTTTAATAAAATCTTTTTCTTTTATCTCCTTCATTTTCCTTTTTTTATATTGTTCAAATTCCATTATTTTTATTTATGTTGTTTACTTTTATTGACAAACCAACTCATTTTTTCTATGACAGCAATACAGGCTGCCAAACAAACTAAGCCTGTTACACACAATTCTCTTCGGCGGTCCAATACGCAGCCAGTCCGGCCAACAGCTATCTACAGGAGTTGTCCGCACGCTCCACGCTCCTCCGTTAAGAGGGCTGCGCCTAAACCAGAGCCGCGGCTCACTCCCGCCAACTTCCCGCAACCGGGCTTCCCCGAAAGCAAAGCCCATGCAGCCGGCTCTCTCTGGGTGACAGCGTCAGGCCGCTCCACCTTCCCTACCTATCCCAGCTCCCGTAGCTCCCATAGGCCCGCCCCCACTCCGTCGTCTTCGCCTCATTCATCGTTGGGTCAGGATATGAAGACCGTGTTTGACGTTATCCAAGACGTCGATATTAGGGAAATCGCCGTACTCGCACGCAAACTGCGAGCCACCCGCTCTCCTCAAGAGCGTCTATTAGCGTTAGCCGAACATCACTCGCTACTTAGTTCTTTATAAATTCTATAATTAGTATAAATTCTATAATTAGTATAAATTCTCTAAATAGTAAATAAAATGTCTAGACCCGCAAATCCCGCGTTCGGTCCTATCAAACCCAAGGGCTAATCCCGTGTTTCATTTAACGCTCGTAGCCTTAGTACTAACCTTCCTGAGCTCAAACTATTCGTTCAGAACAAAAAGCCAGACTTACTGCTTCTCCAAGAGACGTGGCTCACTCCAAACCGCTCCAGGGGATTTGCTACTCCCAAATACGCGCTCACTCGTAACGATAGGCCCAACGCCGTCTCAATATTGACAATTACTTGTTCTTATTGACGTCAAATAAAACATGATTCTACCACCAGTTCGAAAAAAACCTACGTGAAGAAGAACTGGCAAGAAACTTCACGGGTATATTTTTTTTCAACATAAATTTACAGAGTCTCTTTATGTCTATACAAAATTATTCTTTTCTGCATCTGTTAGCTCGGCAAGTCTCCCTCCCCCCAAGTATCCAAACGACGAACACCCTCAAACGGCACCCGTTCACGAGTTAACTCGGGATCCAGCCATCGCCCTCCTCAACCATATTAGAGGGAAGTGAGCGACCCGTCACCCGACGCTACCATAAGAAGACGTAGATTCATTAGTCGATTCCCTCACTGATGCTATCAACTCAGCCATCAGTGATAACGAAAAGGTTTCTAAACAAAGCAAACCCACGCTTCCCTTAGCCATTACGAATCTTATTAAAGTTAAGAACGTGGCTCTCCGGAGAGCCAAGAAATATCCCACGCCCACCTATTGATCAGCTGCAAATCAGCTTCAACGTAAAGATAGGTCTTGCCTCGCGGAATCCCGAGATGCTCAGATGAACGATCTCATGGAAAATATCTCCCCGTCCCACCAAGCATATTTTAGTATGGCCCGAGCCTTACGCGCAGACACCGCCTCTCACGTTCCTCCTCTCACTCGTCCCAATGGCACTATTGCCTTCGAAGTCGAAGAGAAAGCCGAATGCTTCGCTGACAGCATTGCTTCACAATACTCGCCCAACACCCAACCCGCGGATCCCTCCTACATCTAGGCGGTGGAAGACGACGTCCTCCGCAGATATTCTCACCCCATCACTGCCGACCCCGTCAGAGTCTCTTATGATGTAATCTCGCTTCTCATTAGAAGTCAAAAGTCCAAAAAGGCTCCGGGTGCTGATGGAATTCCCAACCACACACTTAAGCACCTGCCTCAACAGGTGCTTACCTTGTTGGCTATCATTTTCAATGCCTGCTTCGACCTTAGCTACTTTCCAAAAGCTTGGAAAGATCGCTAAGATCGAATGAATATCTCGCTTCGTCTCCGACGACTTGAGATAAGCCTCTTTAGGACTTACGCTGCGGCCAGTTTCGACCGGCTGTAACTAATTCAGTCTCGCACTTCCGTGCACCCTCAAATAGTTCCCTCACTTCGGTGGGAAGCAGCAACAACAAGGTGAAGCTTACTTACGTCGCTATCCAACGTTCGTTCGCAAGGCTCAGGCTGATTTTCTGGCTACGTACTTGACGCTGGGCGCTTGTAACATTAGTTAGAGACTCGCTCTGCAGCTGGCTTCGGCCGGTCGTAACGTAGTCAATCCCGCACTTTCAGTGCAACCTAACTTCGCGACTGGTTCACGTCACGAAGCCGTCATCAGGTCTACGGCCGGTTTTGTTGCCAATTTATTGACAACACACTCCGACGTAGACCCCCGCGTTTATCAGGTGGAAGCCTGATAGCCAACGAAGCCTGATAGCGTTGACCCGGTGCGCTTCCAAGGCCCTTCGGGCTTTGTAGCACCCGGCAGACCGGATCCCGGTACAGGGGCCTTTCTTCCCAGGGTGAAGGTACAGTGCTTGTCTAATATCAAATCAAATCAAATCATTTATTTATTGGCAAATTTTCAATACCCAAATAAATATACAAATAGCTTTATTAACATACTGTGCCAAAAGGGCATTTTCAGCAAAATGTTGCCAAAGACAGGCAACGCTGATTTTAAAAACACCCCTTGACTTAATGCCTGTCAACAAATGGTCATGGGTTTACATTACTTAATTAAATAGAATTTCAATTCCTTACAATTATTTTGTAATATTTTTAAATATATAGTAAATACTGCATGCTATTCATTAATTCACAATTGAAGAAAAACTTAAAGTTGGATTAAACACTTTGTAAAAGAAAAAAGAAAAGTAACATAGTGATTGTGAAAATAATATCTATCTGTAATTCAAACAAGTTTTTAAGGCGTCGTCACCACGTTTTTGTTGAGATTGAAATAATATCTTAAGCTTAGCTTTAAAGTTCATTTGGGACATACCAGTACGGTAGGGAGGAGGTAGATCGTTCCATATCTTGGCCGCCCGATAACGAAAGCTGCCTCTATAACTATCGCGGAAGTATTTACTGAAAGGTAATATCATTTTGTTTCTATGGCAGGAACTCTCTCTCTCCTCACGTGACGTAAATTTCCACTGAAATTTGTTAAAAAGGTAAATTGGTCTCTGTTTGATAACAACCTTGTGAACTAAACATGCAAGATGTATTTGGCGTCGTTTCTGCATTTTCAACCAATTATGTTCATTTAGGAAAGGTGTGATATGTGCTCGTTTTGGAACATCATAACAAAATCTAGCACATGCATTTTGTACTTTTCGTATGGCTTGAGCATTTTTTTTATAGAGCCTCGGGCCATATACAGTATCTGCGTAATTAAATAGGGATAATATTAAATTTTCTGTTAAAGGTACCCTTACCATCTCAGATAGATATTTTCTGAAGCCACACAATACACGTAGTCTATAAAATGCGGCTCTGATTTTACTATTGACGTGGTCGATAAATCTATGTTCATCGTCCATTATTAAACCTAAATTTTTTACCTTTTTTACCTGTTCTATTTTTACATTATTTAAGTAGAGCTCGGGGTTATATATCGACACTTGGTTGATTAGATGTTTAGTTCCAATTATTATAATTTTAGTTTTATGGGGATTAAGCATTAAACAATTGCTTTGAGACCACTGGAGTACGATATTAAGATCACAGTTTACTCTGTTCACAGCCTCGCTCGTTGTGTCAGGCTTAAAAGAAGTGTATAGCTGAGTGTCATCTGCGTAAAGATGCACTGAGCAATGCCCTGTTAGTTGTAGTGTATGAACAAGATCGGTTGTGAACAGAATAAACAGGATAGGAGAAAGAATGGATCCCTGTGGACAGCCACGTTGTAAATTCTTTATCTGGCTAGTTACTACTTCACCCCTTTCATTTTCAATTTCTACAAATTGTTTCCTATCTGTTAAAAATGAATCAAACCATGTTATTGTATCCTCCGTAACTCCATAGTATTTTAATTTTGATAACAAAAGTTTCCAATTAAGACAATCGAACGCACGAGAGTAATCTATAATATCAGAAAACTGGCCATACCAGAGTCGGAAGCGTTGAGGAGATCGTCGGAAACATGTGCGAGGGCCGTATCAGTACCGTGTCCGGCACGGAAGCCAGATTGTACAGCTGGAAAGATATTCTCCGCCTCAAGGTATTTTGTAAACTGAATACAAACGGCTCTCTCAATCACTTTAGAAGGTATAGGAAGAATACTTATGCCTCTCAAATCATTTAAATCTGCGACCGACGAGCCTTTTGGCAACGGTTTTATTCTCGCGACTTTCCAAGACTCTGGAAAGACTTTCGATCTGATAGAGCTATTCACAATAAACGTTATAATAGGTAGAGTTACCTCTAGTGTTAGTTTTATAATTTTTATTGATATATTATCATGGCCGGTAGAGTTAGACTTAATGCTCAGTAAAATTTTTAAAACTTCCAATTCTGTGATTTCTTTTAAAGTAAATGTTGAACCATTATATCTATTATTTTGAAAATAATTTAAAGTATTTTGATCTACCATATTTAATCCTGGTGTATCTAGAAAAAAATCATTAATCATGTCTGGATTACACAGATGTTGAGGTATATCCGACTGGGTCCTTTGTCCCAGACTGGATGATTGTTTTAAGTTAGAACACAATTTTTTTGGGTTGCCAACCTGACTATTGACGTAATGTTCGTAATAAGCTTTCTTTTCGTTATGAATTGCTGCAGTTGTAAAATTTCTAAGTTTTTTATAATACTCCTTACGCTTGTCGTTTGCCGGAGATGGCAGTTTATTTATGTAACTTGACTGAGCATCATTTCTAATTGTAATCAATCGCTTAATATTTTCGGTTATCCAGGGCCTGGCCTTCTTCGACACACGCCTTCGCTTTAAGGGAGCATGCAAATCAAAAATATTTGTCATAAAACTATTAAAAATGGATATCATATCATTAACGCACGAACAATCATTGAAACAAGAAACAGAACAGAAATGAGCGCAGATCCTCCACAAAAAAATCCATGTCTATATTTTCTAGGGATCGACCGGTTATATAATGAGGAAGAGCTGCTGGTTTTGATATTCGGAACTCTCCGAGCACAAAAGCATGGTCGCTTAGTGCCGAATTGTGCTCCACTATTATTTGTTTATTTAAATTTGGGGAGTCCGTGATAAGTAAGTCAAGTAAGGTAGATGAATTCTTATGTATTCTTGTGAGTTCATTTACAATTTGTGTTAAATTGTGATGCTTAAGAAACGTGCTAATTTGCTTACTGGTACTGGTCTAGTCTTTAAAAGATCAACGTTAAAGTCAGTTAAAAGAAATAAATGAGTAAAATCGCCACAGCTACTCACCGACAAATTCAGGGCATCAATAGCATCTGAGACGGTCAGGCAGGACTCCGAGCGATAAGCTGTGCCTACAGCGACGCGCACCTTGCCGGGTAAAGTCAGCTCTACCCACATCTGTTCAAGCCTTGAAGTGGGGTGCGGCCTGTTGCGGACACGAATACCACGCTTTATGAAGAACGCTACACCACCATCTCTATTTGTGGACTTCCTCGGAATGTGCCTGAAATTGTATCCAGGTAGAGAAATTACATATTTTTCTTCCCCTTCCCTTAAGAAAGTTTCATTAATTGCTAGGACATCCGGAGAAAATTTTAAAACAGCAGCGATAAGCTCATCATGCCCCGTATTCAGTGATCTTACATTTAGCAGTCTCAAACGCAAATTTTTTGCTTTATTTTTATCCATTATCTAGAACTAGTAATATATTAAGAGGCCGAAAAGAAGCTATCAAAGATATTATTTCACAAGTACAATAAATAACTACATAAAATATAAGTAATTTTAGTAATGAACTGACTAGCTGCAGTTAAATTACAACAAAAAAATACAAATTTAAAAATATATATCATAAATTTGAAAAGTAAAAACAAAATAAAAGCATATTAATAAATAACATTAATTGGTTTTTGATGATTCACTGCCAAATACCTGTTCAATCTCATTTTCGGTAGGAAATCGATGTTCCTTTTCTCCATCGGCTCGACGGGCCAGTACGGCACCGTTTCGTACATAAACATACTTCCATCCGAGTCTATTTTTCTCGGTGCGTACTTTCTGCAATATAGATCTGTTAAGTTTGTAAGCCTTTCATTTATATAAACGGGATTAGGTTTTTTGAAAGCCCCAATTCGTTGGTACACACAGCTTTTCGTTCGCGGATAGCTTTTATAATTTTCTGTTTGACAGCCCTTCGCGTCAGACTTAACACGATAGGTCGGACGTAGCTCTGGCCCGGCGGACGACGCGGCGACGGCACGGCGGGGTCCGGCGCGATACACCTCTACCACGTCGGTTTCTGCAATCTTTGCGCCTAGCCTTTCACCAATTAAGCCGATAATATGCATTAAATCCTCATTATTTGTCTCGGGAATACCAATCAATTCGATGTCATTCATTAGTGCATCTTGCTCTTTTTGATTAATTTCTTGTTTTAATTGGGTGATAACCGCCTGCATATTTGTGCTTGACTCCTCTTTGTTTTCAAGACATTTAACACGTAAATCGAGTTTAAAAGCTGTGAAGTCTGGGTCGTAGTTTGTTTACACCAGTTAACGTCTTCTCGTAAACTACTAATTTCAGAATGGATGATGTCAAAACGTTCTTTTATTTCAGTGCAAATTATTTTTATTTCCCTCATTAGGTCTGTCATAGTCCACTCTACTTTATCATGATCGGACTCTAAATTAACAACAGAATTCAAAGTTGGAGGGGAGCCTAAAACTTTCACCGGGGTATTTGTGTTATCTTTTCTTGAAATGCTAATTGAGCAAGTAGGACATAACCATCCTTTTGGAACAGCCGATGTAACACTTAGCCTTACGCATTGTTTATGGAATTTGGATTTACACGAACATGTCGCGCAGTCCTTCAATGACAAAAATTGCCCACAAGCGCCGCAGTTAACCATAGTTATTGATTTATAGTACTAAATAAGTGTTACTATTCGTGATGCTAGATGGCGTTGATGTATTTTATTTTTTAAGTTATTTCTGCAATCCGACAATAGATGGCGTTAATCACTATTAAGTTTTATTGTTCAATGCAAAATCTTTTAATCTTTAAAAAAACAGTTCACTTTCTTTGTAACATTGAATTTAAAATAGTATTTACTAGTTTTTATCACTTTTTAAAACTATAGTTTAATGCGAATTTTTTTAAATTTGAAATTTTTTGAATTTTTAATTCAAATCACTTATTTATTCACTGGGATAACAATTGTACTTGAGTATCACCACTCATATAGTAAAATAATAAACAGTTTAAGCAATATTTGTTACGTTTTACACTAAAAATATAATTATTTACGAACAGCTGATATGGATTGTGCAAGTACCCACACCAAAAAAAAAAGCAATAAAAAAATAGGGGCAATACTTAGCGTTTGTCCTCAACCCCCCTACCGCTGGTAGGGAGGTTAGCTGCTAGGTCTGATAGGGTTGTTAGGTAACCTAGGCATTATTTTATATTTTTATATTATAGTCCCAAGCCCTCCAATTGACCAGCAAAGCTCACCAAGTAGTTCGCCCAGGCACTCGTTGCGTCGGGCGTTCCCATTTCAGACGACGTTCTAACGCAGGCCTAACAGGCAACAATCGTGTCCCCGGCCCCTCAAGCTTATATCCCAGCCCCTCAGGCCACTAACGCGCAGACCCCTCAGGTCTACAGCTCTCCCGCGTCTCCCGTGCCAACCGAGATGGACTGTGTATCAGACACATCCTCTCGCACGTCCCGCCGTAACGGACGCGCCACCTTAACCGGCTCTCCTGAGCCCCCATTCCAATTAGTCGCCAAGCGCTCCAAGAAGCGCTCCAAGAAAATCCCGGTGTCTTAAACACCCGAACCTACCCCGGTGTCTTCTACACCCCCCCCCCGCTCCATTAATATCACTGCCAGTGACCGCGACCCCGTCGGTTCCGTCAAAGCCAGCAACGCGCTTCGCTCCCATCCCGGCTAAGGCCCAACTCCCTCCTCCCGTCTTCCTTCGCGAAAAATTGCAATGAACCACGGTTTCTAGCTTGTGCAAAGAGCACAAAAATAATTACGTTAAAGCCTCCAACGCAGGCGATGCAATTAAAACTCAGGTCGCGTCCATCGACGACTTCCGGTCTTTCACTAGGCTCCTATCGGTCAAACAAATCGCGTATCATACCTACGCCCTCCGGAGGAGCGTAAAATCCGCGCGTATTACGGGGCGTCCCGTTCGAGCTCGTGAACTACGACATCTTGAAGGACCTTAAGTCCCAGGGCTTCCCAGCTGAAGCAGTGCACAAGATACACTAACCACAGTAGACGTTTCCCTCTCGCCCGCGTCATCCTATCCAACACTCCCAACTCGAGTTAGATTTTTAAAGAGGCTCGCACAATCTGCGGACTCTCAAACATCATTAAAAATATGTTAGTTTCAGCCTTAGAGGCTCGTGTTCTCGCCCGACCAATTAGAAAGCCCGGATAAAAGAGACTCGTTAGTCAATTCCCTCACTGATCAACTCAGCCATCAGTGATAACAAAAAGGTTGCTAAGCAAGGCAAATCTACGCTTCCCTTAGCCGTTAGCAATCTTATTAAAGCTAAGAACGCGGCTCTCCGGAGAGCCAAACTCTATCCCACGCCCGCCTATAAATAAGCTGTGAATTAGCTACAACGTAAAGTTAGGTCTTGCCTCGTGGAATTCCGAGACGCTGAGATGAACGATCTCATGTAGAATATATCCCCGACCCACCAAGCGTATTATAGAATGGCCCGAGCACGACACGAAAGCACGCTTTCCGCGCCTCGTCCCATAAAGTCTGGAGTCCCTCAAGGCTCAGTCCTCGCCCCTCTTTTGTACACCGTGTACGATATTCCTATTTCGCCGAAAGGCGTCGAACTCGCCCTCTTTGCCGACGACACCGCCTTTTACACCAAAGGCCTCAGTGTCCCGGGTCTCGTCACCAGACTCCAAAAGGCCGTTAACGCCTCCGGTGTATGTTTTCAAAAATGGCGTATCGATGTGAACCCAGACAAGAGTTCTGTGGTTTACTTCAACTGCAAACAACGTCGTGTCGCTGACAATCTGCACGTTCGAATGTTAGGTACTCCCATCCCCTGGAAGCGCACTACCAAATAAATTCAAATTCAAATTCAAATATTTATTTCTCAACATTGACAATTACTTGTTCTTATTGACGTCAAATAAAACATGATTCTACCACCAGTTCGAAAAAAAACCTTCGTGAAGAAGAACTGGCAAGAAACTTCACGGGTATATTTTTTTTTTTTTTTTTCAAAATAAATTTACAGTCTCTTTATGTCTATACAAAATTATTCTTTTCTGCATCTGTTAGCTCGGCAAGTCTCCCTCCCCCCAAGTATCCAAACGACGAACACCCTCAAACGGCACCCGTTCACGAGTTAACGCGGGATCCAGCCATCGCCCTCCTCAACCATATTAGAGGGAAGTGAACGACCCGTCACCCGACGCTACCATAAGAAGACGTACTTTAGTGACAATGACGCTTTAGATATTCATCGGGACGAAGAACTCATCGCACAAACAGACACATTACACATGCTTTGTTACAAATACTAGTACAATCCTGTTAATGAGGGGATTATACCCAAGGGCTTTTATCATCCAAATAATCGGATAGTTTATAATATGCTCTAGCACACAACTTCTCCTTTATAGTTTCTTTGAATTTGTCAGTAGGAAGACCTTGGATATCCTCAGGAACCTTATTATAAAAGCGTATACATTGACCCATAAATGAGTTAGTGACTTTATGAAGCCTGCTATTATGAGCTGCCAGCATATTTCTTCCTCTTGTGTTAACATTGTGCAGATCTTTTTTTCTTTTGAACAAGGTTATGTTCTTTTTAACATACATTAAATTTTCTAAAATATATTGTGAAAGGAAGGTAAGAATATTTATTTCCTTAAATTTACTTCTAAGTGACACCCTTGGACCGAGCTGATAGATTGCGCGAACAGCCCTTTTCTGCAGAATAAATATAGCATCGATGTCGGCAGCACTCCCCCACAGCAGAATACCATATGTCATGAGGCTGTGGAAGTAACCAAAATAGACTAATCGAGCAGTTGTTTCATTTGAAATTTGTCTAATTTTTTTAACAGCATATGCGGCAGAGCCAAGCCTTTTCGCTAAACCATCAACATGCGGTCCCCACTGCAGTTTGGCGTCTAAGGTTATGCCCAGAAATACAGTTGAGTTTACAGGAGTCAGTTCCTGGCTCTTAACTACAATGTTTGTGTTTACCTGTTTGACATTTGGCAATGTAAATTTAACACATTTCGTTTTTTTTTCATTGAGGAGCAAATTATTAGCTGAGAACCACTGCTCTGTGTTAGAGATGCATTTGTTCACCGCTCGATAGTCAATTTCTTGTCTTTTGATTTTAAACAAGAAGGAAGTATCGTCAGCAAACAATATGACCTCGCATTGATTCTTAACGACCGATGGCAGATCATTAATATAAACTAAAAATAGGAAAGGACCAAGAACTGAGCCCTGGGGCACACCCATTGTCACTGCCGATCCTGATGATTTTTCTCCATTTATTGCAACTTTCTGTTTTCTATTAGAAATATATGATTTAATCAAGGCAAGCGCTCGGTTTTTAATGCCGTAATGGTGCAGTTTCATGAGTAGAGTAGTATGATCCACACAGTCGAACGCCTTGGACAAGTCACAAAAGACACCAATAGCATCACACGACTCCTCCCAGGCGCTGAATACGTGTTTTATGAGCTCAACACCGGCATCGGTTGTTGAGCGACCCCGCGTGAAACCAAACTGCTTAAAATTCATTAGACTATTACCGTAAAAATGAGAAAGTAATTGATTTAAAAGTAATTTTTCAAAAATCTTACTGAGCGTTGGTAGTATAGATATAGGTCTAAAATTATTAGGGTCAGACATACTACCTGCTTTGAATATTGGAATGACCTTACTCAATTTCATTAAATCAGGAAAAACACCATTATCAACACAGTCATTAAATATACTGGCTAAGTACGGGGCTATACCATCAATGACAGATTCAATAATTTTAACAGAAATCCCATCTAAATCGGCAGTATTTTTTACTTTAATGCTTTTAAATGCATTTAAAACTTGTGGAACAGTAACATGTTTAAAAATAAAATCAATATTGCATGAATTTACATTTTCCGTTAGCAGTGACTGTGCAAGAGTGGAACATGAATTAATACTCGAAGTAGTTGACACAGGGATGGCAGTAAAAAAATTTTCAAATGCTTCAGCAACTTCTTTGTCAGTTGACAACACTTTATCATTAATTTTTAAATTATATTTGGTGTGTGGTTCTTTTGCTTTCCCAGTTTCCTGATTAATTATATTCCATGCAGTTTTTGAAATGTTAGTACTATATTTAATTTTATTATTAATGTAATTAGATTTAGCTACACTGCAAACTCGTTTAAATAATTTTGAATACTTTTTAACATATTCATAAAATGTCTTATTATGATTATAAGTTCTTTCACTGTACAATTCATATAATCTATTTCTACTTCTGCATATTCCCACTGTTGCCCAGTCACTAAACCTAAATAAATTATTATTTATACATATTTTCTTTTTTTTAAAAACAGAGTCATATTCATTTCTAATTATATTATGAATAGAGTTATATTGAGTAATAGGATCTGCACAGTAATCTAATTTAAATGTTTTTTCAAATACATTTTTCCTAAATGTTTCAAGCCGTCTCTCATTCATGGGTATAAAGGTAATTTCTCTTTTTAAAGTCTTTTTTAGCCTAATATCAAAAGTGGCCAACTGCCCACTATGATCTGATTGTAGTTTATTAATTACTGACTTTGTACATGGCATTAAATTTGTAAAAATGTTATCAAGACATGTGGCTGAGGTCGCTGTGATTCGCGTAGGCTCTAAGAAGAGATTTTTTAGGTTGTAACAATTAAAAAGATTCAAGAATCGTTTACTTAGTGATGTCTCTACTAATAAATCAATATTAAAATACCTTGGCGTCTCCTTAGACCAGACGCTTTCTTTCAAACCACACGTCGATACAGTAACGAAACTCGCCCGTTTTTACTTAGGCTGCCTTTATAGTATATTAGGTAGAAAAAGTAAAATGTCTTTCAGAAATAAACGTACGCTTTATAAGACCTGCGTTAGACCCGTCATGACATATGCCTCGCTAATCTTTGCCCAAGCTAAACCCTCCGTCCTGCACAAACTGCAGGTAGTTCAAAATCTCTTCTGCCGCGTACCTTGGTACGTGCGCAACGCGGACCTGCACAGAGATCTTGAACTACCTACAGTGCAACAGCACCTCAAAACACTCTCTGAAGCGTTCTTCAAACGCTCCGAAACTAACCCCAATCCTCTAGATCAAGATTCAGTCTCGTTTACTACCTCTGTCAAAGATTCGAAGTTCAAAGTGTCTAGACCGAGAAACGCGCACACGAACGTAGCCACGCAACTAACACTAGCTATCGAAGCCCTTCAGGCCGCAACTTCTAATTCTAATTAAAATTCTAATTAACTCAATTTTTTTTTTCATTTTGAGCACCTTCAGTGATTTGTATTCACTTTCAGTGCTTTTAGCACGATCAGTGCTATGTAATTCCCAGCGGGTGACCCCTTCTAGGCCCCACTAGCACAGCCTCTGTCTCCAATTGGTCGTCACTCAGATGAAGGCTGTGTGGCAAAAATTTGCACGAGTCATTCAGGGGGCTCTGGTAGGCTTGGAGCGAGTCCCACATAACTTCGATCGCGCGCAGCGGGGTAAGCGTAAGAGCATTTTTTAGATCCTCCTGCCCTCTCCGTGGAGGGGAACAAAAAAAGAACTTAGAACGGCAGTCTATTACAAACCAGCAACTCTCGAAGTCCTTGAACTCATGCTGATGCTGAAGCTGCTGATCCTGATACTGAAGCTGCCGCAATATGATGCTGCCTGCTGCGTTTGAATCCTGCAACTGAAGAAACTTGGTTCCACCGCTGCTTGCCATGGATGCGACCTACTCCAGATCTTATTGCCTGCTGCACACCTTGCTGACCCTGTATGCTGCAGACCTTGCTGGAGCCTACTTCTACTACCTACGATGGAACCTGTTCCTGACCCTGCCTGCAACTGAAGGAACCTGACATTGACATTCTGTAGATACTACTGAAGACCCAGCCTGCGCCAGTGCGCCAGCCGGCGCCTGAGCGCCCTCGCCGTGGAAGCCATCACGGCGACTTGTTTATGTCCGTGACAGTTTTTGAATTAAAACTTTTATTACGTGACAGGCTGCCATTGTTTTTTTAATCTTATATTTTTTATTACATTTTTTTAAAAGTATAAGTTGAAAGCATTTTTGGTACATGAAGTTTTGGCCTAACTTATAGCTTTTACAAAATAATACCGAAAAATTAATCTTATCCATTTTAGAAACTCTCTAGCTCTGTGATCTGCCTCTCTAGCTCTACGATATGCCTGCAACGCATAATGAAATGCGTGGTTATGCATAATTAAGGGTTTATGGATACTGGGTTGGTTCAGGCAGGAACGTCATTTTAAATAATAGGTCTTTACCTATGAAACTGCCGTTTTGCCGTACTGGCCATTTCAAATGAAAATAATTTTTTTTTTGACTGATAATTCTAATTTCAAATTAATTTTATTTGACAAACATGGAATTCTTTTTCTGAAATCGTCATTTGTTTAATAGTTAGTGTTTTGTTTTCAACGCATTCGAACATTTTTCGTCATCATGGATAAGTTACAAATTCGAGTAATTATGGAGTATGAGTACCGTCGTGGCAGCAAAGCGGCACAAGTGGCACGCAACATCAACGACGTTTACGGAGCAAACACTACAAACGAACGCACCACCCGTTATTGGTTTACCCGCTTCCGTTCTGGAAATTTTGACCTGAAAAATGAACCCCGCGGTCGTCCGAAAACTTTGGTCGACAATGACGAATTAAAGGCAATTAAGGAAGCTGATGAAACTCAATCCACGGCTGAATTAGCAGCAGCTTTCGACGTTAGCATCAAAACAATATTGGTCCATTTGCGTCAAATTGGCAAGGTAAAAAAGCTTGACAAATGGGTACCCCACGAACTCAATGACCGCCAGCGCGAAGTACGCGTGGAGACGTGCCTTGCACTGCTCAGCAGGCATACAAATGAAGGAATTCTGAACCACATTGTTACTTGTGACGAGAAATGGATCCTGTTTGACAATCGTAAGCGCTCAGCAAGTTGATTGGACCCTGGTTCAGCACCCAAACAATGCCCTAAACGAAAACTTACCCCTAGAAAAGTGATTGTTAGCGACGCGACATGAAATGGATTCGGCATAATAGGGACATAGCCATACAAATAGTTTTGTAAATAACGCTAGTCCACGCCCTCACTACTTGCGCCCGTCCTCGGATAGGTGGTTATTTTCGAGTGTGACGTAAGCAAGTACTAATAAGATTCTTATAGGAAATTATGATGTTATAGGAACCTAGGTATAGGTATATTTTGAATTCTATTTTGATAACATTGATTTATGGTTGAATTGATGATATTTGTGTTTAATAAAGTTCTTAGAGATTTCATTGGTAGATAAGCGTAATATGAGAAGCTTTATGTATGTCTTAGATATAAATAAGACCTAGGTTATTTGTCAAATACTGATTTGTTTAGATTTGTCATAATTGTGGTAATTTTATGGTTATTTCGTATCAGATTAGGTACATAATGGTAGATATAACGTTATTGTATATAGGTTCATATAATAAAGTACGTATTTGAAGTAATAAATGACGTAATATGGTTAGAGATTTTCTCGTTGAATAACTACGTAATTATAGGATTTATTGTTATGGTTTATTGATAATAATGTGTAAATTGCTTTCTTTTATTGAAGTGTAATAATTATTTTCATGGTGTTTTACGTATTTGAAGAGAATAACGAGAAAACCTTAGTTGTTGTATATGTTCCTAATTGGTAGTTATATCTTGTTTGATTATGTTAAAATCTAATTGTAATTAGAATGTTTGCATAATTTGATAATGTAAAATGATAAAATTACGTTTGTAACCGTTTCGCCTTAGGTACAATGTTAGGCTAAGTAAGTAGTCTGCCGGCGCAAACGGTATTTTGAGATGGTCTTTGTTCTAGAAAGTTTTTTGTATTTAATTTTATCAAATTGATATTTATGTAAACATATAGGAATCGTTTTGCTCTATTATTTGAATATAATATTGTAATAGTTTTGATTAATAGTTTGAAAGATAATTCGATGTAAAGTTTAGAATCCAAGTAAAACTTAAGTGTAATTAGGTGCAAATTGCACAAACGCGCCAACCAATCAGAGCGCTGGAATTATTTAGGGCAAAATTTGTATAAAAAGCGCACGCCGAGCTTTGGAAGTCAGTTCGGTGCCTGCAGCGAAGAAAACAACAACTAACAAGAAGAAAGAAAAAGTCTAATAAGAAGAAAGAAAAAATCTAATAAGAAAAGTTCAGAAGCTTTCAGCTAGAAGAAAGAAAGTGCTGTTCGGTGAATCCGGAGGCCAGTGAAGACCTAAGAAGACGTAAGCGCTGTTCGGTGTATCCGGAGGCCAGTGAAGAGGTCTGAAGAAAGAAGCTGAACTACAGGAACAATTGCGGTTCATAGGCTTGTTTAAACTTAAGGTTTATTTGTATCCGCAATAAACGTTCATACTTCGAAGACGTGTTGTTTTCACTGCGCTCCAACCTGCACTCGATCAAGTCGGGTGTCACTCCGTGGTTCGTCAGGTCGTGGTGTCTTCGGAGCTTCGAAGGGTACACACTACGGCGGCATCTTCTCCAGCCGGCGCAAAACTCCGCAACAGTGATGGTAACTGTTTGGTGGTCTAACGCGGGTGTAATTCATCACAGCTTCTTGCCAAACGGGACAAGTATTACTGCAGATGTGTACTGTGAAGAACTGAACACAATGATGGAGAAGCTCGCACGTCTCCAACCAGCTTTGGTCAATCGTTCGGCTCCACTGCTCCTGCACGACAACGCGCGACCTCATACTGCACAGCAGACGGTCTCCAAGCTAGCGGGTCTTCCGCCTATAGTGAAAGTTGCACTGAAGGTGCTCAAAGGGACATGAGTTGGGGGCCGTTCGGGGCAGCCTCCGGTGAAGCCGGGGCTGCGCAGAGGTCGGCCGATGCATAATTTAGGGATCAATTCATTTAAATGAACCTATAATGAATTGAGAAGGGAACTATGCTCCGCCAGAGCTAGCAAGCGCTCTGTCGGAGTACTTGAAGCACTAAGTTTACGGGCTAAGACTGCGATTTCACTAACATCGATATTTTTCATAACGTCGCAGACGATACGCATATATTCTGCTACGGAGGATTGAGGAGAGAGTTTGTATGGGCGAGGAACCGGGATGGGATTCGATGCGGGGCGCTGCCTCCAGTTTTCTGGAGCAGGCCTGGACTGTGTAGGCTTTGCAGCCAGAGGAACCCGACTACGCAGCGGCGGAAAGTTTTCTTGAGAAAGGGGTGGGGCCTGTTTGGGTGCCGCCCTCTTGGAATTGGAGCGCATACAACGGGATGCACGAGGGCAGCCCCTGTAATTTGCAGTGTGGCCGGACTGGCCACAAAGCACGCAATCGGGAGGAGAGGGAGTTTCAGGAGTGCGATTGCACTCCTTAGTGAAATGAGGGACCAGGCACTTGACGCACCTGGGCGGTGCGCGGCAGTTGGCTGCCGCGTGTCCGTACAACTGGCACCGATGGCACTGGCCGGGATGCCCGCGGCGATGAGGCGCCTCGATCGAGATCCCAGAGAGGCCGCATATAGTGCTAACCCCTTTGAGGATCTCCCTGAACTTGGGGACGTTGGCGAGAACCACCAAAGCGAGAGGGTGTTGCCTCCCGTACTTGCTGTGCATTTTATGCACCGCGAGTGCTGGGAAGCCTTGGGACTGCAGATCCTCCAGGATAGCCTCGTTCGATAATTCGAACGGGACTCCCCTGAGTACCGCTCTGATCTTACGCTCTTCTGACAGAGCATAAGTATGATAAGCATATTGCTTATCGGTGAGGAGCTTTGTTAAAGCACGAAAGTGACTTCGTGGCACCGGGGCAGCTGGCGTTGAGGACGCCGCAGGGGCTGTAGGGACGGGCGTCGAGGGCACCGGGTCTTGTTTCGAGCGCTTCTTAGAGCGCTTCCTAACAAGGGTGAAAGAGGGAGGCTCATCAGGGTCAGTTGGGGTGGCGTCCGAGCATGACTCGGTCGCGGGTGTGCGCTTGTGGCGCGGAGGGGCGTCTACTTCGCACTCCATGTCACTGGAGGAAGGGGACGCGGGAGGGCCTAAGACCAGAGGGGTCTGGGGGACTGGGGTGGCCTGAGGGGCCATTAAGGGCATTAACGCCATAATATGCGGGATAAGAGAGTCCAAGAAACGATACTTATCAGCATTTATAGACATGCCTTCAGCACTTTCAAGTAACTTTTTCCTAAACTCGTTAAAGTTTAAGGAAGCCATTGCGGAGGGGTTGTGGAGGGACAACAATATATAAATATATATACTATGAACCTATCAACGACGACTAACTTCCTAAAACCGCCCTACACGCAGGTTGAGGACGACGCGGATAACTTACTCGAACACGAAGACTCGAGGCACCTGGAACGACAAATTCCCGTCGACGAAGCTCACGTTCCACGAAGTACGGTTAACAACCCACTGTCCGCCGTGAAAACGGCGTTAGAAACTTATTAGATGTACGGTTAACAGCCCACTATCTGCCGTGAAAACGGCGTTAGAAACTTATTACGGTATACAACTATGAAATTACTTATTACGGCAACAACATCAACTCAGCATGAGCTTGCGAAGCAATTCGTGGATGGCGTAGCCACTTCAGGCGCCCCCTTCGAAGCACATGCATTCCTCCGAATGCTTTGTGATCTCTCGCCCCAATTCGCCACCTTGTTGGCCCCACTGGCCCTTCAGGCCCCGGCTTCTCAGGCCACGACATCGACATCGCTGCCTCACAGCGCTCCCCCCTCCTCCGCCTCCAGTGATATGGAGTGCGAGTTTTCGGACGACGCCACCTCGACGGCTACATCAACCTCGGCCTCATCCGCCGCCCGCCCCTCCAAGCGCACTGCGTCTAGCAGCAGCGACGAGTCCGCATCCCAAGCGGACACCCTCACCGGCTCACCCGAGCCTACCGTCACCTTTACGCTCGTAGAGCGCCGCTCCAAGCGGAATAAGAAATCCCGGGTGTCTCCAACACCCAACTCCAGGCCGGTGTCGCCGACACCAACCGCCTGCCCGGCGACACAGTCGCCCCCCTCCCCCGTCCCCCTCATGTCACTCAACGTGACTCCCCCAGTCGGCTCAACCGCCGCCCCCACCAAGCCAGCATCGCGCTGTGATCCCGTCCTCGCGAACGCGAAGACCCCTCCCCCCGTGTTCCTACGGAAAAAGGCCAAATGGCCTTTAGTCTCGAGCTTATGCTCAGACAACAAAGTTAACTACTTAACGGCAACGAACCTCTCGGAGTCCGTTAAGATAACAGTCCCCTCCATTGAAGACTTTAGGAACCTCACTAGGATCCTAACAAACAATAATATCCCATACCACACTTACGCTCTCCCAGAAGAGCGTAAGATTAAAGCCATCCTACGGGGAGTCCCGTTTGAGTTTTCGAACGAGATCATCCTGGATGATATTAAAGCCCAAGGCTTTCCCGCCGAAGCTGTGCACAAGATGCACAGCAAAAACGGCCGCCGTTTTCCCTTGGCCTTGGTCATTCTGACCAACACACCTAAGTCGCGAGATTTCTTCCGCGAGGCCCGCACCATCTGCGGCCTCTCCGGAATCTCCATAGAGACGCCACACCGCCGTGGCTATCCCTCACAATGTCATAGATGTCAACTGTACGGGCACGCAGCGCGTCAATGTACCGCCAGCCCCAGGTGCGTAAAGTGCCTGGAGCCGCACTTCACGAAGGAGTGCAACCGCACTCCTGAGTGTACAACTCCACCCTCATGTGTGCTATGTGGCCAATCCGGCCACACAGCTAATTACAGGGGCTGCCCTCGTGCACCCAAGACCATCAGACCAACTATTAAGAAGGCGGCACCCAGACAGGCCCCGCCCCTTAATAGTTACTCTAACGCCCGCCGCTGCGCCACCGGGATTCCCCGGCAGTTAAGCCCGCCCAGCCCACGCCTACTCCAGTGCTTGCCTGGAGACAGCGTCCGGCTGCTCAAACCTGCCCTGCTCCATCAGCAGGCCCAAAATCCTCCCCTCAGCCTTCGATGGCTGAGGATCTTCAACTGATATTTGATACTATGCAGGGCGTAGATATGAATCAAATTTCACAGTGCGCAGGTAAACTGCGCGCCGCCCGCACTCCTAGAGATCGTATGATGGTAATCATCCAGTACGAATCTCTTTTAAAAACATTGTAAATTTTTATAATTTATAATGAATACAATAAATAATCCACCCAGCGCCACGACTGGTCGCACCAAACCCAGGGGTTTATCCCTGATCTCCTTTAACACCCGAGGTCTAATCAACCAACTTCCGGAACTCAAACTGTTCATTAAGAACATAGAGCCCGAGTTAATCCTTGTTCAAGAGACATTTTTAAAACCCCAGCACATCAGGGGTCTTAACATTCCTAAATACTCTCTTGTGCGTGGTGACAGGCCCGCCTCGGTCCAACGAGGCGGCACTGCCATTTACTACAAGAGAAGTATTAATTGCTCTCCAATTCCCACGCCTCCACTCACCAACATGGAGGCCACAGTATGTAGGCTGGCTATGACAGGTCACAGGACCATAGTCTTGGCCTCAGTCTATATACCTAGTGGTACACCGCCCCTTCGTTGTGACTTCGAGGCCTTACTCGAACTAGGGCAATCCGTCATTATGTTCGGCGATTTCAATTGCAAACATACTGACTGGACATGCTTGTCGACCACACCCACTGGTGTTAAATTACTAGACATCACGAAGTCACTCGATCTGGACGTCATTTCTCCGGTCACACCAACTCATTATCCGGATAACCCGCTTCATTCCCCTGATATCCTTGACTTTGCCATCGTCAAGGGTATCAGTCTTGACCTCAAGACCATACAGCCGCTAGACGACTTAGGCTCAGACCACCGTCCGGTGTCTCTTATATTAGGACCCCAGAATGACCCTCCTGCTCCGAAAACCTATACCAATTGGGAAGGTTTCAAACACACCTTGTCTTCGGCTTTTGAAGCCCCAGACTGCCCACTCGCGATTTCATCCGACTATCTCGATAGCACGGATAAAGTCGACTCGATAGTCGATTCTCTCACTACCGCCATCAACTCGGCCATCAGTGAGAATCTAAAGGTTGCTAAGCATGGCAAGCCCAAGCTTCCCTTGGACATTAGCAACCTAATTAAAGCTAAAAACGCCGCTCTCCGTAGAGCCAGAAAATACCCCACACCCGCCTACAGGCAAATCGCCAATCAGCTCCAACGTAAAGTTAAACGTACCGTCGCGGATTACAGAGACGTTCAAAGGAACGATCTTATGATTAATATCTCCCCGTCCCACACGGCGTACTATAGGATGGCGAGAGCCCTCCGACTAGACGCCCGTACTTACACCCCTCCGTTATCTCGTCCAGATGGCACTACCGCCTTCGAGGACGACGAAAAAGCTGAATGCTTCGCCGATAGCATTGCTTCACAATGCTCCCCGAGTACCCAACCCACAGACCCAGCTCACATCCAGGCGGTGGAAGACGAAGTCGATTGCAAAGACTCCCGTCCAGTCACCGCTGACCCCATCACAGTTTCTAACGATGAAATCCTACTCATCATTAGGAAACAGCAATCCAAGAAGGCCCCGGGTGCGGATGGAATTTCCAACCAAGCACTTAAGCAGCTGCCTCGGCAGGTGCTTACCTTACTTGCGATTATCTTCAACGCTTGCTTTAACCTAAGCTACTTTCCAAAAGCTTGGAAAGAAGCTATAGTCATAGGCATTCCCAAGCCGGGTAAACCTTTGAATAACCCGGCTAATCACAGACCCATCAGTTTACTCAAGGCAATGGCCAAACTTCTCGAGAGAGTCATACTAGCTCGAATGAAGGACCACCTGTTCCCAGCGGACGGTGACCCCCTCATTATCCCCCACCAATTCGGCTTTCGAGCCAAACACTCGTGCCCTCAGCAAGTTCACCGAATCGTCGAGTACATACTCGACGGCTTCTACCCCAGACGACTGAAAACAGTCGCGGTCTTCTTTGACGTAGCCAAGGCTTTTGACAAAGTCTGGCACGCAGGGCTCATTTACAAGCTTCACAACACAGGCTTGCCCGACCGACTAGTCAAACTAGTCGGCTCCTACCTTAAAGATCGCACCTTTCGTTTCAAACACGAAGGTACGCTCTCCACCCCCCGCCCCCTCAAGGCGGGCGTCCCTCAGGGCTCGGTACTCGCCCCGTTACTATACACAATATACACCAATGACATACCTATTCCGTCTAAAGGTGTTCAACTCTCCCTCTTTGCCGACGACACTGCCCTATACGTCAAGGGCGTGCACGTCGACACACTCATCACCAAACTCCAGAAGGCCGTAAATGACCTCGGAGCCTGGTTTAAAAAATGGCGTATCGATGTAAATCCAGAGAAAAGCTCTGCGATGCGCTTCGATCATAAACGCCGTCGTCCCTACGACCCCCACATCCGAATGCTAGGTACGCCCATCCCATGGGCACTCACCACCAAGTACCTAGGCGTAACACTCGATCGTACGCTTTCATTTCGACCTCACATTCACCGAGTTACCAAACTCGCCCGTATGTACATGGGTCGACTTAACAGTATGTTAGGCCGGCACAGTAAAATGTCTCTTAGGAACAAGCGAACGCTTTTTAAGGTTTGCGTGAGACCAGTCATGACGTACGCCGCCCCAATATTTGCACATGCTAAACCCTCCGATATGTATAAACTACAGGTAGTTCAGAATCTCTTCTGCCGCCGGGCCACGGATGCTCCGTGGTACGTGCGAAACGCAGACTTGCACAGAGATCTCGAACTGCCTACTATACAACAACACCTTAGGACGCTCTCCACCGCTTATTTTAAGCGATCCAAAGAGCACCCTAACCCCCTTATACGCGAGACAGTAGCTTATACTGCTCCGTCCATGCCGTCGAGGTACAAAGTCCGTAGACCGAGAAATGCACTCTCGGATCCCCCCGATCAACTTTCGGCCAATCTGGACCAGCTTAAGGCTGCCCAGGCCGTTTAATCAACAATATATAAATGTCATTTGCACCTTAAGTGATTAAGTATTCTCAGCGGGTGACCCGCTAGCGGGTCCCTGCTTGCGCGCCCACCTCCCAACCCGGGTGTCGCTCCGATGAAGGCTGACAGCATTCCCATGCTACAGCCACTTGGGTGGTTTTTAGTGGGTAGGTGCCACTTTGGTGAGTCCCACATAACCCCGCAGACGGCTGCGGAGGTATTCATGACGAATCTTCCACCTCCCTCCCGAGAGAGGGTGCTTCGGCAGCAAAAAAAAAAAAAAAAAAATCGGGAACCTGCAACCCGCGCGCTCCGCACTGGCTACCGATCAAGCCACGCCCCGCGCGAATTATTTGCTTAGGCACCTATTACAGATTTATTATTAGAAAATAATGGTTCAGGGTTTATTTATAAGGTTTATGTTTATGAAATTAAATGTTTTCTTTTTTATTATTTTTATATTTGAGTTGACTGCAAGAAAGGTAAACTGCGGTTTACGATTTATGACGTATAAAAAATACTTACTAGATCTCGTTCAAATCAATTTTCGGTGGAAGTTTACATGGTAATATACATCATATTTTTTTTTAGTTTTATTGTTCTCTTATTTTAGAAGTTACAGGGGGGGGGACACATTTTACCACTTTGGAAGTGTCTCTCGCGCAAACTATTCAGTTTAGAAAAAAATTATATTAGAAACCTAAATATCATTTTTGAAGACCTGTTCATAGGGTGGACCTACACGTATGGGTTTAATAAAAACAAAATTTTTGAGTTGCAGTTCTAAGTATGGGGAATCCCCAAAATTTACTGTTTTTTTTTCTATTTTTGTGTAAAATCTTAATGTGGTTCACAGAATACATCTTCTTACTAAGTTTCAACAGTATAATTCTTGAAATTTCGGCAAAAATTGGCTGTGACATATGGACGGACAGACAGACTGACATTACGAATCTATAAGGGTTCCGTTTTGTGCCACTTGGCTACGGAATCCTAAAAATGCAAAGTATGTAAAATGTATGTATGTATAACAATGAAGTATGTAACTTCTCTACAATTTCTGCAAACTTTATTGAAATGGCAGCATTCAGTTAGTAATGAAATGATAGCAAGCAAATACGCTATTTGCTTATTTTCATTTTCTTAGAATTATCTCAAACCACGCGTTGCTGTCTTAGTAAGTAAACTAGCTTCCAAATACAACTAGCCATAGTCCATTGGGGCAAGGCACTTTCATAGCATAAATAGATTTACTAACGAAGTTGCTAGTGTGCTTGATTAATTTGTCGACTATTTTAAACAAAAAGTGGGTAATAATTAAAAGAATTCATAAATAAAAAAAAATATTGTAATAATACTATCAACATTAAATTTTTTTTCGTGACTCTCTCTATACATTTTAAAGTAATAATTTCTTGCCTCTTGTGACTCTTTCGTTAACCTAGACCTAGTAGTCCTATATGCAAAAGTGCTAAAGATATAATCCATGTATTTGTTTATATTTATGTGATTGCTGTTTTTTTTTAATTATTGACATTATTTTTATCCCAGTATGTACGTGTTTTTACTTCAATAAAAAAAAGTTAAAACGTTTTTCTAAAGTCACTCTCCCAAAACTTTTCATTAGTTTATAAAATAATTTTCTTTAACAAATGAATATTATAAAAACGTTCCATAGACAAATTTAGCCAATTCAGATTTATTAACAGAAATATTAACAGTAGTATACAAATTAAAATGCCGATAAAGCACCAGAAATTAGCATTTTTTAATCTACTCTCTAAATTCTGATAATAATTCAGAGGTAATGTACAAACATAGTTCGATCTACAAAGGAATACAACAAAAATCTTTGCAAATTTTTAAGTCAACAAAATTATGACCTATTTATCTTATTGATTCCATAAGTTTATTGAATAGAAATAAAAAATTCAATTTTGCTTTAAAACAAGTTACATGCTAACTAAATTGCATGGCTAAACAATTTAAATTTTTCTAAATTAATTTCAGAAATACTGAATCTAAACAGATCTAATATAATCAACGAGAAGGCAATTCACGTCTAGTGAAAAAAAGAATTATATTACCAAACCGTGTAAGTTGTCAGGCGAATATAAGAAGGTGAATAAATGATGCCTCGTTGTTGGTAGTCTATGAAAAGAAAAAAAAATTATTTCTCGTTTTTGCCAGTTATGAGAGAATCTTACCGCACTGTGAGTCGACTAAATCTTTTAATTGAAATTTAGTAGAAAACGAAGAATAAAGTGGAAGACATTGAACTAGCGAAGGAGTTAAGGAATCAGAAAATTATTTCATTTATCCATATCATTAAAACTGGAAAATTCGTTCTGGACTAATTTCTGGCAAATTCGTTACAGGAATGCTTTCGTTCGAAAAAATGTATAATGAACCATCAAACAAATTAACTTATAAAAAATTTCTCCGTGTTCATCTAACGGAGAATCTAACAAATCTTATAAATGAGGAATTTGGTATATTTGTTTGATGGTTAAAGCTGAGTTTGTTGCACGTTTGCACGTTTTAAATCAGTACGAGAAATTTTAAATTGCTCCGCTGAGGTAAATCGCTCCCTGTATTTAGCTTCTGTATTTCAGAGTTACATCGAGTACATCGTATTATTCTTTCGTGTCATATATTTTCATTGGATGGGGTATAAAGTATAATTTTTAATCTTAACTTATAAATGCGAAGCTAAGTTTGGTTGTTTGTTACGCTTTACTAGCCTTTATTTTTTTAAAGATTATCAAAACACTTTAAAAACACGTTTTTTGGTTTCAAATTAAGTTGGTTTCAACAAAAAGACAAAAAAAATTACGTTATGTCACGTGAGCAAAACCCGGTTAATGGCTTGGATTACTACAAAAGCGTTCCTTTATATTTTTCTGTATCCCACAAACTAAATACATAAAGCAAAGTTCAAGTCATTTGCACATTTGTAATTTAAGATACCTAACACAAAGTTTTCGTTTGTAAGAGTGTACGTAATAATTCCAGTTTGCGCATTGTCGTAAATTACTAAAATCTAATATTAGAATCGCATCTGTTAATCATGCAAGTTTTTTAGAAATTAATCAAAAATCAAATAATATTTATCATTTATACCAATAAGCCCTATAAAAATTGTATAAATTAACTTTTAATTTTATACTAAACAACTTTTTACGTAAACTTTACTAAAATGTACCAATGTTCTAACCACAAAACATACAAAGAACTACACCGAGGGTCAATCGTATTAAAACGTGACGCCTCAGAACACTTCAGAAGTAAAGTAGGACCGTACTTTAAGTAATTTAGTGTTCTAACCGGGCCCCAAATGGGTAGGATGAAAGAATAAGTAAAGTCGACAAATACAATGTATTTACTTGCATTGCCAGGCTTTTATTTCTTAACAGGAATTTTACTGTTTTCCGGGGCCAAATCATTCAAATAATCTGGGTCCAATAATGTTATTTGAACGTAGAACCGCCTTTGTTCCAGTTATTGAACAGGCCGCTCCCTCCGTAAACGTGATTTTTAAGTCGGTCAAACTAAGAAGGGCTATACCTATATAGTACCGCAGACAAAATTTTAATAAAATAAATTCTACTACAACAAAAAAGGTAACAGACTGTTGAACTGCGTTTCTTTCAAATTTATACATATTTTCACATTTGTTTGAATGTGTGTTAGAGGGTGGAAACATTGCAATTTTTCTTGTGTGATCTATATCTTTTTGAAGTTTATCTGACTTTTAATTGAAATAATATAATGACGTTATAAGAAGGTAATATTTAACCAACTTTTAAATGTAATTGTATGTTATTTCGAATGTTAAAGGAGGTCAGCGTTTAGATTTTTGAACAATACATAGGTATTTCTTTTTAACAGAGAGTTACAGATCAAGTTTCGATCTTATTTTAATTTTATTATTTATTTTTTATAACATTGATGAGATAATTAATGGAACCTAAACGGTGTTTACCAAAATGTAAAAGAAGCATAACTCGAACTAAGAAACTCACCTAGCGCTCTCATTAAGCGCAGTGCTACGTACACAATGCCAGTTACTCATTTTACATAATACAATATTGCTGTCAAATTTTATAACACATCATATTGTATGTCAGCGTGTGGTTAGTGCAATCTTCGCTCTTCTTCCGATTGTTAATACAAACTTTTTGTCTGCGCCTTCGCTTGCATTATAACTGTGCTGCAATCTATCTAACCACATATTCCGTACGACGAATGTTTGATCAAACGGCAGATCTCTCTTTACGTATTTTTTAACATGTAATTAAGTTAAATTAAGTATCTTATTTACTAAATATATGAAAATACATGTAAACCATGAAAAGCCCACGAGCAATATAATTCCCACCATTTAGATCCATCGAACAAAACATGATAATTATTGAATAATAAACTTATCAAATTAATTAAAATTATGAAGCCTGCCAGTTACTTATAGCTTTTTGAGCGGTCACTAATCATAAAAATTACTAACTAAGGGCATCAATATCAATTAACAACGATGAAGTCGTTATCTGCGTCGAACCCTAAGATGGACGACAATATGTTACATTGAATACTTAGCGGTAAACGTAAGAAGTTTGTTAATGATTTAAAAAAGGCCTGAATACAATAATAAACAACAAGAACAAAGTAAAATAAATAAACACATTGTATCTAAATTAGAAATAGCTAGTGTAGCGTATTTATTATTATGTAATTATCACCTAAGTGTCCTTACCCTGAAACATTTACTCAAATTTATATCTGAAGAACTTATATTTCCATTTTTTTAAAACATCTTAAACGTAGGTTTGATACATTTTGCACATTGTTGCTAAAAAATATTTGAATAATAATCAAAACATATTAAAAAAACATATTTTAAATAGAGATCACTAGCTGCATCTGTCACACGATAACTCCAAGACTAGGGGAAGGTGGCCCAATACGGGCCAGCTAACAACAAGGCTAAAAATACAAAGTTTTTATAGATAAAAGGAACCGTTTTTTATATCGCAAGGCGGGATATTTATCGATCTTCGAAATGAAACATAAATATTAGTATTTAAGTTTCAATTATTTATTTAACGCAAAAATCAAAAACCCCTTACGAAAACCCATTTTACCCGTATATGGGCCTAAAACGAGTAAGGCTCTTGGGTAAAACAGGTAGACCTAGGTTTTGAATTTTGGTTACACACTTAACAGTTTTTATTTGTAAAAAGATTTGTCACACACATCTTCGCGATTATGCGACTCCAGCACCGCAGTGAAACTGATTGAAACTCGTCATTATTCGAGAATGCTCGGCACACGCACACATTCACACTAATGCTTTACATAGCGGTGTACGAGTGCTTACCCGTCTTAGGCGGGCCACCCGTTTTAGGATTTTTTATTAGGATTCAGGACCGAATGGGCAGACCTCATCTGCGTCCGGACCCGTTCGGACGTGTTTGACGGTCGCTCCCGGCTGCCGAGTCACGATTGTTGTCTCACGACTCCACTCGTATCAATACTCAAACGCCACTCTCAGATCCGTTCTGCGTCCGGCCCCGCTCGGACGTGTTCGCGGTCGCTCCAGCAGTTGAGTCACGATTGTCGTCTCACGACGTCAACTCGTAGCAACACTCATACGCTGTTAGCCTCTTTAGGGCTTACTCTGCGGTCGGTTTCGATCGGCTGCAAGTAAGTCGGTCTCTTGCACAGCAACAACAGAGCTGAGCTTACCGCGGTCGATTAAATTCGATAGTGGTTCGCGAAGCTCGGGCTGTTTTTCTGGCTGCGTACCTGACGCTTGGCGCTTGCTACGTAGTCAGAGACTCGCTCTGCGGCCGGCCCCTGGCCGGTCGTAACGTAGTCAATCCCGCACTCTGTGCACCCCTCGAAGTAAAAACCTCACTTCGGTGAGTGCAGCAACTGTGAGTGAGTGAAATATATACGGTTTACTTTTAAGGGTACCCATTTTAATGTTTGAAAAATGATAAATTATAGTGTGGTAATTGGAAAGCTAATTAGACGGATACAGTTTAAATCTTAAGAGCCTTTATACAAATCAACGCTCTCCCGAATCGGTAAACTGCAACACGCACACATCTTTAGTGTTGTATGTATGCTGTATGTATATTATATCATGTACAGCGCATGTTACAAAGGCAATAAAACAAATGATGTATGTTTTTACATTTTATTTAGGATTTAGGAAATCGAATTAATTAAGTTCATAAAACAAAATCAAAACCCTTTAAAATGGATTTCTTTGATTGTTTATTTTTTTTTTCAATCTTAAGAAAACGAACAGCCAAGCTGGTATAATAAATTCAGTCGTACAATATACCGTTGTACAGATTTATTGATTGAAAATGGTTTTTACAGACTAAAGCCATGAAACAATATCAAAGTACATTTTGTATTATTAGTGATTTTTCATAACAAATAAAAAACTTGAACGTTACACGGTTGTAACAGTTTCATGCATAAGCATTTGGACTTTATACATGGCCCATTGGATTATTTATAATAATAATAATTTATTTCGGACACTCGATCCATATTAAGAGTCAGTAATAATTTTAAAATTATATATTAATGTTAGTAATCACAATTTATTGTTTTTTTTTATTTTATTTTACATTACATTGTTGGTGGCAACTATTCCAATGTTTTAATATAGAGCTTTCTACCTTTTCCTTTAATACTAGTAGAATACTCTTAGAGCTGTCGCAGGTCCGGCGCATCAGTGAGGCGACCATTTTATTAGTTATCGCGAAAAAAACGTGTACTCGTGCCTACGCGAACATGCCTGACGCGCTGCAGTACCGCGGTAGCCCCAACGGTATTCTAGAACCGTTGTTATATTGCACACGCAGAGCTGACTAATCTTTCTTTTTATAATTAACATAAAGGCTGCACGAGTAAAAAGATTGTCAATAGGCTGTGTAACAATAGTGCAAACCTTCGAGCCAGCATAGTGGTACGTACAGCGAGGGCTCTACGTGCTCTTTCGATGTCATCGTCATCCGTTAAGTTGGAATAAATAAAGTGCCCAAAGTATTTACATTTAAAGGTCCGCTTTTATTCAATGTTATTGAGTGTGAGCCCAAGAATGTTAGTGGGTAACTTTTCCCCCGCGCTAAACACCATAAGTTCACACTTTTTGACATTATACATAAGTCCATGCCGGTCTAATAAAGTTGAATAAGAAAGGTGATATAAAGCCTCCTTGTCTTACACCACACTTTGTTTGATTATTAAACCAATACCTGAGCAATAAATTTAAAAGCTCATTGGGGAATCCAAGAGAGGTACACTTTTTAAAGTATGGTATAATGAACTCTATCAAACGCCTTGGATAGATCAAGGTACGCTGCATACATATATTGGCATTTTTCAGTCTGTTTAATAGGTAACTGTTTGCTTTAAGGTGTAAATAGCATTTTCGGTTGCCACACCGGCCCGGAAACCGAACTGGGAATCCTCAGCTTATGTGTTAACTTAGAAATTTTCCGTTCAAGCAGTCCATCTAATATTTTTGCACATACCGTTGCGAGTGATATTGGGCGGTAGTTATTTAAGTCTGAGCAATCCCCAGGCGAATTCTTAATAATAGGCACTACAACTGTTCTCATCATAGCCTCTGGTAGGTAACAACGTCGAACACAGAATGTAAATAACATAGCAAGTACTCTACCTATATGCTTACCAGCGTGCTGCAGGTGCTCGACGCTGACGCCGTCATGGCCAGGTGATTTTCCTTTAGTCATGCTGTTAATAAAAGAGGAAACCTTTATGGCAACTTTCAAATAGACCCATTACTGGCTTGGCAGCATGCTTTTTAACAATTTCATGTCTCCCAGCTCTAGACACCCTTTGAAACATGTTTATTCGTAAAAAACCCCGTAAAAACCCCAAAAAATAAATTGACTTATAATTTATTACACTTAAACCATTATGATAACTTTGATTAAGGCATCAGTGCCAACAAAAGTTATAAATAAAATAATTTAAGAAGTAGTCTAATTTTACCATTTCAGTTTTTCTTTGAATGAGCAAAAAGAATGGCAAAATCAGAACCACGATTATATTTCTTAAATACTGAGAATGCCAAAATATTTTAAAAATAAATTTTAAACGTAATTATTGTTTTTCTTTTCTTTTTTTAGTTTAAGAGCGTGAATTCGAAAACTTAGCCCCAATATTTTCAGTTATATTGAGGAAACAATAACCAACAAGGTTATGCGTATTGGTTATGCGTATCACGGTTTGTTTTGCCATTGACTAATTAATTTTTCCAGATAATATGAATTATATAATTATCGGAACCAGATCAGGAACTGAAAAAGTTTAAGTTTAAAAAGAAGTATCTAAAGGTAACATTATTATCATTAATATAATTACATTGTTCTTCAGATTTTTCCAGAAATAATGAATTATAATTTTAAACGATAACGAGTTATTTAAAGTTAGTTATTAAACTCTTACTAGCCTAAAACTTATCGACAATATATTTAATCATTATTTGTGTATAATCACATTTAATCATATCCTTGAACAACAATGTCCATTGAAATGATACTCTAAAATCCACGCCGCAATTCAATAAAAGGTCTATAAGTGTAAAAACTAGCATGACAAGCTGATGTTCCTCAAAGCCGTGGTCCGTCGGCTGCTAGAGAAAGCCTTTTTGTTTAATTTACTGTAAAAAGAGACCAATCATTCCTAAGTTTAATATCAGACTCGCCTCCAGATGTTATATACTGGCGATTACATTCAGTTTGTTTTCCATGTGATTTAATATTACATTTGGAGGTTTATGCTTTTTTGTATTGATTTCTTAAGTTTGGAACCTTTAGTAATACATCAAATTATTTAGAGAAATGCTGAGAAACTTTATTTTGTTTATATATTCATCTTTTTGTCTCCGAAATACATTTTTCTTAAATTTACCGTAATAAAGGTAAAGTAACATAAGAATATTACAAAATGAAACAGACACATGTAAAGATTGGAAAGTTGTCGTCAAGAGTCAATCTTTAAGAGGAAGCTTTTTTAACCATTGTCAGAGCCGGCACGCGAATACGCGACCCGCCTGGCGGTAAGTGGCATCGGCAAGCATTATTCATTATTACACCCCATTATTACATAATTAATCGTAGCTATTTCGTTTATTGTGATTATTATATAATTTAATAATAATGCGTTGCCGAATGCAGGCTTCAGATATCTTTATTACTAGAACTTTGTTCTAGTAATTGCACTGGCTGTTCCATCCTTGTAACAGTCATAACATAAATGTGATTATTTTCGCGGTCAAGAATAACTCGACTGTAGCTATTTACAAAGTGGGAACTACATTTCGGCGATTTTAGTTTTATTACATCTAAGGTCTTAAAATATCCATATCTATTACCTTGCAAAGTTTCAAATTTCAAAATAAGCGCTATCATAGTTTTTCTAGATTAACAAAGTCAGGTTTTTTAAATACGTCCAATGAATTATGTAGGTAGGTATGTTACTACGTTGTTCGCGGGGTGAGGGAGATGCACGCGCGCTCGCGTATCGCACGCTTCTGCCATTATGTTCATTGTTAACGGGGCGACCGCACGCGCGAGTGTCATTCTCGCTCCGATCGCCACGCGGTTCGGACGTGCAAGACCCAGTTCTCCGTTGATCGGTCCCTTCCCGCCATTCCGCGGCGCTCAGTTTACTGACGTCACAGTCTAGCGTGTTGGCTCCGTGCTACGGTTTCCTAAGTCTTTCTACTCCGTCTGAGTGCTTTCGAAGTGCGATTTTTCTTTGCGACTAAGCCTCTTAGTCTTCAAAGTGCTGTGCTAAGTTGTGTTGTGCTTGTGCTGAGTGCAGTGTTGTGCCCGGCGTAAGTAGTCTGGTTTCAGTGCAAAGGATACTTAACGGTGACAACGAATTTGTACTGAACCAGTCCTTTTATTTTTATTTTATTTCTCTTCTCTATTTTATTTATTTTTCTCTTATTTTTCATATTTATTTTTATCATATCCGTGTGTTTTCGTGTGTATTTGTCCTTTCTGTCGGTAAAGGTTGACCCTAACGCGGTCAACTCTTTACCTGCGTACCCTTTTTTTTTAGGTTTCTGGGTAGCGGCCTTCGGCGTAATACGGTTAGTTTTAAGTTATTTTCCCCAGCCCCCCTACCGCTGGTAGGGAGGTTTGCCGCTAGGGTTCGCTAGATTTTTATTTAGGAATTCTAGGCATTTGTTATATAAATAGGCGCTAGGTTTGTTAGGGAACCTAGGCATACATTATATATTTATATATTTCATATTATCCCAAGCCCTCCAATGGACCTTGTAAACGTTCTTAGGTCGTTCGCCCAGGCGCTCGCGGCGTCCGGTTGCCCCATCCCAGATGACGTACTAACGCAGGCCTTACAGGCTACTATCGCGTCCCCGGCCCCTCAGGCCTCAACCCCGGCCCCTCAGGCCTCCAACGTCGAGACCCCTCAGGTCTTAAGCTCTCCCGCGTCTCCCGCCTCGTCCGAGATGGACTGCGAATCGGTCGCATCCTCTCACGCGTCGCGTCGTAAGCGTACCGCTCCCGGGAGCGACTCCGAACCCGCGTCTGATACGTCGTCAGATGCCGTCACCCTAACCGGCTCTCCTGAGCCCGCGTTTCAACTCGTCGCCAAGCGCTCCAAGAAGCGCTCTAAGAAAGCTTCGGTATCTTCAATACCCGAGCCCTCCCCGGTGTCTTCAACACCAGCCCCCGCGCCGTTAAAATCGGTCGTAGTAACCGCGTCTCCGTCGGTCACATCAAAGCCAGCGACGCGCTGCGCTCCCGTCCCGCCGAAGCCTCAGCTCCCTCCGCCCGTATTCCTGCGTGAAAAAGCGCGCTGGACCGCGGTTTCCAACTTGTGCAAAGTGCACAAAATCAATTACTTAAAAGCCGCCAACGCTGGCGAGACAATCAAAATCCAATTAGCGACCGTCGACGACTTCCGGTCTTTCACTAGGCTACTCTCGATAAATCAAATCGCATTTCACACCTACGCCCTCCCGGAGGAGCGTAAGATCCGCGCAGTACTACGGGGCGTCCCGTTCGAACTCAGCAACGAAGACATCCTCGATGACCTTAAGTCTCAGGGTTTCCCGGTCACAGCAGTGCACAAGATGCACTCCAACCGCGGTAGGCGTTTTCCGTTAGCGCTAGTAATACTGTCCAATACTCCCAACTCGAAGGAGATTTTCAAAGAGGCTCGCACGATCTGCGGACTCTCGAACATCTCCGTCGAGCGTCCCAACCCCCGTGGTCACCCTGGACAGTGCCACCGCTGCCAGCTATATGGCCACGCAGCGGCTAACTGTTCAGCTCCCCCCAGGTGCGTTAAGTGCCTGGATCCCCACTTCACTAAGGAGTGCACTCGCACTCCCGAATCCACTTCCCCCCCTGCCTGTGTGCTGTGCGGCCAGTCCGGCCACACAGCAAACTACAGGGGTTGCCCGCGCGCTCCGCGCTCCACCGTCAAGAGGGTCGCGCCTAAACCGGCGCCGCCGCTCACCTCCGCTAACTTCCCGCCGCTGCGCAACCGGGGTCCCCCGGAAGCAAAGCCCGTTCAGCCGACGCCTACTCCGGCTCTGTCTTGGAGGCAGCGTCCGGCCGTCCCGCCTGCACCTTCCCAACCCATCCCAGCTCCCGTAGCTCCCGTAGGGCCGCGTCCCGCGTTGTCATCTTCCCCTCAGTCGTCGTTGGCTGAGGACATGAAGACCGTGTTCGACGTCATCCAAAACGTCGACATTAACGAAATTTCCGTACTCGCACGCAAACTGCGAGCCGCCCGCTCTCCTCAAGAGCGTTTATTCGCGCTAGCCGAGCATCACTCGCTCCTAAGTTCGTTATAAATTCTTTTATTTTTGTATAAATTCGTAAATAATAAATTATAATGTCTAGACCCGCAAATCCCGCGTCCTGTCGTATCAAACCCAAGGGCTTATCCCTAATATCTTTTAACGCTCGTAGCCTGAACACAAACCTTCCCGAGATTAAACTGTTCCTTCAGAACAAAGAACCTGACTTATTCCTTCTCCAGGAGACATGGCTTACTCCAAACCGCTCCAGGGGATTCGCTATACCTAAGTACGCGTTTATTCGTAACGATAGGCCCAACTCTGACGGTTACGGCGGCACCGCAATATATTACAAAAGAGGCTTCCACTGCTGTCCTCTCCCTACCCCTCCTCTCCTCAACATGGAAGCCACTGTGTGTGGATTGGCTATGACTGGTCATCCGACCATCATCATAGCTTCAATCTACATACCTAGTGGTACCAGACCAATCCGAAGCGACTTTGAGGCCATTCTCGCCCTCGGCCATTCAGTCATTATGTTCGGAGACTTTAACTCCAAACATACTGACTGGACGTGCCTATCGACTAACACCAGCGGTATCGCTCTCCTCGACATCACTAACTCCCTTGACCTAGATGTCATATCCCCCGTCACTCCCACTCACTATCCCAACAACCCGTCCTACTCTCCTGACATCCTCGACTTTGCAATTATCAAGCGAATCAATCTTGACCTAAGGTCTATCGAACCGCTCGATGACCTAGGCTCCGACCATCGCCCCGTTTCCCTCGTTCTAGGACCGCCGAACGATAACGTCTCATCTCCTAAGACCTTTACCAATTGGGAAGGTTTTAAAAATACGTTAGTTTCAGCCTTAGAGGCTCCGAACTCTCCACTCGCGATCTCTCCCGAGCAATTAGATAGCCCGGATAAAATCGATTCATTAGTAAATTCTCTCACTGATGCTATCAACTCAGCCATCAGTGACAACGAAAAGGTTGCTAAGCAAGGCAAACCCACGCTTCCCTTAGCCGTTAGCAATCTTATTAAAGCTAAAAACGCGGCTCTCCGGAGAGCCAAGAAATATCCCACGCCCGCCTATAGAACAGCTGCGAATCAGCTTCAACGTAAAGTTAGGTCTTGCCTCGCGGAACTCCGAGACGCTCAGATGAACGATCTCATGGCGAATATCTCTCCGTCCCACCAAGCGTACTATAGCATGGCCCGAGCCTTACGCGTAGACACCGTCTCTCACGTTCCTCCTCTCACTCGTCCCGATGGCACTACTGCTTTCGAAGTCGAAGAGAAAGCCGAATGCTTCGCCGACAGCATTGCCGCACAATGCTCGCCCAGCACGCAACCCGCGAATCCCACTCACATCAAAGCGGTGGAGGATGAAGTCCTTCGCAGAGACTCTCTCCCCATCACCGCCGATCCTGTCACAGTCTCTAATGACGAAATCTTGCTTCTCATTAGAAATCAAAAGTCCAAAAAGGCTCCGGGTGCGGATGGAATTTCCAACCACGCACTTAAGCACCTACCTCAACAGATGCTTACCTTGCTAGCTATCATTTTCAATGCCTGCTTCGACCATAGCTACTTTCCTAAAGCTTGGAAAGAAGCGACAGTCATAGGCATTCCCAAGCCGGGCAAACCTCTGAACGTCCCGGCTAATCACAGACCCATCAGCCTCCTCAAGGCAATGTCTAAACTTCTCGAGAGAGTCATACTCTCTCGAATGCGGAACCATCTGTTTCCAACGGATGGCGATCCTCTCATTATTCCCCATCAGTTCGGCTTTCGCGCTAAACACTCCTGCCCTCAGCAAGTCCACCGAATCGTCGAGTATATACTTGACGGTTTCTATCCGCGTCGTTATAAAACAGTCGCGGTTTTCTTTGACGTAGCCAAGGCTTTCGATAAAGTCTGGCACAGCGGTCTCGTTTATAAACTCTACAAGATAGGCTTACCGGATCGCCTAGTCAGGATAATAGCGTCGTTTCTCAAAGACCGTACGTTTCGATTTAAACACGAAGGCACGCTTTCTGCACCTCGTCCCATAAAGGCTGGCGTCCCTCAAGGCTCAGTCCTCGCCCCTCTGCTGTACACCGTGTACACCAACGACATTCCCATCCCGCCGAAAGGCGTCGAACTCGCCCTCTTCGCTGACGACACCGCACTCTATACCAAAGGTCACGGTGTTCGGCGCCTTGTAACCAGACTCCAAAAGGCCGTAAACGCCCTTGGTGCATGGTTTCAAGAATGGCGCATCGATGTGAACCCTGAAAAGAGTTCTGCGATGCGCTTCGACCACAAACGCCGTCGTCCCGATGGCGATCCCCACGTTCGAATGTTAGGCATTCCCATCCCCTGGAAGCGCAGTACTAAATACTTAGGCGTCACATTAGATCCGACGCTTTCTTTCAAGCCACACGTTGAAAGAGTTTCGAAACTCGCTCGTCACTATTTAGTCCGCCTAAATAGCATGTTAGGTAGAAAAAGTAAAATGTCCTTCAGAAACAAACGTACACTTTACAAGGTCTGCGTTAGACCCGTCATGACGTATGCCTCGCCAATCTTTGCCCACGCCAAACCCTCCCTCCTGTACAAACTGCAGGTAGTTCAAAACCTCTTTTGCCGCCGGGCCACAGGCGCACCGTGGTACGTGCGTAACGCGGACTTGCATAGAGATCTTGAACTGCCTACAGTACAACAATATCTCAAAACACTCTCTGAAGCGTTCTTCAAACGCTCCGAAACCCATCCCAATCCTCTAGTTCGTGATTCTGTCTCATATGCTGCTCCTGTGTTAGACTCGAAGTTCAAAGTCGCTAGGCCTAGAAATGCGCAAACGTACTCATCCACCAGACTGTCACGCGATCTCGAGGCCCTTCTGGCCGCAAATTCTAATTCTAACGTAAATTCTAATTCTAACGTAAATCCGAATTAATGCATATTTAATTTTTCAATTTTTAATGTTTTCATTATTTACTTTTCATTTTTAATGTTTTATTTTACTTTTAATTTTTGAGCACCTTCAGTGCTATGTAATCCCAGCGGGTGACCCCTTCTGGGCCCCGCTAGCGCGGCCTCTTTCTCCAATTGGCCGTCGCTCCGATGAAGGCTGAGTGGCAAAAATGCACGAGCCGACAGGGGGTTTTTAGTGGGTATGGTCCTGGTAGGCGTCGGGACGAGTCCCACATAACTTTGGAATCGCGCCAGAGTATGCGTCAGGGCATTTTTATCCTCCTGCCCTTCCCGCGGAGGGGAACAAAAAAAAAAAAAAAAAAAAACGCGAGTGTCAGTCTCGGTCTGCGTGCGTTCTCGAGCGCACGTCGATCGCAGACGCCTTCCCGCTCCCTTAGCCCCCGCGCTAATCGAGCACCCAAATTTCACTGGTTGTTGCCGTAATAAATAATTTCATAGTTGTATACCGTAATAAGTTTCTAACGCCGTTTTCACGGCGGAAAGTGGGTTTTAACCGTACATCTAATAAGTTTCTAACGCCGTTTTCACGGCGGACAGTGGGTTGTTAACCGTACTTCGTGGAACGTGAGCTTCGTCGACAGGAATTTGTCGTTCCAGGTGCCTCGAGTCTTCGTGTTCGAGTAAGTTATCCGCGTCGTCCTCAACCGCCCTACTGCGTGTAGGGTGGTTTTAGGAAGTTAGTCATCGTTGATAGGTTCATAGTATATATATTTATATATTGTTGTCCCTCCCCAACCCCTCCGCAATGGCTTCCCTAAGCTTTAACGAGTTTAGGAACAAGTTACTTGAAAGTACTGAAGGCATGTCTATAAATGCTGACAAGTACCGTTTCTTAGATTCTCTTATCCCTCATCTCATGACGTTAATGTCCACATTGGCCCCTCAGGCCACCCCAGTTCCCCAGACTCCTCTGGTCTTAGGCCCTCCCGCGTCCCCTTTCTCCAGTGAAATGGAGTGCGAAGTAGACGCCCCTCCGCGCCGCAAGCGCGCACCCACGACCGAGTCATCCTCGGACGCCACCCCAACTGGCCCTGAGCCTCCCTCTTTCACCCTTGTTAAGAAGCGCTCTAAGAAGCGCTCGAAACAAGACCCGGCGCCCTCGACGCCCGTCCCTACACCCCCTGCGGCGTCTGCCCCGGTGTCTTCAACACCCGCTCCGGCCCCAACTTCTGTCAAGGCCAAGGTCCCACCACCCGTTTTCCTTCGGGAAAAGGGTAAATGGACTGAGGTCTCGACATTGTGCAATGAGCACAAGATCCATTACACCCGAGTGGTAAACTCGGGTGAATCTATTAAAATCACTGTCTCGTCGATAGACGATTTCCGAGCTTTGACTAAGCTCCTCACCGATAAGCAATATGCTTATCACACTTATGCTCTGTCAGAAGAGCGTAAGATCAGAGCGGTACTCAGCGGAGTCCCGTTCGAATTATCGAACGAGGCTATCCTGGAGGATCTGCAGTCCCAAGGCTTCCCGGCACTCGCGGTGCATAAAATGCACAGCAAGTACGGGAGGCAACACCCTCTCGCTTTGGTGGTTCTCGCCAACGTCCCCAAGTCCAGGGAGATCCTGAAAGGGGTTAGCTCTATATGCGGCCTCTCTGGGATCTTGATCGAGGCGCCTCATCGCCGCGGTCATCCCGGCCAGTGCCATCGGTGCCAGTTGTACGGGCACGCGGCGGCCAACTGCCGCGCACCGCCCAGGTGCGTCAAGTGCCTGGTCCCTCACTTCACAAAGGAGTGTAATCGCACTCCTGAAACTCCCTCTCTTCCCGATTGCGTGCTTTGTGGCCAGTCCGGCCACACCGCAAATTACAGGGGCTGCCCTCGTGCACCCCGTTGTATGCGCTCCAATTCCAAGAGGGCGGCACCCAAACAGGCCCCGCGCCTTTCTCAAGAAAACTTTCTGCCGCTGCGTAGCCGGGTTCCTCCGGCTGCAAAGCTTACACAGTCCAGGCCTGCCCCAGAAAACTGGAGGCAGCGCCCCGCATCGAATCCCATTCCGGCTCCTCGCCCATACAAACCCACTCCTCAATCCTCCGTAGCAGACGATATGCGTATCGTCTGCGACGTTATGAAAAATATCGATGTTAGTGAAATCGCAGTCTTAGCCCGTAAACTAAGGGCTTCACGTACTCCGACAGAGCGTTTGCTAGCTCTGGTGGAGCATAGTTCCCTTCTCAATTCATTATAGGTTCATTTAAATGAATTGATCCCTAAATCATGCTTCGGCCGACCTCTGCGCAGCCCCGGCTTCACCGGAGGCTGCCCAGAACGGCCACCAACTCATGTCCCTTTGAGCACCTTCAGTGCAACTTTCACTACAGGCGGAAGACCCGCTAGCGGGTCTCCGCCAGCGCGCCCAACTTCCCGACGGGTGTCGCTTCCGATGAAGGCTAACGGTAATAACTACAGCCAACAGGTGGTTTTTAGTGGGTAGGTGCCATTCTGGTGAGTCCCACATAACCCCCCGCAGAGGACTTTACCTGCGGGCGGTATGCATGACGCATCTTCCACCTCCCTCCCGCGAGGGTGCCTCGGTAGCAAAAAAAAAAAAAACGCGAGTGTCATATTTTTATTTCAAGGTTTTACGTTAATATTGCAGTATTTAGTATAAATAACAATGTCTCGATCTAGGCGTATGTTAGACTTAGTACAACATCAAGTCCCAGTTCAATATATTCTTGCTGAATCAGAAATTACTGCTAGTAATTTTTCAACTCGTTCCAACCAAAATAAGATAAGCAAGTAAAAAATTCTTTTCAGCTTAATTTTACTGATAAACTATAATAGAAAAATGCTTCGGGAATGGTTAATTCAGGATAAAACGGATTAGATTGTAGTATGTGTCAGATCCTACATTGCTAACTGATTATTATTTTATTGTTTGTGTCGGATGTACCACATTCAAATTATTGTGCGTTTTAAGTTCCTTCATTTTTATCGCATATGGTACTACCGACTTTGTCACTCGCTCCTTTCTTACACGTTTTTGTCGGATATGGTTCTACCGACTTTGTTACTTGTTTCTTTCTTATACGTTTTTATCGGATATGGTACTACTGACATTGTTTAACGTTTTTGTTTTGAAAGCATTTGTCAGTTGTGGTTATATCAACTTTCTTAATTGTAAATGACAAAATTTTGATGTTGGATGTGTTAGGGCTGACTTTATAGTCCAGTCATTATAGACATTCGAAATCGAAAATTTGATAATAATTCCAAAAGTTTTCAAACTTCGGTCAAGTGAATGGTACATTGGGACGACAATAAATCTCATTTTGCAACCTGGTCCGCAGTCCGGAACATTGTTAAAATTGCAATTAAATTAATTTTTGCTGTATGGTCGTGAAAAAAATTCCAAAAGTTCTGCAAACTTGGGGAAGTTTTCGATATAATATTTCATATCACGTATAAAATTTGCAACCAACCTAAGTGTACGGAACATTTTTTGTTATTGAAAATTTTTCCGATATATCTGTCAAATTTGCAGAACTTTTGGAACGTTTTCCTTCAGTTTAATAAAGAAAAACATTAATTTTTAATAACAAAAAATGTTCCGTACACTTAAATTGGTTGCAAATTTGACACGTGATGTAAAATAATATATTTAACACCACTCCAACTTTGCAGAACTTTTGGAATTTTGGTCTCAAGAACTGAGCAAATTATCATTTATTGCATTTTTAACAATGTTCCGGACCGCAGAGCAGGTTGCAAAATTTTATAGTTTGTTTTAATACCACTCCCGACCTTACATCAAAATTTGAAAACTTTTGGAATTATAATGAATTAATTGTCTTGACTGACTGGACTATTATTATTATATAAGCGACAGCAAAGTATTATGTTTATATTGCTAAATAATAAAATAAATAAAATATTAAATATATATCACCTTTCCAGTCGTGAAGCTAAGATTGTGCTAAAATGTGGCTCATGACATTAGACTATGAACAACCAGAGTCTTTATTATTATAACCCCTTTCTAAATCTATGCATATCTATTTTTTATTCGGTACTTGATGTAATTTTGTATTATTTGTTAATTTTTTACACTTAATAAAATAATGGCGTCTTCCGTGCATACATACATCCCATTTATACACACCAATCCTACACACACCTATTCATACACAGCTACATACCTTCACACAACATATTAATACACATCCTCTTACACTCCCTTTGAGTATACGCATTGCATTGTTATTTTTGTTGAAGTAAATCAGTCTGAAATGTAAAAGACTATGCATTATTGTTTTTTCATTTAACCTATTTTTTATTCGTTTTGTTTACTTTATTCACAAAGAAATGTATTTAATTTTGCCGATAGAGGTCACTGGCTTTAGTCTCACAGATATGTTATATATTTATTACAAAAGTGAGGGACTTAACCTGCAAATGTATTTTTATTGTGGATTAGAAATTATTATTATTTAAAAAAATGATACAGTCTAGGACGGTTATGGCATATACTGCAATGATAAAGGAAGTTTGACTTATTTTTTCTTGTCGCATGTGACATTTTCAATAATAGATACTATTTTTCTACGTTAACTGATGCTTTTACCTCACCAATCGGGTCTACTGAGTCCACATAAGGATGTTCATAAATGTTCACGCAACCCTGGACCGACTTATCATGCTCTGTGAGGTATGGAAGTTTTTCTACTGCCAACTTCCTGACTTCAGGCTATTTCAAGAATTTTAGTAACAGAAAAACCCAACATGAACTTTACTGGCCAGACCACCCCAGACATTGACGTTTCGACGTCCACTTTGATAATTCAGTCACCTATTCCACCACAAGATCTAAATTGTAAACCCAACTCTCCCAGTAATGACCGCGAAGAAACTATAATTAAAACAACTATTCAAAACCATGACCAAAATTGTGGCAACCAGTTTTGTGTTAATTTTAAAGATCGTGTTCATTCGTTGCCGTTACATAATTATGAAAACTTAAGAATACCATCTGTTTTCACACCATCATCGTCGTCAAGTTTCAGACTGAAAACTTTTAAAACTGATAAAGGAAAAAAATACTAGTTCATAAAGATCGATGGCTCACAAGTTAAAGAAAATTAAAGAAAAAGTTAAGCAAAGAATTTATCAACAACAATGGCAAGGTAGTAAAGCAAAAGAAATGAAAGATTCATGCGGTAACAAATTCAGATTGAAGTGCTATCAAAGGCTGTCTAACGAAGATCGTTTACGAATTTATTTCTGGGTTTTAGGAGAAAAAGCACGGCACTGGGATTTTTTTTACTGCACTTTCTTCCAGGCACTGAGAAGCCGTAAATCTATTTGGTTTTCAGAAGAGTGGTATTGTTTGGCTCGGTGGGCTAAGACTGAAAATTATCCGTACATAGTAAAGTAGTTAAAGCAGAAGGATATTTTTAATTTCAAAGAAAATCTGGCTAATTGTTTAAAAAGGTCGTTTGGACAACAGAAATGGAGGAAAAAAACAGTGCTGAACAAATACGTATAGAAATCGTATAGAATATAAATACGATTTAGATAAGGATTATGTACCATATTTATTATTAGAGCTGGTAGGCAAAATCAGCAACGTTTGGAAAACGAATTTGAACTGATGAAGGCTTATAATGGATCTTTGCCTATAAGTAAAGACAAATACAAAGATTTGACGGACCTATGTGAAACTGGAATCATACCTGTCCATTACCATGATTTTTATTTTAACTAATACTGATTCTTCTAATTTGGTTGACCTAAAAGATATCGGAGTTTAATTTGCTTTCCTAAGATTGTTCCATATTATTTAAACTTTTTAGTTATCATAATTGAGCTTTTGCCAAAATTTGCAGGTATAGATAATAAAAATCAATTTTTATCCATACTTTGTAATTTTAATTGTAATGATATTCACGAAAAATATTTGATTCATTTTAGAATTAGTCAATAACTTTTTAAATCTTTAAAGCTGTTACGTTTATATTATTATGATAAAAGTAAATTTAATAGTTAAATTTGATGCAGTGATCTCAACGCTTTATGTTCAGAATCCAAGTGTGATTTTAAATTTAATATGCAAACCTTAAAGAATTTATTTATTTATTTTTATTTTATGTTCAAACTATTTTATTAATGAAATTAAGGCTGTTTTTTTAAATATCGTTAATATTCGAGTTACTATAGGTACTACGAAGATAGTAGTACGGTAATACGAGTAATGAATAGGGCTTTATCTATGAAATTGACGTTTTTAATAAGAGTTATTTTAACGTTGCCGTTAAAAACGTCAATTTCATAGGTATAAACTTAATATTTTATAATCGTAATCGTAGTGATCTCAGTTAATAGTAGTGAGTTCTAAGACTAATATATAACATAATTGATAAGTAATTTAGAAGTCAAAGACTGCCACAGCAACTGACACCAAAGCTAAAAACTAGAAATATATATTTTCTAAAATAAATATTGATATTTTGTAAAAAAAATGGTGACAGCGTTTGCTCGTTTAGTTATTGCGTGAAGTGTTTATTTATTTATTACAAAACCCACAGCTCTCATAAAATACATAGGATATTTATAAATCAATTAATAATTCTTAAAGCCAATTATGGATTTACATTTTTTTTAAAGAAGTGTTTGTTAATTTGTTCAATACCAACCTCACATTACCTTGATAATAATTAGTAAGAAATTAAATTAAATTCATTAATAAATCAAAATCCAAAATTAATAGAATTAAATTCAATAGTGCCTTTCAAAAAATCATTTTATTAGATATTAATATAACAAGTTATACGTTTTTTCAAGTCTTTTTTTGGCACTCATGGTAAAGTAGGAGAAGTAGAAAGTGTTGATAACCCCACATCCGACATAATATTGAAACTACGTACCAAGTAAAATTGTAGGATAAGACAGTTCCCACACAATAGCATAGCTAAATTAAGAGTAACATTGTAGGATGTGCCACTTTCAAATTTTATAGTACGCAAAACATTGTAGGATCTGACACTTTTTGACAAATTTGCTAGTATCTGATTCGGTTAATAGTGTAGCATCTGCTTTATCTCGCATTTCCGCTAGATTATTTGGCGACGGGTATAATTTAATTCCAAAGGGCACTAAAGCCAATCACAGTCTCCAAACAACGTTGTACGCCCCTGGCATTTCTTTACGGCAACCATCGAGACAATATCAAATCGCTCGGCCAGGGAAGTGAAATTAACGATGCTGCGAAATACTGTATTGCGACGACACGGAACTGCGAATACTCAGGACATTTACAATGCTACGAAGTGTTGTAAAGCGACAACACGGAACTGTGAAAATACCTTCTTCGACTTACTAAGTTGTGAATCACTGTAGCGACTGTCAAGTGGGTTAGGTTAGGTTTGTGTGTAGTTAAGACAAGCGCGAGCCGAGCGAGCGAGGTGAGCGCGGTGCGGGAGCACGCGGTGAAGCGCCAGGACCAAATAAAGTACTATTTCCAGCTTTTCAAGAAAAGCAACTTTGGTTCAAAACAAAAAAAAAAGACACGATCATCGGAATTCCATACTTCGCTACAGTGAACTTTCGAAGTAATGTCGTACTTCTATACTTTTGAACTTAAGTTCAGTAAAATTCAGTAGTGGAGTCGTTAGAGGGGGTATGGTTCCATGCCAGCGCAATTCAGCATATAGGAGAATGGTGTGTCGAAGTAAATATTTTCGCAATTTGTTGTTTTAGCAACTGCATTTATTTGCATTTCATCGTATAGAAGAATGATGTCTCGAAGTAAGTACTTTCGCAGTTCCATGTCGTTGCAATACAGTATTTCCCAGCATCGTTAATCTAACTTCCATGAACAAGTCATATCTAATAGATAATAGTTGGATGATTGTGATTATATGATAAAGATCGGTCATATTATTTTGATTTTTCATTTATTAAATATAGAGATTTGTTTATGATTTGTTTAAAATAATAATGTTTTAGCTTGTTTAGCACTGTTTTAAAATAATAGTAAAATGATGAGTAAAATATATATCACTTGTATGTACTGTTTGTTGCTAAATGAATAAGATAAAATGAAATGCATGTGGGTTGTTCATCATTTGAAAAATAAAATAAAATTGTAATTTTGAGGTGACCAGAAATGTTAACTATTTTCGTCGGTTGTCAATGTAAGCAATATTTTGATATTATAGTTGAGCAGATATTTTAGTAAAATATTCCTGCAATAAATTTGTACCAAATATTACAAACTATCAACATACCAACACGGCTTCATACAAAAAATTCACATGTTTTTACAAAGGTAATTTCAACTATTTACAAAGTCTTCTAGCATTTAATATCATAAAACTCCATTAATAATAATAACAGACTCAATATTCGCCACAAAGGTCCATTACACAGCATAATTGCGGATGAAATTAAGAAAAATACTTGAATATTACAAAGTGAAAATTATATTTAATACTGTCTTATTATCGTAGACAAGCATTAAGAGCCTCTTTACGAATACTCCCCAATGTGTTTTTTTTCTTTTGTCTCCATTCCTTTAGAAATAATTGTCACGGTAATTTTCAACCCTCATTTAACTTTATTGTTATAAGAACAAAAACAATTTTTCTTTTTCGTTAGAGAATTTATATATTTTTACGCCATTTGAGTTATTACAGGTTAATATCATAAAAAAAGGTTTAAAAAAAGAAAAAGGCAATAGTGGATGATGCCAAGCCCTAAACGAAAATTTTCAAATCTCATTTAAGGAGATTTTGTTTTCAAAGTCACGATGATTAGAGTAATTATTTATTTAAAGAAATTTAAGCAATATACATCGTTTTACCGCTTTGTTTTTGATATTTCAAATTGAACCAAGCAATCATCTTGTGATTTTTATATAAATAAAAAAAATAACAAGTATTAATTTTTAGAGGCGGTCAAATAGTAAATTACTAACGTACTATTTGATTTCGTTACGTATTCCACTTGACGTCCGGTAGGGCTTTAATGAAATTGCGTCCATTGTTGTTTACCACTGGAATTTCTATATGACTGTTGTGGCTAAACGTTACCAGAATATATATAGGGGAGAAATGAAATTGCTACGATAAGGGAATTTTTTTTTATTGAAAAAGGATTAGACGTAAGTCTTCTATCTCACCTGATGGAAAGTGACGATGAAGACGAAGGTGTTACACGTCTATCCACGAGATACCTATTGACTCGACGCTTGAAAGAACTAGGACTATAGTTTTCTGACGACGCAGGCAGTTCATTCCACACCTTGGCGACCCGCAACAAAAAGGAACTAATCTGCGTCTAGTAGTCCGATGCAAGAAGGGTGTGGGTTCAACCTGATCAAAAAAAGCATTCTCCAAAAGCTAATCTGTAGAAGACTGCTAAACTGGCAACTTTCCGACGATGGTCGAGGCTTTGTAGTTTTTTGGTGGTGAGGTCAAAGTTGTTAATAATTTTTCGGGCTCTTCGGTCAACTGCATCCATTGCTTCTAGTTGGTACTTTGCAGAAATATCCCAAATGTTGCTACAGTACTCCATACAAGATCGAACTTGAGCTGTATACAAATTAAGTAGCTGTTCAGGGCTGAAGTACCGTCGGGCCTTCGAGATGATTCCCAACTTCTTTGAAGCTGTTTGAGCCATGGACACAATTTGTTGTCCGAAGTTTAGTTGGGACAATATAGTTACGCCCAGAAGCCCTTGGTGGTCGGTTAAGGGTACAGAAACATTTTAGAAAGTGGGCGTTAGGTCGAAATTGCTCTTTTTCGCGGAGAATAAACAGGCCTGTGTTTTCGACGGGTTAAATTTGACTAAGTTGGACTTGCCCAAATCGGACACTTTCTTTAAGGCCAAATCCACCCGCTCAATCATGGACTCTCTCAAAGCCCGGATTTATTGAGGACTCGCTCGCGCATTGGACATGTATCTCTCTACAACGGTGCTGTCATCAGTTAGCAGGTCGTTAATGTGCAGCAAGAATAACGTTGCAGAGAGAACAGATCCCTGAGGTACCCCGTCATTAATTGCCATTAGGTCAGAAGAGACGGCAGGTCTAAGACTACTCGAATTGATCGTTCCCTCAGAAAATTAGATATCCAGTCGCAGAGCCCTTTAGGTATTCCGTATGCTGAAAGCTTACTCAAGATACCATCATGCCAGACCCTATCAAAAGCCTTGAAAATGTCTAAGGATACAGCCATAGCTTCACCGTGACCTTCCTATGCTTCGCTCTATATGTGAGTGGCAAACACAAGAAGATTTTCAGTTGAGCGTCCGCTGCGAAAATCATATTGGTTATCACTAAGGAGCTCGTTGGACTCAAGGTATGCCAGGAGATGATTGTTCAATAAACGCTCCATAACTTTGCAAAATATGGAGGTGATTGCAATAGGTCAATAGTTGATGGGATCTGCACGGCTTCCCTTCTTTGGTACTGGTTGCAAGTTAGCCAGCTTCCAGGATTTAGGGAACTTTCCAGATTCCAAAGAGAGTCGATACAGGCGCGTTAGTATGGGAGACAACTCGGCTGCGCAGTGTTTTAACACAACTGCAGGTATGCCATCGGGACCGCTGGCCTTGTTCACGTCTAAATTCTGCAAGTATTTAAGAACCCCTTTTGGCGAATATGAACGGTACCCATTTCGGGTCCAAACTGAGGTAACTGGGGTGGGAATTTACCTTGACTATTTAGACGTGAATAGTCCGCACTATAGGGCGACAGAAGTTCGACTCAACCGACTTGGCCAAAGACCAGAAAGCTTTGCTTCCTGAAGGATATGACGCTATCCTGTCTCCAATGTGGCCAATGTGGTCAAAGCGAGCTTTTCTGATCACCTTTTTGCAAAACTTGGCGGCAGCATTGTATTTTTTCTTTAGTTCATGCGAATCCTCGGCTTTGCTTCTGCGAGCGTCAGCCCAGGCTTTGTACGCTTCTTGCTTAAGCTTTTTAGCTGTGAGGCAAGCAGCATTAAACCCTGGGCGACCTTGGGTTTCAAGGGATAAGTCAGCGTTAGGGATGAAATAGTCCATTGCTTGGCCTATCACACTTGATACAGCATCAGCGCAGCACGATGGATCGGAACAAGTCTGCCGCCAAGGATAAGACGCGAAAAAGTGCCGCATCTCGTCCTAATCTGCTGACTTGTATCGCCATACTCGCCTAGCGCCTTTTGAGCTGGTGTCAGGCGGCGAGTACTGCGACACAGATTTCACCACGCAGTGGTCGGATGTCCCTAAAGGTGCAGTTACGGACACCGAGCACCTGTCAGGATCAGTTGTCAGCAGAAGGTCTAAGCAATATGCAGTGTAGCCGGCAAAGTCGGGGATACGCGTGGGCTCGTGCACAAACTGTAAGAGGCCTTGAGTCACGGAAAACTTAAAAGCCTCTATTCTAGCGTGGTCAGTGTCCTGATACGGGTATAGCCATTGCCCGTGATGAGCGTTAAAATCCCCCAGGAACACCAATCGCGCTGAGGGAAAACGTTGCCGAACCTTTTCTGCTGCATCGCTGAGATACTCCATGAGCCTCGTTGTCTCCCGATCTCCGCTATGTGACCGGTGTATACTGGCGTAGACCAATTGGTCAAGGCCGATATCAATGTGAACCCACATAACGGAAAAGTCCAGATCTTCCAAGTAACGGAGACGCTGATAACAGATCTCGTCACTGGCATACATACACACCCCGGCGTTCGGGCGGAAATTGGACTCCAGTATGTACCCTGGGTAACATAGGTATGCCGAGTCTGACGGATTACAGATCTGCGTCTCCGTTAAGAAGAGTAGGTGAGACCTCTCTGCCTCAAGGTGGTGGTGGACATCGTTGATATTTGAGTGCATTCCTCTGATGTTGCAGAAGTGCACTTAGAAGAGAGAGGAAGTGCCACAGCTGTAGAACCTTACTCTTCTTGTGACTTTTCATATTATTTGTGTGAGTGAATAGGGAGGAGGACAGAAGTTGAGTGAAGCGCTGCAAATGGAACCAAACAGCTCGCAATAATCAACGCACCGATGGGGAACTGGTTTGGAGACTGCGGGGACGCCCGAACCCCCCCGGGTTTGTCATCGGGTCCTCTCTAACCAGTCGCCAGCTGGCATGATGAAGCCTCCCGGGATTTTTCACGAGGTGGCGGGGCAGCCTTTCGCATGTGGTTAGCACACTACTTGGGCCCCCTACTACCTGCGGTCGGCCAGCGGTGCACCGTTTCTTCGGATCCCGCTACCTTCCAAAACAAGTTACCCGGCGAGTCAATAAATTACGAGCTGAAGACAGTTCTCTGATGCAGCACGATTACTCAGACGTACCCTCCTCGATGGCTACACTAAACATCATGCCGGAACGCAACCATGTTACTTGGCAGCATGGCTTTGTTTAATGGGTGGTTACAAGCCACGGCTGAAGCCTACCACCAGAAGATACTGCTCGTTTAGCACCACCCAGGGACCACGTACAAGGGAGGGACAAATTTTTTCAGGAATAACGATCTATGATAATAGCTTTTGAGAGTTGAACAATAGGGGTTATTGTGACCATAGATATTATTTTCAAAAAAGAACCGGGACAAAGACAGATCCTAAGTTTTTATAATTTCATGTCTGCCGTATTTTTTATAACACCATAAACCATTTAAAATTGCGTAATGCTTTCATCGTGTTCCTTCTTTTCCATTTTCTCGTAGATATGAAATTAAGTAAAGTTGATACTTTGGTAGTAACAAAATCGGTGGTTAACAAAGATATTCGCTTTTGCTTAATTTTGTCAGACATTATTTGTGTTCGAAGTAACTGATTATATGGACATAACACACAACACATTACAATTTGCGACAAAAAAGTATTAAAAAAAGGCATATATTGTACGTCCTCTTATCTTCACGCTGTAGTTTTGTGCATCAAAAACAGGCCTTACAAATTTCGCAAACTCCCCAAGACATTCGCATGACACCTTTACCACCTAAAGTATAAAGATTGCAATGGTCCTACTGCACTATTAAGTACGAGTTGGTAAATAAGTAGATACATTTATTGGTATGAAATGTGTATATCTTACTATTTCAATCACTTTTTTACAGGTTTTCTATGTTGTAAACCTTTAGGTGGCATTATTTGTAGAAAACAGTACGTAGAATTTTTAATTTTACCTAAAATAAATGTACTATCAAATAAAATCATTGATTTCATATTTTTAACTGATCTCAAAAAAGGAAGACGTGCTACGTTTGAATTAATTACTAAATGAATGTAGCGCATTCAATTAATTAGTAATTAATTCAAACGTAGCGCGTCCTCCTTTTTTGAAGTCAGTTAAAAATATGAAATCCGCTGGTAGGGAGGTTAGCCGCTAGGGTTTGCTAGGTTTTAGGAACTACCACGCGACCCCGGCCCCTCAGGCATCCTACGTCCAGGTCTATAGCTCTCCCGCGTCTCCCGTTCCATCCGATATGGACTGCGCGTCGGTCTCATCGTCTGAAACGTTGCGCCGTAAGCGTACCGCTCCCGGGAGCGATTTAGACTCCGCCGGCTTAGTTAGCCGATTTAGTTTAACCGGCTCTCCTGAGCCCACGTTTTAGTTAGTTGCCAAACGCTCTAACAAGCGTTCGAAGAAAGCCGCGCTGTCTTCAATACCCGAGCTCACCCCGATGTCCTGCCCCCGCGCCGTTAAGTCACTCGAAGTGACCGCGACTACGTCGGCTCCGTCCAAGCCAGCAACGCGCTGCGCTCCCGTACCACCTAAGCCTCAGCTTCCTCCGCCCGTCTTTCTCCGCGTAAAGCGCGCTGGACCGCGGTTTCTAACTTGTGCAAAGAGCACAAAATTAATTATTTAAAAGCCGCCAACGCAGGCGATACAATCAAAATTCAGGCCACGACTATCGACGACTTCCGCGCGTTTACTCGCTTACTCTCGGTTAAACAAATCGCGTACCATACTTACGCCCTCCCGGAGGAGCGTAAAATCCGCGCAGTATCACGGGGTGTCCCGTTTGAGCTTGATAACGATGAAGTCCTCGACGACCTTAAGTCCCAGGGTTTCCCGGCTGAAGCAGTGCACAAGATGCACTCCAACCGCGGTAGGCATTTTCCACTCGCTTTAGTTATTCTTAGCAACTCTCCTAACTCGAGAGGGATTTTCAGAGAGGCCCGCACAATCTGCGGACTCTCGAACATCTCCGTCGAGCGTCTTAGTCGTCGTGGGCACCCTGGGCAATGCCACCGTTGCCAGCTTTACGGCCACGCAGCGGCAAATTGCTCTGCCCCTCCCAGGTAAAGTGCCTAGATCCCCACATTACGAAGGAGTGCACTCGCACTCCCGACTTCACTTCCCCCACTGCATGTGTGCTGTGCGGCCAGTCCGGCCACACAGAAAAATACAGGGGTTGTCCGCACGCTCCGCGTTCCTCCGCTAAGAGGGCAGCGCCAAAACCGGCGCTGCCGCTCACTCCCGCCAAGTCAACTTGGCTGAGGACATGAAGACCGTGTTCGACGTTCTCGCACGCAAACTGCGAGCCGCCCGCTCTCCTCAAGAGCGTTTATTTGCGTTAGTCGAGTATCATTCGCTTCTAAGTTCGTTATTATTTTTTTTTTTTTGTATAAATTCGTAAATAAGCAAATATAATGTCTAGACCCGCAAATCCCGCGTCCGGTCGTATAAAACCCAAGGGCTTATCCCTAGTTTCTTTTAACACTCGTAGTCTCAGCACTAACCTTCCTGAGCTCAAACTGTTCCTTCAGAATAACGAGCCAGACTTATTGCCTCTTCAAGAGACGTGGCTCGCTCCAAACCGCACCAGGGGATTCGCTGTTCCCAATTACGTGTTCATTAGTAACGATAGGCCCGACGGTTACGGCGGTACAATTATTTATTACAAAAGAGGTTTCCACTGAACTCCTCTCCCTACCCCTCCTCTCCTCAACATGGAGGCCACTGTGTGTAGATTGGCTATGACTGGTCATCCGACCGTCATCATAGCTTCAGTCTACATACCTAGTGACATCCATCATACCAGACCTATCCTTAGCGACTTTGAGGCCATTCTCGCCGTCGGCCATTCAGTCATTATGTTCGGAGATTTTAACTCCAAACATACTGACTGGAAGTGCCTATCGACCAACCAAAGCGGTAGAAAACTCCTTAAAATCACTCAGCAACTCGACTTAGACGTCATCTCTCCCGTCACTCCCACTCACTATCCCGGCAACCCTAACTACTTCTGACATCCTCGATTTTGCGATCGTCAAACAAATCAACCTCGATCTCAGGTCTATCGAACCGCTCGATGACCTTGGCTCTGATCACCACCCCTTCTCCCTTGTGCTAGCACCGCCTAACAATCACGTCCCTCCTCCTAAGAACTATACCAACTGGAAAAGCTTTAAAAATACAATAGTTTCAGCCTTAGAGGCCCCAAACTCTCCGCTCGCGATCTCGCCAGACCAATTAGATAGCCCGGACAAAATAGATTCATTAGTCGACTCCCTCACTGATGCTATCAACTCAGCCATCAGTGTGAACAAAAAGGTTGCTAAACGAAGTATACTCAATCTACCCTTAGCCGTTAGCAAACTTATTAAAGCTAAGAACGCGGCTCTCCGGAGAGCCAAGAAATATCCCACGCTCGCCCATAAATCAGCTGCAAACAAACTACAACGTAAAGTTAGGTCTTGCCTCACAGAACTCCGAGACGCTCAGATGAACGATCTCATGGAGGATATCTCCCCGTCCCACCAAGCGTACCATAGTATGGCCCGAGCCTTGCACGTAGACGCCGCCTCTCACGTTCCTCCTCTCACTCATCCCGACGGCACTATTGCCTTTGAAGCCGAAGAGAAAGCCGAATGCTTCGCCGACAGCATAGCGGTACAATGTTCGCCCAGCACGCATCCCGCGGATCCCTCCCACATCCAAGCGGTGGAGGATTCTCCGCAGAGAATCTCTCCCCATCACCGACGACCCCGTCACAGTCTCTAATGATGAAATCTTGCTTCTCATTAAAAGTCAAAAATCCAAAAAGGCTCTGGGTAAGGATGGTATTTCTAACCATGCACTCAAACACCTGCCTCAACAGGTTCTTACCTTGTTAGCCATCATCTTCAATGCCTGCTTCGACCACAGCTACCTTCCAAAAGCTTGGAAAGAAGCGACAGTCATAGGCATTCCCAAGCCGGGTAAACGTCTAAATATCCCGGCTAATCACAGACCCATCAGCCTCCTCAAGGCCATGTCAAAATTTCTCGAAAGAGTCATACTCTCTCGAATGCGGAACCATCTGTTTCCAACGGATGGCGATCCCCTCATCATTTCTCACCAGATTGGCTTCCGCGCTCAGCTCTCCTGCTTTTAGCATGTCCATCGAATCGTCGAGTACATACTCGACGGCTTCTTTCCGAAACGAAAGAAAACGATTACAGTTTTCTTTGACGAAGCCAAGGCTTTCGACAAAGTCTGGCACAGCGTTCTCGTTTATAAACTCTAGAATAATAGCGTTGTTTCTTAAAGACCGCACGTTTTGTTTTAAAAATGAATGCCTCGCCAGTCTTTGCCCATGCCAAACCCTCCGTCCTCCACAAACTGCAGGTAGTTCAAAATCTCTTCTGCCGCAAGGCCACAGACGCACCGTGGTACTTGCGTAACGCGGACCTGCACAGAGATCTTGAATTGCCTACAGTGAAACAGCACCTAAAAGCACTCTCAGAATCGTTTTTCAAACGCACTGAATCCCATCCCAATCCTCTAGTTTGAGATTCAGTCTCATTTACTGCTCCTGTCTTAGATTTGAAATTCAAAGTCGCTAGACCGAGAAACGTGCACACTCTTAGCCCTTCAGGCTGCAACTTCTATTTCCAACGTAAATTCGAATTAATTTAACTTCTTTAATATTTATTTAATGTAACTTTAAATTTTATTTTTCATTTTTGAGCACCCTCAGTGCTATGAATTCACCTTCAGTGCTTTGAGCACCTTCAGTGCTATGTAAATCCCAGCGGGTGACCCCTTCTGGGCCCCGCTAGCGCGGCCTCTTTCTCCAATTGGCCGTTGCTCAGATGAAGGCTGAGTAGCAAAAAATTGCACGAGCCGACAGGGGGTTTTTTAGTGGGTAGTGGTTCAGGTGGGCTTCGGAACGAGTCCCACATAACCTGGATCGCGCGCGCCAGTGTATGCGTCAGAGCATTTTTTATCCTCCTGCCCTTCCCGTGGAGGGGAACAAAAAAAAATAAGTATCTGATGTTTTGTTTATAAGTCCTTGAGGAAATGAAGTGCCTGGTGGCAAAATTAGTTCTATGTTGTCCTGCAACAAAGGATTTCATAAAGTTGCTTAGTACAATATCTTCATGGCTTATTCGATATGACTTTCAGTACAGTTCGCTGTGTTTTAAGTGAGTATGTTTGCCTTTATGCTACTTTTACTGATAGTTAATTTTATAAACTATATTGTTTTTGAAGAAGGAGGTATACTGTCTGTTGCTGACGCTGCCTGTGCCAGAGCGCCAGCCGGCGCCTGATCGTTCTCGTCGTCAAAGCATTCGCGGCGACCTGTTTAAGTCCGTTGAATAAAATATTACGTGACAAAGTCGCTTAAAATTTACGACTTTCAAATTTTTTTTAATATATAAGATTCTTAGCAGAGACACGCCTCTATTTTTAGCTTTGTGATATTCGGCAAACGAGCTAGCAATCCAACTGATTAATTTCAGTGTCTCTTGCGGATGTGTAAAAGAGGTTATTTAAAAGAGAATATGGACAATAACATTCATAATTGTTTTATCTAATAGAAATATTATGATAAATTATGCAAACTAGCATTTATATCTGTAAATGATTCTTATTAAATTATCTTATCTTATTAAAATATTCTTATTAAATTAATTAATTATTAAATATTATCATGAGAATGTCATCAAACGGAAATAACATTTAAAATAAACTGTACAGCGATTTGAGGGTGTTCGTCGTTTGGATACTTGGGGGGAGGGAGACTTGCCGAGCTAACAGATGCAGAAAAGAATAATTTTGTATAGACATAAAGAGACTGTAATTTTTTGTGAAAAAAATATACCCGTGAAGTTTCTTGCCAGTTCTTCTTCACGAAGGTTTTTTCGAACTGGTGGTAGAATCATGTTTTATTTGACGTCAATAAGAACAAGTAATTGTCAATGTTGAGAAATAAATATTTCATTTCATTTCATTTCATTTATTTTGCATAGATTTTATTTGAAAGTTGAATTGTGCGTAAGTAGAAGCTCAGTATAAATGAGGTCTTAATTCAAATTCAATTGGTAAGGTATAAACGTAATTTTTAAGGACGTTTTATTCTATTTTACTTTCTATTGACTTTTTGAAAATTCAGAGTCGAACACTCACTAATTAAATTTATCTTAACATACGATAACCTATAAGCAACTTTATTGTTCATAAATATTGTATTGTCGGTAGAAGCTGCCACAAAAGTCTTTGTCTGATGATGTCTTAAACTCATGGTGGACTTGGAATGCAGCCAGAACTCTAAATGCATTCTGTTACCAATTTACGAGCGGTTTCGGCAAACTATGACCACAGTCATTAGAAACAACTGGTTGAGTCTGCGGTAAATTAAACCAGAAGAAAAACAGCAAGAAAATAAATTAAAACTTTTGGTAGTAAAGTTTGGATTTTGAAATTGTATGGTATTTTAAATTTATTAATTTTAACGTAAAAAATTATACCATTCCGATTATTCATATCGTTGCCAGAATATATATGAGTAATGTAAAACTGAGGTTGCAGCTTCAAGACACCAAGTTTTTTTATGCTACATAAATTTCTTATAAAAATTATGAGAGGAAATTTATAATTTTAGAGATAAGAATAAAGAAAGAAATAATTTAAGTAATAAAATAAAATTCTTTTAGGACCCTATTAGGATCTAAGTTTATGCACTAAATTAAAACAATGTCACTGTTCTGTATTTTTCCTGCTATTTTCCTTCAAAGATGACTAAAACTTATTTTTACTTACTTTAATAAGAAATATTTAAAAATGGGAACTGGACTTAATCATTCGTCGTGCTCTAATAAAGACAATCTCGCTATTTCCGTGGCTTACTAACTAAATATAAAGGGCGTGAAGCCAATGCCTTCAGCGATGGAAGCAAGTGAAATTAAAATAGCTCTTTAGGTGGTTAGACGATCGTGGTTCCGATTATACCTGTAATTTCCTATTTATTTACTTTTAAGATTGATTACTTTTAAACTAAGACTAAGTTACTAAGACTTACAGCATCTTTTCAGTGCGTCCGTCTTGACGTCACAACTTTAGTTTAATCTGGGCCTTTATAACTTAAGATAAAAAAATAACACTGAAAGTAAAGGCACAGAAAATTTTTATTATTGTAAAGATATTGATAATTAGGAGGAGACTATCTTTTTATTGAATAATGCTTCTTAATATGCCATAGAAGCTTTATAATAAACTTAAAAATAATAATTATAAATTTTCCGAGTTTTTGTACAAAATGATTGAATGAGAGTTTTGGACAAATGTGATAAATATATATATATAAATAAATCGATTCAAAAAAGGAAATAATTGTATAGTATTACTCATATTGTTTTGTTTTCAACTTCATTACTGTCTGGGACCTGGACTTACTTTGCGCTACAAAGAAACAAAACGTCACGAGCGCCGGAAGTGTCATAAGGAAGCCGGATGTTGTCTTGGACTAACGAAGTACTAGTTATAGAGGACTAGCCAAACGTGCTTGGTTTTACTAACAAATTTCATCTGGATGCTCGGAATTGTCAAATGTCTATCGAAATTAGGTCATTTTCTAAATACTATACGTAAAACTTTGTTTTGTTTACAGAACAGACTGTATTAGTTAACAAAATTATGAATAGATTATATATATATAGATTTCAACATAAAAACAAGTTCTCGTTTCTAAAACACGTGTAATTCTTAGAAACCTGCAAAGTCTCCTTACACGCTTTAGGTATTACATTTTATGAAATTTCTTCTCATCCTGTATACCTGCTCAGCCAAATATTCTATTTACAAATTGACGGGCTTCGTGAACAAATATTTTTCCTTCTTTACTTTCAGATTATTGTTTCTTGCAAGTCTTCATGAAGTAAATGTATTTGCTTTTAACGTAAATGTGAAAATAAATGGCATTTTGACTTCAATATTTTTTGGGTAAATGTAGATAGTGTAATGTAACCTAAAGTAGAACCTAGAAGGTAAACGTGTTACTTTTTGTTTTGCTTAAGGGATAACAATGACCTTAGATAGATTGTTCTAAGTTGTTTCAATATTTAAAAGAGATTTATAATGATAGGGATGCGTGATAAATTCCCATTGAAGAGTGTGGTGTAATGATTATTAAGTAAATAATTTTGCCAAAATGTTGAAAACCATTTTTTTAAATAAAATGTACTGTTTTACAACTATGAGATGGATTAATAAAAACGTTTCGAGTTAGGGATATAAACATAAATTTCTTGCACGGTCGTACTTAAATTAATAAATAAAATTTCAGGGAACAAATCCATCCTTAGTTTGCACCCCATCAATAACTTGGCAAACATCAAACCGTCTGCGTCAGAGAATAAAGGTTGATGATGTCGTTAATTATCTTTCATTACTGATTATAATTAATAACCACCGAAAAATATTACTTTCAGTCTCCTTCTCAGTAAATTAGCCTAGTTTACTTATTTAATTTAATACATGATTCAGTGCAATAAAGTAGGTTAATTTACTGGGAGGAAACTTTGTGTTGCTTTGATATATTTTGAGATTTTTTTATTATTATTGATTATTCTGTTTTGATTATAGCGCGATTTTCTGAACTTCCTATTCGTGGCATATTAATTTAAAGGATTAATATTTAAAAATAAGCAAAAGCTATTCAAAGTAGCAAGGATATATATGATATAGTGTATTGAAAAGAGGTGGGTAACCGAATAGTTTCCTCCAGCAACAGTATGTACAGATGTTATGGTTTATTAACCCTTCAATTGTCAAAAATGTTACGATTAATAACTGTTTTAGACAACCACACTTATTCAATTATAATTAATAAAATTTCCTGGATTATCACTATTCTTTAATTTTTAACTGCTAGTTCTTGATATTTTGGCACTGTTACGCGCTATAATAATATGATCACGAGTAGGTACTGTTAAATGTGCTTAGTGACAGTTACACGTGGATGCTCGAATACTAATGAACTAGTGCAAAATCATTTTTACAGAAAACAATAACTATATCACTTTGTTTCTACTTAAATACAAGTAAAATTTTACTTTTCATGAAATTTTTGACCTCTATATCCACGTAGCAGATAATTCAAGCCACTTATAAGCCATCTTCGGTTACAGTACTCCTTGTGTCGTTCTGTTCGTGTACACTGTGACAGTATAAATATCCAGCCCAATTCTAGCATATTTTAGGTTTCTGACCTGGGTACACTACATAAATACGAAAAACTTAATTCCGATAGTCATAAACACGAATTTCAAAATTCCGAATTTCATAACACCGAATGGTTCATAATTCCGAAAATGTGTTTCATATTTCCGAATTTTTCTTCTTAAAAACTTCAAATTTCCGAACATTTATAATTACGAAAATTAAATTGCCAAATTTGAAAATACCGAACCATAAAAAATCCAAATTATTAATAATCCGCAATATCATAAATACGAATCCCGATTATCAAAATTATAACAAACGCCTTGTAAAACTGTTTTTTTTTTTTTTTTTTGGTTCCCCTCCACGGGAAGGGCAGGAGGACATAAAAAATGCTCTGACGCATACTCCGCGCGCGCGATCGGAGTTATGTGGGACTCGTCCCGACGCCTACACCATACCCACTAAAAAACCCCCTGTCGGCTCGTGCATTTTTGCCACTCAGCCTTCATCTGAGCGACGGCCAATCGGAGAAAGAGGCCGCGCTAGCGGGGCCCTTAAGGGGTCACCCGCTGGGATTTACATAGCACTGAAGGTGCTCAAAAAAGAAAAGTAAATAAATAAAAACATTAAAAATTGACAAATAAAATTGCATTAATTCGGATTTACGTTAGAATTAGAATTTACGTTAGAATTAGAATTTGCGGCCTGAAGGGCCTCTAGATCTAAAGTTAACTGCGTGCGTTCGCTCGTGTGCGCGTTTCTCGGTCTAGCGATTTTGTAAATCGAATCTAACACAGGAACAGTATATGAGACTGAATCTCGAACAAGATGATTGGGATGGGATTCGGCACGTTTGAAGAACGATTCTGAGAGTGTTTTGAGGTGCTGTTGCACTGTAGGCAGTTCAAGATCTCTGTGCAGGTCCGCGTTACGCACGTACCAAGGTGCGTTTGTGGCCCTGCGGCAGAAGAGATTTTGAACTACCTGCAGCTAATACAGGACGGAGGGTTTGGCGTGGGCAAAGACTGGCGAAGCATATGACATGACGGGTCTAACGCAGACCTTATAAAGCGTACGTTTATTTCTAAAAGACATTTTACTTTTCCTTCCTATCATACTATATAGACGGCTTAAGTAAAAACGCGCAAGTTTCGTTACTCTATCGACGTGTGGCTTGAAAGAAAGCGTCTGATCTAAGGTGACGCCTAAGTATTTGACAGTGCGCTTCCAGGGGATGGGAATACCTAACATACGAATGTGCGGATCGTTGTGGCGATTACGACGTTTGTGGTCGAATTGAATAGCAGAACTCTTTTCTGGGTTGACATCGATACGCCATTTTTGAAACCAAACACCGAGGGCGTTTACGGCCTTTTGGAGTCTGGTGATGTTATACGGGATCGCTTGACTTTTAGTGTAAAGGGCGGTATCGTCTGCAAAGAGGGCGAGTTCGACGCCTTTCGGCGGGATGGGGATGTCGTTAGTGTACACGGTGTACAGCAGAGGGGCGAGGACTGAGCCTTGCGGGACTCCAGCCTTTATGGGACGAGGCGCGGAGAGCGTGCCTTCATGTTTGAATCGAAAAGTACGGTCTTTAAGAAACGACGCTATTAATCTGACTAGGCGAGCCGGTAAGCCTATTTTATAGAGTTTAAAAACGAGACCGCTGTGCCAGACTTTGTCGAAAGCCTTGGCTACGTCAAAGAGAACCGCGATTGTTTTTTTACGACGCTGAGAGAATCCTTCGAGTATGTACTCGACGATTCGATGGACTTGCTGAGGGCAGGAGTGCTTAGCGCGAAAGCCGAACTGGTGGGGAATGATGAGAGGGTCGCCATCCGTTGGAAACAGATGATTCCGCATTCGAGAGAGTATGACTCTTTCGAGAAGTTTAGACATTGCCTTGAGGAGGCTGATGGGTCTGTGATTAGCCGGGACATTCAGAGGTTTACCCGGCTTGGGAATGCCTATGACTGTCGCTTCTTTCCAGGCTTTTGGAAAGTAGCTATGGTCGAAGCAGGCATTGAAGATGATAGCTAACAAGGTAAGCACCTGCTCAGGCAGGTGCTTAAGTGCGTGGTTGGAAATTCCATCCGCACCCGGAGCCTTTTTGGATTTTTGCTTTCTAATGAGAAGCAAGATTTCATCATTAGAGACTGTGACGGGGTCGTCGGTGATAGGGAGAGATTCTCTGTGGAGAACTTCGTCCTCCACCGCCTGGATGTGGGAGGGATCCGCGGGTTGCGTGCTGGGCGATCATTGTGCCGCTATGCTGTCGGCGAAGCATTCGGCTTTCTCTTCGACTTCGAAAGCAATGGTGCCGTCGGGACGAGTGAGAGGAGGAACGTGAGAGGTGGTGTCTACGCGTAAGGCTCGGGCCATTCGATAATACGCTTGGTGGGACGGGGAGATATTCTCCATGAGATCGTTAAACTGAGTGTCACGGAGTTCCGCGAGGCGAGACCTAACTTTACGTTGAAGCTGATTCGCAGCTGTTCTGTATGCTGGCGTGGGATATTTCTTTGCTCTCCGGAGAGCCGCGTTCTTGGCTTTAATGAGATTGCTAACGGCTAGTGGAAGCGCGGGTTTGCTTTGCTTAGAAACCTTTTCGTTGTCGTTGATGGCTGTGTTAATAGCATCAGTTAGAGTATTGACTAATGAGTCTATTTTATCCGGGCTATCTAATTGGTCGGGCGAAATCGCGAGCGGAGAGTTAGGGGCCTCTGAGGCTGAAACTAACGTATTTTTAAAGCCTTTCCAATTGGTAAAGGTCTTAGGAGGTGTGACGTTAACGTTAGGCGTACCTAGCACGAGGGAGACGGGGCGATGGTCGGAGCCTAGGTCATCGAGCGGTTCGATAGACCTTAGGTCAAGATTGATTCGCTTGATAATTGCAAAGTCGAGGATGTCAGGAGAGTAGGTCGGATTGTTGGGATAGTGAGTGGGAGTGATGGGGGATATGACGTCTAAGTCAAGGGAGTTAGTGATGTCGAGGAGAGCGATACCGCTGGTGTTGGTTGATAGGCACGTCCAGTCAGTATGTTTGGAGTTAAAGTCTCCGAACATAATGACTGAATGGCCGAGGGCGAGAATGGCCTCAAAGTCGCTGCGGATTGGATTGGAGCTACACGGTATGTAGACTGAAGCTATGATGATGGTCGGATGACCAGTCATAGCCAATCTACACACCGTGGCCTCCATGTTGAGGAGAGGAGGGGTAGGGAGAGGACAGCAATGGAAGCCTCTTTTGTAATATATGGCGGTGCCGCCGTAACCGTCGGAGTTGGGCCTATCGTTGCGAGTAAACGCGTACTTAGGAATAGCATATCCCCTGGAGCGTTTTGGAGTAAGCCATGTCTCCTGGAGAAGGAATAGGTCAGGTTCTTTGTTCTGAAGGAACAGTTTAATCTCGGGAAGGTTAGTGCTAAGACTACGAGCGTTAAAAGATACTAGGGAAAAGCCCTTGGGTTTAATACGACTGGACGCGGGATTCGCGGGTCTAGACATTATAATTTACTTATTTACGAATTTATGCAAATAATAAAAAAAATTTTATAATGAACTTAAGAGCGAGTGATGCTCGGCTAACGCAAATAAACGCTCTTGAGGAGAGCGGGCGGCTCGCAGTTTGCGTGCGAGTATGGAAATTTCATTAATGTCTACGTTTTGGATGACGTCGAATACGGTCTTCATGTCCTCAGCCAACGACTGAGGTGCAGAAGACGGAGCGGGACGCGGCCCTACGGAAGCTACGGGAGCTGGGATGGGTCGGGAAGGTGCAGGCGGGACGGCCGGACGTTGCCTCCAAGACAGAGCCGGAGTAGGCGTCGGCTGAACGGGCTTTGCTTCCGGGGGACCCCGGTTGCGCAGCGGCGGGAAGTTAGAGGGTGTGAGTGGCGGCGCCGGTTTAGGCGCGGCCCTCTTGACGGTGGAGCGCGGAGCGCGTGGGCAACCCCTGTAGTTAGCTGTGTGGCCGGACTGGCCGCACAGCACACAGGCAGGGGGGGAAGTGGATTCGGGAGTGCGAGTGCACTCCTTAGTGAAGTGGGGATCCAGGCACTTAACGCACCTGGGGGGAGCTGAACAGTTAGCCGCTGCGTGGCCATATAGCTGGCAGCGGTGGCACTGCCCAGGGTGACCGCGGGGGTTGGGACGCTCGACGGAGATGTTCGAGAGTCCGCAGATTGTGCGAGCCTCTTTGAAAATCTCCTTCGAGTTGGGAGTATTGGATAGGATTACTAGCGCTAACGGAAAACGCCTACCTCGGTTGGAGTGCATCTTGTGCACTGCTGTGACCGGGAAACCCTGAGACTTAAGGTCCTCGAGAATGTCTTCGTTGCTGAGTTCGAACGGGACGCCCCGTAGTACTGCGCGGATCTTACGCTCCTCCGGGAGGGCGTAGGTGTGATACGCGATTTGGTTTAATCCGAGTAACCTGGTAAACGCGCGGAAGTCGTCGACGGTCGCTACTTGTATCTTGATTGTATCGCCAGCGTTGGCGGCTTTTAAGTAATTTATTTTGTGCACTTTGCACAAGTTTGAAACCGCGGTCCAGCGCGCTTTTTCACGCAGGAAGACGGGCGGAGGGAGCTGAGGCTTCGGCGGGACGGGAGCGCAGCGCGTCGCTGGCTTCGATGTGACCGACGGAGACGCGGTTACTACGAGCGATTTTAACGGCGCGGGGGCTGGTGTTGAAGACACCGGGGAGGGCTCGGGTATTGAAGATACCGAAGCTTTCTTAGAGCGCTTCTTGGAGCGCTTGGCGACGAGTTGAAACGCGGGCTCAGGAGAGCCGGTTAAGGTGACGGCATCTGACGACGTATCAGACGCGGGTTCGGAGTCGCTCCCGGGAGCGGTACGCTTACGACGCGACGCGTGAGAGGATGCGACCGATTCGCAGTCCATCTCGGACGAGGCGGGAGACGCGGGAGAGCTGAAGACCTGAGGGGTCTCGACGTTGGAGGCCTGAGGGGCCGGGGTTGAGGCCTGAGGGGCCGGGGTTGAGGCCTGAGGGGCCGGGGACGCGATAGATGCCTGTAAGGCCTGCGTTAGTGCGTCAGCGGGTATGCTTACGCCGGACGCAGCGAGCGCCTGGGCGAACGACTTAAGAATATTAACAAGGTCCATTGGAGGACTTGGAATTATAAAATGTAATATATAAATATATAATGTATGCCTATAATATATAACAAATGCCTAGGATTCCTAAATAAAAACCTAGCAACCCTAGCGGCAAACCTCCCTACCAGCGGTAGGGGGGCTGGGGAGAATAACTTAAAACTAACCGTAGTATGCGGAAGGCCACTACCTAGAATCCTAAAAAAAGGGTGCGCAGGTAAAGAGTTGACCGCGTTAGGGTCAACCTTTACCGACAGAAAGGACAAATACACACGAAAACACACAAATATGATAAAAATAAATATGAAAATAGGAGAAAAATAAATAAAATAGAGAAGAGAAATAAATAAAAATAAAAAGGACTGGTTCAGTACAAATTCGTTGTCACCGTTAAGTATCCTTTGCACTGAAACCAGACTACTTACGCTGGGCACAACACTGCACTCAGCACAAGCACAACACTACTTAGCACAGCACTTTGAAGACTAAGGGGCTTAGTCGCAAAGAAAAATACGCACTTCGATAGCACTCAGAGGGAGTAGAAAGTACCTTGAAAACCGTAGCACGGAACCAACACGCTAAACCGTGACGTCAGTAGACTGAGCGCCACGGAGTATCGGGAAGGGACCAAACAACGGAGAACGGGGTCTTGCACGTCCGCACTGGGCGGCGATCGGAGCGAGAATGTGTGTGTAAAACTGCATGAACACATCAATTTATACGTTCGAGCATTCAAATATGCAAATCCCTTTTGGCGCTTTGCCGGTCGCTGCCGCGACACGTTCGTTGCGCTTACTCGGCTCGCGTTGCATTATCTACATACAGAGTAACTGCTCCTCCTTGCTTCGCTCGTCATCGCGCCTAATTTTTATAATTTCATATTCGATATGTGCCTTATTAATTTTAATTTGTGTCACCCGTTTCATATACAAAATTTGAATGTTAGCATTGTATTTTCGGAAAATTAGAATTCCTAATACCATATTTCAGACTAATAACACAGCGGGTTTTTAATTCTTCGTACTAATGAAATTCCGCAAATTAAAATTTCGTATTTATGAATTTCGGTAAAATAAAAATCGTGTTTTTGTATAGTCGGAATTAAGACTCTTCGGGATTGTGAAATTCGAAATTTAAAAAATCGGAATATTCAAATTCGGAATTGTGGTTAATATCGGTATATTACAATTCCCCCAAATTTTCTTAGAAATAACAATTTTGCTGAACCATGAATTCAACTTTTCAAAATATCTTGACTTTGACAGAGCCTCCTGAAAAAAAAATATAGTAGAGTACCTTGACTTGCTCGGCTGCCCGAAAACACGTACAAAATTTATTCGTAAAAAATGTTCAAAATTGTAACGCTTGATGTAATCAAAGCTGCATAAAAAGATTTTAATGGTCAACTTTCTAGTTGGTGCTACATAAGGTGAGAAATTGTGGCAAGAAATAATCGTCTGTAATGCAATAATACACAATTTAAATTTCAAGTAATTTAATTTATTCGTAATTCTGTACATGCGTGGGTTAACCAGGGACACTTTTTACGTTAATTTTTTATCAGACTCACCGTTAATTTGTTTTACGCCAATGTTGGAAAAACATAATTTTATTACAGTTACAAATACTTACTGAATGTGATAGCCAAAAAAAACATGTGCGTGTCTTTTTAACTTAAATAACTTAATACCATCACTTCAATAATTAGAGTTTCCTTAATAAGGGTAACTTAAGACTATATTGTCGCCCTTTCAGCAGTAAAATAGAATGAGACAATTATTTCACGGATCGTATATTTTACTTAGCAGTCGCTCTTGTTTTCTCCAGTAATGGAAACAAAGAAAAATAAACAAAGCACTTTGGGCAATATTCACAACATTTTTCTAAATCCATGAGTTCGAAATTTAATTTTCCCTTTAAAATGTTAAAGTGGTTCTTATGTACCGCCATAACGCAGCGCAAGGAACCGTTGTTGTGCATATTGCGTGTTTAATTATTATGATTTTTTTTTAAATTCCTATTGCTATAGGATCGGGCGTATGAAAGTTAGCTTTAAACCAATATCGATGTTTTGTCGAAATTAAGTCAAAAGTCTTGTTATTTTATTATTGTATTAGCGGTAATCCACGGGTAATCCATAAATTTATAAAAATAATAAACGATTGACAAGAACAAATTAGTGTCGGTTGAATTTTGTCCGGGTAAAAATCAACAGCCAAGATTTGTTCATAATTTTTGTAAGCAGCTTTCTAAATTATATTGAATCATACCCGTTGAGTTGTATTTGCAATAACTTAAGTATGCTCTTATGTCAAATATCATTTCATGACAAACGCCTAAGCCAATGTGGACAGTTTATAAAATCAAATTTGAATGAAATTGTGTATCTTGTTTTTATTTGTGATCGGAAGAACGACTTTATTTATTTTATAATTTAAAATGCGTGATCCAAAACGACACTGTCAATCAATTCTTTACCTAGTAAGTAAACAAAGTGCAAAGTTCGATTACAAACTATACAAGATACAAGGTAAATTTTTTAACGAGAACAATATTTATTTGAGCCTTTCTAGCCAAAAGAGCCTCGTTATCTGTGGGTCTCATTAAAAATTTTAATGCAAATTTTACAAATTTTAAATATTAGTAGAGATTTTTTTTGAATATTTTTACTTTGTATAATTGCTGACTAAAATAATATTTTAGAAATAATTTAAAATCTCCTGACGGTTAGGTTAATATAGTGCATAGACGGCTCAGTTCCCTTACCAACAGTAGTAGTTCGTATTATTTAAATAAAGAACAGGATCAGCAAAAGAACTTTATTTCGTTTTCTAAAGTTTTTTCATCTAAATTAATACAAACAGATTAAAACCTAAAACACAAAAAGGACACCGGACCCCCAAAAGTTAAATTTTAAAATTAATAAAATTAAAAAGAAAATTTCGAATGGAGAGGAGTGCCCAAAAGCCTTCTAAATCGCAGTTTTCTTTTGACTCTGTAAATAATAATAGTTTAAGCGTTATTATGTGTATTGTACAGACATTACTCTACATTTTTTTCTCTATTCTAATACATGAATCAAGAGCATATTTTTATTGATTTTGTTAAACACAAAATAGTAAGTTCCTTAAGTAACTCATTGCGTTCTGTTTGTTTAATATGCCTGCTGTTGGTACGTAAATAACGTACATTTGGTATACCAAACAATTCGTTTCGAGTGCAGACTCGTTTTAACGAGTTTTCCAGCAATTTTCAGCTCAATTTAAATAACCAAATATCACAGATGGACGAAAATACACTGAGAGTTTTAAAATCAAATCTTTATTTGTTATTTGTAATGAAAAGTACCAGCGTAAAATAAAATTGACTAAAACTTCCTGTTTTTTCTAAACAGTCTACAATTATATCTATTTTAAAAGTAGTGACGTGCATGCTCTTTTTTTTTTGTTCCCCTCCACGGAGAGGGCAGGAGGATTTATAAATGCTCTTATGCATACCTCGCGCGCGCGATCGAGGTTACGTGGGACTCGCTCCGACCCTACCAGACCCTCTACCCACTAAAAAACCCCCTGAATGACTCGTGCAATTTTTTGCTACACAGCCTTCATCTGAGCGACGGCTAATTGGAGATAGAGGCCGCGCTACCGGGGCCCAGAAGGGGTCACAAGGGACAGTGCTCAAAGCACTGAAGGTGAATTCAAAGCACGGAAGGCGCTCGAAATGAAAAATAAAAATTTAAAAAAAAAAAATTGAAAAATAACATTGAATTAATTCGAATTTACGTTCGAATTAGAATTTACGGCCAGAATGGCTTCGAGATCCGATGTCAGTCTGGTGGAACAGTACGTTTGCGCATTCCTAGGTCTAGCGACTTTGAACTTCGAATCTAAGACAGGAGTAGTTGTTGTACTGTAGTTGTCAAGATCTCTGTGCAAGTCCGCGTTACGCACGTACCACGGTGCGTTTGTGGCCCTACGGCAAAAGAGATTTTGAACTACCTGCAGTTTGTGCAGGAGGGAGGGTTTGGGGCGGGCGAAGATTAGCGAGGCATACGCCATGACGGGTCGAACGCAGACCTTGTAGAGTGTACGTTTGTTTCTGAAAGACATTTTACTTTTTCTACCTAACATGCATTAGGTAGTGATGGGCGAGTATCGAAACTTTATCGACGTGTGGCTTGAAAGAAAGTCGTATCTAAGGTGACGCCTAAGTATTTAGTACTGCGCTTCCAGGGGATGGGAATGCCTAACATTCGAACGTGGGGATCGCCAGCGGGACGACGGCGTTTGGGGTCGAAGCGAAGCGCAGAACTCTTGTCTGGATTCACATCGATGCGCCATTTTTGAAACCATACACCGAGGGCGTTTACGGACCTTTGGAGTCTGGTTACAAGCTGCGGGACACTTTCTTTGAGAAAAGACGCGATTATCTTGACTAGTCGATCCGGTAAGCCTATTTTGAAAAGTTTATAAACGAGACCGCTGTGCCAGACTTTATCGAAAGCCTTGGCTACGTCAAAGAAAACCGCGACTGTTTTATTACGACGCGGATACTCTCTCGAGAAGTTTAGACATGGCCTTGAGGAGGCTGATGGGTCTGTGATTAGCCGGAATATTCAGTTTACCCGGCTTGGGAATGCCTATGACTGTCGCTTCTTTCCAGCCTCTTGGAAAGTAGCTATGGTCGAAGCAGGCATTGAAAATGATAGCTAACAAGGTAAGCACCTGTTCAGGCAGGTGTGTAAGTGCGTGGTTGGAAATTCCATCCGCGCCCGCCTTTTTGGACTTTTGGTTTCTAATGAGAAGCAAAATTTCGTCATTTGAGACTGTGACGGGGTCGGCGGTGTTGGAGAGAGAGTCTCTGCGAAGGACTTCGTCCTCCACTGCCTGGATGTGCGAGGGATCCGCAGGTTGCGTGCTGGGCAAACATTGTGCAGCAATGATGTCAGCGAAGCATTCAGCTTTCTCTTCGACTTCGAAGGCAGTAGTGCCATCGGGACGAGTGAGAGGAGGAACATGAGAGGCGGTGTCTATGCGTAAGGCTCGGGCCATACTATAGTACGCTTGGTGGGATGCATATTCTCCATGAGATCGTACATCTGAGCGTCTCGGAGTTCCGCGAGGCAAGACCTAACTTTACCTAATCTAAAGACTTTACTTAATCTACCTAAAGACCTAATCTATAGGCGGGCGTGGGATATTTCTTGGCTCTCCGGAGAGCGGCGTTTTTAGCTTTAATAAGGCTGCTAACAGCTAAGGGAAGCGTGGGTTTACCTTACTTAGCAACCTTTTCGTTAACACTGATGGCTGAGTTGATAGCATGAGTGAGGGAATCGACTATCGAGTCTATTTTATCCGGGCTATCTAATTAGTCGGGCTAAATCGCGAGCGGAGAGTTGGGGGCCACTAAGGCTGAAACAATTGTATTTTTAAAGCCTTTCCAGTTGGTAAAGGTCTTAGGAGAGGTGACGTTATCGTTAGGCGGACCTAGCACGAGGGAGACGGGGCGGTGATCAGATCCTAGGTCATCAAGCGGTTCGATAGACCTGAGATCGAGGTTGATTCGTTTGACGATCGCAAAATCGAGGATATCAGGAGAGTGGTTTGGGTTGTCGGTATAGTGAGTGGGAGTGACGGAAGAGATAACGTCTAAGTCGAGTTGCTCAGTGATGTTAAGGAGAGCGATACCGCTGGTGTTAGTCGATAGGCACGTCCAGATTGTATGTTTGGAGTTAAAATCTCCGAACATAATGACTGAATAGCCGAGGACGAGAATGGCCTCGAAGTCGCTACGGATAGGTCTGTTGCCAATTTGCATGTAGATTGAAGCTATGATGACGGTTGGATTACCAGTCATAGCCAATCTACATACAGTGGCTTCCATGTTGAGGAGAAGAGGGGTAGGGAGAGGAGCGCAATGGAAACCTCTTCTGTAGTAAATAGCTGTGCTGCCGAATCCGTCAGAGTTGGGCCTATCGTTACGAGTGAATGCGTAATTGGGAACAGTGAATCCCCTGGTGCGGATTGAGGGAGCCACGTCTCTTGGAGAAGCAATAAGTCTGGCTTGTTGTTCTGAAGGAACAGTTTGAGCTCAGGGAGATTAGTACTAAGGCTACGAACGTTAAAAGAAACTAGGGATAAGCCTTTGGGTTTGATACGACAGGACGCGGGATTTGTGGGTCTAGACACTGTATGTACTATTTAACGAATTTATAAGAATTATAGAATTTATAAAGAACTAAGTAGCGAGTGATGCTCGGCTAGCGCGAATAGACGCTCTTGAGAAGAGCGGGCGCCTCGCAGTTTGCGTGCGAGTACGGCGATTTCGTTAATGTCGACGTTTTGGATGACGTCGAACACGTTCTTCATGTTCTCAGCCAACTATGACTGAGGCGAAGACGACAGAGCGGGACGCGGGCCTGCGGGAGCTACGGGAGCTGAGATAGGACGGGAAGGTGGTGCAGGAGCGGCTGGACCTTGTCTCCAGGAAAGAGCCGGAGTCGGCATCGGCTGTTCGGGCATTGCTTCCGGGGGACCCCGGTTGCGCAGCGGTGGGAAGTTAGCGGGAGTGAGCGGCGGCGCAGGTTTAGGCGCGGCCCTCTTTACGGACGAGCGTGGAGCACGCGGACAACACCTGTAGTTTGCTGTGTGGCCGGACTGAACGCTAGCTTTCGTGAAGTTAATAACATTTAGTGAATCCATTGGGATAATTATATGTATATTTAAGCATATAAAAGAGGCCTAGTTCCTAAAACCTAGCGAACCCTTGCGGCTACCCTACCAGCGATAGGGGGGCTGAGGAGAATGACTTAAAACTAACCGTAGTTCGCCGAAGGCCACTACCTAGAAACCTAAAAAAAAGGGTACGCAGGTAAAAAGTTGACCGCGTTAGGGTCAACTTTTACCGACAGAAAGGGCGAATGCACACGAAAACACAGATATGATAAAAAAATAAATAAGAAAATATAGAAAAATTTAAAAAATATTGAAGAAGGAATAAAATAAAAATAAAAGGACTGGATCAGTACAAATTCGTTGTCACCGCAAAGTATCCTTTGTACTGAAACCAGACTACTCACGCTGGGCACAACACAGCACTCATCACAAACACAACACATCTCAGCACAGCACTTTGAAGTATCACGGAGCCAACACGCTAGACTGTGACGTCAGTGAACTGAGCGCCACTGAATATCGGGAAGGGATCGATCAATCGGAGTGGTCTTGGAACTTCCGTACCGGGCGGCGATCGAAGCGAGAATCGTGTGCATGCTCCAACTATTAACCTTTAAGTACGGTAGTAACGTCTCACAACACGAAGTCAAAGGAAAGTACAGAATCAGATTGTTTTTTGAGGTGCTGTACACATCCCATCTGTAAATTGCCATATTTTTTTATTTTCTAAAAAGGATTTCACAATATACTAATTATGCTTAGAAATATAATAATTATTTAGAGTATAGAGTCAAAGTGAAGAAATAGTTTCCGTCTTGACAAACAAGTATATGTTCTAAAAAAATTTGTAGGTTGATATTTAAAAATGTTTTAGTAATAATAAAATCAAGGCGTAGTGGCATTACTACTTTCTACCATATAAAAAGTTATTTTTACATCACTCCTTGGAACTTTGGTAAAAACTTTATGAATTAAACATTTTATCAATATTTGTATATATTTTATTGAAAAACTTCATTTCAAACGAATGGCACAATCTGGAATTTTATTAGATATTTTTTTAGGTATCTATCTCCGCATATTATGTCTGCCAGAGCACACCTAGGTACCTATCTACCAAATTCACCACTACGGTAGATAAAGTTAAAGATATGGCAAAGTAAAACAGAATTTGTCCGCATATTTCCTGATCCAGTGGGATTTCGTTGATACTTCTGGATATTGAAGCTTTGTAACGATGCAATAATTTTAAACATTAGTTCAATAAATCCAAACATAGAAATTACGCATTAAATATAAACATAGAAACAAATTTTACATTGTACTATTAGTACAGATGTTGTAAGTATTCAATAATGACTGTAGGTATTATTGAATAAAACATTATCATGCACAATTTCTAGTTGTATTTTTTTACTATCTTCATAGCCAGCAAAGGTGCACGTAACCCATAAGGTGGGCATAATATAAGTGGCATCCACACCGATAGATATCATTACTTGTAGGTGTTTATTTGTTTGTATTATCGGTATTGAAAGTGCCGACCTCAGGCTTCAGTTGGAATTGCCATTGATCCTTAGAACGAGCTTTGCTCTGTCTGGTGTTACCATCGTCCCTTGCCAATCCAACGGGTTCCAATACTAATCGAACCAGTTGCAAGGCTCCTTCAGATTAATCGTTTAATAGGTTATGCCAAAAAGATACAGTCAACTTTTTTTGGCTAAGACAGCCCATGGAGTTTAGGTATCCATATTTATCCACGACTATCATAGCAGCATTTATATTCCACGCAAATTTTGATGGCTAATCTGAGTGCAATTGCAATTTGGAAAGTGAAATTTTCTAAAAATGTCGGTAAAGGCAAATCACGTGATTTTTGTATCTGCTGAGTCTTAAAAGAAAAATCTTAATTTAATGAAGTGGTGCTCCATAGCTCTCTGACCAGGGATACAAACAGCTTTAATGGGGAAGAATATTTTAATAATTGATTGACTAGAGACAAACGACCCGTAGTGGGTCAAAACAAAACTGGGAGCGCAACATCAGTTCTCAAGCTCAAGTGACCAAATTTAACCGGAAGTGTTGTCTAGGACCCGGAATTATTAAAATATATAGTAAATAAATTTACCAATAAGTAATATTTCCGTTTTAAATTAATTAACTTTATTTTGGTAGTGTAAAAGGTGAAAACAAAATAGGATTTTATCTCTGGAAGACAAACTGACAGTTAGTTACAAAAAATAAAAAAAATTATAGTTTTAAAAAATCTCTGGTATGGCTTTATGAAGAATCTGTACACCTAACTATTGAAAGTCGTGAAAGAATCATCTGGGTGTTTACTGAAGTTATTGAAAAAAAACCTGACATTTATCAACATTAAGCTCTAGGCCGAAACTGCCCTAATTTTAAGCTAATATTTATAACATTAATTGTCGAAACAATCCCACCCAAGGTGGCGTTATCCAAATACTATAAATTTAATTGTAAGCAAAAAGTTTTATAGCAGATTAATAGCCAAACTGAAAATTCCTGGTGCCAATGAGTCATCTTGTTGACAACCAAGACTAAATAGGGTAAGTTAGAGGGGCACTTGACATAAATTGCTGAAAGATTCGGGTAATGCCTGCCTTTCTTACGAATTTAATGCATCTTTGCATGTCTAACTTAACGAAAATTTCGAAGTGCTGTTTACATATCAAATCTGAGCTGCATGTACGACTGCGTCTTATCCATGGCTTACGTCCACATCAAGTTGTTGCGGGTGGAGTATATAGGCAAGTCGAACTCTAAGGAATACGCTCTTTTTGTTCAGAGCAATCAAATCTGTGTATCAAAGTTTGGTAATATGGTATGGTAATACAACTCGTTTTTAACTTAAAATTTATTTACCAACTTAACGACTTAACGCGTGTATACCAGACGTTAAAGAGCTGCAACATTAGAAGATGAAAGGGCGTGGAACCAAAGCCCCAATTCCCAAGTTCCTATGGCAAGAACATGAGCGGGTTCTATGAAACTAGACGTTTTAAAAAAATTTTTCACGATGAAAAAGAGACCACTAGTTGTGCACTGCGCCCGAGAACATTAACAATTATAGGGGACGCCACAAAATAATCACTTTCCAGTTTTAAATCAGTGTCTCTTAAAATAAATGCGAAGTTGCCTGTAGGATAAACAAACTACCTAGATACTTTTATCTGAAAAATGAAACTATAAAATATAAATTATGCAAATTTTAGCTAGCCTCAATGTTATTAAGACTTCGCCCTAATATACATATGCAGTAAATTAATCATTATTAAGTAACGAATGCCTATCATTTGTATTTTTCTACTGCAATGTTTTACACAATGTTACCACGAAACATTTTATTTCCGGTCGCATTAAGTCTTTTACCCGTAAAGCCATCAATTAAGGCAATTAAGTACAAAATAGGTGATCTGCTGTGAGAGTGAGTCTTCCATTTCACAACAAGTGGTCCAAATGCCTCTTAATGGTATGAATAAAATGTTCTCTGATTTAGAGAAATGTGTTCAAGGCTTGTGTAGGCTTACTTATGTCAGGTCGTACTGGAGGTGAATCTAGTTTTACAAGATTTTATTTGATATTATTACAAGATATTTTATCTTCAAGTGATTGGTGATTTTTACTTGACATATTAACAAGAGTCTGGGTAAACAAAAACTGGAGAAGTCCTTTGTAGTCGTCGGCCATGATACGAGACGATCTCATTTAATCCGCGTTAACAAAGCTAACAACAATCGGGCGACTAGTGTTTTTGAAGACTCATAGTGCTTAATAAAATACGTGATTTTAGTCTAAAAAATAAAGGCTGTTTAAACCTTGTATTTTTTATGCAACATATCATATAAACAATCGGCTGCGCTTCAATAGTTTGAGTTCCATCAAGTTACAGGGCAGCATGCACAGCATGGCAAATTTAGCTTTCATTCAGGTATTCCATAAAGTCACATTTTGTGAATGGTCTGTATGGCGTTTTCTGTGCTTTGGTAGAGTATTAATCTGAGACAAAATCATGGTTGGTAAAGTTATTTATTTAATCGTACGTTTAAGGATTTTATTAGGTTCATTTGCATTTTGATTTGTATAGGTACGCACTTTTCGTAATAAAAATAGAGATTTCCACATTCACGATTGTTGATTAAATTGATCGAATAGAACTATAGAGACTTAAGTATGTGTATTATAGAGAATTAACACCTTCAACTTCATTGTCACTTTGCACCAGATGCTATGTGATGATTGACAAAAGCCGATCGATAAAAAAAATTATGAGTACAAAATTTGATTTAATAAATAAGAAAAGAAAAAGGTAAACTAAATGTTGAGCTTTTGGTCAGTATCCATCATCTTAATTTTAATATTTTATGGAAACCTTGAATATAACATTTTATATAAAGTTTCAACAAAAGCGTGTTGTAGTAAAGTGTATAAAAGTAGGGGTTCGCGATTCTAAATAAACCAGAGAAATAATAAAATCTGGAAAAGAATAATAAACAAAACATAAACATTTTGTATTCTTCTTATCTTATTTGCAAATGTAGCGGCGCACGTGATGAAAATAGCGATATGCTTGGAAATACAACCATATCTGTTGCGAGCTTGAATATTGGACAAACACTTATATTTGCATGTTAGTGCTATTTAGAATATCTTTATGAACTCTATGAGTAAACCGAGTTCTGAGAAAAAATTATCACTATTGGGCACATGCAAAAACATTTGATTAAAACACATTAATTTACTGTTACAATTTTTAAATGTGTAGGTTCTTATACAGAAGTAGACAAGTACGATGAAACCAAGGAACATCATTGGCTACTATGAACAAAAAAATATTAACTTCTGGCTTGTTATTTCGTATCCCTATAAAGTTACAAACAACAGTTATTACATTCGTTAAAGCTACATGGTTACAGAATATAATGGATTTGCTGGCACGTACGCCATTTAAAAATATACAAGTAACCGAAATATCTGAACATCTGACACCGCAGATCAATGCAAACTGCGAAACAAAATGAAACACATACAAAATGGTGAATTACTACCCCACCAACAGGATTATGAAGAAAACATCCACTTTAATACAAAAACACAAAGATTTGTTACATTTAGATGTGAAAAAGTTAACACCAGCAAGTGCAAAACCACCAAAATTGTATGGGTTACCAAAAATACACAAAGCTAAAGTACCTTTGAGACCTATTGTGAGCCAGCTAGACACACCAACTTACAAGCTGGCCCAGCACTTAGCAATTGTGCTCTCACAACTGCGAGGAAAGACAAGTGCATATGTAAAGGATTCTTACCATTTTGTTAGTGACCTTAAAAATCTCAAGTTAACTAACAATGAAACTATGGTTAGCTTTGATGTGTCGTCTCTATTCACCTCACTACCTGTTAGAGACTGCATTGATATAGTAAAAAGGAAGCTAAGTGAGTCAAACTTGCCCGAGGAATATGCAGAACTATTAGAGCTATGTTTAACATCTGGCTACTTCATGTGGAATAACAATTACTACATTCAAATTGATGGTGTTGCCATGGGGTCTCCGGTGTCACCTGTTGTAGCTGACATTTACATGGAGAACTTCGAGGAGCAAGCGCTCCGAATGGCACCTGTTGTGCCGAAGATATACAAAAGGTACGTTGACGACACCTACACTATATTACCTAAGCATGAAGTGACTGCATTCCTAAACCACCTCAATTCCCTTAATTCTAAAATTAAATTCACTATCAAACCTCAAAATCTGCAGTTTGTGAACATTCCATAGACAAGCCCAACCATTATTTAAGATTTGATACCGTGAAGATCCTAGCAAAAGAGAAACATTTTATACCTAGGATGGTCAGAGAAACTATTGAAATTAAAAAACATCCAAATTTCAATAGAAAAGATGGTTGGAAACTTTCATCAACATGGGATCCAATACTTAAAAACATCAAAATGAAAAACCAGCAAACTGTTAGACTGCAAACTCAGGACACAGTCAGTGCCTTTTGTGTCAATCCGGGACGTTATGCGAGAAGACTGAGAAACAGATGGCGTTAATATGTATTGACAATCATGTAGTTTTTATTACTGGCAATAGATGAACAACACCTTAGTCTATCGTGACCACAGCAACTGCAAAGATGCCGAAACGTCGAAATAATTTTAATTTTAAAATTAACTAAAATATACGCGATAATATCCGGTAAAAAGTGTTTTATTTAAAGTATGTATCGTGAAAACTTAAGAAAAGATTTAAAATGAAACAACTTCAATATTTTTGGGCACGATTGCAGTTGCAAATCTTGACAGGAAAAATTTATTTTTATTACTGACGTTGCATGGTTGTTACATTCATGCATTTTATTTTGGTTTAGATATTTACTTTTATTAAATATTGTTCAGAGTAGTAGCGGTTCGAGTCAAAAATATGAAACTAAGGTTTGTAATTAATAGATAGATTTGATGGTGTTATAGAGGGTGTTGGACATGTGCAAATTGCGTAGAGGGGGGTTCATCAGCTACTTTCCCAGCACAGAAAAAAATTTTTTGGCCTCACGGTAATGAAAATTTTTTTTATATTCGACATTTGAAAAAAATTCAAAATCTATATCTTAAACTTTGATAAAATTTACTAAATATGGATGAAACTGCTGCAAATATGTATTTTTTAATTGTCACTGTCGATTTGTTCTTATAAAATCGTTATTTGGGGCAAACTTTCAACAAGAAAAACAATTCGAGTTCAGAAAGTTACTGCATGCGGCAAAGAATAATGTTCTACTATCCGTTACATAAAAAAAACCAAGAGTGATGGATTATATCTAATTTCATAAACATATCTTAAATGTATGCTCTATCTAACGATATGTCGAAAATACATTTATTTATTTGACTGGAGCTATTTACAAGTGTCTACCAAATACCCTGTATTGTGTAATTTATGTGAGACTAATAAGATAGTAATAGTTTTTGTTACTTTCGTACATAATCCAATATTGTTCAACCTTATATCTTAATAATCCATTAAAATGTTACATAAAATTTACATTTCTTTGAGGACGCAATTTTATTTTTGGGACATGTAGGGATGTCAGTAGAAGCTTAACCCCAAGTTTGTGGGTTGCCAATCTGTCCCGCGGCCGCCATCTTGGAAAAAAGGGTGAGAACGCTTTTTTCGCTACAATTTTTTTCATATAATTTCTTACCGTAAAATCAAAAACAAAGAAGTTATAAGCAAAAAAGTGCAAAATATTTCTCAAAAAATTATCTTTTTGCTTTATAACTTTTTTTTTACATTTTACAAGGAAATTATTTCAGACCATTCTTGTAGATGGTTTTTTGAGGAATATTTTTATATTGTTTTATTTTTTTACACCTACTGTCAACATTATTTTGTTGACAGTAGGTGTAAATAAGGTAGAGTCTGTAGACGGGTTTTTTTTACTTGGTATTCCCAGTAGGCATACTCCACGCACAACTTGTAGATGAGGTAATCTTCGACATTATTATATTTTCAATCAGTTATTTGTTAGCTTTTCTATTCTACTCTTCTTCGACTATCACTATGATATGAGGCGCAGGGAATATGAACAGTTACTTCAGAAACTCTTTGAAGAAATAATTCATTGTTCAACTAGTTTTTGAATTTTGCTCGCTAAGGCATAGTTTTCACTCCTTTAGATTTCACATTTCGAACTTAAATGTCTCCAAGAGATTTTTTACATATAAAACAATCACTCATGATGCACGCTTAAAGAAAGTCGCAACGTTTATCACTAAATGAACATTTCAGCACACAAAACTCTCAGTTTTATTGATTAAACTGAAAATTATATCCACAATTTTCAATACGTCTACTCATGGCAAAATATGTAGCACAACTAAAAGAATAAAATGAGGAAGAAGGAACAGCTGAACCTTCGGAGGCTACATGTAATAATAATAGTCATAGCAGGCAGATGTTCATTTGTCCCCAAACGGTAACTCGGACCTTTTCTACCTGCTTAACATTCTCGAAAATGTACATTCCTTTTAGAAATTATTGTAAAAAACAATATATTTTTAACAATATATTTACCCTATAAGGTAAAGAGTCAATAATGAATAAGTCAAATTATAGGGATGTAACAAAAAAATTTTGAAAGTATGTGTAAAAAAAGAAAAATTACATAAAATGAAGGCAAACATTTCGTTTTGACCGGATTCTCATGAGTATTGATGAACCCGGTCAAATTTGAGCGCTGTAAAAGAGTTTTAAAAAATAAAATTAAAAAAAATATTAGATCAATATATTCCTCAAAAAACCATCTACAAGATTGGTCTGAGGTAATAAAAAATAAAACAAAAAATAAAATTTTTTGAGAAATGTTTGCACTTTTTTGCTTATAACTTCTTAGTTTTTGATTTAACGATAAAAAAATTATATAAACAAAATTGTAGACATAGAAATTTGCTACAAATGATGTTTTTACAAATTTTTTGTACGATTGATACTAGCAGATATAGCGAAAAAAGCCCTTTTTCCAAGATGGCGGCCGCGGGACAAGGGTGGGAACCCTACAAACTTGGGGTTAAGCTTTCCAAAAATAAAATTGCGTCCTCAAAGATAAGTTAATTCAGGCCTATAAATTGTTACATTTCAATGGACTATACAACGTTGATAAAAGCGAGAGGCATTTAATGAAACCACATATACTATAAGTGCCTACCGTTAATCTGAAACTATTAAAAAAAAGTTTACGAGAAGTATACGAAAAAACGTTTTTCAAAGAACTTAAATGGCTTAATAATTAAGTTAAAATAAAAACATCCTTTGTTGAGTAGCCTGCCGCCACCTGCGTAACAAATTGGCAACGTATCATTTGAATAGCATAAAGCGTGCGGCGGCGGGCTCACCGGCTCGCACACCTACCTACACAGCGGAGCGCCCGGATTTGATGTGGATGATAATGTAAACATGTGTTGTAGGTAACGTTGCAAGGTATGATCAATGAAAATAATAAACAAAAATAATTAATTGTAACACTTACACATTCAATTGTTCGAAATTTCCGCCGTTTGGAATGGTACACGAATTATAACGACGTATAATATTGTTATTTAATCGTGCAATAAGGTCACTGTTTGTTGTTAAACTTTTTACTTTATAAACGCTAAAATAGTCCGGTTTTTAAGTTCCTCTACGGTATTCACGTCAGTCGCATACACTTCACTTTTCACAAACTCCCAGCTAAAAAAATCCATTGACATGCGCGGCTGTCTCCATACCTTTCTCGGTAAGTTCGCAGAGCTAGAGCTGCGGTTCCGTGGGATTCCCCGTAGATTAAAATCATGTCAGTGTATTCTGACGCCGTGTATGTAGCACGAGGCATTGTGGATGTCTTACGTACTTACGAAATAATTAAAAACTACTCACAAACCAAACCGAAAATACTCAGTTACGTGTCCTATCACAATAAAAACTTAACATTATTAAATGGGACGCGTGAGCGACAATAATCCGTGCTGAATTGCGCAACGTGCACCCCGGATGCAACGCGTCTTCGCAATAAACAAAGTAAAAATTGTGCCCTTGACCTAATTAGCCGAGCCGCCGCCGGCGCCATAGCAACATACTAATCTATTTCTATTTCTGTTACGCTTATTACATTAGAGTGAGATAACCGTGATCTGTACTTTCTTTTAAGGAAAGATTTAGTACAAGTACTTCCTTGTTTGTACTGCAAACTTACGATGGGAAGTGGCAACGTCGCATCGCTCGCGTGAATTTTGTCGTTTAGATAACTACGTATGCCTATAGTACAAACTTACGATCAGGTGATCGGGAAGATACAGAGTGTTTAAATGAAGCTAAGTAAAAACTAAAAAACATTTCTGTGACTAAACTATGGCTTACATTGATCTGATTTTTGTTGTGTAGCCTGATAATGATACACAGAATATGTGGTTTCATATAATGCCTCTCGCTTTTATCAACGTTGTATAATACATCGTCAAGCGACACATTTTAAATAATCTCGTGCTTGCATTATATTACGTATATTTTATTATCTTTTGTAGAGCTACAGAATAAATGCATAGAATCACATCTAATCGATAACCTACCAAAGACGGACAGGCACATTATTTGGACTTTTTAATTTGTCAATTATCTTAAACCATTTTATTATTCCCTGTTTAATGACAAATGATGACTTATTTTAAATACCTAGAAACACGTTTATAATTTGTTTATTTATATGGCCTAAATTATTAACGTGTTTTATGAAAAAGTTAACTGTACCATTATAAAACAGTAAAAACTTGCTTATAAGGACTTAATCCGCCGACGGAAACGCGGGCTTTTCATCTAAACTGATAGTTGAATCGTTTGTAGTGTAATAGTATAGTGCTGTGTTTTGAGCTTCTGGTCTTGCAGTTTGTTGGATGTTGGATTTTATGTTTTAAGTATAGAATCCCATGTAAGAGCAAGCTTTCAACCATCTTCTCTAATAAAAATCGGGCGTTTCGTAATGTCAGTGGCTCCTCTGATAATTCTATCTCAAGGCTTCTCAGGTGTAAAATGTTTTTCTTTGATAAAGTTTTTATAGAGTCTTACTTCATATAACTGGGCTTGTCCATGGAATGTTCACAGACTGCAGACTGTGCTATTCTTCTGTTTTTGATATTAGCTACGCGCTCTTTAGCTCGGGATGACACATTCCGTTTATATTGGCCAAGGCAGGTCCACAGCCGCAGTCAATTTTGTAAACACCTGGATCTGTAAAGGAATGCTTGATTTAACTTGAGCGGTCTGTATATCGTATTGTGGCGCGCCTAAAAAATTTTTCCAATCTTGTAAGGAGAAAAGGAGGTACTTTCGACTGTGTGAGGCTTCAGGCGGTCTCTGTGGCGGAGACGAGGCGGTTAGTAGCTGTTCTTACGAAGCACCTTGATAAGATGCTTGAGTTCATCATTAATGTGCTGGGGTTGCAGATTTTTGTGTTCTTTAAAACAAAGATGAGCCTACGGCAGATGATTGTCTCGGATGGTAGTGGGATTTTTCATTTAGGTATTTATCGGTGTGGGTGGGTTTCTTATGTACATTATGACTAAGAGTACCATTCGGCTTTTTTGTCAATTGGATTATCAAGGAAAGCTAACTTATTATCTTGCTCTAATTCCGTTATAAAGTACATTTTAGTGTTTAGAAATGCAGTAACTTTATGTTGAAGTAAACTAGTGTAAATGTCGTCAACATACCTCTTATAGATGTTCGATAAATTAGGTGCCATGTGGAGGGCATGCGCCTCGAAGTTTTAAATACAATTAACCCTTTACCAGGTCTGGGACAAATCCTGCAGTAGTAGTGATTTTTATATATATTTAAATGTTTAAACAATATATCCAGCGGGATTTCTTAGAGTTTTTTATTGAAAAAGGATTAGACGTTTGTCTTCTATCTCACCTGATGAAAAGTGACAATGAAGACGAATGTGTTACACGTCTATCCATGAAATACCTATTCAATCGACGATTGAAAGAACTAGGACTATAGTTTTCTGGAAAAATAGACGCAGGTAGTTCATTCCACACCTTGGCGACCCGCACCAAAAAGGAACTATCGGCGCGTTTGATTCGACTTCTTGGGATATCTACTATAAAGGGATGGAAGGCTTGTCTACGTCTAGTAGTCCGATATAAGAAGGGTGTGGGTTCAACCTGATAAAAAAGAACATTTGCACACTCTCCAAAATGTAATCTGTAGAAGAATGCTAAACTGGCAACTTTCCGAAGATGTTTGAGGCTTTGCAGTTCTTTGGTGGTGAGGTCAAAGTTGTTTATAATTTTTTAGGCTCTTCAGTCGACTGCATCCATCGCTTCAAGTTGGTACTTTGCAGAACCATCCCAAAGGTGGCTACAGTACTTCATACAAGATCGAACTTGAGCCGTGTACAAATTAAGTAGCTGTTCAGGGCTAAAGTACCGTCGGACCTTCGAGATGATGCCCAACTTCTTTGAAGCAGTTTGCAGCAGTTGGACACAATTTGTTGCCCGAAGTTTAGTTGGGACGATATAGTTACGCCCAGAAGCCCTAGGAGGTCGGTTAAGCGACCATCATGCCGGCCCCTTTCAAAAGCCTTGAAAATGTCCAAGGATACAGCTATAACTTCACCGTGACCTTCCTAGGCTTCGCTCCATATGTGAGTAGCATACACAAGAAGATTTTCAGTCGAGCGTCCGCTGCGAAAGCCATATTGGTTATCACTAAGGAGCTCGTTGGACTCAAGGTATGCCAGGAGACGATTGTTCAATAAACGATCCATAACTTTGCAAAATATGGAGGTGATTGCAATAGGTCGATAGTTGATAGGATCTGCACGGCTTTCCTTCTTTGGTACTGGTTGCACGTTAGCCAGCTTTCAGGATTTATGGACCTTTCCGGATTCCAAAGAGAGTCGATACAGGCGCGTTAGAATGGGAGACAACTCGGCTGCGCAGTGTTTTAACACAACTGCTGGTATGCCATCAGGGCCGCTTGCCTTATTCACGTCTTAATTCTGCAAGCATTTAAGAACCTCCTTTTGGCGAATTTGAACGGTAACCATTTTGTGTCCGAACTGAGGTAACCGGGGTGGGACTTTACCTTGACTATTTAGACGTGAGCAAAGTAAAGAGTAAATAATTAAATCTAGCATAACCATCGTCGTCCGGATTTTCATCTGTAGACTGATATGATAGACTCTTTTTTATTTTTTTTTGTATTGTAAATAATCAAGAAATATTTTTATTATAATATATTTTTAATACTATATTATTAAGTTTTTTCTTGACATAAAAATATGAAATTATTTTCATTACAAAAAAATATGTTTATGGAAATGATTTGAAAAATACACTGATTTTTCTTTTGTCGACTTCGTAACTTAAAGATACTTTTAAGCCTTTTAATTTTTGTTGGTTGATAAATAGGTTCACAGAATGGCATAAAAAGCATCAGTATACAGTAGTAATATCAAAATATTTATACTGACACAAAATAGATTTCAATCTCAGCATTTTTATTAAATGCTACTACTACTTATTGTGTGAGGGTGTGCCACACCCTAATATACCAGTTAATTAAGCTGCCTTTGAAAATCCTATAGGGCTTTGACGTGCCTACTGTTATCTTACCGAAAACAACCGGGACCAATAGCTTATCGTGCCCTCCAAAGTAAGGCTGTACTCAAATACTAAAGCCACTGGTGACCCATCCTAGATCTGCCGCACCGAACGTTGCTTAATTTTTAATATCATCAAGTGACAGACAGAAGCGATTCAACTTAACAACTTTCTCAAATAAGCAGATCCTTCAATATGTATTATAAGAGAATTACAATAAAAAAGGCAAAGTTTATAATTTATTGCACATTGCAATTTACAATGTATTTTTGACACGTGTAGCGAGAAGCCGGTGCCCCTCCACATGCTTGGACTACGCGGACCCCTTCGTTGGTTATATCTGTCAGTGCATCAGTGCTGCCGCATATTGGGATTTCACAGCAACAGGTTTTCTTTTGTATGCAATTTAAAAGCTATGTTTATTAGTGTCCAGATTTGGACACTAAATAGACATGAAATTAATATTTTTCTTGGAAAATGTTGTTTAGTTTAATAATGACCATCACCTGTTTCAGGATTAACATAATTTTCTTTATACCCTGTATGTCAAAATGAAGTGTGTAACCTGTCGTTTTCAGAACTACCTAGTTTATTTTATATTCGTACAAAATTTTGCTAATAACTAAATTTAATGCAATAAAATAAAATACCAGCTACAAATGGTTCCACTTAACTCCTAACTGGTAAGTTTTACAACTGCGTTTTATTAGGTTTATTAATTTATAATACGGTTTAAATCTTAGGGTACTGAATATAATGACGTCAAATTTGAAGATTTGATACTTCATTCAAACCCATCTCAGCATAAAATGAAAGGCCTATTCAAGATTTAATTTTACGAAGATTCAATTTAAATAACACCCAAGAACCGCAATTTCACGAAATTGAAAATTGGAATTAAGTTCGTCTTCTTTACAAGTACCATAGAACGGTACTTCAACTGATTTATGAAATAATTGCAATTAAATATTCTTTGCTATCTTATAAAAAATATAACAAAAATATTTAGTATAAATGGAATATTTGTACGATCAAGAGATAATTTTATTTATACTCTATTATGAATATTCTAATACTTAATTTGACATTTAATGGTCATCTTTTCTTACTTGAACTCGGATCTTTTTACGAAACAACTAAGACCGTTCTTTGTTTTCAACTTTACCTACTAAACAAATATACAGAAATTCCATACCAGCTTGATTCCTTACTATTAATAGAATAATAAAGTTGAAGTCTGCACTAAAGTAAGTCTGATTAAATGAAAACTAATAAAAATAAAGTAAGAAAAACATGGTCTACATTTTAAAATATATAACTCCCTAAGCGAACACTTCTCCGCAACAGATATGTCCATAAATTATTTGTAAACTCAAATTAAAAAACATTCGACTGACAGAAACATTTGAATAATTTTAGATCTGCTGAATCGACTTTCATAAAATATTTGCCAAATATAAAATATAGCAAAGGACACTTTCGATTAGGGCAGCTTCAAAAAAAAAAAACCTTTTCAAAATCGGTCTATTCATCCTTTGAGTCCTTCGAGATATGACGCCACAGACAGATACACAGATACACACATACATAATTTAAACTTGTAACTATATTTCCACAAACCATAACAGAAATATATTATCACAATTTAGTTAAGTTAAAATTCGAATGCACATTTAAAGAACAGGTCATTTCCTAATAGTGTTTAGGAAATGACCTACCAACCCATTTTTGTATAATATCAATAAGTCTCGATACACTTAAGTTTTACGTCGGTAAGGAATATAAATATTTATTTTAATAACTTTAAAAAAAATTGTTTTCATTTACTAGATATATTAAATTTTTTTTTATTTTAACGCAGGAAAATCCTCATGGATACTTGACCCAGCGGGGTTAAGCCGGACTTCTACCGGCTAAAAACCTGCAGCTTCCATCTGGACGCACGGAGTCGGGTCACAAGGAGCTTGCGCATTCGTTCGCAGCCCGACAGCGTTGGTTAGCGCTCTGTGCACTGCCGGCGACGTCCCGAGAGGGAGGGGTCCCTCTCTTGTCATCCCTCATGAGACGGTGCGCAGGAAGCGTAAGGTGCCATCTCGAGCCCTGGACCGGAGGCGGGTTCCCCCGAACTCGCCACCAACGGCTCATGGGACTGCAGGGAAGCTTTCGGCAATGAAAGCTGGCGTCCCGTGCGATGGCGACGAAGCGGAAGGGAGGATGCATCATCATCCCTCGCCCTCTCCGCCGCCTCCTTCGCGAACATTACGGCCTCGCAGAAGGTTTGCACCGCCTGCCGCAATCTCTCACTCTTAATCATTGCGTGAACCACGGTCAGGAGCGAGATGTCGGCACCTAATACAAAACTGCGCATCCCACGCCAGGCATACCTCCAGCGTGTGCGGGGCCGTCTCGTCGAGGCAATCGTCGCAGTGGTGGCACCTGGCCGTCGGTTCCCGACCGATCCAGAACAGGTAACTCCCAAAACAACCATGTCCCGAGAGCACCTGAGTCAGACGGTAGGTCAGGAAATCGAATTGCCTACCCAACCACTGCTCGATAACCTTGCCTAGTGCTAGTCCAGAGTCCGGCACTCGAAAACGCCAGCCTGGTACGTTCCGGGAGCGGGCGATACTGCTGCGAGTCAGGGCGCTGTCGGCCCACACAGGGGCACCATACAAAGTCATCGATCTCATGATACCCGCGTAGAATGCTCGTCTCAGATCCGCCGAGATTGGGCAGCAGCCTTCCCAGGGCTGCAGCAACCCTCAGCAGCCGAGGCTCAAGGTACTCGAAGTGGGGGCGAAAGTTCTACCCAGGACGAGTCCCAGATAGCGCATCGACGGTCTCACTTCGATGTGGACTCCGGATACGACGATATGGGCAACCCGGGGTGGTGCGATCCGTGGGCCATGGAAAACCACGGCGTCGGACTTTTCGAGCGCCACCCGCAAACTCAATCGCCGTATGCGGCCCACCACGAATGCCGCGCCGGCGGTGGCGCGCAAGGAAGCATCCCTGTGACATTTGCCTCGGGCAGTGACCAAGGTGTCCTCCGCGTAGTAGACTACGCAAACACCCAGCACTGTGAGATAATTACATCTTACTCCGACGATGGAGCAAGTCAGAACCTACTGTTTCTTCAATTCTTTTGTCATTCGATATATTCAAATTAAAATTACCTTTTTCTTAATTTATATCGACTTTTTAACTCAATTAGCACGGCATTCTGACGTGCTCGTAAGGCCTAGCCGTGACGTAGGTTGGGTGGATAACTTTCTTACAAAAGTTATCTTAACTACCTAACTGAGCGAGGATATATTTATGCGACGGCCTCGGGAGAAAATACACCTGTCGATTACGTCATTCCTGGTAGGTGGTGTGTATACTTTATATATTTTTTATTGCACGTAATCAAATCTTAAGAACTAAGTACAAAAATAAGTTATTTATCAAAGATCTCGAGAGATCTCTTCCAGCCAACCCAGATAATTGAAGATAATTACACAATGACAAAAGTAGGTGACAAAAGTGCAAGTAATAGTCTAAAAAAACCAAAATTAAAAAAGTTACAAGATATACATAATTTTTTTTGCTTATTACTAAATACACACATACTTATAATGATAAAGAAAACCTACTGATACATACATATGATACATACAGATTATACATACATATTATACATACATACTTAATACATATAATGTACAGAGATGACGTGGAGATTGTTAACTTGAGATGAGATGTTCTTTTAATCTCCTTTTAAAGATCCAAACTGAGGGGCTATTTTGTATGTTCCTCGGCAGCTTGTTCCATAAGAATAGCTCGGACTGTGAAAGACTCGAATCTGAACTTAGTCTTACTTTTTGGACAAGCAAGTGTTTTGGTACGACAGGACCGCATTGAGCGCGTGCTAGGAGATAGAGGTTGGAAACGGGAACGGAGATAGGTGGGACTCATAGGGTCTTTAAGGATATTATACAGCGCTGTTTGTATGTGTTATTCATGACGACGTCGTATAGGGAGCCACTTTAACAGATTGCGGTAATGCGACACGTGATCATGTTTCCTAAGATCAAAAATCTAATGGCCAAATTTTGTAGACGTTCTAACTTATTTAGTAACTTCTCAGTCGCATCCAAGAAGCAGACATCTGCATAATCTAATATTGGTAGTAACAAAGACTGCACCACCATTATTTTTGTTTTATAAGTCAGGAAATATTGCAGTCGCTTAAGGGAGTGGAAAGTGTAGTGCATGCGTTTGCTAATGCCGGCTATATGCGGAGCCCACGACATGTTCCAATCCATTACAAGTCCTAAATGTTTTGCCTTATCAGAATATGGAATAATTACTCCATCATAGATAACACTTGGTACCTTATTAAAGTCCAACGTCCAAGTCTCCCACTACCAATTATTAAAGCTTTTGATTTGGCAGGATTAATGAGTAAGCCAAAAAATTTGGCCCAAGTCTGCACGGCGGACAAATCCATATTAAGCCTTTAAATAGCATTTTCTGCCTCGGATAGCGAAAAATGGCGATATATTTGTAAGTCATCAGCGTATAAGTGAAAATTTGAAAAATGACTTTTGAGATGTTGTGTATAAATAAAGAAAAAAGTAATGGTGATAATACGCCACCCTGGGGTACACCAGCAGTGAGAGTACACCAACTGGATGATGCATCCTTGATCTTCACACACTGCCGGCGGCCATATAGGTAGGATCGAAACCATTCTTTCACCACAGATGAAATATTTAGAGCAGATCAAAGTCAGAGCCAAAATCTACCGAGTTAAATGCACTACTGAAGTCCAATAACGTCAATACAGTGAGCTTAGTATCGTCGATAGCCTGTCTGATATCTTCAGTGATGTTCAACAGTGTGCCAACCGTACTATGAGAAGGACGAAAATCGGATTGGTAAGGGCAAAGGAGATTGTTGGTGGTAAGATATTTGTTTAATTGCAAGTGAACTATAGACTCCAAAACTTTAGATAGGATGGGAAGTATAGAAATGGGTCGGTACTGAGAATATGAAGAAGGGTTTGCTGTTATAAGAAGTGGGATAGCAAGAGCTTTTTTCCACTCAGTTGGAAAGACATTGTTAGTGAGGGAAAAGTTTATTATATTAGTAATAACACTTGCAATCTCGTCCAGTACTGGTAATATCATGTCCAAGCTTAAGCTGTCACTTCCAATAGCTTTAATTGGAATGTTTTGAATTACCTTTTTCACCATCTCTTCTGGAGTTGGTACGAAAAAGAAGGGTAAACTGACAGATGATAAAACATTTGAGAGCAGTGAGAGCGACAAAGATTAAGTTTCGGGGTCCAGAGTGATTGGAGGGGTAGAGAAGTAGTTATTAAGAAAATTTAAATCTATGTTATTCATAGATTTAGTGTTTCCGATGCCCCATATCTTCAGAAAGTTCCATGTTTGTGTCTGATTTAGATTTTCACTCGTGGAATGGATGTAGTTGCGTTTAGAATCTCGACACAGACGATTACACATATTTCTAAGGTGTTTGTAAGACAATAAGTTACTTGGCGAGGGATCTTTTCTATAACAAGATTTAGCCTTATCACGCTTTAACATATTTATTTTTTAAACTGTTTGTTAACCACGGTGCAGGCAATTTGACTCGTACCGGTCGCACAGGGGCATGAGTGTCATACAGATTTATTAATTCCTGTGTAAAAGTGGTGACTGTACAATCCAAATCCTCACAGTTGAAGACTTTGCTCCAATCAAGTCTTCTAGCATCCTCTTTTAAATGTTCAATATTCATTTTGTTAAAGTTTCGAAGCAAAAGAACTGTGGGCTTTTCTTTTTAGGTCGTAGTTTGTAACTTACAAATACTAATACTTCACTTCAAAGAGTAAATATTATATATATAATATACTACATGGGCTATTTTTTTTTGTTTCGGGGGAAGGATGCTTTATGCATACCACCCGGGCGCAGGGTGCACCCGAGTGGTTATGTGGGACTCCCGTATAAGCTAATGAGATCCACGGTATATCTACTAAAAACCCCCTCTACTTCCGCCTCGCCACCTTGTGACGGGGTTACGGGAACGCTTTCGCACACATCCGCGACCTCGCCGGCGGCAGCCGCCCACAAGCGGCTCCATCGCGAAAGCCCGAAGGCCCTCCACGATTAGAGTTACACTTTTCACACTAACTTTACATAGAAAATCACGAAGATATTTGTCGAAACGTACGCTATTATTTCTAAAATCTAAAATGGCTTCCGCATTAAGCAGAAAATCCTGTCCGAGGATTGAATCGTCCTCAACATTCTTCAGGTCGACGTATTCCTGAATATCATTCATTATATAATAAATAATTATGTATTGTACTTTTAATCGTCAAAAATATCTTCGTTCTTGCCAAGCAATTTAATTTATTACCATTTACGGCTGTGATAAACAGATCGTCCGCTTTTTGCATTGTTATGTCATGTTTTTTGCAAAGTCACTTAGAAATCACCGACACTGATGCCCCTGTATCTAATAACGCAATAGTGTCACAGTCGCACATCTGATCGCAAATAAATGGAACGGACTTACTTGAGGTAGGGTTTTTTTCTTTTATCTACGTCTGTTGAAACCCTATTACTGACGCCGATAGGTGTTTGGATTATGCTTTTGTAGTGGCTTCTAGTGCTTCTAGTGGCTTTTGTAGTGGTGTTCCTTGGCTCTGATTTTTTTTTGTTCCCCTCCGCGGGAACGGCAGGAGGATAAAAATGCCCTGACGCATACTCTGGCGCGATTCCAGAGTTATGTGGGACCCATCCCGACGCCTACCAGAACCATACCCACTAAAAACCCCCTGTCGGCTCGTGCATTTTTGCCACTCAGCCTTCATCTGAGCGACGGCCGATTGGAGAAAGAAGCCGCGCTAGCGGGGCCCTTAAGGGGTCAATGAAAAAAATGAAAAGTAAATAATAAAAACATTAAAATTGAAAAATAAAATTGCATTAATTCGGATTTACGTTAGAATTAGAATTTACGTTAGAATTAGAATTTGCGGCCTGAAGGGCCTCGAGATCTAAAGTTAATTGCGTGCGTTCGCTCGTGTGCGCGTTTCTCGGTCTAGCGACTTTGTATTCTGAATCTAAGACAGGAGCAGTATATGAGACTGAATATCAAACAAGTGGATTGGGATGGGATTCGGCGCGTTTGAAGAACGATTCTCAAAGTGTTTTTAGATGCTGTTGTACTGTAGGTAGATCAAGATCTCTGTGCAGGTCCGCGTTGCGCTCGTACCAAGGTGCGTTTGTGGCCCTGCGGCAGAAGAGGTTTTGAACTACCTGCAGTTTGTGCAGGACGGAGGGTTTGGCGTGGGCAAAGACTTAGGCATATGACATGACTGGTCTAACGCAGACCTTATAAAGCGTACGTTTGTTTCTGAAGGACATTTTACTTTTTCTACCTAACATACTGTAAAGCCGACCTAGGTAAAAACGTGCGAGTTTCGTTACTCTATCGACGTGAGGGTTGAAAGAAAGCGTTTGGTCTAAGATGACGCCTAAATATTTGGTACTGCGCTTCCAGGGGATGGGAGTGCCTTGCATTCTCACTTGGAGATTGTCGGCGATACGACTGCGTCTGTAGTCGAAGTAAACCGCAGAGCTCTTCTCTGGGTTCACATCGATACGCCATTTTTGAAACCAAGCACCGAGGGCGTTTATAGCCTTTTGGAGTCTGGTGATGAGACCCGGGACTTTGCGGCCTTTGGTGTAAAGGGCAGTGTCGTCGGCAAAGAGAGCGAGTTCGACGCGTTTTGACGGGACGGGGATATCGTTAGTGTACACGGTGTACAATAGAGGGGCGAGGACTAAGCCTTGAGGGACTCCAGCCTTTATGTGACGGGGCGCGGAAATCGTGCCTTCGTGTTTATATCGAAACGTTCGGTCTTTAAGAAACGACGCGATTATTCTAACTATTCGATCCGGTAAACCTATTTTGTATAGTTTATAAACGAGGCCGCTGTGCCAGACTTTATCGAAAGCCTTGGCTACGTCAAAGAAAACTGCGACCGTTTTAAAACGCCGTGGGTAGAAATCTTCGAGTATGTACTCGACGATTCGATGGACTTGCTGAGGGCAGGAGTGCTTAGCGAATTATGAGAGGATCGCCATCCGTTGGAAACAGATGGTTCCGCATTCGAGAGAGTATGACTCTCTCGAGAAGTTTAGACATTGCCTTGAGGAGGCTGATGGATCTGTGATTAGCCGGGATATTAAGAGGTTTACCCGGCTTGGGTATGCCTATGACTGTCGCTTCTTTCCAAGCTTTTGGAAAGTAGCTAAGGTCAAAGCAGGCATTGAAAATGATAGCTAACAAGGTAAGCACCTGTTGAGGCAGGTGCTTAAGTGCGTGGTTGGAAATACCATCCGCACCCGGAGCCTTTCTGGACTCTTGACTTTTGATGAGAAGCGAGATTTCATCATTAGAGACTGTGACGGGGTCGGCGGTGATGGGGAGAGAGTTTCTACGGAGAACTTCGTCCTCCACCGCTTTGATGTGAGTGGGATTCGCGGGTTGCGTGCTGGGCGAGCATTGAGACGTAACGCTGTCAGCGAAGCATTCGGCTTTCTCTTCGTCTTCGAAGGCGATAGAGCCATCGGGACGAGTGAGAGGAGGGACGTGAGAGGCGGCATCTACGCGTAAGGCTTGGGCCATACTATAATACGCTTGGTGGGACGGGGAGATATTCGCCATGAGATCGTTCATCTGGGCGTCTTGGAGTTCCGCGAGGCGAGATCTAACTTTGCGTTGTAGCTGATTCGCAGTTGTTCTATAGGCAGGCGTGGGATATTTCTTGGCTCTCCGGAGAGCCGCGTTCTTAGCTTTAATAAGATTGCTAATGTCTAAGGGAAGCAGGGGTTTGCCTTTCTTAGCAACCTTTTCGTATACACTGATGGCTGAGTTGATAGCATCAGTGAGAGAATTTACTAACGAATCTATTTTATCCGGGCTATCTAATTGATCGGGCGAGATCGCGAGCGGAGAGTTCGGGGCCTCTAAGGCAGAAACTATCGTATTTTTAAAACATTTCCAGTTGGTAAAGGTCTTAGGAGAAGTGACGTTAACGTTAGGCGGTCCTAGCACGAGGGAGACGGGGCGGTGGTCAGAACCTAGGTCATCGAGTGGTTCGATAGACCTGAGGTCGAGGTTGATATGCTTGACGATTGCAAAGTCGAGGATGTCAGGAGAGTGGTTCGGGTTGTCGGGATAGTGAGTGGGAGTGATGGGGGAGACGACGTCTAAGTCGAGTAAGTTGGTGATGTCGAGGAGAGCTATACCGCTTTGGTTGATTGATAGGCACGTCCAGTCAGTATGTTTGGAGTTAAAGTCTCCGAACATAATGACTGATCGGCCGGGGGCGAGAATGGTCTCAAGGTCGCTGCGGATAGGTTTGGTGCCACAAGGTATGTAGACTGAAGCTATGATGATGGTCGGATGACCAGTCATAGCCAATCTACACACAGTGGCTTCCATGTTGAGGAGAGGAGGGGTAGGGAGAGGACAGCAATGGAATCCTCTTTTGTAGTAGTTAGCAGTGCCGCCGAAACCGTCGCAGTTAGGCCTATCGTTACGTGTAAACGCGTACTTAGGAATAGCGAATCCCCTGGAGCGATTAGGAGTGAGCCATGTCTCCTGGAGAAGTAAAAGATCTGGGTCGTTGTTCTGAAGGAACAGTTTGAGCTCGGGAAGGTTGTTGCTAAGGCTACGAACATTAAAAGATACTAGGGATAAGCCCTTGGGTTTGATACGACCGGACGCGGGATTTGCGGGTCTAGACATTATAATTTACTTATTTACGAATTTATACAAAAAATAAATTTATAATGAACTTAAAAGCGAGTGATGCTCGGTTAACGCAAATAAACGCTCTTGAGGAGAGCGGGCGGCTCGCAGTTTAAGTGCGAGTACGGAAATTTCGTTAATGTCGACGTTTTGGATGACGTCGAACACGGTCTTCATGTCCTCAGCCAACGACGACTGAGGTGAACATTTTAATCAATACTTAATTTCGCGGTAACATATAATGATCATGCGGTTTAATTGAGTAGCGGATATGACAAACGCAATTAAAGCATCTGTCGGGAAAAAGTTAAATGTGATTTGTTGTCTTGGTTCTGAAGGTGGGTTTACTTGACGTGTCTATCTTGCAAAATTACGAACTACGAAGACTAAATGATAAAGACATTACTAAGTTATTAACATCGGCTATTGAAATAGGGTAAAGTTAATCATGTTTTAATGTAACAAAGATAATAAACAGTTATATCTAACTTTTTATTTGAATCACGATCCTATTGGTTATTTTACTACAGGCATACTCTTAGTTTTTGCGAGTTGGCAGACTTTTAAAAAGTTTCAAATATCTTTATAATAACGACATGACAATTTGTTTTTTTTTCTCGGTATATATGTACATAAGTTATTAAGCACTATGGAACATGAGTTGGTCATTGAAATCAAAATAAGGATCTGGGGATCGAAAAGTCAGCCACAAATTCATTGACCTACGGATGCTATCTATTTTAATATTAATGATGAGTATTTGGACTATAACTCACTTGAGTTTAAAGAAAAAGTTTATTCATAGTATTAAATGGGACAGAAGAACTTCGTGTAAATATTGAAATAAAAATTTAATCCTATTTAAATTTTCAGTATCTGAAATTTATATTATTTAAACTTTATTCATTCAATTTACCCTTATCCAAGCTACGTTAGCTAAGTTCTTTAAAAATTCAATGCTTACCAAAACCTGATTGCAATATTTTAATGAAAGTCCTGGCTTCAATGGGTGTTTGTTTAAGTAAGTATCTTGGACTTAATAAAACTCAATTGCTTTTTAAGCTACAACGTTGATGAGTTTGAAGCTTTTTAAAAGATTTTTACCTTTTTTTCACTTGTATCTTTAGAAACATTAATTCGATTATTCTATTTATAGAATTTACAGAAATTCCTTATATGTAGAAAGGAGACGCCCACCAAGCCGGTACTATGTAGAACAGGTCAACGCTGTTCTTCATGTTTTATGTTCTTCATGTGTTCGTATTTAAGAACTTTTCAAGTGGCCGGTAAGCTTGCTCTATCGCTTATGACAACAAATGTCTATCTACAACTTAAATAAAAACAAAGAAAACTATTAAGACATGATTATTTCAAAGGGCTATATAAAAAAAAAATAATCGATTGATAAATAGGCGTGGGATAAAAATGGCATGTAAAGTTCAACTTCTTCCCGATTAGATAGATATCTTGTGTTTCTATAATGTTCTTATTGATGGAATTAACACTATTGATAAGAGATCGGCTTCATTTCTTTTCAGTCCTTCCTAATTCACAATTCTGAACAAGTTTTGGTAAGACTACCTATAGTTTAAAAACCAACATGTAATAATTTATTGTACAAACTTCTGCAAAAAATTGTTTACATAAAATAAATAAAACAAATAAAAAATTTAAGTTATGAATAAGTTATTTTACAAGTTTATTAATAAAGTTAAATTAATTTCCTTAGTACATAACCTCACAACAGAAAACTTATCAATAAATACAGGTTCACCTTGTAATAACTCGTGTTATTGGAATCTTTATGCAATTATTAAATCAATACATTTTGTTTACGTAAAGACTTCATTAATTATTTTAAATATGATACCATTTCTCTCTAAAATATATCGATAAAGTAACAGAACCAATTAGAGCTTTTTAAGTATTTTAACCTAGGCAGGTTAAAATAACTTAATATAATAACAGGCGCATTAACTTACCATAAGCATATGCAAAGAAGGTTACTTTAGTGTAGTTAAACATGCAGGAAATCACATAAATTTCCTGCATGTTTAACAATTTTCAATTTGCAAAACTTGTTAAAAACAATTTTCTAATTGGTACGTTGAAAGATTTACAAAATCTTTGAAAATGTCATACCAACATTAATTACGTACACCATCTTTTAAACATGCTTCCAGATTTGTGCTAAATAAAATAAAAACGTCGGCACAAATAAGGTGATACCCAATATATTTCATATTCCGTACAGAACGATCCTTCTTTCTGGCCAGATATACGACCGTGAAAGTTTTATAGGTAGCGGGATAACCACATTAATTTCCATATAATATCTTTGGTGCCACATGCAAATTTACGATTTTCTGAGCATGACGCAAAGCAAACTTTTTGATTAGTGATCCATTTATCTGAAACGTTTTTATTTGATTTCAACGTGCGTTTCTTTTACAGTCTTGTATTTTTTTTAAATTAAGATTGCATAAATTGATGTGCTGTAATCTAATTACTAGAATAAGTTGTAAGTTCTTCGTTACAAACTAATTAATTTAAGCTTACCGATGTAATGTCACACTTTATTTCATTTACTTGATTCATGTATGTAATGTACTCTGTTTTTTATTATATCAGTTGTATTTACTGTAGATACTGCTGTCAATCAATTGTACTGTATACCGGTGGAAGCTTTTAAATGGCCATCAGTTTCAATTGCCTTTTTACTTTAGTGTTTTTTTTTCAGGTGTAAGCTTCCCAAAAATTTGTGAAATAAAATAAAATAATAAATATCATGGATTGGGATTTCCAACCAATGGTTTTTTCTTTTTTTGAAATTCCAAAGAAATGTTTGTTCACTAACTCATAGCTAATAACTTATAATTTAACTCTGCTGAAAAAACGCAATTTGGAGATGTTTTTTAATCAATTTGTTTATGCTTTTATTGCACACTTCAGAAATACTATGTGTGAAAAAAATTGTTCACAGAGAAAAATGTCATAAAAATTAAAATAGGTGGCCTCATCGCTAAGTAGCAATTTCTACCAGACAACCAAATACAACTTAAAAGCGTTTACAGTGGAAATTTATTTATTTATTTATCTATCTATTTATTTTTCAAGGGAAACATACATATTTATATAAAAAAGCATAACACATAATTAAACCCACATTTTACAATTAAGTTTCCACAGATATTTTACACATGTCAAGTAAACACTAGACAACAAAACTCAAAGTAAAACATTATGGATACAATTTTCAAGTGTTTTTAAATAAAGAAAAAAAAAAAAAATTTAGAGCAAATAAGATTTTGAAATAATATTGGCATATCCTTATTTAAGTAAACAGTGAGCGTTTAGAAAAGTAACTAGCACTTTTGTTTATCCTTTTTTTTTAATGTAAATTTCCATAATATTAGCTTCATGTGTCTCCAAAAAAATAGTTGATTTATAAAGCTTGAATTGACTTGATCAGTTTGTTTTAGCTCCTGTCATTTTTTATTACGATACATAGGATTGATTGTGACCAAGCACAAGTATTTGATTTTGTAATAAAGATTTTAAATATAGGAAATTATAGTCACTATAGAATGTAAGGACTCATTTGTATGAAAGAATATATTTTTTTTTATATCCCTCATAGTGAAAACGATTTATTACACACTGGAGTCCTTATCCTTGGCTGTATAGCTTTTGCCTTCGCCGGCGAGTTTGAGATAAAAAACATAACTTGAAAACGAAACCGTTTCGTTACTTTTGGACTTGTCACTTGTGTGTGTGTGAGGGCCTTGGTTTTGTTCTGACGATTTTCGATTCTTTTAGTTATTTTATATAACGTGACTTTATAAGCCTTTGTGCCTACAGATTCCGATAGACTGCGCTTACGACGACTTATTGCTGTGATTTTTGGACTAGTTGATTAAGTTAAAGATATGGATGAACATTTACGTGTCATTATTATCGTGGTCGGTTGGTGATAGTAGTAATTACCTATGTAAATGTAGGTAATTTCAAATCATAACCTCAAAATTAGTACTCAATGAAAATGGAATTATTATTGTTCCTAGACATACTCCATAATATTTTTTTTTAATGTATCCAGATTTTATGTCCTATTGTTTGACTTCTGTATATACTTTATGTATATTTTTGACTTCTAAACGCTCCACTTTAACTCCAACTAAAACCATGTATGGCGATCTGCCAATGTCCTTTCTTTTAAGATATTTTTAAATTGATTTAGTGAAAAAGGAAAATATATCGATTTTCAAAAAGTGTTGGGTGTAAAATAGTAGATTAAGTCCGTAGTATTCAAGGAACCAGTTTTATTTAAGTTTTCAGTTTTTGCAGCGCGAAGGCTAATTGTTTTATGTGAGGAGTACTCGAAGTTTCACGGACTTTTGTATAATAGTAAAAAAAGAGAACTACTAGTTTTTCAAGCGAGAAAACGAAGGGTGACCTCCTTCCTCCTCCTTCCTCATTTTAAATGGAGAGTAGCTGGTGAGAGTGTCATCTTTCAAGTATCTCGGGCACGTGGTTACTGAGAATTTAAGGGTTGATGCTGGCATAGAGAGGGAAAGGAGAGCGATGGCAGTTCATTGCAATATGTTCGCTCGCAGATTTGCCCGGTGTACCGCAGAGGTAAAACTAACACTCTTTAAAGCGTACTGCTGAACGCTATATTCTTGCAATCTGTGGGTCGCTCACTTCCCTCTAATATGGTTGAGGAGGGCAATGGCTGGATTCCGCGTTAACGCGCGAACGGGTGCCGTTTGAGAGTGTGCGTCGTTTGGATACTTGGGGGAGGGAGAGCTAACAGGTGCAGGTAAGAATAATTTTGTAGAGGCATAAGTGACACTGAAAAGGACTATGGGCAAAAATGTATGGGCTCCGTCCCCACCTACCAACACACATGGAACTGATACCAATGTTTTCCTAAAGTGCCTCCTATGTGATAACAATCCTTTGTTTTAGATAAATGCGTGGATATGTATATATCTGTAATTATTAATTATCGTATATTAATAATTACAAACTGTTTTTATTTTACACTTATTACCATAATGAAAAAATAACTTACTTTACAGTACAAAATATAATAATACAAAGTAACTAAGCAAAAATATATAAAATGATTTTCAACGGGTAATGTATATATACAGGGTGAAAAGAAATTCGATACATTCTTTTTAAAGAGTTGTAATTGTAGAGCCTATTTTCTAATAGATTTGGATATATTTGTATGCATTTTGTGTTTTTTTTAGAAAAATGCCCGATTTCACGCTCTGAATTGAATTTCTAAGAAAAATGGTTTTCCTCTACAATTGGAAAGCCATTGTGAAAAAAATTGCAATGGGATTCTGTATACAACTTGCATAAATAACCTTTTCAACTCATTAACAAATTAAAATAGTACAGGTGTCTACAAAAAAATGAATAATCATTAAATAATAAAAGGGTTGCAAAATTAAGTCAACTATTGTCCATTTTTTATTATCAATATTTTTGTTATAATGTCAATGAAAAATGGTTTTGGTTGAATATCATATATTTTTAAACATACTTTTTATATACATGTTTATCCCAAATCTTGTTCAAATTAAGACCCGCGATTCCTTATACAAGCACGAAGTTTCTTGAACACCTCCGGTTTGATCACCCGCGAGGTGATTGTTTGTTTTATTTGATTCACTGCTAATAAAATGCGTTCCCGGAGTTCTTCCACATTGTTTACGGGCATTCTTTTACACGAATACAGGCATGGTAGCAGATAAATAGGATGGAAAAGGACCGGTATTTCCCTCGGATAATCCGACGCGGCCCCGCACTCCTGCAAGGTTGCAGCCACGTGGTGTTGGTGACGCCCGGCTTTTTTGTCCTGTCACGGTCGCCAAATGTCCAGGCCGTTGGCGGTTAAATAAAACCCTTTAGAGCTGCTGGATACGTTGTTTATTTGTTGATTTTTTCTTGCTATTACAATTAATAACACTGATTGGTTTTGGTTGATGACAATACAAATTGTCCTGCGCTTGGGCGCTGAGGGACGTTAGCACAACACGCGTGTGCACTAGCCGTCGACCGAATGAGAAGTGTCGGCTCGAGCGCTTCCGGCATGCGGGCAAGCTGCTGTCGCATGGCGCGCGGGGCTGTGAGCGCGCGGGGCTGCCAGCGCACGGGTTACTCTTCACTGCTCTCCGCGCCCTTTCCCCGCAACGTCTATTGTACGGCGCGAACAGATCCCTTTACTAAAAAAACCGCTCGGACGGGAATCAATAAAACCTTTGAAGGCGCTTTGGACTGCCCCATCGGAGTAAAATTTTTTACCTTGCAAAAAGTTATCCGAATTTCGAAAAAAATGGTAATCTGTTGGAGCAAGGTCTGAGGAGTAGGGCGGATATCTTAGACATTCCAATTGAAGCTCCTCAAATTTGGTAGCCGTCTGTTGTACAGTGTGTGGTCTAGCGTTGTCTTGAAGCAGCAGTGGTCTAGAACGATTGACCAGTTTCGATTGTTTACGAGCTAGCTTTTTCAGCATGGTTTGCAGTTGCTGACAATAGACATCTGACGTAATCGTCTGGCCAGATTTAAGAAAGCTGTAGTGAATGACACCAGCACTAGTCCAACAAACGCTCACAAGTAACTTTTTTTGAAACAATTTTCGCTATGGGCAGGATTTGAGTGGTTCGCCAGGGTTCAACCATTCTGATGAGCGTTTCCGATTGTCGTACAGAATCCATTTTTCATCACATTTCCTTTAATTTTTGTGCCGGTTGAGTAATGTAACGCAGCAGTCGACGCATGTTTGTCGGTTGTTGCACTCAATTCATGAGGTATCCACCTCTCAAGCTTTTTCACCTTCCCAATTTGCTTCAAGTGGAATAAAACAGTTTCGTCACCAACACCGCAGCCTACAGCTAACTCGGACGTGGTTTGCGATGGATCTGCTCCCACAATAGCCTTCAATTCTTCATAATCAACTTTGGTCTCCGGCCGTCCACGGGGCTTGTTCTGCAGCTCGAAATTTCCAGTTGGAATCAAAAAAAAAAAAACGTTGGAACCAAATACACACTGTGATTTCTTTTGCGATACCGTTGCCATACACAGCATTAATACTTCGAGCCGTTTCTGCAACGTGCCACGGTGGAACTCGTACTCGTAAAATATAACGCGATATTTCAAGTTTTCCATTTTGTAAACAAAGTGACGCAAAGAAAAAACCAAAAGAGGAAAAAACAAATGAATTTCGGTTTTCGAAACACACATACGTGAGTAAATAGCTGTATATAAATTTGAATTTGGAATTCTTAACCAAAGAGGAGATCATACAGATCAAAGTGGCCAGTACGACAAAACACGAATTTCATATTTGAGGACCTAATAGTTCAGGGGCTAGGGGAAAGCGTTAGAACCTCAGTGAAGGTGAGGGTCTTGCAGCGTGAAGCAGCACTGCGGTTCCGTAATAAATACATCGTCATTTGAAAAAACAAGGTCGTCTCGGTCTGCGTGCGTTCTCGAGCGCACGTTGATCGCAGACGCCTTCCCGCTCTATTAGCCCCCGCGCTAATTGAGCACCCAAATTTCACTGGTTGTTGTCGTAATATATAATTTCATAGTTGTATACCGTATTAAGTTTCTAACGCCGTTTTCACGGCGGACAGTGGCTCGTTAACCGTACTAATAAGTTTCTAACGCCGTTTTCACGGTGGAAAGTGGGTTTTAACCGTACATCGTGGAACGTGAGCTTCGTCGACGGGGTTTCGTCGTTTCAGGACTTCAAGTTCCATGTTCGAGTAAGTTATCCGCGTCGTCCTCAACCGCCCTACTGCGTATAGGGTGGTTTTTAGGAAGTTAGTCATCGTTGAGAGGTTCATAGTATATATATTTATATATTGTTGTCCCTCCCCAACCCCCTCCGCAATGGCTTCCCTAAGCCCTGAGGAGCTTCTGAATAAGCTGATCGCTGATTACGACGCCCAAGGCACTCACTGCCCCCCTCATATGATTCGCACACTGCTATCATTTCTCCCTCTAATCATGGCACTGTTCACACCGGCCCCTCAGGCCACCTCCGTCCCTCAGATCGCTCTGGTATTAGGCCCTCCCGCGTCCCCTTCCTCCAGTGACATGGAGTGCGAAGTAGACGCCGTTCCGCGCCGCAAGCGCGCACCCGCAACCGAGTCGTCCTCGGACGCCACACCAACTGACCCTGAGTCTCCCTCTTTTACGCTTGTTAAGAAGCGCTCTAAGAAGCGTTCGAAACAAGACCCGGCGCCCTCGACGCCCGTCCCTACACTTCCTGCGGCGTCTTCAACGTCAGCTGCCCCGGTGTCTTCAACACCCGCTCCGGCCCCAACTTCTGTCAAGGCCAAGGTCCCACCACCCGTTTTCCTTCGGGAAAAGGGTAAATGGACCGAGGTCTCGACATTGTGCAATGAGCACAAAATCCATTACATCCGAGCAGCCAACTCGGGTGAATCTATTAAAATCTTAGTCTCGTCGATAGACGACTTTCGTGCTTTAACAAAGCTCCTCACCGATAAGCAATATGCTTATCATACTTATGCTCTGTCAGAAGAGCGTAAGATCAGAGCGAAACTCAGGGGAGTCCCGTTCGAATTATCGAACGAGGCTATCCTGGAGAATCTGCAATCCCAAGGCTTCCCGGCACTCGCGGTGCATAAAATGCACAGCAAGTACGGGAGGCAACACCCTCTCGCTTTGGTGATTCTCGCCAACGTCCCCAAGTCCAGAGAGATCCTGAAAGGGGTTAGCTCTATTTGCGGCCTCTCTGGGATCTCGATCGAGGCGCCTCATGCCAGTTGTACGGGCACGCGGCAGCCAACTGCCGCGCACCGCCCAGGTGCGTCAAGTGCCTGGTCCCGCACTTCACTAAGGAGTGCAATCGCACTCCTGAAACTCCCTCTCCTCCCGATTGCGTGCTTTGTGGCCAGTCCGGCCACACCGCAAACTACAGGGGCTGCCCTCGTGCACCCCGTTGTATGCGTTCCAATCCCAAGAGGTCGGCACCCAAACAGGCCCCGCGCCTTTCTCAAGAAAACTTTCCGCCGCTGCGTAGCCGGGTTCCTCCGGCTGCAAAGCCTACACAGTCTAGGCCTGCCCCAGAAAACTGGAGGCAGCGCCCCGCATCGAACCCCATCCCGGCTCCTCGCCTATACAAACCCACTCCTCAATCCTCCGTAGCAGACGATATGCGTATCGTCTGCGACGCTATAAAAAATGTCGATGTTAGTGAAATCGCAGTCTTAGCCCGTAAACTTAGGGCTTCACGTACTCCGACAGAGCGTTTGCTAGCTCTGGCGGAGCATAGTTCCCTTCTCAATTCATTATAGGTTCATTTAAATGAATTGATCCCTAAATCATGCTTCGGCCGACCTCTGCCCAGCCCCGGCTTCACCGGAGGCTGCCCAGAACGGCCACCAACTCATGTCCCTTTGAGCACCTTCAGTGCAACTTTCACTACAGGCGGAAGACCCGCTAGCGGGTCTCTGCCAGCGCGCCCAACTTCCCGACGGGTGTCGCTTCCGATGAAGGCTAACGGTAATAACTGCAGCCAACAGGTGGTTTTTAGAAACTCTCTCCCCATCGCCGACCCCGTCACAGTCTCTAATGATGAAATCTCGCTTCTCATCAAAAGTCAAAAGTCCAGAAAGTCTTTGGGTGCGGATGAAATTTCCAACCACGCACTTAAGCACCTGCCTCAACAGGTGCTTACCTTGTTAGCTATCATTTTCAATGCCTGCTTCGACCTTAGCTACTTTCCAAAAGCTTGGAAAGAAGCGACAGTCATAGGCATACCCAAGCTGGGTAAACCTCTTAATATCCCGGCTAATCACAGACCCATCAGCCTCCTCAAGGCAATGTCTAAACTTCTCGAGAGAGTCATACTCTCTCGAATGCGGAACCATCTGTTTCCAACGGACGGCGATCCTCTCATAATTCCCCACCAATTCGGCTTTCGCGCTAAGCACTCCTGCCCTCAGCAAGTCCATCGAATCGTCGAGTACATACTCGACGGCTTCTATCCGAAACGAAAGAAAACGATCGCAGTTTTCTTTGACGTAGCCAAGGCTTTCGACAAAGTCTGGCACAGCGGTCTCGTTTATAAACTCTGTAAAATAGGCTTACCGGCTCGCCTAGTTAGGATAATCGCGTCGTTTCTCAAAGACCGCACGTTTCGTTTCAAACATGAAGGCACGCTCTCCACGCCTCGTCCCATAAAGGCTGGAGTCCCTCAAGGCTCAGTCCTCGCCCCTCTTTTGTATTCCGTATACACTAACGACATTCCCATTCCATCGAAAGTCGTCGAACTCGCTCTCTTTGCCGACGACACTGCCCTTTACACCAAAGGCCGCAGAGCCTCGGGTCTCGTCACCAGACTTCAAAAGGCTGTAAACACCCTCGGTGCTTGGTTCAAAAAATGGCGTATCGATGTGAACCCAGAGAAGAGCGCTGCGGTTTACTTCGACTACAGACGCAGTCGTATCCCCGACAATCTCCAATTGAGAATGCAAGGCACTCCCATCCCCTGGAAGCGCAGTACTAAATATTTAGGCGTCATCTTAGACCAGACGCTTTCTTTCAACCCTCACGTCGATAGAGTAACGAAACTTGCACGTTTTTACCTAGGCCGGCTTTACAGTATGTTAGGTAGAAAAAGTAAAATGTCCTTCAGAAATAAACGTACGCTTTACAAGGTCTGCGTTAGACCAGTCATGTCATATGCTTCGCCAGTCTTTGCCCACGCCAAACCCTCCGTCCTGCACAAGCTGCAGGTGGTTCAAAACCTCTTCTGTCGCAGGGCCACAAACGCACCTTGGTACGTGCGCAATGCGGACCTGCACAGAGATCTTGAACTACCTACAGTTCAACAGTACCTAAAAACACTCTCAGAATCGTTCTTCAAACGCGCCGAATCCCATCCCAATCCACTAGTTCGAAATTCAGTCTCTTATACTGCTCCTGTCTTAGATTCGGTATACAAAGTCGCTAGACCGAGAAACGCGCACACAAGCGAACGTACGCAATTAACTTTAGATCTCGAGGCCCTTCAGGCCGCAAATTCTAATTCTAACGTAAATTCTAATTCTAACGTAAATCTGAATTAATGCAAATTTAATTTTATTGTCAATTTTTAATGTTTATTATTTACTTCTCATTTGTTTTGAGCACCTTCAGTGCTATGTAAAACCCAGCGGGTGACCCCTTAAGGGCCCCGCTAGCGCGGCCTCTTTCTCCAATTGGCCGTCGCTCAGATGAAGGCTGAGTGGCAAAAATGCACGAGCCGACAGGGGGTTTTTAGTGGGTATGGTTCTGGTAGGCGTCGGGACGAGTCCCACATAACTTTGGAATCGCGCCAGAGTATGCGTCAGAGCATTTTTATCCTCCTGCCCTTCCCGCGGAGGGGAACAAAAAAAAAAGTGGTTTTTAGTGGGTAGGTGCCATTCTGGTGAGTCCCACATAACCAACCCCCCGCAGAGGAATTTACCTGTGGGCGGTATGCATGACGCATCTTCCACCTCCCTCCCGCGAGGGTGCCTCGGCAGGTCAAGAATTCTGTTATTAATATTCCATAAAAAATTATATTAGTTCATATTACATATATTGAAATTATCTACAAAAGTTGTTTGATATCACGCCAAGTAAAAAATAATAATATTAAAAAATTTTACTTGACTGTCTTTACTTGGCGGCGCTACAATATATTTCATCGTTGGACATCATTCTGTTAAGCATAGTGTTCAGTTAAGGTGTTAATTTAAATACAACTTTGTATATAATGTGATTTTTTTAATTGTCAACTTATTATTAAATGGCAAAAGCCAAAATATTTAAACTTTCAAATCAAGAGCTTTTAAGTCCCAAATAATTTCCTACCACCTATTCAAAACTATTTTAACCGACAACACGAGCGGGAGTAAAGTTCTTGGCCGCTTTATCAGAAATCAGATATAACGAACCATTTTTATTTATTTATATTATAATACTGATTTATTATTTCCCAAGTCCTTTCTTTTGCTGTTGAACATTACAAATGTCACAGACGATCTACAAAATCCGTGTTGCCACCATATTAAGAAAGCATTTACTTTGACAGTAAGGTCTTTACAAATGATATTGATAGAACCTCGATGATATAAACGATATAATTTTATACAAAGGAAACGGTAATTTTCTGTAACAGTTGTAAATAAAACGTCATTTACTCTCACTTCTCTAAGTAGATATTTAATGTTATCAATCATGCACTTTAAGGTAAACAAATAAATGTTTCCTCTTTATCAGAGTAATACAGTTAGTATTAGTTACGTGTATTAGAAATAAACTAGATAGGAAATACCTAATAGCGGCGTGGATTTTGCATCGATTTCGAGCTAAAATATTAACTTTTACATTCGTGCTACTTTAGATGTTCAAAATTTTTCTACAACTTGTGTAACAACCTACAGTACTAATACTAGTATAAAGTATACAAGAGGCCTTAGACAGATATAACATACACTCCGACCTCGAGTCAAAACCATTGCAATGATGGCCGATCGGGGTTCAGCTTATAATAGAACCAACGTGTTGTACGCGCAACGATGGCTTATGATGTTAAGAACTACATTAAAATTACTTCATTATATTAGTACATATGTTGGTTGTGTACACAAACACGCACTACAGCATGAAGACGTTACATTATATAGGTATTACATCATAACTTTGCTAACCTAATACGTATTGCAAAACTGTTAATCTTGACGAAAGTTTCAGGAAACGGTAGCTTCTTCTACCTTCTTTGTAAGAAATTAGTTTTCAATATTGTAGTTGTTGTATAAAAAAATTATTTCCATTCACTGCTGCTGAACTGATCAGTTGGTTTGGACTGTTATATCGTTTATCATTTAGAATTTGTATTAATTGTGTTTTTGAATAAACTTACTACTGTTTCTAGATAAACTATAATTTTGGGATACCAAATTAGCCTAATATGTTATTTCACATAATATTATGTCCGCATGGTAAACTGCATCTAAATCCACTTAGACTTTTTTAAATATTGAGTAACAAACACAATGATTTTTAGTTTTATAGTAATATAATCTCCCGAATATTTTGAAAGAGCATGAAATCGGATATGTGACAAATCACGATTGATTTTGTATTCAAAGAGAAACGTTATATTGGAATCATAAATCGTATCCCTTGTTGAGGGTGGTTATAAACAATGACATTCTTTTTCACTTTACGACACATTCATAAGTCATAATGTATTACATATTTTTCCTTCCTACATGTTATTTATTGTAAACATAATATCAAATAACCGTATTTTTAAGCTCATTATTAATTTGATAAATATGCAAATTAGGAAAAAACTTGAAGTTACTAAATACACCTAGATTTTAAATATAAAATATTATAAGTTTTTTGCATTGCATTAAGACTAAAAAGTACCTCATTACTGAAGTACAACACAAAACGGATTAAAATTTTACGTTTTCGGCACTACATGTTTGAATTTATTTTCATCATCGCATCATCACATCTCTTGAAAACATTTAAAAATCTTCACAGTCAACAATTAGTACTTTACTCTCGTGGTTAAATATAAGTTCCAAATAAGACTTAACCCTCAAGATCCCTCCAGTCCATTAGTCTAATTGCCAAGCAGTGAGACGACAAAAAAGGATTAGACCCCGCTCAGTCATCGCTTCCTTTTCTCCCATTAATTGATTAGAATTCCTTACACACAGTTTCGGATTGCGTTGTTTTCGTGTTTACTTTGAAAGCATAGTAATATAAAACTGGAAAAAAAAACAAAAAAGTATTTTACACTTTATGTAGCATAAAAGTTAAGCTGTAACTTTATGTAATATCATTAAAATGCAGAAAATGGGGCCAAAAGCCAGAAATAAAAACTAATGTTTTACAAAATTCTTTAAAATTTTAAGTTCTCATTCTGTTTTATTATAAGTACTAAGTAAAATAAACTGTTACAAAGATATTTGGCATTTTTATAATAAGTAACGAGTCTCTCACTTCCTTCTAACACGATTGGCGTTATGCTCGTATACGGTTGCCTTTTGCGAATGTTCCTCGTTTGGATAGTTTGTGCAGAGGGAGACTTGCCGAGCTATTAAATACAGATAAGAAGTAACTGAGCCATGGTAAATATATTTTGTAAAATGACTCCCGTAAAGTTCCTTGCCAGTTCGTCTTCACGAAGGTTTTGTGAACTGGCGGCAAAGACATGCTTTGTATAATATCAACAACATGCACAAGCAACTGAAAGTGTTAAAAAATAAATTTTAGAATTTAAATCTTGCCATTAATCTTGAAAATAAGATTTGTCATTTGTAGTCGTAAAAATGTTTGTTTCACCTCTGGAATATTTTTTTCTTGTGTGTAATAAATATCAACAATAGTTTGACGCCGTTTCTTATTTGGATTTGAAACAGAAATCATGGTGAAAACATGGTAGAACAATACTTAATTACTGTAATGTCCGTAAAACTAAAGTTTGGGGTATTGTTATTTCTTTGAGTACTTGTTTTAGTTCGAAGATAAATTTATGTGTATGAAACTCATAACAAATTTAAGCTTAATTAGTTAAAAATAATTCTACAATACATAGATTTATTCTATGTATTTTAATCAAAATTTGAGCACTAAACCACAAATATAAACACAAACAGATGATTGACAAGTCCAGCCGCCATATTGTATTAAAACAGTGGATAACTCCGCCATACCACCGAAATCAGTGGTTTAAATATTATACCACAGGGATAGTGTTTTTATTCATAGTTTCCAGTATTCATAGAAATTTGGATCTGGTATTGCAGAACCGAAATTCAGAAACTTTTTTCAGCATTTGTCGCCAAAAAATTATCGATAAATCCCAATCATAAAGGATGAAAATATAAAAGGTAAAGCTGAACAGTGAATTTATTTTGCAATGGTTATGTATTCCAAACAATTAAAAGTTTTCGAAAATCCTAAAAACTGTACTTTCCAGCGAATACAAACAATTATCTCGTGCTAAATTCTTGACACTTGATAGTGTCTTTTCAAACATGACAACGCAAATTTTATTTTTAAGGCAAAATGCATTCATTACATAAATCCATTCATTACTTCTTGAGCGTACTAGCAGGAGCCACTTCAAATTGAAACAAAAAATAGGTGTCGTTTGTACGACAAGCTCTGTACAGTGTTCATAGAATATATACATGTCAGGCTTTGGCACAAAATTGACATAAATAATGGTAGTATAAAAAGGTGTCTATTGTTTCTCATTGTTATTGAAAAAGGGGTTTTTTCTTTTTTCAAAAGATTTGCGATTCATCCTTGGACTATAAACAATTTTTTTGCGCGCTACAATCGCGTCGCGGTTTCAGGTGAACATTACCACCTGGACACTACGTATTACAGGATCCTCTTTCGTCTCAGGTTGTATCTGTTTCTCCTGACATTTAGAAGAGGTATTTTTTTCCTTTTTTCGCTCCTACCTCCGCCGGCAGTGGCGCAGACTTTGTCTATCTTTACCTTTCTTTCCAGTTCTCACTTTTATGCCTCTCGTACTTTCAGTTTTCATACTATATCTTTCATTCATACTTCTCGCTTTTGTACTCATGTAGATAGGATTTCCTGACTATACGCCTATTTTGCCGAAGCTTATTTTTTTTTATAGGGGTGGAACACATACGCATATTTTTTATTATCATGAACCAGTACAGTTTGTGTAACAGAACATATTATATAGTTTACATTTTATAGCTTATATCTAGTTATTTTACTCTTATTTATTTCTTTATTTCTTATAAAGTATATGTTACTTATCTCTTTTTTTATAACAATACATTTTATTTAAGTAACATTTCTTATTTGTACATATGTTCTTTTTGGCATAATCCACAGCCACGTCGACTGCTCCAAACTAATCTCGAGAGTTTCTTACTGCACGCCATCCAACCGCATAAGACACACATCTCTACTGCAAGAACAGTAACACTACACAAACTACTCCAAAAACACTTTCATTTTACGCATAGCACACACTTACAATATTTTTTTTAGTCATGTAGATCCTTTCAACACTAGTAAATCCCAATTTAGGCACGCGCTCTTGGACACCTTAAAATAAAACACAAAACAAACATTATTGGCACACAGGATCCTGCCGTTTTGCCAAACTTGTTTTGACAAAATTTTATAATCGAAACAAATTTTAGCAACCTTTTTTTACACCAATGCAACATTTGGAATGATTTTAGTACGCTCATTTTCATTAGGTCAAATTTTAAAGTATGGATAATGACTCGCTCCACTTTCTTTCTGCCTGGCCACAATACAGGTTCAATTGGGTTAGGTTAGGTTTGAATGTAGTTTACCCCTCCCGAATTGGAATGTGCCTTGCCGTGGCGAGGGGCTCAGTACCCCGTTGAAATCCAGCAACGGGTGAAGCAAAACCATTCTTGTGGTTGGGGCGGGCTGCGTCAGTCCCGTATCGGGCGGCAGTCTGCTTCGTCGATGCTCTGTGTCTGACCCATAGTGGGTGGTAGAGTATCCTTTGGTGGTGGGGCGCACTGCGTCTGTCCCGTATCGGGTGGCAGTCGCGCCTCGTCGGTGTCCTGTGCCTGACCCATAGTTGGTGGCAAGACTAGGAGAAGCAAACGCATTTCCAAAACCACTGCTTTGATGCACCGTAAGTGCGCCTACTGGGCTTTCTCTACGGCTAAGGATACGGGATCTGAGATGGAGGCCGTTACAAGGAAGGAAGAAGGAGCGTCATCGCCTCCTTCTAAATCCAAAAAGGTGGGATCGCCAGTCGTGGGCGCAATGTAGAAGATGTTGCTCTTGACGTCGAGGATCTTCGCGTCAAGGAGATGAGGGCTCGTGCAGGTCAGCGCGTTGCGAGGATTCTCAATCTGGACACTACTCCGAATAATTTGAAGGGTGGCTATGTGAGAGATTACCGGGCCTGTGCGAAAGACTTGTAAGAAATCGTGGACTGTTTGTTCCACTGGACGGAAGCGGAAGAAATGCAAATGCTTCGGCGGGAAAACACGCATCTGAGGCGGCATCTCGACTATCTCAAGACTGAGGTTGCAGCCTTGCGTATAGACTACTCCAAGCGGAAGTCTTCTCGGAATCTATGAGGACGCTACGCCTACTGACTTGGTGGTTCAAATAAGGACCACCCTGCTAGAGGAACTGCGGGTCGCCTCTTAAGGTCGGTAGGGGAAATGATGGATGCCAAGCTTGCCAGCATCAAGGACTGACTTTTACCTCCTCCTGTTGTCCGACCAACGCTGGCGCATGAGCGTAAGGATAGACCAGGCCGGTCGGGTTCCATGCCACACTCAGGAGCCCCGCTAACAGCCACCCTGGCTCGACCGGGTATGTCCTCCAAGGTAAGACCAGAGGAATCATGGGCCACCGTGGTGCAAAAGGGCAAGGGGAAAGGCAAAAAATCCTCCCAGCCTGCAGCCGAAACTGCATTGCAACGCCCAAGTTCGAGCGGTTGAGGTCAAGTTCGAGTGACGACAGAGACAGCTACTAGTGCCTCAGCTAAATCGGTTGCCAGTAACATGGCCCGTGCTGCAACTATTGCTAATTCATCAAAGGCACCCAAGGTGAAGCCAACCCCCCTAAAGTCTTCTGCTGTAGTAATTACGCCGGAGTCACAGGCAATCCAAAGTGGGATTATAAGGTGGCACTTATGAAGGCGCACCAAGGAATAAATATAGCTGAAATCGGAATCAGCCAGATTAACGCTTAGATTGCAGCAAATGGCTACAGGGGCTCGGATGTTGGAGCCGCCAGGTTCTTAAAGTGGTGAGAAGCTGGCTGAAAAGCTGCGGGTCACTCTTGGTGAAGTGGCCAGGGTCAGATGGCCAGAAAAACTGGTAGATATACGCATGATTGGGCTTGACGACTCCGTCACTGTTGAGAAGGCAGTGGCGGCAGTGGCAATCAGTGGGGCTGTGTGCCCTCCCAGGTTAACCCGGGCAGCATGCGGCCTGCCTCTTACAGGATATCTTCTGTGTTTGTCTAAAAGTTAAATATTGGAAGCGCGCTCCATGCGCTGTTATAAGTGTATGGAGTTGGGGCCCACGCGCCAGATGTGTCCCTCTGAGGCAGAACGTGGAGAGCTGTGCTTCCGGTGCGGAAAGCCGGGACACAAGCTCTCACTTGAAGTGGCGCCCCGCGATGCGCAGTGTGTGCAGACGCAGGTTGGTCGCAGGCCGTCCGGGCATGTGATGGGGGGCAGGAACTGCGATTCTCCCCACACCAAGAAGAGAGCAGCCCCAGGCACAAGGGCTGCTCGCATCGTTTCGCGCCGCTCGGCAATGGAGGAAGTTGATATGACCGAGTATTTCCTGGATCACTCAACTTCCAGCAGTATAATTTCAACCACTGCGCCAGGGCCCAGAATTTATTTGAGCCATACTTTGTGCCGAGACCATAATGGGCTGGGTCCACCAATGGCAACGTGGCCATTGCTGTATGGGCGGGGGGGTGTCACACACTTACCGTCGGGGAGAGGGGTCCAGGGTTCGAGGCGGCTATAGTTCAGGCATGGTGTGCACCACCCTATGCACTGGCCAAGGTCGACGAGTGGGCTGGTCGCTTCCGCACCGCTCTTGCGGCGGTGTGAGATGCATCCATGCCCCGACCCGTTAACCGGACCATCTCTTGATTGAGAAGCTGGGCTCCTGCGGCCGAGCATAGTCGCCGGGGCTCACGGGTAATGCCAATGGCGATACCGTGAGCCCCAGAAAAAGTAGGAGTCCCATAACCTGCACTCCCCCTTCGGTGTCAGGTAGGCGATGCACCTTTTCACCGCGAAACAAAAAAGTTTGTATGTAGTTAATACACGCGCGAGCCGAGCGAGCGAAGCTAGCGTGGTGCGGCAGCACCCGGCGAAGCACCAGGACCAAAAATTGTACCATTTCCAGCTTTACACGAAAATCGACTTTGGACAATACGACATGAGGTGTTTTATAATTAATATTTTAACAATTGAAATGTTTGCTAAGTAAATAATGAGTTAATAAATTAAGGTTCATCAAATTTAGCTGACATTGAAATTATACTATCGGGTAAACCGCCACAAAAAAAAAGATATTAAGACGACAATGTAATACTAACCTTTGACTAAATTAAAATTGATTACAAGTACTATGCTCCGCACGCCGAATGATGATCCCTATGACGTTTCAACTGACAGTTGTATTAGTTATGCGAAACAATTTCGATAAAATACTGTTTTTTCAGGCAAATGTCATGTCATTCAGCCAGGTCATTCAACATAATAAGCAATATTTATTTATTTTGAAAAAAAGACTACGCGCATTGATGGACATAAAACACTAGATAAAAAAGTAACAGCCTTATTATATTTTATTTTACTATACTTTAATTTTTACGTCACGGATAGCTGCAGTTCAGACTCAGATTTTGAAAATCCGATTGACCCTGTATCAGATTCAGATTGATATAAATAAAATACAAACTCAAAGCATTTGTTTTATATTTCCAACAAATTATCGATATTTTGTTTATCGATGTGTCCCTTCTTAGTCGATAACAGCTTGACGACGTAACTTTTGCAGCACGTACCATGTACATTTGCATTGAGTTTTTTCTATTATTTCCGAACATTACGTAATAATTTCTTAATATTCATTTTTATAATTTACAATTGTACACAATTATGATTTTTTCGTCTTTTTAATGGACCTCTAAAGGATTTGATGTGATAGGACGTCAGTACAATGTTAAGCGCTAACGAACTGTCATAGGGATCATCATTCAGCGAGCGGATTATAGTTAGTAAACGAGTTATTGTTGAAACATTCACTTGGAAAAGATTAGGTTTGCGATACCATTATTTGTGAGTAGTTTATTTGCCAATTAATAATTTGGCAAATGAAATTTTGCGAAACATTATTTGGGCAGTAATAATTTGTAATTATTTTTTGATGAACCAAGGGAAATTCTTCTCACTCATATTATTTGTATTTTAGATATAATTATGCAGTTTCATTTGCATGTATGAACCGTAAGAAAGATGTTATTAGCACAGCTTTTTTGTAACTTATCATTACATCAATAAAATTTAGTATACTCTTTATTTGTACTCTTTTACTTTTACTCTTTCTAATAAATAAATAAATAAAAAAAAATTTGTATACAGTATTTTAATAATGTACATAATTTTTTACATACATATCTATACATTTAAGTTTTTTTTTAACTATATGTAAAATGCTTTTGTTTATAATTTTTTCTCTGTACTGAATATGTAATGTACATGGAAACCTGTTATAGGCATTAGTTTTCGTTAAAACTTTTATTATTATTTTTGTTTGTAATATGCTGTTGGTTTTTTAAATAAAGTGAATAAATAGATAAATAAGTATACATATAAAGCACTTCCCCCTATGATAAGTTGGGATAAAAACGAAATTACACAATTTATATGTTTAAAAAAATTAATTTGTATATTTTTATCTACAAATGTAACACACATCCATAATATTTTAGCCGTAAAAAATAAAGGTCTGCTTTCTAAATGACAATTAAGACATTGAAAAAACATATGATAAGATCAACATTTAAGATCGATCAAACTGCTAAACTCCTATAATCACCCACTTGAATTCAGCTAACGTTTACCATAACATTAAATCCTTTCGTGTGTTGGTAATAAAATTACAAATGTGACCATCGGATGTCATTACGTATTCCGCTTGACCTCCGGTAGGGCTTTAGTGAAATTGCGTCCATTGTTGGCTATCACAGACAGGTTTATTGGTATTGGGGTGCAACCGAATCGTGACGATATGGAAGTTTTCTCAGAATAATATACAATAGTATGCGAGTATTCTTTTGTTATGATTATTAGGACAAAGAAAATGCTTTAAAAAATGCTTTTCGTTATAAATTAATCAAAGCTATTACAAATTTTAACTCGATTAACGCATAAATAAATTTATAGTATCGGGGTTCATTTTCCTGAAAAGTAATTTGCTTAAATGCTGGACTTTTGTTTTTCAGTATTTGCTAAGATAATTTCCACACATTTTTTATTTGAATTAATTTACCATCTTAGTAAAGACAAATATCATGGAAAATGTTGTCCTCTTACAAACAGCTTTAAAAATAAAATATAAGACAAAAAAATTATATATCTGTTTATGAAGTTTTTAACACTTTAACGAAAAGTTCATTGATAAAAGAAAGGTTTATATTAAATAATAATATAAATAAAATATATGGATGTTGAATATTTACTAAATTAAATAGATCCTCAAACAAATATTGTAGTTCCAAACTCATCACTCAAACTGTTATTCCCTATTACTGTCTTTAGATGTAACCAATAATTTACAAATGTTCCGAGTATGTTCCGTAATATGTGGAATCCTTACGAATACAACAAGAAAAGCTAGAACAGCAACGTCTACTTCTAGGGGAAGAATATGAACTAATTATTTTGATATTTGATATTAATTATTTTGATTAAGAATAATTTTGGATTCATCTCCGAAAAATTATCACATTTTTTCAAGAAAAATAATGTTCACGTGGCTTATAGGACAAACAACTCACTTAAATCTAAAATTAACTATTGTAAAGAAAAAGTTGAGGATATATGTAAGGGAGGAGACTATAAATTAAGCTATGGTAATAGCAGGGGTGTTTACATTGGTCAAACGGGACGAAGTTTTGAAACAAGTTTTAAGGAACATTCCGCCGCGTATAGATTAAAACAACCCAATAAGTCCCTCTTTGCTAAGAAATTGCTGAAATCAAATCACAGCTTACCTGACACTTATCAAATTCACTTATCTTTCAGAAGTGCAACATTTATAAATTTTAAAACATGGTTGCCAAGGTCCAATTTTTAATGACTAAATCATTACTAGGTGGTCCTAACGTGTTTTGAACGGTTTTCAATTATTCATTTTTAAATTACTTCTAAGCTTTTCCGGACTGACTGGAGAGCCGGCTATTCGGTCACTTCTCCGTCTGTCATTGAGCCCTGATGATAGGCGAAACACGCATCGGTGATGGAAGAATTGCATGTTTAGAGCTTTCTGCAGATAACACTGCATGAAACGTTATCGGGAGGGATTGCCATGCTATCACTAAACGCTTGAAATTCTTGGACACACAACCGTTGCGGAAGTAACGAAGTTATTTCATAACAATGACAAACCTTTTCTTTAATTAATTTATATTTTTCTTTATCATTTTAATTTATTTATTCTGTTAAGCACAGTGGAAACGCCATCTCACAGGTGTGCGCATAATTTAATCTCCAAATGTATGACTAACCACTATTTCCAAACGAGTTTTATAGTAAAGTTCACTTCGGAGAGGATACAAATTCAAACCTCTTTTAGAACTCTATTTTTTTGTTTATTTATAGCCTTGTACATATTTTATTAGGTCTTTACCTATGAAATTGCCGTTTTTCACGAAATAAATGAAGCGTAATTTTTTTACATATTTTTAATTTCTATTAATCAAAATAATCACCCATGCCATCAATGCATCTTTGCCAACGCATTGGTAGCTTATTGATGCCTTTCTTGAAGAAATCAGCTGGACGGGAGGCAACAAATTCTTCAAAGGCATTTTGTACTGCCTCTCGGGTATTGAATTTTTTTCCTGCCAAGAAGTTATCCAAATTCTGGAAAAAGTAGAAGTCTGTAGGCGCAAGGTCTGGTGAGTACGGCGGATGACGGAGAACTTCCAATCCCAACTCTTGTAGCTTGGAGACCGTCTGCTGTGCAGTATGAGGTCGCGCGTTGTCGTGCAGGAGCAGTGGAGCCGAACGATTGACCAAAGCTGGTTGGAGACGTGCGAGCTTCTCCAACATTGTGTTCAGTTCTTCACAGTACATATCTGCAGTAATGCTTGTCCCGTTTGGCAAGAAGCTGTGATAAATTACACCCGCGTTAGACCACCAAACAGTGACCATCACTTTTCTAGGGGTAAGTTTTCGTTTAGGGCATTGTTTGGGTGCTGAACCAGGGTCCAACCAACTTGCTGAGCGCTTACGATTGTCAAACAGGATCCATTTCTCGTCACAAGTAACAATGCGGTTCAGAATTCCTTCATTTGTATGCCTGCTGAGCAGTGCAAGGCACGTCTCCACGCGTACTTCGCGCTGGCGGTCATTGAGTTCGTGGGGTACCCATTTGTCAAGCTTTTTTACCTTGCCAATTTGACGCAAATGGACCAATATTGTTTTGATGCTAACATCGAAAGCTGCTGCTAATTCAGCCGTGGATTGAGTTTCATCAGCTTCCACAATTGCCTTTAATTCGTCATTGTCGACCAAAGTTTTCGGACGACCACGGGGTTCATTTTTCAGGTCAAAATTTCCATAGACATATTATTAATGACATCTTAATGACATTCTATAATTGCTCTGTGAATGACTAAAACTTATAGATTTAGATTGGCCAGTATTTAGTTCCATTGGTAAGTATAATTTTTTTCTTATTGTCACACTACCCCCCCATTTCTTCTTGATTTCCGTTAACACAAAGGTTGTCTGGAAGAAATCACTACTAGTGATAAGGCCGCCTTTGCCTAGTTTAATGTTTATTTTTACAATTTTTACATTAAAGTCTGCGAGCAATAAAGTGTATTTATTATTAATTTTTTTCCCATAAAGAATTCTCTATTTAAATTGAAATAATACACAGCCTAAAAGTTTCTTTAAACTTACCGTAGATCATCTATCAGTGAAAACTGCTTTCAAATCAGTTTCAATCTACCCTAGATTATGCACAAACTTATATACAAACATTTCAATTATTATTGTTTTGGGTTTTGTTACGTTAATATTATCAGTAAAAATTTATCAGAAATATTTTCCATGTACAGTTTTCTAAAAATTTCTGATTAATATTTAAAAACAGTGTGGATAGACAGAGTGCTGCGCAATTGTTATACAAGCTTAGCCGTGGATAAAAGATTTATATTAACAATCGGAGGAAAAGCTGAGATCTCACTTACCATAGTGTGAGGTACAAATATGTAACTACAATTTTTTAAAATGTAAAATGAGTAATGAGCGTACTGATCCTAAAATAATAGACTGGCGAGTTTCTAAGTTAAAGTTATTTTTCTTTTACCTATTGGTTAATATGCTTTAAATTCCATTACTTATCTCATCAATGTTATTACAATCGCCTTCGTCATGGCGTACACGTGGACAGGCCTTAGAATTTTAGAGCCGTATGCACGCAATCAAAAGTATGGTAGAAAACTATCGGTTATTCTATTATTATTATTCTGTTGTAAAAGTACAGAACCACGTAGAGTAAAAACTTGTAAAGTGGACGCTGAGTACGATAACGCTGTTATAAATTATGGCAATCTAAATACCAGCACCTTATTTAAAAAAAAGCTTAAAGTGGCTGCCATATGCAGGAGTTTGAGTTTTGACCCTACGTCATATGTTTTTGCCGATTAAAATAAGTGGTCCACTAGCCCCTAAAGTATGTACTGTCGTCGTCCAAACACATCGTATCCTACTCGTAGAGACCACGGTATTTCTACTTCATGAGCCCGTGTACCGCCTGGTGTTGGGCATAACCGGATTCAGGTCCTAAAATGTACAATGTCTAAGTGTTATTTGTGAGGTCTGTATCAGATAAAACCCAATATTGGTGAAAACACCTTTGGACATTATGAAGTGGTCGAAAATTTGTTTGGGTGTCTTACGTGTTAACTGAACTAATTGTTCCTCGACTTCTATTAATTGCTCAAAGTGCGCAAAGTAATAATGTATTTTTACAGAAACAGAAAAAAAATATTATAAAACTTATTGTTTTAAAACAAATTAAGATTTCGATCATTAAAAATGAACTTACTTTCACAAAAAAATTGATTCTGTATAGGTACATAAAAACCTAAACATAAAATATATGTTGAACCGAAAATAAAAATAATCATAATAGAATTAGATAGATACATTTTGGTTTTCTTGATAGGTATCGGTGCTACTGGCTTACAACGAGACATGACATTAACTGTATTCCACACGGTAATTTCAGCTTCCATTTGTTATTTTTAATTTAGTTTTAACCAAACACGTGAACGCGAGCTTAGGTTTCACTAGTCGTAGACGTTAAATTAATTGTGCATTCCCGATCGAAGGTATTAGTTTCGATAGCCTATGTCTCTGATATTTCATGAGATTGGTTAGAGTTTACCTTAGGGTAGTTATCATGATGTTAAAAAATACACAGCACTTACATATTGTTTCAGTTGAGCTCTTGAGTTGACCTCTAAAAGTTATTTTAGCAGACCATTGGAAAGTGGCTTTAAAAAATGTGGCAGCAGTCACAGAGGTTGATAGAGTTATGATTTTATTTTCTCATAATTGTTTTATAAAAAACACTTACAATTAATTATGTGTTTACCGTTTGGACGCGAAAAATAGCCGTTAGTATATTTTATAACTGAACATGACTCACAAATCATTCATAGAACTAACAAATCAATTACTCAAAAAAATTTACGATTCTTGGAATTTGCACATGAATATGACAGAATTGAAGTTTGTAGTCGATACTGATATTACTTAACCTGAATTTCCAATATTTGCCAGCCATGAACTGAACAGATATAAAATCGAGTGGAAATTGTATCAACATACTTGTACACAGATAGTTAAAGTTTTTACTTTACATAAAACTATCAGAAATCGCTTAAGGGGAATCATGTATACATTTAAATGAGGCATTCATTTTTCGCGCATTAATACAGTTTAAAGGCAACTTATTTATTTACTTATTTATTAACTTGTAAATAAAAAGCAATGTTACTAACAATCAACATGTAATCAATTCTAACAACTTTCTAAACCGCTTTAAAATAAGTGGTTCAGGCTGTCAGATCGTAAATATTTCGATAGAGTATGATTAAGCGAGGTTTAAGTGTTTGCCTATGTTCAACTACAACACATCTCTGACCGTACATGAAGGGCCGGGGAGTATTTCGCGCAGTAAAAAAAATTAATTTTATTAACATTTAACTTTATAAACTTTTACCTACGACAAAGCAAATTAGATTATGCTGGTTAATAACAATGATTTAATTTAAAAAATTAGTAAATTATATAAAATCCTCACGAAAATATTACGTAACTATGTACGTTTATTCCATGTGAAGTTTCAGGATTTATTGGAATGCCCCAGTTTATTTCAAAAGTCTCTCGAACGCTCCAATCCTTGTAAACCGATAATCCTTTATGTCTGAAGCGCTTTGTTCCTGCACTTGCTGAGAACTCTATGATACGTCTGCTAGAGTAAAGGAATGAGAATTTTGATGAAATGTGAGCGCATCTTGCGAGATTTAGACGTTCAGTTTTTTCATGAAGCCCCTTCATCAGTTCGTATTAAGAAAGTTTTTTTATTTTATTTTTTTTTTGGTTCCCCTCCACGGGAAGGGCAGGAGGACATAAAAAATGCTCTGACGCATACTCCGCGCGCGCGATCGGAGTTATGTGGGACTCGTCCCGACGCCTACCAGAACCATACCCACTAAAAAACCCCCTGTCGGCTCGTGCATTTTTGCCACTCAGCCTTCATCTGAGCGACGGCCAATTGGAGAAAGAGGCCGCGCCAGCGGGGCCCTTAAGGGGTCACCCACTGAGATTCACATAGCACTGAAGGTGCTCAAAAATGAAAAGTAAAAATAAAAACATTAAAAATGAAAAATAAAAATTGCATTAATTCGGATTTACGTTAGAATTAGAATTTACGTTAGAATTAGGATTAGCGGCCTGAAGGGCCTCGAGAGCTTAAGTTAACTGCGTAGGTTCGCCCGTGTGCGCGTTTCTCGGCCTAGCGACTTTGAATTTCGAATCTAACACAGGAGCAGTATATGAGACTGAATCTCGAACAAGATGATTGGGATGGGATTCGGCGCGTTTGAAGAACGATTCTGAGAGTGTTTTGAGGTGCTGTTGCACTGTAGGTAGTTCAAGATCTCTGTGCAGGTCCGCGTTGCGCACATACCAAGGTGCGTCTGTGGCCCTGCGGCAGAAGAGATTTTGAACCACCTGCAGCTTATACAGGACTGAGGGATTGGCGTGGGCAAAGACTGGCGAAGCATATGACATGACGGGTCTAACGCAGACCTTATAAAGCGTTCGTTTATTTCTAAAAGACATTTATTTTACTTTTTCTTCCTATCATACTATATAGACGGCTTAAGTAGAATCGCGCGAGTTTCGTTACTCTATCGACGTGTGGCTTGAAAGAAAGCGTCTGATCTAAGGTGACGCCTAAGTATTTGATACTGCGCTTCCAGGGGATGGGAATACCTAACATTCGAATGTGGGGATCGTTGCGGCGATTACGACGTTTGTGGTCGAATAGAATGGCAGAACTCTTTTCTGGGTTGACATCGATACGCCATTTTTGAAACCAAACACCGAGAGCGTTTACGGCCTTTTGGAGTCTGGTGATGTTATACGGGATCCTTTTACCTTTAGTGTAAAGGGCGGTATCGTCTGCAAAGAGGGCGAGTTCGACGCCTTTCGGCGGGATGGGCATGTCATTAGTGTACACGGTGTACAGCAGAGGGGCGAGGACTGAGCCTTGCGGGACTCCAGCCTTTATGGGACGAGGCGCGGAGAGCGTGCCTTCATGTTTGAATCGAAACGTACGGTCTTTAAGAAACGACGCGATTAATCTGACTAGGCGAACCGGTAAGCCTATTTTATAGAGTTTAAAAACGAGACCGCTGTGCCAGACTTTGTCGAATGCCTTGGCTACGTCAAAGAGAACCGCGATTGATTTTTTACGATGCGGATAGAATCCTTCGAGAATGTACTCGACGATTCGATGGACTTGCTGAGGGCAGGAGTGCTTAGCGCGAAAGCCGAACTGGTGGGGAATAATGAGAGGGTCGCCATCCGTTGGAAACAGATGGTTCCGCATTCGAGAGAGTATGACTCTTTCGAGAAGTTTAGACATTGCCTTGAGGAGGCTGATGGGTCTGTGATTAGCCGGGATGTTCAGAGGTTTACCCGGCTTGGGAATGCCTATGACTGTCGCTTCTTTCCAGGCTTTTGGAAAGTAGCTATGGTCGAAGCAGGCATTGATGATGATAGCTAACAAGGTAAGCACCTGCTGTGGCAGGTGCTTAAGTGCGTGGTTGGAAATTCCATCCGCACCCGGAGCCTTCTTGGACTTTTGCTTTCTAATGAGAAGCAAGATTTCATCATTAGAGACTGTGACGGGGTCGTCGGTGATAGGGAGAGATTCTCTGCGGAGAACTTCGTCCTCCACCGCCTGGATGTGGGAGGGATCCGCGGGTTGCGTGCTGGGCGAGCATTGTGCCGCTATGCTGTTGGCGAAGCATTCGGCTTTCTCTTCGACTTCGAAGGCAATGGTGCCGTCGGGACGAGTGAGAGGAGGAACGTGAGAGGCGGTGTCTACGCGTAAAGCTCGGGCCATTCGATAATACGCTTGGTGGGACGGGGAGATATTCTCCATGAGATCGCTAAACTGAGTGTCACGGAGTTCCGCGAGGCGAGACCTAACTTTGCGTTGAAGCTGATTCGCAGCTGTTCTATATGCGGGCGTGGGATATTTCTTGGCTCTCCGGAGAGCCGCGTTCTTAGCTTTAATGAGATTGCTAACGGCTAAGGGAAGCACGGGTTTGCCTTGCTTAGCAATGATTACGTTGTCGCTGATGGCTGAGTTGATAGCATCAGTGAGATTATCGACTATCGAATCTATTTTAATCGGGCTGTCTAATTGGTCGGGCGAAATCGCGAGCGGAGAGTTCGGTGCCTCTAAGGCTGAAACTAACGTATTTTTAAAGCCTTTCCAGTTGGTAAAGGTCTTAGGAGATGTGACGTTATCGTTAGGCGCACCTAGCACGAGGGAGACGGGGCGTTGGTCGGAGCCTAGGTCATCGAGCGGTTCGATAGACCTTAGGTCAAGATTGATTCGCTTGATAATTGCAAAGTCGAGGATGTCAGGAGAGTAGGTCGGATTGTTGGGATAGTGAGTGGGAGTGATGGGGGATATGACGTCTAAGTCAAGGGAGTTAGTGATGTCGAGGAGAGCGATACCGCTGGTGTTGGTCGATAGGCACGTCCAGTCAGTATGTTTGGAGTTAAAGTCTCCGAACATAATGACTGAATGGCCGAGGGCGAGAATGGCCTCAAAGTCGCTGCGGATTGGTCTGGTACCACTAGGTATGTAGATTGAAGCTATGATGATGGTCGGATGACCAGTCATAGCCAATCTACACACAGTGGCCTCCATGTTGAGGAGAGGAGGGGTAGGGAGAGGACAGCAATGGAAGCCTCTTTTGTAATATATAGCGGTGCCGCCGTAACCGTCGGAGTTGGGCCTATCGTTGCGAGTAAACGCGTACTTAGGAATAGCGTATCCCCTGGAGCGGTTTGGAGTAAGCCATGTCTCCTGGAGATGGAATAAGTCAGGTTCTTTGTTCTGAAGGAACAGTTTAATCTCGGGAAGGTTAGTGCTAAGGCTACGAGCGTTAAAAGATACTAGGGATAAGCCCTTGGGTTTAATACGACTGGACGCGGGATTCGCGGGTCTAGACATTAAAATTTAATTTATTGACGAATTAATACAGAAATAAAAGAATTTACAACGAACTTACTTACTCAGCTAACGCGAATAAGCGCTCTTGAGGAGAGCGGGCGGCTCGCAGTTTGCGTGCGAGTACGGAAATTTCGTTAATGTCGACGTTTTGGATGACGTCGAACACGGTCTTCATGTCCTCGTAGGGACGCGGCCCTACGGAAGCTACGGGAGCTGGGGTGGGTCGGGAAGGTGCAGGCGGGACGGCCGGACGCTGCCTCCAAGACAGAGCCTGAGTAGGCGTCGGCTGAACGGGCTTTGCTACCGGGGGTTGCGCAGCGGCGGGAAGTTAGCGGAGGTGAGCGGTGGCGCCGGTTTAGGCGCAACCCTCTTGACGGTGGAGCGCGGAGCGCGCGGGCAGCCCCTGTAGTTTGCTGTGTGGCCGGACTGGCCGCACAGCACACAGGCAGGGGGGGAAGTGGATTCGGGAGTGCGAGTGCACTCCTTAGTGAAGTGAGGATCCAGGCACTTTACGCACCACGGGGGAGCTGAACAGTTAGCCGCTGCGTGGCCATATAGCTGGCAGCGGTGGCACTGCCCAGGATGACCGCGGGGGTTGGGACGCTCGACGGAGATGTTCGAGAGTCCGCAGATTGTGCGAGCCTCTCTGAAAATCTCCTTCGAGTTGGGAGTATTTGACAGGATTACTAATGCTAAAGGAAAACGCCTACCGCGGTTGGAGTGCATCTTGTGCACTGCTGTGACCGGGAAACCCTGAGACTTAAGGTCCTCGAGGAGTTCTTCGTTCTCGAGCTCGAACGGGACGCCCCGTAGTACTGCGCGGATCTTACGCTCCTCCGGGAGGGCGTAGGTGTGATAAGCTATTTGATTTACCGAAAGTAACCTGGAAAAACTTAGAACTAACAGTAGTACGCCGAAGGCCGCTACCTAGAAACCTAAAAAGGGTACGCAGGTAAAGAGTTGACCGCGTTAGGGTCAACCTTTACCGACAGAAAGGACAGATACACACGAAAACACACAGATATGATAAAAATAAATATGAAAAATAGAAGAAAAATAAATAAAATAGAGAAGAGAAATAAAATAAAAATAAAAAGGACTGGTTCAGTACAAATTCGTTGTCACCGTTAAGTATCCTTTGCACTGAAACCAGACTACTTACGCTGGGCACAAAACTGCACTCAGCACAAGCACAACACTACTTAGCACAGCACTTTGAAGACTAAGGGGCTTAGTCGCAAAGAAAAATCGCACTTCAAAAGCACTCAGACGGAGTAGAAAAACCTTGTAAACCGTAGCACGGAACCAACACGCTAAACTGTGACGTCAGTAGACTGAGCGCCACGGAATATTGGGAAGGGACCAAACAACGGAGAACGGGGTCTTGCACGTCCGCACTGGGCGGCGGTCGGAGCGAGAATGAAGTTTTTTTAACTATTGTGACATTTTTATGTTGCAGTATGACTTCACAAAAGCATGTATGCTGATTTGCTATTTGTTTTTTAAATAAAAAATAGACTATCTCTTAATAACGCTGGCTATTGGTTGGTTTATTACAACTAGTTGTTTTACGCGGTTTCAATCCAGTAACTCCCGATCCAATGAGAATTTCAGAATAAAATGACGGCGGCGCAGCTTACCTATTCAGAGTCTCGGTTTGCGTGCGGATTCTCTGGTCTTAGGCCCTCCCGCGTCCCCCACCTCCAGCGACATGGAGTGTGAAACGAACGCCCCTCCGCGCCGCAAGCGCGCCACCCGCGACCGAGTCATCCTCGGACGCCACCCCAACTGGCCCTGAGCCACCCTCTTTCACCCTAGTTAAGAAGCGCTCTAAGAAGCGCTCAAAACAAGCCCCGGCGTCCTCAACGCCCGTCCCGGTGTCTTCAACAACCACCGCGGCGACTTCAACGCCAGCTACCCCGGTGCATACAACACCCGCCCCGGCCTCTTCTGTCAAAGCCAAGGTCCCACCACCCGTATTCCTTCGGGAAAAGGGTAAATGGTCCGAGGTCTCGACTTTGTGCATAGAGCACAAGATCCACTACACCCGAGCGACCAACTCGGGTGAATCTATTAAAATCACCGTCTCGTCGATAGACGACTTCCGTGCTTTGATAAAGCTCCTCACTGATAAGCAATATGCTTATCACACTTATGCTCTGTCAGAAGAGCGTAAGTTCAGAGCGGTACTCAGGGGAGTCCCGTTCGAATTATCGAACGAGGCTATCCTGGAGGACCTGCAGTCCCAAGGCTTCCCGGCACTTGCGGTGCATAAAATGCACAGCAAGTACGGGAGGCGTCACCCTCTCGCCTTGGTGGTTCTCACCAACGTCCCCAAGTCCAGGGAGATTCTCAAAGGGGTTAGCACCATATGCGGCCTCTCTGGGATCTCGATCGAGGCGCCTCATCGCCGCGGTCATCCCGGCCAGTGCCACCGGTGCCAGTTGTACGGGCACGCGGCGGCCAACTGCGCCGCTCCACCCAGGTGCGTCAAGTGCCTGGTCCCTCATTACACAAAGGAGTGCAATCGCACTCCTGAAACTCCCTCTCCTCCCGATTGCGTGCTTTGTGGCCAGTCCGGCCACACCGCAAACTACAGGGGCTGCCCCCGTGCACCCCGTTGTATGCGTACTAATTCTAAGAGGGCGGCACCCAAACAGGCCCCGCCCCTTTCACAGGAAAACTTTCCGCCGCTGCGTAGCCAGGCTCCTCCGGCTGCAAAGCCTACCCAGCCCAAGCCTGCTCCAGAGAACTGGAGTCACCGCCCCGCTGCACTAGCGAATCCCATCCCGGCTCCTCGCCCATCCAATATCACTCCTCAACCCTCCGTAGCAGACGATATGCGTATCGTCTGCGACGCTATCAAAAGTGTTGATGTTAGGGAGATCGCAGTCTTAGCCCGTAAACTTAGGGCTTCACGTACTCCGACAGAGCGTTTGCTAGCTCTGGCGGAACATAGTTCCCTTCTCAATTCATTATAGGTTCATTTAAATGAATTGATCCCTAAATTATGCTTCGGCCGACCTCCGCGCAGCCCCGGCTTCACCGGAGGCTGCCCCGAACGGCCACCAACTCATGTCCCTTTGAGCACCTTCAGTGCAACTTTCACTACAGGCGGAAGACCCGCTAGCGGGTCTCCGCCAGCGCGACCAACTTCCCGACGGGTGTCGCTTCCGATGAAGGCTAATAGTATACGTTTACTACAGCCAACAGGTGGTTTTTAGTGGGTAGGTGCCATTCTGGTGAGTCCCACATAACCCCCCCGCAGAGGAATTTACCTGCGGGCGGGTATGCATGACGCATCTTCCACCTCCCTCCCGCGAGGGTGCCTCGGCAGCAAAAAAAAAAAAAAACTTACCTATAGTGAATCAATTTTTAAATTCAGTCCTGAAGTTTCAGGGTTTTGAAATCACGAATAATTAATCTTCACAATGGAATAATTTGTTTCTATGCTTTCATTATATTGGGGCACTATCTTGTTATTGGCAAATTTTACCATATTCTTATTATATCAAGGAGTTAAGTAAAAATCAAATTGTAAAGTAAATTTTGATAGTTGCACTGACATAAAATTGGTATATATTTTGTACTTCTGACTAATAATTATTTACAATATCCACGTTATTTTATATTAGTTTCGCATCTTATGTTAATTGATGTTATGTAACATCCTGGTGTTAAAGAGATAGATGTTACGATGCTTTAAAAAAATACTTAAAAAACATAAATTGAAAAAACATACCAACCACATTACAAGACGTTATTAAAATTCTACTTATCCTCTTGTTTGTTTTATTTACAATTGTAGGAAAATTTCATTAAAAAGACAACTCTTTGTCAAAATGTTGTTCCAGCATTATCATATTAAATACTTACCTAATAAGTAAGAGTACAAGCATAATTTCTTAGAAAAAGTCTATATTTACAAGGCATAAAAATATGTTTTTGTACATTATGGTTCTTTTAAACATATAATTAATGAAGAAATGACATTATTGCATAAAACATAGAGTTTTATACCTTAATGAATATACCTGAAAATGTCTACTGGTAGAGTAAGTGTTTTGTTTTCAAGGAGATCGAATCAACATATTATCGTGTTATGACAATGTGTTGTGACAATGGGTGTGCCCCAGGGCTCAGTTCTTGGTCCTTTCCTATTTTTAGTTTATATTAATGACCAGCCATCGGTAGTTAAGAATCAATGCGAGGTCATATTGTTTGCTAACGATACTTCCTTCTTGTTTAAAATCAAAAGACAAGAAATTGACTATCGAGCGGTGAACAAATGCATCTCCAACACAGAGCAGTGGTTTTCAGTTAATAATTTGCTCCTCAATGAAAAAAAAAACGAATGTGTTAAATTTACATTGCTAAATGTCGTAAACGCTAAAGGTAAACATAAACATTGTAGTTAAGAGCCAGGAACTGACTCCTATAAACTCAACTGTATTTCTGGGCATAACCTTAGACGCCAAACTCCAGTGGAGACCGCATGTTGATAGTTTAGCGAAAAGGCTTGGCTCTGCTGCATATGCTGTTAAAAAAATTAGACAAATTTCAAATGAAACAACTGCTCGATTAGTCTATTTTGGTTACTTCCACAGCCTCATGACATATGGTATTCTGTTGTGGGGGAGTGCTGCCGACATCGATACTATATTTATTCTGCAGAAAAGGGCTGTTCGCGCAATCTATCAGCTAAATTTAAGGAAATAAATATTCTTACCTTCCATTCACAATATAGTTTAGAAAATTTAACGTACGTATAAAAGAACAAAACCTTGTTCAAAAAAAATCTGCACAATGTTAACACGAGAGGAAGAAATATGCGGGCAGCTCATAATAGTAGGCTTCATAAAGTCACTAACTCATTCATGGGTCAATGTATACGCTTTTATAATAAGGTTCCTGAGGATATCCAAGGTCTTCCTATTGACAAATTCAAAGAAACTATAAAGGAGAAATTGTGTGCTAGAGCATATTATCCTATTATAAAAACTATTCGATTATTTGGATGATAAACGCCCTTGGGTATAATCCCCTCATTTAACAGGATTGTACTAGTATTTGTAACAAAGCATGTGTAATGTGTCTGTATGTTCGATGAGTTCTTCGTCCCGATGAATATCTAAAGCGTCATTGTCACTAAAGTACGTCTTCTTATGGTAGCGTCGGGTGACGGGTCGCTCACTTCGCTCTAATATGGTTGAGGAGGGCGATGGCTGGATCCCGCGTTAACTCGTGAACGGGTGCCGTTTGAGGGTGTCCGTCATTTGGATACTTGGGGGGAGGGAGACTTGCCGAGCTAACAGATGCAGAAAAGAATAATTTTGTATAGACATAAAGAGACTCTGTAAATTTATTTTGAAAAAAATATACCCGTGAAGTTTCTTGCCAGTTCTTCTTCACGAAGGTTTTTTTAGAACTGGTGGTAGAATCATGTTTTATTTGACGTCAATAAGAACAAGTAATTGTCAATGTTGAGAAATAAATATTTCATTTAATTTCATTTCATTTCATAGCTTACTTCGTGACCAGATAAAACACTAAAGTGGTTGAAAAAACACGAAGTAGGGGAATTTAATACCAAGAATTTGACACAAATAACTTGAACCATGGCGTGATTGGTTGAAATTATTTGCTTGTTTTAGCTTTTGGAAAGAAGTAGGGATCAATGACATCAGTGACATCAGCGATACTGCAAGTAAATTCAAATATAGGCACATCTATTTCTCTCTTTTAAAAGCTCTGTGTCCATAACATTGTAGTTGGGTTGAGTTAATACGAGGGGAGGTCAAAAGGTTGCGTAATGGGTAGGAAGTGGGCTAAATAAAATATAGTTATATTTATGTACTCTTCATCAACCCTAATAAGTTTCTTAAAAGTTTCAAAAACTTGTTAAAACTCTCTTAAAAAATATTTTGTTAAATTGTTGACTTCACTTGATTATCGTCCGAATTTTTTTTCTCGAAGTTCTTTTTTCACTTTTGGTAACAAATTATGTTGTAACGGATCAAGGTCTGAACTTTAGGGTGGATGTTTAATTATTTTGTACCTACATTCCCGACTAACATCTTAGCCTGCAAATTGTCATGCAGAAGCAGCACACTCTCGGAATTCCTTTTCTTTGAAGGTATTTTTTTAGATTTTATTTTATAGATTTAGCGTAGTTTTCTCCGGATTTTTCCGCCCCGCTCCAATCGTCTTCTGTTGACTCTCAGCCATACTTGAATATACCATATCATTTGTAGACAATATTCAATAATATGTAATAATAATTCCAGGGCAATAGTCCCTGAAAACTGAAGACGTCTCATCCAAAAGGGTTCAGGTGATTATTTTTTGCTTGGTAAAGAAGTTGGTTTCGGCAAAGACATTGATTTCCTCCATAACCTTTATTCTTTTTCCAGATTGAGTTGTTTCGAGAGAGGTAACACAATAGTTAATGACCCGATTGTAAAAATAATTGGTTTACATGCTAATTATGAGACGCTTAGTGATATGTTTAGTAAGTATCCCCACTGCCCTCTTTCCCGTCATTTCCCCGCTGCTGTTATACAAAAATTGTTACTTGAGATTTTGTTTTTATAATTTTAGCATAATTTTCCTGTAAATCTAGCAGTATAATAGTAGGATGAGGCGACAATGTCTCGGAGAAAGCCAAGAAAAAGCTGAAGGTTACTTAATGTGAGTTAGTTAAAATGTTCATTCATTGCATCCGATACAGGTTATCATAGCTTAGGAGTCAGAGTCTTCATAGGAATCTATATTTCATATTTGTAAACAAAACATCATCCTAAGCGAGTGTGGTGCGGTAGCACTTACCAAAGTCTAGCTTAAAATAATTATTATTCACAAAAATCTCTAATATCTCCAAATCTACAGGGGTGATAACTCTTAGTTAATTCTCTTGTTGCGATTGTAGTGCATTGCAATAATAATAATAATAATGGTAATAATGGCTTTTAAACGAATACAGACTTGAAAATTTTTAAATATTAGACCTACTATAAATAGGTAGTCATGGCAAGAACAAAAAATATTACATGTATTATTTCTTTAGTTTGACCGATGAAACAAGATATAATTTAAAAAACCACACCAAAATTATATTTCGCAACGCTTCTCATGAATATTGGAAAAATATGTATACACTAAATGCAAATGGATAATTTGATATGATTTCAAAATTAAGTGCATGTTTTATGGTGAACAGCGAGTTTTCAAAAAATTAAAAATAATAATAAATTTTATTTATTATGGCATCCTGGCCCAATTGTTAGTATTACAAATAACTTCTTAGCACTATGTTAGTAACACAATTTATATTTCAAATTAAAATAATTATAAATTCAAAAATTATGTCAAATTTATTCAATGTCTAAGTGTAATATAATACAACTAAACAAATCAAAATAAATTTAATGGAATTAGGTACACATTATATAAAAATCAAAGGTAAATCTTAAATAAAATCAAAATAAAATTTAAATAACAATAAAAATTATACATCATCTTTACACCAAAATTTACATTGAATTGCTTCTAATAGGAACCGCAAATTTGGAAGAAAACAATTTTAGCTGGCTATTGGAACTGGAGCGCATTCTGTACATTAAAGATGCATTTATTTACGGGTAATGGCGAAAAAGTCATCTACTGTGACCAACGCAAACATGGCAGTAGCGCTACAGCCTCGATGCAAACCCAATAACATTCTTAGCCCATTATTATATTGAACTCTAATAGAATTAAGACCTGATCGCGAGCCCCTTCCATGCGACCACAAGTCTGCCGTGTAAAATGATTGATAAAACGCTTTGAAAAGTGTAATTTTGGCTTAGAAACTACACTGGGCAAACCTATGCGCCAGCATGTTGCATCTCACCGCTTTCTCTCAATATCGGCACGATCGTTAAGGTCTCCTGTTAGGTAGTGGTCTAGATATTTTAAATTCGATACTCGTTTAAGTGTGAGTTATTGAGTAATATGATGGGCTCGTACTTGACAGGCTTTTGACAGACTCCAAAGATCATACTCTCACTTTTTTTACAATTGTAAACAAGCCCATGTGAACTTGCGTACTCCTCACATATATAATACTAAGCAATGTCCTAATCGAGCCGGCCGTTGGTCCTAGCAACACCATATCATCCGCGTAGCTTAGGTTCTTAATATTTACATCGTCAATCCTACAGCCTAGCGAACCAGTCGCTATTGAGTTTCTTTATGAGATTTTTTTATGTAAATATTAAAAATCCTCGGCGAGGTTACACCACCCTGTCTCACTCCACAGTTCAAACCATAGTCACTAGAACATACATTTCCCCATTTAACGTTATTCAGTTAATTGCCATACTATTATTTAAAATGTTTAATAATCCCTTCAGGTACGTCTTCTTTTTCAGGATTTTTCCAGAGAATGTCATAATCCACCATGTCAAAAGCCCGCGACATATCTAGAAAGCAGGAGTAGACTGGAGTGTGCCTATCAGTGTCATATTAGAATGTTTGCTTTAGGCATAGTATTGCACTCTCAGTCGATGCTTTTGCCCTAAACCCAAACTGCGCATCGTTTAGTTTTATATAGCGTTCCAGCTCCTTGTCCATCAGTCTATCCAACACCCTTGCAATAACCGTAGAAAGAGATATAGGCCTATAATTAGTGTGGTCTGAAATGTTTCCAGTTTTATTTTTAACTACAGGAAAAACAAATCGCAACACGTCTTTTGGTAAATAAGAGTGACTGATGCACAAAGAGTAAAACATCGCAAGCACCCAAACCAGGTGAGTACTGCTTCAAATATTCAAAACTGAGCCCTGCGATTTCATGCCCGGCGATTTCCCTCTTTACATGTTTTTAATTCACATGCTACCTGTTTAGGTGAAAAGCGTAATAAGTTACTATCATTCATCTTTGGAGACTCGCCCATCAGGGACTTCGAAATTTTCATAGACGAAATTTTGAAATGATTTTAAACATTTCAGCTATATCCTTTCAGTTCTACAGTCGTTAAAAGTGGCAGGTAGGCTTGATTTGATATTTAGCTTGTTAACTTCTTTCCAAAATTTAGGAAAGTTCTTTGTACACCTACGAGATGCTATGATCTTAATTTTTATAACATTTTAATTTTTCAGGCACCACTTCAAAAAATTATAGTTATAAAAATATGTAGTTTCCCCCTAAATACCTTTTGGCTTCCGATCATTCTGTCAAACAGCACACCCGCTCTAGGTTTATTATTAGACAGCTCTACCCGTTGATCGAAAGTTGCTCGCTTATGCGCTTCCCGCACATACCTTTTCCAAATTACAACTATCTTCTTTTTATTTGTGTAAGTTACATCCACACAAACTAGGTAGTAGAACAAGAAATAAGCATTGAGAAACTAATGATAAAGAGCTTTTTTTTAAATAGGCTTGCAAAATTTTGTGATGTTCCTTGTATAGTTTAGGCTTGAAATATAAACTGTCATAAGTTATTTGAATATTAGGTCTTTACCTATGAAATTGCCGTTTTTCACGAAATAAATGAAGCGTAATTTTTTTATATAATTTTTATTTCTATTAATCAAAATAATCACCCATGCAATCAATGCATCTTTGCCAACGCATGGGTAGCTTATTGATGCCTTTCTTGAAGAAATCAGCTGGACGGGAGGCAACAAATTCTTCAAAGGCATTTTGTACTGCCTCTCGGGTATTGAATTTTTTTCCCGCCAAGAAGTTATCCAAATTCTGGAAAAAGTAGAAGTCTGTAGGCGCAAGGTCTGGTGAGTACGGCAGATGACAGAGAACTTCCAACCCCAACTCTTGTAGCTTGGAGACCGTCTGCTGTGCAGTATGAGGTCGCGCGTTGTCGTGCAGGAGCAGTGGAGCCGAACGATTGACCAAAGCTGGTTGGAGACGTGCGAGCTTCTCCATCATTGTGTTCAGTTCTTCACAGTACACATCTGCAGTAATGCTTGTCCCGTTTGGCAAGAAGCTGTGATGAATTACACCCGCGTTAGACCACCAAACAGTGACCATCACTTTTCTAGGGGTAAGTTTTCGTTTAGGGCGTTGTTTGGGTGCTGAACCAGGGTCCAACCAACTTGCTGAGCGCTTACGATTGTCAAACAGGATCCATTTCTCGTCACAAGTAACAATGCGGTTCAGAATTCCTTCAATTGTATGCCTGCTGAGCAGTGCAAGGCACGTCTCCACGCGTACTTCGCGCTGGCAGTCATTGAGTTCGTGGGGTACCCATTTGTCAAGCTTTTTTACCTTGCCGATTTGACGCAAATGGACCAATATTGTTTTGATGCTAACGTCGAAAACTGCTGCTAATTCAGCCGTGGATTGAGTTTCATCAGCTTCCACAATTGCCTTTAATTCGTCATTGTCGACCAAAGTTTTCGGACGACCACGGGGTACATTTTTCAGGTCAAAATTTCCAGAACGGAAGCGGGTAAACCAATAACGGGTGGTGCGTTCGTTTGTAGTGTTCGCTCCGTAAACGTCGTTGATGTTGCGTGCCGCTTGTGCCGCTTTGCTGCCACGACGGTACTCATACTCCATAATTACTCGAATTTTTAACTTATCCATGATGACGAAAAATGTTCGAATGCGTTGAAAACAAAACACTAACTATTAAACAAATGACGATTTTCGAAAAAGAATTCCATGTTTGTCAAATAAAATTAATTTGAAATTAGAATTATCAGTAAAAAAAAAAATATTTTCATTTACATATTTCATTGGCCAGTACGGCAAAACGGCAGTTTCATAGGTAAAGACCTATTATTATGTCGGTTCTGTCTGAGTACTTTTTTAAGAGATGCTTTGACAGTAAACTGTAAAAAATATGTTTAATATGTCTGAATTTTTGATAACGGCAAAACCCATCACTAGTAAATGACATCATGACACTTGCGGACAGAAACATTGTGCTGTCATTAGTGCAAATGCTGTGCTCTTCTTTCACTTTGTACGTGTTACTTTGTTTGAGCAGATATTAGTTCTTTACGGCACCTGCTGCCTTGCACAAATCGTTTTCTAACTCCGCATTCTGTACAAACTTGATTCGAGATATAAAAGAATGTACGGGTGTTATTGGACAAGTTTCTATGAGTTTATTTAATTATTACAGACATTAAAAGGAAGGAGGGTCTCACTTGGACTAAAAATTCTTAAATATTGTTTATTTATTGGATAGTATTATGATGAGAAAAGAGCAGAATTTTTTTAATATTTATATTTAATGACAAAGATCATTGAAAACCTACGTTTTTAGTGTCTACCGTTTAATTCATTCTATTTGAACTATATTCATGTAGTATGTTAGTGATGGGAACTATATAAAAAAACTCTTTTAAATACTTAACGAAATGTTGGAAGTTTGTGCATAATCAGAGGTTGGTGCACACACTTTTATCAAAAGCTTGATGAATTTAATCAGTTTCAGAGTACAGGTTAAGCAGATGAATAATTTTTGCCATGGATTCGTTCTGCTGAAATTCATGGTAATATGTTTTAGTTCACTGTAATCTAGTCCGAACAAGAAACTGTCAGTATTAATAAAGTATTTATAATAAATTGATCAAAGATAAAAACATATTTACAGGGTTGTGTTCTAGTTGAATTTCTCGCATTCACAGTTAATAATAAGTATAAACCTTGTATGGTTTTTGCAACATTGTAAATGAAATGTAAATGTATATATTTGTTTTATAAATAAATAATAAATAAAATGTGTTTATTTCAAAGTCCATGTTGTGTTAGTAAGTACAGAATCTTAGTGCCTATGTTAGTAAAACAAAATGATAAAAATAAAAAAAATTAAAATAAAATAAACAGTAACAAAACAAAAGCTTAACTTATGAATCTACCCTGAATACTTGTATCGGGTAAGTGTACATGAGTGTGCACCCAGTGTCGCAGTATTGGGCAGTCGGGCTTGCGGATAACAGTATGAAAGCCGTCAGTGCGCGCATCCGCAAACATTCCCGACGCACTGCAGTAGCGAGGGAGCCCCAACAGCATTCTCAGACCATTATTATACTGTACTCGAAGAGCGCTGATAGACCTCTGCGTGTAACTGACCCACAGATTGCAAGTATAAAGTGTTCGGCAGTAGGCTTTAAAAAGTGTTAGTTTTACCTGTGCGCTATACCGGGCAAATCTGCGAGGCAACATGTTGCAGCGGATTGCCATCGCCCTCCTCTCCCTCTCTATTTCAGCATCATCCCTCAAATTCTCAGTAACGATGTGCCCGAGTCTTCTTATGGTAGCGTCGGGTGACGGGTCGTTCACTTCCCTCTAATATGGTTGAGGAGGGCGATGGCTGGATCCCGCGTTAACTCGTGAACGGGTGCCGTCCGAGGGTGTTCGTCGTTTGGATACTTGGGGGGAGGGAGACTTGCCGAGCTAACGGATGCAGATAAGAATAACTTTGTGAGTATAGACAAAAAACATTCTCGCTCCGATCGCCGCCCAGTGCGGACGTGCAAGACCCCGTTCTCCGTTGTTTGGTCCCTTCCCGATATTCCGTGGCGCTCAGTCTACTGACGTCACGGTTTAGCGTGTTGGTTCCGTGCTACGGTTTTCAAGGTTTTTCTACTCCGTCTGAGTGCTTTCGAAGTGCGATTTTTCTTTGCGACTAAGCCCCTTAGTCTTCAAAGTGCTGTGCTAAGTTGTGTTGTGCTTGTGCTGAGTGCAGTGTTGTACCCAGCGTAAGTAGTCTGGTTTCAGTGCAAAGGATACTTAACGGTGACAACGAATTGGTACTGAACCAGTCCTTTTTATTTTTATTTTATTCCTCTTCTCTATTTTATTTATTTTCATATTTATTTCTATCATATCTGTGTGTTTTCGTGTGTATTTATCCTTTCTGTCGGTAAAGGTTGACGCAAACGCGGTCAATTACTCTTTACCTGCGTACCCTTTTTTAGGTTTCTAGGTAGCGGCCTTCGGCGTACTACGGTTAGTTTTAAGTTATTCTCCCCAGCCCCCCTACCGCTGGTAGGGAGGTTTACCGCTAGGGTTCGCTAGGTTTTTTATTAAGAAATCCTAGGCATTTGTTATATAAATAGGTGCTAGGTTTGCTAGGGAACCTAGGCATACATTATATATTTATATATTACATATTGTAATTCCAAGCCCTCCAATGGACCTTGTTAATATTCTTAGGTCATTCGCCCAGGCGCTCGCTGCGTCCGGCGTAAGCATACCCGCTGACGTACTAACGCAGGCCTTACAGGCATCTATTGCGTCCCCGGCCCCTCAGGCCTCAACCCCGGCCCCTCAGGCCTCTAATGTCCAGACCCCTCAGGTGTATAGCTCTCCCGCGTCTCCCGTTCCATCCGATATGGACTGCACGTCGGTCTCATCCTCGCGCTCATCTCGCAGGAAGCGTACCACTCCCGGGAGCGATTCAGACTCCGCCGCGTCCGAAGCTTCGTGGGTCGCCGCCACCCTAACCGGTTCTCCTGAGCCCGCGTTCCAGTAAGTTGCCAAACGCTCTAAGAAGCGTTCGAAAAAAGCCGCGGTGTCTTCAACACCCGAGCCAACCCCGGTGTCTTCTACACCCGCCCCCGCGCCGCTCATGTCACTCGAAGTGAACGCGTCTCCGTCGGTCCCTTCGAAGCAAGCGTCGCGCTGCGCTCCCGTCCCACCGAAGCCTCAGCTCCCTCCACCCGTCTTCCTCCGTGAAAAAACGCGCTGGACAGCGGTTTCTAACTTGTGCAAAGAGCACAAAATTAATTACTTAAAAGCCGCCAACGCTGACGAAACAATCAAAATTCAGGTCGCGACCGTCGACGACTTCCGCGCGTTCACCAGGTTACCTACTTTCTTTAAAACAAATCGCGTATCACACCTACGCCCTCCCGGAGGAGCGTAAGATCCGCGCAGTACTACGGGGCGTCCCGTTCGAGCTCGCGAATGAAGAAATCCTCGAGGACCTCAAGTCCCAGGGTTTCCCGGCCGAAGCAGTGCACAAGATGCACTCTAACCGCGGTAGGCGCTTTCCGTTAGCTTTAGTTATCTTGTCGAATACTCCCAACACGAGGGAGATCTTTAGAGAGGCTCGCACAATTTGCGGACTCTCAAATATCTCCGTCGAGCGTCCCAACCCCCGTGGTTACCCTGGGCAGTGCCACCGCTGCCAGCTCTATGGCCACGCAGTGGCTAACTGCTCAGCTCCCCCAGGTGCGTTAAGTGCCTGGATCCGCACATAACGAAGGAGTGCACTCGCACTCCCGAATCCACTTCCCCCCTGCCTGTGAGCTGTGCGGTCAGTCCGGATACACAGCTAACTACAGGGGTTGCCCGCGCACTCCGCGCTCCACCGCTAAGAGGGCCGCGCCTAAACCGGCGCCGCCGCTCACTCCCGCTCACTTCCCGCCGCTGCGCAACCGGGGTCCCCCGGAAGCAAAGCCCGTTCAGCCGACGCCTACTCAGGCTCTCTCTTGGAGGCAGCGTCCGGCCGTTCCGCCTGCACCTTCCCGACCCATCCCAGCTCCCGTAGCTTCTGTAGGGCCGCGTCCTGCTCTGTCATCCGCACCTCAGTCGTCGTTGGCTGAGGACATGAAGACCGTGTTCGACGTTATTCAAAACGTCGATATTAACGAAATTTCCGTGCTCGCACGCAAACTGCGAGCCGCCCGCTCTCCTCAAGAGCGTTTATTTGCGTTAGCCGAGCATCACTCGCTTCTAAGTTCGTTATAAATTTATTTTTTTATTTTTGTATAAAATCGTAAATAAGTAAATTATAATGTCTAGACCCGCGAATCCCGCGTCCAGTCGTATTAAACCCAAGGGCTTATCCCTAGTATCTTTGACCGCTCGTAGCCTTAACACCAACCTTCCCGAGATTAAACTGTACCTTTAGAACAAAGAACCTGACTTATTCCTTCTCCAGGAGACATGGCTTACTCCAAACCGCTCCAGGGGATTCGCTATACCTAAGTACGCGTTTATTCGTAACGATAGGCCCAACTCCGACGGTTTTGGCGGCACCGCTATATATTACAAAAGAGACTTCCATTGCTGTCCTCTCCCTACCACTCCTCTCCTCAACATGGAAGCCACTGTGTGTAGATTGGCTATGACTGGTCATCCGACCATCATCATAGCTTCAATCTACAAACCTAGTGGTACCAGACCAATCCGCAGCGACTTTGAGGCCATTCTCGCCCTCGGCCATTCAGTCATTATGTTCGGAGACTTTAACTCCTATCGACTAACACCAGCGGTATCGCTATCCTCGACATCACAAATTCACTTGACTTAGATGTCATCTCCCCCATCACTCCCACTCACTATCCCGACAACCCGAACCACTCTCCTGATATCCTTGATTTTGCAATAGTCAAGCGAATCAACCTAGACCTCAGGTCTATCGAACCTCTCGATGACCTAGGTTCTGACTACCGCCCCGTCTCCCTCGTGCTAGGACCGTCTAACGATAACGCTACCTCTCCTAAGACCTTTACCAACTGGAAAGGCTTTAAAAATACGTTAGTTTCAGCCTTAGAGGCCCCGAACTCTCCACTCGCGATCTCTCCCGAACAATTATATACCCCGGATAAAATTGATTCACTAGTAAATTCTCTCACTGATGCTATCAACTCAGCCATCAGTGACAACGAAAAGGTTGCTAAGCACGGCAAACCCACGCTTCCCTTAGCCGTTAGCAATCTTATTAAAGCTAAAAACGCGGCTCTCCGGAGAGCCAAGAAATATCCCACGCCCGCCTATAGAACAGCTGCAAATCAGCTTCAACGTAAAGTCAGGTCTTGCCTCGCGGAACTCCGAGACGCTCAGACGAACGATCTCATGGCGAATATCTCTCCGTCCCACCAAGCGTACTATAGCATGGCCCGAGTCTTACGCGTAGACATCGCCTCTCACGTTCCTCCTCTCACTCGTCCCGATGGCACTACTGCCTTTGAAATCGAAGAGAAAGCCGAATGCTTCGCTGACAGCATTGCCGCAAAATGCTCGCCCAGCACGCAACCTGCTGATCCCTCACACATCCAGGCGGTGGAGGACGAAGTCCTTCGCAGAGACTCTCTCCCCATCACCGCCGACCCTGTCACAGTCTCTAATGACGAAATCTTGCTTCTCATTAGAAATCAAAAGTCCAAAAAGGCTCCGGGTGCAGATGGAATATCCAACCACGCACTTAAGCACCTACCTCAACAGATGCTTACCTTGTTAGCTATCATTTTCAATGCCTGCTTCGACCATAGCTACTTTCCAAAAGCTTGGAAAGAAGCGACAGTCATAGGCATCCCCAAGCCGGGCAAACCTCTGAACGTCCCGGCTAATCACAGACCCATCAGCCTCCTCAAGGCAATGTCTAAACTTCTCGAGAGAGTCATACTCTCTCGAATGCGGAACCATCTGTTTCCAACGGATAGCAATCCTCTGCAAACTGCAGGTAGTTCAAAATTTCTTTTGCCGCAGGGCCACAAACGCACCGTGGTACGTGCGTAACGCGGACTTGCATAGAGATCTTGAACTGCCTACAGTACAACAACACCTCAAAACACTCTCTGAAGCGTTCTTCAAACGCTCCGAAACCCATCCCAATCCTCTAGTTCGTGATTCAGTCTCATATACTACTCCTGTTTTAGATTCGAAGTTCAAAGTCGCTAGGCCTAGGAATGCGCAAGCGTACTCATCCACTAGACTGTCAGCCGATCTCGAAGCCCTTCTGGCCGCAAATTCTAATTCTAACGTAAATTCTAATTCTAACGTAAATCCTAATTCTAACGTAAATGTGAATTAATTCAATTTTATTTTGCAATTTTTAATTTTTGTTTTAACTATTGATTTTCATTTTGAGCACCTTCAGTGCTATGTATTCACCTTCAGTGCTTTGAGCACCTTCAGTGCTATGTAATCCCAGCGGGTGACCCCTTCTGGGCCCCGCTAGCGCGGCCTCTTTCTCTAATTGGTCGTCGCTCAGATGAAGGCTAAGTGGCAAAAATGCACGAGCCGACAGGGGGTTTTTAGTGGGTATGGTCCTGGTAGGCGTCGGGACGAGTCCCACATAACTCTGGAATCGCGCCAGAGTATGCGTCAGGGCATTTTTATCCTCCTGCCCTTCCCGCGGAGGGGAACAAAAAAAAAATATAGACAAAAAGAGACTATAAATTTATTTAAAAAAAAAATACCCGTGAAGTTTCTTGCCAGTTCTTCTTCACGAAGGTTTTTTCGAACTGGTGGTAGAGACATGTTTTATTTGACATCAATAAGAACAAGTAATTGTCAATGTTGAGAAATAAATATTTCATTTCCTTTCCTTTTGATTTCATACTTGAAGGATGACACTCTCACCAGCTCCTCTCCATTTAAAATTACAGGGAGCAAGGAGATCACCTTGCGTTTTCTCGCTTGAAAAACTAGTAGCTTGCTTTTTTTACTATTATACAAAATGCCGTGTTACTTCGAATACTCCTCTCATAAAGCAACACCTTCTGAGCGCAGCAATCGAAGGCCTCAGCAACACCATATCGTCTGCGTAGCTGATACTATTGACACAGTGTCCATCAATTGAGCAGCCAACACGGGCGTTGCAGAGCCCAACTATTAGCTCGTTTATATAAAGGTTGAAAAATGAGGGAGACGTCAGTCCACCCTGTCTTACCCCACACTCCAACCTGTACACATCAGAAAACTGATTTAGCCATTTGACCTGCTTAGTCTGGTGGCCGTTCCAAAACTTTGAGATTTTCATGAGCTCTCAGGGCACACCAGTATCAGTTAGTTTACTCTACAAAATATCATAAATCACCAGGTCAAATGCAGGTCAGAAAGACAGGTCGAGAAAAGCAGCATATACTGCAGTATTTCTCTCTGTATAAAACTTGACCGTGTGTTTGAGAGCCAGTATAGGACACTCTGTTTACAGATGAGGCCTAAATCCAAATTAAGCGTCATGCAGGACTAGGTGACACTAGAGCTGCCTCTCAATCAAACCGTCAAGTACCTTAGAGGTTACAGTCGCCAATGAGATCGGTCTGTAGTTATTTATGTCAGCAATATCACCGGTTTTATTGTTACGGTTGGAATCACTAACGATTTCATCAACTTACCCGGCAAGTATGAGTGGCTAATACATAAGGTGAAGAGCAAACCTAACAGTCTGAACACTGAACACAGAGGTGCGGACCAGCATTTGCCCCTCGTCATTCCTTTAATCAGCATCGCAATTTCTTTGGCCGTAATACGTTCCGGCACGCCCAACACGATGACGTCAGCATCAACACCTTGTAACTTTAATGGTGATTGGACCTGAAAGTGGGAGCGAAACATGTTAGCTACGTCCTTGGGGCTCTGAAGTCCCACGATGCTCACCGGTACACTCGGTTTGGGACTCAGTTTTTTTGTGCTCTTCCAAAAACCACGAAAATCTTTATTATTGTGTTGTGGAGCTAAAATATTCATTTTGACTTTATCTTGTCAAAACATGACAGTATTTTAATTTCACTATATGCAGAACTCCGTAATTTATCGAACGCTAAAAACATTTAACAATATGTCAAAATCAATCGACTTATTCAATGGTTCCAAACAAAAGTTCAAAAAGCAAATCATTGAGTATCTAACTGCGACTTGAGTATGAAAATTGTGAAAATATATGGATTACTGTTACAATTTGCATACATAGACATACACACACATACACACACACCTCACAGACACAGACACTACACACCCCACACCCATCATATTATATATACCTAAATTTTTAATCTTTCAATGTGTACACTTTAACTAATTTAACAATTTTTTTAAACTCATTAATAGCTCTCTATGTGGATATTTAAATATAATGTAAATCCGTTATTGGATGTAGGATTTAATTTGAAAGTCTTACTGTTCGTATATAAATTAAGGTCTGTGGATTTTGTGAATGTTAAATAAATAAATAATTTTCTCGAACGACACATATTATCATAAACGTGACCCTGCCGAGGCCGACCGCACTAAACTCAAATCAGAAATGTTTTCCTTGCATCCGTTCCATCCAGCAATGGGCCGACCGTGCGAATTACTCTCACTCTTCTTACCAATGTACTAGTCTTCGCGGCCTTTTGCAATAACAAAATATTTTACTGTGCAATTTATCTATTATTTTTGTATGTTCTACACTATTATTTTTACATATTGTATCACAACATCATTCCAACTCACAAGGAAATTCGATTAATTTTAATTTAATATTACAAAAATTACAGTAAGTCTCAATTTGTTGCTCATCTCGTTCACCCCACTAACTCTATTAGTTGAAGGTCGCGGCAGCTCCGCGGCCCGTGTTACATTTTTAATAATAGGTCTTTACCTATGAAACTGCCGTTTTGCCGTACTGGCCATTTCAAATGAAAATATTTTTTTTTTGACTGATAATTCTAATTTCAAATTAATTTTATTTGACAAACATGGAATTCTTTTTCTAAAATCGTCATTTGTTTAATAGTTAGTGTTTTGTGTTCAACGCATTCGAACATTTTTCGTCATCATGGATAAGTAAAAAATTCGAGTAATTATGGAGTATGAGTACCGTCGTGGCAGCAAAGCGGCACAAGCGGCACGCAACATCAACGACGTTTACGGAGCGAACACTACAAACGAACGCACCACCCGTTATTGGTTTACCCGCTTCCGTTCTGGAAATTTTGACCTGAAAAATGAACCCCGTGGTCGTCCGAAAACTTTGGTCGACAATGACGAATTAAAGGCAATTGTGGAAGCTGATGAAACACAATCCACGGCTGAATTAGCAGCAGCTTTCGACGTTAGCATCAAAACAATATTGGTCCATTTGCGTCAAATTGGCAAGGTAAAAAAGCTTGACAAATGGGTACCCCACGAACTCAATGACCGCCAGCGCGAAGTACGCGTGGAGACGTGCCTTGCACTGCTCAGCAGGCATACAAATGAAGGAATTCTGAACCGCATTGTTACTTGTGACGAGAAATGGATCCTGTTTGACAATCGTAAGCGCTCAGCAAGTTCAGCACCCAAACAATGCCCTAAACGAAAACTTACCCCTAGAAAAGTGATGGTCACTATTTGGTGGTCTAACGCGGGTGTAATTTATCACAGCTTCTTGTCAAACGGGACAAGCATTACTGCAGATATGTACTGTGAAGAACGGAACACAATGTTGGAGAAGCTCGCACGTCTCCAACCAGCTTTGGTCAATCGTTCGGCTCCACTGCTCCTGCACGACAACGCGCGACCTCATACTGCACAGCAGACGGTCTCCAAGCTACAAGAGTTGGGGTTGGAAGTTCTCCGTCATCCGCCGTACTCACCAGACCTTGCGCCTACAGACTTCTACTTTTTCCAGAATTTGGATAACTTCTTGGCGGGAAAAAAATTCAATACCCGAGAGGCAGTACAAAATGCCTTTGAAGAATTTGTTGCCTCCCGTCCAGCTGATTTCTTCAAGAAAGGCATCAATAAGCTACCAATGCGTTGGCAAAGATGCATTGATTGCATGGGTGATTATTTTGATTAATAGAAATAAAAAATATATAAAAAAATTACGCTTCATTTATTTCGTGAAAAACGGCAATTTCATAGGTAAAGACCTAATATTTCATTTGTAATGGTAAGTGATCCGACCAATACACGTCATACAGCACTTTTACTTCAGTACTTACTACAATTATACTATATAATGAACAAATAAAAAAAATTATCAACAAGACATTTGCGGGTCATAATAAAATAAAAAATTTTTAAACAACTAAAACATGTGTATAGGAATTGCAAAATATTGAGAACCAGCAATAAATTTTGTCCGTTTTATTTTTATTAATAGATTAAACCCATGCAGAACAGAGATGATTTATCACCTTAAGTAAGCAATAACTTTGCATATCTATATATACATATATCCTATTTGTCCAGTGAGCACATTTATTACAAAAGTCAAAATTTCATGTATTTTCGCAACAGGATGCAAAGTTATTAACGTCTTATTTATATGCATTCTACATACTCACACCAAACTACTTCTACAGGCACATTTTTAGGAAGGGTCTAATACAGCGGAAATTGTGTCCAAGACGTCAATATTAAAGTATTTGTGCAAATCGTAACGATAACATAAAAAGAAACCTATCTCCTTTCTTAAGCACTACAGAAAACATAAATCACTCGACTTTACAAGCGGCTTTGCATGCGGTAATTTTTTTCAAGTTTACACTGGTAAACTGAACTTGAACTGGTTACTAGGTTGAACTGGTAGTGACGTACCGCAATAACTGAATTAAACATAACATCTGATTAGTCACTTTATCATTAAAGTTTTAAAAAATTCATATTCATAATTTGATCAACTTTGCCGACTAACCCTTTCTTTTACAATCAAACTCTGTCAGGGTGATGAACCCCTGGTACTGGCATCTATAACTAGATTATCAGTATAAAAAAAAGCAATAATTTATTTAACAAGTGTATTGTTTAGTTTAATTGTACCACTTACAGTTATATTTTAATTTGTAAACGATGTATATGATTTTTGTAATTTTTATTATTATACTTTTTTATAAATTTACGTTTTTCTTAACAATGTATACATAAGTAACTTTTTTAAGATTTGTTTGTTTGTTTGTTCATATTTTATCGAAGTGTGCAAAAAATACAATAGATTAATTTTTACTTTTTTATTCAGTAAAAAGAAACTAAAGTTTCAAAATACTTAAAAATAACAGGGTGTTTCGAATTACCATGCGACAAATAATTTATATGTTGTTCTTACATTATTAGCACGGGATCTCTAAAAAGATGACACTTTTTTCTTATAAAGAATTTTACAAGATAAAAAGTAACAAACTCAAATTGTGTATGGAATAGTCCTCGATGAAACATCAAGTTCATTTGAATGCACCGCGCGGTTTGTTACTGCTCGTCAGCTGAAATGAAGAGCCACGATACCATCTCCAGGGGTGTCACGTCGGGAGAATATAGCGATTCACCGGCACGGAACGTATTTTCGGATGAGCTTTGCGAATCTACGCTTAATGTTCAATTTGCTTGCATGAGATAGGATATAGACTTTATGAGAGTTGTTTAACAGATTATTTCTTTATTGATTTACTTATGTACAGGTAAGGATTATAGTTATTGTATGTCATCGAAAGCCGCGAATTTTTTTGGGAAATTTTTTGAAATGATATTTCAAATGTGCTAGGAAGGGCTAAGGGATTGTGATGATAAATGTGTGTGTAAATAGTTCCATTATATCTTACTCTGAGTATGAGATCAGTTAAACCTATTTTTCTTTTTTATCACTTAGTTATTCATCATATTCATCAAGGCAAGCTTGAGTTGTCTAAAATACCAAATTCCACATGAATATCTTCTAAACATTTTTTTTAGGTCAGAAGACATAAAAATATATGGTTCTAGAAAAAATATATTTATTACTGAACCATTTATTAAAGACAGGTATTACGCGTATGTGAAAGAAGAAAAAAGTGGAATCACATATTATAATTGATACGTGAAATAAGCAAACAATTTTGTAATTATATTAATTTAGTTCTACCTCTATTTTCTAAACACTTGCATGAGTATGCAAATTAGAAAATAGACACTATCTTGAGAATAGATATGTTCTACCATCACAGCCTTGCTTGCTGCTAAATATTTAGTTTACAGCGGTTTAAAAGTTATCAAATGGGTCGTTGAATGTTCACTTATTTTATTTATAGCTCATATAATAGGTCTTTACCTATGAAACTGCCGTTTTGCCGTACTGGCCATTTCAAATGAAAATATTTTTTTTGTTGACTGATAATTCTAATTTCAAATTAATTTTATTTGACAAATATGGAATTCTTTTTCTAAAATCGTCATTTGTTTAATAGTTAGTGTTTTGTTTTCAACGCATTCGAACATTTTTCGTCATCATGGATAAGTTAAAAATTCGAGTAATAATGGAGTATGAGTACCGTCGTGGCAGCAAAGCGGCACAAGCGGCACGCAAAATCAACGACGTTTACGGAGCGAACACTACAAACGAACGCACCACCCGTTATTGGTTTACCCGCTTCCGTTCTGCAAATTTTGACCTGAAAAATGAACCCCGTGGTCGTCCGAAAACTTTGGTCGACAATGACGAATTAAAGGCAATTGTGGAACCTGATGAAACTCAATCCACGGCTGAATTAGCAGCAGCTTTCGACGTTAGCATCAAAACAATATTGGTCCATTTGCGTCAAATTGGCAAGGTAAAAAAGCTTGACAAATGGGTACCCCACGAACTCAATGACCGCCAGCGCGAAGTACGCGTGGAGACGTGCCTTGCACTGCTCAGCAGGCATTCAAATGAAGGAATTCTGAACCGCATTGTTACTTGTGACGAGAAATGGATCCTGTTTGACAATCGTAAGCGCTCAGCAAGTTGGTTGGACTCTGGTTCAGCACCCAAACAATGCCCTAAACGAAAACTTACCCCTAGAAAAGTGATGGTCACTGTTTGGTGGTCTAACGCGGGTGTAATTCATCACAGCTTCTTGCCAAACGGGACAAGCATTACTGCAGATGTGTACTGTGAAGAACTGAACACAATGATGGAGAAGCTCGCACGTCTCCAACCAGCTTTGGTCAATCGTTCGGCTCCACTGCTCCTGCACGACAACGCGCGACCTCATACTGCACAGCAGACGTTCTCCAAGCTACAAGAGTTGGGGTTGGAAGTTTTCCGTCATCCGCCGTACTCACCAGACCTTGCGCCTACAGACTTCTACTTTTTCCAGAATTTGGATAACTTCTTGGCGGGAAAAAAATTCAATACCCGAGAGGCAGTACAAAATGCCTTTGAAGAGTTTGTTGCCTCCCGTCCAGCTGATTTCTTCAAGAAAGGCATCAATAAGCTACCAATGCGTTGGCAAAGATGCATTGATTGCATGGGTGATTATTTTGACTAATAGAAATAAAAAATATATAAAAAAATTACGCTTCATTAATTTCGTGAAAAACGGCAATTTCATAGGTAAAGACCTAATATAAGCTTGCCGGTTTGTAGGATATGTTTTGTGCTGATAATTGAAAGAGTGTAAACATTTAATAACAACAAAGGAAGGTATAAGAAATTGCTAACTGATATAGGTATGTGTAATTAAAAATACCTTTTTATTATTTCCGTAAGTTTTTTTTAAGTTAAATATAGAGAAGAACATTTTTGTATAGTTTTAATACAACCATTTTAACATTAAATGGTTTACTATTGTTTAACAAAAAACTTATGACAAAAGATCATTTTACAAACAACGTTTGAAAAACTAATCATTTGACAAACTTTCATTTAGCAGATATATTCCTTTAAAAATAATTATTTTACATAGTGCAGGTTTCGCAAATGTTTTACTTAGGAAATATTTCAATCATTCAAATATTTTTTTTAATAATGTTAATTTGAATAAATAATTCGTTTGCCAAATAGGTGATTTTACAAAAAGTCAGTAAATAAATTATAAGTTAATAAAAATGACCATTTTCTAACCAATATTTACGCAAAGCCGTACAAAAGGTGGTATTTTTTTATTTGTATAATTTTATTGAAGTACCCATCGATCGCCGCACTATTTCGTTTTATTGCGCTATCTTTTAAAGTGAGTGTCGATTGTTGTACCGATGTCACGACGCGTATTTTATTTTTCTGCTTTAATTAGTTTATTTACACACGATGAGTAGTGAGATAGTGTGTTAAGTGTTTAAATCAAACAAAAATGTAATTAAACTTTATCTTAACGGTCATGCGTAAAATTCTGATATCACGGGACATGGTTGTTTCGGGAGTTACTTAATCTGGATCAGTCGGGAAACGACTGCTAGGTGCCACCACTGCGACGATTGCCTCGACAATACGGTCCAGCACACGATGGAGGTATGCCCAACGTGGAATGCGGAGCGTAGCGCGCTCAGCTCTGTATTGGGTGCCGATATCTTGCTCCCTACCGTGGTTCACGCTATGGTCTAGAGTGAGAGGTCATGGCAGGCGGTGCGAACCTTCTGCGAGGCCATAATGCTCGCGAAGGAGGCGGTGGAGAGGGCAAGGAAAGATGCTGCTTGGTCCGTTCCGAAAGGCGGCTATCATCGCTGAGAGCAGTCCCATAGGTCTTCTGTGGCGGTTTCCGGGGATTCCACCTCCAGTCCAGGGCTCGTGATGGAGCGTGCGCTTCCTGCACATCCCACGAGGGACGTTTAGAGAGGGAACCCTCCCTCTCGGAACGTCGCTGGCACTGCACAGAGCGCTGGCTAATGCGGCTCCCGCTGCGTCGAGTAGCCTGCGTCAAAAAAAAAAAAAAAACAAAAAAAACTTTGAAAATCATGTTGTTTCTTTACCAGCAGCGTATGCTTTTCGTCTTTTGGCGAGTTTATTACATACCCATCCAAAGCCAGGGTAAGCTTTAATTTATCCTTCTTTTTTCGATACAATTTTATTGTGTTATTAGCCATTCGCAAGGGCTTTCACATACAAGTTTATAGTTATATAATCACATATATAATTTACTTTTATTTCGAAAGTAACGTTTTTCTTTTTTTTTTTGTTTATTTTTTTGTTTATTTCTAAAGTAAAGTAAACTTTAATAACGTTGTCCAAATATAATACCAATAAAAAGTCCTATTTAAATAAAAGTAGTAGACTAGCATAGCTATTTTCTTTTTTTTTATCAAAGTTTTATCAAGAAAGTGCTAGAAATAATAAAAGGCTTTTGTTTTTTTTTCATAAAAAATATCATATGCGAATTTCATACACGTAGTTTTTAAATTCACGGAGTACAAACTCAATCAAAAGATGTCTGGTGTATATTTTAATAAGACTTGCCATAAAAAAGAAAACCACAGGAAGCAGGTAAAATGCGATTTTTTTCAATTATTTTAAGTGAATTGTTAACATCTTGAAGAAAAATTTGCCTACATTGCACATGCTCGTAGAATTTTCTATCCAGCTAGTAATTTCCCTTGGGATCAGAGATAGTTATTTATTTTGTATACTTACCTTGTAAAACTGACATATATTAATGTATTTAAATGAGGAAACTGGTTCTAAATATATTAAAGGTGTTGAAATATATCCTTTTTAGAATACTAATAGGTATTTTTGATTTAATTTATAAAATTCGTGATTCAAATATTTTTTGGATTGTGTATGTATTGATCTATTCATTTATTCAGAACTATTGAATGTTAATTTGCACTCCAATAGTATAACAGTTGACTCCTTTAAGAATGCCAATTTAGTAAAGCTTACAGATTTCAATATTGAGGAGAAGATTAGCTTTGGAAAATCCTCACCATCAAGCGTGTCGTAATGTAAGTCATAGAAAATGCCATGCCATATTTTTTTCATATTTTCTTAATTTGCGTTTAAGCGGTAACAGAAATTCCTTTGTTAAGATCTCGTCGGGGGTGGTAATACTGCCCTTCCTGTTTTCCCGCCATAATAATACATTACATTTACACCGGATAACGGGAAGAAACAGTCAGTGTAAATACTAAAATGAAGGCAATTCCAACTTAAACCTTCACATTAGTCCATTTTTTATCCATAATCAATAAATAACAATGTGAATCGTTAGTAACATCTACGATTAATGATATCTCTAAGCACGGATATGACTTGCCATCAGGTAGATCGCATGATCGTTTGCCGGCTTTAACAAAAATATATATAAAATGGGATCTCTTATGCTCCGGTTGGGATGACGCCCATATTTATTCAAATGTTGCTGCTCAGAAGGCTCGAAAACCGAATTCTCGTGTCAATACAGGTAAAACCTTCAATCTGTCGAAGAAAAGGCAAAGGATTGCGTTCAATCAAAGTATATATCAAATATCTACGGAGCGCCAAATAGATGTGTTATATAACACAATTATATTACTTCTTTATTTCAAATAAGTAAACATTTAAAGCTTTAAATATTTAGTTCCAAGATGATTGCATCTACTGAAAAATGACAAAATAAACAAAAATGGCAAATATTTAGAATCCTTTTTTAATAGTAGGACGCGTTGCCGATAAAATTATGTATTAAATTTTGCTCTTAAGATATAACTCAAACGTTTAAACAAACACATAGAAAAAAAATCTATAATACTTGATATTATACCATTATTGTTCTTACCAACAGTGCCATACATAGCGCAGACTGTAAAATTACGCTTGCAACACTGTTTTAAGATTCAAAACGAACAACAAAATATGTATTTTTCTAGGTCTTTTGTCTAATTTTTTTTACGTAAGACCCAAATCTCGTAAATGTAAATTTACGAGCGATTTGTGTCTATGTTTAATAGCAGTATAAATATGTATGTTTCAATTTTTCTCCAATTTCAGAAGCCAAGATCATATAAGCATAGTTGAGTCGCTCATTGTATGGAAAAACACTATTTTCAAGACTTTTGTAAGCGCGATTTTAATCTTGCCACAAAATAGTTTATTGTCATTTTATATCTTAAATTTTTCCTACCAATTTCCAGTAATTTACGAATATAAAGATAAACAAAACCAGTTTGTTTTGAATTATATTTTATTGCTCTTATTATTTCGGGGAAACTTGATTACGGTGTAATTGGGGAAAAGGAATCTATTTATCTTTGCTTATACTTTTGGAGTGTAAATATAAGCAAAGCTTGGCACCAGAGGTCCCAAATATTAGTGAATAATAAACACACGCATGAAAGCAACCAAAGCGGAGATGCAACAAGCCATATTACGCATGACACAAATCATACAACAATCTACAATCGCTGACGCAATTGTGTTAATTACAGTCCAAAAATATAAGCAAAGATAAATAGATATCGCAGGCACTGCCATGCCATGCTGAATCCGCAGAAGTCAAGACGCTGAACCATGCAGCACTCTAGTTAACAATTAAATAATTTGTCAAGAAAATTATTCTCATCATACGTATATACTACAAGTATAATATACAGGGTGGCCAGAAAAGTGATGTCAAAATATTTGTGAGTTGTCTGTTGAGAGGTATCTGATTCACTCCTATGTATGTTATACGATTTTTCATGGTTGTAGAGTTACGATTTTTAATATGAATTTTGCAAAATTCAACATGCGACCTCATGAATAATTTCAAAAATTTTCACCTCGCTTGTCTTTAATGGCTGATTTCTAATGAAGCCAATTAAGAACTCAGAAATTTACTGCTTACATTTTAAATTTTAAGGTGAAAATTAAAATGATAAGTCACTTAACATAAATTCTCAAGTTAAGGTATTTTTTAGTAACTTTCATTAAAGTTATGAGGGTGTTTATTTTTTGCATTAACTCACAGTTCGTAGAGATGTAGTAGCAAAATTAGAAACCCGAAGAAACCTTCTCCTTTTTTTTTTCGAAATTTTGAAACTGATTCGGTCGCAATTTAGCGTAAATTCATAAGAAAAAACGTAACTCGAAAACTATGAAAAATCGTAGGTGATCCTCTCAACACGAGGCACCTAAAAAAAATTTTTGGCTGTCTCTTTTCTGGCCACCCTGTATTTATAATGAACAACTGTCTTTCAGTACGTGAAATATTTTTTTTAATGAACGGTTTGTAAATACCTATCAATAGAGATGTTACCGGCATTCTATATATTAAAGTATTCTATGCAATACTAAGGCAATAAATTATATAAATATTAGTATCCTATACATACTTTACCTGGTTTATGTAAACATTACGAGGGAAAAACCGGATTCAGTTATTTACAAAATGGACGGCTATCCTACATTGGTCAAACTTAACGGAATGTGTAAGGTGGGGTAAAAGAACACGTAGCTGATATTGAAAACAGAAAAGCTTTAATCTAATTCCAGTTTGTTTTTTCTCGCCATTAACCTTGAAAATGCAAAAGGTCGGGGTGGACTCAAATATACTGTTCTCCAAAGCATCATGTGCCACAAGGACTCAGAAAAGATTTCGAGTAATGGTGGATTTAACATTATGTCCTTCAGCATAATTTGATGTATTTAACCATCTAATTGTTTCTCTGCTCTAATGGTGCCAATCCTTACTGCTAGGTGGATTCGTCCATTTTCACCGCGTACTGTGTGCTTACTCTTGAAATTGCTGAATTTAAAAAAATCGTGTCTATTTTTAATTTGGCTGGTTACTGCATTATCCACCTAAAATTTACCTTATTGATTAAAATTGGCTCGTCGACATTTTAGTGTCCTTTTCTGACTCTTTTGGCCGTTCATCGCAGATCCATTTCTCACATTTTCTTATAAAGTGACCGAGTATGCCACATTAATTGCCATTTTTCTTACCTTTTCTTGTATCTTCCTTGCTTCTTTCTTTGTTTTTAAGTTGAATCTCCTTCTTTACTATCTTGCGGACCTATAATGCTTCGGCAATGCTGCTACCTGAGAAATATGGAGCTTCCTACGGGAACCTGGTAATATAAACGGGAGAAAAGAGAAAAACGTATGACTGTTGACCGCTATATTTCAAAGTGACTCACATTGACAGATTCATTAATACCCCCAACATGTTAATAATATACTTAGATAAAATAATACCCTACCAACCTAAGCTCATACATTACATCTCCCCACTTAAATTACAAATACATTATTTTCACTTATGATCCAAAATTCACAATTGTAAAAGATACATTTAATACATATAAACTATTGTTATGGACAATCAACAACTCCATACTTTAACACGGGTTTTCTTTGGCGCTTGGGACGGCTCAGGGGTGACGGTGGCAAATCAAGTGCCGTAGAGTCAGGATGATTAACCGGGGGGTCTTCACAAGTAACAGACCTACTCTCATCCTCCCCATCTATTAACGGTTGCTCTTTGTTATTATTATTTGACCCAAGACTATCCCTATCGTTGGGGTGTGTGACGACATCCCCGTCGCCATCTGGGCACACGGCGGAGTATCGGGATTTGCGTTTCAATTGTCAATATATGTGTCTTTGCATAGATTGACCGTTACCACTATCTATAATGTACCTCCTAGAACCTTCTTTGCCTACGACCGTACCTTCCAACCATTTATCGTTACCGCCGTACCCCCTAGCCCTAACTTGATCTCCGCCGAGCAGCTCTCGCAGCGGTCCGCCCGAGGCGTGCCGCAGCTGCCACGCTTGCGCATCCCGCACGCAGTCCTCGCGCGCGCGCTCTCCGCGCAGCAGGTCGAGCCGACATCGCAGCGCGCGCCGCTGTAGCAACATGGCGGGGCTGTCCCCGGTGCTCGAATGCACGCTATTCCGATACGTTAATAGGAAAGTTTGCAGGGCAGCGTCCACCTCAATTGACTCTCTAGTTGCCTTCTTGATTGCTCGCTTGCAAAGTTTCACCGCATTTTCTGCAGCTCCGTTTGATGCCGGATGGTACGCCGGAGAAAACGATTGCCGAATACCATTTTTTTGCAAAAAGTCCCTGAATTCGAGGCTCGTAAAAGGTGGTCCCCGATCTGACACCACTTCTGTCGGGAAGCCGAAACGCGCGAAAGTTGCCCTTACTGTTTTGATGACCGATACAGCGTTCGTTCGAGCCATTTCCAATATCTCTAACCATTTCGTACTGGAATCTATTAATATTAAAAATGTTTTACCATCTAAGGGGCCCAGAAAATCCAGATGGATTCTACTCCACGGACGCAGATCGTAGTGCCACGGACTCGGCGGCGCCTGCGCCTCGGCGCACACGTGGCACCTCTACATCGGCATCGATGCCTGCCCACCATACATAGCTCTGGGCTAGCGATTTCGTTTTAACAATGCCCATATGACTCGCATGTAGCTGCTTCAACACTATACTACGTAATGCGGTCGGAACAATTTTTTTTTTTTTTTTTTTTGATTCCCCTCCACGGGAAGGGCAGGAGGACATAAAAAATGCTCTGACGCATACTCCGCGCGCGCGATCGGAGTTATGTGGGACTCGTCCCGACGCCTACCAGAACCATACCCACTAAAAAACCCCCTGTCGGCTCGTGCATTTTTGCCACTCAGCCTTCATCTGAGCGACGGCCAATCGGAGAAAGAGGCCGCGCTAGCGGGGCCCTTAAGGGGTCACCCGCTGGGATTTACATAGCACTGAAGGTGCTCAAAAAAGAAAAGTAAATAAATAAAAACATTAAAAATTGACAAATAAAATTGCATTAATTCGGATTTACGTTAGAATTAGAATTTGCGGCCTGAAGGGCCTCTAGATCTAAAGTTAACTGCGTGCGTTCGCTCGTGTGCGCGTTTCTCGGTCTAGCGATTTTGTAAATCGAATCTAACACAGGAACAGTATATGAGACTGAATCTCGAACAAGATGATTGGGATGGGATTCGGCACGTTTGAAGAACGATTCTGAGAGTGTTTTGAGGTGCTGTTGCACTGTAGGCAGTTCAAGATCTCTGTGCAGGTCCGCGTTACGCACGTACCAAGGTGCGTTTGTGGCCCTGCGGCAGAAGAGATTTTGAACTACCTGCAGCTTATACAGGACGGAGGGTTTGGCGTGGGCAAAGACTGGCGAAGCATATGACATGACGGGTCTAACGCAGACCTTGTAAAGCGTACGTTTATTTCTAAAAGACATTTTACTTTTTCTACCTATCATACTATTTAAGCGGCTTAAGTAGAAACGCGCGAGTTTCGTTACTCTAACGACGTGTGGCTTGAAAGAAAGCGTCTGATCTAAGGTGACGCCTAAGTATTTGACAGTGCGCTTCCAGGGGATGGGAACACCTAACATACGAATGTGCGGATCGTTGTGGCGATTACGACGTTTGTGGTCGAATTGAATAGCAGAACTCTTTTCTGGGTTGACATCGATACGCCATTTTTGAAACCAAACACCGAGGGCGTTTACGGCCTTTTGGAGTCTGGTGATGTTATACGGGATCGCTTGACTTTTAGTGTAAAGGGCGGTATCGTCTGCAAAGAGGGCGAGTTCGACGCCTTTCGGCGGGATGGGGATGTCGTTAGTGTACACGGTGTACAGCAGAGGGGCGAGGACTGAGCCTTGCGGGACTCCAGCCTTTATGGGACGAGGCGCGGAGAGCGTGCCTTCATGTTTGAATCGAAAAGTACGGTCTTTAAGAAACGACGCTATTAATCTGACTAGGCGAGCCGGTAAGCCTATTTTATAGAGTTTAAAAACGAGACCGCTGTGCCAGACTTTGTCGAAAGCCTTGGCTACGTCAAAGAGAACCGCGATTGTTTTTTTTACGACGCTGAGAGAATCCTTCGAGTATGTACTCGACGATTCGATGGACTTGCTGAGGGCAGGAGTGCTTAGCGCGAAAGCCGAACTGGTGGGGAATGATGAGAGGGTCGCCATCTGTTGGAAACAGATGATTCCGCATTCGAGAGAGTATGACTCTTTCGAGAAGTTTAGACATTGCCTTGAGGAGGCTGATGGGTCTGTGATTAGCCGGGACATTCAGAGGTTTACCCGGCTTGGGAATGCCTATGACTGTCGCTTCTTTCCAGGCTTTTGGAAAGTAGCTATGGTCGAAGCAGGCATTGAAGATGATAGCTAACAAGGTAAGCACCTGCTCAGGCAGGTGCTTAAGTGCGTGGTTGGAAATTCCATCCGCACCCGGAGCCTTTTTGGATTTTTGCTTTCTAATGAGAAGCACGATTTCATCATTAGAGACTGTGACGGGGTCGTCGGTGATAGGGAGAGATTCTCTGCGGAGAACTTCGTCCTCCACCGCCTGGATGTGGGAGGGATCCGCGGGTTGCGTGCTGGGCGAGCATTGTGCCGCTATGCTGTCGGCGAAGCATTCGGCTTTCTCTTCGACTTCGAAAGCAATGGTGCCGTCGGGACGAGTGAGAGGAGGAACGTGAGAGGTGGTGTCTACGCGTAAGGCTCGGGCCATTCGATAATACGCTTGGTGGGACGGGGAGATATTCTCCATGAGATCGTTAAACTGAGTGTAACGGAGTTCCGCGAGGCGAGACCTAACTTTACGTTGAAGCTGATTCGCAGCTGTTCTATATGCTGGCGTGGGATATTTCTTTGCTCTCCGGAGAGCCGCGTTCTTGGCTTTAATGAGATTGCTAACGGCTAGTGGAAGCGTGGGTTTGCTTTGCTTAACAACCTTTTCGTTGTCGTTGATGGCTGTGTTAATAGCATCAGTTAGAGTATTGACTAATGAATCTATTTTATCCGGACTATCTAATTGGTTGGGCGAAATCGCGAGCGGAGAGTTAGGGGCCTCTAAGGCTGAAACTAACGTATTTTTAAAGCCTTTCCAATTGGTAAAAGTCTTAGGAGGTGTGACGTTAACGTTAGGCGTACCTAGTACGAGGGAGACGGGGCGATGGTCGGAGCCTAGGTCATCGAGCGGTTCGATAGACCTTAGGTCAAGATTGATTCGCTTGATAATTGCAAAGTCGAGGATGTCAGGAGAGTAGGTCGGATTGTTGGGATAGTGAGTGGGAGTGATGGGGGATATGACGTCTAAGTCAAGGGAGTTGGTGATGTCGAGGAGAGCGATACCGCTGGTATTGGTTGATAGGCACGTCCAGTCAGTATGTTTGGAGTTAAAGTCTCCGAACATAATGACTGAATGGCCGAGGGCGAGAATGGCCTCAAAGTCGCTGCGGATTGGATTGGAGCCACACGGTATGTAGACTGAAGCTATGATGATGGTCGGATGACCAGTCATAGCCAATCTACACACCGTGGCCTCCATGTTGAGGAGGGGTAGGGAGAGGACAGCAATGGAAGCCTCTTTTGTAATATATGGCGGTGCCGCCGTAACCGTCGGAGTTGGGCCTATCGTTGCGAGTAAACGCGTACTTAGGAATAGCATATCCCCTGGAGCGTTTTGGAGTAAGCCATGTCTCCTGGAGAAGGAATAAATCAGGTTCTTTGTTCTGAAGGAACAGTTTAATCTCGGGAAGGTTAGTGCTAAGACTACGAGCGTTAAAAGATACAAGGGATAAGCCCTTGGGTTTAATACGACTGGACGCGGGATTCGCGGGTCTAGACATTAAAATTTAAAATTTATTTATTTAAAATTTACAAAAATAAAAGAATTTACAACGAACTAAGGAGCGAGTGATGCTCGGCTAACGCGAATAACCGCTCTTGAGGAGAGCGGGCGGCTCGCAGTTTGCGTGCGAGTACGGAGATTTCGTTAATGTCGACGTTTTGGATGACGTCGAACACGGTCTTCATGTCCTCAGCCAACGACGACTGAGGGGAAGATGACAACGCGGGACGCGGCCCTACGGGAGCTACGGGAGCTGGGATGGGTCGGGAAGGTGCAGGCGGGACGGCCGGACGCTGCCTCCAAGACAGAGCCGGAGTAGGCGTCGGCTGAACGGGCTTAGCTTCCGGGGGACCCCGGTTGCGCAGCGGCGGGAAGTTGGCAGGAGTGAGTGGCGGCGCCGGTTTAGGCGCGACCCTCTTGGTGGTGGAGCGCGGAGCGCGCGGGCAACCCCTGTAGTTTGCTGTGTGGCCGGACTGGCCGCACAGCACACAGGCAGGGGGGGAAGTGGATTCGGGAGTGCGAGTGCACTCCTTAGTGAAGTGAGGATCCAGGCACTTTACGCACCTGGGGGGAGCTGAACAGTTAGCCGCTGCGTGGCCATATAGCTGGCAGCGGTGGCACTGCCCAGGGTGACCGCGGGGGTTGGGACGCTCGACGGAGATGTTCGAGAGTCCGCAGATTGTGCGAGCCTCTTTGAAAATCTCCTTCGAGTCGGGAGTATTGGACAGGATTACTAGCGCTAACGGAAAACGCCTACCGCGGTTGGAGTGCATCTTGTGCACTGCTGTGACCGGGAAACCCTGAGACTTAAGGTCATCGAGAATGTCTTCGTTGCTGAGTTTGAACGGGACGCCCCGTAGTACTGCGCGGATCTTACGCTCCTCCGGGAGGGCGTAGGTGTGATACGCGATTTGGTTTAATCCGAGTAACCTGGTAAACTCGCGGAAGTCGACGACGGTCGCTAATTGGATTTTGATTGTATCGCCAGCGTTGGCGGCTTTTAAGTAATTAATTTTGTGCACTTTGCACAGGTTGGAAACCGCGGTCCAGCGCGCTTTTTCACGCAGGAATACGGGCGGAGGGAGCTGAGGCTTCGGCGGGACGGGAGCGCAGCGCGTCGCTGGCTTCGATGTGACCGACGGAGACGCGGTTACTACGAGCGATTTTAACGGCGCGGGGGCTGGTGTTGAAGACACCGGGGAGGGCTCGGGTATTGAAGATACCGAAGCTTTCTTAGAGCGCTTCTTGGAGCGCTTGGCGACGAGTTGAAACGCGGGCTCAGGAGAGCCGGTTAAGGTGACGGCATCTGACGACGTATCAGACGCGGGTTCGGAGTCGCTCCCGGGAGCGGTACGCTTACGACGCGACGCGTGAGAGGATGCGACCGATTCGCAGTCCATCTCGGACGAGGCGGGAGACGCGGGAGAGCTTAAGACCTGAGGGGTCTCGACGTTGGAGGCCTGAGGGGCCGGGGTTGAGGCCTGAGGGGCCGGGGACGCGATAGTTGCCTGTAAGGCCTGCGTTAGTACGTCATCTGGGATGGGGATGCCGGAGGCAGCGAGTGCCTGGACGAGCGACCTAGCAAAGTTTACCAAGCTTTGCTGGTCCATTGGGAGGGCTTGGTCCTACGATATATAAAATATATAAATATATAAGAATGCCTAGGTTCCCTAGCAAACCTAGTACCTAAACCTCCCTACCCGCGGTAGGGGGGCTGGGGACGACGCGAAGTGGTGCCCCTAGCTCGGACAGCACTGTACCGTCACCCTGGGAAAGGCCCAAGTGCAATGGGATCGGGTCTGCTGGTTTCTCCTTGGCCTGAAGGGCCTTGGAAGCGCACCGGGGCAACGCTATCAGGCTTAGTTGTCACCGTTAAGTATCCACCTGATCAAACGCGAGTCTACTACGGAGTGTGTCGTCAATAATTGACAACAAAAACCGGCCGTAGACCTGACGGAGTTGGGTTGCACTAAAAGTGCGGGATTGACTACGTTACGACCGGCCGGAGCCGGCCGCAGAGCGAGTCTCTGACTACGTACAGGCGCCAAGCGTCGAGTACGCAGCCAGAAGGACAGCCCGAGTCTTGCAAACCACTATCGAATTTAATCGACCGCGGTAAGCTCAACCCTGTTGTTGCTGCACTCACCGGAGTGAGGTTTTTACTTCGAGGGGTGCACAGAGTGCGAGATTGACTACGTTACGACCGGCCAGGGGCCGGCCGCAGAGCGAGTCTCTGACTACGTAGCAAGCGCCAAGCGTCAGGTACGCAGCCAGAAAAACAGCCCGAGCTTCGCGAACCACTATCGAATTTAATCGACCGCGGCAAGCTCAGCTCTGTTGTTGCTGTGCAAGAGACCGACTTACTTGCAGCCGATCGAAACCGACCGCAGAGTAAGCCCTACAGAGGCTAACAGCGTATGAGTGTTGCTACGAGTTGACGTCGTGAGACGACAATCGTGACTCAACGGCTGGGCGACCGCGAACACGTCCGAGCGGGGCCGGACGCAGAACGGATCTGAGAGTGGCGTTTGAGTATTGCTACGAGAGAAGTCGTGAGACAACAATCGTGACTCGGCAGCCGGGAGCGACCGTCAAACACGTCCGAACGGGTCCGGACGCAGATGAGGTCTGCGTGGGTCGGAACAATAACCCTATAGCATTATATATACATATTAGACATCCTCGATCAATATAAATCTCATTCCGTTTGTTGTTGTTGTATTCCGTATTACGGCTTGTATTCGTCTTCCGTGCACGTTAATGGCCACCCGGATTGAACATACAAGGTAAGCTTGCTTAGAAGCGTGTCCTTACTAGTCGCTACTCGCACGTCATCCTGAGTTACCGGCAAGAACGTCTCTACAAAATTTTAAAAATACGTACTCTCTTTGACGGCTGGCGTATCCATGGCACTGGTTCGTGGGAGCCGTGATAGCGCATCTGCACAATTTTTCTGCGACGAGACGTACTCAATTTCGTAACTGTACCCCGATAACAGTACCGCCCACCTTTGTAACCGCGACGCTGCCATTACGGGGATTCCGGCTTTACTACCGAAAATATACGTCAACTGCTTATGGTCTGTTCGCAAGGTAAACTGCCGTCCATACAGATATTGGTGAAATTTCCAAATTCCATATACTATACCTGAGGGCTCTCTATCTATCTGCGAGTACGCCCACTCGGCCGGCGTAAGCGACCGCGAGGCATACGCGATGGGGCGCTCGCCGTTGCCGGTGACGTGCGAGATGACGGCGCCGATGCCGACGCTGCTCGCGTCCGCCGTCAGGATCAGCGGCAGCTCGCTCGAATAGTGCACCAGCACTTCACTCGATATTAACTTGTCTTTAATTATAGCGAATGCCGTCTCACATTCCGTGCTCCATACATATTTGACATTAGCTCTAAGTAAATTATATAAAGGTGCTAAGACAGAACTCACGTTTCTTATAAATTTACCGTAATACATTTCCATGCCTATGAACGACCTAAGCTCGGATACCGTCGTCGGCGCTGACGTGTTCACGATGGCCTCGACTTTGTCAGGACAAGTTTTTATTCCCCTCTAGCTAATTACATGGCCCAGATATTTGACAGAATCCTTGAAAAACGCACATTTGTCGGTTTTTACCTTGAGAACGCTAGTTTTTAAACGATCAAAAACTTTATGTAAATTGTTATATGTTCTTGTGTATTCCTTCCCGTAATAATAATATCATCCAAAAATACCCCTATATAAGTCAAATCGGTAAACAATTGCTCCAAATGTTTTTGGAAGATACCTGGACTAGATGATAACCCGAATACTAAACGATTAAACATAAAAAGTCCCTTATGCGTGTTTATCACCGTGTATTTCTTAGTGTCGTCTAATTAGAATAGCGCGTAAAGATTGTGAAAGCTTGTGAAAGATCAATTTTACTGAACGTTTCGCCCCCATGTAATTGCGCTAACAAATGTTCGGTACGAGGTAGCGGGTAACGGTCAATTTCGATTACCTTATTGAGTGTTAATTTGTAATCGGCGCAAATCCTAACACTCCCGTCCTTCTTCATTACCGGTACAATCGGCGTGGCCCAGTCCGAGCGCTCGACCGGCGTGAGGATGCCGTCACTCACCATCTGTGCCAGCGCGCGCTCCATGGGCGCCCGCAGCGCGTACACCACCGGCCGCGCGCGCAGGTACACCGGTCGCGAGCCCTCGCGGACGTGTATGCTAACCTTGCCACCTGTGAACCGTCCGAGGCCCTCCGAAAACACCTCACAGTATTTGGAACTGAAATAATTAAGGTTGAAATTACTACTTGATACAATATGGTTTCTGCGTCAATTTTAAGTTCAGGTAAATGGATTTTTAGTTCGAGTAACCACTGTCTTACTAGCAGCGCCGTCTTAGCGTCGCGCACTACGTACAAGTCCAAATATTTTTCATGCCCGCGGTATTTCACAACGGGTCTGATTACCCCCACGGGGCGCACTGACTCCCCAGTACAATATTTTAAAATTAATCTACAATCCTTTAATTTTAACTGATCAAAATATTTTTTGTAATATCCGTAACTTATACAAGACACTGCACTACCCGTGTCACATTCCATAGCGATGACTTTATTTTGCACATTTAATGTTATCATAAATGGTTTGCACAGTTCTAGAGCTAATTGATTAATTTCAACTGCGATTACCTCATCACTGCCTTCACTATCTATGGCAATTGTCGACATTGTGATGCCTCAACGCATTGGGACAAACGCGTCGCAGATGACCCTGCTGCTTGCACGCTCTGCACACGTAGCGCGCAAATCTGCATCGCACCCACTCGTGCGCGCCGCCACAGGCGCGGCACCGCGGGTCTGCGGCCGCCTGCCGCCGCTGTGGCCGATCAGCCAGCGCCGCCTGCCCGCCACGCACCGACGCGCCCGCCGCGGCCGCTCGCCTGGGGCGCTCCGAGCCACGGGCCCACGTGCCGCTCGCCACCGCCACTGGTCTCCAAGCCGCCACCGTTACCGCCTGGCACGCCGCTACCACTTCCCTCGGAGTCTCCGTATTGCAGTCTACCGCCGCCGCATCCTTCTCGGCCGCCTCCATGCTGATAGCCAACCGTTATGCTTTGGCAAAATCAAGATTATCCTCTTGAAACAGCCGTTGCCGTATCGCTTCACACTGGATCCCGCAAACGAATTGATCCCTCAAGCTTTCTTCCAGCCAGGTCCCAAACTCGCATGTTTTAGAAAGTTTTTTTAACACTGCCACATAATCCGCCACTGTTTCACCGATCATTTGTTTTCTATTCCTTTATTTGTAACGTTCCGCTAAAATACTCGGCTTGGGTTGTAGGTGCTTTTCTAGAATGTTCGTTAACTGTTCGAACGTTTTCGATGACGGTTTGTCTGGTGTACATAAGTCCACTAATAACTTGTAGCACTCTAACCCGATCACAGTGATTAATGTTGGCACTTTAAGTTCACTCGGTATTTGATTCACTATAAAATACTGTTCAAGGCGCTCCACGTATAACCGCCAATTGTCCGATCGAACATTAAACTCCGACACTTTACCGATCGACATAGTTTCTTTTTTTTTTTTTTTGTTTACACAACGTAAGTTCACTGATTCCTCGTCGCCACTGAGAAATATGGAGCTTCCTACGGGAACCTGGTAATATAAACGGGAGACAAGAGAAAAACGTATGACTTTTGACCGCTATATTCCAAAGTGACTCACATTGACAGATTCATTTATACCCCCAACATGATAATAATATACTTTTATAAAATAATTCTTCTTTTTTTACTAGATTATCTGGAAAATCCTTTTCTTGATCAAGAGCTCTTATACAGTTCATGTCATAAATTTTTAAGCGTTTTCATATTCATGACTCTCATAACTTTTTCTACATTGCAGTGTAATGTTATTCAGAAAGGTTTGTCATGAATAGTACGAATATTATGCTGTCGAGTTTGTCGTATCCTTGTATCTTTATCTCATACCTCGTCTTCTCTTCTGGTGTGGCACTAAGAGGCAATGCTGGCCTCGGTTTATTGCCTTTCAACACATCTCTTGCACCAGGTAGCCCCTTAAGCACCATAAAGACTCTGAACAAACAGCAAAATCAATAGTAAGACAGGAATGTTATTGTCAAAAATATGTAAATTCAAAAACCATATCACTCAAAAGTCATAAGCAAGAGGTATAAGTTCACTTCACCAAAAAGGTGCCTTACTTTTTTACAGATCCAACGTAATAATTTTGCTAGCTAATTTAGCTAGTTATTTACAAAACTATATTAAAAGTGGTGCGTAGTGTTTAGGATCCATCGTCACTGGCATGGTCTTCGCGGTGTGTGGTTACTGGATTGAAAAAAAGGCGGTCGTTCTATTCCGATCCAGCATTGGCTGCTGGAAGCTGTACTGAATTGAAAATGTTTGCATTGATGCAGTGGCGATTTAGCGAGAGAAGCCAGTAGTACTGGCGTCAGCTACTGGAACATTAAATCGACCTTGAAAATACAAATTTAACGGAATGTATTGCCTGATGCACCTTTGCTGACTGCCTATTTGCCAAAATGTAAGAAACAACAATCCTTTAATTCTATCCATTGCCGAGATATTTAAAACATACCTGAACATACAGATTGGTAACATAGAAACTGTATAAAGTGTATCTTCCGTATTCAGAAAACTCTCCTTCTAGATTTGGTAATGAAGTTCTAGCCTGTGCACCAAAGTAAAATGATATTAAATCCTATATAGATAAACTTACTTTGAGTACAAAAACTTTTTCAAGCTGATATCAACGAAAACTGGGTTCTCCATTTTATTTATTCAGGACTATTTGAACAATCAATTGTTGACATTTTGCGACCGTACTTTATTAGGGTATAATCATTTTTGTTCTGTGAAAGGTCATAGACAAATGTATAGGTTTCTTTAAAGAATGCGTATTTTTTGTCTATAATAAAGTTTTAAGAGGATTTTAGTTGTGGTATATTGTCAAGTTTATATAATTTTCACATTTTTGACTAATGTTTGGTTCCTTGTTTTGTTTGAGAAAAATTACTAGATACTATTATATTTATACATTTATTTTCATTCGAAATAAGATTGAGTTCCTCTAATTTTGAAATATTGAATCTGATATTCGAGCATGTGTGGACAGATGAAGGCTTACAAAATACTATTACAAACCTTATCTCTATAAACTTGAATCAGGCAAAAAGTAGAGTCCGATATTTTTCAACTAACTATTTGATAACTTTCTTACTAAACATTATCTTTTATTTGAGTGCAAAAGTATCTATAGATGCATTTGTATTTGACGGCTACATAGCATGATTTTTTAAATCTATAATAGAACATTTCATATCGTTACCAAGTGCTTTTCATTTAAACGGGATGTAATAAAAGTAGCCTGAATCGTTTTCTTCAGATATTTTCTGGAGTAGTGGTTATACTTTAAAGTCCATAAAATAGACTCGAGACTCTGACCTTGTAACTTTTCTTTTTTTATACCGGAATATAAAAATATCCTCCTTCGACTTCTATCAACAATCAATTTGTAATAAACATCCCTACAATAAATTAATCGGAAAGATTTCTTTAATATATGAAAACCATAATAAAATCAATTCATATTTTTTTCTGTTTTCATGCTGATTTTTTATTTTATTTTTTATTTTGTTTATTAAGGTTCACCGACAATCGTTCCACTGTTCCTTAGTACATAAAATTGCTTACATTCTTAACTTATTAGCGTGACAATCACTTAAAGGTAAACACTACATGCTTCTCTATAACTATTGTGTTTGTTCTGGTCAGTGTACCAATTACAAAGATACAAACCAAATGTACAAAAAAAAATTTTTGTATTACAGAGGATGTTTTATACTGTACGGATTTATATAATATGGTAATTATCAATGTTGAAATCATCAAAGGAAATACAAAGTATAAAGCATTTTATTCTTAGATCTTTTAAAGAATGCTTTTGTTATATTTAAAACGCCTTTCAGTTGAAAATTTTTAAATTAAATTACCCAACAAATGCTCACAAAACAATTAAAAATGGAATGCTTGCATGAGAGTTTCAAAGGCTAAATAATGTGAATAGTGTGATGTTAACATTTTTATATTTAATGTTTATGTAAATAATTTTATTCTTACTGATCATGTTGAAGCATAGTGTTGAAACACTACTTCAGTATAATATATTGAAATATAACAGTATTATCGAATCTATATCAGGCTTTCTTATCCCGCATTGAACTGGATATGAGGGCGAAACAGCTATACTAAATGGTGTTAAATTTTTTATGCTTTTTGCTGAGGAAAAGTTTTCAAGAAAGATTTCTTCGATTAGGAAGCGGACAACATGTAAGTTAGACTGATCATCGTACCAGGCGCTTGGCTTTTTTGTGGTTTGTTGAAAGCTTGGGACGATTAACTTAAGATTAATAACATCAGTAAACAACAATATATTTAGTAGTGTGGTATAACACTTTTTAGAATTAGGTGACAAGGATTTTACGTTTGGTTTATTGATACTTTGATTGATTAATACTTGTTCCGTTAAATCAAGTTTGAAAAATATTAGCCTAACTCAAATTATTCTTAAATAAACAGAATTTTAATTTGAACAGAATTTTATCACGTTTGATTTTTTTACATATTAACTTGAAGTTTCAGTGCCTTTACAGACATTAAATTTAAATTTTTGCAAAAAAAAAAACTGGTTAACGGTGTTTTATTTAATATAATGATTAATCATGAAAAGTAAAAAAAAAATAATAAACTAATTATGAAATAATTTGACCTTTTTAAAAACAACATTGAAATAATAATGAAACAGTAAAGATTGCTACTTTCACACTTTAACTTTTTTGACAGCTTCAAGTATTTTTACAGATCTGTTGGATGAAAAAAATTGAAAATAACTATCACCAGTAGTCACTTGGCACGGATTTAGTTCGTAAACCTTGTGTTTACGGCGAAGTCACACCCCTAATTCCCCACAAACCACCGACTTTCCACGTATTCTTAAAGAAAGAGTACTTTATTGGAAAACCCGCGTTTTAAAGGCCAGAAGCATTTTTAGCTCTTTTGTAACTTTTTAGTTTAGCAGTTTAGTCATTAAATAGCTAACTCATTTTCTATCAAAGAGCAAACAATGCACTATATTACATCTAAGGTGTCATCTGAGGATATTTCTGCACAGTTAGAAATGTGACTATGTGAATAATGCTGCAACATCTAGTTTACTAGATTTGACACTGTCTGTATAGGTAATTAGATATTAGTTCTTGGAGTTGCCAGCAGAAAGTTGCTGGCCGACCGCAAGCTATGATACTGGTGTTGGTACCAAAATTTCAATTGTTATTTTGTTTTCTGGAACATTCTTGCAGTACATTTAAAATTACTAGGTTTTTAAATGTTTTTCTTGGTAAAAGTGAAAAAATAGATACAAAACTAGATTTTTTTTTTACTTTTGCAAAATGTAAAAAAAACCGTAGATGTTACAAAAAAAGTTAGAAGACTCAAGTGGAGATGGGCAGGGCATTTATAGAGGTTACGACAAATGGAGTAAGAAAGCGACAAGATGGTATCCTAGGGAAGGTGAAAGGAAAAGTAAAAGACCGCAAAAAAGATGGGACGACGATATTAAGGAAGTGGCAGGAGTCATGTGAAACAGAGTGGCAGAAGATAGGAAAGAATGGAAACTATAACGAATAAACAAAGTGCAAGTACTAAAAACAGTTATTTTTTGTTCAATTTTTATTTGTGCTTCAGAATATTGTTATGAGGTAAAGTTGTTCTGAATAAAGGCTAGGCTTCAGTCACATATAAAATTATAAAAAGTGTCTAGGTATCTTAAATACAAACCTATTCTACTAGCCTATTCCAGAATTGTTACACAGTAGGAAGCCATGACATTAAAACACGGAAATGAATCACAAGCCTGGTTATGTATCAGTCAGTCATCAGTGATTTTCAGTCATTGAGCGAATCCTCTTAACCGTGAATGCTTCAAATATTAAGCTGGTCATTTAAATTCAAATCTATATAGTTGGTCTAAATCTATATATCAGTCTCGTCCCAATAGTCCAGTCTCGTCCCGATGGTTATTCAACGTAGACGTGTACAATAATTTTTTCATAAATATTAAGATTAACCGCGTTTCAAAAGCATCTTTGTACCAACAAAATAGTACTTATAATCGTGTGACAACTGTGAATAATCTTAACTTTTAATTCATAACTTGGAATATTCTGCATTAACAAATAGAGCGTGTGATTTGAGCAGCACTAACGACACTTGCGGAGGAATTGTAATAGTTTTTATTTAAGTTATTACAATAGTTTGTCTTACACATAGTATATACAAGACAAATCAGATAATGCAAAGATCACCACCAACCGGTCAGTCCATGACCTCTTCGCAGCCAAATCTTCATACAGAAACACGTGACATAGAAGAAATTAGAAATGTGAACCTACGAAAACGAAAAAACCCAGATCTTAACGGAATGGACTATTTAAAGGACTACCAAACGAGATGAAATGTCAGAATTCCCAAATAATAAAGACCAACGCAGAAATACTGGAACTGTTGCATGCCAACGCTACACAATATGAACAGCTTAATGAGAGATTTATTATACTTGAAAATATGGACAGCAGAGCTATGGAACGAATCAGTGAACTTGAAAACCAATCGATGACTTAAAGAAGCACCGCAACAAGAATATTATTGAAGTTAGGATCGTTCCAAGGCAGGAAATCGAAAATCTGATAAAAATAATCTCCATATAATATGATAATTTAAAACTGACTCCTGCCACCGAAATAGTACAGTGCTATAGGAAAGGCAAACACAATTCTCCTATTGTCATCAAATACAAAGACCACAAGGACAAAGAGAAGCTTATTAAAGCGACCAAAGCCTTTAACGCAGGAAACAAAGATTGTAAACTCAATTCCAATCGTATTGGACTTGGAGGAGAAAGTCAACCTGTCTACATTTTAGAAGCTCTGACACCAATAAAAAGAAAAATTCTTGCTGCAGCTCGTGATCTTGTAAAAGGTGGCATCCTGATTCCATGTTCTCGTTCGCAAGGCAGATGGACAACTTGCCCTGGTATCAAGATCAATCCAACATGTTGAAAAACTGCGTGCATTGGCATGACTGCTTGTCTTGTGTATAACTGTAATTCCATTTTTATATCATTTTGCAATTTTTGTTCTTTTCATGGCATGTTACTAGTATGAGGTAAATAAGGGTATTTTTTTCTATTTTTGTTTCAACTGTGTCACCATGAGTTTAATATAAATATATATTCTTATTAAGTATTACATGTTATTACATGTATTTGTATATCTATATTATCAGTCGAATCAGCGTGCGTGTCTTTACAAATAATCACCACCAATTGCATCACAGATTTTAACCTTTTCTATTAAAGTATGCTTATGGATGATATTGAAGAGTTTGCTGCCGACGTTGATCATCTCAACGTTGGCGTTTCAATGGCAGTTAGTGATCCATGTGATTTTCGATTACATATAATAAATATTGAAAAGTCAATTAAAATCATAACACAAAATGTGAGGCGTTTAAATTAAAATTTTGATAACCTTGAAGTATTTCTAGCTGGAAATAAAATTGATTATGATTTAATTATACTAACGACGTGTTGGCTGCAAAATAATGAACTTATACCTAACCTAGACAACTATAACTATTATCTATATACTAACTCAGTACTACATACATTAAAACATGTACATTAGGTACATCTTCATCATAGGAGACAATAATATAGATATTTCCCTATCTTCTAGTGATTCTAGATCCGATAATTATATGGATCTTCTAGCAATGCATGATCTGTTACCAACTCACAGATTGCCGACTCGTGGAAATAGCTGTCTTGATCATTGCTTTGTAAAAACGAAAAATAAAACTTTGACAATAGTTTGTGAGTCCTCAATTACAGATCATGATACAACATGATACAGAAATAAAAACCAGTAAAAAGGGCAATAAAGTAAACTTTAATAAGGCATCATCATTGTTAAATGATATTTATTGGAATAATGTTCTTAGTATAACGAATGTGAATGTTGCAACGGAAAAAATTATTAATACTGTAAATACCGTTTTAAAAGAATCTTCATATAGTTTAAAAATATCATGTAGGAAAAGGTCTGTTAAACCATGGATGACACCAGGGCTATTGCGCTGCATAAAATTTAGAGACAAGTTACATAAAAAATATTAAATAAATTCCCAATGATCTTAAACTATGCATCATATAAGCGCTATAGAAACCATTGCAACAATATTCTACACAATGTCAAAAAGGCCCATGATATATCGGAATCAAATCAAAATCAAGCTGATATCAAAAAGACGTGAAATACTATTAAACGTGTGTATTGTCTAAAAAATCCAAGTAAATTACTTAATGTGTCAAATAATCTATTTAACATTAAACGGGCTCCAAAGGAATCTCTTGATTATGTCAACAATTATTTTGCCAATATAGGAAATCATTTAGCACAACAAGTTCTGACAAAATCAAATATGAACCAAGAAGATTTGTTAAATAATAACAGAAAATTTAGTAACGTAAAAGATTCTTTTGTGCTATTAGAAACTAATAACCATAAAATATTAAAAATCATTGGTTTGCTACAAAATTCTAATTCTACAGATTGGGATTATATTTCATCCAACATGTAAAAAAGATTTGCTTACGTTTTGGCTAAACTTATTACGCATATTTGCAACCTCAGTATCTCCAGTGGCGTTTTTCTAAAACTGCCAAAAGAATCGGTGGTGATTCCCATTTTCAAACAAAGTGACGTAAATAAAGTCCCTTATCACCGCTCTATAGCTTAACTTCAAACTTTAGCAAAAATCTATAAAAAGTAATTAACAATAGACTCGTAAACTATCTCGACTCTAAAAACATACTATCTGAAAACCAATTCAGATTCAGGCTAAATAAATCAACTGCAGATGCTATTGATGTACTGATCACTAACGTTGTCAGAGGCCTGGATAGTAAACAAAAATGCCTAGGTGTTTTCTTGTACCTGGCCAAGGCCTTTGACAAATTGGCGTGAGAGGTCTCCCCTTAAATCTGTTTAATGATTATCTATCAGATAGGATACAATCAGTTACAATCAATAACCTATACAGTTCTCAAGAAAAATAAATTATGGAGTCCTTCAGGGTTCTTCGCTTGAACCGCCACTGTTTTTGATTTATATCAATGCAGTTTATGCAATGCTGACGTACAAAACTGTCAAATAGTTTCATTTGCTGATGATACAGTGTTACTTTTTACGGGTGCTACATGGAATGACATCAAATATTATGTTGAAAGAGGAATGAAAGAAATATTGAATTTACTATCTCTCAATATAAAAAAAACAAACGAAATATATCCCATTCTCAATATATTCCAACCACTCTCAACAAATTTCGACCATGTCTTTAAAGGCACACATATGTAATAATAACTCGGATAATTGTAATTGTTATAATATGTTCAGTTATTAAATATCTAGGCATCATAATTGATCAGAATTTTTTATTGATAGCTTGAAAAGCCGCATTCGTGGATTAATCCCGGTGTTTAAAAAAATTCGTCATTTAGGATGTCAACACACGACCAAAATTGTGTATTATAGTCTATGTCAGTCACTACTTACAAAATGGTATCATTGCTTGGGGTGGGGCACATATAACTTCAGTGTTAAAACTAGAAAGGGTCCTATGAATAATAATGAAAGTAATACTATTTAAGCGCCTCAGACATCCCACGACGGACCTGTACAAAGAGCTGCCCGTCCTCACCGTAAAGCAGTTTTACATTAGGAATGCTATTTTTAAACAACACATTGTAAGGCTTGATTACAATTCAAACAGAAGACCTTATATGATTTATAAAGTTCCTCCTTGTAAAACTGCTTATGCACATAGCTTTTCTTATTTTTTGGGACCATTTTATATAATCGTATAAATAAGAGTGTAACTCTATACAAATAAACAAAACATGTATGCGAAAAATCACTAAGGATTTATTTGATGGACAACGAATATCATAAGACTGAGAATTTATTTCATATAAATATTTAATTCACATATACAACATACAGTTAAAAGATATGAATAAATATATAGTATATTAAAATTAATGGCTAATATTTACATATTTTAATACATATAAAATAAATATTCATAAAAACATTAATATACATGATAACGCACTGTTAGATCAACGATGTACTGTAGGTAACTTAACGCATAAACAAATAAATAACTATCCAGTATTTATTTTGTTTAAGGTTGACTCACTTTTTACGTAAAAACGGGTGTTATGAATTATGTATAACAGTTATTGGATTATTAAAAGGCACAAAGTAGTTGCAAATTAGACGGACGTCATATTGTTCATGATCCACTTTTTGTAATGAGTTTTGTTGACAGAAAGAGTCAGTCTTTGTTGAAACTTCACTGAGTGCACATCAAATAAAATGATTGTTTTATTCAATTAAAAACCCAAACTACCAATACTCTAACAAACATATCTATAAAAATTATCTTCTATATTTTTATATCTATAACTCTTCACTCACAACATAATACGGAAACGCGTATATGTACCTAAGAGACCAACCCTTTTTTTTGTTTCTTTTTATTTTAAAATAAATATATATTTATAAATAAAATATTTTTACTTTCACCTTTTGTTTGTTTGCAATAATAAAATACTATCTGCAATCTTTGCATATACCGTTTTGTTTTGTATCGGATTAGTTTATAAGATTAGCGTCGAGTTTAAAATGTACCTTATTATTTATATAAAATGACTTAGTGTTATACTCGGACGGAAAGTAAAGAATCGTTGCTGTTTTGTACCCTCACGAATGTCAAAGTAAAACTGTTATAATAAAAATGTACAAACTGTAAAAAGTATGCACAATAAAGAATTTTGTATTTGTATTTGTATACAGTGATTTGTGTTATGTGTTGACATGCGCCATGCAGTGACTAAACCAAAATAATTCTTACCAAAACTTATCAACATCTTCAACAGCTTTCAACTCTATCGGAGTATAGTAACAGTAGCTCCTAAACTATGAACAGTACCTAGATGCTTTGCACTGCAAATTGATTTTTTTTAAATATTCTGAAATAATTAATACTAATTATAGAAAAAGACAGAGTGGCGTCACCGAAAGTTCAGGTTCGGGTCATAGATGTTGGTTCTTACGTCATGGTTTATATATGTATAAGTATGTTTATACCATACCTACTCTAAAAAGCTTATTTTATTCACGCAAAACAGTGAATAAAAAGGCCTTTTATTCACTGTTTTGTTTTTATTCACTGTTTTGGTGTTTGAATTTGGAACACAAAATATATCCGATCTCCATTTCAATGCTTCTACAAACTCCTTGCGCTAAGATTCGAAATTCAAACTCTTTGGTGCAAATAAATTCTCGAGATTTGATTGGTCGATATTTGCGACAAGGAGTTTGGCATTAGATAAATATTGTTTCACAAGTTTACCACCCTAATGATAATAAACGGTCTTTACCTATGAAACTGCCGTTTTGCCGTACTGGCCAATTCAAATGAAAAATTTTTTTTTTTGACTGATAATTCTAATTTCAAATTAGTTTTATTTGACAAACATGGAATTCTTTTTTTAAAATCGTCATTTGTTTAATAGTTAGTGTTTTGTTTTCAACGCATTCGAACATTTTTCGTCATCATGGATAAGTTAAAAATTCGAATAATTATGGAGTATGAGTACCCTCGTGGCAGCAAAGCGGCACAAGCGGCACGCAACATCAACGACGTTTACGGAGCGAACACTACAAACGAACGCACCACCCGTTATTGGTTTACCCGCTTCCGTTCTGGAAATTTTGACCTGAAAAATGAACCCCGTGGTCGTCCGAAAACTTTGGTTGACAATGACGAATTAAAGGCAATTGTGGAAGCTGATGAAAGTCAATCCACGGCTGAATTAGCAGCAGCTTTCGACGTTAGCATCAAAACAATATTGGTCGATTTGCCTCAAATTGGCAAGGTAAAAAAGCTTGACAAATGGGTACCCCACGAACTCAATGACCGCCAGCGCGAAGTACGCGTGGAGACGTGCCTTGCACTGCTCAGCAGGCATACAAATGAAGGAATTCTGAACCGCATTGTTACTTGTGACGAGAAATGGATCCTGTTTGACAATCTTAAGCGCTCAGCAAGTTGGTTGGACCCTGGTTCAGCACCCAAACAATGCCCTAAACGAAAACTTACCCCTAGAAAAGTGATGGTCACTGTTTGGTGGTCTAACGCGGGTGTAATTCATCACAGCTTATTGCCAAACGGGACAAGCATTACTGCAGATGTGTACTGTGAAGAACTGAACACAATGATGGAGAAGCTCGCACGTCTCCAACCAGCTTTGGTCAATCGTTCGGCTCCACTGCTCCTGCACGACAACGCGCGACCTCATACTGCACAGCAGACGGTCTCCAAGCTACAAGAGTTGGGGTTGGAAGTTCTCCGTCATCCGCCGTACTCACCAGACCTTGCGCCTACAGACTTCTACTTTTTCCAGAATTTGGACAACTTCTTGGCGGGAAAAAATTCAATACCTGAGAGGCAGTACAAAATGCCTTTGGAGAATTTGTTGCCTCCCGTCCAGCTGATTTCTTCAAGAAACGCATCAATAAGCTACCAATGCGATGGCAAAGATGCATTGATTGCATGGGTGATTATTTTGATTAATAGAAATAAAAAATATATAAAAAAATTACGCTTCATTTATTTCGTGAAAAACGGCAATTTCATAGGTAAAGACCTAATAATAAGAAAATTACGCTTAATTTCAATCATTGCTCTAATTTTAATGTCCACTTCAATTAATGTAACATTTATTATTTCTTGATTAAATTTCTATTTTCGCTTAAATTATGTCTTTTTCTCGTAGTCATGGTATAAAGTATAGTATGCAACTCCTGAATAAAGTACGAATTTATATCGAGGGCCATGAATCACTCGCGTCGCACAGGATTCTACCAGTTGAATCACTCGCTGCGCTCGTGATTCAATCATCTTAAATCACTCGCTACGCTCGTGATTCAATCGTTAGAATCCTTCACTTGCTCGTGACTCATCTACGGCCCTCGCTTTAAATCCGTCCTTTATTCACTAGTTGCATAATATACTATTATTCTGGGTTCCCCGATTTCGCTGAATGATCATTCATAAAACAAGCTCAGCTTACTTTGGGGCCGTACAGTTGGGCAGATTGTTTTGGGACTTATTATTATAATGATAAATACACATAATTATCTTAGGATATTTATGAAAAGATAATAAAAGCTTATTCATGAAAAACTTAGGTAATAATTAAAACTTGATAATCACAACGTTAACGACGAAGTTCATATAGTATTCCGGATGCGTTCTGAGTTATGGCATTGTGCCAAGTCTACTTTAAGTCAAAGACCGTTCATTTATGAGACTGGAATACATGTGTTGATTATTCTTTACTCTTACTGAGCTGATAATTATGTTTAAAATTATGTTTTAAAATATCTTGGGTACATTACTTGTTTCCTGAGGGGGCAAGCGAAGGGGCGAAAACAAAGCGAAGTACGCAGTTTTGGCGACAAATTATGACTTCGTCCCGCTGGCGGTCCAGGCGACAACAGGTTGCTAAGTTCAGAAGCTTCTGCAGAGAAGTGGGTCGTTAACGTAGGGAGAGGAGAAAGGATGTCCGGCTTAAGGTTATCCATAGCCATCCAGCAAAACAACGTGGCTAGTGTTACGGGCGGGGCTCAGGGCAGGCTATTCGGCATAGTAAAAAAAATATTATGGTGGTTCTATGTTACATGTGTTTTATTTTATGAACTTTATAAGTTTTTTAAATTTAAATAAATTGTTTTTTATGTTAATGTTACGTTTCATAACGTGATTGTTCTTAAATGTATTTAATAATTGTGTAAAACTCACAAATTTAGTTAATTTTACCTAAAGGAAAGTATAGTCAAATAATAGTTCGAAAAAACCTTCGTGAAGAAGAACCGGCAAGAAACTTCACGGGTATATTTTTTTTCAAAATAAATTTACAGTCTCTTTATGTCTTTAAAAAGTTATTCATATCTGCATCCGCTAGCTCGGCAAGTCTCCCTCCCCCCAAGTATCCAAACGACGAACACCCTCAAACACCCTTGAACGGGAAAAAAATATACCCGTGAAGTTTCTTGCCAGTTCTTTATCACGGTATCAAAAGGTTTTTTCGAACTAGTGGTACAGTCATGTTTTATTTGACATCAATAAGAACAATCAATTGTCATTTTTGAGAAATAAATATTTCATTTCATTTCATTGGTAAAACCTGTTGTCTTCAATTTGTGTGAGTACTAGATCAATTCCTCAAGTACGTCATGAGCCTCACCTATCATCCACTTTTTGAATTTAACCAAAGGTTTGTTAGTTTTCTGCGGAATCAGTTTTCGACCATTGATTTACTAAGGCGGCCTTTTGGAAAGCGTCAAGGTGTTTGATTTTTGATGGTTTCAAAATATATATTTCACAATACCAATACTAACGGTGAGATGTTCCTTGACGCAATGTGTTTTAATATACGAGCACTGAGGCCTTTGTTGTACTTTTAGTACCTTAGTTTTACACGTAAATGTTCCTTACATTTACTTGGAGTATTAGGTCTTAGGAAATAAATGAAGACAAAATATCATATACAAATTATTGCAACGACTTACTTAAAACATTAGGTTGCATATTGTTTATCTGAAGTTGAAAATAGATCATGTGGGGACTTCAAAAACCTAAACATCAAAAAAAAATTGAGAAAAATAATGAATCGATAATACGATTTTTTCCTCGAGATTTTCGCGAAGGATACCACGTGCTGTTTCTAGTTTTTATTCGAACTTATTATGTTTATGTTTAACGAAGTTTTTCTGTTTATTCCTCTCACAATATCTAGAAAAGGATATAAGAGTAATTTCATACCTTACCGATATCCCAAATTTCTAATGTTTTTTATAATTATTTGTTTCCTAAGTGGTTAGTCACCTTTTAGGGAGAGATAATTCGTTTAAACATTTCAAAGTTTAAAGATTCATAAAAAAATTTTAATCCTGGATCTTAGTTCATTGGTATTGCTTTTTATTGGTTATCAACGAAAATAAACAGAAGGAGGTTTAGTAAGTTGTAAAAACAATATTATTATCAAAATTTATCGATTCAAATCAAATTTAAAATGTTATATAGATATTTTTTTATAGATTTCGACAATGTCTGTATAATTATTGTCTGTGGCACATATATGGATGTTCACTTTAACAAGGACATACAGGATGAAATTAGTAATATTACAAGATTTATATGTGTGTTTAGGTATTTGTAATACATAAACGTAATTATAAATGAAAGCCTTTGTTTTCAGTTGTCTCCTCAACAACCAGCCCTAAGGCAAGGACCTGAAATTTTGAATGTCGTTCCTTTTTATGAAGGAAACAAAGTATATAAAGAAGGATGTCATATTTGATCCCTAATAGTGTAAAATTAAGTATGTTGTCAGGAACGGGAATTTACGCACAAAATGTCATGGGCTGAATTAAAGACAATCAAGTTAATTAATTTCAATATTTGTTAAGAACGTAATGAAAGAGCTGTATAAGTTTAATTATCATTGTAAAATTTTACTACCAAATTTTTATTTCTTGAACACCATGAGATATTGGGTATTTTCGAGAAATTCAATCGTATTTTTTAAGGTGTATCATTATAAGTAGACATGATACTAAACAGTTTAAAATCTAAATCCTACAAAAATTATTATACCAAAATATAATATCAATCTGGTTTAAGATGCTCTGTTTGATAGCAAAACGATGCCAAACCTCGGCTTTATGAGAAGTAATTTTCTTGGCTTATATTGTTACTGCACCCCAGATATCGGCTATTTGTATAATACGTCGATAAGGTTGCTCATTTGAACCAACAGAAAGCATTGGTACGAAAATTTATTTGGAGTTCTAGGGATATTTTTCTAGGGAATCGTGGAGATCAACAATATTTCCACGCATTATCTTTATTTGGTATTGAAATTGGCAACTCTGTGAGCAGCATTGAATGTGGCTCTGGGTTGAAAGAGCAATATATATTTGGATTCTTAAATCTGGTGAAACTAAAGTTGTCATTGATGCTTGTCTTTTTTTGCAAGTCAGATATCATGTAAACATGTTATATTGAAACATGACCAAGAATTATTGTATTTAAAGGATAATTAAATAGTTAATTTTAAATAATTGAATCTTTGGAATCAACTGCCGTCTGATATACGACACTCAAAATCTAATAGCATTTTAAAAACTAAACTGCACAATTACCTTTTGGAAAAATCCTAGTTTGCACGTGTTTATATATAATGTTATTATAATATATATGAGTGTTTATTTATTTATTTACCTATGTATTTTGGTATTTATGCATATTTTAAAATAAATTGTATACATTTTTTTTTTCGTTCATATTGGCACACTACCCCCCGTTTCTTCTTGATTTCCGTCTACACAAAGGTTATCTGGAAGAGATCGCTGCTAGCGATAAGACCGCCTTTGCCCACCCTAGTTTTATGTTTATTTTTACAATTTTTACATTCGTGTGTGAGCAATAAAGGGTTTTTATTATTATTATTATTATTATTTATTTATTCATTTTATTTTTGACTGTGCTGTGTAATTAAGTTGTCCGAAATAAATAATAATCATAATAATTATTATTATTGAATTAACATGAACAACTGTGAGCTGCTGCACCGAACAGTGTCCCAGACCTTCACCATAAGCGAACACCAGTATGTGCAGAAGAATATAACCAGGTGCCCAGGTAAAAATAACAAAACAATATATTTATTTGTTTATCAGGGAAAAGTGTGTATTCTATTATAACAACATTTTAAAATAACTAATATTGTAGTTTTGTAATTTTATAGTTTAACCTATAGCTCCATATTTTTCTTATGCTGGTATATTAGCTTTGCGCCAACATCGTTCCGGTTGTCAAGCTTCCCTCATTAGCATTTGTATGATCGTTCATATTTTTTTATTTCTTGGTTGATATTAATTATTTTTATGAAGCCTTTACGATAAAAACAAGTGTACAACGCAGTTGATAAACCCAGGTGAAACGTCACAATAATGACCCAAAGACCTTGGACAATTTTAATGTTAACTATGCTAATTGCCTTCATACAGTTTTAGGAATCCAGGTTCACAGAGTATTATCGAGTATAGTAAATGACCTATCTATTAGATGGCAGAAATGCATAGACGACGAGAGATTATTTTTTGATTAAGTAAATATATTTCATCGGCCCAATAAAAATATATATTTTAAAACGAAACGGCTATTTCATATTTTAAACCCTATAACATAGTATTGACAAGCCCATTTAAACATTACTGTAATCATTACTAAATGACCTAATAAAACAAATTTTATTATTTCTAGTCTTTTTTATAATTTTTTCCTAATAATATGAGTGAGTCCAACCTTAGTATAAGTTGGAACTTATTACAAACGTATTGCTCTTAGAAGAATTAGGTTTTTTTTTGACTAGCATAAGTACGTTGTTGTTGTGTGTAAAGTGAAGAAATGGATAAATAAAAGTAAATAATAAAAGCAATTGTCAAAACGTACACATTGCTTTTTGAAACCTTACACAGCTCCTGAGCTGTGCAGGAAATTACGTCTGAGGATCAAATCTTGCTCGATATCCTTCAGGACCAAGCATTCCTGTAGCTTTCCCACACAATTTAATTTACTGCCTTTAACGAATTTGATAACCAAGTTACCCGCTACTTCATCAAGCTTTCAAGTGTAGAGTTAGACCTCTTGGACCGGCGTGTATGATCCTCGTCTTCATCGTCACTTTCCATCAGGTGAGATGGAAGACAAACGCCTTCTAACTATTAATTTAAAAAAAATGTCATGTACTCTGCAAAGACGGCCAGAGACCATTGACACGGATGCACCCGTATCATGGCAATAGCATCTCTTCAAATTCAAATTCAAATTCAAATATTTATTTCTCAACATTGACAATTACTTGTTCTTATTGACGTCAAATAAAACATGATTCTACCACCAGTTCGAAAAAAACCTTCGTGAAGAAGAACTGGCAAGAAACTTCACGGGTATATTTTTTTTCAAAATAAATTTACAGAGTCTCTTTATGTCTATACAAAATTATTTTTTTCTGCATCTGTTAGCTCGGCAAGTCTTCCCTCCCCCCAAGTATCCAAACGACGAACACCCTCAAACGGCACCCGTTCACGAGTTAACGCGGGATCCAGCCATCGCCCTCCTCAACCATATTAGAGGGAAGTGAGCGACCCGTCACCCGACTCTATCGCGGATATATGGATAATACAAATAAATGGAATGAACTTCAACAGACCCGATCCGCGTCCGGCCCCGTTCGGACGTGTTGACGGTCGCTCCCGGCTGCCGTGTCACGATTGTTGTCTCACGACTTCGTTCGTATCAATATTCAAACGCCACTCTCAGATCCGTTCTGCGTCCGGCCCCGCTCGGACGTGTTCGCGGTCGCACCAGCTGTTAAATCACGATTGTCGTCTCGCGACGACAACTCGTAGCAACACTCATACGCTGAGATTCGTACGATATCTCGCTTCGTCCTCGACGACTTGAGATAAACCTCTGTAGGACTTACGCTGCGGCCGGTTTCGACCGGCTGTAACTAAGTCAGTCTCGCAGCAACAACAGAGTTGAGCTTAGTACGGTCGATTAAATTCGATAGTAGTTCGCAAGGCTCGGGCTGATTTTCTAGCTATGTTAGTTAGAGACTCGCTTTGTGGCTGCCTTTGGCTGGTCATAACGTAGTCAACCCCGCACTCGGTGCACCGCTCGAATAGATACTCCACCTCGGTGGGAGCAGCAACAACATAGTTAAGCGTACTACGGTCGATTAAATTCGATAGTAGTTCGCAAGGCTCGGGCTTATTTTCTGACTACGTACTTGACGCTTGCCGCTTATTAAGTAGTCAGATACTCACTCTGCGGCCGGCTTCGGCCGGTCGTAACGTAGTCAATCCCGCACTTTCAGTTCACCCAACCTTGTCAGGTCTACGGCCGGTTTTTGTTGTTAATTTATTAACAACACACTCCGTAATAGACTCGCGTCTGATCAGGTGGATACTTAACAGTGACAACTAAGCCTGATAGCGCTGCCCCGGTGCGCTTCCAAAGCCCTTCAGGTTTTGGAGAAACTGGCAGACTGGATCCCGGTACAGGGGCCTTTCTTCCCAGGGTGAAGGTACAGTGCTTGTCCAATAGGGGCAACACTTCAAGTTCGTTCGCGACTAACCTCCCTACCAGTGGTAGGGAGGTTAGTCGCTAGAGTTTGCTAGATTGTTAGAAACTGAGGTATTTCCCTCCCTACCATGGATCCTTCGCAAAGCGTGATAAGCGAAGGTGTTCGCTCAGGCGCTCGCCGCGTCGGGCTATTCCTGATGAGGCCTTCACGCAGGCCTTATTAGCACTTAACGCGTCCCCGGCCCCTCAGGCCTCAGATGTCCAGACCCCTCAGATCTCCCCCGCTCCCGTGTTTCCGGTCCCATCTGAGATGGACTGTGAATCGGTCACATCCTCTCGAGCGTCGCGTTGCAAGCGTACTGCTCCCGGGAGCAACTACGAACCCGCGTCTGATGTATCGTCAGATGCAGTCACCTTAACTGGCTCTCTTGAGCCCGCGTTTTAGTTAGTCGCCAAACGCTTCAAGAAGCGCTCGAAGAAAATATCGGTGTCCTCAATATTTGAGCCCTCCCCGGTGTCTTCAATACCCGCCCCCGCGCCGTTAATGTCAGTGTTAAAGTGATAGAAGTGAAAGGCTCCGTCGGTCCCGTCGAAACCAAAGACGCACTGCACTCCCGTCCCACCGAAGCCTCAGCTCCCTCCGCCCGTCTTCCCCCGCGAAAAGGCGCGCTGGACCGCGGTTTCTAACTTGTGCAAAGAGCTTAAAAGCCACCAACGCAGGCGAATCAATTAAAATTCAGGTCGCGACCATCGATGACTTCCGGTCTTTTACTAGCCTTCTATCGATCAAGCAAATCGCGTATCATACTTATGCCCTCCCGGAGGAGCACAAGGTCTGCGCGGTATTACGGGGCGTCTCGTTCGAACTCAGTAACGACGACATTCTCGAGGACCTTAAGTCCCAGGGCTTCCCGGCTGAAGCAGTGCACAAGATGCACTCCAACCGCGCTAGGCGGTTCCTCTAGTAATCCCAACTAACACTCCTAACTCGAGGGAGATCTTCAGAGAGGCTCGCACAATCTGCGGACTTTCGAATATCTCCGTCGAGTGTCCCAGTCCCCGCGATCACCCTGGGCAGTGCCACCGCCACGCAGCGGCTAACTGCTCCGCTCCCCCCAGGTGCGTCAAGTGCCTGAACCCACACATAACAAAGGAGTGCACTCGCACTCCCGAATCCACTTCCCCCCTGCCTGTATACTGTGCGGCTAGTCCGGCCACACAGCAAACTACAGGGTTGTCTGCGCGCTCCGCGCTCTTTCGCTAACAGGGCCGCGCCTAAACTGGCGCCGCCGCTCACTCCTGCCAACTTCCCGCCGCTGCGCAACCGGAATCCCCCGGAAGCAAAGCTTGTGCAGCCGACGCCTACTCCGGCTCTGTCCTGGAAACAGCGTCCGGCCGCTCCACCTGCACCTTCCCGTCATATCCCAGCTCCCGTAGCTCCCGTAGCCCCGCGTCCCTCTCCGTCGTCTTCACCGCAGTCGTCGTTAGCTGAGAACATGAAGACCGTGTTCAACGTCATTCAAAACGTCGACATTAAGGAAAATTCCGTACTCGCACGCAAATTGCGAGCCGCCCGCTCTCCTCAAGAGCGTCTATTTGCGTTAGCCGAGCATCACTCGCTACTTAGCTCTTTATAAATTCTATTTTTCGTTCTAGTTCTAACCTTCCTGAGCTCAAACTGTTCCTTCAGAACAACGAGCCAGACTTGCTTCTCCAAGAGACATGGCTTACTCTAAACCACTCCAGGGGATTCGCTCTCTCCAATATGCGTTTATTCGTAACGATGGGCCCAACTCCGACGGTTTCGGCGGCATTGCTATTTATTACAAAAGAGGATTCCATTGCTATCCGTTCCCTACCCCTCAACATGGAAGCCACTGTGTGAAGATCAAATCAAATCAAATCAAATCAGATCATTTATTTACTGACACATTTTCAATACCCAAATAAATATACAAATAGCTATATTAACATACTGTACCAAAAAGGCATTTTCAGCAAAAGGTTGCCTAAGACAAGCAACGCTGATTTTAAAAACACCCCTTGACTTAATGGGCATGGGTTTACAAAACTTAATGAAATAGAATTTCAATTCCTTACAATTATTGAGTAATATTTTTAAATATGTAGTAAATACTGCATGTTATTCATTAATTCACAATTAAAGAAAAATCTTAAAGTTGGATTAAACATTTTGTACAAGACAAAAGAAAAGTTTCATAGTAATTGTGAAAATAATATCAATCTGTAATTCAAACAAGTTTTTAAGGTGTCGTCACCACGTTTTTGTTGAGATTGAAATAATATCTTAGGCTTAGCTTTAAAGTTCATTTGGGACATACCAGCACGGTAGGAGATCGAGAGGAGGTAGATCATTCCATATCTTGGCCGTCCGGTAACGAAAACTATTTATTTATTTATTTAACACTTTTTGGAAAACTTACAGCTAATTTATACATGATTATGGAAAATAGGTGTGTTAGGGCTAATTACAAGTTTTCACTTTTAGTTGTAACTAATGCAGCTAGGTTACAAACGAAAGAGAACAGTGGTACAATAACATAAACATAATACACATAAAAAGGCAACAAAAATAAGATAAAAAAAAAGAAAAATATTCAAACTACATAATAAACTTTTAAATGAAAAACAAGCTAGCGAGTGCCGTCCGAACATTAGGAAGGCTGGTATGAAAGATGTCTAGATCGGGATGATCGTGATTCAAGCGGTTGAACAGGTTGCTTGCTCGTAGCAGGTACGACTGCTGTCGGTAGCTAGTTCTCAATTCAATAGTTCTCAAAAAACAATGTCGGCTGTCTATAAAATTTAATGTGCGTGCATAAACCCAGCTTTGCTAAAAGCTCTGGAGTGTCCAAATCGTTATTTAAAATTTTAAATAATCGTAATATATCACGTATATCACGGCGAATATAAAGAGGTAGAATGTGGTGTCTTTTGCAACGGGTAACGTAGTTGGAATCGTATATTTCAGTTTTAAATTGCACATATCTCAAAAATTTCCGCTGGATATTTTCTATTCTATTAATATAAATATCATAATTTGTATTCCATACAATAGAAGCATACTCCAAGTGACTACGGACATAAGCACAGTATAGGATCTTTAAAACTTTTATATTGTTAAACTCGGAACAGACTCTTATAAGGAAACCTAAAGCTCTTGAGGCCTTTTTGACTATTGACTCTACGTGTTTGTCAAACAGTAATTTAGAGTCGAAGATAGTACCTAGATCCCTAATAAAAGTCACTCTTGTAACTTTGGTATTAAAAAGATAATAATCAAATTCGAGTGGTTTCGGTTTTCGAGTGTAAGAGCAAATGAAGCACTTTGAAACATTTAAATCAAGCTTGTTGAGCTTGCAATACTGCTGAAATCGTTCCAGGTCTTCCTGTAGACTTTGGGCATCCGTAGGACCACTGATAGGACACAGTATCTTTAGGTCATCGGCGTAAAGCAAGACCTTCGAAGCTTGAAAGCACAGTTGCACATCATTAATAAATATATTAAATAGCAAAGGTCCCAGTAAGGATCCCTGGGGAACACCAGATGGGACGTTTTTTGCCCGGGAACAGTATCCATGAAGTGCCACTATTTGATTTCTGTTCTCTACATAAGAGGAAAACCACCGCAGCAAGTTTCCCCTTATTCCAACTCGTTGTAACTTATGCAACAGTAGGGCGTGGTCTATTCTGTCAAAACATTTCGAGTAGTCCGTATAGACCACGTCCACCTGGGATGGCTTGGACATGTACTCAGACAAAAATTCTGTACAAACCATCAGGTTAGTCTCCGTCGATCTACCCCTGACAAACCCATGTTGATTATCCGAAATTACATGTTTAAGTGCAGAATACATTTGTTCAACTATAATTTTTTCAAAAACTTGCGAGAAAAAACATAATTTCGATATGGGTCTGTAGTTTTCTATTACATTTTTTGAACCACTTTTATGTACCGGTGTAATAAACGCACTTTTCCAGACAAGCGGCAGTTGACCAAGCTGAAGCGATCTTTGGAAAAGGGGGCTAAGTGGTAACGTCAGACTTTTAGCACATTTTAGAATAAATAGCGGAGATATTTGATCGGGACCCGCCGACTTATTGACATCTAACGATTTAAGAAATATGTAGACTTGATCCCTGTTTATATCTATTTGTGCCAAGTCACAATTACTAGAGTTTGTGGTACGTAATTCAGTACTAGTACGTAGTTCTGGATTCATATTCGAGTTACGTAAAAATGTAGAAGAGAAATAATTGCTAAACATTTCACAAATATTTTCAGCAGAAGTAGATAACTTATCACCGTACCTCATGACTGAAGGGATAGCTGAATTTTGTTTTCTCGCTTTTACATACGACCAAAACTGTTTAGAGTCTGCTACGATGTCATTTTCGATTTTCATTATATACTGTTTAAACATATCTCGCTCTAATATTTTCGCACGCTCTCTTAGAACTGTAAAACTTTGTTTATCAGATAGATTTTTATATTTGTTATATTTTTTATGATATTTATGTTTTTTATTTATTTTACCAGTATTTTTATAAGAGGAGTTTTAAACCATGGGGGGTAGGAGTCAGTGTTGCGAATTATTTTTGTAGGAATATAGATATCTCTTAGGTTATAAAGGTAATTGTAAAATTCTGAGACAGATTTTTCTAATGGGTTAGTAGATATGAGGTGATTCCAGTCTATATTGTCTAATTTTCTACATATAGTGTCAAAGTCACCGTTGTTGTAGAGGTATTTAGTGCGCGGCGCGGCGTGCAGCGTGTGCAGTTCTAGGAACTCCGTGCTGACGCAGAGCGCGGGGTGGTGCGGGTCAATCAATTGTGTTCATTTAGGAAAGGTGTGATATGGGCTCGTTTTAGAACATCATAACAAAATCTAGCACATGCATTTTGTACTTTTTGTATGGCTAGAGCATTTTTTTGTAGAGCCTCGGGCCATATACAGTGTCTGCGTAATTAAATAGGGATAATATTAAAGTTTCTGTTAAAGTTACCCTTACCCTCTCAGATAGATATTTTCTGAAGCCATACAATACACGTAGTCTATAAAATGCGGCTCTAATTTTACTATTGACGTGGTCGTAAAATCTAACGATTTATACAAAGCGCTTTGCCCGTTTATCCTAACTTACTGTATAACCTCGTAGGGAGCTGCTGTTTAGTCCCAAATTTTGGTTGTAGAAAGAGCTTAGCGCGTAATTAGTAATTCTCTAGTAGTAATTCTCGAACGCCTTTTCCGGAATCCGACTACATTGTTATATTAACAAGCTAAGGTGCAAACTTCAGAGCCAAGCCTTTTCACTAACCCATCATCATGCGGTCCTAAAATACAGTTGAGTTTACAGGAGTTAGTTACTAGTTCTCCTCAACAACACATTTAGCTTTCTTTATATTGCGGTGCAAATTATTTGCGTTAGAAATACATTCGTTTACTGATCCAGAGTCAGTTTCTTGTCTTAAAACTTGTCAGTTATAGTACTTTTGATAATTGATGGCGCTTGCACCACTTAACGACTTTTGTTCGAGAGGGAAGCTTTTAAGTGAAAAAATGTTTTTAATGTTATTAATCTATTTTTATTATTTTTACTAAACTCTCTTATACAAATATACAAAGAGGTCCGACAGTGGAGCTAGTCGGAAAGACAACTTTAATACTAATTACATGTCCTATTTCAACCTTTAAAACTTTAAATGAATTATTTCTTTTGAAAAGTTTAACAACCGTTGTAATAAAAATATCGCAAACCTCTAACACCAAAAGCATTATCACGGAAGAGTCAATATGGGCTGCACATTTTTCAACAGTGTCAATTGCAAACCTTATGATCGTGGCAATTGAACACAAAGCTTAAATTAGCGTAGGTCACTCGGGAAATAAATTCTGTTCCCGTGGGTTCAGTGTTCAGAGGGATGCATCAAAATGGACCAAATATTTCATTAATGACAGCCCTAATGAACAAAATCAGATGAAAGATAAACAGCAACACTTAAAAAAAAGAATTGTTAAATATCACCATTTGGAACATTTATTTATATATTAACATCAGTATCGATATATTATTTTTTTGCGGCTATTAAACATATCCTGCAAGTGTTAGGGGAGAATCTCCGAGAGGGAGTTTGCTCGTAACTGGACGAGCTTATCGAAAAAGTTTGTCACATTCTGAACAATACTTCGGTAAACCCGTATAATTTAACGATAATGTGAAACAGTTCAGAATTTATGTCTGTTTCATAACTGTATACGACGATATTTTGAACGGTACAATAATTTCAAACAACAGTTTCAAAACGCGACTTTCGTGTGATCGTAACAGACTCTAAACGTTTGAAAGTAAATAGGGAGTCCAAAAGCTACAAATATAATCGGAAAATTAATTTCTAAAGGTTATTTCGTAAAAATAAGTCTTTTTGATCAAAGAATATGTTTCGCATAGAGGGTTATATTGTTCAGCCTACTTATTTTGTATTTTCATAGCCGGCACACGAGTAAGCAATTCATCTGGTAGTGATGGATAATTAGTCATTACAGTTACATCATTATTCGCAGGCTTAACTGATAAATGATGCGTTGCTGACCGTTTGAATCATTAGAAATTTTTTGATGTTCCTTTTTCTTGAAGGACATCGTCACTATGAAGGCAGGCACGGCAATCTTGGCGCAGAACCTGATTATTATATAGATATTATTATATTAATAGAATATTAGAACGGACGTAGCCAATAATAAACTAAGAGGGAGTTATAAAATTAGCAAAGATTAACCAAATCAATAATGTTTCCTTGTGGGCATTGAGCCCAGGTTCTACGCACAATAAACAATACGTACAATAACAAAATCAAAAGAAAGTTCAATAAAAATGGTTTATGTCGGTTGTTAAATTTAGCAAAAATTTATATTTATATTTAATAAGAGATTTTTAAACATGATAAATAAACAATACGAGTTTTATTTATCTCTTTGTCAAGCTGATAACAACTGGCACTCTACAACAACCAACAACTTTATCTAACCGTATTCTCTGCAGCGATTGTTTTTAGGAACTTCTTGCCAACACAAACATTTAATACCTTGAATTCATATTTATGATATTTGCTGAAAATTCCTGCATCGCAAAGAACATATTTGGAAACAGATTGCTATGCTTGGGCTTTCAAAGTGCGGTATCAAAACCACTGCACTTTATAGATGGTATTTCTGTTTCAAACCTGATGTATGATCAGACTTTTTGAAAATAGAACCGTGCTTATGACACTAATTACATGAAGCTAATTACAGGACGGTTTGTAACTGGCTCGAGTTTTCAATATAATAAGGTACTTGTTGGCCAATGAATTAATTTATAAGTAACTTCGCGTTGGTAAATATGTTAAAAATTCTGTAAATAATAATTTTTTTAATCAAAGAGACAAAAATAGTTAATCATTATTATTTTCCTAATCATAATACTAATTAAAATTATTATTATCGATTATAAAGCTTTTTGTACGTTTGTAATACTAATTCATAAGACTTTGGACCATAAAAAGTGAAGTGTGGTCAATAATATGTAAAAACATAAAATAAATTGAAGATCCTAAATTGGAATGAAACTTGTTATATGACGTTTATGTTTTGACTAAAGTCTCAAGGAATAAGTTATTTCAACGTCTTTTATCGGAACCTTCTTACTCAATTGTTCATCTAACATTCCGGTAAAAGCATGTAAGTGATATCGAAGCTATTTGTTGTCCGCAATGAACGCGCCTCTTACCTGCCGTTGTGTGTGCTCAATGCCTCTCAAATATTGCCTTACTTTGTGGGCGATGTCGAATATAATTCTACTGTATCATTATATTTCACTGTAACGTAACTAAAAAGTTATTAAACATACATATTTTTAAATACATGTTTTTTATCAAGTTAATGTAAGAAGATTTGAATTTCGTTTTTTTTATTAACATTCAGCAACATATGAATATACGAATGCTTTTATAGAGTTGAAAAAAGTACTGAAGAAATTTACAAAGCATCAATTTATTATGTTTGATTTTGGAAACATGTTTTAAATAATGGTAAGAAAGTTTTGAAAATTATAATCTATTTTAAATTTAATGTGCCAAAAATTGCAAAAGTCTTTAATTTCAAACATCACAACTAAGACTAAACCACGATTAAACTCGTCTATATTCCGATCTTTGTAAGTACCTGTTTTTAATTTTCAATACTTTTTCACGTTTACATACTACATAAACCGATTTGCGGGACGCAAATCTCGAATAATTCTTAATGCAAGAAATATTGACGACTCATCTGTTACGAGTCAAAAAAGAGTAAGAATCGTTTTCTCGGTTATTTCAAATTTTGTTCAAAAATGTTGAACTAGTATATTCTTTTTTGTTGCCAACAAAATGTAAGCATAATTTGTTGAAGTAATACTTGTTAGATATTCTAAACACAATTATTTAAAGTAATGTTATAATTTTTTTTACATAAATTGAGTTAAACAACCCTGAAAGAAAAATCAAAAAAATAATGTAGCCATATAAATGAATAAAGTGCTAAGTGCCACAATTTTTTCTGTATTTATTAGATCAAAATAAATATTTGGATATCTATTTATAACAAACATACGTAAACAAATTGTCAAAGAACTTCCAACACTTCGGCACTTGGCAATTTTGTCTGCGTTTTTTTTTCACAAGCGATTGTAAAAAATAATTTCTTAGATTTTTGTGTTCTTCTTAACTATGTTGTCGAAAACAGAATAATTACTATAGATATTCAAATTAGCATGGCCCTTACGCCTCAAAAATTGTTAACGAGACCCTCACACCCATAATGTTTTAAATCTTTATATACTCTTACAAGCAAATTTTTTTTTTACCAAAATTATATTGAAAACTATTTATTTGTTTAGTGTTGTAGGTGGTTGATTTATATATACATTTAAAATTATTTTATAGGGTGTACCAAAAGTATTAACCATCCTGAAACAGGTGAAAGAGCAGCTTAAACTAAACTGAACACTTTTTCTCGCAAATTGTATGTTTGTCCCATAATAAGCTACGCGATGTAACCAAAAAGCATCGATGCTCTTTTTGGGCAAAACTTGTTAGAATTGGAAGTCGAAATTTTATAAACCAACAAATTGTTTTGTGGCTTTCACTTAGAAAAGTGAAATATTAAAAAATTCGAGTACATAAAATAATTAAGTATATTGAAATCCAAGACGCTTAGTAAAACACTCATTGAAAATCTTCCCCATCTTCTTTGACTATTTAATGAATACTGGCATATATTGTTTTCAGTGTTGTCAATCATTTACATAATTTGATTTTGAAAAAAAATTTGTGTATGCGGTGCTATTGTAGTTGTGCGTATTGCACTAATAGTAAGTAGGAATATTGTAGTTTAGTCATTAAATGCTTGAATAGCACAAGAGGGACTATTAAGACCAACTACAGTACGAGAAAGTACTCAATCTTTTTTATAACGTCTTATGAAAAAGGACACTTTAGAGCATAGCTGCTCATATGTTTATATTACGTATTGTTCCAAACCAATATTGATAGGTATAATATTGGAAATCTATAATATGGTTGAGGAGGGCGATGGCTGGATCCCGCGTTAACTCGTGAACGGGTGCCGTTTGAGGGTGTTCGTCGTTTGGATACTTGGGGGGAGGGAGACTTGCCGAGCTTACAGATGCAGAAAAGAATAATTTTGTATAGACATAAAGAGACTGTAAATTTATTTTGAAAAAAAAAATATACCCGTGAAGTTTCTTGCCAGTTCTTCTTCACGAAGGTTTTTTTTTCGAACTGGTGGTAGAATCATGTTTTATTTGACGTCAATAAGAACAAGTAATTGTCAATGTTGAGAAATAAATATTTGAATTTGAATTTGAATTTGACAGCAATTTTGAACAAAAAAGGACAAAAGGAGATGATACCGTGCCATGAACAAAAATTTTCAAACCCCTTTAAAACAGATGTTTAGGACATTATTAAAAATGAAATAATAAAGGTCCCAAACGATCCTACTTATGCTGAAAATGTTATCCAAACAATCTTCAGTGGCATCTTAACGGATTTTTTATCACAATAAACTATTTATAAAATGTTCGATTTTGGTAATTTGACAGTTGATAATGGTTGGATTATACATTTTTAATGCAATACTGTTGAATAACATGATAGTATTAAAAATGAATATTTAAAATTAGAAAGTTCATTTTAATATTTCAAAGAACAGATTCAGAAAATTGGTTTATATATATATATTAGAAATAATATTTTTTTTTTTAAATCCACAGCCAAAAAGAATAGCATTCTTTGTCTGCACCAACTTCAAAACTAAAATAATCTACAATCTAGTGGTTACAATAGTTATAGTTTAAACTCCTTCATTTGAAATTATGAATTTATATCCTGGTAATATACAATGAAAAAAAATTAATGTTATCGAGTTATGGAAGTTTATATCTTATAAATGATTAAGAATGTATAATAAGGGTCCTTTTTGTTTTCTGTATGGGCTTGTTTAACACAAGATTTATCACAAAATATTGTCTTTAATCGTTAATCGTTTCGGCTTTGCTTGAGAAAGCAAAACATAAACGTTACGGTGTAAACAGTATTTTTTCTCTGACTTTTGGCAGACTTCTACACTTTGCACTTTGCTATTGCAGATATAGGAATGTAAAGCTTGTCTGTACACAAGTTTGGTGCCAACAGCTACAAATGATTAATGAACACTAAAGATTAGAAATATTAAATACTAGGTTTATCGTAACTGCGGTAGATTAAAGAATTATAGTTTACGCTACGCCTGTTTAGTAATAGCCCTCAAAAGGTGTATACATTTTGCATGATGACCAAAAGCGTAGTTTAAATCTGAAAGTATAACCAACAATCAAATTATCTTTTGCATTTATAGTATTAGCTAGGATACTCTTCATCTTTATGAATTTTCACTTAACCCTAGACAGCTAACGTTACTGGGAGTTACTGAGAAGCGAACTATTCGACTTTTTGACGAACACTTTTAAAATGCGTATTTAAATATTATCAACTATTTTAGGTATACCATAATAAATGAATATAGATTTATAGGATATAAATGAAAGATATTTTAGACAAAATTTTTTTTATTAAAGTTTAAAGTACAAAATAACAAATCTTAATGGCAACATTTATACCCACTTCTCTTATAATTTCTTCCAGTCTTCTCGGCATCGTTGGTATTTCCAGCCGATGTTTTAGCCACGGTTCATTTAGCTTTTCATGCAACTCCTTCATAAACTTTCTGCGGGGAAGTGGGTTACTAGCAGACACTATAGTGTTATGACAATAAATAATGTACGAATTGCTAGCCGATATATTCAACATTTTGTGAAATAAACATATCGGCCATCGATTGGTTATACGGGTAAAAGACAAGTTGGAGATGTCGTTATGGTCAAAACGTCTCCTTTGTAGCATTGTAGACAGAGATCATATTAGGTTTTTTGTACGACAAATTGATAGTTTCTTCTTCACACCATCAGGAGAGCAAGCAAACTATTTTGATTTTGCTTAGGTTTGTATGACAGGAGGGTAGAAGTCGATTTCCACATCAATCACCGCTCCATCTTTGCTGTCAGATTCCTCAGTTGTTGGGATGTAATCTTCATCATTCAATGCGTGAGATATTTGCTCGTCGGTAACGATTGATCTCCCAGCCATTCTGCACTGTAAATGCAATAACTAAAACAAAACAAGCAAAATTCAACACAAATAATAATCAGTAAAAGTAACTCAAAAGCTAACCATTTGTCAAAATGACGACTATATAGTAGGTATCTCAAAAACTATACAACTTACCGCCAAAACGCGACCACCGTTCGACGCAGCTCGGCTCACCCCCAGACTAATTTGATTTCTCCCCTAGAAACCCCCTAGACTACCCTCACCAAGTGGATGGTGGCATGCAGCGATTTTTTAAAGAGGGTGTACGTGCTCATATGCAGTTCATATATTATTTAACTTTATTATTGCCGCATTTTATTACTTATAGCTAAATTTATTCGTTATCTTCAACACCTCGAATCTCGACCTAGACTAGTTGTGGCACTCAGGTAATTTAAAGATGGTAAAATAATATTAATAACAAAACGTCAGGAATGTGATATTTGGTAAAAAAACTGTATTTGATGGTTTTCAACACTGAGTTAGTTCGACACCGCATGTACGTGCGTACGATATTTAAAAAGAGATGGCAATATATTTATTCAATGTTCGTCGTTTTGACGAACGTTAGCTATCTAGGGTTAAGGTATTTGCCTGCTTTTTATTGTACATAATCTGTCTCATTCGCTTAAGTAATTTCACAAACAAGGTATCACCTATACTCTTTCTATAGATTTACGTTTCCCAAACAATCTACTGATTCGATTCTATTTTATTTTACTCAAGATAAAATTTTTGTATGTTTTTTTTTTCATTATTATACTTTATCATACAAATACATACATTATTATACAAATTTTCCATTATTTCATTCACGTAGGTTAAGTCACGACGAAAATAAATAAGATACTTTTGATTGTTTATTGAAATACATGAGTTACGTTAGGATTTTTCATGGTAGAAATCCAAGTGTTATTTTGTATTTCAATTACTTTAAGCCGCTGTTGAGTCATGGAATAATGAATCATTTTTCTTTAATCTAATATGTTATGCACAATAATATTCACAAATTAATAAGAGAAAAAAATGAAAGTAATACAATTTCTTTATTATAAAACATACAAAATTACATACTGTTACATAAGGTTGTACATAAACATTGTTAACAAATTAAATTGTAATCTATTTTATTAACAATTCACTAAGTACTCTTATTTAAGCTTGTTATATAAAAAAGCATGTCTATAAGTCCCTGTACAGAAAAAAATGTTACTGAGAACGTTAGGTTTAAAAAAACCATGTAATCTAAATTTAAAGCAGATTTAAAATATCTGCTTTAGTTAGAGGCTTTTGTCTTTCGATATGCCAGCTTTGAATCGTTTAGTGGCGTCTAGCAAGAAAAGAATTTCGATTAGATTTTTTGCATTTTCTGAGAACACTTACTATAGTAATGAATATTTTTTTACACCATCAGAAAGTAGAGATTTTAACGAACAAAAGGTATACCGACTTTTTGAAAAAGCGCACCGAATTTTTGAAAAAAGCTGATATTTTGACGCGAGAATTTTCGATTGAAAATTAGGTTTGCTTTTTGATATTAGGTCAAAATAAGGTGAAAAAATAAATCTTTCAAAACACATAAATTACAGTATATTTGGGACATAAAAAGGTAAGTTTTCACCAAATGTCGTGAAAAGATTGTAAATACAAAAGTTGTAGATCTTTTTATTACCTACAACTTTGACATTTAACTTTTTTTCATAGGACTTGTAGTTTTGCCGGAAATTGAGACAAACCATTTTTTACCCTTGAAACCTCACCCCCCAACTTCCCGAACTCAGATCGCCCGTAATTTATTTTTCCTTTCATTTTTATTATATTCCCCTCCATTTTCAATCGGTTTCATTCTACTATTATTTTTTTTTACTTTTTACCATTTCTAAAGCTTCAGCCCTAGTCTATAGAGTATACTAACGTCTATTACTTCCCTGTAACTATCGAACCGTTAAGATATAGAAGAATGGTTCGCTGCCTTTTTTAGATGTACTTGTTAGACGCACACTAAACTGCCGCTTTCCACTCACTGTGTATCTCAAACCCACTCATACATACCGGTACCTGAGAGCTGACTCTCATGACCATCCCGCACACATGCTCTTGTCATGTCTTCTGTTCCATGCTCTGATCAACCGAGCTCTGCGCTTAAGTGACCCCGAATAACTGCAACCTAAATTAGACCAAGTCACACGCGCACTTCATGGGTACAACTGGAGGCTATGAGAGTAGCAGACACGAGTACCAGACGCTGTCCCGTTACAGATGAGTCATCAGTAGAGCGCCTGCGTACACTAAAGTTCTATCTCGGTAGGGGAGGTAACAAAAATATTTATTTAAATAACTTTTTTATTTTATTTTCATTTATTAGATATATTACACCTTACTCCGACGATGGAGCAAGTCAGAATCTTTTGTTTCTTCAATTGTTTTTTGACATTCAAAATATTCAAATTAATTATTTTCTTCTTCTAATCATAACACAAAGACATCTGCCTAATAACAACTTTACAATACAAGTGCACACGTGTCCAGTTGGGCCCAACGTCAATGTGTCTTGTCGCTGCAATTTCTTGCAAAGAACGAATACTGTTAAATACTTAGGAGTGCTGTTAGACAGTAATTTTACATGGAAACCTCACATTGACTTGCTATCGGGAAGAATAAGAAAGCTTATATATGTATTTAAAACTCTTCGTCATGTTGCTGATCACAAATTATTAATTACGTTATATTATGCTATGGCTAGGTCTTTATTAACATACTGTACCACGTCTTGGGGTGGAACGAATAAAACACATTTATTAAAATTAGAAAAGGCGCAGAGAGCTCTGCTTAAGGTGATGCTATTTAAACCCCTCAGGTATCCAACGAAACAACTTTACTCTGATTGCGACATTATGACAGTGAGACAACTATTTATCCGGGATACTGTCATGCTTCAGCACAAAAAGCTTACTTTTGATCCCAAACTGTTAGAACTTGGAAGAAGGAACAAAGTTTGCCCAACTACTAACTTTAAGACCTCTTTTATTAATAGATTCCAAATGTTTCTCGGCCCATTCTTTTATAATAAATTAAATAAGATTTTAAATTTGTACAGCTCAAATACCAATGCATGTAAAAAACTATTAAGTTCTTGGCTTAAAACGTTAGATTATGTACAAACTGAGGATTTGTTTACCATAATAAGATAGTTTGGCAAATATTATTAAAATCTGTAACCTTTAAAACTTGTATAAGATCAATGTAATTCTTATCTTTAAGTAGTAAGTAACACATGAAAATAAATGTAATGGTAACCACGGGTAGGGACTTGTATCTAAGACACAGGCTCAGCCTAGTTTAGATACAAGTGACACTAAGACTTAAGACCTTTTATATCTTTATGTTTACTACATACTTGTTAAGTTTTTACTGAGTGTGAAATAAATAAATTTTATTATTATTATTATTATATTATTATTCTTAATTTATATCGATCTTTTTACTAAAATTTCGCAGCAATCTGACGTGCTCGTAGGGCCTAGCCAAAACGATCGGCCACTCGCATGAAGTTTATATTTATAAACTTAGGTATATTTATACGATGGTATAAATATACCTACAAACAAAGGTATATTTATACGATGGCCTCGGGAGAGACTTCACCTGTCGATTAGGTCAATCCTGGTTGTTGGTGTGAATACTTTACGTCCAAAGAGTGAATATAATGCTACATAAGCTACGGCTTCACCATGGTCCAAGTAACAACTGCTTCGAGAAGAATTTCCGCCCGTAAAACCTCGCTAAAAGCAAATGAGCGTCGCCTAAGCTACTTTTAATATAATTTTTCGTAATCACATGTCAAGTATTTTTTACGGAATATTGAGATGCAGCCAGAACCGTTATAGAGATACCTACTATTTCGTTGTTTCACATGGCTGGTAACTACACCTTATTGCGTGGATCGACAACCAGCTTGTCGCCTGCAGCCAGCAAAGCTTGCCATCTATTCTTGAAGAGAATTTATGGTGTTGGTGATCTGATTAAGAATGTACGCTCGGTTCCGCCACAGCCATAGCCATCTGAAACATATATGAATAAAAAAAATTATTAAGGCATGCAAATCAAGGTAAAGCTTTTTTATGTCGAATAATTTATAATACAAACAATTCTCCAGCATGTATTTTAGTTTTAGTTATGGAAATAAATAATTTATTGCAATTTTCTTAATGCAAAACATCTAGCTTTATAGAAAAAATATTTCACGTATTATGGTCCACCAAATTACAATAACTATTAAGCAGTTTTATTGCTTTTAGCATGTTTCTTGATATTTTAGATTCAATCATGGCAGCAATAAAGTTAATGTTAAGATATTATTACAGTTTAGGCAAACATAATATTATGAATAGAAAATTTAAATAGGTGACCAATAATAGATATTTTATCATATTTCTAAACCTATACAAAAAGAATAACTAAGCAAACTTCACAATAAATCCATATATTTGAAGTTTTTTAGTTTATGTCTCTTAAACCTAGTGATCGTTAAAAACCTTTAAAAACATAGAAACATTAAAAGTGCATTGACTTTCAAAACAGTGACTGAAAATGTTGCGCCTTAGAGAAACTAACCTCTCAACATAAAAACTTTTACATTTACAATATTAGTAGGAAGAAGGATTCTTATAACACGTGCTATTTGGCAAGGTGATTAAAAATCAATTAGAGAACTAAAAACCGAATAAAACACTTTTTACCGGATATTATCGCGTATATTTTAGTTAATTTTAAAATTATTTCGACGTTTCGGCATCTTTGCAGTTGCCGTGGTCACGATAGACTAAGGTGTTGTTCATCTATTGCCAGTAATAAAAACTACATGATTGTCAATACATATTAACGCCATCTGTTTCTCAGTCTTCTCGCATAACGTCCCGGATTGACACAAAAGGCACTGACTGTGTCCTGAGTTTGCAGTCTAACAGTTTGCTGGTTTTTCATTTTGATGTTTTTAAGTATTGGATCCCATGTTGATGAAAGTTTCCAACCATCTTCTCTATTGAAATTTGGATGTTTTTTAATTTCAATAGTTTCTCTGACCATCCTAGGTATAAAATGTTTCTCTTTTGCTAGGATCTTCACGGTATCAAATCTTAAATAATGGTTGGGCTTGTCTATGGAATGTTCACAAAGTGCAGATTTTGAGGTTCGTTTATTTTTAACATCAGAGATGTGTTCTTTAATGCGAGTTGACACATTTCGTTTGGTTTGACCGATATAAGAGAGCCCGCAGTCACAGTCGATTTTATAAACGCCTGGATCTTGTAAAGGGATGCTTGATTTTATTGGACGAAGATGCTGGCTTATCTTTGAGTGCGGCTTGTAGATAGTTTTGATTGAAGCTCGCCGAAGAATGCCTCCTATCTTGTCAGTAACACCCTTTATATAAGGCAGGAATGCTGGTCTTCGTTCAACTGTGAGTGGCTTTACGCGGTTTCTGCGGCGGCGACGCGGTGTTTTTAAATCGTTATCCCGCAGCACTTTAACCAGGTGGTTGAGTTCCTCATTAATGTGTTGGGGATCGCAGATTCCATGTGCTCTCTGAAACAAAGAGTTGCCTACGGCAGATAATTGGCTCGGGTGGTGATGGGATTTCCCATTTAGATATCGGTCAGTGTGGGTGGGTTTCCTATAAACAGTATGGCTAAGTGTACCATCAGGATTTCTTTGTATTAGGACATCTAAGAAAGCTAATTTGTTCTCCTGCTCCAATTCCATAGTGAATTTAATTTTAGAATTAAGGGAATTGAGGTGGTTTAGGAATGCAGTCACTTCATGCTTAGGTAATATAGTGTAGGTGTCGTCAACGTACCTCTTGTATATCTTCGGCACAACAGGTGCCATTCGGAGCGCTTGCTCCTCGAAGTTCTCCATGTAAATGTCAGCTACAACAGGTGACACCGGAGACCCCATGGCAACACCATCAATTTGAATGTAGTAATTGTTATTCCACATGAAGTAGCCAGATGTTAAACATAGCTCTAATAGTTCTGCATATTCCTCGGGCAAGTTTGACTCACTTAGCTTCCTTTTTACTATATCAATGCAGAACTATTAGAGCTATGTTTAACATCTGGCTACTTCATGTGGAATAACAATTACTACATTCAAATTGATGGTGTTGCCATGGGGTCTCCGGTGTCACCTGTTGTAGCTGACATTTACATGGAGAACTTCGAGGAGCAAGCGCTCCGAATGGCACCTGTTGTGCCGAAGATATACAAGAGGTATGTTGACGACACCTACACTATATTACCTAAGCATGAAGTGACTGCATTCCTAAACCACCTCAATTCCCTTAATTCTAAAATTAAATTCACTATGGAATTGGAGCAGGAGAACAAATTAGCTTTCTTAGATGTCCTAATACAAAGAAATCCTGATGGTACACTTAGCCATACTGTTTATAGGAAACCCACCCACACTGACCGATATCTAAATGGGAAATCCCATCACCACCCGAGCCAATTATCTGCCGTAGGCAACTCTTTGTTTCAGAGAGCACATGGAATCTGCGATCCCCAACACATTAATGAGGAACTCAACCACCTGGTTAAAGTGCTGCGGGATAACGATTTAAAAACACCGCGTCGCCGCCGCAGAAACCGCGTAAAGCCACTCACAGTTGAACGAAGACCAGCATTCCTGCCTTATATAAAGGGTGTTACTGACAAGATAGGAGGCATTCTTCGGCGAGCTTCAATCAAAACTATCTACAAGCCGCACTCAAAGATAAGCCAGCATCTTCGTCCAATAAAATCAAGCATCCCTTTACAAGATCCAGGCGTTTATAAAATCGACTGTGACTGCGGGCTCTCTTATATCGGTCAAACCAAACGAAATGTGTCAACTCGCATTAAAGAACACATCTCTGATGTTAAAAATAAACGAACCTCAAAATCTGCACTTTGTGAACATTCCATAGACAAGCCCAACCATTATTTAAGATTTGATACCGTGAAGATCCTAGCAAAAGAGAAACATTTTATACCTAGGATGGTCAGAGAAACTATTGAAATTAAAAAACATCCAAATTTCAATAGAGAAGATGGTTGGAAACTTTCATCAACATGGGATCCAATACTTAAAAACATCAAAATGAAAAACCAGCAAACTGTTAGACTGCAAACTCAGGACACAGTCAGTGCCTTTTGTGTCAATCCGGGACGTTATGCGAGAAGACTGAGAAACAGATGGCGTTAATATGTATTGACAATCATGTAGTTTTTATTACTGGCAATAGATGAACAACACCTTAGTCTATCGTGACCACGGCAACTGCAAAGATGCCGAAACGTCGAAATAATTTTAAAATTAACTAAAATATACGCGATAATATCCGGTAAAAAGTGTTTTATTTAAATTATGCATCGCGAAAATTTAAGAATAGATTTAACTAAAAACCGAGTAATAGTGACAATATCTGGTGTTAGTTAGTCTTGGAATTCGTTTGATTCCAAACCACAAAAAAACACATTTTCTAACACACAAAGTTCGCGGTTTGGAAAATATGTTTGCAGCAATAATAACACCAACATTGATGACATTTTTACGATTTTGGATTTGTGTAGATACTTGATGTTCGTTAATTTGGTAACATTTGTTTTAGGACAGTAATTATTCAAGCATGAAATGTTTTTCTTTTTCAATACACCGTATTTTTCTGCCGTTATTAAAAGTTAGCATTCTCTACACTTTTTTATTTGAAGTAACTTACCATTTAAAATTTTCATGTTCTTGATAAATAATAACTAAATAATATTATTCTTCACAATTAGCAATCCCTGTAAAATGTAAGAAATGGCTACAAGAAATATTATTCGGTCCAGAAAAAAATTTTACCCTAGAGGAAAAATTGGGATAAATTTTAATAAATGTCACTTTACTAATCTTCATTTTAAATGCCAGTTATATCCATATTGGGATATTGGATCTGAAATAATGTTAATCTCACGTTCCGTACTATTACGTATGGTTTGTATCTAAATGGTTAATTGTAGATCCTCAGAATACATTTAAATTAATGAGTTCTCACGGTATTTTGTTTAAATTTGTTCATAGCTAAGTATTGTAAATAAGTTTTTGGTATTTCTTTCTGCATATCGGAGTTGAAAAAACCTTTCTTTTTTTCTTCTTAACTTAACATCATAAAACAATAATTATTTTGCTTCAATGTTGAGCTAAGAAAATTATTATATTTTTTTCCACTTAATTTTTATATTTTATTACATATTGCATGGTAAGCATGAACACATGTTATTTTAAAATCGTTTGCAAGGAATTCGTCTGGGGCTTTTTTTAATTTAAAGAACGACGGCAAGATTTTCTCTTGGTCTTTTGTGCATATTGGATATAACTAAAATCAGTCATTTTATTAAGTAAAATTTTCTAACATATTACTTGTATATGTAAAGCCACAAAATAATTTTCTAATTCATTAGACCTTAACATATTTCTAATTCTTGCAAATAAATGGAGCAGTTCAATTTCACAAGAATTGTCAAAAATCAGTATATGACAAATATCAATAAAGTATTCATTAGGAAATCAACAACTGAAAACATTTGATAAATAAAACTAACTGTCAAAATGTACCAATTTTTACATCTTAAGTATATAAGCCGACTGCTCTGATGGTGAAAGAAAACATCGTGAGGATACCCACTTACCTAAGAAATTATTTCGAAGGTATTTGTAAAAGTCTGCCAACCCACAGAAGCCAAGCGTGGTGGACTATAAATTGACCAATACCAATACCAACCCTTTTTTGGGTGAGGCTGTCACCAGCCTCAATTAATTCCAATGCAGGGAGCATTGGAATTAATTGAGGCTGTCGTGGAAATATATTAGGTCTTTACCTATGAAATTGCCGTTTTTCACGAAATAGATGAAGCGTAACTTTTTTATATATTTTTTATTTCTATTAATCAAAATAATCACCCATGCAATCAATGCATCTTTGCCAACGCATTGATAGCTTATTGATGCCTTTCTTGAAGAAATCAGCTGGACGGGAGGCCACAAATTCTTCAAAGGCATTTTGTACTGCCTCTCGGGTATTTAATTTTTTTCCCGCCAAGAAGTTATCCAAATTCTGGAAAAAGTAGAAGTCTGTAGGCGCAAGGTCTGGTGAGTACGGTGGGTGACGGAGAACTTCCAACCCCAACTCTTGTAGCTTGGAGACCGTCTGCTGTGCAGTATGAGGTCGCGCGTTGTCGTGCAGGAGCAGTGGAGCCGAACGATTGACCAAAGCTGGTTGGAGACGTGTGAGCTTCTCCATCATTGTGTTCAGTTCTTCACAGTACACATCTGCAGTAATGCTTGTCCCGTTTGGCAAGAAGCTGTGATGAATTACACCCGCGTTAGACCACCAAACAGTGACCATCACTTTTCTAGGGGTAAGTTTTCGTTTAGGGCATTGTTTGGGTGCTGAACCAGGGTCCAACCAACTTGCTGAGCGCTTACGATTGTCAAACAGGATCCATTTCTCGTCACAAGTAACAATGCGGTTCAGAGTTCCTTCATTTGTATGCCTGCTGAGCAGTGCAAGGCACGTCTCCACGCGTACTTCGCGCTGGCGGTCATTGAGTTCGTGGGGTACCCATTTGTCAAGCTTTTTTACCTTGCCAATTTGACGCAAATGGACCAATATTGTTTTGATGCTAACGTCGAAAGCTGCTGCTAATTCAGCCGTGGATTGAGTTTCATCAGCTTCCACAATTGCCTTTAATTCGTCATTGTCGACCAAAGTTTTCGGACGACCACGAGGTTCATTTTTCAGGTCAAAATTTCCAGAACGGAAGCGGGTAAACCAATAACGGGTGGTGCGTTCGTTTGTAGTGTTCGCTCCGTAAACGTCGTTGATGTTGCGTGCCGCTTGTGCCGCTTTGCTGCCACGACGGTACTCATACTTCATAATTACTCGAATTTTTAACTTATCCATGATGACGAAAAATGTTCGAATGCGTTGAAAACAAAACACTAACTATTAAACAAATGACGATTTTAGAAAAAGAATTCCATGTTTGTCAAATAAAATTAATTTGAAATTAGAATTATCAGTCAAAAAAAATTATATTTTCATTTGAAATGGCCAGTACGGCAAAACGGCAGTTTCATAGGTAAAGACCTATTACCTTACTGCCCATTATACCATTTCTTGGTATAATCTTAAAACAACACACCCTAAAATAAATGACAACATAGAAAGGACGTTTGATTATTTTTATCTATGAAACTATTGAACTTCACGCCTTCCATGATACTTTTTCCGTCATAATTAGGTTTTATTGCATAAGATATTATGTTATGTAAAGGTAACATCAAATAAATTGAAATGAAATAGATATATTTCACTCGGAATTTCATCTTCCTAAGTCTGTACTTATTAGATACCACATGATACAGATAGATGATAATATGGATATGGATTTATAAAAAACGCTTTTTCGAAATCAGGTAGGGAAGGGAGTAAGAGCTAATGAATTGTAAATTCATTATAACACAACCCTTTCCCAATATACTACTTGTTTAAAGGTAAAACCAATGGCACAAAAATGATGAGCCTGACGCTACCTAGACTGAAACAACTTTTGGGATAACGTTACCAAGTAGCAAAGACAGCCGCTGCATTTCATAAGGCAACCAAACATCAGGTTTTAGGCATGGTCTCTTGTCAACTATGTTTTGAAAATGAGAACTTGACACAGACTCATTTCAATCTAATTTTAGTAATCAGTAGGTCTAGCATGAGAATTCTTCGCTATGTCTTCAAGAGATATAGCTACTAGTTGAACAAGCAAACTAGACGAACGGGCGGAATGCGACTTCCTTTTTACATCATTTACTACTAATAAACAAAACCAGTACTGCAAAGTACTCAGTGCGTATTATACAAACCTTCTAGGTTAGATATGGATTGAACTGTACCTATTATAATCCAAAAATTGTAAAAACCCATATTTGTACAAATAAATTGATTTTGATTTTGAAGGAACAACATGCTTGTTACTTTGATAATTTAGACAGGTAAATAAATATTAGCATGAATACCAAAATAAATAATAATGTCGGTATCCGAAATACATGACGTCACGTTTGACAATTGCCTAGTTGGCTTGGTCAATACGTGACAAGTGACACGTGATTGTGTAAAGTTGTCTTCATTTGGCTGTCAAATTGGCCACGTCTTTCCTATGTCCTAGGGCTCCATGCTAGACCTGCAGATGTTATAACTCTATAAATTCAAACATTTTGATAGTTAACATAACCTCAAAATACAAGAATCTATCAACATACCAGCGGCAAACTCATTCAAAAAAGTTTTGTAACAATAATAAAAATAACTATACCCTATAGTTTCAAAATAATGAAACTGCCGTTTTGCCGTACTGGCCATTTCAAATGAAAATATTTTTTTTTTTACTGATAATTCTAATTTCAAATTAATTTTATTTGACAAACATGGAATTCTTTTTCTAAAATCGTCATTTGTTTAATAGTTAGTGTTTTGTTTTCAACGCATTCGAACATTTTTCGTCATCATGGATAAGTTAAAAATTCGAGTAATTATGGAGTATGAGTACCGTCGTGGCAGCAAAGCGGCACAAGCGGCACGCAACATCAACGACGTTTACGGAGCGAACACTACAAACGAACGCACCACCCGTTATTGGTTTACCCGCTTCCGTTCTGGAAATTTTGACCTGATAAATGAACCCCGTGGTCGTACGAAAACTTTGGTCGACAATGACGAATTAAAGGCAATTGTGGAAGCTGATGAAACTCAATCCACGGCTGAATTAGCAGCAGCTTTCGACGTTAGCATCAAAACAATATTGGTCCATTTGCGTCAAATTGGCAAGGTAAAAAAGCTTGACAAATGGGTACCCCACGAACTCAATGACCGCCAGCGCGAAGTACGCGTGGAGACGTGCCTTGCACTGCTCAGCAGGCATACAAATGAAGGAATTCTGAACCGCATTGTTACTTGTGACGAGAAATGGATCCTGTTTGACAATCGTAAGCGCTCAGCAAGTTGGTTGGACCCTGGTTCAGCACCCAAACAATGCCCTAAACGAAAACTTACCCCTAGAAAAGTGATGGTCACTGTTTGGTGGTCTAACGCGGGTGTAATTCATCACAGCTTCTTGCCAAACGGGACAAGCATTACTGCAGATGTGTACTGTAAAGAAGTGAACACAATGATGGAGAAGCTCGCACGTCTCCAACCAGCTTTGGTCAATCGTTCGGCTCCACTGCTCCTGCACGACAACGCGCGACCTCATACTGCACAGCAGACGGTCTCCAAGCTACAAGAGTTGGGGTTGGAAGTTCTCCGTCACCCACCGTACTCACCAGACCTTGCGCCTACAGACTTCTACTTTTTCCAGAATTTGGATAACTTCTTGGCGGGAAAAAAGCATTTTGTACCGCCGAGAGGCTGATTTCTTCAAGAAAGGCATCAATAAGCTACCAATGCGTTGTCAAAGATGCATTGATTGCATGGGTGATTATTTTGATTAATAGAAAAAAAAAATTACGCTGCATTTATTTCGTGAAAAACGGCAATTTCATAGGTAAAGACCAATATTTATTTTTCATTTTAAAACGCCTGCAATCAGTGTCAACGAAAAGGTTTCGTTGTTTTCGAACTTGCTATTGTTCTTTTTAATCTAGGAGAAAACTACAATAAAAAAAAATCTTTAGAAATTATCTAAATGAAAATATGTTCAAATGTTTTTCGTATAGTAGCACAAAATATTTCTATTAGTGCGAATCAACAATAAGCATATTGTTTAAAAAGAATATCCTACTTGTTACTAATATAATAAATGTAAAAGTTTCAATGTTTGGATGTTTGTTATTCAATAACGCAAAAACAGCAGAACAGATTTGAATGATTTTTTGGCACACAGGTAGATTAATGTTTAATTTGTAAAGGATTGGGAGTTAATGCAGTTTCAATGGAACTTTCAAAAAGTTTGTATTTATAATACATTTCTGCTTTTTTGTGTTCATGTTTAATGCAAAACTTATTGATCATTATTTCAATCCACTACTGTTCATTGTTCAATTGTTTATGGTTTATATTTAAAAATCATTAAATAAGTGGATTGAAATTTACTATTATTTTGTCTTTTCACTTCAATATCTGAACCCTAATGAAGAAATGTTGAATACAAAAAGGTTTAACTTCTGAGCTCTTAATTTGTTTTTTGAGATCGATATAGTCTGCGCTTTATTATTTTCTTACGATCTGTTGCTTTATTTATTAGACTGTATGTTTCCCTGCGTTATTTGAGGATATGCAATAGTTCATGTGCCATTGTTTTCTTTTTAAGTTTTGACATATACGTTTCTTGATTATGTTGAATTTTATATCTGCGTTTGCAGCGTCAACTATAGATCTAAATTCAAAATTGGATTTGTTAGCAATTGTTTTTGACACTGTTGATTTGTTTTAGTAAAACTTTATTTTTACGAAACTAAACCAATTATATATAACAACAACATTGATTGCTTACTACGTTTTGCTTGGTTAACGGGCTGAAATTTACTAGGTAAATTGAGTACTGCCTGATTCTGCACTTATAAATTCTTAGTTGCTATTATTTCTTTTTAATTCTCTTAACATTCAGTATATAATTAGTGAATTTACATTTAGTTATTTTTTGGCTGCTTTCAATAAAAGTTTCGTTTGTGTTCGGTAGTTAATTTAATTTTTTTCTTTTTTTTTTTTTTTTAATCAATATTTATTTATAGAGGGTTTTACAAAAGCCACCCTCATCGTGACTCTCTAAATCCACATCAATAAAATTAATAATATAATATTACCTATTATCTAAACATATTTTCACTACATTATATAACAATTTGGCCTCCTTCGAAATAGGGGATGATAATATACTGTTTACCAAACCGATATTGAAATTTTTCAAATTAAGGCGGCGCCTCTGTACCACATTCCGATCACACTCCATAGTAATATGAAAAACATCCTCAACCACACCACATTGACTACAATTTGGAGAATCAATTTTACGCATCAAGTAAGCAAAACTATTTAACGGAATATGACCAGAACGGAGACGAAGAGCTAATACAATGTCTTGCCGACTCATTTTAATCAATTCAAACCAAGGGACTCGAGGAACTGACGGCTGGATGGTTTTATACCAGATACCTTTAGAAAGCGATCTTTCATTAAAATATTCAGACCAAATGTCGTAGCACCTAATTTTAACTTTATAGAGAACATCACCGAACCATGGAACCCAATGAAAATAAATACCCTCCGTCATGGCCTGTTTGGCCAGCCGATCCACTTCCTCGTTTCCCAGGATACCTGAATGAGAGGGAATCCATTGGATAACAATATCTTTTTTTCTTAATTTTAAGCTATTTATCATATTTATAATCATATAAGCTAATGGAAAGCCTCGGAAAATGGTAGTACATCGAATCAAATGTTGAATAGTACTTTTTGAATCTGTTAAAATAACGAATTTTTGAAAATTTATGCTCTGAATGTACGATAATGCTTCTAAAATTGCTATCATTTCTACGGCCATAATCGAAATTTCTGCATTAATCTGTATTTTAACAGATTCTTTAGTTTCCCAATCTAAAAACGCACCCCCGTTTCCGTTCTCTGTTTTCGAACCGTCTGTAAAAATTTTGTAAAAATATGTATATCTATTTTCAAAAATATCAGTCCATGCAGATTGAATATGTGCTCGAGTGTACTTACATTTTGCCTTGTCTATTCCGCTTAAATTAGGTTTTAAACAATCAGATAAATCAATATTTGTGACCCATGTATCAAGTGAATACATTTCGGGCTTACTATTGGATTGGATATCTGTGGACTTAAATGAGTTATGCATGGTTACAAGTAAAGGTTTTATTTTTCGATTCCAAAAACGGTTTTGAACTAAATTACACATTTCATCCAGAACATTACATACCATATTATCAAAAGATCTAGATTTCAAATAGAACTTTCCTGCCAGATATTGTCTGCGAACAGATAATGGTGGTAAAACCAATTCCGCCTCCATTACGTGTATAGGTGTACTTTTGATAAATCCACCAATCACACGTAAACATATATTTTGTATCTTATCTAATTTAGAAAGATGAGTTGCACTACTATTGGCATACAAAAAACTGGCATAGTCAATACGACTTCTGACTAACGCTATATATAACCGCTTCAAATGATTCACATGAATACCATACCCAGAACCAGCTAAGACTTTGAAAATATTTACATATTTTAGTACCTTATCTTTGGTTTCGTTGATATGTTTTCCCCAACGAAGATTACGATCCAACCAAAGACCTAAATATTTGACAGAATCAACAACAGGTAATACTTGACCATTAACATTTATGTTAATAAAATCTCTCCTATAACCTCGTTTAAAAAGACACAATTTACTTTTAGACGGTGAAATTTCTAGTCCAATATCTAACAACATATTATGAATCTTATCCAAAGTCTTTTGGATTTTCCTCTCACCGAGGTTTATATCATCATAATAACAATAAAAAACAAAATCGTCTGCATACTGTGATATAAATATATCTTTTTCTAGGGACTTGCAAATTTCTAAGGTAGCCAAATTAAATAAAAGGGGTGACAATGGATCCCCTTGAGCTAAACCACGACAAGTAGATCTCTGAAAAAGAACTTTTCCATCCAAAAAAATTTTGAGATTTCTTTCTTTCAAAAAATTCCACAGGTAATTACATATTTTACGACCAACTTTAAGTTTATCTAAGGTCGATATTAAAACAGTGTTTTCCACGTTATTGTAAGCGCCATCAATATCTAAGAAACAGCTCATAGTGGGCAAACCTTTTGAAAACCCAACTTGTATCCTCGAAACCAAAACGCTTAAATTGTCTAAACAGGATTTGCACTTTCTAAAACCTAAAGTGTTATTCGAAAAAACATTAAGTTTTTCCACATACCAGTCAAGTCTATTGTTTATAACCGAGTGAAAAATTTTGCACAAACACGATATTAAAGCTATCGGTCTCAATGAGGATACACTATTTGGTTCCCTACCAGGTTTCGGAATTGGTATGATGCCAATGTCACGCCACTGAGTTGGAACAAACCCATGCTTTAAAAAATCGTTAAATAAATCAACCAGAAACTCTTGAGCATTTAAAGATAAGTGCTTTAGCATCGAGTAAGATATACCATCACAACCAGGAGATGTATCTTTAGATTTTATACATTTACGCAACTCGTGGATAGAGATGTCTGCATCGAGAGGTGAATCATATGAAGATAGCGGAGGCATTGCAGGAGTAGCATAGTCAGGGGTTAATGAACATAGAAGTTTCTCAACTCTGAAAGGATCCATATATTGTCGTGGGTTCTTATAACCCTTCATCCAGCTCATTTTTGACCACATGTCACTAGAGGTAGTGCCCTCATCTATTGATGAACAAAATGAGTTCCAACCATTTCTTATAGATAGATTCAATTTCTTTTTTGAAATTTCAATTTTTTCAGTTAATTTATCTAAATTTTGTGGTATCGGATTTTTCCTAAACTTACCTAACGCTTGTCTACGCTCCGCAACTGATTTAGAAAGATCTGGAGTCCAATACGGTTTTGGGGTAAACACAGAGCTAGGGTTTTGTTCGATTGTATAGCAAGGGATAAAGGAATCTGAAGCTAAATTTATATATTGAGTAAAAAGTTCATAATCTTTTTGCAAATCGCTAGTACGTTGAACGTTTGTAAATATTTCGTTTAAGTATTCTGTATAAGCACTCCAATCAGCTTTTTTAAAATTTTTCCTTTTGATTGAGTTACTAGTATTTAAACATTGACGTTTGGAGATTTTAATGAACAAGTGGTCACTGCCCAAGGACTCATTAAGCACAGACCAGGTGAAATCAAGTCCAATATCCGCACTTACCAAGGAAAGGTCAGGTGCAGATTGTTTTAAAATACCTTCAACAAGTTTTAAACGAGTAATATCACCAGTATTTAAAATCACAAAATTGCTATTTGAAAAGGCCGAATGAAGTTGGTTACCTCTAACGTCTGTTTTGGTCGACCATGTTAAATGGTGTCCATTAAAATCACCCAAAACCAAACATTTCTCTGTACTTAAATTTAAAATCTCATCCCAATCCTCTTGCCTAGTATTGACATTACCTGGACAATAAACAGCTACCAGGTTTTGTATAGGAAAACAATTGAAAACCTTTACTTGTAACACTTCAATACCTAAATTATTTAAACAAGTAGCAAAAGATGTAGACTTAATTGAATTATGAACTAAAATCATTAAACCGCCATAACCATCAACTCTATCTCTTCTATAAATATTATAACCGTTAACTTTTACAATTTTGTCTTCGTTTAACCAAGTCTCACTAACTATAGCAATGTGAACTTTTTCAATACGCAACAATTCCTCGAAAGATTTCAATTTAGGCAATATACTTTGGGCATTCCATTGTATAATGTTTAACTTAATTAGTTTAGGAGAAGCCATTGGAAATATAATTTAATAACATTTTAATAAGAGACCAATCTGAAATTAAACCCACAGCATAGATAACTAACCATTCCACAACTAATTTGATGATACTAAAAATTTTAGATTTAAAACATACGTTTTTAAGAAACAGGACATTTTTAACTCTATTTATCAACTCTATAAGTGAAACTTCATCTTTAAGCTGTTCTTCCTCACTATCACTAACTTCCTTTTCATTATTCTCCTCATCATTTCTCCATTTCATTTCAGGCTTCTCTGGTTTTAAAGGTTTTTCTTTTATTATTTGCTCTTTCTTTCTTTGTCGTAGTTTTTTAACCTCCACATCAACATTATCAGTTTTATTGCATAGAACTTCTTTGTAAGATGGAGTATGAACATTTATTATCTCTACATTATTATCCAAACAACTATTGTACAAAGGGGGAAACTGTCTCTTTAGCGGGTGAATATTTTTGTTTTCTAACTCTTGAATTTTAGATGATGTATCATAAAGGTTGATTGCTTTTTTATATGTACAATTGAATTCTGCCATCAATTCTCGGAGGCGCTTCTCTTTAAGGTACGTTGGACAAGTTTTTGCCATCGCCATGTGACCCCCTTTACAGTTCACACACGTAAAAGAGGAGGTTTCACAGTTGGAATGATTACCTCCACATTTAGGGCAAATGAAATTTTTGGAAGGACATAAACTTATTCCGTGACCTATTTTCCAGCATTTGAAGCACTGTGTCACGGGAAATACATAAGGTTCTACTTTGATCTTTAATCCATCAACATAAACATGAGAAGGCAAGTGTGAGCCTTTAAATGCAAGGCGAGCAACCTCACTCGGGCACCAGTGACCATCCACTCTATCTCGACGTTTAAGACGTTTAACTGAAAAAATTTCAACACTACTCAAAACTTTATTCTTAATCTCTTCATCTGTCAGGTCTGCATCCACATCCCTAATAACTCCGTATGAGTGATTTACTTCCATGGGCTTATGTACTAACCATCCCCTTGTAATTATATTTTCAATTTTTTTCTTCGTACACTTAAATAACTCGCTTCCAACTGCTTTCTTTGGAATTGGTATTCATAAGTTGGTTTTGTTTTTTTTTTGTAACTTTAATATTGAAAAGTTTATTTGTTCGTTCGATTAACTTTTTGTCTTCAGATGTACTTTTTTGGCAGTTTTCATTGAATATTTGTTCACCGTTCACCGTATGAACCTGACTTCACATAGCATCCTGTAGATCCCGATGGTATGGAGCATAATTGGCTCAGAATACGTCTAGATATAAGTTTACTACGATGTTCGAAGTACATAATTACTTTGGAACTTATTTGTACGTTAGCTAACATTTTTACATTTAGCAAACATTTGATAACGCATGGGTGATACTTATGATTATATTCATTTCTGTTAATGATCAGTTCATAAGGTTCAGATTTATATAGTGCAAAAAATGAGCTTACTGATATGTTTTTCAAAAATTGTTAAGATATGATCGCTGTTCCTTTTCTTACTGCAGGTTATATTTGAATAGGCACCCAATCCTTGTAATTATGGACCCTTCTCAAAGGTCAATTTTCCAACGGGCCAAGTTGGTAAAATTTCATTGTAGTATATTTTGTCTGTTAATAAAGATACTATTTTAAACATTGTAACTGTTTTATATTTAATTTAGTTTAAAATACAACAATTTTCGCTTTTTAGTCAATCATAGGAATTTATAATTACTCGAAAAACATCCAGTTGTCACAGATTTACAATATAAATTGACTATATTTTGCCCGTGGCTTCACTCGCGTATTCCGCTCAGAGATAGGTACATTTTCCTTACCTGTCATCAACAACCAAATTACTATATAATGACTTTCCTGACTAAACTTGATTAGATATTAAACAAATTAAATAAGTTTCGTTTTATTGATTCAAATATTTTAAGTAAATATACTTCTAGATATATTGTATTCTGCTAGTATACATTTTGGGCACTCGACAGAATGGCAGCTGATATAAAATTGACCATGTGAGAAGCAAAGAGTGCCTTTAATGCTTAAAACTTTCATGGTTCGGCCTTAGGGCTTATTGGTGGTCATTGTAAATGCCAAAGTTCTGGGATATTGCAGTCTCTTAAGTTGAAATGGCAAATTATTTGGAATAGTTGAGATTCGCGGGATCAAATTGCTATCTCCTATAGCTTCTCCGGTAAGAAAAGTGTCTTTTATGATACTTTTTTTGGCTTTTATAATTATATAATTTATATAATAATAATTTAGAAAATTTAATGTACGTATAAAAGAACAAAAGTTTGTTCAAAAAAAAATCTGCACATTGTTAACACAAGAGGAAGAAAAATGCGGGCAGCTCATAATAGTAGGCTTCATAAAGTCACTCACGCTTTCATGGGTCAATGTATACGCTTTTATAATAATATTCCTGAGGATATCCAAGGTCTTCCTATTGACAAATTCAAAGAAACTATAAAGCAGAAGTTGTGTGCTAAAGCATATTATAAAGTATCCGATTATTTGGATGATAAAAGCCCTTGAGTATAATCTCCTCATTAACAAGATTTTACTAACAAATCATGTGTAATGTGTCTGTTCGTTTGTTGAGCTCTTCGTCCCGATGAATATATAAAGCGGCATTGTCACTAAAGTACGTCTTCTTATGTTAGCGTCGGGTGACGGGTCACTCACTTCCCTCTAATATGGTTGAGGAGGGCGATGGTTTGATCCCGCGTTAACTCGGTTGAGGGTGTTGTTTGATGGTGTTCGTCGTTTGGATACTTGGGTAGAGGGAGACTTGCCGAGCTGACAGATGCAGATAAGAATAATTTTGTATAGATATTAAGAGGCTGTGTAATTTATTTTGAAAAAAAAATACCCGTGAAGTTTCTTGCCAGTTCTTCTTCACGAAGGTTTTTCCAAACTGGTGGTAGAATCATGTTTTATTTGACGTCAATAAGGACAAAAAATTGTCAATGTTGAGAAATAAATATTTCATGTCATTTCATATTTTTATATGTGTTTTTATTCTGGGTTCGCACCTCACCCAGTACGCTGTCTGCTTAATTTAGGGCCAAACATTGGTGTGTTTGTCTGGGGATTTAGAAAAAAAAAGGTAAATAATTATAATATCATAGAGTTGACAGATTACACGGTGAACCCGTGAACCTGTACTTAACCTTACTACAACGTGTGACACCCTTGGACCGAGCTGATAGATTGCGCGAACAGCCCTTATCTGCAGAATAAATATAGTATCGATGTCGGCAGCACTCCCCCACAACAGAATACCATATGTCATGAGGCTGTGGAAGTAACCAAAATAGACTTATTGATCAGTTGTTTCATTTGAAATTTGTCTGAATTTTAACAGCGTATGCGGCAGAGCCAAGCCTTTTCGCTAAACCATCAACATACGGTCCCCACTGGAGTTCGACGTCTAACGTTATGCCCAGAAACACAGTTGAGTTTACAGGAATCATTTCCTGGCTCTTAACTACAATGTTTGTGTTTACCTGTTTGACATTTGGCAATGTTAACACATTTAGTTTTGTTTTCATTGTTAATTTGTTTCATTGTTAAGTAAATAATGAAAATATATTTTTGTAAAGGATCATGCACATATTTTGTTTGTTAATTCATACCGTTTCATACAAATTCATTTTCAATCTTAATCATCTATTCTTATATTATAAATGTGAGAGTAACTCTGTCTGAGAGTCTATCTGTTACCTTTTCACGCGAAATTTGGTATGGAGTACCTTATTATACCACTGCTAATATGTGTAATATGTGTTAGTACTATTTGTCACTGCAGATATTTAATCAACACATTGGATTATTGTTCTTTGTCCACCCTGCCAATTACCTAGGATGCCTCAGGGCCCCAAAGCCCAATCCCAAAAAGGTGCAGAAGGCAAAGCAAAGGTGTCCACCCTCTGCTCCTGCTGTAAACCCTGGCCCACCCAATAAACCGCAGCCTCCGCTATGTGACGCTAGGTGACCCCACCTACTATGCTGAGGAAACCCATGGCAGCCCTCACCCTCTCATCTTCTCAGGTACAGCAGGTCAGGTTAGCACCTGCTTGCATGCCTTCTCCTCTCACGGCCAGGTCCCACGAAGAGCCACTTTCAGACTTCGCGCTTGTAAGCAAATTCGCTTCAAGTTTCGACTTGAAAGCTCGCAAAGTACGAGCCGCAAAGGGTGACTTCCAGGCGACGTGCTTTCGTCGCGATCGTACACCAGATCGTCCAAAAATTCAATAAATTAACTTTACTTAACTTTTTTATATTAACTTTTAAATGGCGTCCTCTAGATTAAAACCTCAGTCCCTCCTCATCGGCTACTTCAACGCCAATGATCTTAAACATCAGCGTGATGAAATGCATGAACTTTGAGAATTCCAAATCGACATCTTACTTTGTGCAGGAAACCTTTTTGAAACCTAGTCACAAGGACCCAAAAATACCGAACTACAACATCGTTCGTAACGATAGGTGTCGCCAACCACCTGGTATCTGTAGTTGCAAATTGTTACAAACCAAATATACGTACCTGCACCTTAAGTGCACACGTATCTTCACTGTCTCAATCTGAATCGAGTAAACACTCGTCGTGACCACTAATCAGTAGTCCTGAATAGGAGAAAGAAACATTTATTCGCTAAATATGGTCAAAAATATATAATGGTCTTAAATAGTTTAAAGGTACAATCATATTCAACCTTAACAGGCGTGCAAATATTTATAGTAGTACTAGTAATGTTACAAGTTATGTCAAAACAATTAATTATATAAGAATAATACAAATTAATTGTCCTTATTATTAAATATTAAATGTCCCTAATATAAATAAATGTACTAAGCAATAAAATCATCAGTAAATAATAAAATTAAAAATGTCAACATAAAAAAGCCTAAATACAAGATTAAATTTATTCCATTAAATACCTTATATTAATTTAATTACTGGTTATTATATTTTATTTCAGGATACAGAAAATAACAATTCAATTCCTCTAATATATGTAGATGTCCGTATAAAATAAAATTATAAAATGTCAATAACATAATTACGGGATTCTTAAAAATTAATTTATGCAATAGTAATTTTTTTCCAGAAGAAAACTATGCAATCTTTTTTTAAATACGTGTAATGGTATGGTCTTTAAGTTGCTAGGTAATTTATTAAAAATACGGATTGCCATACAGAAAACATTTTTCGAATACAATTCTAATCTTTGCATTGGTATATATAATTTCTGTTTGTCTCCCTGTACCATTTAACATATTATGGTAATTAGTTTTGAATAACTGTGTATGACCTCGCACAAATACACAAATTTCATAAATGTACAAAGAGGGAACCGTGAGAAGGTGTAGTTTTTGAAACAGTGGCCTGCAGCTGTCTAAAAATCCAGCACCACAAATTGCACGTGTACATTTTTTTGTGCACGAAAAATGTTAATTAAGTCAACAGAGTTGCCCCATAATATTATGCCATATCTTAAGATTGAGGAAACAAATCCGTGGTATGATAGAAGCTTTGTATTTGTTCCCGCAACTGCTCTGATTCTTCTTAATACGTACACACATTTTTCGATCTTGGCCCGTAACTTAATTATATGTGCTTTCCAATTGCACCACTTGTCAATTTCTAAACCTAAAAACTTTGTCGATTCTACATTTTCAATTGTTAGTCCATTATAACTATAATTAAAGTCGCAAATTTTCTATTTATTGTATTAAATTGTATTAGTTTAGTATTAGACACATTTATTTTAAACTATTACAATTTAGCTAGTTCTTCACTTTTGTCAATGTAAAGTCAACTTTATCTTTAAGGTCAGACGCATTTGATGTACTTATTAGTATTGTTGTATCGTCAGCAAAAAGCATACAGTAATTTCCAATATAATCAGGCGAGTCATCAACATATAATATAAATAATAAGGGTCCAAGAATACGTCCTTGAGGAATGCCAATGTTATTTGACCGATATGCTGATCTGTACGCAATCCTATATTTATATTTTAAACATGAAATCTCAACACATTGTTTTCGATCGTTAAGGTTGCTTGATATCCAGTCTAATGCTACTCCTCTTATTCCATATCTACTAATTTTGTCCAAAAGAGTTTTATGTGAAACAAAGTCAAAAGCCTTACTCAAGTCAAGCAAAACTGCTGCTGGATAGAGCCTTCTATTTAAACAGTCAGTCACCTTTTTGATGAGTGAAAAACATGCAAAAGTGGTAGACCTATTCTTTCCAAAACCGCATTGTTCCTCAGATAAAATATCGAATTTATTTAAAAAATGGTTAAGCTTACGAGTCGTTACTGTTTCAAATATTTTGGATATTATTGCAAGCAGAGTTATCGGCCTGTAGTTATTAATATCTTCACGATCACTTTTTATGGAGGGGTTTAACAATTGATATTTTTAGTCGTGCAGGAAAGATACCTTGAGTCAGAGATAAATTAATTATACATGTCAATGGATTTACAATATCTCTTGCGATTCATTTTAATATTTTAGTAGATAGTCCATCATAGCCTACCGCATTTGTATTCTTCAAACCACGTATTATATTAAGGACTTCATTTTCCGTTACAGGTCTTAAATAAATGGATTCATTTATGTATTTTGTGAACTTGTTGTGTGTATTAATTGCTTTATTTTTAGTTTTTGTTATGTCAATAAAAAAGTTATTAAATTTGTCACAAATTGTTTTAGGGTCAGTATGCGTTTCATTGTCAATTTTAATTTTGGTGATGTTATTGAAGTTCACATTTGATTAGATGTTATTTTAAATAATGTCCCAAGATGCTTTACATTTATTTTTTGCCGAACTAATATATTGCGTATTTATTATTTTCCTGGCTTCTGTCATGCATTTTTAAAGAATTCTATTATAGATTTTAAATTTGTTTCGAAAGTGCCCTTTGTTTCTTTTACTTAGTAGATATTTATTATAAAGTATTATTTTTCGTATACAGCTGATTTTAATGCCTTTGGATAACCATTTCTTTTCAACTGGTTTATTTGATACTTTAACATAGATCTCTGGGAAACATAATTCGTAAAATAATGTCAGGGTATTGTGAAATTTATCAAAAGCTAAGTCTGTCTGATTTTCATTATACACATCGTTGAAGGATAATGATTGTATACAATTTTTAAATTCTTGTATCTTCTCTTTCGAAAAATCTTGCTCGTTTCCGTCAAGCATATAACGTCAATGTCAAATCAAATGTCAAGCATCAACAAATATTTTATTCATTCGATTATTTTAAATTTTATTTAAAAACAAACGTTTGTACTGTAAATAATCTATTTCAATATTAATTTTGAAAGAATAGTATTTAGTCAAATTTTTTGGTATAGTCAAAATTAAGATTATAATAAAAATCACTAATGTTATTTAAATCTAAAAATTTACAATTATCATAATTTTTCACTATCATTTTTAAATAAGAATTTAATTTATTCTCACTTAAAGAAGCATTTCGATATATACCTAGTATTAAAACTTTCTCACACTTTTTTAATAAATTTAATGTGACACATAATTCCCTTAATAATTTATAGGGGTTTTGATCATGTTTGCCTAAACCAAGTATTACTATGTCATCCTTTTGTATATAGTTACTAAAGTTATTACAGTCTTTTAAAATATGCTCACTCACTGCATTTGGTTTCATGAATGAAGCTATATTGTAGTTGTTATTCCAAGTTTCTTCTCTAGAATGTATTAGGTGAGAGGACAGATTCCTTATTTGTTCATCTCCAAATAAAAATATATTCTTTTTTTTTGTATTTTGAAAAGCAGATGATGAGCTTTGTATATTTTCTTCGTTTTTGTATATTTCAGGTTGTGTGGTTCTCGATAGATTATTGTGAGCTTGAATATTGTTATTGTCTGTAATTGTTGATAGTGGTGAAGTTAGATTATGAATGCTCTTTGTTTTGCCTGAAGTATTATCCAAGTGGTTTATTTTGTTTTCTAGATTAATGCACACACTTTTGTCATAATGCAACGGAGACATTCTAGGGGTTCTAATTCTTGCGTTTATTAATTGTTTATTCAAAGGAGATGAGGAATGTGAAAGTTTCTTTTTAAAGATGGGTGTAATAAGTAGGACTTGTAGAACCTGAAAAAAATATTTTCAGAGCCTGTATCTTTTTATTTTGATTATCAATTATTTTCTTAAGTTCAAGATTTTCTAAGTTTAAATTCTTAATCTCATTATGTGCTGATTGCATTGTAAGAGTAAGTTTTTCTAGCTTTTCCTTAAAATTTTGCATTAATGGTGAATTCTTAATTGAATGATCAAGTGTTACCGGCAAGCTTCTATTAATATTGTCATTATAAGTTACACTCCGTCAGTGGCTTCTAACCACCCCTCATAGCCATCCCTGTCCACTCAATTTGATCTGAATCTGATACTCATTAACTGACACGACAGTTATCTGATCTTAAGGATACACACACGCCGTCGTCAAATATATCCTAACCGGTATTGGACGAATCTCTTAGTATGTTAGTATTGGCTATCTGGTTATAGCCTGTACCTACTCTTACTGGTTAAAGATATAGGAACCTGAGCTGATACGATTTGGGGATGTACCTCTAGTGGCGTCCAACCTCCCCTATAGCCACCCCATGCCTCGCTTATAATCTGAGACTGGTAAATCTCATTGTGGTCTGAGCTGATCAATGCTCTAAAGCAGTCCGGCATACCGATTACACACACAAAATACACCCAATATAATAGACACAACATTATAAAATGATCAAATAAAGCTAAGAGTGAAATATAAAATCACTTACGTACCTTTCGCCGGTCGGGGATAAAGTCCCACTCGCGGAACGCTTGATTCCCCTCTCCATCCGTTCTGTCTATGAATAATTTGTAACTACCCACATATATATCCGCGACGTAGAGAAATAAAATGTACATTTGTACCTACCCAAATTCGCATTCGCGACTATAGTCTTACCGCTAATAAAGGTGCAGCGATCGGTGCTTTCAACAACCACCTTCAAATTGCTATCAGTGCATTTTCCAGGCGGGTTCCGGTGGCGAATGATCGCCGCTGGATCCTGCCTGAGGATGTGAGGGAGTTGTTGAGAGCAAAGAATGCAGCTATCCGGGCGTACGATTACGCTCCGACCGAGACAAACCGCATCCGTATGAGGGCCCTACAGCGTGATGTTAAATATCGCATACGCGAACTGCGGTCTAACAACTGAGACGCGCTTCTTGAAGAGATTTCGCCTTCGCATCTGGCTTACTGGAGCTTGGCGAAGTCTCTTAAGACTCTACCGCGTCATCGATGCTTCCGCTCCTTAGGCCTCCACCCATGACTCCCGCCTTCGATGACCCCGAAAAAGTTGAAACCCTAGCCGATAACTTAGCCCAACAATGTACACCGAGTACAGAAAGCACCAACGCCCTCCACATAGAAACTGTGAATAGCACAGTCAAAACTAAATGCGGCAACCTACGGACGCTTTTCATTGACGTGGCTAAAGCCTTCGACAAGGTCTGGCACAACGCCTTATTATATAAGCACTTGAAACTAGGCGTGCCAGACAGCTTCGTGCACATCATACGAAACTTTCTCCACTGTCGAACCTTTCGCCACAGATTGGAAGGTGCACTCTCCAATCCCCGTCATATATTAGCCGGTGTCCCACAAGGCTCGGTGCTTTCTCCGACTTTGTTTTCACTATACACTAGTACATACCAAGGACGGAGAAAGTAGACCTAGCACTCTTTGCAGACGACACCGCGCTATATACATTTGATAGGAATCTACGCAGGTAAACTAGAATACTTCAATCCGCAGCCAACGCATTATGGGCTTGGTTTAGGAAATGGAGAATAGAAGTCAACCCAGAAAAAAGTGCAGCAGTGTACTTCTCTCTCTCAACCTGCTCTAGGACAACCTCTAGAAAACCCTCCAAAAGATTAGGTCAGATCACCTTGTTTGGTACTCCGATCCCATGGGCTAAAAGAGTCAAATATTTAGGAGTCACTTTAGATAGTGGACTAAAATTTGCGAATCACATAAAACGCGTCCTAAACTGAGCCACCTTCGTCATGGGTAGGCTGCACCCTCTAATTTGCAAGGAGAAAAATGTCGCTTAGAAATAAGCTTACACTTTACAAAACTTGCATCCGCACCATCATGACATATGCCAGTGTGGCTTTCGCTCGCGCGAACCTCAATCACTTGCAGGTTATTCAAAATAGGTTCTAACGCAAATGCGTCAGGGCCCCGCCTTATGTACGCAACTTAGATCTGCACAAAGATCTCGAGCTGCCCACCATTGCCGCATTCATGAAGTTGGCGTCTAGACGTGTAGCGTAGTTTCAATAAAACACAAAATTCTCTCCTGTGTTTATTTTTTCGGTAAAATTTAAAATATACAAAGATGCCTGTAAATACAAACAGAAAAATATAAACAAAATTGAAATAAAAAATAGTCACACAAAATAGAACAGAAATATTAATACAATTAAATTTGCTCTGAAAAGAAAAAATAACAATAAAATAAATTTTAATGAATGAGAATCCTTACCAACAATTTTGGCTACGCACACTCGTGAACGTAAAAATAAACTTTGATTTTAGATAATAAAATATCTTAACTATATAATTTTGAATGATAAACTCGGAAAAAATAATAAATAAATAGATTCAAGTTGCTTTGATGAATAATTTTTCGTGACTGACTTGTCAAATCAAAACATTGCCGTTCTCCGACACTACGTAATTCCTAGTTTAAAATTACGTCGGGAACAACAAAAAAATAAAATTTACTGACAAAAAGAGGTCGAAACAGACAACCGTCACAGACGTCACTTTGATAATGCTCCCCACCATCCCAACCCGCTGGTCAATAAGTCATCTGAATACACAGCCAACCCAGATGCGGTGGTTCGTTATAGGCGTCCGCGTAACGTCTTAACAGATCCCAACGATGATATTAAAACAAGGAACGCCGGTGTTCCAGTTAGAAATAGGGCAACCCGGCATTCGAATCACTTAACCCACCGGTGGGCCAGGCTAACGCGTCGTACGCATCCCTACTGAGTTTCTTCCTGGTTTTTTGGCAGTAGATGATCCTTCCGAACCAGTGGTAGTTTCAAAATACGACGTCCTAAGCCGAGGTCCGTACCCTCTCGGGTGCCCTTGGGCATATCGTATATAGGAGTAGTTTAAGTTCCAACTAAGCGTCACCTTAACCGGCTCTCCTGAGCCCGCGTTTCAACTCGTCGCCAAGCGCTCCAAGAAGCGCTCTAAGAAAGCTTCGGTATCTTCAATACCCGAGCCCTCCCCGGTGTCTTCAACACCAGCCCCCGCGCCGTTAAAATCGCTCGTAGTAACCGCGTCTCCGTCGGTCACATCGAAGCCAGCGACGCGCTGCGCTCCCGTCCCGCCGAAGCCTCAGCTCCCTCCGCCCGTATTCCTGCGTGAAAAAGCGCGCTGGACCGCGGTTTCCAACTTGTGCAAAGTGCACAAAATTAATTACTTAAAAGCCGCCAACGCTGGCGATACAATCAAAATCCAATTAGCGACCGTCGTCGACTTCCGCGCGTTTACCAGGTTACTCGGATTAAACCAAATCGCGTATCACACCTACGCCCTCCCGGAGGAGCGTAAGATCCGCGCAGTACTACGGGGCGTCCCGTTCGAACTCAGCAACGAAGACATTCTCGATGACCTTAAGTCTCAGGGTTTCCCGGTCACAGCAGTGCACAAGATGCACTCCAACCGCGGTAGGCGTTTTCCGTTAGCGCTAGTAATACTGTCCAATACTCCCAACTCGAAGGAGATTTTCAAAGAGGCTCGCACAATCTGCGGACTCTCGAACATCTCCGTCGAGCGTCCCAACCCCCGCGGTCACCCTGGGCAGTGCCACCGCTGCCAGCTCTATGGCCATGCAGCGGCTAACTGTTCAGCTCCCCCCAGGTGCGTAAAGTGCCTGGATCCTCACTTCACTAAGGAGTGCACTCGCACTCCCGAATCCACTTCCCCCCCTGCCTGTGTGCTGTGCGGCCAGTCCGGCCACACAGCAAACTACAGGGGTTGCCCGCGCGCTCCGCGCCCCACCACCAAGAGGGTCGCGCCTAAACCGGCGCCGCCACTCACTCCTGCCAACTTCCCGCCGCTGCGCAACCGGGGTCCCCCGGAAGCAAAGCCCGTTCAGCCGACGCCTACTCCGGCTCTGTCTTGGAGGCAGCGTCCGGCCGTCCCGCCTGCACTTTCCCAACCCATCCCAGCTCCCGTAGCTCCCGTAGGGCCGCGTCCCGCGTTGTCATCTTCCCCTCAGTCGTCGTTGGCTGAGGACATGAAGACCGTGTTCGACGTCATCCAAAACGTCGACATTAACGAAATCTCCGTACTCGCACGCAAACTGCGAGCCGCCCGCTCTCCTCAAGAGCGTTTATTCGCGTTAGCCGAGCATCACTCGCTCCTAAGTTCGTTGTAAATTCTTTTATTTTTGTAAATTTTAAATAAATAAATTTTAATGTCTAGACCCGCGAATCCCGCGTCCAGTCGTATTAAACCTAAGGGCTTATCCCTAGAATCTTTTAACGCTCGTAGCCTTAATACCAACCTTCCCGAGATTAAACTGTTCCTTCAGAACAAAGAACCTGACTTATTCCTTCTCCAGGAGACATGGCTTACTCCAAACCGCTCCAGGGGATTCGCTATACCTAAGTACGCGTTTACTCGCAACGATAGGCCCAACTCCGACGGTTACGGCGGCACCGCTATATATTACAAAAGAGGCTTCCATTGCTGTCCTCTCCCTACTCCTCCTCTCCTCAACATGGAGGCCACTGTGTGTAGATTGGCTATGACTGGTCATCCGACCATCATCATAGCTTCAGTCTACATACCTAGTGGTACCAGACCAATCCGCAGCGACTTTGAGGCCATTCTCGCCCTCGGCCATTCAGTCATTATGTTCGGAGACTTTAACTCCAAACATACTGACTGGACGTGCCTATCGACCAACACCAGCGGTATCGCTCTCCTCGACATCACTAACTCCCTTGACTTAGACGTCATATCCCCCATCACTCCCACTCACTATCCCAACAACCCGACCTATTCTCCCGACATCCTCGACTTTGCAATTATCAAGCGAATCAATCTTGATCTCAGGTCCATCGAACCGCTCGATGACCTAGGCTCCGACCATCGCTCCGTCTCCCTCGTGCTAGGCGCGCCTAACGTTAACGTCACACCGCCAAAGACCTTTACCAACTGGAAAGGCTTTAAAAATACGTTAGTTTCAGCTTTAGAGGCACCGAACTCTCCGCTCGCGATTTCGCCCGAACAATTAGACAGCCCGATTAAAATAGATTCAGTAGTCGATACTCTCACTGATGCTATCAACTCAGCCATCAGCGACAACGTAATCATTGCTAAGCAAGGCAAACCCGCGCTTCCCTTAGCCGTTAGCAATCTCATTAAAGCTAAGAACGCGGCTCTCCGGAGAGCCAAGAAATATCCCACGCCCGCATATAGAACAGCTGCGAATCAGCTTCAACGCAAAGTTAGGTCTCGCCTCGCGGAACTCCGTGACACTCAGTTTAACGATCTCATGGAGAATATCTCCCCGTCCCACCAAGCGTATTATCGAATGGCCCGAGCTTTACGCGTAGACACCGCCTCTCACGTTCCTCCTCTCACTCGTCCCGACGGCACCATTGCCTTCGAAGTCGAAGAGAAAGCCGAATGCTTCGCCGACAGCATAGCGGCACAATGTTCGCCCAGCACGCAACCCGTGGATCCCTCCCACATCCAGGCGGTGGAGGACGAAGTTCTCCGCAGAGAATCTCTCCCTATCACCGACGACCCCGTCACAGTCTCTAATGATGAAATCTTGCTTCTCATTAGAAAGCAAAAGTCCAAAAAGGCTCCGGGTGCGGATGGAATTTCCAACCACGCACTTAAGCACCTGCCACAGCAGGTGCTTACCTTGTTAGCTATCATCTTCAATGCCTGCTTCGACCATAGCTACTTTCCAAAAGCCTGGAAAGAAGCGACAGTCATAGGCATTCCCAAGCCGGGTAAACCTCTGAACATCCCGGCTAATCACAGACCCATCAGCCTCCTCAAGGCAATGTCTAAACTTCTCGAAAGAGTCATACTCTCTCGAATGCGGAACCATCTGTTTCCAACGGATGGCGACCCTCTCATTATTCCCCACCAGTTCGGCTTTCGCGCTAAGCACTCCTGCCCTCAGCAAGTCCATCGAATCGTCGAGTACATTCTCGAAGGATTCTATCCGCATCGTAAAAAATCAATCGCGGTTCTCTTTGACGTAGCCAAGGCATTCGACAAAGTCTGGCACAGCGGTCTCGTTTTTAAACTCTATAAAATAGGCTTACCGGTTCGCCTAGTCAGATTAATCGCGTCGTTTCTTAAAGACCGTACGTTTCGATTCAAACATGAAGGCACGCTCTCCGCGCCTCGTCCCATAAAGGCTGGAGTCCCGCAAGGCTCAGTCCTCGCCCCTCTGCTGTACACCGTGTACACTAATGACATGCCAATCCCGCCGAAAGGCGTCGAACTCGCCCTCTTTGCAGACGATACCACCCTTTACACTAAAGGTAAAAGGATCCCGTATAACATCACCAGACTCCAAAAGGCCGTAAACGCCCTCGGTGTTTGGTTTCAAAAATGGCGTATCGATGTCAACCCAGAAAAGAGTTCTGCCATTCTATTCGACCACAAACGTCGTAATCGCCGCAACGATCCCCACATTCGAATGTTAGGTATTCCCATCCCCTGGAAGCGCAGTATCAAATACTTAGGCGTCACCTTAGATCAGACGCTTTCTTTTAAGCCACACGTCGATAGAGTAACGAAACTCGCGCGTTTCTACTTAAGCCGCTTAAATAGTATGATAGGTAGAAAAAGTAAAATGTCTTTTAGAAATAAGCGTACGCTTTATAAGGTCTGCGTTAGACCCGTCATGTCATATGCTTCGCCAGTCTTTGCCCACGCCAATCCCTCCGTCCTGTATAAGCTGCAGGTGGTCCAAAATCTCTTCTGCCGCAGGGCCACAGACGCACCTTGGTATGTGCGCAACGCGGACCTGCACAGAGATCTTGAACTACCTACAGTGCAACAGCACTTCAAAACACTCTCAGAATCGTTCTTCAAACGCGCCGAATCCCATCCCAATCATCTTGTTCGAGATTCAGTCTCATATACTGCTCCTGTATTAGATTCGAAATTCAAAGTCGCTAGGCCGAGAAACGCACACACGGGCGAACCTTCGCAGTTAACTTTAGCTCTCGAGGCCCTTCAGGCCGCAAATCCTAATTCTAACGTAAATTCTAATTCTAACGTAAATCCGAATTAATGCAATTTTTATTTTTCATTTTTAATGTTTTTATTTTTTTACTTTTCATTTTTGAGCACCTTCAGTGCTATGTGAATCTCAGCGGGTGACCCCTTAAGGGCCCCGCTGGCGCGGCCTCTTTCTCCAATTGGCCGTCGTTCAGATGGCCGAGTGGCAAAAATGCACGAGCCGACAGGGGGTTTTTTAGTGGGTATGGTTCTGGTAGGCGTCGGGACGAGTCCCACATAACTCCGATCGCGCGCGCGGAGTATGCGTCAGAGCATTTTTTATGTCCTCCTGCCCTTCCCGTGGAGGGGAACCAAAAAAAAAAAAAAAAAAAAAACCAACTAAGCGCCGTCAGCGCTAAGCTACAAAGTCCGGTGAGATTTAATAAGATTTCGTGCACCTTTACAAGCTGACTTATGTAAGGTACCAATTATAACTGTTGTATAGGATTGTCTTTAATTCCAAAAATCATACCTTAGAAGGGTGAAAAGGGGGTTAAAAGTGTGTATTGAAGTTTTGTTATTTTTGAAGCTACAGACGTAAAACTTATTATTTTATCAATTACAATAATACAGATTCCAGTGTTCCATTTTTAAAGGGGTTAAATGGGGGTTAAAATTTGTATGGTTTGTTTTTTATTTTTTATTGTCTCAAAGATAGTTTATCGTAAAGGTAGTTAGGTAAAGTTAGTAAAGGTAGTTTATCGTTTGGCAAAGAATAAATGTTTGAATTGAAGCAAAATTTATACTTTACCCGACTTTTCATATTACAGCTTTATAGCTGATGCCTGTAGCGTTAATGCATAAAGTGATAGAGAAAAAAAACTAAATTATACACAAAAGGCAAAACCTTTTACCTTACTGATTACACATAATATACAGGGTGACTGGAAATAAGTAAACATCCTTGTAAGGGAGTATGGTACAGGTCATTTGCAACAAATTTAGTTATGTATATGGTTGTGCCAAAGTCAATCACTAATGAGATATTTCAATTTTAACATTTAAAAAAATCATCATGAGTCCTTTTCAGGCTTAAATAAAAATAAAACTATAGACAAAAAACCATTACATTACAGTGCACTGCACTATTTTTCACTTTCCGACTCACACTGTGTTCGTTTTGCTACTTTCCTGCAAATCGCACTGTCGACTACGAAGCAGGCTGGCGTACCTCCTCAAGGTATACTCATTCAGTTGGCGTTGCACTAACCTTTTGTGGCATTTCTTATATGTCTTAAGAATTATAATTGTCGCACTTGTATGGAATTTTAACTGTTCTAGATGACTGTTGTTATCACCCCAGATGCATTTTGGGCGATTATGACTTGATCATATGATTAAGTTTTCTTTGAGCCCATATTTCTAAAAAAATCCAAAATAACGTAGGTATACTCGATCAAGTCTCGATGTCTTTATCGAGCGTAATACAGCGTGAATAATTAATAATGAAAAACTTCTATCATAATTATATTAAATAAATCACAATTTAGTGTTACAGTTTACGGATCGCGCGCCATATTAGTAAGATGGTATGCGGAATGGACGCGACGGCGGCAGGGTCGACCTAAACAGGTGGCGTATCTGGAGCGAAATTACTATTCAATGTTGGATAAATACTGACTTTATTTAAGAATAATATTAGGATGTATGGGGCGGGCCTTACACCGTAACAAGTTAGATAAAACAATTGAATTACATTAAATAACTAATTTATTATTGCCGAACTTATTATATTATCAGCGTATCAATTATATTTTTTCCCTATTATGACGCATAATATAAAAATTTCCTTTGTATTAATAGTTTCAAGACGACTTGAAATTAAAACATTTATTTAAATAATTAAAAAATATATATATAAGTCAAACATTTTTTAAGTATTTAAAATTTCATAATTCACATACAAGTATATAAACTGATTAACGAATATATTACATATTTTATTTCAATAAACTCTATATTAATAATTTTTCTGTAGTTAAATTAGCAATGCATTTAACGAAGCCCTCAATTAGTAGGTACCTTTGGTATACATAAAATCATATTATTTCGTCTACAATATTAAAATAAAACTTTGGAGAAAATTACTATAATTAAACTCGAAATTAAAATATAAAAAGCATCAAAGTAGAACACCCGAAATATTATTTTAGGTCGCACGTGGCCATTAATTTTTAATTAAAAGTTTCTTTTGCATTGAATTTTGGGATAAATTACGTTTGATAAAATTAAAAAAAGTGGAGTGAAACACTTTAGAAATAGATCTAGTATTAGTGATGAAAAAGACTCGAGTCCTTTAGTCGATTATATTAGGACTCGACTCGATTTACAAGGCTCAACTTTAAAGTTTAATCTAAACCTGTTAATAACTTGATACGATACAGTCATTTTATTTTAAGACTAAAAGATACAAATTACTGCAGTCGTTTACCAAAGAACTGGGCACTTGAGTCAAGCCTTTTAACTAATACAGTGAATTATTTTTAAATCAAAATGCGGTAAAATCATTTATGTGAAGTAAAACTATAGCTTTCATAAATTAATAATATGGAACTTAATAATAATATATAAGTAAGTGTATGTAGTATGACTAACAGTAGACCAAAAGATTCAGTCAGGTGTGTGGTCTCAAAAATAATTCGATATTTTATTACAAGACTTAGGGCTGCTATTTCAATACTTACGACTATATTATAAAAAACGATTTTTATTCTCCATTTTTTATTTCACCTTTAGAACCTACGGGAGCTGTGTAGGGTTTATTTTATCTGGTAGGTATTTTCTTGTAATAATTTTTTTTCTGTTTGGTACAATTAAAAACAATATTAATAAAAATTCAGACATACATAAAAATACGCTATTTTCAAATTTTAAACCAATATTCTAGTTTTTTTTACTTATTCAAAAATGACAATACAATTCGGTGTCACGTTTATGAGCATTTTGGTATACCCTCAAATATCAGTACTTTGTAATCACAATCCCATCAACATAATTAAAACTTAGTATAAATAATAGTTGAATGTTAAATAAAAGTATCTATTACATTAAGATAAACATAGTTTTCTCTAAAAAATAAATGCAAAAGCTCTATTTAGGTATCATCATAAGGCAAAGACCTACTGCAGATTTCTTAAGAATGCCTCATAAATAATCATTGCATTAATCTTCCTAACGCTTGAATACAATGACCGGCTGAGCCCCATTAGCATTAAAACAAAACAATGATTAAAGGTGAAGAGTGTCTGTTTTTCGTGGGCCCATTACAAGCCAGCTCTGAATCTGGTTACGAATGAATCCAATTTGGTTGTAAATCTAATCTTTTACACTTTTCTTTTCGATCTCTATAAGATTTTTCTCCGTTTCGGTATAAACGCCTTTTTGTAAAAAAATTGTGTTTTTCATTATTGTTTCTTAATTGCAGATTGCATCTCTCATGAAATTATTAAAAAAACTTTTCGTAGAAGCTTAGCTTAGATATTAATACTGCCGTGCTTACGATAAACAACGCATGTGCATATTTTTCCAAAAATAAGTTATTTATATATCCTGAATCTGCACAATGAGATCTACCTGAATCAGTTATCGATTTTTTTATATTAGTTATATGTAATGAAATAACGATATAGTCCAGTCAGTCAAGACAATTAATTCATTATAATTCCAAAAGTTTTCAAATTTTGATGTAAGGTCGGGAGTGGTATTAAAACAAACTATAAAATTTTGCAACCTGCTCTGCGGTCCGGAACATTGTTAAAAATGCAATAAATGATAATTTGCTCAGTTCTTGAGACCAAAATTCCAAAAGTTCTGCAAAGTTGGAGTGGTGTTAAATATATTATTTTACATCACGTGTCAAATTTGCAACCAATTTAAGTGTACGGAACATTTTTTGTTATTAAAAATTAATGTTTTTCTTTATTAAACTGAAGGAAAACGTTCCAAAAGTTCTGCAAATTTGACAGATATATCGGAAAAATTTTCAATAACAAAAAATGTTCCGTACACTTAGGTTGGTTGCAAATTTTATACGTGATATGAAATATTATATCGAAAACTTCCCCAAGTTTGCAGAACTTTTGGAATTTTTTTCACGACCATACAGCAAAAATTAATTTAATTGCAATTTTAACAATGTTCCGGACTGCGGACCAGGTTGCAAAATGAGATTTATTGTCGTCCCAATGTACCATTCACTTGACCGAAGTTTGAAAACTTTTGGAATTATTATCAAATTTTCGATTTCGAATGTCTATAATGACTGGACTAATAAGCATAAACAGCGTAAACGCATTAAATCTTAATATTTTCTAAGGATAAATAACATATCGTACGTTGCTTTAAAATATTTTGCCATAAATCCAAGTCATAAGTATCGTAAGAGCAGATGTGATGGTTATCGCTAGGATTTTTTGATTCCATTCTAAGGGCTTACTATATTAAAGTATACTATTTGACATTTACGTTTATTATAACTAGTAAGTTCTAAAATATATGTCATTGATTACTATAAAATAAGATCGCAAAGTTTTCCGCTGCACTTGTATTTTGAATGACAATTGCTTTTACGAAGTAAAACGCTAGGTATAAACATCGCAAGTGTAACACTTGGTAGTCACTCAGTCTATGTCGGTCGTAATTCTGCACTTCCATGCACCCTTCGAACAAATACCTCACCTAGGTGGGAGCAGCGACAAAAGAGTTGAGCTTACTGACGACGGTGTCCGACGTTTGTTCGCAAGGCTGGGGCTGATTTTCTGGCTACGTACTTGACGCTGGGCGCTTGTTACGTTAGTTAGACTCACTCTGCGGCCGGCTTCGACCAGTCGTAACGTAGTCAATTCCGCACTTTCAGTGCAACCCAACTTTGCGACTGGTTCACGTCGCGAAGCCGTCAGGTCTACAGCCAGTTTTTGTTGCCAATTTATTGACAACACACTCCGTAGTAGACCCCCGCGTTGAGCAGGTGGATACTTAACGATGATAACTAAGCCTCGTTGACCCGGTGCGCTTCAGGCCTTGGAGAAACCGGCAGACTGGATCCCGGTACAGGGGCCTAAATTCCCAGGGTGAAGGTACAGTGCTTGTCCAATAGGGGCAACACTTCGCGTCGTCCCCAGCCCCCCAACCGCTGGTAGGGAGGTTAGCCACTAGGGTTGCTAGGTTTGCTAGGAAATCTAGGCATCTTTTCCTTATTTATATATTTGTATTTCATTACCAAGCCCTCCCATGGATTCGCAAAGCTTGGTAAACTTTGCGAAGTGCTTCGCCGAGGCGCTTGCCAGCGCCCTCAGTGTCCCGTTAAATAATAACGTGTTATCGCAGACCTTACAAGCAACGATCGCGTTTCCGGCCCCAACCCCGGCCCCTCAGGCCACCAACTCCATGACCCCCTAGGTATTTAGCTCCCCCGCGTCTCCCGTGCCATCTGAGATGGACTGTGTGTCGGACACATCCTCTTGCGCATCGCGCCACAAGCGTACCGCTCCCAGGAGCGACCGGAATTCACGTCCGAAGCGTCGTCGGACGCCGCTATTTTAACCGGCTCTCCTAAGCCCCCATTTACGTTAGTCTCGTCTAAGCACTCTGAGAAGCGTTCAAAGAAAGCCGTGGTGTCCTCAACACCCGCTCCCATCCCGGTGTCTTCAACACCGGCCCCCGCGCCGTTAATGTGACTGCAAGTGACCGCGACCCCGTCGGTTTCGTTCAAGCCATCAACGCGCTGCGCTCCCGTCCCGGCTAAGCCTCAGCTCCCTCCTCCCGTCTTCCTCCGCGAAAAAGCGCATTGGACCGCAGTTTCTATTTAAAAACCTCTCAGGCACAAGTTTGTGCAAAAAGCACTTCCGCACGTCTTTGTCAGTTAAACAAATCGCGTACCACACCTACGCTCTCCCGGAGGAACGTAAGATCCGCGCCGTACTACGGGGCGTCCCGTTCGAGCTCGTGAACGACGAAATTCTCGACCGAAAACCTTAAGTCCCAGGGCTTCCCGGCTGAAGCCGTGTATAAAATGCACTCTGACCGCGGCAGACGTTTCCCTCTTGCCTTAGTCATCCTATCTAACACCCCCCAATCGAGGGAGATCTTCAGAGAGGCTCGCACAATCTGCGGCCTCTCAAATATCTCCGTCGAGGCTCCTCACCGTCGCAGCCATCCAGGGCAATGCGACCGTTGCCAGCTTTACGGCCACGCAGAGGCTAATTGCTCAGCTCCCCCAGGCGTATTAAGTGCCTGGATCCTTACATCACGAAGGAGTGCACTCGCACTCCCGAAACCACTTTCCCCCCCCCCCCCTACACGTATGCTGTGCGGCCAGTCCAGCCACTCAGCTAACTACAGGGGTTGTCCTCGCGCTCCGCGCTCCTCCGCTAAAAGGGCCGCGCCTAAACCGGCGCTGCTGCTCACTTCCGCCAAATTCCCGCCGCTGCGCAACCGGGCTCCCCCGGAAGCAAAGCCCGAGCAGCCGAAACCGAGTTCAGCTAACTCCTGGCGTCCGGCCAATCCACCTTCCCGTCCTATCCCAGCTCCTGTAGCTCCCGCAGGCCCACGCCCCGCTCCGTCGTCGTTGACTGAGGACATGAAGACCGGGTTCAACGTCATCCAAAACGTCAATATTAGGTAATTTGCCGTACTCGCACGCAAACTGCGAGCCTCCCCTTCTCCTCAAGAGTGTCTCTTAGCGTGAGCCGAGCATCACTCGCTTCTTAGTCCGTTGTACATTTTTATAAATTCTATAAATAGTTTAAATTCTTTAAATAGTAAATACAATGTCTAGACCTTCAAATTCTGCGTCCAGTCGTGTCAAACCCAAGGGCTTATCCCTAGTTTTTATTAACGCTCGTAGCCTTAGCACTAAACTTCCTGAGCTCAAACTGTTCCTTCAGAACAACGAACCAGATTTACTGCTCTTCCAAGAGACGTTGCTCACTCCATCTCGCTCCAGAGGATTTGCTATTCCTAAATACGCGTTTACTCGTGACGATAGGCCCAACGCGCCGACGGTTTCGGCGGCACAGTTATTTACTACAAAAGATATCCTAATACAAATTCGGTCGTTGGATAGTTTTTAATTTACGACGTAACAAAAACTTATTAGTAAAATTCATAAATACATAAATAAACAAATACCTAAGTATAGATATATCAAGAAATAGGTATATCTTTCCATCAAAAGAAACTGTTTCAAAAAGAAAATGTTGTTTTTAGATACTTACAGATTTTTAAGAATAAATGTTTAATACTTGTATTTATTTAGTTCCAAAGACCTCCATTTTGGTAATATATCATTTTTTTTAACGTGTCACATATGCATACGTACGACACAAGCATGGTGCATGTGAAAAAAAGTTCAATTTATTTACCTTGGCCTAGTGATTTACTACATTTGAACACTTTCCTAGTCTTAAACAACGCAATTGCTCAACTTGTCAAACATAAACAACGCAACTGCTGCAGATGCGATGTATATGCCTAGTTAATAAAGCAAACGTTTCTTAACATTAGTAGTCATTAACATTTTTTCATTAATATTTATCTTAATATTGTAAAAGCTACAAAAATTAAGATTAAAATATAAAACGTAAGCATCATATCATTATATAAAAAAACAACTAAGTAAATATCTTAATTAGTTTGGACGTGACAACAAATAAAAAAAAAAACTTTAAACGCGTTTTTCTCGACTTTTGCCGCCCTGCAGATGCGTTGTTTATCGTAAGCACGGCAGAATAATGATGGCAAGAAACTTCACGGGCATATTTTTTTCAAAATAAATTTACAGAGTCTCTTTATGTCTATACAAAATTATTCTTATCTGCATCTGTTAGCTCGGCAAGTCTCCCTCCCCCAAGTATCCAAACAACGATCACCCTCAAACGGCACTCGTTCACGAGTTAACACGGGATCCAGCCATCGCCCTCCTCAACCATTTTAGAAGGAAGTGAGCGACCCGTCACCCAACGCTACCGTAAGAAGACGTACTTTAGTGACAATGACGCTTTAGATATTAATCGGGACGAAGAACTCAATGAACGAACAGACACATTACACTTATTTTGTTAGTAAAATCCTGTTAATGAGGGGATTATACCCTAGGGCTTTTATCATCCAAATAATCGGATAGTTTATAATATGCTTTAGCACACAACTTCTGCTTTATAGTTTCTTTGAATTTGTCAATAGGTAGACCTTGGATATCTTCAGAAACCTTATAATAAAAGCGTATTAATTGACCCATGAATGAATAAGTGACTTCATAAAGCTTACTATTATGAGCTGCTAGCATATTTCTTCCTCTTGCGTTAACGTTGCGAAAACCTTTCTTTTTTTTGAACAAGGTTATGTTCTTGTACATACATAAAATTTTCTAAAATATATTGTAAATGGTAAGAAAGAATATTTATTTCCTTAAATTTACTTCTAAGTGACACCCTTGGACCCAGCTGATAGATTGCGCGAACAGCCCTTATCTGCAGAATAAATATAGTATCGATGTTGGCAGCACTCCCCCACAACAGAATGCCATATGTCATGAGGCTGTGGGCTAATCGAGCAGCTGTTTCATTTGAAATTTGGCTCATTTTTAACAGATATGCGGCAGAGCCAAGCCTTTTCGCTAAATCATCAACATGCGGTCCTCACTGGAGTTTGGTGTCTAAGGTTATGCCGAGAAATACAGCTGAGTTTACACGAGTCAGTTCCTGGCTCTTAACTGCAATGTTTGTGTTTACCTGTTTGACATTTGGCAAAGTAAACTTAAACCATTTAGTATTGTTTTCATTGAGGTGCAAATTATTAGCTGAGAACTACTTCTCTTTGTTGAAGGTAATGCACCTTCTTTATTATTCGATGTGTTTATTACTCGATAGTCAGTTTCTTGTCTTTTGATTTTAAATGAGAAGGAAGTATCGTCAGCAAGCAAAATGACCTCGCATTGATTCTTAGCAACCGATGGCATATTATTGACATGTACTAAAAATAGGAAAGGACCAATAACCGAGCGGGCACACCCATTGTCACTGCCGTTTATTTGCTTTAATTGCATAAATCTATAATATTTGAGGCGCGGTTACAAACTTAAAACTATTCTTTAGCGCATGATTCAAAATCTTAATACAAAGAAACCTCTAATTACTTTAGGGCCATAAGGTTGGTGTGTTTTTCTGGGGCTTTATTTATTTTGTTATTATTATTACATTGAAAGGATCAACTTGAAACATGCGTATGAAAAGAATGTTTAAAAATAAACCCCGCATCCGGGTATTACATTGTTGTATAGATTTATATTTAGTTTCCGAAATTCCATCGTCAATTACTAATTAGTAAGTAGAATAACTCAAAAAGTACGATTGTTAATGACTGAAAAGAAATCTGAACTAAGCACATTCTGGATCAATATTGCATGTAATGTAACAAAAAACTGACAAAAAGCTTGTGATTTCCAAACTTAGTATGTTAATTTAAAACTCGTGTTCCGTAAATAATATGCGAAACAAAATAATAATATCTTCAATTCAAGCTTTACTAAAAACAAACAATGCACGGAGTAAAGCACCTAGGTCTGTACTTAAAATAGCTTACGTAGAGCTTCAAACATATTCACATACCTACCCTAAGAATAAAAAATAATCTATAATCATAGCTCGCATATTAAAAATAAAACTTAATTTCTACGCTTTCAGCCAAGGAACACTTTCACTTTTGGAAATGGATAATTAATTGGTCAAAATATTAGGACCTATGAAATTGCCGTTTTTCACGAAATAAATGAAGCGTTATTGTTTTATATATTTTTTATTTCTATTATTCAAAATAATCACCAATGCAATCAATGCATCTTTGCCAACGCATTGGTAGCTTATTGATGCCTTTCTTGAAGATATCAGCTGGACGGGAGGCAACAAATTCTTCAAAGGGATTTTGTACTGCCTCTCGGGTATTGAATTTTTTTCCCGCCAAGAATTTATCCAAATTCTGGAAAAAGTAGAAGTCTGTAGGCGCAAGGTAGGTGCACGGCGGATGACGGAGAACTTCCAACCCCAACTCTTGTAGCTTGGAGACCATCTGCTGTGCAGTATGAGGTCGCGCGTTGTCGTGCAGGAGCAGTGGAGCCGAACGATTGACCAAAGCTGGTTGGAGACGTGCGAGCTTCTCCATCATTGTGTTCAGTTCTTCACAGTACACATCTGCAGTAATGCTTGTCCTGTTTGGCAAGAAGCTGTGATGAATTACACCCGCGTTAGACCACCAAACAGTGACCATCACTTTTCTAGGGGTAAGTTTTCGTTTAGGGCATTGTTTGGGTGCTGAACCAGGGTCCAACCAACTTGCTGAGCGCTTACGATTGTCAAACAGGATCCATTTCTCGTCACAAGTAACAATGCGGTTCAGAATTCCTTCATTTGTATGCCTGCTGAGCAGTGCAAGGCACGTCTCCACGCGTACTTCGCGCTGGCGGTCATTGAGTTCGTGGGGTACCCATTTGTCAAGCTTTTTTACCTTGCCAATTTGACGCAAATGGACCAATATTGTTTTGATGCTAACGTCGAAAGCTGCTGCTAATTCAGCCGTGGATTGAGTTTCATCAGCTTCCACAATTGCCTTTAATTCGTCATTGTCGACCAAAGTTTTCGGACGACCACGAGGTTCATTTTTCAGGTCAAAATTTCCAGAACGGAAGCGGGTAAACCAATAACGGGTGGTGCGTTCGTTTGTAGTGTTCGCTCCGTAAATGTCGTTGATGTTGCGTGCCGCTTGTGCCGCTTTGCTGCCACGACGGTACTCATACTCCATAATTACTCGAATTTTTAACTTATCCATGATGACGAAAAATGTTCGAATGCGTTGAAAACAAAACACTAACTTTTAAACAAATGACGATTTTAGAAAAAGAATTCCATGTTTGTCAAATAAAATTAATTTGAAATTAGAATTATCAGTCAAAAAAAAAATATTTTCATTTGAAATGGCCAGTACGGCAAAACGGCAGTTTCATAGGTAAAGACCTATTATAATGCAAAATAATGTCGTTAACTTTATTACAAATTTTCCCATTTAACCATTTTTACGCAAACTTTATTAATTTGATATAATTAATAAACTATTCAGGCGTGAATTTGTGGAAATCCATTACAATTGACATAAAATTACTTCGCTACTACTGCGACACGACACTTGAGTGTGCAAGACTTTCAAGCATTTAATAAAAGCACCCGCTCCCTCCCGCTTACATTTCATACAGATCTAAAACAAGATCTAAACAAAGGTTTAAAATTTAACATCCTAAGGCGATGAAAGTATTTTTGTGCGCGTTTAAGATATTTCTGCAATTAACACCACATATAACGTTAGTGGGTGGAATAGCGTTTTAGATTAATCTTTTTTAGGATGTACCTACAAAGTCATATCTAAATAACACCTGGAACATCTCAGTCTCAACATGCCTCACTAATCTGAACAAATTCACACAAGAATATTCTACTTAAAATGCTTGTTTTGTATTCATTGAAGAACGTTACAATGGAATCGTAAGTTTTTCTCTATTTGGGGGTTGTTCTGTACAACTACTTGATTATATTGAGTTTTGGTAAGTGTATAAAAATAAATATTATAATGAAAATGTAATATTTATTACAAAATTCTAATTGCATTTTTTATTTAGAAGAGCAAATATGTTGTCAATCTAAGATAAGCTGTAAATATAAAATAAAAGATTAAACCCTGATAAAATTTTTTTTTTTACTCTCTAAACTAATTTTACAATATGAATACTCAATACTAACGTTCAAATTCAAATTCAAATATTCATTTCTCAACATTGACATATTACTTGTTCGTATTGAGGTCAAATAAGACATAGCTCTGCCTACTCTAGGGTAAATTTTTTTCAAAATCAATTAACAGTGTCCGTTTATGTTATTATTATAAATTATTCTTATCTGTGTGGGCTTCTCCCACATATTTCACATATGCATATTTATTTATTTCTATTTATAAACAATATGTATATTTCACCTATTCAATATATTTAATTATCACTTATGTAATTTATATTCACAATACATAATATACAAATATCTTTGCACAATAGCAGAAATACTCCTCATATTAATTAACACTTAACTCGATTTCATTTCCATACATAATACTTCACATTTTCACTAAACAACATAGTGCCAACTGGTAACACACCGCATGCGTACATGCATCGGGCGCGTGATCGCTCGGCCGCGTTCGATTCTCTTCCGCCGCGCTTCACCAGTCGGATCTTACTTTCGACGCAAGCGCACGTACTCTTTCCCTCTCGCTCTTTTCTTTGTTTCCGGTTGCTTATTTCTAACGAACATTTTGCTATTTCTTACGGACCCGCTTGCCTTTATAATATGGAACTTATTTGTGTATGTGTTTGTCCCTTTTGTAAATATCTTTGTGGAAGTGAAATATATGTAACGGTTCTGTCTACGTAACAAACTTTTGTTTACTTGCAAACACCCTTACTTCCAAATCTGCATATGTTAGATCGGCAAGTCTAACCCTCCAAGTATCCAAAACGACGGTCACCCTCAAATGGCATCCGGTCACGAGTTAACGCGGGATCCAACCAACGCCCTCCTCAACCATATTAAAGGGAACTGAGCGATCCATCACCCGACGCTCGCTATAAGAAGACGTACTTTAGTGACAATGACGCTTTATAGATATTCATCGGGACGAAGAACCCAAAGAAAATATAGACACAATAGACAGGTTTTATTCCAAATACTAGTAAAAACCTGTAAATGCGGGAATAACTGCCCTTGGGTATGAACCTAAGGGCTTTTATCATCCAAATGATCGGATAGTTACTTTGAATAGAAGTAGATACTTTGAATTTGCCAATAGGAAGACCTCGGATATCCTCAGAAACCTTATTATAAAAGTGTACCAAGTGTACCAACATTGACCAATGAATTAATAAGTGACTTCATGAAGCCCATTATTATGAGCTGCCAGCATATTAATTCTTCCTCTTGTGTTAACATTGCGAAGACCTTTCTTTCTTTTGAACAAGGTTATGTTCTTGTGTACATTTTTTGTACAAATTTTCTAAAATATATTGTGAATCGAAAGTAAGAATATTTATTTCCTTAAATTTACTTCTAAGTGACACCCTTGTACCAAGCTGATAGATTGCGCGAACGGCCCTTTTCTGCAGAATAAATATAGTATCGATTTCGGCAGCATTCCCCCACAACAGAATGCCATATGTTATGAGGCTATGAAAGTATTTATTTATTTATTATTTATTTATTTATTTATTGAATTGCCAACAGATAATACACTTTACAAATTAAATTACTTATAACAGAAAACATGGTAGGGTGTACACCCAATTACAGGCAATAACTTCTTAATTTTAACTAACAAACTTTTTTTTGCAATCCAAGTTGTGCTAAATTTCTATCTAACCTCAAATATATAAAATTTACTTTACAAACCCAATAAAAACAACCTCTTATAAACCAAAGTTAAGGCATTAAACAAAAAAAAAAAAAAAAGGGCCAAAAAGTATGTAAACTTTTTTTTACAACCAGTCAATATTGTTACTATTCCTATATCACAAAGCCTGACTTCTTGTTATATAAATAGTCGTACAGCTGTTTCTTATAGTTATACAAAGAGCCACTTAAAATGTCAATTTTTGTATCCGTGAATAATTTATTGTGATCGCGACATATTCGAGGGATTGAGCTGTGGAAACCAACGTTAGTTTTAAATCTACTGAAACCGATTTGATACAGCAACTGGGAACAATTTATGAAGCCTCGAACAATTTTAAATAGAAGGACTTGATCAGCTATCCAGCGTCTCTGAGTTAAGGATATGAATTTAAAATGAACTAATCGCGATTGGTATCTATCTAACTGTCGAAGCCTTCTCTGATGAACTGAGGCAAGAAACAGAAAATGTTTTTGGACGTGCTCTAATCTGTTAATATCGCATTTAAAGTGAGGATTCCATACACTGGAACAGTATTCCAAATTGCTCCGAACTAAAGAAATATATAGGATTTTGAATGCAGCAATATTTTTGAACTGTCTGCAGTTCCTCCAAATAAAACCCAACATTTTAAAAGACTTGTTGACAATTTGATCAAGATGAGGTTTAAATGTCAGTTTCGAGTCCAAAATAACCCCCAGGTCTCTGACTGTCGAAACCTCTTCCAGAGCAGCACCATCAATGTTGTATGCAGTAGCCAAAGAAATCCTTTTTTTTGTAAATTTTATATGTTTGCATTTACTTATGTTTAAAGGTAATCTATTCTTTAAAGTCCATTTTGATATACGCGCTAAGTCTTCTTGCAGAAGTTGGGAATCTTTTTCGTTTTTAATAATCTTGGAAATTTTTAGATCGTCAGCAAAGAAATGAAACTGCGAATGGTGGATTTCTTTGGCTAAATCATTAATGAAAGCTAGAAACAACAGTGGTCCAAGGTGAGAACCTTGTGGAACACCGGATGTTGCCTCATAAGTGTTAGATTAATGTCCACACACAACTACCTTTTAAAATCTTGGGCTCAGGTAAGAACGCAGCCAGGAAAGCAGTTTGCCATGAATTCCATAATACCCCAATTTTGATATTAGCAATTCGTGGTCAACTCGGTCGAAAGCTTTACTTATATCTGTATAAATTGTATCAACTTGTTGTCTATTATCAATAGCTACCGAGATTTCATTTAGATGGCAAATAAGGTTGGTTAATGTGGACATACTGGACCGAAAACCGTGCTGCTGGTCTATTAAAGTAGACTTTAGATGAGTCGTGAGTACCGAGCAAACTATAGATTCGAATACTTTTCCCAAAGTAGATAATTTGGAAATAGGTCGGTAAGACGATATGTCATTGATTCCAGAGCCACTCTTTGGAATAGGAACAACATTAGCCACTTTCCAGACGCTAGGAAAGGTGCCTTCACATAAAGATGCATTAAAAAGGACACCTAGGGGACGCACAAGGCTGCCAATACAGTTAATTACAAATACTGCTGGAATCTGATCAGGACCAGCACTTTGGTATTTTTAAAGTTTTTTAATAACCTGAGCAATTCTAGCATCTGTAATGTGTAGACTACCGAAATCAATAGCGTTTTGAGTAAATCCGTTTGGGCAATCAGAGATAGGCGCTGAACTATTGGAGTAAACAGAGGAAAACTGGTGAGCAAAAGCATTACAAATATCGACAGAAGTTGAGTAGTGATTAGTTCCCAAATACATATCATGGGGTATTGACGATTTGTTTTTTCTTTTTGATGCGATGAATGACCAGAATAGTTTCATATTATTATTAGCAATAGAGAGTTCGATGTTATTGAGATATTACTTAAAGCAGGCTTTAATTTTAGCATGACATCTACTACGAGCTTCATTAAATTCGAATTGGTCTAGAGGATTGCCATACTTTTTAAATTTAAAGCGAAACCTATCTTTCTCTTTTAACATTTTAATTAACTCATTTGAATACCAGACTGGGTACTTTTTTCGAGAAGTTTTACATTTCGGAACAAATCTATCAACTATTTTATTAATAACAGCATAAAAATTTTTGACCATAGTGTTGACATCTGACGCATCTTTAAAAACAGTAGGCCAATCAATGGCACCCAGATAATCGTTAATTTTAGTGTAATCTGCTGCAAAAAAATTTGGTCTACTGGTAATATTCTTTGTAAGAAATTTGAAAGAAGGGAAGCTAATATTTATATTCAAAGCAGGGTGGTGAGGATCCAACTTTGTAAGGGGATTATGATAACGCTCTACTATAGTATTTTGCTTCGTGCTGAAGACCAAATCAAGAATCCTCCCATTTTGGTTTGTTATCAGGTTGAACTGAGAAAGATTATTAAGAGCTTGGAAGTCATACAACATTTGGCTTTGCGCCCTACCACACAAGACTGAAGCTGCTCTGGTGGAGCCAAACTCGCGGCTCGGGTCAAGGTACCAATTTAGGTGACTTAGGTTGAAATCTCCAACTAAGAGAGTCTCGTCATACTCCTCAAACAAGGCCATTTTGTTACTTATTTTTGAAAGTAGAAGATCGAGTTTTTCGCTAGATACCGGAGGAGGAAGGTAAGTGGCACATATGTTCAGCCGTTTACTTTTTTTGTTGCTAGAAGATGGTGCCACCGTGACCCACAAGATTTCTATGTTTTCATGCAAACACGACATTGAGATGAAAAAATTGATTTTGTTAGAAACTGCGATCAATACACCTCCACCATCAGATTTATCACTATTTGATGAACTACGATCTGCCCGATATACAATGTTATTTTCATTTAGTACCTCTGTATCCAAGACACTGTCATTTAGCCAGGTTTCCGTTAGAATTATAATTTCATGATCACAATTTAAACTATTTATATACAGATTAGACAATTTGCCACGGATACTTCGACAATTTTGGTAGTAAATAATTAATGAAACCATTTTACGTTATTATGACTCGATAGCATACTAAAAATAAAGCGAATAAAGTTATTTGTTTAACACCTGAAGTGATTCGGGAGACTTTACCCAAACTGCAGGAGAGGAATCATCTTTTCTCATAAGGATTCGGCCATTTTGTACCCACAAATATTTGTACCCATTTTCGTTCTTGAATTTTCGCGCTTGAGCTTGTAACACACGATTGGTAGGTGATAGGTGTTCAACGACGTATATTTGTTGTTTCTCGTTCCCCAAGCCTAAATCTGCAGTACTGAGCTTATTTTGTGGGTTACATTTATTATACTTCAAACAAGCAGCGAGCAAGGAATCCCTTATTCGGGGTGATGGAAATTTGACAATTATATTTTTAGGACGACTAGATTGCGGGTTGGATTTTGCGACTCTCGTGCAAACTAATATGTCCTTTTCTTGCAAGGGGCATTTAACAGTATTTCCCAATTGCATAACTATTGTGACCAGCTTTTCATTTTTGTGCTCTAGTACGCATTGTATCTCTATGTTTGAGTCTCGAGCTTGCTGTTCAATAACGGCTATTCTAGAGTTTAGGCTTGATACGGTTTCCTGAAGCTTGGAATTTTCTGCTTTAAGGGCTATAGTATCAGCACGCATTTTAGATACTTCCTGGACAAGGCTGTCAAATTTAGCCGACATGAACCCTACTGCCTCTATCATTTCAGGAATTTTCTCTAGGTCTTTTCTCCAAGTTCCAAGCATAGACTGCATCTCCTTTTGAGTACTCAACATTGAATCTAGTCTAGTCAATGTGAGGCTTTCAAGAGTAGTGAATCGCGAATCAAGTAAGTTCTGGATTGGAGAAGAATACTTTTCGACATTATCAGTATTTTCGGGATTTTTCACTGGTGTTTCGTCATTTCTTCTAGCAGGAACTTTGCATTCAGGGCACTTCCATGATGATTTGGCTTTGGACGACATCTTTGAGTAATTTTCTTTTGTCATTTTCACACACAAGAAGTGATAGGTTTTAGTGCAGTTGCTGACGGAGCAAGATATTTTATCGATGAAGCTGATCAGCTGATTACAACCTGGAAATGAACTCATGATTATTATTTGTATTAATATTATCAATTCCGTAAAAAAAACAGCTTTCTTTGCGTTAATCGGAACGTAATTTGACGAAGCGTAATGTATGTTAAACACAAACGCGTAATGTACTGCAAAACGCGTGAACGCAGCCAGTGAGTGACGCTTGCTTTACGGTCACAGTTTGACAGATAGTTGTTTTGTGTTTATAACCTTGAAAATTAGGAATATTGAAGTCTGTTTATCACCTTGTATGAGGTTTTATAATCCAAGTAAATAGTTCATCACAAACACGGACACTTGAAATTTGGACGTTGTTACACTTTTCCACTGAATGTTGAAAATAAACACTGAATTTGATTATTAATACTTGGAGCAGCTTGCAAAACGTCAAGTTAATTTGGTGGGTAGGAAGAAAAAAAAAAGGAAAAAAAAAAAAAGGTAAAGTAATCGTAATAGACTCAAATTGAGCAGTTGTTTCTTTTGAAATTTGTTTCATTTTTTTATAGCATTTGTCGAAGAGCCAAGCCATTCAGCCAAACCATCAACATGCAGTTCCTACTGGTGTTTAGCGTCTAAGTTTATGCCCAGAAATACGGTTGAATTACAGGAGTCAGTTCCTGGCTGTTAACAACAATGTTTGTGTTTACCTGTTTGACATTTTGCAAAGTAAACTTAACCCATTTAGTTTGGTTTTCATTGAGGACGTTCATTGCAGACATTTGTAATATTTTATATATATATATAATCAACATAAATACTCTTTTAATCGGAGAGCTAGGGTTGAATGAATGGTTTCGAATAAGAATAAACCGTAGAAGATCCATTAGTCTAATAGCCAAGAGAAGGCAAAATAGATTTGTTTCCGCGCAATCATCAATTTCTCTTCTTTAATTACTTTATAAGAATTCCTCACACATGGCTTCGGATTTAGTTTCTTTAACACAACATAGCTTAGAAAAAAAATATTTTGGAGGATTGGTACTCGTATGTTCTTTAAGGAAATGCTTACTTTAGTAGAGGATATTAAATTACACCTAACAAGATGTGGGACATAAACTGAAGAGAAAATTATTTTGATTTGATATTTATCCGTTGACTGTCACTACAAAAATGAAAAATGCACCCGAAAACCTACTTAAAAGGTACTAATATACCTATTTTCATATAAAAGTTTTATTTGCTTTCAAAAATAACTTTTTTATACAGGTGTTAATTTTAAAAAAATATGAAAGATGTTTATATAACTAAAAGCACAGGTGTAGCAAATTATTACTGTAAAGCAAATATGATCTATCTAAACGTGTTGATGTCAATAATGGTTCCATATATTCAGTCCTTACATATGAAATTGGCGATTGTCGTACTGCCCACTTTGATTTGTATTATCTCCTCTTTTGTTAAGAATTCCAATATCAAAAGGCAGCTATTTACTAACGCATTTGTGTTTTAAAAACCATAATTCACTTCTTTTTTCCTATTTTGGTTTTTTCTTTGCGTCACTTAGTTTATATTTGAAGCAAATAGGGAAGGTAAAAAAGCTTGAGAGGTGGGTACCTCATGAATTTAGTGCAGCAAACCGACTAACGCGAGTCGACTGCTGCGTTACATTTTTACTCAACCGGCACAATAATGGAAGGATTTTAAATCGAATGAAATTTTAAAAAACCTGTGATGAAAAGTGGGTCCTGTACGAAAATCGGAACCACTCATCGCAATGGTTGAACCCTGGCAAACCAGTCAAATCCTCGCCCTTGCAAAAATTGACTCAAAAAAACTTACTTGTGAGCGTTTGGTGGACTACTAGTCGGTAAATATGGCTTCCTTAAATCTGGACAGATGATTTCGGCAAATGTCTATTGTCAAAAACTGTAAACCACGATGGAAAAGCTAGCTGCTAAACAATCGAGGCTGGTCAATCGCTCTAGGCCACTGCTGCTTCAAGACAACGCTAGACCACACACGGGGCCACACAACTCCGATGGGGCAGTCCAAAGCGCTTTCAAAGATTTTATTGATTCCCGTCCGAATGGTTTTTTTAGTAAAGGGATCAATGAACTAGTTACGTTTGAGATGGAAAAAGTGCAAAGATAGCAATGGTTACATACTTCGATTAAATAAAAATATTATATTAAAAAAAATTTACTATGTGTTCCTCCCTTACAAAACGCACATTGTAATGACCTAATATTTACGATATAAAAAAAGAAAAAATAATAATTAAGGAAAAAATACAATATGTGATGTCAGCTCAGGGTGCTAACTTTGCGAGCTAAGGAGTCGAGCTAAGGATACGATCTAAGGAGGCGACCAAAAACAGGTGCGGGGCATATGTGTAGAATGTGATGACCATTAATATTATTTGTAACATCTGTTTACTATACATGAACATTTTTTATATTTATATTCTATGCAGGTTTGTACAAAAAAAAACATTTCAATCAACAAATTGGTTTTTATAAGAGATATACAAAATTAGTGAGTCATCAAACATGGAAGGTCTAAGTAGGTACTTACCCCAAATATTTTTTAGAGGTCGGTGACAGCCTTTATGACTACTTGCAAGGTTTACGAACTATTACAAACTACTACGAACTATTTGCGCATTGAAGTGAATTTAGTTTTTTATAAACCATTTAATCATATAAAACATTATAAAACTCATCACCCTCAAAATAATTGTAAATATATTTTTAATGGACCCTTACAGAAATATTGAAAAATATTTGTTATACTTTTATTTTTTAATTGTTTTAATAGTTTATTTATTATAAATATGTAATTTGAAATTATAACCTTAAATATATATCTTGTCTTATTTTGACATGATACATCCGTTCAGTAGAGCATTAATAAATGATCCAATGACTAACCAAATTTTAGTTATGTAATGGCAGAGGTAAAAGGTGTGTCAATATTGGGTTTGTTTCTCTGTATTTTATTTGTCAATTTGTCTAAATTGAACTCAGTTACCCATATCATTTATTAGACGTCAGTCATCTAGGTTGCTAAAACCTAGATGCCGACGTCAGATGTGTGAGACCACCATACAGTGTTTATAGAAATCTGGTAAAATTTTTTGTGTATTGTTTTGCTAAAATACTCTTAATAGAAAAACATTCTAGAATTTAATTATGTATAACTAAAATAATAAAATAAAGTTTTTAAGTGAACTAATATTAGTTTATACCTAGTCTTTACATACCTAGTAGAAATATTTGGAAGAAAACAGAAATATTTGCTATACTTATTCTTTGTGATCAATGCATATGTAGAAGGTAGGCTATAACAAAACCTGAAAAAATCCTCACACAAAACAGTTACCTCGCACATCGCAGCTTCCCTCGTACAGCTCAGCTACCGTGCAGAGCTTTGATGGAAACAATTTCTTAGCTCGATTATTCATCCTTGTCCAGCACGTTTGTCAGGCGATACCATCTGAGCCAGTTTGAATACTCGTCGTAGGCTGCAAGAGTGACTAGCAGGTTGCATACCACACCTGTGGCCTACCCATTTTCTAAGGTACTAGAGTCATACCATCAGGCCGCTTGCCATTGTCACGTAATAATCCCGACAATTTCAGTGCCGAGGAGAATCGGAGGTAAAAAACCAAGTGGCAGATGATTACGAGATGACACTACGAGATTACGAAAAGTATTGACGTCCATGTTCATCAAGCAATGCGCGACAACAGCAACGGTGCTTAGCATATAATTTTGCACCAACACGCCAACTTCAAGCTATCCTAGTTGAAACGTTGAAAGAGCTTGCAAACAGAGCTCGAATTTCCAAGTTCCTGCGGTAAGAAAACGAGCACACTATACAGAACTAGACATGTTTATTTGTTATTTTCAATTGAAACCTCTTTTTTTTTTGCTGCCGAGGCACCCTCGCGGGAGGGACGTGGAAGATGTGTCATGCATACTGCCCGCAGGAAAATACCGTCCTCTGCGGGGGGTTATGTGGGACTCACCAGAATGGCACCTACCCACTAAAAACCACCTGTTGGCTGTAGTAATTACCTGTAGTGAAAGTTGCACTGAAGGTGCTCAAAGGGACATGAGTTGGTGGCCGTTCGGGGCAGCCTCTGGTGAAGCCGGGGCTGGGCAGAGGTCGGCCAAAGCATGATTTAGGGATCAATTCATTTAAATGAACCTATAATGAATTGAGAAGGGAACTATGCTCCGCCAGAGCTAGCAAACGCTCTGTCGGAGAACGTGAAGCCCTAAGTTTACGGGCTAAGACTGCGATTTCACTAACATCGATATTTTTCATAGCGTCGCAGACGATACGCATATCGTCTGCTACGGAGGATTGAGGAGTGGGTTTGTATGGGCGCGGAGCCAGGACGGGATTCGATGCGGGGTGCTGCCTCCAGTTTTCTGGAGCAGGCTTTGCAGCCGGAGGAACCTGGCTACGCAGCGGCGGAAAGTTTTTGCCTGTTTGGGTGCCGCCCTCTTGGAATTGGAACGCATACAACGGGGTGCACGAGGGCAGCCCCTGTAATTTGCGGTGTGGCAGGACTGACTACAAAGCACGCAATTGGGAGGAGAGGGAGTTCCAGGAGTGCGATTGCACTCCTTGGAGAAGTGAGGGACCAGGCACTTGACGCACCTGGGCGGGGCGGCGCAGTTGGCCACCGCGTGCCCGTACAACTGGCACCGATGGCACTGGCCGGGATGAACGCGGCGATGAGGCGCCTCGATCGAGATCCCAGAGAGGCCGCATATAGTACTAACCCCTTTCAGGATCTCCCTGGACTTGGGGACGTTGGCGAGAACCACCAAAGCGAGAGGGTGACGCCTCCCGTACTTGCTGTGCATTTTATGCACCGCGAGTGCCGGAAAGCCTTGGGACTGCAGATCCTCCAGGATAGCCTCGTTCGATAATTCGAACGGGACTCCCCTGAGTACCGCTCTAATCTTACGCTCTTCTGACAGAGCATAAGTGTGATAAGCATATTGCTTATCGGTGAGGAGCTTTGTTAAAGCACGAAAGTCGTCTGTCGACGAGACTATGATTTTAATAGATTCACCCGAGTTGGCCGCTCAGGTGTAATGGATCTTGTGCTCATTGCACAATGTCGAAACCTCAGTCCATTTACCCTTTTCCGAATGAAAACGGGTGGTGGGACCTTGGCCTTGACAGAAGTTGGGGCCGGAGCGGGTGTTGAAGGAACCGGGGCAGCTGGCGTTGAAGACGCCGCAGGGGGTGTAGGACACACCGGGACGGGCGTCGAGGGCGCCGGGGCTTGTTTCGAGCGATTCTTAGAGCGCTTCTTAACAAGCGTAAAAGAGGGAGACTCAGGGCCAGTTGGAGTGGCGTCCGAGGATGACTCGGTCGCGGGTGCGCGCTTGCGGCGCGGAGGGGCGTCTACTTCGCACTCCATGTCACTGGAGGAAGGGGACGCTGGAGAGCCTAAGACCAGAGGGGTCTGGGGGACGGGGGTGGCCTGAGGGGCCATTAAGGGAATTAACGCCATGATATCCGGGATAAGAGAATCCATGAAACGATACTTATCAGCATTTATAGACATGCCTTCAGTACTTTCAAGTAACTTGTTCCTAATCTCGTCAAAGCTTAGGGAAGCCATTGCGGAGGGGTTTGGGAGGGACAACAATATATATAAATATATATACTATGAACCTATCAACGATGACTAACTTCCTAAAACCTCCCTACACGCAGTAGGGGGGTTGAGGACGACGCGGATAACTTACTCGAACACGAGGACTCGAGGCACCTGGAACGACGAATCCCCGTCGACGAAGCTCACGTTCCACGAAGTACGGTTAATAACCCACTATCCTCCGTGAAAACGGCGTTAGAAACTTTTGAAACCTCTAGAAACCTTTTGTAATTTTTCGTTACAGCGACACAATCTACACTCTAAAAAATGCCTAAACGCCTAGTTAGCCCAAATGGAATACAACCAAACAGAAAGTGTCATTACATAAAAAAGGTACAAACTCTTATTATCTAACTCAACTAACTCACACGTACACATACGTACGCACCTGCGCACACTTACACACACACACACACACTTCCAGACTTAACCATTTAAACATTCATCGCTTTACTCTTTATTTCAATAAAACTTGTCTATAGTTAACTTAAATATATATTTTTTTTATGAGCCATTGTATTGAGAAGTCCGTTTCCTTCACCACGGGTAAACCTAACTATAGGAAAGGTGAACATAAATACTTATGAATAATAGGAACGGTGAACATAAAATACCTATGAATATGAATGGCTTCATCCCAATCGGAAACCCTACATAGTGTCAAATCAACCCGTTCAATCATCGAATCTCTCTGAAATTGGATCTGGTTTGGACTCGCTCGCGCATTGGACCCATATTTCTCTACAACAGTGCTGTCATCAGCGTAACTCATAATGCCTTCCGATAAAAGAAGGTCATTAATGTGCAGCAGGAATAATGTTGCAGAGAGAACAGATCCGTGAGGTACGCCGGCGTTGATCGCCATTATGTCCAATGAGAAGCCATCGACGACAACTCGAATTGACCGTTCCCTCAGGAAATCAGAAATCCAGTCGCAGAGTCCAGATGGTATGCCATACGCAGGAAGCTTGCTCAAAAGGGCTTCGTGCCATACCCGGTCAAAGGCCTTGGAGATATCCAAGGATACGGCTATAGCCTCTCCATACCCTTCCAAGGCCATGCTCCATAGATGCGTGACGTACACTAGAAGGTCTCCTGTTGAGCGTCCTCCGCGGAAACCATATTGGTTGTCACTAAGGAGCTCATTGGTCTTCTGGTACGTCAGGAGACGTACCCCATTCCATAAATTTTGCAAATTGTGGAAGTGATTGCAATAGGTCTATATTTGACTGGGTCGGCTCGACTGCCCATTTTTGGTACGGGCTGTACGTTTGCAAACTTCCATGATTTTGGAACTTTTCCAGTCCTTAGAGAGAGTCGATATAGGCGTGTCAAAACAGGAGACAATTTGGCTACACAGTGCTTTAGAACCACTGCGGGAATGCAATCCAGACCACTGGCTTTGTTCACGTCTAGATTTAGTAAGCATTTGAGTACCTGTTTCTGGTGAATTTGGACGGCCTCCATCTTGGGGCCGAATGGGGGTAACGTGGGTGGGCTTTTACCTTTGGAATCTAGACGTGAACATTCCACGAAGAGATTTGCGAACAAGTCTGCCTTCTCTTTTGCGCTGTGGGCCAAAGTGGTGGCTGTGATGGGCGACAGAAGTTCATCTCAACCGACTTGGCAAGGGACCAGAAAGCTTTACTCCCCGTGGGATAGGATGCTAACTTGTTCTCGATACGGCCAATGTGGTCGAAACAAACGCTTCTGATCAACTTTTTGCAGGACTTGGCAGCAGCATTATACGCCTGCTTCTTAGCTGGGAGATCCATAGCTTTGCTTCTGCGAGCGCTAGAACAGGCTTGGTATGCTGCATGCTTACGCTTTTCAGCTAGGAGGCAATCAGCATTAAACCATTGGACATCAGAGAATGGTATAAAGTACTCCATACCTTGACATATCACGCTGGAGACAGCATCTGCTGATGCTGTCCCCAGCGTGATGGATCATCGGAAGTAAAGCAAGCTTGCCGCCAAGGATAAGAGGCGAAAAAGTGACGTATCTCATCCCAATCTGCTGATTTGAACCGCCGTACTCGCCTATTGCCTTTTAGGCTGGTACCGGTTGGCGAATATTGCGACACTGATTTCACCAGACAGTGGTCGGATGTCCCTAATGGCGGAGATACCAACATCGAGTATCTGTCTGGATCGGTTGTCAGCAGAAGTCATCAACAGATGGTCAACAACGTCAGGAATGCGCGTAGGTTCATGGACAAGCTGGGAGAGACCATGAGTTACTGCGAACCGATGGGATTCTCTGCCAGCGTGGTCGGTGTCCTTGAAAAGGTACAGCCACTCTTCATGATGGGCATTAAAGTCCTCAAGGAACACCAACTGCGCAGAGGGATATCGTCGTTGGACCTTATCTGCAGTATCACTAAGATATTCAATAAGTCGAGTTGTCTCCTGAGCTCCCGTGTGTGATCGGTAAATACTGGCGTATACACTTCGGTCCAGGCCAGTATCTACATAGACCCATAAAACAGAAAAATCCGGAACTTCCAAGTATCAGAGACGCCGATAACAGATCTCGTCTCTGACATAAACGCACACGCCCGCATTGGGGTGAAATTTGGTCTCCAGGATACAGCCTGGGTAATGCAGGTATGCCAGATCCGAATGATCACAGATCTGCGCCTCTGTCAGAAAGAATAAGTGCGGCCTCTCTGTCGCAAGGTGGTGGTGGACATCGTGGAGATTTGAGTGCACTCCTCGGATTTTAGAGAAGTATACTTTTAGGGATAGGGAGTGAATCCGCTGTCGGCACTTATTTTTATTTTTGGACTTTTCCGTTATGTTGTTGGTAGGGTGAATAGGGGAGAGGAATAGAAGTTGAGTGAAGCGCAACGTTTGGAACCAAGCAACTCGAGTGGTCAGACCCACTGGTGGGAGACTCACATGGAGACCGCGGGGACGCCTAAAACCCCCCGGGGATCGCCATAGGGCCTTCTCCATCCGGTCGCCAACCGGCACGATGGAGCATTCCCGGGATTTTACACAGGCGGTGGGGCAGCCTTTCACGAATGGCTAGAATGCTAGTTGGGCCCCCTACAACCTGCGGTCGGCCAGCGGTGCACCGTTTCTTTGGATCCCGCTCTCCCCCAGATTGAGCCACCCGGTGCATCATAACCCTTCGAGTTCAAACGGCTCTCATACGTTGCGCAATTACTCGGACCTATTCTCCTCCAATGGCTACTCAAGACGTCATGCCGGAACGTGACTAGGTCACTTGGCGGCATGGCTTTGTCTAGAGGGTGGTTGCAAGCCGCGGTCGAAACCTACCACCTGCAAAATGGTTATCCCGCCATTCATCGGTCGCCAGAGCCTCGTCCGCTGTCCGGCAGGGTGCACCACGGGCAGGTGAGGTTGGCATTTGGAGAGTCTTGATGGTAGGCGACTCCCCCTTACACCCTATTTCTATTAGTTTTATGTTTCATGTTTAATCTTGAATCTTCCACGTGTAATTTGCATTTATTCTTTTAATTTATGAAATTATGACTAAGTGAGCTGTACACTCACAGCACTTAAACCGTGAAACGCGAATGTATGTAAATGGATTTGCGGCTTACGTTTGCGCTACGTGGCGTTCCCCGAATTGTGTCGGTATTTTGTATTGAATTATCCTTTATTATCACAAAATATGACAATTAAATATTCAGATAAAATAAACAATTATAAACATACAACTATTAAAATTAAAAAATAATAAGAATATTATAATAAAAAGATAAAACTAACAAAATTAAAGTTAAGGTTTTAAAAATAAAGTTGGAATAACCAAAACTCCAAATTAAAAATAATGGTGTTGAACTAAAAATATAATTACTTGAAAAATGTATATTAAAAGAAATGAGCGTGTATTGAGAATGTTCAATCTTCTAGGCTCTGTCGTGATCTACGAAGCTTTTATTTCAGACTGGAGAGTTCAGAATGGCCCTCAAGTGAATTCGCTGAGTCGGAAATGTGATATTTTATTTGAGATATGATACCAACGGGTTTTTATGTCGGTTTATGCATTTTCCGCTGAGTGCGATTTCTGTTAAATTATGAAGGTAAAACAAACTATATATCATGTTGTAAAATCTGTGGCTGCCCTGCTTTGCTATGTTTAACCGCGTAAGTTGTAGTTACATTTTTATATATCTATGCTTATTCTGGGTTCCCCCAGTTCGCTGGTCGTTCATAACTCTTAGTTTCTGCTTACTTTGAGACCTTATATTTAATATTGGTGTGTTTTAATGGGGATTTAATTTAATTTTTTTTGTTTTATAGCTGAAATAATTTGGATATTTTTCCAAATTTCCAAATTTGAATCCAAAATATATTTGGATTTGGGTTCGATATTTATAGCTGTTGTAAAGGTTTGCAGTGCAGGAAAAGAAATTCTCGACTTAAAATTCTGACTTGAAAAAAGTATTTTTGGAAAATTTGATTTCATAACGAAAATACTAACAACAATAATATTCACGATAATATTTTTCCAACGTCGTACATGGAAAGTACAACTATCTTAATATTTTTTTCATAATACAGAATATTTGTTGATTTCTTTACAGAATTGCTTACGGCGCTTTACCCTAATATTTATTTTATTTTAAAACTGCATAGTATTGCTAATATTCTACAGGTTTCAAGCAAACAAAAGAGCTTGCATGCTAATCTTGAAGAGCTCGGCTGACATCTGTAAAGCATGATTTCAAAATATGCCTTCCAGCTTTTGCCTTCGCCTTCGTTTACGTAAAATTATTCAAATTCAAAATAAAACATTTTACTAATATAGTTAAGTTAACATGTAATCTTGAATTTAGAGTCATCAAAATTATCATCGTCTTTCAATTCCTACCACCATAACAAGCCACTTAATGAAGACGCACTCTTCTTTTGAAATAATAAGACCGGTGACTTTCTTCCATAGCGAGTAAAGTTAATGTTTACTGTTAATGTTTTGTGAATTGCATTGCTAAATCTTTTCTCCAAATGTAGGCCCCTAAGTCATCTTGTTTGGTATTGGCTTCTGGTATGCATACAAATATTCAGATTTGTTCGACAAAATTAATGGTATCTGGTTTACTGTCAGGAATTCACTACTTAAAAAACAAAATGAATTATTTATTATTATCTTTATAACTAATTAAACAAATGAAAAATAATTATTAGAGCTCAATTGTCACGTAAGCTTCTAGGATTTGTGTATATATATATATATGTATAGACAATTTAATTGCGTATTATAAAAAAAAACATCTTTCTAAATTTGGATAAAAAATTTATTTATTTATATTTGATATTTTTATCGGTAATAACATTGCGAACGAGGGTAAGTAAAGAATTTATTAATCTTGGAACGAGAATATAGGGTTAATACTTAAATAAACATTTACGAAACTATGTCTGACTTCAGTTTAGATACTTTAATGTCAAGATAAAAGTTATTCACGTTAGCGGAGCTTTAATTTATGATAATATCAACTCTACTGAGTATTACAAAAACATTATTACGAGATACTGCACGTTACAGCATGAAAGTGTTACTAAATGACATGCAAAACTTAATTACCCATATGAAAGTAATAAAATGGAGCTTAAGTGTAGTGTTTGGGTGCACCTGTTTCACGTGTAAAAAATTGCATGTTGCAACAAATTTCCATTATATTATTGTAGGTGCTTTAATAGTTATGCCAGATTAAAGTGTTTTTAAAACACCTCACTAATTACTACTAGTTAAACAAAAAAGTTTGAAATTAGCGTGTTTGGCTGATCAAGTCTCCTATTTACATTCGGAATATAGCAATTACATAAGCTTAACAAAGCACAATAAATGGTAAATTATATATTAAAAGACATAGGAAGTCTCAAATTGGTATGCGCCAGTTTGAGTGCGGTCCACTACTACAAACTCAGAGGTGATTAGTCTTTGCGTTTAGCAGTACACAGAAATAGTCGACATGTCGAAACACTTATACAAACGTAACGTTACGCTTTTTGGCTGTACCAATTGTGCTTTGCTAAGCTTACACTCTTGCTTTGCTGGGCTTCATTTTAGTGTGCTTCGTGTTTGTGCGGTATATAAACCACATGTGAGGGGTAAGGCGATGCTTCAGGTGGTTTGATAAACTGTCAATCTGATATACTAAAAACAGAAGAAAAGTCAACATAAATAAGACTTCATGTGTAAAAAAATGGATATTATACTTTTTGGCTGGCCATTCGTTCCGCTTAAAAACCTTACTTTGCGAAAATACAAGATTTCGTTGTCGATCAAGGTTGTATAATTTATAAATATAAAACGAATTTCCTATATCATTACAAAAAAAAAATTAAAAGAGGTTCCTGAAGGACTTATGCCTTAACCGAATGAAATTATCATGTATCATGCTTCACTCCTGTTAATTGTCGTTGCACCCATTACAGCACCTGCACACCGAATTCGCTTACTGCGAGGGCCTCCGGTGCCTCACCACATTGGATGCGCACTCAACTGGGTAGAAGACATAGTAATGCATAGTACAAGCGCAGGGAGCGGTATTTCGTTCTTTAGAAATATTAAGGCTTGGTCTGGTTTATATTTGCGGCTTGTGACCGATAATGGCCCACCGTTCACGTCAATTGAATACGAATCGTGTTGTTCCAAGAACTCAATTAAAAATAACCTTAGGATATTAGCCGGGCGGCCGAAAAAGCCGTTAAAACAATAAAAGTTTGATCGTTCCGCTCTGCTGCTTCACTGGAAAAACAACAGATGGCAATAATATTCAAGGATCACAAATGGATTGTTTTGCGATTAGTTTTATCTAATTTTTAATAGTAGGCGCTTTGTTAAAACTTCACGGGGTTATTTATCTGTTTGACTATCTGTATTAGACATTTTTTATAAAAGAACGAGAGGTTTTTTCTGCAGGCATTTTTCCTCCCAGCCTATAAAACTTTTTAAAAGACGAAGTTGTTTGTGTTCCATTCATATTCATGAGGAGTTTCTGATGTGATGATAAATAAAATAGTTTGGTTTTGATTTTACCTTTATCGATACTGCCAAAACCAACCAATTCTTTATTTTTCTAAGTACGGAATTCACTTGGTAACAGATGTGTATAATTTAATAATAATGTTCTGATTATTGATTTTATTAGGTGAAAATTAAATATTCCCCACCAGCCTAATCACAAACATGAACCAATAGTTTTATCTGACAGTATGGGCAGTCAGCAAAGGGGCAATGTTTTTATGTTTATTTCCCTTGGGTGTGGAGTCTGGGCCACGTTGTTTATTTCCATCGTATAACGTTTGTTTTATCCCGGACCAGTCGTTTGTACAATTATGTTCAATGCAATGAGATTCCACGTCAGTAAGATGTCGTTGCGTCATGGAGGGTTGAATTCAATTAACCTTTTTTAAGTTTAAACTTTATGACCAAATTTTCATGAAAAAAATATCATTACCCAATAATTTAATTTTAATTTCTCATTTCGTAACTTTAGATACCTAATACGTCACTATACATTTATTTAAATAGTAATCTACTAAAAATATATTCGTAAACAAATTATTATAAACTGCGAGTTTTTACTTTTCTCGAGTATTCGTGATCTATTTGATAGGAAGACTGTCTACAAATGTGGAGACTCGAGAAAATAGGACCATGTGCTAGTCACGTACTCTTCAAAAAAATTTTACACGTTGATGCAATGCAAGGCTACATTTAAAATTCCATTTAAGTTTAATAAGAATGTGAAAATAATTCTATTAGCAACATTTTTATAACGTGTTAAAGACGGAAGAATTTCATTTTTATGTATTATAAACTCGGCTAACTCACGGTCTATGGTCGGATTAGTCCGACTAGTTTCGGACTCGTATGGAGCCCTTCTTCAGGGAATGAGCGGTCACGGCGCGGCGGCGTTCCGTTGCTCACTGCGCTTCGCCGCACGCAGCGCGCGGGCGCTCTGCGCGGGGCTGAGGGCGGCGCCCGCAGGAGGCTGCGCGGGGGCAATGGGCAGCGCGGCAGGAGCGGGTGTGGGGGGTGCCTTAGGTATAAACAGGGTGCAAACAGAACTAACCGTAGGGAGAGCTACATCATCGGTGGTGCGTTTATGTGTATGTACTAAGGGCTTCCACGCAGGGGCTAAAGTCCAACCCGTATCGCGATTGAAATTATCGCGCCTGTTAATTTCAATAGCTTCACGGATTTTGCGCGGCACAAGGTTCTTCTCAGGCACAAGGACTCTGGCTTTGTCGAAGCGGATGATGAGAAGGACCAGCATATAATATATGTTCAACAACAGCCGATGACTTCTCATCCATCTTTTTTACGCTGCGTATATGTTCAGAAATCCTTGTGTTGACGTTTCTGCTCGTCTCTCCTATATAGCTTTTGCCACAGTCACAGGGAATTTCATAAACGCCCGGCTTACCTAAGGGATCACTGTCTTTGGGGGATCTCAAGAGCTGTCGTATTTTAGTTAAGGGACGGTAAATCGTCCTTATACTAAACTTACGGTGTAAAAGATGTCCAATTGTATCCGTTATCCCTTTTACAAATGGTAGGTAAGCAGGCGCTCTACCCACTGTAGCATGGAGTTGTTTTGTACTCGCGCTTGAGACTCTTAGCCGAGTTTATAATACATAAATAATATGTCTCACGTTAGTTTTATTAATTTAATTTCATTTTTTTTCTTAAACTGGGCTGTTCTGACTGAATGATAGAAAAGTAAAATTGAAAGAAAAACTCTAGAAGATTTCTTCTATAATGTGTATTGTTTTTTTTATGATTGAGATAAAAATTTAAATTTGTTTTTGTATTTATATTTATATAATATTCATAGAAAGAATAAAAACAAAAATGTATTGATTTATTTACAAAAAAAATTTATAATTAAAAGAAAACGTAATACTATAACTATCTACTTACTCTCATCCTTTTGTTTTCAACGTCATGATACTCTGGGATCCGGAAATCCGGAGCGCTCCAAAGAAACAAAACGCCACGAGGGCCGGACGTGTCATAAGGCAGCCGGATGTTGTCTCGGACTAACGATTTACTAGTTATAGGGGATCGAATAAACATGCTTTGTTTCAGTAACTAACTTTACCGCAAGGCTAGGATTGTTTAAAGGTAAAAATGTTCAATAAATTTTGTTTTTTATACAGTACAGAACTTTTATGTGCCACTAATTCACTGTGATAAGTTTATCTGGTAGGTTTTTCTAAAAATCTTTAGTATCACACAACTGGTTATGAATTTGCTAATTATGTTTTTTTAATAAACAAGCTGTAGCAACTGGAAATCAGTTTCACTTCGAAACCTTAAACGAATAAAATTCTTAGAAGCTCTCAATGCCTCAGGAATTATTTAAGTAATACTTCAAGCGTGTGAGGAAACATTTTGTGGTATTTCTTCTCGTCGTACATTAGAAATATACACCCCAATATTCATGTTATAAATTGACAGGCTTCGTAAACAAATATTTTGCTTTGTTCTATGTCAAATTATTATAACCTGGCAGTTTTCTTGAAGGTTAATTCTCGTTTAATATATTTGCTTTCAACTTAATTGGATAGTGTGGAAATAAAGATGTTTTTACTTTGACGATTAATGCAAATTATTGAGCTAGAAGGTTTTGTTTTCTTTATTGTTTGTTACTTTTGCTTGGTGGTAGAATTCTGTACTGTCCTTGTACCTTGTGCTTTTGCATAATCCTACAAAGTCAGTCTTTGACCAATACCTGATTCGTATTATTATTTGTTTAAAAGTTGAGAGGAAATTAACAATGATAAATAATAGATTCTTATTGAAGAGTATTTTCTTATGATTATTAAGAAGATGCTCAATTTCGTCAATATGTTGAAAATCATCATTATGTACTAGTATTAGAGATGTTATGTTAAGATCTCATTTGGGTGGTACCGAATGAGAAAATATACAGCTCTCTTATAACGGAATTACAATTTCATACAGGTGTGCATGAAATTAATGTTTATATCTGCAATAAAATTATAGTAAATTAAATGCCAGAGAATAATTTACACCCTCAGTTTGTGTTCCCGCCGATAAATAGACGGCAAACCATCAAACCATCTGCGTCGGAGCTTAAAGATTGATGACGTCGTTAATTATCCTTCATTACTGATTATTATTAATAATCGCCTCAAAAGCTATTACTAGCAGGCTTCGTCTCAGCAAATTGGATAGCTTTATATTTTATTCAAGTACAATATCATTGATATTTGAGATAATTTAGTTTATTACTGATTATTTTCTTTTGACAATAGCCCGTTTTTACCTAGAATATTCCTGCCAATTTTGTTTTAATTAGGTTATTTTTGACCTACATTATTTAAAAAATGGTTTTAAATTTAATTATTACTTGCCAAATGGCAAAGTGGGTAGTAGCCCTGCCTCATAGAACGGAGGTCCCTTGTGCTTGTCGTGGCCGGGGCATTAATTTGTGTGAGGAACACAGATATTTGTTCTCGGGTCATGGTTCTTGATACATTTAAGTTTATTTTTGATCCTCCCAGTTCTATGTAAAGTCACCCATAACACAAGCTCTGCATACATTGCATACTGGGGATTTTTTTATTTTTATTATTCTATAAAGCAAAGGTTGCTTAAAGTAGCGGAAAACTCTTGGTACCCAAATAGCATTTACACAATAACAGAATTTACAGAATGTATGGCCTTAAACCCTTACATTGAATTAATCAACTAAGTGCTTCCTAATTTATTTTAGACTATCACCTTTATACAGGGTGACTGGAAATTAGTGAACACCCTTCTAAAAGAGTTATGGTACAGGTCATTTGCAAAGTTATGTTGTGCCAAATTCAATAATAAATAAGATATTTCAATTTAAATTATTTAAAAAAAATCATTAGGAGTCCTAGGTTTAAATAAAAATAAAACTGTCGGTTTTTTTTCTAGATTTTTAATGAATTTTTATTTGCTACATTCCAGTTACTAAATCAACACTAAATAAAGTATGTTTGTTTGCCTTATTTAGATGCACTGCTTCAGACAAATAAAAATAGCACATTTTTCAAGTCTGGCTCATAAACACTTAATTTTAACACTGAAAAACACGGTAACATTAGTTGGCATATTATTTTAAAAACATTTAAAAGAAATGTCACAACCTGGGTTAGTTCTTTGTACACCATCTAAAAAAATTACAAATAAATGGTAATTATAGGAAAAATACAAATAATTTGATTTAGTAGTTAGATGGTAAGAAAATAAAAAAATCAACATTATTTGAGTTCGTTTTAGCGGGCAACATTGACAATGATTCTTTTCTATGGCGGAAGTTGTCAAGTGAAGTTAGTACACAAAACAGATGATCCTCTATCTCACTTACACCCCACTTCACTCAGATCACATTGATAGTAGTCTGTCTGTGTGTTTGATTGTTCGTTGCGCCTGAGTTCTTGCTTTCGGTTTCTTTTTAACTGTACAACTGTTATATAAGCTAAAAATACACAAAACAATTGAATTCAATTCTTTGGACTTAATGGCAATCAGTCATCGATACTACTCGATACGCAAAACAAAAAAATGTGAGTGAACCTTAGCTGTCAAAATAAAATTGTTTGTGTGCAAGCCAGTTTCTTTTATCTGTTTACCAGTCCGCTCTTGTGATTTGTTGCGTTCGGGTGTGCTTGGTTTTTGGGATCAATCTCTCTCCTGGCGATTCGGATATTGTTGCTTATTGTGTAATCGACGCCTGGGCTTGTCACTATACGGGCCATGGCTCAAATGCAAAATCGACGATGATCATTAACGAAACAGGAGTATGCCGATATTATCATGGTCTACGGTTTTGTCCAAGGCGATGCAAGGGCTGCCCGCCGTGAATATCAAAATTGTTAACCAAATCAGCGTATACTGGTGTTTTTTTCTCGGACTTATCGTCGGTTTTTTGAAACAGGCAGGATTTTATCCGTACCACTGTACGCCAGTACAGGCTATTGAAGAGGGAGATCCTCTTAGAAGATTGCAGTTTTGCCGATTTCTTTTAAATGTAGAGAATTCGGATTTCCTCAAGAAGATTTTATGGACGGAAGAGTCCAAATTCGACAAATATTGTAAGACAAATTACCACAACAATTAGGAAATCCTCACTAAAAATGACAAAAAGGGTCTCAAAGAAAATTTTCCGTCAATGTATGGATAAGCAGCGTGGATAACAATTTAATTGGGCCTCATTTTTTGCCAAATAATTCAAATGGGGCCCATTATGAAGATTTCCTAGCAAACAGTGTTGGTGTATTGTTGAAGGATGTTCCTCTAGAAACTCAGCGTGGCATGGTATACCAACATGTCGGTTGTCCTGCGCATTTCATGTAGTTCGTGAGAAATTGGCTCATCTTATCCTAGACGATGGATTGACAGAGGAGGTCCAATACCCAACCAGAGCATGGAGAGCACGAAGCCCAGATCTCACGCCAATGGACTATCATATCTGATGACACATGAAAACTTTAGTTTATTTTGATGCGCATATCGAAGAATTAAAAAGGCGAATTTTAACCGCAGCCGAGCAAATAAGGTATAATCTTACTACAAGTGTGGTGAAAACCAATTTAAGAAAAAGAATGCGATTTTGCGTATGAAATTGAGGTGGTCATTTTGAAAATGAGTTGTAAATTATTTTATTCACAATAAAAATAATGAAACAGACAAAAGAAATTTTTTTCAATCAATCCTACTATTTCTTTACCTGACTCCATTGTCAAACCAATATGTTTGGCGCTATGCTTGCTATGTCATATTGTAATACCTCATTTTAAATCTTATGAAATTTAAATGTTTTCAAAATAATATGCCAACTAAAGTTACCGTGTTTTTTAATGTTAAAATTAAGTGTTTATGAGCAAGACTTGAAAAATTGTCTGAAGCACTGCACCTAAATAAGGCAATAAATGTACTTTATTAAGTTTCGATTTAGTTACTGGAATATAGCAAATAAAAATTCATTAAAACCTGGAAAAAAATCGATAGTGTATTTTTTTTTAAAACCTAAAGAGGACTCAATGGTTTATCAAAAAAAATTTCCAACTGCATCAACAGCATCCAACTGCGCCACTTGGCCGCCACAGTAGCAATCAATTTTAAATACTGCAGGTTGTAACTCCATTTGTAACCGAACCTTTTATGAACGAAAATATTATGCAATGAAAGTAGAATGAAATGAAAGATGTCTAAAGAATGTATAGAATTCTACCTATCTTATATGTGACTTCTTTTAGGCATGGTAAAAAGCAGGGCTGGACCTTCCCTTTAGGAGTTTCCTTTTAAGTTTTACGTCACATTTAGTAGAAGTAATAGTGCGCCGGGACATGACGAAATAAATAATTATTTACTCAAGGATTGTCGACAGCTTTTGTCGACATCGTTGTCCTTCATTTTTAATCGTACTTATGAAAATGGCATATTTCCCAAAAGCTTTAAAACTGCAGTAATATGCCCCATATTTAAATCAGGCGATAAAGACCTACCTACTAACTATAGGCCCATTTCCCTACTAAGCTTTGTATCAAAAGTACTAGAGAAATTTACTAACAAAAGGCTTATGAATTACATAGAATTAAACAAATTTTTGAGTGATCACCAATACGGTTTCCGTGCAAAAAAATCTACAGATGACGCCATCTTAACCTTAACTTCCAGAATAATTTCCCACTTGGATAAAGACAAAAAATGCGTGGGGGTTTTCCTGGACCTTGAAGAAGGCGTTTGACACTGTCTCAATACCCATCCTGCTTTCACGGCTCGAGAGTATTGGGATAAGTGGTGGTGCCCTTTTGTGGTTCCATGACTACCTAAGAGACCGAGATCAGGTGGTGAAAATAGAGAATTTCTTCAGTAATAGCCTTCGTCACAAATGTCGCATAATTCAAGGCAGTAATCTTTGACCGTCTCTTTTTTTGATATATGTTAACGGGTTATCACACCTGGATATTCAAAATTCCGAGATCCAGTTGTTTGCAGACGACACAGTCATATTATTTTATGGCGACACGTGGGGTCAAGTACGACATATAGCCGAAACTGGAATGAGCAAAATAACTGTTTGGCTGGAGAATAGTCTATTGACGCTTAATACCGATAAAATAAAGTTCTTATGTTTCTCGAAAACTGCTGCGTCTTCACCAAGTTTTCACCTGCTAAAATATCATATTCATCCTTGCAATCGTCAAGACGCTAGCGAAGTAGGAAATTGTAGCTGCCCGTTACTACAGCGAGTAGACAATATAAAGTACCTAGGGATATTTATTGACGACAAGCTGAATTGGAATAAGCACATCCCTTACATCGCTAATAGACTTAGGAAACTAATTTACATTTTCAAGGAGCTTAGGATTGTCTCAGATTTGGCACTACTACTCCAAACATACAAAGCACTCGCCGAATATGTAATAACGTACTGCATAAGTTCATGGGGAGCTGCAGCTAAGACACTCATAATCGAAGCCGAACGAGCTCAAAGCGCCCTACTAAAGGTACTGATGAGCTTACCCTTCCTATATCCCACAACACTTTTATATAAAAAAGCTAGTGTTATGACAGTGCGCCAATTATTTATATACCTACCTATACCTACCTATAAGATGCTACCATAGAACTGTTGATCCTACACCCTCCACTGCCAGACACGATAATACAGGAAAAACACCTGCTATTAAAAGTTATTTTTCCAGCAGCTGTTACAGTTTTCAGGCCCCTAAATTGTATTGTGAGTTTAATGCCATCCATAAAGTTCGTAATCTATCCAAGTATCAACTAAAACAAAAACTTTATATTTGGGTAACTTTTTGTTTTCTTTCATATTATTATTATCTTTTTTCTCGTTTATTTTTATATAATGTACCATATGAGTGTAAAATAAGCATATGAATACAGATTGGGAAGGAACTATCATCTGCTCACGCTAGTCCAGATGATAGGGCTGCACTTTAATTGTAAACATTTCTAATGGTTACAATAAATGATATTTTATTTATTTATCTATACCTGATTAGCTAATCTTAACATTGTAACCATTACTAAGTAGCATCCTTTGACGACCGAGCGGCGTAGTGGTTAGTAGCCATATCTCATACGCCGGAGGTCCCAGGTTCGAGTCCTGGCCGATACATTCATGAACATAGATGTTTGTTTTCGGGTCATTGTTGTTTATATTTATATATGTCTATTCTGGGTTCCCCCCAGTTCGCTGTATGGTCATCCATAACACACGCTCTGCTTACTTTGGGGCCAAACAGTTGATGTGTCTGTCTGGCGGTTTAATATTATTAATATTATTATTTATTATTTCTAGTACCAATAAATGTTAAATAAATCAAATTGGCATGAAAACTTTTATTACAGCACTTTTTTAACACATCTATGATTCGGCTCCATAAACATCTATAATTCGACATTTGGACTGGTTGAATTACGAGTTTTCGCTTATTTTTTAGTTTAAAAGTTAATTCTGTAAATATTTTTTTTATAATTTGTTATTTTAAATACAGAGTTTTATAGAATAAAAATATAAAGATAAAATATATTATGATTTGCTCGTGAATTTACCAACATGTATGTAAGATTGATTTAATAAAAAAATAAGGACAATAAATAAACCTATTACCAGGAGTAACTGATGAGGCATAACTTTGCTACGATAAAAACGCAACTACACCAAACTCACTGCTTATAAAAGAGTTGATAAATATTTTCACCAAATAAGGATTTATGACATGAACAGATATCTCAGTAGATACCAGGGCTTTTATAACGTAATTCTTTTTTAGGAAGCGCCTTCTATTAAACTATAACTAACGGATATAATTTAATAAGTAACTAGTTAGGTAAGTAGTTAAGTAAGTGTGTCGCCGTAAGAAGAATTAAAAATTAAAAATTATGAGTATTTTTTATAAAATTAGTAATTCAAACAAACTTTATGTTATGTCAAAACAGGGTTTCTTAAAAAACATAATATATATAGATATATTTCTTACAGATAAACACTGTTTTTTTTGTAGATTCAGTGATATCGATGAAAAATCTTTAACATGTATCTTGCCATGTCAGACACCGGTGTCTGTCAGGTATATTACCTATTTGAGCCATGTCAGTCACCGATGCCTGACACTGTAGCATCAAATTTTAATGACCGCAGACAGCCGTCGGGCACGTTTTTTGTATTGTTTCTTATTAGAAATGACTGACGTGGCCCTAAGGAAAACGTATTTAGCATAGCCTGCTACTATTATGCCTAGAACAAAAGTTATTGCATAATTGAATAAAAAATTTAATAAAACACGACGAACTTTTTTAATTTCCATATTTTTTGAAATCAATCACATTTTAGGAATCACATATTTCAGTAGACTTTTATTATTATTGTTGTATATTTACTGAATTTATTTGTGTACAAAATCAAAGCATTGTAGACAAAAATGGGGTTAGTTTGGGCACTGTCGGCAGTATGTCATAACTTGCTTTGTCTTTCTTATTGCATATTCTCTGTCAACGTTATCTACATTTAGTTTATAACATCTTAAACAATATTTTCGTCCTTTTTTCACCGCGCCTTCTTTTTTTAACTAACTCATGCTTCTGCCTCTTATTTCGCGCCAATGACCCTTCTGGCTCACAATTTTCTTTGCCTTATTGTGTATTTGCATAATATCTTTCTGTATTCTACAAGGCCTATTTTGGACTTGGTAGTTTCTTTAAAGATGATATAGGAGTTGAGCAAAGCTGTATTCAACGGCAATTCAACAGCTTGTTTTTGGTGCCATTTGACAGTTTTTCGAAGAGGTGTCGAGTAGGCAATCATCTGATCTGAAAGATCGACTGCTGCATCACTATTTTCGGTTTGATGATCTCTTTGCCTCTTTTAGAAGTCCTTGAAAATGCCATAGAGTGTCTTATCACTCTTCATCACTGTCATTATCTTTCCACTTCATGCATATCATTTCGTCTTCATTTTGCTTTGTTTGAAATTTTCCTTTTTTCAGACTTCCTGTTATAACATCTTTAGGCAAGTGCTTGCAATTTTTCCGTAATGTACCAACAAGGTGAGTATCTTCGTCTAATAGCTTTTTCCCCAAAACGACACTGGTGGAACAATTATCAGTAAAAACCTGCAGTAGTAGTATAAGAAAAGTGACCTACTTATGTTATCCATATATATAACCATTTAACAGTATAATAAAGTCAGTATTTAATCGCAATTCATTGTTTTAACTTGTCTCCCTATTCTCGCCGTATATGGCGACCCTGCCGTCGGTCTTCGCCCGGTAACGCGATGCGCGCACACCTCCCATATATGGAATGGAATTTTTGCACCCATGAAATAATTGCATTTGTACATCGAAAATAATGGAGTTCTATTTTAAGCTGTGGCAAAAAGTGAACGTTTGTGTGAAAATAATTACCAACAATGGGCCAATCACAATCAAAGGAGACAATTATCGTGCAAAATGCAGCAGCTGGCAGTAACCATTCGGAGTTTGAGGAATTTAGATTCCACCTCTCAACCACCAACATTTTGCTCTCCATCATCGTACTGGTAATATGTGTTGGAACAATATATTGTGTGTATCGAGCGTATGATCGATGCCATTTGGGTTGGATAAGTGCGGAAATTACCAGGAATACGTTGCGGAGGTCCCTGTTTTGTCAGTACCAGCCCCCTATCCCCATTGGTGCAGCAGAGGATGCGTTCCAGCCTAAGGCCTATCTCAAAAGTGTAAGTGCAGTGATAAAAAGTGCAAAAAATAAGTGAAAATTGTTGCATAAAAAGACGTATCGCGAAGTATTATATCATGTTACGTCACGAAAGCATAAATTAAAAAGACTTACATAAATTAATGTTGATAATTATTACATACTCGTACATATTATTAGGCTTATACTTATAATTTAAATGTTGAACTTAACGTTATAAATATAGTAAGTTCGTAATTATATTTTACCCTGCTTTAGTCTACATAAATAGGTACGCGAAAATGTCATTATTTTTATGCGTATTATTTTCACGTTACAGTGGTACGTTATGGCTATCTCATTAAATCAATTGTATGAAGAATTAAATAAAGTTAGGATGTATCTAATAAAGATTGGACCGAGTAGACGTCAAGGAAATATTCTGCAAATTAAGTTAAATGAAGCTGATACTATATTTAATCAATATTCTAGTTGGTTATTGAATTTTAATAACGATTTAAGTAAAGGAAAAATTAAAAGTGCGGATAAATCACTTTACGAGAACGCTTGTAGAAAAATTGAATCACTGCATAGTAATATTTTAAAATTGTGTATTTCTGAGAGTGTTGAAAGCAAAATGGATATTTTTGATTTAAAAACCGCTTTGACTTTATTACCGGTAATGACGAACGATGAAACGAGTATAAAGCAATTGATAAATAATATTGAATATTACGATTCTTTGCTAACAGCATCAGAATTTAAAAATAATTTAATTAAATTCGTTTTGAAAAGCAGACTGTCTCAAACTGCCAAGTTACATCTTCAAGAAAAGTATTCCAGTATTTCTGCGTTAGTAGATGATATGAGGAAACAATTATTGCCATATAAAGGTGCAACCGCTATTCAAAAAAAGTCACATAATTTAAAACAAAATAATATGACTGTTTCCGATTTTGGCAAAGAAATCACAGAATTATTTGTGGACCTTACGATTGCGCAAGCCGCTGGAAACACAGAAAACTACAATGTTTTGAAACCAATTAATGAAAAACAAGCTATTAAACAGCTTAAAGGATGCGGTACAAGCAGCCAAAGATGAGGAAAGCGATAGCCCATCAACTTCAGGAGAGATTATGGGTATGTATAAAAGAAATTATTATAATTCTAGAAATTTTCATTACAGCCCGAGGTATTTCCGAGGAGGATCTAGTAGACAAATGTCTTCACACAGAGGGCAAAACAACGAGTTTCGAGGAAACTGATATTCACAACGAAGCTGGCATCCATCGAATTCACGAGGACAAGGACAGCGCGGACGTTTTAATCGAGGTACGTTCAATAATCGTAGAAATAAAGGGATGTGCAAAAACTCAGTAAATATTATTCATGAAAATGAAAATTCTACGTCAGAGTCAGATCCAGCGCTTGATAAATTTTTTCGTGAATAAACATAAATTTTCAATTTTGGCTAGTAATAGCGATTGTTTCATTCACGTATTATTATCATCTTGTAGTAAAACTTATTCATTTTTGATCGATTCCGGCGCCTCATTATAGGCTATAACTTATAAATATATTAGTGACTTAAAAATTCCATTTCATAAAGAGATCGTAACCATAAATGGACTCGGAGGCAAAGTTCAGACTATCGGATATGTTTACATTCCAATGTCTCTGGACGGACATGTTATTGAGCACAAATTCTTTGTATTCCATTAGTTACCAATTTTGTCCAATGGAATAATAGGACAAGACTTTTTAAATAGATTTGGTGCAGTTTTAAATTTTGATAAAAATACTTTATCTTTGAATATCGAGGGAAACCAAAATATTATTTTACCTATTACAAATAAATATAACTTAAATATTTTTCAAATACCGCCACGTAGTCAATCGATACATTTTATTGAAACAGAATTAGAAACTGATTGCGTTATTTGTTCAGAGAAATTGCAAGACGGTATTTATGTCGCTAGTTCTGTAGCAAGCCCAAATAATAAAAAGATACCGATGAGAATTTTGAATACAACGGAAAAATTAATAACATTGTTAAATAATAGTCCTACAATTCATAAACTTAGTGACTATAACATTTGTTCTTTTAACAAGAATGAAAATAATTCGGACAGAGTAAACACTTTATTTTCCTTATTAAAATTAGACGGTCTAAATAATGAAGAAACTGATAGTATTAAAAATATTTGCGCTAAATATTCTAACATTTTTTATTTGTCAGGAGATAAACTAAGTGTCACAGATATTTATACTCACAATATTGCTTTAAAACCAAACAGAACTCCAGTTTTCTCAAAACCATACAGATTACCTAAAGTCCAAAAAGAAGAAATCGAACGACAAATTAGTGATATGTCTAAAGAAGGAATTATTGAACCTATTAAAAGTGAATGGTCAAGCCCAGTGTTATTAGTACCGAAAAAACTGGATAAATCTGGTCACAAAAAATGGCGTTTAGTTATTGACTACCGAAAACTCAATAACTGCATTGAAGATGATAAATTTCCCCTTCCAGGTATAACAGAAATATTAGAATCATCTAGTAGTGTATATTTCTCCCATTTAGATTTGTACCAAGGCTATTATAACGTAAAATTAAATAAAAAATGTCAAAAATTCACAGCTTTCTATTCGGGTCGGTACCAAATGACTAGGATGCCTATGGGCTTAAAAACAAGTCCTAGTTCATTCTCAAGGATGATGAATTTAGCAATGTCAGGCTTGAATAATTTAAAATGTTTAATTTATCTTGATGATTTGATCGTGTTTGGTAAAAATCTAGAATGTCATACCAAAAATTTACAAAACATATTCGAAAGATTGCAAAAAGTTAATTTAAAACTAATCCCAGTTAAATGTACGCTTCTCAAAAAAGAAATTTTGTATTTACGACAATTAATATCAAACAAAGGCATATAACTCGATCCAGAGAAAGTCATTACTGTTGAAAAATATCGTTGTCCACAGAATCCTGACGATGTAAAGAGATTTGTTGCATTTACAAACTATTATAGAAAATTCATTCCTAAGTTTGCTGAAACTGCCCAACCTTTAAATTATCTTTGTAGAAAAAAATGAAAATTTTGTTTGGGATGATAAATGTCAAAACGCCTTTGAAACACTTAAACAACGCATTATTTCACCTCCAATTTTAGATTATCCAGATTTTTCAGAACACAATCATTTTATATTACAAACTGACGCATCTAATAAGGCAATTGGTGCTATTTTATCAAATAAAAATAGGCGACCCGTAGCTTTTACTAGTAGAACGTTGAACAAAGCCGAATCCAATTACCCTGTCATAGAAAAAGAATTGTTAGCTATAGTTTGGGCAGTCAAATATTTTCACCCATATTTATATGGTCAATATTTCAAAATTAAAACTGACCACAACCCCTTGATTTGTCTATTTGGAATGAAAGACCCATCGAGTAGGCTCATGAAGTTTCGATTAGTGTTAGAAGAGTATAATTTTGATGTCGAATATGTTAAAGGTTCAGATAACTTTGTCTCGGATATGTTTATCATCAAAAGACTTACAAGATATGAATAATAAAATAATTGTCTTGACACGAGCACAGTCTCTAAAAATCAATAATGCAGATTCTTCTTCGTTGGACATAGTACGAACTGACTTGAGGCCTGATCAACCAAAGGTCGTAAGCACTCATGTCAAACCAGAAGAATCGGTAGAACTAAGCATGGTTAATGCGAATGATTTAAATAAATTTAGAAAGTTAGGAACAATAAGCGTAGAAAATAAGACATTTTGTTATGATTGATTCAAAAATATAATTTATATTAAACATCTAAGCTCGGAGTCACGAATGACGCGACGTGAATTTGTGACTGAACTAGATAGTTTTTGTGATAATATTAAAATAAAAGAATCATGCATAATAAAGAAAGACGATAACAAAGAATTTATAAGGGAATTAATGAAATAAAGGCCATGAAGGATAGAAAAGGTCCACGTGTTTGTATAATAAATAATGTAAAAACGATTTATAATAAATATGATAGAAAGGTAATTTTGAATGACTTCCACCTCCTGCCTAGCAGTGGCCATGCTGGCATGAGACAGATGGTCAACAATATCAAAAGATACTATTATTGGTCTGGTCTAGATAATGATGTAAGAAACTATGTGAAACTCTGCGATAAATGTCAACGCCAAAAGCATTCACTACCCACAAAGGAGCCAATGGTAATAACTACAACTGCCAATACGGCATTCGAAAAGGTGTACCTAGACCTAGTTGGTCCATTCGAAGTTGACTCATAATAATTACTCCTATATTTTAACGTTGCAATGTGAATTGACTAAATACGTGGAAGCATATCCCTTAATTTCTAAAACAGCAGAAGAAGTAGCGAAAAGTTTTGTTACTAACTTTATCCTCAGATATGGAGTACGAAAGGAAATAACAACAGACAGAGGGAAGGAGTTTATCGCAACCACTTATAAAGAGGTACGTAAATTATTGCAAATAAAACAATTAACCTCTACGGCTTATCATCACCAATCACTGGGTGCACTAGAAGTGTCACAAAAAAATTTAAATTCTTTTCTTAGAATCCAAACTGATAATCCCTGAAACATGGAGCAGTTGGCTTCCATTCTGGTATTTTGCTTTCAACACAACAGTACACACAGAAACTAAATTTACTCCATATGAATTAGTCTTTGGTAAAAAATGTTCGCTTCCTAGTAATTTAACAACACATTTTGAGCCACTCTATAATTTTAATGACTACCCTTGTGAGCTTAAATATCTTTTACAAGCGACACAAAAAGAGGTGAGAAATAATTTAGTAAAATCAAAAAATAATACCAAAATATCTTACATAAATATAATAATATGTATATTAAAATAATGTATAAAAAATATGTATATTACTATAATGTTAACTTTTAATTTTATCTTAAATTTAATTTTTTAAATGTTATATATAAAAAAAACCTTTCATATATATATAAAAAAATGTGTAACTATGTTCGCAATTTTTTTTCTTCTGGATAAGTGGTGTAGTAGTAGTATAAGAAAAGTGACCTACTTATGTTATCCATATATATAACCATTTAACAGTATAATAAAGTCAGTATTTAATCGCAATTCATTGTTTTAACTTGTCTCCCTATTCTCGCCGTATAACCGTATGGCCTTTTTTCAGATAGCCGTTCCTAAGAGACATGACAACATTAGTAGGTGTTGTGTGTTCAGTCACATCCTTTTTTCCAGAATAAACTTGACGTTTAACGGTATATCTTGGATTTGTACAAAATTTAAATAATTTAATTCCGTATTTGTGTCTCTTTAATTGTACGTATTGTCAAAATTAATTCGACCTCTAAATGGCACCAAAGTATCATCAATACATATGTTTTCTTGAGAGTAGTAATGCGCAGAAAAATAAAGATGCAAAGTTTCAATTTTACTACAAATTTTGTACAAACGATCACCAGGCGGTTTATTTTCATTGCTTGAAAAATTCATCATTCGTAACAAAATCTCAAAGCGATTTCGAGGCATTAATATGCGCGGAAAAGTTTGAATAATAATGGGATCAGTTGACCAATAATCAGACGACTTTGGTAATTTTACAATTCCCATCCATAAAATCAGACCAAACAATCTTTTAATCTCATCGCCCTCAACACTTGTCCCGTTTGAGCTCGATAACGACGAAATCCTCGAGGACCTTAAGTCCCAGGGTTTCCCGGCTGAAGCAGTGCACAAGATGCACTCCAACCGCGGTAGGCGTTTTCCACTCGCTTTAGTTATCCTTACCAACACTCCCAACTCGAGGGAGATTTTCAGAGAGGCTCGCACTATCTGCGGACTCTCGAACATCTCCGTCGAGCATCGAAATCCCCGCGGTCACCCTGGGCAGTGCCACCGCTGCCAGCTCTACGGCCACGCAGCAGCTAACTGCTCAGCTCCAAGTGCGTTAAGTGCCTGGATCCCCACATTTCGAAGGAGTGCACGTGCACTCCTGACTCCTCTTCCCCCCTGCATGTGTGCTGTGCGGCCAGTCCGGCCACACGGTCCGAGTTGCCCGCGCGCTCCGCGCTCCTCCACTAAGAGGGCCCCTCCTAAACCGGCGCCGCCGCTCACTCCTGTCAACTTCCCGCCACTGCGCAACCGGGGTCCTCTGGAAGCAAAGCCCGTGCAGCCGAGCCTACTCCAGCTCTGCCATGGAGACAGCGTCCGGCCGCTCCACCTGCACCTTACCGTCCTATCCCAGCTCCCGTAGCTCCCGTAGGCCCGCGTCCCGCTCCGTCGTCTTCACCTCAATTGTCATTGGCTGAGGACATGAAGACCGTGTTCGACGTCATTCAAAACGTCGACATTAATGAAATTTCCGTACTCGCACGCAAATTGCGAGCCACCCGCTCTCCTCTAGAGCGTTTATTTGCGTTAGCTGAACACTCTCACTCGCTTCTTAGTTCGTTATAAATTTTATTATTTGTATAAATTCGCAATTAAGCAAATACAATGTCTAGACCCGCAAATCCCGCGTCCGGTCGTATCAAACGCACGGGCTTATCCCTAGTTTCTTTTAACGCTCGTAGTCTCAGTACTAACCTTCCTGAGCTCAAACTGTTCCTTCAGAACAACGAGCCAGACTTATTGCTTCTTCAAGAGACGTTGTGACATACGGTAATGACGTGTAGGTAAAGTTAATAAATAATACACGGCACAACCGGTCAAGAAAAGAATTTTAATTAAAAAAAAATTTAGGGTCGCAGGGTCGGATCCCGACTATTGTTTGCCTCCACAGTCCCGTACTTCCCTGAGGCGGCCGAGGATGGAAGGTGGCTCGTGGCAGTGGTCAGCAGCAGGACGCGGGCTGTGTGTTGAACCAAGACAGGGGCTTCAACTAGCTCCAACTTAGTACCAGCTTAGTTCCCTGGAATGACGTTCCACATAATTAGACCACAAAAACTTCAGTTAAGTCCGCTGATTGCGATCGCAAACATGCCTAAGCCGATGAAGAAAGTAGATGGTGAGGTGGCTAATAAGATCGCAATCAGAACGAAGTGCAAAAACCTTTTAAAACAAATAATTTATTTATTTAAAAGAACAAAGTAAGCATTTACTTATTGTCAATAAAATACAAAACTACGTTATAAAAAAATCTATTTTATTTAATTTAGGTAGGTACTCTTGTAACAAAAAAAATCATAACCCTCCTTTGCACTGCGCAGTCGGGTAGCAATATTGAGTCGGCAAAAGACTTGCAATTTAAACAAAGCGCAAAAAGCGAAGCAAGAAGCGAATACAAGTACCTAGGTAGGTACATAACATAAAATCTAGTTCATACACCACACAACATATTTTGTAACAAGTACATATAACTATGGTTCACTATTTAAAATAAAAGATCATCAACTTACCCTTTCGGGGAATAACGATTTCAAAATATAATTTCCTTTGTTCGGTAGGCGAACAAAGGCGCAATTACAAAACGTGTATACTTTTTTTTTACATCAAAAAAATATGCTGCGCACAAAAACGTCGTACGACAACAATTATGAATGTTCAAAAAACTTTACTTTTCGTCTCTGAAGTCTAGCTAGAATTGTGCTAAAACGAGTACGCGCTCACTGCCCAACGCTCGGACGATTGGGCGTCACGTAGGCCAGCGATTGTTCTAGCAAAACCGGCGCTCACGCCATTTCGGCTCCGCCCACAAAATTCCTAAGAAAGTTAGGGTTCGCGCGGCAATGTAGGTAGTGAACCATTAGCATAGTTTTTTTTTGTTTGATCAGTTGAGTGACTATAATTATATTAAGTATAATTATATGATAAAATAATACATCTTTTGGACTAATTATTATTTCTTTACTAAAATACTAATTAATTATTAGAAAAGGAACACGTAACGTTAAAATACGCCCTCGCGTCGCCAAGGATTTTATTCTATATTTAATAAAATCCGCATTAATGTAATTTGAGTACACATTTGTATTAACACTTTCATTCTTCTATTTCATACATCTCGCAAACATGAAAACAACAATAACCTTAAATAAGATATTGAGGCATCCTAACAATAAAAAGAGTTCCTGTTTTATTTAAACTGGTAACTCGTACAAATTATGATTACGAAAAAAATGTTATTTAACGCTGACTAGGGTAATATCGTTCATTAAATAAAAAAAATTGTTAATAAGTAAGTTCAAAATAATGAAATGTACCACCTGTGAAATGTTAAAATTATAAAAATTATGTAATAAAGTACAAAATCCGACCCGTAAAAGTTATAATATAATATAAGAATTTTTTTCTATTTTTTTTTTATATTTATAAGTAATTTTTTTTTTAATTTTTTTTTTGGAATAGAATGAACGTAGTAAAACTTTATTTGTTAAGGCCAATTAATTTTAAATCTTTTATGTGCCATGTACCAATATTTTTTCCAGACATATCCTCTAACACGTAAACCAGAGGTGATTTTTTGGCAATTACACGACATTTTAAGAATTTAGGTGCTAGTTTTTTACTGAAGTATTTATCTTTCTTGCTAAGGACGTAGGCGCGTTTCATTACTACATCTCCGACCTTAAATTTTGCTGGTTTACGACGCAGATTATAGTGTGCGGTATTTTTTTTATGCGCATGCCACAATTTAGTCTGAACATGGTTGAATATGTTAGAAAGACAGTCTAAATTTTCCGCATAGATGTCCCGTGGGAGAAATAACACCTCTTCGCCTAACTAACTCATTATCAGTGTAATGAGTGCCACAGGTCACAAGTTCTCTGCCATAAACTAAAAAAGATGGCGTGAAACCAGTAGCCTCATTAACTGAGTTATTAATGGCAAATTGTACAGACGGAATAAAAAGATCCCAACATCTGTGATCAGACTCAACAAGGGTAGAGATACAGGTAATAATAGTCCTATTATACCTCTCCACGGTATTAATTTGTGGCGTATACCTTGGTGTGAGATAAATATTTGGGACATTATATTTCCTTAAAAATTCGGATGTGTCACGACTAATGAATTGAGTTCCGTTGTCCATAAAAATGGTCTGAGGAACTCCATGGACTAGAAAGAAAGAATTCTCTAAAATTTTAATAATGACATCTGACGTTGCTTTTTTGATAGGAAAAATCAAACAATATTTTGAAAAGCAGCACGTTATAACCAAAATATAGCCATTCTGCTTACGAGTAGTAGGTAATGGACCCATGAGATCTATTGAGATCACCTGCCAAGGACGTGAGCACTGCTTCGGACGACCCATAACACGGTTTGATGATTTTGTGTCTTGTACTCTAGACATTTCTGACAAGAATTAACGAACTTAACTACGTCCTTGTGCATACCTGGCCAATAGTACCTAAGTATGAGACGATGGTACGTTTTAAAGATGCCTAAGTGTGCAGAGGTAGGTTCAGAATGGTTTTCTATGATAACCTTTTCACGCAACTCAGAAGGAACTACAATTTTCCACAAAAATTCGTCATTTAAATAAAATTTGTTTTTAGAGAGTCTGTAAAGAATTTTGTCTTTAACCCGTCCCGTGTCGAGGGCCAAATTAGCTCAAACGCCGGTAGTGTCCAGGGATTTTCGAGAAAAAATTTTTTTTGCAAGTTAGGTTAGAAAACTTAAAATAATTCCTAGATTCTTACAAGTATGTGCCACATTATATACATCGTTAAAAAGCTTAGATTCCAAGCTATATGAACGTTTAATAATGTTACTTAAATATATGCGTTATGTTTCCGAAAATACGTGGTTTTCGTGAAGTTAGCAATTTTTGTTTACATTTTTTGAAATACTTTGATTTATTACAGAATACTGTTAATCACCCATCACTTTTGTTACACATTATTTGAAACTCTACTATTTACTTAGTCTATTTCATAAATTAGTTATTATGTAGACCAAAAAATAACTTCACAATATTAATTTATTCACGGAGTATCACAACGCGTTGCGCGCTAGCTGCCGTGGTTGATTGCGAAGAACCGTCGACAAAAAAGAAATTAATATATTTTAATTTTTATTGATAAAAATTATAAATTGATTTTAAAAAAACATAACCAATACTATTAGATACTTTAGTTACGTTTACTACAAAATTAATCCTTATCCTATTGAGATAATAGTAATTTTTACGTTAAATATTATGAAATATAGCCCAATAGTTTTACGGAAATGCGATAAATAGCGATCCTTTGGCTGAACTGTAGATTGTGCTGGATTGCATGCCAAAATTATACAAAGGACTTTAATGTTGTTTTCAGCTATTAGTTTTGCAAAGAGATTTAATATTAGAGTGCTTTCATTGTATCTAATTAATTTATTAATAACTTTGTCGTTTCTAAAATAAATACTGACCAAATTATCTAATATTGCTCATAACTTTAAGTAGCCTGAACGGCATTTATTTGCTGGTCTATATTCATATATGTATATTATATACACATTTGTCATTGATTTCTTGGTAAATAGGGAAAAAGGCATACCTCGAAATAACGCTCTTGAAAATCTTTTTATGCCAGTAGGAATGAGAATCTTTTCTCCTTAAGTTTTTAGAAGTTGACTACAAAATATTTTATTTATAAGAGAAACACACAAAAAAAAAACATAACAATATATTTATTTACAATATTTTCACTTTGAGTAACATTTAAAGAGCCTGTTTCTCTTTTTATTACACAGGGTGAAAGGAAATGCAAGACATACCGTTTAAAGAGTTGTAGTTGAGCTTACTTCCAATAAATTTGGATAGACAACATGCGGTGGAAATTATTATTTATCAAGTTGTACGACGTATTTTTGTGTTTTTTGAGAAAAATGTCCGATTTCAAACTCCAAATTGATGTATTTTCTAGAAATATATAAATAATAAGACTTAATGTTTTTTTTAAAAGTAAATAAACAAGAAACTTATTTAAATCACAAATCTAGTTACGAATGGAACTAAAAAAGGTATTATGCCCCTAAAAGGCATAATACCGATAAACTAGTTTCTAAGAAACAAATTTTTTGTCTACAATTGGCAAGACTTAGTAAATAATAATTTCCTACCACATGTTATCTATCCAAATCTATTGGAAATAAGCTCTACTACAACCCCTTCAACGGAATGTATTGAATTGCCTTTCACCCTGTATAAAAGTATAGTATGTGTTACAAGAACGTATTAACCAACAGCTGAGCTGGACATTTTCTAAGTTATATACATATATAAAAATAATTTATTATGGGGTTGGAGTCCTCTTCCAATACGAAACATCGCTCTTCCTCGTCAACTCCACGGGCAGCGGCTCTTTCTATGGCGGAAATGCTGACATTCTCAAGCCTGCTCGTTCATCTGATGGGCCAGAGGTCACGTGGCCTAGACCGCGACACCGTTGACGCTTCTTCTGAATTCTATTGAAGAAATACATTTTTTTTAACTATTTTTAGATTCATGTTAATTTTTATTTTATTAATATATATGACATAATTTCGTGAAAACAATTCGAAACGTAAAACATAAAATTTCGTATTTTATAATTTAAAAAATACGCATTGCAATATAATATTTCTGTTCAGTACTACTTTCATTCAATCTATCAATCAAACATAGCTTTTTTTTGCTGTTAGTACTTTGCATTAATTTTTAGGTTGTTTTTAATAGAAATCGTAATATTGCTAAAAGTATTCAATATTACGTAAATATGAAGTCGAACTTAAATTGCTGGATAAATTTCCCACTTACTTGTCTATTTTTTTCAATGTATGAACATAATAAAGTGATATTTTAACGCAAATCAATGACGTCTGCTTGCATTATTTCATAGCGATATCAAAGTTAGACACTTTTTTCACTGTAATACAACTATAAAAAGATAAAATGAATACAATTCACACAATCTATATTATATTCTTAGTAAACTGGTATAGAAAACAAATCAAAAGTACTTACCGTTTCAAATTCCAGGACATTTTTATTCACTAACTATTTTCACTCGCGAATGCAAAATGGCGGAATGGCCTTTTTTATGAACACCGAGAAAAAGACTTAAAACTAAAAGGGTATAAGGTCAATACAAAAGCTACAATCATTTAAAACAAAGAGTACATAGATGAGAGCTTCAGAGTGAATGCTTTTTTTTGTCTTTGGAAAAAGAATTATGGCCATATTCGTCATTCATTTTCAATGAATGCGTTAGTGCCAAACCTTGGCACTAGGACATTGTATGTACGAAATTGTTAGGCACAAATGCTGTGCTTTAGGACATGGGACGGGTTAATTAAATAATTTGGAAAATCCTGAGGCCTGTTTAGACAACCGTTGAAGGTTGTTTTGTACCATTCGTCTTTAGTGTCCGATATATCGGAAGATGAAATGGCACCAATTGGGACAGCTCGCGAAAGAGCATCTGGAATGACATTGTCGACACCTCGTCGGTGTTTAAGCTCGAAGTCAAATGAAGACAAGCGAACTCCCCATCGAGCCAATCGACCGGTTGGATTATTTAGAGAGAGGAACCACTTCAAAGCACTGTGATCTGTATAGACAGTGAAGGTTTTTCCATTCTCCAAATAACATCGCCAATACTCTAACGCGGTGATCACAGCTAAGGTTTCACGCTCTGTGATACTATAATTACGTTCGGAGGCGGTCAACGATCGACTCATATAGGCGATAGGGTGTTCTTTCCCGTCTTTTATCTGAGTGAGCATGGCGCCAATTCCATAGTTACTTGCGTCGGTGTGAACTTCAAAAGGTTTTTTGTAATCAGGGCAAACCAGAACAGGAGCAGAAACTAAACATTCTTTGAGCTTTTGAAAGGACACGTCAGCCTCGGAAGTCCATTGAAAAGGAGGCGTACCTTTTTTCATGGAGGTCAATTTATTTAAAGGGGCCGCTACGGTGTTGAAGTTGGGGACAAAACGACGATACCAAGTAGCTGTCCCGAGAAAACGTCTAATATCTTTCCGGCAAGTAGGCGTGGGAGAGTTCAAGATGGCTTCCACTTTTTCGGGATCGGTACGTAGTCCACAGCCGTCAACAACATACCCAAGGTACTTAAGTTGGCTTCGAAAGAACTTTCACTTATCAAAATTTATCGTGAGATTTGCTTGTTTAAGTTTTTCTAATACCTTCAGCAATAAGGTCACGTGACTCTGGTAATCAGTGCTGATGATTACGACATCGTCAAGATAGGCAAACACATTAGGGCCAAACTCGCCAAACAACAAGTGTACAAGACGCAGTTGGGTCACTGGTGCGTTAGTGAGACCAAAAGCCGTTCGTTTGAAACGAAACATCCCTCTGCCTGGAAAGTAAAAAGCAGTCTTGTCGCGGTCGGTAGGTAAAATATCTATTTGCCAGAACGATTTAGATAAATCCAAGCTGCTGAGATAACGAGCACCTCGCAGGTTGTCCAATATCTCCGAGATGTAAGGCAAATTGTAAGCGTCGCGTTTAGTCACCGAATTAAGCTTCCGGCTGTCGAGACAGAACCTTGGCTGGCCGTTTTTCTTCGTCACTAACAAGACTGGCGAAGACCAGGCACTTTAACAGGGCTCGATGACGTCAAGAGCCAACATCTCATCTACCTGCTCTAGTAATATTCGCTGTTTTTCAGGCGACATGCGGTAATACCGTTGACGTATTGGTTGGGCATCTCCGGTATCGATGCGATGTGTGATCAGACCTGTTCTGCCAAATGATATGTCCTTGTATTGTTCAATAATATTGTCGACAATAAGCTTTTCAGAATCGCTAAGGTTTTCGTAGCTGTGAATAAGAGGTTCGGTAGGCTCACCAACGTCAGTATAATATTTAAACGGACAAATCTGAAACTTTTGCCAAAAGTCGACGCCTAATATAAGGGAGGCTTCGATCTCAGGGACAAAAACAGCTTCAATTAAGTGAAATTGATTTTCAAAACTTACTGTTATATTTATGAAACCTATACTTTTTAAAAATTGACCACCTGCAGTCGTTACAGTAACAAAACGATCGCTAATTAATTTAAAACCATGAGATTGCAACAACATGTGAGAAGTATTTCCCCAAATAGTAACTGCCGAACCAGAGTCTAGAAGTCCGGTGAAAGGAATATTATTTATGTTTATTGTAATATAAGGCCTAACATCATCAATTGGTTTACTTAGAATTGTGGCAGTTTTATATGACTTAAAGAAAATGCTAAGTGTACGGAGCCAATTTTGCCAATCGTCTTTGTCAAAGTGACTAGATAATTTACCACAATTCTGCTCAACTAGTTTTTTGAATTTGAAGCCATCGTTTTGTTGCAATTGGGGCACTGTGGAGTCTTGACATCTTTACGGCCACACTTAAAACAATAAACAACATCCTTTTTTTCAGTACATTGCCTTAAATTGTGGGTGTTAACACGACACCTGGGACAAAAACAAGCTTTAGGAGCGTCAATTGCATGTATATATTTTTCATTGAAATTTGTTTTACTAGGACTGTTATTTATTTTATTGTTGTAGTTATTAGAGTAGTGTTTATTTTGATGACTAAAATTTGTATCGTTATATTTTTTACATGTAGGATAATTTGTTTGATTAAAATGTTGTTTACTTGTATTTGATCTGTAATTAAAATTTTTACGACTTCTATTTCCGCTGTATGCAAATTCTGGGGCAAGAGTGTCGGAAGTTGCAGAGCGAGGTTCATGAAAACTTGAAAGACGTGCTTGAATGTCTTCATAATTTCGACAAATAGATTCTAAGTAATCGAGCGTCTCAATTTTTCCGGCTGATGCCAAGGTGCTCGCGTAAACGTGTCTAATATTGTGCAAAATTATTTCTAGTTTTTCAAGTTCTGGTTTCGGATTAGACAAACGTGAAAACAATCCTGACATGATGGAAAGATATATAGTGATATTTTCCGATTCATCTTGCGTTCTTGCACGAATTTCGTCAAGCAGTCTGTAGTCGAAGTCAGACTGGGTAAAATCTTTTTTTAATAATTCTATTAACTCGCTCCAAGTAGTTGCTCGATGCTTTACGTTACGGAACCAATGCAAAGCGTCACCCGTGAAAATTTCTGTAGCGAAGGATAGTGCTTTGGGGCCTGAGATGTTTCTCGCGTCGCAAAATTCTGTCAAACGCTGAATGAAAGACCGAACGCAAGTTTTGCCGTCGTACCTCAGTTTACCAAAATCACCTGGTCCTCCACGATCGCATGTAACTGAGATGTTCAAAGGTGTCGCAAAAGTCGCAGGTTCACTATTGCTGCTACTATCGTTGATTGCATTTAAATTGTCAACTGCCTTGTCTTTATAATTATTCAAAATAACAATATAATTCTTCAACTGCGCAACGTAGGCATCATATTGCATTTTAACCGTATCATTGCAAATAATTCGATTGATGCGGTGGTACAGATGGTTGACTATATTTTGAGCACGAAATAAAAATTTTTTATCTGTTTTAACGTCAGATTCTACAATTAATTTTATTTTATTTACGGCTTCACTTACACCCTTTAAGTCTTCAGCAGCATCATATGGACTATCAATAATGTCCTCTGAGGGAAACAAGGGTCCGAGCTTAGCTATCTGTTTGCGTAAGTCCTGAACAGTGAGCGCGGGAGTTGTACCCCTAATAGCAACCTCATATTCAAGCTCTGACTTTTGCAAAGACAAAAACTTAACAATAAAGGACATCTTAGAAGAAAAAAAAATTTTGTACGGAACCCAAAAAATTTTTTTTTTTTGTGAAAGTTGATGATCTAGTATTTCACGATACTAATTATAGCGAAGAAAATTCCGTCTGTTACAAAATAATGCTAAGCAGAACACACAAAAATTATACAAAGCAGCAAATAAAAATAAAAAAAAACGAACACAAAACCAAAATTAAATTGTAACCAAAAAAACGCTATATAAAAATAAGCACACAACACACATACTACTTACTGCGGAAGCAAACAAAAAGTCTTTTAAAAACCAGGTTGAGGCGCCAGTGTGACATACATACAGACATACGTAAAGTTAATAAATAATACACGGCACAACTGGTCAACAAAAGAATTTTAATTAAAAAAAAATTTAGGATCGCAGGGTCGGATCCCGACTATTGTTTGCCTCCACAGTCCCGTACTTCCCTGAGGCGGCCGAGGATGGAAGGTGGCTCGTGACAGCGGTCAGCAGCAGGACGCGGGCTGTGTGTTGAACCAAGACAGGGGCTTCAACTAGCTCCAACTTAGTCCCAGCTTAGTTCCCTGGAATAACGTTCCACATAATTAGACCACAAAAAACTTCAGTTAAGTCCGCTGATTGCGATCGCAAACATGCCTAAGCCGATGAAGAAAGTAGATGGTGAGGTGGCTAATAAGATCGCAATCAGAACGGAGTGCAAAAACCTTTTAAAACAAATAATTTATTTATTTAAAAGAACAAAGTAAGCATTTACTTATTTTCAATAAAATACAAAACTACGTTATAAAAAAATCTATTTTATTTAATTTAGGTAGGTACTCTTGTAACAAAAAAAATCATAACCCTCCTTTGCACTGCGCAGTCGGGTAGCAATATTGAGTCGGCAAAAGACTTGCAATTTAAACAAAGCGCAAAAAGCGAAGCAAGAAGCGAATACAAGTACCTAGGTAGGTACACAACATAAAATCTAGTTCATACACCACACAACATATTTTTTAACAAGTACATATAACTATGGTTCACTATTTAAAATAAAAGATCATCAACTTACCCTTTCGGGGAATAACGATTTAATATAATTTCCTTTGTTCGGTAGGCGAACAAAGGCGCAATTACAAAACGTGTATACTTTTTTTTTACATCAAAAAAATATGCTGCGCACAAAAACGTCGTACGACAACAATTATGAATGTTCAAAAAACTTTACTTTTCGTCTCTGAAGTCTAGCTAGAATTGTGCTAAAACGAGTACGCGCTCACTGCCCAACGCTCGGACGATTGGGCGTCACGTAGGCCAGCGATTGTTCTAGCAAAACCGGCGCTCACGCCATTTCGGCTCCGCCCACAAAATTCCTAAGCAAGTTAGGGTTCGCGCGGCAAAGTAGGTAGTGAACCATTAGCATAGTTTTTTTTGTTTGATCTAATTATTATTTCTTTACTAAAATACTAATTAATTATTAGAAAAGGAACATGTAACGTTACAACGTGGCTCACTCCAAACCGCGCCAGGGGATTTGCTGTTCCCAATTACGTGTTCATTCGTAACGATAGGCCCGACGGTTACGACGGCACAGCTATTTATCACAAAAGAGGTTTCCACTGCACTCCTCTCCCTACCCCTCCTCTCCTCAACATGGAGGCCACTGTGTGTAGATTGGCTATGACTGGTCATCCGACGGTCATCATAGCTTCAGTATACATACCTAGTGACATCCATCATACCAGACCTATCCTTAGCGACTTCGAGGCCATTCTCGCCCTCGGCCATTCAGTCATTATGTTCGGAGATTTTTACTTCAAACATACTGACTGGAAGTGCCTATCGACCAACCAAAGCGGTAGAGAACTCCTTAAAATCACTCAGCAACTTGACTTAGACGTCATCTCTCCCGTCACTCCCACTCACTATCCCGGCAACCCTAACTACTCTCCTGACATCCTCGATTTTGCGATCGTCAAACAAATCAACCTCGATCTCAGGTCTATCGAACCGCTCGATGACCTTGGCTCTGATCACCGCCCCGTCTCCCTTGTGCTAGGACCGCCTTACAATCACGCCACTCCTCCTAAGACCTTTACCAACTGGAAAGGTTTTAAAAATACGTTAGTTTCAGCCTTAGAGGCACCGAACTCTCCGCTCGCGATTTCACCCGACCAATTAGACAGCCCGATTAAAATAGATTCGTTAGTCAATAATCTCACTGATGCTATCAACTCAGCCATCAGCGACAACGTAATCATTGCTAAGCAAGGCAAACCCACGCTTCCCTTAGCCGTTAGCAATCTCATTAAAGCTAAGAACGCGGCTCTCCGGAGAGCCAAGAAATATCCCATGCCCGCCTACAGATCAGCTACAACGTAAAGTTAGGTCTTGCCTCGCAGAACTCCGAGACGCTCAGTTTAACGATCTCATGGAGAATATCTCCCCGTCCCACCAAGCGTACTATAGTATGGCCCGAGCCTTACGCGTAGACGCCGCCTCTCACGTTCCTCCTCTCACTTTGAAGCCGAAGAGAAAGCCGAATGCTTCGCCTACAGCATAGCGGCACAATGTTCACCCAGCACGCAACCCAAAAACGCTGCCCACATCCAGGCAGTAGAGGACGAAGTTCTCCGCAGAGAATCTCTCCCCATCACCGACGACCCCGTCACAGTCTCTAATGATGAAATCTTGCTTCTCATTAGAAGTCAAAAGTCCAAAAAGGCTCCGGGTACGGATGGTATTTCTAACCACGCACTCAAACACCTGCCTCAACAGGTTCTTACCATGTAAGCCATCATCTTCAATGCCTGCTTCGACTACAGCTACTTTCCGAAAGCTTGGAAAGAAGCGACAGTCATAGGCATTCCCAAGCCGGGTAAACCTCTGAATATCCCGGCTAATCACAGACCCATCAGCCTCCTTAAGGCCATGTCAAAACTTCTCGAAAGAGTCATACTCTCTCGAATGCGGAACCATCTGTTTCCAACGGATGGCGATCCCCTTATCATTTCCCATCAGTTCGGTTTCCGCACTAAGCACTCCTGCCCTCAGCAAGTCCATTGAATCGTCGAGTACATACTCGACGGCTTCTATCCGAAACGAAAGAAAACGATCACAGTTTTCTTTGACGTAGCCAAGGCATTCAACAAAGTCTGGTACAGCGGTCTCGTTTATAAACTTTACAAAATTGGCTTACCGGCTCGCCTAGTTAGGATAATCGCGCCATTTCTCAAAAACCGCAGGATTCATTTCAAACATGAAGGCACGCTTTCCGCGCCTCGTCCCATAAAGGCTGGAGTCCCTCAAGGCTCAGTCCTCGCCCCTCTGTTGTACACCGTGTACACTAACGAGATTCCCATTCCGCCGAAAGATGTCGAACTTGCCCTCTTTGCCGACGACACAGCCCTTTACACCAAAGGCCAAAGTGTCCCGGGTCTCTCCACCAGACTCCAAAAGGCTATAGACGCCCTTGGTGCATGGTTTCAAAAATGGCGTATCAATATGAACCTAGACAAGAGTTCTGCGGTTTACTTCGAATGCAAACACCGTAGTGTTGCTGACACCCTGCACGTTCGAATGTTAGGTATTCCCATCCCCTGGAAGTGCTCTACCAAATACTTAGGCGTCACCTTAGACCAGACGCTTTCCTTCAAGCTACACGTCGATAGAGTAACGAAACTCGCCCGTTTTTACTTAGGCCGCCTACATAGTATGTTAGGTAGAAAAAGTAAAATGTCATTCAGAAACAAACGTACGCTTCATAAGGTCTGCGTCTGCGACCAGTCATGACATATGCCTCGCCAGTCTTTGCCCACGCCAAACCCTCCGTCCTGCACAAACTGCAGGTAGTTCAAAATCTCTTCTGCCGCAGGGCCACAGACGCACCGTGGTACGAGCGTAACGCAGACCTGCACAGAGATCTTGAACTGCCTACAGTGCAACAGCACCTCAAAACACTCTCAGAATCGTTTTTCAAACGCGCCGAATCCCATGCCAATCCTCTAGTTCGAGATTCAATCTCATATACTGCTCCTGTCTTAGATTCGAAATTCAAAGTCGCTTGACCGGGAAACGTGCACACGAACGTATTGACGCAGCTGACGCTAGATCTATTAGCCCTTCAGGCCGCAAATTCTAATTCTAACGTAAATTCGAATTAATTTAACTTCTTTAATATTTATTTAATGTAACTTTAAATTTTATTTTTTATTTTTGAGCACCTTCAGTGCTATGAATTCACCTTCAGTGCTTTGAGCAACTTCAGTGCTATGTAAATCCCAGCGGGTGACCCCTTCTGGGCCCCGCTAGTGCGGCCTCTTCCTCCAATTGGCCGTCGCTCAGATGAAGGCCGAGTAGCAAAAAATTGCACGAGCCGACAGGGGGCTTTTTAGTGGGTAGTTGTTCTGGTAGGCGTCGGCACGAGTCCCACATAACTTGGATAGCGCGCGCCAGTGTATGCGTCAGAGTATTTTTTATCCTCCTGCCCTTCCCTTGGAGGGGAACAAAAAAAAATGAGCAATCAAACTTCTCAAACTATATATGGTTTTAAACCAGGGCACTCACAAAAAGCTACGATTCGTCTTTGATAATGTGAGGGTTCAGACCATATATCTTTTTCATCTAAAGTTATGACGCATTGCTCAGTGCTTTCTTCTTCATCACCACTTTCAATCATAAAATATTTACTCTTTCTGTTTTTGCACAAATTCAAAATTGTTTATTGTTTTTATCACTAACCTGACAATCACTTTGAAAATCTATCAAGAGCTGGCATTTTCTTTGAGTTAACGCCCTCTCCAATTGATCTATTTGTTGTAAATCTACGAAAGTTTGACAAACATGGGTACTTTTAGTTGCATAAAACGGTTATCTTAATTACTTTAACGCGCGCTTCCGCAATTCCAACGCAACTAGACAAATCAAAACATGTAGTGCGGGAAAGGGGTAAGGGGTAAATCATGCGACAAGACAATAGGCAATCGACATCGCTGACTGACACTTGTCCGGCAGCGGCCGAAAGTAGCGAACGCATTCCCGCGTTCCAAGCGGTAAAATTCCCGCCAAAATGCCGAAGCGTGTTTTATCGCCATGCCTGACATGGCGCCATGACTGATTTTTATACCATTTGGGCCACGCCCGTCACGGGTGCCTGACAGATATTATTTTTCTAATAATTTATCAAAAGAAATAGTTAAAAATACTTTTATATGAATAATAATTAATTTTAAACCATTTTGCAACAATACGTGACAATTTGGACTACTTAGCAAATCTATTACGGCAGTCTACGTGTTAAGTCTGATAATGATGGCGAAAAAAATATTGTGGTTAAAACCTGGCGAATGCTATAGAGCCTCAAAATATTTGCCTTTAAGTTGAACACGTGGTAGAGTTGCATAAAGTAAGATATTAATATGATTAGCTAAGATAAAAGAATAATATTTTAAAGTGTACTACGTAATGTGTCAGTAGTGAACTTATACAATGGATGTTCTCATTGGGTCCAGGAGACCTTATGAAGCTCAGTGGTCACATGCAAAAAAAGATACTTAACACATTGACTGCCAGCTACGAGTAAACTCGTAGCTGTTTTTCTTAGCTGTGCCAACTACGAGTTTAGTCGTATCACTTTAGTTTGGCTTATTAAAGAAAATTATATAGTTGGCGTCCAGAGAACGTAGAAATATTATAGATTGGCATCTAAGAAACAAAAAAACAAAAAAAAGTAGTAGGATTCTATATAAGGTAAAAAATTACATAATTTTTACTAAACAGTTTCTAACGTATTTTTACAGAAGTAGAGAGTGTGCCTGAAATGTATTTTACCTATTATATAAATATACAAAAACATGGAAAAAATAATTTAGTGAGTTGCAGGATAAGTGTGATAAAATTTTAAACACTCAAAAACACATAAAGCTGGATTCCCTGGACACAATTCACAACAGTAGGCAGTTTCTTTTGGGTACAAACACGACAAGGCTTCTTAGGATTAACTTTTTTTCCCATTGACGAAAGATCAGTCTCCCGCGCCACAAAACCATTGATTCATCAATACTCGAATTTTTGTTAGGATAAATAATGCGACTGCTCAAGTTATTGAAATGTTCCATAACTGGACGTATTTTATAAAGGCGATCTCTCACCGTCGGTTCTTGGTTGTCCGAGTAATGCAAAAAACGAAGTAATTTTTGTAATCCGTTTCTGCTCATTATTTGTCGAAAGAGAGGAAAGTTCTATAAACGATGTGTAGACCAGTAGTGTGCTATTGTGGGTAACCGATTTATGCCTAAATACAGTAACATACCAAAAAGTTTTCTTATTTCTTGCATGTCTGTTGGCTTCCAATATCTAAATCTTGAACGCTGCGTTGTAGGACGGACTAGCATTCGATAGGCATATAAGTTAGTTTGTGCCACCACCATTTGTATAAATTCAATTGAAAAAATTAAATCCGCAAATTGCTGTGTCGTCGAAACATTCACTTTCAATCCCGACACTTCTGCGAAGCTAAAACTTTGAGGTAAAGCAGATTGGTACTTCCAAATCACATTTGTTTCCGGATCAAATGAAGGACTATCACCGCCAAGGAATCGACTTCTGACTCACTAGTGACTGATGCTGAGGACTCTCAATAGCTACTTATATCACCACTACTAACTTCGGGAACATATTCTTCATCCGAATAACTAGAAAAATCTTCACCAGAACTAGACTCCGTATTCAAAAAGTCTTTTGAAAATTACGGCGAGGGTGTGAGAGCGACATTATAGCAGTTCAATAACTAATGAAGGTATTTTGCGTTTAGTTGAGATCGAAAAATAAATAAGATATGAGGGTAGCATGAAATATGATGATAACGTAAAGTGCTTGGTGCCAATCTACGAGTTATCTCATATAAGAGCTAACTCGTATTGTTGGCATCCTAGATATTGAGTATTTGACCGTTGCCGACTACGAGTAAACTCGTATTGTGCTGTTTGTATGGTGGGAACCAGATAATGCAGCTAAAAAATGTTGGCATTCGATGTGTATGTTTTACGAGATGTGATGATTTCAACTGTGCGAAATGTATATCCAGAGGAGCAAACATAATTTATTGAAGATAATTGCTCTGTGTAACAAACAATATATTACTACCCTTATCATTTTCAATAAATAGTTACTTACTTATGTAATAACCTATTGTTATTGAAATTTACCTATTTACGTTATTTAAGTAATATATTTTTGTGTAAATGTTTTCATGTTTTAATGTTTTTGCGATGTGTAATGACTTTTTATTGTCCTTCTTCCTTTTTTACATTGTGAAAAATAAATTTAAGGTGACATTAAAAATGTTTTTTTTTATATTTAAATTTTTATGAAATAAGAAATATTCTTTTATTTTAATTTAAAAAAAATGTACACTAAATAAAAAATGTTTTTAGAAAAAATTATAATAAGAACTAAAACGACAGGCACATCAAAAAAAAACATTTCACGTTTAAAACGGTTGAGTTTCAGGATTCAGACTTGCTTCGTTTCAATTAATCTTTCGTGAATGGCACAATATATATACTTAGTAGTTCAGGAGTAAATAATCATATGATTTGACTCTGCTGTTTCATTGATTAGAGATTGTTTAGAGAGTAGTTTTATGTTATGACAAATTATGGCAATTTGTTCATTCTCGCTGCGACCGCCGCCCGGTACGGACGTTCTAAGACCACTCCGATTGATCGGTCCCTTGCCGATACTCAGTAGCGCTCAGTTTACTGACGTCACAGTATAGCGTGTTGGCTCCGTGATAGGGTTTTTCTGGGTTTTCTTACTCCCTCCGAGCTCTATCGTAGTGATTTTATTTTCTTTGCGACTTAGCCCTTTAGTCTTCAAAGTGCTGTGTGTGTTGTGCTTGTGCTGAGTGCTGTGTGTGCGCAGCGTAAAGTATTCTGGTTTTAGTACAGAGGATACTTTACGGTGACAACCAATTTGTATTTTATATATTATTTCCTTTCTACACTTTTATTTATTTACTATTCTATTTTTATGTCGTATGTAGGAGTAATTTAAGTTCCAGCTAGGCGCCGTCAGCGCTAGGCTACAAAGTCCGGTGAAATGTAAAAGGCCTATGGGCCATAAATAAACTGTCCATTTCGAAAAAAAAAAAATAAATATGGCGATTTGTTATATCTTCAGAAGGGTCAGCTCTAATTGCCTATCTGCACCATATAAAATAATTTAAAAAAGTTTTACACAGAGATCATTTTATTGTTTGATATAAATTATCTTATTTCAAAATGCCGCATTTTCTATGGGTTGGAATATAACACGCACCTTGCACTCGTACATGTTTTAAGTTATGTTTTAGCTGACGTCGGCCAACCGTTTAGCGATAAATTTGGCCAACATGGAATATCAGCATATATTTTTATTACAAGCTTTTGCAATATCTATTCGACGAAATTCATCTACAAAACATACAATTACCTTTGATAATTTCTTCACACCTTCACACACAGCAAAGGCTCGAATGAGTAAGTTAATTAAATCTGCAAGACTGTAAAGTTGAGCTGACATAACACCTTTTTAACTAGGGAGGTCGAGGAAAAACACAATTATTAAAAATGTATAAAGCAACCCCTCGGAATTAGCTCTTACTTTTTAGTACAACGTGCTAGAAATGTTTAATTGTAGACAAAACTTGGTACAGTGTTAGAGGCATTACGGAAGTTTTCTACGATGATCGACTGAATTCGATCATCGATCGTCTTTAACACAGATGTGTGTTTAACTTTATGATTTAAAAAATTTTTAATTAATTTTGAAAACGCCCAGTTTTCTTCTCAGGAACATATCACTGATTTTATGTATTTTTCGTTCGAGTACATCAGCAATTGTTTTATGATGCTCCTGCATAATTTATAATACTAAAAATCCCATTTATAATATACTTTTCAGGTTGGGTATAATTAAATGTTACCTGTTATCAGGTTACCTAAATTATAAACTTCAAAAAGGAATAAATATGAACGCATAAAATTCCGTCTGAAATTAATTTGCAAATAAAGATGTGATCATACTGTATCCTTGTATCTTATCAACATGAATATGTGAGATAAAATTTGCGGGAAATCTTGCAGGAGTAACTTGTTCCTCGTACCATCTGGAATGAGGTGACTTTATGACCGTACGTGAGTTATCTAAATTTGAATGAATTACGAAGTGGTTTTGATGTTGAAGTTTATGTCACAAACTTGTGATCACATTTTAGAATAATAAGTTATATTCTATAAATGTTTTTTAAAGAGAACCTCTCAAGACTTTAAATAAAGTGAATTATTATCTGCTCCAGTCACCACCTAGAATCAACCAGGAGACCTGTTGTTTGTGAAGCTTGTTTATTTCCTGAATTATTATGCTATGTTGGATAAAACAATACTATTTGAAAATAGGTTTCTACCTTAACGGCAATTAACGTCTTTAATAAATGTATATTAACATAATCCACTTTTTATAGTTGTGAAGAACGAATTATTTTATATATATATACATATTTATATATATATATATATTTATATATATATATAAAGATATTATTTATGCTTCCAGCAAAAGCTTGTTTTTTCTCACAAAGTTAAACCCAACACGAAAGCTACATGAAAATGGTACTAGAATTTAATTTTGTTAAGATGTCTTATTGGGCGGTACTATAAGTTTTTTATTTTAATCGCCATAATAATCACCCTGACCTGGTTGTGTTTCAGTCAAAGGGAAGGAAGAGCCAGTGCAATTGCTGGAACAAAGGCCTATCCAACTGAAACCTAAGTCAGCATCCACGCATCCACGAATGCGAAGATTCCAGTTTCCATATATTTCGTATGGCGACATAGCTCTCATAGAGCTGTATATCACTGTAATTAAATAAATTATAAACTAATATAAAAAGCTCGTTGACTGTTTTCTTATTAAAATTATTAATGTTTAAAATTTTCCCTTTTAGACTAGATGTCCCTTAACTTGCAAATATGTCATTATTATGGAAACTAGAAACAATGATTTGTTGGATAGATCCGGTTTTTTTACGATTATATACATTTCATTTGATACAGTTCGTGAAGGTCTTTCAGTATCAGTAGTCAGTTTTTTAATATTTATGGTTTCGAAAAAAATTTATGAGATCACTTTTTGTTTTCACCCTGTATAGTTTAAGATATTTGTTTCTGTACAAGGCGATCTACTATAACACATTTTACGGACGACAAAACAGTTAAATTGTCCGTGACAGTGTAGTTAAGATCTAATAGCGTCTTTTGTTCAGAGCTAGCGTAAACTGTGGGATAAAGTTCCCTTGTGTATGCTTGTAATAGCATTTACGTGTCATCAATGTATTTCTTTAAAAATCAAAGTGCATTTTTTAATTATTTTATACATAATTAAATACACAAGTTGCAAGTTCAGTCTCGTGTTCAGTTCTTGACTGTAGTCAATTATGCAATCTTGAAAAAAGTAACATAATTTAAAATAATGATTTTTAGATATCATTGCAAACTTGTTGTGAATGTTCAACGATACCTAAAGTGCTAAATTTATAATGCGACTTAGAGTCGTCACGTCACGCAAATGCAAATGCAATGCAAAAAAGATGCAAAAGAGGGCGGGTTGGGAACTAAAATCAACTACACACTTACCGCTCGCTCTCAGTATAAATGAGGCGAGCGGCAAAGCTAGTAATATTGACTCATTCTCGCTCCGACCGCCACGCGGTGCGGACGTGCAAGACCCCGTTCTCCGTTGATCGGTTCTTTCCCGTTATTCCATGTCGCTCAGTCTACTGACGTCACAGTTTAGCGTGTTGGTTCCGTGCTACGGTTTTCAAGGTTTAGCTACTCCCTCTGAGTGCGTTTTTTTCTATGCGACTAAGCCCCTTAGTCTTCAAAGTGCTGTGCTAAGTTGTGTTGTGCTTGTGCTGAGTGCAGTGTTGTGCCCAGCGTAAGTAGTCTGGTTTCAGTACAAAGGATACTTAACGGTGACAACGAATTTGTACTGAACCAGTCCTATTATTTTTATTTTATTTCTCTTCTCTATTTTATTTATTTTTCTCCTATTTTCATATTTATTTTTATCATATCTGTGTGTTTTCGTGTGTATTTGTCCTTTCTGTCGGTAAAGGTTGACCCTAACGCGGTCAACTCTTTACCTGCGTACCCTTTTTTAGGTTTCTAGGTAGCGGCCTTCGGCGTACTACTGTTAGTTTTAAGTTTTCCTCCCCAGCCCCCCTACCGCTGGTAGGGAGGTTAGCCGCTAGGATTTTGCTAGGTTTTTAGGAACTAGGCATCTTTTATTATACTTATATTTATACATATTATTGTCCCAACCCTCCCTAATGGATCCGCTAAGCGTTATTAACGCGTTCGCCCAGGCGCTTGCTGCGGTAGGCGTCTCCATCCCGAAAGACATCATAACGCAGGCCTTGCAGGCATCAATCGCGTCCCCGGCCCCTCAGGCCCCAACCCCAGCCCCTCAGGCCTCCAACGCCCAGACCCCTCAGGTCTACAGCTCTCCCGCGTCTCCCGTTCCATCCGATATGGACTGCGCGTCGGTCTCATCCTCGCGATCATCTCGTAGAAAGCGTACCGCTCCCGGGAGCGATTCAGACTCCGCCGCGTCCGAAGTTTTACCTTTACCTTTAACCTAACCTAACCTAACCTTTACCAATTGGAAAGGTTTTAAAAATACGTTAGTTTCAGCCTGAGAGGCTCCAAACTCTCCACTCGCGATCTCTCCCGAACAATTAGATAGCCCGGATAAAATTGATTCATTAGTAAATTCTCTCACTGATGCTATCAACTCAGCCATCAGTGACAACGAAAAGGTTGCTAAGCAAGGCAAACCCACGCTTCCCTTAGCCGTTAGCAATCTTATTAAAGCTAAGAACGCGGCTCTCCGGAGAGCCAAGAAATATCCCACGCCCGCCTATAGAACAGCTGCGAATCAGCTTCAACGTAAAGTTAGGTCTTGCCTCGCGGAACTCCGAGACGCTCAGATGAACGATCTCATGGTGAATATCTCTCCGTCCCACCAAGCGTACTATAGCATGGCCCGAGCCTTACGCGTCGACACCGCCTCTCACGTTCCTCCTCTCACTCGTCCCGATGGCACTACTGCCTTTGAAGTCGAAGAGAAAGCCGAATGCTTCGCTGACAGCATTGCCGCACAATGCTCGCCCAGCACGCAACCTGCTGATCCCTCACACATCCAGGCGGTGGAGGACGAAGTCCTTCGCAGAGACTCTCTCCCCATCACCGCCGACCCTGTCACAGTCTCTAATGACGAAATCTTGCTTCTCATTAGAAATCAAAAGTCCAAAAAGGCTCCGGGTGCGGATGGAATTTCCAAACACGCACTTAAGCACCTACCTCAACAGATGCTTACCTTGTTAGCTATCATTTTCAATGCCTGCTTCGACCATAGCTACGTTCCAAAAGCCTGCAAAGAAGCGACAGTCATAGGCATACCCAAGCCGGGCAAACCTCTGAACGTCCCGGCTAATCACAGACCCATCAGCCTCCTCAAGGCAATGTCTAAACTTCTCGAGAGAGTCATACTCTCTCGAATGTGGAACCATCTGTTTCCAACGGATGGCGATCCTCTCATTATTCCCCATCAGTTCGGCTTTCGCGCTAAGCCCTCCTGCCCTCAGCAAGTCCATCGAATCGTCGAGTATATACTTGACGGTTTCTATCCGCGTCATTATAAAACAGTCGCGGTTTTCTTTGACGTAGCCAAGGCTTTCGATAAAGTCTGGCACAGCGGTCTCGTTTATAAACTCTACAAGATAGGCTTACCGGATCGCCTAGTCAGGTTAATAGCGTCGTTTCTCAAAGACCATACGTTTCGATTTAAACACGAAGGCACGCTTTCTGCACCTCGTCCCATAAAGGCTGGAGTCCCTCAAGGCTCAGTCCTCGCCCCTCTGCTGTACACCGTGTACACCAACGACATTCCCATCCCGCCGAAAGGCGTCGAACTCGCCCTCTTTGCCGACGACACCGCACTCTATACCAGGGGCCACAGTGTTCGGCACCTTGTAACCAGACTCCAAAGGGCCGTAAACGCCCTTGGTGCATGGTTTCAAGAATGGCGCATCGATGTGAACCCTGAAAAGAGTTCTGCGATGCGCTTCGACCACAAACGCCGTCGTCCCGATGGCGATCCCCACGTTCGAATGTTAGGCATTCCCATCCCCTGGAAGCGCAGTACTAAATACTTAGGCGTCACATTAGATCCGACGCTTTCTTTCAAGCCACACGTCGAAAGAGTTTCGAAACTCGCTCGTCACTACTTAGGCCGCCTAAATAGCATGTTAGGTAGAAAAAGTAAAATGTCTTTCAGAAACAAACGTACACTTTACAAGGTCTGCGTTAGACCCGTCATGACGTATGCCTCGCCAATCTTTGCCCACGCCAAACCCTCCCTCCTGCACAAACTGCAGGTAGTTCAAAACCTCTTTTGCCGCAGGGCCACAAACGCACCGTGGTACGTGCGTAACGCGGACTTGCATAGAGATCTTGAACTGCCTACAGTACAACAACATCTCAAAACACTCTCTGAAGCGTTCTTCAAACGCTCCGAAACCCATCCCAATCCTCTAGTTCGTGATTCAGTCTCATATACTACTCCTGTCTTAGATTCGAAGTTCAAAGTCGCTAGGCCTAGGAATGCGCAAGCGTACTCATCCACCAGACTGTCAGCCGATCTCGAAGCCCTTCTGGCCGCAAATTCTAATTCTAACGTAAATTCTAATTCTAACGTAAATCCTAATTCTAACGTAAATGCAAATTAATTCAATTTTATTTTGCAATTTTTAATTTTTGTTTTAATTATTGATTTTCATTTTGAGCACCTTCAGTGCTATGTATTAACCTTCAGTGCTTTGAGCACCTTCAGTGCTATGTAATCCCAGCGGGTGTCCCCTTCTGGGCCCCGCTAGCGCGGCCTCTTTCTCCAATTGGCCGTCGTTCAGATGAAGGCTGAGTGGCAACAATGCACGAGCCGACAGGGGGTTTTTAGTGGGTATGGTTCTGGTAGGCGTCGGGACGAGTCCCACATAACTCTGGAATCGCGCCAGAGTATGCGTCAGGGCATTTTTATCCTCCTGCCATTCCCGCGGAGGGGAACAAAAAAAAAAAAAAGCTAGTAATCAGTCTCGGTCTGCGTGCGTTCTCGAACGCACGTCGATCGCAGACGCCTTCCCGCTCTTTTAGCCCCCGCGCTAATTGAGCACCCAAATTTCACTGGTTGTTGTCGTAATATATAATTTCATAGTTGTATACCGTAATAAGTTTCTAACGCCGTTTTCACGGCGGATAGTGGGTTTTTAACCGTACTTCGTGGAATGTGAGCTTCGTCGACGGGGTTTCGTCGTTCCAGGAATTCAAGTTCCGTGTTCGGGTAAGTTATCCGCGTCGTCCTCAACCGCCCTACTGCGTGTAGGGTGGTTTTAGGAAGTTAGTCATCGTTGATAGGTTCATAGTATATATATTTATATATTGTCCCTCCACAACCCCTCCGCAATGGCTTCCCTAAGCTTTGACGAGTTTAGAAGGAAGTTACTTGAAAGTACTGAAGGCATGTCTATAAATGCTGATAAGTACCGTTTCTTAGATTCTCTTATCCCTCATCTCATGACGTTAATGTCCACAATGGCCCCTCAGGCCACCCCAGTTCCCCAGACCCCTCAGGTCTTAGGCCCTCCCGCGTCCCCTTCCTCCAGTGACATAGAGTGCGAAGTAGTCGCCCCTCCGCGCCGCAAGCGCGCACCCGCGACAAAGTCATCCTCGGACGCCACCCCAACTGGCCCTGAGTCTCCCTCTTTTACGCTTGTTAAGAAGCGCTCTAAGAAGCGCTCGAAACAAGCCCCGGCGCCCTCGACGCCCGTCCCGGTGTGTCCTACATCCCCTGCGGCGTCTTCAACGCCAGCTGCCCCGGTGCCTTCAACACCCGCTCCGGCCCCAACTTCTGTCAAGGCCAAGGTCCCACCACCCGTTTTCCTTCGGGAAAAGGGTAAATGGACTGAGGTTTCGACATTGTGCAATGAGCACAAGATCCATTACACCTGAGCGGCCAACTCGGGTGAATCTATTAAAATCATAGTCTCGTCGACAGACGACTTTCGTGCTTTAACAAAGCTCCTCACCGATAAGCAATATGCTTATCACACTTATGCTCTGTCAGAAGAGCGTAAGATCAGAGCGGTTTTCAGGGGAGTCCCGTTCGAATTATCGAACGAGGCTATCCTGGAGGATCTGCAGTCCCAAGGCTTCCCGGCACTCGCGGTGCATAAAATGCACAGCAAGTACGGGAGGCGTCACCCTCTCGCTTTGGTGGTTCTCGCCAACGTCCCCAAGTCCAGGGAGATCCTGAAAGGGGTTAGCACTATATGCGGCCTCTCTGGGATCTCGATCGAGGCGCCTCATCGCCACGTTCATCCCGGCCAGTGCCATCGGTGCCAGTTGTACGGGCACGCGGCGGCCAACTGCGCCGCCCCGCCCAGGTGCGTCAAGTGCCTGGTCCCTCACTTCTCCAAGGAGTGCAATCGCACTCCTGGAACTCCCTCTCCTCCCGATTGCGTGCTTTGTGGCCAGTCTGGCCACACCGCAAATTACAGGGGCTGCCCTCGTGCACCTTCTCGTGCAATTCCAAGAGGGCGGCACCCAAACAGGCCCCGCGCCTTTCTAAAGAAAACTTTCCGCCGCTGCGTAGCCGGGTTCCTCCGGCTGCTAAGCCTACACAGTCCAGGCCTGCCCCAGAAAACTGGAGGCAGCGCCCCGCATCGAATCCCATCCCGGCTCCTCGCCCATACAAACCCACTCCTCAATCCTCCGTAGCAGACGATATGCGTATCGTCTGCGACGCTATAAAAAATGTCGATATTAGTGACATCGCAGTCTTAGCCCGTAAACTTAGGGCTTCACGTACTCCGACAGAGCGTTTGCTAGCTCTGGCGGAGCATAGTTCCCTTCTCAATTCATTATAGGTTCATTTAAATGAATTGATCCCTAAATCATGCTTCGGCCGACCTCTGCCCAGCCCCGGCTTCACCGGAGGCTGCCCAGAACGGCCACCAACTCATGTCCCTTTGAGCACCTTCAGTGCAACTTTCACTACAGGTGGAAGACCCGCTAGCGGGTCTCCGCCAGCGCGCCCAACTTCCCGACGGGTGTCGCTTCCGATGAAGGCTAACGGTAATAACTACAGCCAACAGGTGGTTTTTAGTGGGTAGGTGCCATTCTGGTGAGTCCCACATAACCCCCCGCAGAGGACTTTACCTGCGGGCGGTATGCATGACGCATCTTCCACCTCCCTCCCGCGAGGGTGCCTCGGCAGCAAAAAAAAAAAAAAACTAAAGCATCCTGTCAAAATTTAACTTATATTAACAATTATAAATAAAATAAAATTATGCTACAAATAAAAAACTAAATCTAAACTTGAATCCATTAAAGGCAACGTAGCCAAAAGGCTGACCGAATTACCACGCTGGATTGCAATAGAAATTCGTTGTGCGAGGTAGGTGCCAGCCTTAGGGTCACGAGTTTCACTCACCAATCGCCTCGCTCGGTCCGAAAAAAGGCGATGAGCCCCTGGTCCCCAGGACCCCATGGTTTCAACGCCAAAAGCCTCAAAAATATACCCACTACCCAAATTCTGATATTTTCCACGTTTGAGGCTTTCAGCGTTATTAGCAGCAGAACCAGATTGTGCACTAATTGTAGGAATATGGGAAGCCGCGAGAGTGTCTACGCAGGTTGCATCCCACACCAGCGGCCTACCCATCCTCCACGGGACCAGAGTCATACCATCAGGCCGCTTGCCATCGTCACGCAACAGTCCTGACGGTTCAAGAACCGAGGTAGTGTTGGAGGTAACCAGAGCCCGATGGATGATGTCATTTAAACTGGCATGGCGAGATAATTTGCCACCGCTGCGAGAACATGAAAGGCCATGGCGACCGAGCTCATCGACCAACACGCCACAGCGGCAGCGGTTTCGAGCACACAATTTTATTCCTATACGTTAACTACAAGCTTTGGTTATACTAAAGCTATGGTTGTCAAAAAGGGTTCCCAAGTTAGATGACGGAAGCGCCTGCAACCATAACCCAGACTCTCAAGAACCCACCGCTAGCAGACGAGCGTGCTCTGTTAAATTAGGCGTATTTAATTGTTTGTTCCGCTCTAAAATACAAAGCACGTCGTCCCACTGACGCTGTGACGCGAGATTTCGTGGAACAGCTGAACTTTTTGATACAATATTCCAGTGCGTTTCGGTATCCGAAAGATGAGAAATCTCGCCCTTAAAAGAAGAGGAGAGAATTTTATTGATAATATGTTTATTACTGTAAATAGAAGATAAAAAAGCTGGCAAAGCAAGAGAAGAAATTTCGAGTTCCTAAACCACCGAAGCACACCGGTAAACAGGCTTGATCCCAGGAATTATTACAAAAATTTATGTTCAGAATATTCGAAAGAGTTGACTTAATATTTTCATCGAGATCCGAAAGTAAATTGATGTGTCTCCACAATTGTGAGCATCGAAGATAATAAATTTTGGCACAAATAAGCAATGACGTAAAATGTAAAAGGCCTATGTTTTTTTATTTATTTTAGGCATGCTTATTAACATGATGAAAATTAATTATTTATTTATAGCGAGAAATGTGGTACATTGTCTGACATTAAATGACTAAATTATGGCTATAATTATAGCGGTTGTCATTGTGTCCATTCATCCAGTCATTGTATCCAATGTACCGGAAGCCCAAGAAGAAAATACTCTGCACCTAGCATTGGAGATCAATTCACAGCTACGCTACAAATTAGAAGAGCGAGATGTGTTGAATGCATTGCGGACGAGGGCACGCCGTAACAAGTCGCATCCTGTTGTCGTGAGGCTTGCATGGCGCTCTACTCAGGTGATTTGTTATATGCTTCTAGAGTGCGTCGCAGGATAACAACGATTAAATTGGGCATTATTAAGGAGCCAGTTTGTTTCAATGTTAACGAGTGTTTGAATACGTTGATTTTTAAAAATATTTATTCTCCTTTTATATTTATTTTATTTTGTTTAATTTCTTATTTTATAATTTTGACACCGTATTCTTTTAATTTTTATATAACTGTTATTTGGGATTTAACACAGCCATAAATAGGTATTCAGATAGGTACAAGTAATTTTATAGAAAAAACTGCAAAATAATCAGTATTTCTTACAGTAAAGTAGTACTTATTTTATTTACCTCCTAGAAATTATTGAAATACTCTGTTTATGATGAATTGTTTCATATTTCACTATTAAAACTTATCAAACTAGATTTAATAGGAACAATTATCAAAGTTATAAACCACGGAGATAATATAGTCAAACTCATAAATACAGAAAGTTTACAAACTCCTAAAAAAACCGTAGTCAGGTAATAAACAGTTATTACCAACACATTATCAAAATTAAATTCAAATTATTCTCTATGTACGGAGCAGAGAATTTACAAGCAGTGGTCAGACATTCATAACTTTCATATGTGATTTCTCTTGGATGGGATAGAATTGATACATATCTCAAGCTTACGAGGGCTCGGCTCGGAATGGCTGTTTCATGAAATATTCAAAGGCCGAGAATAACGCAGCTTGCTAGGTTTATTAATTCTATGACCACAGATATCTTGTGCATTCCAATGAGTAAGTGCGCGTGAAAGGCTTGAATGTCTATGGATTTTATAATGACGTCACCCGTTAGATTGTATTTATAATGAGAGAATCAATATTTAATAAGTATTTCAAAACAATTAAGTTCAAAAACACATTTACAGGGTGAGTACAATAAACCAAACCGACAGCACAACATAAAAATATTTACAATACAATTAAATAATTTCTTTAAATTAATATTTTTCATTCAAACGTCACAGTGAAAATTAAATATTAAATGTCAATTAATTTGTCAACCTACAGTTCAGTATTAAAAGATTATACAGAAAACTTAAATTAATAAAATATAGGATATAATTAATGTCAGATTAGATTAAAGAATGTTATAGTTAATGTCATTAATTTGTATTAGTCATTTTAGCTTTTAGTTTGATATTTTCCTACGAATACACATTTCTTCATATTTCTGTCCACGAACAGGCTTCCCACTACCACCCCACGTTTGGTACTTTATCTTAGCCATCCTGTGACCCTCTACGACATGCCTGGCTCCTACGTGGACCCACTCACAGTATACACAGCCAAACATGTAATTGCTGTAACTATGTCTGAATTAAGTTTGTCGGTCATTATATCTTCTATTTTTACAGGACTTATTACAACAATAACTCAATTCTGAAGAGAAATCTTAATCTAACCTTAGTCTTTTCCGACATTCACTCTAAAAGTAATTTATTGTATTAAAAATTTTTCTACCCCATACTAACTGTCCGATGGTCCTCGATTTGATTTAAAATCAATAAATTTATAGTAAATTCTAAAACTAGTGGAAAGTGATCAGAACAGAAGGTGTCATATTTTACAGAAACGCCATTAGAAAAGGAAAAAAAAACAGACTTAGTAGTTAAACAGTGGTCAAGCCAATACACACAGTATAATGTATACAGGCCTAGTTATTCAACTACGGCACATGATCTCGTACGTTTCTTAAAAAACTCTCTCAGGTTTTAAAAACAATTGAGGTTGAGGTTGAGAAAACTCATTGAGGTGTCAATGAGCATTAAAATCCCCCGAACGATATATCAATAATTTGTTTTGTGTGCGTGTGCATTGAGTGGGCACCCTTCTGAAAAAAAAAAGACAAAATGGTGTTCATTTAGTAAAAAGTTCTAAAACAATTGTAAAAGTAATCTCTGTATTTGTAAAAAGATAAAACAAGATTTACATTACTTAACGTGCGCTCACTCTGTTCTCACGAACTACCAACCAAATCAGTATAAGTATTAATTTAACATATAATAGTTGTATACTAGTCTTTAGTAAAACCTATGCTAACTTACCTTTAAAATTTCTCACCGTTGTTATGAGACCATTTAAGTTTTCCATTAGATTCTCCGCATTGTCCGTTGGTATGCACACACTCATAACCACGATCGGACGATCGGACGAGCGTAAGTTGTAATTTTAATAGCACTCTGTCTCTCGAACTCTAACACTCGCAAGCTCTGGAACCGGTCGCGCCGTCACAGGAGCTTCCCGCCGCCCCGCCGTGTCCACCCCCGAAGTACCCACCGCAGAAAAACTCCTATTAATGTTGCTCAGAAATAGAATTTTCCGAAATTGCAGTGCAATTATATCAGGATTTACACCAGTATTTTATGTTATTTACAGAACACTTTTCAGTTCAAAGTCGCTAGTGTAAATATGCTATTCGTTTCTGATTTAATTTGCACTGACTTTGTTAAACGTTTTTGAAAACACTCCTTAAAATGTTAAAATCGTCTTAAAATTTTAGACCAAAAACTTCCAGCTAGGAATAAGGATATTTTAGACTCTGAAACATAGTTTTGTCCAAAACAATAACTTAATTCGTTTTGCTTCGTATGTAAAGGGAGTACTTAAAATGTTATTTTACAAAGTCTGCGCTTTAAAATGTATACAAAAGCTATGTTACTTAAATACTTACTAACTTACTTTTATGTTTGCTTAAATATCGTGTATTCATATTTCTGACACTTGAATACCGTGGTTGGCTGAGCGTGGGACCCCTGTAGCCGCTAGGTAAAACAATAGAGGCTTTGGGTAAGATGCGCTCCCGATACATCCATGTCATTATCAAGACAGTCAAAGATTCAGCCAGTATAAAATACACGTAAGTATTTTAGTTTAAATCTGCAGATGTAAAAAAACCTTTTATAGCTGCGTCGGATTTAAATGCAACATAAAGAAAAAAGTAAAAATCACTTTACTGCTTAGTTCTAGCGGCAAAGAAATTGTTATATGAGTTTGCTGGCTGTCTAAGTGTTATTTAAATCAGCAAATATATCGCGCTAAAAACCATATTTTTTGTTGTAATGCTAATAAAATTAAGTAGCTTGATATTATTACTTTCAATATATCCAGTAAGCTCTTTGGCACAAAAACAATGCGTTAATAATACAAGCAGACACATTCAAATAATATATAATAATATTAAAACTGCATAAAAGAGTTTATTTAGTTATTTTTTTGCTTGCATATTTTTCTTCTTAAAACGTTCTAAACCGATCATAAGATGGAAAATCCTAGCTTGATTCTGAAATTCGCAAATCGCAAATGGGAACACCCACTGTTTACGGGATTCTGCATCTAATTTGTTTGTAACAATTATATTCCAAGACCTAATATCAGTATCTATATTTTTTAAACCCTGTAAATATTCATGTATCACATCTTGCAATTGCTTTATCGCACTACAGGACTAAGAAAAAAAAATTTAGCATATTAAACATTGAAGTAGGCATTTAGCGAAATATTTTGTATTGTAATTCCTGTTGCATAATTGCTTCCAACAAGTTGCATAGTTGCTGGCAGCGACCGGTATGTGACGATGCAACTGTTCAGCTTCGCCTTTAAGAGGAGATTTGAAATATTGTAATTTTTAGATATTATCAACTCTTTGAAAACTAACGAAACAAATAAATCTTTAAAAGTGACCCATTCTGAATTTATACTTGAAAACGCACTGAAATCTTTGGTAATTCAACTACATTGCGTTAGATTTGCTTACTTCAACCTTACACTTTTAATTACAATTTTAATAATTGAACCTTAATCTTTCAATATCTTTATTGACACTCAAAATAAAGCTCTTGCGTTTGATTATAAATATAATTTAATACATAATAAGTTTTTTCATCATTAAATCGCACCATTCGTAAAATAATGGCGTAACTTGAAACGACCAACTTTCCAGGAGAGGGTTAAAACTGATTTATACGCCAACAATAAATGTCAAATTTTTCAAAAAAATACCAAAAATAGCAGAAAGATCTAGCTTTTCGATTATTTAGATAATACTGAAATAATCCCAATAGTTTCCAAGATATATTGCAATAACCTACTTAAGCATTTCTTTTAGGGGCCAAAAATTATATTTTTGTCAGTAAGTAGACTTATTCTTTTTTTAATACCAATTTTAGATAATTTACTGGGTAGTAAATCAACTTACAAGTTTCTACACTGGTTTATAGGAAAAAGTTTATTCTAGTAAAACCACTTACTCCTTTATTCTACGTATCAATAAGCAAAGTACCTACAAGGCAATTCAATGCAATACAATTTTATTGTTATTTACAATAGTAAGTACAATAGTAATACAGGCCATTTATATATGTTATGTAGAAATATTTATGGATTGTATGTATGTACATTTTAAAGTAAATAGTTATAATTGCACTGTTAGTAAGTTTTCAAATACATAACATTACAAAACATGTATTTTACAATGTAAAAAGTGCTTATAGGATTACTAGCGGTTAAATTAATATACATAAATAAAAAAAAATGGTTTAAGCTTTTAAAAAAATTATTGAAAATTGCACAGTGATTGCTAACAACAAAGTATTGGTTAGTCAAATAAAAATAGTAATAAAAATTGAAAGTGAAATAACTTCAATCCTCACTTTCTAACTGATTTCCATTGTTTGTGGAGACCAATCCCCTATAGAAGTTGTGATAGTGAGCGGGAATGTTTAAGGAGTCACTAAGGCTCATTAAATCCTTCTTGAATTCTTTGAAACTGGTAATGGGCCATACTAATACCAATGACATATTGTCTAAATTTTTGTCCCGCTTATTTCTAGTCTTTTTTAAAGTATCAAGGACATTTGGCTCTTCGTCGAAAGCGTATTTGAAAAAGCCTTTGTAGGGTGTTCCAGATGAACTGCTATTTCTTTTATTTTTTTCCATGACACTTTTTTCCCCGTGATATCTTTTTCCCAATTTTTTGAGTCGCCCTTGTTTACTGTATGTCCTTTTTGCAGAAAGCTATGCACTATTTTTATATTTAATTGATGGCACGCAAATAAATACAGAGCAAATACAAATCGATTGTGCTTTTTCCCTGTACAGTTATCGAAATAAAATGAAATCGCTGTAATGCCTCTTGCAGCTTCATTATTTTTTGAATATCCAAAGATAACCTGCAATTTCATTGGCTCCTCGTTTGCCAAGTTAAGCATGCTAAACAAAGCATTGGCCTTCTTTTTTTAATATATTATATATATATATCACATTATGGATAGGATATTTTCTCTTATAATAAAAAACCCTGATATAAGATTGGGGTATGCTTAACACCTTCTCTAGATCATAGCATGCGACAGTATTGATGGCTTCACCAGAATTTTCTTTTTCTTAATTTATGATCGCCCTTACGCGTTCCTTATTTTTTACGAGTATAAAGAAATCAAATTCTTTATTTCAGTTGACCTTTTCTTTCACTATCTGCTTGTGCATATAGGCTACAAATTTCGCACATATCCTTTTTAGGGTGGAAAAAGCCCAAATTAAATTGAGTGTTAAATATTAGGTCCTTACATTTGAAATTGGCGTTATGTCGTACTTTGATCTGTATTATTAGCTCCTGTTAGATTAAGAATTCCAATTTCAAATTAATACAGCTATTTATTCACGCATTTGTGTTTCGAAAACCGTGATCAATTTGTTTATTCCTCTTTTGGTTTTTTCTTTGCGTCACTTAGTTTACAAAAGTGAAAACTTAAAATATCGTGTTATTTACGAGTACGAATTCCACGGCGGCACCAGTGCTGCAGAAACGACTCGAAGTGTTGATGTGTATGGCGGCGGTGTCGCAAAAAAACCTGCAGAACAAGCCCCGTGGACGGCCGGATACCAAAGTTGATATTGAAGAATTGAAGGCTATTGTGGAAGCGGATCCATCGCAAACCACGTCCGAGTTAGCTGTAGGCTGCGGTGTTGGTGACAAAACTGTTTTAATTCACTTGAAGCAAATTGGGATGGTAAAAAAGCTTGAGAGGTGGGAACCTAATGAATTGAGTGCAGCGAACTGACAAAGATGCGTTGACTGTTGCGTTACATTACTCAACAGGCACAATAATGAAAGGATTTTAAATCAAATAATTACCACTGCTGCTTCAAGACAACGCTAGACCATATACTGCACAACAGACGGCTACCAAATTAGAGGAGCCTTAATTGGGACACCCACCGTAATCCCCGGTCCTTGCTCTAACAGATTACCATTTTTTTCGAAATTTGGATAACTTCTTGCAGGGGAAAAAAATTCAACATCGATAGGGCAGTCCAAAGCGCCTTCAAAGATTTAATTGATTCCCGTCCGAATTTTTTTTTTAGTAAAGGGATCATTGAACTACCTGTGAGATAGTAAAAGTGCATAGATAGCAATGGTACATACTTTGATTAAATAAATATATAATATGTAAAAAAATTTTATTTTTGTTCCTCCCTTACAAAACGCCAATTTCATATGTTAGGACCTAATATTATATTCTATTATATTTTCTTTTTGTATGAGTTATGAGGTATGAAGGCGATATGGTCACGTTTGACCAAACCTTCTTTATTTGAATAATAAAGATTTAAAGAAAACTGAGTGTTTCAAAGTTTTCATGATATCAGTTAGAATTTAAGTCTGTAAAATAGGAAATATACATAAATGTGCTAGTTGTAATGAGTAAACGTAGAAAATTTAGAAGCATCAAAACATTTCTCTAAGTATGTACCCGAGAAAGGAAAGTTATCTATCCTTGGCTATCCTTGGTTAACATAAAATACTTATGAATAACTATGAAATAAACAAATTTTTATTTTATTAATAGGTCTTTACCTATGAAACTGCCGTTTTGCCGTACTGGCCATTTCAAATGAAAATATTTTTTTTTTGACTGATAATTCTAATTTCAAATTAATTTTATTTGACAAACATGGAATTCTTTTTCTAAAATCGTCATTTGTTTAATAGTTAGTGTTTTGTTTTCAACGCATTCAAACATTTTTCGTCATCATGGATAAGTTAAAAATTCGAGTAATTATGGAGTATGAGTACCGTCGTGGTAGCAAAGCGGCCCAAGCGGCACGGAACATCAACGACGTTTACGGAGCGAACACTACAAACGAACGCACCACCCGTTATTGGTTTACCCGCTTCCGTTCTGGAAATTTTGACCTGAAAAGTGAACCCCGTGGTCGTCCGAAAACTTTGGTCGACAATGACGAATTAAAAGCAATTGTGGAAGCTGATGAAACTCAATCCACGGCTGGATTAGCAGCAGCTTTCGACGTTAGCATCAAAACAATATTGGTCCATTTGCGTCAAATTGGCAAGGTAAAAAAGCTTGACAAATGGGTACCCCACGAACTCAATGACCGCCAGCGCGAAGTACGCGTGGAGACGTGCCTTGCACTGTCAGCAGGCATACAAATGAAGGAATTCTGAACCGCATTGTTACTTGTGACGAGAAATGGATCCTGTTTGACAATCGTAAGCGCTCAGCAAGTTGGTTGGACCCTGGTTCAGCACCCAAACAATGCCCTAAACGAAAACTTACCCCTAGAAAAGTGATGGTCACTGTTTGGTGGTCTAACGCGGGTGTATTTCATCACAGCTTCTTGCCAAACGGGACAAGCATTACTTCAGATGTGTACTGTGAAGAACTGAACACAATGATGGAGAAGCTCGCACGTCTCCAACCAGCTTTGGTCAATCGTTCGGCTCCACTGCTCCTGCACGACAACGCGCGACCTCATACTGCACAGCAGACGGTCTCCAAGCTACAAGATTTGGGGTTGGAAGTTCTCCGTCATCCGCCGTACTCACCAGACCTTGCGCCTACAGACTTCTACTTTTTCCAGAATTTGGATAACTTCTTAGCGGGAAAAAAAATTCAATACCCGAGAGGCAGTACAAAATGCCTTTGAAGAATTTGTTGCCTCCCGTCCAGCTGATTTCTTCAAGAAAGGCATCAATAAGCTACCAATGCGTTGGCAAAGATGCATTGATTGCATGGGTGATTATTTTGATTAATAGAAATAAAAAATATATAAAAAATTACATTTCATTTATTTCGTGAAAAACGGCAATTTCATAGGTAAAGACCTAATATTATCGAGGCGGAATAGTTGTTTGACAAAATATTTTTATTTTTTTATTTTTTTTTATTAATAATTAGCAGGCGTTTGTCTTCCATCTCACCTGATTGAAAGTGACGATGAAGACGAGGATCGTACACGCCTGTCCAAGAGGTACCTATTCACTCTACACTTGAAAGCTCCAGGGTTATATTTGTCTGGAAAAACAGACGCAGGCAAATCGTTCCACTCTTTGGCAACACGAACCAAAAATGAGCTATTGAATCGTTTAGTTCGGCTCTTCGGCACGCTAACCACAAACGGGTGAAACTTCTGTCTGCGTCTGGTTGATCGGTGAAGAAAGGGGGAAGGATCGATCAGCTGAATAAGAGCAGTTCCACACTCTCCAAAGATCAATCTGTAAAAAACCGATAGACTAGCAACTTTTCGACGATGTTCGAGACTTTGCAGTCTCGAAGAAGTAAGTTTTTCGTCACTTATGAGTCTACGGGCCCTTCGGTCGACAGAATCCAACGCTTCAAGATGGTACTTAGCGGAATCAAACCTGGGCTGTGTGCCGGACCTTTGCGATGTGGTCTGTGCCATGGTTTCAATCTGTTGACCGAAATTAAGTTTGAAATTAAGATGGTTATGCCAAGAAGCCCTAGATACCCTAGAAACCCACGCCTGGGTTTTGGAAGGGTTGAACTTGACAAGATTGGCTTCACCCCAATCGGAAACCCTACATAGTGCCAAATCAACCCGTTCGATCATCGACTCTCTCTGAAATTGGATCTGGTTTGGACTCGCTCGCGCATTAGACACATATCTCTCTACAACAGTGATGACAGATCAGCGTAAACAATAATGCCTTCCGATAAAAGAAGGTCATTAATGTGCATGTTGGGTTAGGCTTTAAAATCTTATGAGAATAAATTATTGAAATAGATTACGAATTCAATATGATCTCCACATAAAAAGTCAGTAAATATATTTACGTCGCGGAATTCTGAATTCGTTACGTGCAAGAACGAGACACAGCAAGTTCCGCGCTAATGTTGCTATAAAACTCCCTAAAACAATGGCGTAAGTTGATTTGCTTCTGGGAATTTTTTATTGGATACTTGAATAAAGATCATGTAATAGTTTACGCACTGGTAATGGTTATTAAAAATCGAGTAAAACGTACTTAAATAACTTACTTGTTTAACTCTTTATGAAATACCGTATAAAAGCTTCGTAAATATGTTTGAGTAATTGTTATAGGTAATAATATGAAAGTACGTGTAAGTAAAAACAGGTACTCTTTTACAAACAGGGATATTTAAAATAAGGTAAAGACGTAGGTTTTTTATTTTATATCGTATCTTAGAAAATATCCACGATATTTTTTTGATTTTTGGAGAGGATATGTAATACAACTTCCTTTATCAGATTCAACAATTTAAAAAAATTAAGGTAAACCTATATACGCCATTGTTTTACGAATGGTGCGAAATCATCGATATCAATTTGCGGTATAAAGTAAATTAAAATTAAAAAAAGATGTATAGTCTGACGAAGACTGTTATAAAGTTTAATGAAAAGATTTCAATATAACTAATACGAATTTTTACGTATCTATCCGCCATTTTTGTGTATAGACTATGTTTACTAATCAACTCAAATTAATCAATTGTAAATAAAAAAACACAAATTGCCTTTTATTTTTAATAGCTGATCAAAGTTAAAGTAGTTAAAGTTTTATTTTCCGATACAAATTATATCTCGAAACTAAAATATTTATACTAAGTATCAATATACTATAAACATAAACTCAATTTTTTTTTTGTTGTAAACAACGTATCTAACTGCAAATCTAAGTCCAAACAAGAGTGAATGACCTATAATGATGGAGGTATAATGACCCCCACCTTGAGTTAACCGAAAGCCGTCACTTATCCTGCCGCTGTAAATTCTGACACTCCTAGGCTAAGATAGATACAAAAGAATGGGAACTCGTGGTAATCCCGAATGTACCCATTATTCTGACGTGCTTCCTAAGGCTTAGCCGTGACGTTACATAGGTCCCCTCTATCTAGGTAACTCTGGTTACGATACAAGGCGTGGTATGAGGTGCTCCCCCCGTAGCTGGAACAATGTCTTGGCAGGCGACAGAGGAGGTGCTCCCCCAACATATATTGCTGTATGGTTATTCACTCCAAGGGTCTACCATTGTAAGGGGCGCGGTACGGCGAAATTCAGGATTCCTTTCGGATCACTGTTGTACAGCTCACGAAGGAAAGTTAAGAACTTAATGTCTATTTTAGGTATCCCTCTGAAAAGGAGCCGGAAGTGCACAGGTCTACCTCGTATGTAATCGAATTTTGGCAACTATCAAAGGACCATACAAGGCCCAAAAACCCTAGTTTATAGATTATGGGGATAAAAACCCACATGAACAAGTAAAATTGGCTTTGAACTAATCATATATGCAAGTATCTAGCTTAGAAGGCAAAATGAATGTTTGAATACCTCAGTGACGCAGAAGATAGAGTTCACAAACTTTAACCCTATGAGCAGTCAGTATTCCTTGGGGACAGTGAGTGGCTGTACTCGTACAAAGACACCGACCTTGCTGAAAGCGGCTTTCTACAGGTTTTCATTAACTCATGGTCTCTTCTAGCTCATCCACAAACCTACGCGCATCTCTGATTATGTTCGCCACACTGCGTATTGTTTGGACCTTCTGCTGAAAACCGATCCAGAGTGATAAATGGTGTCCATATTATACCATTAGGGTCATCGGATCACTGTTTAGTGAAATCTATGTCTCAATACACGCCTTTTGACATCAGCCCAAATGGCACAAGGTGAGTATAGAAATATAAGTTAGCAGAATAGACTGTGATTCGGTGCTTTTATCCTTGGCGGCAAGTTTGTTTTGCTTCTGATGATCTATAGCGCTGCACTGATGTTGTCACCAGTGTGATATGTCAAGATATATAATTTTTCATACCGTTCTCTGACGTGTCTCTTGAGACCAAAGCCCGCCCTTGGTTTGTTGTAATGTTATGCTGATTTCCTTTGAGCTGTAAAACGTAAACATAAAGCGTACCTAGCCTAGGCTCAAGTTTGCAGAAGCAAGCCGAAGCAAGAATATCTTCAAGTTAAAAAGCGAACGTACAACGCTGCTACCGAGATGACCAGCTAGGGTCAACAATATGTAAGGACAACATGTGTAGCCATATTGCTTCAATTAATTTACGCGCTTGCAAAGTCAATAATTTGTAAGACCTATACATGTGGTTAAAATAGGAACGACTGTATTTCTACCCCAGGTGATTTCAGCTAAGAATCTATCTTAACTTACTACTTAGCAAATACATTTATCATCATACCACGGACGAGTAGCGTCAGAGGTAGAGCCCTGCCTCACACGCCACAGGTTCCAGGTTCGAGCCCTGGTCGAGAAATTCATTTGTGTGATGAACACAGATGTTTGTTCTCAGGTCAAGTATGTTTATTCTTGGTTCTTTCCCTGTTTGCTGTAGACTGATCCATAACACAAGCTATGCTGTCTTTGGAGCCCAACAGTTGGTGTGTTTGTCTGGACATTTATTACTTATTATTATTATTACACATTCCCGTCACCATAAATTATATCTACTCAGTATACGTACGTGTTCTTAGAATAAAGTTTATCGTAACATTATTTTACAATCTAAGAAAGACTGAACCAGCTACGTTTTTACTTAATTAATAGTTACTAAGCAAACTTTTTATCATCAATAATAATCGTAATTCCAAAATGAAACAAATCTAGATGTTAAGAAACTGTCATCAAAATGTAATAAATATCTAAAGTGGGAATGTGTTTCATCGAAATTTTAAAGTCACACTGCGAATACGGATGACCAAACTTTTGAAATCAAAGACGTTTCAATTACATGAACGGAAGGGCCAAAGTTTAGATCTCTGTTACGCCCCGTTTTATTGTAAAGTACCAAAATGTATTTAATTTGCTCAAAATGGAAGCTTCCTGGAATCTTTGTTATTATTTAATATTGTTATATTGTACCGATGTACAGTGTTTTTGGAAAATTGTTATTTTGATACTATTATACGAATGTTATACTGCTTATTTCAGGCACTAAATAATCGAAATTTCTCTTGGTTTTTTCGAGAAACAACACTGATAGTTGTAGACGTCGCTTTTAAAATGTCCAGAGAATCTTATACCATATATTTTTTTTATTTTAAGATAAGTTCCTTACTCCGTAAAATGTTCCAAGGCTCAGATTAGGCAATTTTTTTTATTAGGTTATTTTCAGCATTACTGAGATGCTCGCTGCTCTTCAGTTGATCTTGATATGGTATATTAAGACATACATTTGGATGGAGACTAACAGCTACAGAATTATTTGTTCTGTAAAAAGCTACATTATCAGCGAGTAACGTAGGGTATATTTTCTTTAAATACAGTCTGAGATCTCTACGAAAATTACAATAATGTAACACAAGGTATAAAAAATCCTGCCAACTGCGAGCTATTATGGCGTGCCCTGCAAAAACCCTACGAATATAATGTATGGTGAAAGTGTTTCTCCTATATAGTTCTATAAAAAAATTTCCGACAGCATATATCGCACCTTTCATATTATAGGGGCACAATTCGAAAAACATGATTTTTGGGAAAACGCATTTAAAGATTTTTGAGCCTCTGTATTTTTACTAAATCGCTCATAAAAATTAAACCATTCATAGCAAAACCATGAAACTTGATACAGAGTATCTTCACAAAGCATAAAATATGTACTGCATCTAAAATTTATTCTAGCTCTATTTTAAATAACATAAAAATGCTTATTTTTTTAAACTCTTTTATTCAATACTTATTGTACATATAATTCTTATTTCTAACACACCTTAAACCTATGAGGTTTATATAAGTGCGAATTAGTCGCATTATATTACACATTACATTACATCATTGTGTTACATAATATATTTTGAGCATGTGTTTACATATTTTATAATTTTTTATTAATAATTTTGCATGTAGTTCATCCGGGATCGCATTTAATATATTAGGAAGCATGTATTTCCACGTCCGTTTACCATATTCGTTATTATACTTAGGTAGAACATATTTCGGTGTATAATTTAGTTTACGAAGGTTGTTAGGTCTAAATTTCTTGTTAAGTCTATGAATGTTGTGATAATCATCAAGTATAAAATTCATATTTATTTTATTAAAAACCGATATAGCTTTACAATACCTGAATAAGCCACTTTCGTCTCCTTTAAACTTTTCCCTCACGTGTTTTGGTACAATGGTTTTTAATAAACTGATTTGTAATTTATATATAAGGTTAAGAATAGTTTTGTGTGTGCGACCATAACTAGACAAACCGTAACTTATTATAGATTCACCCAATGACAGATACAACATTTTGAGTATATTATATGGTATTTTAAACTTTAGAATCGAAAATTTGGCACGTAGCGCTCTTAGTTTACTACATACATATTCAATATGAGTTTTCCAATTAAAATGTTTGTCAATTGTAAGACCTAAGTATGTGTGTTGGTCTACTACTTCCAGATGTTGACAGAGGCAGGTGGTACGCCGTGCGTGCATACATCTGTGGTTGTGTGCAATGACTACTGGATCCGAAGGGAACTTAATGTATGGTGATCTTATATGCATGAGTTTTGTTTTGCTTGCATTGATGACTAATCCCATGTCATGTGCCCATTTACACATTGTATCAAGATTACGCTGCATTGTGATTTGAGCCTCATAGATGTTCCTGTCATGTGAAATAAGGCATGTGTCATCGGCAAATTGGTACACTGAGACCTCTGTGAATAAATTGCACATGTCATTCACATAGGTCAGGTATTCTATAGGAGCTAGTATTGATCCTTGAGCCGTACCCTGCTTGGTGGTAATAGGGTCGCTGTAGCAATCATTTACTTTAACCATTGTTTTCCTGGACTTATGAAAGTTGCGGAACCAATCTAGTGTAGGGCCTTGTATACCAAGTCCCTCCAGTTTAGAGAATAATGTATTATAATTTAAAACGTCAAACGCTTTAGTGAAGTCAATGAAGACAACCAGCACCTGTTCCCTATTATCCAGGTGGTGGTTGACCTCATCAACGAACCGACACAAGAGTTGAGTTGTACTTCGCCCCCTTTGAAATCCGTACTGATTCTTGTGTATTAAATTATGTTTTGTTAGGAAGTCTATTACCTCATTTCCCAGGTATCTTTCAATAATTTTATCAGTACTACATAAAATAGTTATAGGCCTATAGTTATTTATATCTTTAAAACAACCTTTTTTATGTATCGGTCTGATTATACCTATTTTAAGTTGGTTCGGGTAAAGTGACGTGGATATACATGCATTTACTAAGTGTGTAATAACTGGGGTGATCTGTTCGCTTATACATAATAAATGTTTGGCAGGTATATTATCAACACCATGGCCTTTTCTCTTATTCATACATTTTATAATATTGTATATTACATCATTTGTTGCCTTTTTAAGTCTCATTGATATTGTTGTATGATTATTGTACGTATTGCCTAATAACTTAATGTTGCAATTAGTATTAATCTTTTTAACATTTTCTTCAAAACCATATGCGAAATTATTACACACTGTTTTTATGTCACCCCTAAAATACTTGCTTATTATTTCATCCACGGATTTACTAATTTTGCCACATAAATTATTTATTATTTCCCATACTATCTTTGTATTTTTATAATTTCTGTAAATATTTTGCCTAATATATTTGTTTTTGGTTTTACTTATGTACTTATTTGTTAGGTTTCTATATTTATTGTATAATAATCTATTATTAATGTTATTTTCATCGCGTTTATATATTTTATACAATTGTTCTTTTCTTTTGCACATATTAAATCACACATTAAATCAACCATCATAGTTAAGCCCTTATATCATTAAAAAATGATGTCTCTTCTAGGACATTATTTAGACTCGAGCCTATATATTCTTAACTGATGGACGTGATAATTTAATTGATTCGGAAATGTATTCCTGTATTAGTAAACTTTATAAATAAAATTATAATTGGTTTCTTATATTATAACTACCATATTAAATAATACACATCAAAATGTATTGAAAAGTATTTATTATGAGATAAAAATAAAAAATTTGCTTAATAGGTATGTAACAAATATTATGAGCTTGACTTTCACAATATCCTCCACACTTGCATTCAAAACTATACGAAAAATATTTTTCTTAAGAATGAGTGGTATAAAAAAAACTAAATGTATCTAATACAGAGAATGACTTTAAAATATTGAAGCGGTAACTTTAATAAACGCAACAAAAATAACACAAAAATACATTAAAGTATTTTTTACTAAACACTAATCAACAGAATTAGAATCAGTCATTTCTAAATTTACTACTAAACACTTAGGTATAAACTATGTCATAAAAACACAATAGTATAGAGGTACTTACTTACTTAACCATAATTAAGATACCTACCTATGACATAAAATAGTCATGTAAATATTTGATCATTACCCTATACATCACTTTAAATCAGTCTCAAAAAAATTTGCCATTAAAGACAAGTTTGAAAAACGTCATTAATACTATTACTTATCAACACTACTAAAACTAGAAATCTTGTGAATATTTAAAGGAGGTAGATACGTACTTATTAATTACCTAATCAGTCTCGATACACATTGCAAATGTTTTCCAAGATAAGTTAAAATTAAAGTAATTTTACTGACATAGGAACTTAGAACATCATGCTAACATGTCTCGGAAGTAATTAGCATGATAGTGATCAATTAAATTCTTATCTATGAGATCTTTAAGATCGCTTTTCTTGTTTGCGTTTAGCTCAAAAATACCGAATATGCTTTTGAAATTGTAATTTCACCCAACTCTATCGTTTTCTTTCTTTTATTTCTGACTTGAACTTTGTTAAACTCATCTTTATAGGAACTCTTATATAAAAAGAAAAAAGGTGTTTCTTTGTTAAACTTCAAAACCTTAATATCGTTCCAAATCACGCAATTTTTTTGATCATCGACATTGAAGTTATATCGCCATTCTTCTTGCAACTTTTTGATGTCATAAAATGAATCATAAGTCATACTATGAACTATAAAGGGTTTACCAGTTTTCTTAGCCCTTTTGATAGCTTCTATGTACTGCGTGGGGGAGTATATTGGCCCGGTTTTCAAGTCTCTCGCTATTTGTTTCTGTATGAGGCTGTGCACGTTATCTGCCTCATTCTGTGTGTGTCCTTTTATAAGGTATTTGTGGGTGATAGATTTTAAATTTGGTAAAGTTGCCACAGCAAACATGTATAGTGACGCTAGGTACTTATTTTTATTTTGCCCGCAACAATTATCTGATATAAATGTTATATTTATATCACAATCTCCCGCTCTCAGTGACACAATTTTCAGATATTCATAGACGCAACTTCCAATTTCAATGGCACCTCTTTTACCCTGGGTCACATCCCAAAAATAGCAATGAACATCACCATAGCTTTTATAATCGTCTGTATCCTCATCAGTGCTTCTTAACTTTTGTAACTCAGTAATAGTAAAATTAACACTATTAAGTTTTGACTTATAATAAAACGCAGAGGTTTCTCCATTCGGACTTTGCATTACTGCTTGAACATCGTAACATGCAACAATGTTGTTCTCATTAATATTTTTTCGGTCTTCACGTTTTTCTTTTCTACTCAATACTTTTTCTTCCAAATGAGCTTCGTACTTCTCTTTAAGATCAAGTTTCTGTCTATCTGATGAGTTTTGATATTGGAAGCATAGATCACATTGATCTTTCTTGGGTTGGAAAAATCCCAAGTTAAAATGTCCATTAAAAACGTCATAAAAATGGCAGTATGTCCCATACTCCCTATTCTTTTCTGTCTGAATCTGCTGGAAATCTCTGAATAGATCAGCTATACTTTTACCACTGCAAATGTACCCTTTAGATGTAGCTTCTCTCAAATAATGAGATTCTATGCGTGGGATACTATTTATGAAGTTCTTAGTATCATTTAATAACTCTTCATTAACAGTAGCTTGGTGTCGACGCTTGCCTCTTTGGTCAGCAGGAACATAGCCATCTTTGTTTTTTTCTAATACGGTTCGAATCATTTTAGCACTTATATTAAAAGTATTCATGAAAAATGTCTTACAGACTCTGACTCGACGTTCATCAACCTTGATATGAAAAGCGTGATTGGGTGCTCTTGGATGTTCAGCGTTGGTGTATTTGTATTTAGGCACAACTGTAGTAATACCAGATGCAATAAACATACGCTGGAGATGTAAGTCTCCTAACTTCCAAAATGCTTTAAAGTGTTCGAGCCTCTGAGTGTTGTCAAAGTTTTCTCGACATTTTAATCTACAATTTTCAGAACAGGGTGGTTTTATCGTTCGAGCAGGAATGACTTTATTGGTATGAACGGCAGTATAACTTTCTCCCATGTTCCGAAGAACTTTTTGCATGTTCTGCTTCCATTTAGTTGGGTCTGCTTTACGTTTCCTAGTTTTGGTAATGATAATGTTAGGCGCAGAATCAATACTTGCTGTCGATGACGTGCTAGAAGAACGGAACCTATTCTGATTCCTATTTATTTGAAATGAAGGATCACCATCACTTAGGTCAGCATCACTCTCATCGCTATTTATTGGTGAAATCTGATAAGATACTATTGGTCTACGAAGTGAAGATGGTGTAGGTTCATTTTGGGACTGGGATGATGTAGGTTCATTTTGGGGACTGTATTCTATTTGTTTATCTAGAGAGCTGCTTCGAATGGATGAAGAAGAGCTGGTTGAAGAACTATTAGAAGCTGGCGTCTTCTTTTCAAGGAAAATATTTGTAATAATTTTGTGTTGATTGGCTGCAGTTGACTCGTAATTTTGCTGCTGATTTGCTGTTGGATGTTCATTATTCTGATAACAAAAGGATAGTGATTAGTCGGGAAGTTTATTATTTAAAATATTATTTTGCTGTTAAGGTAAAGACATTATAACGTCAATAGTTTATAATTATAACCTTATAAATAATCAGGTACCTGCTTAACCGGAGAACAACTGCGACTGAAAGAACTTGAGCTCGACGAATTACTAGAACTCGAACTACTACAAGAAGTACTAGAGACTGGCGCTTTCATTTCAGCTATCGGTTGTGTAGCTTTGCTGTCTTGATTTGGATCATCCTGATTTAGAATTTCTGCTGGTTTTGAATTAATCTGGAAATGAAAGGTTTCTTATGATGAGTAATAAAGTAGAAATTATATTTGTCTTAGAAAAGATAAAAAACTTAACAGAGTAATAAATGGCAACTTTGATTCGTCGCAGTAACGCACGCTGCAACTTTACAGCGTTGCATTAGTTAGATAAGTAGGTACCTACATGTTCATGAAGGATGAGATCCTGAATGTCTTTGACTTGGTTGGCTATAAAACATGCATCTTGTTGTTTTATAACTGTCGTAGAACTTGCATTCTCTGTCTCGATCTGTAAACTCAATTCAATTGTGAAAAATAATACTCTTATACCTTTTTTAACTTAGTAAGGTAGGTAGGTAGAGAAACTTTGTTACAGATATTTAACCGAACCGACAAACAAAGCTAGAAGTTAACACAAAATATTCTTTAAAGTGGGTAGGAAACTCCCTAATAGAAGCTTTGTTCATTTTTACAACGAAAATAATTGTTTTATACCTTATTTTCAGAACGCGCCAAAAGGTTAATAATTTTTTGTGCCCGTGACTCCATCTTCCTGTAAAATAAGAAAATAGGTACGAAATTAGCAAGCAAAGTTATTAACCAGAGATTGGACATTGGGCACACACAGCAAATAGACCTATATCCCAATTGAACTCGGTAATCAATAGCGTTTATGTAATATACAGGGTCATTCAGAAATGTGAACTTGGTAGTTTACTTCATAAATATAATTTATAGATTTAATTAGAGTTGTGAAAAATAAAATTCAAATATTTTCGCAGTATACAGGCATTTTTTGTAATAAACCACTTTTTATACAACTTTTTCCCAACTTAAAGAACTAACTCGAAATGATCCCCTCTATTACGAAGACAAAAATCAGTACTTACCCGTTTTTTTGTAATAAACCGGCATAAACACAATTGAATCTCTGCGCGTACGGTCCTCCTTTCTCAGCTACAGATCCGACACTAAATTGTTCGTTGTATCGCGGAAACCGAGTCGCGTCACTCGGGAATGTGAAAGAGACACAATTCGTTTTCTAGGCTCCACAGTGTGCTCTGACTCTTTCTGTCAAGAGCATCATGTAGAACTATTGATTTTATGCCCATATGTTGCAAAAACTCGAAATCATAAAATTTTGAAATGTGCCCCTATATTACGAAAGGTGCGATATCTAAATGATATGTTTAAGAAATTATTGGCAAAATGGTGAACAATAAATACAAGAAAATTTTATGCTTTATTTCCAATGCAAGTTTTGCAGCAGAATAAATGCTTTTAAAATTCTGATATTTAATGTAAATATATTTTGACGCAAATACAACGTAATTTGTGTTTAACGTTACGACGATGAGAACATAAGCGCGCTACTACCATGGTCCGGCGGGTTACAGGGCGGTCGGTCGCATTGCGGGCGATGTTGGGAAAAAGGTCATTGACGGTTGTGTCCGTTATACAAATTTTTAACGTACTAGCAATTTGTTATAAAGGCTTTGTATTATATTTAATGTATTAGGTAGGTACTAGAAGGCTTTTTTTGTGGTTCGTAGTTTTTTTTGTATTTATTTCATTTCCATATTTTAATGTTGGTAGCACAAAGATTTTGAAAGATTATATTATTCGAATGTTATTTAAAGTTGGAAAACACGCGTTTAAATTTCTAAGTGGTACATTTCATAAGTATTAATCTTATTCAGATAAACACAGTATTAAGTCAACAATACAGGCCAAGTTTTGGTAATCATAAACGAATTATATTAATTATTTTTCAGGAAAATATCAAATATCAAACATCCCGATGTTCGATATTTGGATTTAATTTTAAATTTGAATGCAGTACAAGTTTAAATCTTCATTTACTGCCGTTATGATAGTAAAGATTAGTTTGGAATCATTAGCTGTAAACAGCAAAGCACGAACATCAATACTTATTTAGTTATCATTTCAGTTTTTTGTTATTATTTCTTATTTATGTTAACGAGATTTATTTTTATTTTTATTGGATTTTAATTTATTTGAAAATCAGTGATATACAACAACAAAATAAAATTGGGTGCTAATTAAACGGACTTCTTTTTAATACCATTATACGCCACAAAAAATCTATATTGCCGTCTAAATTAATAACTCAGCCACAACCGACGAACGTCTAAATAATACTATCTTAGCCACCAGTTATCATCTAAGCTCGCCTCTACAAATCTACATTGCCTTCTAAATTACTAAGTTAGCCACAATTTGCGAGCGTCTGAACGATACTATCTTAGCCACTAAAAACGTGTTGTCTGATGATGTTTTGCAACAAAATTTTGAATTATCATCCAATTTCGATTATGGCGCTTCGCCGGGTGCTGCCGCACTATGTTTGCTTCGCTCGCTTGGCTCGCGCATGCGATAATTACAGCCTAACATTACAGCCTAACACCTAACCCAAATTTAACTACTACGCTTTCAATTATGTTGTCTATAGAAGCTTGAAATATATATTTTTGAGGACTTTGTGTTAAAGCTGTAAAAATTATAACGGTGCTGAAATATATCTTCTGAGGCTGAGTTATTAAATAATTATAGAGGACAGCTTAAGATAACTGTTGATCTATATATATTATTATTTATATATAATAAATTTGAGATCCTATTCAGCAATACTTACTCTTTCAAGAACTTCATTATAAGAATTAAACTGTTTCCAGGTTCTAAGGAAATAATGAACACGCGTTTTAAACAAAGGTTTAAGGGTAGATTCTATTGTAGGCTACATAAAACCGACCCTGATTTGTTATATCTTTCCGGAATGTTCCCTTTTTGTCAAAAACTAGTTACTTACTACTGATGTAGCGTATATTTAAAATGTAAGGGATCGTCGCATATAAGTTTTCCCAACTTTTGAAATAATATACCTAATTATGCTTTATTGAAGATAAATCAAAATAAATCAAGTGAATGGTGTAATATTCTTTATAATTTAAACTAATTTTTTTATTAATAGGCATAGTGTAGCAAAGTAAACAAAACACCTTTGAATATTGTCACATAAATAATCAAACAGAACCGGTAATAATCAAATACCATTTAAAATTTTAGTGTATATAATCAGAACATGGAAGAATCTAAGCGCAAACATGAATCTATCAAATGGGGACGTCCCGGTATATAGCTGTTCTCCGTATAAAGTCAAGCTTGTAGAATTCGGCTTGGTAGACTCTCTGGGATACGACCGATCCTGATTTATGTATAAAAACTTCTTTATCGGGTCCCGTTCCGGTAGTTAATAGCTGAGGATATTTTGTGAACAGTCACAAAATTAAATAATGAACGCGACAAAACATTCTAATATCTATTGATAGTTCGCGGTCAGTGTTGTACCGTTTGTTATGGGGTATCTGTAGAATAGCGGTCGAATAACAAATGGCAAATTCGCAAAATTTATTTTAAATGCAAATAAGTTAAATTATACAAAATAAATTCCAATATTTAAGCTCAAATATACTTATAGGGACAAATTTGAATGGCCAGGTTTGTCCCTATAAGTATAGAAATAATAAAGTTGGCATTTAAAGATGGCTGAATGTCAAATGACTCAAGGTGTGACTATAATTTGGAATAGTAGAGTAGTGAAATGAATGCATGAATTGAATTATAGATATATATATATATATATGATCCGAAAAATACAAACTTTCACGACAAAAATGAATTTAGGTACGTTTATTTATCTTTAAACCAAAGAAGGATATTCAAAACATTATCAGGTATTATTTTGATTAAAACTTGTTTCATATGAATTGGTACATGACGCTTATTAGGTAGTCTTCATGGAGTAATTATATCAAGTCTTTAATTTTTATAAGCACTGATTAATTTTTCATTTAAAATTATGGCGGACTAGGTATAATTTTTGAATTTTGCATTTTGAGGTATGTATTATGTTTGTTTCAGTTACAAATGGAATTAATATAAAAATTCTTGATATTTTTTCTTTACCACTCACTATTTGCCTAGCCAAAGCTGCATCGCAGCTACAATCCCAAATGCGGGGCTAAAGACTACGATAATCTTTCACTTCTAAAGTACTGTCTGGATAACTTGTAATGTTATTTTTTTAGGTAGTTATTTACTCCAACAGGAAACCAGCCTATGACAATTCTTTTATTTGTTGAAGTTTATAAACATGATATTTCAATATTAAAGAGAGAAGATTTTATTTACATCCATTGATTTATAAATTTACTCTTTTTTATCTGATAACTACCAGATGCTAAAACATAACTTTCGATTATTTTTAGTCCAATGGAGCGTTTATCAATATTTAATAAATAATGATTTCTGTAACTCTTTTACAGATTTTTATCAGTTAATTCTAATGAATTCAATATCTAGTACGATCGTTATATTAAACTATAAATAGTAAAGCCAGGATAGATTGATATTAATAGATATACTCGTAACAGCAACACTTAATTTAAAAGGAGCAGTAGTTAACTGGATGACCAAGGTTGCACTTTATTGTCACACTCATAAATATAGACAAATACCATCTTAACAAAACCGTAGATATTGTAAGCATATCTATATTAATTTCACATTATTCTCTATGCACGAAGTAGATATTTTACGAGCAGCGGTCAGACGGTCATAAACCACCATAAGTGCTTACTCTCGGCGAATGGGATGGAACCGATGCATATCGCAGGTTTACGAGGGTACGACTCAGGCTGGCTGTTTTCATGAAATATTCATAGGCTGTGAATACAGCAATTTGCTCGGTTTATTAATTCCATGACCACCGATATCTTACGTTTTCCGCTGTGATCAGTGAAAGCCTTGAATATATATGTGTCGCTGGCGGATGGTTGAATTAGACATTCAGCTAAACTACTAGCCGTTGGGTTGAATGTTGGATGCTTTATTTATTAAAATCATTTTTTGTAATGGCGATTTGCCGGGTTCTACTCCTCCACGTTTATTTCGTTTGCTTGACTCGCGCTTATCATAGGATATGAACATGTTTGTATGAAAATAATTAACAAATCACATATTCCTTGCTTTATTATTAACTATTCTACGTTACGGCCAGCCAGTCCAGCCATCCAGTCAGTCGGCTAGCTGTTAAGATTAATATCATTATGCACTTGAATAACGACGTCCCTTGGGAGATTTCCCTTGTGTTATGTTGTTTCATAAACATCATGTTCTATCGTATTGATTAGCTTAATAATTTACTTAGTTATATGTACTGGTAGGATAGGTAAGTAATCACAAACTGTGATTAGCAAAAATATGGACAGTTCTAATATAAACGAAAAAAATTTTTCTTCTTATATTTTGTTTTTGACTCTTTCTTTCGGTTAACCGTGTTGAATTAGATATTTGATATTTAATATTAAATATAAAGAAAAACATTTAAAACTTCTGACATACGAAAACGAGTCAAAATTTTTATTTTAAATATTAATTTTGTGGTATTAATTTCGCAACGCATATTGCGGAATTTATCTTCAGTTATGTATAATATGTATTTATCTTCAAATGTAATTTTAGGTAATTTTTGCGTCGTAATTAAATTATATATTTGTACCTTTTTATAAAATACCAGTTTACCTTCATTTACGTTGGAAGGACACTAGATTGGCTAAATTTCATTTAAAAATTGTTTCTAGTACAAATTACCAAAACATTTGGTGGCGACTCGTAAATAATACTTCAATAACGCTGATAGGTTTTCTGATTGGAAATAGATAAATTAAAAAAGTTTTCTCATGGATCTTAATTATTAATTTCTTTTTTCATTTGCTTCTAAAATTAATGTGTTCTTTAGGAAAAATTGGAAAAATATAGGAAAAAATACAAAAAACATGTATAAACTAAATAATTAAAATTAAATATATCAATGTACACAGTTGCGTTTTCTCACCCTTTTTACGTATTTATAGCCGTTTGGAATCATCAAATCATGCGAGGTCAGAACCGTCAAGCATTGGAATACACGCCGCAACGAGGACGAGGAGGAGGAGGTTCGAACACTTTTGAGCGTGGACGTGTAGTTTATTTATCTATAAGTGACTGGTACATCAGAATAATAGTGTTTTCAGTTGGCTTGTTTTACAGGGTAATCTATTTCGTCGCAACATTATTCTATGGTCTAAATTTTAAAATGGTAGTTAAATATTAATCATTTTGATCACTTTGTCACCAAGCTTTAACAAAGAATAGATATAAAAAGCAAAAAAAAAATAATATTGCAAACGAACATAATATACTTCTTTTATCACTATTTATTCATAAAATAAGATTGTTTTGCAAGCAGAATTGTTTATTTTTGATGGACTTCGTAGATATTGATAGATGGCATTTTCCTCTTACAGTTCATTGTCAAGTAAGAGTAAAAGAGCATTGTGATTTAAATATGGGACCTTTTCACAAAATCTTATTCTTCCAACAGCAAAATTAAGATTAAAGAATAATTAATGTAAGAAGTGTCAAACGATATTCCTAGCAATATTCAAATTTCAATGTAATATTTATCATAATAAAATTGAGTTCTTTGTTTTGTCTTTCCTCTTTTTATAGCCTTTATGTTCATCTTAAATTGATGTAATGGCAATACATAAAGTAAGAGAACGCATATTGAAATACTGAAATATTAATTAAGCCATATAAGCATTCATTAGTTCTGGTCGTATCACATCATATCAGAAAAGTTAACAGAAAAGTTATAAACACTCCTAAACTGTTATATACCTACTGAACTCTTGAACATGTAGTTGATATCTTGCGATTTGCACAAGCGGAGCAAACGAAGTGAGCGTGGTGCGTAGCACCTGGCAAAGCACCATTATGAAAATTGAGGACAATATACAAAGCATAAACGTTCAACCAAACGGCCAGCTGTTTAGTTGGGTCTCTAATTCAATCATCTGCTTGCGACATAAACAAAATACATTTTTAGGTACGATCATCGTCGAGCTCTGTTGCCGTATTTTTAGATAGCCTCATAACGTTGAAAGGTTTTGAACATAACGACCAGCTTAGCGGGACTCCTTTAAGCGAAACAATGGCTTTCGATAAAATATGGTCATGATGTCGGCATGTCAATAACAATTTGGCCACCGATCCAGTAAGTTTATAAACATACGAATAATAAATGGTTTACTAGATATATCATTAAAACTTAGATTTATATTCAAATGAATTACACCATTTCGTGTCTGTTTACTTCACTCATTTCATGTGTGTATGTTAAACGCGTTTTCTTATTAAGATTTCACATCTGAACGGGATAAAATGTTGCCAACCCTTTATTGGTAATAAACACTATCCCTTTCAGACCTGAATAATTTTTTTTCATCTGATTATTTTAGTAAATTCTATGCAACTAAAGTATGAAAAGTAGGAAAAAAATTATCAAAAAATTTGCTAGAGTTAAGCTTTTTGAGAAAAACTCAATTTGAACAAATGTGGTCTCCTGTCCTACATGATTTTTAAACTTACAGTTGTCCTGAAATAAAATAAAATCTCACTTACAAGCATCTTATTTTTTTTAATGTTAATGAAATAACAGAACTAACTAAAAATAAATTAAATTAAATAAATAAATTATTTAATATATGATTAACAAAACTAAGTCTTTTCTCTTGGTCACACTTAGACGTTTTTACAAGAAATTACAGTGAGAAATAAAACTATATGTAAAAAAAAATATTTATGTGTGAAATGCTTATAAACATGTACAAATGTAACCCAAAGAAAAATTATATTCTATGTAAGAAGGTTTAAATCTATCTATAATCATAAAAAATATAATATATCTATAATTATATGTTGTCGCTTCATTCTTCAGATAGTATTTAATTAACAAGGTAGTCCTTTTAAGGTACTAGGTAACTTCGCACAGTTTTAGAGTATGTCATTTGACTTATTCAAAAAACTTCCGTCTGTTTACTTGATCAACCCCGGTCCCGACAAGACTTCATTCTTTTTTCGTGCGTGGTAACAAGCACACGTCTTATACCAACCAGTAACTTTATAGTTTAATATTAAATATGTTGTAAATAGTGTACTAAAAGTTTGAAAATTAGAAAAAAAATACAGAATAAACGAAAGCAACTCGTTATTTCTTCCGATGAGGTAAGTGATTTTATGATTTTTCATAAGTGATTGCGGGTATTTATAAACAATAATTTCGCTTTGTTGAAAAGATGCAGAAAACACGTGTTATCTATAATAGATATAATATCACGTTGTCCGCTAGCATTCCTGGTAGTCTTCTACCTGATGTTTTTTATTATAAACTAAAATTTCGTTTTATCGAAAAGATGCAGAAGTTCGTGTTATCTATAGTATATATATCACGTTGTCCGCATGCATTCCTCAAAACATTCTCGCTCCGACCGCCGCCCAGTGCGGACGTGCAAGACCCCGTTCTCCGTTGATCGGTCCTTTCCCGTTATTCCGTGGCGCTCAGTCTACTGACGTCACAGTTTAGCGTGTTGGTTCCGTGCTACGGTTTTCAAGGTTTTTCTACTCCGTCTGAGTGCTATCGAAGTGCGATTTTTCTTTGCGACTAAGCCCCTTAGTCTTCAAAGTGCTGTGCTAAGTTATGTTGTACTTGTGCTGAGTGCAGTGTTGTGCCCAGCGTAAGTAGTCTGGTTTCAGTGCAAAGGATACTTAACGGTGACAACGAATTTGTACTGAACCAGTCCTTTTATTTTTATTTTATTTCTCTTCTCTATTTTATTTATTTTTCTTCTATTTTTCATATTTATTTTTATCATATCTGTGTGTTTTCGTGGGTATTTGTCCTTTCTGTCGGTAAAGATTGACCCTAACGCGGTCAACTCTTTACCTGCGTACCCTTTTTTTTAGGTTTCTAGGTAGCGGCCTTCGGCGTACTACGGTTAGTTTTAAGTTATTCTCCCCAGCCCCCCTACCGCTGGTAGGGAGGTTTGCCGCTAGGGTTGCTAGGTTTTTATTTAGGAACTCTAGGCATATATATATTGTTGTCCTTCCCCAACCCCTCCGCAATGGCTTCCCTGAACCCCGAGGAGGTTCTCAATAAGCTGATCGCTGATTACGACGCCCAAGGCACTCATTGCCCTTCTCATATGATTCGCACACTGCAATCCTTTCTCCCTCTAATCATGGCACTGATCACACCGGCCCCTCAGGCCACCTCCGTCCCTCAGACCGCTCTGGTCTTAGGCCCTCCCGCGTCCCCTTCCTCCAGTGACATGGAGTGCGAAGTAGACGCCCCTCCGAGCCGCAAGCGCGCACCCGCGACCGAGTCGTCCTCGGACGCCACCCCAACAGGCCCTGAGTCTCCCTTTTTTACGCTTGTTAAGAAGCGCTCTAAGAAGCGCTCGAAACAAGCCCCGGCGCCCTCGATGCCCGTCTCTACACCCCCTGCGGCGTCTTCAACGCCAGCTGCCCCGGTGTCTTCAACACCCGCTCCAGCCCCAGCTTCTGTCAAGGCCAAGGTCCCATCACCCGTTTTCCTTCGGGAAAAGGGTAAATGGACTGAGGTTTCGACATTGTGCAATGAGCACAAGATCCATTACACCCGAGCAGCCAACTCGGGTGAATCTATTAAAATCTTAGTCTCGTCGATAGACGACTTTCGTGCTTTAACAAAGCTCCTCACCGATAAGCAATATGCTTATCACACTTATGCTCTGTCAGAAGAGCGTAAGATCAGAGCGGTACTCAGGGGAGTCCCGTTCGAATTATCGAACGAGGCTATCCTGGAGGATCTGCAGTCCCAAGGCTTTCCGGCACTCGCGGTGCAAAAAATGCACAGCAAGTACGGGAGGCGTCACCCTCTCGCTTTGGTGGTTCTCGCCAACGTCCCCAAGTCCAGGGAGATCCTGAAAGGGGTTAGCACTTTATGTGGCCTCTCTGGGATCTCGATCGAGGCGCCTCATCACCGCGGTCATCCCGGCCAGTGCCATCGGTGCCAGTTGTACGGGCACGCGGCGGCCAACTGCCGCGCACCGCCCAGGTGCGTCAAGTGCCTGGTCCCTCATTTCACTAAGGAGTGCAATCGCACTCCTGAAACTACCTCTCCTCCCGATTGCGTGCTTTGTGGCCAGTCCGGCCACACCGCAAATTACAGGGGCTGCCCTCGTGCACCCCGTTGTATGCGCTCCAATTCCAAGAGGGCGGCACCCAAACAGGCTCCGCGCCTTTCTCAAGAAAACTTTCCGCCGCTGCGTAGCCGGGTTCCTCCGGCTGCTAAGCCTACACAGTCCAGGCCTGCCCCAGAAAACTGGAGGCAGCGCCCCGCATCGAATCCCATCCCGGCTCCTCGCCCATACAAACCCACTCCTCAATCCTCCGTAGCAGACGATATGCGTATCGTCTGCGACGCTATGAAAAATATCGATGTTAGTGAAATCGCAGTCTTAGCCCGTAAACTTAGGGCTTCACGTACTCCGACAGAGCGTTTGCTAGCTCTGGCGGAGCATAGTTCCCTTCTCAATTCATTATAGGTTCATTTAAATGAATTGATCGTTCGAATTGAACTGAAGCGTTCTTCAAACGCTCCGAAACCCATCCCAATCCTCTAGTTCGTGATTCAGTCTCATATACTACTCCTGTGTTAGATTCGAAGTTCAAAGTCGCTAGGCCTAGGAATGCGCAAGCGTACTCATCCACCAGACTGTCAGCCGATCTCGAAGCCCTTCTGGCCGCAAATTCTAATTCTAACGTAAATTCTAATTCTAACGTAAATCCTAATTCTAACGTAAATGCGAATTAATTCAATTTTATTTTGCAATTTTTTAATTTTTGTTTTAATTATTGATTTTCATTTTGAGCACCTTCAGTGCTATGTATTCACCTTCAGTGCTTTGAGCACCTTCAGTGCTATGTAATCCCAGCGGGTGACCCCTTCTGGGCCCCGCTAGCGCGGCCTCTTTCTCCAATTGGCCGTCGCTCAGATGAAGGCTGAGTGGCAAAAATGCACGAGCCGACAGGGGGTTTTTAGTGGGTATGGTCCTGGTAGGCGTCGGGACGAGTCCCACATAACTTTGGAATCGTGCCAGAGTATGCGTCAGGGCATTTTTATCCTCCTGCCCTTCCCGCGGAGGGGAACAAAAAAAATGCATTCCTGGTAGTCTTCTACCTGATGTTTTTCATTATAAACTAAAGTTTCGTTTTATCGAAAAGATGCAGAAATTCGTGTTATCTATAATAGATATATCACGTTGTCCGCATGCAATCCTGGTAGTCTTCTACCTGATGTTTTTTATTATAGTTTTTTAGGTCTGAAAGGGCTATATATAGTATTGAAGTTGAGTTTTATACTTAAGAGTATAATAAAACTTTATGTAAAATTTATTCATTTTAATTTACTGACTTTTTTATTATTTTCTTTTTTAAGCAATAAATAATATTTAAAAAAATTATAAATAAAATCTTCAAACAAGCGCACCGGTTTAAAACTAACATCTGTGTGGGTCGCACAAATTAACGTTTCACCCAGGACTCGAATCTGGGGCCTTCGGCGTATGGAGCAGGGTTTTAACCACTGACTTCCCACGGCCGTGGACAACTAAACAGTAAGAAATGAAAAACAAGAAATTTTTTAATCATGATATAAACATTCCTTTGTGAATTCCTTTTATAACCACAATATGTTTATCTGCTATTACGAAGCACTAATAAATTCTACTTTCAATAAACGTAGGCGTCTTTAGATATACAACTTCATAACGAAACAAAGGAGAATGTGATGAACTATTCTTGGATATTTTTTGTAGGTGTTATCAGAGTACACAACGATTTCAGCAGAATGGAGGCCCTAACTGAGAAAAGTTGGATCTAGGATTTATTTAGATTAATGTAGACTTCTGTAGTGTCAATTATCTTGACGACGTTTATCTCTCATTATGTATTTAAATTTAGCCTGACAACTGACTTATGTGACGAAAGAGACAGCAATGAAAATTACTTCCATTATAGATATTATGATAAATCGAGACTGCTATTAGCTGTATAGAACCATAAGAATGACGTCCGGTTACCTCAGGTGATGGGTCGTTCAATCAGGGTCTTGTGAGTTTCCAACCCCACCTATTCTATCTATAATCTATTCTATCCATACTGCTGTGCAGTATGAAGGAGTCACGCATTGTCATGCAGTAGCAGTAGGGACGGGCAATGATCAAAGCTGGTTGCAGATGTGTGAGCTTTTCCATTGTTACGTTCAGTTTTTTACAATACACACTTGAAAGTATAATAGAGCATAAAAAATAAATTGTCCATTGAAAAATATCCCTGTTCTAGGGTTCCATTTACGTAAAAGGCGTTCATAAGGTGCTAAACCAGGATCTTTTAACTTTTTTAGGGCTTACAATTGTCAAACATTATCCATTGTTCATCAACACGAACCTATATTTCTGAGTCTTTTGAGCAGCTCAAGGCAGGCCTTAACAAGAACGTCGCTCAAAGCGATCATTAAGTTCATGTGGCATCAATTTTTGAAGTTTTTAGCGGGCTACATTCACGCAAATTACTAGTATTGTTTCGATTTAACTTTCAGATTCTGCTAATTTTGCAGTAGGTAAGAAAAGATTGAGCTTTTATTTATTTATTTATTTACTAAAAAGGTGTACCAACCGCATTATACATTTTATTGGATAACATTGGTTATGAACATACTGTATTATTGTTATAAATAATGCTATTCGGGTAGGTACACAGAGCATTGTTATAAAAACTTAAGCGAGGTAAAGTAATGTGGAATAATGTAAATAAAACCTAGTTATCTAGATCTAGAGTATCATCAGTTTTCACAATCGCCGTTAATTCCTTAGTGTTGATCAAATTTTTCGGACGAGTTAAGAAGGATTAAATGCGATAAAAACGTAATGCTTAAGAATAGATGGTATAGTATACACCGAGCGAGCTTGGTGTGGCAGCACCCGGCGAAGCTCCATAATCGAAAGGGGATGATAATTCAAAATTTTGTTGCAAAAACATCATCAGACAACACATTTGTAGTGGCTAAGACAGTATTGTTCAGACGCTCGCAAACTGTGGATGACTTAGTAATTTAGAAGGCAATGTAGATTTTTAGAGGGGAACTTAGATGATAACTGGTGGCTAAGATAGTTTTATTTAGACGCTCGTTGGTTGTGGCTGAGTTATTAATTTAGGCGGCAATATCGATTTTTGTGGCGTAAAGAAGCATTAAAAAGAAGTCCGTTTAATTAGCACCCAATTTTATTTTGTTGTTGTATATCACTGATTTTCAAATAAATTAAAATGCAATGAAAATAAAAATAAATCTCGTTAACATAATAAGAAACAATAACAAAAAAACTGAAATGATAACTAAATAAGTGTTGATGTTCGTGCTTTGCTGTTTACAGCTAATGATTCCAAACTAATCTTTACTATCATAAAGGCATCTGAAAACTAGTTAATATAATTCGTTTATGATTACCAAAACTTGGCCTGTATTGTTTATTTAACACTGAGTTAATCTGAATAAAATTAATACTTATGAAATGTACTACTTAGAAATATAAACGCGTGTTTTCCAATTTCAATAACATTCGAATAATATAATATTTTAAAATCTTTGTGCTACCAACATTAAAGTATGGAAATGAAATAAATACAAAAAAAACTACTTACCACAAAAAAAAGCCTTCTAGTACCTACCTAATACATTAAATATAATATACAAAGCCTTTATAACAAATTGCTTGTACCTTAAAAATATGTATAACGGACACAATCGTCAAAGACTTTTTTCCCAACATTTTTTCCCGCAATGCGACCGACCGCCCTGCATGCAACCCGCCGGACCATGGTAGTAGCGCGTCTATGTTCTCATCGTCGTAACGTTAAACACAAATTACGTTGTATTTGCGTCAAAATAGATTTACATTAAATATCAGAATTTCAAAAACATTTATTCTGTTTCTGTTGGAAATTTTTTTATAGAACTGTTAGTAGAAACATTTTCACCACAAATTCGTAGGGTTTTTGCAGCGCACGCCAAAATAACTTGCAGTTGGCAGGTTTTTTGATACCTTGTGTAACATTATTGCAATTCTCGTAGAGATCTCAGACTGTATTTAAAGAAACTATAGCCTACGTTACTCGCTGATAAAGTAGCTTTTTATAGGTCAAATAATTCTTAAAATCAGTTAAGAAGTTTTTGTGTTTATACTTTACAAACAAACATACAAATAATCAAATATTTCCTCTTCATTATATTAATATAGATAATTTATACCTGTAGCTGTTAGTCTTCATCCAAATGTATATCTTAATATACTATATCAAGATCAACTGAAGAGCAGCGAGCATCTCAGCAATGCTAAAAATAACCTTGCCTAACCTAAGCCTTGGAACCTTTAACTGACTAAGGAACTTATCTTAAAAATTAAAAAAATTATATGGTATAAGATTCTCTGGACATTTTAAAAGCGACGTCTACAAATATCAGTGTTGTTTCTCGAAAAAACCAAGAGAAATTTCGATAATTTAGTGTCACAATAAAACGGGGCGTAACAGAGATCTAAACTTTGGCCCTTCCGTTCATGTATTTGAAACGTCTTTGAGTCCAAAAGTTTGGTCGTCCGTATTCGCAATGTGACTTTAAAACTTCGATGAAACACATTCCCGCTTTAGATAATAATTACATTTTGATGACAGTTTCTTAACATCTAGATTTGTTTTATTTTGGAATAACGATTATTTTTGATGATAAAAAGTTTGCTAAGTAACTATTAATTAAGTAAAAACGTAGCTGGTTCAGCATGATTCTCGCTCCGATCGCCACCCGGTACGGACGTGCAAGACCCCGTTCTCCGTTGATCAGTTTTTACCAGCTCTCCCGCGTCTCCCGATCCATCCGAAATGGACTGCACGTCGGTCACGTCATCTCGCGCGTCATGGCGTAAGCGTACCGCTCCCGGGATTGACTCCGATTCCGCGTCCGAACCGTCGTCGGGCGCCGCTACTTTAACCGGCTCTTCTGAGCCCCCATTCACATTGGTCTCAAAACGCTCCAAGAAGCGCTCAAAGAAAATCTCGGTGTCTTCAACACCCGATACCACCCCGGTGCCTTCCGCACCGCTTATGTCACTCGAAGTGACCGCGTCTCCGTCAAAGCCAGCGACGCGCTGCGCTCCCGTCACACCGAAGCCTCAGCTCCCTCCGCCCTTCTTCCTCCGCGAAAAAGTCTAACCTGTGCAAAGAGCACAAAATCAATTATCTTAAAGCCGCCAACGCAGGCGAAACTATCAAGATTCAGGTTGCGACTATCGACGACTTCCGCGCGTTCACTAGGCTCTTATCACATAGGCAAATCGCTTATCACGCCTATGCCCTCCCGGAGGAGCGAAAGATCCGCGCAGTTTTACGGGGCGTCCCTTTCGAGCTCGCAAACGAAGAAATCCTCGAGGACCTTAAGTCCCAGGGCTTCCCGGCTGAAGCAGTGCACAAGATGAACTCCAACCGTGGTAAACGTTTTCCGTTAGCATAAGATATTTTAGCTAATACTCCCAACTCGAGGGACATCTTCAGAGAGGCTCGCACAATCGGCGGACTCTCGAATATCTCCGTCGAGCGTCCAAACCGTCGCGGACACCCGGGGTAATGCCATCGTTGCCAGCTGTACGGCCACGCAGCGGCTTATTGTTCAGCTCCCCCCAGGTGCGTTAAATGCCTCGATCCGCATATCAAAAAGGAGTGCACTCGCACTCCTGACTCCACCTCCCCCCCTGCATGTGTGGCAAACTACAGAGGTTGTCCGCGAGCTCCGCGCTCTTCCGTAAAGAAGGCCTCGCCTAAATCAGCGCCACCGCTCACTTCCGCTAACTTCCCGCCGCTGCGCAACCAGGCTCCCCCGAAAGCAAAGCCCGTACAGCTGTCGCCTACTCCGGCTCTTTCCTGGAGACAGCGTCCGGCCGCTCCTGCACCAACTTCCCGTCCTATCCTAGCCCCCGTATCTACCGTAGGCCCGCGTGCCGCTCCATCATCTCCACCTCAGTCGTAATTGGCTGAGGACATGAAGACCGTATTCGACGTCATTCAAAACGTCGACATGAAGGAAATCTCCGTACTCGCACGCAAACTGCGAGCCGCCCGCTCTCCTCAAGAGCGTTTATTTGCGTTAGCCGAGCATCACTCGCTTCTAAATTCTTTCTTTCTTTTAACGTTCGTAGCCTTAATACTAACTTTCCTGAGCTCAAACTGTTCCTTCAGAACAACGAGCCAGACTTATTGCTTCTTCAAGAGACGTGGCTACCTTCAAACCGCTCCAGGGGATTCGCTATACCCAAGTACGCGTTTATTCGTAACGACAGGCCCAACTCCATTCTACACACTTTGAGGCCATTCTCGCCCTTGGCCATTCAGTCATTATGTTCGGAGACTTTAAATCCAAACATACTGACTAGACGTGCTTATCAACCAACACCAGCGGTATCGCTCTTCTCGACATCACAAATTCACTTGACTCAGATGTCATCTCTCCCATCACCCACTCACTATCCCGACAACCCGAACCACTCTCCTGATATCCTCAAGTTTGCAATAGTCAAGCGAATCAACCTTGACCTCAGGTCTATCGAACCGCTCGATGACCTAAGTTCTGACCACCGCCCCGTCTCCTACGTGCTAGGACCACCTAACGATAACGTCACCTCTCCTTAGACCTTTACCACCTGGAAAGGCTTTAAAAATACATTAGTTTCAGCCTTAGAGGCCCCGAACTCTCCAGTCGCGATCTCTCCCGAACAATTAGATAGCCCGGATAAAATAGATTCATTAGTAAATTCTCTCACTGATGCTATCAACTCAGCCATCAGTGACAACGAAAAGGTTGCTAAGCAAGGCAAACCCACGCTTCCTTTAGCCGTTAGCAATCTTATTAAAGCTAAGAACGCGGCTCTCCGGAGAACCAAGTTCTATCCCACGCCATCCTATAGATTAGCTGCGAATCAGCTACAACGTAAAGTTAGGTCTTGCCTTGCGGATCTCCAAGACGCTCAGATAAACGATCTCATGGAGTATATCTTCCCGTCCTACCAAGCGTATTATAGAATGGCGCGAGCCTTACGCGTGAAGACGCCTCTCACGTTCATCCTCTCACTCGTCCCGATGGCACTGCCACCTTCAAAGGCGAAGAGAAAGCGGAATGCTTCGCTGACAGCATTGCCTCACAATGCTCGCCCAGCACTCAACCCGCGGATCCCTCCCACATCCAGGCGGTGGAGGACGAAGTCCTCCGCAGAGATTCTCTCCCCATTACCTCCGACCCCGTCACAGTCTCTAATGATGAATGTCTCTTCTCATTAGAAGTCAAAATTCCAAAAAGGCTCCGGGTGCGCATGGAATTTCCAGTCACGCACTTAAGCACCTGCCTCCTGCACAAACTGCAGGTAGTTCAAAACCTCTTTTGCCGCAGGGCTTTTTCTTGTAATCTCGAATTTTATCAATTTTTACAAATATTTTGAACATCAACGGTACTTAATTACTTCCTAAAATTAACATTTAGCTTAAATAATACTGTTAAATTTCATAAAGAGAACTGGAGAATGGAAAGGACTTTAATACAATACTTAAATACATTTATGCTGATTAATTTGCAATTTACATCACAAAATATTACAAAAATACTTAAATACGTTTTGTTAACTGAATACTTAAATTAATAGAAAAGAAAGAAGTGTTTGGAAATGTTATTGGAATGAAGTGATAACTGGCTCTACATCATTAGTTTTAAACAAAATAATATAATTTTTACATATACTGCCTTAAATAAGAGCCACAGTTAATAAGAGTGACTTCATTAATTCTACCCTAAGCGATGGATTGTTTCCGCAGGGTAGATTTTTTGAACTTTCAAGGTGCCCTGATTTACTAGTAAATATTTTATATAGCATTTCAAATGATAAACTAACTTAAATATTTTTTCCCATATGTTCCACACAATTTATTTCCTAAATACTCGTATAAGATTATTGAGCATGGTTGGGATTACTACTATATATAATTAATGGCAATTAAAACATTTATTGCCCTTAATTATGCTCATGTATGTTCATGTACGGTCAAAAAGTCACCTCAATCAAATAGGTTACAAGTCACTTTTGCAGGATTTTCCGAAAACTTTCTCTCAGACTATCGTGTTGATATACTTGACAATACTAATTGTTACCCTTAGATAGCAGTAGGATCACATCAGTCTAGCTAAAATAGTCTAAAAAAATTCTTTTGCTATTCCTGCTTCTTTTGTACGATTAAACTTTTCTTGTGTTTCGTTTAAGATATAATTCGTTAGATGTGTTAAATGTATTTATACTGAGTTACAGTACTTGAATCTACTAAGTTGATGCACATTTGAAGTTTGTGTTACGTTTCAGAGATTATACAATTTAAATAAATTTATTTACCTTTAGTCAATTATTAAGTTTCTTTTGCATTTTTATGAAGTGTGATTATAAAATAAAATAATATAAATTACCAAGAGTTACTGGAAGAGTACCAGATGAATTTGAATTTTTAACGATAATTTACAAATAAACAATTATTCTTCGTAAAGGCCAATCTGAAACGCTACGTCAATGATTTGCCACATATAAATGCCTTAAACTTGAAATTAATTTAACGACGTTAACATAAACAAAACAAAGTTATTTTAATGCATAGTTCTCCTGAATGGCGTACGGTAAATTAAAAATGCAACATAGATAATGTTTAGATTGTTACATATTGTATGTATTACTAATATATTATATGATTGATCATGTAAACGATTCTCAACATTCAGTTACGTTTACTTGCTTACAGTCTTTGAATTTTAATGATTTTTTTTCACTATAATCAGTTTATTTGTGACTTTTTATAAAACAACCAGCTTGTGCTTATAAAATGATACGCTACGAAACATTTCACCTTCAAAATTCTTGGAAACATGCAAAGTTTCCTTACACGCGTCAGGCATTACATTACATTGGTAGTACTTTACGTTATTTCTTCAGGTCCTCTACTCAGCCCGAAATTGCTTTAACAAATTGACAGGCTTCATAAACAAATATTTTGCCTGTTTCAGTGTCGGATTATTGTTTCCTGGCAAAGTCTTCCTGAAGGTTACGTATTTGCTTTCAACGTAATTGAATAAGATGGAATTGTAAGAAACGAATGGTTTTTTTGAGTGAACGGTTTCAGCAAATATATAAACTTGAAGGTTATTTACCTAGAAGGTGAAGGCTTTAGCTAAGATTAATCAATTGAAAGTAATTTTGATAAAATGGTAGAATTACTAAATGGATAGCACAGAACAGTTGCCTGCAAGGTTCATGATGTTTCATAGGGAAAATAACCAGGATAATTATTCTATTAAGTATTGTCGTATTATGGTTAATAAGTGGGTGGGGGGTTTCGTTGTCAAATTATTATACACTTCGGTAAACCTAAGGTATAATAAAACATTAATAAACATTAATAAACATAACTAAACATAAATAAACATAAATAAACATTAGCAAGACATAAGCTGATAAAATAACGCAATATTTCATTAGAAAAAAAAAACCAAGACCTGAACTTCAAAAAATTTCCATTTTCCATTAAAAATTTAACATTACATAACGCCATAATATAAATATTTTCGGCGTAAGTTATGCTTACTGATATTAAAAAAAATATTCTTTGCCACGCTGCTGTCAACCAATCCGCTGCCGTCTGCTTGGCATATACTAATCTTAGCCATTTCCGACTTTTTCTTATTTTCATTTTATTATTTTTCTTTCTTGATTTTAGGAAAATATCTTGATTTTAGCAACACCAGTATACATAACCAACTTGTGCTCCATTGCAAGAACAAATGACAACAATTGGATTATAGAACTATGATAATATAATACAGAATAATACAGGATCAGAGGTAGGATCCTATATATGAGCATAGATATATGTTAGTGTAATACCCCCATGTAGCAAAGGTTCAAATTAATTAGTTACCTGAGTTTGCCTGCGGCTTTGCTCGCGATTCCTTTTAACCCAGATAAGCCTGAAATTATTTTTCTCAAAATCTTTATAAATGTTTTATTTGTTGAGTAAAAGAGGTCTTAGACAACCCGTAAAAAATAAAAGAAAAAAATCTGGGTAGTAAGGCTTTCGAGGAAATGGGCGTCCTATATATAGGGCAGTAGGATTATTATAGGTAGTAAACAATGAAATTATAATGTCCAATAATCAGCTTTATTGCTGTTTTTATGATTGAAAATTGGTCATAAAAATTGGTAATAAAAATTAAATTTTAAACTAAATTAGATTTTTATGAGGTGGTGATCTAAAAATACTTTACACAAACTCCAACATTACATTTCTTGCAGAAAGTCAGACATTTTTTGTGGGTTGTCGGCACCGTGTTTGTTTTCATTGAGGGATAACTAAATGGTTTATTTTTTCTGTACGAATATCTTTGTGTTCTGTTAGTGAAGGTCGACTTGGTCTTTCCCTGATTCCTATTAGATTCAACCAAAACAATTGCTACCCTTCTTTGGAAACCTAAATGGTCTAGTTTCCCATCACAAAAAGTCGGCACAACGCTCGTACCTAACCCCAATGCTTTTTATATATGAGGTTGCACATAGTAGTAGCCCCTTGATATGGTTCCATCCATAATGCGTACTCAAGACGAGTAGCGCAGGCCCATGATTTGAACACATAACCGATCGGGTTTCCACTGATGTGCTGTTTGCAACCATGTCGCCCATAATAAGTAATCTTCGTCTACACAATAGTATTAATCAAGTGCAGCAAATTCTAAAACTTTTTTTATTAAGCAATGTTACAAGTGTACGGATTGTATACTTGTCTTGAGGATCTAAGGAGAATTTCCCAATACATATTCGCCTGAGCGGCAGCCATGAACTCACTAGTAAAACGCCAATAAAACTATTTATTTCTTCACAGGTTATTGTTTTTTGCAGCGTACTTGTTACTTTATCTCACTAATAATGATACAACATCATCATCGAAAAAATCCTGAAACTGTTCTATAGGTCGCTATTTTTGAACTGCGCCCAATACTAGAGGCCATACAACAAGCGTTTTTTGTAAGTCTCGCTAGCTCCAAGAATAAATACATTTTCGTTTAGGAATAGGCGCAGGAGGATCCTCCACAGCATCACTAGTTTTTATTTGAAAGATATTAACAAAATATTTTCTTGCTGGTGTTGTCATATTGCTGTAGGGTTTCATATTAGGTCTTTACCTATGAAATTGCCATTTTTCACGAAATAAATGAAGCGTAATTTTTTTATATATTTTTTATTTCTATTAATCAAAATAATCACCCATGCAATCAATGCATCTTTGCCAACGCATTGGTAGCTTATTGATGCCTTTCTTGAAGAAATCAGCTGGACGGGAGGCAACAAATTCTTCAAAGGCATTTTGTACTGCCTCTCGGGTATTGAATTTTTTTCCCGCCAAGAAGTTATCCAAATTCTTGAAAAAGTAAAAGTCTGTAGGCGCAAGGTCTGGTGAGTACGGCGGATGACGGAGAACTTCCAACCCCAACTCTTGTAGCTTGGAGACCGTCTGCTGTGCAGTATGAGGTCGCGCGTTGTCGTGCAGGAGCAGTGGAGCCGAACGATTGACCAAAGCTGGTTGGAGACGTGCGAGCTTCTCCATCATTGTGTTCAGTTCTTCACAGTACACATCTGCAGTAATGCTTGTCCCGTTTGGCAAGAAGCTGTGATGAATTACACCCGCGTTAGACCACCAAACAGTGATCATCACTTTTCTAGGGGTAAGTTTTCGTTTAGGGCATTGTTTGGGTGCTGAACCAGGGTCCAACCAACTTGCTGAGCACTTACGATTGTCAACCAGGATCCATTTCTCGTCACATGTAACAATGCGGTTCAGAATTCCTTCATTTGTATGCCTGCTGAGCAGTGCAAGGCACGTCTCCACGCGTACTTTGCGCTGGCGGTCATTGAGTTCGTGGGGTACCCATTTGTCAAGCTTTTTTACCTTGCCAATTTGACGCAAATGGACCAATATTGTTTTGATGCTAACGTCGAAAGCTGCTGCTAATTCAGCCGTGGATTGAGTTTTATCAGCTTCCACAATTGCCTTTAATTCGTCATTGTCGACCAAAGTTTTCAGACGACCACGGGGTTCATTTTTCAGGTCAAAATTTCCAGAACGGAAGCGGGTAAACCAATAACGGGTGGTGCGTTCGTTTGTAGTGTTCGCTCCGTAAACGTCGTTGATGTTGCGTGCCGCTTGTGCCGTTTCGCTGCCACGACGGTACTCATACTCCATAATTACTCGAATTTTTAACTTATCCATGATGACGCAAAATGTTCGAATGCGTTGAAAACAAAACACAAACTATTAAACAAATGACGATTTTAGAAAAAGAATTCCATGTTTGTCAAATAAAATTAATTTGAAATTAGAATAATCAGTCAAAAAAAAAATATTTTCATTTGAAATGGCCAGTACGGCAAAACGGCAGTTTCATAGGTAAAGACCTATTATTTAGTCTAGGACTGTCTTTGTATATCAACCACGCTGCGCTGAATGCGCGTAATACAAAAGTGACTCATGAAAATACCAGGGCGGGACCAAGATGTTTAATTTCTAGAATGTTTTTTTTTTATATAAGAATCAAACAATCGTTTCACTATTGTATGGATTTACAGAATAATAGGTGGCATCAAAAGTATATTTGTTCACTATACATATACTTCAAAATTTTAAAAGTTTACTAACCAATCATTTGCGTTAAAATTGGAAAAAGTGCCAAACGTGCAATAATTTTGAAATGCTGTTGGTCGTCTCAACAAATAAATAGGTATAATTAAAAACTCCACTTAATTACTAGTAGTCTTTGTGAGCTGCTTCGCCATCAAGAACTATAGTATAACTAACTGTTTTTGGACAAATTTTCTATTTTGAAATAAAACCGTCAAATATTTGTTAAAATGTGCTTGTAAAATTAGCTTTTTTTATAAAGTACATAATCTTTTCTTGTTATAAAATAACAAACAATTTCGTTTGTTATCAATGAACTTATTCGATTTCCAAATGTTGTACAAGTTTTTTTTTTAATTCTATGAACGCAGTTTTCCTTTACTGTAAACTCAACCACATAGTCCCTTAGAACAAATATTTCTATCTTTAAATAGAATAATATCATAAGTTCCTTTTACCACTTAGATAACAAAGGTGGATATTTCAAAAACTAAGCTTACTAAGTTAATATATAAAACTCGAAATTTTTTTTCCCCCTGGAATTATGCAGTTTCCTTAACCAAGTAACCCGTTAAACAACTAATAAAAAAACGACATTTATGTTCCAACAACTACTTCCAGTTTTAATATTCCGTGCGTCATTTTTATCTGCAACCGAGTACATGTAGTTATGTACGGTGTAATCATGGTTCCATCAAAAGAGCCCATCTCCCTGAGTCCCGAGCTATCAGAGCATTCATTTGTGTGTTGATGGTGACTGCAATTATAGTATGTGAGCTTGAGAATCATGATGTAACGTAACATGTGCACAATTCCTAGGAACACAATTTAACTTTAATTGATCAAGTGGTGATTATGATTTGTATATGAAATCAATACAAATATACTTAAACTATAAAGAAGTTTTAAGTTTATATGTTTGACTCGAAAAAAAGTTTGTTTTTATTCAATGGAATGTTCATCACATCACAATAAAAAAGCTTAAAAGGCTGTCAATGCTTTTTTTTGTATGAATATTAGTGTCTCCTTTCCCAAACAAACTATAAATTCTGGTCTACAGCTCCCCCGCGTCTTCCATCCCCAGCGAAATGTCGTGGGTTTCCGACACATATTCACTCTCGTCGCCCTGTCGCATCTGAACCATCCAGACCCATTCAAGTGACTTTGAGGCCATTCTCGGTCTTAGGCAATCCGTCAATATTATGTTCGGAGACTTCAACTCCAAACATACTTACTAGACTTACCTATCCACCAACACCAACGGAGTTATAATCCTTAACATCACAGAATCACTTTTGGCAGCCCCAAATCCCCCCTCGTGATTTTATCCACGCGGGAAAAAAAGACTTGACTTCTTCAACTTAGGCATCAGTGCCAACGAAAACGTTGCTGAACGAGGCAAACCTAAGCGTCCCTTAGCAATCATCAAAGCAATGAACGCGGAACGTGACTCTCAGCAGAGCCAAGTCTACCCCACCTCCGCCTATAGATAAGCTGCAAATCAGCTACGACGCAAAGTTAGGCCTGCTTTTTAGATCTCAAACATGCTCAGATGAGCGATCTCATGGAGAATATTTTTCGTCCCACGTAGTGTACTATACACACACTCTAACACAAAGACGCCCTCACTCCCTCCCTACCCCTCCTATAACTCGTCCCAATGGCACTACCGTCTTCGAAGACGAGGAGGAAAGTGAATGCTTCGCAGATAACATTGCCTCACAATGCTCTCCCAGCAACCAACTCACAGACCCTTCACACATCTAGGTGATGGAAGACGAAGTCTTCCGCAGATATTCTCTACCCTTCTACAGTCTCAATGTCTAAAGGTGAAATCTCTCTTCTCATCAGAAGTCGAAAAATCCAACAAGGCTACGAGTGCGGATGGAATTTCCAACCAAGGACTTAAGCATCTGCCCCAGCAAGTGCTTACCTTGCTAGCTATCATCAAGAAGGCAGCAACAGTCTTAGGCATGCGCAAGCCAGGTAAACCTCAGAACATCCCGGCTAGTCAAGGGTTTCGATAGTCCGGTACAAGGGTCTGATTTTCAAACTTAACAGTACAGTATAGTCGGATCCTATTTCAAAGATCGCTTACTTTCGATTTCAACAAGTTTTTCAACATAATACTAGTTTTGAGTATAATGGTATGCCGGGGTGAAACAGACTAGGTATCGGTTTTATGTGGAAGCATTTATTGTAAAAATAATCGTTTACTTGGCCCTACTAATTCGCCGTGGGAAGAAACAAATTTAATGTATTTCTTACTTTTGTCACCTAAATTATTGTTGTAAAAACCCTTATCCAACCTATTACTAAAATAAGTGCTCACGTAGATAGTACGGAGAAGCCGGGGAAGGCAAGACATTTAAAAGAAGGCAGAGTATCCTAGTGTTCCAACGAAGGACTGGGAACCACTGAAGATGCTTTTGAAATCGGAAGGTCTGTAATCTGAATATGTAGCGAATATTTAATGTTTTTAAGCACTCCAGTTTATTTAATAGCTTCTCTGTGGTATCCAAATAGCGCGCGTCTGCATAATTAATAATACGTTGAACAAGAGTAATTTTAGTCGACAAAGGTAAGACCTTTTGTAGCTGTTTCAAAGAGTACAAAAAGAATAATTTCGGACGGAGTTCACTAATATGAGCATTCCGAGCACGTCAAATTTGAGTCCAAAATAACGCCCAGATTTCAAGTAAGAAGTACGAGAGGAAAGTTGGGAAAATCAAGGAAACTGCGTATGGGTTGACTTTAAGTTGGGTAAATAAGCCAAGTAAAGGACTTAGCACAGTCATTGATGCGACAGAAACCGCCATTAATCGAAGAAACTGTAGTATTTGTAGAGCGTACTGTCTTAAACGTAGAGTAGGTATCTTAAAGGTCAACTAAATACCTACTAATAATCATTAAGTGGCTGTTACATAACTATAACATGCAAAAAAAGCTCTGTGTCACACACAGAGCTATACCGTCTGCGTATAAATGCAATTTGGAGGAAATTCCTGTCGGAATTTATAAAAACAGAGAGCACCAATAGACATATAATGAGTCTCGGTCTGCGTGCGTTCTCGAGCGCACGTCGATCGCAGACGCCTTCCCGCTCTTTTAGCCCCCGCGCTAATTGAGCACCCAAATTTCATAGTTGTTTACCGTATTAAGTTTCTAACGCCGTTTTCACGGCGGACAGTGGCTCTTTAACCGTACTTCTAATAAGTTTCTAACGCCATTTTCACGGCGATCAGTGACTTGTTAACCGTACTTCGTGGAACGTGAGCTTCGTCGACGGGAATTCGTTGTTCCAGGACTTCAAGTGCCGTGTTCGAGTAAGTTATCCGCGTCGTCCTCAACCACCCTACTGCGTGTAGGGTGGTTTTTAGGAAGTTAGTCATCGTTGTTAGGTTCATATATTGTCCCTCCTCAACCCCTCCGCAATGGCTTCCCTAAGCATTAGGGAAATTCAAGATCAGCTGGTCGCTGCTCACGACGCTAAAAGCTCCTACTGCACCCCTAAAATGATTCAAACACTTCAATCCTTTCTCCCTCACATCGAGGAATTGATTTCCAAACTGGTCGTTCAGGCCACCCCCGTCCCTCAGACCCCTCAGGTCTTAGGCCCTCCCGCGTCCCCTTCCTCCAGTGACATGGAGTGCGAAGTAGACGCCCCTCTGCGCCGCAAGCGCGCACCCGCGACTGAGTCTTCCTCGGACGCCACCCCAACTGGCCCTGAGCCTCCCTCTTTTACCCTTGTTAAAAAGCGCTCTAAGAAGCGCTCGAAACAAGACCCGGCGCCGTCGACGCCCGTCCCTACACCCCCTGCGGCGTCTTCAACGCCAGCTGCCCTGGTGTCTTCAACACCCACTCCGGCCCCAACTTCTGTCAAGGCCAAGGTCCCACCACCCGTTTTCCTTCGGGAAAAGGGTAAATGGACTGAGGTCTCGACACTGTGCAATGAGCACAAGATCCTTTACACCCGAGCGGTAAACTCGGGTGAATCTATTAAAATCACTGTCTCGTCGATAGACGATTTCCGAGCTTTGACTAAGCTCCTCACCGATAAGCAATATGCTTATCACACTTATGCTCTGTCAGAAGAGCGTAAGATCAGAGCGGTACTCAGGGGAATCCCGTTCGAATTATCGAACGAGGCCATCCTGGAGGATCTGCAGTCCCAAGGCTTCCCGGCACTCGCGGTGCATAAAATGCACAGCAAGTACGGGAGGCAACACCCTCTCGCTTTGGTGATTCTCGCCAACGTCCCCAAGTCCAGAGAGATCCTGAAAGGGGTTAGCTCTATTTGCGGCCTCTCTGGGATCTCAATCGAGGCGCCTCATCGCCGCGGTCATCCCGGCCAGTGCCATCGGTGCCAGTTGTACGGGCACGCGGCAGCCAACTGCCGCGCACCGCCCAGGTGCGTCAAGTGCCTGGTCCCGCACTTCACTAAGGAGTGCAATCGCACTCCTGAAACTCCCTCTCCTCCCGATTGCGTGCTTTGTGGCCAGTCCGGCCACACCGCAAATTACAAGGGCTGCCCTCGTGCACCCCGTTGCATGCGCTCCAATTCCAAGAGGGCGGCACCCAAACAGGCTCCGCGCCTTTCTCAAGAAAACTTTCCGCCGCTGCGTAGCCGGGTTCCTCCGGCTTCTAAGCCTACACAGCCCAGGCCTGCCCCAGAAAACTGGAGGCAGCGCCCCGCATCGAATCCCATCCCGGCTCCTCGCCCATACAAACCCACTCCTCAATCCTCCGTAGCAGACGATATGCGTATCGTCTGCGACGCTATAAAAAATGTCAATGTTAGTGAAATCGCAGTCTTAGCCCGTAAACTTAGGGCTTCACGTACTCCGACAGAGCGTTTGCTAGCTCTGGCGGAGCATAGTTCCCTTCTCAATTCATTGTAGGTTCATTTAAATGAATTGATCCCTAAATCATGCTTCGGCCGACCTCTGCCCAGCCCCGGCTTCACCGGAGGCTGCCCAGAACGGCCACCAACTCATGTCCCTTTGAGCACCTTCAGTGCAACTTTCACTACAGGCGGAAGACCCGCTAGCGGGTCTCTGCCAGCGCGCCCAACTTCCCGACGGGTGTCGCTTCCGATGAAGGCTAACGGTAATAACTACAGCCAACAGGTGGTTTTTAGTGGGTAGGTGCCATTCTGGTGAGTCCCACATAACCCCCCCGCAGAGGTAAATAGACATATAACGCCACATTGGGGGACGCCCACCGCAATATCACGCCAATCAGAGTAAGGCTTGATAAGCCGAACCCGTTTTGTATTTTAATTAATTTGATTACTTATAAAAATTCAACATCGCATAAATTTATGACAGTCTCAAAAGTATTTTAGTTATATTTAAACAAAAAATATAAATTATATTTAAACATTAAATATAATGAACATTTTTCGAAAAAAACAAAGATATCATATGATAAGCGTCCCATCTAACACAACTAAACTGTATTTAAACGCCTTTTTTTTTTTAAAGAAACCACCAGGTTTAGAACAGTAATACGATACTTATGATATTCACTAACTACTGTTTAAATAAAACAATGGATTCGGACTAACATTGCAAGTTTGCATTGTAAGGTTTCTAAGTTGGCAAAGAACTACCATCTGAGCACAACAAATGAAATCTCGTTACTTACAAACATTCGTCAAAGGTCCATGCAATGTAACATGTGTAAATTATTTAAGCAATTTTATTAATGTGAATGAAACGCAGAACCACTTTTCTGATCTTAAAAGATTTATTTTTAAATTTTTATATAAAAATACAAAATTAACAACAAATTCATACAAATCAGCCAGTCAATAAACCTTACAAATCAGGTATAATGAAATCTTTTGATAAAAAAAGATCACAATACGCCTATACGTACGCTTACTTTGCTAACCTTCGTGTTCATAGGGAAATTATATAAGTTAAATGCAGTTTTTCACAACCGTATTCTAAGGTCACTCGAAATTTCCTTCACTAGACTCTACCTCAGTTGAGCATTTTGGTATTTTGAATTGTTTTTAGTTCCAATTTTCTTTAAACTGTTTGCGATATTAATAATATTGATCTATATTTATATTATTAATATAAGTGTATTTTTGTGTGCACAGTAAATAACAATACAGAATCACTGTACAAGTACCTCACTTATCTTTCATAAAAATATTTCCCTCATACATTACTTCGCATCTGTAAAATTACAATTTTGTTTTTCTATAAGACTTCAGAACCTCCGATATTGACTCCTAGTAGTAAATAACAACGTCACCACCCTACAGCTATTAACGTATCGACGAAATAAAATTGAACCCATTAAATAAATTATGAACCGTGATGCATGAAAAGAAACATAGACAATAAAATGAAATACTGCGTGATCGTTTATTCATAATACGAAATCGTTTTCTTTTAAGCGCATTTATATAGCGCCGGAGTATTAATTCAAGTAGGATATACTTATGGTAGACAAATTACTATGGTAGACAAGTTCACAGTCTAGATTTTAAATAATTATCTTGTAAATAAATCTAGGGATAATAATAAAAAAATATTTAAGCTATTTGGGTAAGCTTTTGTCTTCCATCTCACCTGATGGAAAGTGACGATGATGACAAGGATTTTACAACCCTAACCAAGAGGTGCCTATTCAATCTACTCTTATAGATTGCAGGGCTATTAGTTTAAGGAAAGGTAGACGCAGGCAGCTCATATCACATTGTCGGTGCGACCAAAGTTGGTTCTACTTTTAGGTGTTTGACCATGAATAGATGGAATCCTTGCCTGTGCTTTGTAGTCTGATGTTGAAATGCAAAGGGTTAACTCGAACAAAGGATTCGTACACTTTCCAAAATGCATCCTATAAAATACCGACATACCAGCAACTGTGCGACGTTGCTCAAGACTGTGTAGTCTTCATCCGTGAGCGATAAGTTTATTACTACATAATCGACAAGTTGGGGTGCAGTGTACATTTGTCCTAAAATATTTATTTCTTGTTTAATATGTTTGGTCTTTTGTTTTTTTTTTCTTTTATAAACATTCTCAATAACGAATGAAACAGAATTGTTCGAAATATTAGGTCTAATATATAAAATATTATTATATATATTATATATATTAGGTCTAATATGAATAATATTATTTACCTATGAAATTGCCGTTTTTCACGAAATAAATGAAGCGTAATTTTTTATATATTTTTTATTTCTATTAATCAAAATAAATACCCATGCAATCAATGCATCTTTGCCAACGCATTGGTAGCTTATTGATGCCTTTCTTGAAGAAATCAGCTGGACGGGAGGCAACAAATTCTTCAAAGGCATTTTGTACTGCCTCTCGGGTATTGAATTTTTTTCCCGCCAAGAAGTTATCCAAACTCTGGAAAAAGTAGAAGTCTGTAGGCGCAAGGTCTGGTGAGTACGGCGGGTGACGGAGAATTTTTTTTTTTTTTTTTTTTTTTGGTTCCCCTCCACGGGAAGGGCAGGAGGACATAAAAAATGCTCTGACGCATACTCCGCGCGCGCGATCGGAGTTATGTGGGACTCGTCCCGACGCCTACCAGAACCATACCCACTAAAAAACCCCCTGTCGGCTCGTGCATTTTTGCCACTCAGCCTTCATCTGAACGACGGCCAATTGGAGACAGAGGCCGCGCCAGCGGGGCCCTTAAGGGGTCACCCGCTGAGATTCACATAGCACTGAAGGTGCTCAAAAATGAAAAGTAAAAATAAAAACATTAAAAATGAAAAATAAAAATTGCATTAATTCGGATTTACGTTAGAATTAGAATTTACGTTAGAATTAGGATTTGCGGCCTGAAGGGCCTCGAGAGCTAAAGTTAACTGCGAAGGTTCGCCCGTGTGCGCGTTTCTTGGCCTAGCGACTTTGAATTTCGAATCTAACACAGGAGCAGTATATGAGACTGAATCTCGAACAAGATGATTGGGATGGGATTCGGCGCGTTTGAAGAACGATTCTGAGAGTGTTTTGAAGTGCTGTTGCACTGTAGGTAGTTCAAGATCTCTCTGCAGGTCCGCGTTGCGCACGTACCAAGGTGCGTCTGTGGCCCTGCGGCAGAAGAGATTTTGAACTACCTGCAGCTTATACAGGATGGAGGGATTGGCGTGGGCAAAGACTGGCGAAGCATATGACATGACGGGTCTAACGCAGACCTTATAAAGCGTACGTTTATTTCTAAAAGACATTTTACTTTTTCTACCTATCATACTATTTAAGCGGCTTAAGTAGAAACGCGCGAGTTTCGTTACTCTATCGACGTGTGGCTTGAAAGAAAGCGTCTGGTCTAAGGTGACGCCTAAGTATTTGATAGTGCGCTTCCAGGGGATGGGAATACCTAACATTCGAATGTGAGGATCGTTGCGGCGATTACGACGTTTGTGGTCGAATAGAATGGCAGAACTCTTTTCTGGGTTGACATCGATACGCCATTTTTGAAACCAAACACCGAGGGCGTTTACGGCCTTTTGGAGTCTGGTGATGTTATACGGGATCCTTTTACCTTTAGTGTAAAGGGCGGTATCGTCTGCAAAGAGGGCGAGTTCGACGCCTTTCGGCGGGATGGGCATGTCATTAGTGTACACGGTGTACAGCAGAGGAGCGAGGACTGAGCCTTGCGGGACTCCAGCCTTTATGGGACGAGGCGCGGAGAGCGTGCCTTCATGTTTGAATCGAAACGTACGGTCTTTAAGAAACGACGCGATTAATCTGACTAGGCGAACCGGTAAGCCTATTTTATAGAGTTTAAAAACGAGACCGCTGTGCCAGACTTTGTCGAATGCCTTGGCTACGTCAAAGAGAACCGCGATTGATTTTTTACGATGCGGATAGAATCCTTCGAGAATGTACTCGACGATTCGATGGACTTGCTGAGGGCAGGAGTGCTTAGCGCGAAAGCCGAACTGGTGGGGAATAATGAGAGGGTCGCCATCCGTTGGAAACAGATGGTTCCGCATTCGAGAGAGTATGACTCTTTCGAGAAGTTTAGACATTGCCTTGAGGAGGCTGATGGGTCTGTGATTAGCCGGGATGTTCAAAGGTTTACCCGGCTTGGGAATGCCTATGACTGTCGCTTCTTTCCAGGCTTTTGGAAAGTAGCTATGGTCGAAGCAGGCATTGAAGATGATAGCTAACAAGGTAAGCACCTGCTGTGGCAGGTGCTTAAGTGCGTGGTTGGAAATTCCATCCGCACCCGGAGCCTTTTTGGACTTTTGCTTTCTAATGAGAAGCAAGATTTCATCATTAGAGACTGTAACGGGGTCGTCGGTGATGGGGAGAGATTCTCTGCGGAGAACTTCGTCCTCCACCGCCTGGATGTGGGAGGGATCCGCGGGTTGCGTGCTGGGCGAACATTGTGCCGCTATGCTGTCGGCGAAGCATTCGGCTTTCTCTTCGACTTCGAAGGCAATGGTGCCGTCGGGACGAGTGAGAGGAGGAACGTGAGAGGCGGTGTCTACGCGTAAAGCTCGGGCCATTCGATAATACGCTTGGTGGGACGGGGAGATATTCTCCATGAGATCGTTAAACTGAGTGTCACGGAGTTCCGCGAGGCGAGACCTAACTTTACGTTGAAGCTGATTCGCAGCTGTTCTATATGCGGGCGTGGGATATTTCTTGGCTCTCCGGAGAGCCGCGTTCTTAGCTTTAATGAGATTGCTAACGGCTAAGGGAAGCGCGGGTTTGCCTTGCTTAGCAATGATTACGTTGTCGCTGATGGCTGAGTTGATAGCATCAGTGAGAGTATCGACTACTGAATCTATTTTGATCGGGCTGTCTAATTGGTCGGGCGAAATCGCGAGCGGAGAGTTCGGTGCCTCTAAGGCTGAAACTAACGTATTTTTAAAGCCTTTCCAGTTGGTAAAGGTCTTTGGCGGTGTGACGTTAACGTTAGGTGCGCCTAGCACGAGGGAGACGGGGCGATGGTCGGAGCCTAGGTCATCGAGCGGTTCGATGGACCTGAGATCAAGATTGATTCGCTTGATAATTGCAAAGTCGAGGATGTCAGGAGAATAGGTCGGGTTGTTGGGATAGTGAGTGGGAGTGATGGGGGATATGACGTCTAAGTCAAGGGAGTTAGTGATGTCGAGGAGAGCGATACCGCTGGTGTTGGTCGATAGGCACGTCCAGTCAGTATGTTTGGAGTTAAAGTCTCCGAACATAATGACTGAATGGCCGAGGGCGAGAATGGCCTCAAAGTCGCTGCGGATTGGTCTGGTACCACTAGGTATGTAGACTGAAGCTATGATGATGGTCGGATGACCAGTCATAGCCAATCTACACACCGTGGCCTCCATGTTGAGGAGAGGAGGGGTAGGGAGAGGACAGCAATGGAAGCCTCTTTTGTAATATATAGCGGTGCCGCCGTAACCGTCGGAGTTGGGCCTATCGTTGCGAGTAAACGCGTACTTAGGTATAGCGAATCCCCTGGAGCGGTTTGGAGTAAGCCATGTCTCCTGGAGAAGGAATAAGTCAGGTTCTTTGTTCTGAAGGAACAGTTTAATCTCGGGAAGGTTGGTATTAAGGCTACGAGCGTTAAAAGATACTAGGGATAAGCCCTTAGGTTTAATACGACTGGACGCGGGATTCGCGGGTCTAGACATTAAAATTTAATTATTTAAAATTTACAAAAATAAAAGAATTTACAACGAACTTAGGAGCGAGTGATGCTCGGCTAACGCGAATAAACGCTCTTGAGGAGAGCGGGCGGCTCGCAGTTTGCGTGCGAGTACGGAGATTTCGTTAATGTCGACGTTTTGGATGACGTCGAACACGGTCTTCATGTCCTCAGCCAACGACGACTGAGGGGAAGATGACAACGCGGGACGCGGCCCTACGGGAGCTACGGGAGCTGGGATGGGTCGGGAAGGTGCAGGCGGGACGGCCGGACGCTGCCTCCAAGACAGAGCCGGAGTAGGCGTCGGCTGAACGGGCTTTGCTTCCGGGGGACCCCGGTTGCGCAGCGGCGGGAAGTTGGCAGGAGTGAGTGGCGGCGCCGGTTTAGGCGCGACCCTCTTGGTGGTGGAGCGCGGAGCGCGCGGGCAACCCCTGTAGTTTGCTGTGTGGCCGGACTGGCCGCACAGCACACAGGCAGGGGGGGAAGTGGATTCGGGAGTGCGAGTGCACTCCTTAGTGAAGTGAGGATCCAGGCATTTTACGCAACTGGGGGGAGCTGAACAGTTAGCAACTGCGTGGCCATATAGCTGGCAGCGGTGGCACTGCCCAGGGTGACCGCGGGGGTTGGGACGCTCGACGGAGATGTTCGAGAGTCCGCAGATTGTACGAGCCTCTTTGAAAATCTCCTTCGAGTTGGGAGTATTGGACAGTATTACTAGCGCTAACGGAAAACGCCTACCGCGGTTGGAGTGCATCTTGTGCACTGCTGTGACCGGGAAACCCTGAGACTTAAGGTCATCGAGAATGTCTTCGTTGCTGAGTTCGAACGGGACGCCCCGTAGTACTGCGCGGATCTTACGCTCCTCCGGGAGGGCGTAGGTGTGATACGCGATTTGGTTTAATCCGAGTAACCTGGTAAACGCGCGGAAGTCGACGACAGTCGCTAATTGGATTTTGATTGTATCGCCAGCGTTGGCGGCTTTTAAGTAATTAATTTTGTGCACTTTGCACAAGTTGGAAACCGCGGTCCAGCGCGCTTTTTCACGCAGGAATACGGGCGGAGGGAGCTGAGGCTTCGGCGGGACGGGAGCGCAGCGCGTCGCTGGCTTCGATGTGACCGACGGAGACGCGGTTACTACGAGCGATTTTAACGGCGCGGGGGCTGGTGTTGAAGACACCGGGGAGGGCTCGGGTATTGAAGATACCGAAGCTTTCTTAGAGCGCTTCTTGGAGCGCTTGGCGACAAGTTGAAAGGCGGGCTCAGGAGAGCCGGTTAAGGTGACGGCATCTGACGACTTGTCAGACGCGGGTTCGGAGTCGCTCCCGAGAGCGGTACGCTTACGACGCGACGCGTGAGAGGATGCGACCGATTCGCAATCCATCTTGGACGAGGCGGGAGACGAGGAAGAGCTGTAGACCTGAGGGGTCTCGACGTTGGAGGCCTGAGGGGCCGGGGTTGAGGCCTGAGGGGCCGGGGTTGAGGCCTGAGGGGCCGGGGACGCGATTGATGCCTGCAAGGCCTGCGTTATGATGTCTTTCGGGATGTAGACGCCTATCGCAGCAAGCGCCTGGGTGAACGCGTTAATAGCGCTTAGCGGATCCATTAGGGAGGGTTGGGCACTAATATTAATAAATAAATGTATAATAAAAGATGCCTAGTACCTAAAAAAAAACCTAGCAAAATCCTAGCGGCAAACCTCCCTACCAGCGGTAGGGGGGCTGGGGAGGAAAAACTTTAAACTAACAGTAGTACGCCGAAGGCCGCTACCTAGAAAACCTAAAAAGGGTACGCAGGTAAAGAGTTGACCGCTTTAGGGTCAACCTTTACCGACAGAAAAAACAGATACATACGAAAACACACAGATATGATAAAAATAAATATGAAAAATAGAAGAAAAATAAATAAAATAGAGAAGAGAAATAAATAAAAATAAAAAGGACTGGTTCAGTACAAATTCGTTGTCACCATTAAGTATCCTTTGCACTGAAACCAGACTACTTACGCTGGGCATAACACTGCACTCAGCAGAAGCACAACACTACTTAGCACAGCACTTTGAAGACTAAGGGGCTTAGTCGCAAAGAAAAATCGCACTTCGATAGCACTCAGAGGGAGTAGAAAGAACCTTGAAACCGTAGCACGGAACCAACACGCTAAACCGTGACGTCAGTAGACTGAGCGCCACGGAGTATCGGGAAGGGACCAAACGACGGAGAACGGGGTCTTGCACGTCCGCACTGGGCGGCGATCGGAGCGAGAATGACGGAGAACTTCCAACCCCAACTCTTGTAGCTTGGAGACCGTCTGCTGTGCAGTATGAGGTCGCGCGTTGTCGTGCAGGAGCAGTGGAGCCGAACGATTGACCAAAGCTGGTTGGAGTCGTGCGAGCTTCTCCATCATTGTGTTCAGTTCTTCACAGTACACATCTGCAGTAATGCTTGTCCCGTTTGGCAAGAAGCTGTGATGAATTACACCCGCGTTAGACCACCAAACAGTGACCATCACTTTTCTAGGGGTAAGTTTTCGTTTAGGGCATTGTTTGGGCGCTGAACCAGGGTCCAACCAACTTGCTGAGCCCTTACGATTGTCAAACAGGATCCATTTCTCGTCACAAGTAACAATGCGGTTCAGAATTCCTTCATTTGTATGCCTGCTGAGCAGTGCAAGGCACGTCTCCACGCGTACTTCGCGCTGGCGGTCATTGAGTTCGTGGGGTACGCATTTATCAAGCTTTTACCTTGCCAATTTGACGCAAATGAACCAATATTGTTTTAATGCTAACGTCGAAAGCTGCTGCTAATTCAGCCGTGGATTGAGTTTCATCAGCTTCCACAATTGCCTTTAATTCGTCATTGTCGACCAAAGTTTTCGGACGACCACGGGGTTCATTTTTCAGGTCAAAATTTCCAGAACGGAAGCGGGTAAACCAATACGGGTGGTGCGTTCGTTTGTAGTGTTCGCTCCGTAAACGTCGTTGATGTTTCGTGCCGCTTGTGCCGCTTTGCTGCCACGACGGTACTCATACTCCATAATTACTCGAATTTTTAACTTATCCATGATGACGAAAAATGTTCGAATGCGTTGAAAACAAAACACTAACTATTAAACAAATGACGATTTTAGAAAAAGAATTCCATGTTTGTCAAATAAAATTAATTTGAAATTAGAATTATCAGTCAAAAAAAAAATATTTTCATTTGAAATGGCCAGTACGGCAAAACGGCAGTTTCATAGGTAAAGACCTATTATTTGACATGTCTAAAAATATCTCATTTGCATTTGCAAGTATACTCGTCAAAAATTTTAATTATTAATAAGTTTTTATTTTAAAATATAATAAATTCAATGGTTTTGTCACTACATTTTTTACAAACCTAGCCACAGCAAAGGATATCAGCTACAAATGGATATCAACATTTCATAAAACCATTTTATAAGCCCAAAAACAGAAAACATCCAACAATGCAGGCTTTGGCACCATTCATTTTTATCTGCCTTTGCTCATATAAGGAGTCAAGCCGGGAGACCGGATATCCGGCTTTGAAAGCTAAGAAACATGACGGGATCTTAAGTGGAAAAGCACTTTAAAAAGATATTCATTTTGAATTAATCTTTACTCTTCAATGAGCTGGGAACACTTAAATTAAGTATCGAGTAATGAGTTTGAAGGTTAAAATTTGTTACAAAGGTAATACTTAAGCCATATTCATATTTATTTTATATTGCCGTAAATGTATCTTTATGTTGGTTTTTCTGGCTCTTTAAAGTATTTCCATTATTTTAGATGTCTATATCTACATCTTTTAATACAGCCGTACCAAATGTATAATCTTGTCATACTACTACATTATTTAACCAATTCACCACAACTTTATTTTACTACTCAATAAATGTACTTGGACATCAAATTCAACTCAAAAAATGAAAATATTCTTGCAAATTAAAACAAAATTTTAAATTTTAATTTAATGTCAGAAGTTAATGCGTAATAAATATCTAAAGCAATGATGCGCCTCAACGAAATCTTAAAAGTAACATTGCGAATGCATGTGACCAAAATTTCGGACTCAAGCACGTTTCAATTACTTGAACGCAAGTGCCAAAATTTAGAATTTTGTTACCCTTTATTTCCACTGAAAAGTGAACAACGGTTAAGCGTTATTTCGATAACATTGGAATCTCCCCAAAAAACTTTATTATTTAATATCGGGTATGAAATATATAAATTTATATATAAGAAAATAATCATTTTGGAATCAGCATCTGGTTCGTTTTTTCATTTATTCATTCAAAGTAACTAATAAATGTTACTTCATAAAAGAGGTTTAAATATTTATTACGTACACATCATTGGCACGTTCTTGTATTAGCGCAGTAAAATATTGTAAATATCAGTTCAAGCAATTTATATATCTAAAATAGAATAAGGAATAATAAACTCTTAAGTTGCCTAAAGTTTAAGTTAATACACGGAACGAATAAGTTCTAAGTTAAAAATGTGTTCATTCTCAATTATTTTTTATCTCATTATGCAATAATTACTGTGCCCAAGTACCCAAATGCTTCATTATGTGTTTTCACATTAAAACTGTATGGAAATAACGCACACACCCTTAAATTTTTTAACATAGTCTATTTGTAAAAAATACATTCACTTATATGTATTGCTAACATTAAAGCTGTTCCGATCGTCATATAAAACATTTTCGCTTGACTGAAAGTAATTGAGTGGAATTATGCCGCATAAGTAATTTTTTCTATCATTTTCATTAACATCATACCCATTGAAGGAAAGTTAACAAAATAATTACAACATCGCCATGTAAATAATCAAACGGCTTAAACGCATATGCGAAACTTATTTAGCAAGTGGGAACAACCCGGTATACCTACAGCTGTTCTTCGAATAATGTCACGCTTATACAAATTGACTTTGTGGAATTTCTGGGCTACGGCCAACTTTGATTTATATATGAAAAGTACAAATTTATTGGGTTCTCATTCCGGTAGTTTATAACTTAGGATATTTTCACATAAATAAATAATGAAAGATACAAAGCATTGAAGTATCTGTTTTATTTGTTTGCGGTATGTGTTGGACTAAGATTTTGAATTTAATTTTTATTCAGGAAATACGTAATTGTACTTTCAGCTAATTCCAATCAAATGCCTTTCATTTTTATACTCGAACTGGAAATGGCATGAATGATTGTACCGTAGAGTAATAATTTTTATTATAGGGATCCCATAAAACATAAAGTCCAACCTCGAATAAGACACAAGACCTCAAGGTCAAGACACTGTCAGCATTTTCTGTGTTAATCCTAAACGCTACGCTTGCAGAATAAAAAACAGGTGGAAATGATTGAATGTTTTTACAAATGTCAAGACGCCTACCATCTGTTTTGTCACGTCGAGTTAAAATGCCAAATACAATATTAAACGCTTAAAAAATAATGATAAATTCTGGTTAAACAGTGTTTTTTATTAATACAACAGACTTTGAGTAACAACAATTCTAATAAAATTCATTTATTTGTCACCTTGTTCATACATTACACTTGTAAATTTAGGTCTTGTAGCTATGTATTAAATACACTAGGCTTCATGGCGAAAATTATTGAACATTTACATTTGCCTTTTGCTCAGATAAACTTTTTCGAAGCTATTTTTCATATACTATTTTGAATGAACAGATATTTATAAACTAATATGAAAATTATATTAAGGAAGCACATCAAATCATATTTTACATTGTTATGTATTTGTGTGTTATAGTTGTATGGACACAAAAAATTAGGAAAATGTTATATAAGTTCAATGTGATTACAAATTTGTTTTAATTATTACCATTTAGGTACATTGGAAGCTACCATTCTAAGCGTGGGGAAAAAGAGTACGATTGCCCTTCACTTTCTAACCACAGCCTAGATAAATTGTTTTATTACTTTCCGTTTAAGGCACTTTTGTTACTTGAAGAATAGGTGAATTTCAAGCAATTAAACCTTAAATAAATGTTTGTCTATAAAATAAGATAAAAATTAATAAATCCCCAGACACACTCCAACTGTGTGGTCCCAAATAAGCAGAGTTTGTTTTATGGACGAGCATTTAGCAAACTGAGCGGATCCAAGAATAAACAAACATATATAAATATAAACAACCATGACCCAATAACAAACATCTGTGTTCATCAAACAAATTAATGCCCCGACCAGGACTTGAAACTGGGACCTCCGGTTTATGAGGCAGGGCTGCTACCCACTACTCCATTCGGCCATCTTTGTACGTTGTAACGTTACACGTTCCTTTTCTAATAATTAATTAGTATTTTAGTAAAGACATAATAATTAATCTAAAAGATGTATTATTTTATCATATTATTATACTTAATATAATTATAGTTACTCAACTGCGCAAACAAAAACTATGCTAATGGTTCACTACCTACTTTGCCGCGCGAACCCTAACTTGCTTAGGAATTTTGTGGGCGGAGCCTAAATGGCGTGAGCGCCGGTTTTGCTAGAACAATCGGTGGCGTACGTGACGCAGATCTCGTCCGAGCGTTGGGCACTAAACACGTACTTGTTTTAGTAAAATTCTAGTTGAAACTAGACTTGATAGTGTGCGGCCAGTCCGGCCACACAGCTAACTACAGGGGTTGCCCGCGCGCTCCGCGCTCCACCGTCAAGAGGGTCGCGCCTAAACCGGCGCCGCCGCTCACTCCCGCTAACTTCCCGCCGCTGCGCAACCGGGGTCCCCCGGAAGCAAAGCCCGTTCAGCCGACGCCTACTCAGGCTCTGTCTTGGAGGCAGCGTCCGGCCGTCCCACCTGCACCTTCCCGACCCATCCCAGCTCCCGTAGCTTCCGTAGGGCTGCGTCCCGCTTTGTCATCTTCACCTCAGTCGTCGTTGGCTGAGGACATGAAGACCGTGTTCGACGTCATCCAAAACGTCGACATTAACGAAATTTCCGTACTCGCACGCAAACTGCGAGCCGCCCGCTCTCCTCAAGAGCGTTTATTCACGTTAGCCGAGCATCACTCGCTTCTAAGTTCATTGTAAATTCTTTTATTTTTGTATAAATTCGTAAATAAGTAAATTATAATGTCTAGACCCGCGAATCCCGCGTCCAGTCGTATTAAACCCAAGGGCTTATCCCTAGTATCTTTTAACGCTCGTAGCCTTAGCACCGGCCTTCCCGAGATTAAACTGTTCCTTCAGAACAAAGAACCTGACTTATTCCTTCTCCAGGAGACATGGCTTACTCCAAACCGCTCCAGGGGATTCGCTATACCTAAGTACGCGTTTACTCGCAACGATAGGCCCAACTCCGACGGTTACGGCGGCACCGCTATATATTACAAAAGAGGCTTCCATTGCTGTCCTCTCCCTACCCCTCCTCTCCTCAACATGGAGGCCACTGTGTGTAGATTGGCTATGACTGGTCATCCGACCATCATCATAGCTTCAGTCTACATACCATGTGGCTCCAGACCAATCCGCAGCGACTTTGAGGCCATTCTCGCCCTCGGCCATTCATTCATTATGTTCGGAGACTTTTACTCCAAACATACTGACTGGATGTGCCTATCGACCAACACCAGCGGTATCGCTCTCCTCGACATCACTAACTCACTTGACTTAGACGTCATATCCCCCATCACTCCCACTCACTATCCCAACAACCCGACCTATTCTCCTGACATCCTCGACTTTGCAATTATCAAGCGAATCAATCTTGATCTCAGGTCCGTCGAACCGCTCGATGACCTAGACTCCGACCATCGCCCCGTCTCCCTCATGCTAGGTGCGCCTAACGATAACGTCACATCTTCTAAGACTTTTACCAACTGGAAAGGCTTTAAAAATACGTTAGTTTCAGCCTTAGAGGCCCCGAACTCTCCGCTCGCGATTTCGCCCGACCAATTAGATAGCCCGATTAAAATAGATTCAGTAGTCAATACTCTCACTGATGCTATCAACTCAGCCATCAGCGACAACGTAATTATTGCTAAGCAAGGCAAACCCGCGCTTCCCTTAGCCATTAGCAATCTCATTAAAGCTAAGAACGTGGCTCTCCGGAGAGCCAAGAAATATCCCATGCCCGCATATAGAACAGCTGCGAATCAGCTTCAACGTAAAGTTAGGTCTTGCCTCGCAGAACTCCGAGACACTCAGTTTAACGATCTCATGGAGAATATCTCCCCGTCCCACAAAGCGTATTATCGAATGGCCCGAGCCTTACGCGTAGACACCACCTCTCACGTTCCTCCTCTCACTCGTCCCGACGGCACTATTGCCTTCGAGGTCGAAGAGAAAGCCGAATGCTTCGCCGACAGCATAGCGGCACAATGTTCGCCCAGCACGCAACCCGCGGATCCCTCCCACATCCAGGCGGTGGAGGACGAAGTTCTCCGCAGAGAATCTCTCCCTATCACCGACGACCCTGTCACAGTCTCTAATGATGAAATCTTGCTTCTCATTAGAAAGCAAAAGTCCAAAAAGGCTCCGGGTGCGGATGGAATTTCCAACCACGCACTTAAGCACCTGCCACAGCAGATGCTTACCTTGTTAGCTATCATCTTCAATGCCTGCTTCGACCACAGCTACTTTCCAAAACCTGGAAAGAAGCGACAGTCATAGGCATTCCCAAGCCGGGTAAACCTCTGAACGTCCCGGCTAATCACAGACCCATCAGCCTCCTCAAGGCAATGTCTAAACTTTTCGAGAGAGTCATACTCTCTCGAATGCGGAACCATCTGTTTCCAGTGGATGGCGATCCCCTCATCATTCCCCACCAGTTCGGCTTCCGCGCTAAGCACTCCTGCCCTCAGCAAGTCCATCGAATCGTCGAGTACATACTCGAAGGATTCTATCCGCGTCGTAAAAAAACAATCGCGGTTATCTTTGACGTAGCCAAGGCTTTCGATAAAGTCTGGCACAGGGGTCTCGTTTTTAAACTCTATAAAATAGGATTACCGGATCGCCTAGTCAGATTAATCGCGTCGTTTCTTAAAGACCGTACGTTTCGATTCAAACATGAAGGCACGCTCTCCGCGCCTCGTCCCATAAAGGCTGGAGTCCCTCAAGGCTCAGTCCTCGCCCCTCTTTTGTATACCGTGTACACTAACGACATCCCCATCCCACCGAAAGGCATTGAACTCCTCCTCTTTGCAGACGATACCGCCCTTTACACTAAAGGTCAATCGATCCCGTATAACATCACCAGAGTCCAAAAGGCCGTAAACGCCCTCGGTGTTTGGTTTCAAAAATGGCGTATCGATGTCAACCCAGAAAAGAGTTCTGCCATTCAATTCGACCACAAACGTCGTAATCGCTACAACGATCCTCACATTCGAATGTTAGGTATTCCCATCCCCTAGAAGCGCAGTATTAAATACTTAGGCGTCACCTTAGATCAGACGCTTTCTTTCAAGCCACACGTCGATAGAGTAACGAAACTTGCGCGTTTCTACTTAAGCCGCCTAAATAGTATGACAGGTAGAAAAAGTAAAATGTCTTTTAGAAATAAACGTACGCTTTATAAGGTCTGCATTAGACCCGTCATGTCATATGCTTCGCCAGTCTTTGCCCACGCCAATCCCTCCGTCCTGTATAAGCTGCAGGTAGTTCAAAATCTCTTCTGCCACAGGGCCACAAACGCACCTTGGTACGTGCGCAACGCGGACCTGCACAGAGATCTTGAACTACCTACAGTGCAACAGCACCTCAAAACACTCTCAGAATCGTTCTTCAAACGCGGCGAATCCCATCCCAATCATCTTGTTCGAGATTCAGTCTCATATACTGCTCCTGTGTTAGATTCGAAATTCAAAGTCGCTAGGCCGAGAAACGCGCACACTGGCAAACCCACGCAGTTAACTTTAGATCTCGAGGCCCTTCAGGCCGCAAATCCTAATTCTAACGTAAATTCTAATTCTAACGTAAATCCGAATTAATGCAATTTTATTTTTCATTTTTAATGTTTTTATTTTTACTTTTCATTTTTGAGCACCTTCAGTGCTATGTAAATCTCAGCGGGTGACCTCTTAAGGGCCCCGCTAGCGCGGCCTCTTTCTCCAATTGTCCGTCGCTCAGATGAAGGCTGAGTGGCAAAAATGCACGAGCCGACAGGGGGTTTTTTAGTGGGTATGGTTCTGGTAGGCGTCGGGACGAGTCCCACATAACTTCGATCGCGCGCCCGGAGTATGCGTCAGAGCATTTTTTATGTCCTCCTGTCCTTCCCGTGGAAGGGAACCAAAAAAAAAAGACTTGATAGAATAAAAGTTAAGTTTTGAAAACTATATTGGTTGTCTTACGACGTTTTTTTGTGCGAAGTATATACTTAATTCTGAAGAGGCAGTATACACGTATTGTATTTGCGCCTTTGTTCGCGTACCGAACAAAGGAAATTGTATTTTGAAATTGTTATTCCCCGAAAGGGTAAGTTGATGATCTTTTATTTTAAATAGTGAACCATAGTTATAAGTCCTTGTTACAAAATATGCTGTGTGGTGTATCAACTAGGTTTTATTTTGTGTACCTACCTAGTTACTTGTATTAGCTTCTTGCTTCGCTTTTTGCGCTTTGTTTACATGGCAAATTATTTATCGACTCAATATTGCTACCCAACTGCACAGCGCAAGGAGGGTTATGATTCTTTTTGTTACAAGAGTACCTATCTAAATTAAATAAAATAGATTTTTTACCATCTTTTCCTTTACTATAAGGTAGTTTGGTTTTTTATTGAAAATAAGTAAATGCTTACTTTGTTCTTTTTGTATATCCATAAATTATTTATTTTAAAAGGTTTTTGCACTCCATTCTGATTGCGATCTTATTAGCCACCTCACCATCTACTTTCTTTACCTACCCGTCTTCCTTGGTTAGGCATGGCTTAGGCATGTTTGCGATCGCAATCAGCGGACTTAACTGAAGTTTTTGTGGTCTAATTATGTGTTACGTCATTCCAGGGAACTAAGCTGGGACTTAGTTGAAGCACCCCTGTCTTGGTTCAACACACAACACACAACCCGCGTCCTGCTGCTGACCGCTGCCACGAGCCACCTTCCATCCTCGGTCGCCTCAGGGAAGTACGGGACAGTGGAGGCAAACAATAGTCGGGATCCAACCCCGCGACCCTAATTTTTTTTTTAATAAAAAATTTTTTTGTTGGTCGGTTGTGCCGTGTATTATTTATCAACTTACCTACACGTCCTTACCGTATGTCACAACGGAACGAGTTTCGATAGTTTCTACTAGGTAAAAACATCATAATATTTTGACAGTTATGTAGGAATATATTGACAGTTAGCAACCTTTTTTTTCCTTCCTCCCTTTCCCGTGCGATCCCTTGGGAGATCCTTTAACATTTTTCGTTTTCATCAAAATATCTGGATAAAACTTGGCCTTTTTTGTAGAACAAGCCATATTCTTACTTATATGGATATCTTACTAATACAATCATCTATATCAATCACCCTGTTTGAATAGGATTTTTAGTAAAGATTAATTGGTTTAAAATATTCTAAATTTAACGAGCCTTGTCTGAGATTATCCAAAACAAACATACGGAAATGTAGACGGTCAACACAAAATGGTTATTGAGTACAGAAAAGAGTGGTTAGAATCTACATACAGTTTTCCTATTTTGATCACCGTAATGCATAGGTTTACAGGTTACACTTTGGTTAAATACAGTACATTTTTAGGACTGAAAGCTTTGGTCAGCTGCGCATCTATAATCAGTATTTAAATATACTATATATATAATTTAAAACAAATAAACATCTATGCAACATCTCATGAATTAAATAATTATTCATAAGAAAATAGACATTTATATTTGCAGATGCTTTTAGATTTAAAGGTTAAAATAGAAGAGGCTTGATAAGGTTTTTTATTTATTTGCTTGCCTAGGTAAATTGAAATAAATAACGATCATGCATTTAATAATTTAGATGTGAATTAAGTCTTATGTATAAAAATAACTCTGTAATTAAAATTAAATTAAATTAAATATTGGGGTTTTGGTGAAGCAGTGGTTAAGGCGCTTACTTCTCTATGCTGAGGTTCCGGATCTGATCACAATGACTATCAAATGTAATACTATATGAACTTATGTTTTAGCTACAGTGGGCTATGTAAATATGTTTACAGAGAATATCTTGAATAGTTATTAGACGTTGTCATATGCTTATTTTACTAGCTGTAATCGATTTTAACAAGCTTTGGACGATGATTTTTATTTGTTCCAAACGTATCATTGCTGTAACAAGAACAATATGTTTTCATAATATCATGATGTTTGATTAATTAGTTAAAGCTTCAAAGTTTAACAAACAAGCAAATCCATTTCCGCATATACTAGATCCTTACATACGAAATTGGCGTTTTGTCATACTTGCCACTTTGATCTGTATTATCACCTCTTTGGTTAAAACATCAACCGTACTCTGCGGACCTTGCTCCAACAGATTACCATTTTTTCATCAAAAATGATTTAAAGATTTTATTGATTCCTGTCTGAATGGTTTTTTTAGTAAAGGGATCAATGAACTACCTATGAGACGGGAAAAATGCATAGATAGCAATGGTACATACTTTGATTATATAACTTTATTATATTTAAAAAATTTGACTTTATGTTCCCTCCTTACAAAACGCCAATTCCATATGTAATGACCTTGTAATAGTATAAGAAATAATAATTATATATATATATATATATATATATATATATATATATATATATATGTGTGTGTGTGTGTGCACTGGACCCCAGTCAATGTTTATGTAAACCAGTTGCGAAGTTCTATAAAGTCATATAAGTAGTTTTGTAAATATCGCTAGTCCACGCCCTCACTACTTGCGCCCACACTCGAGCACCGGGTCGTTAAAATTTTTAGTAAGTTGCAGTCTCGGTTTGCGTGCGTTCCCGAGCGCACGTCGATCGCAGACGCATTTTCCGCTCCATTAGCCCCCGCGCTAATCGAGCTTTCAATTTTCTAAGGTCGTTACCGTTTTAAGCAATTTCATAGCCGTACCGTATTAAATTTCAAACGCCGTTTTCACGGCGATTAGTGGGTTGTAACCGTACTTCGTGTTTCGTCGAACGCGAGCTACGTCGACGGGCTTCGACGTTCCAGATGTTCTTCGTGGAGTAAGTTCACCGAGTTCAAGACTTCGAGGGCTGGTGGATACGCGTAACGGTGCCAACGAAACCAGTCGGCGTTGCCCCGGTGCGCATAGTTTTGCCCTTCAGGCAAACAACAAACCGGAAGTCCCGATCCCATTTGCACTGGGCCTTACCCAGGGTGACGGAACCAGCGCTGTCCGAATTAGGGGCACCGCTGCGGCCGTCCCGACCCCCCCTACCGCCGGTAGGGAGGCTTAGTTAGGTTTTTGTACTAGGTTGTTCATAGATTATATATTTATATATTCAAATATAATCGATAGCTCCCCATTCCCTCCCCCGCCGTACGCAATGGCTTCGCAAGCTCATGCTGAGCTTGCGAAGCAATTCGTGGATGGCGTCGCCGCTTCAGGCGCCCCTTCCAAGCAAAAGCATTCCTCCGAATGCTTTGTGTCATCTCGCCCGACTTCACCACCTTGCTGGCCCCACTGGCCCTTCAGGCCCCGGCTGCTCAGGCCTCGACATCGCTGCCTCACAGCGCTCCCCCTTCCTCCGCCTTCAGTGAAATGGAGTGCGACTTCTCGGACGCCACCTCGACAGCTACCTCAACCACGGCCTCATCCGCCGCCCACCCCTCCAAGCGCACTGCGTCTAGCAGCAGCGCCGAGTCCGCTTCCCAAGCGGACACCCTCACCGGCTCCCCTGAGCCTACCGTCACGTTTACGCTCGTAGAGCGCCGCTCCAAGCGGACTAAGAAATCCCGGGTGTCTCCGACACCCAACTCCAGGCCAGTGTCTCCGACACCAACCGCCTGCCCGGCGACACAGTCGCCCCCCTCCCCCGTCCCGCTGATGTCACTCAACGTGACTCTCCCAGCCGGCCCAACAGCCGCCCCCACCAAGCCAGCTTCGCGCTGCACGCCGGTCCTAGCCAAGGCGAAGACCCCTCCCCCCGTGTTCCTACGGGAAAAGGCCAAATGGCCTTTAGTCTCGAGCTTATGCTCAGATAATAAAATTAATTACTTAACGGCAACGAACCTCTCGGAGTCCGTTAAGATTACAGTCCCCTCCATTGACGACTTTAGGAACCTCACTAGGCTCCTAACAGGCAGACAAATCCCATACCACACTTACGCTCTCCCTGAAGAGCGTAAGATAAAAGCCATCATCAGAGGAGTCCCGTTCGAGTTCTCGAACGAGATTATCCTGGATGATATTAAATCTCAGGGCTTTCCCGCCGAGGCTGTGCACAAGATGCACAGCAAAAACGGCCGCCGTTTCCCCTTGGCCTTGGTCATACTGACCAACACACCAAAGTCGCGAGAATTCTTCCGCGAGGCCCGCACTATCTGCGGCCTCTTCGGAATCTCCGTAGAGACGCCACATCGCCGTGGCTATCCCTCGCAGTGCCACAGGTGCCAATTGTACGGGCACGCGGTGCGTCAATGTTCCGCCAGCCCCAGGTGCGTAAAGTGCCTGGAGCCGCACTTCACGACGGAGTGCAACCGCACTCCAGAGTGGACAACCCCACCCTCATGTGTGCTGTGCGGCCAGTCCGGCCACACAGCTAATTACAGGGGCTGCCCCCGTGCACCCAGGACCATCAGACTAACTATTAAGAGGGCGGCACCCAGACAGGCCCCGCCCCTTATTAGTAACTCTAATTTCCCGCCGCTGCGCCACCGGGATTCCCCGGCAGTAAAGCCCGCCCAGCCCACGCCCACTCCAGTGCTTGCCTGGAGACAGCGTCCGGCTGCTCAAACCCGCCCTGCTCCATCAACAGGCCCAAAATCTTCTCCTCAGCCTTCGATGGCTGAGGATCTCAAACTGATATTCGACACCATCAAAGGTGTCGATATGTCCCAAGTCGCGCAGTGTGCCAGCAAACTGCGCGCGGCCCGTAGCTCCCAAGACCGCTTTATGGTACTCGCTGAGTACGACTCACTAATTAATTCATTATAGATACATCTATAATGAGTACTACACTAAGCGCCACGACTGGTCGCACCAAACCCAGGGGTTTATCCCTGATCTCCTTTAACACCCGAGGTCTAATCAACCAACTTCCGGAGCTCAAACTGTTCATTAAGAACATAGAGCCCGAGTTAATCCTTGTTCAAGAGACATTTTTATAACCCCAGCACACCAGGGGTCTTAACATTCCTAAATACTCTCTTGTGCGTGGTGACAGGCCCGCCTCGGTCCAACGAGGCGGCACTGCCATTTACTACAAGAGAAGTATTCACTGTTCTCCAATTCCCACGCCTCCACTCACCAACATGGAGGCCACAGTATGTAGGCTGGCTATGACAGGTCACAGGACCATAGTCATGGCCTCAGTCTATATACCTAGTGGTACACCGCCCCTTCGCTGTGACTTCGAGGCCTTTCTCGAACTGGGGCAATCCGTCATTATGTTCGGCGATTTTAATTGCAAACATACTGACTGGACATGCTTGTCGACCACCACCACTGGTGTTAAATTGACTTTTAGCGTAAAGGGCGGTATCGTCTGCAAAGAGGGCGAGTTCGACGCCTTTCGGCGGGATGGGGATGTCGTTAGTGTACACGGTGTACAGCAGAGGGGCGAGGACTGAGCCTTGCGGGACTCCAGCCTTTATGGGACGAGGCGTGGAGAGCGTGCCTTCATGTTTGAATCGAAAAGTACGGTCTTTAAGAAACGACGCTATTAATCTGACTAGGCGAGCCGGTAAGCCTATTTTATAGAGTTTAAAAACGAGACCGCTGTGCCAGACTTTGTCGAATGCCTTGGCTACGTCAAAGAGAACCGCGATTGTTTTATTACGACGCTGAGAGAATTCTTCGAGAATGTACTCGACGATTCGATGGACTTGCTGAGGGCAGGAGTGCTTAGCGCGAAAGCCGAACTGTTGGGGAATGATGAGAGGGTCGCCATCCGTTGGAAACAGATGGTTCCGCATTTGAGAGAGTATGACTCTTTCGAGAAGTTTAGACATTGCCTTGAGGAGGCTGATGGGTCTGTGATTAGCCGGGACATTCAGAGGTTTACCCGGCTTGGGAATGCCTATGACTGTCGCTTCTTTCCAGGCTTTTGGAAAGTAGCTATGGTCGAAGCAGGCATTGAAGATGATAGCTAACAAGGTAAGCACCTGCTGAGGCAGGTGCTTAAGTGCGTGGTTGGAAATTCCATCCGCACCCGGAGCCTTTTTGGACTTTTGCTTTCTAATGAGAAGCAAGATTTCATCATTAGTGACTGTGACGGGGTCGTCGGTGATAGGAAGAGATTCTCTGCGGAGAACTTCGTCCTCCACCGCCTGGATGTGGGAGGGATCCGCGGGTTGCGTGCTGGGCGAGCATTGTGCCGCTATGCTGTCAGCGAAACATTCGGCTTTCTCTTCGACTTCGAAAGCAATGGTGCCGTCGGGACGAGTGAGAGGAGGAACGTGAGAGGCGGTGTCTACGCGTAAGGCTCGGGCCATTCGATAATACGCTTGGTGGGACGGGGAGATATTTTCCATGAGATCGTTAAACTGAGTGTCACGGAGTTCCGCGAGGCCCGACCTAACTTTACGTTGAAGCTGATTCGCAGCTATTCTGTATGCTGGCGTGGGATATTTCTTTGCTCTCCGGAGAGCCGCGATCTTGGCTTTAATGAGATTGCTAACGGCTAGTGGAAGCGCGGGTTTGCTTTGCTTAGCAAAATTTCGGTGTCGTTGATGGCTGTGTTAATAGCATCAGTTAGAGTATTGACTAATGAATCTATTTTATCCGGGCTATCTAATTGGTCGGGCGAAATCGCGAGCGGAGAGTTAGGGGCCTCTAAGGCTGAAACTAACGTATTTTTAAAGCCTTTCCAATTGGTAAAGGTCTTAGGAGGTGTGACGTTAACGTTAGGCGTACCTAGCACGAGGGAGACGGGGCGATGGTCGGAGCCTAGGTCATCGAGCGGTTCGATAGACCTTAGATCAAGATTGATTCGCTTGATTATTGCAAAGTCGAGGATGTCAGGAGAGTAGGTCGGGTTGTTGGGATAGTGAGTGGGAGTGATGGGGGATATGACGTCTAAGTCAAGGGAGTTAGTGATGTCGAGGAGAGCGATACCGCTGGCGTTGGTTGATAGGCACGTCCAGTCAGTATGTTTGGAGTTAAAGTCTCCGAACATAATGACTGAATGGCCGAGGGCGAGAATGGCCTCAAAGTCGCTGCGGATTGGATTGGAGCCACACGGTATGTAGACTGAAGCTATGATGATGGTCGGATGACCAGTCATAGCCAATCTACACACCGTGGCCTCCATGTTGAGGAGAGGAGGGGTAGGGAGAGCACAGCAATGGAAGCCTCTTTTGTAATATATAGCGGTGCCGCCGTAACCATCGGAGTTGGGCCTATCGTTGCGAGTAAACGCGTACTTAGGAATAGCGTATCCCCTGGAGCGTTTTGGAGTAAGCCATGTCTCCTGGAGAAGGAATAAGTCAGGTTCTTTGTTCTGAAGGAACAGTTTAATCTCGGGAAGGTTAGTGCTAAGGCTACGAGCGTTAAAAGATACTAGGGATAAGCCCTTGGGTTTAATACGACTGGACGCGGGATTCGCGGGTCTAGACATTATAATTTACTTATTTACGATTTTATACAAAAATAAAAAAATAAAAATAAATTTACAACGAACTTAGGAGCGAGTGATGCTCGGCTAACGCGAATAAACGCTCTTGAAGAAAGCGGGCGGCTCGCAGTTTGCGTGCGAGTACGGAAATTTCGTTAATATCGACGTTTTGAATAACGTCGAACACGGTCTTCATATCCTCAGCCAACGACGACTGAGGTACGGATAACGGAGCGAGACGCGGCCCTACGGAAGCTACGGTAGCTGGGATGGGTCGGGAAGGTGCAGGTAAAACGGCCGGACGCTGCCTCCAAGACAGAGCCTGAGTAGGCGTCGGCTGAACGGGCTTTGCTTCCGGGGGACCCCGGTTGCGCAGCGGCGGGAAGTTAGTGGGAGTGAGCGGCGGCACCGGTTTAGGCGCGACCCTCTTGACGGTGGAGCGCGGAGCGCGCGGGCAACCCCTGTAGTTTGCTGTGTGGCCGGACTGGCCGCCCAGCACACAGGCAGGGGGGGAAGTGGATTCGGGAGTGCGAGTGCACTCTTTAGTGATGTGGGGATCTAGGCACTTTACGCACCTGGGAGGAGCTGAACAGTTAGCCGCTGCGTGGCCATATAGCTGGCAGCGGTGGCACTGCCCAGGGTGACCGCGGGGGTTGGGACGCTCGACGGAGATGTTCGAGAGTCCGCAAATTGTGCGAGCCTCTCTGAAAATCTCCTTCGAGTTGGGAGTGTTGGTAAGGATTACAAGAGCTAAGGGAAAACGCCTACCGCGGTTGGAGTGCATCTTGTGCACTGCTACGGCCGGGAAACCCTGAGACTTAAGGTCCTCGAGAATGTCTTCATTATTGAGTTCAAACGGGACGCCCCGTAGTACTGGGCGGATCTTACGCTCCTCCGGGAGGGAGTAGGTGTGATACGCGATTTGTTTTAAAGAAAGTAACCGAGTGAACGCGCGGAAGTCGTCGACGGTCGCGACCTGGATTTTAATTGTTTCGCCTGCATTGGTTGCTTTTAAGGTATTAATTTTGTGCTCTTTGCACAAGTTAGAAACCGCGGTCCAGCGCGCTTTTTCACGCAGGAAGACGGGCGGAGGGAGCTGAGGTTTCGGCGGGACGGGAGCGCAGCGCGTCGCTGGCTTCGATGGGACCGACGGAGGCGCGGTTACTTCGAGCGATTTTAACGGCGCGGGGGCTGGTGTTGAAGACACCGGGGAGGGCTCGGGTATTGATGATGCTTTCTTCGAGCGCTTCTTGGAGCGCTTGGCGACAAGTTGAAACGCGGGCTCGGGAGAGCCGGTTAAGGTGACGGCATCTGACGACGTATCAGACGCGGGTTCGGAGTCGCTCCCAGGAGCGGTACGCTTACGACGCGACGCGTGAGAGGATGCGACCGATTCGCAGTCCATCTCGGACGAGGCGGGAGACGAGGAAGAGCTGTAGACCTGAGGGGTCTCGACGTTGGAGGCTTAAGGGGCCGGGGTTGAGGCCTGAGGGGCCGGGGACGCGATAGTTGCCTGTAAGGCCTGCGTTAGTACGTCATCTGGGATGGGGCAACCGGACGCCGCGAGCGCCTGGGCGAACGACCTAAGAACGCTTACAAGGTCCATTGGAGGGCTTGAATATGTAATATATAAATATATAATGTATGCCGAGGTCCCCTAGCAAACCTAGCACCTAATTATATAACAAATGCCTAGAGTTCCTAAATAAAAACCTAGCAACCCTAGCGGCAAACCGCCCTACCAGCGGTAGGGGGGCTGGGGAGAATAACTTAAAACTAACCGTAGTACGCCGAAGGCCGCTACCTAGAAACCTAAAAAAAAGGGTACGCAGGTAAAGAGTTGACCGCGTTAGGGTCAACCTTTACCGACAGAAAGGACAAATACACACACGAAAAACACACAGATATGATAAAAATAAATATAAAATAGGAGAAAAATAAATAAAATAGAGTAGAGAAATAAAATAAAAATAAAAGGACTGGTTCAGTACAAATTCGTTGTCACCGTTAAGTATCCTTTGTACTGAAACCAGACTACTTACGCTGGGCACAACACTGCACTCAGCACAAGCACAACACAACTTAGCACAGCACTTTGAAGACTAAGGGGCTTAGTCGCAAAGAAAAAACGCACTTCGATAGCACTCAGAGGGAGTAGAAAAACCTTGAAATCCGTAGCACGGAACCAACACGCTAAACTGTGACGTCAGTAGACTGAGCGCCACGGAATATCGGGAAGGGACCGATCAACGGAGAACGGGGTCTTGCACGTCCGCACCGCGTGGCGATCGGAGCGAGAATGACGTAAGCAAGGTCTAACAAGATTTTTATAGGAAATTAGGATGTTATAGGAACCTAGGTATAGGTTTATTTTGAATGCTATTTTGATAACATTGATTTATGGTTGAATTGTTGATATTTCTGTTTAATAAAGTTTTAAGATATTTCATTGATAGTGTTCACGCGAGTGAACAGGCGTCTTAGTCAGCAGCACGTTGACCTACAAAAAACTTAGCAGTTTTTGTGCAGAACTTGTAAATTCATAAATTGACGTATGTTACATGTACACACACTAATGTAGTAAACTTTGATATAAATAGCTGTAATTTTTGTAAATAAAGTCTCTTTGGATTTGGACTCAACGCTGTTTCAATTGGGCACCCCTTGACAAGACGACCACCAAGCTGAGCTAGCCAAGACGACGCCCTGAAGGAATACTACTACGTGATTGGGCTTACCGGACGACTACTGGACGAGACCTGGACGACGCCGTTCCGTCTATGACTTGCAGCTTCCTCTCACTGTGGCCAAGACACCTTTAGCCATCCAACGATCGGTCTTGTGAGTCTGCTTGACCGGCAGTGAGAAAACCTTTCCAAACCTTTCATCCCTTTCTCCTCCGCCTATTGCCTTAGGTCTCACGGCAATAGGTATCCCGCATCTATTTATATATACGTAGTGTATGGATAGGTTAGGTGGTTAGGTAGGAACTTAGGGTTATTTGTAGGTTACAGATTTAACCTCACCGTTTCTTGTACAGTCGGCTAATTATTACAGCACATTACAGTTCTATACAGTCACACTAAAGTTAATAATTTATACAGTTTTATTGATTACCCGACATACACATAACACTATACAATAGACACGTGAATGTAGTTAGCTGACCGTACAGATAGTTAAACGTAATATGACAAGCTATATGTATGTCTTAGATATAAATTAGACCTAGGTTATTTGTCGAATACTGATTTGTTTAGATTTGTCATAATTGTGGTGATTTTATGGTTATTTCATATCAGATTAGGTAGATAATGGTAGAAATAACGTTATTGTGTATATTGAAGTAATAAATGACGTTATATGGTTAGATATTTTCTCGTTGAATAACTACGTATTTATAGGGTTTATTGTTATGGTTTTTTGATTATTATTATTATTATCATGGTGTTTTACGTATTTGAAGAGGATAACGAGAAAACCTTTGTTGTTGTATATGTTCCTAATTGGTAGTTATATCTTGTTTGATTATGTTAAAAACTAATTGTAATTAGAATGTTTGCATATTTTAATAATGTAAAATGATAAAATTATGTTTGTAACCGTTTCTTAAACCGCTAATCAAATTATTTGGTTCACGAAACTAGTTTTCGATTTAATTAAATGCTGGATTAAGCTTGGATTTACTAGCAAACGGTAATTGTGTAATGAAATTGTGAATTATTTCGTTTCAAAAGAGACTTACAAACGTTATATTAAAAGTTGATATAATAATAAAAAGGAGTCAATAATTTTATCATTGTTTTATTTAAAGTTTTAGATCAAAACTTAGAAACGTTGCATAGTTTCCTCAAAACTAAAACTCATATACTTACAATAAATTATTGACTTAAAAATATAGGTTATTTGTAGTAGTATGAACTCATGACAATTGAGGTTTTCAAACTAGACTTAGTGCAGTTACCGTTGACGTTACAAACTCAGTTTGCATCGTTGGTGCTCTAGGTGCTCGCCTCAGTTATCCCGAGTGCGAGCGCTGCGGTGAGTGCGTGCAAGAATTGAATACCTATCCCAGCCTTTTTTTCATCCGTGACTAATCAAATTGTACTGGCGTAACGTGCCCTTAATCTGATTTTGAATTTAGCGCTATATCTATCGTTAAGCGTTTTTGACGCGATCTGTTGATAAAAAAGTTAACAAAAAAGTTTATATTTCAATATAGTGTTAATAGTAAACATTGAAGAGTATTTAACAAAATTGGTTGGATTAACATTAAAACTATTTGTTTCAAGAATAAAAAAGCTTAGCTGTATAAAACTCACAACAATAACATTTTGTCCAGAAAACACTAAGTATTTCAAATAAAGATGTTTCTAACATACAGGTGTTATTACAAGCAGTCGCAAGTGAACTTTATCCTGCAGTTTACGATAGCTCTGAACAAAAGACGCCATTAGAGCTAAACTACTACTGTGACAGACAATTTATCCGCTTTGTCAGCCGTACAATACATTTTAGAACTATATTTATTTATTTAACGCTTTATTTTAAAATGGTTGTAACATTTTATAAATAAGTGAGAAGTTTATATTTAATAGATAATAAAACTATTTTGTTGTGAGCTTAAGAGTACATTACCACAGTTTATTCGTTGTTGACTTAGTGCACACAATGAAATCCTAACAGGAGGTAGTCGCCATTTGTAGATGACATCGAAGATAAATGGTTACGCATAGCAATGATTTTTATATTAAATTTTGTCTAATGTTAAATTACAATTTTTGCTTCGCAGCTGCAACCTTTGACACTATTCATTTGAATCAAATCTCCTAAAACTCACACAACAGTATGAAGCGTTCATGGTGGTTTTACCTCTGTGAGAAAATGTGACGAAAAAGCACAATCTTATGAGCACAATAAGTAAAAAATTAAGTGTTTTTTTTCTCAGACAAACACACCAACTAACTGTATGGCCCCAAAGTAAGCAGAACTTGTGTTATGGATGACCACACAGCGAACTGAAGGGAATCCAGAATAAACGTACATATATAAATATCAACAGCCAAGACCCAAGAACTACTAACCACTACACTACTCGGTGGTCAAGTGTTTTCTTAACATCACTGATAAAAATTACTTGATAAAGTCAAGGTCTTTACAACACATCTTATTCGTACATATGACCTTAAAGTAATAAAATCGCAAATATCCTGTAACATGTTAATTTAAAAAGGTCTTTGTACGATCATAAAATCTCCTCTTTCCGGATGGTATAAAGTCACTTTTGCAGAATTTCCCGCAAAATTTCTCTTACATATACGTTGATAAGATTTACTTATGTTTGTGAACATTATGATTGCATATGCGGTTCTTATTTGGGGATTTATCTCATACAGAATTTTATGCTAACATTCCGACAAATAACTAAAATTGGATAATGTACCTTTTTGAACTTTATTATATTTGTATTAATGTGATTGAACTTGTTTGTATGTGGGTCAAATGTATTTAACAGTTGAAAAATAGTTGCTGTAAATAATTTCAATCAATAAGCTTGGAACAAATTTTTTGTTACGTTACAAGCGTGAAATTTTTTTTTTGTTTTTCTATTTATGACTTTTCAATATTTTTCATAGCGTGACGATTTCTAGAAAATCAAAATGAGCGTTGAATTCCTTGTTAAATAAAAAAAACGCGTCATTTTATTCCAAAAATTTTATGGGCTACTTACTATTTAAATGTATATTAGAATATTTTCTTTTGTATGATTATAATAAAACAGAATACACTACTACTTATCAAGTTATCACTTAAAGCTAATTTTTAAGTTCACCTTTAACATAAATAAACTGAAATTTAAAACATAAAATATTAGAAAAATATTATATCTTATATTATATTTTATATTGTGCAAAAATATTAGAAGGACTGCTTGAATGGAAAATTTCTAAGTTCTCACATAAGCTGAGTGATTCCCAGTTCGGTTTCCGGGCCGGTTTGTCAACTGAAAATGCTATTTACACCTTAAAGCAAACAGTCACCTATTAAACAGACCGAAAAACGCCAATACATGCAGCGTAACTTGATCTATTCAAAGCGTTTGATAGAGTTCATTATACCATACTTTTTAAAAAGCTTACCTCTCTTGGATTACCCAATGAGCTCGTAAATGTACTCAGGTATTGGTTTTATAATCAAACTTGGGTTGATTTTGACAACAAAAATTGGGTTAGATGGGGAGACGCTGCATCTGATGAATATCGGCTTGAGTGTGGTGTAAGACAAGGAGGCTTAACATCACCTTTCTTATTCAATTTATATGTTGATCAGCTGATCGTTGAACTCATCAATACTATGGTTGGCTGTTCAATTGATGGAAAAATAATAAATAACATAAGTTACGCCGATGACATGGTGTTGCTGAGCCCGTCGATCCACGCTTTGAGAAAATTGTTCAAAGTATGTGAGAATTATGCTGACAGGCATGGACTTATGTATAATGTCAAAAAGTTTGAACTTATGGTGTTTAGCGCGGGTAAAAATTACCCACTAACATTCCTGGGCTCACCCTCAATAACATTGAATTAAAGCAGACCTTTAAATGTAAATATCTTGGGCACGTTATTAATTCCAACTTAACAGATGGAGATGACATCGAAAGAGCACGTAGAGCTCTCGCTGTACGTACCAATATGCTAGCTCGAAGGTTTGCACGTTGTCCACCACAAGTTAAATTAACTTTATTTAGAGCCTATTGTCAATCTTTTTACACGTGCAGCCTTTGGGTTAGTTATAAAAAGAAAGATTACTCAGCTCTACTTGTACAATATAACAACGGTTTTAGTATACTGTTGGGGCTGCCGCGGTACTGCAGCGCGTCAGGCATGTTCGCGGAGGCAGGAGAAGACTATTTTTTCGCAATCACAAGTAAAATGGTTGCCTCACTGATGCGCCGGACCTGCGACAGCTCTAACAGTATTCTACTCGTATTAAATCATCTAATCATATAAAATCAATCATATAAATATCACAAGGAACGCGCATACTTTTCGTTGTTGAGCTATTTTACCTCGCATTTTATATTCACGCGAATTACACAGTGATTCAAAAAGTTGAACAGGGTAACTCCTGATACCAGGGGCCCCTGAATACTAAAATATGACTCTCACAACGTTACCATTTACCCCAATGTCCCAACCAAAACTAGTAAATTCCTCAAATTATGCCAACGTTACGTCAACAACATGTTTCCTTACAAAGGATCAAGCTATCATTGTCGACTCGATTGACGGAATAACATTAAGAGACTACCTTATTTCCTTGTCACCTATTATACCAGCGAAATATATCCGATTTATATCACGTATATCCAATGCTCGTATCTGCATAATATATTTAGACTCAAAACCAACAGCTGATATACTCATCGAAGAGAAAAAGAAGATAAATATACAAAACAATATACTAGAAATAAAACCACTAATTACCATCAAACGCATCGTTTTATCGAATGTTTGCCCCGTGGTACCGAATCATATAATTGAACAAAAATTCAAGGAATTAAACATTAACATAATGTCCCCCATTTCCTTTATGAAGATCGGACTGACTGACCTTGGATTTTCACATATATAAAGGTTTAGAAGACAGTTATATATATCACCTGATGATGAAAAACATGTAATTAAAATAACCTTTGAAGAGACAAATTACTGGATTTATATATCCACGGACTCCCATAAATATTTTAATTGTAATACTAATGGACACTTAGCGAAAAATTTCCCACAAAACATTCTGCATAAATCATCCCCCCTGAAACAAATAATCCCAGAAAATTTACCAGAAACTCGTGCTTTTAACATTGATGATGAGTCGGACTCTCATTTGGAATTATAATCACCCATTTCTCATGATTTTCCTTATTTACAAGACAACTTAAAAGGAAAGAAACGGATTAATTCTCCAACTACCAGTGAATCTATCAGAACGTAATTTATCAAGCCATTGCTCCCACTTGAAAATGACTCCGACAATCTAGAAAACGAAACTGATGACACAAGTAGTAACATGTCACTTGAATTGACAGAAGGTAAACCAAAAATCAAGAAGAAATTGAAAAAGTCTGACCAGAGAACTGAAGAGGATGATTGGAAAAATGTTTAAAACAGCATAACTGAATCTAGTGGTCTTTTGACCCTTCCCATAAATATCGATCAATTTATAAGTTTATTAGATAACAGCCGTGGTAAACAAAACATAAAAGAAATGGTTTATTCATATACAAACAACATTAGTGCCTTAATTCAAATGTGTAAGTTAATCCATGGTAAGGTAAACAAAAGTTAAATAAAATAGATTTTCACGTCTGTCAAGAAAGTTACACAAAATGTTAATCACCCCGTTTAGAAGTATAGACACTGTTTCCAATAATATATTAACTTAAAGACATAATAATTTCCCCTCTTAATATTAAGTACCTATTGTTACACATAACTTTAGCTTTGTAACTGAATACGTATATCAGAATCAGTACCCAATCAGCGCTCGTCTGAGAAACACGCATCAATCCACGTCGCGTCCGTGTTTGTTACGATACCCGTGTTGTTAACTATAACTAGTTACATACTTATCAAAGAACCGTGTTTCTTTTATTTTCTATAATGAATTGTGCATTATGTGGAGACAAATTTAACGACGGGGTACAGTGCAGTACCTGTAAAAAGCACTATGATTTCGGATGTGCAAATATATCTGAATCCGGCTACCGGCGGCTCGGGGCCGAGCGCCGCGCGAACTGGAAATGTTCGACGTGTCGCCTGCACTCGCCGTCACCGTCACCTGTAGTCACCGTCACTCCAGTTCACAGCCCAGATGTATCCCTGGAATCTATCATGGCTAAGCTGAACGCCATGGCCCTTAACTTGGAATGCCTGCCAGCCTTGATCGATGATGTCAAGACCATAAAAGCCGACATTTCAAAGTTGCAAGACACTGCCAAAGGAACAACCAAACGGGTACAGGATTGCGATAACAAAGTGAAAAAACTGGATTCCCGAATTACAGCCATCGAGACGTCGTCCTGCGAAGTGTTAGAATTGAAGTCTCAGATTTCTAGCCTCCAGCGTAGTGAAGTACTTCGTGATCAGTGGTCAAGGCTTAATAATGTCGAGATAAAAGGAGTACCGATCAAAAAGGCTGAAAATCTATATAGCGTTGTTGAGAAAATTGGTCAGTTTATAAACTACAAAATCACAAAAAGCCATATTAATTACATTAGCAGAATACCGTCATATTCGAGCAATAAAGACAAACCAATTGTTATCAGTTTCCTTAATAGATACGTGAAGGAAGACTTTATTGCATCTGCACGTTTAGTGGAGTCATTTACGCCAGCCGACATAGGATTCACTGAAGGAAGTACTCATAAAATATTTGTGAATGACCATTTAACACCAGAACACAAAAGACTACTAACGAAAACAAAACAAATCGCAAAAGAAAAAGATATTCAGTATGTGTGGGTGAAGTTTTCTAAAATTCATACACGTAAGAATGACACATCACATGTTACTATTATAAACTCAGAAAATGATTTAAACAAGTTATCGTAATCAGTTTCCTATTCTGTCTCTTGTCTATATATACCTCAGTCAAACCTACATCTCGTATGTATCATGATGATTTGACTAACACATGTTTAAAAATACTATATGCTCTCTTATTTGTCCTGTCCCATAATTATACTATGCTGTTTACATCTAAATATCATCATTACATTGCTCAAAGTCACAAGTTTTACTTAAATAAATTAATCAGCTATCGTTTTGTTGTTCTGTGTTGTCTGCTGCGCTCGGGCAGATTAGGCGACGATATTGCACCTGTCCCGCTTGCTCACAGCTTTTTGCGAATACCGCTGTCTCTTTTATTTACAAGCCACGATGTGTACTACGTCATAAAGCTACTGAGTTTATTTTGTTATTATATATTCTATCATAGTCTTTTTTTGCGCAACTACATCTTTTCACACTTGCTTTGTGTAGTACTTAGTAATACTAAAAGGATTTGTGAGGTTTTTACATTCTGTTTAACTATAAATAGTTATAACACTTTTATAATTCTCTGTAGAAATAATGTATTTAACCTGTTTATGAACACTGTGAGCCCGCTTATTTACATTAGTTATAGGAATCTTTTGAAATGGCTACCAACTTAACGTTTTATTACCAAAACGTTCGTGGTTTACGAACTAAAACATCGCTT